>FR990082.1:5790000-15790000 GCA_905404285.2 Erannis defoliaria | reverse complement strand
AAAAAAATGTAAACGACAAAACATGTGGCTGCGACGTACGAGTAGATCCTTCAAATCATGGTTAATGCTTGAGCGGTAAGTACTTAAGCACGTGTTATGCCGGCAGCGGTTCTCAAAGTACCTTCCTACTCATTAGGTGGAATCCTTAACAAGGGCATAAGTGTTCTCTCCTTACGTTACGTCAACTCGAGCCTAACTCACGAACATCCATTGTTGACGACGCTCATGTCTTCATACTTGCAGGGTTGCCAGTTATAGTTTCACGTAAGGTCCAACTAAAATGATTTTTATTCTCTTGATTCTTCCCTTAGTTTATTTTTAAAGATCTTCCTAAAATATACTTGATCTTCAGATAAATAATGTAATAACAAAAAAAAATTGTTATAACGCTATAAAACAGAGTTCTTGAATTGTCAAACTTTCTTTTAACGTTAACGTTCTTGGATTGTCAAAGTTTCTGTTTTGTAGTGTTATTAAAATACCTTACTGTTTTCAGGTACCTAAGAGAGACAATAAAAAGCCAGGGCTCCATAAATTAAAATTCACTGACAATCACAGGACCAAACACCGTCTTTTGTTTTACATTCGTTGTAAACGCACCATTTTTTTATTTCAGCTTATGGTGGCCAGTTCGATTTTCGAACAAACCTTTTTACCATGCCATATGGGCATTTTTTATTTAGAGTTTTCCACGAGTTTCCACACGAATTTGACGTTCCGAATTCAAATAACTTTATTCCTTAGGGAGGTTCATACAACTTTATATCCTTTAAGTGATAATGTTACTTTACGTTGAGGTTGCATGATATGTAATTGAACATTGTCGAACAGGTGGTGTGAAAATAATTAAAACTTGAAGTACCTAGTTAAAAGAAACGGCAGCCCTATTTCATCATTCGCAGCTTAATCAGACCATTACAGAGTATAACCCTCCTCTCTTTTTGCCAGTCTTATGTTTAGCGCCAATCTGGTTCAGGTGCATCCACTGAACTTCATATTCCCATAATACATAATTTGCGACTCTATTTAGTAAGATTTATTTCCCAGACACCTTGTATATGGCAATATTCATACTGCAGTTTCCCTAATGTCGGTATCCCTACTTCAAACACTTGAGTGTGGCATAAATACGCGGCTATAGGCGATAAATCCGACTGCCCTTGGTTTGGGGCATCGTCCCTCCGTTTGGGGCGCCTCACAATAAGTCAAGTCCTTAGGGGTTCTTACCCCATGTGGAATTTTCTGGATCGATGGGGTAATAGAGAAATTACGCTTCGGGAGTGAAATATCGAGATAATCATTCACTACCTATAGGTACCTAGGTATTTTTTCAAATATACCAATGCGTTATTCTGTCATATAGGATATCATTTAACATACATTAGGTAGGTATAATAATACGCTTTAAAAAATAATACAACCGTCTTTAACTTTGAATACTTGATTGACATCTTCATATTTTCTAGTAATTTTGATTTAAAAACCTAACTACTGAACCAATTTCGATACCATTTATACCATTTACCACCTCTAAAGTATTACCTACCAAACAAAAATCAGTTCATAATTGGCGAAGTAATCGTGTAACATAAATAAAAAAAATATAAAAAATTACATACCAGTCGAATTGAGAACCTCCTTTTTTGAAGACGGTTGAAAATAGTATCGTCTTCCCTGTTGAAGCGCTAAACAGGGAAGATTAGCGAAAGAGGGAGGAGGCTGCCATGCAGTGGACTGGATAAGCTTTCAATGATGATGATGGTGATGAACGTCTTCCCGGTTTTTTACCATATATAAATAAAATCTTTTAATAAATAAGTAAGGTCTTCTATAAAACTTGCTTTGACCAGCTAGTACGGGATAAAATCAATATTTAACGAGAGTAGCTAAATCCTCCAAGATTTAAACTTTGGGCAAATAAATACCTTGTAATTACATCAAGAGACATACAAACTATCTAATCTACTTTACCTAACTACCCAAACAAAAGAAAGACAGATGATTCTAGAGACAATCCAAATTCACAAGCCTTATGCGATGGGCAGTGTTTTTTGTCCTTTCCTTTCTCTCAAATGTGTAACTCGGTGGATATAAAATAAAGATGGATCAGGCATTGCGCGGTTGTTGATAAAGAAGTATGGGGTTTGCTTGTGGCATTGACTAGTTAGACTATCCAGCTCCTGGCTCCACCAGCTCGATGGTATCAAATCATTGTATTGGCATCCGGATAACATATACTTGCAAAGTTTCAAATTTATAGAGCCATATCGGCGTAAGTAAATAATTTATTTCCAAAAAAAACACAAGCCACAATAAATAGTAGAAAATTACACCGACAGAAATGGCTTACAAGATTTGATTAGTTGGCTGTTACAAGCATAGCTAAAACACTGCTCTACACTATCCCTAAAAATGCTATAAGTCATGTTTTGCTCGCAAAACGGCAAAACGCGGGGAAAACTCGTCTACATAATTTTGGATTGTCACTGGCAGAATGACAGAATGTAGAAAAGCAAACCTAAAGCAAAACAACTAATTCTATGCAAATTGGTCAGAACAACTTTGCTAATCCTATGCAAACTACCGCCTTATCAAGACCAGGACCGACTAAAGCTCGCGGTCAACACAAATGTGGAAAGATAAAGGGTAGATAGATGGGGGCCAGACGTTCACCCCCATTCGTTTTGGGGCCGCAACTTTGCAGAAGAAATTCTTATTATGATACGAAAAGAAAATTTTAGGGTTCAGTAGTCAGAAATTGTCCAACGGGACCCTACGTCGTCTTTCCATAGGAGGTCACAAAAAAATCAAAATCAGTTTATTTGTTAGAATATTGTCTTAATTTTAGGTCTTCATTGTAATTATGTACCAAATATTCTACCTAAATTAGGTGTACAAATATTTTAATGGCATTCTAATACTTGTCAAAATTTAAACAATTATTTTATCTGTTAAGAATGCGTTAATGTTATAGTAACATTTGTCCATTAAAAAATTTAACAGTTTGTATTTGAAGCTATTCATATTTAATTCTTTAAAAATATTAGGCAATTTGTTATAAATGCTGATGGCCATGCAGTATACATTTTTACTATAGACACATACTCTCTGTTCTGGAACAAGCAACTTATGTTTACGTCGTTTCTGTCTATCCCTTCCAGGTACGTCACTATTTAGAGGAAATAAAGAAAGGTGTTGTCGGACAAACATACACATCTCATAAATGTAGAGGGAAGGCAAGGGTAAAATGTTACATTTTTTGAATAAAGGTCTACATGGCGCAATGAAATGTGCACCACATAATGCTCTGATACATCTCTTCTGTACTTTAAAAGCTTTATCCCAATCGACTGAGTTACCCCATATAATCAAACCATAACGTAGCAAGGATGATACATAACCATGGTAGGCACTAAGAGCGGCTTGAGCTGTAGCGACACGGTGCATTCGGCTCAATACATATACGTAACGGTCCAATTTAGAGCACAGTTTCTTTATGTGGTCTTTCCAATTACAATGCTTATCTATAATCAGACCCAAGAATGTTGTTGATTCTATCTGTTCTAAAGCTTTACCCTCATGAAAAATATCTAATTGCAAAGGGATACTATTGTATGTTTGGAAATGTATGAGCTTAGTTTTATCAATATTGACACATAAGTCGTTATGTCTGAGCCAAGTAACAATGGCTTTCAGAGCATCATTTATGTCAGACTGTAATTTATTAATGTTATTTTTGCTACCTTCTATAAGAAGAGTGGTGTCATCTGCATATAAAACACACTTGTGTTTAGTTATGTCAGGAAGGTCATTAATGTAGCAAATAAAACCTAAAGGACCTACAATACTGCCCTGTGGAACACCTTGATTATTTGCTTGATACGGGGATCTACATATTATTTTATTTAGTCCTGAGATTGCGGGTATTTCAACACATTGCGTACGACCCGTTAGATAACTCTTCATCCATTCTAATGCTTTTCCTCTAATGCCATACCTTTCTAGTTTATAGAGTAACAAACTATGCCTAACACAATCAAATGCTTTTGACATGTCGAGGAAAATTGAGACAATTGGAATTTTTTTATCCAAGCAGTTTGTAATTTTTTCCACTAGAGAAAAACAGGCCTGTGTAGTAGACATATTTTTCCTAAAACCAAACTGTTCCGGTTTTAATATATTTTTTTTTATAAAAAACTAGAGATTTTAATGTACATAACCTTTTCGAAGATTTTAGATATAATGGGAATAAGTGTTATAGGACGGTAGTTATTCATGTTATCCTTAGCGTCCTTTCTATGTAGAGGCTTGACAATGGACTGTTTTAAACTGTTTAACTGTTTTAACTGTTTTTTCACATTGCATAATTTAAACATCTATCCAATCGACAAGCTTTGCTAAGTATGAGGCTAGATGGCGCTGTGTGAAATGTACACCAATTCACCAATATTTATTTATTTACAATACTGATACATTCAATGTCAAATAAATACATGAAAAAGTTAGGGACAATTTATTTATTTATTAAGAACACCAACATGATGTACGTCATTTCACACATCTGATACATGGTATGGTAGTTACTAGCTAAACGTCACCACAATTATAGGTGCAGACTACATGGGTTTCTTAAAATAACAAGTCAAGGTAAGATTGTTAGTGACTGATAAGACTTGGTCGTTGTGGAAACACGATTGAAAAAAAACTGGACTGAAAGAAATTACGAAGTTACCTCTAAATCACACAACAAAAACTTGATAATCTACAAAATACTATCAATGAGATCTCGATACTTTGCATAGCAATTTAACTGATAGTAGGGGAGGGCTTAATAGTTTAAAATTGTAAACCATGGCGTATTAAATAACATCATCAGCGAAAAGACGTCCACTGCTAGACTTAGGCCTCCCCCTTAATAAGGAGGGGTTGTCATAATCACAACGCTTAGCAGGCGGATTGGGGATCGCAGAATGTTCGCCACCGTTAGCCGAGAGGACGCTGCTGCCCGTCCCTCGGTGGTTCTGGGTGCTGTTTTAAGACACACCCAGGTCCATTATTAAATAACAAATTAACTTGAGTAAGTTCTAAAACTGTATGCAGAATCACCGGAGGACGGGGAGCAGCGTCTTCTCGTTTAACGGTGGTAAACATTATGCGATCCTCAAGCCTCCTGCTAGGGTATTTTATTCACGGGAAAACACTGAAACAACTGCCTGTGTGGTCTTCTTGGTACTATTTACAGTAGTGTGTATGCCATGGCCGACCAATAAGTGCATAAGAAAGTAAAATATGTTCTTTCTCATCTAGTAAGTCTTATGACGCTGCGAAACGCCACAGTTTATGCGAAGCAAATGTCTGTGTTTCTTCCTCAAATTTTACTAAAACATAATAGGTAAACCATTAGCGTCGACCTTCCCGTTAAAACCTCTTTCTCAAAAGATAGAGAAGAAAATCAAAGCTTTTACCCACAAAGGCCTTAAAATGCAATATCATTATACATTTACTCCCATATTACTCCAAACTTTCCACCCATAGAGAACCACACGCCCATGCATTCCATTCATACCGGAATATCCCCTTTTTCCCCTAAAAGAGAAGTAAAAGAAACATTGCATTCGGTTCACACGGCTTCAAAAGGGCTCCCTGTAGATACTCATCGATGGGGACACGATGTATTGGCAGTATGGGTGGACGAAATATTTTTTGCTTTGTAGGCAGTATAATCATAAAGGGAAGCAGAGACATCAAAATTTAATTCAATATATCTACGAAATTGTAGAACTTATATACCTACTTACCACGTTTTGTAAAGATTTGTCAAATATACGGCCTGTAGTCGAGTACCAACATTGACCAATGTTGCTGTCGCTGCAGAGGCTTCGCTCGCTTCGCTCGCTTGATCAACAAAAGTTATGGGGGCCATGAAACAGAAACGGATGTACCTAATAATAATGTGGTATAAAGGTGGTTTATACCTTGGAATAACACATAGGCTACTGTCTTATCCCCGGAAACGCGGATGAAACCGCGGGCCGCCGCTAGTAAAGAAATAAAAAATATTAGGGCTCATGTCTTTTTCGAGGTAGGTACTAACAGCCTTACCTAAAATAATCTCGATTCTCTTAGTCACTGCTTAAACTTCTCTGTCTTGGTCTTGCATGTTACACTTCAAGTCGGAGAGAAGATCTAACGGTTGAGAAGTTTTTTTAAGTAAGGCCGTCAATGAGTAGATATGATTTTGTCTCAGCTCGTAGCTAGGCCGGTGGATATCATTCGCTTCTAACTTCACCCTTACTGTTCCTGCCGTGTCCTGTAGATGGGTATCTAAGGGCTTTATAGTTCCTTTGTGGAGTCCCTACGCGCGTTACGTAACGGCAACGGCCGTTACGATATCGCCGCTATTCGGGAATAGATTTGTAGTCGGAACTGATTTATTTGCTCCGGGGATCGGAACGCGTTTGTTGACGTACATGCTTGCTTTTAAATGTCGTGGTTAGTTAAACAAGTTTTTATAATATATACATTTTGTTTAAATCAGCTCATTTTTGTATATCCACTATGCTGGTTGTCCTAGTTGTGAGCCTAGGATTCACATTCGCCATTCAAATTCTTCTCCGGACTCATGAAGGAGTCATCACGATGTTTTCCTCGCGATTATAGGATACTGTATTACTCTATTACCAATAGGAGTAAAAACATTTAAAAAAATGGTAAAGGCGATAAGTAAATTTTATATACCGAACCACTAGGTACGAAACCCTCGCCAAGCAAGTCCCACGCGCACTTTGCAGAATATTTTCATTATTACTAAACTAGCTTCACTCCGCGGTTTCACTTGCGTGATGATAAAAAGGTGATCATGATGATAACAAAAAGTTGCATATTAAGTTATTCCGGGAAATAAGCTGTCTCCGTACCGAGTTTCATCGAAATCCGCTCAGCCGTTTTAGCGTGAAGAGGTAACACACATACACTTTCGTTCGCACCGACAAACTTTCGCATTATAACATTCATGTAAGGGGTGATTAGTGTGATATTATTTTACGAAATAGTCGCTCGATATTATCCTCCACAAATAATGAGGGACATGTTTCTTCATCAGAAAAGCATGGATTATGTACACGATTCTGTAAGACTATTTTTATACGTTATTACATTTCTGCCATAATAAATCAACGGATGGCTATGTTCAAGAATATCGAAGATCAAAACATGGAAAGATAGAATCAAGTAAGAAGTAAATCACAGTATAATATCCCATTATTTAATATCCTGACTAATAGAGGATGTAAGAAATAAAAATCTATTGGGTTAAGCTTGGGGACCTTGAAGTGTACCAAGCCGAAAGAAGGTTAATGCACTCTCATAGTTTTGAACAGGGGCCAACCCTGCGATCAATAAATCAGCTATTCTATATACGTCATTCCATTTATCTTTTGTCAAAAGTCAACCACTTACTATGAAACATCAGAAAATCGGCTGTATTTTTTTCTGCTGTTTTAGCTAATTATTACTATTTTAGCAGAATAAATAATATTTGGTAGATTGTTTACCAAGGGAGCAGTTTAAACATAAAACTAAAAGATAAGCAGAAGAACACAACGATTAGAAAGAAAACAAATGTGATAGACGCTTTAAAACACTCAGAAAAAATGAAGTGGAAATGGGCAGGACATGTAGCAAGGTCACCTGATGAAAAGTGGTCCAAACGAATAGCCATGTGGGCAGGCCCGATAGGCAAACGAAGACAAGGAAGACCGCAAGGAAGATGGGCTGACGAGATTGCGAAAATTGCCGGTCATAGGTGGCTTTCGCTTGCAAAGGATAGAGAAAAGTGGATACAAATGGAGGAGGCATTTACCCAAAGAGGGGTCCTTAAAACACATCAACTTTCATTAAGCATAATTTTGTAACAAGTCTTGTTTAATAAGGAATAAAAAGGCTTTATTATTATTATTACCAAGGGAGCAAACAACTATTTTAAAGGCGGGAGTGTTTTTTTTTAATACAGAGTGGAGCGAAGGATTCTAAAGCAGAATCCTGAGCGCAGCGAGCGATTCAAAGTACGTCACTCGAGCTTAAAATAGGGTTGCTTACGAGGTAGACACTCTACTTTTTATCACACATTATGAGAAAATAAGTGCAACTTATGAATAATAACTTTCTCGCGCGCCTTTCTTTATCATACAGCCTGTTACTTGTTGTACAATTGTACAATGTCCGTGGTTGATCTCTTTGGTGATTTGAACTTATACTAACAATATCCACATTCCAGATTCAAAACACTTTTCATCCGGGCAAAAAAGCGCTTCAGAATTTTTTTGTTACATGTTTGCGAAGAACACACACACACACTAGCTCTTTTTGAATAGATGTGTTAAAAATTAACATATCTACATCCAGACCATTTGTCATTTCCCCATTTTGTCTCCCATCTAGATCTAGAATGATTTTAGGTTTGGCCCCGTAGTAATTAAAAGTGGCTTATAATGATGAGTACGATGACCCGGTTTGGTCTAAATTAAACACTCTGTATAGAACGACCGTATTAGGACAGGGTTTCCCAAACTTCTTCTAGTGCGGAACCGTAGCACGACCTTATACGCAGACAGTGTAAATAAAACAAAAAAATACGCAAATGCGATATATCCGCAAGCAAACGATCTCGCTATTTCACAGCGCGCAGCGCAGTGTGCCACTCAGCTTTGTTATATGTACTTTATATTATATTATATATCTATACTTTTTTTTTGTCTGCGGACCCTAGGTTGGGAAACCCTGTAGTAGAAGATCGCTAGACAAACTAGTATTTATAATCGTAAAACCAAGAAATAATTATATATGTAGAGAAGATGATAATTCTACCATCCGGGTAGATGAAAGCAAATTTTGCCAGTCGTTGCGGAGACTTCGGTCGCTCGGTCAATAAAGTACACCTAAAATTTTTAGTAGTCATTCTGTTGAGACAACATACGGCCCTCTGCTAATTGACCATCTAATCTTATTTCCTTGAATTGTAAAATCCCATTACTTACCCAAACAACATAATAAACTTACCAAACAAGCTAATCGTACAAATTGAACAATTTAGCCCGAACGTACCACCCTGGAGTTAGCACATAATTAAATAGCAATTAACTAATACCGTTAATTCTGCGATGTAATTCTAATTAATAGTCTTTTAAACGGAAACACAATATAAATGATAGCAGTAAATCAACGTGCAGATCGTGAAGTGTTGACGGGAAATATCTGTGGGCGACCATTCTGGTAAGTAATTTTTGTTGGCATAATAATTATGGTCATAAAAGTTATCCATTCTTTGTATACGTCCTTGTTTTTATACAGTGCACATTCTGTAACTAAGAAGTAAATGCATTGCATATGACAAATTGGCTAACATATACGATATGATATGGACCTGGGCATGTCTTAAAACTGCATCTAGAACCTCTAGAGGACGGGCAGTTCTCTCTCAGTTCGGACGTCTCCTCTTGGTGGTGGTGAGCATTCTGCGCTCCTCAAGCAGCCTGCCAACCTTGGGGATTATGGCAGCCCCCTCCTTATTTTAATTGAAGACAGTCATGTCATAACCTTTCTTAAATTCTGCTCAAATCTGTATTGTAATATTTTTTTGTACGTTGTTTTAGTTGTCCTATATGCCTATAAAATAAAAAATAATTATTTAAATCCTAAAACCTGCCTTGTCTCCGTTGGTATGCAATGACGTACATCGTGTTGGTGTTATTAATAAATAAATAAATAAAAATACATGTAGGCAATGATGTAGACTGTTTTGGCATAAAATATTAAGTACTCTTATTAACAGTCTTTGGCTTGACAAGTTTCATTAATTATTTGTTGCAGGTTCACATACTGCCGAAATGTTTGTATAGTGTATCGAAAGCTTAATTAAGGAGGTGGATTTCGAAGACATTTTGGGAATTTGAGCATAATAGGGATTGGAAGGTAATCGCTGGTACCCAGGGGCATTGATGGGTATTATGGGGTATTAAGCAGGGTAATGATTAAAATCGCCCACCGCTTCGGTCAAATTCTGGTTATTTAAAAATACTTTAGCCCGGAAAAGGCACGTTAAGATTGCCGTTTTTTTAATTTATTTTGTTATTATTAATTAGGTTTTTATGGATATCGATTAATAATGGACTGGTATCGTACCTCTAGCATTGTCTATGGGAGGATATCAATGAAACAGAATTATATTAGCTTTCTCTCTCTCTTTCTCTCATAAAATGGCGAACAGTGTAGGACGTACAAAGTGTCGTGTAACCTTTTCTTCTATAAATATAGTGTTTGTATCTGATTACCAAAGTTACCGACATAGCTCGCAAGGTTTGCAAGTTGAAGTGGCAATGGGCAGGCCACATCGCTCGGAGAACTGACAACCGATGGGGAAGAAAGGTTCTTGAGTGGCGACCGCGAACCGGAAGACGCAGCGTAGGAAGGCCTCCCATTAGGTGGACCGACGACATTGTAAAAGTCGCGGGCAACCGGTGGATGCAAATGGCAGGTTGTCGTACAGTGTGGCGGTTTAAGGGGGAGGCCTTCGTTCAGCAGTGGACGTCTCCGGGCTGATGATGATGATGGTGATGATCTGATTAGAATCTGGCAGTTTCTCTTTATTTACAATACTTTTCAATGCTTTGCATAAAATTAATTCCATTATGGTGTAGTAGTCAGTTATTATGATATGTAATCCGTGTGCTTTATCCTAATACAGTTAGCCTTAAAGATGATCTAGAGCCTTTCATTTCTCTCAGACTTGGCTGTACCTCTACATGGCAACCCTGCCAGGATCCTGCCAATTAGGCTACACCACATCAATCGTGTCAATCATCTTCACGTGTAACGTTTCAGTGACAAGATTATTAACTGTATCCATCTCTATGCGGAATAGTTTTTTTTTAATGAATTGTGGAAGATGTAGGGTTAATGTATAGTTTTTTTGTTGCTGTTGGTACAGAAGTTGCTTTTAAAAGCGAACAATAACTTCGTTAATTCATTTTTTTTTCATTTTCAACCGACTTCAGAAAAAAAGTTTCTTAATTCGACTGCATGTTTTATTTTTGTGTGTATGTTACGCGATTACTCCGCCATTTATGAATTGATTTAAAAGGATTTTTTTTGGTTTTGTTGGTGATACCTACCTTTGAGATGGTCCCATTTACATTTTATCGAAATCGGTACTGTTATTTGGTTTTAAAATCAAAATAACTGGAATAAATCAAAATTACTGATGAAAATATGAAGATGTCATCCATCCAGGTAGTCGAAATTGAAGTCGGTTGTTTTTTTAAATTGCTATCGTATTGCAATAGGGTTCAGGGATGTTTTTATCGTTGAAACCAATAGCTTTGATGAAGAATTTAAGTAAATATAGTATGTTTATTGAAAAAATAATTTAAATCGGTTGATAATGTTCTGACATATGAGCGTTTAAAGTTTTTGTTAGAGACAACTCTGTCCCTTTCTCACAAAACAAAAAATTACGTCACTTCTTACTTGTCAGAATAGAATTTATATGGCCAGAGAAGTGACGTCGCGATTTGCTGTTTCGCCTCTCTGTCTAGCATGATATTAAAATGCTTATAAGTTGCTTATTTTTGATCAGATTTTCGTTTTCTTTACATTATTCAGCTATATTTATGGGCCACATTTTAATAGGACAATAAAAAAAAACAGTCATCTAGCCTATTATGGTTCTATCGTTGTAAATATAAGTAAATGAAAACACAGCTTGTTTACAAAATTGACCAAATCTTCCTTTCGTTCTAATTTTATAATCGTCAAAATCGTCACCCCTCAGTCCGCGCGACCAACAATTGGAACTTTCCGAGCTTTTGTGTCCACAACAAAACCTTTCCTCCGAGATATATATTTTCATTTATTCGCTCCTTCCACTACAATTGAATCACGATTTTCCACCAATTATTTAAAGTAAAAAGTCCTTTCATGGACGCCCATTTCTTTTAATGTTGTTTCATAATAAATCTAATTTATCCAGTCCTTTTTGGTTGGATGGTGTGGCAGTATAAACAGTAGGACAATGCGAGTTGTAAAACATACTCAAGGCCAGTCGAGTATATCCCAAAAAAAAACACACACACCTAATCAATGAGAATAAAAAGAAATCTAGAAGGTCTTTTGATATTGTTGGCCGCACCATGGTCACAAGTTACATTCCCTTAAAATGTTTCGACAGCCACGGTAAAAACGCATAGCTTTCCTTGGTATGCCAATCCAAAAGATGCACTAAGTTACACACTACAACAGAGACAGGAATTCCGAAATACTTAGATAACTAACCATCGCTAATAACTAGACGTTAGCCATAAAACGTCCACTGCTGGACAAATGCCTCCCCCTTAATTGCCATAATTCCCACGCTTGGCAGGCGGCTTGGGGATCGCAGAATGGTCACCACCGTTAACCAAGAGGACGCTGCTGCCCGTCCTCCGGTGGGTCTGGTTGCAGTTTAAGGACATACCCAGGTCACTAAGCACTAAATAGTATAAAATGAAGTCTTATTAAAAGTATATTTTTGCGCTTATAGAAAGCATTGCTAAAAGGCTGACAAACGTTATGAGTCATAAGACTTGTCAGTTTCATAAGTTATGAGATATGAACACATCAAATCACCGTGCAAAGCCGGGGCCGCTCGCTAGTAAGATAATATGTCCCCGGCTTCATATTAGATATATCAGTAAAGTTCTTATGAGATATTGAGCGAATAATAGTAATTATTGACCTGTAATTAATGTTTTTAGACTATATTTCTGGTCATATTTTTGGTATTTTACTTATTAGAGTACAAGGCTCACTTGTCAAGTGTAACGTTAATAGACGACTAGCGGTACTACTAGCGCCATCTGAGATCTGTTTTAACTTTCCATTGAACTTGCCCATACTGCATAGTTTGTATTGTGTCGGCGAACCCTCACGCGACTCGGTTTTCAGCCAAAATACTCGGAATAAAGAATATTACAATTGTAATGGATACATGTCGCTTTCGACGACGATCTCTCGCTTTTGAAGGAAAATTGCCAATTTTAACGAATAAACTCGCACTCTTATGCCACGAATGAATAAAACATGTTTTTCGAAATGCTCAAAAAGTGACTTCGGAATTAAAATATTTTTAATTACTACAACTTTAATTTCAAATATTATGTTTGAATAGAGGTCTCCCGCGACTTCGTCCGCGTACGGAATAAATTGGGCACGCTCCCAAAATTCACCCCTTTTTTTTTACCCCTTTTACTTAATTATTGGGACAAAAAATAAAAAAAAGACTTGAGTTTTCTGGGCGAAGTTATTGAGTCTACTTTCTCTGACCCAAGATCACTGCACTGGAAAGCCAACAACCTCGGGGCAGACCAGAGAAGCCACCCTCTCTCTTTCAATTTTATACCCCAAAAATCGAACTACTTGGGTTTTATACCTATGTAAATACATAAAAAAATAAACCTGATAATTTAGGTATAAATTAGGAATATGATATCCACATATTTTGGTTAGTCGTTACGCCTAAGCTCTGTATCTACGAGTACATAGAATTATTGATTCTTTGCAAATAGCTTTAGTAAATTAATCATAATGTCAACATCAGTATAACAATTTTGCAAACATCCCGCCTAGACAAAGCAAAATTAGATTGTGTAAACAATAGACAATATCAATTTGTTACTCAACCCGCTTGTCTAATCTAAAGACCTAAGTCAACGCTTTAGATACTTAGACTTGTAGAGTATATTTGTAAGTTAAGCCTAAAATGTAGGTCTAAGTCCCTAGGTGTCTAGGTAACTTTAAAGTTTGTAAAGTACTTACATAGTACTTAAATACGCTTAGTTTGTTACCTTCAAAGATCTTGTTCATAGACGCACTCAATAGCTTGTTATAGAGGTCGCTAACTTTTCAATGCTTCTCGTATTATATGTATGTTTTGCGGGGTGTTTAGTTAAAAGTTTCTGTCATCATAGAAGTAAGTAGCTGTTTTTTTAGAAGCCTTGCAAAAATCTGAGAATACTTTTTTGTCATAGGTGGCAAAAGTTGCCTGATTATAAGATTTTTATTCTTATTGACCAAGCGAAACGAAGGTCACTGAATCTAAGGGCATAAATCGGCGTTCGTGTGTAGTTTAGTATGTATGTAGGTATAGGATATTAGAGAGTAGAGAGACAGACCTCCAGCCCGTTGATCAGACGACACTGTGAAGCATGTCGGGAGGCAATGGATAAATCCCATCGGGACGGGACGGGGGAAGAGGATGGCCTGAAAGATTAAGGTCTATTCTATTCTCACAAGTAGAGGTATAAGAGACAGGCTGGTTTTTTTTCGGACGTCGGGTGAAGCTCGAAATAATAAATAAAATAATCGTAATTTAAACATTTTAGAGCATTTTTCGTATGTATAATTAAATAACAAAACAAATTATACCTCACATTCACAGTATTTTCACATACTTTTCTCCAGTGGCATTTTTGTACGGATTGTATTAATTACCATGCTTTGATATTCTTAGATATAAAATACAAAGTTTTTCTTAGAATTTGAGAAATATGTATTAAATTTACGTGCAGTTAAACAATGTATTTTTCATACATAATATACCTAGAATAGAACGGATTTCTGATAGTCAATATGGGTTAAATGATGATTGGTCACGTTTCAAAGTAATAATTATAAATAAGTTGTTGAGAAATGAGTTTGATACGATAGAACGTATTATTGTTCTTAGATTATCATTCTTTGCCTGTTCGTTATATTACATACGGTATTCCATTCGTTTCGTCAAGAAATGGAAAAAAGCAGAAAAGCCAGTTCGTTTAGATAATAAATAGTCACTTAAATAATACTTAAACTAATATGGATCCATCGACAGTATTACATTCAAACAAAAAAAGACTTCGAAATCGGTCCACAATTAACGGAGAAATCGGTGGACATACAAACAGTCGAATATAGAACCTCCTCCTTTTTTGAAGTTGGTTTATAATAAAAAAAGATACGCGTGAGTAAACCGGTTCAATAACGGCCAGATACAGTGTCTATAGAAAAAAAAAATACGGATTTTGTCAAAAATCTTATCCCTTTCGTAGTTAGTTTTAAAAACCAGAATTTAAACCTACTAAACATAGAAAATGTGTTACCTTAACCACATAATAAATAATAGTACTACCCTAACACAAGCTCCTTTAATTTTTTTAGCCACATCCAAAGATGTCGGTGTAACAGGATAGCTCCCCGCAGTTTCCTAAAGTAATGAGTAATTAGGAATTGCCATCTGAGGAGTGACTTGCGAACTGCAGCTGCGAGCATAACTGAGCAGTGGAGACTTAGGACACGCCAGACGAGATACTTATTGTAGCGCAACTATTTCCCAAGACTGCAACCATTAACATGAAACATTCAGTTTAATGTAGGAAAAAGTGTCTGAAATGTATTTATTAACTGAATGTAGGTACAGGAAAACATTTAACTATATTTTTATCACACTTGCTCGTAAAGTGGATCTTATCACATCGGTTTTAGGCTCATAATCCAAACTATTACGCACGCGTGCTTTTCACTTTACATTACGGCACTAGTGCTATAATAGGTATAACCCGGTAAAGTCAAGTTTGTACGTGACTGCAATTAGACGTATGTATACGAAGCACTCTTAATATAGCCGGGTAATACTTAGTTTTTTTGTAATACCAACAAAGAGTTCTTATGCCGCTGAAGTAAATGTCAAACTGCGCGCGTATTGCTGGTTTGGGCGCCATTTTCCGCAAATGTTTGTTGACGTTTCCGCTGTGTGGTTGATTATTAAAAAAAAAAAAAAGTTTTTTCCTCGCAAGTGTGACGAAAACAGTCGTATGGAACTCTTGTGCTATTAGTCATTACGCTCTCGGCTTTCTTATCGCGCTCGCCTGCGGCTCGCGCGCATAATACCGCCTCTAGTGTAATGACCAACATAGCACACTCGTATCATAATGTACTATAATGTAAGGGGTGATTAGTGTGATATTCTTTTACGAAATAGTCGCTCGATATTATTCTCAACAAATAATGAGGGACATGTTTCTTCATCAGAAAAGCATGGAGTAGGTACACGATTCTGTAAGACTATTTTTATACGTTATTACATTTCTGCCATAATAAATCAACGGATGGCTATGTTCAAGAATATCGAAGATCAAAACATGGAAAGATAGAATCAAGTAAGAAGTAAATCACAGTATAATATCCCATTATTTCATATCCTGACTAATAGAGGATGTAAGAAATAAAAATCTATTGGGTTAAGCTTGGGGACCTTGAAGTGTACCAAGCCGAAAGAAGGTTAATGCACTCTCATAGTTTTGAACAGGGGCCAACCCTGCGATCAATAAATCAGCTATTCTATATACGTCATTCCATTTATCTTTTGTCAAAAGTCAACCACTTACTATGAAACATCAGAAAATCGGCTGTAATTTTTTTTGGCGTGTTTTAGCTAATTATTACTATTTTAGCAGAATAAATAATATTTGGAAAATGCCGCAAATGTTAGGTGACGTTTTTGCTGTGTGGTTGATTATTATCAAAAAAAGTTTGTATTTTCCTCGCGTGTGATGTGTGATGAAAACAGTCGTATGAAACTCTTGTGCTATGTTAGTCATTATACTCTCGGCTTCCTTATCGCACCAACATAGCACACTTGTATCATAATGTACTATTACAGAGTAACGATGTCTCATGCGTAGAGCTATTGAGGGAACTTCAGATACTGCCCTTGCCGTGTGAGTTCAATTACCAGATAGCCCTATTCACCCATGTAAACCTAGAAACGTTCCAACGTAGGGGCGTTCACAGCACGTTAGCTTTACTAAGCAATAAAAAGATAGACCAACTGATAACCCCGACGCACCGTCTCGTCAAATCAGAGAGGTCAGTGTATATTTTGGGGCCCGCGATCTACAACCGTATACCAGCTTCCATTCGCGATGCTCCTTCCACTGGGTGCTTCAAAACCAAGCTCAGAGCGTGGTTGCAAGAGAATTTGTTTCATGACATTGAAGCTTATTTTAAAATAAGAGATTATTAACGTATTTAAAAAAAAAACATTTTATTAAGTGATTATTTATTGTGACATATTTAATGAAATATGACGTGTAACTTTGGTGTTATCAATAAACTATTTATATTTGTAACATAATTATAAAGAGTAATTTAGTGAAGACACTGGCCATCTTGGGACCTTTTGATGCTATTTCCTTTAAAAAGTAATTCTTAGCCTCTAGTTTAACTTTTTTAATAATTTAGTTTTGCTCTTTTCTGTTTCTTCTTTATCATATAATAGTATTTTTACGCATCTTCTAAACAGCCATTACAATACGCTTTCTTAGCTTATTTCAACCTAGTCATCTTGCAAATACTACTTTCATGGATATCTAGAAACTATACACGATCGGTATGCTAACTCACACTTACATTTGTATGTATCCGAGTCATCATCAGCCCGGAGACGTCCACTGCTGAACGAAGGCCTCCCCCTTAGACCGCCACACTGTACGACAACCTGCCATTTGCATCCACCGGTTGCCCGCGACTTTTACAATGTCGTCGGTCCACCTAGTGGGAGGCCTTCCTACGCTGCGTCTTCCGGTTCGCGGTCGCCACTCAAGAACCTTTCTTTCCCATCGGTTATCAGTTCTTCGAGCGGTGTGGCCTGCCCATTGCCACTTCAACTTGCAAACCCTGCGAGCTATGTCGGTGACTTTGGTTCTTTGGCGAATATCCTCGTCCGGATTTTATCGCGCAAAGTAACTCCGAGCATAGCTCTCTCCATTGCCCGTTGTGCGACTCTGAGCCTCTCCAAAAGGCCAGCAGTTAAAGACCACGTTTCAGTTCCATATGTCATCACTGGCAACACACTGGTTGAAGACCTTTGTCTTCAGACACTGCGGGATTTTGGTATCCGAGTGTTTTAGTATATATATTACTTAACTAAATCGCTAATACAGTCCGAAGTAGGTATCAGCTTCGAATATTAATCGACTTTTCGTGGCGTTGCCTTCAATTCTATTTGAATTTCAAAAACGTCGCTTGTCTGCCTAAACCCCAGCAACTTAAATTATGCAAAATCTTGAAGCAGCTTAGCACAAGTTGGGCGGTGGTGAGTCACCGGCTCGTCATTCAAACCGGCTGCAGAATAACGCTAAGAAGTTTCTTGTTTTAAAAAGAAAGATATAAAGTTTGCCGGTAAAAATAATAAAGAAAAGCAAGATGCTATGTTTTAAAACATAATACGATAAAACAGAGGAACATTTTAAATAAGAAAGAGTATACTTTATTGATATTTTACATTTAAGTGAATATCTTTATGGAAAATATAATTAATTCTAAGTAAATGTATTGGAGAAGCTAGAGCTCTTTAAATGTCGACTTTTTCATCCAAAACTCAAGAGCGCTGGGAATTAAATACATTATATTTGTATCATCATTATGTTTGTTTGTTTTGTATTTGTTTGTTTTTGTTTTTTTTTTTAATTTTTTTTGTTTGTTTGTTATAGTTATTAATAAATCAACATTTTCCCTATAAAAAATAAGTTTCTTATCATGAACACTGGCAGAACATATTTGAAGGCTATTAGTTCCTAAGAAGTAAGGCTTTCGCTTTTCTGTGCTAATAGTGCTAGTAGATAAAGTACCAATAGGGTAGATGACTGATGTTTATATCGTTGAAACCAATAGCTTTGATGAACAATTTAAGTAAATATAGTATGTTTATTGAAAAAATAATTTAAATCGGTTAATAATGTTCTGATATATGAGCGTTTAAAGTTTTTGTTAGAGACAACTCTGTCCCTTTCCCACGAAACAAAAAATTACGTCACGCCTTACTTGTCAGAATAGAATTTATATGGCGTACTGAGAAGTGACGTCACGATTTGCCGTTTCGCCTCTCTGTCTAGCATGATATTTAAATGCTTATAAGTTGCTTATTTTTGATCAGATTTTCATTTTGTTTTCAATAATCAGCTATATTTATGGGCCACATTTTAATAGGACAATAAAAAAAACAGTTATCTAGCCTATTATATCAAGGTCGTGTCCATATACAGTCAGCCGTTGATTGAAAAAGTATTTTTTACTCTTAACTGGTCTGCATTTGACCACATAGCTGATGGTAAGTACTCGTAATAAGCAATGATAAAGTCCAGGATCTAGCACCGTAACAAATTAGTGTGTCGACTTTGAGATAAGACTCCCGATCCCCTATTAATTAAAACGTAGATTAGCCTCGGATTAGTTAATCAGTCTTTTGTCTGGCCAGCGGATAGACTCCGTTGGACAGTTGCGTCGTAGTGTCGTTCTATTGATCTGATGCTGCGTGAAGAAGAAATATACTAATGCGCTTTTAAAAAATTACTACCGACTTCAACTTCGAATACCTGGATGACATCTTCATATTTTCTAGTAATTTTGATTTAAAACAAAATTACTGACCCGATTTCGATAAAACGTATATGGGACCACCTCTGAAGTATTACCTGCCAAACAAAAAAAGGTCATCAAAATCAGTTTATAATTGGCGGAGTAATCGAGTAACATACAAAAAAAATATAAAAAAACATACAGTCGAATTGCGAATCTCCTTTTTGAAGTTGGTTGAAAAGCGGTTTGTGCTTTCGTGGGGAATGTCCATCACATACAGTCGTGGTCAACTAATTAGGGACTTTCAAGATAGTGAAGAGCAATAACCGGTTGTGTACATATAAATATAAAACCCTATTGATTTCTCAGCACCTATTAATTGCATAATTTGGTCCGATTATTATGCTATAAATGACTGTAAATAAAAGAATAAATAAATAGAAAAAAGTATTTAATATCAAAGGTTGAACATGTATTCAATTTTAAGTTATATTTCTGTAGCTGGACATTTAATTAAGGACAGTAAACTATAATGAAAAATAGAGTTGAACAAAACTAATAATCTGCAGTATTATAATATCTTTAACAGCTCCATTTTATTACGTGTAAAATCAGTACCCAGTAGCAAAACCTTTGTTAGTAATTACCGCTTGACACCGATGTGGCCGATGTGACATTATCAGTTTCTGGCATGTTTCGACAGGAATGTTTGCCCATGCCTCACAAAAAGCTTCATTAAGTTCATCTAAAGTTGTGGTACGATAAGTGGCAACTTTTTTCTTGATTTCGTGCCAAAGGTGCTCGATTGGGTTAAGGTCCGGGCTATTTGTTGGCCAATCTAGCACCGATACTGACTGACTGGTAAGAAACGACTTGACTGAACGGGCGGTATGTTTCGGGTCGTTATCATGCTGAAACGTCCATATAATAGGGAGATGCTCCTCAGCATAGGGAAGCATCGTTTCCTCCAATATTGCCTTGTATTGATGTTGGTCTAAGTTACCCTGAACTTTCCTCACAGGTCCCACTCCATGTCCAAACAATGAACCCCACATTTTAATGTTTCCACCGCCATGTTTCACCTGCTTTTTTGTGAATCTTGGATTCATTTCCGCTTTTACTGGACGCCGTACGTATTGCCTTCCATCTGAAGAAATCAAATTAACCTTGGTCTCGTCAGAGAATAATACATGTTGCCATTGGGCGTAGGTCCAATGTCCATATTTACGTGCAAACGCCAAACGAGCATTTCTATGTTCTTTCTTCAACTACGGTACTTTGCGAGCCACTCTTCCGAACAACCCTGCTTCTACCAGACGTCGTCGAACGGTCCTCGCTGAGACTCCGACTCTTTCGTCTGCCCCAAACACTTCGTGTTTAATTAAAATAGAGCCTAGAAACGGATCTTTCTTAGCTAACCTGGTTATCATTCTATCTTCTTGCGGAGTTGTTTTTCTCGATCTTTTTGTTCTGGGCACATTTAAAGCTGTGTTATTGCGTCTGAAATGTTGCACTGCATTGTATACCATAGTTTTTGAACAATTTAAATGTTCTGCTATCCTTCGGTATGACCAACCATGCTCGTCAACAAACTTCATGATAATTTTTCGTAGTGTTGGATCGCAACTTTTATTTTTGCCCATTTTTCTTCAAAATATTTTTCAAAACTTAAAATAAAAATCGGGATTGCCGCCAAAACTACCACGAAACAATAAGAGAAGAAATAAAGAATATTGAGATTCAAATTTTGAAAATAGAACGCAATATCTCAGTGTCCCTAATTAAATGGCCAGCCAGCATTATTTGAACACATAGCACTATGATAATCTATCAGCTATACTAAAGAGGTTTAATGTTTAAGAAGTTGTTATTGTTTGTATAATCGGGCACATCAATGACTAATTATACTTACATGTAAAAGATATGTAATATTGTTAAGACTCGTTGAAAGAAAAAAATAAGTCACAATTTGGCTTAACTAGAGATTGTCCCTAATTAGTTGACCACGACTGTATACACGTATGGCGCTTTGGTCGAAAATTCCCGCCGGTCTATAGTCTAATACCCCAAGTCGCTAATAATTTTCTATAACAATTTCCTAAGGCAGTGTTCTAAAGCCACATTTTGCCCCAACATACAAGCGCCACGTCGTAATTAATTTGTATACACTTTGAGCCCTTTTAATCCCCCAAGCCCTGTAATATTTCTGGAGCAGAAGTTAAGGGTAACGTCTCAGCTTTGTTGTTGCTGGGTCTTCAGATCAGCGCCACAGTGCAACTAGATGCAGTAGAATCAGTAAGACCGTTCTGAAGACTACCGGACGTGCCGCCAAATGTTGATGACGACTATACAAGATTAATTCTGAAATCCTAACAACAAGTGTATGTGAGCAATAATAGCTAAATAGTACATTTAATAAGCAGTAAGTACGAGCTTATTTCCTACTTAAATTCCAGCCATACTCGTTGGCAATTTTGATAGATCTCGAGGAGATAGTCATTCAAAACCTTAGGCGGCATCCAAAATATTTTTGGATTCTTCCGGCTCTAGTCATCAAAACGCAAAGGGTCGCACAAAATTTATGCGGTACGTCAGGGGTTTTGCAAACTTGAAACTTAATTTGAAACTGATCCCAGTTCTGAAACTTAACAGATGTTTGACGATGCCTTTCTGACTTGTATACTGCGTAGAAACCTCGAAGAACATGCCCCATACAAAGCCATGTAGCATTTATCCTACTTAATTATGTAAAGGGATGTCGAAACAAATCTCGCCTGGCGCGCGCCTATTTGAAGAATTTCGATGGATCCGTCTAACGCACACATAAAATGTTATGGGGGAAGGGAAATGATGCAACATACAGAACATTTTGATACAGTAAGGGTGGTTCGGATAAATTCATATCACTGGCTTTACATTAAAGGATAAAATCGTAAGGAAACCTGCTCGGAGAAGAAATTAAATCTAGAATTCAAGTATCCTCTAACCCGCACTGAGTCAGCTTGGTGGAGTATCGCCCAATGACCTTCGAGGGTAACGAATAACCTTCGTGCATGCGTACATACGAGTACACGACATAATCAACATGATGCATGTGTTTGACAGATAGATTGATAGAGATAAAGCAAAATGGACTTTGAAAAAGAGCATTAGGAGTAAAAATATAATGATTTTTTTCTTTGTTATATGACGGGTTTGATAATACATGCGTTTATTTATTCTCTAGTTTCTCCGCACTGCCCTTACTGTATCAACCAATGTTATGGTGTTTGGGAAAATTTCACATAGGGGTGGATTCTGTTTGAGGATTCGCGAAATAGCAGATAAAAAGGATATAGCGTGTATACGGCGTTGTAATTTAGCCTCTAATAGATTTAAATGTGTATTACATACTCGGTAAGTAGGAGTAAATTGTTAGTAAGTCGTGTTTTATGTTGAGGAAAATGGAATTAAGAGTTACAGATATTGTTTAAGGTGTTACATAGTATTATTGTGGAGCTAACGATATTCAGCATGGAATGTCTCAGAGCCATGAGCGCTAATGCAGTGGATGTCTCAAGCTCTGGTATTTGTTTTCAACCGACTTAAAAAAAGGAGGTTCTCAATTCGACTGTATGTTTTTTTTTTTAATAATATGCTTTAAAAAAAATACAACCGACTTCAACTTTGAATACCTGGATGACATCTTCATATTTTCTAGTAATTTTGATTTAAAAACCAAACTACTGAACCGATTTCGATAAATTATATGGGACAACCTCTGAAGACCTACCAACAAAAAATTATCATCAAAATCAGTTCATAATTGGCGGAGTAATCGCGTAAAACATCATACAGTCGAGTTGAGAACCTCCTTTTTTGAAGTCTGTTGAAAAGCGTATTATGTTACTAAAAGTTCTAGGTACCGATGCTACGAGTACAATTAACAACAGTTTATTTATTTATTTTTTACTTTTCAATGTAACTGTTTTTTATTTATATTTTTTGCCACAATTAAACGATTGTCTATTGTCTATTGAGTATAATCATGGCAGGCGTTTGTGTCTTATCATTAGAGGCCTTGTTCGTTTCGTTACGTGTATCATCATTATAAATCTTTTATTTGTTAAAATTGACGAGACTGCAGAAGTTCGCCTGGGGGTAAGCGCCATGCAGAATTTTACTGAATTTACAACGCCAGATGCCAGAATTGTGTAGTTGCGAACAAAATCCTGCGCCACCCTGCACTGCGCTCACCCTGAGATATTAGATGTCAAATCCCTTCATGGCCAGTAATTTCTCTGGACCTATGGAGAGGCACCAGAATAACGAGGTTTCTACTCGTACAGCTTAAAAATATACAAACTTTTATCAATTTAATGTAATGTACTCATTAAAACAAATCAAACCCTAAATTCGAAGCTATTAAGGAGTTTCACTATCCAAATTCTGGCTCTATTATTAAATCTGTACTAAACTAGTAGTTCTGCGAACAATAAACCTTACAATCAATCTTTTGACCGAGTTAGCTCAGATTCGAAATTCTTGTTTAGAATTGAGTACCGAACATTTCCTGCCAAATATTGTAAATACCGGCACAGCAAACTTCCTCCTTTTTTGGGGAAATGCCAATCCACTCAAAAATCGCCGATTACTTTTTTTTTTAAACTGCAGAATATGTTACCTAGTATCGTCAAGATCTGTTGAAAAATATGGTCCGTAAGTCGTACATTAGTACCGACATCCAAACATCCGGACAAAAGAAAGAAAATGCCAATTGTTGCAAAGTTAAAGAACGAACGAAGTCTTTGCAGGAGGCAAAGACTTCGTTCGTTCTTTCACTCGTTCACTCGGTCCATTATTGTATTGTATTGTTATCTGGATTACACGTCTCACACAGTCACGAATCAATACGAAATAGAATTGGGTTTAAATCGACTTCCAAGATTTGTTGAAGGTTAAGATCGGAAGTGAAAAGAGTAATATGATCTGCGATGAAATATAGGGAAGATCCCCGATCGCCGGTAGAAAACGACACCGTCAAAACAAGGCATAAATAGCGTAATATGCCTTGTTTTGCTCTCTCTCTCCTTCGGTTAGATTCTCTCCAAATAGTCAACCAGATCAACCTAGGGCCCCAGGGCACACCCCTTCTGGGGTGCCAGGGCAAGTCTGACCCCACTCCCGACCTAAACTAGGCCTAGCGCCATTTGCGCTTGCCTAAAGTCCGGTGACGCTGTAGAGGCCACCTGAGGCTAACAACATCAGTCATTCAAAGAAAAGAAAAATACGTTTCGCTCCAATCGTGTGACGTGCCGAATGTTTTAAACGCTCGCAATTTTTTTTACTATTACGGAGTGTTAAGGTTCATTATTAAAATGAAACAATATGGACTTTTTATATTAACTTGGAGATGTATGATATCTATATGTATAAGTAAGTATTGGCGCGGGACTACTTTTGAAGTTTGATTTTCATAGAGACTGTGTATCTATAGTATATTTGATCTAAGAATATGATCGATCATGTTTAAGAAAGACAGTAGTATGTAGTATCCCACGAAATATTCTAAGATAATACGTTTTTTTATAAATAAATAAAAAACTTGAACTTCGAAGAATACCTGGATGACATCTTCATATTTTCTAGTAATTTTGATTTAAAAACCAAACTGCTGGATCGATTTCGATAAAATTGATATGGGACCTCTGAAGTATATTACCTACCAAACAAACAAAAGAATCATCAAAATCAGTTTGCAATTGGCGGAGTAATCGCGTAACATACATAAAAAAAGAAAACAAAAAAAACGGTGTTTAAAAATACCTCTCCTTTTGTGAAAAAACATTCCTTTTTTAAATCGGTTGAAAATCATAAGAAACGACTATTTAAAATCTCATTCTACACAACAGTACCATTTCTGAATGAAGCGTCCATTCATAAAACCACAGTTCTTGACTACACGTAGTAGGTATACGTATGACGTGTCTAACGTATCTGTTTATGCTTTTATGTAAATTAGTTATTTCCTGCGGTTGAGAATCGGTTATCATAAATAAAATAATACGTAATAACAAGCTCTTGAGGTTATGAGCGTAGTTGTACTTGTGTAGCTAATAGGTACAGATAAGAAGCAAAGTGTTATGTTCAATGTTTACCTAACGCAACGTTAATCCATTCTAATTGTTCCTTGCGTAAAGGATGTGTTAAGCAGTATTGCAGTGATTTCTTACTTAGTAACTAACGCAATTTTCTGTGTTTTTAACCGAGTTCAAAAATAGAGGAGGTTCTGTTTTCGAGGGTATGAATGTTTTTTTAATGTATGTTCACCGATTTCTCCGTCAATTGTGGATGAAAATTCTTTTTTTATTTGTTAAGGTATACTCCCGAGGTGGTCCCATATTAATTTGAAGACGGTTGATGCTTAGGCTTTTTGAAAAAGTTACTCGTGGATAATTGTTTTTGGTACGTGCAGTATTTAATATTTATTTTGTATTTTGTGCTTGTATGGGCTTCTTGCAAAGACGTGTGTACTCTACAGAACATAATTCTATGGAACACCTTTGAGAGAGAGAGAGAGAGAGAGAGAGAGAGAGAGAGAGAGCGAGAGAGCTAAATCCTCCAAGTGGAACACGTTCGGAATCTCAACTACTTGTTTTTTTTTAAAGGTATTATTTTTCTCATTCGCGCGATGACGTGTGTACTCTATAATTATAACATAGTTCTATGGAACAGATTCGGGATCTCAACTACTTGTTTTTTTTGTAGGTATATTTTTTCTAATTTCCTTTTTCTTTTATTTCAGGTAAACATTGTAAAGAGTATGGCTGGACTTCAATCGCATATGGAATAAGCTTGTAAGTCTTACTTCTATGATATTGTAAGGCACCCGAAGGTTTACCTAGGTATTTACTAAATCTACGTTGTCTCTCTCTATCCTATGATGATAATGATGCCATCCTTGTCGATTGCAGCTACGGCGACCACTTTATTTTTAGGCGATTCTATGTCCTATCGTATATTTTAAACCGTAATAGAAAGCTGCATTTTTTTTCCTAACAAATAGGTAGTTTAAGCCAGCGACGGTGATAATGGAACGGACGGGCCAAGCGCTTGCAAATCGATCAAAATTAACAAGACAACACAATCAAGCATACCAGCTAAAAGTATGCATATTACATTTGCCGGAAAATAGAGATAGCGAATCTAATTACTGCATGACAAAAAGAGAACACATGTACATGTATTAGAAGTTTGTATTTTCGTATCGTACGGCTCGCATGTCGCTAAGGCAGACTACGATTGAAGCGAGTGAAGAGCCCGCGCTCAACAAATAGTCTCCAAAATCCGTGCGCTTATTTCCCGTTCATTCATCTTATCTTTGTCGCTGGCTTAAACGAGTTTCATTATTTACTCTAAATTTTATTTATATCAAGTCTTGACTTCTTCAGTGAATCGAAACTTTAAAACTCCTTACACCTCGCATAGGGGTAGTTTTGAAAAAATCTAAAATACGTGTTTCATTATTTATTATTCTAAAGTTTATTTGTGCCGAGTTCTGAGTGAATCAAACCAAGGAATAAAAAAAACATCATCCATAGAAACTTTACCACCCTGTTAACTACACTGTCTTATTCCAGAACCTTAAAAATCCAGATTTAAAATTTCATTAAAATCGGCTTAATATAGTTACGGAAGTACGTGGTAACAAACATTCACACACACAAAAAACTTTCGCATTTATAAAATTCGTAGAATAATACTTTACAAAAAAACAACCGACTACAATTTCGCCTACCTGGATGACATCTTAATATTTTCAGTTATTTTGATTTATTCCAGTAACTTTGATTTAAAAACTTCTGACGCAATTTAGATAAAATGTATATGGGACCACCTCTGAAGTATCGCCGAACAAAACAAAATAAAGAATCATCAAAATCAATTCATAATAGGCTAGATGACTGGTTTTTTTAATTGTCCTATTCAAATGTGGCCCATAAATATAGCTGATTAAAGAAAAGATAATTAAAATCTGATCAAAAATAAGCAACTTATAAGCATTTTAATATCATGCTAGACAGAGAGGCGAAACAGCAAATCGTGACGTCACTTCTCTGTACGCCATATAAATTCTATTCTGACAAGTAAGGCGTGACGTCATTTTTTGTTTTGTGGGAAAGGGACAGAGTTGTCTCTAACAAAAACTTTAAACGCTCATATATCAGAATATTATTAACCGATATAAATAATGTTTTCAATAAACATACTATATTTACTTAAATTCTTCATCAAAGCTATTGGTTTCAACGATTTAAACATCAGTCATCTAGCCTATTGGCGGAGTAATCGCGTAAAATACAAAAATAATACATACACTCGAATTGAGAACTTCCTTTTTTGAAGTCGGTTGAAAAATTAAAGTTCGGTGCTACGGAACAGCAGTGCGGGAGTTCGTCTCTCTTTTGGTAGGTTTTTTCGAACAACCATTTGAATCTAATACACTCAACTAAAATGGTCGTAAGTCGTAACTATGTTCGATATAGCCCGACCACTTAGAATACAATGCTATTCTTTAACAGAGTTGATTCTATGCATAGGGACATAAATCAATCTGTGTAACAGTTATGCCAAGGCGTTTTATACCTCATCCCTTGGGTACATGGTGCTGTTTTCCGCTGGCATGAGAAAAGTTGTTAAAGCAAGTCACAAAATATACCGAAACAGAGGAGGAACTCACTATAAGCCAGAGCCAGGCTACCTATTAGTTTTTATGTCACAAGAGGCGTGCATACTGCATACTCTCACCAGGTCATACTGTCACTCCGCAGTTTAGGTATGTTCGGCCGGCGCTCCGTCCGGGTGGACAATGCAAGGCAGAAGTCAGTCGCCGCTCGCACGCTAGCCTCGTCACACGTAACTAGGCATACGTGACAGAAAGAAAGCGGTATATCTAGGTGTATATAGCGAACGATATCCACGCTGTGCGAGTTGAATTGCTACTTTATTGCCTAGAAGATACGAGTCCTTATTTATTTCAATTCCTTTGCGGAGTTAACTTTCTGTACGTAGTACTATATTTATTCTGTGCCCTCACCTTGGATGTAACAGAGAGCCTTAAATCAAGATAAAATACAGGGTTAGTTCTAATCAGTTAGCATCCTTTTAAGGGCATATTCTGTACTACAAAACAAACAACTTTTACTATGGGGCCAACAATGAAGTCGCGAAAACAAAAACAGCTGTTCCATACATTTTGCCCAAGTTCGATGAACTTTTTGTATGGAACAGCTGAATAGAATAGAATAATTTATTGGCCTTATAACATTTTGGTTACACTGGGCAAGTCAAATTTACAAAAAATGTGAATATGACACAGAACGTTATGTCAAACTTAAATTAAAAAGAAATAGAGAATTAAAAAATAATGTAACCAAGCAATAAAATTAGTAACAAAATCAATAAGGTGTAATATTTATGTCAAACGATTAATTAATTATTAGTATTATAAGTTCAATGATATTGCTATATGCTGTTCAATTATTGATAATGCTGATATTTTTTTTGTGATTTCAATGTTGGTTTTTATAGTAAAAGTTGTTTGTTTTGATTTACAGAATATGCCCTTAAAAGGATGCTGATTAGAACTAGCCCTGTATAATAACATGTAACAGGTACTAGTTTACTTTTTACTAAAAAAATAATGAACCAACTTCAATTTCGATAACTGGACTTTTTCCAGCTATTTTGATTTAAAAACTTAACTACTGAACCGATTTTGATGAAATTTATTTGGGACCAATCTTTAAGTTTATGCTCAAATTTTTTTTTTTAAATCGGTAAGTAAGTAACGGAGTTCTGTTGTTCCAACAATTTAAAAAACCGTACAACCGATTTGAGAACTTCCTCTTTTTTTTGAATAAGGCATTTTGTTACAGAATTGTTTAACAACATTCGAAATTAAGAATTCGTATTTGCTCGAACTAATTGCCAACAAGTTTAGTTAAGATCGGATCAACCGTTCGTAAGTTATCTTCGAACAAAATATCAACAAACAAACATAGAAAAAACCTCAAATAAAAATGCAGATTTGTCCAAGTCTTTGAAGAAGTAACCAGCCGAGCTGATTTCAAGGTTTAAGTAGATTTCGAGACTGAGAAACTAGGAAGGAAAAAGAAGTTCCGAGTTTCTGAAGAAATAGTTCCTGAAGACCCGATAGAATGCTAACACACCCAAAACTATTAATTAGGTACTTATTCATATTTTATCAAATACTACCAGCACCCAGCAGTTTCATCCCCAAAATCTGGAATAAAACGTAGTGTGTGTTATTCCAAGGTATACTTAAACTACATCTCATCAAATTACATCGAATTCTCTTCAGCCGTTTTTGCTTCATTGAATAAACTTACTCATCAGCAGCCGGAGACGTCCACTGCTGGCCGAAGGCCTCCCCCTTAATTAGGGAGAGGTTGCCATAATCCCCACGCTTGGCAGGCGGCTTGGGGATCGCAGAATTGGGGATCTAAGAGGACGCTGAAGCTCGTGCTCCGGTGGTTCTGGATGCATTTTTTAAGCCATACCTACCCAGGTATGACAAACATAAAACATACCTACCTGAACAAACATACAAACTTATTATTATATGGATAGTAGGATTGGACATTTGGGGTACCCAATCCATAACGCAAGACAGGGCATCAAAGCAGACGTTAGAACTTGCTCTTCTCTCTTCTTATTCTGTAACATTATGGAAAAGGAAGAAGGCACACAAATCTCTGAACAGTTCTGTACGACCTCTATGCTAACTTATTCACATTGTAGTTTGTTATTACGACTTACGATGGACTACGTAATGGATACAGCACCGTTAATTATTCTATGGTAAAAGATGTCTGTTTTAGGGAAAGCGTAGTACTTGCCAATTCGACGGAAATTGATGTTTTTATTAACGCTTATAGTCAGAAAAAAACCTGACAAAAACTGTTTGACTTTATAGTCGATCTATGGTATGATATAAAACTACTTCCAGAACCCCCTTCGGCTTCGTACCTTTTACCACCGGAGGACGAGCGTCATCTCGGGTTGGTGGTGAGCATTCTGCGATCACCAAGCCGCCTGCCAAACTTGGGGATTATTGAAAATATTTAAGGGGAGGCCTTCGTCTAGCAGTGGACGTCTTCTGGCTATACGTCAGAAAACCATTGGTTTTTATTTAGGGTTACGAGTACCTACCACCCATATTACTAAGCCAAAAAGTACACATTATTGTGAATAATATTTACTAAGGGGCCAATCATGAAAACGCTAAAATAATCAGCTGTTCCACGAAATGTTTGAAATGTCATTCACCGACGACGAAATGTATAGTTGCTATGCTACCGTGGATCGGATGACACGAATAAACGGTAAAATCGTCTATCACGGTTGTTTGCCCCATAACAGCCATTCGTTGAGCCATTGGCCTTCGGGTGATAAACTAACTCTGACATTAGGTCTGACCACTCAGCCTATACGAATTTACTTTCCAAACAGCTGTAAAACCTTCGATCAAACAAAGTATGAAAGACTGAAGCCGTGAAAGTATTTATCTCTTGTCTTTTTAAAAACAGAATCCTTTTCTCAAAGATTGGAAGCCCCTTCAAACAATAAGCTGCAGAATTAATCTGTCCCGGAGCGGTATCCCTTTGTAATACAGCCGTGCCGTGCGTCCCGGCGATTTATCTCGCGGCTCGGCTACGGGGAGCGCATGCAAATTGACGGCATTGTCTGCTAGAACAGCTGGAGCAGTAGCTTGAACTGGTACATGGCTGTGCAAGCTGACTTTGTTGGCCGTCGAACAAAGCCGAGCTGTCGTGATTGCTCATTAGAGATAACATCGCTCTTTAACTCCAATAACTTACAAGCCTTTGGTAGCGGGTAAAAATATTTTATTCTTTCTCTCTTCTTCTTCTTTCTTTCAGTCAAGATTTTTTTCTCATTTGTTCAGTTGCAAATGAAACTAGATTTACACTTCTACTAGGCTTCTATTTCCAGTAGTTCAGTAATAGTGAGATATTTTTCTCAATTGTTCAGTTGTTGTAAATGGAACTCATTTTACACCTAGCTTCTATTTCCACTGGTCCAGTTGCCCATCACTGAAATGGCAAGACTTTTTTCTTATCTGTTCAGTTGCAAATGAAACTAGTTTTATATCTTTACTCTATTCCCACTGGTTCAGTTGTTCATTTCAGTTCACAGAACTAGTAAGGTTTATTTTTATTTTTCGCCAATAAAGCTCTTTTTATCTTTATCTTGTTTTCTCATTTGTTCAGTTACAAGTGACACTAGTATCACATCTGGCTTCTATTTCTACTAGTTCAGTTGTCCAGTTCAGTTCACTGAATTAATAAGATTTTTTTCTCATATGTTCAGTGGCAAATGAAAGAAGTTTGCGGCCGGCAAAAGTCGCGTCTAGACTTGCCCACACTGCTGTGACTTATACTGGAAAAACTGATAGTAAAAAGAGAAGTTTTCACTCTGATTCAGCCTGTGACAGTGATTTAATTGCCGCCAATATTGCCTCAGCTGCATTCGCGTCACTGAAGTCGGCTTAAGACCGTCCTTTTTAATTGTGAAGATCATTCCATTGGATAGATACATTTCGAAGAGTGGGTGCAAGGTTTATTTTATTTCCCTTTTACTACAAGTAGAACAGCACAGCTTATGCTGCTTAACCAAATTGTGGTTGCAATATTCAGTACTTATGTACTGAATATTAAAACCTTCGAGCTTGCACTTGTTTTATTTCTTTTCAAGGGTCATAACCAGTAACTGATAAAAGCTTTTTTTCACGCTAATAATTATCCTGGTAGTTATGATACTGGGAAACTTTATAATGTTGCGCAAATATTGTGTACGCGCGTCGTGATATAAAATTGATATTTGCATTAACATATTTTGTTGTACATATTTGTAAAAATATGAGGGTGGCGGGGTTTGATGATATATGGTGTTCCAGAAATGCAGTTAGATGAAGAGACGAGAAGAGATAAATAAGATTACAAATAAAAACTCGTATACTTCGGTATGTTATGGGAAAAGAAACATTCTCAATAATACCGTCCAAGAGGGTACAAAAGTGTAGTCCTCTCCAGTGAAAACTTAGTCGCCCGCTGACTGCCTTGATAAGCGGTCGTCGCAGTTGGTAACAAATGATAACTTGTGAAGATTTTTTGGAGCTAGTTTTACAAGTAGTATTGAAACACAAATATTCCAAAGGGCATTTATATCTCTTTTAAAGCCTAGATGCTCCAAATTTAAACTTTTTTTTTACTGTGAAGTGATGAGACGGGCAAGACTTTCACCTGGTGGTAAGCTTCACGTAAGCGTCACTAACAGTAGCAGTGCCAGAATTGTGAATTTGAGAATACAATCCTGCGCCGCACTGCACTGCGCTCGTCACCCTGAGATATCAGATTAAATCTCTTCATACCCAGTAATTTCTCTGGTAACATTGCCCTTCAAACCGGAACACAGTAATGCTTGCACACTGCTGCTTGGCGGTTGAATAACGGGCAAAGGTGTGGTACTTCCCCAGGCGGACTCTGCAGTAAAGTCCTACCACTACAGCACTGCATCTGTCGGGGAATCCAAATACCTATATTATGTCACTTGTAATTCTTTTTTTAATTCTGTACGATGCCATGAGAGTGATGGGGACAAAACTTAAATCTCATGCCACTTTAAAACTAGAAAATACGTGATAAAGAAACTGACTTGCCAACCTGTACTACACTGTAAGTAGTAACAGCGAGGTTCTAAAATCTACTACATCAAAGTATTAATTTGTATGACTAAAACGAAGACCAAGATTTCAGCGCTGTTGTACCTTAATACACCGTCTAAGTGGTTAGATATTATCGGGTGTCAATTTGCGCAGATAGCTTCGCTAATCCAATAGAAGCACTACAGCAGCCAAATTAAATTTACCGAGAAAAATCGAATAACGAAATTAAGGTTAAGTGACAATGAACTGTCTTACCTATTTATTTTGTACCTTATATTTTAACAGCTAGAGTAGAAGGTGGTTTGATTTCATTCGTGACCCTTCTAAGGCAACGTGACAGACTGGCGAAGTCTTATAATTGCATTACCACTCGTTTTCCTGAGAATTTATGGTGGTGAGGCGTTAGCTTTGCCGGGTTGAATGCCTTTTACCTTGGAGGGTTTAGCTCTCTCTCCCTTTTACTCAACCACAAGTGCTTGTAACAAGTCCTTAGTTTGTTGCTATACTCGTAGCTACTGGCTTTTTGGTACCGTGAGACACACTAGCTAAAGAGGACTTTCGAAAAGAGATAAAAAGAAAAGACCTTTTTCTAACAGTACGCCAGCCGTCCAAGTCTTCAAATTTTCAAGAAATATAATGCATGCCAAATCACTCTTCAACTTTCTTGGAAAGATCTTCTTTTCTTTCTTTCTTTCTTCTTCTTTCTGTTTCTTTGGAACCTAAAAGGAAATGGTGTAGTAGGCGTATAAGAAATCGCTTCATAAGAAATCGTCTTCATAAGGCTCAACAAATGTTCTGACAAGTGTACTATATACTCTTGTTCTGACCAACTGGTCATAACAAATAATCATATAAGGAATATTATTACTATTATAAAATATTATACTAGCCCATCTTGTCCCATGGCTAGGCAAAGGACTCTCTTTCGTCTTTTTATATTGCGCTATTAGATGATATCACTGAAGAGAGAAGTGAATAGAACGGAAATACGACGGGCCGCGCTAGCCGGCTTTAAGTGTAAATGCGCTTAATGACAATTCTACCAATATACCTACATGTTTTTAAACTGAGAATATTCAAAAAGACAATTTAAATAGACGCGTAGGAAACCAAACCACATTGCATCGTAATTAGATCAATTTTAATCTGTTGCAAAATGGCATTTCGTGCGTTTTAATTCAAATGCGCGACCAATGACTGGCATTTTTTCGGGGTAGGTATTCCCGTTTGTCACACAACGGGCAATGGAGAGAGCTATGCGCGGAGTTACTTTGCGCGATAAAATCCGGAACGTGGATATTCGCCTAAGAACCTAAGTCACCGACATAGCTCGCAGGGTTTGCAAGTTGAAGTGGCAATGGGCAGGCCACATCGCTCTAAGAACTGACAACCCATGGGGAAGAAAAGTTCTTGAGTGACGACCGCGAACCGGTAGACGCAGCGTAGGGAAGCGCAGGGAAGGCCTCCCACCAGGTGGACCGACGACATGGTAAAAGTCGCGGGCAACCGGTGGATGCAAATGGCAGATTGTCGTACAGTGTGGCGGTCTAAGGGCCTTCGTTCAGCAGTGGACATCTCCGGGCTGATTTTGATGATGATTCCCGATTGAACACCAATTTTTTGAGCACCCATGTAATTAGTCGTAGTTTCTATAAAATTATGTGTGAAACTGGCAACAGCGGTTTTCCATACAATTGCTTTACAACATTGTCTTGACAGCCGTTCTACCTAAGCTACTTCTTAGGTAGGACTTAGGCTTTCGCTTTTCTGTGGATGCTATTGTGGGCCAATCCTTGTAATAAGCATCGAGCTCGTCTTACGCCCTTATGGCCATTTAACTTAGGGGACTGAGTCAGTGTCGAGTTTCGCCCATAGCTCCCTGGCATATGGCAGACGTATCCATCCCACTTCAGCATGACAGCTTTTTAAGTCAGAAACAGAATCAAAATTTCGATTTCTTTTGTAATTTTAATTTGTCAGAAACCTCTTCGCATTCAACGTTATTCAATCGAGAGCCTAAGCACCTTTGAGATTCGATCATCATTATCATCATCAGCCCGGAGACGTCCACTGCTGAACGAAGGCCTCCCCCTTAGACCGCCACACTGTACGACAACCTGCCATTTGCATCCACCGGTTGCCCGCGACTAATGTCGTCGGTCCACCTAGTGGGAGGCCTTCCTACGCTGCGTCTTCCGGTTCGCGGTCGCCACTCAAGAACCTCCTCGTTCCGGATTCTATGGCGCAAAGTAACTTCGAGCATAGCTCTCTCCATTGCCCGTTGCGATTTGCCTTTGAGATTCGATCAGGCCTTAGAAATAAATTCCATTCGATCGATTTATACAAATATAGAGAACGGAACTTTCATAATAATCCCAGTACCACGTCAGCGTGACAGCTTTTGGTTAACGGAATATAATTTTTGATTTCTTTTGTCATTTTAATTTAATAAAACATCGTCATGTTCAACGATGTTCAATCGCGAGCCTAAGCACCTTTGAGATTCGATCAGGGCTTATAAATAAATTCCATTCGATCGATTTATACAAATACAGAGAACGGAACACAAGTATAAAGGCCCCCAGATATTAGTCAAGGGAAGTTAGGTAAATGCACCTTTTCATGATCTATTTCTTATTTGACAAGGGTGGGGTGGAGTGCAGTTAAGTTGGGGTGCATTTTGTTGAGTTCCCCCTCAGTGTTTACGCCAGTGCGCCCTTGGCCATGGCTATCGAATAGATATATTTAGAAATACCGTGTAACACCGTAGAAATTTGTTTTGTCTACACAGTATTTGTAAATATTATAGCGTTTAGTTATGCAGTCGTTATACAGCCCCGCAAATCGTGCATTAATTCTTAAATAAATATTGATTGACCGAGCAAGCGAGTGAAGTCTGCAACAACTGGCATGCTTTCATCTTTCCGGAAGTTTGGACTTTGGATATTGATACACGTATAAGTCGTATTATAAACGGTTTTATTTGACTTGCCTCGTTTGTGCTTGTTGCTTTTTTGGGTGAAATTTGTGATCACGAAAGAAATGTTTGCCCCTTCCTGTTGACAGATCTTGAAATGTTATTATTTTCAACCGACTTCAAATAAGGAGGTTCTCAATTCGACTGTATTTTTTTTGTTTGTATGTTTTTTTAATACAAGCAAGTAACGAAACGAGCATTATGTAATATCATTAGTGTAATTGACTTTAAGCCGAACTAATTGAAATAAATAAATAAATAATATACTAGTGTTCTGCGAACAGTTGACCTCGCGAATTGAGACCTCAAGATTTTATATTCAGATTCGAGTAAGTACGTAATGTTTCTGCTAAATATTATCAAGATCGGTCGGTAAATGGCGCAGCACCAAACTTCCCCCCTTTTTTGGGGTAAATAACCAATCAATCAAAAAAACACCGACAATATCAAATCGATAAAATCGTAGACCCGGTATTACCAAGATTCAACAAGGTTCGTTCAAAATAATACGCTTTAAAAAAACAACAGACTTCAATTTTGACTACCTTTGTTTAGTTATTTTGATTTATTCCAGTAATTTTGATTTAAAAACCAAACTACTGAACCGATTTCGATAAAATGCATATGGGACCGCCTCTGAAGTATAACCTACCAAACAAAAAAAGAATCATCAAAATCAGTTCATAATTGGCGGAGTAAAAGCGTAAAATACATACAAAAAAAACATACAGTCGTATTGAAAACCCTTTTTGAAGTCGGTTGAAAATGTCTTTATGCCCAAATGTTGCTATGATAGAATATGTTAATGATATAATGTCAAAATGACAACGGCCTTACTTAAAAAAACTTTTCAACCGTTAGTCACTGCTTAAGATGCTCTTCTATCTTCTCTCTGACGTGAAGTTGCAAGTGCTAGAAAAGGACAGAAGTTTAAGCAGTGACTAAGAGAATCGAGATTATTTTAGGTAAGGCCGTTAATCTTCTGGTGCCTAATTAATTACATAATAACATACATACACACACACGGGGACATACATTTGTAGAGACGTAGAGATTTGGATATTCCAAAAAGAGGGATTATTGGAGTCCATCCACAATAAGGTAGATGACTGTTGTTTAAATCGTTGAAACCAGTAGCTTTGATGAAGATTTTAAGTAAATATATTATGTTTATAGAATCGGTTATTAATGTTCTGATATATAAGCGTTTAAAGTTTTTGGTAGAGCCCCAAAAATCCCCCCCCCCCCCCCCCCCCCAACTCCCCCCTGTCCCTTTCCCACAAAACAAAACATTACGTCACGCATTACTTGTCAGAATAGAATTTATATGGCGTACAGAGAAGTGACGTCACGATTTGCTGTTTCGCCTCTCTGTCTAGCATGATATTAAAATGCTTATAAGTTTTCGTTTTATTTATACGGGAATACTCGTTTTTTTAAACTTTACGTTTAATTAAATCGGATACACCGACTATAGTTTCGATCACATAGTTTCCATGTCCGGTGTCTGTTTTCACTCTTTGAAAAAGGTCACCGGATGTGATCGAAACTATAGTCGGAGTACCTATCCGATTTAATTAAACGTGAGTATTCCCGTATAAATAAAACAAAAATGTGTCAAGACCAAGTCAGTTTTCATAATAAAATGCTTATAAGTTGCTTATTTTTGATCAGATTTTCATTTTCTTTTCATTAATCAGCTATATTTATGGGCCACATTTTAATAAGACAATAAAAAAAACAGTCATCTAGCCTATTCCACACAAACTCACTTGCGATTTGAATAATTTCCTAATACTCGCAACACAGTAGTCTCATATAAAACTTAGATTTCTATAAATAAATGTCTGAATAGTACATTACTCTTGCTTGTCTTATAGCTAGTTTAGAACCGGTTTGGTCTTGTTTATTCCAGTACAAAACTCGATTCGAACTCAAAACAAACGGACACCAAACTTAGACTCAACTTAGACTTTGCGCAGAGCTTAACAGACATTCAAAGTTTAGCAAGTTGATTTATAGACTTGCTTAATTTATGACGCGCGAAGTTTCGCGAAAATGTAACTATAGTTACTGAACTCGATAACAGTGCAGTATCTATTTTAATTGAGAAGCCTATGGGTTCCGTACATAGTACAAAATCCGTAGGTGAATTGACATCTGCGACAACAAGATATCTATGATATAGAACTTAGGTTGGAAAAGTAAAACCCGCCTCAAGCCACACCATATTTTTGGTATTTCTAATTATATAGGTATAAGTACTTGGATTTTGTTCCCTTTCTTTGGGACCAAATAGTTATGGCTCATGAATTATTGAGTTGGAAATTTAGGTTAAAATCCGCCATATTGGATTTACTCGACGTCTTGCATACGACACGCACAGACCTAATACACGTTGATATACGCTCACGTGTTATTATAATTATTTAAGTAAGTTCGTAAAGAATGAGTGACCAGTCCTAGAGTCAGAGTTGAATTACTAAAGGCCTCTTGAATTGATTACTTGAATATATTTATTACATTTATAAGTAGTTCGGAAGATACACAACGGACAGGTGAACATACTTAAACGATACATGTACAAGTATTAACCTAACAAAACCCTTATAAAGGCATAGTCGGATTAAAATGATCGCTGTCTAAATAATCATGTCCTAATTCAATACCAAGATGTTATTCATTGCTCTCAACTATACTGTATTTTAAGTATGTTTTTTCTGCGCTCATGTATAAAAGATGTTCTTACGAAATACATTATTACACGTCACTTTACTTTCATCCATTTTATTGGTATTGGCGTTTTTATTGATAGAAATACGGTACATTGGAGTTTCTACTTCAATAAAGTGCTTCGAGTCTATTTTAATAATGCCTAGACAAGAACGAGCCTTCAATGACACTAAAGTAATGTAGAACGAAATTCCTATGACAAATAAACTTCAACAAATTTTATTTGAAGGCAATAAGGGAAGGTTGAGGCGCCATAGCGTGAAAGACTGGCTGGCCAAGTGCAAATCGGGCTTACCCGCCAAGGGGGATACATACTACCAGATACGTACTACCAAATATAACGTGTTTTTCAATAAAAAATATCAATTGTGATATTAAATGTATGGATATACAAATACAAAATTATTTATTTAGACACAAAATTATGACCCGTAGGCTCCCAAACTAGTCAGGGACTGTGTGTCGTGAACCAGTGGCTTCTCCTGTTATATAACTAGACTAGACATTAAGGCCGTTACTTATAAAAACCATCCTCCATCTTCCGTCATCTTCTGCCATCTTCTCTCTGACGTGAAGTATAACATGCAAGAACAAGACAGAGAAGTTTAAGCAGTGACTAAGAGAATCGAGATTATTTTAGGTAAGGCTGTAAATAGATATGCCAAAACAAAACTATAGGTACTCGATTACAGACTATAAGTAAATAATGACGACTAAGTTGTACCTATCTATAGAATTTAGAACTTATGTTTTTATGCCAAATTTGATTGGAGTTCAATGAGTGCTGACTTACGCGCGTGAGCGTAGGCGAGTGATATACTTAGTGTGGTATTTCGTCTTGTTTCCAAAACTACAAAGAAAATTGCAGTAAAGTTGCCGCGATATTACTAGGACTTGATTGGACTTGACCGTGACGTTTAATGTGTGTGACTATAACTATGACTCATCATCAACAGCCGGAAGACGTCCACTGCTGGACGAAAGCCTCCCCTTAATAGGGAGAGGTTGCCATAATCCCCACGCTTGGCAGGCGGCTTGGGGATCGCAGAATGCTCACCACCATTAACCAAGAGGACGCTGCTGCCCGTCCTCCGGTAGGTCTGGACTATAACTATGACTCATTAGCCTGCAATTCATAAAAAAAAACAAAATATTTTGACACTGGCAAATGCACAAAATGCGAAGCCATAATCTTCTTGGAGGAAAGAAGGAAAAACTGCTAAAAGCACACGTAATTACGTAACCAAGGATTAAATCGTGCAGCTTTTTCCTTCACATTACCAAACACGGGACATAAAAGGTGTGTTTACCGCATAACATTGCGTGAAGTCTACCTGACTCCGTCTTCGAACTCGCCTAACGAGCGCTTCATGGAATTTATGCGCCCTTATTCTGTAACTTTGGCAAGAATAATGCTATAAATAAGGCTAGACTCACTCTGCCAACTTGGAATATTCAGTTAACTGGAGAAATGTCATAAGGTTAGAACCACACTAGGTTTTAGGCTTGGAAAAGGAGGTATTATTCTTTTAAGTATGGACATAATTATCGGCATTTACATGCCGCTTTCTTTATAAAATTTGACCCAATTCAAGACCTTTTTTTTATTATGTAGCTTAGGCTATCTTTAAAACAAAAGCAAAGGCAGGGAAGGGAAGGAAGAAGGTTTTTTGAAAGGCTACACTTTAGGTAGCCCAGGTAGAGTTTGTGTACAGGGCGATTCCGTTAATCAAAGCTGGACCACTTCCCATACGTTTCCGCTACTCGTCCTCTCTGTCGGCGCCGGCTAACGGCCGTGGTCCGGCCAAGCATACCTTAAGTTTTATAAACGTGTGATGTTAGAAGGCTGGACCTTTTCCGTAGCGCTACCAACGTTTCACCCATACTCTACCCATCGAAACCATAGACAAACTGCTCAAGTTCACTAACATGACGTCACTGCGACGCCCCGGTACATAGCCAGTAGTTAACTCTGGGGCGCCATGCCCCCGTTGGGTCTAGCCTAGCACTAACTTGTTGTAGATGTACTTACTCGTATGCTAAGGCATGTTTCATATATTTGAATAATATTTTTTTTTTATGTTGCAATGGCTATCTGATAAAATATTAAATTGATGATCGACTGCAGTAACAGTAGTCTATTTGCAACATGTGAAATCTTCGGCTTAAAACTGGCCCATGACATTCTTTCATGGTGCTCAATTTGGTCCTTTTTGAGAGTAAAACTAGGTAACTTTTGTAATTTTCAAGAAACGGGAAGACAATGAGGCTGCTGCCTTCCCCCATAACCTTCTACCTAGATTCACCAATGATCATTTGACAAGCGCTTCACCTTGAAAACGGTTGGGAAAGGCAGGGTAATTATGAATACAGGGGTGTCCTTACATATAAAATTATATTGTCACCGACAATATGGATAGGTGAAATTTTCTATCGGTAAAACAAATGAAAATAAAATTTAACCCTTATAACTCTGTTGTTAGTATGTCTGCCTTTAGACCTGTAGGTTATGGGTTCGATTCCCACCCAAGTCAAAAATGTTATGTGACAGTCGAAGGTTCGTTTCTAAACTTCACACTTCTCAGTGCACATTGTATATTATGTAGTTATTCGTCTGTCGTTGTTACCCGTTTCTACCCTTATATCGCCATTACAAAAAATATTCAGCCATTTATTTCAACTAACTGCTGTCAAATTTTTACTTATCAAAACTTATCAATCAACTTTGACAAATACTTCATTATAAAAGCTTTGTATGCCGATCATATGCCGCTATTTAGAAATCGTGGAGAAGATTTGGCGCCAACAAGAAAAATCAAGTCAACAATTTTTGTGGGTATTCTGTTTATTAAAATACATACCTATCATTATACTTAAATTATGTTTTTTTACTGAAGTCAAATAATAATAATAATAATAATATGCAATGTAAATTGGTGAAGCGAATCTTTTCGAGGCAGATTTAAAAAAGGCTGCTTTTAAAATCTACCATTTTTACCATGATGACTTGAATTTAACCGTATCTTGCTTCTGGCTTGCTCCCAAGTATAATGCTTGAATTGCGTGACTTTGACTAAGTACAATATTTAAATTAATCATAATTAATGCAATCAATATTTTGATGATACCTAGCTAGAAAAATACAAAAACACTCGACAGTGGCAAATACACTATGTACAACGCCATACGCCATAATCCTCTAAGGGAAAAACAAAAACACAAAGTGAAACGTTCAACAGCTACGGTCCGCCTCATGTACATAGATTAAATGACAGTTAGTATTATGAACAAATTCCTAGAACTAGTAGTTCGCAGCGAAGTGAACCTCGCAACCCCTAGATAAAACCCTCCAAGTTCCTTGATAAAATAAGCTCATATTCATGTTCAATAACAATATTGTATTTGCACGAATTGTCCCCTTAAACTCAGAGATCTTGCTTCGCTCAACTATCTACTTTACAGTTATTTTCCAAAAAGATTTAGGAGTTTGATGTTATTTATTCATTATTTTCTTACCTTCTAAAATCAGTGTATGCCTACTACCAGATTTAAATTAAACATAGGTTGTTTTCTTTTATAAAGTACTATTTCCCAACACAATTTTTCTTAAATTATTTCACTGGAAAATAATGATTACAGAAAGCGGCACACGGGGCCATGAGTTGGCGTACACGCCAGCCAACCTTGCTGGCGCCCTCAGTGGTCACTCTGCTTCAGTACCCCGTAGTCCGTAGTCCACCCACATAGTTCACCTGGCTGTTCCAGGGGCTTTTTTTATTCCTGTAGTCCACTTCAAGATTACTGGGTGTACCAGGGGATTTCTGCTACAATATACTGTTCAGTGGTCTGCTCTGCTATCGTATTAGCCCGCTCACGTCACCCCGCTAACAGGACGTTCGGCGCCGCCGTTTTCTGGTACAACCTTGCTTTAAATAATAATTTGTAATGTCATATTATGCACAATGTTAGGCTCGGCCAAGGCACGGCGATCACTGATAGGTGATAGGGTAGGTCTTATCTATCTATTAACTAAGCGAGAACAACCTATTCACGTGGAATATTGAGTGCGGACCGATGCAGCCAAGTCTGTGGGTGCAGCTTACTGTCTTATTGTATATCCTCTCAAATTTGCTTCTCTTCTTTGCCAAGCCTTATAAACGATAACGCCAGAAGCTTTGATCTTTCTCAAAGTAAGTTTTGGGTAGGAATCTGTGACTCTGTTTAATTTTTATGATTACTCGTATTTTCTGCGTGTTGTTTTTTGTGTGAAAAAATAAACGAATTTGACAAATATTAATTAATCATATTTTTTTATTTTAGGGTTCTCTATGCGAAATTGTTCAATGGAACTATTACTAAGCTTGCGTGTCGCGGGTAGACGTCTGTTTGTCCGTTTGACCTACAGAGACATTATAATGTCTTAAAATCATTCAATTATTTAATTTGACTAAGTTAGAGCGACGTTTTTGAGTAAGGCCGTTAAAACCTAATAATGCAAGTATACTCAAAAATCTAAGTTTCATAAAAATAACCTAGATGTGGGGTTGATCCAGAGCATCTTAGCGGCGCCAACATCTAGCGCTGCTAGGATGCTCTGTCGGTCTGCCTATAGACTTTTCAAAGACAGAGTCTGTATTGTTTAAATTCTTTTTGTGTGTATACTATGGGACTGACATAGTCAAAAATGACTCCATATCCCTAAATAAAAAAGATATAACAAAAAAATAAAATAATACAAAGTGACGTTAGACAATTATTTTGTGTTAACGTCAAATCGTGATTTATCGTCATAAAATAACCGATAATAAACGTCAAACTTGACATAATGACCATGAAAACTTTATAGCTATACGACATAATAAATAATAAAAATCAGCCACGTAGAGCGAGCGGACTGATACTAAATAAAAAAAAACATTATGGTCAACATTGTTTTGAAGGCTTTAGTTGACAGATTTAAACTAATTACAATATTGCTGTCCCTTTTTTATCAGACATGTTAGCTAAGGACAGCAATACTTTAGTTAGTTTAGTTCTGTTAACTTATAAACCTTCAAAATCGACCACATTGTGTATTAAAAACAAAATACAAATATATATTTACATTGTGTAGAACCCTCGGTGCACAATGTCAATATGTGTTTGCCCAATTTTCAAAAATATACCGACTTTTATGACATTTTTATTATTGAATAATAACGTCAAAGTCACTTGACTTGAAGTATAGTTACGTCATCTGGGGAGTCTTCAGACTACGCTATAACATAAATGACTAAAACTAATGATTTGTAATATAAGCTTGACAAAAAGTCTTGAAATCTTTTTTTCTCTCCTGGCATTACTGTGGAAAACATGTCAGGCGGAGAATTTCATCCAAACATCTTCCTCAGACTCACGACTTACTACAGGGTTGCTATTATTGAGAACTACTTACAAATGTGAAACCCCAATTAAATACTTTTCTTTGCTTTATATATGTACCTTCAGATTTTTACGTTTTATTACTAACCCACATATACTTACGTTAAATAATCCGTAACGTTATATGGAGATAGACATTGACTACGGTTTGTTGTGATCTAGGTTAAGTCTATCTAGACGGTAAAACCGCAAAAAGTTAAAGAAATTAAAATACTTTGTACTTTATCAGGCATATAATTATTAAAACATAGGTATAGGGAAACGTGTTCATGAATACATTATTATATGAATGCGGCATCCGTCTTGCGATGTAATTGTTAGGTGACATATTTTATAGCGCAGTCTGAAAATTCCTTCGAGGTCGACCATCGGCTGATAAACGTCTCAGTAACGGCTGAGCAACGGATGAACAACGGTCGAACAACGTCTCACCTAGACATAGAAAGAGTTCTACGTCACTCAAAGTACGTGTGATATTTCTATTTGTACAGGATGTCCCTTTATAAATGGATAGTCTGTCAGGTGCATGAAGGAAATCCATCTCGGAGGGTTCTGTTGTCACTGTAAAAAAGAAGACCACCATGGCAAGTTGTTTGGTAAGAAACCATAAAAAATTGCCATATGACTAGGAACTTGTGGCTATGGTAAAAATAATTTAATATTTATATTTTACATCGACCCGCGGCGTGGAGCGAAGGTACCACTTCCGCAGCGGCACGAAAATCTTATACACACCACGGGGCAAGTAAATAAGCCTCAGATCACATGCTTGTCAACATGGGCTTCGCATCTGGAGACATGAGATCTGAGATATTCTTTACTTTTGCTCCCTAGGTGTGTAATCTACCAATAATTCCAGCTAACTAAAGTTTATGAATCTAATAAAAAAATTAAACCGTGTTTCATGACAAGTCGTCGTATCTTTGTTGTTGTTCTGTAGATATGTAGATTCTGTAGATATCACACAGTATCTATGCGACTTATTAATAGCTTAATAAATTAATTATTACGGAAAACCGAAAAAACAACATTACACTAAGAAATGTGCACCTAACGATATTTATTTTCTACTTTTAGCATAGCTACGGAACATTTGAAAAACTTTTCTCACACATGCACTAGCCAAATTTTCCAAACATTAGCATAGGTATTAGGTACTTTTGCTAGTAATGAGAATATAATGCACAGCTAAAAAAATATATTTCAGTATTAATTATTATTGTCAATCATTGTGATTTTGACAAGCATCTATCGGATCAACCTGTATCATGATCAACAGACATTTACGTCATTTAATGTGAAGGCTTTCGTTGACAACTCCTAACATACTCACGTCATTTGTAAAGGCTTTCGTTGACAAATCCAAACATGTATTTTTTTTAAATTGCCTACTGCCCTATTTCGTAACTTTGCCAGGAACAGTGAGGGAAGAGTCAACGAAAGAGGGCCGAAAAGAAAAATAGTTCTATTTTTTTAATGAATGTATATTCATTAGCTTACTAGGTTAGAGGACTGGTTTTTTTTTACTGTCCTATTAAAATGTGGCCCATAAATATAGCTGATTAATGAAAAGAAAATTAAAATCTGTTCAAAAATAAGCAACTTATAAGCATTTTAATATCATGCTAGACAGAGGCGAAACAGCAAATCGTGACGTCACTTCTCTGTACGCCATATAAATTATATTCTGACAAGTAAGGCGTGACGTCATTTTTTGTTTTGTGGGAAAGGGACAGAGTTGTCTCTACCAAAACTTTAAATGCTTATATATCAGAACATAAATAACCGATTTAAATTATGTTTTCAATAAACATATTATATTTACTTAAATTCTGAATCAAAGCTATTGGTTTCAACGATTTAAATATCAGTCATCTACCCTATTGGCAAAGCAGTTGGGGCGGAAACCCAGAGAGAGACTGCTCGTATGCAGGTTCAAGTCCTGCCAGCAGTCATAATTTTTCTTACTATCCACGCATTAAAAACATAGAAATACCCCAAAGTAATACTTCATACGAAATATTCAAGAATAATTCTAGTTGAGAGACTAAACAGAAGGGCTCAGAATACTGCGCGCCGCTAGCGCTCGCGCTCGCGCATTTCAACACTTTTAAAAGCTGCATATAGTTAGCGACGGTGATAATGGAATGGACGATCCCAGCGCTTGCAAATCGATCAAATTTAACAAGACAACACAATCAAGCATACCTAGCTAAAAGTATGCATATTACATTTGCCGGAAAATAGAGATAGCGAATCTAATGTACATATTGTACATGTATTAGAAGTTTGTATTGTCGTATTGTACGGCTCGCATGTCGCAAAGGCAGAGTATAACTGAAGCGAGTGGAGAGCCGGCGCTCAACATATACTCTTCAAAATCCGTGCGCTTATTCATCTCCCGTCCATTCATCTTATCATTGTCGCTGCATATAGTTATGATAAATCGCAGTCAGTGAAATTACACAGGGAATAACATTTTACAATGGTTCGAAAGTTACAATTTCGATTCAGTCAAGTTTTCTTTTATTAAACTGGGCATAACCAATAATCATATTTTTAGTTAGGTGCTGCAAAAACTAGTTTAGATCAAAATGATTATTTTGCTGCACCTTTGTAATACAATTCTCAGCAATATCACCAACTGAGATTTTTGATAACTATATTCAATGACTAGCTGTACCCGCGGCTTCACTCGTGTGGACCAAATAGTTTTATGCGCATGACCTTATTTTACTTTAAATAACAAAGTAACAGTTTAAGAGGTTTTAAATTCGGCTGATCATTGTGTAACGATATCTTCGTGCATAATAACAATGTTGTATATCGCACCATCTTACACTTGCGCCTCTCTAAAGATAGATACTTTCATTATGAGGGAATGCAGTCTTATGTTGTATTTTCTAGATAATCAGTATTCTAGGTCGGGTAGATGGGATATTCGTGTTGGTTCCGTGGCGACAAATAGGCCGCGCACGCAACCAAGAGGTATCACGATTTGCAATTCATCAATGTGACCGCAGAGCCTAATAAACCAAGTAGCCTAATTCGGGACCGCATGAACTTCAAATCGTGAGTTCAAAACCCGGGCCCGTACTAAATGATCTCTTTGGCGTTAATGTTAATGTATATTATGTGAATCCACTAACCCGCAACTGGGCCTGCGTAGTGGCTTATTCGCCTTTCGAGTATAGACCTAGGTAAGTCCAGCAATGGACACCAAACCAATATAAGATTTTGAAAACAAATACTTTCTCCAATGAAATATTTGACAACAATTCGGAAAACTCATGCGCGTACTGACTCTGCCTTCTTTGGGTCCCCATAATAACCGTGAGATTGCATTTGGTAATAACGGGCAACGACTTTTTGACTTATTAGGCAGGCATTTATTTCATAACTTCTTCTGCCTTGTGATGCAATAGGTAATGCGATCATCATCATAGCCCGTAGACATCCACTGGTGAACGAAGGCCTCTCCCTTAGACCGCCACTCTGTATTACAACACCTGCCATTTGCATCCACCGGTTGCCCGTGACTACCATCATCATCATCATCAGCCCGTAGACGTCCACTGGTGAACGAAGGCCTCCCCCTTAGACCGCCACTCTGTATTACAACACCTGCCATTTGCATCCACCGGTTGCCCACGACTACCGTCATCATCATCATCAGCCCGTAGACGTCCACTGGTGAACGAAGGCCTCCCCCTTAGACCGCCACTCTGTATTACAACCTGCTATTTGCATCCACCGGTTGGTCACGACTTTTACAATGCCGTCGGTCCACCTAGGAGGAGGCCTACCTACTGTGCTGTATGGTGTTAAGTAGCTTATGAAAACACAGTTTTTTTTTTTTGAAAATCGCATGTCTGTCCATTCATCTTTCTGACTCGCAAACTCTCAAGATAAACATTAACCAGTATAAGCTGTTCCTCGGACCTTAAGGGCTCGGTATGTTCAGGGGTTCAAGTTATATTGGAAATGTATATTTTTTCATAAATTGCGTCATAAGTTCTATATTCCTGGGCCGATTTTGATAAAACATAGCCTATGTGAAGCGCCGGACTTCATAGATCATATTTCAAGAAACTGCATTCAAATTCGTGCCGTAGTTTCTGAGTTTATCCCGGACAGACAGACAGACAAGACAGACAGAAAAAAAATTAAAAACTGTATTTTTGGTTTCTGTTGCTCTCATACACTCCTAAAAAAAATGATTTTTAAATATATCTTCAATGTACAGTAATCGCCTCGTTACAGTTTTATTATATGTATAGATTATAAAAATTCAAAAATGTTGCAATGCGCGAGCGAAATAGCGGCATTCTGTACCTTAAAATATAACTCTTTTTCCGCAGACAAGCATCAGACAAGGAGAAACATATATATTATTAATAAGCTAAGATTTCCCAACTCGATACCTCAGAATTGGCATAGAATACTCACAATAGTAAAATAATAAAGATTTAAACCATAGAAAGCCTGCGATATAAAATATCCGGGGCCTACAATAAATAAATAACTATAGAAAAATGCATTGCAAATTGCATTTGCCTCCTTTAGTCCAGTCCATCCAAAGGTTGCCTGGAAGAAATCGCTTAAGGTGATAAGGTCGCCCCTTGTACTGCCAAATAATGTACCTACCCTGATTATATGTAAGTTGTTCTATATTTCTGGTGTGCAATAAAGATATATTGTATTGTATTGTATAGATGGTTTCTCGTCCTGGAATGTCTTTTGGAGCGGACATCTACAGAAGTGACCATCTTTATATCATGGTCGAAGCAGTATAGCCGTTCAATGCTAGTATTTACTCTATGTTGTGCAATCAAGGGTACCTTTCCGTACCTCGTTTTTGCCATCAATTTTACTTTATTTCGTTTGGCAGTTTGCAGAAATTCATAGTTCTTAACGAGACGCACTGGAGAGCCCTGACGTTGGAGACTTTCTACGTTCAGCAGACACGAGCACCACGAGACTCGTCCAGTCTTTCTAAATGATAACAGTCAATTGACTGTTATCATTAACCTAGAATATAAATAAAATAAATCACAGTGAGCCAACTTGCTAGAACAAACATACTGTAATTTAGTATCTATTTGAAATAAGTAGTTTCTTGTTTCTTTTAATACCTAAGTAATTTTTATTTTAAAGTATTTTATTTAATATAATTTTTGTTACCTATTTTAAATGGGTATACATAATTACAGTATTATTTTGAAAAAAAATTGATATAATTACATTTATAATAAATCAATGGGAATTGTCTAAAACTTCTGGACCTCCATTTTCAATGCTAATATAAAAAAATGTGAAATCAACCTTACCCACTTTGATTATATACCTTTCCTTACCCATTTTATTTGTTTCCATTTGCTCAACCTTTGTGTCCTCTTTAAAAATATATTTTCCTCTTTCTCATCTGAAAAATTAGCGATTTTATTTTACGCTTTGATATTTTTACATGTCTCTGAGGTTCTGACAGTAGGTACAAGTCAATTATCAGAGTGACGCGTTTTTGAAATTGTTCCAAAAATAAAAGACAGCGTGATGCGCAAATAATAGTTAAGGGTTCTTTATAAAAAATTGCATTGATGAAGTAGTACTAGTAAAAAAAATTACACGTCGTCATTTTTATTTTTAAAAGTAGCCTGTATGCTATGCTCGGAAAGAATCTATTCCGAGTTTCATCCAAATCCACTCAACTGTTTTAGCGTGTTTGAGGTAACAAGCACGCACACGTACAAGCTAATACTATAAAAATCACTGTACTGGCTGTACGACTGAGTGACTCAGTTACTGACTGACTGGCAGACTTACTGTCTGACTGACAGACAACGTTCAGCCTTAACCGCTGATCATACAGACTTGAAATTTAGAGGGTATATTTGTCTTAATGAGTAGAGGTGTACTAAGAAAATATTTTTTGAAATTCGGGCCCTAAAGGGGTTAAAATCGGTGAAACCTTTTGTCCTTTGTTTTTGAACTTTTAGTCGTGTTTTTTTTATTTGAATAGTTAATTTAAAATAGGAAATGCGGTTTTCAATATTTTTTTGGCAGGGGTGAAACGGGGGATGAAACTTTCTAAGGGAATGTCTTTTTTTCTAAGGTATAGTGATGAAAATTGATTTTTGGAGATATTGTATGTATAAATAAGCCTTGTTCCTATGATAGATGGAAACCTACACAATCCTTGAGTGCCATATTTTATTGTAATACCAAATAAATATATAATTCATATTATGAGCCGACAGCTACTTATGTATGCCTCTTTCCAACTCTAATTTTTCTCACTTTTCAACTAGAGAACCCAAATAACTAGTTGATATTTGTCTATGCAAATAACAAACCGGATATCCGAATAATTGTCTTCATGCATGGAGTACAGCATTGGTCTTGGTTAAGACCTTCTTTCCTCCTGTGGAGGAGAGGATTACATCGTGGAAAAAGTCGTGAAGTAAAACTCCGACCTATAGGATAGGAATAATGAAAAAAAGTGTGTATCCTTTCCCATCGTTGTTAAATTACCACGAATCAGATTGTTTCTATATTCTTATTTTAGATCTATGAGTTATCAAGAAATATTGTCAATCCGATCGTTCCTTAATATTTTTTTTTATTCCCATAAGCAAGGTATCCTGTGCACAAACTACAAAGCCAAAAAACGAAGGAAAAGGTTGATAAATGTGCTCTGTGAACGTGGAACATTTACATAGCTCCTTCTTTCCAAGCAGGAAATCAATGTTCCAAGACATAATCTAAGGTTCGAAGTATGTTCCAAATCCCAGAACTCCAATATTTATTATGTCTTTGATTCAATAACTCAAGATTGGCAGAATGCAAAAAGTGTGATGCCAAAAATTAAGAAAAAATTAAGGCATCATAAACAAAAAATGTAGGGTGAACGTAAAGGGAGAAGACGGTGAAAAAAATATATTATGGTCTTATGTATACTATTGTGTGTGTGCCTGAGCACTGGGGCTCATTTAATACTCCTTCTTGCGGCGACGGTGTGTGACGGGTGATATAATTTTTGCACTCTCCCGCCAAAACCCGCTAAAAGTCTTCATGGTATCTATTGACATGATGATTGTCATTTTTTTTTCGTCTTAGTTATTGGCATCGCATGTTGTGCATTCTGCCAGTGTCAAGTTTATGAATGAGCTTCTACGGAGTTTTGAAAACAACACGAAAAGACATGTTTCACCACATTATATCACTTGCCCACACTCGAGCACGTAATTCAACACTCAATGAATAAAACACCACCATTTTTAATCATTAATTCGCGATAAAACACAAGTTTAAGAAAAAAATAGAATGCAACGACATGATTTCCATGTTCCCGCCAAAAACAGATAATGGACATTTTATTATGCTGCCACGCGAAGCACATTCTTCACCAAGGAGGTTGGAAGCTCTACGCTTGCGCTATATTCTGCACATGCCAGGTGTCATTCAGTGTCAAGCATTTGACAACGTCATTAGAAATCGAGTCGATCCTGTGTTTTTTTATTTCAGGTTACCTAACAATTCATCATCAACATCCAAAAGCTGTCCACTGCTGGACGAAAGCCTCCCCTTTAATATGGGGGTTTGCCATAATCCCTACGCTTGGCAGGTGGTTTGGGGATCGCAGAATGCTCACCACCGTTAACCAAGAGGACGACGAGGACCTAGCAATTATTTACACCCTATTACATAGGAAACAGAACTACTACATTAAAAAGTACCTATATTAAAATGTTTTTTGTAAGTTTGTACTTACCGGCGACCTCCTCAAATGCATGAATGTCCCCAAACTGCAACCAGAACCAACGGAGGACGGGCAGCAGAGCCCACTTGGTGGTGAGCATTCTGCAATCCCCAAGCCACCTGCCAAGCGTGGAGATTATAGCAACCCCTCTAGATGATGTAATTTTTTTCTTTTACTCACCGATATACAGGATTAGTTCTAATCAGTTAGCATCATTTGAAGGGCATATTCTGTACATCAAAACAAACAACTTTTACTATGGTGCTAATATTGAAATCTGCTGATGATGATGATGATGATGTACAATAAAATTATTCATAACTGTAATAGACTATCTTATTACGCTGTAATGTATAAAGATAGGTGGCACCGACTTCAGTAATAGCTAAGTATTTCACGATTTTTATGATACGATTAACTACCAAACATGATTGGCAACATCGATGAAGAAAAATGTATTCGGCTGAAGGACTAGTATCCATGGCCAGGAACTATTAAAAACAACAAACGAAAATGAAGCTTCTGAGTGACGTCATGTTGGTGAACCTGAGCAGTTTGTCTATGGTTTCGATAGGTAGAGTATGGGTGAAACGTTGGTAGCGCAACGGAAAAGGTCCAGCTTTCTAACATCACACGTTTATAAAACTTAAGGTATGCTTGGCCGGACCACGGCCGTTAGCCGGCGCCGACAGAGAGGACGAGTAGCGGAAACGTATGGGAAGTGGTCCAGCTTTGATTAACGGAATTGCCCTCGTAAGTTGGCCACGTACAATTGTGAAACTAAAAAGTTACAACTTGTAGATAATACAGTTTTCAAAAAAAAGTTTGATACAGACGTGTACGATACATTATTGGAACGTTTTAATGTTGTCCGGGCCTCTAACCACTAAATGAAATTTTAAAAAAAGACTTATTCTAAAAAGACTTAGACTATATAGTATACTTATTATTATATATTAGCAGCAATTTACTACATCATGAACTAGTAAGGCAAAAATATAAAATGAGTGTTTTCATTTGCTACTCAATGGTAGAACTTTTTTTAACTACTTCCAAGCTATTAATTTCTTTACTTTTTACGTCCTCCATAATAAATGGGCCTTATTTGAGCATAATGTGGAGGGCTAGTACTAAATATAATTTCAAGAAATCAATCAATTTCAATTAACAGAAATTTTCAATTCTTTGCTTAGTTTGGGGCTAGATGGCGCTGTGTGAAATGTCCACCGATATTTATTTTATTTAACATCAACAATGTTTTTTCTATTTTAAAAACAAAGGATAATTCAAGGCTTTATTGGTATACACTTAGCGCTTGTATACCTAACCTTAGTGGGATAAAACCCTCTTAAGAAAATGTCCTATCGTTTCCTCTCATATTAAATCATATTCTGATGTCATGATCTGAATTGGTATTCTTAACTAATATTACTCCGGAAATATGATGAAAAGATAAACAGACTCTTGGTAGACAGAAGACGCGCTTCGGAATTGTCACGTTGTGGGTTCGATTCCGGTAATCATTTGTACGGTCCAAATGAGTTTTTTTTTTTTGGAGTTTACCTACGGATTTTAAAATGCATACATACCACTGATTTTTAGCTGAAGGAAAATATAGTAAACAAAAACCTGCATAACGTAGGTTTATGGGAAGCTATATTTATTGTTTTATTTAACCTTGTTCCGTATAACTAAATAATAGCGATTAGTGAAGTACTTCACAGCCCACTGTGTTGGCTACTGTCCTTTAGTCATAACTAACAATACTGCTCAAATTTGTTTATGTCTTCAAGACAACATTTGTTTAACAATGTGTAATAATACTAAAAACACTACTAATTGTATTTACATTTAAATACTTTTAATTGTATTTACATTTCAATTCGGAAAACAAAATTAGTCTTTGATCCAACGCTGGAAATCCGAAACACGTGATATTTAAATCGTTAAAAAATCTTATAAACTCGTATTTTCTGATCTGGTAGCATTCATATTCTACATAATTTGATCAATGTTCTGATCTGATAGGAAAAACTCCATTAAAATTGATACAAAAAATATGTAAATTTAGCCTTTCTGAGTTTTTAGCATTCCACATAATTTGAGCAAAAACACAACATGTAAAATTTTCAATTTTTTAAAAAAAATTCTCTGATAATTTCTCATCTACAATTTTTTTAAACAATCAAGGGACTAGGCGAGCAAGACATTCGCCTGGTGGTAAGCGTCACGTCTGCCACTAACAGTAGCAGATCACCCTGGGATATTAGATGTTAAAACTCTTCATACCTAGTAATTTCTCTGGTAATATTGCCCTTCAAACCGGAACACAGTAATGCTTGCACACTACTGCTTGGCGGTTTAATAACTGGCAAAGGTGTGGTACTTCCCCAGGCGGACTCTGCAGTAGAGTCCTACGACTACCAAATGATCATCCCATAAACTTGTTTTGATGTGTTATTATTTAATACCAGTAAAATTCTAGATAGACCGGAAAATACGTCCAAGGCCAAACGTCTAAAAATTACCTTCGCAGGGGATTGTCTAAAGAGCGCTCTACACTCACCCTCAATTCTTGCTGTCAATTCGCGCCACGATTCGTGAAGTTCGCGATTAAATGTATCCCTCCACACTCGCAAAGCTTCGCAATCTCGTTCGCAACTTCAAAGAAAATGGACGGCGACGACGTAACTGCTGCTGCTGTGACTGTGACGCTGTGTGCTATAGCGTATTACGATTCATCAACAGCTGGAACACGTCCACTACTGGACGAAGGCCCCCCTTAAAAGGGAGGGGTTGCCATAATCCCCACGCTTAGCCGCCTGCTTGGGAATCGGTATTATTACGTATTACGATTACCTTTTTAAAATTAAACAAAAGAAAAAGTGATGGAGAAAATGACGATAATGGATGACACAAATCTACCGCAGTAGAACCAGGTAAATTAATAATATAGATATAAAGATATTTTTTTATCATCATAATTATTTATATTTTACCTAGGTACTTTATTATTTTTCATTCCAACGAGTACCATAAAACAACACATGCGGCGTGCGCGCCGTCTTGTACGCTTTTGCCAAAAGCTGCGAGTGTAGATGCGCTCGCGTTCGCGCGCCGTGAATCAAACGCAAACCTTTTGTCGTGGAGCAAAAAACCGACGACGATCGGGGAACGGGGCAAACCGCGAACGCTAAGACGCGAAACCATCTACACTCACCTTTCACGGCATTCGCGGGTGTTCGCACAGCGAGTGTAGAGCGCTCTTAAGGTTTCTGTATCAAACCAATATTCTTCCCCTCCACAAAAATTTTGTAATTAGAAAATTACATGAATTACCTTTGGGCGTACCATATATAACTAAAAATATTAATATCTCGTCCATATTTGAAACCTAATACACTTTATTAAAACCCCGATAAAGCTATCGTCTACGAGACTTAAAGCTTTAATATCGATAACGAATCTGTGACCCTTTAAGGGCGATATTATTCACCTCAATGTTAAATAAACATCGGCATATTTCATTACTCCGCAATATTTAAAGGAGACAGTAACTCATCTTTCTCAACTGTTGAACTAAGGCTGGTTAGACTACTCAGTCCTTACGGACTTTGTTGAATTTGAGGTCTCAAAAGTGTAAAGTAGTGTGCTGTTCCTTTTAACTTTGAGACCTAGGTATGAGTTTTGATTGTAAACTTCCACTATTGCAAAACACATTAATGTATGGAGCCTGCTGAAATTAAATATACTTATTATTTTTAAATAATGTTGTGAAATGAGCTCCCGATATTTCGGCGCAGTTGCATGCACCATGTTCACTCTACCCGTGTAACTAACTTAAGTAAACAACCGTGATAGTTTAAAACAGTGTTTTAAAACTCATAATGTATGTAATGTATTTAAATTTACTATGTGTATTTAACTAATCGTTTTAAATGGACCCCAAAGTTTTACAAAGGAAGGTAAATTCAGCTCCTGGGATGATTCCACGGCTATTGGCATCTTGGGTGAATTTCTTGGCTCATTGCATTGTCTGACCTTTTTTCCACCGGTCCCATGTTTTTTTTTAATACAATTTTGTTTATGGAGGATAAAACGAATCAAATAAATAATAATTAAAAGGAATTAACAGAATAAACGAATCTAGGTCCATTTACATTTATTTACACACACATTACATTTTATTTTAGTTTTTTTTACAAATTGCTAAGTGTGCGCAATGCTTCACCTTATTGCTCCCACGACAGGATAAGTAGAAGAACGGCACATGACCATGCTCTTCGTGGACATTCCAAAATTCCTTATGCTCCACCTTCCTTCACAAGAATGGAACTTATTGCCGTTGTCCCTATTTCTAGGTAACCATAGCAGCATAGCATAAGTAGGTGGTTGGTATCGTGCTCCATCGTAGGCTGCATCTTCGTTTAACATCACACGAGATGGCAGTCATACGCAAGCCTATAAATAGTAAAAAGAAACTAGAATCTGGACCTCTTCAAGGCTAGGGTGAATAAATTTCTCCTAGATCGACGTTCCATCTTCGGCCACAACATCGCTTACCACCTGGCGAGTAGGTGGCCAGATGTAGATCTATTTGTGCAAAAAAACACTCATTGACGTGCCACAATATTCCCAGGAGAGATAAAAGTGTAAATTTCAAGATTTAGGCAAGCTATAAGTACCTCTACCTTATCTAGATTACACAGAGTGCTGTCTGACAATATTTATTTTGTGGTAATTGAAATTATACCACTCCTTAGTACAATGTTTATTCAAGTAATAGTTCTGATGAAATGCAATTTGTATTTCGAAACGTCTTGGGATTGGTAAATAGCAATTAACTTAATCTTTGCCCAGTGTTTGGGAATGCGCTTTTTCGCCTAGACTATACATACGCTTATGATTTATCTCTGGACTATACGGTTATACCTAGCGAAACGTAAGTATTGACTATTGGATCGGTTCACAAGTTCATAGTCGTTCAGCGATCTGTGCTTGGAGTTTCTCTAATCCGTAGGATTGTACCCGAAACAAGTAACTTTAAAAAAAACCGACATCAAATTAATATGGGACTACATCGTAAGTATACTCTTTAATGTATAAAAAAATATTACAAAATCGGTCCACAATTAAAGGAGAAATCTACGAATACATACCGTCGGCGCAAGTCGGCTAATAAAGTAATTCCCCAGACAACGAATGTCACTGATGTGGCTTAGCGTGCTAGCTGAAGTGTCAGTAGGCTGGTCATATTATGTCGTAGGACCTTTAGGGTAGACGCTTCTAGAGTGGAATCCACGAATCGGCATATGTACGGTACAGTAGCACCGTAGGAGAGAGTGACGATATACGACAAAGACAGCTGATAGTGGTTGGAAGTGGAAGGTCGAAGATCGCGACTAAATGGCTGCCTTGAGAGAGACCTATCTCTAGCAATTGTCACCACCAGTCTCCAGCTGGTAATGCTGATGAAATTTACAAAAGCGTGACCACGCCGTTGATCAAAAACTGAATTTAATGCGGGACAGCAATTTTAACTCTATCCTGCCACCATATATGTATGTGTAAACATTTGTGTTCCTTTTTTGTTTTATTTATAAAACTGACGTGGTTTTGACACATTTTTGTTTTATTTATACGGGAATACTCACGTTTAATTAAATCGGATACTCCGACTATGGTTTCGATCACATCCTGTGACCTTTTAGACCTATGGTCGGAGTATCCGATTTAATTAAACGTGAGTATTCCCGTATAAATATAACAAAAATGTGTCAAAACCACGTCAGTTTTCATAATAACATTTGTGTTCCTGTTTATTAAAGAGTTACTTGTAACTTTTTCGGTTCTTACTTGTTACAGACTGTAACTAGCAACATGCTTTTACATTTCAAGCCTTGTCGAGTACTTTGCTGATAAGAACGGAACAAAACGGACAACTCTGCACCATATTGCCATACCCTTGCAGGGTCAATAAGAATCACTTTCTTAAAGTTTTGTTTAACGTGCACGTGTTATTCATAATGTTGCAATAGATATATGAGCGTTGAAATATTTTTGAGCTAATATCCACTCTATTATATATGTTACAAACGAATTAGCACGAATGCAGTCAGTGAAGCGCTGGACTGCGTGTTGTCAACTCAAAGTTTTTATCGATGCAATGATTATGGCCTGCGTCATCTCATTACTGAGAGAGTCTTCTGCTTGTACACCTTAATACTTTGTTATCTTAATAACGTCTATTTTCAAACGACTTCAAAAAAGGAGGTTCTCAATTGGATTGTGAATCGAGTCAGATGATTCTTTTTTCATACTTCAGAGGTGGTCTCATAAAAGTTGTATCGAAATCGGTTTAGATGTTTGATTTTTAAATTAAAATAACTGGAAAAAAGATGTCATCCAGGTAATCGAAATTGAAGCCTATTGTTTTTTTTAAAGTACTTGTGGTTAATGTCCTTACTGGTCAATTAAAACATGGTGTACTTAAAAGGGCGTCCTCAGTCACCTTGATGAACACAAAATAGCCATTCATACGATATTTTTCTCCGATGGTCACGCGAAGCTAAGCGATACGTCCTTGCTGCTGATTGCCTGTTAAAATGCCGTTTGATGCCAATGTTCTAGTTTTAGATAAACTGCCACTGGAAGGTTTAATTACTGTAGATTACGTAGCGAGTTATTAGCACAGTTATTACAAAAAATGTTGATATAATTTTTTCATCACACTTGCTCGTAAAGTAGATCTTATTACATCGCTTTTAGGCTCATAATCCAAGCTATTACACACGTGTGCTTTTTACTTTACATTACGGCACTTGTACTATAATAGGTATAACCCGGTAAAGTCAAGTTTGTACGTGACTGCAATAAGACGTACGTATACGAAGCACTCTTAATATAGCCGGGTAATACTTACAGTTTTTTTGTAATACCAACAAAGAGTTCTTATGCCGCTGAAGTACATGTCAACCTGCGCGCGCATTACTGATTTGGGCGCCATTTTCCGCAAATGTTTGTTGACGTTTTCGCTGTGTGGTTGATTATTATCACAAAAAAAAATGTTTTTTCCTCGCAAGTGTGACGAAAACAGTCGTATGGAACTCTTGTGCTATTAGTCATTACGCTCTCGGCTTCCTTATCGCGCTCGCCTACGGCTCGCGCGCATAATACCGCCTCTAGTGTAATGACCAACATAGCACACTCGTATCATAATGTACTAATATTTGATTAATAGTTTTCCTTCATCATCATAACACACATGCCATAAGACGTCCACTACTGGACGAAGGCCTCCCCCGTTAATAGGGAGGGGTTGCCATAATCCCCACGCTTGGCAGGCGGCTTGGGGATCGCAGAGTGTTACCACCGTTAACCAAGAGGACGCTGCTGCCCGTCCTCCGGTGGCTCTGGATGCAGTTTTAGGACATACCCAGGCCCCAGTTTTTTTTACCCAGTTTTCCTTAACCATGTTAAATTATTTTGTCATAACTAAGGTTTTTTTTATTTTTATTTAATTTCTAATTAAATGTTAAATCTGTCACAAGTATGGTGTATTCCGGTCCGATCCCGTGAAGAGATACCACACGGGTTCAGTTTATTAGGGTTCCGTACCTCAAAAGGAAAAAAGGAACCCTTATAGGATCACTCCGTTGTCAGTCTGTCTGTTTGTCAAGGCCCTTTTTCTCGGAAACGAGTGGAGGTATCAAGTTGGAATTAATATCGAACGTGTAAGTCCACTGTTCCTTAGGGCTGTAAAAAAATCAGGCTTCTAAGTCATCAAAAATTACAATCTATAAAGACTTATACTTCGTAAATCGTAATAGGTAGCAGGTTGTTTTCATAGAATATTCGTTAGATACTGTCACGGATTTCCTTTGTACTTGTGGTGGTACGGAACCCTCGTTATCCGAGTTGCAAGTACTCGTACGCTTGACGGCTTTATTTTATACAGGACTGATTCTACGTTTTATCGAAAAAGTGGGATCTATACAAATAATATTAAAATAATTTATTACTATTCCGGTCTGATCCCATCTACCTTTTTAACACAAATAAGTAGTACTTATTTGGGTAAACTTGTTTGGGACCTGGGTATGTCCTAAAACTGCATCCAGATCCAACAGAGGGCGGGCAGCAGCGTCCTCTTGTTTAACGGTAGTAGCATTCTGCGATCCCCAAGCCACCTGCCAAGCGTGGGGATTATGGCAACCCTTCCCTATTAAGGGAGAGGCCTTCGTCCAACAGTGTACATCTTCGGGTTGATGAGGTGAGATAAATTTGAGTAAAGATTGCAAAATAAACTTTTCATATATAAGTTTATTTGATGTTACTAGCTGCGTCCCCGCGTTATGATGGACTTCACTTTATCTAGCCGGACATTTTGTGATATTGGCCTAATTCGATTTAAAACGTTTTCTCTCGTAATTTTATCAAGCAGCTGCTTTTGAGCTACGTAACTGCGTGTAGACTAAAAGTTAACGGACCTCCAAATTTAAAATTTAGGGATTCGGAGTTCAGCTTCAAACTTACAAATTTCGTTCGTTAGTTTCGTTACTTACCAACTGTTACGTTACCAAATGGAACTAGACAATAACAAAATACGGCTGCGTGCGAGCTGCAACATCTAATATCCCGCATTTGTATTTTTTTTATGGTTTTTTGGACTTCTTGTTTGATTTTTCTGCAGTACGGAAAAGACCAGTGTTTTCAAGTATTGTAAACCTGCGAATTAACTATAGTATAAAAATAGGACTGTTACGTGCATACACATATTTTTATGTATGGCGAATTAACTTTGTGGCGAGTTTACAATGAAACCATTCAACCGTAGTCCTGTTCAGATAAAATCTACTTAAACGGAATTCTCTAATTTTTTTTTTCGATATGCATGTGTTTCACGGTTAGATTACAAGCGCCCTACCAAGGCGACTTTTGGTAATTTCTTACCGAGTAGTGGTAAAGTTAACATATTTCGTCACGACACGGTAGAAACCACCAAGGTGAATTTGGTAAAGACGGTCGTAACATAAGTATAGGCAATAGCTAATATTTTTGAATATTTTTGTATGAAGTGATTCCACACTTATGGTATTTCTAGTATTATAACGCTTTAGTTGGTAGCTTATAACAGGTTCGGAAATTTGGCGTCTTAGGCAGAGACTTCTGTAGCTTAATTGGCAAAGCAGTTGGGACGGAAACCCATAGCGACTGCTCGTATGCAGGTTCGAGTCCTGCCGGAGGTCATAATTTTTCTTCCTGTTTAAGCTTTAATAGCTAATATAATAGCTAGGTAGTACATAACTGCTTGTGCCCTTGTGCACAAATCACTTGCTCTTACGCGCTATCTGTTACGGTTACGGCAGTATGGCCGCATCGTAGCTAGGAAATGGGCGCGCCGCATTCCCTAATTTATTTATTTTATTACGCGTAAGCATTGAGCTAATATCTAAAGAGTCACAATCTCTAAGTGAAAACAGTCTAAAAACGTCCGACTGCCGTTGTACAATGTACATAGCTATACGTGCATTATATAGTTCACAATTGTTCGCATTTAGACGTTATGTTATCTTATCGTAGTTAAAGTCGGTAAAAAAGTCGGCGCACTTCATACCGTGCGCCAAGTTTTGGCTCGGACATTTTATTTGCACGATTGTGACTCTATAGATATTAGCTCAATGCGCGTAAGGCGTAATGTATGCTGGTAATTTCTATGTGTGGCACAAGCTTTAGCCTTGTTTGAGGACGATCGGTCAAAAAGCGGTCAAAAGTAGCTCTAAAGTCGAGACGTCATTTGCCACGCTCTATCGAACAACCCAGATTGGACGATAACGCAAACAAATGAAATGCGAAGGCAAGAAGATTGATGAATGAACATAATAAGTGTGATCATTGATCAGGGTTATGTTAAAGGGCAAAATTATTAAGATAACAATAGGTCTAAAACCATCAACCAACGTTGTGTTAAACGAATTCTAGAGTTCACGACAAACGTAGAGTTCGTAGAGTTGCGTCCAGGTTAGGACAGGCTGTTATGAGCTGGGGATCTTTTGCGAATAGAGCGTTTTGAGACTGGGATCTTTTACGAATGGGGCGTCATGTGTATTTATCCTGTGGCAGAGCACCGTGCTGCTTGGCGCGTTTGTCTCGGTTGGCGGGTTATTTTTATTTATTTATCAGGCACTTACAACAGATCATAGATATTGCATAATACAGTAACATGTTGAAAAATACAGAACGATCCCATGATCCAAAATAGCAAGTACTCGACATGGCTAAAACAGTGGATTCGGAACAAGACTAGCCTCTCCTATGGGCAAGCTATATGAGGAGGCATGAGGAGTTGGCGCCCCAGTGTACAGGAAGAAAAACTCTTTTCGGTTTACAATAGGTTAAAAATCTGATTTTTGAAAAAAAATTGAATTTATTACTTTGAACTAGGAAAAGTTGACCTGTCCATGCCTGCCCCAAAAAACGTGGCCTCAACGCGCTCGAAGTTGTGAAGATCGTATGTTTTAACTAAATATTTTAATCTTCTTTAGATGACATTTTTATTTTGTGTCGAGGCGTAGGATAAACTAATCCCTAGTCTGTTTCATAATTAATCTTTCAAGCAATAATTGTTACGTCAGACACAGAAACATCATTATTTTCGGTATTTTATTTGAAAGCTTAATTACTTAAGGAGATTTAATCCATGGAAATTTATTTTCTTGGCTTCAAATTATTATTTAAAGAAACGGTATGAAATAAGATGTGGGACGAGAGTCCAGAGCAGATTTTTGTCTGAGAAGAGTAATTGCTTTGGTCCGAGTTTGGTATAAATCCTTGTATTTTGATGAAATGTAGTTTGCGGGTATTCGGCGGGTCGTTTTAAATACATAATATAAACAATATAGATATGTAAAAAATATGGATACAGTCGCTATGAGGAACTCCTTTTTAGAAGCCAGTTAAAGTTTTTTTTTTTTTTTTGTATGAAGTGTTTTTTACAAAAAGTGTTATTGTTGTTTATATTTGTGTTACAAAAATTTACAGATGGCGTCACCAACGTTTTAGTTTTTAGCTTGAAACAGTTTGAAAAATTTGGCATCTAAGGCAGAGACTTCTGTAGCTTAATTGGCAAAGTAGTTGGGACGGTAACCCATAGAGATTGCTCGTATTCAGGCTTGAGTCCTGCCGGAGGTCATAATTTGTCTTCCTGTTTAAGCTTTAAAATCATAGTTTTGTTTTTAGTTAAAGCCGTCACACACGATGAAGATGCTATAATATTTCATGTTATCTTAGAACGTATTTCAATAACGCTACTCACACAAAACAAATGACGAACAAGTGACGAAGATAATACATATTTCTAAATTGTATGGTGAGCGATATTTTAACATTTATTTATTTAGTATCAATTGCTTGTCACACTTAAAGCTACGCCAAGGCGACAAGCCAGACAATGACAACATGAAATATTATAGCATCTTCGTCTTCTGTGACGGTCTTTAAACTATCTTGGGTTAAATTCCGTAGGCAGCCAGTTTGACTTAACCAATTCTTTCGCTAGGATATTCCTACACTGGTTATTATAAGTTAATATCTAATCTAACTTTCTAATTCAAAATCAAAAATTCACCCTAAAACTACTTTTAACCCGGATAGTTCCAAAGGGGAGATAACTGCTATTACTGCCCTGGGGCATAAATCCTGGTTAGGTACGTAGGTAATGTTTGATTACCGACTGAATAATGTACACGATACATACGTCTTACTGTTACTTATTCACAAAGGGACGGCGAAGGAAGGTTACCACACGGATTACTTTAGTAACAGATGGAAAAGTCTTAATATAACCAGCGACGATGATAATGAAATGGACGGGCCTAGCGCTTGCAAATCGTTCAAAATTAACAAGTCAACGCAATCAAGCATACCTAGGTAAAAGCATGCATATTACATTTGCGGGAAAATAAAGATACCGAATCTAATTACTGCATGACAAAAAAAGAAAACATGTATTGTCTATTGCTCTCAAATCGCTAACAATCACGATCATTGACGAAGGATTTCCGAAGTCTCTTTGTCTCGTAACATTACGATTGCCTCAAAATGGCGATTAACCTTACATATTTATTGAAATTAATAGCAGTTGTGACAAAATACCGTGATTAATGTGTATTTACTTGTGGAATGTGATCCCCCAAATTTGTATTGCAAATATTAGTAGTTTTCATAATTTGGATTTATTTATATTGTTGTATCGTATAGCTCGCATGTCGCAAGGACAGAGTATGACTGACGCGAGTGGAGAGCTGAGGCCTTATTTTTGAATCATACGCAAAGTAGCGCATGCGAAAGGAGCCGACTTTCAAACGATATTGAACCTAAAATAAGGCCCCTGGTGCTCAACATATAATCTTCAAAATCCGTGCGCTATTTCCCGTCCATTAATTTTATCATTGTCGCTGAATCAAACAGAAACGAAGATGCAGCCTACGATGGAGCACGCTTGCCTAGAGGAAACCGATACACTCGCGACTTTAAGACACCCAGATTATAATTACCGGGCAGCGCATTCCACTGTTCAGCAGTTCGATTAAAGAAAGCTCAAGAAAAATAATCAAACTGTTTCGTACGAGTTTTTGGTATATCAAGTATGAAATGGTGTCGCTTTTTCGAGGTCCTGGCCGTCCGATAGAAGAATGGACAGGGGGGATGGAATAAGATCATGCAAATCCGAAGTACACTCTCCGAAATGTATCAGCAGCGCGAGTACCGTTCTTGAAGATCGTTCTATTTGACATTTAAATCGTATATTACTGACAGGCTGGCTTCTTTCCGACGATGATCAAGACTTTGACTTTGCAGTTTGGTCCGAGCCAGGGAGTCGTTGCCAATGATTATCTTGGCACGTTTCTCGATAGATTCCAACGTCTCAAGCTGGTACTTAGCCGATCCATCCCAAAGGTGCGAGCCATGCACGACCGCACTTGCTCTTGGCATAATGAAAGCAACTGTTCCGGTGTAAAATACCGACCCACCTTCGAGAGGACACCCAGCTTTTTGGTAGCCAGTTGAGCCTTTGACTCAATGTAAGAGTCAGAGTAACGGCCAAGATATCAAGATGGTCGGTTATTGGCACGGTCACATCTCGAAAAGTAGGACTAACTACTAGGTACTACGAGTTATTTTGGTTTTCTCTCGACTCTTTGAATTATTCATCTGTCCATTCTTAATCTGTGGTTGCGAGCTTAACATTTGTGCTATTCGGGCAGTCATGTTTGTGGTGGTTTACAATGAAATCTAGTCAGTGGAGATTTGTGCAAGATTCTCCAAATATTATGTAGGTTGAAAACCAAAATTACAAGTATGTAGTGGGTACGCTTGGTTCAGCACGCTTATAACTGCTAGGCTAACCCAACGCGCCAACACTTTCTATCCTTTCCACATAGTAGGTACTTACCCCATATAGTTGCCGCATTATGAGATATCTTCTGTACGTAATACTATTGTATTTTCTGACGCAATACACTAACGAGCGCAAATTTTAAATACAGACAGAAAAAAAAACTTCATATATTTAAATCCTTTTTCAAAATTTCAAACTTTTTGACCGAATACCGAACCGAATATTTTTTTTTTTTGTGTCGGTTGTTTTTTTTTTTGAAATGGTCATGTGAGGAGACGAGCATGACTTTCACCTGGTGGTAAGCGTCACACCTGTCAGTGCCAGAATTGTGAACTTGCTAATACAACCTGCGCGCACTGTACTGCGGTCGTTACCCTGAGATATTAGATGTTAAATCTCTTCATTACCAGTAATATCTCTGGTATAACATTGCCTTTCAAACCGGAACACAGTAATGCTTGCACACTACTGCTTGGCGGTAGAATAACTAGCAAAGGGGTGGTACTTCCCCAGGCGGACTCTGCAGTAGAGTTCTACCACTACTAGATAGTAGCAACACAATACCTACTTGTTTTAAACTGCTTAATTAGCTGTGATAAAAAATTACCCGCATAGGCCTTTGTGTTGGTATTACTTGCCTGAAGTTCTACGGTAATCTCAGACATTTTTAAAACTTCAGTTATTTAGCCGGAATTTCTTGCTTTTGTACAACGTAAAAGCTTGTTTCACGTAAAATTTTCTCGCAAATAAGGAAACACGTTTCTACCGTGATTGTTTACCGGAATTTGTGTTGTTAGTCTCTAAAATATTACGGGTCTAATGGTTTTATTCAAATAGGATTATTTATAGGCGATAGAGTTTTGAAGGATTATTAATTTCTGAGGACATCTTTATGCTAAGGGTTTTTTTGAGTAGGTCACAAATCCTGTTGCTAAAAGGATTTGTGTAAAAACACGTGCAAACGATATCAACCCATATATACATCATGAGGCTGTTTGTCCACCGCAGACGTCAACGAGAACGAGATGACGTCGCCGAAGTAGCGAAACACAGATTACTATAGCCGTGTGTCCACCGCACGGCCGTCATCCGAGCGCCGCGCCGAGTAATCTGTGTTCCGCAGTCTGCTACTTCGGCGACGTCCTCTCGTTCTCGTCGAGGGTGTTGGCGGCGGTGGACAAACGGCCTAAGGAAGAAAGAAAGAAAGAAAGAAAAATAATTTAATATTAAAATATAACATATGAAAAATTAATAATAAAAAAATATATAATATTTTAATTAATTTTAATAATTATAATTTTAAATATTATATTATTATTATTTTTTATTTATTTTATTAATTGTTTTATTTTTATTTTTTAGTTTTTTTTAGGATAGCCCTAAAGCACGCCACATTTTTGTTACACTTTATACAGTAGTACAATTAATGTTGTGCGCCTCGGTAACTATTTACCTGTCTTTTTGTCTATATCGTTCTCTGTTTCGAAACACATAAATTGCCCAAGCGCATATTTTAATCGTAGTACCTACTCTACTATACAATGTCTACATCATTCTTTGGAAAATGCTCATTGACTCCTTTCTTTTGATACAAAATACGGCTTATTGGCTTATTTTTTTTATATTGCTTATTTATGTTCATACCTGTATATATATATAACACGTGGATTGCTAAGACGTGTCATAAGTAGACATATGTTTTTTGCTTTACCAATCTGAAAAATCTATTAAAACAATATTATATCTATTGTCTAAAAACGTACTTCAGGTTTGTCTAGACGACAAGTTCAAATCTTCAGCGCCGTTGTCAGAACTAAACAACTTTAAACTATAAAGCCTAAGTACGCTAAGTACGCTCTGGTACGCTTTATGCGTTTCGCCGCTTATAATTTTGTCGAAATACGATAAGTACCTAATGGATTGTCTGTCGACATAAGATATTTAAGTAGTTCGATTTAACATATTTTTAACCGACTTTAAAATAGGAGCTGTATAGTGTTTTTTTTAAATATTTATGTTATGCTCCGCCAATTTATGAATCGATTTTGATGATTATTTTTTGGTTTGGTAAGTCATACTTCAGAGGTGGTCCCATATAAATTTTATCGAAATCGGTTTAGTAGTTTAAATAATTAAACCAACATTACTGGAACAAATCAAAATAACCGGAAAATATGAAGATGTCTCCTGGTAGTCAAAATCGAAGTCGGTTGTTTCTTTTTTAAAAAGCGTATTATGTTGTAGCGTAGTACTATTATTTATTTTGTGGTTGTAGTTAATCAGCTTTGGACATACGAGAGAACGTATATGAACATAGTTCCATAGACTGCTTAAATCGTCTCAATTTTACGGAGTCGGGTATAAAACCGCAAGGATTACTTTTATGTAGTCAGGCTATAATACTTTCATCCTGGGCGTATTGCCAACGTATCTGAGGCATATGGGTCTTTTCATTCAGTTTTTGGGTGACAGATTAATTAAAAATTCCGCCCGCGCAGCGAATTGTAGGCAAATGTGAAAGGACGCGGCGAAATTACATTTTACTAACACATTCGTCATGCGATGAACAGAGGAATGACACTTTCCTGACGTTCTTTGTCGCGTAGGCGGTGCTCAAATTGTATTATTTTTTGTAGTAGAGCCCTAACTGCAGAGTATGCCTGAGGAAGTATTACACCTTTACCAGTTATTCAGGCGCCAAGCAGTACTGTGCGAGCGTTACTGTGTAATTAGCACCTTCTTAGTATGTAATTAACAGTTATTTTTGATTAGAACAAAATTAAACCGGCACGCTCGCAAAACCACCTTTCGCCATCTTGTCTTTCTTCCCTTTCTTTCCGATAGCATCTTTTCATACATCTTACCTTTATCTCTCTTATACATATAGCATTCTTTCACCTTTTTTACATTCATCTATTGCAATCTCTTTCACTCATGTAGCGTCCTTTCATCCATCCTACAGCCCCAGTACGATCCGAGTATGACGACGAGACAGTTCGGTTCAGTGAAACTACTATTTAATCTGTATCCGGTTGAGAAGTTAGAGCTGCCGAGTAAACTTAATACTGTCTGAGCTATTGTCGCCTTAATCCAATCAGTGCATTGCGTTACAATCAGAATTCTCCGAAATAATAGGGTTGCCAGGCGACAAAGCCTTTTCGATATTGACATTTGCCATTTTGACCCTTACTTAGAGTTTATAGCTTCTATAATCAGTACAGTGGTGAAATATAAAATAATATGAGTAAAGTATCCCACTGTCCAGGAGTACACTATGAGTAAAGTATCCCACTGTCCAGGAGAAGACTACGAGTAAAGTATCCCACTGTCCAGGAGTACACTATGAGTAAAGTATCCCACTGTCCAGGGGAAAACTATGAGTAAAGTATCCCACTGTCCAGGAGTACACTATGAGTAAAGTATCCCACTGTCCAGGAGTACACTATGAGTAAAGTATCCCACTGTCCAGGAGAAGACTATGAGTAAAGTATCCCACTGTCCAGGAGTACACTATGAGTAAAGTATCCCACTGTCCAGGGGAAGACTATGAGTAAAGTATCCCACTGTCCAGGAGTACACTATGAGTAAAGTATCCCACTGTCCAGGAGTACACTATGAGTAAAGTATCCCACTGTCCAGGGGAAGACTATGAGTAAAGTATCCCACTGTCCAGGAGAAGACTATGAGTAAAGTATCCCACTGTCCAGGAGTACACTATGAGTAAAGTATCCCACTGTCCAGGGGAAGACTATGAGTAAAGTATCCCACTGTCCAGGAGTACACTATGAGTAAAGTATCCCACTGTCCAGGAGTACACTATGAGTAAAGTATCCCACTGTCCAGGGGAAGACTATGAGTAAAGTATCCCACTGTCCAGGAGTACACTATGAGTAAAGTATCCCACTGTCCAGGAGAAGACTATGAGTAAAGTATCCCACTGTCCAGGAGTACACTATGAGTAAAGTATCTTACTGTCCAGGAGTACACTATGAGTAAAGTATTCCACTGTCCAGGAGTACACTATGAGTAAAGTATCCCACTGTCCAGGAGTAAACTATGAGTAAAGTATCCCACTGTCCAGTAGTAAACTATGAGTAAAGTATCCCACTGTCCAGGAGAAGACTATGAGTAAAGTATCCCACTATCCAAGAGTACACTATGAGTAAAGTATCCACTGTCCAGGAGAAGACTATGAGTAAAGTATCCCACTGTTCAGGAGTACACTATGAGTAAAGTATCCCACTGTCCAGGAGAAGACTATGAGTAAAGTATCCCACTATCCAGGAGTACACTATGAGTAAAGTATCCCACTGTCCAGGAGAAGACTATGAGTAAAGTATCCCACTATCCAGAAGTACACTATGAGTAAAGTATCCCACTGTCCAGGAGTAAACTATGAGTAAATAAAGTGTGTGGTGAGTGCTGATTGTAATGATGAATTAAAAAAAATGCATCACCAAATTTTTATCATCTTTTCCAGCACATTACGAAAGAGAAGAATAGATAAAGAAAAAACTACGTTTACTATATTTGTTTTTTAATGTTTAAATAGTCAGCTGTTCTAAACATTTTGTCAAGCGTCAATGAACTTTTTCTATGTTACAGCTGATTTGTTAGCCTCATAGTAAAATCCCCCACCCCCCTCCCCCCTATGTCCCTCCCTATTAAGGGGGACGCACTCGTCCAGCAGTGGACGTTTTCTGGGTGTTGATCTTGAAGATAGTAAAAGTTGTTTATAATAATGAAATGACCCGATATGTGCTTAATACATCCCACAATAACACTGTATTTATACATTGTTATTTATAAATATTAATGGTTGTCTATTATATCAGTGATACTTAATAGGACAAGTACAAAAATGACGTAAATGAACAACACGGCAACCTTATTTGTAACATAATAAGATGACATCCGATACAAGACAATGGACTGACTGTTGTCTAATCTACGTACTAAACCGATTTCGCATAGTACCTGATGCCTAATCTACGATACAGCGAGATTCCGGACCAGCAGGATAATCATGTAACTGTTCGGGATCGCGATTCGGATCGCGATATGTCATAATTGTCACTTGTCACTGTCACAGCTTCACGGTATCACGGAGGGATTTCTCTCGCTATCGTTAACGAACGAATGCATTGATTTCCTAATTAAGATGAGCAAATCTGTCGGTATTTTGGCGTTTCGTCCTGCCCTGCAGGGTCAAATGAGTTTTGGCGGGACAGTGACAAGTAACATATATGACAAATCGCGATCCCGAACAGTTACACGATTAGCCTGCAGGATTATAATTCTTTAATCAATTAATATGTTGTTGATAGTTTTGATATTAGCATAAAATTAGCTTATTGCATACTAAGCAATAATTTAAACTTATCTTATCATATCAGAACATAGTGAGAATGTAGTCAGTTGTTATATGTTTTTTTAAATATATAATCAGGTGACGAGACTAGCGAGAGCTTCGTCTGGTGATAAGCGTCACGGCTGCTCCTAACAGTAGCAGTGCCAGAATTGTGAACCTGCGAACAAAATCCTGAGCCGCACTGCACTGCGCTCGTCACCCTGAGATATTAGATGTTAAATCGCTGGTAACTTTGCCCTTCAAACCGGAACACAGTAATGCTTGCACACTACTGCTTGGCGGTTGAATAACTGGCAAAGGTGTTAACTAACACCTTTGCTTCCCTTCACCTTCCTTCCTTCACCTTCCTTTCACCTTTTTTTTCCTTTCACAGAAACACGGCACCTAATTTCATTCTTACTGAGTACCTAATATTTTATGGCTAAACTCTCTACCGTTATCAGAAATAAAGCGTTTCAGGTCTCAGAATTTAAGACTTGCGTTTACCAAAATAGACTTAACAAATCAGCTAAAACTTTTTCAATCTAGTTTCACAACACAGACGCTTAAAGTTGCACCACAATATATTTAGCAAAACACGCCTCTGAAGTTTCACCATTCTGGTTCACGCACCTATAAGCGCCTATATCGGAGTGTTGAACTCCAAAACTGATTATATGGCTCCATGTCATCTCCGCAGCGTCGGCTATTTAGATTTTGGATATGAAATCGATTTTCTATGTGAAAAATGAAATTGAGTTCGTAAAGCGTTATTTTTATGCAAGAGCATGGCCTTCTGGGCCATCAGTTAAGATGGAATTAGTTACTTATACAAAAATTATGTTTTAAATCTAGCTATCTGTTTTAAAACGAAATAGCATCAATGTATGGATGTCAACGAAATTGTCAAGTCAATGTCAATGTCATGACTCTGTTTCTCATGCGAGTCTGACACGGTCTTTACCAGTTTTTAACCTTAAAAAAAGGTGGAGGTTCTATTCGACTGTTTAAAAAAGATAAAAATAACGTTATTGTCAAAAAAAATATATATACGTAAATGCATACAAAAGAACAATAATTAAGCTAAACATTTATAATTAGTATTCAACCGACTTCAAATTTGACTACCTAGATGACGCCTTTTTTACAATTATTATGGTTCAAAAACAAAAAACTACTAAACCGATTTCGAAATTCCATGATACTAATCTGCAATATCCTTTCGAATAAAAAGGAATTTCTAAATTCAATCTATAAATGACGCAGTTCTGAGGTAACAAACGAGAAATATATATAGTATAAAAACGAGTATGTATTTTTGTTTTATTTATACGAGAATACTGACGTTTAATTAAATCGGATACTCCGACTATAGTTTCGATCACGTATAAATAAAACAAAAATGTGTGAAAACCACGTCAGTTTTCATAATAAGACTGTATGTATGTATGTTTTTTTAATATTTTTATTTATTTGTATCACATCAACAGCCGAAAAATGTCCACTGCTGGACGAAGGCCTCTCCCTTAAAGGGAGGTGTTGCCATAATCCCCACGCTTGGCAGGCGGCTTGGGGATCCACATTTATTTTATGTGCTCCGATTTTTCTGTCAGTTGTGGACCTATTTTGAAAATTCTTTTTAGTTTCGTAGGTGATACGTCAGAGGTACGAAAGATACGAAATCGGTTCAGTAGTTTGGTTTCTAAATCAATTACTGGAAAATATGAAGATGTCATCAAGGTACTCGAAATTGGAGTGTTTTTTTTTAAATGTAATTCATTATGAAAAATTTTAAACAACACGTTTTTTCTTTGGACTTACTAGCTAGTAGGGTGGAGAGACGGGAAGCATACCAATGAAAACGCTACATTTTGGTGTTGGTTAAACCGTCGCATACCATCAGGCGAATAGTTATCCAAACGTAGTTCTACTTCCACTGAAAAATAGACCTTGGATCGTAGCGGTGGCCGGTTAATTATAAAACTTTGATAACCCTATATATTTGATCGAACCGTTGGACACCTATCGTGTGTGAAAACTGAATTTTATCCAAAAAAAACCTTGGAAATCTCACTAACACTAAAGTATTATTATAATTCTAGTAATATCATGTTCGTGCTTAGAATGTTTGTTGCCACTCAGTCGTTACGACTGGCTGAGTTTGGACGAGAGTGGAATAGCATAGGCTACCTTGGATTACTAAGCAGGTGCTTAAAACGGCGACGTCTTGGTAACCCAGTTGGGAACAGATTCGCATTACCTAAATGTTTTTGGGTTCCTGAATTACCATGTTGAAAGAAACATCAATCGTTAAATACTGGGCTTAAACACCAATTTAACCCGGACTGTGACGCGGCTATTGTAAAATAATGATAAATTTTTAACCAACTTCAAAAAAGGAGGAGGTTCCTCATTTCTGGAGGTTTTTTTTGTATGTATGTTACGCGAGTATGTACCGATTTTGATGATTCTCGATTGTTTTAATTTTTTTTTTTGAGTCGTTGCCAGCCAAACCGATAGTTTGTTGCAAAGGCAGGATTAAACTGTCCTTCTTAATAATTAATAATTGGTAAAGTATCATATATATAAGTATCAATAATTTTGTCGATTTTCCTTGAATGCTCTTTGCTTTGAAGTAATTAAAATATTATTATCTACTTTTTAGTTTAAGTTTGTACATAATATAGGTGTAGTCTTTGATAAATTATATGTCTAGATAGACAGATGGATCCAAACGCGTCGAAAAAAATAGCGGTGAACTGTTAGCCTCTTATGCACGCACACTATAACAGCGAGAATGGCGCAACGCGAGTGTAAGACATGGCTGTCACGCACACTAGTATAATAATGGTGGCCTGTCATTTTTCGTTCATAAATAGTACGAGACTCTAGACATATTATTTATCAAAGGGTGTAGTACAGAAGTCGGTGTTTTTTTTTTCAAAAAAATAATGTATAACTTACTTTGTTTACTATTCCAAACATGTAGGCCCTAAATTGGAAGCTACAAGCTTAGCATAACTACTATCATATGCCAAACATTACATGGCGAAGAAAACGTGTCTAGGACAAGATTTTTAATTCGAAAAAGTTCGTCGTGCTTTATTTATAACTAACAGCAAGGTTTGATCCCAAGAGTATAACTTGGATATTGGTGACATATCAATTTAACAGTTTAAATGTTACATTTTCGACACAAACACTCCTAATACACCTCTTTCACGTGTTTCATCCTTCCCCGTCGCTCTAAAAGACATTAAATACAAATAAATTCATTAAACGGGTTCGGTTTTACCTTTCAGTTCATCGCCAATAACCTTATGTTCTGTTTAGTTTCAACTTTGTACAAAGAACAAAATGTCGACACCACAATTTTCTTTACAAAAAAGCGAATTTCACTAGATAAAGTGTTATTTTTATGCAGGATCGTGGCAGTTTCTTAGGCTTGACATGGCGTCTCCAAGGCAACGGCATCCCCTTTATTTTAGCTTTTCATCCCCTACGTGCTACCCCTGCGTTTATCCATCCCCTTCACTGACTATCACACAGTACCGTAACGCCAAGTTCAATTTGTTTTAATTAAGAACAGAATGTAAAATTCGTAAAATAAATCTATACAATATTTTTTAATTTTTTTTTTTTTTTTTTCATTTTTTTTCTACGTCCAGAGATTTACACGCACGGGGGTGAATAATTAAAATTATGATTAATTATAGCCTCTGGGTCCTTTTCCAAAAACAAATGTCATCAATACCGAGCAAGCAGCTGGAAAGGCCGACAGACAGAGTACCTACCTCTTTCGAAATTATACAATTAGTTAAGGACTGCAAAGGAGAACATCAGGCAGATCTTAAATCATATAACATATATGATTTAAGATAGGGTTGCGTTTGACTGCCATCTCGTCTGTTGTTAAATGAAGATGCAGTCATACTCATACACACTCATACATACATACTTTTTATTCATAACAATGAGTTACATGTCACAAAATAAGGAATAAAAATTTAAAAAACATTATATTATGTATCATTTATTACCCACACCGGTACATAAGTATCAAAATAACCGAATAGAATACATATAAATAACCATAATGATTGAATTGAGTAAACCTAATATTAAATAATGTCAATAATTAATTAGTACTAAATACGTCATAAATTTAAATAATTGCTATAAGTAACAATAATTAATCTAACTTAGGTAGAAAGTCATCAACCGTCATCAGTCTACGTTGGAGCACGCTTGCCTAGAAGAAACCGATTCACTCGCGACTTGAAGACACCCAGATTATAATTATCGGGAAACACCCACTCGGGCAGCGCATTCCACTATTTAGCAGTTCGAATAAAGAAAGTGGAATCAAACCGTTTCGTACGAGTTTTTAAGAGCACGGCTCTTTTCGGTGGATAACATTCATCTTTATGTATCTTCTTCATACAAACGAGGAGAATAAGATTAGTCACACACACACACACACACACACACACAAACACACACACACACACAACTTGGACAGAAATAGAATATTCATTCTACATTCCCGCCATCCCGCCTGGTTTTTTCATCCCAAATTCGCATTTAGCATTCTATTTATTTAGTTTACGTGTTTTTATAAAGTTCAACAGTTACTTTTATTTATTTATAGTTCGCTTAATTTTTATAGTTTTTCTTACTCTAAACTTGAATTGTAATTGGCTTTTATTACGGAACTTGTGAAATTTTTGGAGGAGGGCGTTGACATCTGCGACACAGTTTTATACTTCTGCAGGTGTCATCAATCTTCATTGTTTGTGATTATTTATGTTATTGTTCCAAATAAACAGAACAGATTATTATTATAGTTACGTATACAGTCGATAAGGAGCGCTTCGGTGTAACAAGCGCCTTCACATCAAGTCAGCCCGAATTTGTCTATTGAATCCCGCCCCAGCTCGTCAACTCCACCCCATCTGTCTAAAACTGCAGTTTTCACCCTCAACGGTAACATAATACAGTTTACCACGCAATCAGAAATTATGTTACTATTTCTATCGACTTTTTATTTGATACATTAATCTGTATGCCATCAACTTTTAATACCGCTTTTTACACACCAACCAATCGTTCGAAAGCGTTGCATATTATATTGAAGCTATTTTTTAGAATTCCGTACCTCAGAAGGAAAAAAGGAACCCTTATCCTTAATACAAGGACAAATGGATTATGATTATATATATAAAAAGTTCTCCCACTACCAGTAGGCAGCGTACCCATCATGCATTAGGGCAAATATGCCAGCATTTTGATCACGCGCTTTTTCAACCGACTTTAATAAAGGAGGATCTCAATTCGACTGTATGTATTTTTTTTGTATGTATGTTACGCGATTACTCCTCTAATTATGAACTGATTTCGATGATTCTTTATTTGGTAGATAATACTTCAGAGGTGGTCCCATATAAATTTAATCGAAATCGGTTCAGTAGTTTGGTTTTTAAATCAAAATTACTAGAAAATATGAAGATGTCATCCAGGTATTCGAAGTTGAAGTCGGTTGTATTTTGTTTAAAAGCGCTTTATCGTTCTTGGGACCACCTCCGAAGTATTATTTACCGACCAAAAAAAAACATCAAAATCAGTTGATAATTGGCGGAGTAATCGCGTAACAGACATACAAATAAAAACATAACAGTCGAATTGAGAACCTCCTTTTTTGAAGTCGGTTGATAAATTACATTTATCTGAGATAAACTGATTGACTGGAATGTTCTCTCACCAACGAGAGAAAAGAGAGAATAATTATGTTGTCATATCTTTTTCTCCATGCTGGTTTGCCGTGATTGGCGCAAATCTAAAACTGTGGATTTAGTTCGCGTTTTCGGTTTGCAATGGGTATTAATAAACAACAAACTTAAAATTATAATCACGGATCGCTTAGGTAGTAGATAATGTCGACCAGTCAGAAAAATGGTTGGATACTTTTTCTAGATTAGCAATAATTACTAACGTATCGCTTTTTCACCACGTCTGTGTTTACCACCCTTTAGGTCGTTGCTCCATGAATTTATGATTTCAGAAGAAAAATAACATACCGCTTGAAGCTAAAACTTTTATAGCTTTTTTAACTACTAAAATGTTTTTCACGTGAGAGTTATGAACTTTAGTTTGAAAGGTTTCGTGACTTATTACTAAAGTTACGTTAGTTTTCATTGCGGTGATTTTAAATAAACACATGTTTTTTTCATGTCTAGTAAATATCAAAATTGCTTTTTAATGAAAAATTACAGGACTATTCTATTATAGTTTTCTTAAAATTATGCGTTCTGACATTGGTTGTTGCCACTGTCTTAATAGTAGATTATGCACTAAGGGAATAAAGCAGTCTCTAACGTCGCGAGCGGCATATTGAACCCTGAGCGTAACGAGGAAGTTTAGAGTTATATAGAGTCCTGAGTGAAGCGAGGGGTTCAAGCTGCCCAAGACGAAGACAGGCTTTATTTCAGAGGAGCATACTCTACAACTCACACCTTCTGCGAGACAATAAAAAGCCAAGACTCCATAAATTTAAATTCACTGACAATCACAGGACCAAACACCGTTTTATGTTTCACATTCTTTGTAAAATCACCTTTTTTTTTGAGTTCTGCTTATGGTGGCCAGTTCGATTTTCGAACAAACCTCCTTACAATGCCATATGTGCATTTTTTTACTTAGAGTTTTCCACGAGTGTCCAAACGAATTTGACGTTCCAAATTCAAATCACTTTATTCCTTAGGGAGTTTCATACAACTTTATATCTCTTATAAGAGATAATGCGTTACTTTACGTTGAGGTTGTATGATACGTAATTGGACATTGTCAAGCAGGTAGTATGAAAACATTATTTACTATTTATTAACATTATAAATTAACATTAGTTTTAATCTACTTAAAAAACTTACCACCCAAAAGCAAAGGGATTGTGTATAGTCCGATCAAAGTCTATACACAATCCAAATGCACAAGTCGGTATGTATATGTACCCACCAGGCATTCGCGTGGCGTTACTACGTTCTACGTTGAATGGCAATACTTATGCGATGAGCCAAATAAACTCCGGCACGCATCGCGACGGTTTTCTTACCGAAATCATAACATAGGTTTGCAATTTAAAAAAAAAAACAAAAAAAAAACATAATATAAATATTGTCTATTGTCTATATTTACTATTATAGCAAAGTTAGTAAAATAGGATAACAGTAGCCTTTGCCCAATTGCTCATCCAAACTATACGCCATACCCAATTTCATGCTTAGTTTACGAGTACATGGCTGAGGGAACAAATGTGCTTGTCAAGTGTAAACATACTTTCGCATATAATACTAGCTATGCTCCGCGATTTCACTAACGTTGTGATGAAAACGACTAAATGTACCCAATATATTTTTTTTTTTAATTCTTTTTTTTGGGACTTTTTTACATGTACCCAAGTACTTCAGAGTTTCTTTAGTCAAGATCTCGAGCCGATCGATTGGTGAAAAACTTGCCTAATTTCAATTTTATATGTTAGCTAAGATGGCTGTGATCGTATTTAGAAATGCAACGACCCCGGTTAATGTATCTATCTACACATTCGTTATTTTTAACAAATAACTTCCGTCCTTTCACTAATCTTCCTTGAAACAAGCAATTAACATGTAGGTCAAACATTATCGTTAAGCATGACACCAGTAATTATAATTCAATAAGAAAGCATGACCCGGAACATTGGTTATCTCAGTAAAGTCCAATTGCTTACTTAAACTAACTATTTATTCGAAAAAATTACGCCTTCGTCACATTCAACATTCGTCCGACTCAATATGCTTTTAAAAAGTTGATTAAAAATCTTTATTGTGACAAAGTGCTAACTTCGAACGTGTTTGTACAATTAGTGATTCTTCAAACTTGGGATAGATAAACCCTTGTCACAGTACGTGCTTAGATATACATTTCCATTTGTAATGTAGCAGTGTCAATGCGACAAGGTCCTGTATGTGTTGTATTTGTGCAATCAATGTTCATTTATCTGTTAGTAACCGAGGTGTTTGACTCTTGCACGTGCAAGTTAACCCTGTGTTGGATGGTGGGGTAAAAATGTATCCGGAAAATGTAAATGGCTTTTTTTGGAAGGACTGAGTTGATGTGGTTATGGATGACCTGTTATTTTTGTTTCTTTTCACGTGTGCTTGTGGAGTATTTTTGATGGAATACTTACTGGAACATAATGTAATGCCAATAGAATTTAGTGCCATTTTTATACAACTTGATATGCATCGATTAAGTCGCTTAAGTCGCTCGCATAATAGGCGTCACGATTGGTCATAGCAGTTCTGTGCAGTCCAATTAGAATGTTGAACTCTCTTCGAGTTTTTCTAAGCCTTGCACTTATCCGCCTGTGATAGAAGAAGTCTTGTTACCAGTAAATTTAACGATAATCCTTCAATATGAAACACAGTAGGTAACACAATTGCACACTACTGCTTGACAGTTGAATAGCTGGTGTAATAATCGTACTTTTCCTAGCGGACTACCAAAGTGTCAGTTACCACTATAAAAAATGTTTACATCTTTTTTTATTTGGACTAGTTTGTCAGCTAGTTTGTTAGCTCATTAAAATGTTTCGACTTATTTTAATAACTTTAATACTAGTGACCTTTACAGGCAGTTAGGTAGACAACTTTAGCAATTACCGTAAATAAGGTTAATCATAATTAAACTTTTATTTGAAAAGTTTGAGCAAGAGACAATGCCGCCTTCAACAGTTACCATATTTCTTTATTAACGTAATTAAAGTGTAAATAAATTCGGTATTGTGTTGTTGAACGAAAATAAATTATTTAGGTAGACAGGCAGTTATTTATACCATTTAATGATAGTAGTTTTTTGACAGTTGGATTTTTTTTACTGTTGTAGACAACGCTTAGGTATGAAAAGGTCAGCGTATAACGGCGCTGACCGCGCCGCAAAGCAGACGCAAACATATAAAAAAATACAAGTGATTTAGAAAGATTTTCTATGCATTGCGTCTACTGGTACACGACCTCGTATCTACAGGCGGATCGCATCGGACTTTTTCTGATAGCAACGTGACACGCTGCGGTTCACCGCAGCTGTATACGCAAATAATACAAATCAAGATTCGTGGCAATTGAAAAGACAATACGAGCGTTTACCAAAATCTTTCTGTTGATGAATTTTTGAATAGGGAATATACACGTGTTGCAATTATTAAAAATAATAAGATAAATGAAGAGTTTAACTGAATCTGATGCTTACGTCGAAAAAATATTTTTGAAATCTGAAATGTTCTGAAATATAAGTGTTCAAAGTATTTAGGAGCGAGTCATCTGACCCTTGCTAGTGAAACACCCTGCATAGTATAGAATTTGTTTGGAATCGTGAACTGTGACGTCATAAACCTAGTATAGTACCCTCCCTGTCTAACATGAAACTAAAATGTTTATAACTTTGTTACTTGTGCACATATTAAAATTTTACTTTCGATGATTTGTTTTGTTGCCAGTCAGCTTTTTTGTGAGTCAATAAAAAAACACATGCATATTCATTAATGTGTCTCACAATTCAGACATAATTTTCTGTTTCAACAACTTCTATCAGGTCTTACAACTTGTTACGACCACTGCTATTACGAATAATTATTTAATACAGCCGCTGTCATTATCAAATTGCCATAACAACGACCTAACTGACATGACAAGACATTTTATGGTAAAAAATTCAGTTCAAGGTAATTTGTGCCCGCCCACGCGCTTCGCAAGGTTAATATTTGTACCGTGGTCTCTCACTCGCATTTATTCTATGAACAACGGCTTATAAGGTTCAAGTAGTACTGTGAGTAAACTCGCCATTTGTGGAATATCAAAAGTGCTTCTGCAAAGTGAAGAACCTGGAAGTAAGTACTAGATAAAGTTAGTCACACTTATATCTCTATTTGGTTTCCTTGTATCGAGGATCACAGTCACACAACGGGCAATGGAGAGAGCTATGCTCGGAGTTACTTTGCGCGATAAAATCCGGAACGAGGATATTCGCCAAAGAACCAAAGTCACCGACATAGCTCGCAGGGTTTGCAAGTTGAGTGGCAATGGGCAGGCCACATCGCTCGAAGAACTGATAACCGATGGGGAAGGAAGGATAGGTGGACCGACGACATCGTAAAAGTCGCGGGCAACCGGTGGACGCAAATGGCAGGTTGTCGTACAGTGTCGCGGCCTAAGGGGGAGGCCTTCGTTCAGCAGTGGACGTCTCCGGGTTGATTATGATGATGTATCGAGGATGACATGGATCTGACTCAGCTGACTGCACACTAGGCATACTAAATATTCAACCTCATCGTTTACAGCCCGTAGTCGCCTACTGCCAATCATACAGAGGTCTATTCTTTGTCCTGGGTTCTAAAATAAACTGCATCCAGAACTACCGGAGGACGGGCAGCAGGTTAACGGTGGTGAGCATTCTGCTATCCCCAAGTCGTCTGCCAAGCGTGGTGATTATGGCAACACCCCCAATTTAGGGGAGGCCTTCCTCCAGCAGTGTTTATACATGTGTGCGTGTCTTATTTGTCTGCCGGGCAGGATACACGTCCCCTATCCTAACTTACCGATGTTACATGCTATGAATGTCATACAAGAAAGGATTCTTGTACGTGACACGTCCTGAGACAAATTAATCATATCGACATTGAAACTGCGATTTTTACGATATCGCCGACCCAACGAGCTGCTGGATGACCGATGTTTAGTTTACCGTAAGTAATAAGTCGATGCCCATCCTAAAGTATAATCATTCAAACGTTAGGCCGGTGTAATCGAACCCGCTCACAAGAATCGGTCCGCAGTCAACCTAATTCTTGTTCATATAACCAACCGTCTAACCTGACATGGTAATATGTTTGCCTGAGATATCCAATATTGACATTCGATATTTACCCAAGGATGTCAATTATCGTATCGGTCAACCGACTTGCGGTCACGGACAGTAGCTGATAAAGGACACCGCATACTTGCTGTACATAATCAAGGTTTTATAATGTATAAATGTAAATGGAAGTATAAATATAAAAGGGCCCATTATGCCTATTTAGATGAAAACTGCAAACAGTCTGCAAAACAAAAACTCTTGTTTGGTAAGTAAGTAGAGATATAGGGATAGTACAGGGATAGTGAATACCAACCGCCTGAAAAGAGATTTAATATTTTAAGTTAAATTTAAGTCTAAATGACCCAATCAATAATGCCTCTTTATAATGTATCTTCGTCAACAATAGCGTGTGGTATCGACGCCAATTTAAAATAAATAAAATACTTACTTTTTGTATTTTTGTATGAAGTAATCTCTAAAACTTACTATCATCATCATCAGCCCGAAGACGTCCACTGCTGTACGAAGGCCTGCCATAGAAAGCGCCAGGATGCGTAGTGCGTAGGAAGACCTCCCACTAGGTGGACCGACGACATTGTAAAAGTCGCGGGCAACCGGTGGAAACTTACTATGAGACATTAAAAATTCTTCCACGTATAAATAGCTACACTATTTCTAATAGGGTCCCAAAATCAAAACGGCTTCAGGGTCGACCCAGGGGATCCCAGGGTGTCGTGACGAAACTCGCATGACAAACACTGGGACACTGAAGCCGAAGATCGCGCAGTCTGGCAGAAGGGTGGCCCGGTGCAGTTGCACTGGGACTTTGTCGTCAGCCATAAGACGTCCACTTCTGGACGAAGGCCTCCCAATAGAGGGGTGTTTCCATAATCCCCACGCTTGGCAGGCGGCTTGGGGATCGCAGAATGCTAACCACCGTTAACCAAGAGTACGCTGCTGCTCGTCCTCCGGTGGGTCTGGTTGCAGTTTCAAGACATATCCAGGTCCAACTGGGACTTGGCAGGGTGATAATTAATAAGTATATAATTTCTAATACGCTACGTATTGTGCTCACTGCGTATGTAGCCGCGGTTTGAAGCTAGTATTCAATAATCATCATCAGCCAGAAGGCGTCCACTGTTGGACGACATACATTAAAAAAAACATACAGTCGAATTGAGAACCTCTTTTTTTGACGTTGGTTGAAAATAAAACAAAGCAATAAGAAGTAATCGACGCGTTGCTGCCTATCAGCCAGAAAACGCCCACTGCTGGACGAAAGCCTCCCTCTTAATTGGGAGCGGTTGCCATAATCCCTACACTTGGCGGCTTGGGGATCGCAGAATGCTCACCACCATTAACCGAGAGGACGCTGCTGCACGTCCTCTGGCGGTTCTGGATGCAGTTTTAGGACATACCCAGATCCATTCAATAATAGTTTTATTTGATTTGATTTATTTAGAGGATATCCTAATTAACAGCTGTAAAACATCCCTATAAAATCGGTCAACCCTTATCAAAGTTACACTTGTCACTTTGGTTCTATTATTTATTTGGCGGTTTGTGGGTTCTGCACGACTTCAAAACCCGCTTCAGTCGCTAATTGGGGATAGATCTCAATCTGAGAGATTCACTCGACAATTCCGCACCCGATTGCAATTAAAATCGAGTTGTTGGTTTGTAGAGACAAAGAGTTTCATTGTACAGATGATAATCGAACTCTGTGGATTTCTATATTTTGAACAGTCACTTGAGATGCCGTAGTGAAGACAAGTGGGAACAATGCCTTCGCAAAAGAAGAAAGAAGGAAGACTAGTAAAATCAGAGAGTGCCGAACTATGGAAATTATAAAAAAAACAAATTAACTTCTATTCCCCAGCAGGGTGGGGGTTACCGTGGACGAATTCTCTTTTTTCGCGTGTAAAAGTGCCAAACTAGAACATGAATGCTTTTCTCTGAATTCAGAATAATATTATTATCGTGGCAGGCGCGCTGGTGTCTTTAGAAAGCTGACGCCGGCGAAGGCCTTCCGGATCGTCGTCATACCCCGGTGACCCGAAGAACATCACACGGTTTTATGCTACGCTGTTGAACCCACAGAAAAGCGAAGGCCCTACTTTTACTTCTCTCTTCAGTGGTTGCACCCTACCAGCATGTGAGTGGCCATTTATTTCGCCTCCTGCCTCCGTGCATTGCGCAAGTTGACTACCGAAAATTGAGACGTTTACAGGTCTGTTTCTATATCAACGCTCACCACCTTAATCTTACTAAAAAAACCCCTTAAACAAAATAAGGGAGACGTGAACACAAACTGGAAAGCCCGCCTAAACTCCAAGTAACGTTTTCGGAATGAAATGAAAACCACATTGTACCTAAAAGAATTTCATATATGAAAAATGTCTGGCTAAATTATTTTGAACTAAACCGCGGTCCTTGCTCCATATGACGTGCCCCGAGCTTTTCAGAAGCTTTTTAGTTCCGTAATGTAAAGTTGCAAAGCATTAAACTTTTAACTGTGCCAATTAAAACGTGTGAAGTTTGTGAGTGCTCCTCTTTGACGTAAATATATTCGAAGAACTAGCCACCTCGCGGTTTTTTATGCGGTTTCAGTTTTATTTTTGTTTATGGGAAAAAATATTCAATAGCTTTTATTACAAATATTTGATGGCAATAAACTTAAAGTTAAATGACGGTAAAGTCTTTGTAAATAGCTGACAGGCTAGGTGTTTGAGCACTACTCACCTAAAAGATAGATGATAGACACACCTGTCTTGGAATGGGAACTAGCTCTCTAGTGTAGCTGCTAGAACACCCCGGTAACTGTTTGGAGTAGTCGCGATGATTTGCTTCACCGGCAGCTCGATCTCTTTATTGGGACCACTGAGCTATCTTCATTACTTACTAAAAACTCTTACTATGAGTTCATCATCATCAGCCCGGAGACGTCCACTGCTGAACGCAGGCCTACCCTTTAAACCGCCACACTGTACGATAACCTGCCATTTGCATCCACCGGTTGCCCGCGAGTTTCACAATGTCTTCGGTCCACCTAGTGGGAGGCCTTCCTACGCTGCGTCTTCCGGTTCGCGGTCGCCACTCAAGAACTTTTCTTCCCCATCGGTTTCAGTTCTTCGAGCGATGTGGCCTGCCCATTGCCATTTCAACTTGCGAGCCCTGCGAGCTATGTCGGTGACTTTGGTTCTTTGGCGAATATCATCGTTCCTGATTTTATCGCGCAAAGTAACTCCGAGCATAGCTCTCTCCATTGCCCGTTGTTGCAGACCACGTTTCAGTTCCATATGTCATCACTGGCAACACACACTATGAGTTCATAACTATGAATTTGTATTTGGTATTTGGAGCGACTTTGAACTTGCGAACCGACCCAACTGCGAGATTTCTGGATAATTTGAGCTACATTATCGCAATACCTTGAGCCGTAAACCAAGAGAGAAGGATTTAAATCCCCCACATCTCCATTTAGCATGAAGACAGATGGATCAGCAAGTAAACTGGGATTACCCTGTACCTTAACAGCAGATAGATCAAGGCCTTATGTTCAGTTTCTACGCTGTCAATTTCAAATCCCTATTCCCTCTAGTTTAGAAGATGCTACATATTTCATTTACTAGTCGCAGTAAAAAAAGTTTAAAAAAAAGGAAAAACAAGTATTTTTTAATATTTTTGACCTGACTTCATAAAAGGAGGAAATTCTCTTTTTGTTTATTTGAATTTTTGTTACCTCGTAATTTATGAACCGATTTGGAAAATTATAATTTTGTTTCAAAGGATAGTCAGTCATTTAAGTTGTAGTAAAAGAAATATTTCTGCATATTGTAGTAGTTTGGTTTTTAAATCAAAATAACTAAAAAATATGAAGATGTCATCCAAGTATTCTAAGTTGAAGTCGGTTGTATTTTTTTTTAAAAGCGTATTATTACTATGAATAAGACATTCTTTATCATAACAAATAGTTTATCACTTCGTGAGTAAACTGAACCTTTTCTCCTAATCTACCCTTCTACTCAATTCACAGTTACGCCCTTATCAAGTACAAGTAGACTTGTATAGGCCTACAGGTCTACCTTGGGAGTAAGCCCTCCTCCGAGAGCGTGTTAAATCGGTTCAGCGAGAAACTGTTACGAGATCTGTTGTACTCGTAATTTCTTTCGCCAAAGATTAGTACCTACTAGAGTTTAATGATGTGTGTTGCTATAATGGATCCGCCGACACCTTGTTCGAACCTAAGCTGGGTTGAAATATCTTATTTCCTCAAGAAAATTCAATGTAAACGAAAGTTGGAACGAAATACATTGAATTATTTCGAAGTTAAGTGACGCTTTTTTATGTAGCTATTAGACAATATAGTGTTTGGTATAAAATGTGTAACAAAATGGTTCAAGAATATTAAAGGGTATGTATGTACTCATCATTATGAACAACTTTTACTATGGGGCCAACCTAGAAATAGCGAAAAAAGAACAGCTGTTCCATACATTTTTTCCAAAGTCAATGAACTTTTTGTATAGAACAGCTGATTATTTTTTGCAATTCCAAGGTTGGCCTCACAGTAAAAGTTTTTCATAATGATGAGTACGTACATACCCATCAATATTGTTGCACCTTTTTGTTTCACATTGACATTGTCTACCTTATAAGAATTTGTTAGGAATAAAGAATTGTAAGGTCAAAATATGTTTGTTTTCTATTTATTTACAAATGCAAACCTAGTGCAAAGTTACCGATATAGCTCGCAAGGTCTGCAAGTTGAAGTGGCGCAGGGCAGGCCACATCGCTCGAAGAACTGACAACCGATGGGGAAGAAAGGTTCTTGAGTGGCGACCGCGAACCGGAAGACGCAGCGTAGGAAGGCCTCCCACTAGGTGGACCGACGACATTGTAAAAGTCGCGGGCAACCGATGGATGCAAATGGCAGGTTGTCGTATAGTGTGGCGGTCTAAGGGGGAGGCCTTCGTTCAGCAGTGGACGTCTCCGGGCTGATGATGATGATGATGAAACCTAGTGTAGCTCCATACTGCGCGCTATTCTCCCTAAGTCGGTTTTTAATCATACTTATTATCAGCTAGAAGACGTCCACTGCTGGACGAAGGCCTCTCCTTAGGGAGGGGTTGCCATAATCCCCACGCTTGGCAGGCGGCTTGGGGATCACAGAATGCTCACCACCGTTAACCTGCCTGTCCTTCGGCGGTTCTGGGTGCAGTTTTAGGACATACCTAGGTCTAAAGTACTCAGGTTTTGATTATATTGATGCAGTCTAATTCGTAGAACAAAATACCAAAGAAAGCTTAGCAACGTCGGTGCCTACTGTTTTTGCAATTTATATTTTTTCCGACACTCAAATTCTGTTTGGGTTATTTATTTGTGTCTATTAATTCATCAAAAGTGTAAGTTTATAATAAGGTTATCGGATCACGAGATCAACTGGGAACTGAAAACGTCATTAGATGAATGTCTGATGGAAATTTATAGGAACACCCATCTTGAGATAAGCTGTATGTCTGTATTTCTAATCAAATACAGTCCCATGCATGTTTTGGCGTGACTGTGTGTTCGAAGGAACAATTCCCGAATCTAATAACGATTTCAGTACCTACCCCGTGATGAAATTGTGCATTGACTCCCTACTTATATCTTCAATACTCTATTCACGGCTAAGCCTTTTGCAAGAAGACATGTACAGGCCTATCCTGAGAATAAATCCTCCTGGGTAAAGGAAAGGGGGATAAATCGGTACAAAAGGAAGTGAAGCCGTCGCTCACCGTACTTAGTATATTTTTTTCTATATTCTATAGTTCTTTAATTTATCTGTGTAGATATTTCGACGATTTGATTGCCTTATTAGCCGGTACTCCACCATGCTGCGTTAGCAGATTTACATAGATTGTTCAATTTCTTCTCCAGTTATGTCCAGTTATCTCGCGATGACTTTCCTTCAGCGTGGTATGACTTTTTTAAATCCGTCCGTAAATTCCAAAGAACTTATTGGTACGGGCCTGGAATTGAACCCTTTCGAATCCGTAGCACGTGTTCTCCCAGTATAGGCTAAACTGGGTTTAACGCTAATTAATCCATAACCACCGCAGGACGCGCAGCGTCCTCTCGGTTAACGGTGGTGAGCATTCTGCGAAGATCAAGTAGGTAGGGTTTTAGGCCGGGTAAGAGCTCACAGCGAAACAATTTTTAACGATAAGTAGCTCAGTGGTTAGGTTCTCAGTTCTCAGTTCTCACTCTGCGGGGTATGAGGTCAAATCCCACCAATTAGCGCAAGCTGCTGTTGAAGAACACCATCATAAAGAAACCATAGCATGTTGGTAGGGCACTTTCTAGTACTCGGCTGGCAGCGTAGCAGCTGGGCAGCAGCTACCTTCAAGTTCAAAATTTGATGTCAAGTCCCTAACATTGTTCCGGCATCCTCACTTGAGAATCGGTTGCCATTCTAAACTAGGGTGCTTGCCATCTGCGAACAAACCGTCCCTTAACATCAGGTGAGCTGTGACCAGGAAATCAATGCCTGTGACCAAATCTTAACCTGTCAACTCTTCAAAAAGTAACATCAGCTATATAACAGCGAAAGACATACAAGTAAAGTCGGGTTAGTTGAGTCGCTTCGGTGTGCGAAGGGATCTTCTTACGGGGTCGTGTCAGGAGCAATATAGATGAAATATCGACGGACTTATTTTGTAGAAAGGCATGGGTTTGCAGGTGCGCTTTAAATGATGTGCACGTGAAAGAGGTTATTTTTACGGTGCTCCTTTTTTCTGTGAAGTGTGATGGGTTTCATCAGTTATGATTTTAATACTTGTTCCATCTATTGGGTCCACAATAATTACACGTGGTTAAAAGTAAGTAAGTTCGTATGGGCTGAGTGGCCAGCCTTTGTGTCAGAGTTAATACACGTGGTTTCTTTCTGTGTTCTTCATAATAAAAATATAAGTATTCTACAATTTTTTTTGAACTTTCAATATGAAAGTTATCCAGGCCAACACAACACTGCGCTCCAAAGTCGTCGACTGGCCATAAGGCTACTAGTCCAAAGTGGACTTGAGCTGAACAAATCAGCCATAAGTCCCAAGATTTGTGGTTCAAAAACGCAACAATATACAAATAAATCCTCGGCAGCCCCAAAAAGACATGGTGGCACAAACTTGACTCCCACTGTAGCCGCTGGACCACAAAAGCTTGACCGAAAGAAATGGTAAGAGAAAACGAGCGCAGAGGACTAATTGATCTTTCCACGGGCCTCCTCTCATTTAGAAGCAAATCTTGCTTTCCGTTGTCCTACGCCCACCAGTGGACAATAAAACACCGATGAAGATGTTGCGCCGGAACGCTACGCTCCGTATTTCAGATTTTTCAGTTACCCAATCACTGACAGCGGTCACCCATCCTAAAGATTGCAAAACTTGGATCAGCCGATCCATTAAAATTACCATAAAGCAATTCAGTTCCCCAATCCTACCGCCTTAGCTTCCATAATAGTTCTGAAGCGATTGGCAAAGTGTACCTCTAAAAGGGAAAGTTAGCCCTAAACGGGAGCGAACTTGGATTTTATGACATAAGTACAAACCGGTTAGGCTGGTCGCACACAGACTGAACTAAAGAATGGGATACAAGCAGTCGCTGGAACATCTCCATTCTCGCTCTTACGTCGTGGATTTTACGATCAGTCGTAATCAAATTAAGTACATATAACTGGTTAAGATTTGTATGATTTGTATATTGTGGTTTACACATTTGAAATGGAAAAGGTATTAACAAAAAAATTACTGACTAGCCGTGCGTTTGACCACGATCTCATTCTCACCTGATGGGAAGTGATGATGTAAACAGTTCGACTATTGAATCGAACCAGAAGGATCTAAAAATCCTCGTGGTTCGCTTGATCGAAACGTTTGGACATCAAATAGGAAACTCTACACAGTTCGATTATTGAATCGAATCACAAGGACGTCAAAATCCTCGTGTTTGATTAATCGAACTACGCGAGTAAAGCTCGCGGCCGGAGGCTGCAATTCGCGTTTTTCTTGAACCTAGTTCTTTATAAGGAGTTTCACACGCTTCTGCTGTTCTTGCTAGATATGTGCCTTGTAAACACTTAGTGCGTTAATTTAAAAGGAATTTCAACAATCAGAGCACGCCTATCTTGGAGCGTCTGGTCGTAAAACGGCGATGGCAGAATTAGGTAGTGCAATAGGTGATTTTCTGACAGCCAGTTAATAAAAAAAACATATAGTTCATAAAAATCCGATAGATGGCGATGAAGAGACATGGCCCTGAACAGTTTCACTATCTATTCTGTGGTTCTGAAGATTTTGAACGAATGAAGCAAACTTAAGTTACCTTATTTCATTTATAACAGATCTGTCATGCGTTTTTTGTTGTTATTTTTTGTCTAAAAAAAGTCCCTTTACCATAGTATTTCTTAAGCTTTTGTTATTCCACGCAAATTAGTGAGTGCGCCTTGCCAATTAATGAATTAATTACTATCAATAAAAATAACAATAATTATCAACAAAAAAATATAATAATAACGTAACGTAACAATAACAATTTATCAAAATTTCATCACAATGATACAAGAACTTGGAACGGCACTTCACCAACGAACGTGAACTGTGAAGTGAAGCAGTGAAGGTGAGTGAACTGCTTTTTCACAAGAAAAATGCAAAAAGAAGGTAGGTTATGTCGTTACCTCCATAAAATGTGCTAAATAAGGTCTGCATGTATTACATATGTTACATAATGCTTGCAATAAACTATTGAGTATTGGCCATATCTCGCCAGCGCGATCTATCCTTTGGCTGTAGAACTACGTTCTGACAGCTGTCAGAAAACTTCGCATTCTTGTGCAATTACCGTAGTAGTGTATTCTGTAAAATACCGACAGACTAGCCACTTCAACTGATTTTTGACGATTAAAGATGAGGTTTCTTCATTATATCACTGACTTTATCACAAACATAGGTGTCACGTCACAGCTATAAAGCATCCGCGGTACCAATAACAACTTAAGAAGACATCTCCCTCGATGTGTGCCAACTTAAATGGGACCGGCATTGGACGTGATAGATTAGCTTCTAGAAGTGGTCGACTGGACGTGTCCTTTCTAGTAAGTAGGTCATCACTGTCGTAAGTCATGTTCTCTTTTTGTAGACACTGTGTCTAACGCGATTGCCTAAATAAGTAATGTACATTATTAACCGACTCTAAAAAGGAGGAGGTTGTATATTTGTTTTTGTTTTTTGTTTTATGTTTGTGTTTGTTACCTCTGAACTCCGTCATATTAATAAACCGTTTCTTTTTTCATTTCATTTTCACAGGAAGTCCCTGTGCTATTTATGTTTCGGAAAAAAATCTTTTTAACCGACTTCAAAAAAGGAGGTTCTCAATTATTTTATTTTATTCAATCAAGTGACGAGACGAGCAAGACATTCGCCTGGTGGTAAGCGTCACGTCTGCCAGTAACAGTAGCAGTGCCAGAATTGTGAACTTGCGAACACGATCCTGCGCCGCACTGCACTGCGCTCGTCACCCTGAGACATAAGATGTTAAATATCTTCATACCCAGTAATTTCTCTGGTTACATTGCCCTTCAAACCGGAACACAGTATTGCTTGCACACTACTGCTTGGCTGTTAAATAACTGGCGAAAGGACTCTGCAGTAGAGTCCTACCACTACAGCTATATAACAAACAAACAAGGACTATATTACATGCTCGAAGTATTTTTTTACTACCCTAACTACCAAGACCAAGATCATAGTTCAAGAAACCAGAGAAACCAGGATTATTACAGTCTTACTTAAAAAAACTTCTCACCCGTTAATCACTGCTTAAGATGCTCTGCTATCTTCTCTCTGACGTGAAGTGTAACATGCAAGAACAAGACAGAGAAGTTTGAGCAGTGACTAAGAGAATCGAGATTATTTTAGGTAAGGCTGTTAGTCTCTAACGTGCAGTACTAAAAGGACTTAAGGCTACATTATTAACTTACAAGTTAGCTAAAGCGATTCCTACAATTGTTTCCTAGATAATTTCGCCCCACAATTACCTCGTTCCAGACCCTGAATTATTAAGTTCCATTAGCTCAGATGTGTTGTGGAATGAAGCAGTTTCCTACTATTGAGTTATTTCCATTTTATGTGCAGTTGGAGCAGGAATGAGGTAGGAACTAAACAAGGTAAATGTCGAAGTTAGTAACCGGTTTTGGACGAATCGGGCTCTAACACCGAGAGTTCTGTACCACTGGTACCGCCACATTATTTGTAGATTTCGTGGTATGTGCATACTAGGAAGTGCGATTTCTTAATTAAAATATGTAAAGAAAGAAAAGAAAGAAAAGAAAATAATTTATTCTGCGACATCAGCACACAATAATAGGTAATACAACCATTGATACATTTACATTTACAGATTCTTGAGTGATGTCACAAAAAGGGCCTCAACTCAGCATAATGCTGTTTAACAGCGCTGGTCTTCCGTTGAAGCCGAATTAGCGAGGTCACGAAAGGTTTATAAACAGTGAAACATGAAACAATATTTCACGTAAATACTGTCATATAAATATGCCTACAAAACAAGTACAAAAATATATTGATTTAAAAATATTCTGTAGAATATTTACAAGAGAATATTTATCATTTTACAATCATAACTGTATAAAAATATAACTTTAATGTTATTACATAGCAATTGAAATAAACCTTAATCACCAAATATGTCGAGTTAGCGTGATCCCAGCCAGCTAACGAGGAGGTTAAAAAAAAGCCTTCAAAAAAGGAGGAGGTTCTATGTTCGACTGTATGTATGTTTTTTTAAATGTATGTTCACCGATTTCTCCGTCAATTGTGGACCGAATAAAAAATAATTAAAGGTATACTCTCGAGGTGGTGCCACATTCATTTGAAGTTTATTGGTTTTTTTAAAGTTCCTTGTTGATGTTTTTTTTTACTGTTGAGTTTCCGTACACCAAGTTCGATGTTATTTTAATTTTTAAGTATTTAATATCAGAACACGTCGTGCGTCCTTTTTATGTTTTCTATTATTATTAATAAGGTGTCCACTTAAAACATTTTCTGTAAACCGGTTAACTAACGCTTTTAAAATATACAACAGATAAATGGATGACTTTTTATTAAGGCCTCGTTGATACCACCCTTTCCTTAAAGAACACTAAGAAGAAAAATCATAATTCAGCTTTTTGCAATTCACCGCTGAAGTTAGGTGTTATATGAAGGCCAACGGACTGAGATACCTTGAGTACCTATGCTAAACCCATATAGCAAAAACTATCTGGAAATACAATCCACTGTTCGCCAAGTTATAGGTTTATCTACATCTTACTAAACCGCTACAATTCTTCAAGGCACTTAACCGCGGACCGGCTGTGGCAAGAGTTACACGATCTTGATTTTATTTATGGTCCTTCGAGCCGAATTATCTGATCCCGTTACGGGCCGCAGTCACGTTTCACCACGCCGAGACGAACTTGTTCCTAATAAAGTATTGATCTGATCGGTACAAGCCTTTGTTACATTACCTACTTCTACCTGCTGTAAAAAGATCGACCAATGAGTATTTTTTTATACATTCAAGTGACGAGACGAGCATGACGTTCAATTGGTGGTAAGCGTCACGCCTGCCACTAACAGTAGCAGTGCCAGAACTGTGAACTTGCGAATACAATCCTGCGCCGCACTGCACTGCGCTCGTCACCCTGAGATATTAGATGTTAAATCTCTCATACCCAATAATTTCTCTGGTAACATTGCCCTTCAAACCGGAACACAGTATTATTTGCACACTACTGCTTGGCGGTTGAATAACTGGCAAAGGTGTGGTACTTTCCCAGGCGGACTCTGCAGTAGAGTCCTACTGGGCTTGAACACCGTTATCCTTCTAGGATATCATTGTACTCGTCAATTTATAAACAACTTTTACTACGAGGCCAAACATGCAATCGCGAAAAAAAAAACAGCTGTGCCATACAAAAAGTTCATTGTAATTTTGTCCATGGGACAAAATGTTTGGCACAGCTGTTTTTTTTTTGCGATTTTAGGTTTGGCACCATAGTAAAAGTTGTTCATGACGATGAGTACAATGATATCCTGGAAGGATAACGGTTTTCAATTTAACAGCCGGTATAAAATTAGTAAACCTACCTACTTATTATTTATTTTGTCATTGACATTAATTTATTTATTATTTTAATATTATCACAAGTAAAATTATACTTTACCAATAAAAATATGAATATGAAACTGAAGTGGCAGTGTATCATGTCTTTCGTTGAGCCGAAAACCGTTGTGGTGACATATTCTAGAGTGGAGACCGCGAATCGGCAAACATGGCGTAGGTTGACCTGAGTCTCAATGGAGTGACGATATACCTAAGACAGCTGGCAGCAGTTGGAAGCGAAATCAGAAGATTAGGCTGCGTGGCGTGCTTTGGGAGAGGTCCATGTCCAACAATAGACTAAGAAATGTCAAATATGAAATGAGATTTTGTCCTAAGGTTTCCTAACATCCATTATGTGCTAAATAAATTTCTACTCGTGCTTGGCGACAGCTATTTCTAGAGGAAACAGGTCCAGGGTATATCAATCAGAAATACGGTCCTAATCAATCAATCGATACAGTCGGTCTATTTATAATACGGTCGTCGTAAAATTTGTTAACATAACGCTTTGTTCAAATCCTGGACATAAAAACCAACATCCCATTCTCGCTCTCCTTATCCTATCCTAAAAGATAAAAATAAACTACAAAAGCTTAGATACCGCATCTGGGCCTAATTTTAGCTACATTTTCGGTCGAAATTATTAGAGATACATCCATAAAAGTAAGCCCAGGTATTGGGACATATACCGCTAAGGTCCTGCGGTTATACTTCGGAAGAAGTTTCGAGAAAGATATCAATTTATGGCAGAAGGTTTATGACGATAGTAAAGAGAAGTTTTGGGTCATCCCAGTGATATTTCTGCGAGTTTCGGCGCTACTTTAGTGCTGTCAGGTGTCGATAAAAGTCGTAGTTACCCGATAAATAATCTCGAACGTTTTGTTTCTTTTGTTTTACATCTACGTGACTTGAGTACACCTGACATTCAATGCAAAGTAGGGTTGATAGGCTTAAGAGAAAGGCTAAGTGAATCAATAGGTGTCAAGTGCCGAGGCCTAGTGCCTTACGTTTAGATAATTATTATTTTTAGGTGTGTTTGTCATGGACACATGCAACATTAGCAATGTTGTCGATCCGTTGCCAACCCAGAGAGGTGTGAGTAGATGCCCTTTTTAAAACGCTATATGTTGTAACTTCTCTATAAAACTGATATACAGGGTTGTGCCAAAGTCACCGACATAGCTCGCAGGGTTTGCATGTTGAAGTGGCAATGGGCAGGACACATCGCTCGAAGAACTGATAACCGATGGGGAGGAAAGGTTCTTGTGTGGCGACCGGTGCCATCTTATGATAACGTACAATATCATTGTGTTTCTCTATTATTTGAAGCCATGTTTTTGTGAGTTAACATCGTTTATTAAAAATATAATAGATGGTATATTTGAGCACCGTATTCTGCCTTGCCGTATGCAAAAAGAATAGTGGAACGGCTTTTGTGAAACTCAGAATGGAGATAGAAATTACTGGGTACGAAGAGATTTAACATCTACGGCCTTACTTAAAAACATAATCATACTTAATCAATGCTTAAGTTACTCTGACAACTTCTCACTGACGTGAAGTATCACGTGCATGAACAAGACAGAGAATATTTAGCACTGATTAAGTTTAAGCGACGTTTTTATGTAAGCACGCTAATATCTCAGTGTGACGAGCGCAGTGCAGTGCGGCGCAGGATTGTATTCGCAAGTTCACAATTCTGGCACTGCTACTGGTATGGGCAGGTGTAATGCTTACCACCAGGCGAAAGTCCTCGTTAGTCTCGTCAAAAAATTGCATAAAAATAAATAAATAAAACTGCTTAATTCCCGGAATATAACCTACTTTATAGCATCATTACGCGGGTGAAACTGCGGGGCGCAACTAGTATTGGCATTTTTGCTGAAACCGTGTTTTTGCTTAGCTGGGTAAAATACTATATTATGTACCTTCTGTATTATAGAATGCAAATTTTGCAGAGCGAGCTATAAAATCTCGTGAAATTCGTCGTGCAATATCTCGACCACCGACATTGATGCAGGTGGTGATGTGAATTCTCAGTAATGTTTGCAATACAAATCTCGATTCCCATTTCGAGTTATTCGAAAATGAAATTATGCTTACACTCGCTCATTTCGAATGAAACCGATATCGTCAAACTGTTCTCGTAAATATTTTAATCGAATTCTACATTCAAAAATCATTATTCTTATCAGTGGGAAATTTTATTTCGGTTAGGTACGTGATAACTTCTTAATTAATGTTTATATAATAACACAAACTCGAACTAATGTTTTAAAAATATCGAAGACACATCTCTGTCTGTTTGTCACTTCTCGTTTAAACAGCTGTGTCGATCTTGTTGAAATTTGAAAGAGAACAAAGAAAATCTAGAAAAGGACTACATTTAATCGTCATTATCACGCAAGTATTTATTTATTTATATTTTTCTCTGTGGACTGGCAGAATTCACGGAAGCGGCTCACAGAGTTAGTGAAAATGTTTATATTATATAATTAAGTATATAATTTACTTAATAATTAATAATAATATATATTTAGTGTAGCATCGATTTGGGCGAACTGTTAAGGTGTTACAACTGTTTTCAGTAAATAAATAAATAAATAAATAAGTTAAACACTAAGTATGTGGATACACTATAGTACCCATATATGCATTTTATTACTGTGATCTATCGTTGCTATTCTTCTATCTAGATGTGAGTATACTTTATCCTTTTTTTTTTAATACTGTACATTGACGAGACGCCTGTCACTAACAGTAGCAGTGCAAAATTTTTAAACTTGCGAACACAATCGTGCGCCGCACTGCACTGCGCTCGTCACCCTGAGATATTAGATGTTAAATCTCTTCGTACCCAGTAATTTCTCTGGTAATATTACCCTTCAAACCAGAACACAATAATGCTTGCACACTACTGCTTGACGGTTGAATAACTGGCAAAGGTGTGGTACTTCCCCAGGCGGACTCTGCAGTAGAGTCCTACCACTACAAAAACATATCGATACTTTGAACGTTTGTCGATATCTTTTTTCACAGCACTATAAAAACCGTGTCACCTAAATCCCTCCAGTACAAACGTAATGGTTCTCCGAAACTTTTAGTTTGTATCCGTAAACGATGGTCGGCCAGAAGTTTTTCAATATTTTCAACTATTAACCAGCTTATATCGATCATTCCAAAATAGTGTGGGATTGGTACAACTTTGCATTTAATGGAAGATAATTTGTCTATTTTACAAGCAGTTTGTAACTGAGACCTCGCGAACTCCATATCTTCCAAGCCCCTTGACCAATCTGGCTCATATTCGAACTTGACAATTTCTTTTTATTTTATTATTTATCGAATCAAAAAAAAAACTATCTAACAATATTTTTTCTATTGTCTAAAAACCTACTCTCTTGTATTTGCACAACCTGCTTGCTTACGAAATTTCATAAAAAAATATATATCTGATCAACGGTTCGCAAGTTATCGCAATTGTCCCCTTAGACTCGAGAGACCTTCACTTCGCCTATTCAACAAGTAACATAAAAATAAAAATAAAACCGACTTCAAATTAATATGGGACGACATCAGAAGTCATCATCATCATCAGCCCGGAGACGTCCACTGCTGAACGAAGGCCTCCCCCTTAGACCGCCACACTGTACGACAACCTGCCATTTGCATCCACCGGTTGCCCGCGACTTTTACAATGTCGTCAGTCCACCTAGTGGGACGCCTTACGCCTACGCTGGGTCTACATCAGAAGTAAACCCTTTCAAATAAAAAAAGATTTATCAAAATCGGTCCACAATTGACGGAGAAACATACCTCGTCGTCAGCCAAAACGTCCACAGCTGGACGAAGGCCTTTATAGAGGGCTGTTGCCTTAATCCCCACGCTTGGCAGGCGGCTTGGGGATCGCAGAATGCTCACAAGCGTTAACCAATAGGACGCTGCTGCCCGTCCTCCGGTGGGTCTGGTTGCAGTTTAAGGACATACCCAGGTCGACGGTATGTACGTCGAACACAGAACCTCCTCCTTTTTTGAAGTCGGTAAAAATACACTTACAGAACACCACGAAGTAAGGAAATTCTTTCGATCATTTTCCTGTCCTACCAGAGCCAATATGCTTTGATTCCCATAATCTTATTGTTCCTCAAACCGCAGACATCAAAGTTTAGGTGCGAACTTCATGTGAAATTCATACGACACAACTATCAGAGCCGGGATAACAAGGCCCAGATAACAAGCTTACCTTTACAACATACTTTATTCCCTTGCTAATGAGGCCAACATGGCCACCCTTTCAGTCCTTTGATTTCCTTTACAAAACAGCTCGATCGATACTGACAGATACCGGAGCAGCTGGTATCTGTCGGTTATAAATTTTTTGAATGCTTTTTTTTGTAAATAACAAATGGAGTTTAAATTTCACTTGCAAATTTTGTTGATGGTGAACCTTAATTCGATTGGGATCGTCAATGAGAAAGGGTGTCTCACAAGAATAAACAGTTGCGATCCGGCGTAAACCATTTTCAACCAATTTAAAAAAAAAGGTTCTCATTTCGACTGCATTTTTTAAATATATTTTTTAATGTAGGTATGCTACGCTATTACTCCGCCAATTATAAACTGATATTGATGATAATTTTTTCGTTTGGCAGGTAATAATTCAGAGGTGGTCCCATATAAATTTTATCGAAATCGGTTCTGTAGTTTGGTTTGTAAATCAAAATTACTAGAAAATATGAAGATGTCTTGCAGTTGACATATTCTCGCCGATGATGCCCTAATTCTGTTTTGGTGCACAACTCGCTTGGTATCGCGATTTGTCTTCACTCACGTTGCCTAGTAATTTCTAGATCTATCAATATTAATTCACCAAATACATCCCCGTCATCGAATATAGCTGATAAATCCCTACGCCCCATTGACGTGTAATAAAGGACTGTACATAATTACAGGGCATGCCAGCGCATTAACTATGCATGGCTAGAGAAAACGCTAGGATCGTCACGTGTGTCGGTCTGTAAAAACAGGCGATACGACATTTTGAACCTTTTTGAAGGAGATTTAATTGTATTGTTCAACAAACTTACAGGCATTATTTCCGACCCCAAGAAAAATACTGGAAAACTTGTCTTATGGAAGGAGGCCTTTGCTTAGAATTGGGAGTTCACAGGCTCAAGTTATATGCCATCAAGACTATGTGCCATCCACTGACGCCAAGTAAATGGTAAAATTCTGATTAATATTTGTCATACCAGCAACGCGTCGGTATGTCGGACGTGGGTATGTCCTAAAACTGCAACCAGTACCACCGGAGGATGGGCAGCAGCGTCCTCTCCGTTAACGGTGGTGAGCATTCTGCGATCCCCAAGCCGCCTGCCAAGCGTGGGGATTATGGCAACACCTCCCTATTAAGGGGAGGCTTTCGTCCAGCAGTGGACGTTTTCTGGCTGATAGGCAGCAACTCATCGATTACTTCTTATTGCTTTGTTTTATTTTCTACCAACTTCAAAAAAAGAGGTTGTCAATTCGACTGTATGTTTTTTTTAATGTATGTTACGCGATTACTCCGCCAATTATGAACTGATTTAGATGATATTTTTTTTGTTTGGTAGGTAATACTTCAGAGGTGGACCCATATACATTTTATCGAAATCGGTTTAGTAGTTTGGTTTTTAAATCAAATTTACTAGAAAATATGAAGATGTCATCCAGGTATTCGAAGTTGAAGTCTATTGTTTTTTTTTAAAGCGTATTATCTCAACAACGTCTTCTCTTTCATTTGCGAGCTGAGATATAAGTGCAAGAATCGACCAGTTGTACCAAAACATCCGCATCGCTTCCGCACATCTCTCTACTATACTCCTAAGTGGAAACGCACCTTTAGTAAGCCCTGCCCTGGTATGCCTCACTGAAATACTGTCTGAAATAAGAATAATGGGCCCTGAAATAGACCGAGGACTCTGGGACTAGGCTCTCGTTAATCCCGTCCGGAAACCGTGATCCGATTCTGTTAATCGTACCAATCGATCGGATCGTCCAGTCTAAGCGGCAGGCTTTATTGCCTACGGAATCACGGATGTAAAACTAAAATGGAATTACCGTGGAGGAGGAAAAAAGCGTCGTCACAAGTATGAGCAAATCTTGTTATAAAGTTCTTAACATAAATATGTGGCTCTATAAACATCTTTAGGAGTTTTATTATTAAATGACAGTGGAACAGCATCATTCTAGGTATCATTATAGGATCATTATAGGTTACAGGTGTGACAATCAATTTCGCTGAAAGAGCTTTAATTAAACCTAAGCCTAACCCTCCCAATTAAGGGAGAGGCCTTCGTCCGGCAGTGGACGTCATCCGGCTGTTGATGAAACCTAAGCGCTGATAAACTGCTAACAGTGGAATAGTAGAATAAAAGGAAAGAGAGGCTTTTTAAGACTGTTTTATGATACGAGAGTGACGAGACGGCCTAATTATTCGCCTGATTGTTAACGTTTAGCTTATCTCAAGTATTTAGTCCTGAGAATATCGACTATGAAACTACACGGCAATGCGCTTTAATGACATTATAAAATACCAAATATCTTAATGGCTAGTAGTTTGATTGGAAACATTGATATTTTAATTCGACACACAGAAATGTTTGCACACGACTTGGCGGATGAATAACAGCTGGCAACAGCAAATAGATTTAATCAATGGATTATTGAAATCCATTTATTATATCTTTGGGGTTTCCATCTTTCGGTATTCCATGGCAGAAATTCTCACGGGCCCTATATCATGTGAAGGATGCGTAGGCAGCTTTGAATTCTTTATAAACGGCTGACCGGCCGACGCGTTTTACCTGGTGGTGATGATAGGGTCGGTGAGAGGTGAATATAGACTTTACCTTTGATCTCTGTTTTAACGACATGCTAAGACCCTTTGGGCCATTGACTTGCTATTATATGTGGCATTGATTGTTTATACGTTTGCGGTATTTATGGGAATTAGTCTAAAAATATCGCCAATTTTGTTATTTGTAATTGCGTTGTATACCTACATCACATTTAGCGAAGCAAACATATGGCGGTTACGCAGATTCGTGCGTGTCAAACTTCGTCAAACAAGTATAGAAATTAATAACTTTTGAACCACAGCATGCTCTCCAAAATACTATTAACTTATAATAAATATTTTTTTAATGTGACTATGTGCTGTAATTAGTACATAAAACTGAAAATGGTTTAAAAATAGACATTGTTTCGGTTTTTTTTCTATCGAGGAAAGTATAATCAATCGTGTTTTCAACCACAAAAGTTACTAAGACTTAAGATAGGCGTGCACTTACTGTACCCGGAGAGATATTTGTAGACATCCTAATTCAGTCCTATCATCCTATGCACTCATAACATAAGGTCCAAGTTTCAAGACATGAGAGTTATGGAAATAGAGAAGATTACTCTAGATTCCAATATGCCAAGCCAGATGCTATGCTAGCTGCCAAGCCGCATCAAGCGTGGGGATTATGGCTACCCCTCCCTTGTAAGGGGGAGGCCTTCGTCCAGTAGTGGACGTCTTATGGCTGGCGATGATACTCTAGATTCGGCACATATAACTGGATCACAGAAGCTGTTTACAAGCGATCCTATGCGCTAATGTATTCCATGCCATATATTGTGTTTATCACACGTTTATACTATTTTACTTAAATTATTTATTCTTGTTACAGATGTGAATTAAGTGCTGCGCTAATGCGGAAGAAGTACATTGGAAAATTTTAAGGTATGTCTATCCTATAAATAATAATAATTTTACACAATTCAACTTAAAAGTTAAACAACAATAATTTTTTTTTTTTTTTTTAACATAATTTTAAACTTTCTTATGTATGAAATGCCTTGCTGCGTTATATGAACTGCTATTGCACTTATAATTTGTTTTTGATCGTCATGATATAAAATTATTCAATGCCAAGAAAAATTTCAACGCTAAGGGGCAAGAGAAAATATAGTGGCAGATATGGAAATGTCATTTTTTTAGTACCAAAATGCGCAAGTCATTATCATCAGCCAGAAGACCTCATCTGCTGGACGAAGGCCTTCTCATTAATAGACAAGATGATTTTTTTATTGTCCTATTAAAATGTGGCCTATAAATATAGAGCTGATTAATGAAAATAAACTGAAAATCTGATCAAAAATAAGCAACTTATAAGCATTTTAATATCATGCTAGACAGAGAGGAGATTATGGCGTCACTTCTCTGTACGCCATATAAATTCTATTCTGACAAGTATGGCGCACAGAGGCGTGACGTCATGTTTTGTTTTGTGGGAAAGGGGCAGTGTTTTCTCTACATAAAACTTTAAACGCTTATATATCAGAGAAAAACACGAACAACCGATTTAAATTATTTTTTTCAATAACATATTACATTTACTTAAACTCTTCATCAAAGCTATTGGTTTCAACGATATAAACATTAGTCATCTACCCTATTTAGAGGATGGTTGCCATAATCCATACGCTTGGTAAGCGGCTTAGGGATCGCTGAATGCTCACCACTATGAACCCAGAGGATGCTGCTGCCCGTCCTCCGGTGGTTCTGGATGCAGTTTCAGGACATACCCAGGTCACAGGCGTTTGCTTTAATGTTTCTTTTCAAATAATTAGGTAAGAAAACAATGAATGGAACACCCACTTCTACCTACTGTGTACAAAAAAACGTTTAATCGCCATCTCCCAGAAAGCGTCTAATCTATTGTGAAAATTTTCACAGAATAAATTACTCAGGACGTCGGTAATTAATTGTTTGAAGTATAGTGTGGGTGTTGCCATTACTCGCGAAACTTTTCTTGGGCCAGCTAAATCCGCAGGTCGTGCGTTTACGTAATCTGACATCAAAATATTCGAACAAAAGCGCTATTAACACCAGCCAATCGGCATTGATAAGGAAACTAAGCCCTAACTAGGCCTGGCGCACTCCGCACTTTAAGTATGAAGCTAAAAGTACGGGGCGGGTCCGTCTAGACGGGCCAATTCAGTGGGGAAAATTCAGTCAAAAGAGTTAAGAGTTACGCGCTAGACAGAGAGGAAACTTCTAAAATAAAATGCACTTTATTGTGTCGTAGGAAGAGTCGCTACTTATTTAAATGATTTTGCGGAATGAATCTTCTGTACTTATACTATTATGTATTCTGTGCCCTAACTGCAATTGCTAGGCCAGTGTACAAGCGTTCAAAACTATTTTTTGCGATGGTCAGTATTAATTTGAACCCACCTTTTGGAAGGCTGCATCTCGCATCTATAGTGCCAAACAAATAAATATATATAATAATTCTGCAACACGTTCATCTCTTCAAAGGAGCAAACACGAAGATGTTAATTTTTTTGTAAGTATCGACGGAGACGCTTGAGAAAAAAATTGGTCCCCAAAAAGTATTCGAGTGAGACATTGGAATGTTCTTTTTGGATGGATGTTCCCCACGTGTGCCCTGATATTTAAAATTTTAACCAAGTTATGATTGAATCAGTTTTTTTTGGGCATGTGCTTTCGGTGTAGACGCATCACGGCTTAACAGTAGCCAAGTAAAAATAAAAACAGTATTATAAAATTAAACATTCATTGAATGATTAACTCTTTATTGTTCACACCAAGAATTACACAGAAATAATACACACACACAAAAACACATTGCATTTTACATTGCATTGCATTGCTTAAGGTATTTGCGCCATCATACAATCAATCAAACGGTGCGACAGTCGCACGATCGTGCGACCGCCAGCCCATTAACAACGACGCCTTAGGAAGCGAAGCGGCCTGAAAGATTTAGAACTAACCGCCTCCGCTATTAAGAAGCTACCCACGTTCCCACGTAACCGCGAAAAGGTCACGGAGGCAACGAACGTGTTTATCTACCTTTTGGGTATCTTAACCTGGGCTACAAATTAAATTGAAGACCTCACAAAACGATACCTTAAACGTCTTTAAATAGAACCCACTTCGGACAATTTAGTACATGATACTATACAATTATACATCGATACAACCCAAGTTCTTAAACTCATTACCAGTAGCAGCGCACCTAGCATGCTGGCGGCATTGCACGTTGAATGGCAACGCGTTAGGCCTTGATTCTCCAAACAAACGTATTCCATTATCCCGGAAAAAAATAGAGGAATACGTTCGTATGGAGAACCGCTCACCAGATTCAACCCAACAGCAAGAAACACGCTTAACAAATTCGATTAAACCCAATTTGGTCGTATTAACGTGACTATGATGGGGAAGAAAGGTTCTTGAGTGGCGACCGCGAACCGGAAGACGCAGCGTAGGAAGGCCTCCCACTAGGTGGACCGACGACATTGTAAAGGTCGCGGGCAACCGGTGGATGCAAGTGGCAGGTTGTCGTACAGTGTGGCGGTCTAAGGGGGAGGCCTTCGTTCAGCAGTGGACGTCTCCGGGCTGATGATGATGATGAACGTGATTAAATAAACCAGCTACTCAAACCAACTAGTTATTATTTTGTCTGAGCCAGTTACTTAGAATGTAAGCTGAATACTTTTGCATGTAAGAATTACTCACGACCAGGGTACAAAATAGTCTATCTTAACAAGCTGAATGTTCATACTGTAATTGTCATTTTTATTTTATTAGGTAATTATATTCATCATCATCATCATCATCAGCCCGGAGACGTCCACTACTGAACGAAGGCCTCCCCCTTAGACCGCCACACTGTTCGACAACCTGCCATTTGCATCCACCGGTTGCCCGCGACTTTTACAATGTCGTCGGTCCACCTAGTGGGAGGCCGCGCCTACGCTGCGATTGCCTACCACAATTAAGTCAACTTAAACATTTGGGTGACTAGACAAGTTTATTTTCCGCATATACAAGTCTGTTTCATTTGTTCACAAGGTCATCTTCATTATCGTCTCAGTATGTCATATTTTTCCACCACACAGCCACAGCTAAGCTAAGCAATGTTAAATTTACAGCTCCCTGTAAGATATATCGTCCCTCATAATACCGCGCCACTTATGGTTTTTCTTCCTCATCTTACTTCAACCTTCCCCACTCATGAGGTGTCTCTCCATCTCACCGCATTATGAATTGTCAGACCCTTTCGAGTGTTCTTCACAAGTGTCTTTTATCGGGACATCTCTCTCAGACACTCGAGTCGAGACTTCGAGACACTAGACAGGAGTGTCGCTGTCGGTACTGTCACTTTTTTGTTCCATTAACCTATATTGAAGTCTTTTGTGCTATTTGACGCCTTTTATCGTATTGAAAGAAAGTGTCATTCCGTCGCGTAATTCGATATTTTCTGTCCGTCCCGGTTAAATGTTCCGTTTGAAGTGTTTCGTCTTTGTGGCTTTGTTTTAAGTAAAATGCGATCTTTTTGCGCGGGTTGATTGATACCTTCCTACGCAATATAGGTGTCGAACTCTGGGGTTGATTGGGTCTTTCGTCTTGAGTTTCGAGGTGGTTTTGTTCCTGTGACCTCGTAAAGATATACCGTATAATTTACGATAGAGCTATGATAAATTGACAATATCTGCTAGAATACGGGGCCTAATTTTTTATACAGTCCTATTATTATTTACGGGATATTTACGGTGATTATGTAATAACATAACTGACTGTAGTGAACAACCGTGATAGTTTAAAACAGTGTTTGTTTTTTTTCAACCGACTTCAAAAAAGGAGGTTCTCAATTCGACTGTATGTTTTTTTTTGTATATATGTTACGCGAATCCTCCGCCAATTATGAACTGATTTTTATGTTTTTTTTTGTTTGGTAGGTAATAAATACTTCATTTGTGGTCCCATATAAATTTTATAGCAATCGTTTTAGTAGTTTGGTTTTTAAATCAAAATTACTAGAAAATATGAAGATGTCATCCAGGTATTCGAATTTGAAGTCGTCGACTAAAAGTATTTCATACAAAAGTTCATTAGTGTGATATGATTATTCAAAACTCCCAACATTATTTAAAATATCTTTTCTAATTAAAATGAAAATGGCTCATCTAATTAGCTCGTCAGCTAAACCAACTGTCGGCAATTTTTAATTCAATAAAGGGGTAGAGTCGGTATTTTCGGGTGCAGCTAGTAAATCACTCTACGTAATTAGTCTTAGGAACGCCCGCAACATTGTGATGAATGTTTCGTGGGATATGGCCTGAGATATTGGATGAAGCTGTTAATTAATATTCGGAAGAAGTAGCGAAGGATAAAGACTTATGCTTATTTACGGCCAGGATCTACGTTTCAAGCCTTGGAGGATATAGCTCTTTCAAGCACATTTTTAATGCGATCGATCATTAGTCTAAAATGTTATCAGGTAGGGTCACATTTAGCGGAGCAAAAATATGGCGGTTACCCAGATTCGTGGGTCAAGCTTCGATTTTTGCTCAGATTACTCGAAAAGTATTGAAATGATTAATTTTTCAACCTAGCAAACATCTCCAAAATAATATAATCTTTTTATTGTGATTATGTGCTGTAATTAGGACATATAACCGAAAAAAAATATAAAAATATGCACTGTTTCGCTATTTTTTTCTATCGAGGAAAGTATAATTAATCGTGTTTTCAACCAAAGAAATAACTAAGACGGATGTTCGTCTGTAATACATATATATTTTTTTGCATTAATTATAGTAATTTGACAAAATAACATTGATTTTTCGAAGGGCAACGTTGTTTTTTTTTTACTATTTATTCGTGTGTGTTTGACTGCCATCTCGTCTGATGTTAAACGAAGATGCAGGCTACGATGGAGCACGCTTGCCTAGAAGAAACCGATTCACTCGCGACTTGAAGACACCCAGATTATAATAGAACCCTAGTTCTTCATTTAGCACTACAACGTCCGTGTCTAGCGCTCGTGGCGTACTTAGCTTGTCTAGATTCTAAACGATCACCGATGTTAAGCAACGAACACAGTCACAGAACAACAGTCTTCGGATGGGTGACCGTGATTGGCATTTATTTCTGAGCGTTACCGTGGGTCGGATGACACGTTAAATTGTTGGTCCCGGTTGTTTGTTCTAGTTTCTATAGCAACAACCGTCAGCCATGTCAGCACATTAACGGCACATTAACTCTGACACTAGGGCTGGCCACTCAGCCTATACGAACTTACTTTACCGTCCTGACCAGTCTATATTTGAGTTTCGCGATCCGATTCGGTCACAGGCCCAATCTATGTTAGATTCTCTTAATTCGGTCCAATCCACGCTTGAGTTTGTCGAGTTAACAATCAATTGCAAGTCTATAATCAAGCCTATATATCTTCAAGTCAAGCGCGAATCGGTTTCTTCTAGGCAAGCGTGCTCCATCGCAGACTGCATCTTTGCTTAACATCAGGCGACATAGCACTCAAACGCAAGCCTAACCCATTTAAAATACGACAACCTGCCATTTGCATCCACCGGTTGCCCGCGACTTTTACAATGTCGTCGGTCCACCTAGTGGGAGGCCGCGCCAACGCTGCGTTTTCCTCAAATGTATGTTATATCCAATAAAATTACAATAATACGGTACAATTGAGCTGGCACTTATCAAAATTATCGTTAAACATAATTTTCAATGCAAATAACTTCTCAACTAAGTTTGATAATGTACTTAGAAAAGTCCTGAAAGCATTTCATAACTAAAATCTGCTTTATCTCATTTTCGCGCATGACATATTCTGGCAGCGAGAAGTTGACGAAGCATTTATAAGCATAGTTAATAAGAAGACCTTATTATACCGCTAGCTATTAAGTTGTGCCTGAGATTTCATTTTGTTTGCGAACGTTTCAGTTCGGCCGTACTTATCTTGTTTGTCTGATGAATTGTCTCCTTGAACACAAATATTTGCAGAGAGCTACTGATAATTACTTTTATTTATAAGCTGTACTGCCTTTGAAAAGTTGAGTACGGACCCCCCTGATGAATAAACCGCACGCGTTGAGCAAAGAAATAAGATGGACTTTTGAGCCAACGCGAGCAAAGCGGCCATCCGGTCCTGGTAGATATTCCCCACGTATACACTAAGGGCTTCGATTTTACCCTACCCTACCCAAATATCAATTTTCATCATCACTACAACTTTAAAAACAAAGAACTTTCCATAAAACATTCCCCCCCTTAAATCGTCCCTGTCAAAAAATATTGAAAACAGCATTTGTTATTTTAAATGAACTATCCAAATCCCGATTTTCGTGACTAAAAACCCAAAAACAAAGGACTTTCATACAAACCCTTCCCCCTTCGACGAAATTCGACCGAAATTTCACCCCTAAGGGGATCGAATTTCGAAAAATCCTGTCTTAGTTTAATGGGGTAGAATTAGAAAGGTAATGACCCTAGTTCACCGTCTTCCTGTGCAGACCGTGGTAGTCTAATCGGAAACCCGTTAGTCTCGGAGTCGTGAGGTCAGGTTAAAATCCCGTACCCGTACCACTGAGGTCTTTGTAGTTTATGTACAGGTAACCAATCCGCAATTGGACGAAGGTGGATATGTCCTAATCGCCTTTCAAGGGTAGACCTAGCAGGAAAGACTTGAGACGCTGATTATGCATGCTATTCAAAATTATAGACAGTTTCATTTTCTGCATATTCACGCTGACTAAAAATGTTACGTGAAGTTCTATACTGAGCGCTAGATTTTTTGCATTTTCCGATGTACGTATTTTTTCTGTTTTGCGTTTTAAATCTGAAGGTACTATTATTTATTCTGTGTCTGTAGTCTATGTTACTGGGTTCCATTTCATCGAGGAGGTTTTTCAAATTGGTAATTGGCACATTTCCATAAATTCAGCGCCGCGATCCAACACATAAAGTTGCGCTGCAAATTGGATTGAATCACGCGGTTTATGTGAAGTGTGATTCATACAATTCGAGGGTGCCACAGTAAACGCGCCATACAATTAGGTTTTTATTGTATATCTCTATTCTAACTGATATTCGCGAGTATGAAAGACTAGATGGAAGTAATTTTGCAAGAAATGTCTCGTATGTCTCCTTATCTCGACTCGGTCCCCAAGCCGCCTGCTAAGAGTGGGGATTATGGCAATATCCTTATTAAGAGGAAGGCCATCATCCTACAGTAGAAGTCTTCTGGCTGATGATGATGATATCTCGACGCTATCTGATATTTGCAATTAGGAGTTAGTTATTTTTATTGTTAGAATTTACTTACGATCATTATTCTGCTATTTGTCATCTTAAAATATTGACGGAATAACAATTAACATTTACAATTGAGCGCTACCGTGGGTCGGATGACACGTCCTAATGTCTCGGTTTTTGTCTCTCTATAACAGCAACCGTCAGAGCGTGGCTGGTGCTTTCAAATCTAAAGTTTAACATAAACGGCCTTACCTAAAATAATCTCGATTCTCTTAGTCACTGCTTAAACTTCTCTGTCCTTTTCTAGCACGTGCAACTTCACGTCCGAGAGAAGATGGCAGAGAATCTTAAGCAGTGACTAACAGTTGAAAAGTTTTTTTAAGTAAGGCCGTTAGTATTTACTAAATGCTTAGGATATTTCCAATACCATGTGTCCTGATACAAACCCTCGTCTAGAAACTAACGACATTGTTCAACTATATAAGTGGTCAAAGAAGCTCACAGGAGGCACAAGATAGATACAGAAAAGTTCATATATAAAAACAAATCAAATGCAATTATTTCTAGATGAAATCAATGGTCTCTACCACGTAGGTACTTCAAATTAAGCATAATTACATTTCAATCAGAACGCTTCAAATGTCGTGTATATTGGATTTATTTATTTGATCTCATACCGCCGTATTTTGTGAATAAGATATCCCTGTGCTATATAACAAAAGGATCTTTTTTCATAAAGCTCTGTAACCCCATAGCTGTGGGGTAAAAGATTTGTGAACGCGACAAATCGAAGCCATGAATACTCATAAAAATATAGGGGTCATTACGGTGGTATTTGTTTTTTTGGGGTGGCGTTTGAAGTGAAATACGAATTGTGATTGGTGGATTGAGAAATGAAAAGAAAAAAGCCATCAAAGTGAGTTTTAGAAGTTCCCATTAACGCTTTTCAAGAGACGTATGTGTATGTTTAGGTTTGGTATTGAATTTGTGATTTGAATTTCACAAATATTTTATCATTATCATCGGCCCGGAGACGTCCACTTCTGATCGAAAGTCTCCCCCTAAGACCGCCACACTGTACGACAACCTGCCTTTTGCTTCCACCGGTTGCCCGCGAGTTTCACCATGTCGTCGGTGCACATAGTGCGAGACCTTCCTACGCTGCGTCTTCCGGTACGTGGTCGCCACTCAAGAACCTTTCTTCCCCATCGGTTTTCAGCTCTTCGAGCGATGTAGCCTGCCCATTGCCACTTCAACTTGCAAACTCTGCGAGCTATGTTGGTGACTTTGGTTCTTTGGCGAATATCCTCGTTCCGGATTTTGTCGCATCACAAATATTTAGTTGATATAAAATATTTTAATCAAAACTTTTCCTACATTTTATTTTTAAACTTTATGAACAGTAAAATACTTTTTTAAAGAAGTTTAGTAAAGTGTGGCATAAAAATTTGACGGGAATTAGTCCTGAGATACAGAATTATGTTTTTCTCTGTTAAAAGTAAACTGTGTCGATATTTTCTTGCGACCCGGGTGTTATTGATCCGATTACCTTGCTGTTAGTCGCAGCAAGTTAGTCGGATCAAAATGATTCGATAGTTAGATCGATTGCCCGCAGATCGGTCACACATTTATAAGTCTCTTTTATCTTAAGGGGGCGACTAATGCCAAAAATAAGTAAAAGGTGTATTTTTAAACACATAGTTTAATGATAAATAACGTAAATATTCAGATTAAAAAAATACTACAGGTAGGGGAAAAACCTAAAGAAGCCGAGTAACCGAATAAAGTTTTGGAAAATAATCTGGAGTATTAAAAAACAAAAAAATTACCAACAAAAAAAACTGTTTTAATTCAAATGCTATAAATTATCAGCGACAGCACCACATTATTTTTTACGAATTACATAGCCAAACAGTAGCCGTTTATTTTTGTTATTTCATGTCTACATTTTGAATAATTAAATTAAATCCCACCTAAATTGCTCAAAGCCATCATCATCATCAATTGTATCCTGCGATTTTCGACTCTAAACTAATGCAAGACGCGCGGGTGAAATCTGTTATTTTCTGGCATTAGTCGCACTCTTAATGATTGACGCCAAACTGCCGCATACACGAGCGGCGTGCCAGGTTGTACGGTAATGTTTGAACCAATGTATTTTTTTTTACATTTTACATTTTTAGGGAAACTAACAGCATTTGAATGAATGTTAACACTTGGTTCTATGACTGGGCTAATTATAAGATTCCGCCAATCAAATGTAGGATCCGTGATCACTCGCGGTGGGTTTGCGATCGAATCAAAGTGATTCGATCGATCGTGATCGAGACAGATCTAAATAAAGCTTTGTCGAAATCACATTAGCTTCATTTGCGAGTATTTTTCGTCTACTTTTAGTCGGTTTTGTGAATTTATGTCATGTCACTGTGGGACGTATTTCACTTCGTACATTTACGAGTACGATGCTATACTTTAGTATTTCCAACGCTTTTGGAATATTTTAATGCTGACAGCAGCCATTTTTCTCGCTTTATTGGTATTTATGCGAGCGGGTTGACGCTTTGCATAAATGTCTTGTATAACGCCGAAGGGAGCAATTTACCGAGACGCTCGAGCTAATTTGCTGTCGTATTATCATGGCTATATGAACTATTGTTAAACTAATCTGCGCAATGAGCTTCAATGGGTCTAGACCTCATATCGCTTGATTAGACCGAAGTACACGTGCTTGGATTTTTTTCGTGAAATATATTCAAAAGTAAATCAAAATTTCAAATCTATATAGCGAGTAAGTAAGTAATAAACTCAAAGCACTTACAATACAAATATGTGTACTCATAAACGTTTAATAGACGATTAAACTCACGAGAATTTATATTGCTAGGCGTAGACATCAAATGATGTCTAGATCAAAATGTAATTTCAACTTTCGTATTTGATGACTTTTAAATTCCCAAACAGGCGCAGTTTATGGTAATACATCGTCAACTCAGTTATACAGTTTTAAAAGTAGCGCTCGAGGCGTAGCTTGTCTAGGTGATTCTAAACGGTAGCGCTCGTGGCGTAGCTAGTCTAGGTGATTCTAAACGGTAGCGCTCGTGGCGTAGCTTGTCTAGGTGATTCTAAACGGTAGCGCTCGTGGTGTAGCTTGTCTAGGTGATTCTAAACGGTAGCGCTCGTGGCGTAGCTTGTCTAGGTGATTCTAAACGGTAGCGCTCGTGGCGTAGCTTGTCTAGGTGATTCTAAACGGTAGCGCTCGTGGCGTAGCTTGTCTAGGTGATTCTAAACGGTAGCGCTCGTGGCGTAGCTTGTCTAGGTGATTCTAAACGGTAGCGCTCGTGGCGTAGCTTGTCTAGGTGATTCTAAACGGTAGCGCTCGTGGCGTAGCTTGTCTAGGTGATTCTAAACGGTAGCGCTCGAGGCGTAGCTTGTCTAGGTGATTCTAAACGGTAGCGCTCGTGGCGTAGCTTGTCTAGGTGATTCTAAACGGTAGCGCTCGTGGCGTAGCTTGTCTAGGTGATTCTAAACGGTAGCGCTCGTGGTGTAGCTTGTCTAGGTGATTCTAAACGGTAGCGCTCGTGGCGTAGCTTGTCTAGGTGATTCTAAACGGTAGCGCTCGTGGCGTAGCTTGTCTAGGTGATTCTAAACGGTAGCGCTCGTGGCGTAGCTTGTCTAGGTGATTCTAAACGGTAGCGCTCGTGGCGTAGCTTGTCTAGGTGATTCTAAACGGTAGCGCTCGTGGTGTAGCTTGTCTAGGTGATTCTAAACGGTAGCGCTCGTGGTGTAGCTTGTCTAGGTGATTCTAAACGGTAGCGTTCGTGGCATAGCTTGTCTAGGTGATTCTAAACGGTAGCGCTCGTGGCGTAGCTTGTCTAGGTGATTCTAAACGGTAGCGCTCGTGGTGTAGCTTGTCTAGGTGATTCTAAACGGTAGCGCTCGTGGTGTAGCTTGTCTAGGTGATTCTAAACGGTAGCGCTCGTGGTGTAGCTTGTCTAGGTGATTCTAAACGGTAGCGCTCGTGGCGTAGCTTGTCTAGGTGATTCTAAACGGTAGCGTTCGTGGCATAGCTTGTCTAGGTGATTCTAAACGATCACCGATGTTAAGTCTTCGGATGGGTAACCGTGAGTGGCATTTATTTCTGAGCGCTACCGTGGGTCGGATGACACGTTAAATTGTTGGTCCCCGGTTGTTTGTTCTAGTTTCTATAACAACAACCGTCAGCCATGTCAGAGGCCTTCGGGCGGCACATTAACTCTGACACTAGGGCTGGCCACTCAGCCTATACGAACTTACTTTACTTTAGTTATACAATCCAATACATTCATTTGAAAACTTGTGTACTTATAGATACTTTACCACCGCTGGCGCCGCTGGTAACTTGTAAGTTACTTCTGTGGTCACTTCTTACCATGGCACTTTTTAAGTTGTTGTTATGATTATCTTTACTATATACCCCGTATCGAGTTATCCACACTGTATTGTTGGAGTCGAGTTCCTCCCGCCTATTATTATCACCATTATTTTATCTCGGGTAAATCTTATCCTACTTTCACTTACTATCATATATTTTCGAAGCAGGTGACATGAAAATAAGTGGGAGGACTAGGAACATGTAGTGGTAGGACTCAATGCAGAGTCCGCCTGGGGAAGTACGACACCTTTGCCAGCTATTCAATCGCCAAGCAGTAGTGTGCAAGCATTATTGTGCTTTGGTTTGAAGAGCAATGTTATCAGAGAAATTAGTGGGTACGATGAGATTTAACATCTAATATCTTAGGGTGACGAGCGCAGTACAGTGCGGCGCAGGATAGTATTCGCAAGTTCACAATTCAAGCACTGCTACTGTTAGAGGCAGGCTTGACGCTTACCCCCAGGCGAATGTCTCGCTCGTCTCGTCACACGAAAACAATAAAAAAAAGTCTTCAGGTATTTCGACATGACATCATCATGAACATTTTCATTTAGCGCGATAGCCTATCAACAACTGAAGTCTGCATGTCGCAATCAAAATTTTTACTGTGCTTGGGCTACTTACTTGGTACTTGGTGAGAGGTGGTACTTGTTGCGTAGACCTGGCGCAGCTAGTTCAGCCACTCGGTGTCCCTGAGGAAGGCCAGCAGCTCGCTGATGTCTGCGCAGGCCTCTTGGAGCATCCTCGGTGACCCGAAGATCGTCAGACGTTGCTGTGCCGTTGCGTGCGTCGATTAAAGCGATATAATTTTATATACCTCCATTACCTAGCTTCAAGGCTTTTCTAATGTTTCTACGCTGAAAGTAGCAAACAAGCAATCATTGGTCTGGTTTTTATCCTTGGAATCCAATCGCTAGTACCGACCGAGCTCTCAGGAGTGAGTAGCTCATTATTAACCATGTCGTAGCTTCTCGGAAATATTGCTCATGGAAGCTAAATTACTTCAAGCATAATTCTTATTACATAATCAATGAGATACAAATTAAAATTTCGATCCGAGCTAGCTAATAGCTAATTCTACAAGATCTGCCGTTGGCGAGATAATAAATTCATACCGCCTCATTGAAAACATCCCACGGCCTCGATTCATCAATTTTAATGGGATTTTCCTAAACAATGGATGGATATTTTCGGCGTCGTTTAGGAGTTTACATTACCGCAAAGAGGTTAGGGGGTTAGTGGCATCGTTTCATCATAAGACGTAAGCAAGCGTAATCTCTCTTAAAAATAATCTTTCTTTCACATCATAAACAAAAAAAAAAAATTATCTCTCTTGCTCGTAAAGTGGATCTTATTACATTGGTTTTAGGCTCATAATCCGAACTATTACGCACGCGTGCTTTTTACTTTACATTACGGCACTAGTGCTATAATATAAACCAAGCCGGTATAAACCGGTAAAGTCAAGTTTGTACGTGACTGCAATTAGACGTATGTATACGAAGCACTCTTAATATAGCCGGGTAATACTTACAGTTTTATTGTAATACCAACAAAGAGTTCTTATGCCGCTGAAGTAAATGTCAACCTGCGCGCGCATTGCTGGTTTGGGCGCCATTTTCCGCAAATGTTTGTTGACGTTTTCGCTGTGTGGTTGATTATTATCAAAAAAAAAAGTGTGATGAAAACAAACGTATGAAACTCTTGTGCTGTGTTGGTCATTACACTCTCGGCTTCCTTATCGGTATAATACCGCCTCTAGTGTAATGACCAACATAGCACACTTGTATCATAATGTACTATTAACTTACGTATGAACACAACACTTGACGTCTGCGGACTTGGCAATATACATGTTTAAATCATACATGTATGAATCAGACTGGGAGCTAGATTTCAAGTGATAGACCGTCAGGATTGATGTGTGGATCAACACCCTTAACTATTGCTATACCTGTATAAACAGCTTTACAGCTTTATTATGGAATAGAAAGAGCACTCACACAGTCTATCTGTCGAAAGTCTAACAAGAGTTGAAACATTTCGACCAACCAAATTACCACCTTCACCGCATTAAAACAAAAGGCCCGTACAGAATGGACATGTATTATTCGCTGTCATTAAATTACTTTTATACCAATCCATTGTATACGAGTCCTTTTCAGGTCTGGAGGTCAATTATTGAGCTACTAGTGGCGTCCGCGGTTTCACTTGCTATCCCACGGGAATCGTATATTTTTTCGGTATAAATAGTAGCCTACGTGTTAATCCAGATTTATAGGCTATCTCCTTTTAAAATTTCCCTCATATCCAGTAAGCCAATACAGTGTGAAGAAGTAATAAAAAACTCACCCTCAAACACATCCCCACACATCCTACACGCACACACGAGATGACTATGTGTCAAGATTCGATTTTTGAGGTTTCAGACCCATTTTTAATTTATTACAAAACTAAGAGCGTCAGTTCGTGAGAAACTATATTATTTACAAGTGAGTAAATTTTCGTGCTGAATTTGTAAAAATTGAATGATTAAAACTGATGTAATGTGTAAAAGTAGAGGTGTTATGTAATGTTTTTATCTCCTGATCTAATATTTTTAGAAAGATTACAAAAGCGTTAGTACACTTCTCACATGTTAAAGATACAAATATATTTTTAGGGAAAACACAAATTCATAAAAACCGTAAAAAAAATTGTCCTTTCGATACGGAGCCAGAAAACCTGCTATGACTGCACGTGATTTATTAAAACAGGGCCTTTAACTACATTACGAATATTACGATTACGAAAGAGTCGCGTGTTTTTAATTTGCCTTGTAGTAAGTAAAATAAAGTAAATAAGTACAGGTCGCATTCACAGGTAAACGGAAAGAAGAACAGTCAAATATATTGGCATTTATATTATTATTTTGTGATCACGTTGTGTGCCAAAGGTTTTGTGTTAATATGGGATACATTGCTCTCATTGTAACGGGACTAATGTTTTTTATTCATATCTATTTCTCTTGTTTTCTCTCTACCATAGAATTAGGTAAGTATTTATCAACCGACTTCAAAAAAGGAGGTTTGCCTCTTGCCTATTGCCTCTGAAGTATTATATTCATATTCATATTGATTGATAAAGTGTATTTTACAAGTCGAGCGTATTTTTCAAATTAATTACAATTTATGTAATTACACAGAAAAAATATATATTAAATTGTACATCTTGATTTCTATATTATATAAAATATGTTCTAATAAAAAGTCAAAGTATAATACAATACTATACACAAAAAATAAACATGTCAAAATCCACAATTGTAATAATATATATACATATATATTATTACTATTATTATCACTATTGTAATAATACATATATATTATACATATTATATATTATTACAATTGCGGATTTTGACGGATTTTGACGTAAAATACATACAAAAATAACATACAGTCGAATTGAGAATCTCTTTTTTGAAGTCGGTTGAAAATACAGAGAAATTACTTAATTTATATATATATTTTTATCTTTAATGAATACAAGACTAGTAAAAAGAATTTGTGAGTTTTCTGGCCGCCGCGCCGCCGCGGGCGGTCGAATCATAAAGGTAAACATACCGTTAATTAACAAGATCCTTATAATAATTTTGATGTAATATTTATGGTACACCTTAATTTGTATTCTGGTTACGTCAAGGCTAGCTTTTCAGATTAACACGCCCTGTTGACGGGTTTAAATTCTTATTTATTTTGTTACTAGCTGCGCTCGCAGTTTTACCTGCGTGGTGATAAAAAACCTGACCTGAAACCGGAACCGGAGAACCGGTATGTCCTTAAACTGCAACCAGACCCACCGGAGGACGGGCAGCAGCGTGTTCTTCGTTAACGGTGGTGAGCATTCTGCGATCCTCAAGCCGCCTTCCAAGCGTGGGGATTATGGCAACAAAGAGCTCTATTGCGAGGCCTTCGTCCAGCAGTGGACGTCTTATGGCTAACGACGACGACGACGATGATAAAAAACGGTGATGACGATGATGATAAAAGCCTAAAGTTATTTCGGGAAATAAGCTCTCTCCTATCTCCTTTCCAAGTTTCAACCAAATCCGTTCACTAGTTTCGGCGTGAAGAGAATAAACACAAACACACACGCACACACAGTCATACTTTAACTTCATTAATTACATACTATTTACCTGATACTCAAAAATGAAAGGATGTTTCCAGACCGATGGTAGTCTTAGACGATCCAAACACAGAACCTGTGAATCCAAATGCTCAAGATCACTATCAGTTGGCAGCGTACCCAGCATGGTGGCGCATTAACACGTTAAATGGGTTGTGTTGGGCCAAATAAATGCCCCAACTTCTATGGCACAAGCGTCATACCTCTATGTATCTCGTATCAATTTCTCTAAGTTATTTACTTAACTAGAGAAATTGAGGTGTCAGGTGACCGGAATGCTGGCGTATATTTTGGCCAAAAACTTAGCATTGCCATCCAACGTGGCACTTCTCCATCGACCAGGGGGCTTTTATTTCAAGTTTTGTATATAATTATAATTATTATAATGTTAGGGTTTGTTTTGTAATTGGTTTTTAATTTATCTTTTATTTTTACGTAGCTCTTGAATCATTTTCTCAAAATTATGTAACTTAAAATGTCTACTTATCATTCGAATCATTTTCTTCTAGTTTCTTTGCTAGAAATATAAAAAAAAAGGTGGTATGTTTCTATCATCCAATACAAGATTCTTTCATCCCCCGCTATCGCTAACGTTCACCCCGGTTTTGTCACAAAAAGCTGAGTGCAAATGTTCATTTTAACACACGTGAGCTGCTTTTTTAGTGTTTACACTACGAATAATAAACGGTGGGGTTGCTGGCACCAGCTGAGGCGACCGTGGAACAAGTTATGAGAGCATAATATCACACACTGCACAGTGGTCCACTTTAATGTGCACATGAACATTATATAGGTAATAACCTACAAAACAAAAAAAAATATTGCTAGGGATTATTTAAAGTGGTGAATTTTGGGAGCGGGCCTAATTTCTTCCGTACGCAGACGAAGTCGCGGGCGACCTCTAGTCAGTTCATAATTGGCGGAGTAATCGCGTAACACAAATACAAAAAAAAAAACATTAAGTCAAATTGAGAACCTCATTTTTTGAAGTCGGTTAGAAAACCATCGCTAAATACCTGTTTGTATGCGGATAGTAAATTCACTGACGTATTTGAAGCCAACTCACCAGGGGTCTTATTTTTGAATCGTGCGCAAAGTTGCGCATGCGAAAGGAGCCGACTTTCAAACGATATTGAACCTTATTCCAAACAGTATCGTTTGAAGGTCAGCTCTTTTCGCATGCGCTACGCTTGCGTACGATTCAATAAATAAGGCCCCAGGCCACCGTGGAGTGACGCCCAATCGCGACCGCGTGTGCGACCTCGCTTTTCTCATCCCTTACGCCGACTTGTAGATGATTTACACTCACTAACATCGATCATGGATTTGGTGACTGCATATGGGACTCGCTCACAGGAAGTGCCAGTTTTTATGTTAACGCCAGATTTTGATAGATTTGCGACCATTGTCGTACTTACTTGCAAACCCTTTGTCAAGGGGGAAATTTAGTATCTTTAATGATAGATTCCCGGAATATTTCATTGATTTTAATAAGACAAAGATATCATTTTTAACCGACTTAAAAAAAACAGGTTCTGCATTCGACTGTATGTTTTTTTTTTGTGTGTATGTTACGCGATTACTCCGACAATAATGCACTGATTTTGATGATTCTTCTTTTGTTTGGTAGGTACTACTTCAGAGATCGTCCCATATACATTTTATCGAAATTGGTTCAGTAGTTTGATTCGGTTTTTAAATCAAAATTACTAAAAAATATGAAGATTTCATCCAGGTATTCGAAGTTGAAGTCGGTTGTTTTTTTATTTTTAAAGCGTTTTATCACCAGACTGTACCATATTAAAGCCAGACAAACAAAACGGCTCAATTGTAATTAAAAATGGCACATTTTTATTGGAATATTGAAGTAATCCTGACCTGGACCTGAGTATGTCCTAATACTGCATCCCGAACCACCGCAGGACGGGCAGCAGCGTCCTCTCGGTTAACGGTGGTGAGCATTCTGCGATCCCCAAGCTGTCTGCCAAGCGTGGGGATTATGGCGAAAACGAATAGAAAAAAGTAAAACGAATAGAAAGAAGAAAAAAAAACTGCTTATTACTTTAATTAAATCTAAATGGAAGGCACTCAGTCTCACGACACAGGACTCCACTAGTGTGAGACTCAGGGTACATTATGTATAACGAAGTTATTTTATCTACCCACTAACATTAGTTTAAACTGTAAATCCTACCGACTAACTTCAAATGTCTATGTTTGTTTTGCTCAAATAAAGTTTATTATTATATTATTATTATGGCAGCCCCTATTAAATCCCTTTAATCCCTCCCGGCTTTCGTCCAGCAGTAAACTTCTACGGTCTGATGATGATGATGAGGAAGTAATCGGGATTCGTTTTCAGCATCATAATTATATCTTGATATTAATTAATAACCTTATAAGGTTGCTCGTGCTCGATGACCAAATTCTATTGATCAGCCGCGCTGTCCAATTAACGCTATCAGGCCGTATCCGATGTTTACTGCCCATCTTACACGGTAGAATAGCTCTCACTGTTTCTGTATTAGCGGCGATAATTTAATCAGCCTATATGTACGGAGCTTTATAATTATATTTTTATATAAGCGAGTAGATAATGGTAGAAAATAGGGGGTAGCCTTAGATCAAATATAGTCTCTATGGAAATCAAACCTCAAAAGTGGCCCCGCGCCAATGCTTACTTATACAGATATCATACACCCCCCCAGCTTACATTAAAAAAAATTAGAAGCGATATATTGTTTGATTTTAATAATGAACCATAACACCCTGTAATAACTTTCTAAAACATTCGGCATACTCACACTATTGGTGCGGTCAGACGCGTTTGGGACCAAAACAAGGCATACTACGCGATTTATGCCTTGTTTTGACGTAGCCGTTTTCGAGCGGCGATCGAGAATCTACCCGTAGATCTCTCATCGCAGGGGGTAGCAGATCATTATTAATTACAGCAATTTTTAATCCTTGACTCATTATAATTATAACAAATTTATTATATTGAATCCTTATACATTGAATTCATGGGCACTATCTTGAGGGTCATAGAACCAGTGCCGTAAATAGGTCGGTGCCAGCAGTGCCCAGGCACCTGGCGCTGGTCCTGGAGGGGCGCAAATATTACCAGAACAGAACCAAGTTTTGAATAAATTTTTTCAAGGTCGCAATTATAAAAACTCTCACCGGGCGCTTTCTTTTCAAGAGCGCAATTATAGAAGCCGCGCCGGGCGCATAAAAGGCTATTTACGGTCCTGCGTTGAACTCATCGTAATGACAGTCTGCTACCATAAATAATCTAAGGTACGGAGAGACTAAAGTCATGTAGATCGTTATGTAGGTCGATATCAGCCTCGATTTTGAGTCCTGGCCCGTTAATAGCGTCATGTGTATTTTTTATTGTTCTCAAGCCCAAGTCAATACTTAATCTGGGTCAGTACGCCATCCGCCACTTTTATGCAGAAGTCGTATAAAATATTATAGGGATAATAAATTGTTATAGTCTTCGCGAAACAGAAACAACTTTCTCCTAATTGTCTACATAAATATAAACGTTCAACGTCAATCGATTTCATATTAATAAATAGATCGAACTAAGCCATCTATTAAGGTCTAATAAGAGCTGTTTATTTCCTATCTACGCAGTTGAATTGCCAACGACATAACCTGTATTGCATACACAAATATAAAGAGACAAATAAATAAGAATAATAAATAGATAGGAACTAAGGTGGTTCGCAGGCCACATCGCTCGAAGAACTGATAACCGATGGGAAAGAAAGGTTCTTGAGTGGCGAACGCGAACCGGAAGACGTAGCGTAGGCGCGGCCTCCCACTAGATGGACCGACGACATTGTAAAAGTCGCAGGCAACCGGTGTATGCAAATGGCAGGTTGTCGTACAGTGTGGCGGTCTAAGGGGGAGGCCTTCGTTCAGCAGTGGACGTCTCCGTGCTGATGATGGTGATGTTTAAAGTGTCGTAAACTGACGCGTTTGCTTTGGAATACGATCTGACACAAAGTCGCTTTTCTTCTGAGACTGAGCATAATACAAAACACTCTCACACCATAAAAATAAACCAACGATTACAATATTACGTCACAAAAATAAAAATAAAGAAATCAGGCCACTTGCTCCAAGGAAGCTGATCCGAGCGACGAATTTCCTCCACAGATGTATTACAAATAGATGAAGAATAAAGGAAAATACGCCGTTGCGGTTGACGTCATTGTATCTTTGTTCTTATTTTTATACACTGTGGTCTCTTTCCGCCATCCCGTCTGATCTGACAAAAGATACCTAACGCACTTTTGATTGCCTTATAGCTCAGTTCGTAGCATGTCTGCCTTCAGCTGTAGGGCGTGGGTTCGATCCCCACAGGGCAAACATTTATGTGACGAACATAGATGTTTATTCGTGTTTCTGGGTGTAGTATGTATTATAAGTAAGGTATTTACAAAAAAAAAGTATATAAGTATTCTATCAGCTATCTGGTTTCCTTATTAGCTTTGCTTAGTTTGGGGCTAGATGGCGCTGTGTGAAAAATGTCCACCGGTATTTATTTATTTAACATTTGAACTACATGTTCTAGATTAAAAACCTTAAAGAAACTTTATTACAATAATTGTTAGTCTAATAACATTGTGTATAAGCAAAGCGACAGAAACAACAATACGACACCGCAAAGCTGTTCATTTTAGACAGCGTTCATCTAACTTTTTAAAATATTTATAAAAAGTGTTTGCACACTTTGGGTATATCTGTGTTTCTTAATGTATCGTTTGTTGGAAACGCTTAAAATGTAATAAAGTATAAAATCTATATTTTTATGAAACGTAACAAAGAACTCGGAAGCGACTTGATTTCTCGATTTTTTATTTAGTATTTATTTTTTATTTTTTCTCCCGATTTTGTGCTCCGTTTTAGACACTATCCTCGTTCAACACTGACGAGAAGGCTATCAAACGCAAGCCTATAAACGAAATTAAAGCAATAATGGCCATGGAAGTGGCTGGAAGTCGACTCCCAAACTAAAATGGCTTCAGTACACTGAAGCCACTTCCAGCTTCCCAATCCAGCTCAATATTTATTTGTATGCTATATTGCGTAGGTCATTGGCTGGATTATTACATTGCGTTCGACGCCGCGTTTCGTGTTTTATTACCGACCAAGTGCTACAATAGTACATTATGATACGAGTGTGCTATGTTGGTCATTACACTAGAGGCGGTATTATGCGCGCGAGCCGCAGGCGAGCGCGATAAGGAAGCCGAGAGCGTAATGACTAATAGCACAAGAGTTCCATACGACTGTTTTCGTCACACTTGCGAGGAAAAAACCATTTTTTTTTGATAATAATCAACCACACAGCGAAAACGTCAACAAACATTTGCGGAAAATGGCGCCCAAACCAGCAATGCGCGCGCAGGTTGACATTTACTCCAGCGGCATAAGAACTCTTTGTTGGTATTACAAAAAAACTGTAAGTATTACCCGGCTATATAAAGAGTGCTTCGTACACGTACGTCTAATTGCAGTCACGTACAAACTTGACTTTACCGGGTTATACCTATTATAGTACAAGTGCCGTAATGTAAAGTAAAAAGCACGCGTGTATAATAGCTTGGATTATGAGCCTAAAAGCGATGTAATAAGATCTACTTTACGAGCAAGTGTGATGAAAAATTAGATTTACGTCTCAATTCAATAACCCCAAGTTCCCTTGACATAGACGGAATAAGTGCGTATCTGTTTACTTACCCACCATCTATTCTTCGTCTAAAGGTTAAGATGCGTTTAGAATGTTGTGGGCCAGTTTTTACATTAGCTTACTTCTTTTAATGATTTCAATAAACAGTGATTCTTAAATATTACTTCATTTTCTTGTTACAGAGTTTTATTTTCAATGATGGCTTAGATTTATGTAGTCAATAGTCTTTAAAGTCCTATATCGATAGTTATACCTTGTATACAGGGTTACAGGTTAAGTCGACCTAGATCCTTTAGGGGGTTTTATTATACATCATTATTGACTGATTTGACTATGGGACCCCCTATCCAAACCTTGTCGTTTTATTTTGCATTCTAGACCAAGGAATACATTACTACGGATTTTAAATGTTTTTTTTTGTTGTTTAATGTTGGTATTATTATTTTTTGTATTATTACCCGTCAGTAATGAGTAATGATGTATACTATAACCCCCTAAAGGATCTAGGTCGACTTAACCTGTAACCCGGTATTCACATAATATATACTCAGAGATTTAGTCACAAGAGCACTAAAAGTCCAACACAGGTTCTCAAGCTTAGTATTAAGCCATAATATAATATTGTCTAAAATATCCAACTATCTACTTACGCAAATTTTTATGATTTGGACTAAAATTTGAGGTGTTTTTTTTTTAAATATTAAATAAATTAAATTTTAATAAATTTACTGAATATCGACTGGACCTGGGTATGTCCTAAAACTGCATCCAGAACCACCAGAGGACGGGTAGCAGCGTCCTCTCAATTAACGGTGGTAACCATTCTGCGATCCCCAAGCCGCCTGCCAAGCGTGGGGATTATGGCAACACCTCCCTTTAAGGGAGAGGCCTGGGAGTTTTGGCGGGAACGCGAGAAAATCATGTCGCTGGATTGTATTATTTTCCAAAACTTGTGTTTTTTCGAGTGTTAATGCATAAAAATGGTGGCGTTTTATTCATTAAATGCTGATTTACGAGCAAGAGTGTGGGCAAGTGATATAATGTAGTGAAACGTGTCTTTTCGTGTTGTTTCCAAAACTCCGAAGAAGCTTGTAGTAAAGTTGCCACGACTTTACTAGGGCGTGATTGGACTTGACTGTGACTTACTGTGTGTGACTTGGACTGTGACTACGACTCATTTAACTGCAAAAAGAAGGATCGATGAAGAGATATGTATTCGGCTGAAGGACTAGTATCCATGGCCAGGAACTATTAAAACAACAACAGGGAGAGGCCTTCGTCCAGCAGTGGACGTCTTCCGGCTGTTGATGTGATGTGTGAACTGAATATCTACGTGAAACAATCACGGTAACTATTCACGTAAGTATATAGTTGTAGAACTATATACTTAGGTAAGCCTAAATAATTCTACAACTATATAACGTGAAAAACAATATAACTGATCAGTGAATAAACAATTCAATAGAAATTCAATTCAAAATAAAATTGAACAAAAAACATCCTAAATATCAAAATATAAATATCCAATTTAAGTATTCATACAAAATAAAAAAAGAACAAGAAAATAATATGTATAAAGAACAAGAAGAAAGGGGTTCATAAACTTAAAAGATGTATTAAATATAATAATATATTATTAAAACAGATGTATTACAAATAGATGAAGAATAAAGGAAAATACGCCGTTGCGGTTGACGTCATTGTATCTTTGTTCTTATTTTTATACACTGTAGTCTCTTTCCGCCATCCCTTCTGATCTGACAAAAGATACCTAACGCGCTTTTGACTGCCTTATAGCTCTGTTCGTAGCATGTCTGCCTTCATCTGTAGGGCGTGGGTTCGATCCCCACAGGGCAAACATTTATGTGACGAACATAGATGTTTATTCGTGTTTCTGGGTGTAGTATGTATTATAAGTAAGGTATTTACAAAAAAAAAGTATATAAGTATTCTATCAGCTATCTGGTTTCCTTATTAGCTTTGCTTAGTTTGGGGCTAGATGGCGCTGTGTGAAAAATGTCCACCGATATTTATTTATTTATCTTTTGAACTGTACATGTTCTGGATTAAAAACCTTAAAGAAACTTTATTACAATAATTGTTAGTCTAATAACATTGTGTATAAGCAAAGCGACAGAAACAACAATACGACACCGCAAAGCTGTTCATTTTAGACAGCGTTCATCTAACTTTTTAAAATATTTATAAAAAGCGTTTGCACACTTTGGGTATATCTGTGTTTCTTAATGCATCGTTTGTTGGAAACGCTTAAAATGTAATAAAGTATAAAATCTATATTTTTATGAAACGTAACAAAGAACTCGGAAGCGACTTGATTTCTCGATTTTTTATTTAGTATTTATTTTTTATTTTTTCTCCCGATTTTGTGCTCCGTTTTAGACACTATCCTCGTTCAACACTGACGAGAAGGCTATCAAACGCAAGCCTATAAACGAAATTAAAGCAATAATGGCCATGGAAGTGGCTGGAAGTCGACTCCCAAACTAAAATGGCTTCAGTACACTGAAGCCACTTCCAGCTTCCCAATCCAGCTCAATATTTATTTGTATGCTATATTGCGTAGGTCATTGGCTGGATTATTACATTGCGTTCGACGCCGCGTTTCGTGTTTTATTACCGACCAAGTGCTACAAAATTAGATTTACGTCTCAATTCAATAACCCCAAGTTCCCTTGACATAGACGGAATAAGTGCGTATCTGTTTACTTACTCACTATCTATTCTTCGTCTAAAGGTTAAGTTTCGTTTAGAATGTTGTGGGTCAGTTTTTACATTAGGTTACTTCTTTTAATGATTTCAATAAACAGTGATTCTTAAATATTACTTCATTTTCTTGTTACAGAGTTTTATTTTCAATGATGGCTTAGATTTATGTAGTCAATAGTCTTTAAAGTCCTATATCGATAGTTATACCTTGTATACAGGGTTACAGGTTAAGTCGACCTAGATCCTTTAGGGGGTTTTATTATACATCATTATTGACTGATTTGACTATGGGACCCCCTATCCAAACCTTGTCGTTTTATTTTGCATTCTAGACCAAAGAATACATTACTACGGATTTTAAATGTTTTTTTTTTGTTGTTTAATGTTGGTATTATTATTTTTTGTATTATTACCCGTCAGTAATGAGTAATGATGTATACTATAACCCCCTAAAGGATCTAGGTCGACTTAACCTGTAACCCGGTATACACATAATATATACTCTAGAGATTTAGTCACAAGAGCACTAAAAGTCCAACACGGGTTCTCAAGCTTAGTATTAAGCCAAAATATAACGTTGTCTAAAATATCCAACTATCTACTTACGCAAATTTCTATGATTTGGACTGAAAATTGAGTTGAAAAATTGTTGAATATTTAATAAATTTACTTAATATCGACTGGACCTGGGTATGTCCTAAAACTGCATCCAGAACCACCAGAGGACGGGTAGCAGCGTCCTCTCAGTTAACGGTGGTAACCATTCTGCGATCCCCAAGCCGCGTGTCAAGGGGATTATGGCAACACCTCCCTTTAAAGGAGAGGCTTTCGTCCAACAGTGGACGTCTTCCGGCTGTTGATGTGATGTGTGAACTGAATATCTACGTGAAACAATCACGGTAACTATTCATGTAAGTATATAGTTGTAGAATTATATACTTAGGTAAGCCTAAATAATTCTACAACGATTCTGCAATTCTTCTATTTTTTTTTTTTTTCTTCTTTCTTATTCTATTCTTCTTTTTTTTCTTTTTTTATTTTTTTCTTAACGTGAAAAATAATATAACTAATCAGTGAATAAACAATTCAATAGAAATTCAATTCAAAATAAAATTGAACAAAAAACATCCTAAATATCAAAATATAAATATCCAATTTAAGTATTCATACAAAATAAAAAAAGAACAAGAAAATAATATGTATAAAGAACAAGAAGAAAGGGGTTCATAAACTTAAAAGATTGCTATCAGATCGAACTTTCAAGTTGACAACTTTTCAAGTCAGAGCCAACACGAGTTTGGCATATTCGCTAGTACTTTCGAAACTGCGCTTCAATCTCAAAGTTGGAAGTTCAACTCAACTCAGGCCAACTTCGTTACATTAATGCGGGCCATAGATTATGAATTATTACGAATAATGTTAAGGTAAATTAACTCTGTGATCATTTTCTACTCAGGTTTACGCGTTTCTTTGAGATTTTGATGTTCACCATCATAAACTGTTCTCGTAAACTTTTGAATTGAACATCGAGAAGGTATTTTGGATTTATGAAGATTCTGTTAATATTTTATGCGAGTTGAATTTATGTTCGTAATATTATGCCTTTTTATGTTTCCGCTTGTCGTGTGACAAGTTTTTTATGTAAGTAGTTTCGATGTTATGTTTTATGTCCTCTTTGAACCAATGTTGAGTATCTTATAATTTTTCTTTTGGTTATTTTGGATTTCGTTTTGGATAAAAATTACTTTATTGTATTTAAAAAACCACATAATGTTTGCTGTTGGGTAAGTAAGAAATTTTGCAATCTTGCAATGTTAACAATATGATAATTGACACACACAATTTTTTTTTGAAAACAAACTTTTATTATTCGCAAAAGTTAGCTTCTGATATTAAAAAACTATGAGTTCATACTTGACGAGCATTCATTCATTTGAAATCCGCCATTAGGTTCTTCCAATCTAACTTCCAGGGGCCTACCATACGCTTACTTCGGGACCGAATACGCTCAGCTGCCGACGCTGCGCGACTGTGAATTTTATCGCCTCGCAATAAGGTTAGCGGTCGCTATAAGAGGTTCACGGTACGACCCCTGGCCCATAAACAGACCAGTTAAATAAAGTTCACAAATAATCAAACTATACACACATATCAAATAACAACTCTATAAGGCAAAGAGAATATCGTGAAAAAAATGCCCTTTTTTTATTTCTCCTTCTTTTTTTAATAAGAGCTAGTGTTGATGAAGCTTTGACATCAGCTTACGACTTGTTGTAAACGATTGTTGTTGTTGTTTGTTGTTTAAAACAGTGTTTTGTTGTAAAACGAATCATAATCATACTATGCAATACTATGACTACATACATGTCAAAGTACACTTAAATGCATAAGGCAGCGTAGATTGTAGTGGTAGAACTCTAATGCAGACTCCGCCTGGGGAAGTACCACACCTTTGCCAGTTATTCAACCGTCAAGCAGTAGTGTGCAAGCGTTACTGTGTTCCGATTTGAAGGGCAACGCTACCAAAGAAATTACTGGGTGACGAGCGCAGTGCAGTGCGGCGCAGGATTGTATTCGCAAGTTCACAATTCTGGCATTTCTACTGTTAGTGGCAGGCGTGACGTTTACCACCAGGCGAACGGCTTGCTCGTCTCTTCACTTGATAATATATATATATATAAAATAAAAAAATATTTAATTTTGTTGGTATTCTAAAATTCACACAAACAATACTTCCCTGAGTTCCCATATTATTTCAGCGGAGAAGGCTCATCCATTACCACCCCTGTCTGGCTGATCCAAACATCCTCGCGTGTCTCAGTCAGGATAATTATAAGCGACGGCGCACCACCGCATTTAGAAACACCTGTCATACGTAACCGGTACATGCGACTGCGGATCAAGGAAAACGTATGAGATCGACAAGCGTGACAGATGATCAGTTGAAGCTAAAACTAAATAGTTTTAACTTAATTGAAGTCATTATTGATCGCATAACCGTGGTTCTTGTCATTGAATTGCCAACTTTTCCAAACTATATTATGCAGATAAATCTTCATTGCACACTAATTGAAACCGTAAACCTAATAACCTAATATCCCAGGGTGCCGAGCGCAGTGCAGTGCGGCGTGATTGTGTTCGCAAGTTCAGAATACTGGCACTGCTACTGTTAGTGGCAGGTGTGACGCTTACCACCAGGCGAACGCCTTGCTCGTATCGTCACTTGATTGTATAAATAAATAAAGCTTAATTCATGACGATACTTATTGAATAAATATTATCACGATGATGAATAGTAATCTAAGGCACGTATGCAAGACAGAAAGTAGATTGTACTTGTTATCCTACTTCCTACTCAAATAAAAAATGACATCATTTGTATTTGTAGATATTTGTTGCTCAATCACGCAAATACGGCAGCATGGATCTGGATAAAATTGCAGAACGAATTTGAAAGACAGCTTAGAGTGACAGGATTCTTCTAGGTAAGCGTGCCGCATTCTAAACCATATCATTGCTTAACATCAGGCAGGATGTGGGCAAACGCAAACCTATCTCCAATATATAAAAAAAAAATACCTTGGAATTACACACAGGCTACTTTTTAACCCAGGAATCGCAGATTACTGTTAGGAGATTGTCGATCCGCGGAAGAGTAGTACTGAGAGACTGTATTTGTTTTAAAACCACTGTAATTATCCTTTTCTACAATATTATTCGATTAGCACAAGCTCACGTTAATCCGCCATCTTGACCGCGTCGCTCGTAGTGTTTTCCCAAGCGTGGAGATCGCGCTAGTGCGGGCCAACTATTAATCGACTTGCCGTGGATACGACGAACCGGCTAACATTACATAAATATCCTCCTACGTACCTACAGGAAGCAAGATTCGGTCCACGTCTTACAAAAGTAGCGATTTTGTGACGGCGGATTCACTCTAACATCGTAGTTGCAAAAGTAGCCGAGGTATGCACGACATTTTAATGCATTTTGTGTGTTGTGCGTCTGACATTACAAATCTGTGAAAGGAATGACGAGATTCGGAGATTCGTTTACAACTTCTTTGTTAGGAATAAGAATGACGAACTTTAGGTTGATGTTAAACACATTAACAGTGTAACTTGGTAAATTAGGTAGGTATTTTAAGCGTACCATGCTTTATATGAAATGCGTCATACCTACTAATAAAACATTGTCGTACCAGTCTACACTGAAGTTACTGCTGGCCATTTTTTGCCGGAATAGGTTTGCTTTTGACCACGCCCTACCTGATGTTAATCAATGAAGCGGCCGCAGATAAAGCACACTTAGAAGCATAGAAGAAATAGAAGTATAATCAAAGTATAAGTACCTATAACCATAATTTTTGAAACTGACATTATTAAATTAATTCATTCGTACTCTTATTAGTACGTATATTATTATATTTATATTATCTTGACTTATAACAATTTGTTATTAATAAATTATGATTATGATGCCCATATTGAAGGACCTTAGCACTTTCTTACCTTAGTAGTAAAGCAAGCAAATTTCGTAGCGCTATGATAAGAAATTCATCAAACTCACCGAGAAGCTACTAATCTCACCATCTGGCACAGGCTTGAGGCTTAAAAAAAAATGTCTTGCTGGCAGTCTTGTTAAATAATGTTTTCTCCACATTTCTTAGCTCTATCTAAATTGGAAGCTAGTGGCTAAGTTATGTAATGCTTTCTGTCCAGTCAAGTACGACAGCGCCACTGTGTTCGATACGGAACCGAGCTGACGTATTGTATGTGATAGTGCGGAGAACGTGGGGATATATTAAGAATAGAGTAGATTAATTAGATCACACAGATTACAGTATTTTTTTATTAAAAAAAACTACATATTTAAAAAAAAATTGCATTCCGTAATAATGACGTGAAGGAAAACATTTTCGGGAAACATCACATCACATCAACAGCCGGAAGACGTCCACTGCTGGACGAAGGCCTCTCCCTTAAAGGGAGGTGTTGCCATAATCCCCACGCATATCCCCGTGCATATTAATTAGTTAGGTTAAAGACGCAATTTTACGGCGGTGTAAATCCGTCAACTCATGTCGCGTCAGCGTGTTGGAATAAGGCCCAATGCCTTTTTGAGGATAGGCCCAACAAATGCACATATGCTCAACAGTGATGTTAAGACTTATTATCAAAATGGTTAGGTTCGATTCCAAAAATCTTTACTACGTTATGGTTAAGTTCGATTCCAAAAGTCTCCGTTATACAGATTTCTATCAATCCAATTTAGGATCAGCTATCCTCGATTTATTTGCTAAGTGAGCTGCGTCACAAGCAATTTCAACAAGGAAACAATGTCAGTGTTTCCGCATGATGCCCGTGATCCCCAACAGTCCTCGTGTTATAAGTGGTTCGTAATAAATTGGCACACAAGATGGCGACCGGCGGATGCACCAATTTTACTGGCCATACTGCAAACAGTTCAGTTAATTACTAGGACCCAGAATACAGTAAAAGCAGATATGACAAGTGAATAAAGTTATGTGCTAGTATGCGTTTTGATGGAGAGAGCTATGCTCGGAGTTACTTTGCGCGATAAAATCCGGAACGAGGATATTCGCTAAAGAACCAAAGTCACCGACATAGCTCGCAGGGTTTGCAAGTTGAAGTGGCAATGGGCAGGCCACATCGCTCGAAGAACTGACAACCGATGGGGAAGAAAGGTTCTTGAGTGGCGACCGCGAACCGGAAGACGCAGCGTAGGAAGGCCTCCCACCCACTAGGTGGACTGACGACATTGTAAAAGTCGCGGCAACCGGTGGATGCAAATGGCAGGTTGTCGTACAGTGTGGCGGTCTAAGGGGGAGGCCTTCGCTCAGCAGTGGACGTCTCCGAGCTGATGATGAAGCGTTTTGATAAAGTTCACCTGACATGTTGAACCGGCAACATGGCCGATGGCCTAATGCGACGCCATGCATACAATTTTAAGAAATTGATCGCGTTGTTACTGGCAAGCTTGCTGTGGTTGCTGTCATGGCCGTTCGCTATCGTTTAGTTTAGACACAGAAGAGATGAAGAAATAATAGTACGTTTAAATTGCTCTTAGAGCTAAGGCTGCCGGTATGAAGTCGTTTTTAGTCATTACTCAATGACTTTATGTTATTTCTGATGCGAACTACGAAGAGTTTTTTAAATCTTAATAGTAAATTTTGAGATGGTAACGAATCTAAAATAGAAGCAAAAACTGGTTATGAGGCTTAAAGAGAGTAGCATAGTGACACATTTTCGAGTCATGGTTTCGTGGTAAATAAATCTTTCTGAGAACGAGACAAACAATCGACTTCGTCACTTTGACTGGGCATGTTCGAGGAAACGACCGTAAAGTGGTAGGTACGATTTTCTAGAACACTCAGTGTCACTTCTACCCATATTTCTTACTCTTTGACATGTAATCAATCGGGCATGTTGACGTTGTTCATGTTTGTTGAGCCCGCTGATTTGTTCCGATGATTGCTACGTTTTTAGGCCCAAGTTTAATGGAATCACACGGCATTTTGATATTTATTTCTTTAACTATAGCGGTTCAAATCTTGTAATATTAAGGTGTTGTATGAAATTTTATGAAATCTACATCTTGCCATACTATAGCTCTTATGTCTTTAAAGTGAAGGCGTAATTCAAGTGATAATATAACATTGTTGATAGTATTATTTTGTAGGAAACTAAACAGCAAGACATTTGGAATCTTGCATTGTCAAATTAAAGTTGATTATTGCCTGACACGTTTGTAAGGTTTATGTAAAGTTTGAAAGACAAGCGCGCAATTGGCATTTCTTTGAATTGTTGTTTTGAGGTAAATGGAAGAAATTGATTGTACATGAAGAAATCCTCAACGTGTATTGGCATGGTAGATTAAAGCTTATGGAAGGAAAATAAGTCACTACAAGGCAAAAAATAAATAAATTTATGTGCGGACATTTATTACACACAGCGCCATCTAGCCCCTTACTAAGCAAAGAATAGTATTATGGAAACCAGATAGCAGATAGAATACTTATATACATTTACATTTATTTTTTTACAGGGGAATATAAGTTTTTTTTATGGTAACAAGTAATAACACGAACAGGAAACTCTACTGATGGTTAGAGATAATGCCTACCCATGCCATGTTATAAGATACTATCCGCCAATCGGTTTGATAGCACCGAGCTCGTCTTTCCACCTCAGGGACCCAGACTGTTATTTCCCCTATGGTAGAAGTTTATATAAAAATCTTGACACTGTACTTATTACACAAAACTATTTGTCCGCGCTAGCTTTGTACGGGTAAAATTTTGTAAATTATGATAACCTTAACCTTCCGGAAGAAATTATCTATACATATAAAAGGATTTGTCCTGACTGATTGGTGACTGACTGACTGACTGACTGACTGACAGACAGACAGACAGACAGACAACGCACAGCCCAAACCGCTGGTCGTACAGACTTGAAATTTGGAGGTTTTCGTCTCGATGCGTAGGGGTGTACTAAGAAAGGATTTTTCGCAGTTTGTATGAAAGTCCTTTGTTTTTGTACTTATAGTCACGAACATTTTAATTTGGATAGTTTATTTAAAATAAAAATGCTATAAAAAAAACAGGGACGATTTAAGGGGGGGGGGGTGGAACGTTGTATGGAAAGTCCTTTGAAAGTAAGTTATAGTGATAAAATTGATATTTGGGTAGTTCATTCATAGGGTTGGTAGAGTCTGTAGAGTCGGTAGAGTCGGTAAGTCGGTGTTAAAGTGGTGAATTTTGGGAGCGGGCCGAATTTCTTCCGTACGCGGACGAAGTCGCGGGCGACCTCTAGTCTTATATAATAATGAAGACCGAAAATGAGGCCCCTATACGCGAGTACCAACATCCTTAAGAGCGGCCGCATACTTATCTTATATCTTATAGATAAAACCCGAAAGAAAAACCGGACGGTCGCGCCCGAAGGCTCTCCGTGCATACATTTTTTATTAGGTCCCGCGCACCGTAAGAAATTTCTCGAGACGGCCGTCTCGCTCACACTTGTTAATTGTGCGCAGTGTGTTACGGTCGTTCCAGCGCGGCGCCTATTAGGCGCCGGACCGGAACAGTGTGCGGCCGCTCTAAATCCGGACAGATGAAAGCTAATTTCGTCAGTTGTTGCAAAGACTGCTCGCTCGGTCCATTAGCGATCAGCAATAGGACCAAATAACCTAACCTTCAACGATATTAGATAGAAAACCTATTAATAATAAGCACAGAACATAATTTATACTAACCGCTACTAAAACAGCGCTCTCAGTAATAAAATACGTTTAGTACGTTAAAGTATAATATAGCACACATCCTCAGGTGGTTACACCAATTTATGACTTTTAATACCGCTTTTATGACATGCAATAAAAAGGCTATTAGACCAGGTCGATACCAGCTTATCCGATATGTGAATTTTATATTATAGACACCTTATAGCGGGAGCTCAAGATGTTTTGGTTTTTGATATAGCAAGCGCCTCGTTCATCATTGGCTGAGAAAGACCGTCAGATATAGTAATTGTTTTGGACGAGATATTAATTCTGACATTAGGCCACTCAGGATGGCTAGATACTCAAAGCACTCGGCCTATACTAAACTACTTTATTAGGTACTGTTATAGGAACAAGGAACCTAATGAGCAAGTTAGTTCTAATCAGTTAGCATCCTTGTGAGGGCATATTCTCTACATCAAAACAATCAATTTTTACTATGGGGCCAACATTGAAATCGCGAAAAAACTATCAGCTGTTCCATACAAAAAGTTCATCAAACTTTGGTAAAATGTATGAAACAGCTGTTTTTTTTGCGATTTCAATGTCGGCCCCATAGTAAAAGTTGTTTGTATTGATGTAAAGAATATGCCCTTAAAAGGATGCTAACTGATTAGAGCTAGAGCTAGAGATTAGTTTATATAACATCATGTGTATCAATCTCTTGCTGGAAAAATATTATCTATAATTTAACTTACTACTACTAAAATATTATCATAGGTTTAAAACATTACTACTAACACTGTACTTATGGATAATTTGTCCGAAATAAAGTTATTTTTTTTTATAACAGCGCAAGAAAAAGACTTAGACACATATATACACTTGAAAAACATTACCCTCCTTCTGGCGCATTTGGGTAAAACACTACTGCTTCAAAACTTCAATAAAATAACGAAAATTTTAAGCCAGGATTCAGGATTTTGTTTCAAAGATGATATTACGAGCTCATGTAAAGAAAGAAGAAAGAAAGAAATAAAATTTATTTTGTAACTATAAGTAACAAATCTGTACCATTATAAATATAATACGCTCTTGAAAAAATACAACCGACTTCAGCTTTGAATACCTGGATGACATCTTCATATTTTCTAGTAATTTTGATTTAAAAACCAAAATACTGAACCAATTTCGATAAAATTTAACTGGGACCATATCTGAAGTATTACCTACCAAACAAAAAAAAAACATCAGTCAGTTCATAATTAGCGGAGTAACAAAAAAAACAAAACACGCAAAACATATATAACATAACACAAACACAACGCGCGTAACATACAAAAACATACAGTCGAATTAAGAACCTCTTTTTTTGAAGGCAGTTGAAAATAGTGTTAATTAAGGTTATTTTTATTATGTATGTTAGTCTGTAAGGTATTTATAATACGATTATTATTATTATTATACATCATATTCAATGAACATGCATGGTGTTACCCTGGTCTAAAGAAAGTTTTACTTCGCTCGAGTTTTGCACCCATCTACGAAACACCTTGTATATTTCCTAAATAAAATCCCTGTCGTCGTATACATACTTACTCGTACTTACATGGTATATTCGTGAGAAATTGGGTCTCTATTGAATCGGAGATAAAATCTCCTATAACCCTTTTCTGAAACTGGGACGACCTCTGAAGTATCACCTACCAAACAAAATAAGAATCATCAAAATCAGATCATAATGGCGGAGTAATCGCGTAACACACATACAAAAAAAAAACACCTTCGAATTGAGAACCTCCTTTTTAAAGTCGGTTGAAAATAGATAATAACTGTCGTGATTGTATAAGATTTTCCACCAAGCGCCAAAACGTGGACAGGCTTTAATCAATGATTATTCAATATTTTTCGAAGAATCATCATCATCAGCCCGGAGACGTCCACTGCTGAACGAAGGCCTCCCCCTTAGACCGCCACACTGTACGACAACCTGCCATTTACATCCACCGGTTGCCCGCGACTTTTACAATGTCGTCGGTCCACCTGGTGGGAGGCCTTCCTACGCTGCGTCTTCCGGTTCGCGGTCGCCACTCAAGAACCTATCTTCCCCATCGGTTATCAGTTCTTCGAGCGATGTGGCCTGCCCATTGCCACTTCAACTTGCAAACCCTGCGAGCTATGTCGGTGACGTTTGTTCTTTGGCGAATATCCTCGTTCCGGATTTCATCGCGCAAAGACAAAGAAGAATACTTATTTGAAAATTATAATTTCAAGACATAAGTAACATACACCCACACACATCGGGCAAAACTTCAATGTAATGTTATGTATATGTTAGGGTTAGACTACAATTTTTTTTATATTATTGTAATTGTAAAATAAATTAAAAATAGGCAATAACAATATTTTAATTTTTAATCTTGATTCTTATTTAAATGATACTACGACACTTATTAGCATTGTAAGTGCTTCAAAATTTGATTTAATAATGTAATATTAATAATTTAAAGTAATTTTAACTAAATGAAATTCATAATAATTCATAATACTGGTAATATTATCAAATGTACTAATAACATTATATAATTGTCGCATTCACGGGAAGGTCTAATCCCCCAAGATACGGGTACTTAACTGCACCCAGTTTGGGAGATTAGCGTTCAATATTTGTAAAAGTACTTTAAGCAGACAATAAACAAATTTGAATTTGAATATCAATTAACATTTATACCTATAGAAATTCCGTCGTGGTTGGTGCAATAACAGCCTTTTACGCCCAAGTTCTCGTATGTGCCATCCAAGTTTTACTAACCTGGATTTCAACTTTTTAACTAAAAAGGTATGTCGCAAATTAAACCACTTGGTTCGTATGTGGTTTCTACTTTATAACTTCACCCATAAAGATAATGTCTTCCAGGCTCGAAGGACCATTTTTACTGGGTTTACTGCCTGATCCGGTTAGCATCTTTCGTAACATGACCTACTTTTGTGATAAGAGGATTCAAATTTTAATGTATTCTCATGTTGTTTCGTGGTTGAGATATGGGATGGGCTTTGAGATCTTGCCCTTAATTCCAATGGTAAAGCGTGCGTAAGGGATGTTTGATTATGCAGGCACTCTCGACATTAGGATAATCTTGTTCAGACACTTAATTTTTTATTTGTGTTTGTGTTGAAAATAATCTTTTGAGAGATATTGCCAGTGCATGTTTTATATAAAGCTGGTTATCTTGTTCTAACGTAATTGGATGGAATTGAAATTAACAAGAGAATTAAGGCGGTTGGTAGCAGTTTTTTTATTGTCCGGACATTCATTTCTGCCCGGCCGGCGAGCAATGTCCGCCAACTTTATCAGGGATTTCTAATTAGTATTATTCTATAACTCTTATTTATACTAACTTATACTTTTATACTAACTAACCTATACTAACTTTTAATTTCGTATTACGACTGTATATTCATTATCTATTTGTTTCTTAGGACTCCCTTTAAAAAAAAAATACGCAGTAGTTTATAGTAACTTGTGGGTTTTTTGGTCCGCTAAAAACAGTGATGATCAAAAAAAACGGTGTCATGTCGGTAACTGTGAATCGATGTTTTTGGTGGATGATCCGGCCAAAATGGAAAACGTCCATCACTATTAAGACAAATACAGCTTTACCTAAAATAATCTCGATTCTCTTAGTCACTGCTTAAACTTCTCTGTCTTGTTCTTGCATGTTACACTTCACGTCAGAGAGAAGATGGCAGAACATCTTAAGCAAGTGACTAACGGTTGAAAAGTTTTTTTAAGTAAGACTATTAATGTTTTTTTTTCATGCTTATTTCCATATTACAACACATTGCCAATCAACCTACTAACGTTTGGTGAAGTTTGTTCTAATGATCACTCACACATTCACCCATAACTTGTAGACCCACAAAATACAACAAAACACGTAATAATAAACACAATGAATGCTAATAATGTTGTACATTTTCAAATTGGGTTGTTCCTTACTGATCCTTGGTCAGCTCATACATTTTTTTAAATTTCGCAACTGGTCCTATATCAGTATTCTTAACTCTTCCGGCTGAATTATTTTAATATACTTTTTTAACTCATCCGGAATCAAATTAGGTCAAAATTCAAGTAATAACAGTAACGGAAATAAAAAATAAATTAATAGTCATAATGGTAACGGTTGGAAGAAAACACGACCCAAAAATAAAGGCATTTTTATTGCCGCGGGTAAAAAGTGTGACTTTTCAGGGATCCAAAACAACAACAAAACAAACCGGATAAACAATGGCGAAGTGAAAGCTATTCACTTTTATTCACCTCAATCAGTCGGTCTAGAAAGGCGCCCATCTATTGCGATTGCGATTACAGTTTCATTTCATGCTACGTTTGGTAGTCTTACTTTCCTTGCCGAGTAAGAAAAGTTCAGAGAAACAACTCCTACCAGAACCCTGCGGTAATTACTATGCACTGCAGGAGAGAGAGCTAGATCCTCCAAGACTGCAGGCATTCTGTAACTGTCATCGTATCACAGAATAAATAATAGTACTAGGTATCGTATGCAGGGTTCGTTTACTTCTGTATTTGTCTGAGTTCTATAAGTGTTTTTTTCAGTAAATGAAGCTTTGATTCGGGCATATCGTCATAGTTGGCGATGCAACTGGATGATATCAAAATCAGAAGAATAGCATCCGGATTATGTTTTTTTTTTATCGTTCCTGTCATTTTACCACCATGCATGAATACCAGCAAGCGACACACGTAATGCTAAGAGGTTAAGCTTTTTATGTAAAAAGCAATTAAAACAAAAGGTACAAAAATAAATAGATAAAATTTAATTACAATAAGCACAAGAAAGGTACTGATTCTCACAGCACAGGACTCACCTAGTGTGAGATTCAGGGTTCAACACCGCGTAGTATGTACAAGTACCTACCCTCTAAGAATTAAAATATATACTTGTTAGTTTCATAAGATTCACTTCTAACTGAATCTTATGAAACTACTTACTACTACTACTTACGTACTTACTCCTTACTTACTCCATCCTTGTAAACTGTTCAAATAAACGTTATTATTATTATTATTAAAAATAATCGAAAAGGTCAAAGATTAAGTATTCAATAATCTATGAAAAGGTATATCGATAAATACATCAAATTGAAATAAAGAAATGATAAAATATGAACAACTCAAATATATTTTCGTAAAATTTTAAATAAAGCACCTATGTAAATGTTTTAGCTAAGAGTTATTGCTCTGTTGATTTTATATTCGATGTACGGTTGTGTGAATAGAGAGCCTAAACAAATAACCCTGATTATGTATTACAACGATCTATTCGAAAGGTATTAAACAACTAAAATTTGTTGCTTAAATCAATATTTTCTATATAGAAATGTGATTTTGTAAAGTATCTTTGTATTTAGAATTACCCAGCTAGATATTACATTTCGAATAGTTGGAAAAAGCAAAATAATTAAGAATCCTTGTATTTTTTCAATTACATTTGTTTTATTTATGTAACCCTACTGTGGTAGTTCCCCAGGTGAACTCTGCAGTAGACTCTACTCTAGAGTCACTACAAAAAACAACATACTCGTAGATTGTCACAGAGCCGCTTTAAAGTAATACTAATACAAAAAGCGAACTTAAGTGCGTAATCCGTTTTGTATCCTAGTGAAAATATTCAAGTTTAGCAGTAGGCCCCTTTTCTTAGCAGCTAATAAGGCTCTGGCAGATGGCCCGTGTGATAAAGTAGCTATGTCTGCTCATTTGAATGCAAGCCTTGTCTGTCTAGAATGTTTTGGCACGAGTTTCGTTTCTTTCATTTTCTGTTGTTGTATCGTACCTACCTAGTCTAGTACTTACTGGGAGTACTTACGATAAAAAATACTTCGTCGTCAGCCATAAAACGTCCACTGCTGGACGAAGGCCTCCCCCTTCATAGAGAAGTGTTGCCATAATCCCCACGCTTGGCAGGCGGCTTGGGGATCGCAGAATGGTCACCACCGTTAACCAAGAGGATGCTGGTGCCCGTCCTCCGGTGGGTCTGGTTGCAGTTTAAGGACATACCCAGGTCCAAACAAAAAAATACATAAGTAGGTAGAAATCATCATCATTAAAATCTACTCCTGCGTGTTCATAAAATATTTATTTTCCAAAATATAATAAGTTATTATTTCTAACCATGACAATTATTAGAGGGCGTATCGGGCCAAACAATAAAATTGTTTTTATGGTTGACATAAAATCTAATGATGTCACTTACTACACGGGAAACACGCGAACGGTAGCCTTCCTGAAACCCTTATGATTGTGTTTGGTTTATAATTTGTCTCAAATTAGAACAGACATGGTAAAACAAACATCGAGTAGTGCGCCACTTGAAGGTGTAACAAGCCAGCCACGTTCGATTCGGACTGGCGCACCAAATAGTACATTATGATACAAGTGTGCTATGTTGATCATTACACTTGAGGCGGTATTATGCGCGCGAGCCGCAGGCGAGCGCGATAAGGAAGCCGAGAGCGTAGTGACTAACATAGCACAAGAGTTCCATACGACTGTTTTCATCACACTTGCGAGGAAAAACAAAGTGTTTTTGATAATAATCAACCACACATCGAAAACGTCAACAAACATTTGCGGAAAATGGCGCCCAAACTAGCAATGCGCGCGCAGGTTGACATTTACTTCAGCGGCATAAGAACTCTTTGTTGGTATTACAAAAAAACTGTAAGTATTACCCGGCTAAATTAAGAGTGCTTCGTATACATACGTCTAATTGCAGTCACGTACAAACTTGACTTTACCGGGTTATACCTATTATAGCACTAGTGCCGTAATGTAAAGTAAAAAGCACGGGTGCGTAAGCTTGGATTATGAGCCTAAAACCGATGTAATAAGATCCACTTTACGAGCAAGTGTGATGAAAAATAATTTGCAAGAAGCTTGGGCGCCAACTCCCTATCGTCTTTTTTAATAATTGTTATAATCTATTTGCCAATGTCCACCCGCTAATGGGCAGTGTTGCCACGGCAATGTCGGTGCTAGATCTAGCACTATTTTGTATATTTAACACTGTTAATTTACAGCACCGAATCTAGCATCGGAGAGCAACAGCAAAAATACCAGTATAGTCATACTGTACTCAGTATAGTGCAATTGTCTAGATATTTTAACAAAGCGCAATGGAATAGGAAGAAATGCTTTTTCTTTAATTTTTACTAGTAAGTTTTGATTTGTATATTTAGCACACTCATTGATAAATCTTATTGTTAATCTATAATTTTGGAGATCATGTAGCACCTGTGGAATCGAGTTGGCAACCCTGCTTAGATGCTTCCTCTCGTTCACCCATCCTTTCTAGTTTGAGTCTAATACACATTACCTTATGACATGTTTTACAATGTCATCTGATCTGAATGCCATCTGATCTGACCATCGGGCTGAGAAAGAGCTAAATCCTCCAAAATCGGGCTGGTGGTCTGCCTCTGAGCCCGTTTTGAGGACACCATTTTCTAAAACTGCGTTGGTTCGTTGAAATTCAAGCCAAGTGTCCTGCTCAATCTATCTATATATAGATAAAAGGCTCTGTCATGACTGTAAAAAACGTGGTGAATTTTATGAGCGGGCCGAATTTCTTCCGTACGCGGACGAAGTCGCGTGCGACCTCTGTTTGCTCATAATCCACTTGAGCTAGGCAATCCGTGAACCTACTTCGAACTACGTTTTCGACTTTATAGAATTTCCAGGTTTACGTTTACTCCCATTAGTTAAAACTATTTGACATTACAGAAATGTTACGGCATTAATTAGGTTGTGTTCATCAACACAATCGGAAGTTCCAATTAAAAACTTGGCTCAATTATGAATCATGTAGACTTAGGGTAACCATGTCGAAATTAAAATTTTCAAGTCCTGGCTATTAGCTTAGACATTAAAAAAAAACGATCCAGACATTTTTGTTTCAAAATGAAATCCTCTCTTAATTCTAAAGTAGCTCTAATTGCCTCAGCGTTTCTTGTTTCATACCTTTTCACAAACGGATCGGCCAATTTTGATGAAATTTGGTATAGGAATAGCTAAAACCATTTAATCGAAACTCTCATCATTATTTTTCATCACAACGAGGGAAAAACCGCGGGGCAAAATTAGGAACGGAAAAAATATGACATTTCTTCCTGCTATTTTTGCTATATTTTTAAACTCCAACCCAAACAGAGAGCGAGGATGCCTAACTGACCAAGTTTAATGGAGTCGACTATGATCACCTAGGTAATTACATCGACGGTTGATCGAAGGACAATAAAGATTCATAGTGGAATGGACTTGTCTGTGGCACCGTAGATTTAAAATTAGATTTTTTGTGTTTCAAAAGTTAACTTTATCGAAAGTAACTACAACTCAAGCAAGAGAGTCAGGGATTATTTATTTATTTTTTAATTTAATAGTATTGATTCTACCAATTATCAGGACAAATTACAAAGTCAGAAAGCCTGAAATCCGGACAAATCCAGACAGTTGGTATCCCTACGACTCAGGCAACCAACATAATGATTACGTAGATTTCAACGTACAGCGAGTTCATTACTCTCCTTACCGGTTCTGCCAGTATATGCATGGTTCGGATATCTGGATTATATACGAGCAACTACAACTGTGCAAAAAGTCTAAGAAGCTAAACACACCTGGAAATGACAATTGCATAAGCATAATAGGGTAGATGACTGATGTTTAAATCGTTGAAACCAATAGCATTGATGAAGAATTTAAGTAAATATAGTATGGTATTTGAAAACATTATTTAAATCGGTTAATGATGTTCTGATATATGAGCGTTTAAAGTTTTTGTTAGAGACAACTCTGTCCCTTTATCACAAAACGAAAAATGACGTCACGCCTTACTTGTCAGAATAGAATTTATATGGCGTCCTGACAAGTGACGTCACGATTTGCTGTTTCGCCTCTCTGTCTAGCATGATATTAAAACGCTTATAAGTTGCTTATTTTTAATCAGATTTTAATTTTCTTTTCACTAATCAGCTATATTTATGGGCCACATTTTAATAGGACAATAAAAAAATACCAGTCATCTAGCCTATAGTCAAGTGCTGGATTGAATTTTAATTTATTTTATTTTGCGTTGTATTTTATTCCATATTATAAGCATTTTGTCATTCCACCTCTTTCTAGCCAAACCTGGCGGCTGTTATTATGTAATATTTTACACTAGTTCCAAGTTCATTTTTCTCTTGTGATCATCATGTCTGTATTAATTTCTTTTGGTGTGGACAATAAAGAGCTTATCTATTAATAGTACGTTATCGTCTAAAAGTATTGCTGCGTCACAACTTGCCAAAGAGTAACGAGATAACGATATATAAAACCGTCAAGTACGAGTCGGACTTTCGACTCGGACAGCGAGGATTCCGTACTACCACAAGTACTAGGTAATCCGCGATAGTAACACATGTTCAGTAAAATATACCGGTTACCTATTGTGGTTCACGAGTTATAGGTAGGTACGTCATTATAGATTATTATGGCAGGTTGTCGTACAGTGTGGCGGTCTAAAGGGGACGCCTTCGTTCAGCAGTGGACATCTCCGGGCTAATGATGACGTCATTATAGATGAAACAGATGGACTAACATATAGACAAACATAGACGGATTGCTTAGTCATAGGGTAAACTTGAACACGCAAACCTAAAAAGGTGTTTCAATAATAATTAACAATGTTACAGTATTCACAAATTTTTCTATCGTTGACGTAATCCGTCTTATTCTATAGTTACTATGTGCTAGGGTTACTTACTGATATCAGTCCTCAGATAAAAGAAACCACAGTTCAGCCTTAAAGGAGTAAAACGTTATTGTACAGCGCACGGTGGCTAGGCAAGGACGAACGAAACAGTTGCGATAAAATAGTGGCCCGGACTAATTTTCTCTGTGGCGCTATCTAGTAAAGTTTTTGGGAACTACAAATCGGAATAACCATTCAAGTTTTGGCTTGAGAAATGACGATATATCACCAATTCATTAAAAAAAAACAGATTTATTCCCATAACCAGTGTTACGTGGCCTTGCTTCTTGCCAAATTTCATGATTCTAGATCAACGGGAAGTACCCTATGAATTATGATTTACAGGCAAGTCAAATAAAAATTAAAACCACCTATAAAAATGGCCGTAATTTTTGATTACGTTGACTTAGAAGCCTGATATTTTGACATCTCTATGGGACCGAGAAGTTACCATTCGATATTAATTTCAACTTGATACCTTTCAGAGGAAAAGCGTCTTGACAGACTGACAGAGAACGAAGTGATCCTATAAGAGTTCCTCTTTTCCTTTAGAGGCGGTACTATTTTCGGTACTTTTTTTTTAGGATTCCGTAGTACGGAACCCTAAAAAAAGTACCGAATGACTCGTGAGATGGCTCAACTCAACCGCATCTATCTAGCCTTTTTGAGGTTAGCCCAAAATGAAACCACGGTGCAACGAACTCGACTATTGTCAAGGTTACTTTCATAGATATTGGCGAGGTTCACTGACGTCAAGGTATTTTTTAACATGAGAATTAATGGATGTTTTGGCCGATGCTTGAGGTTTTAGTTGAAAGACCTACTAAAACGTAGGTTTCTTTACATTGCGGTCTATCAGACAAGGACTAACTTACTGATCTAAACAATAAAAATGTTGTTTTAGTCAGATTAGATCTGTCAAAAAATGCCTTTAAAATTGACTGTGCTGTAAACTATGCGACATCCAGCGTAGCTTATCGAAAGGTATTTTACTCGTAGCTCTCAATGCGTGATCAATACAAGTTAACATTACCAGTTCTTTTCAACAGACTTCAAAAAAGGAGGTTCTCAATTAGACTGTACTTTTTTGGATTTATTTTTTGTATCTATGTTACGCGATTACTCCGGCAATTATGAACTGATTTTAATGATATTTTTTGTTTGGTAGAAAATATTTCAGAGGTAGTCCCATATACATTTTATCGAAATCGGGTCAGTATTTTGGTTTTTAAATCAAAATTACTAGAAAATGTGAAGATGTCATCCAGGTATTCGAAGTTGGAAGTCGGTTGTATTTTTTTTTAAAGCGTATTATATGTAACATGAGTTCTAAGATATTCACATGCAGTTGAGAAACAAATATTTGTTTCGCTTTACAGATTAGCTACTGGATTTCTCATGACATTCCAGTTGTAACACGAGTAACCAACTAATTGGTATATGCCGTGACTATGCAGTTTAAAAGTTAAGTAATTTGAGCAGCGACTACGGCGCTTTTGAAGTATAACTATCGTAACCGACTAGTAATATTTACGCTTAAATGTGTTGTATTTACCTTCTACGTATTTCGGCTTCAGCCAAAGACCAAAAAAAAAAACCTGTTAACAAATCCTGTTGACTGCACGTCCGACTTCCCCTCATACGAAGATTTGTAGTTTAAAAATCACTGCTATCCACTGCGAGTACGTCAGAATCGCAAGCATACAACATTACCTCGCCCCCTGCCCGGAACAGTGAGTCGTGTTTGTAGGAGAATATACTCCCGAGCCATCAACAGGCTATATGATCTGTGGTTTCAGCGCTCAAAACATGCCTTTACCAAAGTACTACATCCATCCAAGCTTTGATACATCGACATGATATCTATTAGATTCATAGTTTTTCAAGTGTTTTTTTTATTTCTATAATAACAAATTAAAATCTTCGCAGTACCTATTGCTGAGAATTACTTCCTAAAAAGTTTAGGTTTGTTAAGTCTGATCTCCCGAAAACATCTATTCGGCAAATTTCCCAAACGTGAATTACCCAAGCGTATTTTGAAGTAGGTTTATAAAGCAGATTATAATTAACAAAGCTTAAATTAATTCGATTTCCGAAATTAAATGTTAATAATGAAACAAATAGACCTTACTGGATATTTTTTGTTTTATTTACACGGCATTCTCTCGTCAGCCCGGAGACGTCCACTGCTGAACGAAGGCCTCCCCCTTAGACCGCCACACTGTACGACAACCTGCCATTTGCATCCACCGGTTGCCCGTGACTTTTACAATGTCGTCGGTCTACCTATATATATATATATATAATGGGAGGCCTTCCTACGCTGCGTCTTCCGGTTCGCGGTCGCCACTCAAGAACATTTCTTCCCCATCGGTTGTCAGTTCTTCGAGCGATGTGGCCTGCCCATTGCCACTTCAATTTGCAAACCTTGCGAGCTATGTCGGTAACTTTGGTTCTTTGGCGAATATCCTCGTTCCGGATTCTATCGCGCAAAGTAACTCGGAGCATAGCGCTCTCCATTGCCCGTTGCGTGACTCTAAGTTTCTCCAACAGGCCAGCAGTTAAAGACCATACGGTATTACTTACGTTTAATTACCTGGACCCTGGTGTGTCTTAAAACCGCATCCAGACCCACCTGAGGACGGGCAGGAGCGTTGGGGATTATGGCAAATATGAAGTCCTTCGTCGAGCAATGAACTTCTTCTGCCTGATGACTTGTGTGTATGTATTCATGAGCCTGTATATTTCAACCGACTTCAAAAAAGGCTTTTCTCAATTCGACTGAATGTTTTTTTTTGTATGTATGTTATTACGATTACTCCGCCAATTATGAACTGATTTTGATGATTATTTTTTGTTTCAGTAGTTCAGTATCGAAATCGGTTCAGTAGTTAGGTATTTAAATCAAAATTACTAGAAAATATGAAGATGTCATCCAGGTATTCGAAGTTGAAGTCGGTTGTTTTTTTTTAAACGCGTATTATTACCAATACACAAATATGGGCGGAACATTAATTCAATTTTTATGTACGATACCTTTCTTTAGGTCTGATTATTTTTTGCTGAACCTTTATAATATCAGTCTTAGCAACTTTACCGATTGCAATTATTAAGAACTATTCAGTGATTCGAAAAGTTGACAAATCCAATTTGAAAGTACGTAATTCAATCGTCTCTTGTTAATTACCTTTAATTACCTCTAAAATAATACCCTCTCCTAATAATTACATCTCTATGCGCGATAGAATCTGGAACGAGGATATTCGCCAAAGAACCAAAGTTACTGACATAGCTCGCAAGGTTTGCAAGTTGAAGTGGAAATGGGCAGGGCACATCGCTCGAAGAACTGACAACCGATGGGGAAGAAATGTTCTTGAGTGGCGACCGCGAACCGGAAGACGCAGCGTAGGAAGGCCTCCCACTAGGTGGACCGACGACATTGTAAAAGTCGCGGGCAACCGGTGGATGCAAATGGCAGGTTGTCGTACAGTGTGGCGGTCTAAGGGGGAGGCCTTCGTTCAGCAGTGGACATCTCCGAGCTGATGATGATGACCTCAAAAATATGGAATTTAATTATCCTTGATTTGATGTACCTTGTTATTTTCTACAGCCATATGGCTTCATTATTGAGACAATCCATCCAACGTTTATATCATAGCCTATTTATTATAATTATTGTGTTGTTCGTGCAATCACGGAAACAACTTTATTTGTTGAAAACTCTAGTAATTGCCTGTAATTATTTGGATTTTTCCCCAAATACAATAGAAAATAATGGTATTAAAAGTAGAAATAATGGAACACGTTACATGAACTAATAAAACCTCATGATGCCGCCATACTCAATTGAGAGGTATGCCATTGTAAAGTGTGCATACTTTAATATCTGATGTTTTAACACGCTTTTATTAGCGATTAAAGAAAGAGAAAAAAAAACTTCAATAGATAGAAATCTTGGAAATCGTCGAATGGTACATTTTCCATTATGTGTGGTAAGGGAACGATATCGATAAATGAAAAATATCGATACTTTAAAGAAAATATCGATAACTGTACCGATACTTCGAACACATATCGATATGTATATCACTTTTTTCAAATATCGGTATTAAGGTATCGATACTCTATACCGATACGGCGTGGCGGCGACATTGCCAGATTTCTCGGCTCTACGGTGCAGAGTGGCAACAGCACCCGCAGCGCGGGGATTCTCTTTATTCGAGCGCGGCTTGCCCGTCAAGCCTCGACGTTTTGTTTGTCCGTCTAAATAAAAAATATGAAAAATAGGTCGCAAAAGACAAAACCATGTTTATAGACATTTTGTTTTGAAATAAATATAAACAAATTTAAATCAATGTATTGAAATAAAGTATCGGTATCATTAATGTATTGAAATAAAGTATCAGTATCAATACCGATAACCAGATAGCCAATTATCAGTATTTATATCGATATTGCGAAATCGATACCATAGAAATATAGATATTACAGTCCCTGTGTGTGGTACATTAGAAGCCAGAGGGCCTAAAAGCACAGCTAAAAGGAAGAAAAATACGTATTTATTCTGGATTTGAAACATTCGTATTGTATTATTCTGATTCCGATAGAGAATTTGTCTCTCATAACCTGCGCAGACATGAAATGTGTGAACTTATTCAAAATAAAGACGTCAATACGAGTACTTGCGACTCGGATAAGGAGGGTTCCGTACCACCACAAGTACAAAGGAAATCCGCGACAGTATCTAACGAATATTCTATGAAAACAACCGGCTACCTATTGGGATTTCCGAGATATACCTACATCGATATAGATTTAAAAAACAGACGAACTAACATATTTATAGACAAACAGAGACGGATTGCTTATTCATAGGGTACAGTTGAACACCCTTTGGGTAAGGAACCCTAAAAAGGAGTTTCAAGTTACGTTCGACAAGATGTTGCAGTTTTTAAATTTTTCCTATGGTTTACGTACTCCGTCTTTTTCTGTAGTTACTATGAATGTGCTAGGGTTACTTATTGATGCCAGTCTCAGGTAAGAGAAACTACGTTTCAGCCTTAGGGAGTAAATTTTTTATGTACGCAGCACGTGCCACCACAAGGACGATCAAAACAGTTGCGATAAAATGGCGCGGGCAATTTTTTTCTGTGGTGCCATCTAGTTCAGTTTTTGGGAATTAAAGAACGGATGCCAAACGAACGGAATAATAATTCAACTTTTGGCTTGAGAAATGACAATATATCTACAAATTATAAATTTTCTGATTTTTCCCATAACCAGTGTTATATGAACTTCTTTCCAAATTTCGTGATTCTACGTCAACAGGAATTACCCTATGAATTTTGATTTACTTGCGAGTCTAAAAAAGACTAAAAACACTAGAAAAATGGCTGTTTTTTTTTGATAGCGATGGCTTAGGAGCTTGATTTTTTTTATAGCTCTAAAGGACCGTGCAGTTACGCATTCGATATTAATTTCAACTTAATACCTCCACTCGTTTCCGATAAAAAGGGCCTTAACAGATAGACAGACAGACAACGGAATGAGTGATCCTATAAGGGTTCCGTTTTCCCTTTTGAGGTACGGAACCCTAAAAATGTACAATAATATGCATAATTTAGAACGGGAACTTGGAACAAAACTTACACACTATCGCATTCCAGCTATAATGGGAGTTTCTATAATTTTCGCAGTTACGCGTCCCTGTTGACCACTTATAGCAATCGACTAAGTTTTACAGTTATATTTATAGTTTAATAGATTATAGAAACTAACCGTTTCCGAGCTCGTTCAGGAATCGTTTCCGCTCTTTTATTTGCCATTTCCCTGGCTCTGTCTTGTACAAACAAGATACTCGCAGTGCTTTTCTATATTACTTGAAAATATATGTTTTGCTCTTGCTACGTGTATAGCGTAGTTTTCAAACGCCGTTACAAGTGCTACGATTTAAAAGTATGTGCTTCTGCGATTTTCAACAAAGGTTGATATAATTTTAATTACTGAGAGGTGCATTGACTGATGTCGTTGAAACCAATAGCTTTGATGAAGAATTTAAGTAAATATAGTATGTTTATTGAAAGAATAATGTAAATCGGTTAATAATGTTCTGATATATGACCGTTTAAAGTTTTTGTTAGAAACAACTCTGTCCCTTTCCCACAAAACAAAAAATGACGTCACGGCTTACTTGTCAGAATAGAAGTTATATGGCGTACAGAGAAGTGACGTCACGATTTGCTGTTTCGCCTCTCTGTCTAGCATGATATTAAAATGCTTATAAGTTGCTTATTTTTGATTAGATTTTCATTTTTCTTTTCATTAATCAGCTATAATTATGGGCCACATTTTAATAGGACAATTTAAAAAAACCACTCATCTAGCCTATTGTAGTACTTTACGTTACTTTTCAACCGACTTCTCAACCGACTTCAAAAAAGGAGGTTCTTAATTCTACTGTATGTTTTTTTTTTGTGTTACGCGAATACTTACACATGAAGATGTCATCCAGGTAGTCAAAATTTAAGTGGGTTGCTTATTTTTGAAAAAGTATTACACAAATATTAAGTTTTTCTTCCAGCAGCGGACGTCGTTCTGGCTGATGATGAATCTGCTGATTATGATGAAAGTATATAAATAAAAAATAAAATGTCTTTTATTTCAGGCACACCCATAAAACCTTAAAAATAAAACAATAAAAAAAAAAAATGAAATTAACCTAAGTTGTAGGTCCTCATACTATAAAATAAATTACAATTTGAAAAGTTTAAGCCACACGCTATTTGCGATTTTTGTTCTGGTGTACAGATATCCAGAATCTGTATATAGGGCTACTATATAGATCGTCGGACAGGCACTGCAGTATGATATTATTCGAACTTCGTATCCTTTTATATGAAAAATAATTGCATTTTTATGTTGATTATATTGTGAAACGAACTCCTGATATATCCGAATCGAATATCGAATCCGAATCCTCCGAATATCGGGAGCTTGGTCCTCACCCGTGATACTTTAAAATTGTGAAAAAATATTTTTCCAAAACATTTTATAAATAAAGGAGTTCTGAGGTAACAAACATTTAAAAAATACAACCTAACTGAAAATCTCCTCTTTTTTGAAGTCGGGTAAAACGCTTTAGCTTTAAGTAGAAACCGCACACTACTTCTCACTTACATTAAGTACAAATTATGTATCTCTTGTTACAGGTAAATAAATTTCCGATCCATTGTCTACGAGAACAATCTACGACGCGCCAGCCTGACCCCTAACGCTGGTAATGCATTTAATATCCAATCTTTACCGTATTGTACCTTGCAAAATATCCCATAAGCACTTAACACATAACCTTCAACCTTGTCTGATAATCATATGGTCGCTTTTCGAGTGCAGTCAAGTTTAGGAAGATGAATTACTATCGCTACAGTGTTCGACACATATCGGCGTATAATAGCGTTATTTTGTACCGGTTTCTTGATGAATAACCTGTGATACTGGCTGTACAAACAGATTACAAAATACAGAAGGACAACTATAGCGACCCAGTGATGATTGCGAATAATCGAGTCGTAGACTTTATTGATATACTTATCCAAAATGAAATTAGTTAATCCAAAAAAATACTCTAAAAAACATGTATAAGCTACTAGCTGATACCTGCTACTTCGTACGCCTAGAGCTCGGCCTTCGGCCTCGCTATGATGGCCCGCTCCAGGGTCACAAAATTTCATCTAAACCGGTCCAACCGTTTACTCACCGCTTAAACCTACGAACTACGACAAACATTTCAAAACCAAAATCAGCTAAATCGGCCCAGCCGTTCTCGAGTTTTAGCGAGACAAACGAACAGCAATTGATTTTTATATATATACTCTGTAATACAGAGATTATTAGAAATAATTAAAGTAACATAATTTCTTGATTTTTTTCTCCATTCCTCAACATTTTATACTTTACCGAATAGTGGTATGAACATCCGTACAAAAACTCCAAAGACCTCGTTGGTACGCGCCCGGGCTTAAACTCACCTCATATACATCAGACCAGGCTACTACGGCTTACTTAGGATATAATTTCGACAAAGTAATGATGTATGTGTAAAATAATTATGTTATGTAGTAGTTGACCATCTTTTCTTTTCTGATCTGCGAAACTGCTCCATGGGTCGATGTACGGGCCAGGTGTTTCCTGTCGGCTGAACCGTACGTGATGTTCAAGGATTTGTTTGTATGATACACTTACATAGCTTTAATCTTCTATTTGATAAAGTACGAGTATTTGATTCGTGACTTAATATAATGCTATAAATATTTTTCCGGGCATGAATTTTATTTTCAACTGACTTCAAAAAATGAGGTTCTCTATTCGACTGTAGTTTTTTTTGTATGTGTGTTACGCGATTACTCCGCCAGTTATGAATTGATTTTGATGATTGTTTTTTTATGGTTTTTGGTAGATGTGATACTTCGGACCTGGGTATGTCATTAAACTGCAACCAGCCCCACCGGAGGACGGGCAGCAGCGTGCTCTTGGTTAACGGAGCATTCTGCGATCCCCAAGCCGCCTGCCAAGCGTGGGGATTATGGCAACACCCCTCTATTAAGGGGGAGGCCTTGTTCCAGCAGTGGGCGTATTCTGCTAACGACGATACTTCGGAGGTGGTCCCATATACATTTTAACGAAATCGGTTCAGTAGTTTGGTTTTTAAATCAAAATAACTGGAAAATATAAAGATGTCATCCAGGAAGCCGAAATTGTATTCGGTTGTTGTTTTTGTTTAAGTATTCTTTTCTATGTTTAGCGAGAGTAGGTCAAAGTTAAAAGAATGCCAGGATATCGTGGTAGGCCCTTGGTATAAAAATCTCATATTTCCGGGAAGCACGCGGCGCCATAGATTCTTTGGAACGTATCACCTCATATTTTCCTCTCGCATTTCAGTACAGAAGCAATAACGCGTGGGAAACGGTACAAGACTTGGGATATTTGTTATTATAATATGAATGGGGATGTAAGTCTGTTAGATAAACAAAATGGCTGTAAAATTACGTCGTCGTCGTCAGCCATAAAACATCCATGCTGGACAAAGACCTCCTCCTTTATAGAGGGGTGTTGCCATAATCCCCACGCTTGGCAGGCGGTTCGCGGATCGCAGAATGCTCACCACCGTTAACCAAGAGGACGCTGCTGCCCGTCCTCCGGTGGGGCTGGTTGCAGTTTAAGGATATACCAAGGTCCAACGAATGTAAAAAATACTGTAATTACTAATTACTGCAGTAATTACAAAATCCTAAAAAAGAAAGCATAGAGTCTGCTTTACCCTTTGTCTTTTCAACCGACTTCAAAAAAGGAGTTTCTTAATTCGACTGTATGTGTTTTTTTTGTATGTATGTTACGCGATTACTCCGCCAATTATAAACTGATTTTGATGATAATTTTTTTGTTTGGTAGGTAAATGCTTCAGAAGTGGTCCCATATACATTTTATCGAAATCGGGTCAGTAGTTTGGTTGTTAATACAAAATTACTAGGAAATATCAAGATTGTCATCCAGGTATTCGAAGTTGAAGTCGGTTGTTCTTTTTGAAGCGTTTTATTATTTGGCTTCTGAACTTTGAAGCGAGTCCATATTACTAAATATACGTAATCTGTCTATCTATCCGTTTGTCCTTCTTTCAATGGCCTCTAATTTTTAAACAGTATCTTATTTATTATTATCATATACATGTAATAATACTTACCAGACGGGCCCCATACCCTGATACAAGTTGTTTTTTTTTCTCCAAATGGGAAGTTTTCTGACAGCTGTCAGAACGTAGTTCTACAGCCAAAAGATAGGCCACGCTGGCGAGATATGACCCACTATTTTTCGCATTTTTCTTGTGAAAAAGCAGTTCACTCACCTTCACTGCTTCTTTTCACAGTTCGCGTTCGTTGGTGAAGTGCCTTTCCAAGTTTTCTTGTATCATTTTGTAGAAATTCTGATAATTTTTTATTGTTACTTTAAGTTATTGTTATTATTTTTTGTTGATAGTTATTGTTATTTTTATTGATAGTAATTAACTAATTATTTGGCAAGGCTTACTTACTAATTTGCGTGGAATAACGAAAACTTAAGAAATACTATGGGCAAATACGTTGATATACAAACAATAACCACAAACAAGGCATGATATATCTGTTATAAATGAAATACTTTATATATACTATTAAAAAAGTATTATTATACTTTATATTTTTTGACCTTTTTACTTTGCTTCATTCGTTCAAAATCTTCAGAACCACAGACTAGATAGTGAAACTGTTTAGGGCCATGTCTCTTCGTCGCTGTCTATCGGATTTTTAGTAACTACATATTTATTTTGATTTTTATTGGCTGTCAGAAAATCGCCCATTGAAGCAATAGAAGCGTCTAACTTAGTGTGATTATGTTAAGATTCAGATGACATAATATATTATAATCTGGAAAGTACTCAATCAGATTTACTTTTCAAAAAAGCTGTAGTAAATAAGATTCATGACACACCAAAAACATAAAATGGACATATCTCGCTTGCAACCCCTTCATACGTAAAAGTTGTGAAACTTCATTTTTATAGCCAAGTCAGTTATTTAAGTTAGTATGGAAGCACCTATTAATTTGAGTAAGTACATACTGTTAGACGATTTGCCTTATAGCTGTGCAAATCAACTGAACCGGTCGTCCCAGCTTTATCGACGTGGGTTTATCACTTATCATTTTATCACCAGGGACCGATATCGATAAATGAAAAATATCGATACTTTAAAGAAAATGTCGACAACTGTAGTGATACTTCAAAAATATATCGTTATGTATATCACTTTTTTCAAATATCGGTATAAAGGTATCGATATTTTTATCGATACTCTATACCATACAGCGTGTAGCGGCGACATTGCCAGATTTCTCAGCTCTGCGGTGCGGAGTGGCAACAGCACCCGCAGCGCGGGGATTGTTTGTTCGTCTAAATAATAAAATATTTTAAAAAATATGAAAAATAGAGGGCAAAAGACAAAACACACACACACATGACAAGACACATAGACATTTTGATTTGAAATTAGTAAAAACAAATTTAAATCAATGTATTGAAATAAAGTATCAGTATCATTAATATAATGAAATAAAGTATCAGCATCAATACCGATAAATAGATACTCAATAATCAGTATTTATATCGATATTGCGATATCGATACCATAGAAATATCGATATTACAGTCCCTGATCACTACAGAGGCTACAGCGCGGACGCCGCAAGGTGGCGGTCTCAGTTATGTTACTCGGTCTTACAATATTGCAAAAAAAAACGTGAGCCCCGGCAATACGATTTCTTTTAACTATAATCGAGGACCCTCCTAACAGTAAGGACGCACTTTTTTTCATTCAACATCATTCGTCATAAACTGTTTCCTAATCAGTTACTTAAAGAAACATAAAGATTTAGTGACAGTATCATTATCAGATAAAGCTACTAAGGTAAATAGGATAACATCCAATCCGTTCGAAAGTACGGAAGTAAGTAAGTAAGTACGGAAGTATGGATGACACCGTAGGTTATTCTGTTTGTCTGTAAAATCCGGGGTATCCGTGAAGATTTGGCGACGGATCACATTTGCATTTCGGGGTGCGATTGGGGTGACGCCGGGGATGTAACTGATATAGGGTGTAAGTGAAATAAGATGTTACTGAAATAGAGTGAAAGTACAAATAAGAAGTCATTTCAGATGTGGTTATTTTTCTTTACAAAGCTGTGATTCTCGTACTAGCTACGCCGTGCGGCTTTTATAAGATTAAATAAATCTACCCGCATTTTTAGTTTATTAAATAATACATATTATTTACGTTTGTTTTTATAATGTACACTACTTCATTTCCTGCCTCGGAAGATTTAGCTCATCTCTCTAATTAGTCACAGATTCCCGCATTTCATGAAGGGTTAGAAGTTTGAATCCAGTAACTTACAAGTTTGAATCCTATGTCTGACTTATCCTGCTATACTTTTATATGCAGATTACTATCACAGGTACAACATTATGGTTGGTCTCGTGTTTAATTTCAAAATATCTATTCTTTCAGTCTGCGGGTCTAACAAGCCAAACCGAGCTTCATGGTAATGAATGCGTATGCAAGTTTTTAATGCAAATGAAGGTTACATTTCCGAGTTGATATATGTGCTAGTATAATCTTACGTTGATGGCGTTACACCATCAACCCTCCTGTTTTTTTTCGTAGTTGTTGGTTTCGCACTTTACATTCAGCCAGTGTCAAGTATTATGCCTTTCAAGTTTATAATAAGATATGATACTTATCAAGTCAAATGTACGACATAAAAAAAATTGTCAGTCTCTGTAATATAGTGTATTTTCTATGCAGTCGGGTCTAACTTATGCCGTAGTAAAGTTGTGGCGACTTTACTATGGGTTTTACGGAGTTTAAAAAAAACGAAAAGACATGTTTCACCCAGCGACAATGATAAAATAACTGGACGGGAAATAAGCGCAAGGATATTGAAGACTAACAGCCTTACCTAAAATAATCTCGATTCTCTTAGTCACTGCTTAAACTTCTCTATCTTGTTCTTGCATGTTACACTTCACGTCAGAGAGAAGATGGCAGAGCATCTTAAGCAGTGACTAACGGTTGAGAAGTTTTTTTAAGTAAGGCCGTCTATGTTGAGCGCCGGCTCTCCTCTCGCATCAATCATACTCTGTCTTTGCGACATGCGAACCGTACGATACGACAATACAAACTTCTAATACATGTACATTTGTTCTCTTTTTTCATGCAGTAATTAGATTCGCTATCTCTATTTTCTGTGTAAATGTAAATGTAATATGCATAATTTTAGCTAGGTAAGCTTGATTGTGTTGACTTGTTAATTTTGAACGATTTGCAAGCGATGGGCCTGTCTATTCCATTGTCACTGTCGCTGGTTTCACCACATTATTATATCACTTGCCCACACTCGTGCATGTTATTCAACACTTAATAAAACACCACTATTTTTAACCATTAATTCGCGAAAAAACACAATTTTATGAAAATAATAGAATGCTACGACATGATTTTTCCGAGTTCCCGCCAAAACTCCTAAACCTTCTGTTGACAAGCGACAATGTCTCGTCTAAAATGAAGCACGCAGTCCTCAAAGAAACCTCATTACTCTGACCTTGACAAGACCTACATAGATTAATTATATCACAGGAAACAAGAAAGCTGGCAGGTTGTTACATAGAAAAGAAAAAGAAAAATGAAATTCCAAGTTCAAGGCCAGGCTTCGATTCAGATATCCATCAGTCTTCGTTGGAATCCTCCGATAGTCTAGATTTAATTCCTCCGCATTGAATTCGCGGGGCCGGGCAGATGTTTTTGAAACGGTGATCAATCAGGACAAACTGCACCGTCACGGCGAAAATGTTTTGATATTTGTCCAGTGGGACGGCGATTAGCAGCCTCTGTTTTAGAGGAAAAATTCACGATAAATTTATCGGTATCGATGCAGCAGATGATGGATGAGCGCCATCTGTTATGGTTCGACGACACGATCTTTATTCTGCCTCTGAGACAAAAGTCAATGATATTGCACTAATGATATCAGACTTTTGACCAAAGCGAAACGAAGGTCTTTCAGTCTAACTAAGGGGACAAGTCCAAGGGCGTCGCCAGCCAATGGCCCAGGTTGGTTAAGTTAATATAATGTGTAGGATGGGAAGCTTTGCTGTCCCTGCCCTCATTGACAACGTCCAAGGGCAAGTCGGCATTTGTATGTCTGTTTGTAACGTCAACGGTTGTGACGTTTGTCAACGACAGCTCAGGCTCAAAGTTTTTTTTTAATTGTGCTTGGTCAGACATGACCATGGGCCTACGCAGATTATTTTTAGAGTCGAGGCTCGCGGCAGTAACGTGGAAGACGGAGCCACCTGACCTCTGCTGATTCAGCGACTGAGGTCGTGTAACGCCTCCCCGCGCGCCAGTGGTTTTTTTTAAGTTAGTTCCTGCTACGTATTTTCCCTGAAAAGGGAAGGGGGCAACCAATAATCAATAATCCCCACGTTTGGCAGGCGGCTTCTAGATCGATTACTCGCGATTGAGCCTCAGTTAATCCAATCTTCAATTTCATAGGTTTTTATTATCGTCTGTATTTTTAGATTGGATTCGATTTAGTTTGTTGCGGTGCCTTTTTATGCGGAATCAGCTAATAATATAAAAAAATAGAAATCATTATTACCAGAATATCATTATTAGTGACTGAATAATATATCTTCCGGTAATTTACTTCCTTATAAACGAAAGGGAAGAAAGATTATTGATTAATAAATATATCTTGTTCGTGACACTGGTAGTAATGGTAGTAGCCAGATCCTTGGGGGAAAAAACAGATTTTTATGCTTTGTAAAGAACCATCCGCAACTTCCCTAATTCTATACAGAATAAAGCCCATTATTCTGCGTTACAAATAACCTTGATCCTCGAACTAATAAAAGGCTATGTCACTGACCTAAGTCTAGGATGAACTGTAACCCTACCCAATTTGTCTCCTCTAGGGAACACAAGGGTTTTAAGGAAAGGTCTAAATTCTTTCAGGCCTTCGCCTAAAAGTCGCACGTAATATATCTTCATCTTTAAAGGCTTAAAAGGATCAGTAGCCGGAATACCACAGGGAACTGTATTAGGGCCATTAGGGCTCTCTCTAGTTAGAACTAGCCTTTCTATTAAAGGGTTGACCAATAATATACTAAGTAAAGTATAGTATTTTAGGCGTGTTGTAGAATTGAAAATTCAGGCATTGAACTCTACTACTAACTAGTCTACGCTCTGCAGAAGCGTTTCGTAGTTAGTTAGTAATTAAAAAAGCTGAAAACGTGAACTTGCCAGAGGAAATGTGCTGTAGGTGGAATTGAATTGGATACGTCCCAATTGACCATTTCAGGATTAAATGTAAATAGTTATTCAACCGCCAAGCAGTAGTGTGCAAGCATTACTGTGTTCCGGTTTGAAGGGCAATATTACCAGAGAAATTACTGGGTATGAAGAGATTTAACATCTAATATCTCAGGGTGACGAGCGCAGTGCAGTGCGGCGCAGGATTGTGTTCGCAAGTTCACAATTCTGGCACTGCTACTGTTAGTGGCAGGAGTGACGCTTACCACCAGGCGAACGTTGTGGGGAGGTGAGGCGGTGTGCGGGAACTAATGTATAGTTATTTATAATGAAACGTCTGATCGAGCTCACTATCCTTTTATTACTGCTTACAATTACATATACGACTTAACCTAACACCTTATACACTACATTCAAGGGGTTGAATGAAAAAAAAAAAAACTAAATAATATCTTTTTTTTTTTTCATTTATTAAACTCTAATTAATAAAAAAAAAAAAATTGTTTCCAGTAATGCTTATCTTAAATCAAGTTATTTTTTTTTTGTTTCTTTTGTATTTCATAAAGTAGGTACACACATAATAATAACATCATGTTTCGAATAACAGTGTGAAACATTAAAGATTGAATGATGCAACGTTACACATTCGATAATAACAAGGTATCTACTCAATTGTTAATTAGGTCAGTACCTACATTCCTCATAAGACACCTGACCTGACTTAAGTACTAGGTTGTTATGAACAATAATAATCCTATCTTAGTTTCTAGGTTACATATGGTTTCGTCCTATTTTTATGGACAGTGTCAATTTTGTTATTTATTTTCACGCTAACATTAGGTTCATTTTCACTGATAACTTTATAAGGTCCGTTATACAATTTATCAAATTTTTTACCTGTTTCATTCTTTATCAAAACTAGGTCCCCTTTTTTATATTTAACTGGATTACAATTTTTGTCATACAATTCTTTTCTTTTCATTTTGCTTAAAATTAAATTCTTAGCTGCTTCCTTGGATGCTAGCTGTAGCCTATACTTAAGTTCTAGCGCATAGTTATCTTGGTTATATAGAGGTTGTACTACATTACTTCTTAAGTTACTAGGCAAGTTACATACTTTTCCAAATATAAGTTCGTAAGGAGTGTACTGAGTCTCCGTGTGTACGGTGGTGTTAAAAGAAAAGCACCAAAATGGTAGCCATTGGCTCCATGTCTCTGGGTGACCGTCACACTGAGAGCGTAAGAAGGCAGCGAGATGTTTATGAGTGTTTTCTAATGCGCCGATGGACTCGTGGTGATACGCAGTAGAGTTTACCTTACTGATATGTAGTAGTTTACATACTTCCACCATGGTTTCGGACATAAACTCGGTGCCCCGATCAGTGGCGATCTCCTCCGGTACCCCATACCTCAGAATAAAATTATTGACGAAAGTTCTTGCCACGCTTACCGTGTCCTTTCGCTGCATTGGGTATGCCTCCACGTACTTAGTTAACTCACATTGCAAAGTTAATATGTAAATATTATTATCTATATCCTTATCTATAGGGCCCATTAAATCTAAAAATACCTTTTGAAAGGCTGTCGACGCTGTTGTCGTCACGTTCATAGGTTCCTTAGTGTTCCTTGAGTACTTACTAGTTTGACATTTTTTACATTTGCTGACGTAACGTCTTACGTCGTTCTCCATTCCAGTCCAAAAGTACTTACCTTTTATATTGTCGATCATACGTCGTACGCCCGCATGACCACTCGTAGGTAATAAATGATAGTCGTGTAATATGCATATCTTTTCTTTTTCGCTTATAACTCTTTTAATTCCTCTTAGTACATTTATTCGTGGTCCGGACCATTTTTCTCTACATTTTATTTCTGCTATAAGTGTTTTAATAAACTCCTTATTTTCTTCAGTTTTAATTATGCATAATTCTTTAATATTTAGTTTATTACAACAACTACTCAATGTATTCGTAAATTCGTCTCGCGTAAAATACGACATATAATTGAGGTTTATGTATAAAATATTACTTGATTCTTCGTATGCAAAGCATTCTTGCTTATAAGTTACATTTTTCATACTTAGTTTATTCTCTTGAATAAAGCTTAATTCTACGTAATCACTTGGTTTCCTTAATATCTCTGCGACCCTAGGTTGGCCAGACTTCGGTTCGGCAGATATATTTGGATCCCTTGTGCTATCTCCACTACTCTTTTCATTATTTAATATTTTTGCTTTTTGTGCTCTAGTCATTACCAATGCAATTATTTTTTCGTTCATTGATTTTAAATCATCCAAACTTATTGTCACCCTACTCAAAGCGTCTGCCGTGTTATTGCTACCTTTTATGTATTCTATTGTAAAGTCGTACTCTTCTAATAGTAATCTGAACTTTAATAATCTGGTTGACGGATCTTTCATCCCAAAAAGATAGATTAGTGCTTTGCAGTCCGTCTGAATATGGAACTTTCTCATAAATAAATAGGGTCTGAAATATTTTATACTCCACACAATTGCTAATAACTCTTTTTGTATTGTCGGGTAATTTAATTCAGCTTTATTTAATGGTCTGCTAGCGTATGCTATCGGTTTTAAGTCGTTGTTGCATAAAATTGCACCCAGTGCTACGTTAGATGCGTCTGTTTGTAGTATAAATGTATTTTCTTCGGAGAAATCGGGATATTGCAGTACTGGTGGACTTACTAACTTACTTTTAAGTTTTTCAAAACTTTTTTGACATTCGTTTGTCCATTGAAATGGTACATTTTTGCGACATAATTTATTCAATGAGATAGTAATTTCGGAAAAAGACGGTATGAATTTTCTGTAGTAGTTGCAAAATGCAACAAACCGCCTAACTTCATCCGTATTTTTTGGTTCGGGATAATTTTGCAAGACTCGTACTTTTTCCGGATCAGGTAACACACCTTGAGCTGATACGACGTGACCTAAATATAATAGTTGTGTTTTCATGAAGTCACACTTGCTTGGATTGAGTTTAAGATTCATTTTTCGGAGTCTCTCGAACACGTCTATTAGATTTCTATTATGAATTTGCCTATTTCTTCCAAATAAAATCAAATCATCGCAGTACAGGAAACATTTTTCATACGTTAGTCCGGACATAGCTATCGACATCATTCTAGAGAATGCGCTCGGGCTTATCTTGAGCCCCATAGGTAGGCGCTTCATTTGGTATTGTCCGGTACTTGTTGCGAAGCTAGTGATGGGTCTGGACTCTGATCTTAAATTTGCCTGATAAAAACCTTGGTGTAAATCTAAATGACTGAAGTAAACACATCCTGAAAGTGAATCTAATATTTCTGTTATGTTGGGTAACGGAAACTTGTCATCTTGTATCGACTCGTTAACTTTTCTATAATCTACCACTAAACGCCATTTTTTTTCACCGTCTGACTTTTTAGGTACCAGAAGTACTGGGCTATTCCACTCGCTGTTAGATGGTTCAATGATATCACTATCGAGCATACTCTGTATCTGCCTATTGATTTCCGGCTTTGTCGCTTCGGGTAGTCTGTACGGCTTGGTATAAACCGGACTAGTATTTGGTTTTACTGTGATAGACTGTTCAACTACATTGCATGTTCCTAATTTATCGCCTTCTAAGAAAAATATATCTGAGTATTTTGCGCAAATTATTTGAATTTCTTTTCTGTCATCCGTATCTAAATGTGTCAAATTTAATTTCGGTAGTAATTGTTCGACCCGCTCTACACCTTGTGACGATTTTTCAAAAGAACAAACATTATAATGCTCTAAGAAATCTAGCTCTTGTTGTGAAATTAGTTCCGATGTTTTAACTTTAACTGTCGTCTCTCCCGTATTTAATATTCTAATTGGTACTTTACCCCGCTTTGGTGTTATAATACTACTTGCAAGAAAAACACTTTCAGCTAATTGTTTTGGAAACATAACGCAATCTTTATACAAATTTTTGTTCACATTTATAAAATGTATAGTCTCGCTTCGCGGTGGTATGCTGAGATAGTTGTCGTTTAACATGTTTTCATCAAAACGTGGGTAAATTTTGATCTCACTACTTTTGTCTAGATAATGTAATGTGACTTTATTTGTTGGCAAGTCTATATTTGCTTTGTAATTTCTAAGAAAATCTAAACCGATAATACCGTCGGCTTCACACGGCAACGTGTCAAATAGATAGTACTTGTGAGGAAACTCTACACCGTTGTCCGTTTGTAATGGAATGTAAACACAGCACTTTGATTGTACTTTTCCACCAATGCCATTTATAATAGTTTTATCGTTATAAGTTGTAATATTGTTTTGGTTAATGCAACTTGTTAAAATTATTGAAATTGATGCACCAGTATCTAACAAAAATTTGAGTCTTTTGTTTCGAAAATTGAAATAGACAAAATCTAAACATTGACATACGAGTACATAGTTAGGTCCGAAAAAACTCTACTGAATTAATAATTTCGTCCTCTTTCTGGTCGTCTTTTCCTGCTGCATAACATTGACCTTGACGGTTATTGTACGAACCTTGGTAGTTGCCTCTGTTCGACCTGACGTATCCTCGCTGATACTGATTATTGTAGATATGGCCTCGATAAGCACCTCTGTTTGTCCTTGGAAATCCACGTTGGTTTCTGTTGTCCTGGACATTCCCTCTATAATTGCCTCTATAGTTATTTACGTACCTCGCATTTTGTTGGTAGTTGTTGTAGTTTCCTCGTCCTCGTGTTGACCTAGAATAGTATGAATTGTTACCTCTTGTGTATACCACAAGACCATGTATATTGCCATGCGCTCGTTTATCGGCCTCAATATTTCGCTTGCCTTTGGGTTTCCTTCGGCTTGCGCTATAGTGAGACTTATAAACAAATCTTCTAATTTCTCGCCGTATTTAGTAATTGGCATGGCATTTTGGGTGATATTATTTATCTGAGTCAGCAATGAATTCGTGGATTTTTTGGCGATTAGATATTGTCTAATGTCATGAATTAAACTTTGTGCGGTTGAATAATTGGTTTTTAATTTTAATTTTGCTGACTTAGATAATTTTGTTTTCAAGACAAAAGAAATCAGTAGTTTTCTATGCTCTTCGAGATTAAGACACTCATTCAGCATCTCGATACCTTCTATAATTCTCTCTGTAGTTTCCTCTTTCCCGTCCATATACGGTATAATGGCATTCGCCGTCTTTAAATCAAAAGTCTCCATTATTTCAGAAGTTTCTATACTGTAGTAACTAATTATTTTATTATATATTAACTCGATATTGTGGCAAACTTCTTCCACATCGCTAGATAATTTTGTTGGAAAATTCTTAATTATTACCTGATACTTATTATAAAAGTCCTTCACTTTGTCTAATTTCTGTTCTCCACTTTTTTCTGCACGACGTTTTCCTAGTTTACGAATATTCTCGCACTCTTTTCTTAAAATATGGTAAATTTCCACTATGTCTTCCATTAAAAAAATACTTAGCTATTTATTTTCACTTTTTACATTCACTGCAAATTATTTTCTCTCCCACAGTAATTTTTTCTGCTTTCCATCGTAATAATAATTCATTAACTTATTATTCGCCGTTTCCGCTGGTTTCCTCTCGCCTGCGATGTATGGAATTCCGGATACGCTGTAAAGTTCCCGCTGCTGTTACATCTTCTATCCAACCCTGGTGGATCTGTTTGTACTTCTTTACTAAGAAGAACAGTATGGCCAATGCGATAGCCACCCCGATAAGTATGCTGAATATATGTATTATCCGGATATCCGTTTTTATTTGTTCAATGGTTGCATTTTGACTAACGAAAACTTCTTCTTTATCTATTTTCGAGCTACACATTTTGATTTTTCTTCTTATTTCTATCCGCAAACGCCTTTGTGTCTCAACCCGGCGCTTGCGCAAGGCAGGGTCGCCATGTGGGGAGGTGAGGCGGTGTGCGGGAACTAATGTATAGTTATTTATAATGAAACGTCTGATCGAGCTCACTATCCTTTTATTACTGCTTACAATTACATATACGACTTAACCTAACACCTTATACACTACAACGTCATGTTCGTCTCGTCACTTGAATTTATAAAAAAAAATAGCTTTGCAATCAGCAAAATTTTTGTTTTTATTTATATTGGTCTAGCTGTTTTCCGCGACTTCGTTCGCGTAGACATATTATATCAGACTATTGTCTCAGCTGCGAAATCGGATGCATGACGCTCAACGTCTAAAATCCTGTCAAAACCACGTCAAATTTGATAGTAAAATTTTTTTTCTTAATTATTGGCATCGCGCGTTGTGTATTCTGCCAGTGTCAATTTTCAAGTTTCTTTTATTAAAATCAAGTCAAATATGTCATTAAATCACAGCCAGTCACACGAAACCAGTCATAGTCGAGTCCATGTCATGCCCTAGTAAACCCTTGTGCCGACTTTCACCGTTTTTCTTTTTGTTTCACCACATTATACCACTTGCCCACACTCGTGCATGTAATTCAACACTCAATGAATAAAACACCACCATTTTTTATAATTAATTCGCAAAAAAACGTTTAAGAAAATAATAGAATGCAACGACTTGATTTTTCCGTGTTCCCGCCAAAAAAAACTCAATAGTAATTCAGCAACAAATATTATAATATGTATATGTTTACAAATCTATGATTAATAATAAGCATTGAGTTTGAATATGCAGTGAAAATAAAAAAAATGATGTGAGATTCGCTTTTAAAAGCGAATCCTACCACTTTCGTAAGAACTAGTTACACCTAGGCATCATCTAGCCAAGTCAAAGAAATGCGCACGGATCTTTGGTGTACAAGTGTTCAACTCCCTACCCAAGCAGATACGAGAGATTAAACAGCATTACCTAAAATAATCTCGATTCAGTTAGTCACTGCTTAAACTTCTCTGTCTTGTTCTTGCATGTTACACTTCACGTCAGAGAGAAGATGGCAGAACATCTGAAGCAGTGACTAACGGTTGAAAAGTTTTTTTAAGTAAGGCCCAAAGTCACTAATTCTTTTCAAAACGAAACTCAAGTTATTTCTGACTGACATGGCACCTTACACTGTCGAGGAGTTCGTTCCAAAACTAGATTAAATAATTAAGTAATTTTTGTTTTTATTTTGACTAAGGAATTTACACAAACAATTTTTTATGACATCATAGTTTTTAATAACTGTTTTAACGTTTATTTATAATCATTTAATTTATATTTTTATTATGTATTAAATTTTGACGTTATTTTTGGTTGATACCCACGTATATACTATTTTTTTTAATGATTGTTGAACCTGACTTCTAATTTGTTATTATCAATATATCAATATCCATATCAAAGAGTTTGTACATAAATCTAGAGCGAACACAAAGCGTCTAGTAGAGCCTTCGCTTTTCTGTGTTTTTACTCGATTGTATATAAGAGACAAGGCAGAGGAAAAGTGCAATAGAGATGTGGAAGTAATTTTGTTTACTGCTTTTTTTGCCCTCGATACAACCGTCTTGCTTGTCTCGTTCTAGAAACTTCTTAGGATTGTTGTGGAATGCGGTGTGCCAGTAATCAGCAGTATGTCGGCTATCGCGGCCATTATTGACCTGACCTCGGTGTCGTGTTGCAGAAACTTTATATCTAACCCACTGCATGCGGGCACGACTTAATTACTTTAATATATGACTATGTACCTACTGCATGTCTACTTAGAGTGCAGTGTACTTTAAAGTCCCAATTTTCATCTTGAGTTGAAAATACACTCACTTGACATCCGTTCGGAAATGTGTGACCGGAATCTTGACCTGGTAATCGCCACGAACACCTATAGAAGCAGGGGGGGGGGGGGGCCCCCCCCAGTTTAGATATGTTCGGCCGGCGCTCCGTCCGGAAGGACAATGCAAGCCTGAGGTCAGAGGCCGCCCGCACGCTAGCCTCGTCGCACGTAACTAAACATACGTGATAGAAAGAGAGCGGTATATCTAGGTGAATATAGCGAGCGGTATCCAGCGCTGTGCGAGTTGAATTGCTTCTTTATTGCCTAGTAGATAGAGTCCTTATTTATTTCAATTCATTTGCGGAGTGAACTTTCTGTACGTAGTACTATTATTTATTCTGTGATAGAAGTCTGTTTTTTTGCTTCAGTGCCACGGCTTCATTAGCAGTTCATCAGTACCTAAGGTTTTGGTGCCTTTTCATACAGGGTACGGCGACGCCGGTCTTTTGATTAAGGTTAAAGCTACAGGCTGATTCAAACTTAATGAAGGCTGTGAAATGAGCTGCAAGCGAGACTGCGATTGTACACACACCGCACGCCTAATTTTTGCTACTGCGCAGCGGTTCGCGTCTGAGTTCACAGCCGCCATTAAGTTTGAATCAGCCTGTATTTTACTTGGTCATTGATAGTAAGTTATATTTTCTCATAGTGTAATGTGCAGTGTTCGTCAAAACAGCTCAAACAAACCCAAAGAGCTCTTACTTGAGAGGTCTACTAAAGAAGACGTTGAGGTAGAAAGTGCAACTAGTTTCTCCATTATCAATATAATGTACCATTATCAATGTAATGTACGTTACCAAGTATAATGTACGGGATTTGTTAGTACCTATATACACGTGGTACTATTATTTATTCTGTGATACAACGTACAGTGTGAAGGCTCCACTCCCGAAAACGAAAACAGGTTAGTTACTGGTGATAGAGAATTAATATAATAATAGACTTTAAAAAAAACCACCGACTTCAACTTCGAATACCTGGGAGACATCTTCATATTTTCTAATAATTTTAATTTAAAAACCAAAGTACTGAACCGATTTCTATAAAATTTATATGGGACCACCTCTGAAGTATCATCTACCAAACAAAAAAATCATCAATATCAGTTAATAATTGGCGGAGCAATCACGAAACATAAATTAAAAAATTATATTAAAAATAACATACAGTCGAATTGAGAACCTCTCTTTTTGAAGTCGGTTGAAAAGACAACACAAACTTGTAGTTTTTGTATTGTGTCCATATTTCAATACACCAGACCCATTCATCCAGTAATCACCATTATACATATGCGTAATCTCTTATACAAGCCAAATAAGCCGGTATATTCCGTTCTGATCCCAAAGTCTGACCCCAGGTGGCTTACTAGAAGCCATTGAGGACTTCCACTATCCACCGCCTGGCTCCATCATCAGATCGACTCGTTGGTACTACATTATTGTATTGTCATGGGAATTACACATACCTGCAAAGGATAATAATTACAATAAAATAAAAGGGCTTTAAAAAAAACACAAAATGACATACTGCGCTTCTGATTGGCCTTAATATTAGTTCGTGTGAAACAGACAAATTAATGGCTCTCCCTTTATTGACCGGCACACACAATGTTCTGTCATAGATCGAGCCTCTATCACTATAGAAAGCTTCGAATCCCCCATGCCCTCGCTCTTGGCAAAGTTGAGTTGTGCTGTAAGCACTGCACGCCCGAAATAGCCGGACGCGATGGCTTTCGGCGAAACTCGTAACGGACAGTAGGGTGACTATGAGATAAACACAAAAATACTTTCCCCCCAACACATATCCAGAAGTGTAACACTTACATTAAATACCATATTATTAGTATGTAGTAGCCATGGTAGACCTGGGCCTGTCAGACCAATGAGCTCTATGGAGTTTATGTATACCACTGGCTTTTCGGAGAAGAAAAACATATTGAGGAACCCTGCATACGTCCTGAGAAGAGCCATCTGTAAATTCACCAAACCGCAACTGGCCAGCGCAGCGTGGTGGATACGTCCCAATCGTCCTGCAGGAGTACTTAGTCCAGTAGAGGACTATTAAAAAGACTGATTATACTTGTCTTACTGTTAGTGTTTAAGTTTTTGTACGACTTTTTTTTCTCTGGAGAAAAGTATGCAGTTTACGTCACATTTATTATATCTAACCACTTATTTATTATTTCTTAACCGTAACATAACAAAAGCATTACGCTAAGAAATTTTAATAAAGTATTATTAGATAGTACATTTCTAAGCTGATCCATTAAGTGTTCTCAATGACCCACGCAACTCTGATCTAAAGTGGATAATGATTGTAAAAGTTTAATGCCTAGTAAAACCATAAAATGCGATTAGCTCCTCTTTCCCTAATCATTAATGCGAGACGCTTAGCCTAGATTATTAAGAGGAAATAACGTATAAAGTGGAGATGTGGATTGTATTATAGTGTGTATATTGTATAGTGTATAGTATTGTATAGTGTATTATTATTCAAGACAGGGTGTTCAAAAAGTACTAAAACTAAGTAATGGTCAAATAACAAAACTGTGTCATTTGAAACTGATTACGTACATACAAGCGATCTTCATATTGGATACAAGCGATCTTCATATTGGATTGATCTTCCTAAGAATCGCTTAGCGGTCTTACCCGCGTATACAGGGTTAGTTGTAATCAGTTAGCATCCTTTTAAGGACATATTCTGTACATCAAAACAAACAACTTTTACTAAGGGGCCAACACAGAAATCGCGAAAAAAATATCCGCTGTTCCATACAAAAAGTTCATCAATCTTGAGCAATATGTAAAACTTGTTTGTTTTGATGTACAGAATATGCCCTTAAAAAGATGCTAACTGATTACAAGTAACCCTGTATACACCTCAAGATCCTAATATAAAATATTACTATGATGATCTTGATACGTATATACATATAATTTGTATCTAGTTGCGCCCGCAGTTAAACCCGCGTGATGATAAAAAAAAAACTAGAAGATAAATGTAGCTTAACTATAAACTTTCGCACTTATAATATTATCAGTGAGTGTCATATACAAGTAAAATCTTCAGTTTTTTCAACATGGAATACACATATTTTATATCACACGACCCAAGACAAACCTTTTGTTTCCTCTCTGCTTACTTCAACAAACCTATTGTAAGTGAGAAGGGAAAAATGTGAATGACCGAGCTGAGATGCGAAGTCTGTCAGTGTCGACTGCTCATGGTCACCCCACAAGTTTTACCCAGAACGGATGTGGAACGCATGAGTGCAATTTTGTTCTTTTTTTTACACGTGTGCGTGGATGAACAATGAAAACTTTAGTGGTGCTTGAAAACCTTGCAAAATTGATTAAAAATATGGTCTGTTGTTTTCAAAAGCACGGCTAAGTTACAACACTATTAAAATTCATGTTTGGGGTTCGGGTATTCGGGTTATTTTTTTTTCTTTCCGTATGTGCGATATTTCAGCTATGTAGATTCATGCTTCACGCAGTTTAAGTCAGCATCAAATTTTTTGTATTCGGCCCACATTTGATGTCGGATTCGGCCCTCTACAGGCTAAAACGGCTGAACGGATTTGGATGAAACTTGGAATGGAGATAGCTTGATTATCGGAATATCATATATTTTATCATCATCATCACCGCTTTTTAACGCGGGTGAAACCACGGGGCGCAGCTAGTAGAAAATTACAATTCACACAATAAAAATTATGGGACAGAAACAACACGAAAAATATTCGGGGTTTTCATGATGTTCAGTGTAATTAGCTCCTTTCGGTTTGGTATTACCAATCCGCGCAACCTTCTAATTATCAGACACGTACCCATCGTCACGTCACATGTTTGTCTGCAAATAGCATCTAAATGCTTCACTGTTTTCAACCGAATTCAAAAAAGGAGGTTCCATTCGACTGTACGTATTTTTTTGTATGTACGCAAATACTCCGCCAATTACGATTTGATTTTGATGTTTTTTTTTTGTTTGGTAGGTGGTACTTCAGAGGTGGTCTAATATAAATTCAATCGAAACGAATTAAAATGAAATGAAAAGAAAATTACTTAAATTAATTAAAAAATACTGGAAATATGAAGATATGCGCCCCGCGGTTTCACACGCGGTTTTTGGGGTAAAATTTAGCCTATGTTTTAATCTACGGTATGAGCTACCTTCGCACCGAATTTCAACTAAATCCGTTCAGCCGTTTCGCGTGAAGGAGTAACAAACATACACACACACACACGGACAAACTTTCGGATTTATAATATTAGTAGGATCATGTAGTAGTAGTCGTCATCTAGTTGTTTTTTTAAAAAGCGTATTATATTTTAAGTCGTCATCAACCATAAAACGTCCACTGCTGGACGAAGGCCTCCCCTTAATAGGGAGGAGTTACCATAATACCCACGCTTGGCAGGAGGCTTGGGGATCGCAGAATGGTCTCCACCGTTAACTGAGAGGACGCTGCTGCCCGTCCTCCGGTGGGCCTGGTTGCAGTTTTAGGACATACTCAGGTCCAGTGAGACGTCTATTTGATTCAATTTGTCGCACAGCTCGGCTCGAGCACGCAACGTGTGTTAGATATAAAATGTTTCAGTGAGTACACACACCAGAGAATTGTTCTTATCAAAGTAAATTGGAAACAAATTGCTGCGGGAGTGATGGCTGGTGCAAGGCATGAGTGGTTGCTTTTGAATCTAGTGGTTTTGGATGCGTTTATCAATATAGGACCCAAGGATCAAGGTGACACTGGTCTTTGGTTGTATATCTAATAGGGGACTAGTACAAAAAAAATTACAGTCAATAATTGTTTTTGTTCCCACACGACATTTCGGTTACGGCTCTTTGAGCGGTCATTAAAGAAAGAATTGTTTTTTTATCATTTCTATTCTTAAAGACCTACTTTTTCCTCGCAAACAGGGCAGAAATTTGGGTCTTTTCCGCCAGGAGGGAGGAAAAGTATTTTGTATTTGGAATGTGGATATTGTTAGTATAAATTCCAATCACCAAAGAGATCAGCCACGGGAATTGTATGAACATGTAACAGACGGTTTGAAAGAAGAGGCGCGCAAAGAATAAAAAATAAAGTTTGAGAAAAAAAACAAAAAGCGTGAAATGCATTCGGCCTTTGTTCGTAATTGTTTACCCCAAATTCGGATTTTTTATTGTTTTATTTTAAGTGTGAATAGAGTGTGAGTAGTGAGAATGAAATAAACGTAGGTACTATTCTTATTCATAAGTTGCACTTACTTATTTTGTCATAGAGTGTGATAAAAAGTAGAGTGTCTCGGGATCAACACTATTTTAAGCTCGAGTACTTTGAATCCCTCACTACGCTCTGGATTCAAAGTACTCGAGCTTAAAATAGTGTGGTAAACACACTCAAATTAAAAAAAAATGTTTCCTCCCTTGGTAAACAATCTACTATTGAGCCCCCTGTCCTCTACTGTTTCTACAATGAGGCAGACACTAAGATATTTAGTTCGATGATCCCAAAAGTGAGGACATTCCCAACCAAACATTTAGTAGATATAATAATTATGTCTAGTTGAACTGTTATCGCCATCTATGAACATCTCTACTAACAACGTGCCATGGCTCTCAAGTGCAAGGACCGCTCATCAACGCAGTCGGCGTGCGACTGAGGTCACACTGGAGAGAATGTACTTATGCACACCACAGAGTCGGTTCCATTTCATAATTATGTTCCAATAGCTCTTCACGTGTGTAGGTATACTTGTAACAAGTCAATAATTTCCGTAAAACTAGCCAGCACACAAGGACCTGGGGGTATGTCTTAAAACTGCATCCAAAACCACCGGAGGACGGGCGGCATCGTTATCTCGGTTAACTGTGGTGAGCATTCTGCGATCCCCAAGCCTCCTTCCAAGCGTGAGGGGGAGGCCTACGTCCTGCAGTGGACGTCTTCTGGCTGATGATGATGATGATGAGTCAGCTCAACGCTCTTGCCTTGTGCTGTCATCGCCGAGAGATTCACTAAAAGACTTTTCCCATTAAATCGCGAAAGCTGTATTATCGCTAATCTCTACAAGGAAAAGTGCTATTGTTTATAATGGCAATTTTCTGGAAGAGCAGGCCAACCGCGTAATGGTAAACTTACGAAAAAAAACATTTGTAACAAGATTCTTCAGCCAAACTATGTGCTATAAATATGTTCTGGTTTCGAGGGATTCATGTAATGGTGACTAAGGTACCAAGCGATTGGTATATTTATGCGTTTAAGCGAATGAACTAACTCCACTGTTCATAAGAAATCATTCAAACTACGGGTGAATACAACCCAGCCAGCCGATAATAATAGCTAGTATTACATAATAGTAGATTATGCACTAAGAGAATAAACACGCAGGCGGCATATTGAACCCTGAGTGTAACGTATAGAGTCCTGAGTGAAGCGAGGGGTTCAAGCTGCCCAACACGAAGACAGGCTTTATTCCAGAGGAGCATACTCTACAACTCACACCTTCTGCGAGACAATAAAAAGCCAGGGCTCCATAAATTAAAACTCACTGACAATCACAGGACCAAACACCGTCTTTTGTTTCACATTCTTTGTAAACGCACCTTTTTTTTTGAGTCCTGCTTATGGTGGCCAGTTCGATTTTCGAACAAACCTCTTTACAATGCCATAAGGGCTTTTTTTTTACTTAGTGTTTTCCACGAGTGTCCAAACGAATTTGACGTTCCAAATTAAAATCACTTTATTCCTTAGGGAGTTTCACACAACTTTATATCCCTTATAAGAGATAATGCGTTACTTTACGTTGAGATTGAATGATATGTAATTGGACATTGTCGAGCAGGTGGTGTGGAAAAAAATTATTCAACCACACGTAAAGATCGTAACTCGTCGAAATTTGCTAAATTTTGTTATCACGAGCGATATGATTGAACGCGGAGACGGCGCCTTATCGTCCGTACATGTGCAAATTGGCTCAGCAATGGAGCCTGCCCGGGGGAAATCTCGACTGAGCCCTACTAAGTTAATAAGCAAACGATTTTTCACACGATATGCATTTACATTTTACATGTTCTGAGATATCTATATTTGTCAAGGAAAAATCAACCAGTTCAGCTTGAGAGGCACGCCCGACGATATCAAAGTTCTAATAATCTCAATCTCTTCAGCCAGAAGACGTCCACTGCTGGACGAAGGCCTCCTTTTAATAGGGAGGGGTTGCCATAATCCCCACACTAAGAAGGCGGCGTGGGCAAATCATGCAAAAAAAACTTGGCAAAGTTCTAATAATAATAAATTATTTTTTTTAAATCTCAAGAGGCTCTCGCTAGACGGTTGGGTCAAGGGTCATATGCAAAAGACAGTGGTCCTTGACACGGCACACATTGTCAGGAGGTTCCTCACACCGCCGCCCTAACCACCGGCAGCTTGAGCCCTGCCCCGCTGCCGGCGGCGGTACCCTAGGTTTAGTTTTTTTTATAATATTTATGTTTTTATTATAAAAAATGGAAACTTATGAATGAAAATACCAGAATAAATAAAATAAAAATAAAACTCTCGAACTGTAGCCTTGTAGTTAAGAACAAGCCAAGCTTGTCCCGATAAAAGACACCTTTAAAAAATGCTAAATCATAATTGGTTCATCCATTTGAGAGCTACGATGCCACAGACAAACACACGTTATAAAATAATGTAATAATAGGATAACACGGGGAAAACTCTTGGATACCTAATCCTTAAGGTAAGGTCAGGAAAATAAATACATTCTTACGTTTTTTAGGACATGATCAAGCGTACGAATCAATAGCAGTATCAGATATTCTGCCGATGGTCATAGGCAGGCTTTATCTGTCAGGAGAGCGTTGTTCGACTTAAAATTTCATACTTTGATTCATACTACAAAGAAACAGTGATAATGCGCCATAGAGTAATAGAAGCAGAGATGTGATCAAAGGATTTTTCCTTAAAAAGACGCGTGACTGTGCGAGTCTGTGTGTCTGTGTGTGTGTCTGTGTCTGTGAGGTGGAGGCTCGCGGGAGGAGTGGCAAATTGTACTGCCATCCAGCGGTTTTCAGGTAAAGTTTTTGAGAATCGAACTAGTGAACTAACACTTAGCTGAATTAACACTTAATTTCTTAATATCACGCTAGATGTCGCATTTCTAAATTTTATAGAACTGATCATCATTAAATATAGAATTAAAATTACTTACGAATGAAATTAGATGGCAAACATGTCATCTGAATTTTTCCCTCGGTAATTTATACATAAAGAAACAGAGCAACTTATTCCATTTTTACTGTTACTAAGTAAAAACATTAAAAATCGTACGTCTAATATGTAAGTTTGAAGGACCGTTACGCGTGGCGGACGTTAGTAAACTGAGCAAATAAGTATGACGTCACACACTCCGTCCGCAAAATAGGATCTGCGGCATGTAATGCGTCCTTTTCAGGTTTCAAACGGGATAACTTGGCCATGATAATATAGTTCTGTTCGTTTAGTTCGGCTATTTTAATCAATTCAGCGTAATTAGTTCTCACGACACGATTTTAGGAAATGATTTCGCGCTTGGTACAGAAAGTTGGGAAATTAAGTTTCCATTAGTACCAACTTCGAAACTCAGAACACAGTAAACTCTGATTAATAGCGCTGAAGTTTCATCAGTTTGATACGGATTATTTAGTTTCTAGAAACAAATTAATGTAGAGTTCAAGAATCAAGGAATCTATGTTCGATGAAACAAAATTTACTAAAGCGAACTTTCTAAGTTAATTAATTCCTAAAAGTTATATTAACAACTGCATCCCACAGATATCTGAACTAAAATAAGAATTTTCATCATTGCCTACACCAGACATTGTAAACATAGAAAATCTCTTACTTAGTTTAACTTCTAGTTTTTAGGCTTTTCTAGTTTAGATTATATATTAGTCCTCACGATCACTACTTTTTGCAAAACTTTATCATGAAAAGGCAAGAAATAAAGACAGATTCAACTTATAACTTATCATTTTATTTGAGGCTCGGTCAGCAAAGAAAAAAATCATCAGCCAATTTTTTTTTTCTTTTGATTAAACTGACTTTCGCTACTGCACAGGAGAGACAAGAAAAATATTTTTTTTGCTTTCATTATTATGACTTTTTGATAAAGCCACTGTATAAGTGTCCTATATTAAGCTATTTATTATGTGCGTGTGCATGACGTTCGCCTGATGGTAAGCGTCACATCTGGCACTAACAGTAGCAGTGCCAGAATTGTGAACTTGCAAACACAATCCTGCGCCGCACTGCACTGCGCTCGTCACCCTGAGATATTAGATGTTAAATCTCTTCATGCCCAGTAATTTCTCTGGTAACATTGCCCTTCAAACCGGAACACAGTAATGATTGCACACTACTGCTTCGCGGTTGAATAACTGGCAACGGTGTGGTACTTCCCCAGGCGGACTCTGCAGTAGAGTACTACCACTACAAAATAAAAATTAAAAGTTTATGCCTGCAATAATTTTTTTTTATAACATACCCACAGTTGGCTAATATTGTTTTGCCGATTAGACATTTTGTTTTTCTATCTAAACAGGAAAATAAGCTTAATTCATCAGCTTCATAACTATTTAAAGAATCTCTAACCTTTTGTCTATATAAAAAAAAAAAACTCCAAGCGCTTTGCAAAGAAGCTTGGTTACTTATTTTGCGAGACATTGTTTGACAATGTATTGTACGTCTTCGAAATCGCTCCGAGCCAAGTGAAAAGCGTTGAGACAGTCGTTTCAGCGTTTCAGAAAAGGGTTATAGGAGATTGGATCTCCGATTCAATAGAGACCCAATTTCTCACGAATATACATATAAGTACGAGTAAGTAGGTATGTATACGACAACAGTGATTTTATATAGGAAATATACAAGGTGTTTCGTAGATGGTTGCAAAACTCAAACGGTGTAAAACTATCTTTAGACCAGGGTAACACCTTGTAAGTTTGATGAATATGACACATGTATATTGTTGCAATAGGGAATATGCATGTGTTTCAATTATTAAAAATAAGAGCTTACAGTTTAAGCTGGTATGGCCTAATTAATTAATGAACTTAATACATCGTTATAAATCAAAAAGTCAATGACAGAAATAAAAAATACAATAATAATAATGTCAAATATCAATGTCACATATTAAAGCCTTAAACTAAATAAATAACCCACCAGTAATCGTACCAGGTGCAAAGGTGCCCATAACGCTGGCCGCGTTGCCGCGTTGGATAGCAATGGCTAACCTTTGCACCAGGTACGAGCCGGAGCGGGAGTCGCCAGTCTTATCTCTTAACCTACGACCTATTTCTGAAACCAAACTTTTGGCCGCAGAGCCCCAACAGCCCATCGTCTCGACGGCGATCGGAACAACAAAGTATTTTGACTCCAACGCCGCGTACTTTAGGCTCTTTTTGCTAGCAGCATCCTCCGCTGCAGCAGCCGGCGAGCAGACGGTGCGACCTAGGTGGCTGGCGACTACAGTGCTGACGCAAGTGGCGTCCCACACTAGGCACCTGCCGTTCTTCCACGGCACCAGGGTCAAACCGTCCGGTCTTTTGCCGTCCGTCCTAGACAAACCAGGCGGCTCGAGCACGCAGGGGACGCCGGCCGAACTATGTCGTTGAGGAAAAAATAATAGAATAAATGGAAAGTTTAACTAAAATAAAAATAATTGAAACCGGCTGGTAAAGTTCTGAAATAAAGGACACATGGTCTACTAGGCTACCTACATAAGGTTAAACTACATCACGTGCAAAAAGTACGTTTTGCGACACCGCAGTGTGTTGTGAGATCTAAACGACCTCAGAACCAAATAATAATCTAGGTCAGATCCTAAGTAGCTACACAAGTACAAGCGCTTCCTTATAGCATACTTGGGCGAAATATCGTCGCAAAGTCGAATATTGGGCATCGTTTGTGTACCTTTACATTAGAAGTATCGGGCTCAATATTTGGGCGCCTAATAGCGGATATCGGAAAATCATCAGTGGACAAACTTGCCGGGACTTGTTAATTTGAAGGCCTGGTCCGAGCCCGGGGCTACGGATACGGACAGAAGCGACTGGTGTTATGTTCCGCATTCCAGAATGTTTAATAGTACACTGTATAGTTTCGGTCCGAAACGTAACATTACGTTTAAAATGTAACATGTAATGTAATGGTATACTTGTTTTACATTAGACCTCACTAGCACAAGTTCCATAATATGTGATGTACATACAATCGGCCGGTAAATTGGACCGCAGCAAATATCCCCCATTTTTGGAGGAAATATTCGACAATGTAAAAATAGCCGACATTTTTATTTTAATTATTTAGAACCTGTATTTCAAGTTCTCAAAAATTCGTTGATAAATACGATAGGTATGCGCGTACCAACAGTAAATAGCTTTAACGATGAAGGTTTACTTTAACGGTTCATAGAAAGAAAATAAAATGAATAAATAAATGACATTTAGACAATATTTGGGTACTCGTACTCGGACAGTATCCAACGGAACCCTATTACTAAGCCTAAACAGTTTGTCTTTAGAACCATAACAGATAACATACCTAATTATTATGTTTTTTTTTTAAACAAATCAAAATTGCCCATTATTTTTTACGTGATCTCGTGGCCGCTCGGAGTTATCTAATATGATCTTACAACTTCTTTCTTATGTCAACAACTACCATACTTATAATTACAGTTACTTAATTTATAGCATCGTATGTGACAAGAAAGATCTAGCTTTTTTACACTCCTTCATAATAATCCTTACTCCCCTTGAGATACTCGTACAACAACGGACTAAAGCCGTCATAAAATTATCTCAACAAAGATGAGTTACTGTTACTACTGCAACCGTACTTTAGGCGTTAATGTAAATCTACGTGACGAGAATTCATACGAGCTTCTACGAGCATCCAGGAGTATCTACGGTCATTTACGGGACATCTCCGGTCATAATGGTTCATATATGGGTCAACGGGGCATTTAGATAACGGAAATACGACTGCCATCTTTAGGTAATAAACAGAAATCTTTATATCGACAGATATTGGACTAATCTGCGTAGATAGTTGGAAATATCGGGTGAATGGCAAGAAAAATCTAGTTGTATCCCGTAAATGGTAGTTACGCAGCACTATTATTTATTCTGTGGTGCTAATGCGTTTGTAAGGGATGTTTATTACGAAGGTTACAGTAGGTATTATACCGATAATTACGACCATAAATTTACTATCTCATGTACCTACGTCCTACGTAGAATCCAGTACAAATATTGTGAAATAAAACCGGAAATGTGCGTGTTGAGCTCGACCTTGACTCTAGAGGCACCAAGATTTCCCCCTACTTTCACGCAACATAATACTGTGATTACAAAAAAAAAGTGTTTTTTCGTCGGTTCCGTTCGGGATTATTGGTACGCACTTGTACTTGGCATATCATCACTGAGAAGACGTCCACTGCCGGCCGAAGGCCTTCCCCTTTACTGGGGTGTTACCATAATTCTCATGCATGGGGATCGCACAATGTTTACCATCGTTAACCAACAGGACGCATTGTTTTTTTTTGTTATTATTCTAGATATAGCTAGAGTTCGCACGCATTTTGACGAATTTGACGAACTTTATACACTTTGGTTAACGAACGATAGCAGGTGTAAATATAATTTATTGTCGTACGGAACTCTCGTCCTCGCGAAGTACTCTCACTTGACTGAGTTTTCATCTTAGCCCAAAAAATTATTCCTACTGAAAATTTAATGTATGAATGTCTAATAACGTTTTTCAGGCTAATCAAGCTACTGTCGGCGAAGGCTTTACTGTTTTAGGAGTATTAAATATTTCAAGGAGATATTAATCTTCCAGAAATTTCTTTAGATAGAGCTAGCTTGAGTTTCTCTAGGGGATTGTATCTGCAACAAAGTAATTCGTAGTAGAGCCGAAATTACTATACAGCGTATTAGCATACTGAAGTAGCAGTGAGCATATATCTGTTGACCCAACAACCGTGGGGGTCTAGAGAGGAGACTATAAATCGGCAAAAGTAGCGGTTTTTTACACGACTGCCCAAAAAAAGAAGTGTGTACCTCTTTTTGTCGCACTGGACACTGTAGCGACAACTGTAAAATATTTGTTTTTCACACCACCTGCTCGACAATGTCCAATTACATATCATGCAACCTCAACGTAAAGTAAAGCATTATCTCTTAAGGTTAATATAAAGTTGTATGAAAGTCCTTAAGGAATAAAGCGATTTGAATTTGGAACGTCTAATTCGTGTGGAAACTCGTGGAAAACTCTATTTTAAAAAAAGCCCATTGTAAAGAGATTTGTTCGAAAATCAAACTGGCCACCATAAGCAGAACTCAAAAAAAAGGTGCATTTACAAAGAATGTGAAACAAAAGACGGTGTTTGGTCCTGTGATTGTCAGTGAGTTTTAATTTATGGAGCCCTGGCTTTTTATTGTTTCGCAGAAGGTGTGAGTTGTTGTTGTATAAAGCCTGTCTTCGTCTTGGGCAGCTTGAACCCCTCGCTTCACTCAGGACTCTATATACTACACTCCCTCGTTACGCTCAGGGTTCAATATGCCGCCCGCGACGTAAGACACTGCTTTATTCCCTTAGTGCATAATCTACTATTTCGTTCTGATCTTTTGTCACTGTATTATTTGTATTTGTTGTAATGTCTCGTGTGATAAAATAAAGTATTTCTTTCTTTCTTTTTTCTTTTTCAAATTTTTTCAGGGTTCATGTATGTATGTATATATTGTGAGTTTATTTATTCCACCATAACTTCTAAATGCCTGAATAGATTTGGATGTATGGGGATATACATATAGAATCCTTACATCATCCTTCTGACACATAACAGTAGCAGTTGTATAATTGTGAACTTGCGAACGAAATCCTGCGCCGCACTACACTATGCTCGTCACCCTTGAGATATTAGATGTCAAATCTATATCTAAGTAGACCACCATAGGCTGATTGTGAATATAACGTTAAATATCTTAATAATACTAGTTATACCATGAGTGTATTTTGGAGGCGTGTGGAGAAACTCAAAATTGTGAACAATATAAAGATAGATAAATTTAATATCGATGGACATTTCACAGAGCGCCATCTAGCCCCAAACTAAGCAAATCTTGTACTATGCAAACCAGATAGCTGATTGAATAATTACTGCAATCTTCTTTACATTCAAATACTATTTTGACCCACGACACAATCCTGGGTGTTATTCATTACAATGAATCAGCCAGTAAACGTCCTCTGCTGGACGTTACTGGACCTTAATAGGGAGGTGTTGCCATAATCCCCACGCTTGGCAGGCGGCTTGGGAATCGCAGAATGTTCACCACCGTTAACGGAGAGGACGCTGCTGCCCGTCCTCAGATGTTTCTGGTTGCAGCTTTAGGACATACCCAGGTCCCAGAATGTAATGCAATGATATAAAAATAAGAAGCTTAACAAATTCGCGACCAATCACCGGACAATGCCACTGTTGTGTGTCCGCCGTTGCGTATCGGAACAAACGAACTTTCAGCGTTACACTGTGGAACCATAGGTACGGCTGAAGGGTCAAATTTGGGGCTACCTTTAACAACAGTTGTTAGTCATTCTTTTTTTTATCGGATACATTTTGGAGTTGAGTGTACTTCGTTTCTGCATGATCTGGTTCCCCCTGCCCATTCAGCTATCGCAATGCTCGAAAAAGTGACATCGTTTCATGGTTGATGCATGTTCGATTCCCGAGAGATACAATCTGGGTGACTTCATGTCGCGGATGAATTGGTTTCTTCTAAACAAGCGTCCTTGTAGACCGCATCTCAGCTCAGGCGAGTTAGCGGTCATACGCTAGCCTATAATCGAATAAAAAATTATGTAAATGCTATAATTTAAGTGTTCCTATTCGCGGGCAACCGGTGGATGCAAATGGCAGGTTGTCGTAGAGTGTGGTGGTCTAAGGGGGAGACCTTCGTTCAGCAGTGGACGTCTCCGGGCTGATGTTGATGTGCTCCTGTTTATTTTGTAACGACTCAACGAATTTGGATGAAATTTGATGTGACGGTAATTTATGTCATAGAGTTTTTATTCCGGTACATTAGCGGCCAATTGATTTCGTATTAAATAAATATAGTGAAATCTTCTCCAGACCTGTTACTTAACAAAAAAAAACACATCAGCCAACTGTTCTATTATTGTCGTTACTATTGCAACATGTTCAGAGCGGTCGTAACTTTTACGGTCAGTGTACTTTATTAGTACATTATGATACGAGTGTGCTATGTTGGTCATTACACTAGAGGCGGTATTATGCGCGCGAGCCGCAGGCGAGCGCGATAAGAAAGCCGAGAGCGTAATGACTAATAGCACAAGAGTTCCATACGACTGTTTTCGTCACACTTGCGAGGAAAAAACAATATTTTTTTGATAATAATCAACCACACAGCGAAAACGTCAACAAACATTTGCGGAAAATGGCGCCCAAATCAGTAATGCGCGCGCAGGTTGACATTTACTTCAGCGGCATAAGAACTCTTTGTTGGTATTACAAAAAAACTGTAAGTATTACCCGGCTATATTAAGAGTGCTTCGTACACGTACGTCTAATTGCAGTCACGTACAAACTTGACTTTACCGGGTTATACTTATTATAGTGCAAGTGCCGTAATGTAAAGTAAAAAGCACGCGTGTATAATAGCTTGGATTATGAGCCTAAAAGCGATGTAATAAGATCTACTTTACGAGCAAGTTTGATGAAAATTCATTTACAGTATATTTTGTTTATCACAGACTAAAGAATTCCATTATTCTAAGCTTTATACATTTTCCCTCCTAGTCTTAATACCTTAGTCCGTTCCCCATTCATGGAGCCTGCCCGGGACAATGGCAGTTGTTATTGTTCAACTAATGAAAACTAGGAACGAGTCGGGCGAGATGCGATCGCTCCACTTCAATCATTCACTATTTCACTCGTTCATTCGTGTTCAGATCCAAATGCTCTTTGTGATTCACGTCAGGGCATTCACATTTCACGTTAGACCATTGTGAATTTCTTTATTCAGTTTAAATCATTAGTGCAAACCCTCTGTTTAAATCCATAAGTTATTAATATTAATTTAGTTATTTTTGTTATTATTTTAAGTCTGCACAGTATTCACTTCAAGTTGTATTAGGTTAAGTTTATATGATAGAGTAACAAAAAAAAATGAGTAAAAACAAGGCTTAATTATTATTTTGTTGTTAGGAGTGGGTACGTAATAATTACAACCCGCTGTCTATCTACCTATTACAGTTAAAAATACGGACATAATATACAATGTGTAACAAAAAGGTTTAACAATACTGAAGGCATGTATGGTACTCATCATTATGAACAACTTTTACCATGGGGCCAAACCATGAAATCGCGAATAAAATATCAGCTGTTCCATACATTTTGTCCAAGATCAATGAACGTTTTGTATGGAACAGCTGTTTTTTTAACGATCTCAAGGTTGGCCCAAAGTAAAAAAAAAACGTATGTGGGTATATAAGAACCTTCAGTATTGTTGAACTTTTTGGTTACACATTGTATAACTAGCTGCGCCCCGCGTTCACCCGCGTGATAATGAAAACTGTTATGACAATGATAAAAAGTAAAAAGTAGCCTACACGTTATTCCGGGAAATGAGTCCATTCCCAGTTTCATACAAATCTTTTCAGCTATTTTGGTAGCAAACACAGACACATATACCGACAAACTTTCGCATTTATAATATTACTGTGCATCAAACATCGAACCTTACTTATTCGAATTCTATGACAGACCCTTTCTATTTCCCCTGCACTTTGCAAAAGACTGCAATTAATAAGCCTCAAGTGGCACTTGTGAGGGGAATCCCGGCAGACGATCAATGGAGAACGAATGTGGATTCTCACATATTTATACCCCGAAACGATGTTTCATTTTCAACCGACTTCAAAAAAAGAGGTTTTCAATTCGATTGTGTGTTTACCAATCATGACTTACAAGGTCATACTTCAGATGTCCTATAAGTATAAATTTTATCGAAATCAATTTAAAGTTAATAATAATTTTAAAAGAAAACAATAACTTTAATCTAGAATTACCTGGTTGAGATTTTTTTTTCTAGTTATTTTGATTTAGAAACCTAACTACTGCACCGATTTCGATAAAATTTCTATTTATAGGACATCTGAATGATGACCTTGGTAGGTCATGTTTGGTAAACACACAATCGAATTGAGAACCTTTTTTTTTAAGTTCTCAAGTCGATCAGGTAACACCTGACTACCTAGAATAGTAGTTTTGCGCGTGTGTAGATATCGATAGGCATAGTAAAATTAAGCTTAAAAAAACGTAACACTGCATCAGCTTTTAAAAAACCACTGTTGCGGTAAGTCAACTCAAATAAAGGTCAATAAGGTCAAAGCTCATACTCGAATAGTCATCTTCCAGCACATTACAAACTCTACCCCCCTGTATTGTGGGAAATTTCCAATAACCATTCGCGGTGGACGTTGAATTAATTTTTCGGGCCTTTGCTGGTTTTCTTACGGTTTTTCCTTCACATAAAAGCTAGTGGTTAACTCATCGTAAGGATTCGGAGATCAAACCCAAAAGTAGAATTCGAGGTGCGACTTTTCCTGGGCAAACACGAAAAAGAGACATCATCGTAATAATCCCCCTAATTAACAGTGAGTGAAGCGGACGAAGTCTATGCAATAACTGGCAAGATTTGCTTTCATCTCTCCGTGTGTTTGAATGCTGGTACTCGCATACGGGTATTAAGCTAATACCTAATATCTATATAGTCACAAACGTGCAAAAAAATGTCCGCGCCAAAACTTGGCGAACGCTTTTCAGTGCGCCGACTTGAACTACGATAAGACACAAGCGCTCAAGCATACATTGAACACCATATAAGCGATATAACGTTTAATTCGAACAATTCTGAACTATACAATGCACGTATATCGTATAGGTATGTACAACGGCGCTCGGACGTTTTTTGACTGTTTACGTTTACTTAGAGATTGTGACTATTTAGATATTAGCTCAATGCATACGGGTCGTATTTTTCAACTAATCTTGACTCGGGAATCGAGTATATGTTGAGCGCCAACTCTTCACTCGCGTCAGTCATACTCTGTCTTTGCGACATGCGAGCCGTACGATACGACAATACAAACTTCTAATACATGTACATGTGTTCTCTTTTGTCATGCAGTAATTAGATTCGCTGTCTCTATTTTCTGGTAAATGTAATATCCATACTTTTAGCTAGGTATGCTTGATTGTGTTGACTTGTTAATTTTGAACGATTTGCATGTGCTGGGCCCGTCCATTCCATTATCACAGTCGCTGCTAAACACTCAATCAACAAAAATAAAACACTCTTTTGTAGGTAAATCATAAAAGACTTCATTGTTTCCATTTCAATAAGAATCCCGTCTCAGCCGGAAATTGAATTAAAATGCACTCGTGCGACGCTTCCACATCTTAAAGAAAATGAGACTTATGACGTCATAATTCAAACTCTTTCAAGTTAATACTTCTTATAAGGGGTCGTAGCGACTACGTAGCGGTTTTTAGGTATAAGAAATCAAGGGTTTTTGTAATTATTTACGTTAATACTTTTTATCGTGACAAATAAGACGAACAAGACGCTTTACTGATGGTAAGAGATATTCGTAACTTTGAAATTCGTAAATTTAAAAAAAAACGATACTGCCTTTAAACATGCATAGCCAAAACAATCACGGCACTTGTAATGCTGTCAAATGTCGCCTTTGAAAAGGGAGCCTTTGATATTTATGTGAATTGGCCATTTGGCAGAATCGATAAACTGGTTTATGTGTGAAAATATTACGTTCTATGCTTTGTAAGAAATCATATTTTTACCCGATTATTCAAAAAGACTCAGTTAACGGTGGTAACCATTCTGCGATCCCCAAGCCGCCTGCCAAGCGTGGTGATTATGGCAACACCTCCCTTTAAGGGAGAGGCCTTCGTCCAGCAGTGGACGTCTTCCGGCTGTTGATGTATGCAAAAAGAAGGATTATTATTTGATCAATCTATTGATGTATGTTTTATGTTCATCTAGCTGCGCCCCACGGTTTCACCCGATTATGATGATAGAAGTTGCCTGAATGTTATTCCGGATAATCTACGTCCATTCCGAGATTCATCCAAATCCGTTCAGCCGTTTTGCAGTGCCTAATTGTGAACTTGTAAACAAAATCCTGCGCCGCATTCCACTGCGCTTGTCGCCCTGAGATATTAGATGTCAAATTTCTTCATGCCTAGTACTTTCTCTGGTAACATTACTAACATTGCCCTTCAAAACGAAACACAGTAATGCTTGCACACTACTGTTTGCCGGTTGAGTTACTGGCAAAATAGTGTTGCAATAGTCACGGAGAAACGTTATTACCTTTTATATAGCGTCTTGTTTAACTTATAAAAGAAACTATAGGTCTGGTAAGCATATAATCTGTAGCAGTTACTATGACCTAACGCCGACTGTTTAAGAGCGGCCGCACACTATAAGAAAAACCCGATAGAAAAACCGGACGGTCGCGCCCGAAGACGCTCCGTGCGTACATTTTGTACTAAGTCCCGCACACCGTAAGAAATTTTTCGTGACGGCCGTCTCGCTCGGACTTGCTGATTGTGCGCAGTGTGTTACGATCGGTCCGGCGCGCGAGAAAGACGAGTTTCATAATTTGCGGCCGGCCTAAACCGTCACTCTGTAGGAGGCGAAAGGTTTTTTAATATAAGCCCGCCCCATTCATCAACATTGCAAAGGGCCGTGGGTAAATAGGCGGGATATGACGTCATTTCTTCACATCCTGACGTATCTTGCCGCTTCTTCGCATTTATCAGGCTCGTTATGTGAGACGTACGTTAATACACTTTATACTGGAGGTTTGTTACGCGATTTTGCCCGCCTGAGTTGTTTTGTCGGTTTGTTTTTTCGCACTTATATTAATTGTTAATAGGATAGATGTCATTTTTGTTTTATTTATACGGGAATACTCACGTTTAATTAAATAACCCGATACTCCGACTATAGTTTCGATCACATACGGTGACCTTTTTCAAAGAGTGAAAACAGAGCCCGACGCGCGTGGAGCTGCGTCCTGCTTAGCACACCAAAAAAAAAAAAAAAATTAAACCACGTCAGTTTTCATAATAGGATAGATGTCATCTCAAAATTATTATTTTTACTGGCATATACCTTTAATGACTAAAACAAACTACAAAGACTACCTAGCCTACTTTAAACAAAAAAAAAACAAATGGGTCCAGACCCATGAAAGTCTAGAGACAATCCAAATGCTCAATACCACAATCGCTAAATTGTATTAAATGAAGCCATGTTTCGCGGGGGTCTATAAATGGTAAACCCATAGAGTTTGGCATAGTTTGGTTTATTTTAACGACCTCCAAAAAACCTCGGTGACTGTACTGATATATTTTTGTTTTATTTATACGGAAATAAATACTCACGTTTAATTAAATCGGATACCGCCGACTATAGTTTCGATTACATCCGGTGACCTTATTTATTTATTTTTTCTTATTTTTTTTTTACCTTTATTATACTGATATAAGTAAACATATAAAGCCCCTTGAGATGGGCTTTATTGTTTTTTCGAGATGACTGGGATAAACAAAGCTTTTTTTATATTTTAAATCAGAATACTATTATTTTAAGATTTCTAAGAAGACACACCGGGACTCTACTTGTATGTCTAATGTACATTTTTATAGTACCAACTTGAAAATAAAAAGATGCTTTGTCGCATTTTTACGTTGGTTTATAAAAGTACATTACCTACTTTTATTACGCTCTGTGTTTACCCTGAAATGTTGAATGTTTTAATAACATTTTTACTAAGTTTTACCGACAAGTTCTCTGTTCCGGTTTGTGAGAAAATTGGCCGGATATAAAAGGTATGTAAATAATATTCTAGTCTATAGGTAGTGCGATCCCAGATAAGAATACGATAATGAGATTTCTTCGGGTTCTTTGGGAAAAATTGGATTTGGTCCATTTAACTTCAATGGTTAATAAACATTACTAGATAGGTTGAAAAGCTAAAAGCTGACTACATTTTAGCTCAACGCCCTTCAGTATTGCTATTCCTGTCTGAAACATCTTGTAAACCAATAATTTTATGTTAGGTCTCCCTCAGACCTCATATCTGTGAAGCACCAATGGGTTCCAAACTGAGCAACGCAAGAATACTCGTCATGAGTATCTATAGTATCCTGTAGTAGTATCACTGGGACATTACCTCCTTCCGATCTATTAACCGACTTGGAGTATTGTTGTTATCGTTTAGCATAATGGAGCGATGGACAATTAAGGACGGGCCAGTTCTCTGAGTGGACGTCGTTGGATGCAGACTAGGGCACGATATATAAACTGATATTTTTATTATGCCACATCGCAACGATAACCGCTTCTTTTATGCAATCGAGTGAATAGACGACCGGGACGTTCGTGGTGGTAATCGTTACTCCTGCCCATATCAGTAGCAGTGCCAGAATTGTGAACTTGCTAACACAATCCTGCGCCGCACTGCACTGCGCTCGACACCCTGGGATATTAGGTGTTAAATCTTTCATGCCCAGTAAGTTCCCTGGTAACATTGCCCTTCAAACCGAAACAGTAATGCTTGCAGTTCGTAAAAATCATTGTCAGTTCATTCAACTCATTACTACATAGCCAGACCTACTACAACCAACAGAGAAAACACCAAAGTAATAAAAAGAAAAAAATCTCAGTCCGTTTCCTCTCTAGCCTGTCACCGAATCGCTAACCCCCGCGGGACTTCGAAACGAAATTTCATATTCATGAAACCATTCCGAAGGTTTAAATTTCACTCCGCCAGGTAGGTAAATATGGGTATTGATATGAAGACGCAGAGTTCTCGGAAATGTCAATGGGGAGGATTGTTTTTCAGGAATTTATGGGATCTCGGGTTACGGCGATGTTGTTTACTAAAACTCGAAAAGTGTTTGTTAATGCTCTCCTTTGCTCTTATTCTGAAATTGTTCAAGGAAAAGAGCAGGGACTTATTAAGGCAGTGTTTCTTTTAAATTTGTGGACTCATCTTGGCTAGCCTTACATTATTTATGGGTTAATAGTTAATAATAAATAGTTCAGAAACCATAGTTTACGCTATTTGAACTTATGTTTTCAGAAACTATTCGTTGTCAAAAGTTTGTTCAATTCTAGTATAGTGTTTATTATATTATCTTTGGTCCAATCCGAAAATAAAACTCAATGAAACAAAATTGTATAAACTAAACATTAACATTGATTTAAATAAAGATGTAAAACTGGGTATGGACCCGTGCTCCACCTAGTTCTCCACCTGGGTGTAGCATGGAGTACTTACACGTCCTCGTGCTCTATCTGATAATATTTTAGTACATGATAATTTGAATTATGTATCACTTTAAGCAGACACTCCACAATACTGAGCTAAAAATATTATTAACCGTTTCTTAGTTCTTTATGATAATAGTGTTAGATTAATTTGCTGAATAACTTTTTTTTTTATATATTCAAGTGACGAGACGAACAAGACGTTCGCCTGGTGGTAAGCGTCACGCCTGCCACTAACAGTAGCAGTGCCAGAATTGTGAACTTGCGAACACAATCCTGCGCCGCACTGCACTACGCTCGTCACCTTGAGATAATAGGTGTTAAATCTCATCATACCCAGTAATTTCTCTGGTAATATTGCCCTTCAAACCGGAACACAGTAATGCTTGCACACTACTGCTTGGCGGTTGAATAACTGACAAAAGTGTGGTACTTCCCCAGTCGGACTCTGCAGTGGAGTCCTACCACTACACAAAACTACTGTAACTTTAAAACTATTTTAAAACAAAAAGGAGAGCAAACGTATTCAATAATGTATTTTGTTTTTCGATATACCTACATGATGAAACCTATTTATCATCATCATCGTCGTATCAGTCTGTAATCGTCCACTGCTGAACATAGGCCTCTCTCTTGTAGGCCTCTCATCCCAGTTATGTGCTAATTTAATCAAAGTTGCATCCGCAACTTTTACAATATCTTCGACCCAACAAGCTGGTAGACGCCAACGCGTCGTGTACCAGTACGTACCAAATAGATCACAAAAAGCTTGTTTTTTTATTCGTATATAAGTTAGATTGTTTTTAACAACCCGGGTTCAATCCCGCAACCTCGAATTAAACCTGGGCATGTACCGATTTGCAAGTTGAAGTGGCAATGGGCAAAAACTGATAACCGATGGGGAAGAAAGGTTCTTGAGTGGAGACCGCGAAACAGAAGACGCAGCGTAGGCGCGGCCTCCCACTAGGTGGACCGACGACATTGTAAAAGTCGCGGGCAACCGGTGGATGCAAATGGCAGGTTATCGTACAGTGTGGCGGTCAAAGGGGGAGGCCGTCTTTATCACAATTACCTGTTATAGTATTCATTTCTTATTCTTAGTACAGTTAATTTCATTAATCGTTGATTTCTTAAAAATGAACTTTAATCTTAGGATAGTTTCTGTATAAAATGACTTGCCTGTAACATTCGTAGTTATTTATGGCCAATAAATATTTCTGATTTCTTCGTTCAGCAGTGGACATCTCCGGGCTGATGATGTTGATAATGTACCGATGAGCTCTTTGGAGTGCCTAAGGGTTACACCACTGACTTTTCCGTGAAGGAAAACATCACGCGGAAAACCTGCTTACGTCTTGAGAAGAAACTCAATGGCATATGTGAATCCACACCCGCAACGGGCTATCGGGGTGGATATGACCCATTCGCCATTAGGGGGAAGGCCTAAGTCCAGTACTGGGGCCCTACCGTGAACCACTTATAGCGGGACCGAATAGGTTTAGCTGCTGACACTGCGCGACCGCTAACCTTATTGCGAGGCGATAAAATTCACAGTCGCGCAGCGTCGGCAGCTGAGCGTATTCGGTCCCGGAATACGCGTTCATGGTACGGCCCCTGGACTATAAAAAGGCTAATTATATGAGTAAGATCGTTCAGGGACTCGCGTTACTTGATTTGGGGACATGAACTATGTCGCCATCGCCACTCGTGGTAGCTAAAGACTTATAACCCTGTGATATCCTCATAGTCTGAAATCAGATGGGTCATTGTAAACTCGCCACGATAAACATTTATCTACGATCTGTGTACGTAAGATAGCGTTATTATAATACGCTTCTTTTTTTTTAAACAACTGACTTCAACTTCGAATACCTGTATGACATCTTCATATTATTTTCCAGTAATTTTGATTTAAAAACCAAACTTCTGAACCGATTTCGATAAAACTTATATGGAACCTCTGAAGTATTACCTACCAAACAAAAAACCAAACTACTGAACCGATTTTGATAAATAATAATTATGGGACCACTTGTGAAGTATTACCTACCAAACAAAAAAATAATCATCAAAATCAGTTCATAATTGGCGGAGAAATCGCGTAACATACATACAAAAAAAATACATACAGTCGAATTAAGAACCTCCTTTTTTGAAGTCGGTTGAAAAGGCTAAATCTATCTATCTATCTAATACTATAAGAATATCTGTCCTGACATAATGACTGACAGGGGCTAAAAAATGAGTTAAAGTGGTGAATTTTGGGAGCGGGCCAAATTTCTTCCGTACGCGGACGAAGTCGCGGGCGATCTCTAGTATAATATATGAGGAAGATCGACTTGATTTGAGGACTTGAACTTAGTCGCCAATCGTGATAACCTCGACAGTCTGAAATCAGATGGTTCATCGTAAATTCGCCACGATAAACATTTCTCTACGATCTGTGTACGTAAGATAGCGTTATTAAAATCTAAATGACTCTCTCAAGATCTCAACCCATTCAGCGCAATGGTATTCAGTATTCACTCGGGATGAGTCAGTACTATATTTCAAAGACGTACTCCAATTTACCATTTCCACCATTTTGCTCTTCATCAAACGTTTCATTTCTTCAATTAACGCTCGTTTCGCAATCTTACCTTCCGAATCATTAATTTACGCCCGAAGCGGGAAGGGAACGTATTAACAGTTACTCAACTTCCCACCGTACACTACGAAACTACTTAGTTTACTTACTAAAGGCATAGACTATTTCAGCCTAGTTTGGTACAGTCTTCGCAGGGGTTAATCACGAAGTGGACACGAGGGGCTGGACACGCGTGTGCCCAGTTGGTGAAACTCAAAATTGGAATCACTCGTTATTTCGTCATCTGGCCACGCTAGAATTTTCACGCATGTCCAGATAGTGAAATTTTCAATAAATTACATCTTTGTTATCGTCAACTGGGGGTTAGAGACACTTCAGAGTGTTTTTTTAATGAAACTAGAAAATAAGCTGCTTAAATCTATGTATAAGCTTCTTGATTAGGGATTGTTAGAAAAGTTATGTATGAGTTAGATGGTTACAAGAAAGCCGTTGAAGTAAGAATAAAACTTACTTAGACTTAGATGCGTCGACATAATTTTTAACCAACTCCATAAAATTGAGGTTATCAATTCGACACATGTATGAACTATTATTGGAGCTGCAATTATATTCACATAGTATTATAATATAGAACTTCCAAACAAATATACAAAAAAATATGTATAGGTGCAAATAAACATACATAATGTTTGTATGAATGTATGTTTGTCCACGCATTTCTCCGAAACTATTAATCAGAACGGACCATTATTTATTGGATTACATTAACTTCAAATTAGGGAACAAGTTTCATCAAAATTGGTTCAGTAATTTTCAAGATATGGACGTGTAAGTATGGCGGCTGTGCTTTTATCATAAGATGGGTTACTGACTACATTAGTAGTGCAGCTAAGTGGTAGCTGCTAATATAATCCGGTAGTGTTTAGGGCAAATTACGTCAATTGTTACGGTATTGGGTTAAACGTTTTGCCCTACTTCTGATGCAATGTATGACGGACTTGTTTGTTCGTTCATAAACTGGGTGTGATGCAAGCGCATGGATACATGTTATACTAAACTAAGAGGATTTCATAAACACTTTATCAAGAATATCTTTTTCTGAAAATCAATCATTTAATTCATTTATACTAAACTAAGAGGATTTCATAAACACTTTATCAAGAATATATTTTTCTGAAAATCAATGAAAATCATTATGGAATCTTAAATTTTCAACCGACTTCAAAAAAGGAGGTTCTCAATTCGACTTTTTGTATGTATGTTACGCGATTACTCCGCCAAACAAAAAAACAGAAAGTGAAGAAAGATAAAGTGGTCCCATATATATTTTATCGAAATCGGTTCAGTAGTTAGGTTTTTAAATCAAAATTACTTGAAAATATGAAGATGTCATCCAGGTATTCGAAGTTGAAGGCGGTTGTATATTTTTTTACCTTATTATTACCTATATTATTTTATGTTATTTTACTCGCCCACTGATACAAAGTAGTAGTAGTAAAGTAGGTAAAAAAAGTGGTGTAAACCAAAATAATATTATTTCTATTAGATATCAAAGCAATTTTGTATTGCCATTGCACGGAAAAATAAAAGACTGCAAAAAAATCATACCATTACTATATTATTTAGCAGTTGGTCTTATAGTAACGTAAATATTATCCGTCTTATGCATAAAATACTAAAAAGTATTTCATACCTATTTCAATTAAAAAGTGTTTTGTCTTCTTTTTTCAAACTCAAATCGTAATTCCAAAAAAATTTGAGAAAACACTTTTTAAAGCCCTAAAAGCCCTAAAATAGGGTTGAAATACGTTTTAGCGTTTTATGCAGATGACGGTAAAAACATAAATAAATATCGGTGGACATACTTAAGTACTTATAATACATAACTACACCCAGACACAGAACAAACGTTCGTCACCATTCCTTAGCCATACGTATTAGACCTTTAGAGTGTAGAGTGGACATGGTGTCAAAGGTTCAAAAATCTTTACACTGCAGTTCAATGCACTCATTCTGATTGAACTTCAGAGAACGGTTGATCACTGTACTGATTAAAGAATATATGCAGCGTCCAGAATTGACTCATTCATGCGCCAACTGATGGGGCAAGCGCGTGCAAGCTCGAAATAATTGTGTGGATACGACCGATTATGCAGACAATTTTAACATAATAATACGCATAAAAAAACCGACTTCAATTTCGACTACCTGCATGACATCATCATATTTTCCAGATATTTTGATTTATTCCAGTAATTTTGATTTAAAAAACAAACTACTGAACCGATTTCTATAAAATGTTTAAGGGTGAAGTGTCACCTACTAAACAAAAAAAAAAGAATCATCAAAATCAATTCATAAAATGCGACGTAATCGCGAAAAAAAACCAGTCCTATCTAAATATATACGACTACAATAGAGTGATTCGAAACTGTCGCAATTGCATTTTGTAACTTTTATATTTTAACAAGTTCCGTAGTTTTTTAGTAGTTAACAAAAGTGCCCTTCAAACCGGAACACAGTAGTTTTTCATTCTTCTACTTGGCAGTTGAAAATTGGATACCTACTGCAGTATTAATCTACCTACTTAAACGACCTCGTGCGAAGGTGAACTACCTACTCGTTATCAGCATCATCATAAGCAGCCCATCCTAATCCACTGTCGAAAAATGGCCTCTCCCAAAAGACGCCACGTATGCTTATTCTTGGTTTCCACTCTCAACACACTCAACACGTTAAAAACTATCTAGTAAAGATACTATTTTGGTACTTGGTAATATCCACACTAATATTTCAGTAGGGACCCATACTGCAAGCAACAAGGGTCAATAAAAGAGTAACCCCATCTATACTCGGCCGTGTACAAAGTACTAAGCTACCTAAGAATAGGGCTACCAACCGTTCCGATATTTTCCGGATTTTCGATTATGACACATGATGACAGTCATGTTGACTAGACATGACGAGATTTATTTTAATATCTACGTACTACCACGGATCGTTTTTCCCGCTAATGGACATTTATGGCTCTGTTCCCACGGTGCTATCGACAAGCGACTCGAGTATTGTACGCGTGTTCTACGGGTTGCTCGTCAGTAGCCGCGGTACGCCGTCCGAGTTCGCCATGTTGGGCACACGACGCGACGCGTCGACAACGCGTCTGAGTTCAGTCGCGAGTTCACCGTACAATTCGCCGAACTTTAAACCTACACCCCTAATTGCTAGAGCACGATCACAAAGGCTGTTTTTTTTTATTCATTATTGAAAATGGAAAATGTTGTATATATTATGTATTATAGCCAAAACTTACACATTTATATTATATAAAAGTTGGCGTTGCGATCCACTAAAACCTTTAAACCTTGCGATAAACAAAATCTCCGTAAATTTTGTGCACGGGTTTTTTGTTGTTGAATCCGAATTAAATCAAGGGGGTATGAAGATTTAGCAAGGTCACATTTTGGGCGTACTATTTATATTCACGTGATACAATACAGGACAGTTCTCAAGCCATTACTGAATATTTGGCAACCCTACCTATATAGATAGGTAAAGATAGTCTGAACGAACCTATTGTATGGAGATGAGATTCGAACAGAGCGCCTCTGAACGCCATAGTAGGGTATAGTTAAAAGGATGTATATTTTAATATGCTTTTATATACAATACAATAACACTTTATTGACACCATAGAAAGGACATTACAAACATAATACACTACAGATAGGCACAAAGGGCAGCTAATAACTGGAACTAAATATTTAGGGTATATTATTAGGTATATTTAGGTAATATTACACTTTATATCTCCCACTAAGATTCCGTGCACGTAAATCTTTATGATTCCTTATGTTGGGAATGCTATGAATGCGTAATGCTGATTAGATGGTACTTTATGGGTAAATACCATGTCAAACGTCACGATGCGTAAGTAACATAATGTCATGGCCAAAATAGATAGATATATTAACTCTTTATTGTACACACCAAAAGAAATGATAACAGTCATGATGATCACAACACAAAAAAGGAACTTAAAGCTAGTGGTACAAATGGCGGCCTTATCGCTAAGAGCGATCTCTTCCAGGCAACCTTTGGATGGAAAGGATTCGAAGAACACATAGAAGACGGGGTGTGCAATATTAAATAACTACAAGATACAGACATAGAACTTAAATTAACAATTTTAAAATAACAATACTAATACTTAAATACCTAACCATAAAATAATAAACTAATATATATATATATATATATATATAAAATACTATTCGATGAAGGTAAGTATAAACAACAGCATTATTGAGATCGAATTTGTGAAAGATACAACAAGGTACAAAATACGAAAACTTGCTCGATAGGTTTTTTGTAGCATAATCAGCCTTTCTAATAGTCCACTGTTTGACTTAGGCCTATTCTCTAAAGGCGAATGGGCCATATCCATTATCCACAACACTCATTCAGTCATTGTATTTCCTGTCCAAATCTATGCAGATTTTGTTACGAACTGAGCAAGCGTGGTGGATATGGCCCAATTGCCCTTTGTGGGCCTGAGTCTATCCAGCATTGGACTAATCAATAGGCTGATTCTGCGTTATGTGATTCTACCATTCCGTACTGGCCCAATGAGTTTTGATGATGACATAAGACACAAAAAGGCAATTCGAGATAACACGTTTATAACTGTAATACTTACAAAGCGAAGTCGACCTCGACTTTACTCGGCAGTCCCGAAACGAGGCCCATTCCCAGCATTCTCCTTACGAATACAAACAAACAATAACTCCTGAACTCGGAGTATGAAGTGGAATAGCATCGAACAATATCACTCGACCGAATTACTGAAGGAAAGACATCGCAGTTTCACGGTGCTGCGAGCTTTCTGCTACGGAGCTGGCTCGAGGTGTAAGCGATGGCGGAAAGGGCAGAAATGCTTGCAATGCTTCATTTTAGTTTGAAGTTACTTTCGTTAGTTATTCAATATGAAGGTTAATGTTATAAGGCTTGTTGTTATATGATTTGTACGGCACAAAGTAAAAAATACAAACGGATTTCCGCTACGTAGCTGCTTCGAGGTTTGAGCGATAGCGCAAAGGGCAACATGCTTGCAACTTTCCGTTAGTTATTGAATATCAAAGTTAACATTGCAAGGCATATTCATTTGTTGTACGGCACACATTTCCATAAATACAATACGCTTTTAAAACTGACATCTATTTCCACTACCTGGATGATAGTCATCTTCATATTTTTCCAGTTATTTTGATTTATTCCAGTAATTTTGATTCAAAAACCAAACTACTGAACCGATTTCGATAACATTTATATGGGATCACCAAACAAAAAAATAATCATCAATATCAATTCATAATTGGCGGAGTAATCGCGTATCATACGTACAAAAAACAGTCGAAGTGAGAACCTCCTTTTGAAGTTGGGTGAAAGTGCCTAATGACTCCAAAATCAATAGGTTGTGTTATTTTAATTGTAAGTTTAGTCATGAAGAATATTTGAGTGCCTTTATCATCATTATACGCCACTTTTTATGCCAATGCATGGTAGGTATAGGTCTCCTATGCCACCTGCTTCGGTCACGGGGCAAATCGTATCCTGGCTACACCCGCGCCCGCGCCGCGCTTTGATCAATAACGTTGACCCATCTACATAGCTCTGTAACTAGTTAGATAAATGTTTGATAAGAATTAGAAATCCCTTTTAAAAATGTTTTTAATGTAATAATTATGACTACTTAAATTGTAACTATGTCATATCAATATGGGAGTAAGTAAGTTCGTATAGGCTGAGTGGCTAGCCTTAGTGTCAGTGGTAATGTGCAGCTCGAAGGCTTCTGACATGGCTGACGGTTGTTGTTATAGAAACTAGAAAAACAACCGGTACCAACAATTTAACGTGTCATCCGATCCACGGTAGCGCTCAGAAATAAATGCCACTCACGGTCACCCATCCGAAGACTGACCGGGCCGTCCGTTGCTTAACATCGGTGATCGTTTAAAATGGGAGTGATTATCTAGTAGCGTATTTGTAAGCGTTGTTTCCGTCACATGCGCCAACCAATCGCTCACCGAAAATAAGGAGCAGATCACACTGCGGAACGCACTTACTTCCAAATTGCTGTCAGTTTCCCCGCCCTTACTCACGGCCCATGTAATTATCGCATACGAACTGTGGGGGTAAGAAAAGGGGGACAAACGGAGCCTAAATCCTTACGAGGGCTCTAATTGTGTTTTTCTACTAAATTCCTGTGTTACAAGGCAAAAAATGGTATAATTATGCAAAAGAGGAGAAAACGGTACCGAACGAAGCAAATCTGAATATTAGCGGTAAATAGGAGGATTATTCACGATTTGCGGATCGCGAAAATACCTGAGAGGAAGGGAAATTTCTCATTTATGATTATAATGAGGTATTTATTTTATTTACAAAAAGCTGGTATTAAAGGATACAAGGAAAACATGAATTAATTTGTACTTTGTACGATTTCAAGACTATTTAATGTACATCTAAACTCATTAAGCTATCGTAGACCACGTGTCGTTAAATCTCCTTTAATGCAACTTCAGACGGTTTTACGCACTTAAACCATTCGTAAACTCAACTTAACGGCTCTTAAAATACATAAAACGATTCAGACTGCACTCTTAACGCCACCATTACTACCGTGCGTGTTCAAAACTACTTTATTCCGTCTATTTAAAGCGTCCGACGCTTTTATTGCTTTCAACTACAATGTATTTCCTGCTTGTTTCAGGTTGTCGACAACATGGAGAGAGGCACACTGCGGATACTCACCCTCCTGAATTTGGTGCTCGCGACATTCGGCGACTTCACGGCCAACTGTACCCAAGAATGCAAATGTGTTTGGGCCAGCGGGAATAAGCAGGCCGACTGCTCCAATTCCCAGTTTGAAGACATTCCCAAAACTCTTAGCACTGAAATACAAAATCTAGATTTAACTGGGAATCATCTGTATGAAATTACACGACTTGCATTCCAAAATGTCGGGCTTATTAATCTGAAGAAGCTCTTACTTCGAAACTGCAAATTACAAACGATCCAAAGGAATGGACTCAGCGGTCTGGCCATCATGATTGAACTAGATTTATCGAAGAACGATCTCAAGACGTTACTCGCTGATACGTTCAAAGAGACTGTTAAGATAAGGTGGATCCTTCTCAACGATAACAAGCTCGAGAAATTAGAAGACGGACTTTTTAACAACTTGCCGTTCCTGCAGAAAGTAGATTTGAGCAATAACCATATAGTGACTTTAGGAATGAAGACTTTTATGAACGTTCCTAAGCTGAACATACTCAGGTTAGACGGTAATAAACTTGAACACATGAAAATTGACACGCTGAGTGCGCTGACCTCTCTATCTAATTTAGACGTTCACGACAATCCTTGGAGATGTGACTGTTACTTGCAACACTTCAGAAATTGGGTGATCAGCAAAAATTTCTACACTTCTCCGATATCTTGCGCTGAGCCACCAAAAGTACATAAAAAACTCTGGAAAGAGTTAGACTCCAGTGACTTCGCATGCCGGCCAAGTATAGTATACCCATCTACCAGTACGACTCTTCGAACTTCCGACTCAAACGTCACATTATCATGTCAAGTAAACGGCAATCCTCAGCCTGAAGTAAATTGGGTGCTAAATGCTCAAATCATCGACGGATCATACAGATACCAAGGAGAAATTAAATATTTTATCACGCAGTGTAGCGCAGATAACAGCAAATGGGTTAATCTCACCATCATCGACGCGGGAAGTACAGATAATGGCGAATACTTATGCGTGGCAAAAAACCAGGGCGGCGTCGAAGAAAGAAGCTTGACTTTGGCTATAACACAGACTCCACCAGGCATAGTTGTACCGACTGGAATGGATAACAACATGCTGCCGGTTTTAATCGGTGTATCGTGTACTGCAGCTATTTTGCTCATACTTTTGATCATATTATGCTGGTGCTGCTGCAGACGACGCAGTTCCGATAAAAAGAAAGCAGATAATTCAAACGGAGAGGCTTTGATCGAAGGTTCTGTGATACCAGAGATGGAAAAGAGTCTCATATCCGCTGTGAATCCGGTGACGAAGCCACCGCGCAGATATGACGCTCCTCCTTCCATCATGAGTGGAGCCACCGAGATGTCAGAGCTCAACAAAACATTGCTGGACAATGATTCTGTTTTCGGTAAGAACGTAATCTATCTATTTTATTTAGAATAGATTTCGCATTATGTAAGAATTGTTTTCCTTGTTTTGCTGATAGGTTCAAATAAATCAAATAATATTATTTCCTCTTCTTCAGTTTGAAGGAACCGAACAAGGAAAACATTTAACTCGCTTACCTAAGTAAGACAAACATTTTACGGGTTAAACAACATTCTATTTCCATTTTTTTCGTTGAGTTTTTCAGTATATTGATGCTCTATGGCGCTGTAAATTGGATTGATGTTCATTCACAAATCAAAATTGAATTTCTATCTGTTTTGTTTACTCTTAAGAAATGTGTTGTTATTTGACTACAGTCGTAATTCTTCTGTAGAGGTCGCAGCAAACTTAGGCACCCATGTTATATTTAAAGACTATACGGGCAGACGCGCTAAGAATTAGTACCTACCTGTCGATCATTAAACCCAATCAATAAATGAACATATTGAAATATGAAAAAACTTTGCTTCCTATTACTCCTACTCACTCACGCAACAGCCAAAAGACGTCCACTACTGGACGAAGACCTCTCCCTTAATAGGGAGAGGTTGCCATAATCCCCACGCTTGGCAGGCGGCTTGGGGATCGTAATAAACTCCTACGCATTAGTTTAATTTATTTCTGTTATTTCCAGCTCACAACGACGACGAGAAGCGGTCGCTGGACTTCGATCACCCAAACAAACGGTCACAAGATGCCCTCAACGTCGAATACGGACGAACAGACGGGCGGACGTATCCTCCTGATCTCCTCTCTTTCCCTCCACGAGCTGCCCAAATTTCTCCCGCAGCTAGCAACGCGTCTACAGTTCCTGACACCACCAGGCTTCCCCCACAACTGAACCCAATCAGTCCCATACACTCCCCAATTTATGGCATGACCACCAACCATAACCTCTTCAGAACTCTCCCATACTCGCGTTCCCAATCACCGTTTACAGCCCCAATCACCCCGCCGGTCGTCACTCCGCGACAAGGATACGTCACCATCCCAAGAAGACCTCGAGTGCCGAGTTGGTCAAGCACTGCTAGCACTGCTATCCTCCCAAGCTCCGAAGCCCAAGAACCATTATACGACAACTTGGGGCTTAGAACAACAGCTGACGGAAGCTCGGTGCTATCTCTCAACAAAGCAGGCTTGGAAACTCAATTTTCTCCAATGAGAAATAGACCTTTGCCAGCTACTCCGACGGCCTACCAAAGTCCTCACCCGGTTTTCTACGCACCGATAGAAGAACAGGAACCGGCACCTTCGCCTGTGCCTCAGTACAACCCTCGGAACAGCATCGTATCACAGCTTTCAAATCAGCTATCGACGCCCGGTCCACAGGAGCCCGTAAACCCAAGAATGAGCTGGACAGCTAAGAACACCTCAACCCCTCAACACGAGGCACGTAAACAACTGTTCAGCGACAGAAGCGACACTCAGTCGCAAGGCTCCGAAAATAACACATTGAGTCGAAAGGGAAAACCGGAGACCGGTTCTTTGAGACGGAATCCAATACCAAGAGAGAATAAAGAGGAAACCAGTTCTCCTTCAAAGGAGGATCCGAGGAAGAATGAGACCAATGTGTCTTTGAACCAATCGGGGACTTTGGGGCGAAGCGGGAAGATACCTCCCAGACCTCCGCCGAAGCCCAAGAAAAAACCGAGCACCGAGGTCAGCCCCACGGAACCTCTGTTTGAAGATGAAGGTGAAGATGGAACGGAAGTGTAGTAGTGAGTTCTCGTTACCAACCAAAGTGCCAATGAGCTTTTAATGAACAGTCACGTGATAGTGATAGAGTGAGTGAAGTGAACACTGCCCTTGGACTCGGAGTGATACGAGACAGTTCAAAAGTAGGTTGAGGTGCTCCTGTAAATAAAACGTTCGTGCTAGATTTTTTACCTATCGCGTACAATTATGGACCATTTTTTTTAAGAATTTTATTATGATTATACTCGAGCATCATGAAATACATTGTACACTGTATGTTACATAAGTATTTTAAGTATTTATTCCGTTGGTTCTATTTGTTTTAGAGGGTAGCTATGAATTCGCTTGCCAGTTGTAGAAGGCATCTCCAACCGTTTCCAAGACTGATTATTCTAAATTGACATCTTTTTGACATTCCTTTGAACATTCTCATCGTTTTGACTTCTTTTTCATTGTCAATAGGTTTGCTAGAGTGAAATTAGTTTAGAAGACTGACGTACTGTTGGTAGCTTTGTAACTGTTGATGAAGTCAATAGTTAATGTAAAGCTTTATTTAGATTGGTTCAGTTCTTCAGTTTTAAGGCTTTTACTTTTCAGTGATGGTCATCGCACATGTGTATATCGACCAGCAGGGCTAACATGCGCACCGCGAGAAAATTTTGTCGTGTCTTTATGTCGTGCGAAAACGAGACAAACTTATACAGATTCGTAGCCTTGTCCTGTTTTGTAGAATCGAGAAAATTTTCGCGCGGTGCGCATGTTAGGATCTCTGGTGTTGGTTTAACTCGAGTTTTGTAATTCCTTTCTAGGGTTTGTTAATTCTGTTTTTACCGTAGCCAAATATTTCATATTCATTCCGTTAGGATATTTTTTTTTAATTATAATAAAGTGCAGGACCACAATAGCAGTATTACCAGTGTAAAAATTAAAACCATCTCCAACCTTAGAATAATAGACACATATACGTGTAACAAAAAGGTTCAACAATACTGAAGGTATATATTTACTCATCATTATGAACAACTTTTACTATGGGGCCCAACTCTGAAATCACGAAAAAAACAGCTGTTCCATGCATTTTGACCAAGGTCACTGAACTTTTTGTATGGAACAGCTGTTTTTTTCTCGATTTCAAGGTTTGCCCCATTAGTAAAAGTTGTTCATAATGATGAGTACTTACATACCCTTCAGTATTGTTGAACCTTTTTGTTACACATTGTCTTTTAATCTATGATAGTAATATACTCGACAGCTAGAGTACGACAGAGTTAAGTGAAAACATGTTAGCGATGACCATCGTAAGACTTTTAATTGGATTTTCATAATCTGTAGCATTTTACCTTACGTAAGTTATTTTTTACTAAAATATTAACTTTGTCTTGTTTTTGTCCCAAGTTAACCCATTTTAGTTTTTAAACTGAGGCTGCTATCCGAATATTTTACTCCTGAATTATGGTATAGTTTAATGCCTAAAAATAGTTCCTAAAGCTGTAATGTTATTTTAATTATTGAGATGCAAATGATACGGAATAAGGCATGTGGAACCCGTGCTTTTTTAATTCGTAGCTTCTGACAAAGCAAGGATTAGGTACTAGGGAACTATGTTGCTATTAATTTTGTGAATATTGACTGTTTTTGTAAATAGTTAAGTAATATTTTAATTAATAAAGTGTTCATGATTGTGAATTGAAGATTTAGCTTGGCAGCTGTACCTAATTACGGATATAAACCTTATTGTATAATAGCACACGATGTATAATTTGTTGTTTAATTCAATCATAAGTACTTACGCCAATGTGTAAGTATATGGATCCGTTTTCAGCTGCACTAAGCAGGTGCTACACTAGCGCTAGCGATTGTGTTTGGTGTACGCATCAATTTTACATATTTTAAGTTGTTGTTTTGTTGTAACCACAGACAACGAAAGCTCTACTTCTTAGGTTAGGACAGCTGTCAAAACAATGTTGTAAAGCAATTGTACGGAAAAGACGTAATGCCAATCATTGGTCGCGCATTTGGTGTAAAACGCTCGAAATGCCATTGTGTGACATTTAGAATTAGATCTAATTACAATGCAATGTGGTTTGGTTTCCTACGCGTCTTGCATCTGCTCATGTATCGGCTAGCGCGGCGCGTCACTTATCCGTTCTTTTCACTTCTCTCTTCAGCGGTTTAAACCAATGTTAAACAGATATGGAAAAAAAAAACACTGTTTTAAATAAGTGTACAAATAGAATCCACGTGTCTTATGCCTCCTGCATCAAACCAAGGCCCCGTTGTTCGGTTTATATTAACTTGAAATACTTTCATAAAAATCATTAGTCTGATTCCGATGAAGTTTGGTTTAGGAATGTTGCTTACTATTTACTTTCGTGATAAACACAAAAACATTACCAAATATTTAGTTTTTTTTAATATCACAAATTTTAAGCTTCGGTAGTACCGGTTTTAATGAGTTACTGGGCATGAACAAATTTGACATCTAATATCTCAGTGACGAGAGCAGTTCAGTGCGGCGCAGGATTTACGGCCTTACTTAAAAAAACTTTTCAACCGTTAGTTAGTCACTGCTTAAGATGCTCTGCCATCTTCTCTCTGACGTGAAGTTGCACGTGCTAGAAAAGGACAGAGAAGTTTAAGCAGTGACTAAGAGAATCGAGATTATTTTAGGTAAGGCCGTTAGTTCGCAAGTTCACAATTCTGGCACAGCTACCGTGATGCCTATCACCAGGCGAACCTTTCGCTTGTCTCGTCACTAAATTGAATAAAAAAAGAGTTTTAAATTACGAAGTTTAATTTAAATAGGAATAACCTATTTGAACCTCTTCGGAATGTTACTAATTGCTTTTCTATGTAAAGGATCGTGCTCCGGGGAGTCTTAAACCGCAGTTATGTTTTAGTTATTAAGTTTCAGCTAAGCACTGGTGCTTATTTTATCGAACATTTATCACTGTGACCTATTTCACTGTGAACTATTTATTTTGTAATCATACATCTTAAGATACATTTTAAGTACAATCATGACAAGTTGTGAGATGAAATGTAGGTGCAAATGATTGAGGTTATGTTCTATCTTTATCAGATATTAATGAAGTATATATAAGCTCCTTTATTCATTGCAGTAATTTATGTAAAAAATGTTTTTTTTTAAATTTTGTTTATAGTTGGGTTATACTACAATTTGGATTCTCGTAATTTTCTATTACTAAACATTTAGTTGTCTTCAAGTCGCGAGTGAGCGTTTATCGTGGATTAGCTTCGGAACAGTTAATCCTTCTTATTTTTCTTTAGTGTTTTGATGGATCAAGACAGCACGGATTAACTTTTCCGTGGCTAAATCCCATAGGTCTAGTAAAAAAAGGCTTAATCCACATTTGTTTTTATTGAGGGGTTTCCCCTTATTAAAAAGGTTGTTTTATATTAATAATAAATCTGGAGTTCCAAATACCAACCCATTAGGTATAAGGCCTATGAAACTATGAGAAAATAAAGAATGTAAAAAAAATATGTGTTTGTATATAACCAACTCTTACATCGGAAAGTGTATTTTTATTTTGCAGTTTCATTGTATACATCCAGTTTATATAGTTTTAAGAGCTGCTCTGTAAATATAAACATTATTATGAAAGTGATTAAAGCTATATTTCAGTAAACATTGTTTTACTTACAACTACAAAAATAATATCATAGGTTTAAAACACTACTACTAACACTGTACTTATGGACAATTTGTCGAAATAAAGTTTATTATTTTTATTTTTTATTTATTGTTTGTAAGATAAGATTTAGAAAATAATATTAAATGTTTAGTTTTTGGTTATACAGGCTGTGGCGTAAAGAGTGGATATACCTTTACCTACTGGTGGGGGACATCCTAACTGTTCATGAAATAAAAAAATAGCCTCAGTAAAAGTATCACGGTTTTCGAGTTATGGAACATTTTAGTTTTTTTTTTTTTTTTTACCTTTGACCATTCTTTTTGGTGCCAATGTCGCAAACGAAGGTCTTTTCTTGATCTTTTTTTTTTTGTTACATTCTTTGATAACTGTTCTATCAAATATTAACTGCCGTTTTTGTGTCACAGCTACAGTTTTTTTATTAGAAAAATATTTAGCAAAAAAAATGTGTTTTGCTATTTTTTCCCAAAAGTTTGACCTCTTGTAGTGTAAAAAAAATGTAGAGCCACCTAGGTGGCCTAACTAATTAAAAACTTGCCTACTTCATTGGAATTCTAAAATAGTATACCACTCGGTATTTATAGCTTTCAATTCAAAGAATATTCCTGTTAGGATTAACCAAGGCCTGTTTTTCTTAGAATGCTTTTCACAATTTTTTTTTTTAAGGATGGTTCGTTCATTGTGTGTAAGCTCAAAGCTAGCTGGCTTCTAAGAAATTGTATAAAAATTCTTGGAATCGACAAATACCGCCTACCTGCGCTAGCAGTGGTGGCCGGACGTAAATCTCCTGTCCTTTTCTTTTACACGTTTCCGTGTAAAAAAGATAGCTAATGACTCTATTGTGTGGATCGAGGGCTCGCTCGCGCCAGTGTGCTATCATACTACTTCCGTGCTACAACGTTTTTACTTTGCTTTGGATTGGATTTAAATAACGATTTTGCTGTGACCCCGGACTTGATTTCGCCTTGTGACTTGGATTTGATTTTGTGCTGTGACCCCGGACTTGATTTCGCCTTGTGACTTGTATTTGATTTGGTGCTGTGACCCCGGACTTGATTTTGCTTGGTGATTTGGACTTTTTATCGAGTGCAATGCTGCGACACACAATACACTCCGAGAGAGTATGCTGAAATGCACTTAAATTATGGCGAGTGTGGTGGAAATTCCGTACAAGCAGCAGCACTGTATCGGGAAAGGTTCCCCAATGCACGGCATCCCGATTACCGTGTTTTTATCAGAGTACATAATACATACGCGGATGGTCGAATTCCTGGAGCTGGCGTCGGCGGTACTAGCTCGGGGAGACCACAACAGATAGACCATGAAGCTGTTCTCCATGAGATCGAAGCCGATCCAACAACGTCGGTGCGAGTAATTGCAAGAAACACTGGCATATCGACAAGGACGGTGCACAGAATTTTGAAGAGAGAGCATCTCCATCCTTATCATTATCAGCGTGTTCAAAGTTTATTACCACGAGATTATTCCCAGAGAAAGGCTTTTGTCAAATAATGTTAAGAAAAATGAGAGAAGACCCTGAATTTTTTAACAGGATTCTGTGGAGCGACGAATCGACCTGTAAAAAAGATGGGTATTTTAAAATGCACAACTTACACAGCTGGCAACTCACTAACCCGAGACTAAAGAGAGAAGATAGGTCCCAGTACCAGTTCAAAATAAACTTGTGGACAGGGATCTGGAACGGCCAAGTCATCGGCCCAGTTGAGTTGCCAGCCACACTGACTGCCGAGGGATATTTGAATTTTTTAACACTTGATCTCCCTACACTGTTAGAGGAGGTCTCTTTAGAAGATAGGAGAAGAATGTGGCTGCAGCATGATGGTTGCCCTGCGCATTACGCCCGCAATGTGAGAGAGTACCTAAATGAAACATATCCTCGGAAATGGATCGGGCGCTTGAGGACTATTCTGTGGCCACCACGGTCCCCAGATCTTAGCCCGCTGGACTTCTTTTATTGGGGGTGCCTCAAGGAGATAGTTTACAAGGAGCCCATTACCTCGATAGAGCAGCTCCGTGAGCGCATTCAAAGAGCGGCACAAACGATTACCGAATGTGGCCATGCGCAAAAATGAAGCGCTCTTTTATAAGAAGATGCAGAGCGTGCATTAGTACAAATGGTAGCCATTTTGAGCATTTATTTTGAGAAAATTATTATGAAATAAATGTACTTTAAATGTCTTAACTTGTTTAATTTTTTTATTTTAGTTAACTGCTTTGTTTAACTTTTTTTGTTTGAGAAATTCCTATTTAATAAGTTTATTTTAATATTATTTGTATTTAGAAAAAATGATCTTTACCCATCTTAACAGGAATATTCTTTGAAATGAAAGCTAGAAATACCAAGTGTTATACTATTTCGGAATCCCAATGAAGTGGGCAAGTTTTTAATTAGTAGGGCCACCTAGGTGGCTCTACATTTTTTTTACACTAAAAGAGGTCAAACTTTTGGGAAAAAATGGCAAAACACATTTTTTTTGCTAAATATTGTTCTAATAAAAAAACTGTAAGTGTGACACAGAAACGGCAGTTAATATTTGATATAACAGTTATCTAAAAATGCTACAAAAAAAACAGATCTATAAAAGACCTTCATTTGTGACCTTGGCACCGAAAAGAATGGTCGAAGGTAAAAAAAATTAAAAAAACGAATATGTTCCATAACTCGAGAACCGTGACACTTTTACTGGGGCTATTTTTTTTTTCCATGAACAGTTATGATGTCCCCCACCAGTAGGTAAAGGTATATCCACTCATTAAGACACACCCTGTATATGTAGTTCTTTCAACTTAATTTCTGAGCTCAGTGTTAAAATGAGCACATGCAAATTTTTCACAGATGGCACCAGCGGCGGTCCGGATTTGGCGAACCAAGTTTTTTTTTTATTTGTTGCTGATACCACAGAATAAATAATAGTACTACGTACAGAAAGTTAACTCTGCAAAGGAATTGAAATAAATAAGGACTCTATATACTAGGCAATAAAGTAGCAATTCAACTCGCACAGCGCTGGATACCGCTCGCTATATTCACCTAGATATACCGCTCTCTTTCTATCACGTATGCTTAGTTACGTGCGACGAGGCTAGCGTGCGGGCGGCCACTGACTTCTGCCTTGCATTGTCCACCATACCATACATACATACCTAAACTGTGGAGTGACACCTCCCTGCACACCTCTACACACATCTATCTTCTCTTGAAGAGGGCGTTGTCGATAATCTAGTACAAGGAAAAATACTGTACTATGCCTTGTTTTAAGAATAAATGCAGCTGTTGACGGCCTGAAAATAGATTTGTAGGTTAGATAGTTGTTTACATTTTATGTTGGACAGTTATCTGGTTTCCATGATACAACCTTTGCTTAGTATGGGGCTAGATGGCGCTGTGTGTAAAAGGTCCCCCAATATTTATTTATTTAAACAACTTATAGAATACCAATATGCTAGAAATGCTTGGGACCTCAGTATGTCCTTAAACTGCAACCAAAACCACCGGAAGACGGGCAGCAGCGTCCTCTTGGGCGATCCCCAAGCCGCCTGCCAAGCGTGGGGATTATGGCAACACCCCTCTATTGAGGGGCCTTCGCCCAGCTGTGGGCGTTTTAAGGCTGATGACGAAATGCTAGAAAATATTCACCATACAAAGTGTCTATACTTGTGATCAATTTTGTAGACATGTATAGAGACAAAAGAAAAAAGATCTTAACAAACTTGTAAAAAAGTTAATTTTGATTAGAAAAGTTAATTTTAGATTTAGTACATCAAGTCTTGCCATCACGTATTCGGAATACCTTGATATACGGATGTTGGAATACAGAATTTCTACATCCGTCAACACCCTGTAGGTATATTGATCTAAATACGTTATTATAGAACCTTATTTTAATATCAGAATAAACGTTATAAACCTACACATGCAGTATGAAGCAGATGGGGCTGCGGTTGTATCACCGCTGTATGGAAACCGCGAGAATAAACTAGGTAAGTACGTATCGGAAATTAAAATAGCGGTGTATATTTTACAATAGGATGCAATTATTATGTAAGTATAGTAGGTAGCAAAGATCATTTATAATACTACTAGAGGTCGCCCGCGACTTCGTCCGCGTACGGAAAAAATTCGGCCCGCTCCCAAAATTCACCACTTTAAATCATCCCGAGCAAATCCCCAAATTGAATAAACTAATAATAAATTTTCATCACTATAACTTCAAAAACAAAGAACGTTCCATACAACATCCCACCCCCCCTTTCCCTCCCTTAAATCATCCCTGTCAACGAAATATTGAAAACAGCATTTTTTATTTTAAATATACAATAGACAATATTTTATTTGTAGAAAAAAAAACTCATTTTGCACACACAGTTTTTCGCTACAAACCGGTTCCAACTCAGCATAATGCTGGCTGCGAACAGCCAGCGCTGGTCTTCCGTTGGAACCGTTGGTGACGTCCCCCACGCATACCACACGGCAGGGTACGCTTAAACAAACAAATATAACCAGAAACAAACAAAAACAATACAAGGTAATAATATATAAACAAATAAACGACGGCGATTTTATTTTATATATCGTGGCAAAAGACTGACGGAAAACAGGTGTCTGACAGTGACATTTGATCCACTCTGACATAATCTCGAGCGCTATAGAGTAAGCACTGGCAAAGAGAATGTAACACTAAACACAGGATGCGGTGACTAACCAACCAGTACCAGCCTATTACTTTACTAAATGAACTATCCAAATCCAAATGTTCGTGACTAAAAGTACAAAAACAAAGGACTTTCATACTAACTTTGATCCCCTATTTTACCTCCTTAGGGGTGGAATTTCCAAAAATCTTTTCTTAGTGGATACCTACTTTTTCCAAAGAATATAACCTCCAAATTTCATGTCTCTAGGTCCAGCGGTTTAGGCTGTGTGTTGATATATCAGTCAGTGAGTCAGTCAGGAATTTGAATTTTATATATATAGATAGGTAGGTACTAGTGGTAGGTATAGATATTATTATTATAAATGGCCAAGTACTAATAGAGGGAATTTGGTTAGCGATTGTCGATACAAACGTAGTCCCCTATTTTCTTCCTATATAATGCCTCTCTCTTGGGAAGGCCTTCGTTCAGCAGTGGATGTCTCCGGGCTGATGATGATGACGAATGCCTCTAAGGCATTTTTTTTTAAATTTTAGTTCTACTGTAGAGATGTCTCTGTTATTTTATTTTTTTCAGCAACTAACTGCTAAAGATAATATAACCCTCTAAAGATTTTTGTTTTATTTATACGGGAATACTCACGTTTAATTAAATCGGATACTCTGACTATAGTTTCGATCATGTGCTAAGCAGGACGCAGCTACACGCGCGTCGGGCTCTGTTTTCACTCTTTGAAAAAGGCCACCGGATGTGATCGAAACTTAAGTCGGAGTATCCGATTTAATTAAACGTGAGTATTCCCGTATAAATAAAACAAAAATGTGTCAAAACCACGTCAGTTGTGATTTAACCCCTTACGAAAACGGAGAGACGTTATAATTTTAACGTGTGTATCTGCAATCTCTGTTGCATTGTAGTTCCCAAATGATGGACTGATTATGATTTTTTTTTTGTTTGCAAGGCGACTTGACCTTAACTATTATTAGCTAAAACTCAAGAGAATCGAGGCTTATCAAAGTTTAAAATTTAAAATGATTAAAGATATAAAAACACCGAATACAGCAAAGTTGTGAATAACAGGTGAAAATTTAAAATTTAAAAATCCTCGAGTCTCTTGAGTTTTAGTTCAGAACAATCTCGATTACTCGATCAAATCGTCTTTTATACAAAGAAAACTAAACCAAAATCGATGCATCCTTTTGGAACTACGTCACTACAATGTTATGGAATCTATAGCATATACAGAGTTAGTTCTAATCAGTTAGCATCCTTTTAAGGCACTGACCTCCTTATCCAAGTACGCTGGACTAAATGTTGTCTAGAAAATGATCGTTTTTTTTGTGCCGATTTGAAGCGCCGCTTCGAGCATCTCCGGTTCTAAAATTGACATTATGACAGGGTGTTCGTTTGAACACCGTTATCCTTCTAGGATATCATTGTACTCATCATTATGAACAACTTTTACTATGGGGCCAACCCTGAAATAACGAAAAAAAAACAGCTGATTCATACAAAAAGGTTCATCGATCTTGGACAAAATGTATAGAACAGCTGTTTTTTTTTCGTGACTTCATGGTTGGCCCCACAGTAAAAGTTGTTCATAATGATGAGTACAATGACATCCTTGAAGGATAACGGTGTTAAAACTAACACCCTGTATACTTACCATTAATTGAACTAACATTGCCAAATTGAAAACGTCGTACTTTGTATGAAAATTATAAAAAATTATCATTATCGCTCGGCACTAACCAAGATATAGCGCAGTTAATTGCACTGTTTGTATTCCAGGATTCAAGCGGTCACCCGGGCGCCATACGTTATGTAGAGATTTAACAACTTACTGCTCACACTAGAGTTTAGTTGCCCTTAAACGCGTAATAAATTGTTGACCAGAGCATAACAGTTAAATTATCATGCCAGGATAACCGCTGCCTGGAAATAATTATTATGATTCTTATTAGGGAGCAGTGCACACTAACGAATGACACTAAAAATATTCAGAAGTTTGGGCGTATATACTATTAATTTAATAATTAAAAAAAAGAGCAGAAAAGCAATATGAGACAATTTCAGAGTTAGAAACTTGGATCCCACGCTAGGAGGAGTTCTGTGTCGTTGGACCCAGTGCCTTCCTTAAGTTTTGTTTTATGAATAACTTCGGCTTCAGGCGACCTCTACAGGGTCACCGGACTTTAAGCAAGCGCAAATGGCGCTAGACCTAGTTAAGATTAAGGCGAATAGCTCAAGGGCACTTCAGACGGTACGGACCTCGGCTTGGCCATAGCCGGGAGTGGGGTCAGACTTGCCCTCGCACCTCAGAATGATTGTGCCCTGGGGCCCTAGTAGGTTGATCTGGTTGACTATCGCTCCCAAACGGATGGACGATTTTAATTTATTCCCTGAGGCCGTACTGTGAATGATATTACGGGACCGAATAGGCTCAGCTGCCGACGCTGCGCGATCGCGGAGCGTATTGCGGGGCGGTAAAATTCACAGTCGCGCAGCGTCGGCAGCTGAGCCTATTCGGTCCCGCAATAAGTGGTTCACGGTACGGCCCCTGTTCAATAAGACGAGCTAATATCGCACCTACTCTCTCGCACGATGGTATGAGAGTGATAGGGATGCACTACCAACATGACTGCCATTGGTATAGTGGGCATGACCGATTTCAAAAAATATTAGACTGCGTTTATATTGCTGATCTAAAGCGCTCGCTTATTAATCATTATCATCATCGGGTTGTTGGTTTTATATTGAAAAATAAGTCTTATTTTTAATGCATTTATAGTTTACTAGAGGTCGGCCACGACTTCGTCCGCGTACGGATGATATTCGGTCCGTTCCCAAAATTAACCACTTTAACTTTAAATCATCCCGAGCAATTTTTTACGCAACTCCCCCAACTCTACCGACTGTACCGACACGGCCGACTCTACCAACTCCCCCCCCCCCCCCCCTAACTTCCCTTGAATGAACTACCCAAATATCATATTTTCATCACTATAACTTCAAAAACAAAGAACGTTCCATACAACATTCCACCCCCTTTTCCCTCCCTTAAACCATCCCAGTTTTTTTTTTGAAAATTGCATTTTTTATTTTAAATGAACTATCCTAATCCAAATTTTCTTGAATAAAATTACAAAAAACAAAGGACTTTCATACAAACTTCCCCCCCCCCTTTACCCCCTCAGAGGTCGAATTTCTAAAAATCCTTTCTTAGTACACCCCTCCGCATCGAGACGAATACACCCTCCAAATTTCGAGTCTGTACGACCAGCGGTTTGGGCTGTGCGTTGTCTGTCTGTCAGTCAGTCACCAATCATTCAGTCAGTCAGGACAGAGCCTTTTATATATTAGATAGATAAATAGATAGATAGATAGATTTTTGTTTGAAAGATGACTTGATCGAGATTGTTCTTAGATGAGTCAGGGGTTTTTGAAATTTAAACTGTCACGGTTATTCAATATAGCCGTTTTCAAATCATTATCACGGTTAATATCTCGTAAATAATCGTATCATAGAACTGTATTTAAATTTTTGATTTTCAGTTGTTACCAATATTTTTTTTATAATTATATCCTATTACACTTCATTGACTTAATTGACATAATCTCTCGTCACAATGTAACTAAGAAGTAATATGTAAGAATAACGAACAGAGTAAGAAATAATTAATTTGTTATTTTATATTTAACTATTGTACCTACATAAGATACTATGACTTAAAACACTGTTGTTTACAAAAGTCCTACTTAAAAAAAAACGAAATCGAAAACCATAAAAAAAAACGAAAATGAATATCGAAATATCGTGAGCTCATTGAACAACATAATCACGGTAAATATCCCGTAAATAATAATAGATTTTAATACTATGACTTACAACAACAATCCTTGATATTACAAAATTGGTCTCAACTCAGAATAATGACTAATTGAATTATAACTTTTCCTATTCATCCGAGGGTTGTCTGGAAGAGATCGCTTTTAGCGATAAGACCGCCTTTTGTGCCTATCTGTAGTGTATTATGTTTGTAATGTCCTTTCTATGGTGTCAATAAAGTGTTATTGTATTTTTTGAATATTTTTCATTATAATCATATTATGATGAAAAGTTATTATGCATTTATTTTTATTTTTAGGTCATCATTTTTCTTCCTGTTTAAGCTTTAAAAACATATGTTATTGTATTGTATTGTTATAATGCTGTTTATCAAACAACGCTGATCTTCCGTTGCATACGATTTTTTCCCGTAAAAATGAATGAACTGGAAAAACGTGGGTAAAACAGCGTTACACAGCTCAGTGGAGGCAAAATAAAGGATATCCGATATCCTGGTAATATTCTTTGTATTCATTTATAATTAGGGCTTTCTCTTCTGCAATTCGGCTATTCATTTCAATTTAGCAAAAAACAATATTCCAGAAAATCCATTTCGCTGTAAAGCTTGGCAAAGATGAAACCATTCGTTTTGCTAAGTATCTGGGTGACATTATGCTTTTCGACTTTTTCGGTTTTAGTGCTATCTGATTTTCAATGTGCGCCAAGCTGGATGTTTCGCCTTCAGCGTATGAGCTTATTGTAAGCATTTGTGGGCGGCTATTACTTATAATAATTATTATTTAGCTCAGTTGATAGTAGGTACATCTGCCTTGTGAGCTGTAACTTGTTTGATTTTCAACCAAGGCAAAAAAACATTTTCACCTCACAAGCTCGGAAAGATTCTGTTTATCATTCGAAATCTGAGTGCAAAAGTGCATTTTGTCCGCTAGCGTAGAATGAGTTTTTAAAATTCGAGCCTTTCTCTGCCTTTTTCTCTGTCTTGTAGCTCAGTTGGTAGCATGCCTGCCTTCAGAGCTGTAGGGCGTGGGTTCTATCCCCATCCAGGGCAAACATTTATGTGACGAACATAGATGTTTATTCTGTGTCTGGGTGTAGTATGTGTATAATAAGTATGTATTTACAAAATAAAAAGTATATAAGTATTCTATCAACTATCTGGTTTCCATATTACCGGCTTTGCTTAGTTTGGGGCTAGATGGCGCTGTGTGAAAAATGTCCATCGATATTTATATATTTACTCAATAATTTTCTATACGCTAGTCCACTGAAAATGCATAAGTAATATTTTTAACGTGTAAGTGCGCCAACATCATTTTTAGAATAATCTCACTGGCCAGCACGAAGACTGCTACACGCTTCGCTCGTGGCTCAATCCTTGAATCCTTCGCTTGCTCAGCTTTTAATACAAGTACTCACGCCATAAAATAACTTTGCAGCCTTGCATAACAAATAACTATTTTATGTGACGAATATAACATATGGTAGGTTTGTAGATTAATAACAAATACCTATCTTCGTCACATAAAAAAATCTAGTTATTACCTACTAGTAGTTTTCCTAGTTCTCTGAACAGTAGATCTCGCGAGCACGAAATTACATGTCGTAGACAATCGGTCGATAAATGGACCCGAATTAAACTGAATAAAATTAAAAACGAAATAAAAATGGCTGTCGACAAAAAAACTACGAGATTGTAGAACTTGTATACCAAGTCAAGTCAAGATTAGTTAAAAAAAAATACCTGTACGCGAGTACCAACATACATATATTAGGACGGTGAAAGCAATTTTTGACAGTTTGCAGACGTTCGCTTCGCAAGTACAATAAGTATGTACTAAGTATTAAAGTATTCTTCAGTTATCTAGTTTCTATGGTACAAGCTTCGCTTAGTTTGCGGCTAGATGGCGCCGTGTCAACAGTCTACCAATATTTTTTTTTTTTTTTTTTTACAGGCATAAGCCTTTATTAACTACAACAATCTACAATGACTACTTAGCCTACTACACAACAAAAAACAAAAGGATTGTATCCAGACCGATGAAAGTCTAGAGACAATCCAAATGCTCAAACCCACTACCAGTCGGCAGCGTACCCAGCATGCTGGCGGCATTGCCACGCTGGATGGCAATGCTTATACGTTGAGCCAAATAATTTATTTATTAAATTTGATCACACACCTTGATGTTAAAGATTCAGAATCACCAATTCCTGAGCAACTCATCGCTATGAATAAAATGCATTAAACAAAATGAGAGGAAGGGTATTTTTTCTATCCTTTATTATGCATAAGCGCATCTGTGTGTGATAATTCTGTATTACGTCATATTCATCAGACATTTCACACCACAGAAGATGTATGTAATCCTGGATTCCTGGCCCATTACCCGACCATCCTCCCTCCCCAGAGGGGGTGCCTTAATCCGTACCTAAATCATTGTAAGCCGCGCTTTCAGTGTAAATAATTTACACTGTTTTATTTGAATATTCAAAATGTATGCGATTCATTCTGTGGAATGGATTTTACACGTGTTTTTTGCGGATAGTTGGGGGCTGGCGGGAACAATGGTTATTGGAGGTAGAATTGTGCAGTTAAAACCGACGGTTGTTACAGGCGGGTTGAACAAATATTTTGATACTGGCTGCTAGCGGGTCTATCGGCGATTTGCTAGTGAACCTGAAAAACCGCTCACACCGAAACTTTTGAATGATTGACCGAGCAAGCGAAGCGAGCGAAGCATTTGCAACGACTGAACTGGCTACGCTGCTTACAATTAACAAAGAGAGCGTGCTTAATATTCGACTGTCAATAAAAAATAAATCGTCGCCATTTTTCAACATGATATTTTTTTTGGATTCAATTTGCGCCTAAACCGTGAATCCCCCATAATTAATTAATTTACTCCACTCAAATGTTACGCTAGAAGACGCAGCGTAGGAAGGCCTCCCACTAGGTGGACCAACGTCATTGTAAAAGTCGCAGGCAACCGGTGGATGCAAATGGCAGTTGTCGTACAGTGTGGCGGTCTAAGGGGGAGGCCTTCGTTCAGCAGTGGACGTCTCCGGGCTGATAATAATGATGATGTGAGTCATCATCATTATTATCAGCCCGGAGTTAGTATGTTACGCTGAAAAGATGTGGTAGTCTAACAAGAGCCGTGGCAACCTAATCGGGAGGTCGGACTTGAATCCATGAGGTCTTTGGTGCAACTCCCTGGCCCGTACCGTTGAGCTCTTTGGAGTTTATTTACGGATTTTAATACATACTTATTACTTATACCACTGAGTTTTTGGTGATCGGATGGGCAGCATTCGGGAAATTGCGTAATATCTTCTCGTCCAAAATCCCGCAGTGTCTGAAGACAAAGGTCTTCAACCAGTGTGTGTTGCCAGTGATGACATATGGAACTGAAACGTGGTCTTTAACTGGTGGCCTTTTGGAGAGGCTCAGAGTCGCACAACGGGCAATGGAGAGAGCTATGCTCGGAGTTACTTTGCGCGATAAAACCCGGAACGAGGATATTCGCCAAAGAACCAAAGTCACCGACATAGCTCACATGGTTTGCAAGTTGAAGTGGTATTGGGCAGGCCACATCGCTCGAAGAACTGATAACCGATGGGGAAGAAAGGTTTTTGAGTGGCGACCGCGCACCGGAAGACGCAGCGTAGGAAGGCCTCCCACTAGGTGGACCGACGACATTGTAAAAGTCGCGGGCAACCGGTGGATGCAAATGGCAGGTTGTCGTACAGTGTGTCGGTCTAAGGTGGAGGCCTTCGTTCAGCAGTTTACGTCTCCGGGCTGATGATGACGAGTTTTTGGTGAAGGTAAACAACATGGAGAAATCTGCATACGCTCGGAACAATTGGGCCAACGTGCTGGATGTGGCATCTGTGGCCCAATCGTTCTTCATGGGTAGGTCTAGGTCTAGCCGTGGACTATTGTAAAAGGCTTGTAATGCTAACCGTCTCGCTTTTGAAAGAGTGACGCTCTGCTCAAGTTGCTACTTATATCGCCTAGTGTATGAACGACGTATCACTGGAAATGGTAAAGCAAATATAAAGTGAACCTCGCACAGGGTGCAGTGAAATGGGTCGCACGCAACAATACAAAACTGAACAATGATATATCCATTATAAACAGATTTTTAGGTCAACTCTCCATTTGGTGTAGACTAGGAGCTTTGGGAGTATTGGCTTACGCGGGAGTATTGGCTTACGCGTGACTATTCTTTCGAAATTATATTTTTTAATGAAAAGCGCCGTCCGCGTCCGTAACACCATGGTGCGTTCCATGACAGGCATCACAGACGTAGGAAACAAAGCTGCCAGGCTCAAATGGGAGTGGGCAGGATCACATGGGCACGTCAGCCGGATGCACCCGAACAGATGGGCAAAGGTCTGTACGGATTAGGTGGCAGGGGCACAGTCAACCCCGAGGTCGCCCTCCGACACGATGGCGCGAAAAACTCGGGAAGTTTAAAAAAGATTGGACGGCGCTGGCACAAGATCTAGACAGCTGGAAGAAATTGGGAGATCTTTGCCCAGCAGTGTGACAACACAGGTTAAACAAAAAAAAATGAAAAGGCATTTTGTTTGGCAACTCTGCTTTATAAGCCAAATGTCGCGGTATTTCTTCTATTTAAAAAACCACGTAGACCTTACACCTTTCAATTTCTTTTACTTCTTCTTTAACTTTTCACCTTTTTACTTATAGGGTTTGCAAGTTGATGTGGCAATTGGAAGGCCACATTGCCCGAAGAACCGATAGGGAAGAAAGGTTCTTAATGGAGACCACGTACCGGAAGACGAAGACTACTTAGGCCAGAAGACGTCCACTGCTGAACGAAGGCTTCCTCCTTAGACCGCCACACTGGTTTAAGGCATTATCCTCACGCTTGGTAGGCTTGGGAATCGCAGAATGCTCACCACTATGCGTACGATTACCAGAGTAAAAAATCGCAGGTAAATTATAGTTACAAAATATTGCCAGGATAATAATTATTATATCTCTAAATTTACCATTGTGCTGCATTCATTCCCAGCAGTGTTGCTAGCTCGTTATTACCGTTGTTATTTGCATTCAGAATAATATTGTGGTTGTAGTAAATTATTACGGGGATTTTATGTAAATAGGTGTTTAAAGAAATTAAAATACTCGCATCAACATTCTCGACCGCAGCCTTTTTTATTCCACTGCTAGGTCCACTGGTCTCTCGCGCTAAGTGTGTTATATGCCACGCATCAATTATTTCCAGTGGTCAAAAAAAAAGTACATTGCAAAGTATTTTGTAAAATATTTGTTCCACTGCTGGACGAAGGCCCTTACCAGGAGGGAGGGGTTGCCATAATCCCCATGTTTGGCAGGCGTCTTTGACATCGCAGAATGCTTACGACCATTAACCGAGAGGACGCTGCTACGCGTCCTCCGGTGGTTCTGGTTGCAGTTTCAGGACATAAACCCATGTAAAAGCGAATTTGTGGCAAAAAATAGTGAATAACGTTGGTAATCTTTTTATATATTTTACCTTTTTTTTGGTCTTGAGTTGTTTTATTTATTATTTATTGCCATAAATAAACGATTATCTCGTCTTCGTCAGCCGTAAGACATCTCGGTCTCGGCATCCCCCTTAATAGAGGGGTGTTGCCATAATCCCCACGCTTGGCAGGTGGCTTGGGGTTCACACCACCGTTAACCAAGAGAACGCTGCTGCCCGATTAAACGATTATCTCTTGTCTATTAAAATCAATCATAATATACCTACCTACTAAATAAATATAAAACTTTTTTAACTATGGGAACCAGATAACTGATAGAATACTTAAATTATGTATATACTAAATACTTAATTAATATTGAAATCGCTTAAAATAAAACAGGTGTTTCATACATTTTGCCCAAGGCGATGAACTTTTTGTATGGAACAGCAGATATTATTATTCGCGATTTCAATGTTGGCCCCATAGTAAAAGCTGTTGGTTTTGATGTACAGAATATGCTCTTACAAGGATGCTAACTGATTAGAACTAACCCTGTATACGTACCTACTTGTATTACTTCCAAAAACTAGACAGACACAGGCCAAATACCGTCCGTTACTAAAATTGTTGACCAAGGTGGGAATCGAACCCACGCCTCGAGAGCTGTAGGCACGTCGTGCGATACACTCGTAATAAAAATTAAATTATCTTGTTCAAGATAGGTGTTGTTTAAATCTTCATAAAATTACTATGTCGTGAACGGTTTTTTTTTAATTATAAATTTCCCAGGTTCAGGTTCTTGTATAAGATTAGCACAGGACCGGGATGAGTGGCCTACTAGAAGAGACCTCTGAGGTCTCTGAAGTCTACACACAGCCCTGGGACCTCATTTTTGAATCGTACGCAAAGTAGCGCATGCGAAAGGAGCCGACTTTTAAACGATACTGAACCTAAATTACAAACAATATCGTTCGAAGGTCGGCTTCTTTCGCATGCGCTACGCTTGCGTAAGATTCAAAAATGAGGCCCCTGGGCGATTACAGATTGAGATGATGATGATGATGATGTGGTTAAAATTCCAATAAGTCGTAAAAAAAAGTAAAGGTAATTTTAATCAATGTTCGAATTAGATTAGAATATAATGTTCTGCTCGCAGAATTAATACAAACAATAAAAAAAATGTTGTAAGCACTTAAGGCCTAGGACATTTGCTATACTCAGGTATTGGTACAAATTTCACATACCTCTTTGTATGAACTAGGCCAAAATGGCCTTTAATTAAGCGGTCAAAGTTCCTAACTGTTTCAGGATATTCTCGAATGCTCGTCCAGTGCGGATAGGGATTCTGCTGAAATCTCCAAGACTTAGGGATCGACGCCTGTACGCTAATGGACCTCCCCACTATCCTCTACCAGTTCACATACATATCAAAACAGTAAGGACATACCATATTACATGTTCAAAGAGTATATAGAGTTAGTTCTAATCAGTTAGCATCCCTTTAAGGGCATATTCTGTACATCAAAACAAACAATTAAGTTTTACTATGGGGCCAACACAGAAATATATCAGCTGTTCCATACAAAAAGTTCATCGACCTTCGGCAACATTTATTCTTTAACGGGTATTTATTAAAACCATAAAGACCAGTACAATAGGCTAGATGACTGGTTTATTTATTGTCCTTTTAAAATGTGGCCCATTAATAAAGCTGATTAATGAAAAAAAAATGAAAGCTGATCAAAAATAAGCAAGTTATGAGCATTTTAATATCATGCTAGACAGAGAGGCGAAACAGCAAATCGTGACGTCACTTCTCAGTACGGCATATTAATTATATTCTGACAAGTAAGGCGTGACGTCATTTTTTGTTTTGTGGGAAAGGGACAGAGTTGTCTCTAACAAAAACTTTAAACTCTTATATATCAGAACATTAATAACCGATTTCAATTATTTTTTCATTAAACATACTACATTTACTTAAATTAAATCAAAGCTATTGGTTTCAACGATATAAACATCAGTCATCTACCCTATTGTTTGCTTGCATTTAAAAACTAGTACTGTCATATACTGTAATGTTTCATGTTCAGCGAATTAACCCGCTGTCCTCGCATTGCCTTTTGCCACCACTCTGGTCCGGATGTAAAAATAGCGAATGGTGCGGGAAATAGCACCGCGGGCAATCAACTCGCTGCTAAGTGCTCGTGCTTAGAAGCTTTAAGTAAGGAAAATGCAAGAGTGTTATTTAACTGTTCTTGCTTACCGAATTAGTTAACATGCAACGTTTTTATAAGTGCTACAGATTTACGTTTCATTATGCTGCTAATTTGCCTTGGGGGCTATGATAGAGCACGTTTTCTTAGAAATAAAGCCGTCAAGTGCGAGTCGGACTCGCGCTACCAGGGTCCCGTACCAAAACGTAACGTAGCGCTCGTGGCGTAGCGTGACGAAGTGGTTCTAAAAGATCGCCGATGTTAAGCAACGGGCGATCCGGTCAGTCTTCGGATGGGAGACCGTGAGTGACATTTATAACTGAGCGCTACCGAGGGTCGGATGATACGTTAAATTGTTGGTCGAGGTTGTTTATTCAATATCTGTAATAACAATCGACAAGCCATGTCAGAGGCCTTCAGCCGGCACATTAACTCTGACACTACACTCTGAGTCTAGGGCTGGCCACTCAGCCTATACAAACTTCCTTACTTACATTGAAACCACCGAAAATTGCTGTAACGAAATTATAAGTTAGGTCTTAGGACAAACTTAACATTGTAGTTGAGAAAAAGGGTCTTGACAGACAGACTAGACAGACGGAAGGATAGGAACCCTTACAGTGATCCCATAAGAGCTCCTTTTTTCCTTTTACGGTATGGAATCCTAAAACCCGATTTGGATTCGAAAGGAAAAGTGCATACTTACTGAGTTTTGGCGGGAACACAAAAAAATAATGAAGTTGCATTCTATTATTTTCTCCAACTTGTTTTTTTTCGCGAATAAATGATTAAAAATGGTGGTGTTTAATTCATTTAGTGTTGAATTACATGCGCGAGTGTGGACAAGTGATATAATGTGGTGGAACATGTGTTTTTGCGTTGTTTTCAAAACTCCGTTGAAGCTCATAGTAAAGTCGCCACAACTTTACTTGGCATGACTTGGACTTGACTATGACTAAATTCGTGTGACTAACTGTGATTTCATGAGATATTTGACTTGATTATACTAATAAAACTTGTAAATTTATAAACCTGACACTGGCAGAATGCACAACGTGCGATGCCAATAAATAAGAAAAAAAAGGTGTATTCTACGTCCGGAGTTTAACCCCGAGTGGAACCCCCAACCAAGTTATGGTTATGTTTTTAGAAGTATGTATGTGTATATATATTATGAGAGTGAGTGCATGTATTCCCTCGTCGTAGCCCCCCCCCCCCCCCCCCCCCCACTGCCTACGGCTTTGGACACCCTGTCAGTGAGAGTAACCAGAACGAGGGAATACATGCACTCACTCTCATAATATATATACACGTACATACTTCTAAAAACATAACCATAATTTCGTGCGTAGTCGGTAAAAAGTTAAAAAACCTATAGGACTGTGTATAGGTATAAGCTATAATTTCACAAACTAGGACAAAAATGACCGAGGTTTTATGTCAACACAATTTACTACCTATTATTATACGGAAATATTAAAATTAAATCCAGAAGTAGAAAAACATCCTCTAAAACGAAACGACACGAACACCATTATGAATAAATTACCGAAGTCGGGGAAAGTCGGGGACAGATATTTTTTCCTCACTATAAGCTCAACTTTTCGCATAACTCTGTTTTAATTCGTGGACAGTGTTGCCATCGTTACCAGGCATTACTAAGCATTAGTAATATTTTTAAGTTATTATATTCACAATAAAATTAATAAATAATAATATTTTAAATTAATTCGTCTCTTTGATTTTTATTCATGCAAATAGATTCTTGTTTGAGTTGATATTAAAATTAAATTACCCGATCAGAACTGACTATATCATTTGTAAAATACTATTATATTACAACACACATTAAAATAATATAAAATAATAAGCTATACCTGTTATAATAATTTTCATTTGGCTTTTGTTATCCATTTCCGATTTGGATTGCAGTCCGGAGACTGCGCTATATTGTTATAGGTCAAGTTTTCGCAGATACCTTTTCTATTCGTGAACACTATGCGGAGTGTTGCTAACGTTACTAAGCTCCCCGAAATATTGGTAAGTCATTGACTGACAAGGAAATCCCGGATTAGAGTGAAGAGAAAATTTTAGTCCTCAATAATTTGGCGGAATTCACTTTGATCCTGGATTTCATTGGGAATGATCAATTTTAATTGGGAAACGATTTCACGTGCTAACAATTCTTCAGTAACGCTGTTTTGGAACGTAACTACTTTGGAATTGGAAAAACTGAGTAATACAAACATTGTTCTATAGTTTTATAAGCTACTTTATCTGCTGGTAATTAGATAAGTACATAATCAATTATGGTTTTTCACGGTTGACTCGTTAATTGCTCGACCACACCACACCTGATGTCAAATGACGGTCCGGTTGAAGATGGTAAATTCACCTAGCTTAAAATGGGAACTGACTCTTAAGACAATACTAATAATAATAATTATGGTTGGGTCAAGGGTCAAATACAAAAGATGGTTGGGTCAAGAGTCAGATACTAAAGGCCGGTCCTTGACACGGCGCGCATTGTCAACAGGTTCCTCACTCTGCAGCCCTAACCACCGGCAGCTTGAGCCCTGCCCCGCTGCCGGCGGCACTTTAGTTTTTAAGTTTTTTTATAATTTGTAATTTTATATTTATATTTTATTGAACTATTAGTCTTGAAAATTGATGATTTATTTCAAAAAAACATAAGGTAGAATGATTATCTAACTGTCATAATTATATACGTACCAAATTATTTTAAGGACCATAAATAAATAAAATACACATAATTGTAATGTCAGATAAATCTCTAGGTCGAAAACTCCTCCGCGCATCTATTCATATTATATTAATTGTAAAAAACTTAAACATCTAAGAAATCAAATAAATATGTGCATATGTGCGGCGCAGGATTGTGTTCGCAAGCTCACAATTCTGGCACTGCTGCTGTTAGTGGCAGGTGTGACGCTTACCACCAGGCGAACGCCTTGCTCGTCTCGTCACTTAATTGTATTAAAAAAAAACTTATTTGTATTTTTATATTCTTATATTTATTGTAAAAAACATGAATAACTAAGAAATTAAATAAATACGAGTATAATAATACTAATAATACTTCAACAAACGGTTAGGAGCTTGGCGATGTGTATTTTAAATCGACGAGCTTCTGTAGCTTTCTTTGGAAATAAAGTTCCTTTTACTAGCAGCGTCGATGTTTCACCCGCTATCCAACGGGATTACAGCGCGATGTAGTAACAACCATACAGACCCACACACCAAAATTTTTATTACTAAAAATTGTTACTTGTTAATTAGACACAGTTATTTTTTTATTCGGTATAGGTTCGCAGTTGACTACACCCTGCCTGATAATCAGCAACGTTGCAGTCTAGGATGGAGCACGCTTATTCCTAAGACACCCATATTGTAGGTTACAGGAAACACAAACTCCGGCAGAGAATTCCACAACCTCGCAGTAAGAATAAAAAAAGTGGAATCGAAACGCTTTGTGCGTACGTGGGGAATGGTGCTTTGGTCGCGTTTGGTTGGCCGTCCGATAATAGAAAGGGGCAGGTGGAATCAAGCTGTGCAGTTCCAGGGCACACTCACCGAAATGTATCCGATAGAAAACCGACAAGCAAGCAACTCTACGTCGATGCTCTAGGTTTTGCAGCCGAGCGAGACTTGATATATCCAGACAGGTCAAAAAACATTGTTTAATCCGCGACGCAAACAGATAGGTGTTATAAGTTTAACGTGTGATTAATGTATCTGTGGCATCGTAGTTCCCAAACGGATAAATTAACTGATTTAAATTTCGTATAATTTTTTAATTTAAAATTATTATTTTTTTTAATTTTTAATAGGTGACTTTATCGTGAGTATTTTAGCTGTAACTTAGAGAGCCGGGTTTTTAAATTATTTGATTTAATATTATTAGTTCATATTGGTAAATTTTTTACCGATTTGTTGGCATTTTAGCTATGGTCAACGCTGGCAACATTCCCCTTGGGCCGAACCAAAAACTGATTCCTCCCATTGTCGCCGACAAACTTTGGCTTAATTGCAAAGTTAAGGCTACGGGGCAAGAATGAGATCGGCCTTTTGTGCGGTAGTTGTTTTCTTTGCTGTTAAAAATAACTTTAAAAAATTGTCCTATTTCCGAGGTTCTATGATTACACCTCTATCTATCGATCTATGGTGATCCATAATTAACGTATAATTTTTTGGGTTAAGTAAGTAATAGTTTTCTAATTCTAATGATGATGTTAACTCAACAATCAATCAGATTAAACTAACATACCCATGGCCCATTACAGGACACCCAGGACTCTGACAACAGTGTGAAGAGGAGGAAACACATTAGCAAAGCGGACCCCGACTCGAGCCGGGATAATCGCTAGACAGAAAAAATATATAGAGGCTTGCATATACAGGCTGTTAGTTTGAACACCGTTATCCTTCTAGGATTTCATTGTACTCATCATTATTAAAAACTTTTACTATGGGGCCAACCTTAAAATCGCGAAAAAAATATCTGCTGTTCCATACATTTTGTCCAAGATCGATGAACCGTTTTGTATGGAACAGCTGATGATGATGAGTACAATGATATCCTAGAACACCCCGTATTATGTGCCAGTAATATAAATAAATATAAAAACAGATTTTATAATTATTAATAACTAGAGGTCGCCCGCGACTTCGTCCGCGAACGGAACTTTAATAAACCCCCAACACAAAGAGGTTTGCCAAAGAGTACTGTGTTATACAATCCAGCTCATGTCACAGTATCTAGACACCTAATAGTTTAATGCAACGACTTCAGACTCTTAGACATTACGTACAGTTGTTTCCGTTCATCATCACGCTGCTTGCAAGAAGCTGAATGATGAAACATGTTATTTTAATAAATAAATCATAACGTGTTACAATATAAATACGGAAATAACATAGAAACAAAAATAATACATAAATATGATTGTTTTATTTTTCGGTCAAATGCCTGAATTGCTAAACAAAATAATTAGACAAAACAAAATAACTGTTTCATTGTCCGATATGTTTAACCGACTTTTCAACCGACTTCAAAAAAGGAAGTTATCAATTCGACAGTATGTTTTATTTTGTATGTAACACGCGATTACTCCGCCAATTATGAATTGATTTTGATGATTCTTTTTTGTTCGGCAGGTGATACTTCAGAGGTACTTCATATTCATTTTATCGAAATCCATTCGGTAGTTTGCTTTTTAAATCAAAATTACTAGAAAATATGAAGATGCCATCGAAATTAAAGTATGTTGTTGAAAAAAAGACGTATTATAATTTACCTAATACAAATCATCTTTAGTATAGATAATAGACATATGAAAGATTACAGACTCTATATTTGTAAAAAAAAACGTACGAGTAAAGAGAGAAAGAGGTAGAAAGTAAAGTCGAGCGTAGAACCTACTGCTTTTTTGAAGTCGGTTAAAGAAGATGAGCTAAATCTATAATGATTCCGAATAAGACCCTCGTCAGGTCGACGGTCAGGTTCCAACTTTATGTCGTTTACGACATCGACACCATTTGTATAAAAGCGCTATTTAGCTAATCTCTTATCTGATGTCTGAGTGTTTAATCCAGTGGAGTGGAAAGTCGCCGGTACAAACGTACTCGTGTTCAATTCGGGATGCATCGCGTCTCGAGAGAAATCCGGCAGAAATCCAGCAGAAAACCGGCACCGAGCCTTGCCAAACTATTTACGCAGTTCCTTTCACTTGATTACCTATCGGATTGGTTCTCTATTGGGAAGTGATTTCTGGAAATGGGATGTTCTAGATTTTTAGGATGTTTGGGAAGGAGCTGGGACAGGGAAATGCTTGATTTTAGAACTCGGTACGATCATGAGCATTTATTTATTTTACATTTTTAGGAAAACTAACAGACTTAATACATGAATATAATTATAATACGCTTTTTTTTAAATACAACTGACTTCAACCTGGATGACATCTTCATATTTTCTAGATATTTTGATTTATTCCAGTAATTTTGATTTAAAAACCAAACTACCGTCTTTTCTAAACCCGTCTTTTCCTGTACATAATTTTTCTCCATCCTAAGGTCGCCTGGAAGAGATCGCTTTTAGCGATAAGGCCGTCATTTCTTTGTCGTTCGTCGTCGTTCTTTGGTGTGAGCAATAAATAATTAATCTATCTATCTATCTATCTACTGGACCGATTTCGATTTTAAAAAAATGGGGCCACCTCAGAGGCATCACCTACCAAACAAAATAAGAATTTAAAAAAAACAAAAAAAAAAAAAATTTTACTATAAAATATGATATCGAATATAACAAAATCAAATCAAAATATCAAAAACATGTAAAATATGATAAATCATTCATTCACCCAACACTCTCACAGTAGGTACCTCAAACACGCCGACAATATAATATCCGTCCATTTATCCACAAATAAGTCACAGATAGGAATTCAGGAGCGATTCGAGTGTGGTAGGCATACGTGACAGGGGTGAATTAGTGCAGGCAACGATGCGGTAGTGGGGTAAATCGAAAAATTCGTGTTTCCTACCTCTCAAGTAAAGATTCGGCACATTAAACCTACACAGCTCGTCATTCAACTCAGGTGCATCTATTTTACCCCAAAAAATCTACAACATCCATACCTACGATAAAGCATTATAATACAATACCTTCATCTATCAGCTATCTAGTGACGATAATGTGATTCCAATGCCCATAACCTCTCTAGGTTTGCAGATTGTTGACCTAAACGACAGGAGTCCTTTGAGAAATGACCGTACACAGCCTCTATGATAGACTTAGTTGATTATAGTTAGTTGTTCATAGCCTAGATAGAAACGTAGGTCCCAAGCGGTTGGATGTAAGGGCTTGGTCAAACGATGCTTGGCAGCGCGGCGAGGCGGTGCGAGGGCTTCCAGTACCTACCTTTTTGTATAAAAGAATGTGGACGGGCCTGACTTTTACGGACCGTTTATAAGAGGTCAGCGCCATCTATGGATGTATTGACTGTGTGTTGCTATCTTTAAGGACCTTCTACCCACACATTGCTTGAAACGATTACCGTAGCTAGAATTATGAGCGCAGTTTCTTAAAAAGATCAAAATTATTTAATTCTGCTAAGAAAGTTCGATATTTAGGCGCTTTTATTAAGTAAAAGAATCAAATCTATCTCATTTCATGATTTGATTCTTTTAGTAGGACTGATTGATGTACGTAAAGAGCATCCCCGTATGCTTTGGCCCTTTTTTGCATAGAGAGTATTATTATATTTATAATGGCGTGTGAAGAACTAGTGACGCCATATTGCGCTCTTTGTCTAACGTACATTTAATTTAATTTGGTTTCCCTTGATACAATTTTTTATGTCGCATTAAAAAAGTCGTGCAGCATTTGCAAATTGTACATAGGAGCGCGCAGCGCCGCGCCGTCTGTGCGCCGCGCTGTCTCGCGAAATATCGTGTGGCTTTGACCTTTATATGGTTAATGTTAGGTACTGTATCTTTGGCCTTGATCTATACGAGGTGTCAGAGAAAATTAGATCAAAAACGTCCCAAATGTATTATAACGTGTAACGATAATAATAATTAGGGTTACGCGGTACGGCAGTACAAAGGCGAAAGTAGGTAAATAATCCTACCTAGGTAGGTACCTTTCCTATAAGATTCGTCGAGGGTGAATGTTTTTTTTTATGGCACTGCTGCACGCTAAGAGGCTGATTGGCATCGATACCGTGATCAAGTTTTGGCTACAAAGCCTTAAGCATGGACGTAGGGTTGATCATTTGTCGATGTTCTATCGGACACATTTTGGAGAGTATGTCCAGAAATTGCACGATTTGTTTCCTCCTGCCTCTTTCTTTTATCGGTCGGACATACAACCGTGACCAAAGTACCATCCGTATATGGTGGACATGGTGGACATCCACCACGTACGCACAAAGTCGATTCCACATTTTTTATTCGTACAGCGGAACTCTCTGTTAGGTCTGTGTATCCCGTAACGTACTCGTACAATATGGGTGGCTTTAATTCTACAGTGAACAGGTTCTTTCGAGGTAAGCGTGCTCTACCCTAGGCTGCATCATTGCTTAACAACAGGCAAGATGTGGTCGAACGCAAACCTATCTTGAATAAAAATACAGCGTGGCGCTACTGTGCCGACATTAAATTAACACACGTGTAGGGTTAACGATCAGTAACCATAAAAATATTTTTTGTTTTATTTATACGGGAATACTCACGTTCATAAATGTGTCAAAAGGTCAAAATCACGTCAGTTATAATAAAAATAAACTAAAAAAAACATGCGAAAAAAAACATGTTTCATACATTTTGTCCAACGTCGATGAACTTTTTAAATGGAACATCTGATTTATATTCGCGTTTTTTTTAAATATTATTTTTATGGTTGATCATTAACCCTACACGTGTGTTTATTTAATGTCGGCACCATAGACATACATATTAGCGTCACGCTTAAATGTAGGGAAACATTGCCATTAATAGCAAGATAATTAAAAACTGAAAAGAAGACAAGAAATTAACTGGAGGTCTGTAATTCACGCCAATCACACCCCCAGTTTACGCCTCATCATAGAGTTATGATTGTAAAAACTTTTTTATTATGAGATATCACGTACGAAAACAAAGTATAAAACTAGCTATTAAATCAACAAAAGTAAACAGTAAATTAAACTCAGTCCCTATAAACAATTGGAGATTTAGAGATACCGGCAAATTTTCCGGCAAGCTATACTAAGTTTCCGGATACTTTTTACCACTCAAATTCACATAGTTATAATAGGTTGGTGTTTTAGAGATGGAACATTCAGATCGAAAGAATGACTGATACCACGTTAGATAAATAAAAAAAAAATGTTAGATAAAACAATCTTCTTCAATATACCTATAACTCTTCATTGCAATTAAAGAAATTATTTTGTGTATAAATATGATCAATCAATTTATCGAATACCAAATGAACCATAGAGTCCTTGGTAACTTTCCTAATAATTTATTTTAAATATGAACATCGCCGTGAATTCTGTTACTGTATCATATTCAATAAAATAAAAGCAGTATTTATTTCATTTAACTAAGTATACGGCCATTAGATACCTCGGTTGCTTCTAGAAAAATAAATAGTATCCTCACCCTGAAGATTGCTTGCCTGCGCGCAATTGCGCGATATTGTTGCAGTTATGCATAGGTGGTGGTACTTCGGATCAGTAGTACTAGTACTAATGAGTACGAGTAGTTCAACTAGCACAATTGATATAACTTTGTCAGACCATCAAGTCCGCTTGGCTATTAGCCACTATATCACATAGAAACGAATAGAATACAGAACTCTCACGAGAAATTCTATAAGCTTTTCCTTTTTTTCACCCGAAACGTCCGGCATAATTGTCCGGCCAAAATATACTAGAACATTCCTATTAGTAAACGCTTCTCCCCTCGTTTAATTTAATAACAGTTATGTGATAAATCTTTTATGGCGTAAATACGGACGCGTAGTGGTTGAATATTATAAATGAGCAATTTAAAAGTAACATAAATTCATAGAGTTGACATCGCTAGCAACATGGGACACAGCAACAGTTAAGACCGAAAGGGTGAGGAAGGTCGAACTCTTTAAAGGAGTTGTATGTCAAGTTTATACGTCACCTGGATGTTTACAGTTTATAAAACGCATTTGCTCAAAAAGTGCATTTACGAAGCCTGTATAAATCGTTCGAAAGTTATACATTACGCACCGTACAACGGAGCGTGCGGTAAAGTAGGTACTCTCAGCTAAGTACCTATTTTACCGCACGCTAAGTTGAATAGCGCCGTGCGCTAGTAAATTTATCTGGCCGTGCGTAAGCTTTACGGTATTTTTTAATTTCCATTAAATTATATAAGAATTCCACTAAGGAGTTTTACATTACCAGAATAAATAACGTAAATGATCGAACCTCCTTGGAAGCGCTTTTGCTACGTTTGTCTAATTTTAATACTAAAGAGAAAATGAAACAAAAGATGTGGTTCTAATTTTCACAACACGCACGTGGCGCCATTTGCAAAGTCGCGCGATTTCCATATTAGAAACATCAAATTTTTTTTCTTCTTTCCTACTTATGTGCATTTGCCAGTGTCAAGTATTTAGTTGCGACTTTCTGACTGATATTTATAAACAAAATAAAAAAGTTTGTTTAATTATAACTGTTTTCTCATAAAAGTGTTGTCAAATTTTGTATGACACTCGTGCGGAATTAGTTTTTACAATCTCATGACTATGGTAAGCCGTCGACTGTAAGGACCAACTTACCGCACTAGTATCAAAAATAACTACTTTTTTTATTTCCTTAGTATACCTAATATATTTTTATTATGTTTAATTTCCTTAATTTCTTTTGTTAATGTGTATGTTACGTTTTTTGTCGCAAATAATGTCTAATGTCAACCCTCTCCGCCGTTCCCTTTCCTTTCCTGACCCCTCTTTATTTCTTGCCTTTTTCTCTTTCTTTTTCCTATTTATTCTTACTTTTTTCCCTTCTATCTTTCCTTCCTTATTCCTTTCCCCCTTCGTTCCTTACTTATCTCCTTTTGTTCCCTTCCTTCTATTTATCCTTCTTCTCCGGCGTAACGCTAGCGATATAACAGATCAATGCACTTTACATCTATGATAACCGCAGTCTAAACAGTAAACACGCGGGTTTGATCGCGAATCAACAAGTTATCTGGTAAGACAATACCGTGAATAAATGTTTGGCTTTGGGATCATGTCGGCTCTAGCTGGGGTTAAACAGGATTATGTGGAGTAGTTGTAGATTATGAGGGATACCATTTTATTATTGCCTAGTTAACCCGCGGTTTCTGACGTACATGTCTGAGAGACCGGGAGGTTCGAGAAAATCGAATAACTTTTAAATTCGCGTTTGAATCGAGTTCTGATTTCGAATAGCTTTTATTACTCCCTATATACTTAGCCTTTTCTGCAGCGGCGACGCGGGCGCACTTTCAGGAGTTTTAGCGCCAACCCGGTGTGTGAGACCGGGGTCACCGTTTATATTAGTAATCATAACCAAAAAATCCTTCCTAATCTTATTATTATTTGTATGGTATTTTTAAAAATAAGAAGAGTTTTTAAAGTTTTAAAAATGTAGGTGAAAAATAGTAAGTTTTAAGTTTATTAGTTTAAGATTAAGAAGTAATAAGTGCGTAAGTATTTATGTAATACCAGTCCGTTATATACCGATATATACCGTTCTTGACGATCGTTATATTTGACATTTAAATCGTATATTTGACATTTAAATCGGTATATTTCGATATAATTCGGTATATATTCTCAAAGTCGTCTAAGTAAATCTGCTATACCGACACGTCAAATTTTGTGCCATAGAACGGTACTCGCGCTGCTGTTTTGTTATGTTAAAAACTCATTTTTTTTATTAAATTACATTTATTGAGCATGTCCTGAAAATAAAGTTTATACCCTTAACTTAAAAATCCCCGTGCCTGAGACCGAGGTCACTAAAGTTGTAAGTCAAATTCACGCCACCGGTGGCGGGTTAAGGTCTAAAGCAAACAAGCTAAGAAGCATCCTAAGTGTTTTTTTCTTCTTCTATAGAAATAAAAATGAAATGCTCTTCATTGGTAAGCGACTCACTTGAGAACGGCTGTATGTATTCTCTTGTATCTCCTTAATTATATTTTGGTAAATGAGGTTTCAATTGACACGTTTTAGCACTCCACGTGTTAAATAACGTTACAGTAAAAATTATGGAGTATGAATGGTATTGGCATAGCATAAACCCATGCATCCTCGAAGGGTGGTTGGGCCATATCCACCAAACTGGCCCAGTTGCGGGTTGGTGGATTTACATAGTCAGTTTATCGAATTTCTTCATCGGACGTACGCAGGTTTCGCAAGATATTTCCATCAGCGCCATGTAAATTACCGACAACATAACAGTCGTTATTCAAAGTTATGCCCAAATAACCGAGAGAATAACTACGTAACTTCCAACAACAAGGGAGAAACTAACGCTGATTGGCAGTTCGCAGAACTATGTATCGGCAACAGATTGATAAAATCCGTTACTGTCGTAGGATACTGCAATATTCATAATAGGGAATATGCATGTGTTTTTTTTATTGACTCACAAAAAAGCTGACAGGCAACAAAACAAATCATCGAAAGTAAAGTTATGTGCACAAATAACGAAGTTATAAACATTTTAGTTTCATGTTGGGAGGGCACTATACTAGGTAAACGTAGTAGATACCTCAACTTGTCATCGTTTGACGACACGTCATATGACATTTGCCTTGTGAACTTTGACGTCACGTCATATGACGTCAAACTTCACGATTCCAAACAATGTTTTGCTAGAAAGGGACAGATGACTCCCTCCCAAATATTTTGAACGCTTATATTTCAGAACTTTACCAGCCGATTTCAATGTAACCATCAGATTTAGTTAAACTCTCCATTTATCCTTTTTTTTTTTAATAATTGAAACACATGCATATTCCCTATTATAATATGGAATGTTTCGTAGTAGCACTCGTGCCGTAGCTTGGCTTGGTTTTAATAGATCACACAGCTAAAATTAGATTATTTAATAGATTTATGTTTTTTAGCACTGACGTGGGGCAGACGAAACTAGATTGTCCTGTTTGTTTTTACGGGAAAGTGTCTTACATACTGTTGGGCCTTTTCAACCGACTTTAAAAAAGGAGGTTCTCAATCCGACTGTATTTTTTTTTGTATGTATGTTACGCGATTACTCCGCCAATTATGAACTGATTTTGATGTTTTTTTTTGTTTGGTAGGTAATACTTCAGAGGTAGTCCAACATAAATTTTATCGAAATCGGTTTATTAGTTTGGTTTTTAATTCAAAATTACTAGAAAAATATGAAGATGTTATCCAGGCATTCGAAGTTGAAGTCGGTTGTATTTAAAAAAAAAGCGTATTATTGTTGTACATTGTTTACTTATATATACGTAAGTAGTACTAATTTATTTTTGTGGTAAAAAAGAAAGAAAGAAAGAAAATAATTTATTCTGTGACATCAGCACACAATAATAGGTAATACAACCATTGATACATTTACATTTACAGTTTCTTGAGTGATGTCACAAAAAGGGCCCCAACTCAGCATAATGCTGATGGTAATTCCTTTCAAAATTAAAATGTCATTCTTTGTTGCAAATATAAAATTAACCGACTCAGGATACGTTCGCAAATGTTGCTGTAAATAATAAAAGCTCGACATAATTGGAAAAGTCCACTTCGCAAAGAGGAAAAACTTTAATTTGTTTACACAGCAGGCTAATTTATTGAACGGAACAGGAAATGTTGTTTAATTGGTATTCGCCACAAGTTTGTAACAATAGGAATTTTAGGTAATGGAATAACAAGATTAATTTATAATTTATTTACCACTTTCAAATAAAAGGGAGATGAGGAATGAGGTCGTATGGCTCTCCGTAGTGAAATATGTAGAAAATTTTGCCCAAGATTGCCACAATAAGTTACTTTCGTCCCGAGAAATGATATGACATCGAGATTATGATTCCTGAATTGGCAATGCCGCCAGCATTCTGGCCACCTTTCCATCATCTACGGGGCTTTTAGTTTAAATTTTAAGTTTTGTATTTTTTATTATGTAATGGTTGTTTTTACTAGGTAGGGTTTATTTAGTTGTTAGTTAGTTATAATTTAATTTTAGTGTATAATTGTATTTTATTTGCAAATAAACATGATTCCTGAAAGATAGTGAATATATAATTATCAGCAGACCGTAACAGGCTAAGTATACTTAATTTAAATGCGAAAACTGATATTTACGGTGTTTTACCCAGAAAAGGCGAAATACCGGAATTTTACTGGAACCGGTGGATGCAAATGGCAGGTTGTCGTTCAGTGCGGCGGTCTAAGGGGGAGGCCTTCGTTAAGCAGTGGACATCTCCTGCTGATGATGATGACTGGAACCGTATTTTTTCCCGGGTTAAATAATATACAGCGTGGCGCTACGGTGCCGACATTAAATTAACAAACGTGTAAGGTTAGATTCAGATTCAGATATTTATTGCCATTCCGTTCAGTACATGGTGTTTATAAAAGTAGGTACATAAGTTTAATGATCAGTAACCATAAAAATAAGGTAAAAAAAAAACACGGAAAAAAACAGATGTTCCATACAAAAAGTTCATCGACGTTGGACAAAATGTATGGAACATCTGATTTTTGTTAGTGTTATTTTCATCATCATCGTCATCAGCCCGGAGTCGTCCACTGCTGAACGAAGGCCTCCCCTTAGACCGCCACACTGTACGACAACCTGCCATTTGCATCCATCGATTGCCCTCGACTTTTGCAATGTCGTCGGTCCACCTGGTGGGAGGCCTTCCTATGCTGCGTCGCTGCGTTTGTTTTACATTGTTGTTATGGTTAGGTTACTAAATATTAACCCTACACGTGTGTTAATTTAATGTCGGCACCGTAGCGCCACGCTGTAGACTATGATTGTGTTATTCCAGAATAACACATACAAAGCCATTCAATGCCGCCAGCATGCTGGGTACGCTGCGGACTGGTAGTAGGTTTGAGCATTTGGGTTGTCTCTAGACTTTCATCGGTCTGCAATCTGCATACAATGCTTTTGTTTTCGTGTAGTAGGCTAAGTAGTTCAGGTAGTTCGTTTGTATGTATTTTGTTATAGTTAAAAAATAAAACATACCTATATTATGTTGTACAGGGTGATGGAGTTCCAAACCGTATCCTTTCAGTAGGTCTTAGACGATCTTTTAGGCTATAAATTAACTTAGCGAAAATCAATTGATTTTGAGTTAGGTATTAAATTTTTTGTAAAAAAACCCTTGCTTGTGGAACATAAATAGCTAATTATTTTAAAAACACAGCTATTTGTGAAACAGGTTTTGCTTAAAAATAACCCTAATAGCACTACTGACTTATTTTAATCATAATTTAAACATAGCATCAAAATAAATAAATAAATAAAAAATATATAAATAAATAATAAATAAATATTGGGGGGACATTTATTACACAAAGAGCCATCTAGCCCCATACTCAGCAAAGCTTGTATTATGGACACCAGATAGCTGATAGAATACTTATATACAATTTTTTTTTCGTATATACATACTTATAATACATACTACACCCAGACACAGAACAAACATCGATGAACGTCACAAACATTTTTGTCCTGGGTGGGGATCGAACCCACGCCCTACAGCTCTGAAGGCAGACATGCTACCAACTGAGCTATCAGGCTGTCAAAACGCGGCATCATCTCGTACACTTCTCGAGAGAAGTGAATAGAACGGAAAAGCGACGGGCCGCACTAGTCGGCATTAAGTGCAAATGCGCTTGATGACAATTCTACCAATATACATGATTTTAAACTGAGAATATTCAAAAAGACAATTAAAATAGACGCGTAGAATACCAAACCACATTGCATCGTAATTAGATCGATTTTAATCTGTTGTAAAATGGCATTTAGAGCGGTTTACTTCAAATGCGCGACCAATGATTGTCGTTTTCAACCGTCTTCAAAAAAGGAGGTTCTCGATTCGACTGTTTTTTATGTATGTTCCGCGATTACGCCAATTATGAACTGATTTTGATGATTCTTTTTTGTTTGGTAGGTAATACTTCAGAGGTGGTCCCATATACATTTTATCGAATTCGGTTCAGTAGTTTGGTTTTTAAATCAAAATTACTAGAAAATATGAAGATGTCATCCAGGTATTCGAAGTAAAATCCGGTTGTTTTTTTTTTTAAAAGCATAATTATTACTTCGTTGTTTCTATACAAATAAGTGTGAAAATGGCGACAACGGTTTTCCATACAATTGCTTTACAACATTGTTTTGACAGCCGTTCTACCTAAGAAGTAGGGCTTTCGCTTTTCTGTGATCCCGTAGGACGCCGTTGGAAAATCTAGTTTTAGTTTTACAAAAGTCGTCATCGTCATGCTTGCGTCTGTATTCGCGTTCCCATCAATTTCCCCGAAACAATACACCCATCGATTTTCCCCAGTCTCCCCAGCATAGAGGATGTTGGGGTTCTTGCGTTACTTCATTAGCGTACGCTTCCGGAGGGTCCCGTACAATATCGGATTGGGGGTCGTTTATCGCAATGGAGGTGTTAATTTATAGCTGACTCGCTGAGCCGCATGGTTTTACCCTCTTTGCTACAGGAACCGTATATTTTTTCGGCATAAAAAGTAGCCTATGTGATAATCTAAGTTATTTTTTTATTTTTTTTAAATTAAAAAAAACTAAAATTGAATTTTCACTAAGTTTCACCTAAACCTTTTGAATTGATATAGAAAGAAATTATTTATTTTTATCACTCAAGACACTACAACAACATAAAAAAATTACACAGAAATACAATATAACAAATGAGTAGGTAAAACATAATAATATGTAACAGTTGTCGCTGTAGTACCACGTGCGACAAAAAAGGTTAGTGCTCAGCATGATGCTGCTAATTTCTTAGCGGCGCTGGTTTTCAGCACTAACCTTCTTAAGATGCACGGGACTACTAGAAAAAACAGAGTGTAAGATAATAAGAGAGTAGTAAAAAAAATATAATAAACATAGGTACGCGTATATAGTATTTGTAAAATAATTATTATGTAAAAAAAATAGGCACAGAATTAAACATTTATGTAGATAAAAAGGGAACAGACAAAGAAAAATGTTAGTAATAAAGCTGCGAAGGACAAGAATACTAGGGATTGGGCTCATTTTACATAATAAATATGAATAAAATTATACTACTGCTGGAGAAATAAATAAACAATAAAAAGCAACTGTAAAAGATTGGGTATTAGTCCAAGAATCACTTACTGAAGTGAACCTGGTTCTTACTTACCAGACTTCTGCAACTCCAGCAAATACTTCTTGAGCTTCAACCTAAAATTAAATTTAGTCTGAAATATAGCGAATAGAAGTAACTAACATACACTCACAAACACACAAAAACTTTTTCTTACTATATTAGTGTAATTAGTGTAAGTTATTGACCCATAATTTTATTTGGGTTTGGTTCTAGACCTATAAGTTGAATACTCCAAAAAAAAGAACGTTCGAATCCACTTTCACTGTGCGAACTTCTTGATCGAAAATCTGCCAAAGTGTGTGTTTCGCAATAGATACAATCTAGATGGCTTTAAGTATACATAAAACGCTGACTGAAGTAAGCGAGTAAGCAAGCCGCCTGAAGCAAGAAGCGGCTTCTGAGGAGCGGAGGTTCACGACAGCCAATTCTACCGTAATCATAAAAAATAATATGTAAAAACACCCAGTTTTCATATATTATTTTACACAGCTCGGTGGCGGCGTTTTATGGGTGTGCCGCGTGTCCCATGTGCGCAGTGCCGTAACTAGGGCGGTGCCAGCGGTGCCCAGGCACCGGGCGCAGGTCCTGGAGGGGCGCAAAAATGACCAGACCATGACCAAGTATTGAATATTTTTCTTTTCAAGGGCGCTATTATAGAAGCTCGCACGGGGCGCTTTCTTTTCACGGGCGCAATTATAGAAGCTCGAACCGGGCGCTTTCTTTTCAAAGGCGCTATTATAGAAGCTTGCACGGGGCGCTTTTTTTCAAGGGCGCAATTATAGAAGCTCGTATCGGGCGCATAAAAGGCTATTTACGGCACTGCATGTGCGGCTAAGTCACGAGTGAATTGGTTTTCTGCAAATCAAGCGTGCTCCATCGTAGACTGCATTATGAGGGAATCCGGAGTGAATTCTCCATACAACGTAGGTATGTATTCCCCAATTTTTTTCCTGGATAATGCTTCTAGAGCTGGGCTGCTTCTTTCAGGGTTGGCGAGAAATGCATTGCACTGAGCTGATTTTATGGCATGCGAATTCACAAACATGTAAACAGCTAAAAGTAAGTAAGTTCATAAAAAGTTAAGTCAAGTTTGTAAACAGCTGACTCAAGCGCTGAGTCTTTGGACATCTATACAGAACATCATCTGTAAATATAAAACAATTTCTAATATAAACAGGGTGTTATCAATATCAATATCTTAGGGGGTCATTAAACCCATCATAACGAACAACTTTTACAATGAATCTAACACTGAAAACGAGAAAAAAACAGCTGTCCGACACAAAAAAAAAACTATAACGCACGGCGGAATGTATGGAGCAGCTGTTTCTTTTTTCACTATTTCCGCTTTGATTTCAAAGCAAAAGTTGTTCATTATGATGAGTTTAATGACTTCCTAAGATATTGCTTATAAATTCAATAACACTCTGTATATGTAAATCCATGCAATAACCAATGCAATAGGTCGCACAGTTATCCTATTGTCTTGCAAATGCGGTCTAATTGACCTAACGGGGACTATCCAGGGCTATGACCGAGACTAGACTGGAATAGCCCCCCAGGGCGTGACGAACTGAGTCCTAATCTGGACCACAGCCAAAGGATATTGAATATGAATGTGTACAACGATCAGGGATTAAATAATAGTTAACATGCGGCGGTCGTAGTTTAGGAGCATACACGTAGAGCTCAGCGGACAAGTCTTTCTCTAACTTTTTTCAATACATTTGCTATAAAAATGCATTTACGAAGACTATATACATTGTTTTTAAAGCTTAAACAGGAAGAAAAATTATGACCTCCGGCAGGACTCGAACCTGCATACGAGCAGTCGCTATGGGTTTCCGTCCCAACTGCTTTGCCAATTAAGCTACAGAAGTCTCTGCCTGAGATGCCAAATTTCCGAACCTGTTATAAGCTACCAACTAAAGCGTTGGTGGCGCCATCTGTAAATTTTTGTAACACAAATATTTACCCAAGCCGAAACCGTTGCAGGTTCCAAGGCCTGACGAGAGAAGTCGCACTGGCTATACTATTTTGAATATTTTTGTATGAAGTGATTCCACACTTATGGTATTTCTATGTTTTTAAAGCTTAAACAGGAAGAAAAATTATAAGGATAATTCGGTCGTCATAATTTTTCTTCCTGTTTAAGCTTTAAAAACATAGAAATACCATAAGTGTGGAATCACTTCATACAAAAATATTCAAAACTATATACATTGTTCGAAATTTAATATTACGCACCATACAACGGAATGTGCGTTAAAATAGGTACTCTCAGCTAAGTACCCGAAGAGGGAGAAACCAATTTGTTTCATTACCTATTGTATTGTTTTTTCGCAAATGTGTTGAAAAACGTTACATGACACACGTGCGTAAATCGGTATTCAGAAACTCGTGACTATGGTAAGCCCGAGACGAATGTAAAAATCAACTTACCGCACTAGTATCAAGTATCATAATAGTTATTTATGTGGCTGTACGCAAACGTGTGGTCTGTGTTAAGTACGCAGCGTATGCTCGCCAAGCGAGCGTCACGTCGCTGAACGAGATTTTTCTTTGATAGCTATAATTTCCACTGTGTTCACCTAGGTGATTTCACCTAGGTGAACATAGTGGAATTAACAGCTTTTGTCGCTGCAGCAAACTAGTTTTTGCGCGCTATGATAACAGTCAGATACTTTTATTTATTTATTTATTTATTTATTAATATGTACGCATTAGCAATTACACATACTATCAAATTAAAATTATTACTTAACTAACTAATTCAAGGAAATATCTGTATAATGTCAAAAGATAATAAAAAATAAAACGAAATGTCAACTTAAAAATTACATTCTTTTTTACCTATATGATTCACAAAATGTCAATAGTAAATTTATTACGCTAGGCCACTTATCACAAAAAATGTCACAGTCTGGATACATACTTAGAAACGCGTTGAGGTTATACATGATGCGGTGCATCGGGGTAAACTTACGATGCTCAGTACGACACCAGCCTGGGTTGAAGAACTTAGGTCTATGGTACAATTATATTATATTAATTAAGTACCCGTGCCAGTAAAAGAGATACATTATCGATATTTCGATCATTATCGGTGGTTTGTCCCTTCATCCTATACTCCTTTTTTTTTTCTTTACTACTTTACTCGAAACGATATTACAGCGGAAAAACACTAGAAATAAACAGATACAGCAATTTTGATTATATTATTCGTAAATATTATTATTATTGGATGGAACATACATATATTGTAAATGTGTTTTTGTTCTACAAATAAATTTTTGTCTATTGTCTATTGTCTATATTTGTCCATTTCTTAGGCGAAAAAATAGTAGATAACTGTTTATTCTTTTTTCAGCGAGTAGGTAGTTTTTTCCACTGCCGGTAGAACTGGTGTCTCCAAAATGGTTGATGATGTTAATGAAATGAAATTAAGTAATATAATTTATGATTGTTTGTGTTATTTTCAATCGACTTCAAAAAAGGAGGTTCTGTATAATATATATTTATATATATTATAATTTTTGTAACGCGATTTCTCCGCCAATTATGAACTGATTTTGATGATAATTTTTTTGTTTGGTAGGTAATACTTCACAAGTGGTCCCATAATTATTATTTATCATAATCGGTTCAGTAGTTTGGTTTTTAAATCACTAGAGAATATGAAAATGTCATTCAGGTATTCGAAGTTGTAGTTCGGTTGTTTTTTTTAAAGCTTCTTATATTAGATAATTATAATTGCTTGTCTGTGGTTACAGGCTTTCAGACAATGAGGATAAATTTTATTGAAATCTGTTCCGTAGTTTGGTTTTTAAATCAAAATTACTAGAAAATATGAAGATGTCATCCTGGTCTTCGAAGTAAAAGTAGGTTTTTTTTAAAGCATATTCGTCATCCAGCCATAAAACGCTCACTGCTGGACGAAGGCCTCCCTGCCATAATCCCCACGCTTGGCAGGCGGCTTGATTGCGCAGAATGCTCACCACCATTAACCAAGAGGACGCTGCAGCCCGTCCTCCGGTGGTTCTGGTTGCAGTTTAAGGACTACCCAGGTCCAGGAAAAGCGTCTTATTATTGTGTTATGCCTATGGTGGCCAGTTCGATTTTGAATTAAAACTTTCTTTACAATGCCCATACGTATCTACGCTAAGACTTTTGATACGATTCGAACTCTGGACTCTTGAGTCGAGAGTGCCAAAAGGCGCCCTTAAATAAGTATTTCACCCGAGACCACAAATGTTTTCGTCCGGGATTGGACAAAGATGTAATTCCGGACAAAATTCGACACTCCGGACTCCGTTGGAGAATTAAATTCGTGGTTTAGTGGACACGGGGCCATTAAATCGGAGTTTATTGAATAAACAATCAATAAATTTTATTGTTTTTACCAGTTGAGAAAATTTTGTAAACTACCACTTATTTACAAATACGGGGTGTTAGTTTGAACACCGTTATCTTTCTAGGATATCATTGTACTCATCATTATTAACAACTTTTAATATGGGGCCAACCTTGAAATCTAAAAAAAAGGTGTTCCATACAAAAAGGTTCATTGAACTTGGACAAAATGTATGGAACAGCAGATATATTTTTCGCGATTTCAATGTTGGCCCTATAGTAAAAGTTGTTCATAATGATGAGTACAATGAAATCCTAGAAGGATAACGGTGTTAAAACTAACAATCTGTATTGTACCGTGTGTCATGCTAAGGGCTAAAATAAATAGTAGAATGCAGCTACATGATTTTTCGTGTTCCCGCCAAAACTCCAAAGATTGGGTTGCTTGCTATTAAAGAAATCGGAACGTTAGTTCGCTTTCTGGCCATGACAGTTGTTTTACGGCTCAAACTCTATAAGAGTTTTTTTTACTCTATTTGAGTTGTTGAACAGTGTAGTAGTGTAATGTAATAAAACAGTGTAGATCACAAACTCTATGAGAGTTTTTTTTACTCTATTTGAGTTGTTGAACAGTGTAGTAGTGTAGTGTAATAAAACAGTGTAGATCACAAACTCTATGAGAGTTTTTTTTACTCTATTTGAGTTGTTGAACAGTGTAGTAGTGTAATGTAATAAAACAGTGTAGATCACAAACTCTATGAGAGTTTTTTTAACTCTATTTGAGTTGTTGAACAGTGTAGTAGTGTAATGTAATAAAACAGTGGAGATCACAAACTCTATAAGAGTTTTTTTTACTCTATTTGAGTTGTTGAACAGTGTAGTAGTGTAATGTAATAAAACAGTGTAGATCACAAACTCTATGAGAGTTTTTTTTACTCTATTTGAGTTGTTGAACAGTGTAGTAGTGTAGTGTAATAAAACAGTGTAGATCACAAACTCTATGAGAGTTTTTTTTACTCTATTTGAGTTGTTGAACAGTGTAGTAGTGTAGTGTAATAAAACAGTGTAGATCACAAACTCTATGAGAGTTTTTTTTACTCTATTTGAGTTGTTGAACAGTGTAGTAGTGTAATGTAATAAAACAGTGGAGATCACAAACTCTATAAGAGTTTTTTTACTCTATTTGAGTTGTTGAACAGTGTAGTAGTGTAATGTAATAAAACAGTGTAGATCACAAACTCTATGAAAGTTTTTTTTACTCTATTTGAGTTGTTGAACAGTGTAGTAGTGTAGTGTAATAAAACAGTGTAGATCACAAACTCTATGAGAGTTTTTTTTACTCTATTTGAGTTGTTGAACAGTGTAGTAGTGTAGTGTAATAAAACAGTGTAGATCACAAACTCTATGAGAGTTTTTTTTACTCTATTTGAGTTGTTGAACAGTGTAGTAGTGTAGTGTAATAAAACAGTGTAGATCACAAACTCTATGAGAGTTTTTTTTACTCTATTTGAGTTGTTGAACAGTGTAGTAGTGTAGTGTAATAAAACAGTGTAGATCACAAACTCTATGAGAGTTTTTTTTACTCTATTTGAGTTGTTGAACAGTGTAGTAGTGTAGTGTAATAAAACAGTGTAGATCACAAACTCTATGAGAGTTTTTTTTACTCTATTTGAGTTGTTGAACAGTGTAGTAGTGTAGTGTAATAAAACAGTGTAGATCACAAACTCTATGAGAGTTTTTTTTACTCTATTTGAGTTGTTGAACAGTGTAGTAGTGTAGTGTAATAAAACAGTGGAGATCACAAACTCTATGAGAGTTTTTTTTACTCTATTTGAGTTGTTGAACAGTGTAGTAGTGTAGTGTAATAAAACAGTGTAGATCACAAACTCTATGAGAGTTTTTTTTACTCTATTTGGGTTGTTGAACAGTGTAGTAGTGTAGTGTAATAAAACAGTGTAGATCACAAACTCTATGAGAGTTTTTTTTACTCTATTTGAGTTGTTGAACAGTGTAGTAGTGTAGTGTAATAAAACAGTGTAGATCACAAACTCTATGAGAGTTTTTTTTACTCTATTTGAGTTGTTGAACAGTGTAGTAGTGTAATGTAATAAAACAGTGTAGATCACAAACTCTATGAGAGTTTTTTTTACTCTATTTGAGTTGTTGAACAGTGTAGTAGTGTAGTGTAATAAAACAGTGTAGATCACAAACTCTATGAGAGTTTTTTTTACTCTATTTGAGTTGTTGAACAGTGTAGTAGTGTAATGTAATAAAACAGTGTAGATCACAAACTCTATGAGAGTTTTTTTTACTCTATTTGAGTTGTTGAACAGTGTAGTAGTGTAATGTAATAAAACAGTGGAGATCACAAACTCTATGAGAGTTTTTTTTACTCTATTTGAGTTGTTGAACAGTGTAGTAGTGTAGTGTAATAAAACAGTGTAGATCACAAACTCTATGAGAGTTTTTTTTACTCTATTTGAGTTGTTGAACAGTGTAGTAGTGTAGTGTAATAAAACAGTGGAGATCACAAACTCTATGAGAGTTTTTTTAACTCTATTTGAGTTGTTGAACAGTGTAGTAGTGTAGTGTAATAAAACAGTGTAGATCACAAACTCTATGAGAGTTTTTTTTACTCTATTTGAGTTGTTGAACAGTGTAGTAGTGTAGTGTAATAAAACAGTGTAGATCACAAACTCTATGAGAGTTTTTTTTACTCTATTTGAGTTGTAGAACAGTGTAGTAGTGTAGTGTAATAAAACAGTGTAGATCACAAACTCTATGAGAGTTTTTTTTACTCTATTTGAGTTGTTGAACAGTGTAGTAGTGTAGTGTAATAAAACAGTGTAGATCACAAACTCTATGAGAGTTTTTTTTACTCTATTTGAGTTGTTGAACAGTGTAGTAGTGTAGTGTAATAAAACAGTGGAGATCACAAACTCTATGAGAGTTTTTTTTACTCTATTTGAGTTGTTGAACAGTGTAGTAGTGTAGTGTAATAAAACAGTGGAGATCACAAACTCTATGAGAGTTTTTTTTACTCTATTTGAGTTGTTGAACAGTGTAGTAGTGTAATGTAATAAAACAGTGTAGATCACAAACTCTATGAGAGTTTTTTTTACTCTATTTGAGTTGTTGAACAGTGTAGTAGTGTAGTGTAATAAAACAGTGTAGATCACAAACTCTATGAGAGTTTTTTTTACTCTATTTGAGTTGTTGAACAGTGTAGTAGTGTAGTGTAATAAAACAGTGTAGATCACAAACTCTATGAGAGTTTTTTTACTCTATTTGAGTTGTTGAACAGTGTAGTAGTGTAGTGTAATAAAACAGTGGAGATCACAAACTCTATGAGAGTTTTTTTTACTCTATTTGAGTTGTTGAACAGTGTAGTAGTGTAGTGTAATAAAACAGTGTAGATCACAAACTCTATGAGAGTTTTTTTTACTCTATTTGAGTTGTTGAACAGTGTAGTAGTGTAGTGTAATAAAACAGTGTAGATCACAAACTCTATAAGAGTTTTTTTTAACTCTATTTGAGTTGTTGAACAGTGTAGTAGTGTAGTGTAATAAAACAGTGTAGATCACAAACTCTATGAGAGTTTTTTTTACTCTATTTGAGTTGTTGAACAGTGTAGTAGTGTAGTGTAATAAAACAGTGGAGATCACAAACTCTATGAGAGTTTTTTTTACTCTATTTGAGTTGTTGAACAGTGTAGTAGTGTAGTGTAATAAAACAGTGTAGATCACAAACTCTATGAGAGTTTTTTTTACTCTATTTGAGTTGTTGAACAGTGTAGTAGTGTAGTGTAATAAAACAGTGTAGATCACAAACTCTATGAGAGTTTTTTTTACTCTATTTGAGTTGTTGAACAGTGTAGTAGTGTAGTGTAATAAAACAGTGGAGATCACAAACTCTATGAGAGTTTTTTTAACTCTATTTGAGTTGTTGAACAGTGTAGTAGCGTAGTGTAATAAAACAGTGTAGATCACAAACTCTATGAGAGTTTTTTTAACTCTATTTGAGCTGTTGAACAGTGTAGTAGCGTAGTGTAATAAAACAGTGTAGATCACAAACTCTATAAGCGTTTTTTTAAACTCTATTTGAGTTGTTGAACAGTGTAGTAGTGTAGTGTAATAAAACAGTGGAGATCACAAACTCTATAAGAGTTTTTTTAAACTCTATTTGAGTTGTTGAACAGTGTAGTAGTGTAGTGTAATAAAACAGTGTAGATCACAAACTCTATGAGAGTATTTTTTTACTCTATTTGAGTTGTTGAACAGTGTAGTAGTGTAGTGTAATAAAACAGTGGAGATCACAAACTCTATAAGAGTTTTTTTTAACTCTATTTGAGTTGTTGAACAGTGTAGTAGTGTAGTGTAATAAAACAGTGTAGATCACAAACTCTATAAGAGTTTTTTTTTACTCTATTTGAGTTGTTGAACAGTGTAGTAGTGTAGTGTAATAAAACAGTGGAGATCACAAACTCTATGAGAGTTTTTTTTACTCTATTTGAGTTGTTGAACAGTGTAGTAGTGTAGTGTAATAAAACAGTGTAGATCACAAACTCTATGAGAGTTTTTTTTACTCTATTTGAGTTGTTGAACAGTGTAGTAGTGTAGTGTAATAAAACAGTGGAGATCACAAACTCTATGAGAGTTTTTTTTACTCTATTTGAGTTGTTGAACAGTGTAGTAGTGTAGTGTAATAAAACAGTGTAGATCACAAACTCTATGAGAGTTTTTTTTACTCTATTTGAGTTGTTGAACAGTGTAGTAGTGTAGTGTAATAAAACAGTGTAGATCACAAACTCTATGAGAGTTTTTTTTACTCTATTTGAGTTGTTGAACAGTGTAGTAGTGTAGTGTAATAAAACAGTGTAGATCACAAACTCTATGAGAGTTTTTTTTACTCTATTTGAGTTGTTGAACAGTGTAGTAGTGTAGTGTAATAAAACAGTGTAGATCACAAACTCTATGAGAGTTTTTTTTACTCTATTTGAGTTGTTGAACAGTGTAGTAGTGTAGTGTAATAAAACAGTGTAGATCACAAACTCTATGAGAGTTTTTTTTACTCTATTTGAGTTGTTGAACAGTGTAGTAGTGTAGTGTAATAAAACAGTGGAGATCACAAACTCTATGAGAGTTTTTTTTACTCTATTTGAGTTGTTGAACAGTGTAGTAGTGTAGTGTAATAAAACAGTGTAGATCACAAACTCTATGAGAGTTTTTTTTACTCTATTTGAGTTGTAGAACAGTGTAGTAGTGTAGTGTAATAAAACAGTGTAGATCACAAACTCTATGAGAGTTTTTTTTTACTCTATTTGAGTTGTTGAACAGTGTAGTAGTGTAGTGTAATAAAACAGTGTAGATCACAAACTCTATGAGAGTTTTTTTTACTCTATTTGAGTTGTTGAACAGTGTAGTAGTGTAATGTAATAAAACAGTGTAGATCACAAACTCTATGAGAGTTTTTTTTACTCTATTTGAGTTGTTGAACAGTGTAGTAGTGTAGTGTAATAAAACAGTGTAGATCACAAACTCTATGAGAGTTTTTTTTACTCTATTTGAGTTGTTGAACAGTGTAGTAGTGTAGTGTAATAAAACAGTGGAGATCACAAACTCTATGAGAGTTTTTTTAACTCTATTTGAGTTGTTGAACAGTGTAGTAGTGTAGTGTAATAAAACAGTGTAGATCACAAACTCTATGAGAGTTTTTTTTACTCTATTTGAGTTGTTGAACAGTGTAGTAGTGTAGTGTAATAAAACAGTGTAGATCACAAACTCTATGAGAGTTTTTTTTACTCTATTTGAGTTGTAGAACAGTGTAGTAGTGTAGTGTAATAAAACAGTGTAGATCACAAACTCTATGAGAGTTTTTTTTACTCTATTTGAGTTGTTGAACAGTGTAGTAGTGTAGTGTAATAAAACAGTGTAGATCACAAACTCTATGAGAGTTTTTTTTACTCTATTTGAGTTGTTGAACAGTGTAGTAGTGTAGTGTAATAAAACAGTGGAGATCACAAACTCTATGAGAGTTTTTTTACTCTATTTGAGTTGTTGAACAGTGTAGTAGTGTAATGAAATAAAACAGTGGAGATCACAAACTCTATAAGAGTATTTTTTTACTCTATTTGAGTTGTTGAACAGTGTAGTAGTGTAGTGTAATAAAACAGTTGAGATCACAAACTCTATGAGAGTTTTTTTTACTCTATTTGAGTTGTTGAACAGTGTAGTAGTGTAGTGTAATAAAACAGTGTAGATCACAAACTCTATGAGAGTTTTTTTTACTCTATTTGAGTTGTTGAACAGTGTAGTAGTGTAGTGTAATAAAACAGTGGAGATCACAAACTCTATGAGAGTTTTTTTACTCTATTTGAGTTGTTGAACAGTGTAGTAGTGTAATGAAATAAAACAGTGGAGATCACAAACTCTATAAGAGTATTTTTTTACTCTATTTGAGTTGTTGAACAGTGTAGTAGTGTAGTGTAATAAAACAGTTGAGATCACAAACTCTATGAGAGTTTTTTTACTCTATTTGAGTTGTTGAACAGTGTAGTAGTGTAATGAAATAAAACAGTGGAGATCACAAACTCTATAAGAGTATTTTTTTACTCTATTTGAGTTGTTGAACAGTGTAGTAGTGTAGTGTAATAAAACAGTGGAGATCACAAACTCTATGAGAGTTTTTTTAAACTCTATTTGAGTTGTTGAACAGTGTAGTAGTGTAGTGTAATAAAACAGTGTAGATCACAAACTCTATGAGAGTTTTTTTTTACTCTATTGGAGTTGTTGAACAGTGTAGTAGTGTTTTATTATAATTTGATTGATACCGTCATATTTGAATTTTCTGTGGTGTTGCTGTAATTATATGTTTTACAAGTTTACAAGTATTTTCAAAAAAATATTAGAAGTATTCTATCGGGTATCTGGATCCAATAGAACAAGCATTGCTAAGTTTAGGGCTAGATGGCGCTGTGTGTAATTTCCATCAATATTTAACACGCATAAATTATTTATTAATTATTTTTTCCAACCATGTACTTGTCTTCCTCAAGTATTTATTTTTCATTTTAGACATTTAACCAACACTAATAACTTTATTTAAATTATTTTTTTAGAAGTAAGAAAGAGATGTACTGCTGACTTCTCCAACCATACCATACCTTCAGACAGGCTGACATCCAAAGAGATCCAAATGCAAACCTATTTTTTATGATACTCATATACAGGCTGACATTGAATTCATGGCCATTATATCGTCATTGGCTTAGGAGATCATTCAACTCATAAAATAGACAACTTGTACCATGAAACCAACCCTGGCGACAGGGAAAAAAATTGCCTGTCCCATACAAAAACTCCATTTACACGACAAAAATTATGGATTAGCTTCTTTTTTTCTCCGTTACCGAGTTTATTTCGTAGTTAGAGTTGTTTTTTACGATGAGTTGAACGTCTGCCTAAGAGAATGCACGTTAATTCAATATCCCCAGTATATAATTCATTGCTTACACGTTCCTTAATGAAGATATATATTTTTTAGTTTTGGCGGGAACACGGTTAAATCATGTCGCTGCATTCTATTATTTTCTTAGACTTGTGTTTTTTCGCGAATTAATGATTGATAATGGTGGTGTTTTATTAATTGAGTGTTGAATTACATGCGCGAGTGTGGGCAAGTGATATAATGTGGAAAAACGTGTCGTTTCGTGTTGTTTTCAAAACTCTCTATAAGATCATAGTAAGGTTGCCACAACTTTACTAGGGCATGACTTGGACTTGACTATGACTAATTTCGTGTGACTAACTGTAATTTCATGACATATTCGACTTGATGATACTATAAAAACTTGAGAAATCATAAACTTGACACTGGCAGAATGCACAAAGGGCGATGCCAATAACTAAAAAAAAAAAGAAACAAAAAATGTGTTTTTTTCTTAATTTTTTTATATTTCTTTGTACCTTAATGGCGACTTTTCTGTTATTTATACGTATAAGATAATTTGGTCAGTAATTAAAAACAACTTTGTCCTTAAAACCGCTGCAACCATAGCCCGAGGCGAAGGCTATGCCAACCACAGTTAATTAGTGCAAGCTAATGACCCGGCTCACCTGAGTCGGTGAAATGTGGCAACACCGAGCAATTTATACCCTGGTAACACTCGCGAATTATGCTGGCAGCACTGGGATTGCTTATAGTGTGACAATGTTGCGTGTTACCGTGTTTGCTGTCTTGGAGAAGCTACGTGTATGTAAATTAACAAGACGAATGCAAGACTAATTTATGGCGGCATAGTTCTAACGATGTGCATTCGCATTGTATGAACGTCTCTCAAACCTTATTGCAAGGCGATTAAATTCCCAGTCGCGCAGCGTCGGCAGCTGAGCGTATTCGGCCCCGGAACAAGCGCTCATGGTACGGCCCCAGGTCCAGGTGTCAGGTCGGAGAGGTAAAGTAAAAAAAAATAAGAAGTTGAGCTCTAGGGCCCTACGCTACAGAGGCGACTTCACCAACATCAGATAAATAAAATAAAAAATATATTATAATAATACTTTTTCAGTAGTAAAAAAAAAGTTTAAAGGCCTTTTCAACCGACTTCAAAAAAGGAGGTTCTCAATTCGTCCGTGAATTTTTTTTCATATATAAATTACGCTATTACTCCGTCAATTATGAACTGATTTTGATGATTCTTTTTTATTATAGGTAATACTTCAGAGGTGGTCCCATATAAATTTTATCGAAATCGGTTCAGTAGTTAGGTTTTTAAATCAAAATTACTAGAAAATATGAAGATGTCATCCAGGTATTCGAATTTGAAATTAGTTGTATTTTTTTTTAAAGCGTATTATGTGCACGTATAAAAAAATTACTATCGATGTTTTGTTTCGTTGCCAGACAGTTTTTTTATGAGACAATAAAAAAAACACATGCATATATACTGAAGGGTATGTATGTACTCATCATTATGAACAACTTTTACTATGGGGCCAACCCTGAAACCATGGAATTGAATGGACATATGAAAGCAAATTTTGGCAGTTGTTGCACAGATACATATATCGCTCGCGCATTTTCAGGTTACAAAGACCTTTTGAATAAGTAGGTGTGTCACTCTGTTTAAGCTTGTTTATAAACGTGAAATTATTTCATGACTATGATAATTTTTCATTACAAAGCAAAATTATTACCAACAAACCACAAACAAAAAGATTTTTCTTAACGTGAGGTCACTGTAGCGAGGTAACCACACATGTCCACGTCCAGAATGTAATGTTATTTAGCCTTAATTATGACTCGGGATGAAGGAATTTAATATTACAGGACTTGTACTGTCATTAGGAGAGCTTGCACTCATTACGAAGGCCGTAGAAAGTACTTGTACTTCATTGAGATGTTATGTAGGTACGTATTACATACCACGTAGTGGCGACCAAGTACTGGAAGACGCAGCGTAGTCGTACAGTGTGGCGGTCTAAGGGAGAGGCCTTCGTTCAGCAGTGGACGTCTCCGGGCTGATGATGATGATGCCGTAATAGATTCTGGACATAGCCCAGGTTCCACAGGCAAAACTTTTCGCAGATGGCGTCAGCGGCGGTCCGGATGTGTTTAAATCAAGTTGTCTTGTCAATCGTTGCTTATATCTATCTGTCTTGATGAGGACGTTGTCGATAATCTAGTCCAAGTAAAAATACTGGGTACTGTGTCTTGTTACAAGAATCTATGCAGCTGTTGACGGCCTAAAAATAGTTTTTTTTTCTTAATAATCATGTATTAGCTCCACGGACTGCGGGTCCGTGCCTTTTGTCAACTTTTACATATTTTTTTTAAAACTATATTTTACACTAAATAACTTAAAAGCTGAAGGCTTTACAAAAATAATATACCAAAAGAACCTAACTAGGTAAGTATTACTAATTATTGCTAGAATTGCGTGTATACTCCGAGCAGTCCAGCTCCCGCAAGCAGCACCCGTTCACGAGTTGACGCATGTGCCAGCCATCGCTCTCCTCAACCATATTGGAGGGAAGAGGACGACCCGACACACGACGCCGTCGCAAGAAGAAGCTTTTTAGTGAGCGTGAGTGCTCCGGGTATACACGCAATACCTACAACAGTACGATTACTTACCTAAAAATAGATTTGTAGGTTAGATAGTTGTTTACTTTTTGTGTTGGACAGAGCTTTAATTAGCAAGGCAAATGATTCCTGCATAAACCAGTATATTATGCAGATTATCCCTGGTCATCGTCAGCCATAAAACGTCCACTGCTGGACGAAGGCCTTCCCCGTAATAGAGGGGTCTTACCATAATCCCCACGCTTGGCAGGCGGCTTGATCACAGAATGCTCACTTCCGTTAACCAAGAGGACGCTGCTGCCTTGCCTCCGGTGGGTCTCGTTGCAGTTTAAGGACATACCCAGGTCCCATGTATTTCCCATGTGATTATAACTGGTAAACCGACTCTAACAAGAGTAAACCTATTAAATTTTTGAAAAAAAACAACAAAATGTATGATTGTCAGTTGACTATGGCCGCATCGACGATGCACCACCTAGCGGAAAATAAAAACGCATTGTGGATCCCCATCAAAATGCGTCTAAGTGTAGGTATACTATACCTACCTATAACCACAACCCCAAAAAACTCATATTGTTTCCTTTCTCTATAAGATCCTCTTCATCCCCTCCATCCCAATGTACTTGAAGGAACGCTTTGAGTTCATCCAAGCACACTCCAGTTCCCTACGATCCTCTCGCGCCCTCCAACTTAAGAGTGCGACTAATGCCAGTTAAATAACAGATTTCACCCGTGCGTCTTGCATTAGTTTAGAGTCGAAAATCGCATGATACAATTGATGATGATGATGGCTTTGAGCTATTTAGGTGGGGTTTTATTTAATTATTGAAAATGTACGCATGAAATAAAAAAAATAAACAGCTACTGTGCTAAAACATTAGTTTGGCTATGTAATTCGTAAAAAATAATGTGGTGCTGTCGCTGATAATTTAGAGCATTTGAATTAAAACAGTTTTTTTTTTGTTGGTAATTTGTTTTTTTTTTTAAATAAACCAGATTATTTTCCAAAATTCTATTCGATTACTCGGCTTTTTTAGGGTTTTCCTCTACCTGTAGTATTTTTTTAATCTGAATATTTACGTTTTTTATCATTAAACTATGTGTTTAAAAATACTCCTTTTGCTTACTTTTGGCATTAGTCGCCCCCTTAAGATCCCTTCTTCCACCCACTCCAATCTTTCCAATAACATGTCCTTCACTGTTCGAGCTGTCCTGCTGTGGAATGCGCTCCCTTCTTCTGTCAGACACGCTAAATCGCTTCCTATTCATAATAATCTTGTCTACAAACACTATCTTTCCATAAATTAATTGGTACGTCTGTATTTATACATGTATATATATATATTTATATTTTTGTTTATTTTGTCTTAGAGAATTAATTACATAGCTCAATTTATAACTCTGCCAAACTGCATAGCAGTTTGTAGGCAGACATCGACTCTCATATTCATTACTATTTACTATGAGTATGTACGAGTAGGTATTGACATTTTAGCGATAAGTAAACTTATAACTCAATATATGTTAACTTATAGGTACACGGGTTATTTATATAGATATTCTATTTAACAGTAGTTTTTTCAAGGCTAATTTAAATGTAGATTTGTTTATAAATTGTTTCTCAAAATTATCTGGCAAATCATTGCATATCCTAGGCACCAGACACATTCTCGTCCGTGTTCCGTAATATTTTTTATGTTTATAATGCAATTGTAGCCGAGGCTCAGTTGCTTGACGGGTTCGACTATGAAATATTCTAATGGGTTTAAACGTATCATTTTGAAATTGTTGTACTAATAATAAATAATTAACTTTACTTTTGACTGGCAAGATTTTACATATTTTGAACAGTTTATTATATTCTTTGTTTAAATAATGTTTTGTTTGTTTACTAATCTTTTTAATATCGTAAGTGTTGATTTTCAACTAGTTGTAGGTATGTAGGGAACGTGAGCCCGTAGCAACTGAGCCCATAGTATATATGTTATGTATAGTAAGTATTATTTATGTAGGTATAACTATTTTATTGTAAGTATTTTCACTTTTATATCTGCAATATTAATTTATTATATTTTATATATTATGTCCACCGACCAAATTGCATTTGCTTCCTGTAGTCCAGTCCATCCAAAGGTTGTCTGGAAGAAATCGCTTAATGTTATAAGGCCGCCCCTTGTACTGCCAAATAATGTTATTGTACCCTGATTATTTGTAAGTTGTTCTATATTTCTGGCGTGCAATAAAGTTATATTGAATTGTATTGTATAACTACGACAATGATTTAATTCCTAATTCACAGTCACTCTCTATCTCTCTTTAAGTTCTTACTAACTCATTTAATAAAGTCCATATTACATAGTACTTGTGACATGTACGTTATATTCAAACAGCGTCGTATCGTAGAACATTACGGCACTTTTTTCTATAAAACGTGGAATATTTACTGCCAGCGTAAAACGTTACGACTTTTACGCGACGCGACCGAAGGTACGTGGTCTACAATGTTTATCTATCTAGGTCTACAGGAGTACAAACACTAAATGGATAAATGATTATGATGGATTGAAACTTTAGTCTTTTTCAATCGATTTCAAAAAAGGAGGTTCTCAATTCGACGGTATGTTTTTTTGTCGTTGTATGTATGTTACGCGCTTACTCCGCCAACTTTGATGAACTGATTTTGATGATTCTTCTTTCGATGAAGTTCTAACGACATACTATATAGATACACACTATAGACTTTTGTTCTGGGTCTGGCTGTAAATTATATATTTATAAGTATTTCCAAAAAAATGTATAAAAGTCATAAGTATTCTATCAGATATCTAGTTTCCATTGTTCAAGCTTTGCTTCTCAATTCGACTGTTGATGTTTTTTTTTTATGTTTGTTACGCGTTTATTCCAATTATGAACAGATTTTGTTTTTTTTGTTTGGTGGATACTTCAGAGGTAGTCCCATATAAATTGTATCGAAATCGGTTCAGTAGTTTGGTTTTTAAATCAAAATTGAAGATGTCATCCAGGTATTCGAAGTTGAGGTCGGTTGTATTTTAAAAGCGTATTATTAAACGGTTTTATTTAGCTTGCCCTGTTTGTTGTTAATGTATTTTGTGTAAAATTTTGTTATTGAAATTCTACTGCCTTCCTGTTGACGGATTTATCTGATATTTGGTATACACGTATAGTTCTGATGGCAAAACCGATTAATAAAAAAAAGTTGTGTTACAATTTTATTCGGTCTTTGATTAGATAGAGACCTGACTAATCCAAGCTTTTATATAACTTCAAAAATAAGGATGGAAAGAAGCTGTTTTCAAATCGACCTGCATTTTTTACTAGCAGCTCCTTGTAGTTTAATCCGCGGTTCTTGAGATAAAAAACCTATGTGCTATTCCAGGGTTGTGTACCAAATATTATCTAAATCCGTTCAGCCGTTTCAGCGTGAAAGAGTAACAAACATATACACACACCGACAAACTTTCACAATTATAATATTAGTGTGATGTGATGATGTACTTGTGACTCTTATTTATTTCATTTAGCACTTACCATCATAAGAGCGTCTTGTTCTCCATTCACCCGCTAAAAAGTCCCGGGCATTACACCATTGGTGCTCATTATTTTGAGACAATACCTTTGAAACCGGAACACATTTATGCACACTACTGCTTGACGGCAGAACTTCTGATACTCCGGTTGTATCTATCTATGCGATCTCCTACAAAGTAAACCTACCACCAAGTCTTTTTTTATTGGTGGTACGGAACCCTCGGTACTCGAGTTTTACTTTCACTTGATCGGTTTTGTTTATTAATTATTTCGAACCCCCGAGGTACCAATAAACACAAAACACAAATAGGGATCCATTAGGTTTAGAGTCACGTCGGCCCATTTCGCTCACAAATGACTTCCTAAATCAAACAGGGCTAAATATGCCGACAATAAAACTTAGGTCGACGACAAAGGACCAATTAAAACTTGCCTTCATTGCCCTGCCCCGGGTGCCGTGGCGTGCTGTCTAGTACAAAAACAACAGTAATCCCATTATTACTAAAGTTATTGGCAGTGAGATAGGTTCCCAATCCCAAAGCGGTCGAATTCATGGGTTCAATCTGAAATCAACTGCCTATCTTGCTAAGTCCCAATAAAAAACTTATTTACAACGTTGAACGTCGAATTAATACATTTGACGGATTGGTGGCAAAGTAGGTAAACCAAGCGTTGGACGTTCACCAGCTCGTGGAGTCGACGATGTTATAAAAATCGCGGGTCGAACCTGAATTAGTAAGTCATAGGATCAAGTCGAGTGGCACAAAAAGAGGGGTACCAGAAGAGAGGCACTATGCTCAGAGTGGGCAATTACGGGCTGAAAATTATGATGATGGCAATATTAGCGCGATGAGCCTAAAATGGGTCTTACTCTCGAAACACAAAGCACACCAGTTGTCGCAGTGTCGAGCAATCTCGAGCCACTCAGGTCGCTGGAGCTCGCGAAAATCGTTAGCTATATCCATTCGGGACCATTTTTTTTATACGGTCAGGTGACAAGACGAGCGATACTTTCAACTGATGTGGTAAGCGTCACGCCTGCCATTAACAGTAGCAGTTCCAGAATTATGATCTTGCAAATACAATCCCGCGCCGCACTGCACTGCGCTTGTCACCCTAAGATATCAGATATTAAATCTCTTCATACCCAGTAACTTCTCTGGTAAAATTTTCTTCAAACCGGGACACAGTAATGCTTGCACACTGCTTGGCGGTTGAATAATTGGCAAAGGTGTGGTACTTCCCCAGGCGGACTCTGCAGTAGAGTCCTACCACTACAGACCATGAAATAATAATGGCTAATGTGATTCACCTCACGATGTTTCGTCATCTTTCTAAACTGGCAGCCAAGGACGTGCAAATTGATGCAAAGGACCGACCACTGCAGACTTTATTTGGTCTTTGCATTCTACCTTCCACGTGTCTTGCCCTGAACGAAAAGGCATTCTGTGATGTCTTTGGCTACCATGACGTCAGAGTGACGTGAAAGTAATCGGGTGATTTAACCTTCTCGACTAACACTCCACTGTGTCCCGATGTCGAAGTAATAAATGCAATTTATGAGAATAATTCATGCATATTTCAATTTTGGTTTAATTTATTCGTGTCTTAGAGCTTTTGTCTTCGAACTTCGGTTCGAAGTCAGGCTCCAAGTCAACTTTGATTTCTTGGAACTTGCCTATTGTGTCTAAAAACTTACTAAAGATGCCCTGCCATGAGTACAGAGTTTATTGTATTTGGTATTTAGATTAACTTTTATAAATGAAATTAGTTTTAAATAGGTAGAAGTTAAGTATTTCTACGTAAGTAGGAATAAATCTTTCATTTTAAAAGTCTAGATATATTTTAATATTTGTACTGTTAATAGATTAGTATTTTTGAATTTTCTATTGGTAATAGTTTCGGCCTTGAATACCTAATTAGCAGGCAAAGCAAGGACCTGACTATATTAAAATACCAACCTTACGGACTAGAACAAATCAGAGGGACACAGTATGTATTTACGCGGATCATTCAAAGTCGAGTTTTCACCACTACAATTAATTGTTACAATTTTCTACTCTCGACGTAAGCATTTAAGTTGATATAATTTTAACTTGAGTATTTATTGTATCTGTTCATGGCAGTGTAGTTCCCAAACGATGTACCTACCGATTTTTCTTTTAGTTACTGTTGTTTGAAAAATTACTTGATCGACAACGTTCTTAACCAAAAAATAAAAAACCTCAAGGTAAGTCAAGGTTTTTAAAGGCTTAGGATATTTACCATACGCAGCTGGCTTATTGGTACGCATTTCCAGGTTCCTCCTCGTGGTCAAACTAAATACTGTACTGATTTGTCCAACAGGAAGAAAAAAATCGTTGTGGTCGGATTAAAAACTCTTTTTTAAATACCATGTGTCATTAAGTATAGTTATGAAGAAAGCTTTAGGACATTGCTCATGCGCAGGTGGCCTAGTGGTACAACATTTCCAGATTTATTTGTATGATCTAGGCCAAAATGTCACATGCCTGTAATATTATCATCGTCGATCTTGTTGTCTTAGTTACCTTTGGTATTTTTATGTTTAAAACAATCTTGGAGGATCTAGGTTTTCAAAACAATTAACTATATTATAAAAAAAGGCAAGGCAAAAAAGTCTTGAAACAGAAACTTATATTTTTTTCTTATATCCTCTGGCGTACAGTAGATTTTATTGCTAGCAACCCGATGGTAGAGTTTTGGCGGCAACACGGAAAAATCATGTCGTTGCTTTCTATTATTTTCTTAAACTAGTGTTTTATCGCGAAATAATGATTAAAAATGATGGTTCACATTGAGTGTTGAATTACATGCACAAGTGTGGGCAAGTAAATGTGGTGAAACATGTATTTTCGTGTTGTTTTCACAACTCCGTAGAAGCTGAAAGTAAAGTCGCCACAACTTTACTAGGGTTTGAATTGGACTCAACTATGACTAATTTCGTGTGACTAACTGTGATTTCGTGACATATTTGACTTGATTATAATATTAAAACTTGAAAATTCATAGATTTGACACTGGCAGAATGCACAACGTGCGATGCCAATAACTAAGAAAAAAAAATACAATCCGTTGGTAGCTCCCCTATTAATTACTACTCTATTGCCAATGTGTTTGTATGTGTTGTTCCGATGACTATCGTTGTTTATGGTGCCATCGAGTGTTTAGATGATAGACTTATCTTGTCATCTCGTTTCAGTTTATCACAGGAAATATCAAATGGAATCTGGCTATAGGTAGATCCGTGGAATTTCGTCGTTAAGTACCTAATTATTAAGATCACTTTTAAACGTGAATTTGAAAAGCAAGTAGTCTCGAGTTATCTCTCTGTTCTCTTATAATCGGTGTCACAGTTTTTGTCGCCTTTCAAATTTGTCGTGAAACAGCTAATTACTTTGCTGACGGTACCTTGCAGGCTAGCTAATTTTGCTAACGTTCTCTAGCAGCAGCTAATTTGCTGTCGGTACCCTGACAGTAGGTAATTTGTCTGCGGTCGCCGCTTTGTTGATGAAACTAAAGTTTTAATTTAGTCAAATTCCACTGGGGTTGAGGGATTTGAGGCTGTTGGTTTTTAAAGTTTGCCTCTATGAAGCCAAAAGGTTGCAGCGAAAAATTTAAATTTGGGTCTACTATAAATCCATTTTTAAGTATATTCGTAGCCTCGAAAGAAAAGTGTAGAAATATATAGGGGTGCCAATATTGTAAATAGCTCTAAATGCTGGCAACCCTAGAGTAAGATGAAATATTAGACAATGATGGACCTGGGTATGTCCCAAACTGCAAACTGCATCCAGACCCACCGCAGGCCGGTCACCAGCGTCTTCTCGGTTAACGGTGGTGAGCATTCTGCGATCCACAAGCCGCCTGCCAAGCGTGGGGCAGGAACACCTCCCTATTAAGGGGAGTTATCATCTTTTTTTATCGTCGGCGGTTTTAGATTGCATTTTTTAAATGTTTTTTTAACATTCGGTACTCAATGCTAAACAAAACTTTCGATTGTAAGCTAAATTTGATAAGAAGTTGTTAAGGAGGTCCTGAGAGAGAACTGAGACAGTTCTCGAGGTCTATGTTCGCAGAACTACTAGTGTAGTGAACTGATGCTTAGCATCAAGCATGATGATAATGATGATGATACGTAAAATAAACAGCTGCGCCTCGAGCGCGGTTTTTCTTTGGTATACGAACCAAATAAAAAACAGAAAAAGTAAATGCTCCGCTGAAACGCTTAAATTCACTGTCCAAACTTTCACCTACTACTTACAAGCAAAAACCAACAGTGAAAGTTTATTTAAGCCCGAACTTTGTTTAGAGACCGACCAAATTAACTGTACGGTCGGTCAAAAGGCAGTACTAGGCATTTTCCTTTAATAGCAACATTTAGCTCAGAAAATACGATAGTAGCTCTCGTAGCCAAATATACACAAAGTTGGTCGAGCAGCACCTCCTGTTTCCATACACGGAAGGGAGCGCAATTAAATCTAAAGCTATTTTTGTACGATAACAACATTACCAGTTGTATAGTAAAAGTACGACTGCTTATAAATGATCTGGGTTTGCATGTGGCAATACTCGAGGTAGGTTATTAATAGGACTAAAGAATGGGTGCACGCAGAAGGGTCAGAATACTGAAGAGAAGGGTGGTATCTTGAAAAGCGGGTTTTGCTTATGTACTAAGAAAATATTTTTCGAAAAACAACTCTTAAGGGGGTAAAAATAGACGATAACTTTTGTAAAAAAAAAATGTATTTCATTTAAAATGCTCTTTTCAATAAAAAAAAAAATAGGTGATTTAAGGGGGTGAAATGGGGGATGAAACTTGAAAGTTCTTTGTTTTTCAAATAGTGATGAAAATTGGTATTTGGATCACTCACTCACTCATCAGCCGGAAGACTTCCACTGCTGGACGAAGGCATCCCCCTTATTAGGGAGGGGTTCCCATAATCCCTACGCTTGGCAGGCGGTTTGGGGATCGCAGAGTGTAACCACCGTTAACTAAGGGGGCGCTGCTGCCCATCCTTGGATAGTTAATTTAAAATAAAACATGCTATATTCAATATTTTTTGACAGTCATTCCTGTCATAAAAAGTTTTTTGTTTTTGAATTAGTTGTGAAAATTTCATTAACGGCACAAATACGGGTACTTGGACAGAATGTACATGTTCGTGCCGTTCGGGGTCGAGACTTCAGGACCCTGGGGGCTGGCCACACAGCCTATATAGGGATCTGGCCAAACGTTTGGTCGATGTGTCAGGTGACCGGAATGCTGGCGTATATTTTGGCTAAAAACTCAGCATAGCCATCCAACGTGGCAATGCCGCCAGCATTCTGGACACTTTTCCATGGACCTCGGGGCTTTTATTTTAGGTTTTGTATATATTGTTTTTAGGGTTTGTTTTGTTAATAATTTTGTTTTGTATATAGTTCTTAATTTTATCTTAAGTTGTTTTAAATATATTTTTTACCCCAATGTATATAAATGTAAATAAACAAATGTATTTCATTTAAAATAAAAAATGCTATTTGCAATTGAAAAAATATTGATGGATGACTTAAGGGGGTGAAAGGGCGGATAACATTTTGTATGGAAAATACCAGGCGCCTACTGCTGAGCATAAACTCTCTTCTTGTGCGCCACTCGGCCCGGTCCTGCGCCCAACACTTCGTTTGCCTTTGTGGTCATAATAAAAAAAAGTGGAAAATTAAAAAACAAAAAATCAAAGTCAAAGTCAAATCGTTTATTGCACATTATGGATTATGTAAAACTAATATTAATAACATAATAACATAAACATAATGACCCAAATGAGGATATGGCAATTAAGTGTGGAGCGGACCGATCTGTTTTCTGTTTGATTGATTTATAAAGTTTTGTCGTCTAAAAAGTATTTTGGTTTTCTTTTATTTTTATTAACAATGTTTTTTAATTTAATCGCAAAACTATGTTCGTTTTCACTCTCTCATCTTTCGGTTTATGCTTCGCTTTTAATCAGGCGCCTCCAAAGGTATTGCACTTCTGTTTTCTTACTCTACATGGATCTCATGTTTCGTCCGTTTGATATCAGTTCATAGCAACACTTCGGTAGAGCAATAAACTGATGGTGGAGTGGAGTAAACTAATCCACTTTGATGTGTGGAGAGCAGAACGCTCTATAAAAATGCTCTACCTATCTGTTAGTGTTAAGTTACCATGCGTAGGAAAAGTTGGAAAAGTAAAGTTTGTTATTCTGAGAATATTTTTTATCTGTTGACTAATTGGAGACTGTATCAGAGGGATCTATTAATTATTTTCACCATCATTGTCATTAATTCAACTTAGCCCACTGTTAAGGCTTGTATTTACCAAATTTGCCCCTCGCAAAATCAAATTTATTTAGTCAAATTACTATATTTAAAGCCCAAAAATACAAAATGTTACAGAAGAACATCCGTCTTAGTAACTTCTGTGGATGAAAACACGATTGATTATACTTTCTTCAATAGAAAAAAATACGAAACAGTGTCTATTTTTAAACCATTTTCAGTTTTATGTCCTAATTACAGCACATAGTCACATTAAAAAAATATGTATTATAAGTTAATAGTATTTTGGAGAGCATGCTGTGGTTCAAAAGTTATTAATTTCTATACTTTTCAAGTAATCTGAGAAAATCATCAAAAATCGAAGTTTGACAGGCACGAATCTGCGTAACCGCCATATTTTTGCTCCGCTAAATGTGACTCTACCTGATACAGCTTTAGACTAATGATTAATCTCATTAAAAAATATGCTTAAAACGTGGAATAACCCGGCCTTAAGTTCTATGTCTGTATCTTGTAGTTATTTAATATTGCACACCCCGTCTTCTATACGTTCGAATCCTTTCCATCCAAAGGTTGCCTTGAAGAGATCGCTTTTAGCGATAAGGCCGCCAATTGTAACGCTAGTTTTAAGTTCCTTTTTTGTGTTGTGATCATCATGGCTGTTATCATTTCTTTTGGTGTGTACAATAAAGAGTTAATCTATCTATCTATCACTGTTTAAAATAGTCCTCTCTTAATTTTGAACGCCACAGCTCGCTCTTCAGATGTTGACTTTCACAGTTACCTGCCTAACGTATATCGTCATTCTATCGAGTCTAAGGCTGTATATAGCAAAACCTTATAACCCTGACCACATTTTTAGTACGTTTATTATGTAATTCAAAGACGTATGGGAATCCACCAACCCGCAACTGGGCTAGCATCGTGGATATGGCTTAATCGTTCTTAGAGGATGTGCCTATGTCCAGGCTATCTAGTACGCGCCGTGGACTAATCTCCCCGCGCGGGACAAGATAATGCTAGAATACGGATACGCCTATCTCGTTCTCGAACGTTAAAAAGAGTGGATACACGTTTATCACGGCTCGCGTGCTAGGCTAGCAGTGGACTATTAACAGGCACCGCATTATGCTGCAGCCGTCTTTCTCACCGAATACAGCATAAAACGAAGGTGCGTTTTAAATTAGGTTCAACTAAGCCTTGTCCATACAAAACATAAAAGTAAAGTGAAGAAACTTGTCGCTTCGACTGTACTGAAATAATCATACAAAATTGGGCCGAATTTAAATGAGATTTTTTTAATTAAAATATATTTTGGACCGATCACGGCATAAAAGGCGGGACGAAAGCAGATTTTTTAATGTGCGACGAAGTTTCTCGTTACGTCTCGACGTAATACTCGCAACTTACCATTTTTTATTCCAAAAAAATACTAAATGATCAAATGTCGTTTCATGGTTTATTTATATAATAGAAAGCTACGACTCTACGGTGCGAGCTTTTTTTTAAATCAAAATCGATTCAAGGGCTGTTTTTTAAGATATATCCTAAATTGTTTTAATGGTCGATTATTATAAATCTTGACTTTTTGTAACGAATCCTTAAATACTCTAAATTTATCCAAAAATTTATTTGGTACAAAAATTCCACAAAATGATGTAAGATTTACAAAAACGAAAACCGTTTTCCGCCCGCCCGCCTAAACAACTAAACATTTGGGCGTTCCGCCTAAGGCCATCGAGACAGATTTGCATTTGACAAATTTTTGGCCGACCCACACCCCTAGAATTAATGATCGCGTGTCAGCCCTGCCGGTATAATTGAGCGGAAAATACATTTTTACTGGACACGCGGCCTCGCGAGTGACAGCGAGAAGCGATTAGTTGCGACTCCGTCTTTGTCATTATCCCTCTTAGTCAGTTGGTTAAAAATATAAGCATCTACCTACGTATTAGAACCATGGTAGCCTATTGGATAAAGCCATGGTAGCCTAATTGAGAACCCACTCGACTTGAAATCGTGCGGAAGCGAGTTCAAAATCCTTTTTTTGCTCGGGACCTGTTTGGAGTTTAAGTAGGGATTTTCATACTTCTGGGTTTACTGTGAAGAAATACTTCGTTAGGAAACCTGCGTACGTCCACAGAAGAAATTCAATGACACAAGTGTGTCTAATTCAGTGTGGTGGGGGGTCAATTGTCCATATTAGCATATTATTCGTGGACTTTTAAAGAGGCTGATTATGATGAAAACTGACGTGGTTTTGACACATTTTTGTTTTATTTATACGGGAATACTCACGTTTAATTAAATTGGATACTCCGACTATAGTTTCGATCACATCCGGTGACCTTTTTCAAAGAGTGAAAACAGAGCCCGACGCGCGAGCTGCTGCGTCCTGCTTAGCACTGCGAGCCGTTGCGCGTCGCGCGCGCGATGACAGCGGTTGCTCTGCGGGCGAGGGGGTAGGGGCGGGTAGAGTGTCGTGCTGCGCCGGCGCTCTCTGGAGCTCTTCATCACTGGAATCGTCTCGTGCGGTGTCGGGAATATTCCAGCACGAGTATCCGATTTAATTAAACGTGAGTATTCCCGTATAAATAAAACAAAAAAAGGCTGAATATGCTTTTGATATTTATTTATTTATTTTATTTTATTTGGGAAACATACAGTGATAATAACTTAAGTAAACTTATACAAATTTGGATAACTATACACCATTTACACGTTTCCGCATATAAAAGCCTATATCACTTGTTAACATGATTAGCTAAGGATTTTGATTAACATTGAAAAACATTACTAAATATTACACAATTTAAAGAGAGAAAAACAGTTAAAATCGCACCAAACCAGTTCTTGGAGACTATAGTTTTAAGTTAGTTTTATCTATCTAATAACGCCGTCAACGTTCATCGGAAGCCAATCAGTAGCAAGAACGGATCAATCTCAGTAGATACAAGAGCCAGATCCACGTGGATCTAGTGAGATTTTATTTTCTCATTGGATCTGTTTTCAAAGATATGACAGAAAATGTATCCTGCATTCCGCGAATGAAAAGTTTCTACGGTGAATTAGACCGGGACAAGGTGGTGAAAAGTTCTAACGACATACTATACAGATACACACTATAGACGTTTGTTCTGGCTCTGGCTGTAAATTATATATTTATAAGTATTTACAAAAAAAAAATATTTGAGTCGTAAGTATTCAATCAGACATCTAGTTTCCATTGTACAAGTTTTGCTTCTCAATTCGACTGTTGATGATGTTTTATTTTGTATATGTTACGCGTTTACCCCGCCAATTATAAACAGTTTATTTATTTATTTTTATTTGGTAGGTAATACTCCAGAGGTGATCCCATGTAAATTTTATCGAAATCGGTTTAGTGGTTTGGATTTTAAATAAAAATTACTAGAAAATATGAAGATGTCATCCAGGTATTCGAAGTTGAAGTCGATTGTATTTTTTGTAAAAAGTGTATTATTATTTTGCAGCTTCGTCGGCCGGGTAGGAGAACTCCTTTGTACTCGTTTCCCCAAAAAAAAAAAAGTTGATAAAAAAGGTTTTTTTTTGGGTAAAATAGGAAAGAGGCTGTGAAAAGAGGTCGCTCGGTATACCACCACACCTTTACATACCCGGAACAAACAATATGATGAAATTCGAGTATTTCGAGTTTAGTCAACGATATTTATCTTTTCATTGTGATATGAAATTACGCGGTGATTTTTGCTTAAATGCTGATCGCCTGACAAAGGATTTATTCAGTTGGTTATATTTATCATAAAGCGTCGTTTCTCAGGCGGGCTCGGAGCGTTTTATAAGACAAGCATAAAGAATAGTGTATTCACACTTTATATTATAAACCAGAGGTCGTCCGCGACTTCGTCCGCGTACTTACCGAAGCAATTCGGTCCGTTTCCAAATACTCGTATCTTCCATACCGCTGGGTTACTTACTAATTATTTTCCTCCCAATATTCACCACTTAAATCACACACCCCCCTTACGCAAATTATTAATTATAATTTATTCAAAGGATTTTGCATGAATCTTCTGCCTGTACTAGATACAGATTAGTACTATTATGTACTGTTATGTATTCTGTGGTAATGGGATGAAAATGGTCGATGATGATGTTAATGTAATTTTTTTATATACAAATACAAATACAAATCAAATACAAATCGTTTATTGATAACACCAAAGTTACACGTCAAATTTCATTAAGTATGTCACAATAAAATGAAATAATAAAAATAAAAAAATATGTTAATATTCTCTTATTTTAAAATAAGCTTCAATGTCATAAAACAAATTCTCTTGCAACCACGCTCTGAGCTTGGTTTTGAAGCACCCGGTGGAAGGAGCATCCCGAATAGAAGCTGGTATACGGTTGTAGATCGTGGGCCCCAAAATATACACTGACCTCTCCGACTTGACGAGACGGTGCGTCGGGGTTATCAGTTGGTCTTTCTTTTTATTGCTTCGTAAAGCTAACGTGCTGTGAACGCCCCTACGTTGGAACGTTTCTAGGTTAACATGGGTGAATAGGGCTATCTGGTAAATAAACTCAACTCTATAGATTTCAGTAACGATTGAGTGAATGATTCGAGTGTCTGATGAAATTGCAGAACATTGCTAATTCTGGTTTACAATCAATAGTTTTAACTGAATTCTAATCAGGAATTTGCGCTTATTCAGGCTATCCAGGTGTTCCAGAATGACTAACGAGTCTGGCGCTCAGCCAAGCGATCGACGTTAATTAATGGTTGGATTATTGTTTGGTTTATTACAGGTACTTAAATAAGTTTAGCTGATCGTTAAAAAAGTACTTACGCTTAAGTTATTTTTCAACCGACTTCAATAAAGGTTCTCAATTCGACTGTATTTTTTTTTTTTTTTTTTTAATTACTAGATTAAATACTATTATTATTTAATTACTAGATTAAATACTACTATTATTTTACTTTAATATATTTTAGTTATTGTATTATATTTTTTCAGGTTTTTAGTTTTAGTTTTATTATTCTACGAGGGCTACACTAAAAGTATCGGGAATGGAATATTTCCACTGTTTCTGTCATATTAAAATCTTTTTAATTGAAAACTCCTTGGTTTTAAAAATCGAATACCATTTATTTATTTAAAAAAATATTCTCGGTCTTGTCACAAGGTTTTGTCAAACTTGTTTAGTCGTTGAGAAAATGGAATTGACTCGAGAAAATTCAAGAGCGATGATTTATTATGACTTTCGAAGTGGTTTAACACAAAAACAGTGTGTTGACCGGATGATTTCTGCATTTGGTGATAAAGCCCCATCCAAAACCACAATTTATCGCTGGTTTGCTGAATTTCAACGTGGACGTGTCAAGCTCAGTGATGATCCCCGTCAAGGTCGTCCAAAAACTGCAGTCACCCAAGAAAACGTTGATGCTGTGCGTAAGCTGATTGAGGAAGATCGACATGTGACATACCGCGAAATTCAGGCAACTTTAGACATTGGCATGAGTCAAATACAAATAATCTTGCATGAAAAATTTGGTGTAAAAAAGTTGTTTTCCCGATGGATACCGCATTCGCTCTGTGAAGAGCAAAAAGCGGCTCGCGTTACTTGGTGCGTCAGAACTCTCGAAAGATTCCACGCAGGATCCTCAAATGCTGTATACAACATCGTATCAGGTGACGAATCCTGGATATACGCGTACGAACCCGAAACAAAAAACCAGTCACGAGTTTGGGTGTTCGAAAATGAGTTAAAGCCAACAAAAATTGTTCGTTCACGGAGTGTTGCAAAAAAAATGGTGGCCACGTTTGTCTCCAAAACCGGCCATGTTACGACTATTCCTCTTGAGGGACAAAGAACGGTTAATGCAGAATGGTATGCTAGCATTTGTTTGCCACAGGTCGTTTCTGAACTCCGTAAAGAGAACTGCAACCGCCGCATCATCCTCCATCACGACAATGCGAGTTCTCACACCGCGCACAGAACAAAAGAGTTTTTAGAGCAAGAAAACATAGAATTATTGGACCGTCCGCCGTACAGCCCCGACCTAAGCCCTAATGATTTCTATACTTTCCCTAAAATCTATCTATAACTATAAAAGGCTATGTCCTGACTGACTGACTGACTGACTGACTGACTGACATATAGACAACGTACAGCCCAAACCGCTAAACGTAGAGACTTGAAATTTGGAGGGTATGTTTTTGGAGAGGTGTTAACGTCCACTAAGAAAGGATTTTTCGAAAATCAACCCCGAAGGGGGTTAAATGGGGTGTCAAAGTTTGTATGAAACTTTTTATTCTCTGGTTCGATTGATACAAAACTTGGTATACGTATTCTACTATAAAAATAAGAAGATACGGGTGTCACAGTTTTTTCAAAATCAGCTCCCGTTAGTATAAAAAAAAACTAAGTTTTAGTGATAGTACGTTTGTTTCTCCTTAACTTTGTAACGGCTGTACATATTAAAATGAAATTTGGTATAGGGATGGGGATAGATGTGGGGATGGGGGTGGGGGTGGGGATGATACTGGGAACGGAGACGGGACGGAGATCGGCATGTTAATATTAAGATTACAATTGGTATCGGGATGGGGATGGGAATGGGGTGGGGATGGGGATGGGGTGGGGATGGGGTGGGGGTGGGTGGGGATTTGGTGGGGACAGGTGGGGATGGGATGCGGATGTGGATGAGGCTGGGAACGGGGATGGCCGTGTCCATAATAAGATGAAAGTTGAAATCGGGATGGGGGTGGGGATGGGATGGGGTTCGGGATGGGGATGAGAGAGGGAACGGGGATGTGGACGGGGATGGGCGTGTTCATATTAAAATGACATTTGGTATCGGGATGGGGATGGGGAAGGGGGCGCTTATAGGGATGAGGCTGGGAATGGGGACGGGGATGGGCGTATTTATTGGTCGGCTGAACAGATGGAGCTGCATTTTTGGATAGGTAGTTATAGCATAAGGTTCGGAAACGGACATAAGCTATTTTTTTGTAGGTCCACGCAGACGACTGTTTGACGGACATAATTATTATAGATACTGTACAGCCTAAGCTGCTAAATTAATTTTTAATATTAAATTAACTTACTTTTAAATGCCTAAACTAAATTTTGAGTGGTGTAAACTTACACTCAGCTCAAGCTGTGTGCTTCAGTGAGATCAAGCTCGACTCACATTCTTGGGGTCGCGGGTTCGAACCCGGGCGAGCCCGTTCCAATTAGTTCTTTGAAACTTACGCATGGCTAATACCACTGGCTTTTCGGTGAAGGAAAACATCATGAGGAAACCTTCATATTTCAGGAGAAGAAATACGATAGTGTATGTGAATCCGCCAACCTGCACTGGGTAGTAGCCCAGCGTACCAGCGTAGTGAATATGACCCAATCAGGGTAGGCCGATATACCATTAGTGTTAAGGGCTGATGCAGAGAAACGCACACTCAGCAACGATTTTGAAAAATTCGCAAGAGGTTCAATGTATCATTAAAATACCATTTTGCCGAAACCATTCATTTAAGGCTGTTAAGTTTTTTGACTTAAGAGATAAGATAAAATAAACATAAACATGTTTCAGAATTTTCAAACAATTTCAAAACTGGAAGGCCACGGGTCAGTTTTTCATTTGTTTTTTTTTTTATATTCATAGATTAGCTAATCGAGTGTTTATGCGTGAGAAGATAAATATTTTAAACACATGTACTTGATCCGGTGCACGCACCAAGCACAGCGCTTTCGAAACGTCCATCCCGCGTCGGCTCAGATACGTTAAAACCCGAGTATGACGCGCTGTACCTCGAGCGCGCCCCACTCCAACCCACACCGAGTCTACCTAAGCGATCAGTGCAGCACTGTATTTTATCGAAGTTTCGTAATTCTTGCGATATTTTGGTAATCTTTTTACGTTCTTTGTTATCATACTTTTTCTGCTTAAGCTTATTTCATTTCATTGACTCTGTTGATACGGTATGCAATAATGATGATGCTGTAAACTATCCAGTTGAGTTTTTAAATTCATTAAGACCAGCGGGGCTACCATATCAGAGGCTTATCCTGAAGAAAGGTACACCCGTCATGCTCCTTCGGAATTTAAGACCACCCAAATTGTGTAATGGAACCGGGTTACAAGTAAAAATGCTGCATCGTAATCTGGTTGAGGCCATCATTTTGACTGGGTGTGCCCATGGCGAAACAGTGTTTGTGCCGCGTATTCCCATGATTCCCAGTGACTTACCTTATGACTCCAAAAGGCTTCAATTTCCTCTAAAAGTTTGTTTTGCCATGACCATCAATAAGGCTCAGGGTCAAACTTTAAAATACGCTGGTATTGATTTAAGGCAGGACTGTTTTTCGCATGGTCAGTTCTATGTGGCTTGCTCGCGAGTTAGCTCCCCTGAAAGCCTGGCTATTTTAGCACCTTCCAACAAAAAAATCAAAAACGTTGTCTACAAAGAAATATTGTAATCTTTCGGGTCAAAGGCCCTGGCAACTACTTCGACTGCCATATATCTCAGCAGTAGCGTGTCTGCCTTCAGAGCTGTAGGGCGTGGGTTCGATCCCCACCAAGGGCAAACATTTATGTGACGAACATAAATGTTTGTTCTGTGTCTGGGTGTAGTATGTATTATAAGTATGTATTTACAAAAAAAAAATGTATATAAGTATTCTATCAGCTATCTAGGCTCCATATTACAAGCTTTGCTTAGTTTGGGGCTAGATGGCGCTGTGTGAAAAAATGTCCTGCGATATTTATTATTATTTATTTTTATTAACTATAGCGTCATTAGCAGAAATTTTTAGGGTTCCGTAGTACTACGAGGAATTCTTATAAGTTTGTCATGTCCATCTGTCTGTCTGTTTAAAATTCAACAAGACGGCTTTGTTTTGAAGTAAGTGTTGCAAACGCGACATGCCAAATTTGGTCATCCTCAAGAAAACTTAAAGACTTGCAAGCGGCTTGGAAAAAATGCAATAATATACGTATTTTAGTGATTCAATTGAGTTGGGCCCCGATTTAACCGAATTCCAGTATTCAACATTACTACGCGGGCAAAGCCGCGGGCAAAAGCTAGTAAAGAATAAATTGCGTGGACAGAGATTTTCATCACCTGAAGAAGCTGTGGACGCCTACAAAACGGCCATTTTGGAGACCCCAACTTCCGAATGGAATGGTTGCTTCAATGATTGGTTCCATCGTATGGAAAAATGTGTCAAATTTCGCGGAGAATACTTCGAAAAGCAATAAATATATTTTTAAATAGTAATGTTGTGTCACTTCCTTGATGCCCGAAATTTTCAGTGCCGCCCTCGTAGTATAGTAGGTTTTTTAGTCTAATGTTATTACATTCTGGTTTGTGTATTACTAGAAAATATGAAGATGTCATCCAGGTATTCGAAGTTGAAGTCAGTTTTTTTAGAGCGTGTTATTTTAGTAAAATTAAACCTGCGTACGTGGATAGATAGATTAATTATTTATTGTACTCAACAAAAAGTACTCAAACGTTTAAAAAAGTACCGCCTTCAAACAATTACGGGAACACTTCGAGAACCTTTCATACAAAATTAATTTTCAAAATCCAATCGGTGAACAGAAATACATACATAACATAGAACTTAGACTGCTTTATAGATCAGTCGGTAGTATGAATGCCTTCCGAGTTGTAGCGGGGGGTGTCACTCCGCAGTTCAGGTATGTTCGGCCGGCGCTCCGTCCGGGAGGACAATGCAAGGCTGAAGTCAGTGGCCGCCCGCACGCTAGCCTCGTCGCACGTAACTAAGCATACGTGATAGAAAGAGAGCGGTATATCTAGGTGAATATAGCGAGTGGTATCCAGCGCTGTGCGAGTTGAATTGCTACTTTATTGCCTAGTAGATAGTGTCCTTATTTATTTCAATTCCTTTGCGAAGTGAACTTTCTGTACGGAGTACTATTAATTATTCTGTGGTTATAGGGCGTGGGTTCGATCCCCGTCCTGACAAGCATTTTTGTGACGAACATAGATGTTTGTATTGTGTCTGCGTATTGTAGTATTATAAGTTGGTATTTACAAAAAAAAAGTATATAGGTATTTTATTTATATATTTTTTTGTTATCTGGTTCTTAAAGTACGAGCTCTGCTTTTTTCTGTAAAATTTGGGATTAGACCGGAATAAAAAATAATTTACATAAAACCGATCCCATGTGGTATCTCTTCACGGGATCGGACCGGAATACACCGCTTAGTTTGGGGCTAGATGACGCTGTGTAAAACGTAAAAAAAAATAACTTAAAAACTAGTAAAACTTACCCTAACTGGTGGTTTACTTAACTGGTGGCCTTATCTTTAAAGATCCTGAGTATTTTCTTGTCTTATATAAACTTCAACACGAATACTGTGATGACATACAAACTTGTAAGATCTTTGTAAACTGAATAAACTTTCAGATCTACCGTGCTTAAAGTAGGTAGTTTAAGTCTTAGTAAGTACTAACCCTTAAAGCCAGGCGTACACCCCGCCGCTCACCGTGGGTAGTAAAATTAGTAGAAGATAATATTTTCATGTTATTCTCATTAGTATTGAGGTAGGACTCTATTGCAGAGTCCGCTTGAGGAAATACCATTTAACCTTATATACCATTTAATTAAAAAAGCCCAAAGGTCAAAGGGGGAGGGCCTTCGTTCAGCAGTGGACGTCTCCGGGCTGATGATGATGATGATGATGACCATTTAATTAACCTTATATACCATTTAATGAAATACAATTTAACCTTTACCATTTATTCAAACAATATACACAAGTAGACTTTTCAAAAATTTAAATTTAATATGGGAGTATACCCTTTCAAATAAAAAGATAATTTTCTATATCGGTCCACAATTGACGGAGAAATCGGTGAATATACATTAAAAAATATATATATACATACCGTGTAACATAGAACCTCCTCCTTTTTTGAAGTCGGTTAAAAATACAAGTTATAATCGCCAAGCAGTAGAGAGTACAAGCATGACTGTGTTCCGGTTTGAAGGACATGTCACCATACCAGAGAAATTTCTGGACATAACGAGATTTCGGGAGATTTAAGGAGATTTTCAACCGACTTCAAAAAAAGAGGTTCTCAATTCGACTCTATGTCTTTTTTTTTGTATGTATGTACGCGGTTACTCAGGCAGTTATGAACTGATATTGATGATTATTTCTTTGGTGGTCCCATATAAATTTTATCGAAATTGGTTTACTCTATCTAGTAATTTTGATTTAAAAACCAGACTGGTTTTTAAATCAAAATTACTAGAAAATATGAAGATCTCATCCAGGTATTCGAAGTTGAAGTAGGATGTATTTTTTTTAAAAGCGTACTATTATTTTGCACCTTTTAATTGGCTATTCTAGATTTATCGCCTGCGGTGTGGCTCTGTCTTAATGAAGTCTCAAAGGAATCTATAAAGCATTATGTTTTAAGGGAGTTCTGCCTTGAATAATCCGTTATAGGAGTACTGAGAATCTCCTTAACTCTGCGATCTTTTCACGCCTTAGGAGTTTTAGGGAGGGTCTAAGTTTTCTTCTTGTAAAAAAATGAGGAGTAAGTTTCGAACTAAATATTTATGAGATCCAAGCGAGTCGGCTTACTAGACTTATTGGCCTTAACTTTTTCGCAGTTTACCTAAAAAGTAATACAAAGTATACCGTTAAATTCAATAACAGTAGTAGTTTATTTACATATATAAATACATTTAGGTAAAATTATATTTTCGCTCATCTTGTTCAAAAAGTCCGTCATTGTAGCGCACCAGATCGGGGCTAAAATTGCATATATGCCCTTGCGGAAAAAGTTCTTTTTTGTCTACTACACCAACGAGCTTACAAAAACGAAATAGTAGACTACTCACCTAGGGAGCAAAAGTAAAGAATGTCTCAGATCTCATGTATCAATAGTCCAAATAATTCCCTCCAAAAGCAAGCATGGGATCTGAAGCTTCTTCACTTGCTCCCGTGAAGTCCCGTGGTGTGTATACGATTTTACGTGCCACTGCGGGAAGGAAGTGGTTCCTTTCACTCCACGTAGCGGGTAGCCACTTTAGCCCCACAGGCACGCAAATAGTATTGTGTGTAAATCCCAAAAAAAATACTTTCCAAATCGAAGAATTGTACTTGCATTATTTAGTAACAAACTTATTTTTTTTTAGATGAACGAGATCAATACAAGCCGCAAAAAAACGGCGGCCCACGTTGGGCGCCAGTTTCGACGACTAAAAATGGCGCCCACCGTGTTGCAACGATTTGAACCATCTGGCGACGAGATTTATCCCAGTCAACGTTTGATAGATCACGTTAAACCTTAACTACCTACGTTATATTTCAAGCTACAAGAACAACCTTATGCCCTTGTAATAAGAGTTATGAAAGTAGACAACAAGTTGGGACAACACATTTTAACAAATCTGTCGTCGGTATTGGATTTGTGGAATTTGTGGATAGAATTGGATTTCTTATTAGTTTGACGTGTATGTTTTACAAATAAACAATACTAAAACGTATAGCGAAGACGGCACTTACAAGGACACTACAATAAAGAACCAGCAAGAACCATTTTACTGAGTAGTAACTGGGTAATATTTTTTTATTTTTTTCATCAGCCAGAACACGTCCACTGCTGGTCGAAGGCCTCCCCCTTAATAGGAGGAGGGGCAGAGGACAGGGTCACCATAATCCCCACGCTTGGCAGGCGACTTGGGGATTGCAGAATGCTCACCACCGATTCACGATTCCCACGTTTATTTCGTAGTACCTAATAGTTGTTCATTACGATAACTTTAATGACCCTCTAAAATAATGCCAATGAATTCAATGTCACCATTTATAAGGTGTAAATAACTTTTAAAACTAGTAATAACTTCTTAAAATTAATCGTATGTAACGTTAGCATAAAAAGTTTGATGGCCAATTTTTTCCGCCATTTTACAACCACCTGGGCTTATCCCTGATCTCCTCTGAATGATGTACTGCGATAAAATTGACTTTTTAATACATATTTTTTATGCGAGTGACATACTTTGGAAGTGTGTCAACCCTGTGTGTAAAAAAATGACGCTTGAGTTATGTGAACGCCTAAAGTATTTGTAGTAGGTACTTTCTGAAATTGAATATATAGGTACTGTGCTTGACCCCTGCGATACGGGCATTTACTGTCTGCGATGAAATATAGGGTAGATCCTCGATTGCCGCTCGATAACGGCACCGTCAAAACAAGGCATAAATAACGTAATAGGTATTCCTTGTTTTGCTCTCAGTCGCGTGTGTGCTTGCCAATCGTGTGACGTGCTACGATGCCGAATTGTGGTCTTTTTATATTAGCTGGAGGGGTATGATTTACGTTTTATTTTTTTATTTTTAATAATAATATATTTATTTCAAATACATTATAGGTACATATGTACAACACTTAAAATAAATATGTAAACTGTATAACTTATAATAACTACTTATTTACAATAATATATATATATATATATAATATATATAAATTAAAAAACCCTAGTACCTATAAAACAAAAACGCCGTCTAGATCGCCACCATGCAGTAGGGTTCCCAGGATGCTGGCTGTATTTCCCCGTTGAATGGCAATACTTAGCCTCTGCGCAAAGTATGCGCCAGCTCTGAGGTCCCCGGTATGATTTATCTGTATAAGTAAGCATCGGCGCGGGGCCACTTTTGAGGTTTGATTTTCATAGAGACGTGTGTCATAGTATATTTGATCTAAGCTTAAGTACTGTAGATCAAAACATACTATAATAGAATATGCGAAATCAAACTAATATTCAATGAAAAACAATCACATGAGCTTTTTATGCGTGTAAGTAAATGTCCAAGCCCCCTGCCAAGCGTAGGAACTATGGCATAATCAGTGTTGCCAACCCTCAAAGTTAATTTTCCCCCAGACTCAGTGGAAAATACCCTAAATTTAACCATTTGCGCACAGTTTTCCCCTAAAAAATACTTTCTGCTAAAATAAATGTTGCAAAGACACCAGCGCTACGTCGTTGTTCAAATTATTTGCCACGGATTATATGGAGATAGGTATTATAAATAAATAGTGTCTATTGCAACATTAATTTTACATAATTTGACCTTATTTGCACTAACGAACTAACCTATCGTAAGAAAAAGGTCTTGTTTAGTGTAGTTTCAACCTATGATACCTTTATGGGCCAAAATATTTTCCCCGAACAAATACCCTACAAAATTTTATACCTACCCCAAAAAATACCCTAGACATCAAAAAATCCCCTAAATTTAGGGAAAAACATCCTAAGTTGTGGACACTGGGCATAATTATATTATGCATTCTGCCAGTGTCAAGTTTATACATTTTCAAGTTTTTTTTCCTCTTTGTTATTGGCATCGCACGTTGTGCATTCTGCCAGAGTCAAGTATATGAATGTTCAAGTTTATATAGAATCATTAAGTCAAATATGTCATGAAATCTGAAATCACAGTTAGTCACATGAAATTAGTCATAGTAAAGTCCAAGTCATACCCTAGTAAAGTTGTGGCGACTTTACTATGAGCTTTTACCGAGTTTTGAGGGATGGCCTTTGACCGCCATCACGCATTCATTTGTGACTTGAAGACTTCCAGATTGTATGTAACCGAAAACACCCACTCGAAAAGCGCATTCCATTGTTTAGTTCGCACAATGAAAGTGGTATCAAACTTGTCACCTGTGAGTATCTCGCAATCATTATTAATACTAGCGACTCGCCCTGCTTCGCACGGGCACCGAACTTCACAAGGATCACAACCTGGGTTAATCTGAAGATTCCCTGAAAATGTCATCAAAATCTGTCCAGCTGTTTTGGACTCTATAGGGAACATACATACAAACATCGACTTTTATATACAATGTGTCACAAAAAGTTTCAACAATACAGAAGGGTATATAATGTACTCATCATTATGAACAATCTTTACTATGGGGCCAACCTTGAAATCACGAAAATAAAACAGCTGTAATGGTACAGCTGTTTTATTTTCGTGATTTTAACCAAGGAAGAATGAATTTTTGTATGGAACAGGTGTTTTTTTACTCGATATTTAGGATGGTGTTTTTCATAATGATGACTACCTACATACATAGTTTCAGTATTGTAGAACCTTTTTGTTACACATTGTATACAGATATTTATGATTGAAGCATATATACCAACTAGCAGAATAGACACATCACGCGTAAGAACGTTCTTCTATATATTTCCTAAAGCAGACTTTGTATGAAAACAAGCCATAATATAACTCACGCTTTGCATTCCGATACATCAACATAAAATATGTAGCAGCATTGCATAGATTTACCAAACATGGATGCAGATTGTCGAGTCAAACTCACACACTAAACAAAATAGGTACCCTCAGAAACTTTTGAAAACCTTTCATTACATATGGCAATGATAATAGGCTAGATAACTGTTTTTTTTATTGTCCTGTTAAAATGTGGCCCATAAATATAGCTGAATAATGAAAAGAAAATGAAAATCTGATCAAAAATAAGCAACTTATAAGCATTATAATATCATGCTAGACAGAGAGGCGAAACAGCAAATCGTGACGTCACTTCTCTGTACGCCATATAAATTCTATTCTGACAAGTAAGGCGTGACGTCATTTTTTGTTTTGTGGGAAAGGGACAGAGTTGTTTCTACCAAAAACTTTAAACGCTTATATATCAGAACATTAATAACCGAAATAAATTATTTTTTCAATAAACATACTATATTTACTTAAATTCTTCATGAAAGCTATTGGTTTCAACGATATAAACATCAGTCATCTACCCTATTAACTAGTATAAAAACACAAAATAAGGCAATATCTAATTTAGCTTGTAAACGTAACGTCCAGCTACGACAGCTACCTTAATAATTTAGGGCATTACTTAAAAACGCCGCTCAAACTTAGTCACTACTTAAATTTCTCTGTCCTTTTCTTGCACGTGACACTTCACGTCAGTGAGAAGTTGACAAAGCATCTCAAGCAGCGACTAAGTTTGAGCGGCGTTTTTAAGTAAGGCCACAGTGAAATTCTAGATATCTTACGAAAAAAATTATAGTGACTTTTTATAGTAAGACTTTTTTTGGTAGTGAAAAATAGGAAAACTGCTGTTACTAGCACTTAGTTCCTTTCTTTGGTGGTGGTAATAGCTTTCATGACGTCACGGTAAGAAATCGGCAAGTCCAGCTTTGTAAGGACTTCGGTAACTTCACCATTTAGCACAAGTTTTAGTTTCTTTTTTGGTGAACATTTCTAGAGCGCCCATCCGAAATCCACGCGTTTATAGATCTACGCAACATTGCCTATATTCACCCTTGCAGGGGACGTTGGGGAAATGCAGGTAATGCAACAGATCTCAAAGATGCAACAAATTTATTACTCGATAAACGTCTACTGTAATCCTCTTAGATTACACACGCAAGGGAAAACGCTATTTTGTATCTTATGTAGTTACAATACAGGCTATATTCGATAGGTTAATTTTGAAGCTTATCTGGAGATAGTTTTCCTTCTCAATCCGTAAGTAGGAGTAATTTAGGAATTATTTTGGGGTGCAACGATAGGGGATGTAATTCAGGGGTGTAAGTATACCTTTATAGGTATATTTGTTTTGTTTGTTTTTATTTAGTATAAATAGCTTAGCAAATTTTGAACTCGTTTATTCAACTCATAGACGTGTAAAAAATTTAAGGCTGTCGATGTAGACGTACCTCATAAAGCTTCGAATTTTTATAGAACTCCGATAATTTACAATAAGTTCACTTTTAGAGCAGTAGTTTAGTAATAATGTGTCCGCGTACATTTTTTGTACTTTAAGAAACGAGTTGTAGGTACATATATCATAAATTTTCTGTAGGCAAGTGTCTTTATTAACTATAACAATATAAATATTTGCCTTAACCAGTTCACCCCAAAAAACAAACACAAAAAACTGTATTCAGATCGGTAACTGCAGGAGACAATGCATATGCTTAAGCCCACTGCCAGTCGGCGGCGTACAGCAACCTGGCGGCATTGCCATTTTCTTGTTTCATTTTAAATAGGTGAGGCGATACTCCACACCAGAACAGCTTTTGACGCTATACCAAGCACAAGTTTGGACATGTATGGAGTACTGCTGCCACCTTTGGCACGGCTCTGCACAGTATCAGCTTGAGACTCTGGACTCCATTGAAAGGCGTGGTAAGAGACTCATTAACAACGATTTCCTGGTGAAGTCTAAACTTCGAAGTCTGGCGCATCGGCGTGAAGTGGCCATTAAGAAGAGAAGTGGTCGTTTTTTTTACAGAATACACCATGGTGAGTGTGTACAAGAACTACATGACCTTATCTTGCCATCGCCGTTCTTCTACAATACAACCAGACGCTCGAGGAAAAGACACCTCTTACGGTGGAAATTCCTTTTAACCGGACTAAACGTTTCCAAACCACCTTTTTGGCAAGAACTGCGGAGGTGTGGAATTCCAGCGTCTGTCTTCCCGACCAAGTACAACCTGGGGTCGTTCAACAAAAACCTGAATAGGTATCTCCTAGGCAAGCGTGTGCCAGCATTGATCACATCGTCTCTTCCCATCAGGTCAGATCGTGGTCAAACGCACGCCTAAGATAAAAAATAAATATAAAAATAACATTACACACTTACATTTTACGGGAGAAAATGTTTTGTTAGCTAACATTTCAATACACTGGGTAGCGATCCTGAAAATATGAAATATCCTTTCCAAACACTGAAAGAGATTTGAAAATTTCAAAGAATTCAGCTTCATTCACGGAAATGGCATTCTTTGTGCGATGCCTGACTCTGTTTACAGTTTAAAGTTCCTTTGTAGTAGATAGGTATAACTATTTCTACTAGTAGGTACTATTTCGAGCATCTAGTTCATTCGGTAGTATGTCTACTCTGAGAGTGCTGTGGGACGTGGCTTCGATTACCACCCAGGACAAACATTAGTGTGACAAACATAGATGTTTGTTATGTGTCTAGGTGTTTTTATAAGTATCTATGGATTCACAAAAAATAATATTTATAAGTATATCACCTGGTTCCCGTAGTACAAGCTTTGCTTACTTTAGAGCTAGATGGCGCTGTGTGAATTTGCCACCAATATTTTAATTTCTTATTATTGACTATCGTAGTACAATATTTTTTACTAAATTATTATGAAAGTACATTATGATACAAGTGTGCTATGTTGGTAATTACACTACCAACATAGCACAAGCGTTTCTTACGACTGTTTTCATCACACTTGCGAGGAAAAATTAAACTTTTTTTAATAATATCATCCACACAGCGAAAAACAACAAATATTAGCGGAAAATGGCGCCCAACCCAGCAATGCACGCGCAGGTTGACATTTACTTCAGCCGCATAAAAACTCTTTGTTGGTATTACAAAAAACTAAGTATTATATAGGCTATATTAAGAATGCTTCGTATACATACATCTAATTGCAGTCACGTACAAACTTAACTTGAATCGATGTCTGCCTACAAACTGCTATGCAGTTTGGCAGAGTTATAAATTGAGCTATGTAATTAATTCTCTAAGACATTTTTTTTATTAAAAACGGATGAATTGGATGATGAGCCTAAAACCGATGTAATATGATCCACTTTAAGAGCAAGTGTGATGAAAAAAATATTAATTCATTATTCCATTGCTACAGCAGAATACGACAAAAAACAGTATCAAAATCCGTATCCGTTTGAGAGTTGTATTACGGTGCCAGCTCTAGTTTTGTGTTTTAGAGGATTTGCTAAAATAAAATAAAGGGCCAAGGTTTTTTTTTTATATAGTCATGTGACGAGACGAGCAAGACTTTCACCTGATGGTAAGCGTCACGCTTGCCACTAATAGTAGCAGTGCCAGAATTATGAACTTGCAAACACAATCCTGCGCCGCACTGCACTGCGCTCGTCACCCTGAGATATTAACGGACTTACCTAAAATAATCTCGATTCTCTTAGTCACTTCTTAAACTTCTCTGTCCTTTTCTAGCACGTGCAACTTCACGTCAGAGAGAAGATGGCAGAGCATCTTAAGCAGTGACTAACGGTTGAAAAGTTTTTTTAGGTAAGGCCGTAGATGTTAAATCTCTTCATACCCATTAATTTATCTGGTAACATTGCCCTTCAAACCGGAACACAGTAATGCTTGCACACTACTGCTTGGCGATTGAATAACTAGCAAAGGTGTGGTACTTCCCCCTATCCTACCACTACAACGTTATTATTAAATTATATTGTTTGATATCCTAAAATACTCTGTTAGGATATCAAACAAATATAATAAAAGAGCTTATAAATTACTACCTCATAAATGTTAGTACTACCCGTAATTATATAATTTTTTAATTTAACGTTTTGCTGCTTTATGAATTCCTTCGATTCCTATATTAAACTCATAACATTCTATAAATTCTAATATATAGAATTTCATAAATATCAAAATCCAATGAGCAGATGGTAAGTCAGTTCCGCCGCCGGATCGGTGCAAACTACACGCAGCGGAAATTTAATTCCGTCAAACTGGGTTGAGCTTCCGTCAAACTAGGTTGAGGTCTGACCACTGCATAAACAGTGAGAAATAGGCCTCGGAGAAGTAAGTTAGGCTTAGCAGTTTCTGAGATAAGAATGCTAGATAGTGGCTAGAAGCAAAGATCGAGCTGAGTTAGGGGCTTAAGACGCTGACAATAGCTGATCCTCCGCGCGTCTGTGGTCTCTGCCTAATTAATGATATAATAAAAACCATTATATTTCAGAAGCAGAATTCTTTATTTAAGGCTTGTATTTACCAAATTTGCCCCTCGGAAAATCAAATTTATTTAGTCAAATTACTATATTTAAAGCCCAAAAATACAAAATGTTACAGAAGAACATCCGTCTTAGTAACTTCTGTGAATGAAAACACGATTGATTATACTTTCCTCGATAGAAAAAAATACCGAAACAGTATCTATTTTTAAACCATTTTCAGTTTTATGTTTTAATTACAGCACATAGTCACATTAAAAAATATGTATTATAAGTTAATAGTATTTTGGAGAGCATGCTGTGGTTCAAAAGTTATTAATTTCTATACTTTTCAAGTAATCTAAGAAAATCTTCAAAAATCGAAGTTTGACAGGCACGAATCTGCGTAACCGCCATATTTTTGCTCCGCTAAATGTGACTCTACCTGATACAGCTGTAATGATTAATCTCATTAAAAAATGTGCTTGAAACGTGGAATACCCGGCCTTAACATTAACAGTATATATATTTCGGTAGGTACTCACATTACAAACGCTGATTCTTCAGCTCCCAGTTACTCAACTCAAACGTTACGAATTTACCCAATTCTTCTTTTGTTGTTTTTAATAGTTCCTGGCCATGGATACTAGTCCTTCAGCCGAATACATTTTTCTTCATCGATCCTTCTTTCTTCAGTTAAATGAGTCGTAGTCACAGTCCAAGTCACACACAGTAAGTCACAGTCAAGTCCAATCATACCCTAGTAAAGTCGTGGCAACTTTACTACAAGCTTCTTCGGAGTTTTGGAAACAACACGAAAAGACACGTTTCACTACATTATATCACTTGCCCACACTCTTGCTCGTAAATCAGCACTTAATGAATAAAGCACCACCATTTTTATGCATTAACACTCGAAAAAACACAAGTTTTGGAAAATAATACAATGAAGCGACATGATTTTCTCGCGTTCCCGCCAAAACTCTCACCCAATTCTTCGATGCCAGATGATTGCCATGATTCTTCCGGATTCGACCATTCGCTACCGCTACCTCCAACCCCATCCCTTTTTCTTGTCATTCAAAATGGTGGATGACGTTTTTAACAAACGTCAACCGATGCATAGACAATGTTTCGTTCGAAAACTCGATAAATCGATTCAAGTCGATTCGAAACCTAACAATAGGTAAAAAAAGAGAAGCCGGCGCGCTCGCGCCCCGTTTCGTACAGTAATTTTGTTGGAAAATAATTAATTGCAATAAAGCTATTGCGTAAGAAAAAAAACTACTAAGATAGATTAAAGTATTACTCGTAACCTTTGCTAATTTTGGTTATGTGTCTTCATACAAAAATGCAAAGTAAAATTGACTTAGTAATTCGTTTTTGGAGATCAATTTACGATTTTTTTCTATCGAGAAAATTATTCGCTAACGTGTTTTCGAAACAATAGCCAACTAGGAACATGATCTAGATTAACATATATTTTTTTCAGTGCTGTCGAATTTGTACTTTAGGCAAAACATTAACCCGATTGAAGCCAATTTGGGTGTACTCATCCTCTTAATTTGTATTCCTTTAGTTCTGGGTTAGGTCTCCCTCTTACTGTGTCATCTGCTTCGGTCCTGTGTTAATTACGGGGACCCGGGATGCTGACGGTATCGACGATCCATATTCAAAGCAAGACGACCAACTCAAACTTTTTGAGTGATAAAAAATATCGGTTTTAGTATCCTTATTCTTCACCTTTCAGGGCATTTTTCAAGTACCTACTTTCAGCTAACCGACAGAACCGGACAGATAAATTACTGGAGAGATTTATCATCTAATATCTCAGGGTGACGATCGCAGTTCAGTGCAGCGCAGAATTGTGTTCGCAAGTTCACAATTCTAGCACTGCTACTGTTAGTGGCAGGCGTGACGCTTACCACCAGGCGAACGTCTTGCTCGACTTGTCACTTTAATTGTTTAATAAAAGAAGCTCTACATGATGCTACAAGTTTGGTAGTAATGTCTTAAGACCTTGGAGGATCTAGGCTGGGTATATAATCAAAGCTTAAGACGTACTTAGTTGGCGTTTAAGATCGTCATCTTTTAGCCAACTGCCTGGCACTGCCGGCTAATTGCGCGCTGGCAGACTTATGTAGGCCCCATCTGCTAGTGAAGCCCTACAAGGTACCATGAGTATGAAAGTGATGTCACGTGACGTAAGATATTTTTTTCTCAATGGGTCCGTATATTTTCTCCCATGCTGCCAGGCACACCAAGATGATGTCACGTGGCGTAGACAAACCTGCAGTTGGCTCACGGGCTATTATGACGTAGGCAATCTATAGCCAAATTAAAAAGCCAAAGAGATCTCTAATAACACGCTTTAAAAAAAATACAACCAACTTCAACTTCGAATACCTGGATGACATCTTCATATTTTCTAGTAATTTAAATTTAAAACCAAACTACTGAACCGATTTCGATAAAATGTATGGGACTAACTCTAAAAACTCCAAGCTACCAAACAAAAAAGAATCATCAATATCATTCATTATAGGCGGAGTAATCGTGTAAAATACATACAAAAAAATGATAATACATACAGCCGAATTGAGAAAATTGAAAAGAAATTGCAAATTTTAGTCAAATTACTTGACAACGTCGTAAACCGCATGTCAAGAATGTGCCAAGTCGAGCTGCAGTGTAAATTATTCGTATTAAACCTATCCTACTAGCGAAAGTTTATGTGTGTGCTTGTTACCACGTACCTCCGTAACTATTAAGCCGATTTTAATGAAATTTTAAACGTGGATACTGTAAGTTCTGGAATAAGACATAGCGTAGCCTAATTTTCGAAAATCAACCCTTAAGGGGGTGGTAAAGATTCTATGCATGTTTTTTATTCCTTTTATTCACTCAAAACTCAATACAAATTAACTTTAGAATAAATAATGAAACACGTATTATTATTCTTTTTAAATTACCCATATGGGGAGGTGCAAGGGAGTTCTAAAGTTACCCCACGGTTTGGTTTTAGCCCAAATTCTAATATCATATCTACCTTTAATATAGCGCCCGCGGGAGAAGCCGCGGGCAACATCTAGTTACGTATAAATAAATGCCGCGAAAGGTTTAATTGTCTAGTATTTATAAGTTAATCATCTATAAGGACTAATTTGAGTGGTTTGATACTAATGTCATGACAAAAGTAAAAATTCTGGAGCAAAAAACATGAGCTTGCAACATCATAAATCATTATTAGGTACAATAGCACAATATAGCATGAAAAACATGTCAACGTCGTTAGTATTATCTTCAGTTCTTTCTTCAAGCGGGCATACTGAAGGTCGTGTCTCTTATAATTTGTGTTACGACTGAGAAAATCCTACATTTTGGTACATTGTTGGTAGGCACCGGTCTCAAGGGCCATATTGCCGTCGCCTGGCGCATACGAAATCACAGAGCATGAATCATAAAATGTCTTAGATTTCCGACTCTAGCACTGGCTCGTAGCAAGAATATTTTAGGAAATTTTCTAGGTATTTAGAAATCTTGTTGCCATTGCTAGCAAGTCCTAGATGTGCAAATTGTGCAAGGGCAAGGGAGGATTAGTTGTCAACGTTTTAATAACGAAGTGACCGTTTTGGAACCATTTGACTAAACCCTATAAGATCATTTAAGATCGTTTTTGGTGTTTAACGCTTCAGGACATTGCATTCTATGCTTGTAATAATAAGTATTGTTTCGATGAATTTTAAAAGACTAATTACGTATGATAGTTGTTTTTTTAAACAGTCCTTTATACATTCTCTGAATATCCTCATCTTCCTTGTCCTACTGGTGAGTAGAAAAAAGGCTATCAGTAAAGTTGGTATCATCATCAGCCCAGAGACGTCCACTGCTGAACGAAGGCTAAGGGGGAGCCTTAGACCGCCACACGACAACCTGCCATTTGCATCCACCGGTTGCCCGCGACTATTACTAGGTCGTGGGAGGCCTTCCTACGCTGCGTCTTCCGGTTCGCGGTCGCCACTCAAGAAACTTTCTTCCCCATCGGTTATCAGTTCGTCGAGCGATGTGCCTGGCCATTGCCACTTCAACTTGCAAACTTTGCGATCTATGTCGGTGACCATAGTACTTTGGCGAATATCCTCGTTCCGGATTTTAAAGCGCAAAGTAACTCCGAGCATAGCTCTCTCCGTTGCCCGTTGCGTGACTCTGAGTTTCTCCAAAAGGCCGGCAGTTAATGACCACGTTTCAGTTCCATATGTCATCACTGGCAACACACACTGGTTGAAACCCCTTGTTTTCAGACACTGCGGGATTTTGGACGAGAAGAATAGCAAAACTAAATTTTGAGCAAAATCAGCCCCCTAGCACGCGTCGAGGACAAGTTGGTCTTTCTCCGCGTGGGAACGTGATAAAGCTAGAATATGGATATGTCTGTCTCGTTTTCGCGGGGAAAATAGAGACTTTTATCACGGCTCGTGTGCTAGGCCTGGAATAACAGGGGAAAAAGTTAAGCTCTATTTTTTTTTCCATCTATGTCGAAGTCTGCAATGACTGGCAATAAATGTACGGATATTAGTACGTGCTTATAGGTGGTAGGTATTAAATTCAAGTAATCTTGATGAAATTTGGTACATAGGTTCTAGAATTTCATTAAAAAGTTGTGGTCGGTACAATAAGATACCAAAATCTATAAAGGAACATAATACCAACCTATTCAGGAATACATTGAAGATATTATTTTTGGAAAAATGCTATTATACAATTATTGACTTTTTAAATGACAAATTTTAATAAGTATGGATTTTTTGACGTTTGGTATTTCACTATTTAGACGTTGGTATTTTTTTTTAACTTTCAGTTTTTTTTTTCCATAATTATTCTTATTTTTGACGAGAATAGTGCCATCTATCTCACATTTGTACGCCTAATCGGCACAACATGCTAGATCTATAAGACACATTTATATATGACATCTTTTGTGCACAAATTGTATATGTACAAACCAACCATGTCGTATGCAAATAAATGATCTTTATCTTTATCTTCGGTGGTTTTTGTTTGGAAAGATTCTCCCAAAGAAAAAAATATAATTAAAAGAGGAAGGAGAAGGAAGTGGGGGGGGGGGGAAGTTTGCTTTGGCGTCGTTTACTGGCTTATTTTGACAGGTAATACGAATTGTGCAGTGACATTCAGTACTCGATTCGAATATGTGCAAAATCCGCCGCAAACTTCCGCCCTACTTGGAGGATATACAGCAAACAAAAATCGGGAGCGAAAAAAACATGAAATTATAAAACCTGTATACCACGCAGTGTGTTCGCGAGTACTATTGCTCGCAGAACTACTAGTTTTATTATGAAACCCGATTGTTAAGCATGCCCTATTGACCCCGCAACTAAGAATTGTAGCCAAGAAGCTCTTTCATTTAGATACGAATTGCCAACAATGTACATTTTGTGAGCTGTATGCAAAAGAAACCCTTTATCTGTCCGCCAGACAAAACTCTCCACAGCACAATTTGACGGCTCGATATCCCGCCACAATACTGGCTATAAAAATGCTGGACTGTAAAACTTGGCAGAATTCCCTGCATAAGTCAGCAAGTCTTTCACGCCGATTTTAAACTCTGCTCCAAAACTAAAACCCACAATTTCGGAACAGTTAAAGAACAAAGGGCGCCGAGCTCATTTTTGCCGAGGCTCGGCTGTACGTAATAGAAAACAAAAGGTGCTGCAATTTGCAAACTACACATCGGTTTCGCTGTGAATCCGAAATAGATGCAGCGAGAAAGGCCTGCGGGCAGTAATCACCGTTCTACAGATTACTCGAGTCGGCTTTCAAAGGAAATTCGTCTTTGCAGCTTTGACTTCACATCTTACAATCCCATTTTCAAAAACTAGTAGTTTCTTTGGAAAGTTCACTTGAGTGAGAACCTTGTATTCTTGCCTTAGGGATTGTTTTAGCGTATTTCTGAATATACGTAGTCTTTTAGTAATGACTGGAACAGGACCTGTACAACCGGTGTCAGTCTGTTCAGTCGAGCCGTTGTTACAAGGCAAAAAATTACCGAGCAATAAAGTTACATCATATAATACGCTTTTTTTTAAATACAACCGATTTCAACTTCGAATACCTGGATGACATCTTCATATTTTCTAGTAACTTTGATTTAAAAACCAAACTACTGAACCAATTTCGATTAAATTTATAGGGGACCTCTGAAGTATTACCTACCAAACAATATAAGAATCATGAAAATCACCTCATAGTTCGCGTAACAAACAAACAAAAAAAAACGTACAGTCGAATTGAGAACCTCCTTTTTTGAAGTCGGTTGAAAATTTGCGTCGACTGTTGGACAGAGTCGCTCAAAGGGCGATTGGGCCATACCTAATGTCACGCTGGCCCAGTTGCGAGTTAGTAGACCCACATACGGTTTTGAATATCATCTCTGGACGTATCTTTGTAGGTTTCCTTACGACGTTTTCCTTTACCGAAAATCCAGTTTTATGGAAATCCGTAATAAACTCCCTAAAGAGCTAATTGTTACGGACCCGGGACTTGAATCCGCGACTTTACGGTTTTAAGTCGAGTGGTCTCCCAATTAGCCTACGCCAACTACATTTTTTAAAATAACGACCATAAATTTTAAGGGTAGTTCAGCATAACCAACAAGCATCACCTGCTCCATACATTTTGTCATGCGCCTACGAACTCTTGGAACAAAACCTTTAAAAACCGTAAACCGTTATAATAAACCTTACCTTTTTTAAACCTTTTAAACTTTTACTACTTATTTGTGTACGTACGGTGTATAAATGCTATTTTATTTATTTATTTTATTTTATTTTATTTGGGAAACATACAGTGATAATAACTTAAGTAAACTTATATAAATTTGGATAACTATACACCATTTACAAGTTTCCGCATATAAAAGCCTATATCACTTGTTAACATGGTTAGCTAAGGATTTTGATTAACATTGAAAAACATTACTAAATATTACACAATTTAAAGAGAGAAAAACAGTTAAATTCGCACCAAACCAGTTCTTATACTGTACAAAAGCAGCATTTCAAAACTTTTAAATAAAATAAAAATTTGTGGTTTATGGGATGTTTTATTCCCATAGCACCAAGCCAAAATGTTGATTGGTGCTGTTTTGGAAATATGCTAGGTGTTAATTTCATGGGTGCTCCAAAAATTGGTGCTCAATCGGGTATACCCCGTTTTGATGAACGTACATAAACGGTATATTCTAGCTATTATAGGATGTCAACGTGCTTACATCATAATGAACAACTTAGAGTATGGGACCAACCCAGAACCCACTAAAATAAAACGTATAATTTACTATGATGACAGGAATAGTATAGAATGAAAAAGAATGATGAAAAAAGAAAAAAAAAATGTGCAGGTTTTCTATGAAAGTACAGGTATTTTTTCTCCTTTTGCCACCAATCCAAAAAATCATGTTCACTTATCAATTTTTAACTATAACTCTATACATATTCATTCACGTGATAAACGATCTACAAACGTGACAAACTTATCTGTAGAAGCGAATAGGGGAGCTACTATCTTATTTTCCTGAACGAATTCTACAGCCATCACTCGAAAATATGTAGTTCTGACTTTCAGGCACCTGTGCGGATACGTTGGTCGCTGTACGGATGCCTTTTGATCGCACCCCCAGGGTAAAGCTTAACCCTTTCTTTGGTATTTTTATGCTTCGGTGTGAAATAGCGAAATAACAACCTCTAGTTACTATTATTCAATCTGTGATGGCCTTTGTAGCTTTTCTGGATACTTCTGAAGATCAAAAGTGATAGAATTTTCTTGGTAAACATACAGTTGCCTATATTTTCTGATGATCTCTCTAGGGTTCCGTACCCGAAGACCGTCCAATAGAACCCTATGAGAGACCTAGCATGTCGTGTCTGTCTGGGCCCTGTTTTATAAAGCTACAAGTACAAGCTTACAATAGGGTAGATGACTGATGTTTATTAATAGCTTTGATGAAGAATTTAAGTAAATACAAGTAAATATAATACGTTTATTGAAAAAATAATTTAAATCGGTTATTAATGTTCTGATATATAAGCGTTTAAAGTTTTTGGTAGATAAAACTCTGTCTTTCCCACAAAACAAAAAAAGACGTCACGTCTCTGTGCGCCATACTTGTTAGAATAGAATTTATATTACAGAGAAGTGACGTCATAATCTCCTCTCTGACTAGCATGATATCAAAATGCTTATAAGTTGCTTATTTTTGATCAGATTTTCATTTTGTTTTCATTAATCGGCAATATTTATGGGCCACATTTTAAAAGGACAATAAAAAAATACCAGTCATCTAGCCTATTGTACGAGATTCTTGTATCAGTAACTACAAGTTACCTGTTACAGGTAGATTGTTTGTCTTTATCCTATATACAAGTGCTTATAATACAATATACAATAATATAATACAACTCGTAAACATGGCGCATCCTTCGTAATCTTTGTTTGGAGTGATATTTTTGACAACAGTCGGAGAGTGACACAAATTATCCTTTCACCAAATGTGTAAACCTATGGGACGCAGTTAATAATTCATATTTCATTGTACGATTGTCAGCGTCAAATGCTTCCTGAATGAAAACCCGACATTGTCCAGTGTCGCCCATAATCGTACAATTTAAAGCCACAATTACACTTGCGTGCGTGCACATGAGAGACCATTCGCGACAGACGCGATTTTAAGGCGCGTCTACAATGTGGAGAAGCGGTAGGGGGAGCGGGAGCGAGAGCTGAAAAGGGACGATGAGGACACATAAAGGCAACCATTTCAGTAAATCTCTCTAATCATTTATTTAATATTGCACACCCCGTCTTCTATATGTTCTTCGAATCCTTTCTATCCAAAGGTTGCCTGGAAGAGATCGCTTTTAGCGATAAGGCCGCCAATTGTAACACTAGTTTTAAGTTCCTTTTTTGTGTTGTGATCATCATGACTGTTATCATTTCTTTTGATGTGGACAATAAAGAGTTAATCTATCTATCTATCTAATCAATGCAATAAATACGTCAAAAATACATTTCATGTACAAAATAATAATAGTAATCTAAAAATACAGTCACACTTAATCGAATAACACGTCCCTCACTGTTTCTGACGCAAAGGTGCCCACAATCACAGAATAAATAATAGTTCTAAGTACAGAACGTTCACTCCGCAAAGGAATTGAAATAAGTAAGGACTCTATCTACTAGGCAATAAAGTAGCAATTCAACTCGCACAGCGCTGGATACCGCTCGCTATATTCACCTAGATATACCGCTCTCTTTCTATCACATATGCTTAATCTCTCTCCCGCTCCGTCTCCCGCTCCCTCTCCCGCTCTCGCGCCCTCTTCTGCTCCCTCTCCCGCTCCCGCTCCCTCTCCCGCTGCATCTCCCGCTCCCTATCCTGCTCCCTCTCCCACTCCCGCATCCTCTCCCGCTCCCTCTCCCGCTCCCTCACCCTTTCCCTCTCCCGCTGCATTTCCCGCTCCCTCTCCCGCTCCCGCTCCCTCTCCCGCTGCATCTCCCGCTCCCTATCCTGCTCCCTCTCCCACTCCCGCATCCTCTCCCGCTCCCTCTCCCGCTCCCTCACCCTTTCCCTCTCCCGCTGCATTTCCCGCTCCCTCTCCCGCTCCCGCTCCCTCTCCCGCTGCATCTCCCGCTCCCTATCCTGCTCCCTCTCCCACTCCCGCATCCTCTCCCGCTCCCTCTCCCGCTCCCTCACCCTTTCCCTCTCCCGCTGCATTTCCCGCTCCCTCTCCCGCTCCCGCTCCCTCTCCCGCTGCATCTCCCGCTCCCTATCCTGCTCCCTCTCCCACTCCCGCATCCTCTCCCGCTCCCTCTCCCGCTCCCTCACCCTTTCCCTCTCCCGCTGCATTTCCCGCTCCCTCTCCCGCTCCCGTTCCCTCTCCGGCTGCATCTCCCGCTCCCTATCCTGCTCCCTCTCCCACTCCCGCATCCTCTCCCGCTTCCTCTCCCGCTCCCTCACCCTTTCCCTCTCCCGCTGCATTTCCCGCTCCCTCTCCCGCTCCCGCTCCCTCTCCCGCTGCATCTCCCGCTCCCTATCCTGCTCCCTCTCCCACTCCCGCATCCTCTCCCGCTCCCTCTCCCGCTCCCTCACCCTTTCCCTCTCCCGCTGCATTTCCCGCTCCCTCTCCCGCTCCCGCTCCCTCTCCCGCTGCATCTCCCGCTCCCTATCCTGCTCCCTCTCCCACTCCCGCATCCTCTCCCGCTCCCTCTCCCGCTCACTCACCCTTTCCCTCTCCCGCTGCATTTCCCGCTCCCTCTCCCGCTCCCGCTCCCTCTCCCGCTGCATCTCCCGCTCCCTATCCTGCTCCCTCTCCCACTCCCGCATCCTCTCCCGCTCCCTCTCCCGCTCCCTCACCCTTTCCCTCTCCCGCTGCATTTCCCGCTCCCTATCCCGCTCCCGCTCCCTCTCCCGCTCCCGCGCCCTTTTCCGTTCCCGCTCCCGCTCCCGCTCCCGCTCCCTCTCCCGCTCCCTCTCCCGCTCCCGTTCCTGCCATCACTCCCCCCACACATCAATGAGTTACAGTTACAGCGGCGTGTCGCGGGCAGCCGAGTGGTCAATGGCTGCTGACGGCTTTATGCAGGCTTCAAGTGTTAATAAACATTAGCTTCAACGATGATTGCATAATTATTGTTTACGAGTGCCCACGTATATTCAGGAGGTCAGGGATGGAATAAATAATTCTCTGCGAATACCTGGACCTGGTTATGTCTTAAAACTGGACCCACCGGAGGACGGGCAGCAGCGTCCTCTCGGTTAACGGTGGTGTGCATGCTGTGATCCCCAAGCCGCCTGCCAAGCGTGGGGATAGTGGCAACTCCTCCCTCCTATTAAAGTTTAAGGGGTATAAGAGGTAAGGGTTGGTCTTTCGTCCAACAGTGGACATTTTCTGCCTGTTGGTGACTCTGCGAATAAGTCGTGGTTGCCTGTTGGGGAGATAATTATGCGGTATTTAATGTATGGATTGTAAAACATACCACTGGCTCTTAGGTGAAGAAAAACATTGTAAGTAAGTAAGTAAGTTCGTATAGGCTGAGTGGCCAGCCCTAGTGTCAGAGTTAATGTACCGCCCGAAGGCCTCGGCCATGGCTGACGGTTGTTGTTATAGAAACTAGAACAAACAAACGGGACCAACAATTTAACGTGTCATCAGACCCACGGTAGCGCTCAGAAATAAATGCAACTCACGGTCACCCATCCGAAGACTGACCGAACCGTCCGTTGCTTAGCATCGGTGATCGTTTAGAATCACCTAGACTACCTACGCCACGAGCGCTACAACATTGTGAAGAAGTCTGTTAATTTATGTCTGGAGATGACATTCAATAGCATACATTATGTGAATTGCATTGGCCAACCCGCAACAGGGCCAGAGCGGTGGATATAGCCGAATCGCCCTTCGGGGGTATGGTACGCCTACTGCAGTAGCAGTCTCCTGTTTAGGAAATATCAATCACACGCTTTTTTTAAAAAAAAACAACCGACTTCAACTTCGAATACCTGGATGACATCTTCATATTTTCTAGTAATTTTGATTTAATAACCAAACTACTGAACCGATTTCGATAAAACTTACATGGAACCTCTGAAGTATTACCTACCAAACAAAAAAAGAATCATCGAAATCAGTTCATAATTGGCGGAGTAATCGCGGAACATAAAACACAAAAAAAAAACAAAAAAAACTTACAGTTGAATTGAGAACCTCTTTTTATGAAGTCGGTTGAAAAAGGAGAATTTTGATAGCTTTTGCAAAGACTTAGCTCACTTCGTTCGGTCGGTCATTATCAGCCATCAGAGCCGGTAATAAATTTATTAGAGAAATAGTTATTTATGATACTAGTGCGGTAAGTTGGTTTTAACAAACGAGTAGACGAATGTAAGGAAAGGAACATATCCAACCCAAGAGCCAGCAAGGCGGAAATCCAGGCGTTGAGGGTAAACATGGTTGAGCGTATGAATCAGGCTCTCGCAACTGTCTCGAAATGGGGAGACGAGAACCTCGTTAAATTCAACGCCAGTAAAACCCAGGCATGTCTTTTCTCCGCCAAAAAGTGTCCGTTCAATCTATTTCCATTTTTCCGGAATGTCCCTGTACCATTGGCAGACCATCTTGACCTCCTAGGGCTAACTCTTACTCCGACACTCAACTACGGAGTCTACCTGGAGTCAAAAGCTAAATTAGCTGGGCAAAAGCTGGGGGTCCTGCGTAAAGTTAGGCGGTATTTCACACCGGGACAGTTGCTTACGCTGTATCAAGCACAAGTTCGGTCGTGTGTGGAGTACTGCTGCCACCTTTGGGACGGCTCGGCCAAATACCAGCTCGAAGCTTTTGAATCGGTTGATCGGCGTGCTATTCGGCTTATCGGTGATGACAAGCTGGTAGCTAAAAAGCTTTATAGCCTGGAGCACCGTCGGAAGGTGGCAAGTCTGTCAATTTTCTACAGGATTCATTTCGGAGAATGTGCCGATGAGTTGTACGACCTTATCCTTCCATCACCTTTTTACTACAGGACAAGTAGAAAGACGGCCCACTATCATCCTTATATTGTGGATTTTCCTTGGATACGTACCAAACGTTTTGACTCCACGTTTCTAATTCGTACAGCCAAGGAGTGGAACAAGCTGCCGGCTTCCTTGTTTCCTGAGAGATATAATCTAGACCTCTTCAAGGTCAGAGTGAATAGGTATCTTCTAAGTCTGCGTGCTTCATCCTCGACCACATCGTCGCTTACCAACAGGCGAGTTGGTGGTCAAACGCACACTTATAAGTGTTAAAAAATAAATAAATAAATGTAAGCCCTCGACTTCGTCTCGGGCTTACCATAGTCACGAGTTTGTAAAAATCAATACCGCACGAGTGCCATACAACGTTTTACAACACATTTGCGAGAAAACAGATAACAGAATAACAACAGATAATGAGCCAAACTTTATTATTTTGTTTTTATTATATCGGACGGAAAGTCGCAACCAAATATCTACTTGACACTGGCAAATGCTCAAAGTGCGATGCCATAATCGTCCTAGGAGGAAAGAAGAAAAAAAGACTTCGTTCTAAAGTTCGTCTTCGTTAAAACGTTTCTAATATGATTGCCTTTTCGTGTTGTTACCAAAACCAAAACCAAAGAAGCTTATAGTAAAGTTGCCACGACTTTACTAGGGCATGACTTACTAAGTGTTACATCACTTTGACTGTGACTTAGACTCATTCGACATGAAAATTATCAAAAACTTGATACAAATAAATACTGGCAAATGCACAAAGTGCGACGCCATAATCCTCCTAGGAGGAAAGATGAAATAGCGCGTATTAACAAATGGCGCTACGTGCGCGTGGTGAAAATTAGAGAAAAAAAAGATTTTTGTGGTGAGAATTTCTTTGGTCACATTTTCTGTTTAGTATTAAAACAAAACAAACGTATAGAGCAAAAGCGCTTCCAAGAAGGTTCGATCATTCAGCATATTTATTCTCGTAATGTGAAACTCTTTGGTGGAATTCTTAAATACGCTAAAGCGCTATACAAAGGAGCGTGCGGTAAAATAGGTACTTAGCCAAGTGTACCTATTTTACCGCACGCTCCATTGTATGGTGCGTAATGTTCAACTTTCGAACGATATATACAGGCTTCGTAAATGCATTTTTCGAGCAAATGTGTTGTAAAAGATATTACGAAAGACATATCACGAAAGTCAGTACAGATTATAGTCAAGTCGATTTTCCAATATCAAATATTTAAATTGAAAATTTATCACCTTACGATTTTCCTGCGGTGACTTTTTGGAAGTTATTGCCTTAAAATGGATATGAATGAGTAACAATATGGGCTTTTTAATGATTTCCGTGTGTAAAGCTGATTTATTGTGCTTACGTTGAACGGATTTTACGAGGATTTTTGGTTCAGTATACCGGTGTGGATTTTAATCAAGAGTATTCACGAGTTCACGAGTAGCCATTCCCAAGCCTCCTGCCAAGCGTGGGGATTATGGCGACCTATCCTAAAGGGGGACGTTTTCGCTCAGCAGCGGACGTCTTCTGGCTAATGATGATGATGATTCATGAGTAGAGTAGGTAGGTATAGTCAACCTTGCCCACGTAATGTAGTCATAGGTTCCTACCTAATAGGGAAGGTATACGCGTAGTTTAGTAAAGGTGCACATACAATAGAGTGCACAACAAAGTAGGTAGGTACTGCTGGTATACATGGCATACCCTTTGATAAATTATATGTCTAGATAGACTGATGGATCCTAAACGCGTCGAAAAAAATAGCGGTTAACTGTTAGCCTCGTATGCACGCACACTATAACAACAACAATGGTGCAACGCGAGTGTAAGACATGGCTGTCACACTAGTATAATGATGTTGGCCTGTCATTTTTCGTTAATAAACAGTACGAGACTCTATCTAGACATATTATTTATCAAAGGGCATACCATTGAACAATTTACACGTAGATTAGTAATTATAAATGCTGCGTTCCGTAATGCGCTAAAAGTGATAATATCGCGAATCCGACCAAAGTGACAAGTATTACTCGATCAAGTCAAAGCCCTTATATTTTGTGACTATTAAATTTGGTCGGATTCGCTACATTATCACTTTTAGCGCATTACGGAACGCAGCAATAGTAGACGTACGTTTGCAATTTTTTGTTGGTGTGTACCAAGTGTAAGGTAGTGAATGTAGTTGGTACAATCACAGAAGAAATAATAGTACTATGGTACAATGTACTTAGGTACCTAGCTACCTACTCTTTAGTTGGTAGGCAACGATAATTATTATTAAATAGGTAAGGTTGGTAGGCACGCTACGTACCTACCTACTTATGTATTAGCAGCTGTACTGTAGTGCAAGAGGGTGGTCAGAAATGGATGCCCATAATTACATTACGCATAAGCCTAAGATTATAATACAGGATTACAGGTGAATAATTTAGTCAAAATTTATGTAATAATTTTGCTGACATATTTATATTGCCTTAATCATTACAAAACTTTCAAATATAATAAAACCCAATGTTAAAACTACTATGGTAGCGGCCATCTAGCGGTAAAATAAAATACTACTAAACGAAAGCAAAAGCTTTTTAACTGCAACACTAGATGTCGCTTATTAAGCCGGTATCTACAAAAATTATTGAGTCTTATATTAAAATATTCAATAAATTTAATAATGGCTTGATTTAAAGATCAAAAAGATAAATCAAATTTAATAACTGCTACGAATATATTAAAATCGATTAAAATTAAAATACACAGGTAGATGCCTTTAAGCCGGATCATAGCCGGACGTACAAGGCCATATCTATTTAAAAAAAGTTTATACACAAACAACATGGTGGATCAGCTGTTTTCATTTTTTTCGAGTTGTAATTTATTTTCATAAAAAGACGAATTGATATGGTTTAATAGCCATGTGTGAATTAAAATGGGCTCAATCGCATCGGTGCTGCAATGGCATTGTCAAACGTGCGGCCAAATCAACCCTACAGAGAGTGTGAAGTGTTTAAAATGTGGAACAAAGCGGGTGTCAAGTCATGACAGTGGATATTGTAGACAAAATTGCAAAGAATCATCACCGGAATACACATCGCGTACTGGAAAGAGCGAAGGAACCACTCCCGGTTCAGAGCCGATTGTTATTCCTACTGAAAATCCATTTAACAGGTGAGTTTCAGTCATGAAGGCAAACCATTGTTATAGTTTGTTACAAGGGTATCGATTTTTCACGACTCCTATTTTAGGTTATAATCCTTTTGTATTTCATAGTTGCGCGGTCGCGGCGCAAGTTCATTATCGAAATTAACTGCTAGTGCGTGTTTGTGTGTGGATTCGTGTCAGTATTTGTGTGAAAATGTAGTTTCTGTAATCAACAATGGATGGGGTAGGTGAGTTGTATTCAATACCTTTCTGATCAATTACAACTCAATTTTTCGACATTAGGAATTTAGTTTACTGATAGTTTTGGTCTCTGTCGGTCGTGTATAATCTGTTCATAGTTAATGAAGTGTGTTCTAAACTTAAATACTTATGTACTTTGTGTAAGACATAACTACTACCTGTAAGTTTATGTAAGACCATAGATTTAGTAAAAAAATACTTGTGTAAAAAAAACAAACAGAAGGGACAGGCAGAGTTGAAATTTCATCTACAAGTATAGCTACTACTAAAGGAGCTACTACATTGTTAAGTACTGGGCTTTACCAAACCAAGGTCACTTGGTCTGAGTTGGTCTGTCGCTGACCGTTTCAACAGTGTAGACAGTGGTCTGGCTGATAAATCAGACAACAGACTATGCTATTTACATGGTCCACCATCTAACTCACTGGAGTTACTATGCCAGCGGCCCAGAGTCTCGCTCCGTTATTTCAAGGAGCTGGGTTGGATTAGATAGCCGCTGGCGGGGGAAATGCACAATACACCCCTAGCGGGACGTCAGTGCAAGACTTATCGCCCCCACGTTGAATAAGAATAAGAATAAGAATGGTCCACCATCACCGACAGAGGGACTGTTAAAGTAGCCCCTTAAGTCAAAAGGGGTTTGTTTATGTAGTCATCTGTAAGGGTTTCTTTTGGCTATCATGATTGGTATCATGAAAGTTATTTGTAACTTGTTTTGTATTTTCAACCGACTTCAAATAGGAGTTTCTCAATTCAACTGGTTTTTTTTGTATGTTTGTTACACTGTTACTCCGCCAGTTATGAATTGATTTTGATGATTCTTTTTTGTTTGGTAGGTGATACCTCAGAGGTGGTCTCATTTATATTATCTTGACATCGGTCCAGTAGTTTAGGTTTTAAATAAAAATTATTGAAAGAAATCAAAATAACTGGAAAATATGAAGATGTCATCCAGGTAGTCGAAATTAAAGTCGGTTATATTTAAAAAAAAAAGTGTATTATGTTATCTGTTATTGTTATAGAAAAGATAATCTGACAACAGACATATACTACATTTCAACACATGTCATAAAGCACATTCAGCATTATGATGCTAATTTTATCATCATACATATATATTTCATCATCATCATCAGCCCCCAGACGTCCTCTGCTGAACGAAAGACTCCCCCTTAGACCGCCACACAACGACACGAGATGTTGTACGACAACCTGCCATTTATTATATTTAATCAAGTTTAAATAAAATAAATAGGTATAATGATAAATTTTAGGAGTTGATAATATAATGTTAGGAGTATTATATTAATAGTAGTTGCGGGCAGGTGTGACTGCCCTATAATAGGCTTGTGGCCTAATGTTTAATTTATGACAAATAACAGGCTTAGTGATGAATATAACTAAATACATTACACATACTGAAAAAAACAATTGTATTGGCTGATAAATCTCTGAGATATGAGCGTTTGAAGTTTTAGGTGGGGATAGAGAGGGGATGCTCTATCCCTTTTTCGCAAAGCACGTGTTAGTATAGCATTTGTATGCCGCGCCTGAGGCTTGACGTCATAGCTCAGTATAGCACGCTCTCTGTCTAGCTTGAAATTAAAATACTTAGGACTTATTTATTTTTGAATTATTTTATATTTTGTTTCGTTGACAGGCTCTATTGATGATCAGCTTTTTTTGAGGTAATAAAAAAATTGTAGTCATCATGCCTATTACTGTGTCATGCTGGTAATCGATAAGGCAGGGTTACCGAAAGTGTTTTGACTATGAGTCAGTTACCAATTTCACTTAATGAGGTGAAGTGTTGCAGTCGTGGATGTTTTGCAATTTCGCGATTGCTCTCTTTAACGTTATGAATGCTATAATTGGATTTTATGTTCAACAAATGTTGATTTATACTAATATTGCTTCTTTATAGATGTAAATGTATGTAACAAAAATGTACTCGATTCTATTTTTATTCCGAGAAGTCTGGCAGTCCCGGGACGTCCCGAGACTGATAGTGGTTGGTCTCGTGTCCCGGGACTTTGAAAATGTCGAGACTTCCCAAACCCTAATTGTACACCATGTATGTATGTCTTTTTAAGCTGCTAATCATTATCATGCGTCTAATTTTGATTGTTTTCTTAGCGGATGGTCGTGCGTGGGGTCTGCCCCGGAGGCGTCGCGCGCGTGGCGCTGCGCGTGCGGTCTGCGCAACGTGTCCGCTGCGTGGCGGTGCGCCGCTTGCGACACGCTCGCGCACCACGCTCCTGTCTACAGGTAAATGTTTCCACAGCTTGCCATACGCGTGTGCACACTTCTATTGATCCGAGTAGCTGTAAAGAGAGCCAGTGTCAGAGTTTATTTGCCGCTCGGAGGCCTTTGAGATGGCTTGGCGGTTGTTTGATCCTGCTTATTACTTACTCAAGGAGAGGTTTTTATTACAGTCGAATTGAGAACCTTCTTTTTTGAAGTCGGTTGAAAAATCACTGAAGATATAAACTCAATTTATTTTTGGTCAAAACTCCTTTCTTATTCGATGTGGGCGCTATAAGACCTGTGCCTGACATCCCACTTCGGATGTATAGTGTATTTACTTGCCAACAAGGCCGGCAGGCAGGGGGTTGAGGGTCCACAAACCCCCCCCCCCCCCCCCCCCCCGAAATGCCTTTGCCAACCCACCGTTTTAATTCCTGGCTACGGCCTTTCTTGCCAGCATCTACCAGGACCAAACTACCAGAAAATAAATACCATCTCTGCTCATCTGGTACCTAAATTTCAGGGTGATGATCTGGGCCTCTGGCATAGAAGCTTTAGGGCTAAAAGCCCTTGTTAGCAAATACTTATGTTAGATCTATGATTTGCACCATATTAACTATATTTCCATAACTATCCCGCTGCCCATTGGCCAGGACCTCGAAAAAGCGACACTGTTTTCTGGTTGATATACCAAAAACTCGTACGAAACGGTTTGATTCCACTTTCTTTATTCGAACTGCTAAACAGTAGGTAGCGGTGCCCGAGTGGGTGTTTCCCGATAAAATACAAACACACAAAATAATGACACCGACAAAATAATGTGGTGCTGTCGCTGATAATTTAGAGCATTTGAATTAAAACAGTTTTTATTTGTTGGTAATTTGTATGTTTTTTTTTAAATAAACCACATTATTTTCCTATATTCTATTCGGTTAATCGGCTTCTTTAGGTTTTCCCCTACCTATAGTATTTTTTTAATCTGATAATTTACGTTCTTTATCATTAAACTATGTGTTTAAAAATACACCTTTTTCTTACTTTTGGCATTAGTTGCCCCCTTAAGTTAGATAATTATAATTGCTTGTCTGTGCTTACAGGCTGTCAGACGATGAGGATCAAGCTTCAGGGATGACGGACAAAGAAAAGTCTGCTAAGGGTTAGTAATTGGTTAACATTAGGCTTTGTATGTGTGTACAATGTACATGTATAAGTGTATGGTGGTGAGAGTTGAGTTTGTGGGAGAGCGTAGTGGGTATGTGTGTGTTTGTATGTGAGAAAGAGGGTCTGTGTGAACATGTTTTGGCTAGTCCATAATCCCCACGCTGGCAGGCGGCTTGGGGATCGCAGAATGCTCACCACCGTTCACCGAGAGGACGCTGCTGCCCGTCCTCCGGTGGTTCTGGATGCAGTTTCAGGATATACCCTGGTCCATTGTCAAATGCAGTTAAATACAATAGTAACATCTAAATCATCTTTCCAGACAACACTATGATAAGGTCGAACACGCTGGCAGTCCCGTCCTACAAGCCGACAGCCAAGTACTCCGACGGAAGACCACTCAACCTGGACCTGCAATCGCTGAGGCTCTCACCCACGCAGCTGACAGACACCGCCCATGGTGTGACCAGGTCGGTGCATCTGTTTGTCTCTTCTACATTTGAGCCGCAAACTATCGGGCACGTCCGTAAGTCGCTGACGGACGCGATCGGATAAGTCGCGGACGTGTTCTTGTGCGATTGGACTTTCGAATGCAATCGATCACCACATACTACGTATAGAAGACTCACTCCTATATATACAGGGTGTTAGTTTGAACACCGTTATCCTTCTAGGATATCATTGTACTCGTCATTATGAACAACTTTTACTATGGGCCAACCCTGAAATCATGAAAAAAATAACAGCTGTTCCACACAAAAAGGTTCATCGATCTTGGACAAAAAGTATGTTTTTTTTATTCGTGATTTCAGGGTTGGCCCCATAGTAAAAGTTGTTCATAATGATGAGTACAATGATATCCTAGAAGGATAACGGTGTTCAAACTAACACCAGGTATATATACATACTTATATCAAAAAAAATGTTCTTTATTTCGGACAAATTAGCCATAAGTACAGTTGTTATAAAAGTGCGTTTTTAGGCGCAAGGGTTGTTGGATTCGAAAGCACGCGAACGTATAATAAAACCGACAGTTTGAGAAAAATACTAAATTATTTTATTTCTTGACACACACACACAAACAGTTTGACACAAAAATAACTAAGTACAGAACAATACAGTAATATGATACACGGAACTACGGATATTTAACGGATAGCTATACGCACGATGCGTAAGCGCTTAAATCAACTGACGGACTACGTATACTACGTGCGTGTAGCAACGGGTGTGTATCAACGATTACGTGCGTGTAGCACGGATGTGTAACAACGACTACGTGCGTGTAGCACGGATGTGTAACAACGACTACGTGCGTGTAGCACGGATGTGTAACAACGACTACGTGCGTGTAGCAACGGGTGTGTATCAACGACTACGTGCGTGTAGCACGGATGTGTAACAACGACTACGTGCGTGTAGCACGGATGTGTAACAACGACTACGTGCGTGTAGCACGGATGTGTAACAACGACTACGTGCGTGTAGCAACGGGTGTGTATCAACGACTACGTGCGTGTAGCACGGATGTGTAACAACGACTACGTGCGTGTAGCACGGATGTGTAACAACGACTACGTGCGTGTAGCACGGATGTGTAACAACGACTACGTGCGTGTAGCACGGATGTGTAGCAACGACTACCAAGGGGCACCCCGGAGAGGGTGCTTTTATGCAAACCCTTCCTTTCTACTTTCTACCTGCGCACTCCAGATGGCGGCACGGTAGCATAATATTAATGTACACAAAAATACCATACAATAACGAAATTACAGTATCTTATTCATTACACCTTATTATCTAGTCTTACATTATTGTCCTAACTAACCTAGAGTACCTAACTAGCAACTAGTTCTAAGTACCTAGTCTACCTAGAATACAACGTACACAACGTTAGGACCATTCGTTATTCTAATCTAAGACTTAACAATAGCATATCCTATTCTACCGGCTCTATCTAAAACCTAACATCCTAGGTGACATAGAGCCTACATGTAAGTTATATAAATGAATCCACCTCTACATACGTTATCATATATAACCTAGGTATACTAACAATATGCAGGAGACACTTATACAGAATCAATGTACCTAAAGAGTATATGAGGCACATAGCACATAAATACATCGTATCATACGAATGCATCATATTATCGTACAATTTACCTAGTAGACGGCGTGTTCCTGGTACGTTTCCAGTCCCACGGTTACAGTTGTAGGGCAATAAAACGCAGCTGTCTTTTCGGCTCAGGCTACGAACAAAGCTAAAATTACTATATGGCTCTTTGTACTGGCCTTAACTACAGCCTATGCCGCTTTCTAATATCTTTAAACAATGCAATTATGACTTATCCTGTAGCCGAAATCTATTTGCTTTATTGCAGTACAAAATATTAATAGTGAGCCTTCCTAAAACTGCCGATTTCTAAAGCTAATGTCTTTACTGGCAATAACGGCATCCTTTGGCTACAATCGCGCAGATGTACCTATGTAAAATATGCTTCGCTCGCCAACAACAGTGTTAGTAGTAGTGTTTTAAACCTATGATATTATTTAAGTAGTAAGTAAAATTATAGATAATATTTTAGATAATAACAAATTAATACACACACACACATATACACACATACATACATATCACACACAACACACATACATCACACACACACTTACACACACATATTCACATTATTATTTTTTTGTTTAAAAAAAAATATTTTAGTATCCACTAGCTGTTGCCCGCAGCTTCGCCCGCGTGGGCAGATAGGTCAGGTAGATACGAAGTTTTGATTGAATCGAACCAGAATAAACATTTCCATACAAACTTTAGAACTCCCACAATTTGATAGCTTCAATAAGATGTATTCATTGGACCTTTTCAGTAGTATTAGTAGTTTTAAGCGGGCTATCAGCAACATTAGTTAATTATATTGTATTTTGCTTATGTCATTATAATTATAGTACGTAAAGTTAAATGTACTTGTCTTACATAATATAACTAAAGATTAATTTTCATCACACTTGCTCGTAAAGTAGATCTTATTTCATCGGTTTTAGGTTCATAATCCAAGCTATTACGCACGCGTGCTTTTTACTTTGCATTACGGCACTAGTGCTATAGCCGGGTAATACTTACAGTTTTTTTTGTAATACCAACAAAGAGTTATTATGCGGCTCAAGTAAATGACAACCTGCGCGCGTATTGCTGGGTTGGGCGCTATTTTCCGCATATATTTGTTGACGTTTATGTGGTTGATATTATCAAAAAAAGTTTGTTTTTTCCTCGCAAGTGTGATGAAAACAGTTGTATGAAACGCTTGTGCTATGTTGGTCATTACAGTCTCGGCTTCCTAATCGCGCTCGCATGCGGCTCGCGCGCATAATACCGCCTCTAGTGTAATGACCAACATAGCACACTTGTATCATAATGTACTATTTCATCACACTTGCTCGTAAAGTAGATCTTATTACATCGCCTTTAGGCTCATAATCCAAGCTATTATACACGCGTGCTTTTTACTTTACATTACGGCACTTGTACTATAATAGGTATAACCCGGTAAAGTCAAGTTTGTACGTGACTGCAATTAGACGTACGTGTACGAAGCACTCTTAATATAGCCGGGTAATACTTACAGTTTTTTTTGTAATACCAACAAAGAGTTCTTATGCCGCTGAAGTAAATGTCAACCTGCGCGCGCATTACTGATTTGGGCGCCATTTTCCGCAAATGTTTGTTGACGTTTTCGCTGTGTGGTTGATTATTATCAAAAAATAATTGTTTTTTCCTCGCAAGTGTGACGAAAACAGTCGTATGGAACTCTTGTGCTATTAGTCATTACGCTCTCGGCTTTCTTATCGCGCTCGCCTGCGGCTCGCGCGCATAATACCGCCTCTAGTGTAATGACCAACATAGCACACTCGTATCATAATGTACTATTATAGATACCGCTCGTGTCATTATTGCATGTTGTCGGTGCCTATAATTGTATCAGCATCTAGTTTCTTTTTACTTTCATTTGTTATTGATAATGTGTTGCTATATGGTATGTTGGTACCCGTAAATAAACTCCCTTACACCTCCCATAGGGGTAGTTTAAAGGAATAAAAAACATCCATAGAAACTTTACCACCCTGTTTAACCACCTTAAGGGTTGATTTTTCGAGAATTAAGCTACGCTATTTCATTCCAGAACCTAAACTATCCACATTTAAAATTTCATTAAATCGGCTTAGTAGTTACGGAGGTACGTGGTAACAAACATTGACACACACAAACTTGTGCATTTATAGTATTAGTAGGTAGTAGCCGATGCCAAAACTTTAGTCCGCGAGATAGAGCGCCGTATTAAGGAGGCGACTGGTGACTCCCGCTCCGGCTCGTTCCTGGTGCAAAGGCTGGCCATTGCCATTCAGCGCGGAAATGCTGCCAGTGTCATGGGCACCTTTGCACCGGGTACAGTCAGGGGAGGGTTATTTGACTAAAATATAATTTGTTTTATTTGTGTATTCAAATTTGACATGTACCTTGTTATAGAAAATAAATATTAAGGACATATTAGAAGGATATATATATCTATAGGTATATCTACGTATAGACGCGTTTTCTATGGGGGATAATCAGTCCTGTTAAAAAATATATATAAAAAATATATATATATAAAGAAATATGTTGTCTCATTCAGGTCGTTATCGCACGGATCCGTGATCAACTCTCAACAGAAATGGTGGAAGGTCGACCAAAACCGAGGCACGATCAATCGACCAACCAGTTTGATGGTAGAACGGTACGGCACTTACAATCCTAGGGAATCGTTTCTAAGGAGTCTTCACACAGTGACGCGCAAACCCAAGAAATGCAATGAAAGCAAGTCGAACTGGGAGTTGAATTACGTGAAGGACTATCAGAGAGAGCAAAGTAAAGCGTTGCACTTGAAGAAATGGGCGTGCAGTAAGTGTACGTTAGAGAATTCTGGGATAAGGACGCACTGTGAAGCGTGTGCGGCGCCGCGAGTGTCGCCTTTGGCGCGGATACCTAACGCAAGAGGCCTCAGTGTGACCACGTTGGGAAGACATGAAGGTACGTTGTTTTTTTTTTATCATTACTTTTGTATTGATCCCATAGAAATTGTATATCATAAACCAGGGGTCGGCAACCTTTTGCTATAGCAGGGCCACATATGTTGCCAGAGTATCAGTGCGGGCCGCACTTCGGACATGTATTTTTATATGCTTATAGCTTTTTATGTATGCTTTGGTATTTTTTTCTTACGGACCTCAGGCTTGCGGGCCGCACCAAGATAGTCCGCGGGCCGCCGGTTGCCGACCCCTGTCATAAACGGTTCAGAAGTTTGGTTTTAAATCAGGATAAATGGAAAAAAATATTATCCAAATTTTCAACCGACTTCAAAAAAGGAGGTTCTTAATTTGAAGTATTTTTTTTGTTATGCATGCTACGCGATTATTCCGCCAATTATGAACTGATTGTGATGATTATTTTTTTGTTTGGTAGGTATACTTCAGTGGTGGTCCCATATACATTTTATCGATATCGGTTCAGTAGTTTGGTTTTTAAATCAAAATTACTACAAAATATAAAGATGTCATCCAACAGATGTATCAGATGTATTCGAAGTTGAAGTCTTCCTGGATAACACCTCTAGACTAGAGCTAGACTAGTTTTTTTTTGTATAGGCTAGGTCTACTGTAGACGTGTCTATGTAATTTCCTTTTTTTTTCAGAAACTTATTGCTAAAGAAAATATAATGCGCCAAAAAATACTATTAATATATTTAAAGTTTTTTTTTTTTTGTTAGGTCATACTTCAGAGGTATACATTCTATTCCAGTAGGTACCGTATAAATTCTATCAAGATCGATTCAGCAATTTGGTTTTTAAATCAAAATAACTGGAAAAAAATATGTCATCCAGGTAGACGAAATTGAAGTCGGTTTTTTAAAGTATTATTTTAGCTACCTTTGTTCGCCAGCTTTACTGTTAAACGTAGCTTTTGCAAAATTAATGCTATCATTATGTTAGCTATATACTTACGGGGTCACATTCTCATTGCTGTTAAAACCCCATTAAAAATAAAGATTTAAAAAAAACACTTGCAAACCGCTTAGAAAGTCGACAACTGAATAGGGTAGAGCGTTTAAAGTTTTTGGTAGAGACAACTCTGTCCCTTTCTCACAAAACAAAAAATGACGTCACGCCTTACTTGTCAGATTAGAATTTATTTGGCGTACTGAGAAGTGACGTCACGATTTGCTGTTTCGCCTCTCTGTCTAGCATGATATTAAAATGCTCATAAGTTGCTTATTTTTGATCAGATTTTCAGTTTCTTTTCATTAATCAGCTATATTTATGGGCCACATTTTAATAGGACGATAAAAATAACCTTCATACTGCAGGTCGTAACCGCGATGGCGCCACATCTCTCCCGTCATCGGGCGGCGTCATGATCACCGTCCCAGACTGGCCACAGACCACAACCTTAGGCGGTTCCTTTAGAAGATCAATCAGCGCCCAAAACTCCCCAGAGATCCGGCCGACTTACCGCCGCTCATTCTCGGAGCACAACGCGGAGAGACCCGTCGGCAAAGTCATATCAAGCAGACGAAGCCTCAACGACTACCAAAAGTCTCTAGCCACCTACTGCAGTCTTAATAAAGACAAAAAGGAATCCGACAGAAAAATTGATGAGAACCTGGAGTTAATCGACAAAGAGTGTAGCTGGGACACGAACGCTGAAGGCGTTATATACGCTTTGCCCAATAAAGGGAAGTATAAAGATTTGAATCTGCAGCTGCAAGTTAACAATAATGGCACTAAATATTCGTACGTTTCGGTGCAAGATACCAAACTTGTTATGAGTAATTCTCAGAACGAAGCGCTGTATTCTAACGATTTGGACGGTGACTACGCGAGGATTGACGAGTTGTTAGGTGAGTAAGTAAGTTCGTATAGGCTGAGCGGCCAGCCCTAGTGTCAGAGTTAATGTGCCGCCCGAAGGCCTCTGACATGGCTGACGGCTGTTATAGAAACTAGAACAAACAACCGGGACCAACAATTTAACGTGTCATCCGACCCACGGTAGCGCTCAAATAAATGCTACTCACGGTCACCCATCCGAAGACTGACCGGACCGTCCGTTGCTTAACATCGGTGATCGTTTAGAATCACCTAGACAAGCTACGCCTCGAGCGGTAGGTGTGTTTCAATAGTAGATTATGCACTAAGGGAATAAAGCAGTGTCTTACGTTGAGGGCGGTATATTGAACCCTGAGCGTAACGCCCTCCTTAGAACTTTAGAGTTATATAGAGTCCTGAGTTAAGCGAGGGGTTCAAGCTGCCCGACGAAGCAGGCTTTATTCCAGAGGAGCATACTCTACTTTTCACACCTTCTGCGAGACAATAAAAAGCCAGGGCTCCATAAATTTAAGTTCACTGACAACCACAGGACCAAACACCGTCTTTTGTTTCACATTCTTTGTAAACGCTTTTTTTTTAAGTTATGGTGGCCAGTTCGATTTTCGAACAAACCTCTTTACTATGCCGTATGAGCTTTTTTTTACTTCGAGTTGTCCACGAGTTTCTACACGAATTTGACGTTCCAAATTCAAATCGCTTTATTCCTTATGGAGTTTCATACAACTTTATGTTCCGAGTTATATTACGTAGTATTTACTTAATCTATGATGCTTTACTTTACGTTGAGGTTGCATGAGGACATTGTCGAGCAGATGGTGTGAAAAGTTTCATTATTATCCTCACAAGATATGTGGCCTCCCGAGGTAGCTAAACAAAAAATTTACGTCTGTATACCCGCAGGCTCCACTCGGAGTCGGAATTTCTGCACACGAATTTCTGTCGAAATTGTTTTTATCACATATGGTCAAAAATACCTACTTTGTTCCTCGCAAACAGGGCAGAAATGAGCTCTTTTCTGTACGGAGGGAGGAAAAGTAAACTGAATTTGGATTTTTGGCTTGTAGCTATTGAAGAATTTCATCCTTACACCCCGGTTCCATAATCAGACCCTCGTCACCAAATATAGTGTGTGTTACCTTTTATATGCAATGGAGTGATGATACGAGCGAGGCTTTCGTCTGGTGGTAAGCGTCAGGCCTGCTCTTAACAGTAGCTGTGCCAGAATTGTGATTTTGAAACATAATCCTACGCTGCGCTCGTCGCCCTGAGATATTAGATGTCAAATCTCTTTAAGCTCAGTAATTTCTCTGGCAGGCAAACCGAAACACAGCAATGCTTGGACACTACTGCTTGGCGGTTGGATAACTGGCAAAGGTACTTTGTGCATTTGTAGTGGTAAGATTCTACTGCAGAGTCCGCTTGGGGAAGTACCACACCTTTCCCAGTTATTCAAGCGCCAAACAGTAGGGTGCAAGCATTACTGTGTTCCGGTTCGAAGGGCAATGTTACCAGAGAAATTACTGGGTATGAAGAGATTTAACATCTAATATCTCAAGGTGAGCGCAGTACAGTGCAGCGCAGGATTGTGTTCGTAAGTTCACAATTCTAGCACTGCTACTGTTAGTGGCAGGTGTGACGCTTACCACCAGGCGAACGCCTTGCTCGTCCCGTCACTAGATTGTATAAAAAAAAAGTTTGGTACTTCCCCAGGCGGATTCTTAAAATTTATTGCTTACAGGTCTGTTTTATAGTTAAAATGTGATTTTCAGGCGCTGAGAACTGTATATCGCCGGTGAACGAAGCCAGCGCGTTAAGGACCACTCACATAGGCGCGACGCCTAGAGAACAGAAATTCAACGTACTACCTTCCGTGGGAAGGGTTTCGCAGCCAAGAGAGCAACCTAAAGTGCCTTCGATATCTCAGCAGACTAGGTAAGTTTAAACACCCACTCTGTGTGAAACATACAGAATTACTTTGAATTCATTGGCATTACCATCGGGGGACATTGAACTCATCGTGATGAACAACTTTTACTAACTCGAAAATCGTGTAAAAGAATCAGCTGCTCCATACATTTTGTCATGTTAATTCATGGAGAATAGGGAGTTGCGATGAGGAACTTACGGCCGTAGAACAGTATTTGCTGAAGGAGTGTGTGACGTCACACTTATTTGGTCAGTCTCTGTCAGCGACCGCCTCACGTAGCAGTCATTCAGGCTTTCAAAACAGAAACAGATGTACGACTTTTAGTGTTTTTATGCAGTAAAAGTGAATAGAAAATGAGTGGCTACCTTTTGTTTTGCACTTATTAATCGAGGCAAACATTCCGATGACATGATTGGCGTCTCATTTCATTCATAAGTAATTTTATTTGTGTTTTATGTGGTTTGTTTATGAAATATGTAACCTTTCTTGATGTGTTTAACTAACTCCAGAGATGGTGCCACTAGTAGTAAATCTAGCTTTTAAAAGAGTTCTCCGTTTTGTCGATAAAGCACTTTTCAAAAAACTTATCCTGAATTCTGCTCACTGAAGAGAGAAGTGAATAGAACGGAAATGTGACGGGCCGGGCTAGCCGGCATTAAGTGCAAATGCGCTTGATGACAATTCTACCAATTTACACATGTTTCAAAACAAATACTAAGAATACTCAAAAGGACAATTTAAATAACCGCGTAGGAAACCAAACCACATTGCATCGTAATTAGATCAATTTAAATCTGTTGTAAAATGGCATTTCGATCGTTTTACTTCAAATGCGCGTCCAATTATTGGCATTTTTTCATCGTAGTTTCTATACAAATAAGTGTCAAAATGGCGACAGCTGTTTTCCATACAATTTCTTTAGAACTTGTTTTGACAGCCGTTCTACCCTAAGAAGTAGGGCTTTCGCTTTTCTGTGATTCTGCTAGATGACAGTGGAACCTGTGCGGAATTTACCACTCCTCCCGCGAACCCTACACCTCTCCGCACGATCACGCGTCCTTGTATGGAAAAATCCTTTGAGCACATCTCTGCTTCTATTACCTTGTGGTTTAATTGCATTTTTTCTGATTTCATTCCGCGTTGGTTTCATGGTACAAGTTGTCCATTTAATGGCCCCCTTAGACTATGCTATGAATTCAGCGTCTTTATCTAAATAAACTAGTTCTGCGAACAGTAAACCTTGCGAACTGAGATTTCACGACTTTGGCTCGACAAGCTCTTGTCCGATTTTGCTCTTATTCGGAATTCTTGTTTAGAATTGAGTACTGAATGTTTCTGGTAAATATTATCAAAATCGGCCGGTAAATAGTGCAGCAGAAAGCTTTCCCCATTTTAGTAAATAATTACCCTCCGAATAAAAAAAAACGCCGACGACAAAACATACATATACACACATTGTAGAACTATATAGTACCCAAAATTTCTTCAAGTTTCGTCAAGAAAATCACGACATGTACGCTAGTACCAACATCCATACAGGATAGATGAAGGCAAGTTTTGCCGGATTTTGCTAGCGTTATCGCTTGGTCAAAAATAGGATCAATCTCAGTAGATGCAGGAGTCAGATCCACGATGGATCTAGTGAGATTTTATTTTCTCATTGCATCTGGTTTCAAAGATGTGATAGAAAATGTATCTGATTAGATTTTTTTCTTCCCGATATATCCTTTATTTGATAGATCCATGTTTTTGTAGACTTTGATGGATCTAGTGTTGAACATGTTTCCCATAAGATACAGTTTTGAAAGCTGTGGATCTGATGAGAACTACAACTTACTGGACCATACGACACACAGCCAACTCTGTCCCTTTCCCACAAAACAAAAAACAACGTCACACCTTTGTCAGAATAGAATTTATATGGCGTACAGAGAAGTGACGTCACGATTTGCTGTTTCGCCTCTCTGTCTAGCATGATATTAAAATGCTTATAAGTTTCTTATTTTTGGTCAGATTTTCATTTTCTTTTCATTAATCAGCTATGTTTATGGGCCACATTTTAATAGGACAATAAAAAAAACTCGTCATCTAGCCTATTATAACATCATATGTTTTGTGTGATGGTTTTCCAAAGAGTGTGTTGTGTGTGTCGTGCAGCCAGGAGTCCCGCATGTGGCAGTGCACGGAGTGTTGGTTCGCGTACAACGCGTGGTGGGCGCGCTGGTGCGGCGTGTGCCGCGCGCCGCGACCCGCGCACGTCACGCACACACTGCACCTCAGGTACAACACGCACACACACAGACATCAACGTCAGATCAGCTCTTCTTTCCTCCAGGGAAGATTATAGCATCGCACCATCAGCTCCCGTATTTTGAATAATCTAATCGGATTCGATTAGAAAACTACTCATGACCACCTAGCTACGAGCCGTGATAAAAGTCTATCCACCCTTTTTTCCGCGACAACCAGACGTAAGCTTCACCAAGTTCCCACGCGGGAAAAGACCAATAAAATTAGTCCTCGGCGCGTGTTAGTGGAAACCTTCCCGATCGCAGGTTCAGAATACTGTAGTAGGTTTGTTCCGTACGTCTCACAATGAGCATTTGCCAGTGTCGAATTTTAATAGCACATTATAATAAGTACAAGCATGCAATATTTGTCATTACACTCGAGGCGGTATTATAAGAGTGTATGTGCACACACGTTCCATATGACGATTTTCATCACACTTATGAGGAAAAAACTAACTCTTTTTGATAATAATCAACCACATAGCGAAAACTTTAACAAATATTTGCGGAAAATAGCGCGCACACCAGCGATGCGTAAAAAAAACTGTATTACCCGGCTATATCATAACTACTATAATAGGGTAGATGACTGATGTTTAAATCGTTGACACCAATAGCTTTGATGAAGAATTTAAGTAAATATAGTATGTTTATTGAAAAAATAATTTAAATCGGTTATTAATGTTCTCATATATATAAGCGTTTAAAGTTTTTGGTAGAGCCAACTCTGTCCCTTTCCCACAAAACCAAAAATGACGTCACGCCTTACTTGTCAGAATAGAATTTATATGGCGTACAGAGAAGTGACGTCATGATTTGCTGTTTCGCCACGATGTCTAGCATGATATTAAAAGCTTATAAGTTGCTTATTTATGATCAGATTTTAATTTTCTTTTCATTAATCAGCTATATTTATGGGCCACATTTTAATAGGACAATAAAAAAAAAAACAGTAATCTAGCCTATTACTGAATGATATTCTTAAAGTAACTTAAAATCAAATATGAGTCATCTGCCCTTTCACAGCGGTCGTCAAGCGGAGGCCAGCGGCAGTAAAACGCCGGAGCCGAACCGCAACGAGCCTCCAAAGAAGCTGACCGTGCCCATCGCCTCTTTAGACCACGATCTGAACAGTGACGAACTACTTTTTGCTGTCGGTAAGAGAATTGTACTAGTAATTATTAGTTCCACTATTTGACTAAAACAAATAATAATACGCTTTATAAAAAAAATACAACCGACTTCAACTTCGAATACCTGGATGACATCTTCATATTTTCTAGTAAGTTTGGTTTAAAAACCAAACTACTGAACCGATTTCGATAAAATTTATATGGGACCACCTCTTAAGCACCGAACAAACAAGAATCATCAAAATAGTTCATAATTGGCGGAGTAATCGCGTAACATACATACAAAAAGAAAAACATACAGTTGAATTGAGAACCTCCTTTTTTGATTTCGGTTGAAAATACCAACCATTAAATTATAAACCACAAATCACAGATAACAAAGTTTATTCTTACTATTGAGGTAGTTACAGTATCATTGTTAATCAATTTAATAAGTATATATATGTAGTATGCTATCAACTATCTGGTTCCCACAACAACAACTGGTGGCTTAGTTTCGGGCTAGATGGCGCTGTGTAAAATGTCTGCACATTTTGTCATTAATTTAATGTCTTTTAAGTACCTTCGGGGCTACGCGGTGCAAAAGGAACCACTTCCTCCCCATAGCGACACGTAAAACAATGCACGACTGTTACGCGTTACCCCTTATAATAATAAATTTTATTCCAGATTCAACCCCCACGAGCGCGGTAGAGACGTGGTCGTGCGCTCGCTGCACGCTCGTGAATGAAGTGAGCGCGGCCGTCTGCGCCGCGTGCGCCGCTTCCAAACCACAGCCGCACCCGCACTGGTGAGATGTCGTTCTACTTACTGCGGACAGAGAATATGGTTCGGATCCACATACTCCGGCTCTGTTATCCTGAATGTCTCAACTGGGACGGATAATATGAATCCGAACGGAAATTGAACATGAATATGATATCTTTCCGATTGAGTTGTGAACACCCCTGCCATAATAGGAATTTCAATTATATTTATCTCTCAAAGGAATAAGAGGTTACCATATATTTAAATATATACAAATATATATAAAAAACAATTGTATTATACCTATACAAACGATACCAATTAGCAACTCTCAGATAAGATACTTAATTAAGGCTTAAATTGGATAGTACTTGACTGTCTGTTAAGAGCCGAAGGACGGACGAACGTGGCCAGACCGATTGCAAACTACTGCCCCGGCGCGTTTTGACTTTTAAGTAGGACGCTGTGGAGCGGATGATACTAAGTTCTGTTTTTTAGGGTTTCTGTACCTCAAAAGGAAATAAGATCACTCGATTGTCCGTCTGTCTGTCAAGACCCTTTTTCTCTGGAATGCGTGGAGGTATCAAGTTGACATTAATATCAAACACTGTCCACAGTCCCTTAGATCAGTAAAAATCTCAAAGCATTAAAAAAATACGGTGACGGTCTCGTGTCTCCCCTGATGTCCCCCCTTCCACCAGGACTGAAAAGTCCTGTTGTCTCCCCCAGGCCGGTGAGATATAAGAACATAAATACGGCCATTTTTGTGAGTTTTTTAGAGTGAACTAAATCAAAATTCATAGGGTACTTCCCGTTGACCTAGACTCGTGAAATTTGGCAAGAAGCAAGGTCACATAACAGTAATAACGGGGAAAATCTGAAAACTTATAATTTGTAGATATATCGTCATTTCTCAAGCCAAAACTGAAATGGTTATTTTGTTTGTTTCTTTAGTTACCAAAAAAAAAACTCGATTACTTACTTGAAATTTTGCAGTTAGCGTATTGAACGAAAGTAGAAATTCTTTTAGGGTTCCGTACCCAAAGAGAATCCAATTGTACCCTATTATTAAGCCGCCTACCGTGTCTGTCTGTCTGTCCATCTGTCTTTCCGGTCTTTACTGCCCTATAATCTCGTGAATCGTAATAGATAGCCGGTTGAAATGTTCACTGAACATTCGCTATAAACTTAACTATCGCGGATTATCTAGTACTTGTAGGGTACGGAACCCTCGTTGTCCGAGTCCTCGGATTTGACAGCTGTATTTTATTGAAGTTCAAGTACTTATAATTATTTAATTTCTTATGTTTTGATTTTTAAATATGGCTCGTTTAGTGTTTTAAGTAATGCAAACTTAAAAATTAAAGTTATTTTTCATAGTTATTGGCATCGCATTTAGGCATTGTCAAGTTTATGAATTTTCAAGTTTTTGTATTAAAATCAAGTCAAATATGTCAAAAATCACAGTTAGTCACACGAAATTAGTCGAAGTCGAGTCCAAGTTATGGCGGCTTTACTATGAGCTTCTACGGAGTTTTGAAAACAACACGAAAAGACACTTTTAACCACATTATATCACTTTCCCACGCTCGTGCATGTAACTCAACACTCAATGAATAAAACACCACCATTTTTAATCATTAATTCGCGAAAAAACACTAGTTTAAAAAAATAATGGAATGCAACGACATGATTTTTTCATGTTCCCACTAAAAACTCAAATATAAGTTTAATTGTTTCAGGTCATGCACGTCGTGCACGCTACAGAATCCTCTCTCGGCGAGTCACTGCCTGGCGTGCAAGACTCCGCCCGTGCCTAAACACGGCCTAACTACCGACGGGAACTCCACCGCCGCCGGTAACTTGTTATACCTACTTATTGTTGAGTTATTTGTTTCTTATTGTTGGGTTATTTGCTTCTTATTGTTGGGTTATTTGCTTCTTACTGTTGGGTTATTTGCTTCTTACGGTTGGGTTATTTGCTTCTTATTGTTGGGTTAATTGATTCTTATTGTTAGGTTGTTTCCTGCTTATTGTTAGGTTATGACAATTTTGGTAATTAGAAAGAAAGAAAGAAAGAAAGAAAGAAATTATTTATTTTTATCACACAAGACACTACAACAACAAAAAACAATAACACTTCTTTCTTTATTATAATACTTCTTATGTTATTGCTTGATTGTATTGTATTTTATTGCTTCTTAGTGTAATTTCTGTCCTATTGTTAGGTTATGTTCTTAAGGCTTGGTTATAAGATGGGTTTCTTATTGTTATTTCTGTCTTATGATTAGGTTATGGTCCTTCTTATTGTCAGGTTACGTGCTTATTGCTTGGTTATGCTCTTTTTATGGCTATATTATATCCTTATTGTCAGATTATATCCATATTATTGATGAGCTATTTAATGAAAATAAAAGGACTCAAAGGACGCTTCTCCGTCAGATTCAATATTCATTAATAGCAAAAAATCATCAAAAAAAAATACATAATCTTCTTCGTAAGTCATTATGGTCAGTATCATGCTAGTTCTAGAACTCATTTTACATTAACAAATTGTGAAAGAATATATGGAGTGTTATCCAGTAACATTGTTGCAGGTGGTCGCAGCCCGTCGCCCAGGAGGAACCTGCGCCACACGCCCGCGCTGCCGCGGCGTGGTGCGAGGCATAAAACGCCGCCGCCCGAATCCAAGTAAGATCTCCACAGTACTCGTTACCATTGTCACGTCTAAATAACCCGCTAAGTAAGTAAGTAAGTATGTTCGTATAGGCTGAGTGGCCAGCCCTAGTGTCAGAGTTAATGTGCTGCCCGAAGGCCTCTGACATGGCTGACGGTTGTTGTTATAGAAACTAGAACAAACAACCGGGACCAACAATTTAATGTGTCATCCGACCGACGGTAGCGCTCAGAAATAAATGCCACTCACGGTCACCCATCCGCAGACTGACCGGACTGTCCGTTGCTTATCGTTTAGAATCACCTTGACAAGCTACTAACCCGCTCTAGGAGGGATATGTCTTTTTGTAACTGTATCTGATTTTAATACTGGGGCGAAATAAAAAAAAAAGAAATAAAATGCATACGTACCATAAAATTAATGTCCAAAATACAATCAAAATGACAAGAAATACAAAAACAAAAAATAAAACATTTTGTGCAAATGAAATACAAAAAAGTTAAAGCTTAATTGGCAAAACAGTTGGGACGGATACCCAAAGATTGCTAGTATGCAGGTCGAAGTCCTACCAGACATCAATATTTACTACACAAGTACATCAGGGCTGTCGCTTAGCTTCTCAGCTGGCATCGTTCCGCCCATGTTCAGCAGGTCGACATCGCCCTAAACGAGACATGTAGGACAATATCTGGCTGCCGCAAGCCTACCCCTCTGAACAAGTTATACCCATTAGCGGGTATAGATCCACCTACAATTTGCAGAAACATCGCCTGCTCAATTGAGAAGCAGAAAAAGGAGCCGGATACTAGGCACCCCCTGTACGGTTTGGTACCACCAAAAAGTTGACTCAAGAGCCGTAACAGCTTCCGTAACGGAACCACCGCCGCAACGTACAATCCAAGCGAAGCACGCTTACAACTGTGGAAAGAAACACACGCGCCTTCACACGACTTCATAAAACCATCCGAGAAACTTCCAGCAGGCGGCGACCTCCCGTGGCCCACATGGAAATCATTAAACCGACTTCGGACCCAAGTGGGCTGCTGCAGAAGCCTGGCCAAATGGGGATACTCGGGCACCGAGAGAACACTGCTACTGCGGCGCCCCTGCCCAGACAATGTCGCACTTACTCGTGTCCTCGTTGCCTGAGTATATGCACCACATACGATCTACAAGGCCACTCCCTGCGGGGTCGCATTAGCGGGTGTCTATAATGTACAACATGATATTTGCCGACACAATAATGTACGGCATAATAATGCACAGCATGTTAATTGGTGTACTGTACATGTACATCGAATATCATGCTGTACAATCCATGTCGTAAAATACTGGCCGTCCATTATCGGCTCGTGTTTATAAAGTACGGCCCTATATTGTACAGCCAATAATCCGAGTCATCATTCATCATTATCAGCCAGAAGGCGTCCACTACTGGACGAATTTTAAACCGTTAATTAAGAAGACGCTGCTGCCCGTCCTGCGGTGGTTCTGGATGCAGTTTTAATCCGAGTACATTTCTCAAATTTACATTTAAAAAAATAACCTGAACCTAACTGCTATACAAATAAGGAATTCGTGTACTTGTACATCAAATATCAGTTTGTACAAAAACGGAGTGTGCATTATTGAGCCGAGCCGATAATGTACGGCATGATATTGCACGGCACGATATTGCACAGCATGATATTCAATGTACATGTACACCAATTATCATGCTGTGCATTATTATGCCGTGCAATATCATGGCGTACATTATCTGTGTCGTACATTATTGCCTCCCGCTGTAGCGACATACTGGGAGAAATATGTCTAACACACATCAAGGATCATCGACTCGACGACGAAGAACATTTTTCTTACAGTCTATGATGCATTTAAAACATAATCGAATGTTATCGGGTAAACAGAAACGTATAATAACTTGTTTCCTTATAGTTTTTCGTGTGATATTCAGAGTGGAGTCCTCCGAGTGGTCGTGTTCGGAGTGCACGTTCGTGAACAACGGCGGCGCGCTCACGTGCGAGATGTGCCACTCCGCCAAGACGCGGCTGCTGCGCGCGGCGCCCGACCAGCCCAGCCTGGACGACGACGACTCGCGTAAGTGTGCGCTAGACATTAGCACAGAATAAAAAAAAGTACTACGTACAGAAAGTTAACTCCGCAAAGGAATTAAAATAAATAAGGACTCTATCTACTAGGCAATAAAGTAGCAATTCAACTCGCACAGCGCTGGATACCGCTCGATATATTCATCTAGATATACCGCTCTCTTTCTATCACGTATGCTTAGTTACGTGTGACGAGGCTAGCGTGCGGGCGGCCACTGACTTTGCCTTGCATTGTCCACCCGGACGGAGCGCCGGCTGAACATGCCTAAACTGCTCAGTGACACCCCCCTGACATTAGCTCGCGATATCCTGCGTCCTGGACCTGTGTGTGTCCTAAAACTGCATCCAGAGCCACCGGAGGACGGGCAGCAGCGTCCTCTCTGTTAACAGTGGTGAGCATTCTGTGATTTCCAAGCCGCCTGCCAAGCGTGGGGATTATGGCAAATTCCTTATCATGGTGGAGACCTTCGTTCAGCAGTGGACGTTTTCTGGCTGATGTAATGATATATCCTGCATTCAGCTATCCTCTTCAGCTATGCGCTAATTGTAGTGGTAGGACTCTATTGCAGAGTCCGGCTGTGGAAGTACCACACTTTTGCCAGTTATTCAACCGCCAAGCAGTAGTGTGCATGCATTACTGTGTTTCGGTTTGAAGGACAATGTTTCCAGAGAGCAAATTCACAATTCAGGCACTGCTACTGTTATGGACAGGCGTGGTACTACCAGACGAACGTCTCGGTCGTCTCTTCCCTCATTCATTCTTCCTTCATTCGTTTGCATAAAAACGTTTCTTTTCCTGATATAATCCGGAAGGAGGATATTCGTCAAAGGAATAAAGTCACCGACATAGCTCGCAGGGTTTGCAAGTTGAAGTGGCGCAGGGCAGGACGCATCGCTCGAAGAACTGATCTTTTTTGTGTTGGCACCAGCAGGGCTAACATGCGCACCGCGAGAAAATGTTGTCGTGTCTTTATGTCGTGCGAAAACGAGACAAACTTATACAGATTCGTAGCCTTGTCCTGTTTTGTAGAATCGAGAAAATTTTCGCGCGGTGCGCATGTTAGGCCTGCTGAGCTCCACAGTGTTATGATAGTGGTTTTGTTGTACAGCTGAGGGGTCCGACGGTGAGCGGCAAGACAGCCTCCCGATGGAAATACTCCGGTTAAGCGAGGAGAGCCACGCTTGGACCCAGTGGCAAGAAGTGTTGGCGCAGTGTGCCGCTGTAAGTTTGCATAATAGGGTAGACGACTGATGTTTATATTGTTGAAACCAATAGCTTTGATGAAGTATTTAAGTAAATATAGTATGTTCATTGAAAAAATAATTGAAATCGGTTAATAATGTTCTGATATATGAGCGTTAAAAGTTTTTGTTGGGGACAACTCTGTCCCTTTCCCACAAAACAAAAAATTACGTCACGCGTTACTTGTCAGAATAGAATTTATATGGCGTACAGAGAAGTGACGTCACGATATGCTGTTTAGCCTCTCTGTCTAGCATGATATTAAAATGCTTATAAGTTGCTTATTTTTGATCAGATTTTCATTTTCTTTTCATTAATCATCTATATTTATGGGCCACATTTTAATAGGACAATAAAAAAAAACAGTCATCTAGCTTATTATCATTACACTAGTTCTAAGTAAATCTTTCTGTGGTGGTCATCACAGCCTGTTATGTGTACAATAAAAAGTTTATCTATCTATCTATCTACTACCAAGTAATTTGTGTGAGCAGACGGGGGAGCAGTACGTGGACGCGACGTTCCCCGCGCACCCGCGCTCGCTGTACTACTCGGGCGCGTGCGAGAGCGGCGCGGCGGCGCGCTGGCTGCGGCCGCACCAGATCAACGTGGACGCGGACCCGCGCCTGCCCTGGGCCGTGTTCCGCGACCCCCGCCCCTCGGACATATCGCAAGGTGACTACGTACCAAGACATCTTATGTAGCATATATCAAGGTATCTTTATAGCGCAGGATATCTTATGTAGCATATAGCAAGGTATCTTTATAGCGGAGGACATCTAATGTAGCATATAGCAAGGTATCTTTATAGCGCAGGATATCTTATGTAGCATATAGCAAGGTATCTTTATAGCGCAGGATATCTTATGTAGCATATAGCAAGGTATCTTTATAGCGCAGGAAGTCTAATGTAGCATATAGCAAGGTATCTTTATAGCGCAGGATATCTTATGTAGCATATAGCAAGGTATCTTTATAGCGCAGGATATTAATAACTTATGTGGCAAGGTATCTTATGCAAGATATCTTGTATAGTAGCAAGATTTCTTATTATAGTAAGGTATCTTTACTTCGCAGGGTATCCTAATACAGTAGGGTATCTTTATAATGACAAGGTATCTTCATGTCGGAATGTGTAACAAAATGGTTCAACAATACGAAAGGGTATGTATATACTCATCATTATGAACAACTTTTACTATGGCGCCAACCCTGAAATCGCGAATGAAAAATCAGCTGTTCCATACATTTTGTCCATGGTCAAGGAACTTTTTGTATGTATATCTTAATATAGCAAAATGTCTTATTATCTCAAGGTAACTTTTTCTTTCATTGTGTATGTATTTTTTTATTTAAATATCGCTTGGTACCTTAATATCGCTCGGCATCTTAGTATAGCAGGGTGTCTTAATATAGCAAGATAATATATTAAAATAACACATTCACGGTTTGTCCCCAGGTGTTCTAGGCAACTGTTGGCTACTCTCAGCGCTGGCCGTCCTAGCGGAGCGGTCGTCGCTAGTCCGCGGGGTAGTAGTGCGCAGCGAACCGCGAGTCGGCGCCTACCAGCTTCGGCTCTGTAAGGACGGCCGGTGGCTCACCGTCACCGTGGACGACCTACTGCCGGCAAATAAGAAAGGACATCTAGTTTACTCACAAGTCAGTATTTATAGTTAGTTTACAATCGGAAACAAATCGACCCAAACAAAAAAACTTGAAAAATGAACGACGTGAACATATGAACGACTTGTCGAATAAGCACTATTTCACTGCTTGACAAATTAACAATAAAAGAGATTTTAAAAAACGCTGGACAATCGACATAAATGTATACTTGACCAGTTGTATACATTTATGTCGATTGTAAACATTTATGTCGACTACATCAATTATTTGATTTGATTTGGCAGGTGGTACTAATTTGTGGGTGTAAGGCGTGGGTTCGATTCCCAACCAGACCATACATTGTGTGACGAAGATAGATGTTTGTTCTACGTCTTGGTCTTTAAATAATTATGTATTTACACAAAAGGTTTATAAGTATTCCAGATATCAGTTATCTGGTTTTTATAGTACAAGCTTTGTTTAGGTTGGAGCTAGATGGCGCTGTGTAAAATGTTCACCAATATTTAATTTAATTTTTTATGCAATCAAGTGACGAGACGAGCAAGACGTTCGCCTGGTGGTAAGCGTCACGCCTGCCACTAACAGTAACAGTGCCAGAATTAGGATCTTGCGAACACAATTCTGCGCTCACCCTGAGATATTAGATGTTAAATCTCTTCATACCCAGTAATTTCTCTGGTAAAATTGCCCTTCAAACCGGAACACAGTAATGCTCACTACTGATTGGCGGTGGAATAACTGGCAAAAGTTCCCTAGGCGGACTCTGCAGTAGAGTCCTACCACTACAAAAAAAATTTAAAGTCAATATATTTTTGAATGTACAAAGACGATGTATCTTTAACACTAGTTTCATACCTGTGTTAGCAGCATTTTAGTAATTATAATTCTTAGTCATATATGGTAATTTTGTATTCAGGCGAAAAGGAAACAGCTGTGGGTCCCACTCATAGAAAAAGCCGTCGCCAAACTGCATGGATGCTACGAGGCCCTAGTGTCAGGGAGGGCTATTGAAGGTCAGACTTGTCCTGCTTTTGACTAACCTTTTTGATTAGTATTAAGTAATTTTTTCCTGACTACGGGATAAGGAGGGTAATTTTAGCGGCTACTTAAACTGACTTGCTTGCTGTTTACAAAAAAGCCTGGAACAAAAAAGTAGCCTAGGGGTATAATGCCCAGTAGTTTATCTGGCAACATTGCCCTTAAAACCGAAACAAGTTATGCTTGCACACTACTGCTTTGCGGTTGAATAACTCGCAAAGGTCTTCTTTAAAACTTCCAAATGCGGATTCTGTAATAATCACAACTACAACACCACTACTAAAACTTCTTTGTCAATATCTTTCTATAAATATAAAATTCAAAGTCCTGACTGACTCACAGACTGATATATCAACGCACAGACTAAACCGCTGGTCGTACAGACTTGAAATTGGGAGGGTGTATTTGTCTTGATGCGTAGGGGTGTACTAAGAAAGGATTTTTCGAAATTCAGCCCCTAAGGGGATAATAATGGGTAAAAACTTTTGTATGAAACTTCTTTGTTTTTGAACATTTTGGTCGTGAAAAATTGTATTTGGATAGTTCATTTCAAATAAAAATGCTGTTTTCAATCTTTTATTGACAGGGATTAATTAAGGGGGTGAAATGGGGCATGGCATTATGTATGTAAATTTATATGTTTTTGAAGTTATACTTAGCGATGAATATTTGTATTTGGATATTTCTTTTAAAATAAATACAAAATTACAGGGGTGACGTAAAGTGTGAAATGGGGGAATTTTTGTTTCTGAAGTTATATTGATGAAAAATGGTATTGAGATAGACTTATAAAAAAAAATATCTTGGTATGGTTGATCTAAAGTAGTGCATATTATAGGGAGGAAAAATTTTTTTAATGATAATGAGTTAACCCAGCGGTATGGATTATGGGATCTATATGGAAGCGGGGCGAATTTCTTCCGTACGCGGACGAATCGCGGTCGACATCTAGTGTGGTATATAATTACGGCATAAACTACAATAAAAAATGTGGCACGGCATACGGAATTAGTCGGCGGATTTTAATTCTTGACGTATTATCTTTTAATTTTGAACCTATAACTTGTGTTGTTAACCCCAGGTTTGTGCACGTTGACCGGCGCCCCGTGCGAGTCCGTGTCGCTGCAGGCGGGCGGGGGCGGGGGCGGCGGGGGCGCGGGCGGGGGCGCGCCGCTCGAGCAGCTGGACCGCGACCTGGTGTGGGCGCAGCTGCTGTCCTCGCGGCAGGCCTCCTTCCTCATGGGCGCCAGCTGCGGCGGCGGCAACATGAAGGTACGGGCGGGGGCGGGGGCGGCGGGGGCGCGGGCGGGGGCGCGCCGCTCGAGCAGCTGGACCGCGACCTGGTGTGGGCGCAGCTGCTGTCCTCGCGGCAGGCCTCCTTCCTCATGGGCGCCAGCTGCGGCGGCGGCAACATGAAGGTACGGGCGGGGGCGGGGGCGGCGGGGGCGCGGGCGGGGGCGCGCCGCTCGTGCAGCTGGACCGCGACCTGGTGTGGGCGCAGCTGCTGTCCTCGCGGCAGGCCTCCTTCCTCATGGGCGCCAGCTGCGGCGGCGGCAACATGAAGGTAATAAACAAAAACTTAAAAAAACTGACCTGTATTTCGATTACCTGGATGACATATGGCCCTAAGTCGGCGTCATCATCAGGCAGAAGACATCGACTGCTGAACGAAACGCCTCCCTCTTAAAGAGGGGTTTTTAAGAGGGTGGCGCTTATGGCGATTATGACCACAGAGTAATAGAAGCAGAGAGGTGATTAAAGGATTTTTCCATAGAAGGACGCGTGATCATGCGGGGAGGTGTAGGGTTGGCGGGAGGAGTGGTAAATTCCGCACATGGTGCTGCCATCTAGCAGAATTCAGGATAAGTTTTTGAGAAATGCTTTATCGACAAAATGGCGAACTCTTACACTAGATTTACTACTAGTGGCGCCATCTCTGGAACTAGTTAAAATATCAAGAAACGTTACATTTTATAAAAGAAACCCCCAAAAATCTCAAATAAAATTACTTGCGAATGAAATGAGACCCCAATCATGTCATCGGAATATTTGCCTGGATAATAAGTAGATGAAAAAATGCAGCAACTCATTTTCTTTTCACTTTTACTGCGTATACATACTAAAATTCGTACATCTGTTTTGAAAGACTGAATGACTGCTACGTGAGGCGGACGTTAGCAGACTGAACAAATAAGTGTGACGTCACACACTCCGTCCGCAAATTCTGAGCAACGGCCGCAAGTTCCTCATCGAAACTCCCTATCCTCCATGATGGCAACTCTTCCGGGTTGCCATAATGCGCGAGTTAGGAACCGCAGAATGCTCACCATCGATAATAGAGAGGATATTGCCCGTCCGATGCTGTTTAGGACATATCCAGGTCCGACGACATCTAACTCGGCACGGTGCCGGAAAATCAATGATGTCCACACTTTGGGTATTCCTATGTTTATTTTTGTTACTGTTGTCTTGTAGGTGGACGAGGAGGAGTACCAGCGGCTCGGGCTGCGCCCCCGGCACGCGTACTCGGTGCTGGACGTGGTGGAGGTGCCGACTGGCGCGGGCGGCGCGCGCGCGCGGCTGCTGCGCCTGCGCAACCCGTGGGGCCACTACACGTGGCGCGGCGCGTGGGCGCACGGATGCCCGCGCTGGACGGAGGAGGCGCGCCGCGCGCTGCCGCCCGCGCCCGCGCGACACACCGACCACGGCGTCTTCTGGATACACTTCGACGACGTGCTCAAGTAACTACATGCTTCTATTTTTCCTGAGTCAAAATAGTTATTTATTATGCAAGGCTGCCATGTTGTTTTTTGGCGCGAGTACTTGTAATGAAACCTGAGCAAGCGAAGGATTCTAGGAAATATAGAATCCTGAGCGTAGTGAGGTTTCAAAATTACCAGACGCAAAATCACTTTGCTGCCGACCAAAACACACAACTTTTTTGTTCATGCGGTCTTCGTGCTGGCGCACTGACATGAAATAAATATTACTTATGCATTTTTGGTGGACTGGCGGTATTGAAAATTATTGAATAGACAGGTTCGAAATTTAAAAACTATTTCCACGCTAGCGGATAAAATGCACTTTTGCTCTCAGATTTCGAATGACAAACAGAATCTTTCCGAGCTTGTGAGGTGAAAAGCCAATTTTTTGAGCTTGCGTATGTCCGTCACGCCTAATGTTAAGCGTAGCGTCTGCGATGGAGAACGCTTGACCAGAAGTAACCGATTCACTCGCGACTTGAAGACCCCCAAATTTTTTTTTCTTTGTTATTGGCATCGCACTGGTTCAAGTTTATGCACTATTATCAAGTCAAATATGTTATAAAATCACAGTTAGTCACACGAAATTAGTCAAAGTCGAGTCCAAGTTATGCCCTAGTAAAGTCGTGGCGACCTTACTATGAGCTTTTAGGGAGTTTTGAAAACAACACAAAAACACATGTTTCACCACATTATATCACTTGCCCACACTCGTGCATGTAATTCAACACTCAATGAATAAAACACCACCATTTTTAATCATTAATTCGCGAAAAAACACTAGTTTAAGAAAATAATAGAATGCAGCAACATGATTTTTCCGTGTTCCCGCCAAAAACCCTACCCCCAAATTGTATATTATCTATCGTAAAACACCCACTCGGCAGCGCATTCCATTATTTAGCGGTTCGCACAAAGAAAGTGAGTTCAAATCGTTTAGTTCCAGTGTTTGTTCCATCAACCAATAAACGATGTCTCTTTTTTGATCATGCAGGTCTCCTAAATGTATCCGAAAAAAATGGAAAGACTACTTACTTTGCGACGATGTTAGAGGCCTGACAAAGAGAGTCTTGCTAATAGCCAGGGTATAAGGATAATAAGATAAATACAGATCTTAAAAAAAAAAAAAACTATATAAGGAATAAAGTGTGACCAATGTGATTACCCAAAATTATAATATGTAAAACCACGGCAGATTTTATCGACTTAAGTTTTTTATATTGTCGATGTTCCGATAAACAAATCAATTATATTTAGCTAATAGTACCTGTTTCCCGTCACTATAGGTACTTCGACTGCATAGACATATGCAAGGTGCGAGTGGGATGGCACGAGGTGCGGCTGGCGGGCATACTGCCGCCGTTGTCTTCTACCAGGCACCTCACGTGCCTGTTGCTCACCGCCACGCAGCCCACCGAAGTGGATTTCACGTTGTTTCAAGAGGGACAAAGGTACTAATTTTATTTATTTACAAAATCCACAGCTCTTAAAAACAATGCAATGAGGCTTATAGTGAAACTGACAGCCTATAGGCTAGATGACTAGTTTTTTTAAATTGTTCTATTAAAATGTGGCCCATAAATATAGCTGATTAATGAAAACAAAATGAAAATCTGATCAAAAATAAGCAACTTATAAGCATTTTAATATCATGCTAGACAGAGAGGCGAATCAGCAAATCGTGACGTCACTTCTCTGTACGCCATATAAATTCTATTCTGACAAGTAAGGCGTGACGTAATTTTTTGTTTTGTGGGAAAGGGACAGAGTTTTCTCTACCAAAAACTTTAAACGCTCATATATCAGAACATTAATAACCGATTAAAATGTTTTTTTCAATAAACATACTATATTTACTTAAATTCTTCATCAAAGCTATTGGTTTCAACGATATAAACATCAGTCGTCTACCCTATTCTGGCTCTGCTACTGTTATGGGCCGCCGTGACGGTTACCACCAGGAGACCGTCTCGCTCGTCATGATTCTGTAAGTTTTAAGTTTTCTGTGTTGTTTTCAGGAATTCCGAGAAAAGCCAGCGATCTCAGCTGGACCTCTGTGTGGTCGTGTTTAGGACGAAGTCTGGACCGAGCGCGCAGATCGGGAAGCTAGTTGCCCACAGTAAAAGACAAGTAAGTTTACTTTATTCCTCCTCACCTTTTCAAGGAGTGAGAACGACACGGCGTGCGTGTGGCTTTTATCAACCGACTTCAAAAAAGGAGGAGGTTCTCAATTAGACTGTATGTTGTTTCTTTTTGTATTTATGTTACTCGATTACTCCGCCAATTATGAACTGATTTTGATGATTATTTATGATTGTTTGGTAGTTTATACTTCAGAGGAGGTACCATATACATTTTGTCGAAATCGGTTATAGTTTGGTTTTTAAATCAAAATTACTAGAAATTATGACGATGTCATCCAGGTATTCGAAGTTGAAATCCGTTGTATTTTTTTTTAAAGCGTATTAATATCAAACATGTTAACTTTCGCTTTAAGATGTGATTTAAAACCATATTTATGAATTACTACGTGAAAATTAGAGGTGTGAGGGGGGGGGGTGTCTTGGCATATACTATGGGTGGTCATCGAGAGGGGAAAGGAGGGTAAAAATATATGAAAAAACTGGGTTACGTACTATGTTCACTGGTGGTACTTCCCTAAGGAGTTAACTCTATTTATCTTTCTCAGCGGATCTCGGAGGATATTCGCCAAAGAATCAAAGTTACCGACATAGCTCGCAAGGTTTGCAAGTTGAAGTGGCCGTGGGCAGGACACATCGCTCGAAGAACTGACAACCGATGGGGAAGAAAGGTTCTTGAGTGGCGACCGCGAACCGGAAGACGCAGCGTAGGAAGGCCTCCCACTAGGTGCACCGACGACATTGTAAAAGTCGCGGGCAACCGATGGATGCAAATGGCAGGTTGTCGTACAGTGTGGCGGTTTAAGGGGGAGGCCTTCGTTCAACAGTGGACGTGTCCGGGCTGATGGTGATGATGATCTTTCTCAGGTCCGAGGCTTCGTCGGTTGCCACAAAATGTTGGAGAAGGGCTTCTACCTGGTGGTGTGCCTGGCCTTCAACCACTGGCACACGGGGCTGGAGCTGGCGCCGAGCGCCGCGTGGCCGCGCCACGTGCTGGCGGCGCACTCCTCCAAGCCGCTGGCGGTGGAGCGCCCGCCGCTGCACGCGCACGTACTGGCTGACGCTATCATTGGTAAGTAAGTAAGTAAGTGTTCGTATAGGCTGAGTGGCCAGCCCTAGTGTCAGAGTTAATGTGCCGCCCGAAGGCCTCTGACATGGCTGACGGTTGTTGTTATAGAAACTAGAACAAACAACCGGGACCAACAATTTAACGTGCCATCCGACCCACGGTAGCGCTCAGTAATAAATGCCACTCACGGTCACCCATCCGAAGACTGACCGGACCGTCCGTTGCTTAACATCGGTGATCGTTTAGAATCACCTAGACAAGCTACGCCACACAACGGAAGCTAAATCACCACGTTCATAGTCATTTACAACATATTTGCTCAAAAAATGCATTTACGAAGCCTGTATCGTTCGAAAGTTGAACATTACGCACCATACAACGGAGCGTGCGGATAAGCCTTTACCGCACACTCCCTTGTATAAATTAAAAAAATTAAATTAAATAATCATTTATTTCAAGTATCATAGACTCATATTATAAATCATCAATTTAGCAGTCACATTAATAAGTACCATACACACAATTGAAATTGAAATTAAATTTGCAATTAATTTTGAAATAGCAAAATAAATTAATAAAAAATAATAAATTAATATTTGAATATATATTTTTTTGTGTAGCGCCGTGCGTAAACTTTACGGTATTTTTTTAATTTCCATAATAATAATTTAAGAACTCCACCAAAAAGTTTCACATTACGAGAATAAATAAGCTGAATGATCGAACCTCCTTGGAAGCGCTTTTGCTCAATACTGTATAATATTAAACAGAAAATGTAACTAAAATAAAAAAGGTTTAGACAGCCAATTTAAGCTGAGCTCTTGAATATAAGTTCTCGAACTTCCTGGGGTTCTATCTATATTGGCCAACGTGCGTTGGTCGTGGTAGGTGTTGCAACTTACTCTTCCAAAGCATGTTACTTTTAACCAGAATTTATAGTATGTGTATTGTTTACAGGCTTGACTTTAGCGAGAGGACAACGTCACGAAGGACGGCAAGGCATGACTGCATACTACTTGACTAAGGTGAGTGAATAATAGTACATTATGATACGAGTGTGCTATGTTGGTCATTACACTAGAGGCGGTATTATGCTAGAGGCGATAAGGAAGCCAAGAGCGTAATGACTAATAGCACAAGAGTTCCATACGACTGTTTTCGTCACACTTGCGAGGGAAAAACAATTTTTTTGTGATAATAATCAACCACAGAGCGAAAACGTCAACAAACATTTGCGAAAAATGGCGCCCAAACCAGCAATGCGCGCGCAGGTTGACATTTACTTCAGCGGCATAAGAACTCTTTGTTGGTATTACAAAAAAACTAAGTATTACCCGGCTATATTAAGAGTTCTTCGTATACGTACGTCTAATTGCAGTCACGTACAAACTTGACTTTACCGGGTTATACCTATTATAGTACAAGTGCCGTAATGTAAAGTAAAAAGCACGCGTGCGTAATAGCTTGGATTATGAGCCTAAAACCGATGTAATAAGATCCACTTTACGAGCAAGTGTGATGAAAAGAGCATTATGTCGTTTCGACTTGGTTCAAGTAAGTATGTAAGAGTTTCACCTCTAAGCCGAGCGTGTATGGGAAACGTAAGTATTTACACGACTGCTCAAAAAGGGGAGTGTAATGTTTCCAGAGTTCATGTACCAGGTTGTTCCGTAAGTTTTTAGCCAAAGAGGTTTTAGACGTGCCAATTTTCTCATTTTATAAAAATTCTTAAGATATTTTCAACAAAAACCTTCTACATCACTAAAAAAATCAAATAATTAAGTACTATTTTTTTTGTTTTTTCAACCGATGGGGAAGGAAGGTTCTTGAGTGCCGACCGCGAACCGGAAGACGCAGCGTAGGAAGGCCTCCCACTATATATATATATATAGATGGACCGACGACATTGTAAAAGTCGCGGGCAACCGTGTTTTCTTCAATGAATTGGTCTTCGTTTATCAAAAAGAGAACAGCAGCAATGAGCGTACCGCGTAGCATTTTGTGCGATGTTTTTTTTAGTGATTATTTGACTATTTGACCACGTATTTATTAATTTATTGGAAAACGAACAGCTTTTGTAACTTATAGATTTAAAAACAGAAAGCTAATTATAGGTTTTCACGTATAGTGTAGCGTAAGCGTTTAACATTTAAGTACTTACCTATAAAGAGATGTATGATCGTATAGTAAAATAAATAAAATAAAATAAAATAAAATAAAAATAACGGTGAACCGTTTTTAGCGACGACGATCTAAACTCTTGTTAAGTTAGTGAGTTACTACAGGGAAACATATCCGTTTATTACGACTCCGGTTTAAGCGACCAACTGCTTATAGCCACCTATTTTGATGATATTCGTCCGGTTAGAACGACGCGCAGTGTGTTGTTTACAAAACCTACGCACCGATACCTCGCCGTCCGCGCTCCGGCTTCTTTCCGCGAGCTTATCGACCTCTCCTTAATAGCGCGCGTAAATCACATTCTGTTGTGACAAGATTTAAAGCTCGACACAATGAGTTCTTGTAGGTACATTTATGTATCTCTTTGTATATATTACAGTTTACATAGAATGCTTAAATACCATTAAATGTATATTGTATTAAATGTTTTATTTAACTAAATATAAAAGTATCCAACTATACTATTACAAAATGCACATATTAAAAACAAGCTTAAATTATCCAGACGCTTTATGCCTCGTCCGGTTAGTACGACCTAGTTTGAGGATCGTTATTATATCCGGATTCTACTGTAGTTCCTACTCAGCCACTGCCTGGCCGCGTTAACGCTCGTACAAAACAGATCCATGTCAGTGTGCCTGCACAGTATTAAATTAATCTTAATTAAAATTGTCCCTAGCTCGCCATAAAAATGAATTTTGCCTATAGTTCGTTCCAACTATAGGTGTCGAAATAATAGAGTTAAATCCAATGATATTATACAGCGTGTAACAAAAAGGTTCAACAATACTGAAGGGTAAGTATGTACTCATCATTATGAACAAATTTTACTATGGTGTCAACCCTGAAATCGCGGAAATAAAAACAGCTGTTCCATACATTTTGTCCAAGGTTAATGAACTTTTTGTATGGAACAGCTTTATTTTTTTTCACGTATTCATGAACCTTTTTGTTACATGTAGACAATAAAAAGTTGTTTAATAGATGTATGTATAAGGAGGGAGATATGTCATATCGTGCCCTCAAATGGCCCCGTGAAAACGGCCGGACGGACTGTCTCGCCTGTCTGCGCTCACTAAGCGAGACGCGCGCTATCCCTTTTGTTGTCATAAAAATGCTATATTCTTTCGCACTCCGGCGCAACTCGTAAACATGGCGGCATGGGAGTCATTTTCAAACGTTGTTTTATTACGCGATGGCGCATCTTTCGTAATCTTTGGTTAAATGAGATGGATCGATGGACGCGCTTCCTCTAAGGAAGCGCGAATAGAGATCTTGTATTGCAACTCTGGACAGCCAATAACATTAGAAGTTATCTTCAATTAGCAAAGACAGACAAGTCAGCTATGTATGTGAGTTTCTTTATTCCCCCATAACTTCTAAATACCTGAACAGATTTGGATGTATGGCGTATCGTTAGAACCCTTAGATTATATCCAGTGACACTGGCTTTAAACTTTATATGGGGCTTTATGGTGCCATTTTAAAATGTGAAAATTGTTTATTTATTATTTAGTTTTGGGCCTGTTCTTAATTTGTTTAGTCGGATGTCTTGTTAGTACAGAATTTCGCCAAATGGGGACAAAAGGAATAGGCTGAGAGGACGTTTTGTAGTGGTAGGACTCTACTGCAGAGTCCACATTTTTGCCAGTTATTGAACCGCCAAGCAGTAGTGTGCAAGCGCTACTGTGTTCTGGTTTGAAGGGCAATGTTATCAGAGAAATTACTGGGTAAGAAGAGATTTAAAATCGAATATCTCAAGGTGACGATCGCAGTGCAGTACAGCGCAGAATTGTGTTCGCAAGTTCACAATTCTGGCACTGCTACTGTTAGTGGCAGGTGTGACGCTTACCACCAGGCGAACGTCTTGCTCGTCTAGTCACTTCAACGTACATTTAAAAAAAAGGAGCAATGGGGCCAAAGAGGAAGTAGGAAAAAAGGGGCAGCGGAAGACAAATTACGCTTATATTTAAACTCTAAAATTAGGCAGCAGCACCCCGTCACCCCGTCTAGTATGCAGCGCAAGAGTGTTTTATTGTAATGCTTGTGTTTCCAGGGCTGGGCGGGGCTAGTAGTCATGGTGGAGAACAGACACACAGACAAGTGGATTCACGTGAAATGCGACTGCCAGGAGAGCTATAACGTCGTGTCCACACGGGGCGAGCTGAAGACTATAGACTCCGTGCCGCCTTTACATCGGTAAGTTTTTCGGTTTTTATTAAACCCTCTTTACAAAGTGTAATCTCGACTAACATCTGAGTTCGAGTAGAGGGGCAAAATGAAAACCAGCGCTGCTAGAATATTAAGTTTTTCTTGCAGCATGAGCTGATTTTGTCCCTTTTGCCAAATAGTTTTAGTCTCTTTTTAACCGACTTAAAAAAAGGAGGTTCTCAATTCGACTGTATTTTTGTTTTTTGTACATTTGTTTCTATGTATGAATTCATTTGGATGATTTTCTTTTTGTTTTGTAATTATATAAACACCAAATAAAAACTAATTACAATTTGTCAATTTCATAATAATAGGCTAGATGACTGATGTTTAAATCGTTGAAACCAATAGCTTTGATGAAGAATTTAAGTAAATATAGTATGGTAATTGAAAACATTATTTAAATCGGTTAATAATGTTCTGATATATGAGCGTTTAAAGTTTTTGTTAGAGACAACTCTGTCCCTTTCCCACAAAACAAAAAATTACGTCACGCCTTACTTGTCAGAATATAATTTATATGTCGTACAGGGAAGTGACGTCACGATTTGCTGTTTCGCCTCTCAGTCTAGCATGACATTAAAATGCTTATAAGTTGCTTATTTCTGATCAGATTTTAATTTTCTTTTCATTAATCAGCTATATTTATGAGCCACATTTGAATAGGACAATAAAAAAAAACCAGTCATCTAGCCTATTATATTGTATTTAATCTTTTAAACCAATTTCGAGGAAGAGGGAGGTTCTATACTCGCTTGTATGTTTTTTTTTCTCGTTTGTTACCTCAGAACTCCGTCATTTATAGATTGAATTTAGAAATTCCTTTTTATTCGAAAGGATATTGCAGATTAGTATCATGGAAGTTTTCATTGAAATCGGTTTAGTAGTTTTGTTTTTGAACCATAATAACTGTAAAAAAGGCGTCATCCAAGTAGTCAAAATTGAAGTCGGTTGAATACTAATTTTAAATGTTAAACTTAATTATTGTTCTCTTGTATGTATTCATTTACGTATATATATGATGGAGGAGGGTCCATTCGCCATCAAAATCAGCACTCATCGTTGATCCTTGTAGCAATGGGCGTCGGATGAGAATAAAACATGCTCGTACAATCAATCAAATTATAATCTTCACAGACACAGTACAGTAATCAGGTAGGCACACAAGTAGTAGGTAGATACGTATCACAGAACGCGCGATGGTTCAGTGTCCGCCGCACGCGCCGCTCGCCAATGGGAAAGTGAAGTCACCGATCGACGGCGCGCACGTCACCGACTCCATCGAGTGCCACCAGGTGGCGCTGGCGTCCCGGATACGACTCGATTGCGACATGTATATTTTAATGGCGATAAAGTTCTATTTATCTTTTTTTATCATTAAGTTGGACGCAGGGCCACTGAAATAATGTAAATAGAGCTTTTCAAATGGAATTCTGAGACTTGAACAGCAGCGTATCAGTTGCTAGGCGATCGGTTTTTTATCGGATTCATTGGAGAGTGAGCTTCGGATCTACATCATATTTTTGTAGTCGCTCGTGGCGTAGCTTGTCTAGGTGATTCTAAACGATCACCGATGCCAAGCAACGGACGGTCCGGTCAGTCTTCGGATGGGTGACCGTGAGTGGCTTTTATTACTGAGCGCTACCGTGGATCGGATGACACGTTAAATTGTTGGTCCCGGTTGTTTGTTCTAGTTTCTATAACAACAACCGTCAGCCATGTCAGAGGCGGCACATTAACTCTGACACCAGGCCTGGCCACTCAGCCTATACGAACTTACTTAATCGTTTCGGTAGTACGCGACACCTTTGTCAGTTATTCAATGGCCAAGCAATAGTGTGCATTAATTACTGTGTCTCGGTTTGAAGGGCAATGGTAACAGAGAAATTTATGGGCATGTAAATATTTGACATCATCATCAGCCCGAGACGTCAACTGCTGAACGAAGGCCTCCCCCAATATTTGACATAAGTAATCCTTATTTATGGGAGGCAACCCCTCCCTTTTAAGGGGGAGGCCTTCATCCAGTAGTGGACGTGTTCCGGCTGTTGATGAATCCTTATTTTTTTTTTTAATTTCTTATTTAATCCTTTTTATTTTCTTATTTTGTTTTTTTCCTTGTTTCCTTATTTCTAATTTTTTTTTTTTTTTTTTTTAATTTCCTTTTTTCATGTCGGTGCGCCAACATCATCATGAGAATGACATGAAAAAATAACTAGCATTTTCCGCGCTATAGTAAGGTGAAAAGTTGTGTGTTGCGCTCGGCAGCAAAATTAATCCGCGTCTCGTACCTTTGTATTCTCGCTACGCTCAATACAAGGCTAGCTTCCAATACAAGTACTCGCGCCAAAAAACAACATTGCAGCCTTGCATAACAATAGTCGATTGTACCATATGGGATCAAAATAATATTTTTACGGCGAGAACGCTTTTTTAAATCCAGAGCGTAGCGAGGGATTCTTTAGTAGAATCCTGAACGTAGCGAGGGATTCAAAGTACGTCGCCCGAGCCAAAAAAATATTTTTCACTACTCATACTCGAAAAGTAGGTCTGAAGTTGCCTGAGGAGCGGGTTGAAAGTAATACATTTCAGCGCTAGGGAGAATGACTTTCAACTGACAGTGACAGTTGACAAATGACACTCAAATCATTAAAAAAAAACCTAATTCTATTTTCACATAAATTTGTATTTAACCATGTTCCAACATTTTTTTTCTCCTCGGAGGATTATGGTCCCGCACTTCTCGTGCATTTCCCAGTGTCAGTTCATGTTTTTATTTTTATTTTCCTTGTATTCGTAATGAAAAGCACAGTGTTTACCTTTAACCTCGGGGTTAAAGACTTATTTAGTCCCTCGAGCTATTAGCCAAACTCTGTCTCGGGACTAAATAAGTTACTTTCAACCCTAGGATAACAATGTACCAAAACAAAAACCCAAGTGATACACTCTACTTTTCATCGCCCACTATGATATAGTCACTTGAAGAACACATTTTTCAAAATAAAACCATGAATTTCTAACAATCCGTGAAAATTTACGAAAACGCAGGCTGTTGTTCGCGCGTTTTTATATAATAATAATAATAATATTTATTTCAGACATTAAAAAGTCCATATCAATTAAGTTATTAAATACATTAAATTAAATTATCAAAATAAAATTACACTATAACAAAAGAAAGAAAATTACATTAAATTAAATATCAAAAATTACATTACAACATTTAAATTAAATTACAAGACTTGCAATTGTAAAAATTAAAAATGTCCTACTTATCTTAATCTATATCTTTGTTTGGATCCAGAATGCTCAATGTGCACCTTTTTTTTTTCTCGCACGTTGTGCATTCTGCCAGTGTCAAGTTTGTGAATTTTCAAGTTTTTTTATTAAAATCAAGTCAAATATGTCATGAAATCACAGTCAGTCACACGAAATTGGTCATAGTCAAGTCCAAGTCATACCCTAGTAAAGTTGTGGCGACTTTACTATGAGCTTCTACGGAGTTTTGAAAACAACACGAAAAGACATGTTTCACCACATTATATCACTTTCCCACACTCGTGCATGTAATTCAACACTCAATGATTAAAACACCACCATTTTTAATCATTTAATTCGCGATAAAACACAAGTTTAAGAAAATAATAGAATGCAACGACATGATTTTTCCGTGTTCCCGCCAAAACTCCCAATGTGCACCTTTGTCCAGTATTGCATCATTGGGCAGTCCAGATCCATCCGCCAGGGGAACGACTGTAGGTAGCTGTTGGAGCTGCCCCGTACCCGGCGCACCAGAGACGCGACTCGCTTGCGCATGATCGCTGCGAACCCATCTATCCGGGCATCCGCAAACATCCCTGATTTTAATTAGTTTTTTTTTATTTAGCTGTCGGCGCGACTATGGGCCGTTGTACCAGCCAGTCATTATTCAAACAATATTTTCGTTCGATTTCTTTGTCGCTGAACACTAAGATGTTCCAAATTCAAAAATTGCTCGGCAAAGATTAATGCGGTGCACATAAAGAGGATTAAAAACTCATTACTGCCCGCTAAAAGTTTCTTATAGAAAACACCACCATTGGGTGCACTTAAAGGCGAACCAAGTCGTCCTTTTCGAATAGATGGGATGAAAATAACTATTTCTGTTTGCTTGCAGGCAAGTGATAATCGTCCTGACTCAGCTGGAAGGCAGCGGCGGGTTCAGCATCGCGCACCGGCTCACGCACCGGCTGGCGGGCGCCGCGCGGCTGCAGGACTGGGCGCCGAGCACGGCCGAGCCCACGCACAAACCTCCCCTGGCCAGAACTCTGCACGCTCTACACGCACCCAGGCTTATCACTTAGGTAACTAAACCATGTCGAAGCTACACGTGGCGCCATCTACTGGCGACTTGATCGAAACTGAAGGCAGGTAGCTAAAGCAGGGCAGGTGCACTCCTTTAGAAAACGTGTCAGTGCAAGCTAATTTGTACTTTGTTTCGTTGAGATGGTGGCTACGTGCACGCCTCAGCACTGCAGTGGAATATCGACTCTGATCGATACGAATAGAGTACAAATTAGCTTTAACTATTGTGATTCAACTACGTTTCGACGTGTTTTCTATGTGAGTTTTCTGCACGTAGTAATTATTATGTTTTCTATGCCTAAACCAAGAGAGAGCGATGTCGGAGCTACAAGTGGCGCCATCTACTTGCAACTTAATCGAAACTGCAGGCAGATACGACACCAAAACGGACTGACGGCATTTGTCAAAACTACATGTGGCGCCGTCAAGTGTCCCGTGGAGTTTTGGCGGGAACACGGAAAAATCATGTTGCATTCTATTATTTTCTTTAACTTGTGTTTTTTCGCGAATTAATGATTAAAAATGGTGGTGTTTTATTCATTGAGTGTTGAATTACATGCACGAGTGTGGGCAAGTGATATAATGTGGTGACACATGTCTTTTCGTGTTGTTTTCAAAACTCCATAGAAGCTCATAGTAAAGTCGCCACAACTTTACTAGGGTATGACTTGGACTCGACTATGACTAATTTCGTGTGACTTACTGTGATTTCATGACATATTGACTTGATGATAACAAATAAATGTGAAAGTTCTTAAACTTGACACTGGCAGAATGCACAACGTGCGATGCCAAAAACTAAGTGTCCCGTGTCAAAAACTAATAGCACAAGTGAAGCTACAGGTAGCGCCATCTTTTATTAACGTTCCATAACTGCAAGTAATCCTCTGAATTCTGAATAAAGAAAATGGAGTAAGTTTAGAATAGTTTTTCCTTTTCTGTCCTCTTCGAGCGAGGATTTAAAGAAAGTAATAATGGCTATTCTAAGGCTTTGCTTTTATTTGAAAGCTACTACGCTTTTATATAAGTATTTGAGATGGGACTGGTGTCTCTAGCTATTTAATTAACTGCGAAATAACCTCTTACATTACCACTTGCAAATTTTATTCAATTTCACAAGTGATTTTTTTATGCCAATTTGTAACAGACATTACCGCTAGTGGCGACACTAATCAAAAGCGTCTGGTTTCACGTAGCGCCATCTATTGACGACTGCCCTTGTAACGACTACTTTAAATACATGGTTGCTGATTGAGAAGCGATTGTCTAATGTTGAGTTCCAAGACACATGTGGCGCCATCTTGTAGCGAGGTCCAGTAACAATCGAAATCATATGAAAACGTGTAAACTGCCTTTAAATTTTGGAGCTAGCTCCTTTTGTTTATAATCTGATGTGTATAAAGATAAAGACGATTTTAGATTGCTTACGGTCGTCAACCGATATTGAAAATGTCAAGATTACGCTAGTAGTTATTAGGGAATAGGTTAAAATACTCCTCTATCATATAAAATTGGTGAAAAATACAGTTTTAAAGATAGTGAGATGTGGATTTTATTGTAAAGTATGTAATGTTCATACTTGTTTGACAGACCATGGAAAATTGAATCTTAAATGTATGATGTATTATTTTTTAAATTTTGAGTTGTGCTATTTATGTTACGAAATTTATGTGATAAAGGAGAGTAATAATTTTAATTATGACTAATTATATACAAATTAAATAATCAAATAGCAGTTAATATTTTTTTATACGACACAAATACTTAGACTCGTAAGGATCTTGTCACATAACGCCGAGCGCACCGCCATGCGTTATAAGTGTTACGCAAATAAGATCGTTAGTAGAATTGAAATAAAGTTTAAATACCATTTGGCTAGTCGAAGGAACCTATCCTAAGTTATCTTTAGTCTGCTACTTGAAATTTATCTTTAGGCTTTACTGGGTGTATTTTGAAAAAAAAAAATAACTACTCACGACGCGACGTTCAATTTAAAGATGACTGTAATTATTTTTGTTTCATTTGATATAAGTCAAAAAATAAATCCTAAGCAGCGAAATTACAAGGCTAATGTTCACAATCGATTATCTCAGAGAGCGCCAATGTCTTAGACCTTGGTTTCAACCGACTAAAAGAAACCGGCGTAGCACAGCTAGCATATTACGTTTTCTGGCGTAGGCGCTAACGCCAGAAAACGAAAGTCAAATTGGCGACGACTCGCGTCGGCGACGCAAAGTGCGGCCGCGCCGCTGCATGCTGCCTTGAATGCGTCGCGGCTCTGGCAGTGTGCGCTGACCAATAGAGAATATGCATGTGTTTTTTTTATTGACTCACAAAAAAGCTGACCGGTAATAAAACAAATCATCGAAAGTACATTATTAAGTATGTGCACAAACTGGGTCCCGGCGGTTAAACGGCCGCAAGGCCGGCCTAGAAGGAGGTGGAAAGACGAACTCGATGCCCTTAAAAAGGAGTGGCCCACCATAGCACGAAATAGCAAAAAAAAAATGGAAAGAGGGAAGAGAGGCCTTTGCCCAGCAATGGGACAAAACAGGCTAGTATAATAATAATAAATGTGCACAAATAACGAAGTTATAAAGTTTTTAGTTTCGTATTAGACAGGGAGGGCACTACACTAGGTTTATGACGTCAAAGTTCACGATTCCAAACAAATTCTATACTGTGCACGTGTTTTGCTAGAAAAGGACAGATGACTACCTCCCAAACACTTTGAACCCGCCGATTTCAATAATTTTTCCATGTAAATGAAATTTATTCACGTAAGCATCAGATGGAGTGAAACTCTCCTTTTATCCTATTATTTTGAATAATTGTAACACATTCATTTTCCCTAATTGGTTGTATAGAAAAGTTTGAAAAGGTACGCCTCCGCCCTGACAGCACCGCCTCGTCTATTAATCATGTGTGCGATACGCCTAAGAGTGTTTGTGTGCATACGAACGCTATAACTAAAGAAAAAGGCGTAAAAACAATAGATGATACAAATTCAAATAGTTTATTGATAACACCACAGAAAAGCGAAAGCCCTACTTCTTAGATTAGAACGGCTGTCAAAACAATATTCTAAAGCAATTGTATGGAAAACCGCTGTCGCCAGTTTCGATCTTATTTGTATAGAAACTACGACGAAAAAATGCCAATAATTAATCGATCGCGCATTTGAAGTAAAACGCTCGAAATGACAGTTTGCATCAGATTAAAATTGATCTAGTTACGATGCAATGTGGTTTGGTTTCCTACGCATCTATTTAAATTGTCTTTTTGAGTATTCTCCGTTTAAAAACATGTATATTGGTAGAATTGTCATCAAGCGCATTTGCACTTAATGCCGGCTAGCGCGGCCCGTCACATTTCCGTTCTATTCTCTATTATCACTTCTCTCTTCAGGGGATAACACCAAAGTTACAAATAAAATTTCATTAAGTATGTCACAAAAAAATTATCACTTATTAAAATGAAATAATAATTATTAAAAAACGTTAATAATGTCTAATTTTAAAATATAGCACAATAGCCGACACAAGAGACAACGGCAAAAATATAAGCTAGACTGGAATTATTCGGATTTGCACCACTAGATGGCAGAACCTCTGAGCACTTTCCCTTAGGATATGATTTTTTAATAACCTTATTTCAATGTTGATAATGATCTTTTTTGTTAAACTGTTTTTAGCGCATGTCGATGCGTTCAATGTGATGACACCATAATATACTAGCCACCATAAACTAGCCACCATAAACGACTGGCTTAGTCGTCGAGAGTAAGAGGGACAGAAGAAAATTTCCGCATGAGCATGGACACAACAGACAAAGAGAGATATATTTTCAGCCGAATAGTAATTTATCGTATATGGTGGCTTTTAACACATTTCCTGCCGAATAAAAGTGCACACCCTCTTTGTTTGCATTATTTTTGATAATTTTGATATACCCATCGTCTATTTATTACGTCTTTGCGATTTAAAGGAAACTATTTTCATTTGCATCGACGCGAGACGTGCCGCCCGTCGGTTCATGTTTTCACTCCTTGAAAAAGGTCGCCTGATGCAATATGCAATCGAAGCTATAGTCGGAGCTTCCGATTTAGTTAAAATTTTGGGGAAAATAAGAAATGTCGTGTCGAACTTTGGCATTTGAAAATCTTCTGTACTTGATAAGTAATACGGTTCACATTTCAATGCTGTATCCTTTAGTCGCTCAGACGTCGTTATGGACCAGTTTTGGTAATAATAGTTCTTGTGTGACAAAATGCGACTATTGAACGCAGCAAGTGTTTTTTTTTGACTAGAAATAGACTTGAGTCACGTTTTCAAGGGAAAAAGTTGCACGAAAGTGCGTATTAGTGTATAAAAAACACGATAATATAAAAAAAAATCTCATAATTTTAATCATACAACTGTTCTTGTTACATTTAATAACGATTACTTGATGAAAAAAAAACGTTAATTTTAAAGATAAGTTAGGTGCTACACATAATTTTAACCTACTTCCAAAAAGGAGGAGGTTCTATGATCGACTGTATGTATGTTTTTTTTTATGTATGTCACCTATTTCTCCGTCAATAGTAGACCGATTTTGAAAATTATTTTTTTTATTTAAACGGGTATACTCTCGAAATCTCGAGGTGGTCTCATATTAATGTGAAATTCGTTTTTTTTTAATATACTTGTTTTAAACTTAATGATGCGGTCTTAGTTGCTAGTAGGCATAACTCGAAGAAGAGATTTTCAGTTGAAATTGCATTTTAGTTTCTTAAAAAAAAATATAACATATTAAACAGGGTTGAACGTCACAGTATTATGAAGCCGAAAAGAGGTCCAGGCCAACCTTAAATTCTCGAAAAAAATATATTTAGAAAAATGTAATTCAGATGACGAAGACGAAGGCCATAATCCCCACTCTTGGCAGGCGGCTTGGGGATCGTAGAATACTCACCACCGTTAATCGAAAGGACAGACGCTGCTGCCCGTCCTCCGGTGGTTCTGGATGCAGTGCTAGGACATACGGATGTCCAATAGTTATTTAAACATTAAAAAATGATTAATCCCTACAAGTTTCGTGTCATGATGAATAGCATTTTAGTCAACTAAAATCTTATCGATGTGGATAATGTTTTTATCTTTATTGGATTACATTATCGATTGCTATTGTATAATCTTAATATACAATGATTGAGATTACTTAAAAATATTTTTTACTCATGGCGGATATATTGAAATTTCTTTTACTCAAGATGGCCCGATTTAAATCGTATTTATTGTGTTTCTTAAGTTTTCATTTTTTATAATAAAAATATAAAAACATGTATATTGTAAAAAACCTAAACCTAGAGTACCGCCGACAGCGGGTCAGGGCTCAAGCTGCCGGTGGTTAGGGCTGCAGAGTGAGGAACCTCCTGACAATGCGTGCCGTGTCAAGGACCACTGCCTTTTGTATCTGACCCTTGACCTAACCGTCTAGCGAAAGCCTCTTGAGATGTTGGTCGAGGCTTTTTGCTCTTTTCACCCAACTTCAAAAAAAGAGGTTCTCAATTCAATTCAATTCAATTTAATAATAAATAAGCTTTATAAAAAAAAACCGACTTCAACTTCGAATACCTGGTTGACATATTCATATTTTCTAGTAATTTTGATTTAAAAACTAAACTGCTGAACCGATTTCGATAAAATTTATATGGGACCACCTCTGCCGTATTACCTACCAAACAAAAAAAAGAATCATTAAAATCAGTTGATAATTGGCTGAGTAATCGCGTAACATATTAGGGGGCGTTCATAAAATACGTGAGATGTTTAAGGGGGGAGGGGGTCGAGTCAAATCTCATCTAATCTTACGTTGGAGAGAGGGGGGGTCTCGGCAAATATCACGCAATTTTTTTTGTGATTGAAACAAAAAAAATATATACTATTTTGGCAATATTTTTTTTCTTTTTACAATAACAATCCAACGCGTTTACGTAAGAAACCCACATTTTGAAAAATCTCACGTGATATTGGGGGATGGGGGAGGGGGTTGAATAGAATCTCACGACATCTCACCAGGGGGGAGGAGAAGGACAGAAAATTTAAAAAAACACCTCACGTAATTTATGGACGCCCCCTTAACAAAAAAAAAATGCATACAGTTGAATTGAGAACCTCCTTTTTTGAAGTCGGTTGAAAATAAAGATCACACACATGACTCATGTCAAGTTCAATTAAGTTTAAATTGTTCAACACATATTCGGTTTGGTAGTTTTAAAAAAACAAGCTTGCTGATGTTGGCCATAATGCCGGACAACTGAAATTGGACTGGGCAGGACACGTCTGTCGCATGCGGAGCGACCGCTGGGCAAAGATCACCACAGATTGGATCCCAAAAACCAAACGATCTCAGGGTCGAGGTTACGAAGGCGTGACGGGTTGTCGCATGACAAACACTGGACCACCGCAAATAATACTAATAAATAATTGAATAAAATAAAATAAATATATATAAACTCCAATAAAACCAAAAGCGGCACAGGGTTTTTTAGCTTCTCAAAGTATTTTTTTTTTCGACCCCACAAGGCCTTTCTTTATTCATTCAAAATCTTCTGAACCACAGACTAGCTATAGTCACCGCGTTACCAACTGAGTCGTGCGGCCATAAATCATTCACTATGTCTATCTCGCTCGCACTTGTGGGTCTTGCGGCCTTGATTTATGGCCGCACGACTCGGTTGGTAACGCGGTGACTATAGTGAAACTATACAGAACCATATCTCGTCAACTCCATCTATCGGATTTTTATGAACATTTTTTTTATTGCCTTTCAGAAAACCTGTCACAATTTTTTATCGTATTAAGCTTTTTTGTATTATGATTTTATATTTTATATTGCCATTAATACCAAATCTTAAAAAAATATCTAAGAAGTTTAAAAAAATACTGGCTTGACATAGCTACGCTTACGTGACGTAAGAGGCTCCTTTTGTCTTTCTTAGTTTTGTTATCTTATCTTATCGGACCCTATTTCTCGAATGCTGATCACGACGAATCTTCTTGTATTATTCGTAATTATTAAAATTAATTCGCGCTTTTAGATAGTAAGTTATATTTTAATTAAATAAAAAATTTGGGAAAATAGTTTTCCGTTCTATTAATACTCATTTAGGTAGTTATTTTATTTAAATAAGTTAGTTTTTTTAATGTAAGAAGTGATGTTGCATTCTTGCCATTCGAAACTATATTTATTTAAAATTATTATAACAATTATATCGTTATTTATGGCCTATAAACGTAAGTGCAATAATAATTTAAATGTATAAAAAAGTATAGGTGATGCATTTACATTTACACACACACTGGCACAAAAAATGCACACTATGAAAATAATCATTGTAGTTTTAGAAAGCATTTTGTAGTTTGTTAACACATTTAAAGCGTTACGTAAAGTGGCGAAAATTTAAAAAATATGTAATTCTTTTGGAAATTTCATGTTTATTTTAGAAAATCATTATTTGTTAGCTATATTTGCGATATTTGATAACTGAAGATGATTCACGAACAGCCGTGGAGGTGACGAAAAGACGTTCTAATTTAAACTCTATTTATCATAATAATAAAAACAAACGTTTCTTTGTAAAAACATTAAGATCGATTTTTGAATTGTGTGGATTAGAAAATAAAGCAGTAGCTAAAAGTGGCGCCACTATTGCAAATATAAGTTCGGAATGCTGGCAGCCTCATATTATTCATGTAAGAAGGAAGGCGAATTCGGTTCTTTGAATTAACTCATCTATACTTCGTTTTTCGAACCAATGACAGCTCTTAGTTTTCTGACAAATGGCTATGATTGGTCGTAAATCCGCCATTGTTGTTTACAAATTTAGTAAGGTAAGAAAAAGCAAACTATACTTGTATTGCCAGGAGAGAAAAAAGTTCCGTACAAGACTTTTGACCAGCATCATTTTAACGTTATATTGAAACTCTGCTTCACGTGTTACGTGATAGGAGTCAAGTTTCAATGGTCTTTTCGCCACTGCCATCGCCAGTCCACAGAACCAAAATAATGCAATTGTAAAAATATGTCTATGAAACGTGACCGAGGCTTAAAAGTTTTTACTAAAAATACATCTAGTTTTTCACAATATATAGCTCTGTAAGGTTTTTGTAGTTCTCCTTAGTATTTGTGCCATACTTTTGTATTTCTAAGTTTATTAATGCCGTTCACTATTTTTCCCAGTTTCAATCGATGTTTTGCACCAATGTGTTCACCAACTTAATTGATCTTAAACGTGCTAAATAGAAAACATCATTACCTATCTGTATTCAAATAAAGTTCAAAATAAAGATAAGTGTCATCTTGGTTTAATTTCGACTTTATTTCAATGTCGATAAGTTGTAATTTGTTTGTCGCGTCTACTTAATTTGACTCGTACATCTGAGGGCAAAATGTTTATCAAAAACTTTGTAAATCCTGACCAAAATATTTTTAATTAATCGTTTTATTTTTAACAATTATAAAAATATTTTTATATTAAAATGTGAATGGTGTTAAAAACTAGTCTGTTCCTTGCTACGTTTTGTTATAGGTTTTTTTTGTAAGCTCGCTGGATAGTATAAAGGGCACATCATGAAATTAAAATCTTACTTCTGATTTTTTTGCTGGTAATACGAAGCATCATAGAAGATCACCCCCCGCAGATCAAGTCCAAAACACGTCAACAGTGACCACGGCGCCAACAGTGCTAATGAGAACCAACAAGGCTGCAATATTTTGTTTTTCGTTCTGTTGTGTCTCATGATCGCTTTGGACATCCTAGTCCCTGTTAGTGTATTTCGGGCCGCGCTTTTGTGTATTCGGCTAAATCTAGGTGCAATCCAAAACACGTTACGACGGAATTAAATTAAGTTTGTAAATTTTTATGTGGATAAATCTTGGATTAACCATTTATCCAGAGAACAGGGGGCTTCGGCTATTCACCTGGAAACGTCTCATATATATTATTGACCGATTGTCTAAACAAGTTTTTTCGCAAACAAAAAATATTTTTCCTGTGTGCCCTATTATTTCAATTGGAAGTTTAAAACATTGAAGACATTGTATCCATTCCATTCTTTCAAAATGTATAAAATTACGATGTAAGGAATAGAGTGCACTTTGTTTATAATCGATGTATTTTGATATCACAATAATGGTCATCGCACACCGTATCGGGTGTACTTATCGAAATCTTAGGGACTCAACAGGCACGTTTAATAGGCACATGTAAATCTAAAACCTATAGGTGTATGATGCGTAAATGCGTATGCTATTTACACTTATAGTATTTTTTTTTACTGACTAAATTTGTAAACAACAACGGCGGATTTACGACCAATCATAGCCGTTTTTCAGAAAACTAAGAGCTGTCATTGGTTCGAACCCGCCATTGTTTACAAATTTAGTCACCTAAGGAAAACGGAGTATACATATAAGGGAGTTGCGTGTTGACCAATCGAAGCATTGGTTAGCCCTATATTATTCACATAAAAAAGAATACGCTTAACTGAATTAACTTCCCAGTAAGGAACAATTTTTAAGTATATACAACGTGTAACAAAAAGGTGCAACAATACTGAACAATACGAGTATGTATGTACTCATAATTATGAACAACTTTTACTATGGGGCCAAACCCGAATTTGCGAAAAAAAAACAGCTGATCCATACTAAAAGTTAATTGACCTTGAACAAAATGTATGGAACAGCTGTTTTTTTTCTCGACTTCAGTGTTGGCCCCATAGCAAAACTTGTTCATAATGGTGAGTACGTAATATATACCCTTCAGTATTGTTGAACCTTTTTGTTACACATAGTATAATGTATAACTTTTGAAGCTTTATGAAATCTGACTCCTTTGAAATCGGTACGGTGTGCGAAGGCCTTTATATTTGTTATAAATAATAATGTCGAAAATTGTCTTCTTTTCGAAGATGTATGTTGTATTGGTTTGTAGCATTAATACGCTTAATTACAAGTAGCGTACGTGAATGCATGTTACAACTATTTTAATATAAGTGTAAGGAAATAAATTATTATTTAAAAATATATTTGTTTTATTTGAATTGTCGGTTTGGCCTCAAAGTAGTGTATGCATGTGTTTCAATTGTTAAAAATAATAGGATAAATGGAGAGTTTAACTGAATCTGATGCTACCGTCGAAAAAATAATTGCAATCGGCTGGTAAAGTTCTGAAATATAAGCGTTCAACGTATTTGGGATGGGGTTCTGCCCCTTTCTAGCAAAACACGTGCATAGTATAGATTTTGTTTGGAATCGTGAACTTTGACGTCATAAACCTAGTATAGTGCCCTCCCTGTCTAACATGAAACTAAAATGGTTATAACTTCGTTATTTGTGCACATATTTAAATTTTATTTTCGATGATTCGTTTTGTTGCCAGTCAGCTTTTTTGTGAGTCAATAAAAAACACATGCAATTCCCTATTGTAAAATGCGCGGTTTACAAGTCTAGATTTTTTTATATTTTTCTTATTTATATTCTTGAGTACGTAATAATACATGCATAACCAGTTCTGAAAGCTTTAGTCAATTATATTATAAATAAACAGAGGTGGCATTAAATTATTTTTTCGCACTTGCTCGTGCTTGTGTTGGATCTTATTACATCGATTTTAGGCTCATAATCCAAGCTATTACGCACGCGTGCTTTTTACTTTACACTACGGCACTAGTGCTATAATAGGTATAACCCGGTAAAGTCAACTTTGTACGTGACTGCAATTACACGTATGTATTCGAAGCACTCTTAATATAGCCGGGTAATACTTACAGTTTTTTTGTAATAACAACAAAGAGTTCTTATGCCGCTGAAGTAAATGTCAACCTGCGCGCGCATTGCTGGTTTGGGCGCCATTTTTCGCAAATGTTTAATGACGTTTTCGCTGTGTGGTTGATTATTACCAAAAAAAGTTTGATTTTTCCTCGCCAGTGTGATGAAAACAGTCGTATGAAACAGTTGTGCTATGTTAGTCATTACACTCTCGCCTTCCTTATCGCGCTCGCATGCGGCTCGCGCGCATAATACCGCCTCTAGTGTAATTACCAACATAGCACACTTGTATCATAATGTACTATTGTTACATAAACGATCTAAACTTAATCAAAATTTATAGTTTTCTTTAAGAGACAAGTCAGCGTTGTTTGGTATAACAAAAGTAAAACTCTTTAAAATACGTAAAAGGTAGGGTACATACACAAAAATGTTCCTTGTTAATCTAATAAACCTTTGAATTGTTTGAATAACCCTGTTTTAAACTATCACGGTATGTTTTTTCAATTAGTTATTATTTATTTTATCTTAACATTAAATATTTTAGCATCTTCGTCGTGTGTGACGGCTTTAAGTGTAATATCACCCTTTTTCAATGCGTGCAAGGCACAAATTAACTTCCATCCACTGAGGTTTAGTAATAAGTAGGTACGTTTTAGTAGTTGTTTACGTAATTGTTTTTTTTTTTTAATTCTTTAATATATGTGATTGATTCAGGCGTTACTTTGCGGAAGTCCATTGTTACCAAAATTTGTTTTAATTTCTAGTGTTTACAGCGGAAAAACACTAGAAATTCTTTAATATTATTGAGGGTTTGGTCAGACATGACCATGCCACCCTCATAGGCCTCGTACCAACTACTACATTATTATACGTTGTAAACATTTTTTAAAGATGTTGAACAGAGTTCCGGCCTCGTCCGACAAGGGATAAGCCAGAGCAGTATTAAGGTACTGTCGCCAAATAAGAGCCAGCTCTAAATAAGGTCCACGAGTTCAAATATCCCGCTTCTATTACTAAATTGAAATCTGATGGCGTGTAGACGTTCCTCATTAACCAATCAACGAAGTGCATTCGCATTACTATAGTTTTACGCCGCCATTTTGTTAGTATGCCTGTCGATGCGGACAAGACACAAGGCGTAGGCCGTTTTGTAAAATTTTTGTGCGTTTGTTTTATGAATTGCAGTGTTTTTGTTGAGTTTTTGGTAAAAACTTCCAAGAATAAGGGAATAATAAGCTTCCAGGCGTGAATTGTTAAAGTAAGTAAGTGAATACAATGTTTTGTTTTGTCAATCTTGATTGGTTTTCATCGGAATGGCGAAGTGCCTAAGAAAGTCCATTTCCTTGTCTACAAATAAGGACCGGACCTTAATAGGTCAATAAAAAATGTAATCGGCTTGTTTACATTTCTTTCAAGTCTAATTCACCTCATTCACTAACAAAATAATACAAATTTTAGCTTTTTATTGAAATTTTATTATTTGAATGATGCAAAATTTGAAAATCCTACTTTTAGTTTGGGCTGTCCCTTTTATATAGGTATACCTACAGATAGATACAATAAATAATGATGTACTCAACGTTATTAAAGTCGTAAATTAAAATTACGTATTTTTTTCAGAAAAGACATAAATATGGATTTACCGACTAAAGTAAAGCGTGGTATAGGGTGGACTCAAAGCGATATGGAAAATGCTTTAGTAGAAGTGAGTAAGCACCAGATGTCTGAGCGAGCCATCGCCTTGAAATACAATATACCTCGGCGAACTTTAAAAAATCATATAAAAACTGGAAGTACGGTAAAGAGGCTCGGAAGAAAAGCTATTTTCACAGCAGAACAAGAAAAGGATTTGGCGGAAAGAATAAAGAGGTTTTCGAAAATAGGAGTTCCCTTAACCCCAAATATGATACGTAAACACGCTTATTTGTTCTGTAAGAAGCACAACATCCAAAATTGTTTTAGTGACAAAAAATCGACTGCAGGCAAAAAATGGCTGAAGAACTTCCTTGAAAGGAATCAAGATATATCGAAACGTAAAGCACAATTGATGAATCCAGCAAGAGCTCAAAAGCTTAACAAACCTATTGTTGAACAGCACTTCAAAGCTGTTCGGGAAATCTATGACGACCTAAACATAAACGAACATCCGGAACGTCTATATAACATAGATGAAAAGGGATGCAGGCTGACAGTTCATCGGCAACCCCAAGTTCTGGCTGAAAAAGGCTCTCGTAGGGTTCATTTAATAGCTCAGGAGCACGCCGAAAATGTGACTGTAGCTATGTGCATAAATGCTGCTGGGATGACAATTCCTCCGATGCTACTTTTCAAGGGAAAGAGAATGCGTGACGAGTTTAAAGAAAATTTACCTCCTGGGACCTTGGTGAAAATGGCTCCGAAAGGCTCAATGACCACCGAACTATTCGTGGATTTCATCAACCACTTAGCTAAATATAAGTCACCAGGCAAGTGCCTTCTTATTTTCGACGGAGCATCATCGCATTTAGACTGCGATATTGTTGATGCAGCAGAAAAACAGGACATAGTACTATATTGCTTACCCTCGAATACAACCCACGAGCTGCAACCACTGGATAAATCTGTCAACAAGTCCTTCGAGCACTTTTGGAATGAACAGGTATTGCAGTTCAACTACCAAAACCCACAGAAAAAGCTGACTAAAGCTCGTTTCAATAAAATATTGACAATGGTATGGCCAAAATGCATGACTCAAAGCAATATTGTCAATGGCTTCAGAGCAACTGGTCTATATCCTTGGGACCCAAATGCAATTCCAGATGAAGCCTTCGCTCCATCCATACTGACTCATTTGAATGTAGCGCACTCAGATACTGGAGTTTCAGTGACGTTTCCATTTTCTCCCGAACGTGTTGAAACAATTGACAACTGTGACTCGGATGTCACTTTCTGTGAAGAAGATCAAAATGTTTCTCCAGCAAAACAAGTAGAACAGACAGTACATACCTTTCAAAAATTAGTGGATTACAGTTCTTCTACAGAATCAGCATCAGAAGAAACACATTCAATCGCAAACAATTTAACAATTGAGAATATCCGCTGCAGTACTCCCGTACCGGGCACTTCAGGATTGCATACTAATCGTCAACCTAACCTTTTATCTTCTCCATCTGAAGGTTCAGACACTGAATATCATCTGCCAATGCAACGAAATTATCCAACGAGAAGGATCAGAATATATACATCATCCTCTTCGGATGATGAACAAAATGAGATACCAATACAGAAACATGGATCAACAGAGGTGAATGAGACAGACTGGTCTGATGATGACAATATCCCATTGTTCAGAACAAAAAAAACTAAAAAACTTTCTTGTGCGCAGAGGACACCTTTTCAAGAATTTATTCCCACTCCTAATTACGCTGAAACTAAAGCAACACCACGGCGCAAAGCATTAAACTACATAGGACAACGTATAACCAAAGATTTATTTAAAGACAAGGAAGCAAAGAAAACAGAAAAGATGGGTTCAAAAAAGCCAATTGATAAAGACAAAAAAGGGCAGATAAAGGATAAAGCAACCAAAGATTTATTTAAAGACAAGGAAGCAAAGAAAACAGAAAAGAAGGGTTCAAAAAAAACAATTGATAAAGACAAAAAAGGGCAGATAAAGGATAAAGCAAATAAACAGAAAGCAACGACAACGAAAACTAAACAACAAAATGAAAATATAGATAATTTGACACGAAATAGAAGAACAGATAAAGCAAACAAATCTAAAGAAGATTGGTACTGTCCAGCTTGCAAAAACAATAATGTAGCAGATATGAGAAAGTGCAAAAACTGTATATTATGGTATCACGAGGAATGCGTTGGCTTAACGAAAGCAGATTTAGATGACTTTTTATGCCCAGATTGCTCGTAAGCTACCATAATAATAGTTACTTTTTTGACTAACATGACTAACATGTTTAGGTACCTATTGTTTTTTTCGAAACTGATTTTATTTCCTCTTATCTTTTGAATTGTGAAGTAAGAGTTTAGAATTGTTTTTTTTATTTTTTATGTTATTAAGTTTTTGAGTTTGTCATTACTTTGTTTAAATGTTCAGAATATAAAAATTAAGGAAAGAGTTAGAAATTAATAAATCATGAGTAGGTAGCATGACTGTGCCTTGATTTAAATTTTATAAAAAGCTGACTCGGTGCTGATTTTATTAGGTATTACTATACTGTTGATTTGGTAGTCCAATTAAGGCCCATTGCCAAAATATGATTCCTATAGACTTAATAAAGGCCCAAGGGCCAAAGACTAAAAACGTTCTAAAATTGTTATTATTCTGTTTATGATTATTTCAATAAATAAATATAATTGCAAAACTAAACAGTGTTTCATTAAAAAACATAAAATAAAACTTTTGTTTTATGTTTAAAATGTAATACTCTTATTAAGGACCATCAGGTTATTTTTAATTAATAAATGAATTAATCCATCAGGGATGACAACATAATTCTTATCTTTAAACAAAACTAAAAAAATAAAATAATTAAACAAAGTATTGACGGAAATATCTACGGAATAAGAATGACCCTTATTAGGATAGTATACTCTTAATAAGGTCCATTGACATGTTTTTTTAAAACAAATATTGTCATTTCATTACATAGGATATTTGATTTTTGGTTAATGTTTTGACTTAAAATATATATAATTTGTGTATTTTATATGTCTCTTAACTCGAACTCATTCTTATAACAGATTTATAAGGATTTGCAAAAACATGGGCCTTATTTAGCGACAGTACCTTACACCACCCCACATCTCTCACGTTAATGTTGGTGTACAAATAAAAATCGGACCTGTCCGCCTCGGTCCGGACACACTCCGCCACAACATGATATACGTCTTCGACCACTCCACACTCAGTGCAGTTTGGTGTTTCGGCCTTACCTATCAGGTGTAAAAATCTGTTGAGCGGAATGTGACCGTATCGAAGCCTCATGGCCGTTACAATGTTTGTCCTACTCATATCAGCGCCGGCAAACCAAGGTGAGCGGTTCAGATTAGGTTGAATTGTTTTATACCAAACGCCCTTAGATACCGATCGCTCGTCAAAGTGCTCCCGCCACAGCTCCTTATCTATCTCTGACCATACCTAAACAGTCGGAGAACAAGGGCAGGCAAACGAAGGGTGTCCCGTTGAGTAAAGCATCTCTGGCGAGGCGATCAGCTTCCTCGTTGCCTGGTATGCCGACGTGTGATGGTATCCATTGGATCTTTAAGAGAGTGAGTCTATGTACCTACTAAAAGGTAGGTACTACTTATTATTTATTCTTTTTTTTTTTGGCAATAAAAAATATTCTATTCTATTCTATTCTTGGTATAACTTATTGGACGGCATAAAAATTAAAGACTGAAAGACACATCTCATAGTAGGTACCTACTAAAAATCGATTGTGTCACTACTCGTATAAAGATTGGAAATGTTATTTGCATAAACGTCAACCCCTAGCTTGAAGGGTAGGATGTTAATTTAAAAACACGGTTCGGGACATGTTCAACTAAAGTAGATTTTAGCTTCACATGCCCAGACAAATTGGTGAATGTCATAGGAAAAAGGTTTTACTTCATGTTACAATTCGATAGGGCTAAAAATTAAGTATTAGGTTTTTTCACTAAGACATGTTCTAGATTATATTGTCTTCAATTGCTAAGCTATAGATTCAGGCTAGGATAAGTAGCTTATCATCTGATGATTCATGATGATTACTTTTTATATTTCCACCGGTCCACCCATCTTCGCTATTATAATGACACTTATCTTCCACGCCCTTCTAGCATAATACGTACCCATTGGATTAGCTAATGGCTATAATCTGCTTGTAAAGCTTTGTACCACTTTTTGTAGGGAGGTAACCACGCATGGCACTCTTTCAACTAAACTTTCACAACTAGAAATTCGTATGAACTCGCAACTCATGCATAACACACCCACAGATGGCATTAATAATGGTCACAGATCGTAACCATATTTTTTTTTGGCGGTAGGTCTTGCCTTGCACCTCCAATGGTACCTATATGCTCGGTGTCCACACACAGACACACCTACTTAATCGACGGTCTAAGTCCCAGATGACCACGCGCCGCTTTTTCGATTTCACCATTTTTGAAGGCTTATAACCACTAGATATAGTTATGAAAAATCCTTTGATTAAGAGAGCCAGACCCTCCAAGGAAAAATCGCAAGAGTATTATTAGGTACAAAGGTTCAGCAAAATATCAAATTTAAACAAGCTTTAGAATCTACCTACCTAAAAATGGGACTAATTATTATAGGCTATGTCCAGTTTTATGAATGAATACTTGCTTGAATCGTATATTTTTTCTAAACCATTGTAAATGTTATTCTCAGTAATGTCATTGGCTGCGATTTTTCATAACGATATGCAGTGATTTTTTATAATTATCTAAAAATGTTGAAATGCACGAGCGAGATAACGGCACGCAGCACAGAATGCTGCGTGCCTTAAGATGGAGTTAAGTTATGCGATTCTCCATACTTAAGATGGACTTAAGTATCGTTATTAAGTTATCGCTCACCAGATCCCCATCTGGTGAGCGACTCTCCATACAAACGTATTCCCGTATTTTCTTCCTGGATAATGCTTCTAGCAGTGGCGAAGGGTCCATATAACCCGATTCCTATCGGCTTCCCTTTTGAAAATGTTTCTGTAAGTATCTACAACCGACATACTATCTAATACCTACCACCTCTCAATAATCTCCGAGGTGCCTTTAAATTATCTTAGCAATGTCACAGAATAAATATTACTTACTTGCGCGGTAACCCGCTCCGCGTCGAGTTACGCATTCGCCACAGAATAAGTAATAATTACTATGCGCGTAATCCGAAGCGAGCCACAGAATACATTACAGTGAGTACCACAGCAATTTCACAGAATAAGTATTAGTTACTATGCGCGGCAAGCCGGTGGGCGCCGGGTTGCCTTGCAATCTGTCCTGTTTCACAAGTCTTGCATGTCGAACACAGCGTCTCGCGCGGGATCGCTAGCTATCTTTCTCACACTCGTGAATTTTTGTATAGTTCGTGCTCGCTCACACACGCGGGATAACTCGGTGATTTTCGGCTTATGATACCTATTCATTGTGTTGTTTACGTTGATAGAAGTAAGTTCCGAGCTATCTATAAACTATAAATCTAGTATATTTCTCTGCTATAAATTAATGTTGATACGGTTTTCAGGTAATAGTTATGGTCGTGTTTTGATCGTTACTTGTTAAGTTTTTTTTGTCTGTTTGATTCGTGTTGTTGTTGTTTTAACGTGAATGTGACAATGTGATAGCAAGCCAAAATCGCCGACACTGACCCGCCGATTTTTACGCGATGGTGCTTTTAAGTACCTATGGTACTACTGCTTTCGGTACGATGATAGGTACCTAAGTTTTTTTTGCTTCGGCTTTCCTTTACTGAATTTTCACCCTTCGCCACTGGCTTCTAGAGCAATATTTTATATAAATTCTAGGTCTACTGTAGACATGTCTCTGTGATTTTCTTTTTTCAGCAACTCGCTCACCGGATCCCCCCTTAAGTGGGTGTGTCTATTATAAAGAATCACCCTGTACAAATACATGCGATAAACATCGTGTTCAATTCATGAAAGCCTCGTGGGAGCTACTGATAGTGTAATGAGGAGGCATTATCGCGTTCTTTTCAACAGCTTTATTGCAGGTGTTATAATTCAAACTGTTTTATTGATAAGTTAAGCTTTATCTTAGTAGACATAAGTATCTACTTAGCTGGTGGCGCGTGCACTTTGGCGCGTGTTTTGGTGCGTGTTCATTGTACTATGTTCATGAGTGTAAAAAAGATGATGGTCTAAGACTATTTTAATAAAAAAAATTGTATACGGGCGATTGCGATTTCAAGGTTGGCCCCATAGTAAAAGTTGTTCATAATGATGAGTACAATGAAATCCTAGAAGGATAACGGTGTTCAAACTATAACAGCCCGTATAAGTATTCTAACAGCTATCTGATTTCCGCAAAGTACTAACAAAGTAAGTAAGTAAGTACAAAGTATGTACTTTGCTTAATTTGGGGCTAGATGGCGCTGTGTGAAAAATTACCTCCGATATTTCTTTATTTATTTTTATTTAATTACTACTATTAATATGATTTGCCAAAAAACCAAAGTCACCAAATAAGCTCTTAGGGTTTGCAAGTTGAAGTGGCTGTGGGCAGGCCATATCGCTATAAGAACTGACAACCGATGGGGAAGAAAGGTTCTTGAGTGGCGACCGCGAACCGGAAGACGCAGCGTAGGAAGGCCTCCCACTAGGTGGACCGACGACATTGTGAAAGTCGCGGGCAACCGGCGGATGCAAATGAAAGGTTGTCGTACAATGTGGCAGTCTAAGGGGGAGGCCTTCGTTCAACGTGGACGTCTCCGGGCTTGATGATGAAAACTATTAGGTATAGTATTGAGTATTTTTTGCCGTGGCAGCCTGATTGGGACACCGCTCGACTTGAACACGTGAGGACGCGGGTTCAAATCCCGGGCTTGTCAATGACTTCTTTGAAGTTTATGTTCGAATTTTCATCACGGCTCTTTCAATGAGGACAAATATCGTGAGAGATAACTTGCATACTTTCGGAGAACAAATCTATGTATCCACCAACCCGAACTGGGCCAGCGTGGTGGATAAGGCCTTATCGCCCTTCGAGGGTAGCCCTTAAGTGCTAATTCTGGAAGGTCTAAGACACAGGAAAGCGAAAGCCCCACTTCTTAGTAGAACGGCTGTCAAAACAATGTTGTAAAGAAATTGTATGGAAAACCGCTGTCGCCAGTTTCACACATAATTGCATAGAAACTACGACGAAAAAATGCCAATCATTGGTCGCGCATTTGAAGTAAAACGCTCGAAATGCCATTTTGCAACAGATTAGAATTAATCTAATTACGAGGCAATGTGGCAATGTGGTTTGGTTTCCTACGCGTCTATTTAAATTGTCTTTTTGAGTATTCTCAGTTTAAAAACATGTATACAGGAAGAATTTTAATTTCAATTTAAAAACATCCGTTCTATTTACTTCTCTCTTCAGTGGTCTAAGAGTATTAAAATACTAATTATGCTTTGTAGGTATTATAATATTATGTGACTGTGATAAGAGTTATTGTTTATTTCTGATAGCTTAATATATAGATTAACTCTTTATTACTCACACCTAAATAATAATACAAACAAATGATTAAATAGCTTAAGCACTAGTGTAACAAAATGGGTTGTTCCTAACTGGCCCTGGTCAACTCATCCTTATTTTTAATATCTCATCTCGTTCTAAATCAGTATTCTTAACTCGTCCGACTGAATGACGGATCGAAAAATTGTGGTGGGGCACGTGCCCCTGGATCCGCCCTTGATAGAGAGCACATGGGACAACGAGAAATAGGTCGCTCTCGTGGTTCCATTAATAGGACACAATCCTGTGGCCAAAATACACCCGATTATCTTGTATTTTGTTAATGCATAATAAGCACTATGATATATGACAGCTTGGATAGTTATTAGTAATAACTATCCAAGCTATCATATAGCTTGGAAAAAATGTCTTGAAACGGTTTTTTTCTTTACTGACAATACGGTGGAAATTCATCCAATCATCTTCCTCTGTGGTACTGTGGGGTTGCTAGTATTTAGAATTATTTGTGATAGTGTCACCCCTATTAAATTCTATTCGTTTTAGCCAAGCTATAGCATAAACCAAGCCAAGCTATGACTTCTTAAATTAAAGCGTAACTCCTCTGTAAGTGAAGTTACGTTAAAGTTGAATCAGTGTGCAGAACCACAGAAGAAAAAGTACTACGTAGTAGAACTCTGAATTTAGTTTGGCTATTATTGTCCCTAGGTATAATAAATTCATGATACTGATCGCAAAATTACATTTTAATCAAAACAACAATAATTTATTTTATCAAGAAGATCACAGTAGGTAATTACTTCGCCACGCTCGAGTCGTCGATGACCAGGTCATCGGTAAAGCCGCAGTTGGTCCGCCAGGTGTCTTCATTTAGTACGTAGGCAGAGACAAGCTCCTTGTAGGTGTCATAGGGGCATAGGAGGTTGTCGCAGCCAGCCACGGGCAGGTAGATCAAGTCTTCTCCAGGAGCAGGTTGGTACACCGGCTGGAAGGTGGAAAGCTTGATTAGGTTAGTCTGATAGGTTCGCTCCAGCGATATTACCATATTTTTTGTTAGTGTCCTTTTTTTGGCCAGCTATTCGCCTGATCGGAAGTGACACGCCGCTCCGGTGTGTCGAGATAGAGTGGCTATGTTTCAGTTTAAAAAGCAATGTTACCAGAGAAATTACAGGGCATGAAGGGATATGACAATGTCATCAAAAGATGGCGGTGAGCTTCTTTCTTGGGAAGTACGAATCAAGAAAGGTAAACCAAATCATTGTGTATGAATCTGATGAAAAAACTTCTTCTTGTATCTGTGTTTTATCAGTGATTGTTTTTCGCGGTATCTCTAGGCACTATGCCGTGGATCATTATCAATTTGATCGTGATCATAGGTAAGGCATGGTAAAAACGCTATAGAAAATATTAGATTGCTATACCAAGCAACTTTTTAAAGTAAAATCAGCGTCAAAGAAGCAAACTATCCGAGTGACCAGTATTTTCCAGAATGACGAGTGTCACAACTATTGACTTAAACATCACCTTTTAATTTTTTTCTATTCTGTTCTATTCCATTCTATTACATTATTTGCCATTCTATTCTATTACATTATATTCTATTCCATTTCATCCCATCCCATTCCACTCCATTCCACTATATTATATTCTTTTAAAACCTTTAAAATAGCTCTTTAATCATTCTCATCATGCCAAAAAGATTTTTAAAACTCACCAGTACAACATATTCGCCGGTTTCCTGAACCAGACGGAGCTCGAGAGCGAAGGCAGCGGCGTATTTAGGCACGCCCTGTCTGGGCGTAATCTGAGACACTGCCATCAAAGAGTACACGTTGAAGTCATGAGCGGAGTAGATCCTCACACTCGGTGTGTCGGTTCCAGCTATCTGCTCATCGGCATACGTGAAGAACTCGTTTAGGAGGGGACCTGGAAGAAAATTGTTAGTGAGACGAATGCAGCAAACTTTTTCTCAAAATGAAGATACCTACCTACTCTCTCTCTCTACGCTAACATTCCCGAAACCAGCAATGATGCTCTATGATGAACGTTCTTGCCAAAAATAATCCAATACTCGTTGAGTGAAGACGACTAGTTTGTTGGGAAACACTCAAATAGCATATCGCACAGTCGTAACGGTTTGCACATTGAAAGTAGGACCAAACCGCTTCGTTCAATTTCTGGAACGTGAATTATAATAAGCCTCTTTGAAAATCTGTGATCCAAGCTCTAAAATAGTCCCGGAATGAGTTATAATTAGATAAATAACTCCATTTTCCGGATGCATTGGTCACAGATATCAGCGATACAGGCCATGTAATACCATATTTTATAATAAAGGCAGCTTACCAGCTTGGTATACGATGTAGTCGGAGTCACCAAATATGTTGTCTATGGCCACATCAGCAGCATCACTGATTTGAGGCAAGATGGCGGCAATCTCGTCAGGCAAAGCCACTCCCAGGTTAATCTGTGTGACATTATACATAAGAGGCGTGTAAAGGTACAGCTTACTGATTTTGTACTCAAGTATTTATGAATAAGGAATCAAGATCTCAAAAACAATAATAAAATTGAAATCTCACCTGGCTAACGTAAACGTCATAAACACCGTATGCCATAGAAGGCATGCTGGTGATATTGTAGCCGAGCTGTTCAGAGATGACATTCAGGGCGTTGAAAAATCCAGCCATACGGGCACTGTTGGCGTACATCAGGGAGTAATAGCCAGAAATGAAGACGGGACAGTTCAGTTCAGCCATGTTCTGTGGAAAAATCATAACATCATGGTACTTGGTGAAGACAGTTTCGATCTTCTGTTGGCAACTAACTTCGTTATAGTAGCGTTGCTGTTCTATATTTTTCAACCGAATGAAAACAAGGTTTTCAATTCGACTGTATGCTTTTTTTTGTATGTTTGTTACGCGATTACTACTCCCATTACGAACTGATTTTATGATTATTTTTTGTTTGGTAGGTACCTACAGAGGTGGTCCCATATACATTTTATCGAATTCGGTTCAGTAGTTTGGTTTTTAAATCAAAATTACTAGAAAATATGAATATACCTAGTATTCGAAGTTGAAGTCGGCTGTATAGTTTTTAAAAAGCATTTTATTATAGAATTAGTCTACAGCCTACAACATCCTTTGAGTATCTACTAGACACTATAGAAAATTCAATCACACAAAATTAGGGTTATTACTACAGTAAAAAAATGCAAACTCAATGCAAAAATACACTTTTTCATCACACTTGCTCGTAAAGTAGATCTTATTACATCGCATTTAGGCTTATAATCCAAGCTATTACACACGCGTGCTTTTTACTTTACATTACGGCACTTGTACTATAATAGGTATAACCCGGTAAAGTCAAGTTTGTACGTGACTGCAATTAGACGTATGTATACGAAGCACTCTTAATATAGCCGGGTAATACTTACAGTTTTTTTGTAATACCAACAAAGAGTTCTTATGCCGCTGAAGTAAATGTCAACCTACGCGCGCATTACTGATTTGGGCGCCATTTTCCGCAAATGTTTGTTGACGTTTTCGCTGTGTGGTTGATTATTATCAAAAAAAAATAGTTTTTTCCTCGCAAGTGTGACGAAAACAGTCGTATGGCACTCTTGTGCTATTAGTCATTACGCTTTCGGCTTCCTTATCGCGCTCGCCTGCGGCTCGCGCGCATAATACCGCCTCTAGTGTAATGACCAACATAGCACACTTGTATCATAATGTACTATTATGCGCTATTACTTTTAGTTTTATTTTAATGCCCAAAAATATTCTCTATTGTCTTATTCAAAATGTGTTTAACAAGCGCTATCTTAGTATCTTATTATACATTGCCAGTCTGCGATTGAGCATCAATGATGAGTTTTCAGGGTCAATGTGTCCATGTGTCTTTGAACTTATGAGAAATAAATGTGTCCCTATTAAGCACACCACCCAAACAACTATATCGGTGTACGACGTCATTGAAATTCCGTCGTCCTGGTGTATTCGAGCTGATTATCATAAATTATCTCTGTTATTTATACGGTTTATTACTTACGATGTCATATTTGGCAGGAACAGTAGTGAAAGGCGTGGGGACCCAGTTGACCTCGTCGCTCCAGCTGCCGGAGTAAGCAGGGTAGACGGCAGCCATGGCGGTGAGGACGGTCATCTTAGCGCGAGTGGAGTCAGTGGAGCGGATGTAGATCTCAGACTTGTTGTACTGGTCTGAGAGAAGCTCGTCGTAGCGGGTGCGGATGAACTTTCCCAGGTTATAGGCGCGCTGTTTGCCCAACTAGAAGAAATTCACATTTACTTTCCATGCTGGTGATAGCTAATCAATGTTTCTTCTAATGATATTATACGTGAATGTATCTAGGATTGTGTGTAATTCTGTGTCTCTATTTGTTAGCTTTTCAGGACTAAACGAATCTTGATAAATTTTAACAGTGCGACTTACATTCATCACGTAAAAGGTTTTTTTTCTTCTAGAAAGATAAACTAGAAGGATCACAAAACTGCGAGACACAGTTTGCGAGCAAGTTTACGTTGTATTTGTTAGGTCGCAGACAAGTGGCTTTTGAGGAATCATAAAAAAAAATATACTAAAAGAGACTTAAGTATATACAAGTTTTTGTATATTACTTTCTAGTGAGTGCGGTAAGAGTATCCTCAACTCACATTAGTAAGCTGGCCATATCCGTAAGGTGCGCTGGCAGCCACCACAGCTTCAGAGTCGGTGCTGAATGCCAGGGTGGACTCTACTGGGGTCCTGTCGCCGTGACGGTGGATCTGCAAGTAAAATTAATCACAATACAATATTAATTGGGTTTTAGCCCAACGCATAGGCATGAACTTGGGTATGTCCTAAAACTGCAATCAGAACCACCAGGTGGACGGGCAGCAGTGCCATCTCGGTTAACGGTGGTGAGCATTATGCGGTTCCCAAGCCACCTTTCAAGCGTGGGAATTACGGCAACCTCTCCCTGACCTCCCTAAACTTCGTCCAGTAGTGGACGGTTTTTGGCTGATGACGTGATATGTATAGCCATTCAACCCGGCAATGCTGCAAGCACGCTTGTCTGGTGGGCACGCTTTCGCTACTATTCTATGTAAAAATATTGGTAGAACGCGTCCCAACAGCATTCTATAATCGGTCTCTGATTAATAATTTAAAACTGCCCTCTATCTAGCACAAGAGTAGCAGATTCGCAAACAGCAGGCGCCGGGAAAGTGTTTAGTCGGTGCAGTCGTATACGTAACCCGAGTGCGAACCAATGCAGTCGGCCATCTTTAAAATTTTCCCCTTTGTCAACAAAAAAAGTCATCACGTATTGGAACTCTTTCCTTTGAGACAATGGATGGTGAGTATCATCGGCCCAGTGATTTGACTTGCTACTTTAACCGATTAGTGTTTTGCTCACTAATGCTCGGTAGCCAAAAGTTTTGTTACTGCCGTGTTAAGTAGGTACTGGACGACATTACCACCTGAGTGAAAAGAATTTAGCTAATTCTATTTAAACGTCTACTTGGAGAAACTTACCAGGAACGTGGACACGAGGGTTGTTCCATCAGTAACGGAGTCTCCCAGGGTCTGAGTGGTGATAGCTAACAAAAACACAACCAGTAAGTTGGTGGCCATTTTGAAGGTCTTTCTGGTTCTTTTTGTTCGTTGATTGCTTTAGAAGCCGGTGCCTTGTTAGCAATGCCTTATTGTAGACATAGTCGTATATTTATACTGGATATTTTATGAAGGGATTATTCATTTTTATTATGTATAGTTAATCTTTTTAGGGTTACAGCGTAATAGATTGCGTGGGTGTGTTTATGTAATTCGAAGCAATCGTCCTTTAACTGGACTGAAAACTTTTTGAAAAGTACCTAAGCCACTTTTTTAATACATTGGAGTGAGGAGAAGAGCAAGATGTTTGCCTGGTGGTAAGCATCATGCCTGCCGCAGTAACAAAACGAGAATTGCGAACTTGCAAACAAAATCCTGCGCCGCACTGCACTGCGCTCGTCACCCTGAGATATTACGGCCTTACTTAAAAACGCCGCTCAAAACTTAGTCACTGCTTAAACTTCTCTTTCTTGTTCTTGCATGTTACACTTCACGTCAGAGACAAAATGACAGAGCATCTTTAAGCAGTGACTAACGGTTGAAAAGTTTTTTTAAGTAAGACTGTTAGATGTCAAATCTTTTCATGGCGACTCGATCACTTGATTGCTTATAACTGTTCCAGAATAGTGGCGAAGATCACTATAATAGAGACCAGATTCTGACCATATCTCATCTGATGTTAAATGAAGATGTGGTTAAAGATGGTAAGTACACCAAACCTAGTTGGAACTAGTTCTCAAGCCAGGATTCTGAAACTCATTGTTGGCAAGTAACAATTGTTGCCACACACACAAAAAATTATATATCAAATAAAGTCAAATTAGTTAAAAACTAAGCAGTTTCATACAACAAAACGTATGATTCTTATTGTTCGTGTAATACAGAACCCTCTAAGCTAATCATATATTAATACGTAGTGGGCCGATAAAGCTAAATTTTATGGTAGACACGCCCAATAAACGAAAATATGGTTATCAGAACTCTCACTATATCCTCACTGGCAAGCACCGTGATCTTTGTGACGAAACCAAGCAGATAATCATTATGGAATAAAAAATAATACACCCACTTTTTTTCCTTTTTATTGGCTTCTTTTGTATCTTAAATACAAGTTATACCAACTCTCTTTTACTAATGTAATGTAATTACTATTGTTTAGTTGTAATTAATATTGTGTATTGTCTATTGTCTATTGTTTGATTAAATAAAGCGAACTTTTAGTTTTTTTTACAATGAGACTAATAACATGCTCTTCTGATGGTGACAGATAACGCCTGCAATGGCACACAAAACTAAGAATTAAAAAAAAAACAGGGTAAATCACTGGATCTGGGTATGTCCTTAAACTGCACCCAGACCCACTGGAAGACAGGCAGCAGCGTCCTCTCGGTTAATGGTGGTGAGCATTCTGCGATCGTCAAGACGCCTGCCAAGCGTGGGGATTATGGCCTATTAAGGGGAAGCCTTCATCTAGCAGTGGACGTCTTCTGACTGATGAGAGTGAGTGCAAATCACTGCATTGGCGGAGTTATAAGACTCAGACAAGAAAAGAAAGGGCTAATATTCCGGCCCTGTAATTTCGCAAACAACCAGTACGTCTGACTAGCCTACCATCAAGTGAAACGAGAAATGAGACGAGAAAGTCGCTACAAACGGAGAAGCCTTCAAAACACTCTTAGAACACTGGTATGAATGTTATAGCCCCAACGAGTAAATGTTTCCTTGTTAGCAGCACCTCACAATTTTGAGTATATTCCCCTCGAACGTAGAATCCCCTAGGACCTTGAATTTCTTTGATTCCCCTCGAACCATCTAGATTCCCCCCTCAAACCATCAACTTTTTTTTTTTCGTAAAAATAGCTAAGGCCTTACTCACCCTAAAAGAAAGAGCCTACTTAGTATCTTATCGGAGCAATAAAGCTAATCGGAGTCTATCACGGCGTGTAAAAATGATCATATAGTGCTCAATCAGGATGATTTGTTATTTCGAAGACTGGTCGTATAAAGATTATCTGTGTATTATGTGGATCAGGTAGCACGTGAGGTGGGTGTGTCTGACTGTCGTTATTCAATTCAATTTGTTCATGTAAAATGCAGCTTACAGGTTTATTCTTACGCGTTACGTTTTTTATATTATAAGAAACCAGCTGCGCCCACTTCACCCGAACGGAACATCCCACAGAAACGTGTTTTCGCGAATTAAGTAGCGTTAAGATTAATTAGCCTGTTTATAGTCCACTGCTAAGTACAGGCCTATTCTCAAAGCGCTATTGGGTCATTTCCACCACGCTGGCCCAGTTGTGGGTTGGTGGATTCACATACGCTTTACACATATGCTTCGCTAGGCTACCATAATTTCCCTAATGGAATGAAATTCTGCTCTCATGATTAGAGTTGCGGCGTGAACAATCAGATGACGGGACGTAGAACAGTTTTTTAACTCTAAATGCTTTACAAACTCTTAGAGATGTCCGAGATGTGATGTTGTTATGCCAACCATAGCATAAAACCGTACATTCTTACCCGGAGATTGCCACTGCTGAACTAAGGTCTCCCCCTTTAACCGCCACCCACACTGTACGACGACCTGCCATTGACATCCACGGCCCGCGGTTTTCAAAATGTTCATTCACAAAAGGCCTACCTACTCTTCGCCTTCCGGTTCGTGGTCTCCACCCAAGAACCTTTCTTCCTCATCGGTAGAAGCTGTGCACGGGTCAAAACGTGACAGTGTGAATGACACAGTTTGACCAGTGCATTTGCGCACCGTAGCTCACAATGGTTTGTAAAGGTTGAACAATATACAGGCTGTTTGTTTGAACACCGTTATCCTTCTAGGATATCATTGTACTCATCATTATGAACAACTTATACTATGGGGCCAACCCTGATATCACGAAATAAAATCAGCTGTTCCATACAAAAAGTTCATTGTCCTTGGACAAAATGTATGGAACAGCTGATTTTTTATCGTGATTTCAGGGTTGTTCCTATAGGAAAAGTTGTTCATAATGATGAGTACAATGACCCCTTAAAGTTTTAGACATTTATAAAAAAAAAATGGTGTATATTTGTATTTTGCTGCGGTTGCTGATTGATATTTTGATATAAACTGCGATTAAAAAATATACTTAGTTTAAAAATGGGGTTGTGATTACCTAATCTAGCTTTGCCAGAGTTTTAGTTATCTCTATGCCAAATCTTATCACGATCGGCTAAGCTGTTTGATAGTGTAAAATTAGCAAACCAAGAAACAAGGTTACTTTCGAGTTAATAATATTAGTGTGGGAATACTCACGTTTAATTAAATCGGATACTCCGACTATAGTTTCGATCACATCCGGTGACCTTTTTCAAAGACAAGCTAAGCTAAGCTTTTTTTTGCTAAGCAGGACGCAGCTGCACGCGCGTCGGGCTCTGTTTTCACTCTTTGAAAAAGGTCACCGGATGTGATCGAAACTATAGTCGGAGTATCCGATTTAATTAAACGTGAGTATTCCCGTATGAATAAAACAAAAATGTGTCAAAACCACGTCAGTTTTCATAATAAAATATTAGTGTGGTTTACAATCTGAATTATTAGGACTTCTACTACTTTGAAAGTCTGCATTTCTATAAAACTACGTAGAGAAAGTAAAACGTCCGTGCAGCGCACCGGAAATGACCTTCTGATGGCACAGCTCTCCGCAAAAGGCGTACTTCCGCTTTCTGAATGTTGTAGAGACTTCCGCGTGGTACTATTAGCGTAGTATTATTTCTTCTGTGCTTCCGCTTTCAGAATGCTCTGAACACACACATGGACACCAAGATCCGAGTGTGTGTAGGATTAGTATCAACTAAATTGCTGTGTAGGTAAGCAAAACGTAATTAAAGAAATTCGAAGTATATCATACTTTTTTTAAATTAACAGTTTAATAGCCTAGATAAAAAAAAACAAATCACAAAAAAATATATAAAATCAACTCTAAAAGTTTTTTACTCCAAGCAATGTAATCGGACATAAATGGGAGCATGCTGTATTGAGAACGAATCGCGCGCTCACTGCGATGGCTGGAGTACGCTGTCATAGGTGGATTAGAAAGATCCTGTTATAGTGTACCCTGCTACTGTAGCTGTGTAGGTAGGTATCATAATTTTATTATTATTTCGTAAGTTGTTTACATGTTTAAATGCCTTTTATACGATTGTCGAGAATTTATTGTCTAGACAAACCTGAAGTAGGTTTTTAGACAATAAAAAAAATTTGTTTGATAGATTTTAAGATTCGTAAAATAAATAAAAATAAAGTAAAGAATAGAAAACGAACTAAGTAGAATAGTAGATTACGCACCTAGGGAGCAAAAATAAAGAATGTCTCAGTTCTCAAGTATATGTGAATCTGAAACATGAGATCTGAGGCTTCTTTACTTGCTCCCGTGGTGTATATACGATTTTACGTGCCGCTGCGGGGAGGAAGTGGTTCCTTTCGCTCCGCGTAGCAGGGTTAAAGTAACCACTTTAGTCCCGCAGGCACGTAAATGTGTGTTATGTATGCTGTTTGCCCGAAAAAGGCACCGTCGGTATTTGTATACTAATAGATTGACTAAGTACCAATAACAGCAGAACCTGGACTCAAGGTTACCTGGAGAGAGAAATAATGTTACCTATACATCATATATCATCAGACCGGAGACGTCCACTGCTGAATGAAGGCCTCCCTCTTAGACCGCCACACTGTACGACAACCTGCCATTTGCATCCATCGGTTGCCCGCGACTAATGTCGTCGGTCCACCTAGTGGGAGGCCTTCCTACGCTGCGTCTTCCGGTTCGCGGTCGCCACTCAAGAACCTTTCTTCCCCATCGGTTGCCAGTTCTTCGTGCGATGTGGCCTGCCCATTGCCACTTCAACTTGCAAATCTTGCAATAACCTATGTTTGCAAGCTAACTTTGGTTCTTTGGCGAATATCCTCGTTCCGGATTCTATCGCGCAAAGTAACTCCGAGCATAATGTTTCAACATAATGTTACCCATACCTACCTCTAATAAAATGTTTTTTTTTAAGTTAAACGGTTTTTTCATCAGCACTGAAAGTGTGTACCAACCAGTTTAGTACCAACAGATAAATCTGTCAACAGGAAGGGGGTAGGTACAATGGGCGATTTTCTGACAGCCAATTAAAAAACAAATATAGTTCATAAAATCCGTTCGATGGCAACGAAGAGACATGGCCCTGAACAGTTTTACTGTCTTGTCTGAGGTTCTGAAGATTTTGAACGAATGAAGCAAAGTAAAAAGGTCAAAAAATAAAAAGTTAGCTTATTCCATTTACATCAGATCTGTCATGTGTTTTTTGTGGTTATTGTTTGTATAAAAAAGTACTTGGCATAGTATATCTTAAGCTTTCGTTATTCCACGCAAACTTGTAAGTGCGCCTTGCCAATTGATTATTTAAATTGCTTCAATAAAAATAACAATAACTATAAAAAAAAAAAAAAAAACGTATCGTAATAATAATAATTTATCTGAATTTCAACAAAATGATATACGAAAACTTGGAAAAGCACTTCACCAACAAACGCGAACTGTGAAGTGGAGCAGTGAAGGTGAGTGAACTGCTTTTTCACAAGAAAATGCGATACAAAGTGGGCCATATCTCGCCAGCGCCGTCTATCCTTTGGCTGTAGAACTACGTTTTGACAGCTGTCAGAAAAAATACTAAATAGTTTAACCCAAAACCAACAAAGAGGGTAAGCTATAAATAATACGCTTTAAAAAAAATACATCTGACTTCAACTTCGAATACCTGGATGACATCTTCGTATTTTCTAGTAATTTTGATTTAAAAACCAAACTACTGAACTGATTTCGATAAAATGTATATGGGACCACCTCTGAAATATTACCTACCAAACAAAAAATTATCATTAAAATCAATTCATAATTGACGGAGTAATCGCGTAACACAATACAAAAAAAAATACATACATTCGAATTGAGAACCTCCATTTTTGAAGTCGGTTGATAACTGTTTAAAAACATTGTCTCTCTATACTTACTATAAACCAGAACAATAGAAAAGATAGGAAACGCTCTGTTCTTTATGTTTAAAAAATATAAGTAATAATACGCTTTAAAAAAAAAACAACCGACCTCAATTTCGACTACCTGGATGACATCTTCATATTTTCCAGTTATTATTCTAGTCATTTTGATTTTAAAACCAAACTACTAAACCGATTTCGATAAAATTTATATGAGACCACCACTGACGTGAAACCTACCAAAATAATACGGTCCACAATTGGCAGAGAAATCGGTGAACATACAATAAAAAAACATACATACAGTCGAACATAGAACCTCCTCCTTTTTTGAAGTCGGTTAAAAATGTAATAATTGGATTGAATCGTAATCGTAAAACAATGAAACATTATGTTATAAAATTGAATTATTTTAAGTTTTTGGGGTTCCAAACCTAGTTGTTATGTTAGAAGGATTCATCAAACCAGGTCTTTGATGTCTGTCTGTCTTGCCCTATGCAATATGCAATTATTCATGTTTATGATTTATTCACTCTTTGCACTTGTGTATTAGAAAAGCGTTTATGGCCGCATTAGTAATTGAAACATTGTGAAGATTAGATAATTTACTTTGACTAATTCGTATTCACCGATATTGGATTAAATACCGATATTAATTCATAAATTTGAAAAGTAAGTAATTTTACGATGTATCCATTTACATTGCCATTTAACACTAAAATAGCTCGTACTACATTGACACACACGCAAACACTTAACACTTTTCATCAGTCAAAATTATGTTTCAATACAATGTAATAAACCACCCATCAACGCTCATTTCAAAAACCCACTATCAGAATTCTGTTATTCAGCGGTTTTGCTTGCATTTACATGCTTTCGGAACAATCAGTCTTATCAAACCCATGAGTTATCGTTATCGATTGACTCATAAGAAATAACTATTTCAGTAAAATTCGTCTTCTGATAATAGCCTACTACTGCCTGATATCTATGCCTAAAATATAAAGAGCGGGTCTAAACTTCAAAATATGGCACCGGCTTGTTGGAATGCCATCAGCTAATGAAGTATGGCGTCATTTTTATCATGCCCGGAGACGTCCACTGCTGAACGAAGGCTTCCCTTTGACCACCACACTGTATGACAACCTGCCATTTGCATCCACCGGTTGCCCGCGACTTTTACAATGTCGTCGGACCCACCTAGTGGAGGCCTTCCTACGCTGCGTCTTTCGGTTCGCGGTCGCCACTCAAGAACATTTCTTCCTCATCTGTTATCAGTTCTTCGAGCGATGTGGCCTGCCCATTGCCACTTCAACTTGCAAACGTAGTATTTTTTTTACTCTATCAGTAATAAATAGAGAGCCTTATATAATGACTATAGATGTGGCCTTAAGAAATGAGGACATGTCAAGATTTGAAGAAAAACGACGGAAGCGAAACTATTTCTTATCTCTTTCTTATAAAGTACTTCCCTTGAGATAAACGATGTTTGTAAAGAGGCAAAATACTATTGCTATCGTCTTTTTTGATAATTGTGTTGTAGACATTACGTTTATTTAGGGTCATTGGCTAACAACTCTTAAGATCAGCTTCTGCATAGTCTATAAAACTTTTCGCCACTCAAAAACCTTTCTTCCCCATTGGTAATCAGTTCTTCGAGCAATGTGGCCTGCTCATTCCCACTTCAACCGCTTCAACAAATCCTTATAGCTATATCGGTGACTTATGTTTTTTAAAGGAGCTGGCCCTGAGAGGTTGGTCAATTAGTTACCAAAACGGTATCTGGTGGTAAAAAAGGTGGGAAAAATGTGGACTCTTATATTTTTTTTCTAAATCGTATTGAATAAAACGGATGTATTTGTTAGCAAAGTTTTTAATTGGCTTTTATTATTTTTTCATTTTCATTTTCGATCTTATGTATCCATTAAGCGATGCTAGAGTCATCAATTACGAGGTCGTCTGTGAAACCGCAGTCGGTTCTCCAGGTGTCCTCATCTACGGTGTTAGCTGAGACAATTTCTTTGTATGTGTCATAGGGACATAGGGTGTCACAGCCATAGGCGGTCAGGTAGGTCCATCCATCGCCAGGATTGCTTTGGTAGGCTGGCTGTAAATGTACAAAAACAATTAATATTTTGCTCTTGTTGGAGAGTTCGAAAATGATATGGTTCAATTTTTGTTGCCGTATAAGTCAACTCTAATAGATTATTTGTCTCCACATCATTAGCCACAAAACGTCCATTGCTCAAGGAAGGCCTCCCCCTTAATAGGGAGGGATTGCCATAATCCCCACGCTTGGGAAACGGCTTGGGGATCGCAGAATGCTCACCACTGCTGCCGCTGTTGATTCTTTGTCTTATTCGTATCTGATAGGGTGGATTTTGTTGTTGAATTCAACCATTGTGTTCCCTTGACCTGTTTGAACTGTTTTGCATAACTCACAGTAGTCATACCGTTAATTTCATAGTCTACCCCATCTTCCAACCATTTTAAACTGCTTCAACACATCAGCTTTTTTTAGTACTTCTTAGTTAACCCTTTGACCCAAAACAATACAACCCAAAACTTTTAGCAGTAGTTATTATTAGTACCCAGAATTTTGCATACAAATCTTTGTAGACCTTCGCATACATTTACTTTTTGTAGTGGTAGGACTCTACTGCAGATTCCACCCGGGAAAGTACCACACCTTTGCCAGTTATTCAACCGCCAAGCAATAGTGTACATGAGTTACTGTGATCCGGTTTGAAGGGCAATGCTACCCGAGAAATTACTGGATATGAAGATATTTAAAATCTAATATCTCAGGGTGACGAGCGCAGTGCAGTGCTGCGCAGGATTGTGTTCGCAAGCTCACAACTCTGGCACTGCTACTGTTAGTTGCAGGCGTGACGCTTACCACCAGGTGAACGTCTTGCTCTTCTCGTCACTTGAATGTATAAAAAATATATGTACTTTTCATAATTATGATGATAATTAAGAACATAATATTCTCCTTACCAGAACAACATACTCTCCAGTCTCTTCAACCTGACGAAGCTCAAGAGCGAAAGCTGCTGTGTAAGATGGAACGCCCTGTCTGGGGTAGACAAGAGCCGCGGCTTCAAAACCGTAGACCGTAATGTCATGAGCGGAATGGATCCTCACTCGAGGAGTATCAGTTCCAGCGATCAGGTCGTCAGCTTGAGTGAAAAACTCGTTGAGAATAGGACCTGCAAATAACAATGATGATTAATAAAGATCTGGGTATGATCAAAAAACTGCACCCAGAACCATAAGAGGACGGGCAGCGGCGTCACCACCGTTAACCGGGAGGACCCAGTTAACGGTGGTGAGCATTCTATTGGGATTATGGCAAACCCTCCCAGCAGTGGATGTCTTCTGGTATATTGCCAGAGATTAATAAATTTCTGCCATTTGTCAGTAATTCGCCCGTGAACCAGTCACATACGTCACACACGTGACGTTAGACAGTATACAGTGACTGGAAGTGACAAGCAGAAGATCTGACAGATTAGCATGCATTGGAAGTAGTGAATATCCATCAGTGGACTAAGGCAGGCTGATGATTTTGATGAGACTTAATATGCACAGAATATACAAATATATATTTTAAGAAGATGATCTTAGTTATCTTTTAGACTTACCACCCTGATATTCAAGGTAGGCCTCGTCTCCAAGGAAAACATCAATGGCTTCACTAGCAGCTTCCTTCAGTTCAGGCATAATGGCATTGATCTCATCACTCAAGGCGACACCCAAGCTTACCTGAAAGTTTTGATCTTTAATATTTTAAAATTTAAATGCTGGCTGGGTAATACGAAGATTCTAAAATCTAGATGTTCAATTAAGAAAGATATATACCTTTTGTTAACAATTAACGTGCTTATATGATAAGGGATTAAATTAAATATTTCTTCGGAACTACTGCTGGTTCTATATCAAACTTGAACATCTCATTCCTGGGCATAGTCCTATCCTAGAAAGATGATTTGGCGAAATTCCACTATGTTGGCTCAGTGTGGTCTGGCAAAGTCACAGACGCCATTTAATTTCTTCTTCGGATATATGCAGGTTTCCCAGAAGTTTTCTTTCATCGAAAATGAAGTTTATTAAATTCCGTACTTAAATCCTTTATGGGACTAAAAAATTTAAAGGCTCGTACCGATGAGTTCTTTGGAACGTTCCTAGGTTCACACGATTTCAAGGTGTACCTTTTTTAATTGTCTATCACGACTTCTTGAACATTAAGGTGTATTCTGTACTTACCTGACTGACGTAAACATCGTAGAAACTGTAAGCGGCCATGACAGGCATGGAGGTCATGTTAATGCCTGATGCTGCAGCAACGACGTTGAGGATATCGAAGTATTTGTCCATGCGAGAAGGGCTAGATATCGCTAGTGTGTAATAGCCGGTCAGGAAGTTGGGACAGTTCATGTTAAATAAGTTCTGAGAAGCAAAAATCACAAGTTTTAGTTCACATAATTAAAAAACTCAAAACTTTTTCAACAAGCGTTTTTGTTTTGGTTTTTTATATTGATAGATAACACTTACAAAGTCATATTTGGCAGGGTACGTGGTGTAAGGCGTGGGAACCCAATTGATTTCCTCGCTCCAGCTATCAGGGTATGAAGGGTAAATTGCCGCTAAGGCACTGAGGATAGTCATCTTGGTGCGGGTAGAGTCAGTGGAGCGAATATAGATTTCAGACTTGTTGTACTGCGGGGACAGCAGCTCATTGTAGCGTTCACGGATGCTCTGGCCCAAGGAGTAGGCACGACGTTTTCCGACCTGGAAAACGATTAAAACTCCTGAAGGTTAGGTTTTATTTGCTGTTTTAAATTACTAACCGATGATGACGCAGAATTGCAACTAAATCTGTTGTAAGCTCAATGTTAGAGCCCGCTTGTTGTAACATAATGACTGCTTACAACGTTGGCGCGGTAACCTCAAAATTAAAACGTGAATCATTGCAACATTATGGGATCTCGTGCTACTTGGGTCACTGGAGATCACGTAGATCTTTTTCCACGCCACCGTCAGATCAGTAGCCAATTATAACAACTAATTCGACATGTGAATTTTAGTAAGGATTAGGTTAATTACTCACGTCAGTAAGTTGTCCATAGCCATATGGAGCAGAAGCGGCTTCAACAGCTTCGGGGTCTGTGCATAAGATAGCACTGGATGAGATGGGGGTCCTGTCTCCATGACGGTGCATCTGAAATACAACACTAGTAACTAAATCCTGGCATTAGTTTGACAAGTAATGGAAAATAATCATAATTCATAATATTATATGCTGAAGTTTGTCGGTATGTGTGTGTGTATAAATGTTTGTCACCTCTACAAGCCAAAACGCTGGACGGATGTGGATGAAACTCGGTATTGAGATAGCATATAGGCAATTTTTTATCTATATCATCATCATCACCGTTTGTTAATAAAACGCGGGTGAAACCACGGGGCGCAGGCGCTGGTTGGTATTTATATAGGTATTTATTGAATTCGTAAAAAAATAAGGTTTTTTTTTCACAGGCAAAAATTTATTTTCTTTCAGAGAAATAATATGTACAAAACTTAAAATAAATATTATATCTATATTCTAAAAACTACTTATTTACAATAAAATATATATATAAATATATGTTTTTTTAAAACCCTAGTACCTATAAAACAAAAACGCCGTCTAGATCACCACCATGCGGTAGGGTTCCCAGGATGCTGGCTGCATTTCCCCTTTGAATGGCAATACTTAGCCTCTGGGCAAAGTATGCGCCAGCTCTGAGCCCTCTCTCTCTGCCCCCCGAGGCGAGGACCAATCTCATGGCCAAATCTTTACAAAATTTTTTAGTGTCGGTCGACCACGGGCCCAAATTTGATTTTTGACTTGATTTATTTTGAGGTATGGAATATTTAAAAGGACGGGCACAAGACCGTCAGCAGTGGAGAAGAAGGGGAGAGGGTTATGTCCAAAATTGGACGAGGCCCCCATAATGATGATGACGAGACTCTAAACTAATTAGATACCTACTAAAGATTGAAATTTAACCTGAAGGATATAATATTTTTTTATTGAAGATTGCTAATTTTTTTATAGTGGGAGCTATGCTCTGAGTTACTTTGCGCGATAAAATCCGGAACGAGGATATTCGCCAAAGAACCAAAGTCACCGACATAGCTCGCAGGGTTTGCAAGTTTTAGTGGCAATGGGCAGGCCACATCGCTCAAAGCCGCGAACCGGAAGACGCAGCGTAGAAAGGCCTCCCACTATGTGGACCGACGACATTGTAAAAGTCGCGGGTAACCAGTGGATGCAAATGGCAGGTTGTGGTACAGTGTGGCGGTCTACAGAGGAGGCCTTCGTTTAGCAGTGGACGTCTCCGGGCTGTTAATGATGATGATGATATTTAACCCTGCCAAAAGTAGAAGTCGAAAATTGCTTACCAGTATGGTAGAAATTAGTTTCGTCCCATCTGTAACAGAGTCTCCCAAGCTTTGTCCAGACAAAGCAAGCAGCAGCACAACGAATGCTTTCAACATGTTTACTGTTTTGGTTTATGTTGGATTGTCCACTAGAACAGAGTCTTTGCTAACAATGGTTTGAGAATCGCAAGTTTGTGTATTTATATAAAAAGTCACAGACTTATCATGACTATCAAGCAATATTTATCAAATCCTATAAACCGAAGCTGATTACAGTAGACAATAACTGGGATTAAACGGAATAACTGAACCTTTAAGTCTTACCTATTGGTTCCGTTTGGAACCAGGATTTTAAAATAGTATATCCTTATCCTACCCTGCTTGTCGCAAGACCCATCATCCATCATCAGCCTGGAGACGCCCACTGCTGAACGAAGGCCTCTCCCTTAGACCGCCACACTGTACGACAAACTGCCATTTGCATCCACCGGTTGCCCGCGACTTTTACAATGTCGTCGGTCCACCTAGTGGGCGGCCTTCCTACGCTGCGGCTTCCGGTTCACGGTCGCCAGTTTTCTTTCTTCCTCATCGGTTATCAGTTCTTCGAGCGATGTGGCCTGCCCACAGCCACTTCAACTTGCAAACCTTGCGAGCTATGTCGGTGACTTTGGTTCTTTGGCGAATATCCTCGTTCCGGATTTTATCGCGCAAAGAAACTCCGAGCATAGCTCTCTCCATTGCCCGTTGCATGACTCTAAGTTTCTCTAAAAGGCATCTATAAAAAAAAAACAATCTTCAATAATAGTACATTATGATACGAGTGTGCTATGTTGGTCATTACACTAGAGGCGGTATTATGCGCGCGAGCCGCAGGCGAGCGCGATAAGGAAGCCGAGAGCGTAATGACTAATAGCACAAGAGTTCCATACGACTGTTTTCGTCACACTTGCGAGGAAAAAACAATTTTTTGTGATAATAATCAACCACACAGCGAAAACGTCAACAAACATTTTCGGAAAATGGCGCCCAAATCAGTAATGCGCGCGCAGGTTGACATGTACTTCAGCGGCATAAGAACTCTTTGTTGGTATTACAAAAAAACTGTAAGTATTACCCGGCTATATTAAGAGTGCTTCATATACGTACGTCTAATTGCAGTCACGTACAAACTTGACTTTACCGGGTTATACCTATTATAGTACAAGTGCCGGAATGTAAAGTAAAAAGCACGCGTGTGTAATAGCTTGGATTATGAGCCTAAAAGCGATGTAATAAGATCTACTTTACGAGCAAGTGTGATGAAAATAATAATTATATCATTCAGGTTAAATTTCAATCTTCAGTAGGTATCTAATTAGTTAACGCACGCGTGAGCGTGTGTGTGTTTGTGTGTTAAGTGTGCGTTAGGGAAGATATGAAAGTACGGGAGAGTGTTAATGTGAGCTCATCTGTATTTAATATGCACCAAAGTCGTAATTTTTAACAAGTTCTTCAGTTGATTTGTAATTAAAGGACTGAAGCCATACTTTCGCTTTGCGTCTAGCTTTCCTGTGTGGCATTTCCTTTAGGTTACAATGTCTGCATTCCAAATTGTATGTGAATGTATGTATATACGGTGGTAGGCGGCATGCAAACGCTGTACGGGCTTTCGGGAGTTGAACGATTGTAGGGCGGACTTTCTTTGAAATGTGCTGAGATTCTGGGCTTACAGCTGTGTGAGTTTCGGCTAAGTCGGTGGCTTTGGTTCTTAAGCAAATATCCTCGTTCCGGATTTTATCGCGCAAAGTAACTCCGAGCATAGCTCTCTCCATTACCCAACTAAGGGGAAAAATATAACCTACGAGATGTAAAAACAGTAATTTTATATTTTGTTGAACTTGACGACCTAGACAAACACCAGAACGACTGGTCCGTTGTAGCTCTGGGCAGAGACAAATGGAAAGTGGGTAACTTAGCCCTAGAGTAACTTAGCCCTAGAGTAACTTAGCCCTAGAGTAACTTAGCCCTAGAGTAACTTAGCCCTAGAGTAACTTAGCCCTAGAGTAACTTAGCCCTAGAGTAACTTAGCCCTAGAGTAACTTAGCACTAGAGTAACTTAGCCCTAGAGTAACTTAGCCCTAGAGTAACTTAGCCCTAGAGTAACTTATCCCTAGAGTAACTTAGCCCTAGAGTAACTTAGCCCTAGAGTTACTTAGCCCTAGAGTAACTTAGCCCTAGAGTAACTTAGCCCCAGAGTAACTTATCCCTAGAGTAACTTAGCCCTAGAGTAACTTAGCCCTAGAGTAACTTAGCCTTAGAGGATAACTTTGCCCAACATTGGGACAACTCAGGTTCGTAATAAAAATAATAATTTAATATATACATTTTGGAGTGTGTGTTTTGGATCTGTATGATCTGGTACACTTTTCATAATTTTTCTATTGATGGCCAGAACTCGAATGAAAGACTGGGTGTTTCCCGAAACGTATGTACAGTCAGGGTGTCTTTAGGTAGGGAGAAAACCATTTTTAGGGACACGTGCTCAATCGTAGACTGCTTCGTTGATCACTTTCAGGCAAGATGGCAATCATGCGCAGGTCTATTTTACATCAAAAACTGACTTGCGGTGTGGTTTGTGTTGTTGGCGAGGAGAATGGGATTGTACATACCGTTGTTCTGGAATGTTTTTTTCTAGCAAGGTTTAATAAGGGCACTTATGCGCAATGGGGGCGATTCTGGTACCCTCTGTCAGGCACAGCGACGGCTGTCTCTCTCTCTTTTCAACTGACTTCATAAAAGGAGGTTCTCAATTCAACTGTATGTTTTTTTTTGTATGTATGTTACGCGATTTCTCCGCCAATTATGAACTGATTTTAATGATTATTTTTTGTTTGGTAGGTAATTCTTCAGAGGTGGTCCCATAAAATGTAATCAAAATCGGTTCAGTAGTTTGGTTTGAAATCAAAATAACTGGAAGTATGATGTCATAAAAAGGCATCCAGGTAATTATCAACATGCTCCATTCTCAGCTAGAACGATGCCTGCTATCAGGTGAGTTGGTGGCCGAACATAGATCAGCAGGGCTAACATGCGCACCGCGAGAAAATTTTGTCGTGTCTTTATGTCGTACGAAAACGAGACAAACTTATACAGATTCGTAGCCTTGTCCTGTTTTGTAGAATCGAGAAATTTTTCTCGCGGTGCGCATGTTAGGCGCTCTGGGGCCGTACTATGAATGTTTATTCCGAGACCGAATACGCTCAGCTGCCGACGCTGCGCGACTGTGAAATTTATCGCCTCGCAATAAGGTTCGCGGTCGCGCAGTGTTGGCAGCAGAACCTATTCGGTCCCGCTATAAGTGTTTCACGGTACGGCCCCTGGGGCCGTACCATGAACTCATATTGCAATAGACTACTCAGCTGCTGACGGTGCGCGACCGCGTGCCGTATTGCGGGGCAATAAAATTCACAGTCGCTGCGTAGCGAATCCGCTACCACCGATCGTGTGGTAACACTCTAAAACTGACGCCGGGGTGGGGTAGAGCGAGACGAGCGACTGATACGAAAAAATCACTTCGGGACAATGTTTAAGATGAGAAAAGAATGAATGAATAAATGAATGAATGATTTATTTTTGGTCTATGAAAACTAGGTACCAATACTAATAATAAAACTTATAGCAGGTGTTAATATTTCAAGGTTATAGTGCTCTAGTTTCTACTTTGAGAGGCTTAGGTACCGCGATAAGTGTGGCATGCATGGACATAGACGGGAGCTTGGGGACGGGGATTGCGACAATCCATGCTAATACTACCGAACATTTCTTTGTGTATAACATCATTTAACTGCTTGAGCGAAACCACGGGCACCTAGTTATAAGCAAAATGTAGCGGTAGGACTCTACTGCAGAGTCCGCCTGGGGAAGTACCACACCTTTGCCAGCAACCAGCCTTTCAACCGCCAAGCAGTAGTGTGCAAGCATTACTGTGTTCCGATTTGAAGGGCAATGTTACCAGAGAAATTAGGTATGAAGAGATTTAAGATCTAATATCTCAGGGTGACGAGCGCAGTGCAGTGCGGCGCAGGATTGTGTTCGCAAGTTCACAATTCTGGCACTGCTACTACTGTTAGTGGCAGGCGTGACGCTTACCACCAGGCAAACGTCTTGCTCGTCTGGTCACTAGAAAGTATTAAAAAAAAAACTGTTAGACTGGTGGAAAGAGTTCCCAAAATGATGCCCCCGTCACGTTTGTCTGAAAATGCTGCCCCCGTTGATCCCAAAATGCTGCCCGCGTTGATCCCAAATAAATGCCACCGTTGTTCCAAAAATGGTGGCACTTTGTGTGGTAATCTCAATCAACCAACCAAACCAAACTAAGTACTCAATGGAAAAAAAACAAAGTCCAGCTATTATTTTGATCACGGGTGGCGTTGACCAAGCGTGAAGACGTAATATCGTGAGTCATTGATTGAGTCATGAATATACACTTGAGTCACTGATAATTGAGTATTAAATGTATTTCTTTATCATTTCTTATGGACACGCCTCCGCCACACAATGCTGCAATAATCTTTATTACATTCACGAGAGTGTCACGCGCGAAACTCTATGCAAACTAGCGTTTTGTAAAGTGTTATCATAGCCTTTTGCAGACACACCCTCAACCACACAAAAATAAACTGAAAAGCTCTCATCACCAAATAATAGATTACACACCAAGGGGATAAAGCAATGTCTTACGTCACGGCGGCATATTTGACCCTGAGCCTAACACGGGTCTCTTAAAGTTAACGAAGCGAGGGAGTTATGTAGAGTCCTGAGTGATGCGAGGGATCGCCCATAAATGGCAGGCTTTATCCTATAGTCGAATTCATAATTATAACGAAATTACCTATAATTATAACGATACTTAAAATTATTCGATAAGTAATTCTATTAAACGAAAAAAACTAAACTATATATATCCATCAATACAGTTCTTAGCAGGCAGCATTTATTTGAAAAGTGACATTTGGATCTGTCTGTTTAGTCCGTTTAATTATGAATCCATGTATAGAGGTTAATACTCTACTTTTCATACCTTCTGCGAGGCAAACGCCCTTTTTTCTGGCTATGGTGGGTATTTTTTCATTTCGATTTTCGAATTAACTCCCTTTTCAATGCCTTTACCTATACTCAGAGTTTTCTTACGAAATTTAACGTTTTAAATTTAAATCACATTATATCCCTTGGGATATTCATATAACTTTATATCCCTTAGTATGTAATGCCTTGCTGTACGTTGAGATTGCGTAATATATAATGGGACATTGTCGAGCACGTGGTTTAAAAAAGGATTAGGCAAATGACACCAGGCACAATTTTTTCTCAACGTTTACGTTGTTAGCAGATCAAGAAACGATATAATTTAATGGTCCACTGCTAGACATAGGCCTACTTTTGAAGAATATCCAGGATGCTGGCCCAGTTGTTGGTGTATTTACATACTTGGTTCTCGTGGTTTATATATTCTCAGACGAGATGTTTCCCTTCATTTAAAAAGCAGTGGTATAAAATCATTGGGATTTGAACCCACGATCTCACGATTTTGAGTCAAGCGGCCTCTCACTAGACCACCACGGCTTATCCGTTATTATATTCTTAGTAACTTAAACAATTGCGATGTTGCCGGAATATTTATATTTTCCAAGAATGTAAATATTTGCAGCTTGCCTTATTCTGGGTCAATTATGATTGTTTTTGATCAACGCTTCTCATACCTACAAACAAAATGTCTTCTTTGTAAAATACTACATCCTGTGTAATAGGTGTAATATAATGATAGCTATCTTTTACGAGTCAGATAAAAACATTTGACTATCTTTACAATGTCATAATAAATAATAAAATAAGTACATAAGTAAGTATTAAGAATAAATATAGATAGCGAAATTACGAAAGTGATTCGTCATAAATACTTGCGATACGGTAATGGAGTTCAATGTTAAAAAGTTGTTGCTCCTATTAAAAGAAAAAGTTTTAATTAGCAAGAGCCGATTTAGATAGATACTTGCTGCACCAGCCTTTAACATCCTATAGCACCCCATGGGCATAAGTCTCATCTCAAAGGGCGATTGAGTGATATATGCCATGTTAATCCATGGTTTCCAGACTGTGTCTTCCTTCACTGGAAAACCAGTGGTTGAATTTTGGCGGGAACACGGAAAAATCATGTCGCTACATTCTATTATTTTCTTAAATTTGTGTATTTTCGCTAATTAATGATTAAAAATGGCGGTGTTTTATTCATTGAGTCTCGAATTACATGCAAACACTCTCGTGATATGGTGAAACGTATATTTTGTGTTGTTTTCAAAACTCCATAAAAGCATAAAGTAAAGTAAAGTTGTTACAACACTAGGGCATGACTTGACTCTACTATGACAAATTTCGTGCAATTAACTGTGATTTTATGATCTATATATTCCACTTGACTTGATACTTTTTAAACTTGAAAATGCATATAGGTACTTGACACTGGCAGAATACACAAAGTGCTTTGCCATAAACGGAGGGAAAAACCAGTTCTTTTTTAAATTCAAACTTACATTACAGTAATTAAAACGCATTGTTATAGGCCTGCAGGTAAGAACCTCACGAATCTGAGACGCATCTTCTACCAACAGGGTACCATGGCATTATTGGTGTTATAATTAATAACAATAAGGTCAATTTTCAATATTCGTATTAATATTGAATATATTAATATAAATGCCGAATGCTGAAATGAAATGCTGCCAGCGCTCTGTGAACCGTGCCGCATGTGGCGATCTAGACGGCGTTTTTGTTTTAAAGGTTACATTGGGGTTACAGACAGCCCCCTATGCCGAGGCAGAAGAAACGACCGCGCACATAAACTCATGCTGCCTGAATGCTGCGTGGCACACCAACGAACAACGATCCTTGTTTCACCGAGGACGCTCCGGGAGGCCTGCACCGGCGTCAGCGAGCTGCTGGCCTTCATCGGGGGCACTGGGTGGCTGGACTAGCTGCACCGGGACTACGCACCGAGAGCCCAGAGCATGTCGTGCGGAGCCCGCTCACCAAGTACCAACTACCAAGTACGGTATACGGTTGATACGGGAGTGACCACTATTGATGACTATTGACCACGATGTTTGTGTGGGTGTAGTATGTATTATAAGTATGTGTTTACGAAAAAAAAAATAAGTATTCTATCAGCTATCTGGTTTCCATAATACAAGCTTTGCTTAGTATGGGGCTAGATGGCGCTATATGTAAAATGTCTCCCAATATTTATTTATTTATTTCCCAATTTTGTAAATAGATCGAGCGGAAGCCGTGTATAGTTAGTTCGCATAACATAAAGTGTTTCGAGTGCCCTTTAACGAGATGAAATTGAAGGTTGAAGGTTAGAATTGCAAAACCGAAACATTCATCAAACTATTTGTTAATAGTTAATGAGGGAACAGAAGCTAGTTAATTTATTATTAATAGGAACCCCTATCAAGAGGGGTAATAATCTATGAGTGTTCAGGGGCAGTGTTACGTCGTATCACTTTGGTCAGTGTTTGGATGGATTAGTGTGAATCTAAGATGTTTTTACCTGTAGATGAGTTGTCCCCGCCGCCATATTTACTAGACGAAATCAAGGTAATTGCCGTGATCGCTACCAGTCTTTCATTTCCGAATGTCCGGTAATACGTTGCCGTTAATCGTATGTTTTCTAGCAAAAAGATGGTGATAAAGTGTATTAAGACACTGCACAATCTACACAGGCACTGTGAGAGACAAAAAAAAACATTTCACGCGTAAGTACTGTATTTTTATTGCAATGGGAAAAAATAAAATTTATTTTATCTAAGGCGACTGTTGTCACTTTGAAATGGATGGCCGAAATAGATAGATCGTCTTGTGTGAGAGAGTGAAAGAGAGCCACACCGGCGCGGCGAGGGGCTCGCTCTGGCCAATCAACTTGTGTAGCTTATTACGCTGTAAGATAAATTAGATATTTAGATTCAGATTCAGATATTTATTGCTTCCATATTTATCTCTTTCTAACAACAGGTGTGGCGTATAAAGTCGGTCATATTCTTTCCTTTTCTTCACAAACTGCATAGAAACATACGTAAGTATATTTATATAGGCAACTTCTAGTAAGTTTTTAAAGCAGTTTTGTTCGACTATAACTACTCTATTTATTTCAACTCACTGGTGTGAATGGCTTTTTCTATTGAGTGCTACTTTGTGACAGTTGTGTTCGCTTTGTGCTCTCGCTCTACCCTTCTGGATTTTTTTTTCAACCCTGAAATCTTCAATACTCGTGCATCACTATTTAAAGCTCGGTGACAGATCCGACGATAGGTTAGGTTAGAAGAATGATGCGTTATAGCATGATTATATATTAGTATATGCTTATTTACTGTAGGATTCGTTATCGTATTAGGATTTTTAGTTGTATGGCTTTTAAATATTATATTTAATTGATTAATATTAGTAGGAGTGATGGTATGTGTAGTAATGTTATGTAGATTTACCATTAGGATGACTGATTATTAGGACATAAAACATTATGGAATAAATAATTAGGGTGGTAAATTTTTATGTGAATTTGAGAATATACCGATGTTTATCGAATTTTACCTATTTAAATGGCAAATATACGATTTAAATGTCAAATATAACGATCGTCAAGATAAAGAACGGTACTCGCGCTGCAGTTCTTAGATGTTATAACAGTTGAGCGATCATAGATCCATCCATACGATTTGGAAGTGGCAACATTATTATGTCAAGTGGCATTTCGATCAATTTACTTCTTCCAATTCGACTCTACAGGGTAGCGCGGGACTATTTTTATCCAGAACCATCCAGAAATACTGGATGAATATTGTCACGGGCTGAGCGAAATGAAACAAACAAACACTGATGTAAAATAAAAACTGGAATACTAACATAATATGTTTAGGAATAAATTATTATTAACAAATTTTTACGGTATCTAAAATAAATTACTGCTATTTTTCTATTTATTTTTTGTATCTATTGTATTCATTATTGTGAACAATTTTTACGTTAGTTCCATTCTTATAATCTCTCTTCTTTATATAATCGAGGGTAACGAATTTTTTGGACCTGTTTGGTTTGTATGTCCTAAAACTGCATCCAGAACCACCGGAGGACGGGCAGCAGCTTCTTCTTAGTTAACGCTGATGAGCATTCTGCGATCCCTAAGCCGCTTACCAAGCGTGGGGAGTATGGCAACCCCTCCCTATTGTCATATAATCTTTAAATTATATTATTACTTTATTTTATTAGCTCCCATTTTGCAAATTGGCGCACAGGATGGCTTGTGCTTTGCTCCATAAAATATATCAGGAACCAACATAAAATGTTGGTGTGAAATTAATTATCAAAATTGTATTTAAATAACAAATTAGGATTTTTTAAGCATTTATTTTGGAATTGTAAACTAGTAATAAAATTAGTTTCAAATTTAGAATCTATCGGATAGCTTTATACAAAATATTTGGTTATCTGTTGGAAGCCGTATTACGACATGACGTCATATACGCTGACTCGCTCGCACTCGAAGAATTCTTCCATAAGCGAGAAAGAGAAGCTAGATCGAGGAGACCATTTTGAAAAATAGACATTCACGTCGGAGCCGCCGTTGCGCGTGTTACGGGGTGAATCACCTTTTGGATTTTTTTACATCTTTTTGAGAAGAGAATGACCTGAGGGAGCCAACGCCGATCCCGCAGGGGACACCAGGTCCATATTTCCGTCTGAGATGACGTAAAACTCCAACTTTCAAGAATTATTTTGTGACGCGCCATGCGGTCACCAAACTAAGGAACTCGAGCGAAATTCTCATTTGAAGCTTTGAAGACAAGGCAATGTCATTTCACTGGAGGAGCTCCATGAAGCGTTCGAGAATCGGATGATCCTGCAGAAGACACCATCAGCAAAGGATCCATCAGATAACCTCCTTTCATTTATTTTATTTTACCAAGTTTTCTCGTCATTATCTTCCATCGAAACAATAGCAATCAGCTTATTTAAATATTATTCCAACATATTGTAACTTTGCAAAAAATTTATTTCTCTTCTCCAAAAATTTAATTTTCTTATGACAAATGGCGCCCGAACAATTATTTACTTAGAATTTAACTTAAAAACAAACCAATTTTATCTTGTGCAAAGGTGTATGTTGGAATTTATAAACAAAAGATTACAATTTAATCTACTGTAGAAGTAGGTATTTTCACAATTGTGTTATTGAATTTGTGTAACAATTTTTCTTGTAAAGATGTATAGTACACCGTCTGTTGACCGTAAGTTAACAGCGGAGCAAACGTCAGATTCACCTCAACCAGAACTCCAAAATTCACAGAGCTTAATAGATATACCTGTTTCAGATTCAGAAGAAATGAATTATGTCAATACCGATGTGAGGATGGCTCAAGGAACAATCCAGTCGCCATTATGCAAAAATATCCACACAAATCCTAGCACTAGTGTTATAGATCCAGCCACAGACGGTGACAAGTATATTCCATTTATGAAACAAAGGCACTCGACACAAAACAGTCATGTACCAGTCACCCAGGTAACATATGCAATTAATAACAGTTACAACTCCAATTTGAAGTCCTGGGGACTGAAGTATAGTGGTGATACGTGTGTTGTTGAATTTTTGAATCGAGTGAACGAAATTAAGTTAGCAAGAGATGTGTGTGAAAGTGTACTGTTGAGAGGTTTTTCAGAGCTGTTAGAAGGCACTGCTCTGAAATTTTACAGATCAGTTCGCCATGCGTTACCCACATGGGAATCTTTGTGCGATACATTCAAACACAACTTTGTAGCAATCGATTATGAATACCTAACAGAAAAGCAGCTGCGAGATACAAAGCAGAAGCAATATCAAACCGTTTTTAGCTTTATCATCGATATACAGGACTTAAATACAAAACTGAGCATACCTATACCAGAACACTCATTGTTAGAAATTGTTAAACATAATCTATTGCCAGTTTATGCACAATTGTTAGCAAACAACCCAGTAAATTCATTAGAACAATTAAAAACAATTAGTAAAAACTATGAAGCTTATTCAGGCTTGTTAACAACAAATAACAAACCCATTACACAACCGCAGAAGCAATATTTTGCGACTACTACTTTACCCACAGCTATTCCTCAATTTAGGAAGGAGTTTCGTGGAATACAGTCCACCCCACAAAAACAAGGTGAGACATGTTTAAAGTGTAATAAAATAGGGCATAACTATAAGGTATGTCGTACTATTCCAGGTCCAATATGCTTTAATTGCAAAGCTATTGGAACTACAACTGCTTTTTGTCCAAATTGTTCAGACAAAACTCCAGCTACCAAACAAAAAGGCAACTGGGCAAAGTCCGACACTAGGGGAAATTTAAAAAATTGTAATTTAAAAAAACTAGTTAGTAGGGGAGACCAACTCAAAGTATCTAAGGGTGGTAAATGTGACTTGATCTCTCCTGAAATTCTAGTACTAGAAGATGACAACCGACTATTTCTAAAATTTAAAATTTTCGGTAAGGAGGTCATAGGTTTATTGGATACCGGGGCAAATTTTTCTGTTCTCGGTAAAGATTTTTACAAAGAATTTTTGAGCTCAGCTAGAATGCAAAAGACGTTTATTAACGCCCGCACGGCTGATGGTTCTCCCATATTTATTAAAGGAACTATGTCATTACAGGTTCAATACAAAGATATTTCAAAATCTTTTGATTTTTTGGTCATGCCTAACATATATAATAATATTGTACTAGGTATGGATTTTATTTATGCTTTTCATTTGCTAGATATATTCAAGATTAATAAATTTTGTTTAAGTAACAACAATAACACAGGTTTTTGTACGAATTCACTTGAACTCAATGAAGTAAGAGCAATAGTACCACGCAACCAACTGACAAGTAAACAGGAAGGGCAGTTATCACAAATAGTTGAACAATTCAAGGATATTTCTTCGGATGTAGCTGGGCTAGGTAAAACCGACCTCGTCACACATAGGATCGTTACTACAGGCCCGCCGATAAAACAACGTTACTACCCGCTCTCTCCTGTCAAGTTGAAAGCACTTAATGAAGAAGTTGATCGAATGCTGGATTTAGGTGTCATCGCTCCATCACGTTCACCGTGGGCAAACCCAGTCGTTATGGCCACCAAGAAAGATGGATCATTAAGGTTCTGTTTAGATGCTAGAAAACTTAATGATGTAACTGTGAAGGATAGTTATCCAGTTCCATATATTTCTTCCATATTAGATAACCTTAAAGGCTCGAAGTACTTGACTTCAATCGACCTTTCCAGTAGTTTTTGGCAAGTGAAATTAGATAATACAGACGGCTATTCCCCGAATCTATCCCCAAATTTAAACCCAAATTGCATAAATATGCAAGATAACAGCAATTCATGTCAAAAGACAGCATTTATAGTACCCAATAGAGGATTATTTGAATTTAGGCGTATGCCATTTGGACTGTCCAATGCAGGGGCAGAATTACAAAGACTAGTGGATAAACTTCTCTCCCATCAATTTGGGGAGAAAGTATTCGCGTTCCTTGACGATTTGCTCATCGCGACAGATACGTTTCAGTCGCAGGTTGAAATATTAAAAAGAGTCCTCGTCGCGTTAAAAGATGCTGGACTCACGGTTAATTTAGATAAATGCAACTTTTGTATGCCTGAACTGAAGTATTTAGGATACATAATAAATTCCGAAGGTCTTAAAACAGACCCGGACAAACTTACTTGTATAAAGAATTTTCCATTACCCAGCACCGCTAAACAGTTGCGAGGTTTTATAGGCCTATGTTCATATTACAGGCGTTTTGTCCAGAATTTTTCGTCAATAATAGCCCCAATGACCGCAATGATAGGCAAAAGGAAAGGTAGAGACAAGGTTGAATGGACAGAACAGGCAAAAGAATCGTTTGAAAAACTAAAACAAGCTCTCCTGTCTGCTCCAGTGTTAGCTTGTCCAGACTTTGCCCAACCTTTCATTTTGCATTGCGATGCGTCATCCGTAGGCTTAGGAAGTGTTCTTACACAAGAAATAGATGGTGTTGAACACCCAGTCGCGTACCATTCTCGACTACTTTCGCGACCAGAGCGTAACTACGGTACGACTGAGAGGGAATTATTGGCAGTAGTTGATTCTATTATTCATTTCAGAAGTTATTTAGACGGATTTCATTTTACCGTAATCACGGACCACATGAGTCTAAAATGGCTAAAGTCACTGAACAACCCTTCTGGTCGTTTAGCACGTTGGTCCATGCAGCTCTCACAGTATAATTTTGATATACGTCATAGACAAGGTAAACTTCATGTCGTACCTGATTTTTTATCACGAATTTCGATTGATCTTATAACCTATTCTCAGGGGCCGGGCAATACATCCGACACTTGGTATTCTAAAGTTTATGATGGTTGTAAAAACGAACCACACAATTACAAAAATTTCTTTATAGATAACAATATTCTATATAGGTATAACAAGCCCAAGTCAACTCTCGACAAGAACGAATGGAAAATAGTTATACCACGGGAATTAATCGAAACTTGTATGAAGGAGTGCCACAGTAGCCTCGATTCAATCCATCCAGGAGTCAATAAAACTTATTACAAGCTTAGGCAGTTGTATTATTGGAAAAACATGAATAGGGATGTCGTCAAATATATAGACGAATGCGAAGTTTGTAAGGCGTATAAGCACAGCACATCTGCTCCCCTAGGCTTTATGAGCAAGCAGAAACAAGTCTCGTACCCGAATCATACGCTGTCAATAGATTTAATAGGGCCATTTCCTAAGGCATACTCAGGCCACGCGTATATCCTTTCCATTGTCGATATTTTTACAAAATTTTGCTGGTTGCACCCGCTGAGAACTGCAACAACCAAAACAATTACAAATTTTATTGAGAGCGAAATCATTTTCAAGCATGGAACCCCATTTGTTTTGATATGTGACAATGCCACTGTATTTAGAAGCAAAGATTTCAAGAAATTTACAAATAGGTATAATATTGCCAAAGTTTTTTATAATTGCTATTATACCCCACAAAGTAACGTTGTGGAGAGGTATAATCAAACAGTAGAAACATGTTTGTCGATTTTAGTACAAAATGACCACCGAACATGGTCAAAGCACTTATCACGAATTCAGTTAGCTTTAAATAGCTCAGTTAATATAACTACTGGCTACACGCCCTATTTTTTAGCAACAGGGAGAGAAATTATAGTAGATGGTAATTTACACACTCTTTACTCAAAAACTCCCAAAGACTTGCAAAATCTCCAGGTAGCTGATAGGGAACCAGCTGCCACTGCTTTGAAAGAATTGTCAGATGTATACGTAGATGTCGAAAACGCTATGGTAGAAGCTTTTAGACGCAACGCTGAAAGGTACAATCGTAGGCGTAAGCAAGTAGTCTATCAGATCGGAGACACCGTATGGAGAAGAAACTTCGTTCAATCCAATGCTGCCAATTTCTTTTCAAGTAAATTAGCACCACGTTTCATAAAATGCACGGTTACAAAAAAACTATCAGATTTGGCGTATATTTTAAAAGAAATAGAGGGTGGTAACACCGGTAAATACCATATTAAAGATATTCTTAAACAAAGTTCATAAGTAGCTAATTATTATGTTTTTTTAATTTCATATTCTCTCATTTTTCTAAAAGTTAGAAAAAATGTGACGAGTTATAAATCACAACTGCATAAAAACAATATGTATTTGCGTACCTAGCAAATGTCAGGCACTCCAAATATAAGCAGAATCATATTAAGGCATAATCATTGGTTATAGAAAAATTATGTTGTTTTGAGATTTTTTTTATTTTTATCAAAAAAAAAAAAAAACTCAAGTGTGAACACACCATTACTTCCAAAAGATTTCTAACATTTTCATTTATAAAGCGGATTATAAACCAATAAAAATAAATTATATTCAAGAAAAAATATCCCTATATACCGAAATTACCCACTCTCCCCTCAAAATTTTTAATAAAATATTTTGTTTACTACCCATAGTAGACGCTAACAGAAGTCAATGTATACTTTTATTGCAAAATTCAGATCAATAGTTTTTGAAATATAAACAAAAACAATATTTATTTATTCAAAGCAATGCAGTATGTAAACACACATATGGCGGCGCTTATAACTTTTTCAAAATTGTAGTTACAGACAATTATTTTTGATTTATCGTACCTACGCATATCTAGCTACCTATAGATACACAATTTTGGCTATCGGTTCAGTATTATTCAAATTAAAATGAAAACCGTATGTTCACAACCAAAATTCTCAAAAGTAAAAAAGAAACACATAAGTTTTAAGTTTGCGTTTTTACCCACATTATTATTTCTACGGATACTTTAGGATACTGTAAATCCATAACAAATACTGATAAAATCATAAAATCAATAATTATTTCTTTACAAACAAGTTTAGAATTTAAACATTGCAATTTTCCTTGTAAACCAACGAGTTCATGTAGGTAAAATGACATACTATATGGTCTATACTCAGACTAAGTATGACTTCTATTCAGACATTGAACTACTTAAGCGTTATTTATACAAGAATTTACTTATTTTGATTTCCAATTTGTATAGAAAAGACGATTCTTTTTCTGTCTCAAAGACAAGTTTCAAGTATTAACAAAGTGTTGACCTACATTCAGGGAAAGACTTAAATACTTACTTTGAATTAACTTAATAACAGTATTCAAAGCTATTGTTTTATTTTGGACAAGTATCCATTGCTATATAAAGCAAAAGCAGTATATTTAATACCATTTTTTTGTGTTTTGAGACTTGGTAATTTTTGTTAAAACCAAGTCTGTGAAGCAATTTTTTAAGGTTAATACCATTTTTTTGTGTTTTGAGACTTGGTAATTTTTGTTAAAACCAAGTCTGTGATGCAATATTTTTAAGGTTAAGTATGAGTAATTATTTTTACATAACCAACAATAAAACAAACGTTCAATAATGCATATTTTCGTGTGCTTATTAGTTCTTAGCCTACATATTGGGCAATTTTCTGGAGGATCCTATTTAAAGGCAACCTACCATTAACTATAGCTTATTAGCTAATTATTTGGGAACGATTTAGTTCTAGTCTTTTTGTTACATGCTAACATACATACCGGATTTGACTAACGACAAGTTTATACCTAGTATGACTTAAAATGTTTTCTTATGGCTGAGTTAAAACACTCGGACATGCTAGCAATATTTAGTAGATCTACATACATACATACATACCAAACTTACCTTTTTGTCTTGTAGATACCAAAGGTTGTCTGTGAACCTTCTAAGATTAACAATTAATCTTTAATTATAGTTAGCAGCATCTAGTGCACGGATTCACTGCGTAGATTTAATTTAGGTTTAAATAATTCAGATTTACCTGTACCTAGTTAAAGCTTATACTTAGTTTATCTAATGTTTACAACGATAGATATTTACTTTAAACATTAGAAGTTTTCACTTCATACTATTAGACAATAGTGAGACTTTATTCTCATATAATTAGGTCATTACTAGAAAACCCAAACTGTAGGGTATAGATTATTATAAGAATTACAAACATACTAACACATATTTACTTACCGTTTAAAACCATTCAGATATCATTGTTTTTCAGATAAATTTTGTCCGCACCTACATAAGGGTGAATGGATATTTATATTAATAGTTACCTTTTAAGCTACTTGCTATACTACTTTTGTTTTATTACACAATGTGTTATTTCTATAGGTATATCCTATACCATCATGTTATGTATGGAGTCATGAGGATTATGAAAAGTGAAGCAAGTATGTTAGAATAGTTCAATTTAACTATGAGATGCAAGGAGATTTATGAAGTTCGATGTAAGTTTAAAGGTGTGAGTGGTGATTTTGTAAGAACTAGGCAGTGTGAATATTATTTGAATTCCTTATAGGTACCTATGTATGAAAGAATGTGAGTGATTTATTTTATGAAAGTGGAATAACAGTTTATTTTGCTAGATGGAATGTAAGAAGCTTGCTGAAGTATCAACCTCACTATATTTCAGGATTCCAACCTATAACAAAAAGTTTCTTTTCATGCCTACCCCGTCTGTTCAGACAGTAAACTGTCTTTTGTTTCAAAAGGGGGATATTGTCATATAATCTTTAAATTATATTATTACTTTATTTTATTAGCTCCCATTTTGCAAATTGGCGCACAGGATGGCTTGTGCTTTGCTCCATAAAATATATCAGGAACCAACATAAAATGTTGGTGTGAAATTAATTATCAAAATTGTATTTAAATAACAAATTAGGATTTTTTAAGCATTTATTTTGGAATTGTAAACTAGTAATAAAATTAGTTTCAAATTTAGAATCTATCGGATAGCTTTATACAAAATATTTGGTTATCTGTTGGAAGCCGTATTACGACATGACGTCATATACGCTGACTCGCTCGCACTCGAAGAATTCTTCCATAAGCGAGAAAGAGAAGCTAGATCGAGGAGACCATTTTGAAAAATAGACATTCACGTCGGAGCCGCCGTTGCGCGTGTTACGGGGTGAATCACCTTTTGGATTTTTTTACATCTTTTTGAGAAGAGAATGACCTGAGGGAGCCAACGCCGATCCCGCAGGGGACACCAGGTCCATATTTCCGTCTGAGATGACGTAAAACTCCAACTTTCAAGAATTATTTTGTGACGCGCCATGCGGTCACCAAACTAAGGAACTCGAGCGAAATTCTCATTTGAAGCTTTGAAGACAAGGCAATGTCATTTCACTGGAGGAGCTCCATGAAGCGTTCGAGAATCGGATGATCCTGCAGAAGACACCATCAGCAAAGGATCCATCAGATAACCTCCTTTCATTTATTTTATTTTCCCAATTTTTCTCGTTGCCGTCATCCATTGGACTATCGCCATCAGCGTTTTAATATTAATATTGTATTAGGACTTATCAAAATAGTAAACGCATTGTAACCTCAAATAATCTTTTGTTCTTTTTTCTCCCATATATCTTTAGCACAAGATAGATAGGTAAATTATAAATCATCAATTTCATTTTCAACAAGAGGCCCCCTGTACTCCAGAGGTCTGATGTTTCGTGACTGATACGTATCCAGGAACCCTAACTTTTTGTTTTATTTTTTTGTTATTTGTTTTGTCTTTCTTCGTCAAATCACAATTTTCTTATGACACTATTAAGGGAGAGGCCTTCGTCCAGCAGTGGACGTCTTCCGGCTGTTGATGTGATGTAATCGATTTTTTTAAGCATCTACCTGGGTGAAGGAGTTGGTTAAACTATTTAAAAATCGTAACAAAAGTTAAATTTTTAGTTTCAAAGCGAATAAATTAAAAATCAATTTCAAAAGAAAACTTTTTATTTAGAAAATAATATTTACAAAAGTAAAAATACACACATCACAGTTTATACATTTTAATGAAAATTACTTTGGGACTTCTATCACTTTTATAAAATTCTTATCAAAGAGCTTTAAGGGCACTCAAATAAAAAATGATTAAGTAACAAAATCACTTAAACTCTAGTAATCATTGCTTACTACTAACTCAATAAAAAAACATCTAGAAAAAACAGACGCTTTGCAAAAATAAATAACTTGGTCTCTACGGATATTTTCATAATATGATCATCATAATATTATGATGATTGGATGATTTTTTACTTGTAATTTGGTTTAAATACGTACATTAATAATAATCCACGTTCCCAATAATACATACCATCTACCTATTTAAAGTAGAACCCATAAAATAAGTCTTACAAAAACAATAACAGACAAAACTTATTTTGAAAATATCTGCAATGTTTGTGCAAATGAAAACTGGTGGTAAGACTTATTTATTGAGTTCTACTGTACATAGTGTATAAGAGATTAATTTAAAAAGTCACACATGGTGATTTTGAATATATTGCACTGCAACTTATTGCAAATGTAGAGTTTTATGCATTATTATTTACCTATTAGGAACAAATCGAACTGTTTTCGCAATTCACGAGAGCATTTGGACCTTTTGTTTAGTGTCGTTTCAGTTTTAATTCTGATTCTATCAGAGATATTAGAAATTGTCAATTATACGCTAGAACTAGGATAGAAGAGCAAAATAACAATTGGGGATAAATTCTGTTTGCCGGCATTTAGGATAGGTAATTTATAATAACAAAGCAATCGGTCAAAAGTAGATGTAGGTATAGTGTATGTTCATAATGCGCTTCTAAAATGTAAATAATGCTCTGTCCAACCCAAGTAATTTGTTTATGATATCTCTGTGTGTTTCTGTTTCTTACAATGATGTAAGAAACAGAATATACCATAGCATAATGCAATGCGAATATCTAGCACATATTTTAAGATAAAAATACGAATTATTTATGATAATCACATAACTTGGCTTTACTGAAATCTAGATACATGGGGCTTAGGTTTAGATTTACAGTTTCTTGTAGACCATGCACAAGGAAGAACCTAGTATTGCAGGGTTATGAATAGAAACGGTTACTGATGAAGAAATGGTGCGGGAACATTATAATTGAAATTTTGTTAGGATTTCGGTTTCTTACGTTGTTGACTTTGGACTTTTGAGAGCTACTCTATTTTAACTACTTAAACAAATACTAACTCTAAGCTAAGAGGATACGATTAGAGGCAAAGTAAGAGGCTGCTCGTTAAGAGCCGAATTATAGTCGAATGTGCCCGAATTGCATGCAAACTTCTGCGCCGTTCTGTGCTGTACTTTAATTGAAGGTAAATTCGTTTTACACTGTCAGCTTAGTCTCAGAAAGCTTAGAGAGTTTCGAGGGAATAAATCATATATTTCACATCGTGATTTCAATCTGATAGTTAACATAATCCGATTGACCGAACCACATGGCTACAGCCAAAGACTATAAGCCAGGCTATTATGATCTGTGTCCATAGCCAATCGCGAATATAAAACTAATAAGACCATTAAAAAAAAATTACTGCCTTCAATTTCGTTTAAAAACAAAATGACTTACTTTTCCCCAGTTATTTTGATTTAAAAACCAAACTACTGAACCGATTTTCATGACATTTCTATGGGACCAACCAGAAATTACATCCTATCAAAAAATACTGTTTATAAATGACGGAGTTCTGAGGTAACAAACATAAACAAAGTATTCAACCAAATTGAGAACTTCCTCCTATTTTGAAGTCTTTTAACAAAAGGCGAACACTAGTAAATTGCAAGAACAATTCTTAACATTTGAAATACCATTACATTAGTAACAATATGTTAGCCGTAGTAGTGTGGTCCGTGGTAGTACTGGTCGCCCCGGCGGTCTATAACGACAAGATTGGCTGTCTTGGCGGGGTGTCCGTGGTGATAGATCCACTTCCTACCGCCGTTCTTGACTTCTTTCTGGTGGTGCTTGGCTCCATGTTGACCGTGGCTGTCGTGACCGCTAGACTGCTTGTGACCCTGGAAAATAGAAAATGGCAGTCAGTTTATTATTTAGTTTTTTAAACATTTTGACCGCCATGGCATAATTTCATCGCCGTGCCCTGTACGCCAAGGATCCAAAAAATTACCTATTACATTTATTTTTTCTTGACCGACTATATTGTATGCAAATAAAAAATCTTTATCTTTTCTTTCTTGATCTGTTATCGATAACTTATCATATTTTTTACGTTTAACAGGCTATATTCAGTGCCGTAAATAAGGCGGTGCCAGCGGTGCCCAGGCACCGGGCGTTGGTCCTGGAGGGGTGCAAAAATTACCAGTCCAGGACCAAGTTTTGAATATTTTTCTTTTCAAGGGCGCAATTATAGAAGCTCGCACCGGTCGTATAATAGTACATTATGATACAAGTGTGCTATGTTGGTCATTACACTAGATGCGGTATTATGCGTGCGATCCGCAGGCGAGCGCAATAAGGAAGCCGAGAGCGTAATGACTAATATTGCACAAGAGTTCCATACGACTGTTTTCATCACAATTGCGAGGAAAAAACAAACTTTTTTTGATAATAAACAACCACACAGAGAAAACGTCAATAAACATCTGTGGAAAATGGCGCCCAAACCAGCAATGCGCGCGCAGGTTGACATTTACTTCAGCGACATAAGAACTCTTTGTTGGTATTACAAAAAAACTGTAAGTATTATTAACCGGCTATATTAAGAGTGCTTCGTATACATACGTCTAATTGCAGTCACGAACAAACTTGACTTTACCGGGTTATACCTATTATAGCACTAGTGCCGTAATGTAAAGTAAAAAGCACGCGTGCGTAATAGCTTGGATTATGAGCCTAAAACAGATGTAATAACTAAGGTGTACTTTACGAGCAAGTGTGATGAAAAAGAATATTACGGCACTGGCTATATGTATCAGGGCCCGCTAGTGCTGTCACGTATAGATGACTATGACGGTCAAAAGATTAAGTTGTTCTTTGCTGTTCGTTTGTTTGTTGTTACTTTTTCTCGAGTCTTTTCAAGATCCGAATGAGTATCTTCTACGTCAGTGAGCCTCATCTTTGACCATGTCGTTGCTTACCAACAGGCGTATTTGTGGTCAAAGGCGGACCGATCCGTGTAAAAGAAAAGTTGTTTTATTGGTTAATTCGAATGGGGTTTATTGCACTAGCTGAAACCCGCTACTTCGTACGCGTAGAGCTCGGCCTTCGGCCTCGCTACTATGACCCGCTCCAGAAACACAAAATTTCATCCAAATCGATCCAATAGTTTACTCACCTCACCTTTTCAAGACCAAAATTAGCCAAATCGGTCCAGCCTTTCTCGAATTTTAGCGAGAAAAACGAACAGCACTTGATTTTTATATATATAGATTACTACTTCGAGTGCTTTAGTTCTTATTATGGATGCAAGAGGACGTCAGTGTAGTATTTTAATAAGTCTTGCATCTTGACGCCTTGACTCGTATTGCGCATTGCTTCTTCTGATAACCTAACCTAGTTAACACAGCATTTGAAATACCGGAGTAAGGATCTGGGTCGCTGGCATAGATGCTCCAGTGAAATTAGAAATGTAATATTTTTTTATACATTCAAGTGACGAGACGAGCAAGACGTTCGCCTGGTGGTAAGCGTCACGCCTGCCACTAACAGTAGCAGTGCCAGAATTGTGAACTTGTCAACACAATCCTGCGCCGCACTGCACTGCGCTGTCACCCTGAGATCATCTTCAGCCCGGAGATGTCCACTGCTGAACGAAGGCCTCCCCCTTCACCCTGAGATATTAGTTGTTAAATCTCTTCATACCCAGTAATTTCTCTGGTAACATTGCCCTTCAAACCGGAACACAGTAACGCTTGAACACTACTGCTTGGCGGTTGACTAACTGGCAAAGGTGTGGTACTCTCCCAGGCGGACTCTGCAATAGTCTTACCAGCTGCTAGTATGTTTACCTTAAGCACGTCATGGTGTCCTCCCTTGTCAAAGTGTCCCGACTCTCCTTTGTGATGGTGGTGATGACCCGCTTTTAGATTGCCTTTGTTGAACCTTCCACCCTGGAAAAAGAAAGTTTTGATTATCAGATCGCCTAAACTAAAAAAAGAAAAAAAAATGGTTTTTCTATTTTTACAATTACACTATGCATGCGAAGGTGGCAGACTGCGACCTGCCGGCTAAGATGTTTCTACAAGACCTCGTATTTTTATGTACTGCATCAGCTTTGGGCATAAACACATTGGGCATAAACCTACAATCAAATGGTGGTTAGACATAATGTTTATATTCCACTACGCTGGCTCAGTGCGGATTGAAGGTCTCATACATTCATATTTATCAAATGAATTCCCGCACATCAATGTTATGTCGGAAAAATCTCCGGACATAATTATGCATATACTGACTAGAGATAAATGACAGCTCGTTAGTTTTTTGACTGCAAGTCTTCTAGGTGCTTTTCACTGGTGACTAATATGGGTTGCATACCTTCGGCCTTCCGCAGAAAGATTTTTCCATTTGCAGTCCAGCAAAAATCGTATTTGGCTGATTTTGCAACTTCGCGCGCTAAATAATAAAGTTTTTTGGCCTTTGGTGTCAAAAACTCCGAAACAAAGATTGGGGATTTTATGCCCTCAATGTCTAAGGTATGTGTATTCAGCCTATCAGTTGTATGACTGGCATTAAACTTTCTGACAGCTTGTAAAAAGTTGGTTTTGTTTGTATTAGTTGTTACCTTGTATTGTTTTTGTTTGTTTCTGGTTGTATTTGTTTGTTTAAGCGTACCCTGCCGTGTGGTATGCGTGGGGGACGTCACCAACGGTTCCAACGGAAGACCAGCGCTGGCTGTTCGCAGCCAGCATTATGCTGAGTTGGAACCGGTTTGTGGCGAAAAACTATTTTGTACTGTTTAAATTTGTTATGCGTTTCTATTGTCTTGTCTTGTGTACAAAATGTGTTTTTTTCTACAAATAAAATATTGTCTATTGTCTATTGTCTATTGCAAGTTTCCTTACTATTTTTCTCTATGATATTTTTCTCTCTTATATGATTTTAAAAATCTCTTCAAAGTTTCAATTAGCCGAGTAATAAAAGGATTTTCGTGTTCTTTAAGTTTACCACAGAATAAATTCACTGTATTACAGCAAAACTAATAGAAACAACACTTTACGTGTATTAAACCTTGCATTTTTAATTACGACTGTAGGTAGTCTCAAAGCCTACTAAGTCTCAGCTCAGGAGAAAGTAGTAATTTTTTTTAAATAAGTAAATACATATATTTTTTTATGCACATGTATTGTGTTACTTCTGTAGACTCGTTGGCTAAACGGCTTAGCAAATATTTATTTGGAGTGTAAGACGAATGAGTTATTGGAACTTACGATACAAGACAGCGATACAACAATAAACATAATTTAATGATTAAAGTAAATTACAAAATTTTTTTCTTATTTATTGGTATCGCACGTTGTGCATTCTACCAGTGTCAGGTTTATAAATTTTAAAGTTTTAATAGTATAATCAAGTCAAATATGTCATGAAATCACAGTTAGTCACACGAATTTAGTCATAGTCAAGTCCTAGTCATGCCCTAGTAAAGTTGTGGCGATTTTACTATGAGCTTCTACGGAGTTTTGAAAACAACACGAAAAGACATGTTTCACCACATTATATCACTTGCCCACACTCGTGCATGTAAATCAACACTCAATGAATAAAACACCACCATTTTTTAGTCATTATTACGCGAAAAAACACAAGTTTAAGAAAATAATAAATAATAGAAAATAAACTCCCCTAAATTACTAATACTCGTCTCTCGTACCTACATAACATTAAGGCGAAAAACGAAACAATATATTATATTAGGTTGAACTATTTTAATCTGGCTACCTTGTTACACCATTTTCGAATGCAAATTATACGTATTCGAAAATGAACATAAACTTTATTTTGATAGTGAACAAGTTAAGATGGAATTTTAGTATAATTATAACATTCTCCATGGTGAGAGCTGGAGAGTCTAGAGAATCTCGTCACATAGCCTTTTCCATTGACTAGATATTATCACAAATGGAGTTCTAAGACGCTTCCGATACAAACACCTCATTCTCAAAACATTATACGTACTTTACGAGATTCTAGGGAATACATGACAAGCACAAGCAAATGTGGCTTTAGTGTCAAAAGCATAAAATTCCTTTTTGCATGCTCGGCTATAAAGTCCGGGATACACTAGGCTAGTTTTTCAAGCCAGGTCAGCAAGATAGTGATAGAGAGCTTGCAAGCTTGCTTTGGCTTCATAGAAATGAACCTTGCTGGCTTACTATCACTATCTTGCTATCCTAGCTTGAAAAACTACACTTGTGTACCCCGGGCATACATTTGCACCTATACCTGCAAGTTTTCTACCTAAACCTGATCACTCTCATTTAACACAATATTGTAAAGAGTTATAATAAAAATAAGTTATTTTTTTAACTTTCATTTAATTTGGAACTCGGTGCGTTTCAATCTCCAGCAAAGTTTCCAGTCTAAACGGATAACGGAGCTAACTAAGGAAACCCCAAGCGACATAACTGCCACCCACACCACACCGCGCCGTCCCACACTACACCACGCTCCAAGTTTGCAATTCCTTTCTATTTATTACTAATACATTTCTGACTTGTTGAATGTTTACGACGAGATTACTTGTTTTATAATTTTATAAGTACAATTCGAGAAACACTGGAAGTGGCTTTTATACGACTGCCCAAAAAAAGGAGTGTTCTGTTTTCAGGGGTGTATGTTTGGATGTGACTTTATTCCACCATACCTTCTAAATTCCTGAACAGATTTGGATGTGCCTGTGGGGTATCATTAGAATTCTTATACGAGTATCATTCCAAGAGACTTAGACTATATTTTTAAGCCGTTTTTGGCAGGGCAGTTGTGTTGTTTTTTTTTTATTATGGCTTTTTTCTATGTATGAATTGAAATTTGGACAGGACGACGTCTGTCAGATCAACTTTTACTACATACAGATTTAAGATGTACAATACGTGCTTGTTTTAAGAATCAGAGCATTGCTTAGTAACAGGCGATTTGGTGGTCAAACGCGACCTTACACGTGTTAAAATTATATTATTAAAATCAGTAAAAATTATAAAAGTTCTCAGGTAAAAATACATGTTGAATTTCGAAATTCGAATTGTTTACGTGCCTATTACCAACTTGTCTATTACCAAATAATATCTAGCATTTTGGCAACAAATACATATTACTGTCATTTACCTTTCACTAACCGCTTGAAAAACCTCCAGTGGCGTAAATGTTACGATAAAAAGTGTACGTGATCATTTTTTCGTTGATCGCCTTTTTGGTCTATATTCTACATCAAACGCCTACTTAAACGGACGTTGGTTGCTGACCAAAATAGTACAATATGATACAAATGTGCTATGTTGGTAATTACACTAGAGGCAGTATTATGCGGTATAATAGGCGATAAGAAAGCCGAGAGTGTAATGACTAATAGCACACACGTTTAATACGACTGTTTTCATCACACTTGCGAGGAAAAAATAACCTCTTTTTGATAATAATCAACCACACAGCGAAAACGTCAACAAATATTTGCGGAAAATGGCGCGTAAGCCAGCGATGCGCGCGCTGGTGACATTTTCTTCGGCTGCATAAAAACTATTTATTGGTATTCCAAAAAAAAACTGTAAGTTTTACCCGGCTATATTAACAATGGTTCGTATACAAATACATCTATCTTGCAGTGAGGTACAAACTTAACTTTATACCTATTATACTATAATGTAAAGTACGCTTGTGTAATAAATAGCTTGGAATAAGGGCCGAAAACCGATGTAATAAGATCCAATTTACAGAGAAAGTGTGATGAAAAATAGTTTTTATGATTGACTACACCTGTAGGTGTTTGACTATAACTATAAAAACAATGAATCAAACAATGGAAGCTGAGTAAACCTAGACTGAATTGAAATTACTTTTTTTCCGAAAATGTATACTTTTAAATAACATGAATGAAACACATTTAAAACAAATCGTAGCTTTTCAAACGATAAAATAATGTAATAAAAATGTTTGTCATTTAAAACCGACCCAGTTCATACCTTAATTGGATTTTTCGCCAACAAAACTTATTTATTTTGATGTGCTGACGTATCTATTCAGAATATAAAACGGCTTGATATACATAAAAATAACTGAAGGATGACCTCTTACTTATAGCCAGCTTCTAACGGTACTACAATAAACAAGAAAATCAATCAATGGTTTTCACCAACTTTTTATAATAGTTTCAAAAACACCTGTATACCTAATTTCACGACCATTTGACTGTGAAATGACGGCGGCGCGGCGGAGTATTTTAATTTTGACATCAGCTGTTTTCAAATTCAAGGTTTCAGTTTTGCAACTAAATCAATTTTGTTGAGACTTTTGAATAATCAATTTAAGTGCTAAGGATATTGGAGTTAATCGAGTTTTTGTGCGTTATTGAGAAATGCTGTCTAGACTACAATAAAAGCAGGTTTATTAAGTATAGGTTCATTCATTCATTCATTCATTTCACATTTTTCATATTGTCTGTTTTCTATTTATTTTGACCTCAATAAAAATGTATATTGCTCATTTAGCAAGTATTTTTAAACGAGCTTGTGCCTATTTAGCCAAATATAACATAAACTTCTTGGGTTATTTGTACGAAAAACTGATATCTATTCTCCACAGGAATACTTAGTTGCTAACTTTACTGACGAACCGAGCGAAGTCTTTGGAACAACTGGCAACATTTGCTTTCATCTGTCCTGATGATGGATGTTACACACGTACAGGTCGCATTTTTCTAATAATCTTGATGAAACTTGGTATACAGGTTATAAAATTTCATAGACTTTTTTGCTAGCTCTCTCTCTCTGTTGGAGGGGCATTTCCCCCCAAAAAGGGAGACGTTGACTGTGGCGCTATTTACCAGTGCACATTCCACATTGGCCACAATGGCTCCACATGACATGAAAGTTAGCAAGGTCTACTGTTCGCAGAACTACTCGATTTATTTTTATTTTTAAACAATCAAGTAAAGTAAGTAAGTAAGTTCTTATAGGCTGAGTGGCCAGCCCTAGTGTAAGAGTTAATGTGCCGCCCCGAAGGCCTCTGACATGGCTGACGGTTGATAATCAAGTTACGAGACCAGCAAGGCTTTCGCCTGCTGCTAAACGTCACGCCTGCCACTAACAGTAGGAGTGCCAGAATTATGAACTTGCGAACACAATCCTGTGCTGCACTGCGCTCGTCACCCTGAGATATTAGATGTTAAATCTCTTCATACTCAGTAATTTCTCTGGTAACATTGCCCTTCAAACCGGAATACAGATTGCACACTACTGCTTGGCGGTTAAATAACTGGCAAAGGTGTGGTACTTCCCCTGACGGACACTGCAGTAGAGTCCTACCACTACAAAAAAGCTTATTTAGTAATGAAACTTACTTCGGAATGCTCTTTCTCGTGGTTGTATCCGCCATGTTTTTCTTCATCGTCAGAATCGCCTTCTTCTTCAAAGAACTCCACTTTCTTTTCGTATTCATCTTTTTTATGGACGTCGTGGCTGCCTTTGGTGCTGTGTCCTTTTGAGTGCTTACCCGACTCTTCGTACTAAGAGATTCAACGCCAAGTGGTATGAAACATTAGTTGTAAAAAAACAATAAAATCAGTGTGTAAATAATAATTGTGTCATTAAATAACTATTTATAAACAAGTTTTTATCTCATTCATCTGAAATAATGGATCCAAACTTAACAAGTTACGTGCCATCAGGTAGTTACAGTGTGTATCGTCCACCATCACGATGCATCGTTAGATTAGCTTAAAGATATCAGAGTTATAGAAATATACCTACTCATCAAACAGCTCGATTGGATTAGAGAGGTGTTGATGTTTTATTTATAAACACTAGTTTTCGCAAGCCTCCATTGTTGGCCTGCATTAGCTCCATTGTTTTTGCAGAACCACCGGAGGACAGGCAGCAGCGTCCTCTTGGTTAATGTTGGTGAGCATTCTGCGATCCCCAAGCCGCCTGCTAAGCGTGGGGATTATGGCAACACCCCTCTATAAAGGGGGCCTTCGTCCAGCAGTGGACGTTTTATGGCTGACGACGACACAGCACACGCTTTATAATTCCCCCTAAAATTTACTTTGAATAGCAAAATAAATTCTAGAGCATGTGTTGCGCTCGTTATTCAGAAATATTCGGTGGTGAATGCCATTAGCCCCTTCGACCGGTAAAATTAAAATAGCCCTGTAATTTCGCTAGCTAAAGTACTGTTTAAACCAGAACACCTGATACTGCGGTGGTATCTACCTACCAGTTTATGCAGAGGAAACTTGTCAACTTGTTGGGACATTTAGATTAATTATAGAGACCTCTCAGTTCAAAAGTTCAGTAAAAAAATAATATTATGTTTTATTAAAGCAATATTATGGACTTACTTATGATAAAAATGAATAAATACAATTTGGCGTGGAACTAGCTTATAGAATCTTGACTGATAGTTATTCTATCTCTCTCTTTGTTGCCGAGATCTTCGAAAATTTACGAAAGATGTTTGACTGCGTTAGAGCGCAATCGAGTTTGTGGTATCACACCAATAACTTCCGTAGTTAACACAACGACTAAGTTTTTGGTCTGTAACTTCTGTTGTACTAAGTTCCCATTTTATTTTTATTTTATTGCTTAGCACCACGGACTTCGGAGTCCGCATGGGGATGGTTGGTTTTCGCAGTTGTCAAAACTTAACAATTTGTGTTAAGGTTTTGGTAATATTTACAATAATAAACTGAGGTCTTTACATAAGGAAGTTCACATGATTCATACCTTAGCTTGTTTCTTCCCATGTTCCTCGTGGTGGTGGTCTCCGTAGTGGCCCGATTCCTCGCTGTGTTTCTTTTCCACGCCGCCGTTGTCGTCGTATTTACCAAGATGATTTTCCTTGTCATGATGACCCTTGGCAATTTTCGTATCCTCATGGTGCCCCTGGAGGTGGTAAAGTGGTATTGTTTATTTCTAAATACACCGTTTTTATTTGTTCATTTTATTTTTTTGGAAGTCGGTAATAATTCCTCGATAGGTCTTTTAGTTGGTTTTTGAGACTACGATTTTTATTATACAGTATTTTCACATGTATTTTTCTTACTGCGGTAAAAAAAAGGTTTAATTTTTAAAATCCGCAGGAAAAATCCGAATACTTTATTTAGTAAGTAGTTAGGTTATCAATGGTACGTTACAATAAAAATGCTCAACCGAGCAAAGATTAGCATATCGAATAATAAATAAATTAATAAGCTTTTTGTAAAAAACAACCGACTTCAACTTCGAATACCTGGATGACGTCTTCATATTTTCTAGTAATATTGATTTAAAAACCAAACTACTAAACCGATTTCGATAAAATGTATATGGGACCACCTCTAAAGTATTACCTACCAAAAAAATATGAATTTTCAAAATCAATTCATAATTGACGGAGAAATAGCGTAACATACATACATAAAAAACAGTCGAATTGATGTCGGTGAAAGTGAAAATATCGAAAATATCTTGATGTCGGTTGAAAATTTAGTTATATTTTGGTAGCCTATGAATAGTCAGAAACTAGACTGAAAATCATAATGATGATGAGATAAAGTGAATAGATAAAGCTAAAATTCCGTTATAAGTATTTTCTCATGTTACACTTGGAATGGAACGGAGCTTGACGTTGACTCTTTTACTTCTTTTCTCATAGAAGTAGGTACATAAAGCCTGAACTCTATCTTAAGCCGTTTACAGAACAGAAAATAAATACCTACACGCCAACATAACACGTCTCAAAAAAAAAAAATGTTTTATTACCGGAGAGATATCATGTAAATTTAAATATAATTATCACTTAAATTCATTAGCGTTTTGAGTCAGAAATGTCAGAATACGTTTAAAGCTTGTCAGTGACAACTTTATACAAATTAATTATATTAAAAATATTTTTAGTCGTAAAGAGATAGTTTGTCGTGATTATTTTTCGTTATTTTCAAGAGTCTAAAAAATAATAAGAGTTTAAAAAAGACAGCTGATTATTATTTAATATGAATAGGGTTAGCCTTTTAGACAACAATGGCAGGAACTAATTGTAAAAAAATATATAACCGTCCAAAATCACTATGAAGATTTTTAAAAAGTTATATATTTTTTTACAATTAGTTGCTGAAAAAAAAGAAATGAAAGAGACATGCCTAAAGTAGACATAGATATTATTACAAATAATAAGTGAAGAGGCTCTATCCAGGAAGAAAATAGGGGAATACATATGTATGTAGAATCGCAGACCGGATTCCCTCGGATTCAGACGCTAGTTCCTACCCAAGAGAGAAAGGAGCTTTACAATTTTCAATTTTCACTTAAAACTAGCTTTGGTAAGTAATATTCCCGTACATAACACTAGCCTATAAGAATTATTTAGACTTAGATAACTGTTTTAACCACATTTTTAGTTTGATGAATTAAATAATTTTTATTTAAACTTATCATAGTCATCATCCTGTTACAAGACTTCTAGCGTTCGATGTATATTTGCATTCGTGGCTAAACTTTGATTACATACGGAGAGAAGAGAATACTAGATCCTCCAAGTGGCTTAATAAGCCTCTTCGGGAGCTACAGTTGCGTTTGCACTTCTTAGGCATTTAAAATGAGACAAATACCTGAGGGATTGTTTTAGCCACAACTCAAAATAATCTTTTGACTTTGGACAAGAAATGACTTTTGTAGTGTTCAAAGTATATCTGCACCTATCGGGAGTAACAGATGCATTCACAATTTTCGGGGAATTAAACAAGAGACATAAATACTTGAGAGTGTTTTTACTCAAAAGAGTCTTTTGACTTTGGACTAGAAATGAATTTTGTAGTGTTCAAAGTATATCTGCGCCTCTCTGGAGTCACAGATGTATTTACAATTTTCGGGCATTTAAACAAGAGACAAATAATTGAGAGAGATTTTTTACTCAAAAGAGTCTTTTGACTTTGGACAAGAATTGTATTTTCTTGCCAGTTAGTTTAGTTACATAAGCCTCTTCGGAAGCCACATTATGCGGTACGTTTTAAGGCAGTACGATAAAAAAACACAATACAACTTTTCAAGGATTAAAAAGGATAAAATAGTTTATTCCTTGTAGTGGATAAGGCAGAAGAAAAAACTCGTTAACTAGAAACAAATAGTACTGCGTCTCGCAGTCGAGCGATAACCTTAATTTATTCCAATGGAGGTTTAGCGGAGAAAAAACGTTTATTTGAATTAAAAGAAACAATTAGTAGTCTGCAATAATTTCAAACAACTTTTTTTCTGTGGGTGTTTATGAATTAGTATTGTTTGATATAAAAATTGAAGTTAGGAAGTAATTAGTAGAAAATTTTGTTTTTCTTTGTGAATAGCATTACATTTTAGAAATGCCGACAAAATTGTTACTTATTTTTGTAAGTAAGCAATTATACTTTTTGTTTTTTTTAAGCAAAAGCCTTTATTAACTACATCAAACTACAAACAAAAGGATTGTATCCAGACCGATGAAAGTCTAGAGACAATCCAAATGCTCAAACCCACTACCAGTCGGTAGCGTACCCAGCATGCTGGCGGCATTGCCACGCTGGATGGCAATGCTTATGCGTTGGACCAATGCTTTTTGGTTGTTGTTTTACTTAATTATGGTAGTACACCCTAATAACCAGTCCCATGTTTTGTTCTAAAACAATTACCGTCTTACCACAAAAGATTTAAGCAAGCTTTTGACACGTGTTGAACAGATATTTCACGACTCAAATCCGCGCCTTACACTCGTCTAATGCTAGGGCTTCACCTGCGTGTAATGCCATTATTTAGCGCGGTATTTGATACAGTACGCAGACATGGGCGGGTGTTAGCACGCTAATGGGCTACTGGCATTATTAATGTCGTTAGACGTTAGCCGATATTCAAAGTCAAATGATAGTGTGGCCGCCCATGTAGCGCATTGTTTAGTGCATCATTTATTGCACGTCACTTATTCCAATAACTGGACGTAAAGCGTCACGCAGGTGAAGTCCTAGCATAAGGATTAATGTTTTAATGTTTTTAAAAGTGACCAAATTGATTGCGATAAATCCGACATCGAAAACCAAAACATTTATAATTTGTAAGAGAGAAAGTTTGACAATGTAGGGACATCACAATACCTAGAGATAGATGACATCAGTATTATGATAACACCCAATATTAGAAGCCAAACATGATTACCTACAAGACAATACGCGCTGTCATAACAATGAGTCTGTTGAATGATATGTTAATGTGTAATAATCCAGCTACATTTTATTATAATTTGTCACATAGTTTAAATCACCGAAGAGAGAAGTGAATAGAACGGAAATGTGACGAGCCGCGCTGCCGGCATTAAGTGTAAATGCGCTTAATGACAATTGTACCAATATACATGTTTTTAAACAGAGAATACTCAAAAAGAAAATTTAAATAGATGCGTAGGAAAACAAACGTACTCGTACATTGCATTGTAAATAGATCAGTTTTAATCTGTTGCAAAATGCGCTTTGCGCAAAATTTACTTCAAATGCGCGACCAACGATTGGCATTTTTTCGTTTTAGTTTCTATACAATTATGTGTGAAACTGGCGACTGTGGTTTTCCATACAATTGCTTTACAACATGGTTTTGACAGCCGTTCTACGTAAGAAGTAGGGCTTTCGCTTTTCTGTGGCTTAAGTATAATAGAATACTTCACTGACGTAGAGACTGTAGAGTTATGATTTCCAATTAAATTAAAGGTAAGTAGCCTAATGCATAGTTATTATGGTCCGATGGTCACATCACATGTCATGCTTATCGTAAGGCAATGGATGAGGCTTGCACAGGATCGGAAAGATGGGACTGACATTGAGAACTACTCAATGCCACTACTCGGTAAACTGCTGCTATGTTAGAATAAAACAATCTTTGGAGGCTTATCTTGTGTTGATATTGATAAGTTATTTAGACAATCACACTGCTAAAGCAATGAGTTCTTTGTAGAGATAAAGTACGTACGTCTGTTACGTAGTTTAGTTTAGTATAGAACCTGAGTGTTGAGATGTTTTTTTTTTCAACCGACTTCAAAAAAGGAGGTTCTCAATTAGGCTGTATGTGTTTTACGCGATTATTCCGCCAATTATGAACTGATTTTGATGATTTTTTTTTTGTTTGGTAGGTAATCCTTTAGAGGTCGTTTCATATACATTTTTATCGAAATCGATTCAGTAGTTTGGGTTTTAAATCAATATTACTAGAAAATATGAAGATGTCATCCGCAGGTATTCGAAGTTAAAGTCGGTTGTTTTTTTTTTAAAGCATATTATTTATAATTAAAACAGAGAAGCAATGCTGAATTAGTTACGTTAGAACTGAATTATTTTCTCAGGTAAATATTGTTAAATCGTACGTTTTAGTGTGTCCAAATTAGTTATAGCTCGTACGAACAAATGACACGAATTTATTGCGCAATTGTCACTGTCCAAATAAGTAGGCAAATTGTGGTTGCCAATTTAGGAGAAGACTTCGCCCGCGCCCGCACTTTTGGGTTCTTCGGCATTTACGTAAGAATTTTAAAGTCAAAGTCAAAGTTAATTAATAATAAATAAATTATTTACACGTCAAAAACAAAACCCTGTTATATACAATCGTTTCAGTAGCTTTTCGGTGAAAGAGCTTTTCGGTTTATACAGCCCTGTTAATACCCATGAGAAGAAATTCAATAGCGCACCAGGCCAGCGAGGAGGAAAGCCTTGACAAGGGTTTGCTAGGAGGGTATATAGGCATTTCCTCATCAGTGGGATATTAAAAGGCTATTGACAGGTAGAAAATAAGAGTATTTAGGTCTGCTTTTAAAATTTTATAGTCATTTTGTTCGCGCGCACAAAGACTTATTAGGACATCGCCTTATTAAAGACAAAAGAACACAAGCGACACACAATGACGACTTACGCCACCACCAAACATTATGTACCAGGCTTTTTTCTTCACCACGTTCACGTAGTTGATAGGCAATTCCTTTCCCTCCTATTAAAATACATATATTAAGGCCAGGGTAATCCACGTTTCGAGCACATTTTTTAACGCTATCGATCATTAGTCTAAAGCTGTATCAGGTAGGGTCACATTTAGCGGAGCAAAAATATGGCGGTTACGCAGATTCGAGCGTGTCAAGCTTCGAAATTTTAAGTTTGATTACTTGAAAAGCATACAAATTAAAAAAAACAAGAATAGCAAGTTCTGCAAAATATTAATATTTATCTATTAATTATGTATTATCTTTTAATACATATTTTTATATTAATTATGTATTATCTTTTAAAACATTGTTTTTTTAATAATGTATTATCTTTTAATACATTATTTTGTATGTGACTATGTGCTGTAATTAGGACATAACTGAAAAAACTACAACTACAGACAAAACAGCTTTATTGTCTGTGCGTGTGGGACTTTCAACAAGTCTTGTAACAATGCCGACTTCGATATGTTCCTCTTCGGCATCCCTTCTATGAGAAAGTGGTTAGGAGACAAATTCTTTCGACAATTTCCTTTTCATTAGATTAAATAAATAAATAAAGGTTTAATAGGTTTCCATTATTATTATTTTTTCTTTTTGTGATTGCAGATTACGAGGGCTACACTAAAAGTATCGGGAATGGAATATTTCCACTGTTTCTGTCATATTAAAATCTTTTTAATTGAAAACTCCTTGGTTTTAAAAATCGAATACCATTTATTTATTCAAAAAAATAGTCTCGGTCTTGTCACAAGGTTTTGTCAAACTTGTTTAGTCGTTGAGAAAATGGAATTGACTCGAGAAAATTCAAGAGCGATGATTTATTATGACTTTCGAAGTGGTTTAACACAAAAACAGTGTGTTGACCGGATGATTTCTGCATTTGGTGATAAAGCCCCATCCAAAACCACAATTTATCGCTGGTTTGCTGAATTTCAACGTGAACGTGTCAAGCTCAGTGATGATCCCCGTCAAGGTCGTCCAAAAACTGCAGTCACCCAAGAAAACGTTGATGCTGTGCGTAAGCTGATTGAGGAAGATCGACATGTGACATACCGCGAAATTTAGGCAACTTTAGACATTGGCATGAGTCAAATACAAATAATCTTGCATGAAAAATTAGGTGTAAAAAAGTTGTTTTCCCGATGGATACCGCATTCGCTCTGTGAAGAGCAAAAAGCGGCTCGCGTTACTTGGTGCGTCAGAACTCTCGAAAGATTCCACGCAGGATCCTCAAATGCTGTATACAACATCGTATCAGGTGACGAATCCTGGATATACGCGTACGAACCCGAAACAAAAAACCAGTCACGAGTTTGGGTGTTCGAAAATGAGTTAAAGCCAACAAAAATTGTTCGTTCACGGAGTGTTGCAAAAAAAATGGTGGCCACGTTTGTCTCCAAAACCGGCCATGTTACGACTATTCCTCTTGAGGGACAAAGAACGGTTAATGCAGAATGGTATGCTAGCATTTGTTTGCCACAGGTCGTTTCTGAACTCCGTAAAGAGAACTGCAACCGCCGCATCATCCTCCATCACGACAATGCGAGTTGTCACACCGCGCACAGAACAAAAGAGTTTTTAGAGCAAGAAAACATAGAATTATTGGACCATCCGCCGTACAGCCCCGACCTAAGCCCTAATGATTTCTATACTTTCCCTAAAATAAAGAATAAATTGCGTGGACAGAGATTTTCATCACCTGAAGAAGCTGTGGACGCCTACAAAACGGCCATTTTGGAGACCCCAACTTCCGAATGGAATGGTTGCTTCAATGATTGGTTCCATCGTATGGAAAAATGTGTCAAATTTCGCGGAGAATACTTCGAAAAGCAATAAATATATTTTTAAATAGTAATGTTGTGTCACTTCCTTGATTCCCGAAATTTTCAGTGCCGTATATTATGATTGTTTAACATTTTTTTGATCGTAAACTTCAAGTGCTTATTGCTCCTTATGTATATATTTGTTCTACATTAGTTTATTTCTATTTTAACTATTCAATTGTTTATAGCGTCTTGTTTTTTATAATACTGCCAAAAGTGGAAACTCTAAATGGTTTTTTTTGTGTTATCTCAGTTTATATTATGTACTTAGGACCGCGACTTTCGCAAAAATTACGAAATAAAAGAAGTCAGTTGTTTTTTTTGAATGCGTATATAAAGCTTTAAATATAGTAATTTGACTAAATAACATTGAATTTGCAAGGAGAAACTTTAGAATATAGAGCCCTAAAGACCTCATTGCTACGTTGTTTGTAACTGCCATACAACGTGTCAATAAAGTAAAAAGTTTTTTTTGAAACTAATTGGTACATAATCTCTGTTATTAGACTAATAGATTATTAAGTAGATTAGTTCTTCGAAACGTTTTAATAATGAATGAGAAAAGAAGACAAAACACCTTTTTTTTTTTATTAAAGGCGTTTTATGTATAAGATGCGTAAGAAACCAAAAACGACTTATATATTACTTAAAGCAGGCAGGCTGTGGTGAAACCGACGTATCTTGCGTCTGTCTGTCATCTCGTCTGATAAACGAAGAGACAGTCTGCAATGGAGCACACTAAACTTGCCTAGAAGAAACCGATTCCCTCGCAACTTGATAACACCCAGATTGTAAGTATCGGGAAACACCCACTCGGGCAGCGCATTCCACTGTTTAGCGGTTCGAACAATAAATGTAGAGTCAAACCGTTTCGTTCGGATTTTTGGTATGTTAACCATGAAACGGTGTCATTTATCAACCGACTTCAAAAAAAGAGGTTTTCAGTTCGACTGTATGTTTTTTTATTTTTTATTACTCCGCCAATTATGAACTGATTTTGATGTTTTTTTTTTGTTTGTTAGGTAGTACTTCAGAGGTGGTCCCATATACATTTTATCGAAATCGGTTTAGTAGTTTGGTTTTTTAATCAAAATTACTACAAAATATGAAGATGTCATCCAGGTATTCGAAGTTGAAGTCGGTATTTTTTAAAGCGAATTATTTGAGCTCCTGTTTGTTTTAAAGGTGTTACTATCCACATTGTTTAGAAAATACGACGGTGGTGCTCTCACTGAACTCTTTACATAAGTTGGTCATGTCATGTTTCTAGCTAATAATTCTGTTTTACGAGTACACGCAATAAATATTTTATTACAGCTCGATAGCGCGATATTGTGCTTTTTAATTAATGTCCCGATAGCCGAATATCGATTGGCCGAAACCTATCACGGACCATAAATTACTTATGAGCTTATGACTGAGACAGGTATAATTTGAATGATGAAAGCACATAGCCTAAGCCGGGTCTAGAAACATTACTTTTTGCACCAGTTTTTTTTGGTCTTTCTAATGGGCTCATTAGAAAGACCAAAAAGAAAAGCTAATCAGTTCTGAGCTCTATACTTGCAAAGTCTGAGGTAGCATGCATAGAGTATTACATATTTTGTAATTTAAATAACTAGCCTGAAAGAAAAAATAAAAGCTGATAAATAGTGACATTGAATTCATTGGCATTATCTAAGGGGGTCAGTCAACTCATCATAATGGACAATCTTTCGTTGTATAGCACTCGTGCGGTATTGGTTTTTACGAACTCGTGACTATGGTAAGTCCTCGACATCGTCTCGGGCTTACATTCGTCAACTCGCTTGTAAAAACAAACTTACCGCACTAGTATCATAAATAACTATTATTGTTATTGAAAGTACTTAATTACCTAACAAAAACAGCACTTTGAACGTCGTAGTTATGGTCTGTTCGGTGCAAAGCTATACAGAGGCTATTTTACTTTGTTTTAGTTTCTGTTCGTACCTATTGTGAAGCTAGCTAGTGACACCTTATGCACTTTTATTTATCAGAAATATATGTGACGTGACAACCAGCAGCACGAGTACCGTACTGTACTTATGTCGCTAATTTGACGTGTCAGCGCAGCGGCTCGAGTACCGTTCTTAACGATCGATAAATTTGACATTTAAATCGGTAAATTTTCTTATTTAAATGTATTTATTTATTTAAAAATATACAGAGAAGTATTTATGTCAAATTAAATAAATGTTCTAAATATTATTAAATCTAAACAGATTACTTCAATTTTGCCCCTCACCCAAACGTGCCCATTAGGCTAGCTGCGTTCCCCCGCTGTATTGCGAGGGAAATCTGTTGCATAAGATATTCCCCGGATTTTCTTATTATGTTTTTCGCCAAAAAAAAGAGTGTTATGTTTCAGGGTTCATGTTTCTTTTATGTGTTTCAATTTGACAATCGATAGCATTATATAATTTTTACCGATGCCAGTTGCGTACTTGCAAAAGTATCAAACTTAGCGACATACAGAACGGTAATCGCGATGCTGATCCCCAAGCCGCCTGCGAAACGTGGGGATTATGGCAACACTCCTCTATTAAGAGGACGGACTTCGTCCAGCAGTGGACGTTTTAAGGCTAACGACGAAATTGCGCTGCTGTATAGCCGATTTATTTGTCGAATTTGAGAAAATACCTATTTTTGTCGAATTTTACCAATTTAAATGTCAAATTTATCGATCGTTAACAAAGCTACTCGCGCTGCAGCGTTGACACGGTGCCATTTGTCGATCAAATTATGTATTAATCTATAGATATCCACGTCCCCTAGATGCACTAACCACTCGGTTTAGAGCACTGGCACTTTTAGTTTAATTAAATTCATTTAGCCGGAGACATAATCTCAAGTGAGCTAGAATTTATGAAGCTATCTGTCAGCTCCAGATGAGACACTCAAATCCTTTTTTTTATGAATGTTAATAATTTAATAAAATTAGTTATATATTCATTAAAATGTATAGATAATCTGTTATACTTTTAAAATTTTATTTTAACAAAGCGCATCATAAATCCTTGTCAAATAATTAGTCCCCAAAGGAACCCGCGCACGGCACCCGGTCCAAACGTTAATGTGTGAAATGTGACTGACTGACTGACTAGCTTATTTACGCACAGCTTAAACTTCTAGTCCTAGACATGAAATTTGGAAGGTGGAGTCCTCGTCTATCATAAAACTACCACTTATTAGTAAGCAACATAAATGTTTACCTCATAAGCTTTCTTTCCATGTTCCTCGTGTTCTTCGGAATGTTCTTCGTCATGTTCTCTACCGCCACCTGAAATCATAAATGTTACTATAGTAAAAAAAGAGCTGCAAACTACTAACCTTTGTTTCTTGATAACCAGTAGTAAGTAGTTCACTTTACTAAATTTACATAATTATATACCTTATTAATTTTACAGTAGGCTCGAGACCGCTCGACTTAAAATCGCGAGGTCACGGGTTCAAATCCCGGCTCCGTGTCTATGACCTCTTTGAGTTTATCTACGGATATTCATACCATTGGTTTTTCAGTGAAGGGAAACATCGTGAGGAAACCTTTATAGGTCCGGATGAGAAATTCAATAGCGTTAGTGAACCCGCCAACCCGCAATTGGGTCAGCATGGTTGTTATCACAGAAAAGCGAAGGCCCTATTTACTTCTCTCTTCAGTGGTTGATATGGCCTAATTGCCTTTCGAGGGTAGGCCTATGTCTAGAAGTGGACTATTAAGAGCGGCCGCACACTATAAGAAAAACCCGATAGAAAAACCGAACGGTCGCACCCGAAGGCGCTCCGTGCGTACATTTTATACTATAGTCACCGCGTTACCAACTGAGTCGTGCGGCCATAAATCATTTCACTATGTCTATCACACTCGCACTCGCACTATCCCTATTGACGTTTATGGCCGCATGACTCGGTTGGGTTACCAACCGAGTGACTATAGTATCCCGTACACAGTAAGAAATTTCTCGCACCTGTTAAATTGTGCGCAGCGTGTTACGGTCGGTCCGGCACGCGCGAGAAAGACGTGTCTCATAATTTGCGGCCGGCCTTTAAAGGCTTTTTAATAGCCATAATTAACCCTATTTAAAAACTATAATTGATTACCAAACTTATGCAACGACTCATTGATAACCGTGGTTAATATAATTTGATCTTAATGAAAGTGTGAAAAGAGAAAGTTTTTCAAACTTCACTGACTTGTATGGGTGGAAAATCTTGGTACGAGTAATGAAAACAGTTGCCTGGATGAGTTAAAGGTTCGTACCACTCTAATCACTAGTGAAAATGAATGTGTGTGTGCTTGTGTGTGTGTTGTGCTAAACAACGCAACCTAATTTGTTACGGTCTTTACTATTATTTTTATCGTTTGTCAAACGTAAATGTAACGTGTTAAAAAAGTTGTAGTAATACTGAAAAAAAAACTGCTATTCCATACATTTTCCAAAATTTCTAAATTCAAATGTAATTTTATTCTGTAAACATGATTACATGCATTTAGAAACTTCCGACTTTCCGACTCTTTGTATAGAAAATCTGTATTTTTTCGCGATTTCTAGGTTGGCCCCATAATAAAAATTGTTCATAATGATAAGTACATACATACCTTATATTATGAAAACTGACGTGGTTTTGACACATTTTTGTTTTATTTATACGGGAATACTCACTTTTAATTAAATCGGATACTCCGCCTATAGTTTCGATCACATCCGGTGACCTTTTTCAAAGAGTGAAAACAGAGCCCGACGCGCGTGCGGCTGCGTCCTGCTTAGCACTGCGGGCCGCTGCGCGTCGCGCGCGTGATGACATGTACATACATACCCTTTGGTATTACTACACCTTTTTTTTAAACTTTGTATACAGGATTAGTCCTGATCAGTTAGCATCCTTATGGGCATATTCTGTACATCAAAATAAACAACTTTTACTATCGGGCCAACATTGAAATCACAAAAAACCGCTGTTATACATTTTGCCCAAGGTCGATGAACTTTTTGTATGGAACAGCTGATTTTTTTTTTCTCGCGTTTTCAATGTTGGACCCATAGTAAAAGTTGTTTATTTTGATGTATAGAGTGTGCCCTTAAAAGGATGCCAACTGATTAGGACTAACCCTGATAGCACCTAATGATATTTGTATTGATTAAGAGCACCATCTTTAATTATACATTCCAGGCGGATTACTCAAATAAGTGCGTATTAAAATTATTAAGTTGATTATTTCATACCAAAAATTGTATGGTCTATATTTAAAACCTAGTGGTTCAAATTATGATCACTGCTGAACAAATACCCCCTTAGACCGCCACACTGTACGACAACCTGCCATTTGCATCAACCGGTTGCCCTAATTATTTTCTTTACGCTTGTAGCCAGGCAGTACCATGACGTCATACCCTAATACCTACTATGATCTATTCTATGATGACGTGCTACCTTGCTTCCCCAGCTATAAACTACTTTTCTCTATCTATGGCTTGACCGCTATCCGGATCGTCGTTCAAATATCCGTAAAATTAAATGGGCACAGCGATTGATATAAAACTGGTTTGTGATGTCATCGGATAATAAGTGAACTCGGATAAATAGCTAGCGATCGGAGCCGTTCCTTTTAAGTAAGTAGTCTGTCTGCGGATGAGTAGGTTTTTATTTTATTTTAATTTTGTTTAGCACTTTCGTAGGAAATACTTAAACAATGTGGTTAATTTTGAAGGCTTTAGTTGACAGTTCTAAACTAATTAAAATATTGCTGTCACTTTTTTACTAGGCATGTTAGCTGAGGATAGCAATACTTTAGTTAGTTTTGTTATGTCAACTTAAACCTTTAAAATCAACCACAATGGTATATTAGTTTCAATTTGGTGATAAAATACCTTGGAAGTTCTAGCTCTCAATCAAAGTAAAAGACCAATGCCTACAGGATCTTAAAATAAAAACAGCGTCTGTGTTCAACAGACGACTGTTTTTTTTTGTATGTTTTTTACGCGATTAGAATTGATTTTGATGATTATTGTTTTGTTTGGTAGGTCCTACTTCAGAGGCTACACATAAATTTTATCGAAATCTGTTCAGTAATTTGGTTTTTAAATCAAATCAAATGGAAAAAAAAACCTCCAGGTAAACAAAATTGAAGTCGGTAGTTTATTTTTATTACTTGTTATTCCAATTAAAGACAATGTCATTCAATAAATAAATATAAATAAATATTGGGGGACATTTTACACACAGCGCCATCTAGCCCCACACTAAGCAAAGCTTGTAATATGGAAACCAGATAGCTGACAGAATACTTATATAATTTTTTTTGTAAATATATGCTACACCCAGACACAGAACAAACATCTATGGTTGTCACATAAATGTTTGCCCTGGGTGGGGATCGAACCCACGCCCTACAGCTCTGAAGGCAGACATGCTACCAACTGAGCTATAAGGCAGTCAATGTTGTCATTGTTCTAGAAATATTGAGAAAACGGTCTTCTTAGGCAAGTGAGCCTCACTTTAAATCACTCGTGGTCAAACGCATGCTTAGTTTGTTGTAAAAAAAAACTAACAACGCCTAGCACACCTATATCATAACTTGTGTACATTTTGCCAACTTTCTAAGTTTGACACCTTTTGGACGATTAGTACAACCATTTCCATTTCGACTACTTTTTCATTTTCCTATAATGGTTACATGTATATGCCAACTTTCCCAGTTTGCTAATATTTTGAGCCATTCATATAATTTACGTAATATCTTCTCGTCAAAAATCCCGCAGTGTCTGAAGACAAAGGTCTTCAACCAGTGTGTGTTTCCAGTGATGACATATGGAACTGAAACGTGGTCTTTAACTGCTGGCCTTTTGGAGAAACTCAGAGTCACGCAACGGGCAATGGAGAGGGCTATGCTCGGAGTAACTTTGCGCGATAGAACCCGGAACGAGGATATTCGCCAAAGAACCAGTCACCGACATAGCTCGCAGGGTTTGCTAGTTGAAGTGGCAATAGGCAGGCTACAACGCTCGAAAAACTGATAGCCGATGGAGAAGAAAGGTTCTTGAGTGGCGACCGCAAACTGGAAGACGCAGCGTAGGAAGGCCGACAACATTGTAAAAGTTGCGGGCAACCGGTGGATGCAAATGGCAGGTTGTGGTACAGTGTGGCGGTCTAAGGGGGATGCCTTCGTTCAGCAGTGGATGTCTCCGGGCTGATGATGATGATATAATTTACGCTACATTTATGGACATACATTATAACGAAATTGTAAAAAAAAACGATTGACAAAAATTAACACAAAATTATGAACTTAATCGAAAAGTTCGGCAAAAAATATCAGACAACAACGAATATGTAGCCGATTCTAGCAGCAAATTTTATTTGATGGCCAATGGTGGCAGAAATTAAAACAAATAAAAAACATTTTCATACACTCGAAAAACATTAAATTCGCGAATTGATGATCAAATCAAATCATTCATTTAAATATAAGCTTTAGGTGTACAGGATGGTAGATACAACATTGTGCGAGTATTGCCAAAACTTGCCTTTACAGGCGTATGAATATTAATAATATTATGTTGCATTATAATATACAGGGTTAGTTCTAATCTGTTAGCATCACACACATCTGTACATCAAAACAAACAACTTTTACTACGGGGCCAACATCAAAATAACGAAAAAAAAACAGCTGTTTCATACAAAAAGTTCATTGACCTTGGGCAAAATGTATGGAACAGCTGTTTTTTGCGATTTCAATGTTGGTCCCATAGTAATAATTGTTTGTTTTGATGTACAGAATATGCCCTTAAGATGCTAACTGATTAGAACTAGCCCTGAAAATCAAGTCTTGAAATGTTAATTTAATTACTAAAATTAATTTAATACAAGTAATTAATGACAAAAGGAAAAATATTGATTTTACTTTTACTTTATGGTAGTCAGTTAAAAATACCACGTAGGTAAGCTTTGAGACGGTTGAATTGATTGTAGATGTTGTTGCGGTTGTTGTTATTGAAACGCGGTTAGTTCGAGATGATCTCGGATCTGATCTCCATAGATTGCGGTTGACCGAAGGCCATCGGCCGGCAGAAGTGCAACGACAGGAGGTTGTGATCGAGAGCTGTGGCGGAGTATAGTAATCATCATTTCTATATATGTACGTAGTAGTTATTTCGCTATTTTGTACACTTTCTGGCCTCGTTAATGGCACATTCAGTATGATAATAATTATAATATACTTAATATAATATAAAAAATGTAACCCATAGGAATAAACCTGTAAGCTGCATTTTACATGAATAAATTGAATTGAATTGAATCATAAATAAATGTCGGTGTACATTTTACACAGCGCCATCTAGCCCCAAACTAAGCAAAGCTTGTAATATGGAAACTAGATGATAGAAAGTTTCATAGTTAAAAGTTTTGTATTTGCTTTTTTTCAAAATTGTATACAATACAATACAATACAATACAATATAGAATAACTTACAAATAATCAGAGTAGGTGTATATCTCATTGTTTATATTGTTTCTTACAATTGGGAGCCCAATGGCTTGTTTGATATAAATCGGAGAGGTTTGGGAATAGATAGAATTTGACGAATAACTTTTGACACAAAAAAATTATCTACTATTATGTCCGCCTTTCGAAAGTACATTCATGCAAAAATACATAGAAAATTAAGATCTTACATGACGTAACTCCAGCTTCTCTTTTTTATCCAGGTCAGACGAACGCGACCTAAGCTATTCTTTTTTTATCTACGTTATCCGTACATGATATTTATATTATCCAGTCAGTGGCGGATTCACACATTTGCCCCCTGTAGGCTATATATTTTGCCGCCCCTACAATCGCTACAATTCGATACCCTAGCACAGAAAACTTAATATGACCCTTATTCACAATCATGTCAAAGTGGTTGGTGATTTTGGTCAGAAACGCAAACTTTTCATTGAACCTGACGTTGTAAAACTGCCGTTTTTCTAATTCGGTTCGGATCTCGTATCCGAATTTATCTAAGTATCAATGAGGACAAAAAACGTGTTAACACTGAAAGTATCACTACTCTAACACACACTCTGGCCTAATAACACTTAGGTACTTATATAAATATTTTATCTAGGTATCTTATAATATCTGTAAGACAATAAAAATGGCCCCACATTTGCCGCCCCTAAAATCTGCCGCCCTAGGCTCCAGCCTACTCAGCTTGCTGGTAAATCCTCCACTGTATCCATTATCCACATAAGCACTCATCAGAGAAATTTATCAAGCTGGAAATCCTTCCTTCGAGGCACTCATATAGCGATTCGATTCCTTGTGTTTTATTCACACAGCGAACTTATAGAACTTACTATCGAGTTTGTATACCTTGAAAAGTTTACTATGGCATTCAATCTCATGCTTTTTAGGAAACAAAAATGTAGGGTAAACATTGTGTGTCTACGTAATAGTCTATCTCAAACCGCATCATTGCCTAACATGAGGCAACAGGTGTGTCAAATGCCAAAATAAGTCGAATAAAAAAGTTCCTAACAAAAATTTGAGTCAGGAAAATGCTAATTCGAATAAAAGAGTTCCTAACAAAAATCAAAGTCTGGAAATTACCAAAAAATTTTCAAAAAAAGCAAATGTTGCTCAACTACCTTTACAACTTTTGTTTATCTCCAAAAAATAATTTATTAACATACTTTGAAGTACCGAACTAGTCTACCGAACTTTGTTCATAAATTCTATTTTGGCTTCGCATGAACAAGGGAATCGAAACTCGATATACCGATAACCCTTTTAGATAACTCGGAAACTATTTAGATGACATATTTGGTGTGGATGGGGGCAAAGAACGAATTTGTTCCGGGAGTGGTTATTCGGTGTGTAACTACGTTATAATTTTCCAACAGCTCAACTCACATAAAATATAATTTTATTACTATTGACGGTAGAGAAGTAGGGCTTTCGCTTTTCTGTGGATGGTAGAATCTGCGGAAAATCTCAAAAGTCATACCTAATTCGTTGAACAATTGGTACTCTTTCGGTCTCTTAAGAGTCGAAACTCGGGGTCCAGAGTGTAAAAAAAATTCAAAGATTTGTCTCCAGTCCTGTTTGATACCACACTTGACCAAATTGCTGGCCTGTACAGATTCAGATTCAGATATTTATTGCTTCCATAGTGTACACAGATATTGTCAAAAAGAAGTTTCATATGGACCCTGTCGGGCGCAGCAATAGTAGAAGAGAGGAGGACGACTTCATTTAACAATAAGATGCCTATTAAATAGAGGTATTTTAGGAGGTTCGTCATAAATGAATAATAAATTGTGTCAATAATACTAGTAATAATAAATTAATAACGTTTCGTAAATAATAAAAATAAATTGAAATTGAACTTGTAAAAAAAAACATAATACACAGTGTACACTTTGGTCAAAAGATAAGTGAGTATACGGCGTGGCTATGGCTGTGCGTGGCGTGTTTATGACTTTTGGAGCTCTTTTCATTGGTATGTGGCTATTTTGGTTACCTATACATTTATTTATTTATTCAATTATTTATTGCACACATAAATACATTAATGTACAAAAGGAGGACTTAATGATAAAGCAACAACAACAGTTTTTCTTCTCGGTGTGCTTGGTGTTTTTCTAATTTCTGTCTTCTAGTTTTATTAAATTCAAAATTTATTTGGATATTAATAACAAGGTTGGTAGCTTAATTTATTTAGAATTATAGTTCTTAGACTCATTGCGAATCAATATTCCGATCGTCGAACAATATTTTTTCAAATCTAAATCAGATTAGAAGCGTATTACGACAATTTGGTCTAGACGTACAACTAATTTTGAGAAAGTTGCACCACTAGGCCACGTATTTATGGGATATGCCTAAGCTTTTAGGTTACCTAGTAAATTTATTTTATTTTATATACAGTCTCAGAATTAAGAGTCGTAGGTATTTCTAGTAAAGCCGGAAAATTTCGATTACGCCCTATGCTTGTACACATGCAGTCACGTGATTTGGCAGCCTTTTAACTTGTACTCCAGAGGGATTTCACGCTAGTCACAAATTAGGAAATAACAAATGGACAACTCGGAAAATAAGATTAATAAACTACCAAAATTATAATTTTACCGTATCTACAAGTACACTTAATTGTTAGAACGGTATAGTCTCAATAGATTTTGTGTAGGTATTTTTTTTAATACAAGTGAATGTTTTCATGACATTCGAATGTGTAAATGATTTGATTTCGTATAAAATAATAAATATTAGTATTATTAGTATTCGTATAATATTTTTTATATCTATAACTATAAAAGGCTTTGTCCTGACTGACTGACTGACTGACTGACTGACTGACTGACATATAGACAACGTACAGCCCAAACCGCTAAACGTAGAGACTTGAAATTTGGAGGGTATGTTTTTGGAGAGGTGTAAACGCCCACTAAGAAAGGATTTTTCGAAAATCAACCCCGAAGGGGGTTAAATGGGGTGTTAAAGTTTGTATGAAACTTTTTATTCTCTGGTTCGATTGATACAAAACTTGGTATACATATTCTACTATAAAAATAAGAAGATACGGGTGTCACAGTTTTTTCAAAATCAGCTCCCGTTAGTATAAAAAAAAATACTAAGTTTTAGTGATAGTACGTTTGTTTCTCCTTAACTTTGTAACGGCTGTACATATTAAAATGAAATTTGGTATAGGGATGGGGATAGATGTGGGGATGGGGGTGGGGGTGGGGGTGGCGATGATACTGGGAACGGAGACGGGACGGAGATAGGCATGTTAATATTAAGATTACAATTGGTATCGGGATGGGGATGGGGTGGGGATGGGGATGGGGTGGGGATTTGGTGGGGACAGGTGGGGATGGGATGTGGATGAGGCTGGGAACGGGAATGGGCGTGTCCATATTAAGATGAAAGTTGAAATCGGGATGGGGGTGGGGATGGGATGGGGTGAGGATGGGGTTCGGGATGGGGATGAGGGAGGGAACGGGGATGGGGACGGGGATGGGCGTGTTCATATTAAAATGACATTTGGTATCGGGATGGGGATGGGGAAGGGGGCGCTTATAGGGATGAGGCTGGGAATGGGGACGGGGATGGGCGTATTTATTGGTCGGCTGAACAGATGGAGCTGCATTTTTGGATAGGTAGTTATAGCATAAGGTTCGGAAACGGACATAGGCTATTTTTTTGTAGGTCCACGCAGACGACTGTTTGATGGACATAATCCCGTATATAACCATAGAAATGTAATGAAACTTTGTATTTGAAGTTCTTGATTTTCGATGTAAAAATCTCTAAATGTATTATTTAGGCTTATGGTTGGAAACTAACGTAATGGAGTCTTCGGTCAGCTGGAACTCGCCAGTAGACCAGCGGGTCCACTTGACCATACCGTTGTTTTTGGAAAAAAAAACCGATCCTGACACCTCACATAAATAAATGTGACGAAGTGTAGTAAGTCAACGATACTGCAAAACTTTGCAAAACAAGATGTGAAGAAAAGCTGAAGAAGCCAAAGATGTGAATTTAGGCAAGTTTCCTTTTGTAATGTAAGTTTGTACTACTGAGATATTCATATCCTAAATGGATGAATAATGGGGGTGGGGGGATAAAGGATGTTAGGCTATGGCTTGGAGAGATACTTAGTCAATTTCCCAGAGACTTCTTACATGGTCCAATGAAAGAAAAGTAAGAAAGAAAATATGATCAATTCATAAAACTGTCATAGCCTTTTAAATGCCCAAGGTCTTCACGAACGTGCTAGAAGACTTCGTAAAGACTCTTGAATGGGCTCAAAGAGGTCTTTAATATCAATGGCACACGTATAACACGTCTCCGTTTCGCAGATGACAGAGAACGTGGCTGACCTCTAAAGTATGCTCAAAGAAGTCCATGAGTCAGCCCTGAAAGATCATATCAAATCACGACATCCGCGTTCGGAAGGGCTGTTTTTGGAAAATTGGATGACGTCTTCAAGTCCCACATATTCTGAAGACCAAGGTATAATCAATGAATCTTGCTTATCATCACATACGGTGCTGATACGTGGTCACTAAATACCACGCATAAAATCCAAGTGGTCCAAAGTGCAATGGAATGGGCCATGTTAGCCATCACTCTCCTAGACCGTATGCCAAACATGGAGATTCTACTGCGAACGAATGCCGAAGAGGTGGTTAAATGTATAGCGAGACTCTAGTGAAGATGAGCAGGACACTGGTGATAAGGGAAGATGGGCGGTAGACTAAAGTAGTCAAGGGACGGTGGGCGCGGAACGGAAAGTGGCTACCGAGCAGGCCAGCAGCTCGCTGATTGGGCGAAATTTTTAAGGCAAAAGCAGTAAATGAGACAGGCACAGGACTAGAAGAGATGACGCGCTAAAGAAGGTACCTATACTCAGCAGTGGGTTGAAAATGATTGAAGATGACGATGAAAATGTAAACAGGATATAATGTATTTATCTCAAATTGTAAAAACGAAAAACATTAAAGCTTCAAACTCGGCGAGGTCATAGCGTATAGCATAAGCATAATCAGCCTTTCTAATATCCACTGCTGACTTAGGCTTACCCCATGATCCAATAAAACAATGTCTGCTACTCCGGGAGTGACACTTGCTTACGTCACTCCAGTTGCCACTTTATGGCAACAAAATTGGAAAATTGACAATCAAAAATTGTTAATAATTTATTAATTATAAAAAACATGGTTATATACGGAGGACGGGGAGTTATGATTTACGCTACTGGTAATTTCATTTCTATGACGTAGGCTTGTGTCACCCACGTGACATTTGCCAAATCGGAATGGCATACCTGGCGGAGTATATTATTAGACCATGGCCTACCCTAGAAGGGCAATTGAGCCACGTTGGCTCAGTTGCGGGTTGGCGGAATCACGTACACTATTGAATATCTTCTCCGGAAGTAAGCAGGTCCTCACGAAGTGTCCTTCACCAAAGAGCCAGTCGTATGAAAATCCGTACCCACATAATCTCCAAAGAAATCATTGGTAATTCCAGAATTCCGCTATTTCACGATTTTGAGTCGAAGTCGAGTGGTCTACCAATTAGCTACCAGGGCTTAAGGTGGTAGCCTAATCAGTTTAAAGCCACGGTATGGTTATAGACTAAATTCTAATATCGTATCTACCTGTTATACAACCCACGCGAGCGAAGCCGCGGGCAGCAGCTAGTTGACCAATAAATTAATTTCAAGCATTTAAGTCCTATGCAATACAAAAATATTATAGATAGATAGAAACACTTTATTGTGCATACCACAAATAAAACAACAATAGAAACAAAAACTTTAGGAACTAGTGCCACAAGTGGCGGCCTTACCGCGATCTCTTCCAGGCGAACAAGTTATTGAAATAAATTAAAGCTGAAACAGACGGTAGATGTTATGGTACGGAATACGAAATTAACTTCACTTTAGAATGTCACAATGACACAATAAATTAAGCGCGCGAAATAGGAAAGTACCGTACCTCACATTTGTTTACCGTGATTATATTGTGAAACGAGCTCTCGATATTTCGGCACGGTTTCATGCACCATGTTCACGAGCAGATATTATAAATATCCCGTAAATAATCATAGAACTACTTATTATTTAGTAGTTTTGGTCTAGCGTGCAGGTACACGGAAGAGACTTTATTTTAAGTTCTACTCAAAACATAAGTTATGTCATCTGACATATTATGTGGGTAAAATTTTATTTATGTCTAAGGTTATCACAGGTAAATGATAATTAATAATTTATTTATGTTTAATAATTTGTATATTAATTCATTGTTAGCTTAATAATATTTTTAGTTTACGAAACTATCAAGAAGCGTACATTGGCAGAATTGAGACACTAGTCGCAGAAGCCATAAACCCAAGAAGTCATTTTTTTTATAACTCTTATTGGTACATCTGTGCTGTTATATTGTGTGCCAACCACAATGCGATTCAATCACAAATTACGCTCACTCGTACAATTTCACGACAAAATTAGCTTTTTCAATTCAAAGTTGATACGTAACATGTAATCTTAGTGCGAAATTAGATTGCGGGCTTCTCTCGAGAGTTCGAGAATAATCTATGATTAATATTTACGTAAGCAGCTTTCCGCGGAGGTGCTAAGTTAATGGTGCTAAGCTTAGGTCTTAGATCTAGGCATTATTATACTTAAGTACTTTAATAATATTTACGAACACATGGAAGTTGAATCTATAATCTAGTACTAAATTCATAAAAGGTATTGTTTATTTTGTAACTAAACTAAACATTAGAAATTACGGGTAGGATGTTTTTTCTCACTAATACTACGATATATAGAGTGTTGCAAAATAGTAGAACGAATGGAAGTATTCTGTAAATAAACTTAGATATAAACGTTGCACATAACTTATACCTTTCTTATCAACCGACTACAAAAAGGAGGTTCTCAATTCGACTGTGTTTTTTTGTATGTTCGGTTACACCGCCTATTATGAATTGATTTTGTTTTTTTTTTTGGAAGGCCATACTTCAGAGGTGGTCCCATATAAATTTTATCGAAATCGGTTCTGTAGTTAGGTTTTAAATAAGATAAAACATATAACTGGAAAAATGAAGATGTCACCCAGCTAGTCGAAACTGAAGTCGGTTGTTTTTTTTTTTTTCAAAAAGTTTTCTTTGAGGCTTACATTTAACCTCTACTCGGAAGTGAGACGGTTTACAAAATGTGAGGAGTGGGTTTGATGCTGGGCTTGTATCTTGCATAGCTTGATTGAAGCCAAACTTACGGACGCATTTCACATGTCGCCTGACTCGGTTCTGTCATTGGAAGAGACTCCGAGTGGGCTCCCACCAGAAGCTCTAGCAGTCGCCCCTGAGGGCAGCAAGCCACACTCGGCCTTCGTTACGCTACGGAGGTCACGAGTTTGCTTTGCTCGTCACAAGCTAAGCTTCGCTCCACTCGGCCTCGTATGGCTCGCTCCACCTGCCCATTTTAACTACCGGCCAGACAAACGCGACCTAAACGCCGCCCGTTCTTGGTGGGTATTCCTCACGATCTCTCAATTCTGGATAATCCAGAGTAAACAGCTGTTTACTCTGGTTCCTTCTAGGCAAGCGTGCTCCACCCTAGACCGCATCGTTGCTTAACATCAGGCAGGATGTGATCAATCGCAAGCTTATCACGAAAAAAACTCGTTGCTCGAGGCGTTTCAGTGAAGTAAAACATGGTGAGCTGAATCTGCATAAAGTTAAAGCCTGAAGATAATACTCAATGACGGATTCTATGTGAATCCGCTAACCCATAACGGAACAGCAGTGTGTTGCAATATCGCCCAATGAGCCTTCGAATCTTTATTTTAATAATCTTTATTAATATAATCTATAAATAATACATATATATTAATAATCTTTATTATTAGTATATCAGGCTGGGTGTCGTCGTCGTCAGTCCACTGCTGGACGAAGGCCTTTAAAGAACGGTGTTGCCATAATCCCCTCGGTAGGCAGGCGCCTTGGGGATCGCAGAATGGTCACCACCGTTAACCAAGAGGACGCTGCTGCCCGTCCTCCGGTTCAAGGATATAGCCAGGTCTGGCTGGGTGTGGTCAAACGCAAACCTATTTAGATATATATATAAAAATAAATACAAATACATTTATTGGGCATGAATTTGAACAAATTGATCGGTTTTTTTTTTTTTTTTATACTTCTTAGCAATTTACCTGCTTATTAAATAAAAAATGCCAAAGATTTCAAATTACCATTTTACGCCATAAAAGTACAATAAAGCAATACCTACAGTTTACACTACTCGATAGGTATTTTTGCAATAACTACGCTGAACTGGGACTAAGATTGTCCAAAACGCCCTTGTTCTTTCATCAAAGTTTCTAAACAAATTGATTGACATCGGCAACCTTCTTAGTTAAGGTGATTCATAAAGCAATATTTACGGTGCATTAGTTGAGGCACCGTACTAATGCATCTAGAACGGTCCGCTGCGTTGAAAGGAGTTTCGTGGCATTACGAAATAGGTTGGCATTGTTGGTTTTTACTAGGCTTTCGAACTAAAAGCCTACACATATAAAAGTAGCGCCGCCGTACCGCAAAAATCTGCTCAAACCCGTAACAAGTAAGAAATTGAGAAATGCATCTAATACATCGAGGCTTATACAGACATACATCTCATAGAGACTATGAGATTGTACGAATTCCTAATCTCCATTATCTAGAATACTTACACAGATTATTTTTACTGTGCACACCAGTAATAAAAATAAATACAGATTTATTAAGATTTTTGTTTTTTTTTTTTTTATACCGCCTTCAATTTCGACCTGGATGACATCTTCATATTTGCCAGTTATTTTGATTTATTCCAGTAATTTTGATTTATAAACCAAACTACTGAACCAATTTCAATAAAATGTATATGGGACCACTTCAAAGAATCACCTACTAAATAATAAACTAAAAAAACAACCAATTTCAACTTCGAATACCTGGATGACATCTTCATATTTTCTAGTAATTTTGATTTAAAAACCAAACTGCTTAACTGATTTCGATAAAATTTATATGGGACTACCTCTGAAGACCAAACCAAAAAAAGAATCATCAAAATCAGTTCATAATTGGCAGAGTAATTGCGTAACAAACATACAAAAAAACACAAAATAACATACAGTCGAATTGAGAACCTCCTTTTTTTGAACTCGAATGAACAAAAAAATAATCATCTAAATCAATTCATAAGTGATTGATTGATTGATTGATTGATTGATTTGAAGTGACGGAGTAATTGCGTAACATACACACAAAAAAACATACAGTCGAATCGAGGGTTCCGTATCGAAAGAACTAACAGGGTAAATGACGATGTTTGCAGAACGTCGGCACGTGAAAACGTCTACATGGTGACAATTGAGATCTCCTCTTTTGAAATCGGTTGAAAAATAACCTTAGAAGATAGTGCCACAAGATTACTAAGTAATAATGGTCATCCGTTCAAATGTTTCGATCTATAGTGACAATATTGTGCTACAGTTTTTTTGTAGAGATGCTTTTTTAAATTGATAGTAATATATTTTCTACTTACTTATTCTTAGTTCGGAAAATGTGAAATAATAAACCATGGGAAATAAATTTACTAACTCGTTTCTGTACTTATGTAATTCTTGAAATTTCGCATGATATGAAAAATTAAATTAAGATGCTTTTATATACTTACCTAAAAAAAACATTTTAAAATATTTAATACTGAAAACTGCAGTAAAACCGGGAAATCTCAAAGAAAACGACGGTGTATCCAAAAATATCCAAAGTTAGTTTAGAGCTTTGTCGAACTGTACAGGTGATAAAAACTACCACGTTTTTCTCCTTAATTGGGATGAAATTGATATTTGTCTGTTTGAATTAGATCCGGTTTCTACGGAGAGTTTCACGATTTTTTCTAACTGAATACGTACCTACTAAAATTATTTAAAGTTTTTATGTTAAATGTCCTTGTGAATTTTAGTTGTATGTAATGTTAGTGAATTTTGATTTTGAAATTGTAATCGCATTCATAAATGAAAGCAGAGTCTGTTGATTTTTTTGCGCTCCGGTGTCGGCCTCTTTGTTAAGCGACTGTACAAAAAATGCTCGTAATGTTTCAGGGTTCATGTATATTATGACTGCCTTATAGCTCAGTTGGTAGCATGTCTGCCAGAGCTGTAGGGCATGTGTTCGATCCCCACCCAGGGCAAACACTTATGTGACGAACAAAGATGTTTGTTCTGTGTCTGGGTGTACTATATAAAGTATGTATTTACAAAGAAAAAAGGGCTTAAATATTCTATCAGCAATCTGGTTTCCATATTACAAGCTTTGCTTAGTTTGAGGCTAGATGGTACTGTGTGAAAAAAAAACCAACGATTTTTTTATTATTTTATTATATTTATGTATATATGTTAGTTTCTTGGTTCCACCGAAACTTCTTAATGCTTGAACAGTTTTATATGTATGGGGTATCCTTTGATTATATACAGGTATATAAAATCAAAAATCAATCACCCCCTTTAGAACCCCCTTTACCCCCTCGTTAGAATCCTTACATTATACTGAGTGACAAAGGTTATTATAAAAAAAAACGGCCGTCTGTACGGCGGCGCCATGTTCAAATAAAAAAAAACTTCACTTCTTTCACATTTTAGTTAGTTTTTTTGGCAGGGATGTCGTGTTTTTAATTTATTTTAAATTGTAGTTCATGTTTTTTTTTCTCTATCTAGTACTCTAAACTATCATACAATCATTCAATTCACCAATCAGTTCATACAGATCATTAGTATAGAATACAGATGGATATTTGCTGTTGTTAAGTTAAAATGTTATCATTTTTAACCGACTTCAAAAAAGGAGGTTCTCAATTCGACTGTATGTTTTTGTATGTATGTTACGCGATTACTCCGCTAATTATGAATTGATTTTGATGATTCTTTTTTTGTTTGGTAGGTAATATTTCAGAGGTAGTCCCATATACATTTTATCGAAATCGGTTTGGTAGTTTGGTTTTTAAATCAAAATTACTGGAATAAATCAAAATAAATGGAAAATAATATGAAGGAGGTCGAGGTAGTCAAAATTGAAATAGGTTTTTTTTTTTCAAAAGCGTATATTATTGTTGTTTTTTATCAGGTTAAGTTAGATTTCAAGTTAACCTTTAAACTAAAAAATAATTATTCGCAAAAGTTTCTGTTTAATTTTTGTTGTCTCGAAACATTGTACACGAAGTTGCGAAAGCGCATAGTAAATTTTAATCGTAGTAATGTACTCCAACACGTTTTGTCCTGGTAAAATGAGCGACTCTCGTAAAATAGCGGATGAAATCACGGGTCGCTGTTATTATGTAAAAAATCTTTGACCCTATGATAAAGTTACCTAAACAACACCTCTAGAAAACCTTCCTAGATGAAATACAAAACAATATTTACCCTTAACCATTGAGCTAATATCTATAGAGTCACAATTATGCAAAAAAAGGCACGCTATCCAGTGCGCCGACTTTTTGACCGACATGAACTACGATAAGACACAAGCGCTCAAGCATACATTGAACACTATACAAGCGATATAACGTTTAAATTCGAACAATTGTGAACTATTATAATGCACGTATAGGTATGTACAACGGCAGTCGGACGTTTTTTGACTGTTTTTACTTATAGATTGTGACTCTTTAGATATTAGCTCAATGCCCTTAACCTTACACGTAACAAGCATCAAAGAAGCTGACATAATCGCTAATATTTGCCGCAAAAATACGAGATAACGGAAAAAATATTGTATTCGAACTGACCCAGACCCTTAAACGCTGTCTATGAAATTAGGGTACTTTTGATCGAATACCACCTTAACAGAACGTGTAAAATATATCTTCGATGATTTAGGAGCTTGTATTTAAGGGCGTAAGGTTGTTAATAACGAATAGTAGTGTAGAGAGTATTTCCGATTGTTGGTGTTTTGTGCTTGGTTTTGGCAAGTCCAGCGATATGTTGGCACCTTTGATATGTGAAACATGTCTTACACAATTTGTGGGATGTAAATTGGGTTGGAACTGTTACTAAAAGGCGTCTGATAAGTATTTTCAACCGACTTCAAAAAAGGAGGTCCTCAATTGGACTATATGTTTTTTTAATGTATGTTACGCGATTACTCCGCCTATTATGAACTGATTTTAATGATTTTGTTTGGTAGGTGATACTTCAGAGTTCGTCCCATATAAATTTAATCGAAATCGGTTTAGTAGTTTGGTTTTTAAATCAAAATTACTAGACAATATGAAGATGTCATGCTGCCTTCGTCCAGCAGTGGACGTTTTATGGCTGACGTCGATGAAGATGTCATCCAGGTATTCGAAGTTGAAGGCGGTTGTATTTTTTTTTTAAAAGCGTATTATTGCTAGTTAGAATTTCACTGAGCTATCCAAAAAGATGCATAAATATATTAATGTTAAAGTTCTATTATTATTAACGGGATATTTACCGTGATTATGTTGTGAAATGAGCTCCCGATATTTCGGCGCAGTTGCATGCACCATGTTCACTAGTAGACTACTAACTAACTAACTACCCAAGAACATGTTTTCCTTCATTTTATACACTTTGAATCGGTTAGTCTGCCAGTATGAAAAGTTATTTGGTTACAATGTAATGTCATTCCTTTGTTTTTCAGGCTTGCCTAACAACTTTAATACTATTGTTTGCAATAAATGAAAACAAAGTCTATTATAAAGAGAGCCCAATGTTATGTTACGAGTTTGAACCTGCAAACACTAAATGATATCATCATGAAATCACTTTTAAATACGACCAAAAATCCAAAAATTATTCAATTTTTTTTTATCGATAGCGTAGGTAGTTGTAACTTACAACGTAGTGTCAATAGTACTATTTTGACTTATCGTTCAGACGAATACAGAATGCTATCAAAGCTCTAACTAAACTGCTGTAACTTAAACTTATACGGGGTGTTAGTTTGATCACCGTTATCCTTCTAGGATATCATTGTACTTATCATTATGAACAACTTTTACTATGGGGCCAACCCTGAAATCACGAAAAAAATATAGCTGTTCCATACAAAAAGGTTCATCGATTTTGGACAAAATGTATGGAACAGCAGATTTTTTATTCGCGATTTCAAGGTTGGCCCCATAGTGAAGTTGTTCATAATGATGAGTACAATGATATCCTAGATGGATAACGGTGTGCAAACTAACATCCTTTATATGAAAAACCAGCCAAGTTTCCGGAAAGTTCTGTATCAGCACCAATGTATGGGTGTGTATGGGTGTATTTACGGCAAAAAATGTTTTATGAGAAAGTAATTAACAATTTCTGTTTCGTTTACTCTTGAAGGATTTAGCACTCTCTCTCTCTATTGGCAAGGTTTGCATTATTTGAAACTATTAAGTTCAACCGAAATTTAAAATTACATCTGCGTCTGATTTGAATCCGTGAGAAAGTCAGCGCTACAATTTTAGGGTTGTCAAAGATTTTGTTTCAAGACTTTATGCAAGTAGATTGTATTGCACGGACTGTGAAGGTGTAGCAAAAATGAAATAAATTGAACAATTTAGGTTTTTACTGGGGATATCAATCACCTGCGACGAAATGTGTGAAACAGCACCTTTTTTCGATTTCTGAGTTGGCCCTATAAGTTGCTCACATTGATGAGTACAACCTCCATACTCCATACGGCTTGGTTCTACCGTTCCAATTAACTTAGTATTACAGTTTAAATAATTATTTCAGATAACCTACTTTCTATCGGTCTTACCTAAAATAATCTCGATCCTCTTAGTCACTAATTAAACTTCTCTGTCCTTTTCTAGCACGTGCAACTTCACGTCAGAGAAAAGATGGCAGAGCATCTTAAGCAGTGACTAACGGTTGAAAAGTTTTTTAAGTAAGGCCGTATATGTGTAGTAAGAAATAAATTAAATGTCGTTCTAGTTGATAAGATACTGCCAAATGATATTTATTTATATCTACATACACTCTATAAGATTACTTTGAGTTACTACTTTAAATTAGCAAAAACTTAAATGGTACTTACCCTTCTCTCTGTGGTAATTTTCGTCCTTGTGATGTTCTTTCTTATGGTCAGAAGGCGCTGGGATGGCATCCGTCACTGCATCTGTTTTCACTGATACCGTATCAGTACCAGTTGTGTCCGTATCTTCTATTTCAGCGGTTCCACTATTCGAACCCTCTGTTGACTTAGCAAGCAAATCTGTAGCTGTGACGTCAAATGCTGTAGTTTGCTTATAGTTATCTGTAACTGTCTCTGCTACAGTAGAGTCAGTTGCAGGTGTGGTCGTCTTAGCCTTCTTCTTTTTATTTTTCCTCGATTTCGGGAAGAATAACGTGGGTTCTCCTTCCTTAGAATCAACTGGGATTAGCGAAATCCTTTCGTCACTGCTGACAGGCGTAATAGTTGTATATTTAGATGAAAATTTCTTTGGCCCTCGACTATTGTTGTTTTGTCTAAGCGGATTGATAGTGGTCTCGTCACTATCGTCGTACATCATAAACAGCTGCGGATTTTTAAACACAGACACCTTTCCAGATTCTAAGTGTACGTCTTTTTTACGCCCGGTATTGGGTGTAAGATTTTTTCTTTTAGTTGTTTCTGTAGGAGCAGGGTCTGATTCTTGTTTTAAGATGTTTAATTTATACTTGTCTTCCACAGATTTACTTAAGTCTTCATATTCGTCGTAATCTGGCTTGGTTGTTGGTTTTTTCTGGTGTAATTTTCGATATCTTTCGGGTCGCTCAGTTGATTCCTCAGATGATTTTTCAGAAAACCGATCTGGAGTTTCATCTGAAGCTTCTTCTTTACCAAACTCATCTTTGAACATATCTTCTCCTTTAATTTTCTCCGCTAACTCTCTTTGTTCTTCTGCATGGCGTTCTTTTAGTTCATCTACGCTGCTTAAAATTTTGGCTTTTCTCGCTTCGCTTTCTTTGTCTTCTTCTGGAGATTTTTTTGATTTTTGGGATGGTTCTTCTTCATATTCTTCATTTTCTTCTTCGTTATTGATATATTTATTTTTTTCTTGTTGTTTCTCAATATTTGGTTGAGGTCTAGCTGTAGCAGCAAATACAGGTAATTCAGTAGTAGTAGTTTCTATTACAATATTTTCTCTCTGTGTAAACACTGGCTCTGGATCTGCATCAGGCCTTACTTGTCTTTCTTTTGGTTTTATAGGATTTGCATCATATATAGCTTCTACAATAGGGTTAGGGGCGGATTTTGTTAAAATACTCACCACCCCATCAATGTCGGAGATATCAGAATGATTGACAACAACAGGTTTTTTATCAACAGTTTCTGCGTGTCTGTTTACATCAGACCAGTCTTTTTTCTCATAATAATCCTCAGCATCGTTTTCTCCTCCCGGTCCTTTATCGTAGTAATCCTCGCCTTCAGGTTCGGCCACAGCCCTCAGTAAGAAATTAATTGGTGGAGCTAACCTTTTCTTGACCTTGTTTTTTTTTACCTGTACAAATTCTCCAAGCTCTTCGCCATGTTTGTTTTTGAAGGGAACCCAATCTGGGAAAAGGTCTCCAGCATTTGCTTCACGTTTAGTCACATTTTGTTCACTCACAGTACCAATGCTTAGACAAGAAGCGGAAACGAACAGAGCACTTAGAGTTAGTAGTTTTGTAAACATTTCTGAGACATTTAAGTAACCAGTTGGAGGTGGCTACACCGCGGTTGCGCGAATCAAACTGTCTGCGATAGTTTAAACTACTATTATTTATATTGTTTTGTAAACTATTCTTTGCGGTGTCGATCGGCGGAGCCGGGTAATAATAGTGTGGATCTGCCTTGAATGCAGTTAGGGTGCATTTGTTTCTATAAATAGGTAGACATGACGTCACACAAAGACAGTTCGAAAACCATCAAAAGCAGACCCAAAAACCGTACTTTAAATCGATTTTATCATATGAATAGAATATATGTAATACCATAAAGTTACATTCACAACAATTTTACTAATAATAATAATTTACTAATAATAAAATATCATGTTTCTATATGGCCTGGTCATCAAAACATTTTACAATTTTTTTTTATTTTTTTTTCAATTTAATTTACACACAAATAACAATTTATTCAAGTGATCATATTTTGTAAGTAAGAATTATTGGTTGGCTTCAGAAAACAATAGCACGAAGGTAGTTCATTAAAATAAAATATTGTACATAGTTAACAAGTCAGATGTATAAGGGCTTCATCTAAAAACAATTTCTATAATTGATTTTTAAAAAAACATATCCGCGTAATAACTGAGGATCAAAAAATTATAATTGAAATATTAAAAATTGTTAAATAAATTTTCCTAAAGAATAAAATGGAAATTCTAATAATAATTAGTCGATAGTCTCTGAGTAGTAATTATCTAAAAAACTGATATTTTATAAGCAAACACAATGGGAAATTTAAGAGTGCAGTTATAATAATCTGTTTTCTATCTAGCCTTAATCTAATATAATAAAAGGCTCTGTCCCGACTGACTGACTGACTGACAGACAACGCACAGCCCAAACCGCTGGTCGTACAGACTTAAAATTTGGACGGTGTATTCGTCTCGATGCGGAGGGGTGTACTGGATTTTTCGAAATTCGACCCCCAAGGGGGGGGGGGGGGAGTTTGTATGAAAGTCCTTTGTTTTTGGACTTTTAGTCACGAAAATTTGGATTTGGATAGTTCATTAAAATAAAAAATACTGTTTTCAATTTTTTTTTGACAGGTACGATTTAAGGGGGGGAAAGGCTATCCCGCTAGAACATTTGGAGTACTTTTGTAAGTTCGTTTACAATGAAACTATCTGGTCCCAACGATCTGATGATGGAGTCAGGAGGTGGATAATGGAACTTGTCAACGGCGAACACAGGATTTTGTACCGAAATGCATTTTTTTTGTAAGCACACAATACAAATTACAACCAAAAATATACATAATTACAACACAGAAAGTTATGATCTGGATCACAATTCAAAATATGCATTTAATGGGGAGACACACTGCTTAAAGTTATGAATGTTCAAATAATTTTATGCTCTGTCGGCACATTAAGTTAAGTTCTTTTTCACGCATGAATATTGTATTTACATACATTTTAAACTAAATCTTATGATCTGAATATCAGAACATAACAAAAAATAAAGGAAAATAACATAGTAAATAGAGCAATGTGAACCTAAAGTCCAATTAAAACCATACACAACTTATACAAGAAAAAAAAATAACATTGGTATGAGATTAGCTTTGCCTGTTGCACCCCATCGGTGGCACAGGCCACTAATTATCCGGTTTAAACATTCGGTTTAAACACCATGACATGGTTGCAACACCCAGGAATTATAATTTTAAGTTATTTTACATAATATTGAAAAAAATATATGCTGATTCACAGAAAAGTAATTAAAAATATATTCTATTATCTTTCAAACATTTAAAAGTTATTATCTTAAATCTTATCCATAGTTTTCTGTCGTAGCAGAGACACTGGCGTGAAATCTTCAATTTTCAGGTTAATGTGTATTGCAAACGAGCGTTTAGACTACAAGTCTAATGTCGTTTAAGACCTCGCTAATAACGCTACTCACCACGTCCACTGCCAATCCATTACTGATTAAACAGACACACATTATATTAGACAATATGACTGATTATTTTTATAAATCTATCATCCAAAAATCTATTCAGAAAGTGATTTATTTTTGGCTCTCCCTTTATAGGAAGAGGGAAAGTCCATATTTATTTACTCAAAATCAAATTTCATTTGGATTGTATCTAGACTTTCATCGGTTTGGATACATTCTTTTTGTTTTTTGTATACCTAGTAGGCTTAGTAGTATAAGTAGTATTTGTAGTTAATTTTGGCTATGCTATTAAGTAAAGTCTCAAATTTATTTACACACACATACACACACACACACACACTCGCAAACATAATATTGTGATTAAACATCAGTCATCTTTCATATTCCGACATTAATCTTGTACCGTTTGAGACGCGGCGTTTCACCCGCCAGCCTGTCCGCCCTCCAAGGCTATATGACGACAACCGCTCGTGTGGCGAGTTGCACCGCTACAGTTCATCCGATTGCAATCATACCGATTTGTAAAAACTGGAGCCAATGAACTTTTCTCTTAGTGAATTGATAAGAAATTGATTTTTTTGCGAACCTATTTAGTGAGTTAAATGGTTTATTTTACGTTACCTAAGTATCTGATTGTTGTTTTGAGACTATGACTAAATGGCATTCAACCCTTTATCAAAGTAGCAATGCATTTCACTAGCGAGTATTTAGCGAGTAGTTTTTTATCTCATTTAATCGAGGAACGGTGAGTACATCTTGGTAGACCGCTGGTTTCTTTATCAACCGACTTCAAAAAAGGAGGTTATCACGACAGTTTCTTTTGTAAGTTTATTATGCGATTCCTCCGCCAAATTTTAAAGAATTGGTTTTTATTTTGTTTGATTTTGTTGTTTACCGCCTTTTAATTCTTCAGAAGTGGTCCCATATAATTTTTATCGAAATCGATTGATTAGTTTGTTTTTTAAATCAAAATAACTGGAAAAGATGTAATTTAGGTAATCGTAGTCGGTTGTTTTTTTTAAAGTACCTCATCATTATCAGCCCGGAGGCGTCCAATGCTGAACGAAGGCCTCCCCTTAGAAAAAAAAACAAAAAGTACCTACTTGTGTTTGTAATTAGGCAAGCGTGATCCATCGCAGATCGCATATTTTTCTGTACGTGTTATGTGACTGTTCTCCTCCTAAACGGCTGGGCCGATTTTGATGTATTTTTTATGTGCGATCGAGTATAACAAATAAAAATATATGATAATGTATGGTAATTCTATGTTTTTAAAGCTTAAACAGGTAGAAAAATTATGACCTCCGGCAGGACTCGAACTTGCATACGAAAATACCATAAATACCATAAGTGTGGAATCACTTCATACAAAAATATTCAAAATGTATGGTAAATTTCTTACTAGATTATTTTGACCCGATAGGTGGTACTGCAATCAGGTTCCAGGATTTTTTTATTTTCAGCCTAGGACGACGTCTGTCAGAACTGCTAGTACGTTTTTATATTTCACTCAGAAAATCGGGTTTTTTTTTAAATCGCGTAGCAACCTTGGATTGAACTTGCCTGCTTTTCCAACGCAATAATACACAGCCATACAAAATCGTAGAATTAATTTACCGATTAGATACGTGATCGCAATCGACATTTTGCGACATGGCTCGTCTTGTTTAACATAAGTAATAAGTATTGGAGGATTATTCACACTTTCATAACGTGTATGGATATTAACAACTACAAAGAAGCAGACTATTCACTAGCTTTATTATTAAGTTCACAATAAAACTTGTCTATTTGTGGTATAGGTCAATGGCTACGGGTTCGCGTGTTAGTACGACTTTTACGATAGAGCAAAAATATTATATTATACTGCTCTTTTAGGACCTGGGTATGTCCAGACTGTGGTCCAGACCGACAAAAGGACGGGCAGCAGCGTCCTCTTGGTTAACGGTGGTGACCATTCTGTGATCCCCAAGCCGCCTGCCAAGCGTGGGGATTATGGCAACACCCCTCTATAAAGGGGGAGGCCTTCGTCCAGCAGTGGGCGTTTTATGGCTGACGATGACTGCTCTTTTGCTCCTTCTGGTGAAGTGACATTAGATACCCTCAGAGTAGTGGAGTTCTTATGGCTGTTAATGAAAAAAAAAAATGTACCTCTGCGCTGAAGTCTTCCCTTTCCTCTAAGATGGGTTCCTTTGCGCACTTCAGAAGAGGAATGGTGGCGTTAGATCAATAGTTGTGGGCAGTGCTCTCCGGCGGTTAGTGGCCAAATTGTGTTTTCAGGATGTGAGAAGTGGCATGACTCCTTATTTGCAGTCCCATCAGGTGGGATTTGGTACGTCACATGGCAGCCAGGCGGTTCACGCTACTAGGTCCTTCGTGCTGCGAGAGGGAAGCGACGACGTGCTTGTTAAACTGGATATCCGAAACGCTTTTAATAGCATTGATAGGGTGTCGATGCTGGAGGAGTTGAAGGATTTAACGCCGTCCATTTTTCGGTTCCTTCTGCAGTGCTACGCTATACCAAGCTACCTGTCCTACGACGGAAACCGCATCTCATCCCAGGTAGGTGTACAGCAAGGTGACTCTCTGGGGCCTCTTATCTTCAGCATGGCAATTCAGAAACCCATAAGGGCCCTAGAGGCCCCTCTCAATATTTGGTACTTTGTCTATGGAACAATAGGCGGTAACTCGGACATTGTGGCGAGGGACATAGGACGAATCAATCAAAACACGTTTATAAACTCCATCGTGTCTTCTTTTTGTTCTTTTTTTTCGGTCACTTCTAATTTTAATCGAATATCTCTTACGGTTTAAAAGATGCTGATCATTATAGGTAGAACATACAAAAAGCGGCATGTAAGTAAGCTTGTAATAGGGATTTGAAATCTTTACGGTACGGAACCCAATACGGGTTGCTTCACCTGCACCATCTACCGGCTGATTTTGACAATATTTGGCAGAAACATTTCTGATACTCAACGGGGGATTTTCTGACAGGCCATTAAAAAAAGGCCATTGTTAATGGCTCTGACTTTGCGCAGACCAGACGTGGCTGTCATTGTCAAGATTTTATTTTATTTCATATGCTTCATATCAAAATTACTATGCTGTTTTTGACTGGCACGTGTAGTCTAAGCTATCTATAGAGTTGAAAGAAACTACTTTTTTTAAATCATGTATGGAAAATCGCACAACTTAAACAAAATTTTTCAAATATGAGCAAAATCATTCAGTAAGTACTGTAAAAAGCTTTAGTACGCGTCCGTAGAGTTGTTGCTAATCCATTTACTGTTTATTTAGGTCTTGCTCGAGCAGCTACTGAACCCGCAGACTGCTTTTACAAAAAATGCATGGACGAATCTAAATCAATTGTCACCCGTTCGTCATATTTATTAGATGGTTACAAAATCTGTTAAAAAAGTTTGCATCTAAGTAATTATAATAAAAACATCAAGGTCGTTATTTAAATGGCATAAAATTATTGCTTAGTTTACGGATTATAGCGTACACTAGATCGAAATATAAAAATTAGGTATTTCTAGATTCTACCAAAGTGACAAAAAATGCTGGAACGAATAAATAAGTAGTCTTATCGGTAAAGCTATTCGACTTGATTTTACAACAAAGGGTTCTCTATGAGTACTGTTGTATTATCACGATAATCATAATCAGAAAACGAAACAAATTATCTATCTGAAACGCCGAGCACAGCGTGTTACGACTGTAGAAAAGGAGTGTAATGTTTTCAGGGTTCTTGTAAGTATCTATATGGTATAATAACGACCTAGGGCTGTACCATGAACGCTTATTCTGGGACCGAATACGCTCAGCTGCCGACGCTGCACGACTTTTTCGCCTCACAATAAGGTTCGCGGTCGCGCAGTGTCGGCAGCTGAACCTATTCGGTCCCGCTATAAGCGGTTCACGGTACGGCCCCTGTCCGGCTTCGCCAGGTAGACATTATATTTTTAAGATTTAAACCTGCCATTTGCATCCACCGGTTGCCCGCGACCACCATTATCATCTACTGCTGAACGAAGGCCTCCCCCTTAGACCGCCAAACTGTACGACACCCTGCCATTTGCATCCACCGGTTGTCCGCGACTTTTACAATGTCGTCGGTCCACCTAGGATGAGGCCTACCTACTGTGCTGTGCGGTGTTAAGTAGCTTAAGGACACCACAGAACATTTTTAGAAAATCGCATGTCAATCCATTCATCTTCCTTACTCCAAACTCTCAAGATAAACATTATCTAGTATAAGCTGATCCTCAGACCTTAGGGGCTCTGTATGTTCGGGGGTTCAAGTGATAGTTCCTCTATATTTTTTCATCAATTACGTCATAGATTCTATATTCCTGGGCCGATTCGACTTCATAGATCATTTTTCAAGAAACTGCTTTTAAGTTCGTGTCGTAGTTTCAGAGTTTATCCTGGATAGACAGACAGACAAAAATTTTAAAAACTGTATTTTTGGGTTCTGTTGCTCTCTATGCTAATACACTCTTAAAAAAATGATTTTTAAATATATCTTCAATGTACATTAATCGCCTCGTTACAGTTTTTTTATATGTATAGATATAGATTACTATTTATATTTTTCTTATAAAAGAAATATAACAATAAAATAAGTCTATTTGCACTGCGGAAACCTACTTAAATTACACCTTGTTGAAAAAACTACACATAATTGAAGTTTTAGTAGTAATACCTAATTTTTCCTACAATAACAAATATAGCCTATGTTACTCAGGGCCAATGTAGCACTAATGGTGAAAGAATTTTTGAAATCGGTAGTATTATTAAAGTCGCGGGCAACCGGTGGATGCATATGGCAGGTTGTCGTACAGTGTGGCGGTCTAAGGGGGAGGCCTTCGTTCAGCAGTGGACGTCTCCGGGCTGATGATGAAACCAAAAATACACATCTTTCCTCTTTATAATATTGGTGTAGATGTAGATAAGCTTGTTTATTCGGGGTATTCCCGTTTGCGCACCAATTTTTTGAGCACGCATGAAAATAGCACTTAACATATTTCCAAAATAGCACCAATAAAAGATTGGCTTGGTGCTATTATTTTCATCAAAACATCTAAATTCCTGATAATATTTAGATGTATGGGATATCGTTAGAATCGTTACATTATCCCGAATGACCCTGCCTATAGAAATCTTTTGAAAAACAATAGTTTTTTGGCATGGCGTAGCGTTTTTTTAAATTATGTCTTGTTGATTGATTGGTTGATTTAATTAACTGTTTATTGTCTTTGTTTTTGTTGTTGTTTGTTCTTTTTCCGTTGACTCTTTCTTTGGACTGTCAAATCTATATTTGACAGTCCAAATATAATAAATTTACGTATCTCGTGTTTTAACTATTTTTATTCAATTTTAAATTCGTTTTAATTCGCTTTTAAGTAGTTTTTTTTATTACTTTTGTGTAGTTAAAATGTATAATCTACATTAGGGAAACAAACACCGTTGTATAATCTCCCTTCTATAAAGTTTTAGGTCGGAGTAGTCAGTTATTGCATTTATATTGGTCATTCAAGTGCCAGATAAAATATATTAATAATAGTGTTATATTAATCGTATAACGTATTTATAGCAGTTATCGCGGTATTTATGGTAGGATATTGTTTTAGTAGGTAAGTATTCGTGTTTGAAATTAAGTGCAGTTTATCTTCGTTTTGAGTTCAAGGATGGACTCCGTCGAGCTAGAAAAAAATATTCCCTTTGAACATGATTAGGAAACAAAGAAGACGGGCACGGCAGAAACTTTAATTAACTTTTACTTCTTATTTTTTTTCTGGTTTTTAATAGGCGTTTGGCCTAATTCAAATTTATGACAAATAACAGGCTTAGTGATGAATATAACTAAATACATTACACATACTGAAAAAATAATTTGTATTGGCTGATAAATCTCTGAGATATGAGCGTTTAAAGTTTTAGGTGGGGATGCTCTATCCCTTTCTCGCAAAGCACGTGTTAGTATAGCGTTTGTATGCCGCGCCTGAGGCTTGACATCATAGCTCAGTATAGCGCGCTCTCTGTCTAGCTTGAAATTAAAATACTTAGAACTTATTTATTTTTGAATTAAAGTTAAATGTTGTTTTCGTTGGTAGGCTCTATTGACGATCAGCTTTTTTATGAGGTTATAAAAAAATTGTAGTCATCATGCCTATTCTTGGATAGTACAGAAAGTGTTTACGAAGCATAATGATTAGCAAGGGCATTCAAAGTTCGTCGACAAGTCCCGAAAAAATAATGGGAGGGATAGGAGCCCATTGCCCTCAATGACAAAACAACATATCGTTCTTAGCGATCGATAAATTATGGGTAAAATTCGATAACACATGGCATTTTCTCAAATTCGTCAAATTAATCAGCTACCGACACGTCAAATTTTGCGACAAATACAGAACGATACTCGGCTGCAGATTTGCCAGTGCCATTTGTCAGATCAAAATAAAAATAAACAATAATGTTAGAATCTAAAAGAAAATAATATTTTAGGCTAAATATCTTTGACAAACTCATCAGTTTTTTTTTTCCTATTATAATGGGCCCATAAATATAGCTGATTAATGAAAACAAAACTGAACTAGATCAAAAATAAGCAACTTATAAATATTTTAATATCATGCTAGACATCTCTGTCTATCTCTGTGTGGAGATTATGACGTCACTTCTCTGTACGGCTTAAAAATACTATTCTGACAAGTATGGCGCACAGAGGCGTGACGTCATTTTTTGTTTTGTGGCTTTCCCACAGAACAGGACAGAGTTTTCTCCGAAAACTTTAAACGCTTATTTATCGCTTATAAACGCTTAATAACCGATTTAAATTATTATTTCAATAAACATACTATATTTACTTAAATTCTTCATCAAAGCTATTGGTTTCAACGATATAAACATCAGTCATCTACCCTATTGCTAGGAATGTTATGTGATGAGCTTTTAGTGATAAGTTTGATTTTCATTTGTTTTCCGCTTCGAATTATCCATGTGTGCGCGTGAATAAACGTTAAGTTACTATTAGTTATTCTGTATCATCAGCTCCGTAATGTAATATACACGCGTACCTTGCACCACAGCTTGTCTTTAAATGTATTTTTCTCAGGTCAGAATAATGAGCGCAGTTCGAATGCTATATTTCAAGTTCTATATTTCGAGTAACAAGAACTATCGAAAAAAACGTATTACGTAGAAAAAAAATGTTTTTCGGTTTCGACTTTCGTTACGCGCAAATCGCCCGCTGTTCCAATTTTTTTATTTTTTTTTATTGAATAAGTATGTATTTTTTAATAGTTAATATTCTAGGAATATGCAAGACCCTTATTAACGGCAGTGAATTGCTCGATTATTTACTCACTAATTAATTTCAACCATCATAAAAGTAAGAGCAAAAGACTCACTCACTCACTCACTCATCAGCCAGAAGACGTCCACTGCTGGACGAAGGCCTCCCCCTTAAGGATCGACAAGTTGACGGCTCGAACTCATCGGTGGGCGCGGCTAAAAAGCATGCTCTCTTCATCAAACAAACTGTGGGAAACGGAGAAAGAAAGATAAATGAGCGCGCAATTATTTTTTTGTCGACCTTTGGCTGCAGTAATGTGGTTGAATAAACTCTGAGTTAATTTATTCCAACTTAAGTTATTTGAAATGTTTATAGACTAAACTATGCCGCTATATACATTATTTTAGAGTTTTTGTATTCCTTATGTTATTTATTTACGTCCAATGAGCGTTAAAATTGAGCTAAAATACAAGATGTTTCCTGGCTCATGACTTACATGTTTATTAACTTTTTACTTTCGTAATAATTTACAATCCTAGATAATGAAGAGATTAATCGATATAATACTTAGTCTTGGACCTACAAAATTACATAGTGGAATAGTAATACTAACGCGTTTCTATGGAGAAGTGACCAACTTGTCTACTCTTAATAGCAAAAGACTATGAAAGATAAAAATACAAATTTTATTGTCAAGACACCTACAGCGGCTTCGGTTATAATATCAACTTATAGAACACTTCTGGAGACAAGTGGAAGGAATCCGATACGGCTGGATGGTGTTATACAACAAATACGCAAGATTTATTTACGTAGCAACGCGTGACCAACTGACCTTATTTGTCACAAAGGGGTTATTAACTGTTACAAAAACTGTTGCCGCAAATGATACTACCGCAATTACTTCATTTCGTGGGTTTTACCGTTTTGTCGTATTTTCCTCATGTTTGTTTGAAATAATGGGCTGTCAAGTTTTTTATACAAAAAAGAAAGTCTATTTGGTTTATGAGGTACCTACCTACGTCAGAATTTATCTCAATAGATAGGTCGAAAAAATGTTGTACCCCGATTAAATTTTTCGACTAAGTATGTTTAGTTTTTAGCAATTAGGTAAATTGCATAAATATTTATTTACAAATTATCGCGATACCATTCGTAAATAAAAACCTACCCCCCTACGGTTGGCTGGAAGATATGGTTTTAAGCAATAAGACCGCCACTTGTTAGACTAGTTGTTATACTTTCTTGCCAACCCAGTAGTTACGCCAGGAAAAAAACAGACAACCCTATGTTTGCATATTTTATAAGCTTCATACTTTTGATTGCTATTAAATGTATTCGTTAAACTCATGTCTGCAAATATTAAATAAAAAAACAACTTTCTTTTTTAAATAATCATAGCCTTGCCAGGATTTTTTTAGCCAACCCAATCCCGATGCATTTTCTAACATCCTTAATTTTTCTAACATTATCATCGACTAAACAGATGGGTGAAGGTCGTTATTCATCGGATCCGCTACTATGACTGTTACTTACCTAAAAACTTGAACCTAAGTTGCGTGGGTTGGTGGACGCCATTTAATTTCTTCTCTTGACATTATGCAAGTTTCCCCACGATGTTTTCCTTTACCGTAAAGCCAGTGGTATGAAAATCTAAAAATAAACTCTTTAAAAATAAGAGCTCATGGGTATGGGCTCTAGATTTTCGTAAATGGCTATTATTAACTGTATCGATCGGTATAATTAAAAACATAACTTTCATTGCCTCTTACTGTGAGTGTAGTAGTAATTGTTAATGTTTCACAATATTATATTGTATCTTGTAGTGTACCTATAAATTGTCTATCAACGGGAAGGCCTAATCCCCAAGATACGGGAACTTAAACGTACCTAGTTTGGGGAGAAGCGCCACAAATAAACTGAATGTATCTACTTATTGTGGAAATAAATAATTTTGAAATTGCTGACTCGTCTGGTTCGGAGAGTGGTTACATAAGGCATAGTACCGTCTAGGCTAAGTGCGGTGGACGACGGAATACGAGTTTTGTTACCAACTTATGAAGACTGTTCTGTACCTGCATCAGCTTAAAAATAAATCATAAAACGAAATTATAGCCACGGTAATGGGCGAAGTCGTGATAGCTCATTAGGAAAAGAAGAAGCGTCGGCGTCGTGAAGTAGTGGGTTCGACTCCAGGCCTTATTCTTATTCAATGTGGGGGCGATAAGTCCTGCACTGACGTCCCGCTTGGAGTGTATTGTGCATTTCCCCTGCCAGCGTCTACCCGAGCCAACCCAGCTCCTTGAAGTAACAGAGCGAGGCTCTGGGCCGCTGGCATAGTAACTTCAGTAGGTTAGATGGAAGTGTACATGAGAATGAGAAGCGTACAAGCCGAGATAAAGCTGCCTCATGCAATCCGGTAACAATTCTTGTTGGTTCTGTGACTTTGCAAAGTCACAGAACCGACCCCAGGCCTGAACCAATGAGTTTTTTTGGAATATACATATGGATTTAACAAATTCATACCACTCTATTGTAACTAGTGTAGTAGTTTAAACTAGTGATAGGTGTGTACTGTATATGTTTAGGTTTAATTTCTTTAATATGTTGTATTTAATTGTTTGAATTTCTTTTGTTTTTGCGTGTGTTATGTTTTTGTCACAAATAAAGTCTTTTCTATTTCTGTTTATACTTTTCACACGAATTACTGTGATTGTTGAAAATAAATCGGAATTTGATTAATTCAGTGACTACCACGCTCATATACTTATAAGCATATAAATAATAGGCTAGACCCGAGTCGGTCTTCAAAATAAATACATTTTATTTTTGTTTTGCAGGAAATAAACTTATTTTAGTCTAAAAATAAATAGATATTGTGGTCGATTCTGGCGGTAAAACCGCCAATATGCTATAAATTGCTATATTTGAAAATATGCTACAAATTGATATAATCCTAATAAATTGCAGCGTAAAAAAGCATAGTGTGGTCGATTCTGGCGGTTTTAGTTGACAGTTCTAAACTAACTAAAGTATTGCTGTCCTTAGCTAACATGCCTAGTAAAAAAGTGACAGCGATACTTCATTTAGTTTAGAACTGTCAACGCGCGGTTTTACCGCCAGAATCGACCACAATATCTATTTATTTTTGGACTAAAATAAGTCTATTTCCTGCAAAACGAAAACAAAATGTATTTATTTTGATGTTTGGTCACGTGATGCGAAACACTGTGATTGGGGGCAGCTTTTGTGTCCAGTAATTAGATTCGCTATCTCTATTTTCCGGCAAATGTTATATGCATACTTTCAGCTAGGTATGCTTGGTTGTTTTGTCTTGTTAATTTGATCGATTTGCAAGCGCTAGGCCCGTCCATTCCATTATCACCTTCGCTGCTCGCAAGTCTGACTATACCTCCTCCTCTGCACCAATATGATATGAGACCGGACAGACACCTCACAAATATACCAAAATACATAATATACCAACTCCTGAGGGAAATTAAAGACTGCGATGAAACACACAGCGTGTGGAAATGTGTTATTGATTGTTAACAATTCTTCAACGTCTACGGTGTGGAGAAATTGAATATTTTGAGCGACTTGAACTTTTTGCTTTGCTATTTGAACCGTAGAGACTGTATGCATAGAATTCTAATACTTTCGAGTAAGTTTACTTACTAGCCCGCCCCACAGCTCCTAGCTTCTATGAGACATGGTCTGCGCTTCTCTATACAAATGTATTCCCCTATTTTCTTACTTGATAAGATTCCTATGGAATCCTATGGATGGATTCTTATTTTGTTCTTTTAAAGCAATTGTTTTTTAATAAAATTTAGGTCTAATCTAAACATGTTTCCTATGGAATCCTATGGATGGATTCTTATTTTGTTCTTTTAAAGCAATTGTTTTTTAATAAAATTTAGGTCTAATCTAAACATGTTTCTGTTACTTTCTATTTTTCAGGAACTATTTGCTAAAGAAAATAGAACCCTCAAAAATCACTATGAAAATTATCCAAGAAGGAAGAAAATAGGGGAATACATTTGTATAGAGAAGCACAGACCGTGTTCCCTCATAAGAATCAACAGTATTTTATTGAAGCATGCATATTGCTATCATTTGCTATGATTAAGGTATTGATTTGCTATGATTAAGGTATTGATTTACTATGATTAAAGTTTTGATTTGCTATAATCAAGGTATTGATTAGCTAGTATTGATTTGCTAGTACTGATTTGCTATGATTAAGGTATTGATTTGCTATGATTAAGGTATTGATTTGATATGATTAAGGTATTGATTTACTATGATTAAGGGATTGATTTGATATGATTAAGGTATTGATTTGATATGATTAAGGTATTGATTTACTATGATTAAAGTTTTGATTTGCTATAATTAAGGTATTGATTAGCTAGTATTGATTTGCTAGTATTGATTTGCTATGATTAAGGTATTGATTTGCTATGATTAAGGGATTGATTTGATATGATTAAGGTATTGATTTACTATGATTAAGGGATTGATTTGATATGATTAAGGTATTGATTTACTATGATTAAAGTTTTGATTTGCTATAATTAAGGTATTGATTAGCTAGTATTGATTTGCTAGTATTGATTTGCTATGATTAAGGTATTGATTTGCTATGATTAAGGTATTGATTTGATATGATTAAGGTATTGATTTACTATGATTAAAGTTTTGATTTGCTATAATTAAGGTATTGATTTGCTAGTATTGATTTGCTAGTATTAATTTGCTAGTATTGATTTGCTATGATTAAGGTATACGGGGTTATACGTAACGATAATAAGGTACTGTTATTTAGAATCGAGTACTGTTATTTTTTTGTCAAATACTAACAAAATCGGCGCGAAAAGGGCACCGCGTTAAACTTCCCCCGTATTTGGGGAAATATCTCGCCTACCACGAAAAAATCTATAAAATTATAAAACCTGTGTACCACCTTTCGTCAAGATGAGTTGAAAAATACGCCCTGTACACGGGTACCAACATCTATCTATACATACGTCTGGACAGATGAAAGCAAATTATGCCAGTCGTTGCAGAGTTTCCGAAAATGTTTTACAGTCATAGTACTTGTTGCGCCGTAACGGAATAAGGACAACTTGAACTGGTTTTATTCTCAAACAAACTGGGCCAAATAATAAGGAAATCTATTAATTCGCTATCCATCACTCGCCATCCCTAAAGAGGTTTTCATTTGATGAAAAAGTTTGAAATATTATTTAATACTTAGCATTTTTTGAGATTCGCAAGGTTATTTTTTAAAGGTCAAACCCAACCTGTCGCTTTTACGGGGCATAACTTTTATAATGAATATATTAACTTATTAGGTAAGTAAACAGTTCTGCGTGGTGAGGACGAGACTCCGCAATCGCAACTATCTATCTCTCTAGTTTACTAGAGGCACTAGGTATCTCGCTTCATGTGCAATTGTGCAGTTAACCGGGAATTGTTTTTGCCATCGCATAGTTGTAAGACTGCTGCAGTGGCCCTAAGGCGCAGGCCACACAGAAATGGCATCGGGCGTGGACATGCCACGGGCGGCTTGCCATTCCATTCAAATTTCATACTAAACTTATTGAAATAAGGCACACACGGAATGCCGTTGATAGGGTGCGTCCGCGCTCGATACACGCCCGATGAACATCCATCGGAGTGTCCTATAATGTGCCTTATTGCAATGTGTTTAGTATGAAATCTGAATGGAGCCCGTGCCGCGTCCGCGCTGCTATTTCTGTGTGGCCCGCGACTAAATTCCAGATCACCACACGCCGCTGTCTCGTTCGCGCATTTCACATATTATGAAGATCACTGAAATTTGTTTTGTAAAATCTCAGTCGGTAAAATAGCTAAGAATACCATTTACAAAGAACAAAGGTTCAGTAAAAATATTATTATGATCTAAACAAGTTTTAGTATCCAAAAATGGGATTATAGGTTATGCCCAGTTTTAAGAATGAAAACTCGCTTTAACCGAACTTTTACTTTATCTAAACCATTGTAAAGTTTATTCTCAGTTATTGATTGTATTATCTTTAAAAACTAGGCTTGACCGAGATAGACGCGCAGTATTCTCAGCCTTAAAAACTTTAGCATATACATACATAATAGACAGCAGAAGCGGTAACAGATTTCTCTTCCGCAAAACGTATTTAGTGAAACTCTATACTGATCTTTATTGCCTGAAGCGATGTTTACAGACTTGAGAGCAGTAAGAAATGCTGAATATATTATACCTAATTACAATAAAACGTCCACTGCTAGACGAAGGCCTCACCCTTAATAGAGAGGTGTTGCCATAATCCCCACGCTTGGCAGGCGGCTTGGGGATCGCAGAATGCTCACCACCGTTAGCTAAGAGGACGCTGCTGCCCGTCCTCTGCTCGATTCGGTGGTGGTGATTTGTTTATTGTATATCAATAATTTATTCATTTTAGTTTTTGTATAAATATGTATACAGTGTACTAGCTCGCATTATTTGTATTGGTAGGTCAGTGTCCTCGCTACACACCTCCTCCAGCCAGGGGGGTGTCACTCCGCAGTTTAGGTATGTTCGGCCGGCGCTCCGTCCGGGAGGACAATGCAAGGCAGAGGCAGAAGTCAGTGGCCGCCCGCACGCTAGCCTCATCGCACGTAACTAAGCATACGTGATAGAAAGAGAGCAGTATATCTAGGTGAATATATCGAGCGGTATCCAGCGCTGTGCACGTTGAATTGCTACTTTATTGCCTAGTAGATAGGGTCCTTATTTATTTCAATTCCTTTGCGGAGTGAACTTTCAGTACGTAGTACTATTATTTATTCTGTGCCTCCTCCTCATAGTGAAATGAGCATCAAAGCTGCTGAAGCTTTAAAATTTTTATATAAATGTGTAACTTAGGCAGAAGGAAATGGAATTTCTACACAAGATCTTTCTGATGATTCTCCGAAATCTCTGTGAGATAGGTTTTGAACAAAGCCCAGTGGGCAAAATCAAAAAGTGGTACAGTAGCCGCCAAACAAGTTGTCAAATTGACGGCATGGAAGACGTGAGCCTGCGTAGGCACGTCGTGTACACCGCTGAAGAGAGAAGAGGTAGGGCCTTCGCTTTTCTGTGGTGTGCGCTTCCGTGCAGTATGTTTGGCAAGTTTAATGACAAGAATTATTTTTTTTGCGCATCTCCGCTTTTTGACAACTTGCGTGGCGATAACTGTACCTAACAGATTATTTCAAGATTCATTTCAAATTTCATTGTATATTTCAATTAAGAAATATACACACGTGTCCTGTCCCATTCTTTTGCATTATTTTTCCATATTACACTAATGCGAATTTTCGACTAATCCGGCACCGGCGTGTCTGAATAGATGCCGGATTAGTGAGACTGTACTTTATAAGTATAAAATCTAATATATAAAATAAATTCGGGTTAGTTACACCATTTACTCAAGAACGGCTGGAACGAGTTTTATGATCTTTGATTTTGTTGGATTTGTCTCCGGTCCAAATAGCAGAATAACTTTTTCTTATTTTTTTATTTATATAGTAAAATTGACGAGACTAGCATGACTTTCACCTGATGGTAAGCGTCACGCCATACACTAACAGTAGCAGTGCCAGAATTGTGAACTTGCGAACACAATCCTGCGCCGCACTGCACTGCGCTCGTCACCCTGAGATATTAGATATTAAATCTCTTCATACCCATATTAATAGAAATTAAATGATTTCTCTGGTAACATTGCCCTTCAAACCGGAACGCAGTAATGCTTGCACAGTACTGCTTGGCAATTGAATAACTGGCAAAGGTGTGGTACTTCCCCAGGCGGACTCTGCAGTGGAGTCCTACCACTACAACTGTTGTACTATTGCCTAATATATTGGCAAATTAAAGAAAAAAATTATAGGCCGTACGAAATTAGCTGAGTGTACAAAACAAAAAAGAATCATCAAAATCAGTTCATAATTGGCGGAGTAATCGCGTAACATACATTAAAAAAACATACAGACGAAAGGTCGGTTGAAAAGAGTGTTACCCACAACTTATTGTACTAATTAGTATGTGTGGTTATTTACGTTTTCATCACACTAGCTCGTAAAGTGGATCTTATTGCATCGGTTTTAGGCTCATAATCCAAGCTATTACGCACCTGTGCTTTTTACTTTACATTACGGCACATAGTGCTATAATAGGTATAACCCGGTAAAGTCAAGTTTGTACGTGACTGCAAGTAGACGTACGTATACGAAGCACTCTTAATATAGCCGGGTAATACTTACAGTTTTTTTGTAATACAAACAAAGAGTTCTTATGCCGCTGAAGTAAATGTCAACCTGCGCGGGCATTACTGATTTGGGCGCCATTTTCCGCAAATGTTTGTTGACGTTTTCGCTGTGTGGTTGATTATTATCAAAAAAAAATGTTTTTTCCTCGCAAGTGTGATGAAAGCAGTCGTATGAAACTCTTGTGCTATGTTTCAATACACTCTCGGCTTCCTTATCGCGCTCGCATGCGGCTCGCGCGCATAATACCGCCTCTAGTGTAATGCCCAACATAGCACACTTGTATCATAATGTACTATTATCAACCTGTTTGTTAATATAATAATAACAAGATCCAGTTAAGAAGAAAATAAACTGGAATGAAAGTTCAGAAGTTCTTACCGCAAATTTAAATACGTGCTGAATATGCGGGATTCCGGAATAGCATAAACAAAGCTCAGGGTTGGCTGTTTCATAACACGCGAGAGGGACAGTTAGCAAAATATATATTATATAATTTTTTATATTTATTATATTATAATATACTATTTATTATTTATTATTATTCTGTGTCCTAGCAAATGAGTTTGTGATAGCTGTTTGTTTTCCAAGAAATAAATAAATAATATACGCTTTTTTTTTAAACCAACCATATTTAAATTTTACTACCTCTATTACATCTTCATATTATTTTCCAGTTATTTTGATTTATTCCAGTAATGTTGATTTAGTGTTGTTTTTTTTGTGTTGGGGGGGTTGGGGTAAACACGTCCGTCTGGCGCCCATCTCGCTGGCATGACAGGTGGATGCACAATGTGTCTGGTGTTCCGACACATCGTCTTCGGTGTGGGGGAAGCTCCGGCTCGCCGTGGTGGGCCCGAAAGGGCAGCGCCGTCGAGGTCGCGGATGAATACGAGAGCGTACCCGTGACCTCGACAATACGTGCAGTGTGGGAACACTGTTGGGTTTTTAGTCGGTAGGGGTGCCATCGAGTGTCACTCTGGCATCGAGTCCGACATAACCCTCCTGCGCCCTGGCGGGAGGGTATGCGTAAGTGCATTTTAAGAACCAGGTGGCTGATAGAATATTTTTGGTAAATACATACTTATAATATTTATATATCATCCATATTCCAAACATTGAACAACATCTATGATCGTCACATAAATATTTTCCTGGGTATCAACTGTTCCATTCCATCCATTTTGTTCAAGGTAAATTAACTGTTTGAATGGAATAGCTGGTTTTTTATTTCGCGATTTCGAGGTTGACCCCATAGTAAAAGTTGTTCATAATGATGAGTACATACATACTCTCCAGTATTGTTGAAACTTTTTGTTCCATGTTGTATATTTGTCTGTACTACATGTAAGAACAGCATACCATGGACAGCGTTATCTTTGGCTATTATACTACGAGTTGTGAACACGGTGAGAAGTTGACAACTTGTCGTCAACTTCGCGATTGTTCTGCCGGCTGTACCGCGTCCAGTGCGTTCGTGCAAACTGTGGGTATTGTTTTATTGTCGTGAGACACACGGGAAGAAAGAATAGTGAATAAAAACTGTGATTTTGGCACCATCTATCAAAAGCAAAGAGAGCTAACTCCACCAAGATTAAAAGTTCAAACTAGAGCTCAACTCTGCTGTCAGTATGGTTACTAACAGCTAAAATTTAATAAGATATCATCGGTCCAATTAAGTCATATTAAAATGTAGTCATGTTTGTCCGCCCAATTTTTTTTTTTAATCTAGAGATTATTTTAAAATTAACATGAAATAACATCTATACAAATGGTAACACTTCTTTTTTTTTTAGTTAAACGGTTTTGTCATCAGAAATAAAGGTGTGTATCAAATATCAGATCAATCTGTCAACAGTAAGGGGGTAAAATATCAATTACTAAAATTGACCCAAAAAAACAACAACAAACAGGGCAAGCTAAGTAAATCGGTTTATTATAATAATATACAATAAAAAAAAACACTATTATTACTATACTAACTATTTGATTATTTGTTTTCTATTCCAAATAACATGCATCGGCTAGTACTCATTTCGTTTATTGGTACAATACTATTATTTGTTTATGTAGATTCGCTGATAGTCAACTTTCTAGTACCTATTCATGTAAAACGTAAATATTCCTGCGACATGCAGAATATTTCTTAATTAATTAATTTATATAATTCCCACATTTAAAATATAAAGTAAAATATGTCCGTTTCAAATAAATATTTAATTCACTAAGCAGGGTGCACAAGTTGGGAAGCATGCTCGCCATTTTAAGCGCCTGTAAGATAATTCACGAGTCGAGCTGCATCGAGTATCTCATTATTGTTTTACAGCGCGAAGCGGAGCGCTCCTGACTCGGCACGCGCTCGTGTTCTATGGACCACCGCATATAGTGGGTTTCGACCTTTCGCGCTGAGAGTTGACGCTGCTGGGATTGCATTTTTGTTTTACAGAGTGATAGCGTTTAGCCGCAGAATGTCCAATTCGTGAAACGTTTAATAGGGTTTATATGGTTTTGACTTGTGTTTTTTTTTATACTGGCCAGGAAACCCCGCGCTGGCGCCCGTTGAAATAAATACTGGGACGATTCATACCGCGGTCCGAATAGCCTACTTGTAAAATACGTAGCCGTAGTTGATTTGCACAACGCTCCGAAAGACCCAATGATTCAAGAGCACTTGGGTATATGAAACGCCCCAGTACCCATTTTACCATATTACTATTCTGGTTTTTTATTCGTCTATTATATAGGTAAAGTTTTTAATACTTTGTCTCTACTAGTTTTGGAGGATTAGGTACATAATCTCTGCTACTAGTAAATCTCTACTTAATCGAAATAGAGCTTTGGTGCCCCTGTTGTTTTGTTAGACCATAAAACTATTTTTAAAACGACTTTAATTTATTTTACCTGGATGGCATCTTTTTCCCAGTTATTTTGATTTAAAACCACACTACTGAACCGATTTCGATAAAATTTATTATGGGACCAACTCTCAGTGTAATTTTATTTTGTTCGTTTTTGACATCGTCAAATGACGTTGTCCATTTTGCCAGTGTCAAGTCTATGCATTTTCAAGTTTATAAAGAATCAAGTCAAATAAAAGATTTCATAAAATCATAGCTAGTCACACGAAATAACACAACTTTACTAGGGTATGACTGTGACTTGACTGTCACTACAACTGACTGAACTTGACTGTGACAGTCAAGTCACAGTCATACCCTAGTAAAGTTGTGGCGACTTCCGGTTCGCGGTCGCCACTCAAGAACCTTTCTTCCCCATAAGTTCAACATAAGTACTTAAATAGAACATATCTTAATATCTTTAGATTAGGTCTTATTTTCCTCTGTTATTTCTTACTGTTTCCTTTATCTATAAACTAGGTACAAACAAATTTGTGAAGTTGGTAATAACGAATAAACCTATGAATCTCAAGAAAGGGGAACGTTTTTAAAAAATTTAGCAAAAGAGCCAATGACATAAAATATTACGGATCCTATCAGCTATGTCTCTTTTTTAATATTTTTTTTATTCGCATCAGCCATGTCTGGGACTAAATTTTTGAGTCGTTCGGGTGCGTGTTTGATTAAGTTATCTTTCGAAGGATGATAAAATGAGTGACAATTCAATAGGCTAGATGACTGGTTTTTTTTAATTGTCCTATTAAAATGTGGCCCATAAATATAGCTGATTAATGAAAAGAAAATGAAAATCTGATCAAAAATAAGCAACTTATAAGCATTTTAGTATCATGCTAGACAGAGAGGCGAAACAGCAAATCGTGACGTCACTTCTCTGTACGCCATATAAATTCTATTCTGACAAGTAAGGCGTGACGTCATTTTTTGTTTTGTGGGAAAGGGACAGAGTTGTCTCTACCAAAAACTTTAAACGCTCATATATCAGAACATTATTAACCGATTTCAATTATTTTTTCAATAAACATACTATATTTACTTAAATTCTTCATCAAAGCTATTGGTTTCAACGATATATTAACATCAGTCATCTACCCTATTGTTGTGTCAAAACTCATTCTAAAGAGATTGAGCCCGATAGCTGTGTTGCATATACACATTTCACGTTTTACCACAGAAAAGAGGGTTGTCATTTAAAAAAAATATGTAAATGTATGCATGTAAGTTGTCCCATACCTACATTAAAATATTCAAATTTGTTTTAGAAGATTCGAATTGGTTAGAAAAAAACATTTGTAGACAGTGTTTTCTAAGAGTGTTGTTTATTCTATTAACAGTTATTAGTCTGTGTTATTATTCTATTAACAGTTATTAGTCTTGTTATTAGTCTATTAACATTAACAGTACTAGTGCTGCTCTGACTATTTATTATATTAAAATTTTATGATATTATTTTAGGTTTTGGTAATTCATATACAGGGTTAGTTCTAATCAGTTAACATTATTTTATGGGAATACTCTGTACATCAAAATAAACAACTTTTACTATCGGGCCAACATTGAAACCGAAAAAAAACAGCTATTCCATACATTTTGCCCAAGGTTGATTAACTTTTTGTATGGAACAGATGATAAATTTTTCGCCATCGCCACATCTTGCCACCAAGGAATAAAAAACATTTTCGAGCCGAAAAACCACTTTCGCACCCGTATAAAAATCCTTAAGTAAATAAAACAAAAATGGCTCCTCGTCTATTTATAAGGGTTTAAACTCTTGATCATATTAAATAACACCCGACAAGTAAACGTTCTCAGAGCCAGTACGGCTTATTGGTTTATTGCAGAAGTTCCACGCTCGTAAAGTTTTTAAACGATTGGAAAAACAGATATTATGTGAGTTGGTACGAGTGGAGAGCTCATTCAGTTGGCGACCGCTACCTGCTTTTTAACCATATTTTAAAAAAGAAGGATCTATATTCGACTGTATGTATTCTTTTTTAAGCATGTTCACCGATTTCTACCTCCAAAGTAAATTAAATAAATTTTTAATTACGGAGTTTGGACGAGAGGCCGGGCACGATTTCGGACATCTATGTTGACAATGAACTCTGCGGAGTTCAGCACGATCTGGTTTATTTTAATTTGACTTTGTAATATTAATTAATGACATAGCTCTTTTAGAAATAGAAATAGTTTATTACCAAATAGAGTAGTAATTTTTTTACTTCAAATAGATACAGACTTAAAAATCCAGTTTTAATAAAAGATAATTAACGGTGAGCCTCAAACTAGGCGCGAGGCCTGTATTTTGTATTTCCTATTATTTAATATGTTCAAGAGCTTAACCCTTATAAATAGACGAGGAGCCATTTTTGTTTTAGTGACATACTTAATACTTATATTATACTATTAAATGCAAAGCAATTATAAAAATAAAAATGCTAATGTAAACCGATAATAGTTTTTTGTTTGGGTATATTCTCGAAGTGGTCCCATAATAGTTTGAAGTTACTGAGAAATTTGACTGTCCAGGTGAATGGAATTGATCAGAAGGATATCACAACATTCCTGGGGTTCGAGCTAGACCGGGGTCTAAAGTGGGATGCCCATATAGACAAGGTGTGCGGCAAGCTCGGGAGTGCGTGCTTCGCACTGCGTAGAGTAGTGAGAGTGGTCCCGAGGGAAGTAGCGCGAGCGTGCTACTTCGCAACGGTGCACTCTCAGCTGCAGTACGGCGCTGAGATATGGGCTAGGGCCGCCGACTGGGAAAGAGCGTTCATTATGCAGAAACGCGCAGTGCGGTGTTTAGTGAGTGTGGCTTGGGAGACTCCGGCTCGCCCGTATTTCAAGGAGCTGGGTATCCTCACGTTACCTGGCATATTAATATATCAAGTGGCAGTATACGCGAGGGTAAACCTAGCGACGTACGCAGAGCGTGGTTCCAGGCACAGGTACCCCACCCGCAACAGGCACAAATTATTGACCGTACCGCACTCCCTCGAGAAGTCCTCCAAGTTAACGCACGTCATGGGTCCGACCGTCTATAATAACTTGCCGGAAGATATAACTAGAGCTACTAGTCTACAGTCTTTTAAAAATAGGTTGAAAAAATGGCTCATCAAGAAATCGTTCTACAAGTTTGACGAATTTTATAAATTATGAAATATATATATTATATTTATATTTATTTATTATATATATATGAATTTAATAATTGGTATTATTATTATTTTAATTTAATTTATGATTATTTTATATTTTTAATTCATCATTGCATAAATAATAAGTTTATTATATTCCCGTATGAGGAAACCATAGAGTAAGTAAATACTTCGTAATAGGAAACCCTATTCAAATAGGTTTAAATAATTGACATGTAAATTGACAATTTATCAATAAATGACTTATGACTTATGAAATACTGGGTCCGGGGAATGAGCAAGCAAACTCGGCTGTCGGCTAGCAATGATTTATTTGAACTGAGGTACTTACAATAGGCTAGATGACTGGTTTTTTTTTTATTGTCCTATTAAAATATGGCCCACAAATATAGCTGATTAATGAAAAGAAAATGAAAATCTGATCAAAAATACTTAACTTATAAGCATTTTAAAATCATGCTAGACAGAGAGGCGAAGCAGCAAATCATGACGTCTGTTCTCTGTACGCCATATAAATTCTATTCTGACAAGTAAGGCGTGACGACATTTTTTGTTTTGTGGGAAAGGGACAGAGTTGTCTCTAACAAAAACTTTAAACACTCATATATCAGAATATTATTAACCGATTTAAATTATTTTTTCAATAAACATACTATATTTACTTAAATTCTTCATCAAAGCTATTGGCTTCAACTATATAAACATCAGTCATCTACCCTATTCCCGTCACATGACACATTCGAAATCATAACAATGAATTGCGGGTAGGTAGGAAACGTCATACACTAGTTACAACGACAAAGACAAAATAAAGCCGTCAAGTCTGACTCGTTCTTGCGACTCGGACAACGAGGGTCCCGTACCACCACAAGTACTGGGTAATCCGCGATACTAACGAATGTTCAGTTTCAACCGGCTATGTATTACGATTCACGAGATTATAGGTCAGTAAAGACCGGAAAGACAGATGGATAGACAGACAGACACGGTAGGCGGCTTAATAATAGGGTACAGTTGGATTCTTTTTGGGTACGGATCCCTAAAATAATTTCTACTTTCGTTCAATACGCTAACTGCGATATTTCTAAAAAATGTGTGGTGAAAACTTATATTTTTTTCTTGTTGTTTTCAAAACTCCGTAAAAGCCCTTAACAAAGCCGCCACATCTTTACTAAGGCATGACTTGGACTTGATCGTGACTGTTTTTGTGCGAACTGCTTTGATTTTTGGACTTATCTTGGTTACTGATACTATCAAAAACTTAATAATGCCTTGGTGGATGTAGCTCTTTGGCTGGATACTTAATCAAAGAACAATGCATATTCTTGACAATGGCAGAATGCACAAAGTGCGATGCCAATGGAAACTATTTTTTTCATATTAAAGAGTAAAAATTTAGTTGTACGCGGAAGAAGCCACCATATTGACACCTAAAAAGGGTATAATTAAGTTATAGTTAATTAGTAACGTAAAAAAATCCTTTCTCAATAAGAGTTGAATAATTATACCATACACACTTGTACTATATTTGTACTATTAGTCAAAATGATAGTACTAAAAAAACTCCACAGGACCTATCAAAACTCCGTAAAATCTCATAGTAAAGTCGCCTCTGTAACTATGCAGTAGGGCATGATTTGCACTTGACTGTGACTATTTTTAATGATTAATTTTGATATGCTATCAATAACTTGATATAATGTTTGTTACACTGACATGCACAAACTGCGATGCCAAAAATGAAGAAAGAAAAAGAAGGACACTGTTACCAACTTGGGAAAAGGTTTAAACAATGTGAAACTCTTTTCTCTATAAGAGTAACATTGGGCTAAGAAAAAGTTAAAAACGAAAGTAATCTCTTTAGAAGAAAGGACTTGATGAATTCCTTTCTTCTAAAGAGTTCATTTTGAATAGCCATTCTAACTTATTTTGTACTATTGGTCAAATGAAAGAACTAAAAGAATTCAAAAGGACCTGATAGTTTTGTTCAAAAATTACGATGGTGGCTCCCTCGTATCATCTGTAAAAGAAAGTTTGTCTGATTTGAAGGAGCCGGCTGCCATCGACCTAAAAACGACGACCGAAACGTTTGCAAGTTTTAGCACCCAGCGTTGCTGGGTGTTTTAGGCAATTTTAGGGCATAACTTGGGCTTGACCTTGATTTTATTTTATGACTGATACTATCAAATACTTGTAATATGCATATACTTGAAACTGGCAGAATACACATGGTGCGATGCCAAAACAAAAGAAAAAAAAAAACGCAGACACCGATGTACTTACTTACTGAAAAGGTTTAAACTTTTATGTGATTACTTTTCTCCGTAGGTTTTAATGTGCAAAAAATATGTACAACACAGTACATACATACGCTTCAGTATTGTTGAACCTTTTTGTTACACATTGTATAAAACTAGCTACGCTCCGCGGCTTCACTCGCGTAATGATGACGATGATAAAAGTAACCTAAGTATATAAATGTTATTTTGAGAAATAAGCGAAGGAGAGTTTCATCGAAATTTGTTCAGCCGTTTTGGCGTGAAGAGGTGACAAACAAACGCACACACATACCGACAAACTTTAGCATTTATAATAATAAGTAGTGTGATTGGCGCGATACGAATGTTATCAACCAGAATATCAAACAATATTGTTAATTTTAGACTGGCACGGTTAATTTCAAATTTAACTTCTATTGGTCACGCCTCGAGCAACTTGTTTTGATTTCGAACTTTATAATCAACGTGTTTCGTTGAGTTTGATTCATTTCTAATTATTATACATTTCTTTGTCACCACAATAGGTTCAGCTATTTGAAAAACAAACTATCTTTAAAATAAAGACGTCAATACGAGTACTTGCGACTCAGATAACGAGGGTTCCGTACCATCACAAGTACAAAGTAAATCTGCGATAGTATCTAACGAATATTTTAGGAAAACAACCGGCTACATATTACGATTTACAAGATATACGTCGTTATAGATTTAAAAAAAACAAGCGAACTAACATATTTTTAGACAAACAGAGACGTATTGGAGTACAGAGTACCTTAGGGAGTACAATTTTTATGGATGCAGCATGTGCCACCACAAGGACGAACAAAACAGTTGCGATAAAAGAGTGGCGCGGGCTAATTTTCTCTGTGGTGCCATCTAGTTCAGTTTTTGGGGACAAAAGAACGGAAGCCAACCGAACAGAATAATCATTCAAGTATTGGGTTGATAAATCACTATTTATCTACAAATTATCAATTTTCAGATTTTTCCCATAACCAGTGTTATGTGACCTTGTTTATTGCCAAATTTCGTGATTCTAGGTCAACGGGAAGTGCCCTAAGAATTTTGATTTACTTGCGAGTTTAAAAAACACTAAAAGCACTAGAAAAATGGCTGTAATTTTTGATTGCGTTGACTTAGAAGCTTGATTTTTTTACAACTCTAAGGGACCGTGAACTTACGCATTCGATATTAATTTCAACTTGATACCTTGATACCTCCACTCGTTTCAGAGAAAAAGGATCTTGACAGAGAGACAAACAGACGGACAACGAAGTGATCCAATAAGGGTTTCTTTTTTCCTTTTGAGGTACGGAACCCTAAAAACTAACCAAAAAGTAAATGCCATGTCGTGGTTTGTTCCCAGCGAGTAACACCCTCATAACGTGTTCAGTAGTATTTCAATAATTTTCATTTTATGGACCAAAAATGTATATTCTATTCTATTATTTTTCTGGTCTATTTTTTCCCTTCCTTAATACGCGTTTTGTACGCAATTATATCGCAGTAACATCGAAAAACGTTTTTGTTCCCATACAAACTTTCACCCTCTATTTTACCCTTTTAGGGGTAGAATTTAGCAAAATCCGTTCTTATTGAGCATACACGTCATAAGAACAGACCACATGCAAAATTTCAGAGATGTAGCTTTGGTAGTTTTTGAGATTTCTTGTCCGAAAGATTTGCGCTTCTCTTTTATAAATATATATTATAAACGGAAAATGCTGCTGAACATCTCAACGTAAATACTAAAACGATTTGTCGCTAAACAACTCGCCTGTGAAAATAGTCACTTAGCTATACTAAAGCTTTACTAATGACCGCAACTTCTTCCTCGCAATTAAGCCTTCCCATTTGTGCAATCAAAAACAAATAAATCCAAATCTAGACGCTCGTTTTAAGGAAACTGGGCTTCCATAAAACTGTCTTCTAATTAACCCCCGCAGTTTTCTGCAGCACCCCTACACAAGCCATGAAGCTTTATTGGTGAAGATTAAAAAAAGAGAATGACAACTTGAACAACGCAAAATAACTGATAATAATGACAAGAAAATAATAACGTTAGTTACTCCATTCTTTTCAATTAGCGAAGTATATAATATGCTGAATTGCTGATATACGATCCCTTGTAGCGTTCGTGGCGTAGCTTGTCTAAGTGATTCTAAACGGTAGCGCTCGTGGCGTAGCTTGTCTAGGTGATTCTAAACGGTAGCGCTCGTGGCGTAGCTTGTCTAGGTGATTCTAAACGGTAGCGCTCGTGGCGTAGCTTGTCTAGGTGATTCTAAACGGTAGCGCTCGTGGCGTAGCTTGTCTAAGTGAATCTAAACGGTAGCGCTCGTGGCGTAGCTTGTCTAGGTGATTCTAAACGGTAGCGCTCGTGGCGTAGCTTGTCTAAGTGATTCTAAACGGTAGCGCTCGTGGCGTAGCTTGTCTAGGTGATTCTAAACGGTAGCGCTCGAGGCGTAGCTTGTCTAGGTGATTCTAAACGGTAGCGCTCGTGGCGTAGCTTGTCTAAGTGATTCTAAACGGTAGCGCTCGTGGCGTAGCTTGTCTAAGTGAATCTAAACGGTAGCGCTCGTGGCGTAGCTTGTCTAGGTGATTCTAAACGGTAGCGCTCGTGGCGTAGCTTGTCTAAGTGATTCTAAACGGTAGCGCTCGTGGCGTAGCTTGTCTAGGTGATTCTAAACGGTAGCGCTCGAGGCGTAGCTTGTCTAGGTGATTCTAAACGGTAGCGCTCGTGGCGTAGCTTGTCTAGGTGATTCTAAACGGTAGCGCTCGTGGCGTAGCTTGTCTAGGTGATTCTAAACGGTAGCGCTCGTGGCGTAGCTTGTCTAGGTGATTCTAAACGGTAGCGCTCGTGGCGTAGCTTGTCTAGGTGATTCTAAACGGTAGCGCTCGTGGCGTAGCTTGTCTAGGTGATTCTAAACGGTAGCGCTCGTGGCGTAGCTTGTCTAGGTGATTCTAAACGGTAGCGGTAACCGGTGGTAAATGGTGGTCACCGATGTTAAGCAACGGTGTCCGGTCAGTCTTCGGATGGGTGATCGTGAGTGGTATTTATTTCTGAGCGCTACCGTAGGTCAGATGACACGTTAAATTGTTGGTCCCGGTTGTTTGTTCTAGTTTCTATAACAACAACCGTCAGCCATGTCAGAGGCCATCGGGCGGCACATTAACTCTGACAGTAGGGCTGCCCACTTACTTACGCCAAAACAGCTGATCAGATTTGGAAGAAACTCGAAATGGAGATAGCTTATTTCCCGGTATAACAATTATAGGCTACTTTTAATCAACATTATCATCACAGTTTTTCGCCATGAATGAAACCGCTACGAAAATGTAAGCTTACACTATGGAACAGATAACTGACTGAATATTTGTATTTAATATTATTTTGTAAATACATCAATTTTAAAATATAAAAAAAAAAAAAAACTAGATACATAATAAACATCTATGTTCATCGCACACATGTTTGTCCTGGGCCCTGGATGAGCATCGAATCCACACCCTTCATAATACAGAGCTACTCACTGAGCTATGAGGCAGTCTAGTTGTAAATGATACTGACCAAATAATAATTTGCTTAGCTTTTATGTTTATTTGATAAAACCAGTTCAAACTACGCCACGAGTCCCTACCCCGTCTCTGAGAATGTGAGATATCGGACGAAACTGCGGGGAAGATATTATAAGTTAGATCACTGGCAATCTACAAATACTTAAACCTTTTTACGAGCTCTTCATCATCATCATTAGCTAAAAGACGTCCACTGGAGGACGAATGCCCCTTAATAGGGAGGGGTAGTATAATCCCCACGCTTGGCAGGCAGCTTGGGGATCGCAGACAGTCAGTTTGGACTAGGGATAGTGCAAGATCTTACGACTTGTTAATCTATTAACTGTTCTATTCTGTGTTGGTGGTGTGGACGGCAGCGCAGGAGGTAAGCTTGTTTGTCAAAGTTAATAGTGATTTGTCGCGATAGCTTGACCATGGTTTCGGATTTAGGCGTAATTCAATAATAGACAGTGTTTTGGTTTGAACATACTTAACACATAATAAGGCGAGTGTGTTGTGAAACAATAATAACCTTTAAAAAAAAATACAACCGACTTCAACTTTAAATACCTAGATGACATCTTCATATTTTCTAGTAATTTTGATTTAAAAACCAAACTACTGAACCGATTTCGATAAAATTTATATGGGGCCACCTCTGAAGTATTACCTACCAAACAAAAACAGAAATCATCATAATCAGTGCATAATTGGAGGAGTTATAGCGTAACACATACGAAAAAAAATAATGGGCGAATCTCTGACAGCCAATAAAAAAAATATAGTTCATATAAATCCGTTCGATGGCAATGCAGAGACATGGCCCTGAATAGTTTCACTATCTTGTCTGTGGTTCTGAAGATTTTGAACGAATGAAGCAAAGTAAAAATGTAAAAAAATAAAAAGTAACCTTATTTCATTTAAATCAGTTCTGTCATGCTTTTTTGTGGTTATTGTTTGTATAACAAAGTACTAGCCTATAGTATTTCTTAAATTTTCGTTATTCCACGCAAATTTGTAAGTGCGCCTTGCCAGTTTATTAATTAATTACTATCAATAAAAATAACAATTACTATCAACACAAAATACAAAATAATAACAATAACGTAACGGAACAATAATAATTTATCAGAATTTCAACAAAATGATACAAGAAAACTTGGAAAAGCACTTCACCAACGAACGCGAACTGTGAAGTGAAGCAGTGAAGGTGAGTGAACTGCTTTTTCACAAGAAAGAAAGTAGGCCATATCTCGCCAGCGCCGTCTATCCTTTGGCTGTAGAACTACGTCTTGTCAGCTGTCAGAAAACTTCCCATTGAAAACCTCCTTTTTTTAAGTCGTTTGATAACAAAACTTCAAGGTTACACTGAAGCTGGTATGATACGTTGGGCCGAACACGGCATATAAAGTGGGACGAAAGCTTATTTTTTTTATGTGGGGCGAACTTTCACGGGACGCGGGACGATGGCATGAAAAAAATATTTATTAAATGTTATTATTTACTTACTTGTTACGCCACACACAATGGTAGTTCAGCATTTTACAGTCAGATAAGTGTAATTGAAATGTCAGGTTTGTAAGTATAATTATTCAAATTTTGAACAGGCGGGTTTTTTTTTTGGTTTTTTTTTTGAATTCTTTTTTTTTTTTTTGTTTTTTTTTTTGCGGGGTAGCTGAAACTTTTTTGTAATATAAATATTCGTTACTTCCTATATTTTTTAGGCATATGCCTTTATTTACTACAACAAAATTAAAAATGGATGGTTGTATCCAGACCGATGAAAGTCTAGGTACTTCCTTAGATCCACCGATTTCTACGCGCTATAATGAAGCTTTCAAGTAAGTATGGTGAAGGCGGTAGAGGCACAGAATAAATAATTGTACTCGGTACAGAAAGTTAACTCCGCAAAGGAATTGAAATAAATAAGGACTCTATATACTAGGCCATAAAGTAGCAATTCAACTCGCACAGCGCTGATATCGCTCGGTATAATCACCTAGATATACCGCTCTCTTTCTATCACGTATGCTTAGTTAGGACGGCCACCGAGTTCTGCCTTGCATTGTCCTCCCGGACGGAGCGCCGGCCGAATATACCTAAACTGCGGAGTGACACCCCCTGGTACAGGTTGTTTATACTGCTTTCGGCATGATCGATGGTAAGTTTTTTTTGCTGCGGCTTCCCTTTACTGAATTTTCATCCTTCGACACTGATAGGTGTCCTATTTCACACATTCATATTTCGTGGAAAGTGAGTATGATGTTATCAAAGGCTTGAGTTGAGCTTGAGCACGCTAGATAACACTCGTCCGTGGAAAATATCTCCGTTTCTAAGACTAGTTTTATAGATTCAAAGCGGTTTCCTGCGTCACCAAATGAAAAAAAAAAAAAAAGGCTTTCAGCCATAAAACCAGAACTTATTATTAACCTTATTACTATTTGTTTTAAAATTTTGTTTATTTAAAAAGTTTAATGAGATAATTTAGAGTACATATGCAAAAACAAGATGATGCGTCAACTTATCGCCGACGAGAAAGGTTACGCGTTAAAGCGAAACAAAAAAAATATTGTGACTTGTTTGTCTAGGAGCAGAAATTTTATACATGCACTGTTAGATTTGTTGATTTTTTTAATTCATTATCAGCCACGAGACGTCCACTGCTGAACGAAGGCCTCCTCTTAGACCGCCACACTGTACGACAACCTGACATTTGCATCCACCGGTTGCCCGCGACTTTTACAATGTCGTCGGTCCACCTAGTGGGAGGCCGGGCCTACGCTGCGTCTCTCGGTTCACAGTCGCCACTCAAAAACCTTTCTTCCTCATCGGTTTTCAGTTCTTCGACCGATGTGGCCTGCCCTGCGCCACTTCAACTTGCAAACCCTGCGAAAATTTTATTGTTGATCAAATTTTTTTATTTATAAAAAATAATCTATAGCAGGTTTTATTCTTGTCAGACAAGGTATTCGTACAAAAGTTTTTGAATGTCATTTATTCTTCATCATTGTCAGCCTTAAGACGTCCACTTCTGGACGAAGGCCTCCTTAATAGGGAGGGGCTTATTCTTACAATAATAATAAAACATTTTTCTTATTTACGGGATATTTACCGTGATTATATTGTGAAATGGGCTCCCGATATTTCGGCGCAGTTGCATGCACCATGTTCACGGACAGATTCCTGCGTTTTCTCGGGCTAGTTTAAAACATGCAGTGATTTATATTCTATTTTTGTCAAAGTCAATAAGTAAATTACATGTAAATGAATAAAGTAAGTAAGTAAGTTCGTATAGGCTGAGTGGCCAGCCCTAGTGTCAGAGTTGATGTGCCGCCCGAAGGCCTCTGACATGGCTGATGGTTTTTGTTATAGAAACTAGAACAAACAACCGGGACCAACAATTTAATGTCATCCGATTCACGGTAGCGCTCAGAAATAAATGCCACTCACGATCACCCATCCGAAGACTGACCGGACCGTCCGTTGCTTAACATCGGTGATCGTTTAGAATCACCTAGACAAGCTACACCACGAGCGCTACATGTAATGTAATGTAAATGAATGAACGACTACAATCGGTAGCTTGCATCTCGACGCTCACGTTGCGCTGCGACTCCCACAGGGTAATGTGACCGAACCCTTATACTATTTCACTTGTTTACTATTCGGCCTTACCTATGGAATAGTCGTGTAGCCGTAAGTGGTAAGATAAGGTTACGTACCATTTACTGTTCGGTATATAGGGCACAATCAATGTCAGATAGTGCTGCCGGAAAATAGCTTGTTTTATTCGAAAATGATGTATTTTTATCTAGTCGTCGAATTTGTATTAGGATTTTTATCTGATAATTATTCTTGTCAAATTTGATGGTTATGACTATTTTTATCTACAAAGGTACAAATATAATTTGATGAGTCAAGTTATAAGACGGAAATGACGCTCTTCTAATAATAAAATAAATAAATATCGCAGGACATTTTTTCACACAGCGCCATCTAGCCCCAAACTAAGCAAAGCTTGTAATATGGAAACTAGATAGCTGATAGAATACTAATAATAAGAGGTAAAGCCTACTTTTGATCTTTGCAGCGGTTAATCGAGCAAAATTTTAATTAAATTATATTTAACTACACATTAACTCTGACACTAGGGCTGGCCACTCAGCCTATACGAACATACTTACTTACTTACTTTTTTTACTAAATTATAAAACTAATAAATTATCCTCTAATCTTTTTTTGTAGTGGTAGGACTCTACTGCAGAGTCCGCCTGGGGAAGTACCACCCCTTTGCTAGTTATTCAACCGCCAAGCAGCAGTGTGCAAGCATTACTGTGTTCTGGTTTGAAGGGCAATGTTACCAGAGAAATTACTGGGTATGAAGAGATTTAACATCTAATATCTCAGGGTGACGAGCGGAGTTCAGTGCGGTGCAGGATTGTGTTCGCATGTTCACAATTCTAGCACTGCTACTGTTAGTGGCAGGCGTGACGCTTACCGTCAGGTGAAAGTCTTGCATGTCTCGTCACTTGACTGTATAAAAAAAAACCTCAAAACGTAAATATTACCTAATCTGTCGGTACATGAACCTGCAACAATGGTGCATGTCCTGGCTGTCAAATTTATTTTCATCACACTTGCTCGTAAAGTGGATCTTATTACATCGGTTTTAGGCTCATAATCCAAGCTATTACGCACGCGTGCTTTTTACTTTACATTACGGCACTTGTGCTATAATAGGTATAACCCGGTAAAGTCAAGTTTGTAGGTGACTGCAATTAGATGTATGTATACGAAGCCGGGTAATACTTACAGTTTTTTTGTAATACCAACAAAGAGTTCTTATGCCGCTGAAATAAATGCCAACCTGCGCGCGCATTGCTGGTTTGGGCGCCATTTTCCACAAATGTTTGTTGACGTTTTCGCTGTGTGTTTGATTATTATCAAAAAAGTTTGTTTTTTCCTCGCAAGTGTGATGAAAACAGTCGTATGGAACTCTTGTGCTATTAGTCATTACGCTCTCGGCTTCCTTATCGCGCTCGCCTGCGGCTCGCGCGCATAATACCGCCTCTGGTGTAATGACCAACATAGCACACTTGTATCATAATGTACTATTACGTTTAAGGTGCTGTTGGGTCTGTCTGGAACTATAAGTACTACCTATAGACAAAACTAAGTACTTAGAATCTGCGGACTCTTCGGTCTGTCTTAAAAATAACCGCAACATGGCCGCGCCGTAGCTGGAAAACAAATTCACCAGATTCCATATTTAATGTTTTCCTTTGCGAGACATTTGTGCAAAAGGTCTCGCGCTGTTTCGGTACTACCTAGTTATTATATTATATGCCCGAGCTCTGCGTTCCAAGCGATGTGCATTCCGCATGCTACAATACAATACAACTTTATTGCACACCAGACATATAGAACAACTTACAACTAATCAGGGTACATTATTTGGCAGTACATGGGGCGGCCTTATCACCTTAAGCGATTTCTTCCAGGCAACCTTTGGATGGACTGGACTAAAGGAGGCAAATGCAATTTGGTCGGTGGTGTACATAATAGAAAACTAAAAAATTGTAGTGTAGGATCGATCTACACGTGGCTTGGCAAACATCCACGATGCGCTGTCATCATCATCATCATCAGCCCGGAGACGTCCACTGCTGAACGAAGGCCTCCCCCTTAGACCGCCACACTGTACGACAACCTGCCATTTGCATCCATCGGTTGCCCGCGACTTTTACAATGTCGTCGGTCCACCTAGTGGGAGGCCGCGCCTACGCTGCGTTGTAGTACCGGGGTAACCGCCATCTATCATAAAACAACACAAATGAAATTTATTTATCGTCTGTCAAATTTTTGTACACTAATAAAAAGTTTGACCAACAAAAGTCAGAGTTATTAATCTAATAGCCCTTATTAATCTTTTTCAAGCGTTAAAATACTCTTTGAAACATTATTTTATGGTAAAATGGTAACTTTCCCAAACAAGTCTGAAGTTGTGTAAAAATAATTTATTCAGAATAACGTTAGGTAGCTAATATCTAGGAGCAGAACTCACTTATATTAAAATATTAATTTACTTATAAAATTGCGACAATAATAGTGTTACAGTTATTATGAATATTTACGGGATTTTCACCGTGATTATGTTAACGGGCAGACTGACTGGTTTCTGCCAATGAACGTGTGTAGTCAACAAATTTTAAATTTCACCTTAATTCCTACAGTCTTTTTTTCATTTTATTATACAATATAAGTATTTAATGCTTACAAAACCCCATGTAGCTATTTATATACCTCTAATAAGGTCTCTAAAATCTAGGGAAAAATACACAAATTTCCAGTTATTAAAAAAAAAATACAAGTGACTTTCACTTCGAATACCCGGATGACATCTTCATATTTTCTAGTAATTTTGATTTAAAAACCAAACTACTGCGGGCCTAGACAAGTGGCAATCGCTTCGGAGCGATTCCATATCGACAGTCGCTATCGCTTAAGCGATAACGAAGTTCGTTTGGTAGACAAAGTCACATAGGTTTCGCTAACGCCTTCTCTATTCGTTTGTTCGATAAACATTACATTTTGTCTCTGGACTTTCGTCGGCAAACGTCAAATTGCCATAGATTACTTGAGAGTTAGTATGAATTCGCCGGATCATTGTTTATGTTAGTTAATATAAACAATTCTTATTGCAATGATCTTGGCCTTGTATTAGCCGACCTTGAAAAATGTAGAAGTATTCATTGCTATTACCTATTACATAATATTGCAAATAATTTTAAATTTTTAAATGCAGTTTTTTGAGCCTAAAGTAGGTGCATCACATCACACTTCCAATATTTTAAATGCGAAAGTTTGTTGGTGTGTGTTTGTTTCTTACTCCTTCATGCTAAAACGGCTGAACGGATTTGGAATTCACTTTATAAAGACGTAGCTCATACTTTGGAAGAAAACATAGCCTACTTTTTATCCCAACAACCGCGGGGTGCAGCTAGTTATAAATAATGCTTTATCGCGTCTTCTCAACGGTTTCCAATAAGTTCTCCACTGGTATTCACACATAAAGCGCACACTTACCTACACATTTTATTTTAAACAAAAAACTCAAAATAAATCACAACATAGACCCAAAACAGTGTTAAATCGCCATTTTGTTTCGTTTTCTACAGGGTCTCGGCATTCGCTAGGGTTTCTATCGAGCGAATCGAAAACTAAGCGATAACGCTAGCCAAAAGTGCCGCTTGTCTACGCATTTCTATGGAAGTTGTTATTCGGCGATGTCGATTCGTTTCATGGAATCGAAAGATGTTGACATTGTCTAGCAAGTTTCTATTCGTTAACGTAAGACCACGTGACATTACGATAGCTTATGCCAATCCCATACATTTGGGACTTTTCTATTAGCGTCATCGCTAATCGAATGTTACTTTGTCTAGGCCCGCTGAACTGCTTTCGATAAAATTTATATGGAACCACCTCTGAAGTACGACCTACCAAACAAAAAAATATCATCAAAATCAATTCATAATTGGCGGGGCAATCGCGTAACAAACATACAAAAAAAGATACAGTCAAATTGAGAACCTTCTTTTTTGAAGTCGGTTACAAATTAAAAAGAAACGTGGCAATATCAATTAAGTAATCAACATTTAAAATCGATACGAGTTAGTAGATCTTGCTAAAGGTTTATCAACCACTTAATTTTTTGCATACATTTTGGAACTACGCGAGATTGGTTGATTAACGTACTAACCTACTATAGTTACTAAAAAATCTGAAAAAAATTATATAATGTGTAATAATTATTGGTCATGGAGTACCTTAGTACGTATAGTATCCTGCGCGTGGTTCATGTTACGCTGGTTTTTTCAGTTTTTTCTAAGCGCTCTAGAAACGAAGTTTTCGGACCGATTTTGGTGAAAACTAGGAATTAAGGTCCCAGTACCATCTCCTATAATACCTCAAAAATGTACCGGTCTAGAATGTAAGGTAGATTAATAATATAATAATAATTTATTTATTACAAATTACAAAGTAGGTAGGTACAAAGAAAACAACATAGAATTTTACTTATCTTAATTAGATCTTATGTTAGATATAAAAATCTATTTTCGAGCAGACAATGGCATATTTTCCAAATTTCTGTTATCAACTAATGTTCATAAAATATTCTCGCTAAGTGTTACAGAGAATATTATACTATACTAGAATAAACAATCTAGTTAACCATAAAGAGGTTGAAAGTCTAACTCCAGACTTTTATGTATTCATTATCTTCGTATCACCCATCTAAAAACACTCTGCTACTTAAGAAAAACTTGATGAAATCAATTCTTCTTACCTTTCCAGAATCGGTTAAAAAATGCGAGTCATCTAGATAACGGGGCGTAGGCAGGCGCTACGGCCCACGCCTCGACGTAGCTGCTACGTGTGCTACGATGATGGGACGAAAATGCCAATTAGGGAGAATAGGTCTCGAGATTATTTATTAAATAAAAGGTTTAGAAGCTTTTATAATTTTAACTACACAAAGCAACCTAACTTAATTAATTCCTTTAAATCTTCCTAGTTTGAAATAAAAAAATATCCTATTTTCAAATTTTCAAATTGTTGGGTTACTTTTTTTTTAATTCTATCAAGTGACAAGACGAGCAAGACGTTTGCCTGGTGGTAAGCGTCACGCCTGCCACTAGCAATAGCACTGCCAGAATTGTGAACTTGCTAGCACATTCCATCACCGCACTGCACTGCGCTCGTCACCCTGAGATATTAGATGTTAAATCTCTTCATTCCCAGTAATTTATCTGGTACCTACTTATAAAGGTATTGGATGGATTACCTTAATTGTTGGATTGTTCTTCATGTGTATCAAGTTTTCTCAATCACTATCAGCTAGATAGATAAAACCAAACACCAAACATGTTGTCACAAACAAATCGCGGCTTCAAGTGTAAGCTCATAAGCAACTTATATAATTCACAAATTCCAACACTTTCGTTAATCGTTATCGTTATAAGCTCAAAAGTATGTTCTAAAGTCGAAGACTGACCTGTCCGGAAGAAGGCATATGATAACTTTGTTTGTTTGTTGTTTGTTGTTCAGGTGGACATAATTGACCTAGTGAAACAATGGTAGATTACTCACCTATAGGGAGCAAAAGTAAAGAATGTCTCAGATCTCACGTATATTGTCTCTCGAGGCGAAGCCGAGGGTGACAAACATGAGATCTGAGGCTTGTTTACTTGCTCCCGTGGTGTGTATACGACTTGCCACTGCGGGGAGGAAGTAGTTTCTTTCGCTCCGCATAGTGGGGCTAAATTAGCCACTTCCCCGCTGGCAAGTAAAACCTTTTTTTATCTGATATGTTTTTGTCTTTCCTTTCTCTTCAAATTTGTAACTCGGTGGATAAATAATGATGGGTTAAACGAAGCTATTCCACTAATAAGGACAAACAATGTACTAAAGCTAGTACTTTTCCCCCGTTACCAAATATGAGATAAAGTTGCTGTTTGGCATTTAACGCTGTGTGTGTTGGATGCAAGTAACATAAACGAAGACTTACTGCTGCACATTTGACAGCTGCGGTGTTATGAAACTTTAACAACGTGATATGATGATGGGATTTACGAGAGTGTTGGATGCTGTCGGATAGCCGGATTCCGACAGTTTATTCGCTTACATAAAACTTAATAAAGTTGAATAAAGTTATGCAAGATAAATGTTATTTTAAAATATTTACCATGAAATACGTAGAGTTTGTGTGGGTTACAAATAATTTGTTCTAGATTGCATTCCTTAATAAATGTGTACACAACATGAACAACACAGAAGCAGTAGGTACCTACATCTATAAGTCAATCAAACATTAAGTAGTATTGTAATTACACAATCAACCATAAGCAGTTATAATAACTCAAAAAAATCAATTAAATTAACATTAAAAGATTATGGTTAGGATCGATGCCGTTTCTGTTTTTCTAAAACGGCCAAGATATCACGTTTAAATTTAGTTAGTTTAAAGTTAAATATATCTATCGAACTATGATGGTCAACTAGGATGTCGTTGTAATGGCGACACATTCTGACCAGAGGGTTATATAAAGAGGTGTTGTTTGTATATACCTTAAGCGAAAAGATTCCTGTTTGCGTATGTAGCGAGAGTTTGGTTTGGTATTAAAGTTTATATTAGAAAGAAGAGAAGAAGAATCAATCTGCGAGTGAATAATTTTGAACTCAACAGTAACTCCACATTAGTACTCAACATCGAACAAACACCGATCTACAAACTAACCCGTCATATTAGCATCTGAGACCTTCGCTACACTTGGTCAAATACTGTTCTAAATGACGACTACCTACTATGGGCTCCTCTGACCTAGTGAAGCCGTTCCGTGTAACCTTATATAACAATATAGTGGCAACTATATAACAATGACAATGTAGGGTCAACTGTCTTCTTATTTATTACCAGCCGATACAGATAAAGTTCACAATCAATCACGTGGGTCACATTAACGACTCTATATTACTCTCAAGTAGCAGTATGGGCTGTCTGTCCCGCACGCTGTGCGCAGAGATAAGTGTGTTAGAAACCGAACAATAAATGTACCGAACGATTTACCGGACGAAAAATGTTATTTCTTGAAAAAACAACCGGCTACCTGTTACGATTCAGAAGGAATTGTCATAATCTATCGCATAACAGTTTAGTGTACACACTAATTACTTTTTTAGGGTTCCGTGCCGACCCGACCCTTCGTATCCAACGGGGCACTAGCCTAAGTCGGCTGTCTGTTTAAACTGTTATGCGATAGATTATGGAATTTTTTTCTGAATCGTAACAGGTAGCCGGTCGTTTTTTTCAAGAATTATGCGTTTCTAAAGCTTTTTTTATAGGAAATAACATTTATCGTTCGGTAAATTATTTAGCATTTTTTTTCATATCGTAAAAACGTTATTATAGAAGTATCAAACTTGGTTTGATTATGACCAAATTCTAAGGTACAAAGTAGGAAGCGAGCAAGTTTCTTTTCAAACTTTTCTTGGGAAAATACAGCTCCAATCTAAAATCACTGTTGACAGAAAAAAAATTATGAAAGTGAAAACCTGTATACAAAGTTTCATTAAAATTGATTGAAAAACACGAGATGTAACTGAATACCAAAATCCACAGATCCAAACAGATGCAAGTTTGCCAGTTGATGCACACTTCGCTCGCTCGGTCAATAAGAACAAATAGTAAAAACCGGCCAAATGCGAGTCGGGTACTCGCTACATGCTCCTAACAGAAAAAAACATGGAATTTTCTTACGGAAAATGATCTTACGGAACCCTCAGTGAGTGATTCGAGTTCGCACTTGGCCAACAAAATAAGCAAACTTAAATTAAATAAAACAAATTACAAACCACTTGTAATTAACAATGATGTAACATGTGATATAACAATTATTGTCAATGTAAATAAATATAATATAATTTCACACTTACATATTTGAAAGGGGGTTGTTATGTTTTAAAAACTCTTAAATATATGAATAGTGTAAACTACTCTTACTGTTTGTAGTGGTGTTACGTTAACGTCATATATTAGTGAAAGAGAGGCCATCTGGTAGCCTAAATATCTTCATCGGGTTCAACGCGACCTAGTAAATATATCTACGCAGAACTATAGATGTAATTTTGATCTTATTTTTATGAACTATTTTATTCCGAAAATTAGGTGATGGCGTTAACAACCTTTTTAATAATCCAGTCTCGAACATAGGCCTACGTATTTTTCACAGGCTTCCTCACGATGTTTTGCGAGAGACGAGGTAATAACGGTTTTTCGGTCGCTGACAACCTTTTGGGAACCTTTTGGGAGAGGGGTACAAGGCCTCCCAATAGAGGGGTGTTGCCATAGTCCTCTCGCTTGGCAGGTGGCTTGGAGATCGCAAAATGCACACCACCGCAAACCAAAGGAGGGGGGGGGGGGTCTCTCTCTAATAAAGAGATGTTTCCATATTCCCCATACGCTTGGCGGGCGACTTTGGGATCGCAGAAAACTCACCTTTAACCGAGAGGACGCTGCTGCCCGTTCTCCGGTGGTACCTATGTTAAGCTCGTAAATATGTCACTATGTAAATAAATAATATCATGTCAATTCTGAGAATATAATAAAATGTGACACGTCCAAAATAGTATTACCGTGGGCAAACGAACGAAGCTGAAAGATGTTTTCGAATAGCCTGTTACGTAGTAAATAAGCTCATTGTAAAAATCTGGGAAAGCCGAAAAACAACGTGGGTAAAAAAATATGCTTAGTAACTCGTAGGTAAAATAAAAAATATATAAATATATATTGGTGGACGTTTCACACAGCGCCATCTAGCCCCAAACTAAGCAAAACTTGTGCTATGGAAATCAGATAGGTGATAAATACTTATGTAAATATTTATATTTTAAATATTTTTGTAAATTCAATATACTTATGATACATACTACACCCAGACACAGAACAAACATTTATGTTTTTTTGTCATGGGTGGGGATCGAACCCACGCCCTACAGCTCTGAAGCCAGGCATGCTACCAACTGAGCTATAAGGCAGTCAAAAGCTGCATACATACTAGCCAGGAGCCAAGCACCACATCACACTAACAACGATTAATCTGAACCGGGAACGAGTATATTCGCCAAAGAACCAAAGTCACCGACATATCTCTCAGGGTTTCCAAGTTAAATTGAAGTGGCAATGGGCTAGCTACATCGCTCGAAGAACTGATAACCGATGGGAAGAAAGGTTCTTGACTGGCGACTGCGAACCGGAAGACGCAGCGTAGGAAGGTCTCCCACTAGGTGGACCGACGACATTGTTAAAGTCGCGGGCAACGGTGCCTGCATATGGCTGGTTGTCGTACAGTGTGGCGGTCTAAGGGAGGTGGCCTTCGTCCAGCAGTGGATGTCTCCGGGATGATGATGATGATGATGATTAGGTGGAACGGTAGTATTAATGGCAAGGAGGTAAATGTACTCTTATTATATACAACTTTTACTAATATTCTGTTCTAATAATTATAAATATTAAAATTAAAAATTATAATTATAATAAATATAATTTACCCTCGAAGTTCAAATTATGAAACAACTGTTTTAATGTTAAACATACTCGACAGTTTATTTTATCCCTGATAAGCATGTAAGCAAACATGTTATTATTAGAATGTCTACTTTTTTGGTAGTTGTGTGCAAAAAAGCTCAAATAGAGTACACCGCATAAAAACACATAACACTTTCTTATTGATTTGGGGCCAAACATTTGCCTCGCAATCCAGCGGGGCAACGTGGCCCAACATTTTCATTGCCTGAAATTGGTGATCGTTAAACTATCTATAGGTGTGCTACCTACAGATACTTTAAACGGTCTCTTATATGGATTATTAAATTTTAGTTTAGTTATATTTAAGTAGTTTAGTTTGTAATGTTTTTGTTTGTTTTGTTTAGGTAGATCGATTTTATTGTAATAATTAGGTTTTTTTTAGGAGTAAAAGGGTCCAGTATGTTTGAGCATCTACTGACAGTATCTCTTCTAAGGAGTAAAAGGGTCCCGTTTCTTCGAGCATCCACAGACAGTAACTTTTTTAGGAGTAAAAGGGTCCAGTATCTTTGAGCATCTACTGACAGTAACTAAAATTAGGAGTAAAAGGGTCCAGTATCTTAGAGCATCTACTGACAGTAACTTTTTCAGGAGTAAATGTGTCCCGTTTCTTTGAGCATCTACTGACAGTAACTTTTTTAGGAGTAAATGGGTCCCGTTTCTTTGAGCATCTACTGACAGTAACTTTTTTAGGAGTAAATGGGTCCCGTTTCTTTGAGCATCTACTGACAGTAACTTTTTTAGGAGTAAATGGGTCCCGTTTCTTTGAGCATCTACTGACAGTAACTTTTTTAGGAGTAAATGGGTCCCGTTTCTTTGAGCATCTACTGACAGTAACTTTTTTAGGAGTAAATGGGTCCCGTTTCTTTGAGCATCTACTGACAGTAACTTTTTCAGGAGTAAATGTGTCCCGTTTCTTTGAGCATCTACTGACAGTAACTTTTTTAGGAGTAAATGGGTCCTGTTTCTTTGAGCATCTACTGACAGTAACTTTTCTAGGAGTAAATGGGTCCCGTTTCTTTGAGCATCTACTGACAGTAACTTTTTTAGGAGTAAATGGGTCCCGTTTCTTTGAGCATCTACTGACAGTAACTTTTTTAGGAGTAAATGGGTCCCGTTTCTTTGAGCATCTACTGACAGTAACTTTTTTAGGAGTAAATGGGTCCCGTTTCTTTGAGCATCTACTGACAGTAACTTTTTTAGGAGTAAATGGGTCCCGTTTCTTTGAGCATCTACTGACAGTAACTTTTTTAGGAGTAAATGGGTCCCGTTTCTTTGAGCATCCACTGACAGTAACTTTTTTAGGAGTAAATGGGTCCCGTTTCTTTGAGCATCTACTGACAGTAACTTTTGTAGGAGTAAATGGGTCCCGTTTCTTTGAGCATCTACTGACAGTAACTTTTTTAGGAGTAAATGGGTCCCGTTTCTTTGAGCATCCACTGACAGTAACTTTTTTAGGAGTAAATGGGTCCAGTATCTTTGAGCATCTACTGACAGTAGCTTTTTTAAGAGTAAAGGGGTCCCGTTTCTTTGAGCATCTACAGAATGTTATATCTGTGGTCTGTGGACATTAGTTAGGTGTAATGATAGCTAGCCAAGAAATCGGTTCTTCGTCAATGTCATTAATCCGCAACGTAGGTTGGAGACTTAGACTATCCAGAGTATTCCAGAGGTATTCACATTATTAGGGGAATTAAGTAACACGAACTTTATACCTTGCTGTTTTTCTCGTCAAGCCAATGATGATAATTATGATAATTATTTGTTATAATCTACGGAACTCTATACAGCTTTCTACACCAAAATCTTGTCTAAGACCTCACAACATGATTTTGATCGATATTTTTTAACTCAGTAACAATACTGCCACGCTATTGTTTATAAACTATATCAAAAAAAATATGGTAAAGAATATCGAAAGAGCGTCGCGCTTTTATGATGGTAAGGGATAATGCCATTTATCCTTACTTGTTTAACCACGGCAGCAACACCCAGAACTGTAAGTAATATAACAACAAAAGTCCAGGACGGTCTTTACTGTGGGACATTTGATAACGTCTCATTAGCCCTGTAATTTCGCTACTGTGGCGAAATCACAGGCCTTAGAGTACTGTAACAGTACTCTTCAAGCCACGGCAACAAGCCATGGTAGCCTAATCGGGGACCGCTTGACTTGTAATCTTGAGGTTGCGGTTTGACCTTCAGTTGATGGCCTGCAGATCTATAGGGCGTGGGTTCGATTCCCACCCAGGGCAAACATTTACTGGGTGTAGTATGTGTTTAAAAAATAAAAGTTCAGCAAATAATAGTATTCAATCAGCTATCTAGTTTCCATATTACAAGCTTTGCTTAGTTTGGGGATGGCGCTGTCTGAAAATGACCATCGTTTTTATTTATTTTTTATTTAATGAGCTTTTTGAATGAGTTTATGTTCTGATAATCATACTACTAGCTTAGGAAAACATCGTGTGGATACCTGTATAAGTCCGGAGAAGAAATTCAGTGGTGTATGTGAATGCACCAACCCGCAAGTGGGCCAGCGTGGTGAATGTGGTACTGGAATTCGCCCTTCGAGGGTAAGTCCAGCAGTGGACAATAAAAAATAATAATTATCTATGAAAACTGACGTGGTTTTGACACATTTTTGTTTTATTTATACGGGAATACTCACGTTTAATTAAATCGGATACTCCGACTATAGCTTCGATCACATCCGGTGACCGCACGCAGCACGTTGCACGCTGCACGCAGCCGCACGCGTGTCGGGCTCTGTTTTCACTCTTTGAAAAAGGTCACCGGATGTGATCGAAACTATAGTCGGAGTATCCAAATTAATTAAACGTGAGTATTCCCGTATAAATAAAACAAAAATAATTATCTACTTGACTGATCAAACCGTAATACAGTAATATTTGAACACTACTGCTCGACGGCAGCATATCTGATGCGGTTGTACCTACCTAGAGGAACTCTTACTAAGAAGTTCCACCACTTAGTAAAATACCTGGAAATCGATAACTGTATATATAGGATAACGTTTCCGCGATGCTGGCAGAAATAGACATAATTGCTGCCAATCAAACCCAGACTGTCTTCTTATTGAAAATTTAATTTCTCTGAAGACATTTGCGTTTTGTACTTACTTGGTACAAATTGGACGGAATCAGCAATATTCAACCGATTTCAAAAAAGGAGGTTCTCAATTCAACTGTTTTATTTTATTTTTTTGTATGTGTGTTACCTGATTACTCCGCCAATTATGAACTGATTTTGATGATTCTTATTTTATTTCGTAGGTAATATCCTCCCACCTTCAGAGGTGGTCCCATATAAATTTTATCGAAATCGGTTCAGTAATTTGGTTTTTAAATCAAAATTACTAGAAAATACGAAGATGTCATCCAGGTATTCGAAGTTGAAGTCGGTTGTATTTTTTTTATATTACGCTTTTTAAAGGGAGGGAGGAGGGTTATGTCGGACTCGATGCCAGACTGGCACCCTTCCCGACTTTTTTTATACAATTAAGTGACGAGGCGAGAAAGACGTTCGCCTGGTGGTGAGCGTCACGCCTGCCACTAACAGTAGTAGTGCCAGAATTGTGAACATGCGAACACAATCCTGCGTTCACTGCACTGTGCTCTTCATCCTGAGACCCTAAAAACCCAACGGTGTTCCACCACTGCGCCTTGCGTCGAGGTCACGGGTACGCTCTCGCATTTGTCCGCGACCTCGACGGCGCTGCCCTCTCGGGCCCACCATGGGCTGCCCATGCTCCGGGGCACCGATAACAATGTGTTGGAACACCAGACACATTGTAAAACCCTCTGTACTAGTGCTGTAACAACAACCGTCAATCCAAGTCAGAGTCATTAGGGCGGCACATTAACTCTGACACTGAAGGTAGCCACTCATCCGATACGAACTTACTTGCTTTTTTAGTTAAACAATTAAACTTGTTAAAGTTTAATTGTTTACTAATAAGTGTATTGTTATTGGCCTTCATCTAGCAGTGGACGTCTTCGGCTGATGATGTTTGTGTGTGTGTGAGTGTATATTCGGTTACTGAAATAAGTAAAAGTAGTTTGGTTACTGAGTTACCAAAATGATGGAAAGACTTAAAAAGTTAAAAAAAATTGGCCGCGTCGATAGCTGCCCACAATAAATGAGTAAACTTAAACTTTGTCGCTATCAACGACGCAAGTTCTCCCGCCCGCCCAGCCTATGGGCGGCGCTTGCTTATATAAGGGCGGGCGGGAAGCAAGCCGCACAGTGATCATCTGGCGCGTGAGGCATGCCGAACTGACTGCCCGTACCGTATCACTTACTCTACTCGACGATCGTTGTCAGGTAAGTGATTATTTTACACACTGGTATCACTGACTGCAGGTTACCGTATACTCAACTCGGCGAATATTTTTAAGTGAGTGTTTTTTGAAGAAATTAAATAAAAACGTGATACGAAAATGAAAAAAAAAATACGTTTATTTTCTGGTCTTTTTTTTTAATATAATACTTTCTAAAATAATACTAAATATTAAACAAATGTAGCTTGGAATTATCTAGAAAAATATATTTAAGTAATTGCAAAACAAAAAATACAGAGATTCATTTTTATAGATCTGGGAAAATATTGTAGTTAGTTAATAATTAAAAAAAACATTAAAGTGTACAATCATGAACAACAATTCGATTGCCCAAAAGTTTTTGTTCTTTACTAAAAAGTTACTAAAATGAAGTTAGCATATTCTTTTCAAACATGCATATCAGTCATGAGCAATTTAATAGGCGTTTTTAAGTTGTAAGAGTGTGTGAAAGTATTTTTTGGTTGTATTCGTGTATTTTCTTGTTTGTTTTTGAATTCCCAAAAAATACATACAGTTTATTAAATAATTCCAGTTTCTTTTCAATGTTAAATGATAAAATTATGACTAAAATATAAAAACTACCAAATACAAACATAAAATCTATTAATCAAAAAAATAACTTTGAAACAATGAATGTTTTTTTATACCATGTTACGGATGTTATGAGTATTTTATAGTAGGTATAAAATAACATCCATACATACAGATTTAAACTCTACGTGTACGCAACAAGTCTCCGGAGGAAACGCAACAATTATGAACACTTTTTAAATTTTAAAGAAGCTTACCCCCAAAGCTGTTTATTTCATTAAATGCGTCAAGCTCGACTACAAAATAGATACACAGATTTCGCTTTTACGTGATTCAAAGAAATAAGTAAGTGAGATCCAGAAAATTGTGCTGTTTAAATGCGTTTCATGATACTTTAAGGGATGAGTTTCGTAGCTATTTTAGAAATAAACATCTTCAGTTCTTAGCGTAGCAATGTCTTTTGGAGGCCTTTCGGAACATTTTGTTTGAATGAATTTTAACTTGATCTGCTTTATACAGGTTTCGCCAAGATATCTTTCTTTTACCGATAAGCCAGTTGTATTATTTGATTTTGAATTTGCCAAAACACTAAAAGACTTATTAATTAAAAAGGGCTATTATACTATTGATCAATTTTTTAACGATCAAAATATTCTATTATAATAAATCGGCCTGCTCCGCATGACGTTGCCATACCCTTACAGGGTAGTTATAAAGTGTCTACTATAAATAATATGTATTATCTAAGACCTGCATATAACCTTTATAACTGCAATAAACAAATTGAGTATTGAGTATTAAAATCCATGCATCAACTACAAAGAACTCATTGGTACGGACCTGGGTTTGAACCCGCGAACTCACGATTTGTAGTTAAGCGGTATCCCGATTAGGCTAACACGGTCTCACTATGCTACCACCTTCACCGAGCTGTGATCAAACAATGTAACTAAGTCTATTTAAAAAGTATCTATTTAACAAAACTAGATAAAAGATCCGTTCTGCGATTCTCCATACTCCCTTTTTTTCCTGGATAATGCGCACAGAGCTAATAGGTATATTTATGTCTGTGCTCTAGAGCAATATATTATTTTTAATAAAGTTTAGGTCTACTGTAGATAAGTCTGTCATTTCCTTTTTTTGCAGTAACTAATTGCCAAAAAATACTATGAAGATATTTGAAGGGTTTTATTTTTAGCAATACGTTGCAAAAATAATAATACGCTTTTTAATAAAATACAAGCGACTTTCACTTCGAATACCTAGATGACATCTTCATATTTTCTAGTGATTTTGATTTAAAAACCAAACTACTGAACCGATTTCGTTAAAATTTATATGGGACCACCTCTGAAGTATTACCTACCAAATAAAAAAGAAATCAAAATCAGTTCATAATTCGCGGAATAATCGCGTAACATACATATATAAAAGAAAAATAAACATACAGTCGAATCAGAACCTCTTTTTTTGAAGTTGGTTGAAAAAAGATTACTCTGGAGGCATTGTCCAGAAAGAAAACAGGGGTATCATTTGTATGGAAAACCGGAGACTGGATTCCTTCTAACCCTAGTCGGTGATTCACTCGTAGAACCCTAAAATACCGGCTTAGCCCAGCGACAGTGATAATGGAATGGACGGGCCCAGCGCTTGCAAATCGTTCAAAATTAACAAGTCAACACAATCCAGCATACCTAGCTAAAAGTACGCATATTACATTTGCCAGAAAATAGAGATAGCGAATCTAATTACTGCATGACAAAAAGAGAACACATGTACATGTATTAGAAGTTTGTATTGTCGTATCGTAAGGCTCGCATGTTGCAAAGACAGATATGACTTACGCGAGAGGAGAGCCGGCGCTCAACATATAGTCTTCAAAATCCGTGCGCCTATTTCCCGTCCATTCATTTTATCATTGTCGCTGGCTTAGCCGAGTTTTGAGCTACTGCTGTGTCCTTACTTTAAATACTATAGAAAATAAATAAATTTGACTTTGATAACTAAAGTGATTTCACATATAATATGGTGACGAGCGCAGCGCAGAGCGGCGCGGGAGTTTGTTTGCAAGTTCACAATTCAGGCACTGCTAAGAATACATTATAAGAGAAAAAAAAGAAAAAGAACAAAAGAAGAAAAAAACTAAGACTTCGTGTGAGTAATTCCGTTATAGGAGATAGGGGCGGCGTGGGAGTAAACAATGTCTGTCCATGGGTACATTGAATTACCCATTGTACACCTGGGTACAATGGGTAATTCAATTCAAGGGTACATATAATTACCTATAGTACACCTGAAAATTCCATGGGTCCATATTTAATGACCCATAGTACACCTGGTGTTACACGGGTACAAAAAGGTATCCGTGGAACACCTAGGTGAACGTAACGCTCGTCTCGTCACGCAATTCCATTTAAAAACAACCTATTCTTAAGAACGCACTCTGAAACAAACTCACCAAAACACACAAAAGGCCACTGACCATACGCTACTTTTTAGGTACTACTACGGTAAAGTACGATCACTGACCATATACGTTTTAGCACAGGGGTATACGCCTTAGCTTGCCACCTCCAGTACCTATATGCTCGAAGGTTCATAATAATGAGATTTTCCTTACCTTTTTTTTTAAGCACAATTTTTCTGGTGCCGCTAGTAGATATTACATACGAAAGACTTCAACGGGCTAGTTGTTATCTTAAGTCTGTTATCTTACCTAAATTGTGTTTTAAAATAAGGTAAATACAAAATTTTCTGGTATTATTCCAGAATATTAGCAGTTCCACGGATATTATAATCATTTCTGAAAAGATTAATTCTAAAACAACATAATACGCTTTTATTTTAAAAACACAACCGACTTCAACTTCGAATACTTGGATGACATCTTCATATTTTCTAGTAATTTTGATTTAAAAACCAAACTATTTAACCGATTTCGATTAAAATTATATGGGACCACCTCTGAAGTATTACCTACCAAAAAAAAAAACAATACATACAAAAAAAACAGTCGAATTGAGAACCTCCTTTTTGAATTCGGTTGAAAAAAGTGTACTTTTATGCAAGGGAATGAATAATGTTCGCCTAATGGTTAGCACCACGCTTGCTTTAACAGCACCAGAATTGTGAACTTGTGACAAAATCCTGCGCGGCACTGCACTGCGCTCGACACCCTGATAATGGATTATTGGATGTCCAAAAAATAAATAGAGTACCTACAAATTAGCTTGCACTGATCATATGAAATTTTTGTGGTTAAAGCCATGTCAGAGGCCTTCGGGCGGCACATTAACTCTGACACTAGGGCGGGACTCAGCCTATACGAACTAACTTACTTTATCCTACTAATATTATAAACGCGAAAGTTTGTATGTATGGATGTATGGATGTTTGTTACTCATTCAAGCAAAAACTACTGAATGGATTTGGATGAAATTTGATATAGTGGTAGCTCAAACTCTGGATTAAACCATAGACTACTTTTCATTCCAAGAACCGCGGGTAAAATTGCTAGTATTTATATACGTTTAGGCGATTTTTCCATTGGAATGGACCTGCCCTCAGCCCTGCTGCCATCACCTCATTTTACGTTAAATATCACAAAGATTGCTCAAGTAGTTACAAAAAATACTAACTACTAATTTAGCATACAAATGCAAATAGTTGAAATCTATTCATGATTCAGGTGACATTAAGAAACGCTGTGAACAAAAGGTAGCCCCCTTTATTTAAGGCTCAGAATGCTGCGTGCCGCTATCTCGCTCGCGCATGTGATGCGCTCTCCTTTCGTGGCGGCAAAATAAACTTCTTAAAAACAAGATGAAAAGTAAAACAATTTGTTCTTGTCCTAACCATACATATTTTGTATTAATACTTTAGAGTAGTTGAAGAGTTCGCAACTTTGAAGTTTCTCTCTCTCGGAACATTGTAAATTGAAAAAGGTAACTCTAATACTTTCATTAATAATTAAAAATAAACTACTCGTATTCTTATCTAAGACTGAATTCGACGGCAGACCAGTTGCTAAAGAAATATTGTTATAAGTTCCATACAAAAACATATAGGTCGTATATAGAGTTGCAACTAACGGTATTAATAAGCCTATATACTATATATATACAAGAGTATCCCTATTGGGAGAGGTCTTCGTCCAGCAGTGGACGGTATTACGTAGTATTTACTTACTCTATGGTGGACGTCTTCGCCTGATGATGTGATACTATATACAAGCACTTGTTTTGAATTATTTTTTAAACAGCTGTTCCAAACAAAAGTTGGTAAACATTTATGGAACAGCTGTTTTTTCGATACCATGGTTGGCTCCATAGTAAAAGTTGTTCATAACTATGAGTATATCTACCTCTTTAAGTTTGGTGGGGATGCAAACATGGCTTCTATCAGAAATGTATTATTATTATTTCTTTTATTGCATTTGAAACTCGGGCCTAAGCCCGGACCTTTAAGAGGCATTGGTGGGGCCGAAGCCAACACCAAGAGGCCCTTTTGAATAGGAAAATAACATTATAAAACTATTACATGGGTGTGAATGGAATATGATACACTATTTTAAACATTAATGTACAAAATTGTAAAAAAATATCGGGCTATTTTGGTGAATTTTTATGAAACATTGGACTAGTCTATAGAATGAGAAACGGCACCTGCCTATTTTGTCTCATTACATCAAAATATTAAGGCAAGTGATGACTCGCCATCCACTAAATGGGCCCCCCATAAAGGCTACCGTATATCGGTGCCAGGGGAGCAACATTGACGTGGATGGCTTAGGGCGTCGAGAGGTGTGCTGCGCTTTCACTAAACGCTACTCGCGGCGTTATGCCCTTTTAACACTTCCACCCTGGAGCTGAGGTTCTTAGCTCTTGCGGTTTCCACCCCCGGACAGCCGGTTAAGGCAAGCCGGAGGTCTGGGGTCTCATGTAGCCCCAAGGAATCAGGGTACGCGGTGTCGCCACTCACCGACGGCTCGCCACAAAGCCGCCCCTGCGTTTCCACAAAGCCGCCCCTGCGTTTTTTTTATTATTATTAAACAACAGGTTGTAGAGACAATCCAAATGCTTATTATGCCCTTGTTGCAGCTTACCCTCTGAATTGTATTTTTTTTATACCGTCAAGTGACCAGACGAGAAAGACGTTCGCCTGGTGGTAAGCGTCACGTGAGCCACTAACAGTAGCAGTGCCAGAATTGTGAACTTACGAACAAAATCCTGCGCCGCACTGTAGTGCGCTCGTCACCCTGAGATATTAGATGTTAAATCTCTTTATACCCAGTAATTCCTCTACATTAGTAACATGTAACGGTAACATTGCCCTTCAAACCGGAACACAGTAATGCTTGCACACTACTGCTTGACGGTAGAATAACTGGTAAAGGTGTGGTATTTCCCCAGGCAGAATCGGCAGTAGAGTCCTACAACTACAAAATAGTTAGTAGTTGTGTAGCAGGGCTTGGGTCTCTCTTAACGAAACTGGCGTTTCTTATCCAAGTCGAGGAGACAGTTTTCCTCAAAAGCCTTAACTTCTTTTGGTTTAGATGTTACAAGGAGCCGGCGCCGCACTGTGAAGATGTGTGATGTGTGAGGTGTGTGTGTGTGCTGCGTGATGTGTGATGTGTTGTGTGTACGGGCCCTTATGATCAAGCGGGTCTAATAGCAACCTCAACGCATTCCTTAGCAAAATTACGTCGATTTTGTACTTTATTAGATAGCATCAGAAAATAATAACGTTCTCTGAAGGACACTTCCTTGACAATATAAGTGGTATACGAAGATTTCCTTATTTTTCGAAATATGCTATTTGTATTGTTACAATTGAGTCTTGGTAATGTAATCATGTTTTGTATATTATCGAAAATCGAAGTGGGATAAAAACGCATTGGGTATGTGATTCCTTTGAGAGTATTTTTATAGGATTTTTAATATTTAAAAGAGCTCTTGAGATGATCGTGTTCGTTTTTGTATAACTTATAATAACTATAGGGTTACGCATATCGGTATCACTAAGCTGAAAGCAGGCCATTTACTCATAAATATGACTTAACTATGTTGCCAACCCTGAAAGCGCGATAAAAATCAGTTGTAGTAAAAATAACTTTAATAAAGTCAAGCCAGGTGAAAGTCTTGCTCGTCTCGTCACTTGACAGTACAAAAAAAAAGTTTTTCATTGGAACTCGAATCTGAGTCTCAATAAGACATACTTTTTGACAACCTTCCGTATTGCTCAAAACACGCTTGCCACTAACAGTAGCAGTGCCTGGATTGTGGACTTGCGAACTCAATCCTGCGCCGCATTGCACTGCGCTCGTCACCCTAAGATATTAGATGATAAATCTCGTCATACCCAGAAAAAATATGAAAAAAAAACTTTGAAGAAAAATATTAAAATTATTGATTATTTTGTCGTGAAACGAGCTCTTGATATTTCACAGAGCGGTTGTATTCACCATGTTCACGAGCAGGGGCTTTAGTTTTGAATCGTACGCAAAGTTACTCTTGCGAGTGGAGCCGACTTTTAAACGATATTGTTTGGAATAAGGTTCAATATCGTTTTGATCATTTTGACCAATAGTACAAATTTGTAGGGCTAAACAATTCAAAAACTCTTATGGAGAAAGGAGTTTTGTACGATACTTAACTGAATTAAACCCTTTTTTAGGCCAATTTGGTGGCTTCTTCTGCGTACAACAAAATTTTTACTTTTTAATAAGGAGAAATGAGTTTCCACTGGCATCACACTGTGTACATTCTGCCATCGGCATTTTAAAAGTTTTCAATAGTATCAGTAATAAAGATAAGTTCAAAAATCAAAGCCGTTCACATAAAAACAGGCACGGTCAAGTCTAAGTCAAATAATGTCCGAGTTATTACCACACAATTTATAATTTTTTTCGCAGTTGGAGTATTTGAACGAGAGTAGAAATTATTTTAGGCTTTCGTACCCAAAGAGAATTCAACTGAACCCTATTATTAAGCCGCCTACCGTGTCTGTTTGTCTGGTCATCTGTTTTTCCGATCTTTAATGACCTATAATCTCTTAAATCGTAATAGATAAGTACAGGGTACTCCCATAGTATAGGGTCATCCTAGTTTGGGAGACAGGGACTCCTGTGTTATTATTCTACAACTAGTATTTTTGTATCTTTCCCTCCTTTTTCAAAATATATAAACAATTGTTAAAACATATAAATACCTATCTAATAATGTAATCCATAAATACCTACCTACCAAAATTGTAATATCCTAAAGTTTTTGGTTTATGTTAATGTAATATTAGCTGTAGTTTTTTCATTTGGAAATAAAGAAATTATTATTATTATAGATAGCCGGTTGAAATGTTCACAAAATATTCGTTACTATCGTGGATTATCTAGTACATGTGGTGGAACGGAACCCTCGTTGTCGGAGTCGCAAGATGACTCGTACCTGACGGCTTTATTTTCTTACGCTTAGCAAGCGAATTTTCCCGAATATGATATTACTTTCAGCACCCATACATCTCCGATTATCGTGTTATCTTTATATAATATGCTACACAGTAAACCACTCTCGGCTATCAGGCTGTTTCTATAATCTCTTTGTAGGAAAATCGTGTTATCTGATCCAGGGGAAGAATGCGGAAAAACTTTGTATTTGCGAGATGTGGTTAGGTTGAAGAATTTTCTTTTCGTGGTAAGCTATCTCAGCCCGACCACAGAATATTACATGCTCCTGTAGAATGGACTCCGAATGCTGCGCGCCGCTGTTTCACTCGCGCATGTCACCATTTTAGAAGATTTAAAATCACTGAATGTAGATAGTTATGGAAAATCGCAGTCGGCTAAAATGCTGAAAATAACAATATAAAAAAACACAATCATATATAAAAATATAATCCTTTATTAACTACACAACAAAAAACAAAAAGATTGTATCCAGAACGATGAAAGTCTAGAGACAATCCAAATGCTCAAACCCACTGCCAGTCGGCAGCGTACACAGCATGCTGGCGGCATTGCCACGCTGGATGCTTATGCGTTGGGCCAAATAAACGCCAGCATTTTGATCGCGCGTTGCGTCGACCAGGCGCTCGGATATGTTTTTGAAAAGATGATGAGCTCCCGGTCCCCACGGACCCAATGTCTCAACACCAAACGGCTCAAATATGTAACCTCTGCCGAGGTTAGCATATTTGCGCCGCTTGTGCTGCTCCGCCGAATTTGCCGCCGCACCAGCCCTATTCTGTGTCTCAGGAAGATGTGACGGTGCCAAAGTATCAACGCAAGTTGCGTCCCATACAAGGGGCCGTCCCAACTTCCAAGGCACAAGTGTCATACCTTCAGGTCTTTTCCCATCGTCACGCGCAAGACCGCTCGGTTCGAGCGTAGCTGCAACATTGGCGGTGGAAAAAGCCACGATATCAAGCCACTATAGAAAAGGAACGATATCAAAAAAAATATTGGTGGATAGTTTTTCACACAGCGCTATTTAGACCCAAACTAAGCAAAGCTTGTAATATGGAAACCAGATAGCTGATAAAATATTTTTTTAAATGTTTTTTTGTTAATACGTAGCCTGATTTTTGACTACTGGAGCCTTAGAGGGTGGGCCATATCATCACGCTGGCCCAGCTGGCGATATTAGTGGATTCACATACCTACGACACTGAATTTATTCTCCGATTATAAGCAGGTATCCGCACGATGTTTTTCGTCGGCGAAAAGCCTAAACTCATTCAGCGATACGTTTACATTATGGCGGTGATGTTAAACTGTCTTACAACTCAGCTATACGAACTTAATTTTTTATTTTTCATCTTTTGGTCGTTAGAAATAACTAAATTATAAGTTCTAATCTTACTTCACAAAAATATAAAACCTTACTAGGTCGTTTAGGTAAAAAGCTTTGGCTTCAAAGTTAGATTTTTTTGTTATCTTGTTTTAAGCCGTCATGAAAAAGTGTATAATAAACTTAGATACGTGAAATTCCGTAAAGAAACACGTCGCGAAGAAGCGAAACTTTAAATTGATTATTACGTATTCTAGCCACGACTCCACAGATATTCTTGAATATGTATACATATTCGCAGATTTATTCTGTAAAGCTTGTGTGTGACACGAATATGGTAACCAGTAAATATCTGTGGGTTCTTCGCACACTAAAGTGATAGACTTTAAATAATGTATGTTCATGTCTCTTAGGAATCTCAGTCATTCCGCGAGTTGTTAAAATATGGCTTGGTATAATATTACTTGAATATTTAGAGGGTTTTTAGGAATGTTCATTAAGTATCGGTTAGTTAATTATTTTAGTTATAAAGCTATTCTACGCGTACTAAAATAGCATTTATTAAAATAAGATTAGGATTAGAAACACCAGTAAAGACCGTCACAGACGACGAATATGCTATAATATTTCATGTTAAGATTAAAAAAATTATATCGCTCGCCATACAATGTTGAAATATATATTATCTTTGTCACTTGTTCGTCATTTGTTTTGTATGAGTAGCGATATTGAAAATATGTTCTAAGATAACATGAAATATTATAACATCTTTAAAGCCGTCACACAAGCAGTTCCAAAGTTTTATTTGGCTCAACGCATAAGCACTGCCATCCAGCGTGGCAATGCCGCCAGCATGCTGGGTACGCTGCCGACTGGTAGTGGGTTTGAGCATTTGGATTGTCTCTAGACTTTCATCGGTCTGGATACAATCTTTTTGTTTTCTGTTGTGTAGTAGGCTAAGTAGTCATTGTAGTTTGTTGTAGTTAATAAAGGCCTATGCCTAATTTTAAAAAAAAAGCAGTTCCTAATCTGACATCTAGTGCGGCAAAATGTCACTGGTTTGAACTTATCTGCTGAGTCAACGACAACTAGATAAAGGACAGGAAAATGTCGTACTTTTTTTCTAGTTTAGTTGACAGCATTGTTAGTGGACATACGAGTAAAGCGTTGACTTCCATCTATACATTTAAGCTGGGAACTATGCGTAATTCGATTCTTTACTTTACGCTTTCTAAAAATAACACGACCGACTTCAATTTCTACTACCTGGATGGTCATGCAGGTAGTCGACGGTAGGCTTCATATTTTCCGGTTATTTCGATTTATTATATTAATTTTGATTTAAAAACCAAACTACTGAACCGATTTCTATAAAATGTATAAGGGACTACCTCTGAATCTACCAAACAAAAAAACATCAAAATCAATTCAAGATTGGCGGAGTAATCGCGTAACTGGAAACCGATGGGGAAGAATGGTTCTTGAGTGGCGACCGCGAACCGGAAGACGCAGCGTAGGAAGGCCTCCCACTAGGTGGACCGACGACATTGTAAAAGTCACGGGCAACCGGTGGATGCAAATGGCAGGTTGTCGTACAGTGTGGCGGTCTAAGGGGGAGGCCTTCGTTCAGCAGTGGACGTCTCCGGGCTGATGATGATGAATCGCGTAACAAACATAAAAACATACAGTCGAATTGAGAATCTCCTTTTTAGAAGTCGCTTGAAAAGGTATTACGCATCTTTAAAAAAACACTACCGACTTCAATTTCGACTAGATGACATTTTCCATTATTTTGATTTCAAAACCAAACTACTGAACCGATTTCAATAAAATTTATATTTAACCACCTCTGAAGTATTACTTACCAAAAAAAAAAAGAATCATCCAAATCAATTGATAATTGGCGGAGTAAACGCGTAACATACATAAAAAAACATACTGTCGAATTGAGATCCTCTTTTTTTGAAGTCGGTTGAAAAGACAAAGAGTCGTTTTATTTTCTCTTCTGTCTTGGTGATGTTTATTTTAGCTCCACCATCAGATAAGAAGTCGTTAAACCTGGATTATTTTGGTCCTTTTGAGTGACATCTTATTACTGCGATATTTTCCCTATTTTTGTAGCGGTGTTAAAATCCGAAAAACAAAGCTTTTTAGGTATGAAAACAAACTAACTTTAACTTCTTAGCTACACGCTAAGCTTCGTGGGATGCTGATGGTTAAAAATGACCTCAAAGAGATCGCGCTGAGTGATAAGGTCGCCGATTGTGATTTTTTGTAATGTATTTATGCTTTTAACTTTTGAGTTTTCTATAAAAAGTTTTTAACAGATTTTAATTTACAGTAAATTATATCTTTTTTTTTTATGTTCACCAACACTGTGTACATTAATGTATTTTTAAAACGTTTTAAACAATAGTATAAAGCCAAATATCAAAATAATTATAGGTGAAGACAGCATGCAATAACAATATTTTCGAGTAAAATTAAATTAAAAAGTCAAAATAAACAAGGTCAAGTTAAAATTAAATTAAAAAAATCAGCAAAACACTGTTGGTCAGTCATACGATTCGAGAATATTATAATATCAATGGATTGTCATACTTATTAAAAGATAATTATTATCGATGATGATAGTCAGAGATCTTAAAGACTTTGTTCGAGATCACTTCGAGATGCATACTTGTTATGATATAGCTGGCACCATCGCGTGTGTAGTTCGATTGATTGGAACTAGATGGCGCCAGTAACAAAATTAACTCGCGCCAACGTTTGTCTCCGTGCCATCGAATGACAATTTATAGGTTGTTTTACAATATAACCAGCTCAGGACACGTGGTAGCGGTGGGTCGGTATGGTATATTGCAGTACCGAAACGGGTATTGGTATTGAATGGCAATACCGTGTTCTGAAACTGTTTATTTGAATAACTAGGTATAGGCCGTTTCTTTAATAACGTAGTTTTTGAGTTTCTGCAGAGGTATTAGGTATCAGTTGTTATTAAAAAAACGCTTTACAAAAATAACTGTGTTGCACAAGAAGGTACAAATACCGATTGGTTTTGGTAAATTTTTTGTTGATGTCTTTTTGATGATTTCGTTGAAACTTTTTATAATAATAATTTATTTGCTCTAAATAATCTTTGCTTACTACCTACTAGTTAGTAGCTACTACTTTTTTAAAAGTATAAAAATGCTTATGAATTAAAAAGATTACTGATTAAATTTGTTGGAAAGTGCACTGATTCAGTGAATAAAGTGTGATATAATCTTGTACTTTTGAATGATATTCAAATTCAAACCCTTGACTTTTTTCAAAAAACGCATTTTATGATTCAGTAATAAGTGTCATTTTTAGTTTTACTTTTGGCGCTCTAGTCGTGTTTCGGCCTTGGAGAGTACGATTACGTTCGGAATATTACGGATAAACTCGGGCGCATCACATCGGCTGCGAAGTGACGATCGGTATTGTCCGTCACCCGTCGGTACTCGGCACGCGCAGGTATTGGTTCCCGCTCGTTACGATGACGTTGAGACGGTTCGCGTTATAGCCAATACCTAGTTTCTGACAACACCCAGTTATCGAAACTCCGAGTACCCGGTATTGGGTATTGCATTGATAACTGGGTATTGAAACTGTTTACGGTTTGCACCGACCACCTCTAACACGTGGCAAGGCTTTTTATTTACCTTTCACGTGAATTCCTAGATCTTATTAAAGACAGACTTCCTGAAACTAAGAATGTTGTCCCCAAAAACGCCAGTGGCGATTGTGTTAGGAATGGTATTTATATTGGATTATCTTTAATAGGTATTCTCAAATATTGAAAAAGCATGCATACCCCAATGGAGACAACGGGAATACACCTCATAAATGCAATATTCGGAGGTTAAAAGCCTAAGAACAAGGGACACTATGTATTTGGAGTCTTGTGATAAAGGCACAAAATGCGGCTCCGTATCAGAAGGACTATCAGGGTAAATGACGATGTTTGCAGAACGTTAACAAAAAAACACTTTTTTTTTTCCTCCGTTGTTAAACGTATCGTATTGTATAATAATTTACATATAGCTAAATCTATGCAATGCAGCCAGGAAAAAATATGACATACAATTAAAATTTCGGCTCCGTATCGAAAGGACTATCAGGGTAAATGACGATGTTTGCAGAACGTCGGCACGTGAAAACGACTACATGGTGACAATGTCTTGAGTTGTAAAACGACTTACTTACTAGTAAAACGTCCAAAATGTGAAGTACAGTTATGAAGAGATGTATATTTTACAAAATGTAATTATTATGCGGTAAAAGGATTTTATTAGAATCTGACTCTTTGAGCTTTGAAATACTCGTCGTCGTCAGCCATAAAACGTCCCCTGCTGGACGAAGGCCTCCCATTATAGGGGTGTTGCCATAATCCCCACCCTTGTCCGCTTTGAAGTACTACTTGACATAAAATAATGTATTTATTGTTTATTTGTCCAACAGAACAAATAAGTTGGTAACTGTAGTGTAGGCTGGCTGCGTTGCATTTTTTGATTTCTTATTTTAGTTAGTAAAGATAATGTTTACTATTTTACAATTTTTACAACCGTCAGCCATGTCAGAGGACTTCGGGCGGCACGTTAACTCTGACACTAGGGCTGGCCACTCAGCCTATACGAACTTACTTACTTACTATTTTGTTTTGTTACTGCTTGTCCCTGACCTTTTTGGACGTTTTACTAGTAAGTCGTTTTGCCACTCAATACATTGTCACCATGTAGACGTTTTCACGTGCCGACGTTTTGCAAACATCGTCATTTACCCTGATAGAGTACTTAAAATCTCAAACGTGTTAGATTTTATTTAATTCGCATAATAATTGCATTTTGGAAAAAAATACATCTCTTGATGACTGTAATTCACATTTTGGACGTTTTACTTGTAAGTCGTTTTGCCACTCTAGACGTTGTCACCACGTAGACGTTTTAACATGCCGACGTTTTCAAACATGGTCATTTACTCTGATAGTCCTTAATTCTATATGCAGCCCAAAATGCAAAGACGAAAAAAATTTAGGTTAGTGAAAGATGTCAGAAATATATGTATTGTCTAAAAACAAACTTTGGAAGGCTATAATAACGTCACCCAAAGATATTAAGGCTACAGGGTGCCAACATTTACACAGTGAAAAACACTCGCATCCTAATTAAGGATTCCGTTAGCAACCACAAGCGAACCATTTCTGCCGAAACCACCTCTAACTATACTTTTAACTACATTCCGTAACCCAAACATGAAAATAACACCGAAAACTTTCATGTAATCACCCATTTCTGACTCAAAACACATTTGTATTACAAACATTCGTAACAAGACAACGATGAAAAGAAAACTTATTTCATTATAACTGTACAAATTGCTGTTGAAGGCTCTACGATTAAAGAGTTATGAAATCTAGCTTTCTTAATACCTAGATTTTTTAAAGGAATATAAAGTAAAGTAAAGTAAAGTAAATGTTTATTTCCATTAAGTTATACATTCTGGGTTATAGGTATGCTGTACATGTGTCTGCCAATGATCAAATTACAGTTATGTTAGCAGTGGGCCCCAAACTCGGCTAGGCCGGTCTCTTGGTGGCCCTGCTACGGTGTGCCTGAAATTACATTACATTCTTGTACATATTTAATCTATGGTTGTTCATTATAAGAAATGGAAATACTACATATTGTAATCAGGAGTTATGGTAGGTACTCATCAGGTAGCTTTTTAGTGTTTACGTGTCTTTTTTGTTACGTGATGAGTGCATGCTTACTTATAGTGTGAGTCTTGATAGTGAAGCTTAGCTAGATTTCGTTTCAAAAAGCCTAAGTCCTCACATAGATTTTGTTAAACGCCCCTTAAGGTAACTTTTGCATAACTCTGTACGCAAAGAGCCTATTGAAACGAAATATTATCACGAAAAAATCCTTACAAAGGACAGAGGTAAATTGGCCAGATTCTATTTCGTTCTCACATTTTTAGGTGTTAACAGTAACTGATATTTTCATTTAAAACGATAGATGGATCACACCTTGCATAATAGGATAAATAAGTAGTGGTCGGACTCTATTGTAGAGTCCACACACAATATTTCGGAAGTACTTACCACACATTTGCCAGGTATTCAACTGCCAAGGAATATAGTGTGCAAGCATTAAGGATCGACAAGTTGACGGCTCGAACTCATCGATGGGCGCGGCTAAAAAGCATGCTCTCTTCATCAAACAAGCTGTGGGAAAGGGAGAAAGAAAGATAAATGAGCGCGCAATTTTTTTTGTCGACCTTTGGCTGCAGTAATGTGGTTGAATAAACTCTGAGTTAATTTATTCCAACATAAATTATTTGAAATGTTTATGGACTAAACTATGCCGCTTGATAAATTATTTTAGAGTTTTCGTATTCCTTATGTTATGTATTTACGTCCAATGTTGCGTTAAAATTGAGCTAAAATACAAGATGTTTCCTGGGTCATAACTTTCATGTTTATTAACTTTTTACTTTCGTAATAATTTACAATCCTAGATAATGAAGAGATTAATCGATATAATACTTAGTCTTAGACCTACAAAATTACATAGTGGAGTAGTAATACTACCGCGTTTCTATGGAGAAGTGACCAACTTGTCTACTCTTAATAAGTTTTGACGTCAATAGCTAAACTGCACCCTTATCATGGACGTTCGCGATTCCGATTGCGATAGCATGCCATCCTGCTCGTACCAAACCACTCGCGCCATGCGCCTTCCTGCTCGCGCACGCTCGCAATCAGAATCACGAACGTCCATGATAAGGGCACTGGTCATGCTAATCGTATGCTACCTAAGTTGAATGTGTTTCATAAAAATAGCGGCCCAAGACTAGATGTGGCACTTGATGTTCTAACTATTATACAAGTACTTTATTATTCATTTTGTGAGCCTGCTCCACAGCTCAAGAATAATACAACAGTTGCATAATAATGAGAAATTTGTTGATACTAAAGGAGAAATAAAAGCCATATTTATTTTATTTGCTACTAGAGGTCGCCCGCGACTTCGTCCGCGTACGGAAGAAATTCTGCCCGCTCCCAAAATTCACCACTTTAATTCATCCCGAGCAATTATTTTAGCCCAAAACTCCACCAACTCTACCGGCTCTACCAGCTCCCCTCAACGCCCCAAACCCCCTCAACCTTGAAAAAACCTTTTTTAGTACGCGTAGGGGCGTCGAGAGGAATACACCCTCCGAATTTCAAGTCTGTACGACCAGCGGATTGGGCTATGCGTTGTCTGTCAGTCAGTCAGTCAGGACAGAGCCTTTTATATATATTTATTGATGATTGATCGTAGGAGTGCTGTGGTGTTATGCATTTCAGTCGCGTAGCTTGTGAGTACCTTTGTGGGAGAAAGGCCTATATCCCAAGTGTGACTCTCGAGTGAGAGTACCGGGACAATGTCAGTTGCTTAGCGACTGCTTTCTAACTTGAGGGTGGCATACTTCACAAGTAATTGTGGTTTCACCTCTCACATTTGAAACCGAACAAAAGGAGGTTATAATAAGGTTCATAATCTGTCTTATCGTTTAGAAGTTAGTATAGGGGTAGTGGGTGTTTCAGAATACGAAATAGCGTAATAAAGTTTAGGCATTGCCTATGTGTATTCTAGCTTCCTAAACATTTTTAATTACATGAAGTTTTTTTTCTTAATAATGATAATAGGCTATATGACTGGTATTTTTTTATTGTCCTATTAAAATGTGGCCCATAAATATAGCTGATTAATGAAAAGAAAATTAAAATCTGATCAAAAATAAGCAACTTATAAGCATTTTAATATCATGCTAGACAGAGAGGCGAAACAGCAAATCGTGACGTCACTTCTCAGTACGCCATATAAATTATATTCTGACTAGTAAGGCGTGACGTCATTTTTTGTTTTGTGGGAAAGGGACAGAGTTGGCTCTAACAAAAACTTTAATTGCTTATATATCAGAAGATCAATAACCGAATTAAATTATTTTTTCAATAAACATACTACATTTACTTAAATTCTTCATCAACGCTATTGGTTTCAACGATTTAAACATCAGTCATCTACCCTATTACTATCAACTTGGTAAGTGGAACCTAACTCTTAAATCTAATGAACGCTAAAATTAGAACTAAAGCAATTAATTTTTTTGTGGAGATCGTTTAAACTATCAACAAAGCTCTATTAAATAGTTTTAAACTATCTCTAACTTCATTAAATCATTGAAATCGATACCATTGAAGAATGAGTTGAAAATGAGATGAGCTTTCGATACTCACGGACTAAATATTTATTTTGTGTGCTCATATGCTACATCAGAAAGAGAACGTCCACTGCTGGACGAAGGCTTCCCAATGAGTAGAGTTGCCATAATCCCCACGCTAGGCGGGCGGCTTGGGGATCGCAGAATACTCACCAACGTTAACCGAGAGGACGCACATACGGACATACCCAGGTCCAACCAAATCTAAACCGAACAACATCTCGACTCGTGAAAGACTCGGTCACATGTCACGCAGTACCATCCGCCCGCGCTATTTTATGTGTAGTCGTGAGTTTCGGTCGGTTCTTGCGAGTTTACCATTTGCGGTCTAACTCGTAAAGGCAAGCATCTACAAAATTGCTAACGTTTTTTGGAATGCTGCACTTACGAGTGTGTTGCATCAACCTCCTATTTTCTGTAGATTTTTATAAAGAGTTTATCCATAATAGTCTAAAGGCTCACTTTTACGTTTTGTATATCTGGAAATCACACACCATTTGGTTCTGGCGCTCATTCCTTCCGCGCACATGCAAAATGCGGAATGTCCTTCCTACAAAAGTCTTTCAATAGACAATAGACAATAGTTTATTCGTGGCAAAACTATAAACAAAAAAGTTACACAGAACACGGAAAAGTAAAACATAAATAAAAAATTGTTTACGTTTTGCCAGAAACCGGCCCCAACTCAGCAAGATGCCGGTTGCGAGCAACCGGCGCTGGTCTTCCGTTGGGCCCGGCAGGTGACGTCACGCACGCGAAAATCACATGATACACATACAAGGCAAATGAAAGATTAATTACATACACAAAACTAATATCACATCACACAAACAGGTACACGACACAAAACAGATAATATAAAATATACTTACAACAAAAACTTAAAAATCATTATCCGATCCGACGAAATTCGACAAATGAAAGTATAAAAACCCATCACTACGACTTTTAACTGGCAGCACTTATTGAAAAACCGAATCAAAGAATAAGGAAGGAGTTTTGGCGGGAACTATTACTATTATTTTCTTAAACATGTTTTGTTTTTTCGCGAATTAATGCTTAATTGCTTTCCACAGACTTGTAACACGCAGTTTTAAAATGGGCGTTTAGATACATCTCTCTGAGTTGGCAACACATGGACAATGGTACGGATTTAAGTAAATAAAACATGTAATACTAATAACCTGTAATAGGCTAAGCTTAGTCAAATATATATATATTATTATTATTAAAATATATATATATTATTAATGGTACGGAAAGCAGAATGCTTGTTGGCAGCTCTTTCTATAAAAGAAACAATTAATTAATAAGTGGCCAGTGTTATCAAATAGGTTGACCAAGAACCTTTTGCAAACGTCAAAAAATGACGGTGTGACTGAAGAATTAAATGCTTCTGTTCCACACTGGTGAGACAAAATGGTGTGACGATGTGTCTGTCCCCCAAAAAATACCATTATAAACCTTATATGTCAATACTGGAGACAGCGCTTTACTCCAGCGACCGCAATCTAAATTTCAGCATATCAGTTTAATATCACCTTAAACCTAGTTTAAATCTTTGAACGCTGTCATATAACATTTTTGGAATGGACGCTGCGTTAGCTATTTTACGTTGTGACGTTCTTTGGCGTGGAAATAGCAAAATACGGGTCAGAATTCAGGAATAGGATCGTATGCATAATTTTGACGTTTTGTGATAGACGATAAATGATCAAAGGCATGGAATTTAGAACATAACGTGCAATTGATCGGTTGTCAATCTAAGGTAAGTCAACAAATTATCATAGTTTTTGGTTTATAGAAGAGTTGGCCTAGTCAACTTTCCAGGGTAGTCCTAAGCAGGACTACTCGCAATTAAGTTAGCCGAATATTTCGATTCCGGTTTTAATTAAAATGCGAACCCTAACACCGCCACAAAAGTTTTCAATTACATTACATTACTTGTTACATTTTTGGTCAAAAATATTGTTGAAATATACCAAACCAACCTAGGGTAGGTAAGGGTATCCAAGGTACCGCTACCAGAGGTAGGGGCATCTATAGTTCTACATAAACCTGGCTGTTCTAATAATTCATTAAAGTTTGATCAACGATACACAAAATAATTTACTTAATTAACGCACAATTTTTTATTTTTTTTACTTCTTTTTATTATTTTGATTTTATTATTGATTAAGTCCCAGTGATGAACACATTGAGTTAATATCGCGAAACTTAAAAAAAATTACTGCAAATTAATATGGGACCACCTCGGGAGAATACCCTTTCAAATATAAAAAATATTTCCAAAATCAGTCCACATTGACTGAGAAATCGGTGAACATACATAAAGAAAAATATTCAAACATACATACCGTCGAACATAGAACCTTCTCCTTTTTCGATGTCGGTTAATAAGTACACAATGTATTGTCAAATAATTACTTACATTACAACCAAACTTAACTATATCAAAGGTTTTAACTATATCATTCCACTGCTCGACATGTACGTTGGAATGAATACCTAAAATTAATTTTAATCTTATTCTTAGACCCTTAACTTTTGACAGAATCGGGATCATAAGAAAGCGAAGGCAAAATATAATCGACGTCTATTCAAGTAAAGGAAGCACCGTGAGAGGTTCAAAGTCAATTTACGCAGGAAATTTTAATTATACTCTTAATTATGACAAGACCCCTATGGCGTGGGTGACGTCAGTTGAATGGGACCTATGATAACATCGGCTTCGCAGCACTTAATTAATGTTTATAGAACAAAATCGTTTGAAATTGTGAGATATCGTAATTTAAATAGTACAATCAAATCAACGGTGTGGATCGAAGTCGTGGTAGCCTAATGCGGTTCCACAGGCAAAACTGTCGCAGATGGCGCCGCGGCGGCCCGCATGTGGAAAGATTTTCTTGTTAATCTTTGCTTATAATAGGGTAGATGACTGATGTTTATATCGTTGAAACTAATAGCTTTGATGAAGAATTTAAGTAAATATAGTATGTTTATTGAAAAAAAAACGGTTAATAATGTTCTGATAATTATATGAGCGTTTAAAGTTTTTGTTAGAGACAACGGAGGCAGAGAGGCGAAACAGCAAATCGTGACGTCACTTCTCTGTACGCCATATAAATTATATTCTGACAAGTAAGGCATCACGTCATTTTTTGTTTTGTGGGAAAGGCACAGAGTTGTCTCTCACAAAAACTTTAAAAGCTCATATATCAGAACATTACTAACCGATTTAAATATTTTTTTCAATAAACTTATTATATTTACTTAAATTCTTCATCAAAGCTATTGGTTTCAACGATTTAAACATCAGTCATCTACCCTATTAGCAAGGCAAAGGATTGCTGTACAAACCAGTATATTATATGCAGATTCTCCCTGGTAATCCGAGTCTTTATAATGTTTATTCTTTAATTCTTTATAATGTAATAATCAGCAAAAACAAAACATCAAAATATATGAGATTGACAATTGATTAAGGCCGCATCGACAATGCAGCGGAAAAGATCGCAGTGTGGATCCCCATTGGGAGACCGCTCGACGTGAAATGTCGTACATTGATTCCAATTCCTGTACCAATGAGCTATGTGAAGTTTATGTAGTTTTTTTAGTTTTCATACCACTGGCGGTGACCACTGGCTTTTAGTTGTGAGAAAACCTGCATACACCCGGAGAAGAAATTCAATCGCGTATACAATGTGTAACAAAAAGGTTCAACAATACTGAAGGGTATGTATGTACTCATTATTAAGAACAACTTTTACTATGGTGACAACCTAGAACTCGCGAAAAAGAAATCAGCTGTTCCATACATTTTATCCAATGTTTTTTTTTCGCGAATTCATTGTTGGCCCCATAGTAAAAGTTGTTCATAATGATGAGTACATACATACCCTTCAGTATTGTTGAACCTTTTTGTTACACATTGTATAGTAATTTGTTATTTTTAGCATAAGAAGCATTTTTACAGGACTGCCCAAAAAAAGGAATCTAATGTTTTTAGGTTTTGACAAAATGTATGGAACGAAAGGAAGGTTGTTCATAATCATTAGTACGTTACACCCAAATTTTTTCCTGAAGGTAAAAATGTTCACTCGGTATAGTGCTGAGATTACTCTGAGTTTGAATCCATAATCCTTAAGAATGTTACAAATAGGGTGATCTTTTTTATCTCACGCAAATGTGTGAAGAATTGCGGATGAACTAAAGGAACGTGCCTAGCGATTTGTATTCATCACGAAAATAGGCAATATTTCTATGGAACAGTAAATAATAAAACCGTTACAAATTTGTGGATTTCATGTAAAAATTATATTAATATTACTATTCTAGCCTCGATAAGGGTTAAATATTTGTGCTGCTTTTGGGCTTTGAGCCGGATGCTGTGAGCATCTTCAAAGATTTGTCTGGGAGACTTAAAACACACGTCACACTCTACACGTGACACAAAGTTATATAGTCTCGCAAAGCAGCGGAGCAACGCGGCCAACCTTTTGGGCACACTGCCAAAGATGATAGATCTTTTCTCTGTTCAATCCAATTTAGATATTGATTTTATCTAATTTTTGTAAGTAGTTTTTATCATGTTTTAACTGCATGACTTCAAAAAGAAGGAAGTTCTCAATTCGGATGTAAGACGTGGGTTTGAGCATTTGGATTGTCTCTTTAGACTTTCATCGGTCTGGATACAATTCTTTTGTTTTTTTGTGTAGTAGGCTAAGTAGTATAAGTAGTTTTTGCACTTTGTTGTAGTTAAGTAGAATAAGATGCTGAAAATACAATAAATACTTTAGCAGTTAAAATTTATTTATTCATATCAAATATAATTATACACTAAAATTAAATTATAACTAACTAACAACTAAACAAACCCTAACTAGTAAAAACAAACCCTACATAATAAATAATACAAAACGTAAAATTTAAACTAAAAGCCCCGTAGATGATGGAAAAGTGGCCAAAATCCTGGCGGCATTGCCACGTTGGATGGCAATGCTAAGTTTTTGACCAATCAGACCAAAATATACGCCAGCATTCCGGTCACCTGACACCTCGACAAAACGTTTCGCCAGGTCCCTATATAAGACATATATATCTTAGATATATATAAGACATGTGCGGCCGGCCCCCAACGTCCTAGTCTCTACCCCAAATGGCACAAACATGTAAAATCTGTCTAAATACCCATATTTGTGCCGTTTGCGGAGTTAATTAGCAGTTTAATTGCACTTTGTATTTCAAAACGTGTTTACTTATAGAAATCACAAAATAATACTAGTCAGTTCGACGTCGCAAAGGATTTGAAATACAATTTAAGTGTTGAGTAACTATTCGATTGGTTAATTACCCCCAACACTTTGGATTATTATGGATAATCTAAAAAAAAAAACTCGGAACCAAATACGGGAAAACTGGACCAGACCAAGAAAATAAATATCCATTATTCGGCTAATTATTCATTGTTATTGAATAGCTATTCTCCCTTTGTCATGCAATTTTTTTAAATATATATTTTCCAAATCAATTAATTACTGTATCTTGCCGTGGTAGCCTAATTGGGAGAGCTTGGTCGTGAAAAAATAAAATATTGGGGGGAATTTATTACACACAACGCCATCTAGCCCCATACTAAGCAAAGCTTGTATTATGGAAACCAGATAGCTGATAGAATACTTATATACATTTTTTTTTTCGAAAATACATACTTATAATACATACGAGGGCTACACTAAAAGTATCGGGAATGGAATATTTCCACTGTTTCTGTCATATTAAAATCTTTTTAATTGAAAACTCCTTGGTTTTAAAAATCGAATACCATTTATTTATTTAAAAAAATATTCTCGGTCTTGTCACAAGGTTTTGTCAAACTTGTATAGTCGTTGAGAAAATGGAATTGACTCGAGAAAATTCAAGAGCGATGATTTATTATGACTTTCGAAGTGGTTTAACACAAAAACAGTGTGTTGACCGGATGATTTCTGCATTTGGTGATAAAGCCCCATCCAAAACCACAATTTATCGCTGGTTTGCTGAATTTCAACGTGGACGTGTCAAGCTCAGTGATGATCCCCGTCAAGGTCGTCCAAAAACTGCAGTCACCCAAGAAAACGTTGATGCTGTGCGTAAGCTGATTGAGGAAGATCGACATGTGACATACCGCGAAATTCAGGCAACTTTAGACATTGGCATGAGTCAAATACAAATAATCTTGCATGAAAAATTAGGTGTAAAAAAGTTGTTTTCCCGATGGATACCGCATTCGCTCTGTGAAGAGCAAAAAGCGGCTCGCGTTACTTGGTGCGTCAGAACTCTCGAAAGATTCCACGCAGGATCCTCAAATGCTGTATACAACATCGTATCAGGTGACGAATCCTGGATATACGCGTACGAACCCGAAACAAAAAACCAGTCACGAGTTTGGGTGTTCGAAAATGAGTTAAAGCCAACAAAAATTGTACGTTCACGGAGTGTTGCAAAAAAAATGGTGGCCACGTTTGTCTCCAAAACCGGCCATGTTACGACTATTCCTCTTGAGGGACAAAGAACGGTTAATGCAGAATGGTATGCTAGCATTTGTTTGCCACAGGTCGTTTCTGAACTCCGTAAAGAGAACTGCAACCGCCGCATCATCCTCCATCACGACAATGCGAGTTCTCACACCGCGCATAGAACAAAAGAGTTTTTAGAGCAAGAAAACATAGAATTATTGGACCATCCGCCGTACAACCCCGACCTAAGCCCTAATGATTTCTATACTTTCCCTAAAATAAAGAATAAATTGCGTGGACAGAGATTTTCATCACCTGAAGAAGCTGTGGACGCCTACAAAACGGCCATTTTGGAGACCCCAACTTCCGAATGGAATGGTTGCTTCAATGATTGGTTCCATCGTATGGAAAAATGTGTCAAATTTCGCGGAGAATACTTCGAAAAGCAATAAATATATTTTTAAACAGTAATGTTGTGTCACTTCCTTGATTCCCGAAATTTTCAGTGCCGCCCTCGTACTACACCCAGACACAGAACAAACATCGAACCGTGAATTCGCGGGTTCAAATCCCAGGCCGATATCATCAGGTCAAAAAAGACAAAACAGTGTATCTAAAGATTTAAAGTATCATCAGATCAGCTCGATTTTAAGGTACCAATTCTATGAAATTATAAATCGATACAACAATCACTAAAAGTAGATTCAAGTCGTATTTCATGATGTTATTACATAGTTTGTTAGATACACGAGTGATACTGTAAATTATACTCGTAAAAGTATTAAAAATAAATTGATAGCCCTAAAAATTGCGTAGGTCAGTATATTTTAGTAATTGTAGGTATCGCTTCGAATTGAACAGATACGATAGAATACTTTTACTCTATGTTTTAATGATTTGGTCTTTCTATTTTGAATAGGGCTTTAATAGGGTTGTGATAGGGTTCACCCTTTCAGGGTTTCACAACAGGAAAATGTTACAAATTAACCTTTTAACGATTTCTTTTGAAATTCCTTTTAATAATATATATTTACTTGGTAATCAGAACAGAAATAAAATCAAAAGGAATAGCTTTTCTAAAAGCGTATTATTGTAAACTTTTTGTTTTGTACTATGAATCTTAAATCTAATATAATAAAAGGCTCTGTCCTGACTGACTGACAGACAACGCACAGCCCAAACCGCTGGTCATACAGACTTGAAATTTGGAGGGTGTATTTGTCTCGACGCGGAGACCCCTCCGTACTAAGTACTAAGAAAGGATTTTTCGAAATTCGACCCCAAGGGGGGAAAAGGGGAGGGGGGAGTTTGTATGAAAGTCCTTTGTTTTTGGACTTTTAGTCACGAAAATTTGGATTTGGATAGTTAATTCAAAATAAAAAATGCTGTTTTCAAATTTTTTTCAACGGACGATTTAAGGGGGGAAAGGGGGGTGGAATGTTGTATGGAAAGCTCTTTGTTTTTGAAGTTATAGTGATGAAAATGTATATTTGGGTAGTTCATTCAAAGGAAGGGAAGTTGGAGGGGGGGGGGGGGGGGGAGTTGGTAGAGTCGTTAGAGTTTACTCGGAATGATTTAAAGTGGAGAATTTTGGAGGCGATCCGAATTACTTCCGCACGCGGACGAAGTCGCGGCGGACCTCTAGTATAATAATCGCAAAACATCTAGTCCGATCTGAACACGACGCGTAAACCTGCGCAAAAGTGAAAAATGGGTATCAGCGGGGCCCCCCTAGCGGGGAACATGCCACGTGACCGCCCTTGACAAATCACAGCATAAAGCGTATTTTCATTAGTGTGCTTTCGTTCTCTGTGTGTCGTAGTCACGTTCGCTAGCTCCACCCACTGAGTACAGTCGCGCGCGATATTTTTGTTATATAAACTGTTTGTTAAGTTTTTTTTGTTGATTTTTCGTTTCGTGTTATTTTTTATTTTGTTATTGTTTCTTGTTACTACTTGTTGTATTCTGTGTGTATCAAATGCCAAAAACTAGCAACAAAGTAATACGGCGTCAGGCTAGAAAAATGATTTACGATGTCCGTGAGTTTATGAAAAAAGAAGCAGAAGAAGGGATACAGATAGACCTCAAAGCAATCAACAAGAGAACCGCGGCTGCTACTAAAGTTTCGACAAAAACCGTTCGTAGATTGTGCATTGAGGCAAGTCAGTCTGACCTCTTAACGGTATTTCGGACCCCCGGTAAAAAAAGGTCAGGAAAGAAGAGAATAACTGGAATCGACAGTTTCGATCAAGGGGTTATCAAAAGAATCGTACACAATTTTCATATAACGGAAAAAGAGTTGCCAACCATAAAACAACTGAAAAATAAGCTGAAAAATGATATAAATTATCAAGGATCAGCATCCAGCTTGAGAACTATATTAAAAAACTTAGGTTTTCACTGGAGAAAAACCGAAAATAACAGAAAAGTTTTGATGGAGCATATGAGCGTACGCCTTAAGCGTATCGAATATTTGCAAAAAATAACTAAATTCAGAGCAGAAGGGAGACCAATTGTATACACCGATGAATCCTATGTAGATTCATCGCACTCGGTTTCAAAAACGTGGGGAGATGGATCCAATGAAGGAATTTAAAAAAAAAATTCGAAAGGGCAGCGCGTTGTAATCGTGCACGCTGGATATGAGAATGGCTTCATTCCCAATGCGTTACTTTTATTCAAAGCAGGAGCAAAGTCGGGGAATTATCATGATAATATGAACACTCAAAACTATGAAAAATGGGTTCGTAGTCAATTAATACCCAATTTACCCCCAAATTCAGTTGTGGTAGTAGACAATGCGTCCTATCACAACAAAAGAGACGATGGAGTGCCAACGTCATCATCCAAAAAAAAGGATATGCAGACTTGGCTCCAAGAAAACGGTATAAGCTTTGAACCAAATATGCTGAAGCCACAATTATATAAATTGATAACGCTGCATAAGGAACGCCACAAGAAATATTCGATAGATGCGATATTTAGACAACATGGTCATGATATTTTGAGATTGCCCCCATACCACCCGGATCTCAACCCCATAGAAATGGCCTGGGCATCTATTAAAAGCTATGTAGCAAACAAAAACGTTACATGGAATATCGCCCAGGTTATAAATTTAGTCAAAGAAAAAGTTGGCATGATGGGTGAAAATGAGTGGTCGGCTTTATGCAATAAAGTCTTAAAAATAGAAGATGAATACAAAAAAAGTGACCATATAATTGATTCACTATCAGACGAGAGAATGATTATTGAATTAAGTGGATCAGAAGATGACGACAGCGAAGATGACAATAATACGTCCGAATCTTCAATGTCGGACTCATCCGAGTCGGATTCGGGAGGTGAAGGTGGCAGCAATTTTTGCATTGAGGGTGTACAACCATTAAAATAATATATGTTATTAAATTGTTTTATTTTCATAACATAAGCATGATTATTTTTAGGCTTAAGTTATAGGTTTATTTTATTTTATTTTATTAAGTAGGTACAGATACAGATAACAGATTAAAATAATACAATAAGTTGTCATATCAGAATATAGTAAGTAAACCTGACATCCAATTACAGCTGTACACAACATTCACAATATAAATAATGCTTTTACTTTGAGTTGTTAGTTATTGCGTATTAAAAAGATTATTATTTAAGATTATTAATTAAGTATTTACCTATATACTTTAGCACTATTCGATAGGAATCTAGAACAATATGTACCTAATCCCGATAGTCAAAATAATTAATTATAAAAAATATAATTCGTACATAATGTTGTTGCACTTGACTGTACCGTCGCGGGCCGCCATGGTGCAACTTCAGATCGGACTAGATGTTTTGCGATGATTATACTTATGTAAAATAACTCTAGCAGTAGAGAAAGAAACCCGTAAAGTTTTCACTCTGTTCTTTTCTTACACTTGTTTATTCTATGAAATTAATATTGTCCTCTTTTGTTCCTGTCTATCTATCCATTCAGAGCTCCGTTCTATATGCCGAAATACCCTTCACCCATAATACCATAATATAACGCTGCATCAAATGCACTCCTAGCCGATGGTTGCTTTTACGAAAACTTAATTCGTCGATGTCGCGCTCACTGCAATGGCTGAAGTAGGCTGTCATAGGTGGATTAGAAAGAACCGGTTATTATAGTGTACCCTGCCTACTGTAGCTGTTTTGTGTGCTCGCGCGCATTCGTAGGTAGGTATCATGATTTTATTATTATTTCGTAAGTTGTGTACATGTTTAAATGCCTTTTATACGATTGTCGAGGATTTATTGTCTAGACAAACCTGAACTAGCTTTTTAAACAATAGAAAAAATATAAGATTAGATTAGATTTTAAGATTCGATTAATAAATAAATAAAATAAAAAAAACAGTCTATGAATCACTCTTCATCGATTGTGATTCCACGAAATAATAATTTTCCGATGGAACGGTTCACCGAAAACACTCTCCGTCATGTCTTTGGTTTGTTTTACGAAAAAACCACTCACTATAATATTACCCGTTGAAAACTTCGGTGCTCGAAGGCATCGGTGTAGGGTATTTTGGCATTTCGGGTTAATCTCAATTCAGATCAACTTGATTGACACCATAATAATTGGAAACTAAACGGAACACATAAGTCTGCTTTATCCGATTATTGGAAGCCATCCTAAAATCGTTCTCAATTTTACCGTTCAAGTAAAGAGATGGGGAAATATATTAAAGATAAATAAATAACAAAAAACTTAATCTAACAACGCTGCGGGCATCGTGCATCGATATTAATATTATGTTGTAGTAAGTATTGGAATCTAAATATTATTTTTCCTTGTGATTATTGTTCCATTGCATGGCAAGCGATTTTCTATTCTTCTTACCTACTTATTTTTTGTCGATTCAATACGGCTTTATGCGCGGATCTTTGTAGCGATGGTTAGTGGTGCATCTGCAGCCAAACGTGCCCAAGGTTAACCCGCGACCTAAATAATATCGTGGACCCGTCTAGATTTTTTTGAAACCAGATTAATATAGCACACTTTTTAACCGGGTTCTAAAGGATGTGGTTCTATGTTTGACTAAGTATGACACTTGTGCCTTGGAAGTTGGGACGGCCCCTTGTATGGGACGCAACTTGCATTGATACTTTGGCACCGTCACAACTTCTTGAGACACAGAATAGGGCTGGTGCGGCGGCAAATTCGGCGGAGCGGCACAAGCGGCGCAAAAATGCTAACCTCGGTAGAGGTTACATATTTGAGCCGTTTGGTGTTGAGACATTGGGTCCGTGGGGACCGGGAGCTCATCATCTTTTCAAAAACATATCCAAGCGCCTGGTCGACGCGACGCGTGATCAAAATGCTGTCGTTTAATTGGCCCAACGCTAAGCATTGCCATCCAGCGTGGCAATGCCTCCAGCATGCTGTATACGCTGCCGACTGGCAGTGGGTTTGAGCATTTGGATTGTCTCTAGACTTTCATCGGTCTGGATACAATCCTTTTGTTTTTTGTGGTGTATTAGTAGTATTTGTAGTTTGTTGAAGTTAATAAAGGCTTACGCCTAAAAAAAGAGAAGTAAATGTATTTTTTATGTTCGTTGATATCTCAGTCAGTAAAATTGTGGCCTTATTATTATTATTTTGTTTATTAGTTTGTTTATTATTTAAAGTACTAACACTATGTGTATATATTTATTATGTAAGTACTAATCTCGACTTCAATCTCGGCAATAAATAATATCGAATTTGGATTGAAGTTGTAAATCAAACTACTACACAACCGGACGTACCGGCTTCTGTCATATTACTAATACACGTCTGATGATCTAACACCCGTCTGTCGGATAGCTATGCCAGTAAACCAACTATCTAATCAAGTCTATTCATAAATTAATAGACAACAGATCAGTTCGGGAATCCAGCTAACTCATTAATTATGAATAATGATCGAGTGGACTATGTTTGCGAGTGTTTTGTTTGCACACCTACGGCCTATGTGTGCTGCCTGATTATGTAGGTATAGATTACTTATTGGACCTGGGTATGTCCTAAAACTGCATCCAGAACAACCGCAGGATAGGTAGCAGCGTCTCGGTTATCGGTGATGAACCAAAGACGTCTGCACAAGTTACCAAAATCCCACTACCACCCTGTACTCTAATATACCCTCTAATATATACTCTAATATATATAATATAATATATAGTAGCGCTCGTGGCGTAGCTTGTCTAGGTGATTCTAAACGATCACCGATGTTAAGCAACGGACGGTCCGGTCAGTCTTCGGATGGGTGACCGTGAGTGGCATTTTTTTCTGAGCGCTGCCGTGGGTCGGATGACACGTTAAATTGTTGGTCCCGGTTGTTTGTTCTAGTGTCTATAACAACTACCGTCAGCCATGTCAGAGGCCTTCGGGTGGCACATTAATTCTGACTCTAGGCTAGCTACTCAACCTATACGAACTTACTTACCAATATCCCTGCACAGCTTAGAGTGACTGTTGTAACTCTATTGTATTACAACAACTAACAAAATAAGTCGGGCTCGCGCAAAAGATTCCAAACTGAACCAAAGAAAAATCTATTTTTATATTATTGAGGTAATATAAGTTTGTTTTTATAATAGATTTTAGTAATAGATTTTTGTAGTGGTATAGGACTCTACTGCAGAGGCCGTCTTCCGGGGGAAGTACCACACCTTTGCCAGTTATTCAACCGCCAAGCAGTAGTGTGCAAGCATTACTGTGTTCCGGTTTGAAGGGCAATGTTACCAGAGAAATTACTTGGTAAGAGATTTAACATGTAATATCTCAGGGAGACGAGCGCAGTGCAGTGCGGCCAGGATTGTGTTCGCAAGTTCCCAATTCTAGCACTGCTACTGTTCGTGGCAGGCGTAACGCTTACAACCAGGTGAACGTCTTTTTCGTCTCGTCACTTCATTGCTTTTAAAAAAAACGTACAAAATGTTAAATAAAAATAAAGTTACCTATGCATGTCCGGAATAAAATGTATACTTAACACAAAATCAAAATAAATACTACTTGATTTCAACTGTATTCCTATTACGTATTTAAAAATAGAAGTCAGACGGACAAACTATATACAGACAGCGTGACCTTAGCTTCACTAATAGGGTTCATAGGAAACTCCTTAAAACGGAACCCTCTAAAAACAAGTCATCATCATCATCAGCTCGGAGACGTCCACTGCTGAAAGAAGGCCTCCCCCTTAGACCGCCACACTGTACGACAACATGCCACTTGCATCCACCGGTTGCCCGCGACCTTTACAATGTCGTCGGTCCACCTAGTGGGAGGCCTAAAACAAGAAGGCACCTATAATTAATAGCACTTATTTGCTAGCTTTAACCACACCTGAATCAACATTCTTGCGAACCTAAAACTTCTGACTAAATAAACGAGCTAGGACACGAGACTAAAATTCCGACTAGAATATTAAACTTACCTTACTAAAATTAATACACACATTTAATTAAAGTTATAAAAGCGCTCGCAACAACGAACGTAAGCTTTTAATCGTACAAAGAGTGAAGAGAGTCTTTTGCAATGCAACTGCACTACAATAGAAAATGTTCTGGGAGTTAAATTGTTTTTCCGAGTAAAAACTTCTGTTTGCGAACTTTTCGGTTTTAATATCTGTAACAGGTTTTAAACTAGATATCTAAACTTCTGCGTTGTCGTATCTTGTACCTTGGGTGATGTCAGAAACTTGCGTAGCGTAAAGTTTAATTCATACGTTATAACAACATAGTACAATTCGTTATCACACTTTAATTAGACATGTTCTAGAATAGACCTTTAGCAGTAGACATGTTCTAGAATAGACCTGTAGAAGTAGACATGTTCTAGGATGAACCTCTAGAAGCAGACATATTCTAGAATGGCCCTGAAGAAGTAGACATGTTCCAGAATGGACCTGTAGACGTAGACATGTTCCAGAATGGACCTGTAGATAAGTAGACATGTTCTAGAATGGACCTGTAGAAGTAGACATGTTCTAGGATGAACTTCTAGAAGCAGACATGTTCTAGAATGGTCCTGTAGAAGTAGACATGTTCCAGAATGAACCTGTAGAAGTAGACATGTTCCAGAATGGACCTGTAGAAGTAGACATGTTCTAGAATTGACCTGTGGAAGTAGACATGTTCTAGAATGGACCTGTAGAAGAAGACATGTTCTAGACTGGACCTGTAGGAGTAGACATGTTGTAGAATGGACCTGTAGAAGTAGACAGTTTTCTAGAATGGACCTGTAGTATTAAACATGCCCTAAAATGAACCTGTAGAAGTATACATGTTCTAGAGTAACCAAAAATCTATATCATCAACAGCCGGAAGACGTCCACTGCTGGACGAAAGCGTCTCCCTTAATAGGGAGGGGTTGCCATAATCCCCACGCTTGGCAGGCGGCTTGGGGATCGTAGAGTGTTACCACCGTTAACTAAGAGGACGCTGCTGCCCGTCCTCCGGCGGTTCTGGATGCAGTTTTAGGACATACCCAGGTCCAAAATCTATATAATTATGACAAAAACTAATTGGTGTGCACTAGATCCCACACTAGGTCCTGTGTCCAGCATTGGACTATAATGATAGGCTGATGATGATGATGAATGAGTATGTATGTTTGTTACTTTTCCACGCTGTAACGGCTCAACGAATTTGAGTGAGATTTGGAACGGAGATAGATTATAACCTGGATTAACATACTGGTTTGTATCCCGGAAAAATAAGCGGGTCCCGTAGGACGGTGGACGAAACTTCGGGCGGTGGGAGTATCGTATATACCAATAAGCGATAAGCTGCCAGATACTTACTTTAAAGCTTACTTTTCTCCCTAATATTTTTTGTGAAAACTCTAGGAACAACTTAGAGTTTTTTCATCCGACTTCAAAAAATAAGGTTTTCAATTCGACTGTAAGTTTTTTTTGTTTGTTTGTTTGTTCGCGATTACTCCGCCAATTATGAACTGATTTTGATGATTCCTTTCTTTTTGGTAGGTAATACTTCAGTGGTCCCATATACATTTTATCAAAATCGGTTCAGTAGTTTGGGTTTTAAATCAAAATTACTAGAAAATATGAAGATGGCATCCAGGTATTCGAAGTTGAAGTCTGTTGTATATTTAAAATAAAGCCGTCAAGGTACGAGTTTTCGTGCGACTCGGACAACGAGGGTTCCGTACCACCACATGTACTAGGTAATCCGCGATAGTAACGAATATTCTATGAACATTTCAACCGGTTATTATTGCTCAACCCCCACCCACTAGGCCTCCCACTAGGCGGACCGACGACATTGTAAAAGTCGCGGGCAACCGGTGGATGCAAATGGCAGGTTGTCGTACAGTGTGGCGGTCTAAGGGGGAGGCCTTCGTTCAGCAGTGGACGTCTCCGGGCTGATGATGATTATGATTCAAGAGATTATAGGTCAGTAAAGATCGGAAAGACAGATGGACACAGACAAACAGACACGGTAGGCGGCTTTATAATAGGGTACAGTTGGATTATCTTTGGGTACGAAACCCTAAAATAATTTCCACTTTCGTTCAATACGCCAACTGGGAAAAAAATAAAAAAATGTGTGTGGTGATAACTCAGACATATCTTTTCTTGTTGTTTTCAAAACTCCGTAAAAGCTCTTAACAAAGCCGCCACAACTTCACTAAGGCATAACTTGGACTTGACCGTGACTGTTTTTGTTATGAAAAAACAACCGAAAAGGGTTCCGTAAACCCTAAAAAGCGTATTATTATTAATTGTGCTTGTCCTTAAGAGTTAGGTACTTATTTTTTAAATTCTATTATTTGAAAGATAATGTTTAAATTGGAATCGCTACAATAATGACCTTGTTAAAATTAATTAAGGTATGTAATTAACTCTGGCGTGAAATGGGAAATAATTTGATAAGGGCGATGTAAGATGAAGAAATGTGGGATGGCGAACGGGCCGTCGAATGACGATAGAACTTAAATATCTCTCTGAACTCTGGGTAATAATAATAATAATATATTTATTTCTCTATTAATATTAATTAAGCATGTACAAGTTCTACATCTCAACAAAAATATATTTAGCAAATTCACAAATTTTATAGGTTTTCTTAGTAATTTCTTAATGTGAGATGGACAGTAAACAGTAGAATAATAGTTAAAATTCAAGTAGTTGTTACTAAAGCTAATATACAAAGTAAATATGAGTGTCTGCTGCCGAGCTAGGTGTTAAACCTCTATTTCGGCAGACACCTTGCTCCCCAATTATTATGATCACATCCAAAGATTTATTGACATATGACGTCATATAAAGACAATATAGGTTTATAGTTAATTTTTACAGGTCCACATATTTATTTAAATCCTCTTTTTTATTATTTTATTACAGTTATTGTTATAATTTTGATATTGAAGCCAATTAATTTAAGACACGTGATGAATGGAACAATATGACAATCTGTACATTAACTCCAATCCAAAGAACTTATTGGCCCGGGATTTGAACTGACACGATTCTATTCCGAGTCTAGCTACTATTATACTGATTTTCATACTACTGCCTTTAACTACTGTCTTTACTTTCAGAAGAAATTCAATGGCGTAAGTGAATCCACCAACTCGCACCATTTTTTTTACTTTTTCCGACGTTGTCCTGTGTCAAGCTGTGGGTTATTAAAAGACTGATTAAGAAAGTAACACACTTAATTCCAGCCATATTTCGTAAAATATTTGTATTAGATTTCTTAACCCATCTAAAACCTCTTTCGTCGTCAGCCATAAAACGTCCACTGCTGGACGAAGGCCTCCCCCTTTATAGCATAGGATTCATTAGGTTTAGGATTATCTTTGAATAACATTTATTTTATCCAAGTATGAAGTAAAAACATTTTGTTTTTCGAGTAAAATATTGGCCGTACAACGCTTTTAGCGTACAAAAACATTACCTGAAGATTATATATACCCACTCATTTTCACTTCGTGGCGTGGCCTTTTTGGTTTTTTATTTTTTTTTACCATTTGTGCGTTTATACTGATACTGGTATAATTATAAGAAATATCTAATGTTCTCACAAAATGGGTATATCACATCATATCAACAGCAAGAATACGTCCACTGCTGGACGAAGTCCTCACCCATAATAGGGAGGGGTTGCCATAATCCCCACGCTTGGCAGGCGGCTTGGGGAACGCAGAATGCTCACCAACGTTAACTAAGAGGACGCTGCTGCCCGTTCTCCGGCGGTTCAGGGGTCTAGACAAGAACCACTTTCTGTTAGCGTTAACGTCTGCGGAAAGATAAAATCGTATGAAAATGACATTAGCTTGAGAAATGTCACGTGACTGCTAATGTCATGCCTTTCTGCAGGCGTTAACGCTAACAGAAAGTGGTTCTTGTCTAGACCCCCTGGATGTAGTTTTAGGACATATCCAGAAACTAACTACACAAAATCCGTGGCAGTCCTTGTAAAATTTGCTATTTCTGATATACACACATCAAAACAATTTATTTAAACAAATTTTCTTGTAATCATTTTCCCGATTTCTTTTACTTCTTGGATGATTTAGCTGCTCTCTCAACTTAAGGCTGCACTGCCCGACGGCTCGAACTCATTGGTGGGCGTGGCTAAAAAGACAATAGACAATAGACAATATTTTATTTATAGAAAACAACACATTAAAAAAAGCATGCTCTCTTCTAAACAAAGTGTGGAAAAGGGAGAAGGAAAGAGAAATTAGCGCGCATTTTTTTTAAGTCGACCTTAGGCTGCAGGAAATGGATGTAAAACTACTGAATGAATTGATTCCAACTAAAGTTAGTTAAAACGTTGATAGACTAAACTATGCCTAATAATAAATTATTTTTAGTTTTCATACTCCTTATGTTATTAATTTACGTCCAAAGTAGCGTTAAAATTTAGCTAAAATACAACATGTTTCCTGGCTCATAATTTTCATGTTTAGTATGTTTATACTTTCTTAACAAATTACAATCTTAAATAATAAAGAGGCAAATCGATATAATACTTAGTCTTGGACCTACAACATTACGTAGTGGAGTAATTTCACTTCCCCATTTCTATGGAGAAGTGACCGGCTAGTCTACTCTTAATCTCTGCTTTACTTCTATTCAAAACTCATTGGGGCCTTAGGACCTTGCCTTACTTAATGACGTTTGTTAAATTAAGCAGCGATTTTAAGTTCGGTTTATATGGCTTTAAGTCAGGCATTTAGTATTTCACAAGTACTAATAATTACTATTTCATCATGACCTTTACTTATAACTGCATTACCTAGACTGCTTCCATCCACATTGTGCAAGATATTACTAAGTTCCTGTCTATTTCCTGTCATTTCTTCCTGCATGCGCCATACCGCATTTCCTTTCCAATTAAATAGCGGACGATGAATTTTTCTAATCGATTTACGGTGCACTGTTCTCGTTGTGTAGTGATAAAACCATTGCAGAGTCCGCCTGGGGAAGTACAACACCTTTGCCAGTTATTCAACAGCCAAGCAGTAGTGTGGAAGGATTACTGTGTTTCGGTTTGAAGAGCAGTGTTATCAAAGAAATTAGTGGGCATGAATAAATTTGACATGTGATGTCTCAGATTGACGAGCGCAGTGCAGTGCGACGCAGGATTTTGTTCACAAGTTCACAATTCTTGCACTGCTACTGTTATGGGCATGCGTAACGTAAAATAATATTATAAAGTTTTTGTACTATTAACGTTTGAACTGAAGATGTTTTATATACAGTTTGAAAGGCTAATAAGCGAAGGCTAAGGAAGGTAAGGCGAAGTTGTTGTAGGTCTTTTGGGAGGCGTTGCGTCTCGAAATCGAGTTCGTGGTTTTGATCCTGGGCCCGTACCAATGAGCTATTCGGAATTTACGTACCTACGAATTTTCAAAACCAAATGGCTCTTCGGTGAAGGAAAATAATTATCGTGATAGACCTATGCACAGCAATAGTTTTTGATGTAGTATTTTGTATATATAATTATACAGTTATAATACTCTTCAACGGAATTGGACCTGGGTTTGTCCTGTACCTAGGTATGTCCTAAAACTGCATCCAGAACCACCGGAGGACGGGCAGCAGCGTCCTTTCGGTTAACGGTGGTGAAAATTCCGATCCTCAAGCCGCCTGCCAAGCGTGGGGATTATGGCTGTAGTGGTAGGACTCTACTGCAGAGTCCGCCTGAGAAAGTACCACACCTTTGCCAGTTATTCAACCGCCAAGCAGTAGTGTGCATGCATTACTGTGTTCCGGTTTGAAGGGCAATGTTACCAGAGAAATTACTGGGTATGAAGAGATTTAACATCTAATATCTCAGGGTGACGAGCGCAGTGCAGTGTGGCGCAGGATTGTGTTCGCAAGTTCACAATTCTGACATTGCTCCTGTTAGTGGCAGGCGTGACGCTTAGCACCAGTCTTGCTCGTCTCGTCACTAGAAAGTATTTTAAAAAAAAAACCCCAGAGGAAGACCTTGAGGGAGAGGCTTTCGTCCAGCAGAGGACGTATTCTGTCTGTGGATGATAAATACTCTTCAAATGAAATTATATGTATCTAAATACAATTAACAAGCCCCTAATTGAAGTGCCTTTCAGTAAACTTCTCTTCACTGTTTATCTAACTGTTTTATTCTCGTTGCTGTAGATAGCAAGGCCAGGGCAAGGCAGTTGTATAGAAATAACTTCCTCGGTCCAGGAAATTCGGGCCAGCTGTCAATTTGATATCGCCCTTTCATCTTTTAAACTGTCTGCCTCTTTTCCGGTAACCCTAACCACCTCAGTGATACCATTCCTTAATTGTCGATAGCAAGGGTTATAATTGGTAGGATGGCTGATGTTTCTTATTAAATAATAACAGGCTCGAATTGTGAAGAACCAGTATAATTATATGCCGAATAAGTAATGTGAATGGCCTTACAGCCTAAAAAATTGTATACCTATTTAAAACTTTGAAGTTTTAGGTGAGGATGAAATGATTAGGTTAGTATGAATTTTATACGAGACGCACATCTATATCTCTTTATAATGCTTGTAATCTTTTTTTCATCACACTTGCTCGTAAAGTGGATCTTATTGCATCGGTTTTAGGCTCATAATCCAAGCTGTCCAAGCTATTACGCACGGGTGCTTTTTACTTTACATTACGGCATATGGTGCTATAATAGGTATAACCCAGTAAAGTCAAGTTTGTACGTGACTGCAATTAGACGTACGTATACGAAGCACTCTTAATATAGCCGGGTAATACTTACAGTTTTTTTGTAATACCAACAAAGAGTTCTTATACCGCTGAAGTAAATGTCAACCTGCGCGCGCATTACTGATTTGGGCGCCATTTTCCGCAAATGTTTGTAGACATTTTCGATGTGTGGTTGATTATTATCAAAAAAAATGTTTTTTCCTCGCAAGTGTGACGAAAACAGTCGTATGGAACTCTTGTGCTATTAGTCATTACGCTCTCGGCTTCCGTATCGCGCTCGCCTGCGGCTCGCGCGCATAATACCGCCTCTAGTGTAATGACCAACATAGCACACGCGTATCATAATGTACTATTATAGACGGAATATTTTTTATTAATCGCTCTATTTATAATCCACTTTTTAAGTGACTTGGGAGACAATATACATGAGATCTGAGACAATCTTTACTTTTGCTCCCTAGGCTAGTAATCTACTATTATGTGAAGTGTATCTTAATGTCAATAATCATTAAAAGACTAAGCAAACAAAGCAAAGCAAAAAAAGTAACATATCATATGTTACCGTCCTCGCCCGCCAAATTCACGCCACTAAAATACCATATCTATGCGATTCGTACCTCGCTTGCCGACAAATAGAATATAAGGGTGCTACTATCGCACTAGAACTATCAACTCTGTAGTAGGTAAATCAGAAAAAGATGACTAGATGAATTCATCGACTGACGTGATTATCTCACGACATTTCAAGAAGAGGATAATAGTAGATTGTTTACCACGGGAGGAAACAACAATTTTTAAGGCGAGAGTGTTTCTTTGAATCCAGAGCGTAGCGAAGGATTCTAAAGTAGAATAAAGTAGGATTCAATAGGTATTCGAGCTTAAAAATTGTGTTGATCTTGACGTGGACACTACTTTTCACCCTCTATGAGAAAATAAGTAAGTGCAACTTATGAATAAGAATAGTACCTACGTTTATTTCATTCTCACTACTCACTTTCACTTCTCAGTTTTTATTGAGGAAGATACACTGAATTAAAATAAAATAAAGTAAAATTCGAATTTGAGTACACAATTACAAATGTCCGTGATTGATCTCTTTGCCCGGAGCTGGGCAGAAAAGAGCTGTTTGCGTGGAAAAAAGAAGGTATTTTTGAATAGATATGATAAAAAAGTAGTTTTATGACTTTTTTACCAAGCTACGGTGTGATCACAATTCTAAGACGTTTGAGTACATTGAAAAAGCACCTCTTCCAAAAATATCATACATTACACCCAAATACCTCAAACATGACCTTATCGTCTCAGCTCGAGTACCTAATCATACCTGTATCCCCTAAAGGGTTCCACAGGGTTCTCGCTACGGCCCATACATACTTTAGCCGTCATCTAGTCGAGTGCCGTTCACGTAGATTGCACCCTTTCGCTGGCCCTTGGCTTTCGCTGAACTAAGCGGAGTCGGCATTATAGGATGAAGGGTAGGCTGAGTAGGTGCTGGCTTTTGAACTAGTTCTATGTTCTGTGGATTGGTCTACACCATAAAAAAGTTTTCTGTATGCTTTAACGTTTCAAGTGGATGCAAAGTGGTTTCGAGACCGACGTATGGTAGAATGCTTAGTTTTGATATTAGTATTGAAATGATACATCTTCCGATTTGTTTACATATTATATGTTAGAGATGGAGTTTTATTTGGAATAAATAGGTTGTGTCAGGACTAGACTTTTCTTCAATGTTGTGCTCTCCCGGTGCCTCCTCACACTCTACAGATTAGAAAGAACCCTAGTTTGGATTCAACGCGCACCCACACATCCAAAAGTAAAATAAAATACAAACAACCTAACTACTGATTTTTTACAATTTGGTTGTCTTTAGATCCAGAGTAAATAGGTTCTTTGAAGGTAAGCGTTAACCGTATAACAACAACATACAACACCTATCATGATGATGATGATGATGATGGGTCATCTGCTAAATCTAATCTAATGTCCATTATGTGATTCATGGACAACGGGCTTTATACGAAACGAACGAATACAGCGTAAATTACGCGACTCACAACTCACAAAATTACGCTAGTTTGGCTCCAGACTTAGATTCCAAAAGAAACATTAGGTTCACAAGCACCTTTGTTTGCTCTGCACAAGCGCTTTACGCTAAAGCCGAATTTTCTCGATACATTTGCTTTCAAATTGAATATTATATTTCAAATATTCAGAAAATTGACAATTATCCAATCATTCAGTAATTACCTGACTGCTGCAATGATGCAATACAATTTATTGTGTCTCCACGTGTTTATTCGTGTTCAAAGTTAGTATGTACATTTGACCTGTCAAACGCAGGATTCTTTTGTGGTCCATTTCAATTCCCTCGTATCCAATTCAGAACAAAATAATGGAATAATAACGGCAACTCTTGCTTCGGGGTGAATAATATTCGAATTATGCAATAAACAGATTGTTATTATTTGGATTACTAGTTAAGCCCTGTGGTTTCGCCCGCGATAAAAATTTAGATATGGTGATCATGATGATGACAACAGGAATGTAGTCTATGTTATTTGTCGGTGTTTTAACTACCTCTACGCCAAATATTAAGATCGACCAAGCTGTTTGATCGTGTTAGACGCAGGCCACCCAGAAATGGCGTCGGGCACGGGCTTGCCTCTCCATTCAAATTTCATCTTTCTTTCTTTCTTTATTTACCTTAAAATATAATGTAACATAACAGTTTGCTAATAGTCCCCGCACTAGGGCTAGCCTGTATCGCGGGAGACTGTGACCGATTACAAAATACTGTGATTTAAAGAGAACTTAGTAAGTACTATTAATATTTTAGGCCAAAAAAGGCATTTTGTAAATACCTATATTATTATATTGTGTTGAGTGAGTGTGTGTGGTTGTGTGTGTGAGTGAGTGCGTGAAGGGTTGCAAATATAGCCATGATAGCGAGTGTGTGTTCTAGATTGATTTCACAGTGTAGTAGTTATCTAATGAATGACTTTATGATTGAATGATAAACAAAGACTCCGTAGCATCGTAATCAAGTGTGAGGAGCCACTTCCTCACTCTTTCTTTAACACTGTAAATGGAGCGGTCACTGAGATTACAGAACTTAAACACACGCTGGTATAAAAATGGAAGTGCATAATAGCTAAATCGTTTAGCAAATATTAAACACTTGAAATAAGACACAAACCGAATGACGTTGATCGGGCGCGTCACGCCCGATGACTTTGTTCGGTGTGTCCTAAATTGTGCCTTATTGCAATGTATTTAGTATGCAATCTGGATGGAGCCAGTGCAAAGTCCGCGCCCGATGCCATTTCTGTGTGGCCTGCGACTAAAGGTCACCTGATATGGAGCCAGCTCTCGTGTCAGAGTTAATTTGTCGCTCGAAGGTTGTGCTGCGTGCAATATGTCGTGCACGTGTTGTATGCTCGACTTTGCGGCAGATGCGGAAATCACTATCCTGGATCAGTAATAAAATCTTCGTTTTTTAACCCACTTCAATATTGGAGGAGGTTTTTACGTTCGATTGTAAATATGTATTTTTTATGATTGTCCACCGATTTCTTCGTCAATAGTGAACAGCTTTTGAAAATTATTTTTTTGTTTGAAAGGATATTCATTAACTTATTCCCATAATTGTTCGAAGTCGGCTGTTTTTTTCAACCGACTTCAAAAAAGTAGGTTCTCAATTCGACTGTTGTTTTTTTTTGTATGTATGTTACGCGATTTTCCGCCAATTATGAACTGATTTTAATGATTCTTTTTATGTTAGTAGGTAATACTTCAGAGGTGGTCCCATATTAATTTTATCGAAATCGGTTCAGCAGTTTGGATATTAAATCAAAATTACTAGAAAATATGAACATGTCATCCAGGTAATCGAAGTTGAAGTCGGTTGTATTTTTTTTAAAGCGTATTATTATTCAAGGTCATTAAAGACACTGTCATAGGCGTGCCTTCATTCGTAATCTGTGGCGAAGCGCACGTCACTTCCGTAACGAAACGTCAATATCCGGTGGTAGCACTAGGAACGCTTGTAAATATCAATAAAAACGCCGGATGTCCGGTCTGGGGCGAAAAGCTTGGGGTTGAATGGTTGAATCGTTTGTTGGACTTTTGAGGTTAGGAACTCTAGCCTATTCTGTGACCAAAAATGACGTGGAAGCTTCTGAGTGGATTTATATGGAAAGCTTGAAGTGCATTAAAATGGAATACGTCTTCATTATCATCATCAGCATATTTTTTTGTGTCGGGGTCAAAAAATCTTCTTAAAATACCTGCTTGTTGTCGTCAGCCATAAAACGTCCATTGCTGGACAAAGGCCTCCCAATAAAGAGGTGTTGCCATAATCTCTACGCTTGGCAGGCGGCTTGGAGATCGCGGAATGCTCACCACCGTTAACCAAGAGAACGCTGCTGCCCGCCCTCCGGTGGGTCTGGTTGCAGTTTAAGGACATACCCAGGTCCAAAGGTCAAAATACCTGCTTGTATTGGGGTACAACCAGGTGATGTAGGATTGCACCTACTAAAACTCCGGTAGCGTGCCTCTGTGCATGACGCCGTGGAGGGCTCTAGGGTCTCCATCGGAACGCATCGGTACCCCCTAGCACTGTACTTTAAAGAACACTCCCGGCGCGGAGGGCTCCGGGATCTCCATCCGAGACAAGCTGTTAGCATTTCCCCTTCTTCCATCTACAACGGTGCGGGCCACTCCGAGCCGTTGTCTTTCCTGTTTATCATCAGCCTACCTTAGCGAAGATCGGGCTAAGTACATTATAGGAGCGGCTACGTCACATGTCCGGCAGTGTAAAAGATCTTAATTTTCAACCGATTAAAAAAAGGAGGTTCTCAATTCAACTGTATGTTTTTTTTATATGTACAAGTACGTTACGCGATTACTTCGCCAATTGTGAGTTGATTTTGATAATTCTTTTTTTGTATGGTAGGTGGTCTCATTGTTATAATTTTCGAAATCGGTTCAGTAGTTTGGTTTTTAAATCAAAATAACTGGAAAACGATGTCATAATTGAAGTCGGTTGTTATTATAAGTATTATAATGTTATAGTCAAATTAGTTTTTTCTCAAATCCTACTAACATTATAACATCATTAGCAATACATCCACTGCTGGACGAAGGCCTCCCCATTAAAGGTTTGCCATAATCCCCACGCTTTGCAATCGGTTTGGGGATCGCAGAATGAACACCAACAATAACAGAGACGACGCTGCTGCCTCCTCCAGTGGTTCTAGATGTAGTTTTAAGATATACCTAGGTACTAACATTATAAAGCCTACTAAATATTATGTGATTATGTAAAGGTGTTTGGTGAAATATTGTATGTTTGTGTGTTAGTAGCTTAGGCTTAAGCTACTTTTTATCCTTGAAATCGCGGTTGAAACCTCGAGGTGCTACTAGTATTAAATAAAAGAATATAACGTAACGCGTATACCTAATATATAACGCTATTATAATATATACATATAACGCTATAATATAACGCGTCACCATTTTTAATATTATAACTCGATAGTACTTATATCAACAGCCGGAAGACGTCCACTGCTGGACGAAGGCCTCTCTTAAAGGGAGATGTTACCATAATCCCCACGCTTGGCAGGCGTCTTGGGGATCGCAGAATGGTTACCACCGTTAACATACCCAAGTAAAAAAAAAAACATAATATATTAGCTAGTCATCCAGTTAATTTATTATGTTATTTATATATTTGATCGTATTACTATCGTTTTATAATATTAAACGGTGACGCATTATAATAAAGCTAGAAATAGGGAACTTACAATAAACAGGCACAGATATTCAAGATTCAAGATTAATTTATTTGTTAGAACATGGTATAGTACACACATTCAAAGTAGCATACAGATCTTATAATGTTAGTAATAGAACACATGTCCTTGCTTATTGAGGCATACAAATCAGCATTAAAGTTATTTATTTTAATAATAATCTAAAAAATACAATAGTAATAATGTCAAATATCAATGTCACATATTAAAGCCTTAAACTAAATAAATAACCCACCAGTTATCGTACCAGGTGCAAGGGTGCCCATAACGCTGGCCGCGTTGCCGCGTTGGATAGCAATGGCTAACCTTTGCACCAGGTACGAGCCGGAGCGGGAGTCGCCAGTCTTATCTCTTAACCTACGACCTATTTCTGAAACCAAACATTTGGCCGCAGAGCCCCAACAGCCCATCGTCTCAACGGCGATCGGAACAACAAAGTATTTTGACTCCAACGCCGCGTACTTCAGGCTCTTTTTGCTAGCAGCATCCTCCGCTGCAGCAGCCGGCGAACAAACGGTGCGACCTAGGTGGCTGGCGGCTACAGTGCTGACGCAAGTGGCGTCCCACACTAGGCACCTGTCGTTCTTCCACGGCACCAGGGTCAAACCGTCCGGTCTTTTGCCGTGCGTCCTAGACAAACCAGGCGGCTCGAGCACGCAGGGGACGCCGGCCGATACAAACGCCCTCCGAACTATGTCGTTGAGGGCATGGTGGCGCGAAAACCTGCCCGCGCAGCGACGACAACTCAATGCATGATGACCATCAGCCTCCACCATGGAACCGCAGGTGCATCTGTGTGGTTCACACACCTTACAGCCCAGGCGGAGTGCCACCGCCACACGCAAAGGGTCATCGTCCAGCAAGGTGCCCAGGTGAGGTGAAGGTAACGCGTGTAACCATGCCCCAGATTCTGGCTGCGACACAGCCCGGAGTCTGGCCAGATCTGCTCCCGCGGCGCCGTCTAAGGCCTGCTTATGGATCCGTTTAGCCCCAACCTCATCCCACGCCCGCTGAACCTGGGGAGAAACAGGGTTTGCCACACCCGGGTTGAGAGCAGACCAGGCTGAAATCGCTTCAGACACAAAGGGTATGCTCGCCTTGTCACCGTTCAAACGAAGGATAACAGCAACAAGGTCTGCAACCCCATGCGCCGACGCAAGGAAAGCCGGCAAGCCCACATCACGCGCGCACCGCACCCCGAGTCCCCCGTAACGGATTGGAGAAGCCGCCTGAGTCCACTGTGAGTCGTTGAGTGACACGTTAATAATCTATAATTGCATTAAAAGATTTCAAGAATAAGATTAAATATACAAAATTTGTCAATATGTTCGAATAAATAAATAAATAATAGTATATATAAATTCATGTAAAATTTCTTATGGTCTAAAAAGTCATTTTATAGTACCATTTGCCCAGAAGTAACATTTTCAATCTCTTTTTGAACATAACAATATTTAATTCACTTAATGATTTGAGTAGGTATTTTATTAAAGATTATGGGTGCCATACAAAATACACTTTTATGAGAGAGAGTAGAGTTTCGTTATTAAAACGGTTATTGCTATTAAAATAATGTTTTAGAATAATTGATATAGCAATGTCCTAAAGGGGAACGAAAACTGATGTAATTAAACTTCGAACCCTTAAAACAATTTCAACTTTAGCCGTTGGTTTAAAGAACATTAGTATAGCCTAGTATTGTCCCACGAGACAATCCTTAAAGATAAATTCACATGTCCCCTCCGAACCTCAGATCAGGCAAAGAAAGGTCTGAAAGTATGGGAATTTTGCGCGTTTTTCACATTAGTAAAGTTTGTGCAGGTAGAGTATATTTATATTTGAGATAGATACATTTATATTTACTTTATATTTGAGGGCGCTTCTATGCTCAAGGTGGATGGGAAAGCTAATATCATTAATTTTTTTTTGTTGTCTTTGGTGCAATTCAATTGGAAGTAGATGTAAAATGGCGATCACATTAACAATAATCGCGCATATTTCTGGTAATAAAACGAACATTAAATATTAGCCACATTCGTTATTCAATACTCAATTTGTTTATTGCAGTTATAAAGTTATTAAGGTTACATGCAGGTCTTAGATAACACATTTTATTTATAGTAGATACTTTATAACTACCCTGTAAGGGTATGGCAATGTCATGCGGAGCGGGCCGATTTATTATAATAGAATATTTTTATCGTAAAAAAATTGATCTAGTGTTTTTAATCATTCTTTTTAATTAATAAGTCTTTTAGTATGGAAACTGACGTGGTTTTGACAAATTTTTGAACTATTTATACGGGAATACTCACGTTTAATTAAATCGGATACTCCGACTATAGTTTCGATCATGTGCTAAGCAGGACGCAGCTGCACGCGCTTCGGGCTCTGTTTTCACTCATTGAAAAAAGTCACCGGATGTGATCGAAACTATTCAAAATTCAATATTCAAAATTCAAAATTATTTATTTCCTCAAAAAGTAGGTACAGTCAGTTTATTTATGGCTCTTCTCCCCAAACTAGGTACGTTTAAGCACCCGTATCTTGGGGATTAGGCCTTCCCGTTGAGAGACAATTAATAGGTGCACTACAAGATACAATATATTGTGAAACATTAACAAATACTACTAAACTCACAGAAAGATGTAGTCACATCAAAAATTTGTTACAATATGGTTAATTATAAATAACCTACAGTGAGTCAAATTCTATTTTATTGTAATAAGGTTAACATCAAGGAGGTTATTTTAATTCTAATTAGGTACTACAAGATTAAAATTATTTGAATTTATGTAATGTATATAAATATTAAAATGTTATTTATATATTTAATAGGTAATTAAGCATTCAAACTTGCAACTTCGGTAATTGTGCGTCAGTATGTATGTGTGTGTGTGTGTGTGTGAGAGTATTTGTGTGTGTGTGCGCGTGTGAATGTGTGTGTGTGTGTGTGTGTGTGTGTGGTATATGTATGTAGGAGTGTGTCCGTGTGTGCGTGTGGGAGTTTGTGAGTAAACTCAGATACCAGTTCAGTCAGTTTTGATAAATAAGAATAAAATTAAAATTAATCCATTATTTTAAACAATTCTTCTGTTTCATCATAGGTTAAGTCTTTGAGCCACAACTCAAGAACTTTTCTACACTTACTCAGGGTCAGGCTGTATATGTTATGAGATTTGTTCACCTTGTTATAGAGTCGGGAGCTAATTACGTCAAAGTGCCGGCCCGCCAGAGCTGTCCTTGTATATTCTGTTGCACAGACGGAATAATTTCTTCGCTTGTTGCTTGGGATGTATGGAATTGATTGGTGTTTGCGAAGAAGCATCTGTTTGACATACAATTGTCGCACCGTGAGAACAGGGCAGTCAGTATAGAGCTGTGTGGTAGGATACCAGCGCGGTTTACCGCACATAACCTTAAGGACTGCTCTTTGTGCTCTTTCTAGTGGAAGCATGTTAGAAACGTAGGTACCACCCCATGCTGTGATGCAGTAGGATAATACCGACTGCGCCAAAGCACAGTACACAGTTTTTAGGAGCTCCGGCGAGGCAACTGCTCTCAATCTTTTAAAAACAAACATGAGCTTTCTAGTGCGTGGTATTAATGATTGCAGGTGGTGGTTCCAGTTGAGAGTATCGTCGATTATCACCCCTAAGTACTTAGTGAGGGAGGTACGAGTAATTTCTAAACAAGAACATGTTTCCTGCAGCCGATCACACCTGTGAGCCCTGATTGTAATTGAACCGGTTAGCGGTCGAGTATTAACACTCGGAGAGAATGCAATGTACTGAGTCTTACTGACATTTAAAGTCAGAACATTGTCCGACAACCAGGCCATTACCTTTGCTAGGGCACTCTCCGCAAGGTTTTGTGCTATTTCCCAGGTGCTACCATGGACTATTAAAGCCGTGTCATCAGCATACGCCAGAATTTTGCAATTAGGAAGAGTTAGCTTACAGAGATTGTTAATGTAGCTATTAAAATACGTTGGTCCCACGACGCTTCCCTGAGGTACCCCACAAGTTATATCTTTCTCAGCGCTAATGTGGTTATCTATCTTAACTGCCTGTGTTCTACCTGTCAAGTAGTCCTTAAAAATACTATGAGCTGGGCCACGAATTCCCATACTTTCCAACTTTGAAAGAAGTAGGGGGATTGACACGGTATCGAACGCCTTTGATAAGTCAATCAAAATACATACAGTCTTGTGTTTTCGTTCTAAGTGACCCACAATGGCATTTGTGAGTTCAAGTACCGCGTCTTCCGTGTTTTTCCCTCTCCTAAAACCGTACTGATTATCGGCTATTAAATTGTGAGCATCTAGGTAACTAATTAGTCTTTTATTGAGTATTTTTTCGAGGAGTTTCGAGAGACTTGTCAGCACTGATATAGGCCTATAATTGCTCGCGTTAGATTTAGACCCACTCTTGAAGATAGGGTGAACTATGGCTTTTTTGAAAGCAGTTGGAAATACACCCGTAGAAATACAGAGGTTAAAGACGTGAGTTATAGGAGGAACAAGGTATAGTCGAGCATATTTCAGTACCTTAGAAGGAATATTGTCCCAGCCTGTAGCACAGCCACCACGCAAACCAGCTATAAGAGAATCGACCTCCCTGTGATCGGTAGGGAGCATTACCATAGAGGCACCGCTTGTGTTAGAAGGGTCATGAGTTGGAGTAACATTTGCCCTGTATGAGGAGTCACTGGTAATACGGTCTGCCAGCTCTCTACCAATGTTAATAAAATGATCATTGACTAAGTTTACAGACGTATCAGGGTCGGACGTAATGCTCAGTAGGTCTGTTGATGTTGAAGAAATAGATTTAAGATTTGCAATATTTTTGACTACGTTCCATGTTGCTTTTGGATTACGCTTTGCTTTTTCGAGTTCTTGTCGTTCGTAGTTGTACTTCAGTTTGCGCAGTAGGTTGGTACAGAAATTGCGATATCGACTATAAGTGACCTTCAGTATCATATTTTCCGGGTCTCGCTTTGTGTTTTTGCGTAGCTTATCACGATGTCTTAAACATTTTAAAGCACCCAGAGTCATCCATGGTTTTATCATGTTGGTTTTGCGAGATTGTCTTACCACTTTTGTATGATTCTGAATAGCACTTGTGATCGTTTTTATAAGAAGGTTAGCAGATTCGTTAGCATCTGTACATGCAAATAAAGACGTGAAATCGGCATTTTTTATGTCAGCAGTTATTGCGTGCAGGTCCAAACGAGTTTTTTCATTTTTTTTTATTCTAGAGGAAAGTGCAGTGCAATTCATGTGAAATAATATTGGTGAATGGTCTGTTATCGAGGCATCAAGAACCAGCGTATTTGTGTTATTAAATTTAGATTTCAGGAGGACATGATCAAGACAGTTGCCTTCTCTAGTAGGAAAAGAATGAGCTGGCAATAACCCGTGAAATGCAGTTATGTCCAGATATAATTCCTTATACTTTTCAACTATATTGGGATTAATGTTAATATTGATATCTCCTACGACTATGATTGTACTATGTGACGACAGTGAATGTAGGAGCTCGTTCAGGCTGCTTAGGAAACTGTCCGGGTGGGTGAAAGATGGAGATCTATATATTGCTATTATGGACACATCTGGTTCACAAGTGATGACAAGGCAATTGCAGTCTGTAATGTTGGGTTCTGTAACATTGTGTTTAATATTCTTCTTTATATAAGCTATTACACCGTCGTTTTGGTTTTGAAATGTAGATGTATAGCTAGTATAATTTTCTATGGATGGTACATTGATTACTTTACTTAGCCAGCACTCGGTTAGAACGATAATATCTATAGATATATCGATTCTGGACAGCAAGACGATCATTTCATCGAAGTTACAATTTACACTACGAATATTGCAATAGAAAACAGTTAAGGATTTAGGTGATTTTACTACGTGTAGCTTACATTGCTCCGGAGAGCAGGAAAGGGATTCCGATACGCTAAGAGATTCAAAGTTACTATTCAATTGTTGACTAATGTTCATGTTTAGTGTTTGTCAAGGTTGGATTCAGTTTAGGGGAGCATTCCATTAACATCAGGCATATGCAGTGACTCTTTACCAATGCTGACATATTGTCTGTTTTGAATTCAAATCTAAAATAGGCGTGAAGTGATATATGTATTCTGAAACTGACCGTTTTGAGATTGTTTGTGTTGGGGTGGACAAGTTGGGTAAGTTTAAAAGAATGCGTGTCAATAAACAACAGATTAGTTCGAAAAATATTAGTAGACACAGTTATACAAATAAAAGACCTAACATCATACTTAAAACTACAACATAGGCACTGCATGGAATATAGTCATTGACTATTCCTCAGTTTTTTAAGGTCGTGTTCAGAGTTTATTCTAGAGTGTGACGAGCCGTCAGTTTTTCTTATGTAAATTTTGCCATGGGCGCACCAGCAGTATTTGTAGTCGTTGACCTTAGCAAATTCGCGTGCAATGTGGAAGAGTTTTCTCACTTTAGGGGTAAGATTCTCGGAGATGAAAACTGGCCTAGATGGACCCACAATCTTGAGATCGCTGGTGTTGAGTTTGTTTGTTCTGTAGGTCATGTTGTAGGTTTTCGTAGCTTGCAAAAACTTTTCTTTATAGAGCACACTTGTAAAGTCTACGATAATCGGCTTGTTAGTCGTTTTGGAGTTGGTCCTAAACACATCTTTAATGTCAGTTTCTTTTAAAGGGATATTAATAATTTTAGTAATTTTCAGGACTATCTCGGACAGGTCGTCTTTCACTTCGTCTTTGTTTTCAGCCTTTGGGATATTTCTGATCTCTATACTGCTTGCTCGCTGGTAACGCTCCGTATACTCAGTCTTTTCCTCAAGTGATTGTATAGTTGCTAAAAAACTTTTTCGCTCATGCTCTAGTGTGCTAATTCTCTCCAGAGCTACGTCATACTGGTTGGACATAAAGTCTATTGTATCCCGCATAGATGTGATTTGCTGACTAAGCTCCTTGACGTTGTTCACTAGTGAAGATAGACTTAGCTCTTGCTGCTCTTTAAACTCTTTAAACATATTTTTAATGTCAATGATGAAGACTGCCATATTGTCGTCGCTAGAATTGCTGTTACTATTTTTCCGCTTTTTTGGTCTATTTATGGTTTGCGCATTATCAGGAGCGGAGACAGTAAGTTTTGAATTGAGCCCAGAATCAGATGTCTGAGTCATCGCCGGTGAGGCGGGTGGCGTACGTTTGAGCGGCATCACCGACTAGGCTCTCAGTAAGAGTAAGGAGGTATCGTAGAAACTCTAAGGAGCACGGCGTCAGTCCAAGTTTAGCCAAAAATAGCAACACCCAAATCACTGCAAGTACCAGGACAACAGAACTCGCGTGAAGTAGGTGTAAAGTGGCTTATGTCCCACCCCCGTACTCACTGGTTCAACCCTCGGCGGAGCTCCGCCCTCAGCGATGGCGGCGTCGCAGGCGCAGCAGTGGTGGCGTTGCGGCCACTGTGCACGAATAACAGACCAGTAGGCGTATCCGATCCAGGTGAGTCACCACACCGAGGGTTCGTGGCCGGAGAAATGGCGTCTTGGGTCCGCTATGTGTTACTTCTCACGACTTATGATCTTCTATTTTTTCGTGTCGATTTAATTACGCAAAAATTTGATTTCAATGTTAAATATAAATTAAAATGCGGTCTGTCTAAAATACACGTCTGTACACCTCAGAGATCCGGAGGGAAGGGGCGACTATAGTCGGAGTATCCGATTTAATTAAACGTGAGTATTCCCGTATGAATAAAACAAAAAAGTATTTTAGTGTTTTGGTAAATTCAAACTCATTTTCCATTTCTTGAATCTCTGTTGGTATTAAGTTGTATATTTTTATTTATCTTGAGCTGTGTTCACTATCGTCATAATCCCAGTGATAAAGGTATGAATACCGCTAATAATTAAGTTAATATTATCATAAATGAGCTATTAATAACGACCATGCCAGTACATCGCCATTTAAGAGCTACTTCAAATTGAATTGCTATCTACGAAAAAAATATATTTTTAATTTAAAAAAACTAGCACCATCTTTTGGCTTCACCTTAAAGCTGCGCGTCCACTGCGCCGGCATCGAAGCGGACGGACCACAGAAAAGCGAAGGCCTATGGGACGGAGCGGACGCATTTGTTGCTTTGTATTGATTTCGACGGGACTACTTGAACTGGATCGGCAAATCCGTGCCAGATACCGGTATTTCTGCCAATGACGCCATCCGCAACGAACGCGCCATTCGGAACATACTTACCAGTATTTCTGCCGATGACGTCATCCGCAGCGAACGCGCCATTCGGATGTTAATAATGACGATACAAAATCCGAAAGGTGCGTCCACTACCTTATAGGCATTTATAAATGCCGGCGCTCCGTACACTCCGAACAGGCCGATTCCGACGCAGTGGACGCGCAGGTTATAAATGTCCGTTTTTGTTTAGGTGTCAAAACGTTGACGCAAAAGTTGAGTTTGGTGTTTCTAGAAGAAAATGGAGCTATTTCAAAAACGTAAACTTAGTTCACTATTGCCCAGAACAGTACTACCGGTATTTTCTTAAACTTGAAAAAAGTTATGCTCGGCTAAACAAAACTTTCGTTGAATAAAGTTACTTTATTCTCTGCAAAACCCTCTCTGATGATAAAGCTAACAATGTTGATAATTACTGAGTTGTTTCAACAAGAAATAAATGTTTTGTTTCAGTTGTGAAGTCAAATTGGCAATCGACGAATTAATTTGGTTCATAATATATGAACGTCAGAAGTGATGTGTCATTTCTATCTTTCATAATTTGAAGTCTAAAGCTGGCGTCCGACGGTGCGTGATACTGCGGATTATCACGCACGACCAACGACCACGGACGACAGCCACGCACCGCACACAAGGCTCTTCCAACGGTGCGTGTCAATCTGTGTGTCTTGAGATTCAAGCCATTTTGTCATTCCAAAATGCAAAAACCTTTTCGTCGGTGCGAGTTTGTCCGCGTCCGTCCGCAGTATCACGCACCGTCGGAAGCCAGCTTTACACACCGTGGGAAGCCACCTTTATATTACTTTGCATTGTTATCACTCAGTTTCTGAAGTAAATAACTATAATTGATACCTAACTTCAAAACCCTACCAATTATAATGCGTTTAGATCAACGATAAATCTACCCTGAATTCTGCAAAATTACTATTCCGTAGTAAGAAGATACGATTAATTAATCATTCAAATACTAAGTACCTACGTTAAATACTAAACGTGTCACGAGAAATACCACGCTTATGTATTTGTATTGTATGGTACATAATTAGCCTTAATTATGTTTTCTCTGCTGTAATTACTTCGCGTAAATACGCGGTATTTAAACCACGGCGTTGAGACGAGACACGATACTCGGGTAGCTTAGAACGATCTCTTAGTTTTTTAATTAATTAAATGTGATTAGACTCTAGCGAAGTATCTTAAGACTAGTCACGAGCTAGGAAAGGCAAGGTACAAAATCTAACATCACCAATCTAAGCTATAGCATTTTGTATTTAGTTCGAGTTACAATTCTTGCTATACAAGATAACTCAAACAAAATTAAAATCATATTATTAAAACATACACCAGGGCTTGGAGCCGGTAAAAAATTAACAGGTTTTTAACCGTTAAAGTGCGTTTTTATCGATAATATCGTTCGCAGTAAATGTTAAAAGAGTGTTATTGAAAACATTCACTGACCGGTTTATTCTGCGTCTAGGTACCTAGGTACATACTTCATGCATGCCTCCAAGCGATCTAGCTGTGTTCCGGAATGTCCAGTGACGCCGTTCGGGAAAATGGGTCGGAATTAATGTTACCAGATGAAAATTGTAAATTACCATGTCAGCAGACTAAAATTGCCGTGTCTTAAGTATAATTACTGTAACCCTCTATATTCGTTATTTAACTAATTTTCACGTTGGGCAAATACAGTGGACTTGATAAGCCATTATTCTGGCAAAACACGAATGGTGTAAACCATTAAGAAAAAAAGTTAGTTTGACAGATCTTGACAGTGTCACTGTCACCTCAGACTTTTGTATTTTATTTATATTTACGGCCTTACTTAAAAAAACTTTTCAACCGTTAGTCACTGCTTAAGATGCTCTGCCATCTTCTCTCTGACGTGTAGTTGCACGTGCTAGAAAAGGACAGAGAAGTTTAAGCAGTGACTAAGAGAATCGAGATTATTTTAGGTAAGGCCCTTAGTATCTGTATTTGCCCAACGTGAAAATATATATATATATGTAGGGAGTTGCATTACTTACCTTCAATTTATTTTTAATTTCTGTGTAAGTATTTATTTATTTAATAAACATACAAAACAGAATGCAATAATTTAAAGCTATCTCATAAATTACATTTTAAAGATCTGTACTATATCATGTGTTTCATCTCTATGCGATATTAGCTAACATTATCATTTTTATATCTCCTTTTGTTGTTGGATTTCACTGAAACCAATTTCTTCTCAGCTTGGTACAGTAACATTTGTAAATGCCAGCACTGTAGCATACTGTGTCAGAGTCTCATACGTCATTTATTTTGCTACATTTCTCCCATACACTGTTGGACAATGGACATGGGTATGTTCTAAAACGGCATCCAGAACCACCGAAGGACGGGCGCCAGCGTCCTCTCGGTTCACGGTTTTGAGGCTTTTCTATACGGCATCATTATACGGCATCATTAAACGGCATCATTATACAGCATCATTATGCTCATTTTTCTGTTTTTTGTAACGGTAGTGCGTAAAAAAGATAATATAGAAGAGTCCACCCAGTCCACACATGCAGGGCTAGCATGCGCACCGCGAGAAAATTTTGTCGTGTCTTTATGTCGTGAGAAAACGAGACGAACTTATACAGATTCGTAGCCTGGTCCTGTTTTTAAGAATCGAGAAAATTTTCTCGTCGTGCGCATGCTAGCCCTGCTGGTAGCCTATAATGGTGGTGGTGGTAGTTTTGGCTTGTTGGGTAAATTTTCCATGTGATACCCGAAAAGCAATTAAATCACGCATTATTTTGGCTAGTTTTCGAGATGGAACAATGCGGTGAGAGCTATTTTGATATAGCTTTTTCTTTCTATTAACACAATGTGTTATTCACACATAAAAACTGAATCGGGTTCTGTTCGGAAATCGTTTCAGTTTTGATAAAACATTAATACTTAAATAGCAAGATAATAGGAGAAAACTCAAATTAATTTATTCGGTTTTAACCAAGTAAGCAAGAAAGTATTAACTAACTGCAACATAGTACATAAAATCTAACTACTTAAACCTACTGCACATTTTTTTTTTATTCAGATTGAAAAACGTCTAGAAACTATCAAATTCTTAATTAATTGATTCTTAAAATAACCTTTACGTGCCTGCGGGGCTAAAGTAGCCACTTTAGCCCCGCTACGCGGAGCGAAAGGGTCCACTTCCTCCCCGCAGCGGCACGTAAAATCGTATACACACCACGGGAGCAAGTAAAGAACCCTCAGATCTCATATTTGATGAGCCTCGGGAGACATTAAACATGAGATCTGAGACATTATTTACTTTTGCTCCCTAGGTGAGTAATCTACTATTAACGCATTCTCTACACAAATAAAATTTTGTTCTATTTTATACAGTACCTACTTATGTTATTTTATTTAAGTGGATTTATCACTTGATAAAACAGAAAGGCGAGTTTAATTAAAAAGTGTCATCGCCAACCCTTTTAAGACCGAAAACAAAAATCGTTGTGCTGTGTTAGCCGTTATTCATTAAACAAGATACCTTTTGTTAAATATTTTTGATAACATGTAAATATAATGCCAAATCATGTAAAAGCATTGTTAATTAAAATTGGGGTTAAACCATTTGGTTTTTACTTTAGCACCCAAGGTACTTTAAGTTTGCCGAAACACTCGTTGTCAAAGGCTTGGTAACTGATTTTTAACCCCCGATGCAAACAGAGGGGAGTTTTAATTTAAAGGGGCCGCGGGGAACAAAATGATGTTTTTCCATTAAGTTTTTCTCATTAACTATGCAAGTTAGAGACCTTATTTTTCGGAAATATTTTGTTTATGTTTATTCGTTCTAAGATCTAGCTCTCTATCATTCTAGATTTTTTTCCTATTCATTCCGAAAACATATTCTCTATAGATAAATATCCTAAAGTAAGTAAGTATTTTTTTGTACCTTTTGTACGGACCTGGGTATGTCCTTAAACTGCAACCAGACCCACCGGAGAACGGGCAGCAGCGTCCTCTTGGTTAACGGTGGTGACCATTCTGCGATCCCCAAGCCGCCTGCCAAGCGTGGGGATTATGGCAACACCCCTCTATAAAGGGCGAGGCGTTCGTCCAGCAGTGGACGTTTTATAGCTGACGACGAAGTTAGTATTTTTTCAGCTTAACGCAAGACGTTTCTAATTGTCAGCGATGTTTTCAAACGCGGCTCCTCGCGCGGCGGAGCAGAGATACGCCCATCAAACTAAGTTTTGTTTTTCTGGTTTTGTCTTGGACCTGGATATGTCTTCCACGCTGTCTCAGATAAGGATTGGTGGATTCACATACGTCTTGAATTTCGTATGCGTGTTTACCTTCACCGAAAAGCCAATGTTATGAAAATCTGTACATAAACATCATACGTTGTCCCCACATTCTTGTTAAGGATATTAAAATGTAATAATCCAATGAGTTAATCAAAAAGGGACGACTCGAGATAGATGGAAAGATAAAACTTATAAATAACGTAGTCCCTACTCACCCACACCAATATAACTCTTATAATAAAAGCGAAAAGTGTGTAGAGAGTAGAACAGATTTGTATAAAATGTATATTTAAAACAGTTGTATAATGCAAAATATATCATCAGTCAGAAGGCTTCCACAGTTGGACGAAGCATAGGCTATGGGATGCCATAACCCCCACGCTTGGCAGGCGGCTTGGGGATCGCAGAATGCTCACCGAGAGGACGCTGCTCGTCCTCCGGTGGTTCTGGATGCAGTTTTAGGACGTATACCCAGGTCCAAATTATATGTCATGCAAAATATACGGCAGTCAAATCATAGTCCTTTGAAAAAAGACCAAGGCTTGCAATTCGCTAAAGGACCAAGAATTCCATTAAATTCTGGAAATTTGTCAACCGACTTAAAGTATATTAGCTAAAGAGATTAAAATAAAATCTTGTAGAGAGAAATCAAACGGCAAAAGAATTTCTGTAAGGGGATTGCAAGGAAGTGGGCTCAGGCCTTACACTTTGTTTACAAGGAAAATAAGACAAGACCTACTTTTAATGTAGAATAAGCTCGCTACGCTTTTAACTTTGTCAAATACATGGATTTATTCGTCAACTCACAAGTGCCGAAGCCAAACTGTTGACACGGTCTAATATATTTTTTAATACAAGACGCGATGCAAGATGCGCGGTTTTGTTAATACAAGATCATTTGTAACTATCTAACAACCTCGGATCATCTTTTATACAGGACTAGTTATCTGACTCGACAGACATTGTCCTGTCATAAAGAAAAAATAATTATGCATAGATAACTATTATATTGAATCTCGAGTTTGGTCTGAAGTTCATATAAAAATCCCATGTGAAATTCGTTCAGTATTTCCCGAATACATAATTGGGGAATTTTTCTATTTCCTTTTTTAAACTATATATAGGCCTGCGTTTGACTGCCATCTAGTCTGATGTTAAACGAAGATGTAGCCTACGATGGAGCACGCTTGCCTAGAAAACTTTTAAAACTTGGAAACATTTGTTCAATTCAACAATTCTTCTTTTTTAAAACCTATTCTGGACTTACCTCTTTGAGATGTAGCAGAGTTATTCTTCTCTTCTATTTCTATTTTCTTCTCTCTATTTCTTCAACCTCGGTCAAGTAACCTTACCGACAAAAAAAATGCCACAGATAAACACGTTAAACTTATAAAACTTGTTTGCGCCAGAAGTTATAAAAGATATGTATCATCATGTCTTTTGAAATTTATGTACCAACATTTCGTACACTCTCAGAGAGCAACTAGTGAAGTATATAAATCAAAAAACTAATAACTACACACGACGTATTTCGTGGTCACAATAATACTTGATTTACTCCGATCCCTACTTATTAGCAGCTGTAGCACCAATATTTCGTGACCGGAAAAATTGTGTTACGAATGGTTGATTTATGTTTAGTGGCTTAAGGCAAAGACTGACTTTTAGCTTTTTTTTTTTTAGAATAGAATATCTTTATTGTTTCACTGTGTAGGTACATAGATATGTTACAGAGTATAATGGTATCAACAGCGTGCCCATTTCGAGCGTACAATATTAAAATTAAATTTTAGCATTTAACAATAAAATAATTTTCTTATTAGTAGGTATCTAAACTCCATACACACAGTCGGTTTCACTTACACGTTAATTATATTATATGCAATCAATTTGTGATCATTAAAATATTCTTGAATTGTATAAAAAGATTTAGAAATTAGCCACGCCTTTAATTTTGTTTGTTTATACAGTACCAATCGATGTAACGCGTTTTAAAGGAATTCACAAAAATCTGCCAGACGAGAGAAGGATCCGATGCTCGCATGGAGTGGCCCGGCTCGCTACACCGACCACTGTTACGCGTTACATAAACTCGATGCATTACAAGCAAACGTTGCGAGTCAGTTTCCGCCTTTTAAGGTTTCACTTGCAACCACAAAACACACCCCTAACTAACATAAAAATTACGTTAAAAGTTAAATGACGTCACTTCGTATTGCGCACTTCTGGCCGTACTAAAAAAACGTCATTAAAGTTAAATGACGTTAATTCGTATTGAGCACTTTTGGCCGTGCTAAAAACGTCAAGAAAGTTAAATGACGTTAAATCGTATTGCACCTTTCTGGCCGTCCTAAAAAACGCCATGTAAAATTAACTGACGTTACGTCGTATTGCGCACTTCTGGCCGTATTATAAAACGCCATGTAAAGTTAAATGACGTTACTCCGTATTGCGCCCTTGTGGTGGTACTAAAAAAACCACGTAAAGTTAACTAATATTAGTACCTACTACGGAATTAATTTGTGTATTGGTAATGCGCAGCAATTTAATTGACGTTTCAAACGACGACTCAAAACTTTTAAGTAAGACCCTAAACTTTTGAATTGTGCCTATTAAATGAATTAAAGTATTATTATATTAATTTTGTTAATTAAGTTTAAGCATTTTAAGTTCACCTTTACCAGTGTTTAAATACGAGTTTTATCGATACAGTCATCTATAAATTGCTAATTTCTACGCCGAGATGAATTTAAGGTTTAGAGCGGCGAGATATTAGGAGCTGTTCAACAGAGAACGACAAACAAAGTTGAAAAGAAACGACACTAGAAAGGCTGGTACTGCACATACACAATGGCACTTAAGGCACAGGTTACACGGACATATCGTCGGGCGCGGATATTGCACTACTACATTTTATATGTTACTATTGATATGGGCGACTTGCCATTTGGAAAAAATAAAGTCGCTTCAAATTGTGACCGTATTCCAGTGCGTTTTGTAGGAAATTTTAATGGTACAGTAAGCTGTCCGTGCCATATCCGTGCCCGACACTATTCTATGTGGCTTGTGCCTAGGCTAGCCAAGACTGCTTACGCCTCTTCTTCTACTTTCGTGTAAAAATAGGTCTACAAAAAAAGAAAAGTTGTTATAATAATACGGTAAGTTCAGCACAGTCGGAAGTTAGAAAACCAATGTTTATCATCATAAAACTTTTCAAAACTCTCGAACTAATTTAAGGCGTAACCGGAAAATCTCCGGTTAAAGAAAAATCGTACCATTATTTAACTTTTACTTTCGATACGAAGCCATTTCAAAATTAATGCCCACTAGTCAATTGTATTTGTTCTAAAGTTCTTTTTTACTGTAATTTCTTTGTTTTTTTTTTAAATATATTATAAGTAGTTATGTTTCTTAACTCCACATACTGCAGGGTTACTGGGGTGTTTATTTGACCCAACCCGTATTGATTGCTATTCAACGTGGCAATGCCGCCAGCATGCCGGGTACGTTGCCGACTGGTAGTGAGTTTGAGCATTGGGATTGCCTCTAGACTTTTATAGGTCTGGGTTTCAATTTCATACTAAACACATTGAAATAAGGCGCAATTTAGGACTCACCGAGTTATTTTCATCGGGCGAGTATCGGGCGCGCCCGATCGGACACGGCGTGTCCTAAATTGCGCCTTATTTCAATGTGTTTATTACGAAATTAGGATGGGCTGGCAAGCCGCCCGTGCCATACCCTCGCCCGACGCCAGATCAGTATGTCCTGCACCTTAGGGTAGTAGGTTAAGTAGTAGTTTAGGTAGTAAGATATTACTCATTTTCGATTCGTGAGTAATCCCTTAAATATGTTGCAGTCAAAACTCTTAACCAGTCAAAAGCATTTTTAACTGAAAAAAACAGGCAAAAGTAATTTTGACTGAACAGTGAATGGTCTAAAGTAGTTTTGTCTGAAAATCATTGGTTAATAATGCTTTTAACTACAAATTTGCGGTTATTTTGTTTTATGGTTCCGCGAGTTCTATACAGTAGTCAGGCTTGAAATAGTAGTGTGCAATCAAAAGTAATACATAGGTACTAGTTTTGACTGTTATTTCAGTCAAAAGTACTTTTGACTTTGTTAGTTAAAAATACTTTTGACTGGTTAAAAGTTTTACTGCAACATATTCAAATAAAACAATAGTTTGTCAAACCACGTCAAATTTCATAGTAGATTAAAACGGTCCCTTTTAATCCAAAGGTTTTGGAATATCTACGCGCGTGAAAACGCAAGGCACTGCTAGTAAATCATACACCAAGATGTTCTTAAAATATGACATCACTTTATTATCTTCGTGACAAACTCTGATTGCGACATAAACCTACTTTTACTCGACAAGTACCTCTTATGTTTCCACAGTAGTTAAACAAACTAGACCAATTTGTAAGGCATAGCTTGTCTATTCCATAAAGCTTACCACATTATTAAAAGAGTTACCGCTCGATACCAAGTTTTTATACCAACTTATATAAAACTTTCCGATGTATGTAGCCTGCGGAACTCTTGGCATCGATATTGGCATTTGATGGACATTCGAGGCAATATAGCGGATTTTAAAATTTGAACAGGCATTTATATAAGGTTTAGTTAAGTTAAAGAGTGTTTTTGATAAAGCCTACGTCTATTGCATTGACTTATCGCTAGTTAGCGCGTTGCTTGACTAAGGGCCGGTTTTTTGATCCGTGGTCAAAATCGACATAACCATTTTTTAAACTGACTATAGTTAACTAGCTAACCATTAGTTACATTTGAGACCACTGGTCGTGCTAACTATGAATCAAAAAACCGAATTATTGGGATTTTAATAATTTGTTACCGTTTTTAACTATTAGTTGGCTTAACTACGGATCAAAAAACCGGCCGGTGTTTCTAAAAAATCACGAAAGTTAAGCCACGAATGATTCAGTCAGTCTTTGGATGAGTGACCGCGAGTGGTGTTTACAACCATATTCGTTGATCGGATTGGATTTAATTTGTCCACAACGGCATCCTCAAGCCATAAAGCCCTTCGGGCGGCATAACATTAAGGCAAGCAAGTCAGCTTGACCTACGAACAAATTTTCTCTACTATTCACAATAGTACAAAAAATTCAAGTTTTTTTTAAATATTTACACACATCAGCCAGAAGAAGTCAACTGCTGGACGAGGGCCTCCCCCTTAATAGGGAGGGGTAGTCACTTTAGTGTTAATTTAATTTTCTCTCAGGATACTAAAACGTAGTTGTAAAAGGGCTTAAAGAGCAGCCACAGTTTAAACTGACGATCACACTTTGTTAAAACGTTTGATTTCCCCAAAGAGCAAAACACAGGCAATGAACTTTAAAATGTGACGTGTAATAATGGAAAAGTGACTTTTATGACATGATAATGAGACATTTTCGTGGCCGTTTCTTCATACATTATATGTGGCAGAAAGAAAAAAAACAGCTGTTCCATGCATATTGTGAATGCCTTATAGCTCAGTTAGTAGTACGTCTGCCTTCAGAGCTGTAGGGCGTGAGTTCGATTCCTACCCAGGACAAGCATTTTTGTGACGAAATGGAACATCCATTTCGTGTCTATTCTGTGTCCGTCCGTGTGTCTGGGTGTTGTATGTATTATTTATAACTATATAAGTAGCTATTTAACAAAAAAAATATTATTCTATCAGCTAAGTGTCTGGTTCCCAAAGTACATGCTTTGCTAAGTTTAGGGTTAAGTAGAATGTTTTTATTTTTTGTGTAAAATGTCCACGCAATATTTGTTTGGCCTAATAATTAGGTTTGGCCTCACAGTAAAAGATTTTTTTATATTGATGAGTATGTCCTTTCTGCTTAGTAATACCTATACGCGAAACCTTATATAACAGCCACTGGCTGCTTTCTTACATAATAATATATTCTCAATCCATCAAGTTTCAAGAAGTCCTACGCCTACGATAAAAACTTAAACGCAAACTTTTACGCAAAACTCTTAAAAAGAAATTGGTTGAAATCGTTGAACAGAAAAATAAAACAAATTCAAATACACGATAGCAAATTGGGGCGAACCGCATAAACATAAAGAAAACCGAAGGTAGATAAATAAAGAACGTTAAAAAGCCATTTCTTTATTACGGTAACTCAGTAAGCTAATTGTGATATGCTTTTACATGGATGTTTTAGGGAAAACACGGCGCAGGCACAAACGAAGGTAAATACAATTAGTCTGGTCTAATTATCTGGTGTGAGAAAAATGGGTCAATAGGACTACTTTCGCTGCGTTAGAAATTTTTAACAAACGTTTAATAGCCATACCTTTGATAAATAATATGTCTAGATAGAGTCTCGTACTGTTTATGAACGAAAAATGACAGGCTAACATTATTATACTAGTGTGCGTGACAGCCATGTCTTACATTCGCGTTGCACCATTGTCGTTGTTATAGTGTGCGTGAATATGAGGCTAACAGTTGACCGCAATTTTTTTCGACGCGTTTAGGATATATCAGTCTATCTAGACATATAATTTATCAAATAGCCATACCGGTCGATTGAAAAGATATTTATAAATAAAAAGCCATTTAAAAGAAATTTACCGGTCCGTTTAAAATATATATATAACAATATATATACAAGGTGCTATTTAATCGGTTAGGGAGCGGTTGTGAGCATGATGTATGAAAAAAAAGCAAAAAAAAAAACATGGAAGAAGCATTTTTGCTTGCAATTTTGTCTCAATTTGTTTAACTGGTCTATTTTTGCTTGCTGCTTGGCATAGATATTATATCTGCCCTACGGTCTCTCCTAATTTTTTGTAGAACCAGTAAAATATTACGTATTGAGTTACACGACATCTGCCGAGTACAGGTAGGCCATTAGATATAGGATACTTATGCGTGTGACACCCTCCCTTAATTCATTTCTCTTGTTTTCATACACGGTGTGCCGTAAATGTATCTTATTCAACGGAGATGTCATTCATCGGGTGATAAAACAGAAATAAACACGCTTATCTTGTTTCAACCGCATTGAGTAACATGTCAAGTAAGAAATGTATCCAATACCTAATATTAATAAAACCATCGAGCCGACGTGCTGTGGATGAAGAATAACCGTGGAAACATTACATACTTTACTTTACATAGACTTTCATCGGTCTGGATACAATCCTTTTGTTTTTTGTGTAGTCCAAGTAGTATAAGTAGTCTTTGTAGTTTGTTGTAGTTAATAAAGGCTTATGCACCTCATAAAAAAACATATACTTTTTAGTTTCTTTTGTTTCTTTTTTCACGCGATGGGTTAGTATAGGTAGGTACTTAGCTATAGCTACAACGCTCTAGCGTGCATCGCCGCCCGCGCCCCGCGTCCTCCCCGCGCTCTTCACGCCCCGTGGTTACCGCACCTCACCTCCCTCCGCGCACCTCGCCCCGCGCCGGCCCGCGAGCAAGGACTCTCCTGCGACACCGGCGCGTGCGCTTCTATTTTAATTGTTTTACCGTCCGAAGTATTTACCTACATTCAGATATTATAAATATAGGTACATATTCAGTAACGTTGCAATGCGAAAGCTATATAAAGGATGGTCCAAACGGTGACATCAACCCGAAAAAAATACATTCCTCGTGCCAAGGGCTTCACGAAAATACCCCATGTGTGTCCTACGATTTGTCATAGTATATGAGTTTTTTTTTTTGTGGCTTTTTCTATGATACGGCGGTGATGCCTTTTAATGCGATTTTCCCGTATAAACGGAACAAAAGCATGCTGCTGGCTTTGTGCAGCCAGCAGCAAATAGGTATATTTTTTCACACCACCTTCTCGATAATGTCCAATTACCTACATATCATGCAACCTCAACGTAAAGTAAAGCATTATCTCTTAGAAGATATAAAGTTGTATGAAACTCCCTAAGGAATAAAGCGATTTGAATTTAGAACGTCAAAATCGTGTGTAAACTCGTGGAAAACTAAGTAAAAAAATGCCCATAATAATATGGCATTGTAAAGAGGTTTGTTCGAAAAGCGCACTGGCCACCATAAACAGAACTAAAAAAAAGGTGCGTTTACAAAGAATGTGAAACAAAAGACGGTGTTTGGTCCTGTGATTGTCAGTGAATTTTAATTTATGGAGCCTTGGCTTTTTATTGTCTCGCAGAAGGTGTGAGTTGTAGAGTAAGTATGCTCCTCTGGAATAAAGCCTGTCTTCGTCTTGGGCAGCTTGAACTGCTCGCTTCACTCAGGACTCTATATAAATCCCTCTTTAAGCTCAGGGTTCAATATGTCGCCCGCGACGTAAAACACTGCTTTATTCCCTTAGTGCATAGTCTACTATTTATACTCTAATGACATATAATATTCAAGCAATGGAAACGTCAACCGCATTGGCGGTATTTTACCGTTTATTGTTAAGATTATGCGTCATAACAAGGCGATACATCATCACGTCGTCTCGGCCTCATTGACATGCAGATTATAGTGTCACACGTCTGCCACGTCTTCGGTAATAGTACATTATGATACGAGTGTGCTATGTTGGTCATTACACTAGAGGCGGTATTATGCGCGCCTGCCGCAGGCGAGCGCGATAAGGAAGCCGAGAGCGTAATGACTAATAGCACAAGAGTTCCATACGACTGTTTTCGTCACACTTGCGAGGAAAAAACAATTTTTTGTGATAATAATCAACCACACAGCGAAAACGTCAACAAACATTTGCGGAAAATGGCGCCCAAACCAGCAATGCGCGCGCAGGTTGACATTTACTTCAGCGGCATAAGAACTCTTTGTTGGTATTACAAAAAAACTGTAAGTATTACCCGGCTATATTAAGAGTGCTTCGTATACGTACGTCTAATTGCAGTCACGTACAAACTTGACTTTACCGGGTTATACCTATTATAGTACAAGTGCCGTAATGTAAAGTAAAAAGCACGCGTGTGTAATAGCTTGGATTATGAGCCTAAAAGCGATGTAATAAGATCCACTTTACGAGCAAGTGTGATGAAAAGTAGATATAATTTAGTTACTCACAGCCCTTCTATCCCCATGTATACTATTACATGTTGCTAGTAGTTCATCTTGACAACCTTATGCTCAATATCGCGAATTTTAAGCGATTCCAAAAAAGGAGGTTCTCCAATCGACTGTATGTTTTTTTTGTATGTATGTTACGCGATTACTCCGCTATTTATGAATTGGTGTTGATGATTATTTTGTTTGATAGGTTAGACTTCAGAGGTGGTCCCATATAAATTGTATCGATATCGGTTCAGCAGTTTGGTTTTTAAATCAAAATATGAAGATGTCATCCAGGTAGTCGATATTGAAGTCTTTTTTTATTATTATTGAAATTCTTATAATAAGAGTGTTGAAGCGTTAGTTCAATCATAATCGACTAGATGGCGCTGTACCATGTTAAAACGCGCAAACGCTTGCTCGCATCAAATTTATATGCTGATTTTACTTCCACGATCTAATTGTATCCATATACCTACCCTTAAACATCTACATATGTACATTCAATACTATTATTTAACCACTACATTGGAGTTTTATTTCAAAACCCTGTAGTAGGTAGGCATTCGTGGATATCATCCCAAACAAAGAGCAACATAGAAATTGATCGAAAGTATTTACAGACATTTTCTTTTATAAATAAGCAGATACACAAATAAAAGGCGAAACGTGACCTATCTTTATTGGAGAATATTAGCGAGAGAAAAACTGAGGCCGTGCTATCATATAATTAAGGGGAATATAAATAATAAGTAATTATTTTTATCTTTCCTAAGCTGGTTCAATTCAATATACATTTAACAGCAAAAAAAATTTTTATTTTTTTATGTACGTTCAAGTGACGAGACTTCGGACGTTCGCCTGGTGGTAAGCGTCCCACCTGCCCATAACAGCAGCAGTGCCAAAATTGTGAACTTGCGAACACAATCCTGCGCCGCACCACACTGCGCTCGTCACCCAGAGATATTAGATGTTAAATATCTACATAGCGAGTAATTTTTCTTCTCATTTATATTGAACATAATATTTTTAATTTTTTGTTGTTGTTTAAAATTGCACACCGCGTCTGCTATATTATTTTCAACCGACTCAAAAAAAGGAGGTTCTCAATTCGACTGTAGGTATGTTTTGTTTTCATCAAATCCTTTTCATAGTACGGTTGCCTGGAAAAGAGCGCTTTCAGCGATAAGGCCGCCAATTGTTACAATACTTCTACTTTCATTTTTCTGTCGTGCTCATCATGAATGTAATCATTTCTTTTCATGAGTACAATAAAGACTTTATCTACATATCTATTTTATACTCTACTATACTATTCTCTACTCTTTATAGTATCTACTAACACAAAAAAATATTTTGGAAGTACTCATCAGAACAACTTTATCAAGAGATCAACTTTCAAACCGTAAAATAAAATCAGCTGTTCCGATACTCGATTGCAGCGCCACCTACCGGGTCCAAATGTGAATCTAAACCATCCATGGGCACCAATTGGAACGCATGCTATAAATTTAACAAACTCGACCCAGCTATACGGAGAAGTTTAGTGATAAACAAACGTAGATAACAATTTTATAAGTTACTAGAGGTTGCCCGCGACTTCGTCCGCGTACGGAAGAAATTCGCCCCGCTCCCAAATACTCCATATTATCCTCCAATCCATACCGTTGGATTAACTCATTATCGTTACTCATTTTTTCCCTCCCCATATGCAACCCTTTATATCAAAACTACCAAAAAATATATATTGTTTTTAAAAAGTCTTACCAAATACCAATTTTTATCACTATAACTTCAAAAACAAAAAACATACCATACAAAATGTCATCCCCCATTTCACCCCCTTAAATCATTCCTGTCAAAAAAATATTGAAAACAGCATTTTTATTTCAAATAAACTATCCAAATACAATTGTTTATGACCAAAAGTTCAAAAACAAAGGAGTTTCATACAAAAGTTTTTACCCATTTTTGCCCCCTTAGGGGTTGAATTTCGAAAAATCTTTTCTTAGTACACCCCTACGCATCAAGACAAATATACCCTCCAAATTTCATGTCTCTAGGACCAGCGGTTTAGGCTGTGCGTTGATATATCAGTCAGTGAGTCAGTCAGAACTTTGAATTGTATATATATAGATAGATATAATTATGTTCATCATCATCATCAGCCCGGAGACGTCTACTGCTGAACGACAACCTGCCATTTGCATCCACCGGTTGCCCGCGTCTTTTACAATGTCGTTGGTCCACCTAGAATTATGTTTATAAATAGTTATTAATTGTTAAGTTTATTTCCTAAACTATAAATAATTAGTAGATCAAATTCATCCAGTGATCACCGGGTGATCATCACCCCTAAACGTATGCAGCGACGCGGTGATGTTACTCTGTTCGGGTCCTACTACGTGTTTTCACTTCATTACCATCAAAGGCATTAGGCGAGACACCTCACTGTATAATTTGTTTAAGAAATTGCCAGTGTAAAAAAGCCCACGTATCACCAGTTTTCACCTTGTCTCAGCGTAAACACCGTGTGGGTGTAAAATTATAAGTATTTTCCAATACGTGTCGGGAGAGGCGCGAGATCCGAGATAGGACAGGGCAGCGATTAGCAGATAACAGCCAAAGTGTCGGTAGCCTATTACGAGATGGGCGGTATTCATAGAGGTTATTATTCTGTAGACGGGACCACTGAAGAAAGAAGTGAATAGAACAGAAATGTGACGGGCTGCGCTAGCCGGCATTAAGTGCAATTACGCTTAATGACAATTCTACCAATATACATGTTTTATACTGATATTTCTCAAAAAGCCAATTTAAATAGACGCGTAGGAAACCAAACCACATTGCATCGTAATTAGATCAATTTTAATCAATTGCAAAATGGTTATTTCGAGCGTTTTAATTCAAATGCGCATCCAATGGTTGGCATTTATTCGTCGTAGTTTCTGTACAAATTAGTGTGAAACTGGCGACAGCGGTTTTCCACAACAACAATATTAAAAATAAAAAAATAAAAATATTGGGAAATAATGAAATAATAATAATAATATTGGGATTTAATAATTATTTTTATTTAACAACTTCGCTTTTCTGTGGACGGGACTAGTTTAGTACAAGTGAAGTTACATGCACAAATGAACTCAAGTACTTTAATAAAAAATATCAACCGCCTTCAATTTCGATTACCTGAGTGACATGTTTCTTCTAGTTATTTTGATTTAAATGCTACTGAACCGATTTCGATAAAAAACGATTGATAATTGGCGGAGTAATCGCGTAGCAAACATACAAAAAAAGTACTGACAGTTGAATTGAGAATCTCCTTTTTTGTAGTCGGTTGAATTTAAGTGCCTATTACCTGATTTAAAAAAAGAGGAGCTTCTATGTTCGACTCTGTACTGAATTTTTTCAAGAACAGATAATTATTAACGCGCGCAATAAAAATAAACTATTTTACTACACGCTACGACAGACTGCAAACAAAAGACAATTTTTTTTTCAACAAAAGATATTCATTTTTTTAATTTTAATAATAAAAAAAAACTAATAAATATTCCAGCTTTACCGGCCAATATTCACTTTTTCGATTCCGATGAGTTTGTACCTTATTCTCACTTTATAATGAACGCCCCTCGTACAGCTTGCCAAAGATGGGCACTTTTTTTCATAAAGTTTTTTTTTAGAAAGGGTAATTTTCCAAGACATGTACCGGCTAAGCCGATAGTTCTTGAGAAAAGTTGTTATTGTTAAAGTTGTTAAGACGTACTTAGAAGATATTTCTAGAGAGTTGAATTAGCTTGAATTTAATATCAAAATGGTTCCTCTAAGCCTCATAGTTTCCTCAAAAACGTAAAAAAGTTGTCTCAAATGCTGATTCTTTGAGCATCTGTGTAGAATATCATCTCTGTGGCGGTTACACAGGAGATGCATCTGATGAGCATCTCTTTTCCAATAGAAAAGCTTGCGTTTTTTTGCATTGCTTGATATATTTCTTATAAATGGCGTGTAAAATTACGGCAAACAAAATATACAAAATTTATTTCTAACAAGTAATATACAAAATCCACAGCCCAGTGTTGCAGTCAGCAATTAATTCGCCAATTCTCAAACATTATGCAAAACTAACATTGTACTGCATTTTATATTTCACAGCTTTATGCTAGCTAATTAATTCCAATGTTTCCTCTTGTTGACCGTCTCGTCGCCAGAAATGGTATTTGTAGAACGAATTTGCAAAGGATGCGGTTTTGAATTCGAATTAGCTTGCAGAACACTCAGTGGTCAGTTTTCTATTTAGTACATTTATAATACTCAAGTAATTTAAAGGCTATTGACTGCCATATAGCTTAGTGTCTGCCTTATAGCTTAGTGACCGCCTTATAACTCAGTGACTGCCTTGTAACCGTGACTGCCTTATAGTTCAGTGACTGCTCTTTAGCTTAGTGACTGCCATAAAACTCTGTGACTGCTTTGTAACTGTGACTGCCTTATAGCTTAGTGCCTGCCTTATAACTCAGTGACTGCCTAATAGCTTGTGACTGCCTTATAACTCAGTGACTGCCTTGTAACCGTGACTGCCTTATAGTTCAGTGACTGCTCTTTAGCTTAGTGACTGCCATGAAACTCATTGACTGCTTTGTAACTGTGACTGCCTTATAGCTTAGGGACTTCCTTATATCTCAGTGATTGCCTTATAGCTCAGTGACCGCTGGGTGGCGCATCATTGTTGCGGCCATAGTCAACTGTCAATCAGTTTTGTTGAACAACATTTTGTTATTGTAAAGTATATTTTAAAGACTCGAATTTCCAGAGAAAATCTGCATGTGCTGGTGTGTACAGAAATCCCTTGCCTTGCTAATTAAAGCTCTGTCCAACATAAAATGTAAACAATTATCTAACCTACACAGGCCAAAGCAAAGGCTATTTCAGGCCATCCACAGCTGCATAGATTCTTAAAACAAGGCACAGTACCTACCTATCCATGGACTAGATTATCGACAACGCCCTCATCAAGAGCAGATCTATTTATGAACGATTAACAAGAAAACTTGATTTTGCCACATCCGGACCGCCGCTGGCGCTATCTGCGAAAAGTTTTGCCTGTGGAAACTCATGACGGCGCAGACGCGCCCGATTAACGTCATTCGGTGTGTGCCTTATTTCAATGAATTTAGAATGAAGTTTGAATGGAATGGCAAGCCGCCCGTGCCATGTCCGCGCCCCACGCCATTTCTGTGTGGCCTGCGCCTTAGCACTCGTCACCCTGGGGCAATGCCGTAAGTTTACAGTAATAGTAACATTAAGTTTACGTGTTGTTAGCTAATTGTGTTGATAAGTTTCATCGAAGTATGTGATGTCATGAATAATGGATTTATTCTATAGGGTTACGCAATTACGCATATCAATATTACTAAGCTGAAAGGAGGCCATTGTAATCATCATTGTTTGTAGTGTTAGGACTCTACTGCAGAGTCCGCCTGGGGAAGTACCACACCTTTTCCAGTTATTCAACCGCCAAGCAGTAGTGTGCAAGCATTAATGTGTTCCGGTTTGAAGGGAAATGTTACCAGATAAATTACTGGGTATGAAGAGATTTAACATCTAATATCTCAGGGTGACGAGCGCAGTGCAGTGCGGTGCAGGATTGTGTTCGCAAGTTCACAATCCTGGCACTGACCTAAATCCAGTAGTGGACAATTAAAAAGGCTGATTATGATTTATTATGAAATAAAATTATACTACGCTGTTTTTTGCGGTTCCTTGCCCGATCTTATATCCCACGTGTCGTGTTTAGTGCGGTTTGAGTTTCGTAACTAGACTTACTTCATCATCAGCCAGAAGCCGTCCACTGCTGGACGAAGGCCTCCTTTTAATAGGGAGGGGTTGCCATAATCCCCACGCTCGGTAAGCGGCTCCGGGATCGCAGAATGCTCACCATCGTTAACCGAGAGGGCGCTGCTTTCCGTCGCCCGGTGGTTCTAGATGCAGTTTTAGTTCATTATTCAACACTATAGTAAAATTATTCACAAAGACCTAAGGAGAAAAGATTCTTATACCTGGTCAAAGTTGTTCAAAAGAATAAATATAATAATCGTTAAGTACTAGCATTTCGCGTATAATCTGTAAATATATCTGCGCCGTTAAACCCATATATCCCGCATCACGTACAATTATTTATGTTAAGTCATCTACACTACCTAAATAGCAGAAGAAAAAGTTTCAATTTGTCGAAATAAACATAAAAACGTCTTATTTAAAGGTTGAGGGAGCATCGTCGTAATTTTAAAGTGGCTATTAGCAGTAAACTCAGTCTTGGGACATAAAGTCCAGTCTAGTACCGTGATGCCGATGAATTAGGTATTTTATGACCTTTGCTAGATGTGGGTATCACTGCGCAATTAAAAACTGATACTTGACTGGACATTAGTAATTATCAGCGACGGAAGTGCGCGAGGTGCTACAGGTGCGTTCGGATAGCCCCTTGGTAGCAAAAATAACTGTTACAAACGCCAATAATGATCACATGTAGCGTTCGTTTTGGGAATGTGTGTGCAAAAGTTGCATTATTATCTGTTTTCGCTCACCGTTCGGATAGGTCAAAAACAGCTAAAAATGCCATCGTACTCTTCCACTTTTGACCCACCTCGCACATGGGATCGTTGTGATCGTTTTTTTACATTAAGTTTTTGACGTTTGGTTTTCGCGGTGTTTTGGGGTTTTGTTTGTCAAGTGCTGTCCCTGTGACATTCGTTTGACATGCCCGCTAGACCCTAGTGACTGTACCGTTCGTTTTGGGTGGGGACAAAAGTGGCAAACATGGCAAAATTCTCAAACCGTACGCTTTATTACGTCAACGCCAATTTTGAAAATGCTAATAATGCCACCATAGGCTATCCGAACGCCCCTTACGTCGTAACTCCGAAAAAGAACATTAAAATCTATGTGATAAAGACCACTTTTTTATGCAATAGAGTGACGAGCCGTGGTTACGTTGGCCTGGCGGTAAGCATCACGCCTGCCCATAACAGCAGTAGTGTCAGAATTGTGAATTTGCGAACAAAATCTTGCGCCACGCTGCACTGCGCTCGTCACCTTGAGATGTTAGATGTCAAATCTCTACTGCCTTGTAATAAAATCCGGTAACATTGCCCTTCAAACCGAAACACAGTAATGCATGCACTACTCATTGGTGGTTGAATAACTGCAGGCGGGCTCTGCAATAGAGTGCAAGAGTGCACTGCAAAAATGCTGGCGGCATTGCCACGTTGGCTGGCAATTAATATACGCCAGCATTCTGGTCACCTTAACCAATCCTTTGGCCAGGTCCGTTTATAAGGCATGGGCGGCCGGCCCCCAGGGGCCTAAAGTCTCGACTCCAAACAGCACAAACATGTACGTACTGGGTTTCAGCATTAGATGAGGCAGCGCCAGCGTGATAATTTGTCCTGGAAAGATGTCACGGATATTATACAGGGTTAGTTCTAGTCAGTTAGCGTCCTTTTACGGGCATATTCTGTACATCAAAACAAACAACTTTTATACATTATCAGCTGTTCCATACAAAAAGTCACATCGACCTCGGGCAAAATGTGTGGACCTGCTGTTTTTTTTCGCGTTTTCAATGTTGGCCCCATAGTAAAAGTTGTTTGTTTTGATGTACAGAATATGGATATTAAAAGGATGCTAACTGATTAGAACTAACCCTGTATACTACTGTCTACTTAACAGGAGGTAATTCATGTTACTTATTAGTTGATAAAGACACAAATGTGAAAAAACTCGCCTCCCCAGCCAAAATAAATATAGCGTTACTCGGGATGAGGTAAGGATTCGAACGATAACCCATACATACAAACCTCTTCAGGCATTTAGAAGTTAAGGTGGAATAAAGAAACTCACATACATACAATCATACATGAACCCTAAAAACCTAAGGTACACTCATTTCTGGGCAGTCGAGTAATAATCATTTAATTGTTCACTCACAAATCAAATTGAAATATTGGGGTATTATCGATCTATTTCTGTTTGAACCAAAAATGTCTGTAAATGTGTACAAACTAAATAAAGCCCAAAATACACGTAGCAATAATATTGGTACAAAGCCCCACACTAAAGTTCTGGTCAATACAATAGTTTCAACACGCATTGAAAATTTTCAATACAGACACGTCTATGGGACGTTGTATTATTTTCAAACGAGACTGTTCGCAATTGCGGTTGAAATCGAATAGAATTATAGCTTGTGTCGCCACCTAGTTTTAATGTCTATTCTGGGCGTTCGTTTAGACGACAGACTTCGTCATCATCATCATCAGCCCGGATACGTACACCGCTGAACAAAGGCCTCTCACTTAGAACGCCACTCTGTACGACAACATGCCATTTGTATCCGGTCGGTCCACCTTGTGGCGGCCTACCTACTTGAGCCTTCCAGTTAGTGGTCTCCATCAAAAACCCTTCTTATCCCATCGGTTAACAGTTCTTCGACAACATTCTAGGATATTTTTGACAGAAACATTAGGATATTTTCAACCGACTTCAAAAAAGGAGGTTCTCAATTCGACTGTATGTTTTTTTGTATGTATGTTACGCGATTACTCCGCCAATTATGAACTGATATTGATTATTCTTTTTTTGTTTGGTAGGTAATACTTCAGAGGTAGTCCCATATACATTTTATCGAAATCGGTTCAGTTGTTTGGTTTTTAAATCAAAATTACTAGAAAATATGAAGATGTCATCCAGGTTGCGAGTCCATAAACAGGTTGAGAAATTTGGCATCTTAGGCAGAGACTTCTGTAGCTTAATTCGCAAAGCAGTTGGGATGGAAACCCATAGAGACTGCTCGTATGCAGGTTCGAGTCCTGCCAGAGGTCATAATTTTTCTTCCTGTCTAAGCTTTAAAAACATGTCATCCAGGTATTCGAAGTTGAAGTCGGTTGTATTTTTTTTAAAGAGCGTATTATTCTTATTGTAGGAACTCTTCGATCAAGAATAACAAAGTATATACGTAGGTACTAGTCATTATGAATAAAGTTTACTACGAAATGGACCCTGATATCACAAAAATCATCTGTTCCGTACATTTCGTAGAAGGATCAGCCTCGCAGGAACAGCTGATAATTGTTTTAGAGTTTTCAGGTTGGGTCCCGTGGTGAAAATTGTTAGCAATGACGAGTGTAATGATTTCCTAGGATATTATTATGTCTGTCGTCTAATCGAACATCCAGTATAATAAATGAAAATGGATGTCATTGTATTTTATGTAACTTTAATAACTCTGCGATTTGAAAACAATTCAACAGATTTCTTTAATAATCTGACGACACCAATCTCTCAATCTCTCTCTGGACCTGAGTATGTCCTTAAACTGCAACCAGACCCACCGGAGGACGGGCAGCAGCGTCCTCTTGGTTAACGGTGGTGAACATTCTGCGATCCCCAAGCCGCCTGCCAAGCGTGGGGATTATGGCAACACCCCTCTATAAAGGGGCCTTCGTCCAGCAGTGGACGTTTTATGGCTGACGACGACCAATCTCTCAATAAAATACTAAACATATTAGTTTTCGACGTGTCGTTTACACAATTATTTCATAAAATTATTTTTTTATGTTATGTCTAGGGTTTTTAATTTTTATTTATATTTTTTTTTTTTTTTTTGTAAATAAGTAGTTTTTAGTATATAGTTTAAATATTTATTTTAAGTTTTGTACATATGTAAATATTATTTATTCCTGTGTACGAATAAAACATAACAGAATCCTGTTATAATGAAGTCCGGTTAGCATGACCTAGTATTAGTAGTAGAGACGTGACTAGTTTAGTATAATTATATGGTATGACGCACTGAACAGAGAAGTGAATAGAACGGAAATGTGACGGGCCGCGCTAGCCGGCATTAAGTGCAGATGCGCTTGATGACAATTCTACCAATATACATGTTTTTAAACTGAGAATACTCAAAAAGACAATTTAAATAGACGCGCAGGAAACCAAACCACATTGCTTCGTAGTTAGATCAATTTTAATCTGTTGCAAAATGGCATTTCGAGCGTTTTACTTCAATGATTGGCGTTTTTGCGTCGTAGTTTCTATACAACTATGTGTGAAACTGGTGACAGCTATTTTCCATACAATTGGTTTACAACATTGTTTTGATAGCCGTTCTACCTAAGAAGTAGGGCTTTCGCTTTTCTGTGGTATGACGTAATGACGTTCCGCTTGGCTTTGGCTTAGCTTCTGCTACAAAAGTTTCTATCTATTGTTCTCCACTGTTGGCCATTACCTTCCTTTTAACAATAAAATACTTACAGTGTAAAGTCGAGGCAAACATTCAAGTTAAGAGTTGCTAACAAAGTTCTGAAATTATTTAATTAAAGAACTTTATAAGATTAACTCAAAAGTCAATTTAAATCATACAAATGACGTCAATGGTCCGTACAAAAGTATTGTTAAATTAACAGGAAAACTCGAAGAACTTCCCATAAAAGTCCACTTCAGTAAACAAATACCCCGGTGCCAATAAGCTTTCCGGAAATACCAACACTTCTCACAAAACCATACGATTGAATTTTAAATGAGCTCTGCATGCTCAACAACCAGATAATAAAAACCCGGCCCCGAGTCAAAATAAACTTTCTCCTGTAAAAGATAAGGGCGATAATACGGCCTTTGTAAAGCAGAACGACGTTGTAAGGAAATGATACAAGATTGGACAAAATAGGGGCTGAAAATAGTTCACTTCTTTAGTTCGGTTGATTCAAACTAAACACGAATTTAGGTAATAAGGCACGCTCTATCGATTTCTCATCATAATATATTAGTTTTATTATGAAAACTGACGTGGTTTTGACACATTTTTGTTCGCATTTTTGTTTCGCAGCTGCACGCGCGTCGGGCTCTGTTTTCACTCTTTGAAAAAGGTCACCGGATGTGATCGAAACTATAGTCGGAGTATCCGATTTAATTAAACGTGAGTATTCCCGTATGAATAAAACAAAATATAATAGTTATCACCGTTATCCGACGGTTGTTCAATAGTTTGGGTATTCTGCGTAATGTATACAAAAACAAAGATATGTTTACAACCCAGAGGGAGTTATCATAAGATTACTAGCCCGGCTCGAATACGTAATGTGCTTGTGATGCGATTTAGACACATGTAAACTTACATTACATATAGCTTTCTGGCTCCAAAATGTACAAAGATATATATGTCGGAGAAAAGGATGTACACGATTAAATTTACTAATTTATTTATCAGAATGGCAACACCGCAAGCGCCATAGTCAACGGAGGAGTTTTGGCGGGAACGCGAGAAAATCATGTCGCTGCATTATATAATTTTCTAAAACTTGTGTTTTTTCGAGTGTTAATGCATAAAAATGGTGGCGTTTTATTCATTAAGTGCTGATTTACGAGCAAGAGTGTGGGCAAGTGATGTAATGTAGTGACACGTGTCATTTCGTGTTGTTTCCAAAACTCCGAAGAAGCTTGTAGTAAAGTTGCCAAGACTTTACTAGGGCATGATTGGACTTGACTGTGACTTACTGTGTGTGACTTGGACTGTGACTACGACTCATTTAACTGCAGAAAGAAGAATCGATGAAGAAATATGTATTCGGCTGAAGGACTAGTATCCATAACCAGGAACTATTAAAAACAACATAGTCAACGGAAATTGTAGATGTCTAGACGTCTATGGTACATTTCTAGCTGTCAGTGTCAAAGTCGTTTCTGCCAGCTGTCTGTGTCGAATGTAAACGACATCTGTCAGTAGAGCGTTTGATCGAGGCATGTGTTCTGAAGTTACTCACTTGCTCCCGAGACAGCGCCTGCACCGGATGTGCGCACTGACTGATTTTTAAGCAACATGGACGCCGACAACGTGCATGCCGGAACGTAATCCGTTCGAATCCGCGACGTATATAAAATAGAAACACACGAAGAAATTACTTCGCCAGTTATGAACAGATTTTGATGATTCTTTTTTTGTTTGGTACTTAGATAATACTTTAGAGGTAGTTCCATATATTTTTTATTGAAATCGGTTCAGTAGACTAGTTTATAAATCAAAATTACTAGAAAATATGAAGATGTCATGTAGGTATTCGAAATTGAAGTCGGTTGTATTAAAAAAAGCGTATTATTATTTAACTGCTTGTCAGAGCCTGATGTTTGTTTCATTTTGTTTAAATTTGATTATTTCAACTAAAATGGATGTCCACACTTCAAACCCTGACGAAGCCAACCGGACTGTTATTCCAACCTTCAAAGTATAACGCAATCCATAATCATATTAAACCTATTGTAAGCCCTCTTTGCTCAAACAATTGCTAGCTGAGGTAGTGAAATCAAATTATTGAGAACCTTTATTGAATCTTTAATTGGGAATGGCTACAGAAATACATTTAGTTAATCTGACCGCGGCTAAGAAACTATTCGACCATTTGCGTCCCTGAGATGGTGCTTTATTTACAATCGTCCAGTTACTAGAACTCTACATAATTATAGATCTCTTATTACAATTTTGTCGTGGAAATCTTTTGCGGTATTAATAAGCATATTTTTTTCGCTCAGATCACGACAAACTTCCCGCGCCGTCTACTAACTGAAATAGTAGGTTACGTTACTGCAAGGCGTCAAGCTAGCGCCCGAGCGCAGCGTCAGTACGTAGTACTATTATTTATCCTGTGGCGTCAGTCAGTCTGTCAGTCAGACAGGGGTCTGATTATTATAGTATTTTCTTATAGTATTAAAATAAATAAATATTGAAGAACATTTTACACACAGCGCCATCTAGCCCCATACTAAGCAAAGCTTGTATTATGGAAACCAGATAGCTGTTCGAATACTTATATACATATTTTTTTCGTAAATACATACTTATAATATAATACATAACCCAACCATAACAGATAAACCCGCACTAAGTCACGCTTCTCCGTGTAAGTAGTCCATTAGTTCACCTCGCTATGCTCGTGCGCTAAACGCCGTGCAAAGAATGGAGGAAAGAAAGGCCGAGCCGCACTAGAAAGGAATGCTGCTTCTGAACAGTCTAATTAAAACTACGCAAATTTATGAAGATTTACCCAACAATTATAGACCTTTTCTTGTCATGGACAAAAGACCCTTAGGAAGCAAATTGAATTTGATTAGATGTGGACCACTATTACGTTTATTAATATTAGTAATTCAATTATCAATTCATTACATCCTGTGGTTTCACCCGCTATCCTGAAATGAACGTTCACTTTGTATCAGAAAAAGGACGTTTGTCAATCCCTGGTATTCGAAATAGATCGCAATTTTTCAGCCATAAGCTCATTCACGTGTCATGATAAACTTTCACATTTCTACCATAAATGTGAACATGATAGACAACCCTTAGCTTTTGTTATCTGGCTTTAACCGATGACAAGCATCATATTGCGCTACAAAAATTACAACATTCATGTGAGCATCATACGTAGTACTATTATTTATTCTTTATTTTTTATATCATCATCAGCCCGGAGGCGTCCAATGGTGGACGAAGGCCTCCCCCTTAGACCGCCATACTGTACGACAACCTGCCATTTGCATCCACCGGTTGCCCCGCGACTTTCACAATGTCGTCGGTCCACCTAGTGGGAGGCCTTCCTACGCTGCGTCTTTCGGTTCGCGGTCGCCACTCAAGAACCTTTCTCCCCCATCGGTTATCAGTTCTTCGAGCGATGTGGCCTGCCCATTGCCACTTCAACTTGCAAACCCTGCGAGCTATGTCGGTGACTTTGGTTCTTTGGCGAATATCCTCGTTCCGATTTTATCGCGCAAAGTAACTCCGAGCATAGCTCTCTCCATCTCAGCTAATAAAAATAACACGCTTTAAAAAACAACCGACTTCAATTTCGGCTACCTGGATGAGATTTTGGTCAATTTTGAAGGCTTTAGTTGACAGTTCTAAACTAATTAAAATATTGCAGTCACTTTATTACCTGCTTCTTAGCACGCGCCGAGGACCAATTGGTATTTCCCCGGGCGAGAACGTGATAAAGCTAGAATATGGATACGTCTGTCTCGTTTTCGCGGGGAAAAAAGAGTGTATAGACTTTTATCACGGCTCGCGTGCTAGGCGGGCAGGCATGTTAACTGAGGACAGCGATACTTTATTTGGTTTAGTTCTCTCAACTAAAACCTTCAAAATCAAAACCCATAATATCTTCATAATTTTCCAGTTATTTTGATTCATTCCAGTAATTTTGATTTAAACTACTAAACCGATTTCGATAACATTTATTTGAGACCACCTCGGAAGATACACCCACCAAACAAAAAAATAATCATCAAAATCAATTCATAATTGGTATGGCGTAACAAACATACAAAATAATACGCTTTAAAAAAAAATACAACCGACTTCAACTTTGAATGCCTGGTTGACATCTTCATATTTTCTAGTCATTTTGATTTAAAAACCAAACAACTCAACAAATTTCGATACAATTTATATAAGACCTCTTCTGAAGTATTACCTACCAAACAAAAAAGAATCATCAAAATCAGTTCATAATTGTCGGAGTAATCGCGTAACATACATACAAAAAAAAACAGTCGAATTGAGAACTTCCTTTTTTGAAGTCGGTTGAAAAGAGATAGAGATAACGCACTCTAGTCAATAAATTAAATAAACACTGCTTGCAACAAAACAACGAAATTAATCACAATTCTGTTTTCCAACTTAGTTCTTAAGCTAGATAGGTATATAACAAAACAAAATTTAATTTAATCGAGTTTTACTTTTGAAGGATAATCATTAGTTGGCTCTATATCTCTATAATAATTAAAATATCTAACTGTTAAAACCCTAACGCACATACATAATGAGCTAGGTACATATAATCGAAACAGCACATTATTTTTAACGCAGAAAGTAAAAAAAATTTATCAAACTCTGCCGCATGTTTTCGCTAGAAATTGAGAAAGTCATTTGTTTTGCCCTACTAAATACATGTAGATAACGTTTTATAATCTAGTGACTAAATTATTCTCAACCTGCAATTTTAGCGACTAGTTCCAAACTTTCCAAGGTCGCTTTGATTGAGCTTTGGAGTTAATCTTTGAACCGGTGGATTCAGGTTCAAACCGGCAAAACCTGGACAATAGTAACTCATAGACCGTATGCTAATAGTTTGTAAGACTATTATTTGCTTGTAGATTGAGTTTTGGAAATGTAAACCAGGGAGCTAGTATAGCTTGATCTATTTCTATGGACGGCATTCGATTATTGAAATGAAGTTTCAGATTTTAATTACTAGTAGCTGTACGTGGTTTAGCCTATCATTAGAGAGAGGCCCGAAGATCGAAATAGATGTTTCTTATATAATTATACATGTTTATACATGGCATTTATTTTATTTTATTTATTTGGGACTGTAAACAGTGGCGTAGTCTGACTTTTTTGCCAAGGTATACATCATCAACAGCCCGGAGATGTCCACTGCTGAACAAAGGCCCTTAGACCGCCTCACTGCTCAACAAACTGCCATTTGCACCGGTTGACCGGGACTTTCACAATGTCGTCTTCACCTAGAGTCTAGAGGAACTACCTAAGCTGCGCCTTCCAGTTCGTAGTCGTCACTAAGAACTTTATTCCCCATCGGTTATAACACTAGTGCATGTGAGATTCGGACAACGTGCACTACGTGCATTGTAGGAAGTGAAGAATGTGATAGTCACTTTAGAGCACAAGACATCCCGAGACCAGCAGGGCTAGCATGCGCACCGCGAGAAAATTTTCTCGATTCTTAAAAACAGGACAAGGCTACGAATCTGCAGTTTGTCTCGTTTTCGCACGACATAAAGACACGACAAAAAATTTTCGCGGTGCGCATGTTAGCCCTGCAGACCATTTAGGAAACCGGTCCAATTGGTACAACAGAAATTCGGACACTCCAGACAATGTAGATTGGACCTGAGTATGTCCTTAAACTGCAACCAGACCCACCGGAGGACGGGCAGCAGCGTCCTCTTAGTTAACGGTGGTGAGCATACTGCGATCCCCAAGCCGCCTGCCAAGCGCGGGGATTATGGCAACACCCCTCTATTGGGAGGCCTTCGTCCAGCAGTGGACGTCTTACGGCTGACGACGAGTCACTGTAGCCCCAAGCCATTATTCTTCGAGTGATTTGGCCTGTCCACATACAAACAAGTCATACATAAGTACGCTACACATACAAGTCTGAAAATTGTAAGTATCTGAGTTCACAATTCATTTAGAATTCATGTTAATCACCCTAACAACAAATACAAAAATAATCACAGACGTGGAAAACATGTACACCAAACATTAATAAATATTATTTGTAAATTGGAACGTAACGAGTCTTACGGGAAAATCACTCATGAATGATAACACGTGATTGGAAATAACAGTATTAATACAGAAAATAGCAATATATCTGAAGATCATAACAGATCATTAACGACTTATATTGTATTCAGTCGGGGAAGAATCAGAATTATCTAAGATGTGGGATGAATTGGAATATCAAAAATATTAATCCTATCGGAAATAAAATAATTAAATACTAAAAAACTTAATAAGGTGACTAACCAATACCTCGTCGTCAGCCATAAAGCGCCCACTGCTGGACGAAGGCCTCCCCCTTAATAGACGGGTGTTGCCATAATCCCCACGCTTGGCAGGCGGCTTGGGCCGCAGAGCTCACCACCGTTAACCAAGAGGACGTTGCTGCCGGTCCTTCGGTGGATCTGGTTGCAGTTTAAGGACATACCCAGGTCCAACATATACCAATACCTAAATATCTTATATTATTAAGATATTTAGCCATTAATTAATAAATAATTAAATATCGGTGGACATTTTTCACACAGCGCCATGCAGCCCCTAAATAAGCAAAGCTTGTAATATGGACGAAACGGTTTGATTCCAGTTTCTTTATTCGAACTGCGGAACAGTGGGTAGCGCTGCCCGAGTGGGTTTTCCCCGATAATTATAATCTGGGTGTCTTCAAGTCGCGACTGAATTGGTTTCTTCTAGGCAAGCGTGCCCCATCGTAGACTGCATCTTCGTTTAACATCAGACGAGCAGTCAACCGCAAGCCTAATAGTAAGAAAAAACAGTTAGCTAATAGAATACTTAAATACTTTTTTTTTTGTAAATACATACTACACCCAGACACAGAACACACATCAATGATCGTCACATTAAATGTTTGCCCTGAGTGGGGATCGAACCCACGACCTACAGTTCTGAAGGCAGACATGCTACTTACTGAGCTATAAGGCAGTCAACAGCTTATATTGTTACCAGCAAGTCTTACAGTACAAAAAAATACTCTAGATTCTAGTCTAGACTCTAGACTCCATTATATAAAATAAGCTTGGGAGCTTCTTTTATATAATGGAGTGGAGACGAGACGAGCGAGACGTTTGCCTGGTGGTAAGCATCACATCTGCTGATGATAGTAGCAGTACTAGAATGGTGAACTTGCGAACAAAATCCTGCACCTCACTGCACTGCGCTCGTCACCCTGAGATATAAGATGTCAGTCTCTTCATGCCCAGTAATTTCTCTGGCAACATTGCCCTTCAAACTGAAACACAGTAAAGACCGTCACACACGTAGAAGATGCTATAATATTTCATAGTCTATAGTGGCTTACCATGCGGACTATGGGACCTATTCACTAAGCTACCAAACTAAGTTTATACCTTGGAGTTTTGGCGGGAACACGGAAAAATCATGTCGTTGCATTCTATTATTTTCTTAAACTTGTGTTTTATCGCGAATTAATGATTAAAAATGGTGGTGTTTTATTCATTGAGTGTTGAATTACATGCACGAGTGTGGGCAAGTGATTTAATGTGGTGAAACATGTATTTTCGTGTTGTTTTCAAAACTCCGTAGAAACTCATAGTAAAGTCGCCACAACTTTACTAGGGTATGACTTGGACTCGACTATGACTAAATTCGTGTGACTGACTGTGATTTCATGACATATATGACTTGATTTTTATTAAAAACTTGAAACTTCATAAATTTGACACTGGCAGAATGCACAACGTGCGATGCCAACAACTAAGAAAAAAAATATTTAAAAAAAAGTTTATACCTTTTATATTTATACCATGTCGATGACTTGGCCAACATTATGTTGCAAGTTTGTTATTTAAAAAAAAAAAATTTTTTTTTTTATGTATTCAGTTTATATTTTTTATTATTATCATCAATGTGACCATTCATAAGTGTACTGTTAAATGTACCCAAGTGAACTAAATAAATTGAATTGAATTGACTTAAATGCGATAAAAAAAGCTTTAAATTAGAGTTCAATTAATTGAAGCAAACTAAAAAACTATACCAGAAACTACTATAAAGAACCAAAGTCACCGACAGCTCTCAGGGTTTGCAAGTTGAAGCGGCAACGGGTAGGCTACATCGCTCGAAGAAAAAAAACAATTCTGAAGTGACGACCACGGACCGTAAGACGCACCGTAGGTAGGCCTCCCACTAGGTGGACCGACGACATTGTGAAAGTCGCGGGCAACCGGTGGATGCAAATAGCAGGCTGTCGTACAGTCTGACGGTCTAAGGGGGAGGCCTTCGTTTAGCAGTGGAAGACGATGCTGATGATGATGAAAAATCTATTAACAGAAATTAAAAATATTTTACCAGTTAATTCATAATGCTCATATTACGAAATTGAAACTTGATCATTTTCCTTGTTATTTGCATTACAATTACAAAAGTAATATAAAATGGAAAAGGTTTCTTGACTAACGCGAACTTTATTTTTCAAATCATAAAGTCTGGTCAAATACAACTGTTTGACAAAAGGAAAGGCAAGCGTGTCGTTTTATTTACCTTGAAATTGAACTAGGACTTCATGGTTTACCTTATAATAAAAACCTTCGCTTGACAAGAAAAAATCTGAGCAATTGAGAAGGATCATAATGTTATGGTTCAGTTAGATCGGCTGACCACGATTGAATGCCCTTAGAAATAAATTTGAATCGGGCGATAATTTTAGTTTTGGGTTACTTTTTGCGTTGAAATTGAAACCGATTTATTACAAAATATACAATCTGTTACAAAAAGGTTCAACGAAAATGACAGGTGTGTATGTACTCATCATTATGAACAACTTTAACTACCCCCGAAATCGCGAAAACAAAAAACAGCCGTTCCATACAATATTTAGTCCAAGGTCAATGAACTTTTGTATGAAACAGCTGTTTTTTTCGCGATTTCAGGTTTGGCCCCATAGTAAAAGTTATTAATAACGATGAGAACATACACTCCCTTCAGTATTATTGAACCTTTTTGTTACACACTGTATATTGCAATGTTTGTATGCAAGTGTGTTTGCTTAGATCAAAATTTGCAACAGGATTTGAACCAGTTCTTGTAGCCCGAATAGGCCGAAAGAACAAAGGCCTTTTGTCAAACCATGTTTTCTGTTAACTATATTTAACACTTTAATAAATTAAAAGCTTTACAAAACGATTATACCAACTTGTCTTCTTACTATTCTATCATTCCAAATATTGGAGAACAGTATTTATGCTGATTTTATAACTGTTTAAATTCAACAAAGCACAATGCCTATGTGAAATAGCAAAATGCACATGAAATACAACAGCCACAACCACTATCGGCATTGCTAATTGCTATTGTCAAAATCTCTATTAAAATGCCCATTAAAAACCTTAAGACTTTACTTTTGTGAATATTAAACTTCCATTTCCAATTGGGTTTAGGAAATGTATGATTACGCAAGCTTTATATTTAGCTGTTGTAATCCTGTGGTGTCTTCAAGTCACAAGAGAATCCGTTTAATCAAGGCAAGCGTGCTCCAACGTATAACGAATCTTTACCTAAATGCCATGGCGGTCAAACGCAAGCCAAATAAAATAAAACAAAAAATAAATAAAAACAACTGAACTCTATGGAAGAAAAGAGATGTTAGATTTTTTAAAGGTCCACATGGACATTTCCCATACGCTGGCATAGATCATACGCTGGCATATATCATATAGCCTGTTGATGGCTCGTAAACATAATTTCTCCTACAAACACGACTCACCGTTGCGCAGGGGGCGAGATAACGTTATATGCTTGCGATTAGTCATTCACTGGGATGGCGCAGTTATGAAATACAATGAGATTCTGACGTACTCGCAGTGGCTAGCAGTGGTTTATAAACTGCAAATTTTCGTTTGAGGGGAAGTCGGACGAGCAGTCAACAGGATTTAAAGTCTTTGGCAGGTGGCCTAGAGGTACAAAGGTGTTGTAACCTACAATACAATACAATACAATACATCTTTATTGTGCACCAACAGTAAAAGATCTTAAAAAATAATAATTTTACAGACATCGGCAGTACAAGGGCGGCCTTATCACCTTAAGCGATTTCTTCCAGGCAACCTTTGGATGGACAGAACAAATAAATTTAGTATTAGGTACTTGTATGAACTAGGCCAAAATGTGACATGCCTATAATAGGTAATGTAGTTTAATTGTTTTGCCACCGCCAAGACATGTCATAGAACTTCAGACGGCAAATTAACTTTGAAGAAGCACCCATGTAACGTATGAACAAATTATCATCACAACAGCTTATCATCATTAATTGTAAGAATATCTGTCTTTGTTGTCAACTTATCTACGTAAAACGTTTTGGAAAACTGTCGCTACCTTTAGTGCTCAACAGTGAAAGGCCACTAGAACTTCCTCTGTGACTTATACACTAAGGATCCAGGAAATTTCCCGAGCCACTAAGTTTCCGCCCAAATCCGGGTCAAATTAGGACCTTCCCCGGCGGTTGCACTAACCGTACAGAATGTGGTCCCCTAAGTGAAACGAATCGTGTTTCCTTTCATGACAAGTGACAGTTTATTCTCGCTGTGTTTATCTTATTTTCATTTAGCTGGGTCAAGTACGTTTTGACATTACCAAGGAAAATAAAACATAGGTGTTAGTCTATGAGAAGAGATTTTTATGGATAAGTAAGACTCAGAATGCTGCACATTACAAATTTTTTTTTATGTATATAATATTACGCTTTAAAAAAAAATACAACCTACTTCAACTTCGAATACCTGGATGACATCTTCATATTTTCTAGTAATTTTGCAGTAAACAGTAGCAGTGCCAGAATTGTGAACTTGCGCACACAATCCTGCGCCGCACTGCACTGCGCTCGTCACCCTGAGATATTCGATGTTAAATAATATATAAATAAAATAATATAATAATATATATAATAATATAATAAATACCAATAATTTCTCTGGTAACATTGCCATTCAAACCGGAACACAGTAATGCTTGCACACTACTGAGCGGCGGTTGAATAACTGGCAAAGGTGTGGTACTTCCCCAGGCGGACTCTGCAGTAGAGTTCTACCACTACAAAAACACTACATTTTAACGACAAAGATGAACGGATTCCGTTGGTAAAATCCTTATGTTTGTTTCTAGTATATGGGACACGTAACAACAAATGCGTATCTACTCGTAGTATCTCGTATATTTAGATACTAATAGTAATAGGTATATTTCTCAACTCATTCTAGAAAGTAAAATTTTGTTATTGTGGACCTAAACGACTACGTATCTATTTGTTTGGAAAAAAAGTTTTTAATACTTTAATTTATCTTACAGAAAATTCAAAACCACATGAGTGGATTATGGATTATGATATCATCCTAAAAAAACATCACGAGCTGAGTTGGGAATTCGTAAAACAATCTTTTATGTGTTTAAGATTGATAAAGGTTCGGCGCTTCTACATCTATTGAGTTTGCGAAGGGCATACTTACGCATTAACTTGGGAGAACGGCGAAAGAACATTATTAGCAATATAAACATCTCTCTCTAACTCTCTCTCTCGCTCTCTCTCGCTCTCTGTTATAATTGACGGACCGAAAATAGATTAGTAGTAGATAGTTGTTTTTATTCTACGTTGGACAGAGCTTTAATAGGCATGATGACTACAATTTTTTATTACCTCATAAAAAAGCTGATCATCAATAGAGCCTATCAACGAAAACAAAATTTAAAATAATTCAAAAATAAAAAAGGTCTAAGTATTTTAATTTCAAGCTAGACAGAGAGCGCGCTGTACTGAGCTATGACGTCAAGCCTCAGGCGCGGCATAAAAATGCTATACTAACACGTGCTTTGAGAGAAAGGGATAGAGAACCCCTCTCTAACCCCACCTAAAACTTTAAACGCTCATATCTCAGAGATTTATCAGCCAATACAATTTTTTTTTCAGTATGTGTAATGTATTTAGTTATATTCATCACTAAGCCTATTATTTGTCATAAATTAAACATTAGGCCACACGCCTATTAGCAAGGCAAAGGATTGCTGTATAAACCATTATACGCTGATTCTCCCTAGTAAGTAATCAATGAGTCTTTAAAATGATCCTTGCAAAAACTCAAAATAATACAAAAAAACCATAGCACACAAAATGTATAGGATTGACAGTGGACTATGGCCACATCGACGATGCGCCACCTAGCGGGGGAAAACGCAGTGTGGATCCCCATGACGATAAAGCAATAGGCTAGATGACTGTTTTTTTTATTGTCCTATTAAAATGTGGCCCATAATCATAGCTGATTAATGAAAAGAAAATGAAAATTGATCAAAAATAAGCAACTTATAAGCATTTTAATATCATGCTAGACAGAACGGCGAAACAGCAAATCGTGACGTCACTTCTCTGTACGCCATATAACTTCTATTCTGACAAGTAAGGAGTGACGTCATTTTTTGTTTTGTGGGAAAGGGACAGAGTTGTTTAAATTATTTTTTCAATAAACATATAGTATATTGTTTTATTTATACGGGAATACTCACGTTTAATTAAATCGGATACTCCGACTATAGTTTCGATCACATCCGGTGACCTTTTTCAAAGGACCTTTTTTTTGACCTTTGAAAAAGGTCACCGGATGTGATCGAATCTATAGTCGGAGTATCCGATTTAATTAAACGTGAGTATTCCCGTATAAATAAAACAAAAATGTGTCAAAACCAAGTCAGTTTTCATAAAAACATATAGTATGTTTAATGAAAAAATAATTTAAATTAATTTACTTAAATTCTTCATCAAAGCTATTGGTTTCAACGATATAAACATCAGTCATCTACCCTATTGTGAAGTAAACAAGATATTCTCTTTCGTTGTTGCAGAATGCTGTCCAAATCAATACCCGTCTACTTCCTGGTCCTCGGAGCCGCGCTCTGCGCTCCAGAACTCGTCCAGAGCGACGCGTCCAGTGGCGACCACGACACTCAGCACATCACCGACCCTGCAGACCTGGACCACGCGGCGCCGCTAGAGAAACGCTCCCCGCACTACAACTTTGGACTCGGCAAACGAGCTTACAGCTATGTGTCGGAGTACAAGAGACTGCCTGTTTATAACTTTGGCCTGGGAAAAAGGTTTGCATCCATATCTTGCTATGAATGAATTATTATCAACGTGTTACAAAAAGATGTAGTAATAGTGAAGGATAATTATGTATGACCAAGGGCGTTTGGACCTGGGTCCTAAAACTGGTTGGATGGTAGGCTGGTTGATAGGTTGGATGTCTAAAACTGCATCCAAAACCACTGGAGGACGGGCAGCAGCGTCCTCTTAGTTAACGGTGGTAATACTCTGCGATCCCCAAGCCGCCTGCCAAGCGTGGGGATTATGGCAACCCCTCCCTATTAAGGGGGAGGCCTTCGTCCAGCAGTAGACGTCTTCTGGCTGATGAGTGGGTGAGTGAAGGGCGTCACCAGCCGATGGCCCAGGGATAATCTAATTTCCATTGCCATTCTTGACCTGATGTCACGTGAGAAGTGTTCACGACCGTACCGTGTGCATAAACTTAATAATAAATAAGTTTATCACCGGACTTAATCGCGCACAAAACAAATTTATTTTCAACCGACTTCAAACAGGAGGTTCTCAATTGGACTGTATGTTTTTTTTGTATGTATTTTACGCGATTACTCCGCCACTTACGAACGATTTCGATAATAATTTTTTTGTTTGGTAGGTAATACTTTAGAGGTGGTCCCATATACATTTTATCGAAATAGGTTCAGTAGTTTGGTTTTGAAATAAAAATTACCAGAAAATATGAAGATGTTATCCAGGTATTCGAAGTTGAAGTCGGTTGTTTTTTTTATAGCGTATTATTATTCACCTCAACGTTTGAAACATGGCCGGAACATCGAGGTAAATAAAAATAAATTTGTTTTGTGCGCGATTAAGTCCCGGTGATAAACATAATTTTGTGTTCAAATCGCAAAAGTTTAAAAGTTTCGTATTGATTTATTCCAGTAAATTTGATTTTAAAACCAAGCTACCTACTCAACAGATATCGATAAAATTTATATGGGACCACCTCTGAAGTATCACCTTTCAAACTAAAAAAATACTCATCAACATCAATTCATAATTGGCGGAAAAATCGCGTAACATACATTTAAATGGATTACATGTTACTTTGCATGATAAAATCCGGAACGAGGATATTCGCCAAAGAACCAAAGTCACCGACATAGCTCGCAGGGTCTGCAAGTTGAAGTGGCTATGGGCAGGCCACATCGCTCGAAGAACTGATAACCAATGGGGAAGAAAGGTTCTTGAGTGGCGACCGCGAACCGGGAGACGCAGTTAAGGAAGGCCTCCCACAAGGTGGACCGATGACATTGTAAAAGTCTCGGGCGATCGATAGATGCAAATGGCAGGTTGTCGTACAGTGTGGCGGTCAAAGTCTAAGGCCTTCGCTCAGCAGTGAACGTCTCCGGGCTGATGATGATGATGATAAATAAATAAAAATACATACAGTCGAATTGAGAACCTTCTTTTTTGGAGTCGTTTCGGTTGAAAAGTAAAATAAATAAATATATATTGGGGGACATTTTACACACAGCGCAAGTAGTAGTAGTTTTTTTTTTTTTTTTTTTTAATCTTCTTTTATTTAGGGACATGGAGTCATTTTTGACTATGTCAGTCCCATAGTATACACACAAAAAAGAAATTATACAATACAGACTCTGTCTTTGATAAGTCCATAGGCAGACCGACAGAGCATCCTAGCAGCGCTAGATGTTGGCGCCGCTAAGATGCTCTGGATCAACCCCACATCTAGGTTATTTAGCTCATAAGTTTCAAACAACTTTTCTCTCATAGATGCGCTCTGGACACATTCCATAAGGAAATGGTAAACATCTTCCACAGCTGCGCCACATGCGTCGCAACTAGAATTATCTATTAGCCTCATAAGGAATTTAAAGTTATTCAACGGCATGTGTCCTGCTCGCAACCTATGAGCTATCACAATATATTCTCGAGTCAGTCTCACATTGGCCCACCATGGTATATGAGGGGGTTCACTTTGCATTGTTCGGTACCATATACCTTTTTCTAGTGAAACTTGATCAAAATATTCTTTCCATTGTAATTTAATGCAATTTTTATATCTGATTAGAATTTCAGTGTATTCAGGGTTCAGATGTACTTCAGTACCGTTTGATACTGCTTCTTTAGCTAATTCATCTGCCTCCTCATTACCACGTAAGCCAACATGTGAAGGAACCCATTGCAACCCCAGCATCACCCCCTCCGCCACCAGCGCTAGGATTTTATTTAATATTGTGTAGGCTATCGATGAACTTCTGTGTCCAGAAGCACATTGAGCCAAATGTTGCAAGGCGCTTCTGCTGTCACATATAATTACTGCCTTTTGAAGTCCTGCGCTGGCGACATAAGACAGCGCCTCCGAGATAGCAAAGAGCTCCACAAACATAATTGAATGATTAGCTTCATTTAGTTTGAAACCCTCCCTCACATTGCGACTGGGATCATAATAAGCTGCACCGCGACCTTTTTCCGTTTGGGACCCATCAGTGTAAATTTTATGCCAACCGTAGTATTTATTTCCTAGCATATGTAGTGCATTATACTGGAGAATTTTATTATCGTAACTCTTTTTAGGTTCAATTATGTTATCTATTTTAGTCTGAATAAAATTCATATCTATATTTGAAACCCAAGTATCCAAGGAAAACATAAGTAAAGGATTACTCTTGTTCATCCTTTCTTTTTTTGTCTCCTCATAGACGGATAAAAGTAAAGGCCACTTCTTTAATTTTGATAAGTTTAAATTGAGAAATGCGTCTAATCTATCTACAGTAATATTTGAAGCCCAGGACTGTGATCTAAGACAGTATCGCGTAGCTAGGTATTTACGTCGCAAATAGAGTGGTGGTACGCACAACTCGTGTTCCATTACGTGGACTGGAGTGGTTTTTATAAATCCCCCCACTACACGTAATGCAGCATTTTGCACTCTATCCAATCTCAATAGGTTAGTTTTAGATGCGTTATCGTAGATAAAACTAGAGTAATCTATCCTGCTTCTTATTAAAGAGATGTAAATTCTCCGGAGATGTTTGGGATGGACTCCCCAAGATGACCCTCCTAAAACTTTTAGAATATTAAGTAGTTTCATAGATTTTTCACGGATTTCACTTATATGTTTTCTCCAAATCAAAGATCTATCCAGCCAAACCCCTAGGTATCTGACGCAATCTACTACTGTAATAAGGTTATTATCAACACAAACAGATATTTGTTGTCTTCGTCTACTTCTACTGAATAGGCATAACTGAGTTTTTGTCGGAGACATTTTCAAACCTATTTCATCTAAACATGATGAAACCCAAGCAATACAATCCTGCATGTCTACTAGGCTTCTCTGTAAATCTTTGTCCTGTACATAAATAACGAAGTCGTCAGCATATTGTAATACATACATTGCATCAATAGATTGACTAATTATTGTTGTAATTATATTAAATAATATTGGAGACATCGGGTCACCTTGGGCTAGGCCTTTAGCTGTCCATCTCGATATAGTATTGTTTTCACTCTCATCTTTTATAGTTAAACATCTCATCCTCAGAAACTCAAATATGTAGTTACATATTTTAGCCCCCACCCCAAATTCGTCTAACTTCGTAACCAGTTGGTTTACAAGAACATTGTTGTATGCGCTATCAATGTCTAGAAAACATGCGAGGGTGGGTACCTGCTTGACAAAGCCAGCCTGTATATGTAGTACCAATCTTGCTATACAATCCACACTAGATTGGCATCTACGAAAGCCCGATGTAGTACAGCTTAGTATCTTGTTTTTTTCAATAAACCATTCTAGTCTTTTAGTCAACATTAAGTGAAAAATTTTACACATGCAAGATATCAACGAAATCGGTCTAAGCTTGGGTGCAGAGTTATTATCTGTAGTATTTGGCTTGGGGGTTGGTATAACTTTAATTTGACGCCATTGATCTGGTATTGATGCATGTAAAAATATTAGGTTGTAAATTTTGAGGAGTAAAGTTTTACCTATCAATGGAAGGTGATAAATCATACTATAAGTGATAGCATCCTCCCCTGGTGCAGTATCCTTTTTCTTTATACAGTTGGTAAGTTCCTGCAGAGAAAACGCGCTCTCTAATTGCGGGTTTTCTGAACTAAAGGTTGGTAAAGGTGGTTCTACAAAATCTGGCGCTAAGGATCTCAGCATCGCCTCTTTTCTGTCATCTGGCACATGAATTCTGGTTCTCTTTACCCCTTTAATCCATCTCATTTTTTGCCACATTAGAGAAGCGCTTGTGGTTTCATCTATTTCTCCGCAGAAACCCATCCAACTATTCAGTTTCGCCTGTCTTATACATCTTTGCGCATCAGCTATGCATTTATTAAGAATATCAAAATTATTTGGCGTTGAATTTGATCTAAAAACTTTAAGTGCTAAGCGACGTTTAGCGACAGCCTGAGAAACAGTTGGGTTCCAGTAAGGTTTTGATTTGAATGACGATGTTGGGTTTGTATTACATTTTACATATGGTATACTGCTGTCCACTGCATAATTTAGTTTTTCTATAAAAAAGTTGTACATAGACTGGACATTTCTTTCATTCAACATAGTTAAATTCTGTTCTGAAAAACATTTTTGGCATGTATTACGATATAGTTTCCAGTCAGCGAGTTTGTAATTGCGGCGTTTTATGTATAATGGGTCAAGTGAATGTTCCAAGCAAAACTTTATGAATATGTGATCACTGCCTAGACACTCATTCGTAACAACCCACTTAAAGAATACGGCAATGTCTGTTGATACAAATGTAACGTCCGGTGACGATTTTTGTAATGCTCCATTCACTAGTTTCATATATGTATATTCGCCACTGTTTAAACTAATAAAATTATGACCTAAACTAGCTTCATATAACTTTTCACCTCTAGACCCACTAGAAGTCACACTTTTAGACCAATTTGAATGGTGAGCATTAAAATCACCTGCTACAATAGATTTTTCACTAAACTTTGAGAACACTTCTTCCCAGTCACATTGCGAGGTATAGACAGAAGATGGACAGTAAACAGAAGCTACATACTTAACATATTTGCAATTTAAAACTTTTATACAAACTATTTCAATACCAGAATTACTTAAGATAACAGGATACAACTGTGTTTTTATGGACTTGTGAACTATAATGGCTACACCACCATATGCCTCATTTCTGTCCAACCTATATACATTATAACCATTTATTTTCAACTCTCGGTCGTCAGTTAACCAAGTTTCACTAATCAAACATATATGAATCTTATCCTGATTTAATAATAACTCTAAATCTGTTTTCTTATGATTAAGACTTCGGGCATTCCACTGCCCAATACATAATTGAGTCGTAGATTTCTCGAAGCCTGATGAAACGCGGTTTGTTATAAATGATGTACTATCCATTATGGAAGTTATTTATTAGTTTTCTAACAACATCTCCACTGTTTACTGCTCTTAGGAAAAATACCTTTGCTTCTTCTATCAAGTATTTAAAAAATAATGTCATTTTATCTTCAAAGGTAGCATCAGCGAGTAGAATATTCTTCAATTTTTCTACTACTATTGCAAAGTTAAACGTTTCACTGTTTCTTTCTCTTTCTCTTCGTTCGCTTCTTCCTTCTTTTAGTTCTGCCTGCTTCGTTATTTGTTTCGTTGAATCAACTCTATTTTGCTTCTTAGTTTTGGTTACTTCAGAATAGAGAGGTTTGTCACATTCTTTCTTCTGCTTTTTTACTTTCTTCTTGTTCATATTTTGAACTTTGCTGTAGTTTGTATCAACACTCCTGACATCCCATGAGTCAGAACTCTCATCATTAAATGTCTCCTTATAAGAGAAGCCGTCATTAAGTGTCATACTTTCCGTCAGTAGGTGATCAGTTGATAGGGGTGCTACTTTGTTCTGCCTTTTTAAAACTTCGACATTATCTCCAGCATTCAAATACTCCCTAAGAGCAACTTTGTACGTGCAATTGAATTTACACATAATTTGTCTTATCCGTTTTTCCTTTATGAATCTTGGACAGTTTCTGTTAAAGGCTACGTGTTCCCCTCTACAGTTAGTGCATCTATAGTCAGTTGTATCACAATTTTCATGCTCGCCGCTGCATTTCGGACAAACTTTCTTTTTAGATGGACAAAATCTGGCTATATGGCCATAATGCCAACACGACGAACATTGTGAAACTGAAAATGTGTACGGCTCCACTTTAAACCGACTGCCAGTTCCATACACATATTGAGGCAGAACAGCACCTTTGAAACAAAACTGCACAGTCTCACTGTCACTCCATTCTTTCTTTGCGTTTAAGCGTTTTAATCTCCTTATAGAAATAATTTCAGTTTCACATTCAAAAAATTCTGTCAGCTCTCGTTCTGTGACGTCTAGTTCTATATATTTAACGACTCCGTATGATATGCTTACTTCATTGGTACAGCGGCATCTATAACCTAGCTCTTTAAACACTTCACTTTTAACAAGCTTGTCTGCTTCTTCTTTATTTTCAAGTTTTATCAGCAATTTATATGGTGTTTTATATTTAATCTTTGTAACGTTTATTATATTTTCAGTTTTGAGTAACTTAGCCAAACAAATCTGCTTAGGTAACACTTCGTTAGCCGTTACACAAACTTCCACACACTCCATGTTTCCCGAAACTATATTATCCATACTCTTATGTGTATTTTTCTTTCTTTTGGCGTATTTCTTCTTTTCTACCAGAGTGAAATCGTCAATATGTTTATCGTCACTCGCTTGTTCATCGCTCTCTTTTCTCGCCCTCTTTTCTGGTCTTACTTTGTTTGTATTAGATACACTAATATCCAAGTACGTATTTGACGCATGTGCTAATTGCATTGTTTTTCCACTAAGTGTAAGTTCTTCTTCACTCATATCACACTCTCTAAAGTCAACATCACTTCTACTGCTTAATGCACTAGTGGATCGAGGTCTAGAGACCTCGTCCATATTTGTCGTAAATGGTAGGGTAGATCACAAAAATATTGCACCAGTAAAAGCCTTGTCACAAATACGTGCGCTCACTGTCGAGTGACGCACGCGACTGGTAGTAGTAGTTCAAGTAGTCTGAATGTGCAATCTTCTCCAGGTCTCGCCCCTACTCGTTTGGTCTCGGCAAGCGGTCAGTCGACGAGTTGCCAGAAGACAGCGTCAACACCAATGACCTGAATGAAGCTGCACTACAGGATCTATTTGAGCAGTACGAAGACGAACCTGGTAAATTTTAACTCAACTGTTTTATACTACGTCTTGTCCATTACATTTTGTCCAAGATCGATGAACCTTTTTGTATGGAACAGCTGTTTTTTTTCGTGATTTCAGGGTTGGCCCATAGTAAAAGTTGTTCATAATGATGAGTACAATGATATCCTAGAAGGATAACGGTGTTCAAACTAACACCCTGTAGATTTATTTTTTGTTCACATAATAGCACCAAGCCAAAATTTTGATTGGTGCTGTTTTGGGAATATGTTAGGTGCTCATTTCATGGGTGCTCAAAAAATTGGTGCTCAATCGGGAATGCCCCCGCTTTCATTAGCATCTCAATCAGTCTACCTTAATCCACTGCTAGACAAAGGACTCTCCCAATGCACTACCTAATAATTACTTTTTTATAAGAAGCCGCTGGCCCACTGCGGCTCACGCTGTGCACGGCCACGCGGCGCGTTTTGGCTGCGTGTGTTCGCTTGTTTGACAACGTGGGTCTACGTTTCCACTACAGCACACACTATACATGAATACTAACCCACGACTGTACAACTGTAGCGCCGCAGTAAAGTTACGCACGCTTCCGTGTACCGCGTGCATAGCGTTGACCGCTTTGAGCTGCGTGGGCGCCAAGCCACGCGTGTAGCAAAGACGTCATTAATCTCGTATTCGTGCGTAGCGTGTTCGTGGATTGCAGTGGAACGTCCACTGCAATCACAACCATTTTCTTGCAAAGCGAAATTAGAGACACATGTGTAACTTTTTTTCGTGCGTCTTCGTGCGCAGCAGTGGGCCAGCGGCTTTACATATTGATCATAATTCTTTTGTTTTGTTCCCAGATTACGAGAAACGTGCCCGACCATACAGCTTCGGCCTAGGCAAGCGTTTTTCCGAAGATGAGGCATCAGAAGAGAAGCGAGCTCGCATGTACAGCTTCGGCCTCGGCAAACGACTACCGCTCTACAACTTCGGGCTCGGCAAACGTGCCAGAAGTTACAACTTCGGCCTAGGCAAGAGACTAAGCAGCAAATTCAACTTCGGCCTCGGCAAGAGAGAGAGAGACCTGCACAGGTTTAGCTTCGGCCTCGGCAAGCGATCGGAAGATCCTTCTTTTGAACCTGATACGTACGAAGATATGTAAATTGTTATTTTGTTTGAAAACTTACGGTTACTTTAGGCTTTTTGTAGATATTTTTCTTTCCAATTAACTTCGTTCGTGTTAGTTGGTTTACTCACAAAAACGGAATGGCTTTTTGAGAGTTTTTTCTTGTGAAAATACCAGCCAATTTTCACAAGAAAAAATATCTGTTATATGTTCCAACTTTTAATAAATATAATTGGCAAATAATACATCTGCCTAATTACAGAAATTCTTATTAAGGATCTTGTGATGCTTAATTTATTTATTTGTCTAGACTACTAATTAGGTAAAAAATATTTTCCGTAAGTTTTCAATGACGATGTTAACTCAAAATCTTGGACTGGAATTTTTCTTTTTAGTTTTACTAACGCCATTGTTTTAATGTCTTTGACAAAGGACTATTCCTTAGCATTTTGCGACTAATTAACTTTGTTATGCAGCTTTAAGTGTTGCGAACATAATATATCTTTAATATAAAAAATAGGTAACCTTTATGAACCCATTTAATTGTATTCTAAGGTGTTTGTTATAAAATGTATATCTTCCTAACTAAAAAGTTTTAAAAGCCCATCTTTGAATACATCGCTGGCTGTTTACCGATAATATGCCAATTTATGTTTATTATTATTCGTTCTGTTAATTTACCAAAAGTTTCATTATTTTATAACTAAACAATTTAAAATATAACGTGAATGTAGAAAAAACGTGTTTATTTTGTAAATTATTGTATTTAGCCTGTTTTTCGAAAATCTTAAGTTATAATTTTTGGCGATAAAAAGTTATGTATTTTGAAGGTGCAATTTTGACTAAACTGTTATTTAATTTTTTTTTATTAAATTGGGTAGGTATATGGTTATACGAGTATGTTTATTTACCTATATTATCTACAAAAGCATCGGTACACCTACCTTATAATGTATTAAGTATAACTTGTTAGTATTTATATATATTACAGCTTAATATCGATTGCAAAAGCTCGATCTCATACAAAAACATAGAATAAATTAAAAAATATTATTTATTCGCTACTTTTAGAGAAATTGCAACCTGATAAAACATAACACACTTACGGCCTTACTTAAAAACGCCGTTCAAACTTAGTCACTGCTTAAACTTCTCTGTCTTGTTCTTGCACGTGACACTTCACGTCAGAGAGAAGTTGACAGAGCATTTTAAGCAGTGGTTAACGTTTGAGAAGTTTTTTAAGTAAGACTGTTAGGATCTAAGTTATTTAGACATAAGTTTCTCTTTAAGACTTAAATGTTGTTTATTAAATAATTATAATCAGTAAAAAAAAGTTTAATTAAACAAATAATAGAAACTGCATAATTTATGTAATTTTACTCCGCTGCTTACCTTTTTAAATTCAATTTTACACAAAATGCTGGCGTTTATGTGGCCCAACGCAAAAGCATTGCCATTCAGCGTGACAATGCCGCCAGCATGCTGGGTACGCTGCCAACTGGTAGTGCGTTTGAGCATTTGGATTGTCCCTAGACTTTCATAGGTCTGGATACTATCCTTTTTTGTTTGTGTAGTTTTTTTTGTTTAGTTAAAAAGGCTTATGCCTAAAAAAAATACGCATCATATATGGGTGCATATAGCGACGCCAAGCGCGGGGATTTTCGTAACTTTTCCCTATTAAGTGAGAAGCCTTCGTCCAGCAGGGGACGTCTTCTGGCTGATTGTATGATACGGGTGGATTTAGGTAAAGGCATTACGGTAGGGTTAGGGCATTATATAAGTACACTAGCTGGACCTGGCAGACGCCGTCCAGTCCTGAAAATGTTAATAATAGCCTGGAACCCGATTGCACCGCCACTGACTGGGTCCAAATGTTAATTCTCTCCAGGTTAAAACAAACGCACACAAAAAATTTCTTTTCATTACTCATACTCGGAAAGTAGGTCTGAAGTTGCCTGAGGAGCGGGTTGAAAGTAACACATTTCAGCCCTAGGGAGAATTACTTTCAAATGACAGTGACAGTTGACAAATGACAGACACTCTAATTATTAAAAAAAACTATTTCTATTTTCACATAAATTTGTACTGAACCATGTTCCAACTTTTTTTTCTCCTCAGAGGATTATGGTCCCGCACTTCTCGTGCATTTCCCAGTGTCAGTTCATGTTTTTCTTTTTAGATAAAGACAAAGATTTTGAAAGATGAAGAATTTATTTGCATTGAACACGAGTAGAAACATGCGTTTGATGACATTAAATTATATGAGATTCATGTTATGCCTGAGCAAATTGAGAGATTAGACAATAATATGAGACGATAACAATTTTAGTTTCCTTGTATTCGTAATGAAAAGCACAATGTTTGCCTCGGGGTTAAAGACTTATTTAGTCCCTCGAACTATTAGCGGCCTCGCTAAGCTCGGGCGCCAAACCCCGTCTCGGGACTAAATAAGTTACTTTCACCCCTAGGATAACAATGTACTATTAAATACGTACAACCCGGTCACAATATCTGTGCACCTGACCTCGTGACGTCATATCGGCGGTCTGGGTACGGTGTGAAAAAAAGATTTTTCGAGAAAAATGGAGGTAAAAAAAAATTACTAACCTTTTCAAATCAATTTATTATTGATGAAGGGTTTGTTATTAAAAAACAATAATAACAAAAATAACAATAAAGCGAGGTGCACAGATATTGTGACCGAGTTGTACATAGATGTGTTCCCAAAATCCCTAGTGACTATTTCTTGTTAGGACGTATCAATATTTTTTTTATACGCCTAAGACGCATTAATCGGACAAAGATTTTCAAACCCATTTCTCCTACGTCGTAATTTTATGGCATTGCGATATGTGATATTCATTAGTCACTAAATAATTTTTATTATTAATTGCGTTACTTTCCAGCTAAAAATAGTGATCACAGGAAAGGTATTACATCAAACAATCATTTGATAGAAACCTTAAAAATTATTCGTTAATTTAAAATTGTAAAAATGAGTTGGGCGCTACAGAAACGAAACTGCTAGAAAACTAATAGAAGTGTATAAACTCCTGGAATAGCAAAATCTTGAAAATAATTTACTGTGTTATAGTTTTCTAAAAGGGAAGTGGGCTGGTCACCTAGCCCGAGCCAAAGACAGCAGGTGGAGTGAGCGCATTGTGCATTGGTATCCCAGAGACGCCACACGAGAAAGAGGACGACCGTGGAGATGGAGCGACGATGTTGCAGAAGTAGCAGATACTACATGGACCCGCGTAGCACAAAATCGCGAAACATGGAAGGCATGGAGGCCCTTCATCCAAATTTGGGTGCCCTAAGAAAATTTACTTTAAACATTGGATCTAACAATAAGGGAATAAAGGCTATTTTATTTTTATTTTATTATAGTGTTCTAATGTTACCTTTTAAATAAGCAAGGCTAGGTAACTATGCCATCTTCGAGAACGAATGAAAGAATTATTTATGTATATGTGATATTATCACAACATAAATTAGGTGGTAAGATATGTTTACCGGGATGCCATCGTATCACCAGAACTCTCCTGATTTCTATAAATATTCAAACCGACACAGGCAAAATGTACAAAGTTCGATGCCATAAACTAAAAAGAGAGTGTATATTTTTTATAAATTGGCCTGAAGCCTAATAATTACTTTTATCAGCGAAGGACAGACTGAAGTGAGGCAAAATATTACAAAAACATGTTGTCAGCCTGTAGTTAAATTCTTTATTAGTAGGTACTTTTGTTGGACCAATGAAAAATTCATCAGCCGCTGAGGCAGCTCTTTTTCTATGTTAATGGAGGTGACATGTAACGTTTATTTTATTTATAAACCAAAACCAACTAATGTTACACTTTTAACTTTATTTTCATCACACTTGCTCGTAAAGTGGATCTTATTGCATCGGTTTTAGGCTCATAATGCAAGCTATTACGCACGCGTGCTTTTTACTTTACATTACGGCACATGGTGCTATAATAGGTATAACCCGGTAAAGTCAAGTACGTACGTGACTGCAATTAGACGTATGTATACGAAGCACTCTTAATATAGCAAGTTTTTTGTAATAACAACAAAGAGTTCTTATGCCGCTGAAGTACATGTCAACATGCGCGCGCATTACTGATTTGGGCGCCATTTTCCGCAAATGTTTGTTGACGTTTTCGCTGTGTGGTTGATTATTATCAAAAAATATATTTTGTTTTTTCCTCGCAAGTGTGACGAAAAGAGTCGTATGGAACTCTTGTGCTATTAGTCATTACGCTCTCGGCTTCCTTATCGCGCTCGCCTGCGGCACGCGCGCATAATACCGCCTCTAGTGTAATGACCAACATAGCACACTCGTATCATAATGTACTATTACATTTCACGCTGAAATCATAAAATGTACACAGAGTTGACCGTTTAAAAAAAAATAGAGTTAGTCCTAATTAATTAGCATCCTTTTAAGGGCATAGTCTGTACAACAAAACAAACCACTTTTACTAAGTTGTTGTAGGAGTACAACAGTAAGAATATGCTCTTGAAAGGATGCTAACTAATCAGGACTAACCCTGTAGTATATTTTATTCCCAAAATCTAAACTTTAACTAAAACTATCACGGTTGTTCATTATTCTATTATAATTAAGTATAAGTATGATTCACAACTCAGTTACGTTAAATATTCTGAAAACAAATACTTATAAGTAACTTGAAATCTACTAGACACATAAAAGCAAATTAACACTGATCCACTGACTCAAATCGCGAAGTATCGAACTCTACCCATGAAGCTCATGAAGCAAAAGGCCCTGAAGAGGGTCATAATGTATTACTCGTAGAAATATGATCATGCAAATATTTACAAAGAGCCGGAGCCGCGGCGGAGGCTGCAGAGGACGCCAAGCAGCGCAAGTATTCTTCTCTTTCTAGCGAATACATTTTCATGCCGCTTGGCGTCGAAACGTTTGGTACATGGGGTCCAGCAACTACAAAATTTATTAAATATATATCACCACGCTTGGTCGACGCCACTGGTGACAAAAGAGCTGGCTAATTCCTCGCGCAGAGAATTTCTTTAGCTATTCAACGCGGGAATGTAGCCAGCGTTCTTGGACCTTACCATACGGACACCGTTATTTTTTCGATTAATAATAGATATATCATATTTTCTTTAGGTAGTTTTAGTCTTTTAGTTTTTATTTATGTCAAAGTTATTAAATACTTGTGTAACATGCTACTTAGGAAGAATAAATTGCTGTACATTAAATGATGTAAGTATATGAGTATACATCACCGCGAATCGGAAGACGCAGCGTAGGCGCAGCCTCCCCCACTAGGTAGACCGACGACATTGTAAAAGTCGCGGGCAACCGGTGGATGCAAATGGCAGGTTGTCGTACAGTGTGGCGGTCTAAAGGGGAGGCCTTCGTTCAGCAGTGGGTGTCTCCGGGCTGTGATGATGATGATGATATGAGTATATGATACTTGATGAATAAATGATGTAGCATTATACAGCGTGGCGCTTCGGTGCCGACATTAAATTAACACATGTGTAGGGTTAATGATCAGTAACCTTAAAAATAAAGTAAAAAAAAACGCGAAAAGAAATCAGATGTTTCATACATTTTGTCCAACGTCGATAAACTTTCTGTATGGAGAAGTACGGAGAAGTCCACTACTGAACGAAGGCCTCCCCCTTAGACCGCCACACTGTACCTACGACAACCTGCTATTTGCATCCACCGGTTGCCCGCGAGTTTCACAATGTCGTCGGTCCACCTAGTGGGAGGCCTTCCTACGCTGCGTCTTCCGGTTCGCGGTCGCCACTCAAGAACCTTTCTTCCCCATCGGTTATCAGTTCTTCGAGCGATGTGGCCTGCCCATTGCCACTTCAACTTGCAAACCTTGCGAGCTATGTCGGTGACTTTGGTTCTTTGGCAAATATCCTCGTTCCGGATTTTATCGCGCAAAGTAACTCCGAGCATAGTATATTTTTTATTATAGTATAAGTTTTAATAATAACTTTTTTTTAAATACTTAAGCACCACGTTTTAAAATCTTCAAACTTTGTTTTTTTTTTTAAATATCCATTAATTACATTCCCCCTAAAAAGGTAAGAAATGCTTACCTTTGATTAGTTACGTAAAGCTACTTATAAATAGATTTAGGTTTGAATATTTCTCATCTCATTTTTATTTTTCTGTTGAACGTAACCGACAGAAACGAACCGATTTTGCCGCTGTTTCTTTTGTATCCTAAATGAACCGTAATCTGGTAAAGTGAAATGATTTTAAAGACCAATGAAAAGAAGCTATGAAGGGAACGTTTTTAACGAACTCTAATTCTTTGTTTTCAATGGACCTTCCTGATGGGTACTAATGGAAAATCTGATTGATCAGTATAGGGTATTACGAAGGTAGGTATGGTAGTAGATTTTGCGTAAATTATTTTGTGGGATTTGGGTAAAAAAGTGGTGAATTTTGGGAGCGGGCCGAATTTCTTCCGTACGCGGAAGTAGTCGCGGGCGACCTCTAGTATATAATATAATTAGATGGCACACCTGGACCTGGGTATGTCCTTAAACTGCAACCAGATCCACCGGAGGACGGGCGGCAGCGTCCTTTTGGTTAACGGTGGTGACCATTCTGCGATCCCCAAGCCACCTGCCAAACGTGGGGATTATGGCAACACCCCTCTATAAAGGGGGAGGCCTTCGTCCAGCAGTAGACGTTTTTATGGCTGACGACGAGATGGCAGACGAATGTGGCCATTTCACAGCAACTTGTATCAGGATAGTTAGTTATCCAGGTTATTGCTGGCATGCTTCCACGTGCTGAGGTTTTTGACTAAGATATATAAAACAGTTCGGTAGGATCTAATAAATACAAGTAAAGAAAAGTTTCATCAATAATTAGACCACGTACAATGATTATATTTACAATATATATACTATGTACAACGGGCAATGGAGAGAGCTATATGCTCCGAGTATCTTTGCGCAATAAAATCTGTAAAGACGATATTCGCCATAAGAAACAAAGTCACCAACACCGAAGCGGACATAGCTCTCAGGGTTTTTAAACTTTATTGGCAATAAGCAGGCCACATCGCTCGAAGGACTGATAACCGATGGGGAAGAAAAGTTCTTGGTAGACCGACGACATTATATATGGATAGAAACGCTTTGGGGGATGGGAGTAAAAAATTGCTCGGGATGATTTAAAGTGGTGCGGTCCGAATTTCTTCCGTACGCGGACGAAATCGCGGGGGACCTATAGTCCATAATATTTTGTAACTATGATAGGTAACTACTTAGCTTAGTTTGGATAGTTAAATTGTATATATTTTGTTGAAATAATAAAGACTTGCCCACAAAAAAATCCACAAAATCTACCTGATAAATTTATAGATGAGTTATACCGAATTTGTTTCAATTGGATTTATTTTATATCGAATAGGTAAGCTTCCCGGTTCCGTGTGAGTAGGTACTTACCTCTTGTGGGATGTGGGATGTTAAAATGAACTGAGTAACCAATGTGTTTTCACGTCAAAGATAATTATTTCGCCTATAAGAAAAGTCGACTGATTGAATTTTTCTATCAAAATAAACAGGGACATTACATACTTATACATATTACTTTAACATTCCACTGTTCAGCGAAGGCATCAGAGGATATCTACCGCGCTAGTCCGGTGTGGGTGGACGGATCACGTTTGCTATTTAAGAGGCTGACAATAGCTGATCCTCCGCGCTTCTGTGGTCTCTGTCTAATTACATAGATAAAAAAGAGAAGCCGGCGCGCTTGCGCCACGTTTCGTACAGTATTTATTTTTTGGATAATAATTATTTGCAATAACGTTATTACGTAAAAAAATATAGTTCAATAGAAAGATAGATTAAACTATTACTCGTAACCTTTACTCATTTGTAAAAAGGAGGTTCTCAATTCGACTGTTTTTTTTGTTTGTATGTTTTGCGATTACTCCGCCAATTATGAACAGATTTTGAAAATTCTTTTTTTTTTGGTATCTAGGTTCAGAGGTGGTCCCATATAAATTTAATCGAAATCGGTTCAGTAGTTTGGTTTATAAATCAAAATTACTATAAAATATGAAGCTTTTATCCAGGTATTCGAATTTGAAGTCGGTTGTATTTTTTTTCTAAAACGCGTATTATATTCATGTGCCTTCATTCAAAAATTCAAAGAAAAATTCACATAGAAATTCATTTTTAGAGGTTTCTTTAGGATTTTTTTCTATCGAGAAAATTATTCGCAAACGTATTTTCGAAACAATATCCAACTAGGAAATATGATCCAGATTAACATAAAAAAAATTCAGTGCTGTCGAATTTGTACATTTGGCAAAACATTCGCCCGAATGAAGCCAATTTGGGTGTACTCATCGTCTTAATTTCGGGCCCTGACGATACCAAGGCGCCTGTATTTTCCCTGTGGGCTTCGACGGCTTTTCCCCGACGTACCGCTTGCACCACTGACTTGCACCATCAGTGGTGCAGATGCAACAGCTTTGTATCGTTTGCACCATTAATGGTGCAAACAAAACTACAATTACTATATTATTAAACGCTTGTTGCGTTTGCACCATTGATAGGGAAAACAAAAAACAGACAAACAGACCGTATGGAAAATTATGAAGTTTGTATCTAGTGTGAGAACTCCTTCAGATAGCAACTACTAGACACTTGGGAATGAAGGTTTTTCTTCAAAGTATTTTCTCTTTCCACGTTATTATTTTTACAGTTTTGCCACCAACATCATCATCAACACCAACATCATCATCATTATTATCAACGACTAGGGGTCTAAGGCCACTGACCTGAAAATTTGTGTAAGTAACAATAAACTGAACCGAAATTTTCATATCAAGGTCAACCTACTTTACATCGAACCTTTTTACCCTCAACTAACAATTATCCCCAAATAATGTCGCTAAAGCAAATTAACATTAAGTTTTATATTTTGTGCGCAATTTACTGGTCAAAGTTAAATGGCAGTCATTATTATAAATAGTAAGCACAGGTCGGAAAGGGTGGATTTCGTACTATAAATTAAGTATTTACTTACCTTATAATAAGTTAGGGTTGTACCCGTTGGTTATGTGAGCCGTATATATGCTTTGTAATTATATATAAAAGCCTAGTGTTAATTTTATCGAATGTTTATTTTGAGACTATAGTTTGTTCCCAACATTATTCGTTGAAGCAATTGCTATTTGAGGTAAATATGTTATGCAATAGGGATTATGCATGTTTTTTTATTCACTCACAAAAAAGCTGACTGGCAACAAAATCGATCATTGGAAAACAAAATTTAAACATTTAGCGAAGTTATAAACATTTTAATTTCATGCTAGACAAAGCGCTCTATCGCAATATACAGTAGACAATGACGTCAGAATACACGATTCCAAACAAATTATATAAAAGCACGTGTTTTGAGAAAGGCACAGATCATTTCCTTCCAAAAACTTTTAACGTTTATATTTAAAAAAAAAAACTACTAATATAACTAAGTATAGTTAATTACCAATAAAATAAAATTAAAAGTGATGCAACAAAAATGGCTTCAAATCAGCGTAATGCTGTTTATGAAACAGCGCTGCTCTTCCGTTGAGGCCAATTGAAATGAGGCCACGAAAGGCTTAAAACAGCGAAATGTTTTAAAATTAAAACTATGTATAATAATATCTGTACACATTACAAGAAAATTATAAAGAAACACAGAAACCAGAACTCTGAACTTTCAGAACTTTACCAGCCGATTACAATTATTTCTTTGATCTAAGTATCAGATTCGCTCGAAGAACTGTCAACCGATGGGGAAGAAAGGATCTTGAGTGGTGACCGCGAACCGGAAGACGCAGCGTAGGAAGGCCTCCCACTAGGTGGACCAACGACATAGTAAAAGTCCCGACAAAAAAAAACTGTCTGTCTGTCTGTCCGGGATAAACTCTGAAACTACGACACGAACTTAAATGCAGTATAGGAATATAGAAGCTATGACGTAATTGATGAAAAAATATAGAGGAACTATAACTTGAACCCCCGAACATACAGAGCCCCTAAGGTCTGAGGATCAGCTTATACTAGATAATGTTTATCTTGAGAGTTTGGAGTAAGGAAGATGAATGGATTGACATGCGATTTTCTAAAAATGTTATGTGTTGTCATAAGCTACTTAACACACACACAGTACACAGTAGGTAGGCCTCCTCCTAGGTGGACCGACGACATTATAAAAGTCCCGGGAACAGGTGGATGCAAATGGCAGGTTGTCATACAGTGTGGTGGTCTAAGGGAGAGGCCTTGGTTCAGCAGTGGACGTCTCCGGGCTGATGATGAAGTATCAGATTTAGTTATAATCGATAAATTGAGCGAATTTGATAAACAAAGAAACAGCACAACATTTTATTGATAATACTAGAGGTCCCCCGCGACTTCGTCTGCGTACGGAAGAAAATCGGCCCGCTCCTAAATACTCGTTTCTTCCGCTGGGTTAATTACTAAATATTTTCCACCCAATATACACCACTTTAAATCGTCTCGAGCAATTTTTTTACTCCCTTCCTTATTTCTATTACAGCATGCTTATATGCTAGCTTTAATTAAATTTTGTTTTTGTATCAGTTTCAAAAACTAATTCTTACTTTGCCTTGTATAACTAATTCTCTAGTGTATAATATGTTATATTACTTCTATTAATAAATAATACAGCTATGCATACATAGTTTTAGAATGTAGTACGGATCTATAAAATTTAACTTATGAGATAGTCTTATATTATTGCATTCTGTTTTGTATGTTTAATAAATAAATAAATCCGCGGAACTATGTACGAAACTATGCATCATAGTTACACACATAGTTCTACGGAGTAGCACAGAGATTATAGTCTATGATGACGAGTGATGCCACATACTAAATCAAGTTCAACTGCAAACAAAAGAACCATGCATCACTTATGAAGGAACCTACATAATATAAAACTTCCCCAAATGTACCTAAGCTGTAAATAGTTAGTGTTACTGTTATCTTGTGCGAAAAATGAGAGAAATATAGTAAAACTGGAAAAACAAGTGAACTAATGTGTTTTGGGTGCATTTACTACTAATGCTTTAAAATTACGACGCAACCAAAACACTTGAGTGATTTGTACTGTGAATATAATAAAACAACATTAATACCTGAGGGAATAGTGCTAAAAACTTGCAAAATTCATAAAATCTAGAACGTAAATTAAATATACCCTCATTTTTAAACAGTGGCTGGAGTTTTTATTGCAGTGCAAAGCGTCGTGAATCATACGGCATAACGGCTACGCTCGATGCTCGACAATAGATCGAGCCGCATAAACAATATCTTATTTTCGCATCGTTTTGAAACAGCTCCGTGGCTCGAAACCTTGTGTGCCCGCTTTACATACCCAGTGTCGCGGGTTCGAACCACGACAAATAATAAGATTATTTTTGCATAACAATTTGTATTATAAACTAAAATGGAACTCAATAACACTGGTCTAAGCTCTGTTGACCGTGTCACGGTACGAGTAAAACCAAAGAAGCTATTTGCACAATCGAATTCTACCGACTCTGCGCAAAACGTATCATTAAACTCTGTGGAATCTGAACTACATATGAGGAGCTTAGGGTATCTAGACTTATCAACTGGTGAACTAAATGTAGACCTATTAGAGAATATAAAACAAGAAAATTTAATTTTGCAATGTAAATTAGAAAGTGCAAATAATGAGATTGACAATTTGTCTCTTGAAAAAAACAAGCTCCTAAACATGATTACTCAGAAAAACAATCAAATTGCTTCACTTAAAGAGATCTGCAGAAGCCCGAGGTACGGCCTGCGAAGTAGTGTCCAGAGTGGGCGAAAAAAGTCGATAATGTTGTTTGCGGATAACTCGCGCTTCTCTACACCTTGTTCGGAACAAAAGGGATTAACAGCTGCATGTAGTGACGAACCAATCGACACTGAGTCACTCTCTCCGGAAGGCGTGGTACGACGTGATGAGTCTATCACCGCGACAACAGGTGCCCCTTTGGTAACCAAGACCCCTGAACAACCTATCACGTGCACAACAACACCAACTACATTAAGACGCATCTACATTTTCGGCGGGAGGCAGTGCAGAGGACTGTCTAGCAGGCTTATTGACTGCAATCATGATTGTGATATAACCGCCTTTGTGAAACCAGAAGCAGATACTGAACAGATTTTAAATGCATGCAACATTCTTAATATCAGCAACGAGGACACAGTAATCTTTTCAGTTGGAGAGCATGACAAAAACCCAACTAAAGTTATGACTGAACTTTCAGCGGCGCTGAAAATATTTCATACCCGACACATTATTGTATTGAGTGTTAAGAACAATCAATATTTAAATGAAAAAAAACTTAATAATTCTTTGAAAATCATCTGTACTCAGTATCCAAATTGTACATTTATAGACCTGTCACGTGAAATATTGCATATTGTAAACAACGATAAATTGACGAAAGATTTATTTAAAATATTTAATTTGACGACGATGTTAGATCGATATCCTAAAATGTTATGGCCAGTGATAACCATGGAAATGCCAGTAATGCCCGTTAACTATATTAAAAAAAACAGGTACAGTGATAGTTGCACGTACAGATGCTTGCGAGATGTACATGTAGTAGAAGCTGAAAGGGACGTTGTGCCTCGTGAGGCTACGATGCCGCCGCCACAGCCACCGCAGCGGCGTGGGACCATTCCTTTCTATTTTTCTGAAGATAGGAAAGGTGGGCACACGTCCGCCACTCCCACGAGCGCAGTGAATAAAAGTCCTAAAAGGAAAGGTACTATTCCGTTCTATTTCAATGTAAATAAAAAAGTCGATAACAACACAAATTCTAGGACATTTTTTCGTTCCTAATAGTAAGTCATTTGTAAGAGTTCTACATCAAAATATTGCAGGTCTTAATAGTAAAATAGATAAGCTTGAAATCGCACTAACAGATTTAAACCAACAGAATAAATTACCCGACTGTTTGTGTTTTACAGAATCTAACATTAAAGAAGGAAATCAGTGCATTGTCAAAGTAAGAGGTTATGAATTGGGATCTAGCTATTGCAGGGACAAGTCAAGGGGTGGTTCGTGCATATATTTAAGAAAAGGTATAAAATTTAAAGAAATAGGTTTTATAAAGAACTATGCATGCCCTGGTGTTTTTGAATGTTGCGGTATTGAAATTATAAAACTGAATTTGCTAGTGGTCTGTGTTTATAGGCGAGGCAAGTCGAATGTTGACTCATTTTTTGAATATTTGGAAACACTTTTATTTAAATTGCTATACAAAAGTACAAAAACCTTAGTTCTAGTAGGTGACTTAAATATCAATACGTTGATACAAAGTAATGTAGTTACAAATTTGGTTAACTTGTTGAAAAACTATGATCTGAGTCTGCGGATAAATGAACCAACAAGGTTGAAGGCATGTCTTGACCACATTATAAGCAATGCTAAAGACAGTGCAAGCGAAACACTGAAACTAGGTCTCTCTGACCATGACACTGCCCAAATGATTAGTTTACCATGTAAGAAGAATACACTCCCAGTAACTGTTTATTATGTAACAAAACGAGACTATAGTGTAGAAAATGTTAATAAATTCATAGATTGCTTGAAATGTTTGAGTTTTAATGATGTATATGCTACCTCAGACTTGAATGACGCCTTCAGCAGCTTTCACGAAGACTTTTGTTTGTTCTATAATCTGTGTTTTCCGAAGTTAAGGTATAGAGTTACACAGAAGCGCCGGGACCTTAAATGGGTGACCAAAGGTCTCCGCAGGTGTTGTCAAACTAAGAGGACGCTGCGCTATGATTTCTATAGACAGAAAACAAAACAATCGAAGAGACGTTATGAAAATTATTCCAAAATTTTGCGGCGTTGCATATATAAGTCCCAACAGATTTCTAACCACAACTTTATCTCTAACTCTCAAAATAAATGTAAAGCGGCATGGGGTGTGATTAATGACGATACAGATAGAAACATACAAAGCAATTTTATTGATTGCATCAAAGTAGGGAATAATTTACTTGTATCGCCGCAAGAAATAGCAGACGAATTCAATATGCATCTCATTGCACAAACTAATCGAAATAAGAACTCTTGTAAGAATACTAATAAAACCCGCGTAAGCAGTAGCATATTTTTGAACCCATTAAATTGTATAGAAGTTCATAACATCATTATGTCCCTAAATAACACGAGCTCTGTAGGATATGATGAAATACGAACTGACATTTTAAAAAAATGTGTTTATCTTATTGTTCCTGTACTCACACACCTAATAAATCTTTCATTTGGAAGTGGAGTGTTTCCGTCTTTGCTCAAAAAATCTATTGTAAAACCAATCTATAAAAAGGGGGATAGGACTGATATAAATAATTATAGACCGATTACATTGATACCTGTAATTTCAAAAATCTTTGAAAAGGCCATGTATAAGAGGTTGACTAAGTTTTTGAACAAGTTTGAAGTAATTAAAGAAGAGCAAAACGGATTTCAAAGAGGAAAGTCAACAACTTTAGCTTCATATAATTTGATACATAATGTTCTTTTAAATTTAGACAAAAAGATGCAAACTATGGCTGTCTTCTTTGATATGTCAAAAGCATTCGATTTCGTATCACATCCGCTGCTTTTACAGAAATTAGATAATTATGGCATAAGAGGCCCTAGTTTAGAATGGATAAAAAGCTACTTATTAAATCGAGAACAATGTGTTGAAATTTCCAATTTAGGTGAAAATTTTGAAATATATTATTATCGATCAACATATCAAATAAACAAGTACGGAGTCCCCCAAGGCAGTGTCCTAGGTCCGTTACTATTCTTATTATATATTAACGACTTACCTGACATTACTCATCATAAATGTACATTATTTGCAGATGATATTTCTATTATATTGACAAGTAACAAAAAAGATACAAACTTTGACATTGAAATCAATAATACAATTAAATCAGTTATTAAATGGCTAGATGATAATAATCTTAAAGTTAATCTGACAAAAACTAATTATATTCAATTTTTGACCCATGGGTCTAAATCCCATTCAAGACTAATTATGTATGATAATAACAAATTGAACGAGACGAATACCGTCAAGTTTTTGGGTATCACTGTAGATAAGTATGTAGACTGGAAAGACCATATAAAAAACGTCTGCACCAGGGTTAATAGATTTGTGTTTGTACTAAATAAACTTCGAAAAACAGCATCACGAAAGACGGTGTTATTGGCATATCATGGCTATGTAAGCTCCGTCCTACGGTATGGCCTGCTTCTCTGGGGTAACTCGACCGACATAAATAAAGCTTTCTTATCCCAAAAAAAGTGTATACGAGCGATGGTAGGAATTCGTCCCTACGAGTCCTGCAAACCTTTCTTTAAAGATCTTGGAATCTTGACGCTTACTAGCATGTACATTTTCGAAATAGCAGTATTCGTTCGTAATCACTCTGGTCTGTTCACCACAGCTAAAGATTTCTTTCCACGTAATACAAGAAACGGACAGAGGCTTGTCCTCGGCTATCATCCGAGATTGACACTGTTTCATAAGAACTGTTATGCCATGTGTATTACTGTCTATAATAAACTACCGACAACTATTAAAGAGCTACCATATAGAATGTTCCGGAAAAAACTTAAGACATGGTTAATAGAAAAACATTATTATTGTATAAAAGCCTATTTAAATGACTCTAAAATGCAAATATAATTACTATTCATATCGTTATTACCTTGACATACTTGCATTTATTTAGCATTTGTCAGAATATTTTTTAATTTGACATGCATGACTAATATTAATTAAATGTTTATTTTTATTTTTATTTCACATACCTACCTGCTAGAACTGTTAATTTCATATATTTGTCTAGCATATGACGGAATATTGTTTAATTTGACAGATAATTATTATTATTTAATTTTAGGAATTATTTTACTTGACATGCCTATACTTGAGCTAGGTACTTATTAATTTTACCAAGCAGATATTTTTCCCTTTATTACTTTGTATAATTAATTATTTGTAAAACCAAATTCACATGCCGAATAACGGCAAAATAGGAGAACTAATATATATTAGAAACACCTGAGATCAATGTAAACCCTATTTTTGTGAATAAATTTCATTTCATTAAGCGTTGTCCCATTTTCCTCCCAAATAAAAGGCATGTCAAGAGAACAGGAGTGCTTCATACATCACGGAGTAGCTGAGATTTCGGCGCATTTACCTAAATTTGGGTCTTTTAAGACACTAATAAAAATAAACGTAGGCATTTGATTAACTACATAAAACATAATAGTACGAAGGTACTATGTACAGTCACACAACGGGCAATGGAGAAAGCTATGCTCGGAGTTACTTTGCGCGTTAAAATCCAAAACGAGGATATTCGCCAAAGTCAAAGTCACCGTCATAGCTCGCAGGGTTTGCAAGTTGAAGTGGCAATGGGCGGGCTACATCGCTCGAAGAACTGATAACCGATGGGGGAGAAAGATTCTTGAGTGGCGACCGCGAACCGAAAGACGCAGCGTAGGAAGGCCTCCCACTAGGTGGACCGACGACATTGTGAAAGTCGCGGGGCAACCGGTGGATGCAAATGGCAGGTTGTCGTACAGTGTGGCGGTCTAAGGGGGAGGCCTTCGTCCAGCATTGGACGACTCCGGGCTGATGCTGATGATGACTATGTACAGAAGATTCACATGGATGATCCCTTACTAATAGAAAACGATATAAAAAATAAAAAAACAATATTTAGAAATCTAAATATCACAGTCCTGTAATATTCAGTGTAAACTAATTTGTACTTTATGTGTGTATATGAAAGTAGGTATCGATATTTTCTACTATAGTGTTGACTTGGCTGCACGCGAGCCGGCGGCGGGAGGCACGTGATCGTTTTGAACCAAGTGCTGCAGTAGAAAATAGACACTAACTTAAACAAACAAAGCCCCTGTCGTTGCTTGACGGTTGTTGTTACAGAAATATAGAACAAGGGGGACCAACATTGAACGTGTCATCCGACCCACGGTAGCGCTCAGATATAAATGCCACTCGCGGTCAGCAATCAGAAGACTAACCGGATCAGCACATCGGTGATCTTTCAGAATCACCTAGTCAAGCTACGCCAAGAGCACCATTAGCCTACTTATAGTATCACTAGAGGCCGCCCGCGACATTCGTCCGCATACAGAAAAAATCCGGCCCGCTCCCAAAATACACCACATTTTTTACCCCCCACCCCGCTTTCCATACAACATTCCACCCCCCCCCCCCCCCCCGTTCCAAATGTTCGTGACTAAAAGTCCAAAAACAAAGGACTTTCATACAAACTCCCCCCCCTTGGAGGTCGAATTTCGAAAAATCTTTTCTTAGTACACCCCTACGCATCGAGACGAATACTAAATTTCAAGTCTGTACAACCAGCGGTTTGAGCTGTGCGTTGTCTGTCAGTCAGTCAGGACAGAGCCTTTTATATATATTGACTAGAGGTCGCACGCGGACGAAGTCGCCGGAGAAATACGGTCCGCTCCCAAAATTCTCCACTTAAAATCATTCCGAGCAAACTCTACCAACTCTACCGACTCTACCGACTCCATCGACTCTACCAACTCACCCCCCCCCCCCCCCCTCCAACTTCCTCCCTTTGAATGAACTACCCAGATATCTATTTTGCATTACTATAACAGAGCCTTTTATTATATTAGATTGATATAGATGTGGAGGTGAGACACCCGAGCTATATTAAAATTCCATTTTTTCCCCTTCCGCAGAAATTCAAATGTTCCCTAAAAAAATACACGCTACTTGTGTGTAAAGAAATCCATAAAGATTATCCTTTACTTTAAGACAAGCCAAACGTGAGGTGTGAATTCTGTAGTTGGTACATTTACCTTTACAAGCTTTTAGATTCATATTTTTCTTAATTTCCTAGACAAGAAATTAAGAACCTTGTCTCCAAAGGTTTGTGAGTAATTTTACTATAGTGTGGAATAATGAACTAAGACTGCATCCAGAATCACGGGCGACGGAAAGCAGCGCCCTCTCGGTTAACGATGGTGAGCATTCTGCGATCCCCAAGCCGCTTACCATGCGTGGAGATTATGGCAACCCCTTCCTATTAAGGGAGAGGCCTTCGTCCAGCAGTGGATGTCTTCTGGCTGATGATGAAATAAGTCTAGTTACGAAACTCAAACCGTACTAAACACAACACGTTGGATGGTATGGAACCTCATTGTTTGTCTGACTTTCACTTGGACGATTCATGCATACAACTTTAAACCCCTTTACTTATATCAGATTTACCTATGTTTAATAGTTTGACAGTGACTGTACCCTGTAATAAATCGAAGTGTAACGCAGGATTTGCGTGCGTAAATAATCACGTTCGAATCTAGGTTGTTCATACAATCGCTCTGCTGCTGAGGCAATAGAATACAGTATCGGTATCCCCTGCAGAAAATAAGAAAACCTCTTGTCTAGGGATGGTACGAGTTGGACTTCCAACCTTTTATGTGCAAGGAAAACCTTTGACGGATAGGTACGTACCACCAGCCCTGAAGCGGGCGGGGTGGTAATGTGCGAATGTTCGTTCTAGTAACTGCCTATAGGTATCCTCTGAAAACCCTGGAGTGATTCATCTCGGCGCTTTGTGTCGAAACTACGGGCACGCTTTCATACTCTTCCGTGACCTCGAAAGCGCCTGTCCTCATGGATACCGGCTCGAGGAGCCCATAGTGTATCTTTGAGACCAAACTAATATAAATAATACTTAAAAAAAACGACTTCTCTGACTACCTGCCATCTTCATATTTCCAGTCATTTTGATTTAAAAACCAAACTACTGAACCGATTTCGATAAAAAGTATATGGGACCATCTCTGAATTATCACCTACCAATTATCAAAATAAATTCATAATTGGCGGAGAAATCACGTAACTTAAAACCAAATAAAATACACTAAAACATACAGTCGAATTTAATTTGAGTTGATTTATCGAACCTCCTTTTTTGAAGTCGGTTGAAAACGGGCGTTGGACGGACCTATGTCCTGACTCCCGTGGTGTCCAACCAACATTGAACCTTTGGTGTTTAGATCTTTAGTTAAAAACACAAATAAGTACTTATTTTCAATTACAATACGATACATAATTTCACCCGTACATCCTATAAGTACTAAGTATCTACCAACAACCCAAAATAAGGTTCGTTTCAAAGGTAAATAGGCAAATACTCGAATACAATGGGAAGTGCCGCAAGGGTCATATAATATTAATTGAGTTAATTATGTTTAATTAGTAAAGAGGTCTGTTGAAGACATACAATGAGCCCGTCGCCGCATTCTCAACGCCTAAACAATCGAAATGAATTTAAAACGCTGCCAACCTGCGCGAACAGTACGGAAACTACATAAAAATTCATCAAAAGCTTATTCAGCCTTTTTACCCTCGAAGGGTGATTGGGCCTTAATCATAATAATTTTGCGAGGTATTAAGCTGCCTTTCAGAAAGGTGATTCAGGCGAAACTTGTTGTCTACCTTATCACATACATACCTGTGTGTGTAATGCTGATCCCGATTAAACTCCTTATGTTGCACGAATATCAATAAGTAATCCTAGCGTTTTGCTCGCATAAAACTGTAGGCGCTGCGCGACACCGGGCGTGATCGAAGCTATAGTCGGAGTAGAGTATTCCGTAAAAATAAAACATAAATGTGTCAAAACCACGTCAGGTTTCATATTATGAAATTAAGAACGTCACAAGCAGGTCAGGCTGTCATGTAAGCTGAGGCTTGCCTGCATCTGTCCTGACTGACTGACAGACAACGCACAGCCCAAACCGCTGGTCGGACAGACTTGAAATTTGGAGGGTGTATTCGTCTCGATGCGGAGGGGTGTACTAGTATTTACTTACTCTATGCTTGCCTGGTAGCATTGATTTTCTGTGCATGGTAGCCACAATAATAATTATTATAAAGCTTCATTCATTCATTATATTTGACGATTAGCATGTTTAATCCCGATCTTTGGGCTTAGGCTTAGGCTTTTAAAATAAACACGATTTGGGCAAGGTCATGAAAAACCGAACCTTTGATACCTATACGTCTGGCTCGCACTTGACCAGATGTGACGTACATTTCGGTACGCGCAGGGTACATGAGGTACTTACTTAACATTTAGCTATTTTTGACTACGCGAAACGATACCTTAGATACTAAGCCGAAAAGTCATTGTACATAGCAATAGTGAACAAGTTTTACTATGTGACCAGCCCTGAATTTGCGAAAAAAGTAAATCAGCTACTCCATACACTTTTGTCGACATTTCTACGGAACATCTGTTTTTTTTCTCGAATTCATGGATGATGAAGTTGTTCACTATGATGAGTGCAATGAGCCCCTTTTGGCTAAGTTATACCGCCTGTAAAGGTGTCAAACACCACTGAACTGAGACGATGTGTCATCTTGCTATTTATAATTGCCAAGAACAGTTACTGTGTTATGTTGCATCACAGTGTTGCCAACACTGTTGATAAGTAAACATTAACTCTAGGATAATTTTACTACAAAAACATTTTTAATCATTGTAATATATTATGACAAACAAATATGTAAAATTGTTACCAGATCGATGTCAATCGTCCTAATTTACGTGTGTGATTGTTATTTCTAGTTTTTTTCCATTTAACAAACAAACAAAATTATCCTAAGTTACTGTGAATACAATACATCATCATCAGCCCGGAGACGTCCACTGCTGAACGAAGGAACGAACGAATGAACTGACGTTTTCAGCTGTACATTTAGTAAAGTTTTAGCAATTTATACTATTTTCTACATAATACGCATTTTTTTATGCGCCATCTGGTGAAACAGTCATTTTGTCCCGTTTTTTCTTTTGTTTTCTGTCTGTCTGTCTGTCCGGGATAAACTAGAAAAGTACTGAACAAATCTTTACGCGGTTTCTATAAATATGTGTAGAAAAGGTCTGGTCAACACATAGGGTATAGCAATTGCTGAAAATATAGATCTCATTATCGGAAAAAAAACTAATTTAAATAAGCGCCATCTAGGCTTTTTTTTTAGGAACTATAGTTGTTCGAGATGCATACTAACTTGTTATGATTCAATAGCTGGCACCATCACGTGCGCGATTAATTGAAACTAGATGGCATCAGTAGCAAAATTAACTCGCGCAAGCGTTTGTCGCCGTGCCATCGAAAGACAATTTATAGGTTGATTTACAAATCTCCAGCTAAGGATACGTTACAAGGCGTTTTAGTTCACCTTCACGTGAATTCTTAGATCTTATCGAAGACAATAGTTGTCGATGATAAACGTAGTGTTAAATTCTCTTTGGATGATAACTGACACAAAAATAACGTGGCCTGTTAATGGAACTAAACACTTTCAACAAATAGCTGACATTTATGCACAAAAAATACGATGGCAGCTCCATTTAATCATGTCCTCTCATTTAATTCTGCAAATGAATTGGTCGTAATTTCTACTATTTTAGGATATCGTGACAAAATAAAAAAAACCCTGAGTCCTGTTGTAGTGATCGTCAGTAAGTCACAGTAGTCAATATTTCATTATTATATAATTTGTAACAAAAAGATTCAACAATACTGAAGGGTATCCTAATCTTTATGAACAAATTTTACTATCGGGCCAAACCTGAAATCGCGTAAAAAAATCTGCTGTTCCATACAAAAAGTTCATCGACCGCACACAAATTGTATAGAACAGATGATATTTCTTCGAGTTTTCGGTGTTGGGCCCATAGTAAGAGTTGGTTAACATACACATTCTAGATAAATTAGTGGACCAAGCTATAAATTTCTCTGGGACCAAGTTTTACTAATTCATCATCTTCATCATTGGGCCGTTTTTACCTTAAAGTACAAGAGATAATTTATGGAGCGTCGAAATTTATTTACACTTATGGCTAAAATGCCTGTTTGGGAGACATATAGATGCGGTCATATCAGGATCACACAAGATGGCATCTGGTTGTCAGACCAAATGTGTCTTATAACACGTTATTGAGCTAACCCATATATCTGGGCTTTGTCTTGAACAGAATATAACCTTCAGCAGTCACTTTTCTCCATCGATTATTATGGTCCTTTGCAACTGGCTCCCAGCTTCCTAATTGTATGGGTTACTTAATAATTTTTTTATTTTTTTTTATAGGCATAAGCCTTTATTAACTACAACAAACTACAAAGACTACTTAGCCTACTACACAACAAAAAACAAAAGGATTGTATCCAGACCGATGAAAGTCTAGAGACAATCCAAATGCTCAAACCCACTACCAGTCGGCAGCGTACCCAGCATGCTGGCGGCATTGCCACGCTGGATGGCAATGCTTATGCGTTGAGCCAAATAAACGCCAGCATTTTGATCACGCGTCGCGTCGACGTCGCTCGGATATGTTTTTGAAAAGATGATGAGTTCCCGGTCCCCACGGACCCAATGTCTCAACACCAAACGGCTCAAATATGTAACCTCTGCCGAGGTTAGCATATTTGCGCCCCTTGTGCTGCTCCGCCGAATTTGCCGTTGCACCAGCCCTACTCTGTGTCTCAGGAAGATGTGACGGTGCCAAAGAATCAACGCAAGTTGCGTCCCATACAAGAGGCCGTCCGCGTCCCATCTTCCAAGGCACAAGTGTCATACCGTTAGGTCTTTTGCCATCGTCACGCGCAAAGCCGCTCGGTTCGAGCACAGCTGCAACATTGGCGGTAGATAAAGCCCGGCGTAAGACATAATTCAGGCTAGCGTGGCGGCCGATCCGACCAACGCTTTTTGAGCAAGAGAGACCATGGTGACCGAGCTGATCGACAACAGTACCACACTGGCAGCGATGGGCCTCACAGCACCTTGCACCCAAGCGCAAGCTGACAGCTAGACGAAATGCGGTTGGGTCTAAAAGGCTACCAGTGTTAAAGGAGGGAATAGCCTGCAACCAAATTATTACGTTACTTCATTAATTGTTAATCGCAAAAATAAATTATGATGAAAATTATTATTTATTACTAACATAGTTACGGAACCCTCCAAATTGAATCATACATAACGTGCTTTTGAAGCGCATTTTCATTTTTTATTTTGCCTTTTTTTGTATCCTTTCCGGACCAGTGTCAAATGATTATATATATGACAGCAAGGAAGTGGTAACCTACAAGTATAAAACTTCCTTGCACGATGCACGATGGCACGATGGATCAGAATCAGAATCCCGCTTTTTTTATAGTATCCATGATATTTATTTGAAACACCAAATAAAGTTTAAGCTTCGAAATAACACACAAACACACAGCTTACTGAAGTTACGCTTAAAGGTTTGACGTTACCACGGACCTAACCAAATCAGATAGTTTTTGAGGTATTCACACATCGTCTCTTACCATCAGGTGAGCTGTGGAGAAACACCCATTCTTTAATTGAAAAAAACCCGTATTTCTTTAATTTTGTGGTATCCGAATATCTGTTTTCTTTAGGTACATTTCATATGGTCTATTTGAGCTGTTTGTTCCTATGGGTTAATGTCGTAGCCGTATAGGGTAGTAAGAAATGGCATAAATCGGTGTTCCACTCGCAATCATTTTTCAGTAGGCACGAAGTCGCAGGCAACATTGATAACCTCTTTTAAAAGTCTTTAAAGTATAACCTTTTTTGAAGTCGGTTTAAAATGGGTTTAGGGCCCCGTGCGAAGCCGGGACGGGTCAGCTAGTTAGAAATATATTATTAAATAATAGCCGTAAATAATCTTTTCTTGTCTTAATAAGCTCTATTAGTAGTTAGTACCTACTAGTGTCAATATAATTATTTATCAATATTATGTATCGTATCATTATTATCTATCTATACACCACTACTTTATTTAAGTAAGCTTAATTTTAACACGCGATTTATACCTATACATACATCGTAAATACGCTGTCAGTACACCTCTATATGCCATAGAGCTTCAGTTATAACAAGTTTATAATTACAAATATCCAGCCACAAATTATGAACACCATATTATGATAGTACAATCAAAATACTACGTCACCGTTTTTCAATGAGCGCGCTCATTCCTTCTCTTACGTTTTAACCCATCTCACTCGCACCAACTCACACGCCTATTCACCCCGCATTGATTGATGTGTCAAATCATAATGGAGTAAGCGTGGGTGGTAGCTTTGTAGGCATTTTATTACAAATGCCGCGAAATCACTATCAGGTATTGATAATAATGATGAACCGACCTTATTGTGTTCCAGAAATCACTATTTTCCACGCACAGTACTGGCTGATGCCAAACTGGCGAGCAGCGTCGTTGGTGCTTCTCCGAGGGTCTTCCTCGAAGCACGCTAGCACGTCGTCGTATACATTTTGGGACAATGCGGGTCTCCCCCGTCCCCAGGCATGAGACGGGGTGTGAAAAGACCCGTGGTCCAGCAACCGCTGTAACGCACTCACAATCGTTATTCGGGTCGGTTGATGAGAGTCCGGGTACAGCTCACGATACATTTGCACGGCTGCAGTGGCATTTTCGTTACACATAAAATATGCACGTAACATTAAAGTGTATTCACGAGCACTGTATTGATACGCCATTATCAAAATAGCGCATCGTCGACGCGGCGCGAAAGGTCACTGCAACCGGTGTTACCTTGACCGCAATTAGCACGCGACTAACGACAGTATGTTGGTGTCGCGGCGGCTACCTTTGAATGGCTCGCTCGCCTTGCGGCGCGGCGCCTTTGATTACAGCCGCCCGCCGGCTTCGGCGCAGAATTGAGCGAAGAGAGGGACGCACTGCTTTATGAATGACTTCAATCAGCTGACGCACATAGTAATAGAGTAAATTGCGTAAATGGTTGTGTTGCATATTTAGTGTCCAATCATTAACAAATTTTGGAGACATTTTTTTTACCTCATATTTTCAGTTTTTTTCTTCAGGAATGTGTTCAGTATCAGAAATAGATAACGCTGTTAAAATTAAGCTAACTTAAAAAAAGTAGTGGTGTATACATAAAAGCAAGTCCCTTTTTCTTAGCAATCATCGCCCAGGATACACCGCTTATTGTAGAGATGTGGAATTTGGACCCAATATGCCTCAAATGGTTTAGCTGTACAATAAGAACGGATTTTTCAAAATTCTACCTCTAACGGGGTGAAATTGACCCCTAAACTTTGTATAGAAATAAAAATAAAATTCGAGCTACGTCGTTCGGATTCGGTTTGTAATTTAACATCAAAAATAAAGAAAGGCATGTCTCATGATTTTTCGAAATTCATCTCCTAAGAATACTTTATTGGGGATGAAAGGCCAAAAAAAGAAAAAAATGTTCAATGCCACGGCGCTGAAATTTTGTGAGTGTTCTGAGCAAACATAACTAAATAATACATATTTGTGTTTTTTTGAAAATCATCCCTTAATGGGTATTATTAGGGGGTTGAATTTATTTTTTTCACCAACGATGATGAAAGTTGGTAAATATACTAAACTAAAGAAATAAAGAAACTCATTTTCACGGTTTTTTGAAATTCGACGACGAGGAGAAAAGGGGCGTTAAAGTTAAAGATTTTTTTCTAAAAGATAAAATGACTAAACTTCGTAATTCTTAAAGCTAGAATAATAAAAATCAGTATATACACCAAGCATTAAAAAAAACACAATATTTTTTTTCGAAATTCGACCTTTAAATAGGTGAAATGGTCCGTTAAAGTTTGTATGAAGTAAATATTTTTCTTAAAGAGACAGCGATGTAACTTCGCATATTTGTTAAGTATAGTACCATTAAAAAACTACTTTCATCGTTTTTCGAAATTCATCCCCACAGGGTGAAAATGAGCGTTCAAATTTAATATTTCCTAAAAGCTAAGGCGATATAACTTGGTAGTTATTAAAGCTACAATACTGAAACTCGGCATATGTACTAAAAATTCAAAAACACAAAAGCTGATTTCACCGTTTTTTAAATTCATCCCCTAACAGGCTGAATGGGGGTTGTTAAAGCTTAAGATTTTCCTAAGAGTTAGTGTTGATATTTCGTAATTATCAGAGCTAGAGTAATGACACTCGGTAAATGCACTAAGCATAATTATTTTTACGTGCCTGCGGGGCTAAAGTGGCTACTTTAGCCCCGCGACGTGGAGCGAAAAGAACCACTTAGATACTCCCCGCAGCGGCACGTTTACACAAATCGTTTACATACCACGACAGCAAGTATAGAAGCCTTCATTGCTGACGACATTCATGAAGACATTCTTTATTTTTGCTCCCTAGGTGAGTAGTTTACTAATATTATTTTTAATTGTATAATATCCGTCTGAATATTATGGCGCCTGAAAAACAACAATAACAATGTAATTAACAAAGTTTATACCAGAACACATACAGTCGAATTGAAAACCTCCTTTTTGAAGTCTAAAAAGAAGTCTCTTTTGTAAAATTGATCTTTGTGCAACATCCCACAATGTCTGAGGACCAAGGTGCCTGAAACGAATGAATCTTATGTATCATCACATACGGTGCAGATACGTGAACCCTCAATAAAATAACCACGCAAAAGATCTAAGTAGCCCAATATGACAGCCTGATAGCTCAGTTGGTAGCATGTCTGCCTTCAGAGCTGTAAGGCGTGGGTTCGATCCCCACCCAGGACAAAAATGTTTGTGACGTACTTCGATGTTTGACAGTAGTTTTTGAGCCTATTCGTTACAAACATACAAAAATACAAAAAACTAAATCTTTCCTCTTTATTATATTGGTGTAGATAGATAATCGCCGTAAATAATCTTTACTTATCATAAAAAGCTCTATTAGTAGTTAGTACCTACTAGTATCAATATAATTATTTAACAATCAATATTATGTATCGTATCATTATTATTATTATAATATAATAATAATATGAACATACTATGATAATACATTTGTATTAATGATATAGCATAACATAATAATTGATAAGCAAAGATTATTTACGACCATTATTTGTAGGTTTCTTCTTTGGCTTGTAATCAGTTGCACAATTTACTTCCGCTCGTGGTATATATTTAAGCCCTCCTAAATAGAATATTTTATCAGCATGCATATGAAAATACATATTGTCAATGGCTGCTTGAACATCTTTTGTATCTTTTTTGAATCTTCCTAAAAACGCAACATGTATTTCCGGACTCGGCATCCTGGCGTTCACGCCTATTAAAACCAAATACTGATCTTTATGCTTTTCATTTTTGGTGGTTACCCATTGATAAGGTTGCCTTATCACAAATCTGTAACGTTGAAATTTTTGTGTGTCGGGGTCCCAGCATGTTGTCGACTTCAATAAACTATTTTGGTGCAAAAACTCTTCAGTGTTAAAATATACTTTAGGCCACTCATGTATTGCTCCTTCCGAAAAAATTTCTGTATTATTTTCTTCATCGATACCTACAATCCTAACTATTTTAGCTTTGTGCACAACTTCGCTGTATGTATTAAAAATACATTCACTTTCCCTCCCGGTATCAGTCACCGTTACTCTGACGCACGAACCGGATGGAGGCGGGGCGTCAGCGGCGTTGCTTGAAGCTGCCGACAACCACCAAGTTCCGATTTTCAACAGTGTCGTCAAAGGGTGTTTTACTTGGGGATCGTACTCTACTCCTGTCTTAGGGCAGCTCCCAGCTTCCTCGTAAGTGCCACAGTCTTTATTACCAGAAGCTTTCATATCAGTAACACAGATAAGATACAATATTATAATATATTTCCGCAACATCTTCAAATAAGATAATAGGTATATCTGTTCTCTGGTATGTAGTAGTAATTGTGTGTCTACTCCTGAAATATAAATAGAAGAAAACAAGTTATACTTTGAAAAAATAAAACCCGAAAAGTTGATTAAGCCACACCACATTTTAGGATTCCGTACCCAAAGGGTTTCCAACGTAAGCTTAGTAGCCTACTAAGCTTACGTCATCACAGAATATGCGTTACCGTAATGAATTACAAATATAAGATACTAGCGGCCCGTCCCGGCTTCGCACGAGTAGACATTTATTTTTTAAACATTTTGGGATAAACGTAGAGTCAAACTTTCATTCACACAAAATATGTCAAAAAATAGGTAGTGACGCTTAGAAGAATATTGAACCGCAACTTATTTCAAAAACAGAATTTTATATAACTAAGCGGCCCACGCGCTTGACTTCAGTAGCCCGCGAGGCGTCTCAGAGGCAGGAACTGTGTCGCTTTTGCTGGCTCGCTGCGTTCCCCGCAAATCCATTATAATATAATATAAAATTATTGTTATTTCGTATTTGTACATAGTTTAAAAACTGTTTGTATAAGCGGAAGCTAACAAGGAAAATAAGGTAAGCTTCGTGTATGAGAAGATTGTTTGAGTGAAGCGCGTGAGAATAGAGTGGAAAGGAGAGTGGAGAGGAGAATGAAGAGGAGAGTAGAGTGGAGAAAGGCGTGGTGAGTACATTGGAGAGAAGAGTGGAGAGGAAACTGAAGAGGAGACTGGAGAGGATAATGGAGAGTAAAGCTCTTCAGAATTTAAATGCACTTCTACATATTTACACTTATATCAAACTCTAATTCGTTCCCAACTTGAGTATGCTGTACCTATTTGGAATCCCTATTATAAAAAGTATCAAGAAGCCATTGAGAGGGTCCAAAGAAAATTTTTGCGAGCAATGCACTATAGATGTCACAAAAAATATTTGTCTTACAACCAATTGCTTAGCAAATATAATATGCTTTCACTTGCATCTAGACGTAAGTATCTTGAAGCTACTACTCTATTTAAAATTGTTAACAATAATTTTGATTGCATGGATTTGGTTATAAGTTTGTGCTACTTTGTACCCAGGACTATTCAGAAAAGGGAGGTGCGCGCAGGGCGCTTATTTGCCCTGGGCACAAGCCGCACAAATGCTGGCCTGCGTACACCTACCCGCCGGATGGTGGACTCGTATAATAACTTGTTTATACATATAGACATTTTTGCTTGCGCTGCGAATAAGTTTAAGGCGGCAGTATGCCAGAAGCTCTGTTCTCACACGGATACTTGCTAATAATTAATCTATCGTCTTCTATGTCAGGTACAATTAATTTTGTGTTGTACGAAATAGACGAATGAACTATTTAATGAGTTTATTTCGATTTTGTTTCATTTTTATTTTATTTTGTTATTCAGGCTGACATCTCCTAGCGTTACAATTAATTAATTACGTAAGTCTTTTAGTAACCTGTGGATAGCGCTGTGGGTTGTATTATTATTAAGTTTTATTTTATAAGTATACCCTTATGTAAAATTTATAATACAACTGTTTGCTGTTCCTTAATAAATAAATAAATAAAGCTGAGATTACAGAGGAGAGTAGTGATAAAAAGTAAGCGAATAGTTAATCCTTGGATCACAAATGGAATACTGAAGTGTATTAAAAACCGTATCAAGCTCTAGAAATAATGTCGTAATAACACTTATACGAAATAAAAAAAAACAATTTCTATAACGTATATATATGCGTTATAGAAATTATTGTAATAACCTTATAAGAAAGCAAAAAAGTAAATATGAGAAAAACCTACTTGAAAATTCTATTAAAAATAATAAAGTACTCTGGAAAAACATAAAAACATTAACATATAAAGATAAATCAAAAAGCTCTAATACAGAATTACTTTACCTTAAATCAAATCCCCTCGATTTTGCAAACCTGATTAATAACTATTTCGTAATATATAGGCATAGTCAGGCATAGGTATAGTCAACCCAAATCGTTTGTCCTACTAGATACAGATAATGAAGAAGTTAACCGTATAATTATAAATCTAAAATCAGATAGTGCTCCGGGATGGGATGGCATAACTAGATACCTTAAAAATGTTAAACAAGAAATTATACCTACTGTCACACATCTGGCAAACCTATGTATCAAGCTGAGTGTTTTCCCTACCTCATTAAAAAAATCTATAATAACTCTTATTTACAAGAGTGGAGACAAATATAACGTAAATAATTATAGGCTAATTCGGTCCTCCCTGGCCTCCTGGCCAAAATTTTAGAAAAACTTTTAAATACTAGACTGGTCAATTATCTCGCCGTGTTCAAAATATTGTCCCCGTATCAATTTGGCTTTAGGAGTGGAGTCTCAACGGAAGATGCAGTAACCAATATACAATATGTAACAAGTGTAGCACTTGTTACAAAACTACTTGACAAAGGTACTAAATGTATGGCGGTCTTTCTAGACCTAAAAAAGGTCTTTGATACCGTCTCTGTCCCCATTCTTGTAAAAAAACTAGAAAAAGTCGGTATACGAAATGAACAATTGTCAATATTCAAAGATTACCTAACAAATAGAAAACAAACAGTTATACTAGAACATATTATAAGTGACGATCTTGATATTACATATGGGGTTCCACAGGGAAGTGTTTTAGGCCCTACCTTATTTCTCATTTATATCAATGACCTATGTAACATGACCTTAAAACATGCAAACATATTTTCCTATGCTGATGACACGCCAATCGTCTTCACTGGTTCTAATTGGGCTAATGCAAAGACCAATGCAGAACAAGGTACGGCTCTTGTCACGTCATGGCTAAAAAGCAATCTCCTTACTCTAAATACGGCCAAAACAAATTATATTTGCTTTAGTATACTCGATAATTCTCAGTCTAGTATAGATCAGAACGTAAAAATACATGAGTGTAGTAATTTGAATAGTCCCATTTGCACCATATATATGTAAAGTTCTAAAGGTTGTTACGCCCTGCTTTTTAAATAAGCCGCCTTTTTCTACAACACCGGAGGCACGGCCGATTCGGCCAAAAGCCGTGAGGGACCGGCCATTATATATTTTTTTCAACCAACTTCACACTTACCGTCTGTCAGTGTCAGATTGACACCGACAGACTGTCGGGTTGACACTTGACAGACTTAAGTGTTACAAGTGGAAACATTGGACGGGAGAAATTAGTTTTTCCCAAAACAAGACCCACAGGAAAAATCACCGTCTAATTTTCTCGCTTCCCTCTCGTTGTCGGCGGTGATAGGGAGAATTTTTAGACCCACTCTCTTCCAAATCGGTCGCGCCGTGTGTCAATTCTACTGAACGCGGGTTACGTAAAACATTGGGAGTTTAAGTTGAGCGGAGCAGACAACCCTGGAGTTGCAAATCTATAAATAGCTCGCTTCGAGAAGCTTTCGATCTATTTCTGCATTCCTGCGAGTCAACACCTATCGCCTGCCGAATCAAGCCTGAGGTCCGGAAGCCCAGGTAACTACGCCCTTTTATTTCACCGGTTGCGTGAAGTGCCATCTTTTCCATTCCTGGTCCGGGCTTAAGATTGACATCATTTGTCCCCAGGTAGGCGATGCCTTGATGGTGTCGCATTTCACAACAACCGCGAACGACTGTGGTCCCGGGCCTTCCCTACAGTATTTTGGGGTTGCCCCAGGTGAGGATCGCCGACTAACCGCGGTGCCACGTCGCCCGTCAAACGCCCTGCTAACCGCCCCAATTTGTTTTACAGCTTCCACGACGACCTGAGCCAACCGAGCCGCGTCCTGCCTTCGCTCCGCACGCGTGCCTTCCAACCCGTTTAAACGGTAAGTACCCCCACGGTTTACCCATGATCAGTGCGGTCGGTCATCTCCCCGTTTAAGTTCGGAAAATTAGTGTAGTAGTGAATGTAGTAATCCTGCCACGCGGCTAGGCCGGCGAGACTTCTTCCAGGCCTCGCTACCGCTATCGCGTACCTCCGCCGTGAATCTATTTTAACTAAATCTAACTGGAGCCCCCGTGCTTTCCAGGGTTTTTTTTATTGGCCGGTATAAACCGTGTACGGGCTTCATCTCGGAGCTGCCGCGTCGCTTCGTGCCTGTTCGTGACTCACGCACCGGCACTTCACCGGGCGCGTGCTCCGCGGCCGCAGCGCGCCTGCTCCGAGCCCGTCCACCGCGTGCCGCCCGTGACCGCGTGTCGTCACGGCGACACCACTCTCCAGCTACGAGCGCCCGCTTCCGCGCGCTCGTGGATAACCCAAGTAACTTCTCCTGTCTCTACGGATCGACAAGTGGCGCTCATTTTTTTCTTTTATTTACGAACATTCGCGAAGGTTCGAGCACGTTAGGAGTTAGCCTACGCATCCCGACTTCCCGTCCGCTAGCCGGGTTAGTCTCCTTTGTTCCATCTCACCACGTTGGCATCAAGTAGGAATATTTTGTAACATTAGCCTCTAAGAACCTAGGTTACCTTGACCTAAGACATAGACCTAAGAAAACTGTAAACGGCTTGTAATTGTTAAACCTGAAGTGTTCCTCTTCGTGTGTGTTAAAATGGATTATAAGAATCATTAAAAAGCAACCGCTACTCAGACTCCTACTGACTTTTCTTTTTAAAGCTGCCCTGAGGTAGGAATCGTAGGGTCTCGAATTAGATTTGCAACAAGGTAAGATACGTTTATTCCACGATTTGAAATAACGAAGCAAACGGAAGCATTTTGATTTCGCCTTTGGAAGAAGTTGCTGGTGCTGGTTTCTGGCACAGAACATTCTTGGAACCCACTCCTAACTACTTCAAAACCCGCAAAAAGGTGAGCGATCATTGTTTTCCGTTTCACCGGTTTCTTATCTCCCGCCAGCATAATCTTAGGCGCACCGCCGATCATGTTCGGCATTTTGAATCTGACGCTGTGATTTGTTTTTCACAGCGGGTTTTGACCTTTGGGTTAAGGCCTCAGGTTAAGGCAAAGCTCTCCAACAACGACATAAGAACCGCTCTCACCGGCACTGACATTTCCACGTCCTCCACGCAAGGCACGTACATCAGATAGTCACCGAGACAATTCACTCAAGGAGTTACAAGTAACCTTTTTCTGTTGCTAATGACTACGGCTATGACCACAGCTTAATACGTGGTATATTCACGCCACAGCAGTTATTTCTGCTGTTTAACACTTCAGACTTCTGAGGACAGAGTGAAAACTTCTCCAACTACCTTCCAGTCCTTTTTTTGTTCGAGTCATAATGTAAAAAGCATCGAACGATGCAAAATATAGAATATAGTTTAATTATAATTTCCGGGCAGATTGTCTAGCTAGCAATCTGGTCCGCTCTGTATATATCAAAATTGCTTTAATTATAGTTTATTAATATGATAAGGTCGGTGACGCTTCGGTGACACAATATTATGTGAAACTCTAAGTTGAGTCACCTTACCTTAGGTTTATATTTAGCTCCCCCCCCGGGGGTACCAGCCTTGTCGGGGCGGGGGGGTTTAGTAGCCGTGGAATGTGTCCCCACGGTGAAGCTAAGAGGTACCCGAGGTGGGGCCGCGGAAGCGGCCATAGTGGTGGAGGCAAGGCCACTGCACGAGCCTGAGGGATGGAGACAGGCCAGAAGGGCCAGAGCTCTCCATTCCCAAGGGCCACGGTGGTGGCTGGGCCCGTACTGAGGGTCCGGACTTGGTCCGGACAAGAGGGCTCTCCGACTCTGGCATCGAGTCCGACATAACCCTTCTGCGCCCTGGCGGGAGGGTATGCGCAAGAGCATTTCCCAATGTAAAAAAAAAAAAGGTTTATATTAAGTTTATATTACGGAGTTTTGGTAGGTCCTGTAGAGTTTTTTTTAGTTCTACCATTTGACTAATAGTACAAATTAATGTTAATAATGTGTGTAGGGCTGGTACGATTCTTTAACTCTTATGGAGAAAGGAATTTTATACGATACCTAACTAACTTAATTATACCCTTTTTTAGGCCAATTTGGTGGCTTCTTCTGCGTACAACTTAATTTTGCTCTTTAATTATAAATAAATGAGTTTCCACTGGCATCGCACTTTGTGCATTGTGCCATTGACAAGAATATGCATTTTTTCTTTGATTAAGTACCCAGCCAGAGAGCTAGATCCATCAAGGATTTTTTTATGTTTTTTGATAGTATCAGTAACCAAGATAAGTCCAAAAATTAAAGCCGTTCACACAAAAACAGTCACGATCAAGTCCAAGTCATGCCTTAGTAAAGTTGTGGCAGCTTTGTTAAGCGCTTTTACGGAGTTTTGAAAACAACAAGAAAAGATATGTTTTGACCAAATTTTCTTTTTTAAATTTCGCAAAATTAGTGTATTGAACGAAAGTAGACATTCTTTTAGGGTTCCCTACTCAAAGATAATCTAACTGTACCCTATTATTATGCTGTACCGTGTCTGTCTGTTCATCTGTCTTCCGATATTTACTGATCTATAATATCGTGAATCTTAATAGATAGCCGGTTGAAATGTTCACTGAGTTTTCGTTACTATCGCGGATTACCTAGTACCTACTTGTGGTGGTATATGGGACCCTCGTTGTCCGAGTCGCAAGTACGAGTCAGATTTGGCAGCTTTAATTAATTCGCGAAATAACACAATGTTTTAGAAAATTTCAAAATGCAGCATCACAGCATTTCACATGATTATTCCGTGTTCCCGGCCTTCCGTTCTAACAAACTTACCTAATGTTTTTAATTATCTTTTTGCTAACACATTATAATCAAAATTATACTATTATAAAAAAACAAATAATTAAATTAATGATGATGATAATGCCACATGACCTTTCTGCTTTCTGAGGTAACAAAAGAACGCCGACAAACAGAATAGTACATTATGATACAAGTGTGCTATGTTGGTCATTACACTAGAGGCGGTATTATGCGCGCGAGCCGCAGGCGAGCGCGATAAGGAAGCCGAGAGCGTAATGATTAATAGCACAAGAGTTCCATACGACTGTTTTCGTCACACTTGCGAGGAAAAACAATTTATTTTTGATAATAATCAACCACACAGCGAAAAACAATTTATTTTTGATAATAATCAACCACACAGCGAAAACGTCAACAAACATTTGCGGAAAATGGCGCACAAACCAGCAATGCGCGCGCAGGTTGATATTTACTTCAGCGGCATAAGAACTCTTTGTTGGTATTACAAAAAAACTGTAAGTATTACCCTGCTATATTAAGAGTGCTTCGTATACGTACGTCTAACTGCAGTCACGTACAAACTTGACTTTACCGGGTTATACCTATTATAGCACCATGTGCCGTAATGTAAAGTAAAAAGTACGCGTGCGTAATAGCTTGGATTATGAGCCTAAAACCGATGCAATAAGATCCACTTTACGAGCAAGTGTGAAGAAAGATAAGTTCCCAAAAAGTACATACACTAAAGTAAAGTAAGAAAAGTAGCAAGTTGAAACTAGTCTGAAAAAACAGTAGGTATTACATTTGAAACATATTGCCGGCAGTAGCCAAAGTGTTGGAAGTGTGTTTAGGTATATAATCAAGAGACTTATCGACCTTTTCTACAGTTGCATTTTTTTTACCAATCGTCAATTATTATTATGCATATCCTAATAATTGCTAATAATGCGTATTAATACTGCATTTTTTTAAATTAAAAAGCTATTTTTATTTTTCATATAACAAAACTTATAGATTTCCTAGTCACTTACTCTACAATGAAACAAAACACCTGACAGTGAGACAAATCTACATATTGGCGACAGCACTACGGTTTCATCGCACTGCGCTAACTGCACAAACTAATGTTTCCGAGAGCTCTAGACCTAAACGTACACCTCGCTGGCCCATGCTAAGAACAAAAATACTGATTGGTCAAAGAAGCTACAGTTTTCGTGGAAGCTATATATATTCAAAAAAACACAAAATTTATATGCAAAAGTAAAATTAAAACTTTTTTGAATACCCTAAATACAAAACAAACGGAAGAACTGTTGCGGATCGTTACCTAGAAATAGAAGGCTTATGAGCCGACCCTAGTATTATAATACTATTATTTCTTCTGTGGTATTACTTATTAACGCGATGATTTTTCACACTCATTCAGCAGTCAATTAAATACACACATCACTTCACTTAAAAAACGGACAAAACAGACATAGATACATGACTATCATGCAGGAATGTATACATTTCCTTCTCGTTCCTTCCTAATCTTTAATAGATTAACCTACTAATAATAAAATATAAGTTGGTATATATAAATACTTTTGCTATAACCTATGAAAATGTGATCCTATCTATCTAATTTAAAATAACTATTTTATAACTAATATACAATTATACAATAATCTACTAGCGAATAACATAATTAATCTACTACTACTGAAATTTGAATTGTTTACATAACACATATTTAAATACTTTTCCTATAACCTATGAAATGTGATCCTATCTAATAAATTTTTAAATAACAATTTTATAACTAATATACAATTATACATATAATCTACTAGAGAATAACATAATTTACCAACTACTACTGAAATTTGAATTATTTACATAACACTAATTAATTTTAGTCATAAATTTAATAAATTATCTTTGTCCCTTGAAGAGCACTAGTCATCGCAACACAGGGTATCCTACAGCGATGACTAGGGTCTGAAAACTGTAATGCGAAACGTAAACAAACATAATTCTCTTGCACGTCTATTGTCTAAAATATAAAGTTTATTTTCTATAATTTTTTGCAAGATTTGTACTTTAGAGGCAATTATTTTAAGCGTTCTTTTTATATCACAGATTAATGAAAATATTTGTAAGTATGCATGTTACTAACAAAAATGTATTTAATTTAATAACTATAATGTCACTAAACGCATGTCTCCAACCATGTTTTCATGAAATAAATATATTATTATATTATTATTATATATTATATCTATCCAAATGTTAAACTTCAAAAATAAAGAACTAAAGTTTCGTCCCCCGTTCCACCCCTTTAATTCAGCCCTGCCGCAAAATCCGTTCTTAGCTGACGTTTTCTACCTACCTGCCAAATTACAGCTTTACCGAAAAAGTCACTCATCAGCCAGAAGACGTCCACTACTGGACGAAAACCTCTCCCTTAATAGGGAGGGGTCAAGCGATCAAGTCGTTTTCTAGATTTCGTGTTTAGTCAGTTAACGATTGAGTAAGTGGTTTTCGCTTTTAAATACAGAGTTACTGGTAACCCGATGTATTCCCCGAAGTACCAGGCTTACATACATACTTACACGGGCCCCCAATGTATGGCAGTTTGGCAGTAGGAAAAATGTACAAAAAAAAGAAGATTTGTTACTGTTATCACATTCTAAGTATTTTTGAATATTTTATTACTTTTTAAGTTATTTTCTATATTATTATTTTTTTACTGTTTTTATAGCCCACTTGTCTGATCCCGGCGGGAATACGTCGAGTTACCAGTATAACCCTGTATATAGATAGACATTGTAAAAGTTGCGGGCAACCGGTGTATGCAAATGGCAGGTTATCGTAGTGTGGCGGTTTAAGGGGGAGGCCTTCGTTCAGCAGTGGACGTCTCCGGGCTGATGATGATGTATATAGATAGATAGATTCAGTGATTTTAAACACACAAAAATGTTGGAATATGCGAACGAGATAACGGCGCGCACCTTAAACCGCTACTCATAAGGAACCATCCTTAGGAAAGCTTTGATATGCAGCCTGACACCTCCAAAGAGGGAAAATCCGCTCGAGACGAAGAAAATAAACAAACTCATCCCGGTTATGTGGCATATTTACTTACCTGGAATCACCTGTTATTTTTTATAATTTATTAGGCTCCTGTGCCTGATGATTATTATTAATGTATTAAAAAGATTTCAAAACACCACACTGACCAACACTCTTCTAGTGTAAAGTGGCATAAAAGCAATGATGAATATTTTTATTTCTCTAATTTTATTACCACTGCAATCGAAAAATAGAACCGTCAAGTGCGAGTTGGACTTGCGACTTGTCCCCGTACTATTATTTCCTAGGTAATCCGCCATAGCCACGAATAATTATTCTGTGAATATTTCAACTGGCTAAATTGAGCGACTATCTAAGCTCAATGACTGGCTACCCATTACGGTTCACGAGATTATAATTCTGATGGTCAAATAGACAGAAGCACGGTACGCATTAATAATAATAATAAGGGTTTTTTTTTTTTTTTTCTTATAATATTCCCCGTCCCGGGGAATCTCTCCGAGATATCATTTCCGGCTGTTCAAATCTTGCTAGCTTTGGTCTGGTGATCATGACGCACAACGCTGCGGTATGCGGTATGCGTTGCCGGACAATCAATCATATGAAAAACGTCGAGAATGTTCTCTTGTTCCGTCGCAGTATGCGTCAGCGGCGAGGGGCAAGCGCGGTGAAGTGGGGAGGTGTACTCCCGCACAGCGCGGCGTCATTCTCGGTTCAACGCTGCGGTGTGCGGTGTGCGTCACGGGTGTGTTCACGTCTACCTTGGTAGCTGCGGCAAAATCAACTGACCACCTCTCCGCAGGGACGCTAAATGCTGCGTCGTGACGCTGCGTTGCGGTGCATACCGCAGCGTTGTGCGTCATGATCACCAGACCAAAGCTTTACGGCGAGTATTTGCACAGGCCTAAACAAGTGGCCATGCACGATCATCCACCAGCAACTTGCTCTTCAATACGGCCTTGTCGAGTCGGCGGTGCCGTACTATGATAAATGAAAATAAATGTATTTACATAAACATAAAACCTATATAACAAATAAAATTAATAATTAGATATTCGGTAAGTAGTAGTAGGCTTATGTATATGATAAAAATAGTATGCGGCTTTATGGCGATACCCGCATTGGGCTACGCCTGTATCGCGGGAACCAGGAACGATTTCCTTAAATACGTATATTGCGCCTCTGGTAACTTGTACATATATTGTATGCCTTGAAAAGGTGCTTATTATTATATATAAAATTATATTTTACAAGTACATAAAACAAGGGATATAATTATAAAATGCTTTTTTAACATAATTACAATAAAAATAATCTAATATATATTACGTATATATACATCATATTATAAATTTGTGTGTGTGCGTATCTTTTATCTTATTTATTATTATTATGTTATACAATATTATCTATTATTCTTCCACGCTAAAGTGTTTATTAATATGAGAAATTAGTATTCATATAGTATCACATTTTCAATATCATAATATATAAGTAGTTGTCTTAAAAACGAGGACACACTCAGGAATGATATAAGGAGTATTATAAGTACGCACCAGCTCCAGTTCTCGAGAATGGTCGTGCTTTGCTCTACTGGGACCGCTCCATCATCACGGACAGAACTATTGTCGCCAATAAGCTTGATATCGTGATGGTGGATCGGTCCCAGCGCCGGGCAGTGCTCGTCGACGTCACCATCCCACATGACGAGAATCTCGTGAAGGCCGAGAAGGACAAGCTCAGCAAGTACCTTGACTTGGCCTTCGAGAATTCTGTAATGTTGTGTTGCCATTTCTTTGAAACTATGAAGCCAACGCCATGCAGACTTCCGGAACCATTGTAGTAAAATATGTTGTGTGTTCTTTCTAATGTGTCTTAACCCGTCGAACCTCAGCAAGTCCTACTATATCGTAATTAACCTTTTCTAGTGCATTATCTAATTCTACTAATCTATCTTCGGTACGAAGTGTTTGTACGTTATAACTCAATATGTTTAATTTCTCGGTGTCCATTCTGCTAGCCTTTTTCGTCTGACAGTGCAACCTCGCCTGGGGATTGTATACGCCCCCTGCTCCAGGGGTCGGCTGCCTACTGCCAATGGCGGCGTTCCCGCTGGAGACACCAGGCACTTGGGGCCATTTCTTAGGTTTGTTCATCATATTGAGGGAAGGGGTTTGGTCAAATACCACAACGCTTGGCCAATGCGGGTTGGTTGATGTGCAGTGAACCATCTGACTCGGTCCGTGGGCGCTACCGTTGGTACCTATTGGACCTATAATCTCGTGAATCGCAATAGATAGCCGATTCAAATGTTCACAGAATATTCGTTCCTTTCGCGGATCACCTAGTACTTGTGGTGGTACGGAACCCTCGTTGTCCAATTCTCAAGGTGACTCATAGCTTGACGGCTTTTTTATTCTATGGGTTGAACGACAGGTGATAGTGTTAAAAAAATTTTAAAGCAAGCTTTTTTAAAAATGTTTATAACAATAACCATTGAACCATTTCCGCAGCCTCCGAGCGATTCATCAACTCTGAATCCAAGGCTGGCTTGATACGAAGTTTGTTTCATGTAGAAAACAAACATACACGAAACAAACTTCTATGAACTTTTTATGATGATTTTCGATCGCCTGTCGGCGCCTCGGTCGCACGAGGGGTTTTTAAATATTATTGAGAGGAGAGCATAATTATTAATGAATGAAGAGAAAAATAAAGGGGATATAATCACACCAATCTGACTAAGCCTGATCCATATGAATTGCCTGCCGATAAGATAAGAAAAAAACCCAGTTCACTGAAGCTTCAGAGAAGTTCAGGTGGCGAAGGACAACCAGAAGTGAATCATGGTCTATTGCATTAAAAGCAATGATGAAATAGATAAGAACTAAGACCTTATCACTAACTTCACAATTTTATAAGGCACCTCTCAGTAACCTTCAACAAAGCCGTATGTAGTGCTACCAGACATGAAGCCTGATTGCCACGTGTTAAAAAGTTCTGCTTTTGTAAGAAACTCTGTTATTTGCTTATGAACTACTGATTCAATGATCTTAGAAAGAAAGGGTAATAAGATATAGGGTGAAACTGGTTAGGTAGGAGAGCATTCGGAACTTTCGGAAGTGGAATTACATGAGCATTGCGCCACACGTTTGGAAATGGCCCAGACACCAAGGAAAATAAAAGTTATTATAACTGTTTAGTGGATGGTTGTTTTAAATTCAACATTAAATAGTCAATTGTCGTTTTTTAAGCTACTAGTTGTAGGTTCAATTTATATTAGGTTTTTATTGGACTATAAGCTGTGTTAGCATTGTGTTCTATAATCTAACGAGGAAGATGTAAATTGATTAAATTATGATTAAGTCGATATCTTGTAAAGTAATTTTCTACCCGACTGAAGCTCAAGCCAAAAGGAAAGCTTATGGTTGTAGCAGTCTATATATGTATGTTTGTATTTACGTATGGATGATAAAAAAATACGCTCATTTTCCTCATTATAAACAAAACAGCTCGGCGAGCCGGCCGCCCGCGCAGCCGCCGCTGCCGCGCCGTGCCCGGTTGCACGTTGACAACCTTAGTGCGACCGCCGACCGTAGGTATGAAATGATACATACATGTGATTGACTTCTGTACCTATCTGTTTTATGGCACAGTATTGTGTTTCTTATCTTATCTATAAGTTTCACTCCTAAGATACTGCTCTCCATGGCGCGCTGGCATACTCCATGGCGCGCTGGCATACTCCTAGAGCGGACTTCTGATTTTTGTCAGTGACAAAGCTTGAACGCGTGGATAATACGTAAGGGTGGGAATAATACGTGAAAAATCATGTCCATGAATTCTCTTATTTTTTTTTTATAAAAAGATAAAAACAAGTTCTACAATTGAGTTTTGAGTTTTGATTGAGGGTATTATCACTAAAAAGGGGGAAGTAGGTATGCTGCGGCCAATTTTGATAATATTTGGCAGAAACATTAGGTAACTATTAAATAATTCTAAACAAAAATTTAGAATCTGAGAAAATTTGGAAGAAGGTTGTTATGTCGTGAGGTTTCAGTTCGCGAAGATTACTACTGTTCGTGAAAATATTACAGCGCTATTTATTATAGTTCGGTAGGTACAGGTTATTACAATAGGTCGGACGGATGGAAGGACGATCACTGGATACGCAACCCTAAGAATTATTTCATTTCAGTTCTCTCCGATGTTAAAACTAGCCGCGGTTTCTCAATAATATGAAAACATAGTGAATCTGAATTTTATTACACTAGTTATACCTTTTTTATGTTTTGTTTCGCAATATGTACCTAATATTATTTAATTTACATTTCGTAATCTACAAGCTACAATGCAGCTACGTTCGACAAAATCGACAATGACATATTATTGGGCAAGCTATCTACGATTGGTTTCTCCCCTGGTTTCTTAGAGTTTTTCGCGGGTTTTATGAAAGGTTGGCGGCAATTTGTACGACATGGAACACATGAATCGCAAGCGTATGACACTAGGTCTGGTGTGAGCCAGGGCTCGATTACTGGCCCTCTACTCTTCCAAATTATGGTCCACGATCTTTCCTTGGTACTGAATACCGCTAAATGCTTGTTGTACGCTGACGACCTCAAGCTTTTTTTAGAAATAAAGTCTTCTAATGACTGCGAAAGTTTACAAAATGACATTAATTTAATTTATGAATGGAGTAGAAGAAATAAAATGATATTTAATATAAAAAAAATAATGTAATGACTTTTGACCGGAAAAAATATCCCATTGTTTTTAATTATCACTTGGATAATGTACCTATAAATCGAACTAACAGTGTCAAAGATCTGGGGGTAACTTTCGATCGTGGCCTAACATTCCATGATCACATGTCATGTCTGGCTAAAGAAGCTTACCGTCGTCTTGGTTTCGTGTTACGTAATTCTAGAGATTTTGAAAATCCGTTAGTGGTTAAAACTTTATACAACTCTCTAGTCAGAAGTAAACTTGAAGCGAGTTCTTGCATCTGGAACCCGTATCATGTTACTTACACCCGGATGCTGGAGAAGGTACAAAAAGCTTTTTTGAGGGCGCTGTACAAGAAGCTTTATGGCTACTACCCTTACTTGTATCCGACCAAATTCCTGCTTGGTCAGCTCGGTTACAGCTCGTTAGAAGTGAGAAGAATGATAGACCAGCTTACTATTTGCTGCAAGCTGATCAGAGGAGCAGCTGACTCAATTGATTTGCACAACTTACTGTGTACGCTGTTTGTCCCAGAAGGACACGGGGTTCCTACTAATAGGCGTGGTCGACGTAACAATTTGTTCCACATTGATCAGAACCGTACGGTGGCGCGCTCTATGTCACCATTAATTCGCGCCCGCCGCCACTTCAATGCACTCCTTGCCGCCAACTCTGATTTTGATATTTTATGTGACAATTGGAAAACTATTATGATAACTTTTTTGACATATTCAGAGAATCAAATTGACCAATGGGACAGAGGCGAAAAAGCTGATACAGATTTAGGCATTAAGGAAATTTAATTTTAGATTATTATAAAATTTGACATTTTGACAAAATTGTATTTAATATTTTAAACTTGTCATTGTTATTTTTTATGTTAATATTGTTTTGATTACTGTTTTCTTTACAATATCTAATTTATGTGAGGTGAATGTAACTGATTCTGTCGTTTTTGTCTCAATAATAAATAAATAAATAAAATAAAATAATGCAGGTAGGAACAGGGCTTGTACCGTGAAATCTTAAAACCATGATTGTTAGGTTCAGCCGTCGATGCTACGCCATTGTGAATTTTATCGCTCCGTGATACGGTTCGTAGTTTACAGGTGGATGGTTTTAAAATCACAGTACTTGGGTATGGCATGAACCTAGAAAAAAAGTCGGACAGATTCTCGCTAACAACATACTGTGTCACTCAGAGTCGGCCAGCTTGTACGTACAGGCCGGCACGCACAGATTCACACATCAGTCAGCCATTACGCGGGCAAATGCAACACAGTCGGCACGGCTACTCTGCGAAAAAATCAGAATGTCTTGTGTGGTAAAGTGGTGTAAAAACCGTAGTGACCTAAAGAAAACAAAAACAGGAATCACGTTTCATATGTAAATTAATAATTCAATCACTTAGTTCCCGATTTTATACATTAGAACCAATATTCATGCGACAGAACAAAATAATTCGTCAGAATACCAGTGTTGACAATATTCATTTGTGCAAATTACCCGAAATATATGGGTGTTCTGACACTTCTGCCTACCCCTTCCGGGATACACAGACATGATTATATGACCTGAAATAATGGGACTTTTTTAATTAATTCTATAGTTATAATTTAAAAAACCGGCCAAGTGTGAGTCGGACTCGCGCACCGAGGGTTCCGTAACAAAAAATGCTCGGGTTTCAGTTCGGGATTAGAAATTCACTGCAAACAAGACAACATTACGCGATATTCACAGGCGGTCACCCATTCAAGTACATTTTGAGTACCGTACTATTTTAACAGGTTAAAATAGTACGGTATTTACTGCCTACATGACGCAAAAACAGCTGAATGGATTTTGATAGGATTTTTACAGTTTGATACTTAGGGTCCAACATAAAATCTAAGCCATGCTTCATCTAATTCCGATGGGTATAATCGGAGATACAGCTTGACCTCTTGATACTTTTTTTATTTAGAGCTTCCATACTTTAAAATAAAAAAATAATTAAAAACAAAAATGGTAATGACAAAAAACAAAGTGAAAATGGCAACATGTAATTTAAAATGGTTGCCTTAAACCTAGTTTCAATAAACTTGTCTGCCGACCTGTATTTGTCTAGATAATACAAGGTATTTTTTTTGGGAATTATGGCAACCCTAAATTAATTCGCACATAGATAGCCGCCGCCATTACGGTGACACAGTTTAGTCTTTGCGCGAGTTCCGTCCGACTTTTTTTCTAGGTTCACGGGGTATGGTATGAAAATACTATTCTCCTTCGTATTCTTCTTACAATACAATAGTTTATTTATTTATTTATTTGATACACAAAACAGAATACACTCTTTACAAAAAAAACCGTATTTTTATTTTTTGACAAACATCCCTTTACAGTGTGAATTTTAAAGAAATTGTAATTTATGGGTATAATGCCTGAAATAAAACTTTTTATTATTTTTTATTATTATTATTTACGCATTTGCATTGTATGGGCACAGAATAAATAATAGTACTATGTACAGAAAGTTCACTCCGCAATGGAATTGACGTTTGAATTCTATCACGTACCTCTATGTCTTATAGACTGCCTTATAGCTCAGTTGGTAGCATGGCTGCCTTCAGAGCTGCAGGGCGTGGGTTCGATCCCCACCCAGTGCAAACATTTATGATGTGACGAACATAGGTGTTTGTTCTGTGTCTGGGTGTAGTATGTATTATAAGTATGTATTTACAAAAAAAGTACTTATATAAGTATTGTATCAGCTATCTGGTTTCCATAGTACAAGCTTTGCTTAGTTTGGGGCTAGATGGCGCTGTGTGAAATGTCCACCTATATTTATTATTTATTATTATTTACTCTCCTAATGCAGCACGCGTAGCGTTAGGGTTGTATTCTTGATATTTACACATAGGTAATCAAACTAAGCTGAAGCTGTGGAGAAATAGTATTGCCTCGTCAGAGCACAACCTGGTTGTAGTGAATGAGACCTTTCTCGACACGTCTGTGGAGGGTTCAGAGCTCACAAGTGAGGGGTGGAGTATACTTCGGCGCGACAGGAAGACTCCATGCGGTGGTGTACTACTGGCAGCACGTGCACCTATTGTACTTCGTCGGCTAACCTCCTTAGAAACAGATTGTGGTGAAGACTTATGGGCAAGTTTTGACTGGCAGGCTCGAAAATTCTGTGTAGGTGTTATTTATATTCGGCCACATCCACACCCAGACGTGGGCGTTCTTATTGACACAAAACGCTATGAAAATCTAGTAGATCCTAGTAATATCGGTCCCAGCAAGGACTGGAACTTTAATAAGTGTGACTATGTGCTTTTGCTCGACCTTTTATCTGAAACTTCTTGGTGTGATGTGCTTAAGTCAAACGACGTGCAATCTTGCACCTTGGTCGGTGACTATGGTCTACTACTACTATAGGTCGGTTCTATGACATTATTTATAATATCTTTGACTAATGTGTTCCTAGGAAGCAAAGGAAAAAAACGCTGGGTAGCCGGTATCCCGTATGGTTTACCAATGACATTATCCAAGACATCAAACTTAAATTAAAACTGCATCACCAATGGAGACTTAGCAGGTCCTCGGAATGTTACAAAGCTTTTTCTGACCTTAAAGTATCTCTAAAGACACGTATATCGTCCGCCCACGACACTTCTATTTGATAACTATAGAGGATAATCTATCATCAAAGACGCTTCTGGCAGCATATTTCTAGGTAACGTTCTAAAGGAGGTTTTGAACCCCGTGTAACATATAACGGCGCATCTTTCAGTGGTGTTGGCGCATCGGAGGCTTTTGCTGAATTCTTTTCAAGCGTGTTCTTAACTGAAGCCCCACAACTAAACGCGGAGCGTATAAATCAGTTAGACAGTAGCCTTAATAGTAACTACATTAACATACCTCGCATAACGCCAAATGAAGAGGCATCTAGCATTAAAAATCTTGAACCTAACAGCTCAGTTGGCCCAGATTGCGTTCCTCCGTTGTTTAGCCTTAATAGTAACTACATTAACATACCTCGCATAACGCCAAATGAAGAGGCATCTAGCATTAAAAATCTTGAACCTAACAGCTCAGTTGGCCCAGATTGCGTTCCTCCGTTGTTTCTGAAGCAAGGCTCAAAGTGGTTTGTGCAACCACTCTGTCATATTATATTCAATTTGACATTGATTTCAGGTATCTATCCATCACAATGGAAACTATTTAGAGTGATGCCTATTCCCAAAAACTCTGACAAATCATCCGTCGAAGAATACAGGCCTATTGCCATTTTATCTTCACCAGCTAAAGCATTTGAAAGAATTATTCACAAGGAGGTATATTATAGGCAGGTAGAACCGCTCCTATGCGATGAACAGCACAGCACGGCTTTAGGAAAAAAGATCTGTTGACACCAACTTGTTGGAAACTGTCGATTTTATCTTAGCCAGCTTGGATCGGGGTAGCCAGGTTGACATTCTCTACTTCGATTTTCGCAAGGCGTTCGACCGGGTTAACAACAAGAAGTTGAGCGCTCTGGGTTTTGCTCCAGGATTGCTTAGATTAATTGCTGACCTTCTCAGGGATCGACAGCAATTCGTTAGACTGGGCGTGTATGATTCAAAGTGTTATCATATACGCTCTGGAGTTAGTCAAGGGTCTGTTTTTGGACCTCTCCTTTTTATACTCATAATTAACGATCTCACACCGTTATCAAGCACTGTAAGTGCCTACTGTATGCAGATGACCTAAAGTTAATTATGGAGATAAACTCTGTAGATGATTGCTTGAACCTCCAGCGAGATATTGACGCCATCAGCGAATGGAGTGTAGCGAACGGAATGGAGTTCAACCCAACCAAATGTCAAGTTATGACTTTCACTCGAAGGAGGCAACCAATTCAGTTTTCGTACAAGTTGGACGACCATGAAATTGCCAGATCCACTTTTGTGAAGGACTTGCATGGGTGTTACCTTCGATACAAAATTGACATTTAATGACCACATTGCAAACGTAGCCAGGGAATCATACAGAAGGTTGTGATTTGTTATCAGGAATTCCAGAGATTTTAAAGAGACCCGTGTTATTAGGTTAATCTTTGAAACTCTTGTGCGCAGCAAACTCGAAGCCAGCACCTGTGTCCACATGAGGGTGTCTACGTACTCCTCGTTGAAAAGGTCCAGAAGGATTTCCTTCGCTTCTTGTATAACCGTGTGTTTGGTTACTATCCCTACTTGTACCCAACCAGTTCCTCCCTCTGCCTTTCTCCCAAATAAGATCATGGATTCGCAAACGTACATATAGACTACATAAAGAATACTGGGCTAGTACCGAGGGGTGCAGGCAGTCAAGGGCAGCTTTCCCGGAGTTAAATCCGAGATACTCCCGTAAACTGCTTAACCTCAAACGTGACAAACTCAGACAAGTAGTAGGAGTGGTCACCGGACACTGCTCCTTAAACAAACACCTTTACACTATTGGGGTTACAGATAGTCCTCTATGTCGTGGTTGCATGGAGGCGGAAGAAACGACCGCGCACTTGCTGCTTGAATGCAGCAGCGTGGCAGAACAACGTACGACGATCCTCGGGTCACCGAGGACGCTCCGAGAGGCCTGCGCCGGCGTCAGCGAGCTGCTGGCCTTCCTCGGGGACACCGGGTGGCTGAACTAGCTGCGCCGGGACCACGCAACAGGGGCCCACCAGAGGCTTCGAGTGCGGAAAAGGCCCGCTCACCAAGTACCAAGTACCAAGTACCCAACCAGTTTTCTTCTAGGTTGCCTGGGTAACAACTCTCTGGAGGTCCGGCGTGACAAAAACCAAATGTTGGTAATGTGCAAGATACTCCGTGGCAACATTGACGTACCAAACCTCTTCAATGAGTTGGCGCGGCTGGTAGTACCGGACTAGGACATGCACCCGGGTATACCCGGTTCCGAAATACCCGGGATTACCTCGGGTATCTGAAGAACCGGTTCCTCCTGTGGTAAACCCGGTTCTCGCTGTTCCTAAAAAAATCTTAATATTGTTTAATTTTGAATATCGCATCGCTTAATTGAAATCACGCGGTGCTTCATGTTTTGATTGCGTTGCTGTGCAAGCTGGCAACGTCGCGCGGGCATCACTTTTTGAACTTAGCAATGACGCCGCCACCACCGGCGCTGCTCCGCTCTCGCTCTCGCTCGTCGCGGCATCGCTCTCCCGTTTTTTTGCCCCCTGCGTATGTTTTCCTTTTCAATCCAGTGAGGATTTAGCTGTGAAGTAGAACGCTCGCTTTGGTTGCAAATTTTATGATTATCTATGAAATTATAAATTGAATATTAATAAAATAATAATATTGGTGCGAATAATTCAAAGAGACACCCAGAAACAGATGGTTTTGGGTGGTGTTTAAATTTTTGGTCAAACAATTTTGGCCGACATACAGTTTACAGATGGTTTACAGTTTTAAAACCCTGGATCGAGTATAAAATATTTTTTTTTTTTGAAGGTTTTGACAAGTCTGAGGCGACTTTTGACTACAATTGACCACCGTGTCTTTTGTTATGTAACGCGTGGTCTTCATGGCTCCGAGCCGCGGCCGCAGCTGCGGCCACTTTTACCTAGGATCCCTGCTTTTGTGGGCGACGCTACCGACCCGCGCCTGCGGGCTTCGGGTGCCGTGGACGGCCGCGTGACGCTGTCAACCGGCTGCGTCAACGGTGCCAATTGGGAAAAAAAACAATTCAAATATTTATTGTGTGATTCAAGGTGTAACATATAAGATCGTTGGATTCAAGTGTGATTGTGTCCAAAGTGCGGGTTTTTAAGTTTTCAAAAGTGTTGTATGTTTTTTATTGCATTTTTTTTTGTAGGTATATGTTTTTGTATTATATTTTTAAGTCACCCCCGACAAAACTACCTCATGGCTAGCCGGAATGTTGTAGTTCAGCCTGTACCATTGGAAGACACCTTTGTGTGTAATAGGTGTTCCCAACCCCGCTCTTTTCAAACTTCCAGGGGTCTGAGAATACACATTGGTAAAGTTCATAAAAACCGGGAAAACGAACCTCAAAATCAAATTGTTTTTTCTCAGATCCCGCAAGTTGCGATTGTGCCTCCAGACCAGCCTTTTTGGTCTATTTTAACACAGTTCAAGGCTGGTCTTCCTGTTATTAAACGAATTCCCAGAGGTGCCCGCATCCCAGTAGCACAATGTCTCGCTTCTGATATTGTTCGAGCAATATCAGAAAATTCAGAGAGGGCTTGGGAACATTTGTTAGCATTTCCCTATCGTATTTTACATGTTCCACGTATCACTTCAGATCATTCGTCGCTTACAGCAAGAATAAAACGTAATTGTGCAGATTCAAATCCCCCCATAGCACCTGTCGGTAATGCCGTACACACACTTCCACGTTTGCGTGCATCATCTTCAAAAACAATCATTCCATATCATTTAATCGAAAATAAAATTAGTGACGGGGACATCAGAGGCGCGGCTCGTTTGTTGTTCTCCAATGATACAGTCGCACCTAACAATTTGGACACTGTTGCAGCTCTGCGTTCTAAACATCCATCTGCAGCAACAACCTCGAATCTTCCGCCACCACCTGATTCCAAAGACGATTGCTATCCGACTGTTACGACTGATGATGTTACTATCGCCATTTTGTCTTTTCAAAGTGGGTCTGCTGGCGGACTTGATGCTTTGACGCCGCAACACCTAAAAGATTTAACTTGTGGTGGTTGCGGCGCCGCAGGTGAGTGTCTTACTGTAGCACTGACCAATCTGGTCAACTACATGCTGGCGGGTAGTGTCAACAGTAATATCACCGAACTGTTATACGGTGCTAACTTGTGTGCCCTTAAAAAGAAAGACGGAGGGATAAGACCTATTGCTGTTGGCACTACGTACCGCCGCCTTACTGCTAAAATCTGTTGCAGAAAAAAAAGCGAGCAACTGACGCAATATTTTCAACCGACCCAGCTTGGGTTCGGTTCCCGCGGAGGGTGCGAGGCGGCGGTGCACTCACTCAGAACTTTTTTAATGCACGATGCAGGAGACGTCTTGTTGAAGGTGGATGTCAAGAACGCATTCAATTCCGTGGACAGAGGCGCCCTGTTGACTGAGGTAAAAAACAATATCCCAGATTTATACCCATTCCTTTGGCAATGTTATGGTAAAAATTCAAAATTATTATACCGTAATGAACCTTTATCATCAGAAGTGGGCTGTCAACAGGGAGACCCGCTAGGGCCGGCTATTTTCAGCCTTGCGATTCACCCCATCATTAAACGTCTCGAGTCAAAATTCAAAGTATGGTATTTAGACGACGGTACTCTGGGAGGTGACGCTGATGTTGTTTTCAAAGATTTAAGCACCCTGATAAACGAATTCCAAACCATTGGTCTGGAATTAAATTTCACAAAATGTGAATTATTTGTTTCAGACCATTGTACTTCAAAAAATGAAATCATTAGAAAATTCAACTCTTTGGCACCTAACATCAAAATCATAAATAATACTTCGCTTCGCCTCCTTGGTTCACCAGTACTCGACGAGTCTATACCTGATTTTATTGACGAAAAAATTCAAAATTTTAATGCCGTTTCGGACAGACTTTCCAAAATCAATATGCACATGGCTTTTGTTATAATTAAACATTGTTTATTTGTTCCAAAATTTACGTATTCCTTGCGATGTTGCCAGCTTTGGAAACGCCCCGATCTTTTACAAAGACTGGACTCTATTGTTAGGGATACGCTCACAACCATTCTTAACATATCTTTGGAAGACCGCAACTGGCGCCAGGCGTCTCTACCGATTCGGTATGGAGGCCTGGGGATCAGAAAAATTTCTAGTGTTTCATTGCCAGCATTTTTGTCCTCGGTCAAAAGTACTCAAAATTTGACAAATTTGATTCTGTCACCCTGTTTAGGAACTTTTCAAATATCCTTTTCGACTGAGGCTATGGATGCTTGGAAATTAGCCTGCCCTAACTCTACCCTGCCCAGAGACCCGTCTTCACAGAGGCAGTGGGACGTGCCGCTCTGTGAGTTGGAACGGAATTATCTTTTAGAAACGACCAACTCATCTTCAGAGCGTGCACGTTACCTAGCTGTTTCACGTTGGGAGTCGGGTCTTTGGCTGCAGGCGTTACCCTCGGTCAACCTTGGGAATTTATTGGACAATAACACATTCCGGGTAGCCATTTCATTACGTATAGGTACATCTTGTGTCGTCCCCCACCAATGTGCGTGTGGGGAACGAGTTGATAGTCTCGGTCACCACGGCCTATCTTGTAGTAGGAGTGCCGGTCGCATGGCCCGCCACTGCGCTTTAAATGATATCATCCGTCGGGCTTTTGGAAGTGCCAACGTCGCAGCAATTTTAGAACCGAATGGTCTAATGCGCGACGATGGTAAGAGGCCCGACGGTATGACTCTCATTCCTTGGAAGATGGGACGGCCTTTAGTGTGGGATGCTACTTGTGTGGATACACTGGCGCCGTCTCATCTTCCAGAAACATCAAAACATGCGGGTGGTGCGGCTAATGCGGCGGAATGCCTCAAACGTCGCAAATATTCTAGCCTCGATAGAGGTTACATGTTTGTGCCGTTTGGGGTAGAGACACTTGGGCCGTGGGGGCCAGGTGCTTTGCGTATCTTTAAGGATTTGTCGGGGAGACTTAAAGAATCCACACGTGACCAAAATGCTGGCCTTTATTTGGGCCAGAAAATTAGCCTCGCAATCCAGCGGGGCAACGTGGCCAGCATTTTGGGAACATTACCCGAAATCAGAGACCGTTTAAACTATCTATAGGTTTTCTACCTATAGATACTTTAAACGGTCTCTTATATCGTTTGATTAATGTTTTAATAATAGTTTAAACAAACTAGCAATTATTTATTTACATCCTTAGCTTTATGTGGATTGTGTAAAGTGTTATCTGGATACCAAAACAAACTGGAAACCTATGCTACACAAAGGTGAGTCACGTAAATATTAAACGTAGGTACGGTAATTTTATGTTAATGCGTGAATTTGCGGTGTGCGTCAATTGGCAGTTCATTTTAAATAATATTACTTAAGTACTTAGGTATTTATAAATATTAGGTACTTTTCCCTCTTATTAAAAGTAACGAATAACGATCAAACCCGAGTTTTTCGTATTTCTTAGGCATGAATTTTTATTTTTGTTATAACATAACTAGGCTTAACTTCGGTTTACCGCCAATCGAATTGGAGGTTCATTTTTTTTTTACAGAAAGGTCTTATTATATAAAATGCTTTTTGCAAAGTTTCAAGTTGCGGAAACAAATACTTTTTGTAAAATAATTATTTTAAAATTGCGAAAATCACCACAAGTTTTGACAGTTTTGTACCACTTTAACGTTTCGTTTTACTCTCTACCAAACTGAGCAAATGTCGTAAATCGTAAAAAGTTAAAATAAGCTACTATTTTGGTTAATTTTAGATGTTTATACACTAAAACTCCATTATTTACATTAAAAAAGGTTTTTTTACATAAACAAAACACAGAGTACCCCGACTCGAGCTGGTTAGGTTGGAAATGGGTGACAGATCCGAATCAAAGCACCCCGACTCCACCTAGGCTTGTGGCCCCTACCCCTAGAGTGTATATAAAAAGTGCGGGAGCCAGAAGCTCAAGGGAGGTCCTGAGTTGAGCGAGCCATACAAGGTCGAGTGGAGCGAAGGGGGGAGGTGGCGAGCGAAGCGAGCCGGCGATCTCCGTAGCGTAACGAAGGCCGAGTGTGGCGAAGCGACACTCAGGGGCGACCGCAAGAGCTTCTGGCGGGAGCCCACCCGGAGTCAAATTTGAGTTGGTTAGGTTCGAAATGAGTGACAGATTCGACTCGGAGCATCCTGATTTGAGTTAAATCAAATATCGTGTTATGTTTGTACCTTCCCCCTCACCCCTCCAATTTGATTGTCGATAAAAATGACGTTTTTGGGAAAGTTAGGTAAGAATAAAAAAAAACATATCTCCGAAGGGGGGTTCTACCCCCCCCCCCCCCCCCACCTCAATCGATTGGCGGTAAACTAAAGTCGCACACCCCCTCCCCCCTCGAATTTTAAAGTCGATAAAATTGAAGTTTTTGGGAAAGTTAGGTAAGAATGAAAAAAAAACATATTTCCGAGGGGGGGGGGTTCCGCAAGTTCCCCTTCAAGGGGGGAGGTACTACCCCTCCACCCGCACCCCCACCCCCCACCCCCCCATAATCGATTGGCGGTAAACTAAAGTCGTACCCATAACTATGTAATGTAGGTACTTATATTTTTTTATAAGTACTATGGATTTTGGAGAGCAGTCAAGCGACAAGACGCCTATTTGGCGACATTTTCTTCGTGCAAAAGACAAATATAGTGCCAAATGTATAGTCTGCAACAAAGTACTAAAATCCGTAGGTGGCTCCACAGGTTCATTACACAAACATATGAAAAACATGCATAAGAAGAAGGTTACGTTCTAACTTACCTTCTTGATACTTGACTTTAATTAGTAGGTAAGTATACGAAATTCCCTAATTATTTATGCTAACTTAGCATGTTTTTTAGCTTTATCTTAGGTACTTGTTTTTCTGCGCAATGAAAATACCAGATAGAATGCATGATTATTGCCTGCAGTGCAGTGAGTACACAGTCCCGGATAATTACGATTTTTTCAAACCGGCAGAAACTTGATAGTGGCGCCCTCTCATAAAAAAATGTTTCTACCAAATTTTACCTATATCCGGGGCTCGGTATACAAAACATGACTTTCCTATTTTTTTCTTGTCAGTCACAATTTTTCGTTAAGGCGCCATCTAGTTAAAATATTACACACTTGAATCACAAAAAAAGCACCAGAATTCAAAACTGGTTCAAACCTTTTCTAAAACCCAAAACGCAGGCGGCGACGTCACCCTTGTTTGATTTTAAAACAATAGAAGACAGCACCATCTAGCGACAACTTTTTGCATAGCGTCAAATACCAGTACAGTATCAGCAGTGTTGCCACGTGCACCGTAATTACGGTAAATGCACCGTAATCAGGAGCCCTACCATAGCCGTTACACAAAACAATATTGCTGCGTGAACATCGCAATCCGAGCGCATAACATTCTTACTTTAGACCGTAACATAGCCGTAAAAACATTGCCGCCTTGTTAGGAAAGCACGAGACAATGCTCTACGGTAATATAGAGTTCTCAATCGCACACTCAGTCTTAGTTCGTTAGACTTCGTTCCGTTTTTCCGTAATATAAAAGTTTTCAATTTAAACCGTACCATAGCCGATTTTAACAACGTAAACAATATTATTATTCATTCAATTGGGCTCCATTCTAACGATAATGAAAAAGTTAGTCAAGACCTACTTTTTTACTATTGCATTGAAATTAAAATAGCTTTATACCTCCCAAAGGCCTGTTACAATATTTAAATCAGAAGCTAAGTTCATAAAGACTAAGCGGTAGATCCAACTGCAGTTTTTAGGCCGCCGGGAGGCCTCCGACAAGTATGTGTTCCAATCACTAGAAAAATAAGCCAATATTTTTGCACGGGGGTGCGCTGCCGTGTGTACACATTTTCGGATCGCTCATATAAAAAAAATCAAAACAAGAGTTTAAAGTGCAAACACTGAAGATAAAGTTACACCAGTAGAAAGAACACGCCGAATCGCACAAGGTATGCAAACAACTATACGCTAAACTACAAGGTTTGAATAAATAAAAGCAATTTCATTATTATGATTTTTGAATGAACTCAGCTGATTCAACACCTGTTCGCCCGTTTGACATTTCAACTTGTGATTCGACGCGCGCGCATGTCTTTCTCGCTCACACCACCTAACAAAGCGATACCTGCACTGCTCGCGCAAGTACAATAATATAACTGTGGTCGATAACAGTGCTTACCAACTGAATCAAGCGCGCGGCACAAAGCATGGATAAATACTTGCGTCCAAGCAACTCAACTAAAATGGAAACAATTTGTGCGGCTTGTCAACAATCTATCACCTCGGCAAACGTAACCAAATGCAGTGCCTGCAAAGCTTGTTACCATCCTATATGTGTTAACGCTTCATCCTCGGACACAAGTAAAATTAAAGATTGGAAGTGTCCGACTTGCCGAGCCGTCGAGCCTCGAAACTGTAATCAGAGTACGCCAGTGCATGCACGCGACCGCCTTGAGAGCCCGAGCGACAGTACTGCGGTAGCGAGAGCATCTAAGAGGCCGGCACTTGGTTCACCTGACTTGCCCAAGGAGGGGGAAGATGATTGTCAACCTGATATCGCCACAGAGTTGCGTCTTTTGCGACTTGATATGTCCGAAATAAAAACATGTTTTCAATTACTAACTGCCGGTATAGAAAAATGTAACGCTAGACTTGACAGCTTCGAGACCAGAATTCAATCACTGGAAGAGAGAGACACAGTTATTTCTTCGCTACTGGAGGAAGTAAATCAGTTGAAAGTCCAGCTAAACTATCAGTCGCAAACGTCTTTGAACAAAGAACTGGAAATATTGGGCATTGCTGAGACCTCTAATGAGAATCTTGAACATATCGCCATGCTTGTTGCAACCAAAGTAGGAGTGAACCTATCAGAGAGTGAGATTGACTGGGTGATACGTGCTGGGCCAAAAAACCCAAGAAACACCAGTGGCAGACTTCCGCACTCTCCTAGACCAATTATAATCAAGCTAACCAGAAAAGCTAAGAGAGACGAATTTCTAAAAGCGGCCAAAGTTCGTCGCCACGCACTCTCATCAGCTGACATGAGCCTTCCAGACCCGGCCCGCAAGATTTATATTAACGAGCATCTCTCAAAATCAAACAGGCTGTTATTTCGCGAGGCTAGGTCGCGGGCGAAGGAGGCCGGTTTTCGCTTCTGCTGGGTCAACAATGGAAGAATACATCTGCGTAGAGAAGAAGGAAACTCGGCTATCCCAATTATCACCCAAGCGGACCTCGACCGCGTCCTACCTGCAGCTAACGACGGAAATCTCAGACAGTCTCCAATCAACACTGGGAGGTCCAGTTAAAGGCATTACACTAACTCTTACTAAACTCATTGTTATACTAACATTATTACTAACCAGAAAATTCACAACAGATATGTTCAAAAGCGTTTTAACTGTAATTTTAGGATATTTAACAGCCAATCAAATCACGACTACTTTTATCATAATGGAATATTTTGTTGTTTTTATTTTATATCAAAAAGGTACCACTTTAGTAGTAGAAATAAACTTTATTGTAATTAATAGAAGAATACCTCGGATTCTTATTTTTATAGGAGCTAGACTACTACAGAGTTCTAAGACTACTTATTCAATAATAACCATGCAAAAGTCTGTCTATCTCACACATCAATTCCTACACTACACATCAATTAAAAACAGGGCATGTCTTAATTTTGTTTACAACCGGGACTTAACCGCGTGCAAAACCAGGACGGCGATTCCGTTAATCAAAGCTGGACCACTTCCCATACGTTTCCGCTACTCGTCCTCTCTGTCGGCGCCGGCTAACGGCCGTGGTCCGGCCAAGCATACCTTAAGTTTTATAAACGTGTGATGTTAGAAGGCTGGACCTTTTCCGTAGCGCTACCAACGTTTCACCCATACTCTACCCATCGAAACCATAGACAAACTGCTCAAGTTCACTAACATGACGTCACTGCGACGCCCCGGTACGTAGCCAGTAGTTAACTCTGGGGCGCCGTGCCCCCGTTGGGTCTAGCCTAGCACTAACTTGTTGTAGATGTACTTACTCGTATGCTAAGGCATGTTTCATATATTTGAATAATATTTATTTTTTTATGCTGCAATGGCTATCTGATAAAATATTAAATTGATGATCGACTGCAGTAACAGTAGTCTATTTGCAACATGAGAAATCTTCGGCTTAAAACTGGCCCATGACATTCTTTCATAGTGCTCAATTTGGTCCTTTTTGAGAGTAAAACTAGGTAACTTTTGTAATTTTCAAGAAACGGGAAGACAATGAGGCTGCTGCCTTCCCCCATAACCTTCTACCTAGATTCACCAATGATCATTTGACAAGCGCTTCACCTTGAAAACGGTTGGGAAAGGCAGGGTAATTATGAATACAGGGGTGTCCTTACATATAAAATTATATTATGGATAGGTGAAATTTCTATCGGTAAAACAAATGAATATAAAATTTAACCCTTATAACTCTGTTGTTAGTATGTCTGCCTTTAGACCTGTAGGTTATGGGTTCGATTCCCACCCAAGTCAAAAATGTTATGTGACAGTCGAAGGTTCATTTCTAAACTTCACACTTCTCAGTGCACATTGTATATTATGTAGTTATTCGTCTGTCGTTGTTACCCGTTTCTACCCTTATACCGCCATTACAAAAAATATTCAGCCATTTATTTCAACTAACTGCTGTCAAATTTTTACTTATCAAAACTTATCAATCAACTTTGATAAATACTTCATTATAAAAGCTTTGTATGCCGATCATATGCCGTTATTTAGAAATCGTGGAGAAGATTTGGCGCCAACAAGAAAAATCAAGTCAACAATTTTTGTGGGTATTCTGTTTATTAAAATACATACCTATCATTATACTTAAATTATGTTTTTTTACTGAAGTCTAGGCATGCAATGTAAATTGGTGAAGCGAATCTTTTCGTGACAGATTTAAAAAAGCCTGCTTTTAAAATCTACCATTTTTACCATGATGACTTGAATTTAACCGTATCTTGCTTCTGGCTTGCTTCCAAGTATAATGCTTGAATTGCGTGACTTTGACTAAGTACAATATTTAAATTAATCATAATTAATGCAATCAATATTTTGATGATACCTAGCTAGAAAAATACAAAAACACTCGACAGTGGCAAATACACTATGTACAACGCCATAATCCTCTAAGGGAAAAACAAAAACACAAAGTGAAACGTTCAACAGCTACGGTCCGCCTCATGTACATAGATTAAATGACAGTTAGTATTATGAACAAATTCCTAGAACTAGTAGTTCGCAGCGAAGTGAACCTCGCGACCCCTAGATCAAACCCTCCAAGTCCCTTGATAAAATAAGCTCATATTCATGTTCAATAACAATATTGTATTTGCACGAATTGTCCCCTTAAACTCAGAGATCTTGCTTCGCTCAACTATCTACTTTACAGTTATTTTCCAAAAAGATTTAGGAGCTTGATGTTATTTATTCATTATTTTCTTACCTTCTAAAATCAGTGTATGCCTACTACCAGATTTAAATTAAATATAGGTTGTTTTCTTTTATAATGTACTATTTCCCAACACAATTTTTCTTAAATTATTTCACTGGAAAATAATGATTACAGAAAGCGGCACACGGGGCCATGAGTTGGCGTACACGCCAGCCAACCTTGCTGGCGCCCTCAGTGGTCACTCTGCTTCAGTACTTAAAAAGTTCGCTTCCTGCCCGTAGTCCGTATTCCACCCACATAGTTCACCTGGCTGTTCCAGGGGCTTTTTTTATTCCTGTAGTCCACTTCAAGATTACTGGGTATACCAGGGGATTTCTGCTACAATATACTGTTCAGTGGTCTGCTCTGCTATCGTATTAGCCTGCTCACGTCACCCCGCTAACGGGACGTTCGGCGCCGCCGTTTTCTGGTACAACCTTGCTTTAAATAATAATTTGTATTGTCATATTATGCACAATGTTAGGCTCGGCCAAGGCACGGCGATCACTGATAGGTGATAGGGTAGGTCTTATCTATCTATTAACTAAGCGAGAACAACCTATTCACGTGGAATATTGAGTGCGGACCGGTGCAGCCAAGTCTGTGGGTGCAGCTTACTGTCTTATTGTATATCCTCTCAAATTTGCTTCTCTTCTTTGCCAAGCCTTATAAACGATAACGCCAGAAGCTTTGATCTTTCTCAAAGTAAGTTTTGGGTAGGAATCTGTGACTCTGTTTAATTTTTATGATTACTCGTATTTTCTGCGTGTTGTTTTTTGTGTGAAAAAATAAACGAATTTGACAAATATTAATTAATAATATTTTTATATTTTAGGGTTCTCTATGCGAAATTGTTCAATGGAACTATTACTAAGCTTGCGTGTCGCGGGTAGACGTCTGTTTGTCCGTTTGACCTACAGAGACATTATAATGTCTTAAAATCATTCAATTATTTAATTTGACTAAGTTAGAGCGACGTTTTTGAGTAAGGCCGTTAAAACCTAATAATGCAAGTATACTCAAAAATCTAAGTTTCATAAAAATAACCTAGATGTGGGGTTGATCCAGAGCATCTTAGCGGCGCCAACATCTAGCGCTGCTAGGATGCTCTGTCGGTCTGCCTATAGACTTTTCAAAGACAGAGTCTGTATTGTTTAAATTCTTTTTGTGTGTATACTATGGGACTGACATAGTCAAAAATGACTCCATATCCCTAAATAAAAAAGATATAACAAAAAAATAATAACATAAAGTACAATACAAAGTGACGTTAGACAATTATTTTGTGTTAACGTCAAATCGTGATTTATCGTCATAAAATAACCGATAATAAACGTCAAACTTGACATAATGACCATGAAAACTTTATAGCTATACGAAATAATAAATAATAAAAATCAGCCACGTAGAGCGAGCGAAACGATACTAAATAAAAAAAAACATTATGGTCAACATTGTTTTGAAGGCTTTAGTTGACAGATTTAAACTAATTACAATATTGCTGTCCCTTTTTTATCAGACATGTTAGCTAAGGACAGCAATACTTTAGTTAGTTTAGTTCTGTTAACTTATAAACCTTCAAAATCAACCACATAGTGTATTAAAAACAAAATACAAATATATATTTACATTGTGTAGAACCCTCGGTGCGCAATGTCAATTTGTATTTGCCCAATTTTCAAAAATATACCGACTTTTATGACATGTTTATTATTGAATAATAACGTCAAAGTCACTTGACTTGAAGTATAGTTACGTCATCTGGGGAGTCTTCAGACTACGCTATAACATAAATGACTAAAACTAATGATTTGCTTTTTTTTATTTGATGATAATATAAGCTTGACAAAAAGTCTTGAAATCTTTTTTTCTCTCCTGGCATTACTGTGGAAAACATGTCAGGCGGAGAATTTCATCCAAACATCTTCCTCAGACTCACGACTTACTACAGGGTTGCTATTATTGAGAACTACTTACAAATGTGAAACCCCAATCAAATACTTTTCTTTGCTTTATATACCTTCAGATTTTTACTTTTTATTACTAACCCACATATACTTACGTTAAATAATCCGTAACGTTATATGGAGATAAGACATTGACTACGGTTTGTTGTGATCTAGGTTAAGTCTATCTAGACGGTAAAACCGCAAAAAGTTAAAGAAATTAAAATACTTTGTACTTTATCAGGCATATAATTATTAAAACATAGGTATAGGGAAACGTGTTCATGAATACATTATTATATGAATGCGGCATCCGTCTTGCGATGTCATTGTTAGGTGACATATTTTATAGCGCAGTCTGAAAATTCCTTCGAGGTCGACCATCGGCTGATAAACGTCTCAGTAACGGCTGAGCAACGGATGAACAACGGTCGAACAACGTCTCACCTAGACATAGAAAGAGTTCTACGTCACTCAAAGTACGTGTGATATTTCTATTTGTACAGGATGTCCCTTTATAAATGGATAGTCTGTCAGGTGCATGAAGGAAATCATCTCGGAGGGTTCTGTTGTCACTGTAAAAAAGAAGACCACCATGGCAAGTTGTTTGGTAAGAAACCATAAAAATTGCCATATGACTTGTGGCTATGGTAAAAATAATTTAATATTTATATTTTACATCGACCCGCGGCGTGGAGCGAAGGTACCACTTCCGCAGCGGCACAAAATCTTATATACACACCACGGGGCAAGTAAATAAGCCTCAGATCACATGCTTGTCAACATGGGCTTCGCATCTGGAGACATGAGATCTGAAATATTCTTTACTTTTGCTCCCTAGGTGTGTAATCTACCAATAATTCCAGCTAACTAAAGTTTATGAATCTAATAAAAAAATTAAACCGTGTTTCATGACAAGTCGTCGTATCTTTGTTGTTGTTCTGTAGATATGTAGATTCTGTAGATATCACACAGTATCTATGCGACTTATTAATAGCTTAATAAATTAATTATTACGGAAAACCGAAAAAACAACATTACACTAAGAAATGTGCACCTAACGATATTTATTTTCTACTTTTTGCATAGCTACGGAACATTCGAAAAACTTTTCTCACACATGCACTAGCCAAATTTTCCAAACATTAGCATAGGTATTAGGTACTTTTGCTTTCTTTTGCTAGTAACGAGAATATAATACACAGCTAAAAAAATATATTTCAGTATTAATTATTATTGTCAGTCATTGTGATTTTGACAAGCATCTATCGGATCAACCTGTATCATGATCAACAGACATTTACGTCATTTAATGTGAAGGCTTTCGTTGACAACTCCAAACATACTCACGTCATTTGTAAAGGCTTTCGTTGACAAATCCAAACATGTATTTTTTTTTAATTGGCTACTGCCCTATTTCGTAACTTTGCCAGGAACAGTGAGGGAAGAGTCAACGAAAGAGGGCCGAAAAGAAAAATAGTTCTATTTTTTTAATGAATGTATATTCATTAGCTTACTAGGTTAGAGGACTGGTTTTTTTTTACTGTCCTATTAAAATGTGGCCCATAAATATAGCTGATTAATGAAAAGAAAATTAAAATCTGTTCAAAAATAAGCAACTTATAAGCATTTTAATATCATGCTAGACAGAGGCGAAACAGCAAATCGTGACGTCACTTCTCTGTACGCCATATAAATTCTATTCTGACAAGTAAGGCGTGACGTCATTTTTTGTTTTGTGGGAAAGGGACAGAGTTGTCTCTACCAAAACTTTAAATGCTTATATATCAGACATAAATAACCGATTTAAATTATGTTTTCAATAAACATATTATATTTACTTAAATTCTGAATCAAAGCTATTGGTTTCAACGATTTAAATATCAGTCATCTACCCTATTGGCAAAGCAGTTGGGGCGGAAACCCAGAGAGAGATTGCTCGTATGCAGGTTCAAGTCCTGCCAGCAGTCATAATTTTTCTTACTATCCACGCATTAAAAACATAGAAATACCCCAAAGTAATACTTCATACGAAATATTCAAGAATAATTCTAGTTGAGAGACTAAACAGAAGGGCTCAGAATACTGTGCGCCGCTAGCGCTCGCGCTCGCGCATTTCAACACTTTTAAAAGCTGCATATAGTTAGCGACGGTGATAATGGAATGGACTATCCCAGCGCTTGCAAATCGATCAAATTTAACAAGACAACACAATCAAGCATACCTAGCTAAAAGTATGCATATTACATCTGCCGGAAAATAGAGATAGCGAATCTAATGTACATATTGTACATGTATTAGAAGTTTGTATTGTCGTATTGTACGGCTCGCATGTCGGAAAGGCAGAGTATGACTGAAGCGAGTGGAGAGCCGGCGCTCAACATATACTCTTAAAAATCCGTGCGCTTATTTCCCCTTCCATTCATCTTATCATTGTCGCTGCATATAGTTATGATAAATCGCAGTCAGTGAAATTACACAGGGAATAACATTTTACAATGGTTCGAAAGTTACAATTTCGATTCAGTCAAGTTTTCTTTTATTAAACTGGGCATAACCAATAATCATATTTTTAGTTAGGTGCTGCAAAAACTAGTTTAGATCAAAATGATTATTTTGCTGCACCTTTGTAATACAATTCTCAGCAATATCACCAATTGAGATTTTTGATAACTATATTCAATGACTAGCTGTACCCGCGGCTTCACTCGCGTGGACCAAATAGTTTTATGCGCATGACCTTATTTTACTTTAAATAACAAAGTAACAGTTTAAGAGGGTTTAAATTCGGTGATCATTTTGTAACGATATCTTCGTGCATAATAACAATGTTGTATCTCGCACCATCTTACACTTACGGCTCTCTAAAGATAGATACTTTCATTATGAGGGAATGCAGAATGTTGTATTTTCTAGATAATCAGTATTCTAGGTCGGGTAGATGGGAAATTCGTGTTGGTTCCTTGGCGACAAATGGCCCGCGCACGCAACCAAGAGATATCACGATTTGCAATTCATCAATGTGACCGCAGAGCCTAATAAACCAAGTAGCCTAATTCGGGACCGCATGAACTTCAAATCGTGAGGTCACGAGTTCAAAACCCGGGCCCGTACTAAATGATCTCTTTGGCGTTAATGTTAATGTATATTATGTGAATCCACTAACCCGCAACTGGGCCTGCGTAGTGGCTTATTCGCCTTTCGAGTATAGACCTAGGTAAGTCCAGCAATGGACACCAAACCAATATAAGATTTTGAAAACAAATACTTTCTCCAATGAAATATTTGACAACAATTCGGAAAACTCTTGCGCGTCCTGACTCTGCCTTCTTTGGGTCCCCATATTAACCGTGAGATTGCATCTAATTTGGTAATAACGGGCAACGACTTTTTGACTTATTAGGCAGGCATTTATTTCATAACTTCTTCTGCCTTGTGATGCAATAGCTAATGCGATCATCATCATAGCCCGTAGACATCCACTGGTGAACGATGGCCTCTCCCTTAGACCGCCACTCTGTACGACAACCTGCCATTTGCATCCACCGGTTGCCCACGACTACCGTCATCATCATCATCAGCCCGTAGACGCCCACTGGTGAACGAAGGCCTCCCCCTTAGACCGCCACTCTGTATTACAACACCTGCCATTTGCATCCACCGGTTGCCTGCGACTACCATCATCATCATCAGCCCGTAGACATCCACTGGTGAACGAAGGCCTCCCCCTTAGACCGCCACTCTGTATTACAACCTGCCATTTGCATCCACCGGTTGGTCACGACTTTTACAATGTCGTCGGTCCACCTAGGAGGAGGCCTACTTACTGTGCTGTGTGTGTTAAGTAGCTTATGACAACACAGTTTTTTTTTTAGAAAATCGCATGTTAATCCGTTCATCTTTCTGACTCGCAAACTCTCAAGATAAACATTAACCACTATAAGCTGTTCCTCGGACCTTAAGGGCTCGGTATGTTCGGGGGTTCAAGTTATATTGGAAATGTATATTTTTTCATAAACTGCGTCATAACTTCTATATTCCTGGGCCGATTTTGATAAAACATAGCCTATGTGAAGCGCCGGACTTCATAGATCATATTTCAAGAAACTGCATTCAAATTCGTGCCGTAGTTTCTGAGTTTATCCCGGACAGACAGACAGACAGACAGACAGACAGACAGACAGACAGACAGACAAAAATTTTAAAAACTGTATTTTTGGTTTCTGTTGCTCTCATACACTCCTAAAAAAATGATTTTTAAATATATCTTCAATGTACAGTAATCGCCTCGTTACAGTTTTATTATATGTATAGATTATAAAAATTCTAAAATGTTGCAATGCGCGAGCGAAATATCGGCATTCTGTACCTTAAAATATAACTCTTTTTCCGCAGACAAGCATCAGACAAGGAGAAACATAATTATTATAAATAAGCTAAGATTTCCCAACTCGATTCCTCAGAATTGGCTTAGAATACTCACAATAGTAAAATAATAAAGATTTAAACCATAGAAAGCCTGCGATATAGAATATCCGGGGCCTACAATAAATAAATAACTATAGATGGTTTCTCGTCCTGGAATGTCTTTTGGAGCGGACATCTACAGAAGTGACCATCTTTATATCATGGTCGAAGCAGTATAGCCGTTCAATGCTAGTATTTACTCTATGTTGTGCAATCAAGGGTTATCCACCTTTCAGTACCTCGTTTTTGCCATCAATTTTACTTTATTTCGTTTGGCAGTTTGCAGAAATTCATAGTTCTTAACGAGACGCACTGGAGAGCCCTGACGTTGGAGACTTTCTACGTTCAGCAGACACGAGCACCACGAGACTCGTCCAGTCTTTCTAAATGATAACAGTCAAATTGACTGTTATCATTAACCTAGAATATAAATAAAATAAATCACAGTGAGCCAACTTGCTAGAACAAACATACTGTAATTTAGTATCTAGTTGAACTAAGTATTTTCTTGTTTCTTTTAATACCTAAGTAATTTTTATTTTAAAGTATTTTATTTAATATAATTTTTGTTACCTATTTTAAATGGGTATAGATAAATACAGTATTATTTAAAAAAAAAAATTGATATAATTACATTTATAATAAATCAATGGGAATTGTCTAAAATTTCTGGACCTCCATTTTCAATGCTAATATAAAAAAATGTGAAATCAACCTTACCTACTTTGATTATATACCTTTCCTTACCCATTTTATTTGTTTCCATTTGCTCAACCTTTGTGTCCTCTTTAAAAATATATTTTCCTCTTTCTCATCTGAAAAATTAGCGATTTTATTTTACGCTTTGATATTTTTACATGTCTCTGAGGTTCTGACAGTAGGTACAAGTCAATTATCAGAGAGACGCGTTTTTGAAATTGTTCCAAAAATAAAAGACAGCGTGATGCGCAAATAATAATTAAGGGTTCTTTACAAAAAATTGCATTGATGAAGTAGTACTAGTAAAAAAAAATTACACGTCGTCATTTTTATTTTTAAAAGTAGCCTGTATGCTATGCTCGGAAAGAATCTATTCCGAGTTTCATCCAAATCCATTCAGCTATTTTAGCGTGTTTGAGGTAACAAACACGCACACGCACAAGCTAATACTATAAAAATCACTGTCCTGGCTGTACGACTGAGTGACTCAGTTACTGACTGACTGGCAGACTTACTGTCTGACTGACAGACAACGTTCAGCCTTAACCGCTGATCATACAGACTTGAAATTTAGAGGGTATATTTGTCTTAATGAGTAGAGGTGTACTAAGAAAATATTTTTTGAAATTCGGGCCCTAAAGGGGTTCAAATCGGTGAAACCTTTTGTCCTTTGTTTTTAAACTTTGAGTCGTGTTTTTTTTTTATTTGAATAGTTAATTTCAAATAGGAAATGCTGTTTTCAATATTTTTTTGGCAGGGTTGAAACGGGGGATGAAACTTTCTAAGGGAATGTCTTTTTTTCTAAGGTATAGTGATGAAAATTGATTTTTGGAGATATTGTAAATAAGCCTTGTTCCTATGATAGATAGAAACCTACACAATCCTTGAGTGCCATATTTTATTGTAATACCAAATAAATATATAATTCATATTATGAGTCGACAGCTACTTATGTATGCCTCTTTCCAACTCAAATTTTCTCACTTTTCAACTAGAGAACCCAAATAACTAGTTGATATTTGTCTATGCAAATAACAAACCGGATATCCGAATAATTGTCTTCATGCATGGAGTACAGCATCGGTCTTGGTTAAGACCTTCTTTCCTCCTGAGGAGGAGAGGATTACATCGTGGAAAAAGTCGTGAAGTAAAACTCCGACCTATAGGATAGGAATAATGAAAAAAAGTGTGTATCCTTTCCCATCGTTGTTAAATTACCACGAATCAGATTGTTTCTATATTCTTATTTTAGATCTATGAGTTATCAAGAAATATTGTCAATCCGATCGTTTCAAATTTTTTTTTTGATTCCCATAAGCAAGGTATCCTGTGCACAAACTACAAAGCCAAAAAACGAAGGAAAAAGTTGATAAATGTGCTCTGTGAACGTGGAACATTTACATAGCTCCTTCTTTCCAAGCAGGAAATCAATGTTCCAAGGCATAATCTAAGGTTCGAAGTATGTTCCAAATCCCAGAACTCCAATATTTATTATGTCTTTGATTCAATAACTCAAGATTGGCAGAATGCAAAAAGTGTGATGCCAAAAATTAAGAAAAAATTAAGGCATCATAAACAAAAAATGTAGGGTGAACGTAAAGGGAGAAGACGGTGAAAAAAATATATTATGGTCTTATGTATACCTACTCCTTGGCTTCCTGTGATAAATCACTATGAAGCACTTATTATACCCACGAGGCCAGGACCCTCCCAAACACCCTCTTCTTGGTTGATCGACCAGAGTTATGATGGAGGCACAAAGTAGCGCAGCCCAATATGGTTGCTAAAAATGAATACCTGCGTCCGCTCGAACGTAGAGCGCCTTGAATGCCCCATCTTTTGGGAAGCTATTGACAATGGAACTCTTGCCAACCATTTGTATGTGACTGTACGATGGTTGGCAAGACCAAATCAAAATAGCATTTAAGTTTAACAATAGGTTTGCCTATTGTGTGTGTGCCTGAGCACTGGGGCTCATTTAAGACTCCTTCTTGCGGCGACGGTGTGTGACGGGTGATATAATTTTTGCACTCTCCCGCCAAAACCCGCTAAAAGTCTTCATGGTATCTATTGACATGATGATTGTCATTTTTTTTTCGTCTTAGTTATTGGCATCGCATGTTGTGCATTCTGCCAGTGTCAAGTTTATGAATTTTCAAGTTATTTTTTTCTGGCGACTTTACTATGAGCTTCTACGGAGTTTTGAAAACAACACGAAAAGACATGTTTCACCACATTATATCACTTGCCCACACTCGTGCACGTAATTCAACACTCAATGAATAAAACACCACCATTTTTAATCATTAATTCGCGATAAAACACAAGTAAAAAAAAAATAGAATGCAACGACATGATTTCCATGTTCCCGCCAAAAACAGATTATTGACATTTTATTATGCTGCCACGCGAAGCACATTCTTCACCAAGGAGGTTGGAAGCTCTACGTTTGCGCTATATTCTGCACATGCCAGGTGTCATTCAGTGTCAAGCATTTGACAACGTCATTAGAAATCGAGTCGATCCTGTGCTGCCAGCCTTTCTATTATACTCGTATATATACTTGTTTTTTTATTTCAGGTTACCTAGCAATTCATCATCAACAGCCAAAAGCTGTCCACTGCTGGACGAAAGCCTCCCCTTTAATATGGAGGTTTGCCATAATCCCCACGCTTGGCAGGTGGTTTGGGGATCACAGAATGCTCACCACCGTTAACCAAGAGGACGACGAGGACCTAGCAATTATTTACACCCTATTACATAGAAAACAGAACTACTACATTAAAAAGTACCTATATTAAAATGTTTTTTGTAAATTTGTACTTACTGGCGACCTCCTCAAATGCATGAATGTCCCCAAACTGCAACCAGAACCAACGGAGGACGAGCAGCAGAGCCCACTTGGTGGTGAGCATTCTGCAATCCCCAAGCCACCTGCCAAGCGTGGAGATTATAGCAACCCCTCTAGATGATGTAATTTTTTTCTTTTACTCACCGATATACAGGATTAGTTCTAATCAGTTAGCATCATTTGAAGGGCATATTCTGTACATCAAAACAAACAACTTTTACTATGGTGCCAATATTGAAATCTGCTGATGATGATGATGATGATGTACAATAAAATTATTCATAACTGTAATAGACTATCTTATTACGCTGTAATGTATAAAGATAGGTGGCACCGACTTCAGTAATAGTTAAGTATTTCACGATTTTTATGATACGATTAACTACCAAACATGATTGGCAACATCGATGAAGATAAATGTATTCGGCTGAAGGACTAGTATCCATGGCCAGGAACTATTAAAAACAACAAACGAAAATGAAGCTTCTGAGTGACGTCATGTTGGTGAAGCTGAGCAGTTTGTCTATGGTTTCGATAGGTAGAGTATGGGTGAAACGTTGGTAGCGCAACGGAAAAGGTCCAGCTTTCTAACATCGCACGTTTATAAAACTTAAGGTATGCTTGGCCGGACCACGGCCGTTAGCCGGCGCCGACAGAGAGGACGAGTAGCGGAAACGTATGGGAAGTGGTCCAGCTTTGATTAACGGAATTGCCCTCCAGTTATCATTTATTTATCTCGGGATCAGGCCTTTTATTTTTCAACACATACACATCGCAACTCACACAAAATATTAAACTATATAATTTACAAAAAGTACAAACCAACAAAGGCTGCAAACCTATGGTTTTTCTTGCTACAATCATAACAAATTATTTATATTTATGTATCAATCGTGCGGTAATAATGAGTAAATACCACATTCATTTTAAAGGCTATCACCCCCCATTGACTTACATTGGTGCGACACAATATATAATTATTAGAAACACACAACGTAATTGCCAAAACATGGATAATGGGTAACTTAGATATTTACGATGAATTAGAAGAAACTCTCAAGATAGAATGTCGCACCATTGACAGATCTGAATTATGTGAAGACCTCATTGGACCATATAATTTTAAGGTACTTTCACTGAACATTAGAAGCTTAAATCGAAATTTTAATAAGCTATTACCGACTCTAAGTCGACTTCGAAGTGAGTTTGACGTTTTAGTTCTGTCTGAATGTTGGCTTCAGGAGCGCTCTAATATACCTCAATTACCGGGATATGAAGTACACTACACGAAAAAAATTATCAACAAGTGCGGGGGTGTCACAATATATGTTAAGGACTGTTGGTCCACGACTGTTCAGGAGCCTATTTTCCAGGATGCTAACTGTCTCGTGATAAGTGTGGCAAACAGCCTAAAAATTGTTGGAATGTACAGATCGCCTGCTGTTAGAAATCTTGAGAAGTTCAATGACTCACTTGGAAGCCTTTTAGACAGTATACACGATCAAAGCTCTGTAGTTGTCACTGGTGATATGAATATAGACTTGTTACAAGAACCCCCCTGTAAAGACAATCAGGACTACCAATGCATTATGGCAGAGCACGGATTTCTTCCGGCTATAACTGAAGCTACACGAAATAACTCATGTCTAGATCATGCATTTGTAAAAACTAAAGACAAAGGGATAGGAATAGTCTGCAAGAGTTCAATGACAGATCATGATCTACTTATTGTGGGATTGGTCACCCAGGTGGAAAATAAGAGGAAAAAGAACAGAGTCACTACCAATGTTAACTTGCACGATGTCGCAAATGACCTGGATAATATAAACTGGCAGCGAGTTTTAAACAAGGACAACGTCGATGATGCGGTTTCTGAACTCCACAATATAACGTCTACTTGTATAAGTAAGCACACGCACACACGGAAAATCAGCCGTTCCAAGTTAAATATCAAACCCTGGATCACGCCAGGGCTAATAAAGTGTATGCGACATAGGGATAATCTGCACCTGAAATTAAGACAAGATCCACAAAATGAGGTTCTTAAAATTACTTACAACCGCTACAGAAATTTTTGTAACAAGTTGTTGCATAACCTCAAAGCTGACCATGATAATACCCTGCTGGCTCACAACCATGGCGATCCCAAAAAACTGTGGAAAGCCATAAAAAACGTTTGTGACATACCGAGCACGAAAAAAGATTCTCAAGAACTTCTGAGTGGTACCACTAATCCTCAAGAAGCAATAAACACTTGCAATAGACATTTCGCCGCTGCTGGAGATGTCCTTGCTTCCAAAATTTTACATAAACTGGAAACGACGCAGGAAGCTCTGAGCGAGCATGTCTCTTTTGGAAGTCGCAGCCAAAACTCCCTATTTCTTGCTCCCACTGATTTTTGCGAAGTAATTGGGATCATACAGGGTCTTAAGGCAGACGGGGCTCCAGGTAGTGACGCCATAACACCTCTCCTATTAAAGTACGCTAAAGCAGCGCTCCTCAAGCCATTAACACACATCTGTAACCTCAGCATGGCTACAGGTAGTTTTCCGGATTACTGGAAGCGTGGAGTCATCACACCAGTACACAAAAGTGGAGACAAAGCTAGTCCAGAAAATTATAGGCCCATTTCGTTGCTCAGCGTACTATCCAAAGTTTTAGAAAAACTAGTCAATAAGAGACTAGTGGACTTTCTAGAAAAATATAAATTGCTGCAAGATTGTCAATTTGGTTTTAGGCGTAGGAAATCTACAGAAGATGCCGTCCAACTCCTAACAGAGAAAGTGTCGTCTTATTTAGATAGTGGGCAAAGATGCGTCGGGGTCTTCCTCGACCTTGCTAAGGCGTTCGACACCGTCTCCATTTCAATACTCCTGAAAAAACTCGAACGCTTTGGTATCAGGGGAAACACCCTCAGCTGGTTTGCTAGCTATCTCTCAAATAGACGCCAATGTGTTAAGATAGGAGGGTTGAAAAGCTGTGAGATGTACACTGCATTCGGTGTTCCGCAGGGAAGCGTCCTAGGTCCCACCCTGTTCACTGTCTACATGGATGATATCTTTAGGTTAAGCTCACAAAGTTTGGAAATTATTTGCTACGCTGATGACACTGTGGCCATCTTTCATGGTAATGACTGGAAGTCTGCCTTTTATCAAGCTGAAATCGGAATGGCGGCTGTGTCGCGGTGGCTTGATACTAATCTGCTAACCCTAAACATCAAGAAAACAAATTTTATTGCGTTTCACATAACGGAAGCCACCAGCCCAGATCAGACGCAATTACTGATTCACAACAAAAGCTGTGAAGCTCTCGGAATCGACGGGACGCAACTCAGTTGCTCGTGCGACTTAATCGCAAGAGTAAGGCATACAAGATACCTGGGTGTAATGATCGACCAACATTTATCTTTTAAAACGCATATAAGCTTCATATCAAAAAAGGCTCGCAAGTTGATATACGTCATGAAAATTTTAAGACCGGCTGCCAAGGCCGAAGTAAAGATGCTTGTATACAAATCTTTGTGTCAATCTCTATTACAATACTGTGTGGGAGTCTGGGGAGGAGCGGCTGTTACACACATGAGTGAAGTGGAGCGGGCTCAGAGAGCTGTACTTAAAGTTATGTTGGGGAAGCCACGACGGTATCCTACAGAAAAGCTGTTTGAAGAAGCCGCAGTATTAACAGTCCGTCAGCTTTTTGTTATGCGAGCTATTGCCAAATGTCACCACCTCTCAGCTAGCCAGGACCCTACCAAAAGGAAACGCCCTCGTGATCAGCTTCTCCCGAGGGTCAACACTGTGTTTGCTGGTCGGCTACCAAAATACGCCCAAATATTTACATATAATTCAGTTTGTCGAATAATAGATATACAGGAGGAAACATTCGCACATTCCAAGAACGACATTCAAAAATGGCTTCAGTCCCTCTCTTTCAAGCAAACGGAAAACCTTGTAAAATTTAGTGAAATAAAATACAAGGACATCTTTCTCTAGTCAAGCCAGGTAGGAGCCTACATATTTCGCTCTATAACACAAAATTACACGCACCCTGTCACTCAATCACACCCAAGATCAGCAACGCTTCCATTCACTCACACCTATGCAGCATTCCATGCACTGCATCATGCATGGCATTCACGCAGTCTTTTAATGGACACGCATCCGCCCAGCATCATACTCCTAACATGTATTAATAATTGCTCTCAAAAAACACTCTCACTAACACTCGCTCAAATCTTCAGCCTTCATATTCAGCACACTACCTTGCAAGGGCATACCTCTGTTTACGCAATCACACCTAAGGAGCAGGTCACAGACAATACGCTCCCATTAATTTATTATTTAATTATTATTTATTAGTTCACCAACAAAGTGACATTTCGTGTTGCCATTTACACTCACACGTCCACACATTCAAATTCACACCTAACGTGGCCATTCATTCATATTCACACCTAATTAGTCTTCACAACATTAATACCTACAGCCACTCAAGGTTATGCTTCTGTTCACTTGCATTTAAGTAGCTTATACTCGTAACAATTCACAAAGTTCCCGCTCCCAGTCACACTCCACTCCGTGTCCACTCACTCACAACTTACACGATTTATATTGAACCGGGATCATAATGGGTCAGCAGCGCGAGTACCGTCCTTACAGATCGTTATATTTGTCATTTAAATCGTATATTTGTCATTTAAATAACTAAATTCTATAAAACGGTAAATTCTCAAATTCGTCTAAACAAATCTGCTATATCGACACGTCAAATTTAGCGACATAGAACGGTACTCGCGCTGCAGGTCAGGATGAGATGATAAATTGTTCTGAATGAATATGCACAGAACACTGAAACAGTCAGTTTTATTTAGTCTTAAGGACCTATCCATCTTCAAACAAATAACTTAACTTCTTATTAATTAACTAATACCTACTAACTTTCAAGTATATTTAAATTTGCATGCAACAAGTACATTCAGGATTGAGAATGATTTGATCAATGTTTTGCTTACTATATACCCGAGAGAACTATCAATGTGTACAAAACTCGGCGCACAAAGAACTGTCAACTTGGCCACAGGGTGCCCAAGATACAGGCGCTGCCTAGTTTGGGGCCCGCTATATTATCTCTAAAAGTTTGAATGACCTTAATTAGTTATCTGTATGTACTTAGGCAATAGTCTTATTCTTTTTCTGGCAAATAAATTATATTATTATTATTATTATTATAATATATATAAAATATGAATAAATAAGCAAAGCATAGGCCGAATTGCCAAGCCTAGAGTCAGTGCTTTAAGGTCTCCTGAAGGCCTCCGATAAATACGTATGTCTAGTTTTCACTCATTAGATTGAAGATAATACAGGCTGAATTGGCAACCCTTATGTCAGAATCATTAGACCTCCTAAATACCTCCAACAAAAATGTGTATTTATCATGAAAATATGTAGGAGGCATGAAAATATTGGCTGTATAAGTAACCTTAGTATTAAAACTTTAGGCCACTCGAAGGCCTCCGACGAATATATAGTTATATCGCTAGAATATCTAGTAGACTAGATAGTGAGATAGTGTAGGCTGAGTTGCCAACCCTAGTATCAGAACTTCTAGGCCTCCGACAATCAAACGCCACTACTGCGCATGAGCATTATCTTTACATATTGCGAAAGTGGCGCCCGATGCCTAGAATGAATGCCGAATTTCAATAGAATGAGAATAAGCATATCCGCTGTACCTATTGTATTTTCTTAAATTTGTGTATTTGCGACTCTCATTTTGTAATAATGGTAGCTTAGACGTTGATGAACGTGCTAGAGAGTGCTCAAGTGATGTATCGAGGTGAAAAAATAATTTTCATCTTGTTACCAAAACTCCGTAGAAGCTTCTAGTAAAGCCTCCACTCCACCACTTGACTAGGCATGACTCGGACTTAACCGCGACGTACTTTTCTTAACTCTGACTTTGATTATTTGACGAAATGGAATAAAACTTGACATTATTTCATTACATGCCACTGACAAATCCACAAGACGAGCGACGTAAAAAAAACGCCAGAATCCCTCTCTAGTTTTTACTCATTAAAATACAGTGCGACAAAATAAGTACGTATAAGTACTACGAGTTCAGACAAGTCCAAGATAGAGCACCACACTGTTTATAGTGCTTTATAATATAAGCTTTACAAAATTTATTTGCATTCAGTTTGCCTTAAATAGTACATTATGATACGAGTGTGCTATGTTGGTCATTACACTAGAGGCGGTATTAAGCGCGCGTGCCGCAGGCGAGCGCGATAGGGAAGCCGAGAGCGTAATGACTAATAGCACAAGAGTTCCATACGACTGTTTTCGTCACACTTGCGAGGAAAAAACATTTTTTTGTGATAATAATCAGCGGCATAAGAACTCTTTGTTGGTATTACAAAAAAACTGTAAGTATTACCCGGCTATATTAAGAGTGCTTCGTATACGCACGTCTAATTGCAGTCACGTACAAACTTGACTTTACCGGGTTATACCTATTATAGTACAAGTGCCGTAATGTAAAGTAAAAAGCACGCGTGTGTAATAGCTTGGATTATGAGCCTAAAAGCGATGTAATAAGATCTACTTTACGAGCAAGTGTGATGAAAACAATCTTAAAGCGTCGTCCGTTTTGTTTTAACTTGCGTACCATAGCCAAAAAAAACATGATGATTATATTATGGTGAATGAAAAGAATGGTTATAAGGTGTCGAATCGCGATCCGATACACGCAGTCATTAAGAAAATTCGAATAAAATAAAACGTCTAGGCGTTCCGAATCATACCAACAACTTTTAACACTACAGATGTACAAAAGAACACGCCCATTGTTTTTTTGTCTTCTTTGTTATTGGCATCGCACAGGCTATTTGACTTTATTGAAAATATGCTACAAATTGATATAATCCTAATAAAATGCAGCGTAAAAAAGCATATGTATTTATTTTTAGACTAAAATAAGTTATGTTAGTACGAAAATAAAATGTATTTATTTTGAAGTTTGGTCACGTGTGACTGGATTGGTGGCAACTTTTATGACGTCACACCGAAGTAAACAACGAGATATAACATGCATTTTCATCACGATTACAGGGAAATAATGCTATTTTCAAGTGAGTTACCACAAATATTTCTTACATAAACCCTTTTTTTAATTTCAATTTTTACCGAACATACGACAGATGTCAAGGAAATATTGATGTGGTGTGCTTAAATATAGTAAGACATTATTTAAAACAATTTCCCAATAGTAGTTAAATACCCTATTTTTATGAATGTTCAATTTTATGTACTAGTATTAACAAGTCAAATATGTCATGAAATCACAGTCAGTCACACGAAATTAGTCAAAGTCGAGTCCAAGTCATGCCCTAGTAAAGGAACGCGAAATAATCATGTCGCTGCATTTTATAATTTTCTCAGCCCTGTGGTTTTTCGTGAATTAATTATTTTTTATTCATTGTGTTTTGAATTACAAGCACGAGTGTGGGCAAGTGACATAATGGGGTGAAACATGTCTTTCGTGTTGTTTTCAAAACTCCGTAAAAGCCCATAGTAAAGTCACCACAACTTTACTACTTAGTACTTTAGTTACTTGACTGTGACTAAGTGTGATAATTTATGTCATTACATATTTGACTTAATACTGAAAAAAATTAAAAATGCATAAAACTTGACACTGGCTGAATGCACAAAGTGCGAAGCCAAAAACTAAGGAAAAAAAAGACTATGACATGACTTGTCACTCTTAGCCACAGATCATTATAATTCATCTAATTTGAATGAACGAAATTGTCTGACGTCATCAAAACTTCCAGGCGATATCAATGTTAAAGTAATAATATATTTTAGAGTCTATGGTACGAAATCGGCAAGTAACCTTAAAATAACATTACTAACTATTACTGTACACCATATGGTAGGCCCCCAGCGCTAATTTACCACCTAACGTCGAAGCATGACAACGATAACAAAATCTACCGTAATTTGCAGAGGATATTATTTTCTAAAAAACTTTTTTTTACTTACTGATTATTTATTTTTAATGAGGCGTTTGTTTAAAAAAAAAAGAATAGATGGTGATGTTACTAGATGGCGTATATAATAACAAGGAGAAGGTCGTTGATTTAGGTGCCTCTTCTTCGACGATGAGACCTTTCGGGTCTCGTCGTCGAAGTTGACATCCAGAGCTCAGATTCAGAGCATCCACCTACTAGCAGAATACCCAAGTTAATTAAAGATGCAGCCGTAACACAGGGTATCCTAGCACGGCTGCTAGCGTGACGTGTGATGATTAGTACAATGTTAATAAAAGTTAATTTCTATTTACTAAGTTAATTTAATTTTAGTACCAAGATATTGTACATTTTGTTTGTGATTGAATAAATTATTATTATTATTATTTCTTTTATTGCATTTGAAACTCGGGTCTAAGCCCGGACCTTTAAGAGGCATTGGTGGGGCCAAAGCCAACACCAAGAGGCCCTTTTGAATAGGAAAATAACATTATAAAACTATTACATGGGTGTGAATAGAATATGATACACTATTTTAAACATTAAGGTATTTATTTTATTTTCAGCCTGTATTGTCCCATTGCTGTGCAAAGGCCTCCCTTCCCTCCTTCCAGACTGCTCGGTCTTCGGCTTTGGCGGCCCAGTGCTTGTCGTGCGAATTCAACTCGTCACGCCACCTCCGTCTGGGTCGACCCTGAGGTCGTTTGGATTTAGGAACCCAATCTGTGGTGACCTTTGCCCAACGGTCGCTTGGCATGCGACAGACGTGTCCTGCCCAGTCCCATTTCAGCTGTCCGGCTTTGTGGCCTACATCAGCAATCTTGGTTTTGGAGCGTAGTATCGTGTTCCTTATTCGGTCTGTTAATTTGACTCCCAAGATACTACGCTCCATCGCTCGCTGGCAAACCCCGAGCGCGGTCTTCTTGTCTTTCGTCAAAGACCAAGTCTGTGCACCGTATGTGAGAACGGGGAGAATGCACACGTCCATGAGTTTACGTTTAAGGCATAGTGGGAGTTCGCCTTTCATGAAGTCTTTCATGGCCCAATAGCTCTTCCAGGCGTTATCGGTGCGTCTAGCAACTTCTTTATCTTGTCTCGCCTGGAAGGAGACTATTTGGCCAAGGTATACGTATTCATGAACGTACGCAATCTCCTCACCCTCTACAACTACTCGTTGTGTAGTGCAATTAGTCATAAGCTTGGTCTTTGACATATTCATCCTCAGGCCCACCTCGAGGCTTGCTTTGCTCAGGTCTTTGAGCATTGCTTCAAGCTCTGTGGCTGTCGAAGAGAATAATACAATATCGTCGGCGAAACGAAGATTAGTGAGCCTTTTTTCGCCGACGTTAATGCCCTTCTTTTCCCAGCCTGCCGACAGGTTTCTGAAAACTTCTTCCTTCTTCTTCTTCCTTAAAAAATTAAGGTATAAAATTGTAAAAAAATATCGGGCTATTTTGGTGATTTTTTATGAAACATTGGACTGGTGTATAGAATGAGAAACGGCACCTGCCTATTTTGTCTCATTACATCAAAATATTAAAGCAAGTGATGACTCGCCATCCACTAAATGGGCCCCCCATAAAGGCTACCATATATTGGTGCCAGAGGAGCAACATTGACGTGGATGGCTTAGGGTGTCGAGAGGTGTGCTGCGCTTTCACTAAACGCTACTCGCGGCGTTATGCCCTTTAACACTTCCACCCTGGAGCTTAGGTTCTTAGCTCTTGCGGTTTCCACCCCTGGACAGCCAGTTAAGGCAAGCCGGAGGTCTGGGGTCTCATTTAGCCCCAAGGAATCAGGATACGCGGTGTCGCCACTCACCGACGGCTCGCCACAAAGCCGCCCCTGCGTATCCACAAAGCCGCCCCTGCGTATATATTATTATTAATCACGTATTTATTTCATTTCTTAGTTATATACGTTTTTACAATAAATATTAGAATACTAAAATACAAATTATAAAAAACTTAAAAACTAGGTTGCCGCCAGCAGCGGGGCAGGGCTCAAGCTGCCGGTGGTTAAATATAGGTCCAATTATATTTACCTCACGAAATAATTATATTAAACTTATAATTTACTAAGATTGTCAAGATTACAAAAACATTAAATAGAAAATACATGCAGACAATAAAAACATTAATATTAAATTATAAAACAGAATTGAAATAAAAATGACAAAATTAGTCAAAAACACATAATTGGGAAAATATAAACAATAGTATTAAAAATATTCGAAATTCACAAGTCAAAATTATCAGTGGAGTCAATTTTACTGCATCTGTCCCATTGGTCAGTAAAATTTTCGCAATATGTCAAAAACAATGTCATTAAAGGTTTCCAATTTTCATTAAAAATATCACAATCAGTGTTGGCGAGGAGTGCATTAAAGTAGCGTCGAGCGCGATTCAACGGTGACATGGAGCACGCCACGGTGCGACTGCTACCTTCGCTGAACAACTTATGCTGCTGCCCGCGCCTACCTGCCGGAGCCCCAGGGTGGCCTGGCACAAGCAGCGTACACAACAAGTCGTGCAAGTGTATGGAGTCTACTGATCCTCTCAGCACTTTACAACAGGTAGTGAGTAGACCCAGCATCCTTCTCACTTCCAGCGAATTATAGCCGAGCTGGCCGAGCAAGAACTTAGTCGGGTACATGAACGGGTAGCATCCAAAGAGTTTCTTGTACAAAGACCTTAGGAAAATCTTTTGGACCTTCTCAAGTGTCCGTACGTAAGTTACATGGTGCGGGTTCCAGACACACGAGCTTGATTCCAACTTGCTTCTAACCAATGAGTCATATAGAGTTCGAACAACCTGCGGGTCTTCGAAATCTCTGGCATTTCGCAGCACAAACCCCAGACGACGGTATGACTCTTTGGCGAGGTCTGCTACATGATCATGGAAAGTCAGGCTGCGATCAAACGTTACTTCCAGATCCTTAATACAATTTACTCGATTAATAGATACATTATCCAATACATAATTAAAATGAAGCGGATTTCTTTTCCGGTCAAAGGTCATTACATTACATTTAGTCACGTCACATATCCTGCTGCAATTTGAGACGGTCGTCATGAGATTTAATTTTTTATTTCTGTTGTTCAGGGTGTGGATAGTTTGGTCTTGGATTGCTAGCATGAAGCCTTCCGTTTCAGGAAAGAGTTCACCGCGCTTGAGCCACATGTTAGACGCAATTTTATCTACTATTGGGTTTATCAAGTCGCGGCGATGTCTCCCGTGTAAGGATTATTGCAGCCAGCAGTTAATTTTCTCATCTGCGGTAACTATAACTTCGTTTCTCTGATTCGTTTGCGATTTTAAGTTCAAAGGAGTTAATTTAGTGTCTGCATTAACTATGGCTTTGTGAAGTAATGTTCTGTCCGCTTCCTGATGAAAAAATTGACGAATTGATGTTATTTGGGAGTTATGGAGGTTAGTGATGTCTATAATACCTCTACCACCTTATATTTTGGAAAGTGTTATATTATTAACTGATTATTTCCAATCAAAAGAAAATCCTTCTACTGAAATAAGAATATCCCGTATGATTGCATTGGATGGTGTTCCATTCCGGACACTAGAGAAGTCTCAAGATATCCGAGAGGTTTTAAAAAAAGTAGGACATAAAATTCTAAAGTCTGCGAACACAATCAGAGAGATAGTTGTAAAACATTGTGATGAAAAAAATAAATTCAGAAACTTCAGTCTGAACAAGTTAAGTTCGCAATATCATTCGACGAGTGGAATTCAAACAGAAACCGCAGATATTTAAGTTTAAATATACATTCACCGACTCTAAGCGGACCTAACAAATTCAGGAACCTGGGACTCTTAAGGGTTTACGGATCATTGCCAGCAAAAAAATGCATTGAACAAATTGAACAAAAACTGAAATCTTACGGAATTTCTTTAGAAGGGGACATTGTTGGAGAAACCACTGATGGGTGTAGCATGGTGGTTAAAATCGGTAAGCAACTGAAATCCTTACACCTAAAATGTATTGCGCATGCAATTCAGCTGGGACTCTCGGACGTTTTTTACAAAAAACCTTATCCCATGAATGACGATGACTATGTTGCACTACAAGATGAGGATGATGACATGCCGTTATCTGAATTAGTTCCGCTGTTACACCGAGCTGGTGAAAGTCATGAAATAAATTACGATTTCAATATTGAAGAACAATCAGATGCAGAAGATAATGATGACGATAATGATGGGGTTGAATTTACACAGGAAGCACAAAGGCAGCTGTCTAATTTCAGATATTATGATTTACTGGCTAAAGTTCGGAAAGTAGTAAAGACATTCAAAAAATCCCCTAGAAAAAATGATGACATATTACAAAAATATATTACTACTGAATACGGAAAAGAAATCTCATTGATTCTAGATGCAAAAACGAGGTGGAGTAGCATGGCAGACATGCTAGAACGCTTTATCAAGCTCAAATTATGCATTAACAAAGCGCTAATTGATGTAGAGTCTAAAATTGCTTTTAGCCATGCAGAATGGTCAATTTTACATGAGATTCACGAGACTTTGGACATAATTAAACTATTGTCGAAAGTTTGTGTCGTCGGGATGCATCATTGGTGACAACTGATGTTGCTGTAAAATATGCCCTAAAAAATCTGAAGAGGATGAATACAACTATAAGCAGAGAAATGGATTTTTTTTTAAAGAAAAGGTACTCGGTGCGACGACTTATTGAAGCAGCAACACTTCAATACTTAACAAACCCGGAACAATACTTTACTGATTTCGAAAAGCACATACACACACTCTACACACACACACACACACACACACACGCATATATATGTGTATATATACACACACACATACACGTATTCACATGTCACACACATATGCAAACACATACACACAAACGCACCTAACTGCGCATTCTCCATCAGAGAAAACGGCTTATTGTAATCTACTTACATCTTGGAGGATTTACCTCTTTCTCACTTTCATAATTTTTATTACTTACTATACTTTCTGTGTTTCATAAATTTTGCATTTTTAAGCTGATTGTCACATAAAGTCATACCTAATGATACTTACATTTATGTACGATAAATACACTAATATTTGTAATGGTTGTGGAAGAGTGAGGTCTTCTGTCACAAGTATTGCTATACTCAAAAGAAGGCCTCCACAACTGTTGTTTAAAACGTGTATTCTAATGTAATAAACATTTTTTCATTTTCATTTTTTTCATATCACATACACGTTGGACCCCTGCACTGCAAATTACATTGATGGCAGATATTCTTTTAAGCCTCACCGCTGGGTTAATTACTAATTATATTCCTCTCCATATTCACCACTTTAAATAATCCCGAGCAAATTGTTTTACTCTCGATTATTGGTGGTGAGCCTTCTGCGATCCCGAAGCTGTCTGCCAAGCGTAGGCATTATGGCAACCCCTCCCTTTTAAGGGGGAAGCCTTCGTCTTGCAGAAGACGTCTTCTGGCTGATGACGATGAAAATTACATACACTTAATAACTAGGTATTATTTGATTTGGATGATTTCATGTAGGTACTTAAAATAGCACTGTATTTTAATGACTATGTTGCTTTAGTTGCGTGTTCGTTTGATATTCATTCAAACAAGACGGTAGTTGTCTTTTTTTTTAGCAAATTCGAATAACGATCTAGCCATAGACATACATAGTAGCAGAGTAGGGACGGGTTAGATATCATTTTGAAATGTCGCCCATTCGTCGGTGTCAAAGAAACGCATCGACACCGATGCCAGCACAGTCTGCGACGCACTTCCGATGTGATTACTTGAGAGCAAAATGCCAAACTGTGTGGTGAAGGGCTGTATAAATTACATTTCAAAGTGCATTAAACAAAAGGTGGCGTTTCTTATGACCTGTAAGGCAACATATAAAGTTAAACTAAACTTGCTTTTACACAAAACTTTTATTTTTAGGTAATAGGTAAGTCGTTTCTAGTTTGGTACAGTTTGTGCTTCTTCTACCAGGCCTTACTGGCGCTGCTCGTAGTGACCGCAAAATCCAAGAGATGGCGTTGTCTTTTTTTCAAAGAGAAATTAGACTTACGTTTTCTTAACTCAGGCGTATCTAGACATAGAAATCATTGGATCTAGAAGGTTTTTTACATTTTCTTCGCCAAAGTCTAGCATTTTCTCAACATAACAGAACGGCAACGCTGCGGCCGCCGCAGGCTGCGGCCGAACTAGAGGTGGGTCGATATCCTAGGTAGGCCGAGCATTTGTATTGTTCTGAAACTGTTTATTTTGATAACTAAGTATTGGTCGTTTCTTTACTTAACATAGGTAATGACTTTCTGCGTAGGTATTTATTTGATTTGAGTTGTTATTAAAACGCTTTTTTTTATTATTTATTTATTGTTGTAATAAAGAAAAAACTAAACGTCGAATCGCTGTCAGCGGGCTGTGTTTTTATTTATTTCTTCCGCCCTGTTTATTCGTAACGTAATTTAATCAAAATCCTGCATTTTAAAGAAAATTAGAGGCTCCACTTTATAATATTTATATGGAACCCGATATATTTTAACGCCAGCTCTTTTGGTTCGCGCAGTCCTTGAGGCGCTGAAGTTTGAGCCTTGTTTGACAAATATGACGCTGTCATGGATTTTATGTTTGTTTATTTTTATCTGATTTTTATAAAATCTTTGCGTGCATGGACCTATGGCATGGACTCCCCTTCAAGTGATGAATACTATTACGTAGTATTTACTTACTCTATGATGAATACTTTACTCCCACCGGGAGTGATGAAGAAGACGACACGGGGCCGCCTCCGCCGCCACAGTCCGTGCGGCGTAGTAGGCGGCCACTTTTGCCTGAGACTCCCAGTGGGAGCTATCCAATGGAGCTATCCCTCAGGATCTAGCTGTTTCCCTGCCTCTGCCTGGCGAGTGCAGCAGGCAGCGCGATGACTTTTTTTTATCAGAATGTGATTTGTTCCAGTGTTCCCAGTGTTCTGATGGTCGTCAGTTTAAAGGGCGTCGCGGTCTTAGCATTCATATGGGCAAAGTTCACAAGCGTAAACTTGCATCTGGCCCTATCTCGCTACCTGACCCTTCCGCTCCTAGTGCTTCGATTACGGCAACTTTTTATATTCCTTTCGACCTATATCTTAGTAATCTAAATTCAAGTATCCGTATAGTAAAAAGAATCCCAAGGGGAGCAAGAATGTATCTTGCTAGATCGCTATCCATAGCCATCAACAAATCCATTGATAATCAACTCGATAACACCGATTACTGGCAAGATCTTCTTACCTTTGCTTACTGCCATTTTCATGCTCCTTCCAACATCAACAAATAATTGTCTTCAATTTTAAAATCTAACTGCATTTCTCACATAGATATCTCGCATAATCCGAAAAAAACACGTCACGATCTCTTCAAAACCGTCGAGAACAAAGCTATGGATGGTAATTTAAGAAATGCAGCCAAAATTTTGTTTTTTGACGACACCCTTGCTCCAAACACTGCTCAGACTCTTGAAGCCTTGCGAGATAAGCACTCATTAGCCATCCCGGCGCCTCTACTACCAAATCCTCCCAATCCTACCCATTCGACCTTAGCGATCAACATCGAGGACACTTTGGATGCTATTATGTCATTTTCGAATGGTTCTGCAGGCGGCATCGACGGAATAACGCCTCAACATCTAAAGAATCTAGTTAGCGTATCAACCGGTGACGTCGGCAGGGCCTTGTTATATGACATTACACAATTTTGCAATCTATAACTATAAAAGGCTTTGTCCTGACTGACTGACTGACTGACTGACATATAGACAACGTACAGCCCAAACCGCTAAACGTAGAGACTTCAAATTTGGAGGGTATGTTTTTGGAGAGGTGTAAACGCCCACTAAGAAAGGATTTTTCGAAAATCAACCCCGAAGGGGGTTAAATGGGGTGTTAAAGTTTGTATGAAACTTTTTATTCTCTGGTTCGATTGATACAAAACTTGGTATACATATTTTACTATAAAAATAAGAAGATACGGGTGTCACAGTTTTTTCAAAATCAGCTCCCGTTAGTATAAAAAAAAACTAAGTTTTTGTGATAGTACGTTTGTTTCTCCTTAACTTTGTAACGGCTGTACATATTAAAATGAGATTTGGTATAGGGATGGGGATAGATGTGGGGATGGGGGTGGGGGTGGGGGTGGCGATGATACTGGGAACGGAGACGGGACGGAGATAGGCATGTTAATATTAAGATTACAATTGGTATCGGGATGGGGATGTGGTGGGGATGGGTGGGGATGGGGTGGGGATTTGGTGGGGACAGGTGGGGATGGGATGTGGATGTGGATGAGGCTGGGAACGGGGATGGGCGTGTCCATATTAAGATGAAAGTTGAAATCGGGATGGGGTGGGGATGGGATGGGGTTCGGGATGGGGATGAGGGAGGGAACGGGGATGTGGACGGGGATGGGCGTGTTCATATTAAAATTACATTTGGTATCGGGATGGGGATGGGGAAGAAGGGGGCGCTTATAGGGATGAGGCTGGGAATGGGGACGGGGATGGGCGTATTTATTGGTCGGCTGAACAGATGGAGCTGCATTTTTGGATAGGTAGTAATAGCATAAGGTTCGGAAACGGACATGGGCAATTTTTTTGTAGGTCCACGCAGACGACTGTTTGACGGACATAATTATTATAGATACTGTACAGCCTAAGCTGCTAAATTAACTTACTTTTAAATGCCTTAACTAAATGTTGAGTGGTGTAAACTTACACTCAGCTCAAGCTGTGGTAGTTTCAGTGAGATCAAGCTCGACTCACATTCTTGGGGTCGCGGGTTCGAACCCGTTCCAATTAGTTCTTTGAAACTTACGCATGGATAATACCACTGGCTTTTCGGTGAAGGAAAACATCATGAGGAAACCTACATATTTCCGGAGAAGAAATACGATAGTGTATGTGAATCCGCCAACCTGCACTGGGCCAGCGTAGTGAATATGGCCCAATCAGGGTAGGCCGATATACCATTAGTGTTAAGGGCTGATGCAGAGAAACGCACACTCAGCAAGGATTTTGAAAAATTCACAAGGGGTTCAATGTATCATTAAAATACCATTTTGCCGAAACCATTCATTTAAGGCTGTTAAGTTTTTTGACTTAAGAGATAAGATAAAATAAACATAAACATGTTTCAGAATTTTCAAACAATTTCAAAACTGGAAGGCCACGGGTCAGTTTTTCATTAGAAAAAAAAAAAGTTATATTTATAGATTAGCTAATCGAGTGTTTATGCGTAAGAAGATAAATGTTTTAAACACATGTACTTGATCCGGTGCACGCACCAAGCACAGCGCTTTCGAAACGTCCATCCCGCGTCGGCTCAGATACGTTAAAACCCGAGTATAATGACGCTGTACCTCGAGCGCGCCCCACTACAACCCACACCGAGTCTAGCTAAGCGATCAGTGCAGCACTGTATTTTATCGAAGTTTCGTAATTCTTGCGATATTTTGGTAATCTTTTTGCGTTCTTTGTTATCATACTTTTTCTGCTTAAGCTTATTTCATTTCATTGACTCTGTTGATACGGTATGCAATAATGATGATGCTGTAAACTATCCAGTTGAGTTTTTAAATTCATTAAGACCAGCGGGGCTACCATATCATAGGCTTATCCTGAAGAAAGGTATACCCGTCATGCTCCTTCGGAATTTAAGACCACCCAAATTGTGTAATGGAACCAGGTTACAAGTAAAAATGCTGCATCGTAATCTGGTTGAGGCCATCATTTTGACTGGGTGTGCCCATGGCGAAACAGTGTTTGTGCCGCGTATTCCCATGATTCCCAGTGACTTACCTACCTTATGACTTCAAAAGGCTTCAATTTCCCCTAAAAGTTTGTTTTGCCATGACCATCAATAAGGCTCAGGGTCAAACTTTAAAATACGCTGGTATTGATTTAAGGCAGGACTGTTTTTCGCATGGTCAGTTCTATGTGGCTTGCTCGCGAGTTGGCCCCCCAAAAAGCCTGGCTATTTTAGCACCATCCAACAAAAAAGTCAAAAACGTTGTCTACAAAGAAATATTGTAATCTTTCGGGTCAAAGGCCCCGGCAACTATAGCGTCATTAGCAGACATTTTTAGGGTTCCGTAGTACTACGAGGAATTCTTATAAGTTTGTCATGTCCATCTGTTTGTCTGTTTAAAATTCAACAAGGCGGCTTTGTTTTGAAGGAAGTATTGCAAACGCGACATGCCAAATTTGGTCATCCTCAAGCAAACTTAAAGACTTGCAAGCGGCTTGGAAAAAATGCAATAATATACGTATTTTAGTGATTCAATTGAGTTGGGCCCCGATTTAACCAAATTCCAGTATTCAACATTACTACGCGGGCAAAGCCGCGGGCAAAAGCTAGTTTCTTATATGCTGTAACTATTTCTAATAATTTTAAACAATTTTTATTCGGGCCTCTGCGCTTTTACTAAAAGTGTTGGAGACATTCGTCCAATTGCTATAGGATGTACATTTCGCAGATTAGCTTCCAAACTAGTCTGTAGAAAAATTTCTTCAAAATTAACACCAATATTTCAACCAATTCAATTAGGATTTGGTAGTGGGGAGGTTGTGAAGCGGCTGTGCATTCGGTTCGTACTTTTCTGTCAACCGATAGCGAAGCGGATGTATTGCTTAAAGTTGATGTGAAAAATGCGTTTAACTGTACTGATCGGTCTACCCTACTGAATAAAGCATACATCCACTTACCGGAAGCTTATAACTATATTTGGCAGTGTTACAGTTCACATTCAAAATTATTCTACAATGACAATCAAATATCTTCAGAAGTAGGCGTTCAGCAGGGTGTTGGGTAGTTTCCCCCAGTTTAGGAATTCACCACATAATATCTAACTTAAATTCAAAATTAAATGTCTAGTACCTAGACGACGGAACTTTAGGAGGTAAAGCCGAAACAGTAAAAAAAAATTTTTAACGAATTATTGATAATTTACGAAAACTAAATTTAGATCTTAATTTAGGAAAATGCGAGCTTTTTGTGTTAGACAAATTAAATGCCTGTAATCGTGAAGCTCTTACTCAAAATTTTTAAGATATTGCACCAGAAATTAAAATTTTAGAAAAGTATTCACTTTATCTCCTAGGGGCGCCGTTATTCGAGAATAGTGTTGGCCCTTTTTTCGAAAAGAAAACCAAAATACTTACGGAAAATATTAACAGACTGGGCTTTTTAAATTCTCATATCGCCTACACCATTTTAAAGTATTTATTGCTTTTTTGTTCCAAATTTTACCTATGTCTTAAGAGCATGTCCAATCTGGAAACATACGCGTTTATTGGAAAATCTAGATGCCACCCTCAAAAACACTTTGGAAAAAATTCTACATTTAAACCTCGAAAACAATTCGTGGACCCAAGCCTCATTACCTATTCGATCTGGTGGTATTGGAATTAGAAAAAAATCTAGTGTAGCTCTTCCGGCTTTTCTTTCGTCTGTGCATAGTGTGTCCAATCTTTGTGCTTTAATTCTGAAAACAACGTCGGTTGGTAAACACTGTGCAGCAGATGCAATTGACGCTTGGAAAATTATTTGTCCCAATGGAGACATTCCTAAGGACCCAAAAAGTCAAAAACTATGGGATGTTCCTCTGGTACAGATAATACATCAAAAATTGGTTCTAAATTCTTTCAGCGTCAACATCACGCAAGGCTTCTTGCTGTCTCGGAGCACGAATCTGGGCAGTGGCTCCACGCCCTTCCTTCTGCAAACCTCGGGACACTGTTAGACAACGGCAGCTTCCGCGTCGCTACCGGTCTCCGATTAGGAGCTGCCATTGTCGGAGCCCATACGTGTCCGTGTGGTAGTAGAGTCGGCAGAACTGGACTTCATGGATTATCCTGCCAACGGAGCCCTGCCTGTCGTTTTTCCCGTCACGGCTCCATAAATGACATCATTAAGCGGTCGCTTGCCACTATCAACATCCCGGCTATTTTAGAACCAGTAGGGATTGCCCGGGATGATGGCAAGCGCCCTGATGGCTTAACTCTGATCCCTGGGAGCGGGGAAGGGCTCTCGTATGGGACGCAACATGCGCTGATACGTTAGCCCCTTCTCGTCTCAGCGGGTCAGCACAAAGAGCCGGAACCGCGGCGGAGGCTGCAGAGGACGCCAAGCGGCGCAAGTATTCTTCTCTTTCTAGCGAATACATTTTCATGCCGCTTGGCGTCGAAACGTTTGGCACATGGGGTCCAGCAACTACAAAATTTATTAAATATATATCACCACGCTTGGTCGACGCCACTGGTGACAAGAGAGCTGGCTCATTCCTCGCGCAGAGAATTTCTTTAGCAATTCAACGCGGGAATGTAGCCAGCGTTCTTGGGACCTTACCACACGGACACCGTTATTTTTTCGATTAATAATAGTTATTTAATATTTTCTTTAGGTAGTCTTAGTCTTTTAGTTTTTATTTATTCAAAGGTACTAATTACATCATCAAATAAATATATATATATATATTTTATTTCCTTTTAACTTTTTTTTTATTTACTTTATTTATTTCTATAATTTTGTTCAAATTTTTTTCCCACTTCTGGGCATAGGTCTCCTGACCTACCCCAGTATCCAGAGTACTCTTCTACCATTAAGTATCTGTAAATGAAAAATTTCACTACGGAACGAACTAATCAAGACTTGCAGCATTATGATTTTTAGTCGTTATGCGTTTATTATATTATGCTATAGTCTAATATGCTTAGTTATTGTTATGGTTACTGTAATGATGCGGAAAATATTTATGCGTATCCATTTATGCTGAATTTTTATTATGCTTGTGGTTATTATGCGAAATGAAATTATGCTTAACTAAAATATGACATTGAATTTTAGGCGAAACACACGTCACACTTGTCACACTCGTGCATGAAATTCAACACTCAATGAACAAAACACCACTATTATTAATCATTAATTTGCGACAAAAACACTAGTTTAAGAAAATAATAGAATGCAGTGATATGATTTTTCCGTGTTCCCGCCAAAATTCTAAGTGTGTATTTTTTTGATTTTTTTTTCTTAGTTCTTGGCATCGCACGTTGTGCATTCTGCCAGTGTCAAGTTTATGATTTTTTCAAGAATTTATATGAAAATCAAGTCAAATAAGTCATGATATCACAGTCAGTCACACGAAATTAGTCATAGTCGAGTCCAAGTCATGCCCTAGTAAAGCTGTGGCGACTTTACTATGAGCTTCTACGGAGTTTTGAAAACAACACAAAAAGACATGTTTCACCACATTATATCACTTGCCCACACTCGTGCATGTAATTCAACACTCAATGAATAAAACACCACCATTTTTAATCATTAATTCGCGAAAATACACAAGTTTAAGAAAATAATAGAATGCAACGACATGATTTTTCCGTGTTCCCGCCAAAACTCCCATGTGTGTATTTATCGACTGGAAGTGTTTTTCACGAATAATATTTTCAAAAACCGTGTAAGTACTTCTATTACCAACAAAATTTTATTATTTTCACGTTTTTATGGTGTGCTGAACCTTTTTTTGGCAGACATGCAGCCTCTATGGACCCTTAATTTTAATTGATAGGTTTTTGTTTTTAACTTGAACCTTAACTATCTGATTCTGCTGGCTACCCCTGCAGAACCGGCTACGTAAGCGTTCTACCACTACTACTACTACCAACCCGGTTAACGTCGTGTGATTTTCTCCGGGATCTATTCATCTTACCTCGTCATCTACCACGGGTTACCCCCACTGGAAGCTGAAGAGACTCCGAGCCGATGCGCTCCGGGATAGGCTGGTAGGCTGCAGTGCAGGTACCCTTCCCCTTGTTTATTGTTTTTTCTAAATTGCTACTTCGAATCTGTTTCAAGTACTCTTTTGTTAAAAGTTTAAAATTTACATTTAATTCTTATTATATTGAACTCGACCAAACGAACCACCCGTCCCTTCTGTTATTAATAAACAACACTACTAGTATTTCAAAATTATCTTAATCTGGTTTACTAGGAACTGAAAGTGTTAATTACTTACAATAAATAATTTGCTTTATATAACCAAGGTAGCAATAAAAAGTGTTAATCAGATATTTTGTTGTTTTCTTAATACTAACCCTTTAGGATTTAGGAATTCTTAGGAAACCCTAGAAAAAGCATTACAATAGAAATTAGAATGAAAAACATCTGGTTCGTAAAGCCTTATAATCATCGATATAATATATGTGTACGTAGTACGTATATATCGATGCTTATAGTCAATGATATTATATGTTTCACATAATTATTGTACAAAATATATAATACAGAGCATATTCCATCGTTTATGTCGATCCAAGATCCTGTTTCCATCGCCAGCTCCTCGTGAATGTGGTGACCGGTGCGGTCCGCTCCTCAATGGATTAAAAGTCCTCTATATTTATGTTGCAGTATACTATTATAATGAGGACCTGGATATGTTCTTAAACTGCAACCAGAACCACCGGAGGACGGGCAGCAGCGTCCTATCGGTTAACGGTGGTTAGCATCCTGCGATCCACAAGCCACCTGCCAAGCATGGGCATTAAGGCAACACCTTTGTTTTGGGGTTGATAGTTTATTTTCCTCCATTGATGTGTTTCCAAACATTTCTTTAATAATCTGAGTCACAGTAGCTTTTCCAATACCAAGAGCATCAGCAACTCTGTCGCATACTTGCGACACTGGCTTTAGCGGTCCACCATTTGAGATTTCACTTTCAAAGTAGGCACGCAAGCGAATCACAAATTCACGACATTCACTATTCAATACCGTCTTTTTGCTCTTTTTGGCATTGTGTCAACAAAACAAAATAACAACAATATCTCAATATTTGACGTGTAAATATTGTAATTATCAATAAATAACTTTGACTTTAACTTTGACAATAACGACAAATCAACAATAACTTAACAAAAACTTTACTATAGTAACAGATATTTTATGAAATAAAAACACGTTGCAAAGCGTGAGCACTCGTACCAAATCGAATCACTCGAACAAACAAGATAGCGGAATAAGAAAATAGTATAAGTACCACCTGTAAAAAGTCGTTTCGTCGTCGTCGTCGTCGTCAGCCATAAAACGTCCACTGCTGGACGAAGGCCTCCCCCTTAATAATAGAGGGGTGTTGCCATAATACCCACGCTTGGCAGGCGGCTTGGGGATCGCAGAATGGTCACCACCGTTAACCAAGAGGACGCTGCTGCCCGTCCTCCGGTGGGTCTGGTTGCAGTTTTGAGGATATACCCAGGTCCAAAAAGTCGTTTATTTAGGAGTTTTAACAAAAACACAATACGATCATACAGCTTGGAATAAATTTCCTCTGACATAAATTTAAGGAAATTTAAGAGGAAATTTAAGCCAAGCTGCCAATTATTCTGACACATAGAAATACTAGTTCCATTTCATAACTTGTTTTTCAAGCTGTAGGTACACCTGACATCACGGCGGAATGCTGTTTTTTTAAAATTTGGCATTCACAGAATTTGTGCATTTGCAAAATAACACGATAGATTTTATGTTTATCAATTTTACCACATCCCTAGAATTTTATTCATTTGAGGTAACCTTAGGATGTCAGAATAGAAAAATATGGTTGATGTCATGTTATTGTTTTGTGATAATCCACGCTAAATGCAGTTCCGTTTTATAATCCAAATATAGTTTTACTATTTACACGTACAGCTCTTGTAATTCATAATAGTTTTACGCGCAGAAAACTAGTGATCTTTGTGTTATAAATAACTGTGATTTGTCAGTCGATATAACAAAGTTACGCTGTGAAATTCCGTGAGCTGCCAAATCGGTCAAGCTACATTTAATAGAGTATAGTATCTATACTTACCTACATTTATATAGATAAATTTTAGTTCACCCTAAATACGCTTGGAGCGCCAGAATCGCCGTGGATTCACGTTTTCACGCGAATGGGCTCACTTTTCCCGGTATGGTTACTATCAAAGAAATTTATAGGTTACTATACTCTTTTCTGTAGATAGCTCGATATCATGGCTGATATTTATTTTTTCTTCTTTCCTCTTAAGAGTATTATGGTATCGCACGTCGTGCATTTGCCAGTGTCAAGTAGGTATTTTAATAATTCAAGTTTTTGATTCATTTCTAGACAATCTTAGACGAGGTCAAAGTCATAAGTAGTAAGTCACAGTCAAGTGCAGTCATGCCCTAGTAAAAGTAACTAGTAGCAACTTTACTACAAGCTTCTTCGGAGTTTTGAAAACGAGACGAAAAGACATGTTTCACCACATTATATCACTTGCCTCTTGCGTGTAAATCGGCACCTAATTAATAAAGCACCACCATTTTTACACATTATCACTCGAAATAACACAAGTTTTGGATAATAGTACAATACAGCGACATGATTTCGTCGCGTTCCCGCCAAAATTCCAATGGCCGATATTCTACATTACTCAAAATGTACTCAAAATGGTGTACCATGATCGGAATGATCCCCTATATTAAGAGAATAATAATAACCAATTCCAAGTCTAAAACATTTTTATTAAATTGTTTCCTTACAAATGAATAACACTTTATGTCGGTTGCAGGCAGAAAGCAAAGGTATAGGTAAGTTAGTTAGCCTAGCTCGCATAACTGAGATATTTTTTCATACTTTTGTGCAGAACGCAAAATATAATGTTGTTGTAAACTAAACTATGTAAACAAACTGAAATAATTATGTGAAGCTAAGTTATTTGTGTGATTGAGGCTGGTTTAGCTTTTAGCTTTGGCATAGCTTAGCTCTTGGTCTGCAACCTGCTTTGAGGCTAATAAAGTTTGAACACAAAGGCAAATTATTGTAACAAGTCTTTTGCAAGTATGTTCGAGACTACGCTTAGGTACAGTTTCCTTTTTCATTGGTCTTTTGGGACAGTTTTCAGTTGTTGAAGTACCGTTTCATACCAAAAAATGCAGTTTGATAATATATCTGACACTTCTAAACTCATATTATACAACTTGTAGCAAAAAGGTTCAACAATACTGAAAGGTTTGTAATTATTTGTAACCTATACAATGCAAATTTAAAGACTGTATTCTGTTTTGTGTATCAAATAAATAAATAAATTATGTATGTACTCAACATTATGAACAACTTTTACTATGGGGCTAAACATGAAATACCAAAAAAGAAATTAGCTGTTCCATATTATAAAATAGAATTTTGGTCCAAAGGTGAATGAACTTTTTGTATGGAACAGCTGATATTATTTTCGAGATTTCAATGTTGGCCCCATAGTAACAGTTGTTCTTAATGATGAGTACATACATACCCTTCAGTATTGTTGAACCTTTTTGTTAGATAGTGTATACCTTTAACAGAGCAATTACATTTTTAACTAACTACTTTTTGCTAATCTCGTCTTGGAGTCGCTTAATTTTTTTTCAGCAGCATGGTCGATTTTGCCTTTTCGCCTTCGAATAAGTTTCTTAATTTTTAAATCTTGACGCCAATACTGCAAAAAATAAAATCAAAAATATTTTTGAGATTTTCACAAAATGCCCTTTGTTGCCCCAGCAACTTTTTCTTTGCGAAACGCAAATATTGTGAACGGAACAATAAAAATATTGTTGCATTAACAATTTTAAGGCTCTTTGTTATCACCGCAAAGTGGTAATCTGCGAAGTTCATATAGTTAAAGTTTGTGCGGTTCACAATGTAAGTTGTACGTTAATTTTACATGTTGTGGTGTTCGCAATGTTTGGGCCCTTTGATAAAATCACAATGTGGTAATCTGCGGGGTTTACATAGTTAAAGTTTGTGCGGTTCACAATGTAAGTTGTACGTTGATTTTACGCGTTGTGGTGTTAGCAATTTTCGGGCCCTTTGTTAAAATCTCAATGTGGTAATCTGCGGGGTTTACATAGTTAAAGTTTGTGCGGTTCACAATGTTAGTTGTACATTGATTTTATATGTTGTGGTGTTAGCAATTTTCGGGCCCTTTGTTAAAATCTCAATGTGGTAATCTGCGGGGTTTACATAGTTAAAGTTTGTGCGGTTCACAATGTAAGTTGTACGTTGATTTTATGCGTTGTGGTGTTAGCAATTTTCGGGCCCTTTGATAAAACCACAATGTGGTAATCTGCGGGGTTCACATAGTTAAAGTTTGTGCAGTTCACAATGTAAGTTGTACATTGATTTGATATGTTGAGATGTTAGAAATTTTTAGACCCTTTGATAAAATCACAATGTGGTAATCTGCGAAGTTCACAAAGTTAAAGTTTGTGTGGTTCACAATGTAAGTTGTACGTTGATGTTACATGTTGTGGTGTTTGTAATGTTCGGGCCCTTTGATAAAATCACAATGTGGTAATCTGCGGGATTCACATAGCTAAAGTTTGTGGGGTTCACAATGTAAGTTGTACGTTGATTTTATCTGTTGAGATGTTAGCAATTTAGAGCCCTTTGATAAAATCACAATGTGGTAATCTGTGGGGTTCACAAAGCTAAAGTTTATGTGGTTCAAAATGTAAATTGAACGTTGAATATACGCGTTGTGGTATTACCAGTTTTCTGGCCCTTCAATAAAATCACAATGTGGTAATCTGCCGGGTTCACATAGTTAAAGTTTGTGTGATTCACAGTGTAAGTTATACGTTGATTTTATACATTGAGTAGTTAGCAATTATTGGGCCCTTTGATATAATCACAATGTGGTAATCTGCGGGATTCACATAGATAAAGTCTGTGGGGTTCACAATGTAAGTTGTACGTTGATTTTATAAGTTGAGATGTTAACAATTTTGAGCCGTTTGATAAAATCACAATGTGGTAATCTGCGGGGTTCACATAGCTAAAGTTTGTGTGGTTCACAATGTACGAGAACGCTTCAAGTTCAGTCGGTCATTTCATTGGCAGCACTCGTGAGGGAATCATCGAAATCGAAACGCGCCTTTCTGTGTGAATTTTATTCTATCATTGTGTAGTGTTGTGTACATATCTTTGTGTTTAGTGAGTTTCGTGCCAACTTTCTGTGTTACATAAGTAAAAGGTTTAATTTATATGGGCATATATGCAATATAATATTATAGCGACAAAGTTTTTTGATGTTATAATAACATTTTTTGTATGCAGCAATTTTTTTGTTTCATCAATGGTATAGTGTTTTTGTTTTTGTGTGTTGTTTATTTGTGGTTTTGTATTTGTTTTTATGTTTTGTATGTAAGTTTATGCACGAATAATATAATATTAATATACTGTTTAAGTACTTAATAATAAATATTGGAGTGATTTTAATAAGCTTTTTCTTTTTAGGAATATACATCATTCGTGGTTCTGGAAGTTGCATGATCACACGACTAATTGCACCGGGCTTCATTTAAAACATCAAGCAGTGCAACTAGGCGTGTGCATCGATAAGGGCCTTGTGGTTATAGAGATGTACACATTTTGTTATTGACAAGAGTTCAAGTTGTGGTTTTAACATTGTGAGGATAGCAATGTTACTATAACATCCCTGCAATTTGGTACAGTGATTGTTGCTATTGCAAATGTTATAGTAACATTGCTATCCTCACAATGTTAAAACCACAACTTGAACTCTTGTCAATGCTCCCTCTGCTAGAACCACAACTTTGAGGTTGCCAATAACGCAAAGTGTACATTGTTAGAACCACAAGGCCCTAACATGATACATTGCTCTTATCGCAATGTTAGCATTGTTGTCCTTGCAATGGCAACATTGCTATCCTCGCAATGTTAGGTGCCCCCTCTGCTAGAAACACAACTTCGAGATTGCCAATAACACAAAGTGTACATTCCTAGAAACACAACTTCGAGATTGCCAATAACACAAGGTGTACATTGCTAGAAACACAACTCCGAGATTGCCAAAAACACAAAGTGTACATTGCTAGAAACACAACTTCGAGATTGCCAAAAACACAAAGTGTACATTGATAGTACCACAATGTTAAACGTTGCGCAAATCCTAACTTTAAACCTGCTTTTCTAGCAAAATATATGTTGCTAGATTATAAACAGCCTGATAGCTCAAAACAGTTCGCCTGCAACTGCCAGAGAGATAACACGCATCGAGTGCTATCTTATCGGTCAATTAAAAGTGCGCACCGTGCGCCAGCACGCTTTGTGCGCGGATTCGGTGTCTTTTATAGGGCACCCAGTCCACTATGGCGGAAGCTTCTACTTCGACTCAGGATGAGTACGGGATGGAGTCTCAATTTTCTCAGCTGCCAGAGGTTGAAATCGGAGGTGTACGGCGGCGCCATTCAGTCGGAGAAGCAATGAGTTCAGGAGCGATAAAACGTAGGCTCCGGGATACAGACGAAGAAGAGTTGTGGACCAAAGTGGGAAGAGTCGGGAAAAGGATACGGTCGCGCAGAGGAAGCTCAATAAAAGATAATGCAGAAATTGAAAAAATAGAAGCTTATGTAACATCTGGGACAGAATTACCAAAACAATTCGCCTTTGCACTCTTTTTAAAAAACAGTTTAATCTCGGATATTCTGCAGATAAAATATATAAGCTCATATAAGATATTGATCCAATTTGCTAACGAATGCAGCCTCGAGAAATTATCTACCTGTCAAGCGGTGAAAGATAAGGGCTGGAGAGTGTACAGAACTTTAGAGGTCGAATCTTCTTATGGCGTGATTAGAAAAGTTGAGCTAGACTTAAAAGACGAAGACATAATCAACAGTATTACCTGCGATGCCGAGCTCTTATCAGTGAAACGGTTGTCCCGAAGGTCAGATGACGGAGCAGGATGGACATCCAGTGAGTGCGTTAGACTTTGTTTTAAGGGATCTTCCCTCCCACCACATGTTTACGTGCATGGTATCCGAGTGAGAGTCGGAGCGTATACTTTCCCGGTGACGCAATGTTCTTTCTGTTGGGCATTTGGCCATCCTAGAAAAATGTGTCCGAGGAAAAAGGTAGTATGTCCCAAATGCAGTAAACACCACGAAAACTGTGAAACTACGTCATTTGTATGTGTCAACTGTACTGGTAACCACTTAGCGCTGAGCAAAAAATGTCCAATATATTTAAAAGAACGAAAAATCAGAACCATTATGGCAGACTTTAATTGCACATATCGTAAAGCACTCACCATGTACGTACCAGCGACGAGTCCGGTACCACCTGGCGGATCATTAGATTATCCGTTGCTACATCGATCTAAGACACGAACGCCGTCCAGATTAGGTCCTAGCCTGGAGGACTCAGACTTCAGACCAGATATACCCGACTACCAGCGTTCTCCATCTTACGCTTCGGTCGCCAAAAGTACAATCTGGCCAAATAAGCACTCGAAAGTGCTCAGTCTCGAGAAGAACGACACGGGACAATACAAATCGACAAAGAAAAAACAGATTAAAAAGAACACGCACAGTCAGAAAGTAAACAACTCTTTTATCCATGACTGGAATTGTTGCTGCAGCGACTCTGAGTGTGGCAAAGCCCCGGAAAACGAGTCCAACCAAACAAATGACCAAAGAAGAAAAGAAGGAAAAAGAGTAGAACGGGAAGAGAAGAAGAATTCATTTGAGAAGATTTTAGAGGCGTTACTTAATTTATTTTTTAGACAACAAGGTTCCATAGCAGATAAGTTAAAAGCCGCAGCAAAAACCGGAATTGAATGGCTAATATCTTTTTTGGCTAAACATCTTCGTGACTTGCCTCTTTTAAAATCTTTCTTAGACAATTATGGGTAGCAACCGACAAAATAGGTATAGACTTAACGTAATCCAATGGAACTGTCAAAGTTTACAGGGCAAACTTCTGGACCTGGAACAGTTTTTATCACAGGAAAAAATTCATATCGCATCACTGAATGAAACCTGGTACGACGATCGAATGGATCTAAGAGTAAGTGGTTATACTGTTTTTCGTCAAGATAGGTCAGATGGTTACGGCGGAATAGCAACTTTAGTACACACGTCTATAAAGGCACAAGTAGTATTACTACGATTAAGAAATTCTGGTATTCAAGTTATGCAGGTTAAACTTTTAAATTGCGCTTCACTGGAAAATATTATAACAGTGTATTGTCCCCCTAATATTCGTTCAGGGACGAGTCAACGAGATTGGGATGAGTTGCTATCGGTATGTCACAAGAAAACATTGATTTTGGGTGACTTTAATGGGCATCATAGCAGTTGGTCATGTAAAACTGACAACCGGGGAACGCAAATCTTTGACTCGTTGCTCAATGTTAATTTTATTACCCTAAATGATGGTTCTCATACAAGAATTCAATCAGTGAACGGCCAGCTCCGAGAAACATCACCTGACCTGTCTATTATCTCGACCGATATAGCGATTAGATATAACTGGAAAGTAACGAATGAATCCCTAGATAGCGATCACTTAATAATTAAAATTTCGACGGACTGCTTAGCTAATATAGACCCAATTCTGAAGAGAAACTACAAAAAAGCCGATTGGGTTTCGTACAGAACAAGTTTAGAAAACACTCTTACAGATTTACGATTACCCGAGGACTCTCAAGCGGCATACGACTTATTTGTAGATAACATTAACAAAGCAGCGGACCAACACATACCATTTATAAAATACAACCAAAACCCTAGTAACAACTTTGTACCTAAACCGTATTGGAACGCTGAATTATCTAAAGTTGTTGCTGAGCGACGTTTGGCACTTAGTATATTTAGAAGAAATCCCATACCAACTAACTTAACTATTCTTAAAGATAAAATTAAAATAGCACAAAGACTAATTCGTCAATCAAAAAGTAAATCTTATCAAAATTTTTGCACGTCTATTGACACGGCGACGTCATCCAGTGATATGTGGAAACGAATGAAATGGGTCAAGGGCTATCACAACAAATGTAATAGGTACGTCGAAAGTGACCGTATTCATTCTTTACTGAATAGTCTAACACCTGACTTTGTTCCGCCTGATAAACCGTTATTTTCATCTACTAATGGTTCACTAGAAATTCCGATTTCTATACAAGAATTGGACAAAAGCATTAAAACGTCTGATAGTGCACCAGGTGCCGATAATATCTCCTTTTCCATGATAAAACGTTTACCTAATGCTGGCAAAATTTTACTGCAGACGCTGTATAATAAGTTTTTATCGCAAGGCTTTGTACCAAAACAATGGCGTGACATCCAGATTATACCTATTCCAAAGGCTGGCCGCGACCCGACGTCTGCCGAGTCACTAAGGCCGATATCTCTAATATCATGTTTGTGCAAAGTGTTTCATTCGATTATAACTAAGCGGTTAGAATGGTTTCTGGAAAGTAAAAAATTTTTTTCAGACAATACCGTAGGTTTTAGAAAGTCAAGATCTTGTTTAGACAATTTAAGTTACCTAGTTACAAAAATACAAACCGGTTTCAGTAAAAATCAATTTTCTGTGGGCTGTTTTATCGATATAAACAATGCCTACAATAATGTAGACATTAGAGAACTTTTACTGACTTTAAATAACCTCGACGTAGGCTCAAAGATATGTGATTACCTGTGGAATTTCTTGACATGCAGAAGATTAAACGTTAGAATAGATAACAACACGATTGGTAGGTTTACAGGCCTGGGACTGCCACAGGGAGACCCCGGGAGCCCCCTCCTCTTTAATGTTGCGACTATTAATATTTGTAAAAAAATAGACGATGTATATATTTCGCAGTACGCTGATGATTTTGTGTTGTTTCACAGTGGAAGCAGACTTAGAAGCACTCACTCTAAACTTCAAAAAGCCTTAAATACTTTCTCACAGCAACTGCTAAATATAGGATTAGAAGCTTCCCCAGTCAAAAGTAAAGTCTGTTTATTCAGTAGGAAAAGAAAAGATATGACTCATCGCATTAATTTGAAAATTGATAACACGCGTTTAGATATCGTTGACTCGGTGAAGTATCTCGGTCTGCGGCTCGACCGCTCATTGAGGTGGGGGAAGCACATCGATGAGCTGTGCCAAAAAATGAGTAAACACATCAAGGTGTTTAAAGTACTGTCAGGTCCGGGCTGGGGTGTACATCCGAAGCACCTGCGTCGTATGTACATCTCTCTTATACGAAGTAGGTTGGATTACGCGAGCTTCTTGTACGGCAATAGTTGCAAAACTCATTTAGCTAAAGTTGATAGATTACAAAACCAAGCTATGAGAGTAATAGGCGGTTATATTAAAACGACACCAATACATGCGATGGAAGTAGATTTGCATATCCAGCCACTGGACATTCGTAGACAGTATTTGGCCGGGAAATTTAAGTTAAAAAGTAGCTCCTTTACTAATAATCCAGTACATCCGGTTTTGGACGAACTGTTCGAACTAAAAGATAGACCATTTTGGCGCAGAAGGAAAATACCTATACTGATTTCTATGCATGATTATTTAAAAAACACTCCTGTCTATTCTAGCTCACAATTGGAAATGTTTTCTTTTAGTACCTGGGTAAGCAACATAGACCTCCATGACATAATCAAGTTTATTGACCCAATGACTAGAGCTAAACGTGATTACAATAGGGCGGAAATTATGCGCATTTGTAACGAGATTCTGTCTAGTTATAGTGAATTTTATAGAATTTATACTGATGGTTCTAAAGAGTGTAACAATAATATTGGTGCGGCATTTTATGACGAAATTAATAATCATTTTGTGAAATTTAAAATTAATTGTAACATATCTATTATGTATGCTGAACTTATTGCTATTTCTGAAGCCTTATCGTATGCGGGATCAATAAATGAAGATAAGTTTGTCATTTTGACTGACTCAAAAAGTGCCCTTCAACACCTGGCTCGTTGTACTTCGACTTTTCGAGGTTTACCGATAGCCTATACAATAGTAAAATCAATCTTAGAATTAATTTCACAATCTAAGGTTGTGGTTTTACAATGGATCCCGTCACACGTGGGCATAAGTGGCAATGATACAGCCGATAGTTTAGCTAAGGAAGCGTGCAGCGATGGAATTGATTTTTATCTACTCCCCACTCACTATGACTGCCTATACCTAGTTAAAAATAGATGTGGTGATCTCTGGAAAGAGTATTTTGATGAACGGTCCCGAGAAAAAGGAATATGGTTTAAAACAATACAACCACAGCCTTTAAACTCCCCCTGGATAGATAACTGTACGTTAAGTAGGCAGGATCTAGTCTTATTACTGCGACTTCGGTCCGGACACATTCCACTAAATAGGTTTGCCCACCTCATGCGCAAGGTAGACTCGCCGCTATGCAGCGACTGCCTGAGAGTGGAGGATACTTACCATATCCTGATGGAATGCGTTCGGAACGAAGCGCATAGGCACTCCTTATTCCGCGACAGTTCCATTGGATTATGCAATTCGTATCTGGCCCATCCTACGGCAGACACCACAAAAAAGATAATAGCCATGGTGAAGTACGGCCTAGCAAATAGAACCAACATCGAGTGACATTATAAATAAGATTATGTTATTGTATTGGTTGTCTTCGATCAAGTATTTATAATTGTTTTGGTTTAAGTTGTGCGACATTAAATAAAGCACATTAAATAAAGATTTAAAAAAAAAAAAAAGCCTGATAGCTCACTTGGTAGCATGTCTGCCTTCAGAGCTGTAGGGCGTGGGTTCGATCCCCACCCAGGACAAAAATGTTTGTGACGTACATCGATGTTTGTTCTGTGTCTGGGTGTAGTATGTATTATAAGTATGTATTTACGAAAAAAAATTGTATATAAGTATTCTATCAGCTATCTGGTTTCCATAATACAAGCTTTGCTTAGTATGGGGCTAGATGGCGCTGTGTGTGATAAATGTCCCCCCAATATTTATTTATTTATTTTTATTTTATAAAGGTAAAACTTTGCGACTTTTCTAAGATAAAAATTGTGAAATAGGAGCCGTCAGAGTAAAATTGTGAAAATTTGCGTTTGTGAAATTCGCTATGTGGTAAGTCACAAAGTAAAAACCTTCACATTGTCTTATTCACAATGTTTTTTCACAAAATTAAGGTTGTTGCGCCAACAAACCAACTATGACGGCTCCTATTTCGCAACTTTTTCTTGTTCATTTCACAAAAGTTTTTTCTCCGTGTAGTAGGATGGCCTCAGACCAGAAAGAGTGACGATATACGAGGGACAACTAGCAGTGATTGGAAACGGAAAACCGAAGATCGTGCTGAGTAGCGTGCCTTGTGCTTGAGTTGGGGATGCTTGTGCAGTGCAGTGCAGTGGACTCTGACAGGCTGATGATGATGGTGATGAGGTCTTTAACTATACCTTCTCATTCAGAATAAAGCCTATAATAAATAACTTGTTTCACAAGATAGTGTATATTCACTATTAAATAAAATTAATAAAATATTCATGGTTATTGCGACAAACAATCAAGTTTTTAGTACTTATGTAGTTCCAAAGAATTAAAAAAAACCATCAAATAAAAACTTGCATACCCAACAAAATGAGTTTATCGATGAACCCCAAAGCCTAGGAAAATTAGGGGTTGTCCTTAGATACAACCAAACGAAAGACAACGGGACAAAGGGGTTGGGTTGGCCTAGAATAAAATAATTAAAATAGCTTTTTGTTTTATAGATAATAGACAATCATTTATTTGTGGCAAAGATTAAAAAAACACTGATAACAATAATACAACGTTTATAAGCATACAAAAATAGATAGATAGATAGAAACACTTTATTGTGCACACCAAAAATAACATTACAATAAAAGAAAGAACCTTAAGAACTAGTGCCACAAGTGGCGGCCTGGTGGCCGCCACTAGTGGTGGCAAATATATTTAGTGTTTCATTTATTTCTGCAACAAAACGGACCCAACTCAGCATGGTACATGGTTGCAAGCTACCGCAGCTATCTTTCAGCAGGAAAAGCATACATTGCGATAAGAACAGTAAAATAATGTAGTGTCCAAACATGACGAACAAGAGAAAGATATGACCTAAGTGTTTGGGCGTGTTCCTATTTTGTAAGCATAAGCCAAACTGTTAAAAAAGGTGTCACATATTGACAGTGACAATTGATTGATTGATTGGTTGATTTTGAGTGATGTTCTTATTTTTTTTTTCATAACCTTACTTTTTAATGTCATGTTTTTGCCGGCTTTTTGCAATGTGCATTTTTGTAGTAACATGTATTCAAGAAAATAGATTTGTCACAAGGCTTATATGGTGTTTTATTGAAAATAGAAGAGCTATTGAACATTTCCTTCGGGCCGCATAAGTATTGCGACGTAGTGACGAATCGAATACTAGCGAGTATATTGTTGCGTAGTGTAGCGTGTGATACAATACAAGCCCGCCACACGAATAACTCATGGACAAGGCGTGCTCAGCTCCCATTGCCAACCTACTTAGTTGGAACAGCTAGCTGGCCATCTTACACCAGCAGCTTCATCGACGCTTGTTGGCGAGTTTATCACCTTCGCTTTAGCGGCATATGCCGTCACGAAGGGCAGGGGTTAGCGCGGACAGGCCGCGCTAACTATTGCCGAGTCATCACGAGTTTCCGTTATCAGTTTCTTTGTTTTTATGCAGAAATAGTGCAGTGAGAAGTGCGGTCAATATTCAAAATTCGGTTTTAAAAATTCAAAATTAAAAAAAATATGTGTGATTAAATTTGGTAAAAACAGTGCGGTAGGTAATTCATCTCAAGGAAGAAACAGCATCTGTACCTAACTCAAAGGATTGTAACTGTGAGTAAGCTTCTATTGACCTTTTACTACTTATCAGCGGTTGTTTATCAGCGTTATTTGAGAACTTTCGAGAACTATTTTAGTGTTAGAATCATTGGCATTCCGCAGTTATTTGTGTTTTGTTAATATAAGTAGATCTCTAATTCATTCTCTCTCATCTATTGTCACTCTAAATTTTGCAATTTCAATATTGTTTTGTAATTAATTGTTCACTATGGATAAACTCTTTAGAGCACAAGAAAACATAAAGAAAAAGATAGTTACAGCCAAAATAAATTTGGGTAAACAGGCTAAGGATAAAATTACAATATCATATTTAGAGGCTCGCTTAGAATATGTTGAGCAGCATTGGAACTTATTGAATAGTAATCATAACAAAATAATTTCTGAAGCAGAAGAGAGAGAATTAGAAACTTCAGTTTACATGAAAAATTACATATTTCAGGAGGTGGAGGAAATCTACCTCGATTATAAATCTAAATTCAAAGAATCCTTATTGAAACTGAAGTCTTCGGTTACTGTTAGCCGCGCAGTAACCCAGGATGGCAGTCGGGCAAATGTAAAACTACCAAAAACTTAAATACCTAAATTTTCTGAGAAGTACATAGAGTGGGCAAGTTTTAAGGATTTGTTTATATCACTTGTCCACAATAATAGGGACCTAGACCATGCCCAAAAATTACATTATTTAAAAAATCACATATACGGTGAAGCAGAACAGCTCATAAGGCATATTTCTATTACTTCGGATAATTATTTAAATTGTTGGAATCAATTAGAAAAACGCTATGACAATAAAAAGTTTCTTGCAAATTGCCTCTTAAAACATTTTATGAGTGTAAAGCCCGTCACAACTGAGTCTTCAAGTGTTATAAAAGAATTGTTAGATATCACAACCGAATGCTTGCACGCACTTGAAAATTTGGGTGTAGACATATCATCATGGGACATAATTGTGATTTTCATTGCGGCTCAAAAGTTAGATACCAAATCTAGGGAACTTTGGGAAACTAAAAACAATGATTCAAGTAATGAGCTACCTAAACTGAATGATTTCAAGGAATTTCTAGAAAATAGATTTAGAGCCCTAGAAAGTATAAGCCCGCAAAGTGGGGGAAACAAACAAGGTAGTCATAAAAGCAAAAATGCTTTATCATTACATGTAACAAATAAGTCAGATTCTGTTTGTGTTTTTTGTACGGATAAGGACCACAAATTGTATAACTGCAAAAAATTTGCAAAGGAAAATGTAGATGAGTGCCGTAAGTTCGCCCAAACTAGTGGACTTTGTTTCAATTGCTTAAATCCAAATCATTCTGTATATGCGTATCGTCAATCGTCAAGATGCCATCTGTGCCACCGGAAGCATCACTCGCTGCTTCATGCTAAGAATATTCCGAAGACAGTTGGGGAATCAAAAGGAGATCAGTCTGCATGTAAAGATGTTGTAGCTCCGGTTGCAGCGTCATCATCAAGTGAGTCCACCAAGGCCATGACATGTTTTGAAACAGCTAATAGCCAGGTGCTCTTAGCCACAGCTTTGGTGGATTTTGAATCAAAAACTGGGACTTATGTGCGTTTCAAATGTTTGCTCGACCAGGGCTCGCAGGCTTCGTTTATAACGTAGTCTGCAGTCCAGTTGTTAGGTATAAAGAAAAATCCAATCAAGACTCTAGTTTCAGGTCTAGGTGGTGATCCCCAAGCATGTCTCGCTTGTAAGTCAATATCCATCAATATTTAATCCCGCCATGATCCCAGCTTTGTCATTCCAGTCAAGGCTTATGTCTTACAAAAATTAACAACCCTTCTTCCCGAACGAAAGGTGTTAGTTCATGGGTTACCTGCAGTAGTGTCGGTCAAGTTAGCTGATCCATTGTTTGGTATACCAAGCAAAATTGACTTACTGTTAGGCGCCGAAGTATACAGCCAGATTATGTTAGAGGGATTTATCAAAGGTCCACCGGGCTCTCCTATAGCTCAAAAAACATCACTCGGTTCGATCTTATCTGGTGAAGTAGGCCAAATTGAGTGCAACCCAGAGGCATGTCACAATGCTATCGTTATTGCATGCATTTCAGTTAATGCATTCAGTTCATTCGATAGAGAATGATCTTTTGAAGAGCTTTTGGGAGCTTGAGTCAGAGCATTATTCAGCCGTGAAGAAGCTCTTGACCGAAGACGAACAGCAATGTGAGAAATTTTATGCAGACACAACTCAAAGAGATAATACAGGTCGTTATATTATTAAGTTACCCTTTCGAACACTTGATCCGCAATGCCAGTATGGCAACTCGCAGCACATTGCCCACAGAAGGTTCCTTCTGTTGGAGAAACGTCTCCTAAAAGATCCAGACCTTAGAGAAGAGTATGTTAAGGTCATCAATGAATATTTAAGTCTTGGCCACATGGAGATTGTCCAAGATAAAAATAAGTCAGATGTGGTTTATGGTGGATTTGCCACATCATGCTGTTGTGAGAAGTGACAAGCTTACAACAAAAGTCAAGAGTTGTTTTTGATGCGTATTGTCTAGGGACCAATGGAGTTTCCCTAAATCAAGATTTGTTGGTAGGCCCAACCCTACAGGCAGAGCTGCGCCATAATCTGCTGCGTTGGCGTTGCTTTCCCATATGTATCGTAGCTGACGTCATCAAAATGTACAGGCAAGTCATAATAATAATGTTTAATAATAATGTTTATTTGAGACTATTACAAGGCTTATGAAGTATGTAAGTACTAACATTTCTAAAAATATAACTTATTTTTAAATAATTTGAAGATAGTAGGTACACACTCCGTGGGTGAGCCCTGAATCTCACACTAGGGGAGTCCTGTGTCGTGAGCTTCAGTGCCTTCCTTGTTAACTACTATGCAGTTATATTATAACTATGTCCGTATTTACAGAGTAAAAAGTGGGTATCAGACACTTATAAAAATATAAATTTGACTACATACAGAACATAGTTATTTTAGCGTATTTAGATGTTTCTCGTCAGATGATTTAATTATAGAGTAAAAATAAAGTGGGTAGTCCACTGGCGTAATAAAAATAATCCTAAAGGTACGGGCATCTCGAGTAGGAGCGCTTGTGTGTGAGTGCGAGCATGAGGTATCGCCCTGAGGAATAAACTTCGAGCGATTTATGCTCGCGAAGATTTCTTGGTATAAATATTATTGTGTGAATATGTAAGATAGTGTTTAGGGGTGGTAGGTATAGATATATAGTCTACATATATGTGTATTTGTTAAATTTGCTTTAAATATTAAAAGACTAACTTTGGACTACTTACAATAAAAATCGATTATTTGTATTTATACTATATACATAATATGTTACATTTAATTTATATATTTTTATATCTATATAGGTTTTTGTTTTAAGTTGAGTTAGGTATTTAATTATAGACATTAGGGGCTGTAATTTGCAATATGCCTATGTTTGTTATACGTGTGTATGTTTATAGGTATTAAGTTCTATTGGTAAGTTATTATAATCAAAGATATAAGGGGACAACATATACATAGCTTTAGTTTCAGGTTTGGTATAGGTTATAGTTGGGTTTTTTATTGTGTATTCTATGGTGCATGCAAGTTTAGGTAGAAAGTGTCTGTATAATCTGAGAGATACCACTATATATTTTTTTAGGGTACGTATGGTAAGGTAAGGTTTGTAAGGTAAGTATGGTAAGTTTTTTACATAGACAATATTCATTCGTAGTACCAAATAGATTTCAAATTTGTAATTTGTTAATAGGGGCCTGATTCTCCGCCTGTCAACCCTACTACCACACGAAATGCTATTTATTGATATGATACAGGTATACTTATAACATAACAACAAACATGAGCATCCTAGGCAAGTCAGACTTAAGGCAAGAGGATAGGCCCCCCAACATCATCTAAGTATAGTAAGAAACTTCTCTGTCTCATACCGACCCAGCAGGGACAGCCAGGACATAACTTTTCGTTTGCAGACATATCGAGAGGTTTTTACTAAGCTGAGGAGATTATCAAGACGTTGGTACAGGAACGGTCCCTTGAAGTAGAAGGACCGCTGGGAGAAGGTGGTACGAGTAGAAGGAAGCACCCAGACATTACGACGAGTGGATCGAGAGGGGCGAGCAATAGTGCTTAATGATGATTTATGGAATCGCATTGTCACTCCCAGAATATAGAGCTGCCTAACAGTGAGGTACTTGGTTTCATTATAAAGTTGATCTGTAGGATAAAGGAGTGGTTTTTTATAAGCAATTTTTAGGATGAAACGCTGCGCACGTTCTATTTTCACAAATAAAGTTTTAGCAGCAGAACCCCAGCAAACTATGCAGTAGCTGAGAATGGACTCGCAAAGAGCTTGGTAGACAATTCTTAGTGTTTTGGAGTCTGCTACTGAGCCCAGACGTTTAAAAATGTAAGTCATTTTCCGGATGCGATTGCACAGATTTGAAATTTGGCTAACCCAGTTTAGGCGCTGGTCAATTGTGACACCCAGGTAGTTAGAATTGTTAACACGCTCTAGATCAAAACAGTCACAAAGCGAAACGGTGAGAAGATCACATGTGTGGAGTTTTATTTTGGTGACGTTTGGAAGAGTCCGCTGGGTAATGCTAAAGGTCATGTATTTTGTCTTGGTTGTATTTAAAGTCAGCAAATTAGTTTGTAGCCATTTTGCTACTTTTATCAGTCCCTGCTCAGCCACTTTAGTAGCCTCGGTCCAATTTTTACCTTGAAAGACAAGGGCGGTGTCGTCAGCAAATGTGAAAATTCTGGCGTGATTAATTTTGAGCTGGCCGAGATCATTTATATATACCAAAAAGAGGGCAGGTCCAAGGACACTACCTTGAGGGACACCGAAAGATACAGCTTTGTAGTCGCTAAATAGATTTGAAAGCCGAACTCTTTGTCGTCGGTCAACTAGATATGACCGAAACCAATCTAAAGTTGTTCCACGTACGCCAAGAAGTTCAAGCTTCCGAAGTAAAATTGGCCAAGACACTGTATCAAATGCCTTGGCCAAATCCAAGAATACTCCAATGCTTTTCTGATTCCGATCACGACCTTCAGTTACATGGTCTACCAGAGACACGACTGCGTCTTCAGGGGATTTATTTGGACGAAAACCGTATTGGTTGGCAGACAGTATTTTGTTTTTTTCTAGATACCCTAGTAGACGTTTGTTAACAACCTTTTCCAGCAGCTTGGAGAGAGATGGCAGTAAGAAAATAGGACGGTAATTGGAGACATCAGCTTTGGAGCCTGACTTAAAAACCGGACAGACGTCTGCAATCTTGAAACAGTTTGGGACTATCCCTTGAGACATGCTCAAGTTACATATATGTGCGATTGGCGATGCAAGGATATGGCAAGCACGCTTGATTAAGTCGTTACCGATATGGTCACTAGTGGTCAAAGTGTCCAGTGTTGATACAGATTTCCAACGTCTATTATGGCGAGAAAATTTGGAGGATGAATTGTAGCATCTTCGACTCCTATGTGTTACATTTGGTACATCAGCTGCACCCTATTTAGCTGTAAAATCATTACGGCAAATAGCACTCGATGAAGGAAACGAATTTCCATTAGCATCGAATCGGGTTTTAAATGATTTTTATGTTGACGATTATATGACAGGATGCCAGATCGTAGCAGAAGGTATTCAGGTCTATCAAGAGACGAAGGACTTGCTTGGTCGTGCAGGATTCTTGCTCCAGAAGTGGTCTACAAGTAGTGATGAACTCCTGGAACATTTAAAAGAAGATGAGCAATCCTCTGAAAAAACCTTGTAGCTGAAGACAGATGATGGTGTAATAAAAATATTAGGACTCGCCTGGAATAGACAATCCGACGAGTTTGAATACAAAGTCAAACTTCCACCTCTGGAGACACCTGTAACCAAGCGACGAGTAATCTCTGATATTGCACGGCTCTACGATCCACTGGGCTGGAATTCACCTGCTCTGATAATGGGCAAGTGTTTCATACAGAAAATATGGCTTACAGGAATTGAATGGGATCAAGAATTACCGCCATCATTAATGAAAGACTGGCTAAGCTTTAGAATGAACTTAAATGAACTCACCAATTTTCGTATCCCGCGCTGGATCCACTCTTCCGTCGACGACCAGTTATTGGAATTGCATGGATTTGCGGACGCGTCAAATGTTGCATATGCGGCAGTGGTTTATGTGCGCATTATTGACAATAATGGTTCTATGCACGTTAATTTGATCACGTCTAAAACAAAGGTTGCTCCAATAAAACAGATTTCAATTCCCAGGCTGGAGTTATGCGGAGCAGTGTTGCTTGCCAAATTGCTGCAGGATGTCTCCGACATGCTAAATGTACCAAAGCAACATCTGCATGCCTGGACTGACTCCACAGTTGTGTTGGCATGGCTGAAGAGCCACCCTAGTCGATGGAAAACGTTTGTGGCTAATCGAGTAGCCGAAATACACACCGTCCTCGATGGAAACCAATTCTCACACGTGCCCTCCCAGCAAAATCCAGCAGATTGTGCCTCCAGAGGAGTTGAACCATCTGAGTGAGCTCAGCTTCAGTTGTGGCAGCAAGGTCCGGAGTGGCTGAAACAGAAAATCATAAATTATAAAACAAATAACAAGGATACAGTTTTGGAAGAAAAGAAATTGAAAAGTCATACGGTTACCTGTGCAGTACCAGAAGATAGCGTCCTGACTAAATACTCGTCCATCACTCGACTTACCAGAGTCATTGCTTATTGTAGAAGATTTCTGATTCATAAGCCCAAAGACTTGCTAACTGCAGAAGAAATAAAAAACGCATTAGACACATGCATTAAAATATGACAAAGAAATTGGTATCAAGATGAAATAGATAGCTTAAAGACAAATAGCATTGTTAATAAGAAAAGTAAACTTGCCTCATTCAATCCATTCCTTGATTCTGAAGATTTCTTAAGGGTCGGTGGACGACTGCAGAAATCTGACCTGGATGATAGTATTAAGCATCCTATTTTGATGCCTTGAAATTCGAATTTGACAAAATTGCTGGTAGCTGATGCACATAAGAGAACTTGTCATGGTGGAGCTCAACTTATGATCACATTCTTGAGGTCCAGGTACTGGATTATGAACGTCAAGAGCCTTATAAGGCAATATGTTAGGAAATGTGTTGTTTGTGTGCGTCATTCAGCTAAAACTACACAACAAATGATGGGCCAGTTACCGGAAGCTCGAGTAAGAGCTAGCCGACCTTTCGTTAGAACCGGTGAAGACTACGCCGGGCCGATAAGCATAAGGCCCTCGAAAGGACGTGGCCATCACTCCACTAAAGGCTGGATTGCCCTGTTTGTTTGTATGGTCACAAAGTCCGTACACTTAGAGGTAGTGAGCGACATGACTGCTCAAGGATTTCTCGCTGCTTTTAAGTGCTTTGTGGCTAGACGTGGACACGTGGCAGATGTATGGAGTGACAATGGAACCACGTTCGTCAGTGGCGCTAAGGAGTTAAAGGCATTGTTCGGTTCAGAAAGGTCTGGTTTATATTCTGAAATTGCTGACTGGTTTGCATCTAATGGTACTAACTGGCATCACATACCTCCACATTCTCCAAATTTCGGAGGGTTGTGGGAGGCAGGTGTGAAGTCAGTGAAGGGCTATTAAAAAAGAGTTATCGGCACCAGTACTCTCACTTTTGAGAAGATGACAACACTGCTGTCACAAATTGAGGCTAGCTTCAATTCTCGACCGATTTCGCAGCTCCCAGCTTATCCAGACGAGCCATACGCTCTCACACCAGGTCACTTCCTTGTGGGTGAACTTCTGGTGGTAGTTCCCGATCTAAACTATGAAAATACAAATAATATGAAATATTCTTCGCTGAACAGATGGCACCTCACCCAAAAAATGCTGCAAAGCTTTTGGCGTAGGTGGTCTCACGAATACCTTACCCAGCTACAACATCGGTACAAGTGGAAAGATGTAGCATCTGAGCCAAAGGTGGGTGATGTTGTATTGATCAAAGAGGATGATCTTCCACCAGCCAGATGGCTGCTTGGTAGGATTACAGACAAGCATACTGGTTTGGACGGGCTCACACGCGTGGTCAGCTTAAAATATAAAGTATAATAATTTAAAATGTAAATAGGTAAAAAAAAATTACCAATTGAACATAGCATTTTAAAGTTATTTTATAGTAAATCTGAAAGAAAGATAATGTTATTAGAACTCTTTTGCTTAATATGTTAAAAATATATATATTTATACAGTCCACATATTATGTTTAGTTTTGTTTAGTTACCCAGAATGGGGTTTCATTTTTTTTCCCTTTGTTAGAATTATGTAAAGTTGTGTTTTCTGTAAGCAGGTCATCCATATTTGAAGGTTCTTTATTATTAAGTTTTCTTTTAGTTATTTTTTGTCACCGCACTATGTGTTTAGAAGGGTGAATTTAGTTCAGTTTTATTTGTTTGTCATTTATGAACGGGTTGATTCAACGCGTTTATGGTGGGCGAAATGTTTGGGCGTGTTCCTATTTTGTAAGCATAAGCCAAACTGTTAAAAAAGATGTCACATATTGACAGTGACATAATATGTTGTATTTTTTTTTTGTCGTAACCTTACTTTTTAATGTCATGTTTTTGCCGGCTTTTTGATATGTTTTTGTAGTAACATGTATTCAAGAAAATAGATTCGTCACAAGGCTTATACACCACTACTTTATTTAAGTAAGCTTAATTTTAACACGCGATTTATACCTATACATACATCGTAAATACGCTGTCAGTACACCTCTATATGCCATAGATCTTCAGTTATAACAAGTTTATAATTACAAATATCCTGCCACAAATTATGAACACCATATTATGATAGTACAATCAAAATACTACGTCACCGTTTTTCAATGAACGCGCTCATTCCTTCTCTTACGTTTATAACCCATTTCACTCGGACCGCCGCACACGCCTATTCACCCAGCTATGAATGATTTGTCAAATCATAATGGAGTAGCGTGGGGGCAGCTTTGTAGGCATTTTATTACAAATGCCGCGAAATCACTATCAGGTATTGATAATAATAATGAACCGACCTTATTGTGTTCCAGAAACAATACTTACTTGGTACTACTACTGTAGCTTAGGCTAAGGTAGTTTGTCTGTGAAACGATTTTAAATACCTAGCTACATTTCGATTCTAACTTTCCCTTCATACTTTACTTCATACTTAGGACCGGCAAAATGATGTTAATTGTGTGACTGATTAAGTTTTTTTTTTATTTAACTCTTTGAAATGTAAGTTAAATGTTGAAAGAAAAATTTGGTAATTTTGGCGTATTTAAAAAGTTGGAATCAACTATTTACAGTGATTGGTAGTTAAAAAGATATTTACACTTACATTACAGGTATTTTAATGATTGTTCGAAATGTCCACCTCCACTGTCAATGCACACTCTAGCACGTTTCACTAAATTGCTCTTTAGAGATTTCAAAACGTTAACTTCACATCTCACTTCATCAAAAGCGCCTAGGTATGATGCGCTGTTTTAATAATTCGACACTCGGCGTTTAATTTCATTCCACAGATAAAAATCCATAGGTGTTAAGTCCGGCGAGCGGGCCGGCGCACCACGACCGATCCAGTGGTCTCCGAACTGCTCGTGAAAAGATCCGTGATCCAGCAACCACTGATACGCACTCACAATTGTTATTCGGGTCGGCTGACGAGAGTCCGGGCACACTTCACGATACATTTGCACAGCTGCAGTGGCATTTTCGTTACACATAAAATATGCACGTAACATTAAAGTGTATTCAGGAGCACTGTATTGATACGCCATTATCAAAATAGCGCATCGACGACGCGGCGCGAAAGGTCACTGCAACCGGTGTTACCTTGACCGCAATTAGCACGCGACTAACGACACTACGTTGGTGTCGTGGCAGCTTCCTTTGAATTCGGCGGCCTTTCGGTGGCCGGAGTCAAACAAAGCCGCCGCTTTTGGTGACTTTGATTACAGCCGCCCGCGCAGAATTTAGAGAAGAGAGGGACGCACTGCTTTATGAATGACTTTAATCAGCTGACGCACATAATAATAGCGTAAATTGCGTAAATGGTTGTGTTGCATATTTAGTGTCCAATAATTACCAAATTTTCGAGACATTTTTTTGACCTCTTATTTTCAGTTTTTTTCTTCAGGAATGTGTTCAGTATCGGAAATAGATAACGCTGTTAAAATTAAGCTAACTTAAAAAAGTAGTGGTGTATGGTGTTTTATTGAAAATAGAAGAGGTATTGACACCTAAGACATGTTTAACTAATAGATATATATGGATAATAGAAGTAGATATGTACGGTAGTATAATGTACACACGTTAAATAATAACTCTAGTGTAATTTTTCATAGATTCTTCGCCTTTTTGATTAAGTTTAAAACACTGAATACTTTGCAGGTTCCTTATTCATTGACAGCCATAAGACGTCCACTACTGGACGAAGGCCTCCCCCTTAATAGGGAGGGGTTGCCATAATCCCCACGCTTGGCAGGCGGCTTGGGGATCGCAGAGTGTTACCACCGTTAACGGAGTTGAGAGAGGACGCTGCTGCCCGTCCTCCGGTGGTTCTGGATGCAGTTTTAGGACATGCCCAGGTCCTCAAGTCAGGTTCCTTATTGGTGGAGCAATATTGTTCCAGCAGCGGCACTTAGTCGTTGCGTAAGGGAAGCTACCACGAAACGCGAAAGAACCGTGCCGCTCCGTCATGAGCTGCGTCGAGCATTGGCGATTACGGTAGTGACTAGACTTCCAAGACAAGTTGTCGTACAGGTAACTTGGAGCTTTCTACGTATTATAACATAACTTATCTCTCGTATCATAATCAGCCAATCATAGTCCACTGCTGGACTTAGGCCTCTCCCAAGGCACGCCACTCGGCCCGATCTTCAGCTTTCCGCTTCCAACCACTGCCAGCTGTCCTACGTATATCTTCACTCCATCGAGTCTCAGGGCGTCCTACCCTACGTTTGCCGATTCGTGGTCTGCACTCTAGAACACGTCTACCCCAGCGGTTCGAGGGTATCGAGGGCGGTTATCGGTTCTGCAACAGAACCGATAACTGCCCTCGATACCCTAATAATAATATAATATAATATATAATAAAATAATAATAAATAATCTCTCGTATAAAAAGTCTAAAATTAAGCAAAATAAGTTTCCAAAACAAAATAAAATTTAAAATTTTGCTTTTTTTTAAATATATATTAAGAATGAAAGAAAGAATAAATTATTTGTACGCGATTAAGTCCCGGTGATAAACATAATTATGTGTTCAAATCGCGAAAGTTTAAAAGTTTCAAATATTAAGAATTTTTTCACATGTAGATTTTCGGCTTTTAATATTCTCTATTAAAATCAAAAAAGCCCTGTAAAATGAATAATTAGATACGCCAATTAGTATTCGAGATACATACTTTTCAAAATAAGCGCCCGACACTAATTTCCGCAGGCTGACCCTCGCCGCGTGTCGTCATGTCATCATACAATTCACACAATTTGTCGCACGCGGAACTTGTACGGTTCACTACGAACCGTTACCTTCGACCATGATTCATTTTACTTCGTTTCATTATTCCAAGGTCATAATTAATTTTACAATGATTGTCCGTCAGCAAACAAAGCCAATCATTGCTGTTTTTTTTTATTGTCAAAATCCGCCATACTTAGTCTCGTAGATTGACTGGGCTACTAAGCATAAAGCCTGTATCTTTACATTGTGTTTTTTTTTAAGATTGTGATATTATTATGCTGTTGTTTTTTTATGTGAGTGCTGTATGTTATGTGTGGATTACCACTGAAGAGTATAAGATCAAGGTCGATGAGGACCGGCGAACTGGCTTATGGTATTACCGGCTTATGGTATGGTATTAGTACAGGGCAAGCTTATAACCCTGTAGAAGACTGATTGGTGATAAATAATTCTTTAACATGAAGAAACGAGACTACTTATCTGTGGTAAAGATGAAGAATTAGTTGTAGATAGTTTTGATAGTAGAGCATCTACACTGTACTTACGGGTCTCGCGACAGGCATGCCAATCTGCAAACAAACAAACAGTTGAAGGAAATCACAAAAAGTATTTGTGCCACAAAGTTTCTATTTAGTCCTGAAGGGTTATTTGATCCTGTTTGATGTAAATAGTTATTTATGATACTAGTGCGGTAAGCTGGTTTTACAAACGAGTAGACGAATGTTACCTAAAAGGCTAGTAGAATACTTTAACTCTATGTAGAAACGGGTTTAAGAGTTGTGTACAATAGTACATTATGATACGAGTGTGCTATGTTGGTCATTACACTAGAGGCGGTATTATGCGCGCGAGCCGCAGGCGAGCGCGATAAGGAAGCCGAGAGCGTAATGACTAATAGCACAAGAGTTCCATACGACTGTTTTCGTCACACTTGCGAGGAAAAAACACATTTTTTTTGATAATAATCAACCACACAGCGAAAACGTCAACAAACATTTGCGGAAAATGGCGCCCAAATCAGTAATGCGCGCGCAGGTTGACATTTACTTCAGCGGCATAAGAACTCATTGTTGGTATTACAAAAAAGCTGTAAGTATTACCCGGCTATATTAAGAGTGCTTCGTACACGTACGTCTAATTGCAGTCACGTACAAACTTGACTTTACCGGGTTATACCTATTATAGTACAAGTGCCGTAATGTAAAGTAAAAAGCACGCGTGTATAATAGCTTGGATTATGAGCCTAAAAGCGATGTAATAAGACTACTTTACGAGCAAGTGTGATGAAAAGGAGTTTTACACACTAGTTAAAACCTTTTCTTAGGCCAACCTGCACCTACTGCGTATGGGCGGTTTTCATAAAGCCAATAAAAAAAATTGTTCATCTAAATCCGTTAGATGGCGATGAAGAGACATGGGTCTGAACAGTTTTACTATCTAGCCTGTGGTTTTGAAGATTCTGAATGAATGAAGCAAAGTCAAAGGGTAAAAAAAAATGCTTTATTTTATTGACCTCAGCTTAAAAGTCGCTACATATGTCATGTAATTTAAGTTTATAAGTTGCAGTGATTGTTCTGGTGCCAGGATCGTAGTAAACATATGCTGCTCTAACAGACCCATCATCTTGTTTACTGCCGTATAAATCTTGGTAACTCCAGGGCTACTAAATTCAATAGCTTGCTGTTAGTCGTAAGCTGTTTTGTAAGTAACTGTAACTCTGTTAGCTGGATGTAATAGTTCATGCACTGGCGTGGGTCTTTCCCGTGTGATATCTTCGGGTAAGAGATCACCAATCCCGTATAATTTGACTCGTTCGATATGATATACCTCTAAACTTTGAGATCTAGAGGCATGATCTGAGCAAGCGCCAAAGCCGCTGAGATAGAAACCGTACGAATAGCTCTGATTGCTTTTAGGGCGAAACCACGCTGTGTACAGAGCAGAGCTTGTTGTACATTAACGTACGCTACTAATGTTCTCGCTGTGCCTTAATGATAGGGGCCAGAAGGTATGTTAACATTTGTGCTCAGTTTATCTTCGCTTACCCCTTAGGCAAGATGCTCTTGAAGATTTTGTGAGTAATTCTGATAAAATCTTGGAACAACATAATTTAGAAAACGTCATATTTGTCGGTGACTTCAATCTCTCATGCATAGACTGGAACCTTACTAAACAAATAATACACAGCCTTAATAATACATAGCCTCTTAAATGCAAACTCAGTAAAACCCTGTTACCTAATATGCTCCTCGATTTCTACTCGTTGCATAAACTACAACAGTTTATTAACCACACTCTAAATAAGAATGGTAAAATTTTAAATCTCGTCCTCAGTAACTACAGTAACATTACTAACTTACATGTGACCAACGATCCTCTTTCAACGGTTGATCTTTACCACCCGCCGTTAGTTTTTACCTTATCTTATTACGACGTCAAAAATTGTAATAATAATCTTACCCCGAACAACATTCACCGCTTTTTTGTTATTATAACGAGAATGATCTACTCTCACTATGAGAATGTTTTTGAGAATTTGAATAGCGTTAACTAAGATGAGGAATTTGATACTTGTGCGTCGGTTGATGACATGCTTTTGATATTTTATAAGCATCTTCGCATGGTTATTAAGAAACATGTGCCCAAACGTTTGCCGAAAAGTAATAAGTAAGTACCCTGTATGGTTTTCTCACGACCTGATTAATATCCTCAAGGAAAAGCTCAAGTATAGACCTAAGCTTAAAAAAATCAATAATAAGTACTTAATTGGTAATAAGCACCTCATGACTTGCTACAAAGAATACATTGCACGCCTCAAATCCAGCTTCCAGCGAACTAATCCCAAACTGTTTTGGTCTTTTATCAAAAGCAAAATAAATAGCCAAACTCATTTCCCCGCACTGATGACTCTGGGTGATAAGGGCGCCTCGACTGGTAAAGATATTTGCAATCTCTTTGCGCATAACTTTTCTTCGGTTTATATCAAAAACCATCCTCCTCTCTGCCCTTTAGTACATCCTGGTGTACCTCCTGGCGTATCTACTCGTGAAACATCGTTATCCAATAAACACTTAACACTAATCCAATTTGACGATGATCACATATTTATTGCATTAAAAAGACTTGATTCAAGCAAAGGCGCTGGCTTTGATGGCCTCCCATGCAATATTTGTTTCGGTAGGTATTAGGTAGTGACGTTTATGGTGATTTTATAAGCGTTGTGTAGAGTTTAACAAAGACTTCAAGTACTTGTAATCTCATTTGAACTAAGTTTAATTAACTTTTAATGTAAGTCTGCATACGTTTTCGGCGAATTTTACCGGCGGATTTTACCGCGCTTTTACCATCTGTCGCGTGTGATCACGACCCTCTCCACCACCACCTTGGATGAGGATATCAGGAGCAGCAGAACCAGCGCCACCTTTTCTGTAAGTCCCTCCAATTATACTAGATCTTTGGGTGGCAAGCTAATAAGGCCTGCCAAAAGGTTTAATGGTCAGTGACCATTTATCATGCCCTTTGTTTTTTGTGTATTGTAACTTTGTTTTAGTGCGCGTTCATGCGAACAGGAATTGGTTTAATTATAGTTTAGTTGAAAGTGTTCCATACGTGTTAACCGCGTTCCCCGCAAAAAGTGGCAAAAGGAACATATCAAGGACAATACTGTTAGATTAACGAACAGAGAGCAATAACTGCGGCGTTCACGGAGATTGATGGAAGCAATCCGTGAGAAGCGTGGCGAAAATGATGTTAGGAGAATCCAATAGTCTGCGCCAGATGGATTGGCATAAGCGTGCATTGACCCCTCGTCAGTAAATTACCAATTTCGAAGACAAAATGACAATTTATCATAGATTTTTATTTCAAATCGACATAGCAATTCAACAAACTTGATTTGTTAATTTGTCTCAGTTTGTTGGTCACCATATAGTTTTGTCTCTGGAACTTATAAAAAATGATGAAAATCACGCTAAAAGAAAGAAAGAAAGAAAGAAAGAAAGAAAGAAAAATGATTTATTTTGTAACATCATTAACGTAGGTACTAATATAACTAAGTAAAGTTAATTACAAATAAAATAAAATTAAAAGTGATGTCTCAAAAATGGCTTCAACTCAGCGTAATGCTGTTTATCAAACAGCGCTGATCTTCCGTTGAGGCCGATTGAAATGAGGCCACGAAAGGCTTAAAACAGCGAAACGTTTTAAAACTATGTAAAATAATATCTGTACAACATTATGAAAAAAAAAATTTATAAAGGAATGAGATTTACAAAAAACATTAAAAATAAAAATATCGAAACATGCACTGAACTGAAAGAACAGCTACCACATTTCAGACCCCATCGGAAAGGACGGCGCACGGAACTCACACTATCCGTCTCCGTCATCCTTAATGCAGATGACGAAGACAAGTAGAGCAGTTTACAATCAATTCGATTCGACTGGGCCTAGAAAATGGGGGCTGAAATGAGATAATAATTAAACTCAACTATATTTAGCACTATTTAAACATTATCTAAAAATTACTGTAAATAGGACATTTATGACTGAAGAGAAAGAATAAATAACAGGAAGAAAGATCGATGAAGAAAAATGTACGCGGCTGAAGGCCTTGTATCCAAGGCCAGGAATTATTAAAAACAACAAAACAATTATGTCATTTCCTTAGAGAAATGAATAAGATAAAGTCCTTTCATTGTCTTGTCTGTCCAAACAGAAAACCGACATTGGATATCTAACAAACTTAGGTTTACTTCCAAATTCCAAGCATTTTTTAATAAAAATCTGTAAGATCTACATAGAAAAATCAAACAGACAACAATGAAGGACAACTAAATTACTGTGAAAGTGAACAAGATTAAGATAAACATTAAAAATACAACTTGAAGCGGACGAAAACAAAATAAAGGTAGGCTTCATATTGCATAGATAGATTACATTTTTAGATAGCATGAGTACATTACATTTCTAGTGTCATGAGATAGACTTTCTTGCTGCTTTTGATGTATTAATAGAAATGTTCTTAGCTTGAGTCTAAAACAATGTAAACTTTGCAGGTTCCTGATCGGCGGCGGTATATTGTTCCAACATTTAGTAGCAGCATATCGAAAACTACCCCTGCGAAAGCGATTTATTTTATATTTTATTTCATTATTAGTAAAAGAATATTCCTTATTATAATTGTTTTACTTCAAATAAATACATGTAAATCATTATATTAGGATAGTTTTTACACTTACGAAACTACTTCTTATAATTAAGCAAAACGCAAGTTATGGCATTTTACTCCAAAGTTTTTGTTACGCCAGACGGCAGGGAAGCGTCATTCTTCGGCACTCACATCGCGCTGCCGATGCTGGCCGACCATGTGACCGCCATTTTGCGGATAGCGCTTGCGTGTATGTTCTCGGGTAGTTCGCACAACTCTTGACGCTTTTGGATTTTTGCTATTGAATCTGTTATATATTTGTGTTAATGTTTTGTTGTTATTGTTATTTGTGATAAATAAGATATTGGTGGTACTTATATTATACGGCTTCCGACCAAGTGTTTTATTTTAAATCAATGATATCAATGATATTTGAATTATATTTTTAGCCCTAAATTATCATTTTATATAAAATCATTGAAAGACTCCTCCTTAACCCTCTTCCTTCCTCCTTGAATCCTCTTTAACAAGCCCGTCAAATCAGATGTATGCGTGTAGTGTGATCATGCGGAGTGCGCCCGCCTCCCGCATGGCTGCTCGTGGTTATGCGTACTCTGCAGGTTCACGTTGCCATTTGATTAACTGGTGTCTTATATATATCTTATGTATATATTATATATTTATAATTATTAATATCCTATGTAATTTAAGTTAGTTACTGTTTACTTTAACTTAGTTTAAAGCTCTTTAATTTCGCTAACCTTAAACTTAAGAAGCTAAATACGGTTTTTGTTGTGTACACATATGTTGAATTGCGATCCAGGTCATAACTCTTAATGCTGTTATCATATTTATTAAATATTGTAATTTGTATTGTGTGCTTCTAAAATAAAATAAAAGGATGGAGTACATGGCAACCAAATTTCTCATAAAATACTTATAAACTTTTTGGTTTGTAAATACATACTAATTATAGTACTACCTTTATTTATTCTGTGGTCCCTGTTCGGGCGCCATTTGTCATAAGTAAATGATTTGACAAAGAAAGACATAACAAAAAACAAAACAAAAAATGGGGTTCCTGGATACGTATCAGTCACGAAACATCAAACCTCTGGAGTACAGGGGTCCTCTTGTTGAAAATGAAATGCTGTTAATAATTTACCTATCTATCTTGTGCTAAAGAGATATGGGAGAAGAAAGAACAAAAGATTATTTGAGGTTACAATGCGTTTACTATTTTGATAAATCCTAATACAATATTAATATTAAAACGCTGATGGCGATTGTCCACTGGATGACGGCAACGAGAAAAATTGGGAAAATAAAATAAATGAAAGGAGGTTATCTGATGGATCCTTTGCTGATGGTGTCTTCTGCAGGATCATCCGATTCTCGAACGCTTCATGGAGCTCCTCCAGTGAAATGACATTGCCTTGTCTTCAAAGCTTCAAATGAGAATTTCGCTTGAGTTCCTTAGTTTGGTGACCGCATGGCGCGTCACAAAATAATTCTTGAAAGTTGAGGTTTTACGTCATCTCAGACGGAAATATGGACCTGGTGTCCCCTGCGGGATCGGCGTTGGCTCCCTCAGGTCATTCTCTTCTCAAAAAATGTAAAAAAAACCCAAAAGGTGATTCACCCCGTCACGCACGCAACGGCGGCTCCGAAGTGAATGTCTATTTTTCAAAATGGTCTCCTCGATCTAGCTTCTCTTTCTCGCTTATGGGAGAATTCTTCGAGTGCGAGCGAGTCAGCGTATATGACGTCATGTCGTAATACGGCTTCCAACAGATAACTAAATATTTTGTATAAAGCTATCCGATAGATTCTAAATTTGAAACTAATTTTATTACTAGTTTACAATTCCAAAATAAATGCTTAATAAATCCTAATTTGTTATTTAAATACAATTTTGATAATTAATTTCACACCAACATTTTATGTTGGTTCCTGATATATTTTATGGAGCAAAGCACAAGCCATCCTGTGCGCCAATTTGCAAAATAGGAGCTAATAAAATAAAGTAATAATATAATTTAAAGATTATATGACAACTACTTGGACAAACACCCAGGCACAGATCAGATATCTATGTTTGTCACCCCTGATTGAACAACCGAAAGGTCAATGCACACTAATGCCAGTTCTTCTGGCGCAAACTATACGGTTTTATTGCTCACTAGCTGACCCGTCCCGGCTTCGCACGGGGACAAAAAACCATTTTAAACCGACTCCAAAAAAAGGGAGGTTATCAATGTTACCCGCGACTTCATGCGCATACCTACTACTGAAAAATGTTTCCGAGTGGAACACCGATTTATGCCATTTCTTGCTACCCTACGGCTACGACATTAACCCATAGGAACATACAACACAAATAGACCATATGAAATGTACCTAAAAGAAAACAGATATTCGGATAGCACAAAATTAAAGAAATACGGGGTTTTTTCTATGAAAGAATGGGTGTTTCTCCACAGCTCACCTGATGGTAAGAGACGATGTGTGATGATGATGTGTGAATACCTCAAAAACTATCGGATTTGGTTAGGTCGTGGTAACGTCAAACCTTTAAGCGTAACTTCAGTAAACTGTGTGTTTGTGTGTTATTTCGAAGCTTAAACTTTATTTGGTGTTTTAAATAAATTTCACGGATACGATTAAAAAGCGTGATTCTGACTTCGTGCTATGCAAGGAAGTTTTATACTGGTACAATACCACTTCCTTGCTGTCATATAAAATCATTTGACACTGGTCAAGACAGGACACAATTAAAAAGCAAAATGAAAAATGTCAAATGCGCATCAAAAGCACGTTATGATACACTTTGGAGGGTTCCGTAACTATGTTAGTAATATTTAATATATAATATAATTTTCATCATAATTTATTTTTGCGATTAATAATTAATGAAGTACCACATACAATTAGGAAGCTGGGAGCCAGTTGCAAAGGATCATAATAATCGATGGAGAAAAGTGAATGCAGAAGGTTATATTCTGTTCAAGACAAAGCCTAGATTTACGGGTTAGCTCACAAACGTGTGAAAAGACACATTTGGTCTGACAACCAGATGCCATCTTGTGTGATCCTGATATGGCCGGATCTATTTGACTCCCGAACAGGCATGTTTAGCCATACGTGCAAATTAACTTTCGACGCTCCATAAATAATCTCTTGTACATTAAGATAAAAACGGGCCAATGATGAAGATGATGATGAATTAATAAAACTTGGTCCACTAATGTATCTACAATGTGTATGTTAACCAACTCTTACTATGGGCCCAACACCGAAAATACGAAGAAATATAATCTGTTCCATACAATTTGTGTCAGGTCGATGAACTTTTTGTACGGAACTGCAGATTTTTTTTTCGCGATTTCAGGTTTGGCCCCATAGTAAAATTTGTTCATAATGATAAGGATACCCTTCAGTATTGTTGAACCTTTTTGTTACAAATTATATAATAATGAAATATTGACGACTGTGACTTACTGACGATCAGTACAACAGAATTCAGGGATTTTTTATTTTGTCACGATATCCTAAAATTGTAGAAAGTACGACCAAATCATTTTCAGAATTGAATGAGGGAGCTGTCATCGTATTTTTTGTGCATTAATGTCAGCTATTTGTTAAAAATGATTAGTTCCATCAACAGGCCACGTTGTTTGTATCATCGACATTGTTTGTTCCTGAAAAGAGCCTAGATGGCGTTTTTTTTTTTTTTTTTTCCGATATGAGAGCTATATTTTCAGCAATTGCTATACCCTATGTGTTGACCAGGACTTTTCTACACATATTTATAGAAGCCGCGTAAAGATCTGTTCAGTAGTTTTCTAGTTTATCCCGGACAGACAGACAGAAAACAAATGAATAAACGGGACAAAACGACTATTTCACCAGATACGCATAAAAAATGCGTATTATGTAAGAAATAGTAAAATTGCTAAAACTTTACTAAATGTACAGCTGCAAACGTCAGAAATATTTCATGGTTACTACAATTATGATACAGTTGAAAACAAATTGTGCAAAAAATAAATAAAGTTGTTCTATTAAAGGTTTATAAGACAGTTTACCTAAATCGCGCAAGCAACATTTTTAATTCTTGATTCACCAATACCAGATTTTACTTCCACGTTAGGTAGGAATCTTACACTACAGTCCTCGATCTCCACTTTTATTATATGTATAGATATAGATATAGATTACATCACTTGACTGCCAGAGCAAAGCTGCGGAAAGAACTTAATCATTAATAATTGATGAGTCAGCTTACCTCCGAATCAGTAGTAGTCATAACATCATAATAATATAATACCGACCGTACCGTATACGCGGCATATTGTCCCTGCGGCTCATAATGATAGTCCTGCACCTGCCAACAAACAACCAGAAGTCATACAATGTGTGTTTTAATTTGTCATACAATCTTAGCCCTTCTTTCACGCAGAAAAAAGAACAAGCTATCAATAGTATTCCAAATAAACTTTAGGTTATAAGCTTCAGACGGAAAAGGTTCTGAATGCGACTCGTAACTTAAAAAGTTAAAGTACGGGTTCCGAACCAATTATATTATATACTAGCTGACCCCCGCGGATTTACCCACGTGCACAATTTTATTGGTAGCAATTAGTCACCAATGGTACTCTCCAAGATAGTGTAATGAGTGCGTAGTGATGCTTAGTGGTTAGCGCGTTCAAATTCTGACAATGAGCTTACGCTGCGTGTGAAGAAAACATGATTAGGAAATGTTGAGGTCGGCGTTTACTTTAGAGAAGGTAATTGGCTACCACCCTCAATATAAAAACTGCCGACAGTCACCTATCAGAATGATCCGTCAGCATCTCTTGAGAGCCAGTTCCAATGCCAGGCTGAATTGACTACGTATTACGACTGGCCAAAAAAGGAATGTAATGTTGCCAGAGTTCATGTATCTAAGTATCTATGTATTGTACATAATAATGTGAGTTGCTTTATTCCATCCTAAGTTCTATATGCCTGAACAACTTTGAACTTTGGATGTATCGGAGTATCGTTAGAATTCTTACCCCGATAAGTACAGAGTCTTTGTCTATGTTCTCGCACGACATTGGCTTCTTTTTTTTTGGGAAAAATGCCGTTTTTAAGTCAGGGCAGTCGTGTTTTTCGTCTTTTTAAAATTATTTTATTATTTTTTAAAAATATAAGTTAATAGGCGTGCGTTTGACTCCCATCTCGTCTGATGATAAACGAAGATGCAGTCTACGATGGAGCACGCTTGCCTAGAAGAAACCGATTCACTCGCGACTTGAAGACACCCAGATTATAATTATCGGGGAAAACCCACTCGGGCAGTGCATTCCACTGTTTAGCGGTTCGAATAAAACAAGTGGAATCAAACCGTTTCGTGCGCGTTTTTGGTATATCAACCATAAAACGGTGTCCCTAAAAATATTTACTTCATACAAACTTTAACGGACCATTTCACCTTTATAATAGTCGAAAATAGTCGAATTTCGAAAACATTTGAAAATCACTTTTTTGTTTTTAAATGCTTCGTGTATATACGATGTGTATATATGCTCGTACTGATTTTTATTATTCTAGCTTTAAGAATTACGAAGTTTAGTCACTTTAGCGTTTAGAAAAATCTTTTATAAAGTTAATAATTTAATTTCACCCCTTTTCTCCGCGTTAAGGGATGAATTTCAAAAATCCGTGTTTAGTTATTAGTTCCTTGGTTTCTTTAATTTAGTATATTTACCCAATGTCATCATCGAAGGTAAAAAAAACGATGATGATGATGATGATCATAAAAACTCAACCCTTTAATAACATTAAAAACAGCCATGAATTATGATAAATTAATTTCGTAAAACAAGTTAAATTATTGTCTTACTGTTGCAACTTTATGCTGTGGCGCTACATCTTTGCACTGTGAGGTCAACCGAGTTCATTTGAACTCCGCTTACGCGCGGTTCGTCACGCGGGGCCGGAGGTAGCGCTAAATACCTAATGCGCTCCAGTATAGTGGCCTTAAGAGTGGCAAGAAATACTTGCACGTACACATGTTCAACTTAATACAAGAGATCTATTATTATGCTAGATCTTTGGGTGGCAAGCTAAGGCTAAACCGATTCACTCTAGTCTTGAAGACACCCAGATTATAATATTATCATTATTATTCATATTTTATTATGGTTTTTTTTATATAATAGAGAGGCAAACAAGCATGCGGCTTGCCTGATGGTAAGCTCACCGCCGCCTATGGACACCTGCAACATTCGAAATGTTGACGATGCGTTGCCAACCCAGAGATATGTGAGTAGATGCCTTTTTTAAAACGCTCCATATTGTAATTCCTCGGAAAGACCTTCGCGGGGAGGACATTCCACATTTTGCAAGTGCGCGGGAGAAATGAGCGCCAGAAACGAACGGTGTGGGATTTCCAGATTTGCAAAATGTGGGGGTGAGCCTTTAGACGATGGCGGGATGTGCGGTAGTGGAACTCCGATGCGGGAATAAGGTCAAAGAGCTCATCAGAGCATTCCCCAAAAAACAAGCGGTAGAAGATGCAGCGGGAACCCACGTCCCTACGGAGGCTGAGTGGGTCCAGCTTGTTGGTGAGCTTGGGATCGTCAACAATTTTAGTAGCACGTCGCTGTAGGGAGTCAAGAAGCTGAAGCTGGTATTCCAGCGCACCATTCCAGAGGTGGGAGCAATACTCCATGTGAGGCCGTACTTGTGCTTTGTAAAGCAGAAGCCGCTGACCCGGCGTGAAGTATTGCTTCGCTCTGTTAAGCACACCAAGCTTCTTTGAGGCGAGTTTCGCCTTAGTCTCTAAGTGACCCCGAAACTGGACTTTACCAGAAATGCTAACACCCAGGATCTCCAAGCTCTTAGAGATCTTGAGCGGGATGCCCTGAAACCGCGGAGCGGCAACAAACGCAGTTTTCTTCGGATGATGTTAGGAGGATCCAATTAGGTACCTACTGCTAGGGTTTTATTGCTCATTACATCACTTGACTGAGAGAGCAAAGCTGCGGAAAGAACCTAATCATTGATAGTTGATTGTCAACTTACCTCCGAATCAGTAGTAGTAGTATCATAACGGTATCCCTTATAATCTGGATGTCCCCCGGCGGTCCACGGCGGCCCGTAATGATATCTCTGCAACAAACAACCAGAAGTCATACAATACAATCTTAGCCCTTCTTTCACGCAGAAAAAAGAACAAGCTATCAATAGTAATCCAAATAAATTTTTAGTTATAAGCTTCAGACGAAGGAAGTTCTGAATGCGACTCGTAACTTTTTAATACACTGTTAAGGGTTCCGAACCAATGATATATTATACAATATGTAACAAAACGGTTCAACAGTACTGAAGGGTATGTATGGTACTCATCACTATGAACAACTTTTACTATGGTGCCAACCCTGAAATCGCGAAAAAAAAGATCAGCCATACATTGTGTGCAGAGTCAATGAACTGTTTGTATGGAACAGCTGTTTTTTTCGTGATTTCAGGGTTGGCTTCATAGTAAATGTTGTTCATAATGATGAGTACATACATACCCTTCAGTATTGTTGAACCTTTTTGTTACAAATTGTTTAAGGAGGGAGAGATGTCATATCAGGCCCTCAAATGACCCCGTGAAAACGGCCCCAGGGACTGTCTCGCCTGTCTGCGCTCACTTAGCGAGACGCGCGCTATCCTTATTGCCCTCATAAAAGTGCTATCTTCTTTCGAACTCCGGCGCAATTCGTTAATATGACGGCACGGCAGTTACTTTCAAACGTTGTTTTATTACGCGATGGCGCATCTTACGTAATCTTTGTTCCGTACCCAAAGAGTGTCAAACGGGATCCTATTTCTTGTCTTTCTATCTATCTGGATTATATATGTTGTAGCGGCATAGTTTTATGTATATTTGTTTAAGATGTGCAGCGACTGGCGTAATTTAAGCGTCCCTCCCGCGCCAGTCGTGTCCATTCCGTGGCCCAAGCCGCCAGGTGTACTAGAAATTAATATTTTTTTATTTAATACTTAATTCGGTTTAACTCGTCATGTCATTCATCTCCACCTAAACTCTTTATATATAATATAATATGTATAGATAGATCGAGGAAAAGGTCCTTCAGAGTAGCAACATCAACAAATATAACATACAAATAGTTTATTGATAACACCAAAATAACAAGTTAAATTTCATTAAGTATGTCACAAAAAATAATCACTTAATAAAATAAAATAATAATAATTTTAAAAAATACTAATAATAATAAAAAATAATAATAAAAAAACGTCAAACCGCTGACACAAACAGCTGTCGTGTTAATTTTGGTTAATTAATTTGTGTGTATTTATTTGGTTTTTACGAAGTCAAACGGCCGTAAAAGATACAAAGCAACAATTTTTAGCCATAGGAATAATTTTCCGAGAATAACGAAACCAAACAAAACTTTTACAACGAATATTGAATCGCTTTTATTTTGGCTAACATTTGACAGCGAAACGTCATCTACAAAAATGAATATTTATCTGCAAGAAAATTTTAAACATGATAACACGATCCAAAGCTATAAGGAATGCAGCGGAACAACATAGCGCACGACCACCATCACCGCCCGCTCCGTCATCTCCGAGTGCTTCGTCGGGGGAAGATGTGTTTGTCACCCCCCGTGAGTCGAGCGCCTCGTCAAGTGACAGCGACGTGAGCGGGCCACGGACACCGGCGCCGCCTCCACCTGCGCGTCGGGGACGTCCGCCGCTGCCGGCACGCCTGGGGCCTGCGGGGCTACCTGCCTCGCGCCCGGCTCTCGCTGCCGGTGGTGTAGTGCGTCGCATGCGATGGTCTCAGACAAATAATGAGAATTGCATGCGCGCCTATTATAGGGCTACAGAGGTAGGAACTAACCTGACGGCGTACCGTGTCAGGATGTTGTCTTTGTTCCAGGCCCTTGAACCGACCGTCACCGTGTCCGCCCAGCGACTATCGGATCAAGTGCGGGCTATCCAGCGGCTTAACCTGCTGGATCAGTCCCTGCTTGATCGGCTCCGCCTGGAGGCGCAGTCTGCTCGTTCTACGCCTGTGTCGACGCGGGACTCGCATGTCGCGTCATCAGCCCCGACACTGGCTTCAATGCCGACGTCGGTGGCGACACTAGCGACACCTGCTGATCCCGTAGTTGATGAGGGCGATGGTACGGGTATGAGTGTGACTACCCAGGTGAGTGAGCAATTGAGGAGGGCTTTGGAGGACGCTATTAGTCAATATAGATTCGCACTCAATTCTAGGCCGCGACGCGTTTGCCCACCCATAGGCGTAATCTAGCGCTAATGGGAGCCCTGAACGCTTTGCTAGCCCCGTACTTGCGGGCTAGCGAAGATTTAACTGATACCCACTCGATTTTGTACTGCGGTACTGTCGCGGCGTGTCGTGTTGCACGTGTTAAGTTCCCGGACTCTAACCGTGCACCACGAACCGTCGGAGATGTGCCCGCGTGGCAAGCACGAATCGAGCGGCGTATCAGCACGTTCAGGACTCTCATAGCAAAGCTGATCTGCTTCAGCCGGGGGAATAATCGCCCCCGAGTCATGCGTTTCGTGACTCAGGCCTTTGCTGGGACTGGTATACGGCCCCAGCAATATATGGCCAGTGTCACGGAACGCATTGACTATCTCAAGCAGAAAGTCTATGCGTGGGCAAGCCGTATCCGCCGCTACAGAGAGCGTGTGGATAGATATTGGCAAAATCGCGTCTTCCAAAGCGACCAAAGGAAGGTGTACCGAAACTGGGAAGGAGCCGAGCAACGTGTGAGCGACGGACATCTACCGGATGCTAACGCCATGACTAATTTCTGGCGCGGCATTTGGTCGGTGCCCGTCGAGCACAACGAGGGTGATTGGATGCGTGTTGTCGAACGGGAATGTGAGTCCATCGAACCCATGGGGTCTATTTTAATAGACCCCGTAGACGTTAGTTGTGCGATTCGTACGGCACAGAACTGGAAAAGTCCTGGGCCGGACGGGTTGCACAACTTTTGGATTAAATGGTTTCGGTGCTCACATGACCGTTTGGCGACACAATTTCAAGAAGCTCTCGAGCTCGGGTCCCTTCCTAGTTTCATGACAACCGTTGTCACCTTCCTGCTCCATAAGTCCGGTAGTACCACGGAACCCAAAAATTACAGACCCATCACCTGCTTGCCTACCATCTACAAGCTCCTTACATCCATTCTGAGCACTAAAATTAACACGCACATTGTTGCGAATAACGTTTTGGCCCCCGCTCAGAATGGATGTAGGGTTGGGTCCCGTGGTACTAAGGAGCTCCTCCTCATCGACATGGCCATTAGCCAACAAGTTCGGCGGAACAAAGGAGCCCTTTCCGCTGCCTGGATCGACTATAAGAAGGCCTATGATTCAGTGCCTCATTCATGGCTAGAGAGGATTTTGGAGTTGTATAAAATAGATACAACTCTAAAATCATTCTTAAGCGCATGCATGAGGCAATGGACCACAGTCCTTCGTCAGCCAGGTGGTGGAAATGACTCGTTTGATCCGCAGGACTTAATAAGGATTGAGCGAGGCATCTTCCAGGGTGATAGTCTGAGTCCATCGTGGTTTTGCCTAGCACTGAATCCTCTCAGCACATTGTTGAAGGATTCAGGACTAGGCTATCGGCTTCGAAGGGGGGGTGAAGTCATTTCTCACCTTCTGTACATGGACGATCTTAAACTGTTTGCACCAAAACACCAAGACTTGTTGGAGTTGCTAAAAACCACTTCAGGACTAGGCTATCGGCTTCGAAGGGGGGGTGAAGTCATTTCTCACCTTCTGTACATGGACGATCTTAAACTGTTTGCACCAAAACACCAAGACTTGTTGGAGTTGCTAAAAACCACACAGGTTTTTAGCAGCGCCATCAGGATGGAATTTGGTGTTGACAAGTGTGCGGTCATGCGTGTGCAGCGAGGGAAAGTTGTAAATTCTCCGGATTTACAACTTTCTGAGATAATGACTCTCAGATCTCTCTCTGAAGCCGAGACCTACAAGTATCTGGGTATGTCAGAGTCGTTGGGTATATCAGTAGTGGACATCAAGAAATCAGTGAAGGAGCGCTTCTTTTGTCGGCTGACAAAAGTACTCAACAGTCTTTTGTCTGGCGGCAACAAGGCGCGCGCCTTCAATGGTTGGGTGATGCCTCTACTGATATACTCCTTTGGCATACTTAGGTGGACTCAGACTGAGCTGGACGCCCTGGATAGAAGAGTCCGTCAACTGCTCACTGCGCATCGCATGCTACACCCACGCTCATCTGTTATGAGACTGTACATTCCACGGAAGTGGGGGGTCGTGGCTTTTTAAACGCCAAGAACCTCCACAATCGTGAAGTGTGCAGTCTTAGGGATTATTTCCTTAACAATGAGTGTGGGATGCATCGCGATGTAGTGACAGTTGACAAGGGGCTCACGCCGCTCTCCTTGGCAAACGAGAACTGGCGCAGACCATCGGTGCTAAGCACCGACGACCGCAAGGATGTATGGAAGAGCAAGGAGCTGCACGGACGGTTCTATCGGGCCCTATCGGGCCCCGATGTGGACTTGCTCGCGTCGGTGAACTGGTTACGCTTCGGGGACCTCTTTGGGGAAACTGAGGGGTTTGCCTGTGCAATTGCGGATGAAGTTATCAAGACGAACAACTACCGGAAATATATCATGAAGGACGGTACGGTCGACATCTGTCGGGCATGCCACCGTCCCGGGGAATCTCTCCGACATATAATTTCCGGTTGTTCGCATCTTGCTAACGGCGAGTATTTGCACAGGCATAACCAAGTCGCCTGGATCATCCACCAGCAACTTGCTCTTCAATACGGCCTTGTCGAGTCAGAGGTGCCGTACTATAAGTACGCACCAGCTCCAGTTCTCGAAAATGGTCGTGCTTTGCTCTACTGGGACCGCTCCATCATCACGGACAGGACTATTGTCGCCAATAAGCCTGATATCGTGATGGTGGATCGGTCCCAGAGCCGGGCAGTGCTCGTCGACGTCACCATCCCACATGACGAGAATCTCGTAAAGGCCGAGAAGGACAAACTCAGCAAGTACCTTGACTTGGCCTTCGAGATAACCGCCATGTGGGATGTTGACTCGACGATCATTGTCCCGATAGTCGTTTCGGCGAATGGTCTCATAGCGAAGAGCCTCGACCAATACCTCAAGAGGCTCTCGCTAGACGGTTGGGTCAAGGGTCAGATTCAAAAGGCAGTGGTACTTGACACGGCACGCATTGTCAGGAGGTTCCTCACTCTGCAGCCCTAACCACCGGCAGCTTGAGCCCTGCCCCGCTGCCGGCGGCACTCTAGGTTTAGGTTTTTTATAATATTTATGTTTTTAAATTTATATTGTAAAAAACTTAGATTTAAGAAAATAAATAAATAATGTGAATTTTAAAAATACGATAATAATCTCTTATTTTAAAATAAGCTTCAATGTCATAAAACAAATTCTCTTGTAACCATGCTCTGAGCTTGGTTTTGAAGCACCCGTTGGAAGGAGCATCCCGAATGGAACCTGGTATACGGTTGTAGATTGCGGGCCCCAAAATATACACTGACCTCTCCGACTTGACGAGACGGTGCGTCGGGGTTATCAGTTGGTCTTTCTTTTTATTGCTTCGTAAATCTAACGTGCTGTGAACGCCCCTACGTTGGAACGTTTCTAGGTTTACATGGGTGAATAGGACATCTGGTAAATAAACTTGTTTACGCCGTTTTTAATGCGTTGTCACGAATGGAAAGAGTAACCGTTCGGAGCGATGCACTGCATTGCCGAGCAGAGCCGACCTAAGCCGAAAAGTTTAAATCGGCTTCAAACGGACATTATTCGCTTTATAGATTGTCACCGCACCGCACGCGCATACTGCTGCCGCCATTTACCGCGCAATCTCATCGACTTTTCCCCGCTTCTTTCCTGTCTTTATCCTTTTCTTTCCTCCCATCTTCTTTTCCGCCACCGCATCCTCCCGCGCCGCGTTCTTGTGCGTGTGTATAAAGTACTGTTTTCACCGTCGCTGCCTTGAAGGCCTAACAGCATCCAGGACTGGCAGATCAGGTTAGTGCTCGCTCTTATTGGTTATTTCTTCTATTTGTATGACACAGCTATTCGACGCCGCATTCTCTTACCACACCCGTAATCCGCGTTAACAAAACTCACACGGCAAGTGCAGTGTCTGAAGTTCCCTAAATAGCTCTACGCATGAGACGTCGTTTTGGACACCACTTGTAGCACGTATGGCTCGTTTCTGCATGACAAAGACTCTGTTTCGATCGGCAGCGCGGCCTCACAGTTCCAACCCGTACGTGATGTTACTGTGAACGGTCGCAAAGTAGCAGGAGCGCACCACGCTGCGGGTGGCGGTGCGCGATTCACGAGCGCGAAGCACGAGCGGCTCATACTATCACCTGTTGGATTGTGAGAGTGGTGAGGAGAGTGGTGAGGAGAGTAGTGAGGAGAGTAGTGAAGAGAGTGGTGAGGAGAGTAGTGAGGGGAGTGGTGAGGAGAGTAGTGAGGAGACTTGAAAGTGGTGAGGAGAGTGGTGAGTAGAGCGGTGAGGAGAGTGGTGAGGAGAGTAGTGAGGAGACTTGAAAGTGGTGAGAAGAGGGGAGAGGAGAGTGGTGAAGAGAGTGGTGAGGAGAGTAGTGAGGAGACTTGAGAGTGGTGAAGAGAGTGGTGAGGGGAGTGGTGAGGAGAGTGGTGAGGAGAGTGGTGAAGAGAGTGGTGAGGAGTGAGGTGAGGAGAGTGGTGAGGAGAGTGGTGAGGAGAGTGGCGCGGAGAGTGGTGTGGAGAGTGGTGAGGAGAGCGGTGAGGAGAGTGAAGAAGAGAGTAGTTAGGAGAGTGGTGAGGAGAGTGGTGAGGAGAGTGGTGAGGAGAGTGGTGAGGAGAGCGGTGAGGAGAGTGGTGAGGAGAGTGAAGAAGAGAGTGGTGAGGAGAGTAGTGACGAGACTTGAGAGTGGTGACGAGAGTGGTGAGGAGAGTGGTGAGGAGAGTGGTGAGGAGAGCGGTGAGGAGAGAGGTGAGGAGAGTGGTGAGGAAAGTAGTGAGGAGAGTGCTGGGGAGAGTAGTGAGGGGAGTGGTGAGGAGAGTAGAGAGGAGGGTTGAGTAACGTACGACACAAATTACTATTTTACTATAACACTATAAAAACGAACGGCAAACGTAATGTAGGACGCTCTCAGACTCAATAAAGTGACGTGACGATATACATAAGGTAGTGACTAAGGCAGTTTACTGGAAATTGTATGGCCAAGATCGGACTGAATGGCGTGCATTGACAGGGGGCTATGTCCAGCAGTGGACTAAAGTGGGCTGATGATGATGATTATAAAAACTCAACCCTTTAATAACATTAAATACAGCCATGAATTATAATAAATGAATTTCGTAAAACAAGTTAAATTATTGTCTTACTGTTGCAACTTTATGCTGTGGCGCTACATCTTTGCACTGTGAGGTCAACCGAGTTCATTTGAACTCCGCTTACGCGCGGTTCGTCACGCGGGGCCGGAGGTAGCGCTAAATACCTAATGCGCTCCAGTATAGTGGCCTTAAGAGTGGCAAGAAATACTTGCACGTACACATGTTCAACTTAATAAAGAGATCTATTATTATGCTAGATCTTTGGGTGGCTAGCTATGGCGTAAGTTTGTTTTAGTGCGCGTTCATACGAACAGGAATTGGTTTTATTATAGTTTAGTTGAAAGTGTTCCATACGTGTTAACCGGGTCCCCCGCAAAACGTAGCAAAAGGCACATATCAAGGACAATAATACTGTTAGATTAACGAGAAGAGAGCAATAACTGCGGCGTTCACGGAGATTGATGGAAGCAATCCGTGAGAAGCGTGGCGAAATTGTTTTATTATTTTTTATACCAACTGCCAACTGCCTACTCGTCTGATGTTAAACGAAGATGCAGTCTATGATGGAGCACGCTTGCCTAGAAGAAATCGATTCTCTCTCGTCTTGAAGACACCCAGATTCATATTTTATTATGATGTTAGGAGGATCCAATTAGGTACCTACTGCTAGGGTTTTATTGCTAATTACATCACTTGACTGCGAGAGCAAAGCTGCGGAAAGAACCTAATCATTCATAATTGATGAGTCAGCTTACCTCCGAATCAGTAGTAGTCATCATATAATAATCGTATCCCTTATAATCTGGATGTCCCTGCGGCGGCCCGTAATGATAGCTCTGAAACTGCCAACAAACAACCACAAGTCATACGATGTGAGTTTTTAGTTTGACGTTAGTACATTATGATACGAGTGTGCTATGTTGGTCACTACACTAGAGGCAGCATTATGCGCGCGAGCCGCAGGCGAGCGCGATAAGGAAGCCGAGAGCGTAATGACTAATAGCACAAGAGTTCCATACGACTGTTTTCGTCACACTTGCGAGGAACAAAACATTTTTTTTTTTAAAATAATCATCCACATAGCGAAAACGTCAACAAACATTTGCGGAAAATGGCGCCCAAATCAGTAATGCGCGCGCAGGTTGACATTTACTTCAGCGGCATAAGAACTCTTTGTTGGTATTACAAAAAACTCTAAGTATTACCCGGCTATATTAAGTGTGCTTCGTATACGTACGTCTAATTGCAGTCACGTACAAACTTGACTTTACCGGGTTATATCTATTATAGCACCATGTGCCGTAATGTAAAGTTAAAAGCACGCGTGCGTAATAGCTTGGATTATGAGCCTAAAACCGATGCATTAAGATCCACTTTACGAGCAAGTGTGATGAAAACAATCTTATGAGTTATTTTTTCACTCTCTTTTCTCTTTCTTTTTTTAAAAAAGAACAAGCTATCAATAGTATTCCAAATAAATTTTAGGTTATAAGCTTCAGATGGATGAGGTTCTGAATGCGACTTGTAACTTTTTAATACACTTTTAAAGGTTTCGAACCAATGATATATACACAATGTGTAACAAAAACGTTTAACAATACTGAAGGGTATGGTATTCATCATTATGAACAACTTTTACTAGGGGGTGAACCCTGAAATCGCGAAAAAAATTAGCTGCTCCATACATTGTGTCCAGAGTCAATTAACTTTTTGTATGTATGTATGAGACGCGCGCTATCCTTTTTTCTCTCATAAAAGTGCTATCTTCTTTCGCACTCCGGCGCAACTCGTAAATATGATGGCACGGCAGTTATTTTCATACGTTGTTTTATTACGCGATGGCGCATCTTACGTAATCTTTGTTCCGTACCCAAAGAGTGACAAACGGGTGTTCTATTACTTGTCTTTTTATCTGTCTGGATTATATATGTTGTAGCGGCATAGTTTTATGTAGATTCGTTTAAGACTACGACTGCGACTGGCGTAATTCAAGCGACCCTCCCGCGCCAGTCGTCTTTTTACCGTGTCCCAAGTCGCCAGGTGTACCAGAAATTAATAATCGATAATTAAATACTTAATTCGTTTTACTCGTCGAGACATTCAACTCCACCTAAAGTCTTTATATATTATATTATATAATATAATATATATAAATAGATCGAGGATAACGTCCTTCAGAGTAGCAACATCAACCATCAGACAATGTTATTAGGGACTTGCCCTCGACAAGGTATATCATAATATCATCAAAAAATACAAATGTTATGTTGAATAAACAATGGGAGCGACTACGTAGTGAGAATTCGCGATAAATCGACTCAACATGCAGATTCTCGGTTTCAAACAAAATGGAGCGGCCAATGGTACTGATCAATGTTACTTACTTCTGAAACAAAGGAGGCGCGACGTAAGTGGGACTCACTGCATGCCGGAACCCTTTAAAAACTCTTGCAAATGACGTGCGCAAAAGCATTCGTATCGTATAGAGAACAAAATGTATGAGATTTGCACAGCGCCTTATCTTGCGTAAAATTAACTCATTTTGGCATTAAAGATTTTTTAATTGCAAACATACTGTAAACGGAACCTGTGACTTCTTTTTTTTCAGAAAAAAAAACCCCAGGTAACGACGAGCTAACCGCTGATATCTGTGCCGCAGCCATTCGATGCGAACGGGAAACATTCGTAGCCATACATAAAAAGTGCTTGTCGCTGAAGTACTTCCAGGAGCTGCGGAAAGTGGCGCATGTGGTCATCCTACGCAAACCCGGTAAGACAGATTACACACAGTCATCCGGAATCTTACCGTCCGAAATAGGTCTCCTGCCCGTCCCTGGAAAAATAGTCGATAAGCTTTTGGTAACCCAACACTAATGGTATCTCCTCCCAACCATCAGTCAGAAACAGTACGGTTTCATGCCCCAGCGTAGAACCGAGAACGCCCTCTATGACCTGGTAGAGATTGGAAAATCAAGGTCAACAACGCCAGAAGCAGCATGCGAGACGGAAACCACCAAAGGGTGTGTGCAAGGATCTATCGGTCTAAGAAGGCAGGTCCTTCTAGAACTTAATCCTAGACTCGTTGTTGCGACTGCTAGAGAAAGAGGGAGTATACTGTCAAGCTTTCGCTGATGATGTTGTTCTCGTGTTTACCGGTCACAATAACACTTTGGAGATGATAGTGGAATGGGTAAAACGTAATCAACTCAACTTTGCCGTGCAGAAGACCAATACAATGCTCTTCACTAAAAATTTGAAGTACGGACCCCCAAACCTGGTCATGTATGGTGTTTATCTTGGCCTCATTGAAGAAGTCAAGTTGCTTGGTCTGTTGATCGATCGAAGGCTCAACTTCAAAGCACACGTAAACGCCCAATGTAAAAAGATGGCCAATATTTACAAATTGCAGCGAAAGTGATTGAACGGCGAAATCACGAGAACAATTGACGTCATGTACGCCTCAAGCGTATGGGCGCAAGCGGCAGACCTCGAGGAAAAATTCACACTCGCCGCACGCCGGACGCACTCCAAACAGGTTATGCCCAGAAAATCTGTAAGTCGTACCGTACTGTTTCCCTCAAGTCAGCACTCGCCCTATCAGGTCTACTCCCCTGGACCTTAGAATACAAGAAGCAGCCTGCCTGTATAGAGCAAAGAAAAACTTCTCCCAAGAATACCTAAGAATACCGGAAGTGAAGATCGAACAAAATGCCTGTTACTTGGACCAGCCACACCCGTCCATCCAGACATTTGTGGAGTTCGAGTTCTTAGAGAACACCTCCAACCAGCTAGTAGGACCCCAAATCTACATAGGTGGCAGCAAGATAGAGGGTCAAGTAGGTGGTGTAGGTGGTAACTTGGTGGGATAACGGCAGAAAAGTATTTATAAGTATTCGACTTTCAAGCTGCACTCTGAATGCACGATCTTCCAATCGGAACTTTTTGCTCTTTCCGGGTGAAATGAAAACGAGCAAGGAATTAATATTTAATATTATATTATTATTATATATTTATTATATAATAAATAAAGGAAGAAATTAATTTCTTAAGTGACTCATGATCTTCACTCGATCTAAACTAAGAAATCCCAAAACGAGCCACCCCCTGGTAAAAAGTATTAAGGAAAACATTGGAACGATAACCGATTGGTACGATCGGCTTTTCTGGTTGAGAGCGCATTTGGGCGCCGCCGGTAATGAGAGAGCTGATGAACTCGCAAAATCAGCGGTACTCACCGGCTCCTCCAGAGACTACGGGACTCAGGGGCATGTGTCCGAGACAGTCTGGCACGTGCTTATCGATTGCCCTAGATTCATGGCTGCGCCACAGACAGAGGACTTCGAAACACAGACACATAGAAAGTTAGTGGTCTCGTATCTTCACAATATCCTAGCAGATCCAGATAACAGGCCATACTTCTTGTCTGGCCTTTAAGAAGGCTTTTCGCATAGCGGCCAAGAGAAATTCCACCCTCCTTACACTCTCCCCCCCTCCGTAACACACACAGTTCACTGAAGCTCCACTGAAAGCAATCCCCAGCCGAGAAATTTCCTCAAAAAGAGTTACCAGATGGAAAACGCAGAATGAGAAGTACTGGGAATTCGAATTCGCGGATTGGCTCTCTGTATGGACAGCAACAGAGAAAGATTCGGAATAAGCTTGCCTTGCCCAGATCCAGAAACGCATACGTTTATCGCCGAGACTGGCATGTCTGCTTAACGGGAGCACCGGCAAAGTGACCATGAAGCGGAAATCCTACGACGCTATGCCCTTGTGTGAGGTAGACGGCCACCAATTTCGACTACTGCGATCGAAAAACAAAACGATTGCACTGTTTGAGTGAGAGGCACAGACACCTTTCGCACAAGCTAACTCGTTGCTCGAGTATCTGAGCAGGAAAGTAGACGGTACGCCCCGAGTGATAAGCGTGGACGCGATGATAGTTGAATACTCGAAAGCGGAAGTCGCAGACCGGCTGGGTTGCAAGAAGGTTGCATTTCCATCTAAAGAAGATAAGCAGCATAATTTTGAATTTAATCGAGAATTGTTTAAATATTATAGGCAACGAGTGAAGGATCTCATTGATCACTCATATTATTTATATAAATAGCGTACGGAGACGAACATAAAAAGGGATCCCAAGAGTTTTTGGTCATTTGTAAAAAACCAGCAAGGTTCCAGACAATCGTGCAATGAATACGTATTTAATGGACAGCGGGTATCAGGGGTAGATGCAGCAAATGCGTTTGCTGTTTATTTTAGCTCAGTTTTCTGCCTCAAAGCCCTAACCATCCGCAGCTGACGCTAAAGTTAAACGCGCGCACGCGCGCGCATTTAGTTATGTTAAAGTTATACTATTTACAATGATGTTACAAAATAAATTACATTTCTTTCTTTCTTTTTCTTTCTTTCTGAACGTGAAGCAATTTAATGAATTATCTATGCTCATCGCGGATTGCTTTAGATACTGTTTCACCAGCAGGCATTTCAGTAGCAATTCGTTGCTTAAAAGCTCACTCATCTGCCGGGCCTGACGGTATTCCACCTTTTATCTTAAAGGACTGTTCGTCTGTGTTCATGACGCTACATGACGATACGACGACGATATATGGAAAACCTCACGAGTAACTCCAATACCTAAGGATGGCTCCAAATTGAACGTAGAAAACTATAGACCTGTAGCCGTTCTCTCAGCTTTAGGCAAGGTCTTTGAATCAGTACTGAATCGTCACATCACAAGGCAGATCGAGACCCAGTTAGGGGAGAATCAGCACGGTTTCAGAACGGGTAAGTCCACTGTCACCAATCACATAATCTTTGTGGACTACACCGTTTCAGAGACGGATCGAACGAAGCAAGTAGACACTGCTTATTTTGATTTTTAAAAAGTCTTCGACCGAGTCCACAACGATGTGCAACTAAAAAAATTTGCAGCTTTTGGATGTACACCGAAACTTTTACAATTATTTGCGAGCTATCTGTCTGGCCGATTTCAGTATGTGCAATTATCTGGGTATTGATCTAACCCTTATCTGACCTCCTCTGGGGTCAGCCAAGGAAGCACACTGGGTCCGACCCAGTTTGCAATCATGATCAATGACATTCCTGAAGTTGTTAGAGTGGCTGAATGTCAAATGTTTGCCGAGGATCTGAAGCTATACTTAGGTATACGTAGTATTGGTGACTGTGAAGCTCTCCAGAAGGACATAGACAGTGTAGTAAATTGGGGAGAACGTAATTATTTGGAATTCAACAGTTCCTAGTGTAAAACAATCTCATTTACCCATGTGAAGAGCCCCATTCACTATAACTACTTAGTGTCAGTCTACTCAGTCAGTCTGGAGTGCGTCGTGGAATAGCAGATAGATCTGCAACTGGAGCCACATATGCAACTTCTAGGTATTATTTAATAACGTCATCATACGCCTTTCGAAGTTGTGGAGAAGATTGTAGCTTCTTTTCCAAGGCGAAAAATCTTTTTGTAGCTACACCCAATGAGCTGCCCAAGTTAGACTTCTCAGCCTTAAATGGCAAACCTACGGTGTACCTTCCTGACTCATCACGAGTCGTAGTAGACTTGTAAAAAGTCTCGCACTCTTGTTCCTCACGGCTAAGTCGGGCAGAAGTAGATGAAGGAACCTCCTCCAATTGCCAGAACTTGCTGACTAATTCGTGCAACTGCGGTTCAACCGGTTCACAGCACATCGCCATGGTAGATGGTTTGTTCACAATGGAAACCGGAACCTATCTCATAATAATGAACCCGAGTCTAGTCTGGATTGCATCTGGCATACCAGGCGGCCCATTAACACTCGAAGGAAGTAGCAGTTGAGCAAACAATTGAGCACCAATCAACATTTTTACCTTACCAGGGATATGAAAAGTATCATCCGCTAGCGGGACGCTAGATAGGTATGACAGCGCCGCCATATCGATACGGGATGTTGGCAATTCGCTAATAATATTTTCCACCACCAAAGGGCGAATGTGGAAAGCTTAATTGCTGTCAAAACGTGACATGAAGTCCAAATCGGTTACACCTTTAACTTGGTTAACACCACCACCAAAGCCATGGACCGAAATGGGTGACTCAGGCTGATGCGACTTCAAAGAGAGACGCTCACAGCACTGTGACGTAATAAAGTGATTTTGTGAGCCGCTGTCTACAGGACAACGAATCAGTACCTCGCCATGCGGAGTCATAACTCATACTCTTGCTGTAGCAAGTAGAACTGTAGACGAATGCGCTAAACCGGAGTTACAATTAGGAATATGAATCTCATCGTTCTCTATCGCACACAATGATACTCCAACCGGGGATGCTTCCTCTCATGTAGGAACGCTAGTTTCTAGCTCCGTGTCTGGATAGTCATCGTTTAACACTGCCAACGATGTACTCGCTTCTTTTTTTGAGAAATGCAATAGAGTATGGTGCCAATTTTGCTACATATGGTCTATGGTGTCAATTTTTGGAGATTCAGTCTTAGTCACCATTTTAGTTTGAGCATCTTTAGTTTTGACCGAAGCTACTTTACCTTGCAGACGAGTGTAAACAACTTCGAATGCTTCCCACTTTTTAAAACATGTTTCATATTTTGGGTCCACTTCAATTTGGAGCATATTCCAGTCTTCTAGCTTTGACATAAATTCCGCACGAAGCGTCGACAAATTAGAAGTGGATACAAGAAAAGTTGCCTCGTCTGACTCTGTCTTTAAGTTTAATGAAAACTCATAGATTGACTGGAGTTGGGCATAATACGATTTTAATACCGATTCGGCATTTCGAATTTTTCGTTCTAATGACCTAGCCTCTGCCATTGTAGTTTCAAATGACAAACTCGTTCAATCAATCAACAAATTAATCTACCTTTGGTGTAACCCTTGCTTTATGTAAAAACTCTGGTGTGACCCTTGCTTTATGAGTATAACCCAACTGACAGAGTACGGTAGATTGACGTCAAAGATATCAAATTCGAGTTCTATCAATATGAACGAAATCACTTCAAAATATAAACTTTGAAATATGAAATTCGAAATAAATGACAAAAGACAACATTTACGAAAATGAAAATATTTTTCAAAACAGAAAATGGTTGGACTGTATGATTTTCAATAGGCACTGAAATCATCCGGTCGTAAGGACCAGCTGAAGCAGCCGCCGAAGGGCTACGCCGCGTATTTTTTTTAAACACGGCCGCCGACGGGCTACGCCGTGTGAGTTATGGAAAAGTTAGGGGTTTTTCATGAAGGATGCCTACGGGCTATTATAACAAGATCCCTACCCTAATATCGGCCGCCAAATGGGCTACGCCGCTAGAAGTAGAACTTGAACCAGGCCAAGAGAGGGCTGCAGCTTAACCTGATGGCCATCGATCCCTAAGATATACTAAGTGATTGTGCTCACCAGGTTTCCGCCGCCTCCTCACGTACTGTACTGGTAGCTGGACTGCCGCAATATTTCCACCTCTTGGACGACTGGATATCTTGTTCAAAACGCAAAACCACCTTTTCCTTGCTTAAAACGTGCGCTTAGTATAAAGACATAGCAATTACGACTTTTTACTTTTGCTTCTGACCAACGTCAATGACAGACAGCCTTTTCATTATTTTTTCCTTTTTTCTTTATCTATGCCAGCCTCCATGGTAGCGGCGGAGGTTTGGTTTACAATAACTTAATATAAATTAGAAATCTTTGGCCATAAGTCGTTTGGCGCGAACAGAGTCAGAAGATATGTCAGAAGTTGGAAATGTTAATTTTTTCTACCAATGCAATTGGAAATTATTGAATTATTGTATTTAACTGCTGGCCTTTTGGATAAACTCAGAGTCACACAACGGGAAATGAAGATAGTTATCTATGCTCGGAGTTACTTTGTGCGATAAAATCCGGAATGAGGATATTCGCCAAAGAACCAAAGTCGCCGACATAGCTTTCAGGGTTTGCAAGTTGAATGGCAATGGGCAGGCCACATTGTTTGAAGAACTGATAACCGATGGAGAAGAAAGGTTCTTGACGTACCGGAAGACGCAACGTAGAAAGGCCTCCCAGTAGGTGGACCAACGACATTGTGGAAGTCGCGGGCAACCAGTGAATGCAAAAGGCACGTTGTCGTACAGAGTGGCGGTCTAAGGGAACATTGGACATCTCCGGGCTGATGATGATGAAGAGCCAAGTAGCCAGGATCATCCACCAGGAACTTGTTCACCAAATAGGTGCTGTTGAGTCGGTTATGATCATTGTTTTTGGAAGGCAAATTAACGTAAGAGAAAAAAAAAACTAGTTGCATATGTAAAGGACAACATTATAAAAACCGCGTACATATAATAACGTAAGTAACCTATTGCTTCAAATTACTGATTTGTTTTTAGTGTAAATTGAAATCTATTTGATTAACGGCACATACTTTAATTTGAATAATGTGACAAACATCCACCTGCGGAGGCAAACCTCCACCTCCCCTGAGCCACCAAAACCTGATGACGTTGCCATTGAAGTCCAGGCTCAGGAGATTGCAACGGCTGTAGTGTCTTTTCAGAGTGGCTCAGCTGGCGGCCTTGATGGCCTAACACCTCAACATCTAAAACATCTTCTATCTTTTAGCTCTGGTGAGGTGGGCGAGACCCTCTTAAAAGACTTTACAGCTTTGGTAAGTCTTATGTTGTCAGGACGAGTCAATAGTGACGTTATCGAAATTCTGTACGGCGCAAATTTATACGCACTTATCAAAGAAGATGGTGGCATCAGGCCAGGCATCAGGTCATCAAATGTCTATTCCAGAAGGTTTCATGAAAGAATGTAATGGAAAGGTATTAAAACTTAAAAGGGATATTTATAGATAAAAAGTGAAGGCCTTGTTTCCGGCCCTCAAAGCACTGGGTTTGGAAGTCAATACGGCCAAGTGCGAGTTTTTCTCCGGCAGCCCAGTGGCCGCGGATATAGAAGCCAGATTTGCGTCTCTTATTCCTGGACTTAGATTTGTGGCCCGGGAATCTTTGTGCCTCCTGGGTGCCCCTGTATTTGCTGAGGGTGTTTCCGAATGCTTGGTGACTAAGAACTAAACACTGGCGTCACTCGCGGACCATTTCAAGCATCTTCCCGCACATGTTTCGCTGACACTCCTTAGAGCCTGCTTCGCGATGCCCAAGTTGACTTATGTCATAAGGACGGCTCCTTCTTGGAAGTTTCCTGAGGAAGTGCAGCGCTTCGATGATACTCTGAAACAGATCCTAGAAGAGACGATCAATGTCAGCCTAGATGAGTCGCAGTGGAGCCAGGCTTGCTTGCCTATTCGGTATGGCGGCTTGGGTGTGCGTCGTTTGCGTGAGTCCGGCCCCTCCGCTTTCCTTGCTTCCGCGTACGGAGTCACGGAACTTGTCACTCAAATCTTACCAGCCACTGGTGACAGAATCTGTGTTCCGTACGCGTCGGAGGCTTATAGTGTGTGGTCGGCTGCCTGTACGGGTGAGAATCAACCAGCAAAACCGGAGAGGCAAAGGGGTTGGGACAATATTTTATGTAGCAAAGTCTTCTCGGAACTCCGCGAGGCAAGCTCTGGAGCCACACGTGCTCGTCTGAATGCCGCAGCTGTGCCAGAGTCGGGCGCCTGGTTGCATGCCTATCCTTCTCCTCAATTGGGCACGCTTCTGGACAACGACTCTGTGCGGGTGGCGGTGGCACTCAGACTGGGCTGCCGTGTTTGCGAGCCCCATACTTGCGTTTGCGGCACTTGCGTGGGTTCGAATGGTCACAGCTGTGCTCGAAGTGCGGGTCGGCGGCCTCGGCACCATGCTTTGAACGAGATCCTGAGGCGCGCTCTTGTGTCAGCTGAAGTGCCTTCAGTGTTGGAACCCCCGGGATTGTCCCGGGCTGATGGTAAGCGTCCAGACGGGCTTACTTTGGTCCCGTGGCAGAGGGGTCGGTGCATTGTTTGGGATGCCACGTGCCTGTGCACTTTCGCTGCTTGCCACCTCCGGGGATCCCAGCAACGTGCCGGTTCCGCTGCAGAGTTGGCCGCAAAGGGCAAGAGTCGTAAGTATGCCGATTTGGCCCTGGCCTACGACTTTGTCCCCTTTGCTGTGGAAACGGCGGGCCCGTGGTGTGCCGATGCAAGGAAATTCATAGGGGACATCGGGCAGCGTCTGAGAGAGAAAGGCCGGGACCCCCGCGCTGGGTGGTTTTTGACGCAGCAGATTTCTCTGTCCATCCAGCGCGGTAACGCCGCCGCTATAATGGGCACGTTTGGGCAGGGTGCATTACGGGGGGGAATTTTTGACGAATAATGTTTTCGCATTGAGATTTAATTTTAAATATCTAGTATTTTATAAGGAGTTTAATAATGTAAATGATATGTTGTAATAAATTCAGTTTTATAGATTAAAACAATCTTCGTTAGTATGGTATGAAAGACTGAAAGACCTATTGTGTAGATCAAGATAAAAATAGGAAATAATGAGGACTGCTTATTTACAAAAATTGATAACGAAGGGAAAATTATTGTAACATTGTATATGAGATTGATTATTCTTATTGGAACTCGGTAGGATATTGACAGCGAAAATTACACTAGAAATTTTAGTACATCACGGTTAGAGAATGCAAACCAGTTTCACCGAATTCCGAAGAAAACAGGTATTTAAGCATACAAAAAAAAAATGTTTTTTATTGTTTACTTTACCGGTTTTGCGATTAGACTAGAGAAGGTTTTTTTGCAATTTTGCAAGTAATTTTGTTAGTTAACAGCTTGAAAATAAGTTTGTACAAGCAAAATATACTGCACTATCAGTAATCTTCAATAGATATCTAACCTATTTAAATACTTAATAAAAAAAATCTTATAATTATCTTAAAATGTTACTAAATGGTTTTATTTTCTATGTTACTAAAATTTGCTTATGAGGCCCACTGCGATCTCGTTTCACGCCAAAATAATACTGTACCTGCTGTACCAATTGTGTTGTGTACTGTAAAGTAAATGCCTAAAGCAACCCATTGTCAGTAATGCTCGGGACACAAGAGCTAAACTTACCCGGCACTACACTGAGGACATCCCAGACGTCAGCCTGTAAGAGATTAGAATGGCTCGCAGACGGCTTAAGAATAACAAGATGCCAAGTGATGACGGAATAATGACAGAACTACTACTGATAGCGGATGGAAAGCCGGCACTTTTAGTTCTCCAGAAGTTATTTAATTCCGTCATTCTCGAATATACTACGCCTTGAAACATGGCACAGGAGTTTAGTGGTGCTTTTGTTCTAGAAAGGAGATAACACCTTATTGAAGAACTATAGGCCCATCTCACTCCTGAGCCATGTGTACAAGCTGTTCTCGAGAGTCATTACGAACCGTCTCAAACGCAGGTTTGATGACTTCCAGCCTCCCGAACAAGCCGTTTTCCGGAAAGGCTTTGGCACCATGGACCACATCCACACGCTCCGCCAGATTATACAGAAGAGAGACTAATCAAAAAACCGGCGAAGTGAACTTTGAAAACCGTTTTTTTTTGTATGCTTGAAAAAACCAATAACCCGGGTTTTTCGAATTCGGTGAAACCGGTTTGCATTCTCTAACCGTGATATACTAAAATTTCTAGTGTAATTCCGCTGTCAATATCCTATCGATTACCAATAGGAAAAGTCAAACTCATATACAATGTTATATAGATATAGCAAAAAAAATGTGGAGTTAAATATTTACATTCGTCTACTCGGTCGTCTCGGATAAAAACCAACTTACCGCACTCGTATCATAAATAACAATTACAGAGATAAAGTATCGACATTTCTGAAATTGTTCCTAAAGAATCTGTAGATGGTGGTGCACTTATGGAATTACAATCACAATGTCATCTATGTATATATATTTCGTTTTTGTAGTTTTTTTCAGAAATTGCTGAATAAATTGCGATAAAATGTATATGGGACCATCTCTGAAATATGAACCTACCAAACAAAAAAAATATCATCAAATTCGATTCCTATAATTGGCGGACTAATCGCATAACATACACACAAAAAAAAATATAGTCGAATTGAAAACCTCTTCCTTGTATTTGGGTAATATCTGCCATGTAATGGTATGACCTCAGTTTTAGGATTCCGTGAATTGATATTGATTGAAAGAAAGAAAAAAATATAGTTAATTTTGTAACATCAGCAAGTTAATATAAGTAACTATCATTTAATTCAAATCCTAGGTTGATGTCACAAAAAGAGTTCAACTCAGCATAGTGCTGTTTATCAAACAGCGCTGATCTTCCGTTGAGGCCAATCCAAGTGATTGCATATTCAGCTTACCGTAGCATCGGTTATCGTGCAACTTACATTATCTCGTAGAAATCCTGCCACGATATTCCGAATAATTTTCTGCAAACAAACAACTAGTTGTAGAATTTACACAAAGTGTGTTTATTGCTTTCGTCTTTATTTTGCGCAGTGAGCAACATAGAAGATGTCAAGACGGTCGATAAAAATAATACAAATAACCCATTTCAAAATAGAGAGTTCTCAAGGAGTGCCTTGAAACCAGTCTCTTGTTTTATCTTTACCATAATGATAATCAGCTTGTGAATAATTAGGTATTATAATATATTCTAAGATAGTACTAGTTCCTACTAGTAGTAGTCTATTAGTTAGTAGTTACTAGTATTATAAATGCGAAAGTTTGTCGGTGTGTTTGGATGTTTGTTACTCCTTTAAGCTGTAACGACTGATTGGATATGGATGAAATCTAAATTCGAAATTAGACCCCTTCGAGTCGCGGGTGACCTCTAGTTTGGGATAAAGGTAGCTTGTACTTGGAATAATACAACTACTTTTTTGAGCTAAGCGACCTCTGTAGCATAACGAAGGCTGAGTGTGGCACTGTGTGTGGCTCAGGGGCGACTGCAAGATCTTCTGGCGGGAGCCCACCCAGAGTCTCTTCCAGTGACAGAACCGGACACGGCGACATGCGAAAGTAGTACTACTATTTACTAATACCCTTCCCTCCCCTTTCCTCCCCAACGAAAACTTTTACATGTAATATTAAAAAACTACGTTCCTCCGGCGAGCAGAAAAGATGGGGGCGACTCTACTCCTCCCCCCCAATTAAGGCGACTTGATTTAAGATTTTACCCCTTTTAAGGGGTAATTGTACTCCTTGTTTTGACCAAGTTTTACTATCTGTTTGCATTATTAAATGCTTATTAAAACCTCATTAAAAATCTGTGATTATTGTAATTAAGTAAGTATTTGTAAGATTGTTATTTAATAAATATAAATACAAAGTTGAAACAAAACCACCTAATGTTCATCTGTAGAATACATATACATACAAAATACTTAAAAAGTAACCAATATAGGTAAACACTACATATTGGTTATAAATTTTGAATACGACGGTACTTGACTTAAAATGTATGTAGAAGTTTACATGGCTTTTTATCAAAATTTTACATAGGTAACCATAATTATGTTTTTTTAAATAATCAACGACGACTAATTATTGAATAAATCTTGACACCAATTTTGGACTTCAAAACTTATGCTTTGTGTGAGTATCAGGTGAGGATTCTGGCGTGATTTGTTCACGCCAGAATCCGCACAAACTTATAACTCTGGAACGCTTGTAGCATTGGTTTTGAGATTTGGCATATCGTAACGACCAATTGACGACTAAATTTTGGAATCAAAACCGCATCTCTAGCCCTCACCGTTCGCTCCCTAATAATCCTCATCAAACCCTACCTATATCTTCGGATTTAAGAGGCGACTAATCATCTCACATTGGTGACTAATTATGACTAATTAACTACTAAATATTTGCATTTTCAAAACCGATTTTCATGAATGTTTTCAGTGGTGAGGATTCTGGCGTGAAGCACATTCAATATGCCACCTGCGACGTAAAAACTGCTTTATTCCCTTAGTACATAATCTACTATTAAAACCTATTTTAGTTAAAAAGTGTTTAGTCTTCTTTTTTCAAATTCATTCGAAATAAATTGACAAAACACTTTAAACTAAAATAGGTTTTAAATACGTTTTAAAGTTTTATGCATATGACGGGTAGTCTCAACGGCAGTTGCTGCTGAGGCCAAGAGTTTGGTCAGAGAAATTAGACTCAGAATTTGAGACAGAAACGAGCCAATCGTTTTTGCTATTTCGTTTTACCGTAGCATCGGGTATTGTCATATCTTACCTTGTAGGATGGATCCCTCCTCCATTTATTCAGATAGTTCTGCAAGCAAACAAGTTAGTAGGTAAGTAGTTGTAGGAAATCAAATAGTGTGTTTAGAAATTTACCAACTTTAAACAGAAGTGAAAGGTTCTTCAGAGCCCCGTATTTATATAATTTATTGTTTTAGTACCCACTAAATACTGAACAGTATAATGCAAACATTATGTAACATAATGTATAAATATAATAGATGATCAAATGAACTTCCAAGTGAAGTTCGATCACTATTATATGAGTCATTTCATTAGAAGATATAGTAAGAATATTGTTAAACAGGTAGTCCTTTGATCCTACAGGCAAGTCGCACGATTTTTAAAGACAGTCAATCGATTCTAGAATCGGTTCACTTTTTTTTTTTTGTCTGTGCTTTCGCTCTACTTTCCGGCTAGCGATGGCGCTCAACTCATTCTTTAGAGAGGAAATTAAAATTAACAGGGATTTGGGCCTTTACTTGATGGGTGGGTGATTTTATATCTTCGAATGAAATGACTCATATAATAGTGATCGAACTTCACTTGGAAGTTCGTTTGATCATCTATTAATATTTCGTCATTTCATTCTTCAGATATAGTAAGAATATTGTTAAACAGGTAGATGTTCAGAGTATTTTTATGTTTAATTAAAACATTGATTGAGCATAATAATTTTAATTTCCATAACGAAACAATCAACAAAAATAAAGCATAAGTTTTCGTTTCTAATTTTTAGAACTTAAATAATTATGTAGAGCTTTTAGCTACAATAATTGGGAAATTATACAAAAAAGAACACGCATAATCAATATTATATAGCATCCTGGTTGTCGTTTGACATTGAGAGAATTGACCTAGCAAAAACTCCATCGTCTAGTATAGGACGGTTGTAAAATCTAGCAAACGTTTGAGACGTGCTGGACCAGCCAGCTGTTTTCCGTATTGTATCTACGGAAACTCCTGCAGAGGACGCTGCCGATGTAGAGGCATGTCTTGTGCTATGTGTACTGAACATGCCCACATCGACACCGATCTCTGCCAAAGTTTGTTTTATCCATCTACTGATGGTTGAAGGGGAAGCCTTCTTATGAGGTTTCTTATACGTAAGTAAAAGATTGTCTATACTGTCTGTTCTTAAGTTTGCTGTCATCAACAAGTAATCATCTAACGCAGTGGCTGGGCATATGCTAGGGTTCTCCCTAAAGTATGGTAAGATTAACACTGGTGGATCCCTACCAACGGCGGAGGTTTTGATAATGTCCGAAATGGGGATTTGTAACGAACCAGCACATTTATGTATATTTGATACCTTAATCAGTGACAGAGTTTGTACTCTGTGAGCAGTACAAAGGGCTAGTAAAATGCAAAGCTTTTTGGTTAGCTTTTCCAACGTTAGATCGATGTTAGGGTACCAGTTGGTAACTAGGTTAAGTACAGTTTGGGAATTCCAGGTGCCTACATACTTGGGAATCGTAGGTTTTTGTTTATAAATGCCCTTCATCATGCGTTTTATGCTGTCGTCTGAGCCTATATTCCCGCCCCGAGAAGCAGTGAAAGTGCTGATCGATGAGAATTTATAGTACCATAAGAACCTCCCTTATAGAATTGTTCTGCCAAGAATGACAGAATGTTCGCTAACTGGGGTTCATATCTATTAATAGAGTTAAAGTCGCAATACTGCCACCATAGTTTGTATGATGTATTGTATTGCTTTAAAGTGCTATTAGAGATTGAAGCCAACATCAACTCTAACGCCGCCGGTGGGATGTTTCGCTTTACGAAAGCGATCCTGAGAGCATCGCGGCTCCCAGGGTAAGGCTCTGGTGCAGTGGATGTTGTAATCTGTAATGAGATTTTAAAAGATCTCCGTTAGGCTTAAAAAATATAATTTTAGAAATAAGTATTTGCTTAAGAAGTGGGTACCAAGGCTGGCTTGTCCAGTATGGAAAGACCAGAATACCTGTCGTTTTATCACTAATAATCTTTCGTATACATTTCAGGACTAACGAAAAGGGAGGAAATGCATAAAAGCGACGAGAAGACAAACTGATTGTAAATGCGTCTACCGTTAATGCGTCTGGGTCTCTCTTCCAGGAAATGTAATTGTCACATTTGGCATTAGTGCGAGAAGCGAAAAGGTCTATATCTGGTTGACCCAGAGTGTGAACTATCATTTGGAAAGCCCAATCTGATAGTTCCCATTCTGTGTCAACGTCGATTTTGCGAGATTCTGCATCTGCCTCGAAGTTGTCCTTTGTATTTATATAGGACGCAAAGAGCCATATATTTTTCTTCTCGCACCACTGCCAGATGATTTTAGCTAAGTCGTTAAGGTGTGGGAATTGGATTCCACCCATTCGATTAATATAACTTATAGCCGTCGTGTTATCGACTCTCAGTAGAATAGCACAGTTAGAGACCTCACTGGCGAGACATTTGAGACCCATAAATATGGCAAGAAGCTCCAGATAATTAATATGAAAGGGCAATTCAGATTCCGTCCATCCGCCGTTTACGCGTTTACCGTTACTGTATGCACCCCAACCAGTTCTAGAAGCGTCGGTAAAGATTTACATCGCAAATTCTTCGTCTGGCCTCATGGGATTGGAAGTTGAACAGATGTTCTGTTTCCACCATAGCAAGTCTGGCAGAATTGCTGGAGGCAATTTGATCTTTGTTTCATAGTCACTGTATTTTAGGAGGGCTAAGAATTTATGACGCTCGAGACACTTAGTGTACAGCCAGCCGTACTTGACTGCTGGACATGTTGCTACAAGTACCCCGATAAGTTGCGAAAATTCTCTTATTGTACAATTTGGCAACGAGACAAATTTGTCTATTAATTTAGTAACGTTACTTTTCTTATCCGAAGGCAGAGACAGCGACAAATCAGCGGAGTTTAGCATAAAGCCTAGAAATTTACAACTTTTTTGAGGCGTTAATACGCTTTTTTCGAAATTTATTACAAACCCCAGACATTGTAACACTTTGAGAGTCTCACCGACATTGACGCGACATTGCTCGTATGTGTCACCTATGCACAATATATCATCTAGATATATTTACAGATTTGTAGCTTCTCTGTCTAAGGTAGCTTATCACTTCTCTCATAATTTTTGTGAAAACCCTAGGAGCGGCACATAAACCATATGGAAGGGCGTTAAATTGGTAAACAGTATTGTGAAAAATAAAACGTAAATATTTTTTATGGCGTTCAAAAACAAAAAAATAGGCCTCTTTGAGGTCTATGGTAGCTAAAAAAACATCCTTTGGTACTAATTTTGCCGCAGTTCTATGATCTTCCATTTTAAAATGGGACTTTAGAATGAATTTGTTTAATGGTTTCAAATTCAAAATAGAACGCTTACCCCCATTTGGTTTGGGTGCCAGAAAACAGCTAGAAATAAAGTCTCCTTTAGAACGCTTACAGGGAGAAATTGCTCCTAGTTCAATTAGGTTGTTAATGGCTGTGGCCATCTCAGCTTCCTCATTACAATTAAGGGTATTATTAGGAATATTAGACTGTGTAACTTTATTGCAGAACGGAATTGAATAGCGTATTAGACACCAGTCAAGTATTGACTGATTTTTTGTCACTTTTAACCAACAATCACGGAAATAACGAATTCTGCCAGCGTGTACCGTTGTTATTGCGGAGCTTGGGCACGTGTCTTGGACTGGTTCGGAGGCTGGGTTGGTTGCTTCGATGTTGATGGTGGAGGTCCTCTCCGACCCACTGGGGCAGTCTTGAATGCACCTCGTCCCCCCCTGTTCGACGTGTATCGAGGGGGACCGTTCCAGTTTCCCGGAGGGCGTTGACGGCTAGTTGTAGGCTGAGGATTTGTCACGGGTGCTTTCACCGGGACTGTCTTTTTTATCTGGAGGCCTTGTTTCGCTATAGCTTTTGAAGCTTTTATTTTATCTGAAAGCTTCTGTCCAAATAAGGTATCGTCTCTGTCAACATCCTGGATGAGATTGAGAAATGCTTTATCAAGGCCCGGCGTCGCGAATTTTTTACGCACATCAGTCTCAGCAAAGTGAAGGTCACAAAGTAGTCGACAGCTGTCGCTTAAAAATTTTATGGCCTTCACTTTCTCCTTATCATTTTCGAGGAGTATCGATAGGCCTCGGTTAAGGGCGGTAATACCCAAGCCTAGCTGCTGTTGTGCGCTCTCAACCCGCTTATCTTTACCTTTGGTAACGTCTGAAATCGTAGCCGCAATTTCGGGGTTCAGTTTGGGGGCCTGCAAGAGAGTGCAATTCTCTGGGATCAGGTACTGTTTTTTCAGCTTTTCTTTAGTTTCTTTGTCCATCCCCTTTCGGAGAATTGGAAGCCAAAGTCGCGCCAAGTTATCGTGAATCTTTTCGCCAAACTTGGGTATTTCTTCTATTGTTTCTCCCAGAGCTGACATAATTTCCGGTTCTAGTTCGGGAATATCTTCAGCGATATTTTCCGGTGCCTTCGAAATGTCTTCGTCGAGAATTGGTAGCTCGTTTTCTAATATAAAACAGAAAACGAGCTTTATAAACATGTAGATAGAATAAAATATCTTATTTTGCAATTATGTGAGGGTATTTATTGAAGTACACGTACTTTATAATTGTAGCTTTCGTGGCAACCCACGGTTACCCTCTAAGCATAAAACTACCACTGTGATCACCCACGGTGAACCTCTGGGCTATTTTAGTTGTGTAAGAGTTTGTTCTATGTACAGCTTCGTGATTACCCTCGGTTACCCTCTAAGCTAAGAACTATACTATTGTGCTGACCCTCGGTCAACCTCCAGGTAAAATAAACCCATATTTATATCTGTGTTATACTGTGAAATCACTTCAACAAACAGCATGTTGCTTACCTGAATCTTTTTCCGAAGATGAGTCCGACGGAGGTATGATTCGTTGGCGCCTTTTTGTTTCCTTTTCTTCCAATTTTCTTATCTTGGCTTGATATTTCTCCATTTTATCGTGGTAACGTCTTTTAGGCATAGTTAAATATATATTTGTTTTTTTTTTTTGTGAGCGAGCTACGTGCGAACACTGCCACGCACGAAAAAAGAATGAGTTGAGCGCCATCGCTAGCCGGAAAGTAGAGAGACAGCATAGACAAAAAAAAAAAAAAGTGAACCGATTCTAGAATCGATTGACTGTCTTTAAAAATCGTGCGACTTGCCTGTAGGATCAAAGGACTACCTGTTTAACAATATTCTTACTATATCTGAAGAATGAAATGACGAAATATTAATTATGCATATCTCATGTAGCACATTTTATGGAGGTAACAACATAATAATAATATTACCCCATTGGGGTATAGCAACATTATGTGGAGCGGCTTATTCTATTCCGCTGTTAATACATTTTAGTCTGATATGAATTGCATACGTGCGTTCCTTTTTATTCCGTAGACACAGGCGAAGTGAAGGGCCCCTCTTCACTTTGCCTGTGTCTGCGGAATATAAGGTATAGTAACATTGATTAGTATGTCTTTAAGCCCTTTGACAAAAAAAATGCCTCATCTTCTGTCGTTAATGAAAAGAAAAAATAAGTAAATATTTTCATTACACATAAAATAACAACAAAAACAGTATTGCTGTGTGTAATTTCTATATTATAGGTACACGTGTATGCAGGCAGAGTTTATTTAAATAATATATAATGGTATTTCTAATGATCCTCACACTAGGCTAAGTCTGTATCGTGAGGATCTGGATACGATTTAAACAGAATGTTCGTAATAAGCCTCAGCGGACAAGGTATAAGATAATAGTAAATTAGGTGACTTAAATTTAATGATATCGTTAGTTTTATTAATGGTTAGTAGTCATAAATATGTACCTATTTATCTATATTTTCTGTTTTAAGACTTTCGTGGCCTCAACGGAAGATCAGCGCTGTTCGATAAACAGCATTACGATGAGTTGAAGCCATTTTTGTGACATCACTTTTATTTTATTATATACATTAGTACCTACGTTAATGATGTCACAAAATAAATTATTTTTCTTTCTTTCTTTCTTTATATGATATAAGTACTTATTATGGTATAATAGGTGTACCTATGTATAAGTATATTATGTGTGTTAGTTACCTATGTAGTTAAGTATTTCAGTTCTAATAGCAATTGTATCAATAAATAAATAAATAAATATTGGGGGGACATTTATTACACACAGCGCCATCTAGCCCCATACTAAGCAAATCTTGTATTATGGAAACCAGATAGCTGATAGAATACCTATATACAATTTTTTTTTCGTAAATACGTACTTATAATACATACTACACCCAGACACAGAAAAAACATCGATGTACGTCACAAACATTTTTGTCCTGGGTGGGGATCGAACCCACGCCCTACAGCTCTGAAGGCAGACATGCTACCAACTGAGCTATCAAGCTGTAAAATAAGTATTATGTTCTGTGTATAAGTATTATGTTCCATAATTCCATTTTTGTATTATTATTAATTGCTCTGTATATTATGTAAGAGTTTTCAGCCATTAATGAACAGTAGGTTTTGCTGTATACTCGTAGACAGGTAATTGTGAGCAGGAAGGTTTTTTAATATTTTAATTGCCGTTGAGCATGGACCGAGCTAAGTATTTCCGGTTACGATTAATTTGTGTTTATATGTGGATCATCTATGGGATAATCTCGCCTATCAGGTCATTTTGTGGTTTATATTAACGTATGTATACCGATTACTCGAGAAGTAGGTATTACGAGAAGATTGCCGAGCTGGAGGTACAATTGAGCAAGATGCGATAGGTCTCCATACATCATTTCCTTCCTGGTACGTAGTATATTAAGTTCTGTGATAATTTCAAGACACGCGGCGTCATCTTGTGGCACATTAGAGTAAATTAAACTTATTTGATACTGACATACATGTGAACATGCTCACTATGGCACTTATTTAAATTGGTCCTAAACACAACACAATTCAAGGTGTAACTTATTTAAGGTAGCATTCAGATAGTATAAATTTTAGCTTTGTGAGATAGCTCTTGAGTCTAGGAGAGCCTTATATCATTATGCATGTGTCCAGGGCCTAGACACATACATAATGATAATTATTATGAACTTATAAAAATAGCCCTTCTTGTTTTGAGCAGTCGTGCAAACAGGAAGAAGTAAGTGGTTCTATAATTGAAACTACTTACTTCTTCTATCAATAAGAATAATAATGCAATCAAGTTTGTTGCGGACATTTCTGTTGGGTTTTTGTTCTGATTTGTTGCGATTTATTTTAGAGCTCATTTTAATCTACCTTTTTTTTAAATAATTCTTGACCTTAGAGCACAGAAATATTGCCATAGTATATTTTGTTTCCTATAACATTAATAGTATTCCATAGGTATAATCATTATTTGTTTCTTCTTTTGCTTTAACGAATTGGTTGGCCCATTCCTCGTTGTAATTTTTCAGTCCAGTTTGTTCAGTGTTTGGCGAGCTTACCTTATCATAATTTGGACTTCCCGGCATGAACCAAAGATATTTCTGCAAACAATTAACCAGTTATTATAATTTTATTAATTTCACACGGTGTTTTATTGGTTTGTTAGTCTTTCTTTTACGAAGCATCCAAGAAGAAACCCTCAAGATGGTCGTTCAAACAGGCAATAAAAATTCGTCGGGTTTAGAAGATCAGCCTTTTTTATTGGAAATAAGTTTGCGTTTGACCACATCCTGCCTGATGTAAAGCAACGACGTGGTCTAGGATGGAGAACGCTTAGAACCCGTTCCCTCTAGATTTGAAGACACCACAGACTTTGGCAGAGAGTTCCACAACCTCGCTGTGCGCCCCCCCCAACTGCCCCCCCTCCCCTAGAGATCAAAAATCGGCCGCGGCCCGCCGCTGTCCGTAGTCTCGAACTTACCATTTTTTTCGGTTTACAAAGGGTTTTCTACCGATTTTGGGGCTGTCATACCGATATACTGAATGGACCGATTTTTGATAAGGTTTTATTTGGAAATAGTACAAATCTACCGAATTTATACGGCAAATCTACTGATTATGTATTTTCTCGTTCGTGAACACTTCTCACCCGTCATAAGGTCAAGAATGGCATTGGGTTAAATGTATTTTTTCAGATTATACCTACCAATTTCATCTGGAAAAAGGGCTGTTCCTTACTGATCCTTGGTCAACTCATCCTTTTTTTTCACTCGTCTGGCTGAATTATTTTAATTTATTTTCTTAACTCATCCGGGATATAATATTGACTCATCCGATGCTCTTTCCAACCAAAAAAATAAGAAAGATGGATAGCAGCAAAACTCAGCATTATTAAACTTCTTAGTTCTTAGAAATCTGTACAAGTTAGAAGCGTAATATTTTACCATTTTGATAATATTTTAAAACAAAGCCAAACAGGTGTAATTGATAAGTAATTTTGAGTATTGTTGGGTAGATATTTTGGAACCTCAAAGATGTAGTCCTTGAGGTGCCAAAATAACCTTTTATAACATTATAAAAAAAAACTAATAAGCTGTTAAAAAAACAATTACACTGTACAAATACTATTACTGTAAATATTCGCTGACGTCAAAATATTAACATACTTCTTTCTTCGCTATAAAGAATGGCTAGTTTGTAGAGGTAAGACTATATTGCAGAGCCTATCTGGGAAAGTACCACACATTTGCCAGTTATTCAAGCGCCAAGCAGTAGAGTGCATTACTGTGTTTCGGTTTGAAGGGCAATGTTACCAGATAAATTGCTGGGCATGACGAAATTTGACATCTTATATCTCAGGTTGACGAGCGCAGTGCTGTACAAGGCAGGATTTTATTCGCAAGTTCACATTTCTGTTACTGCTATTGTTATGGGAGGCGTAATACTTACCACCAAGCGAACGTCTCGCTGTTCTCGTAATCCATACCATAAAAAAGGCTGTTGCGCTAAATTGTATTAATGCAACCAAGTTGAACTAATTTCCATGTTAGAGAAAGCTTACACTGTATTTTTTGCAAACAGTACAAGCCGTGGTGTTTATAGAAATATTGAAGTCGGATGAGATCAGAATACAAAATGGATGAGTTAAGAGTAAGTAATAACATGTTAAAATATCTGTCGGACGAGTTGAGAGTAGAAAACGCTTGAGTTAAGAAAAACTAAAACGAAGGATGAGATGTCATAGAAAGAGTGAGGAGCAACCCGGAAAAAGTACTTATCTGCCGATTTTAGACGGCAAATTTACTGATTAAGCATTTTCTTTTTCAAAACACTATACGCTGTTATGTCGTTTACCATTCATACATGTGTGTACCCCCCCATATTATGAACTAGGTAGCAGCTCAGGTAACAGAGGAACAAAAGCTGCGAAGGATCTCTGGCAGATACCCCGCTACTATCCCCAACATAAGACTTTGGCCCTGGCAACACACAACATTTGCACGCCGAGGACCGACGAGAAGATTGTCAAGCTGGAGAAAGAATTGAGCAAGTTGCGATGGGACAATATCATAGGAATATCTGAAATCCGAAGAGAGGGACAGGATACGATAATCCTGGATCCCGGCAACATGCTCTTGTTCTGGGAAGCAGATCGTAAATCCCAAGGTGGTGTTGGGATTCTCGTTCATAAGTCCCTCATCAACAACGTAGTAAAAGTCGATAGTGTATCGTGCAGGGTAGCGTACCTTATCCTGGATTGATTTTCGCTGAACGTCATACAGGTATATGCGCAACCACGGCACACCATGATGATGAAGTAGAGGCATTGTACTATATCCAAGGCTCATAAATGTCTCCGGAACTTACTTCACCGTTGTTATGGAGGGGTTTAACGCGAAGGTCGGAAAACGGAATGTCGATGAGTCGAGAGTGAGGTCGCATGGATATGGACAGCGGAACCAGAGAAGCCAGTGGCTGGTCAAATTCATGGAAAATGAGAGATTCTATAAAAGATGATGAACTCCTTCTCCTTCTTCGAGAAGCGACCTTCCAGAAATTAGATTGACTTTATCATGACGACCAAGAAGCGTATATTCAATTATGTATCCGTGATCAGGAAGGTGAAAACCGGTAGCGATCACTTGACATTGTCAAAGGCACCGAGCGATGCCACAAGCAACAATGAGTACCTGGAGGAAGCTGGCTAGTTTGTTTAGTTCTTAGCCATATTATTGGTAAAGCTTACCGTTTTCATGTATCTCTTACCAAGTTATTGGGGTCTTCCTCCCACTCCCTGTGATATGTCTGTGAACATACGATAAGTTGTAGGAAATCTCTAAAAACTTATGAGCTCGAGATTGCTTTGTTTTTCTGTTAATAGCGCAGAAACAAAGAACACTTACGAGGTGATCATTATCTCTTATAATAATTATATGAAACAAAGTAGGGTTAGTTACACCATTTATAACTCAAAAACGGCTGAATCGATTTTTATGATCTTTGATTTGTTGGATTTAAAGGTGGTCTGTCCAGGTCCAGTGGGATGAGGTAAAACACTTCAATAGTTGAGAGATTGGTTTTAATTTGTCAGCATACATAAATCGCAACAATCGTAGGTTGCTAAATACAATAGTTGAAACGACACAACAAGCTAAGAAAGCAATCGTATGATGGCGGCGCGGAGCGACACAATTACGTAGCGATAGTAGGTAAGCGACTGGACACCGCAGCGGAGCGCGCGCGGGTCGGCGCGGCCGACAGCCGCGGCGATGCTACGAACCAGTTTCGCGGTGCAAGGCGTTAGGCCATAGGCGCGAGCGATTAGCGATTCCAGTATGTGGAATGTTGTGTGTAAATAGTGTAGTGTAGATAAATATTATAATGTATGAAATTAATGTAGGTGTGTCTTATTATGTTATTTTGTTATATATAAATATTATGTAGGTAATTTATGTAAATAAATATATTGTGTAAATAATTTATATACGTGTAAATTGTATAAAGTAAAGGAAGGAGTAGGATAAACGCCTACATCACTCCCCTCCAGAGGCCGTCACTACGGACAATAAAAATTTGGAAAACGCACCTGCCTACCAGAACGAGTGGTTCTAACTGGTGGGGTTGCCGAAGTTGGTATTTCCGGTAATATATTGACCGGTGAGTTTGGCGGAGTTAGTTTCTCCGGTAATGGTACTATTTGGTCGGGCGAAGGGGAGTCAACGAGCATGTAGGCCGGTTTAAGGCGGTCTATTGATACCGTGACTGGTTTTCCCTTGACCAGTAATTTAAAACCCTTGTCACCCAGTTCCATGAATTGGTACGGACCTGAGTATACAGGACGAAGCGCCCCTCTAACCGGGTCTTCTCTAAGAAAGACGTGACTAGAAGAAGCAAGGTCCTTATAAACAAAGATTTTGCTTTTGTTGTGACGTGACGCTGGAGTTGGTTGCAACTTCTCAGCAAACGTGTGTAAACGAGCGGTGAAATTAGGTACGTCAGTGGTACCGCTGTCAAGGGTTTCGAAGAACTCACCCGGTAGTCTCAAACACTCGATATAAAGAAGTTCGGCAGAGGAGGCGTTCATATCTTCCTTAAATGCCGAACGGATGCCGAGTAAGACTAAGGGTAACGCTTCCGTCCAATTAGAATCTGCGTGACACATTATAGCGGCCTTCAATTGGCGGTGAAACCGCACGTTACACGCTATGATAAGCCGTGGTACGGCGGTGTTTGAATCCTATTATTTTGGACAAATATTGAAATAGATAGGATTCAAACTGGCGTCCACGATCCGTGATAATGTCGATCGGTGATCCAAATCTTGCAATCCAACCGGATATTAGTGCCTGACCCACGGTTTTTGCCGTTATATCCGCGATTGGCACAACTTCTGGCCACCATGTGAAACGGTCAACGGCTGTCAAGCAGTAACAGTAACCGTGGGACGGTGGTGGGGACCTATAAGGTCAATATGGACATGTGTAAACCTGGCGCGAGGTAAATTGAACGTGCCCACAGGAGCTGACACGTGACGATTTACCATCGCTCGTTGACATGCTAAACACGATCGTGTCCATTCGCGGCAATCTTTGCGTACACCTGGCCAGACATATCTTTGTGCGACAAGCTTAGCTGTCGCATTTGCACCAGGGTGGCTCAAAGAATGCAAGGTGTCAAAGATTTGCTTTCTAAGCGATTTGCTCACGAATGGTCTAGGTATGGAAATACTTACATCGCAATACGATGGAGTTCGGCTACCGTCCAGGGACATCTTTTTAAACCGCAGGGACGATTCTTCAGTGAGAAGTCGAGTCAGCTCAGGGTCGGAAGCTTGAGCTTTTGCCAGCACTTCATGCTCAACCGGTTTCTGAAGCTCTTTGATACGACTTAAAGTATCGGCAACGACGTTATCTTTGCCAGATATATGTCGGATGTCAGTCGTAAATTGAGAGATGAGGTCGAGGTGCCTATAGTGACGTGGAGAGCAGCTGTTTTTACGCTCGTGGACCGCAAAGCACAGCGGCTTATGGTGGGTATATATAGTAAAATGCTTGGCTTCGAGCATGTGTCGGAAGTACTTAATGCCTTCATAAATGGCCAGCAGCTCACGGTCATAGGGCGAGTACTTCTGCTGCGAAGGACTGAGTTTCCTTGAGAAAAATGCCAGAGGTTGCCATAATTTGTTTTTATATTGCTGTAAGACAGCACCCAAAGCTAAATCAGACGCACCTGTGACAATAGCTAGCTTTGATTCACAGTCTGGGTGTGCCAGTAGTGCCGCGTTACTGAGGCTCGCTTTTGACTGCTCAAAAGCTATAAGTGCTTCTCCAGTGAGGTCAACAGGATGTGAGGCCTTGACTGAACCTGTTAGAAGTGCGTTAAGAGGGGCCTGGGTTTGTGCGGCATTGGGTAAAAATCGCCGATAAAAATTTAACATACCCAAGAATCTCCTAAGCTGTCTGACAGTTTTTGGTGCCGGGTAGTCTCCAATAGCCTGGACCTTGGCTTCTGTTGGCTTAGTGCCGGCTGCTAAGATATGGTATCCTAGGAAAATTACCTCAGATGCTCCAAAAACGCATTTTGAGGTATTCACAAGAATGCCATACTGCTTCATCCTCTCGAAGAGCTGGTGCAGGTGGCTCTCATGCTCAGCAGCTGAGCGAGAGAAGATGAGAAAGTCACCTAGATAAGCGTAACAGAAGTCCAATCCACGAGTCAACTCATCTACAAACCTTTGGAACGTTTGTCCCGCGTTCTTTAGACCGAACGTCATATAGGGGAACTCAAACAAACCAAAAGGTGTGGTGATGGCAGTCTTCTGGATGTCTTCCTCGTGGACTGGGATCTGGTTATATGCTTTCACCAAATTTATAGTCGAAAACACCTCGCAGCCCGTAATACTATGGGAAACGTCATGGATATGCCTAATAACCCTATTAGGCATATCCATGTCAGGTATGGCCCTAGCATTCAGCAAACGAAAATCCCCGCAAGGACGCCAGCCATTGTCCTTCTTGGGAGCTAGGTGAAGAGGGACATGACTAGACAATTACTTTGACATAACAAATAGATGTTTTGGCTGACTTACTGACCATGTCATATCATTGTGTTCCCCATGTATATACAGGGTTATTAGGAAAGGGTATGCTAAGCCGAAAACCCGTTAAAGTACTCATCATTCTGAACAACTTTTGTTCAGGCAGTTTTCCGGTAAACCTAATCGTTTTTGAGATACAGCCTTTCAAAGATCTCGTGAAAAAACTACGTGTTCAACCCTAGCATCAGCTGATCTAAGGTCAATGGTCACGAAACTCCTCAAAATGTAGAAACAATGAAGTGCAGTAACCCAACTTTGCTGTCGGAGCAGAGTAGGTACATGTCGCCGCGCCGCGCCGCCGCTGTCTCAACGATGACTGTATTTATTTCGCACGAGTCACTTAAATACCCCAAGACCCCTTTGATTCCAGGACTCACATAAACTCAGACTAAAAAAAATCCAAGATAAGATCAGATATCAATCGATAAGATTGAACGAGAAAAAAATAATAAAAAAAGAGAAATAAAAAAAAAGAAAAGTAACAAGAGAACTCATGAACATTTTGAAGAAATGATAGCTCAGTTGGTTATGCGATCCACTTCCACTTGAGCTTTCGGTGAACGAAAACACCGTGAGGAAACCATAGCATCATGATAGGATACTTTCTACTACTGCTCGCCTGACTCAAGTTACTAATCTGTCACCAAGCACCTAACAGTGTTTGAGCAGCCTCACTTTAGAGCCAGTTCCCATTCCAGACTAGGCTTGCTATAAACTTCCGTTACTGTGTCGCTTACCTACTATCAGGCGATCCGATGTTCAAATGCCTAATCTGCCAGTCTGGCATAATAAAAAATAGTAATTAGTTTTTTTGTCGTAAGTTGGGCAACTGTTTCGCACTGTACTGGGACACTGAGATGAGCACACTTACATCTTTATTGTTATAAAACGCACACATATGGGCATACGCACGTGTGTGCAAAATCCCAATTAAAGAATAAAAGATGTACAGATAAGACAATGTTTGAGCTTTGCGCGTTGGAGTGATGCCATGACTTAGATAACATGTAAATGTAAATCTCGATTGCTTATTCTATCTATCAGAATCAGACAGTCTATCAGCTGACGTTAATGTAAGACGCGGTTGTTGTGGGTGTTTCATTAATCTAGGATGTATGCATAGATGGAGTCCCTTAGGTGGCCTCATGACTTGCCCTGATGGCGGGGGATTAGAATACGGCATCGGTATCCCCTGCCTTTAGAAAGTGCTTACTAAAAGGGGACTTCTGGGTTCGGGGCTAGCTAGCGGTGAGGTTCTAACCACCTGCATAAACGTGCCTGGGAAGGACGACAACGTCGAATGGCTGACAGGCGTCGTTGTGGCAGGCGGAAGCGTCTCAGGACAGCTTGTAGCTGTCCCGAGAGGATCTGAAGCGCGGTGCTGAGGGCTCCGGTGCGTTCCCTTGGAGATCCCGGAGCCCTCGGTCAAGCACCAAGGCAGGCCACCGGGGGGTGGGGGGCTTTAGTGGGTATAATCCCACATAACCCGGCTGCACCCCAAAGCAGTCTGGTATCTTATGAAGATTTCCCCCTCGTAAAAAAATTAAAATTGGCCTTATGACACTAGGGCCATCCACTCCACTCTCAGGGAAGGAACGTTAGGTAATTACGTGGTTTAATACTTTGTGATTAATTTGTCACTTCTGTAATGTTTTTGATCACTACTTGGCGGTGCGCGTAAACACTTGTTTTAAAAAAGCCGCAAAAGAAAGCCGGTCTTTGGCGGGCGGGCGGCATTTTTTGGAAAGAAAGAGAGAAACTACCGGGAAAATCTACTCACCTGCTCATCAATTTGTATTTTGTTTAATTAGATTATTTAGGAATGCAGTCTGTTGCTGGCTACCGATTCGTGCGTATATCGACAGCTTTTGTTAACGGGTTTTTTTGCGATTACTTTTGTTATTTGTTAATTTCTTTTGTTACTTGTTAATTTATTTCGTTACTTTGTTTTGTTGTGTTTGTGATAGTTTTAGTTAAAAATGGTAGAATACTCCAACGCGGAGTATTACAATATGATGCTTTGCGTAGGAAAATGTGACGGTGTGCTGACAGCAGTACGGGTACTGTACGGAGAACGTTTTCCCAATCGTGCGTTACCCTCTTACCACTGCTTTCGTAATTTAACCCATCGGTTATTTAGTACGGGCTCTGTTCGAGCGCCGCATTCGGAAGGAAGACCTGTACCATCCAGTCAAACACGTACAGCACTGGAGGACTGTGTGCTCGAATACTTCCAGGAAGACCCAAGACGCAGCACTACCCGTGCCGGTCTTACCTTTGGCATTTCTCAGCCGGTCGCGTGGAAGATAATCCGTGGCGATGGCCAGCACCCATACCACGTACAGCCCACGCAGGAGCTTCTTCAGCGAGATTACGCCCCTCGGGAAGATTTTTGTCGTTGGTATCTGGAGCAGCTAAATGACGATGAACTCGGTTTCGAGAACAGAGTTTTGTGGACGGACGAGTCCACATTCACGAGAGGCGGGATAGCAAACATCCACAATGAACATTTCTGGGCTCATCACAATCCCCACGTGTCGAAAGAGAATAGTTTCCAGCAAAGGTGGGCCATCAACGTATGGGCGGTGATAGTTGGCTCTCGCCTTATTGGTCCGGTATTTCTACCGAGTAGGCTTAGTGCCGAAAACTACATAAGATTTTTAAGGACGGAACTAGAAGATTCGCTGGAAGAGTTTCCTCTATCCGAGTATTACAGACTGATCTTCCAGCACGACGGCGCACCAGCTCATTATGCTCGCGACTGCAGGGCATATCTGGATGAAAGATTCTCCACCTGGATCGGCCGCGGAGGACCGGTTCCCTGGCCACCTCGCTCTCCGGACCTCACTCCACTGGACTTTTTTTTATGGGGCCACGTGAAGTGCATGGTGTATGCGGATGAATGCAGCAGCGAGGACGACATGCGTGCACGAATTGTGTCCGCCTTTGAGAGCATACGGACTACTCCAGGGATGCTCTCAAAGGCAACAAAAGCAGTTCGTCGCCGCGCTGCCCTCTGCATCGAGATGCAAGGACGCCACTTCGAACCGTTCTTGTGAATGGACCAGGTAAGTAGTTTAGAGATTATTAAATCATTAAGCTTTAGGTACTTGTGGGTTTGGTTCCAAGTAGGCAATGGTGTGTGTTCAATTTTGTTTTCGGTCGCGGGACGCAGCGCGGGCGCTGGGGAGTTTCGGGGCGGGCGGGCGGCGCCCATCGCCCGTCTTGGGGATGTGTGCGTGTCGAACCGCGCGTGCTAGTGTGCGTGTACTGATAGACCGCGTGTTAGGGTTGTGCAATTTTAGAAAAGAATTTTTTTTTTTTAGTTTTGTATGAAAATCAAAATATGCTCTTTTCCTTTTGAAACTTTCAGGATATAATGGTTACAATGTATACATTCAAGGGTTTTTGGCTTAGCATACCCTTTCCTTATAACCCTGTATAAATATAAATAATAATAATCCTCAACGAGTTACTAAAGGGATAGCCTAAGGACTGTAGCAGGGTCAAACTGAATAATGATTAATCTCATGGAGTTATTAACATGTCATAAAGATGTATACTAGATTTATTATCTATTGGTCTTCTGCTCATTTTATAACTGCATATCGGGTTGATGGTATTAGCGGCGGGATCTATCCTGGCCGGCATGGCTGGGTAGGATGACGAGCCAATGGCACCATACAAGTGGTGTCATTGGTGTCGATTCGTTCTACAGATGGTGCAGTCATGGATCTACGACGTAGGGAGCTAATCCAAAAGAGGAACTGCGCAATGGCGGAGGTAAGTGGATTTCATCATAATAGACTACGATAATTAAGCCCATAAATCATTTTTTGTTTCTCCCCAATCAATTTAACACAGTGACTTTAACGCCGCGGGAGTCAGGTGTTATTGATATCTTTGTGTAAAGTAATATACTTGACATACACATATATATAATTAGAAAATACATAATTAGTATTATTATAAATATATCATATGAGACGCGGCGACAATAAGGTCACAGCTAATAATACATACATACGTGTCGAATTGATAACCTCCTCATTATGAAGTTGGTTTAAAATGGGTGTTTACCCCCGCGCGAAGCCGGGGCGGGTCAGCTATCAAATTAATAAAATTCATGTTTAGTCAATCAACTTACCGTAGCTCGTGACGTATCTTACCGGATCATGTGATGGATGTCCCGGTGGGTAGTAATGATATCTCTGCAATTAACAATTTACATGCTGGAGAAAATCATTAAAAATGTTTATATCTCAGGGAATTATTCAAAAAGAGCTAGTTTATTCTTCGTAAGCAGGGATTAAATAAAAAAGCTCTTTAATCTTTAGGGACTAAAAGTGATTTGAATTCTGAATGTGGATAAATTGTTAGTAAAAGTTCCAATCACCAATGAGATCAATCTAGAATATTGTATGAACAAGTAACAGGCTGCATAAAAAAGGGAATCGCGCGCAAGCCAAATAAAAAAAAAACATTATGGAAAAATAAAAAACTCGCGGAATGCATTCCGTCTTCGTTCGTAATACCTACTGTAATGGTGTTAGTTATAAAACTGCAGTTAGTAGTTAATTAACTAGTAGTAAGTAATAGTTATTAGTAATGTTAGTAATAACGCACAATAACAATAAAATAATTATCTGTGTCTGTGTTCTCTATGTTATCTGTGTTGCTCTAGTAAAACAAGTTTTCTTGTTAATCGTTGCTGTTATCTATCTGCTCTTGATGAGGGCGTTGTCGATAATCTAGTCCAAGGAAAAATACTGGGTACTCCTCCTTGTTTTAATAAGAATATATGCAGCTGATGACGGTTTGAAAATAGATTTGTAGGTTATATAGTTGTTAACATTTTGTTTTGGACAGAGATTTAATTAGCAAAGGATTGCTGTAAAACCAGTATATTTTGCAGATTTGCCCTGGTAATACGAGTCTAATATAAGTAACCGCTACAGCGCCCGTGCAACCGTGGTTGCACATTCCCTTAAGCAATTATACTTCCTGCAACTCCAGTTGCACGAAATTCGCGCCATATGATTTAGCTCATAATTTGGATGGGGCGCTCAACAGATGCCGCTGTGGGTATTTTAATCTATGCTCGAAGTTGAAACAAAAAAGTACTCGTCTTAATTTTTTTCTGTAATCATTTGGTCTTTTCTTTGATATTTTTTTAAATCAAATTATTTCGATATGTTTACATATTTTTGTAATGCTATGTTCATGTATATTTGAAATAAAAATAAAAAACAGTATGCTATCGCTTTCATTTTCAAATTATTATATGTTTTAGAGAACAATTTTTTTTAGTTAGGACAAACCAACCCAAACTGAGGCCTAGCCACAGTTTGGGTTGGTTTGGTTTGAGGCTGGTTAGCCTCAAACTGAGGCTGTTTGCTTCAAGTATAGGCTGCTCGACCCAAGTTTGCCGCTATTGGATACCCGGCTTATGAGATTGACAGTTGACTATGGCCTTGATAATAATACATAATAATTATTTATATATGACGGAGGAGGAGTCCTTTCGCCATCATCATCAGCACTCATCGTTGATCCTTGTAGCAGTGGGCGTCGTCGGTGGGTGGTGTCGGATAGAATAAAACAAGCTCGTACAATCAATCTTCTAATTATAATCTTCACAGGCACAGTACAGTAATCAGGTAGGCACAAATAAGTTGTAGGTAAGTGTGAAGAGACTATATGATACCTATATCACCTCTTCCTATCTAATGATATCTATGGCTGTGGTAACCCTTAGCAACCGTAGATTGTTACTTGTCATGATATATTTTACGATCTTGTATTCTTTGTATTTACCACTAAATATAATATTGCTGTGCTTTAATCAAGTGTTATATTGTTGACCTAAGCATCGTCACATTATAAAAACTTAATATGGTAGCAGAGCGTTAATAGGTATAGGTATTTCGCAAAATGCCGAAAACATACCACATAGATCCACTTGATGCGAACAACTATGACACTTGGGCAATTCAGGCCGAAGCCGTGTTGATAAAAAGCAAGCTATGGAAATACGTGGTAAGTCCCCTAGCTCAAGGTGCAAATGCAGACGATGTTGAAGGAGACAGACAGGCGAAATCAGAATTAATCCTTATAATCGCTCCTTCACAATTAAAAGAAATAAAGAAATGCACATCTGCAAAAGCTATGTGGGATAAACTAAAGGAAATACATGCGAGTACAGGTCCCGCGCGCAAAGCATCCCTTCTTAAGAACCTGATACTGACGAAATTGGAAGAAAACAATGTACGCGCACACCTAAGCAAGTTCATGGACACAGTTGACAAACTGGCAGATATGGACGTGAAAATCAATGAGGATCTACTGACAGTAATGATGCTGTACAGCTTATCCTCTGAATATGACAATTTTCGTGTTGCGATAGAGTCACGCGACGTCCTGCCAAAACCAGAAGAACTTAAAATAAAAATACTCGAAGAATGTGACGCTCGTCATCACAATAATGACAACGTTGAACCTGGTCCACAGAAACATGAAGATGAAAACGCACTCTACGCATCTTGCAAAGTGTGTAATAAGACAGGAAGCAAAATCTTTCAGAAAAAGACTCATAAGATATGTTCTAATTGCTGGAAGAAAAATAAAGAGAAGAAGTCATACAACAAAAACGACAACTCTCATTACGCTGAAGAATGCCTCCTTACTTCTAACAGGAATAACCAGGACGATTGGGTACTTGACAGTGGCTGTACCTCACATATGACATTTCAACATGAGTACTTCAAAGACATGAATACTGTGTCGAGAACGCTCAACTTTGCATCAGAAGATCACTCTACTGAAATTAAAGGTGAAGGCAGAGTTACGTTGATTAATAAAAATGTGAAAATACACCTAGAAAACACGCTATTTGTACCCACACTTTCAACAAATTTACTATCAGTGCCTAGTATGACCGATAAAGGTGCTACTGTAAAATTTGACAATCACAAAGCAGTCATACGTAATAAAATGGGGAAGTTATTAATGACCGCAGAAAAGTCAAATGGCCTCTACTATGTCAGATCGCCAAAAATTGAAAGAAGCTTTGCAGCAACACCTGCAACGTGTTTAACGAACATAAAGCACGGTTCCATACAAGACTGGCACAGGAAGCTTGGACATATGAACGACAAAGATCTCCACTTAGCTCTTAACAATGAGACATTGGTTGGATTGAATTTCAATAAAAATGAGACTTTGTTAGACTGCGAAACCTGCATACAATCAAAAATAACTCGAGTACCAAGCCCTCTCCAACGAATTACTCCTCGGACTAGTGAACGTCTAGAGATTGTCCACAGCGACGTGTGTGGCCCAATCAGCACACCTTCTGACGCTCAAAGCAGATACTTCGTCACCTTCATAGACGATTACAGTAGGTATGGACGGGTTAACTTCTTAAAAAACAAATCCGATGTACTAGACAAGTTCAAAGAGTATAAACAAGAAATGGAAAACTTCACAGGGAACAAAATTATACATTTGCAAACAGACAACGGAACGGAATACGTCAATGCCAAATTCCAAGCATATCTAAAGGAACACGGGATTGCGCGACGCTTATCGGCACCCTATACCCCTCAACAAAACGGTATCGCTGAAAGAAAGAACCGGACACTAATAGAGAAAGCCAGAGCTATGCTTATTGATGCAAAAGCACCAATGCACCTGTGGGCAGAAGCAGTTAATACCGCTAACTATCTATGCAACAGAAGTGTAAACAGTGCTATCGATAACATGACACCATTTGAGAAATGGGTTCTAAGAAAGCCCTGCGTTACTCATCTCTATCCTTTTGGATCCAAAGCCTTCGTACTGAAGAAAGGGCCAAGAGGTCATAAGTTTGCTCCGAAGGCAATACCAGGAATGTTCGTTGGATACTCGGACACCAGCAAAGCGTACAGGGTTTATGTTCCGTCTAAGCGCAAGAGTCTGATTTCGAAAGATGTAAGAGTCACAAAAGCAAATTATTACTCAAACTCTAAAGATAACATCAACTGTGATTTGGCTCCAGAAATTAAAAAAATGCAAATAGTTTATGATGAAACTGACGACACTCAACAAAGTGACATTAATGAAAACGCAGTAAATATAGATTCTACTCATCACAGTGAACATGTTGATCAGGAACGTGAAACCACTTATGATCAAGAAGCTGATACTGATAACGAACAGTATGATGATGCAGCTGAAACTGCACTAGAACCTGAACAGGTTCACTACAATCTTAGAGACAGATCAGCAATACAAACGCCACAACGTTATGATGACTTTGTAATGGCAGCTGTTGCTGATATTGAAAATTCACCAAAGGAACCAGAGACCTATAAACAAGCACTGGACTCACCTTTTAAAGATAAATGGCTCGAGGCTATGCTGAGTGAGATAAACTCTCTAACAGAAAACAGGACATGGGATATTGTTGATTTACCTAAACAACGTAAAGCACTTCCATGCAAATGGATATATAAAGTGAAAACGAACCCGGACGGCTCAATAGATAAATTTAAAGCTAGGGTCGTAGTTAAAGGTTATTCACAACGGCAAGGTGTCGACTACGATAAGACGTTTAGTCCTGTGGTTCGTCTCAGCACCATAAGAACGATCATAGCGATCGCTGCCAAAGAAAATCTCAACCTACGACAATTCGACGTGGCAACAGCTTTTCTTAACGGCTCAGTCGAAGAAGAGATTTATGTCAAACAGCCCGAAGGATTCCACGACGGAACAAAACGAGTATGTAAGCTGAATCGCAGCCTCTACGGTCTCAAACAAGCGCCACGATGCTGGAACACATGCATTGCTGACTTTCTAATAAAAACAGGCTTTCAACAAAGTGAAGCAGACCCCTGTTTGTATACTAGAATCAGAGGCCATTCCAAGGTCTTAATAGGACTTTACGTTGATGATGGACTCGTAGCGAGTAACACAACTGCTGCAGGAGATGAATTTATCAAAGAATTGATGGCTCGATTCAAGATAACGTCCAAACCGGTTTCCTACTTCCTGGGCATGGAAATTAAAGCAGAAAAGGGAAGAATATCAGTTTGTCAACAAGCCTATACAAAAAAGGTTCTTGAAAAGTTTGGTATGATGAACAGCAAATCAACACCAACTCCTATAATAAAAGAAAGTATCAATGATACGGATACAGAACCCGACAGTGAAAACAGACAAGTTTTTCCATATAGACAGGCTGTTGGAGCTCTTACTTACCTAGCAGTGGGCACAAGGCCTGATATAGCGTATGCTGTAAGCAAAGCATCCAGAACCCTAGAGACGCCCACTACAAGTGATATAATGCTAGTGAAACGGATTTTTCGCTACTTAAAAGGAACTGCTGACAAAGTATTGGTTTATAGGCATACAATGGAGACACCGAAAAATTTGGTATGCTTCTCTGGCTCCGACCTAGCAGGAGATCAAACAACAGGGAGATCGACAACTGGTATGGTATGCCTTCTCTCAGGTGCAGCTATCAGCTGGAGAAGTCAACGACAATCTGTCGTATCTCTTTCGTCGACTGAAGCGGAGATAATAGCCGCCAGCGAAACAGGACAAGAAATCATCTGGCTGAACAGTCTTATGAAAGACTTGACTGAATTAGATAAACCTGTGCTCTACTTGGACAACGAATCTATAACTATAAAAGGCTTTGTCCTGACTGACTGACTGACTGACTGACTGACTGACATATAGACAACGTACAGCCCAAACCGCTAAACGTAGAGACTTGAAATTTGGAGGGTATGTTTTTGGAGAGGTGTAAACGCCCACTAAGAAAGGATTTTTCGAAAATCAACCCCGAAGGGGGTTAAATGGGGTGTTAAAGTTTGTATGAAACTTTTTATTCTCTGGTTCGATTGATACAAAACTTGGTACACGTATTCTACTATAAAAATAAGAAGATACGGGTGTCACAGTTTTTTCAAAATCAGCTCCCGTTAGTATAAAAAAAAAAACTAAGTTTTAGTGATAGTACGTTTGTTTCTCCTTAACTTTGTAACGGCTGTACATATTAAAATGAAATTTGGTATAGGGATGGGGATAGATGTGGGGATGGGGGTGGGGGTGGGGGTGGCGATGATACTGGGAACGGAGACGGGACGGAGATAGGCATGTTAATATTAAGATTACAATTGGTATCGGGATGGGGATGGGGATGGGGTGGGGATGGGGATGGGATGGGGATGGGGTGGGGATGGGTGGGGATTTGGTGGGGACAGGTGGGGATGGGATGCGGATGTGGATGAGGCTGGGAACGGGGATGGCCGTGTCCATATTAAGATGAAAGTTGAAATCGGGATGGTGGTGGGGATGGGATGGGGTTCGGGATGGGGATGAGAGAGGGAACGGGGATGTGGACGGGGATGGGCGTGTTCATATTAAAATGACATTTGGTATCGGGATGGGGATGGGGAAGGGGGCGCTTATAGGGATGAGGCTGGGAATGGGGACGGGGATGGGCGTATTTATTGGTCGGCTGAACAGATGGAGCTGCATTTTTGGATAGGTAGTTATAGCATAAGGTTCGGAAACGGACATAGGCTATTTTTTGTAGGTCCACGCAGACGACTGTTTGACGGACATAATTATTATAGATACTGTACAGCCTAAGCTGCTAAATTAATTTTTAATATTAAATTAACTTACTTTTAAATGCCTAAACTAAATTTTGAGTGGTGTAAACTTACACTCAGCTCAAGCTGTGGTAGCTTCAGAAGGTCAAGCTCGACTCACATTCTTGGGGTCGCGGGTTCGAACCCGGGCAAGCCCGTTCCAATTAGTTCTTTGAAACTTACGCATGGATAATACCACTGGCTTTTCGGTGAAGGAAAATATCATGAGGAAACCTTCATATTTCAGGAGAAGAAATACGATAGTGTATGTGAATCCGCCAACCTGCACTGGGCCAGCGTAGTGAATATGGCCCAATCAGGGTAGGCCGATATACCATTAGTGTTAAGGGCTGATGCAGAGAAACGCACACTCAGCAACGATTTTGAAAAATTCGCTAGGGGTTCATTGTATCATTAAAATTACCATTTTGCCGAAACCATTCATTTAAGGCTGTTAAGTTTTTTGACTTAAGAGATAAGATAAAATAAACATAAACATGTTTCAGAATTTTCAAACAATTTCAAAACTGGAAGGCCACGGGTCAGTTTTTCATTTGAAAAAAAATGTTATATTTATAGATTAGCTAATCGAGTGTTTATGCGTAAGAAGATAAATATTTTAAACACATGTACTTGATCCGGTGCACGCACCAAGCATAGCGCTTTCGAAACGTCCATCCCGCGTCGGCTCAGATACGTTAAAACCCGAGTATGACGCGCTGTACCTCGAGCGCGCCCCACTCCAACCCACACCGAGTGTACCTAAGCGATCAGTGCAGCACTGTATTTTATCGAAGTTTCGTAATTCTTGCGATATTTTGGTAATCTTTTTACGTTCTTTGTTATCATACTTTTTCTGCTTAAGCTTATTTCATTTCATTGACTCTGTTGATACGGTATGCAATAATGATGATGCTGTAAACTATCCAGTTGAGTTTTTAAATTCATTAAGACCAGCGGGGCTACCATATCAGAGGCTTATCCTGAAAAAAGGTACACCCGTCATGCTCCTTCGGAATTTAAGACCACCCAAATTGTGTAATGGAACCAGGTTACAAGTAAAAATGCTGCATCGTAATCTGGTTGAGGCCATCATTTTGACTGGGTGTGCCCATGGCGAAACAGTGTTTGTGCCGCGTATTCCCATGATTCCCAGTGACTTACCTTATGACTCCAAAAGGCTTCAATTTCCTCTAAAAGTTTGTTTTGCCATGACCATCAATAAGGCTTAGGGTCAAACTTTAAAATACGCTGGTATTGATTTAAGGCTGGGCTGTTTTTCGCATGGTCAGTTCTATGTGGCTTGCTCGCGAGTTAGCTCCCACTAAAAGCCTGGCTATTTTAGCACCTTCCAACATAAAAGTCAAAAACGTTGTCTACAAAGAAATATTGTAATCTTTCGGGTCAAAGGCCCCGGCAACTATAGCGTCATTAGCAGACATTTTAAGGGTTCCGTAGTACTACGAAGAATTCTTATAAGTTTGTCATGTTCATCTGTCTGTCTGTTTAAAATTCAACAAGACGGCTTTGTTTTGAAGTAAGTATTGCAAACGCGACATGCCAAATTTGGTCATCCTCAAGCAAACTTAAAGACTTGCAAGCGGCTTGGAAAAAATGCAATAATATACGTATTTTAGTGATTCAATTGAGTTGGGCCCCGATTTAACCGAATTCCAGTATTCAACATTACTACGCGGGCAAAGCCGCGGGCAAAAGCTAGTCAGCTATAAAGCTTTCGCACAACCCTAAATATGAGCACCACAAACGGACCAAACATATAAAGGTGAAGCATCTGTTTGTGCGTGAATGTGTTGCCAATGGAGAACTTGAAGTAAAACAAGTACCATCAGCAAAGCAGCTAGCTGATATGTTTACCAAACCGCTTTTTGGCCCAAAATTGGAAGAAATGAGCGGGAAGATTGGTCTAAAGAGAATTTTAAAATTCTAAAAAGTTCTGAGGATGTGAAGAGACTATATGATACCTATATCACCTCTTCCTATCTAATGATATCTATGGCTGTGGTAACCCTTAGCAACCGTAGATTGTTACTTGTCATGATATATTTTACGATCTTGTATTCTTTGTATTTACCACTAAATATAATATTGCTGTGCTTTAATCAAGTGTTATATTGTTGACCTAAGCATCGTCACATTATAAAAACTTAATAGTAAGTACCATGGAGGATAAGGAGTGGCGATGAGCGACTTGCAGCCGCAGCTCCTATTTTGCGGACGGAGTGTGTGACGTCACACTTATTTGATCAGTCTGCTAACGCCCGCCACGCGTAACGGTCATTCAAACTTACATATTAGACGTACGATTTTTAATGTTTTTACCTAGTAAATGTAAAAATTAAATGATTTGCCCTGTTTCTTTATGTATAAATTACCGAGGGAAAAAATCAGATGATATGATTGGCATCTCATTTCATTCGTAAGTAAGTTTATTTGTATATATAGTGATCTATTCTATAAAATTTAAAAACGGGACATCTAGCGTGATATTAAGAAATTAAGTGTTAATTCAGCTAAGTGTTAGGTCACTAGGTCGATTCTCAAAAACGTTTCCTAAATACCGCTAGATGGCAGTACAATCTGCCACTCCTCCCGCAAACCTACACCTCCCCGCACGGTCACGCGTCTTCCTAAGGAAAAATCCTTTGATCACATCTCTGCTTCTATTACTCTGTGGTAAGTACGTATCACAGAACGCGCGATGGTTCAGTGTCCACCGCACGCGCCGCTCGTCAATGGGAAAGTGAAGTCACCGATCGACGGCGCGCACGTCACCGACTCCAGCGAGTGCCACCAGGTGGCGCTGGCGTCCCGGATACGACTCGATTGCGACATATATATATATATATATATAATATCGATGGTGGAAATGTCAAAGAGCTTAAGGGACATTTTCTTGAAAATAACTTTTTAATGCAGTTTTAATTTACTTTTTAAGTTCTAGCGATCGGTATATTTAAAAATTCTCTGCGTCTGATATTGAGGTAGATATCAAGGATTGAAAATAAGTGTATTTTTTTCATTTTTGGTATTGTTATGATTTCTATATTTATTCAATTAACCATTGAGATAAATACATAGAGGGATAAACGTCATATGATCGCGCTAAAAAAATGGAGCCGTTTGTTCAAAAGTTATTATTTTCTTTTGTCGTTAGCCAGTTTTTGCGCAACTCGATATCGAAATCGATGTTGCCTACATGAAAATTTTCCCTAAAACTTCTGCTACAATTTAACATGATATCGAATACATTTTGAAGTTTAGTACAATAACAAGATTCAAATTTTTGTTTGGATCATCAATGTTAAAAAAATTAACTAACAACAACACATTTTCAGTTTGCAAAATATTTTCAGTACATATCATACAGTCAAAATGTATTCGTCGTCAGCCATAAAACGTCCGCTGCTGGACGAAGGACTGCTTAATAGAGGAGTGTTGCCATAATCCCCATTGGCAGGCGGCTTGGGGATTGGAATGGTCACACCTTTAACCAAGAGGACGCTGCTGCCCGTCCTCCGGTGGGTCTGGTTGCAGTTTAAGGACATACCCAGGTCAAAATTGTATGTATGTAATGTCAAATGCCAAAAAAAAACATAAGGTCGAATATCAACGGTTTGGAAGCTATCATCGAACAAATTAACAAACATCATTATGATGTCATCGAACAAATTAATACAAATAAACATAATTTACATACATACAAATGCCTCATCGTTCAAGTAGAACAGAATATGCATGTGTTTCAATTAATAAAAATAAGAAAATAAGTGGAGAGTTAAGCTGAATCTAATCATAGAAATAATAATTGAAATCATCTGATTTTTCAGAAATATAAGCGTAAAATGTATTGATTTTACTGGAATGAACTCGAATTCAATAGGTTTTTACTTTAAAATACTTGCGAAGAAAGGCTACACCACTTATTATACATCACTTTGATTTAAGAGGTTACCCAATTAAGAAGGTAATTTAGGCAAATAAAAATAAATAAAATCTCCCACGTATATGGGGAAAACCAAAAAAGGCTTTCCTGGCAGCACCGAAAGCAAAATGATATGACACATAATTTCGAAAATATTTTTACGAAAATTTGCAATAAGTTGCAGTAAAATACGGACATTAATTGAAACTAACATGTGGAAAGAAACCATGGCATCTTTTGTGTGTTCGGAGCACGAGTCACAGCTTTTTACGACACATTTACTAATATTTTATATTTTTTTATGTTAGACATATGAACCGAATTCATCGACAATAGAGAATTATAGACGTCAAAGCTCGAATTAGTTCTCAAGCGTATTTCAGGCGAGGCCTGCTTGAAGCGGCAACTTCAGATCTAGTGAAACATATAATATCATTGCAATTAACCATTTACTGTTAAGTTTACCGACAGTCAATTGATTTATATGGCCACCAAAACGCGTTGACTCGTTCAGCTCTGCAGGGCGATAGAGGGCAGGAGGCTAAAAGGTTGGGATGATTGGCAAGTCCAGGCAGTTCGAATCCACTGCTCAAACGGATAAGTCTTTATACTACAAGTGTGACCATGATGTTCTTATGTAAAGTGAATAGAAAGTATAATTATGATAATCTATTAAATGTACCAGCTTATATCTGAATATATAATATTGAGTAAAGTGAAGTGTCTTTCTTAATAGTATTATAAGTCAATTTTGTAGGACTAATTAACGGAAAGTTCATAAGCATTAACGTACAACGCTTAAAGGTCATTTCAAAAATAAGATGGCACTTACAACCTGAATTTACGTATTTTGGATTAGTACTTATTGTGCTTAAAACACACGACAGACGCATTAGCTAATTACGAGAGACTTACTACCAAAGTTTAACCTGAAAAAAAACCTCACCTTTACAATAGATTACATCGAAATAAATTGCCATTAAGATTAATTCTATCTCAATAAACTAAAAACATAACAGCCAATTCTCCGGTTTTAGTTGGAATAAAACGCTACAATTTAAAATTATAACGTTTATAAATACATTTTTGCAGAAATAATTTAGTGTAGTGACATCATTTTCCACGTACCCGCAAAAAACTATGAAATCGTGTTGAATTTGTTCACTCTGCATTATTTGCAAACTCTTAAATTTTTTCGAATAGTTTTACTGTACAGCAGCGTCCTCTATATAGAAATATTGATTCGAACTTCGAAATTGTATTGCATCAACCATTTACTTACAAAATTTCATGAAGATTTGATTAGTACGCAAGTTATCGTCGAACATAATATACAGACATACATAGAAACGCCGACATTTCCCCGTAAACTGAGAGATCTTTGCTTGGTAAAACATTAAGCTACTGTTTGCATCTGGCAACACTGGAAAAATGTATTAAGTGCGACGTCATGCATTAAACAAAGAAAATGCGTTAAGTCAGCTGTCAAATTGTCACGCCGGTCAAACCACTGAAGAGAGAAGTGAATAGAACGGAAATGTGACGGGCCGCGCTAGCCGGCATTAAGTGCAAATGCGCTTGATGACAATTCTACCAATAATATACATGTTTTTAAACTGAGAATCGCCAAATAGACAATTTAAATAGACGCGTAGGAAACCATTTCACATTGCATTGTACTTAGATAAATTTTAATCTGTTGCAAAATGGCATTACGAGCGTTTTACTTCGAATGCACGGCCAATGATTAGCATTTTTTCGCCGTAGTTTCTATACAATGTTCTGTGAAACTGGCGACAGCGGTTTTACATACAATTGCTTTACAACATTGTTTTGACAGCCGTTCTACCTAAGAAGTAGGGCTTTCGCTTGTCTGTGGGTCAAACTGCGACTCGTCATTATTAGATTTTGTACATCTATGCGTATCGCAGGCGAAGGAGCAATGTTGGAAGCCCCCAGTGATATATGAGTCAGTCAGGCAGTTATCAGTTTGGAGACTGCATGTCTTAATGTTTAGCAATCTAATGGTGACTTTAAGAAATCAGTGAAGGAGATAGTATCCAATAGTCAGCGAGTTGAAATAAATAGAGTAGTTATAGTCGAACAAAAGTGCTTTAAAAACTGACTAGAAGTTGCCTTTATAAATTACTTACGCATGTTTCTATGCAGTTTGTGAAGAAAAAGAAAGAATATGACCGACTTTATACACCACACCTGTTGTTAGAAAGAGACAAATATCTAATTTCTCGTACGGCGTAATAAGCTACACAAGTTGATTGGCCAGAGCGAGCGCATTCGCCGCGCCGGTGTGACTCTCTTTCACTCTCTCACACAAGACGATCTATCTATCTCAGCCATCCATTTCAAAGGGACAACAGTCGCCTTAGGTAAAATAAATTTAATTTTTTCCCATTGCAATAAAAATACTGAAATTACGCGAGAAATATTTTTTTTTGTCTCTCACAGTGCCTGTGTAGATTGTGCAGTGTCCTAAATACACAGAAAGGCATTATATCACCATCTTTTTGCTAGAAAACATACGATTAGCGGCAGCGTATTACCGGACATTCGGAAGTGAAAGACTGGTAGTGATCACGGCAATTACCTTGATTTCGTCTAGTAAATATGGCGGCGGGGACAACTCATCTACAGGTAAAAACATCTTAGCCAATAGTCTATTATCTGGTCGCAACAAGCTCCACGCCTTCAACACTTTACTGGTTTACTCCTTTGGCATACTTAGGTGCAGACTGAGCTGAATTCCCTGGAGAGTCAGTCATTTGCGCGCATCGCATGTTATACCCACACTTGTCTGTTATGATAGTGCGAAAGTGGTAGGTCTTGGTTTAAAACGCCAAGAACCTCAACAACCGTGAGTGGGCTGTCTTAGGCTCTATTTACTCAACAACTAGTTTGGGATGCATCACGATGTAATAACAGTGCACAAGAGGCTCACACCACTCTCCTTGGTGAACGAAAACTGGTGTAAACCACAAGGTATTACGGACGAGCAAGAAGCTTCACGGGGGGTTCGATGAGGTTTAACGGACTCCGATGTAGACTTGCTTGCGTTGGAGATCTGGAAATTCTTCGGAGACCTCTTTGGGGAAACCGAGGGGTTTGCCTGTGCAATTTCGGACAAAATTATCAAGACAATTACCAAAATATGAGGGACGGTAAGATCGACATGCCACTGCCCAGGAATCTCTCTGACATATTATTTTCGATTGTTCGCATCTTGCTAACAGCAAGTATTTGCCCAGGTACAACTAGCCACCATCCATCAGCAACTTGCTCTTCAATATGGCCTTGTTGAGTCGCAAGATGCCGTACTATAAATACGCACAAGCGCCAGTTCTCGAGAATGGCCATGCTTTGCTCTACTGGGACCACACTATCATCACGGACGAGACTATTGTCGCAAATAACCCTGATATCGAGGTGGTGGATCGGTTACTCGTCGACTTCATCATCCAACATGAGGCTCTCCTCATGTGGGATGATGAAGGCCCTTCTCGGCTTTGAATTGGCTAACGAGATTACCGCCATGTAAACATTGCATCGTTGTGATTATGTTGACTCGACGATCATTATCCCGATAGGCGTCACTGTGAACGGTTTCAAAGCGAGAAATCTTGACCAACATCTTAAGATGCTCTGACTAAACTGTTGGGTCAAGAATCCGATCCAAAAAGCAGTGATTCTTGACACGGCACGCATTGTTATGACGTTCCCATTCTGCATCCCAAACCACCGGCATCTTGGGTCCTGCCCCGCTGCTCTAGATTTAAGTTTTTTTATGTCATTTATGTTTTATTATTTTATTATAAAAAAAAACTTGGATCTAGGAATGAAAAAAAATATCAAATAATGTGAAATTTTGCATTTGTTCGAATAAGTAAAGATTTATAAATAAATCACTAAAATACTCCAAACACAAAGTTAAGTTTACCTAATAAGCAGAAAAGTCACAGGTATCTAGCTTGTCACCAGAAATCATAGGAATATTGAAGTTCATTTAATGACAAATTTATCATAGAGAAGTTGTCCTTTAAGACCTATTGATATGTTCAGTGCAGTCTTTTATGCCCTAGTTACTAGTTAATTATTATGTCTGTTTTGGTTTTAAGGGACAAGTTCATGAAAGTACAATACTTAAAGGACAGCTATCTCGTTAACTATGCTATCTAGGTTATTTATCTATTAATTTATTAAATGCTTGGACACGGTTCAGCTCAAACAATTATGAAAGCCAAATCGATCGCTTTAAAAACAAAAATGTTTTTTTCTTCTATACAAATCGTTTTTGTGTTCTCCTGTAAAATGAGGATTTGTCCCTTAAGCCCTTTGACATTTCCACCATCGACATAATAATAAAATATAATGTTAAATAAATATTGTTGGATACAATATCAAGCAATTTTATATATTAGGTAGGTATTATTATTATAATATTTATATTATTTAGCATTATTATAATGTGACATATTATTATTGTAATGTGACATTCTTATTTTATTAATTTCGTATAATTTTAAGGAATGTTTTTAATTAATTAGTTAACAAAAATATAATAATGTAATATAATTATTGTAATTTATTGGCCTTAAGCCGTACTCATTGAAATAAATAAATGGCCGCATCGACAATGCGCCACCTAGCGGAATAAAACGCAGTGTGGATCCCCATTGCGAGCATGCTTCCGGTGGACTCACTAAGCTATGGAAAGAGCTAAGTTTGGGAGCTTGGGAGCTAAGGGATCATATCCGGTACGAAGAAATTCACCAGAGAACTAACGACACCGCCATAGCTCAGCGTATTAGTAGGCTGAAAGGGCAGTGGGCTGGTCATAATATCTGTAGCAGAACCAGACGTGTTCTAGAGTGGAGACTACCAAACGACAAACGTAGGGTATGACGCCCTGATACTACACGGAATGACAATGTTTTGTAGGACAGCTGGCAGTGCCTGGAAGCGAAAAGCTGAAGATCCGCAAGAGTGGCGTGCCTTAGGAGAGCCATTACTGGACTATGATAGGCTGGTTGTTATTATGACTTCTCTTTGCTTACAATAAGTTTTTTCTGTATATACCTACAGCTGCTGTATAAACGAGGTCACATTCAATGACTAGCGAGCGGCAGCCACTGCGTTGCGGTGCTGGCCACGGTGACCAAGTATGGAGGTGTGTAGTCGCACTCATTAGAGCCTACAGCCAACAGAGAGCCAACAGAGCCTTAGAGTGCTGCGCCCGCGTCATAGCGTCGTTTGTTGTTACGTATTCTAACCTTATGTTCGTCGTAATACGGCGGGTACGGCATATTGTCCTGCAAACAAACAACCAATTGTACGAAATCATACTAGAACGTGTGAACACTTCATTCAGGCATCATACAAATACAATTTATGTAATAATTTACTTTTCTCTAATAATCATGAGGCCGGGCAGCAGTGTCCTCTCAGTCAACGGTGGTGAGCCTTCTGCGATCCCCAAGCCGCTTACTATGTTAAAAAGGTAAATATTCCGTAGAAAAAGTTATGTAACATAAAACATTTTTTTTATTTTTTTTATTAACTTATTTTTATATATGTTATTTTATTTTATTAAGTGATTATATTTTGTGACATACTTAATGAAATTTGCCGTGTAACTTTGGTGTTATCAAATATTAGTAATATAAAAACTATTTGTATTTGTACATTCTTTAACAACCGATATTTTCGTTTTATTTATTTAGAATTTGACACTACTCATAAAATATGTATTTGGTAATGCAAGGCTGCAAAGTTGTTTTTGGCGCTAGTAGGTACTTGTAATATTACAACCTGAGAAAGCGAAGGACACTAGGATTGAACCACAAGCGAAGCGAGTGGTTTAAATATAGAATCCTGAAAACGTAGCAAGGGTTCAACGGTACGAGATGCAGTATAACTTTGCTGCCGAGCGAAACACACAAGTTTTCCCCTCACTATAGCGAGGAAATGCTAGGTGCAAGAAAAACAGCTTCAATTGTATATTAAAAACATAGGACATTTCCCATGCAGGTGGTCTAGTGTTACACTCATTAGCTAGAAGGCGTCCACTACTGGACGAAGGCCTCTCCCTGAACAGGGAGAAGTTGCCATAATCCCCACGCTTGGCAGGCGATTTGGTATCGCAGAGTGTTACCACCGTTAACTAAGAGGACGCTGCTGCCCGTCCTCCGGTGACTCTGGATGCAATTTTAAGACATACCCAGGTCCCAGGTCCTAGGACAAATTGTCTATATTACCTTGTATGACCAAGGCCAAAATGTCACATGCCTTTAGTGTTTGTTTATTTTAATTTTTTAATTTATTTTTTATTTAAAAATTAAGTAAGCTAAAATTATATGAGCTTTACTTCTGTACTCTCGGTATTTGTGGTATCTACTTCGGAATCTGGACATGACGACGAAGGTACGTAGACCATGTGCACTTTAATGCTATACAACTCGGTCAGTTTCATAATATGATACACTCAAAATTTCTATTTCGTTGTTACGGAGGGTTCTATGGACCACAAACCTGACATTTGGTGTCCTACTAGGTATGTAGAACAATACAGATGGCCTGATTCCAGGATGTCCTACTACTGTTATCGGACTTTACATAGCCCGAGAATGTACCACCTTACGTGCTCCAGCTCCTCCTCTAGCCGCAATAGCTCAACATTAGTTCATCTAATCTAAGCGTCTGACCATCAAACGATGCCAGGGTCAGTTGGGTGTGGCGGCCTGCAGTATCCCGAACGTTCTTAGTACCCCTCGCCGTGCTGTTACCATGACCACCGCCTTGGTCAGGAATAGCAAGGTGGCCGGGGACTCAGGGCCGTTGTATTGTAGCATCGTGCATATTATGGGTATGCCCTAATTGTTACGCTTGGCTTAATCGTTGGCAATCGCAGGAACGTAACTTTGCGTTGGTGATGCTGCTGCCCATGCTGCACTGACCAGTGGTATTTAAGCTACATTCGGCTTGACTGGTTATACCGCTAGAATATATCTAGCCTGAACCTAGCTCGTTGTTTAGCAGAATGTAACGACGGGCAGATGAGGTTGAATTTGAGAAAGAGCTGATGTGTGCTTCCTCACATCACTTTATACTTCACTTGGTGGGGTTTCATTTCAGGCCTTGCAGTGCTATCTACTGAGCTTTCAACTTTACATTTATTACCTACGAGTTTGTAGCTAGCTAACGTTAGCTAGCTAGCTACTCAGTTATCTCACTTATCAATAATCTTAAAACACATTTGCTCAAAAAGTGCATTTACGCCTGTATACTTACCTACATCGTTATAAAGTTAAACATTACGCCCCTACAACGGAGCGTGCGGTTAAGTAGGTACTATTAGAGTTATATGGAATGGTATAGAAGCCAATGAAAGACGCATTAACGATTTCATAACATACTCGTTTATTAACTCGAATTAATAGCAGGAGAGGTGTGAGTGCTCTCTACTGTACCGGGTCGCAGGGACACCATAGGGCAACTACTAGCTTTATAAGCTCACGAAACCAAGGCCTTAAGAACAAAGGGCTCTTGTTAATAATTGTAAATAAAACATATGAAAGAGAGAGCATTACTTCATACGGGTCAAAGTGAGACAGATTGATTTTTGCTATATCCAACACGCCCCCTCAAAAATTAATCTCTTTCCTTAAAAACGTTTTCGAAAAACTAGTTACAATTAAAATGACACTTCACACCTTCCCGCTCTGTCTAGGAGTACATTCATCATGGTCCAACATTCGTTGCACAGGATTAGGGAAAACCCAGAAGAACCTAATCAGACCAATCCAATTTAGTAGCAATTCATGTTAATTACTTAATATAATTTCATAAACATCAATCAAACAGATCGTATTTACAATTTTACACATTTTACAAGACAACATGGACTTCATTACAATTAACAACATTTACTTCATTTGTGCAAGATTTTCTTTCAATGTCGAAAAACACACAGTCGGTAACTACTTCGTTAGGATTAATTATATCAGCCAACTGATTACCAGTAGGGCCAGTAGGTAGTATAAATGTTTTAGTCGAATTATTTTTCACCTGTTCCCTTGAAAAATTTATTTTATAATTCAATCCTTTGTGATTTGTCGAATTATTACCAATGCTTATACATCCCAAATTATCATGATAAATTTAATAACTCAACTTTAATACTGGTCACTCATGACTTTAACTACAAAGCTTCTTTTACAGACTCAAACAAAACCATGTAATCAGGTTCTCAAGACGAAGCCGCCGTTGTTTATCGCTTTGTTTGCCAGCTGTGAATTGTTCAAACAGTTGAAACAAATAACCCGTGGTAATTTTTCGTTGTAGTCATCACTACCCCAATATGAGTCCACGTAACCGCTCATATCATTTGCGTTACAATCAATCGACTCAACCCGGGTATAGGTCAGCTTTAATTCTATCGTCCCTTTCAGGTAACGTAACACCCTTTTAAAACATGACATAATGTTTGGTCGCTTTTGTTAGCAAATCGACTAAGGATGTTTATAGAAAAGCTCAGGTACGTATTATATATACTAAGCATCCCAACAGATTCATACAAGGGGCCTTTGTAGTTTCATCTGAGTTTAAAGTTCATCAATTTTATTTGCTATAGGACTGACAGAATTATTACTCAGACTCACTCAGGTTGAACTTTTCTAATACTGACTATATGTACAGCTCATATACCGACGAAACATCGTATGTCTCTTAAATCTACCATTTTATATTTGATCATCAAGTAGTTTTTGAAACTATTCAAGGTATAATAATTATCTGCAATTACAATAATGACATCATTGACACACAGCACAACATAAAAATGTTTTTACAATTTACAAATGTTTCCTGCATCTAGAGTATAAATGCAGCAATCAGCTGATGAGTATCGAAGTATCTTTTCCATCAAAGTTTGTTCAAACATTTGAAACCAACAGCGCGCGGAATATTTCAATCCATACATTCTTAGCTTTGTTTAATTTGCAAACTAAATTGCCTTCATATGAGATTTCTTCAGAAATGTTCATGTATCATGTAATTCTTCCGATAGTTTGCCATTCAAAAACGTCGTATTAAAGGCGATATAATGGACAAGCAAATTGAATTGATTTGCAAAAATCTAATATACGTCTGAACTTGATATTCTAGCTACTGAGGCAAAAGTTTAATTATTTGTCAGTTAAATTATATTCCTGACTGAAATCGAGAGCAACTATATGCGCTTTATATGTTACAGGTTTTCCAAACTCATCATTTTTCACAGTGAATACAGACATACACAGACTGTAAATGGTTAGGTTCTTTACAGTCAACAATATTTTTAACAAAAAGTTTTTGTATAAATCAAATAGGTATCCAGTTCATAAAAGCTTATCATCCCTGGATTTAATTTCATCAAAAGACAGGTGTTGTACAAAGTAAGCTAGTGGCACACAACAAAGAGTAAATATCATCATGTTCATCATAAGATACCCAATTACACAGGAACAAGGAATACAGATACAGATTCAGATTCAGAGGGCAAATAGTTTTTATTCCTCTCACTTCTTCTAACTTGTTTTTCACAAGAAGGTTGCTCATTTTTAGGTAGAGTCAACTTATTTGAAATTTCTGTGCACTTATTAAACACTAAAACCAGATTTACTAGGCGGTGGACCTAATTGTGCAGGTATTACGCATGTTTGTGAACCATCTGATTTTACCAATCAGACATGCAGTGATCTGATTTCAATATATCAGATTTGCACGAACTTTGAGTGTTCGTTTTATGTGTCAGAGTGACTAGAATTTCCACTTGAAATTCCCATAGACTTCGACGGTCTACTTTATAAGAAATAGATCACATCTCTGACTATCATAAACTTTTCTCTTACCATATCTCACACCTTAACCATTTAGTTCATACACGGCCAAAATAGCTTTTAATGATTTGTCATCAAACTTGGTCTTTCTAGTCTTTTTATGAAAATAGACAGTTGAACCGAAAACCTTTAAGTAGTTGCGGCTTTCTACCATGCCACAATCAAATGGTGTGTTAGCGCATCGCGCATTCAGTGCTTTAGTGGGACTCAACACAGCCTCACCCCAGAACGTTTTGTCTAATTTAGCACTAGGTACCATGGCAATAAATCGGACTACGTTCTGTTCCGTTCGTATTATACATTCGGCAAATCAGTCAGAAACGGAGTAAAACGGTGTCGTTAAGTGGTAACTAATACCTTCTTACATACAAAAAAAATACCTTAATTTTATTTGATAAATACTCGCCACCGTTTTGTTATAGTTGATATAGTTTGATATAGTTATAGAGGTTGAACAAAAATGTTCTATCGCTACCTCTCCCGGGTAGTAGCAGTAGGTACTGGGGTAAATAAAACTACCAAGTACTCCTGTATCTGAAGACAAATTTTAATAAATATCAAAATTGGCATATGATATTCAGTGCCAACATCGTTTGCGCGTTTTAACGCTTGACAATGCCATCTACAACTTTTTGGTAGTACTAAAATAAAGTAAACAATACAGATGGCTAAAATGACTTATACATAACCGCCTACCATGAACAGGCATAGCCTTGTTCATACAAGTTCACAAGTGTATTTATGTAATCAGGCAAAACCTTTATGACGTTCTTTTAACACAAAAGTAAACCCTAGTGGGGTATAGTAATAAGAGTAATAAGACCAACTTAACATCGCAAAATACTTAATAACAAACGGTAACTATATTATCTAGATTAAGACTCCGCTGTAAGTGTTCATGCACAATACTCATTGATCAGTGATTGGCAGAAGGCAACACTTACCCACTGCACATTTAATTGTACCGTTTTTTAACTTGAGTGTCACGACTCTTACCAAATTGTCTTGTCCAGGATGGGTGTCAATCACTCTGCCATATAGCCAACGACATGGTGGCAAATTTTCTTCGCGTACCACGACTATATCACCAATACGGGGTTGAGGCATCGTAGCCGACCAACGATATCTTTTATAGAACCTTGTCAAATACTGTCGCGACCACTGTCGCCAGAAGTCTTGGGCCATTCGTTGGGTGTACTGCCATCTACGCAATGAGCTGATATTACTGTTTTCAAAATTTTGATCTGGCGGAACCACCATGGGCTCACCTATGATGAAGTGGCCAGGCGTCAGAATAGTTGCATTTGTATCTTCAGTTCCAGCGATCACATAGAGTGGCCGAGAATTTAAACATGCCTCTATCTGCGCCAACACAGTAGCCATCTCTTCAAACGTTAACGTGGATTGCCCGATAACTCTCTTTAAATGGTACTTGACTGATTTTATTCCGCCTTCCCACATTCCGCCAAAATGTGGAGATCGCGCTGGTATGAAGTTCCACGAACACCCGTTGGTTGCCAATGCCTCTGAAATTTCTTGCATCATTTCTTGCAAATTTCTTCAGTTCGCTAGCTGCACCGGTAAAGTTTGTTCCATTATCACTCCAAATTTCCGTGCAGTAGCCTCGCTTGGAAACAAATCTCTTAAAAGCTTGAAGAAAACCTTCTGTTGTAAGCGAAGTCACAACATCGAGGTAAACCGCTCTACTAGCCATACAAACAAACAAACAGATATAGCCTTTGTGAGATTGGTGACCACGACCTTTTGCTGTTCGTATCTGTATTGGACCAGCAAAATCTACCTCACTTGATTTAAAAGCCCTAGAGGGTGTTGACCTTGCCGAAGGCAACTGTCCCATCAACTGGGTTCCAGGTTTTCCTGTATTCTTTACACACGTTACGCATTTGCGATAACACTGTTTTACAAGTTGAGCTGCCCCTAAAATCCAATATTTATTTCTTAGGTAGCACAACATTAATTGTGGGCCTCCGTGTAAAGTTTGTTTATGCGCATCCGTAATCAGAAGATTAGACAGACATGTGTCTTTGGGTATCAATACTGGGTGTTTTCAATTCATACTTAGATTCGAATGCTCCAACTTACATTTCATCATATCATTTAATTCCTGTGTTGTCAGAAAGCCTGCTTGTTTTTCTAATTTATTTCCTTTCAGGTTTTTGAAGAAACGTCTGCTATCACTCGTACCATCCTTGTAAGCGAAGAAAATCTCTCGAATAGAGAGCTATCAACCGTAGCACAGTGAGTTTTTAAATTGACTTCTTCCACATTTGTATCAATTTCTTTGGCCTTGGTATAATCGATACGATCCTTGTGTAGAAATTCTGGACCTTGAAACCACGTTGTATTTTTCGCTAAGTCTGATGGTGACTGACCTCTAGACGCTGCATCTGCTGGATTACACTTCGTTGACACATGTGACCAGTGATGTGAATCGAGGTTCAATACGATTTCTGACACACGGTTTGCAACGAAAACTTTCCAGCGACTCGGATGACTGTTCAACCATGCAAGAACTACGGTGGAGTCTGTCCAGGCATGCAGACGAGTTTTATCAAGTTGCAACAGATGCAATTTCCATCATTAACCTCGTAAGTAAAACTGCGCCGCATAATTCAAGTCTGGGTATAGAAACTCGTTTTATTGGAGTAACCTTCGTTTTTGCAGATATCAAAGACACGTGTACCTGACCCATCGAATCGATGACGCGAGCATAAACTACTGCTGCGTAAGCATCCTTTGAAGCGTCGCTGAATCCATGGAGCTCCATTACATCACCCACTGTGACACAAATCCATCGCGGTATTATAACGTGAGTCAACATTTTTAACTCCATCTTGTATCTCTTCCATTCACTTAAAATATGATCTGGTACGGTCTCATCCTAGTCCAATCCCGCTAGCCAAAGTTTTTGGATAAGAATCTTTGAAACAATTATGCTCGGCTCCGCCCATCCCAGCGGGTCATAAAACCGACAAATTTCTGATATGATACTTCTTTTTGTTGCAGGTTCCCGAACTTCAGGCGCATCGACCTCGTAGCTGAAAGAGTCGTCGCTGCGGATCCAGGTAAGTCCAACAATTTTCATTACTTCGTTTGTTTTAATTTTTAAGCCTTCTACAGCTTCTGCTTCTTCTACCTTTTCATTTTGCTCCATTTCTTGCAATAGCTCTTCGCTGTTGCTAGTCCATTTTCGCAGACTAAATCCTCCTTTTTCTGCTAGAGCATTCATTTCTTTATAAAGTTAATTCCTTCTTCCACATTCTCACATCCTGCTAAGAGATCATCCATGTAAAACTGGTTTACCACAGCCTTAGCTGCAGCTGGGTACCTTTGACCCTCATCGACGCTAAGTTGCTGCAATGCCTTTACCGCTAGATAAGGAGCCGATGAAACTCCGAATGTCACTCGTAGCATTCGATAATGCCTTATTTCTCCAGCTGCGTCATCCCTCCATAGTATTCTTTGGTAGTCGGCGTCCACTTCATTGACCTTGATTTGACGGTACATTTTTACAATATCTGCGGTAAGGCATATACGAGACACTCGCCATCGCATGACGAGGTGTTTCAAATCACCTTGCAAAGTTGGACCAATTAATAAGTGATCATTAAGAGATTTGTTGTTAGTGCCTTTACATGATAGACAGCCCGTATCTTCGTAGTTTGCTTATCTTTCCGTACCACGGCATGGTGAGGTAAATATATGGCTTTCGGGTTGTCCACTTCTTTCACCGGTATGAGTTCCATGTGTTTTAATTGTAAATATTCATTAATAACTTCCTTGTATTTTTGTTTCAGATCACCATTGTTCAATCTCCGTTCTAATGCAAGTAACCTTTTCCCAGCTATCTGCTGAGAGTGTTGGACTACAGGACTCTCGTTCTTAAATGGCAGTCGAACAACATATCTGCCTTCTTCATCTCGGACTGTGGTTGCCGCAAAATGTTCTTCACATTGTTTGTCTTCATCAGTTTGCAACCTTTCCTTACACATAGGGACGTCGTCTTCTAGTTCCCAAAAACGTTTTAACATATCATTGTCTTCCACAATATGCATGACTTTTATTTCCGATGTTCCTTTTATTGCGTCAAGTGTTCCAGATAGTATCCATCCAAGTGAAGTGCACTGAGCGATCGGCGATCCTTTCGGACATTTCTTGACTCCTTCTTGTATAATTTGTGCATACACCTCGGCACTCAATAGCATATCAATCCAATTCGGTGTATGATATCCGGGATCCGCTAAGACCATTTCTTGCAGCTCCTTCCATTCGAATGACAACCTCATTTGTAGGTAAAAGTGTAGTGATCGACTTAAGTACATGAGCTTTGACGTCTATCACTACCCGTGGGTCAATCCGAGACGATATTTTAAGGTTGACTACTGCATTGGAGACTAAGGCCTTGTCCCCTCCTATTCCCGTAATTTGATTTTTTGTGAAAGTCTTTTTTAAACCCAATTGTTGGACCATTGCTTCCGTGATAAACGAAGACTAGGATCCTTGGTCTAATAATGCTCTAACTGTAAACCCTTGGCCATTCCTAGACTCCGTTTTGACTAGCGCTGTTGCCAGTAAAATAGGATTTTGTTTGCGTACAAAACAGGAAACTTCCGAAGCTTCTTCTTCTGATGATTGTGCTGCAAGTTCTGCATCTCCGTTGTTATCTGATGGAGTAGATTCTACAGCACTGGATACATGGCTTGTTGAAGCGATAGTATCGTTTACACTCTGTTGGTGCAACAGAACATGATGTCGTCTCGAACAAATCGAGCACTTCAGATTTCTCTTGCAGGTATGTGCAGTGTGATTAGAGCCCAAACAACAAAAACAAATTCTGTTAGACTGAATAACATTACGTCGCGCTTCTACAGCGATTCTCTTGAACGCCATGCAATCAGTAAGTGTGTGCTTATCGGAACAGTACGCGCACTGACCCGTGGTAATGTGCATAGACTTTGACTTACTAACATTAAAATTATTACGACCTTGATATTTGGATGACATGTTGGGCCGCGAATCCAGAAACTCTAGCGCTCGATAGCGTTTAGTAAGAAACTCTTGGAACTGTTTATAAGTAGGTAGTTCGTCTGAAATGCCTCTATTAGTAGCACTGAACTCCCACTCCTGACTGGATTCTGAGTCCAGTTTTTTGGCCAGTATGTGGATAACTAGGATGTCCCAGTTTTCTATCTTAATACCAATATTAGAAAGAGCCGCCAAACAATCGTTTGTAGTATCCAAAATTTCCTTCAAACTACTCGCGGATTCCTGAGCAACATTCTTTTAACCCAGGAGCCGTTATAGAATTTGATTTGAAATATACTTTTTATTGTTATAGCGGTCTTCAAGCAGATCCCAAGCTCTTCCATAATTATCCTGGGTAATTGGAATGCTGCTTAGCAATTGTTTGGCTTCCCCAGTCAAATAACCTTTTAAATACAATAGTTTTTGGACATCGTCTAAGGTGTCGTTATTATGTATGAGTGATCTAAACAAATCGCGGAAAGTGGTCCACTCTGAATAGCATTTGCCTGAAAATGAATCAATGTTCACTTTCGGCAATTTCACATTTGCTCTTGACCCTTCCCCTTTTGAACTTTCCGTACTTCTACTAGGCACACTAAATTGAGCCAATTTTGTTTTCAATTCAGTTTCATATTCAAGGAACAGATCATCACACTTGTCATAGTCTCATTTTTTATGTATGACGAAGCGTTTATAGTATCACTATTCTGACCCTTCATTAGTTCCTTGTGACCGGCAAGAAACTCAAACCATAGATGCTCTACTGCCTCCAACCTCCCTTCTACATACTCTTTCGTTATTCTATCCTTGGGAGTTTTCTTATAATTAATTCGAGCTTTCGATATGCGGTAGTACAAATCATCTTGAAAATTTACAAGTCTTTCCATTCTGACCAACTTGTGTAAAACTCAACTAACAGAACACACAATTTGGAAACAACTGTATTAATCAGACCTGAATCACTGAATCAAAGAGTAGTAGATTCTTACCAAGTTAACAAACAAGTATTTTCAATTTGTTGTGATGTAACAAAAACTTGAACAGATTTTTTTTACAAGTCACTAGTAAATTTGTCTGAATTTTTCTAAGTGTTTGAACTCTTAACTTTGGAAGGAAATCGGACATGGATTCCCCTTTCCGTCGTTTTTTCTTAAACTGTAAAAGTTCCTAAGCTACACAACACAAACAAATTTAACTAGCTAATTTATTCTAACATTTCACTTATATTAATTTATAAAGTACTTACAGTTTTTTTTCCAGTTTCACTCACTTCAAAGGGTAATACTACCCACAAACACTTTCCCCATCCAAACACTCACGACTAGTGCCACTCAGCTGGCAACAATTTCAAATTGACAGCTACTCGCCTGGCAGCTGTCCTCCGTCCGGGTTTAGTTACTCGCCTGGTAACTATCCTACCGGTACTGCGCCTTCCGCTGGACCGGTAAGCGATCCTTTGTCGCTCCAAAATCCGCTCGTTCAGCCTTATATCCGGCTCGAAGGACCATGAACAAAAGTGGTCTATCGCTACCTCTCCAGGGTAGTAGCAGTAGATACTGGGGTAAATAAAACTACCAAGTACTCCTGTATCTGAAGACAAATTTTAATAAATATCAAAATTGGCATATGATATTCAGTGCCGATATCGTTTGCGCGTTTTAACGCTTGACAACGCCATCTACAACTTTTTGGTAGTACTAAAATAAAGTAAACAATACAGATGGCTAAAATGACTTATACAGAGGTTGACAATTTTCAAACCGAAATAAGCTTCACACTTATCGAAACGCAGCAAAAACAAAACATCTTTACAGGTCTATTAAGTATGTTCATCCACAAAAATCACGAAATAGTTTTTGCCGTCAAAAAGAAAAAAAGAAAGAAAGAGTGATGGGACCGCACAGGCACACGCGCTGTGCACATCAATGGTCGTTTTTATAACTTTAAAGATTACGACCTACCAAATGTCAAACATGTCCGCCCTTCATCCATGCAAGCTTCACAAAGCTTATCAGTTAATTTAATGTTTTCAATTCATTCTAAATTAGAAAACATACACTTGCTTTTTAATTGTAGGAAATTCTTCTTTTCATCACTTGTCAGTCCGAGCAACGAATCGGACAAATACTCAATTATAGTGTTTTTAGCCACACATTGTTCTTTGTAATACTCACTATCGCTTTCTAGTTCCACAGGAGTATCACTGTCTATTATTTTTAAAACACCAAGTTCACTTAGTAAATTTCGTATTCTAAGTTTCCAGACACTATATTTGTCCCCATCAAAACGTTTAATATTACGCTTTAACCTTTGGCTCTCCATTATTTTGGTTTTAGCAAATAATGCTTGGAATACTACAAACACTTGTCACTGACAGAGTTCACAAAGTTTTTCTTTCACTTAAAGTGTTTTTTATATTTCATTTCACTGGGCCCATAACCTATTAGAGTTATGTATGGAAGCCAATGAAAGACGCATTAAAGATTTCATAACATACTCGTTTATTAACTGGAATTAATAGCAGGAGAGGTGTGAGTGCTCTCTACTGTACCGGGTCGCAGGGACACCATAGGGCAACTACTAGCTTTATAAGCTCACGAAACCAAGGCCTTAAGAACAAAGGTCTCTTGTTAATAATTGTAAATAAAACATATGAAAGAGAGAGCATTACTTCATACAGGTCAAAGTGAGACAGATTGATTTTTGCTATATCCAACAGGTACTCTCAGCTACGTACCTATTTTACCGCACGCTCAGTTGTATAGCGCCGTGCGTAAATTTTACGGATTTTTTTTTATTTCCATAAAAATATAATAGGAATTCCGTTACGGAGTTTCACATTACGAGAATAAATAAGCCCAACCTCCTTGGAAGTGCTTTTGCTCAATACGTTTATCTCACTTTAATACCAAACAGAAAATGAGACGAAAGATGTAGTTCTAATTTTCACCACGCGCACGTAGCGACATTTGTTAATTCGCGCCATTTACATATTAGAAACATCACAGATTTTTTCTTCTTTCCTCCTTATGGCATTGCACTTTGTGCATTTGCCAGTGTCAAGTATTTAGTTGCGACTTTCCGTCTGATATTTATAAACAATATAATAAAATTTGTTTAATTATTACTGTTTTCTCGCAAATGTGATTTAATTTATTTTTTATGACACTCTGTGGAATTGGTTTTTACAAACTTTATTTTTTTTGTAAAAACTAGCTTACTGCAGTAGTATCATAAATAACTAATTACCTTATGTAATGGATGCCCCGGCGGGAAATAATGAAAGCCCTGCAAAAAAACACTTGTAGAAAAATCAAGCAATAGACAATAGACAATCATTTATTTGTGGCAAAGAATAAATAAACACTGATAACAATAATACAACGGGTATAAACATACAAACGTATTGAATGGATCATTTGTTTCTGCCACAAAACGAACCCAACTCAGCATCAATCAATCAATCATTAATTTTTCAATCTGGTACAGTTAGGTACACTTTTGAACGTCAGATTTAACATAATTTGGGGGGGCACGGCAGTGCCCCCGCCAAGTCGAGCGCGAAGCAAACACTGCCGTACCATCCTTTACTGGAACCATTTCGCCGTATTTTCAGGCTCCTATTTGAGAACCTCTGGATAAGACCAGAACGCAGAAATTTTCGTCATCCAGTAAGCTATAATCACATACTTAAAATAAAAAAATTCAAGTCTGTAGGTCATTTAGTTCCGAAGTTAAGCGAAAGCAAAGTTTCGTATTTATGACATTCACTCACTCGCTTATGATCATCAGAATAGAACTAGTACTTCCCATAAACTCAGAGAGCTGAAATTTGGTACAGAGTTAGGGTTTAATGGCTACATAAAGGGAAAACTATAAACACTAGGATAATGGAAGATCTCAAAATTTGGTCAAAATATAATTCCTTGGACTAAGAGTGGCGGTGATACCCGCACACGTCGCTAGATGGCGCTGACTGTATTTTAAAACGCGCTTACGTTTGTTTTACCGATAACCTTATATAGGGAAGTGGCAACCGGCTGCGTTACAGTCGTATACGAAATTTTTCTACTTCTACTGCGCTTGAAAAGGTTTGCTAGGGATTAGGAGGGATTATTTGCATTTCGTTGATATCGCTTAGCGGTGGGTCGGTATGGTATATTGCAGTACCGAAACGGGTATTGGTATTGAATGGCAATACCGTGTTCTGAAACTGTTTATTTTAATAACTAGGTATTGGTCGTTTCTTTAATAACTTAGTTTTTGAGTTTCTGCAGAGGTATTTGGTTGCAGTTGTTATTAAAAAAACGCTTTACAAAAATAACTGTGTTGCACAAGAAGGTACAAATACCGATTGGTTTTGGTAAATTTTTTGTTGATGTCTTTTTGATGATTCCGTTTAAACTTTTTATAATAATAATTTATTTGCTCTAAATAATCTTTGCTTACTACCTACTAGTTAGTGGTTAGAGTCACCTTTTTTCAAGTATAAAAATGCTCATGAATTAAAAAGATTACTGATTACATTTGTTGGAAAGTGCACAGATTCAGTGAATAAAGTGTGATATAATCTTGTACTTTTGAATGATATTCAAATTCAAACCCTTGACTTTTTTCAAAAAACGCATTTTATGTTTCAGTAATAAGTCTTATAATAATTGTCATTTTTAGTTTTACTTTTGGCGCTCTAGTCGTCTCTAGGCCTTGGAGAGTACGATTACGTTCGGAATATTACGGATAAACTCGGGCGCATCACATCGGCTGCGAAGCGACGATCGGTATTGTCCGTCACCCGTCGGTACTCGGCACGCGCAGGTATTGGTTCCCGCTCGTTACGATGACTTTGAGACGGTTCGCGTTTTCGCCAATACCTAGTTTCTCACAATACCCAGTTATCGAAACTCCGAGTACCCGGTATTGGGTATTGCATTGATAACTGGGTATTGAAACTGTTTACGGTTAGCACCGACCACCTCTAATATCGCTTATTATTTCGTGAGGTTTGCTAAGGTTAATTAGCAGGATGTTATTATAAAATAAATCAATATACGCACGTTTCTACAAAAAGAAGTGAAATCCCACCAAACCATTCTGTAAAAAACTAGCCAAGTCTCGATGGAGCTGCTTGTTTATCTCTAAAAAGTAATGAAATCTAGACAAAGTCGTGCCAAGTCTAAGGTTCTTTACTGCGATTTCTTTATTATTATAGTTAATGTTGTGTGACTTGGCCGTTGAACGGTACACAAGGGTACAAAACCAGGTGCTCCATTACACCAATCTGTCGCCAGAACCGCTACCCATTGACGATGGAAAATTGCCACTTGGAAAACGTTGATTCAATAACCAGTCAATTGTAGGCTTGATAAAGCTGCGTATTTCAATAATACTTATGTGTAGGCGAGCCTGAAACAAACAGTATAAAAAAATATTTCCAGTACAGACGGACTTCTAATCATTGATAGAAGTCCGTCTGTACGTCTATTTTATGTTAGATCGGTGGTCGATTTGACGCTCCAAAAAGAAGAGAGCAGAAGTCAGCATTGTCAATGCTGGATGCATGTGTTGCACAATCAACAACAGCCTAAAATGAGACACTAGCGTCCAATTACCAATACCAGTATGGGCTATTATCTTGCTTAACATACATAGGTAGTTACAACAGATAGAACATTACGTGTAAACAAAATTGACTTGTATCCACTAACGTATAAAGAATGTTCAACGGCCAAGTCACACAACATTAACTATAATAATAAAGAAATCGCAGTAAAGAACCTTAGACTTGGCACGACTTTGTCTAGATTTCATTACTTTTTAGAGATAAACAAGCAGCTCCATCGAGACTTGGCTAGTTTTTTTACAGAATGTTTTTGGTGGGATAATAATTTACACAATAATAATTGTATTCAATAAAATGTCATGTTAATTATAATATTATCAATCATCTAACGTTATAGATTTCCAGGCACGCTTGTCCTTTACAAAGTCGTCAACAGTATAATATGCCTTTTTAAGTAAAATTCTTTTAATCGTTGCTTTGAAAGATGTTTAATTTAAACTAGTTAAACTTGTCGGTAAAATATTGTAATATCGCACACAGTTATTTTTGAATCTTATCTAGCCTTGTTCTGGAAATAATGAATTTAGACATATACCTCGTGTTTAGGTTATGCGTACTTATGACACATTTCTTAATATAATTATTAATTTTTTTCCTGGCATACATAATGTTGTCAAGAATGTACTGGCATGGCATGGTCAAAATATTTATAGATTTAAAAACCTCTCGCAAGGACTCTCTGGGCCCAGTACCGGTTACCGGGCATAGTACCGGTTACCGGGCATAGTACCGGTTACCGGGCATAGTACCGGTTGCAAGCTACCGGCGGCGCTAGTCTTCCGTTAGGCCCGGCAGGTGACGTCACGCACGCTTGTATGTACTGTGCGTGCTATGGCAGTAAACAGTATGTAACTATCGTACGTACAAGCAAACTTTGTTTGTCATAAGTCAATCATTTATTTAAGTTTTTGATATAGAAGATAGTAGATAGATACAATGTTGTGCGTGTATTGCCTGAGCTTGCTATTACAGCTGTATTGACATTTAGATATAATAGGCTAAGGCTCATATTAGGCTAAAAAATGTACCATCACACACGGGAACTGCAACACACGATAGATAACACACAGAAAATAGGTAACACACTGGAAATGCTGTTAAGATTTGTTCACAACTGACAAGACTTACTATAAATTATGTATAGTAAGTTTCAAACATAATATAAAATGTACATTCAGTACTAATTTTAGAGTTAGGCGAGGACTATCGTATACATACACTTATCATACAATTTTTAATAAATTTTATACATGCACGGAGTGGCTGATTATCCGTAAGGCAAACTAGGCACTTGCCTAAGGGCGCGAAGGCACGAAGGGGCGCGCGTAGTTTTTTTTAAGGAAATATTATTACTATGTCAAAAAAATTCTACGTTTCACTTTTTTTTCGATGGACAAATGCATCTTCTAAATGTGCGTTACGGTTAATGGAGATGGGTGGTTTGTTATAGCGAAGGTAAGAGAGCCAGGGTAAGTACCGTTTAATTACTTTTTTCATCTCCAAAAGGCGCAGATCACCATATAAATCACTTACAAGATCGACCCAAGATGTGCTTAAGCATGCCTTGATAGGATACGGTCTAGAACTCAATCGCCCTGTATAAGTCGCGATCTTTCTTCGTGGATAGGCGTAATTGTATAATAGTGTGCCAGACTCCAGAGGAGCGCTGATCAGGTGCTTGGCTAGAACGCTGCCGACATTTAATCCGCCCCTGCATGCACGTAAGAAACTTTGCACATTACATGTTTAGAAGTTGTAGTAGACTAACATAATAAAATCATTTTTCAATACCAACAATATCAAATAAGCATACGGGTCTAATTGACAGACCCCTCTTTTGAAGCTGGTTAAAAATACGCAATGTAAGCGTGTATAGTATACACGTGTGTATACGTGTGTAAGCGTGTATGGGTTTGCCTTCCGATCATGTGGATCGACAACATTACGGTTTAAAAATCGAGGATATTTTGAAAAAATAAAGTGGAGGAGGGCTTTGTCCAGCGTAGTCTCAGGGCTGATAATGATGACGATATTGCATTGAGAACAAAGCTTTACACCTATAATATGAGTTATTATTGCCTTCAATATTTAAGTGGAAAATTAATATTAACAATATAAATAAAAAAACTAAGGAGACGTTTTGATATAGTCTTACTGAGAATAACTAACACTCGTGCACGAGCGCCTTAGTCATTTATCAGACATTAATGAAGCTTATCGAGATCACTATCTTTAGAGATCCTTATCGGCGGGGAACCTTCTCCTTTACCTAGGAAAATTCTTCTAAAAGCCGTCCAGCAAAAGGCATAGTCGTGATTCTTTGCAAACTCTCTGGCAAGGTAGAATATCTTTTGCTCGTTTTGTGTAAAGTTTTCTGACACATACTTAGGTACAGGAGTTTGTTCGGTCCGCTGATATTAATACTGTGTGGCGACATTAGCTCCACCACTCACGCACTGATCCTCACGCGCACAAGTGTGCGCTGTATTCACCAGTGCACGTGAGAGAGCGAGACAGAAATAGGCGCGCTCCGAGCGCAGACGCTCCCGCGCCGAAGTCAACCGAACGCAACCAAATGTTCGTTCGGTTCAGCTAGTCCGGCTCTCACTTCCACACACGACACACGTCGACATCCGCGACCCTCGCCTCTCACGCGCACTGCACTATTACTTCTGTACTTATCTATTTGTACATACTTACAAACTGTATGTAATTGTGATTTTGATTTGGACTATTACATTCGTGTGGACTAGAACGGTATTTCATTCCCGACGGAGCAGACCCTCACACTACCACGCGAGTACACCAAAATCCACAACTGGAAGTATTTAATCTGCTTTGTTATTTTTTATATGGTTCAGGAAACTTTCTCGCAGAAGGACAGTTGTGAAATCTGCCACAATATGTTTCGTAACTGCTTTCGTGTTCAGCTCGTAGACATCGCTGATTTCGTTATTTTGAAGCTCAATGCCAAGAGCTTGAGCTGTATTGAGAATAACCTTCTTGAGTTCCTCTTTTGTCTCATTATAACTAGGTGGGATATTTCTGATCTCCAGACTAGTACTTCGAGCTTTGTGGTCTAAAAATTCTAGTCTATTCTCCAGGAGCAAAATGTAGTTTTTGTCAGCCATTATTTCACGTCTAGGAAATGAATCTTGTGCAAAGCTTCTTCGTGCTTCAAGTACATAGAACAACTGACTGCTTGACTTCACTTATGGAGCTTAAAAGTATGTCTAGCTTTAGTTCTTGTTGTTTTTGTAGGCCAATGAATAGGTCCATGATCTCAGATTTGCTAATCTCTCTCGAGGCACATTCGTCAGCCCGTTTACGTTTCGTAGAATTTTGACTTCTTGTGGTGGTTTTGCTCGCTGAGGATCAGGATGCATTCCTAGGCGGCGGAGAGCGGTTAATCGGCATTTTTAAAGCGACCCGACATCATATCCCGTAGACATCCACTGGTGTTTTCTCGTGAATGTTGGATTTTAGAATTGTATCAAATTGATACAACTCTTAAATCATTCTTAGGCGCATGCATGAGGCAGTGGACCACAGTCCTTCGTCAGCCAAGTGGAAAAAATTTCTCTTCTGTTCCGCAGGACTTAATAAGGATTGAGCGAGGCATGGTCCAGGGTAACAGTTTGAGTCCAACGTGGTTTTGCCTAGCACTGAATCCTCTCAGCACATTTCTGAAGGATTCAGGACTAGGCTTCCGGCTTTGAAGGGGAGTGAAGTCATTTCTCACCTTCTGTACATGGATGATCTTAAGCTGTTTGCACCAAAACACCAAAACTTGTTGGAGTTGCTAAAAAACACACAGGTTTTTAGCAGCGCCATGAGGATGGAATTTGGTGTAGACAAGTGTGCGGTCATGCGTGTGCAGCGGGGGAAAGTTGTAAATACTCCGGATTTACAACTTTCTGAGATAAGAACTCTCAGATCTCTTTCTGAGGCCTATACCTACAAGTATCTAGGTATGTCCAGAGTCCTTGGGTATATCAGTAGTGGACATCAAGAAATCAATGAAAGAGCGCTTCTTATGTCGCCTGACAAAAGTACTTAACAATCTTTTTCTGGTGGCAACAAGGCGCGCGCCTTCAATGGTTGGGTGATGTCTCTACTGATATACTCCTTTGGCATACTCAGGTGGACTCAGACTGAGCTGGACGCCCTGGATAGAAGAGTCTGTCAACTGCTTACTGCGCATTGCATGTTACACACACGCTCATCTGTTCTGAGACTGTACATTCCCTGGAAGTGGGAGGGGTCGTGGCTTTTTAAACGCCAAGAACCTCCACAATCGTGAAGTGTGTAGTCTTAGGGATTATTTCCTTAACAATGAGTGTAGGATCCATCGCGATATAGTGACGGTTGATAAGGGGCTCACGCCGCTCTCCTTGGCAAACGAGAACTAGTGCAGACCGCAAGGGTATGGAAGGTATGGAGGCTATGGAGCTGCACGGGCGGTTCTATCGGGGCTTAACGGGCTCCGATGTGGACTTGCTCGCGTCGGTGAACTGGTTGCGCTTCGGAGACCTCTTTCGGGAAACCGAGGGGTTTGCCTGTGCAATTGCGGACGAAGTTACCAAGACGAACTACTATTGGAATCTGAATCTCAATCGGAAATACATCATGATAAACGGCACGGTAGACATCAGTCGGGCATGCCACCGTCCCGGGTAATATCTCCGACATATCATTTCCGGTTGTTCGCATCTTGCTAACGGCGAGTATTTGCACAGGCATAACCAAGTGGCCAGGATCATCCATCAGCAACTTGCTCTTCAATACGGCCTTGTAGAGTCGGAGGTGCCGTACTATAAGTAAGCACAAGCTCCAGTTCTCGAGAATAGTCGTGCTTTGCTCTACTGGGTCCGCTCCATCATCACGGACAAGACTATTGTCGCTATAAGCCTGATATCGTGAAGTTGGATCGGTCCCAGCTCTAGGCAGTGCTCGTCGAGGTCACCATCCCACATGACGAGAATCTCGTGAAGGCCAAGAAGGACAAGCTCAGCAAGTACCTTGACTTGGCCTTCGAAATAACCGCCATGTGGGAGGATGACTCGACGATCATTGTCCAGATAGTCGTTTCAGCAAACGGTCTTTTAGCGAAGAGCCTCGACCAATACCTCAAGATTTTTTTTATTTTCAATTTCAAAAATTCTTTATTAATAATGATAAATACAGAAATGTACAATCACCAGTGTTTGTAATATCCTAGTGGTACAGCTAAGGAGATAAGTTTCTTTTTACAAGCTCGCAGGCTTATTTAAAACTTTAGACCGAAGATTGAAGCTATGATGATACATGTAATTCTAACCATTAATATTTTTATTGCTAGGTTTCATGCAGGAACATAAGCTTTAGAACGAGCATTACGTTATTTTAATTTGTAAATAATTTTATTTTAACTTTTTAACTAAATAAAACATGCCATTGGCGGTAGGCGGTAAATTATATTCGGGCGGTTTAAACGGTCAGCCGCTGGCGCACGAAGCAACAGAAACCCGTTGACGTTGTGTGTTGGTCACACGTACAAGCGCGCGCGGACCGCCGCGCGTCGCGCGCGCGACACCGCCCTCATACCGACTGGTAATACGTGCGAGAATGGCGCGCGCGGCAGCGTCTAATGGCCCGCACACGCCTACACCTGCGACGCTGTCTATTCATAGCACTCTAAGAAATAGTGATGCGGTAACTTATAACGATTATAAGTATCGATGTATGGTAGGTTATTTCTGCGTGATACACATGTATTTTTAATCAATTCATTTTGATTGCGAGGGATTTTTTCTAAATAATTTTTTTCTGACAATTTATATACGTACACATCAATTTTGGGGAGGCCAATCTTTAGGTGCAGATCATGTAGGTTAGTTCGAAAAGGAGTACTGAAGGCATACTTTAGAGCTTTATTTTGAATTACCTGGAGTTTTTTATAATTGGTCTGACAAGTGCTACTCCACACAGGGCTAGCATACGTAATGCAAGGTCGGACTAGGGTGCAGTATGTACGTAGCTTAGTGCTGGGGGTTAGGCAGGAACGTTTATTTAGAATGGGACTTAGAGCGTTTAATGCTTTGATGCCTTTAAGGTGAAATTTTAAAGTGTTTTCAGACCAGTTAAGTTTACAATCTAGCGTTACACCCAAATACTTGACTGAACGGCTCCAAGGTATAGGATATCCATCAATTTTAAGATTTTTAGCTGGCTAAGTTCTTTTTCTTGTGAAGAGAATGGCCTCTGTTTTTGAGGCATTGATTTTTAGTTTCCACTTATTGAAATATTCTAATAGTCGGTCAATCGAGAGTTGGAGGCGCCCTATTATGAGGTCAGTATCCGGGGATGATGTAAAGGATGCTGTGTCATCAGCAAAACAGGCTATGTTGGTCCGAGGCTGAACTGGTATGTCATTTAGGTAGTACAAGAAGAGTTTCGGCCCCACGATAGACCCCTGTGGAACACCTGCTGGCACTGGTTTAGCTGAAGATAAGAAGTTTGCGATATATACACAAAAACTTCGACTTGATAGATAGGAACTTATCATTTTGACTAGCCAAGTAGGGAAATTTATGTTTATTAGCTTGTGTAGAAGAGCTTTATGCCAAACTGTGTCGAACGCTTTTTCAACGTCTAATAGGAACATTCCGGTGGAGCGTTTTTGGTTGAGGTTATGCGACACGGTTTCAGCAACTCTGGCTAATTGATGAACTGTTGAATGGCCTTGCCTAAACCCATACTGTTCATTTATAAGGAGCCTTTCAGATACAAGGACCAAGCGCCTGAGGATATTTTTTTCAAAGAGTTTACCAAGACAGGGCAGGAGACTGATTGGACGGTAAGAGGTCGGGTCTGCAGTATCCTTGCCGGGCTTGTGAATTGCTATAACTTTAGCTGTCTTCCAAGGTAATGGGAAGTAATTCAGCAATAGACAGGCATTGAACATTTTGGTGAGCAAGACAATGGCCTTTTGGGGTAGATTTTTAATTAAAAGGTTTGTAATCTGATCTGGGCCAGGGGCTTTGCGTGGTTTCAAACCAGTTATATTTTTTTTATCTCTAGCGGTCTAACCAACAAGATACGGTCATCACAAGTGTCAACATCTAGGTTGGATACAGAACACTCAACTGCTGCCATCACATCACTGGACCAATCATGCGTTAGCAACATATTATTTAAGAATGTATTTGCTAGTACGTTACATTGGGTTTGCTGGTCGGTAGTAAGGGAGCCATCTTCCATTTTGAGTGCCGGTATAGCAGTTGCATTGGTGGAGCGTAAACTTTTTACCAGTCGCCACAGATCATTACCAGGGTTAACAACCTTTTTTAGTTTGTTATTCCACACCTTGTCGTTGTGCAATTGTAAAGCTATACTAATTTGAAGTTTCAGATGGTTGACTTTTTTCATGAATATTTTGCGCAAAACTAAGTCAGTTTCTTTAGCAGCAAACCTACGTAAGCGGTTTTTATCGTCAATCATTCTTTTTATATTTCGAGGCAGTGTAAAAAGGTTCCAGGGCTTTATATTTGTGATTGGTACAGAAGAATCTCTGCTCTCTAAAATTAGGCGTTGGAAATCAGCAACCCCAGTGTCTATTTCAATAGAAGATTCATACATTTTAGAGGACAGTGAAATACCATTATTAATGAGATTACGATACTTTGTCCAATTAGTTTTGTTGTAATAAAATTTTTGAATCGGGTTACGAATAAACTTGCTGTTTAACTTGAAAAAGACGGGAAAATGATTGGAAGACAACGATGGGACCGTGACTATATCACTAGGGGCGCAGAGATTTTTTGCTAAGAGTATGTCAGGTATTGACGGAGCGTAATCAGCACAGTAGTGAACAAGAGTAACGTCTTGAGGCGCATAGATAACGTACTTGCTGCCAATCATGTGCTCGTAGAGAGTTTTGCCGCGCAAATTGCTAGGTCCAGGAGACCACAGAGAATCTTTTGAGTTCAGATCACCCATTGCTAGAACTTTGGTACCAGATGACATGATGCTATCAACATCACTTGGAAGTATCGGAAGATTAGGGGATTGGTAAACTGAATAAATTGTGACATTATTATTGACTGAAGTCAAGGAGATACCAATAGCTTCAAGGTTCTGTGTTCTTGGAAATGGGACAAGTTTATGCTCTAAATCAGAACGAACAATTAATGCTACACCCTGACTAATACTATCACAAAGCTTGTCCCTGCGATAGCAAACATTGCCTGGAATGTTCAAGGTAAGTCTGTTTGTTAACCTAGTTTCACAGAGTGCTATGATGTCAACATTAAGTCTACTCACTGCAAGTTCAGCGAGTTCCTGTTGCTTCTTGTGAACGCCATCCGCGTTCCAGTACAATACGCATAGTTCATGGCAACTAGACATAATGTCCAAGATGAGTCAGTATTAATATGACTTTCTCCATGAAAGTTTTGGACTTGGTGAACTCCTGTTTGATGGATTGGATTGTTTTAAGTATTTCCAGCATTTCCATTGTTTCAAGATCATGACGGATTTCACCAGTAGGCGCTCCAGGACACGGCGTCGGCTGGGCTTGTTTCATGAGTGTAGTAGATTTTATGGGCTGGAGTGGCTTAGGTAACGACTCAGATAAGCCGTCATTAGGTTTAGCCAGGACTTTAGCCTGATGATTTGTTTTTTGCTTACCATTAGGACCAGATTTTACAATCTCAGACCAGGTATTCGAAGCAGCCAAATTAGATCGAGCGGATCCGGAAGCTATGTTTTTACGTAGTATGTCGCGTCTGGACTCAATTCTGTCTATATATTTAAGCCGTTCTGTGCATTGAGCATAATTTGCAGGATGGTCTAGTTTACAATTGCAACAGTGAGCAGGCTGTTCTCTATCCTTTTTGGTGCATTCCCAGGTAGGGTGGGCTTCGGCGCATTTCACGCATCGTGGTTGTCGGTTGCAGTTTCGCGCGGCGTGTCCAAATCCTTGGCACCTAAAACACTGCGTTCCTTTTTTTTTGCTGGGTTTGAATCGTTGGATGTCGATGACACAATTGGAGAGATACTTTATTTTTTTAAGTTTTGACATGTCAGTACCACTAGGCAGTTGGACTATTACAGGTGGGCATTCTGAGGGGTAGACTGTCTTAAGCTCTAAGACATTAGCTCCAGCGAACCCCAAGGACTCTAATTCCGCAGCTATGTTTCCATGGGTGTATTTTGGCAGTCCTTTTACGACAGCTTTGGGAAGTTTCTCGTCTTTACGCGTATATGTATGATAGACTACTCTTGCGCTAAGCAGGATGTCTTTGAGTTGTTGATGGTTCTTGGCAGAATAGCACTGTACTCTCAGCAGCTTTTGACCTCTGCACTGCATGTGGAAGTCCTTACTGTGTTTTTCGATTAAGTCTCTTATTTTCTGATGAGACCAATCACCGTCTAGCTCAATAATGATTGGGGGAGTGTTATTAGCTGCCTTCTTCTTACATGCGTTGTAGAGTAGATCCGATTCTTTCTGGTCAGCATCAAGCGGTAAATTCTTAAAACGGTTTTCTGTAGGTGTCTCATTATTCTTAGAGCTATTTGAGGGGTTTGAAACAAACTTCTTTGGCTTCCGCCACTTGTCCGGAGACACTTCGTCATCTCTCGGTCTTTTAGAGGCCAAGTTAGGGTTCGATGTAGATTTGGACAAAAACTTGTCCATGTTGGACTAAGATTGGATCTATCGACAGGTAGTCGATAGCACCTTAGCCCAACACTAATATGCACGACCGGTTTGGCAAATGCGGAGTAGATACTGAACGCGTGCGGTCAGGATGAGAACCGAGCGCGGAATGGATACCTCAAGAGGCTCTCGCTAGGCGGTTGGGTCAAGTGTCAGATACAAAAGGCAGTGGTCCTTGACACGGCACGTATTGTCAGGAGGTTCCTCACTTTGCAGCCCTAACCACCGGCAGCTTGAGCCCTGCCCCGCTGCTGGCGGCACTCTAGTTTTTAAGTTTTATATAATATTTGTATTTATATTGTAAAAACCAAAAAAAATAAGAAATTGAATAAATGAGTGTATAATAATAATAATTATTCATTTATTTCGGACTAGCTTACCCGTCCCGGCTTCGCACGGGGACAAAAAAACCATTTTAAACCGACTTCAAAAAAGGGAGGTTATCAATGTTACCCGCGACTTCGTGCGCATACCTACTACTGAAAAATGCTTGCGAGTGGAACACCGATTTATGCCATTTCTTGCTACCCTACGGCTACGACATTAACCAATAGGAACAAACAACTCAAATAGACCATATGAAATGTACCTAAAGAAAACAGATATTCAGATACCACAAAAAGAAATACGGGTTTTTTCAATTAAAGAATGGGTGTTTCTCCACAGCTCACCTGATGGTAAGAGACGATGTGTGATGATGATGTGTGAATACCTCAAAAACTATCTGATTTGGTTAGGTCGTGGTAACGTCAAACCTTTAAGCGTAACTTCAGTAAGCTGTGTGTTTGTGTGTTATTTCGAAGCTTAAACTTTATTTGGTGTTTTAAATAAATATCACGGAATAAGCGGTGTAGCCTGGGCGATGATTGCTAAAAAAGGGACTTGCTTTTATATATTAAGAGAAAGATAGATTGCTACATATGTTGCAATAAATGATTGAGTATCTTCATAGCTTTCTGAGAGAACCCTCAACTAATTCCAATTTGCTTTTAACTAATGCTTTTGCTTTTGAAGGCCTCCCCTTTAGACCGCCACACTGTACGACAACCTGCCATTTGCATCCACCGGGTACCCGCGACTTTTAGAATGTCGTCGGTCCACCTAGTGAGAAGCCTTCCTACGCTGCGTCTTCCGTTTCGCCGTCGCCACTCAAGTACCTTTCTTCCCCATCGGTTGCCAGTTCTTCGAGCGATGTGGCCTGCCTATTGCCACTTCAACTTGCAAACCCTGCGAGCTATGGTTTCTTTTGGTTCTTTCTTTTGGTTTTGGTATGGTTTCTTTTGGTTCTTTGGCGAATATCCTCGTTCCGGGTTTTATCGCGCAAAGTAACTCCGAGCATAGCTCTCTCCATTGCCCGTTGCGTGACTCTGAGTTTCTCCAAAAGGCCAGCAGTTAAAGACCACGTTTCAGTTCCTTGTGTCATCACTGGCAACACACACTGGTCGTAGACCCTTGTCTTCAGACATTGAGGGATTTTGGGCGAGAAGATATTACGCAATTTCCCGAACGCTGCCCATCCGAGTTGGATTCTTCGGGCGACGTCTTTGCCGAAGTTGGACCTACCTAACTGAATAATCTGTTCAAGTGGTCAACAACTTCGAGAGTATCGTTCTCAACGACAACCGGTACGGGCACAACATGGACATCATGGACAACATCACCGGGACTTAATCGCGCACAAATAAATTTATTTTTATTTACCTCGACGGTTCGACCATTTATTTGTGCGCGATTAAGTCCCGGTGATAAACATAATTATTTTTTCCATACTTAACCTCAAATTTCATTTTTATTGTTTTCTCGAAAACTATAGGTTTCCGCACTCCCTTTCTTTTAGGGAGAGGTTTCCGTCTCTCTCTCTCTCTCTGTCTAATTACACATATTGGAAAGCCCTTTTCCCGCCTTAGCCTTTAGTTATTTCAACCCAGAAATACTCACTACTCATGCTACACTATGTATATTAAAGCTCGCTGACAGATCCGACTCAAATAGGGTAGGTGAAAAGTAGATATGATGCGACTTTATTTTTGTGGATGATTTTATATTAGGATGAGTAGCAGTTATGTTAATTTGCTGTAGGATTACATATTGTTAGAATTTTAAATTTTATGGCTTTTAAATATTATATCCAATGAATGAATGAATATTAGTAGCAGTGATGGTATGTTCAGTAATGTTATGTAGATTTGCCATTAGAATAACTGATTATTAGGATTTAAAATGGTAAGAAAAACATAATTAGGATGAAAATTTGTTTGTGAAGTTTTTTGTTTTTTTGTATGGGAATTATTAGGGACCCCAGTGCAGGAGTTATCGCCCCCACATCGAATAAGAAGCATAGGTTTCTTTCTTAGGGAGCTATATATAGACTCTTCTCTGTCGCATTAAAAACCTGCTATGGATTCCTTTTCTGTTTCACACGTGATAGTGAAGTCATTCAATTGAAACTTAGTACACGCACTTCTATAAATCTTATATATTTATTATATTTAATATATATAAATCTTCAGTCGAGAAACCTCCTCATTCCACCATTATTATCAATTTTGTGAATATTTTTGAATGAAGTTTTTCCACGTTTATGGTATTTCTAAGTTTTTAAAGCTTAAACAGGAAGAAACATTATGACCTCCGGCAGGACTCGAACCTGCATACGAGCAGTCTCTATGGGTTTCCGTCCCAACTGCTTTGCCAATTAAGCTACAGAATTCTCTGCCTTAGACTCTCATCCCTCTTTTCATCTCTCTTGCCTTAGTCTGTCATAGGCTCTGCTCTGCTTTTTGATAGTGACTTCTCGTATGCAGATTCGAGTCCTGCCGGAGGTCATAAGTTTTCTTCCTGTTTAAGCTTTAAAAACGTAGATTATTATAAATGTCTTTCTGTCTAAAATTCCATTTCCACTTCATCATCAGACCCTGGCCTGCCGGCTGGAGTATCAGTTATCTACGGAATAACACAATTTTATAATTCTGTTGTTAGAAAAACTGACCCCGACCTCATAATTTTGTCATTTTGGGTAAATCGTAAGACACGTGTATTTTTTTTCGTAAATCTAATTGTACATTAAAAGTTTCTATTGTTTCGGAATTGTAAGCAGTTTTTGAAAAAACATGATTTTTCTTTTAAACTTTGACCTCATTTTTGAACGCTATAAACACGAAATTTTCCAAAATCTTTTCTTAGTTGGCGTTTGCTCTTCATCAACATTCTCTCCAAAAATCATGTCGCTACGACTAGGAAATGCAATCTCGATCCACTCGAGATTCAATCTCGTGGCAAGGAAATCTCGTTCGAGATCTCGACCAATACGATCAAGATAGAGATTGGCATCGGTTGTCGCCTGTCGTCATGTACCTTACCTTTCTGTAAAATGGATGTCCGGCCGGGAACCAGTGATAGTCCTGCAAACAAAATTCCAGTAATTGTAACAGCCAAAGTGGGTATAATGGTTTCGTTGTTCTTTTGTGGCGCGGCAACAAAGAACAAGCTTTTTAACCGACTTCAAAAAACGAGGAGTTTTGTTAAGGGAAAAGATCTTTTTTCGATGTTACCGCGATGAAATTTCGTACAGATAAATGGTTAAGGAATGGGAAAAAAATTACGGTTAATTTCATATTATTTCAATATCAACCAGTAGAAACGATTTATGGGGGTGGTAACCTAGGGGGTTACCAATTCGACACTATTCTGGAATTGCAATATATTTACGTATGATTGAACCTTTTTTTTTGAGGTCGGTTAAAATTTGGTTTTTGCCCCGGGGTTAAAATTTGGTTTTTGCCCAGCTAGTATTTAATTAAATTAGGATTACAAATAATATTAATCGTTTATTTCAAGCAACAGGAGTTACTTAAAAAACACGGGCCCATATAATAGATACCTTACAGTCTAACATACATAATTATTATAAAAATAATTTTAATTAACACAATTTGGGCTGTGACTTTCCTGACAGTGTCAGCGCCAGAAATCTGGCGACAGAAATGCGCCCTTGTGCTTTGCCGGAACCCGGAGCAAGTAGGACTTGAAGTTCGTTGTCCGAACAGTCGACTCCAGGAGATGCAGCTGCACTACCGAGGACATTTTCCCCAGCCTTTTCTGCACGTACGTGTGCACGTCTGCTCCGACGTACCTACTCGGATCCACCCGCGAGAGGTACTACATGAATGTCAGCTCCACGGCTTTCAGTTCCGTTGATACGGTAGTGCTCCTTTTGTTAAAATTGCGGGTTCGACGACGTTTACTTCGGTCTACGACAGTAATGCCATCATTGTCTTTCCTCACAACCGGGGCGGGCGCTGGCGTTCGTTTTCTTATGCTGTGCAGTTGTTTGAGCACATGAAGCTGGAGAAGAGCAAGAGGCCTGGGCGTAACTATTCTTCTGCACCTTAGATGGTACTGGGCAACAGAAGGCACTGTTGGTGTCGCTGCGGGCTGTGATGACGAGGTCTCGCCGACAGGAATCGTACGAGCGCGGTCATTGACCCGCGAAGTGGTCTCAGTCGCGTGCGCAGAAATGCTGACCCACTGCCACCGCGTGTTATGTTGACGTGTTGCGATGACGTTAGTGATTTTGTCGGCACAGCGTTTGTTCATAATACCGCTAGCTCCTTAGCTCGGCGACATTTCGTTCTGGTTGAAACGGATATAAGAAACTTTCGCTTTCAGCTGCATGATGTCTTTTATGAAGCGGGTGACATCGACGTGATCCCAAGTAACTAGCGGCAGGTGATTCAAGTCACACGCCACATACGTATGAACATCATAAGGATCGGTCTCCTTCAGGACTCTGAAGATGTCCTGTAGGTCCCTGCCTGTGCCCTTCCCGGTGCCAACTAATAAAGCTGGAGGTGGTGCTGGTGGTGTCGGCAAGTACCTTCTTCGCTTCCAGGATATCTGCCTCCGTGTAGCTGTATGTGCAGATTTGCTCCAGACTGAGCTCATCCATCACGTCCAGTTTGTTCTGCACGAAGGCAACGAGTTTCTGCACGATGTGGTATCGGAGCGCTTTGGTTGCGCCATGATTTTCACGCGTTTAGCTGACGCGGTGAAAAAATATCGGTCAACATCGGAATAGCCACTTACGAAGCGACTACTCTGGCTGACAGTATTATCGCGACAGCTTAGCTTTAGTTTATTTAGCTCTTTACTCGCACCTATATACTTTCTTGTTATTTTAAACAACAGAAAACCGATTTTAATAATTAAAATGGTGAGTTTTGTTGTTCTCTTAGTACAGATGACACGTAACCGTAGTAAGCGCATAGTGATGTCTTTTCAGATGCAACCTGCCTTAATCTCCTGAGGGCAAACACAAATCTATTTAGTTTATCACAGAGTGTAGCACAGTGAGCCTTCCAATTAAGGACCTCTGATATATAAAAAAAAAAACATGTTGCAGTTTAGTGTTCGCGCACGCAAAGCCTTGCGCACTTGCAGCCTTTAGATCCCAATAAAATACGCTAAACAAGAAAACCTGGTCGAGTTTGTTTACGGATTTCAGGAAATGTGCCGTTTATCTTGGGAATCCAGTTATTTGCATACTTATATTTTATTTTTATTTTTTAAGTTTAGTCCATCAGCTTACGTTATCATAGTTATGTTGTCGTCTTTTATCATACCCTATTTTCCATGTCAATAGGGAATATGCATCTGTATCAATTATTAAAAATAATAGGATAAATGGAAAGTTTAACTGAATCTGATTCTTATAACGAAAAAAAAATTGAAATCTGCTGGTAAAGTTCTGAAATATAAGCGTTCAAAGTATTTTGGAGGGAGTCATATTTTGTCCCTTTCCAGCAAAACACGTGCATAGTATAGAATTTGTTTGGAATCGTGAACTTTGACGTCATAAACCTAGTATAGTGCCCTCCCTGTCTAACATGAAACTTTTATTAAAATTTTACTTATGATGATTTGTTTTGTTGCCAGTAAGCTTTTTTGTGAGTCAATAAAAAAACGGTATCCCTTTCTTTCGCGTAATTTAGTAACTCCTATTTTACTTTGGCAAAGTGAATACCAACCTAAACACAAACCTAAAGTAGGTTTTTAGACAATAGACAAAATATTGTATGATAGATTTTAAGATTCGATAAATAAATTAAAAAAAAAAAAAAAAACTGGTATAATGATACTTTTGCATTAGTAGAGGAGAGTAACCAAATATGGGCTACCATTTTGTTTTTGCCTCAAAAATAAAAAACTATCAAAAAGTTTACCATTTATTGACGTCAAAATAATCACACATACATTTTTAAAGAGCTAAGTAACAATCTTTTGTTCTTAATATTATAATATATTATTAAATTGAGCATTAAACAAAATATCAAAATAGACGCTAAATATGGAACAGGTACTCAAATATGGGCTACAAATAGAAACTTATAATATCTCGTACGAAAATAACAATTATAAATATTTATCTTATAAGAGATCAAATTACTTTGGAAGATGGAAGAAATCTCATAATTTACTTACAAAATTCACATATCCAGGTGTCAAACTCTGGCCCAGCACAGTCATTATGTGCTCAGAGCTGACACATTAAACATCTGACCCACAGTTCTCCTGCTGTGTTTTCGGAAAAAAGTTCCTGACAAAACATACACGCTGCATCGGCAGTGTCAGCCTCTCTTCCTATAGGCGCATCTGGTTCACTATCTGAATCAAATTGGATATCTTCTTCACCTTCACTTTCGTCCCTGGTCTTGGCTTTCTTATTTCCTATACTTCTTTTCTTCTGCTTGGGTTTCTTATCTTTTATTTTATTTTATTTTTCAATTTTCTTCTTATTTGTTTCAATAAGGTCATTTTTATATGGAGACGAAGTTATAACCGAGGCCACAGCACCTCTTCTACCTCTATTAGATGTCTTTCTGACTAAATATGGGCTAGCCCATATTCAGGACCATAGTCATAGCCCATATTCGAAATTCTTTACTAAAATCAACTTGATCGTGTACTTTACAAATCATATACAGCAAGCAATAAATCGACCGAAAATCATAAAATTAAACTTATATTCTGCAATAAAACACATAGTTAAAATATTTAGACCTAATTTTCATTAATTAAATAACACATTGATACGTACCGCAGAACATTTTTTGACAGCAGCAACACAAGTATGGTCAACACTGGCGACAGCTCACGCGCGACTGACGAGAATGAGTGAGTGCGATGTTAGAGCGAATGAATGCGATAGACGATCGTCGTTTGTTGCGTCTTTCGATTGTAGGTTTTCGAGAATTGTGACTAGCCCATATTAAAGCACTAGCCCACATTTAGTTACTCTCCTCTAGTTATTGGCATACGGTGTAGAAAGGCATAATTATATTTTCGCTTATTTTGCTTTGGACTATGTTTGAGTCGCATAATTGCCATTAGTCATATTATTTCGTAGTCGTATTATTAGTATGTAGCAGGCATATTTCATGGTCATGTTTTTCCAATACGATTTTGACTTTAGTTAGGTGAAAATAAACACAGGTAGTTGATTGTAAAATAGGAGTATCTAATTTAAATAAGCGGCAGTAAGGGATCCATCATCATCATCTTTTAATTTATTGATGGCATATTGTATCTTCAAAATGAAAAAGTAGGTGATTTATTTATTATATACAAATAGAATATTAGATATACCTACTGTGACAGTAGGTTAGGTTAGGTTTATTTTATATCTGAAAAATTAATAAGTTGTGTTTAGTTTACTCTATAAAAAAATAATATTAGATATACTGTGACAGTAGGTTCGGATTGGTTTATTTTGTATCTGAAAAATGTAAAAGTGTTATGTTTTTATTCTATACTAATCAAATATTACATATACTGTGACAGTAGGTTACGTTCGGTTTATTTTGTACTCGAAAAATAAAAAAGTTGGTATTATGTTTTTAATCTATACAAATTGCATATTAGATATACTGCGACAGTAGGTTACGTTTATTTTTAAACTGAAAAATAAAAAAGTAGGTGTTTTGTTTATTCTATACAAATTGAATATTAGATATACTGTGCCAGTACGTTAGGTGAGGTTTATTATGTATATGAAAAATTAAAAAGTGGGTGTTTTATTTATTCTACACAAATATGTTTATTCTATATAAAAAAAATGATATGTGGTCACCTCTATGCCGCGAACATGTTTAATTTGCACGTGAAAATGTTATAACCTAACGTAAACAATATCTTTTTAAAACTTACCTTTTCTGATGTTAATATTTGGTATGCCGATGAGCATTATGATTTTTAGTCGTTATGCGTTGATTATATTATGCTATAGTCTAATATGTCTAGTTATTGTTATGGTTACAGTAATGATGCGGAAAATATTAATGCGTATCCATTTATGCTGAATTATTATTATGCTTGTGGTTATTATGCGAAATGAAATTATGCTTAACTAAAATATGACATTGAATTTTAGGCGATACAATAGGGAACCAAAAAAACACATGCCAAGAAAACTGTAATACTTGCCAAAGAATGTACGGAAAAACCAGTAATTATGCTGGATGGTGCAACGTTGGATGTAGTTGACAAATTTTGCTACTTAGAATTAACTGTGACGAGCAATATCTAGATTAATGCGGAGATCGACACACGTATCGGCGAAGCAGCGACCATGTTCGGGAAGTTTTATACAAGAGATATGGAACAACAACCACCTTGCTCATCATCATTATCAGCCCGGATACGTCCACTACTGAACGAAGGCCTCCCCCTTAGACCGCCATACTGTACGACAACCTGCCATTTGCATCCACCAGTTGCCCGCGGCTTTTACAATGTCGTCGGTCCACCTAGTGGGAGGCCTTCCTACGCTACGTCTTCCGGTTCACGGTCGCCATCTTTCTTTCCCATCGGTTATCAGTTCTTCGAGCGACGTGGCCTGCCTATCACGAAGCCCTTACTGTCTTATTTGCCCCTACTGTTCGAACCAAAATATTTGTATACTAAGCGTGCATCCTTAGCATACTCTTGTACGGAGCTGAGACCTGGACTTCGTATGAAAAACAAGAATGTGGACTCAATGCTTTTCATATGCGCTGTTTGCGCCAATTTTTAGGCATCTCATGAAAAGACAGGGTCACAAACGAAGTGATACTTGAAAGAGCACAGCTGCCCAGTTTTACCGCACTGCTTAAGCAGCGACGCCTGCGATGGCTGGGGCATGTTCATCGCATGGACACTTCTCGCCTTCTTAGACAGGTCATGCTAGGTGAAACAGCAGATGCAAAAAGAAGCATTGGACGTCCTATGCTCCGCTTTAAGGACTGCGTCAATTGTGATCTGACCTCATTCAATATCGAGCATAGAGGATCGGAAAATCTCGCGGAGGACAGGAACCAATGGGGCAGCCGTATTAGAGTGGGTCAGAGGCTTCATGATGGCGCCTGGTTTGACAAGCTTGCCGTAAAGCGAGTAAAACGGCACGACAGCAACACCATTCCATCTGTCGAGACACATATCTGCTCACGGTGTAGACGACCATGTCACTCTCGGATTGGTTTATTTAGTCACCAAAAAAGTGTTGCTCTTCACACACTGTTTAAATCTTCTGTATTAGACGTAAAGGCCATGTATGTATCTTACCTCATTATTATATGGATGACCAGGCGGGAATCCATGGGGATAATTGTCCTGCAAAGAAGCAACCAGTAAATTGTAGGTAATCACTAATCATCGCAGTGTTATTTATTTTTCTTCTCAGAGGACTTAAAGATATATTGTTGTATAAGTATTCAAAGATTTCTTTCCAACCATCCAGAAACATTAGCAATAACAATTTCAGCATTTTATTACGCTCTCGCCCAGGATGAGCCACGAAAGAATAATAATGCAGGCAATTTATTTATTTAATCAATTAAAACGGCACAATGCCAGATACGTTAATCAATATCAACATAAAATTTACACAGAACTCAATATTTTAAGTAAACATCAAATTATTACATCATCATCATCATCATCAGCCCGGAGACGTCCACTGCTGAACGAAGGCCTCCCCCTTAGACCACCACACTGTACGACAACCTGCCATTTGCATCCATCGGTTGCCCGCGACTTTTACAATGTCATCGGTCCACCTAGTGGGAGGCCTTCCTACGCTGCGTCTTCGGGTTCGCAAATTATTACATTATTATAATATTATTATTATGTCACTAATACATTCGTTAAGGATAGATTAATAACAATTACACAAAATATTCAAATCAATAATTATAAATAAGACAATCATCCAGTCATAAATTTTTCTCACAAAACGTCAAGCATACCGACATCAAATCTGACCATCCATCATCGAACACATCACACTCAGGATTGGCCTTCAAGAGAGCATTGAGCGCGGTAAGAGTGACTGGGATGGGTGAGTAAGAGCGAGCCACCGTGCGACAGCTGGGCTCGGCAAACAGCTTGTGACGCCTGCAGCTGCGGTAACTGTCCGGCACGTACAACCTACAGACCTTATCATGCAGGTCAGGTGCGTCAATGTTCCCGCGCTGCTGCTTGTCCCTCCTAGCCATCAAGGAATTGTAACCCAAACAACCGAGTAAATGGTCCGTGGGGTACATAAAGGGATAATATCCGTGAACGCGTTTGTACAAATACCTAAGATATGCTTTCTGAACCTTCTCAAGTTGAAGTATTTACTTCTTCTCGTGTGGAATCCACACACACATAGTTTACTCAACACTTTCTAGCTTAGAACGCACTAATGCTCCAAATATCAAGCTGATTACATGGGGATTGTAAAAGTCTTTGGCATTCCTCAGGACGAAACCCAGTCGCCTGAATGACTCTTTTGCTAGATCGCTGATATGATCATGGAATGTTAAGTTTTGATCGAATACAACACCGAGATCTTTCATCACTGTCGAGCGAGTTATGATAGTGCCATGTATATTGTATTCGTGATTAATGGGGTGCTGCATTCCACCAAAAGTAACAGCGTAGCATTTAGAGGCATTAAATTCCATCCCATTCAATTGACACCACTGAACAATTGCATCAATATCTCGCTGCATGGCGACACAATCGGCAGCAGACCTAATCTCAGCAAATAGCTTCAGGTCATCCGCGTACAATAAGCTCTGCGCAAACTTCAGAACAGTAGGAAGGTCGTTTATCATCAACAAAAACAACAAAGATCCAAGAATTGAACCTTGGCTCACTCTGGAACGCGTGTGATAGGGTCTAGACTCATAGAAACCAAGCCGGACAAACTGTTGAACACCCCTTTTCTCCTCGTTATATGAATTTCCAAAAACCGTGAAAATTAGTTTCTTGGTTCCTTTAGTGTATTATATTTACCAACTTTCATCATCGTAGGTGAAATAAAAAATTCAACCTCCTAACAATACCCATTAAGGGATGATTTTAAAAAAAACACAAATGAAGTATTATTTAGTTATATTTGCTCAGAATACTCACAAAGTTTCAGCGCCGTGTCACTTTATTTTTTCATTTTGAACTTTCATCCCTAATAAAGCATCCTTAGGGGATGAATTTCGAAAAATCCTTAGACATGTCTTTCTTTATTTTTGATATTGATAGTATTTATCATATTTTTGATTTAGATATATTGATTGATATATATAAACCGAATCTGAACGACGTAGCTTGAATTTTATTTTTATTTCTATACAAAGTTTAGGGGTCAATTTCCACCTCCTTAGAGGTCAAATTTGGAATAATCTGTTCTTATTGTACACCTAGACTATTTGAGGAATATTGGGTCCAAGTTCCATATCTCTACAATAAGCGGTGTAGCCTGGGCGATGATTGCTAAAAAAGGGACTTGCTTTTATATATTAAGAGAAAGATAGATTGCTATCTTCATGGCTTTCTGAGAGAACCCTCAACTAATTCCAATTTGCTTTTAACTAATGCTTTTGCTTTTGAAGGCCTCCCCCTTAGACCGCCACACTGTACGACAACCTGCCATTTGCATCCACCGGTTACCCGCTAGTGAGAAGCCTTCCTACGCTGCGTCTTCCGTTTCGTGGTCGCCACTCAAGAACCTTCTTCCCCATCGGTTGTCAGTTCTTCGAGCGATGTGGCCTGCCTATTGCCACTTCAACTTACAAACCCTGCGAGCTATGTAGGTGACTTTGGTTCGTTGGCGAATATCCTCGTTCCGGATTTTATCGCGCAAAGTAACTCCGAGCATAGATCTCTCCATTGCCCGTTGCGTAACTCTGAGTTTCTCCAAAAGGCCAGCAGTTAAAGACCACGTGTCAGTTTTATATGTCATCACTGGCAACACACACTGGTTAAAGACCCTTGTCTTTAAACACTGTGGGATTTTGGGCGAGAAGATATTACGCTGGATTCTCCGATTCATCCGATTTGGATTCTTCGGGCGACCTCTTTGTCGAAGTTGGACCTACCTAACTGACCAATCTGTCCAAGGTAGTGGTCAACACCTTCGAGAGTATCGTTCTCAACGACAACCGGTACGGCCACAACATGGACATTAGACATGACCTTTGTCTTGCCCATGTTCATTTTAAGACCACCTGTTGGGAAACGTTACTGAGGTCGATGAGCATAGTATTGAGGTCCTTCAGCGACTCTGCCATGATGGCTATATCATCGGCAAAGCGAAGGTGAGTGATGTATTCGCCATTAATGTTGATGCGAATCCGTTCCAGTCCATAAGCTTGAAAACGTCCTCCAATGAAATCGTGAACAGTTTCGGAGAAATATCGTCTCCCTGTCTCACGACTTTCTGCAATTGAATTGGTTTCGTGGTCTCGTTCTGCAATCGGATTGACATTGTGGCGTTTCTATACAAACACTTCGGCGTTTCGATATATCTATAGTCGATATGACATCGCTGGAGGGACTGCAATACCGCGCAGGTCTCGATTGAATCGAAGGTTTTTTCATAGTCCACAAACGCTAGACATAACGGCCGATTATACTCCTCAGTCTTCTGTATAATCTGGCGGAGCGTGTGGATGTGGTCTATGGTGCCAAAGCCTTTCCAGAAACCGGCTTGTACGGGAGGCTGGAAGTCATCAAACCTGCGTTCGAGACGGTTTGTAATGACTCTCTAAAACAACTTGTACACATGGCTCAGGAGTGAGATGGGCCTATAGTTCTTCAATAAGGTGTTATCTCCTTTCTTGAAGAACAGCACCACCACACTCATGTTCCATGCTTCAGGCGTAGTACCTTCGTGAATGGCGGAATCGAATAACTTCTGGAGGACTAAAAGTACCGGTTTTCCACCCGCTCTCAGAAGTTGTGTCGTTATTCCGTCCTCACCTGACGCCTTGTTGTTCTTAAACTGTCAGAGAGCCATTTTGATCTCGTACAAACTGATGTCTGGGATGTGCTCAGTGTAGTGTCGACTACATGACCCGAGCATTACTGACAATGGGTTGCTGTGTTGAGGTGTACAACTGTCAATAAAACCTCTCGAGCTCTTTCAGAATGTCTGGCTTCAACGAAATGATACTGCCATCTTCGATCTTCAGATTCGTCATTTGGCTATGCCCCATAGACGAGTTCCTTGCGAACACTTTTGAGCCCTGGATCCGCTCAATTGCGTCCTTAATACATTCCGTATTATAGGATCACCAGTCGCGTCGCAAAGATTTTGAGATTCGTCTATTTAGCTTGACATATTCCGACATATCAGCTGAAGAGTGCAGTCTCATTTCTGTACGGTCTTCCATTAGCTTTAGAGTTCTGTTTGAGAGCTTCTGAGGCTTCTTCCGGCGTGGGGTCTTAAAGAACTTGGACCCTCTGGTTTCCCTGTCCAAATCCATGCGATCCCACTCTCATCGACATTCCGTGAGCCCGCCTTCGCGTTTAAATCCCCCATAACAACGGTGAAGTAAGTTTCGGAGACATGTATGGCCTTGGATATCTCTTAATAGAATGCCTCTACTTCATCGTCAGGATGTGCCGTGGTCGGCGCATGAGGGACTTACGGACGAGAAACCCGACACACACATTAACGATCTCCTTCCCAGAAGAAGAGCATGTTGTCGGACTCTAGGATTATCGTATCCTGTCCCTCTCTTCGGATTTCAGATAATCCCATAATGTCCCATCGCATCTTGCTCAATTTTTCCTCCAGCTCGACAATCCTCTCGACGGTTCTCAGCGTGCGAATGTTGTGTGTTGCCAAGGCCAAAGTCTTATGTTGGGGGTGGTAGCGGGGCGTCTTCCGGGGATTCTTCGCACCCCTTGCTGGTCCGTCACCTAGGCCAGGAATAGAAGAGCTACTCATTGCTTTGGTGTGTCTGTCATATTGTGTTGGGTGCATAATCCCCACGCTTGACAGGCGGCTTGGGGATCAGAGTGCTACCACCGTTAACTAAGAGGACGCTGCTGCCCGTCCTCTGGTGGTACTGGATGCAGTTTTACCACATACCCAGGTCTAATATACTATACTACTGCGGAGTGCTGCCGTCGAATCCGCTGTACCTCTGCTGCCAGCTTTGTAGTATATTGCCACATTTGTCAGTATTGTATTAAAATACAGGGTATTCGTTTGAACACCGTTATCCTTCTAGGATATCATTATGAACAACTTTTACTATGGGGCCAACCCTGAAATAACGAAAAAAGAAACAGCTGTTACATGTTTGTTTTGATGATTTTTGTGAATGGGTACAATGATATCCTAGAAGGATAACGGTGTTCACACTAACACCCGGTATTTAGAACTAAGTCAATCTTGTTTTCGTTTTCTTTCTTTAACCCTAAAAACGACTCGCTTACATAGACGTTTCACGTTAAAACCAAAGGCCGAGTGCCCCGACACAGCCCCACCCGATGTTTTGAAGCATTTTTGGGAGGAGTGGCCTTAAAACTATCGCGATTCGTATTTTAAACAGACAACAGCTTAATTTTCCCGCGCCCTTGCAAGGAACCTTGAAAAGGTTAGTAATATATGTTTCACGTCTGTCTGTTTGTTCAATCAGTTGCGTGTAGTATGAGTTGTGTTTTTCTGATGCCATTGTATCATGTATGATATCAGTACCGCATGGCGTGGATGTCCCGGCGGGTACTTCTCGTCTTGATAGTTCTGTAAGTAAACAACCAGTTGTAGGAAATCAAACTAGAAAACAAAGAGAACAATCACCACCTTCATTACCCGTGTTACGCTTATAGGTATTTATTTGGTTTACCGTCACGCGACTGTACATAATAAATATAATTACTCTTAAATAATAAAAGTTCGTACTTTAATGTAGGTAAATTATTAAACTTAACTGGTAAATAGTTATTAGTTTAGGCCAGCTACTTTAGAGCAAACATAATTATATTAGATACTAGCTGCTGCCCGCGGCTTCGCCCGCTTGGGTTGTAAGGTACTCAATACTCAATCATTTATTGCAACATATGTGGCTACATGCAGGTCTTAAGTAACATGTGTATATTACAGTAATACATATGACCCTTGTCAGGGTATGGCAACATTTGGTGCAGAACGCTCTATTTACTAGTTGGTATTAGAATTTTGTCGTTGAAAAGCTCGTCAAGGGTGTAATAGCATTTCGCTTCTAACATATTTATTATTTGTTTTCTTTTTGTTTTTTATTTGGTATATCGTACCTACCTATAACAGGTAGGTACGATATTAAAATTTGGTCTGTAACCACACCGTGGGTGGCTTTAAACTGATTAGGCTACCACCTGAGCCCTGGTAGCTAATTTGTAGGCCGCTTGACGACGACTCGAAACCGTAAAGTTGTGGGTTCGATTTCTGGGTGTGTATCAATGAGTTCTTTGGAGATTATGTAGGTATGGATTCTCATACTCATACTGGCATTTTGGTGGTGGACACATGGTGAGATCCTGAATACTTCCGGAGGAGAAATTCAATGCCTTACTTGATTCCACCAACCCGCAATTGAGCCAGCGTGGCAATTGCTTTTACAGGGTAGGCCTAAGAATAGAAAGGGAAATAAAAGAAAATAGAAAAAAAAAGAAGCAAAGAAAGGAATAAGGGGATTGGTAGTGGAATAGAAAAGGCTGATTATGCTTATGCTACGCTATAACCACACCGAGTTTGATGCTTCAATGTATTATCGTTTTTACAATTTGAGAAAAAAACATAATATAACCTCGTCAAAGTTTAAATTTTCATCGTCATAATCGTCAATCATTTTTAAACTCACTGCTAAGGTATCTTTAGCGCGTCATCTCTTCCGGTCCTGTGCCAGTCTAGTCTAGTCTATGCCGCCTTAACAATGTCGCCCGAACAGCGAGCTGGTGGTTTGATCGGTAGCCAGTTTCCGTTCCGCGGCCACCATCCTTGACTGCTTTGGCCTGCCGCCTATCTTCCCTTGTGACCAGTGTCCTGCTCATCTTCACTTGAGTGTCGCTGTCCATCTATCCACCTCTTCGGAATCTGTTCGCAATCGAATCTCCACGTCCATTGCACTTTGAGTGCACTCGGATTTTAAACTGGTCATTAGTGACCACGTATCAGCACGTATCCTGGACCTGGGTATGTCCTAAAAGTGCATCCAGAACGGCCGGAGGACGGACAACAGCGTCCTCTTAGTTAACAGTGGTAAGCATTCTGCGATCCCCAAGCCGACTGCCAAGCGTGGGGATTATAGCAACCCCTCCCTATTAAGGGGGAGGCTTTCGTCCAGCAGTGGACGTCTTCTGGCTGTAGATGATCAGTACCGTATGTAATGATAGGCGAGACTCATTTATACACCTTGGGTTTCAGACTATGTGGGATCTTGAGTAAAAACGTCATCCAATTTTCAAAAAAAAGACCCTTCCGAACGCGGATGTCGTGATTTATGATCTTAGTTTTGTTCGTCCCTTGTTCATCGTATAACCTACTTTCAGGAATGACTCATGGAGTTCTTTGAGCATACTCTAAAGCTCAGCCAAGTTCTTAGCTAAGCTGGTATTCTGCAAAACGGACACGTGTTATGCGTGTGTCATTGATATTAAAGACATCTTTTATCACATTTAAGAGTGTTTATAAAGTCTTCTAGCACGTTCATGAAGAGCTTGGGCTTTAGCGGATTGATTATATTTTTATCTTTATAGCTTTTCTTCTTTAGGACCTCCTAAGAAGATAGACCATGTAAGATGTTGGTCTTCAAACCATAACCAATCCTTTTTCCCCTCCCCCATTTTATCACCATTTAGGATATGAATATCTCAAAGTTCGAACTTACATTAAAAAAGGAAACTTGTCTAAATTTTACATCGTTAGCTTCAGTAGTGTTCAAAGTTTTGCAGTATCGTTGACTTGCTACTTTTTAAAGTTTTGCGTCACATAACACTTATTTATAGATAGTTTATTGATAAATAGTAGCATTAAATCCTTAGTAATAACTTAAAATAAGTAATACACGTGTTCATTATTTGTACTTGAATACAAAATTTACGAATTAAGAAATTAAATTCAAAATTTCATCTCCCGTTTCACCCTCTTAAGGCTTGAAATTAAAAAAAACAACGATAAACGTTGCGTTAGTTTCCAACCTTAAGCCTAAATAATAAATATTGTTATTTTTACTTTGAAAATGAAGGACTTTCCATACACGTTTTCATTCCTTTATTCACCCCTTCAGGGGTAGAATTTTCAAAAACGCTGAGGCACTTATAAACTAATTTTAAACAGTAATTCTTATCACAAAATTTGAAGATCCTAACTTCGAAATTGACGGACTTTCATATAAATTTTCATCCCCTATTTTACCCTTTTAGGGGTGAAATTTCCAGAAATCCTTTCTTAATGGATACCTACACTTCACAAAGAACACACCCTCCAAATTTCATGTCTCTAGGACTAGCAGTTTAGGCTGTGCGTTGATAGCTCAGTCAGGACTTTGAATTTTATATTTAAAAAAAACGTAAAAAACGGGTAAAAAACGTGGTGAATTTTGCGAGCGGGCCGATTTTCTTACGTACGCGGACGAAGTCGCGGGCGACCTCTAGTTTAATACTAAAGAGAAAATGAAACGATAGATGTAGTTACTATTACTACTAATGTACTACTAAGGTACTCATTTTCACCACGCGCACGTAGCGCCATTTGATAATTCGCGCCATTTCATCTTTCCTCCTAGAAGGATTATGGCGTCGCAATTTGTGCATTTGCCAGTGTCAAGTATTTATTTGTATCAAGTTTTTGATTATGTACAAGTCGAATGAGTCAAAGTCACACTTAGTAAGTCACAGTCAAGTCCAGTCATGCCCTAGTAAAGTCGTGGCAACTTTACTACAAGCTTCTTCGGACTTTTGCAAACAACACGAAAAGACTCATATTAGAAACGTTTTAACGAAGTATTTTTTTCTTCTCTCACTTTGTGCATTTTCCAGTGTCAAGTATTTAGTTGCAACATTCCGACAGATATAAGACAAGACAAAATAATAAAGTTAGCTTTATTATCTGTTGTACTTCTGTTATCAGTTTTCTCGCAAATGTGTTGTAAAACGTTATAATGGCACTCGTGCGGATTTGGTTTTTACCAACTCGTGACTATTTACCGCACACAACTTACCGCACTAGTATCATAAATAACTATTTCTTAAATTGTAAAATCGATAATATATTGAAGCTTCAAACTCGATGTGGTTGTAGCGTAGCATAAGCAGCCTTTTTAATATTCCAATGCTGACTTAGGCCTACCCTGGAAGGGCAATAATTGAGCCACGCTGGCTCAGTTACAGGTTGGAAGAATCCCGTACGCCATTGAATGTCTTCTCTGGAAGTATGCAGGGCCTCACGAAGTGTCCTTCACCAAAGCGTTAGTCGTATGAAAATCCGTACCTACATAATCTCCAAAAACTTATTGGTACGGACCCAGAATTTAAGCCTGCGACTTCACGATTTCGAGTCGAAGCGAGCGGTCTACCAATTAGCTACAAGGGCTTAGGTAGTAGCCTAACCAGTTTAAAGCCATGGTGTGGTTATAGACCAAATTCTAACATCGTACCTACCTGTTATACAACCCATGTGGGTGAAGCCGCAGGCAGCAGCTAGTAATAATATATGTCGCCGTACATTAATAAAGCAATCTTAACCTGATTTTAGGCATTGTAGTAAGAAATTAAAAACCCGTTAGATTTCTGGTACAGCGCTGCTAAGATGTTTCCTTCCCTAGCTAAGATTTTTAAGTCCGTACACTGTAGTCCGCGTAGGCAAAGTCGCGGGTGACAACTAGTCTGCAATAAAATACGATAAAGGTAAACGGAACTCTGGACGAGTGAGGATGTATATCTCGGGAACCCGGCGAGTTGGTTGGCGTATCATGTTTAGTCGAGGAGCTTACCTTAGCTGCACTCTGTGCGGTTAGGTATCCTTCACCATGATTTGGACCTGCCGGCGTTGGTCCGTAATTATATTCCTGCAAATAAATACACATTTGTAGCTTCAGTAGCGGATGTATAGATTTGCCGCCAGTAGGCTTTTAAAATTTTGCCTCACCTACCGACCTATCATTAAGTTCAGTTCAGTTAAAAACCGATTATTACCAAACCGATTTTATTTTTTTATTCATGATAGTCTTTGCTTTTGACCACATCCTGCTTGATGTTATGCATTGATGCGGTCTAGGATGGAGCACGCTTACCTAGAAGGAACCTGTTATCACCGTTCAAATCCACGAGTGTACTGTATTTATAAGTGAAACACAGTTCCACAACCTCGCTGTGCGCATGGAATAATAATATACTCTGCCAGATATGACACTCCCACGAGACAAAGGTCACGTGGGTGACACAAGCCTACGTCATCGACGTGAAATGACCAGTAGCGTGAAGTCATAACTCCCCGTTCTCCGTATATTACCTCTGGGAATACAAAATACAAAAAGCTTTATTGTGTTCGAAACGGTAAAACCCTTTCAGACCCTAGGTGCTCAATTGAGGACATAAGGATTTATTTAAAATAAAACTAAGAAAAATGTAATGTTTGTATTTAAGAACGCCTGTGATCGTTTGCACACATAATAAAGCAACGAATTCGATACTAGTAACGCCATCTCTTAGCATTTTCGAGCACTTTTTGACCTTGTTTCCACCAGTAGTCAGCGATGTTTGGATGTGTGCCGGTAGGCTGTTTCTTTTTATTCCTAAATCCTAAGATTTCGGGATAAATAATACAAAATAAATGTTTTTCGATAAATTGTAGAAATTAGATATTATTAAAAATAGGTTTTGGTTTGCATTTGTGTTTTTTACGAAGTTAATAGATATTAAGGTTTTGTCCTCAAACATAGACTTCAGGCGTAGAGTACATTTTCTTGAAACATTTGAAAACTATAATGTTCGAATTAATTGCGTTATTTTTATATTTTTTATATTATAAAAGCCGATTAATAATAATAAAATGTAACGTTTATTTTTACAAGCGTAATTATCATAAATTTTTTAAATTATAATTTTCTCGCCCTCTGCTTTATCGAAAATTTTCGGACCTTGGAACTGCCGTCTGACAAAGAAAATGAGGATGATAATCGCCAGCAAAACAAAGGTCTGTCCGAATAGGATGATGATGTAGTAAATCGGAATCAGAGCGAGGTCTTTCCGCCTGAATCTGGATATGATGATGTCATCAATGATCAGGGGGTGCTGAATGTGATGATTATGATACTTCTGGTTCAGAAGATGATCACGAACCAATTTCTGCCACTGCCAATTCTGAAGATGTTGTCGTGGATGAGTCGAAAAGTGGGCCTGTCTCATCATTATAGATTTTAGAACGTCTTTGAACTCAAACGAAGCATTCGATTGAGACAGAAATCAAAAACCACTGTCAATGAATTGATTACGACCCCTTGCTGTTGATCCTGTCGTGCACGCTTCAATATATTACTGTTCCGGTATAATTATTTTCTTCAAGGATTATTTCATACAATGAAAATTACCAACTTCTCCGGAGACAGTCATGAAAAGACAGCAGACCAGCAACTCCAAATGAGATGGAAATCTTGTTTGGTTCGCATATTCAGTTACCCTGGTTTGTAAGTGTACCGGGAAACTCGCTGAGCGCTTATTACGTAATAAAAAAAGCAACTGCAAAATGAGGATGTCTATCAACCAGCAGTCCAAGGCTAGAAATTATTCCAAGAAGTCCTGGAGATTCGTCTTGGAGTTGAAACAGCTCACAATAGTGTTGGTCAATTTCCTGCACATAATAATGGGCCTGGAACACGCTGTAAGCTGGCAGGATGCTAAGGGGGAAGTCTCGAGTGAAGTGCAAAGTGCAATTTATCACTAACTAAAAGCAAAAACTGCTTTCTTAGTTTTCATACCTACCTAAAAATTCTGTTTGGGTAATGGATAAAATTATTTTGTTTTATTTGAAGAAGGAGGCACTGTTTAGTTTTATTATATTTTCATACATTTGTAATCAAAATACTATCCAAAACAACAGTTTTTATTTATTGAGTAAACATCCATAAAGGTACTCGTAATAACGTTTTAGCCTAATGTCCTCATTTGTGTACATAAAGAAAAACTAAATTTTCTCGAAAAGTAAACTCCCAATTTTTTTAATTATATTTTTCTCTTGCATATCTTAGTCTAATTTTACCGTAAAGAATTTATCACAATGTAAGGAAGAAAAAGAAATTCAGGTCTCAAAAAAATAAGTGGACCCTGGCTGCTACTTTAGCATCCTTTTAGCTTTAGAATCGGATATATAGAATAAAACTATGTGATTTTGGTTGAAACAATAATTTTATTATGTTAATGCGTGTTTAACTTGAATCATTTCGCGTGAGCGGACATTGAATGACAATTGAAATGATTTGTGCATTTTAATTAATAAATTATTAACAGATTTGATTTCCAATTTTCCAATTTTGTTGCCATAAAGTGGCAACTGGAGTGACGTAGGCAAGTGTCACTCCCGGAATAGCAGACCTTGTTTTATTGAATCATGGCTGTGCGAATAAAAAATGTGGAATCGCAGCACTTAGTACGTACGTTGTTTATAAGAATACTATTACACGATCACACGACTATTTTTTGTTTTTTTATTATCATGCACATTTTTATTTGATTTCTTAGATTTTAAAGTTTTTTTCAAATAGGAAATATATATTAAGAATATAAAAATACAAATTATGATTATTATTTTATTATCTAATTTATATTCACATATTTATTGTCTTTCTTAAATCTAAGTTTTTTACAATATAATTTTAAAAACATAATTATTATAAAAAACCTAAACCTAGAGTGCCGCCGGCAGCGGGGCAGGGCTCAAGCTGCCGGTGGTTAGGGCTGCAGAGTGAGGAACCTCCAGACAATGCATGCCGTGTCAAGTACCACTGCCTTTTGTATCTGACCCTTGACCCAACCATCTAGCGAGAGCCTCTTGAGGTATTGGTAGAGGCTCTTCGTTACGTATTCGCTTCGCTAGACCGTTTGCCGAAACTACTATCGGGACAATCATCGTCGAGTCAACATCCCACATGGCGGTTATCTCGAAGGCCAAGTCAAGGTACTTGCAGAGTTTGTCCTTCTCGGCCTTCAAGAGATTCTCATCATGTGGGATGGTGACGTCGACGAGCACTGCCCGGCGCTGGGACCGTTCCACCATCACGATATCAGGGTTATTGGCAATAATAGTCTTGTCCGTGATTATGGAGCGGTCCCAGTAGAGCAAAGCACGACCATTTTCGAAAACTGGAGCTGGTGCGTACTTATAGTACGGCACCTCTGACTCGACAAGGCAGTATTGAAGAGCAAGTTGCTGGTGGATGATCGTGGTCACTTGGTTATGCCTGTGCAAATACTCGCCGTTAGCAAGATGCGAACAACCGGAAATTATATGTCGGAGAGATTCCCCGGGACGGCATGCCCGACAGATGTCGACCGTACCGTCCTTCATGATATATTTCCGGTAGTTGTTCCTCTTGATAACTTCATCCGCAATTGCACAGGCAAACCCCTCAGTTTCCCCAAAGATAATTAATAATATATATTTATTATTTATTTATATTATTATTACGTTGTTTATTTTACTTCCTGTTTAAGCTTTAAAAACATAGAAATACTATTATACGTTCAGATTGATCCCATATAAATTTCATTCAAATCGGTTCAGTAGTTTGGCGTTAACCCTTTTTTGTTTTTATACGATTTTTTAGGACCGCTCAATAATAAAATGTATTTGATTGTCGTGGACGCTTACTCCAAGTGGGTCAAATGCTACTGCATGAATATGAAATATAGGTCTAAAGCGGTTATTGATAAATTAATAATGATTATATGTCACGGGTAGGCGTACCAATCGTGATTGTAAATGACAATGAGACGTCCTTTTCCTCCAAAGAGTTTCAAGAATTTTGTAAATGCAACGGCATAAATCATGTGTTTTCCCCGGTCTACAACGCAGCCAGCAATGGACAAGCCGAGATTATGGTCAAAGTTGTAAATAAAGGAATAAGATCGATCGTCCTTTCATGCAACACCAAAACTGTGTCGGACGAGAAAATTTCGAAATTTTTGTTCGACTGTAGGAAGTCTAAAAATAGCACCACAGACAAATCCCCGGCGGAACTTTTTTACGGGCGGCCGTGACGTACTAGGTTCGATCAGTCATGCCTTCATACGTCTTCGCCTCATCACCCACTGACCCTTCTCACGTGGTGAAGTCCAAACAGTGCTCACAGGTTAAACTCTATAAAGGAACGGAACGACCCGATTTCAAAATAAACGAACTTGTATAGGCGAAAAAAATTCTATTACTATTAGTAGTACTATTGGGTTAAGGTTATTAAGGTTAACTAAGGTACAGCAAGTGCGAGAGATACGCTGGCGCTCACAACTTAACATACAATGTCGACAAATCAGTGGCGATGGTGTTTGGAGGGATCAAAAAGAATAAACCTGAACTTCCTCTGTACTTGAGTGGGAAGACGTTGAATTATGTTGCTACGTTTAAATATTTAGGACACGTTGTTACCAGAAAACTTGTGGATGACCATGTCTTAGATAAAGAGAGATGATCTCTTGCTGTTAGGGCCAGCATGCTCGGAAGAAGGTTCAGTGGCTGCTCGCGTGAGGCGAAAATATTGCTTTTAAAAATTATTGCACTGCACTTTATACTCCTCAGTTGTGGTCTAGCTACAAGTTGGAAAGTTATCGTACGTTTAAAGTGCAGTACAATGACGCGTTCCGCATAATGTTTCGCCTCCCGCGGTGGTGCAGCGCTTCCGAGATGTTCGCGGAGGCTCGCGTGCCGACTGCTTTTGCTTACAAAAGTATTGGTCTAAATTATTACTGATTAATCATTAAGGATTTTTTTATCTATACATATAATAAGACTGTAACGAGGCGATTACTGTACATTGAAGATATATTTAAAGATATTTTTTTAGGAGTGTATGAGAGTAACAGGACCTAAAAATACAGTTTTTAAAAATTTTGACTGTCTGTCTATCTGTTTGTCTGTCCGGGATCAACTCAGAAACTACGCCACGAATTTAAATGCAGTTTCTAGAAATATGATCTATGAAGTCGGCGCTTCACAAAGGCTATGTTTTATCAAAATCGGCCCAGGAATATAGAAGTTATGACGCAATTTATGAAAAAATAAGGAGTCCACTATAACTTAAACCCCCAAACATACCGAGTTCCAAAGGTTTGAAAGGTCTGAAAGGTCTTGATATGTTCCAAAAGGAACATATCGTTCCAAAAGGAACATATCAAGAACAATACTGTTAAATTAACGAAAAGAGAGCAATAACTGCGGCGATCACGGAAATTGATGGAAGCAATCCGTGAGAAGCGTGGCGAAATTGATGTTAGGAGAATCCAATAGTCTGCGCCAGATGAATTGGCATAAGCGTGCATTGCCCTCGTCAGTAAATTACCAATTTCGAAGACAAAATAACAATTTATCATTGATTTTTATTTCAAATCGACATAGCACTACAACAAACTTGATTTGTTAATTTGTCTCAGTTTGTTGATCCCCATATAGTTTTGTCTCTGGAACTTGTAAAAATTATGAAAATCACGCTAAAAAAGATTTATTTTATACTTTATTTCATTATTAGTAAAATAATATTTTCTATCATAATTGTTGTACTTCAAATAACTACATGTAAAGCATTATATTAGGATAGTTTTTACACTTACGAAACTACTTCTTATAATTAAACAAAACGCAAGTTATGGCATTTTACTCCAAAGTTTTTGTTACGCCAGACGGCAGGGAAACGTCATCTTCAGCACTCACATCGCGCTGCCGATGCTGGCCGGCCACGTGTCCGCCATTTTGCGGATATCGCTTGCGTGTATGTTCTCGGGTAGTTCGCACAACTCTTGACGCTTATGGATTTTTGCTATTGAATCTGTTATATATTTGTGTTAATGTTTTGTTGTTATTGTTATTTGTGATAAATAAGGTATTGGTGGTATATTATACGGCTTCGCACCAAGTTTTTTATTTTAAATAAATGATATCAATGATATTTAAATTATATTTTCTTTCTATTTTCCTCAGTACTAGGAAGGAGTACGTGGCAACCAAATAGGTCATAAAATACTTTTAAACTTTTTGGTTTGTAAATACATACTTATAGTACTACCTTTATTTATTCTGTGGTACTAATTCGACAAACACCCAGGCACAGATCAGATATCTATGTTTGTCACCCCTGATTGAACAACCGAAAGGTCAATGCACGCTAATGCCAGTCCATCTGGCGCAAACTATAGGGTTTTATTGCTCATTACATCACTTGACTGCGAGAGCAAAGCTGCGGAAAGAACCTAATCATTAATAATTGACGAGTCAGCTTACCCCCGAATCAGTAGTAGTCATCAGATTAGAATCGTATTCAGGATGATCTGAATCTCCGTAATGATAGCTCTGCAACTGCCAACAAACAACCAGAAGTCATACAATGTGTATTTTTAGTTTGTCATACAATCTTAGCCCTTCTTTCACGCAGAAAAAAGAACAAGCTATCAATAATATTCCTAATAAATGTTTGGCTATGTAAGCTTCAGATGGTTTCTGAACCAATTATTTTATATATACAATGTGTAACAAAAAGGTTCAATAATACTAAAGGGTATGTATGTACTCATCATTATGAACAACTTTTACTATGGGGCCAACCCTGAAAACGCGAAAAACAATCAGCTGCACCATACATTGTGTCCAGAGTCAATTACATTTTCGTATGGAGCTGAGCGTTCACGTTTGTTTAATAGAAAAAAACTCTTGACAAAATGTATGGAACAGCTGTTTTTTTGGCACCATATTGTGTCTATGACTGTACCAAAAGTTATGTTTTGGTATTCGTTGGGAATAAGATTTTGAACTTCAATTAAATATTTAAAAAATATATTTAATAAATATTATTATATGTAATAAATATTTAAGGAGGGGGATATGTCATTATCGCGTCCTCAAATGGTCCCGGGAAAACGGCCCCAGGGACTGTCGCCTGTCTGCGGTCACTTAGCGAAACGCGCGCTATCCTTTTTGTTCTCTTAAAAGTGCTCTTCTATCGCACTCCGGCGCAACTCGTAAATAGGACGGCACGGCAGTTATTTTCAAACGTTGTTTTATTACGCGGTGGCGCATCTTTGTTCCGTACCCAAAGAGTGACAAACGGGATCCTATTTCTTGTCTTTCTATCTATCTGGATTATATATGTTGTAGCGGCATAGTTTTATGTAGATTTGTTTAAGATGTAAGGCGACTGGCGTAATTTAAGCGTCCCTCCCGCGCCAGACGTCTCCATACCGTGGCCCAAGCCGCCAGGTGTACTAAAAATTAATTAAATACTTAATTCTGTTTAACTCGTCGTGTCATTCAACTCCACCTAAACGCTTTATATATTATATAATATGTATAAATAGATCGAGGACAAGGTCCTTCCGAGTAGCAACATTAACCATCAGACATTGTTATTAGGGACTTGCCCTCGACAAGGTATGTCATAATATCGTCAAAAAATTACAAATGTTATGTTGACTAAACAATGGGAGAGACGACGTAGTGAGAATTCGAGATAAATCGACTCAACATGCAGAGGCTCTGTTTCAAACAAAATGGAGCGGCCAGTGGTACCACTGAAGAGAGAAGTAAATAGAACGGCGATGGTACGCTGTACGCTAGCCGGTTACAAGCCTAGATAGGCATAAACTAATCATCGACTCGAATTCCGTTTGACAGTCGCTCATATAATCTAGAACGGCGTATCAACGCGTTTTAGTTTAAAAAAAGGAGAAATTTGGTACCAAATTGTTTGTAGTTGTGTGATTTATTGATTAATTATTCATTTATTTTTGATTATCCTGAAGAACGAAAAATAGTGATTACCAAAATGTTATCGATATCGATATTTTTTACTTACTAGACGGTTTTCCTTATTCCACTATTATGCTTTGTATGAAAGTCATTGGTTTTTTATAACAACTTTTTTTAAATATATCTCTACATAATTTCAGTTCATACAAAATCGGTTCGCATAATTATTCATGCAATCTAATATTTATTACTATTAATATTATTTGGAATAAATATTCATTTTACATAAATTCATTTCATATAAATTTTATTTTGACCTACGTGCTACGTTACGTTACCGCGTACGGAAGAAATTCTACTCGCTTCCAAATATCTAAGTATACCACTGGGTTAATTACAAAAAAAAATCTTCCACCACAAAACATTGTACTGGTTTTGTTTTAAAAAGTCAACCCAAATACGAATAACACCACTATAACTTCAATACAAAGAACTTTCCTTTCCATGCAAGATCTCATCCCCCATTTCACCCTCTTAAGTCTCCCTGTCAAAAATATATTTTAAATACCATATTTTGTATTTAAATGAACTACCCAAAATACCAATTATCATTAGTGTAAATTTAAAAACAAAGAACTTTCCATACAAAATTTCATCCCTGATTTCAACCCCTTAAATCATCCCTTTGAGGTTAAGGGTTTTTTTTAGGAATGTACTTTATCGACTGACTTCTTGGTGTAACTTTATTGTAACTCAAGTCAGGGTGCTCCGAATCGGATCTGTCACTAATTTCGAACAACCAACTCAAATTTGACTCCGGGTGGGCTCCCGCCAGAAGCTCTTGCGGTTGCCCCCCTTGAGCTTCTGGCTCCCGCGCTTTTTATATACACTCTAGGGGTAGGAATCGAAAGACTAAGTGGAGTCCGGGTGCTCTGATTCGGATCTGTCACCCATTTCGAACCTAACCAACTCAATTCGGGATGCTCTGATTCAGATCTGTCTGATAAGACGGTCTGTTCAGGTCAGTCTGTCATTTAGAATGACGAATGGCCAAAAATTACGTAATTACTGTATCTGGGCAATGTTAATCTGCTGCCAAAGTCGTGTAATTTAAGTAAGAATGGCGATTTTGAAGTGATTTAAGGAATTTTCAAAATAAACTCAAAATCTATGGAGTATCGCAGTACGCCGCTTTAGGTTTAGGCTTCCTATGTATAGCTGTAGGCCTATCTGTGAAAAAAAACAGTCTCCTAGTTATATACACATATTGGAAAACTGAGCCTATACATACATTGTTGCACGAGTAGTGAGAATTTCTGGGTTGAAATAAAAAGAAACGAACAGATGATTGTTATATGAAATAGGACAAAGCAAAAATCACACCAAACGAATATTATATCGAATGAACATTATGTCATTTGAACAATAGCGCAACCGTTGTCATATCAAACAAAATGTTATTTGAAACAAAAATTATGCAAAGCGAATATTATATGAAACGTTGTTCGTTTAAGTTAAATAATATTAAAAGTGGTTATATGAAACCAGGAGACCCCTTTGTATATATTGGCGCAATCGAAAACCAGTGTTTGAAAAATTTATCACAACTATTGAATCAGTAAGAAGGACATGAAAAGCGCAAATTAAAGTTGTAAAAGTCGAATACAATAAATTAAACTATAAAAATAAAATAATGTTTGCCGTATAAAAAAAGTATACAGTAAAAGTAAAAAATTATATATAAGTATACCTACACTAAACATCGTTCTAACGTTGGTCTAATCATTCTGTCCAAATCTCCTATTAGTATAAATTATCGACAAGACTACAAGTTGCACACTTTTTACCTCATCACTAGCTAACAGTGACTGTGATACCATGTTTTGCACTATTACACGACATATATATTTTTTTGCTATTGTCTTTTGGTCCATTTGGCCAAAGTAATACATTTCATTTTTAACCGACTTTAAAAAAAGGAGGTTCTATATTCGCCGGTATGTATGTTCACCAATTTCTCCGTCAATTGTAGACCGATTTTGAAAATTCTTTTTTTATTTGAAAGGGTATATTCCCGAGGTGGTCCTGTATTATTTTGAAGTCGGTATTTTTTTGAAAAAGTTACTTGTTCTTATTGTTATCTTAAGATAAATGAAAAACATCATGAAATATCTTCGAGTTATTATAAAAATCTATAAAGGTACATTATATTCCATTCATTGTTCATCTCATTGTCAATTTTATTGCTAAAACAGTGTAGAAAGGTTCTTGAAACAATATTGGGAACAATAATTGAATTATTGCGGGCATGCAATATTTTTTAGTAAGTACCAAGTACAGTACCTATATTTTAGAACTAAGGATAGAATAATCGTAAAACAATAAGCTTATGTTAAGTTCATAGGTTCGTAGAGTGTAGGCAAAAATTAAGCGATTTCGTCAATCCTCCATAGAAATGTCTAGATGTGATTGTGGTATTATACATTTTAACTAGAAAATACACCGGTTTTGATAAATCTATGCTTCTACACTAAATCATAATTATTATCATTGTATTTATAAAAGCTACAGTTTGTGAGTTTCGATATTTGATCGAGGCCAGCTGCTTACCTTTTTATTATTGAACTAGCTTTTGCCCGCGGCTTTGCCCGCGTAGTAATGTTGAATAATTGAATTCGGTTAAATCGGGGCCCAACTCAATTGAATCACTAAAATACGTATATTATTGCATTTTTTCCAAGCCGCTTGCAAGTCTTTAAGTTTGCTTGAGGATGTCCAAATTTGGCATGTCGCGTTTGCAATACTTACTTCAAAACAAAGCCGTCTTGTTGAATTTTAAACAGACAAACAGATGGACATGACAGAATAGATGGATGGATGGACATGGAACTTCTGAAGATTGTGAGGCTTCTTTAAAAATATATGTGGGAGATATATCACTGCAGGTCGGTAAATTAGAATGTGATGAACTGGGAATAGTTGGGATGGTAAATGTAGGTGAAATTAATTTGTCATTTGTTAACTGAGTAGGCTGTACCGTAAATGTAGGTGAAATTAATTTATATAATTAATTTTGGTGAATTCAGTTCAGAAAAATATTGGGCTGAAGAAGTTTGGACGGTATGAGTTGAAGACGTTTTGTAATTATTTTTGGGCATCTCTACAGCTAAAGAATCAAAGTACAAAGGCAAAGTAGAAGTTGCGTCAGAACTTATATCTTCTGTTTGAATGCAACTTGAACACGTGGAGTGCCGTTAGAAATTATATCTATGTCTTCTAACAGATACGCATCAAAATGATTTCCCGTAAATCGTAGCCGCTTTATAGGTCTTCCTGCTGTACCAAACTTTGCATACAATTTGCCATTTTCATAAACTTCAAACTCAAACTCATATATTTGTCCTGCAGCGGCTAGTTCACATGCAGTGCCCCAACTCGACTGCCGTGACATGTCATTAAAGTATGCAGTCGCAGCGATGTAGTTGTCGCCGTTTGAATCATGAGACATGATTTCAAACTCCTTCCAATTAGCTACTACATGAGTAACGATGTTTTTTCGCACCTCAATTGCCTTTTCTTGGGTACCGTGCATTAAAAAAGAAAGCGCACGAAAAATACACGCTCCATCACCAACGATGGGAACAACATAGTGTTTTACCTTCGCTCCATGAATGAAGAGAAGTTCACTAAGCATTTTAAATAACAAACTAAATAACAATATCAACAGTAACAATATAAAAAAACCTAATAACAAACAATGTAAAATAAAATTTAAAAAAATACGAATAACAAACTAAATAGCAATCTAAATAATTAAAGGAACAAATAACGATAATTATACGAAATGTAAATAACAAATGAAATGAAATAAGCTTAAGCAGAAAAAGTATGATAACAAAGATCGCAAAAAGATCACCAAAATATCGCAAGAATTACGAAACTTCGATAAAATACAGTGCTGCACTGATCGCTTAGGTAGGCTCGGTGTGGGTTGGAGTGGGGCGCGCTCGACGTACAGCGCGTCATTATACTCGGGTTTTAACGTATCTGAGCCGACGCGGGATGGACGGTTCGAAAGCGCTGTGCTTGGTGCGTGCACCGGATCAAGTACATGTGTTTAAAACATTTATCTTCTTACGCATAAACACTCGATTAGCTATTATTATTATTAGCTTATCTAAAATTATAACATTTTTTTTTTAAATGAAAAATTGACCCGTGGCCTTCCAGTTTTGAAATTGTTTGAAAATTCTGAAACATGTTTATGTTTATTTTATCTTATCTCTTAAGTCAAAAAACTTAACAGCCTTAAATGAATGGTTTCGGCAAAATGGTATTTTAATGATACATTGAACCCCTTGCGAATTTTTCTAAATCCTTGCTGAGTGTGCGTTTCTCTGCATCAGCCCTTAACACTAATGGTATATCGGCCTACCCTGATTGGGCCATATTCACTACGCTGGCCCAGTGCAGGTTGGCGGATTCACATACACTATCGTATTTCTTCTCCGGAAATATGTAGGTTTCCTCATGATGTTTTCCTTCACCGAAAAGCCAGTGGTATTATCCATGCGTAAGTTTCAAAGAACTAATTGGAACGGGCTCGCCCGGGTTCGAACCCGCGACCCCAAGAATGTGAGTCGAGCTTGATCTCACTGAAGCTACCACAGCTTGAGCTGAGTGTAAGTTTACACCACTCAAAATTTAGTTTAGGCATTTAAAAGTAAGTTAATTTAATATTAAAAATTAATTTAGCAGCTTAGGCTGTACAGTATCTATAATAATTATGTCCGTCAAACAGTCGTCTGCGTGGACCTACAAAAAAATAGCCTATGTCCGTTTCCGAACCTTATGTGCTATAACTACCTATCCAAAAATGCAGCTCCATCTGTTCAGCCGACCAATAAATACGCCCATCCCCGTCCCCATTCCCAGCCTCATCCCTATAAGCGCCCCCTTCCCCATCCCCATCCCGATACCAAATGTCATTTTAATATGAACACGCCCATCCCCGTCCCCATCCCCGTTCCCTCCCTCAACCCCATCCCGAACCCCATCCTCACCCCATCCCATCCTCACCCCCATCCCGATTTCAACTTTCATCTTAATATGGACACGCCCATCCCCGTTCCCAGCCTCATCCACATCCACATCCCATCCCCACCTGTCCCCACCAAATCCCCACCCCATCCCCACCCCATCCCCGTCCCCACCCCATCCCCACACCATCCCCATCCCCATCCCGATACCAAATGTCATTTTAATATGAACACGCCCATCCCCGTCCCCATCCCCGTTCCCTCCCTCATCCCCATCCCGAACCCCATCCTCACCCCATCCCATCCCCACCCCATCCCGATTTCAACTTTCATCTTAATATGGACACGCCCATCCCCGTTCACAGCCTCATCCACATACACATCCCATCCCCACCTGTCCCCACCAAATCCCCACCCATCGCCACCCATCCCCACCCCATCCCCATCCCCACCCCACCCCCATCCCCATCCCGATACCAATTGTAATCTTAATATTAACATGCCTATCTCCGTCCCGTCTCCGTTCCCAGTATTATCGCCACCCCCACCCCCACCCCCATCCCCACATCTATCCCCATCCCTATACCAAATTTCATTTTAATATGTACAGCCGTTACAAAGTTAAGGAGAAACAAACGTACGTTCACTAAAACTTAGTTTTTTTTATACTAACGGGAGCTGATTTTGAAAAAACTGTGACACCCGTATCTTCTTATTTTTATAGTAGAATATGTATACCAAGTTTTGTATCAATCGAACCAGAGAATAAAAAGTTTCATACAAACTTTAACACCCCATTTAACCCCCTTCGGGGTTGATTTTCGAAAAATCCTTTCTTAGTGGGCGTTTACACCTCTCCAAAAACATACCCTCCAAATTTCAAGTCTCTACGTTTAGCGGTTTGGGCTGTACGTTGTCTATATGTCAGTCAGTCAGTCAGTCAGTCAGTCAGTCAGTCAGGACAAAGCCTTTTATAGTTATAGATTTCCATTTAATATTGCATCAATATAAAGCTACATATACATATACACTACCCCCATATGGGCGTATACATATAGGGGGATGGGGCTTATGTAAGATTGAGGAGGGTGGTTCAAAAAAGTCTTATTTATTCTTACATAGAAGGAGATGTGGGGACGGAGGGAAGGGGTTAAAAACTTGATAAAATGATCTCTATCTCTTCTTAATCAACATTATTCTTATTCTACATTTTAACTTGAAGATACACGAGTATTCACCAAAGAGGTTGCCCGAAGAATCCAACTCGGATGGGCAGCGTTCGGGAAATTGCGTAATATCTTCTCGTCCAAAATCCCGCAGTGTCTGAAGACAAGGGTGTACGACTAGTGTGTGTTGCCAGTGATGACATATGGAACTGAAACGTGGTCTTTAACTGCTGGCCTTTTGGAGAAACTCAGAGTCACGCAACGGGCAATGGAGAAAGCTATGCTCGGAGTTACTTTGCGCGATAGAATCCGGAACGAGGATATTCGCCAAAGAACCAAAGTTACCGACATATCTCGCAAGGTTTGCAAGTTGAAGTGGCAATGGGCAGGCCACATGGCTCGAAGAACTGACACCCGATGGGGAAGAAAGGTTCTTGAGTGGCGACTGCGAACCGGAAGACGCAGCGTAGGAAGGCCTCCCACTAGCTGGACCGACGACATTGTAAAAGTCGCGGGCAACCGGTGGATGCAAATGGCAGGTTGTCATACAGTGTGATGGTCTAAGCGGGAGGCCTTCGTTCAGCGGTGGACGTCTCCGGGCTGATGATAATGACACGAGTATTGAAAAATAAAAACTATATTTGATCAAAAACTCTTTATGTCATAGAATACGAGTATAATTTGTACCTGCCACTTTTCGTGCAATTCAATCTAGAAGTATTTTACATAATCTATCATTTAAATTAGTTTTCGTAGGTTCACTTTTTTTTATTAACTTTCCCCTATACCAAAAATAATAATACAATCGTGCAGTTTTTTTTGACTGGGAATACCCAAAAAGACAACTCAAATAGACGCGTAGGAAACCAAGCCAAATTGCATCGAAATAAGTACAATTTTAAACTGTTACAAAATGGCGTCTCAAGCGTTATAAACTTCATATGCGCGATCAATGATTGCGTTACGTCTTATGTAGTGACAATACGATTGATGCGTTTGGATGTGTGAAACTGGCGAAAGCGGTTTTCCATACAATTGTTTTAGAACATCGTTTTGACACCCGTTCTAACCTAAGAGTGGGGCCTTCACTTTTCTGTGAGTGGTACTGATCAATGTTACGTACTTTAAAACAAAAGAGGCGCGACGTAAGTGGGACTCGGCATGCCGGGAACCTTTAAAAAACTCTTGCAAATAACGTGTGCAAAAGCATTCGTATCGTATAGAGAACAAAACGTATGAGATTTGCACAGCGCCTTATCTTGCGTAAAATTAACTAATTTTGGCAGCATTAAAGATTTTTTTATTGCAAAGATACCGTTAACGGAACTTGCGACTTCTTTTTTCCAAAAAAAGCCCTAGGAAACGTCGGGTTAACCGCTGACATCTGTGCCGCAGCCATTCGATGCAAACGGGAAATATTCTTAGCGATTACTAAAAAGTGCCTGTCGCTGAGATACTTCCAGTTGCAGTGGAAAGTGGTGCATGTGGTCATCCTACGCAAACCCGGTAAGACAGAGTATAGAGCAGTAGGTATGTGCTGCACTGTGCTGTGCATGTATGTCCTTTGTATTCTTCTCAACTAATGTCTCACCAGATACAGCTCTCTGAATGCTGTAAGCACCTGTTAAGGGTATACATATCAGAACTTTTTAGTCATGAAGATATTACTATAGAAATTATTAAATATGTGTTTCTATTATGAAAACTGACGTGGTTTTGACACATTTTTGTTTTATTTATACGGGAATACTCACGTTTAATTAAATCGGATACTCCGACTATAGTTTCGATCACAGCCGGTGACCTTTTTCAAAGAGTGAAAACAGAGCCCGACGCGCGTGTGCAGTGCGTTGTGTGCTAAGCAGGACGCAGCTGCACGCGCGTCGGGCTCTGTTTTCACTCTTTGAAAAAGGTCACCGGATGTGATCGCAACTATAGTCGGAGTATCCGATTTAATTAAACGTGAGTATTCCCGTATAAATAAAACAAAAATATGTGTTTCTATATAAATAAATAAGACAGATTACACACAGTCATCCGAAATCTTACCGTCCCATAGAGCTCCTGCCCGTCCCCGGAAAAATCGTTGAAATGCTTTTGGTAACCCGATTCTAATGGCATCTCCCAACTATCAGTCAGAAACAGCACGGTTTCATACCCCAGCGAGGAACCGAGGACGCCCTCTATAATCAGGTAGAGCACATCAAAACAGAAGTAAACAGCAAAAATATCGTACTCCTAATCTCCCTGGCCATAGAAGGCGCCATCGACAATGCATGGTGGCCTAAAATATCAGCTAGCGAAGAAGTGTCCAACAAACCTCTATGAGATGATGAACTCATACCTCAACAATCGGAAAATCAAGGTCAACAACGCCAGAGCAGCATGCATGCGAGACGGAAACCACCAAAGGGTGTGTGCAAGGATCTATCGATCTAAGAAGGTAGGTCCTTCTGAAACTTAATCCTAGACTCGTTGTTTCGCCTGCTAGAGAAAGAGCGAGTATACTGTCAAGCTTTCGCTGATGATGTTGTTCTCGTGTTTACCGGCCACAATAACACTTTGGAGATGATAGTGGAATGGGGAAAACGTAATAAACTCAACTTTGCCGCGAAGAAGACCAATGCAATGGTCTTCACTAAAAAGTTGAAGTACGAACCCCCAAACCTGGTTATGTCTGGTGTTCGTCTTGGTGTCGTTGAAGAAGTCAAGTTGCTTGGTCTGTTGATCGACCGAAGGCCCAACTTCAAAGCACACGTAAACGCCCAATGTAAAAAGGTGGCCAATATTCACAAAAAACTTGCGTGTGCAGCGAAACTGACCTAGTGATTGAACGCCAAAATCACGAGAACAATAGGGTAGATGACTGATGTTTAAATCATTGAAACCAATAGCTTTGATGAAGAATTTAAGTAAATATAGTATGTTTATTGACAAAATAATTTAAATCGGTTAATAATGTTCTGATATATGAGCGTTTAAAGTTTTTGTTAGAGACAACTCTGTCCCTTTCCCACAAAACAAAAAATTACGTCACGCCTTACTTGTCAGAATAGAATTTCTATGGCGTACTGAGAAGTGACGTCACGATTTGCTGTTTCGTCTCTCTGTCTAGCATGATATTAAAATGCTTATATGTAGCTTATTTTTGATCAAATTTTCATTTTCTTTTCATGAATCAGCTTTATTTATGGGCCACATTTTAATAGGACAATAAAAAAAAACCAGTCATCTAGCCTATTTACGTCATGTACGCCTCAAGCGTATGGGCGCAAGCGGCAGACCTCCAGGAAAAATGACACACTCGAACGCACTCCAAACAGGTTTTGCTCAGAAAATTTGTAAGTCGTGCCGTACTGTTTCCCTCAAGTCAGCACTCGCCCTATCAGGTCTACTCCCCCTGGACCTTAGAACCACAGGAAGCAGCCAGCCTGTGCAGAGCAGAGAAAAACTTCTCCCAAGAATACCTAAGAATACCTGAAGTGAAGATCGAACAAAATGTCTGTTACTTGGACCTGCCATACCCGTCCATCCAGACACTGGATTTGTGGAGTTCGAGTTCTTAGAGAACGCCTCCAACCAGCTAGTACCCCAAATCTACATAGATGGCAGCAAGATAGAGGGTCAAATAGGTGCTGCCCTAACTTGGTGGGAGAACGGCAGAAAAGTATTTATAAGTATTCGACCTTCAAGCTGCACTCCGAATGCACGGTCTTCCAATCGGAACTTTATGCTCTTTACTGGGCAATTCAAATGGTGAAAACGAGCAAGGACCCAGAAATTAATTTCTTAAGTGACTCACGACCTTCACTCGATCTACTAAGAAATCCCAAAACGAGCCACCCCCTGGTAAAAAATATTAAGGAAAACATTGGAACGATAACCGCAGAAGAGAGATCTCGTTTTTTTTTGGTTGATAGTGCATGTGGGCAGCGACGGTAATGAGAGAGAACTCGCAAAATCAGCGGTACTCACCGGCTCCACCAGAGACTACGAAGGGATCCCCCTGTCTTACGTCAAAACGATAATCCGCGAGGATTCAGTCCGGAAGTGGCAGGACCGGTATGAAATCTAGGATAAGGGAAGAGTCACACATACGTTCATCCGTGATATCGCAAACACATATCGGGTGAAGCGAGCTTTGAAGTTGACTCGCTTCCAGGTACAAGCCTTGACGAGACACGGAGGAATTGCAGAACACCTTTACAAGTTCAAGCTCAAGAACAGTCCTGGCTGCGTCCTCATTGGCAAACTCATGGAGTTCTGAAAAACTTCCTCAGCTTTTATGGACTCATCACATCTCGGCTCTGCAGGCTCGGGCATTTTTTCTGCCAACCAAAAGTTTTCCATAATATTTTCTAACTTACTATTGTCACTTATTGCAAAATGAGTTACTAATTCACATGAATTACTTACATTGCTGTCACAATTCCTTGTTGGAACATTGCCACCGATTACATAGCCAAAAAGGGTGTTCTGTAGGACTGGGCCATTCGGTATTTTTATACAACCATCTAACAAAATATTGAAATATATATATGCACCCAGTAACAATGATATTTCTGATGGTACATTGAACCCATCATCAGAAAGTTTTATATTTTTTGGCAAGTTCCAATCAGCTAAATTAAAAAATTGTTGTGGTAACTTTGATTTTATGGAATCTACAATATGACACTTCAAGTTAAACCTTACATTATTATTATGGCAAGTTTGCACATTTAATTTCACAAACTTATTTATTTTTGTGGGTTTATTGCCAATACCTATTATATTATTGGTTTCATTTACAGCAGGCTGTTTTATAAGATTAGACACAGCAAATGAAGTTTGCGAGCCCGTATCTAGCAAGGCTTTAACAGTGATCAGCTCACCGCAGTCATTTAGTGCTTTGCTGAGACACTTTTGCAGTGGATAATATTTCAGCGACGCATTTACCTTCGCCAAAACTCGGTAGTATTTATCCTCAATTGCTCCTACATCGTCACTTTTGGCCTCATCTATGCTTAAAATGTCAAGCTGGACCGCTTCATAGGATTTTAACGCACTCACCATCTTGTCTTTTCTTGCCTCTAAGACATCTACGGTGGCCGAAGCCAGCAGGAGCGGGTCTTGCACGAAGTTTTCGATTCTTGTTATGGTGGCTTTGGACTGCGCCCTTAACAGTTTGTGCCGGCGAAGCGCCTCCCGGCTTTCCTTTTGTTCCGCCATCGCAGTGATAACGCAGCTTATGCCGCAGATAAACGAAACGCCATCGTGCATAAACAACGAGATAAGATGGATGCCGCGCCGCCGGCGCACTCACAAGCACGTGGCGTGCCGTGTGCTGGTTTTGTAATAACTTCGAAGGACCACTTCATGTAGCGTAAAACTACATGAAAACACTTTTTTATATTTTAATTTAAACGTTTATTGATAGAAATCACACGCACAATCAAAGTATACTATTTATGCACAAAGTGCAAAAATATGTAGAAAAAATATGGCTATGCCGCTTATTTTTAGGTTATCTCAATGTTGCTATCTCATAAAAATATACTAAATATCCATAGACAGTTATCTATGGATATTTAGCTATTCTTCATTTTGTATGCTCAGGTCAGCTTGATAAAGTTCTTTATAGAAACGGGCTTCATCAAACTGGCCTGAACACCGAGCATATCTATTTCCATAGCTCGCTGAGCGACTTTAAACTTGTCTTGTCTTTATCCAACTGTGAGTGTCCATGTTTCAGCGCCATAGGTCATAACGGGTAGAACGCACTGATTGAAGAGTTTCGTCTTGAGACTTTGTGTGATGGGTGACGAGAAGACTAGACGTAGTTTCCTGAATGCTGGCCAGTCCAACTGAATTCTTCTTTTGGCTTAACTCTCAAAATTGTTTTTACCTAGTTCGAGCGTCTGCCCTAGGTAAATATATTTTTAAACTATCTCTAGAGTGCAGCCATTTACGGTAACCGGTCCCGGAACAACGTACTCATTGAACATGACCTTGGTTTTTTCCAAGTTCATCCGGAGACCGATGCGTTGAGAAGAACTAGCTAGACCGTCCAGCATCCATTGAAGGTCCTCCAGCGATTCAGCCATTATGACGATATCATCTGCAAACCGTAGGTGTGATATGTGCTCGCCACGTCCTGTCCAGTCGAGCATCTTGAAAATATCCTCCAATGCGTTCGTGAATAATTTCGGGGAAATAACCTAGTATAATATATAATAATGTTCCTAGTAACCGACGCATAATAAAACCGTGGATCACACCAGGTTTACTCAAATGTATCCGCACAAGAGACCGGATGCACTCTAGTCTAAAACAAAACCCTAACAACGATACATTGAAAATATCCTATTCTCGATATAGAAATTTTTGTGATCAGTTATTGATAAACTTAAAAAACACCAACCATAACACTGATGTAGAAAAAAAATATAAAAGGATCACTAAGAAAACATGGCAACTAATAAAACCTTTACAACACATTTGTTCGAAAAATGCATTTACGAAGCGTGTATACGTCGTTCGAAAGCTGAACATTACGCACCATACAACTAGGCGTGCGGTAAAATAAGTGCTCTAATCTAGGCGTGCGGTAAACCTATTTTACCGCACGCCTAGTTATATAGCGCCATGCGTACCTACCTGTACGGTATTTTTTTTATTTCTATAAAAATATGATCTTAGGCCCGTATTCTAAAACAAGACTCAAGTATCGTTGGTCTCTGATCACCTGATCATTACTTGAGCCTAGAATCGATGCTTAAGTATTGTTCTTACTCCAAAACTGCCCTAAAACTCAACTCTGCTGAATCTAGATTTAAATCGAGTCTCAAGCAGTTATTCTTTTTTTTATGAATCGGTCTGTTTTTCGTTTACATTTTAATTTTAGCCTAATAATGTCGTCCCATTTAACGCATAATTAAAAAGTTACAAACATTCCATTTATTTAAAAATACAGTAATATTGTTTTCAATTATTAAGTATTTAACTATTTACTGATTCAAAACTATTTCATAACAAATTTATGATTGTTTTTTATGCTTAAAACCCTAGAATCTACTCAAAGATCTTTTCGTCAAACAATTTTTGAAGAAAAAATATGTAATACGGATTATACGGAACGTTAATAATGTCAATGTCATTGTGAAGTGAGATTTCACATGATTTGTCTCGTTTGTTTTTATAACGTTTCGTTTTGAAAATATAATAAAATTTAAGTTAAGGATGTACCTGCGCTACGAAATAGTAATCTATCCTGCCTATATTTCGAGATTGTTAAGTTTCTTCAGTTTGGAAAGAAAAATGTCGACTAGAAAAAACAGGAACTTTGTCTTGCAGGAGAGATGTCTCCTGCTGGAAATAATTAAAAGTTTGCAAGTGCTGCAATCAAAAAAGAAGCCTAGACCAAAATAGCAGAAAAATATAATAGCTCGGCTAAAGAAAGAGCGGCTCTCTAGGTGAATATAGGAGGCGGAATCCAGAGCTGTGCGAGTTGTATCACTACTTTATTGCCTCGTAGATAGAGCCCTTATTTATATTAATTTCTTTGCGGAGTGAACTTTCTGTGTTTATTATGTATTCTGTGCTTGAACTCCTAAAAAGTGGGAAAGGAGGGATATAAGTTAATGTAACTTTAGTACCTATATCTATATGTTCTACGTTGTTGATTAGTATCTATATTGTCAACTTTTAAAATATCTATGTAGCTATTCCTAGTAATTAAAATAATTGTGATTAAAAAACTGACTTTATAAATCATTTTGTTTAATTTTTATATTCCAATCATGCACTCAGTTAAAACTGCTAATAATGGAAGCTCTAACTGCAAACGCATCAGATGTTCCTGACAGATTTTGGTAGGATTTCTCCTCCTCAGGAAGATTATGTTCCTCATCTTCAGGCATTTTTCAAAACGCAAACACACTAATATTTGAAGTTCCAAGACTATCGGCAATCCTCATTGGTCTGGCTCAGGTTGCCCACTCGCAATCATTGCCAAAATTCTATTTTAGACCACACCTTGAGAAAACAGATAGCGCATTTTAAAATTATGTTATTATGGTACGTACGTGGTATTATGTATCCATTGCATACGGATCTTCAACATCTCTCAAGTGTCGCCTTGGAAAGCTTACAGAGACTTGTCTATTCACTGAGAAAATATGATCACAATAATCGATATCTTTAAAGATATCCATGATGCAAAGCAAATAACAACCAACTACACAATGAACCGGTAGCAATCACCGTATTGTCAGAGGCACATTGAATATCAATGTCAAGCTTGAAAGGTCACGTCTGGTGAAGTTTACACTCCGTCCTAGCACTGCCCAAATCCAGAACCCCGAAAACTTTCAACTGGAACTGCATAATCGCTTCCAGAGCCTCGCCGAATGCGAAACTGTGGACGAGATCAACAATGGGTTTGTGGAAACTGCCCAGGCAGTGGGGTCCAAGTTCTTTAAGGACCTACGCCGGAAGAAGCCTCATAAGCTCTCAGACAGAACTCTAAAGCTGATGGAAGACCGGACAGAAATGAGACTGCAATTTTCAGCTGATATGTCGGAATATGGTAAGCTTAATAGACGAAGCTCAAAATCTTTGCGACACGATTTGCGTTCCTATAATACTGTATGTATTAAGGACGCAATTGAGCGGAACCAGGGCTCGAGAGTGTTTGCAAGGAATTCGTCTATTGGGCAAAGCCAAATGACGAATCTGAAGATCAAAGGTGGCAGTATCATTTCGTCGAAGCCACAGATTTTGAGAGAGCTCGAGAGGTTTTATGGACAGTTGTACACCTCAACACGGCAACCCATTGTCAGTAATGCTCGGGACACAAGAGCTAAACTGACCCGACACTACACTGAGGACATCCCAGACGTCAGCCTGTACGAGATTAGAATGGCTCTCAGACAGCTTAAGAATAACAAGGCGCCAGGTGAGGACGGAATAACGACAGAACTGCTGAGAGCGGGTGGTAAACCGGTACTTTTAGTCCTGCAGAAGTTATTCGATTCCGTCATTCACGAAGGTACTACGCCTGAAGCATGGCACAGGAGTGTGGTGGTGCTGTTCTTCAAGAAAGAAGATAACACCTTAATGAAGAACTATAGGCCCATCTCACTCCTGAGCCATGTGTACAAGCTGTTCTCGAAAGTCATTACGAACCGTCTCGAACGCAGGTTTGATGACTTCCAGCCTCCCGAACAAGCCGGTTTCCGTAAAGGTTTTGGCACCATAGACCACATCCACACGCTCCGCCAGATTATACAGAAGACTGAGGAGTATAATCGGCCGTTATGTCTAGCGTTTGTGGACTATGAAAAAACCTTCGATTCAATCGACACCTGGGCGGTATTGCAGTCCCTCCAGCGATGTCATATCGACTATAGGTATATCGAAGCGCTGAAATGTTTGTATAGAAACGCTACAATGTCAATCCGGTTGCAGGACGAGAGCACGAAACCAATCCAATTGCAGAAAGGCGTGAGACAGGGAGACGTTATTTCTCCGAAACTGTTCACGAACGCATTGGAGGACGTTTTCAAGCTCTTGGACTGGAACGGATTCGGCGTCAACATTAATGAATACATCACTCACCTTCGCTTTGCCGATGATATAGTCATCATGGCAGAGTCGCTGGAGGAGCTCAATACTATGCTCAGCGACCTCAGTAATGTTTCCCAACAGGTGGGTCTTAAAATGAACATGGACAAGACAAAGATCATGTCCAATGTCCATGTTGTGCCCGTACCGGTTGTCGTTGGGAACGATACTCTCGAAGTTGTTGACCACTACAACTACCTTGGACAGATTGTTCAGTTAGGTAGGTCCAACTTGTTCAGGCCATAACGCCTTCCAAAACATTCGTCGCAATGGACGCGCATCAATTAATGCTAATAGCTAAAGTCACAATTACACATTAGAACCGACCTTCATACTGTAAACATCGATTTATTTCAATACAAGTTTATATTGCAATTTGGAGTTTTTTTTTTGCACCACTACGTACTCCAAAGACGTAACATGGTGGCCCATGAGGGGAATCAATTGTAATCCGCGAAAATTGGAGAAAGAAGACTAAATTTTTGATGACGTTTGCCACGACGACGTTCAATCCTTCCTGGTACAAGTTTGGAACCTTGCAGTAGTGGACTAAAGCTACGGGAACCAGCCGATGGAAGATTGAAACCTGGACGAAAGAGCAGCCAGATTTCGAGCAGTGATACCGCTAAAGTATCACATCGAGCGTCGTCAGCGCGTCCGACAAGATAAGTGTCTTCATCTCCTAACTTCACTAATCCCATCCAAAATACCTATAAATCCTATCATACTAATTCACTTGTGTAAATTAAAGTGTTTTGGTGCTTAATATTGCCAAAAACCTAGAAAAACTGCAAATTGTATCATCATATTTCTTTTCGATCTACCTACATTAAAAATAAATTATTGAAATAAAGTCGAACATTTCGCTTTATCTTTCTAAAATATCATCATCCAACTGTAAAAAGGCAAAATTCCTATCATTTTAATCATTATTTTGCCATTTCTATAAAAAAAACCGCTGCGTAATATTTCGTAAATGTAATTATTTTTTTCGTTGCAATTTCTTTACGTAATTTTTCGCTTTATTCATCGTTCTTTGTGATCAAATCATACTGTTATCCAATACTTACCATATTGGCCGACTATTTCAGGCTTTCAAACGATCGGCGCGCGCATACGTTTGCAACAAATTTTGCTGCAAATTGGTGCGTAGGCGGCGACCGGCAGACCGTAACCGGGCGGCGGCCGCCGGACCGGGGACGACCGGCTTCTCAACAGGTGACACCGAGACGAGGAGCGTGAGCCCATTCAAATATCTCTATTTAAATTTTAGCGATACACTACATTTTCCCATAAAGGGGTTTTTACACAATAATGATGCAACTATAACGAAACAATTTATTATGTCGAACGCTTTTAAAATTTTCGATTCGTTAGGTATTTTAAGTCCTGTTGTAGTACAGCCTAAGATAATGATACAGAAGCTATGGCAGAAAAAAATAGAATGGGATCAGCCTGTTCCGCAGGAAATAAAGGACGATTGGATTAAATTCTCTAATAATGTAAAGGTTTTTGTTTTATTCATACGGGAATACTCACGTTTAATTAAATCGGATACTCCGAATGTGATCGAAACTATAGTCGGAGTACCCGATTTAATTAAACGTGAGTATTCCCGTATGAATAAAACAAAAATGTGTCAAAACCACGTCAGTTTTCATAATAAAATGTAAAGGTTTTGTCCAATTTAAAAATACCGCGATTAGTATTAGGTGACTCGCCTAAGTATATCGAGTTACATTCATTTAGCGATGCATCAAGCTCAGCACTAGGGGCGTGCATCTATATGAAAACTATTGGTCCCTGTGATGACGTCACCGTCAGATTGTTATGCGCGAAGTCCAAGGTAGCGCCATTAAAGCCTACCACCATACCTAGATTAGAATTGGGAGCGGCTCTAATCGCAGCTAAACTTACCAAGTCCGTTATAGACTCGCTTAGGTACCGGCCGGGAAAAATTGTCCACTGGTGTGATTCTAGTGTAGTGTTGGGATGGATAAAGAGTGACGTTGCAAAGCTAAAAATGTATGTGGCTAATCGCGTGAATGAAATTAAAGAACATACTTGTGCATTAGCGTGGAGGTATGATCCCACGGATTCTAACCCCGCCGATTTAATTAGTAGGGGGGTAGATGCTAAACGTTTGGTGTCCTTGGCATTGTGGTGGTCAAGACCTGATTTTTTGTTAAAGAATGATTCTGAGTGGCCAGTTTTAAATGCCGTAAAACCAGATATCCTTCCGGAATTAAAGATGCATTCTGCAATAGTGAGTCAGTCTATAATAAACTTTGACATTTATTCATTTCAAACCAGATTACAAAGATCATTTGCCTATGCAAAAAGATTTATTTTCAATCTTAGAAACAAAGACAATAGACGCTTAGGTCCGCTCTCAGCTGATGAGATGCGTGACTCATTTCATTCACTATGCGTTATCGCTCAAGGTCAATCTTTCCCTATTGAATACGAGTTACTTACGAAAGGTAAACATTTAAACAGTAAAAGTAAAATGTTATCATTATCCCCATTTTTGGATACGGACAAGCTAATTCGTGTAGGTGGCCGTATCGATGCTTCCATAGGTTCATACAATAAAAGGCATCCGATCTTGCTTCATGCCTCACATAAACTAACTAAACTACATTTTGAAAAGGCACACAGGGATAACATGCATGCCGGGCCGCAGTTATTGTTAACCACGGTTAGAGAAACCGTGTGGCCAGTGAATGGGCGTCATCTCGCCAGATGTGTTGTGAACAATTGCGTGCTTTGTAGACGCTTACGTGGTAAAACATTACAACCTAAAATGGGGAACTTACCTGCTCAACGTGTAACTCCAGACTATCCCTGGATTGCTGCTGGTCTAGATTTTGCTGGACCCTATTACATTCTAAATCGAAAGGGTCGTGGTAGTCGCCTCATAAAATGCTACTTGTGTTTGTTTGTTTGCTTGCGTTTTAAATGTTTGCACCTTGAAGTGGTTAGTGATCTAACGAAGGATGCTTTCATAATGACCCTCAGGCGCTTTATTGCTCGCCGAGGTAGACCAGTTGAGATTTTTTGCGATAACGGTGGAGCATTTGTTGCAGCCTCAAAGGAAATAGCAGCATTTTTAAAAACAAACCACGAATCTTTAACTGACTTTGCGAGTCAACAATCGAAAAAAAATTCATTTATACCGGCTTACTCTCCACATTTCGGAGGCCTTTGGGAGGCCGGCGTTAAATCGGCAATTTTTTTATTAAAACGCGCCGCGGGTAACTGTCATTTGACCTACGAAGAAATCTCTATTTTGTTTGCACAAGTGGAGGCGATTTTGAATAGTCGCCCCTTGTGCCCTCTGTCCTCTTGTCCCGTTGACCTCCTTGCTCTCACTCCCGGAAACTTCATCATTGGGAGACCCCTGACGGCTCTACCAGCGCCTAACTATGGAGACTTTAAGGAAAGTCAGCTGAGACGCTATCAGCGCCTCGAAAGGATACGACAGCATTTCTGGCAAAGATGGGAGAAAGAATATGTCACGGAAATGCAACACAGAACAAAATGGAAGACAAGCAGTGACAAACTTAAACCTGGAGACATGGTCCTCTTATCGGAAGAAAATGCGCATCCTCTGGCTTGGAAGCTTGGGCGAGTTCAACGGCTTATAGCCGGACCTGATGGAATTTCAAGAGTCGCAGATATCCTCACGAACAAAGGCTGCGTACGCCGGTCCTTAGTACGGCTCTGTAAACTTCCTACTGCAGAAGAACTCCAGTGAAACGGTTGAAATGCTTTTCCAACGGCCGGGAATATGTTCAGGCCATAACGCCTTCCAAAACATTCGTCGCAATGGACGCGCATCAATTAATGCTAATAGCTAAAGTCACAATAGGCATGATGACTACTATTTTTTTATTACCTCATAAAAAAGCTGATCATCAATAGAGCCTATCAACGAAAACAAAATTTAAAATAATTCAAAAATAAATAAGTTCGAAGTATTTTAATCTCAAGCTAGACAGAGAGCGCGCTATACTGAGCTATGACGTCAAGCCTCAGGCGCGGCATACAAATGCTATACTAACACGTGCTTTGCGAGAAAGGGATAGAGCATCCCCTCTCTATCCCCACCTAAAACTTTAAACGCTCATATCTCAGAGATTTATCAGCCAATACAATTTATTTTTTCAGTATGTGTAATGTATTTAGTTATATTCATCACTAAGCCTGTTACGAGTATTTGTCATAAATTAAACATTAGGCCACACGCCTATTACACATTAGAACCGACCTTCATACTGTAAACATCGATTTATTTCAATACGAGTTTATATTGCAATTTTTTTTGCACCACTACGTACTCCAAAGACGTAACACAACTTCGACAAAGAGGTCGCCCGAAGAATCCAAATCGGATGGGCAGCGTTCGGGAAATTGCGTAATATCTTCTCGTCCAAAATCCTTCAGTGTCTAAAAACAAGAGTCTACGACCAGTGTGTGTTGCCAGTGATGACATATGGAACTGAAACGTGGTCTTTAACTGCTGGCCTTTTGGAGAAACTCAGAGTCACGCAACGGGCAATGGAGAGAGCTATGCTCGGAGTTACTTTGCGCGATAGAATCCGGAACGAGGATATTCGCCAAAGAACCAAAGTTACCGACATAGCTCGCAAGGTTTGCAAGTTGAAGTGGCAATGGGCAGGCCACATCGCTCGAAGAACTGACAAACGATGCGGAAGAAAAGTTCTTGAGTGGCGACCGCGAACCGGAAGACGCAGCGTAGGAAGGCCTCCCACTAGGTGGACCGACGACATTGTAAAAGTCGCGGGCAACCGGTGGATACATATGGCAGGTTGTCGTATAGTGTGGCGGTCTAAGGGGGAGGCCTTCGTTCAGCAGTGGACGTCTCCGGGCTGATGATGATGATGATGATGATGACACAATGAAATCAAAATGAAATCTCTGCCTCAAGCGTGACATAGACGTAACTTACGTGATCACAGATCAACTGCCAACTTGAGTGGCGATTGTCAACTGAGTGTCGTTTTAGAACAGTTTTAGAATATAACGGTAATCAGGTGAACTGCGATCATAGAATCTTGACTCAAGTATAGTTCTAGAATAAAATCTCTTCTTAAAACTAGTTTTAAGTCGAGATTCATGACTGAGCGTAGTTTTGGAATACGGGCCAAGTCACAGTCAAGTACAGTCGTGACAACTTTACTACAAGCTTCTTCGTATTTTTCGAAACAACACGAAAAGACACTCATATTAGAAACGTTTTAACGAAGACGAACTATATAACGAAGCTTTTTTTCATTTTTTTCTAGGAGGATTATGGCATCGCACTTTGTGCATTTGCCAGTGTCAAGTATTTAGTTGCGACTTTCCAACTGATATTTATAAACAAAATAATAAAGCTTGTTTCATTCTCTGTTAACTGTTTTCTCGCAAATGTATTGTTAAACGTTGTATGGGACACGTGCGGAATTGGTTTTTACAAACTCGTATCTATGGTAAGCTCTCGGTTTCGTCTCGAGCTTACATTCGTCTACTCGTTTATAACCAACCAACCTACTTACCGCACTAGTAACATAAATATTTATTACAGAAAATCAAAAAACAGAAGATGAACAGTTACCGAGATCTAAAACAAACACACTAGATTCTGTTAACTATGTGAATGAATATTTTGTTAAAGTTGGCTCCAATCTAGCAAATCATATTTTAAAAACTCCAAAAATGTTGTCCCTGGACTGGCTCTGACTAATGTAGGTAAAAATTTACCTTCCCAGGTAAACTCTATAGGTGTTTTATCGACTGATGGTATGGAAGTATTAAGCATAATTGGTGGACTTAAAAACGATTGCGCCGTTGGTCACGATGGAATTTCAACCAAAATAATAAAACATTCCACATAATCATAATCATAATAATTTTGTGGCAACAGGTTGGGTTAGGTTAGTTAAAATAATAAAACATAATTAAAATTGCTAAATGTCAAAAAAGAAAAAAAAAAAGTCTGAACATAATTATATAAATGTCAAATAAAAAATATTATTACATATGTCAAATAACAAGATATTATTACACCAAGGTAGTTATTAATAATTCATTAATATTCTAGAATGAAATAAACATTGTGTGTGAATGCGAGTGTTGAATAAACACTCACATTCACACACAAAAACGGACACATACACACACACACACGCTCACTACAACATCTCTGCATATACAACTAACATGGTATCAAATTGGGTTACCTTAGTTTTAAATATAATATTATTATAACTTTTTTAGTTTAAGTTTTAGTAATATATTTTATTGTATACGTAATTAATTGGTCAATTTACTTTTCATCACACTTGCTCGTAAAGTAGATCTTATTACATCGCTTTTAGGCTCATAAGCCAAGCTATTACACACGCGTGCTTTTTACTTTACATTACGGCACTTGTACTATAATAGGTATAACCCGGTAAAGTCAAGTTTGTACGTGACTGCAATTAGACGTACGTATACGAAGCACTCTTAATATAGCCGGGTAATACTTACAGTTTTTTTGTAATACCAACAAAGAGTTCTTATGCCGCTGAAGTAAATGTCAACCTGCGCGCGCATTACTGATTTGGGCGCCATTTTCCGCAAATGTTTGTTGACGTTTTCGCTGTGTGGTTGATTATTATCAAAAAAAGTTTGTTTTTTCCTCGCAAGTGTGACGAAAACAGTCGTATGGAACTCTTGTGCTATTAGTCATTACGCTCTCGACTTCCTTATCGCGCTCGCCTGCGGCTCGCGCGCATTATACCGCCTCTAGTGTAATGACCAACATAGCACACTCGTATCATAATGTACTATTTGTTGCATCGTTATCGTTGTTCGCTCATACATTCAATTATATGAGTATAATATGCATTTCCCTAAATTTTAATGATTTAATTGTTCTGAAAAAATGATTGGCCTGAAGCAGCAAATACAGCTGTATATCTTAAGGATTGATCACCGACCTCAGCATTGAACAACATGACACCCTATGAAGCATGGTATGGGAAGAAGCCAGATGTGAGCCACATTCGTGTATTTTGCTGCAATGTTACACATTGCCAAGGAGAAGTGACTAAAATGGGATAAAAAATTAGAAGAACAAATACTTGTTGGGTTCTTAGAAAATGTGAAAGGGTACAGGATATACAACCCTAAGAAAAATACCATTACTACCAGCAGGGATATAGTTGTGATGGAGCAAAGGACTAGAAGCTGCGATATAGATACTTCTATCTAGATACAGGATAAGTAAAAAGATTCAGTGGGGGACACTGCAGAATGTACTGAAGATGCCAGAGATTCAGTGGAGGACTCAAAAGTAATTGAATCTCTGCTCTCTGATTCCAGCACTTGAATGTGCACTGATCCAGATAGTATCAGTAGCAATAACACCATAATACCAACCAGAAATTACACTACTAATGTAAGCAAACTAGATGTACCAGAAGTGACGGGTAAGAGGACCAGGAGCTCTCTTCAGAGGTATTGTTTCTCTAAAATGTGTGTTTCTAGCACTTCAAAAGTCGAGCAGATTGTCTCACTAAAGGGCCAGAAGCATCTCAGTGGAAGCTCGCCATGGAGGAAGAGTTGCATTCCTTAGAGTACAGCGATGCATGGGAGCTTGTTGATATCCCCAGTAGTGGTGCTACTATAGTGCAGTATGAGTGGGTTTTAAATAAAAAACTTGATGTAAATGATAAGGACCCCCACCACCACCGTGCCAGACTTGTGGCTAAAGGATTTACTCAAAAACTTGGTATATTGACTATACAGACACGTATTCCCCGGTTGTGAAACATTCTACACTTCGAATGCTTTTCGCACTAAGTGTGTAAATGGGTATGGACATAACTCACCTAGATGTTAATAATACTACATTTAATGGTCATTTATAAAAAGACATATAAATGTCTATTCCAGAAGGTTTCATGAAAAAATGTAATGGAAAGGTATTAAAACTTAAAAGGGATATTTTTATAGACTAAAACAATCTTCGTTAGTATGGTATGAAAGACTGAAAGACCTATTGTGTAGTTAAAAAATAGGAAATAATGAGGCCTGCTTATTTACAAAAATTTATAATGATGGGAAAATTATTGTAACATTGTATATGAGATTGATTATTCCTATTGGTACTCTGTAGGATATTGACAGCGGAATTACACTAGAAATTTTAATACATCACGGTTAGAGAATGCAAACCGGATTCACCGAATTCGAAAAAACCGGGTTTTTCAAGCATATTAAAAAAACGGTGCTCTCAGACAGCTTAAGAACAACAAGATGCTGAACAAGATCAACAAGGTGATGGCGGAATAACGACAGAACTACTGAAAGCGGATGGAAAACCGGCACTTATAGTTCTCCAGAAGTTATTTAATTCCGTCATTCACGAAGGTACTACGCCTGAAGCATGGCACAGGAGTGTGGTGGTGTTATTGTTCAAGAAAGTAGATCTCACTCCTGAGCCATGTGTACAAGCTTTTCTCGAGAGTCATTACGAACCGTCTCGAACGCAGGTTTGATGACTTCCAGCCTCCCGAACAAGCCGTTTTCCGGAATGGCTTTGGCACCATGGACCACATCCACACGCTCCGCCAGATTATACAGAAGAGAGACTAATTAAAAAACCGGTGAAGTGAACTTTGAAAACTGTTTTTTTTTGTTTACTTGAAAAAACCGAAAACCCGGATTATTTGAATTCGGTGAAACAGGTTTGCATTCTCTAACCGTGATGTACTAAAATTTCTAGTGTAATTCCGCTGTCAATATCCTATCGGGCACCAATAGAAAAAGTCAAACTCATATACAATATCTATAGCAAAAAAAAATGTGGAGTTAAATACTTACATTCGTCTACTCGTTTATAAAAACCAACTTACCGCACTCGTATCATAAATAACAATTACAGAGATAAAGTATCGACATTTCTGAAATTGTTCCTAAAGAATCTGTAGATGATGGTGAACTTATGGAATTACAATCATAATGTCATCTATGTATATATTTTTCGTTTTTGTAGTTTATTTCAAAAAGAGCTGAATAAATTGCGATAAAATGTATATGTGCCTCTGAAATATGAACCTACCAAACAAAAAAATTATCATCAAATTCTATTCCTGTAATTGGCGGACTAATCGCATAATAGACACACAAAAAAAACATAGTCCAATTGAGAACCTCTTCCTTGTATTTGGGAAATATCTACCATGTAATGGTACGACGTCAGTTTTAGGATTCCGTGAATTGATATTGATTGAAAGAAAGAAAAAAATATAGTTAATTTTGTAACATTAGCAAGTTAATATAAGTGACTATCATTTAATTCAAATCCTAGGTTGATGTCACAAAAAGAGTTCAACTCAGCATAGTGCTGTTTATCAAACAGCGCTGATCTTCCGTTGAGGCCAATCCAAGTGATTGCATATTCAGCTTACCGTAGCATCGGTTGTCGTGATAACTTACATTATCTTGTTGAAATCCTGCCACGATATTCCGAATAATTTTCTGCAAACAAACAACTAGTTGTAGAATTTACACAAAGTGTGTTTATTGCTTTCGTCTTTATTTTGCGCAGTGAGCAACATAGAAGATGTCAAGACGGTCGATAAAAATAATGCAAATAATCCATTTAAAAATAGAGAGTTCTCAAGGAGTGCCTTGAAACCAGTCTCTTGTTTTATCTTTACCATAATGATAATCAGCTTGTGAATAATTAGGTATTATAATATATTCTAAGATTGACATCACACTAATATTAGTTCTAGTTCCTACTATTAGTAGTCTATTCGTTAGTAGTTACTAGTATTATAAATGCGAAAGTTTGTCGGTGTGTTTGGATGTTTGTAATTCCTTCAAGCTGTAACGACTGATTGGATATGGATGAAATCTAATACTATGACTTAACGACTGACTGACTGACTGACAGACAAAGCACAGCCCAAACCGCTGGTCGCACAGACTGGAAATTTAGAGGGTGTATTTTTCTTGATGCGTAGGGGTCTACAGTAGTAAGAAATGATTTTTCGAAATTAGACCCTTTCGAGTCGCGGGCGACCTCTAGTTTGGGATAAAGGTAGCTTGTACCTTGAAATAATACAACTACTTTTTATTTCAGGAAACGCGGGTGAAACCGCGGGCGCTCCTAGAAGGGCATAGGTCGTAGCGCATTAATATCAGCTAACGCCCCCTGTGTGCTTAAATCGCACATTATTAGTTTATACCAGGAACGTCATATGCATAAAACAGTAAAACGTATTATCACACCACCTGCTCGGCAATGTCCAATTAGATATCGTGCAATCTCAACGTAGAGTAGCATTATTTTTATCTCAAGGGATATAAAGTTCTATGAAACTCCCTAGGGAATAAAGTGATTTGAATTTGGAACGTCAAACTCGTGTGGAAACTCGTGGAAATATAAGCAAAAAAATGCCCATGGGGGCTTGTATAGAGGTTTATTCGAAAATCGAACTGGCCACCATAAGCAGAACACAAAAAAAAAGGTGCGTTTAGAAAGAATGTGAAACAAAAGACGGTGTTTGGTCTTGTGATTGTCGGTGAATTTGGAGCCCTGGCTTTTTATTGTCTCGCAGAAGGTATGAAAAGTAGAGTATGCTCCTCTGGAAAAAAGCTTGTCTTCGTCTTGGGCAGCTTGAACCCCTCGCTTCACTCAGAACTCTATATAACTCCCTAGCTACGCTCGGGAGTTAACTCTAGACTCCCTCGTTACGCTCAGGGTTCAATATGCCACCTGCGACGTAAGAAACTGCTTTATTCCCTTAGTGCATTATCTACTATTAAAACCTATTTTAGTTAAAAAGTGTTTGGTCTTCTTTTTTCATTCAAATTCATTCGAAAGAAATTGACAAAACACTTTAAACTAAAATAGGTTTTAAATACGTTTTAAAGTTTTATGCATATTACGTGTAGTCTCAACCGCAGTTGCTGCTGAGGCCAAGAGTTTGGTCAGAGAAATTGGACACAGAATTTGAGACAGAAACGAGCCAATCGTTTTTGCTATTTCGCTTTACCGTAGCATCGGGTATTGTCATATCTTACCTTGTAGGATGGATCCCTCCTCCATTTATTCAGATAGTTCTGCAAGCAAACAAGTTAGTAAGTAGTTGTAGGAAATCAAATAGTGTGTTTAGAAATTTACCAACTTTAAACAGAAGTGAAAGGTTCTTCAGAGCCCCGTATTTATATAATTTATTATTTTAGTACCCACTAAATACTGAACAGTATAATGCAAACATTATGTAACATAATGTATAAATATAATTATGCATTATCTCATGTAGCACATTTTATGGAGGTAACAACATAATAATAATATTACCCCATTGGGGTATAGCAACATTATGTGGAGCGGCTTATTCTATTCCGCTGTTAATACATTTTAGTCTGATATGAATTGCATACGTGCGTTCCTTTTTATTCCGTAGACACAGGCGAAGTGAAGGGCCCCTCTTCACTTTGCCTGTGTCTGCGGAATATAAGGTATAGTAACATTGATTAGTATGTCTTTAAGCCCTTTGACAAAAAAAATGCCTCATCTTCTGTCGTTAATGAAAAGAAAAAATAAGTAAATATTTTCATTACACATAAAATAACATCATCATTGGCCCTTTTCCATCTACAAGAGATGATATATATAGCGTCCAAATTACACCTGCGGTCGTGGCTAAATAAGCCTATTCTGGAACGGCAGATGCGGTCACATTTTACGCAGATATATTGCGAAGAGGGTGGCAGTTGGTTGTCAGCGCTAAGGTATCTCTTCGCGCGCTTATGAGCTAACCCATCAAACAAGGCAGCGTCGTGAACAGATACACCGTCCGCAGTAACTTTTCTCCAGCGAACGCGGTCCTCTGCATGTTGCTCCCAGCCGTCTACCTCAATATTGAAGCAGGACATGTCGCGCTTGACGCTGTCCTTAAATCTCAATAGAGGCCGACCAACGGGTCGCTTGGCATGTGCGATTTCTCCGAGAAGAATCTGCCTCGGAAAACGAGAGGGCTTCAATCTGTACACATGCCCTACCAACGCAATCTCCGCTGTTTAAGAAGACCGGTTATACTAGGCAGCTGCGCAGTGTTCAGCACTTTCTCATTTGTCACTCGATCCTTCCACGATATGCCCAGAATGCTACGAAGACAGCGCATGTGGAAAGCGTTTAGTCGCCTCTCCTGCCTAGCGTACGAAGTCCAGGTCTCAGCTCCGTACAAGAGTATGCTCAAGATGCATGTCTGGTACACGGTCATCTTAGTCTTGATTGTCAGGTGTTTATTGTCCCATACTCTTGTAGTAAGCTTCCCGAACATCGTAGCCGCCCTGCCGATGCAAGTACTGATCTCTCCATCTAAGGAAAGATTGCTTGACACGGACGATCCCAGATAGCAGAAGCTCTCAACCACTTTCAATGGTGCTCCATCCAATAAGATAACTGGTTTTTCGGTGCAGCCTTGCGCTAATATGCCGGACTTTTTCGCGTTTATTGACATATTAAACATCGCACACGCTGCCGCAAATCTGTTCACGATGTCTTGCAATTCCACAGGAGAAGTGGCAACAAAGGCTGCATCGTCGGCAAAGAGAAGGCTGTCAATAAACTGGTCTTGACGGTGCCGTTTAGACTTTAGAAGAGAGATGTTATAAAGTTAACCGTCTTCTCTCGTATGCAGGTGTATCCCTTTTTTTTTTGTTTGGTTTCGCCGAAGGTTACTTTTATAAGAAGCGAATAAAGTATGCCAAACAAAGTCGGTGCCATGACGCAACCCTGTCGCACTCCTCTATTCATATAGAAGGGATCCGATGTTTCTCCATTATAAATGACTGAGCCTTGCATATTGTGATGGAAAGATTTTATAAGTGAGAGAAGTGTAGGTGGACATCCTATTTTTTCTAATATCAGGTACAGACCTTCTCTGCTGACAGTATCGAAGGCTTTATTTAGATCAACAAATGCAACGTACAGGGGAGACTGTTGTTCTCGGCTCTTTTCTTGCAGTTGGCGGAGGGTAAAAATCATACCTGTCGTGGAACGTTGGGCACGAAATCCGCATTGGACCTCCGGGTAAACGCGATCTGCCAGTTTTTGTAGCTTTGCCAAAATGATTCGGCCGAATAATTTGCCGGCTATGCTGAGAAGGGAAATACCACGGTAGTTATTGCAGACACCGCGTTCACCTTTTCCCTTATATAGCGTGATAATATTAGCATCACGCATTTCCTGAGGCACACTACCTTCGGCCCATAACTTAGTGTATAGGTTTATCAAAATAGGGGCTATGCATCGGAGTTTGACAATTTCGGGTATAATATTATCAGCACCTGAGCTTTTGCCACGCTTGAGTTGATTGACAGCGGTTTGAAATTCTTCCGAAGTAGGCACTTCATCGAGCTCTTCCCAAAGGGGCAGCTCTGGAATTAAGTGTAGAGCCTCAGGAGAGATGTTAGCCGGTTGGGAGTAGCGCTCGCTGTAGTGCTCCACCCAACGGCGAATCTGTCGACTGCTCTCCGTAATGACAGTACCGTCTGCCTCTTTGAGAGGTGCTGACTTTTTAGGGATCGGCCCAAGTGCTTTTTTGATGCATGCGTACATCCCGCCGAAATTACCTGTAGATGCACATGATTGGATGCTTTTACAAATTTCAGACCAATACAAATTTGCAAAGTAGCGAGCATTGCGCTGGAGCGCTGCTTTTGCTTTTGTGAACTCATTTCGTGAGCCTATGGATGGATCTAGGCGATGTCTCAGAGCTGCTTGACGTTTTGCGTCAAGAAGTGGTTGAAGGTGGTCACTGTTTGCTTTAAACCAGTCTTGATTGGAGTTTGATTGAAAACCAAAAGCTTTAGCAGCTGTATCTGTGAGAAGTTTTTTCACCCGTGCCCATTCCATGCTTGTTGGCACATTACTATCCCAGGAGGCAATTTCGGTACGAACTAACTTCTCATATGTTTCAATGGATGGATTGTGTTGTGATCCTGGAGGTTTTAACTTCTTCCTCCGGACAGGACGTGCATGATGGATGCATTTTGGGTTGAAGCGGACAGTTGTGACGACAAGAGAATGATCGGTGTCACAGTCAGCACTGTGGAAAGTACGTGTGTGTAAAATTTCTCGAAGGTCCTTTTTTCGATAGAGGATAAAGTCTAGTTGATGCCAGTGTTTTGATCTGGGATGTATCCAGGAAACTCTGCATATGAGTTTGCCTTTAAAAAAAGTGTTGGTGACACAAAGCTGGCTTTGAGAGCAAAATTCTAGGAGACGCTGTCCATTCTCGTTTAACTTGCCGACGCCATGTTCACTAAGGCAATCCGGCCAAGAGATAAAATCCTGCCCAACTCGAGCATTAAAGTCATCAAGAATTAGCAGCCGGTCACCTGAACGCACTCCACGCACCGTTTTTGCAAGTTGACTGTAGAATTGATCTTTCGCCTCTATCGAGGATGACAGAGTTGGAGCATATGCGGAAATTAATGTTATGTAGCCACCATCGGTGTTTAAGCGCATGATCATAATGTGTTCTGAAATGCCTCTAAGTCCTTCAACGGCATTAAGAAGATCGTTTTTTATAGCAAATCCTACTCCATGCTGCCGAACTTCAGATGAACTTTTGCCTTTCCAGTAAAATGTGTAGTGAGATTCGCGTAGGGAACCTTCATCTGCCAGCCTAGTCTCTTGTAGTGCTACAATGCTCATATTTAATCTTAACAATTCCATGTCTATTACGGATGTCTAGCGAAGCGGTTGGTTGTTGTTTAAGCTTCCAAAGGTGGTCGGGAAGCCTGTCTGCATAGTGCGAACATTCCATGTTCCGAAATTCCGCAAAAAAAAAATGTCTCTCATTCTTTTTCTTACAAATTAATAGTTACATGCTACAAGTTTATTACCAAAACGTGAGAGGCTTGAGACTCAAAACTATTGACCTATCTAATAATGTTGTGTGTAATAACTTTGATGTGATAGCACTTACGGAAACATGGTGTAACAGCGGCGTCTTCGACTGCGGACTGACTGCGGAGTTGTTCGATAGCAGATATATCGTTTACAGAAGAGACGGAGAGTCTAGCGGGATCCACAAGAAAAAGGATGGAGGGGGAGTGGCTGTTGCGGTTTCTAAACGATTTGATTCCATGCGACTGCGGGACTTAGAGTCTGATTGTGAGGATCTCTGGCTGCAAATCAATTGTCGAAATGAGGAGGGCCGATCGGAGTGTCTTCACTTGTGTATTGTCTACCTTCGTTCACCTCTTAAGTTTAATGCACTTGAGAACTTGTTGAATAATTCTAATCATGTTATTGAGGTAAATAATATTAAAAATGTAATATTTCTTGGAGACTTCAACCTCTCATGCATATCTTGGTGTGGTGATGCAAGCACTCAGTCGCTTACTAGCATTCCCTGCATAAATGTACTTGCAAACATGCTGCTCGATTTCTGCAGATTGAATGACCTTCAACAATATAACCACACTCTCAACAAGAACGGCAAAATATTAGATTGAGTTCTTAGTAACAAGCCATGTATCACTAATTTGCATATTAATACTAGTCCACTTTCTATAGTTGATGATTACCATCCGCCCGTTAGCTTCAATATATCCTTCTATGCTCAATTGAATAATTTAAAGCCTAATAGTGCTCATCACTTTTGCTTTCATAAGGCTGACTATGTCAATATTATATGTGAACTTAATAGCATTGACTGGGATGACATATTTGCTGATTGTACGACTGTCAATGATTTGCTTTCGCTATTCTATAAGCAGCTACGAGAGTTAATTGAAAAGCATGTTCCGAAATCAAGACCGAGGGCAAAAAAGTATTCATTTCTCCAGAAAAACAAAAGGTAGTTACCATAAATACAAAATTAATAACGTAGTGATAAACGAACCAGATGGCGTTAGAGATTTGGGGGTAATACTTGATAGTAAACTGAGACTAAATTCGAACATTGACAGTATATGCTCTAGGGCTTTCAAGTCCTTGGGTTTCGTACTCCGTAACTGTAGGGACTTCAAAAGCCCTAGTAATAAAATCGTTATTTACAACTCTCTAGTTCACAGTTGCTTGGAGTACTGTAGTGTAGCGTGGAATCCTTTCTATGAAATTTATGTTTAAAGACTCGAAAGCGTCCAAAAACGGTTCTTGTGGCATTTAGCTTATTCATGTAATATAGCTAAATCCGTCAGAAGCTATGAAAACAGGTTAAAATACTTTCATATGGACTCTCTCTCTAGTCGAAGACGTATGCATGATCTCCAGTTCCTATACAAACTTGCTAATGGGTAACTTGATACTCCTGACTTGTTAGGCCTTTTGAACTTCTCTGCGCCATCTAGATCGATCAGAGCTTGTCGCTTTAAATTACTAAACTTTTCCAATTGGAAGACGAACCTCGGTATGAATGCTCCCATCAACAGACTAGTAAGGGAGTTTAACGCTTTCTCCAAGGACGACGTTGTCGATCTTTTCGCGGGTGGTGGGGACAAGTTCAAATCGTCAATCCGTTCCAATCTCTCTATTATTCCGAAAAAATAGCATTTTATTTTATTTGGATTGCTGTATCTGCTTAATTAATTCTGCCATATAGTTGCAATTTATTTCACTAAGGAGACTTATCTGCAAAAATTTTGATAGGTTATATTAATTCGCTTAATTCACTATGTTAACTTCTATCACTAACAATCTTACCTTGACTTGTTATTTTAATAAACCCATGTAGTCTGCACCTATAATTGTGGTGACGTTTAGCTAGTAACTACCATATCATGTATCAGATGTGGGAAATGACGTACATCATGTTGGTGTTCTTAATAAATAAATAAATAAAAACTGCCACTCCCCGTGTTGTTTTCCACTCAGCATAGCTGTAGTGGGTGAAGTGACCTCTTCACGGACGCTACATCGCCAGGGACGCGATTAAAGTAACGTAGGCATGCCCAGAACCTATGCAACCCTCTCGACCTAACCGGAAGGACCCACAGGAGTGACGAGTCACTACGTGTGGTGCCGGGTCGGTTGCAGGACCTGGCTCGAGCCTTACGGAGGTACCGTTCCGGGTTTGTTCCGAGTTGTCCTTCTCTGATCGTGATAGCACTGCAGTATGAGATCTACAACACCATCAAGTACCTTAGTCGGCTCCTACGACACCTGGTACTAGAGGGAGGTACTATTCTACTCCGCCGGTACCCCACGGCAATAAAATAACAACAAAAACAGTATTGCTGTGTGTAATTTCTATATTATAAGTAAACGTGTATGCAGGCAGAGTTTATTTAAATAATATATAATGGTATTTCTAATGATCCTCACACTAGGCTAAGCCTGTATCGTGAGGATCTGGATACGATTTAAACAGAATGTTCGTAATAAGCCTCAGCGGACAAGGTATAAGATAATAGTAAATTAGGTGACTTCAATTTAATGATATCGTTAGTTTTATTAATGGTTAGTAGTCATAAATATGTACCTATTTATCTATATTTTCTGTTTTAAGACTTTCGTGGCCTCAACGGAAGATCACGCTGTTCGATAAACAGCATTACGATGAGTTGAAGCCATTTTTGTGACATCGCTTTTATTTTATTATATACATTAGTACCTACGTTAATGATGTTACAAAATACATTATTTTTCTTTGTTTCTTTCTTTATATGATATAAGTACTTATTATGGTATAATAGGTGTACCTATGTATAAGTATATTATGTGTGTTAGTTACCTATGTAGTTAAGTATTTCAGTTCTAATAGCAATTGTATAAATAAATAAATAAATAAATATTGGGGGGACATTTATTACACACAGTGCCATCTAGCCCCATACTAAGAAAAGCTTGTATTATGGAAACCAGATAGCTGATAGAATACCTATATACAATTTTTGTCCTGGGTGGGGATCGAACCTACACCCTACAGCTCTGAAGGCAGACATGCTACCAAGCTGTAAAATAAGTATTATGTTCTGTGTATAAGTATTATGTTCCATATTTCCATTTTTGTATTATTATTAATTGCTCTGTATGTTATGTAAGAGTTTTCAGCCATTTATGAACAGTAGGTTTTGCTTTATAGACAGATAATGGTGAGCAGGAAGGTTTTTTAATATTTTAATTGCCGTTGAGCATGGACCGAGCTAAGTATTTCTGGTTAAGATTAATTTGTGTTTATATGTGGATCATCTATGGGATAATCTCGCCTATCAGATCATTTCGTGGTTTATTTTAACGTATGTATACCGATTACTCGAGAAGTAGGTATTATGAGAAGATTGTCGAGCTGGAGGTACAATTGAGCAAGATGCGATAGACATCATCATATTCCATCACTCACATTCATCATTTTACATCATTTCCTTCCTGGTACGTAGTGTATTAAGTTCTTTGATAATTTCAAGACACACGGCGTCATCTTGTGGCACATTAGAGTAAATTAAACTCATTTGATACTGATATATATGTGAACATGCTCACTATGGCACCTAATTTAAATTGGTCGTAAGCACCAGGCACAACACAATTCAAGGTGTAACTTATTTAAGGTAGCATTCAGATAGTATACATTTTAGCTTTGTGAGATAGCTCTTGAGTCTAGGAGAACCTTATATCATTATGCATGTGTCCAGGGCCTAGACACATACATAATGATAATTATTATGAACTTATAAAAATAGCCCTTCTTGTTTTGAGCAGTCGTGCAAACAGGAAGAAGTAAGTGGTTCTATAATTGAAACTACTTACTTCTTCTATCAATAAGAATAATAATGCAATCAAGTTTGTTGCGGACATTTCTGTTCGGTTTTTGTTTTGATTTGTTGCGATTTATTTTAGAGCTCATTTTAATCTACCTTTTTTTAAATAATTCTTGACCTTAAAGCACAGAAATATTGCCATAGTATATTTTGTTTCTTATAACATTAATAGTTTTCCATAGGTATAATCCAATTCCTCGTTGTAATTTTTCAGTCCAGTTTGTTCAGTGTTTGGCGAGCTTACCTTATCATGATTTGGACTTTCCGGCATGAACCAAAGATATTTCTGCAAACAATTAACCAGTTATTATAATTGTAATAATCTCACACAGTGTTTTATTCAAATTCAAATTCAAATTCAAAATATTTATTTCGCAGAAACATAGGTACATTGAGATGCAATATAGAAGGTAATAAAAAGTTTATAGATCGCTATGCTCTAGCCGGTGAGGCATGCAAAATATTATTATAATGTTTACGAAGTAAAAGAAGATATACATCATAATCTATACTAATTTTTCCTATCGGCATTTACAATTAGACACATCTGTAACTATAAAATAATTAAAATTATTCACTTATAATTATTATTTATGTCCATACATTATTTATTTATTCAATGTCCTTATTTATTTATTTATCATTTATAAAATCAAAGATGGAATAATATGCCTTGTCAATCAAAAAATTCTTAAGTTTAAATTTAAAAATACCATTATTTTCGATGTCTTTTAAACTTTGCGGTAGTTTGTTAAAAATTAACAACCTCATATTAAACGTACTGTTAGAACTGAGCATAGTTCTGCAGCGCTTTATCTGTAGCTTATTATTATGCCGCTTACTTTTTAACCTGGCATACTGTTTTATATTTTTTCTGACTAATAAAGCTGATTCGTAGATATAGATCGAAGGAAGAGTTAACAATTTTAATTTTTTTAAATAGGGCTTACATTAGGTTCTTTGTTTTAGTCCACATATAGCTCGAATACACTTTTTTTGAGATTTAAAGGCAGATTCTCTCTCAGTGGAGTTTGCCCAAACAATAACTCCGTAATTTAATGTGGAACCTACATAGGCGTGGTACGCGGTTAGAAGTGCCTTTTCATTAGAAACCTTACGTAGCATGTACAGTACAATGCATATGAAAACTCATTAAATTTTTTGCAAACATGCTCAGCATGTGATTTCCACGATAGGTTGGAGTCCATGCGTATGCCTAAGAATTTTGTTGTCTGAATTTCGTCAATATGTTTACCACGATAATTAATATTTAAAATGTCAAATTTAGAGTTTATATTTTTGAATGTCATAATATTTGTTTTATCTAAGTTAATTTTAAGATTGTTTTTACTCAACCAGTTAATTACCAATTCTACAGAATTATTAATGTTATTTTCATGTTCACCTGTTTTATTGTCCGTGAAAATTGCAGTACTGTCATCGGCAAACATTACCATTGGATGGTTGATTGCTTGAGGAAGATCGTTTATGTAGATTAGAAAAAGAAGAGGCCCCAAAATACTCCCTTGAGGCACCCCATATTTAACCAATCTACAATCTGATTTATATTTAGTTTCTACTTTCGTCGTTAGATTTAATTTCGTTATTTCAGTGTATTGTAGCCTATTTGTGAGATATGATGAAATTAGATTTAGTGTATTTCCTCTGATTCCGCAGAGTTCTAGCTTTCTCAGTAAAATTGTATGGTCCACATATTCAAAAGCTTTGGACATGTCCATAAAAAAATATTGGTTTGTTAGTATTTCTTTCAGGAAGCATCCAAGAAGAAACCCTCAAGATGGTCGTTCAAACAGGCAATAAAAATTCGTCGGGTTTAAAAGATCAGCTTTTTTTATTTGAAATAAGTTTGCGTTTGACCACATCCTGCCTGATGTAAAGCAACGACGTGATCTAGGATGGAGCACGTTTAGAACCCGTTCCCTCTAGATTTGAAGACACCACATACTTTGGCAGAGAGTTCCACAACCTCGCTGTGCGAAAAAAAAATGTGGAATCAAAGCGCTTTTTGTGTACGTGGGGAATATTTACCATGTCGATACCGGAAGTATCAATTAATGTAAGAAACAAACCCCTGTATTACAGAAAAGCAATAATAAGATTATTGTTTCGGAAATTATACTGGTTTTTTTTCCTTGTTGTTCTAGTTAAATGCGTCCAAGGGCAAACCCCCAAGCAAGCAAGCAACAAGCAAGCAAGGTAAGGCAAGGCAAGCAAGGGGGGTAAGAGGGGGCAAATGTCAAAGACTTTTTCGTACGGTAAATTCAAAACTAAGATAAACCTTATGATTTTGTAGATAGCCTAAGTTTCGTTTTCCCAAACCTAGCAATCTAAACTTTTTTTAATAGTATTAAAGAATACTGAACTCTGTGACCTGGGTATATGTCCTAAAACTACATACAGAATCACCGGATGGGCAGCAGCGTCCTCAAATTTTACGGTGGTAACAATACTCTGCGATCCCCAAGCCAAGTGTGGGGATTACGGTCCACGGCGTTCAGTCCCCAGCAGCTCTTCTATTTCTGGCCTAGGTAGTAGCTCAGGTAACAGAGGAACAAAAGGTGCGAAAGATTTCCGGCAGATACCCCGCTACCATCCCCAACATAAGACTTTGGCCCTGGCAACACACAACATTCGCACACCGTAGAGAAGATTGTCGAGCTGGAGAAAGAATTGAGCAAGTTGCGATGGACCAATATCATGGGATTATCTGAAATCCGAAGAGAGGGACAGGATACGATAATCCTGGATTCTGTCAACATGCTCTTCAATTGGGAAGCAGATCGTAAATCCCAGTGTGGTGTTGGGTTTCTCGGCCATAAGTCCCTCATCAACAACGTAGTAAAATAACGTAGTAGTCGATAATGTATCGTGCAGGGTAGCGTACCTTATCCTGGATTTGTGTTCGCTGAACGTCATACAGGTATATGCGCAACCACGGCATACCATGATGATGAAGTAGAGGCATTGTACTATATCCAAGGCCCATACATGCCTCCGAAACTTACTTCACCGTTGTTATGGGGGGTTTTAACGCGAAGGTGGGGGTCACGGAATGTCGATGAGTTGAGAGTGAGGTCGCATGGACAGCGGAACCAGAGTAAAAAGTGGTCAAAGTCATGGAGAATGAGAGACTCTATAAAATATGATGAACACCTTCTCATTCTTCGAGAAGCGACCTTCCAGAAATTAGATCGACTTTATCATGACGACCAAGAAGCGAATATTCAATTATGTCTCCGGTAGCGGTCACTTGACATTGTCAGAGGCACATTGAATATCAATGTCAATGTCTTGTAAAGTCTACACTCCGTCCTCATCATCATCATCATCAGCCCGGAGACATCCACTGCTGAACGAAGGCCTCACCCGTAGACCACCACACTGTACGACAACCTGCCATTTGCATCCACCGGTTGCCCGCGACTTTTACAATGTCGTCGGTCCACCTAGTGGGAGGCCTTCCTACGCTGCGTCTTCCGGTTCGCGGTCGCCACTCAAGAACCTTTCTTCCCCATCGGGTGTCAGTTCTTCGAGCGATGTGGCCTGCCCATTGCCACTTCAACTTGCAAACCTTGCGAGCTATGTCGGTAACTTTGGTTCTTTGGCGAAAATCCTCGTTCCGGATTCTATCGCGCAAAGTAACTCCGAGCATAGCTCTCTCCAGTGCCCGTTGCGTGACTCTTGAGTTTCTCCAAAAGGCCAGCAGTTAAAGACCACATTTCAGTTCCATATGTCATCACTGGCAACACACACTGGTCGTAGACCCTTGTCTTCAGACACTGAGGGTTTTTGGACGAGAATATATTACGCAATTTCCCGAACGCTGCCCATCCGAGGACACTCCCTTCTGGTCCTGCCCAAATTCACAAGAACTGTATCTGTGCCGATTATACGGGCATTGCATGTTATCTCTGCGGTTGCATTAACACCATTCGGTTACAGTAATAAAGCATGTGTCCTACCCTAGCTAAGACGTCGTGTCTAACTAATCGTCCCATACAATAGGTAGTCCGCGCGAGCGATGCCGCAAGCAACAATGCGTACCTGGACGAAGCTGGCTAGTTTGTTTAGTTCTTAGCGATATTATTGGTAAAACTTACCGTTTTCATGTATCTCTTACCAAGTTTTTGGGGTCTTCCTTCCACTCCTTGTGATATATCTGGGAACATACGTTATGTTCGTTAAATCGATTTTTATGCTCTTTAATTTGTTGGATTTGTCTCTACCCCGATTAGCAGAATGACTATTAGACATTAAAAAACACACAAAAAATATATATAGGCGGTACGAAGCTCGCCGGGTCAGCTTTTTCAAATAAATTCCATTCGTCCTCAAAAAAGAGAGCAAATTGTCACGCCAGTCGCCACCTTAACCATTCTGTCAAAACGAAGCTGCATCTCGACAGGGAGAGTCGTTGTTTCCAAGGATCTTCTGGGAAATGGAAGACATCTACGGCCAAATATACGCAACGCATGCCCCTCATATTGCGCCTAACACTAAGTACGATAGAGCCGTGCTACCGTGCTGAGGTTGCCTTGCAGATCCGTCTCTACTTTAACCACAGTCGGGTCAATGGTGCACAAGTGTGTTACCAAGGATGATTTATTTGGTTGCGGTGTGTATTTAAAAGTTGTTATAATAATATCTATGATAAAATCGTTTATTTCAGGCAACAAGAATTACTTAAAATCAGGGGCTTATATTATAAATACCTCACAGACTAACAAACATAAAAATAATCTTAACTAGCACATTTTTCTGAAAATTTCCTGGCATTGTTGCTTCCCAGTAGCGTCGGAATACTAGCCCCTTTTGCCAGAAATCGGGCGAAAGGAATGCGCCCTTGTGCTTCGATGGAACCCGGAGCAAGTAGGACTTGAAGTTCGTGGTCTGAACAGTCGACTCCAGGCGCTGTAGCTGCACTACTGAGGATGTTACCCCGGCCTTTTCTGCACGTACGTGTGCACGTCTGCTACTGACGTACTCGGGAGAGGTACCTACGAGTACATCAGAAATGTCGGCTCCACGGCTTTTAGTTCCGTTGATACGGTAGTGCCCCGTTTGGTTCACTAATGTTTACTGAAAACTGTTTTCACTCTTTGAAAAAGGTCACCGGATGTGATCGAAACTATAATCGGAGTATCCGATTTAATTAAACGTAAGTATTCCCGTATAAATAAAACAAAAAATGTTTTACTGAATACCTTTTCACAAAATATTACTTGACAACCAACGTTTTGTATAATATTCATTTAACAAACATCTTGTTCCCCAAGTATTGTTTTGGCCAGGACTGTATCTCCAACTAGGAATATACCTTCGGCACTGTACAACGAAAAATGCGAGCCCACTCACCTCGGAAGTTCTGGGACGCGGATGCGGGGTCCGGGGTACCGGGAATTGCAGCGATGATGGATGGCACAGAGCACTTATATTTTCACTTCGGGAACAGTCTGGGATTATAGGTATTCTTCGGTAGGTTGAGGAGACACAAGTAGAAGTTCGTAGGTCAGTATGTAAATGGCCGCCGAAAGGAGAACTGACAGTGCTTGCCGGTCAATGCGGACGCATGAAGGGGACGCGCGCTTGTGGTTCGCGGTCCTTGGCAAGTTGGCAACTGGCCGGACGCGTCGCGGCGACGGGTTGCGTGAGTGTAGCATCCCGCTCCCCTACTTCACCCCGCGCGCGGAGCTATGTTTTCGCTGCCGTGGCTACGCACCCAGTATTACCTTGGTTTTATTTTTTATTTTTTATTATTTATTAGCTCCACGGACTGCGGGGCCTTTTGTCAACTTTGTTTTTTTTTTATAAACTAAATTTTACACTTAATAACTTAAAAGCTGAAGGCTTTACAAAAAGAATATACCAAAGGAACCTAACTAAGTATTACTAATTATTGCTAGAATTGCGTGTATACTCTGAGCAGTCCAGCTCCCGCAAGCAGCACCCGTTCACGAGTTGACGCATGTGCCAGCCATCGCTCTCCTCAACCGTATTGGAGGCAAGAGGGCGACCCGACACACGACGCCGCCGCAAGAAGCTTTTTAGTGAGCGTGAGTGCTCCGGGTATACACGCAATGCCTACAACAGTACGATTACTTACTTTATTAATTATACTATACTGTTTTACTCTAGTTTTTTTTCCTCTTGTCAATTAAAGTAATCACCAGTAGATCCAGTCTTTGCTTGACTCTATCAGTGGTCACTTTAATATCGTCTGATTCGTCGCCTCCTCCCGGCCCAGAGCCTCCATCACCGCCACTTTCCGATCTTTTATGGCTTCTATGGCTTTTATTACCTTGGTTTGTAGGCGTCGCACTCGAATAGGTACAAGTACAGATCACTTTTGGCGCAAACAAATATTTTGTTTTACAAACAATCACTTCACAAACAATTTTTGGCAAACACTTCTCTCATAAATTATGTTAAATGCTATTTTCGTTTTTGTGCATTTTTCTTTTCATGTTTTGATTGTTTTGCAAATTCATGTTTTATAAAATGTCATCTTACAATAAGTATATTGAGGAAAAATTTCTAGGAAGGGCTTTCCAATATGTGTAATTAGTATAACAGTTGGGGTGGAGAGAGTGGGGGAGGAGAAAGCAATAAAATTGAATTTTGAGGTTATGTATGGAAAAATATTAAAGGAATGTACTTTATCGACTGACTTCTTGATGAAACTTTGATGTAACTCAAGTCAGGATGCTCTGAGCCAGCTCTGTTACTCATTTCAAACCTAACCAACTCAAATTTGACTCCGGGTGGGCTACCGCCAGCAGCTCTTGCGGTCGCCCCTGAGTGTCGCTTCGCCACACTAGGCCTTGGCTTCGCTACGGAACCATACGGAGCCATACGAATGGCTTGCTCCACTCAGGACCTCTCTTGAGCTTCTGGCTCCCCCGCTTTTTATATACACTCTAGGGGCAGGGACCACAAGACTAGGTGGAGTCGAGGTGCTCTGATTCGGATCTGTCACCCATTTCGAACCTAACCAACTCAAATCGGGGTGTTCTGATTCAGATCTGAAGGCTAAGGCGGAAGCGAAGCGAAGTGGAGCTCCCGCCTTCTCACCTAACCTATATCCGAGTCCACCAAGCTTTAATATACATTCAGTGTTGCACGAGTAGTAAGAATTTCTGGGGTGACTAATTTAATTAGACTAATACAATTTGACTAATACAAAAAAAGATTATGATATAAATAGTATATAAGTCAAACATTTATTAAGTAATCTGTATTTTAAATGAAATATTTGTCATATGATACGTTATAAATTGTAAATTTATGAGGTAATAATTTTAATTCATGAACCATTTGTAAAATGATTCGATGATTCATGTTTTTTGCGAAATATTGGTTGTCAAGTAAAAATTTGTAAATAGACTGTCGGTAAACTGGCAGGATGCCGCCCCGTTTGTTAAAGGTTGTGGTTTCGATGACGACGTTTACTTCGGCCTACGACAGAAAAGCCGTCATTGTCCACTTTCTTCACATCCGGGGCGGGCGTTGGCTTCGTCTTCTTTAGCTGTGCTGTTGTTTTAGCACCTGAAGCATGAGAAGGGCGAGAGACATGGACGTAACTCTTCTTCTGGACCTTAGATAGTGCTGGGCGAACAGAAGGCGCTGCTGGTGTTGTCGTGGGCTGTGGTGACGAGGTCTCGGCGACAGGAATCGCACGAGAGCGGTCATCGACCTGCGAAATGGTGTCAGTCGCGCACGCGGAAATGCTGACCGGCGAAATATTGCTCCAACCGCCGCCATGAGCTTGCGATGACGTCGGTGATTTAGTCGGCACATAGTTTGTTCGTAATGCCGCTATCTCCTTATTTAGCTCGGCGACATTTCTTTCTGACGCCTCCAGTTTGGACCGGATGTGAGAAACTTCCATTCGCAGGTCCATGATATCTTTCATGAAGCGGGTGACATCGACGTGGTCCCACGTACTTGGCGGCAAACGACTCAAGTCACACGCCACATATGTAGGAACATCATCAGGGTCGGTCATGTCCTGCAGGTATTTCTTTCCGGCGTGCCCTTCCCGGCGCCTCCTAATGAAGCGGGAGGTGGTTTTGACGGTGCCTGCTAGATCTTTCTTCGCATTCAGGATGTCTGCCTTCGTGTAGGTGGATAAGCAGATTTGTTCCAGACTCAGCTCACCCATGACATCCAACTTGTTCTGCACGAAGGCAAGGAGCTCTTACACGATCGTCGTATCGGAGCACTTTGGTTGCACCATGATTTTCACGCGTTTAGTTGACGCAGTAAAAAGTGTTATGCACGGGGGGAAAAAAGACATTACCTCTGAGGCCATTAAAACTACTTAGGTATCGTACAACGGATTAAATGTGGTTCCTGGGCCAGTGCTTCTGTTTTTTTCCCTTAAAAGGGAATCCGTTTAGCGATTTTCCATACAAACGTATTCCCCTTTTTTCTTCCTGGATCATGCTTCTAGAGCAATCATTTTCAAGTCAAGTCTAGGTCTACTGTAGATATGACATGTCTCTGTCATTCCCTTTTTTCAGCAACTAATTGCTAAAAAATATATAATTTACCTAACCCTTTATAAAATATATATTCATAGTCATCTTTGGAGGGTTATATTTTCTTTAGCAATTACTTGGTGAAAAAAATATATTACAGAGACATGTCTACAGAAGATCTAGAATTTATAAAATAAAAGATTGCTCTCGAGGCATTATCCAGGAAGAAAATGGGGAACACGTTTGTGTCGCTCATTAGATTTCCTTTTAAGGGGTTCACCCCAAAGGTTAAGGTTAAGGAGGATGAAATTGTGTATTTAAGTTTTCCATTCGCTAAATATCACTTCACTAAATATTGTAATCTTCTTCTTCTTCCTGCCCTTATCCCACTAGGTGAGGTCGACACAACATGTTTCCTTTCTCCACTTCACTCTATCATTTATCATCTCTGCATTCACTCCCTTTACACGCATATCATCTTTTACACAGCTCGTACATTCCTTTTTAGGGCGCCCCTTCCGGTTTTACCGCTTACCATCATTTCCAAGGCTTTTTTAGTTATATGGCTCTCTTCTCTTCTCATGACATGTCCATACCACGCTAGCCTTCCACTTCTTAATTTTCCGGTCACTGGTGCTACTTTTAGACTTCCCCTTACATACTCATTTCTAATCTTGTCCATCCTTGTCACTCCACACATCCATCTCAGCATTCGCATTTCCACTACGTGCAATTTCCTTTCATTCTCCTCTTTGGTCGCCAAACACTCTGATCCATAGAAACCGATAGGTCTTATGACTGTTTTGTAGATTTTCCCCTTTAGTTTAAGGGGCATTCGCGAGTCGCAAGTCATTATATATTGTAATCAAGTAAAAATAATACGTCTTCTGCCTGTTGATGTTGTAATGTGTGTGATCTCTTTGCATAAATCACTCTCAAATATACGCGATTGTAGCGCAAGGTGGTGTAAGCTTTGTAAATGAACAGTGAGACATTTGGATTTCAAAGTATACTCGATTATTGCATACTAGCCTTGTATACAATGCATATACGCCCTACGCTAAACTTCACTACCACACACGCGACACGCGGTCTGGGGCCTTATTTTTGAATCGTACGCAAGAGTTACGCAAGCGAGCGGAGCCGATTTTCAAACGATATTGTTTGGAATAATGTTAATTAATGTTTGAAAGTCGGCTCCGTTTGCGTGCGCAACTCTGCATATGATTTTAAAAAAATAGCTCTGATGGCCCTCGACTCCAGATTCCTATTAAGCCATAAGTGCAAATGATGAACTTTGGACGCTCCATAAATCATCTCTTGTACTTAAGATAAAAACAGGCCAATGATGAAGATGATGATGAATTAGTAAAACTTGGTTCACTTTATCTACAATGTGTATGTCAATAAACTTTTACTATGGGCCCAACACCGAAAACGCAAAGGTCGATGAACTTTTTACATGGAACAGCTGTTTTTTTTCTTGATTTCAGTGTTGGCTCCATAGTAAAATTTGTTCATAATGATGAGTACATACACACCCTTCAGCATTGTTGAACCTTTTTGTTACACGTTGTATAAAAATGAAATATTAACTACTGTGACTTACTGACAATAACATCAACACAACAAGAACAAGGGTTCTTTAGTTTGCCACGATACCCTAAAATATTAGATCACATCACATCACATCACATCACATCAATAGCCGAAGACGTCCACTGCTGGACGAAGGCCTCTCCCTTAAAGGGAGGTGTTGCCATAATCCCCACGCTTGGCAGGCGGCTTGGGGATCGCAGAATGATTACCATCGTTAACTGAGAGGACGCTGCTGCCCGCCCTCCGGTGGTTCTGTATGCAGTTTTAGGACATACCCAGGAATATATTTGATAGTACGACCAAATTATTTGTAAAGCTAAATGAGGGAGCCGCCATCGTATTTTTTGTGCATAAATGTCAACCATTCGTTGAAAATGTTTAGTTCCATATATAGGCCACGTTGTTTTTATGTCAGTTATCGTCGAAAACGATAGTAGTTCCTGAAAAAACCCTAGAAGGCATTTTTTTTTTCCGGTATGAGGTCTATATTTTTAGCAATTGCTATACCTTATGTGTTGACCAGATCTTTTACATACATACTCATAGAAATAGCGTATCTGTTCAGTCGTTTTCTAGTTTATCCCGGACAGACAGACAGACAGACAGAAAACAAATGAATAAACGAGGAAGAGCGTCTGTTTCACCAGATGGCGCGTAAAAAAAATGCGTAATAAGTAGAAGTCAGTAAAATTGTTAAAACTTTACTAAATATACCTACAGCTGAAAACGTCAGAAATATTGAGTTATTACTATAATAATTAGTGTAAAAAAATTTAGTTCAAAAATATAAAGTTGTTCTATTTTTAGTTTATAAGACAGTTTACCTAAATCGCACAAACAAATTTTTTTATGCTCGATTCACGAATACCAGATTTTACTTCCGCGTTAAGTAAGAATCTTACACTACATTCCTCGATCTCCACGTTTATTATTATGTAGAGATGTAGAAATTACTGAAACGGCAATATTAAGTTAGAACTAAAGCATAATGGACTGTAAATAGAGATGATAAAACTGATCATAATGATGTTGATTGGAGGAACAATTTTATTATAAATCATCATATCAGCCAAAAGACGTCCACTGTCGATAAAATTGACGATAAGTCTGTCGGTTCTTTATATATTACTAGCTGACCCCCGCTGTTTCACCCGCGTGCAATTGTTTTTTTTTCGGTATACCTACATCCTTCAAGTCAGCTGTGGTCAAGCACGTATATAGTCTTACTATGGTCACTCCGTCGAATAATAATATACCTACACAGTCACACATGCACAGTCACACACGCAGAAATTGTAGAAACATACAGAAACTATCGAAGTGCTAGGTGTTATAGATTTACGCAAAGGTTAGTGCAGATGTAGATAGACGGAAAAAAAAACATCTACTCTAAGGTCTCTAACTAAATGAAGACTAAATGATTACATCACTGCGACTTTTTAATTTTTGTACCATATTTTTGAGAGTTTGACTGGGTCCCATCCACTCCGGTGCCCCTGCCCCATTACCGGGACAGATGGGAACAAGGGTTTCATCCACCCCGGTGGAGCCGGTGTCGGCACTTAACGGGGTGGATGGCACACATCAAGTGTCATCTACCTCGGTTTCGTTTATAACGGGGTGAATGGCATAAATCAAGTATCATTTACCCCGGTATTTTTGGGTCAGGCAGAACTGAACCTTTTAATTATCTTACTACCATACCCAACCCAGTGTTAACAAACGAAAAATTGCAAAATCAGTAGATTTGTTCTCTAAAACCGATAAATCCGTACATTTTTCCTTCTTAGGTATTTTTAATAATCGACAGAAAATCAGTCCATTAAACCTGAATCGGCAGGTTCGTGACCACTGACCATATCAGCCAGACAACGGATCGCTTTCAATGATCACAAAATGCTTCTTAATAAAATTCGGAGAATCTCGTCATCGCGATTCAGGAATCGCTGATTTTTAAGCAGCGCCATCTGTTAGCACTTGATCGCAACTCTACACGAAGGAATCGAACTCAATAATTTATTCTTCCCAAGTTTTGTTTTGCATTGTATCTCTATAAACTATACAACCAAATAACGTACAGTAGAAGGCAAAAAATATCTTCGAAATATATTTGTGGTAATGAAACGGTTTATATTGATAAGGATTCATAAGATATTTACATAATTACATCTAAAGATAGTGCTACATTTTGATTACGTTAATTTTACCAAAAAAACTGTTGTTGTGGCTCCAATACTTAAGATAAATAAATAGTATCGCGGACTTTTTTGTAGACCTACTTTAGGTTTATATTTTTCTCAAGCATTACATCAACATTAATGAAACTGCTTAGCCAGCGTAAGCCTCTAAAGCAACCATTACGCCATTTCTTTTCTATCTTGTCTTGCTAAAACTGTTATTTTGTGCTGCGGACTTCTATTTATATGAATAAAATATACCGGATATACAAGGATAATGTAGCTTTCTAAGAGTGAAATATTTTTTAGAATCAGTTCGGTAGGAATATATTCCTATCGGAGATTATTCCAAACAAACAAACTTACAAACTCACAACGTTTAATTATAAAAACTAAAGATTATCTCTCTGTCTGTGTGTGTGTGTATGTGTGTGTGCATGTGCGTGTGTGCGTGCGTGCGTGCGTTATCTCTTCGTGCCAAAAAGGCTAAACGGGTTTTAATGAAACTCGGAATGAAGATAGTTTATATCTTCATAATGTCACAGCTAATAATACATACATACGTGTCGAATTGATAACCTCCTTATTATGAAGTCTGTTTAAAATGGGTGTAAATGGGCGAAGCCGGGGCGGGTCACCTATCAAATTAATAATATCCATGTTTAGTCAATGAACTTACCGTAGCTCGTGACGTATCTTACCGGATCATGTGCTGCATGTCCCGGTGGGTAGTAATGATATTTCTGCAATTAACAATTTTCATGCTGGAGAAAATCATAAAAAAAACTCTGGGAATTACTCAAAAAGAGCTAGTTTATTCTTCGTAACAGGGATAAAAAAAAATTGCTTGTTAATCCTTAGGGACTAAAAGTGATCAGAATTCGGAATGTGGGTAAATTGTTAGTGAAAGTTCCAATCACCAATGAGATCAATCAAGAATATTGTTTGAACAAGTAACAGGCTGTATGAACTGTACAGCAGCGGCCTCTATATAGAAACATTGATTCCAACTTCGAAATTGTATTGCATGAACTATTTACTTACAAAATTCCATGAAGATTTGATTAGTACGCAAGTTATCGTCGAACAAAATATACAGACATACATAGAAACGCCGACATTTCCCCGTAAACTGAGAGATATTTGCTTGGTAAAACAATGAGCTACTCTTTGCATCTGGCAACACTGGCAAAATGTATTAAGTGCGACGCCATGCATCAAACAAAGAAAATGCGTTAAGTCAGCTGTTAAATTGCCACGCCGGGTAAACTGCGAGTAGTCATCATTACAATTTTGTACAGCTCTGCGTATCGCAGGCGAAGGAGCAATGTTGGAAGCCCCCAGTGATAGATGAGAATTACAGTCTTCAGTTTGGAGATTGCATGTCTTAGTCTAGAAATCTAATATTGAGTTTAAGAAATCAGTGAAGGAGCGGTTCTTTTCTCGCCTGACAATAGTATCCAATAGTCTTTTATCTGGTCGCAACAAGCTCCACGCCTTCAACACTTTACTGGTTTACTCCTTTGGCATACTTAGCTGCAGACTGAGAAGAACTCCCTAGAGAGTCAGTCGTTAGCTCACTGCGCATCGCATGTAACACCCACACTTGTCTGTTATGATACCGCGGAAGTAGTAGTTCTCTTAGTTTATAACGCCAAGAACCTCAAAAAACCGTGAAATGGGCTGTCTTAGGGTTTATTTACTCAACAACTAGTTTGGGATGCATCACGATGTAATAACAGTGCACAAGAGGCTCACACAGCTCTCCTTGGTGAACGAAAACTGGTGTAAACCACAAGGGATTACGGAGATCTGGAAACTCTTCGGGGACCTCTTTGGGAAACCGAGGAGTTTGCCTGTGCAATTGCGGGCGAAGTTATCAAGACAATTACCAAAAAATATATTATTAGGGACGGTACGGTCGCCATGCCAATGCTCAGGAATCTCTCTGACATATTGTTTCCGATTGTTCGCGTCTTGCTAACAGCAAGTATTTGCACAGGTACAACCAGCCACCATCCATCAGCAACTTGCTCTTCAATATGGCCTTGTTGAGTCGCAAGATGCCGTACTATAAATACGCACAAGCGCCAGTTCTCGAGAATGGCCATGCTTTGCTCTACTGGGACCACACTATCATCACGGACGAGACTATTGTCGCAAATAACCCTGATATCGAGGTGGTGGATCGGTTACTCATCGACTTCATCATCCAACATGAGGCTCTTCTCATGTGGGATGATGAAGGCCCTTCTCGGCCTTGAATTGGCTAACGAGATTACAACCATGTAAACATTACATCGTTGTGATTATGTTGACTCGACAATCATTATCCCGATAGGCATCACTGTAAACGGTTTCAAAGCGAGGAGCCTGGACCATCATCTTAAGAGGCTCTGACTAGACGGTTGGGTTAAGAATCCGATCCAAAAAGCAGTGATACTTGACACGGCACGCATTGTCAGGAGGTTCCCATTCTGCATTCCTAACCACCGGTATCCAGGGTCCTGCCCCGCTGCTCTAGATTTAAGTTTTTTTTTTAAATAACATGTATGTTTTATTATGTTATTGTAAAAAAAACTTGTATCTAGGAATTAAAATAAATACCAAAAAATTTGAACTTTTGCATTTGCTCGAATAAGTATAAATTACAAATAAATCACTAAAATACTCCTAACCCAAAGTTAAGTTTACCTAATTAGCAGAAAAGTCACAGGTATCTAGCTTGTCACCAGGTTCAGCTCAAATAATTATGTAATACGACCTTTAAGCCAAATCGATATAACTGTAAAAACAAAAAAAAACATGTTTTTTTTTCCATACAAATCGTGTTTGTGCTCTCCTGTAAAATGAGGATTTGTGTCTTAAGCCCTTTGACATTTCCACCATCGTTATAATAATAAGATATAAAATTGATATTGATATTGTATTCAACAATATCAAGCAATTTTATTATATTAGGTATATTATTCGTCATTTTTATTATTTAGTATTACTGAAATGTGTGTTTTTTTTTGCATTTTAATATTTTTTTGATTATTTTAAAGAATGTTTTTAACTAATTTGTTAACAAAAATATAATAAACCTATACGGGAGTGTTATTTAAAACGAGCGTGACGATCGTGAGCTAAGCTTGGGAGCTTGGGAGCTAAGGAATCATATCCGGTACGAAGTAATTCACCAGAGAACTAACGACACCGCCATAGCTCAGCGCAGCGTAGGCTGAAAGGGCAGTGGGCTGGTCATAATATCTGTAGCAGAACCAGACGTGTTCTAGAGTGGAGACTACCAAACGACAAACGTAGGGTATGACGCCCTGATACTAAATAACATGAATGACTGAATGACAGTGTATGTAGGACAGCTGGCAGTGCCTGGAAGCGGAAAGCTGAAGATCGGCAAGAGTGCCTTAGGACAGCCATTACTGGACTATGATAGGTTGGTTGTTATTATGACTTCTCTTTGCTTACAATAAGTTTTTTCTGTATATACCTACAGCTGCTGTATAAACGAGGTCACATTCAATGACTAGCGAGCGGCAGCCACTGCGTTGCGGTGCTGGCCACGGTGACCAAGTATGGAGGTGTGTAGTCGCACTAATCCTAGACAGAGCCCTAGAGTGCTGCGCCCGCGCCGAGCGTCGTTTTTTGTTACGTATTCTAACCTGATGTAGTCGATGCCTCGGCGGGTACGGCAAATTGTCCTGCAAACAAACAAACAATGTACAAAATCATACTAGAACGTGTGAACACTTCATTCAGGCATCATACAAATTCAATTTCTGTAATAATTTACTTTTCTCTAATAATCATGAGGCCGGGCAGCAGTGTCCTCTCGGTCAACGGTGGTGAGCCTTCTGCGATACCCAAGCCGCTTACTATGTTAAAAAGGTAAATGTTTCGTAGAAAAAGTTACATTCTATAGCAACCGACATTTTCGTTTTATTTATTTACAATTTGACACTACTCATAAAAATTGTTATTTGTTAATGCAAGGCTGCAAAGTTGTTTCTGGCGCTAGTAGGTACATGTAATATATATACCTGAGAAAGCGAAGGACACTAGGATTGATTGGTTCAAATATAGAATCCTGAACTTAGCAAGGGTTTTAAAGGTACGAGATGCAATATAACTTGCTGCCGAGCGAAACACAAGGACTCTCCCTGAACATGGAGAAGTTGCCATAATCCCCACACTTGGCAGGCGGCTTGGGATCGCAGAGTGTTACCACCGTTAACTAAGGGGACGCTGCTGCCCGTCCTCCGGTGACTCTGGATGCAATTTTAAGACATACCCAGGTCCCAGGGCCTAGGACAAATTGTCTATATTACCTTGTATGACCAAGGTCAAAATGTCACATGCCTTTAGTGTTTGTTTATTTTAATTTAAAAAATTAAGTAAGCTAACATTATATGAGCTTTACTTTTGTACTCTCGGTATTTGTGGTATCTACTTCGGAATCTGGACATGACGACGAAGGTACGTAGACCATGTGCACTTTAATGTTAGACAACTCGGTTTTTCGTCAGTTTCATAATACGATACACTCAAAATTTCTATTTCGTTGTTACGGAGGGTTCTATGGACCACAAACCTGACATTTGGTGTCCTACTAGGTATGTAGAACAATACAGATGGCCTGATTCCAGGGTGTCCTACTACTGTTATCGGACTTTACATAGCCCGAGAATGTACCACCTTACGTGCTCCAGCTCCTCCTCTAGCCGCAATAGCTCAACATTAGTTCATCTAATCTAAGCGTCTGACCATCAAACGATGCCAGGGTCAGTTGGGTGTGGCGGCCTGCAGTATCCCGAACGTTCTTAGTACCCCTCGCCGTGCTGTTACCATGACCACCGCCTTGGTCAGGACTAGCAGGGTGGCCGGGGACTCAGGGCCGTTGTATTGTAGCATCGTGCATATTATGGGTATGCCCTAATTGTTACGCTTGGCTTATTCGTTGGCAATCGCAGGAACGTAACTTTGCGTTGGTGATGCTGCTGCCCATGCTGCACTGACCAGTGGTATTTAAGCTACATTCGGCTTGACTGGTTATACCCCTAGAATATATCTAGCCTGAACCTAGCTCGTTGTTTAGCAGAATGTAACGACGGGCAGATGAGGTTGAATTTGAGAAAGAGCTGATGTGTGCTTCCTCACATCACTTTATACTTCACTTGGTGGGGTTTCATTTCACGCCTTGCAGTGCTATCTACTGAGCTTTCAACTTTACATTTATTACCTACGAGTTTGTAGCTAGCTAACGTTAGCTAGCTAGCTACTCAGTTATCTCACTTATCAATTATCTTAAAACACATTTGCTCAAAAAGTGCATTTACGCCTGTATACTTACCTACATCGTTCTAAAGTTAAACATTACGCACCATACAACGGAGCGTGCGGTAAAGTAGGTACTATTAGAGTTATGTATGGAAGCCAATGAAAGACGCATTAACGATTTCATAACATACTCGTTTATTAACTGGAATTAATAGCAGGAGAGGTGTGAGTGCTCTCTACTGTACCGGGTCGCAGGGACACCATAGGGCAACTACTAGCTTTATAACCTCACGAAACCAAGGCCTTAAGAACAAAGGGCTCTTGTTAATAATTGTAAATAAAACATATGAAAGAGAGAGCATTACTTCATACGGGTCAAAGTGAGACAGATTGATTTTTGCTATATCCAACACGCCCCCTCAAAAATTAATCTCTTTCCTTAAAAACGTTTTCGAAAAACTAGTTACAATTAAAATGACACTTCACACCTTCCCGCTCTGTCTGGGAGTACATTCATCATGGTCCAACATTCGTTGCACAGGATTAGGGAAAACCCAGAAAAACCTAATCAGACCAATCCAATTTAGTAGCATTTCATTTTAATCTACTTAATATCATTTCATAAACTCAATCAAACAGATCGTATTTACAATTTTACACATTTTACAAGACATCATGGACTTCATTATAATTAACAACATTTACTTAATTTGTGTAAGTTTTTCTTTCAATGTCGAAAAACACACAGTCGGTAACTACTTCGTTAGGATTCATTATATCAGCCAACTGATCACCAGTAGGGCCAGTAGGTAGTATAAATATTTTAGTCGAATTATTTTTCACCTGTTCCCTTGAAAAATATATTTTATAATTCAATCCTTTGTGATTTGTCGAATTATTACCAATGCTTATACATCCCAAATTATCCTGATAAATTTAAAAACTCAACTTTAATACTGGTCACTCATGACTTTAACCACAAAGCTTCTTTTACAGACTCAAACAAAACCATGTAATCAGCTTCTCAAGACGAAGCCGCCGTTGTTTATCGCTTTGTTTGCCAGCTGTGCATTTTTCAAACGGTTGAAACAAATAACCCGTGGTAATTTTTCGTTGTAGTCATCACTACCCCAATATGAGTCCACGTAACCGCTCATATCATTTGCGTTACAATCAATCGACTCAACCCGGGTATAGGTCAGCTTTAATTCTATCGTCCCTTTCAGGTAACGTAACACCCTTTTAAAACATGACCATAATGTTTGGTCGCTTTTGTTAGCAAATCGACTAAGGATGTTTATAGAAAAGCTCAGGTCTCCACGAGAACAGAGTACGTATTATATATACTAAGCATCCCAACAGATTCATACAAGGGGCCTTTGTAGTTCCATCTGAGTTTAAAGTTCATCAATTTTATTTGCTATAGGACTGACAGAATTATTACTCAGACTCACTCAGGTTGAACTTTTCTAATACTGACTATATGTACAGCTCATATACCGACGAAACATCGTATGTCTCTTAAATCTACCATTTTATATTTGATCATCAAGTAGTTTTTGAAACTATTCAAGGTATAATAATTATCTGCAATTACAATAATGACATCATTGACACACAGCACAACATAAAAATGTTTTTACAATTTACAAATGTTTCCTGCATCTAGAGTATAAATGCAGCAATCAGCTGATGAGTATCGAAAGCCCTTTTCCATCAAAGTTTGTTCAAACATTTGAAACCAACAGCGCGCGGAATATTTCAATCCATACATTCTCAGCTTTGTTTAATTTGCAAACTAAATTGCCTTCATATGAGATTTCTTCAGAAATGTTCATGTAACATGTAATTCTTCCGATAGTTTGCCATTCAAAAACGTCGTATTAAAGGCGATATAATGGACAAGCAAATTGAATTGATTTGCAAAAATCTAATATACATCTGAACTTGATATTCTAGCTACTGAGGCAAAAGTTTCATTATTTGTCAGTTAAATTATATTCCTGACTGAAATCGAGAGCAACTATATGCGCTTTATATTTTACAGGTTTTCCAAACTCATCATTTTTCACAGTGAATACAGACATACACAGACTGTAAATGGTTAGGTTCTTTACAGTCAACAATATTTTTAACAAAAAGTTTTTGTATAAATCAAATAGGTATCCAGTTCATAAAAGCTTATCATCCCTGGATTTAATTTCATCAAAAGACAGGTGTTGTACAAAGTAAGCTAGTGGCACACAACAAAGAGTAAATATCATCATGTTCATCATAAGATACCCAATTACACAGGAACAAGGAATACAGATACAGATTCAGATTCAGAGGGCAAATAGTTTTTATTCCTCTCACTCCTTCTAACTTGTTTTTCACAAGAAGGTTGCTCATTTTTAGGTAGAGTCAACTTATTTGAAATTTCTGTGCACTAATTAAACACTAAAACCAGATTTACTAGGCGGTGGACCTAATTGTGCAGGTATTACGCATGTTTGTGAACCATCTGATTTTACCAATCAGACATGCAGTGATCTGATTTCAATATATCAGATTTGCACGAACTTTGAGTGTCCGTTTTTTGTGTCAGAGTGACCAGAATTTCCACTTGAAATTCCCATAGACTTCGACGGTCTACTTTATAAGAAATAGATCACATCTCTGACTATCATAAACTTTTCTCTTACCATATCTCACACCTTAACCATTTAGTTCATACACGACCAAAATAGCTTTTAATGATTTGTCATCAAACTTGGTCTTTCTATGAAAATAGACAGTTGAACCGAAAACCTTTAAATAGTTGCGGCTTTCTACCATGCCACAATCAAATGGTGTGTTAGCACATCGCGCATTCAGTGCTTTAGTGGGACTCAACACAGCCTCACCCCAGAACGTTTTGTCTAATTTAGCACTAGGTATGGCAATAAATCGGACTACGTTCTGTTCCGTTCGTATCATACATTCGGCAAATCAGTCAGAAACGGAGTAAATGACACCGTTAAGTGATAAATAATACCTTATTACATACAAAAAAAATACCTTAATTTTATTTGATAAATACTCGCCACCGTTTTATTGCTATAGAGGCTGAACAAAAGTGTTCTATCGCTACCTCTCCCGGGTAGTAGCAGTAGGTACTGGGGTAAATAAAACTACCAAGTACTCCTGTATCTGAAAACAAATTTTAATAAATATCAAAATTGACTAAAATGACTTATACAGAGGTTGACAATTTTCAAACCGAAATGAGCTTCATACTTATCGAAACGCAGCAAAAACAAAACATCTTTACAGGGCTATTAAGTATGTTCATCCACAAAAATCACGAAATAGTTTTTGCCGTCAAGTGTTGAAAGAGTGATGGGACCGCACAGGCACACGCGCTGTGCACATCAATGGTCGTTTTTATAACTTTAAAGATTACGACCTACCAAATGTCATACATGTCCGCCCTTCATCGATGCAAGCTTCACAAAGTTTATCAGTTAATTTAATGTTTTCAATTCATTCTAAACTAGAAAACATACACTTGCTTTTTATTTGTAGGAAATTCTTCTTTTCAATAATAGTCTATGATGCCACAATTCATTATTATTATGAACGATCTTTAATTGTTACTGAGCTTCCAGCATTTAAAACATGCCTATCAAACATAAAGTTGATGCCAGTTAAATTGTTCAAAGACTCACCATTATTTGCTGTCTTACCCTCCTTGCCGTATATATATCTCCACACCATCGTTTTTACCAAAAACGATAGTCATACTCGTACCAGCTTGTTGCATCTTTTTGACTTTCATACTGTTCGCCTCCAACCATAAAAGTGAACCCGGAGATATCCGACGAATTAGGACCAGATGTTTTGATGGTCTGCACAGTTCTATTATTCTCAGTACGCTGTTGAGCTTGTTGACCTCTTTTATTATAATAACGATCTCTTTTATAATGTATTTTTCTTCCACAGTGGTGGCAGGTAACATTTTTGTTTTTATTAAATTTTCTCCTTAAACTGCTGTTTCCTTAGCTGATTATTGTTATATTTATTGTGATTGTCAATTGGTTTCTGTACCTCTTTCGTCAACATTTGTGCCTGGAGCACTTTAGATTTTGTTTCACGTCTTTCATTCATTATTTTAATTTCCTGGTCAAGCAATCTTGTCTTGACAAATGTCAGTGTGATGTTATCCTTCGTCAGTGTTGCAATAGCAGTAATTACTCCATCGTAACTGCTCGGTAAAGCCATAAACAGGTGTGTGACTTTATCCACCACTTCTAATTTTGCACCTGCAGCCAGCAACTCCGTGATCAAGTCATCAAATTTTTGAGAGTGTTTCATCAGTGGCTTATCACTTGCCAGCTCTAAGTTCAGTAAGCGCCTTCGTAAAGCAAGTTGAGTGGCGATGCTTTTTCTTTCGTAAATAGAGTCCAACTTCTAGAAAATTTGCTTTGCTGTGATATTTTCATCACTTGTCAGTCAGTCCGAGCAACGAATCGGACAAATACTCAATTATAGTGTTTTTAGCCACACATAGTTCTTTGTAATACTCTCTATCACTTTCTAGTTCCACAGGAGTATCACTGTCTATTATTTTTAAAACACCAAGTTCACTTAGTAAATTTCGTATTCTATGTTTCCAGACACTATATTTGTCCCCATCAAAACGTTTAATATTACGCTTTAACCTTTGGCTCTCCATTATTTTGGTTTTAGCAAATAATGCTTGGAATACTAAAAAAAAAGTAAAAGTAAAAGTAAAGTTAAAGTTACTAAAGTTTTTCTTTTACTTAAAGTGTTTTTTATATTTCATTTCACTGGGCCCATAACCTATTAGAGTTATCTATGGAAGCCAATGAGAGACGCATTAACGATTTCATAACATACTCGTTTATTAACTGGAATTAATAGCAGGAGAGGTGTGAGTGCTCTCTACTGTACCGGGTCGCAGGGACACCATAGGACAACTACTAGATTTATAAGCTCACGAAACCAAGGCCTTAAGAACAAAGGTCTCTTGTTAATAATGGTAAATAAAACATATGAAAGAGAGAGCATTACTTCATACAGGTCAAAGTGAGACAGATTGATTTTTGCTATATCCAACAGGTACTCTCAGCTACGTACCTATTTTACCGCACGCTCAGTTGTATAGCGCCGTGCGTAAACTTTACGGTATTTTTTTTATTTTCATAAAAATATAATAGGAATTCCATTACGGAGTTTCACATTACGAGAATAAATAAGCCCAACCTCCTTGGAAGTGCTTTTGCTCAATACGTTTATCTCACTTTAATACTAAACAGAAAATGAGACGAAAGATGTAGTTCTAATTTTCACCACGCGCACGTAGCGACATTTGTTAATTCGCGCCATTTACATATTAGAAACATCACAGATTTTTTCTTCTTTCCTCCTTATGGCATTGCACTTTGTGCATTTGCCAGTGTCAAGTATTTAGTTGCGACTTTCTGTCTGATATTTATAAACAATATAATAAAATTTGTTTAATTATTACTGTTTTCTCGCAAATGTGATTTAATTTATTTTTTATGACACTCTGTGGAATTGGTTTTTACAAACTTATTTTTTTTTGTAAAAACTAGCTTACTGCAGTAGTATCATAAATAACTAATTACCTTATGTAATGGATGCCCCGGCGGGAAATAATGAAAGCCCTGCAAAAAAACACTTGTAGAAAAATCAAGCAATAGACAATAGACAATCATTTATTTGTGGCAAAGAATAAATAAACACTGATAACAATAATACAACGGGTATAAACATACAAACGTATTGAATGGATCATTTGTTTCTGCCACAAAACGAACCCAAATCAGCATCAATCAATCAATCATTAATTTTTCAATCTGGTACAGTTAGGTACACTTTTGAACGTCAGATTTAACATAATTTGGGGGGGCACGGCAGTGCCCCCGCCAAGTCGAGCGCGAAGCAAACACTGCCGTACCATCCTTTACTGGAACCATTTCGCCGTATTTTCAGGCTCCTATTTGAGAACCTCTGGATAAGACCAGATCGCAGAAATTTTCGTCATCCAGTAAGCTATAATCACATACTTAAAATAAAAAAATTCAAGTCTGTAGGTCATTTAGTTCCGAAGTTAAGCGAAAGCAAAGTTTCGCATTTATGACATTCACTCACTCGCTTATGATCATCAGAATAGAACTAGTACTTCCCATAAACTCAGAGAGCTGAAATTTGGTACAGAGTTAGGGTTTAATGGCCACATAAAGGGAAAACTATAAACACTAGGATAATCGCAGATCTCAAAATTTGGTACAAATATAATTCCTTGGACTAAGAGTGGCGGTGATACCCGCACACGTCGCTAGATGTCGCGCTTACGTTTGTTTTTCCGATAACCTTATATAGCGAAGTGGCAACCGGCCGCGTTACAGTCGTATACAACATTTTTCTACTTCTACTGCGCTTGAAAACGTTTGCTAGGGATTAGGAGGGATTATTTGCATATCGTTGATATCGCTTATTATTTTGGTGAGGTTTGCTAAGGTTAATTAGCAGGTTTTAATTATAAAATAAATCAATATACCCACGTTTCTACAAAAAGAAGTGAAATCCCACCAAAACATTCTGTAAAAAACAAGCCAAGTCTCGATGGAGCTGCTTGTTTATCTCTAAAAAGTAATGAAATCTAGACAAAGTCGTGCCAAGTCTAAGGTTCTTTACTGCGATTTCTTTATTATTATAGTTAATGTTGTGTGACTTGGCCGTTGAACGGTACACAAGGGTACAAAACCAGGTGCTCCATTACACCAATCTGTCGCCAGAACCGCTACCCATTGACGATGGAAAATTGCCACTTGGAAAACGTTGATTCAATAACCAGTCAATTGTAGGCTTGATAAAGCTGCTTATTTCAATAATATATATGTGTAGGCGAGCCTGAAACAAACAGTATAAAAAATTATTTCCAGTACAGACGGACTTCTAATCATTGATAGAAGTCCGTCTGTACGTCTATTTTATGTTAGATCGGTGGTTGATTTGACGCTCCAAAAAGAAGAGAGCAGAAGTCAGCATTGTCAATGCTGGATGCATGTGTTGCACAATCAACAACAGCCTAAAATGAGACACTAGCGTCCAATTACCAATACCAGTATGGGCTATTATCTTGCTTAACATACATAGGTAGTTACAACAGATAGAACATTACGTGTAAACAAAATTGACTTGTACCCACTAACGTATAAAGAATGTTCAACGGCCAAGTCACACAACATTAACTATAATAATAAAGAAATCGCAGTAAGGAACCTTAGACTTGGCACGACTTTGTCTAGATTTCATTACTTTTTAGAGATAAACAAGCAGCTCCATCGAGACTTGGCTAGTTTTTTACAGAATGTTTTTGGTGGGATAATAATTTACACAATAATAATTGTATTCAATAAAATGTCATGTTCTTTATAATATTATTAATCATCTAACGTTATAGATTTCCAGGCACGCTTGTCCTTTACTAAGTCGTCAACAGTATAATATGCCTTTTTAAGTAAAATTGTTTTAATCGTTGCTTTGAAAGCTGTTTCATTTAAACTAGTTAAACTTGTCGGTAAAATATTGTAATACCGCACACAGCTATTTTTGAATCTTATCTAGCCTTGTTCTGGAAATAATGAATTTTGACATATACCTCGTGTTTAGGTTATGCGTACTTATGACACATTTCTTAATATAATTGTTACAATTTTTCCTGGCATACATAATGTTGTCAAGAATGTACTGGCATGGCATGGTCAAAACCCGACATCATATCCCGTAGACATCCACTGGTGTTTTCTCGTGAATGTTGGATTTTAGAATTGTATCAAATTGATACAACTCTTAAATCATTCTTAGGCGCATGCATGAGGCAGTAGACCACAGTCCTTCGTCAGCCAAGTGGTGGAAATTTCTCTTCTGTTCCGCAGGACTTAATAAGGATTGAGCGAGGCATGTTCCAGGGTAACAGTTTGAGTCCAACGTGGTTTTGCCTAGCACTGAATCCTCTCAGCACATTGCTGAAGGATTCAGGACTAGGCTACCGGCTTTGAAGGGGAGTGAAGTCATTTCTCACCTTCTGTACATGGATCATCTTAAGCTGTTTGCACCAAATTACCAAAACTTGTTGGAGTTGCTAAAAAACACACAGGTTTTTAGCAGCGCCATGAGGATGGAATTTTGTGTAGACAAGTGTGCGGTCATGCGTGTGCAGCGGAGGAAAGTTGTAAATACTCCGGATTTACAACTTTCTGAGATAAGAACTCTCAGATCTCTTTCTGAGGCCTATACCTACAAGTATCTAGGTATGTCAGAGTCCTTGGGTATATCAGTAGTGGACATCAAAAAATCAATGAAAGAGCGCTTCTTTTGTCGCCTGACAAAAGTACTTAACAATCTTTTTCTGGTGGCAACAAGGCGCGCCTTTAATGGTTGGGTGATGTCTCTACTGATATACTCCTTTGGCATACTCAGGTGGACTCAGACTGAGCTGGACGCCCTGGATAGAAGAGTCTGTCAACTGCTCACTGCGCATTGCATGTAACACACACGCTCATCTGTTATGAGACTGTACATTCCCCGGAAGTGGGGGGGTCGTGGCTTTTTAATCTTTTTAATCCATCGCGATATAGTGACGGTTGATAAGGGGCTCACGCCGCTCTCCTTGGCAAACGAGAACTGGTGCAGACCATCGGTGCTAAGCACTGACGACCGCAAGGGTATGGAAGGCATGGAGGGTATGGAGCTGCACGGGCGGTTCTATCGGGGCTTAACGGGCTCCGATGTGGACTTGCACGCGTCGGTGAACTGGTTGCGCTTCGGGGACCTCTTTCGGGAAACCGAGGGGTTTGCCTGTGCAATTGCGGACGAAGTTACCAAGACGAACTACTATTGGAATCTGAATCTCAATCGGAAATACATCACGATAAACGGCACGGTAGACATCAGTCGGGCATGCCACCGTCCCGGGTAATATCTCCGACATATCATTTCCGGTTGTTCGCATCTTGCTAACGGCGAGTATTTGCACAGGCATAACCAAGTGGCCAGGATCATCCATCAGCAACTTGCTCTTCAATACGGCCTTGTAGAGTCGGAGGTGCCGTACTATAAGTAAGCACAAGCTCCAGTTCTCGAGAATAGTCGTGCTTTGCTCTACTGGGACCGCTCCATCATCACGGACAAGACTATTGTCGCTATAAGCCTGATATCGTGAAGTTGGATCGGTCCCAGCTCCAGGCAGTGCTCGTCGAGGTCACCATCCCACATGACGAGAATCTCGTGAAGGCCAAGAAGGACAAGCTCAGCAAGTACCTTGACTTGGCCTTCGAAATAACCGCCATGTGGGATGATGACTCGACGATCATTGTCCCGATAGTCGTTTCAGCAAACGGTCTTATAGCGAAGAGCCTCGACCAATACCTCAAGAGGCTCTCGCTGGGCGGTTGGGTCAAGTGTCAGATACAAAAGGCAGTGGTCCTTGACACGGCACGTGTTGTCAGGAGGTTCCTCACTTTGCAGCCCTAACCACCGGCAGCTTGAGCCCTGCCCCGCTGCTGGCGGCACTCTAGTTTTTAAGTTTTATATAATATTTGTATTTATATTGTAAAAACCAAAAAAATAAGAAATTGAATAAATGAGTGTATAATAATAATAATTATTCATTTATTTCGGACTAGCTGACCCGTCCCGGCTTCGCACGGGGACAAAAAACCATTTTAAACCGACTTCAAAAAAGGGAGGTTATCAATGTTACCCGCGACTTCGTGCGCATACCTACTACTGAAAAATGCTTGCGAGTGGAACACCGATTTATGCCATTTCTTTCTACCCTACGGCTACGACATTAACCCATAGGAACAAACAACTCAAATAGACCATATGAAATATACCTAAAGAAAACAGATATTCGGATACCACAAAAAGAAATACGGGTTTTTTCAATAAAAGAATGGGTGTTTCTCCACAGCTCACCTGATGGTAAGAGACGATGTGTGATGATGATGTGTGAATACCTCAAAAACTATCTGATTTGGTTAGGTCGTGGTAACGTCAAACCTTTAAGCGTAACTTCAGTAAGCTGTGTGTTTGTGTGTTATTTCGAAGCTTAAACTTTATTTGGTGTTTTAAATAAATATCACGGAATAAGCGGTGTAGCCTGGGCGATGATTGCTAAAAAAGGGACTTGCTTTTATATATTAAGAGAAAGATAGATTGCTACATATGTTGCAATAAATGATTGAGTATTGAGTATCTTCATGGCTTTCTGAGAGAACCCTCAACTAATTCCAATTTGCTTCCATTTTTCTACTTCTCAAATCTGAGTCTCAAATACTCTCAATCCTCGGCATTCGTTTCGTTTTCTTCAGCATTTATTATTAGGTACGCATAACACCGATAAATTAACAATTTCTAAGTTAGCAGGCGAAATTTGGGTTTGAAATAGTAACTTATAATGAATCGTTGATATTGACAGTTTAGCGAGACTATTATGATCATAATAACGTCAAATAAAAGTTCACGGTACGAATTGAATGAACAAAATCAAGCTTTGGTATGCATTTGCGATGATGTTTAGGTTTCACCAATAAAAGATGGCGGCAACCTAAACTGAATCGCTAAAACCGACCTCACGGTACGATTTTGACGCGCGAGTCAGTTTAGGCCCTATTCTGCCTCGCTATAAGAGGTCACGGTAAGCCCCCTGCACGTTAACGTTATAGTTATCTAGTGATCCAGAGAAAAGGCTTTAAAATATCTCAAGATAATGTTTACCTACTTAAAGGTTCATAAGAATTTATCAGTAAGGAATGATTCCTCACTGCTTCTCATAATTCATAATTCATTTCATTTATTGCATATATGGGTACATGTACGTGGAAGAGTACAGTAATAAAAGAGCACCATACGTAACCTTTCGGCATGCAAACAAAATAGTATACAATTATAATCAATGATCTTAATAGTAATAAAATCTTAATAAATTGCATACACTAATAATAATAAGATTCAACTAAAATTAATGAAATGTCAAAATATGATAACAAATATATATAATATATATTTAGTTACCCAATGGGTTCATTTCATTATAAGGAAGGAAAAATTAAAACTTATACAGATTATGGCCAAAATTTCAAAAAATAATAAAAATATACCAAATACAATAAAAAATTATATGTCAGCTTAAGTATACATTAGGAAAATTTGTCATTTATGAAATCGTCAACATCATAGTATGCCTTTTCTATAAGGAAACATTTAAGTTTGTGCTTAAACACATTTTTACTTTGTATGTCAATGATACACTTTGGTAAATGATTGTAAATGAGCGGTGGCATACACACTACACTCTTATTAAGTAGTGCTGTCTGATTCTTGGGAATTTTAACCTTTTGTTTATGACATTTGGAAGTTAAATTTGAATACAGATTTGAGTTATTACGTACAAACATCACACTCATAAATGTATAAGCAGGGGAGGGTTAAAAGATTCAAGCTCTTGAAATATAGTTTACAAGAGTCTCTTTGTCGAAGCCCACAAATGGCCCTAACACATTTTTTCTGCCCTTTAAAAGCATCTTCACTCTTAGTACTGTTTCCCCAGAAGATTATGCCGTTTCTAAGTGATGACGAAACATAACCATTGTACGCTGTGACGACTGTGGATCTACTAGCCGTTTTGGAAAGCATTTACAGCGCCTAGGAGTATTGGTTCAATTTATTTATCACATTTTCTACATGTTTTTTCCAATTTAAATGACAGTCAATATTTAAGCCTAAGAATTTTGCTGTCTCGATTGATTCTACTTTATGCCCACAACGTGTAATGTCCAATTTATTTAAATGATTAGTCCTATTCCTAAACGTCATTGTGTGTGTTTTAGTAATATTAATATTTAAATTGTTTAATGTCAGTCATCGTATAATATTATTACGAGTCAAATTAATTTCATTTTGTATGTTTGTGCTGTCCCAACCAGTAAACAGAACAGTGCTGTCATCAGCAAAAAGAACAGTCGGATGATTCGTCACCTTTGGAAGATCATTTATATAAATAATAAATAAAAGTGGTCCAAGCACGCTTCCTTGTGGTACACCATAGTTTACTGTTTTGTATTCCAATGAGTAAATAATCTCTCTTTTTAATTTTGGGCAGATTTTACTTACCTGTGTGCATTGTTGTCGGTTTGTCAGATATGATTTTATGAGATTATAGATATTACCTCTAATACCATACTTTTCAAGTTTATTTAATAACATAGTGTGATCTACAAAATCAAAGGCTTTGGTTAAATCCATGTATAATGCACATGCAGGTATTTTTTTATCCAAGCTTGTCATCACTATTTCCAAGAATTTATATATTGCTTGGTTTATGGTTTTGGTTTTACGAAAGCCTAATTGCTCCTTTGAGAAAAGATTATTTTGTTTTAAGAAATTCGATATACTGTTTGCAATTACTTTCTCAAAGACTTTTGACAAGATTGGAACCAAGGCAGTTGGTCTGTAACAGTTTATATCCTGTCTATAATTTTTCTTAAAAAGGGGTTTGATTATGGTATTTTTTAGTTTTTCAGGGAAAATACCGTTGGAGATACATAAATTTATGATATGACTCAGTACATGCGACACAGTACTAGATACTTCCTTAAGAATATTTGTAGAAAGCCCGTCATAGCCAGTACTATTACACCCGAATACTGAAACGTCACTCAGGTGTCCCTGAACTCAACTCGCTCAACGCTCAACTGAGCGCTACTTAATTTTAAGAGGCCATTAAATTTAACTGGCATTTTCAAACACCACTCAAGAATTTTAAGACCATGATCAGCTGAGCAGCCTTAAAATTTTCTATAAATGGCAACATTTACTTAAAAATTACGTTTTCAATTACAATTTTTATTATTTGTTATAGCTATTACGTTTTACGCAGTAACGATTAACAAAAAAAAAATATAATTTGTAGATTAGATATATAAACTGTTTTAAAATTTAATTTCTATTGTTTTGTCTTACGAGTTATCTCTTCCGGTTGAATTTTTATAAGTTGAAAATTCATGATAATGTTGGCAATTTGTAGTTTGCCTATTTTTCATTGAGCGTGATAAAAAACGGAACGTAACTTTTCTTTCAATGGAGCCTCCATTGAAAGAAAAGTTACGTCACGGTCACGTCAATGTCATTCTTTCTAATTGGCGGCCCTAGTTATTAGAGAAAAATAGCTATTTTAAATTATAATTATATTTCAAGCAATGTTTTAAAGTTAAATGACATACAGAAGAAACAGAAAATTCTTAATTCAACGACATAAATTGGAAATGGAACTACTAAGAATAAAAATTTACAAAATCAGTGCTACAAACATAGAGTAAAATACATATAACATCATTGGCTACAAAGCGCATAGTCTAGCTCGATAGTAGGAAGTATTTTATTGTAATTTAGATTGGTTTGCTACATTAAATAAAAACAATTTTTAATCTGTAAAATATGTATTTATTATGGAATTCCTAACAGTAAAATTTTCATTTCCTCCATGTGATCCAAATTCCTGCACTGAATTCATTTCAGTGGTTTCCGAGAAATCATTCTCCTCCACAAAATCTTGCCTAGACAGAGCAATGTTGTGCAGTACTGTACATGCCACAATAATATTATATTTTTCATTTTTACCTGGAGACCAATCTGCAGATAAGGAAATCTTCTTTTTAACACTCCGATGAGCCTCTCTACAGGGTTTCTTGTGCTTAGCTGAGCCCGATTGTATGCTTCTTCAGCTGGAGTGGATGGGTTTGAAAGGGGGGTTAGGAAATAGTTAGGACACGGATAACCACTATCACTTTTCTACGGAATGATTCTGCTTGCCTTCCACCTGACTACTACCTACTAGGTAGGCATATCAAAGTTATTAGCAACAAACAAGTAGGTAGTCATACCAGGTGAATTGATTTTTATGTGTGTGCAGTCCACAGCACACACATCCGAGGACACCCTGCGATCGCAAAAAAATCATTTGCAATTTGGTGTTGCTTGCTTGTGGTGGGCATTTTTATGTAATTGTTTTTTAGTTTCGCCAGCTCTGCTGCTACTCGGTGGACAATACGTTGGACAGTTGGTTGCTCAACATGAAAATATATGTCTCCGATGACCCTCTGGTAACTGCCTGTGGCAAAAAAACGCAGTGTGATCATAACTGATCAACTGGTTGGATTGCCCGATTTCGCCTTGTGAGAGGCTGGAGTTTCTCTTCAAATAAAGTACATAAGTGTAACACCGTTTCTTTGCCGAGTCGGAACCTCATCCTGTATTGTTCTTCATTATACTTTTCAAGAGACCTGGGTTTGTCCTTAAACTGCAACCAGACCCACCGGAGGACGGGCAGCAGCGTCCTCTAGGTTAACGGTGGTGGGCATTCTGCTATCCCCAAGCCGCCTGCCAAGCGTGGGGATTATGGAAACACCCCTCTATCAAGGGGGAGGCCTTCGTCCAGCAGTGGACGTTTTATGGCTGACGACGATACTTTTCAAAGGCGTTTAAGTTCGGTTCATTTCTTAGACTAGAGAAAGCCACTTCTTCATCAGAAAGCGAAGATAAAGATGAAAGAGGCATTTTTTCTTCTATCAATATCCAACTTGAGACTGGTCAAAAGCACTCTCAGATTTAACGGCCACTCAAAGCATGTAAGCGGGACTTAAATAGCTGTCAAACGTTAATTAGCGTTTGTGCATACCATTTCTTTATTTAAGTGGCATTTATAATAACGGCATGTTAAATTTAAAGTCACAATTTAACTAGCGTTTCAGTATACGATTCTCAAGGATAACAGGGTCTCAAATGTTAGACGAGAACTTAAATATTTGATTGGCGTTTCAGTATTCGGGTGTTAGTGTTTTAAGAGACATGATGTTCTTTTTAATATCTTGCGGTACAGAATGGCCATGAACATCGATTTAGCATTACAATATAAGCCTTTGGTAGCACTTGATATTTTACTGTTCTGCTGTTGTGTTTTTGGTTGCACTTGATCAACATAAAAGTCATTAAATAAATTGGCAACTTTAAGTGGGTCATTTACCAAATTACCATTAATAATAGGTCTTTACCTATGAAATTGCCGTTCTTCAGTACTGGTCATTTCAAATAGAAAAATAGTTTGGAAAGGCTTTGTATTCTGAATTCAAATTAATTTTGTCTTAAAAACATGACATTCTTTTTACAAACTCACTCTTTTGTTTATTGATTAGCGTTGTATTTTCATTACATTTAAAAAATTTCGTCATAATTGATACTTTAAAAATTCGTGTAATTTTGGAATATGAGTTCCGTCGTGGCACCAACGCGACATAAACGGCACGTAACATCAAAAACGTTTACGAAGAGAACTGTACAAACGAACACACAACCCGTTATTGGTTTTCCCAGTTCCGTTCTAGAAATTTTAACTTGAAAAATGAAGCTCGTGGTCGTCCGGAGACTTTGGTCAACAATGATGAATTAAAGGCGATTGTGGAAGCTGACGAAACTCAATCTACAGCTGAGCTAGCAGCAGCTTTTGATGTTAGCATCAAAACAATTTTGATCCATTTGCGACAAATAGGCAAGGTAAAAAAACTTGATAGATATAGAGAGAGATAGAGGGTGCCCCACGAACTTAACGATCGCCAGCGCAACGTACGCGTCGAGACCTGCCTTGCGCTGCTCAATAGGCAAAGAAATGAAGGAATTTTGAACCGAATTGTAACGTGCGATGAAAAATGGATTCTATTCGACAATCGAAAGCGTTCAGCAATTTGGTTAGATCCTGGTTCAGCACCAAAGAAATGCCCTAAACCAAAAATGACCCCTAAAAAGGTGATGGTCACTGTTTGGTTGTCTAGTGCGGGTGTGATTCACCACAGCTTTTTGCAAAACGGCATGAGCATTACTGCATATGTGTACTGTGAAGAACTGAAGACAATGATGGAGAAGCTTGCACATCAGCAACCAGCTTTGGTCAATCGGTCGTCCCCACTGCTCCTTCACGACAACGCGCGACCCCATACTGCACAACAGACAGTCTCCAAGCTGCAAGAGCTGGGGTTGGAAGATCTCCCTCATCCGCCATACTCACCAGACCTTGCACCTACCGACTATTACTTTTTCCAAAATTTAGACTACTTTTTAGTGTGTAAAAAAATCTATTCCGTGAGGCAGTACAAAATGCCTTTGAAGAGTTTGTTGCCTCCCGTCCAGCTGATTTTTACAAGAAGGGCATCAATAAACTGCCAATTTGTTGACAAAGATGCGTCGATTGCATGGGTGATTACTTTGAATAACAGAAATAAAAAAGTTTAACAAAATAAGTACTTTCACTTTTTCCATACAAAACGGCAATTTCATAGGTAAAGACCTAAATTTAACTTTATAGTCTCATTTGGAATATGGGTCTGGTTACCGTTTATACTCCACGTTGCTTTGCTTTTGTTAGAAGCTTTTCGTATATAGTGATCATTTCGAGATTTTTGGGTTAGAGTGATGACCTTTTTGAGTCTTGACGATAATTCTTGAAATTTACGTTTATTTTCAGGGATACGATGTTTTCTGTATGCCCAAAGTAATTTTCGTTTACGCTTGCTACAGTTTTTTATACCTGTTGTGAGCCATCTTGGTCTATGATGTGCGGTGCCATGGAAAACATAAGTCATAAAATAGCATAAATAAATTGTAAAAATCATTAAATGCTACATTTGGGTCAGTTTGTTGAATAATGTCAGAAAAACTAAGGAAACTAAGGCATTCCTTAAATTTGACAATATTTTCTTGATAATAGACTCGTCTTTTTATGTACCAATATTTTATTGAGTAACTAGGTTTTACTGGACTTACAAGTAATTGCGCTGTATGGTCAAACAAGGCAAGCTCTAAAACTTTCCCCTTACATCCCCTTATATTCAACAAAATATTATCTATACAGGTACCACTTACTTTTCTAGTTGGCTCGTTAATTGAAAATGTGAGGTTGAAGGAACTCACTAACTCCTGAAACTCAATTACTTTATTAGTTTGATTAAGTAAATTGATATTGAAATCACCACAAAGTATTACCTTCTTTGTACCAAAACTGACTTCCTGGAGTAGTGAATTTAAGTTTAAAAAAAAAGGAGTCTATACAATTCACCTTTTGCTTTGGGGGCCATAAGCACATAAGATTACAATTTTGTGGTCAACAAGTTCTATTCCAGAACACTCAATAGTGCCTTCTATGCAGTGTTTTTGTAATCCAGCAATGGGATAGAATCTATGTGCTACCCGCGATCTACAACCGTATACCAGCTTCCATTCGGGATGCTCCTTCCACCGGGTGCTTCAAAACCAAGCTCAGAGCGTGGTTACAAGAGAATTTGTTTTATGACATTGAAGCTTATTTTAAAATAAGAGATTATTAAGGATTATAACGATTATTTTTGTAATTATTATTTCATTTTAGTAAGTGATTATTTTTTTGTGACATACTTGAAATGAAATTTGACTTGTAACTTTGGTGTTATCAATAAACTATTTGTATTTGTATGTGTATTAAGTACGCACTAAAATACAAGCCCCACCACGTCGGTTTTTCCTACAATAAGATGAGCCGAGACAGAAATTAGGAATTTTTAGTGAATTTGTATCATCATATTTCATGACGTTATGTTCCGTTATACACATAACATCTATCAAACCTTCATCTTGCTCCAGAGATTGTAAGTTAGCTGTTACCAAATCTGATTTAGTAAGGAGGCCATCTAAATTTTGATGCATAACCCGAATTTCTTTGTAGACAAAAAAAAACACTATCTTGCGCAGAGTTGGATGTTTCATCATTCACTTTATTTGGCATGTTGAATGTTTGTGTGCTCTTATTTAGTTTAAAAAATGTGTAACTGCCACTGCTAGCCTGGACAAAATCATCTATAACATGTGACTGTTGCACTGTAGGGAATGCCAAGTATTTTTGTAAGTTTTGGTGGCGGATAAAGTTATTTTTGTATGTAATATGTAGGATTTCTTTTAAAATGCTTAGACATATATTAATACAAAATTCATATTTACGTGGTCGGTCTTTCTTGTAACACATATTAACATAAGTTACATGGTTGTATTGGTTGCATATGAATTCCAATTCATAGTTAAGTTTTCCTCTCTAAGGTGTTTGTTGTACAATATTTCAGGTATTATAATATTAGTATGTGATACAGATTTCAACCAGTAATGCAGACTAGATTGAAACTCATATGGAACACAATCATCCTGCTGTGTTCCTGCTAACAAAACAACACAGTCGTTTTTGTGTAGTTTTGGGTTTTATGTTCAGTCGCGTTTGTTATGTCATGTAGGCGACTTCCCGGTTTCACAAGCATTTCACTTCATAACCAGTTTCCAAGAGATGTTGTAATGATTGACGTGTGTGTTGAGCTTGTTCATCTCCAATAATTAAAATTTTGTTGGTTGAAATTGTGTTGATTCTGTTGAGTACTGTCATCGTGTGCGTTTTTATTAGTGTATCTTGTTTGTTTTGTCTTTTGTGTTCTATTCACTTACTGTTCGTTACTGTCACTCTTTAATTCAGTTTCATAATTTGTATTTATTATGTTGCCATTTATGAGTGTGTCTTTGTTTTTCTTTAATTTCGAACCTAATGCATTTCTTCTTCTGTTATGGTCAATTTCTTGGCTTTGCGTGTCATTTGTAACTATCGAAACGTGTGATACTGTTACATTGTCAATTACATTTTTTGGTGTACATCTCCGGTTGTGCCTTTATTTTGCTTCAATTGAGGTGTGTAACGTGTTTCCGAGTCTAATGTCTGCGTCTTTTGTGTTCTATCTTTACTTTCTATCAGGTCGTTAGGTATAAGTGTTTGTATTTTTGTAACATCATATTGAGTAGACTGAGGAGTGCAGGGTGTTTCTACATCTAATAGTGCATCTGACACTACTTGTTCCTTATCTTCGCTTGATAGACGTAATCGTTTTGGGGTCACAAACGTCCTACTTTGATTTCCATGCACCAGGCGCAATCGCTTTCTGGTCATTTGTGGACTGCTTACAAAACCTATCTTTTTGTACCTTTCCATTTTTTTTTGAGATTATCATTTTCAGTTTGTAGCTGGTTGTTTTCTGAGCATACATTTTCTATCTCTTGATTGGCTGATTGCAAGTCTGTAGTAAATTTATGTTTAATGAGTTCCGTGTATGAGTGACTGTCGTCTAGAGTGTTATCGGGTAGACTTAAAATGGTAGTATCAAGCATAATTGAGCTTGAAATATAAGGAATTGCATTTTTTTACAGGTCGGAACGTAAAATTTTTAGAGTCCATGGTACAAAAAGTATGTTCATGTGTGGGTGGCTATATTTTTGTAGTCTGACTGTGCATCGGTGGCTTTATTTCTATCATCTGTATTGTTGAATAACAATATATTTTTGTGGTAATGTCATTGTCATTGCTGTCAAAACGATGTCTCAGAACGACGATTTATGCTTTGGATTTATGTCATATCAGCTGGTAAAAATAGTGTCAATACGACTTCATAGGTCCGTGACGATTTATTGCAATTTTATTGCCAAGGCGCAAAAAAGAACAAGTTTATGTGTATTTCATACGATATAACGGTAAGAAATGTCGTCAAAATCATTTGTCTTTTTTTTGATAGAATGGTGGATATTAGAAGTGGTTGATTGTCTCACCAGCGTCCAAGTGTTGGATGATGTTTGAAGGTTAAATGCCTTTTAAAATGATCCGTAAGTTTCGTCAGTTATTGATAAAAACTATTTAATTTTATAAAAAATTTGCCAAAAAAAGGTTGCCAGCTGTGTTCTGTTATAATATAAGTAATAATCAAAAATAAATAAAGTTTATGAGGGTAGGTGTCAAATTATTGTGACACCCACTCATACTACATAATAAATTAGTGTAAATGAGAAAAAGAAGCAACATATGCCGATATTCATTCGTCGGGTGTGCGTGTGTATGTGCGTGTGTGTGTGTGTGTGTGAGTGAAAGAGTGTGGGCTTAGAATATGTAAACAAAACTAGATCCAGAAGTATAGTTCAAATACAAAGCATAGCGCTCATTAAGAAGCCATAGTTTTCTACGCGTGTGAGTTAGCTCCGCCCATCGCGAGTGTATTACTTACCGCGCTTACGTTTGTGTGCATGACGCGTGTAATACCAGTGTAAAGAGGTTACCCCAAAATATGTGGGAATGTTCAGTATCTGTAATGAATATTTTTTTCTTATTTTTAATTTTGGTAGTTATTGTCTTTTATGAACAGACTAGTAGAATTATGAAATGAATAGATATTTTGCGAAATTTTCTGGAAATCTATATGTTAGCAAACGAATTGCTATAACAACATAGGAAAAAGATACTTATTCAGAAATGAACGGCGATAATCCTTTTCTAATAATGAAAACTGACGTGGTTTTGACACATTTTTGTCGACACATTAAACGTGAGTATTCCCGTATAAATAAAACAAAGTCGTAATAATTAGTATTGTTAGAAAAATATATAGAATAATTTAGTATCCATAGAAAACGTAATATTTGAGGATGATCTACCCTACCTACCATAAGAATCAAAGTCCTGCCTTACTAACTGACTGAGTGGCTGGCTGACAGATAAAGCACTGCCTAAACCGCTGGTCGTAGTGACTTGAAATTTGTAGGATCTATTTGTCTTGATGCGTAGAGAAGTACTAAGAAATATTTTTTCGAAATCTAACCCCTCCCCATCAGCCAGAAAACGTCCACTGCTGGACGAAGGCCTCCCCCTTAATAGGGAGGTGTTGCCATAATCCCCACGCTTGGCAGGCGGCTTGGGGATCGCAGAATGCTCACCACCGTTAACGGAGAGGACGCTGCTTCCCGTCTTCCGGTGGCTCTGGTTGCAGTTTTAGGACATTTAGGTGAAAGCGTTTGTATGAAACTCCTTTGTGTTTGGACTTTTAATTTTATAATGTTAATTTGTATTTGTTCTAGCCCGTCTTATTATTACAGATCAACGATTGGACACTACGGGGTCAGTTGGAAATCTACGGAAGAAAATATAGTTAGAGGGAGGTGTTAAAGAATATAAGCCTATTAGGTACAGATGCAGGATGTCCCCCTGCCGCGCCAGAAATCAAGCCTCCTGAGGTTAATTTGTTATACTAAAGTTATATTATTATTAACGGGATATTTACCGTGATTATGTTGTGAAATGAGCTCCCGATATTTCGGCGCAGTTGCATGCACCATGTTCACGAGTAGACTGAAGAACATAACTTATAACTTTAGTAAACAACCGTGTTAGTTTAAAACAGTGTTTTAATTTGTTATGTTTATTATTTGGTATGTGTCAGTATAACTATGGGTGATCGTTTTTTTGCACACAAAACGCGATGCTTCCAATATGTGAAGTTTATTGTCAAAGCGCCTTTGAAAGCGTTTTGTGCGTGAACCGTTCTGATTTTAGAAAGAACCACGGTGTTACGACGGTCAGCCTTTCTTTTGGTGTGAACCGCTGTGACGAGAGCTGATTTATGGAAAGAAGTACTGCTGCTAGAATATATAACTGTCGGACTGGCAGATAGTTGGTGTCCTCGTACAAAGTCTTAGATGGGTATCTGAAAGGTTTTCTATAGACAACCTTTAGTAGCGCTCTCTGAGCTTTCTCTATATTAATAAGTCGGTTTTCCATGGCAGAACCCCAGCAAACGATACAATAGTGTTTACAACAAATTTGCTCGAAAAATGCATTTATTAAGCCTGTATACATCGTTCGAAAGTTGAACATTACGCACCATACAACGGAGTATGCGGTAAAATAGGTACTCTCAGCTAAGTACCTATTTTACCGCAAGCGCCGTGCGTAAAGTTTACGGTATTTTTTTTATTTCCATAATAATAATTTAATAAATCCACCAAAGAGTTTCACATAACGAGAATAAATAAGTTAAATTATCGAACCTCCTTGAAAGTGCTTCAGCTTAATACGTTTGTCTTACTTTAATACTAAACAGAATTTGTGACGAAAGAAATTCTCCCCACAAATTACTTTTTTTCTAATTTTCACCACGCGCACTCGCACAAATGGCGCGTAGCGCCATTTGTTATTTCGCGCTATTTCATCTTACCTCCTAGGAGGATTATGGCGTCGCACTTTGTGCATTTGCCAGTGTCAAGTATTTATTTGTATCAAGTTTTTGATAATTTTCAAGTCGAACGAGTCAAAAGGATGTCACACTTAGTAAGTCACAGTCAAGTCCAGTCATGCTCTAGTAAAGTCATGGCAACTTTACTACAAGCTTCTTCGGAGTTTTGGAAACAATACGAAAAGACACTCATATTAGAAACGTTTTAACAAAGACGAACTTTAGAACGAAGTTTTTTTCTTCTTATTTCCTCCTTGGAGAATTATGGCATCGCACTTTGAGCATTTGCCAGTGTCAAGTAGGTATTTAGTTGCGACTTTCCGTCCGATATAATACAAACAAAATAATAAAGTTTGTCTCATTATCTGTTGTAAGTATTTCTGTTATGTTTTCTCGCAAATGTGTTGTAAAACGTTGTATGGCACACGTGCGGTATTGATTTTTACAAACTCGTGACCTTTACGTAGGCTTGACGGTGTTCTACCAATAATACACCTCCGTAACCTGAACTACGTGGAGTTTCTCTGAAGACACCCTCGCAAGGCCAACACAAGGAAATCTCGTTTTTAATATCTCGTTCGAGATCTCGAACAATACGATCAAGATCGAGATTGGCATCGGTTGTCGCCTGTCGTCATGTACATTACCTTTCTGTAAAATGGATGTCCGGCCGGGAACCAGTGATAGTCCTGCAAACAAAATTCCAGTAATTGTAACAGCCAAAGTGGGTATAATGGTTTCGTTGTTCTTTTGTGGCGCGGCAACAAAGAACAAGCTTTTTAACCGACTTCAAAAAAGGAGGTGTTTTTTTAATGGTAAAGATCTTTTTTGATGTTACCGCGATGAAATTTCGTACACATAAATTATTAAGGAATGGAAAAACAATTACGGTTAATTTCATATTATTTCAATATAAACCCGTAGAAGTGATTTATGGGGGTGTACAAGTGTGACCAACATAGCACAAACGTTTCATACGACTGTTTTCATCTCACTTGCGAGGAAAAAATAAACTTTTTTTGATAATATTCAACCACCAAGCGAAAACGTCAATAGATATTTGATTTGATTGAAATTTGGAGGGTGTATTCGTCTCGATGAGGGTTGTACTAAAAAGGATTTATGAGGATACATTTTATTTTATCATCTCTATTTATAGTCTATTTATTTTCAAACATACGTAAATATAATGCAATTCCAGAATAGTGTCGACTCGGTAACCTAGGGGGGTTTTCATATGTGCTCACGGTGTGGACGACCATGTCACTCTTGGATTGGTTTGTTCAGTCACCAAAAAACGGCGCTCTTCACACACTGCTTAAATCTTCTGTATTAGACGTAAAGGCCATGTATGTATGTATCTTAACAAATTATTATATGGATGTTGATAGGGATAATATTCCTGCAAAGAAGCAACCAGTAAATTGTAGGTAATCACTAATCATCGCAGTGTTATTTATTTTTCTTCTCAGAGGAGAGATATAGAGTTTTTTTGTGCTGCATAGGTATTAAAAGATTTCTTTCCAACCATCCAGAATTATTAGCAATAACCAGTTCAGCATTTTATTACGCTCTCACCTAGGTTGAGCCATGAAAGAATAATAATGCAGGCAATCTATCTTAATTATATAAAAGCAAGTCCCTTTTTCTTTAAGCAATCATCGCCCAGGCTACACTGCTTATTGTAGAGATATGCAATTTGGATATTGCAATATTCGTCAAATAGTCTAGATGTACAATAAGAACGAATTTTTCCAAATTCGACTTCTAAGGATGCTTTATTAGGGGTTAATTTACCCCTAAACTTTGTATAGAAATAAAAATTAAATTCGAGCTACGTCGTTTAGACTCGGTTTGTATATTTAACATCAAATATAAAGTAAGGCATATCTAAGGATTTTTCGAAATTCATCCTCTAAGGATGCATTATTGGGGATGAAAGTTCAAAATGAATTTTAAAAAAAATGCTACGGCGCTGAAAATTTGTTAGTATTCTGAGTAAACATAACTAATAATACATAATTTGTGTATTTAGAAAATCATCCCATAATGGGTATTATTAGGGTGTTGAATTTTTTTTTCACCTATGATGATGAAAGTTGGTAAAAATACTACACTAAAGAAACCAAGAAACTAATATACACGGTTTTTTGAAATTCATCCCCCCCTCCTTCCCCTAACGAGGAGAAAAAGGGTGTGAAAGTTAAAGATTTTTCTAAATGACTAAACGTCGTAATTGTTAAAGCTAGAATAATAAAAATCAGTATATACACGAAGCATTTAAAAACAAAAATAATATTCAACAAAAATCTAAAGTCGACCTTTATAGAGGGGAAATGGTCCGTTCAAGTTTGTATGAAGTAAATATTTTTCTTAAAGAGGAGTGATGTAACTTCGCATATTTGTTAAGTATAGTAGCATTAAGAAACTACTTACACCGTTTTTGGAAATTCATCCCCTACCAGGGTGAAAATGGGCGTTAAAATTAAATATTTCCTAAAAGCTAATGCGATATAACTTGGTAATTATTGAAGCTACAATACTGAAACTCGGCATTTATGTAATAAAAATTCAAATATCAAGAAACTTATTATCACCGTTTTTTCAAATGTATCTCCCTAATAAGCTAAAAAAAGGGGGTTGTTAAAGCTTAGTTAAGATTTTCCTAAAAGGTGATGATATTTCGTAATTATCAGAGGTAGAGTAATGACTCTCGGTAAATGCACTAAGCATAATTATTTTTAAGTGCCTGCGGGGCTAAAGTGGCTACTTTAACTACGCTACGCGGAGCGAAAGGAACCACTTTCTCCCCGCAGCGGCCCGTAAAATCGTATACACACCACGAGAGCAAGTAAAGAAGCCTACTTTGAGGACGACATTCATGAAGACATTCTTTACTTTTGCTCCCTAGGTGAGTAATCTACTAATATTATTTTTTATTTGCATTGCCGTCTGATTATGACGTCTGAAAAACAACAATAACAATCTAAATAACAAGTCCCAAAAAAAACAGAATTAAAAAAAAAACAAAGTTTATAATAAAAAATAAAACCTGAAAATAAATTTTTTTTAAATGTTATATTTAATAAAGCATTATATGTTTATTTACATTTTCAAATACCTAAACTTAGCGCCTGTTGATAAAATTGCATTACATAACTTTCATATAACTCGATTAAGTTATAGATATAGAGGTTTAGTATTTTTTTCTAGAAATTTCTTCCAATGGTCCTATGAAAGAAAAGGATGAAAGTAAAAATTATATTGCCAATGAATTCCGTGGTCTTTAAAGGTCCAAGCTCTTCACGAACGTACATAAAATTGCACTCTCTATGAACAGTCCCGCCCTGAATCCAAACTGTGCATCATTAAGGCTCAAATGTCCACCGAGGCTGTGGTTATGCACACTGTCCAGTATCTTAGCTGTAGTAGTGGCAATAGAAATAGGCCGATAATTAGATTGGTCCGACACGTCTCCAGTCCTGTTCTTTACAACTGGAACCACAATAGTTCTCATCAATGGCTCTGGAAGGAATGAGTGACCCAAACATAATTTGAAAAGCATTGTCAACACGCGGGGCAGGTGTACGCCCGCATATTTAAAATGTTCGATGCTGAGGCCGTCGTGCCCGGGAGATTTACCTCTCTGCATATTTCTAATCACTGTAGCAATCTCCTCTGCTGAAAAGGCAAATGTACGCTCCGACCGCGGCACTTCGACCCCACCATCTCCTAACTGAGCCACCGAAGTCCCCAATGGTGACCGGACCATGAAGTGGCCTTTGAATTTGTTAGCAATGCTCTTACAATCGCTATCAACATCGACACTCACAGGAGTACCTGACCTAGGTTTGAGCCCAATTCGTCTGTCTCCAGAACCCCTTGAAGTGACCCGCTTTATGATTTGATGCCAGGATATCCATTTTTATTTGTTCTTATTTGTCCTGGCACCACTTCAGCCTAGACTTGAAAAATCTCCTGAAGTCACACATATTGTTATAAATATTTTCACTTTGTGGTTTACCTGCTGTAACCCATGTTTGAAATTTTTGTCTGGAACTCCTGTGAGCCTCGGCTACAAATTTGTTCTAACCAGTCACATACCCACCTGTTCTAGGACACTTACGCCTATGAGACAAGAGATCCAACCGTGAGTATGCTTATGACATCTTAATACGTTGTCTCGTGGTCCGTCCGTGGTCTCGGTTCGAGCAGAGCGCATCCGCACAAAGCGATAGTTGTTCAGGGAAATCCAATTTCCTCAGATTTGGTTACAGTAGTCATGATATATTGCAAACTGATCTTCCCCTCTCTTTCCCCAGACCACCTGGCTACTCATGATTCACCTAAAACTGTTTCCACACTTATCCTTAATGATTCCCATACCACACTCAATGAAAAGGGGATAGTGACCAATACACATCATGCTGCGCTCACACTTTGCTAACAGTGTGTAGTGTATAAGGTGTTAGGTTAAGTCGTATATGTAATAATAAGCAGTAATAAAAGGATAGTGAGTTCGATCAGTCGTTTCATTATAAAATAATTATACACTAGTTCCCGCACACCGCCTCACCTCCCCACATGGCGACCCTGCCTTGCGCAAGCGCCGGGTTGAGACACAAAGGCGTTTGCGGATAGAAATAAGAAGAAAAATCAAAATGTGTAGCTCAAAAATAGATATAGAAGAAGTTTTCGTTAGTCAAAATGCAGCTGGAAACAACGAAGGAACCATTGAACATATAAAAACGGATATCCGGACAATACATATATTCAGCATACTTATCGGGGTGGCTATCGCATTGGCTATACTGTACTTCTTAGTATAGAAGTACAAACAGATCCACCAGGGTTGGATAGAAGATGTAACAGCAGCGGGAACTTTACAGCGTATCCGGAATTCCATACGTCGTAGGCGAGAGGAAACCAGCGGAAACGGTGAATAATAAATTAAAGAATTATTATTACGATGGAAAGCAGATAAAATAACTGTGGGAGAGAAAATAATTTGCAGTGAATATAAAAAGTGTAAAATAAAAAGTGATAATAAATAGCTAAGTGTTTTTTTAATGGAACACATAGTGGAAATTTACCAAATTTTAAGAGAAGAGTGCGAGAATATTCGTAAACTAGGAAAACGTCGTGCAGAAAAAAGTGGAGAACTGAAATTAGACAAAGTGAAGGACTTTTATAATAAGTAAACATAAATAAAATAATGTGGGATGTTGACTCGACGATCATTGTCCTGATAGTCGTTTCGGCAAACGGTCTTATAGCGAAGAGCCTCGACCAATATCTCAAGAGGCTCTCGCTGGGCGGTTGGGTCAAGGGTCAGATACAAAAGGCAGTGGTCCTTGACACGGCACGTATTGTCAGGAGGTTCCTCACTCTGCAGCCCTAACCACCGGCAGCTTGAGCCCTGCCCCGCTGCTGGCGGCACCCTAGTTTTTAAGTTTTTTATAATATTTATATTTTTTGTATTTATATTGTAAAAAACTAAAAAATTAAGAATTTAAATAAATACGTGAATAAAATAAAATAAAATAAAAAATAAAAAAGCTTTTATTTTTTCCTTATACAATAAAACAGAGACAGAGAGTTAAAACAGAGTTTGATATTGATATTATTTTAGTAGGGTTAGTATGAGATATCTATTAAAAATTTGTTAGTTAGTATTTTATTTATTATAATGTATATTTTATATATAAGGATCGCCTATAGCGGTAAAAGCCTCCTCCAGCTGTTTCCATTCTTGCCTGTTTCTGGCAGTTCTGGTCCAAAGTTTTCCCGCGATTTGTATGATGTCTTTATTCCATCTATGGATTGGTCTGCCTCTCTTGCGTTTTTTATCTCTAGGGGTCCAGTTAGTTGATATCTGTGCCCATCTATCTCCGTCTAGCCTCTGTATGTGGCCAGCCCACTTCCATTTTAGTTTTAAAATTTCTTTCATGACATCTCTGACTTTTGTTTTCTTTCTGATGTGTGCGTTTTTTACTCGGTCTTTTAGTTTCACGTTTAAATAACTCCTCTCTATTCCTCTCTGACATATTCTCAGCTTTTCTATTTGTTTTTTGGTCAAAGGCCACGTTTGGCAAGCATAAATTAGGCATGGCGTCAGACAGATATTCATAGCTTTTGTTTTTAATTTTATTGGTAGTGTTCCTTTGAAGATTTCTTTCATTGCCCAGTATTTATTCCAGGTGTTTTTAATTCTTCTGCTGACTTCCTTTTCTGTGCATGCTTTAAATGAGATTAGGTGGCCGAGATAAATGTAGTCTTCGACCATATTCCAGAGGCAGAGCGTTGAGTTTAATAGGTGTTTCCGATCTATGTCATCACTTTTGTTTTATCTGTATTTATTTCTAGTCCTATGATTCTGCTCTGCTGGCTCAAAGTATCTATCATTACCTCTAGTTCTTGTGGCTCTTCCGAAAGTAAAACCAGATCGTCTGCGAATCTCAAGTGGCTAAGATATTTACCGTCTAATTTTATTCCCATGTTCTCCCAATTTAGTTGTCAAAAGATGTATTCTAATACTACTATAAAAACTTTTGGGGAGAGGGGGTCGCCCTGTTTTACCCCTCTATGTATCGCGAAGGGTGTGCCCTCGGATTCCAGTCTCACTCTTGCTGTACTATTTTTATATATTTCCTTTATGACTTCTACATACTCAATATTTACTCCTTGTTCAGTTAGTGCATTCCATATAGAACTATGTGATATAGAGTCGAAAGCTTTAGAGTATTCAATATAAGCGATGTAAAGTGACTTATTGTGCTCTGTGTATTTCTCCATTACCTGCTTCAAGGTATGTATGTGATCAATGGTTGAATAGTTTTTCCTGAATCCTGCCTGCTCTACCGGTTGGTTTTCCTCTACTATTTTTGTGATTCTTCTTACTAAGAAGAGTTGAGGTAAATATTTTATACAAACAAGATATTAAGCTGATAGGCCTGTAGTTAGTTATGAGTTTTGGATCTCCTTTCTTATACAGAAGAATTATTTCTGAACACGACCATTGTTTTGGTATCTTTTTTTGTTTAAGAATAAGGTTAAACAACTTAGTGAGAGAGGTAGTTAAGTTAACTTTGCCTGCTAAAATCATGTCATTTGTAAAGCCATCAGCAGCAGGACTTTTTTCCGTTTTTAATATTTATTATTGAAAACTCTACCTTAGTCTCTCCCACTAGTCACTCTCCAGAAATGGTGGAACAGGATCAGTGTTACCAATCATACTTAAATTCAAGTCTTCCTCTTGTCCAGATCTACTATACAATACTTTGTAAAACTGCGTAGCTATATTTAGGAGATCAGCTCTATTTGATACCATGGACCCTGATGTATTGTAGAAATGAGTCATAATTTGTTTTGTGTTGTTAAGTTTTTTATTTGCCTTTTTAATTCCTCCTGTCTTTTCTATAAATGTTTGTAGTGTTTTCAATCTGTAATTTTTCAAACTTTTCTCAATTTTTTTTGTTTATTTCTCTATAAAGACTACCCAATTTAAGTTTCTCTTCTTTAGATTTGTTATCTTTATATTTTAATTCATGTCTTTGCCTTTTGAGCTCTATTATTTCTTCAGTAATAATTGATTGAAACGCAGTTTTTCTATTCAGTTTGTCTGATTTCGTAGAGCAATGGATTATAGTTTTTTCCAAATCGTTATAAAATGATTCCACAGTTTCTTCTTTAGGTTGCATGAACCTGGCAAATTCTTTTCCGAAATTCTCCCAATCTATTGTTGTAGAGCTGTTAAGCTCTCCTTTTCTATATTGTGCGCGTGATCGCATCTTTTTTGTAATTAATGTCATCCTAACCATTCTATGGTCGCTAAAATGTATTAGATTACTAAGAACTTCGAAATTATCTACATTTTCCGTAGAGTTAGTGGCTATATAGTCAATTTCGTTTCTGGTTCGTCCATTTGGGGCAAGCCACGTCCATCTCAATTTTTCAGGTTTTTTGAATAATGTATTTACTATCTTTAACTTGTAATGGTGACAAAAGTCAATAAACATTTGGCCTCTTTTACTTCTTTTACCATAGCCGTAGTTTCCCATTACTAAATGTTCATCTAATTTTGGTTGTCCTATTTGTGCATTCATTTCAGCTAAAGTCAAAACATCAGAACTAATTCCACATCAAGAGCTAGATTTCATAGAGCATTATAATGTTTGTTCTTTTGAAAAATCGTCACAAGGTGTAGAGTGGGTCGAACAATTACTACCGAAATTAAATTTGACACATTTAGATATGGATGACAGGAAATAAATTCAAATAATTTGCGCAAAATACTCAGATATATTTTTCTTAGAAGGCGATAAATTAGGAACATGCAATGTAGTTGAACAGTCTATCACAGTAAAACCAAATATTAGTCCGGTTTATACCAAGCCGTACAGACTACCCGAAGCGACAAAGCCGGAAATCAATAGGCAGATACAGAATATGCTCGATAGTGATATCATTGAACCATCTAACAGCGAGTGGAATAGCCCAGTACTTCTGGTACCTAAAAAGTCAGACGGTGAGAAAAAATGGCGTATAGTGGTAGATTATAGAAAGGTTAACGAGTCGATACAAGATGACAAGTTTCCGTTACCCAACATAACAGAAATATTAGATTCACTTTCAGGATGTGTTTACTTCAGTCATTTAGATTTACACCGAGGGTTTTATCAGGCAAATTTAAGATCAGAGTCCAGACCCATCACTAGCTTCGCAACAAGTACCGGACAATACTAAATGAAGCGCCTACCTATGGGGCTCAAGATAATCCCGAGCGCATTCTCTAGAATGATGTCGATAGCTATGTCCGGACTAACGTATGAAAAATGTTTCCTGTACTGCGATGATTTGATTTTATTTGGAAGAAATAGGCAAATTCATAATATAAATCTAATAGACGTGTTCGAGAGACTCCGAAAAATGAATCTTAAACTCAATCCAAGCAAGTGTGACTTCATGAAAACACAACTATTATATTTAGGTCACGTCGTATCAGCTCAAGGTGTGTTACCTGATCCGGAATAAGTACGAGTCTTGCAAAATTATCCCGAACCAAAAAATGCGGATGAAGTTAGGCGGTTTGTTGCATTTTGCAACTACTACAGAAAATTCATACCGTCTTTTTCCGAAATTACTATTCCATTGAATAAATTATGTCGCAAAAATGTACCATTTCAATGGACAAACGTCAAATGAATGTCAAAAAAGTTTAGAAAAACTTAAAAGTAAGTTAATAAGTCCACCAGTACTACAATATCCCGATTTCTCCGAAGAAAATACATTTATACTACAAACAGACGCATCTAACGTAGCACTGGGTGCAATTTTATGCAACAACGACTTAAAACCGATAGCATACGCTAGCAGACCATTAAAGCTGAATTAAATTACCCTACAATACAAAAAGAGTTGTTAGCAATTGTGTGGAGTATAAAATATTTTAGACCCTATTTATTTATGAGAAAGTTCCATATTCAGACGGACTGCAAAGCACTAATCTATCTTTTTGGGATGAAAGATCCGTCAACCAGATTATTAAAGTTCAGATTACTATTAGAAGAGTACGACTTTACAATAGAATACATAAAGGGTAGCAATAACACGGCAGACGCTTTGAGTAGGGTGACAATAAATTTGGATGATTTAAACATTGAACGAAAAAATAATTGTATTGGTAATGACTAGAGCACAAAAAGCAAAAATGTTAAATGATGAAAAGAGTAGTGGAGATAGCACAAGGGATGCAAATATATCTGCCGAACCGAAGTCTGGCCAACCTAAGGTCGCAGAGATATTAAGGAAACCAAGTGATTACGTAGAATTAAGCTTTATTCAAGAGAATAAACTAATTACGAAAAATGTTACTTATAAGCAAGAATGCTTTGCATACGAAGAATCAAGTAATATTTTATACATAAACCTCAATTATATGTCGTATTTTACGCGAGACGCATTTACGAATATATTGAGTAGTTGTTGTAATAAACTAAATATTAAAGAATTATGCATAATTAAAACTGAAGAAAATAAGGAGTTTATTAATACACTTATAGCAGAAATAAAATGCAGAGAAAAATGGTCCGGACCACGAATAAATGTACTGAGAGGAATTAAAAGAGTTATAAGCGAAAAAGAAAAGATATGCATATTACACGACTATCATTTATTACCTACGAGTGGTCATGCGGGCGTACGACGTATGATCAACAATATAAAAGGTAAGTACTTTTGGACTGGTATGGAGAACGACGTAAGACGTTACGTCAGCAAATGTAAAAAATGTCAAACTAGTAAGTACTCAACGAACACTAAAGAACCTATGTGCGTGACGACAACAGCGTCGACAGCCTTTCAAAAGGTATTTTTAGATTTTAGATTTAATCTATAGATAAGGATATAGATAATAATATTTACATATTAACTTTGCAATGTGAGCTAACTAAGTACGTGGAGGAATACCCAATGCAGCGAAAGGACACGGTAAGCGTGGCAAGAACTTTCGTCAACAATTTTATTCTGAGGTATGGGGTACCGGAGGAGATCGCCACTGATCGGGGCACCGAGTTTATGTCCGAAACCATGGTGGGAGTATATAAACTACTACATATCAATAAGGTAAACTCTACTGCGTATCACCACGAGGCAATCGGTGCATTAGAAAACACTCATAAACATCTCGCTGCCTTCTTACGCTCTCAGTGTGACGGTCACCCAGAGACATGGAGCCAATGGCTACCATTTTGGTGCTTTTCTTTTAACACCACCGTACACACGGAGACTCAGTACACTCCTTACGAACTTATATTTGGAAAAGTATGTAACTTGCCTAGTAATTTAAGAAGTAATGTAGTACAACCTTTATATAACCAAGATAACTATGCGCTAGAACTTAAGTATAGGCTACAGCTAGCATCCAAGGAAGCAGCTAAGAATTTAATTTTAAGTAAAATGAAAAGAAAATAATTGTATGACAAAAATTGTAATCCAGTTAAATATAAAAAAGGGGACCTAGTTTTGATAAAGAATGAAACAGGTAAAAAAAATGATAAATTGTATAACGGACCTTATAAAGTTATCAGTCAAAATGAACCTAATGTTAGCGTGAAAATAAATAACAAAATTGACACTGTCCATAAAAATAGGACGTAACCATATGTAACCTAGAAACTAAGGTAGGATTATTATTGTTCATAACAACCTAGTACTTAAGTCAGGTCAGGTGTCTTATGAGGAATGTAATGTAGGAACTGACCTAATTAACAATTGAGTAGATACCTTGTTATTATCGAATGTGTAACGTTGCATCATTCAATCTTTAATGTTTCACACTGTTATTCGAAACATGATGTTATTATTATGTGTGTACCTACTTTATGAAATATAAAACAAACAAAAAAAACTTGATTTAAGATAAGCATTAATTAAAACATTTTTTTTTATTAATTAAAGCTTAATAATTGAAAAAAAAAATAAAGAAATTATTTTCTAATTTTTTTTCATTCAACCCCTTGAATGTAGTGTGTAAGGTGTTAGGTTAAGTCGTATATGTAATTGTAGGCAGTAATAAAAGGATAGTGAGCTCGATCAGATGTTTCATTATAAAATAACTATACACTAGTTCCCGCACACCGCCTCACTGGACTCCTGGGCTGCTTTCGTAACAACGCAGTGATCTAACCACCTCTTGCACCCATGGGCATCACTAGTGAACGTGTAGGTATCAGACTTCAGGCTTAGCATATGCATATCTATACAACACCACTGTCGTTGTCAAAAACTAACATTTCGTCACGAAACAACTCTTCGTGATGAGCATTGAAATCTCCCAATACATATACCGCTTCACAGTCACTATTGTCTTCAATCACAGTATTTATTAAAATAAAACATTCCGTGAATAAAGGTAGATTTTCCGCGGTATCTACTCGCATGAACACACTGAAAACTATAAATGACTTATTCGTTACTGAAACTTTAATCGCACTCAGACGAGGATTCTTACACTCGAGCACAGATACTGACTAAACAGCACTTTTTCGCCACAAAATTGCTACTCCACCGTATGCCCTTCCGCTTAAAATACCTGCCGTCGTATCAACCACCGAGGCCCCTGTGGAACCGAAGTCATCATCCACATTATTCAGCATAGGTAGATCGTGTGGCAGTAACCACGTCTTCTGAAGCGCTAACAAATCAACAGACTTGCATAAATCTCGTATCCCCTCCATGGAGCGTTTCAGAGACTTGCAGTTGAAGCTACATAGTTTATTTTATATAGGCGTAATATACACGATGAAACTATTTACGTTTCAGCCTGTCTTGATGTACCTGTATGTCCACTATGGGTCCTGTTTTGTTTTATTTTCATATTTACAAAACGCCGGAATGAAATTCCGCACGTCCAAAACCTGTCATTTAGGAAAATTTTAAACTTAGTTTTTGACACATACATCTTAAAATAATTATAGTCTTTTTATTTTTTCATTTTAAATTAAATTAATGAAACCTTCTCATTTGTCCTTTCAAATATAATATAATCTTTGATATCAGACTCTTTGACATTAATATCACAAACAATAGTACCTTTACCTCCGCAGCTCTAAATTTACTGCTAAGTACTACAGCTTAGATCAGCTTTTCCCGTGTTGCCTACACACTTATTACGTAGGCGTTTCTTTTGTACTTGAATCCATTCTTCATTAGGTTTAGGTATATTCCACAATTCACCATTCGACGATACATCCGCAATAGATAAGGTTCTCGCCACAGTTCACTCAGCATATTTTGTTTAGCTAAAACAACTGTAGGAGTACCGGAAACAGAAACCGGAACTTGGGAACGCATTCTTCTTAAGCAGCTCCTTATTCACTAAACAATCAGAACGACATTCAGTCTCGCTCAAACTCACAGACGAAACAAGTGCGTGCGAGTAGGACGCATTTTCGATGCGTGCATTAAGTTCCAAAACTGGTTGTTTATCTGAACTTTCCAGCTGATTGTCTCCTGACTGCACGGTACATGACTTGGTACATGACATGACATGCGTAGTTTGAATCGCCATGGGGCCACTGTCCAACAAATACCCACCTCGCTTTGTGTTTATTCTACAGCCCAGTGAGTTGAAATAAATAGAGTAGTTATAGTCGAACAAAACTGCTTTAAAAACTGACTAGAAGTTGCCTATATAAATATACTTACGCATGTTTATATGCACTTTGTGAAGAAAAGGAAGGAATATGACCGACTTTATACGCCACACCTGTTGTTAGAAAGAGACAAATATCTAATTTCTCTTACGGCGTAATAAGCTACACTAGTTGATTGGCCAGAGCGAGCGCCTTCGCCGCGCCGGTGTGGCTCTCTTTCACTCTCTCATACAAGACGATCTATCTATCTCGGCCATCCATTTCAAAGCGACAACAGTCGTCTTAGATAAAATAAATTTAATTTTTTCCCATTGCAATAATAATACAGTACTTACGCGTGAAATGATTTTTTTTTGTCTCTCACAGTGCCTGTGTAGATTGTGCAGTGTCTAAATACACAGAACGGCATAATATCACCATCTTTTTGCTAGAAAACATACGATTAGCGGCAGCATATTACCGGACATTCGGAAGTGAAAGACTGGTAGCGATCACGGCAATTACCTTGATTTCGTCTAGTAAATATGGCGGGGGGGACAACTCATCTACAGGTAAAAACATCTTAGCTACAGCCGGTATCTATTATCGACGCATATCGGCGATTCATGAACTTATTTTCCAATTCTTCCATCTGTTTGATTGAAGCAAACGTTTCTTTTATTTCTCGAACATCGGATTTAAGACGTACGAGATCTTTTAACACTGTTGTTACGTCCACATGATCCCACGTACAAGGGGGTAGTTGATTCAAATCTCTGGCCACAAAAATAGGTATAACATCGGGGCCAGTTTCTTTAAATACTGCGATGATATCTTCAAGATCCCTCTGAATCTTGCCATCCTTTCTTCTTAAAATGTTTCGCTTGTTGGTTTTAATTGAATCAAATAGCAAACATTTCGCTTTTTCGACGTCTTTGATCGAAAAAGCAGACGCACATTATTCGCACAATACTTTCGGTATTCATAACTTCCACTTTATTTTGCACTAGCTGACCCCCGCGGTTTCACCCGCGTGCACAATTTTATTAGTAGCAATAAGTCACCAATAGTACTCTCCTAGATAGAGTAATGAGTGCGTATTGATGCTTAGTGGTTAGCGAGTTCGGATCACACGCTGTACGACGCGGGCTCAAATCCTGACAATGAGCTTACGCTGCGTGTGAAGAAAACATCGTTAGGAAATGTTGAGGTCAGCGTTGACTTTAGAGTAGCTAATCAGCTACCACCCTCAATTTAAAAACTGCCGTACATCACCTAACAGAATGATCTGGCAGCATCTCTTGAGAGCCAGTTCCAATTCCAAGCTAGGTGAATTGACTACTTATTACGACTGCCCTAAAAAGGAGTGTAATGTTTTCAGAGTTCGTGTAAGTATCTATGTATTGTACGTATGTGAGTTGCTTTATTCCATCAATAAGTTCTAAATGCCTAAACAACTTTGGATGTATCGGGGTATCGTTAAAATTCTTACCCCGATACCGAGTTTTTGTCTATGTTCCCGCGTGACATTGGCTATTTATTATTTGGTAAAAATGGCTTTATTGGTAGGGCAGTCGTGTTTTCGCCTTTTTTTAATATTATATATTTATTATTATTTATATTTATTTGGACAACCTACATCCTTCAAGTAAGCTGTGGTGGGGTGATACAGCCTTACTATGATCGCTCCGTCAAATAACAATATATCCACGCACAGTCACACACGCAGAGATTGTAGAAACATATAGAAACTGTCGAAGTGCTAGATGTTGTAGATTTACGCATAAGTTAGTGCAGATGTAGATAGACGCAAAAAAAACATCTACTCTAAGGTCTCAAACTAAATTAAGAATAAATGATTACATCAGTGCGACTTTCTAATTTTAGTCCCGTATTGTAAGACTGGGTCCCATCCACCCCGTTGCCCCTGCCCCTTGCAGATGGGAAAAAGAGTTACATCCACCCCCGTGTCGGCACTTAACGGGATGGATGGCACACATCAAGTGACATCTCTACCTCGGTATCGTTTATAACGGGGTGAATGGCATGAATCAAGTATCATTTACCCCAGTATCGCTTGTAACGGGGTGGATGTCACACATCGAGTACATTTTTCCTACTTAGGTATTTTTATTAATCGACTGAAAATCAGTCCATTTTGGCTTGTCGGTAGGACAGGCCCTAAACCTAAATCAGCAGGTTCGAGACCACTGACCTTATCGGCCAGACAACTTAACGGATCGCCTTTTTGCTACGCAAGACTTTGTCAGTACAGAATCGATACCCCCATGAAGATCACAAAATGCTTCTTACTAAAATCCGGAGAATCTAGTCATCGCGATTCAGGAATCGCTGATTATTAAGCAGCGCCATCTGTTAGCACTTGATCGGAACTCTACACGAAAGAACTCAATAATTTATTCTTGCCGAGTTTTGTTTTGCATTGTATCTCTAAAATTATACAACCAAATAACATACTGTAAAGAGCATACATTTTCGTAATTTTCGTTTCTTCGTTATATATTTGTGGTAATGAACCGGTTTATATTGATAAGGATTCATAAGATATTTACATAATTACATCTAAAGATAGTGCTACATTTTATTACGTTAATTTTACCAAAAAACTGTTGTTGTGGCTCCAATACAAAAGATAGATATATGGTGTTACGGACTTTTTTGTAGACCTACTTTAGCTTTACATTTTTCTCAAGCATTACATCAACATTAATCTAACCGTTTAGCCAGCGTAAGCCGCTAAAGCAGCCATTACACCATTTCTTTTCCATCTTGTCTTGCTAAAACTGTTATTTTGTGATGTGAATTTCTGTTTATATGAATAAAATATAGCCTATAGCACTCAGGGATAATGTAGCTTTCTATTAGTGAAAGAATTTTTAGAATCGGTTTGGTAGTTTTGGAGATTACCCCAAACAAACTTACAACGTTTCCTCTTTATAATATTAGTGTAATGTAATAAAGTGTAATTAGTGTAATAATTACATCTAAAGATACGTTTTATTACGTTAATTTTACCAAAAAACTGTTGTTGTGGCTCCAATACAAAAGATAGATATATGGTGTCGCAGACTTTTTTGTAGACCTACTTTAGTTTTACATATTTTTTTTACATTACATCAACATTAATCTAACCGTTTAGCCAGCGTAAGCCGCTAAAGCAGCCATTACACCATTTCTTTTCCATCTTGTCTTGCTATAACTGTTATTTTGTGATGTAAACTTCTGTTTATATGAATAAAATATAGCCTTTAGCACTCAGGGATAATGTAGCTTTCTATTAGTGAAAGAATTTTTAGAATCGGTTTGGTAGTTTTGGAGATTACCTTACAAACTTACAACGTTTCCTCTTTATCCTCTTTATAATAAAATAAAATATATTAAATAAAAGAATAAAATAATGATAAATAAATAATAATAATATAGTGTAGATGTAGATGTATGCTAAAATACTTGGACGAGTGAATTTTCTTATCTCAGGAGTTTAATCAATTTAGGCATTGTTTAGTTATTTGCATAATTCATTAGTTATGCGTTTTGGTCTGTGTTTTGTCAATCTGTCGAGCGTAGCATCTATGGCTGTCATAACTATTGTTGTATTTTACCGTGTAAAATGGATGTTCGTCGCCGGATAACATTCCATCACCATAATGAAAGTCCTGAAAATAAACAATGTTGTAGGGAATTGTCATATAATGTTTTTTTACCGGTATCTATCTCTCGCACAGCATCAAAGAACATTTTGACAGAGAGAAAAGACAGAAAGACGGATCGTTTTCAATAATGCTATCAGCTCTTAGGCCTCGTTCGCACGGGCGCTTTTTCAACGCACGTTAAAAAGCGAAATAAAACAAAGGGATACCAAGGTATTTGTTCACACGGCAGCGCTTTTATATCGCAACTTTTTTTAGCGCACAGTGTCCTAATTCGAGCGTTGGGCGTTGTGCGTTATGGTAAATGAAACGTGCCACACTCCATACTTCTGTTCACACGAGCGCTAAAAAAGCGCTCATTCTTCGTTCAGTATCCCGCGCGCTCGCGTAGCGGACATTCATCTCGATCGTTATCACGATGGCAAAGTCGTCGTGGGTTCTATATCCTGAATTAATGATTCGAGGTACACTATCTGTAACAATTCGTCGAATGTTCTAAAACACATTCGAAAATAATTTAAAAAATATGTCTGTTTTTTGGCTTAAATAAAGATTTGTAATTGACCACTAATTTATCTTTTGACACTTAGAGGATGAACTCGGAATGCTTTTTGGTTCCTTTTCCGCCTTTTTAGCCTTCTAATGAAGCGGTTGAAATAAGAAAAACAGTGAAATTTCAATCGGAAACATGGATTTAGGTTGTCAACATCTCTTGGAATCCCATTATCCGCTTATTTGCAATTTATATATGTGCTATAACTTGCACACCAACTAAGTATACCTAAATACCTAGACTTTGCACTGCGCTCTATAAAACTATCAATCCTTCTTTTGTATTTTCGTACGGAATCGTTTTTGTACTTGTTCTAACTGTATGACCATTTAAACGTCGCCGAGGGTCGGTGATTCATCGCCATTTTTTTAATAGGCGCCAATGATCAAGTGGTTACAGGCAAGTGTTCTCGTATCGCGGTGGGTCTCCGAGAAATCTCCCGATACTATTAGTGCAGTGTGCCGTGGAAACAATCCTACGTTTTTACAAGACCAAAGGAGGGTAATAGGACACAACGCCCTCATTTTTTGCCAAAAGACCCGCATTCTCCAGTCAGCTCGTGTCGCGGCCATGTTTTGACTTTCGACCATGTTTCAATAGTCCTGCGTCGAGGCAAATATTTTTTTTTTGTGTGCGATTAAATGCCGTTAAATAACATAGTTATGTATTTAAGCCGCAAAAGTTTTAAAATTTCACTAATTTGACTACACTTTACGCCACACTTTGTTTACAGAGAGTGGTTTGGACCACTCTACGCTAGTATCAACTATTCGTACCTATGTTTCTAACTAATATTATAGATATTATAGGTACTACAGTCCGCGCAGATGAAACCGCGGGCAAAAGGTAGTTTCCAGTAAAATACCTACCTACGAAATACACAGTACTCTTGATACTCAGACGAGTGAATTTTCTTATCTCAGGAATTTAATCAATTTAGGCATTGTTTAGCTATTTGCGTAATTCATTAGTTATGCGTTTTGTTCTGTGTTTTGTCAATCTGTCGAGCGTAGCATCTGTGGTTGTCATAATTATTGTTGTATTTTACCTTGTAATTTGGATGGTCCGGTCCATAGCCATAATTAAAGTCCTGAAAATAAACAATGTTGTAGGGAATTGTCACACAATGTTTTTTTACCGGTATCTTTCTCTCGCGCAGCATCAAAAAACATTTTAACAGAGAGAACAGACACAAAAAGAAGGATCGTTTTCAATAATGCTATCAGCTCTTAGGCCTCGTTCGCACGGGCACTTTTTCAACGCACGTTAAAAAAACTATGAAATGGAACAAAGGGATACCCGGGTATTTGTTCACACGGCAGCGCTTTTATATCGCAACGTTTTTTTTATCGCAAAGTGTCCTATTTCGAGCGTTGGGCGTTGTGCGTTATGGTAAATGAAACGTGCCACACTCCATACTTCTGTTCACACGAGCGCTAAAAAAGCGCTCATTCTTCGTTCAGTATCCCGCGCGCTCGCGTAGCGGACATTCGTCTCGATCGTTATCACGATGGCAAAGTCGTCGTGGGTTGTATATCCTGAATTATTGATTCGAGGTACACTATCTGTAACAATTCGTCGAATGTTCTTAAAGACATTCGAAAATAATTTAAAAAATATGTCGGTTTTTTGCCTTACATGAAGATTTGTAATTGACCACTAATTTATCTTTTGACGCTCAGGAGATGAACCCAAAATGCCATTTGATTCATCACGTACGCCTAGAACACACAAGATCAGCTCCGCGAAGAAAATTCTTAAAAAATAGAATCTTCTGAGCCACGCGTGAACTATTTGCACCAGTGTTTAACAGTCAGAACGGGGGCCCCGGACAAGTGTTTGCAGCCGCCTGGACCTAAGGGTTTTGGAGGAAAGTCGGAAAACCTGGAGCCACACATCATCAAGGAAGGTTGGTCAACTACGATACCGCCTCGTGCGCACTCTCGTGTTTATCATATTGTCACGTACGCGGCCGCACGGCGCCGCCTCCGCTCACGACTGAAGACCTTGGCCCGGCATGTACGAGCGAGCTGATAAGATACCGTCTGAGGGACCTCGTAATCATCAGGTACTTAAAAAGCAGCCCTCCCCCCTCAAGATCGCTACCTTCCCTCCCCTCCGAAGTCTTCTCAAGATCCAGTTGAGTTAGAGCCATCGTGTTTGGAGTCTTCGGAATCTGGAGGACGATAGCTACAAGTTGGTTCCTGCCGAAGTACTGACTGGTGACCTTTGGGTGCGAAGAAGCCACGCAGAGACATCCATCGAGTCTCTGGCGCGTTTTGCTTGGGTAGTACAAAGGAATATACCCACATCGCAGTCCATCAGCGAAATAGTATAAGGTAGTTTAAGTTGTTTCTAATATTAAGTCTTAGATAAGTTTTATTTTACTTTTATTTTCTTTTATTTATCTCTTTGTTGTTAAAACAGAAATTTTTCTTTTGTGCATCTTTGTATTAATTTAATTTAGACAGATTTAAATCAAAATGTCTGAAAACAAAAAAGTCGCCCCCTCCACCTCCGTCTCTATCGCCGCCCCGAAGGCGACGAAGATGACAGTACAGATCGGTGGCGTCCTCGCTTCACAAGCGCATCTTAAAGAAAAATGTAAAGACCAGCAGGTCGGAGGTGATGCAGCCGAAGCAGCCCAGCAGTGAAGGTCCCAGCGCGCCGCCCCAAGCGCCCGAGGTAGAGTCCCGCCTCTCCCAGTCCCTCAACATTCCTATGTTGAGGGACTGGGAGAGGCAGCCAGCGAAAGCTCGGCTCCGTCGACTTCAGTCCCGGAGTCAGGCTCGGCTTATGTGGCGGCGGTGGACAGAGTCGAAAACTGGGAGCAGTGCGGGATCTCTCCGCCAAAAGAACCAAGGCTCGACGGAGAAGAGTTAGACAGCAACCTGACCCCACCCGCCCGCAACAAGAGAGTCAGCATGCTGATCGCTCACTGCCCGAGACGGACGGGGGTCGAGATGGATTTGGCCACGAAAGTAGCGAATGATGCGCTGCAGCGGGGAAAGGATGCGCTCGAGGCGTCTGCGAATGTCAAGCGGGAAATAAAGCTAACCGCTATTGAGAGTCTCCAGGCGCTATACGAGATCGTCCGTTCCCTCGCCGACTTAAGGCACCGTCACATCGCAGCACTCGAACGCGAGCGGACCAGACACGCCTCGGAACTGTTGTCGGCGGAAAGGGCAAATATTAAAGCCATTGTTTACACGGTGCATGAACGGCGGTGTCGAAATTAGAAGACGATGTTCTTGATTTGTTTCAATCATTTAATGCGTTTTTACAATTTGTTTTTATGCGATAAATAACATGCGTGTACACACTACCATAGAGAATTTTTGAATAGGATAAGGATATGAACCAGTGACGTTTCGTAATAGCTGCGGAGCGGTGTTGCCATGATGCTGTAGATTGCTTCATGTCAGTTTCAGCTGTCAAGCCATTGTAGCGTATGTCGATTGGCATATGCTTGGCTTCAACATGTTGCCACCCCGGGAAGAAAGGTTGATTCATTGTACTCGAAGACTGGAACGGATGCTAGTCAGCCTGCTGATAAGATAGGCGGATAGACTGCAACTGGCTGAAGACTGGTCGACTGCTGGTACGTCAGGTGGACAGACTGGAACTGGCTGAAGACTGGTCGACCTGCTCCGGTTGGTACGTGACAGGCAAAGGGCATAGTCGGTTGAATGCTCGTCGTATAGTCCCTGATTGCGTTCTCACATCTGCGACTCTGGCTATGCCATCCGACGATCCTGGGAAGACTGCAGTGACTCGCCCAAGCAGCCATCGATTCGGAGGCATTCGGTCATCCTTCACCAGTACCATCTCTCCAATTTTGAGGTCTTCTCCCTTTGTGCGCCATTTCTGCCTTTTTTGAAGTTCTGAAATGTATTCTTTGTAGAATCGATCCCAGAAATGAGCCTTCAGCTGCTGTGTTCTCATGTAGCGTGAGAAAGTGCTTATCTTAGAGGCATCTTGTACCGGAGAAGAAGGCAAAACTGTTAATGTTCGTCCAATTAGAAAATGCGCGGGGGTCAGTGCCGCCAGATCTGAAGGATCTGAAGACATTGGAGTTAGAGGGCGAGAATTCAAGATCGCCTCGATTTGCGTAAGAACTGTGTTCATTTCTTCGTAAGTAAGGTTTGTAAGACCTAAAACTCGTTTTAAAATGTGCTTCATTGATTTTACTGCGCTTTCTGCCACTCCATTAAAATGTGGTGAATAGACCGGAGAAAATTCGAATTTAATTGATAAGTTAGCTGCGTAAGATTTTAAGTATTCTGAATTTGACCTTAAAAATTTAGATAATTCGTTACGAGCACCAGTAAAACAGGTCGCATTGTCAGAATAAAGACTGACTGGCTTTCCTCTGCGGGCAATGAACCTGCTTAAGGCAGAAATGTATGTTTGGCAGCTCAGGTCACCTGCAAGCTGAATGTCTACTGCCCGGGTCGCCGCGCATACGAAAATTGCTGCGTAGGATTTGATCAATCTGCTACCTCTGCCTTTGCGGTTCAAAATCATTATTGGTCCGGCGAAATCTACAAATGTACTCATAAACGGGTACTCAGAATGCAACCGTTTTTCAGGAAGGTTGCCCATGATAGGCTGCTTAACTCGTCCTGAAAATCGACAACATGTGACACAATCACGTACTGTTTTCCTGGCTAGGTTTCGTCCATTAAGAGCCCAAAACTTGTGGCGAACGTTTGCGAGTAGTAATTGTGGACCTGCGTGCATGAGTTGTTTGTGATAATACCTGAATATGAGAATTGTAAGGTGATGAGATGCATGCAATAAAATTGGATGCTTGATATCATAATCATAGTGTGAGTTAGACAATCTGCCTCCGACCCTCATGACTTCATCATCATCTAAGAATGGAGACAAATTGAGCAGTTTGTTCTTTGTTGGTAGCTGCATTTTATTTTTTAATAATTTGCATTCCTTTGTGAATGTTTCTAACTGTGCGATTTTGCATAATGCAAGTATTGATGCATTCAACTCATTTAAAGTTAATGAACCAGTTTGTTTGGTTTGTCTGTGGCGACAATTGTGTATGAACCTAAGTATGTATGCTGTGACTCGTTGGAGTTGACTGAAGTTTGAAAACTGTGTGATGAACTCTACTGATTGTAAATCTGAAACATTTAACTGACTTTGAATTTTAAGCTCTGGTAACTCACTTTCTTTTAAATGTGTTGGTTGACTAGGCCATTCTGATTCTGGCTTACTTAAGAAGTCAGGGCCGGACCACCACAAAGTACTGCATTCAAGCTGTCTGGCATCGATACCTCTTGAGCCGATATCGGCTGGGTTCAAATGAGTTTTGCAAAACATCCAAGAGTTAGGCTCAGTGAGTGTGTTGATTTCATGAATTCGATTGTAGACAAACGGTTTTAAAAGTTCAGTCTTAGCTGTCTTGATCCAACTTAAAACAACCATCGAGTCACACCAGTAAGTGAAGCTGTTAATTTCCATTCGCAGAGCGGATTTGACTTTGTCAGCTAGACGCGACGCTAAAAGTGCTCCACACAGCTCTAGCCGTGGCACTGTCATTGGTTTGATAGGCGCGACACGGCACTTCGCGGTGAGCAGCCGTACTGAAACATTGTTGTCACTATCAACAGAGCGAACAAAAATACAGGCACTGTATGCGGTCAGTGACGCATCACTGAATGTGTGTATGTCACATTTGATGGGATATTCACATGTAACATGTCTAGCTATTCTAATGTTGTCTATATACCTCAAAGATTCCATGAATTTGCACCAGACTTTTTGAATTTTGTCTGAAACAACTGTATCCCATGGAATTTTGGCTGACCATAATTCCTGTAGAATAACCCGCCCTTGTAAAAGACATGGCGCGATCAGCCCTATTGGATCAAATACTTGTGCAACGCTTGAGAGGATAGTGCGCTTTGTTATGTATTTGTGTTGTAGAATGTTGGTGGAAAACAGCAGTTCATCAGCTTTGCATGCCCAGTGTAGGCCTAAAGTTTTGGAATACTCATTGTTACTTAAGTTAAGTAGCTCATCACTGCTATTTTCTCCAACTAATTCTTGTATAATATGTGTGTTGTTTGAGTTCCATTTTCTCAAATTAAATTGACCACTCTTTAGTTGGTTTATTACACCTTGGCAAATGTCTACTAGCTGAGCTGAATCATCTGAGCCCCAGCTGAAGTCATCTACATAAAATCCATGTAGGATGGCTTCTGACACTGGTTCAGAAGTGCATTCTCGTGCTAACTGAACTAGACAACGGGTGGTTAAGTATGGTGCGGATGCCGTTCCATAAGTGACAGTGTTGAGTTTGTATTGTTTTATTTGTTCATCAGGTTCCAAACGCCATAGTATTTGCTGCAGTGCACGTTGGTTTTCTACGATAGAAACCATACGATAGGCCATCTGAATATCAGCTGTGACTACATACTTATGCAAGCGAAATCTGAGTAGTATGCTAATGAGGTCACTCTGCACTGTAGGCCCAACTCTCTGAAGGCTATTTAATGAATACCCTGATGAGCTCTCAACGTTTGCTTCAAACACAACCCTGCACTTAGTGGATAGACTGGACTCGCGGATCACTCCGTGATGTGGCATGATGTACGCATGTTTGTCTTCATCAGGTGTTGTATTCTCTGTCATGTGACCTAATGAGATATATTCCTTAATAAATTCTGTGTATTGTGCTTTAAATTTAGGTTCACGTTTGAACTTTCGTTCTAAAGATATGAACCTAGTTAAAGCTTGTTGATACGACTCGCCTAGCTTCTGTGGCGATTCCTTTAAGGGTATGGTTACTACGAATCGCCCATCTGCTTCGCGAGTAGTGGTTTGTGTGAAATTGCGCTCACACTCTTCTTCGTCTCTAGAAACAGGTTTGTGTGTAACAACTGTTTCCAGATCAAAGAACTGTGTTAGCTGATCATGAAGCTGATCATCATTGTATTGTGTATTGGCATGATTGCAGTGGACTGTATTTTTGTAATGTGATGCATTTATTGGCCCGGAGATCAACCATCCGAACTTTGTTTCACTTAAAGTTGGCTTACGTTTGCCTAAAGAAATGTTGTTGAATAACAATACGCTCCAAAATAAGTCTGCTCCAATGAGCATGTCAATTGGAGCTGGTGTGTGGAATGATGGATCCGCTAATGTAATATTTTGAGGTATGTTAAGTGTAGTAAAATCGACATGTGTGGTCGGCAGCATTTGCGTAATACGTGGGACTACAAAACACTGGATGTTTTCTGAATATGGACAGACGCATGATGATACAGTAACTTCACAGAGTTTGGATACACTTGAAGACTGATGATTTAGACCTTCAATGAAGGCTGATGTGGGTGTACTTGGCAGCTTGAGTTTAGCTTGTAAGCTTTCTGTAACAAAACTTGCAGTACTTCCATTGTCCAATAAAGCACGAATGGTGTGTTTGTGACCTTGATGGTCAGAAACTTGAATGACTGCTGTGGCCAGCAAGACTACACACTGATTGTTATGAGTGGCAGACAAAGCCACATTGTCTCGTAGAGAAGTGGATTGAGGCTTGATGCCTGGGTCTGCTGCGCAAAACATTGTGTTGTTAGCGCTGGGTGCAGGTGATGAGGAGGTGGCTTGCACCATCTCTGATTTAACATTAGGTGGAGTATCACAAATCAAAGTATTGTGAAATTGCTTGCAATTCTTGCATGGACCCAGTTTGCAATAGTTTGTATTGTGTCCAGGTCTTAGACAGTTCAAGCAAAGTCTGAGAGATTTAGCCCTCTGAATTCGGGAGTCAACAGGGAGTGACTTGAATTTGGTGCATTGGTACATCGCATGGCTATTCTTGCATAGTGGACATGCATATGACCGCTGCTGTGAGGGCGGTGACTGAGATACAGTAAATGATTTAACTCGGTTGTGTGTGGTGTCGCTATGTCTGCGTTGTATGTTATTATTGTGTGTCTGCTCCATTGCTTCTAATAAATCTGCCCTACCTTTTAGAAATTTATTGAGTTGCTCGAGTGTGGGTAAATCATCTGTTACATTTAGTGTGTTACGATGAGTTTCCCACTCACGGCTGGTTATGGCATCTAATTTACTTGAAACAATGTGAATAATAAGCGCATCCCAGCCATCAATCGGTAGCTCAAGTGTCTGTAATGCTCTCAGATTACGATTGATGGTGTCTATGAGACCTCTTATTGACTTGGCAGACTCCTTTGGTATTTTCTCTATGTTAAAAATGTTTTGTATGTGGTTGTTCACCAAAAGCCGTTTATTATTGAAACGAGAACACACTAAGTCCCATGCTATGTCATAATTGTCAGCAGAGAAATCCAGAGCCGCAATTATGATTGCAGCGGAATCTTTCAAAGCTGCTCGGAGGTAATGAAACTTGTTAATCTTAGGAATTGTGTTGTCGTTATGTATAAGTGATGTAAATGTATCTCGAAACTCTAACCAGTTATGAGTGTGACCCGCAAAGACAGGGAGTTGAATAGTAGGAAGTTTAATATGCGTCCCACCTTTACGACCAGGATCAGTACCCATACTTGCAGTTGACCCGTTGCCCGCAGAGTTGTTCTGCCTGTTCAGCACGTCTCGGCCAACAGCGATGGCTCCGAAATACTGGCTCTCGAAGTTCTCCCGCTCTTTATATTGCTCATCTGGAATTTCACAGACATTTTCTATGTCACTTTGGATGCAATCAAAATCAGAATATAATTCTTCTATTTTTGTCAGTCGGAACATCAGTTCGTTGATTTGTAACGCACTCATATGGGGACAACTTTTTACTACATCGAGATATGATTTAAATTGAGTTAGTCGGGCTTTGTAACTGCCCCGCTTTTTAACAAGAGCTTTGAAATCCATTATTTAATTGAACTCACCACTATGTTGTACTGAAATTTAACTTTAAATTGATTAAAGCAAGTGCAAATGAAGTGATTATGAAAGTGCAACGAATACTTAAATTTTGCAATAATGGAGGTGCAGAGGCGCCGCGATTTTGTTGTGTTGCAGAGCAAGCAAGCGTGCAGGTTGGACTTGCACGCACGAAGCATGCAACGTGGCGCTACGTAACCGGCAAAATGCAGCACTGGAAAGCGAAAATGAACACGATTGACCACAATGCAATGCAAATGAATCCAGCTTTTTACACAGTATCGGGCCGTTGTGAAAGCTCAGCACCTGAATGCAAGATAGCAGCACATGGATGGCGCATAGGTTTGCATGGCACACGGCATCGTCATGCAATAGCTTATAAACAGCAATTATGCACTTTGGGAAACTTGGAAAATACGTGAGAATGTATAACCTCCAAATAACGAGGCACGAAGTATGCTGAAATATGAAGTTAGCAAAGTGATTTGGAGTCAAATTGGAACGAACTCACAGTTAATCGCACTTCCTCGGTACTTTCATCGGCTTTAATGCACTTCTTTCTTGTGATTTCTTGTATTTCCGCGATCGTTTTTGAAATGGCCACCGTCTCGTGATATCCGTGTGATGTCGAGATGACGCTCGGCGCTCGTCGAAGTGTTCGGCACGAAGGAAACTTGTTTACACGGTGCATGAACGGCGGTGTCGAAATTAGAAGACGATGTTCTTGATTTGTTTCAATCATTTAATGCGTTTTTACAATTTGTTTTTATGCGATAAATAACATGCGTGTACACACTACCATAGAGAATTTTTGAATAGGATAAGGATATGAACCAGTGACGTTTCGTAATAGCTGCGGAGCGGTGTTGCCATGATGCTGTAGATTGCTTCATGTCAGTTTCAGCTGTCAAGCCATTGTAGCGTATGTCGATTGGCATATGCTTGGCTTCAACAGCCATGACAACCTTACAAGAAAATCTGCTAAAGGAGGTAGCTCTAGCTAGAGAAGAGATAGCTGTGATGAGGAAGGAGACGGAGGCTATCAGAGACTGGCAGAGCTATGAGACGAGGGAGCCGTACCAACAAATTAAAGCGACGGCTGACGCAGTGTCGGCACTCAGCGGCCGAATAAAGGAAGATCTAGCGGCCCCTAGTATCGACTTGGAGCCTTTGAGGAGAGACTACTCAGGCCTAAAAACCGGAGTGGAGGCTCTTCAAAGGCAGTTAGACGAACTTCGGAGAGAGTCGCACGCAGCAAAGGAAAAGACCGCGGAGATCCTTCAGCAAAATGCCGACGCCCTGGCGAACCTCCTCGCAACTCCTCCTCCCCCTCCACAGTACCCGGACACCCTAAATTGCCATTCCTCTAAAAACCACCTACCCCCTACCCCGCCAATTCAAATAAATATCGATGAGCACGTGTTGCCTATCACAGAGCGCCTTGAAGCCGTATCGTCAGAGCTCCGAACGATGCGACAAGAAAGATTGTCCCAGCCCCCGCCAGCCCTCAGCATCGGCGCAGAACTTTCAAAAATCGAAGAGGGTAAGACTTTAAAACCCTCATACGCTAAAGTTGCTGCGAAGCCACCAACGCTAAAGCCAAACCATACCCTGATAGTATCTACGTCAAATCCAGAGATGTCCGCTACTGCCGAGAACCTTATCGAGAGGATAAGAGTGGCGCTGGACACGAAGACGACCGGGCAAAGGTCGACCGAGTACGTAAAGCCAAGAACACAAAAGTTATCCTGAGCCTCGTGCGAACTCGTGTTCAGCGTGACAAGTCTCTAAAAGTGGAAACTGCGAAAGCGGGAAATCAGCTTATCATAATTAGAGACGTCCTGTCTTATCTCAAGGACTCGGAGATTGTGGAAAACATCCTAGCGCAGAATAAACACCTGTTACAGGAGGTAGATTTGAAGGAAAGTACTATCAGGGTGAGGTACAGGAAGAAGGCGCGCAATCCGCACGAATATCATCCTGTGCTGGAGGTCTCACCATGCATTCATAGATCCCTTATAGACGCAGGCAAGGTCTACATTGGACTCCAGAGGAGGCCAGTGCTAGACCATTCATCCCTGGTGCAGTGCACCAAGTGCCTAGGTTTTGGCCACACAAAAGTGATCTGCCGGGAAAGAGACGAACTCTGCAGCCACTGCGGAAAACCCCACTCCTGGGCTCAATGCAAGGTAAGGAAAGAAGACCTGCCGCCGAAGTGCAGGAATTGTGCAGTCGTGCATCCCAACAGCTCGAGTAGGCAACTCGCTCACAACGCTTTTAGTAGCGTCCCATTTCACCTTTGCCCTGAAGGGAAAAGGTGAAATGGGATGGTATAGCGCGGTCCCGGATCTCGTATTGCTGAGGGCACCCAAGAGGTACGAGGCTCAGTTCCTCGAAGAGTAGAAGAAACAGGTTTGCGTTTCATCCAGGCAATGCTAAATCGCTCCCAGAATGTGACAGTAGAACTCCTGAAGGTTGCGAAGGAAAGGAATATTTCGGTCGCCCTAGTACAAGAGCCTTACGTTGGCAACAAGGGCGTAATGAAAGAGTACCCTGGAACTCGCATCATTCAGTGCAGCCTGAACAGACAAAAACCAGTTAAGGCAGCTGTGATTGTATTGGGCGACAAGTTGCAGGTTATCCACGACCCCCAGCTAGTCACCGAGACGGAAGCGGCTGTCTTGCTGGCCAGTGAGGGCTTGAAACTGGGAGTGATCTCCGTCTATTTGGAAGGGGACCAACACATCGAACCTTACCTCAACAGGATCAAGACATTTAGCGGAAAACTAGCGACTAGAGACTTGATAATCGCCGGTGACGTTAATGCTTGGTCCCACTGGTGGGGAAGTACATCAGAAAATAGCAGAGGAGAAGCCGTCCACTCTTTCTTCAATGAGACGGGCTTACACATTCTCAACATTGGTGATACACCGACCTTCGAAATCGTTAGAAGAGGCAAACTCTGCACAAGCGTAGTAGACGTTACTGCATGCAGCATGCCACTTCTGGGGAAAATAGAGGGTTGGCAGGTAGATAGAAGTCTCACAACATCAGACCACAATGCAATAACCTTCACCCTGCGCCTAGTAAAGGCCCTCGAACATTTGAGGCCTATTACTACGCGTAAGTATAACACCAAGAAGGCAAAGTGGTGAGACTTCATGTCATGCCTGAAAACCTCTCTCGAGGAGAGAAACATATCACCGGAGTCGATAAGGGTATGCGAAAGCCCGGAAGAACTGGAGTCGATGATCACGAGCTACACTGAGTGTATCCACGAAGCCTGCGAACACACTATTCCATTAGCAGGCCCGCGCAAAGGGGATCCTATTCCCCCGTGGTATACGAAAACGCTCGATGATCTGAAGAAGGAAGTTCTTAGAAGAAAGAAGAATCAGGAATGCCGCCCCTCACAGAGTCCAGTTTGTAGTCGAACAATATCAAATTGCCAGGCAAGACTACAAGGAAAAAGTCGAAAAAACTAAGACAGAAAGCTGGAAAGAGTTTTGTACTAATCAGGAGAAAGAGAGCATGTGGGACAAGATCTACAGGGTGATCAGGAAATCTTCGGTACGGCAAAAAGACTTGCTCCTGCGTGATACCGGCGGCAACACCCTGTCCCCACAGCTCTCTGCAGAACTACTAGCCAGAACTTTCTATCCTGACGACTCCGTAAGCACAGACCAGCCGTGCCATACAGAACTGCGGGAATGGACAAGGGAAACACCGACGGACTTACCTGAAGATGATCCACTATTTATGTCAGCCGAACTGGAGTCAGTGTTGCGAACACTAAATCCAAAAAAGCCCCAGGAATTGACGGACTAACCGCTGACATCTGTGCCGCAGCCATTCGATGCGAACGGGAAACATTCTTAGCGATAGCAAACAAGTGCTTGTCGCTGAGATACTTCCCCAAGCAGTGGAAAGCGGCGCATGTGGTCATCCTACGCAAACCCGGTAAAATGGATTACACCCATCCGAAATCTTACCGTCCGATAGGTCTCCTGCCCGTCCCCGGAAAAATCGACGAAAAGCTTTTGGTAACCCGACTCCAATGGCATCTCCTCCCAACCATCAGTCATAAACAGTACGGTTTCATGCCCCAGCGCGGAACCGAGGACGCCCTCTATGATCTGGTAGAGCACATTAACAGTAAAAATATCGTACTCCTAGTCTCCCTGGACATAGAAGGCGCCTTCGACAATGCATGGTGGCCCGCCCTAAAAGACCAGCTAGCGAAGAATAGGTGTCCAACAAACCTCTATGAGATGGTGAACTCATACCTCAACGATCGGAAGATCAAGGTCAACTACGCCAGAGCAGCATGCGAGAAGGAAACCACCAAAGGATGTGTCCAAGGATCTATCGGTGGACCTACCTTCTGGAACTTAATCCTAGACTCGTTGCTGCGACTGCTAGAGACAGAGGGAGTATACTGTCAAGCCTTCGTGGATGACGTTGTTCTCGTGTTCACCGGCCAGTCGAACATCATCGAGCAGCAGGCCAACAACACATTGGAAATGATATTGGAATGGGGAAAATGTAATAAACTCAACTTTGCAGCGCAGAAGACCAATGCGATGCTTTTCACTAAAAAGTTGAAGTACGAACCCCCAAACCTGGTCATGTCTGGTGTACGTCTCGGCTTCGTAGAAGAAGTCAAGTTGCTTGGTCTGTTGATCGACCGAAGGCTCAATTTCAAAGCACACGTAAACGCCCAGTGTAAAAAGGTGGCCAATATTTACAAACAACTTGCGTGTGCAGCGAAAGTGACCTGGGGACTGAACGGCGAGATTACGAGAACCATTTACGTCGCAGTGGTGGAACCCATCATCATGTACGCCTCAAGCGTATGGGCGCAAGCGGCAGACCTCGAGGAAAACAAGTCACACTTGAACGCACTCCAAAAAGGTTTTGCCCAGAAAATCTGTAAGTCGTACCGTACTGTTTCCCTTAAGTCAGCACTCGCCCTATCAGGTCTACTCCCCCTGGACATTAGAATACAGGAAGCCGCCAGCCTGTACAGAGCGAAGAAAAACTTATCCCAAGAATACCTCCCACCGGAAGTGGAGCTCGAACAAAATGTCAGCTACTTGGACCAGCCACATCCGTCCACCCAGACATTTGTGGAGTTCGAGTTCCTAGAGCACGCTTCCAACGAGCTAGTAGGGCCCCAAATCTACACTGACGGCAGTAAAATAGAGGGTCAAGTCAGTGCTGCTCTAACCTGGTGGGAGAATGGCAGAGAAGTTAAGTATTCGACCTTCAAGCTACACTCCGAATGCACGGTCTTCCAATCGGAACTTTATGCTATTTACCGGGCGACTCAATTGGTGAAAACGAGCCAGGACCCAGAAGTTAATGTCCTAAGTGACTCACGATCTTCACTCGATCTGCTAAGAAATCCCAAAACGAGCCACCCCCTGGTAAAAAGTATTAAGGAAAACATTGGAACGATAACCGCAGATCCCTTCTGCGGTTATCTCTATCTCTATATTATATCTCTTCGTCTTTTTTGGTTGAGAGCGCATTTGGGCGCCGCTGGTAATGAGAGAGCTGATGAACTCGCAAAATCGGCGGCACTCACCGGCTCCCCCAGAGACTACGAAGGGATCCCCCTGTCCTACGTCAAAAGGAAAATCGGCGAGGAATCAGTCCGGAAGTGGCAGGACCGGTATGAAACATCGGATAAAGGAAGAGTCATACAGACGTTCCTCCCTGATATCGCAAACGCATATCGGGTGACACGAGCCACGAAATTGACTCCTTTCCAGGTACAAGCCTTGACGGGACACGGAGGAATAGCAGAATACCTGTACAGGTTCAAGCTCAAGAGCAGTCCTGGCTGCGGGTGCGACCCTGATGTGCCCGAGACGGTCTGGCACGTGCTCATTGATTGCCCTAGATTCATGGCCGCACGACAGGACCTCGAAACACAGATAGATAGAAAGTTAGTGGTCTCGGATCTTCCCAACATCCTAGCAGATCCAGATAGCAGGCCACACTTCTTGTCTTTCGTAGAGAGGTCTTTCCGCATAGCGGCCAAGAGAAATTCCACCCTCCATGCACTACCCTCCCCTCCAGTAACACACACACAGTCCACTGAAGTCCCACAGAGAACGATCCCCAGCCGAGAAACTTCCTCATAAAGCGTATCCATTAACCAGCTTTTGGAAAACGCAGAAAAAGGAGTGCCGGGAATTCGAATTCGCGGTGTGGCTCTCTTCATGGACAGCAACAGAGAAAGATTCGGAATAAGTTTTTGCCTTGCCCGGATCCAGAAACGCGTACGCTCGTCGCCGGGACTGGCATGTCTGCTTAACGGAAGCACCGCCAAAGTGACCATGAAGCGGAAATCGTACGACGCTATGCCAGTGTGTGAGGTAGACGGGCACCGATTCCGACTAGTGCGATCGAAAAACAAAACGATCGCACTATTTGAGTGGGATGCACAGACACCTTTTGCGCAAGCTAGCTCGTTGCTCGAGTATCTGAGCAGGAAAGCAGACAGCACGCCCCGAGTGATAAGCGTGGATGCGATGATGGTTGAATACTCGAAAGCGGAAGTCGGAGACCGGCTGGGTTGCACCAATGCCTCTGAACACCATGAGGTTGTCGTGTATGAAGACAGAGGAGAAAATTTAAGTTTCCTAAAAGCTCCAACACACGACCCCACAAGTGCAACAGATAGCTGGGGACACCCCATTCCGAGTACAAACATTCAATCTGGTTCAGAAAGAGCACAACAAAAAGCATCCGCCGAAAAAGCCGCAGCCCATCCAAGTGGCAGCCGGGAAGGGGCAGGCCACATAGCGGCTTTTGCAACGGCGTTTAGTGCTGCGGCGCAGAGCTTATTCCGAATCACGCACAAGTCACCACCTCCTCCAACAGCAGTGTCCCCGAGAGCAGCTTCACAAGCTCAGGCAGTCCGGACGAGAGCCGACATGGGACAGGTCGACCCGCCCCGCTACATCTCGGCCAAGGAGCCACAGGGCCACGCGAGAAACGCCTTTCTTGAATTTCTAGCCACATTGAGAGCGACAAGACAAGTCAATCTTAGGAACTGCCAAAACATCCTGCAGTCCTTCAGGCTAGGAAGCGAAAGTCTTCTAAAAGAGGGACTCGAGGAGGCCGAAGCAGCCATATATAATAACGTCACTTCCCAGGTCATCAGAGGAACCATGAAAGGACAATATATGGCAGCTTACAGCGCAGAAAGTGGTTTTGTGGCTCTGAACGAGACTGAGACGGGGCGAACAGGCAGACCGAAATACGCGATATCATCGAATGACCCAATTGTAGTCACCGCCAATTGCACCAAGATAATGCTGGACGACAAGATCCTCGAGATGGCTAAGCCTATCGAAGGGAACTCAGATGTCGAGGCAAAATGGGAGAACTGGGTGGTACCAAAGATACAATGGGTCAACGGAGTTCCAGGATGTGGCAAGACAACATGGGTGATCAGACACTTCGATGTGGACCGGGACGCTATTATCACCACAACAACAGAGGCAGCAAAAGATCTGAGGGAAAAGCTATCGCACCGCATCGGAAACTTGGTGAAAACCAGGGTGCGGACCATGGCTTCTTCTCTTGTAAATGGTTTCGGAAGGGAGAGATTCAGTCGCCTTCTGGTAGACGAAGCTCTTATGAACCATTTTGGAGCCATAGTAATGGCCGTACGGTTGTCTGGTGCCAGCGATCTTGTCCTCATCGGAGACGTCAATCAGCTACCTTACATCGACAGAGAAAATCTCTTCGAAATGAGGTACCATCGCCCAAATTTGGTCACAAACATCAGCCAAGAGTTGCTTTGCACACATAGGAACCCAATCGACGTCGCGTATGCGCTGAGGGAAATATATTCCGGTATATATTCCTCGGCTACCCGTATTAGGTCTCTTGAGCAGAAACGATACAAAGGAGCGAAAATACCTAGCACCCTCACCAACACCCTTTTTCTAGTGCACACGCAGGAAGAAAAGGAGACCCTCATAAGCCAGGGATATGCGACAGGCACTGGGTCGCGAACCCTTACCATTCATGAAGCTCAAGGAATAACGTACGAGTCGGTAATCGCCATCAAGACCAAGGCCAAAATGAAGCTGCACGAAAGCGTCCCGCACGCAGTCGTTGCGATATCACGGCACACCGGGACCTTCATTTATTACGCCGACGACATCGAAGACGATGCCATCAGTCGATTCGTGCGGCGAGCGTCGGCTACGTCACCGAAGACCATCAAGGAGTACAACCTCCAAATAGCCATAAAAGATCGGAACGTGGCGGTTATGGAGGCTCTGGGCCGGGAGGAGGCGACGAATCAGACGATATTAAAGTGACCACTGATAGAGTCAAGCAAAGACTGGATCTACTAGTGATTGCTTTAATTGACAAGAGAAAAATTAATAGAGTAAGTAATTGTACTGTTGTAGGCATTGCGTGTATACCTGGAGCACTCACGCTCACTAAAAAGCTTCTTCTTGCGGCGGCGTCGTGTGTCGGGTCGCCCTCTTCCCTCCAATATGGTTGAGGAGAGCGATGGCTGGCACATGCGTCAACTCGTGAACGGGTGCTGCTTGCGGGAGCTGGACTGCTCAGAGTATACACGCAATTCTAGCAATAATTAGTAATACTTAGTTAGGTTCCTTTGGTATATTCTTTTTGTAAAGCCTTCAGCTTTTAAGTTATTACGTGTAAAATTTAGTTTATAAAAAAATGTAAAAGTTGACAAAAGGCACGGACTCGCAGTCCGTGGAGCTAATAAATAATTTTTTAAAAAAATGCCTTTTGGTTCCTTTTCCGCCTTTTTAGCTTTCTAGTAAAGCGGTTGAAGTAAGAAGAACATTGAAATTTCAATCAGAAACTTGGATTTAGGTTGTCAACATCTCTTGGAATCCCATTATCGAATAAACTATTGTCTATAGATGGGATATTCGTGTTGGTTCCGTGGCGACGAATGGCCCGCGCACGCAATCAAGAGGTATCACGATTTGCAATTCATCAATGTGACCGCAGAGCCTAATAAACCAAGAAGCCTAATTCGGGACCGCTGAACTTCAAATCGTGAGGTCGCGACTTCAATTTCCGGGCCCGTACTAAATGATCTCTTTGGCGTTAATGTTAATGTATATTGTGTGATTCCACTAAACCGCAACTGGGCCAGCGTAGTGGCTTATTCGCCTTTCGAGTATAGACCTAAGTCCAGCAATGGACACCATACCACTATAAGATTTTCATTCCGCAAAAAAAACGACTTTCTCCAATTAAATATTCTACGGATGTGATCGAAACTATAGTCAGAGTATCCGATTTAATCAAACCTGAGTATTTCCGTATAAATAAAACAAAAACCATCATCATCATCATCAGCCCGGAGACGTCTACTGCTGAACGAAGGCCTCCCCCTTAGACCGCCAAACTGTATACGACACCCTGCCATTTACATCCACCGGTAGCCCACGACTTTTACAATGTCGTCGGTCCACCTAAGATGAGGCCTACCTAACTGTGCTGTGTGGTGTTACTTAGCTTAGGTCACCACAGAACATTTTTAGAAAATTGCATGTCAATCCATTTATCTTCCTTACTCGCAAAATCCCAAGATAAAAATTAACCAGTATAAGCTGATCCTCAGACCTTAAGGGCTTGGTATGTTCGGGGGTTCAAGTTATAGTGGACCTTTATATTTTTTCATAAATTGCGTCTTAACTTGGCCTGACTTGGTCCTGGGCTAATTTTGATAAAACATAGTCTATGTGAAGCGCCGGGCTTCATAAACCATATTTCAAGAAACTGCATTCAAATTCATGCCCTAGTTTCTGAGTTTATCCCGGACAGACAGACAGACAGATATAAAAAAAATTAAAAACTATTTTTTTATGTTCTGTTGCTCTCATACACTCCCAAACAAATTGATTTTATAATATATCTTCAATGTACAGTACAGTTACAGTTTTATTATATCGTTACAGTTTTATTATATGTATAGATATTATAGGTACTACAGTCCGCGCAGATGAGACCGCGGCCAAAAGGTAGTTTCCAGTAAAATACCTACCTACGATATACACAGTACTCTCGATACTCGGACGAGTGAATTTTCTTATCTCAGGAATTTAATCAATTTAGGCATTATTTGGTTATTTGCATAATTCATTAGTTATGCGTTTTGGTCTATGTTTTGTCAATCTGTCGAGCGTAGCATCTGTGGTTGTCATAATTATTGTTGTATTTTACCTTGTGATGTCCCGGTCCATCGCCATAATGAAAGTCCTGAAAATAAACAATGTTGTAGGCCATTGTCATACAAATTTTTTTTACCGGTATCTTTCTCTCGCGCAGCATCAAAGAACATTTTGACAGAGAGAAAAGACAGAATGACGGATCGTTTTCAATAATGCTATCAGCTCTTAGGCCTCGTTCGCACGGGCGCTTTTTCAACGCACGTTAAAAAGCGAAATAACACAAAGGGATACCAAGGTATTTGTTCACACGGCAGCACTTTTATATCGCAACTTTTTTTAGCGCAGCTATTTCGAGCGTTGGGCGTTGTGCGTTATGGTAAATGAAACGTGCCACACTCCATACTTCTGTTCACACGAGCGCTAAAAAAGCGCTCATTCTTCGTTCAGTCAGGCCTGTGTCACTCCGCGTGTAGGTATTAAAAACATACCTACGGGCGGCGGCCATTGCGCAAGGGCCAATCTAGTAGGCTCGGCTCGGCGGCTCTTTCAATACGTATAACCATGTATAACTTATTATGAACCGTAGTATAGTGAATTAAGGCCCATATTCCTTCAAAAAGAAATTGGTAGGTATGTAAATGAACACGTGCTCGACTGGACCGCGAGCTAAATTAAATCATATTGTTTATCAGTTTGAGTCATATTTCTTTGAAAACCATTGCGAAGTAAAGCTTCTGTTATAAGTTATTATTCTGTGGTTCAGTATCCCGCGCGCTCGCGTAGCGCACATTCGTCTCGATCGTTATCACGATGGCAAAGTCGCCGTGGGCACAGAATAATAACTAGTAACAGAAGCTTTACTTCGCAATGGTTTTCAAAGAAATATGACTCAATCTGATAAACAATATGATTTAATTTAGCTCGCGGTCCAGTCGAGCACGTGTTCATTTACATACCTACCAATTTCTTTTTGAAGGAATATGGGCCTTAATTCACTATACTACGGTTCATAATAAGTTATACATGGTTATACGTATTGAAAGAGCCGCCGAGCCGAGCCTACTAGATTGGCCCTTGCGCAATGGCCGCCGCCCGTAGGTATGTTTTTAATACCTACACGCGGAGTGACACAGGCCTGCCGTGGGTTCTATATCCTGAATTAATGATATCCTGAATATCTGTAACAATTCGTCGAATGTTCTTAAAGACATTCGAAAATAATTTAAAAAATATGTGTTTTTTGGCTTATATAAAGATAAAGATTTGTAATTGACCACTAATTTATCTTTTGAAACTTAGAGGATAAACTCGGAATGCTTTTTGGTTCCTTTTCCGCCTTTTTAGCCTTCTAATGAAGCGGTTGAAATAAGAAAAACAGTGAAATTTCAATCGGAAACATGGATTTAGGTTGTCAACATCTCTTGGAATCCCATTATCCGCTTATTTGCAATTTATATATGTGCTATAACTTGCACACCAACTAAGTATACCTAGATACCTAGACTTTGCACTGCGCTCTATAAAACTATCAATCCTTCTTTTGTATTTTTGTACGGAATCATTTTTGTACTTGTTCTAACTGTATGACCATTTAAACGTCGCCGAGGGTCGGTGATTCATCGGCATTTTTTTAATAGGCGCCAATGATCAAGTGGTTACAGGCAAGTGTTCTCGTATCGCGGTGGGTCTCCGAGAAATCTCCCGATACTATTAGTGCAGTGTGCCGTGGAAACAATCCTACGTTTTTACAAGACCAAAGGAGGGTAATAGGACACAACGCCCTCATTTTTTGGCAAAACGACCCGCATTCTCCAGTCAGCTCGTGTCGCGGCCATGTTTTGACTTTCGACCATGTTTCAATAGTCCTGCGTCGAGGCAATTTTTTTTTTTGTGCGCGATTAAATGCCGTTAAATAACATAGTTATGTATTTAAGCCGCAAAAGTTTTAAAATTTCACTGATTTGGCTACACTTTACGCCACACTTTGTATACAGAGAGTGGGTTGGACCACTCTGGGTTTGTATCAATTATTCGTACCTATGTTTCTATCTAATATTATAGATATTAAATACTACAGTCCGCGCAGATGAAACCGCGGGCAAAAGGTAGTTTCCAGTAAAATACCTACCTACGAAATACACGGTACTCTCGATACTCGGACAAGTCAATTTTCTTATCTCAGGAGTTTAATCAATTTAGGCATTGTTTAGTTATTTGCATAATTCATTAGTTATGCGTTTTGGTCTGTATTTTGTCAATCTGTCGAGCGTAGCATATGTGGCTGTCATAATTATTGTTGTATTTTACCTTGTAATGTGGATGCACCGGTCCACCGCCATAATTAAAGTCCTGAAAACAAACAAAGTTGTAGGGAATTGTCACACAATGTTTTTTTAATCGGTATCTTTCTATCGCGCAGCAACAAAGAACATTTTAACAGACTTAACAGACATAACAGACAGAAAGAAGGATCGTTTTTTCTTTTCCGCCTTTTTGTAACACATGCCCCTATTGCAAGTAATTTCAAGAAATTCATTTTGCGTCCTACATAATTATGTCCTACGCAGCGAGATCCAAGACAAGAGTGATTTTAAAGAGTACGTATGAACATATTGAACACACTTGTGGAGAGCGTTAAAAAAGCGGCAACGCCATGTTTTAACGCTACGTTAAAAAAACGCCCGAGGGAACGAGGGGTTACTGCGTATCTACCTCTTTAATATAGAGAAAGGAGTTAAAGAAAGGACTTAGTAGTTCAAAAAGTTCCGAAGACCTCATTGCCTGGGTTTTTTTTGTGTACATGTTTGGCATCGCACTTTGTGCATTATTGATGATTAAACGAACTATTACTTACCAGTAATTAGTGAAGTAGTGTTGAGTTTGAAGATATATTTATATACACTAGTAATATCACCTACAATGTCGCCTTGTCTATGCACTAAGTTTCGAGACTTGTAGGTGTGTAGGTGTAAGTAAAAAACCATGTAGGTGTCCTACATTCCTTAGACATTTCGTGCGGTAGACTGGTTCGTCATTTAATTCAAAGCCGACTCAAACCGGTATTTCACATTTCTAGGGCGCTATGAAATAATGTTTAGGGAGGGCGGGATGCAATCTCTTCAAACTCAACACTTCACATAATTATGATAGAACTTCACTTACTGGTAAGTAATAGTTCGTTTAATCATCAATTATGTTTCAGTATTGAGTTTGAAAAGATATTTATATACTCTAGTAGATGTTGAGAGAAGGTTGTGAAATATCCAACTTAGTGTAATAGCATCGATAGCATATCTATATAGATATCATCGTCGGTCGAGTCGGTCGAGTCGGTCGAGTCGGTCGAGTCGGTCGAGTCGGTCGAGTCGGTCGAGTCGGTAGAGTAGATAGAGTAGATAGAGTAGATAGAGTCGGCAGAGTCTCGAGTCGGTAGAGTCGGTAGAGTCGGTAGAGTCGGTAGAGTCGGTAGAGTCGGTAGAGTCGGTAGAGTCGGTAGAGTAGATAGAGTAGATAGAGTCGGCAGAGTCGGTAGAGTCGGTAGAGTAGATAGAGTCGGTAGAGTCGGTAGAGTAGATAGAGTCGGCAGAGTCGGTAGTCGGTAGAGGAAGTCGCGGGCGACCTCTAAAACATAATAAAAATAGCCAGTTTCTGGTACGGTGTCTTAAAGTTGGAGGGTGACATAAAGTAGCAGGCGAGATTTAGTGTTCCGAGCTATATTATGTTGTTTACTTACTGCTACTGTTAGAAGCCAAAAATGTAAAGCGAGATAGAGCGCCGTTATATGGAGAGGAAAGGTGACACCCGCTCTGGCTCGTTCCTGATGCAAAGGCTGGCCATCGCCATCCAGCGAGGAAATCCTGACAGTGTCATGGGCGCTTTTGCACCAGGTACAGTCCAGGACAGTGACGATGATAAGATGATTGGACGGGAAATAAGCGCACGGATTTTGAAGACTATATGTTGAGCGCCGGCTCTCCACTCGCTTCAGTCATACTCTGGCTTTTGCGACATGCGAGCCGTACGATACGACAATACAAACTTCTAATACATGTAACATGTGTTCTCTTTTTGTCATGCAGTAATTAGATTCGCTATCTCTATTTTCCGGCAAATGTAATATGGATACTTTTAGCTAGGTATGCTTGATTGTGTTGTCTTGTTAATTTTGATCGATTTGCAAGCTTTGGGCCCGTCCATTCCATTATCACCATCGCTGGTGGGTTATTTGACAAAAAAAAATGTAACTTTGTTTTTATTTGTAATTGACTGGTTAAAAACAATACATAACTACATGAAAACCATAATAAATATACTTAAATGAAATAAATTCATACTGTTTGTTTAGTAAGACATCTCTTACCCAATTGTTAGCATTTTGTATTATGTCTTGAATAATTTTCTGCAAATAAACAAAATGTATGATTATTGTTGGATTCTTTGTTTCTCTGTCGCGCAGGCACACGCCCAGAGGTAGGTTGTAGGCGACGACTAGTATACCTACGCAATGGTCGAGTACCGTTGTGACGATACTACCTACCTTTACCTAGGGCCTAGGCGTTACATCAGGTAGATTTAATCAATATTTTATCGAAATATAATAAAATCCGGTACCGGAATTGTTCCAGGAACAAGTTCCAAATTCATATAAAATAAGTAAGTCCACGGTCTCTTGGATCTATAAAAAAAACAACATCCTAAGACAATGCAATAAAAAATTACGGCCGTTATTGCGAGCTTTTAGATTAAACTAAATTAAAATTCATAGCGTATTTCCCGTTGACTAGACTTATGAATTTTGGCAAGAAGCAAGGTCTCATCACATATCATGAGAAAAATCTGAAAATTGATAATTTGTAGATATATCGTCATTTCTCAAGCCAAAACTGAAATGGTTATTTTATTTCTTTTCTTGTTTTTTCTTTTCTTTTCTTTGTTCTGCTGGGTGTGTTGTCGCAATCGTTTCGTTCGTCGTTTTTACCGCAGCCGGCAGCAGCACTCCCTTATATTTTTTTTTTTTTTTAAAAACATAAACGTAATTTATTGCAGAAAAATTAGGTAACAGTAAAAGTTTGGCTCTACCTTTTGCGTTAGTAATAACTGTGTTACAAAAGGCATATCAAACTAAATTTCCTTTACAGATGAGCGAGGGAGCCACCATCGTGTTTTTTTTTACAAAACTAACAGTCTTAGTTCTTCCATTTGACCAATAGTACAAAATGAGTTTGAAGGACTGTACTATTCAAAACTCTTTAGAAGAAAGGAACTCCTTTAAATCTACTCAAAATATTATTCTTGTTAAGAAATGTGTTGTTTTTTCTTGAGTTTTTTTGTGCGATTGATTTTTCCCGAGTTACACGTTATCTGTCGCGAAGGCCAAATAGTACCGTTACTAATGGTATGGTGTTTATTTATAATAACTATTAATTTAAAAAAACAATTAGCTAGATCTCTTAAAAACCTCTACAATTATAACGATGAGATGAGGCAGGCAGTAATTTACTTCACCCTAGGAAGTAGGGCTTTCACTTTTTTGTGACCGGGACAGTCCGACGGACGACTAAGGTGTACAGGCTTGGGCTACCGGAGTCGTGACCATCGATCTTTTAGAATATCGATTCATACCGGGCATCCTAGGGTTTACTGATGATATCGTTTTAGGCAGTGTGAAACCGGCCAATACTCGTTCGCACAATTCAAAAATAAGACTTTGACTTACCTACTGATTGATTGACTGACTGACTTATATTGCACTGCCTAAACTGCTGGTCGTCGTACAGGATTTAATGAGGGTGTATTTTGTGTACCAAGAAAGGATTTTTTTAAATACATCCCGGGGGTAAAAAATAGGTGAAAGCTTTCGTATTTTGTTTTCTATCTGCAATCAGCTCTTTTAGCTATAATCAGATTTTTTGAGATTGTCAAAAGACTGTGTGAGTTTTCAGCACCTCCTGGTGCATCAACTATTTTAATTATAGCGTTTTAGATTATAGAGTTTTCCGGAATCAAATCGAGGCTATTCTTTTTCTTTTTAGTCGATATATGGACTCTGTATGATCCAACAAGGCATCAGCAAGTTGGTTCTTGTGTCTTTCAAGTCTTTGCTTGTATGTCCTGCATAATGTTTCCACTTCCTCCTTAATGAGAGGGATCTGTAGGTATTCATGGACTTCACTGTTTTATGTGAACCAGGGTGCACCGCTTAATGTGTTCAGTGCTTTATTTTGAAAGGGTTGTAATATTTCGATGTTTGACTGACTTGCCGATCTCCAAAGTTCTATACCATTATGTCCCATTCCATTCTCTAAGCATTTCCTTTAATTCTATTTAAGCTTTATTAAGGGCTTTTTTATCTTGCGTATTTCTACCTGTTTGCCATTGTAGTCTCAGCTTTCTTTTTTCAGCTATCTTATTACGTACCTCTAGTGTGTAATCCTGACAATGCGGTTTGTATTCAGCATACAGAGTGGACACCCAGGCAACTGTTTGTATTAAGTTAGTGGTATAACAAGCCGCCTTCTCTATATCATCGTCTGTTTTGAGAGGTATATTCAGGTTAGTATTTTTTAGTATTTTCTTGTATATAGTCCTTGAATGCGTCCCAGTCAGTTTTTCTATAAATATTGTATAAAGTATCGTGAGGCTCTTGACAGATGATAGTGGTGCTCATTGTGCATATCTCTGGTGTATGATCGGAAGAGCCATCTAGACATGATTATGATTTTGTGTAGAGTCCTGATATTCCATTGGTTATAAAGAAGTCAATGAGATCTGGTGTTTTACTGCGATCTGATAGCCAGTAGGTTGGTTCCCTAGTTGTCAGTCTATTGAGCGAGTTTCTATCTACGCTCTTCTTTAACTCTCTGCCCCTCGTCGTAGTTAGCCTGGAGCCCCAGAAGGTGTTCTTAGCATTCCAGTCCAGTGTTAAATCTATTACCAAGCGAGTGAAAGATTTCGCTGAACATTTGTTCATCAATTCGATGCCGAGGAGGGCAGTAAACAGCAGCGACTTTGAGTGTCCTTTACCAGTCATCTACTGATACAATGGTCCAACATTGAGGTCCAAACGCAGGGCGAGCTTTGCCAGCCAATGGTACGTCGGAATAGGGAATAAAATATTCCATAGGCGTACGTAACACATCAATCACGGCATCCGAGCATGTCGAGGGATCGCCAGATGAGAAGCACACAGACTACTAAGGATAAGATGCGAAGAAACTACGCATCTCATCCCAGTCTGCCGACTTGTATCGCTACACCCGCCGGTTGCCCTTGGGATCGGCATAGGACGGGGAGTAGACAGACGCAGATTTCACCAGTCAATGGTCGGAACTACCCAAAGGTGAAGAAACCGACACAGAGTAGCGGTCTGGATAGGTTGTCAGCAGAAGGTCCAAGCAATAAGGTGTATGCGTATTAACGTTAGGTACCCCAGTAGCACCTTAGACAAGCTGGGTGAGATCTAACGCTAAAGCAAGATTTCGCGCCTCTAACCCAGCATGGTCGTGTTCCGGTATGCGTATAGCCACTCCTTGTGGTGGCCATTAAAATCCCTCAGTAACACTAATTGGGCTGTGGTGTACTTCAGTTGAGCCGCATTCACTGCCTCACTCAGATATTCAGTGCGCCTGGTCGTCTCCTGATCTCCGCTGTGCGACCGGTAGACACAGGCATAAAGAATCGCCTCTATTCCTGTGTCCGCTAGTACCCACAGTACCGAGAATCCGGGGTCCTCAAAGTGACGGCGAAGCCGACAGCAGAGGTCGTCCTGGGCGTAAAGGCACACCCAGCTCGGGGCCTAAAATTGTGCTCTAGGGAGTAGCCTGGGTAGGATAGGTACGCCACATCGGACGGCCTCCCATTCTGCGTCTCCGTCAGGAATAAAAGTGAAGGCTTCACTATCAGTCAATATCAGTCTGAAGATGGTGGTGGACTGCTACGAGATTACCGTGCAGACATCGAATGTTTGAGAGGTGCACTTTAAGCGAAATTAAATGAAATCCTATTCAAAATATATTTTTGCCCCATACAGGTAACTACCTCTTCTACCTAGAAAAAAATATTAGAACTCTCTATTAACGTTCTGCACCACCGATTTCATCCGTGCCGCGTAAATTTTGCTGTTGGGAAATCCACCCTTAAGGAGGTTGAGTCTTTATAATGGGTCTGTTTTGCTGCTTGTTCATCATTTTGATCCACAGGCAATCCACTGTATTTGTTTGATGTATTGATTAAGTTCCGTAATGGATCATGTTGTCTTTCCGTGTGTGCCGGCTGTAAGATGGCTTTTTTCTTTTTGGATTCCGTTGAGTGGGTATTCTTTGCCATGTGAGAGGGCAGATATAGGTATCATCATCTGCGCTATTGGCTGTAGGTGGCGCAGCCGAGGGGTTATCTATCTTGGAGTCGTCCACGCTAGGGATGCTTCCTTGTGAGTAAGAACAAACCCTTGTAAATAGACTTGGGTGGAATATCTGTTGTACATATTTTCTTTTAGTGCTGCCAGTAGCATTTACTATCACGGGAGCCTGGTCACTTGCTCTCAGAGTCTTCGGTAACATGGTTCCCGCTTGCAGGTCCGGGTGCCTGCGAGCGTCGGCGATAGCCGGATCACATGACAAATCCAAATCGTTTTCGCTCATAATTCCATTTTTAAAAGTTAGGATACACACGTCACTTTTCCTAAGCGCCATGGTCACAGTTTTTGGAGGGACTTAATCTCCAAAGCTTGTGAATGCCTGTGAACAGGGTAGTTACCGCCGCCTATGGCTTGGCGTTTTGTTTTGTCGCGTTTTTTGCCGCAAGATAACCTCAAATTTTTACGAGTGTATTTCACAGAAAAAATATATTTCTTTAAGTTCGTTTTAAAAGAAAGAAAGAAAATATAATTTAAATTGCAACATCATTACTAGTACTTAATACAACTTTAATATAATTACAGTCCTGTGTGTGTCACAAAAACACACACACACACAGTGTGGTTAGTTTTAGTGTAATTTTACACTAAAACTACACTATGCGGACACTCATTGGGATTTTATTTTAACCGTTAACTAGTTTTTAGCACTGAGTATATACTCTAAATAAGTTTTAGGCACTTTTTCGTACGAGCACTAAGACAATGCTGTTGACATTTCGGCGGCCAACTTAGGGAAAAAAAGAAGAAGAACTTTCGTATGAATATGAAAATCCTTTTCTTTTTAATTTTAGTCGTGAAAATTATTATTTGAATAGTATATTAAAAATAAAAATGCTGTTTTCAATATTGTTTGACAGGGATGACATTTTAAGTTGGTGAAATGAGGGATGAAACTATGTATGAAAAGTTTTTGGTTTTTGAATTTATAGTGATGAAAATTGGTATTGAATAGTTCATTTAAAATACCTAAAGATTCTGTGTTCTTATTTTTTTGTCAGGTAAGTATGTATGTGTAAGTATGGGGTAAAATGGGGGATTTTACATGTACTTATTATAGTAATTTGTTTTTGAAGTTATTGTGATGAAAATTGTTATTTGGACATACTTTTTAAAACAACTTTTTTTTGGACATATTTTGTTAAGGTTGATCTAAATGCTCGGAGGAACTAGCTCTCTCTCTCTATATGGATGACAATGACGAGAAAAACCAATTTGGAAGCGGGGCAAATATCTTCCGTACGCGGGCGACCTCTAGTTAGTGATAAAAAGCTTCAGGTGATAGGTAATGTAAATAATGAACATCGATTGCCGCAAACAAAGATCATTTACAATCTGTACCCAGCCTAGCTACTAGCCTGTTAGGTTTTTTGTTGTTTTGCCTGTTTCGTTTGAATTCCTCGCCGTGATCGGGCGCATGCACCTTGGATTAAGATCTCCTTCAAGTTAACGAAAGAGTCATGTATCTCTTACCTGGTAAGTTGAGTTTCGCGTCCAGGCACCGAAATATTTCTGGAAACGAACAACTAGTTGTAGAAAATTACTTAATATACTTTTAATATAATATACTTATTTTACATGTCGCTGGTATAATAGTGAATTATTAATTTTTAAAATAATGTTATAATTGGTATGTCGGTGGGTTAGGTCTATTGCCGATATTCTCTTCGTTAGATTTATCTCGTGGACGTACCTAAAGCCTAACTACCTAGACCAATGTGACTTAAAGCCTAAGATATATATAAGCACTAAATTATCCTTGCATAATGACCGTTTTTCCAAACATGATTATAAAAAAGTAGTTTCCTTGAACTCGACAGATAGCAAGGACTTAAAAGCATAGTCTTTTTGATATGTGGCACATGAAATAAAATAAAAAAACGTGACAATGACAGCCACATCTGGTCTGCGCAAACTCAAAGCCATCTACAATGAGCATCTTTTTTTTATTGCTTGTATTAAAATCGCCCATCATGTACGCAAAGTTGGCGATGCGAGCGGACCCGACTTTTAAACGATATTGAACCTTATTTCAAACAACATCGTTCGAAGGTCGGCTCCACTCGCATGCGCAACTCTTGCATGCGATCCAAAAAGAAGGCCGTATCTTATTAAAGGCATGTGAAATTTTGGCAGTCTTTAGGTAAAATAAAAAAAGTACCTTTTTTGTTTCCTAAGATTTTTTTTTTGGTTTATAGAACTTTTTGTAGAACTACTTTCAACATTATTTTCCAGACACGTTTTGAAACGGGCTAGTTATTAACTAACTATCGAACAAACATTAAACGCCCAATATGTGACATCATAATAAATACGATAACATCCGTGCGAGTGAACTGTACGATTCTATTCTGTATACTTTGATTATTTTAAAATTTCAATTATTCATGACGTAAAGTGTTATATACTGGGTTAGTTATAATCTGTTAGCATCCTTTTAAGGGCATATTCTGTACATCAAATCAAAGAACTTTTACTATGGGCCAACATTGAAAAATATCAGCTGTTCCATACTAAAAGTTCATAGACCTTGGGCAAAATGTATAGCTGTTTTATTTGCTTTGAATGTTGGCCCCATAGGTAAAGATGTTTGTTTTGATGTACGGAATGCTATCTGATTAGAACTAACCTTGTAAATATCAAAATAAAAAGCAGTTCAAAGGGAAGAGAAAGGTATACACTTGTGATTATACAGTAATAAGTAAAGTACAAAAGGGATAAAGCATTTTTTCGAGCGCGAAATTAAATTTGCAAAAAATGCGTAAAATAGTCGACCCAGTGTCTTTTTGGGTCATGCACCAAAGCTACAATTACTTTATGGTTATATTGTACCAGCTCTTCTATATCATATGCCGCTTTCCAACAACTGTGTAGAATGCTATATAGCTAATGCTGAAGCAGAAGAAACAGTAATTGCGAGCCTTCCTAAAACTGCCAATTTCTGAAGCCATTGTTTCCTACCTATGTTATCTTTATCGGCATTGTTGGCTACACTCACGCAGATGTACCGAAGGTTTCGCCGTGGCGACTATCTCGACAATGGTCGTGACTGGGATCTCTTAAGGCAAGTTAGGGTACTAGCGTTTTTGGTTATCGTTGATGACGATTCAAAATTAGCTACTCAGTCATATACAAGATCACGAGCTCAGTTAGTAACACTAATTTTGTTCCCATAAATCACAATTGTCAACATTATTTTTTTACCCCAAGTGTTTATCGATTTAATCGAAAATACATGAAAAAAATAAGAGACACGTATTTTTTCCTTTTTTATTATTATTATTTATTATTAGTTGTTTATATTCTTAATTAAATTAATATTTTTTATGAAATTCACAGGATTAGCCCTTAATGCAAAGGCCAAATCGATAATTTAAAAAAACAAGCTGTCCAATCAAACAGTGTCAAACATGTCAACTGTCAATCAAATCCTCACCCACCACCCCGCGGTGCTGGAGGTGCTGCTGCTGTGCGCGCCGGACGAGGCGCGTCACCAGGAGACGCAGGTTCCCTATCTTCAGCGTGCCTACTTGTAGGACGAACTTGCTGAAATTTGCCCCCATGTCTCGCGCTATTACTTTACTGAACAAGATTGCTGAATCTCACGATATTTTTCTCCGTGGACTGGCAGAATTCACGGAAGTGGCTCACAGAGTTAGAGAAAATGTTTATATTCTATAATTAAGTATATAATGTACTCTTCTTAATCTTGATCCTGAAGAGACATAGCAATTTATTATACATATTAACTTGAAGAAAAAACATTTATTTGTTTTGAAGTCACATCGATTATAATTCATTACATAGGTCAAAATTAAAATAAATAATAAGTACTTACCGAAGCACCAGTCAAAAACTTAAAACTAAACGAGAAGTCCACCACGGCCTGGCCCGCTGCTAAAAGTGCCCATCAAACCAGCGGCATTTCCCCGCTGGATCGCCAACGCGATGCGTTGGGCTAAATACTGTCCTGACCGCAGGTCGTCGGCTGAAAGAGAAGGGCCCTACCCTTCTCTTTCAGCCGACGGCCTAACTCAGTCACCAATTTCTTGACATCTGACCCCCACGAGCCCGCAGTTTCGACGGCAAACGGGACGAACTCGTACGCCGACTCCAAGCATGCGTATTTTTGACGTTTTGCCTTTGCTGACGCCTCAGCTCCCGTACCAGTTACTTGCTGGGAAGTGGATAGATGGCAAGCAGCGAAGGTACTCACGCAAGTAGCGTCCCACACCAAGCAACGACCTCTCCGCCAGGGAATCAGCGTAAGACCGTCCGGGCGTTTGCCGTCGGAACAAGAAAGACCGGGGGGCTCTAATGTGCAGGGCACTTCCGCATCGCAGTCGCAGTCGATTTCGTTTAGGGCATGGTGGCGAGGTCTCCGCCCCGCGCATTTGATGCAGCTTAACCCGTGGTGACCACATCCGTCAACCCACGCACCACACACGCATAATATACTTAATAATTAATAATAATATATATTTAGTGTAGCATCGATTTGTGTGAACTGTTAAGGTGTTACAACTGTTTTTAGTAAATAAATAATAAATACATTTCGATTGACATTGACATGCAGTTACAGCCAGTAAGCAACGGGGCGCATTTTTTTATATTTTTTCCTGGATGTGGATACTACTCCTTCAGCCGAATACATTTATTTCTTATTGATCCTTCTTTCTCTAGTTAAATGAGTCGTCGTCACAGTCAAGTACAATCATGCCCTATTAAAGTCGTGGCAATTTAACTACAAGCTTCTTTGGAGTTCTGGAAATAACACAAAAATACACTTTCACCACATTATATTACTCATGGACGTTAGTCGGCAATTAATCAATAAAACGCTACAATTTTTATGCATTAACTCGAAATAACACAAGCTTCGGAAAATAATACAATGCGGCGGGCGACATGATCTTTTCGCGTTCCCGCCAAATCTCAACAAGGTGCATTGTTGTTTTTAATAGTTCCTGGCCATGGATACTAGTCCTTCAGCCGAATACATTTTTCTTGATCGATCTTTCTTTCTCCAGTTAAATGAGTCGTAGTCACAGTCCAAGTCACACACAGTAAGCCACAGTCAAGTCCAATCATACCCTAATAAAGTCGTGGCAACTTTACTACAAGCTTCTTCGGAGTTTTGGAAACAACACGAAAAGACACGTTTCACTACATTTTATCACTTGCCCACACTCTTGCTCGTAAATCAGCACTTAATGAATAAAAGGCCACCATTTTTATGCATTAACACTCGAAAAAACACAAGTATTGGAAAATAATACAATGCAGCGACATGATTTTCTCGCGTTCCCGCCAAAACTCAACAAGGTGTATTTTTTTTTAATAGTTCCTGGCCATGGATACTAGTCCTTCAGCCGAATACATTTTTCTTCATCGATCCTTCTTTATCCAGTTAAATGAGTCGTAGTCACAGTCCAAGTCACACACAGTAAGTCACAGTCAAGTCCAATCATACCCTAATAAAGTCGTGACAACTTTACTACGCTTCTAAGCTTCTTCGGAGTTTTGGTAACACGTAAATATTAAATATATTAAAATTAGTAGGTAACGCCGAAATTATTATGAAGGTAGTGTTAGCACCCGAACAAGAAAATTATGATCTCAGGTGCTAACTTCTTCCTGCGGGTGGGTTATGTAACCTATAAGCACAAAAACTGGCGCTATAGGTGAGGAGTGAGGTAGGTATAGGTAAAGGATATATTTTAAACTACTTACTAACTAAAGAACTTATGAAACTTTTAAACTTTCGCGATTTGAACACATAATTATGTTTATAACCGGGACTTAACCTCACCTTAACTCTTTGAACCTCAAACTGGAATCAGATGATATAATGGTGAGTTTTGACGTAGAATCGCTGTTCACCAATGTTCCAGTAAAAGATAGTATTGAGGTGGTCAGGGAGTTGCTAAGGGAGAACCATTTGCCAGAGAATTTATTGATTTTGCTGAGAAATTGTCTAGAGGGAAACTACTTTCTTTACCGTGGACAGTACTACCTCCAGATTGATGGTGTTGCAATGGGGAGTCCGGTCGCGCCGGTGCTAGCAAACATCTGGATGGAACATTTTGAAAAATCCATTAATCTACAGCAGGGGTCGGTAATTTTGTGGAAACGGTATGTGGACGACGTTTTCTGCATATTGAAAGGGGACAAACAGACAGTGGATCAGTTCGTGGATCATCTTAACTCGATCCATGCGAACATTAAGTTCACATATGAGCTGGAAGTGAAGCGTACCTTGCCGTTCCTAGACGTCAAGGTGATGTTAAAGTCCGATGGTTCGATAACTCACTCTATTTATAGGAAACCCACTCACACAGACAGGTACTTACACGCAACGTCACACCACCACCCACGTCATTTGCAGTCGGTGGCCAGGTCTCTGTTGGACAGAGCGGACGCTCTCTGTGGCCTTGAACATTTAGAGGCTGAGATAGCTCATGTTCAGGAGGTACTAAAACGAAATGGCTACAGTGTGACTAAGCGAAAGCGGCCTCGACGCGAATATCAGAGGAGGTTTGACGTCGAAAGGCAGCCGGCTTTTATGCCTTATGTGAAAGGAGTGACGGATAAGGTGGGGACCTTACTGGAGAAGTACTCCATCAAGACAGTGTATACTCCCTTATCCAAGCTAGCAAGGCATATGAGGACGCCGAAGGATGTCATTCCTTTTCAGACTCCTGGTGTATATAAGGTGGATAGCAGCTGCGGTAGTTCTTACATCGGACAAACTAAGCGCACCATAGCAGAGAGAATAAAAGAACATATCGCGGCTGTCAAAAATCGCCAGACACAGAAGTCTGCCATCGCTGAGCACCTGCTCGAAGCGGGATCCGGTCACTGGATTGAATTCCACGATCCGAAAGTCCTCTCCACTGAACGACATTATTATCCAAGGATGGTTCGTGAAGCGGTTGAAATAAAAAAACATCGTAATTTCAATCGGGAAGATGGATTTAGATTGTCGTTGTCGTGGAATCCCGTTATAGGCAAGTTTTCATATCGCGGTAGGGTTTCTGAGAAATCTGCTGATACCGTCAGTGTAGTGTGCCGTGGAAACAAACCTACGTTTTAACAAGACCAAATGAGGGTAGGACACCACAACACCCTCATTTTTCACCAAGATGACCCGCATTCTTCAGTCAGCTCGTGACCACGGCCATTGGAACATGGTCGAAACGTCGAGGTAAATAAAAATAAATTTATTTGTGCGCGATTAAGTCCCGGTTATAAACATAATTAAAGAACTTATATCTAAATTAAACAATCAAAAGTAGGTACTTGTGACGGAGAAGATCAATACCCAATGAATGGAGAAAATTTCTTTTTGGAACCTAAACTGATTACTATTACAATATTATACGGAATACTAAATATTTAAAAATACTAATTATTTGTAATAGTAGCTACACAATATATAGGTAAAGAATAAAAAGACTAGGTCTTAACATGCTACATTTTATTATCTATATATATATATATATATAATTTAATAATAATATATATATATAAAATTTAAAAATAATATTGCTAATAATTCCTTGATTTTATATTATTGATATGTTTTGGGGTTGTTATCGCTAAGATGTGTAGATGTTAGGTTAAGTTACTATTTTTAATATGTCTTCGGTTCCCTTGTAATCAAGAGAAAGAAGCCAGCCCTTGAGTTTGGCCTTACATCGACGAATAGTAACCGGGAAAAAATTTAGTAACCGGTTAATTTTTTATGTAAATACGGACCTATAAAACAGAATTGTGTATGGGTAAATTGTTTACGATATGGTGAAGCGTCGACTCTGATATCTCTGTCACGTCTTTTTCCAGTAATGGTAGGATCGTAGGGAGTCTGCATGTGTTGAGAAACGGTTGAGTTTAGAATGTATAGTTGTCTAACTGTTAGAACTTTACATTGTGCATATAATTCAATTGTTGGAAAACGATAAGGCTTAAAGGTCATTACTTTGAGAATCGACCTTTGTGCACGCTCAAGCAACATTAAATGTGTTTTATAAGCACCGCCCCATGCCGTGATGCAGTAGGATATAATCGATTGGCACAAGGCTTGATAAACGGATAGAAGTAGATTAAAGGATGTAACATGTCTTAACTTTTTTTAAACCCACATAAGCTTTCGTATACGACCTGAAAACACCTTGATGTGTAGCAGCCATGACATGCGTTCATCGATAACAATGCCTAAATATTTTATTTCGGAGACTCTTTCTATACAAGAACAATTACAGCTGTGTTTTGCATTACAATCGTGAATTTTGAGAGACAGATGAGGGGATGGGACCCCGGGGCTACGCAAAGAAAATGCGATGTGCTTAGTTTTTGTCACGTTTAGGCTGAGGAGATTAGTCATGTAGCCATTTAGAAATTATTTCCAGGCCCTTTTCAGCTAAAGAATACACCTTTGTTTCTTTCTAAGGATTCTTGTACAGTAGGCTTAGTGTAAAGTAAATCATTAGGGGGACACTTATCTTTAGTGATGTGGGTAACTCCCTTTAGTGCTTTCCAGGTTAGTTTCGTGTTATGTAAACTGTTTTAAATTTTCTGACTTTCATACGTAGTCTTGGCTGTATTTACAATTTTATCACAGAAAGTTTTGTATCTTTGATATGTGATCCGAACATTAACTCATTAGGGCTCTTTTTTTGTTCTAAATTTAGTTTGTCCTTATGACGTATACACCTCAAAACTCCTGGCGTAATCCAGGGTTTAGACACTCTCTCTTTTTTAGGAACTTTTTTACGTATAGAATGATATGCAATTAGACTAGATAAGATATTGACAAATTTTTCAGCAGCAATTTCTGGATCATTTGGAATGAAGATAGTATCAAATTTTTCATTTGTTAGGTTCTCCATAATAGCATTCCAGTCAGTGAAATTTTTGTATGGGTTAGGTTTATTGGGATTAATGGGCTTGTTTAAGCTTAGAAGTACAGGGTAATGGTCTGTTATATCAGTTTTAATTATTGCTACATATGAAGTGAGAGACGTTTTAAGAAGAGCATGATCGAGGCAGCTTTCGTGTCGAGTTGGTAACGTATGTGCACTGTGCAGGCAACAGACCCAATTCAGTTATAAGATCTAGGTATTCGGCTACTTTTGTTTCAAAAACATTATTTCTTATGTCAAGATTGATATCTCCCATCACTACAACGTTGTTAAAGTGTTTAAGAGACGAAAGCGTGTTTTCTAGTGAGTTAAGGAAATTAGCTATATTGTTGAAGGAGGGAGATCTGTACTGGCCAACAATAGCTATATTTGGTTTCAATTTGATGACAAGGCAATTAGCATCAACGAATTCAGGCTCCTCTAAATCGTAGTCGAGTCCATCACGAATGTAGACTACTACGCCGTCGTTTTGTAAGCTAACCTGTTTAGTAAAGTGCATAACATAACCAATAATTTGAGGTGGGTTTTTGTGTTGTTTAATCCAGCATTCCGTCAAGATTATAACTTCGCATGAGAACTGAGAATTTCAAATTTCATAAAATTTTAAGAATAAATACTTCTAATATTTAAGCAGATAATTTTTAAACTTTGTGAGGGGTCACCTATATTTCGTATACAATCTTCTGGTATGCAACAAGTTTCCGTGGCCACTTTTATTTCGTCAAGTTCTACAATAATATCATTGTTAGACATTATTCAAATTAAAATATTTCTGAGAGTGTGAAGGAGTTAAAGAGAAAAAGTAGTTTTTATAGAAACGAGTTAAGTTAGATATGTGCGTGTGGGTGAGATTTATGTTGAAATAAAGTATATGGGAACCCGTAATCCTGGAAATTGCATTAACGTAATGTATAAATACAATATTAATGTCAATAAAATGTGTAGCATTTAACGTGTTAACTTTCCTACAGTCAACGTAAAAGAGTGACATAAAATACGAAAGGGTTTTATGGCAATTAGATAACAGCGAGGGATTTACGATAGTCGGCCGTTGGCATCGATACGCGAAGGCTGCATGTTTTATAAGCTGCAGTTGGTGATTCAAAATTGTGTTATTCTTATTATTCGGGAAGGACATGCCGTATTCATACGTCAAATATAGATGGTAGTGTTAGGAATACATACTCCTTGTTATAAAGCTCATAGAGCACACGGCCTGGCTGTTACCGTGGTTACCAGCTATTGATAAAGTAAAGTCACTCGTTTTATTAATGTGAAAAGAAAATTAATATATTTTGATCTCTATTTTACTAATGCGGTTTATGTTGTTTACTCAATCCTTACATACTTCCACGCTAATTGCCTTACTTTAACATGGTAGCAGAGTAATAAAGTTAAGGAGTAGAGGTGCAAAAGTTTTTCACTAGGAAAGAATAAAGAATATTCTGGCAAAAGTATACGAAGTCTGACATCACCATGGAGAAGGCGATCGCAGAGGCTTCAAAAGTACAAATAGTGCACCTAGATGGGAATAACTATAAGCACTGGAAGTACCGAGTTGAAACTGTGTTTAGGGCAATTCCCGGCGCTGATGAATTATTAGAAGGGAAAATTTGCAAGCCTAATAAACATGCAGAAACTGTCGATACCGCTAGTAAAGAAAAATATGAGACAGATTTGAAAAATTTTCTACGCATTGACTGTGTTGTTTTGACCCTGATGACGACGAACATGACAGATGAGATACTTGATCAAGTCATGCGGTACAAAAGCGCTAAAGAGGTATGGGATGAACTAGAACGCCACTAGAACGTGGGAGCAGTGAAGACAAAAGTTATGATCTCTGTCTGAAATTCTTTGATTATAAAAAGGATCATGAACATGACATACGTAAGCATGTATCATCTTTGAAAAATATTTGGCATGAGTTAAAAAGCCAAATCGATACAAATCTACCAGATATACTACTAATTTGTAAGATATTGGGAACTTTACCGAAATAATACTTTGCTTTCAAGTCAAGTTGGCTCCTTATAACAAAGAAGGATAGAACAATTGAAAATCTGACTTCACAACTAAGTGCTTATGAGAAAGCGTTGACAACTAAAGCAGAAACAGAGACTGCTGAAGAAGTATTGATCGTGAAGACACAGAAGAAGAATAAAGTTTTCAAATGTAATTATTGTGGAGAAGCTGGTCATTTTGTTCGAAAATGTCAAAAATGGATAAGCGATGGAAAACCACGGAAGCCATCAAATGACAGTAAGACCTCAAATGCGAACCTGATAGTGTTAGCGTTGGAAGACGGATTGCCAGTAGATAAGAACAATTGGTATGTTGACAACGGGGCGACAAGCCATGTTACTAAAAGAGGTGATTGGTTTGAGAGCTTTGAGCACTTCAGAAATTCACATACGGTCACTGCGGCAAACGGGGAAACCATTGAAGCCATCGGCATTGACAACATTAGAGCAGAAGCCAACGTCAATGGAAAGGTTGAGCACATACTTCTCAAGGACGTTTGGCATGTTCCAAAAATTAAAAGAAACTTATTCTCTGTGCTTTCTGTACACGATAACTCATCCAAGTTGAGTCTAAGCCGAAGGAATGTAAAGTAAAAGTAAATGGAGAGACTAAATTAATTGGAACCAGACAGATTAAAAGTGGATTATATAAGCTGGAGCTTAAATGTGTAGCGCCTAAAAATCAAGAGATCAATCAATTATTGTCAAATCCTTTACAAGTATTTCATGAACGGCTTGTACATCAGAACAAAAGACATGTTCGTCAGGTAATTGAAAATGAATTTGGATTAAAAGTAGAGAATACGCAATCAGATATTTGCGAAGGCTGTGTATATGGAAAGGCTCACAGGCATTCATTTGGGACAAGAGTTAGAGCAACAAAGCCTGGAGAACTAATCCACACGGATTATGTGGACCATTTCCATATTCGATTTCAAACTTAAGATATTATATCTTATTCAAAGACGACTTCATACGCTTTCGTCACAATTACTTTCTAAGACAAAAGTCTGAAGCAGCTTCAAAGCTCACGATGTTTTTAAAAGAAGCTAAAGTGCAAGGACACGTCGTTAAAGTTATTAAGCGACAACGGTGGAGAGTTTGTCAGTGAAGAATTTAAGAATATCTTAGCTGATAACGGCATAATGCAAAGGTTTACGATGCCCCACACCCCAGAGTAATCAGGTTGCGTAGAGCGTGAAAATAGGACTGTAGTTGAAGCCGCACGTGCTGTCATGCATGCACATGAAAAAAATCTTGATGGTTTATGGGCAGAAATTGTAAATGCGACAGTCTACGTGTTAAATCGCACGGGGCCGTCTAGCGTGTCTAATAAGTCTCCACATGAGCTGTGGCACGGAAAGAAGCCAGCGATAAAACATCTAAGAATCCTAGGTTGCACATGTTATGCACACGTTCCTAAAGCTAATCGGAAAAAACTGCAGAAGAAGGCTCAAAAGGGAATCCTTATTGGTTATGAAGGAGACGAAGGTTATAGAATCTAGAACAAGGAGTCATTCAAACTAATTAGTTCTAGAGACGTGACATTCGAGGAGAAACCCCTACTAGGAAAACCTAAAGAGAATTTATTAGAAGAGTCGACGCCAATTGTCCAGAAAAACTTCAGATTCAGATTCAGATTCAGATATTTATTGCTTCCATAGTGTACACAGATACTGTCAAAAAGAAGTTTCATATGGACCCTGTATGGACTTTGCTCATAATTTTCCAACTCTCCCGAGCGAACATGAAATGAATGTCAATAGAGAGATTGAAGAAAGCGATGTTGCAGAGGAAGTATTTGCAACTATTCAAGGACCTTCTTCATCAAAGGCATGTCGTGAACCCAATGAAGATGCAAAAGAAGATCCAAGAACTGATCTTGATGAATCAAATTTTGAATCCATTCCTTCTGAAGAAGAAGATGATGACGTAGATGAAGGTAACGAACCCGATGATCCAGAAACTTCTAATGAAGTAAATGAAAGAAGAGGATATCGGATGGTTCTTAGAGACAGAGCAAACCTTAAGCTTCCTGCAAGGTTCGATGACCATATTATGGCTCTAGAAGCTAACCATTTGTACGAACCTCAGACCTTTAAGCAGGCAATGTCATGTGCAGATAAAAAAAATGGAAAGTTGCTATAGAAAGTGAAATAAACTCTCTAAAAGCAAATGAAAGATGGGAAGTAGCGCAAGCCAAGGCAGAAGCAAATGGCTAAATTCGCGGTTTAAATATTATAGGCAGTGGTTTAAGGAAATCGTAATACATAATGATTATTATCATATAGCGGGCAGAGTTTAGATATGTTTGTGAGTTCACAGTGATATGACTTACGAATCTGAGAGTGATACATACTAGTTTTTGTGGACAATAGGAAGGTGGAGATGCTATTATTGTATTCATATTGTAATCACAAAATGGCAGGTGAGCAGTAATATAATTTTGATGGTAGACTAATTTAATTGTAAACATGACATATAGACAGCATAAAAAGTTGTATTTTATAATCTCTGAACATAATGTAATAACTATTGATTTCAGTAAAATTTTACCAACATAATACCTAATACATATTAAGTTTTGCAGCTTTTATTGCAAACAGTTTTGAAGCTTGACAGTTACATAGCTATAGGAACAGGTCCATACAGTAACTAGTCAAACAATATGTAGTTTGTCAATTTGTTCTTCATCTCGCAGTTGAATGGATGGTGATGTTTCATTCATTCGAATAAAAACTTTGCCATTTACTGTCCAGCAAAATTTATAAGTTTTGGCCTTGACTAGTTGTCTTCCAAAAAAGAAAAGCTTCCTAGCTTTCGAAGAGAGATGTTCCCCGATGAAGACTGGAGTTATCATTGTGGCGTTAATGCCGCAGATGCAATGCATTTAGTCTGTTATTTGGGTGAATTATGTTATAAATCTTGGCGGCTTTGAGTAATTCAAATTTTGCAGAGGCATTAATTAATTCGGTAATGATAATTTGTTTACCATCTTTTTTTGCGGGTAATCTATAAATGTCACGAAATTGGAATGAGCTCAGATTTAGCAGTGAAGCAATATTTGTCATGTAGCCCTCGAGATCTTTTTTGGTTTCTTTATCTTTTGACGGTACATTCCGAATCTCGATGTGTGAGACATGCAAATTACGAGACAAATCTTCGATATTTTGTTCGAGGGTATGGATATACGTGTCGTGTTCTTTGATTTTACCATCATATTCAGTGAGTTTTTGATCCGTATCTTCATATCGAGAAGCCAGAAACTCAATAGATTTAGTAAGATAATTTTCCATCTTTTTGAGTTTAGCTGACATTTCATCTCGGAAGCTATCCATAAAGTTCATAAAATCATCTTTGAAAGCCTTTAAATCGCTTTACCACTTCGGCTCTTCGTTCGTACGACTACGTTTATGTTTAGCGGGTTGGTCGCTAACGGGGGGTGAGCGTAGCATAGTGAAGGCCGTAGAAAAATAATTATATAATTATATTATAGGCCTAAATGTAGGAGCCGTCGGCTTTTGACGTACCAGGGGCGTGGTTTAGGGCAGAGTCTGGTGCATCACCCGCTGTGCGTGTGCGCAAGGGCTTGTGGCTTAGCTAAGCTTGTACGTAGCGCTTTGGTGGTGGAACTTGCGCCGGTTGTTGTTGTATCTCACTCACTCTGGTAGGGACATGTTGATATGTGGTCTCTGCGTAACCGAAGATGCACCGACAACACAGCGGAAACACTCGAAGCAAGAGGGTAACAAGTAAAAGACGTCTGTTCGCTACAAGAGCTGTGCAAGGAATGAAATTGAAAAAAATGAAAATGGAAACAACACGAAAAGACACGTTTCACTACATTTTATCACTTGCCCACACTCTTGCTCGTAAATCAGCACTTAATGAATAAAACGCCACCAATTTTATGCATTAACACTCGAAAAAACACAAGTTTTGGAAAATAATACAATGCAGCGACATGATTTTCTCGCGTTCCCGCCAAAACTCCAACAAGGTGCATTCGCGCATTGGGCTGCCAGTCTTAAACTACATTTTAGCATGATAGTTGGTAAGTTACTTCAAGAAAATATAAATATCACGCTGGCTAGTCGTGCCAGCGTAACTAGAACCTGCGTAATTTTTCTTAAATTTTTGTAGTTATGTATCGTTACGTTATGATATCACCATACCTTGCTGGAAATCTTTTTTAATTTATTAAATACACGTGGTAAATTAATTAGATGGCAAGACATATTTTTACTTTTTAAATATCGCTTTAGGTAAAGTAACTACACATCTATTATACCTGTGTTATCATTATTTTCGTAATTTTTAAATAACGCATAATTAATTAATAGATAAACTTGATATTTTTTATATAAGATCTTAACGACGTAATCTCCAAATAGTTTTTGAATTTTGGTACCTTCCCAAAACTAAAATGTTGTCAATTAATTTAACGCAAATCAGTTTCTTTTAAGTAAGGCGATTCTATTTTTGCAATTTTTTTATGTTCTAGTCTATATGTATATTTTATGTATCTATGTTTGTTCAATCAGCTTATCGCAGCTTGTGTGTAGCCATTACATAATAATCTTACCTCATCATAATATGGGTGTCCCGGCAGGAACCATTGAAAACTCTGCAAACAATTCAAGAGGCAATAATAATATTGAAATCATACAAGTTGTGACGATTGGTTTGGGCTCTCATTTCACACCGCAACAAGGATGAAGCTCAGAAATTTTAACCGGTTTCTAAAAGAAGAAATATTCTCAAAGCGATCCGTACCTATAAATTATTATTATACTGACTGGACCTATCAATGTGGGACCTTTTTAGAGTTCCGTACCTTACAAGGAAAAAAGGAACCCTTATAGGACTCCCTTATTATCACTCCGTTGTCCGTCTGTCTGTTTGTCTGTCTGTATGTCTGTCTGTCAAGACCCTTTTTTTCTGGAACGTGTGGAGATATCAAGTTGAAATTAATATCAAATACGTAAGTCCACGGTTCCTTGGAGCTGTAAAAAAATCAAGCTTGTAAGTCAACACAATAAAAAATTACAGCAATTTTTGCAAGTTTTTTAGAGTGAACTAAATTAAAATTCATAGGGTACTTCCCGTTGACCTAGATTCATGAAATTTGGCAAGAAACAAGGTCTCATAATAGTAGTGATGTTAAAAATCTGAAAATTTATGATTTGTAGATATCATTTCTCAAGCCAAAACTTAAATGGTTATTTTGTTTGTTTCTTTAGCTCCCAAAAAAACACTAGATGGCGCTAGCTAGGTGTTAAAACTCGCAAACGGTTCTTTTGTCCTTTTTTAGGTCTATTCGATCTATGGCAGCCGGCTCCTGCACTTAGTCAGAATAAAGGCTTGTGACATTTTGGCCTAGTTCAAACAATGAGATATGAGAAATTTGTATCACTAGGCCACATACTTATGGGAGATGTCCTAAGCCTTTACCTTTACAGATGAGCGAGCGAGCCACCATCGTAATTTTTGAATAAAACTAACAGGTCTTTGAATTCTGTTAGTTCTTCCATTTTACCAATAGTAGATTCAATTCAAAATTAACTCTTTAGAAGAAAATAGTTTCACCAGAGTTTCACATTGTATAAACCTTTTCACAAGTAGATATCAGTGTTCTTCTTTTTCTTTCTTCATTTTTGGCATCGCACTTTGTGCATTCTGCCAGTCTAACTAGCGAAACGATATTACAGCGGAAAAACACTAGAAATTAAAACAAATTTTAGTCTAACTAGCATTATAACTTTTCAAGTTCATGATAGCCTATCAAAAATAAATTATTAAAAACAGTCACGGTCAAGTACAAGTCATGCCCCACTGCATAGTCACAGCCCCTAGTGTTCGTTTGTGGCGACTCCTATGAGCTTTTACGGAGTTTTGATAGGTCCTGTGTTTTTTTTTAGTTCAAACATTTTGTACCAATAGTACACATGTGTAGGGCTATACAATTCAAAAAACTCACAAGGAGAAAGGAGTTTTGTACGATACTTAACTGAATACACCCTTTTTTAGGCCAATTTGGTGGCTTCTTCTGTGTATAACTCAATTTTAACTCTTTCATCATCATCAGCCCGGAGACGTCCACTGCTGAACGAAGGCCTCCCCCTTAGACCGCCACACTGTACGACAACCTGCCACTTGCATCCAGCAGTTGCCCGCGACTTTTACAATGTCGGTGGTCCACCTAGTGGGACGCCTTCCTACGCTGCGTCTTCCGGTTCGCGGTCGCCACTCAAGAACCTTTATTCCCAATCGGTTTTACTCTTTAATGCGGAGAAATGAGTTTCCACTGGCATCACACTTTGTACATTCTGCCATTGGCATTTTAAAAGTTTTTGATAGTATCAGTAACCAAGATAAGTCCAAAAATCAAAGCCGTTCACACAAAACCAGTCACGGTCAAGTCCAAGTCATGCCTTAGTGAAGTTGTGGCGGCTTTATTAAGAGCTTTTACGGAGTTTTGAAAACAACAAGAAAATGTATGTCTGAGTTATCACCACACACATTTTTTTCATTTTCGCATTTGGCATATTGAACGAAAGTTGACATTATTTTAGGGTTTCGTACCCAAAGAGAATCCAACTGTACACTTTTATTAAGCCGCCTACCGTGTCTGTTTGTCTCTGTCTCCATCTGTCTTTCCGATCTTTACTGACCTATAATCTCTTGAATCGTAATAGATAACCGGTTGAATTGTTCACGAAATATTCGTTACTATCGCGGATTACGTAGTACATATAAGGTGGTACGGAACCCTCGTTGTCCGAGTCGCAAGATGACTTGTACCTTGCCGGCTTTATTACTAACCCTGTTAATGTGCTCGTCTATCTATCCAACTTATTATGACCTGTGTCTTCCAAACCATACTACTCGTAGATAGTATAAACGTAGTGTATATACTACAGGAAGAATATAAACGTAGTGTTTATTATATTGTCTTTGCTAGATTTTGGCAAAAATAATAACAAAATCGGTGGAAGATGGAAGATTGGTGCCAAGATAGGGTGTTATTCTAGTGGACATCAGGGTACACCTCTCTCTATAAATCCTAGAGAACACCCGGTGACACCTTTTGTTTTTTATCTAAAGGTAACCGCGCGCAGCCATTTCCGACGCGCTCGTTCACGACCTCGAGCCTCCCCCTGCTGCACGCTCCTGGGCATTGGCTAATATTCTACTTAGAAAATACCCTCCGTCGGCACACGATGGCTGACCTGCCTTCAGATATGCTCCATTAAAAAAAAACTTGGTTACACGTTCTGAACCTGCCGAACAATTAGCTTCATCCTTTTAGCTTCATCCTTATGTATCTTTTTAATAATTTTATTTTTATAATTTAAAAATTATACTGAAAATGGCTTGTATTTTTTGTTTAAGTATATTTTCTCCTCGGTAGAATTCTACCGTTGCCGCCGGCGTTGTCGTGACCTTACCGCATTGAGATAAATTATAATATCATTGCCTTACCGGGCTTTTGGGGTCGTTCGTCCATTCCCCGTGATATGTCTGCGAACAAACAATGACAAAAAGTGTCAAACTCGGTAAACGAGCAAGTACAACCGGGCAGGTCTTTGATTATATGCCTGACGTGTATATAATCAATGGTAATTAGGTATATGTACATCAATCTATACATACAAAAGACTCTGTCCTGACTGATTGGTGACTGACTGATTGACTGACTAACTGACTGACTGACTGACAGACAACCCACAGCCCAAACCGCTGGTCGTACAGACTTGAAAATTGGAGGGTGTATTCGTCTCGATGCGGAGGGGAGTACTAAGAAAGCATTTTTCGAAACCTTATAAACCTTATAAGCACACGGATTTTGAAGACTATTATGTTGAGCGCCAGCTCTCCTCTCGCGTCAGTCATACTCTGTCTTTGCGACATGCGAGCCGTACGATACGGCAATACTAACTTCTAATACATGTACATGTGTTCTCTTTTTGTCATGCAGTAATTAGATTTGCTATCTCTTTTTTCGGGGAAATGTAATATGCATACTTTTAGCTAGGTATGCTTGATTGTGCTGACTTGTTAATTTTGAACATTTGCAAGCGCTGGGCCCGTCCATTCCATTATCACTGTCGCTGGTTCAAAGTCGTTTTTATTTTGAAGGTAATAGTTTATTTGATCGGATAGATAAACGCGATCAAAACACCATTGTTCGTTCATGTAGGTACGTTCCCCACGCAACTATAAAAATACTTTTACATCCTCTTTGGTCTTACGATGAGACGTAGTTTTTCAATGATCTTATTATAGTGTAACATATAGGATAATTGTAGTTTTTGATGTGAATTGGATTAATTTGTACATTCATATTTTTTTGGTGAAAACGCTTCATTATCAGCCCGGAGACGTCCACTGCTGAACGAAGGCCTTAGACCGCCACACTGTACGACAACCTGCCATTTGCATCCACCGGTTGCCCGCGACTTTTACAATGTCGTCGGTCCACCTAGTGGGAGGCCTTCCTACGCTGCGTCTTCCGGTTCGCGGTCGCCACTCAAGAACCTTTCTTCCCCATCGGTTATCAGTTCTTCGAGCGATGTGGCCTGCCCATTGCCACTTCAACTTGCAAACCTTGCGAGCTATGTCGGTAACTTTGGTTCTTTGGCGAATATCCTCGTTCCAGATTCTATCGCGCAAAGTAACTCCGAGCATAGCTCTCTCCATTGCCCGTTGCGTGACTCTAAGTTTCTCCAAAAGCCCAGCAGTTAAAGACCACGTTTCAGTTCCATATGTCATCACTGGCAACACACACTGGTCGTATACCCTTGTCTTCAGACACTGCGGGATTTTAGACGAGAAGATATTACGCAATTTTCCGAACGCTGCCCATCCGAGTTGCATTCTTCGGGTGACCTCTTTGTCGAATTTGGACCTACCTAACTGAACAATTTATCCAAGGTAGTTGTAGTGGTCAACAACTTCGAGAGTATCGTTCCCAACGACAACCGGTACGGGCACAACATGGACATTGGACATGATCTTTGTCTTGTCCATGTTCATTTTAAGACCCACCTGTTAGGAAACATTACTGAGGTCACTGAGCATAGTATTGAGGTCCTTCAGCGACTCTGCCATGATGACTATATCATCGGCAAAGCGAAGGTGAGTGATTTAAGGTACAGTACCCAGTAGTTTTCCTTGGACTATGTAGGTTATCAACAACGCTCTCATCAAGAGCAGATAGATATAAGCAACGAATAACAGGGAAACATAATTTTGCCACATCTGGACCGCCGCTGGCGCCAACTGCGATAAGTTTTGGCTATGGAACCTCATTGGTGTGCCGCAAGGGCAGGGCTCAATACCTGACCCGGCCCCACAGGTCCAGGCGAAACCTCGACTTGTTGTTATTAGTCCTTGTTGCTATTAGCTACGACAGCCGACCGAGCGAGCGTTCTTGTGTGCGCATAGATTCTGCCTACTGTTTAAAACTTTTAAAATGTAATACTTTTCTTTTTATAACATTTAGTGATCAATATTATTCATCTTCAATAAACATTTTAGTTTCAAAATGAAGAAGTGTTTAAAGTCTAGAAGGTGTATAAGGGCCGGTTAGACATCGTTCGGGTACGATCATAGACATGCATAGTAGGAACGTGTTGGACGCCATTTTAAAATGTCTCACATTCGTCGGTGTCAAATAAACGCATTGACAAGTCCAAGATATCTGTACCTTGTTTTGTAGGTATTCACTATGTTATGGGTAGTCACGCGAGCAGAGCGGCGGACAGCTGCTATTTTCCAGTGCAACACGACATTACAGTACCTAATGTCAGGACGAATGCGGTTTCCGGGTAAACTATTTGTTACCTAATTCGGAAAGTTGCTTAGTTTTTCCATAAATTAAAATCCATGTTTAGTCAATCAACTTGCCGTGGTATCGGTCGCGTTCTCGAGAGACGTATCTTACCTGATCGTAGTCTGGATGTCCCGGTGGGTAATAATGGAATTTCTGCAAAAAAAGAACCAGCTGTAGGAAATCATAACAAAACACTTTTTTGTCTATGCTTTGTCTTATATAAGATGGTAATTTTGGCAGCTCACAGTAAGGATGAGGTAGTGTATAATCGGTAAAGAACCTATTCGATTATTGTTCTCATAAAACTTGGATTTGATTGTCACATAAGCGCATACCGATACATGTAAATTGGCGGCGCGGCCCGTCACTTTTCCGATCTATTGACTTCTCTCTTCAGTGGGATCAACCCTGAAATCGCGAAAATATATCTACTGTTCCATACTTTTTGTCCAAGGTCAATAAACTTTTTGTATTGAACAGCAGGTTTTTTTTAACACGGCCATGATTTAAAAATTACTTGATAACTGTCGACTTGGTGTCGAACGTATTAGTCCAGCCTATTACAGCAAACTGTATGCATTATATGCTCCTCATCTATACAGGGTTATTAGAAACTTGCTCACAACCTCGTAATTGACGTCTTTGGTACATCAAGACAAACAACTTTTGTTAGGGACATACATTTTGTCAGGGATCAATGAACTTTTAACTTTTTTTTTTTTTTGTCAGGAAAGCTGCATTGCTGGAAACCATAAATTGTTGGCCAAGAGCGCAGCGTAGCGCAGCGTAGTGCAGGTCCAGACCGTCACAGCGCGGCCAGTATTACAGCCCTTGATGGACAAGCTGGAATAAAAACCGAGACCGGAGGTCCGGGACCGGAGGAAGACTTTATTAGCTCCATAAGTACCACACCATTGTAGACCACCATACCATAGTAGTGGTAGTAGCATTCCATTCATACCTAGTGTCATGAATTTTGCAATCAGGTATGAAGTTTGACTTCTGTGCGGGGTGCGGGTTCAAACCCCAACAATGAGTTTGAGCGTTCATTGTAGGAAAACTCTTTCTGTCTTATATTCGCCTGGCTAGATAGCTAACATCCATAAGTCGAAAATATGTCGAGGTTGTGTTTGCGCTGTTTGTGCAGCTCACTAAAAGCCGTACGAACAAGAACACGCTAATATACATCAACACATGAACGTTTTTTGGTTTAGGTATATACGATGTGTAACAAAAAGGTTTAACAATACTGAAGGGTATGTATATTGTATCTTCTCATCATTAGGAACACCTTTTACTATGGGGCCAACCTTGAAATCGCAAAAAAACAAACAGCTATTTCATACAAAAACTTCACCTTGGATAAAAATGAATGGAACAGCTGGCTGGCTGGTATGGCTTTTCACGATCTCAAGTTTAGCCCCATAGTAAAAGTTGTTCCTAATGATGAGTATATATACATACCTACCTTTCAGTATTGTTGAACCTCTTTGTTACCCATTGTATATACCTAAACCAAAAAACGGACCTGTAGGACCTGGGTATCTCCTAAAACTGCATCCAGACCCACCGGAAGACGGGCAGCAGCATCCTCTCTGTTAACGGTGGTGAGCATTTCCCAAGCCGCCTGCCAAGCGTGGGGATTATGGCAACCCTATTAAGGGAGAGGCCTTCGTCCATCAGTGGACATGCTCTGGCCAATGATGATAATTATATAAGTATGGACGCAATTTGGAAATACGGACACGAACAATCAATACCTAATTAAAATAAGTATAAATAGTAAGTAACTGGTCAATGAGTAAAATTAATGTCAACGAAATCAATTCCTTTTTTTTTTCGTGTCATTGTACAGTAGAATATAATATGAGAAAGAGAGAGCTAGATCCTCGAAGTATAATATTGACGACTAAGTGTGGAGGTGTGCGTATGCACTGAGTGAGCACCGAGTGAGCGTTATTTAGTAAAAGCTCTGAAACAATTGTAAAACCAATATTTAAATTTGTAAAAAGATTAGAACAATATTTACATCATTGTATGTGGGTTCTCCCAGAGGACCGGCGAGATATGCAAATGTATGAAGTTTACATCTTGTGTACTAGTTTTAGTAAAACCTGCGTAGACTTATGGTCTTTAGTTACACGTTATTGGAAAGTTAAAAACATGAATATCGCTAGTTTTGCAAACACCCCGGAAAATATAAATACGTCAAGATTTAGTAATTGTTTTACTAAATATCCACTATTTCACATTGTTGATTATTCGTTTACTTTAAGAGATATACTTATTTTACAGTTTGTATGAAAATCCATAATGTAGGGTCACCACACGTCTCAAATTAAAAGACATTTATAAACGAATAATCAACAATGTGAAATGGTGGATATTTAGTTAAAAAAATTACTAAATCTTGACCTATTTATATTTTCCGGGGTGTTTGCAAAACTAGCGATATTCATGTTTTTAACTTTCCAATAACGTGTGGATTGAGTGAGCACATTTAACAATTAATTACTCAAATACGGATCATGATAATGGTTTGTTTCGTATGTTACGAAATCCTATTGAATATTATCTAAATCTAGACATTGTAATGGAGTTAATTTCTTTAGTTGGTTAGTAGGAAATCGGGCCTGTTGAAAGTGGAGGATTGAGTGAGCACAATTAACTATTTGTAAAAGTTTAAATACGGCACTAGGGGACCTGTAACTAAAGACCATAACTCTACGTAGGTTTTACTAAAACTAGTACACAAGATGTTCTGTGTAAACTTCATACATTTGCATATCTCGCCGGTCCTCTGGGGGAGCCCACATACAATGATGTAAGTATTGTTCTAATCTTTTTACAAATTTAAATATTGGTTTTACAATTGTTTCAGAGCTTTTACTAAATAACTTATATATTATTAACTGTTTTCAGAAGGTTCTCACTCAGTGCACATGCACACAGTGTGGAGGTATAGGACGATGGTCGTACCCAACCTGGACAGAGCCCCAGAGCGCCGCGGCCGCGCGGTAGCGTCCGCGTCGTCATGTATCCTACCTTATGTAGTGGATGACTCGGCGGGAATGGCAGATTGTCCTGCAAACAAATAACCAGTCGTACGAAATCATAAAAGACTTCTTTGTCCTTATTTCGCGCAGCAATAAAAAAAGCAGCTCAAAAAGAAAAACTCTCGAAAAACAAAAATCAAATACAAGAATGGAAACTTATGAAATGATCGTTCCAATAAAAAATCATCATCAGCCCTGCGACGTCAACTGCTGAACGAAGGCCTCTCCCTTAGACCGTCACACTGTATGACAACCTGCCATTTGCATCCACCGGTTGACCGCGTTTTACAATGTCGTTGGTCCACCTAGTGGGAGGCCTTCCTACGCTGCGTCTTCCGGTTCGCGGTCGCCACTCAAGAACTTTTCTTCCCCATCGGTTATCAGTTCTTCGAGTGATGTGGTCTGTGGCCATTGCCACTTCAACTTGCAAACCCTGCGAGCTATGTCGGTGACTGGTTATTTGGTGAATATTCTCGTTCCGGATTTTATCGCGCAAAGTAACTCCGAGCATAGCTCTCTCCATTGCCCGTTACCGTGTGACTCTGAGTTTCTCCAAAAGGCCAGCAGTTAAAGACCACGTTTCAGTTGCATATGTCATCACTGGCAACACACACTGGTTGAAGACCCTTGTCTTCAGACACTGCGGGATTTTGGACGAGAAGATATTACTCAATTTCCCGAACGCTGCCCATCCGAGTTGGATTCTTCGGGCGACCTCTTTGTCAAAGTTGCATCTACTTTACTGAACAAGCTGTCCAATGTAGTTGTAGTGGTCAACAACTTCGAGAGTATCGTTCCCAACAACAACCGGTACGGATACAACATGGACACTCGACATGATCTTTGTCTTGTCCATGTTCATTTTAAGACCCACCTGTTGGGAAACGTTACTGAGGTCGATGAGCATACTATTGAGGTCTTTCAGCGACTCTGCATTATGACTATATCATCCGCAAAGCGAAAGTGAGTGATGTATTCGCCATTAATGTTGATGGCAAATCCGTTCCAGTCCAAGAGCTTGAACACATCCTCCAATGCGTTCGTGAACAGTTTCGGAGAAATAACGTCTCCCTGTCTCACGCCTTTCTGCAATTGGATTGGTTTCGAGCTCTTGTCCTGCAACCGGATTGACATGGTGGCGTTTCTATACAAGCACTTCAGCGCTTCGATACACCTATAGTCGATATGACATCACTGGAGGGACTGCAATACCGTAAGGTATTAATCAATACAGGTCTTGAAGTCTTGAATCAAAGGATTTTTCATAGTCCACAAACGCTAGACATAACGGCCGATTATACTCCTCAGTCTTTTGTATAATCTGGCGAAGCTTGTGGATGTGGTCTATGGTGCCAAAGCCTTTCCGAAAACCGGCTTGTTCGAAGCCGGTTTCCTGCTTGAAGTTTTCTTTCCTTGCTGGAAGTCATAAAACCTGCGTTCGAGACGGTTCGTAATGACTCTCGAAAACAGCTTGTACACATGGCTCTGAAGCGAGATGGACCTGTAGTTCTTCAATAAGGTGTTATCTCCTTTCTTGAAGAACAGCACCATCACACTCCTGTGCCATGCTACCTTCGTGAATGACGGAATTAAATAACTTCTGGAGGACTAAAAGTACCGGTTTACCACCCGCTCTTAGTAGTTCTGTCGTTATTCTGTCATCACGCCATCGGCGCCTTGTTGTTCTTAAGCTGTCTGAGAGCCATTCTAATCTCGTATAGACTGACATCTTGGATGTCCTCAGTGTAGTGTCGGGTCAGTTTAGCTCTTGTGTCCCGAGCATTACTGACAATGGGTTGCTGTGTTGAGGTGTACAACTGTCCATAAAACCTCTCGAGCTTTCTCAGAATCTGTGGCTTTGACGAATTGATACTGCCATCTTCGATCTTCAGCTTCGTCATTTGGCTTTGCCCAATAGACGAATTTCTTGCGAACACTTTCGAGCCTTGGTTCCGCTCAATTGCGTTTTTAATTTATTAATCATTTATTTCAGACCATCATAATCAATATTAGACACAATCAAAAGAACAATACCATACAATTAAAATTAGAATACTTTAATTAAAAACTCAATACTTACGAATCTACACCAATATAATAAAGAGGAAAGATTTGTATTTTTGTAACGAATAAACTCAAAAACTACTTAAATTTTTGAAATCGGTCCATTTAAAAAATTCTTTCACTATTAGAATGCTACATTATCCCTGAGTAACATAGGTTATATTTATAACTAAAAAAAAATAGGGGTTCCTACTAAAACTTCAATAATGTAACTCAAGGTGTATTTTTTTTGCCATATCGTCTTTCATCGCATGCGCTGCGGAAACTATTGATAATAGAACAAAAACATGTTCTACAATATTAAAGAACATATCAATATCTACAAAAAACGTCGCAGTACTATAGGTCTAACTATTGTAGTTATGTCACTATAACTAATTTTTACATCTTAAAAGTTGATAGAGTTGAGTTGATAAAAGTTGATTGAGTATTCAAGACTGTTTCAATACCTGTCCATTACTTTTTGAATTATCCAAACCGGACGTTCCATTCAAAAGATATTACGAATTTAAAAAAATTGAAAAATAAACGCCGCCACACCGTGGCGTGGCCCCGCTCAGCGCAGCGCGGGCAACGCGGCGAGGGGCACCGGAGTACGGGAGAGGGGCGTGCATATCTGTGAAATGGTTTCTTACTCGTGGTCCACGTACGTGTTCCACGGATACCTTTTTGTGCCCTTAGCCTCGTTGTCAGCCATAAGACGTCCACTGCTGGATGAAGGCCTCCCAATAGAGGGATGTTGCCATAATCCTCACGCTTGACAGGTGGCTTGGGGATCGCAGAATGCTCACCACCATTAACCAAAAGGACGCTGCTGCCCGTCCTCAGGTGGGTCTCGTTGCAGTTTAAGGACATACCCAGGTCCTTTAGCCTACCCAATAGGTAAACCACGTGTAAATATACGGCCTTACTTAAAAACGCCGCTCAAACTTAATCACTGCTTAAGATGCTAAGTCAACTTCTCTCTGACGTGAAGTGTCACGTGCAAGAACAAAACAGATAAGTTTAAGAAGTGACGAAGTTTGAGCGGCGTTTTTAATTAAGGCCGATAATATGTAGTGCCCTTGGTTCACCCAATAGGTGAACTAAGGGCAAATATAAAAAAAATGTGCCCTTGGTTCACCCAATAGGTGCGAACCACGGGTAAATCATTAAACAAATACCTGCACCCCGCGGTTTTACGCGATTCTTGGGATAAAAAGTAGTCATATTTTATTCTATAGTAAAAAGTACCTACCTCTATACCAAATTTCATTTAAATCCGTTCAGCCGTTTCAGCGTGATGGAGTACAAACATACACACCCGCACACTGGCAAACTTTCGCATTTATAATATTAGTAGGCAATCAGATAAAATTATTTAGTTAAGTTACCACCGTAAGAACTTACAATAAGATACCTACCTAAGGTAGTATACCTACTCTTTTTAGACGACTTAAAACAAGCTATTTAAAATATCGCTGAGTAAGTGTGTGCTTAGAAGTGCTGAGGTAACAAGCATTAAAAAATTCAACCGAATTGAGAACCTCTTCCTTCTTTGAAGTCGGTTAAAAAGAAAGGACATGGGAGTGAACGAGTAGACAATGGGTATTCTACGGATACATTGAATTACGCATAGTCTGATTTGAGAAACTCCTCCTTTTTTGAAGTCGGAAAAAAGGAAGGACATGAGAGTGAACGAGTAAACAAATGGGTATTCTACGGGTACATTGAATTACGCATTGTATACCTGGGTGTTCCAGGAGTACACTTTTAATTCAGTGTATTCGTGGAACACGGATACAAAAAGGTATCCGTGGAACACCTAGGTGAACCTGTTATGTGGACCACGGGTAAGAAACCCTATGAAATAGGTAGGCCTGAACGCGCGGTCGGACATTGAATTGTGCACACAAAAAATGTGCTATGTAAAAAGTCAAAATAGACTTTTTACATAGCACATTTTTTGTTCCAGTTAAAAAGTCCTTTTCAGAACTACTTATAAATTATTTTACTAAACTTTTAATGTTTAATTTTTATAGTAGTCTCACAGTCTTTGTATGGTAAGTATTCATCAAAAGCTATTTTCAATGTCCTGCTTAAAGATAGTTGCTTACTCAATGTTTAAAAAATAATAGTCCACCCGTGCGAAGCTGGAACGGGCCGCTAGTTAATAATACATGTAGTCGGGCTGCATGGGTAATTATAGGACAGTCACACGTGCCCGCAACTACGCGCAGGATGCTATTAGCGCTGCCCCGGACGCGGCTGAGCATCGAGGCCGCTCGTTTCCGCATGATGGCAAAGCCATCCACCCGAGCATCCAAACATGCAAGATGCGCTGCACCTCCAGGGCAGCCCCAACAGCATCCTGAACGTGTTGTAATACACACGTGTGTTAATACACACTGTATTATAGGAACGCAAGTCGTGGCGCAAATATTTCGAGATTCGACTATTAAGCTTGCCATATTCCGACATATCAGCTGAAGATTGCAGTCTCATTTCCATCCGGTCTTCCATTAGCTTAAAAGTTCTGTTTGAGAGTTTCTGAGGCTTCTTCTGGCGTGGGGCCTTGAAGAACTTGGACCCCACTGCCTGGACAGTTTCCACGAATCCATTGTTGATCTCGTCCACAGTATCGCATTCGGCTAGGCTCTGGAAGCAATTATGCAGTTCGAGTTGAAAGTTTTCGGTGTTCTGGATTTGGGCAGGGCCAGGACGGAGCGTAGATTTCACCAGAAGTGACCTCTTAAGCTTGACGTTGATATTCAATGTGCCTCGGACAATACGGTGATCGCTACCGGTTTTCACCTTGCCGATCACGGAGACATCATTGAATATTCGCTTGTTGGTCTTCATGATGAAGTCAATCTCATTTCTGGTTGAACCATCGGGGCTTATCCACGTCCGCTTCCTGGAAGGTCGCTTCTAGAAGGAGTTCATCATAAAAAGGCCCTCCTTCTCCATGAAGTCCACCAACCGCTGACCCCTCTGGTTCCGCTGTCCATATCCATGCGATCCCACTTTCAACTCGTCGACATTCCGTGAGCCCACCTTCGCGTTGAATCAAAAAATCTAAAATCAGCGACTCGCAAAAGGAGAAAAGTTCGACCAATATTTTTTATGCTGATAATTTTTTATTATGAGTACTCTACCAAGGTTCATTCAAATCCGTTTCTTTCATGTTATTAATTTGAAATTCTATTAGACTAGGTAGTTGTTTTCGATCTTGTTTAGGTGTTAAACAAACAAGTATCAAAGTTTGTTGCGGCTCCATGTACCGACTGATTTTGATAATATTTGGCAGAAGCATTCGGTTACTCATTAAATTTCTAAATAATAATTCCAAATATGAGCAAAATCGGTCAAGATATAAAGTCGCGATGTCTAATGTTCACCTAGTAGGTATCTACCTATAATTACAATCTTTTATTCAGTCACGGTATCTGTCTGTAATCAAATCTTGCAACTTAAATTTAACCCACTTTCTGGTTTTCGATTGAGCTGAAATTTCGCATGCATTTATGTAAATCGGATGACAATTATTATGACATGGTGGAGCCAATCTGATGATGAAGCCGGAAGGTGGCCATTGGAACTCTGTAATGTAATGCCGCAACCCCATCGAGTTTGGGCTTGTTTGATAATTTTTTGTTTTGTTATATTAACAATTAAAACGAATAAAAGCTTTTCTATTTTTGTATGTTATTTTACACTTGCTATGTGAGTTTGGTCTATATTTTAGTGATTAAGTAAAGATCAAAAGCTGACTCCTCCAAGGTATATTATAACATCACAGTAAAGTACTAGTGATAGTGTGTAACGCGCACAGAACGTGCCCACGCCGGTTCGGCTCCCGAGAAACATAGAGTACATCAAGGTGAGCGAATAAACCAAGCCTTTGGATTATGGGGTTTCCTTCTACCCACTTCCCGTAAGCTTATAATTTAAAAAAAACTAGGGTTCCACTGGCAGTGGGTTATACCCCAGCTACCGGTCATTAGAGCTGCAGAGTGTGGCACTTATTGACAAGGTGTGCCGTGTTAAGGATCACTTTAGGATTAGAAACTCGTCTAATAAAAGTATTCTCTTGAGGTATTGGTGAAGGCTCCGTCGCTATATGACCGTTCACGATCGTTGTCTCTTTAGTCGTAACGGTAAGTGCAATATTATTGTGTACCTAGTTAATCACCTTAACGTAGTGTCAGCTGTCGACATTTGTATCTTACCTTATGTAATAGATGCCCCGGCGGAAAAACATGAAAGCCCTGCAAACAAACAAACACTTGTGGAAATCATGAAAACTGCGTACATATTGGTTCAGTTCCTTCTTTTACACACAACCAAGATTTCTATAGGATGGACCTATTGGCTCTTACGCACCTATTATTTAAAATAGACAATAGACAATAGACAATATTTTATTTTTGTTTTATTCATACGGGAATACTCACGTTTAATTAAATCGGATACTCCGACTATAGTTTCGATCACATCCGGTGACTATTTTCAAAGAGTGAAAACAGAGCCCGATGCGCGTGCAGCTGCGTCCTGCTTAGCACTCAAAAATGTGTCAAAACCACGTCAGTTTTCATAATAAAATATTTTATTTGTAGAAAAAACACATTTTGTACACAAGACAAGACAATATAAACTCATAACAAATTTAAACAGTACAAAATAGTATTTCTATACACACCTCTTTTTCCCACCTTTCTCTCCATATGCGTGCCTATTTACCCCCGGAATCCTATACACCCTATTTTACCGGTAGGCATAGAGTGCGTTATCTATTCTATTTTATCAACAAAACCTTAGATGATCTTTCTATTATACCATTAAGAGTATAGGTGGGACGTGCCTACTACTACCAACCTACCACTTATACCATGACGCAATTGTCCAATAGTATAACTGGTATTAACTAGTACAACCTGTACCGCATCATCTATGCGATCAGCTTACCGTGGGATCCGTCGTTATCATGTTATCTTACCTTATTGTATAATGGGTGTCCGGCCGGGAACCAGTGGTAGTCCTGCAAACAAACAACTAGGTAATTGTAGGAAATGTGTGTCCAGGTGTGTTTATTCATTACAATCATCTAGATGTACCTTTAGATGTATAGGGAGAGTGATTCCCAGTGCATGATTTAACAGGTCTTGGAATATCTCTTGAACGATATCTAGTTGAAGTTGTATTTTTTTCGCGTTGTCATTATTGGTTTCATGGTACAAGTTGTCTATAATGAGTTGAATCAAATCAAATATCATTTATTTCAGTTTACATACATCCACATAACACAAAAAAACATTAATTTAAGAATGTCATAGTAAATTTAAATTAAAATTAGTTTGTGTATTCTACATTGAATTGAATTAAAAACAAACAAAATATTATAAAACAAAAATAGGGGTACAGGGTCTGACTGGGCCGGAAGGGCCCGGGTGGCTCACAAGCCCGGCCTGGGACGGGATGTATAGGGGTGAATTTCAACAAAGCCGTTTTTTTCTCTCATTTCGGTGAACTTTGTTACTAATGAGTTTTTTTCAAATTTAGTGTGTGGTTTATTGTATTTCTTGATATTGTTCATGCTCATAGTTAATGCTATCAGAATATCTTAATAAACTTCTGAGATATACTAGTTTAAAATGTGGATGGCACCGAAATGAAGCAGTCATTCACCGAAATGAAATAACTAGCCACGGAAATGAAATAGCCTACCCACCGACATTAAAAAACGCCGAAAACGTATGCAGACTTATATTAAAAGAAAAAGTAGAAAATGTATATTTATTTTTAAAAACCAACGACTAACATCTTAGCTTAGTTCAAATGAGATAACAAATACTTGAATTCGCATTTTCAAATAACTCTTTCTAATTAATTATTTGTTATACACATACACAACGCTTATAAAATCCAAGCATAACAACGTTGCTTATTGGAACTTTGAAACATTTTTTTTTACTGATTCCATTATTTCGTAATAGTTTGTTTTAATTTACAGCATATCGCATAAAGTGCGGGACCATACGGCTTCTCGATGCTCGAAAAAAGTTGAATTTTGGTACCATTCAGCAGAAAGCATGAAACTTGGCATGCTTGTTATAGCTTTTATATAGGTGCTTCAATGTAGAAGGAAAAACACGTCGAGAACTGATGCTTCCCCCCCCCCCCCCTCCCTCCTCTTTTGTGTCTCTAATCGTGGTTTTATTTATTTATAAAGAAAATGGTTAAAGCTACGATAAAACTGTCAAAGGCCAATATGTTCTCTATTAAATAGTTTTTTTTAAATTATAATTATTATTTATAAGCTTTTGACTGCCAACTCGTCTAATGTCTAACGTTTGCCTAGAAGAAACCGATTTACTCTCGACTTGAAGACACCCAGATTATAATAGGGTAGATGACTGATGTTTATATCGTTGAAACCAATAGCTTTGATGAAGAATTTAAGTAATTATAGTATGTTTAATGATAAAATAATTTAAATCGGTTAATAATGTTCTGATATATGAGCGTTTGAAGTTTTTGTTAGAGACAACTCTGTCCCTTTCCGACAAAACAAAAAATGATGTCACGCCTTACTTATCAGAATATAATTTATATGCCGTACAGAGAAGTGTCGTCACGATTTGCTGTTTCTTCTCTCTGTCTAGCATGATATTAAAATGCTTATAAGTTGCTTATTTTTGATCAGATTTTCATTTTATTTTCATTAATCAGCTATATTTATGGGCCACATTTTATAAGACAATAAAAAAAACCAGTCATCTAGTCTATTATCGGGAAACACCCACTCAGGCAACGCATTTCACTGTTTAGCAGTTCGAATTAAGAAAGTGGAATCTAACTGTTTCGTACGTGTTTTTGGTATATCAACCATGAAACGGTGTCGCTTTTTCGTCCAATAGAAAAATGGGTAGGAGGGAATAAGATCATGCAGATCTGAAGCACACTCTCCACCTCGGGGCCTAAAATTGTGCTCTAGGGCGTAGCCTGGGTAGGATAGGTACGCCACATCGGCCGGCCTCCAAATCTGAGTCTTCGTCAGGAATTAAAGTGAAGGCTTATATAGTCTGTATAGCCTTTCGTGAGTGGCTAGCTCACTACTTGGGCCCCCTACTAACTGCGGTCGGCCAGCGGTGCACCGTGCCTTGGATCCCGCTACCCTCCGTGACTAGTTACCTCATGCAGCATATTGGAGTAATGTCAAGTCGGTCTTGCAGCAATGGAGCAACTATTCCGACCCGTTTTTCCCGATCGGCGTCACCGGACAACATGCCTGAACACGGCTAGGCCGGCATGACTTTATCCGGTGGGTGGTCACTAGCCCCGGCCAAAGCCTACCACCAGTAAGTTGTCACCGGTTTAGCACCACCCGGGGACCACGTGTGGGGTATCAAAAAAATAAGGGTGCCTTCCCGCGGACGAGGGTGAGTCAGAAAATTTTACCCAAATAATTTAAGTCCCATTAAATTGTCTACAATAAAGTCTTTGAAAGTATGTTAATAGGACTTATGGTTTGAATGATATGGTTTGTAAATTTTATTATGGTTTGATGTAGTGATTCCATGGGGGATGAACGTCTTTGATTGGCCATATCTTTACATCCCATTCACATTTTTCCAAAATAAACACCACGTTAGAAAGCCACTGAAACAAACAATATTTTCATGAATGTTTTGCAGGAAGAAAATCAGTCGACTTTTTCTGTAAATGTTTTTTTGTGTTCTGGACCAGCACATTGACATATTTTTTTGTAAATTTTCATGCTGTGTGTCAAAACTGACATTGATTATCATTAAATTTATTTGTCAATTGAGCCGATAGGGCTTCTGTTATGCAATAAGGATAAACATTTTGCTTAGAGATTGCTGTATTTACAGAAATCCTCTGTTTTTGGTTAAAAGAAAGTTTTTTTTAATAACATTTAAATAAATTATTATATTTATAACCGGGACTTAATCGCGCACAAATAAATTTATTTTTATTTACCTCGACGTTTCGACCATGTTCCAATGGCCGTGGTCACGAGCTGACTGAAGAATGCGGGTCATCTTGGTGAAAAATGAGGGTGTTGTGGTGTCCTACCCTCATTTGGTCTTGTTAAAACGTAGGTTTGTTTCCACGGCACACTACACTGACGGTATCAGCAGATTTCTCAGAAACCCTACCGCGATATGAAAACTTGCCTATAACGGGATTCCACGACGACGACAATCTAAATCCATCTTCCCGATTGAAATTACGATAAACGCGATTTTTGCGCGATTAAGGCCCGGTTATAAATATAATAATATGTTCAAATCGCGAAAGTTTAAAAGTTTCATTTTAAATAAATAACTCCAAAAGCATTACATTTTGCTGAGCTAATATCTATGTCGGAGCGTGCTTTAACACCTCCTTCACACTATTAGTATCACGCCACCTAGTTTAGTTTCGGTGGACTAGAGATGGCAGTAGCGCCATCTCCGCTGTAACGCTAGTAACGTGCGACGCTATTTGGTCGTTGGCCGGTTGATGGCAACCAATCGGCATTTAGTGGGTTTCGCATACCGTCCGACAGAGGCGCTGGTGGGAGCGCGCGGACACTTTCCATCGGAGGAGCTCAGTTTTATGGAGGGTAGTCGTTAAAAGTGGTCGCATTGGTTACTTAGCGGAACGCCTTGTCCCCAGTTCGAATCGTTTAAAATTATGTGAAGTGTGTCAATGTCGATAATCATTAAAAATAGTATTTTTAATGATTATCGACATTGCACACGTGTGATAATGTTACTCTCCTCGCCCGCCAAACTCACGCCACCAAAGCACTATTATCTGATGCAGTTCCTACTTAGCCAGATCCGACATCAGAAGTGGGATTGAAGGGCTGCAGTTTGAGGGGAGTTGTAGAAACAAGTAATATCGAGTGACTGCATAAAACCTGATCCGTGGAATGAAGGCACAGCTTTCTAAACTACTTGTTGCTATTGAAATTGGCCAGTAGTACTCCGGCAACGTCATCGGGTGAGGTCGTTCCATTTTAATTCGATTATGATTTTTCATTTTATCAAAATCATATCCGAGTGCAAAGTTTTCAGGTGTTTTTCGCTATGAATCAAACTGTAGCATTAATGACGAAAGCAGGTATGACCTGCAGGGCTAGGATGCGCACCGCGAGAATTTTTTCTCGATTCGTAAAAACAGGACAAGGCTACGACTCTCTATAAGTCTGTCTCGTTTTCACACGACATAAAGACACGACAAAATTATCTCGCGGTGCGCATCCTAGCCCTGTAGGTAATGTGTAGTGATAAAATATTCTGTGTAGCCTTATGGCAAAATTTGTCACTATTTTGTTACTGTAGGTAGAGCCGTGAATGTAGAGCTGGTAGAGCCGCGAATGTAGAGTTGGTAGAGCCGCAAATGTAGAGTAGGTAGAGCCGCGAATGTAGAGTTGGTAGAGCCACGAATGTAGAGTTGGTAGAGCCACGAGTGTAGAGTAGGTAGAGCCGCAAATGTAGAGTTGGTAGAGCCGCGAATGAAGAGTAGGTAGAGCCGCGAATGTAGAGGTGGTAGAGCTACTCTTGTAGTCTCTAAAAAACTTTAAGTAGCAATGTCCCATTTAGAGCCAAAACGCAACGAAAAACAAAACTTGTGAAGAACTTCAATTTTTATTGCTATCGGAAGTGTTTCTGAATGGTTCCATCTGAGCACACCACTTGGAGTTGACGACACCATGGATCATGCACGGCTAGTGCTATCGGTTAAGTAGTGGGAATAACAAGAAAAGGCACGTCTTGGTTTTAATTGACGCGTTCCCTAAGTTTGACTCTGCTTTCAATACGTAACGTATCACTTAGTAGTGCAAATTATTGGTCATGAATGTTGGCGGTAGATCATGTCATTTACCATTCGAAGTTCAAGTTGTCGATTATCATGAGGGTAATCGTTATGTTTTGAAATCCTTCAATAACAAGCGTACCTACAAGTATGCTCGTGACCGACTCTGAAAGATGCCCGAGCCTCAATTACCGATTGACAGTGTTGAAAATGTGTTGAAGTGTTGATGAAATAGATGGCGGAATAGAACCCTCGTGATGTGTATTCAGGTTCTCGATTCGTTGGGTCGGAGACTATACCAGAGTGTCGTAGTGGTATCCCATTAAAAACGGCTGCCGTGGGAAGGCGGTCTGCGGTAGTTCTGGGTGGTATAGTCGGGTCAAGCCGTGTAGCGAAGATCATAGGTCAGTGACTGTACCAGAGTATCGTAGCTGTAGCCCGTTAAAAATCGGCATCTAGTTCCTGAGTAGTCCGTGGGTACGCAGTAGGCGGTAGCTCTGGGTGGTATAGTCGGGATTGGCAGTGACGAGAGATGTTGCACTGGCTATACTTTTTGAATATTTTTGTATGGAAACCCATAGAGACTGCTCGTATGATAGATAGATAGATATATTAACTCTTTATTGTACACACCAAAAGAAATGATAACAGTCATGATGGTCACAACACAAAAAAGGAACTTAAAACTGTGTTACAATTGGCGGCCTTATCGCTAAAAGCAATCTCTTCCGGGCAACCTTTGGATGGAAAGGATTCGAAGAACATATAGAAGACGGGGTGTGCAATATTAAATAACTACAAGATACAGACATAGAAGTTAACTTAACAATATGCAGGTTCGAGTCCTGCCGGAGGTCATAATTTTTCTTCCTGTTTAAGCTTTAAAAAACAGAAATTCCATAAGTGTGGAATCACTTCATACAAAAATATTCAAAAAATATGATCGTATCTTGAAAACCATAAGTCCTATCAACAGACTTCCAAAGACTTTATTTAATGGAGAACATATACGCCTTTGACAGTTTAATCGTAGCTTTAATCGTGTTCTTTATAAATAAATAAATAAAACCGTATGGGATGGGACTGTATTTCATGCTAAAAAGCCGGACTATAATTGGAACACTAGAAAATGTATTCAAAGATTTTGAAAAAATCACGTGCTGTCCTGGATTTTCACCGAAATGACATAATAATCCACCGTAATTCATAGCACTCACCGAAATGAGAATTTGTATCATTCCGGTGAGTTTTTTATCATTTCGGTTGACAGTTAAGGCCAACAAATCAACCGAAATGATAACACCAAAATTAAAATCTAGGACAAAAATTAGCACTGAAAAAAAACGATTTACTATAGAATATAATAGATACTACACATATTAACGTAGTACAAATAGCGCTTCACGAATGTTATATAAATATATTAGCTCATTGGCGATCAAGCTATACCTGTTCACGGAAATGAAAAGATATTTTCCCATGCCACCGATTTGAAATACTAACGTTTTTTTCGGGCACACGCATTCAAGCAGCGCACATTATCTCACGATAATCATTTAGGCGGCACTGGTACGTAGGTTCTAAGCGCATGAGCTAGCAGCTAGAGTTGTTCTGTGCAAAAATATTCTTGATAAACTTTTAGTCACCGAAATGAAAGAACTTTCTGGGACACATACATTTTCAGTAACCAGATCAATATTATTTTTTATCTTAGAGAATTAATAACATAGCTCAATTTATAACTCTGCCAAACTGCATAGCAGTTTGCAGGCAGACATCGACTCTCATATTCATTACTATTTACTACGAGTATGTAGGAGTAGGTATTGACATTTTAGCGATATAAGTAAGCTTATAACTGGATAGATATTATTATAAAATTGCTTTGTAGTAATGGTATCAATATTCACGATTTCAATAAAAAAAGCCAACAACCTAAATAACCAATAGATTAGTAGCGCTCGTGGCGTAGCTTGTCTAGGTTATTCTAAACGATCACCGCAACGGACGGTCCGGTCAGTCTTCGGATGGGTGACCGTGAGTGGCAATTATTTCTGAGCGCTACCGTGGTCCGAATGACACGATTAATTGTTGGTCACGGTTATTTGTTATAGTTTCTATAACAACAACCGTCAGCCATGTCAAAGGCCTTCGGGCGGCATATTAACTCTGACACCAGGGCTGGCCACTCAGCCTATACGAACTAACGTACTTACTTACCAATAGATTTTCTTTTACGAGGGAAATTACAGTGGAAAATGTAGTGCGGACAGCTACCAAAATGAACAATTTGGGGCTTTACCAATTTTTTTCCTAATTAACTGAAAACCTAATCAAGAAATAAAGTTCCATTATTATTAACGGGATATTTACCGTGATTATGTTGTGAAATGAGCTCCCGATATTTCGGCGCAGTTGCATGCACCATGTTCACGAGTAGACTGAAGACCGACTTTAGTAAATGACCGTGATAGTTTAAAACAGTGGTCTAATCAAGAAATGTTTTTGCCCCATATAGTAACTACCTCTTCTACCTAGAAAAAAGTATTAGAACTGTCTATTATTAACGTTCTGCACTACCGATTTCATCCGTGCCGCGTAAATTTTGCTGTTGGGAAATCCACCCATAAGATAGGATAGTATTGGAAAATAATTACAAAAGCGAATGCAAAACCAAAAAAAAATTGTTCAATGTCTCTTTCAATATCAAATGTCTTGTATGCCTTAGATGCTTAGAGTACTACTTAGAGAACTACTTTTCGATTTTTTCTGTTTTATCTCTCTCTAAGTATGTATGAACTACTTTACGTCATGTAGGTCGCAAGAGCCGGGTTCTTATTCAAAACAAAGATTATATCTGTATTTCTCAGTAAACAAAGAAACAAGAAAATTTAAACATCTTGTCTTGTTTTATTATCATATAAATATGGGATAATAAAATAAACTTCAAACTCTTTGGCCGCACGGATTGAAAACGTTCAGTCAAACAGTTTGATACGTATCCGGGGAAAATTCACAATGTGTCTTTACAGACCGTCTCGAGAATCATAGATAGATAGCCTGATGAAATTTTCACAGAATATTCGTTACTCTGGCGGATTACCTAAAAAGTAGTTGTACGGAACCCTCGTTGCGCGAGACCGACTTGCACTTGACGGTTTTATTTTAATTGTAGTCCGCGCGGGTAAAGCCGCGAGCACAGCTAGTTTCCAATAAAAACGACAACCACGTGAATTTTCGGTTTTCGGGAAATGTAAACTGAGAAACCTGGTGTTTCCTATCTAGATATTTTGCATAATTTATACAGGATAATTTCTAACTAACGCAAAACCTCTTAAGGGCGACTTTAGTTCATCAAGCCTGACAAGTTTTGTTCTGGGACTTATGAAAATTCTCATAAAGATATTCTGCTGTTCCAGACAAAAAAGACATTGACCCCTGACAAAATGTATGGAGCAACTGTTTTTTTAAGAGGATATGCGTTAGTTTCAAATGACCTGTAAGTACCTATATATAATGTTAATTCAATTGCTTACGTCGTAGTACTATTATTTATTCTGTGCTTACGTCTAACTTACCGTAGCATAGATAAGTTGTCGTCTTGTAGCTTACCTTATTATTATATGGATGCTCAGGAGGGAACCCATCGGGATAGTTGTCCTGCAAATACAAAGTTTGTTTAATGATTTTTGCCCTTTTTCGATGAAAGTTTTTTTAGCATTCGGGGTTCTTCGTTTTTTAGTTCAGATAACAAGTGACTATATCCGGCTGTGCTCTTTTTTTAATCTTAACCCATAAGATCTCTTTTTACGACGACGCATTTAAATTGAAACACATATCGCGGCAGCAGCACGTCGATTCATGGCGATGGATTGTACCACAATGAATTGCAGTCAGTCGAGCATGTCGCGATTCGTGTAGACAGCCAATACACTTGAACCGGGACAATTGATGTTTACACCCTCGGAGGAAGGATTTCCTTCTTCGACTGGAGGAGTAGCAATGAATTAAAGTTTTCAAATGTAGTGGTACTATTGTGTCAAATACACGCGCTACTAAGATAAAAAGAGACAGCTAGCTGCATGCTAGCTGTAATCGAGTTGGCATTCAAACCCAAATGTAACCATTTTTTAGCTCTACGTCGTAGTGACGTGCTTCTAAAAATATCGATATCTGTATACTTACTTTTGCTTTCGTTTCTGTCAAGTAATCCTTACAAGTATTACAAATTAGAAAGTAACTTTGTTTGCTACCTTTTCAAATCAAGAACTGATCTTGATGAAATTTGGTATTGATATTTCTTACTTGAAACCATAAATTCTAAAGTAACGCAAACCACATGACATGTTCATGCTCATGTGATTTTTGCGAGCCAGTCAACGTGTAACAGAGTGTACAAAAGGGCTGTTCTGTGTATACTGTATAGAGGAAATAAAACAAAATAATGATGTAAACATTATAATAATTATTTACAGTTGCATAAAGAAGTACCCATACTATCGTAACGCCCGATTAGCTTTTCCATTTTCCTCTCCTTGCCTTCTAGGTAAGATAGATAGATAGAAACTCTTTATTGTGCACACCAAAAAAATACAATAGAGAAAGATACAAGAACTTTATGAGCTAGTGCCACAATTAGAAAAAAATTAATAATAATATAGGTAAGATTGAGATATGAAATGTTTTGAACACAGGCGAGAATGTCGCGATGGCTTCCATTTATCTTTATGTAGAGCCTTTATCCATATCTTTTACAATTTTTCTTTCTTCGGAAATCTATAAAAAACAGGTAAATAGGTAAATAATTCAAAATTGAGATAAGTTACTCATGCTTTACTGACAGATTAAAAAAAAAAGTTAAAAGCTAGTTCTACTAGTGTGAAGTGAAGTATGTTGTCTGAATTTGTCATAAATAAATAATAATATTGTCACGGGCGCGATCTAGCGTCCGAGAGCCGCTGTTCCCGGACGCGTCCGATAGCCGCTGTTCCCGGACGCGTCCGATAATAAAGTTTGTAACCATCTTCTTTGGTCACCGACTTACCATTCGCTTTTCATGACACTTGCTCGTAACTCTTATTATGTCTTTTTTAGTGTTTATTAAATACTCAGCGCTATTACATGAAAATTATTACAATATAGATTGACGCAGGTCTAATATTTTAAATTATATTTGAAAGTTTATTGGACAGCTTGTTGGCCTTGTGTGTTTTTGGTAATATGCGTCGAACCCGCTGTGATGTCAGAAAGTAAGCTATTCAAAAGTACTGTACTCGTATTTCGTTTGTGGAATAACCTATCTCCCTAATTTGTTTAAGAAAAAAAATTGTCTGCTTATATCTTCATATTTTCATAAATAAAAGACATCACCGTATTCTTATAAAAGATCACCGTATTCTTGCGTGGCTGAGGCCTTGTAATTTTGGAAACTAAATGGCAATGCCCAGAGATGTTACAGCCTGTTCTACACAAAAAAAACTGACAATGATTAAACATATTTAAACTGTTTCAATCATAAAAATGTTGCAATTCTTCTTAAAAACAGCACAAAGATTTAAAAAAAAAAAGAACACAAAAATTACGTACCTTACATATTAGTTTACATACCGAATTCAGTTATAATAAGGGTATTCAAAATGATCGATAAAAATAACACCACTGTACAACATGTGCACAACATTATTGGTCACATTTTTTCATATTACCGTGATAAAAAGCCACTAAATTATTACCAACACGCTACCACGGCCAGCAAAGAAATATAGCATTGTGCAATATTTATCAGAAATTCCCAAAAATAAGAATAAAAAAATCGTCAAAACACAAACCTTATGTGAAATGAAAGTTCACATCTTCGTCGGATTTCTTGGCACTATGGCTTTTAAAACCGTAAGCAACGCATGCAATGTTTTATCCACTTATATATCTTGCTGATTATCATATATTGAAAACAATTTATTTATGATTATTTACGGATTTGATATTTTTCTTGCAACGATGAGATAAATGTCACCAACTTTGGTGACTCTGACTACGCAAGCGTAAAAATGACATCAAGGGCTTTTGTTTCATGTCGAAAGCACCGAGATTACATGTATTTGTCTTTTTAAACTCATTATCCAGAAATTTCAAAAGAAAGGACACGCTAGTGCGTTATAGGTAGTACTATTATATATTCCGTAGTTATAGTTCAAATAAATGTTACTCGTCCAGGCTTGATAACATTTCGCTGTTTACACCAACAACGACAACAACGTTAATATCGACACAAAAAGTTGCTTACCATGTTACGCAATCGACATTTGTTCCGAGTGTCAGTGTCGTCGTGTATACTGTCATACACATAGTTTTTTATAAAGGTTTTTTTAAACGCCAAGCCATAGTAAATTTGTGGCAACTTTACTATGGGCGTTTACGGAGTTTTGAAAACAACACAAAAAAACATGATTGGGTGGGGGGGCATTGACGGCAATTCCCTACCTTAAAATTATTAAAATAAGCAAAGAACTTCCCTACCTTAAATTCAGGTCTAGCTACGGCCCTGTATACCACTTGCCCACACTCGTGCATGTAACTCAACACTCAATGAATAAAACACCACTATTTTTAATCATTAATTCGCGATAAAACACAAGTTTAAGAAAATAATGGCATGCCGATCGATATTATTTGTCATCTGTACAATCCGGCGAGTTTTTTGTTATTTTCCTTAATTAGTATTGTCTATTTTTTTCAATCAGATAAGTTAATCGTACTACCATCAGATGTGTTGTCGCGTCAATGTATTTTATTACCATATGGCGCGGATGTCCCGGCGGCGGCGGCCCATATTCATTATTCTGCAAACAAACTATCATGTTGTAGGAAATCATTATTATATTTTATATTCTACAAAATTGCCCAAACATGTTTTGCGCGAATGTGCACCGAAAAATTTGAGTTTTATGAAAGCAATTTTTGTTGATATTTTTAAGATGGCGGAGGAAGCACAGGACGGGGGGTGACGTAAAACTGGATTTTTCATTACTTTTCATCACACTTGCTCGTAAAGTAGATCTTATTACATCGCTTTTAGGCTCATAATCCAAGCTATTATACACGCGTGCTTTTTACTTTACATTACGGCACTTGTACTATAATAGGTATAACCCGGTAAAGTCAAGTTTGTACGTGACTGCAATTAGACGTACGTGTACGAAGCACTCTTAATATAGCCGGGTAATACTTACAGTTTTTTTTGTAATACCAACAATGAGTTCTTATGCCGCTGAAGTAAATGTCAACCTGCGCGCGCATTACTGATTTGGGCGCCATTTTCCGCAAATGTTTGTTGACGTTTTCGCTGTGTGGTTGAATATTATCAAAAAAAAATGGTTTTTTCCTCGCAAGTGTGACGAAAACAGTCGTATGGAACTCTTGTGCTATTAGTCATTACGCTCTCGGCTTTCTTATCGCGCTCGCCTGCGGCTCGCGCGCATAATACCGCCTCTAGTGTAATGACCAACATAGCACACTCGTATCATAATGTACTATTATCGACTTAACCATAAAATCAGAACTACAGAACCTTTTCTGGGATAGCCCTACATAGTTGCCACTAGGTATTTACTGGATCATAAAGTTGTAAGTTAAGTTCACGTCACCGGGGCGAGTTAACTCTTGTTAGAGATCTGGGGCCTTATTTTTGACTAGTACGCAAGAGTTGCGCATGCGAAAGGAGCCGACCTTCGAACGATATTGTTTGGAATAAGGTTCAATATCGTTTAAAAGTCGGCTCCGCTCGCATACGCAAGTATTGCGTACGATTCAAAAATAAAGCCCCAGAAACTTGTCAAGAATCTTTGCTATTCAAACTATTGAATAGCAAAGATAATATTTTTTCGTTTAAAGCAAATCAAGAAGATTATACGTGTTAGGAGCTATGATTTAGGGTTTTAGGGAGTTCGAAATGTCTTGGTCAGTATCCAGTTAGATCTCACTTCTTTTATTAGAGAAGCATTTATCTGAGTGCTTATCTTGGCACATGCATGTTATTGATTGGATTTTCTTATATTATGTATAATTGAACATCTTACCGTATTTGGAGTTTTTGTTAGGTATCCTGCCGTATATTTTGGGTTCATAGTAGTTTTCATCTTCTGCAAAGAAACAATGGGGATTGTCTAAAATCTAGACCTCCATGTTTATTTTAGACTAGCTGCGCCCCGCAGTTTTATCTGCGAATCCTGCGTTTGTTCGGATAAAATGTAGCCTATGTTTTAATCTAGGGTACGAGCTACCTCCACAGCGAATTTTATCTAAATCCGTTTTGCCGATTCAGCTTGAGGGAGTACCAAAGATACACACACACAATCGGTCGTTACCAGCCATAAAACGTCCACTGCTGGACGAAGGCCTCCCTTTATAGAGTGGTGTTGTGATAATCCCCACGCTTAGCAGGCGGCTTGGGTATCGCAGAATGTTTACCACCGTTAACCGAGAGGACGCTGCTGCCCGTCCTCCGGTGGTTCTGGTTGCAGTTTAAGGACACACACAGTCACACACCGACAACCTTTCGGATTTATAATATAAGTCGGATAGCAGGATAGTAACATTATGAAAATATAAAGCAATCTAAGCAACTTATTTGATTATTTCTGTTATTTTCATCTTAGTCCTTTTTTTAATGAATTATTTAAATTTTCCGTGGCTGATGATGTCATCATTGGCTTTATAATTTGGGGCCGTTGCCACAAAAAAGACGTCTAAGAAAAAAATATAATGACATCAATGTGTCAATGTCATGTCGGAGCATGGTTTCATTTTTTGGTTCGCTTTTTGTGTATTCAGCCAGTGTCAACTAATAGGCACTTTCAGGTGTATTTTGTATCAATTTATATAAATGTGTCATCAAATCACAGCCAGTCACACGAAGTTAGTCACAGTCGCGTCTAGTAAAGTTGTCGCGACTTTACTATGGGCGTTTATATGGAGTTTTGAAAACAACACGAAAATACGTGTTTCACTACATTATACCATGCACTTGACCATACTCGGGCATGTAATTCAACACCACTATTTTAAATCATTAATTCGCGAAAAAACAGAAGTATTAGAAAATAATAGAATGCAGCGACATGATTTTTCCGTGTTTCCACCAAAATTCAAATAAACTGTTTTTGTTGTTTCTTCTTTCCTTCTAAGAGGATTATGGCGTCGCACTATGTGCGTTTGCCAGTTTCAAGTATTTTAATATTTAACGTTTTTTACGAATTCCAATCAACACAGTCTTAGTCACACGTCACACACAGTAAGTCACGGTCAAATCCAATCATTCCCTAGTAAAGTAATGGCAACTTTACTACAAGCTTCTTCGGAGTTTTGAAAACAACAGTTACACCACATTATATTACTTGCACACACTCATGCATGCTCGTAAAACGGCACTTAATGAATAAAACTCCATCATTTGTTTTACATTAACACTCGAAAAAATACAAGTTATGGAAAATAATAGGTGCAAAGTGGTCAATTTTGATTAGTTGACAGTTCTAAACTAATTCAAATATTGCTGTCACTTTTTCACTAGGTATGTTAGCTAAGGACAGCAATACTTTAGTTAGTTTAGATGTGTCAACTAAAACCTTCAAAATCAACCACTGATTTTTTTGCGTTCCTGCCTTGGAGGATCTAGCTCTTCAAAGATTCCTGCCAAAAATCAAATTTTAGTTAGTTTTATTTTTGCTTCTTTCCCTTGCTGCCCGCCTAACCTGCGATCCGTGATAAACGTAAATCCACTCTTTTTTCCCTTTGAAAACGAGACAGACGTATCCATATTCTAGCTTTATAACGTTCCCGCTCGGGGAAAGACCAATTAGTCCTCGGTGCGGGCCTGCAGATTTTGGCTCTTGTCAGTTTTGGAGAAACTCATTCACTGTTATTGATGACATAGACACTTGGAGGATCTAGCTCTGATCATGAAAAATGCAATATTAACTAAATTTATTTATTTTGTTTGTTGGCTCACTCAGCGTTGCCACCTCTACGACTTTTTACGTAGATCTACGTATTTTACGACTTTCCTGCAAAGCTACGAACTTCAGCCCCAGAATCTACGTAGTTTTTAACAAATTTGCAAAATAGCATACTAATTAGCTAAGGCTCATATTGTAGCTAGATGTACAAGCTTTCATTCTCCATACCAGTTATAGCTCGATTCGATTTCAGATTGGTGTTATTGAACGATTTTCAAAACACAAATTTCGGTTTTTTTTAGTATTTGTTTGCTACTTAGGTGATTTCAGCTGCTGATTTGCGTATGATGATAGAATTTAGCCAGAATCTGTTCTTCACTTAAAAATAAGTACGTACAAACAACAAACTCTACAAACTTTTCTTCAGGAAATTTTACTAATTCTACGACATTTTCTAATCTGGCCTTTTTTTAAATCCGAGTTGGCAACGCTGGGCTCACAAGCGGGTAGTCGCAGATCGCAGCGCAGGCTACACAGAAATGCGTCGAGCGCAGACACGGCCTCTGTCATGCCATTCAAATTTCATGCCAACCGCATTATAATAAGGCACACACCAACGGCCTTACCTAAAATAATCTCGATTCTCTTGGTCTCTGCTTCTCTGTCCTTTTCTAGCACGTGCAACTTCACGTCAGAGAGAAGATGGCAGAGCATCCTAAGCAGTGACTAACGGTTGAAAAGTTTTTTTAGGTACGGCCGTATATGTCGTGGCTTGGACTGACATCGAGCGCGGCCGCGCCCGATCAACGTCATTTGGTGTGTCCTAAATTTTTCTTTATTTCAATGTACCTACCTATTCAGTATGAAATTTGAATGGAACCTGTAGAAGCGGCAAACACAGTGGCGGATTTACACATTTGCCGCCATTAGGCTATACAAATTTTGCCGCCCCTCCCGACCTCGATAACCTGGCACAGAAAACTTAATAATGACCCTTCTTCACAATCATGCCATAGTGGTTGATGATGACAATTCACTCATTATGGTCAGAAATGCAAACTTTTCATTGAGCCTTTTGTAGACCTGCCGTTTATCTAATTCGGATACGAGCATACGAGTCTAGGGCAATGTGGACGAAAAATGTGTTAACCCTGAAAGCATCACTCACACTCGGATCTAATAACACTTAGGCACTGACCTCTATGATACAAGTACGCTGGACTAATTATTGTCTAGGAAATGACAGTTTTTTTGTGTCGATTTGAAACTCATCTCCAGTACTAAAATGTATAATTTGTGTCATTAAAATATTAGTTCCATGGATGCTCACACTGCTATCCGTTAGCTATCCGCGCCAAAATCCAATCGGAAAAACAGCTTCAATTTGCTATCGACAATATGAAGTCCAGCGTACTTGTATAATAGAAGTCAGTGCACTTAGATATATAAATATGTATATTTTAATATATGTTGTCACGTAGCGTTCAAAACGCTTAAAATTATTTCTAAATAAAAAATAAATAAGGTTAAATTATAATTATAATTTACAGCCGATTTAGTTATTAAGCCTTTATCGCAAGTAATAATTAACAATATCCCTACTACATATTTTCCTACTAACTTGCGTGTTACAAATCGTCGTATTACTTGTGTCAGCGCGCCGTAATTTCTTTTGTTATCGTTCTGAGTCAGTCGCTATGCGATGCGCATAAACTGCGCGAGCGCCGCGCCAGACGATTCCCTCTGTCGTCGAGTCAGTTCGGACCGAGTATGTCATCAGCCGGACGTATCACTTTATTTGGCGCGTCTAACTGATTTTTAAGTCCAAAATTCCACGCGTCCAAAATCTAGCATTCTGTCTACTAATTATAGTTTTATTTATCATTTAGTGTTCCCAAACTGGGTAAGTTGTGCAAAGTATCTGTTGTTTTAGTGAATTGTATAAAGTGGGTTGTTAGAAAACATTGTCTATTACGTGGTTAAACTAAAACAGTTAGTAAGCAAATTCAGTGTTTTCTAACTAGCCGCTTAGGGTTAAAATATTCATATTCTTTTAGGGTTTACTTGTGTTACCTAATCTTTCAGGAGAATAAATGGTGTTCTAGTTTAAAATAGGTAGGTACTCTAAATACTTAGCCAAAACTGGCAAATTATAATTCAGATTCCATACACCATTCTTGATTTCTTTCTTCTGGGAATAGCTAATTTGTAATTCTTGAAACTCCATCTCTGAATACCTCGGCGGCGTATTTTCATTCGCTAGTTTACTAACACTGGCCAAATTACAGGAACTTGGTTCTGGAAGCTGTAGTGCTCTGAGAACACCAACCCAGGCAATTCCGGAGATCGGAATTCACGACCAACGAGCACATCGCGAGGCAAAGAATTACCGAGGAGAGTGGGGTATTTCCAGACCCCAGTATATAACTACCTTGACCCGGCATGAACTACTTGCATCTTTGTTTTATATTATAGTAAACTTTATATTATAGTGTTTTATGTTACGAGTATAGTAAAACGCAGTAACCTTTAAAGTTGTTTTTCTTGTTTCGCTAATTTAGTTTTATTTTATATATTCTATATAATTCTGTTTGTCTCCGCATTTAAAAGCGTGACAATGTAAAACAAAAAAATGGTTTTTTTAAATTAAGCATATGCCTTTATTAACTACAACAAACTACAAAGACTACTTAGCCTACTACACAACAAAAAACAAAAGGATTGTATCCAGACCGATGAAAGTCTAGAGACAATCCAAATGCTCAAACCCACTACCAGTCGGCAGCGTACCCAGCATGCTGGCGGCATTGCCACGCTGGATGGCAATGCTTATGCGTTTATTTGGCTTGTGCCGCTTCGCCGAATTTGCCGCCGCACCAGCCCTACTCTGTGTCTCAGGAAGATGTGACGGTGCCAAAGTATCAACGCAAGTTGCGTCCCATACAAGGGGCCGTCCCATCTTCCAAGGCACTAGTGTCATACCATCAGGTCTTTTGCCATCGTCACGCGCAAGGCCGCTCGGTTCGAGCACAGCTGCAACATTGGCGGTGGATAAAGCTCGGCGTATGATATCATTCAGGCTAGCGTGGCGGCCGATCCGACCAGCGCTTCTTGAGCAAGAGAGACCATGGTGACCGAGCTGATCGACAGCAGTACCACACTGGCAGCGATGGGCCTCACAGCACCTTGCACCCAAGCGCAAGCTGACAGCTAGACGAAATGCGGTTGGGTCTAAAAGGCTACCAGTGTTAAAGGAGGGAATAGCCTGCAACCAAAGACCTGATTCCCATACAGAGACAGCAAGAATACGAGCGCGATCTGTGACGCTAGTACACGTATCTAGAAGAGATTTCCGTGCTAGTTCACAGATCGGCCGATCCCATAGTCTCTGCGAAGACAAAGTCCTCGGAAAATCAGTATTTGGGCAAGCCTCCCTCCAAACATTCTTGGCCTCATTCAAATGAGCTACTACTACACCGGAATGGCCTAAAGAGGGAAGAAGGATTTTTTCAATTAATTTATGTGTACTATGAACTGAGGACAAGAAAGCTGGTAGAGCTACACTTGAAATTTTGCGGATCCCTAAGCCTCCTAACCTTACTGGTAGTGAGGCTTGCGACCATGTCCTGTCATTCATGTCAACATTCAAAACCGATATTAGTGTTTCCTTTACGACATTGTCTAAGCTCGAAAGGAGCTCACCGTGTTTCCACAGTCGTAAAGTGTATATAAATTTTGGCACAAACAGACAATATTTGATAATGGTAAACGCCAAAAAATGTTTGGCCCCATATTTGCCGCCCCTCAAATTTGACGCCCTAGGCTCCAGCCTACTCAGCCTGCTGGTAAATCCGCCACTGGGCAAACACTTGACGATAAAATTACTCATACTCAATTACTATAACACTCTGCATGGTCTAAGATCTAATGTAGTTATAGAGTCTGCTTACCTTCCGAGTAGTCACGATCGGCTTCTTTTTCTTCCTTTTTGTTGATGTCTTATTCACACGGAACCCCATTCCGTCTATAATCATTTTTATTGCCAACCTGAGAACATAATATTTACAGACCGTTAGCAGGTACGAGTTCGACTCACGCAACGAGGATTCCGTAAACTGAATCCATCGAAAATTGCTCTAATGAAAATACAGGTAATAGGTCAGGTTGAATGGGAGACCGGAAAAATTATCGCCCATACATCGATATAACTACTGAATGGTCGATTCTCTAACAGCAAATGTAAGTTTTTAAACAACAAAAAAATAATGTGACCTAACTTCAATATATGTTAGATTTTTCATATATTTTTTTGGATGAACGAGGCTTTGTGGCCGACTAGAAGTCACGAACTGTAGAGACGACAGCTTCATGCACTGGAGACATTGGAGTGCTCCAATTACACAGTTGTTACACAGATCATGTCTTATTTTTACTTATAACAAGCGATTATTATATAATTGACCTGTCATTTCTTTTATGTTTTTGAAGCTTAAACAGTAAGAAAAATTATGACGTCTGACAGGACTCGAACCTGCACACGAGCAATCAATAGGTTTTTCTTACTGTTCAAGCTTTATAAAACATAGAAAAACCCAAACAGTAGGAACACTTCTAATAAAAATATTCTGTCATTTCTTGTATTACATTTTGTATTCTCCTAGCTAAGTTAGGGGCGTTTCTTCGGAGCCCTGATTTTCGATGTCCAGGGGCTTATTTTATTTTAAAAAAATAAGTAAAGATACCTCGTATATTTTTTTTACAACAGTTTAGCTTTTTGTCTAACTGGGACATTTGCATTTTTTTGTATAATTGCACTCTAGATATATATAAAACAAATATTTGAAGTCCAGTATTCTTATTCATACCTGACCGGGACCTGGGTATGTCCTATAACTGCATCCAGAACCACTGGAGGATGGGCAGCAGCGTCCTCTTAGTTAACGGTGGTAACACTCTGCGATCCCCAAGCCGCCTGCCAAGCGTGTGGATCATGGCAACCCCTCCCTATTAAAGAAGAGGCTTTCGTCCAGTAGTGGACGTTTTCTGGCTGATAATTATGATTCTTATTCATATGGCGTGTCCGGTCTCCGTTTTCTTGAAGAAATCCATTAATATTGTCTATTTGAACTATTCAATCAATGTTTTTAGGGATTATACCATGATCTGTTTTTAAAATATAGCGTGTGAATTTTAACTGTTTATTTTTTTTTATAACTGTGAAAATAAGAGTTGCCCGTCACAAGCCCTTTATTTCTCTGTGGCAAGTTTCATTTAACCATATAGCTCGTAAATAATTAACCTGAAGCTATTGCCTACGTGTGGGCGGTAGTCAGTCATGCTCCAAACGTGTTAGAAACTAAACTTGTCGGCTGGTCTGAATGGATCCGGAGATAGGAAGGTCTTATTCCTCTGGCCTTGGTCAATGAGGTTTCTTATTAGTATGCTTACTTTTTTGATGTTATTATACCGTAAAAAAAAACTAGGCTAGCTAGAACCTTTAAGGTGTTAGTTATCTGTAGTAAGAACGATAGCTCTGAAGTATGTTTGTATGTTTCGAAAATTTCTTATTCCTCTGGCTAAAAACCTATTGGAAATATAAATCAACATTTATTTCCTAAGTTTTACTTGCTACCTTACGTTAATTTTCATTTTGGGCGTTTGTAAAAATACTATATTGTTAAATATTATTTAATACACACTTAATTTTTCTGAAAATACTGTTGTCTCTGAACCAGTTTTTGACTTTTATTGCATAACAGGAACCTTAATAGCTTGATTAACTCATACGTTTAATCATAATTAGCGACAATATTTAAATACTGCATCAAAAACCCATTTTTTTATATCCGTGGCATACGTGTTTTTTTCTCGAAAAGTCGACTGAATTTAGTTTCCTGCAAAACGTAATAAAACATATTTGTGTCAGTGGATTTTTAGTTTCATATTTATAATAGAAAAAAATAATAATTGTAAAGATAAGGTCAATCATAGTAGCCCACCCCCCATCAAATCATTAAATCGTCGTCAGCCATAAGACTGCCACTGCTGGACGAAGGCCTCCCAATAGAGGGGTTTTGCCATAATCCCCACGCTTGGCAGGCGGCTTGGGGATCGCAGAATGCTCACCCCCGTTAACCAAGAGGACGCTGCTGCCCGTCCTCCGCTCCTCAGTTCCATCCTAGATCGCATCACTGCTTAAAATTTTAGGCATTGGTATTTAGATAGTATATTTAAAATAAAATATGGTATTTTTGATAGGGATGACTTAAGGTCTGAAAGGGCGGAAAAACTTTCCATGGATGTTTTTAACGCTCCAATAAATCTACCCTGAAACAACTCATTCAACATGATATCTAGGTGCTACGTTCATTCTGATTGATGTTGTATGGAAAATGTTCATCATTTAACATGAAATTTGAAAGGTCCTTAAAATATACTGATCTCAGTAACGTGAATTTTATTAATCTTTAATATCAGAAAGGACTTTCTTCTAAAGAATTAAATTTGAATAGCCCTTCAAACTTATTTTGTACTATTAGTCAAATGGAAGAACTAAAAGAATTCAAAGGGACCTGTTAGTTTTATTCAAAAATTACGATGGTGGCTCTCTCGTATCATCTGTAAAGAAAAGTTAGTCTGATTTGAAGGAGCCGGCTGCAATCGACCTAAAAACAACGAACGAAACGTTTGCAAGTTTAACACTCAGCGTTGCTGGGTGTTTTAGGCAATTTTAGGGCATAACTTGGGCTTGACCATGATTTTATTTTATGACATATGACCTACCTGATATTATCAAATACTTGTAATATGCATATACTTGAAACTGGCAGAATACATATGGTGCGATGCCAAAACATAGAAAGAAATAAAACGCAGATACCGATATACTTATTTACATAAGTAAAAGTTTAAACTTTTATGTGATTACTTTTCTCCGTAGGTTTTAAGGAGCAAAGAATATGGCCTAAGAAAAAGTTTTAACTAGTTTGTAAAGTTGGATTCTCGCCATCTAGTAATTTTTTTGGGAACTAAAGACACTTTTCAGATTTTTCCCATAATAACTGTTATGTGACCTTACTTCTTGGCAAATTTCATGAGTCTAGGTCAACGGGAAGTACCCTAAGAATTTTGATTTAGTTCACTCTAAAAAACCCACGCGGTAATTTTTATTGCGTTGACTTAGAAGCTTGACTTTTTACTTTTTTACAGATCCAAAGGACCGTGGACTGAGGTATTTGATATTAATTTCAACTTGATACCTCCACGCATTCCAGAGAAAAAGGGTCTTGACAGACAGACAGACAGGCTGACAGACAGACGGACAACCGAGTGATCCTATAAGGGTTCATTTTTTCCTTTTAAGGTACGAAACCCTAAAAACGCTGCCTATGTTTTTTTGATGAAAAGGCTCACGTTTGACCTTGTCTAACCAAGGCGTAGACAAGATCTAAGGTGGAGCACGCTTGCCCAGAAGATACATAATTGTTTACTCTTCGTTTTGATCCTCAGATTATATGAGCGTGGAAAAATCGTTGTTGGTAGAGTTCCAAACCTTTGCAGTACGAATTATATATGTGCTTTCGAAGCGCTTTGTGCTTACAAAGTACTGCAAAGGGATGAAGTGACGTCTGTCTTGGACGTCCTGTAGCGGAATGGAGAGGGTCGAATCAACTCGTGTCATCAACTCCTGAGCGCGCTTGCACTCGCCTATATCGAGTCCAAAGCGTTTAGCTGGTAGTGGTCTTTGCTGAACCATCCCATAAGTGGCAACAATATTCCATGCAAGACCGCAATTGCGCTTTGTAAAGGTTCAACAGTTGTTTAGGAGTAAAGAACTGCCTCACCTCATACAAGATATATGTACCAAGTGTATTGGCTGCAGTCTTCGCCTTGTTCTCAACAAAAGAGCCAAATGTAGACCCTTTACGAGTATAGAGGAGATTTGCATTCTAAGCACCTAAATATGATCGTTGAGCGGAACTGACGCATCTGCGAATATTGAGTTGCCGGCAACCTGACTCTTTTTTGCAGAAAAAAGACATTCTTGTCTTTATAAAGTCTTGGGTTGACAAATGTAAGCGACATCTATGAGCGGTTTAGGTAACTACCTATACCGATTGCATCAGATGTGTGAAAGAGATGGATATATGTGGAATAATATAGGTATGAAAGAGACAGCACAAAAGGAAAGGTATGAGTGAGATAGTTTATAAGAATTGTAAATAGGTGTAAAAGAGAAAGATAATAAAGTCAATTGAAAAGCTACGACTCGGCCTTTCACTTCTTTCATGGCGCTGTGCCAAAAAATAAAACGAAAATAATTAGAAAGAGTACGAAATACTCTAAAAATTTTACGTCACGAAGTGCATTACAAGAAACTACGATAATAAAACATAAAAAACAAAACAAAGTGAACAAGATCACGAAGAAAAAAGAAGAAAAGTTTTCGACGCCATACGATTGAGCGTACGTACCACGTTCGTGGCGAAAAATATATTCTTTATTTCAGTTTTAGGAACAATGGAATCTATTCACGAAAAGGAACTGGAACAATACACTGTCCAGCAATTGCGAGATGAATTGAAATTACGAATCCTTCCGTATACGGGTATCAAGATCGATTTGATAAATAGGATTATCAAAGATAACAAGGATAAAATTCACTCTGGAACAATCGAAGTCTTGAAGGAGGAACGAGACCGAAGGTTGTCTCAAACAATAGAAATTAAGGAGTTACAAGAAAAAATAACTAAGTTGCAGGAAAATCACCAGCAAAATGCAGGTCAGTCAGTGAATTTATCTCCTACCACTTCTCACAATCTACAAGAACATGATTTAACAAATATATTGCTGCAAATTGCGCAAACGCAAAACCAAATTGCGCAAAACATATCGCCCACATTTCAAATTTTTTCGACAAGCGATACTAGCAATGCGATACCGTTATTTGCCGGAAACAAAACAGATAATGCGGTAGAATGGCTAAGGCAAGTAGAAAGGGTAGCAAGTTTGGCAAATTGGTCACAGAATTTAACGTTAGTAAATGCATCAATGAGACTTCGAGGTCCTGCGCAAAATTGGCAAAAAGTTATTGGTAAAAACATAAATTCCTGGCTTGAATGGAAAGAAAAAATTGCGGAACATTTTAAAATAAGAATCAGTTTTGCTGAATTTATAATGTATCAATCTCAACGAACTTTAAGATCGAATGAAACCATAAGTGATTATATTTATTCAAAAAACGCTATGTTGGAGAAATCTCCAATGAGGATTCCAGATGCAGATCGAGTATCACTCATCCTGGAAGGCATCACGGATGCAAGATGGTCAACTCCGCTCGCTGTGCAATGCTGCAAAGAAGTAACAGAGCTGATAACGCATGCTGTAGCATTGGACGTGGTAAGAAAAGTGTACCAACCTGGAAATTACGAAAACAAGCAGACGGTGAGCAATCATACCCAACAAAATGTAAGTAACTTTGATAAACAACACACTAGAAGTAATTTCATCAAAAGATTTAACCCAGTGACAGACAAAACAGAAGATCAAACATGTTATCGATGCAAACAGAAAGGACATATTTCTTATAACTGTGATGTAAAAATACAACAACCCTCAAAGGGCAATGAGTCAGTAAATAAGCCTACACTGAACTACAAAACAGAGACAAAAACACCAAAAGACAAAACCTCACAAATATTTCAAAAACAAATAAATTGTGTACAAAACGATATACCAGATAAATTCGACATACCCTCTGTAACACTCATTCCAGTTATCCTAAACGGCAAGATCGAGACTAAAGCTTTGCCAGACTCCGGATCGGTCATCACGCTAATAGATAAGAAGCTACTACCACCAGAGACAGAAGTTTACCCATGGCAAAAAGGTACATTCAAGATAGCTGGCAACATGATGACTCCTGTAGGATGGATCACAGGAAGAGTACAGGTGGGAAAAATTGATTATATTATGCCGCAGATTGGTATTTGTACAGAGTTACCCGTAGATATGATATTAGGAAAAGACTGGCAATACGCTGTCTATGCCAGAATTATACACGAGCCTGATGGTAAAGTATGTATCATCACACCGACACACACAGAAAGTTTCCCGAAGTTATTGTCAGACCAAGACACTATCGCATGTTGTATGGAAAACCAAAAACAAAATACAGTAATGATAACAGATGCAGATAGAAGCGAAATAATGAAAATAGTTGATCAATATCCAGATGTATTCAAAAAAGATGAAAATGATGTTGGAGAATTCACAGATATTGAGCTAAAGATAAACTTAACACACGATAACCCAATAAAATGCAAGCCTTACAGATTACCAGAGCCGGAAAGAAAATTTTTGAAAGAAAATGTTGAAAAATGGATACAACAAAAAGTATGTAGACCTTCAGAATCACCATATGCTGCGCCAATGTTTGTAGTAGAACAGACTCAACATTCTACAACGCCATACAGACCAGTGGTGGACTACTCGAAAACCATAAATCCAATCACCAAAGTTGATGTCCAACCCATAGAAAGAATGGAAGACATTGTGAGTAAAATATCAGAATTTATTTTCAAATTCAAGCTTGACATTTATCATGCATATCATAATATTAAAATCAGAGAAGAAGACATCTACAAAACTGCAGTAATCACACAAGACCACCATGTCGAATTCATGAGAGTAATGTTTGGTTTAGTCGGAGGACCAGCAATTATGTCAAAAGTTATAAACGCCACGTATGGAAAATTTTATGATAAAGGAATCAGACTGTACTACGATGATATAACCGGAGGAGCTAACTCATTTGAAGATTTGAAGAATATTTTGCATCAAGTACTAACAGCAACCAGAGAGAAAAATTTAAAATTAAACAAAGAAAAATGTATCTTTATCACCACAGAACTACCATTATTTGGAAGGTTAGTCGGATACAAGGAAGAACGACCTGATCCAAAAAGTACTATGGCAGTTGAGAGATACACCACACTAACAAGTGTCACAGAAGTTAGATCATTTTTAGGATTCACAAATGTGTTCAGGAAATACATAGAAAATTATGCAATTATGGCAAAACCATTAAATGACATTTTGAAGAAAAATTACATGGAAAATGACACTATTGAGAAGAAAAAACAAACTAAAAATAAGAAAATACAGCTTACAGAAGAACAACAACAAGGTTTTGACAAATTAAAGACATGTGTAACTAATACACCAATTTTAGCTTATTTTCAGCAAGACGCAGAAACCATTGTAGAGACAGACAGCAGTTACGTTGAAATGGCCGCTTGTCTTCTACAAATCCAAAATGGTGAGAAAAAGGTCATAGAATATGCTAGCCGATGCCTGAAAGATGCTGAAACGCGATACCACATCAATGAACTAGAGGTAACAGCAGTACACTGGGCAATCGTAAGTAGATTCAGAATATATTTACTAGGAAAGAAATTCACACTAATCACAGACAGCTACTCGACAGCATATGTAATCAACAAGTCAAAATTAAACAAGAAATTTGCTCGATATGTAATTGATCTAGCACCATTTGACTTCACTCCTGTACACAGACCTGGCAAACAGAATGTCATAGCAGATCATTTGTCTCGATACCCATTACAAGATATGTGCATGATGGTAATCGCCACAAGTAACGAAGAGAAATTGAAATTAGCACAGAGTTCTGACAATTTCATCAAATCAATATGCTCAAAATTAATTTCAAATGAAGATTCACATCATTTACAACAAATAAGACAGTCATTCAAAATAGAAAATGGAATATTACTGCACATAAACGAAAATGAACTTTTTCACAAAGAGAAAATAGTTATTCCACAGAGTCTCCGATCTACAATAATTAAAATAGCACATGATGATAGTGGTCATTTAGATTACAGTACAACCATGGAGAGGATTAAGCAAAAATATTGGTGGAAGACACTCAGGCAAGACATAAAGGCATACACAAAAGCATGCATCACCTGTGCTGCCACCAACAGACGTACCAAACTGGCCTATGGATTGATGGGTAAACGAAGCATTCCAGAAAATCCTATGGAGATAATATCGGTCGACCACATTGTTGCTTTACCTCAGACAGACGCAGGTAACACTTATATTATTGTACACATTGATCACGCTACCAGATATGTGATGGCCAAGCCCACATGCTCACTATCAGCAAAGGATGTCATGGAAACTATCGAAAATGATATCATATTTCGATATGGACCACCATTGACATATATTTCAGACAAAGCACCATGTTTTATGAGTCAATATACACAAAATTTCTTCAATAAATATGGCATAGAACACTTACCCACGACACCATACACACCAATGAGCAATGGATTAGTAGAAAGGGCAAACGCAACTTTAGTGACAGTTCTAACTAAAATGGCCCTCGAACACAAAAATGAATGGGTTAAATTACTACCCATGGCAGTATTATGTATCAACACTGCACAACAAAAAACTACAGGATATTCACCGTTCTATCTATTACATGGATATGAGCCAAGAATTTCACCAAAAGAAATCATGATCGGCACAGTTATTTCAGACATAGAACGAAAGCATCAGTTAGATTACCTTTCAGAAGCAAGAAAAACAGCGTTACAAAACATAGAAACATCTAACATGAAAAACAAAGTTAGATTTGACCTCAGAAGAATTGAACATAATTTTCAAGAAAAGGATTATGTCATGTATGAATGGCCTCAAGCAACTGATAACAAATTGACACCTAAGTACAAAGGACCTTACCAGATAATCAAGAAAGTTGGATCAGTATGTTATGAAATCAAAAATGTCCAACAGCCTACGCAGAAGAAAATTGTTCATGTTCAATTTCTAAAACCTTTAGTCCCTCCCCCCGTCCTAGACTATGTTTCAGATATTTTAGATGCAGAAAACAATGATGAGATTGAGAGTACATCTCTCTATAACCATGAGGACAGCGATGACAACCAAATCGATAGTACATCAGTACCCATGCATGATGTAAACACTGCTAAAGATGATGATGATGGTAAAGTCCCCTATGTGACCAAGAGCGGACGCAATACAAGAATACCAAGGATGTACAATGTGTGAAAATGGACAAAATTATCAGTGTTTGTGTTTTCAATACTCGGACTAGACAATTAACAGTGAAATTAGTGATATTTCAAATATAAATTAATTTCAATAACCTGACGAGACATTAAAATATAAATAGTGTGCTATTATTAACACCATAAGTAATATGCAGAGATAACTGTAAGTTTTGTTAATTATTACCAAACCAATCTTAGTTTCATAGCAAATCTAACAACCTAAGATATTATGTTGTTGCCGAGTAAGTAAAATGTAGTTAAAATACTTTTATAAACAAGACCTATAGATTCATATTATTCTAAGTATGCTAAAGATAGATTATTTTCAGTACCTACTTAACAATTTTTTTTCTTATAAGATATCCAAGTTCTAAATACCTAAGTACATGTAATACTTATCACTTACAGTAAAATAAAACAAATGTAAAAAGTAAAAATCATTTATTAAAGCAAAGTTTGTAATGTTAACATAGTAAATATGCATCAATAAACCTAGGTAACCTACAAACAATAAATTAAGATTTCCTAAAATATGTAAAAATTTCAGTTTATGCTCATTGTTAAAAGATTATTTCTTGATATTTTTGAGAAACTTTTGGCACAAGTATATTTTTTTTTTTAGTTGAAATTTAAACTTACATTTAAGTTCATTAAGTACAATAAATAAGTTTTTTTATATAAAAGCAAATAAGTAGATATGTAAGTTCATTTCAACAGTGTAAAAGTAAATAAAATAATTAAGAAAAGTGTATGATAGGCAAAGTATGAATGTTTTGAAAAATGAATTGTATAAAGTAAAGTATAAAAGTTAGTAAATGTATTGTATAATTTAAAGTATGAAAGTAGAAATTAGAAAAGTTAACGTAAATAAGAACATGTAAGTAAGTAAAATTTAAAATCGAAATCTTTAGATTTCAATTTGTAAATTTCAAGGGCATGTAAGCGACATCTATGAGCGGTTTAGGTAACTACCTATACCGATTGCATCAGATGTGTGAAAGAGATGGATATATGTGGAATAATATAGGTATGAAAGTGACAGCACAAAAGGAAAGGTATGAGTGAGATAGTTTATAAGAATTGTAAATAGGTGTAAAAGAGAAAGATAATAAAGTCAATTGAAAAGCTACGACTCGTCCTTTCACTTCTTTCACAAAGACATAATTTAACTTCTGCACAAAACAAAAAATTAAGAATGCAATACTAATTAACGTCATTTAACTTTATTCGGCGTTTTTAAGTAAGGACCTAAATCTTACGCTATGATAGTCCGCTTAGCTCCGTTAGCGTCCGTAGTATGTACCTACAAATGGTCTCCTTTCGAGTAACAATACAAAAATTAAGCTTACCCGGCAGTGGTATAGCCGACGTCTTTTAGCTTGTTTCTATCTGCGGCACAGAACAGAGAATGTAGCGCCGGCTGGGCATCCAGGATCTCTACTGGGCTGCGGGAAACCTTTATGCTCATGTTGGCATACTCCGCAAGATCTTGGTAATGGGAATTTGGACCATCGTGCCTGAAAATTCGGAACTGTAATTGTCACTTTTGTAATATTATTAATCGCTCCCACACGCACATAGGCAGCCACAAACACGCAATTCTACACTAATACGTAGACACACAGAAAGGCACACATACACATTCCTAAAACAATATTTAAGTTAACAAGAACAATATCACTCTGAAACTTTTAAACTTTCGCTATTTGAACACATAATCAGCATTAATAGCAAAAAAGTAATTTGCATTTGTTTGTACGCGATTAAGTCCAGGTGATAAACATAAGTAAATATCTCTTCTGTCAGTATTGATCCTTAATTTCTAACTTCTTTCATTGAAAGACAGAAAGAAAGAAAAATAAATTCTGTAACATCGGTACAAAATAATAATACTTATAGCGATGAGTAATTAACAGATTCTTGTCTGATGTCACAAAAATAGCATCAACTCGGCATGATGCTTTTTAACATTCAAAACTTATGTGTAAACGCAAATTCTGCATTGTGCGTGAGTAGCTTACGTAATCTGCGTGGCTAATACGGTAGCGGGAAGACGTGCGTGGGCGATTCTCACAAAGGTACGTAAACAACGTGTGCGGAGTCCCTGGGACCTACCTTGCACTGTATGTTACAAAAAGGGATTTTATTATACATGTAACTACATGAATTATACTAGTATTGATATTTTAGTATTGCAGATTGTATAAAATCATCCCGCAGTCGTAATATTCGTTCTACTTCGTTTTGTAGAAAGTCCGCCTGGGGAAGTACCACACCTTGGTCAGTTATTCAACCACCAAGCAGTAGTGTGCAGCATTACTGTGTTCCGGTTTGAAGGGTAATGTTACCAGAGAAATTACAGGGTATGAAAAGATTTAACATCTGATATCTCAGCAGGGTGACGAGTGCAGGGCAGTGCGGCGCAGGATTGTATTCGCAAGTATACAATTCTGGCACTGCTGCTGTTAGTTGCAGGCATGACGCCTACCACCAGGCGAACGTCTTGCTCGTCTCGTCACTAGTTTGTATTGTTTTTGAAACACTTCCATCAGCGTAAGTAAGTAGGTATTCAATAAAAAAAATGAATCCAGCTGTCACATCGTCATAATAACCCTAACATAGTCCATTGCTGAACATAGACCTCTCCCAAGGCACGCCACTCAGCCCGATCTCAGCAGGTCCGGAGCGTCACAAAATGATTCCGGCTACAATACGTGACGAACCCGATGTTGTGTCTATTTTAGGGATACATGCGATGTGTTTTAGACTATAAAGTCTATAAACAAAAATGTGATTGTGTTACGGCAAATAACTTTACAAACTGCTGCATACCTCCTAAAATCCCGTCACTATATGAAAATCAAATTCTGAACCACCGCAACACGCCCACTTTCGTCACAGTTTTTGATTACACTGAAGTTTGCTTCTAAATGACAGTTATACTACAGACAAGATTAATATTGCTAGAAATCAAAAATAGCCATATTTTAGGGTAATATTTCGTTGAAGTATGAGAAAACGTATCGTGACTATTGCCAGAATTCCGGTTCTACCATATTCCTGGGACAACAATTAAACAGTATTTTGAAGCCCAATTAAGGCGATATAGAGCTCTAAATCGTATTTATCAGTTCAACATACGTCTACAAACTACAGAGCCTACAAAAGTGGTTACTCAATTTATCTAAACTTTTCTGAGACTTGAGAGTTTCAAAAAAGCAGTTGGGACATGCAGATTTTATTTATTTATTATTTATTTAATTCTTTATTGCACACATAAATACATTAATGTACAAAAGGAGGACTTAATGCTAAAGCATTTTCTACCAGTCATCCCCGCGGTTAAAGAGATGGGGATGTAGGCGCAAAAAATACATTATAGTTAAGAGCAAATACAATAATTACAATTAAATTAACTAATAACTAAAAATATCTATCTTATAAATGTAAATTACCAATAAATAAAATTAAATACAAATAATTAATTAGATAATAAAATAAACTTATAATATATACAATATATAATATGAAAAACAAATATTTTACACTTGTTTGGAGTTTATTTTTATGATATTTTAATATTAATGACTGTTGGGTTGCCCGTAACAGTAAATTTGATAACTTAAATATGTATTCATTAAATAAATACGCAGTTTATTTAAGTATATTTCATACAAAAATTATAAAAATTGCTAAAGTCCTGGTCGCCCTAATAAGCAAATGTACAACTTTTTGAAAAACGCCCTCAAGCGTCTGCCCTAAGTAAATATACTTTTGAACTATATCTAGAGAGAACCCATGTACGGGAACCGGTCTCGGAACAACGTGCTCGTTGGTGGAATAACCTTGGTTTTGACCAAGCTCATCCGACGACCGATGCATTGAGAAGAATCAGCTAGACTATCCAGCATCCATTGCAAGTCATCCAGCGATTCAGCCGTTATGATGTTGATGATGTCGTTTGCAAACCATAGGGAGAGATGTACTCGCCGTTAATATTAATGCCGCGTCCTGCCCAGTCCATCGTCTTAAACATAATATCATCCAATGACTCACCCGGGTTTGTGAAGATTGCTTCCAAAGTCTTCAGTATCAAGAGTTTCGTTAACATATTGCTCGAGAACTTTGTCTCTATATGCGTACTTGACTTGATTAATAACATCATTTACGTCACTGTACATCGTTTTTATCTGCAAAGAGGGCTCCGTTATGACTTATGACAATGTACGAGATAGCGTGAGGTATTTTTTTTTATTTCTGTCTGGTGAGGTGACGAAACAAGCGAGACGTTCGCCTGGTGGTAAGCGTCACGCCTGCTTCTAATAGTAACAGTGCCAGAATTTTGTACTTTCGAATACAATCCTGCGCCGCACTGTACTGCGCTCGTCACCCTTAGATATTAGATGTTAATTCTCTTCGTACCCAGTAATTTATCTCTTAACATTGCCCTTCAAACCGGAACATAGTAATGCTTGCACACTACTGCTTGGTGATTGAATAACTGGCAAAGGTGTGTACTTCCCCAGGCGGACTCTGCAGTAGAGTCCTACCACTATAATATGTAATTTTCTACTAGAAGCTTACTCCCGCAGCCATTCTCCTTAGTCTGTCTGCGTCAAACACGAAAAAATGGATACGACATTTTTGTTAAATAAAAGGTTTTATTACAAAGAAAGTAATTTGGCAATAACTTCTGTCCATCAAAGCAACTCTCGATCTACGACGCGACGTATAGAATTTGTGAAAGAAAAAAATTTGCTGTTCCTAGAAAGTGATATTTTTTTATTTGTTTTGTATTTATTTTGGTCCAAGGTGATTCCATAAAAAATAGAATACAACTGCAACACCCAAAACAATCACACAGTTTAATGCAGGAGATCAAGTTGGCCCAGTGCCCACAGCGAGCGGTCTAGAGTTCTGAGTTTGGACTCATGGTTGCTAGGGCCAGTAGTAATTTTCGGTGCGTATTATCAAGTTTGACCAACCATTGCTATCGCGAGCTCGTTCGTGACTCGGCTTCCACTGGGAGGTACTCTAGGCCCAAATACTGTTCTGCACGCGGTAGACTTACAGACAACTTACAGATAACAGATTTGTATTATCTTACACTAGCTGAACCACCCCGGCTTTGCACGGGGTTTCAACCGAATTTCACCCGAATTCAAACAAAACCAGGTTAACAATTTGTACACGTGTACACCTATGTGTAATATTACAGGAACTGCAATATATTTACATAGGTACATTTGATCTAAATATAGATGGACTGTAAATCAAGATGTAAAAATTTCTTGTTGATGTTGTTGACTGGACTCACAATTGTAAATCATCATCATCAGCCAAGAGACGTCCACTGCTTGTCGAAAGGATTTCGCTTCTCGAGTAGGCTAGCAGACCCTGCGATACAGGTTCCTCCTAAACTTACAAAGTCACAAACGTTACCTCTTTATATTATTAGTATTAGTACCTATGTACCTATTTGTAGTATCAATGATTTCTATATTAGTATAGATACTATGTATTTGCATGTGTTATAAAATGTATTGATCATGTATGTATAGCGTATACCACCGGCAAAATTATTTATCCTTCAGTCTTTTCCATCTGAAGGTAGCCTGAAAGATACTGCTAAGGTCACCACCCCTGTACTGCCGAATATTAATGTATGTAAGTCATTGAGCTAATATCTATAGATATATCTTTTTGAACGACTTGAACTACGATAAGACACAAGCGCCCAAGCATACATTGAACACTATACACATAACGTAAAAATTCGAACAATTGTTAACTATAAATGCACGTATGTACAACGGCACTCGGACGTTTTTGACTGTTTTTCACTTAGAGATTGTGACTTGAGCTAATATATATTAGCTCAATTATGTAAGCACATGATTTGTTCGTAAGTTCGTAACTTTTGAACACACTTGCTCGTAAACTCGATTTTATTACATCGGTCTTAGGCTCATAATCCAAGCTATTAGGTACACAAGCGTGCTTTTTACTTCACATTACAGCACTAGTGTTGTAATAGGTATAGTTAACCCGGTTAAGTTTAGTTTGTACTTTGTACCTCACTGCAAGCTAGTTGTATTTTCAATTGACTTCAAAAAAGGAGGTTCTCAATTCGACTGTATGTTTTTTTTGTATGTTACGCGATTACTCCGCCAATTATGAACTGTTTTTGATTCTTTTTGACTTGTATGTTTGTTTGATTTGTTTGATTCTTCTTTGTTAGGTAGGTAATACTTCAGAGGTGGTCCCGTATACATTTTATCTAAATCAGTTCAGTAGTTCGGTTTTAAATCAAAATTACTAGAAAATATGAAGATGTCATCCAGGTATTCGAAGTAGAAATCGGTTGTATTTTTTTTTTCAATAGCGTATTATGTATACAAACAGTACGAAGCATGCTTAATATAGCCGGGAAATAGGTACATAGTTTTGTTTTTTAATTTTAACATAGAGTTTTTATGCTGCTGAAGAAAATGTAACCTGAGGGCGCATCGCTGGCTTGAGCGCCATTTTCCACAAATACTTATTTCTTGACGTTTTCGCTGTGTGGTTGATTATTATCAAAAAGAGTTTGTTTTTTACTCGCAAGTGTGATGAAAACATTCGTATTAAACGCATGTGCTTATTGGTCATTACACTCTCGGCTCCATTATCGCGCTCGCCGGTCCTCGGGTGTAATGACCATGACTATGACTATTGTTTCTGGAATGCAATAAGGATGTATTGTATTGTATTGTACAGGTACGAGTACCTAGTACTATTATTATTATTTTACGCACTTTGCTTTCGAGTATGGCTAGATACTCTGGGCTCCTTCGAAATTGCTTCAAAATTGACGATACATTTTGTCCATACAGTTTTATTGCTTCCGCTTCGACGTCGTACGCGCTGCCACTAACGACGACGTCCAAATCTGGAACGCAAGCGCCGCCGTTCATTACCGTACTCCGCTAGCATAGCGCGTTATGAATAAGTACCTACAGATGGATTAGCCTCAGAATAGTTTATTTGTTTTTTCCCTTTCTGTCATATTTGTAAGTCGGTGGAAAGTCAAAAGACGAGGTATTAATTATTTCGAAGCTACTCCACTTTATTAATTAAGGCCTATACAGTTTATAGGAGATGATTAATGCGCTATTGCGGTGTTTTTCAATAAGTGTGTCGCAACTCACAGGGGGTCGACAAAACGCAAAGGCTGTAACAGCCCTTGCTTTTTACTTATACCTACTTATTTGGCTTACGATTGTGATCCCCTAGTATAGGTATAACATAGCGACTCCCGGTGGTCGCGACCCACAGTTTAAAATAAATATAAATTGCAGTGGCATTAGCGCATTAATCATCTTTCAGAATTTAAACTGTAAGTATAGGCCTTATTCCTAAAAAGAGCTTAACAGCTTCGGAATCATTAATTCGTCTTTTGACTTTCCACCGAGTTACAATAAAAGTACAACATTTATAGCGAGAAGGCTGCAAATACCATCGCCTCGTTGGCGCTTCTTGCCTTCATACTTATGGCAATGAACTAGTTCGTTACTCTAAGCCTTCATAATTATTCATTTGATTGGTCAAGAGCGTTGATGACGTCAATGGTCAACTCCGTGAATATTTTCGTCAGGTAATAGGTATCTTGTAGGAATCAGGGGCCGTTCTGTGACATGTTAATACCATTATCTGTAGGTTCAGGCGCCGACGCTGCGCAACCACGAACCGTATTGCGGGGAAATCAAAGTCACAGTCGCGTAGCACCAGCGGCTGAACCTAGCTGTCATGGTTTTTGGATGTCACGGTACGGGCCCAGTCACTGGTGGCTCCCAGTCACAGTCGCAGAGCTAGATTTTTCTATCAGTTTGAAAGAAAATTAAATAGGTTGTTTTTCCATATTTCTACATCCTGTTTATGTGGGTCTTTATTTTAAAACTATTTTACAAATTGTAAAGGGCTCGCATATTTATTTAAATATGCGAACCCAATACATAATTATGCATGTTATATTAGGTAGAAGAACACTGCACTATTGAATAGCAGTAATGTGAAACAACGATTGATTTTACTCGACAATAGCGGAAGCAAAGAGAGGGTATTTGTAAATAATATGAAGAATAGATAAATAAATATTGATGAACATTGTTCACGCAGCGCCATCTGGCCCCATACTAAGCAAAGCGTGTATTATGGAAACCAGATAGATAATAATACTTATATAACTTTTTTTTTAATACATACTTATAGTACATACTACACCAAGACACAGAACAAACATCTATGTTCGTCACATATGTTTTTGACCTGGATGGGGATCAGCCCCACGCTCTACGGCTCTGAAGGCAGACATGCTACAACTGCTATAGGTAGTCTAACAGAATGCAGCAGGGATGATAACAGAATCGTCGTTATCTAGCATCGATGCTTGCCACGAGAATTGCAAAATATATTCCAAAGCACTGAAACCCATAAACAGGCTATGCAAAACAATAGTACCTATTTTATTATTATCTGTCTGTAAATATAAAACTAGAGGTCGCCCGCGACTTCGTCCGCGTACGGAAGAAATTCAGTCCCGAAATTCACCACTTTTTTTTTACTAAAAATCCAAAAACAAAGGACTTTAATACAAACGTTTCCCCCCTTCTTAGTACACCCCTACTCCCTACACATAGCAAAACTTTCAAGTCTGTACGACCAGCGGTTTGGGCTATGCGTTGTCAGTCAGTCAGTCAGTCAGTCAATCAGTCAGGACAGAGCCTTTTATATATATAGACTAGTGGTCGCCCGCGACTTCGTCCACGTACGGAAGAAATTCGGCGCAACTCGAGTTCACTCGAGCTCTAACAAAGTCAACTCGAGTTCCTAAACCGAGTTGACCCATCGCTAATCGCAATAGACATTGTGTAGACTGTAGAAGCATACGGAACGGAAGCATCGATATGTGCGAGTCACTTGCTCCTTGCCGGTTTTTTTTTTCAGTTGTAGCGTCGATTGTGTTTTGCCGAACTATTTACTCAACTGCCAATTCTGTCCATTCTGGCAACTGGCCATTTTATTCCACTTCTTAAGTACTCGTAGGTATTGTTTGTACTGGCATTGTAGAAATAAATAATCGACCGATTTGATAATTGCCCCTTATAAATGTTTTAGTAGCACACTAATTTACTGCTACACTACTGCCATAAAGTAATTATTTTGCCCGTTTATATTATAACTGGCCGTGATATCCACTCTAATGATTATCTAATGCTAAGGATATACACGATGACGCAAATGTCGTGGATACTGAGCAACACCGCAAAACTACATCTGCAACTAAGCGTCGCTGCAGGGCTTTGGATAGAGCGAGAGAGCTAGTTCCTCCGAGCAGCGGGGACACACAGACACTCGATATATACACTGTCTAGAGTCTAGTGTCGTCGTGTATTCGAAGCTGAGCGAGAAGTATGAACACGGAACAACTTAGTTCTTTTATGAACCTAAGTATTTTATAATTATCGTGTAGATCAATGGTGACCACGTTCGGTTCGCACTGCCTAGACTAGCTTACCTTCTGCGAACGCTTCTTCTTCGGCGGAGTAATTTCAGGTTGGGTGTTATGAAACATAGCTTGAATACCATAAAAATAACATTTCAGGATAGTGTTAGTGTTACTTACCAGTAAGAGAAGCCAAGTAGAATAATATTGTCGTATGGGACGACCACAACATCGTGCGGTCGGACCAGAACAAGCCTATTTCATTTATCTACAAACAGAAATCCGCGAAAGTAATATAAAATATTTTATATGTGTTCGATAAGAACGCTTCAATAAAAAGTACACACATTTTCACTAGCCGGCTAAGTGCATACCGACTCGCGCACAAAGAGCTCCCTAATAATCCACAGTGCCATGCTTTAGAGCAATAGATCCTGAGCATCACCCAGTTAATTATCCCCCAGTGTCTACAGGACTCACCTCTCGCGAGAGTTGCTGACCCGGCTACGCAATGGAGGCTCTCGGGCCCAGAGGCGAATTAAATGTTGGCAGCGCTCTAGGCTAGGCCACTTTCCAGGGCCCTACAGAGGGTGTAGCTACGGGGGCATTGAAAACCCCCTTAAAATACCAATGCCCTACCTTAAAATAAGCAAAGTACTGTGAAGCGCCCTACCTGTTACAACAGCTGCCCTACCTTTAACTCAGGTCTAGCTACAGCCCTGCTCCTATGGACCTGGCGCCCCTCTGGAATCTGGCGTCCATACATTGTCTTGCAAATTGTTACAAGCACAACAAATGTTACTTTATGTATTTGTGTAGATAGTTATTAGTAATATCATTAAAAAAAATGCAGATAATTGATTTTCGTTTAAAATTATCCGCGCGCGCCTCTGTGTATCCTCATGCCCCTAAGCACTTGCCTAGTTTGCCTAAAGGATAATCCGCTACTGCTCGGTCCTGTGCGAGGCGGCTTTTTATTATCTCTTGCAGATCTGCCCTTTTGCCCCCAAACGTAGCTGTGCATGTTTTTGTAGCGACACGGTGATCAGCTTTTCAGAGTCGTTTCATCTCGGGCTCTCCTTCGTCTATACCGTTGGAAAGTCTGGCACGCCGCAAAACGCCCTGCGCATTTGGGCAATCTCCGGTTTCCACCAGTAGAGATTCCTTCGCGGCGGGACCGAAACCACCTGTCCACCTACTTAGATGAAATCCATAGAGCAGAGTAATGATGAAATCACAGGTGGACAAGTACAATTATACTAAAAGCCTTAGAGTAATGAACTACAGACGTACACCCCTTTTCTACATATCTTTAGCCAAGACCATGTACTCAGAATACTGGCTGTACATTATTGGTCGTGCATTTTTGTCCGTATCGATAATATACGGCCTGTGTGTACAAGAGCCCGATAATCCAAGGACATGGCTTCGGCATACCCAGAGGGAATATCGGGTACTGCACAATGTATGACGTATAAAACCGGTGTGGGCTAATAATGCACGACCAGTAATGTACAGCCCAATAATCTGAGGACACATCGCTACCGGAAGTATCAATTTATTTATTTAAATTTAGAAATTCCTTTTTATTCGAATTCGATCGGTTCAGTAGTTTTGTTTTTAAACCATAATATTAGAAAAAAGGCGTCATCCAGGTAGTCAAAATTGAAGTCGGTTCAATACTAATTTTAAATGTTAAGCTTAATTATTGTTCTCTTGTTTGTCTAGCATTTACGTATATATATTTTTTATTTTGGCAATAAAGTTCTTTTTATCTTTATCTTTTATCAATTAAGGTAAGGGACAAAACCCTGTTTTTCAGGAGAGCAAAAATAAGATTTTTATTTTGTAATTGTGTCTGTATTTTTTTTCCTGATGTCCTATTTAAATGCGTCCTAGAGCAAAGTTCTTAGATTTTTGGTATCTTTCGTTCAGTAAAGTCAAAACTAAGATAAACCTCATGATTTAGAAGATAGCCTGTCCCTTACATAAAAAATTTGTGAAAATCTGTACCTTGCAATGGTCAGCGATAGTGTAAGGAACAAGTGGAAAAATAAAACTAATAGGTCGTTTTAAGAGTGCGACTAATGCCAGAAAAATATCAAATTTCACCCGCGCGTCTTGCATTAGTTTAGAGTCGAAAATCGCATGATACAATTGATGATGATCTCGGCTTCGAGCAATTTAGGTGGGATTTTATTAAATTATTCAAATGTAGGCATGAAATAAAAAAAAAACGGCTACTGTGCTAAAACATTAGTTTGGCTATGTTATTCGTAATAAATAATGAGGTGCTGTCGCTGCTAATTTAGAGCATTTGAATTAAAACAGTTTTTTTGTTGGTAATTTGTATTTTTTTTTTTAAATAAACCAGATTATTTTCCAAAAATCTATTCGGTTATTCGGCTTCTTTAGGTTTTTCCCCTACCTATAGTATTTTATTTTTTCTGAATATTTACGTTCTTTATCATTAAACTATGTGTTAAAAAATACTCTTTTACGAGGGCGGCACTGAAAATTTCGGGAATCAAGGAAGTGACACAACATTACTATTTAAAAATATATTTATTGCTTTTCGAAGTATTCTCCGCGAAATTTGACACATTTTTCCATACGATGGAACCAATCATTGAAGCAACCATTCCATTCGGAAGTTGGGGTCTCCAAAATGGCCGTTTTGTAGGCGTCCACAGCTTCTTCAGGTGATGAAAATCTCTGTCCACGCAATTTATTCTTTATTTTAGGGAAAGTATAGAAATCATTAGGGCTTAGGTCGGGGCTGTACGGCGGATGGTCCAATAATTCTATGTTTTCTTGCTCTAAAAACTCTTTTGTTCTGTGCGCGGTGTGAGAACTCGCATTGTCGTGATGGAGGATGATGCGGCGGTTGCAGTTCTCTTTACGGAGTTCAGAAACGACCTGTGGCAAACAAATGCTAGCATACCATTCTGCATTAACCGTTCTTTGTCCCTCAAGAGGAATAGTCGTAACATGGCCGGTTTTGGAGACAAACGTGGCCACCATTTTTTTTGCAACACTCCGTGAACGAACAATTTTTGTTGGCTTTAACTCATTTTCGAACACCCAAACTCGTGACTGGTTTTTTGTTTCGGGTTCGTACTGTTATGCCCGCACTATGAAGGCATTAGGGCTGCGTTGCACTTCTATACAGCTCAAGTGTCATGAATAGAAAGGGAGATAGTCAGTCTGTTTTGAGACACCAACCTGAGCGGTTGCCTAAGGACTTTCTTACTTTTTTGTCTTTTTGTATTTCCCAAGTGTTTTCCATTAAATATATCTTTCTTAGGGAAATACGTTTTTTTTTAAAAACATATCCTCAAGTCTCCGCATAACATTTGGTGGCAGCGGTGGGATCCGGAAATCCCCAGTGCCCAAAAAGTGAAACCGCTCTGCAGACTCGCTCCGGATCCTTCAGTGAATTAAGTGCAAATTTAAACCCGCTGCGGAGACCTCGATTCCCTGGTGGCGGAATCATTCGCCCTGGACTGCATCCTGAACCGCAGACACTCACCTTCAGCGAAACCAGTATATACAACGAAGACCAGGAATATAACTTCATCCGAAGTTCGCCAACCCTATCTCGTCTCATCCCGACGCGCAGACGTCGCGTCTTATCGGAAGGAATGTACCTAGCCATGCTCGCCGTGCTTATCTCCAGCGCCCACGCATTGCAACAGTGAGTCCTTGGTCATTGTTTTAAACTATTGCTAAATCCAGAGATCGCCAACGTTTTAATATTAATTTTAAAGCTCTCAACCTTTTATATTGTAGCTTAAGTAAAAAATATCTTACTTTAAAAATATTATCCATATCGCTTCTATACCTTATCAGTTTGTATTACACTAAGTTACCACGTTATGGCAACCGAAGAAGCTAGAGGTAGACTCACCTTGAATATACCCGCAGCCGAACAGGCAAGTCATTCTGCGTCTACTGGGGCCCAAACCCGAAGCGCTAAGAGTAGCCCCGTTGTTAGTAAATTAGAGATGGAGATGAATACCTTGCTAAAATTTATAAAACCGTATGACGGAGAGAGAGAAAAGCTAAATTCATTCTTAGTTAACTGCAACAATGCTTACGAACTTGCCAACGACAGTCAAAAACCTATTTTGTTTAAGTACATCCTTTGTCAACTTCAAGGTAAAGCGGAAATTGCCTGTTCAATCAAAAATTTCTCTACATGGGACCAACTTAAAGAATTCCTTAAAACACAATTTAGTGAAAGAAAACATTACGCTCATTTACTCACCGATCTTCAAGAAAGTAAACAAAGCCTACAAGAAAACGTAGGACAGTTTTCTCTGCGAATTGAAACACATTTATCAAAATTACTAACCGAAATCTCACTCTCGGAAACCAAAGTGAAAGAAATAGCCGGCCGAGTTGCCGCGATGGAGGACCTTGCCCTTCATCATTTCCTGATGGGCTTGCAACCACGCATATCAAACATCGTCCGGTGCAGGTCACCTAAGAACTTGAACGAAGCTATTAACCTTGCGATATCAGAAGAACGTATACAACAGAGCTTATATAAACGAACAGATAACAATAATTTTAAACCTAAACCACAGAACTCTAGCATTATTAACCCTCAAAGACTCAACCAGTATACATACAATAAAACACCACAGAGGTCAACCATGAATAACTCTTACCAGCCTCAACAAGCTTCCGGGTCCTCACCCTTCTGTCGTTACTGCAAGACACCGGGACATGACATCTCAGTGTGCCGAAAGAGGGAATTTAACAACAACCGGTACAAGGTTCCTCAAAACTCAGGTTCTAACCAAGGTCCTCAGACTCCTTATAGACCACCTCGCGTCAACTTCATCGCCGATCAAGGTGAAGATGTCGTTGACCACGATGAAGTAGATCTTCCCCCCAACGATACTGATGATTTAAACGAATGAAGGTCTCGCCACAGTGTTGCCCGAGACGATACCCAAAAGTCGACACTCCTATTCCTAAGTATAACAAAATGTCCAAGGACCACACGGGTAACCAGCCCCAAGCAAGTGTCCAATCTTCTAAACCCATGAGTCACACGGGTAGCCAGCCCCAAGTAAGCGCTCGACCTTCTAAATCAAAGGACCACACGGGTAACCAGCCCCAAGCAAGTGTCCAATCTTCTAAACCCATGAGTCACACGGGTAGCCAGCCCCAAGTAAGCACTCGACCTTCTAAATCAAAGGACCACACGGGTATTCAGCCCCAAGCAAGCGTCCAATTGATTACTCCAAGGTCACAGCCTTCTAATCAAGAAATTTTCGAAATTAACATAGACACAACCAAACGGCTGTTGCCTCACGTCCTGCTCAATACCCAAATATCCAATATACCACTCACACTTCTAGTAGACTCAGGCTCAGCGATATGTTTAATTAAGCAATCATGCGTTCAACGTAGACCCGCCTTAACAAATGAACCAATCAACCTAAAGGGTATAGACCCTGGCAATGAACCGACACCTACACTAGGCCACTTTCAACTTAAACTACAACTAACTAACACAAAAAGCGTCAACCACAAATTCCATATGGTTAAGAGCATAGATCTCCCCTATGACGGGATAATTGGTACTGATTTCCTTACAAAATTTGGCTGTAATATTGATTATAACGAAGATATACTAAAGGTAGGAAACCTAAAAGTAAAAATCCACTTTTTTGACCCATTTTTCATCATTCCTCCACGCACTGAAACCGTCATTGAATGCACTGTACAAAATCCTAATTTGAAAGAAGGCATGATCTTAGATCAACACCTATCAGACACCTTATTGATTGCCAATTGTATTGTTAAAGTGAAGGAAAACAAAAGAGTCAACGTTACAATAGCTAACACGACAGAAAGCCCAATAAGAATTAATTCTAACCTAAATCTTCGACTAGAACCACTGAGCCCTCGCGCTCTACCAGCACCCCACACTCAACTAGATAGTTCTACGCGAACAGCGGAAGTATTAAATTTATTACGAGTCTCACATCTTAACCAAGAAGAGTCCGACGCACTTACTGACATTTGTTCTAAGTACTCCGACATTTTCCATTTACCAAAAGACCGACTCTCTTTCACCACCACTCTGAAGCATCAGATCAAAACTACATCAGACATACCGATTCATACTAAATCCTATCGCTTTCCAGAGTGCCACAAGAATGAAGTAGAGTCCCAAATAAATAAAATGTTAGACCAAGATATCATAGAAGAATCATCATCTCCCTGGAGTTCACCAATCTGGGTAGTTCCAAAAAAATTAGACTCACAAGGCCAACGAAAATGGCGAATAGTAATAGACTATAGAAAATTAAACGATATAACTATTGGAGAGATTTACCCAATTCCACAAATTTCTGAAATTCTCGACCAATTAGGTAACTCAAAATATTTTACGACACTAGATTTGACTTCCGGCTTCCATCAATTATTGATTTCTCCTGAGGACGCGCCCAAAACTGCATTTTCAGTACCCCAAGGTCATTTCCAGTTCAATCGAATGCCTTTCGGGCTTAAAAACGCCCCCTCTACCTTCCAAAAATTAATGAACACATGCCTGTCCGGATTACAAGGCACGAGGTGCTTTGTTTACTTAGATGACATAGTTATTTATTCTTTTGATCTGACCACGCATATTGATAACCTAAAAGCAGTCTTTGACCGACTCCGTAACTTTAATTTGAAGTTACAACCAGAAAAGTGCGAATTCCTTCGTAAAGAAGTCGCTTACCTAGGACACATAATTGGAGAACAAGGCGTAAAGCCAAATCCTGATAAAACCAAGGCTGTTTCTGAATTCCCAATTCCTCAATCACCTAAAGAGATCAAATCTTTTCTCGGTTTAGTCTCGTACTACCGACGTTTTATCCCTGATTTCGCCAAATTGGCGAAACCTTTGACCTCTCTCTTAAAAAAGGATATTACTTTCAAGTGGCAAAACGAACAACAACTCGCTTTTGAAACTTTAAAAAACAAACTTGTAACTGCCCCAATTTTAGCATATCCTGATTTTAAACAACCATTTATATTGACCTGTGACGCATCAAACTACGCAATATCATCGATACTATCCCAAGGACCTATAGGGCAGGACCGCCCTATAGCATATGCTTCTCGCACCCTTAATAAAGCTGAGTGCAATTACAGCGTTACTGAAAAGGAATGCCTCGCTATAATTTTCGGCACTAAAACCTTTAGACCCTATATCTATGGTCATCATTTTAAAATCATCACCGACCACAAGCCATTACAGTGGCTCTTTAGTTGCAAAGACCCTGGATCACGACTCGTGCGATGGCGGCTCAAACTAGAAGAGTTTGAATACGAGATCCACTACAAGAAGGGAAAAATCAACACCAACGCAGATGCCCTATCACGATACCCGGTAAATCCAATACAACCAACGGACCCTTCCTTGACCAGCTCTTCGACTGAGAACCCAGTTCGCACCTTGGACGAAGACCTCATGGACTTACTGATTTCACCACCATCATTTCATCCTGACGAGGTGTTATCCCCTAATCCAGATGCTTTAAGTCACGCGGAGAATGTCCTTCGCTCACCCGATGTGAACCTGTCCTCTGATATCCCAGATACCATGGGAAGAGAAATTGAATGTAGCATTATTGACCCGTTTAGTGCTGAACCGATACCTGCACCTGATGACCAAGCTGATAATCCACTGCCATCCACCAGCGCGAATCCAACTCCCAGCATACCTGTAGATGACTACTCCACATTTCTGAAAGAAACATCAAACAAAGTAAAAATATTTAATACAGAAATAGAGGAACGGAACGAGAGTCTCATGAAATGCTCTTCTAAAGTCATTTTGGTCCCCACATCTTTGGACTTGGACGAATCCAACCCTTACATTCAAGAAGCTTTGAGTGACCCCGAAATTTATACAAATATCCACGAATCAGAAAAAGAACTGTTTTCATTCCAGAAACTGGAAATAAATAACAAAATATACTACCTATTGTTTACAAAGGTCCACCATTTTGACGAACCGTCTCATCCAGAAATATTCCAAACCCTAAAAAATACTAGGAATGAACTTCTAGTCTTAGAAAATATCGACGAAATCAGCATTTCGGATTTCAAGAACCCGTTTGAAAAACACTCATTTATCAAGATTTATAACATGCTATCTTATCTCTTCCATAACACAAATATAAAAATCAAGGTATACCATAATAACATTACATACCCGATACCGACGGAAATCAAAAGAATCCTCTTCGATAACCACGATATCCCAGTCGCAGGACACCTGGGCTCTGTAAGGATGTACAACAGAATTAAGGAAATGTATTACTGGAAAGGAATGCGAAGCGACATAGAAACATACGTGAAACAGTGCAAATCTTGCCAAGAAAACAAAGCTCTTAGACAAGTTAACCGCGCCCCTATGCAAATAACCAGTACATCGACAGCCCCAGGCCAACGAATTTCTCTCGATATTGTCGGGCCTCTCCCCGAAGCTGGTCCAGCCAAACTAAAATTCATTCTAACTATTCAAGATGATCTCACCAAATTCTCTAGCGCATACCCCATTCGTAGTACTACAGCTGAAGAAACTAGTGAATGCCTAATTCACTACATATCAATATTTGGCATTCCCAAAACAATTCTCACAGACCAAGGCACAAACTTTACTTCAGACCTCTTTAAAAAAACGTGTGAATTCCTTAAAATAAAAAATCTGTGGTCATCACCCTATCACCCACAGACACAAGGCGCCCTTGAAAGAAGCCATGCAACCCACAAGGAGTACCTAAAATCTTACACCAATGAAGAACAGTCGAACTGGCCGCGATATGTTTATACAGCCATGCTAGCTTATAATACATCCGTTCACTGCACGACACACTTTACACCCTACGAGCTGATGTTCGGTAGCAAACCATTCATCCCTAACTCTATATACGGCGAGTCCCCTGGTGCCGCTTACCCTGATTATGTACGTATGCTACAAAGTCGACTCAAATACTCTAGGGAAAAAGCTTTAGATTTCATAAGAAAATCAAAGGAATCCTCGAAAACTTATTACGATAGTCGCACTCGCCGAGTTAAATACAAAGTAGGCGAATACGTGTACCTCAAAAATCACCTACGATTGCGGAAAGCTTTATCTCCTCTCTGGAAAGGCCCCTACAAAATAATAAAAGTAAATGGGAATAATACACTTACATTGCTTATCAACCGGCGTCATATCACGCATCACGTCGATCAGCTGAAACCAGCTGACGACGGTTCTAACAATTTATAACTAGGACATATACCATGTAACACAATAGTGTTATTTAAAATATAAACAAATAAAAGCTTATAGTAAGTAGGTAAGTAAATAGTAAGTAAGTACATATAGGTAAGGCCGGGAAGTAAATAAGTTGATCTATTAAAGGTTAACTGTAAACCTAATTAACTATTGCAGAAATCAGGAAGGAGTAGAAATAGGAAGTAGATAAACATTAGAATAGGTTTTTTTTGGGTACTATACTTACCACTAAGTCACCGTGAAACCTGAACCTCTAAATACCTACCTGCCTTGTTTATTATTTGCAGAGCTCCGACTCAAGGTCAATCGCACCAGGATTACATCCAGCCAATCAATGCAAGCGCAGGTCTCTTCTTCGATTATTTAGGGACATTAAAAATCAATAGTGCGCAGCTTAAGGTCTTGATACCATTAGATATCACTCACTTTAGTCCCCATATCGAAAACATTGGAGATGCTCTGACAACCGCCAAGTATTTGTGTAAACAGACACGTATTGTCGAAATTAACACAGAATGCCATAATATACTACAGCCTTTAACAGTACGTTATCAGGACGTAGTTAAGGAATTCAAGTCCATCTCTCATCTAATAGATAACCGTAATAAACGCAGTGCCTGGATTGGAGGTGTTGGTACCGTGTTAAAACAAATATTCGGCACTTTAGACGAGAATGACGCCCTAAGGTATGAGGAAGCTATAACGTCACTACAATACAATGAAAATAAACTAGCTTCACTAATGAAAGAAAATATGTTGGTAACTAAGTCTATATTAACTACCTACAACAACACTATAAAACAGATAAGAGATAACGAAGCTGTCTTGAGTAAAGCCATCGACAAACTCTCGCTTAACATACAAAACATTTCGGAAGCGACTAATGGATTACACATACTTGCTAACGTCAACGAAATATTTGTTAGCATCGAAACAGCAATACTCGTACTGTCCTTTCAGCTAGAAGACATCACTAACGCTCTCTTGTTCAGCAGCCAGAATGTTTTGCACCCGGCAATAATGACGCCGCAACAATTATACCGAGAATTTGTCGATAACTATAGACATCTACCTAGCGATCTAAAACTACCGGTTGACTTAGATATAAATAGTGTACATTTAATTTTAAGCGTTTCTAGGTTAATTTGTTACTACTTAAATGGAAAGATTGTATTTGTACTGTTGGCACCACTAGTTAGCGTAACTGAGTACATGCTCTATCATAACATAGCTCTACCTACACCTTATGACGGTGGTATATATAACAAATTCAGTTTAATTACGCCTGAAAATAAATACATAGCAATGACCAAGGACAAGTCGCACTACGGTAACCTTGATGACCTAGACAAGTGCAAGATAATAGCTCCTGGAAACTTTATATGTGACGTCACGAACATCTACGCAACCGACGCAAGACCTTCTTGTGAAAGTGAATTATTGTCAAAAGTGATCAGTGAAAAACCAAAGCAGTGCAACACGAGATTTATTTTAGGTAATCTGGATCTGTGGAAACCTCTAATAAATAACAAATGGCTATATGTACAATCAGAACCAAGTAAAATTTCCATAAACTGTGTAAACTCTGTATTTCTAGAAATAGACATACTAGGTACAGGAATACTTACTATTCCTAACGGGTGTACCGGGCATTGTAAAAGTACGACATTTACACCCAACCATAACTACTATAATATCTCTCCGCCTGTAAGTCATTTACCGGACTTCAACCTTATCGACGACATCTGCTGTAATATTAGCAAATTTCGTGACTTTTCCGATAATGTATCCCCTATTTCCTTACAAAATATAGACCTTGATGAATTTCACTCAAGAAATAGCATGAAAATTGATTCATTATTAAACCAAGTAAACAAGATAAAAACCGAACCCCACCTAATTAAATACGGGACACATTACTCGTCGATTACTATCATTTTATGTATTTTTGTAGCAGTATATCTTAGTTTTAAAGTATTTAGTAAATACTGTAAATCTGGCAGCAACCGCAAGACATTCATACTAAAGAAAATAAATGCATTCAAACCAGACACGACAGATGAACATACATCTGACGTCAGCTCCACCAACTTTGCTCCCCTTAGAACAGAGATCTAAAGAGAGACTTCATTTTTTTTTACCATAAAGTCTCCTCTAAAAGGGGGAGGTGTTATGCCCGCACTATGAAGGCATTAGGGCTGCGTTGCACTTCTATACAGCTCAAGTGTCATGAATAGAAAGGGAGATAGTCAGTCTGTTTTGAGACACCAACCTGAGCGGTTGCCTAAGGACTTTCTTACTTTTTTGTCTTTTTGTATTTCCCAAGTGTTTTCCATTAAATATATCTTTCTTAGGGAAATACGTTTTTTTTTAAAAACATATCCTCAAGTCTCCGCATAACAGTACGCGTATATCCAGGATTCGTCACCTGATACGATGTTGTATACAGCATTTGAGGATCCTGCGTGGAATCTTTCGAGAGTTCTGACGCACCAAGTAACGCGAGCCGCTTTTTGCTCTTCACAGAGCGAATGCGGTATCCATCGGGAAAACAACTTTTTTACACCTAATTTTTCATGCAAGTTTATTTGTATTTGACTCATGCCAATGTCTAAAGTTGCCTGAATTTCGCGGTATGTCACATGTCGATCTTCCTCAATCAGCTTACGCACAGCATCAACGTTTTCTTGGGTGACTGCAGTTTTTGGACGACCTTGACGGGGATCATCACTGAGCTTGACACGTCCACGTTGAAATTCAGCAAACCAGCGATAAATTGTGGTTTTGGATGGGGCTTTATCACCAAATGCAGAAATCATCCGGTCAACACACTGTTTTTGTGTTAAACCACTTCGAAAGTCATAATAAATCATCGCTCTTGAATTTTCTCGAGTCAATTCCATTTTCTCAACGACTAAACAAGTTTGACAAAACCTTGTGACAAGACCGAGAATATTTTTATAAATAAATAAATGGTATTCGATTTTTAAAACCAAGGAGTTTTCAATTAAAAAGATTTTAATATGACAGAAACAGTGGAAATATTCCATTCCCGATACTTTTAGTGTAGCCCTCGTACTTACTTTTGGCATTAGTCGCCCCCTTAACGTAAGTGACTAACTAGTTTTTAAATTTGCTGTTAGTATACCTACCCAAACCTAGCAATCTAAACCTTATTTTCATAGCATTAAAGTCATCATTGCCTACTCGGAAATTAATGGCGACTGTACCTCATCATCATCATCATCAACAGCCGGAAGACATCCACTGCTGGACAAAGACCTCCTCTTTAATAGGGAGGAGTTGCCATACTCTCCATGCTTGCCAGGCGGCTTGAACCGTACCTATGGTACGGTGGGAATAGGAAATTACCTGACTATTTCATTATATAAAACCATTGATTTTCTATAAATTGTTAACACTTTTATTCTGACGTTAATCAATCTGAAATTAATAGCTCAGGTGTGAAAAATATTTGAACTAAAACTTATTTTTAACACAATCAGGTAGTTAAATACAAAAACAAACAACAGTTAACACTACTCCGTGATACCCATTTTCTTTTTTTTTTTTTTTTTGCCCAGGGAAATCCTTTATGGATACCACCGGTTCCGGGGGGAACAGGTGGTTATGTGGGACTCTCCGCCACCCGAAAGTGGAAATGAGGTTCTTGACGTACCGGAAGACGCAGCGTAGGAAGGCCTCCTAGTAGGTGGACCAACGACATTGTGGAAGTCGCGGCAACCAGTGAATGCAAATGGCACGTTGTCGTACAGAATGGCGGTCTAAGGGAACATTGGACGTCTCCGGGCTGATGATGATGATGAGCCAAGTAGCCAGGATCATCCACCAGCAACTTGTTCATCAAATAGGTGCTGTTGAGTCGGTTATGATCATTGTTTTTGGAAGACAAATTAACGTAAGAGACAAAAAAATATATAAATAATCTAGTTGCATATTAATGTAAAGGACAAAAACCGCGTACATTAAAATAACGTAAGTAACCTATTGCTTCAAATTACTGATTTGTTTTTAGTGTAAATAGCAATCTATTTGATAAAGGAGACATACTTTAATTTGAATAAAAAAATGGATTTCACAAGTCTCTTACGTTATTTATTTTTAATTATTTCGACCTAGAACTACCAAAATTTGTACTGTAGCACTTACTAGTTATTATTCTGTGATGCTGCTAAACAGTCTAGCACTGGGCCACAGAATAAATAATAAATAGCACTGCGTAACTGGGCTTTGAAGTCCGATCTGTCTACAGCCCGATATTCCGAAGCCATTTGCTCGAAATACTAGCTGTACAATACTGGCTGCGTAATATTGTGGTGGTTTGTAATAAACTAGAGGCCTTATTTAAAAACGCCGCTCAAACTCAATCATCTATCCTTTTTTTTTCTTAGTTATTGGCATCGCACGTTGTGCATTCTGCCAGTATCAAGTTTATCTATTGCCATGAAATTACATATATTGATTCATGGCAATAAATATATTCATCTTCATATTCGAGTCCAAGTCATACCCTAGTAAAGTTGTGGCGACTTTACTATGAGCTTCTACGGAGTTTTGAAAACAACACGAAAAGACGTGTTTCACCACATTATATCACTGTGGGCAAGTGCCCACACTCCAGCCCACACTCGTGCATGTAATTCAATACTCAATGATTAAAACACCACCATTTTTAATCATTAATTCGCCAGAAAACAAAAGTTTAACTAAATAATAGAATGCAACGACATGATTTTTCCGTGTTCCCGCCAAAACTATTTAGTTTGGCTAGCTCCCTGGCCAGTGTTTCCAGTTTTAGGGATTTTTCCATTTTTTTTATTAAAAAATATTATTCCGTATTTTTCATCGTATTTTCTCTAGCGCAGTTACCGTTATTTCTTACAGTCTTACCTAAAATAATCACCATTCTCTTAGTCACTGCTTAAACTTCTCTGTCTTGTTCTTGCATGTTACACTTGAGAGAGAAGATGGCAGAGCATCTTATGCAGTGACTAACGGTTGAGAAGTTTTTTTAAGTAAGGCCGTTAGAATCTAACAATTTTTTTAATAATCTAAATGTGGCGTGCATAAAAATGGTGGCGTTTTATTCATTAAGTGCTGATTTACGAACAAGAGTGTGGGCAAATGATAAAATGTAGTGAAACGTGTCTTTTCGTGTTGTTTCCAAAACTCCGAAGAAGCTTGTAGTAAAGTTGCCACGACTTTATTAGGGTATGATTGGACTTGACTGTGACTTACTGTGTGTGACTTTGACTGTGACTACGACACATTTAACTGGAGAAAGAAGGATCGATGAAGAAAAATGTATTCGGCTCAAGGACTAGTATCCATGACCAGGAACTATTAAAAACAACAAACAACAGACGCCGCGTTCCGTATTGAGTCAAAATCGCTGTTGGCGCTGTGAGCGATAAATGTCGTTCCGTTTTGATTATTGGGCTGACAGCGCTATCAGCGCGATATCATTTCGGAATGGCTGAACATGGGAAACGAATAAACTAACCTCTTTCGAACTAGTCTGCACTTAAATATAATTGGATTTGGTTATCAGCAGTCTCATCATTAATCACGATTAACATTATTTCTCTTCTATAACAGTTTTTCTTCTTCATAATTATTTACTAACAACTCGCCTTTTACTTTCCATACATAACTTGTACGAGTTAAACGTCAGATTTGACAGCGCTCACAGTGATAACGCCGGGAAGCAATATCACTGTGAACGCAAGATGGCGCCAGTAATGACGTCATCCATGACGTCGAGACTGCTATCGAAGACGCGCTAACGCCAATTCGGAATGGGGTTTTATCGCGCTCACAGCGCCAACAGCGATTTTGACTCAATTCGGAACGCGGCGAGAAATTTAGTTAACTGCGGGGCTATCATGTAACTTTTCGGGATCGCGATTCGGATACGAGTTGTCAAAAATAGACAGTTGTCACTGTCACTGCCAAAACTCATTTGACCCTGCAGGGCAGGATGAAACGCCAAAAGATCGACGGATTTGCTTAACTTAATGAAGGAAATCAATGCATTCGTTCGATAACGATAGCGAGAGAAAGCCCTCCGTGATACTGTGAAGCAGTGACAGTGACAAGTGACATTTATGACAAATCGCGATCCGAATCGCGATCCCGAACAGTTTTTTTTTTTTCTTTTTCTTCTTGGCATCGCTTTATTTGCATTCTGCCAGTTTCAATGTCATTATTATTTTTCGACTTGTGTATTAAAACGGGGAAACCATATGACGCGTAAAATTATCAAAAATATATGAGTATTTAAAAAAACAAATTATATGGATCAGGAAAGTAGGTAAGATTATAATTTTATGTTATTTGTTGTAAGAAAAATTGAAATATAATTATAAATGTCGGAATCTAGGGTAGCAAGTAAGTACGAAATATTTGTGGGAAAAGGAACCTTGAGGGAAGTTAGGTTTTCATAAAAAGATGAAATATCATTATTTGGGCAGCAAAAGAATATGTGGTTCAAATCACAGAAATCACTTCCGCAATCGCAGGCGGCAGAATCAATTATACGAAGCCTTGCAAGGTGTGCTGGGCTACATACATGGCCCAGTCTCATCCGTATCAAAGATGAGGTAGCACGTTTACTTAATGTTAGGTCGAAAAACCATGGTCTTGTCCTAATATTGGGTTGAAGATCGAAATAGAATTTACCTTTTTTCAATACACTTTTCAAGCAAATTTCTTCCCATGCTTTCTTGAGGGAAAGCTTAGGAAGAGTTACTAAATCATGACAGAAAATAGTGTAAGGAAAACGATCCCCACAAACTACAGCTTGGTTAGCGAGAAGATCAGCCTTTTCATTACCAGTTATCCCAGAATGGCTCGGGATCCATGCAAATGAAATAGAAAGGCCGCTTAAAACGCATCGATACAACTCTTCCCTTGCTTTGATTATTGTCGGATAGTAAGATTGTAATTTAAAAGGAAATTTTGATAATGCATATAGAGCACTCAAAGAATCCGAAAATATGGTCGTCTGCGGAAGTTTCATTATTCGAACGTATTCAATAGCTTTAAAAATACCATAGCACTCACCAGTGAAAACAGAAGTCTCTGGGGGTAATTTAATTTTTTGAACTATCTTGTATTGCTTGTGGTATATACCAACACCTACCATTCCCGTGTCAGAGATCCCGAACAGTTACATGATAAGGCAGCTGCTCAATGGAAATTTACGTTAAATGCCTAATGAAATTTACTAGACTGCCACGCACGGTTCTATTCTATTCTACTGTTTCTTTCATTTGATAATCTATCTTTTTACTTGCTGCTTGGTTTGTCTGCGGTTGCGATAAAAAATCACACGCGTACCGCGTACTTAAGTCTGTGAAAATGCCCAAGTGCGTAAAAGGTTATTGGACGCGCAAACTGGAACTAGATCTCGTCGACTTCATACGCGAACGAGAATTTATCTGGAAGCCTGTCGGAAACACCAACCACCACATCCAGCAGAAATACAAAGCCTACGCTGAGTTTGCTGCGACGCTGGGCCGAGGTTTCACAGGTCATTGTAATTTTTGATTTGTTTTGCATGTAGACCACCTAAAAGATACCTTCACTCTAACCTACTTCATATAACCCATCCTCCAAGACTTCACCTCCCACCCTCTACGTTTACCTCTTATCCTATCCAACCCAATAAAAAAAAAGGTACCTATTCGCTCTGTAGAAACTGAACCAAGAGAACTGGGGGTCTAGACAAGAACCACTTTCTGTTAGCGTTAACGCCTGCGGAAAGATAAAATTGTATGAAAATGACATAGCAGTCATGTGACATTTCTCAAGCTAATGTCATTTTCATACAATTTTATCTTTCCGCAGGCGTTAACGCTAACAGAAAGTGGTTCTTGTCTAGACCCTCTGGAAATTTACATTTTATCATCGTCGCTGGAAATTCAAAATAATGCGTTTGATTTTGTACGGCTTAGACCTTACTAACCTCAGAGAAGTACCTAGTAATATGTTTTTTTTATAGAAGCTCAGTGCACTCCAAGTTCGTCCCTCCACTCCGCATGACTTTGCCATACTTACCCCTACACAGTGTCGTAATTAGCCTTTCATGCACTGGGTGCGAGGTTGTTTAACTGTGCCCATGCATGGTCCAAACCCAAAACTTGGTCCTGCTCTCAATTCTGCGCCCTGTGCCTGGGCACTGCTGGCACCGCCCTACTGGCCCTACAGGGTAATTTTAAAGCACCTACTATAAATTGTATACCTTTATGCCATAAAATGTGTGTTGTCTAAGACCATGTATGCAATCTTTATATAAATATTGCAATAAACGAATTGAGTATTGAAGAGCTGTCGTACCTAAGAGGATAAGAAAAATTAAATTTGTATAGAATGATGTACATATTAGATCTCAAGAAAAAGTATATATAAATACATGAGAACATTCTAAAGTTGGGTTGTTGGGTGCACCAACCAAGATTAAGCTAGACTTTATGGACAGAGGTTGAACTGGTGAATATGACATGACATTGGCTGGCTGGACTGCCAAACTCGCTGTCTATGTGATCTTCAAACAAGCAACCTTGATTGGTGCAGCAGCAAATGCTGTTTCAACAGACCATATGGAACAGGCATTACTTATAAACAGAGTTTGTTTTTTGTTTTGTTGGACATTTGATTGCGGTAACTAGTAATTGTAAAATCCATTTCATTGTTTGTGAATGAATTAAGTATAACTTTAAAATATTATTTAAAACTTAAATCTAGGGTGCAGTGGCAGAAAAGGGCTCAAGCTGCTAGTGGTTGGAGCTGCAGAGTTAGGAACCTCCTGAATGAAATTTATGTAATATTAAAAACATTTGTAACATCTTAACAGCTCACATAATAATTATAGTAATTCTACACAGTAACCTAAACCGTAACCACATCATCATCATAATCAGCCTGTCATAGTCCACTGCTGGACATAGTCCTCTCTCAACACCAATCACAAGTCATAATATTTGTGACGATGACTAACTTATACTTAAAATATTATCTTGCAATTTCCAGCATGCACAGTCCGTGACCGCTGGGTTAACATCCGCAGCACATTCAACCATAACCTGCGTAAGGTGGAGAGGTCTCGGCTGACTGCTGCCTCGAAGGCAGATGTCTACGTCCCATGTTGGCCGCTGTGGAAACCGCTTCAATTTCTACGAGAGGTGCCCAGGAAAGAAGATGCTCAGTGTGAGGTATGTAATCTTATGAGTTTAAGAACTTTTGTATGTAAGGAATGCCATTTTACTGATGCAAAAGTAAATTTTTTTTTTTTTTTTTTTTTAATTTATTTATTTCATAAGTATACATAATAGTTTGGACAATAAGTATCGAAAAACTAAGATGTTTGTATCGATACTTAGCTTCACTACACGCACTGACACAATCTATACTTAAGTATAATGATTTATAAATAACTATACTACACCTAAACCTTTACAAACCTGTTATATAATTAATAATTTGACGAGCAAGCATCTGTTCATCCTGGTAACATAATCAATACAAATAAACATAAATAAATATTTTGATTTGTGATACCTACCTAACTACCTCACATGCAATGTGAAGTTTTGTACAAATCGCAAGGATTCCGCCGCAGTGCACTATATATGAATATGAATGTATAATGAATGTGTGAGATCATTATCATCAGCCAGAAGATGTCAATTGCTGGACAAATTCCTCCCCCTTAATAGGGAGGCGTTGCCATAATCCACACGCATGGTAGGCGGCTTGGGGATTGCAGAATGCTCACCATTTTATCTGCCTTAATCTCTTATATCTGCCCTTTTATGGTGGTTCTGGACAGGGACCGTGGTAGTACTGCATGACGGGGGCAGAGAAAGAAACCTTTACCATGTATCAAAACTGGAAGGGGTGACCCCCCCGAATGATTTTAGGGGGAGCATTTGGCCCCCACTTCCGCGGCCGCTGGTATATGTATTTTTAGGACATATCTAGGTCACACTGACTGACTGGAATGTTGGGAGATACATTATATTTATTAACAGATCTTCTTGCTACGCTCTTGGAGTGGTTGTAGTTGTCATGTAGTAGTAGTAGTAGGCAGGAGCAGATGTGATGACAGATATCTTCAATAAATTCATCATAACCGTTTTGTTGTCCACTGCTTAAGATGAGGGGCCTTATTTTGGATTCCAACATAAGGTCACTGGATGTAGGCCTCTCCTAATGTAGGTACACCATACATACATTCTGCATTCTTAATTAATAATAATATAATAGGAAATCATATATTCATCAAGTATCATAGACTCATTTATAATTATCTTTTCACACCACATGCTCGACAATATCCAATTACATATCATGCAACCTCAATGTAAAGTAAAGGGTTAAGGTTATCTCTTAAGGGATATAAAGTTGAATGAAACTCCCTAAGGATTAAAGTGATTTGAATTTGGAACGTCAAATTCGTGTCAACTCATGGAAAACACTTAAGTAAAAAAATGCCGATAAGGCACTGCAAAGAGGTTTGATCGAAAATCGAAATGGCCACCATAAGCAAAACTAAAACGAAAGGTGTGTTTACAAAGAATGTGAAACAAAAGACCGTGTTTGTGTATATCTTCATATTTTCTAGTAATTTTGATTTAAAAACCAAACTACTGAACTGAATTCGATAAAATTTATATGGGACCACCTCTGAAGTATTACCTACCAAACAAAAAAGAATCATTAAAATCAGTTCATAATTGGCGGAGTAATCGCGTAACATATGGTGGAAAGAATTACCCCTCAAATATTTAAGGATATTACTGAAATACAGCTAGTCGTTTTGTCATCATGACTGAAATGACTTCATCCTTCTGAGCAGTCCTAAAATTGGTTATACCGAGCGCAAAGTGAGTTATTAATGCACGAGTGTTATGTTATGTTGTAAATTAATACGAGTGCATTAATTACTTACTTTAGCCAGGTGCGTAATCTACTTAACTTTCAACTACCAATCTACCTACCGTGATAAAATAAAAATAAAAAAAAACTCAAAATAAAAACTCAAGTTAATGAAAACAAAGTTTAATTCATCTTCTACTCAAACATTTAAAACTTACAATTATTTTCACCAAGTCGGTTTTATTCCGCCGATTTTTATTTTCAGACAGTACCTTTTTGATCTAATGCATCCATTTTAATATTAAATTAATGGGAGGCATTAAACCTCTGTGGTAAATTTATATCTAAATATAAAACAGTGTATTCATGAAAAACTGTACAATAATGAGATTTCATATAACACTTCTGCACTGTTTTGGTTCTAAGCAAAAAAATACATACTTTGTGATCGATTCTGTAGTGATTAATGATTACAATACTGTGTAGTTGAAAGAAAATTATTTTAAACCAGTATGATTGTAAGAATAAGGGACACTTCTTGATCTTTGACTCTGAGAATTGTTGTAGAGGTAACAGGAGCCAAAAAGTAAATAACAAAGTTTATGTGGGTAGAGACTGCTATCTGGCCTACCGTCTCTGTATAAAATTACTTAGCCCAGCATGCTCTAGCGGTAGGTCTCTATTGCAGTGGTAGGACTCTATTGTAGAATCCGCCTGGGGAATTACCACACCTTTGCCAATTATTCAACCTCCAAGCAGTAGTGTGCAAACATTACTGTATTAAGGTTTGAAGGGCAATGTCACCAGATAAATTACTGGGCATAAAGAAATTTCACATCTAATACCTCAGGGTGACGAAGGCAGTGCAGTGTATCGCAAGATTGTATTCAAACTCACAATTCTGGCACTGCTACTGTTAAGGACAGGCGTGACGCTTACCACCAGGCGACCGTCACGCTCGTCTCGTCACTCGTCACAAAATTCCTTAAAAAAAAGCCATTGGCTCTATAAGGTTATAACCGACTTTTGGTTTTGCTATTGGATACTTAAAATAAATTTCTCTTTTTTCCAGAACTATCCAAACTACGAGCATCTTGTACTCAAAGTCAAAGAAGAAAGCCATTCAGAAGTCGAAGACGTGATAGTCAATATTAGGCAGAGAGCAGAACGAACTGACAGACCTCGTCACAAGCCCAAAGCAACATCACGCAAATGTGTTCAAGTACTCGACGAATTGATCAAAGCTATGAAGCCGTTGGCTCGGAAGTCTTACCCGGAGCCAAGCTACTGGTTCTTCGGGAAACATGTTATGGAAAGATTAAACTGTATGAGGGATTTGGATGCAAAATGTGCCAGCCGAGATATAATGAACTTACTGATGGAACAGGTTTCAGAAGAAATGTTTTTGAAGCCGGGTACTTCAGGGATGACCTGAACTCTTGTCGAAGCTTGGGGCATCCAACAAAATGGTAATTGTATGGGTGGACTGCGAGTGAGATTCCCCAAATCCCTACTGCATTTCGGAAAGCAGTTAAATAGAGAAATGAACACTAGGCATCAAGGATACCATGCTTCAGGATACGTCGTACTGTAGGTCCCGGTTCTGGTCCGGTCCCGCACAATCGGGAGCCCACGGGTGGCCTTAAATGGACGCTAAGCTACCATCAGGGATACCATACTTTAGCAAACATCTAACTCCTCCGGGTGGCCTAAAATAAATACTAGGACATCAGCGACACCACCATGCTTCAGAGTACTTAAACTATAGTTCTGGCCGACTGGCTTGACTTGTGGAGGGAAATGGAACCTGAGGCACTTGTCTATCTGCAGGGGTGTCATTTATCGGGAGCCTTGAGGTGGCCTTTACTACACTAGGCTACCATCAGGGATACCATACTTTAGCATACATCTAACTAGGTCCCGGTTCTGGTCCGGTCCCGCACAATCGGGAGCCTTCTGGTGGCCTAAAACGGATTTAAGGCTACAATCAGCGATACCACCATTGTCCACCATGCTCGAAATCCGCTAAATGGTCCATGACATGAGATATTTTATGCTCAGCAACGAAATCAGCTAATTTTATTTCAGAAGTCTTTACCAATTGCTTTTCTGTAGTTGGCATGGATTTAAATGCACTTACTATAGACTGTTGTTTTTTGGATGTCGAGGCACTGCATCTTTTTAAATTATTGATGTGTTTATTCCCATTTTAGTGGCGTTTTATAACACTTATTTCGGCAGTAAAAGATAAATTGCACACATTGCAGGTTGCCTTTGATAAGTCCCTGTTATCTTTTCTTAGCCAGTCACAATATTCTTTTATTTCCAGCAACCATTCGTCCCGAAACTTTTGCTTATAACGCTTCCTTTTAGCCGGTACTTGTGTTAGGCTTTCTTCTCTTTCAGAAGCGCAGTCGCTATCAGTATCACTATCCATATTTAAAAAAAACTCGGATCACCACAACACAATAAACTATAACGTAATAAGACGCGTGCGCTTTATGAATGATGTATTGTCAGCCAGTTAAAACAATTTCAATTCGATACTAATAAACTAGGTAAATTAAAAAGGTCTAAGTTCAAATACAGATCAATGCAATCGACATACCTACCATATTCGTGTGCATAATACGTATCCACGCTATTGGAGGAATTCCCGAACATAGTAAAAGTGTGCGTTAAGCGTAAACAGTGTTGCCGTTAAATAAATTGCAAAATAACCGAAACCGATAAAGAAAATAACAATTCAATCTATCGAAATTATTTTAGTTAATATACACTTATCAAAATTATCTACTAGATTTAAAAAATAAGATTCATTCAAATCTTTCAATGGGTATTACGGTGTTTTTTGCTACCGTAATTAGTTTGCTACGGTAGGTGGTAGATCGAGGCTGATTACGGTGTTTTTACCGTAATTACGGTGCAGTTGGCAACACTGACTGTACCAGAGACGACCGGCCGCCTGCCCGGTTTTTGCACGACACAAAATGGTGACCCATTTACGAAAAATGCTTATGATGCTATTTTATTATACTCAATGAATAAACTGTTTATCAGGAAATGTTCCTTGATAAACTAGCTACAAGCTTGAATACGAATAACAACATTTCACACGAAATTATAGTAAAATGGAGGTCACGAAATACCACGACGCCAAACAAATCACAGCACGGCAAATATAGTATCCGGAATGATAGCTTGCATTATCGTTGATGATAACTGAAGGCTCTTCGAGAACGTTTAATAGGTCAGAGAACCAAGCCATATATGTTTCACCGTCCATTTCGATGTGGTAGTCAGCGTTATTAGACTTAACTTTACTAACTTTAGCTTTAAATACCAATTTCGCATCCGGTACAAACCAGTCTTTGCTGATCCAGCATGGCAAACAATGAGCCTTTGACCATTTCCTACTGGTTGGTTCTTAAAGCCGCCTTCATCATTGCTTCCAAGCCACATGCGTTTTCTTGAGTGGTTTTGATTAACCCTTAAATAGTCACTGCATGAAATCTCTGGTTTTTTGGGATATTTAAAATAAGGGGTTATAAAAAGATTAAAATAAAATATTCAATCATTTTTTTTCTGAAAAAGTATATTACTTTAAGAAATATGACATGTCACATAAGACGGACATTGCCTTTAACTATTGATACCTATAAAATCTCTACCTGTCACATGAAACGGACATTATCTGTAACACGAGAAATAAAAAAAAAATATATTTATGACACAGAAACAGCAAATGCACAAAAACACGGAAAATATAAACGAAAAATCTATTTTTACATATTACAAAACAAAAAAAGATCCTCTTATTAAAATTCTTAAAATTAAGAGACCACTTGTTACATATTTAGGAACTTTCAAATGATCTAAGGTTGACTTTATATTTTAGTAAGTACACACACTATTTACTTTTTTTTGTGAAATAGGACAAAACAATTTTTCTTTGCGGTAAAATAAAGTCTTTGTTCACATTTTGTGCAAATTACCATTGTTTTCCCGTTTTTACATAGCCGGCAACGCCCTTGAGAAGTATACGTCGGAAAATGGTCGTAACAGTCCAATCGTGCTTCGTCTATGGGTCTGGCTAAGAAAGGTTTCTCGATTGTGGGGCCAGAATATTCTACTGCAGTTCTCTGACTCCGGGACTTTGATCCAGACATCATCAGCGCAAGAGCAACATTGACACGAAACTTTTTTAGTCTCAGATGATTTTCGCTGACTTGCTGGCAGTCTCGGCGATGTAATAACCAACTGTTGTTGAGGCAAATGTCAGTAGTGGGTTTTCGCCGGTTCTGGGACACTCGTTTTGTATTGCAATGTGTACCCTAACTCAATACAAATAAGGTCGCAATTGCGCTTGGCCTCCTTTCTACCAAAAGTGAGCCGATTCTGGGACACTATTTTTGAAGTTTTCCATAGCCGGGCAGACCATTCGCACCAACGCGACCTAAAAAAAAAAAAAAAAAAAAAAAAAATTAAAAAAAAAGTTTGGACTTTTTTATAGGTTTTCGGGCACGCCCGATCGATCTGTGCTATCCCCGTTTTGATATCTCTTACGGATCACGAGATAGGTTTCACGATTCTGCATATCCGACGTCATTCAGATAAGATAGATAGGAGTTCTATTGCCCCCAGCGGCGGTTTTTTCGTCAGTACTGTGCCTTTATCCGACTACTTCCGTTCTCTAATCCTTTTCTGCTTACAAACTTCGGGTATAAAAGCTCCAAAAGTTCTATTGTCCTTAGAGGCGTGTTTTCGTCAGTACTGCCGGTTAGTCATCGGCCAGCTCATCCTATAGATAGGTAATTATGTAGGTACTGTGTCGACTACTGGTTTTTTAAATAGTAGTTTTCAAACAGACAAATGTAATTAAACAGTTTTCATGTTCAACCTAACAAACCTACCTAGTTTTTTAGGCGCAATTCTTGCAAATGTAGTAGTTTGCAAACAGACTCGTGTTTTTTGTATGCAGATTCAGTAATAACACTTTATTATTTGATTCATATTTATTAATCAATAAAACAGGCTTTAAACATTTTATAAAGCAATATATCATTGTATATTGTATTGGTATCGAATATTCTTATAAAATCGGCCATTGTATTGCCATTGAATGTGTGGTTTAAAAACAATAGACAATATTCGCCGCATACTGATGTGAAATCATTTTGTATCTTATGAATATTAAAATTCCATCGCCTCGCATTCCTCTTTAAAAAAATTTTATGGTATCCTATTGGCGGTTTACCGAACGAATCAAAATATATAGCAACACCGCTATCGTCAATGTGGATGGCTATCCAGTGACTCCCCGATTTTGTATCTGCGTCTAAGTTGCTTATAATGTATGCTGGAGTCTGAACGTATATCGGTAATCGGTTTGCAGCATACACATTAAATTGTAAGCTTGGATGAATTTTACATAAATGTTTTTGTATTTCTATTGTATTCATAATGCACACAGAATCGCTGTTAGCTCTTATCTATTCAACTGATCAGATGCAAGTGTGATATTGAAGGTAATAACTTGGTATTTCAAGCCATGGAAATAATACAAGGTAAGTACATGCTGAAAAATATGTTTTATTCAAATTATATAAGCACTTAAACTATTACAATGATACTTAACTACTATAGTCTACGAATACATTACGGTTTTTATCAATTTCAATAACATTATCGAACTCGGCATAAACAATACAGTTGAGTGTTTCTGAAAGTGTTGATTCAAAACGAACTTCCAATCTTACGCTACCATGTTTTATAAGGTTCCAATGGCCCGAAGAGTTAGCTGATAAATCAGGTGTTAAGTCGAAAGCTAATAGACAATAACCGTTAGCATATTTTTCCCTAGATATCCCGTTACCTTCATTAAGAAAATGGATACCCGTCCTAGAGAATAATGTATGATAGGCTGAAGTGAAAATATTATTATCGAATGATGGCTGTAAAGCTTTGGAAGGAATTTGTTGACCATCAATATATAAACAAAATGTATTAATATCGTAATTTTCAAAATTAAATGGATTTTTAGTGAGTTTACCGTTAAAGCCTGCGTTATTAACAAATCCGACTATGCATCTTTTAGGTACTTGCCCCAGAAAAATGTTATCAAGTGTTTTTCCCTGAACCCCTGATGGTATTGTTAAAACTTTAACTTCAGCACGAGTAATAGGATATTTAGCTGTAGTAGAGGCCAAGACTTTTTGATGTGCAAGCAAAACTGTCGGATTGATTCGCGCTCTACGAACAATAAGAGTGGCATCAGTAATACACACTTTCAATTTTAAATCATTTGAAGAAGCCATTAGGTTGAATGTTTCTCTGGAACGAACTAATTTAACAGACATTTCAACACCATTAATCAAAAACTTTTCTTGGTTGAATATGTCACCATGTAGATGTCCAATCATTTCAATTTCTTTACTTTCAGATGTTAATTCTCGTCTTTTAGTGAAACCTTCATTTTTGTCGTCAGTTGCATCCATTTTCTTAGCTTTATCTTCATACCAGAGACTACACGTTAGGTGAGATTCCTTTGATGCAGGAGCATAATTCAACAAAGTTTCTATGTAAGCACGATAGGCATATGTATTATTTGGTGGTGATATAAGTTTCTGATTCAAATAAACATCAAGTTGACTAAATAATGAATGTAGCCAATTGTTTACTGGTGCCACGGTCGTAGCTGCTATCAGTTTTGTTGAGTCTTGGTTTAGTATCTTAGCTTTAATATGAATCAGAGTATGTGACAAATCTATGTAATCATCTCCAGTTCCTGGTACTTGAAATTCGATGGGGCCATCGTCGGCAAGAGATGAAATAGGTTTGTAATGTATCCACATTCCATTTTCTATACTTGTTTGTGTAGATGGTAAAGCAAATAAATCTAATTCTGACTTTATGCACTCACAAGAATTACTATGTAGAAAAGACATTTTAGTATATTAATATTTAAGAAAATATATCTTTTATATTATTACACTTCAACTTTTTTTGTTTTTTTTTGTTAGCACCTTTCGCTTTAGCACGTAGCTGTGGAATGAATGAGGACAGACGTTTCTTCTTAGTTATATATCCTGATCCAGCCATATTAATTCGATCAATTTTCTCATCAGCTTTTCTTTTTAAGTTTGCCCCAACTTCTTTTAATCGACCCTTAATAGAATCTTCCATAGGACGTGCATTAACCATATCTGATAAAAGCCCCACACCTGCATTTAAAGCCTCTTTACCAATCACTCGAGCACCACTAGAGAGCAATGGCAAAACAGATCTGAATAAACCTCCTAGAAAGCTGCCGATTCCATGACCACGTTGATATGGTGCTCCCCTGTAAATTACTCCAATACCCGATCCAGCTTGATGTGAGTAATAATGTTCGTAGGGACAAGTTATACTATCACGTTGAGGATACATTATAATTTTTTAAAATGTAGTTTAATAGCCACAGTTCCGAACTGGAATGGTATTTTTTGACCTGTGCTTGTTCTTATATCTATTTCAATGGTATCAAACTCTCTACGCATGACCGACGAGTAGTGAGGTGGTGAGAAAACATGCATTTTATTAGCTCCGTATATATATTTTGAAGGGTCTAAAGGTATTATTCTAAGAAGTGGAGTCATTACGTCTCCAACTATTTGTGGTTCGATTATATCACAATAAACAAATAACTGAGATGGTAAACCTAAATGCAAGTTTGCTGGACACTTTCCAAGACCCTTAGAGACAAGGTTTCTATTGGGTTCAAATCCAAGTTGAAGACACAATGTAGGTGATAACGTTATTGAAGTTATTAAATCATCCATTACAGAAACAGATACAAACTTTGATAGCTCATCATAACGAAACCTAACTTTCTCTTTTATATTGTTTAACGCTGATAAAATATGGTTGATATTATCATAGTTCGTGGCCGGTATATGAGTTTTGTAGTACACTTTCGAGCGTTTTTGATCTTGAGGCATCACTATCCATTTAGTAATGTAAACGATATTTTCATGATCTTGAACAGTGAACATTGTGCATGGATATTGAAATTCAACAACACCAACAGACCACGCTCCTTCCAATATGATGGATTTTGGTAATTTAGTTGAAAAAAGAGTTGTAGTGTTTTCTGGAAAGTATGGCATAGAACTGTTACTAAGTAATGTCAAATAAAAACTTTCTTTCATCATAGTTGTTTTAAAGTAGAAGCCAAAATCCAACTATTAAATTTATCTGGATAACCTTTCCACTTCACTAACACTTGCTTTCTGTTACCAGTGTAGCGAGTGCTAACTATTTTATCTATTTTGTATTTGGAAGAGGGGTTATAATCAATTTTTTGCAATTCTCTTTCATAAAAAGTACCTACTATCGGTTCGTTTTGCAAATCTTTTATCGTATATACTACCAAAGGTGATCTATCTACTATTGATGATACAATAAAAATTTCATCACTCCAGTTCGATTCATAGCCTTTTTGAAATATATGTTTAAATTTTGTAATTCTCACATGATCACCAATATGAAATTTTGGTAGTGGTATGTTAGCTGAGGTTTGTTTTACACTATCCTTTTCATACAAATTATTCCAAACAGTCATTATATTGTTGGAATTAACATCACAAGGGCACATTTTAATGCTGGAATGATAACTATGATTATATGCATATAGCAAATCTTTTAGTACATTAATGTACCTGTATGTATTTTTATGAGTAAAATAACGCCACATTTTCATCTTGAGTGTTCTTTGAAATCTTTCCACGATGCTTGCTTTAATATCAGGATTATTTGTTGTATAATAGTTTATATTTTTGCTCCTAAAATACTTTTGCACATCCTTTGAAACAAATTCAGTTCCTTTATCGGATTGTATATGTGTTGGAGTGGTATTGGCTTCATTAAATATGATTTCAAAACATTTTTTAATAGTTTCAGAGTTTTTATTTTTCATTGGTATAGCATAAGCATATTTAGTAAATACATCAATAACACAAAGAATGTAGTTGAAACCATCATTATGTTTAGAATAAGTTCTCATATCACTTAAATCAGCTTGCCAAAGTTCATTTAGATTAGATAATATATATTTATTCCGAGGGAATTTTCTATGTACTGGCTTATGAAGTGTGTATGTTTCTTGACCTTGCAACCATTTTTTGATATCACCTCTAGTCATTTTACCTTTCATAGCTTTTGCTAGTTTGTCAATACTACTATATCCGGCAGGATGTGCTGCATCATAATAAATGTTATTAATATCTAGTAAGGAGTCCATTTTTCCCATTCAATCTTTTTCTTCAGTTTCCTGTGATACTTTTCAGTATTATTGGGTGTAGAGTAGATTTCTTCATCTGTAGAATGTTCTCCAAGATCTTTCAATCGAAGTTTATTTATGTATTCGCTTCTGTTAGGATTCCCAATGTAAGTTAGTGGTATTTTAATATCCTTCAATGCTTTAGCAAACTGTTCCCAACCTATTGGGTCACTTTTTTTCAACGGTCTTAGTGAGTCGTTTACCAAATCTATAATATTACTTCCAGGAATTTTTTCCTTATCTATAATGACTGTACCGTTGTCGTCCCATGAAATTTTGTTTTTACTCATAGAAATCGAATTTAGCAATGACTGACCTTTTTTCACATATGTTTTGGGAATTAAACTTAGAATTTGTTCAGATGTGTAGGCAGTTTTGTTTGTGGTCATATAAGTTTCTTGTTGTTTCTCTTCGTCTTTCGAAGTCTGACTAACAACTAAATCTTTACTATCGGTATCGTTATTTATATTAGAAACTTGTTTTTTTGCAATGGCTCCGCCCGTATCAACATTGGAAGTAATTATTGGTAATTCTAAAGGTTGGCGATCTTCTTCGGTGAAGTGCAAATATCTTTGTAAAATTTGTAAGTATAAAATCCATTTTTTTCTATCGTCCATATTACTATTCAAAATCTTTTGCATTTCAGTGTCTAACCTTGAGGTTGGAGTTTCAATTTTGTGTTCATTGTTCTTGTTATTTAATTTCTCTAATAAACTTGGTTCAATTAGCAACATTTTTTTTGCATGTTCCATTTTAAATAAGTGAACTAACTAATACACTCAAAATGGAACCTAATATAATTGGTAGGAATGCTCCACCTTTTTGAACTATTATTTTCTTTCTTATTTTATTTGTTCCTTTACGTACCAACTTACGCAGTGAATTTTTAAATTTATTAAGTTTTTTCTTTTCCTTATCTTTAAGTGGTACTTTACCTTGGAGAACGTTATAAATACATTCACAAATACAATTTATTTCTTGTTTATCACACGTTTTTAGTAGGGCTCGTTGATATTTTGGTTTAAGAGTATGTAGCGCACTGAGTAAATTCTTGTGCGTCTGGATGCTCAGAGACGTCATTTGTAAATGATGGAAATTTGTTGGTTCTTGACATATTTAAACTCTTTTGTAGGGACATATACCGTGCAATATCCATCAGAGGGAAATATTTTCGTTTTAATTCTACACGCATCAATAGTGTCTTGTTTAAGATCCACCATTAAATATCCATGAGCTTCTTTAGTGGCATCTCTGTAGGCATCTTCAATGAATTTTGAATTTTCTGGTGATACTTGGCGTGCTAAGTATCGAATTTGTGTTTTATCACGAGGGTTTTTGAAGTAAATAATATAGCTTGAATTCAAAGAAATGTCTCTTTGACCTTTACCTTGGTGAAATAAATTTTGTGTAATGTAGAATACACTTAAGTTTCTATGATGACTACCTTTAGTGAAAATATCAACAATTCTTCCATCAGATTCTCTCATAAGATCATCGATGATTAAAAGGTTTGCATCCTTCCCATCAAACATACTTAGATCTGGTATACCCTGATTGTAGTTTACGTTTGGTAAATTGTATAAAGGTTGCATTTCATCAAAGCACCAAGTAATTTGACTAAACTGTCTACTACTTATCTCTTCAATGTGTTTAATAAAGTTTGTAACAAATATAGATTTTCCACAACCACTTGGACCTGCAACTATGGCAGTAAACGGATGAATAAATTGAAACATTTTTAATACACGTGTAGATGCTTAGAGGGTATTGAAATGAATAACACATGTTTTGTTGGAAATACATATTTATATTTGGATACGTAAAAATACACTTAACACAATATGACGAAAAGAGGTAATCACACAGAAATTTAATTTATTTTAATATTATTACTAACACAATATTCAAAATCTTAAAATTAACACAAGATAATTATACAGTTTTGTATTATTATTTTTAATTCATAAATTTTACATTATTTTTTTTCCAGCAGTATTGAAACATATTTTAAAATTATAATATTCACACATGATATTTTAATGCAGTACCTAACTAAAGAAATCCATTGTTCGCAACTTAACATTTTTTAACAAGTAATAATAAAATAATTTACAAATTTATACAATAAACTAAAGTAATTCTATATTAAAAACTAAAAGTACATGCATCAACTTAACTTATAATGACCCCACGCTAAAGTGTCAACCTGATTTGGTAAAATATATCGTTTTGTATCATTATAGGATAAACAGGTTTTGTTTATTTGTTGAGTAAAGATTGTGTGTTTAATCGATTTAAATCTGTACATACTACAAAATAGTTTTTGTTTTTTGAAAAGACATGACTTATAATTTTCAATATTCATTTTTTTTGTGACACATTTATTTACTCCTTTTGCCTTTGCCGTTACTTTATTTTCCACTTCAAACGCATACATTTTAGATCGAAGTCCAACGAATTTTTTCATTATTTTACCATTATTTTCATCTTTAAAGAAACCTATTTTTTTTTTATTTATTCTTGAGTAATTAAATATGTTGTCAGAAGGATAATCAGATGTATCAAATCGCGTGATAAGGTCAGGTTTAATATCTTCGTAAAAATTATCTGTAAAAATTTGATATATTAAACTGTCTGTATCAGTGTATAATAATTTTGTTTTATTGTTGAATTTATTTAACATGTAGTTGTAATGAAAATCATACATCAGAGTTTTTGAAATATCTAATATACAAAATCCTAAGTAGATAGGTTTGTTATATAGCAATTTTACTTTACGTAGCTGTACTGCAACTAAATTTTCAGAAAAAATTGATAAACTGTGAAATTCTGGTTTAGCTATTAAGTCTTGTGCACCTAAGGATTTACCCCGATTTTTCCAGTGCGTTAATAATTTTACATTGACTCTTTTTTCAATGTTTTCCATTGTTTTACCGAATACGGAGTTGTTCATTAATTTATAGAAATCTTTCTCAAAATCTGATGTTGCCTTCGTTCTTAATTTAGTGTTTAGATCTATGTACCTTTCTAACCAAGGACTTTGACGAAACTTTAAAATCCTATGAATTTTAGTCAATTTCATACCCATTTGAAGACATTGTTTAAGATTCCTGTAATGAATTTTATATTTGATTTTATTGTTTAGATTTGGAATTAGTTTTTTTTCTGTAGAATCACCTGCACATATATTTTCTGGACACAGAGGTAAATCCGAATGTAAATCGTGAAGTTCCACGGGGTACTCTAGATCGATCTCTAAAATGAAACCGTATTCAGATGTATCAGATACCTCAAAATTTGTATCCGTGCTTACCCATTCAAAACTACCTTCTGGAAGATATTGAGACATAGCCCATCCATAAAGGTTGTTCGCGTCAAAATATGCAAGAAATGATTGGGGTTTGTTCTTATCAAAATCGGTCATGAATTTATTATTTGCCTTTGCATACCGATTGCTACATTGAGATACGCCTCCTCTTATCCCCGCTCTAATAAAAGCTACTTTTTCGAAGTCTGTCAATAATTCTAGTTCAATTTCAGTATATTTTAACATAGCATCCCAACTCAATCCAGGTGCTGTATAGTAGTGGGCTGGATCTAAATCGTAAGTTGCAATACATATATTTCTAAAATTTTCAAAGATATCAGTTAGAAGCAAAACATCAGTTTTTAAATATAAGCTAGAGTAATCTAACATATTACAACATTTAAAGTGTTGCCATACATCCTGAGCACGATCATAATCATCATCAGAAACATTTGAATCGGACAGTGAACTGTAAAACTGATCTTGACTGGGGAGAGTTGTTAATTTCAAACAGTCATACGATATCATAAATTCGTAAGGGTATATACCCTTTTTTCGAAGACGATTAAAGTCTTCATCCCTAGGGAAATTTCTTTTAAGTGTGTGGAATTGTTCATCTTTAAGATTTTTCGCTAATTGATCAAGACTGCAAGGTAGAAATTTTAAAGAATCTACAAATCTTAAATTGACTTTTTGGTTATTTATAGTTAGTATCTTTGTAAATGATATGTATTTTTCTTTGTTTTGGGGGATGACTTCTACTTCTCCTTCTACAAAATTTAACCCTATACTTGGCAGGCAATAAAAATCTTGATATGTAATTTTTTTTTAACTAAGTACGTTCCTAGGGCTCTATAGAAACTGTTTCAGGTAATAAAAAAAATCCTTTTGTTTTAATTATTTAATTATGAGTAGTATCCAAATGGATACACTGCCAGGTTTACCTGCAACTTAGTTTTTAAAATCATGTATCCAGAAGGATACACTGCCAAGTCTTATACATTAATAGAGATCACATATTTGGTAAAAATTATTACTAAAACTAATGAAATTACACTTGGAATTCTACCTAATATTACAACCATGCGTAGTAACATACATTTTTTTAATATAAAAATTATACGAGATCACATTTTTCCAATTAAAATACTAAAATTGTTACAAAATTTAAAACCTTGCTCATAAAACTCTACTTAGTAACACAGCCTTGTATTTTATAGAAAATTCCTAATTAAATTATATGGAATCTCTTCTTCGCTTCAGTCTATTTTCGAGGGGTTTGAGCAATTAGTTCTTGATTTAGATGCGGCGGAGACAGTTGAAGAAGATTGAAAGGTTTGCAGTGAAGTTGACGCTAGAACAACCCCTAACTCTTCATCATCATCTGAATCCAAAATGTTAAGATTTATCAGCGATGATGGCAATGATGGTGGCGGAGAACTGCTATCCGATGCGTTTGTTCGAAACGCGCGATCATCGTGGTAATGTTGTAGCTCATCAGCTGATGAATCGCCATCATCTAAATCAGATTTGGCACCCACCCTCGGGACAAGAGCGATAATTCGGCGAGCTCTATTCTGCTGTTGTTGTTTTAGTGATGGTGCCTGCACCTAGTCAAAAAATACAACATTAGTAAGAATTTTTTTCTATTATTATTATGGTTTTTCCGTTAGTAATCAATAAATACATGGACAACACCAGGAAAACAATTATGTAATGTGTTTCTTGGCGGAAATTAAAAACCATAAAAATCACCCGCTGTGCCACATCGATGATCAAACACACGAACACGGTAAAAATAAAATGTTACAGAAAAAATAAAATAAATGTCAATAATTATCCATAAAAATCACTACTTCAATTTTCATACATATGTGGCAGTGTATCCATATGGATACATAACAAAAATAAACAATTATGTAGGCAAGCTAGCAGTGTATCCATATGGATACTATCATATGAACGTGTCTATAGCAAGAAAACTTGTTGTTTTTTCAGGTAAAAAACAGCTAAAATATACAGACAAATTCATAATCTGTTATGTCCACTACTTTTTTATACACAAAAAATCGATATTCCGAATAAAAATATTTTTTCTTACCTTGCGAGAAGAAGACGCCTGCGCCCGGTCCACCATTTTGTGCACTACTGAGAAATTGGGGTTGCCAGCAACACACAATATTTTTCTACCAAAAGATACCAAAAATATTGCACTATTTACAAAAGAAGTTTTTAAATATATTTTTTAAGAAACTGGTAGGAATTTTCTAAAGTGAGCGTATCCATATGTGCACAACGCCAAGTATAGGGTTAATGCATGAACAATGAAATGTGCATCGTAGTGACTGAGATTATGAAGGAATACTGGAATGTGTCGCGGGGTACGAAACTTTGTCACACATATTTCGTGAGCGACACCCCTGAAATTACCCGTATGCCAATCAAAATCGAAAACTTTTTCTCCTTTTAAATCAGTCTCACATATGTGACAATATTTCGAATTGATAATTTTATTTTCATCTTCAGTTGACAGTGGCTTTGGACATTTTTGAAAACTATTTATTCCACAAATGGTTTTTAAATCTTCATATAAACGTTTCATAAATACTTGGGCACAGTTTGGTCCACTGTATGTTTCATATTTTGACAATCTATCGTCATAGGAACATTTTATATAATAACCGAAACTCTAAACTTCATGTTTTTGAGCATTGTTAGTAAACGACTTAGACGGATCGTTGGGGCATGATTTTATTGGGTTTAACAATGCTTCGAAATCAGCGTATACAACAAATGATATTTTTAACTTCTTTTGGAATTGATCAAACTTTAGTTTATCGTTAGAAACCGGCTGACCTAACCAGTTTTTTGACGTTTTTTGATCACTTGGGAGTTCTGTGGAAATGTGAGAACAATCATGTTGTTGATGGTTAGTCAATCTTTCTTCAGTAGGAAAGTGTAGTAAACATTCATCACATATATGAACTGTATGCTCGTGATTTGAAATTTGTTTGCTGACTAATCGTGACAAGTTTTTGATATAGCAATAGTGGTTATTTACACCATTTTGTATGTACAATAGATTAATATGACGACTTTTATAAGATTTGGTTAAAAACAGTGGTCCTACTACACTATGCTTTTTTGTTTTTTTGTTTAATTCTAAACCGAAAACATTTATGCTAATGTCGTTTAATTTTTCAACTTTAGGTATATCATTCAACTTAACCGGGAAAGATACACCGTTGAATTTTAGTTTATCGGAATGCATAGTGTAAGATGACAGGCGATTTAAGCGTTTAGCGGTAGGGAATAAACCCGAGAGTAATGCCCATTTGAAGCAAAAATTATCCGCATTTTTAACATTGATTATAGCTTTTTTGACTCTAATATCTTGGGGTAAATCAATATATGATGTTCCACGTAGAGGATTGAACTTGTTTACATTCATGTCAATACATTTGATTTGTTTAAGACTCCATCCACTGTCTTTTTTCTCGAAAGTACTTATTTTATTTGTTAGAGTGTCACGTAAAGATGAAAAGAATATATTTAAGTCATCTCCTCCAAAAATTATGTAATTACAGGTTTGAAAATCAAATGAATTTGAAATGTTTTTAGTTTGTTGTATAAAATCGGCATTCAAAATAAAATTAACTTTAAAAACAATATGTTTTTGAATAGAATCTTCAATCAAAAGTAAGATGTCATTTTTTATAGAATTTAAAAATAATTCTGGTGTTTCAAATACTAATTCAGACGAGGGGTCATTTTTACTCTTAATTTTATATGTTATTATTCTTTGTCCAAAAGCAGATTCAACAACTGAAACATTTGTTAAAGAGTTGTGTAATTTTAAAACTTTATTTTTATGTATTTTACTTTTTAAATGGTTTGTGAAATACCGCCTACTAATTAAAAGCTGACATGTACTACAATTTACCTTATCGTTATCAGTGGGGGGAGGTGGTCTAGATGATGAAGTTGAAGCTCCTTCTTCGATTCTTGGCCTCTTTGTAACCATTATATCTGTTTCTTCTTGAGTATTTCGAGTTCTTTTGCGACCGCCTCCAATCTGTTGCGTTGTTTGACTGTAATGAGAATAAAACATGTTTAAAATATAATATCTCACATCTAGATTATTTTATAAATAGTAAAATTAAATTTTCATGCAACTTACTTTAAAGTTTTTTCAACGACATCACAGATGTTGTAAAGCTCCTCGTCGTAAAATGAATTATTCAATTCACATGTTTCTGCCTTTTCACAAAGTTCATATAAATCCACATCATCACTATGTCCTGAATTGAAGAAAGCACTGATGCAAACTTCGCCATTTTGTTCCATTTTGTTTGAAGAAGGTAAAAATATTATTGTTATTTTTATGAAAGTAGTACTCTAAGCGAACAAAGGATCTCAATTTAACTAATTATTGTTATTGTTAAAGAGATATTTCTTGCAATTGACAGTTTTTGATATTTCCTTTGATATTTGATATATTACATTTTTAGCATCAAGAAAGTTACTATTTTTGCTATTTGTATAGTACTTTACTCTAACATCAGCATATTTCCAATGTTGTTGTTGTGGAATTTTTGATAGCTTTTTCAGATCATATATTTCAATTTTTATCAGATGACTTGAATTTATGCTATCTTCAGTGTTTGTTGACAAATAAGCTATTCCCCCCTCCTCATTAGCTCTTGAAACTGTAGACGATAGCTTTTTCTTCTTTATTTGTGGCGGAATTTCGAATAATTCATCTAAACTATCCAGTGATGTGTGGTTTCGCTTTCTTTTTATTTGTATTTCAGGCGAATTTTCGATGGTTAAAGTTTCATCACAAGTTGTATCATCCAATAGTGGGTAATAATATTGTTTGTACGTATTTTCTTCGTTAACATTGAATGAGTTCTGTAACAATACAAATACAAATTTAAGAAACAAACTAATAAATTGATTGAAATTCTACATAAAATAAAAATTATGTAAACTTACATACCTCCATTGTGTAGTTGGTCGTAGTGTCGAAGATGCGGAGGGGGGGAATAACTTTGGTAGGGATTACTTTCACAGGACTACACGGTTGTGTTCACTGATAGATGACGATTGTAACATTAAATGCCTTATTTTGAGCTTTTATACTCCTTCCCTCTACCCAAACTTGTTATAAGTTTTTTGTACTCGACTGATAGAAGTTTGTTAACAAAGAGATTAAAGAACGGATGTTGTCGGATAAAGACATTTCTCAACTTAACAGACCTTTATCAATTTCTTTGGAAATACGCATTGTCCTTTTTGTGCTCTACTGATAGAATTTTGTTAACAAAAAGGATTAAGGAATGGAAGTTGTCAATTGGTTGGTCGTGTGCATCATACAGATAAAAACACGTCACAACTTGTTCACCTAAATGCATGTCTATTCCCCCATATGAAAACACTGTCAATAACTTCTTATTATATGTACTAACAGGTGTTACATTTCAACAGTCGTATTACAGCCATCGTCCAGAAATCATCATCTTTCAGAACTCTAAAGATTCACTTTTTGTGATTAATTGTTCGCATTGAATAAAATTTATACGTACGCATTGATCTGCTTCAGAGTTTCCTGAAGACACATTTTTGATAGCTGATTACAACAGTCTTGAAGATATAATGAATCCAGATTATATGATAGTAGATTTACAGGGATTTAAAGATTCCAACAATGTTTTTATTATAAAGGAGTTTGCGCTAGCTACAGAAGTGTATACTCAAGTGTTTTTAATAAAACCACCATATCGAACATACCATTTGTCAGATACAGAAAATAAAAACGTTTCTTTCATAGAAAGACGACATGGTATTTATTGGGATTCTGGTTTCATTGACTATCAGGAGTTTAAACGAGTTATTATACCCAATATAAAAAATAAAAAAAATTTAGTTAAAGGAACGGAAAAAATTAAATGGCTACAACGTATAATTAATAATAAATTAAGTGTCATAGACGTTGGTGAACATGGTTGTCCTAATTTATTGCGATTAAGTGAACTGTATAATAACGATAAAAGTACTCTAAATTGTTTTTATCATAAAAAGCACTGTGCATTAAAGAATGTTATTTTAGTAAAGAAATGGTATATTGAAAATAATATGCAAGTATTCAAAATGTTTAAAAGTGATGATGATAAGAATTGTAAGATAACAAACACTTGATAACATTTTTCTGGGGCAAGTACCTAAAAGATGCATAGTCGGATTTGTTAATAACGCAGGCTTTAACGGTAAACTCACTAAAAATCCATTTAATTTTGAAAATTACGATATTAATACATTTTGTTTATATATTGATGGTCAACAAATTCCTTCCAAAGCTTTACAGCCATCATTCGATAATAATATTTTCACTTCAGCCTATCATACATTATTCTCTGGGACGGGTATCCATTTTCTTAATGAAGGTAACGGGATATCTAGGGAAAAATATGCTAACGGTTATTGTCTATTAGCTTTCGACTTAACACCTGATTTATCAGCTAACTCTTCGGGCCATTGGAACCTTATAAAACATGGTAGCGTAAGATTGGAAGTTCGTTTTGAATCAACACTTTCAGAAACAATCAACTGTATTGTTTATGCCGAGTTCGATAATGTTATTGAAATTGATAAAAACCGTAATGTATTCGTATATAGTATAGTAGTTAAGTATCATTGTAATAGTTTAAGTGCTTATATAATTTGAATAAAACATATTTTTCAGCATGTACTTACCTTGTATTATTTCCATGGCTTGAAATACCAAGTTATTACCTTCAATATCACACTTGCATCTGATCAGTTGAATAGATAAGAGCTAACAGCGATTCTGTGTGCATTATGAATACAATAGAAATACAAAAACATTTATGTAAAATTCATCCAAGCTTACAATTTAATGTGTATGCTGCAAACCGATTACCGATATACGTTCAGACTCCAGCATACATTATAAGCAACTTAGACGCAGATACAAAATCGGGGAGTCACTGGATAGCCATCCACATTGACGATAGCGGTGTTGCTATATATTTTGATTCGTTCGGTAAACCGCCAATAGGATACCATAAAAAATTTTTAAAGAGGAATGCGAGGCGATGGAATTTTAATATTCATAAGATACAAAATGATTTCACATCAGTATGCGGCGAATATTGTCTATTGTTTTTAAACCACACATTCAATGGCAATACAATGGCCGATTTTATAAGAATATTCGATACCAATACAATATACAATGATATATTGCTTTATAAAATGTTTAAAGCCTGTTTTATTGATTAATAAATATGAATCAAATAATAAAGTGTTATTACTGAATCTGCATACAAAAAACACGAGTCTGTTTGCAAACTACTACATTTGCAAGAATTGCGCCTAAAAAACTAGGTAGGTTTGTTAGGTTGAACATGAAAACTGTTTAATTACATTTGTCTGTTTGAAAACTACTATTTAAAAAACTAGTAGTCGACACAGTACCTACATAATTACCTATCTATAGGATGAGCTGGCCGATGACTAACCGGCAGTACTGACGAAAACACGCCTCTAAGGACAATAGAACTTTTGGAGCTTTTATACCCGAAGTTTGTAAGCAGAAAAGGATAGAACTCCTATCTATCTTATCTGAATGACGTCGGATATGCAGAATCGTGAAACCTATCTCGTGATCCGTAAGAGATATCAAAACGGGGATAGCACAGATCGATCGGGCGTGCCCGAAAACCTATAAAAAGTACAAACTTTTTTTTTTTTTTTTTTTTTTTTTTTTTTTTTTTTTTTTTTTTAGGTCGCGTTGGTGCGAATGGTCTGCCCGGCTATGGAAAACTTCAAAAATAGTGTCCCAGAATCGGCTCACTTTTGAGAGAAAGGAGGCCAAGCGCAATTGCGACCTTATTTGTATTGAGTTAGGGTACACATTGCAATACAAAACGAGTGTCCCAGAACCGGCGAAAACCTACTACTCAAGTTTACTTAAAAAAACAATAAAACTTTTCGAATCTGCATAGGAAGGTAAATACTATCTCTATTTTTATCTGTATCAATCAACTCAACCATAAAAATCGTAATATTTTCTTTAAAAAATAGTATGATATATTACTTAACATAACCTAAAGATTGAAATTAAATGATATTTTAGTACAAGATAAAAAAAAAATTATCTCCTTAATTTTGCACAAACAAATTTATTTAATCCCATGAAAAAAAAAATATTTCAAAATCTATAAAAAATATATTTAAAATCTATAAAAAATATATAAAATATATATCGTAGATATATTTCTAATGCCGGCTCTTCATTAACGCGTGATCCGCGCCATGATTATATCTTCGGCGTTAATCATGCCGTGACTTCGCGGTGCGCGGTTCACGGTAACGATAGCATCTACACCCACACAGCTTCGCAAGATCTTCACAGTTAGGTTCGCGCGCTCAACGAGAATGGACGCCGATGTGGCTGCCGCTGCTTCTGTGGCGCTTTGTGCGTTAGCTCTTTATAATTATACAGTAATTAAAAATAGAACACAAACAAAAAAAACTTGGAGAAAAAGAAGATGGTGGATGACGGAAATCCATCGTAACAGAACCAGGTAATCATACAATTATATATTAATGTACATATATCAAATAAATACCTGGTCAGTTAATTATATATGTGAAAATGTAAATTAACTGACTTGTACATATATTTTCAGTATGACTATGGAGAAACAGTTGAGTGAACTGGTACGGGAACCGTCTGGAGAATTTAAGAAGTTTACCAGAATGTCTGAATTAGATTTCGACTACATACTGAACCAAGTTTCCCCAATAATTACTAAGCAAGATACTCAATTTAGACGAGCAATTCCAGCTAAAATACGCCTAGCCGTTACATTACGATTTTTGGCTTCTGGCGACAGCTTCGAAAGTCTCCATTTTTTATTCAAAATTTCACCACAAATCATATCAAAAATTATTCCAGAGGTGTGCCTGGCTTTGAATGAAGTACTGAAGGATAATATTAAGGTATGTATTTGAATATACAAACAAATAAGTACATAATTTTTCATAATTGTTTTTAATCAAATCATTACGATCACTTCAATAAATGTAGTTAGTTTAACAATCATTCGTATTTAAAATCATTATCAATGGCATTATCCCCATAATCTGGATTTTCTGTGGCTGGCTTAACTATTCTGTTGGAAGTAATGATGATTTTTGGAGCTGTATTTTTCTCTGGAATTATGACTTCTGGCAGAGATGACGATGATGAATACATATGTGGTTCGCAATATGAAGAGTAAGCGGTAGCTGGAGAGGGAGATGGCAAAAAATATGAAGCATGCTGTGTTTTATCTCGATTAACAAATAAATTGTAAATTTGACAGACAAACTCAGTCCGTTCGTTTTCGGGTATTTGCCTTAGTTTTTTAGCAATCACTTTTCCATGCAGGTCACACTCATCTTCTTCTATTGCGTGTCGAGCATCTAATGTTGTCTTTAATGTGCTTAAAGCATCTTTCACAACATTTTCGGCCTCTGCTACCTCAGGCGGATGTTTGCGTCGTCGAATAGTAGGAGTAGGTGGCATCGGTTCTTGGTTTTGACGTATTCCACTCAAACGTTCCTCATCCTCTTCATCGGCATGCACTGACGATTCATTCACAGACAATGATGATTGTTCCTAAAAATAAAAATACATATGATTTTTTTGTTTACAGATGCCAACTAATGCAAACGAGTGGATGGAAATTGAAAAAGGATTTGCCCATAAATTTCCACGTGTTGTTGGCGCAATTGACGGAAAACATATTGTTATAGAATGTCCGGATCACTCAGGATCAGAATATTTTAATTACAAGAAAACCTACAGTATTGTTTTATTGGCTTTAGTAGACAGTAATTATAATTTTATTTTTGCAGACATAGGATGCCAAGGTAGAATTAGCGATGGTGGTGTATTCAGGAATAGTTCACTTTGGGATAAAATTTCCTGTAATAGATTGAATTTACCTACACCGCACCCTTTGCCCGGTTCAAATAAAGATGTACCTTATGTTTTTGTGGGAGACGGTGCTTTTGCACTGACAGAACATGTTATGAAGCCATATTCTGGCAACCACGATTGGGGAACACCTAAACGTATTTACAATCAAAAATTATCTAGCGCTAGGGTTGTCGTAGAAAATACATTTGGAATACTAGTTTCAAGATTTAGAATATTTAAAAAACCAATCCGATTAAATCCTGATAAAGTTAAAATTATAACAATGACGTGTATATTAATGCATAACTTCTTAAAAAAAAGTGTCTCTTCATCAACTTTTTATTCGCCACCCGGAACCGTAGACATTTATGACGAAAACGACACTTTGATTACACCTGGTCTATGGAGGAACGAAATTGAATCGACTGGTGCTGTTCGTGACATGGGACATATACCACGACGAGCTACACTAAATGCTCATGAAGTAAGAGACGAGTTTGCAAGTTATTTAGCTAGTAGGTACTAGATAAGTATGTGAGTTTTGCTTGTAAGTAATCTTTAGGTTTGTTAATCATTTTCGAATAAATAAAAATATGTACTTACAGTTTCAATTGTTTTATTGCAATTGTTGTTTTCTCCGAAAAACGAATCAATTATTTCGTAAGCAAACCAGGAGGGCAATTCCGTTAATCAAAGCTGGACCACTTCCCATACGTTTCCGCTACTCGTCCTCTCTGTCAGCGCCGGCTAACGGCCGTGGTCCGGCCAAGCATACGTTAAGTTTTATAAACGTGCGATGTTAGAAAGCTGGACCTTTTCCGTTGCGCTACCAACGTTTCACCCATACTCTACCCATCGAAACCATAGACAAACTGCTCAGCTTCACCAACATGACGTCACTCAGAAGCTTCATTTTCGTTTGTTGTTTTTAATAGTTCCTGGCCATGGATACTAGTCCTTCAGCCGAATACATTTTTCTTCATCGATGTTGCCAATCATGGTAGTTAATCGTATCATAAAAATCGTGAAATACTAACTATTACTGAAGTCGGTGCCACCTATCTTTATACATTACAGCGTAATAAGATAGTCTATTACAGTTATGAATAATTTTATTGTACATCATCATCATCATCAGCAGATTTCAATATTGGCACCATAGTAAAAGTTGTTTGTTTTGATGTACAGAATATGCCCTTCAAATGATGCTAACTGATTAGAACTAATCCTGTATATCGGTGAGTAAAAGAAAAAAATTACATCATCTAGAGGGGTTGCTATAATCTCCACGCTTGGCAGGTGGCTTGGAGATTGCAGACTGCTCACCACCAAGTGGGCTCTGCTGCCCGTCCTCCGTTGGTTCTGGTTGCAGTTTGGGGACATTCATGCATTTGAGGAGGTCGCCGGTAAGTACAAACTTACAAAAAACATTTTTATATAGGTACTTTTTAATGTAGTAGTTCTGTTTCCTATGTAATAGGGTGTAAATAATTGCTAGGTCCTCGTCGTCCTCTTGGTTAACGGTGGTGAGCATTCTGCGATCCCCAAACCACCTGACAAGCGTGGGGATTATGGCAAACCCCCATATTAAAGGGGAGAGAGGTTGATGATGAATTGCTAGGTAACCTGAAATAAAAAAAACAAGTATATATTCGAGTATAATAGAAAGGCTGGCAGCACAGGATCGACTCGATTTCTAATGACGTTGTCAAATGCTTGACACTGAATGACACCTGGCATGTGCAGAATATAGCGCAAGCGTAGAGCTTCCAACCTCCTTGGTGAAGAATGTGCTTCGCGTGGCAGCATAATAAAATGTCAATCTGTTTTTGGCGGGAACATGGAAATCATGTCGTTGCATTCTATTTTTTTCTTAAAATTGTGTTTTATCGCGAATTAATTATTAAAAATGGTGGTGTTTTATTCATTGAGTGTTGAATTACGTGCACGAGTGTGGGCAAGTGATATAATGTGGTGAAACATGTCTTTTCGTGTTGTTTTCAAAACTCCGTAGAAGCTCATAGTAAAGTCGCCAGAAAAAAATTACTTGAAAATTCATAAACTTGACACTGGCAGAATGCACAACATGCGATGCCAATTACTAAGACGAAAAAAAATGACAATCATCATGTCAATAGATACCATGACGACTTTACATGAAGACTATTAGCGGGTTTTGGCGGGAGAGTGCAAAAATTATATCACCCGTCACACACCGTCGCCGCAAGAAAGAGTCTTAAATGAGCTCCAGTGCTCCGGCACACACACAATAGGCAAACCTATTGTAAAACTTAAATGCTATTTTGATTTGGTCTTGCCAACCATCGTACAGTCACATACAAATGGTTGGCAAGAGTTCCATTGTCAATAGCTTCCCAAAAGATGGGGCATTCAATGCGCTCTACGTTCGAGCGGACGCAGGTATTAATTTTAGCAAACATATTGGGCTGCGCTACTTTGTGCCTCCATCATAACTCTGATCGATCAACCAAGAAGAGGGTGTTTGGGAGGGTCCTGGCCTCGTGGGTATAATAAGTGCTTCATAGTGATTTATCACAGGAAGCCAAGGAGTAGGTATACATAAGACCATAATATATTTTTTTCACCGTCTTCTCCCTTTACGTTCACCCTACATTTTTTGTTTATGATGCCTTTATTTTTTCTTAATTTTTGGCATCACACTTTTTGCATTCTGCCATTCTTGAGTTATTGAATCAAAGACATAATAAATATTGGAGTTCTGGGATTTGGAACATACTTCGAACCTTAGATTATGTCTTGGAACATTGATTTCCTGCTTGGAAAGAAGGAGCTATGTAAATGTTCCACGTTCACAGAGCACATTTATCAACTTTTTCCTTCGTTTTTTGGCTTTGTAGTTTGTGCACAGGATACCTTGCTTATGGGAATAAATTTTTTTTATTAAGAAACGATCAGATTGACAATATTTCTTGATAACTCATAGATCTAAAATAAGAATATAGAAACAATCTGATTCGTGGTAATTTAACAATGATGGGAAAGGATACACACTTTTTTTCATTATTCCTATCCTATAGGTCGGAGTTTTACTTCACGACTTTTTCCACGATGTAATCCTCTCCTCCTCAGGAGGAAAGAAGGTCTTAACCAAGACCGATGCTGTACTCCATGCATGAAGACAATTATTCGGATATCCGGTTTGTTATTTGCATAGACAAATATCAACTAGTTATTTGGGTTCTCTAGTTGAAAAGTGAGAAAAATTAGAGTTGGAAAGAGGCATACATAAGTAGCTGTCGGCTCATAATATGAATTATATATTTATTTGGTATTACAATAAAATATGGCACTCAAGGATTGTGTAGGTTTCTATCTATCATAGGAACAAGGCTTATTTATACATGCAATATCTCCAAAAAACAATTTTCATCACTATACCTTAGAAAAAAAGACATTACCTTAGAAAGTTTCATCCCCCGTTTCACCCCTGCCAAAAAAATATTGAAAACCGCATTTCCTATTTTAAATTAACTATTCAAATAAAAAAACACGACTAAAAGTTCAAAAACAAAGGACAAAAGGTTTCACCGATTTTAACCCCTTTAGGGCCCGAATTTCAAAAAATATTTTCTTAGTACACCTCTACTCATTAAGACAAATATACCCTCTAAATTTCAAGTCTGTATGATCAGCGGTTAAGGCTGAACGTTGTCTGTCAGTCGGACAGTAAGCCTGCCAGTCAGTCAGTAACTGAGTCACTCAGTCGTACAGCCAGGACAGTGATTTTTATAGTATTAGCTTGTGCGTGTGCGTGTTTGTTACCTCAAACACGCTAAAACAGCTGAATGGATTTGGATGAAACTCGGAATAGATTCTTTCCGAGCATAGCATACAGGCTACTTTTAAAAATAAAAATGACGACGTGTAATTTTTTTTACTAGTACTACTTCATCAATGCAATTTTTTATAAAGAACCCTTAACTATTATTGGCGCATCACGCTGTCTTTTATTTTTGGAACAATTTCAAAAACGCGTCTCTCTGATAATTGACTTGTACCTACTGTCAGAACCTCAGAGACAAATATCAAAGCGTAAAATAAAATCGCTAATTTTTCAGATGAGAAAGAGGAAAATATATTTTTAAAGAGGACTCAAAGGTTGAGCAAATGGCAACAAATAAAATGGGTAAGGAAAGGTATATAATCAAAGTGGGTAAGGTTGATTTCACATTTTTTTATATTAGCATTGAAAATGGAGGTCCAGAAGTTTTAGACAATTCCCATTGATTTATTATAAATGTAATTATATCAATTTTTTTTCAAAATAATACTGTAATTAGGTGTACCCATTTAAAATAGGTAACAAAAATTATATTAAATAAAATACTTTAAAATAAAAATTACTTAGGTATTAAAAGAAACAAGAAAATACTTAGTTCAAATAGATACTAAATTACAGTATGTTTGTTCTAGCAAGTTGGCTCACTGTGATTTATTTTATTTATATTCTAGGTTAATGATAACAGTCAATTGACTGTTATCATTTAGAAAGACTGGACGAGTCTCGTGGTGCTCGTGTCTGCTGAACGTAGAAAGTCTCCAACGTCAGGGCTCTCCAGTGCGTCTCGTTAAGAACTATGAATTTCTGCAAACTGCCAAACGAAATAAAGTAAAATTGATGGCAAAAACGAGGTACTGAAAGGTGGAAAACCCTTGATTGCACAACATAGACTAAATACTAGCATTGAACGGCTATTCTGCTTCGCCCATGATATAAAGATGGTCACTTCTATAGATGTCCGCTCCAAAAGACATTCCAGGACGAGAAACCATCCATACAATACAATACAATACAATATATCTTTATTGCACACCAGAAATATAGAACAACTTACATATAATCAGGGTAGGTACATTATTTGGCAGTACAAGGGGCGGCCTTATCACCTTAAGCGATTTCTTCCAGGCAACCTTTGGATGGACTGGACTAAAGGAGGCAAATGCAATTTGCAATGCATTTTTCTATAGTTATTTATTTATTGTAGGCCCCGGATATTTTATATCGCAGGCTTTCTATGGTTTAAATCTTTATTATTTTACTATTGTGAGTATTCTAAGCCAATTCTGAGGAATCGAGTTGGGAAATCTTAGCTTATTAATAATATATATGTTTCTCCTTGTCTGATGCTTGTCTGCGGAAAAGAGTTATATTTTAAGGTACAGAATGCCGCTATTTCGCTCGCGCATTGCAACATTTTTGAATTTTTATAATCTATACATATAATAAAACTGTAACGAGGCGATTACTGTACATTGAAGATATATTTAAAAATCATTTTTTTAGGAGTGTATGAGAGCAACAGAAACCTAAAATACAGTTTTTATTTTTTTTTCTGTCTGTCTGTCTGTCTGTCCGGGATAAACTCAGAAACTACGGCACAAATTTGAATGCAGTTTCTTGAAATATGATCTATGAAGTCCGGCGCTTCACATAGGCTACGTTTTATCAAAATCGGCCCAGGAATATAGAAGTTATGACGCAATTTATGAAAAAATATACATTTCCAATATAACTTGAACCCCCGAACATACCGAGCCCTTAAGGTCCGAGGAACAGCTTATACTGGTTAATGTTTATCTTGAGAGTTTGCGAGTCAGAAAGATGAATGGATTGACATGCGATTTTCTAAAAAAAATATCTGTGTTGTCATAAGCTACTTAACACCATACAGCACAGTAGGTAGGCCTCCTCCTAGGTGAACCGACGACATTGTAAAAGTCGTGACCAACCGGTGGATGCAAATAGCAGGTTGTAATACAGAGTGGCGGTCTAAGGGGGAGGCCTTCGTTCACCAGTGGACGTCTACGGGCTGATGATGATGATGACGGTAGTCGTGGGCAACCGGTGGATGCAAATGGCAGGTGTTGTAATACAGCCGAATTTAAACCCTCTTAAACTGTTACTTTGTTATTTAAAGTAAAATAAGGTCATGCGCATAAAACTATTTGGTCCACGCGAGTGAAGCCGCGGGTACAGCTAGTCATTGAATATAGTTATCAAAAATCTCAATTGGTGATATTGCTGAGAATTGTATTACAAAGGTGCAGCAAAATAATCATTTTGATCTAAACTAGTTTTTGCAGCACCTAACTAAAAATATGATTATTGGTTATGCCCAGTTTAATAAAAGAAAACTTGACTGAATCGAAATTGTAACTTTCGAACCATTGTAAAATGTTATTCCCTGTGTAATTTCACTGACTGCGATTTATCATAACTATATGCAGCGACAATGATAAGATGAATGGACGGGAAATAAGCGCACGGATTTTTAAGAGTATATGTTGAGCGCCGGCTCTCCACTCGCTTCAGTCATACTCTGCCTTTCCGACATGCGAGCCGTACAATACGACAAAACAAACTTCTAATACATGTACAATATGTACATTAGATTCGCTATCTCTATTTTCCGGCAAATGTTATATGCATACTTTTAGCTAGGTATGCTTGATTGTGTTGTCTTGTTAAATTTGATCGATTTGCAAGCGCTGGGATCGTCCATTCCATTATCACCGTCGCTAACTATATGCAGCTTTTAAAAGTGTTGAAATGCGCGAGCGCGAGCGCTAGCGGCGCGCAGTATTCTGAGCCCTTCTGTTTAGTCTCTCAACTAGAATTATTCTTGAATATTTCGTATGAAGTATTACTTTGGGGTATTTCTATGTTTTTAATGCGTGGATAGTAAGAAAAATTATGACTGCTGGCAGGACTTGAACCTGCATACGAGCAATCTCTCTCTGGGTTTCCGCCCCAACTGCTTTGCCAATAGGGTAGATGACTGATATTTAAATCGTTGAAACCAATAGCTTTGATTCAGAATTTAAGTAAATATAATATGTTTATTGAAAACATAATTTAAATCGGTTATTTATGTTCTGATATATAAGCATTTAAAGTTTTGGTAGAGACAACTCTGTCCTTTTCCCACAAAACAAAAAATGACGCCTTACTTGTCAGAATATAATTTATATGGCGTACAGAGAAGTGACGTCACGATTTGCTGTTTCGCCTCTGTCTAGCATGATAAAAATGCTTATAAGTTGCTTATTTTTGAACAGATTTTAATTTTCTTTTCATTAATCAGCTATATTTATGGGCCACATTTTAATAGGACAGTAAAAAGAAAACCTAGTAAGCTAATGAATATACATTCATTAAAAAAATAGAACTATTTTTCTTTTTGGCCCTCTTTCGTTGACCCTTCCCTCACTGTTCCTGGCAAAGTTACGAAATAGGGCAGTAGCCAATAAAAAAAAATACATGTTTGGATTTGTCAACGAAAGCCTTCACATTAAATGACGTAAATGTCTGTTGATCATGATACAGGTTGATCCAATAGATGCTTGTCAAAATCACAATGACTGACAATAATAATTAATACTGAAATATATTTTTTTAGCTGTGCATTATATTCTCATTACTAGCAAAAGTACCTAATACCTATGCTAATGTTTGGAAAATTTGGCTGGTGCATGTGTGAGAAAAGTTTTTCGAATGTTCCGTAGCTATGCTAAAAGTAGAAAATAAACATCGTTAGGTGCACATTTCTTAGTGTAATGTTGTTTTTTCGGTTTTCCGTAATAATGAATTTATTAAGCTATTAATAAGTCGCATAGATACTGTGTGATATCTACAGAATCTACATATCTACAGAACAACAACAAAGATACGACGACTTGTCATGAAACACGGTTTATTTTTTTTATTAGATTCATACACTTTAGTTAGCTGGAATTATTGGTAGATTACACACCTAGGGAGCAAAAGTAAAGAATATCTCAGATCTCATGTCTCCAGATGCGAAGCCCATGTTGACAAGCATTGATCTGAGGCTTATTTACTTGCCCCGTTGTGTGTATAAGATTTTCGTGCCGCTGCGGAAGTGGTACCTTCGCTCCACGCCGCGGGTCGATGAAAAATACAAATATTAAATTATTTTTACCATAGCCACAAGTTCCTAGTCATATGGCAATTTGTTATGGTTTCTTACCAAACAACTTGCCATGGTGGTCTTCTTTTTTACAGTGACAACAGAACCCTCCGAGATGATTTCCTTCATGCACCTGACAGACTATCCATTTATAAAGGGACACCTGTACAAATAGAAATATCACACGTACTTTGAGTGACGTAGAACTCTTTCTATGTCTAGGTGAGACGTTGTTCGACCGTTGTTCATCCGTTGCTCAGCCGTTACTGAGACGTTTATCAGCCGATGGTCGACCTCGAAGGAATTTTCAGACTGCGCTATAAAATATGTCACCTAACAATGACATCGCAAGACGGATGCCGCATTCATATAATAATGTATTCATGAACACGTTTCCCTACACCTATGTTTTAATAATTATATGCCTGATAAAGTACAAAGTATTTTAATTTCTTTAACTTTTTGCGGTTTTACCGTCTAGATAGACTTAACCTAGATCACAACAAACCGTAGTCAATGTCTATCTCCATATAACGTTACGGATTATTTAACGTAAGTATATGTGGGTTAGTAATAAAAAGTAAAAATCTGAAGGTACATATATAAAGCAAAGAAAAGTATTTAATTGGGGTTTCACATTTGTAAGTAGTTCTCAATAATAGCAACCCTGTAGTAAGTCGTGAGTCTGAGGAAGATGTTTGGATGAAATTCTCCGCTCCGCATGAGATGTTTTCTACAGTAATGCCAGGAGAGAAAAAAAGATATCAAAACTTTTTGTCAAGCTTATATTACAAATCATTAGTTTTAGTCATTTATGTTATAGCGTAGTCTGAAGACTCCCCAGATGACGTAACTATACTTCAAGTCAAGTGACTTTGACGTTATTATTCAATAATAAAAATGTCATAAAAGTCGGTATATTTTTGAAAATTGGGCAAACACAAATTGACATTGCGCACCGAGGGTTCTACACAATGTAAATATATATTTGTATTTTGTTTTTAATACACAATGTGGTTGATTTTGAAGGTTTATAAGTTAACAGAACTAAAGTATTGCTGTCCTTAGCTAACATGTCTGATAAAAAAGGGACAGCAATATTGTAATTAGTTTAAATCTGTCAACTAAAGCCTTCAAAACAATGTTGACCATAATGTTTTTTTTTATTTAGTACCTTTTCGCTCGCTCTACGTGGCTGATTTTTATTATTTATTATGTCGTATAGCTATAAAGTTTTCATGGTCATTATGTCAAGTTTGACGTTTATTATCGGTTATTTTATGACGATAAATCACGATTTGACGTTAACACAAAATAATTGTCTAACGTCACTTTGTATTGTACTTTATGTTATTTTTTTTTGTTATATCTTTTTTATTTAGGGATATGGAGTCATTTTTGACTATGTCAGTCCCATAGTATACACACAAAAAGAATTTAAACAATACAGACTCTGTCTTTGAAAAGTCTATAGGCAGACCGACAGAGCATCCTAGCAGCGCTAGATATTAGCGCCGCTAAGATGCTCTGGATCAACCCCACATCTAGGTTATTTTTATGAAACTTAGATTTTTGAGTATACTTGCATTATTAGATTTTAACGGCCTTACTCAAAAACTTCGCTCTAACTTAGTCAAATTAAATAATTGAATGATTTTAAGACATTATAATGTCTCTGTAGGTCAAACGGACAAACAGACGTCTACCCGCGACACGCAAGCTTAGTAATAGTTCCATTGAACAATTTCGCATAGAGAACCCTAAAATAAAAAAATATTATTAATTAATATTTGTCAAATTCGTTTATTTTTTCACACAAAAAACAACACGCAGAAAATACGAGTAATCATAAAAATTAAACAGAGTCACAGATTCCTACCCAAAACTTACTTTGAGAAAGATCAAAGTTTCTGGCGTTATCGTTTATAAGGCTTGGCAAAGAAGAGAAGCAAATTTGAGAGGATATACAACAAGACAGTAAGCTGCACCCACAGACTTGGCTGCACCGGTCCGCACTCAATATTCCACGTGAATAGGTTGTTCTCGCTTAGTTAATAGATAGATAAGACCTACCCTATCACCTATCCGTGATCGCCGTGCCTTGGCCGAGCCTAACATTGTGCATAATATGACAATACAAATTATTATTTAAAGCAAGGTTGTACCAGAAAACGGCGGCGCCGAACGTCCCGTTAGCGGGGTGACGTGAGCAGGCTAATACGATAGCAGAGCAGACCACTGAACAGTATATTGTAGCAGAAATCCCCTGGTACACCCAGTAATCTTGAAGTGGACTACAAGAATAAAAAAAGCCCCTGGAACAGCCAGGTGAACTATGTGGGTGGACTACGGACTACGGGCAGGAAGCGAACGTTTTAAGTACTGAAGCAGAGTGACCACTGAGGGCGCCAGCAAGGTTGGCTGGCGTGTACGCCAACTCATGGCCGCGTGTGCCGCTTTCTGTAATCATTATTTTCCAGTGAAATAATTTAAGAAAAATTGTGTTGGGAAATAGTACTTTATAAAAGAAAACAACCTATGTTTAATTTAAATCTGGTAGTAGGCATACACTGATTTTAGAAGGTAAGAAAATAATGAATAAATAACATCAAACTCCTAAATCTTTTTGGAAAATAACTGTAAAGTAAGTAGATAGTTGAGCGAAGCAAGATCTCTGAGTTTAAGGGGACAATTCGTGCAAATACAATATTGTTATTGAACATGAATATGAGCTTATTTTATCAAGGGACTTGGAGGGTTTGATCTAGGGGTCGCGAGGTTCACTTCGCTGCGAACTACTAGTTCTAGGAATTTGTTCATAATACAAACTGTCATTTAATCTATGTACATGAGGCGGACCGTAGCTGTTGAACGTTTCACTTTGTGTTTTTGTTTTTCCCTTAGAGGATTATGGCGTATGGCGTTGTACATAGTGTATTTGCCACTGTCGAGTCTTTTTGTATTTTTCTAGCTAGGTATCATCAAAATATTGATTGCATTAATTATGATTAATTTAAATATTGTACTTAGTTGACTAAGTCACGCAATTCAAGCATTATACTTGGAAGCAAGCCAGAAGCAAGATACGGTTAAATTCAAGTCATCATGGTAAAAATGGTAGATTTTAAAAGCAGCCTTTTTTAAATCTGTCACGAAAAGATTCGCTTCACCAATTTACATTGCATGCCTAGACTTCAGTAAAAAAACATAATTTAAGTATAATGATAGGTATGTATTTTAATAAACAGAATACCCACAAAAATTTTTGACTTGATTTTTCTTGTTGGCGCCAAATCTTCTCCACGATTTCTAAATAACGGCATATGATCGGCATACAAAGCTTTTATAATGAAGTATTTGTCAAAGTTGATTGATAAGTTTTGATAAGTAAAAATTTGACAGCAGTTAGTTGAAATAAATGGCTGAATATTTTTTGTAATGGCGGTATAAGGGTAGAAACGGGTAACAACGACAGACGAATAACTACATAATATACAATGTGCACTGAGAAGTGTGAAGTTTAGAAACGAACCTTCGACTGTCACATAACATTTTTGACTTGGGTGGGAATCGAACCCATAACCTACAGGTCTAAAGGCAGACATACTAACAACAGAGTTATAAGGGTTAAATTTTATATTCATTTGTTTTACCGATAGAAAATTTCACCTATCCATATTGTCGGTGACAATATAATTTTATATGTAAGGACACCCCTGTATTCATAATTACCCTGCCTTTCCCAACCGTTTTCAAGGTGAAGCGCTTGTCAAATGATCATTGGTGAATCTAGGTAGAAGGTTATGGGGGAAGGCAGCAGCCTCATTGTCTTCCCGTTTCTTGAAAATTACAAAAGTTACCTAGTTTTACTCTCAAAAAGGACCAAATTGAGCACCATGAAAGAATGTCATGGGCCAGTTTTAAGCCGAAGATTTCCCATGTTGCAAATAGACTACTGTTACTGCAGTCGATCATCAATTTAATATTTTATCAGATAGCCATTGCAGCATAAAAAAAAAAATATTATTCAAATATATGAAACATGCCTTAGCATACGAGTAAGTACATCTACAACAAGTTAGTGCTAGGCTAGACCCAACGGGGGCACGGCGCCCCAGAGTTAACTACTGGCTACGTACCGGGGCGTCGCAGTGACGTCATGTTAGTGAACTTGAGCAGTTTGTCTATGGTTTCGATGGGTAGAGTATGGGTGAAACGTTGGTAGCGCTACAGAAAAGGTCCAGCCTTCTAACATCACACGTTTATAAAACTTAAGGTATGCTTGGCCGGACCACGGCCGTTAGCCGGCGCCGACAGAGAGGACGAGTAGCGGAAACGTATGGGAAGTGGTCCAGCTTTGATTAACGGAATCGCCGTCCTGACTGGTTTATATATTTCGCCTGATCCAGCGCCGCTACGAATCGAATCTCTTACTTTTTTTCGATACGCTCGATAACTTGAGAAAAGGGAATCCTTCTTTTTTTTCAACTCAATTATCGAAATGTTCATGGAATCACTGATTCGTTTCCATGCATCGTGAACCTTCATTTTATTTTTATGGTCCGGGTGTTTCGCTAACCAAAGTATACTTTCAACTTGGTAATACTCTATCAGAGTAAGCTCCAAGTCGTTACTCCACGTGACGCTCATTGGACGAAAAAAAAAATAGCCAACGTGACACGACCGTTCGACACCGAGTCCCGCTCGCTACTGAAAAGATTCGCGAATGGGGATACTATTCGCAGTCGCGTGGCGTGAACCGAGCGCGATCCCTTTGACGCGGGTAGAAAAACCGACTCCGATCGGGGAACGCCGCGACCCGCGATCGCGAAGCCGCGAACGCGAGGCGTGATGCCGTGAAACTATCCTCATTCACAGATCGCGGCCTTCGCGGGCTAATCGCGCGTGAATGAGGAGCCGGCATAATAAAACAAACTTTTGGCCGATTTTCATATATATTTTATACTTTTTTATAGATTTATAATATATTATTTATACATTTTAACATTGATTTCTTTATTTATAATAATTAAAAAAAAAATTTCGAAATCAAGTTTTTTTTGAATTTTTGCATTTTCTGAGAAGATTTACCATAGTAACATATTTTTTTTTTTCACCATCGGAAAGTAGAGATTCCAACGAACAGAAACCACACCAACTTTTTGAAAAAAGCTGATATTTTGACGGGTGAATTTTCGATTGAAAATTAGGGTGTTTTTTCGATATTAATTCAAAATAAGGTGAAAAAATAAATATTTTTAATTAAATAAATTACAGCGTATTTGGGACATAAAAAGGTAAGTTTTCACAAAATTTCATAAAAAAAAAAAATATTTGTAAAAGATAAAAATAAAAAACCAAAAACTTGGTTTTTTGAATTTTTCACATAAATTTTGAGGTTATGTGAAAAAAGTGTAAATACAAAAGTTTTAGATCTTTTTATTATCTACAACTTTTCCATTTGACTTTTTTCGATAAGGACTTTTAGTTTTGCCGGAAATCGAGAAAAACCGTTTTTTACCCTTAAAAACTCACCCCCATCCCCTTCCCAACCTCATAGATCGCCCGTAAATTATTTTTCCTTTCATTTTTATCATATTTCCCTCCTTTTCTAATGGGTTTCATCCTATTATGATTTTTTTTGGTTTTAAAAATTATCGACCCTGGACTATAGATGCCAACCACAGAAGAAGGATGGCTTTCGGTGTCACGTTTGTTTTTCAAGAAATGGAATGTTCCGATTTGTTGTGGATCCATTGATGGGAAACATATACGTATACAATGCCCCAACAATAGTGGCTCAGAATTTTTCAATTATAAATCGTATTTCAGTATTGTGTTGTTGGCATTAGTCGATGCTAATTATAATTTTTTATACGTCGATATTGGTTGTCAAGGAAGAGTTTCGGATGGGGGTGTTTTTAGAAATAGCTCGCTTTACGAAGCATTGCGAAATGAATCTATAAATCTACCTACACCAAGACCTTTACCTGGACGGACTATGAATGTACCATTTTATTTCCTTGGTGATGATGCTTTTTCGATTTCTCCTAACTTAATGAAACCATTTCCTGGACAACATGAGCGAGGATCTCAGAAAAGAATATGCAATTACAGATTTTGTAGGGGAAGGAGAGTCGTGGAAAATGCTTTTGGCATATTATCGGAAAAATTCAGAATATTTCATTCAATAGCTAATTTACAGCCAGAAAAAATGAAAATTGTAGTAATGGCTTGTGTATGCCTGCACAATTTTATCCGAAGAAATGACGTTGATTTTGAGGATAATATGATAACGATACCGGCACCAAATATTGAAATAAATCGAAATTTGGAACCTTCAATGGTCAGAAATGAGTTGATGAACTATTTTCTTTCAGAGCAAGGACAACTTCCATGGCAAAATTACATTTCATAAATCAAACATATTTTTATAGGGAATAACGTTTATTTAGCATATAAGTATCTATAAAATGATATTTTAAGAAAACTTTAATTAGGTAACATTTTGTTAATCTGTGTTCGCCTCACTAATCTTACTATCAATCACAATGTACAAGTACAATCATAGTTTTAATTACTAAATCTTTAATATAATAAATCTTTAAATAATAAATATCATCACAAATCTAAAAGAGTTTTAATTATTTTCCAAATATGAAAAAAGGCTGTCCTGAGTATCAGAATTGTCGGTGTAATTAGAATGGCTAGTGGAAGGACGTGCACTTTCCGGTGTCGAAGTGGTAAAATATCCTTGAGCTGCCGCCACCGTGGAAGGTCTTGAGGAAACGCCCATTTCAGCCTGATGAATTATATTATTAATATGATGTACAGTACAAACTGTAGATATTGTTGTGGGATCCATTTTTCGTATTTTATTTGCTATGTGTTCTCCGAATACCGAGGCATCGTCGCGAGCAGATGACGAAGCTGATATTTTTTTTTAAACTTGTAGAGTTTCGGCAATATCACTGTCTCCATCAGTACCGCATCTCCTTTTCGGGGAACTAGTCGCTGTTGCATTATCTTGCTGACTGGCCTGCGAATGCGTCTGTAAATAGAAGGAAATAATATATATTTTTTTTATCATAGGAGGTATTTAATATTTATACTAATATTATAAATAAGTAAATTGTAGGGGGTAATCTTCGGAACTACTGAACCAATTTATATTGATTTACAACTGATCACCTCTTCTTGAGATCCTGGTTTGCCGTCTTAATACAAAATTATAATATAACAAACGTACAACATTGCAGGTACAACAAAAAAGCTTTTATCTCAGGAATAGAGCACTGATTAATTATGAAATTTTAATAGATTTCTAACGTAAGGAACTCATGAGAATCCCTAATAACTTTTAAACGCGAGACTTTTTTTTCTTTGCTACTTATTATCAACTAAATCGTGGCATAATAAAAAATCTCAAATTTCATTGTGGGCCAGCTGAGCTGACGCACACATCTTAGTACACGCGGCACACCCGTGACACTCCGTGTATGAGAGTTGAAGCGCCGGGGACCTTAAGTCGCCGCACGAAAGAGCATGGTTGACACAATAGTATTTTTAAAATTCAATTCAATTTTTAATCTTTATAGCATCCTTGTATATTTGAGGGTCTTAAATATCGAAATGAAAATGTATAAACAAATATACAAAATACCTTATCTAATATAATATCATTATTTTGCTCATATATTTTTTACGTTTTACGTTCTTTTTATTTTATGCAACACATATAACAAGTATAATTTAATTGTATTTAACCTCTATATGAGATAAGACTTAATTCAACATTATTTCTTATTTATTGTGGATCTAGGTATTATAGCTATTTTACAACAATATACGCTGGGCACGATTGTTTAAATGAATAAATACCACGCTTTAGTCGCGCGCCGTGCACAGCCCCCGCGCTCGCCCGGGCACGCACACATAGCCGTCAGTCCGCGACTCACTTTTTGTGTACACATGCAAGAGTTTCGCTTTTTTACTTTAGTATATGTTCGGTGACCGCGAGTAGTTAGTCTGATAAAATAAACAAAAATAGGAAACATGAATACTTACATCATTCTCACTATTTACTGTGGGTAGTGGTTTATTTTAATCTCGCAAAAAGTTCAATGCCTTGTAAGCAAACCACTTTGGTTCCTGTACATCGTCTGTGCCTGCACCAGATTTGTACAACTGTTCAACCTTCTTTTTTTCCCGAAAATAATGAGAGATTAAATTTTTTAACTTTCTCTCTACTTCGCCTTTGTCAATGTCAAATACACTTGCAATTATGTTCAATGCGTCCGTTCGTTTGTTCCTATTCTTATAATCTGCATTTCTGGGATTCCATAATATGTATATCATTTTCATGAAATTTTTCAATTAACAGCAACACAGTTTCATCGTCCCAATGAAACGACATTTCAATTTGTTGAATACAAACTAACCGCACACCACTACCGCTCGAATGCCAGGCACGAACTGACGCCGACAAGCCGCGTAACCCGCCGGCACACCCCGGCGGCCATGCCGGCGGCTCCTTTGTGCGGCAAAGCCGGCGGCGTAGTATGCCGCCGGGTGCACGGCGACTTGGCCGGCGGCTTGCCCGGCGGCCCTGCCGCCGGCACTGTGTGTAGTAGCCTTAAAATTTACAAAACCTTCTTCGTATAGTTCCATTATGTTATTCGGTTCTTCTAAGAAATGCCATGTACACTGTGGTAAATTCAGGATAATATGCGCATCCTGAATAAATCCGACGCGTAGCAGGGTGCGGTTGTCCCGGGATTCTGGTAGTACAAGGAGCGTCGTGAGCACAGTTCTTTCACAGGCTTTGATAGGTGCTTTTGTTATGAGTACCTTTTGTTTCTTCTGCACTCCATCTGCTAGGGTCATTCCAATGAACATTGATTTGAAGATGTATCCTTTGCTTTTCAGGTCGCAGTAAAGGCCATATGATGCAATACTAGATTTAGCGCAGGTGTCGATATATGCCGTTCCTTTGACACCATCGATATCGATGAAAATGATAGGTCCCTGGTATCTTCGGTGGTTTCCACGGAACAAAATCCAATTTCTTTCACTGGTGGAGGCTCGAGTTTAACTTTGTGACAAGTTGAACAGTTGCTACGAACAACGCCTGGTGCGCCGCAACCGTAACAGCTGAATTTCGGTGTAGACGTTGTAGGAATAGCAGTGGAAGCTTTATTTTCGACGTATTGCTTCTTCCTGCAGACTTCAATGGTGTGACCAATGTTCTTGCAATATCGGCACTTGGGTTACTTTGAGCTTAGAGCTTTTTCATCAACCGGTTTGTCATCAGTATTCTTTTCTTTTAGTACTTGCTCGACCCCACGTGCTGCTGCTATTAATTCATCGAAGCTATTGACGTTTTGTCTGGGAACCTTGTCTCTTATTTCAATTCGAAGCAAGCTATATATCATATCAAGCTGCTGTTCTTCAGAATGAGTAGGTTGTGGAAGTTGAGCGAAAAGCATTCGTTTCATGCGTATGAATTCATCAATTGTGGTGCTTGACTCTTGCTTTGTTTGGAAGATATCTGCATACAGTAGATAAGGCTCTTTCTTCGGTTCGAAGTTGTACCGCAGTCGCTGCTCAAAGTCTTTCCATGTCTTGATGTCGTTTTTGACCCCTTGCCACCAGATACCTGCGTTATCTTTTAGTAGAAGTGGCAATTCTTCTAGTGCAATCGAATCGGGTATGTTTTCTGCACGTTTGAATACTTTGATTGCTGCTATGAAGGCTTCGACACCTTTACGTCCATCGTATGTGTACTTGCAGGTTGTAAAAGAGGTTGGTTTTTGCGATACTTTGGCGATCAGTCGTTCAAATTGTTCACTCATGAGTTGAACAGCCATCTTGCCAATTTTGTCTGGTTTCACCTTTGTAGTGGCAACACGGCCGAAGCGGGTGACGTAATGTGCTGATTCTTGAAGTTCGTCGTCGCTCATTCAGACTTCTCGATCTTCTGGAAATTTCTTAATGTTGGGCGCCAGTGTGAAGAGAGGGGCTTGAATGAAACGGCGAGAGTTGGGAAGAGGAGCCAATTTATTGACGTTTGTCTTACAGTGGATTAATTTCGGCACTCTCTTAAGTCTTCCGTCAAGAATTCGCCGTCCCAACTACGTGGAAGCGGAGGCTCTGTGGCGAGAGAAGTAAGAGAGAGCAGTACAGAACTTAGAATTATCTGCGGGACGAAAGTGGTTACTTTCGCCCCGCTACGCGGACCGAAGGTAAAATTATTAAAGTATAATAAGTAACATAAATAACTATATCTGTGGGCTTGTCGCTCTGTCAATTAGTCATTCTACTGTTCCTTTCATTCACTTGTCGATTTCAACCGTATTGTGAGGTCGATATACTTCCACCTAAAATCAATTTAAATACTTTCTATAACTTAAGAACATTTATTTATTTATTTAACAACAACTTACAACCACCTTACTGGCGTGCCTAATGCGATAGTAAAGAACACGGTTATTAGTATTTTTTGCAATACCAATAAAGAGTTTTTATGCGGCTAAAGAAAATATCACCTGCGCAATATATATAGCATCGCTGCGGGCTGTGCGTTGTCTCTCAGTCAGTCAGGACAGTGCCTTTATATATATAGATTAGTAAGTATTCTGATACTTTAAAGTAGGTACATAACCGATAAGAATGTGAAGTACCTGATTGGTCGGACGAGTGCCGATCAATCGGACTGCATGTGCTCTGTAGGGATATGGGTACTCAAATAAGTATGCTGACCGTGTTTACATGTTATTAAACTAAGTAGTACATATGATGATACTTTGGAATGAACGAGAAGTGTTGTTTTTGTTTATTATTTAGTATTGACGTTGGTTTTAAAAAAAAAACTATATATATGCTTGTACAATAGTTATGTCATTTATACAGGGTGTGGCGTAATGAATGGATAACCTTATACCTACAGTTAGGGGACACCATGATGGTCCAGAAAATAAAAAAATTGCCTAGTAAAAGTCTCACCGTTTTCGAGTTAATCGTCATTTTTTGAAAATGTAAGAAAATGGCACCCTTCGCCACTATTTTCAGTGGCAAAATTGCAAATAAAGGTTTTTAATCAATCTGTTTTTTGGATAGTAGTCTGAGATAAGTGTGCGTTCGAATGTAAGATACTTTTTTTGTGCCACTGGTTAAGTATTTTTCTAAAAAATAATTTAGCTCAAAGTTTCATGTATAGCTATATTTTTTTAAAAGTTTAACCTCTCGTGGTGTAAAAAAAATGTATGGTCCCGAGTGCCTAATCAATAAATAAATTGTCTATTCCATTGAGATTCTAAAATGATATAGCACACTGTGTTTCCAGCTTTTAATACAAATATCATTGACATTAAACTGCGTGAAAGTAATTTTTTTCGAATTACAGACAAAACTAAAATGTATTTTATTAGTCGAAATAATTCCAAGAAATTTGGCATTTGCGTAAAACCCAAAGTAAAAAGCAAAGATTAGTAAAATAACATTTATTTATTCAATCATAACTTACAATAAGTGTTCAAAGTGGCCACCACGTGCTCTAATACATGCTCTGCACCGTCTTAAGAATGATCTTTTGATCTTTCGCGCATATCTGGCCTCAGTTATTTCCTGTGCAGCCCTTTGTAGACGCTCTCGTAAGTGCTCCACCGTGATAATGGGCTCGCTGTAGACCTTCTCTTTTAGGCACCCCCAGTAGAAAAAGTCGAGCGGGTTGAGGTCAGGTGACCGTGGTGGCCACAAAATTGTCCCCAAACGCCCGATCCATCTTCGAGGATAAACGCTGTTCAAATATTCACGAACGCTACGGGCGTAATGGGCGGGGCAACCGTCGTGCTGCAACCACATCCTACTTCTCTGTTCCAAAGAATCATTTTCCAGTAATGTGGGGAGATCATTACAGTAGAGCCTTGATACGAGGGCGGCACTGAAAATTTCGGGAATCAAGGAAGTGACACAACATTACTATTTAAAAATATATTTATTGCTTTTCGAAGTATTCTCCGCGAAATTTGACACATTTTTCCATACGATGGAACCAATCATTGAAGCAACCATTCCATTCGGAAGTTGGGGTCTCCAAAATGGCCGTTTTGTAGGCGTCCACAGCTTCTTCAGGTGATGAAAATCTCTGTCCACGCAATTTATTCTTTATTTTAGGGAAAGTATAGAAATCATTAGGGCTTAGGTCGGGGCTGTACGGCGGATGGTCCAATAATTCTATGTTTTCTTGCTCTAAAAACTCTTTTGTTCTGTGCGCGGTGTGAGTACTCGCTTTGTCGTGATGGAGGATGATGCGGCGGTTGCAGTTCTCTTTACGGAGTTCAGAAACGACCTGTGGCAAACAAATGCTAGCATACCATTCTGCATTAACCGTTCTTTGTCCCTCAAAAGGAATAGTCGTAACATGGCCGGTTTTGGAGACAAACGTGGCCACCATTTTTTTTGCAACACTCCGTGAACGAACAATTTTTGTTGACTTTAACTCATTTTCGAACACCCAAACTCGTGACTGGTTTTTTGTTTCGGGTTCGTACGCGTATATCCAGGATTCGTCACCTGATACGATGTTGTATACAGCATTTGAGGATCCTGCGTGGAATCTTTCGAGAGTTCTGACGCACCAAGTAACGCGAGCCGCTTTTTGCTCTTCACAGAGCGAATGCGGTATCCATCGGGAAAACAACTTTTTTACACCTAATTTTTCATGCAAGATTATTTGTATTTGACTCATGCCAATGTCTAAAGTTGCCTGAATTTCGCGGTATGTCACATGTCGATCTTCCTCAATCAGCTTACGCACAGCATCAACGTTTTCTTGGGTGACTGCAGTTTTTGGACGACCTTGACGGGGATCATCACTGAGCTTGACACGTCCACGTTGAAATTCAGCAAACCAGCGATAAATTGTGGTTTTGGATGGGGCTTTATCACCAAATGCAGAAATCATCCGGTCAACACACTGTTTTTGTGTTAAACCACTTCGAAAGTCATAATAAATCATCGCTCTTGAATTTTCTCGAGTCAATTCCATTTTCTCAACGACTAAACAAGTTTGACAAAACCTTGTGACAAGACCGAGAATATTTTTTTAAATAAATAAATGGTATTCGATTTTTAAAACCAAGGAGTTTTCAATTAAAAAGATTTTAATATGACAGAAACAGTGGAAATATTCCATTCCCGATACTTTTAGTGTAGCCCTCGTAATCCGAACTAGCAAAAACTAACCCCTGTTCGGACTCACGAAGCGTTCGGATTATAGTATGTAAGGAGAAAAAAAAACATTTTTATTCTTAAAATAGTGTTTAATTATATACATAGTTTAAGAGGTACAGTAAGCAACGAGCTGGGCTTTACATATTGACCTTGGGAACGCTCTTATTACAAGCAGCGTAAGGACTACAGTCGTAATGCAAATGAAAAGCCCGGCTCGTTGCTTACCGTACATTTACATAATAATTAGGTACCATAAAATACGTAAGGTGTAAATTGTCTATTTAGTCATAAACTGATCTATTTTAGTTTGGCGAGTCCTGTTGATGGACCAGAAAAAAGCTTTGTCCCTCAAGTTACGTAGCATCATCTTTTCCGATAAGGACAGGTCATTTTCTTCAGCCCACTCCAAGCAAGTGTTCAAAGATGATATGGCTTGTGAATGAGTAATTTTCTTGACATTTGAAGCAAAATAATCTTCAGCTAAAGACTCGTCATTCTCTTGCGTTATTTGGGTTATGATCTCATCATCAGTTATAGGATCTGTGCAATTCTCCTCTTCACTCATGGACAAGAAAGTGGAAATGGTTTCTTCTGTATAACCACGATTACGTAAAAGACTGAGCGGGAGATCGTCTTCTACGTCGAAGTCATCATTTTCTTCTGATCTATCTTCTGTTGAATTTATTTTTTCAGGCCAAAGAGGCTTCCATGATTTTTCGATAAGAGACGATGATACATGATCCCAACATTGCGCTAGCGAAAAAATGGCGTCTTTAATTGTGACGCTTTTTATAACATCATGCAAGGTTAAAGCCTCATCGGCTTCTTGCTGCACGAACATTTGAATCAGGAGTTTCTTTTTGTAATTTATCTTGACATTTTGGATTACGTTTTGATCCATAGGTTGGATCAAAGGCGTACAATTTGGAGGCATGTACAGTACAGAGAAGTTCCCGTCTTCTGTTGTCAAATCTTCAGCATTTGGATGTCCAGGGGCATTGTCTAAGAGTAGCAATGCTTTTTGTGGCAGTCCCATTTTTTTTAAATGGCGTTTGACTTCAGGAACAAAATGGCCTCTAAACCACTCGAGAAAAATATCTGTGGTTACCCAAGCACGCCTCTGCCCTTCATAATGCACTGGTAATTTTACAGATCCAAAAGATCTTGGCTTTTTTGCCTTCCCCACAACTAGCAATGGTAATTTGTGATTCCCTGTAGAGTTTGCGCAAGGCATAAAAGTTATTCGCTCTTTAGACACTTTCGACCCAGGAGCGCTAGTTTCAGCAGAAGAGGCTAAAGTTTTGTCCGGCAGAACCTTCCAAAACAATCCTGATTCGTCGGCATTGTAAATTTGTTCAGGGCAAAGGTCCTTTTCTTTTATCTCGTTTAGGAATTTTTCTTGGAATGGTTGAACAGCTTCCGTATTGCTAGAGACTTTCTCACCTGACACTTTCAGCTGACGTATGCCATGACGTTTTTTAAAATTATCAAGCCATCCTCTACTTGCAGAAAAATCTGAACCTGTTAGTTTTTTATGGAAGAATCTCGCTTTTTCCATTACGACCTCACCAGACAATGGAATGTGGCGTCGTCTTTGTTCTAAAAACCATGTGAACAGTGCTTCTTCTAGCACTGGATTCTCTGGTAATTTTAGAGTTTTTCTGAACCCTGGTCCTTTCTCAGTTTTAGCTATAAAAGATCTCAATTTTTGCTCATTTTTCTTGAGGTCTGTAATTGTTGATTTTCCAACGCCATACTTACAAGCAAGAGAAGTTGCCGACACTCCGTCCTTTAAACTGTCTAGTATGGTGCACTTTTCGGCTATAGTCAAAGTTTTATGTTTGCGTTTTGGTGTTGGAACCATCTTTATAACCTCAAAAAACACGCCGCGCACGAGTACAGAGCAGAAAAACGTGGAATGGACGCGCAACGTGGCAGTCGTAACTGCAGACTAACTAATAAACAACATAGCAGCGAGGCGAAGGCGAGGAAGTGGGGTGAGGTATGCAGTTCGGATTATAGCGACGTTCGGATTAGCCTGAGTACGGATTATCGAGGCTCTACTGTAGTTAAAAAAATTAAGTAACTCTCGCCAGTCAGCGTGCCCGGTAACTCGAATGGCCCGATAATGTTGCCATTCAAGATCCCAGTCCATAGATTTATTTTAAATTGGTACTGGGACCTGTCTTCTCTCGTCACATGACGCCCTTCTCACACCTCCGCTGCGAAACTTCAGTTGCGAAACCGCTGTAGGAATTCCGCTGCGATAAAGTGTAGTTGTGTAGTTGCGGAACGGGCGTCGGAACCTGCTAGTCATCAGTCAGCCATCGGAGTGAAATGTCGTCGTTATCAGAGTCAGAGGAGGAGGAAATATTATTGTGGACTTTAACTTTGAAAAGGCGTAAATCTCGTAGAATTTGGGTGCACGAGATTAATGAAATAAGGAAGAAATTAGGAGAAAACCTATTATGTAAAGAACTAGAGTCACATGAAGATCGTTTTTATACATATTTTAGAATGAGCCCAGGGAGTTTTGAAGATCTACATAATCTTTTGAAGCCACATATTACTAAACAAAATACAAGGTTTAGGGAAGCTATTTCTAGCAGAGAAAGATTAGCCTTAACTTTGAGGTAAGTAAATTATTTATTTATTAATCATTAATACAAAAAATATATTCGGCATGTTACTAACTCTACGATAAGTGAAACATGTTGATTTGAGGTTGTTAAATCAGTAGGTATAACCGTATTGCCCTCTTGTGGAAGAATATAATAATTAGCATTGTCAGTAACTGTTGCGTCACTGATCATGGAGTAATTTCCTGGAGTAGCAGAAGAATGCGTGGTATCACTTAGAACAGAGTAGTTGAAACTACCCGTTGCAGTAGAGTTGCTGTTAGAAGTTACAGCCTCCAGATCACTTAATTCAGCCTCCATCAAAATTCGGGCGATATCAAATTTTGCTTTTATTTGTGTTCGCTTTGATAGTTTTTTGAAAGTATCAGCGTATCCCAAAAATAATAAATCTACTCCATCACATTTTACATCAACTTTATCTTCACTTCTGTTGCGATCTCTTCTATTTTGTAAGTACTGGATCATTCTATCTGTTGGATCCGGATCCGGATTACTTCTCCTATGCCTTCTATAAATTTGTTGGGCGTTTTGAGTTTCTTGCGGGCGGGTATCTTGTGCAACGTCTTGTGTAGTTACGTCTCCCGTAGATTGAGAGTTAGTAGAATTAACTTCTTCAACATTCAGAGATGCCATACTACCTTGAGTCTCATTCAATGTAATTGCTGGATCAATGAAATTCATTTGATCTGCCCAAGTCCAATTTTGAAGCTTTTTTTCAGCTTGGCCACTTGTACTCTTTTTAGATAATTTGTACTTTTTGTAGGAGTCTTTTAAATTCTTCCACTTCGCTTTCAAAGTTACGACTGAAAAATAACAAAATTAATATTATTTTAAAATTAATATTATTTTCATTGCCGATTCCTAACTACTGGAGATTGCTATAAGACATTATCGTTTTCATATCGTATAGGAAATTCAACAGTTTCAAAAATAGTGACCGAAGTATGTCAGGAAATATGGAATGTTTTACAACCATTAGCCATTCCACAACCTACACTAGAAATGTGGCTCAATATCGCAGAAGACTTTTTTGGGAAATGGGGATTTCCTTATTGCCTGGGTAGCGTGGATGGAAAGCATATTACCATTAAATGCCCTCCAGATAGCGGCTCAATGTTTTACTGTTACAAAAGTAAATTTTCTATTGTGTTATTGGCTGTTGTAGACGCTAATTACAAATTCATATATGTTGAAATTGGATCGTTTGGAAAAGATTCTGATAGTACTATATTTGAAAAAACACCTTTTTTACAACTATTGCGAACTGGTCAACTTAATGTACCAAATGCCCAACCATTACAACAAGGCACAGATCCTTTGCCTTATGTTTTAATAGGGGATGGTGCCTTTAAGCTGGAAACGTTTTTGATGAGACCTTTTGTAAGAGAAGCGGCTATGCAAGATAGAGATAAAAAGAGATTTAATCAGGCGCTCAGTCGATTACGTGTAGTTGTGGAATGTGCTTTTGGAATAATGGCATAGAAGTTTAGGATTTTCCTAAGACCTTTCGAAACAGATTTGACAAACACAATAAAAATTGTAAAAGCAGCTTGTTGTTTGCACAACTTTATACAAACGAAAGAGTCAGCCGTACATACCAGTTCCAGCTTTGAAATAGAACAGCTAGGTGCCTTTCTACCACAAAATAGACCTGGCAACCGACAGAGAACATCGGCGGCAGCGTTTGAGGTCAGAGATAAATTCGTTCAATATTTTACACAAACGCAGAGAACTTAACGTTATCATAATATTATCTATAATAAGTACAAATAAATAATTATACATATAATACATAATGTTATCTTATAAGCAAAATAAACAAATACATTACAAATACAGTCTATTATTATTATAAAAAGACTACATACCTTCCTCATTTAATTCCCTCTGGATTTCTCTCCATGCCTGCAGTTTTTTCATATTATTTTTATAATCCGGATGATTTAATAAATAAAGAATAAGTCTATTTCTGACCTCTTGAATTAATTTTTCTGTGAAATCGATGTGAAAAAAAAGGGGGGGGTGGGGGGGTGTTGGTAAGTTAGGGTGAACGGTAGGAACCTATAATACTGGACTATACTAACTATGCCCCAATATTGGGTTTAGCCAGGATAGCCAGGAAAAATAAAATAAAAATAAATTTATGATTTGAGGGGCAAGGGGGAGGGTAAGAGAAAGGTCTGAAGGACCTGTTTGGAAAAAGTCCAAATCCAGTCCTCGGCTATTTTAGGACAAGGGACTAAGGAGTTCTCTCGAGGTTACCTGATGGGCAGTGAAGGTGTCCCCAGCGCTGGTCTGCTGAACGATGACGGAGTCTTGGGGCCGGCTTCGAAGTCTCAGCTAAAGGCTGCCTCGTGCCGACACAGGAGGTCAACGACGTCTCGTACAAGGTTCACCGGATCTAGGGCAACTCTTGGACCGCGTGGCTTTCGAGGTTATTTCTGCCTCAAACTTGATACCTTGTAACTTCGGAAGGCGCAGTCGGATTCCAATGGTGTTGGTGGTAATCGACGGGTCTCGTTGGCGCCTCTGCGGAGATATGTAGGTAGTTCCACTTTGACTAACCTCCGCAATGTTACAAGGTTTTCCGATGTTGAAGACCAGCAGCTCTGGATCCTGACGAGTTGGAAGGTTGCCCACACGTAACCGGCTAAAATGAAAGCTTCTTCGGAGCACTGCAAACTTTGAAGCGCGTAGTGTTTTAATTACTAATTTTAAGCAATTTTTTGCGCGGAGCAAGATGTTCTGCGTGTCGCGGTTGCAAGTGTACTGGGTTTGTGAGTTGCCAACTGTGCAAATTGTGCATGTTAAAGTATCCATCTTTTTTGCAAGTTCACTCGTCGCTCCATAAGATTTTATTAAATCTCCTTCATAAGTGTTCCACTATTGGTTTCAATCCTAAACTATTATCACTTTTTGCCAGTTATCTCGCCAACCGTTCACAATATGTTCAATTTTCGGGTGCCAAATTTCATAGTAACGACTACTACACTAGATCTGGTGTGAGCCAGGGCTCGACACTCGGTCCGACGCAGTTTTCGATAATGGTCAATGATTTGCCGAAGACCATCACCACCTCTGAGTGTTTGATGTTTGCCGACGACCTCAAATTGTACTCGGCTGTTGAAAGTGTAGCTGATAGTGAGGCTCTCCAGGCAGCTATTGGTTGCGCATGCGATTGGAGTGAGCTAAATGGTCTACACTTTAATGCTAGTAAGTGTAAAGTGATTACATTCACAAGGAAAACGTCACCGACTTTGTATGATTACCGACTTAATGACAACACTGCTATCGAAAGAGTCCACCAGATTAAAGACTTAGGACTAACTCTAGATATCGAAATGAATTTTAGGGATCACGTAACTAATATTTGTAAGGAAGCTTACAGGATGCTAGGGTTCATAATACGCACATCGTATAACTTCAGAGACCCGGGGGCACCTATGGCTCTTTATACAGCTTATGTGCGTAGTAAACTCGAATATAACGCGGCTATTTGGGATCCTTATGAGAAAAAGTATTCGCTAATGGTTGAAAAAATCCAACGTAAATTCGCACGTTATCTATATAAAAAAGTGTATGGATACTATCCATTCATGTATCCATCTCTTTTTGTTTGCGGAATGGTGGGACTGTACACTTTAGAATTAAGGCGGAAGATGCAAGTAATTCTTCATTACTATCTGTTACTTCACAACAAAGTGAATAACCCGACTGCGTTAAGCGAAGTGCGGCTCCTGGTGCCATACGAGCACCAGCGCGGCTTCGACCCCGAGCGCGGGCCGCGCCGTCGCCGCCGCCTGCTGGCGCTGCCGCCAGGGCTGCACACTGTCCTCGCGTACAACGCACCCACACCGCGGTTCATACAACTTATGAATTCCATACTCTCTCAACGACCCGAACTTGATATCTTCTTCGATAAGCTGGGCAGATTCAGTGCTATACTCCTCGCTCATCTTAGTTACAACATGTAATGATTTGGACCTGTCTGTAAATTACGTGTTTAAATTAAATAAAGAATTGAATTGAATTAAAATAATCGGGATCGTTGGTAATTTTCCTTAACATTTTTTCACAAACTGCGACTCTTGCTGGGTGATCACGTGACAGCAAACACTGAACACGTTGGTAGTGGTAAGGATGCAGTTCTTTCTTTAAAATCCGGTGCACCGTTCTTGTAGATATCCCTGTTCGTCTTGATATGAGTCGCACTGACGTGGTCGGATCAGCTCCTATTTCTTCTAGTACAAAGTCTTCTTCATGTTCTTGCGGCCTTCTGGTACCCATTCCGCCGATACCAGTTCTAGGAATTCGGCCTTCTGTGTATGCATTATGCACTCGTGTGTGGTTAAAATAATATTTTTTAGGTGAATTAGAAACTAATAAAGTAAAATTTTGTATTGCTGGTAATTTGAAAAATTGGACTTTCACGCAGTTTAATGTCAATGATATTCGTATTAAAAGCTGGAAACACAGTGTGCTATATCATTTTAAAATCTCAATGAATTAGACAATTAATTTATTGATTGGGCACTCGGGTGACCATACATTTTTTTTACACCACGAGAGGTTAAACTTTCAAAAAAATATAGCTAAACATGAAACTTTGAGCTGAATTATTTTTTAGAAAAATACTTAAGTATTTTTCTAACAATACTGACAATACTGGTTAACCAGTGGCACAAAAAAAGTATCTTACATTCGAAAGCACACTTATCTCAGACTACTATCCAAAAAACAGATTAAGAAAATTCCTTTATTTGCAATTTTGCCACTGAAAATAGTGGCGAAGGGTGCCATTTTCTTACATTTTCAAAAAATTTCGATAAACTCGAAAACGGTGAGACTTTTACCAGGCTTTTTTTTTTCTGGACCATCATGGTGTCGCCTAACTGTAGATATAAGGTTATCCATTCATTACGCCACACCCTGTATATGTATGATAATATGCAGGTTCTAGATTGTTAGGATTTTAATTTTGTTGTAAAAAAAAATATCTACTTAAATAAATTTCAATAATAATTATCAAGTGTTATTTAACACGGAAAACAGTAACGAGTAAGAAAAAACACATGTAAATTGTAATTGGTTGTGTTGTTGTGATTTGACATTAGTCAAAGGCAAGTTAAGAACATCGTTATACATTGTTGAATGTTTGTCTATGTTAATCGGGGTAAAATCATTGTTATTACCTTGTTGTTGGATCGTATTGCTGGCCGAGGGTGCAAGGCGGTGAACAGGGAGCTGTTCCGCTGCTCTGTCTGCTCCGCTGCTGTCTCGGTGCCAAATTAATATTATTAGCTTGCTCGAACATCTGTTGTTCCAATATGCTATCTGCAGTCAAAATTGGTGATGGTACATTATTATTATTATTATGTATCAGGGTTGGTTGTTCAACCGTTACATTAAGTGGTGAATCCATTGTAAAAAATTGGTATGCAAAGCAATACACAAAAAAATACTTGCATAAATGTATGTAATTTCGTGGAAACAAAATATCTATGTATGAGATGTAGGTTGTTTACACAAGAATACTGGTATTATAAACCACATATCAGTTGTTTACTGACGTTAAATAATAAGAAAAAGTGCTGGGTTTGAGTTAAAAATGTTATACTGAAAACCTTAGCAAACAATAATAGATAATGACATCTATGATGTGACCTACTTAACAGGTTCCCTGTCCCATGCATCACATATGATTCATCACACTTTTTGTACCGTGTTTCAAACGTCCGTGACTCATATATGAGCAAAAGTAGTGCCAATTTCAGACCCATTTTACTTTGGGACGTGGCGTTGTGATCGTAATTTTGAGTACTGGGACGTATGGGGGATATCGTGTAATTAAAAAATAAAAGGTAAAAAAAAGTTGTTTTTGTTTTAATTTTTTATTGCTTGCCGTGTCATTTTTTTTTTCTGGGATGATTTTACGGGTACAAAATAAAAGTAAGTATTTAGGAATGTAATGAATAGATTTATTTAGGAACATAAGTTTTTATTATTACAGAACAATTTGTAATTTGCAGGAACACTTTTTACTTACAAACTAAACCAGATTTACAAACTACCCTCATTGTTGCGAGTGTTTCTCGTTGAAACAAGGTAGGCAATAACATTTTCCACAATCCGTGCATTCTGTATTCACCTTTTTTGCTTGCAATGGATTTCCTCCTTCTGCTCTCTTTTCAGCGTAACAATTGACACATCGCTTTCGAATGAGCTTTCCATCTTTCCGAGGTATTTGTAAAAGATGGTGTGTAGCAGCTACTGCAGAACTTGTGGATCTCGTCTGTTGTCTGTAATTTTTCTTTTTCGCCGCTTCTCCAAGCCAATGACGAATCATTGCTTCTTGCACGTCCAAGACAGTTATAGCAGATCTCGTGTGCTCATTGTAAATGACGCGAGTATTCACAATGGCCGCTTGGAACAGTAAGTCGACAGCAATTTTTTTGTACCATGTTAGACTCTTTCTTAGTGGAGAGTAATAGCTACCTAGTTGGTCAGCAACGTCAATACCTTTTTTTGCGTCATTATAATCAATGACTACGTTTGGCTTTGGTGTTACTCCTCTCCACGATGAGACATTAGTCATTTCCGTCCCGTGACACGTCGAAATCATCAAAACGTTACGTTTATCGTGCCACTTCAAAACTGTGATACAGTTGTTCATTTGCCTGGCAATAACTTGGCCGCGGTTAAGTTTTTTCTGTGTCACATCTTTGGGCAAGTTTCTTTTATTCTTTCGTAAGGTACCACACATATCAGTTTTGCGATCCTTCAAGTAATTTGCCAAAGGTACACTTGTGTAATAGTTGTCCACGACAATCAATCTACCGGCATTTAGCAGTGGCTGGCTCTACCTTACTACAACTGAACCAGGTTTGTCGAGACCGTCTATAGCAACACCAGAACCTGCGTGTATGGCATAAGACCATGTATACGAGGGCGGCACTGAAAATTTCGGGAATCAAGGAAGTGACACAACATTACTATTTAAAAATATATTTATTGCTTTTCGAAGTATTCTCCGCGAAATTTGACACATTTTTCCATACGATGGAACCAATCATTGAAGCAACCATTCCATTCGGAAGTTGGGGTCTCCAAAATGGCCGTTTTGTAGGCGTCCACAGCTTCTTCAGGTGATGAAAATCTCTGTCCACGCAATTTATTCTTTATTTTAGGGAAAGTATAGAAATCATTAGGGCTTAGGTCGAGGCTGTACGGCGGATGGTCCAATAATTCTATGTTTTCTTGCTCTAAAAACTCTTTTGTTCTGTGCGCGGTGTGAGAACTCGCATTGTCGTGATGGAGGATGATGCGGCGGTTGCAGTTCTCTTTACGGAGTTCAGAAACGACCTGTGGCAAACAAATGCTAGCATACCATTCTGCATTAACCGTTCTTTGTCCCTCAAGAGGAATAGTCGTAACATGGCCGGTTTTGGAGACAAACGTGGCCACCATTTTTTTTGCAACACTCCGTGAACGAACAATTTTTGTTGGCTTTAACTCATTTTCGAACACCCAAACTCGTGACTGGTTTTTTGTTTCGGGTTCGTACGCGTATATCCAGGATTCGTCACCTGATACGATGTTGTATACAGCATTTGAGGATCCTGCGTGGAATCTTTCGAGAGTTCTGACGCACCAAGTAACGCGAGCCGCTTTTTGCTCTTCACAGAGCGAATGCGGTATCCATCGGGAAAACAACTTTTTTACACCTAATTTTTCATGCAAGATTATTTGTATTTGACTCATGCCAATGTCTAAAGTTGCCTGAATTTCGCGGTATGTCACATGTCGATCTTCCTCAATCAGCTTACGCACAGCATCAACGTTTTCTTGGGTGACTGCAGTTTTTGGACGACCTTGACGGGGATCATCACTGAGCTTGACACGTCCACGTTGAAATTCAGCAAACCAGCGATAAATTGTGGTTTTGGATGGGGCTTTATCACCAAATGCAGAAATCATCCGGTCAACACACTGTTTTTGTGTTAAACCACTTCGAAAGTCATAATAAATCATCGCTCTTGAATTTTCTCGAGTCAAATCCATTTTCTCAACGACTAAACAAGTTTGACAAAACCTTGTGACAAGACCGAGAATATTTTTTTAAATAAATAAATGGTATTCGATTGTTAAAACCAAGGAGTTTTCAATTAAAAAGATTTTAATATGACAGAAACAGTGGAAATATTCCATTCCCGATACTTTTAGTGTAGCCCTCGTAGCTGTTAGTAGAACAAACACATCTTATAGATTTTGATGCCATATTTATGCGCTTTTGAGGGATTGTACGTTTTAATACCTAATCGTCCTTGGTGGTTTATCTGGGGTTCGTCTACTACAATGGTATCATCTGGTACATACAACTCACGAAAGCGTTCCACGACTTTAGTCACGAGTGGTTGTATGCGGTACAAAACGTCCCGGTTGTCTGCTTGAACGTCTTCAAAATGCCAGCATCGTTGAATGTTCGTAAATCGATTATATGACATAGATATATTGTGGACAAGAGGATTGAAGTACAGTGGATCTAACTTCCAATAATGTTCAATTGACGGTTTATTATCTATCCCCATAATGAGTAAAACGGCAAAAAACTTCTTCATGCCTTGTCTGTCAACATCTACCCAACGTGACATTCTAGCAAATTGTTTATTGTGTACTTGCCTAAACATATCAGCATATTTATTTGTCTTTTCCACCATGTTATCAATCAGGTCGTCATTTATGAAATACTCCATTATTTTTACAATAGAAACGGAACCCTCGTCGTCAGTGATAGCCTCAATATTTTGTAACCCAGATTTGCCTATAAAGGATTCTCTTCCAAGTTGAAGAATTTCCGATTGCCAAGGTTGATCAAGAGGATCATCCATAGGTTCTTCTTCGTCTATCAGTGGTGGTGAAATGACATTCATTTCATTTTCGTCCATAGGATCATCTTCACTTATCGGTGGTGGTGGAATGACATTCATTTCGTTTGTTTCTGTAGAATGAAGTGATCTTTGAAGTGGTATGTCTTGTTCAACTAACCTCAAAATATTTTCAACAGTCTCCAAATCAGATGATGATAAGCCGTCTTCCTCATGAGGATCATATAAATCATCACTTCCGCCGCTAAAATCGCCATCATCCTCATCACTTTCTTGCAAAATTCTGAACAATTCCTCGTTCGTAAGATGCCTCGACATTGTAAAAATAAAGTAATAACCTACAACCTGCCAAAAACCTCAATTTTGTGAAAGAAAGGGTGAAAATCAATTGTGTGTCAAAATGAAATCAATCAAGATATCTGTCATGTGTGGTAATCTAATCAATCAATGCTCAGAAATCAATGTCGCTAATATGACATTGACAAACAAATAATGTATGACGTGATTCGTAGTCACTTATCTATGGCGCCACGTCTAATGCATCAGATATGATTTGCATTATATTTGATGCATCGGACGTGTGATAATAAAAACTCACTCTATACGCTCATGTATCATAATTGATACATTTTTTTATTTTCTTTTTTGGGGCAATTTTATGTATAATATTCTACAAAACACACATACATTTTAATTTATGTTCAAAAAATTTGGAATAGAACTAAAGACTGTAAACACGCTAAAGCTTTCTACCCATTGATAGATAAGAGAGTGACTAACAAACTACTCAAGTTAACCAGGTCGGACCTTCGTCTAATTATAGGTACCTTCACAGGTCACTATGAGCTAAACAGTTATTTATACAGAATTGGAGCCACCGACAGCCCTCTGTGCCGAGGCTGTCTACAGGAAAACGAGACCGTGGAGCATGTCCTATTGCATTGCAAGGCCACAGAAGATATACGATTAAGGTCGAGACGCCTTGAAGGAACTCGACAAACAAGTCTGCAATACCACAATACCTGGCGAAATAGGGATAGAACAGTTTAGGCAGCGACCCAACGCTGTGCTTCATTATCTTAGGGAGCTCGGCTGGTTTGTTTAGGCTGGCAGGGGCAAATGCACAATACATCCCAAGCGGGATGTCAGTTATAATATCACTATCTTAGAAAATGAAAAAAAAATACATAAGGAAATAAAGATAATTTATTTTAACAAAACACGAGTGCCTAGTAGGCATACAAATCTAGAGATGGCATAAAATATTGTAAATATTATTTATATAAAATAAACCGGCCAAGTGCGAGTCGGGCTCGCGCACTGCGGGTTCTGTACCACCACAAAATACAATAATTACCAATTTAAAATACCAACTTAAAAATTTGTAAAATATAGCATTTCGATACGGTGAAAGAAATGATAGTCATACAAGTAACCGAATTATCAACTTAGTAATGAACAGAAATTTGACATCGACTCGCACTTGACCATTATTTGTTGTTATACTTTAGAGTGTGTACTATTATAATCATGCCAAGCCTGACGCTTGTATGTATTACCGTTTTTACATTAGAGCAATCACAAAAATATGTAAAAAATATATGTTTGTTGAATTTTGTTAAAACAACCCTTTCATTAAAAACTACTTTTTGACTTTTTTTATTATTTCTTAGTTAATCTGCCATAACATTACATATTCTGTGAAAATTTCAACTGAACTATTACGGTTCGAAAGATACAGCCGTTAGAAGGTATGACTGACAGACAGCGGAGGCTCAAGGACAGAGAGACAGACAAGACAGAGGATGGTCAAGAATTTCTACGTTTTCCTGCTTCAAATATTCAATCGTTTGACGAGCGCTGTGTGAGCTTGCGTTGTCATGGTGTAGGATGATGCGTCGCTTTGGGTTAGATTTCCGAAGTTCGGCGATGACTTGTGGTAAACAAACTGTAGTATACCACTCTGCGTTAACCGTTCTACGATCTTCAAGTGCTATCGTCGCAACATGACCGGTTTTCGCAACGAACGTGGCCACCATCTTCTTTGAAGTGCTTCGAGAGCGAACAACTTTAGTCGGCTTTGGCTCGTCTTGGAAGACCCAGACTGTAGATTGTTGTTTGGAATCAGGATCGTAGGCATATATCCAAGATTCGTCACCACTGATGATATCATAAACGTGATTTGACTCTCCTCGGTTGAACCTTTTAAGAGTTTTCTTACTCCATCTGACGCGGGCCGCTTTGTGATCGTCGGAAAGCAAATGCGGGATCTATCGGCAAACTAGTTTTCTCACACTAAGCGCCTGATGCAAGATCTTTTGAATGGTTATCCCTGAGATGCCTAATAACGCTTCTATCTCTCGATATGTCACATGGCGATCTTCGAGAATTAGTTCTCTCACAGCAACGATGTTATCCTCAGTGAAGGCGGATTTTGGACGTCCGTCACGAGATTTGTCACTAAGACTGGTATGTCCACGCTGGAATTCTAAATACCAACGTTCGACAGTCCGCAGACTTGGGGCTTCATCATGAAACACAGATGTCAGCTCTTCGAAACAATGAAGTCTGGTTAGGCCTCTTCGAAAGTTGTAGAAAATTATTGCACGGACATTTTCCTTCGTAAGATTCATTTTAGAACGTGACCTGACAGATTCAAAACGACGCTGTGACTAAACAAAAGCATTAATGCTAATACTTTCATTTGTTTGCGATTCTAAATTCAAACAAATTTGAATATTGAATAGTTCCAAATTCGAAATTGGCGGTATATTTGTAAACGACAGAACTTAAAAGGCATGCCTTGTAGCAGCGCAGCGCCCCATACATGGTACATGGTACATATAGGAACCATTATTTTTTCCAGGATAAAAAGCATAAAGCCTATTAACCATCAAGGGTATCAACTTTCATTCAAGTATGTTTAAATGTTCTACAGTAGAGTGTGGACAATCATACACATTACAGACAGACACAAACTTTTACACAAATATTACTGCGAGTCTGCGCGAGCGACGTATCGCTCCAAAAGGTCTAGGCATCTGGCAAACAGATTTTGCCACTGAGCCTGCTGCTGGAGTTCGCTTTCTCGCAGCCTCGCATTCTCAGTGACAAATTCTGTTGCCAGATTTCGGCACTCAGTGTTGCTGGACAAAAACTGCTCAGAGGCAGTATCGATTCGCTGCCTCTGAGGGCGCCGTAGAATGCGCCGCCTGGGCTGGGGCAGCTGGGGCGAGTAGCGACGTCGTTCGTTCCCACGCTGTGATTGCGGCGGACTTTGGACGTGGTGCGACGTGGGAGAAGCCACAATATTGTTTAACACCACAGCTGGAAATGGTGTTGACTGGCTTGACTCCCCAGGCCTGTTCAAATCTGCAACTGAGAAAGGAACAAGTTTTTAATCTTACATAAATGAATATACTCGAGCGGTGGCATGTGCGCTTTTACAATCTGACGGCACCCAGTTTGATCCTCGAGCCTGCACCAATGACTTATTTACTACTTAAATAAATGATGTGCAGTTTAAATTTGATGTTAGCGTTAAAAAAACGGTTTAACGGAAACATTGCAAGGACACCGATATATGTACGTCTGAGAACTTCAAAAGTTCAAAGAGATGACATTCCACCAACATGCACTGGGCCAGCATGATGAAATAGGGGCACACCTTTCTCTATCTCTCAGAGAAAAGGCCTGTGTCCAGTACAGTAGTAACATTAAAAATAAATATAGTAGGTAGATAACTCTCATATTAAGTTGAAATATATTGAATACAACTAACCTTCCTCAATATTGTCCTCCTCAATGACTGGTGTTGATGGTCCTGGAGAAGGTGGTGGCTGTGCTCCGGATGGAGACGTAGGCAACTGAAAAATTCAAAACAATGTTTATAAAATACACTTTTGAGTTGTTATAAAAGATGAATTTACTTTATTGCTATGATTATTGAAAGCAAAAGGATAGGAATTGTGGATGGCAAATAATGATACAGCAAATGTATCTAGAAAGCAAATTAGGTGACAAAATATAAGATGACTGTAGGTGTAGGCATGCTAAAGCAGCTTTCCCAATTCTTGACAGGAAGATCACCAACAACCTATTGAAGTTGCAACAACAGGACTTTCGCCTGCTAGTAGGCCTTATAACTGGTCATAGCAACTTGAATAGCCACTTGTATAAGCTAGGAGCCACAGGCAGCCCACTGCGTCGTGGCTGCATGAAGAAGATCGAAACAGTAGAGCATGTGCTGTGGCATTGTGAAGCCACAGAACCAACAAGAATTGCTACCGGATTGCATGAGGCAGCTTTATCTCCGCAACGGCTTGTATGCTTCTCATTTTCATCATTATCATGTACACTTCCATCTACGCCATGGAGCAACTGTGCCAGCGCCCTAGAGCCTCACTCCGATATTTCAAGGAGTTGGGTTGGCTCAGGTACGTGCTGATAAGGGGAAATGCACAATTTACCCCAAGCGGGACGTCGTGGACTTATCGCCCGCATATTTAAAAATAATTAGAATATGGTGACAAAATAATTACTTCCAGACCAACTTCGAAGACGCTTGGAAGACCTGTAGCAGATTGGGTTCCCATAATATTAAGAATCCGCTGCTCCAGATCTGTCAAAACCAGCTTGGATGCCGGCCCACCACCTGTACCACATGCAGCTCGGTGGATCTTGGCCGCCTTTCTTTTAGTGTTATTTTTATAATCACTCCACACCTTAACATAAAAGCAATCCAACACACAGTTAGTGAGAAATCAAGCATGAAATATTAATTTAGATAAGCATGCATCGTATGGTCATCGCAATTACTAAAGTTATACCTTTTTCCACTTCTCAGCTGTGTTCGACGGCCCAGAAATGTCCATGTTGAGGACTTCGCGGAGCTCTTCCCACTTACGATAATTAGTAAGCCTGCCGTGGGGTCCGACGGCAGGCTTATTCAAATCACCGTTTCTACAATTAGTGTAATGTAAATTAATACGAGCAAAAAGATTAAAACGTAACCTATAAAATAAGTTCACTTTACAATAGTAAATTACCTCTCCATGAAATCTACCATCACTTCAAATTGAGAAAAACTAGTCCTCATGTTTGATTTATGATTTATTTATCAAGCTGATACTTATGGCAAAAAGTGACTACTTGTCGGTCAGGGATTTTTAATTTAAAAATTCAATTGTTTTTTTACACAAATTAGTTTTTGTTTTCAGAGTCTGACCTAAGTAACTTTACTTAGTGAAGCTAAAAAATCTACACTATATAACATCTACATACTATAACTAAAGCTTTTATAGATTTTACTTTTACGGGAAGAAAAATATGCATAATTGAAAAGCATGCGAGTCGGTATAAGAGATGGATTATGAGCAAATTATGTTATAAGTGTGCTAGAAATGTCTTGTATTTGGTAAAATATGTCAATGTACCTGTGTTAAAACGCCTATCTTCAATTTGAAGACTATTTGATTCTGGATTATCCAGTACAGGAAAAGTCAGTTCTAAATCAAATTTTTCCTCCTCAGTTACAATATCTGAAAACACCAAAAATATAAACAATATGAAGAGTATGTAAAATATAATACATGTTAAAACCCAAAAATTAGTTTCATACCAAAGGAGAAACGTTTGTTTCTCAGCTTTTAAATTTTGTTGACTGCCATTGTCTGTCAAGAGGTCCACGTTTGGAATATCAAGCCCACTTAAAACGGTGCCATCGCTGTCTAATGTGTTTTTAATTTCACCTGATAAATAAAGTTGTGAATTAATATTGTGTATAAACTGTAACATTTTTAAATAGCAACACAGATTACAGAAGTTTTTAAGTAACTCACATCTTCAACCATGCTTATTATGGTCTCATTTTGTTATGATGGTGGGGGTTGTTGTGGTCCACCTCCAATCCGGATATGATTACCTCTCGCTGTGGCACGAGTTTTCCTAGTCCACGCTTTCATATTGTCCCACGCCTTTTTTAAAGTGTTGGTCTCACGCTGGAATAAAAAGGTAGTATGAAAAATTATATTATATTTGTTCGTGCGTAGCACACATCGATTCGTTAGCATCGGATAGGATACTCTACCTTGTTGACATTGTGGTGGCAGTTGAATTCTACAGTTACCAACTCCCATGCTGCGGGCTTTTTGCTATAGACTTGCCATCGGTTAATTTTGATTCTATTATCAGTTTTTTTAATTAACTGTGCTAATGTAGCCTTTTCGTCTGTGGTAAGGTGGCAGTTGAATTCTACAGTTACCAACTCCCATGCTGCTTGCTTTTTAGCTATAGACTTGCCATCGGTTAATTTTGATTCTATTATCTTTTTTTTTAATTAACTGTGCTAATGAAGCCTTTTCGTCTGTGGTAAGGTGGCAGTTGAATTCTACAGTTACCAACTCCCATGCTGCGGGCTTTTTGCTATAGACTTGCCATCGGTTAATTTTGATTCTATTATCGGTTTTTTTAATTAACTGTGCTAATGTAGCCTTTTCGTCTGTGGTAAGGTGGCAGTTGAATTCTACAGTTACCAACTCCCATGCTGCTTGCTTTTTAGCTATAGACTTGCCATCGGTTAATTTTGATTCTATTATCGGTTTTTTTAATTAACTGTGCTAATGTAGCCTTTTCGTCTGTGGTAAAATTGGCCACTCTTTTGCGTGGTGTTTTTGCTTGTAGATCCTAAAATGAAACAGAAACACTTTAAATAACACTTCAAGTTGATTTTAACAAGTATTCACTCAATGTACAGAGCGACACTTAGCATGATTTTATTTTCTTATAATTTAACAAATTCAATTCACAGTTTCACAGCACAACCAAAACAAAATCACATTACTTGTTGGACATGACAATGACAATACATAATTTGACATTGGCTGAAAATAATGAGAGAAAAATGTGGAATGAAATATTATATTTTTACGCAAAAAAAAGCCTTAACTTTGACTTTTTATCAAATCTGATAGTAAAAGAACTAGTTGTTACCTAATAATGCATTGAATGAGGATTGTGATGTGTTTTATTGTATATTTTTACTAATTGAAATTTACATTTTGTAGTGCGGCAACACAAACGCTATATCGATATTCTATCGATAGAGTTATTCAGATGTTGCCTCGCCTTACGGATACTTAAATCTGTCATTAACTAATGAACACTTCTCATCTTTCATTTTCACTTTCATTCTGTCTCTGGGATGAAACGATAATTAATACACTTAAGGTGACTTAGTTAAGTATCATTTAGGACTAATTTAAGGAATCTTTCTGAGTGCGGCTGTAAAATGTATAAGTAGTTAAGATCACGACGATAGCCCTGCTTAGTGTATAGGATTATCTAAACTGATTAGTCCGCTGCGAAATTTTCCCCTTATTTACCGTTTGTGTGGTTTAAGGCCTACCAGCGCAATCTAGTACCATCGGCCGAATTAGTGATGTATCATATTAAAATGTTGATATTGGTTGGCAATGTTTTCTAAATTATGTTACACTTATTCCTCGTGATAGGTATTTTTAAAATGTAATAAGTAAGAAGAGTACTACGTCCAGAAGATCCAATCCCATAGAAAACGCGTTTTATACATATTTAGACCACTATGTATCTATAATGTAGGTACAAATTAGCTTGCACTGAATAGATATATCATAGCTTAGACATGTTTTATAAGGGAGTGCACCTGACCTGCAGCGCGGGTACAGTTCTATAACGATATTATATCGTCTTCGTAACAACTCGACTCAATCAGAAGTTGAACGTATTTAATGTCAAAAGGACAGCTCTCATCGTTATTATATCGGGGGTTATAACCATTTTAGAAGATCGGTACTCGCGCTGTTGGTTGCAGGTTCGATTCCTGCTGGTCTTGTTTACAGTTGCCTATATAAATGGAAACAATATTAACTAATGCCACTGTAGTAGGTATCTAACTTATGTATAATAATTAATGTAAGATTAACTTTTCCGTGTTCTGTGTAACTGTTGTTTTGTTTATACTTTTGCCACGAATAAACTATTGTCTATATATTAATAAGATTTATTTTATTTTATTTGGCGATACACACAATCGCCATCGCCAATCGCAATTTATAATTTTTAATACTTATTATTGTAATAATAATATTTAATGTGTCTTGTCTTGAATATTATGAGTCTGTATTACTTGAACAAAATGAATTATACATAGCAATCTAGTTTGAATTTATAGATTATAAAATACATCAATAGATTAGATGGGGGTATAATATAAGATGGTTAAATTAAAAGCATTTGAATTAAAATTAACAAATTAGCTGGCGCAGCTTGAGTGCTGCGGTGACATGGTTGGAGATGAAAGCGCCTCATTCAACCCGGTAGCGATTCTCATTAGTTCTGTGGTTTTGCAATACCACAGCAAATGCTCTACAGTTTCATTAAAGAAAGAATAAAAGATTTAGATACGATATAATAAAGGACTAGTCTGCCTATATGTTATTCCAGAGTATAAGCTGTATCCATTCCAAATGACATCCAAATCGGATAAGCCGTTTCAGCGGGAAGAAATAACAAACATACGATCATACACAAAAACACTTATCATTATCTTTACTAGGCGTGAAACAAACATTATAAAATCAACTATTAATATAAACTTTGTCCACTTGGACAATACATCTAATATCACAATGGTTGATTTTGGGCAGTACTTATTGACAACCACGTGTCTTTTAGCAGCGGTTTATAAAAGTAGCAATTAAGTTCAATAATAAAAAAAATTGGTACATATTTATTTGTCTCCGAGGCAATGTGCTCCATAATTTGACGATCCCATATGGCAGTAAAATTGTCATATGGGTCGGCACACGGAGTGATAGGACCATGTTCTACGGAAAACGTCTCTCCTCGATTGTGGTGGTATCGGGGGATCCGGAAACGATTTCCAATCAAACTCGTACATGTACCTTGGCAACTGCACCAACTCGTCCACTGGTGCCGAGGGTGAACCGGTCGCATCTTCGTCTTCATCTTCGGGGTGTGCGGCTCGGTACACCCTCGACATGAGCAAGGAGACGCTCCAATCATCTTCCTCCGAGTCAGTGGAATCTGATTCTCTCCCTGATTAAAGAAATAATAAAAAGTAATTAGATAATTTGATTTGAAGGAAATGATACGTATAAAATGGCCACTCGTCAAATATCTACTAATAAGCACTTACCGTAATTTCTCGGCGCGCCCATTCTCTCCTCTGTGCGCGGACAGCGCCGAGGTGGCTGCATCGACGTCGACGGGATGGCGATCCTGGACGTCGATGCCAGCCCAGGTGCCACAACACGAATGGCGCCCCCATAAAGTCCTCGCACACCGCTGGATGTGCTAGGCCTAGAACAAAACAGTAGATATAAATCATACATTCACTAAGCAACTGCATTAAAAACATAAGTCTTATACAACTAGCTAAAACCAGTCACTCGTTGGGACGGTTTAAAAACATTTTATATCTAGTGCAAGGTTTACGTAAATCACATATCAGTAGTTCTGATGATTATTTCGAACACAAAAGAAACTCACAACCATCCAATCTTTTTTTTTGATTCTATGCAACTAAAAAGAAAACCGGTATGGGAAAATAAATAAAAAGCTTCACTTACAGGGCTAGTGCAGGAGGTGAGGCGCTAACAGATGGAACAGAATCAACAGTATCCTCCCCGCCACATTCCACATGCCTAAAACAAAAAAACGGATATAAATCTTACATTCACTAAGTACCTGAATTAAAAACAAGTCAGAAACAACTAGCTGTAACCCGCCACGCGTTGGTATAGCTCAAAACATTATTGTATCAAGTACAAGGTATACGCGAATCACATCAGTAGTTCTGGAGATTATTTGGAACACAGTACAAACTCACAACCGTCCAACCGTATTTTTTTTATTTTATCAAAATAAGAAATAAAACCGGTAAATGAAAAGCCTCACTTACAGGGCAGGCGCAGGAGGCGACGAAAAAGGTGAGGCGCTGGTCTCCTCTTCGGTTTCATCGCAGCCACATTCCACATACCTGAAACCAAATAGCAGTTATAAATCTCTCTGATCTCAATCTGGCACAAATTGACTCTATCCACTGACGTTCTTCTACATTCAGGTGATTTAAATTTAATTCTGACAAAAGTTTTGTTACTCTTCCTACGTCGAGATAACTTTTACTAAATTCGCAAATAGTATAGTCACTTAAACATTTCAACTCGGGTGTAAAGTTCGGTAAGCATACCTCTTTCTCGCTAACGTTCAAAATCTTTACGGGTATTCTATTATTCTTGACTTTTGAAATAATATTTGCAAGAAATACTCCTTCTTCTAACTGTTTTCCGCACACAATCACTTCGTCTCCGAAATTGTTATTATTTAAATAAATATAATGTATTGATTCTGACCTTGCTGGAATAGTAAGTATATTATTGGACTTATTTTGTTCATTGAGTAATGGAAAATCAAAATTTTCGTTATTCGTTAGTGTAAGTATATTTTTATTTAAATTGATGTTAGCCTGATATTTTTAAAGAAAATCTAAACCTATAATTCCATCGGCTTTTAGTGGTATTACATCGAAAATCAGGAAATTATGTCCGAATAAATGGCCGCTGGAGTCATGCAGAGCTAAATCTACTGAACCTACGAAATTGGAATAGTTGTGACTGTAACTAGCCTTTATAAGAAGAACACATTTTGAACCCTTATTGTAGCCCTATTATTTGGATTTATTAACAAATACTCAGCCAAATTATGAGTATAAAGGTAATATTAGCAAAAACTTCTTATAATGTGCCAATATAAGGTACATTGACATAATGATTGCTCTTTTAAAACAACCATAAGAGTATTGACCTTATAGATTTAATTTTATAAGGTTAACTTGTTACTTGGGGGTGCGGTGTTGGAGCAGATGATCAAGCTAAGTGTTGGAGTTTATATCACGCTGGCGCTCATTATTATGATGTTCCTGTATTTGGTGTTCAGAACATACCGCGCTTGTCACCGCTCCTGGATGCAAGAACAAATTGGGCTCAACACTTTAAATCGCGTACGAGCCTCCATCCAAGGACGACAGGTGGAGAACGGTGCAGCATAATCTCCGAGTGAAGTGAAAAGTGTATCCAAAAAAAAAAATGCAAGTAAAAAAAAAAAGAGGTGTAAACCTATGTGTTAAAATTAATAATTACGTGCCACAAGGTCATTTCAAAATTATTTATAAAGTGAACAAAGACTCAGCGAACTTGATACCGGGCGCAACAATTTGCTGACCAAAGACTTTCGCCGTTGATCGTATGAAAATGAACTTTATTATAATAAATAGGGATTCATTGCAGCGCATAAAACATTTTGAAATGTAAGGCTTTGTATTGGATATCTTTTAATTTAAATGTAGAGGTCATTCGTTTAGATTAAGAGAGAGACATGGTTCCATGACATGCTCGATACATTGGAAAGTTCTCATTGGAGTTTTGCGTGATTGTGTGTCAGTTATAAATTTCCTATCGTCTTGTTGGGCCTTGATACTTTCAGTAACTTTTTCGTTAAGAGTTTTGTAATTTTCTTCCATACTTTCTATTTTTGCTAGAACCATTAAAGTTAAAGCGGAGTTATCAAGTTGTACTTCGGTTTGTTGAGCGTCGGAATCAGCGATGGCAGGAGGCTGAATTACTATTACGTTCTCTAAATTCCCTACTTCAACAGATTGACAAATTATGTCATTTTCCTGCCTTTCTATTGCCTCAGCCAATACGCCTGGCGAAATACTATCATTCTGCAAAAATAATACGAATTCACAAAATAAATAACAATAAATTTGATAATATGTAAAATTTCATTCTTTTTATTATTATCAGGTATTTATTTTAGTTCTTAATTATAAAGTTTTTTCAATCTACATGGTGTTTATTTGTGTTTTTTGGTGGAAACAATATCGTTATCGCAGTAATTATAAGCGTTTGAGCGTTGTGAGCGTTATCAGCTATTCCATATTATGTATTTTACATACTAGTTCCAATGATAATCGTAGTAGAAGACTAAGAAAGAGGGTAGTTCATTATGATATATATCCCTTGATAATTTGAACTTTTTAACAACCACCCGCAATCTTCAGTCTGTCCGTGAACATGGTGTATGTAACTGCGCCGAAATATCGGGAGCTCATTTCACAACATAGGTAATAATGGTAAATATCCCGTTAATAATAATAGGACTTTACTGTGTATGTAGGCAATATTTTTCTAAACGAACAGTCTTCTAAAATTACCGATACCTAACTAATAGGTAAAAAAAAAATACTATTTGACTCGTAAATTTCATCGCAGACATCTACAGTAGACTACACAATAAAAATCAACATTAAATTTTCGAATACGACCCTTACGTGAACAAAACAAAACTAAATGTATTACTTATGAAACAAACTACATAATATTAAAACTTACCGTAATGCATTCTTGAATAATTTCGTCGAACGTCTTATCTTTTTGATTTTGATTTGATACACAATTGGGATATTTGGAATACTCCTCAGTGTCGGTTTCTGTTTCCGACTTTTTACACATTTTGTCTATTTCCTGCTCCGCTTCAAGAAAAGAAATCAAATTTGATCTTTTCAATTTACAATTAATTTTTTTCCAGTTATTTTCGGGCCGTCAATTTTCGATCCTTTTTAATTTGTTTTCATTATATTTGGGCCAGTATAGAACCCCATTTTTTCCCAGTCATTTGGAACTGCCGATAGCTTTGATTTTCCGCATTCAAATGTCTTGACAATTTTGTAAGGCATTATAATTTTTATATGAATCTGAAAAGAAAAAAAATGAGTAAAAGTATTTTTAACCTGAAACAACATACATAATTAAGTCACGTAGGTACAAACGTAGCCCTGTGCCATGTATTTTTCTGCGTAGTTTAGGTAAGTATAACTATAGGTAGATAACAAGTCGCCTCGTGATCTCAGGATCAGTAGGTAATAAAGCGCAATAGTAGTTGGAATTTCTAGGATAAGATACCTATTCAGCACACGGTGAAGACACACTCACCACAGCAACCTGCTCAGTACAGTGCTCAACAAATATCTTGAACCAAAAGCGACGTAGTGGGGGTAAGTATGCGCATGAACACAGTACACTTCTAGACTAATGACAAATGAATGACTGACTTCGTACCGTAGTTGTGGAAGAGATGGATATTATCTCAATTGGTTTTGCTCAAAGTGTGAGCTGCGGGGTACGTATTTCTTGCCTAATCTTGTATAAATTAAATACTTACTTACACTCTGCTTACACTTAGGTAATTATAATTGATTTCTATCAAAAAATATTGTATTTAAATTATGTATTTTTAAATTATGTGTTACAATATTCTCATTCATCTTCAATAAAGTGGTCGTAAATCAAATACTCTTCACAATTTTGACACAAAATGGAAGTGTATTCTAGCAAAAATTCTATGTTTTCTCGACGTATCACGAAGTGTGATGGTAAATTTGAACGAGTTGGATATTTACAATTATAACATTTCTTTCTTAGGATAAAATGAGTCCATTTCCATGGCCATATCATATTATGTAAATCGAGATTATCTCTTTTAAGAAATTTGTCAACATCTGCAAATACGACCATAGTAAAATCTGTGGACAAAATAATATTATATATTATTTACCTATGAAATTGCCGTTCTTCAGTACTGGTCATTTCAAATAGAAAAAAAGTTTGGAATGGCTTTGTATTCTGAATTCAAATAAATTTTGTCTTAAAACATGACATTCTTTTTACAAACTCAGTCTTTTGTTTATTGATTAGCGTTGTATTTTCATTACATTTGAACAATGCCCTAAACCAAAAATGACCCCTAAAAAGGTGTGATGGTCACTGTTTGGTGGTCTAGTGCGGGTGTGATTCACCACAGCTTTTTACAAAACGGCATGAGCATTACTGCAGATGTGTACTGTGAAGAACTGGAGACAATGATGGAGAAGCTTGCACATCGGCAACCAGCTTTGGTCAATCGGTCGTCCCCACTGCCCGACCCTATACTGCACAACAGACAGTCTCCAAGCTGCAAGAGCTGGGGTTGGAAGCTCTCCCTCATCCGCCATACTCACCAGACCTTGCACCTACCGACTATTACTTTTTCCAAAATTTGGACAACTTTTTAGTGGGTAAAAAATTCAATTCCCGAGAGGCAGTACAAAATGCCTTTGAAGAGTTTGTTGCCTCCCGTCCAGCTGATTTTTACAAGAAGGGCATCAATAAACTGCCAATTCGTTGGCAAAGATGCGTCGATTGCATGGGTGATTACTTTGAATAACAGTTTTTTTTTTTTTTAATAATTTCTTTCACTTATTCCATACAAAACGGCAATTTCATAGGTAAAGACCTAATATTATTGATATTTTATAAAATCCCGTAACGGGATTTTAAGTGTGAGAAAGGAACCCTAACGATATGCAAAATGGCAACAGCATAAACGATTAATATTGCCCTATAAAGTTTTTACTCTCATAGATGATGTACGAATTGTGTAATGTGTAATTGTGTAAAAAAATGTAAATCACTAAGAAAAAAACACTTATTGCACAATCATAAACATACGATTATAAGGGCGAACGGCTTTTTAAGAGCCTTTGTTGTGCCGTTATAAGATTAACACCCTTGTTGCTGGCCATAATAAAGCACGAATAAGATAATAAAGCTAACAATAAAGCAACTACAAGGAGGTTATAAAGATATTGTCCTTATAAATTGTGCCCAAACACACACTTATTACCGATACTACGGCTTTTATAAGAATATTATTTTTGGCAATTTAAGCCACTTTAAGACGTTTTTTTGTTAGTTGGGCCGTTGCTTCCGGCGGCATTCTGAGTGATGAACACTCACTTCTTTTTCCACTTTAGATTGGCACATTTTGTTTCTACTTTATTTTGTATTTTAATTTAAAAAATACTCCCAACCGCCTTGGCACACTATCCTGGCATGGTCGCCATGTAATGCTGGGAGTTTTAAGTCTAATAATTGATACACATCAATCCACTTGGAATCCCATTTATTGTCTGTTTCATAGATATTACGCCGCTTGCGCGCACACATCCTTACTCTACTTATATTACGTATACTTACACACTACGTCACTAGTACTACACCACTACATGTGTTTAGTAACCGAAATCCAAATTTCCTTGAGAAAGTACCTACCTAATCCACGAATAATGGGCTCAAGGCAAATAACAATAACAAAAGCAAGGCAGTTGTTTACAACCTCAGGTGTCTTTCTTAGAAATGATTTAGTCAGACTCTTTTGGAAGTGGATTATAAAAACAATTCCTTACACTGTTAAATAATTTAGTAAATGTTTGTTAACGTCCAAATAATTATGTACATACTAGCTGCGCCCTGCGGGTTTAACCTGCGATTGTTGGAATAAAAAGTAGCCTATGTTTTATTCCAATGTATCTCTTTATAAAGAGTGAATTAATAATGTACATATGGGTTTTTTTAAATGTCGGTTAAAAATAATAATATAGGTACTGAACACATACTCTTCATACTCTTCCTTTGGTGTGCGTATGCAACACCCGCCGCATGTCAAGGTTACCCACCCCCGCCAAAATGCTCGCCAAAACTGGCTCCTGAAAATAAAATTACAAAAAAAATAATTTGGTAGTTATAGGTAAGAACTAGGTAAGTACCTATAAGCCGTGCAGATAGAGAATAGATCTGAAAATGGCGGCGGGTACGCATGGTACGGTTGGCAAAACAAGTTCTCAAACATCGATTTTTATTGACTTTTTTTGTTATATATTATTCTTTTTTAATATTATTAATTAATAATAGTAGAAATAATGACAAAAATATTAATTAAATAAATAAGGGGCAAGGGTTATAAGTTAATATCACTGGATTTTAAAATTTGTCTTTATTAATTGTGACATATCAGAATCATATTACAAAAATACCAATAAAGTCACGTTCTTATCCCTTAGGCCAGTAAAGTAAAGGCGGAACTATATTAGACCGACGCACACGTCTGAGACGTCGCCGACGTGTGTGATAGGTATGCACACTAGACCAACGCCGCCGACGCGTACGCATGTTTTGCGCGATCATTTCACGCTGGTTTTTGAACAAGACAGGCGGTACCTTCCTAGCTAAATGATTATTAGTTCTCTACAAGACAAGAAAAGGATTTAGCTTAAAAATTTACGAATCAGACAGAGAATTTGAAGTAAATTTCATTTATTTTTATGGCTTTGAAACGACCAACAGGGGAGAAAAGGTTTTATAAACCGCTTGGTCCAGCAGTATCCTGGTCATCTGAACCCACAATTGGTTCAATTCCCTCCATCAATTCATTATAATCCTCCATGGACTGGCCACTTTCACAGTCCTGGTCTTCATAGTCGTCACTTTCATCTTCGCTGTCGCTGTTCATACCGACACTGATAATGAAGTCCTCTATTTCACTCTCCCTACCTACATCGCGATTCCAGTATTCTTCTTCGACTCTTTTGATGTGGTTTACTTGTTTCTTCCAGTCGTCTCGCGTAATTGAAGCTATGGCCTCTTTTGTGAACTCCTCAATTTTGTTTTCGTGTTGCTCCACATTTTTATCTGCGACCCGTTGTTTTATTAAATTCCAAACGTGTTCTATCGGGTTCAGGTCGCAGTTGTAAGGAGGGAGTCTGAGGACTTCACGGCCATGTCCACGCAGAAGTTCGTTCACCAAATACTTTTTCTCTGGGCGATGCTTTTTTAGCTGCATGAGCAGCTCTGCTTTAGTCCAGTCTTCTTCAAATGAGACACCGTGCTCCTGCATCCATATCTTTATGTCCGCTTTGCGGGTTGCAGTCGTTGGCGCTTTATCCAACTGCATACTGTGGTAGGATGCATTATCCATGACGAGAATGAAGTTTTCAGGCAGATTTGGTATTAGTTTTTCTTTTAAATATTTCGTAAAATTATTACCATCCATCTCGTTATGGTAGTCACCTTTTTTTGATTTAGCTTTAAATAATAATCCTGCACCCTCCACAAACCCATCCTCTGAGCCGGCATGAACCATCACCCACCTTTGTCCGGGACTATCATTTTTGCGAACGCCTTTATCGGTGGATCGCCTGGATCGGACTGCCAGCACTTGCTGACAGTATAATGGGCATGGATTCAAGACTCATCCATATATACAACTTTCTTTTTTTCCGCACCCATGGCATCATTTTGTCGGAGGCGGCGTAAATATTTAATTCGCCACGCTTTTATGTTATCGCGTTCTATGAGCACCATTCGGTTCTGGCGGCATTTTTTAAATTTAAATCAGAGCTTTTTTAAAATCTTTCTTAATGTCGTTTTGGAGCCTTTATAGTTTAAATCAGCTCTTGCTGACGCCAGAATCTTGTGCAGCGTAGGTACCTCCTTTCGAACGTCGTATATTGAGGCAACAATATTTCTAATGGCACAAATATCGAAGCTGTCCATGGGGACACGCGTATTATTTTTGCCTTTTCTGCCCTTACTCGGCGTAGGATCTTGGTGTTGGTTTGTTCTGCAAGTTTACCTGAAATAAGAGTAAAATATTACTATTACTGTCTGTTATCGTTATAGAGCGACGCCGTTCGCAGTTTCGCACACGCCGGTGAGTACGATCAACACCATGAATGACTTGATCGATACGGGGCGTCTGTGGACCCGTATTTTCAGATGCTTCAAGTTTTGAAGATGATACTATCTACACTATCTACAGCTATGATGATAGATGAGGATTGATGATGGTGATGGATGATGTTGAATGATAATGATGGATGATGATGATGGTGGTGGGTGATGATGTCGATGATAATGGATGATGGTGGTGGTGGGTGATGCTGATGATTGTATGATGATGGCGATATTGGCGATGGATGATGATGATGGACGATGATGATGATAATGGTGGGCGATGATTATGGTGTTTGATGATGATGAATGTTAATGGTGATGGATGATGACGATGGCTGATGGTCAGCAACACTGAACTTAGTCATATTCGCTGCCAAAAGGACTCGTTTCCAGGCCAGAAACTATTTATACAAAAACCACACTCGTTTCCAGGCCAGAAAATCTATATAAAAAAATCATACTCGATCGAGGTAAGGCTAATCATCTTCAAATAAATTGATTTATCTATCTATCTTGGTCACGCCCATAAAGCAACCGCGTAAAATAATGTGTAGGTACCATGTAATTACCTTCTTTCTTTATTCTCGATATAGTAGCCATCGATAAATTAGTCGCCATCGCTGCGCGTGCGGCGCTATACTTTAACGGATGATAACGCTCCAAGTTCTTCTCTTCGTCAAAGTATTTTATAACGTTGTAAACAATCTCACGTGCATCACTGTGAAGAATCTTTCCACGTTTTCGTGAAGCCATTGTCAATCAATCACAAAATGTCAACGTTCGTAACAAAAACTTAACGAAAATAAATAACAATCAAACGTAACGCAAACAAATAACAATCAAACTCAACAAAAACAACAATGAATATCAACGAAAACAACAAAATAACGGAACGAATTTAACGATAACTCGGAGTGCGTCAAGTAGCGTGGAAAGCGAATCCTGACCGACTATTTTTTTGTAGCGCGTACTTCACTGTGTGAGTATAGACAGCGATAGAGAGTGAGCGACAACGCATGCGAGCGGACGCCATTTTCAGATCTATTCTCTATCTACGCGGCTTATATTTGTGAAGAGTAATCGGATCACTTTGATTTTCTAAGAGCCATAGTTAAACGTAATAACATAATAGTACTAGATACGGAAAAAGTCTCACTCCTATATAAAACGCGTCTGTAAACATAAACATAGTTGTACCACAACATACCTATCTATAAATATCGCCTTATTCTTCAGTGCCAGATAAGTACTTTATAAGCATGTTACAGAATCAAAATTCCACTGTGGCGTGCGTAATTATACCTACGTTTAGTATAAACGCGTTTAGGTATGTCTATATGAGTGAACCTGCGTGGACTGGTTATAAACAATTTTCAATACACAATAAAGAAGGTCAACATCGATATTCAACATAAATCTCTAGGAAGTGCGTTTGGCAGATCAAGAAATATAGATTGAGATTATGATTTAATAAATAGGTAACTTACCGCAACAATTGGCGGGCTTCCTTCTCGCTTTTGGTTAGGTTTTTAGGCTCCATTTTTGTTCTGAAAGTTAATTAGGTACAAATAACGCGTTGCAAAGCTAAGTTAAATGGTTAAAGGAACCATTCACTCATAATATATATCAATGAAACTACTTACTTTGTGTGATGGTCGTTATCAAAGAAAGAAAGAAAGAAGTGCGAATAGATGGCTTCGCACGGCTCGGATCGCCCGTCTCACGGCTTTTGTCTATGAGTGATGTGGTCAGTAAAAAAAATACTGTCCAAAACATGCCACAGATCACGTTTTTTTTTTCGCCTTGCACTTTGTACATTCTGCCAGTGTCAAGTATATGATTTTTTAAAGTTTAATTGGTATCAAATCAAAGTCATAAAATCACAGTTCGTCACATCAAATTCGTCACAGTCAAGACGCAAGTTATGCCCTAATAAAGTTGTGGCAACTTTAATACAAGTTTTTTTATGGCGTTTTGTTTCTGTTTTCATATACTTATATATATTATATCATATATGTATATTTGTGTTTTAAATCAATCAATTTTTTTTAAAGCCGGTGCTGATGCTTCCTCTGAAAATATTCGATTTTGCAGTGTACAAACCCTTATCACACATATGTGAAAAACACTTTTAACTATATATACTGTGTTAGATTATTGTGTATTTTGCATTTATTTAAAAATTCAAAGTCAATTGAGTTTTTAACCAAAGCTGTTATTTTTTCCTTTATTTTTAGTTGATGTCCATCAGTCTTTAAAATGTTATTTACTACTGCACAGTATGAAGTTGCACATTTCTCAATATACAGATTTTTGACGGGTGCTCAAGTGCCTTTTTTGCATCATTATACTCATTAATTAAAGTCAATATAAGTGTGGATCTCATGTCGCACTTCACTGACAAAAGCTTTTGTGCAGTTTGTGCATTATATTTGGTTGTTTTTTACAATAAAGTCACAGACATATGCAGATGCACACGCTTGGACTTCACCAGTCATCAGATTTTTCAAAATCTTTATCCATATTTATTGGTGCGACCTCTAAATCTGAAGTACTGCACGAGTTATTGTCAGCATTTCTGGCCGGTGTCAGCAAGGTTTTGTAATTGTCCAGTATGGTGTCATTGTCATCTGTTTTACTATGCCCTACACTGAGTTGTGGCAAGTTTGTTAAAATCGCCGTCTTCAACCCAGCCACAAATTGCCCTGCAGTAGGATTTGTGTTTGACCCGCAGTTTCCACGAATGCAGCCAAATATATTTTCTAATGGGTCTTGCTGCAGTCTTCGAGTTGCTAGATTTAACATCATTGGGTATCCTCGTGAGACTACTCCACAATTCCTCAACGCCATTAAACGTCCATGTTAAACCTTCTCAAAAAGATTGCGCTCTCGTCCAATTAGCCGGTACGTTTTTGAAAAAAATAGTTTTTATTTGTTCGAGGTGCAGCGAACATTTTTTCAAACTTGTGGCGCATGGCATAGAGTAAAGTAATACATCGGGAATAGAGAGCCCCCTCTCCGATTTTTGTGTCGACAAGTAATGTCATAAGATAGCGCCATCTCTTATCGCCATCCGAAACTAATTTACTCACACAGGCGAAGTATGCATGTGTGAGTGTATATGTAATATAGGTACCTATATCTATACGTATACGTTTCTATATACCCCCTCTAGCCTAGTTGTTTTCTAATATAGAAAACGCTTGTAGTTTTCTACAAAATGTATGGGATTGGTCACGTGATTTTTCGATCTCTTCTGTCGAAACATGGAGCATTTTGTAGAAAACTATTAGCGTTTTCTATATTAGAAAACAACTAGGCTAGAGCGGAGTCACGGTAGAGGTTTTATACAAGCGTTTTCTATAGTAGAAAACACATTGGCTAGAGGTCCAGAAACCAAGTCGTTTTCTACTAACGCAAACACTTATAGTTTTATATAACACGTATGGGACTGAGTTGAAAAATTATATGGACTAATTCCAATACATTTTGTAGAAAATTACAAGTATTTGCTATAGTGTAGAAAATAACTTGGCTACGAAAGTTGCTAATTGAGCCCTGTGAAGTAATTGTAAATTATAAAGGTATATAATAATAAATTAATTATAGCGATTTTGCATCGTATTTCAGAGAGCACAATTAATTTGGAGAGCAACGTAGGCTAATGAAATATATCGAAATGAGGAAATAAAAGTAGGTGTAATTTTATTTGTGATTTTTTATGTTTATTAATGTAAATTTGTGCAGCAATCTTAGTCTCGTCCTCACCTTGGTAGGATATTTTGCCTGACAAAATCCGGTTAATTGACCGGCACCAACTATAAATAAATAAATTTAAAACTGGATTCTCAAAAAAAAATTTCAAATCATTTTTATGTATCTTGCATGTAAATGGAAAATCAACAAATATGTCCGAAAACATTTTAATTTTTTCTTTTAGTTTGTTCTTTGTTACATCTTTTTTTAATATGTTTGTTACTATTTTCTGTAACTCCTGGAAACATTTTTCAACATTTTTTGATGGATATTGTAGCGAGTTTCCATCTTTTTTATACTCTTTTGCCTTTATAAATTCATTTGATGTCCTGTTAGGATCACCATTCAGTTCTTTTTTGCATGTCACACACCTTTTACAAATTTTTTTGAAACATTTCACCAGCACAAACCCACATACATAGTTAGCCGCTTGTCCTACAAATGTCCTTATCAATTGTTTCTGAGCAATCGATAACAGGCACCACAATCTCGTCATTGTCCACGTTTTGGAGTTGTAGTGCCTCTTCATCATCATCATTTTTGGGAACATTAGGATCTCCGCTTTCACTTAGAAAGAAGTCTAATGTATGAAGACAATTGTTTTGATCTTCTTCGCAATTTGCGTATAACAAACTTTGTTTATAACAGAATGTCAGTCTTTAAATAAAATATTCACCTTAGTAATAGCAATATTTGAATAAGATACTTTAGATTATAACAATGTTTAAAGTTTATAATGAGATCAACATACTTAAAACACTTTAAATATTAAAACAACTTCTGAGACATGCTTATCACCTAAAATTTACCTAATAGATTCTCTTTTGGCTTTTCGTCCGCAACGATTACATAGAGGATTATACATTGTACAGAACTCGTGCAGCCATGCTAAACATGATGTGCACTGAATCCAGTCTTCAGTAGATTGAGTCTGATAATAATCCTCGGTACATTCAGAGCATCGGTTTATATCTTCATCAGAGATTTCCTCATCTGACGTATCAACTTTTACGGTATTTTCATTGTGTTCATCGGAAGATGAAGAGTAATTTACTTTCGTATTCTTTTTATTCTTCATGACTTTCTTCTTTTGCTTATTCTTACCTCTTGTTTTATTTTCCATTTCGTTTTTGTCTTCTTCATCTGCAGCCCTTTTTTTTCAACTACGGTCGCTTTTCTTTTATTTGCCATTTTCGCCTGTTTTGGTTTCTCAGTCTCAATATTAGATTTTGGCTTTTTTCTATTAGCAATAATTCTCCTTTTTTCAATATTTTCTGGAGAGGTGAGAACAATTGCTGTTTGTTTTCTTTTCGATAAAACCAGTTTTGGCAGTTTAGGCACTGGGTAAATAACATTCAACATTTTTGAAGGTGTATCCTTGGGTCCTGTTGGTTCACTTGTCTTTTCAGGAGTATTTTGAATTATATTAACAGGTTTCGACTTAAATGCACCAGAACATCCAGGCTCAGGCTCTACAAGTTGTGGATTATTTTGACGAGTATTCGAAACGATATGGTACGGTAGGATTTGGTCCATATCAACATCAATTGGCTCAGTGATCTTTTTTTCAGAATATCCCGGCTGTCTTTGTGTATGCGTATTTAACTCTTCACTGCTTTTGATGAGAGTCTCAGGAACGTCTTGTACTAAAAATTCTGGTTCTAAATCATCTTCTTGTAACAGTGAGTGTATAATCACTGTTTCCATTATGGCATTTTCATTTGAAGAATTTTCATCAAGACCATGGATCAACGAAGGAGACACACTCCTTGTACTTTGATCTTCGGCATCTTCAACTAAATTTTGCTCTACAAGTGCATCGGACAGCAAAAAGTAGTGGTCAGGTATAGCACTGGGGTTAAATGGATAAATTCCGCAAGATTTCAGGGCTGAAACACCATTAGAGATAAAGTGTGGCTATTACTTTGCCTGGTTTATTGTTGACTTGAATACCAGACTCATCCATGTTAAAGATGTCTTCGGGGTGGTGTGCGAAGTTATTTTCCTCATATATTGTGGCTAGCAAATTGAAGAAGTCTTCCACGTCTTTACGATTAACTCCATATGCTCGTGAAAGTGACAGCCCTTCTGATTTTCTTTGGCTCAATTCCGAGTTCCGTGCCATAAATCCAGAAAACCACACATTACCAGCTGATTCCGACTCCTCTGAAAATGGATTTTTGATGTCCAGTTTCCTAGCCAATTGAAACGCCATTTCCTTCACATCTTTGCGGTCAGGTGCAAATCCGACCTTTTCTAATTTTTTTATATGTCCTACCAGCTTTTTCTCGTGTTCCATAGAGAAAACTGGGTTGCGACCAAGAGGGACTTAGGATCTGCCTGTTATCAGATGTCTTCTCAATGTTCTAGATGGTATCTTATAGTGATTCGCTGCTTGATCGACTCCCATTGTTTTATCTCGTACAGACCGCATAGCCTCTTCTAAGTCTTCCGCGGTCCATGATGCTCGTAATGTTTTCCGTTCGTATTTACGGGACATTATCTGCAATAAATTGGCATTATCAAAAAATAACAGCAGAATTAGAGCGTTGCCACTGTATAGAAATGGACGCCTGAAATCACCTTTACTGATTTTCAGTTGTCATGTCTTTACTCATCATTAGGTTCTTACGAAAAGAATCCGCGAAGAAACCTTGCTCAGCATCATACCCTCGTGAGATGAATCCGAGAAGTACTAACCTACCTAAGAATTAATATTATTTGAATGAAACCCCTATATACCTAGTTATTACCTAGATGGTATATGGTAATATAGTTATTACCATTACTGACTAATCCAATAAGCGCCTCGAAGCGTTAGGCGAATATATTTATTCCTAACTATCACAATTATTACTAAAATCCAGTAGTCACGTCTCTGCTCATCATCAGTACTTCAACAGAGGGAATTAAAAAGCGACACCTTATAGAAAACTTAATACCTAGGTACTCATACAAATTTTTTTGATGATTTGTTACCCGGGGCATTTTATACAATAGCAAGTGGGGCATATTGCCAATTTTGATTTCTAAAATGCCCCACCGTATTCTTGCCGACAGGTTCAAGGTTATAACGCAAGAAATAATCAAAAGACAAAGGTGATTTCAAACGTTTTACTACAGTGCGGATTATTTCGGTATGAAAAACATAGCAGTACAGATATACAAATTAGTCTGAAACTCACCACAAATTGTACGGAAGCCAATAAACCCAATTTCTCGTTTTTTTTTAAATTTAATAGCACAAATCACTTGTGAGCGGCAGCCATGTTGCCGAGCGACTGACGAGTACACGCACGGGTGTAAGTGAGCTGCGTAGCTTTGTTTGTGTGAGTGCTAGGCTAGTGAGGCGTTTTGTCAAGTGGGGCGTATTACCGAGTTTTACCCTAAATTGTTTTCATTTCAATGTTTTATTACTATACTTTTTACGTTGAAAGTGGAGTATAATATGTTTGAATGAACTCAGACATTTTTCCATGGTGTATCAAGAGAACATTGCAGAGAACCGTTTTCTACTATCGCAAACGCTTGTAGTAACAAAATGAATTCGACCACTTCTGTCAACCCATAGGGGTGGGTACTTTGCATAGTAGGAACCAACTTGGATACGGGTGATTCAGTTGGATACATAGATTGTAGGTATCTTACATAGATTGTATCAAATAGTATTACTTACAAGGGTTGTGTGGACATCCAAATGCACACCGTTTAGGCATAATTATAAGTTCACAAACGTGCAATCATAATACAAAATCACATCCATTAGCGTCTTTTCGCAACACAAGAAATTGAGCAATGAATCTCAAATCTCAACTCGCTTTAAACGTATCTACTTCGCGGCGGAGGAATAACAACTCAACTCAACGCTGGTCAGAAATAAAAACGAAAAACAACAGAAAATACAAAACTTAACGAACGAAAACAACAAAAGTACGAGCAGACGAGCACGAGTAATCGCCGTTTTCAGAAAATTTTGAATAGGATAAGTTCGTTATAGTATAAAATTGAAGTTTCAAATTGACACTTGATAGAGTTGTCAGTATAGAAAATATGATTTTCATATCATAACTTTTAATTTCGGTAAGCTAATTCTACGAGCTTTATAAATCGTAATTGATACTTATATATTTAAAATTATAATTTTTATATTTAATTACAAAAAACATTTTTTTGGCTAATTTTTTACTTGCTCCACCTACTGGTAAATAAACGAATATTTTTTTTTTGATGGTGTTAATAGATGGCGCTATTTACAAAAAAACTGTAAAAAGTACAGCTAAAGGCCAGTGTCCAGCCCCTGGCGCATGGTTTCTCTTTCTCAAATCTGGTGACGTCAACGGTTCAGGTTGTCAAATAGTTTATCCATGTTGGACAAAACATTTGCTGTTGTAGCAGCTTCTGCAGTTATTTCTCCTGAAAAATACGACATGTATTAAAATTATGTCATTCAAATATTATCAAAATGCTGCTATGTGCTATGTTTGCTTTGGAAAATCCTGATTCCATGTAATAATTATAATTGTTTTTCTAAAATCAAGTAATAGGAACTTTTGTGTACGACGAAATACGAAAACAAAAATTTCAACAATAGCGGGAAAAATGCGTTCGGAAACTAGGTAATCGTTATTTTCGCACCCTCAATGTTTTTTTTATAAACCAACTTATCAAGGCATATCAAGGGCAAATCATAAAAGCTAAATTCATTTGTGACTATGTTTTACCGTGATTTAGTACTTATTCTTCTATAGTAAAATCTTGCTTTTAAACAAATTATTTAAAAAAAAAATTGAAAACCGGTACTTTCCGACAATGATAATACACTTGACTTTTAGAACGCAATTACCGCACGAAACCCAAATTATAGTTTCCTTCCTCCGTCCGTACTTTTGTATAGCGTTGTCCTTTTCTGTCTTAGCAGGACAGTACTAGATCCAGAGACAAGTTTTGTCATTCTCTAGGGAGTCTAGCGATTCAAATGCGATTGTCTTTTAATGAGTTCATGTCATGGTACGAATAGAAGCGAATTAATATCGGCACCTAAACTGGGTTGCATCGGAACTGGCTCGCTAGTTCAAAGATTAACGGTACGCCCCGGGGCTTACCGTGACCTCTTATTGCGAGACAGAAAAGGCCCTAAACTGACTCGGTTCTCAAAATCGTAAAGTGAGGTCGGTTTTAGCTATTCAGTTTAGGTTCCCGCCATCTTTTTCTGGTGAAACCTAAACATCATCGCAAATGCATCGGAAAGCTTGATTTCGTTCATTCAATTCGCACCGTGAACTCCTATTTGACATTAATAAGATCTTATCAGTCCCGCTAAACTGTCATAATTCACGGTTCAAAAAAAGTTACTATTTCAAACCCTAATTTGGTCTTTTACCTTAGAAATTGTTAATTTATCGGTGTTCTGCGTAATAATAAATGCTGAAGAAAACGAAACGAATGCTGATATTCATTTCCACATCTGTTTAAAGTTGGGACTAATATAAAATCGAGTCCTTGTGTGTCCGCCTAAGTAAGAAAAAAAAATATATAAAATTATGTAGTCTTTTTTTCACCATTTCTTGTAAAATTACAAGAATTTTTGTGATTGAAGAAGAGCACTCTGATTGTGATATTTATTTGTTCATACCATCGTTAACCACCAACAGTCGCTCACTAATCATCTGAGTAAATTTTATATGCTTAAAACACATGCACATGGACAAGACAAAGTCATGCCCAATTTCCATGTTGTGCCCGTACCGGTTGTCGTTGGGAACGATACTCTCAGATGTTAACCACTACCTACCTACCTTGGACAGATAGTTCAGTCAGGTAGGTCAAACTTCGACAAAGAGGTCGCCCGAAGAATCCAACTCGAATGGGCAGCGTTCGGGAAATTGCGTAATATCTTCTCGTCCAAAATACCGCAGTATCTGAAGACAAGGGGCAATGGAGAGAGCTATGCTCGGAGTTACTTTGCGCGATAAAATCCGGAACGAGGTTATTCGCCAAAGAACCAAGTTCACCGACATAGCTCGCAGGGTTTGCAAGTTGAAGTGGCAATGGGCAGGCCACATCGCTTGACGAACTGATACCGTTGGGGAAGAAACGTTCTTGAGTGGCGACGGCGAACCGGAAGACGCAGCGTAGGAAGGCCTCCCACTAGGTGGACCGACGGCATTGTAAAAGTCGCGGGCAACCGGTGTATGCAAATGGCAGGTTGTCGTACAGTGTGGCGGTCTAAGGAGGAGGCCTTCGTTCAGCAGTGGACTTCTCCGCGCTGATGATGATGATGAAACCACATGAACTTTACGTTTTTTCTCAAAATAAAAAAACCTACATTCTGATTATAAAAATATAAATTATTTAAAGTAAAGCAATATTTTTTTGTATTAAAAAATATGATAATAATACTGTTATGTTAACAAGTTAGAAGTTTTAGTTTTTTTGTCTTGTCTTGTTTTTAGTTTACATAGTGAGAATAATTATATTGTTTTTCGCTAAGAGTATCACTTTTGTTGTTTAAGACATTATTATGAATACAAGCATTTATTTACTCGATATTACACAATATTGTCATTTATGAAGATATTAATAAAACACCAGGGGTGGAAGTCTGGACATATTATTTTTTTCAAGTGACGAGACGAGCTAGTCACGCCTGCCACTAACAGTAGCAGTGCCAGAATTGTGCGAACACAATCCTACGCCGCACTGCACTGCGCTTGTCACCCTGAGATATTAGATGTTAAATCTCTTCATACCCAGTAATTACTCTGGTAACATTGCCATTCAAACCGGAACACAGTAATGCTTGCACACTACTGCTTGGTGGTTGAATAACTGGCAAAGGTGTGGTACTTCCCCAGGCGGGCTCTGCAGTAGAGTCCTACCACTACAGAAACACTACATTTTAACGACAAAGTTGAACGGATTCCGTTGCTAAAACCCTAATGTTTGTTTCTTGTTTATGGAGCATATCACAACAACGTCACGACGCCGCCGCCGTGACACGACACGGTGCCGCGCCGCAGCACGGTGACGCGAATGGTACGCCATCCCGTGCCCCTATTCAGTCGATATTCGCTGTTGATGCGCTCGAACGTCCTTGTCTGGATATGGATCGCGAAAGAATTATTCTCTTGTTGTTGCTAAGACGACGAATGAAAAAGAAACAGAAACAGAGGTAATTTTGGGTAAATCCGTATATTTGCACAATGAACCCAGACGGAAGTCATTTCAAAAGGAAATATGCAGCGCTAAAATTAAGTGGGAATGAGTTTTTTTTTGAATATTTTAGAATTACCATATCAACTTTTGAAGAACTGGTTACCAACATAGCATCTCGTTTACAAAAACAATTTGTGTTCAGAAAACCTGTTGATCCTATGGAAATGCTTGGTTTAACTATCTGGTAAGAAATAAAACGAACTTATCATAAATCAAAATGTTTATAGAATATTGTTTAAATTATTAGATTTTGTTACAAAAGCTTTATGAAATTTTAATTTCGGTATATAAATTTCGACAGAAACAAACTTTACTAAATTAAAATGCACAAATGTTAGATGATTTAAGAAAAATCGTATTCGGACTCCTGTGTGTTTGATAAGACATCGCTTAAATTATGTGATATGTCTTCTATGGTTGGATTTGGCGAAGTCTGGCCATGGATGCTTGCAGATGGATTGCGAGTTGTTTGATAAGTTGCTGTAGTTTGTTGTGGTCTTTCGTAGCTACTTTGAAATGCTGTTTGGTAGCCGCTGTATGACGGTTGATTGTATTGATATGTGGGTTGATTGAAGTCTGACAATATTTGCATTACGCGACTTTGATACGTCAATGTTTGGTGTTCGTCTAGTTTTTCCAGAAACGGTAAAATTGATTTAAAAAATGAAACGTGTCTGTTTTCTGCATTTTTCAAACTTAGGAGAATTTCTTTCTCAAAATCATCTTCATAGTATTTTCTTTTGCGCAAAGTTGTAGTATGAGGTTGGTAACGAGACCTTGTATTTTCACTTGCCTTTGGATCTTCAGACTCTTCTTCCAATATACTGCTGTCAGTTAGATTAGGTGCGTTTTTTTTTCAAAAACATTAGCTGTTTGAACAAATGGTATTCTTTCAATTTTTTTGCACCAGCTCCAGATTTGTTTGCGAGCTCTTTCTTTTTCAAGTATTTCACGTAGTTTTATGTTAGTCCATTTTTTAATTATATCATTTCCTGGAACATTAAAATATTCGTATATTTTTTTTATGACTACATTTATTAAGAACTACTTGTTTTAAGCAGGTATAAATTACCTAAGGGGCTACCCAAACGAAAGTAGCGCCCTCATTTGAAAAAAAATATTACGCAAAAACCGTAACGTAGATCCAAAATTTGGTTTGCCAGATTACTAGGCTATTATTATAGTATTTATTAGACTACTCCTATCAACTGTTATTGTCATGACGTGGTTATAGTGGGCGTTTTTGCGAAAAATGATCTCTCATGGCGAAAATGCTCACTATAACTGCGTCATAAGAATAGTAGCCAGTAAAAGTAGTTTATTAAATACTATTAAAATACAATTGCTTCGAAATCTGGTAAACCGAATTTTCGATTAACGTTACCGTTTTCGGGTAATAACTTTTTCGGGCGCTAGTTTCGTTTGGTTAGCCCCCTAATTATTACTAATTTAAAACAAGCAGTTCCTTTTAGTTTAAGTTTTCAATAATAGTTCTACTGACAGACCCCGTTCCACAAGCTGTCAAAGTAGCTCAACTTAAGAATAGCTGTCTTAAGGCCAGGCATCGCAGGACTAGCACCACCAATTGAAAAAAAAACAAACTAGGGCGTTAATTAATATTATTTTTAGCACGTTTTCTCAAGAACTTATTGAAGTATATTCATAATATACAGCCGTCATTCAGTTCCGTGTAGTTATATCTACTGACTCACTACTGTGAATATATAAACAAATATACTTCAAGTTTTTGAGAAAACATACTTTGCTTGCTAGGATTTCGTGACAACAACGTTTGACAACAACAGGCGCAACATTTTTTATACCGGTACTTATGTACCGGTATAAAAAATGTTGCGCATATATTTGTTCTTAAATTATCTGTATTGCATCCTTAAAATATCTATCGTTTTTTTCTAAGGGAATCGAACCACCTTAACAGTTTGTGGTATCCCCGTTCTAAGAAATATATATATTTTTTTTTCCTTTCAGGTTTTTGGCAACTGGGAATTCATTTAGAGACATGGAATTTACAGACTTTCGAGGAAAAAGTACAATCAGCAGAATAGTGCGAGAAGTATGTCGTGCTTTATGGGACATTATTTTATCTGAATGTATGCCGTTAATAATTTTATAATTTCTTTAAATTCGCATGTGGCAGCTAAATTATTTAATATTGTTATATAGTCATCTAGTGACTCGTCGACTTTTTGTGTTCTGGTGAAGAAATTATATCTTTCTACCGTTACGTTGGTATGCGGGCTGAATTTTTCTTTTTTTTTTTATATTGAAACTGTTAAAGATTTCAATGCCTTGATCACCGATGGCGTTTAAGAAAATGGCGGTTTGTTTCGCCGGTGGACATTTTGAAATATCGTTTGCTACGATGAATATTTCAAACCGTAATCTCCATTTTTTCGTCAGTCATTTTCGTCATTTCGTTAGTAATTAATCAAGGACATGCTAGTCATTGGGATCAGAAGCACACACGTCAAAGAAAGGCTTCTACAAGAAGAAAAACTAACAACAGAAACAGTCATGAAAATCGCCGAAAGCCTGGAACTGTCACACGAACGCTCAACTAAATTAGTCGCAGAGTCAATCAACAAAGACACAGTCTAATCAATAAAAACAACCAGTCACGAAAATAAGTTTAAACTAAACCAAAGAAATCGGTCAACACAAAGACATTTATTTCCACTCGAACTTAAGAAATCAGTCGTCAGATAGATACGACCTAAGCGTAACCAGTCACCAACAAATAATAATAAAAACTGCTCAAGATGTGGCCAAATACACCGACATAAATGTCCAGCAGAAGGCAAAACTTAATGAAAAAAAGTCAAGTCATTACATAATAAATGCCATCGATAACAACAACGAAAAGACGAAAGATTGGGAAATAAATGTTTACTGTAACAATTACAAAGTCATATGTCAAATTGACACAGGAGCAGATACAAATGTCATAAGCAAGAAAAGCTTAGACAAAATAATAAGTAGTACACACTCTAAAATTAAAATTTCAAGAACAAATAATAAAATATTTTCTTTTTCAGGACAACTAGTGCCAAATCTAGGTACTTGTTTGCTCAACTGTGAATTAGAAAATGGTCTGTCAACAAAACTATATTTCAACGTTGTCGAATGTGAATATAAAACAATAATTGGATGGAATTCATGTGAAAAACTGGGTATAGTCAAACGAGTATTTGGAATCCAAGAAAGGTCAGTACAAAACATTGTTTCTAAATATGCTAAAACATTCGAAGGTCTAGGCTGTCTTACAAAGCTCATCTTGACATTGATAGTAGTGTAAAACCAAAGACCTGTCCAGTTAGAAGAATACCTTACACAATAGAAGATCGACTTAAAAACGAATTGCGTAGCATGGAACAACTCAAAGTCATAGAAAAAGTAGAAAAACCTACTAAATGGGTAAATTCTATTGTATTAGTCGAAAAACCTAACGGAAAGTTAAGGGTTTGTCTTGATCCAAGAAATCTAAACGAGGCCATAAGAAGACATCATTATCCTTATCCTAAGTTTGATGACCTGAGATCTAAAGTAGCTGGCGCTTCAATTTTTTCAAAATTAGACGCCAATTCAGGCTACTGGGCTATATAAGCTTAGACGCAGAGAGTTGTGACCTCTGTACTTTCAACACACCTTATGGTAGATACAAATTTTTGAGACTACCTTATGGAATTAAGCGGTGCGGTAATTAACTCAAGCGGTGAAATTTTCCATAGGACAATGAATGAATTGTTCGGTTATTTACCAGGTATTATAATATTTGTTGACGACATACTTGTCTATGGATCTTCTCCCGAAGGACATAACAAAAGGCTCGAATCTTTATTCAAGCGTGCGTCTGAAGTCAATCTAAAATTCAATAAGTCAAAATGTGAATTTGGTATGTCTGAAGTCAGATATGTAGGTCATATATTCAATAAAGAAGGAAGGACCAATCAAAAATTGTTGCCATTTCAAAGATGCCCAGTCCAACGAATGTCAAAGAATTACAAAGATTTCTAGGCATGGTCAATAGGCTAGATGACTGGTTTTTTTTTATTGTCCTTTTAAAATGTGGCCCATAAATATAGCTGTTTCATGAAAAAAATATTAAAATCTGATCAAAAATAAGCAACTTATAAGCATTTTAATATCATGCTAGACAGAGAGGCGAAACAGCAAATCATGACGTCACTTCTCTGTACGCCATATAGATTCTATTCTGACAAGTAAGGCGTGACGTCATTTTTTGTTTTGTGGGAAAGGGACAGAGTTGTCTCTAACAAAAACTTTAAACGCTCATACATCAGAACATTATTAACCGATTTAAATTATTTCTTCAATAAACATTCTATATTTACTTCAATTCTTCATCAAAGCTATTGGTTTCAACGAAATAAACATCAGTCATCTACCCTATTATTTAGGCTCATACATACAAAACTTAGCAGAAGAATCTTCTCTTCTGAGAGACCTGCTCAAAAAGCACAATAAATGGCAATGGTTGGAGCAACATGAACAACAATTCAGAAAACTAAAGTCATTACTATGTCAATCACCCGTATTAGTTCACTATGATAGGATTAAATCAATAAAATTGTCTGTCGATGCGTCTCAACATGCTGTCGGTGCTGTAATTTTGCATGACAAGCATCCCATAGCATATGCCTCCAAGTCATTAAATAAAAGCTAAGTCAATTATGCTCAAATTGAAAAAGAACTTTATGCTATAGTATTTGGATGTAAAAAATTCCATCAATACCTATATGGCAAACCAGTCTATGTCGAAACAGACCATCAACCCTTAGTCACTCTATTCAAAAAACCTTTGTCTGAGGTACCAACCAGGTTGCAACGAATGATGATAGCTTTACAAGCATATCACCTAATTGTCTCATACACTAAAGGTACAGAAACGTATATTTCAGATACTTTGTCACGTGCTCCATTCAAGGACACGAACAACAATAATGAATTAGTCAGTCTAGAAGACTTAGATTCAAACATTGAAATACATGTTAATCTATTGACTTCTAACTTAGCTATATCTCCAGAAAAACTTGAAAAAATTCTAAGTCACACTAGCCAAGTTTTATTTTGTCGAAATTAAAATAATACTATAAAAATGAATGGCCTAATTGCAAATAACACTGTGATAAACTAGTACTACCTTATTGGAATATCAAAGAAGAAATCCATGTCATTAATGAAGTCATTTTCAAAAACAATTCAGTCATTATACCTCAGTCAATGCGATCAGAAATCTTAAATATTTTACATGAAGGTCACCAAGGTATAGAAAAAACTAAAAATTTAGCAAGAGGAGTAGTCTATTGGCCTAATATTTATCAACACATTGAAAATAAAGTTAGAGAATGTGAAACATGTGCTATTTATTCATCTAATAAAACAAAACAACCAATGTTGTCACACGAGCAACCATTATTTCCTTGGCAAAAGTTAGCAACTGATTTATTTGAATACAAAGGCAAGAAGTAGCCGTCGGCGAGGCCGAAAGGCCGAGCAGTGTGAACGACGTACCTTTCATCCCATTCAAAATCAATATAGCGTCATTCTAGCGAGGCCGAAGGCCGAGCCTCAAACTAGCGAGGCCGTAGGCCGAGCTAACGATGGCGAGGCCCTAGGCCGAGCCTCAAACTAGCGAGGTCGAAGGCCGAGCCTACGTCGTCGGCGAGGCCGCAGGCCGAGCCTCACACTGCAAAGCCGAAAGGCCGAGCAGTGTGAACGACGTACCTTTCATCCCACCCAAAAGCAATATATCGTCATTCTAGCGAGGCCTTCGGCCGAGCCTACGTGGCGAGGCCGTAGGCCGAGCCTCAAACTGTGGTGTACTTTCCGCAACTGTGTTTGCATGAACACTATAAAATCATTCTTATCTTGAATGTTGCTGCAGTAAGAGACAGTAAGAATAATAATAATGAATACACTGGCAGAATGGCAGCACCGTCTGTCTCTAACACAAACATCCGTTTTTAACTTAAAAATTTCTTTAAAAAATGTCTATGTCGTGCAGTCACATCAGACATTTAAATCAGTGTTGCCGTTTTAATTAATTCGGCGTTTAAAATATTTATACCACTGGAGTAGAGAAACAAATGGCACTAATCCGCATACATATGGCCTCTTTCGCAAGGGCGCTATTTTTTACATCGCGTGGAAACCGTGCATTGGCGTTTTTTCAACGCTTTCCACAAGTGTGTTTAAACAAACATTTTAAAATCATTGTTACCTTGAATGTTGCTGCAATAGCAGACCATATATGGATAATAAGAATGAATGCGACGGCAACGGGAGAATGCCTCTTCATCTGAAATTGTTATTTTACGTTAGTTTGGTTTTTCACATAACTTTCACTGTATAAGTGTTCGATTTAAATTTAACGGTGGACAGGACATTTTAAACAGCACAATCTATGAGTATCAGATAACTTTAAGTAGGTATTTAATTATACATAAGTACATTTAAAACACCCAGACACAGCGCAGCGACGCAGCGGCGGTCGATCATCTCAATTCGATAAGTACCTACATGGACATGAAGCGTGATTGGCTGGACGTGCGAGATCGGTTCTTTGCACTATTAGGTATTTACCTACTTATAGTTAAATTACTGCTTCACGCGCGGTTCGTGCGTTTTTGTGCAGTGGTAGGGCTCTATTGCAGAATCCGCCTTGGTTGGAAGTACCACAATTTTGCCAGTTATTCAAGCAGTAGCGTGCAAGTATTATCTACTGTGTTTCGGTTTAAACGTCATTGTTGCCAGAGAAATTATTGGGCATAAAGAGATTTGATATCTAATGTCTCAAGGTGATGAGTGCAATGTAATGCGGCGCAGGATTTTGTTCGCAAATTCACAATTCTGACACTGCAATTCTTATGGGCAGGCGTGATGCCTAACACCAGGCGAACGTCTAGCTCGTCTTGTCACTCAAGTCCAAAAAAAACCCAGAGTTGGTACTTACATTCACAAAAAAAACTTCTTGCGGCTGCGGTGGGTGGTGAAGGTGATGGTGGTGCCGGCGGCGCTGGTGGTGGCAGTGATGCCAGCGGTGATGGTGGCAGCGGTACTGGTGGAGGTGGTGCTGGCGGTGATGCTGGTGGTGGTGCCGGTGGTGGTGCCGGCGGCGGTGCTGGCGGTGGTGCCGGTGGCGGTGCTGGCAGCGGTGGTGCTGGTGGCGGTGCTGGCTGCGGTGGTGCCGGCGGCGGTGCTGGCAGCGGTGGTACCGGCGGCGGTGCTGGCGGTGGTGCCGGCGGCGATGCTGGCAGCGGTGGTGCCGGTGGCGGTGCTGGCAGCGGTGGTGCTGGCGGTGGTGCCGGTGGCAGCACTGGCGGTGGTGCCGGCGGTGGTGGTGGCAGCGTCGTGTCTCGGGTTACTCTGGGGTTGATGAAACAGATGGCTGACACAAAGCTTACAAAAGACACGGATCTCCGAGTTGTAGAACCGAGAAAAGTATAAAATACCTATTATATAATGAATAATAAGCATCTAGGTCTTAGCATCTTAGGTACCTACATAAACTATTTCCCATCCCATTACATACACACAGGTACATTAAGTACCTGGGAAACGCTTGAATTTTTTATTTAAGTAGTATCTACTTTATCTACGTACAAAATCTATGAAATAAGTTATGAAAAATAAAATAACACTATCTATCGTCATAAGATAATTAAATACCTGTACCTATCTTTCAATTTAGGTACATAGCTACTAACACATCGTATTGTACATACTACCTATTCAAAGGAAGAAATCGCATTTTCAAAAAACAACATCAAGCACCTAATCAAAGCGTCATGGCGCCATAAAAGCCTTTTTTTTAAAACACGAAAACGATTCAAACAAGATGTAAAATCACTAACCTTTCACGTTTTTCTCGTTTCTGCTACAATACTGCACAAATATAAGAAATTAACACTGTACAGATGATTTTTAATAAAAAAATTATAATAATTACGCACGAAACTTACCAAGTTAATTGTAATGTGAAGGAAAAAGCAACAAACGGATACAGTTATTTGTGAATTTTTGGCCGGCAATTTTCATTTCCGGTTTAGTAATATTTTTTATTAATAAAATATGTAGTCTTCAAGCGTTAAATAAAATTATTAATTATTATTACATAAACCTTTATATTCTTACCTTGAAAATAACATTTTAATGAATTTCTACAAAAAAGACGTGAAATTGCTATAGTACGACTCAAACATAATAACGGCTGTGAAATGCGCAGCAAGCGTGTCTGCGATTGTACGCACACCGCACGCATCATTTTTGCTACTGCGCAGCGTCTTGCGCCTAACTTCACAGCCGCCAATAGAATCGGTTTTTGTTTTTTTTCAACGTTAAAAGCAGAGTTGTCAGTAATACGCTAATAGAAACAATTTGATTTGAAGACAAAAAAATATCCTTATATCTTTGTATAAATCAAAATAATTATTATACGATCTATAACAAAAATATTCAACAATACGGGTATGTATTCATCATTAAGAACAACTTTTACTATGGAGCCAACTTAGCGAAAAAAAAACAGCTGTCCCATACAAAAAGTTAATTGATCTTGGACAAACCAATGTAACTTGACGTGGTCTTAACATTCAGTTATAGTATCCTATTCCGCAAAAGTAGAAACCTTTCCGTTTGAGTTGTGAACTAGCGGGGCTTCACAATATCCGTCCCACTCATCTACATTAAGGATGACAGAGACGGAGAATGTGTATCCGAACGGTAAAGACTCGTTATTCATTAGAATAATAGAGGCTGATGATGATAATGATGATTTTTTCGCGTGGGTGGGAATCACGTGTAGCCACTTGACGTTCAGTTGATAAAAAAGTTAAAAAACGAAGAGGAAGTATGGAAAAGGTAAAGAAATCCGATTTATTAGGATATAGGCTGAAGATGATGATGGATTTAAAAATCCGTGAGGCGCTCTCCCTATTGCAGTATGAGCGCATCTGGGAATGGTGATTCGGTCGTAAAGCGGGTAGAGTTTCGTTATTCATTAGAATAATGGAGGCTTATGATGATAATGATGACTTTTTTCTTTACTGTCCTTGTCATCAAATGATTCGAAAATGTTACGGCAAACATCTTTCCACGCTTCTGTTCTTAGAAGTTTGTCTTTATAATTGTCAGTTGTTTTATCCCAGAGCACTGGACGTGCCTCAACTAATGAAATAAAAAAGTCAAGATCGATATTTTCCACCATTTTGTTTTACACACATGCGCGCACGCCAACAGCGAAATATCAACTGAATAGGGGCGCGCGGCGCACCGTTCGTGGCACCGTGCTGCGGCGCGGCGCCGTGTCGTGTCACGGCGGCGGCGTCGTGATGCGTTGATTACACCTAACGTGTACAGTGACGAGTCAGTAAATGAGCTCTCGGCCGAGAGAGTTGCCGAACCGAGTGGATGTTCACACGTATTTATTCTAGTGGCGAGTCAGTTCAGTTTTGATCACGCTTCGTCTGCAATGGATCGCAAAAAAAAGTAATTTAAACGAGTTTTCAACCGGCTGTTACCAGACATTATTAACGAATTGTGGGATTTATTAGAAGATGAAAACCGAAGAATTTGGACCAGAACATGGGTGTTAAGGCGAAATGCCCTGGGAGCCACAAACACCCTTTTTAATGAATTGCAGTCAGAAGATCCCAAAGAATTCAAGGCACTTTTGAGAATGACTGTAGAACGTTTTGAGACATTAATGGAGAACATAACACCATATACAGGCTGTGGCGTAAAGAGTGGATATACCTTTACCTACTGGTGGGGGACATACTAACTGTTCATGAAATAAAAAAATAGCCCCAGTAAAAGTATCACGGTTTTCGAGTTATGGAACATTTAAGTTTTTTTTTTTTTTTTTACCTTTGACCATTCTTTTCGGTGCCAATGTCGCAAATGAAGGTCTTTTCTTGATCTTTTTTTTTTGTTACATTCTTTGATTACTGTTCTATCAAATATTAACTGCCGTTTTTGTGTCACAGCTACAGTTTTTTTATTAGAAAAATATTTAGCAAAAAAAATGTGTTTTGCAATTTTTTCCCAAAAGTTTGACCTCTTGTAGTGTAAAAAAAATGTAGAGCCACCTAGGTGGCCTAACTAATTAAAAACTTGCCTACTTCATTGGAATTCTAAAATAGCATACCACTCGGTATTTATAGCTTTCAATTCAAAGAATATTCCTGTTAGGATTAACCAAAGCCTGTTTTTCTTAGAATGCTTTTCACAATTATTTTTTTAAGGATGGTTCGTTCATTGTGTGTAAGCTCAAAGCTAGCTGGCTTCTAAGAAATTGTATTAAAATTCTTGGAATCGACAAATACCGCCTACCTGCGCTAGCAGTGGTGGCCGGACGTAAATCTCCTGTCCTTTTCTTTTACACGTTTCCGTGTAAAAAAGATAGCTAATGACTCTATTGTGTGGATCAAGGGCTCGCTCGCGCCAGTGTGCTATCATACTACTTCCGTGCTACAACGTTTTTACTTTGCTTTGGATTGGATTTAAATAACGATTTTGCTGTGACCCCGGACTTGATTTCGCCTTGTGACTTGGATTTGATTTTGTGCTGTGACCCCGGACTTGATTTCGCCTTGTGACTTGTATTTGATTTGGTGCTGTGACCCCGGACTTGATTTTTCTTGGTGATTTGGACTTTTTATCGAGTGCAATGCCGCGACACACACAATACACTCCGAGAGAGTATGCTGAAATGCACTTAAATTATGGCGAGTGTGGTGGAAATTCCGTACAAGCAGCAGCACTGTATCGGGAAAGGTTCCCTAATGCACGCCATCCCGATTACCGTGTTTTTATCAGAGTACATAATACATACGCGGATGGTCGAATTCCTGGAGCTGAAATCGCCGGTACTAGCTCGGGGAGACCACAACAGATAGACCATGAAGCTGTTCTCCATGAGATCGAAGCCGATCCAACAACGTCGGTGCGAGTAATTGCAAGAAACACTGGCATATCGACAAGGACGGTGCACAGAATTTTGAAGAGAGAGCATCTCCATCCTTATCATTATCAGCGTGTTCAAAGTTTATTACCACGAGATTATTCCCAGAGAAAGGCTTTTGTCAAATAATGTTAAGAAAAATGAGAGAAGACCCTGAATTCTTTAACAGGATTCTGTGGAGCGACGAATCGACCTGTAAAAAAGATGGGTATTTTAATATGCACAACTTACACAGCTGGCAACTCACTAACCCGAGACTAAAGAGAGAAGATAGATCCCAGTACCAGTTCAAAATAAACTTGTGGACAGGGATCTGGAACGGCCAAGTCATCGGCCCAGTTGAGTTGCCAGCCACACTGACTGCCGAGGGATATTTAAATTTTTTAACACTTGATCTCCCTACACTGTTAGAGGAGGTCTCTTTAGAAGATAGAAGAAGAATGTGGCTGCAGCATGATGGTTGCCCTGCGCATTACGCCCGCAATGTGAGAGAGTACCTAAATGAAACATATCCTCGGAGATGGATCGGGCGCTTGAGGACCATTCTGTGGCCACCACGGTCCCCAGATCTTAGCCCGCTGGACTTCTTTTATTGGAGGTGCCTCAAGGAGATAGTTTACAAGGAGCCCATTACCTCGATAGAGCAGCTCCGTGAGCGCATTCAAAGAGCGGCACAAACGATTACCGAATGTGGCCATGCGCAAAAAATGAAGCGCTCTTTTATAAGAAGATGCAGAGCGTGCATTAGTACAAATGGTAGCCACTTTGAGCATTTATTTTGAGAAAATTATTATGAAATAAATGTACTTTAAATGTCTTAACTTGTTTAATTTTTTTATTTTAGTTAACTGCTTTGTTTAACTTTTTTTGTTTGAGAAATTCCTATTTAATAAGTTTATTTTAATATTATTTGTATTTAGAGAAAATGATCTTTACCCATCTTAACAGGAATATTCTTTGAAATGAAAGCTAGAAATACCAAATGTTATACTATTTCGGAATTCCAATGAAGTAGGCAAGTTTTTAATTAGTAGGGCCACCTAGGTGGCTCTACATTTTTTTTACACTAAAAGAGGTCAAACTTTTGGGAAAAAAATGGCAAAACACATTTTTTTTGCTAAATATTTTTCTAATAAAAAACTGTAAGTGTGACACAGAAACGGCAGTTAATATTTGATATAACAGTTATCTAAGAATGCTACAAAAAAACCAGATCTATAAAAGACCTTCATTTGTGACCTTGGCACCGAAAATAATGGTCGAAGGTAAAAAAAATAAAAAAAACTAATATGTTCCATAACTCGAGAACCGTGACACTTTTACTGGGGCTATTTTTTTTTCCATGAACAGTTATGATGTCCCCCACCAGTAGGTAAAAGTATATCCACTCATTAAGACACACCCTGTATACAAAGACAAGATACAATTCTGAGAGAAGCAATACCAGCAAAGGTTAAACTGCAAGTAACGTTAAGTTATTTAGCAGCTGGGATAAGCTATCGATATTTGCAAGCATTTTATAACGTCTCGATCTGCGATATCAGTATTTATACCAGAAGTACTGGACGCCATCATAAACTATTTAGAATTGTATGTGAAGGTAAGTGTTTTAGTGTGAACGTCCAGCATTGGACTCCTATAGGTTAATCACACTAAATGCGAAAGTTTGGATGTATGGATCAGTATGGATCTTTGTTACTTCTTCACGCAAAAACTACTGAACGGATTGGGCTGAAATTTTGCATACAGGGGTAGTCCTAGACCAGAAATAAAACATAGGCTATACTTTTACTTTTACTATACTTTTATCCCATAAATCAGTTCCCATGGGATAGAAATAACCTTAAACAACGCGTGCGCAGCCGCTGGCAGAAACTAGTTATATATAATTTAGTTAAACCAATATTTGATTTTATTCAGATTTATTTTTAAGGTACACAAGTACTTAAAATTATTGAGACGTATTACTACTAACAGATGCGGCCTGCATAGCTGAGTGAATGAGATCACTCATAGCAACAATTTTTGTTGATGCTTCTGGTTCTTGGATAATAATAAGAATAAACAGCATTACTATCTTCAGAACAAACTTCATATGTGTCGGCTGTCTGACTTTCATTGTAACTTGAATAAGTAGATTCCGCCAGAGGGCGTCGCACGGTGAACAACAGCTCCGCGTACTTTTAAATATTAAAAATATTATTGTTTCATAAATTGTGACTGTCTTTATATATTCGTTGTAAACTTATGACGATTCTTCAGTGTTACCGATATAAAAAGAAAATAACCACAGGAAAACAGAAAAATTGAGATTTATAAGTGCCAGTGAACTTGTAGTGCAAAATCATTGTAAAAATATCACTGCACCAATGAAATAGGTCCCTCGTGATGCTATTACCATAATACTATCAGAATATAACAACATAAATAAGTGGAAATAGTGAAACTTTTAAATTTGCATCAAAATGCCACCGTTAAATCAGAGTTGCACGTCACTATAACACAATTGACCTTTGGACTCACACGACGCTCGAACAAAACTGAGCGGCGAGCATATCATTAGAACTGAGTCACAAATTTTATCAATTTTGTCAGCGGATTGTTGGCTAAGGGGTAGCAAAGATCGACGATTGATACCTTTACGTGTGAGTTCGAACCCAGGAATCTGATGTATTTTTGCGCTCAATTTTAGAATTACTGTTTTCTTTGAACTACAGTACACATATGAGATAGTATAACTGATACTTTTAACGACTACAATAAGACAATAGAGAGAAAAAAGGAAAGAAAAAAAAAAAAAACATGGAATAACATTACGTTACACAAAGAAAACCATTCCGCCGATGCAATTCTATGTCAGAGATATCTAAGGACTGCTCATCAGTGTTTGACGATACTGCTCATAGTTTGCCGAGCACATCTTTGGAAGAAAATGAGGCCATACAAATATTAAATGAAAAAATTCGCGATTTAAGCTTATCGAGATATATATCTATAGATAATATCGAGAATACAAATCTTAAATCAGAATTGACAAAAAAAGATAATACCATAGAGTTACTTAAGAAGGTGGGATTAACTGAAAGCCCGTGTATAAATAAAATGACACCAAAATCTGGAAGAAAGAAGAAAAAGCAAAGACATGTATCAATCTCTACTCCATTGAGATCAATTGACCAGGAAAATAGAGCGTTATGTGATAGGTTACAAATCTCGAACGACGTACAGCCAACCGACTTTAGAAGTCATAATAATGGAGAAGTAGGAGAATATAGAAAGGAAGAAATACTTGAATGTAATTCAGAAGAAATTACTCGAGAAAAAACAAAACGTATAGAAGGTGAAACACAAATGGTAACGATAATTGAGCATCAGCAACACTCGACAACAAACCAAAAAAAGATAGAATCGAGAAGTAAATTAGAAAAGAATCAAGAGGAAGCAAAAAAGAAGATAGTAATTTTAGCAGATCAACGTGGTATTGGACTGAGGCAATCACTGCAACGTTTAGTTGGCTCAGAATATCAAGTTATATCGTTTTGGAAAGCCAATGCAGGTTTAGATGACATCTTAAATACATATAAAGAAGAATTGACCACTTTAACCAAAAACTATTATATTGTCATGTTAGGTGGTATGAATGACCGACATCCCGAAAATTTCAAGTTTGTACTGTATAGCTTTTTGAATTACTTTAATTACACAAACATAATTGTAAGCGAAGTTCCGTATAATAGATTTTTAAGTGAAAAGAAATTGAATTATGAAATTAGATGTATCTGCAAAAAGTATAGACATGCTATATATATTGACATGGATTATAGTATCAACGTGCCTAATAAGGACTTAATACGCGTGGATGTTAGTAAATCTATACTCAGGGAATTAACTCAATGTAATTATGTACTAAAGCTAAATGAAGTTAGGGATGTAAATAATAAAAATAAATGTGTATTCAGAAGTGTAAGTACGCAGACCGATTCCAACAATTTAGAGGGCACATTTACAACAGAAAACGACGCCAAGGCGACTGATAGTGGTGCGAGAACTTTTTTCGTTGCTAAAAACAATCTTAACATTTTGCACCAAAATATTGACGGCCTGATAAGTAAATCAGAAGCTCTTGCAGTACAAATTGAAGAACTTAAAACCAACAGTAAATTTATTGATGTAATGGGTATAACAGAACATAATATGATAAATAGTGATACTGCTTTATTAAATATACCGAACTATATTTTGGCTGCCAGCTGCTGTAGGAAAACTCGTAGAGGAGGGTCCTGTTTACTGGTTCATAAGAGTCATAGGTTTAGGGAGCTTACTGATGTTAAAGAGTGCAATAGTCTAAATAACATTGAATGCAGTGCAATAGAATTAATTGAACACAACTTAATAGTAGTCTGCATTTATAGGGCTTGTAAAAGCTGTTAGATTTCGAAACAAATATTTTACGAAAATTTGGATGACGTATTAAGCAGAATATGTTTAAAAAAGAAAAAGGTTGTTGTGTGTGGAGATTTTAATATCAATATTTTAGAAGATAATAAAACGACAGAGACATTTCAAAATATTGTGAGAAGCTATAATCTAAAAATATCTCTTCATGAGCCAACTAGGCCGGCCAGTAAGACTTGTATCGATAACTTTCTACATAACGTTAAGGGTTCATCTTGTGATATAATACAATTAGTTCTGTCGGACCATACAGCACAGTATTTTAAATGTCCAGTAAAGGATTTTTTTCAATCAAAATTTTGGTATTCTTTCAGCCATGATTACTGTCAAGAAAATTTGATTAAATTTAGAGATAATCTGAGTAGACTAAGTTTTAGTGAAGTCTTTGATAGCCTTTGCCCAAATGAAGCTTTTAATCGCTTCCATGGCATTTTCAAATTATTATATGACCTCTGCTTTCCTTTAGTGAAGCGCAAACATTCAGTACATAAAAAACCCCCATGGATATCGAAAGGCATACGAATTTGCACCAAAAGAAAAAGAGTGTTGTTATGGAAATATAGAAATAACCCATGCGCCGAGAATCGTAAATCATTTAGAACGTATGCAAAGCGATTAAAATCTATTATGAAACTTACCAAAAAATCTAGGAATAACTATGCGATAAACATGGCTACTAATAAATCAAAAGCAACTTGGAATATAATAAATAATAATACATTTAGTAAGCCCCCAAAGGTTGATATTAAACAAGTAAAGTACGGTGATAAAATATTGACAAATCCGCAGGATGTTGCGGAAGCTTTTAATGAATTTTATATAAATCAAGTTAAACAAACTAAGCCGAACAATAACGTTACCAAACCCATAAATTGGAATAATGCAAATTCAATGTTCATGCCGCCTTCTGCGGCAGGAGATATTATTAAAATTATTACGTCGCTGAAGAATACTCCTAGTACGGGATACGATGAAATAACGACTAAAGTAATTAAGTATGTAGCAACAATTATATCACCAGTACTGAGTTACATAAATAACCTATGCATAGATTGTGGTACCTACCCAGATAAATTAAAGATAACGATTGTGAAGCCACTATTCAAAAAACTTGATCGTGAAGTAATGAACAATTATAGACCAGTTGCATTGGTACCAGTATTCTCAAAAATTTTTGAAAAATGTATACACGCTAGTCTAAATTCGTATATGGAAAAATACAATATCCTTATTGACGAACAAGTTGGTTTTCGTAAAAATAAATCCATTAACATTGCTATCTACAACTTATTAAAAACAGTAATCACAGCGCGCGATAGAAAGCTTCCTGTATTTGCTATGTTTATGGACTTGATAAAGGTATTTGATTACGTCGATCATGACATTCTAGTAAATAAGCTAGAAGCGTATGGGGTAAGAGGAAACGCCCTGAATTTATATAAGTCGTACCTCTCTAATCGTTTTCAACAGACTCAAATAGTGCAAGTATGTCCAACTTCAAGTGTAGAAAAAACGTATCTGTCTTCGGCTAGGTTAGTAAAATTCGGCGTCCCACAAGGAAGCATAGTTGGACCATTGTGTTTTATTTGTTACATAAACGACTTACCAAAAGCTATTGATCACCCAATGGTTCTATTTGCCGACGATAGTACAGCTATTTTTGTGGGTAAAAATGACCAGTCCATTGACTTAGAAATTAATTTAGCTTTAAATAACATAATTGAATGGTTGACATGTAATAATCTTTTAATAAATCTTGACAAAACTTGTATAATGACATTTAATAAATATAAAAAATTGACATCACAAATAAATTATCTTAATAATACAATTCAAGAGGTCTCAGTAACGAAATTTTTAGGCCTTTATTTAGATTCAGATTTAAATTGGGAAAAGCAAGCAGAATCTGTCTGCGCCAAACTAGGCAGCTACTCTTATGCCTTATACATGCTGGGAAAAGTCGTAAACCAACCAACTGTCCTCACGTCATACCATGCGTACGTAACTTCTACATTAAGGTACGGGATTATATTCTGGGGCAATTGTACGGAAAGAGAAACAATATTTAAAGCTCAAAAGAAATGTTTACGATCAGTGTGTCATTTAAAAACCAGAGATTCCTGCAAGGAGTACTTCAAAAAATTCAAAATATTGACCTTTCCGTGCCTGTACATATATGAAATAGCATTATTTGTGAGAAATAATTTACATCAATTTCAGTGTTTGTCATCTAAACGCCATGTTAATAAAATTAGCATGCCTCGCCACAGCACCGCTCTATTTAACAAGAGTTTGTTAGGAATGGGTCCAAAAGTATACAATCATTTGCCTATATCAGTGTTGGGATCGGTAAGCGTGGCTGAATTAAGGCGAAAATTATTTAATTTTTTGACAATAAAGGTTTACTACACAATAGAAGAATATTTTAATGACAAATTGAACAATGTATTAGTAAAATAGGTATTTTTTTGTTAGCTTATTATTTTTATGGATTTGACATTTATTAATACTAATTGATTAATTATTAAATATTATTTTAATACCTGATGTAATGGAATCTCGCAATTTTGAAAATATTGTATGTCCTTAATGGGCGAAGCTGTTGAAACTTAACCTATGTATTTATAAGATCTTGTACCACACAGTTCGACAATAAATGATTATGATTATGATAGATGCTGGAGTCGCAACTGTCTCGTAACTGTAGATAGAGTTTGATGAAGCTGATCTCTCCCTATAATCTGTTATCCCAATTTCGGTTAAAATGCACTGAATTTGTGACGTCAATGCATTTTCAATTGACATTTTTTTAAATTGCATCGCAACACTTTTACCAAATACGTCGAATGGTGTTTTTTCTTCTTCTTTAGCATTTACTTTGTCGTGCATCATCTTTAAATCATGAATGGCTTTTACAATTTCTCTAGGCTTCTTTTTTGGTCGTGAAGGAGTAGCAGAAGCGCCAGTAGATGAATTATTTGTAGTATTGGCATCGGTGACTGTAGATTGTGAACAATTTGCTTGAGCAGAAGAGGCTACGACGTCAATTTGAGACCCCGATTGAATCTATAATTAACAAAATAAAATTGTTTCAGATACCAGATCATAATGAATGGCAAGAAATTGAAGATGGTTTCAGAACTAGGTGGAATTTTCCTGGATGTCATGGCGCCATCGATGGCAAACATGTTTTGATTGAGGCGCCTTCAAATTCTGGAAGTGAATATTTCAATTACAAGGGTTCAAACAGTATTGTTTTACTGGCTGTAGTTGACCATGATTATTGTTTTCGCTATTTAAATATAGGAGCAAATGGCAGAAACTCAGATGCAGGAATTTTTAGACAAAGCTCACTACGTCACAGGCTCGAAAATAATGTATTACCAAAGGGAGGTTTCTTAGTGGGCGATGATGCTTTCGCATTAAAAACGTATTTACTTAAACCGTATAGTGGTACCAATCTTACAACGACGCAAAAAAAAAACAACTACCGCTTATCCAGAGCGCGCAGAATAGTTGAAAATGGATATGGTATTCTGGCAAGCAGATTTCAAATTTTATCATTACGACTATTTTTCATGTCGAGATGTAGCTCGATATAGTTTTCATAAACAATTACCAAAACATGAATGGTTGACCGTGAATAGTATTTTTCAGATGATATGTAAAATCGTAGGTCCCAGTTGTTTGTCCTAAATCAACAATCGAAAGCCATGTTCAGCCAAGCTTTAGGCAGCCTACAAAACTCTGACAACAGGGCAAGTTACTTGACCTATACAAACTTACTTTATCACTAGATGAGTGAAGCTGCGGGGCAAAACTAAATTTAAAAAAAACCTATACACAATGCAATTATTTTAGTTTGTTGGCTACCAGTATACATACAAATTTGACCCCTTCAATAACAGATTAAATACTAATTCTTAGTAGGTATACATGTGCTGTGAAATATTCTTTAATATTGGATTTAACCAGAAGTCTGTGGCCAATTAAAGGCCAACTCTTTGACAAAAATCGTCACTTAGATGTTTTAGTTGGAATTGCTGCATTTCATTTTCTGGAAAAAAATAAAATTAATAATCATTATTAACATCTTCTCAGCCGTAGAATGTCCAATGCTGGACATACGCCTCCCCCCATTGATTTCCTAGTGGTATTGAGCAGCTCGCTTTCAGCGCGTTCCTGCGGTCTTTAATAGGTCGTCTGTCCACCTCGTTGGCGTTCTAACGCTGCTCTTGCCGGTATAGTAGGCAGGTAGGTACTTCATCTCTATTCGCTGCTCAATGTGTGTATGGAATACGCACGAAGCTAAGTAATATACTTCAGTTCGAAAAAGTACAGAAGGCGTTTCTCAGGTATTTGTATAAGCGAGCTCACGGGTATTATCCTTTCATGTATCCGACGAAATTCCTAATGGGCTGTCTAAGCTCGAGGTCAGACGGGAAAAGCAGCAACTTACTGTTATGTGCAAAATTTTAAGCGGGCACATCGACGCGCCTGATCTGCTCGATAAGCTGTGTCGATTTTATATACCGGACGATTATTATCGCTGTAGACGCCACAAACTGTTCGCCGTGCCGCGTTCTTTTTCACCCATCCCGCGTATGCTCGCCGCGCTTAACGCTCTCTTGGCTACCAATCCTCAATGTGATTTGTTTGGGGATGGATGTTCGGATATAATGTCAGTATGCTTGAATTATTGCGAAGGGGATGATGGTATAGAGAATTTATTTACATAGTATTTTTTTTTCTGTATATTTTCTTCCATTTCCAATTTTTTTTTTCTGTATAATTTCTAAATGATGTTTCATTTTAATAACAGATTTGTATATTTATAATAGATAATTAATGTATTTTTACTTTAATGATATCTTAATATTTTAAATTGCATTGTTAGCTTTAATTAATTAACACTACGGTACACGCGCCTCTAAAACGTTCATGAGTGCTCGCGTGGGCTTCACTTGTAGCCCATTTCAAATTCAAATATACTGAAAAATAATAGTTTAATTTTTAAATAAAACACGTTTATTGTTATAAATGACATTTATTAAGTAAACTGAACTCAAAAAAAATACCTTCTCTTTCTTAAACTTAAAATATTAACAAAATTTCAGACTTCTCAAAAAATCACATATTTTTTACTTATTTGAGATCAATCAACTTTTGGTTTAATTCTTACATTATTCTTAAAAACTTTATTATTAATTTTCATTACACGAAGGACAAATTAAAATTTGGTGATCATTACATATACGCCTGTAGCATTTTGAGCAAGTTTTCCTTGTGCTGCGATCGCGCATTCTGCTACAAAACGCACAGCGTGCAACCCCCCCACGAATCGGTACATTTCCTTGTTGAGGAGCTTCTGACACATTAAGCAATAATTTTGCTTTTGTTTTGATGCTTCTTGGAATATTATCCTGATGAATACGTTCTAAAATTAATGGTTTCACAAGCTCAAACCCCAAACACTGAAGAAAAATGCGTCTGATAATTTTTTCATTTGGATTATTCAACTGGTGAATAACTAGACCGTTTATACCGGCAATATTCAAATAATTAAAAAATAATGTGAGTGGCCAACGCCTACTATTTCTAGATACGTCATATTGACGACACATCCTATCCACAATATCCACCCCACACTTTGTTTGATTATAAAATGTTATAATTTCGGGCTTTTTGGCATCGCCGGTAGTAGCATCGATTGCTGCATCGTGGTGCATTGTTGACAATAATAAGACTGTTTTGTTCCTTTTTGGCACATAACTGACTAGTGTACAGTCTTTCTGAAACCCAAACAAAGAGCTATTTATCTCTCGGTCCCGACTAGTCTTAAAATTTGAAGGTATTTCTGGCTTATTACTCTTGAGGGTGCCAACAACAGTAATTCTTTTTTCCAAAAGCTGCAAAGCCACTGGTGAACCAGTTATCCATCGTAACATTACATCCCATATGTATAAGTGGTTCTAGTAATCTATTAGTGACGTCTACCACTTTGTTGGAAACATGAAATGGGCCTTCTGGTTGTTCACCACAGTATACTTCAAAGTTGTAGACATACGGAAATTTTGTGTCCACTACCATAAATATCTTTATTCCAAATTTTGCCGGTTTGTTGGGTAGGTACATAATAAAACGACATCGTCCTCTAAATGCTACTCGTTGCTCATCCAATGTCAAGTTTTCACTTGGACTGTAATATTCTAAACAATGCTGTCTCATAGCCTCAATAAAGCCGTATGGCAGCAAGCTTATCAATTTCTTGTCTTTGAGGACGGTCGCGGATGTCATCAAATCTTATAGATCGTATTAGGAATCGAAAACGATTTATAGACATTGTGAGATAAACCAGCTCTAAGCCCGTTCCAATAGAGTTGTCCCAAAAGTCTTTAAGATTTTGACGTCCTGATCTATTGACACCGATGACTATGAGTAGCCCAACAAACGCTCTCATTTCGGTTAGAGTCGTAGGCTTCGCATCGCGTTGTCTTTGGTATTTATTCTTTATAGTCTCAATATATATATTTGTATAGTTTACAAGGGATTCAAAGACATCATGGTCAAAAAATAGCTCGAAACATTGAAGGGGTGTACTGGCATTAGAAGCTGTACCTTTTGATCCTAAAGAGCTTTGTACAATATTATGAGAACGTACCCTTGTTGCAGGAAATGATCGTTTCCTCCATTCTGTTTCATTTCGTGACTTATAAGTGGCTAATTCTGCGAGTGGCATACTATCGTCCGAATCACTATTGTTTTGTTCAGCATTCTCACTATTTTCGTCAATCTGATCTTCTTGCTCGGTATCAGTGGAGTGTGGAGAATGAACTATATTTTCTTCTTCTCTCTAATTCTCTTCCTGTTCACTTTCAATCAAATCATCCTGATCTAACTCCTCTTCTAGCCATCTCAACACGTTTTCTTCCATTCTCCGATCCATATTTAGCAATCTGTTAATAAAATATCAACAAACAGTAAGTTTACAGGCTATAAATATAATATACAATACAAAAATTAGTAAGAAAAGATAAATACTTACATCAAATGAAAAAAATATTCCGCTCCTAAGAAGTTACGCCAGTGCACGCATGGGCTACATACGTAGCCTAGTATAAGTAGCCCAACAACTTTAAATCGTTATTTCTCACACGTGCGCCAGCGTCGATCGCTCACGCCACACTGAATGCGTCGAGCAACAACCAATCGGAGCTTAGCTAGAGACACAAAGTTGAAGCACGCGATTTCACGAAGTTATGAACCAAAACAATACCCTGGGCTACATATGTAGCCCGCGCGTGTACTCTAGTGTTAATGTAAGTGGTGTATTTGCCGTTTTAATTAATAATAATAAATAAATTCAAGAACTTAAAAGATACTTTAGGTAAGTAATAAAACTTACCTTTAAATCTGTCTTTCACAAACTCCAGAACACCCCATATGCGCAATGTAACTTCTATCGAAGTTTCATCGTCAGCCATCTGCATTAATATCACCACATACTAATAAGAAGGTTACACAAAGTAAACTATTACTGTAACAGTAGAAAACGAAACAACACACAATCACACGTAATTTTTGAAAAGAGAACTTACGATAGCTTTTTTGGTTCAATTCAATTCTTGTCTTGGTGTACGGCGTACGCCAAGGTTTTATTTTAATTGTTCTTTTTTTAAATTAAAATGTACCTATTCGATTCGGATTCAGATTCAGATTTTTATTGCTATTTCGTTCAGTACATGGTGTTTATAAAAGTAGGTACATAAGTTCAACGGACCCCATCGGGCACAGCAAATTAGAAGAGAGGAGAATATTCATCGATTGATTTGAGTTTATTTTTTAATTATATTGTCTTATTTGATTATACATGTAGGGGAGACTGGGGCTGGTTCTAACAAATTTTGAATTAAGCGTAATATTTTCTAAACTACTTTAGCAAGAAATATGGTTTTTTGGTACATGATGCAAAATTTAATGAGGTTTATGTAAAGTACAACAAAATGTTTATAATAATTACCATATCTGAGAATAAACGAGTTTTGGCAAACAAGTCACTTGTTAGATCTTACCCCCGGTTTGGGGTTGGTTTTAACACCGCTGGGGAAAGTTTTAACAGCGGGGGTAAGAAATAACATGAAGTTGAGAATGGGATTTTGGTTAAGATAAACAACAAAATAATATTCAATGTTTATTAGAAATATTAATAAAATTAAAGGCGTTCCTTACCGTTCATAAAATAAACAGAAAACCTAAATTATATTAGTTAAACTGACACTCAATCAGCATTATTCAAATCAAAGAACAAAAAATTATTTTTTATCATCATATGACATGATTAACAATCCAAATAAAATAAAATTCGGCTCCTTGCCGTTTAAACATGTGTAATAAACTTAAAACTTATATCTTTAGCAAATAAAAGTACAAAAAATTACTCCCTAATAAATCAACATACATACAACTTTGGTTATAAAAGTGAAACTTTTTAGTCAGTCTTACTCAACCTACTCATTAGTCAGTCTTCAAAGCAGTGATAAAAATTAGTCATTGTAATCAGAATATGAGTTGCAGTTTGTGCAAACATAAGCAACTGCATCGCCTTTTATGCAGGTTATATGCGACCATTGTTTACAGGATATACATTCGACCCAGTCCACACCAGATTTATCTTCAGAATATGATGAGCCACAGCCTAAGCAAATAGTCTCATCCTCATCATCGTCTTCTTCTGAACTCTCTTGTAATAGTTTCTTTTTTACTCTGTCCTTAGGCTGTTTACTGGATTTCTTTTCTTTTTTCTCCACTTTACGTTTCTTAGCTCTTTGCTTTTTCTTATTGACTTTTACATTCGCAGTAGATTTCCTTTTGTTATTCTTTAGCTTAGCTTCTTCTTCTAAAGCACTCTTTTCCGGAGTGTCGGTTAAGATTGCACACTTTCGCTTGCGACCTCGATTAGACTTAGAGCGAGGGGCCACTTTTGGCAATGGCCGTACAGCTTCGGGACTAAATAATGTTGATAACTCTCTTGGACGAGACGTTTCTGCTGGTTCATTTTCTGCAGTTGATGTACCAGGAACTGGACTTCTTGACATTTCCTCAATAACTGCACCCACGCTGATATCAAGATTAGGCATGCTTCTTTCGATTTCTGGTATCAAGGACGGTTCCAGATCTAATGTTAGGCTAAGATTCTCTGGTGTTAATTCGTCTTGTCCCTCAGTTTGCAGCATTGAAGGCGATGGGTTACCTAAAATGTCTTCCTCGTTTCGCTGAATCGGGAGAATCGTGACATTAGACTCAACGGGCGCTGCATTAGTGTTGTCATTCGGCTGGGATACAGGCATTGGCCGATCTGTTACGAAAGACGGAGCAAAGTCGTCATCGCCAAAAACAAACTCATTGCATGGCCAGATACCAGTTTTTCTAAACGAGTTAGCAATGTTGTTAGGGGTGAAAGCCAACGGAAATGCTTCTCTTACAATTCCAGGCAGGTCATAAATGGTCATCGTCTTTCCAGGACTGTTAATCATCCAATTAGTTTGTAGTCTGGCAACGTAATTCTTCAGGGGTCCGTAAACTCCGACATCTAATGGCTGCAGCTTGTGCGAACAGTGTGGAGGAAATGAAAGTAGGATCACATAATTTTCCTTTGCTTTATTTATCACGGCCACATTTACATGCGAGTGATGATTGTCCAAAAAAAGAAGTACCGGATCATCTTTAGTGGGTTTCACGTGTTTTATGAAATGATCCAAAAATAACAAAAATTCTGTCTCAGACATCCAGCCTGAACTGTTACCGGCGCCAATAGCTTCAGGCGGGCCATTTTTAATGAAAATGTCATTATATCGGATTCGTGGAAACACGAACATGCAAGGAATATGGTTACCTAATGCATTTGCCGCTGCTGCTACAGTTACCAAGACGCCCCTTTCGGCAGATGTGACTGCTCCAACTTGTTTTGAACCGCGCTGTGCGACGATCTTTTTTGGTTTCTGCACTGTTGTGACTCCCGTTTCGTCCACGTTCCAAATCCTACTTGCAGTTAGATTGTACCTCTGAAGAATTTCCTTGTATTTTGTGAAAAACTGTTCCACATTTGTTCGGTTAAACGATGTAGCTCGACTTAAACTAGTTGCTTCCGGGCTTCGCAGTGCCAAATTTGGGTTCCTCTTCAAAAATGCCGTAAACCAGTCATTACCAGCGGACTTATTTCTTATCCAACTTTCAGGAATGTTGGGAATCTTGTGATAAACGGCAATTTCATACGCCAATTTTTTGACTTCACTAGGTAGCAAGCCAAAATATATTACAGCACATTGTAGAAGATATTCTGCCAACTTAATTTCTTGTTGTGTATTAAACACTTGTCTATTTTTTTTATATCCAAGTTCAACCGGTAAGCCTTTTTTCTTCTTTTTCATAAATTTATGAAGTGTTACATGGCATATTTCGAAACTTCTAGCTGCTTCCCTTAGGCTCTTTTTATATTCCAACACTTCTTTAGCTGCTAGTTCATAGACCTCTTCCGATGTGCTACCACGCGTGGTTTTCCTTTTATAATTCCTCATCCTAAAAAAAAACAATAGAAGTTTAATAGGTCGATCCATATCGCACGCAATATTAAATGAATAAATAAATAAATAGTGGACAACATCACATACATTGCTCCGATCCCTTAGTAAGTCAGAAACAACGAAGGTACCTCAACACCCATACCCGAGACAATGTAGAAAACTGGTTTTTCTACATTGCCCCGACCGGGGATCGAACCCGGAACCTCAGAGATGGCCGCACCTTAAAAACCGGCACGCTAACCACTCAACGACGGAGGTCGTCAAACATTGTCGCCCTAACCTTAACATTTTTCGAAATGGGATCGCAGTTGGGATCAAAATTGCAACCTCTTATAAAAACAATAAGAACAATATTACCAACGTTTAATTTTTTTCAACTGTTAAAACCTGCCCCGTGTGCGGGGCAAATATTAACGCGTTAGAACCTACCCCCCCGTGCATTTTGTTAAAACCAACCCCACGACCCCATTTTTCACAAAGTTATTGTTTTTCCTTTACCGGTTATATTCTCGATTAAAACTTTAACATTAATGATAAATACAATAAATACGGATTTATGCAATACCCAAGCCAATTTTCTTCGATACATATTTAAAGAGTAATGCAAAAAATTAAACACGTAAAAAAGTTCATTTACCTGTGAAATTGGAGGCGTCTGACACAACCTGCTCCCGTGACGCTCGGCCGGCAACTGACAGGTCGAGACATGTTTGCGCGTATTCGTAGGCACAAAGTGCGTTGGAATTAGCGTGATAAGTCGAATAGGTTCTATGTAATTACGCTGTTAGTATTTACCCCTGTTAAAACCAGCCCCAGGCTCCCCTATATAGATTAAAATAACAGATAAAATTATTAATTATTGTTCTTAATTATTAAGCTAGATTTTATAAGTCAATTTTATTAATTTGGTTTACCTATACATTACAGTCACGCAATAATTTCATATCGGCTAAATATTCGGCCATAGTATAGTAGGCTATGTCAGTAAGGTACTGTTTTAATAGTCGTATAAATGTAGTGTCATTTTTTATATTCCTTAAATCATCTGGCAGACTATTGTAAATGTTTACGGCCATAACTAACGTACCAGATGAGTGCATCTTTATACGTGATTTTGGTAAAACTAAACGATTTTTATGATGAAGAACATTGTACAAGTCCGCAGGAATATTTTTTTCCGTTATAAACAACTGTGGATTATTTCGAACAAATTTGCTGATTTCGAAAATGTATAAGCATTGTAATGTTAAGATTTTATATTTTTTAAAGTAAGGTTTACAGCTGTCCATTTGATCAATATTGGCTATTATTCTGACTATTTTTTCTGAACTATGAAAAGATAGTTCATTTGCAGCGCTGGCATTTCCCCATAAAATAATCCCATACCTTAGCCTTGAGTGGGCATTCGCATGGTAAGTAACGGAGTGCGTACGTAAAGGATGATAGTTTAGATTTAGTCTTCCTAATGTGCGATTGCCAGTTTATGTGGGTGTCAATTACAATACCTAAGAGACTGCACTCATTAACTACTTCTAGTTTAGTGCCTTGGAAAGTGAACTAATATTGAGAGGCGGTTTCTGATATGTATAGAAAGGAACAATTTTCGTATTGGACAAGTTCAGCTCAAGGTTATATTGGTGCATCCAGTTAGTTGTTCGATCGAGCAATGCGATGGCGATACTTGTTTTTGTAGAAGTAAGTAGCGAAATGTCATCCGCGAAGCAAACGCAAGGTTCTGTCATTATTTTCGGGAGATCATTGATGTAAAGTAAAAATAGAAGACATCCAAGGACGCTTCCTTGGGGAATTGAGGCATTTATAGCGATAGTATCTGAGCGAATATTTTGAATCGTTTTTTCCTTATAATTGTAATGTACGATTTATACGAGTTGTTTTCGATTTTCTAGGTATGATTTGAACCACTTATGGGCTTGGCCCCGGATACTTACACCATGTAATTTGTCTTGTAGTATTCCGTACTGGACTTTGTCATAGGCCTTAGTCATGTCTAGCAAAATACCTACTGCATATTTTTTCGCGTCTATTATATTTAATACTTCTTGCATGTACTTATAAACCGCTAAGGTTGTAGACCTTTTCCTACGAAACCCATTTTGGCAGTCATCAAATATTTTATATTTCTCACAAAAGGAATAAACGCGATCACTCATGGCAACTGCATTTGACTTGGCGCGACAGGACAGCCGGCAGCATAGAGTACCCTTTAAGGTGCGTATCCATTAGAGCAGCCTCAGGCCGAGCAGCCTCGACTTGAAGCAAACCGAGGCTGCTCACTCCGAGGCATAGGCTCGAGGCACGTTACGAGGCGACATGCCTCACCTTGATCCGAAACCAGTGTAAAGCAAGAACGCGATGACACCAGACGCGCGTAGAGTAGCTGCTGCTTTAATAGTCATTAACACTATTAAAAAAAAGAGAATACAACAAAAAAACTATACAAAAGAGGAAGCATCGATGGTGGATAAAAGAGTTATATCGCCATAGAATTCAGCATGGATGTGACCAATTGCTATTGGACTTAACGTTTGAAGATGGTGATAGCTTTAAAAAAATTACATGGATGAGCACTGGTGACTTTGAGTTGCTACTATCAATGATTACACCTATGATAGAAAAAAAAGATACGAACTTTCGTTGTGCTATTTCAGCAAGGGAGAGACTAGATGTAACACTGCGATATTTAGCAACTGGTGACTCATATACTAGTCTACAATATCTGTTTAGAATATCAAAGCAGTCAATTTCTAAAATTATAGCACAAACTACTGAAGCAATAATCGAAGTGCTAAAGGACTATGTTAAGGTAAGTAAAACGCTCTGAATTTTTTTTTTTTTTTTTTTTTTTTTTTTAACAGGCATAAGCCTTTATTAACTACAACAATCTACAATGACTACTTAGCCTACTACACAACAAAAAACAAAAGGATTGTATCCAGACCGATGAAAGTCTAGAGACAATCCAAATGCTCAAACCCACTACCAGTCGGCAGCATACCCAGCATGCTGGCGGCATTGCCACGCTGGATGGCAATGCTTATGGGACGGCCCCTTGTATGGGACGCAACTTGCGTTGATACTTTGGCACCGTCACATCTTCCTGAGACACAGAGTAGGGCTGGTGCGGCGGCAAATTCGGCGGAGCGGCACAAGCGGCGCAAATATGCTAACCTCGGCAGAGGTTACATATTTGAGCCGTTTGGTGTTGAGACATTGGGTCCGTGGGGACCGGGAGCTCATCATCTTTTCAAAAACATATCCGAGCGCCTGGTCGACGCGACGCGTGATCAAAATGCTGGCGTTTATTTGGCTCTCTGAAATTTAAATTTATTGTTGAAAATGATGTCTAGCGCTAATAATAGGTACCGGGTACGGGCAAGGTTATTCAGTAAAATCATTATCTGTCATATTGTTAAGAATTGAATGCAGTGCCTGGAGTTGGACTTGCTCTGGAGCTTGCGGGCTTGTGGGAGCTAGCGTGCTGGGTGTGGGGAGTAGTGTAATATTGGGCATTCTATCCCACCTCCCTCGTTTCACTCGCTCGGTTAGATTGAATACCCAATATTACAGAATTTATTTCTTGTTGGCAGAAACAGAACGATTTTTTAATTTTGTGAGCGTTACATGCGTTCATTTAAATCTAACGCTAAATATATTGCAAAAATTACTCGCCTTATTTCACTCGCTCGAAGAGACAACACTTCACAAAACCCATCACAAAACTTAATGTTGAAGAAACACAACGCGTTTTTCTTAATTTTGTGAACATGCGTTCGCCTTTAAATAATATTGAAGTCGAAATATGTACTGAAATAATCTAACGCTAAGTAGGTATATTGCAAAATTACTCGCACAAATAAGTTTACATTTTAAAAGCAGCACCTTAGTCGTCATTACAATCTATAACTATAAAAGGCTTTGTCCTGACTGACTGACTGACTGACTGACATATAGACAACGTACAGCCCAAACCGCTAAACGTAGAGACTTGAAATTTGGAGGGTATGTTTTTGGAGAGGTGTAAACGCCCACTAAGAAAGGATTTTTCGAAAATCAACCCCGAAGGGGGTTAAATGGGGTGTTAAAGTTTGTATGAAACTTTTTATTCTCTGGTTCGATTGATACAAAACTTGGTATACGTATTCTACTATAAAAATAAGAAGATACGGGTGTCACAGTTTTTTCAAAATCAGCTCCCGTTAGTATTAAAAAAAAACTAAGTTTTAGTGATAGTACGTTTGTTTCTCCTTAACTTTGTAACGGCTGTACATATTAAAATGAAATTTGGTAAAGGGTTTGGGGATAGATGTGGGGATGGGGGTGGGGGTGGCGATGATACTGGGAACGGAGACGGGACGGAGATAGGCATGTTAATATTAAGATTACAATTGGTATCGGGATGGGGATGGGGATGGGGTGGGGATGGGTGGAGATGGGGTGGGGATTTGGTGGGGACAGGTGGGGATGGGATGTGGATGTGGATGAGGCTGGGAACGGGGATGGGCGTGTCCATATTAAGATGAAAGTTGAAATCGGGATGGGGGTGGGGATGGGATGGGGTTCGGGATGGGGATGAGGGAGGGAACGGGGATGTGGACGGGGATGGGCGTGTTTATATTAATCTATTAATCTTTAATCTATAACTATAAAAGGCTATGTCCTGACTGACTGACTGACTGACTGACTGACATATAGACAACGTACAGCCCAAACCGCTAAACGTAGAGACTTGAAATTTGGAGTGTATGTTTTTGGAGAGGTGTAAACGCCCACTAAGAAAGGATTTTTCGAAAATCAACCCCGAAGGGGGTTAAATGGGGTGTTAAAGTTTGTATGAAACTTTTTATTCTCTGGTTCGATTGATACAAATCTTGGTATACATAATCTACTATAAAAATAAGAAGATACGGGTGTCACAGTTTTTTCAAAATCAGCTCCCGTTAGTATTAAAAAAAAACTAAGTTTTAGTGATAGTACGTTTGTTTCTCCTTAACTTTGTAACGGCTGTACATATTAAAATGAAATTTGGTATAGGGATGGGGATAGATGTGGGGGTGGGGATGATACTGGGAACGGAGACGGAACGGAGATCGGCATGTTAATATTAAGATTACAATTGGTATCGGGGTGGGGATGGGGATGGGATGGGGATGGGTGGGGATTTGGTGGGGATGGGATGCGGTTGTGGATGAGGCTGGGAACGGGGATGGCCGTGTCCATATTAAGATGAAAGTTGAAATCGGGATGGGGGTGGGGATGGGATGGGGTTCGGGATGGGGATGAGAGAGGGAACGGGGATGTGGACGGGGATGGGCGTGTTCATATTAAAATGACATTTGGTATCGGGATGGGGATGGGGAAGGGGGCGCTTATAGGGATGAGGCTGGGAATGGGGACGGGGATGGGCGTATTTATTGGTCGGCTGAACAGATGGAGCTGCATTTTTGGATAGGTAGTTATAGCATAAGGTTCGGAAACGGACATAGGCTATTTTTTTGTAGGTCCACGCAGACGACTGTTTGACGGACATAATTATTATAGACTAGCTTTTGCCCGCGGCTTTGCCCGCGTAGTAATGTTGAATACTGGAATTCGGTTAAATCGGGGCCCAACTCAATTGAATCACTAAAATACGTATATTATTGCATTTTTTCCAAGCCGCTTGCAAGTCTTTAAGTTTGCTTGAGGATGATCAAATTTAATATAAAAAATAATTTAGCAGCTTAGGCTGTACAGTATCTATAATAATTACTAGCTTTTGCCCGCGGCTTCGCCCGCGTAGTAATGTTGAATACTGGAATTCGGTTAAATCGGGGCCCAACTCAATTGAATCACTAAAATACGTATATTATTGCATTTTTTCCAAGCCGCTTGCAAGTCTTTAAGTTTGCTTGAGGATGACCAAATTTGGCATGTCGCGTTTGCAATACTTCAAAACAAAGCCGCCTTGTTGAATTTTAAACAGACAGACAGATGGACATGACAAACTTATAAGAATTCCTCGTAGTACTACGGAACCCTAAAAATGTCTGCTAATGACGCTATAGTTGCCGGGGCCTTTGACCCGAAAGATTACAATAATTTCTTTGTAGACAACGTTTTTGACTTTTTTGTTGGAAGGTGCTAAAATAGCCAGGCTTTTAGGGGAGCTAACTCGCGAGCAAGCCACATAGAACTGACCATGCGAAAAACAGTCCTGCCTTAAATCAATACCAGCGTATTTTAAAGTTTGACCCTGAGCCTTATTGATGGTCATGGCAAAACAAACTTTTAGGAGAAATTGAAGCCTTTTGAAGTCATAAGGTAAGTCACTGGGAATCACAGAAATACGCGGCACAAACACTGTTTCGCCATGGGCACACCCAGTCAAAATGATGGCCTCAACCAGATTACGATGCAGCATTTTTACTTGTAACCTGGTTCCATTACACAATTTGGGTGGTCTTAAATTCCGAAGGAGCATGACGGGTGTACCTTTCTTCAGGATAAGCCTATGATATGGTAGCCCCGCTGGTCTTAATGAATTTAAAAACTCAACTGGATAGTTTACAGCATCATCATTATTGCATACCGTATCAACAGAGTCAATGAAATGAAATAAGCTTAAGCAGAAAAAGTATCATAACAAAGAAAGCAAAAAGATTACCAAAATATCGCAAGAATTACGAAACTTCGATAAAATACAGTGCTGCACTGATAGCTTAGACTCGGTGTGGGTTGGAGTGGGGCGCGCTCGAGGTACAGCGCGCCATTATACACGGGTTTTAACGTATCTGAGCCGACGCGGGATGGACGTTTCGAAAGCGCTGTGCTTGGTGCGTGCACCGGATCAAGTACATGTGTTTAAAACATTTATCTTCTAACGCATAAACACTCGATTAGCTAATCTATAAATATAAAATTTTTTTTCAAATGAAAAACTGACCCGTGGCCTTCCAGTTTTGAAATTGTTTGAAAATTCTGAAACATGTTTATGTTTATTTTATCTTATCTCTTAAGTCAAAAAACTTAACAGCCTTAAATGGATGGTTTCGGCAAAATGGTATTTTAATGATACATTGAACCCCTTGCGAATTTTTCAAAATCCTTGCTGAGTGTGCGTTTCTCTGCATCAGCCCTTAAAACTAATGGTATATCGGCCTACCCTGATTGGGCCATATTCACTACGCTGGCCCAGTGCAGGTTGGCGGATTCACATACACTATCGTATTTCTTCTCCGGAAATATGTAGGTTTCCTCATGATGTTTTCCTTCACCGAAAAGCCAGTGGTATTATCCATGCGTAAGTTTCAAAGAACTAATTGGAACGGGCTCGCCCGGGTTCGAACCCGCGACCCCAAGAATGTGAGTCGAGCTTGATCTCACTGAAGCTACCACAGCTTGAGCTGAGTGTAAGTTTACACCACTCAAAATGTAGTTTAGGCATTTAAAAGTAAGTTAATTTAATATTAAAAATTAATTTAGCAGCTAAAAGTAAGTAAGTTCGTATAGGCTGAGTGGCCAGCCCTAGTGTCAGCAGCTTAGGCTGTACAGTATCTATAATAATTATGTCCGTCAAACAGTCGTCTGCGTGGACCTACAAAAAAATAGCCTATGTCCGTTTCCGAACCTTATGCTATAACTACCTATCCAAAAATGCAGCTCCATCTGTTCACCAATAAATACGCCCATCCCCGTCCCCATTCCCAGCCTCATCCCTATAAGCGCCCCCTTCCCCATCCCCGTCCCGATACCAAATGTCATTTTAATAAGAACACGCCCATCCCCGTCCACATCCCCGTTCCCTCCCTCATCCCCATCCCGAACCCCATCCCACCCCCACCCCCATCCTGATTTCAACTTTCATCTTAATATGGACACGCGCATCCCCGTTCCCAGCCTCATCCACATCCCATCCCCACCTGTCCCCACCAAATCCCCACCCCATCCCCACCCCATCCCCATCCCCATCCCGATACCAATTGTAATCTTAATATTAACATGCCTATCTCCGTCCCGTCTCCGTTCCCAATATCATCGCCACCCCCACCCCCACCCCCATCCCCACATCTATCCCCATCCCTATACCAAATTTCATTTTAATATGTACAGCCGTTACAAAGTTAAGGAGGAACAAACGTACTATCACTAAAAATTAGTTTCTTTTTTTTTATACTAACGGGAGCTGATTTTGAAAAAACTGTGAAACCCGTATCTTCTTATTTTTATAGTAGAATATGTATACCAAGTTTTGTATCAATCGAACCAGAGAATAAAAAGTTTCATACAAACTTTAACACCCCATTTAACCCCCTTCGGGGTTGATTTTCGAAAAATCCTTTCTTAGTGGGCGTTCACACCTCTCCAAAAACATACCCTCCAATTTTCAAGTCTCTACGTTTAGCGGTTTGGGCTGTACGTTGTCTATATGTCAGTCAGTCAGTCAGTCAGTCAGTCAGTCAGTCAGGACAAAGCCTTTTATAGTTATAGATAGATGTCCGTCAAACAGTCGTCTGCGTGGACCTACAAAAAAATAGCCTATGTCCGTTTCCGAACCTTATGCTATAACTACCTATCCAAAAATGCAGCTCCATCTGTTCAGCTGACCAATAAATATGCCCATCCCCGTCCCCATTCCCAGCCTCATCCCTATAAGCGGCCCCTTCCCCATCCCCATCCCGATACCAAATGTAATTTTAATATGAACACGCCCATCCCCGTTCCCTCCCTCATCCCCATCCCGAACCCCATCCTCACCCCATCCCATCCTCACCCCCATCCCGATTTCAACTTTCATCTTAATATGGACACGCCCATCCCCGTTCCCAGCCTCATCCACATCCACATCCCATCCCCACCTGTCCCCACCAAATCCCCACCAAATCCCCACCCCATCCCCATCCCCATCCCGATACCAATTGTAATCTTAATATGAACATGCCTATCTCAGTCCCGTCTCTGTTCCCAGTATCATCGCCACCCCCACCCCCACCCCCATCCCCACATCTATCCCCATCCCTATATCAAATTTCATTTGAATATGTACAGCCGTTACAAAGTTAAGGAGAAACAAACGTACTATCACTAAAACTTAGTTTTTTTTAAATACTTACGGGAGCTGATTTTGAAAAAACTGTGACACCCGTATCTTCTTATTTTTATAGTAGAATATGTATACCAAGTTTTGTATCAATCGAACCAGAGAATAAAAAGTTTCATACAAACTTTAACACCCCATTTAACCCCCTTCGGGGTTGATTTTCGAAAAATCCTTTCTTAGTGGGCGTTTACACCTCTCCAAAAACATACCCTCCAAATTTCAAGTCTCTACGTTTAGCGGTTTGGGCTGTACGTTGTCTATATGTCAGTCAGTCAGTCAGTCAGTCAGTCAGGACAAAGCCTTTTATAGTTATATATATAGATTAAAAAATAATTTAGCAGCTTAGGCTGTACAGTATCTATAATAATTATGTCCGTCAAACAGTCGTCTGCGTGGACCTACAAAAAAATAGCCTATATCCGTTTCCGAACCTTATGCTATAACTACCTATACAAAAATGCAGCTCCATCTGTTCAGCCGACCAATAAATACGCCCATCCCCGTCCCCATTCCCAGCCTCATCCCTATAAGCGGCCCCTTTCCCATCCCCATCCCGATACCAAATGTAATTTTAATATGAACACGCCCATCCCCGTTCCCTCCCTCATCCCCATCCCGAACCCCATCCTCACCCCATCCCATCCCCACCCCCATCCCGATTTCAACTTTCATCTTAATATGGACACGCCCATCCACGTTCCCAGCCTCATCCACATCCACATCCCATCCCCACCTGTCCCCACCAAATCCCCACCAAATCCCCACCCATCCCCACCCCATCCCCATCCCCATCCCGATACCAATTGTAATCTCAATATGAACATGCCTATCTCAGTCCCGTCTCCGTTCCCAGTATCATCGCCACCCCCACCCCCACCCCCATCCCTACATCTATCCCCATCCCTATACCAAATTTCATTTGAATATGTACAGCCGTTACAAAGTTAAGGAGAAACAAACGTACTATCACTAAAACTTAGTTTTTTTTTTATACTTACGGGAGCTGATTTTGAAAAAACTGTGAGACCCGTATCTTCTTATTTTTATAGTAGAATATGTATACCAAGTTTTGTATCAATCGAACCAGAGAATAAAAAGTTTCATACAAACTTTAACGCCCCATTTAACCCCCTTCGGGGTTGATTTTCGAAAAATCCTTTCTTAGTGGGCGTTTACACCTCTCCAAAAACGTACCCTCCAAATTTCAAGTCTCTACGTTTAGCGGTTTGGGCTGTACGTTGTCTATATGTCAGTCAGTCAGTCAGTCAGTCAGTCAGTCAGGACAAAGCCTTTTATAGTTATAGATTAAACAATAATTTAGCAGCTTAGGCTGTACAGTATCTATAATAATTATGTCCGTCAAACAGTCGTCTGCGTGGACCTACAAAAAAATAGCCTATATCCGTTTCCGAACCTTATGCTATAACTACCTATACAAAAATGCAGCTCCATCTGTTCAGCCGACCAATAAATACGCCCATCCCCGTCCCCATTCCCAGCCTCATCCCTATAAGCGGCCCCTTTCCCATCCCCATCCCGATACCAAATGTAATTTTAATATGAACACGCCCATCCCCGTTCCCTCCCTCATCCCCATCCCGAACCCCATCCTCACCCCATCCCATCCCCACCCCCATCCCGATTTCAACTTTCATCTTAATATGGACACGCCCATCCACGTTCCCAGCCTCATCCACATCCACATCCCATCCCCACCTGTCCCCACCAAATCCCCACCAAATCCCCACCCATCCCCACCCCATCCCCATCCCCATCCCGATACCAATTGTAATCTCAATATGAACATGCCTATCTCAGTCCCGTCTCCGTTCCCAGTATCATCGCCACCCCCACCCCCACCCCCATCCCCACATCTATCCCCATCCCTATACCAAATTTCATTTGAATATGTACAGCCGTTACAAAGTTAAGGAGAAACAAACGTACTATCACTAAAACTTAGTTTTTTTTTTATACTTACGGGAGCTGATTTTGAAAAAACTGTGACACCCGTATCTTCTTATTTTTATAGTAGAATATGTATACCAAGTTTTGTATCAATCGAACCAGAGAATAAAAAGTTTCATACAAACTTTAACGCCCCATTTAACCCCCTTCGGGGTTGATTTTCGAAAAATCCTTTCTTAGTGGGCGTTTACACCTCTCCAAAAACGTACCCTCCAAATTTCAAGTCTCTACGTTTAGCGGTTTGGGCTGTACGTTGTCTATATGTCAGTCAGTCAGTCAGTCAGTCAGTCAGTCAGGACAAAGCCTTTTATAGTTATAGAAGATAGATACTGTACAGCCTAAGCTGCTAAATTAATTTTTAATATTAAATTAACTTACTTTTAAATGCCTAAACTACATTTTGAGTGGTGTAAACTTACACTCAGCTCAAGCTGTGGTAGCTTCAGTGAGATCAAGCTCGACTCACATTCTAGGGGTCGCGGGTTCGAACCCGGGCGAGCCCGTTCCAATTAGTTCTTTGAAACTTACGCATGGATAATACCACTGGCTTTTCGGTGAAGGAAAACATCATGAGGAAACCTACATATTTCGGAGAAGAAATACGATAGTGTATGTGAATCCGCCAACCTGCACTGGGCCAGCGTAGTGAATATGGCCCAATCAGGGTAGGCCGATATACCATTAGTGTTAAGGGCTGATGCAGAGAAACGCACACTCAGCAACGATTTTGAAAAATTCGCAAGGGGTTCAATGTATCATTAAAATACCATTTTGCCGAAACCATTCATTTAATGCTGTTAAGTTTTTTGACTTAAGAGATAAGATAAAATAAACATAAACATGTTTCAGAATTTTCAAACAATTTCAAAACTGGAAGGCCACGGGTCAGTTTTTCATTTGAAAAAAAATGTTATATTTATAGATTAGCTAATCGAGTGTTTATGCGTAAGAAGATAAATATTTTAAACACATGTACTTGATCCGGTGCACGCACCAAGCACAGCGCTTTCGAAACGTCCATCCCGCGTCGGCTCAGATACGTTAAAACCCGAGTATGACGCGCTGTACCTCGAGCGCGCCCCACTCCAACCCACACCGAGTCTACCTAAGCGATCAGTGCAGCACTGTATTTTATCGAAGTTTCGTAATTCTTGCGATATTTTGGTAATCTTTTTACGTTCTTTGTTATCATACTTTTTCTGCTTAAGCTTATTTCATTTCATTGACTCTGTTGATACGGTATGCAATAATGATGATGCTGTAAACTATCCAGTTGAGTTTTTAAATTCATTAAGACCAGCGGGGCTACCATATCAGAGGCTTATCCTGAAGAAAGGTACATCCGTCATGCTCTTTCGGAATTTAAGACCACCCAAATTGTGTAATGGAACCAGGTAACAAGTAAAAATGCTGCATCGTAATCTGGTTGAGGCCATCATTTTGACTGGGTGTGCCCATGGCGAAACAGTATTTGTGCCGCGTATTCCCATGATTCCCAGTGACTTACCTTATGACTCCAACAGGCTTCAATTTCCTCTAAAAGTTTGTTTTGCCATGACCATCAATAAGGCTCAGGGTCAAACTTTAAAATACGCTGGTATTGGTTTTAAGGCAGGACTGTTTTTCGCATGGTCAGTTCTATATGGCTTGCTCGCGAGTTAGCTCCCCTGAAAGCCTGGCTATTTTAGCACCTTCCAACAAAAAAATCAAAAACGTTGTCTACAAAGAAATATTGTAATCTTTCGGGTCAAAGGCCCCGGCAACTATAGCGTCATTAGCAGACATTTTTAGGGTTCCGTAGTACTACGAGGAATTCTTATAAGTTTGTCATGTCCATCTGTCTGTCTGTTTAAAATTCAACAAGACGGCTTTGTTTTGAAGTAAGTATTGCAAACGCGACATGCCAAATTTGGTCATCCTCAAGAAAACTTAAAGACTTGCAAGCGGCTTGGAAAAAATGCAATAATATACGTATTTTAGTGATTCAATTGAGTTGGGCCCCGATTTAACCGAATTCCAGTATTCAACATTACTACGCGGGCAAAGCCGCGGGCAAAAGCTAGTAATGTATAGTATTAGCAAAGAATTATCTGCTCGAATAAAATGGGTCAAGGTCGATGCGCTTATCAATAGTTTTGAATTTATGTATCGCAGCTGCAACTATAAAAGATATACGAAGGAGTTTAATTGTTGAGATGTAAGTTCATTTGGGTTAGATTTAATGCATTTAATGCTTATGATTTTTATTTAAATACGAACGATTACTTTTTAACAATTTGTTATCGCCCGATTGGCTCGAGTTTACCTTTAAAACCTAAAATTTCACGTCCTGATCCATATTTTTTGAATGCTCACAAATGTTACAAGTCGACCAGATTGGTTCGAGGTAGCCCCTAGAAATTATTTCCTAAACCACGTTTTGGCTCAAGTTCCTCCATAACATAAAGCTGACCAGACATTGACAATGTGATATGACCAGATTGGCTCAAGGTCACCCTTAGAAACATAAATTTGTAAAAATCGTGTTTCTAAACCACGTTTTGGCTCTAGGCCCTCCATATCACAAAGCTTGGCAAGTATCAGTAAAATATTATGACCAGATTGGCTCGAGGTCGCCCTTAGGAATTTAATTTCACGTCCTGTTTCGGATCAGGTCACTATAAGTAGAACACTTACCTTCAAATTTCCTGTATAGTCAGCCAACAACTATTACAAGTTTTCTAAAAAATTGCAAAATAAAACGAGCATACTTTCAGCAAATTTGACTGGTTATGCAAAATTCTGTGTTAGAACGAAATAGGTAGGTCAAGTTCAATCCGCTTATCACTTGGTGTCGAGTTTATTTATCATCGTCGCACTTGCAAGCATGGTTCATTTATTTGTTTAAAAGGTTATGGGTAAATCCATTTAGACCGGAGTTAATTAGCAAGATTTAATATCCAAACACGAACCCACGCTTCTTAGCAATGTGATATGACCCGATTGGCTCGAGGATGTCTTTAAAAATCTAAATTTCATGTCCTTTTTCAATGCTCGCAATTTTCAAGGCGACCGGTTTGGCTCGAGGTAACCCCAAGAAATAAAATTCCTACACCATGTCCTGGTTCAGGCCCTCCAAAACACAGAGGAAGACAAGCATTCACAAAGTGATATGACCAGATCGGCTCGAGGTTACTTTTAGAAATTATGTTTCTAAACCACGTTTTGGCTCAAGCCCTCCATATCACATAGAGTTTGACAAGTCTCAGCAAAGTGAATTGACCAGATTAGCTCGAGGTCACCCTTAGGAATTTAATTTTCAAACGTCCAGTTTAGGATCAGGTTCTCCGACAATTTTAACTGTGAGCATTTTTGTTTATGGATGCTTTAGAAATCAAGATTTAAACCATTCTTAGATCCTTCATTTCACATAGCTACGAGTATTAGTATTTTCGTTTCTAAGCTATCAATTTTAAGTCGTCAAAAATGCGCTTACCCATGCAATTAATTTATGTTTTTGAGAGGAAGAAAAATAATTTATCAACGCAGATTATAAATAGGGTAAACAGTACAGTGATTGGCACTCTAAGATGATCTTCAACATATAAGTAGTAAATTCTTTGTTATAGTAATATTTTTTACATATTTAATGTTTATTAGATAAAAGGTATATAAGCATAGATTATAATAATACACATTGGTACTTAAAAAAAAATGCTTTTTTGCTTAAAAGGTAACATAAAACTTAGGCCCATAGCACACGGCGTTTTTTAAACGCGCTGACGACGCGCAGAGAACGCGCGTATACGCGATTCAAACGAGATTGGATCGCAACCTTGTAACTTAAGCACACGGGGCGATTGTAAAACGTGCCTCTACTGCGCGTATACGCGCAGATACAGCGGTACAGACGCGCTGTAGTCGCTCGTAGCTTTTGCGTTTTGATCAGAGACTCCTCTTCTTCAGTTGTACAATGGCGTCGGTTGAGACAACACTGCTTACGTTGGCTTTAGTACTTCTTTTAAAAAGTAAAAAACGTAAAAAAAGCGAATTTATTGGATAGACCCATTTACGAGTGAAAAAAGATTGAGTGGTCATTATCATACAACTTTTAAAAAATTGGTAATACATAGAAGATGGAAGAAATTTTATAATTGTTATCGAATGTCATATTCGTCATTCCAAGAACTTCTTTTGATTGTAAAACCTGAGTTAACTCGTCAAAATACAGCAATGAGATCATGTATATCGGCAGAAGAACGTTTGCTCATCACATTGAGGTAAGAAAACAACTAGTATTTATTTATTATGTATTTATTTATTAATTGACCTGTTACATTTTTAAATCAATCGTAAAATGTTATAAGTGCACTTAGATTATGAATAAAAGAAAAAGATTTATTCAATATCACCATACATGTCAGATATGATATCGGAGTCATTTGTTACCGATTCATTGCTATCCAAATTTTGGAGTGAACTGACAGATTCGTTTCTTGGCGCTGATTGATTACTTGGATATTGTGGCTGTAATTCAGACTGATATCCAGACTCGTATCCATACTGATGTTCACATTGAAATGCACCTTGGTATCTATTTTCATTTAATGTTCTCGATGACTGTCCCATATTTTTATATTTACGAATTAAATTTATCATATCAGCTTTGGCCTCTAACTTAAATTCCTCTTTGATAGCAGAAAAATCTTTAGCTAACGAAACTAAGAACAGTACGTCGGGATTTTCAGATAAAATTGTATTATTTGCTTCCTTAGACTGTTTGAGATTTGCTGTCAGTGCTTCATACAATTTTTCTTGTGGGTCTTCATGTTTTGGAGTCTTTTTAGACTTCTTTGGTGAATGTGGTTTTTGAAAATCACAGTCTTGGTTATTACCCAGTGCTGCATCATCATTTTGACTTGGAGATCTTATTTCGTAAAGCGGGTCTAAAAAAGTTAGCAAATTGGAATATATGTAGGGTCTTCTAGGTTTAGCTCCAGATCCACTGGAACAGTTATTGTTCTTAGCTTTGTCTCTTTTATAAGCGTCCTTAATACTCTTCCATTTTCTTTGAAGTTCAATGACTGAAAACAATAATAGTGTTAATAGTTTAGTTATTTATTAGGTTAATTTTAATTCATTTGAAATAAGTAGTTGTAGGTTAATTTTAATTAAATATGTAAAATTTACGATAACAAGAGAAGTTTTAATAATGTTATTCTTTTCAGGTATTTAGCTACGGGTTGCTATTTCTCAGATATTCACTATGACTTTAAGTGTGGACAAACGACGGCAGGCATTATAGTCCGTGAAACAGTGAAAATAATATGGGATAAATTAAAAAACATCTGTATGCCAGAACCAACCGAAGAATCACATCTAAAAACTGCTGAAGGATTTATGAAATACGCAAATTTTCCCAACCTACTTGGGGCTATTGATGGGAAACATATTAGAGTTATAAAACCTCAACATAGTGGATCAGAGTATTTTAATTATAAAAAATATTTTTCCATCGTATTGCTTGCAATATGTGACGCAAATTACAGATTTATCGATATAGATGTTGGATGCTATGGAAAGGCTGCAGACTCAACAATAAATGAATGTAGTGAATGGACCAAAAAGCTAAGGCAAGGAAATTATAATATACCAATTGCGAGACCAATATCTAATAATGGAGTGCCAATACCATTTACGTTTGTTGGAGATGAAGGCTTTGCATTATCTCAAAATTTACAGAGACCTTACGCTGGAAAAATCTTGCCACGAGAGAAAAGAATATATAATTACCGCTTGACACGTGCCAGACGATACATTGAATGTACATTTGGTATATTAAGCAACAAATTTAAAATCTTTAATCGACCACTGAACGTTAGCGTTGACTTCAGTGTGGCTATTGTGAAAGCCTGTTGTGTATTGCATAATTTCATACGTGAACGTGACGGTTATAATTTTCATAATTCTTTGAGTATAGCTGGTTTAGAAGATCCTCCTGAAGATGCAAGTTTGATTTCGATTGGTGCAAGAAGGTCACAGGGACAATTAAGCGGAACTATGATACGAAATATGTACACTGATTATTTTATTAGTGATGAAGGTGCAGTACCATGGCAAGATTCTAAAATTTAGGGTATCTACCTAATTACATGTTCTACTGTTTTACTGGCCAGTCGACAGAAACCGTCAAACAAATACATTATTATTATTTTTTGTTTTATACGTTTATTATACAATTTATTTACTAGCTGTTGCCCGCGGCTTCTCCCGCACGGAAGTCGTTTTATTAACTAATAGCTGTTACCCGCAACTTCGTCCGCCTGGATGTCGTTTTTTGAACAACTTACTTTCGCCCGGTTTCAGTTGCGTGGTAGGTACATCCATAAAAAATAGCCTATGTTACGCGCCTTGCAGTCAGGTGGTCTGCATCTAAAATTTTATCAAAATCGGTTCAGCCGTTTAGAAGATTAGCCGATACAAACAGACAGACAGACAGACGGACAAAAAAAAATAAAAACTATATTTTAGGCATAGGTATCGTGCAAATAAATACCTGCTAAAAAACATTGATATTTTGACCTTAAAAACAGACACTTCAATTTTATTTATTTGTATTGATTACCTACCTATTATCAAACCAACCAAAACAAATATACTTACGACAAAAATCCAAAGAAAAAATATTCACACAAATCAAAACAAACATAATAATATAGGTAAGTAGGAACAACTCGTGTAACCTAATAACCTATCCATTAGCACACCAACTAAAATAATTATATACGACCAAAACTCAAACTAATATTATAAGAAAAACCTAAAAGACATCCAAACGAATATCCTGCAAAAGATCGAAACAACATGAGAAGCTAGCGGCGCGGGATGCGGGGCGGGGCGGAGCGCGTCGTCGATTGCCGTGCCACCGATACGGGTTGGGATTCAAGTGAGATACTCGCAAAACCGTAGTGTTTGCTCAACTCCTGCGGATTAAAGAGTATGTAAAATAGTTTATTAGCCTTAATTATGAGTTAACCTATCTAATGCAAAAACAATTTTTCAAATCCGACCCGCAGTTACCGAGATTAGCGGGTACGAACATACAAACTAACTTTCACCCGCGGTTTCGGCTGCGTGGTAGGTACATCGATAAAAAGTACCCAGTGTGGTGCCCAGGATATTAAAGAATAATTATACCAAGTTTCATCGTAATCGAATCGGTAGTTTTTGCGTGATACCTGAACAAACAGACGACAGACAGACAAAAATTTTTTTAACCACATTTTTGGGTTTGGTGTCGGTCTAGTAACACCCCCTGCCATTTATTTTTTTTGATATATTCAATGTACAGAAATTTTACTTCTACAGATTTATTATAAGTATAGATAGATATAGATAAGACCTTAAACTATAATACATTATTTTAAAATAAATATAAGAAATCTTACCTGCCAGGTTTTTTTCCTTATTGGTTTTTTCATTGAAATTGTTATAAAAAATTTGGCACAATTCATCCCAAGCATTTCTTTTTAACACTTTGTTTGAATATTCGGGCAGTAGTGCATTCCATGTAGCTGGACGATTGTTTATTTCTGTTATAAAGCGGTCGGTGTCGAAGGGTTCCATTTTAAACGAAATACACGCGCAGCACACAGTAAACCATTATTGCAACTGAGGTGAGGCGCGGGCGCAGTGGTGGCGTAAGCACCCCCACCCCCTCTGCCCGTACTCCGCTCCTTTGTACGCGCGTTTGTACCGCTTCAAATGCGCGTATACGCGCTTCATGCGCGCGTTTCTATTATCAATGTAAACGCAGCAATCAGTGTTTACGGCGCCGATGAAGCGCGTTCCTGAATCGCGCGTTGTCTGCGCGTTTAAAATACGCGGTGTGCTATGGGCCTTAATTCTATGTTATTGCACAATCATTGGCACTGAAGTATAATTAATGGCACAGTGAATTTGGTATAACGATTGGCAGTTAAATGTAGGCACACGTACGTACGTACGCACGTACGTAGGCCTACGTGCCTAGGTCCATTAATAATCTCGCCTAATCATCTTCCAACATTTTTAACAATTCTTCATCTGTCAATGGTCTCAATCTATTTACTTTAACTTTTATTTTTTTATCTTTTCCGGTTTCCCTTGAATCTTGGAAAGTTATGTTCGGAGGTTTAAGTTCATCTAAAATTGGTCCTTTCTTTAATTCTTTTTTGACCATCTGTACTTCCGATTCTTTAAAGGTTCTTTCATTTGCAGCTTCAACTGCATATAAAATTGGTCTGTTTTTTGTTTCTTTCAGGGCAGTAATATTTGCAGGTTTAACTTCGTTCATAGATTCTTTTTTTATTTCCTTTGTATATTCTCTTTCTTCTTCAATATCACTTGAGATTCTATTCGCAGGTTTAATAGGCATGATGACTACTATTGTTTTATTACCTCATAAAAAAGCTGATCATCAATAGAGCCTAACAACGAAAATAAAATTTAAAATAATTCAAAAACAATTAAGTTCTAAGTATTTTAATTTCAAGCTAGACAGAGAGCGCCCTATACTGAGCTATGACGTCAATCCTCAGGCTCGGCATACAAATGCTATACTAACACGTGCTTTGCGAGAAAGGGATAGAGCATCCCCTCTCTATCCCCACCTAAAACTTTAAACGCTCATATCTCAGAGATTTATCAGCCAAAACAATTTATTTTTTCAGTATGTGTAATGTATTTGATTATATTCATCACTAAGCCTGTTATTTGTCATAAATTAAACATTAGGCCACACGCCCATTAAGACGTTTGATTGGATAACAATTTTTGATTTGATACTATCAGAATTTGGTTTACTTTTCTTAATTATATTTAAATTTTTGGCTTTGTTCTTTTTATTTATAGTTTCAGCGTGTTTTTTTTCCTTGAGTAAGAGTTTCTCTTTGGCTTTTTCTAGTCTTGCTATTCGTTTGTTCTCCTTTTCTTGTATCTCTTTCATCTTTTTTTGTTGTTTTTCTAGTTCTACAGCTTCCCAATCTTTACTCGTTAAAACAAAAGAGCGATGTTCTATACCAGCTTTTTGTGTTTTAATTGGAGACTTTGGTAACTTTAAAAAATCTTTTATATTTTGTTTCTTTATTGGACTCTTTGAAGGGACTTCGGTTGGCATGTCATTCACTGGTAGCCATTTTTCTTCAATCAGCTCTACACTTTGACAACTGGTGGATGGAATAGGTATTACATATATTGGTGTTTGGTTTTCTCTTTCACACTCAGAAACAACCTCAACCGTTTGCACAGCTTCTGGTACTGAATTGTTTGTCGATGTAAGATTTATAAAGGATGCCAAAGGTAATTCCTCAACTCCCTGATGCTGAAGTTCAACATTCAGAGGTTTTTCGTGTCCTGAGGTTCCTGAATAATCGTCAACCATCGTGTTTGTTTTAGAAGTGCCAGTGTCTTTGGATTGAGGTTCATGAGTTGACAGTTCTGGTTCATTTAACAAAAGTTCTACTTCTGTTGGCATTGTCGTTAATTCATTGAGGGCTGCCATTGTGGTCAAATCTTCTGAACCATCTTTGTTTTGTTCATTTAAATTGCTGCTGTCCTTATGTAGCATTAGTTCCTTAGAAGTTGTTTCTATTATTTGCGACGATGACTCGTGTGTTGAAATTGTTGGTACGAGATATTTATACAAGTCGTGAAGCTTTTTAGCTTCTATTGATTTACCTACAACCTGATTTTTCATCTTTCTGATTAACTGTGGTCCAACTATTTCTTCAAATGTCTGATAGTTAAGACTTGTAGAACAGTTGTCATCCAATATTTCTTGGACTGGTTTATAGGGCATTAAACATTTTGTGGTAGTCTACTTGATCTGGATTAAATGGGCATAAACCACAAGCTTCAAAGCCGTTCTTCAACGTCGTCTTATTTAATTTGGGTAAAAGCTTCTCCAATATAGGAGCAACATCTGTTTTCAGTAAGGATTTTGTTAAGTTATCTGTTCGCCTAATTAAGATGAAGCCTGTAATTAAGATGTAAGTGAGTATTTTTTTTTTTTCGGTCTGGTTTTTTTTAATGTATTGAGTTGCACTCATAATTTAAATTTAAAGGTATTAAACTGTTTTTTTAATTATTTTTAGGTCTGACTCTGAATTCGAATACACCTCGTCCCAGTGTGCGCCACCACCGCAAAAAAAGCAAAGAAGGAGCGGTCTACCGCAACAGCGACGAGCACACCAAAGCCATCGAAAAACAGAAAGCAGAAAGTGATCGAGTAAGTACTCACTCATTTTACAAATTAATAGACTGTACTCGTAATTATTTCGTAGTAAACTTACACCTTATAACCTTTTTTTTTTTTTTTTTTTTTTTTTTTTTTTTTTAACGTTGGGAAATGCATTTACGCATACCCTCCCGCCGGGGCGGCAGGAGGGTTATGTCGGGCTCGGCACCAGAGTGGCACCACTACCGACTAAAAACCCAACGGTGTTCCATCACTGCGCCTTGCGCCGAGGCCACGGGTACGCTCTCGCATTCGTCCGCGACCTCGACAGCGCTGCCCTTTCGGGCCCACCACGGGGAGCCAAAGCTCCTCCCGCACCGATGACGATGTGTCGGAACACCCAGACACATCGTGCATCCACCTCGGAGACCATGCCAGCGAGATGGGCGCCGGACGGCCCCACGTCCAACGCCCTGGCCTCCATGCGGCGGGTCAGATGAGTGGTCCCGCCGCCTACCACTTCGACTGTTGGGGATGGGGAGCTCTGGCCCCTCTGGCCTGTCCCCATCCCGCAGCCCCACCACAACACACCCGGTGGGTGCCCCCTCAAGGAAAGCCCTTGATGAGGCCACCACCCGGTTGTCCCTCCTCACTCTCCACTGTGCCCTCTGCTAATCAGAGGGACACGCGGAGAGCCGGGTACCTGCCTCCTTCCGTCACGACACGCCATAAATGACATGTCGCGACCCACCTCGAGAACAAAACCAGTATTGGCGTCAGACGACCCTATATCTGACGCCAGAAGTTCCCATGCGACGGGTCAGGCAAGTGGCCCCGTCGCCCGCCATTTCGGTCGCAGAGGACAGGAAGAGCGGCGCACCGTGATACCGGCACTCCTCTTCCCCTGCGACCCCACCGCGTCCACCATCTCACGGTGGCAGCCCCGTCAAGGCCGCGGAAGGCAGGGAAAGCGGCGAACCTCACCACCGACAGTCCTCTCCCGCCGCGGCCTCCAGCCTTCAGCTGCGGTATCTCCCATACGACACCGCAGCCCGCCTCAGTTGCGGTACCGCCCATACAGTACCGCAACCTACTTTGGCCGCTTCAACCAGACTTCCCCGGGTATGCCCCCCCGGATGGCCCGGAGAAGCGGCCCCACCTCGGGTACCTCTTAGCTTCACCATGGCGACCAACCCACGGCTACTAAGCCCCCCCGCCCCGACAAGGCGGGCACCTTATAACCTAACCTAACCTGACTTATATCTTTTAGATCGTCTGCTTCTGAATCGGAGGAAGAGCCTCCTCAGGCAGCGCCTGCGCCAGTGGTTGCGAAAAAACCAACTAAACCAAGAACGAAAAAGCAGCAGGCTCCCGAGCAGTCTTCTAGTGGGTCAGTTTCAAACACATAAGTTATCTTGAGTATCTGGTACGAATAGGAATGTTTATTAATTTTAAAACTCGATGGCAATTTTTATTTGAACTAAACAAAAATACTATCTCTTAACACATTTACTATGTAAGAGTTTGAAATCGATAGAGAGATGTTTTGATTTTAATTTTTTTCTGTATTGTTACAGAAAGAAACATAATATCTTTGACGATATTTTACGGGCGGAAGAAAAGGCTGCCCATCAAAAAGAAGAGAAGAAAGTGCTGTGGTCATCATTCACCAGCCGGGTGGCGTCGGGACGACAGCGGCGCGCACGTGCCTTCGGAGAAGGACAATTTTTTATAGACTTAAAGGTGTACAACGCCAACGACGCGCTGACGGTGAACCCGCAAACGCTGTATACAAAATCGCTAGTTGCAGTAAAATTGCAAGCAGTTGAGGGCTCCCCGCCGTGGGCAAAACTTCAATCTTTTATTGAAGACGCCTATGGAATCTTTAAAGATACCAACCCAGTCGTATACAAAGATTGATTAAGACGATGTTTAGATTAAGTATGGGTACACCATAATTATATTAAATACACATGAATTCAATATAATAACTTGTTTGTATTTTGAATTTGAATTTAGCGGTAATCTATTTAAGAGCTGGGCTAGGTTTTAAATTCGATCGATTGAAATTATTGTGTTTAAATTATAGTGGGATTATAGGCTTCATACCCATACACAAAATATAAAATTAAGTTAGGTATTTTTCTTACACTAAAGTTTTTTACAGTGGAAGCCCATAGTAATTATAAGTACATAAAATCTGGTAAGATTAAATAACTTTTGTTGTCTTAGGTATATGTTTTTGTGTAGGATTTTATACAAATTTACCACAAGTGCCTATACCTATCAAGGTTTGGGGAATATCTTCAATCATACACCATCGAACTTGTATAATGATTATAATGTCAGTTCCAAGGTTACCTTATCAATATATAGGCAGTAGGTAGAACACTACTCAAAAGTCCAAATTGACGAGTGACAACCGTGCCTGTGGGGTGACGACTGCCTGCGATGTGGCTTTTGCCCGATCAGCTATTTCGTCCCTCCACTCACACGTGTGTCGCTACATCAACCCTCTCCTTTTTTAAAATTTAGTTACAAAATTTAGTTAATTTCAATATCTGACAACAAAAACAATTCAACACAGATCGCTAAAACTGTCTATCAGCATATCTCATAACATAATATGACACATGATACATCGCAATGCATACGAGTTACTATCACTACCTACGAGCTCGTACTTACAGTGCGCCCTATACAATCAAACAGTACTCGAACTTTAAACTTGTATTACACTGGTTTAAAAATGAAATATAATGTAGCACTTACATTATCTTGTTAAATCTTAATACTAATACACCTAACGTGTGCCGACAAAGTTACACACGCTAAAAACTTTTTACAAGCAAGAGATATTTTTTTGGAGTTTGAGTAAAATCACGCTAATTGGTAAACTGCGGTTACACATGTCCCGCGTACTGGGTAGCAACAGGCGCGGAATTTGGTGCAAAATTCGCGACCGCAGCTGGTGCTGTTACCGGTTGGAGCACTTGCACGTGGGTAAGAGGTGGTGCCGTCTGCTTAGTTTCCTCGCGGAGCCAGGTGCTCATGCGGCTCCGGAACTGCCGTCGAACCCCTCGTCGAACCTTACGAATCATGGAACACCCCACAGCAAACAAAAGTAACCCGACAATTAACATGGTCATCATGCTCTGCCGCGACATGTGTGCCTCTACTTCCGTCGAATTCTGAGCAATGATGATCTGCTCCTCCTTGGACTGAGGTTTACCCATGTTCACTAATATCATGAGACGAGTTAACACTACAAAATATCACCAATAACTGCTTCTCCAAAAAAATATGCCTGCAGGTAAACATCTTAACCTAGATTACCGTTACACAATGTTTACGATGCATACAGTCGCTCTTAGCTTACTACTTGCGAACACGACAAATTTATTCTAAATGTTTACACAAAAAAATTAAGTACATATTAGGTACCTATTTCAACATAACCTGTCGTAAGCATGTAGGTAGTAGATACTGTATTTACTTATAGACTTACCTCGGAACTATCTGCCTATTTAACGTTATAGCCTAATTACAATTATTACGATTATAATATCTGCTAAGTATCCTATACTTAGTACATAAAACTTATAATCAAAGATTAAATCGTAGCGGTGGACGCACCGTACGACCACTACGTGTTTGTCTACATGCAGTAGGGGCACTAGATGTGACCGGAACGTGGTTGGACGTTACGTCACAAGGCTTACGGTGAGCTGTCTCGGAAGAGTCCGTATGCTCGCTATTAAGTAGGTATGCTGGTTTCAGGCGGTCAATAGATATACTTATTCGTCTATTAGGTAATTGTACTTTAAACACTTTGCAACCTCTGCTTAAGACGCGGTATGGGCCGTCGTAAGGAGTTTGCAAAGGTTTACGAACTGCATCGTTTCTGATAAACACGAATTCACACGACTTTAAATCAGGATGAACAAACAACGTTCGAGAATCTCGTTTGTCCACCGGAACCGATCTAAGTTTGCGTATTTTATCGCGCAACTCTTGAACTATCGTGTGAGGATCAGAAGTTTCCGTTGATCCTGAGTTAAAAAATTCGCCAGGTAACCTTATTGTGCATCCGTAAGTTAGCTCGGCTGCGCTTATACCTGAATCGCTACGTAGGGTAGACCTTAACCCTAACAAGACGGTAGACAATTCATCCACCCATGACGTGGAATCTAGGCGAGCTTTAAGAGCAACTTTCAAAGTCCTATGCCAACGTTCTAACGCCCCGTTACTTTGCGGGTGATAAGGTGAGCTTCGTATTTTATGTATACCCATACTCTTCATCAACTCGGCGAATAACCTACTTTCGAACTGACGACCTTGATCAGAGGTCAAAACTCTACACGAGCCGAACCTTGTAATCCATCCGTCATAAATTACTTTAGCGACAGTCTCCGCAGTTATATCGCGAATAGGGAATGCTTCAGGCCAATGCGTACAACGGTCGATGATAGTCAGTAAATATCGATATCCATCCGAAGTGGTCGGCAAGGGTCCTACTATGTCAGTGTGTATGTGTTCAAAACGTCCGGCCGATGGAAATTGTCCTAAAAATGACACTGTATGACGTTGAACTTTTGCCCTCTGACATCTAATGCACGTCTTAGCCCAACTATTGATATCTTTATTCATCCCTGGCCAGAAAAAACGCTGACATACCAGTTTACGAGTGGTATTGATCCCGGGATGACTCAAACTATGCACTGAATTAAACGCTAATTTCCTGAATTCATCCGGTAAATAAGGTCTAATATTCTCAGTTGACATTTCGCAATACATGCTAGTTGCACCATTAGGTATTGACACCTTTTTTATTGCAACGTTGCTATTCGGTTCTAGCTTCCACTGTGCTAAGTAAGCATCGTCGCTCTGTGCTGTTGCAATTTCCACGAAGTCCAGCGTACTTGGACAAGTTATTGTTTCAATCCTACTTAGTGCATCAGCAACAATATTATCTGAACCTTCTAAGAATTGAATATCCGTGGTAAACTCACTAATGTACATAAGTTGCCTAGTCCTACGAGGCGTTTCCTTGTCACTAGTTAATTTTGAAAAAGCAAAGGTTAATGGCTTATGATCTGTAAAAATTGTAAGCTCTCTACCTTCAAATATTTTCCGAAAGTGAATGATCGCTAAATAAATTGCTAATAATTCACGATCGTAAGTACTGTATTTTACTTGTGCGTCAGTAAGTTTCCGAGAAAAATAGCCTAATGGTTTCCAATTACCGTCAACTCGTTGTTGCAAAACAGCTCCCACACAAGTATTTGATGCATCTGTCATCAACGCTAAGGGTATCTCCGGTACGGGATACGACAATGTCGTGGCTGATTTTAAACTCTCCTTGCACTTAATGAACGCGTCATTAGCCTTATCAGTCCAATTAATTTTTGACTTATCATTCTTTTTGGCGTTATGTAAATAGTTGTTAAGCTCTGCCTGATAGGAAATAGCATTCGGCATATGCGGACGATAAAAATTAACCATGCCAATAAATCGTCGGAGTTCCACTACTGTTTCCGGCTTTGGGAACTCAAGAATGGCCTTGACTTTATCGTTAGATGGCCTAATGCCTTCGGCGGTCACTTCGTGTCCTAAAACTCGATATTGTCCTGGCCGAATGAACACTTCGATAAATTAATCGTAATACCAAAATCGTGTAGGCGTTTAAACAAGACTTCTAGGTGTTGTTCATGCCTGGACGGCGATTCGCTTGCCACGATTACGTCATCAATGTAACAAAATATGAACTCTGAACTCGGTTCAAAAGTTCCATCGTCCCGTTCGATTCCCAAACCCTGTAAAACTGTGTTGTTCATAAAACGTTGAAAGGACTGCGCTGCATTACGTAATCCAAATGACATCCTTGGGAACTCAAATAACCCAAAAGGCGTGATTATTGCGGTCTTTTCAACGTCTTCTGGAGCAACCGGAATACAATGGTAAGCTCTATTTACGTCAATTTTGCTAAAAATACGTTTACCCGTCAAAATATAGGTAAAATCGTGCAATCGTGGAATCGGATATCTATCCGGCTTCGTAATGGCATTGAAGTTGCCTGTAATCCCCACAAGGTCGAATATCCCCATTCTTTTTAGGAACTACATGCAACGGACTAGACCACGGACTCTTTGAAGGCCGACAAATTCCTAATTCCTGCATAGTACGAAATTCTTCACTAACCTTTCTATACCTATCGGGAGGCAGCGGACGAGCGCGCGCGTACACGGGCGATCCGGTCGTCTCTATATGGTGAAACACTGTATGTTTAGGAGTGTCCTTGAAAGAAACAGGTTTCGTTATTTCAGGGTATTTACACAAAAGGTTAAAATATGGGTGTGATTCATCCATAGTGCTTAAAGTAGGCTGGGTGCAAGTCACAATAGGCTAGATGACTGGTTTTTTTTTATTGCCCTATTAAATTGTGGCCCATAAATATAGCTCATTAATGAAAAGAAAACTAAAATCTGATCAAAAATAAGCAACTTATAAGCATTTTAATATCATGCTAGACAGAGAGAAGAAACAACAAATCGTGACGTCACTTCTCAGTACGCCATATTAATTCTATTCTGACAAGTAAGGCGTGACGTAATTTTTTGTTTTGTGGGAAAGGGACAGAGTTGTCTCTAACAAAAACTTTAAACGCTCATATATCAGAACATTATTAACCGATTTCAATAACTATTTCAATAAACATTCTATATTTACTTAAATTCTTCATCAAAGCTATAGGTTTCAACGATATCAACATCAGTCATCTAGCCTATTGAACCTATAATGTTCATATTTGTCACTTCATCCACTAATCTACGTCTACTTAAATCAACTAAAAGCTTATGATGTAAAAGAAAGTCTGCGCCTAAAATAGGCTGGTTCACTGCCGCTAATATAAATGTCCAACGGTACGGTCTTCGCATACTTAAATCTAACACTAGAGTCTTTACTCCAAAAGTATTTATTTCGGTACCGTTTGCTGCATAAAGTTTATAATTAGCACTGATATCACTATTGTTCACTTTCTTACGCGCGGGAAGCACAGACACATTGGCGCCGGTATCAACCAAAAATCTTAATCCGGTGGTTTGATCCAAAACACAAAGACGGTTATTACTTACAGGCTGAGTACAGGCTTGAGGCTCCCGTCATTGACTGTACCGCACTCAGTTTCCCTCACTCTTCCAGCTGCAGGGAGGGATGCACTTATGTGCCTTCTCCTTGTATCGGAAGTGATAGAAGCACTGCCAATCTGGTCTACTGCATGCTTTCCTCGTCGCACTACTGGTTCTTCTATCTGAGCTACGCCCCCTGCTCTGGCTACGGCCTTGAGGTCGCGATTGACGAGAAACCTCCAGTCTATCAATTCTCTGGTTGACCTTCCTTATCTCCGCGATAATAAGGTCAGCAGACGAACTGCTGATGCTGCTGGTAGTCGGCGCGGGCGTGGACCTCACCTCTGCAATATGATGAGTACTTCGAGTCGTCTCCATCACCTTATCTGCTATTCTGGCGAGCACGTCCAGCTCAGACGATTCCGTCACCGAAATTATTTCACGGACAGCTGAAGGTAGATGACCTTGCCACAGGATCTTGAGTGTCTCGTCGGGAATTTTCGCCCTGGCGAGATCTCTCATACGTCTAAGCAGCTGAGAAGGCCTCTGATCTCCAAGATCCATTTCGCTAATGAGCTTTTGAATTTGGCGCGTCTCGGATTCCTCATAGATGGCCAATAACCTCTCCTTCAAAGCTTCATACTTCCTGGCATCAGGCGGTTTCATCAGTATGTCTGTGACCTGCTGAATAGCCTCCTTGGATAGCTTAGTTATGACGAGGTTAAATTTTACCTCATCCGACATCTTCTGTGGCGCCAGGATAGCCTCAGCCTGGAAAAACCAGAGTCTAGGCTGATCTATCCAAAATTCAGGAACTCGTGACGTCACCGATATAGCTGACATGTCCATCTTGGTGTCGTCCTTCACCTATGTACTTGGTGCGGGGCTTGGCGCAGCGGGTGGCGCCGGTGTCAGCCCAAATTGTTGTGTTGGCTGCATGCTTGTTTATTAAACAACACTTATATACGCAGATAATTACTTTAACACTTGTTATTGTCCGAAATAGTGAAATAAAGTTCAGGCACGGTTGCAACGTAGAGTAAACTGAGCCGTCACCGTAGAAATTTGCAAAGTTCGCGGGGTCACCACTTTACCACAGGTGCCTATACCTATCAAGGTTTGGGGAATATCTTCAATCATACACCATCGAACTTGTATAATGATTATAATGTCAGTTCCAAGGTTACCTTATCGATATATAGGCAGTAGGTAGAACACTACTCAAAAGTCCAAATTGACGAGTGACAACCGTGCCTGTGGGGTGACGACTGCCTGCGATGTGGCTTTTGCCCGATCAGCTATTTCGTCCCTCCACTCACACGTGTGTCGCTACACAAATATGCCTTATTGTACAGATTGTAGTGCTTCTGTGCACTCAAAGTCATGGTCGGTCATTTGCGAAGTAACGCTCATAGAAAAAATAATGATAACTTCATAGAACCGCATAGCGAAGGCATTGATATCGTGTCGTCAGCATTTCGCATCACTTACAGGTTATTAGCTAGCGAACGCGATCTTGGTTCACTCGATGCTTTTTTTCAACTCAATTCGTGATAAAATAAAAACACTTTTAAACACGTGTCTTGATAAACATATAAGCTTTAAAATAAATTTTGAGTATTTTGCTAAATTTATGTTGTTCAAAAATAACAAAGAGGATATAAAATCTTTTTTGACTAAAAATACAATTTATATATGTCGTCTCGTCCTGTAATTAAAATAAAATACATTAATACCTACATGTATGTATTTTTAATTTTTACCTTATTACATATAATTTTTTGCTAAACAAAGAGATGATAAACTTATTTAAAATCATTTCGTTTTAGATTTTTAAAAAAGACATTCCAAAGCTCAAAGAGAAATTAAATGGCGAATAATAAGGTAACATTTCTCTGGCTTAATTTTGGTTGCCCTCGTCAGTGAAAAAAAAAGTTTTTGTGTAAGTAGTCTGTGAAATTTCCTGTGACGTCTGAAAATTTCAGTAGGAATAGGCTGTGCATAATAAGTTTTTCATACTACCACGGCTGCGTAGCTTAGCTTATTTTCCTTTCTCTTTGGGGTGGGTAGAAAACTAAACTATATGTAAACAAAGGCCTTAGAAATATTTTGTATGGCGATTGATAAAATTTTGTTATTTCTCGACACATTTTCATAAAAATTAGTATCTTATAACCTTCCCCGGGATAACATCTAACTATGTTTTACGTTTCGTGTAAATTTGTACAGTCATTTTTGCGTGATGCTCTAACAAACAGACAGACAGACACCAAAGAAAAAAATCGGCCAAGTGCGAGTCAGACTAGTATTATACGATGTACGTTATTATGACGTCATACATTTTGTAATTTTTACTACGTCTTGATACTAACTAGTCGTAGCTGTACCTACGTTATTATGTCGTGCTATTTTGTAATTTTTAGGGTTTCGTAGAATTATGAGGAACATCAAATTTTGACATATGTCATATGAAATGAAATGAAATGAAATGAAATGAAATGAAATGAAATGAAATGAAATATTTATTGTCTAAAACTGTGTACAACGAGATGATAATTATTTCATGGTATTAAGTACTTGAGAACAGTTTTGTCCTCGCGGACATACAATATTTAATATTTAAAAAGTGCTAATAACATTAACTGCATACCACCACCAAAACATACCTACAATTGAAGCAACGTCAACCGAGCACAACTACCGACTGCTACTACTACTACAACTACCGGGCACAACGACCGTTTCCGAATTCAAGAAAAACCTAAATATTCATTTAACGAGTAGAAACTTTTTTGAAGCAACCAGACCTTCAATTCTTTTTTAAATTTAACCTCTGGCAATGATTTAATGGTTTCAGGTAGTTTATTGTAAATAGTAATAGACATTGTCATACAACACTTTTCATAGCGTGCTGTCCTGTTTATGTATGTTCTTACTAATCGGTCTACATTTCTGGTACCGCGTTTATAGAATTCCAGCGCTGTAGTGTACAAATGTCTGTTTTGTTTTACAAAACATGCGATGTCGTAGATATATTGACATGGAAGCGGTAATATATTTAACTCTTTGAAAAGAGGTCTACATGAATCTAAGGGTGCTGCGCCACATACAGCTCTAATACATTTTTTTTGATATATAAACGCTTTCCCAAATTCTGCACCTCTTCCCCAAATAATTAATCCGTACCTTAAAAGTGACCCTATGTAGCCATGGTATGCTAACAGTGCTGTGTCGCTGTTAGCAGTTTTACGTAAACGGTTTAGAACATATACATAGCTGTTTATTTTTTTGCAAATTTTATCTGTGTGCAGTTTCCAATTAAGCTCTTTATCAACTATTAATCCCAGAAATGATGTTTGATTGACCCCTTTTAATGATTGACCATTGTAATTTACTTGAATATTTATATTATTGAAATTAATGTAGCAAGTTTTCGACAGGTTTATTTTTAGATTATTCATGTCCAGCCATTTAACTATAGAATCAATTGTATTGTGAATGTCAAGTATATGATTAGAAAAATTTTGATTAGCCTTTTCAGTTGTCACTATTATAGAAATGTCATCAGCAAATAACACAGACTGGTATGTTGTTGCACTAACTATATCATTAATATATATTAAGAACAGCAAAGGCCCTAGAACACTGCCTTGTGGGACACCGAATCTATTAATTTTTATATCAGATATATTTTTTCTAACATTTTTCCTGACATCTAGAGATAAAATTTCGACAGACTGTTTTCTATTATTTAAATAGGATTCAATCCAATGCAAAGCAGTTCCCCTGATGCCATAATGTTGAAGCTTAAGTAAGAGTATTTTATGGGAGACAAAGTCAAATGCCTTTGTCATATCAAAAAACAGCGCTGTTGTTAAAAGTTTTTTGTCAAAGTTCTTTGCTATGCCATTAACTAAATCAAAAGCCGCTAATGTGGTTGATTTGTTTTTTTGGAACCCATTTTGCTCTTGCTTTATAACGTCATGTTTGATTAGAAAATCGTACAATCTTTTATGCATTGCTTTTTCAAACACTTTTGATAAAACATTTACAAGAGCAATTGGTCTATAGTTTTCCAATGTTTCTTTGTCACCTTTTTTGTGAAGAGGTTTTATAATGGCAATCTTTAGCCTTTCTGGAAAATAGCCATGCTCAAACGAAAGATTAACTAGAAACGCAAGAACTTCACTCAACTCTTCTTTACAATATTTGATAATTTTTGTTGCGATACCATCTTCACCTTCCGAGTTCGTATTTTTAAGACTTATTATTATGGTTTTGACTTCATTAGGTGTCACTGGTTTTAAAAATATAGTACTTGAAACAGCATTTGCATTGATTTTATGTGTATTATTATTGTCACCATAATTATTCTTATTTGTCAAATCTATATAATAATTATTAAAAGCGCTTGCTATAGATGTAGGCTGCGTTACTGAACAATTATCTGTTTTAATTTTATTTATGAACTGTGGAGGAGGTTTTGAATTTCCCTTAATTATGTTCCATGATGTTTTACATATGTTACTGCTTGTTTTAATTAGCTCAGAATTTTTGGCTTTTTGTGCTTTAATAAGACAGTTTTTTAAGATACTAGAGTAGGTTTTATATGATTTCTTTGATTCTTTTGTTCTTTCTTTGTAATATTTTAAACGTAACTGTCTTTTGTGTCTACAACTTATTCTAAGTCCTTTTGTAAGCCATTTAACTTTTTGGGTTGTTTGTATTTTTATTCTGCATGACGGAAAACATAACTGTCCCAGCATTTTGAATGTATCATGAAAAATATTAAAAGCAGTATCAGGATTGCTACTATTATACTAGGATACACATAGGATATTTTGCGATGCATGATGCATATCTTCGTATGATGACGAGGCAGTATGGTATGGCCTCACTGCTTTAGCCGATGGGCGAAAGAACAAAAAAAACGTAAACTTAATATAAGTTAGTATAACGTTAAGTTAAGTTAAAGTCTCGTGTTGCCAAGTGCTAACTTGGCACACTTCTTGGCTAGATCTGGCAAATTTTAACGTTCCCTGCAAATAAAAAACATTGGTGGCTAAACATTTTAGCCACAATTTTAGCTACTTTCCACAGCTTTTAACATGACAAATCCAAATCCGTTTAATCCACACACACACACAAACCATCAGCGTAATAGGGTATTGGACTTGACTGTAACCTACTGTGTGTGACTTGGACTGTGACTACGACTCATTTAACTGGATAAAGAAGGATCGATGAAGAAAAATGTATTCGGCTGAAGGACTAGTATCCATGGCCAGGAACTATTAAAAACAACAACAACAATTGAAGCGTTTTCTATTTTTTTTAAAGTGTTAGTTCCAAAAATTATAATAGATGGCGTGAAGTCGTTTGAAATTGTTTATGTCAAACTTATTAATGTGACATTGTTTGTACAACAGTTCATTTCGTTTAAAAACAAAAAAACTCTTTATTCATTGCAGTTTGCAGCTTGTTTCAACATAGGGAAATTAAACACTACGTTTCAGTTAGTTTTCGCTCACGAGCGTGGAATATTATTGTTAATGTTTTTTGCGCTTTCCAACGCCTCAGCTTTGTTTTCTGGACCCATCGAACGTGACCCCTGCATTTCTACCTTCGCTTCGGCTTCGATTTGCTTACGTTTTAGGAGCGTTTACTTTAAGTTTTACCCAATATCATACCACATGGTGATAAGGCCGTAGTCCAGCAAACTAGGTAAGGCTAAGTGCGGATATGTAGATTAAAAACGCCACCGAGTTTCTTCTCCAGACATAAGGTACGAGTCGTCGGGATGTGAACTGGCCCGTCTCCTACTGAGCTACCACTTCACCGATATTGTTAATTTCGTCCAAGGTAAAGACAACATTTATTAGATGTTTTCTTTACCTTGGACGCAATACTGTTTACTAACACATCTCAAAACTGCTTTCGGTGAAATGATTAGAACCTAGTTATGTATCCTCCACAAGCCTCTGCTCTAGCGTAAAGTAGCTGACACTGCAGTAAGCGGTCAGTTCTGCGTAACGGCCACCGCAGTGCCGGACCTTATCAGGCAAGTCTAGACCTGACTAAGCATTTCTAGAAAGAAGGCCACCTTTGTAGAGTAGGTTTCATTATAAGCTTTGAATGAATTAACCTAATTATTAATAGAGCCTCTGAATCGGCAACACTAGTTTTATTTTAGTTTTAAACTAGTTTAATTTTAGTTTTTAAAAAATCTTTAATTCGCTCCCGAAATTTAACTGGCGCAGCCGGTAGGATTTGCTCGTTTAAAGCGATCGTTCAAGGTTCAATATTACCTGCCGCGGAGCAAAATTGCGAGTGAATCCTTCGAACAAATAAATAGTGGACGCTGAGAAAATGATGCTGGTCGGTTGGTGAGTAGACTCTTCGCCATCCTTACCTATCCCGAGACTCTCCTCGAATTGTGTATTAGTATATTCAGACCTTAGTCATCGGTTAGAATTGTGTAATTAGAATAACTTAGTGAATTTTGGTCTCAAATCGATCGGAATTTTGTTAAAATAGTGTATGTAATTAAGTAGATTAAATATTCGATATCTGCCTCAAAATAGGCTTAAATTTTAATAAATAGGGAAAATAAGTAAAGCATTTTATATTATACATTTGTGTGTATTTAAATTGTCTATACCTGCTCATTATACGCTAAAACAATGGCCCAAGCAGAGTTCAAGGCCATCCCTAGAGAAATATTGAATCTCATCCCCATTTTTGGAGGTGACAAAGGGCAACTAAATTGTACCTGCGAAAATGCGAGTATGTAATAAGCAGATATAGAGGTGACGCAGCTCAAGATTTATACGTGTTCAATGCGGTTACAAGTAGACTCAGTGACAAAGCGGCTTCGCTCTTGTCAGAACGGGAAGACATAAACACTTGGTCCAGCCTCAAGGAGGTACTTAAACAACATTTTGGGGACCCGCGAAGTGAATACTGCATAGGTATTGAGTTGGAAACGCTAAGAATTAAATCCGGTGAAAGTTATTTAGACTTTTGCAATCGCATCCAAAGTGTTAGATCCACGCTTATTTCCAAGGTCAACATGATAGAGGATATCAATTTACGACGCGCTAAGATAGTAATCTATAACAATACGGCACTCAACGTTTTCCTATACAACCTATCCGAAGATATGGTGCGCATAGTCCGGTTAAAAGCACCGACGAGCTTAAAGAACGCCCTAAGCATAGTTTTAGAAGAAGTGAACTTCTTACATCAATATAACGCGAGGAAACGTATGTACGTCTATAACAACGCCGCGCCAAGGCCAACCATTGCGCCCGCACACACCTCGAGTGGATTTAAATTCCAGACACCTCCAGTAAATACCGCGCCTAAATTCAATTTTGGTATACAACCTGCAGCAACAAAACTACCCCAAGCGCAATCGTTAAATTTTGGCTACCGCCCCCAGTTAGGACCTGTGCCTCAATTCGGGTACCGTCCGCAATTTAATTCAGTACCACAACAGGGATTCCGCCCTCAATTCGGAACTACTCCTCAGTTAGGCTATAGGCCTCAGTTTGGAAATCAAGCCCCTGCTCAGAGTGGTTACCGACCACCGCAACAATTAGGGTATAAACCACCACAGTTTGGGTATAAACCACCACAGTTTGGTTACAAACCCCCACAGATAGGGTACAAACCACCTCAAGTCAACCCTCCGCACCTACAAGCGACAGACGTGTCCATGAGGACAGCCCGTCCCGCACCGCAAGGCTTTAAGCTTAACGAGTTAATAGGTTTAGACGACGAACAGTACCAAGACTATTACTACCATGACAACGACTATAACAATGACTATAACGTGTACGACGGACAATACGAGTACATGAATGAAGCTGAGAATGACGAGATGATATATGACACTCAACAGACACATTCCCTTCAGGAACAACGGACTGAAAATTTTATGACACCAGCCTCCATAGAGGAAAGGAAATAATAGAACTGAACTGCGACCCTACACTGAAACTACCCCATATTCACATCCCTGAAATTGACGCGAAGTTTATGATAGATACGGGTAGTACTAGATCATTTTTGAGCCCTCAAAAGGCATATGAGTTTTTCTATCAGAACGTTAGAAACGAACCATTCGAAGTAGTTAGCACACACGCGTCTAGTCGACACAACGAAGTAATAGAGATTCCGCTTTTACCGACATTCCAAACTAATGACACTCACAAATTTTACTTATACAACGTTGACTCACGATACGACGGACTAATAGGAAATGATTTACTGAGACAGCTCAGCGCTATAATAGACCTGAAAAACTCTGTTTTAATAACAAAAACCACAAGCATCCCTATAATCAATACGAATTTGGATTATGAAATTCAACTGCAACCCCGATCGGAACAACGAGTCAAGGTTCCGATAGACCAACACTCAGGTGAAGCTATACTAGACTATAGAAAGTTTGGCCCGGGAGTACGAATGCCCAGTGCTCTAGTTAACTGTATCAACGGATACGCGACCACAGTTATACAAAACGCTTCGGATGAAATAGTAACTCTTACAGTTAAACGACCCTTGCAAGTAACTAAGCACGCGACTAACAAGTGTGACCTTAATGCGACTAACGCTACTAAAGCTACAGACATACAAATAGACAAAATGCTGACTGAAAATTTGAACAAGATAAGATTAGATCATACCAACTCTGAGGAACGCTAGAAAATTTACAGACTCTGTACAGAATACAAAGACATTTTCCATTGCGACAAGCTACCCCTAACTTTCACCAACCAAGTGAAACATGAAATTCGTACGAAAAATGAAGACCCTATTTACGTGAAACCGTATAGACAGGCCCCTGCACAAGCAGAGGAAATAAATAAGCAAGTAGAAAAAATGTTACAAGACAACGTAGTTCAGGAATCACACTCTCCATGGAATGCCCCAGTGCACTTGGTGCCTAAAAAGATCGATGCATCAGGAGAACAAAAATTTCGCATGGTAATTGACTACAGACGACTCAATGAAATAACCACAGACGACAAATACCCACTCCCCAATATAAGCGACCTGTTTGACAAATTAGGAAAAAGTACTTACTTCAGCACGATCGATTTAGCAAGCGGTTACCATCAGATAGAGGTTGTAGAGCGAGACAGACAAAAAACTGCCTTCGCACACAAAATGGTCACTTCGAGTTTTTACGAATGCCGTTCGGCCTGAAAACGGCCCCCGCAACCTTTCAGCGTACAATGGACCATGTCCTTCGAGGCCTTCAAGGATGGAAAAAATGATGACGTCATCAAGGTACACCATACAGTGTAGGTGTACCTGGATGACGTCATCATTTTTTCATCCAGCCTAGAAGAGCACATACAAAAATTAAGACTAGTTTTCGACAGATTGCGACAGACAAACTTAAAGGTACAATTAGATAAATCTGAATTCTTACGTAAAGAGGTATTATATCTCGGACACACCATCACTAAAGACGGACTAAAACCGAATAACGACAAAATAAAAGCAGTAATGAATTTTCCGATTCCAAAGACTACAACAGAAATTAAAAGTTTTCTTGGACTCGTAGGCTACTACAGACGCTTTATACCCAATTTCGCTAAAGTAACCCAACCACTGACGTCATGCTTGAAAAAACGCAACAGAATTATCATTGACCAAAATTATATCGATGCCTTTAATAAATGTAAAGAACTTTTGACTCACGCCCCACTCTTACAGTATCCTGACTATGACAAGCCCTTTATCCTGACAACGGATGCCTCAAATTTAGCTCTAGGAGCTGTCCTTTCCCAAGGACAAGTTGGCAGCGACAAACCAGTCGCATACGCGAGCCGTACGTTAAGCGACACAGAGACGCGCTATAGCACCATAGAGCGAGAGTTGCTCGCCATCATCTGGGCAACGAAACATTTTCGCCCCTATTTGTACGGACGGAAGTTTTTCATCTACACAGACCATAGACTCCTAGCTTGGCTAAACTCTCTAAAAGACCCGAACAGTAAACTGACTCGATGGAGATTACGCCTTCAGGATTTCGACTTCGAGATAATATATAAAAAAGGAAAACAAAATACGAACGCGGATGCCTTAAGTAGAATCAAAATCAACGCCCTGACTGACGAAGACGCTAATTCAATGAAAGTTAACATAGAAAAAGAACGACGAGACTCAACAACTGTGACAGTATCAGACATAAGCGACACACTATCTATAGTAAGCATATCCGACTCATCGGAAGCCACGGTAAAGCTACCAGAGTTAGAGATAGAGAAACCGGTTATACCATCCCCATCTCGGAGCACTAGATCACAGACTATACACTCTATGGAAGACTTAGACTCAAGCGGCATACCGATTTTAAACGAAGCCATAGATACAAAACCAAACCAAATCCTAGTATATTCCTCGCTTAAAAACGAACTTCATGTGAAAAGTCTATCATTCGAAAAACACAAAATTCTGGAAGTTTTCCTTCCCCTTAACAACATAGAATTAGTCAAGAATTTCCTCAAAGAATATATTAGACCAAAAATTAAATATTTTATATACTTCGAAAACGAAGAACACCGTAAACAATTCAGCAATGTTGTAATAGAAATTTTCAGGAAAGGAACGATAAACCTATTTGAATGTACCGAAAGAGTAGTATGTGTAGATAACGAAAGCGAACAAAAGGCAATAGTATTAAAATACCACGAAGGTAAAACGTGTCATCGCGGTATTAAGGAAACATTAGTCAGACTCCGTAGAAATTATTATTGGAATAAAATGGACGAAATTGTTTCAGCTATAATAAATAATTGCGATGCCTGTAAAAAGACCAAATATGAGCGAAAACCACTAAAACCCGTGCTACAATTGACGCAAACGCAAAACGCCCCGTTTCAAGAAATTTTCATAGACCTTTTCACCATCGAAGGAAAATATTACCTCACCCTAATTGATGCCTTTAGCAAGTTAGGACAGGCCATTGAAATTACGAACAAATCTACCCCCGAAGTTGTACGAGCACTACTAAAATATTTTTCATTTTACGGTATACCTAAGAAAATTAGCTCAGACCCCGGTACCGAATTTAATAACGAACTCATGAAAGAATTTCTCAGTCTACACAACATAGAAAGTCATATAGGCACAGTAAATAACCCGAACTCCATGGGACTTGTTGAAAGGTTTCATTCAACCATAATAGAGATATATAGGCTAGCTAAGTATGAACGAAAATGCACCGATGCCGCGTCCGTCATGACGTACTCTGTCATGGCTTACAATCATACAATACACACAGCGACACGCTTAACACCCTTTGAAGTTGTCTTTGGACACACCGACACTGATAACCCATTTGACGTAGAACTTGATAAACTGTACACTTAACAACTGATTAAAGATCATAAGAAACGAACGCAATTCCTATACGCACACATAGCCGAGAAGTTAAAAGCCGGAAAGGCAAAGGTAAGAGAAAAACGAGGCGGCGAAACTAACATAGAACTTCCGGAGACAGTCTTCGTAAAGGACATAAATAAAAGAATAAGCAAAGAAAAACCAAAGTACAGAAAAGCAAAAATAATAGGCGTGACCGATAAAAACGCCCAATTAAGGAGAAACCGAAAAGAAAAACACGAAAGTCCCTATTAAAAACATCAAACGCCCTCCGCAGGTGCAGCCTGATGATAGCGACGTCGGCAGTCGCCCTTCATCTTCAAACACTTGAAGGAAACCCGGGACTCCTACCTGTAAAGGAAGGTAGAGCCTACGTACAAACCGACAACTGGACAATTCTAAAAACTATTAAATTAAATAATATCTGGACTGACCTAAACCTTATCAGTTCGAAATTCAATCAATTCCAGCAATGGCTTTCATTTAACAAAACGTTTCCTCACGAATTTATTGGAATATTTATGCATGCAGAGTATATGCGCGATATAACTATAGATAAATATCGCCAGCTGATTCCACAACGCTTCAAGCGAGGTTTAATTAACCCACTAGGGTCCATAATTAAAATAGTAACCGGTAACCTAGACCATGATGACGCAATCAAATATGATCAATTGACCTCTGAACTAAGTCACGACCAAACTATTCTTTCTAAGAAAATCACTATAGTCTCCAAAATGTTAGATAGCCTCATAAATGCAACAGAGTTAATTTATCAAAACTCGCTAATAGTAGACAACCGATTGAAAAGGGTTGAAACTATCCTTAAGGAGACAATGACACAAGAAAATAATTTAGTTGTATCCTCTTATGTGTTAGGATTATATACCTTGTTTATAAGTAGCTTTAGAACTATATTCATTAGGTTAAGTGAAATTGAAACCGCACTAGCTCTAAGCAAAAGCTCTATATTACATCAGTCTATAGTTAACTCTACCGAACTATTATATCATTTAAAAATAATAGCGAATTCAGGAAATTTGGTGTATGTACCCACCGAATTAAATTTAGTCAAGATAGAGGAAACAATTACTGTGAAATCTTATATTAAAAGAGACCAAATCACTTTTGTCTTGGAAATTCCACTAACCGATGACTACACGTATAACTATTTCAAAATGTACACTTTACCTATTTTCCTCAAATCCACAAACCAAACCGTAGCCATATTTCCTAAATACCCTTACCTATTGGCGAAGGGGTTGAAGTACCAGCCGATCGTAAAGCCGTGCCGCCCACTCGCTGCCGGAGACGAGTTCCTTTGCGACGACGACAATCTAGCCGTTTACAGCGGAAAACTTGTGAAGAGAAACTCATGGTATACGAAGATAATAATACCAGCTGCAGGCAGCACCCTATCTATGTGGAAGACGTAAAGCTGCAGAAACTTAACGACGACAATTGGATACTTTTCACCAAAACAGAAACAACCCTTACGGAAACATGTGGGGATGAAGTCTCTAAACAGCCTATATCAGGTACATACGTGGTGACGTTGAACAAGCCCTGTGACGTCAAGGTTAACGGGATCACCATCCGCCACCACCGCGTCTACACCGAGACAGATGCAGTAAAGCCGTTACCCATCATCAACCTACCGAAACTGAGCGCGACCGAGGACTTATCCGGTGCACGCGCACTTAACATGCACGAGGTTAGACTAGACGAAGTGAAATATATGGCTTTCGCCCTGAAAAATAGTGACGTGTTTGATAAAGTGATTAACAGAGAAAAATACTCTAAAATCAGTGTTATAGCATTAGGACTCGTATCACTATGTATAGTTTTAGTTATTTTATACGTTTTATACATCAAAGTTATTCCGTGTATACAAAATTATCGAGGTCTTTCTCAAATCGAACGCCCCGATAATTTTTCACTTAGGTAGGGAGGAGTTATGTATCCTCCACAAGCCTCTGCTTTAGCGTAAAGTAGCTGACACTGCAGTAAGCGGTCAGTTCTGCGTAACGGCCACCGCAGTGCCGGACCTTATCAGGCAAGTATAGACCTGACTAAGCATTTCTAGAAATAAGGCCACCTTTGTAGAGTAGGTTTCATTATAAGCTTTGAATAAATTAACCTCATTATTAATAGAGCCTCTGAATCGGCAACACTAGTTTTATTATAGTTTTAAACTAGTTTAATTTTAGTTTTTAAAAAATCTCTAATTCGCTCCCGAAATTTAACTAGGTAATATTATATTATAGCAAATAAGCTAAACTGTAGAAAATTTTAACTTATATTATTATATATACTTAATTAAGATTGTGGTTGCATAAAAGATATATATATATATATATATACATATATACGGAGCAGCCCGCCTAGCACGCGAGCCGTGATAAACGTCTATCCACTCTTTTTCTCCCGCGAAAACGAGACAGACGTATCCATATTCTAGGTTTATCACTTTCCCGCGCGGGGAAAGACTAATTAGTCCTCGGAGCGTGCTAAGCTTTTTCGGAGTTTAGAGATCTGACTCGATGGGATTTCGAGACTTGTTGGGAAAACCTTTTGGAAAAAAAAGTTTCGTCAGTAACAGGGACTCGATGGGAAGAAAAATCCCAACGAGTCAAACTGTGACTGGTTTTGGTGTGACTCGTTACGAACCCACCACCATACGTAATCGGTTTAACCGTGTTTTCGGCCGAAGGACTTGTATCCATGGCCAGGAATAACTAAAAAAGATTAAACGGGGTTTGACAGAACAGTTATACGCTTCTTACGTCATCTAGTAAAACATCACGAACTATTCTTTTTTTTTTAAACAAACTCCTCATTGTCATAATTTTATTTTCCCTCCAAATCTCCAATTTAGCTTTTCAGAGTGAAAAGTGTCGCGCCGCGTCCGTAATTACTAATTATCCCAACTAATTCCATTCCAATTTGTTTCTAGCTTCGAAAATAAGTCTGTTTGTTCCTGTTCTTAAACTGCGCATGCACTTCAATGTTTGCAATAGTTCAGTTTCCCGAATGCCATGGTGGTACGATATCCATAGTAGCTAAAGAATGGCTAACGCCGAGGAAGAGTGAGGTATACTGGCCTTGACGCCTTCTTCATGATAAAGAAGCATCACCAGATGAGAAATGGTAGCTTTATGGAATCGAAAGGATTTTATGTGAAAGTGGTTATTATTTTGCTTCATTTGTTATATGGGCACATGTTCAATACTTGCAATTGGCTTCTAAGTACTCACTGTAACTGTGCTGTGTAACTATTTCACACTCCCCACTAGAATGTTTCCTGCGTTGGGGATGCCGTGGAACATTCACAACACAAAGGTATAGGTACATCTAACACATAGTAATTCGTTTAATCTATGGAGCTCTTGCGCGCAACAAGCTAGAGACCAGCGCAACACTGTGACATCCACATGGGAATGCTGCTACCTCTAGAAAAATAACCATAAGGTATTCCTTCGGTTTTTGTATGAGCGCATGTAAGTACATCCTTTGTATCCAACTAATCTGCTAATGTAATTGGTGTGTCTATGGTATTAATAAACACCCATTCCTAAGACAGATTTCCAAATTCACCATTCAAATATCCGTCTCAACTGGTAATCCAACAATGAAGTACAGTACGGTTGCGCATCTAGGCAATCATTAATGAAGCCTCAGTTCGCGCATGTTTGCTTCACTGCCGCCTCCCAAACCACTTTGCACCCAAAACAAAAATTATTGATGCCTCTATGACTAACTTAACGATTGCCTAGGTACACCAACCATAGTCGCTTTGTAAACAGAGGCAATAGGTAACTACTTGGCTAAGAGGGTCAATCAGTCATCAGCGGTATTTGTAATGCTAGCTTCCATAATAAAATTTATAACTTATCTTATGTGCATATCTAACATTGCATTTCTGTTCCAATATTTCACTTAAATTATACTAAGTATGACTGTAGTAGTGACTGTTGAATGAAGTATTGCTTTAATGGTGAAGGAAACTTGCATGGAAAATGTGCATGTCGCAGACCTTCAAAGACATTTATAATCCTTGATTGCTCCAGCTTGGAGGATTATGGCCTAAGCCTGAGGCTCTAGATCCAAGCCCAGCAAAGGGCCATGCGAGTATATTATTATAAAAGGAGGTCTACTAATGTGCGAATAAAACACAATTTAACAACGAAAATCAATGATTGATATATAATTACATATCAATACATAGACAATTCGACCTTAGACGTCATTAGTTAAGCACACGGTAGGGGAAGGCCGGGCAAAGTGGATACCTTAAGGTATTTAAGGTTATAGCAGAAAAGGTATACAATACAAAAACAAAATAATTATCACAAACCAGTCTTTATTTATTGCTCTTACAAATACGAACATCAGTTACCATTAATATTTAAACAATAATCAACTGCAATTAAAATTTAAAAAAGTACGAAAGTATTCGCTTTGCCCGGTACCCCGGGTAAAGCGGACACAGTACTTGGGCAAAGTAAATACCCATGTTCAATCTCTGAAAACATAGAAATAACTTTGATAAACTAAAAAATTAAAAGTTACTTGACCATAAAATTAGAAAATTACGACTGGCAATTGTCACAGGTAAACCCTTGAGTGCCATCAAAAGCAGAACAATCTTCGTGACACCATTGTTGACAAGTGTCACATTGAATCCAATTTTCAATTGGTTTACCGTCTTCTTCTATATATATTTCACCGCAAAAAAAGCATAAAATATCCTTAAATTCTTTTATTTTCTTCGGCTGTTTAACCTTTTTAGCAGTTTTTTTGTCTTTGTCAGTCTTTGTATTAGTCTTCTTAGGAACATTTTTTGACTTATCATTCAGTCTTTTAGTAACATTCTTAACTTTATTTTTCTCATATTTCTGCTTTTGATCTTCCTTGATCGGGGTACTGGTTAATATTTCCGATTTTTGTAATTTCCGTTTACGCGTGGTCATTGGTTTGGCAGGATTTGGAATAGGTCTTAACACCAAGGGACTGCAGTGGGAGGCTGAGCATCCTGGTTTCGGATCAGGTGAGTTGTCACGGCTAGTATTTTGTCGAATATTTACTTCAGTCTCTGGCACCACTGTATCACCTCTCTGAGCAGCTATATCTGGCTCAAAAGCGGAGACGATTCGGGAACATCCAGGTTCTGGTTCAGGTGTACATCCGTCGCTACGAATCTTTTCAGGCGTGTTAACAATGGGCGCAACAAAGTCTTGAAATTCACAAGAGGGAGTTTTGTTTCTAGATGGAAATATTTCTGATAGAGGATCTACTGAATTTGATGGAATCTGTTCTTGAAGAAGTGAAGGCGAAGGAGTTGAAGAAGTTTCTGCAAAAGGTCTGGGAATATCGATCGTTTCTAGTGAGTTTGTACTTTCTGTGCCAATATTCATATTAGACGTGCCTGCGATCACAGCGGCTGGTTCGTAATCTTCGTCACCAAAAGCATATTTATTCACTGGCCAAATACCAGGTCTTTCAAATCCATGAACTGCATTTTGAGCTACTGCACTTTTCAGAAAAGCTGGTGATAACAGTCTGGCTACATCGTATTGATTTATAATGCGTCCTGGGTGCGATTTTTGGAAGAAATTTACCTCCCTTTCAAAGTAAGTTTTCAGTGGGCCGTAAACCGCTACATCCATGGGCTGCATTTTATGAGTTGTGTGTGGGGCCAAGGATAAAATTACGACATTGTTCTTGCTGGCGTAATCTAAAGCTGGGTAATACTTATGGCTCTCGTGGTTATCCAATAATAGAAGTATTTTTTTCTCAGGGGTAGGTCGAACATGTTCCACAAAAAAATGCATCCAATCAAAGAACACCTCTCCTGAAGTCCAACCATTTGGAGTACAGGTTCCTTGAGTGCCGGGAGGCGCACCATCAAGTAGTCTGGGTTGCATCTTTTTTCTGGCGAAAATTAAGAATGGTGGGAGAAATGAACCAGCGGCATTACAACATCCTATGACAGTAGTTAATTGACCACGTTCTGCACTGGCGATTATGCCCACTTGTTTCTTTCCTTTCGTTGATAGTACTTTAGGCGGCTTATTTGTGGTTGTAGATATACCAGTTTCATCCATGTTGTATAATCTAGATGCATCAATATCATATTTTACTGTTAAAGCTTCAAGGTTTTCATAAAAACGTCCAACTTCATGTCTGTTAAATCCTTTTGCCCTTGCAACCGATGTTGCCTCAGGAGTCCTGAGGGATATTTGATCGTGACGAGACAAAAATGACGATAGCCAATCATCTCCAGCTTTTTCGTACTTGTCCCAGTTATTCGGGTAGTTCAAATTATTTTTCTTCGCATAGATGAACGCTAAATTTTTGAATTCATCTCGAGTCAAGCCAAAAAATACAGAATCCATATCTTTGAGATATGTCACCAACTCTATTTCCTGGTCTTCAGTGAAAACAGGGCGGAATCGTCCAAGTTTTGAAGCAGCGATGCCGGTTTTCACATGCCTATACAAGGTTGCATAAGCCAAACCATACTTTTTAGCTGTGCTTTTTATTGGTTCTCCAGCTTTGCACAAATTAATAGCCGTTTGCATGGCATTTTCATCCCACGTCCCTTGCTTAGTTTTTTTTTTATATTTATTCACCATCTGAAACAAATAAAAGACATTTTTAGATAATAAGTCACCAATGAGAAATGGCGGGCAAAGTGGATACCATATCCACTTTGCCCTATTCACTTTGCCCGACTAGGTAAGTTTTGAGGTTAACACATTTCATACAAAAAGTAATAATTCTGACTTTCTGTTAAATATACCATAAAAACCTACTTTGATATGCTACCGAATTAAGACATTCCTAAAAATCAAGAACTAGTAATACATGAGAATTGATCAATGTACTTACCGCGTAAAATCAATCTTTTATTTACGAAAACACAAATCTTCACTCCGCGGACGGGACGCGACGCGGCCCCTCGCTTCGATGTTTGCCGCGTACTAAACCAAGATGGCCGAACGTAACAGTGGTGGCGTGTTGAATAAAAACCTAATAATTTAGGAGTAGTGGGGAGTATTCGCTTTGCCCGGGGTATTCACTTTGCCCAGCCTTCCCCTACGTACCCTAATAATGTCCACAATCGCTCTCTAATTCGTAGTCACACGATTCTACCCTTGGTTATTTTCGTCCGCTCGACTTGACTGCCGTGACCAGGAATTCTCCAGCGATGTCGCCTCACCCGCTCCGTGCTCCACACCGCCACCGGTAGTTGGATTGGGGATAGCCGACAGAAGCGAAGCGACAGTACTTTTTTTAAAAAGACCAGTGTTGCCATTCGAAAATAATCAAGACTACAAGTATATTTGCATTCTAGATTACTCTTAATCTTATTATCATAATGTAATTGTATATACATATTATTACTTAAATCAACATAATATTAATTTATTGTATAAACACCTATAATTCCTAACATTATGGTTGAAGTAAATGGAGTTTTTTGTTTACATGTTTGATATATATAATAAGGGTCTTACAATTTCAACTATGGTAATAATGTGTACTAAACAATACAAGTATAAAGAAAACTAAATATAAAATTTTGCATGATAACAAAATAGTGCGTTTTATGTGGTTAGCATGGCTGCTTCTCATTTTACCAGATAACATTGACGTAGTAAAAAAAAATTAAAGTTGGCAGAGGTTACCTCTGACCTTCAAACGGAAAAACAAGACGAAAGACCCAAATGTAAAACTGTACAGACAACACGGTTTGACTCATCAGACGAAGATGATAGCTATAATCATCTTAGACCACCACCATTAAAAAAAACAGTTTGTTGATGGTAAGCTTGGAACATTCATTTTTAAACTTAGATAAATAAAGATATTGTAGATTCTCAAAACATTTTGTTATTTCTTACAGCAGTACAAGATAAGTCAATATCAGAACCATAAAAAAAAAACAAGGTATGTACCTACATATCTTTTTAACCAACTTTAATAAAGTAGGTGATCAATTATTCATGTACCATACACCCCGCATAACTAGCTGCGTCCCCCGGTTTAACCCGCTATCCCACAGGAACCGTTAAGTTTTTGGGATAAATGTTCGTCGTCAGCCATAAGACGTCCACTGCTGGACGAAGGCGTCCCCAATAGAGGGGTGTTGCCATAATCCCCACGCTTGGCAGGCGGTAGGGGTGGTATTCACGATAAGTATAAACTTCCTTGATACCAAATGTCTAACTATGTCTACTAAAACTAAAAAAGTACACCACTACTTTATTTAAATTAGCTTAATTTTAATATCACCGTTTTCCACCCCGAAGGGAAGAAAACGATTATTTCAGGTTGTTGCAAATCTAATTTGAGACCCTACGATTCCTACCTCAGGGCAGCTTTATAAAGAAAAGTCAATAGGAGTCTGAGTAGCGATTGCCTTTTTAATGATTCTTATTATCCATTTTAACACACACGAAGAGGAACAATTCAAGTTTAACAAATACAGTAACAGTCGGTTGCCGTTTACAGTTTTCTTAGGTCTATGATAAAAATAAGGTTAAGGTAACCTAGGTTCTTAGCGACTAGGGTTACAAAATATTCCTACTTGATGCCAACGTGGTGAGATGGACAAAGAGACTAACCCGGCTAGCGGACGGGAAGTCGAGGTGCGTAGGCTAACTCCTAACGTGCTCGAACCTTCGCGAAGGTTCGTAATTAAAAAGAAAAGAATGGGCGCCACCTGTCGATCCGTAGATACAGGAGAAGTTACTTGGGGTTATCCACGAGCGCGCGGGAGCGGGCGCTCGTAGCTGGAGTGGGGTGTCGCCGTGACGACACGCGGTCACGGGCGGCACGCGGTGTACGGGGGGCTCGGAGCCGGCGTGCTGCGGCCGGGGCGCGAGTCGCGAAGCGGCACGAAGCGACGCGGCAGCCCCGAGAGGGAGTCCGTACACGGCTTGTACCGACCATCATAAAAAAAACCCTGGAAAGCACGGGGGCTCCAGTTAGATTTAGTTAAAATAGATCCACGGCGGAGGTACGCGATAGCGGTAGCGTGGCCTGGAAGAGGTCTCGCCGGCCTAGCCGCGTGGCAGGATTGCCACGTTCACGTTTCACTAACTTTCCGAACTTAAACGGGGAGGTGATCATCCGCACTGATCAAGGATAAACTGTGGGTACTTACCGTTTAAACGGGTGGAAAGGCACGCGTGCGAAGCGAAGGCAGGACGCGGCTCGGTCGGCTCAGGCCGTCGGGTAGGCTGTAAAATAAATTGGGGAAGTTAGCAGGGCGTTTGAGGGGCGACGTGGCACCGCGGTTAGTCGGCGATCCTCACCTGGGGCAACCCCAAAATACTGTAGGGAAGGCACGGGACCACAGTCGTTCGTGGTTGTTGCGAAGTGCGACACAATCAAGGCATCGCCTACCTGGGGGACAAATGATCACAATCTTGAGCCCGGACCAGGAATGGAAAAGATGGCACTTCACGCAACCGATGAAATAGAAGGGCCTAGTTACCTGGACTTTCCGGACCTCGGGGCTTGATTCGGCAGGCGATGACTCGCAGGAATGCAGAAATAGGTCGAGAAATTCTTGCCGCGAGCTATTTATAGACTTGCAATCCGAGGGTTGTCTGCTCCGCTCAACTTAAACTCCCAATGTTTCACGTAACCCGCGTTCAGTAGAATTGGCACACGGCGCGACCGATTTGGAAGAGAGTGGGTCTAAAAATTCTCCCTATCACCGCCGACAACGAGAGGGAAGCGAGAAAATTAGACGGTGATCTTTCCTGTGGGTTTTGTTTTGGGAAAAACTAATTTTCTCCCATTCAATGTTCCCACTTGTAACACTTAAGTCTGTCAAGCGTCAACCCGACAAACTGTCGGTGTCAATCTGACACTGACAGACGGTAAGTGTGAAGTTGGTTGAAAAAATATATGACGGCCGGTCCCTCACGGCTTTTGGCCGAATCGGCCGTGTCTCCGGTGTTGTAGAAAAACGCGGCATATTCAAAAAGCAGGCTTGCCGAGGCTTGACCTTTCGGAGATTACCTACCCTACCTAGAGTACACACATGCTTGCTACTTACGTCCACTCATGTTCGTGTGAGCTGCGGGCGGGCCCAGAGACGACCGCGCGGGGGTGAGGCGGCGGCAGGCGTGCGATCGCTACTCGAGCGCGCGGCTTTCGTCAGTACCTGTCTCCGAAAGCCGGCAAGAACTTGCTCAGGTCAAGCCTCGGCAAGACCTGAAATAATCGTTTTCTTCCCTTCGGGGTGGAAAACGGTGATATTTTAGGTCTGTGCCTTCGGCTTGACCTTTCGGAGATGTGTCTACCATCTGCCGGCGCTATTAAGCGTACCTACTGTGATAAAGGTGAGAAATAAAACCTTTGGTCTTAATCATCAAACTCAAATTGTTTTATTAAAATTATGACAATAATCAACCACTGTTATACAAGTCAGTCTGTTCGATCACAGCACATGTTTCTCATAACGATAAAACGTTTTTGAGATTTATAACTAATAGGAATTATTAATTCTTAATCATACTTTAACAACATAACAAACATAAAATGACTCTGGAGCCCTAATCATCTTTAACATAACAAGGGACCTCACCCTTATAAAATAATAATGATAAAGATAAGGATCATTACTGAGATCAAACGTTCATTCCTAGACTGCATTAAAAGAGTCATTAAGAAAATTTACATTTCTACTTCGAGGCTGCTCCACTGATTTACAGTAGTGTTTGAAGAAGTTTGTCGAACCTCTCCAGTTCCCTCGTTTCAAGATCTCGTCCAGCGGCACATTGTTCTGGAAGTCATTAGATGCTACAGCTGATCGAACCGAGCCTGGACTGCAGTTTATGCCTATATCCTTGAAAGGTTTCTTCAACCAACCTGCAATAATGGTTCTCGAAGCTGCTTTAACCTTCCCTCGCGTTGTAATAAACAAATTATTCAACCGGTCTCGTGCCTGTCTTCTACTGTTGGTCACTTCTATGAGACAATTCACCCATTTTACTAAACTCAAAGCCATATCACCTGAGCATGTTAGATGCCATCCAGATTGACGGTTCCTGTCATTGTCTGTTTTTGAGCCAAATTTAGGCCAAAACGTTACCGAAGAATCTGATCTCTCACAATGCATGTCATCTACCATAAGAAGTGTGAGGTCATGTATACGTCGGCCTGAAGCTAACAGTAGAAGAAGCGCCACATGACGAGATACTTGAAAAATACTTTCCTTATCAGGTATATTTGACGTAAGCCACTGAAATAAGTCTTGAATGTTCCAGATCTGAGTCTTTGGTACTGGTGCTGACATACATCTTTGAATTTTTATGGCTTTAAGCATTGCAGATACCACAGGATGATTTCCTAGTTGTTTTTCTTGAGTAGGGTCCGCAAAAGTAAGAATTACAGACTTGTGAACCATAATTGTGGATGGAGCTAATTTTCTTACTCGAGAAAGGGAACCTAGGTAAGCAACAACATCCAGAGGTCGAGGACTACTAGGTTTTTTCCCATTTTGTCTACACCACGAGACCCATTGCTTCCAAGCGGATTCGTAGGTACGCCAAGTTGAATCGCGCCATGCTGACTGTATGAGATTAATGTCACTTTGGTCTAATCCAGCTACTAAATCCGACCACCCCGTATCTTCCAGACCTCCAAACAGAGATCTTCTACCTTCGGAGGAGGGAGGTTCGTGGATAAGTCGATTAGGTTCTCTTTCAGGTTCGGTATCCGGAACGGGGCGCCTAGGGCTCTGTGTTTGAGATCGCTTCTCCAAAACACTGTCTCCCATCGAGGTACCACCATCAGAAACGTTCCGGGTGACTTGTTCAAGTGTTGGAGCACCCGGGGGATAAGAGGCGGAGGGGGGAAAACCCAAGCCAACTCGAAGTTCCAAGTTCGGCTGAACGCATTCACGAAGAGAGCTTGAGTGTCCTTTGCGTCTATCGTGACATAGACCGGTACTACATTCGATTGACCTGAAGAGAAGAGATCTACATGAGGGACTCCCCATCTTAGAAATATCTTCTGCGTGATCTCGCTCTTGATGTGCCAATCGGGCAGGACCTTTCCTCTGGATAGGCAGTCGGCAATTGAATTGTAGCGACCGGGTAGGTAAAACGGGTGAATAGTTACATCTAGACTCTGAGCTAAGACCAAGATTTCCCTTGTCATTTCTAGCAGTGCGATGACTTGGTTCCCCCTTGGTTTCGCAGATACGACACCACTGTCCTGTTGTCCGATTGAACCATTACTGATTGGCCTAGGACAATCCCTTGGAACTCCCTCAGAGCTACTAGGACTGTGTAAAGCTCCTTTCTGTTGATATGCCATTTTATCTGATCTTCTGTCCACAGACCTGACAGAAGGTGGTCGCTCACTTGAATGCCCCAGCCGTCGTTGGAGGCGTCTGTGCTCAAAAACAACGTCGGCTCTGGTACAAAAATCCTTCCGGGATTTATGATATTCTGAGCCCACCAGCAACATTCCTGAAGAACCTGTGAAGTCACTAAGACTTTTTTCCCGGGTTGGTCTTGTGACAGTTTTCTGGCCGCTCTTTGCATATGCCTGGTGTGAAGCCTTCCTAGAGGGGTCACAAGTGATGCGAACCCTAGCCTTCCGATCAATGCCGTGCCCGATTTCCATGACCACTGTTTTGTTTTTAGAACTTGATCGACATCTTTTAAAACCCGTTCTATTTTGTCTTTCGGAAGTGACTTTTGATTTGTCGATACATTCCAATCTATTCCCAGAAATTCTATTTTCTGTGTGGCCTTTAACACTGATTTTTCTAGGTTGACACACCAACCCATGCTCCGTAGAATTTCTACTGCATACCGTATGTGACTTTCCAGCGTGTTTGGGTTCTGATTTGCAAATAGAAAATCGTCCAAGTAGACTAGAACGCGTAGACCCTTTTCTCTCAGGTAACTTGCCACCCACTTGCTGACACTGGAAAATGCTATCGGTGCGGTGGACAGGCCGAAAGGTAAGGATGTCATTTGATAAACCTGATTCGCGTAACCAAATGCAAGATATCTTCGATGACTCTTTTTCACGGGGATATGAAGATAGGCTTGGCTGATATCTAGCTTTCCGAAATAATCCCCTTCCTGCATAAAATTGGGTACTTGTCTTTGATTTATCAGTCGAAATTTCGGGGGTTTCAGAAAATTGTTTAGGCGTCGTAAATCGAAGATTTGTCGTAGTTTTTTGTTTTTCTTGGGTATTAGAAATATTCTTGATAGGAATCCATTCGCAACGTCGCAACTCTCTACCACACCTGACTTGATCAATATCTCTATCTCTTTCGACATAGCAGGGGACAGTTTTGTTGAAAACCTTACTAGATTCTCGCGCAGGGGAACTGAAGGAGGTTTTGCTGCAAAGGGTATTGTATATCCCGAAATAATTTTTAAAATTTTGTTTGGAGCTCCTAACTCCTGCCACCGGGTTTGAAAATTCTCCAACTGTCCCCCGTGAAAATTGTCAGTATTTACGACCTCTTTGTGATTTTTGTCCCTTTCCGTGACGGTTGGGATGCTTATTTGACGAATTAGACATTCCGGTTCGGCGGTAGTTTGCACTGCGATTGGACGTGGTCGGCGTAGCTGTTGAAGGTTGACCGCGACCAGACGATTGTCTGCTTTTGGAAGCGTGTGAAGACTCTTTACGAAATGAGTTCTTGCGAAATGAATGGGTAGCTTCTTTTTTATTTATATATGATGGAGCAAAAATTCCTGATGTACCACCGTTATCCTTAATAAACGTGCTGAATAGTTTTTCATCAAACAGGTGGGTTGGTGAAGGAGGTATGTTGTTGAGGGCACTGGAGAGAAGCTCATTCTTAGGCCTGAAAGTCTTTCTACGAACTTCAATGGATTCAGCCCTGTTAGCGCAAACGTACTGTAGCAGCTGATCTGATACTAGCTTGAACTTGGAGTCCTCTGCCTCCACCAGACGCCTTAAGTCCTTGCTAATGTCTGGGCACTTTTTAATAATAACGTTGAGCTCGTCCGCTAGCGCTTTGCGCTGGAGCAACAGTCCGTGAGTTATCGTGCCTAAAATTCCTTCCTGCTTTGTCACCCACGGAGAGAGTCGCGAGGCTAAAGCACCTAGTTCTGTGTTTACCTTTAGCGGGCTAAATGGCGAAGCGGCGTGTAATTGCTTCTCTACTTCTTTGTATCTGATGCGATTCCAGCTATCAGTGCCCAGTCTCTGACATTCAATGCCTTCCCTTTTGGTTTGAGCCGACGGCTCCGGAACGAGAGGGTCTGCTTCTTTAGTCGAGGGTCGAAACTCAAGGTCCTTTTCGTTTCGCTCGTTATGCTCGTCTGGATATGAGCCCCAGGTAGGGGCCTTCCACGATGGAGAGTCCGACTTATCCGAAACTACTTCTTCCTCGCCATCGGAAAAATAGTTTTCTTTGGCAGATTCAGAGTCCGAATCTTTGTTTTTGTTTCGGACGACCATCTCTAAGAGCATTTCCATCTTTTGTTCTAATGCACTGAATCTCTCTTCTTGACGTGACGTCGCTGTGGAAGAAGGTGGAGATTGTGACCTGCGTCTACGTGTCGGAGGCTCTTTGAACCGAGACGTCGACCTCCTCTTCCGATTAGTCTCTTCTGATTCAGAGAGGCAGCCTGACAGAATTCTATCTGTCTCGGATCGTGTGTGGAATAGGGGTTGGAGTATTGCAACCGATTGCTTGACGAATTCTGTGCGCGCCGCAGATCCCCGGATGCGGTTTGAGATAGAAGGTGGTCCAATTATGAGCGCTCGTGTGAACGCCCAGTCCAAGAGCTTGTGACGCATCTCCCTGTACCCTTTCTCTGACAGGTGATCTGCCTCTGGTATGAACGCGCGAACTAATCCCACGGTTGGCAGAGCGAATAGGAGTTTGTTCAGAACGTTCGGCTCAATCTTCTCCCCAAAGACTTCTGCCTTCGTCGCTGTAGTCACTTCCCATTGCGTCCATCCATCGGGGAGATGCTCTTGTGCCAAAGCCTTCACCCGTTCTAAAATCTCGTCATCTTCTTCCGTTTCGGCATGCTCATCCAAGAGCTCACCAAGTGTCACCACTCCTCCAAGTTGGGTCATCTGAAGCAAAGTGAAAAGTTCACCAAATTGCTCTATAGTTTTCACCTATAGCGCGCCACTCAAATATCGAGCCGCGCTACCCGAATGTTTGGCGGCGCCGACCAGGCAACGGGACGCGCCGCCCGAACGTTGCCGCTCAAATGATGAGCCGCGCCGCCAAAGTTTCGAGACGCGCCGCTCAAATGTTGAGCCGCGCCGCCCAAATGTTGAGCCGCATCGTCCCGAGTATTGCGCCGCGCTGCTCGGATTTCGGGCCGCAATGTTTGTGGAAACGAAACATGCAACTCGCAGCGCGACTAGTACGATAGTGGCTAGATGGCCGACGTATCGCACATTATCGGTGGCAGTTTGTGGATGGTATGTCCGACAAACATTTTTATTGGCTCTAACTGCGGATGCGGATTGAGCACATAAACCTCAGCAATCTGTTTACAGTTAACCCGCACCTAAAACAAACAACTCACACAAAACAAATTAGTGAACAACTTACCGTTCTAACTGCCTTTCCCTGAAGAAAACGTTACAACAACGTTATAATCACATTCAGGTCACAATTAAAACTAATAAAATAATATTTCGTAGCAACACGTGCGCACACCAGTGTAATGATAGCGTACTGACGAAAGCCGCGCGCTCGAGTAGCGATCGCACGCCTGCCGCCGCTTCACCCCCGCGCGGTCGTCTCTGGGCCCGCCCGCAGCTCACACGAACATGAGTGGACGTAAGTAGCAAGCATGTGTGTACTCTAGGTAGGGTAGGTAATCTCCGAAAGGTCAAGCCGAAGGCACAGACCTAAAATACGCGATTTATACCTATACATACACATCGTAAATACGCTGTCAGTACACCTCTATATTCCATAGTGTTTCAGTTATAACAAGTTTATAATTACAAATATCCTGCCACAAATTATAAACACCGGTGTTAGTACAATCAAAATACTACGTCACCGTTTTTCAATGAACGCGCTCATTCCTTCTCTTACGTTTATAACCCATTTCACTCTGACCGCCTCACACGCGTCTTCATCCCGCAATGATTGATGTGTCAAATCATAATGGAGTAGCGTGGGGGTAGCTTTGTAGGCATTTTATTACAAATGCCGCGAAATCACTATCAGGTATTGATAATAATGATGAACCGACCTTATTGTCGCAAAGCCCATATGCGTGCGAATTATTCATTTAACTAACTAGCCTGGATAGTGCCCACTTAGGTAGGTATATAATTATCTAGTAGAGAATTTGGTTGGAAATTCAAACATGATAAATAGGTACTTTTCATTAGCTGTACTTGTATAAGTAAATAGTCTGGTGTTGACAATGTGCTCATACCATAAATACTTGGGACCGCCACGTTATTGATGATGTCAATCTGCTTCGCTATCTTCTCTTTCCCAACTGTTCATCTTCCACTCCTCCATCCTTTGAGCGAGCCGGTTCTCCAACTGTATACTTCTTCTGACTTCTTTCTTGTGTGTAAAGGTCTGTGACTCGGTGGCTTTAGCAGCCTTTCATGTTTTGGTATCTAGGCCCGCAGACCTTAGACCCCAATAGCCCGCAGGCTTCTATAGGTCCACAGACCTCGGACAGCCCGCAGGCTTCTATAGGTCCACAGACCTCTGACAGCCCGCAGGCTTTTGATGGACCCGCAGACCATTACCAGCCCGCAGGCTTCTGATAGCCCTCGGGCATTGGTAGGCCTTCAGACCTTTAACAGCCCGCAGGCTTCTCACAGCCCGCAGGCATTAGGTATTGATTGGACTTACCGGTTTTTATCGGTGATTCGGTATTGTAACAAGATTGTCCTCAGACAGTCAGAAATACTTGGAACTAACAACCTTTCTACCTATCTCCCACTCACACTAAATCTCTGCAATAAAATCATGGATTTTATTTCTAACACATTTCAACGTTCAACTTCCATAAAAAAATTGCCATAGACAATGATATTTTTCTGGGGAATTTATATGTGGCCAGTATTATCGCTAACTTGTCTGTGGTACTAGAGGCGGAAACTCCGCTCATGTTTCGCGTTTCGCGACACTCCCGAGCCCCAAGGGAAGTGTTATTAAACTTAAGTCTTTTGTGCCTAACGTGAAAATAAAACATAACAGTCAATCAGCACATACAAAGTTTACTAATTATTACCAAACCAAAATACAACTTCAATGTTCAAATATTATTTAAGATATTCAAAATGCATAATTAAATTAGGGATACATGGTACTAGCAAAGAGTTGTTTAGTCCACTCTTTTATCTTCAGTTTAGCTTTCTCCGAAGCATTCCTTCGTGGAGTTCGCTCTTCCATTATACTTGGTTCCACAGATTCTTCCACAATGGAGTCTTCCTCCTCAATCTCTAGAGGATAGAGATGAGCGATGGATCGTCTATATGTAGTCTCTCCAACCTTTACTATGGCAACTCTAATTTGTGCATCTCCTCCTTTTATAACTTCAACTATCTTTCCTACCTTCCAACACGCTCGATTAGGAGCTTCATCTTTTATTTGGACTACTTCACCAACTTTAGGAATTCTTTTCACATTAGCCCGATTCTCTTTGTTCTTATGACATCTTTCTCGAAGACTTAATAGGTACTGGTTCACAAACATCTTCTCAAACTCTTTCAGTATGTACATTCCTCTTTTCCATCCCTCTATGAGATTGGTTTTGGTGACTCGTTCAGTCTCAAGTACTTCTTTCCCAGACTCTTCTACTGCTAAGCATTTGCCCATACATAAGAAATCACTTGGTCTTAATATATGCTCTTGATCCACTGAGACATACGTCAGAGGTCTAGTATTTAAAACTGCCTCTATTTCTTTAATCACTGTCAGGAATTGGCTATAGTTAAGGATATGTTTATCTAAGGTCCGCTTTAGACAGTGCTTAACCAGGGTTAAGCAGGGCTTTTGAGTTCTCGCTAAGCAGTCAAAGAGTAAACACTGTAGTGAATGAAAAAAAGTTATCCGATAACTACCCTCATTATGGTTAAGTGCCACAACTGTAGCAAAGTTTTAACTAAAAAAAACCCGATCTTGGAATGCAGCAGATGCCAGAAGGTGGTGCATGCCACCACGGTATGCACCGGCTTAAGTTCCAAGCAACTGTCCGCTCTCAGAGTTGCAGAAAATCTCGAGTGGACGTGCAACGATTGTAATCATAACTCATCGCGCAGAAAGTCTTTTGTAACGCTTGCAACCTATGAGGAGGAAGACGAGGAATCCAACCCAGTAACAGACAATATTGATGTAAAAGAATTGTTGCAGCAACTGAAAAAAGAAGTTGGCAACATTGTAATGCAAGAAATGCGGTCAGTTTCCTCTTCAGTTCAATTCTGCAGTGAGAAGGTAGATGAATTTGCCGAATCCCTTGAGGCCTTAACAGGCAGACTGAAGGACTTAGAAAAGAAACAAGTTCATCTAGAAAACAGGAATAAGTATTTAGAATTAAAAATGGAAGTCCTAGAGCAAAGGAACAATGAGAGCGAGCAGCTGCTACTCGCAGAACATGTTGAAATTTCAGGTATTCCAGAATCCAGTGATGTTGACCTGCCTAAGTTAGTCGAAAAGGTATTAGTGAAACTCAATGCCCCGAAAGACGATTTCGTCTTCGTTAAACGCATCCCATCCAAAAAAACCGGGACTAGCTCTGCCCTAGTAAAGGTGCACCGTGAGTCTACCCGCCAATCGCTGTTAGCTACCATCCGAGATATGCCTATCGTGGCCCGTGACCTAGTACCTGACCTGTCTGGATCAGTGGCTACTGAAAAAATTTTTGTACGCCAAGCGCTTACGCCATACCTCAAGAGCCTATTGTGGCAAGCTAAGCAAGACCTAAAAGACGCCTACAAATTCATCTGGTTCAGAGAAGGAAAAGTATTGGTGCGTAAAAGTGAAAACGCAAAGGTTCATAAAATCAGGTCAATGAGCGATTTAAAGTCACTGCTGTCTAATAATTAATTAAATATCTAATAGGTAGGTTTTCTTTCATATAAAAGTCTATAAGTATAGTTATCTTAATAAATTTCTAATTTATGGATTTAATGGAAGATAAATATATCAATGAGTTTCACGATTGCGTAAATTACTGCATGTTTCATAATTGTGTACCTCGAAATCCAAATAACCTCACATTTATTCATGTCAATATAAGATCTATGTTTAAAAATTTCTGGAAGCTTGAACATCTAATTTCTCTTGCTAATTCTTCAATTGATATTATGGTTATCACAGAACCAAATATATCCGCTAATGTTCAGTCTCTTTATAACATAGCGGGTTATACAATGTACACAAAGCTTCGAAAAAACCGAAAAGGGGGTGGAGTTATTGTATTTGTTAAAAATAAATATAAGTTCACTGAACATAAGGTAACTTCACAACACTATGAATGCTTGATTGGTAAAATAACTTGCACTAACTACTCTTTAGAAGTGGCTCTGTGTGCACTGTATAGACCTCCGGACACTAATAAGAACCTATTTATATCTGAAATTGATAAGATGCTTGGTAAATACAGCAATAGTAACTTTGTCTTACTAGGAGACTGTAATATTAATCTAAAACCAACGAAACCTGTAGATGCTGCCATCCAAAAATCATACATGGAAGTAATGAGCGCGCACGGCCTTTCATGCGGTATCTCAGACTACACTCGGATAGAAACCATTAAAATAAACAATAAAACGATTGTAACGAAAAGCTGCATTGATCACATATTCGTTAGATCCCGCATGAAAGACGCGTACTCTGCCGCGCTCGGCACTAAACTGGCCGATCACAGAGTGACTGCGCTCACGCTCGTTGGTAACTTACATGTACAGGCTGCTCCTGTTTATGTCACGCGATATGATAATAATAAGTTAAAAAATCTTTTGAGTGAAATTGATTGGACCCCTACTGAAGATATGATTTGTCCAGAAGATATCTATAGTTATATTAGCAAAAATATTAATAACTGTTACGAGCAATCACGATATGAACATAAAATTGGTACGTCAAAACGGAATCTATATACTTGGGTTGATAAAAGGGTTACAAAAATGTGTCGCTATAGAGATGAACTTTTTATAGAATGGCTAAAAGACACAAGTAACAAAGAGTTAAGAGTTAAATACAATAAAATAAGAAATAAAACGAATAAAATTGTACACAAAAATAGAAATAAATATTATAAATCAGAAATAAATAAATATAGGACTGATACAAGAAGACTTTGGCAAATAATAAATAATATGTCGGGAAAAATTATAACCTCTGTTGACGACATAATAACTAAAGCTTTCAGTGCTGAGGGTAGTAACAAAGTTATAGCAGATAAGTTCGCGCGCGGATTTCAAGAGAATGTTAAATCAATAATACCTACGTGTACGTCAAAATTGCTTAATGAAACTAGTCATATCCCACCCCTCAATAAATCAATTTTCTTCCCAAAAGCGACTAATTCTGATATTTTAAAATTATAAAAACTATTAATCCACGCAAAGCTCCAGGGGCTGATGGGATAAGAGCTGTTGATATTATACGCATGTCTGATAGAATACTGAGTGTAATTACCCTGCTGATAAATACAAGTGTAGTGTCAGGACGATATCCGAAAGAACTTAAGGCTGGTATAGTTAGACCTATACATAAAGGTGGCAGCACACACGACTACTCGAAATATCGTCCTATTACCATTCTTCCAATAATAGATAAAATTGTAGAAAAATATATATGCAAAATTATTCAAAACTTTTATACGAACAATAACGTTTTATGTCCTGAACAGTATGGGTTTCAACAAAAAAAAAGTACCACGCTACTGCTGTCTCGTTTTACGGATGACGTTAACAGCTACCTAAATGACAAAAAACATGTACTCTTGGTCTTTATAGACTATAGCAAGGCATTTGATACGCTCAGGCACGATCTGTTAATCCAGAGACTAGACAGTTGTGGCGTGCGTGGCAACTTATTAGATTGGTGCAAAGATTATTTAGAAAATCGTTCATATAAAGTCAGAGTCGGAACTACCTACAGTGACTCTGTTGACGTTACGGAGGGAACCGCTCAAGGCTCAGTGCTTGGTCCATTGCACTACCTGACCTACGTTAATAATCTGAGCAGTGTGATAGAGCATTGCAAGGTATTCCAATTTGCGGACGACACCTGCCTTGTGGCTGCTGATAGAGACCTATCGGTTGCGTTAACGCACATTCAAGCTGACTTCACCGCAATATGTAAATGGTCCCACGACTCAGGATTGGTTCTAAACGCCGATAAGACAAAATGTGTTCATGTGCACTCCAGTCATAACCCGAACCCATCAAAAGAAGGGATAAAGGTTGTTGCTCATGGTCACGACTGTTTGCATAGTAATAGCGGTACATGTATGGTTAGTTGCCGAGAAATTGAACAGGTTACAGAAGTCACGTACTTAGGCTTAGTAATTGATAACAAGTTCAATTGGGCGAAACATGTCGAAAGGACATGCTCTAAACTGCGTGCTGTTATGGCAAAATTTTATATTATAAAAAGCAGAATACCTTTCGACGTGTTACTAACCATGTACAAAGCTTTGGTCGAAAGTATTATCGCGTATGGTCTAAGTAGCTACGGTCGCACCTACAAAACATACTTGGACCAAATTTATAATTTACAATATAGGCTACTTAAACTAATTGTACCTATAAAAATTAAACGTAAGTACGATAATGATCCTATGGGACTTTTTAAGTACTGTGGTATCATTCCAATACATAAAAAAGTAGAATTGTCTTTATTACAGGAACAGTATTTTAGGTCTGAAATTCAAATTCCAAAAAGTGGCCGTGTTATAACCAGAAGCATTTCTAACAAACTCCTCTCAGTGCCAAGATTTAAAAATTCATACGGCAAAAGAACTTCGAAGTATATCATACCAAAACTAATAAACAGTTTACCAGCCGAGATAAAAAACCAAATCACTAAAAAAAATATAAAATCAACTCTAAAAGTTTTTTACTCCAAGCAATGTATTCGGACATAAATGGGAGCATGCTGTATTGAGAACGAATCGCGCGCTCACTGCGATGGCTGGAGTAGGCTGTCATAGGTGGATTAGAAAGAACCGGTTATAGTGTACCCTGCCTACTGTAGCTGTTTAGTGTGCTCGCGCGCATTCGTAGGTAGGTATCATGTTTTTATTATTATTTTGTAAGTTGTTTACATGTTTAAATGCTTTTTATACGATTGTCGAGGATTTATTGTCTACACAAACCTAAAGTTGGTTTTTAGACAATAGAAAATAATATTGTATGATAGATTTTAAGATTCGATAAATAAACTAAAAAAAAAAAAAAAAAGGGCGATCAATCTTTCATAAAACCATCCATGCCACGGCGCCAGTTCTGGAATAAACCTCCATCTTATTTTCTGTTTTGTGCAGTACTCACTGTTGAGGACTTCTGCCGTAATTTTAAATTGTGGTGCATTATCTGATGTCATTAGTACAGGCACTCCCCTGACGGCGATAAACCTTCTCAATGCTAATAAGCATTCTTCAGCACTCATATCTTTCACCACTTCCATGTGGATTGCTCGAATTGCTAAGCACGTATACAAGAGCACCCATATCTTATGCGACTTCTCTTCGTCTGTGACTATAACAGGTCCAAAATAATCAATTCCCGTATAATCAAATGGGTTTTCAAGAGCCACCCTCTCTTTTGGTAGCTGTGGCATATCCGGAAGTTTAAATGGTCCTCCACCATGCTTTATGCATGCAGGACATCTCTTCAACACTTTCTTAACTTCATTTCTGCCTTTAGGTATCCAGTATTGCTGTCTTATTAAACTTAAAGTATGAGATGTACCAACGTGGTAATTTTTTACGTGTATATCTTCAATTATTCTTTGAGTTAATTCACAATATCCCGGTAATAAAATTGGGCATCTTGTATCATATGAAGATTTCAAATTTCCTATTCTGCCCTCACACCTCAATATTCCTTCTTCATCCTTGAATAAATTTAGGTTTTGTTTCAGGCTAGTATTTTTTCCTGCATGTTCATCGGGATAGTGTTTTTCCTGTATTTTCTTAAGTTGTTCTGTTAGGTCTAGTTCATTTTCTTCTATTTCTTTCTCGTTGTCTTTTCTCTGATCTATACGACTATCTGTTATCTCATCATAACGTTCCCTATTGTTTCGTTGTCATTGTCCAATGGCTCTGGTTCTTCTTCAGTACCGTCTTTGCAATTTTCTGGTGAGTCAACCAGACCCTCGCCAACCGCCAAAATATTTGTCACATCCTTTTGTTGTGGTCTCTCAGGCCATTTCCTTTCTTCTTTTCTTAGAAATTCAGGACCACTTAGCCACATGTTAATTCTTTGCATTCCGTCTTTTCTTGACGCAATATCTGCAGGGTTTTGTTTTGTGTCTACATATTTAGACTCAATGTCTTTATCCTTTTTAATTACAATTTCGTCCACTCTTCGTGTCACAAAAGGTGGCAGTAATTTGTTTGTAGCAATCCAGTCAAGTACAATTGTGCTGTCTGTCCATAAGACTAATCTGGTAATATTCAAATCCAAAACCTTCTTCACATATCTTATCAATCTTGTTCCTATAAGACACCCTAGAAGTTCCAATCTTGGAATTTGCAGATTTTCATTATCTTTCAATGGTGTCAACCTTGATTTCGACATTACTAACGATATTGTTACATTTTGTCCCTTGCAAGCTCGTAAATATACGACCGCAGCATAAGCATGCTTGGATGCATCCGTAAAACAATGTAGCTCTAAATCTGTAGCATTGAGATGATTCAAGTTTCGTGAGAATTCGTATTGACGAATGACTTTTAAAGATTCTTGTAATATACGCCATTGTTCCTGCCTATCCTCGTCTAATTTGGTGTCCCAATTTTCTTTTGTCTTCCACAAATCTTGTAAGAATATCTTACATGGTAACATGATTGGTGACATTATGCCGCAGGGGTCATATACTGAAGCAACTACCCTCAATACTTGTCTTTTTGTAGCAGTTCCTTTCTTCTCGTCTCGTCTTTCTAGTGAAAGGTTTCCTTCTTTCAACATTAAGGTGTCTTTCTTGGTGTCCCATCTCATCCCTAAAACATTTGTAATCTCGGAATTTTTGTCCCTAAATTGCTCAGGAAGCTCATTAAGGAAACTTTTGTCATTGGAGTTCCAATCCCTTATGTTCATTGAAATCTCTTCAAAAGTTTATTTTGTATCATGGTACAATTTCAATGCTTCTTGTCTTGAATCCACCCCCGTTACTAAATTGACCACATAGCAACGCTTTGCCACTTTATTCACCATATTCGTCTTTGTTTTGCTTTGATTAAGGTGATGATGAATACTTGCTGTCAACAGGAATGGGCTAGATATAATCCCAAATGGGACACGACAGAACCTTAAGTGCAATAAGTTTTGCTCATTAACGCCTTCCTTGATATCTTTTAACCATAACATCCTGGTCACATCTCTATCTTCCGTTTGCAAACCTAGCTGAAGAAAAGCTTTCTCTATATCAGCTGTGATTGCTATATGGCGTTGTCTAAACTTTATCAACAATGCAGTAAGATCCTCTAGCATAAGTGGACCTTTGTATAGACACTCGTTGAGACTGCTCTCATTTTTTGACTTAGCCGATGCATCCAGGACTATGCGTAGTTTCTTTCCTTCATGCCTTACCCCGTGATGAGGTAAATAATGTACAGGTCCTTTTTTGTTCTCAGGCGTATTTTTGAATGTTATTCTTTCTATTATTCCCTCCTTCAACTGCTGTTGAAATACTTCATAATCATAATCACAATCATTTATTGTTGAACTGTGTGGTACAAGATCTTATAAATACATAGGTTAAGTTTCAACAGCTTCGCCCATTAAGGACATACAATATTTTCAAAATTGCGAGATTCCATTACATCAGGTATTAAAATAATATTTAATAATTAATCAATTAGTATTAATAAATGTCAAATCCATAAAAATAATAAGCTAACAAAAAAAATACCTATTTTACTAATACATTGTTCAATTTGTCATTAAAATATTCTTCTATTGTGTAGTAAACCTTTTTTGTCAATAAATTAAATAATTTTCGCCTAAATTCAGCCACGCTTACCGATCCCAACATTGATATAGGCAAATGATTGTATACTTTTGGACCCATTCCTAACACACTCTTGTTAAATAGAGCGGTGCTGTGGCGAGGCATGCTAATTTTATTAACATGGCGTTTAGATGACAAACACTGAAATTGATGTAAATTATTTCTCACAAATAATGCTATTTCATATATGTACAGGCACGGAAAGGTCAATATTTTGAATTTTTTGAAGTATTCCTTGCAGGAATCTCTGGTTTTTAAATGACACACTGATCGTAAACATTTCTTTTGAGCTTTAAATATTGTTTCTCTTTCCGTACAATTGCCCCAGAATATAATCCCGTACCTTAATGTAGAAGTTACGTACGCATGGTATGACGTGAGGACAGTTGGTTGGTTTACGACTTTTCCCAGCATGTATAAGGCATAAGAGTAGCTGCCTAGTTTGGCGCAGACAGATTCTGCTTGCTTTTCCCAATTTAAATCTGAATCTAAATAAAGGCCTAAAAATTTCGTTACTGAGACCTCTTGAATTGTACTATTAAGATAATTTATTTGTGATGTCAATTTCTTATATTTATTAAATGTCATTATACAAGTTTTGTCAAGATTTATTAAAAGATTATGCATGTCAACCATTCAATTATGTTATTTAAAGCTAAATTAATTTCTAAGTCAATGGACTGGTCATTTTTACCCACAAAAATAGCTGTACTATCGTCGGCAAATAGAACCATTGGATGATCAATAGCTTTTGGTAAGTCGTTTATGTAACAAATAAAACACAATGGTCCAACTATGCTTCCTTGTGGGACGCCGAATTTTACTAACCTAGCCGAAGACAGATACGTTTTTTCTACACTTGAAGTTGGATACTTGCACTATTTGAGTCTGTTGAAAACGATTAGAGAGATACGACTTATATAAATTCAGGGCGTTTCCTCTTACCCCATACGCTTCTAGCTTATTTACTAGAATGTCATGATCGACGTAATCAAATGCCTTTGTCAAGTCCATAAACATAGCAAATACAGGAAGCTTTCTATCGCGCGCTGTGATTACTGTTTTTAATAAGTTGTAGATAGCAATGTTAATGGATTTATTTTTACGAAAACCAACTTGTTCGTCAATAAGGATATTGTATTTTTCCATATACGAATTTAGACTAGCGTGAATACATTTTTCAAACATTTTTGAGAATACTGGTACCAATGCAACTGGTCTATAATTGTTCATTACTTCACGATCAAGTTTTTTGAATAGTGACTTCACAATCGTTATCTTTAATTTATCTGGGTAGGTACCACAATCTATGCATAGGTTATTTATGTAACTGGTGATATAATTGTTGCTACATACTTAATTACTTTAGTCGTTATTTCATCGTATCCCGTACTAGGAGTATTCTTCAGCGACGTAATAATTTTAATAATATCTCCTGCCGCAGAAGGCGGCATGAACATTGAATTTGCATTATTCCAATTTATGGGTTTGGTAACGTTATTGTTCGGCTTAGTTTGTTTAACTTGATTTATATAAAATTCATTAAAAGCTTCCGCAACATCCTGCGGATTTGTCAATATTTTATCACCGTACTTTACTTGTTTAATATCAACCTTTGGGGGCTTACTAAATGTATTATTATTTATTATATTCCAAGTTGCTTTTGATTTATTAGTAGCCATGTTTATCGCATAGTTATTCCTAGATTTTTTGGTAAGTTTCATAATAGATTTTAATCGCTTTGCATACGTTCTAAATGATTTACGATTCTCGGCGCATGGGTTATTTCTATATTTCCATAACAACACTCTTTTTCTTTTGGTGCAAATTCGTATGCCTTTCGATATCCATGGGGGTTTTTTATGTACTGAATGTTTGCGCTTCACTAAAAGAAAGCAGAGGTCATATAATAATTTGAAAATGTCATGGAAGCGATTAAAAGCTTCATTTGGGCAAAGGCTATCAAAGACTTCTCTAAAACTTAGTCTACTCAGATTATCTCTAAATTTAATCAAATTTTCTTGACAGTAATCACGGCTGAATGAATACCAAAATTTTGATTGAAAAAAATCCTTTACTGGACATTTAAAATACTGTGCTGTATGGTCCGACAGAACTAATTGTATTATATCACAAGATGAACCCTTAACGTTATGTAGAAAGTTATCGATACAAGTCTTACTGGCCGGCCTAGTTGGCTCATGAAGGGATATTTTTAGATTATAGCTTCTCACAATATTTTGAAATGTCTCTGTCGTTTTATTATCTTCTAAAATATTGATATTAAAATCTCCACACACAACAACCTTTTTCTTTTTTAAACATATTCTGCTTAATACGTCATCCAAATTTTCGTAAAATATTTGTTTCGAAATCTTACAGCTTTTACAAGCCCTATAAATGCAGACTACTATTAAGTTGTGTTCAATTAATTCTATTGCACTGCATTCAATGTTATTTAGACTATTGCACTCTTTAACATCAGTAAGCGGGAGCTTACATAGGTAGGCGGGGGTTTTCATAGGTTTAGGGATAAACCTATGACTCTTATGAACCAGTAAACAGGACCCTCCTCTACGAGTTTTCCTACAGCAGCTGGCAGCCAAAATATAGTTCGGTATATTTAATAAAGCAGTATCACTATTTATCATATTATGTTCTGTTATACCCATTACATCAATAAATTTACTGTTGGTTTTAAGTTCTTCAATTTGTACCGCAAGAGCTCCTGATTTACTTATCAGGCCGTCAATATTTTGGTGCAAAATGTTAAGATTGTTTTTAGCAACGAAAAAAAGTTCTCGCACCACTATCAGTCGCCTTGGCGTCGTTTTCTGTTGTAAATGTGCCCTCTAAATTGTTGGAATCGGTCTGCGTACTTACACTTCTGAATACACATTTATTTTTATTATTTACATCTCCCTAACTTAATTTAGCTTTAGTACATAATTACATTGAGTTAATTCCCTGAGTATAGATTTACTAACATCCACGCGTATTAAGTCCTTATTAGGCACGTTGATACTATAATCCATGTCAATATATATAGCATGTCTATACTTTTTGCAGATACATCTAATTTCATAATTCAATTTCTTTTCACTTAAAAATCTATTATACGGAACTTCGCTTACAATTATGTTTGTGTAATTAAAGTAATTCAAAAAGCTATGCAGTACAAACTTGAAATTTTCGGGATGTCGGTCATTCATACCACCTAACATGACAATATAATCGTTTTTGGTTAAAGTGGTCAATTCTTCTTTATATGTATTTAAGATGTCATCTAAACCTGCATTGGCTTTCCAAAACGATATAACTTGATATTCTGAGCCAACTAAATGTTGCAGTGATTGCCTCAGTCCAATACCACGTTGATCTGCTAAAATGACTATCTTCTTTTTTGCTTCCTCTTGATTCTTTTCTAATTTACTTCTCGATTCTATCTTTTGGTTTGTTGTCGAGTGTTGCTGATGCTCAATTGTCGTTACCATTTGTGTTTCACCTTCTATACGTTTTGTTTTTTCTCGAGTAATTTCTTCTGAATTACATTCAAGTATTTCTTCCTTTCTATATTCTCCTACTTCTCCATTATTATGACTTCTAAAGTCGGTTGGCTGTACGTCGTTCGAGATTTGTAACCTATCACATAACGCTCTATTTTCCTGGTCAATTGATCTCAATGGAGTAGAGATTGATACATGTCTTTGCTTTTTCTTCTTTCTTCCAAATTTTGGTGTCATTTTATTTATACACGGGCTTTCAGTTAATCCCACCTTCTTAAGTAACTCTATGGTATTATCATTTTTTGTCAATTCTGATTTAAGATTTGTAATCTTAATATTAAGATTCTCAATTTCATTATTTGCGATGGATAATTTTAGGCTTAAATCGCGAATTTTTTCATTTAATATTTGTATGGCCTCATTTTCTTCCAAAGATGTGCTCGGCAAACTATGAGCAGTATCGTCAAACACTGATGAGCAGTCCTTAGATATCTCTGACATAGAATTGCATCGGCGGAATGGTTTTCTTTGTGTAACGTAATGTGATTCCATGTTTAAAAAAAAAAAAAAATTTTTTTCTTTTATTTTTTGTCGCTATTGTCTTATTGTAGTCATTAAAAGTATCAGTTATACTATCTCATATGTGTACTGTAGTTCAAAGAAAACAGTAATTCTAAAATTGAGCGCAAAAATACATCAGATTCCTGGGTTCGAACTCACACGTATAGGTATCAATCGTCGATCTTTGCTACCCCTTAGCTAACAATCCGCTGACAAAATTGATAAAATTTGTGACTCGGTTCTAATGATATGCTCGCCGCTCAGTTTTGTTCGAGCGTCGTGTGAGTCCAAAGGTCAATTGTGTTATAGTGACGTGCAACTCTGATTTAACGGTGGCATTTTGTTGCAAATTTAAAAGTTTCACTATTTCCACTTATTTATGTTGTTATATTCTGATAGTATTATGGTAATAGCGTCACGAGGGACCTATTTCATTGGTGCAGTGATATTTTTACAATGATTTTGCACTAAAAGTTCACTGACACTTGTAAATCTCAATTTTTCTGTTTTCCTGTGGTTATTTTCTTTTTATATCGGTATCACTGAAGAATCGTCATAAGTTTACAACGAATATATAAAGACAGTCACAATTTATGAAACAATAATATTTTTAATATTTAAAAGTACGCGGAGCTGTTGTTCACCGTGCGACGCCCTCTGGCGGACTTCATCATAATCTTTCAGCGTTTCTTTGTCCATTCGCAGAGTGACACTCTTAAGCCTCCCGAATGCTAAACCAAAATTTGTTGGTAGGTCTGGAGGGTACAATATGTAAGGCCATTTTACTTGATACCTTCCTTCCTCAATTTTTATACTCTGGTTGAAATGTTTCACCACCTCTTCTTGTTGTGTAGTTTTTGGAGGGTCACGAATTCCTATAGTTTCCAAGTCCCAAAGTTGACAAATATTTGAATCCTTTAAAGGCAGGTCAAGTTGTGTAAAGTATTTGCCTGTCCCACCATCACAATATCGCACGTCTAATTACTAGAGACTAACACAACTCGAAATATCACTTTTTTCAGGAACCGAAAAAAACGTTTAATTCTATTCACAGTTCTTTTTTTAGAAACCTTTAAATGTATATGTGTGTAAATATACAATCTATAACTATAAAAGGCTTTGTCCTGACTGACTGACTGACTGACTGACTGACTGACATATAGACAACGTACAGCCCAAACCGCTAAACGTAGAGACTTGAAATTTGGAGGGTATGTTTTTGGAGAGGTGTAAACGCCCACTAAGAAAGGATTTTTCGAAAATCAACCCCGAAGGGGGTTAAATGGGGTATTAAAGTTTGTATGAAACTTTTTATTCTCTGGTTCGATTGATACAAAACTTGGTATACATATTCTACTATAAAAATAAGAAGATACGGGTGTCACAGTTTTTTCAAAATCAGCTCCCGTTAGTATAAAAAAAAAACTAAGTTTTAGTGATAGTACGTTTGTTTCTCCTTAACTTTGTAACGGCTGTACATATTAAAATGAAATTTGGTATAGGGATGGGGATAGATGTGGGGATGGGGGTGGGGGTGGGGGTGGCGATGACACTGGGAACGGAGACGGGACGGAGATAGGCATGTTAATATTAAGATTACAATTGGTATCGGGATGGGGATGGGGATGGGGTGTTGATGGGTGGAGATGGGTGGGGATTTGGTGGGGATTTGGTGGGGACAGGTGGGGATGGGATGTGGATGTGGATGAGGCTGGGAACGGGGATGGGCGTGTCCATATTAAGATGAAAGTTGAAATCGGGATGGGGGTGGGGATGGGATGGGGTGAGGATGGGGTTCGGGATGGGGATGAGGGAGGGAACGGGGATGGGGACGGGGATGGGCGTGTTCATATTAAAATCACATTTGGTATCGGGATGGGGATGGGGTGGGGATGGGGATGGGGTGGGGAAGGGGTGGGGATTAGGTGGGGATGGGATGTGGATGTGGATGAGGCTGGGAACGGGGATGGGCGTGTCCATATTAAGATGAAAGTTGAAATCGGGATGGGGGTGGGGATGGGATGAGGTGAGGATGGGGTTCGGGATGGGGATGAGGGAGGGAACGGGGATGGGGACGGGGATGGGCGTGTTCATATTAAAATGACATTTGGTATCGGGATGGGGATGGGGAAGGGGGCGCTTATAGGGATGAGGCTGGGAATGGGGACGGGGATGGGCGTATTTATTGGTCGGCTGAACAGATGGAGCTGCATTTTTGGATAGGTAGTTATAGCACATAAGGTTCGGAAACGGACATAGGCTATTTTTTTGTAAGTCCACGCAGACGACTGTTTGACGGACATAATTATTATAGATACTGTACAGCCTAAGCTGCTAAATTAATTTTTAATATTAAATTAACTTACTTTTAAATGCCTAAACTAAATTTTGAGTGGTGTAAACTTACACTCAGCTCAAGCTGTGGTAGCTTCAGTGAGATCAAGCTCGACTCACATTCTTGGGGTCGCGGGTTCGAACCCGGGCGAGCCCGTTCCAATTAGTTCTTTGAAACTTACGCATGGATAATACCACTGGCTTTTCGGTGAAGGAAAACATCATGAGGAAACCTTCATATTTCCGGAGAAGAAATACGATAGTGTATGTGAATCCGCCAACCTGCACTGGGCCAGCGTAGTGAATATGGCCCAATCAGGGTAGGCCGATATACCATTAGTGTTAAGGGCTGATGCAGAGAAACGCACACTCAGCAAGGATTTTGAAAAATTCGCAATGTATCATTAAAATACCATTTTGCCGAAACCATTCATTTAAGGCTGTTAAGTTTTTTGACTTAAGAGATAAGATAAAATAAACATAAACATGTTTCAGAATTTTCAAACAATTTTAAAACTGGAAGGCCACGGGTCAATTTTTCATTTGAAAAAAAATATTTATAATTATAGATAAGCTAATAATAATAATAGCTAATCGAGTGTTTATGCGTAAGAAGATAAATGTTTTAAACACATGTACTTGATCCGGTGCACGCACCAAGCACAGCGCTTTCGAACCGTCCATCCCGCGTCGGCTCAGATACGTTAAAACCCGAGTATAATGACGCGCTGTACGTCGAGCGCGCCCCACTCCAACCCACACCGAGCCTACCTAAGCGATCAGTGCAGCACTGTATTTTATCGAAGTTTCGTAATTCTTGCGATATTTTGGTGATCTTTTTGCGTTCTTTGTTATCATACTTTTTCTGCTTAAGCTTATTTCATTTCATTTGTTATTTACATTTCGTATAATTATCGTTATTTGTTCCTTTAATTATTTAGATTGCTATTTAGTTTGTTATTCATATTTTTTTAAATTTTAGTTTACATTGTTTGTTATTAGGTTTTTTTATATTGTTACTGTTGATATTGTTATTTAGTTTGTTATTTAAAATGCTTAGTGAACTTCTCTTCATTCATGGAGCGAAGGTAAAACACTATGTTGTTCCCATCGTTGGTGATGGAGCGTGTTTTTTTGTGCGCTTTCTTTTTTAATTCACGGTACGCAAGAAAAGGCAATTGAGGTGCGAAAAAACATCGTTACTCATGTAGTAGCTAATTGGGAGGAGTTTGAAATCATGTCTCATGATTCAAACGGCGACAACTACACCGCTGCGACTGCATACTTTAATGACATGTCACGGCAGTCGAGTTGGGGCACTGCGTGTGAACTAGCCGCTGCAGGACAAATATATGAGTTTGAGTTTGAAGTTTATGAAAATGGCAAATTGTATGCAAAGTTTGGTACAGCAGGAAGACCCATAAAGCGGCTACGATTTACGGGAAATCATTTTGATGCGTATCTGTTAGAAGACATAGATATAATTTCTAACGGCACTCCACGTGTTCCAGTAGTAGCGAAAAAAAAACTAAGCGACGTGTTGAGGTTCCTACATCTCCAAGTTGCATTCAAACAGAAGATATAAGTTCTGACGCAACTTCTACTTTGCCTTTGTACTTTGATTCTTTAGCTGTAGAGATGCCCAAAAATAATTACAAAACGTCTTCAACTCATACCGTCCAAACTTCTTCAGCCCGATATTTTTCTGAACTGAATTCACCAACATTTACGGCTCAGTCTGATAAATTAATTTCACCTACATTTACGGTACAGCCTACTCAGTTAACAAATGACAAATTAATTTCACCTACATTTACCATCCCAACTATTCCCAGTTCATCACATTCTAATTTACCGACCTGCAGTGATATATCTCCCACATATATTTTTAAAGAAGCCTCACAATCTTCAGAAGTTCCATGTCCATCCATCCATCTATTCTGTCATGTCCATCTGTCTGTCTGTTTAAAATTCAACAAGACGGCATTGTTTTGAAGTAAGTATTGCAAACGCGACATGCCAAATTTGGACATCGTCAAGCAAACTTAAAGACTTGCAAGCGGCTTGGAAAAAATGCAATAATATACGTATTTTAGTGATTCAATTGAGTTGGGCCCCGATTTAACCGAATTCAAGTATTCAACATTACTACGCGGGCAAAGCCGCGGGCAAAAGCTAGTTGAGTATATAATTGATTACCGGCTTGTCTTTAAATAGCACAATTTCCTTAATATGTAATCTAATTTTTTCAGTTTGACTAGTAATCATGACTAAATATTTGTTCAATTGTTTTAGTAACTCAAATTGTGTTGATTTTACTGAAAAAAATTGAATTAATGCAGTCTTATTCTGTTAATTTTATATCTGATCTCTGTCAATATTAGTAGTGTATATCTTATATAATGTAAGTGCATTTTTGAAAAGAAAACAATACTGTTACTAGAAACAAAATATTTTTATTAATTATGAGTTAGTTAAAAACAAGGCAAGATATTTTCCGCGAATACCTTGTAAATCTTTCAAAAGGTGTATGAAACTAGTATCAAAATTAAGGTTTTGTAATAAAAATCACATTAAATAACAAATAAAGTAATTGTTTAGCAAAAACCTCTATCAATCCTTGAATACGGTTGCTTAAACATTTAACAAAATTAACACTTCTAACAAAATGTCACATAAAAAATAAAACATAATTCTCTGTCAGTTCTTGAGTAGGTTGGTACAATATTAAGAAAATATTTAACAATTTTTAAGACATAACAAAATGAATCAAAGCTCTTTTATAGGCACTTATATTACTATTTCAGTATTATAAATATTTTATCTCTTATAAGTAGGTACAAAAACAAAAATATGAACTATCAAAGTTTACTTAAAATAACAGCAATTACTGTGTAAAAAAACTAAATAGTCATAACAATCAGACTTTGTTTTGAACTTATTTATATACTTACAGATAAAAAATCTTAGGAATCAATTATCAACATTTGAGATCAAAATTACACGGTGATTTGATCACCAAAGTTACTTAATTTAATATAATCAGACTTTTACATTCCTATCTTAGATAATAATCAACTTATCAATGATAAAGTATAGTATAAAAATTGTTTCCCTGAAAACTCATTCAATATCTAATGCCTTCTTAAAATAAGAATCTACGTATCTCTCTGGTATAATTTTCTTATCAATCAACTCCTTAATATCACGCTTTTTATTAGTGCCCAAAGGAATTTTCTGCAAATAAGCCTGTTTTAAAGTTGTGGAAAATCGATGATCTTGTGCTCTTCTTATATTTCTTACAAAAGCTTTTTTAAAAACAGTATCTTCGTAAGAAGTTTTATAAAAGAAAGTCATCTGCTGATGCTTTTCAACCCGAAGTTGTTTTATGTCATGCCACTTGATCTTTTGTCTGTCAGAATTAACAGTAAAATTGTTACCCCATTCTTCTTGTAAGGCTTTCAAATCATAAAACTTGTCATGTGTCAGCTCTTGTACATTATAAGGTTTCCCAGTTTTCTTGGCTGATCCTATGAGTGTAGCATATTGTTGTGGAGTGTATATTGAACCTGCCTTAGTGAACCGTTTAATTTGTTTTTCAAAGACACTATGAACATTGTCCCCCTCGTTTTGGGAATGGCCACGAATTAAGAACTTATGAGTAATTGAGTTTACTCTCATGGTTGAAACAGCAAAAGCATAGGCTGATAACAGATATTTGTTTTTTTGTTGCCCACAGCAGTTATCACTATAGAATATAATGTCAAGATCGGTGTCTGATGAATTTTTTTCAACTAGCATTTGTATGTATTGTAACACACATGACCCTATTTCTACTGCACCACGTTTGCCTTCGATTTCGTCCCAAAAATAACAGTAGACATCTTTAGCATACAAATCACCGATTGTAAAATTTAAGCAATTAATACGGGATTTATAAAAAAATAAGGATGCTTGACCTTTTGGAACTTGCAACATGAAAATGAAAAAAATATGAATATAATTTATGAAAAGACTTATATATTTTCAAACTTGTATTTGTATACCATACAATTTGAAATAAAAAAAAGATAATTTACTTCAGCATTTATTTAATTAACACCACTTTTGTGACTTAGCAGGTTTTCGTAATCAAATATTTATTTTAAAAAACAACTTAACAGGTTTTCATAAACCAAAACAAAATTTATAAAAGTATTGATAGCATTCATAAAACAAAAACAAAAGAAAATCTCTAAAAATTAACAAAAATTAGGTTCTGTCTTTATGTCCTTAATTTAAAAACATAATTTTCTTTCAAGACCAAACAAACTTATATGGTTTTATACTAAAATTAAAGTTTTGAAACTTTCATTTACAATCTTAAAATTATAATATTATTAGGTACTTTTAAACAAAACAAACTCTCAAAATGAACAAAAAGTAGATTCTGTCCTTATAAAATCTAGAAACATATTTTTTATTTTCTTTTTATCGTAAACTAAATAAAACCTTTATTCTTATAACTAAGCAAATATTACTCAGTCTCAATGTTCAAATCAGTCTCAACTTTAGTTTTCTACTCATGGGGTAAATTGTCGTAATAATTACGGTAGTCTGCAGGTAAGGTATCTTTCAGATATTGCAGATCGTCAAATTTTCTTTTCGTTATTTTCCTCCTAGTAAGGTGCTGATTTCGGAGAGAATCAAAAGGCAATGCAGTAACTGCCGGTGATTTTCTTTGCGGTAGTACAGTCCAATCTTCTGTGAATCAAGCAGAGCAAGCAGATTCCCAGGGCCCATTGTATGTAGAGCGGAAACCTACTTTAGTACTCAGCTTGTCAATTTTGAGAACTTTTATAGGACGTGAAGGAAAAGATGATTTTTTGGCGTAAATTGTATCTAAGTGGCTAGTCCATGATCGAAAATAAGATGTATCTACCTCTACGACTTCAAATGGACTTGGCTTACAGCGGGCATTTTGGAAAATTTCTATCCAATCCGATGGAAGTTCTGCTCTTGTCTTAGATTTCACCAGACCCATATTTTTGTCACACTCCATATATGAGTGGCCTCTCACTGGAAATGTCATAGTAATTTTTTCTAGCTTTTTCTCATGATGTACTAAGTGATGCAGGAAACGAAACATAGTAAAATTTTTATTTTGCCCTCCGCAAGAGTCACAAAATATTTGAAGGTGAGTTGTGGTAGGCTTCATGTAGTTATAAACAAAGTGATGGACAAGCGAGCATACATCATCACTCCCTTTTTTACCTTCTGTTTCTGGATACAAGTAAAAGATGCTTTTTGATGAAGACAAAACATGCACATTGAAAGCAAAGACAGATAGCTGTCGTTTATAATAAGTATCATTTGTTTGTATGTTAGGAGCACAAAGATTTTTACCATAATCAAAACATATTGCCTCCATTGAGCTGCCTGCTTCTCTGCTTTGTAATCTTGCCATCCGTTTTCTGTAGTAAAAGGTGCTTGCTTGTAGCTTATGTAGTTTATTTTGATTAAAAAGATTCAAAATTTCCCGATCCAATGTGGATTTGGCAATTGTATCTGCGCATGTCTTCTTCTTAGCCTCCAATGCTTTTGTTTTTGCTATAAATTCATCACAAATGCTGCATGTATCTGTACGAGGATAGCCGAAAGCAATGTTAAAGTCAGTGCAAAAAATATTTCTATAAGTTTCGTAAGATACAGATACACCTTGATTATCTTGAAGGAACATTGCATGCATTTTTTTTACATTCAAGTCTTCAGGCAAATATGTTTTACTTGAATCATGTAGACTATAATGACTGGAACGACCTAAAACAAAAGATAAAAATATTATTTTACTTATAGAAATAAATGTACAAAATATTGTAACTATTATAGTTCTATAAAAATTATACATTACCTTTAAATGAATTAATATGCGCTCTAATTAAACTTTTGACATCATCATTGAGTTTTACATGACTGTTATGTTTTCCTCTCTTATCAACTGCAGCACATCCAGTTTTCTTCAAACTTGCTACTAAATATTCTACTTTTTTTCTCGTTATTCCATGTATCGACAGGAAAGCCTTTTTGCATATAGTCATTTCTTTTATTTCCGAATCAATCATAGCAAGTACTCTGTACTTGTACACAGCATCGTAATGTAATACTCCTTCTTTCTTGGACGGCCTATTAACTGGGAGAACTGAGATTAATCCACTCAAATAGCTATTTTGGGCATCATGTGATGCTAGTAAATTGAAATTCTGGAGAATTTGGGTTCTTGATTCCATGGGAATCTTATCGAAACATCCCAATCTGCAACCACAGGGTGGACCAGGTTCATGACTCGACAATTTTAACTTTTTCAACACTTCAGACATACGACCGTGTGATTTTCTCTTTTTGGTAGTCTTATAAACGTAATTTTCATCACAATCACTATTATTATTGCTCATTCTGAGATAAACAACCAAAAATATAGCGCACAATGTACCACGACGTAAAATTTCTGCAAGGACGCGTAACTGACAGCTGACACTTGTATGACACAATAATTAAGATGGCGGACTATGAGCGCGTTCTTTGTTACAAACGTTGCGATCAGCCCGTTCTAGCGTGGTTTCATAGACAATGGGCACCTTTTTACTAAGAATGGAATGCAATGGGCTCGTTTTATTCTAAACTTGGATTTTTTAAAATGAACTTTTATGTATAATGAGCCCCTTTTATCATGTTTAAAATAAAGTGCTCTGATTGGCCATAGAATTATAAGTAAATGGTACAGTTAATTCAAAAAAGGTAGAAATGTTAATGAGCTCCTTTTTTTCCTGTGCCCTTCAAATATTATTTATTTTAGGTAAAATTGTTGTATAAAAATTTGGATTAAAATTAGAAACGTAGTTCTTAGGACACTGTTTAATGTATCGAACTCAAAAGTACAATAACATTTATAATATTTTGCACAGATAATTCTTTTAATATGGACTTATCACAAAATCAATGGAGTTGGATACTTTTTAGCAAAATTCTTTGGATTTCGTGACATTTTTCAATAATCATCTCTTGTTAACATTTAGTAATCATATCTGTTTATCTCTAAATTGCTAATAATTAAGGAATACTGCTTATATTACTAATAATAATAGTAGTGCTTTTGTTGCCATCTAATAATCTTCTTCTGACGAATCAATTATTTCTTCTTGCCCCATTGCAGCAGATATTTCGGCTGTTTCCAACAAATCTAAATAAAAGCTTCTTTTCTCAACAGGCACATAAACCAGAAGCTTTTTGATGTCACGAAGCTTTAGTGGTTTTATAGGTGTCATCCCTTGGTAACAGTCTTCCAGGTCATTGTTGATGATTCCACCCATACCAACACGATAAAGTACAAACTTTTTGAAATTTTGACCAGTCATTGATGCAGACGATTCAGGATGGTGGTGCTTTTGAAAACGTGCTTTGCGACACACAGATATTCCAGCTATTGAGGGTTTTATATGAGCTTCATACAAGCTCTTATAGTCCTTAATTTTCAAGACACGATCTCCAGTGATTTCTTTATCACGTAGGTTTTTTTCCAGAAATACAACTTGAAATTTATCAGTGATTCGCGAACCCTCTATCAGATCTACGTAGTAGCCAGGTGTGTAAACCTTTTCTGATTTTATGCGTTTTCTCTCTATCAGCGCGAAATCTCGATCTATCGGCATCATCGAATGACCTGGAATAGGGTATGATATCGTAACTTTTTCAAATATGTTATTTGTGCATAATTGATCCAGGAAAGTAAAGAGATAGCGGTTTTTATTCTGGCTGAAACAGTTATCGCAAAATAGTTCCAAGTGGGTATGTTCTGGACGTTTGTTGTGCTTGATGTAGTCTGCCAAAGCCGTCAAAACTTCATTGGGACCCTTTTGCCCATAATTTTCGGTATAGACATACATGCAAGCGGTATTTTTGCTGAGGTCGTGAATTCCGAAGTTGTGTAGCCATAACTGACGCAAGTAATACTCTACTGAAACGTTTGTTACGGGAAGAGGTAAATTTTTTTGGTAGTCGAAGCAAAGTGATAATTTATCATTTTGTTTCTCTGCTTCAGTTTTTGTGATTGATTTTAGAAACACTTCTGCCTTTCTTAAATGTAAATCTTTTTCTGTATTCAAGGCTTTAATTTTTTGTGTATCCTTGTTTATAGCTGCAAAATCTATTTCAACTTTCAGTTTTTCACACGTTGTGCAAATATCCTTTCTAGGTAACCCAAAAGCAATATTAAAATCTTTGTTAAAAATTTCGTTAAATTTGCTGTACGTCATTTTCACTCCAGGGTTATCACATTTGAATTTTCTGTGTAGTTCAGCAACTGAAAGGTTGGAATCGACGTATTTCTTATGCTTGTTGCATTCTCTTGAATAATGAGATTCCCGAGCTGGTATACTTTGGATAAAATTGTGAACTTTTTTAATCACTTCTTGACTGTATATAGTATAACAAAAACCACTGCTTTAACACTTAACTCTTTATTTCTTCTTCCACAGTCTATTACTATAATTATATCGACTTACTCCTACTGCACCACAGATAAGACTTCCAGCGCTACTCGCTCCAACTACCTCCTCCTTTCTACCCCTACCCCTTTCTTAAAGCGCCAACGTACCATTCGTACCGGATCTTTAAACAACCAATAGGCGCACACCGACAGTATTTTACAAATCAACTGACCGATTTATAATGGCCACTAATAACATATATAATTTGACATTCTATATACACATTTTAAATATTGTTATACAATTTTATTTTATTTATTAACTAATTAAAAATGACGCACAAATTGTTATTACATTTTGGCTACAACGTCATTCTAGAATCAAATGAATTACTTTAACTGCTTGTTTGTCTTAAACATCCCTAAATTACAAGAATTAAATGCCCATACCTATTATTATTTACTAAACAGTATTTATAACTATAAAATAACGCTATTAACTATACATTTTTATATAATTATTGGGTCAAATCACAACATTCGGCCATCCGACTGCGTGCTAACTCCGAAGCACGCGCAACTCACAACATTCGACAAGTAAAGTAATTTATAAGTATTTATATTATAGTATTTTGTGATTATAATAATTCTTCGTAATATTGATATATCCTTATCTTTAGTTCAATGAATATACTATTTTAATTAACATTGGCAAAATAATATTTTTATTCCTCATGATTTAGTAACAATATCTGTAAGGTAACATATCTATTTTTTTTTTTGTTAATGATGTTAATATAATATTTATAGAAACAAAACTGTTAATTCGAGTCAGAGTCCGATGTAATAGAGGGAGAACGGGAGGGCCCGTTAATCTCCAGCGATTTAATATTAATCCATGACCGCATTCTATCCGCAGCTACGACCGTTACATATTTTTTTGTGTTAAACCCAGGTACATTTGAAATTTCATAACGGTCATTGCCCAAACTTTTAGTCACCTTGTAAGGCCCATTAAATTTAGGTAAAAGCTTCTTGCTTTTTCCATCATTCTTAAAATTGGTTTTGGTAATTTTTACCAAATCACCAACCGAGTATATAGCAGCAGGACACCTTTTGGAATCGTATATTATTTTTTGACGTTCTTGGCTACGCTTAATATTCGCAGATGCTTCCAGTCTTATCTTTTCAATCTCAGTTGGTGTCGTTATAGAAGGCAATATAAACTGATCGTTTGTTTCGTCGCTCGGATCTAAATCCGGAACGGTTGATGAAAATTCGCTGTCAAACGGGTTAGTCGGAGTCTGTGGAGCAGTAGAGTTAATGCTTGCGTTATCGTTGGTTAATGAAGAGTCTCCAACCTCGACATTGTTCTCGGACATGTCAGTTAAATCAGTTTCATCACTTACTCCGGGGAATTCAGTTGTTAACATATTATCTTTAGGTCCATTCAGTCTTACTCCAAATAATATTTCCGAAGCGCTCTTTTTAGTAGAGGCATTAATGGTATTATTAACACCCCATTGTACTTTTCTCAGTTGCTCGTCCCAAACACGTTCGTCTTTGCCAAAATTTTGAGTGGATAATGCTTGCAAAATGGTTTGGTTGAACCTTTCAGCCTGACCATTTGCCCTTGGACAAGCAACTGCGTTTAGTATATGCTTTATTCCTTTACTGTTGCAGAAATTCTTGAACAGAGACGAAGTAAACGCAGTCCCGCGGTCAGATATTAGCCTACGTGGTACCCCAAAGTCGGAGAATAATTGTTCGAGTACTTTTACAACACTTTTTGTTTTAGTGTCTTTTACTGGTCTCGCAAATAGGTACTTCGTAAACCCATCAACAATCGTCAAGATGTAGTTATTTCGAGACTTGCTTCTCACAAACGGTCCTAAGTGATCCAAATGCAGAGTATCAAATGGCACTTCTACTTTAGGAATCGGATGTAAAAGCCCAGTACTGGTTCGAGCTGCACTATCTTTATTATATGCGCAGTCAATACATGCGGCGACATATTTTTTTACAAAACGTCTCATTTTTGAGAACCAGTATTTACTTTGAATCAGTTCTAATGTCTTGGTAAGACCAAGATGGCCCGCATCGTCATGATTTGCTTTACAAATCTGCCATCGCGCGTCTTTGGGAATTACAAGCCGTAATTCCTCTCCAACTCTTCTATGTAGGGAATGATTTTTAACAGCGTAGTTCTTCTTTATCTCTAAAACTTCTTCATCGACATTTGGTTTTAGAATTTTGAAAATTCGATTAAGTTCGGAGTCAGCCATCTGTAGTGTAAGTAACCAATTTTCTGTATTTATGTTTAACGTATTTACAAGCTTAACAGGACTGCCCTTATTAGGAGGATTTCGACTTAATGCGTCCACATGGCTCATACGACAACCCGGTCGGTATTCAATAGTGAAATTGTATTCACTAATTTGTAACCACCAACGCGCTATGCGGGGTATCAAATCCTTTTTAGTAAGGGTTGTTCGCAGTGCATTACAGTCTGTGTAGACGCAAAATGTTAGTCCTATAAGGTAGGGTCGAAATTTCTTTAGCGAACAAACCACCGCTAATGTTTCTAACTCGTAAGAGTGAAAATAGCGCTCTTCTTGTGTGGTTTGTCTGCTAAAGTATGCAACAGGCTTTAGTACCCTAGGAGACCTCTGCCACTGCATAAGTATTCCACCTAATCCTAGTGAGCTTGCGTCTGTATGCACCTCAGTTTCCAATTCTGGGTTGTATAAAGCCAAGAGCGGTCTTTCAATTAAACGACCTTTCAAGCAAGAGAACGATTTTGCCTCCTCGGAATTCCACCGCCACTGCGAATCCTTTTTCAGCAGTGCAGTCAAGGGTCTGGCTATTTCTCCGAAACCTTTTACAAATCTGCGAAAATAACTAGCCAACCCCAAAAACTGACGCACTTCGTGTACGTTACGTGGCGCGGGGAAGTCTCGAACGGCCATTATCTTTCCTTCACTTGGTCTTATACCCCCTGCGGAAATTTCATACCCGAGATATTCAATCGTGGTGTCGAAAAAACTACACTTCGATGGATTCAACGTCAAACCGGCCCTCTGAATTACTTGCAACACATCCTCGAGTCTTTCGAGGCCTTGGTCAAGCGTGGCTGATGGGATAAGGAGATCGTCCATATAGGCATTTGCGGATTTAAATCTTCGCGGTCCCAAAAGATGATTCATCATTTTCTGAAACACCGAAGGCGCATTAGCCAGCCCGAACGGCATACGTTTGAATTCATAATGTCCGTCCGGGGTGACGAACGCTGTCAAATGACGACTCTTATCTCCCATCGGTATCTGATAGTAGCCGGAAGCCAGGTCCAAGGTGGTGAAAATTTTATTACCACTCAAATTAGAAATCTGGTCGTCAATTAAAGGTAACGGATATTTGTCTTTTATGGTTTTGCTGTTTAGGGCTCGATAATCAACACAAAGCCTTAGATCCCCATTCTTCTTTTTCACTAATAGAATGGGGCTAGCATAGTTCGAGTCAGATTCCTCAACAATGTCATTTTCAATCAAATCATCAATTATATCTCTAGCCTTTTCACGTTCGTAATGTGATAAACGATAAGGCCTATAAACGACTGGAGTTTTATCATGTAATTCTATGTTCATCATTGTATCCTTTGTACAACCTAGCTCGCCAAGAGTGGTGGCAAAGCAACTCCGATATTTTTGTAAAAGCCGATATAATTTGTCACGTGTAGACTGATCAACACCTTCGTTCACTTTAATATCAGTTTCAACTAAAGGTGGAAGTCCATTGCTCTTTTTCGCCATTTGTACACTAACCTGCTTGATAACTTTAGTTTCCGTAATGGGGCTTACTCTGGCGATCAATTTATGCGCCTCAAATTTTAGGGGTTTGTTTGTCAAAGCTGTAACGAACATTACAGTTTTGCCTTCTTGAACATTGTAACAGCCTTGATGTAAGTGATGTTCTTCATTGGGACTCATTCTGATGCCACCATCGGTGTAGATATTCCCCGTGTAAGAATCTTTAGTATATACTTCTACTAACCCTCCCTTTGTGATTACTACGTCCTTTGCGACATACAAATCATAGGTATCACTACCTTTGTTGGTGACACCAGAAGGAGTATGATAGAAGACGAGTCTGTCTTTGTCTTTCATTACAGTAACGGAAGCCAATTCGGTAAAGTTCTGCCCTATCAACACTGGAGTATTCAAGTACGCATCATCTACTGCCAAAACTTTCAAATTAGCTTCAACTTCATCAATTCTAATTTGGACAAAAGATTGAAATTTTGGGATGACTGTTGAATTCCCAAATCCTTTGATTGTTGGTAAACACGAACTATGTTCCACGAGACCAAGAGCTTTAGCGTCAGAATACCTAACGAGACTGCATTCGCTTCCAAAATCTATGTACGCGTTTAGCATAATCCCGTTAACACAAACATTTTTGTAAAATTTATTGTTTGTGTCATCTTGAGTATTCGCGATACTGTGGTTGAGAGGGGTCTCGTCCTCCAGTTGATTACCTTTGAAATCCTGCATCTCGCATTGGCTAAGTGTATGAGCCAAGTCTAGATTTATCGATTCGCTGGCAACGACCTTTAATACTCGTTTTTCAGCCGATTGACCAAGTTGACCACTGGCCTCATGCGATTGCAAAGGTTTTCTGGTGCAACTTTCGGAATTATGACCTACTCTACCGCATTTCACGCACTTCGTCAAGGGTTTACTACAAGATTGGTAAGTATGACCCCGTTCGTTACAATTAAAACAAACAAAATCAGTACCTCTGTCAAAATTGGAAGACCTATTCGGATTGTTTTGCCGTACATCCCGCCGTTTAAAAGTATTGGCTGGCAACCCTCGATAATCTTTCGATTGTACAGGCTGTTGCGACGCTAAATAGCTTAAAAGGTCCTCTGGTTCTTTACATTTTAGCGCTTGCGCTCCGCTCCTAATTGAACTGTTAGTAATACCGTATATGATACAGTCGACAGCTTTACGACCGACAATCTCGCACCTGCTTAATAATGATAATTTTTCATAGAAATAATCCCTCAGGGTTTCATCCATGCGAGATTTTCGGTTTAACATTTCCTCTAACAATATACCATAATTAATATCATTTGGAAAAGCTTTCTTAAATTTAAGCTGCCACTCCCCCCATGAATAGTCTAGTGATGGTAGGGATTCGTACCACGTCTTTGCCAAGCCGCGTAGTTTTTGCAAAGCATAATGGATAGTTTGCTTTTCATTCCAGTTGTAAATAGCTGTACATTCGTTAACCTTTCGCAACCACCGTTCCACATCTTGAGATTTACTGTTAGGGTCAAATTCTGGTACAACGTTAGTAGTAGTATGTGTATTCTTACTTGAGCTTTCTTGTAACAGGGTTACAATTTTCAGCAGATCTTCTGTCGTCATGGCTCCCGACGATCTCTTCCTTTTGCTGGATGACTCCTCGGCATCGTCTGAATTGGATCTTCTACGTCTTCTGCTTGGGAGCTCCGGTGTATGGCTTCCATCACCGTTACCTGAAATGTTTTGCACTTAAAGTCCTTTCCTCAGTAGTAAATATCTAAAGCATGTTCCGATTCAACTTTGATTTACGGAACCTTTTTAAGACTTAATTTTTACAAGACAAAACAGGAGAGCTTATGCAATATACTCGTATTCCAGCCAAACTTACATGGCCGTTACGTATAATGCTCACACTTCTAAACCACAGCACACCTACATGGCTGTCCCATAGTTGGTACTTCAAAATTATAAAATATAGCTCACCTACATGGCTGTTCCATAGTTGCCTCATCGAAATTCTACACTTCAGCACACCTACATGGCTGTCCTATAGTTGGCACGTCAAAATTCTAAAATACAGCTCACCTACATGGCTGTTCCATAGTTAGCTCATCGAAATTCTACACTTCAGCTCACCTACATGGCTGTCCCATAGCTGGCACGTCAAAATTCTAAAATACAGCTCACCTACATGGCCGTTCCAGAGTGAGCACGTCAAAATTCTACAATACAGCTCGCCTACACGGCTGATGCATGGTCAGGTTTTTTTTTTAAATACACTACCGCTCACCTACATGGCATAAAGTGGTTCTCAATGTATTTTGAATTTAATAATCTGTTGTTAGGAGTTTAATATTATTTAGTTCAAATCACAATAAAATTATCGGGGAGTGGCCCCGACCACATCTTATCGTAATATCAACAATCCCCACTGGCACAATACACCGGTAACATTATTGGGGAGTTGCCCCAACCGAAAGTACCAGGGCATTCCACCAATAAGTTCTGTTTAGCACAGCATGGAGAAAATCCAATAAAAACTATATATTTTTAGCTTCTTACTTTCAGACTTATGTTCCAACAATTTGAGAATCACTTTTTAAATGTATTATTCTTATTTAACAATTTATATTTATATATATGTACTTACGGTTTTTATCCGACATGGCTCGCAGGTCTTAGCACTTCTGACTTATAACAAAAACCACTGCTTTAACACTTAACTCTTTATTTCTTCTTCCACAGTCTATTACTATAATTATATCGACTTACTCCTACTGCACCACAGATAAGACTCCCAGCGCTACTCGCTCCAACTACCTCCTCCTTTCTACCCCTACCCCTTTCTTAAAGCGCCAACGTACCATTCGTACCGGATCTTTAAACAACCAATAGGCGCACACCGACAGTATTTTACAAATCAACTGACCGATTTATAATGGCCACTAATAACATATATAATTTGACATTCTATATACACATTTTAAATATTGTTATACAATTTTATTTTATTTATTAACTAATTAAAAATGACGCACAAATTGTTATTACATTTTGGCTACAACGTCATTCTAGAATCAAATGAATTACTTTAACTGCTTGTTTGTCTTAAACATCCCTAAATTACAAGAATTAAATGCCCATACCTATTATTATTTACTAAACAGTATTTATAACTATAAAATAACGCTATTAACTATACATTTTTATATAATTATTGGGTCAAATCACAACAATAGAATGACTCTGTCTTCCTCTCAAATCAGTTATATCTTTTTCTTTGTGTTGTACTTTGCGCTGTAGTCGTTCCCTTTTGATTCCGTGAATAGCCAAAAACGCTTTCTGACATACATCTACCCTTTTTTTCTTCAGGCTCACATGATATTTGAAAACCTTTCGTGGTCTTGCTTTTGTCGGAGAATTCAAAGGGCGAAATCTTTTAGGATCTGTTTCTTGTAAACATCCCTGCAAGTAAATATTTTGCTGTGTATGTGATGATAAGCCAATGAATTTGTTAAAAATACTGCTTACTTCCTTTTCTGATATTTTGTCACTACATTTACAACGACATGCTGGTATTTTGCGCATAATGTGTTTCTTAATATTTTCTTTTATATTCAAATTTTTCTTCCATGTCTTTGGGTTGGCAGTCTTTTTTTTTCCTTTTTTGTTATGTGCTAGTGAATCTTCTATATTTTCATTCTCAACTTTTTCTTCTTCCAAATAAAATTCACCAGTACTTTCATTAAGTACTAAGCTCTTTGTTGAAGTTCCTTCTGTCATTTTAAAAGTTGTGCCAGTTTCCATAATATTGTCTTCATCCTCAATATCGCTTTTTGTAGCATCACTATCAATTTCGTTATTCAATAACATTTCTCCCGTTTGTTCATCTAATCTTAGTGTTTTAATACTATTTTGATTGTTGTATACTATTTGGTTCGTGCCAGCCTGCAAACTAATTAAAAAATTCTTTTAATGCATAAACCTTCTTGTGTATTTGCATTAAAATGAACTCCCAAAAAAGAAAAATTTAATTTAAATCATGTATTGTATTTGAGGGTAGGTAGTAAATTTTACTACCTACCCTCAAATACAAAACTGACACTAAATAAGCTGGCTTATAATTCATATATAATATTGAATATATGAAATTAAGCCAGCTTCTTTAGTGTTCGTTTTAAGTACCTACAATATGTTGAGCTACTTAAACTTTTCTTGAAAACATTGTTAATAAAAGTAAATAAAATATTCTTACGCAAACCTAAAATACTTACCTCGTCTCTGCATGAACCTGGATGCGTATACCGCAGTTTTTCTGGGGTGTATCTTCATCATTTAATATACCGCAATCATTCATTAGCCTGAAGAAAAACCATTTTTTTTTTAGAAAGTTTAGTTGTTATAATTAAAGCTAAAATTGTATGGAAAACTACTTACCGTCGAAGTTTATCCTCATTCATGGTGAAATAAGCACATTCAGAAGCACTTTTCACCTTATTTTTGATATACAGTTGTTGCACAAAGTTTTTGCCGTAACGTATTTAAACTGTGAAAAAAAACGGTCACTGGTGTAGCCAGGACATAGACTCAAAATTGAAGGACTTAGTTACTTTTAAATAAAAAATAAGTAACATAGTTACTTTTTGCTTGAATTTACGCACTGCTTTGTACTTTGTTACTTTAAGAATTGAACTGAATGGAGTTAGAGACTTTAGGAATTGGGAAAAACGCACTTAGAGACACTTTAGAGAAAAAAGGGTAAGACCCGACGAAAGAGGGAAATAAGAGATTTTTTTTGAACTGGTAATATAAAAATGGCAAAATTAGGACTTAGTGACTTTAAGAACTAAGCCATCCATATATTACCATCTGGAGTATACCGAAGAGCTTTCATGTCAGTTACTTTGGGGTCACCTTTACCGCGTCCAGGACGAATGCTTTTAAAAAACCCAACGTCATTAAAGCTTTTGAAAAAACTATGGTTTAAGTAAGTTACGTCGTAAGGTCTGGGGTGTTTTCTTGCTGATTTACAAATGGTGATGTACTCTGCGGGCACATTGATGTTCTTGTTTTTAAGAGCCCGTTCAACAGAAGAATGAATACTGTCAGCTTCCATCTGCGTATGCCCAACTTCTAGAAATTTTTGTTCTATGATAATGTTGTTGTTCATAGCCGTGCATAATAATGCATTAGACATCACACAGTTTCTGTTTTGATAGGTACAACCGTCGCTATAAAAAAATATTTTATTTGGTTTTTCTGGCTCACTTTGTAAAAGCTTTTTTTCTATTAAGCTTACCCAAACACTTGCAAACTCTTCAGAATTCAAGCCTCCTTCAGTTTCGTTCCATAGATAACAATAGCCATCTTTGTTGTTTAAATTAAAAAAGGCAAGATTGTGTATTTGGAGCTTTGTTCTATAGTACAAACTACTAATATTTGATTTAGGGGCCATTAGAACCGCCTGCAAGTCTACAGTAAAAACAAGATTTTCTTCACGTATGTCTTTCTCCTTCTCAGACCTAGCTTCTTCTTTCTTCTTTAGATGTTCTGAATATTCTTCTTGGGATTTATTTCCGACTTTATAGAGAGCACATATTTCGCACTGATCTTTTTTAGGGTGAAACAATCCGAGATTAAGATTGTCAAATTCTTCATGAAATTTGCAGATGGATAAAGCAACTACATTACGTGTTTTACACCAATCATTGACATAAAAATCATAAAGGGATCGCTTTGAACGCCACTCTGGCAACAAGTACTTCTTTTGTGTACTAGCACGACAGTAGTGCGATTCCATCGCTGGCAGTGATTCTAAAAACTTTTTCAGCTCCTTACGTTCTGATTCGAAAGGCTTAGAAGATGTTTTTGTTTGTTTGGAATCAAAATCCTTGTCATTCTTTTTAAAAGCTGCCCCTTTTTTATTTTTCCAATTTAAAACAGTCCATCTACCAATCCCAAGCGTATTTAAAAACTGTGTTCTGCAGACTTTGATTGGCTCATCATCCTTTTTTAAATGATAAAATAAAGATTGTCCTCTTTTCGATTCCTCATTATAAGTTTTTCTTCTCCTTGGTCTCTTGACAGGCAAAGCTGTCACAAGATTATCAACAAACATTTTTTTTTCTGCCCAACTCATTGTCCAAAATTCTTTAAAAATATTCTGCCTATCTGTCTCTGTAAACATTGAACATTTCAAAGATCCTTTTTGAGTTTCTTTACACGAGCATCTATTCTTCATAGTTCTAGGCTGCCTTGGAACTTCATAATTCCACTTTTCTTCTTTTTTTCTTCCATAGTATTTTTTTCCAGATTCTCTCAACTTTCTGTTACTTTCAGCATACCAGTTTGATTTTTGAATGTGAATCCTTTTTCTTCTTTTATTGCTTTTCTTTGGATAGTTTTCGCAGTCAGACTCAGAGTCAGAATTAATTTTGTATGGTACCAGACCTTCTTGCCTACTTTCATCTGATATCAAATCATCTATTTGGATGGATGGTCTTGACGTAACAGAATGGTCGATAGTACCTGTAAAAGAATTTCTAGGACTATTTTCTATTTGCTGCAAAGTGCTCTGCTCGATAGTATTTTCAGAAACCAGACTATTGGAACAGTTGTGGTCATCAGTCATTAATTCAAGCAAAGGGGATTCATCTAAAGGGGAAATCATTATATCTTCGAATTGGACTTCTTGTTCTGTATTTTGAGGTTCAATATGACTATTGTTATTTACTTCTTGGTTCAGAGTTACATAGTCATCTTTAGTGTCATTATTTTGTGGTGAGAGTATACTAGAAATATCTCCTACAAGTACATTATTCAAATCGGCAGGTGAGAAGGAGTCGCAATGTGTGCTTAAGCTTAAATCATCAGATATTTCTTTAGATATAATCATTTCAATTTCGACATTTTCAACCACAGACCATTCTTTGGGGAAGGATGCTTGAGATGATTCCGGTGCTGTTTGTCGATTTATATCTTCTTTGCTTGCACACAAGTCCAGGATTTTACGGCCACGCCAATGCTTACTCGATGACATCTGCAAATAAAGAATTAATTAATACATTCTGATAACAATAACTATAGGAAATAAAGCGAAATAAAATTAAAATTATACTATACGTTTACACTCTAAAATTACGTCCCAATCTAAACGAATAGTTCCTAATTTGTCAATTAGATTTTGAAACTTGAATAAATGCATTAAATACTTGACTATAACCCATTAACAGAAAGCTTATTAAGCAAAATATTAATTAAAACATAATTAAAAGTTAATTTATGATGATACATAATACCTGCTAAGTACAATAAATGTAAGATTGATTGTAAGGAAAAACTGCTAAATCCCACATGTTTGGGCTATATGTTATCTGAAGTTTTACAATAAATATTGGTTAATTTATCATTACAAACAAATAATAAGATAACAGTATAAACACTTACCTTTCAGTCCTTTAACTTTCAACCTTTATTTACACTGTTATCACAGAAAACATCAATTATTTGTACGAGCACATTTGCCGGCATCGGAATCGCGGTACAAAATGGCGGCTTACACGGAGTTAGCAGGACACTTTTGAGGTTATGGATTTGACAGTTTTACTCAGTACGCGTTTTTGTAAATTTTAAAGGAAAACGGACTGTGGCTGTTTTTCTAGATTATGTATTTCTTTTTACACTTTCGAATGGTATGAATAACGTCATATAGTCAAAAAATGGATTTGGCAGGTTTACACTCTAAGCCGACGAAATGGTAAATTATCGTTTTCGCGTTGATCTTTATAATCCCGGTATAAATCTGCAAGTGATTTTTCACTTGTAATGTATTCTCTTGTTGTTTGTGCTCTGAGATAATGACTCTATTCGAGGGATGGAATTGATGAAAGTGAAAACACTGTCCTTTACTTCAGTATCTATTGTCTTGTGTTGGCCATGTTTGCCCCTTTGTTCGTCTTCGAGAAAACCACCTTCTTTTTGTTTAGAAAGAGCTGTCCTAATGCATTGGTCACTTATATTTAGAGTGCATTTAAAAAACATCTTGCAAACCCTAATAAGACTGCCGCCAACCTCAAAGAAAAATGCAGAGTTAAGTGACCTCAAGTTTTGGGTACTGCTGTATCTATATTTGGGCTTAATGTATTGGGTGTGTCGTATGATAAACTCTCTCTGCTTCTGTAAGTCGCCTAGTGCCCAAAAATTATCAAATAAAGTTTGTCGTAACGGTTCAGCAATTTTATCTTTGCATTTTAACTTGCATTTGTCAGTACATGGGGGTTTGACTGCTCTGTTCGGGACCCGTTTGTTGGTGGAAGTTGTATAAGCCTTACCCGTATTACGTAGGGCTTTCTTAACATTTAAGACCCAGCGGTCAGGGTTTCTTGATCTTTTCCTGGATCTCTGAAGGCTTTCAGTTACAGTTGAAGTATGTTCATTGATAATTGGTTGAGAGGTAGAAGGTTGAGGATCGTTTTGTTGAAGTGTGGCAGTATCTGGTATAGCCAACGGCATAGACTGATTATCCATTTCAGTGTTACTGTTGCTTGAAGAGCTACTAGACCGATGAACTGAGACTGATGAACTAGAGCTGGACGAGGTAGAACTTGAAGATGGAGACCTAGAGGAACGGGTTGTTTTTTGACGATTAAGGGGGGATCCCTCGTTGGTAGGTAAAACAAAATGCGGATCGGCATCTGAGTCATCCAAATCACTACACTCGCTGTGAACCGGTGAAATATAGTACGATGGTCTCACCTCGGTACTGGTAGATGGTGCTAGTAATAGTTTTTCGTTATTTTCTAACTCCACATTATCATTATTTAAGGTTTCCTCAGACGTTTTGTCACCTAGAGAAGTTGTTGCCATCGTATCTTGCACGTCTAACTGAACTTCGGTGCGCGTAGGTTCGATTTGATTAGCAGGTAACACCTTTTCTAACATTAGAAGACCTCGACCTTTCATCTTCTGCAAATAAAATTGACTCATTAGAATTAAATCACAAAGACTAAACTAACTAAAAAAAAACTTAATAACTAAAGTAATAATATCCATTTCAATTGTATTTTTTCACTCACAGTCAAAAATACAACGTCAACGCTAAATAATCTTGAAATCGAATGATAAATAGCATTTATTACTATGCAATAAGAGCTACTTTTATTTTACCACAAATACTCGACCAACTCAAACAATCTAAATTTATTTCAACAATAACAAATTATTTTCAGTTAGATAGTAAAAAATACTTACATTGGTTCACCAATATTACAGTAAGTAGAAATAGTCAAAATAACTTCACAAAAAAAATCACAGTTTCAGTCACTAATACTAGACTAATTATAAATAGTTCAGTGCATTGAATCACGAATACTAAACTAACTCGAAATACTCTAGTCTTTGTGCGCTGGGTTGGCGTCCATCCCACGCGGTTGACCTGTCGCAACTAGTGATGCACGACTATTTGTGGCGGGGGTGCGCGGGGGTCAAATCAGGAACACTCGCCTATAAGGCCGCTAACTTATTATTAATTGACATTTTAATACGGGTGGGTGTCTTTGGACTTTGTGCAGTTTACTACGCAGATTCCTATAGTAGTTATAAGTCGATTGTGAATTATTTCGAATTGTGTTAGTTTTAATTTAGCTGTGCGATATGTTACTATTGTCATGTCTTGTTCATTGTGTTGTACCTCCATTCGTCCAGAAAATATCCATCCAAAACACGAATCTATTAAATATACGAGGGCTACACTAAAAGTATCGGGAATGGAATATTTCCACTGTTTCTGTCATATTAAAATCTTTTTAATTGAAAACTCCTTGGTTTTAAAAATCGAATACCATTTATTTATTTAAAAAAATATTCTCGGTCTTGTCACAAGGTTTTGTCAAACTTGTTTAGTCGTTGAGAAAATGGAATTGACTCGAGAAAATTCAAGAGCGATGATTTATTATGACTTTCGAAGTGGTTTAACACAAAAACAGTGTGTTGACCGGATGATTTCTGCATTTGGTGATAAAGCCCCATCCAAAACCACAATTTATCGCTGGTTTGCTGAATTTCAACGTGGACGTGTCAAGCTCAGTGATGATCCCCGTCAAGGTCGTCCAAAAACTGCAGTCACCCAAGAAAACGTTGATGCTGTGCGTAAGCTGATTGAGGAAGATCGACATGTGACATACCGCGAAATTCAGGCAACTTTAGACATTGGCATGAGTCAAATACAAATAATCTTGCATGAAAAATTTGGTGTAAAAAAGTTGTTTTCCCGATGGATACCGCATTCGCTCTGTGAAGAGCAAAAAGCGGCTCGCGTTACTTGGTGCGTCAGAACTCTCGAAAGATTCCACGCAGGATCCTCAAATGCTGTATACAACATCGTATCAGGTGACGAATCCTGGATATACGCGTACGAACCCGAAACAAAAAACCAGTCACGAGTTTGGGTGTTCGAAAATGAGTTAAAGCCAACAAAAATTGTTCGTTCACGGAGTGTTGCAAAAAAAATGGTGGCCACGTTTGTCTCCAAAACCGGCCATGTTACGACTATTCCTCTTGAGGGACAAAGAACGGTTAATGCAGAATGGTATGCTAGCATTTGTTTGCCACAGGTCGTTTCTGAACTCCGTAAAGAGAACTGCAACCGCCGCATCATCCTCCATCACGACAATGCGAGTTCTCACACCGCGCACAGAACAAAAGAGTTTTTAGAGCAAGAAAACATAGAATTATTGGACCATCCGCCGTACAGCCCCGACCTAAGCCCTAATGATTTCTATACTTTCCCTAAAATAAAGAATAAATTGCGTGGACAGAGATTTTCATCACCTGAAGAAGCTGTGGACGCCTACAAAACGGCCATTTTGGAGACCCCAACTTCCGAATGGAATGGTTGCTTCAATGATTGGTTCCATCGTATGGAAAAATGTGTCAAATTTCGCGGAGAATACTTCGAAAAGCAATAAATGTATTTTTAAATAGTAATGTTGTGTCACTTCCTTGATTCCCGAAATTTTCAGTGCCGCCCTCGTAATCCCTTTCCAATCTGCTCTTTCTGGTTTAACATAAACATGCCATAATAATCATTTCCGATCAGTATATCTATTTCCGTACCCAAAGATCCATCATCTGCCAAGTCATGATTACTTTTATTTTGTATGTACTCGTTTGGGCATAATACCTCATTTGTGATATATGGCATGACATTTGCTTGAATCGAATAAGTTTTCCCTCTACGGGTTTTCATTGTTATATTAACTATAGAGCTTTCAACTTCTCTAGGTTTGTCATTCCCGAATGTATATACTAGTAGTCTACTTGTGTCTTTTACCTTGAGCTTTAGTTCATTTACTAAAGCTTTAGTAATATATGTTCTTTGACTTCCCGTGTCTAATAACAGCCGGCAATCCTTTACACCTTCAACTCTTACAATAGCAGTCTGTAGTACTCCTAAAACTCCTTCTTCCCTTGTTTGTAATGTCTTTACAAAGGATTTCTGATTCTGAATATTTGGACATAAAGCCCTGTTGTGTGTTTTTATCTTTCCACAGTGTACACATTTCATGTCCGATCTGCAACTAAAAGATCTATGGCCCTTTTGTAAGCATATATAGCATCTATCTCTTAGTTTTGATTTCCTGGCTTCTACTGACATCACCATACGACACTCGTCATTGTAGTGCATACCTCCACAGAACAGACATGACTTCCTCATTTTCTTATTGAAACTATTGGGCTCTTGTTCCATCCTCCTTTTTCTTGTTGCATTTTCCACATTCCTTCTTTGTGAAAAGGATTGATTAAAGTTGGATTTATTATTGTAATAACTTCTCTTTTCTTGTATATGGAGTGCCTCTGTGGTACATGTAGGAGTGAACTTCTGGTCACTTGCTTCTCTTGCAGTTATAATATGTTCCAAATGTTTTCTTATGAGCATTACTGACTCGTCCTCTGAAGTCATCCTAATTCGCAATTCCTTAATGATATCCTGTGAGAACTTTTCTATTATCACGTTTCTCAGGTATGCTCCTGTTGTGCCTTCACCTAGAGAGTCTAACACTCGCAGATGTCTTTCGACTTCATTTATAATCCTTCTTGCTTCCTCTACTGTTTCATTTTTGGCTTTAAGTTGTAATAGCTCGCTGTAGTGTGCATCAATAACCAGAGCCCTTTTTCCAAACCTTTCTTCTAAGACTTTCAGAGCGATTGCGTAGTTCTTGTCAGTGGTTTCCAAACCAACTATAGCTTCTCTTGCCTTTCCCACTAGGCAACTATTCAGATAGGCAAGTTTATCCACATCTCTTATCCGTTTATTATGCACGCTCGACGAAAATCTGTCCCAGAACTCGTGCCATCGAAGCACCTGTCCTCCGAATTTAATCAGTTCAAGTTTAGGGAGTCGACTAGTGACGTTATCTGTTTCCATATGTCTAAAATTTCTAATAGCATCTTCTGCCTCTTCTATGATCATATCTGCCTCCATCTGTATATTGGTATGTGTTACAACCGAGTCATTCTCTTGTCATTTGCTTTAGATATAGATGTATTTCATTAACATACCTTTTGTTTTTTGCACGTAGAGGTACCAGTACTGTTGTTACCTGCTAAGCGTGACATTTTCCTGCTCGCAGGTTGGCCAAAATCTCCTGGCATATCTTGGTGTGGTCCCTGACTTGGTCCTTGATAATGTCCAGCCTTACCTGGTCATATCAGTTCGCTCGCAGCCGAGGAGCCGTGCGCACGCCTTACGCGATCCCCTCTATGCGCCTTCGTAACATCAGCGGTCCTAAACCTTTTTTGTTTTTTACTATCAAACGTAACATAACGCGCTCGCGCTTATTTTTCTTTTTTTTCCTCGCCATGTTTAAATGCAAAGGCTGTGATGAAGAGTCAAGAGACGGAGTGCAGTGCTCATCTTGTGCGGGACGTTTCGACTTTCCTTGCGCTGGAATCACGGAAGTTGGTTACCGTAAGCTGGGCGACAGGAAGAACACGTGGAAGTGTCCCTCGTGTAAGACCTCGAGATCGGCTAGCCCTTTGAACCCGCCTGCTGCTGCTGGGACGTCCGTCGCGAAGTCTCCCGTACCGGCGGACATGGACTCTGTACTCGCGGAACTGAAGCGGCTGTCTCTTCAAATGGCTGTTCTTCCGGCTCTTGATGAGAGCATTAAGAGCATCAAACTTCAGCTAGCTGGTCTCATGACCATCCAGCCTGAGCTAGTTGAGATAAAGAGATCGATTGAGTTCGTGGACCAAAGGATAATGGACCTTTCCGACAAAATCCTCGAGATGGAAAAGGACATTCAGTCTCTACAGAAAACTAAGCATGAAGTCGAATACCTACAGTTACGTGTTGAGAAGTTGGAAGAACAGCTTCGAGACAATGATCAGAGGTCACGGCTTAACAACGTGGAAATTAAGGGTGTTCCTGTGACTAACTCGGAAAACCTCTTCAGTATCATTGACAAGATTGGCTCGCATATTAAATGCACAATTCCGAAGGATCAAATCAACTTTATCGCTCGTGTTCCTATGAGAAACGATAAAAATAACAAAACCATAGTGGTCGCAATCCACAGCAGATACGTGAAGGATGACTTCGTTGCAGCTGCCAAGAAATGCAGCACCACTCCTGCTGACCTGGGCCTGAAGGGTGATACCCGCGTCTTCGTGAATGACCATCTCACACTGGGGAATAAGATTCTCCTGAACAAGACGAAGGGGCTTGCGAAGGACCGGGGGTTTGCGTTCACATGGGTAAAGGGGTGCAAGATATTTGTCCGGAAAAATCCAGGTTCGCCGGTTATTGCCATAAAAACGGAGCTAGATTTGAAAAAACTCTAAATTCACTCATACTGGCTAAGTGCCTCATTAGGTTGAACTTTTTCGTCATATTATGTGTAATCTATTTTACTTGTAAAAACATCTGCCCCCAAATGTTATCAATCGCTGGCCTGCATACCTGTTTACGCTTTACATATAATGCAGTTATCGTGCGCCGCTTGGCTGTTCACTTGTATCTACCGTCGCTCGCCAGTCAGCTGGCCGCTTGCTACCGTTTCTTTTGTCTCGCTAATCTATTTACACGCCGAGTACCTACTTTACCTTTTTTGAATCCCATAACATTGCATTTCATGAATACATTTTGCTTAAAGCCCGTTTCTAATGCCTACTCGGATGCTAACAAACACTTCTATTATAATGAAAATTACATTTTATTACCAAAACGTACGGGGCTTACGCACGAAATCATCAACATTTTACAGAAATTTAAATTTAAGCTCCTACGATGTGATTTGCCTTACAGAAACGTGGCTCAATGAAAGCATAAGCAATAGTGAGTTGTTTGACGATAGGTATATTATCTGGAGACGGGATCGCAGTTATAGCGAGACTGGCCAGTCGTATGGGGGTGGGGTTTTGATAGCGGTTCGTCGTGAACTCGCGGCCGAGTGTCGGGGTGAGTGGTCGTCATCCGCCGAGGACCTATGGGTCACTCTAACAATTAAAAACCGTCAACCTAGGTCGAGCTATAAAATGCATATCTGTGTTGTTTATATCTGTAACCAAGTTGGGGGTAATGCCATGGCTGTGCAATTAACTAATTTTGTTGAAAATTTGACCCATATTATTTTAGAAAATGTACTAGATAAGTTTATAGTCCTCGGTGATTTTAATTTACCAAATGTCTCTTGGGAATGTAGTGAGGATGGCATCTCGCTCACTCCTATTGGCATTCATGGCTCGCAGCAAGTTGATTTTTTCGATTACATAGATACATGCAACTTGCTCCAATATAACTATGTTCGGAATGCTAGTAATCGTGTATTGGATTTATTATTTTCAAATCACGATATAATAGTGAAGAGCTGCGATACTCCATTATTATCTGAAGATCCCCACCATAAATCCTTAGTTGTTACGGCAGAATTTGTGCAATTACACACCATAAAACCGGTTCCTTATACCAAGTATTTGTATTTTAAAGGTGATTATGAATCTATCTGTTCAGACCTCGATACTTTCGACTGGTATTTGAAACTTGGCAATGGTACCGTGGAAGACGCAGTGTCTGTGTTCTACAATACTGTCTACTGTTTGCGTGACAAGTACATTACATCAAAATTAATCACACCGTCTCGGAAGTATCCTTTGTGGTACAAGCGGCCTCTTATTAAAGTATTGAAAGAGAAACATAAATACCACTCAAAATTTAAAATTTATGGCAACATGTACGATCATGACTCGTTTGTTATTTTAAGAGATAGGGCTCGGGCTATGGATCGGAAATGTATGATGAGTACCTTAGAAACATTGAGAGCTGCATTAGAGAGAACCCTCGTGCGTTCTGGACGTACGTGAAGAGCAAAAAGCAGTCAAACGCCTATCCGTCAGTACTTCAATTTCGAAACCGCTCGTCTGATCAAGGCAGCGAGATCTGTAATATGTTCGGTGAGTATTTTCATTCTACCTTTCTTGCGGACACGCCGACGCCGGCGGATTCTCAACCCGACACCGACACCTCCTATCTGGGCAACTCTTCTGCCGATATCTGTGACATCGAGGTACTGGATGAAGAAGTTTTTAAACTGTTTAAATCTCTAGACCTAAACAAGTCGGCTGGGCCGGACAACATCCCTGCTATCTTTATTGTTAAATGTGCCGGTAGCCTTACCCTTCCTCTTTCAATTCTATACCGCCGCTCTTTAGCAGAGGGTATAATGCCAAAAGTTTGGAAATCTGCTTTTATAACGCCGGTTCATAAAAAAGGGCCTAAAAATATAATAGAAAACTATCGACCTATCTCGAAGCTATGCTTATTCGCTAAAGTTCTGGAAAGAATAGTTTACAGCCAGTTATACTCCTCACTTAAGCACTGCCTCGACCCTCACCAGCATGGGTTTCTGAAAGGCAGGTCAACCACATCTAATCTCTTGTTATGTAGTGATTTCCTATCTCGCTTAATGTCTGAGCCTTCTCAAGTAGACGTTATATATACTGATTATAGCAAATGTTTTGATCGTATAGACCATTTGATTCTCTTGGATAAATTGCAACGCGTTGGTATTAGAGGCAATCTGTTTAGATGGTTTTCATCGTATGTCCGTAACCGTTGCCAGACAGTCGTTCTGAGTGGATACTCATCCTCACCTATGAGCATCCCTTCTGGTGTCCCGCAAGGATCACTACTGGGGCCTCTGCTTTTTATAATCTTCATCAGTGATATCAAATCATGCTTTGCTGACTCCAAAATCTTACTTTACGCAGATGATATGAAAATCCTACACCCCATAAATAAAATTGATGATGCAGTGCGCCTACAGAACGACCTTGACCATTTTCAAAACTACTGCATGACTAATAAATTGGACTTAAATATATCTAAATGCTATATCTGCTCTTTCACTAGGAAACCAGTTACATTAGAGTTTGTATACAAACTGCATAACACACCTATAACTAGAGTTAAAAAGATAAAGGATTTAGGCGTAACTTTTGACAGTAAACTATTATTTGATGAACACATTAACGATGTCGTAAACAAAGCCTCGCGTGCATTAGGGTTCGTTATGAGAATGGCATCAGAATTCTCCAGCATAAAAACCTTTAAAATCCTGTACTGTGCCTATGTAAGAAGTCACCTCGAATACGCGTCACAAGTTTGGAATCCCTGTTACGATGTGTATACTTCGCGCTTGGAGCGTGTTCAAAAGAAGTTTTTGCGCTATCTTCAATTTCGGGGTAAGATATACCTACCTGATTATAACGCGAGATGTCGCAAGTTTCATTTTTTACCGCTGCAGGAACGTAGACAAATAGCGGATCTCTCATACTTACATAGCATAGCAAACAGCGCGGTGGATTGCCCTGAGCTACTTGAACAGCTAGGACTGCGCACGAACTCTTCTGTTAGAAACCCTAAGCTTTTGTGTGTACCTTTTGCTAGAACTAATTACAGGCAGAACGCGTTCATGATAAGGGCTAGCAGATGTTTCAACAATTTATCAAGCAATGACGACTTAGATATAGATTTGTTTCAAACCTCAACCTCTAAATTAAAGCGCTTACTTAGCGCTTCCTTCTTTTCATAAGCTCAATTTAATATGAGTTTGTATTAATTAAATAGTTTTAGTATTGTTAAGTATTCTGTGGTTTTATGCCTAGGCTGTGTTTTTCATCTTATATTTATATCTATTTGTGGAAACTTGTAATTGGCCTTAAGCAACCTACTCTCTCTTTTTGTCTTCCTTGGTTAGCTGTTAGTTTTCCTAAAATTGTTAAAATAAAATAATAAAATAAAATATCCATATTGGTCTGAAAATGGATTTAAATTTCATTGGAATATTGTTGTAAAATATTTTATACTGGTACCTTAACCAACTACAGAGTTAAAAAAACAGGCAGTGGACAGAATTGTGTTTGATATAGATCAGGAACACAATGGAGAAGTGACGACCAATTTTCTATTCCAAAATCATCATTCTTTGCCATAAAAGTAACATCCAAACTGTTTCTCTTTTATTAAAAGATTCAGTAAGTGAATAAAGGTAAAACACTGTAGCACATTTAGATGAACTTATAAGCTAGCATCGCTTGTTAGGTGTGATGGTTACCACATACTCTGAGCAATTTCTCATAATATGTAACCTTTTACTCGACACATTTGGCCCAAACTAGATTAGCTCTAAACTATCCAATGTTACCATTTATTTACTGCACTTACAGACAGGGTAAAGGGAGCCCTTTTTATTATATATAAATCAGTTAGCTCTTGCTATAGCTCTTATAGCGCTTATAGCTCTTGGGTTTTTTGTATGAACCTCTGAAATAGCCCAAATGTTGTTTGGAAAACAGTATGTAGAAATCTAAAACCAAGATACCAAAGTCAACGCTTAGTTTTGATTGCTTGCCAGTAATGATCATCCAAACTCAAATAAAAAAAAAAGGTAAACATATACAGGTATGTATTATATACATCAAATCATGTCAGACTGGTCAGTTAACGCGAAAGATTATATGCTGACGATATTATTTCATCATTACGGATTCCATCGTGAAATGGGTTCACCCATTTCATTTTGAGTTATAAAGTAAAAATCTAAGATGTTTTTACCTGTAGATGAGTTGTCCCCCCTGCCATATTTACTAGACGAAATCAAGGTACGAGTAATTGCCGTGATCGCTACCAGTCTTTCACTTCCGAATGTCCGGTAATATGCTGCCGCTAATCGTATGTTTTCTAGCAAAAAGATGGTGATATTATGCCGTTCTGTGTATTTAGACACTGCACAATCTACACAGGCACTGTGAGAGACAAAAAAAAATCATTTCACGCGTAAGTACTGTATTATTATTGCAATGGGAAAAAATTAAATTTATTTTATCTAAGACGACTGTTGTCGCTTTGAAATGGATGGCCGAGATAGATAGATCGTCTTGTATGAGAGAGTGAAAGAGAGCCACACCGGCGCGGCGAAGGCGCTCGCTCTGGCCAATCAACTAGTGTAGCTTATTACGCCGTAAGGCCCATAGCACACGGCGTTTTTTAAACGCGCTGACGACGCGCAGAGAACGCGCGTATACGCGATTCAAACGAGATTGGATCGCAACCTTGTAACTTAAGCACACGGGGCGATTGTAAAACGTGCCTCTACTGAGCGTATACGCGCAGATACAGCGGTACAGACGCGCTGTAGTCGCTCGTAGCTTTTGCGTTTTGATCAGAGACTCCTCTTCTTCAGTTGTACAATGGCGTCGGTTGAGACAACACTGCTTACGTTGGCTTTAGTACTTCTTTTAAAAAGTAAAAAACGTTAAAAAAAAGCGAATTTATTGGATAGACCCATTTACGAGTGAAAAAAGATTGAGTGGTCATTATCATACAACTTTTAAAAAATTGGTAATACATAGAAGATGGAAGAAATTTTATAATTGTTATCGAATGTCATATTCGTCATTCCAAGAACTTCTTTTGATTGTAAAACCTGAGTTAACTCGTCAAAATACAGCAATGAGATCATGTATATCGGCAGAAGAACGTTTGCTCATCACATTGAGGTAAGAAAACAACTAGTATTTATTTATTATGTATTTATTTATTAATTGACCTGTTACATTTTTAAATCAATCGTAAAATGTTATAAGTGCACTTAGATTATGAATAAAAGAAAAAGATTTATTCAATATCACCATACATGTCAGATATGATATCGGAGTCATTTGTTACCGATTCATTGCTATCCAAATTTTGGAGTGAACTGACAGATTCGTTTCTTGGCGCTGATTGATTACTTGGATATTGTGGCTGTAATTCAGACTGATATCCAGACTCGTATCCATACTGATGTTCACATTGAAATGCACCTTGGTATCTATTTTCATTTAATGTTCTCGATGACTGTCCCATATTTTTATATTTACGAATTAAATTTATCATATCAGCTTTGGCCTCTAACTTAAATTCCTCTTTGATAGCAGAAAAATCTTTAGCTAACGAAACTAAGAACAGTACGTCGGGATTTTCAGATAAAATTGTATTATTTGCTTCCTTAGACTGTTTGAGATTTGCTGTCAGTGCTTCATACAATTTTTCTTGTGGGTCTTCATGTTTTGGAGTCTTTTTAGACTTCTTTGGTGAATGTGGTTTTTGAAAATCACAGTCTTGGTTATTACCCAGTGCTGCATCATCATTTTGACTTGGAGATCTTATTTCGTAAAGCGGGTCTAAAAAAGTTAGCAAATTGGAATATATGTAGGGTCTTCTAGGTTTAGCTCCAGATCCACTGGAACAGTTATTGTTCTTAGCTTTGTCTCTTTTATAAGCGTCCTTAATACTCTTCCATTTTCTTTGAAGTTCAATGACTGAAAACAATAATAGTGTTAATAGTTTAGTTATTTATTAGGTTAATTTTAATTCATTTGAAATAAGTAGTTGTAGGTTAATTTTAATTAAATATGTAAAATTTACGATAACAAGAGAAGTTTTAATAATGTTATTCTTTTCAGGTATTTAGCTACGGGTTGCTATTTCTCAGATATTCACTATGACTTTAAGTGTGGACACACGACGGCAGGCATTATAGTCCGTGAAACAGTGAAAATAATATGGGATAAATTAAAAAACATCTGTATGCCAGAACCAACCGAAGAATCACATCTAAAAACTGCTGAAGGATTTATGAAATACGCAAATTTTCCCAACCTACTTGGGGCTATTGATGGGAAACATATTAGAGTTATAAAACCTCAACATAGTGGATCAGAGTATTTTAATTATAAAAAATATTTTTCCATCGTATTGCTTGCAATATGTGACGCAAATTACAGATTTATCGATATAGATGTTGGATGCTATGGAAAGGCTGCAGACTCAACAATAAATGAATGTAGTGAATGGACCAAAAAGCTAAGGCAAGGAAATTATAATATACCAATTGCGAGACCAATATCTAATAATGGAGTGCCAATACCATTTACGTTTGTTGGAGATGAAGGCTTTGCATTATCTCAAAATTTACAGAGACCTTACGCTGGAAAAATCTTGCCACGAGAGAAAAGAATATATAATTACCGCTTGACACGTGCCAGACGATACATTGAATGTACATTTGGTATATTAAGCAACAAATTTAAAATCTTTAATCGACCACTGAACGTTAGCGTTGACTTCAGTGTGGCTATTGTGAAAGCCTGTTGTGTATTGCATAATTTCATACGTGAACGTGACGGTTATAATTTTCATAATTCTTTGAGTATAGCTGGTTTAGAAGATCCTCCTGAAGATGCAAGTTTGATTTCGATTGGTGCAAGAAGGTCACAGGGACAATTAAGCGGAACTATGATACGAAATATGTACACTGATTATTTTATTAGTGATGAAGGTGCAGTACCATGGCAAGATTCTAAAATTTAGGGTATCTACCTAATTACATGTTCTACTGTTTTACTGGCCAGTCGACAGAAACCGTCAAACAAATACATTATTATTATTTTTTGTTTTATACGTTTATTATACAATTTATTTACTAGCTGTTGCCCGCGGCTTCTCCCGCACGGAAGTCGTTTTATTAACTAATAGCTGTTACCCGCAACTTCGTCCGCCTGGATGTCGTTTTTTGAACAACTTACTTTCGCCCGGTTTCAGTTGCGTGGTAGGTACATCCATAAAAAATAGCCTATGTTACGCGCCTTGCAGTCAGGTGGTCTGCATCTAAAATTTTATCAAAATCGGTTCAGCCGTTTAGAAGATTAGCCGATACAAACAGACAGACAGACAGACGGACAAAAAAAAAAAAACTATATTTTAGGCATAGGTATCGTGCAAATAAATACCTGCTAAAAAAACATTGATATTTTGACCTTAAAAACAGACACTTCAATTTTATTTATTTGTATTGATTACCTACCTATTATCAAACCAACCAAAACAAATATACTTACGACAAAAATCCAAAGAAAAAATATTCACACAAATCAAAACAAACATAATAATATAGGTAAGTAGGAACAACTCGTGTAACCTAATAACCTATCCATTAGCACACCAACTAAAATAATTATATACGACCAAAACTCAAACTAATATTATAAGAAAAACCTAAAAGACATCCAAACGAATATCCTGCAAAAGATCGAAACAACATGAGAAGCTAGCGGCGCGGGATGCGGGGCGGGGCGGAGCGCGTCGTCGATTGCCGTGCCACCGATACGGGTTGGGATTCAAGTGAGATACTCGCAAAACCGTAGTGTTTGCTCAACTCCTGCGGATTAAAGAGTATGTAAAATAGTTTATTAGCCTTAATTATGAGTTAACCTATCTAATGCAAAAACAATTTTTCAAATCCGACCCGCAGTTACCGAGATTAGCGGGTACGAACATACAAACTAACTTTCACCCGCGGTTTCGGCTGCGTGGTAGGTACATCGATAAAAAGTACCCAGTGTGGTGCCCAGGATATTAAAGAATAATTATACCAAGTTTCATCGTAATCGAATCGGTAGTTTTTGCGTGATACCTGAACAAACAGACGACAGACAGACAGACAAAAATTTTTTTAACCACATTTTTGGGTTTGGTGTCGGTCTAGTAACACCCCCTGCCATTTATTTTTTTGATATATTCAATGTACAGAAATTTTACTTCTACAGATTTATTATAAGTATAGATAGATATAGATAAGACCTTAAACTATAATACATTATTTTAAAATAAATATAAGAAATCTTACCTGCCAGGTTTTTTTCCTTATTGGTTTTTTTATTGAAATTGTTATAAAAAATTTGGCACAATTCATCCCAAGCATTTCTTTTTAACACTTTGTTTGAATATTCGGGCAGTAGTGCATTCCATGTAGCTGGACGATTGTTTATTTCTGTTATAAAGCGGTCGGTGTCGAAGGGTTCCATTTTAAACGAAATACACGCGCAGCACACAGTAAACCATTATTGCAACTGAGGTGAGGCGCGGGCGCAGTGGTGGCGTAAGCACCCCCACCCCCTCTGCCCGTACTCCGCTCCTTTGTACGCGCGTTTGTACCGCTTCAAATGCGCGTATACGCGCTTCATGCGCGCGTTTCTATTATCAATGTAAACGCAGCAATCAGTGTTTACGGCGCCGATGAAGCGCGTTCCTGAATCGCGCGTTGTCTGCGCGTTTAAAATACGCGGTGTGCTATGGGCCTAAGAGAAATTAGATATTTGTCTCTTTCTAACAACAGGTGTGGCGTATAAAGTCGGTCATATTCCTTCCTTTTCTTCACAAAGTGCATATAAACATGCGTAAACTTACGCATGAAGAAGAAGTTGTTAGAAGTTGCCTATATAAATATACTTGTATATTTATATAGGCAACTTCTAGTCAGTTTTTAAAGCAGTTTTGTTCGACTATAACTACTCTATTTATTTCAACTCACTGGTAAAAATGGTAAAAACTTACATAGTACCATTCGTGCTGACAGCGTGTCCACAATCAATGAAACAAAAGGTTGTATAAAATACCACTTGATAAATCCAAACTGACTTTTAAGACGATTTCCAACCTGGAATATGAGACATAATATCTTGACGGAAAATTCACAAATTTGAAAATGCATTTCAATCGACTACTCCCTTGCTCTCACACTCCCTTTTCTTTACTATAAGTATACTTACTTTATGCTGAGTTTTTACTCGTTATTTGTTAATACCTACACTTGCAAACTTGTAATCACAGCCCCTTTCAGGGAAACAAAAATAAGCACTTCAACCGATAACTTTCAACAAACCTTTACGAAACTTTTACGAACTTTGGTTGTGAGCGGCAAATCTAGCAATTGTGGCGGCAAAAGTAAGGCGGGACAGACACAGACAGAATAGTGTTGTCTCTATGACCAATTATTTTCAGCCTGCATCTTGCATCATTTGTTACAACCTTATGGTTACAACTCGATTATAATTCGCTGTCCAAACTTTTTAATCTTAATATTAGCTCATCGATGTCAAGAAGTATAGTTTTTTAAGAAACTGTTGTTACACATAATTTCTAAGGAATCGTAGGACAAAACGAAAATCATAAAATGAATACGTTTAGACCAACTTGTTTGCAATATAGTTTTTTAATCGTAACATAACAGCTTCTTTGTTCATAATATCCATTTTATAAAATCGAATACTAAACAACGATAGACTGTACCCGATTAACATGTTATAGTGGGCAATAGTTTGGTATGCGTGTGTGTACTATATTATGTAGCGTTGCTATACATCACGCTCAAATACAAATAACACACAGCACTTGCGATTTAGTTTCCTTATAATACAAAGCATAATTATCAAGTTTATATCTTTAAATACTTATTTCCAAAAATATAAACAGCTGTTAAGTGCTTATTTGTATATTTTGATTTGACATTACTTCTGTCACCTTGTCGACACAGACAGTGACACGTGACACTGACATACATAAATCACGTCCGGCAGCGATTAGCACTGTAATTAAATCGACAAATTTTTAGCTATGGTTTTCATTAAGTTTTTTTGTTATCTGTGATTTTTTATGTCAGGATTTTAGTAAAACGAAACGTATTTAATAATGTTTATATTTTCTTGTAAACAATTCGTGTTTGTTGACATAAATAATCAGTGTGATTTAGTGTAGACAGGTTTATTCATTTTTACAAACGTAATTATAAAATTTTTACGTAAGTAAACATTTAGTGAGTTTGGTGGCATTTTTTATCATCTGCGTGAGTTGATTCGTGACAAATAAATAGTAGAATTTTAGGACAGGGGTTGGGGTAAAATTGCCACGACTTGAAATTCGTTGAAGCAAGATGAACGGACGACGAATTTTAACTCCTTTTTCGGAAGACGTTGGCGCAAGCCGATGGGACGGCGCTTTTCTGAACGCCATCTCCACATTTTATAAAACCCGTAAAAAGGTGAGCAATCATTAGATTTACCACTTCACCGGCATCATTTTATCTTCTGAAGCGTATGTTAGGCGCATGTTCCAAAGATGACCAGCAACTTTATCTGACGCTGTGATTTGTTTTTCACAGCGGGTTTTACCCTCTGGGTTAAAACTGCACTTCTCACCGACCTGAAGACGGCGATTGGCTTCTCAACGATTGGCTTCTCCACGATTGCAAAGCGACTTGTCGCTTTCGTCACGCACGCCATAAAGTATGGTAACTTTTTTTACATTATAACTGCGACCGTAGCTTCTTAATACCGGCGTAGTATAATTCTCGCCAATATCAGAAATTCCTTGCTGTTTAGCACTTCAAAATTCTGAAGACTGAGTGAAAACTTCTAGAACTTTCTTCGAGTCTTTTTGTTCGAGTCTTATTTGTAAAAGCATCGAACGATGCTAGATTAGAATATAGTTTTGTTATTATTGTAGGACAGATTGTCTAGCTAGCAATCTGCTCCTTTCTTTATATGTAATTTGCAAAATTGGTTTAACTTCAATAGATTAATATGGTAAGGTCACTCGCTACGGTGACACAATATGTGAAACTCTAACTGGAGTCCGCTATTACCTTAGGCTTACTTTTAGTGTTTTTTTGATATAAGATACGAGTACTCGCAGAGTACTTCTTGCTAAAACTATAGCAGTGTTTAGGATTTAAGATAATGGATTTGTTTTGCATTCTGCAAATTCTGTCGGAACATTGTAATTATCTTTAGGATGTAATTTTCTCTAAATACATCATTAATATTATAGAACCTACTTTTAGTGTTTCTTTTTGCCCTCCTGAAGCAACTCCCATCATACAATCACAACGGTACGGTCCTTGAACCAAAAATCTATACTTTGCTGATTGAAACTTATCCGAGTAAACTTTATTTATTATTTTATGTAAAATATATTATGTAACAGGTGTTAGGTATACCTCCAAAGGTAGGTTTAGGGTCGCAGCGACGCGGACTACACGTCGGAACCGTCAGGGCGATTCGCACCACATGGGGAGATTCGCACCACAATTGGCGATTCGCACCAAGCTTCACCCTTGACCGCCTTTTTATTTAGATTCAATTTAAAATTTTATTTTTTTATTTCCACCACGTTACAATTATTGTCATAATGCATTACCTGCTCCTATTTTTTTTTTATTTGTCAACACAAAGCAGTACTACATCACGTGATCCCAACGCAATCTTTTACGACTGTGGCGTTCGTCCAGCAGTGGGGCTCATTATGCAACCAACAAAAGACAGTTTGTTCGAAACATTAGTAATTTGGCATTTCAATAGAATCGATTAATCGAACCATCAATCGACTCATCGCTAGTAAAACTTTTACTTTTTTACAGGCGCTGCTTTATTTTACTCAAAAAATAAAATAATTTTACAAAATGTGTTCCGAATTATTTCGAACATGCCGACATTGTGTTCGCTTTGGAGATTTCCAATGAGAATGTAAACATTACGGCATTATTATTGGCAGTAACTTATTTTTGTGCATTTCGGAATAAATACGTAGGTTACACTGCATTGCAAGTGGTTTTTTAGTTATGCAAATAAGGACGAATTCTGACCACTCAAACTGAATTATAACTTTTTATGATGGGAGCACAAGTTACACTATGTTGTGAGTGGGAGATTCGATATTATTCTGTATGAGTGGGAGAAACTACGTAAAATTTTGGAAATACTACCTACATACATTGTATTGTACAATATACAACATAGAATTGTAACACATTTTGTCTCGAGACTTAAATTATTTAAATCTGGCGAATAAATGCAAGGAGTAGCAAAAGAGAGACGGAGAAAAAAATGGGAAAGGCGCCTTTTCCCACCCCCCGCTCCCTCCGCCAAGCCAAGCATTGTACCTATACCTACTACTACTACCTACGAGTACGAAACTACATATTAGTTTTTATTATTATTATTTTTTGAAAATAAGAGAGGCCTAATCTCCCATTAGAGATCCCAGCATCTCCACCATGTCGCAAAGCCCATATGCGTGCGAATTATTCATTTAACTAACTAGCCTGGATAGTGCCCACTTAGGTAGGTATATAATTATCTAGTAGAGAATTTGGTTGGAAATTCAAACATGATAAATAGGTACTTTTCATTAGCTGTACTTGTATAAGTAAATAGTCTGGTTTAGGCTTGTGCTTAATCGTTCACTGAGCAGAGCGCTCCGTACTAGTACATACGATGAAGTGTACTAGTTCAGTTTACTAGTTCTTGTAGCTCTAATAGTTCAGTGCAAAAATAAATAATACGACTTTTTTTAGACTGAAATAAAGGTTGGTGTGGAAGTAGTTATCTATTTTACATGGAAAGAAATAATAATACTGGGTAGTATAACTTTGTATATTATATCACATGCTTAATTCTATATTTTACCACTGATGTAAAAAAGGGGGTGTTATAAGCTTAGGAGCTATATGTGTATGCCTTATGATAGGTAACGTAGCTCTTTAACGGATGAAACGATTTGGGTACTTTTTTGTTTGAAAGGTGTATATATCAAGAGTATTGTTAGCTATGAATGTTTCAAGAAATTCTGTTCTCGAGAGCTTTCTTTGATATTACTTTTGAGTAAAGTCACCTCACCTGCTTACCATTGAAGTTAAATTTGTATTTGTACATAAACATAAAACAGCCTTTTAGTTCCTGGCACTGCCAATACAACTGAAATTCAGCAGAACTTGCTACTGGGGTGGGTGGGGTTTATTTTAGAGCTCAAAGAAATCGTTCGGGATTGCACTGGGCCTATAAGAGGCCTATATAGACGCAGTAGCCAGGTGTGGGTTACCGCCACCGACCACTCGATACCTATTCGCAACCGCACGGTTTTATGACTCGTTCTCGCTCGTTAGTTGCTATCTTGAGTGGAAAAAAATATTTAAAAAAAAAGAAAATCTTTTTTTCGTCTTTATTTTTACGCAAGTATAATAGTGCTTAAAAGGCCCTTTCTAATGATAATACACGGGTATATTAGTTACGAAATAAACGTGAAATAATTAAACGTAAATAGTGAATTTTTTTAATTATTGAATGGCCGCCATTTTGAAACTATTTGACAGATGTGGCCCATCTACAAACTTAACTGAGATATTGTTCTAAGCCAGCCTTGTACCAAATTTGAGCTGGATTAGTCAAAAACTGTAGCCTCTATCGAGGGAACAAATTTCGTTATGTATATATATATATATATATATATATATATATAAAATTTAATCCGTGTTTATGTAGGTCCTTGGCATCATAAATATGCATTTTTTTTTTAATATTCCAAATATTAAGAAAGTCGAGGTGTCCACAATAGGTGTATTTCATTTAGAAATTCACCTAGAAACTCAACACGCTTACATTATTAATTACAAGTGTTTATGCAAAAACAACAACTGTGACACTTTTCCTGGTTTAAGTAGGGTCCTTCTCTGGTTGAGAACCTGCCCAGCGCTTGAAAACACTCTTTCGCATGGCACAGAAGTAGCTTGTATGCACAGTCTCTTTAGCATATATACATATAAATGTGGATATATGTGTTGCCTGCTTGCCCACCACTCTAAAGGATCTTTTTTTCTATCTATATATTCTTCGTTGCTGTATTTATCAAATTCCCGTATCCCCGCCGCTATAGGATTTGAGGGACGTGTTATAGTCTTCATTTCGAGGTCAAAATCGTCCCAAATGCTATTTTTTGCCGATTTTACAACCTCCACTGGTGGAGGAAGAGATGAAATGGATTCTTCATCCTCTTGTGCCAACCTTATATCACCAATTCTGCGCTTCAGGCTTTCGCAAGCTCTGTTGTATGACTCTAAAGTACGGAATCCTTTACTTTTAAATCGTGGATCCAGGATAGTACTCTCGGCATACAAATTATTTTTTTCAAGTTCATGAAAACGAGCTTGTATTTCGATTTGTAGAATTCCGAGCATATCCTTTACTTTTTCATGCTGGTTTTCACAAATGGCACGGGCAACGTGACGTGTCATCAGCTGTACAAATATAAGTACTTTTGAAAGCGTCACAGATTTCTCGGCACTAATCTCTTCGGTTATTTCATAGAAGGGCTGTAATATTGGCACAACCTCTTCAATTATAAGCCACTCTTCTGGGTGCAGTGATAAGTCGCTCCTTAGTAAAGCCAAAGTGCTGATAATAGCATCTTTGACTTTAATGATTCGGTCTAGCATGTCGTAGCAAGAATTCCAACGTGTTGGGCATTCTTGTTTCAGCTTGAGAATTGGCAAGTTCATTTGCTTTTGCATGACTTCTAATTTCGTTAAGCCAGCCGTACTTTTTTTAAAGTATTCAACGACAGCCTTTACTTTATTCACGATCTCTTCAATCGTTCCTAGTGATTTTTGCACCACCAAATTTATGGAATGAGCGAAGCAGCCTAAGGACCTCCATTCACCTAATCGAACAGCTGCCAATATATTAGGAGCATTATCGCTGACAATGCAAGTAATTTTGTTCGTTAACCGCCAATCTTGAATCATTTGTTTCAAAAACTCCATCAAATTCGCACTCGTGTGACGTTCGTGGTAATTAATACACCCAAGCAAAACAGTCGTTAATTTTGTTTGTGCATTTATAAAATGTGCTGTTACAGCGATATACGACTGGTTTGTTATCGATGTCCATCCATCCGTCCCCAGGCAAACAGCATGTGCTTCAGTCAGCTTTTTTTTAATGTCTTCGAAAACTTCACAATAAGTTTGAGGGATCAAAGTATTTGTTAGTGTTTTTCTGGTTGGTAGCTGATAACCGGGACAGTTCGATACCATTTCTATGAGCTTCCTAAACTCGGGCTCTTCCACAAGGCGCAGCGCGTGATGACCTTTAGTCACCATTGACACAACTTGTCTGTCTACTAGCTCCACCCTTCGCTTAGAAGCTGGTTTGCGGATATAATTTGTGATTGGTACCATTGCACTGTTGGAGTTGGAGTTGGAGTCCGTCCAACTTGGAGCGTATCGTTTGTGGTGCATCATCATCTATACGAAGATTGCTTGATCTGTGCTGTTGTGAAGTTTCAAGCACCATATTACTCGTCAAAGATATGGAGTTCGTGTTCAAGCATTCTTCTGTACTCGTACTCGATGTTGGTTGCCTCTGTAGGTCCAATGAAACTGTGGGATGTTTACTAGTTAAATGACGATTTAGATTCCCAAGTGATCCGCTTTTAGTACTTAAATATATTGAGCAATACTTGCAATTGGCCCGTGTTTTGTCTTTTTCATCGATAAAATGATGCCATATATTACTTCGCTTAGCTCTAGTTGGTGCCATGTTGTATTCGTGTCTAAATATCTAACAACTATGTACGTACGTGCACCACAGTACAGTAAGTATATAAATAAAAACACCGAAACCCACAAAAACAAATTAAAGCTGTTCACCACAGTTAAGCACATTCACTCACTCAGAACAGTCCACAACCAAAAGCTAAAAAATGTTAGTAGTTAAGCACTGATTTAGACATAGTTAGGTAATTATTATTTCAGAAAACTTACTAAATTCGATCGCTAGATTTGACGAAATAGACAATGACTACCTACACTCGACGCCTCAGTACGCAGAAATGAAGAGAGGAGACGCCGGCGCCATGTCACGTACTAGGTACTCTCTCTATCAATCATAATGAAAGAAAGAGCGCGAAGTACGATAACGATGTTATGTATTCATTCTAGTTATTCATTCAGTCTGTTACTTTAGTTCCTACATGGTATTAACTCTGTCTTTCACAAAAATATTAATTTCGACTCTAACACGTAACTATACGGTATAATTTATCCGAGCACCTGTTAATAGTTCTTTTGAGCTAATAAGAAAAAATATTAATTTCGACTCTATCTCGTAGGAATACGGCATAATTTATCCGAGCACTTCTTAGTAGTACAGTTGAGCTAATAAGAAAATGCTTATGGAATCGTTCGTTCTCGTTCAGTAGTGGGAATTAATTCCTAACTCTTCTTAGTACGTGAGCTACACAAGCCTAGTTGACAATGTGCTCATACCATAAATACTTGGGACCGCCACGTTATTGATGATGTCAATCTGCTTCGCTATCTTCTCTTTCCCAACTGTTCATCTTCCACTCCTCCATCCTTTGAGCGAGCCGGTTCTCCAACTGTATCCTTCTTCTGACTTCTTTCTTGTGTGTAAAGGTCTGTGACTCGGTGGCTTTAGCAGCCTTTCATGTTTTGGTATCTAGGCCCGCAAACCTTAGACCCCAATAGCCCGCAGGCTTCTATAGGTCCACAGACCTCGGACAGCCCGCAGGCTTCTATAGGTCTACAGACCTCTGACAGCCCGCAGGCTTTTGATGGACCCGCAGACCATTACCAGCCCGCAGGCTTCTGATAGCCCTCGGGCATTGGTAGGCCTTCAGACCTTTAACAGCCCGCAGGCTTCTCACAGCCCGCAGGCATTAGGTATTGATTGGACTTACCGGTTTTTATCGGTGATTCGGTATTGTAACAAGATTGTCCTGAGACAGTCAGAAATACTTGGAACTAACAACCTTCCTACCTATCTCCCACTCACACTAAATCTCTGCAATAAAATCATGGATTTTATTTCTAACACATTTCAACGTTCAACTTCCCGCCAACCCCTCTCGTCCGCAAGTGCCATTCCCCGCCATAAAAAAATTGCCATAGACAATGATATTTTTCTGGGGAATTTATATGTGGCCATTATTATCGCTAACTTGTCTGTGGTACTAGAGGCGGAAACTCCGCTCATGTTTCGCGTTTCGCGACACTTGATTGTGTTCCAGAAACAATACCTACTACTGTAGCTTAGGCTAAGGTAGTTTGTCTCTGAAACGATTTTAAATACATTTCGAATCTAACTTATACTCTTACGGGCTTAGGCAGGCAAAATTACGTTAATTACCTATGTGACTGATAAGTATTTTTTTATTAAACACTTTGAAGTATATATTAGATTTGACACTCTGTGTTTGTCACTTTGACGTTTTTCTGTATTATTTTCTCTCTGTAATAATGTTCATTCTATCTGTGTCGTCTTGCTATCGAAGTAATTAAAAATGGATCATTAAAAACTTACAGCCAGCGGCCTTTTCATTAAAAATCATTGACAATCCAAAACAAAATTTGGTCCTTAAGCCAAATAAAATATTGAATTATGTGCTACGTTAATATATTTTTAAAGAAACGTAATTATCGAGACAGTGATAAAGCGCGTTCCGTTCCGCCAGCGAACCACGCCATTATCTACTACTACTACAAGAGTGTTGTTATCGTAAAAATCTGGGTTGCCGTATGTCACATTCTGATTTGCCGTACTTTAAGGGAAAAAGTACTAAAATGCCGTATATAATTTAAAAATGTCTATTCCTCATTTATTTCTTCTTCATAAAGGTTTCTTATCGTTTCTATAACTTCAGATTCATGTTTATCTAGTGTGTACTTGTCCTTGCTTCTCATTTTGTCACACATGTCGCGCGTCACCTTAAAATTCGTACAGTTCCCTTGATTTTGAATAAGTTGTATTGCTAATAGTGTTTTATTTACAGTCGATGTTATTAACTTATTTCGCATCTTGGTCTTCATATTGTTAACTTGGCTGAATATCCTTTCACAATCTGCATTACTGTGAGGAAGACATAGAACGTCTAGAGCAAACTTCGCTAGAGTTTTGCAGTCGGTTGTGCTATGGATCTTTTCCCAAAATTCGTGAGCTTTCCAGGTCCCGATGTCTAAGTTCGAAAATTTGTTGACATCGGGTAAAAGTCTCCACTCGTCATCGATTTTTTGGAGGTCATTTTCAATTTTGACTATACGTGGTAGTTTCTGGGTTAGAGGCAACATTGACGGGAAACTCTCTCTATTACTGTGGCGCACAGCCTCTTCAGGTGACAGATATTTGAGGAGCGGAAGTATTTCATTTGAAAAATCATAACGCTTCCGAATTTCCTTGCAGCCTGTTACAAGAAAGTCGCGGCAACGAGTATAAAATTCACCCAGAAGCACTTTTTGCTGCACGATATTAGTTTTTTGAACTTCTTGCATGATTTTAACACCCAAATACATTTGTGGTAGGAAAAATCGTGTATTTTCTGGGTCAATCGAGCATATTTCAGTTTGATTAACGTAGTCTCTAGTCATGTAACATTGCAATAGATCTTTGTAAAGCAGTTTCATACTATCATCCAGTTCTATCAGTCTAGAATCTGTTCCTTGGAAATACTCGTTCATCTTCACAAATTTGGGTAGTATCCATTGTAAAAATAGGATATAGAGTTTTACAAAGTCGTCGTTTAACTCACGATGGATTAGCTCAGCAGCGACGGTGCGTTCTTCTAGCCACTAGTGGCTAAAAAATAATTTCAGGCTATCCCATTGCTCTATCAGCCTATTTATTACAGATAACAGTGATAGCCATCTGGTTTGCGACGGGTGTAGTAATTTATGGATTTTTGTATTCATAAATTCTTGAAATTCAATGTATTCCGATTGTCTCTTGGCACTATGTTTGAAAAATGCGTACACGTTTCTTGCTAAATCCTCACAACGCCTTGAAAGTTTTTTACAAGCTTCATTGGCGCATAAATGCATAGAGTGACATATGCACTTAAATATTTGTATTCCTGGCAATTCGGCACGTAAACGACTGGCAAGTTGCCAGTCGTTTCGTTTAGTTTTTCACAACTCAGTTGCCAGTGGCAACTGAGTTGTGAGGACCCATCATGACATTGCAGCCATCCGATGCAAAGCCGATAATATTATCTAATGGCACACCACGTTGAGTAAATGTTTCTATGATTGTTGTATAAAGCGCTTCAGCTGTACATCCTCGTGAAGATGACGCCCCTTCAGATGTTTTTTTGTCGTGCAAATTTTCCAATTGCCATAAGCAAGCAATATTTTTTTTGCAATCTTTGTCGTAATATCTGACAAGGATACATATTGTCTTAGTTGTGGAAATGTCCGTGGATTCGTCGGCAAGTACGCTAAATTTTTGGTGTTTTAAAATATTTTCTAGGTATTCTTTCTGGCTTTCTCCTATGACATTTTTTACAGTTGCTGTACATTTGCCTCTTTTTATCGCCAAATCAGCTGCTATTTTAGAGTCTGGGAAACATGATTTTAGGACCTCTGACAAATGATCCATTGCCAAGAAAGAAATGTTATGCTCGGCCACAAATGCAACGAGTTTTATTTCGGCTTCCACAATAAGGGTGTTTGTGTCCTTTTCACGCGGTTTAAAATAAGCACTAAGAGATTTTGTAGAAGATGAAGCAAGTGTCTTTTTTTTATGTTGGTTATTTGTCACATGTCGTCGCAAAGTTGAAATTTCACACGATAATTTAACGTCGCATACGGTGCACTTTGCCCTATACAGATCACCTTCAACAGGAGCAATCCAGTCTTTGAAAACAACGTCACTCTCCCACTGTTGTCGATATTTTTGTTTTATGTGTTTACCCTTTTTAGTCTTTTTTGGCGAAGAAGGTCCTTCAGAGTCACAATCACTCATGTTATTAATTTAAATCACAAATAAACACTAAGTAATTTTATTACTGAATTATTTATCTCAAAACCGTAACAAACGAATGAGCTCGAGTGTTTGAAACTAATGTTTGAGCTATTCATTCAGCTATTCGACTCATAGATTCAAAGATAAACCCAATACCTACTTTAGTTCAATACGTTGTCTCTTTTATTTTTAACTAAAGCAAAGGAGATGGCACGATACGACGATATGAACTTAGTTGCGAGTCGGGATTTCCCCGGCCATCGGCTGTAAGTGGTACGTTTAAAAACGTTCCGTTTCATACGTTTCGCTGCGCTGCGCGCTGGTTAAAAAACGTTTCGTTTCACTTACAGCCATTTGCCGTATTTTTTGATACGGCATTGAAAGGCCTGCCGTATACCGTATTTTGTGAAAATAAAACGTGGATTACCGTATATTACGGCAATTGCCGTATCAATAACAACACTGTACAAGGCAGTGTCTCCAACCCTACCGTAATTACGGTAGACCTACCGTAATTTTTCTATATACCACCTACCGTAGACATGTTATTACGGTGTCACATTCTACCGTAATTTCTCCAACCATGTCAGTGTCCCTTTTTCAATACTGGCAAAACTTGATTTAGCTAAATATTACTAGGTAATTACGGCAACACTGCGATAGCGAATAGCTGAATAGAATAGGGGATTCCCAAGATTTTACTTGTGTACACAGACAAGATAAAAAAAACTTATACGACCAAATTACGAAGTTCATAAATATTTAAGATACACACTGTAACTGCATGGTTATAAAATTTAGCCGTACTGCCATACAAAAGCGCTCTTAACTTAGCTCCGTGTACAGCTAGCGGCACGTAACTCTAGCGCTGACCGATACGTGGAGGGGATTGCTGCGCATGGGTACTGTCGCGAATAAAATACGTTATATGTAACTTTAATAAATATGTAGTTGGCAATGTCTAAAGATTTATAGTGGGTACCTAAGATATTTTAACAAGTTTATGGGGTGTAGAAAAATAAAAACATTATCTGTTAATTTGTCAATTTTTATTTAGTCTGAATCAGAGAATGGTATCACGCCTTCAATGGTCTCTCGACAAGGCCTTTTGCTTACTGAGGGCCCGGGCTCAGGGCTGCTTCGTTCATCGGCACTAGCGGCGTCATCTTCATCGAACTCACCAATGCTATCCTCTGAACTATCCCCATCAACGTGAATAATGAATTGTTCTGTTACCAAATCCACGACATGATCACTATTTGCATATAGCTCTTCTATATCCTTCACCTTTTTACATAACTTTTGCCAATCCCATGCACCCATTAGTAAAACTTTTTCTTGAATTAGATCTATACATTTACTAACATTCCATTTTACATTTTTGCTGCCTACATATTGTTTAATATCGGACCATGCCATTTCAATGGGATTTAGATCGGGGTGGTATGGTGGTAGTCTCAACACTTGATGACCTTGTCCAGCTAGGATTCGATTAATCGAAAATGTTTTAAATTTATCCTTGTTAACCTTTATTAAATTGTATAACTGAGGTTTCATAAGTGTTTCCTCGTACTGTATGCCTTTTTCAGTGAGCCAAGCCTGCATGTCAGCTTTTTTGGCATTAGACGTTGGTGCGCGATCCCATTGTTTATTATGATAGGACGCGTTGTCGACTACCACGACGGAATTGGGTGGTAGGTTGGGCATTAACTGAGTTCGGAGCCATTTTTCATAGTTCTCAAAATTCATATTGTCGTGGTAGTCGCCTGATTTGGTACCAGCTTTAAAAGTCAGCAACGCATTAGGTATAAACCCAGTTTCGGACCCTGCGTGGACAATGACAACTCGCTGTCCTTTCGAAATAGGTTTTTTAAGGCCCTTAGTAGTACCATCGGTCCAGGCTTTTGAAGAAGAGTGAGATGAATCTACGTAAGATTCGTCTGTATAAACAATAGGCCTTCCCTCTTGGCGATATTGCTTAATTTTTCTTAAATATTCGATACGTTGCAAACGTATATTTGAAGTCTCAATCAGCACTTTCCGCATAGAGGTAGGAACTTCAGAGGGAAGGCACCGGAACACGAGACCGAATGCGGTCGGCTAGCGTTGTTTGCGTGACCACACAAGGTCGCGCACCTCTTACGCTGTAGGGACACGCGCGTCTATGTGAGTGTAATGTTGCCAGCATAGTAAAAAGTCCCACTATTTTCACTATAATGGTTATGTAAAGCAAATTACATTATTTGAATAATAAGACGTTTTTAGTAACATTGTGCGATTAATACTATGTGTTATTTCTTTGTAATCATGGAATTTCGGATACTTAGGATTTCGTACTATTACCTATCGCATTACGCTGAGTTGGATCGGTTTCGTGACAAAGAATATAGGTGCTCACTATTTAGTTATTATTTAAATTTCTTTCTTTTGTATGAACTTTTGTGTGTGTATCATTTTTTTTTGTTTCGAATTAAAAAAAAAACTACTTTCTTTCTTTCTTTATTGATTAAACAGAATCTTACGAGGAACAGTGACTTATAAAGGAGTTACTCCATCCTTAGTCTATAAATTTAGGTTAGTAAAAAAAACTTAATTAGGCTGTAAGTAAGTAAGTAAGTTTTTTTGACTATTATAACTATTTATTTTATTAAAATTAGGCTGTAATAACTATTTATTTCCTAGTAGGTCGCAGCAAACTGAGATCTAGCGACCCCCACATTTTTCAAACCCCTTGACCAATTTACCCGTATTTGAACTTGTTAATTGTATTTGCATGAACTATATCGATACATAGAAACACTTTATTACTAGGTACTTGCTTGCAAAATTTCAGAAATGGTTCGCAAGTTATCGTCGAACAAATATACACACAAAAATATACATACAACAGCCGATCATCCCCAGTAGACTCAGAGATGGAGAGTAGACGAGATGGATAGATCGTCTTGTGTGAGAGAGTGAAACAGAGTCACACCGGCGATGGCGGCACGGCGTGATTTGTGGGTATTGTTTATTTAACAAAGTACTTATCCATAGTATTTCTTATGCTATTGTTCTTCCACAACACTAATTAGTAAGTGCGGATTAGTAATTAGTAGTGTGTTAGCTTTTTCATTAAACAAATGCGAAAAAAGATAATCATGTCTCGTCAACGCCACCTATCCTTTGGCTGTAGAACTGCGTTTTGATAGCCGTCAGAAAACTTCCCATACCATCAAAATTAGTGTAATTCTATAGTGCTTTAATTTTAAGTAGGTCCAAATCAGTGCACCAACCCAACTCGCACTTGACCGGTTTTTATTACGATAAAGCAAAAATGTAAACATATCGTCCAATCCAGCTTTTACATACCGTAAATTAATTTCTAACTTATTTTAATTATGTTTATAAACGTAATTAAAATAAGTAGGTAATAATAGAAATATCAGCTAAAGGCATGTGACATTTTGGCCTACCTCATACAAATAGGTACGGGCAATTTGTACCACTAGGCCACCTACGTATGGGAAAAGTCCTAAGTCTTTATGAACACCACCTACCAACCACACCCTTACTTAATATCACGTGGGCAGCTGTGGTTCAGCAACTAGCCTGGTTAGTGTGTTGAATGGGCATTACGGCTGGTCACTCAAAACTCCCACAGATACCTTACCTGCTATCATAAAATTCACCCGTAATTTGGGGAAAAAAAAAACAATGCATACTTGCCACACTGTCCCGATTATTGGAGGTTTTGTGTTCCAATTTGTAAACAAATAGAAAATTAACGAATTTATCAAAAGAATGAAAGTTACCTGTGAAAAGATAATTCACCGGGACGTTTTGGTTTACTTGAGCTGTTGTTGCAGCCTTTATACACACAATACGGCATGTCGAAAGCAATTTAGTGTCAAGTGTTGCGGGACGTGTACTCTGCTCATCGCTTCGTCGCATACTGACCGCGAAAGCGTAGCACTTTTGTATTTAGGCTTACAACGGCGGTTTTCAATCTCGTGTTCAGTGCCCTCCCTCTGTACTTCATACCTCTATGACTTTCCGGTTGTTTTCGGTGTTTTTCCACCGAAATCCCAAACTCTTAATTATTCGCCGAAGACTTCGTTCTGAGCCTTTGAAATTTATGTCTTCCTCTAGCTGCCTTTTAAGCTTTCCGATGGTAGGAAGTTCATTATTTGTCTTGTGAAAGTTATGAATGGTCCTTTTTATTACTCCTTGGTCGAAGTTATCGATATTTGTGACCAGTTTTGTTCTGAAACGTTTTTTGCCAGGTGTCCTGAACACTGTTATCAAATCAGAACTATTGGCTTGATTGGAGATGTTCCTTACTGGTGCAATTGAAGTTTTTGTAGACTCTGCTGTCCTTTTTTGGACTTTCCCTAGTTCGCTGATTATACTATTTAATTTAATATTTTCCACCTTAAGAACTTCGACAGTTTGTTTTATCTGGCTCAAATTTACAGTGTTGCTGTCCGTATGACTGAGCAAAGTATTTGTAGCTTCGTCAATCACACTTTTGATTTGTTTTAAAGAATCAATTAATTCGCTAGATTCCATTTTTAAAAAACAATTCACGTCATAAACCATTTTCCTTGCTTGTCTTTTCAAAACAGTATTTGTTCTAGGCATATTCACAAACAAACTCACAAAGTCACAAATAAACTTAAAAAACTCAATTTAACAAACAAATTTAAACTTAACAAAAAACAACAAAAATTAACAGCAATAACAATAAAATTAATAACGCGACTGTACACGGGATGTGCGCGGGGCGTCGTATCGGTGCGGGGAACGGATTGCGACTGGAGAGCCAATCGGCGCTACGCACGCCCGCCCTTCATCCCGCTAGCCCCCTCAGGGTACCTTATTTTTTACTTCTGCGCAATAACGATCACCGCTAGACTTACGTGCCGCTACTTATATGATTTTTTAATTATTAGTTTGCAAATGTTTGTTGCGGTTTTTTAGCTATTAGAATGAGTGATTCAAATTATTCTAGTGATGAGAGTGGTGGAGGGCCGTCAAAAAAAAGTAAGATCACTAAAAAAACCTCGTACAAACAAAAATTTAGAGCAGAGTGGCCCAAAAACAAGGATTTCTCTTCGTGGTTACGTGAATACCCAAAAGACCCCTATAAAGCAATGTGTTCCTTATGTGATACTACAATTCAGGCTGACATAAGTGTATTGCAACGTCATAGTGCGGGAAAGAAACACCAAACTAAATCAAGGAGTATGTCCAAGCAACAACCAATTTCAAAAGTGTTTAAAACGGGGAAAATATTGGCAGAAGAGGAAAAAGCTAAATACGCAGAGCTTAAGCTAGCGGCATTTATGGCTGAGCATAAAATTCCACATGCAAGTATGGACCATTTGTCAGATTTGTTAGTTGATGCATTTCCTGATTCAAATATTGCGAAAAATGTGAAAATGAAGCATACAAAGTTGCAAGTTGTAATAAATAATGTCTTGGGAGATTCGGAAAAAGTAGATTTATGTGCTGATTTAAAATCACAAAAGTTTTCGGTGCTTATAGATGAGAGCACAGACATCAGTTCCACAAAAACGATGTGCGTGGTTGTACGATATTACGACCCAAAGATAGGACGTGTTGTAAGTCGATTTTGGGATCTCATTGACCTTTTCGGCGAAGATAACGTAGATCATGCAACAACTGCAAAACGCCTATTCGAAGTCGTAATTAAATCATTTGAAGATAGTTGCATTCCTCTAAAAAATATAGTTGGATTCGGCTCCGACGGTTGTAACACGATGATGGGCTGTAATAATTCGGTTTCGACAAGATTCAGACAGTTGTGCCCAGGAATAGTCATATTAAAATGTATTTGCCATTCCCTGCATTTATGCTCGAGCGAGGCTTGTAAAGAACTGCCACCTGAATGCGAAACTTTGGCTCGCAATATCTATAATCATTTCAAAACCAGCAGTAAGCGGCAAAGTCAATTGAAAGCATTTCAAGAGTTTTGTGATACGAAAATACATAAAATTTTGCGACCAGCCCAAACTAGATGGCTTTCTTTGTCATCTGTCGTCAATAGAATCTTAGAACAATGGGATGCTCTTGCACTCTACTTTGATGACAAGTGGCTTGAAGACCATGAAAACCGTGATATACACATTGCTTTAAGAGACCCTATTCAAAAGGCTTATTTTTATTTTCTATCGTGGATGTTGCCGAAGTTTACTAAAACTAACGCATTTTTTCAAAGTGAGTCGACAGTCTTTATAAATATGCACGTCAAAATGCATTGAATTGTATAGAGAGCTGCTTCTGTTAATTTTGCCCTTGAATTATGTAAACAACACTCAGCTCGATGCTATCGACCCCACAGACGAGAGTAAACATCTCCAGACTCAAGGATGGCTTAGTTCTTAAAGTCACTAAGTCCTAATTTTGCCATTTTTATATTACCAGTTCAAAAAAATTCTCTTATTTCCCTCTTTCGTCGGGTCTTACCCTTTTTTCTCTAAAGTGTCTCTAAGTGCGTTTTTCCCAATTCCTAAAGTCTCTAACTCCATTCAGTTCAATTCTTAAAGTAACAAAGTACAAAGCAGTGCGTAAATTCAAGCAAAAAGTAACTATGTTACTTATTTTTTATTTAAAAGTAACTAAGTCCTTCAATTTTGAGTCTATGTCCTGGCTACACCAGTGACCGTTTTTTTTCACAGTTTAAATACGTTACGGCAAAAACTTTGTGCAACAACTGTATATCAAAAATAAGGTGAAAAGTGCTTCTGAATGTGCTTATTTCACCATGAATGAGGATAAACTTCGACGGTAAGTAGTTTTCCATACAATTTTAGCTTTAATTATAACAACTAAACTTTCTAAAAAAAAAATGGTTTTTCTTCAGGCTAATGAATGATTGCGGTATATTAAATGATGAAGATACACCCCAGAAAAACTGCGGTATACGCATCCAGGTTCATGCAGAGACGAGGTAAGTATTTTAGGTTTGCGTAAGAATATTTTATTTACTTTTATTAACAATGTTTTCAAGAAAAGTTTAAGTAGCTCAACATATTGTAGGTACTTAAAACGAACACTAAAGAAGCTGGCTTAATTTCATATATTCAATATTATATATGAATTATAAGCCAGCTTATTTAGTGTCAGTTTTGTATTTGAGGGTAGGTAGTAAAATTTACTACCTACCCTCAAATACAATACATGATTTAAATTAAATTTTTCTTTTTTGGGAGTTCATTTTAATGCAAATACACAAGAAGGTTTATGCATTAAAAGAATTTTTTAATTAGTTTGCAGGCTGGCACGAACCAAATAGTATACAACAATCAAAATAGTATTAAAACACTAAGATTAGATGAACAAACGGGAGAAATGTTATTGAATAACGAAATTGATAGTGATGCTACAAAAAGCGATATTGAGGATGAAGACAATATTATGGAAACTGGCACAACTTTTAAAATGACAGAAGGAACTTCAACAAAGAGCTTAGTACTTAATGAAAGTACTGGTGAATTTTATTTGGAAGAAGAAAAAGTTGAGAATGAAAATATAGAAGATTCACTAGCACATAACAAAAAAGGAAAAAAAAAGACTGCCAACCCAAAGACATGGAAGAAAAATTTGAATATAAAAGAAAATATTAAGAAACACATTATGCGCAAAATACCAGCATGTCGTTGTAAATGTAGTGACAAAATATCAGAAAAGGAAGTAAGCAGTATTTTTAACAAATTCATTGGCTTATCATCACATACACAGCAAAATATTTACTTGCAGGGATGTTTACAAGAAACAGATCCTAAAAGATTTCGCCCTTTGAATTCTCCGACAAAAGCAAGACCACGAAAGGTTTTCAAATATCATGTGAGCCTGAAGAAAAAAAGGGTAGATGTATGTCAGAAAGCGTTTTTGGCTATTCACGGAATCAAAAGGGAACGACTACAGCGCAAAGTACAACACAAAGAAAAAGATATAACTGATTTGAGAGGAAGACAGAGTCATTCTATATACAGTCAAGAAGTGATTAAAAAAGTTCACAATTTTATCCAAAGTATACCAGCTCGGGAATCTCATTATTCAAGAGAATGCAACAAGCATAAGAAATACGTCGATTCCAACCTTTCAGTTGCTGAACTACACAGAAAATTCAAATGTGATAACCCTGGAGTGAAAATGACGTACAGCAAATTTAACGAAATTATTAACAAAGATTTTAATATTGCTTTTGGGTTACCTAGAAAGGATATTTGCACAACGTGTGAAAAACTGAAAGTTGAAATAGATTTTGCAGCTATAAACAAGGATACACAAAAAATTAAAGCCTTGAATACAGAAAAAGATTTACATTTAAGAAAGGCAGAAGTGTTTCTAAAATCAATCACAAAAACTGAAGCAGAGAAACAAAATGATAAATTATCACTTTGCTTCGACTACCAAAAAAATTTACCTCTTCCCGTAACAAACGTTTCAGTAGAGTATTACTTGCGTCAGTTATGGCTACACAACTTCGGAATTCACGACCTCAGCAAAAATACCGCTTGCATGTATGTCTATACCGAAAATTATGGGCAAAAGGGTCCCAATGAAGTTTTGACGGCTTTGGCAGACTACATCAAGCACAACAAACGTCCAGAACATACCCACTTGGAACTATTTTGCGATAACTGTTTCAGCCAGAATAAAAACCGCTATCTCTTTACTTTCCTGGATCAATTATGCACAAATAACATATTTGAAAAAGTTACGATATCATACCCTATTCCAGGTCATTCGATGATGCCGATAGATCGAGATTTCGCGCTGATAGAGAGAAAACGCATAAAATCAGAAAAGGTTTACACACCTGGCTACTACGTAGATCTGATAGAGGGTTCGCGAATCACTGATAAATTTCAAGTTGTATTTCTGGAAAAAAACCTACGTGATAAAGAAATCACTGGAGATCGTGTCTTGAAAATTAAGGACTATAAGAGCTTGTATGAAGCTCATATAAAACCCTCAATAGCTGGAATATCTGTGTGTCGCAAAGCACGTTTTCAAAAGCACCACCATCCTGAATCGTCTGCATCAATGACTGGTCAAAATTTCAAAAAGTTTGTACTTTATCGTGTTGGTATGGGTGGAATCATCAACAATGACCTGGAAGACTGTTACCAAGGGATGACACCTATAAAACCACTAAAGCTTCGTGACATCAAAAAGCTTCTGGTTTATGTGCCTGTTGAGAAAAGAAGCTTTTATTTAGATTTGTTGGAAACAGCCGAAATATCTGCTGCAATGGGGCAAGAAGAAATAATTGATTCGTCAGAAGAAGATTATTAGATGGCAACAAAAGCACTACTATTATTATTAGTAATATAAGCAGTATTCCTTAATTATTAGCAATTTAGAGATAAACAGATATGATTACTAAATGTTAACAAGAGATGATTATTGAAAAATGTCACGAAATCCAAAGAATTTTGCTAAAAAGTATCCAACTCCATTGATTTTGTGATAAGTCCATATTAAAAGAATTATCTGTGCAAAATATTATAAATGTTATTGTACTTTTGAGTTCGATACATTAAACAGTGTCCTAAGAACTACGTTTCTAATTTTAATCCAAATTTTTATACAACAATTTTACCTAAAATAAATAATATTTGACAATAAAACGTCCCTACCATAAAAGTGTCAAAATGGACTAAGTGACTTTAAGAACTAAGCCATCCATTAATATTTACCTAGGTCTTGGTGTCGAAAAACAACTTTCACTTCCTGAAGTTATTAATGATACCATTTCCGTAAAAAAACTGCGAGAAAATTGTAAACAATTCATTGTCAGGTCTGCAGTTGGCATCAGAAAAAGATATAGTCTTGACGACCAGCTGCTAAATGCCATTTCATATTTTGACAACGAAAATTGCATGTCTGTACCTAACTGAAATTTTCAAGTTATTACCACGGATAGCTCCCAAGAATCTTGAAGTCCAGCAGACTATAGACGATGAATGGCGGAATTTACCAAATTATATCCAACGAAACAAGTGCGAGTTGGACGTCAATGATCCCCCAGATGTATTTTGGCATCATGTATCGGAGATGAAAACTAAAGAAGAGTCGCCACCATTCTTTAATTTGGCACGTTTTATGTTAGGAATGTTATCCCTGCCACATTCGAACGCAGACTGTGAACGCATATTTAGTCATATTACTGACTTAAAGACAAAAAAAAGGAATCAGTTGTCCACGAAATCTATTGCTGGGAACCTGTTCACGCAACAGGTTATTAAGAGACATGGCAATAACTGTGTAGATTTCCATCCCACCCATGACATGATAAAAAAAATGAATGTGTCGATGTATAAAAAAACAAATGAGTAGGGAGTAGGTAGGTATTTAAGTTGATTTACGCGAGATAATTATTGTTTCAATAAATCGTCTACGTTTTTAGAATATAAGTAATTCAGTTTTGCTACTAAATGTAGTCTATATTCAGTTTAATTGAACAATTTTATCAATAAAAGGTTACCGTATTTTTACCGTATGTTTTTTATTCTGTCTACCGTAAAATTCTACCATCTACCGTTTTTTTAGACTAGAAACACCGTAATTTTGACAGAGAGAGTTGGAGACACTGCTACGAGGGCTACACTAAAAGTATCGGGAATGGAATATTTCCACTGTTTCTGTCATATTAAAATCTTTTTAATTGAAAACTCCTTGGTTTTAAAAATCGAATACCATTTATTTATTTAAAAAAATATTCTCGGTCTTGTCACAAGGTTTTGTCAAACTTGTTTAGTCGTTGAGAAAATGGAATTGACTCGAGAAAATTCAAGAGCGATGATTTATTATGACTTTCGAAGTGGTTTAACACAAAAACAGTGTGTTGACCGGATGATTTCTGCATTTGGTGATAAAGCCCCATCCAAAACCACAATTTATCGCTGGTTTGCTGAATTTCAACGTGAACGTGTCAAGCTCAGTGATGATCCCCGTCAAGGTCGTCCAAAAACTGCAGTCACCCAAGAAAACGTTGATGCTGTGCGTAAGCTGATTGAGGAAGATCGACATGTGACATACCGCGAAATTCAGGCAACTTTAGACATTGGCATGAGTCAAATACAAATAATCTTGCATGAAAAATTAGGTGTAAAAAAGTTGTTTTCCCGATGGATACCGCATTCGCTCTGTGAAGAGCAAAAAGCGGCTCGCGTTACTTGGTGCGTCAGAACTCTCGAAAGATTCCACGCAGGATCCTCAAATGCTGTATACAACATCGTATCAGGTGACGAATCCTGGATATACGCGTACGAACCCGAAACAAAAAACCAGTCACGAGTTTGGGTGTTCGAAAATGAGTTAAAGCCAACAAAAATTGTTCGTTCACGGAGTGTTGCAAAAAAAATGGTGGCCACGTTTGTCTCCAAAACCGGCCATGTTACGACTATTCCTCTTGAGGGACAAAGAACGGTTAATGCAGAATGGTATGCTAGCATTTGTTTGCCACAGGTCGTTTCTGAACTCCGTAAAGAGAACTGCAACCGCCGCATCATCCTCCATCACGACAATGCGAGTTCTCACACCGCGCACAGAACAAAAGAGTTTTTAGAGCAAGAAAACATAGAATTATTGGACCATCCGCCGTACAGCCCCGACCTAAGCCCTAATGATTTCTATACTTTCCCTAAAATAAAGAATAAATTGCGTGGACAGAGATTTTCATCACCTGAAGAAGCTGTGGACGCCTACAAAACGGCCATTTTGGAGACCCCAACTTCCGAATGGAATGGTTGCTTCAATGATTGGTTCCATCGTATGGAAAAATGTGTCAAATTTCGCGGAGAATACTTCGAAAAGCAATAAATATATTTTTAAATAGTAATGTTGTGTCACTTCCTTGATTCCCGAAATTTTCAGTGCCGCCCTCGTACAACAGGGTTGCCAACCCTGAAAAAAAATCCCTCGTACAAATGCAGCTAAAAATCTCGTATTTTGACTTTCAAACCTCGTACATTTATTATGCATCGAAAACGTGCTAAAACCAAAATTAAAGCATATTGAACTACTGGATTTAGGACGTTTTACTCAATAAAATAAACTATTGCAAGTTTCCTACTAAATAAAACATCACTTTGTGTTGTATGTCAAAAAATCTTTATTAATTCTCAAGTAAAATCACACAATTACATCTGCTCTCCAAATATGATGTCAGGAACATCCTCATTGTCATCGTTTTTTCTGCCGTATATTTTGTCTGTTGTCATGCGGCTATACATTTCTTTAGTGGGTTCAAAATTGACGCAGTTTCCAGTACGAGTTGAACCTTTTGCGCTCTCTGCAGCAAGAAGTGTGCCGTTCACCGTTTCCACAGTTAGCCGGTTTCTTATCTCTGTCTTTATTAAATTGACTTTACTAAAAACCCGCTCGCAGTCAGCATTCGCAGTGTAGATAGGGCAAAATGAGCCAGCTCGGAAAAGTCTTCAGTTTTCAGTAATTGAGCCCAAAACTTATCTGGCTCACTGATTTCATTCAACCCTTTAGGATGACGAGCTTGTGCATTGGGCAAACTCCTCCATTGATTGTCGATTATTTGTTTCTTTGCGTAATCAGCTGGTGCGATTATACGGGGGACCACCTCCATAAGAGGCATAAGTGTAGGGAAATGGCTCCTAAAATCGTGGGAGAGCGCTGATGCAGGTTCAAAAACTTTTAGCTTTGACAAGACTGGATCTTCCATATTATATCGTTTTTTAATTTCGGTAGCTGCAACTTTGTAGAAATTTTTGCAGCATGAGAAGAACTGTGCTATATCTGCAGGCTGTCTGATCACATCTGGATGTTTCAAGAGCTCATACACTTTGACGCCAAGATACATTGCAGCGTCATGGAGCTGATGACGCTGACTTTCAGGGTTTATTTCACCAAGATTTGGCCTCATAACATATTCGCGTTGTAAATAACGCAATAGGATTTCCTGGTAAAGTGAACGAATTTTCTCATGCAGATTGTGAACAACTACTTTCTCGCTTTGAAATTCCAGATTGAATTTATTGAATAAAGGGAGTGACCATTCAAGGAAACAGAAATAAAGTTTGTAGAACGGGTTGTTTAGTTTTTCGAGAATAAATACTGCTCGATTTCTTACATCGGCTCTTGCTCTATGTGCACGGTTTGTCGTAAAATCGATGAAAAAAAGACGTAGGGCCTCCCATTGCTCTAATATCCTTTCAACCACTGATAATAAGGAAAGCCATCTTGTCTGTGATGGTTTCAGTATTTTGTGAGGCTCCACTGCAACAAACGACTGGAAGTTACGAAAATCAAATAGCCGTTTATCACTATGTTTAAAAAAGTTGTAGATATCTCTAGCCAGTTGTTCTACACCTTCAGGCAACTGTTTACAGGCTTCACTGGCACACAAATGGGCCGAGTGACAAACGCACTTCGTGATTATGATTCCTGCAAAATCACGTATGAACCTTGTTTTTACAGAGTCGTTATCACCCATCATGACGTTACACCCATCTGATCCAAATCCGATTACATTATTCAATGGAACATTACGGTTAGTTAACGAATCGATAAGAGCTCTATATAAATTTTCGGCATTCGCAGTAGGAATATCATCAGCATCAGGTGTTTCTTTAAAAACTTTGTAAAGCTCCCAAAATGCGCTACATATCTTTTGAGCTTCTTGATCAAAATAGCGAGTATTTGTACGAGGAACCTCGTACGGTTGGCAACCCTGCTACGAGGGCGGCACTGAAAATTTCGGGAATCAAGGAAGTGACACAACATTACTATTTAAAAATATATTTATTGCTTTTCGAAGTATTCTCCGCGAAATTTGACACATTTTTCCATACGATGGAACCAATCATTGAAGCAACCATTCCCTTCGGAAGTTGGGGTCTCCAAAATGGCCGTTTTGTAGGCGTCCACAGCTTCTTCAGGTGATGAAAATCTCTGTCCACGCAATTTATTCTTTATTTTAGGGAAAGTATAGAAATCATTAGGGCTTAGGTCGGGGCTGTACGGCGGATGGTCCAATAATTCTATGTTTTCTTGCTCTAAAAACTCTTTTGTTCTGTGCGCGGTGTGAGAACTCGCATTGTCGTGATGGAGGATGATGCGGCGGTTGCAGTTCTCTTTACGGAGTTCAGAAACGACCTGTGGCAAACAAATGCTAGCATACCATTCTGCATTAACCGTTCTTTGTCCCTCAAGAGGAATAGTCGTAACATGGCCGGTTTTGGAGACAAACGTGGCCACCATTTTTTTTGCAACACTCCGTGAACGAACAATTTTTGTTGGCTTTAACTCATTTTCGAACACCCAAACTCGTGACTGGTTTTTTGTTTCGGGTTCGTACGCGTATATCCAGGATTCGTCACCTGATACGATGTTGTATACAGCATTTGAGGATCCTGCGTGGAATCTTTCGAGAGTTCTGACGCACCAAGTAACGCGAGCCGCTTTTTGCTCTTCACAGAGCGAATGCGGTATCCATCGGGAAAACAACTTTTTTACACCTAATTTTTCATGCAAGATTATTTGTATTTAACTCATGCCAATGTCTAAAGTTGCCTGAATTTCGCGGTATGTCACATGTCGATCTTCCTCAATCAGCTTACGCACAGCATCAACGTTTTCTTGGGTGACTGCAGTTTTTGGACGACCTTGACGGGGATCATCACTGAGCTTGACACGTCCACGTTGAAATTCAGCAAACCAGCGATAAATTGTGGTTTTGGATGGGGCTTTATCACCAAATGCAGAAATCATCCGGTCAACACACTGTTTTTGTGTTAAACCACTTCGAAAGTCATAATAAATCATCGCTCTTGAATTTTCTCGAGTCAATTCCATTTTCTCAACGACTAAACAAGTTTGACAAAACCTTGTGACAAGACCGAGAATATTTTTTTAAATAAATAAATGGTATTCGATTTTTAAAACCAAGGAGTTTTCAATTAAAAAGATTTTAATATGACAGAAACAGTGGAAATATTCCATTCCCGATACTTTTAGTGTAGCCCTCGTACAAGGCATCAGTTAACATAACTTGCCACATAGAGGAGAGTAATATACTGGGAATAGAGAGCCCTCTGGCGAGTTTTTAATGTCACCCGAATTCCTGGCGATCCTAACGCCATCTTTAAGAATTTCACCTACATCTGCCATTCCTATACCTACCTACATAGCTAGGTATATGTATATATATATAACATGCTATGCCTACATATAGGTATGTTTATACTAAGCCTACATTTATTTATACCTATACCGGGTGTTTTGTAGAAGGTTAGACAAAATTGAAAGGGTGTGTTTATGAACCAATTTGGAAAATACAAATTGCCAAAAACAAAACCCAAGCCTTAATGTTTTCCTAGTTTTTTTTTGGTTATTTTCTCGTATTTTAACAAAATGTTACCTATTATGCACCATACTTTCTTTTAGCCCTAATGGAATAAGGCTCCATCCTTGTATAGCCCGAAGATATATCAGAACAAATTAAAATAAATACATCCGACATCAAACAGATAAAAAAAAGTTATGGTGACTAATAAGATTACTTTTGGCAAAATAAGAGAAAAACACAAAAAATAAAAACTAAATCAGAAATTAGGGCATCTGTTTTTTTTTAATGGCCAAATGATATTTACCAAAAGGGTCCCTGAATACACCGTTTAAGTTTGTCAAACCCCTACAAAACATCCTGTATAACACGCATTAGCTATGTAAACCACATAAAATATAGACCTTTGGTCGTTTTCGGGGTTTTATTCAGCTCGAAAATTACTACATTGATAATATTTTAAAATATATTAATTAGTTCATGAGCGTTAAATTTACTTTATCAGTAACAATATAAAACAGTTAATAAAGGCCAAGGTCCATTTCATGTGGTTTTAGTTTACCAATCTAATGCACATTATTATGTATAAATAAACGTAGGCATAGTACAGTTGCATCATAGTTATCGGCAGACGAAATGTAAGGAGATTTCACATTATAATCTTGGCAAATATTATGAAATGATCCATTATGGCATAAAGTAGTTTATCTAAAAAATAACTCTGAGATACCTAATACACCGTGGCAGATACACACACCGTGCGCACAAATTAACACAAATAAAATTGATTGTAATTTACTTTTTATTTTTATTATGTTTATGTTTGTTATGATATATTTGTGCAAACATTTTTGTTTCGTCGTCCCCATCATATGTTATTTTTCCACATAAAATACGATTGATTGAGCGGCACCAACTGTAAACAGTCACATTTATTATAAGATCTTCGAACATTGTTCGAAGACCTTCTTTATGGTCATCACAGTCAAATGGGTAATTTACTAATATATCAGTAAATGTTTTGATATTTGTTTTTAGGTTTTTTACATTCAAATTCCTCTTTAAAACATTAGTTATAACATTTGAAATTTCATCATAACATTTTATACATTCCATCGAAGGATAGCACAACCATTTTTTTGACAGTATTCTTTTTCTTTGATAAATGCATGAGCTGGTGTATAATCAGACACAAATAATTTTGATTTACAACTTTTGCAGTTCTTTGTAATTTTTGTGCATTTTTTTAGTACCCAACCGCAAACATAAGTTTTTTTACCAATGCCTTCTACTATTTTATTGCTATTCATATCTAAAAGTTCCTCATTTAATATTATTTCATCCAGTTCGTCTAATTCCACTCTCTCTTCTATCAAGGCAACATCATTAGCATCATCGGCGCATTCTGTTATAAAAAAGTCCACGGACTGTAAAAATTGCGAAACATCTTCTTCACAATTTGACTTGATGGAGTGCGTTGAAGAAAAATTGTTTATTAGAAGAGATTTAAGCGCTCCTTCAAAACCTACAGTGTTTGGAGATATATTTCAGACTCCAAAACTTCTGACGCTTCCAAAAAAGTTCTCAAGAGGGTCTTGATTAAAATTTCTGCACAGCATTGAATCAAAATTATATCTCTCATGCAAAATTTTCCAAATGGACTGCATTCCTTCAATTGTTTTGATAAAATTTTTGACAGAAGGTACCACTTTCTCAATCAACCTTATTTTGGAACCATCTTTCTTTTTTTCTAAAAATTTCAGGTTTTTTAAAAATTTGAGGCCATCTTGCCACAACTTATGATGGGGCGAATTTCTTTTAACCCCAGCCCTAAATATTTTACCATTGACAACACCAAACGTGTTACAATTCATGCTATCAAATAATTTATCAATTATTTTCACAAACGGGGTGATTTGTCTACACTCTGGATCCAGCTCTCCTGTGGTTGTTAAATAGCTTGCAGCAACCGCAACAGAGTGACTGAATAGCTGCGTTGCTATTTTCACCTTCATTTTGTTCTTTTTTTCAGGGTGTACATGCTCTTCGGTAATTTTCATAAGATATCTTAGTTCCCCTTGAGCCTTGTCAGCTTCATACAGTTTTTGGAAATACTCCCACTTCACAATCTTCTCTTTGTTTTCGTCTTCAAAGTCAACGTACTTTAAATCTTTAGTTATTAGATTATTTCTTATCCCTTTGATAATGTGAGGCACATCATAGATAGGGATTATTTTTGATTTGTCCACCATTAATATGTCGTTGCGCCATGCTTGTCCTCTTTTAAAGAATATTTCTTTTGCGTCCTGTAGCAGACTTTCGATGGCGCCTACATTTACCGGGCTTTGGTCGCACACAGTTGCGATTATTTTCAGGCCTGTGCTCTTGACATGACGTACTACTTCTTTTATGCAGTTTTTTAACTCAATCTTATTCAGATTTTGAGTGAAGTAGTATGCTACAGGCTGTTTATATTTTTTTTTAATTCCCTTGACCATAAAAGTGAGGGCGTGGTCTGCAATCTTCTTTTTGTTTCCTACTGTGGAAAACCCTTTTAAGACATCGCTGTTTGCGTCGTAATGCACTTGCGGGTTTATTGACATTTCGTCAAACATTAGGACGCAAAGCCGATCGTCTTCGTCCATATCAGCAACAGTTTTGCTCATTTTTTTGAATATCAGTTTGTTGATTCCTGGTTCGATTTTAATTTTTCTTAGAAGATTTCTTAAACACTTACCAGATGGTAAAGTAAAACTTTTATAGAGCAAAGTGTACGCTTTGGGACTCCGTTTGTAAAACGACAGAGATAAGATTTTTTCCTCGAGTGTGAAGCGGCGACCTTTTGGTTTCTTTTTTGCTTCTCGGAACTGCATCGATGTGAATATTTTTGCTGGTACTGTCATATTGGCCGTGACTCTCTGAAAGGCCTTGCCATCGGAAAGGTTTTTTGCAGTTTCCAGCCTGGACTTGAACGATTTGCACTTTTTCCTTAATCTGATGATTTCTCGGCGTAAATTTCTTGTATTTTTTTCTGTTTCCTTATAATATGCAATCCATGAAGTTTTTTTCCTTGTATCTGTAAATAAGAATCAAGTTTAGCATTTAATACAATAATGTCTTGAATTAAACGAGTTCACGTTGTTACTCGGATTACGAAATTGAAGTGAATCCGTTAAGTGGCCGACGACTTAGAAGCAGAACTATCCCACACATCAGAACGTGTTGAGATACATGGCGGAAAGCAGGGGAGAAGACCGCAAATAATTTGCTTGAACGAGAGCCTATACCCACCATTGGGTGGCACTAGCTGGTTATGTTAAATATACATATAGAAAAGAGTTCAAAGACTTCAAAAGATCCTCATACAACAAATTTTACCATCTAAATGTAAAATTTGTTGGGTTCTGTCAAATCTAAAAATTCAGACTATGTTTACCTTGCATTTTCTTTTCCATAGGCGGTTTCCCTCGAATGTTTTTAGCTGTAGATGGTTTTCCATTTCGTGTTCTACGAACGCAATAGTCATGGTCGTTTTTAACGCCGGCAACCGCATCTTAAAAATATAGAAAGTGAATAATTTACTAATGATAGATATAATAAATTATTTGCAATAATTATAGCTTGAACATATGTCGGCATGGCAGCTATGGCAGCCCATTGATGGTGCTATAACAGTCTCGGCACCAGCGATCCAGGAGAAGCGATTCAGAGAGCCGCAGCGTACTCTCGGTTAACGGTGGTGAGCATTCTGCGAACCTCAAGCCGCCTGCCAAGCGTGGGGATTATGGCAACACACCTCCCTTTGTTGTGAAAAGTGTATAATATATACTATAATATTTATAATATATATATAACGAATTGCCTGGTTTTGGTAAAATGACCAAAATATTAAAAAATCTTACATTATTAGCTTCCTAGGTTGGTTGGAAAATATTATTTTAGGTCATGTAATATAATAAATGTGCGTAGGTACATAATGTAGAATTACCAAATATATATACAAAGTGTAATAAAAAGGTTCAACAATACAGAAGGGTATGTATGTACGTATCATTAGGAACAATTCATACTATGGGGCCAAACAAAAAAACGCGAAAAAACAACAGCTGTTGTTCCATACAAAAAGTTCATTGACCTTGGACAAAATGTGTGGAATAGCTGTTTCTTTCGCGTTTTCAGGGTTGACCCTATAGTAAAAGGTGTCCATAATTATGAGTACATACATACCCTTTGGACCTGGGTATGTCCTTAAACTGCACCCAGACCCACCGGAGGACGGGCAGCAGCGTCCTCTTGGTTAACGGTGGTGAGCATTCTGCGATTCCCAAGCCGCCTGCCAAGCGTGGGGATTATGGCAACGCCCCTCTATTAAGGGGGAGGCCTTCGTCCAGCAGTGGACGTTTTTATGGCTGACGACGACATACCCTTTTGTATTGTTGAACCTTCTTGTTACACATTCTATAATATGTAATAGCTTAGCGTAATCAGCCTTAACTAGGTAGTTTAATATAGAAATCAGGGCTATTCTTGAAGGGTGTTTGTGCTTTAACCAACCATACTGGTCTAGTTGCTGGTATTATGTCACACCACTGAAATTCTTCTCCAACCATAATTATAAGCAGATGTTTTCCTTTATTATCATAAATACACAAACTTCAAATAATTTATAGGTTGGGGCTCGGAATAGAACCCACAATGTCACACTTGCAAAGTAAAACATAATTTACATAGAATGTGTTTTATATAAAAAAGAAGTGTTGTGATATTTCTATTTTTGATTAAATATTTTAATACATACCTTTATCTATTGACAGTATCGGTGTATCGATTGGGAGCTTAGGAGTGTCTGTGGTTACAACCACAGAACATATATCAAGAAGAAGGCGCATAGCCGGAGCTCATAAGAAAACCCACCGTATCACATTTGCACACTAACTTAGTATTGTCATATTCTTAACACATTGAAACAATGGAAGTGATTTGTCCCATAGCGGTGAACAAAAAAATAATCTATCGGGTTCAGTTACGTAATAGTACATTATGATACGAGTGTGCTATGTTGGTCATTACACTAGAGGCGGTATTATGCGCGCGAGCCGCAGGCGAGCGCGATAAGGAAGCCGAGAGCGTAATGACTAATAGCACAAGAGTTCCATACGACTGTTTTCGTCACACTGCGAGGAAAAAACTTTTTTTTTGTGATAATAATCAACCACACAGCGAAAACGTCAACAAACATTTGCGGAAAATGGCGCCCAAATCAGTAATGCGCGCGCAGGTTGACATGTACTTCAGCGGCATAAGAACTGTTTGTTGGTATTACAAAAAAACTGTAAGTATTACCCGGCTATATTAAGAGTGCTACGTATACGTACGTCTAATTGCAGTCACGTACAAACTTGACTTTACCGGGTTATACCTATTATAGTACAAGTGCCGTAATGTAAAATAAAAAGCACGCGTGTGTAATAGCTTGGATTATGAGCCTAAAAGCGATGTAATAAGATCTACTTTACGAGCAAGTGTGATGAAAATCAAAATAAACCCTATTGCATACAGCAATATAATATCTGTTATCGTTCACTAGTAAAAATGTTGTTAAGACGTTCTTAGTTAAGTCACTTTTAGCTAAATACGAGAAAAAGTACCGTATTTCGTAAAACACAAAGTCGCTTATTTTGTACATTTATCAAAATCTATAATTTTTTAACATGTCAGTGGTATGAACTTACTAAATTCAACCTTATCATAATGCAATAAGGTTGAAACTATTAATATATTTTAAATGTCGAGTTAGTTTCGCTACTGCGCGCTAGATGTCACTATCTTCCAAGAGAAGCTACTTCATCGAGCTAATATAGTGATGGGACAGTTTTTCAGAGAATGACTAAGTTATCGATATTACGTATTTTTTTTTACATGCGATTAAATTCAGTCACTTAAATAGAGTGTATTGAGGAGTAAGTAAATGTGTTGTATTAAGGAAATCAATAACTAGGAAGGTATTTATTTCTTCTTAAACAAATAAACCATCAAACTTTTCCTATTTATAATATTAGATTAGATAAAATTTCAATTGTTATTGTCCTTGAAATAGAACATATTTGTTAAGGAGTTGTCTTTTGGTCAGTTTTATATTTATTTTGAGTAAATGGTGGATCCGCACATTTATGTAGCGTTCTACTAGAGCCTTTATCAAATCAGTTATGTGATTTGATGTGGGGAATTCTCCTACTTGGTGATAAGTAATACTTGCAAACAATTTCAAACCAATAAATTGTCGCAGTATTTTTGTCATGATTGCTTCTTTTTTAAATAACTGTCCATCTAAACTTCGAACGACAGCTTCAGCAACTTTACAAATTTTTACCAGGTCGCTTGATGGATAAATAAGTCCACCCTTATCCTTAGCCACAATAAACTTGTGTAGCGAATTGGTGTGCTTTGACACGAGTGCGCTGACACAGACGTCACAATTGATTTTTTTAATCAATATTCGGGCAATATAACCTGCGATATGCGCTATTGCTTGGGAACTGAATTCGGAAATATTTTTTAAGAGCTCGCCGATTTCTTGTTCTTCTGTATTGTTTTCCTGTATAATCGTGTCTTCATTTGTCAAATCTAAACCTGTTGTTCTATTTATTCTCTCCACAGCTGATGAACAATTTAAAATTGATAACTCTTCCAACGCTGTGCAATTTCCCGTTCCAAAATCTTTCAATTCAACATGAACTAATAATTTTTTATATGCCGCTACAAATTGTCGTGCTGTCGGGTTATTGTTTGATCCTCCGTGTGCTCTTATATTACCAAATAAAAGCTCCAGGTGATCCTGGCTCAGTTTGTAAACTGGGAGGTGTATTAGAACTTTGCTCTGTATGAGGTTTGCGTACAGGTGTTTTAAAGCCTCAGCACATCCCAAAAATCCCAGAAATCCGGTTTTTCGGGGACTTTTTGTTAAAAGGGTGCCATTTTCCAACTTCAAATTTGATAAATAACCACAAGCTATGTCCAAATAATCAAAAATCTGGGTTGAATTTCGCTCATTCAGTGGTTTTTTGTAACCATATTGATTTAAGTTCCGCGAGTTAAATATGTCAAACATATTATTGATTATTATCAAAAACTTTTCTGTTGCCTCGCTTTCCTTAAATTGTGGCATTTTTAAATCTTTTCGGCAAAATTGTATAGCCTCCGCAACGCTTATGCTAAAAAGTTGTGTGGATAGCTTCACCTTCATCCTCTGGTTTTGGAAGTTGATATGACGGTCTCTTAATTTATTAGATAGATGAAATTTTTCATCTTCTTGTATTTTATTAAGTTCTACTAGATATTGCCACTGCAATTTCTTTCCCTCTTGGTCGATAAAAATTTTACACATCTGAAATGCATTTCGTATAAGTTTTATCATGTGGCAGGGATCCAGTATGACGACAATAAGTTCTTTTGTCGTAGGATGTTTAAATGTTACATTTCGTCCCTTAGCTTACAACACCGCCTAAGTCATTTTTACCAACTTTACAGGAGACGTAAAAAACTGTCTATTTTAAAAAATCTGGGGATTATTCCTGTCATAACTTAATACATACTCTAGTTAGTGGTTAAGAAATAATTATTTATACTTATTTTGACAATTTACTTTATTTTAACTTGTTTTTTATGACTTGAGCTGTGTTGACTAATATTTTATTAGATTTAGGCGGTGTTGTTTGCGGAAATGTTAGGGATTAAGATATTAAATAAAAGATGATTTCCAAAGAAAAGCTTTTATTAGGAAATATTTCAAGAAAATTAACAAATCTTTATAACATTAGGTATCTATAACTTAAATCTTAAGAATCACATTGTTGATATAAATTACTTAAAGTTGTTTGGTAACATAGGAACTTCTAGTTAGTGCGAAAATGCAATTATATTTTTTTATTATTATAGGTAAATATTTTGAATTATTAGTTTTAGTCTTTAATAAACTCCAAAGAAACAAGATATAAATAGTATTAATAAAATTATAAAAATAATAAAGAATAACTCGAAATCTCTAGTCTAATCTAAGTTTCAGTCTTTAGCGATTGCTGTGCGGAAGGTCATCATAAAAAGAATGGCAACTAGGTGGTAATACACTTTTTAGGTCTTGCAAATCTTGATACTTCCGCTTTGTAATTGGTATTCTAGCTGCGTACAATTTCTGCAGGCCATTTATTTGTTTAATGTTGTTAATTGGCGTGGGACGATGTGGTAACGGCTGTAGCTTGTTATCAAAATCAACTTTGTACCAAATTGTGCCATTTGGTCTGTATTGTAGCATACGTATATCTGTGACGACTGGGTCACCTGTTTTTTTTACCAGGACGTATAGATTTATAAATCAATTCTTTCGAAAAGTCTGTGAAAAAGTTATAGTCCAAATAACGAGCTTCGTAAGGCATAGGATCACTCCTAGCAATTTTACTTATTGCCATGTATTGTTGTGGAAGGAAAATTTATTTACCTTTTAATTTGCACTCTATTGCACTGTGTACCGAGTCACATTCCATGTGAGTATGGCCTTTTTCCAGATTTTTTTGAGTAATCACAATTTTTTTTTCAATCGCTAAACGTAATAAAGCATTACTTAAGGTAGCATTGCGATTTTGAGCGCAACAGCCATCGGAATATAAAATCACAGGCAATAATTTCTGACTCAAAACCTTCTCTAAATGGTCTACTAAGCATGAAGCAAACACAGAGGCTTCAAGCGTGCTATTTGACTCATTGAACCAATAACACATTACTTCCTTAGTTGCTATATTGTATAGTGTAAAATTATGGACGCATAATTTAGTTTTATAGTAAACTGCACTAGCTTGAAGATACGGGGCCAATTTTACCGATTCAACATCCTGTGTGAACACGTGACAAGCTCCGGACTGTGCAATTCCTTTGTCAGTATCTTTCTCTTTCCTAGCTCGATCTTTCTTCAGAACATGTTCAGCGTGTTCTTTATCCGTAATGTTTCCAGTTTTATGACTGCAACAAACATCGCATTGATCTTTTTTTGGGTGGAATAGGCTCAGATTGAGTTTCAAAAATATTTTGTCAAATAATTTACGGCCAGGGCATTCTCTACCCTCTAATTCACAATTCTCTTTATATGTCTTATAAAGCTGTGTCATGTTCGTGAAAACTGGTTCTAAATATTCTCGTGATGTTTTAGCACGACAGTAATGCGACGGCATCTTTGGAAGATCTGCTAAAAACTTTTCAATATATTTGTGGTCTTCAATTTTCTCTGGATTTCTGCGATTACTGGTTGAAGTAGATGAATCGGGAGGCATAGCACAATCGGTTTTTGTCAACCAATATCTGATAAACCAATCTTTAATTCCAAGAGTGGCCAAGAACATTTTTTTGCAGACTTGGTGACGTACGTTATCAATCGTCAAAACGTAAGTTCGACTATCAGTTCTTTTGGATGATTCTGGATTTTTAGTAATTTTCTTTGGTATTTTGTTAACGTGTGAAGTTATAAAATGATCTTCGCTGCTCCCAGTTCATATTCTGCCAGAAATTTTCAAACAAATGTTTCCGCTGTTCTTCATTTATGTCGTCACATGACCTGAGTTTAGATTTCTTGCAAAACTCAGAAGTGCACGGTGGTTTCATGGATCTTGCAGGCTTAAATACGTCTTGTTTCACTTTAAATGTTTCATTAATCTTTGCTTTTCTGTCTCTTCTGTATCCCAAATAATTTTCACCTTTCATCCGTAATTCTTTATTAATATTGCGTTTATATTTCTTTGGGTCTTTTGACGCCTTGTTCTGTCGTTTTTTATGACTTAACAAATCACCGTGATAGGGAACATCACTGAGTATGACCACTTTTGAAGAACACGATGGAGTAGCAGAGACATTGGATTGCTGCATATTGTTTTGGGTTGTATTATTTTTATCTGTACATTGAGTATTGTTTGTGACTATATCAGAAACTGGGTCTTGAGTATTCGTAGATACGAATATATCTTGGTTTGAAGTAGGGAAAGATTTAACAGAATTTATATTAAGGACAGCATTTCCTAGTTCTTGTACAACGTTCTCATTTTCTACCGTGATATTGGCTACATCCAATACAGAAGACTCAAGATACTCGATGGCCACCGTAGCAAATTCGGGTGGTTCCTGTTGCAGATCAATGAAATCATTACCAACTTTTTCTATAACTTGTAGATTGTTAATGTCAATGTTTTCAATATCCAAGTCCATGTTTTGATCTAATATTGAGATTACATTGTCCTGGCTACTTAAAATACTTTTTATGGACTCCCCGAGTTTTGATCATTTATTGGTGTTGCAATAATTTCGTATTTAGTAGGAGAATTGCATGCTTTGGTATCAGAAGAACTAGTGTTATCTTTTTGCTTCAAATCTAAAACAAATAATAGGAATTATTGCACTAAAAATGTAAATAACAAGAAATAAATGCGGATCTCAAGACAAACCTTCAATACTAACCTAGTTTAATTCTTTATTTATCTTCTTTGCAACTTAGTTTACGCCGTTTATGTTTTGACATCAGTCCTGATTCTTGTAATTGTAAATGTAATTGGGCACATAACAATTCATCACCTGAACTCAGATTACTCCAGGAATCAATTTCTTCTTCATCCATAGTGTATTAATTTTTAATTATTGAGTATCCTAAAAGAAATAAAATACATTTTGAAACACCGCCTAAGTTAAGAAAAAATTGTTAGTAAACACCGCGTAAGTAGTGAACATATTCTATTATCATTTTGTTTCTATATTAATAAGCGTAAATTAATAAACATTACTTTATTCTATAGCTTACCTCTTAATCTTCCATTAAAACTTCTTGCATGGACCTTTCAGCGATAAAATTCACATAAAAATTGAATAATCACGGAGCGTCAAGAACTTACGCGCGCAAAGTTTGACAGACTAACGACTTGTGCGGTGTTGCGAGGCCAACCGACTTGAGCGCTGTCACTATTTTTTAAATTACGGCTTCTGATTGGCTGAAATCTCTATCAAGTGACCAATGGTTCGACGCGTATTACGCAGCTACATCCAATGGCATTCAAATGTAAAAACCGCCATTTTCGACTTGAGCGGTGTTGTAAGCTAAGGGACGATTTCCATTTTGGAAAGAACACCCTAGATTTTGCGCCATTGATATATTAGCAGCACATCCATCAAATGTTAATGAAACTATCTTGACGCCCACTTCATGAACACGTTCAATACATTGTTTCACGAGTTCGCTTCTTTGTGTTCCTGTTACTCCATCTACAAGGAAAAAGGCCACCGGAACTTTAAAATTACTGTTTATGGCCGTTATTAAGAAGACCAAGACTTCTTTGGCTTCTGCTAGATGGTCACCTTCTAAACAGGTCCCCATATCTATGTGACCATAAAACCTCTGTCCATCCCATTCAATTCGACGACGTATAGCCATTTCATCTATCACTAATGCAGCTAAAAGCGGTTGGCTTGAGGCATCCGCTTTAAGCTTTAAAGCAACAAACGACTCCTTAGTGAATCCTGGTTCTCCGCCTATTTTTGTGTACCATTTTTTTAGTATTTTATTATGAAAACTGACGTGGTTTTGACACATTTTTGTTTTATTCATACGGGAATACTCACGTTTAATTAAATCGGATACTCCGACTATAGTTTCGATCACATCCGGTGACCTTTGTGGTTTTTTTTTTTTGTGTGCTAAGCAGGACGCAGCTGCACGTGCGTCGGGCTCTGTTTTCACTCTTTGAAAAAGGTCACCGGATGTGATCGAAACTATAGTCGGAGTATCCGATTTAATTAAACGTGAGTATTCCCGTATGAATAAAACAAAAATGCATTTTTTTAGTGTTTGCCGATGAGGTAAACATTCATTAAATGTACTACGGATGTACTCATAAGCTTTAGGCGAATAATAATGGAGGGTGAGAGCGAAACTGCGAATTTCTGCCGAATAACGTTGTTTTGAAATATCTCCTGATTTTAAATTTTGTCGTTGTCTATTAACCAAATCATTAACCTGTAAAAAATAGTTTTATGTAAGAATATGTAAAGCGAAAATATACAAAAGTATTTCATAGTAATTTTAATAAAAAAAACAAAACTACCTTCACGTTAGTGTATTTAAGATTGCTTATATTTTCATCAATCATTGAGAATTTTTCTTGTAAAGTCTTCAAAATATCTTCTACTTTGTTGACTTTATTTTTTAACCTAAATACTTTTGATTTTAATTGGTTTATTTTCAACTTTTGTTTTTGAATTTTGGTTTCCGTTCCTCGTAATAATTCCTGAAGCCGTTTTTTTCTAGGAGAAGAAGCCGGAGAATTTGTGTCAAGTTTTTTTTTTTTTGGTGAGCTCGCTTGCATCAAAGCTTCAAAATCAAGTTTTCGCTTGCGATGTAGAGAAGAGGTTTGTGAACTTGGCCCCGCTTCTATTTCAATAGATGCATTACTTTTCACAACTTGTGATGCATCCGTCTGAAATCAAAAAGTAAGTAAATTATATTGTAAAATAATAACAATAACGGAATTAATGTAAGAAATAAACACACATACCCGAAAACATATAACTTTTCTTATTGGTATTGCTGTTTCAATTAAATACTTATATCCCTTTTTTTTTATTATAAAATCATTGTCTCTAAAATGCTCTGAGCAAATTGTGCTCGTTTTTGAAGGAATCCAATTTTGTCTTCCAGTTCCTTCAATCCATTTTTCCTTAATAAGTAGACATTTAGGAAAACTGAAATGATATAATATTAAGTAAATATTTATTCCCAATTTTTTCAAATACACCAACATTTAATTATTCACATACCAAATAAAAACAATATTTTTATTTCACACATCTGAAGGTTGAAATGTCGATATCGACAATATCGACATTACGTCCACCACCCCTAACTGAGTAGCGCCGAGTAGCGTGGATGGAAACTTCGAGAAATGCATGTATAGTTTGAATGAAAATAGACTTTATCTCGATGTCTTTAAAGTTGACTTCCATTAAATCTTTTCGCTTATTATGCTAATTTGCTTAATTTTCAAACTATATTCGAAATAAAATGAAATCGGACTTACCGATGGTAAGATATGCCTCCTTTAGATATATTTTTTACCCGGCTATCATTTTTGCACTCCAAAACTGCACAATACGGCATGTTTGTTAACTTTTTAAGCAAAAGTGTGGACAATGAGCACGTAGTGACAGTAGTAGTGACGGAGCACGACTAAAATACGCGGACGGGCCGGATGGGGGCGTCGACCCACAATTACGCGGAGCTGCGCGTAATCAGTACTACGATCGCCCCACCTACTTACTTCTTCTACTTGATATATGTTCTGTGGTTACAACCCTTGCACTTGCTTCGCAGACATTTGCTTCAGTATGTGATTCTGAAATATATATATTTTTTTAAGTTAATTTTTTGTTACAATTAATATCTTGAAATACAATTCTTAAGGATCGACAAGTTGTCGGCTCGAACTTATCGGTGGGCGCGGCTAAAAAGCATGCTCTCTTCATCAAACAAACTGTGGGAAAGGGAGAAAGAAAGATAAATGAGCGCGCAACTTTTTTTTGGCGACCTTTGGCTGCAGTAATGTGGTTGAATAAACTCTGAGTTAATTTATTCCAACTTAAGTTATTTGAAATGTTTATGGACTAAACTATGCCGCTTGTTAAATTATTTTAGAGTTTTCGTATTCCTTATGTTATTTATTTACGTCCAATATGGCGTTAAAATTGAGCTAAAATACAAGATGTTTCCTGGCTCATAACTTTCATGTTTATTAACTTTTTACTTTCGTAATAAATTACAATCCTAGATAATGAAGAGATTAATCGATATAATACTTAGTCTTGAACCTACAAAATTACATAGTGGAGTAGTAATACTACCGCGTTTCTATGGAGAAGTGACCAGCTTGTCTACTCTTAAGTATAATCGAGACGAGATGCTCAAGGCCGCTCGAGGATGACTGAGAGGGAGCGGATATTTTTTTTATTATATAAATTCTTTTCATAGTAGAACCAGTTTATTTTTGGGTAGCAGTTTCTTACACACAAATAGCATCTAGGTAATTATTTTTTGTGCTAAGCATGCTCATTGAGTGATTTATTTAAACCCTTAAATACATTTTAAAAAACTTATTGGTATGGGCCCGGAATAGAACCCACAAGCTCATTCTTGCAAATTTAAATAGAATGTGTTTTATGTTAAAAAGAACAGTCAAGTGATACTTTTATTTTTGATAAAATGTTTTGAATACATACCTTTATCTATTGACAGTATCGGTGTATCGATTGGGAGCTTAGGAGTGTCTGCAGTTACAACCCTTGCACTTGCTTCGCAGACATTTGCTTCAGTAGGTGATTCTGAAATATTTTTTGTTTTTTTTTAATTACAATGTATAACTTGAAACTACCCTCCGCCATACCATTCTTAAAACAAAAATCATTCCCATAGTTGAATTAGTTTATCAACCGACTTCAATAAAGGAGGTTCCCAATTCAACTGTTTTTTCTGTATGTATGTTACTCCGCCTGGTACTGGCCGGGTATTAGCACGCTAATAGGCTAGTGGCATAATTAACGTCGTTAGTCGTTAGGCGATATTCAAAGTCAAATGATAGTGAAGCCAACCATGTAGCGCATTGTTTAATGCATCATTTATTACACGTTAATTATTTCGATAACTAGACGTAAAGCGTCACGCAGGTGCAGCCCTAGCATTACAAATAGCATCTCTCAAATGCATCTAAGGAATTATTTTTAGTGCTAGGCATGCTGATAGTCCCTGGACCCAGGGCATGCTTGGGTATCTTCTAAAATTGCATCCAGAACCACCGGAGGGCAGACAGCAGCGTTATCTTGGTTAACGGTGGTGAGTATTCTGTGATCCCCAAACCACCTGCCAAGTGTGGGGATTACAACAAACCCTCTCTATTAAGGGGGAGGCCTTCATCCAGCAGTGGACGATGTTTGGCTGTTGATGATGCTGATCGTAAGCCAGCCAGCAAATATTTTTATGTTATAGGCTTAGAGGACCATTTTTTTTTGGTAACACACTACTTTAGTTAACATAACTATATAATTATTATGCAAGCTTTATGTTATTACAAAGATATTTACAATGTTAGTTTGTAATGTAAAATAAGAGAAGTAGGTACCTGATGCAAATAACTATAACATATTAATTATTAAACTTACGAGGAACATGCAAAGTTGGTATTGCCAAAGCATTCAAACGATTAAAGCGATTTCGATGGCTCTCAATGAAATGTATGTCACATACTTTCTTTCTCGGATAGATGTCTTCTACTGGTAGGTTTTTGAGCTGTTCTCCTCCTAACTTAACCCAAGTTCTGAATTGCTCTGGAAATTTTGCAGGGTTCGGGAAACTGTGCATGGTTAGACCTAATAAGGAAAAAAAATATGTGAATAAAAAGGTATAACACTCATGATTCATTTATGATTGCAGCAATACTCTAGTTATGTGTAGTAAAACAATTGTAAGGGCATCACTGAATTATCGCTTCTTACTTTAACACATTCAGCCCTATAATTTAGCAAGCCATAAAACATTGTCAAACAGGTGCTTTATACTGTATCGGTATAGCTTAAGAGTGCGACTAATGCCAGACAAATAATAGATTTCACCCGCGCGTCTTGCATTAGTTTAGAGTCGAAAATCGCATGATATAATTGATGATGATGATGGCTTTGAGCAATTTAGGTGGGATTTTATTTAATTAGTCAAAATGTAGGCATGAAATAAAAAAAATAAACGGCTACTGTACTAAAACATTAGTTTGGCTATGTAATTCGTAAAAAATAATGAGGTGCTGTCGCTGATAATTTGTATATTTTTTTAAAAATAAACCAGATTATTTTCCAAAATTCTATTCGGTTACTCGGCTTCTTTAGGTTTTTCCCCTACCTTTAGTATTTTTTTAATCTGAATATTTACGTTCTTTATCATTAAACTATGTGTTTAAAAATACACCTTTTACTTACTTTTGGCATTAGTCGCCCCCTTAATAAGGTAGCCTTTGCAATTTCTTACCATGTCAGCAGTACTTAACAGATAGTAGAGACTTGTGACAAACCCCAATAATACCTAAGTGGCCTATAAAAAATAATGTGATACGAATTTCCAATAAATACTTTTTTGTACCAACTAAATCAAAACGTTGCAGGCCTTTTGGTGACAATAGGTATACCAATTTCTATGAAACCCTACCTTCATCGATTCGGTGATTTATCTCAACACTTAAGTACGCCTCTTAGCATAGAATATTCACCTTATCGGTTGTAATTATATTAAGAATTGGAGTCATTGGTAGGTAGTTCAAAATTCAAAGCTCTTACCTTTGGTCACGCATCCAAAAACACAACGTCTAGAGGATGGCATGATGTTCACCAAACAAATGTTCTTTATTTATAGCGTCAGTATCGCAAATAAACTTAACTAAGAGCGTCTATATCGCAAGTAAACATAACTAATAGCGTCTGTATCGCAAAACACAAAACACCGGCCGGCATCGAGCGAGGAACCAAGTTCAAACTCAACTCGACGAAAGTGGAGACGAATAAATGTTCATTTCACGGGAAGAAAAACAAGATATTACTAATAAAGGAAGTTAAAATTACTCCAATCGATTTTAGTAATTGCAACGGAATAGAAATCAAACTAAGAAATTAGACTCGAAAATAAAACCAACCGATTTTTTTAAAATTGACTTGCCTTGACTTGTGCTGCGTTCCGTAATGCGCTAAAAGTGATAATATCGCGAATCCGACCAAATTGAATAGTCACTAAATATAAGGGCTTTGATTTGATCGAGTAATACTTGTCACTTTGGTCGGATTCACGATATTATCACTTTTAGCGCATTACGGAACGCAGCCTTGGTCAGACAGTGACAGCTCAAAGTAGTCGCCACGTCGCGTCGCTCATAGCATAGATGTCGCTACTGCTCTTATGTTGTGGTGAAATTAAAAAAGATGGCGCGCTTAAAAATCCGGTAGGGAGGCTAAAGGTAACTTTCCAGCCGATGACTTGCCGGCAACAGCCACATTATTACTTTCAGATATTCTTAAAGGCAACAGCCAAACTTTTATTAAAAATCCACAAGCGGATCTCCAATATACCAAAAAACCGTGCTTTCCAAAATGTCTACCAGCACGAATCCTACTACAGAAACAATAGAAAAGCTTATAGCTCGTAGAAGCAACTTCAAAGGAAGATTAACACGTAGGTGACGGACCCAATTATTAGCACTTTAAGAGGTCATTGAATTTCAATTCTAAATATTTCACAAATTACATAGTCTGTAACTTTTGTGTTGCATTATTAATGTCAAGAATATTATCAACTGTCGTGTAAAGCATGTTTTTTGAAAGGTGTATTGTCATTATTGTGTCAAAATTACAATTTATCGAAAAACAAGTCTATCACCATTCATCAGCACAGTCATTACCAATTATTATCACCTACTAACCCAATTATAAGCACTGTGAATTGTAATATGTTTTAAGGGTTGAAAATAAATAATATCCTTTAGAAATAGTACTATTTTTTATTGTTAATCAGTCTCTCGACATTTTTATTAATTATGGCACATCAAAATATTCATTAACTTCTAACTTGTTCAACTTTCAGTCGACAATAAGGGACAGATTAGGTAACATTTTTGCTTAAAATTAAAAAAATAAGTAACAATCATAAGTTCTTTACCTACTTAAAACTAGAAACTAGGAATGGCACACGAATACAAAAGCTTAAAAAATATTTTTACACTCTTATTCTCATCTCAGTCTCATTAGTTTAGTCTTCATTCATTATTTTTTCTAATTCAGCAATCGTGTAACTTGTTTTCTTATTATTCTTAATAATTCTATTCAGTACATCATCGTCTTGAACTTTGGAGGGTATTTTTTGGGGGGTAGGAACGATTTTAATGTCAGAAATAATTTTGTTTTTTTTTGATTCTGGTATTGTAGATTTGCTTGCGGTTTTTGTTTTCTTCAATTCAAGTATAGGATCGTCATTATTTGTGTTCCCTTCAGTCCTTTTGGTTGATGTCTCTCTTTTGCGTTTAGTAGTAGTAGGAGGTTCCCTGTGGATGTCGACTTTGGTAACTATCATAGTGTTTTTTTGAGCTGAATTGTCGCTATAAGAGTCTTGAGTAAGATTTTCGACTGGGAGTAGTGGTAGGGCTGTTGTTTGAATTCGTGTTATTTCTGTACTTTTCTTTTTGCCATTAGTTTTTTTTGCTTTTGGTAAATTTTTCTTCTGCTCTTGTTTTTCTAGTTTGGCTTTTTTTCGGTTTTCTACTTCTTCTTCTTTAATTTTTTTCGCTCTGTATTTTTCTTTTTCCCTTTTCTGCCACTCGCTTGAAGTAAGTACGAAGGAGGATCTTTCGACTTGTCTTATTCCTTTTCTTTGTGGAGTTTTTTGTTTGACTAGGACATCCTGTATTTTAACTGGAGTTGAGTGGATTTCAACTGAAATTTCTGCATTATCCCCTATGCAACTTGCCGTATTGACTTCAGTTTCGTTTTCTATCTGATGTAGTATAGAATGTTTTAGTTCAATATTAACCAATTTCTCATTAAAGCTCTTTTGCCTTCCATTTTCCGTTTCAAATTGGTTTGGTACATCAACTATTTCATTGTAAATCTCTAACTGGTCACCAATAAGGGTAATTGCTTCATCAACTATTTCGTTACAAACCTCTATATGGTCGCCAGTAGGTATAGCATCGTCTAGAAATAACAGTGGTAAATTGTCGATGTTTACGTAGTTCTTAGATTGTTTGTTCTCTTTCGCAGTCTTTTCATTATCTGTGACCAAGTCAGTTACTTTTGTGTCATCAAATTTGTTACCATTAAAAAAGATACATATCTCTTTAAGAATCTTGTCGTTTTCTGAAAGATTGTCCACAGAAGTATTTTGTAATTCTATCATCTTTTCTTTCGTAATGAATGTATGGAAAACCTCTTTGGTCATAATGTTGTTTGGGTCTCTAGTTGACTGTAAATGCGACTCCTCATTTGTTGTTATGTCTTGTGATCCTTTCCCTAGACATTTTCTGTAGTTGATGGAATCAGCATTCCACGGCCATAGACCAGTTGCTCTAAACCCATTTATTACTGTGGAAGGTTTAATTCCTTTCTCTAATGCTTCTTTCAGCACTGGTACGAAATTGGTTTTTGTGAGGGTCTCTAACGGATGATCTCTTCTCCACTGCAAGACACTATCTTTCCAAGCTACCTTTAGAGGTCTAAAGGCAGAGACGTCGGCCGGTTGTAACAATCTGGTGGCATTTGGATATAGTGCTATAAGCACAATATCAAGACTCGTACATAGCTCACTAACGTCAAGACTAAGATGAGTCTTATGACCATCCACGAACAAAATTATTGGAAATTTTCGCCCTGTTCGTAAAAGGTAGGGATGGAAAACATTTTTGATGTAGTCATAAAAAAGCTCCGTTTTCATCCACCCCGAATCACTTAACCCAATGCCCCAATCATCTGGTACTGTTAACGTTATATCTTTTGGGAGTCTTTTATTTGGGTATATCACCATAGGAGGCGTGACATTTCCATTAGCCCCAAAGGTAAAAAGAACAGTCAATGTCGACTTTGCAGCCGCATGATCCACTTCATAAACGTCTTTTTCGCCTCTTATAGCAATAACCTTGCCACTCTTGGGACACAGCTGAAAATTAGATTCATCGCCATTAAAAACTCGACTTTGATCTTCAAGGATGTCATAATAGCTGTTTTCTTTTAGGAATATTTCAATTTTTTTGAACCAGCCTCTTATATCACTTTCTGAAACAGCTGAACTTGCAGATGTCACTGCTTCTGGTGTTCTTTCGCTAATTTCAGGATGTCGACGCATAAAAAGAGTATACCACTTATTACCCGGTATGCCATTTTTGAAGGGATTTTCGCGACCTGCCTTCTTTATAAAGTTCCCTACGCTAATCTGCAAGTCAATCTTTCTTTTTGGGAATCCTTTTCGGCTACAGTCTTCTATCCACTTTACCAGGGTGTCTTCTTCATCTTTATTTAATACTGGAGGGGGGCCAGGGAGGTCGTTACAATTTTTTCTCAAGCGAGATTGAATGGTCCCCCTTGGAACATTAAATGTTTTAGAAGCTTGTTTTTTTGGCATACCATGCTTTACAGCTTCTAATGCTTTTTTCATATTCTCCTCAGTATACTGTTTTCTTCTCCCAATAATCTTTTGCTTTCTTTTCTTACATTTTTTTTTTGTTTTTAATGTGTTCATCTTAAGATCTGAAAATTATAAAAATAATTTAAACAAAACCAAATTTCAGCATAGTTTTGAACCAAATATCAGCACCATGATGTTAAATGGTAAATGGATTTTCAGCACGGGGCTGAAATTTGGAAAACGAGGCTTCATCACTTTTTTACACAACACTCAACCATATTTTTAGTTAAAAACAGTCCATTTTAAAAGAAAAACGATATTTATAATTATGTCTATTTAGCCCAATTATCAGCATGTGTGCTGATAATTGGAAAACTTGAAATTTTTGTATCCAGATATTGGCACCACTGGTATTCATTAAAAGCAAACAAATAACCTTAAAATAACTTCAATTTAGGATGCGAAAAACGTTAAAAATCTGTTTAAACACCAATTATTACAAATAGTGCTTTCATCGAATCACTAAATCACCAATAAACGCAAGCAAAATCTTACCCTTACTGTGTCAGAATGGCCGAAAAATATTTTTGATCACACAACGTGCGCTTCTCCCGTTGAATACGACGCCATGATGAATATCAAACTATACACAGTATTGCCAGTATAATAATTTAAAACCATCAGAACGCGTTTTTACCCTTGCAACTTTGAAACCATAGACATTTATCTTATATTTTTAGTTATTTTTCTAGGTGCTGATAAACTAGTGCAGTGCTAGCATTTGGGTCTGTTACCCTATTTATAACTTCTTGGATAATGAAGAAAACAACGATAAAATATACGAGTAAAAAGTACGCCAAGCTGAGTTGGTCGATCTCTTCAATAAATACAACGCAGTTCAAGAAGATATCGAGTTGAACGACGACAAAAGGGTTTCTCATGAACATGAACGAACTTCAACTGAAGACAAATACTTTCTATATCAAGCTAAAATAACAGAACTGATAAAAAATTATGAACATAACCAGTCGACGAACTCCTTCCAATCGCTTCATCGACAGGAGAGTAACAAATCCAACTTGCAAAAAATTCCATATTTACAGATACCTACTTTTGAAGGCAATCTAAGTGAGTGGAGCAACTTCAAGGCACTATTTGATGGAGTGATTGAGTGGTTGTCTTTTTTTGTAGTCCACTACAAAAGCTGCAGTACCTGAAGAGTCTTCTCCGAGGTGAACCTGCTGGACTCATCAGCTCATTAAATGTTACAGGAGGTAACTACCACCAAGCACTAGATATTCTAAAAAAAAGGTATGAAAATAAGCTCATAACTGTAAACTTCCATATTAAAAACATAATGTCTGTACAAATTGTAAACAAGAACAATCTCAAAGATTTCTTAGTAACTCTTCAACAAAGCTTAGATTCTCTAAAATCACTTGATATACAGTTAATACTTGGGATATATTGCTTAAATACATCATAGTTCTGACTCTCCTGACACATTGCGCTAGAGCTTTTGAACTAATGTATGATAAGTCACAAACTTTAATTAAACCTACTCATGTAAACAACAGCAAAACTACTCATGTCTCCACACATATTGGCACTGTGACGGACAGTTGCATTTCATGTAAAATGTCTCATGAATTATACAAATGTCCATCCTTCTTGGAATTTTCACCAGTGCAGCGCAATGAAATGGTAAAGGGGAAAAAAATTGTGTTATAATTGCCTCCGGCCATATAAATTTCAACATGCATGCTCAAAGAACGTTTGTTCAATCTGCGGTTTAAAACATCATACGTCTATTCATAGGACATTAAACAACCCTACTGCTACTATGCCTACTGCTTCTGATGCATCATCATCATCTATTGGCAACCCAACAAACAAGGTAAGTTCTCAGTAATGCTCTCTGACAGTCAAGCCACTGAAACTAGTGTTAATCAAGATAACTTGCAAAAATCAGTCATGCACTTACATACTAAGCATTGTGAGGTATATTTATCCACAGCATTGATTAAAGTTCAGCAAAATGATGGTAATTGGATTACATGCAAAGCCCTTCTCGACAGTGGAAGTCAAGTATCGCTTATGACAAGCAGTTTAGCGCAAAAACTACATCTGCCTATCACTGAACATACTAAATATACCATACAAGGAATAGGTACAACGCCTACAAATTCATCAAGATCGGTTAGAGTCAAAATAGCATCCCGTAGTGACAAATTTGAAGCAACTCTTTCATGCATAGTTACTTAACAGATTTCTACTAAATTACCTCAAAGATACATTCCTCTAAGCAATTTCAAGTTGCCAAAACATTGCAACTTAGCAGACCCACTATTCTATGTACTTAAAAACATAGACCTACTCATAGGTGGTCAATTATTTTACTCACTTTTGCTCCAGGGCATCATACAGTTAGGTAACAACCAACCCACGCTCATAAACACTGTGTTTGGCTGGGTAGTAACAGGCGATATAGAATTATCCACACAAGCTTTATTTAATGATACAGTCCTACTCTTTAAGAGTAGGAGGTAGAATTAAACATGCTTATATTCAATACAATCAGAAATTTCCTATAATAATACCTAACAAGAATCATATTACAATGCTTATAATTAAAAAGTTTCACATTGATTTATTTCATTCAGGCGTACAAAATACAGTTTCAAATTTAAGATTAGTTTATTGGCCTATTCATGCAAGAGTAGAGGTCAAAAAAGTAACAAATACATAGTTTGTACTAGATATCGTGGACAAACTTGTAAACAAAAAAATTCTAACTTAACTTATCATAGAGTTAATTTAGAACGTCCATACCTTCAGGTTGGTATCGATTTTGGCGGACCTATTTATGTGAAGACATCTAGCCTTCGCAATGCTAAATACATTCGCTCATTTATTTGTATATTTACCTGTATGTCTACACGCTGTACACACATAGAATTATCAGAAGATACTACTACACAATCGTTCATTGATTGTCTAAAAAGATTTTGTGCCCGTCGAGGTGTTTGTAACACAATGTACTCGGACAATGCTAGCTATTTTCATTGTGCTAGCAACGAATTACATGACCTATACTAAATGTTTAAGAATGAGACATCTTACAGTCAAATTATGTATTATACAAACCGTTTCAGCATAAACTGGAAATTCACAGTTCCACTCGCTAGCCATATGGGTGGAGTGTATGAAATATGTATAAAACAAACTAAACAATTGCTGAAAAAGAAATTAGGTAATTGTGAAATGACTTACAGTCAATTGTATACTATATTGTGTCAGATTGAGTCTATTCTAAACTCAAGACCTTTATGTGCTATATCAGATTTACCTGATGATTTAAATTATCTTAGTCCAGGTCATTTCATTATAGGATCTACTTTATTAGATATTCCAGAACCAAGCCTTCTCCAAATTTCAGACAATATGTTAAATATTTGGCAAAGAATCACTTCAATCAAACAACAATTTTGGAAAGAATTTTACAAGTCATATTTATCTGAAATTCAAAGTAGACAAAAATGGTTCAAAGAATCTCGTAACCTAGAGATAGGAGATTTACGGCCTTACCTAAAAAAACTTTTCAACCGTTAGTCACTGCTTAAGATGTTCTGACGTGAAGTTGCACGTGCTAGAAAAGGACAGAGAAGTTTAAGCAGTGACTAAGAGAATCGAGATTATTTTAGGTAATGCCGTAAGTGTTAATAAAGGATGAATGTACTCCTCCTTCTTTTTGGTCAGTTGGCAGAATTATAAATGTAAATAAGTCTAAAGGCGACCAACTAACTCGGTCTGTTATTGTGAAAACTGCGAAGGGACAATATTCTCGCCCTATTCACAAACTTATTCTTTTAAGTACCTATTTGTGTATAATTTATAGGGAAAGGAATTTAAGCTAAATACTACTTAAGTGTGTTAGAAAATAAGAACTCCATAGTTTAAACTTCAAACTTGAGCATTTAATTTTTCACTTGCAAACAATGCATTTAATTTCATAAACTTGCATTTCTTTGTAAACTTCACAACAATTATTATTATTTGTCGCACTTAGAGTCATTTAAGGCCATTGCGCCACATAATTTATGTAATTACTGTTTCCAGTGTTTTTCTCTCATTAATTTCTAAATAACTTTGTTTATTTATCTACTGAATTTCTCTCAATTTTATTTTGTATAAAATCAACATAACCTAAATATGTAACAACTGACAGTTGACTTTGACATTTGACATGACAACTTTGTGATGCCAACTTAGGGTAATTTACCCTAGATTTAGAGTAAAAAATATCCGACAGGGTAATTTTTAGGGTAAAAAGTTTCTTAGGGTATTTTTTAGGGTAATTTATGTACTTGGGGTATTTTTCGGAGTATTTCTTGTAACTTTAAAGTTGAAGCATTCTGCTGTCAGAGAATTATAATATCTTTCACTTTGGTGTATCCGAACGCAATCGGAGTTTCGTGAACGCATCCGTTTGTTTTGCCCCGCCCCCCCGTCCGCCGTCGTATGAATGAATGACCGACCGTCGGTGACCGAATGTGATTCACTCACTCATTTCAGTCACTCATGAAATTGTTTTGTAAAAATGGCGTCTTCAAGTTCTGGTGTTACGCGTTCAGGTGTAAAAAAATATGCACAAAAATACTGCAAGGAATGGGAGTATGACCCAAATTTGAAAGGTAAGTCTCGTTTTTAAAGCATTCTTTATTTAAATATTACGTTACGTATGCATAAGCACTATTGGTTGTGTTGTTGTGTGTGTCAGTCATGTATTAGATAGAGCCCGCTCCACAAAATAATTTCCAAGAACGTGGCGCTTGCTTCAACGTATTTATCCTTTAACAGGTTTTACTAATGGTATTACTTTAGTTCATGTTAAAACTTAAAACAACGGGAATTCTTTGGTGGTGCGGCGAACTCTATCGTGATATTATGTTTCATGCCGCCATGCCACTTTTTCTTTATACTCACTCAGTCAGGGTTGCCAGTTGCTAACATTTACCCACGTTTTGATGATGGGTGGATGATGGTGATTGATGATGATGTGGGTGGTGATAGATAACCTAACAAACGCTTTGGAGGTGGAAGGTGGTAATTGATGATAGTGTGAATTTATTGTGATGCGGCTGGTGATAGATAACCTAACAATCGCTTTTTTATTCTCTTTTAGATTGGATCTGCCCTGACCCGAGTGGAGAAAACTGTGCTAGATGCAAATATTGTAATGTCACATTAGTACCCCACAAAAAAGAACTTAATTATCACGCACAAAGTAAAAAACACATGAAAGCTGTGTCCTTCGATAAGGCGGCTAAGTCCAGCCAACAATTGCCATTTGTGAAAACAGTTACGAAACTAACAAAACTGCGGAATTAAAGTTAGCTGTTTATATAGCTGAGCATGGTGCTATTCAAAGCGTAGTTCATTTAGGTGAAATCCTGCCAAGTATTGATCCGAAATCAGAAGTGCTGGGAACTTTAAAAATACACAGGACCAAATGCAGCATGCTGATAAAAAACGTTCTAGGTCCAGTAATGATGCAAGAAATGATATCAGATGTGGGCGATTCTGCATATTCGCTAATTGCAGATGAAACGACGGATATCACAACGAAAAAAAAATTATGCATGATGATCCGTTATTTTTCAGAAAGAAAGCAGGATATAATAACAACATTTTACAGATTCATATAAATATCTAAATGTGATGCATCAACTATTTATGAAACTATAAAAGCATCTTTACGAGAGGACTCTTTACGTATTGAAATGCTCGTAGGAATAGGGTTAGATGGTACCAATGTAATGATTGGAGAACACCACTCTGTTGCAGCATTGCTGAAAAGAGACTTGCCGGACATCATTATGGTAAATTGTACGCTACATTTATGCGCAGAAAAAGCATCGGAAAGTTTGCCTCGTCAACTGGAGTTTTTGATTCGTGAGTGCCACAATTGGTTCTCATATAGTTCAAAACGCCTTGACACTTACAGGGATTTATACGAAGTTATGAACGAAAGTAGAGCTCCTAAAAAAATACCGGGATTTTGTGGAACACGCTGGTTAGCACGTTCTCATGCTATACGTACGTTGCTCGAGCAATGGGAGGAATTAAAGCTTCTCTTGTCGATGGCTAGGACTGAAGACAAATGCGGACAATGAACGAAGACAAATGAAAAAAGCGGCTTCGTTTGACTCCAGTCGCCGCAAGGCCGCCAAATTCAAAGGGAGCCGCCACGACACCAACGTAGCGGCATTAGTCGCGTGCTAATTGCGGTCAAGGTAACACGGGTTGCAGTGACCTTTCGGGCCGCGTCGTCGATGCGCTATTTTGATAATGGCGTATCAATACAGTGCTCCTGAATACACTTTAATGTTACGTGCATATTTTATGTGTAACGAAAATGCCACTGCAGCCGTGCAAATGTATCGTGAGCTGTACCCGGACTCTCGTCAGCCGACCCGAATAACAATTGTGAGTGCGTATCAGCGGTTGCTGGACCACTGGTCTTTTCACGAGCAGTTCGGAGACCACTGGATAACATTTAACTTACATTTCAAAGAGTTTAATAAAAAAAATACTTAATCAGTCACATAATTAAAGTAATTTTGCCGGTCCTAAGCCCGTAAAAGTATAAAGTGAAAGTTAGAATCGAAATGTATTTAAAATCATTTCCGAGACAAACTAAGCTACAGTAGTAGTAGTAGGTATTGTTTCTGGAACACAATAAGGTCGGTTCATCATTATTATCAATACCTGAAAGTGATTGTCCGTGCTATCATCAGCGAACATAATCAATGGACGATTGATAGTATGGGGAAAATCATTAATGTAGGCTAAAAATAATAAGGGTCCAAATATACTCCCTTGTGGGACACCGTATTTTACAGATCGAAATTTTTTTTCTGTCTTGCTAGTCGTATTTAGTCTTGTAATTTCTGTGAATTGTTGTCGATTCGAGAGGTATGACCTGCATAGTTTTAGCGCATTACCCCGTATGCCGTAGTGTTCTAGCTTCCTGATTCAAATGCTTTGGTCATATCCATAAAAAGCGCTGTGACCCTTTTACCCATAGCTCTTTTTGCAGGGATGTTTTTATAAGCCCGCCATCGGCGGTTAATAGAATAAAAGGGTCCGCGGGTCAGGCCTCTATCTTTTTAAATGCGGTGGCCTCGGTAAATAAATTGCTGCTTTCTTGAAAGTAAGCTTCGCTTATATTGTCAGGGTGCGAGGCCGTAGAAGACAATCCCCCATTTCTCGGCAACGTAGCTTCTCGGCGGAAGAGGGCAGTACCTCATCATCAAAGAAATCAAGACGACCTGCTGCAAGAAAAAATGGATACAATGTTCTCAAGGCTTTCGGACAAGATAGAACAGAATAACATCAGGTTTCAACTCAGTCCTCAGCGCACCCTGATAATGCAGAGCCGGTCTCAGCCGGTCAATATACAACGTGTAACAAAAAGGTTCAACAATACGTAAACAGCGCATACCCAGACCTATTTAGAATTCACCCCAGAAGGTCTCATAATCCTCAGCATGATAGATTACGAGTAATCACAAGTCAAAGTTCAGCAAAAACTTGACCAGGTTCAACCCTAAAAGCTTATCAGCTGACAAACCTTGACCTTTGCCTTGACTGACAAAGACTAAATGGCGCGCAGAAACGATAAATATTTACCTACACAAGTCGCTTGATAAGTACGAACAACGGTAACCTACGCCTGCCCATAGCAAATAGGTAGGTACATGCCAGGCAGAATTTTGTACTACAGTCATAGGTATGGGAACAAAATCCTGCGCGGCACTGCATTTGCGCTCTTTACCCTAAGATTAGGTGACAAATCTTTTAGTGCCCAGTAGTTTAGCTGGAAACATTACCCTACAAATCGAAACACAGTAATGTTTGCATACTACGTCTTCTTGGCAGTTGAAATATCCCATAACTGGCAAAGGTTTCCACAGGCGGACTCTGTAAGAGTCCAAATACAACTACACTGAAAAGGCATACTCAAATTCCGCAAACCTATTTAAAAAAGCAAGTAAAAGCATTTTTTTTATAACCTAACATTTACATAACTCAACAAAATGTATGAAACGAACATAAAAGTCATTAGATTTGCCTCAGAAGTTTCTGGTTACTATTATCACTTTATGATCAGTTTTAAATGTCGGAGGTTAAGAGATACTTTGGGTCGCTGCACCATTAAAGTCAGTATTAGTAAATATGTAGTTAGAGTTTAAACAGGTGATGACGGTGCGTGGTTCCGATAGGTACTTCATCCAAGATGTTTGTTCTAGTAGAGGTACAATCATCACAAGCACAGTGGCACAAGTGTTTTGCGTATTGACCATCACCAACAGCCGGAAGACGTCCACTGCTGGAGAAGGCCATACCTAACAATACTTATTAACCATACCTACCTAATTAGAAAACCTAATTACCATAGGTACCTTAGACTATAACCTGCCATTTGTCACATCTAATGTTTTTATTCTTTGCGAATTTCATAAAGTCAACGTGGATTGTCGGCGTAAGACAAAGAGTTACAAAAGCCGCCGAATTACGTCTATTAGATACCGCTAGCCAATCACACAACGGCGATGTCCTTTGCAACCTCTCATCGTTTCCGGCGGTCATTTTGATCGCCAGAGAGAGACAAAGTGATGCACCAATGATGACCGCCAGAGAGAGACAAAAGGATACGATTAGCTTCGCGGTCTGTCAACATTTTCGGCGATTACCTTTGACCGCGAGAGAGACAAAATGATGCGTCAATAGTAACCGTTAGAGAGAGACAAAACGTGCCGACCTCAAAATGCAAATTTGGTAATTTTATTTTGATATTATTTCTTAAGGGTTCCGTTATAATGTTATTTTTTTCTCAATTTTTTTCCTGCTATCTTAATGATTACTAGGTTGCCAGATATGTTGTAAAAAAACCGAACATGTTTTTTTATTTTACTGTATATCACAAGATATGTGATTAAAAGCCAGGTAGGTAGAGGTATTTAAAATTTTAGTAGGTGGCATTGGAGCTGAATTTTTCAATCAAGAGGAAACACATGTGATAATTTTACCTTTTCACAGCTTTTTCGTGTTATGCCTATAGTTTGATATTAGTTCAAGAAATCATTATTTTTCGCAATTCTTCGCAGCGATATTTACTGTAAGCTATTAAAAAGAGCTAAGCTGTGTTATTTTAGAGCTATCCTTGTTAAAATAGAGCCGAGTTGGGCGGGGGTGGCCGCGTGCCATCTACTCTACTCGTCGAACGGAGCGTCGCCGTAGTCGCTTGGGATGCGAATACACAGAATACGTGATAGTTACTGTTGATAGCGCCCTGCGCCATAGAATAACTAATAGATTGTATGTAATAGCAGATTACAGTAGCAGTTACTCCTAGGTTAGCTAGTATCCAGCTAGTAGGTATAAACAAATATTATGTTTTGTAAGGAGTCCGCCCAAGGCTATGGTTCTGTTTAGACGTTGTTAAAAAGGACAAGAGGTCGCGCATCTCCAACAATCTTTCTAGGTTTTTTGACATAAAGAAAACCGGAATGACCGGTCGAAAACCAGACATCTGGTAACCTAGTATACTAGCTGAAATTGAACTTTTGCCTGATTTTTGCCAATGCATGTTTTTGTATCTTATAGTCAATAACGGCAAAACAACGGATAATCCGGTCAGAATTCGGATAGGCGGCCAATTCATATTTAATTTACAGTACAACTGAGAGCTGCAGGGGTTCGGATGACGCGTTCATTTGTAGGTTCGATTGTTTGTTCTAATAAAAGGCTGCCATAGACTAACAGAACGGGTAATGAATTCATACGTTAAATCGTAAGTAGGTACAGGTGTTTGGACGTATGGTTTAACTTCACCGAATTACGGTAGCGCTCAGTTGCAAATCACCTACCCAACATTACTTCCGACCGGGTTCTCCGTTGCTTAAGATATTAAATTAATATCATCATTCAAATTCTCGGTAATTTTTTGTCAGGGATGACCTAAGAGAGTGAAAGGGCGAATGAAAATTTGTATTTAAAAGCACTTTGTTTTTGAAATTATGAAACAAAAGCAATAATATTTTGCCAGGGTTGACGGGTGCAAATAGGCAGGAAAAAAATTAAGTGAATAACCCAGCGGTATGGAAGATTATTATTATCTGGATTATTGATTATGATTATTTGGGAGCGGGCCGAATTTCTTCCGTACGTGGACGAAATCGCGTAGCGAGGCCCAGTCATCATCTTCCAGCCTTTATCCCACTAGTGGGGTCGGCTCAGCATGTTTCCTTTCTCCACTTCACTCTATCATTTGTCATCTCTGCATTCACTCCCTTTACATGCATATCATTTTTTACACAGCTCATCCATTCTTTTTTAGGGCGCCCCCTTCCGGTTTTACAACTTACCACCATTTCGAGGTCGCGGGGCGATCTCTAGTATTACTCATAAAATAAAAGTTTGTTTAAACAAGGATTTTTCCCAAATTCAAAATACGGAACCCTAAAATTGTTATTCCTAAAATAAACTTATAGAAATATCCCAGTAGCTCTCTGACCTTCCGGAAGTGAAGCCGCTATCTTTCAACTGTTCATCTTCAAATTGTTCAACGATGCCTAGACACACTAGACAGTCTAGGGTCATAGTCTCAGACTCGGAGTTGTATGACATGATTTTGTGTGTGGGTGCTTCGGATGGCAACTACCACGCCGCGCGCGAGCTCTACCGGCAACGGTTTGTAGAAGGCAGGCCGCCTTCTACTCGGCGGAGGCTTCCTACATACGGACTCTTTCGACGGATGAGTCTGCGTCTGCACAATACCGGAAGCTTTCACGGATCCAGAAACGAAGGGCGACCCAGTTCTCGAGTAGGATCAAATCTGGAGACGCGCATTCTACAGCATTTCGAAAATAACCCAAGGAGCAGCACACGTCGAGCTGGAGCAGCGTTCCAGGTTAACCACATGGTGGTATGGAGGACACTAGACTGGGATGGCCAGCATCCGTACCACTTCCGTCGGACACAAGAGCTGCTAGTGGCTGACTACGGCCTCCGGGTAGCTTATTGTCAGTGGCTGGAACAAGAAGTTGCGGCGGACGCTTCTTTTGTGGACAACGTGCTGTGGACCGACGAGGCGACGTTTACCAGAAGCGGATTTGCAAATCTACATAATGAACACGTGTGGGCTCACGATAATCCACACGTCTCAACGGAATCCAGCTTCCAGCATCAGTGGCGGATAAACGTGTGGGCGGGCATACTAGGGGACCGCCTTATCGGCCCGAAGATTTTGCCAGCAAGCATGAACGCGGAGGCGTACATGGAGCTGCTCACTGGTGAACTCGAAGACGACTTAGAAGGTCTGCCGCTAGCCACGTACCGCAGTATGTGGTTCCAGCACGACGGAGCGCCCGCGCATTATGCGCGCCGCGTCCGCGAGTACATCGACGAGCGGTTTCCGGGGCGGTGGACCGGACGCGGGGGCCCGGTACGTTGGCCACCCAGGTCACCAGATTTGACGCCCTTAGACTTTTTTTTGTGGGGATACATCAAAAACTTTGTGTACGCTGAGCCGTGCGACTCGAGAGAAGACATGATCCCTCGCATCATGGCGGCATTCGACAGTGTCACCCCACAGATGCTGAGAAACGTTAATCGTTCTGTATCTCGTCGTGCTCAGTTGTGTATCGAGCGGGGAGGTCAGCACTTCGAGCCTTTCCTTTGACTATCGGAATATGTGACGAATAAAAAAAGTGAAAATCCTATCAATTTTTTTGTTTATTTTCTATCACTATTACTAGCACCCGCTCGCAAAACAAAATTAGGTAGGTACCTAACAAGGTAACGTAGGTACACCTACAAGCAACCAAACATTGTTTTAATTTCTACTATGAGTGCTGAGAATGCCTAGAAACTGAAGTAACCTCACAATTAGGTAAGTAGGTAAGTTTGACTAAGATAGGATATGTACCCAAGTAGGTAATAAGTAGGTACCGAGCTAGGTTAGTACCTATATTAATTTCATTTTACGATTCCACGATTGTGTAGCTGTTAGGAATACCTGCTGTTGTTATCTTGAAAGTTTACAAATCATAATCTACTTTTTGTGGTGCACACTAGGTACCTACCTACCTAGTACCTACTAGTTACTTTCATTGTGATTGCAAAAGCAAAGCTAATTTTATGTTTATTCTTATCTAACTGAGGTTATTCTCATATGGTGATAATGGTATCAAACCTTACCTAAGTAACGCAGGCGGCACGAGCCCCGAGCGAACGGCGGCGGCGCACGGCAAAGCGCACCTGGGAGGCGGGTAGGGGGCGGGGGGATCTATGCACGCGTGTGTGAGTGTCAATTGATATGAAAGGTCAGTGACCGCTCGTTAGGGTTGACAAAAATAACTAAAAAATATTGATTTTTAACTTTTGTATGGCAAAAAAATTTGTGATTTGGAGTTTGATATTTAGGTATATGATTCCAAATCTTATAAGTATGAACACCTTTCAGTATTGTCGAACCTTTCGGTGACAGTAGGTAGTAGTCGGTGGTCAGTAGACAGTAGTAGTCGGTGGTAGTAGGGAGAATAAGTCAATAGTCATAGGGGGGGGGGGGGGGGGGGGGAATCAATGTAAGACACGAGCCCGTCGCCCATCAACGACTTCTGGCTGATCTCTGCGGCTTTTTTGCATTATTTTGTGTGATTTCCTGTAAAAAAAGGATTATTTCAAAAATGTGCAAGTGCAGTCCATATTATATCTTGCTCCTCGCGCTAATAAACTTACATCCTTGTAGAAAATTCCATCACTATCGAATTTATTTTCCTCTGTAATGATATCGGTCGGGCACATGTCCATTATTTTTTGTTCGTCTTGTGACGGAGAACGTGGCCTATCACCACCACCAACTGTGGACATAAGCGCCCGCCGATGTAGGTTTTTTTTTTTTTTACTGATATCCTGGTTCTTCGCCAGAATCCTTTTAGTTGCGCCACATCTTTTAATCTGCCAGTTAATTCTTGAAACCTGTGATAGACAACATTTTACAAAGTTAAATAAATATAAAGTTCTGGAATAGGGTAAGTAGAAAATTATTAAATAATACAATACAATACAATATATCTTTATTGCACACCAGAAATATAGAATAACTTACAAATAATCAGGGTAGGTACATTATTTGGCAGTACAAGGGGCGGCCTTATCACCTTAAGCGATTTCTTCCAGGCAACCTTTGGATGGACTGGACTAAAGGAGGCAAATGCAATTTGGTCGGTGGTGTACATAATATATAAAACATAATAAATTAATATTGCAGACATATAAGTTAAAATACTTACAATAACATAGTTATACCTACATAAATAATACTTACTATACATAACATATATATACCAATATAATATATATAGGGGAGGGGGGGGGCACAACGGGGTCGCGAGGCACGACGGGGCCACCCACACCTACAAGTAACTACACACATTAGCTGTGTTTTGTTTTCGCCAATAAGAGGGTATTTCGCAACGAACTTCAGTGCGGTAGTGATCGGCGACCAGAGTGCACGCGTTTATTTTTGACGACCAATTATTTTTTCTGGCAACATTTCATCTAATTTTGAGTGGTTACCAAAACGCGTCTAAAAAGGTAAGTGGTTAGATTACTACTATAGTTTCTTTAATGTGTATTACTACCAACATCAACTATTGATATGTTTTGAGCAAAATCACTCTGACCTTGAATTCAATTTTTTGTTTGTTATTTAAAATTCTGTTAGACATGGGGGCATAACGGGGACATGGCTATGGGGCATAATGGGGTACCCCGTTGTGCCCCGTCCCCATTATGCCCCTGAATGGTCTGTTCATTTGATAATATTATTTATTTTGTTTTAGGTTTTTAAAAAATGGTACGTACTTATAAAAAGAAGACATCGAGAGGCAGTTGGTCTGTAGAAAGCATGAAACACGCAATTGATGCAGTTTTAAGCAAATCAGCAGGTTTCAGAAAAGCAGCTCAATTGCACGGTGTTCCACAGACCACATTGGAGCGTCACGTCGCAAAAATAAAGAAGGGCGAGGTATCTCTTAATTCAGCTCCAGGTAACTTTAAGCCCGTATTTTCCAAACAAGAAGAAGAGGAGCTTGTTAGGTATGTAAAAGAAATGGAGAAACGATTATTTGGATTGACATCTGTCGTCCTACGAAAACTAGCCTATCAGCTCGCAGAAAAAAATGCTAAGACTCACAATTTTAACCATGTTAAAAAGATTGCTGGCATAGATTGGTTAAAAGGCTTCATGAAGCGTCACCCGGATTTATCAATTCGAAAACCAGAAGCCACATCGGCAGCGCGAGCTATGGGGTTTAACAAAGTGGCCGTGAATAAATTTTATTCCTTGCTTGGGGAAGTATATGACAAATATAATTTAACGCCAGATAGAACATACAACTGCGACGAGACTGGAATATCATGCGTCTCCAAAACAAAGAGCAAAATCATTGCTGAAAAGGGAAGAAAACAAGTAGGCTCCCTTTCGTCTGCGGAACGAGGGCAGACAGTTACCGTCGAGATATGTTTCAATGCAGCCGGAACGTATATGCCTCCTATGCTAATATTTCCTCGACAGAGAATGAAGCAGGAGTTATTGGATCGAGCTCCTCCAGGGACAACGGCAGAATGCAACGCTCGAGGCTGGATGACAACTGAAACCTTCATGAGCTGGTTCCAACGGTTCGTTAAATTTTCTGGGGCCTCAATAACTAACCCGGTCTTGTTACTTCTAGATGGGCACGTAACGCATACGCAAAATATAGAGATTATTGAATGTGCACGTAAGAATGGTGTTGTAATGCTTTGCTTTCCCCCCCATTGCACCCACAGACTCCAACCCTTGGATGTTGGCTTCATGAAACCATTGAGTGTGTATTATGATCATGCTTGTTCTAACTGGTTACGGTCGCACCCAGGGCGAATAATAACAACTTTTCAAATAAGCGAAATTTTTGCAGATGCTTATATTCAAGCTGCAACAATGGCCACGGCAATTAATGCATTTAGAAAATGTGGGATATGGCCATTTAACCAAAAAAATTTCACAGATTCAGATTTTATAGCTGCATCAACAACAGACATACCGTTAACAAATGAAGAGCCTGAAACCGCTGCTTCAACTGCTGAAATTCAGCAACCGCCTCCCTTTGAAGAGATACCTCGTGAACCTGTTTTACCTGCAATATCGATACATTTACATCAGGAGACTCCTATCTCAGAGCCTCAGCCTGGACCATCTATGCAAGACGAAAATAACGTTCCCGGATCTCCAATTCGAAGAGTATGTCGTGATCTAACAACTTCCTTTGAAAACGCTTCTCCCAAAGACATTCTCCCCATCCCCACAGTCGAACAAAGAAACCAAGCGAGAAAAAATTATCGCAGAGGGAAAACGGTTGTTCTCACTTCAACCCCCTACAAAAACGAACTAGAAGAACGCGAACAACTTAAACGAACGAAGAAGTGTTCAAATCCGAATGATCCCCGGTTGAAAAAAAACTCAAAAAAACAGAAGACTCAGACAGATGGAGAAAATATTAAGGAGGATGTCTTATGCATCTACTGTGTTGACTCGAACCACACTTATTTGAAGTCTTCGGAGCGTTGGGTGGCCTGCCAGCTATGTGGACAGTGGGCCCATACCGCCTGTGCAGGAGTTGATGACGCAGATTTAGAAGAAATCCACATCTGCTTATTCTGTGACAAATAAAATAGTGTACCCCGTACTGCCCCGCACTGGGTACCCCATACTGCCCCTACCCCGGGGCACGATGGAGTTTTCATGAAAGTTTTGTGAAATTAAAATTAAAAATATTATTTGATTTCTTACTTCACCAAATTCGGTGCCAAATGGAAGAGATTTAGCGTGTCTGACAGAAGAAGGGAGTGCATTCCACAGCAGGACAGCTAATAATTTGCGTAAGCAGGTACAATACTTGCGTCTTTTGTACTAAACACCACTCTGCTTGCTTTGTTTTATTTCGCTCCCTGCCCGTGGTCCACCTAACCTGTTCACCTGGCTGTCTTTTAAAAGTTTTTTTTGGTTTTTGTTATAACATCCATTAAATTATTGAAATTATCATCTGTCATGTTTAATTTATAATTTTTCTCTGCCTCTTTCCTTTTCTTGATAGTCATAGTGCAGCTATTGTCCTACAAAGGAGGAGAAGGTATTTTGACCTTTGAAGCATTTTTAACTGGAAAACTAGAATCAGCTGCTTCTCTCATAAGTTTTGAAAACTCCCGAGAACGGCAGTTGAGCCGCGGCTCCGTCTGCGTTTATTGCAGTGGCGACATATTTTAGTCGTGCGAGGCAAGTTTGCCGTTGGAAACTAAAGAAGTATCTGTTTCAATGCCCGGCTCGTTTGATATTGTAACAAAACAGAGCCCCCTGGCTCCGCCATAATTTCCTTAATGAAAAATATATGAAACTATCGGAAATACACACGAACTAATAAACTAAGAATAAATTACTCCCTGATTACTTAGTTACCACCTGACCACTATTTATGATATTTAACAATTACTTTTTGTGTAATGAAAAATTCCCGCCTCTCAAATTGGATGTTTCCCGCGCTTTTTCCAATGTGGATATCGTTAGTAAAAGTTCCAATCACCAAAGAGAAAAAATACAGGGTTATAAGGAAAGGGTATGCTAAGCCGAAAACCCGTTAAAGTACTCATCATTCTGAACAACTTTTGTTCAGGCAGTTTTCCGGAAAACCTAATCGTTTTTGAGATACAGCCTTTCAAAGATCTCGTGAAAAAACTACGTGTTCAACCCTAGCATCAGCTGATCTAAAGGTCAATGGTCACGAAACTCCTCAAAATGTAGAAACAATGCAGTGCAGTAACCCAACTTTGCTGTCGGAGCAGAGTAGGTACATGTCGCCGCGCCGCGCCGCCGCTGTCTCAACGATGACTGTATTTATTTCGCACGAGTCACTTAAATACCCCAAGACCCCTTTGATTCCAGGACTCACATAAACTCAGACTAAAAAAAACCAAGATAAGATCAGATATCAATCGATAAGATTGAACGAGAAAAATAAAATAAAAAAAAGAGAAATAAAAAAAGCAAAAGTAACAAGAGAACTCATGAACATTTTGAAGAAATGATAGCTCAGTTGGTTATGCGATCCACTTCCACTTGAGCTTTCGGTGAACGAAAACACCGTGAGGAAACCATAGCATCATGATAGGATACTTTCTACTACTGCTCGCCTGACTCAAGTTACTAATCTGTCACCAAGCACCTAACAGTGTTTGAGCAGCCTCACTTTAGAGCCAGTTCCCATTCCAGACTAGGCTTGCTACAAACTTCCGTTACTGTGTCGCTTACCTACTATCAGGCGATTCGATGTTCAAATGCCTAATCTGCCAGTCTGGCATAATAAAAAATAGTAATTAGTTTTTTTGTCGTAAGTTGGGCAACTGTTTCGCACTGTACTGGGACACTGAGATGAGCACACTTACATCTTTATTGTTATAAAACGCACACATATGGGCATACGCACGTGTGTGCAAAATCCCAATTAAAGAATAAAAGATGTACAGATAAGACAATGTTTGAGCTTTGCGCGTTGGAGTGATGCCATGACTTAGATAACATGTAAATGTAAATCTCGATTGCTTATTCTATCTATCAGAATCAGACAGTCTATCAGCTGACGTTAATGTAAGACGCGGTTGTTGTGGGTGTTTCATTAATCTAGGATGTATGCATAGATGGAGGCCCTTAGGTGGCCTCATGACTTGCCCTGATGGCGGGGGATTAGAATACGGCATCGGTATCCCCTGCCTTTAGAAAGTGCTTATTAAAAGGGGACTTCTGGGTTCGGGGCTAGCTAGCGGTGAGGTTCTAACCACCTGCATAAACGTGCCTGGGAAGGACGACAACGTCGAATGGCTGACGTTGTGGCAGGCGGAAGCGTCTCAGGACAGCTTGTAGCTGTCCCGAGAGGATCTGAAGCGCGGTGCTGAGGGCTCCGGTGCGTTCCCTTGGAGATCCCGGAGCCCTCGGTCAAGCACCAAGGCAGGCCACCGGGGGGTGGGGGGCTTTAGTGGGTATAATCCCACATAACCCGGCTGCACCCCAAAGCAGTCTGGTATCTTATGAAGATTTCCCCCTCGTAAAAAAAAAAAATTGGCCTTATGACACTAGGGCCATCCACTCCACTCTCAGGGAAGGAACGTTAGGTAATTACGTGGTTTAATACTTTGTGATTAATTTGTCACTTCTGTAATGTTTTTGATCACTACTTGGCGGTGCGCGTAAACACTTGTTTTAAAAAAGCCGCAAAAGAAAGCCGGTCTTTGGCGGGCGGGCGGCATTTTTTGGAAAGAAAGAGAGAAACTACCGGGAAAATCTACTCACCTGCTCATCAATTTGTATTTTGTTTAATTAGATTATTTAGGAATGCAGTCTGTTGCTGGCTACCGATTCGTGCGTATATCGACAGCTTTTGTTAACGGGTTTTTTTGCGATTACTTTTGTTATTTGTTAATTTCTTTTGTTACTTGTTAATTTATTTCGTTACTTTGTTTTGTTGTGTTTGTGATAGTTTTAGTTAAAAATGGTAGAATACTCCAACGCGGGGTATTACAATATGATGCTTTGCGTAGGAAAATGTGACGGTGTGCTGACAGCAGCACGGGTACTGTACGGAGAACGTTTTCCCAATCGTGCGTTACCCTCTTACCACTGCTTTCGTAATTTAACCCATCGGTTATTTAGTACGGGCTCTGTTCGAGCGCCGCATTCGGAAGGAAGACCTGTACCATCCAGTCAAACACGTACAGCACTGGAGGACTGTGTGCTCGAATACTTCCAGGAAGACCCAAGACGCAGCACTACCCGTGCCGGTCTTACCTTTGGCATTTCTCAGCCGGTCGCGTGGAAGATAATCCGTGGCGATGGCCAGCACCCGTACCACGTACAGCCCACGCAGGAGCTTCTTCAGCGAGATTACGCCCCTCGGGAAGATTTTGTTGTTTGTCGTTGGTATCTGGAGCAGCTAAATGACGATGAACTCGGTTTCGAGAACAGAGTTTTGTGGACGGACGAGTCCACATTCACGAGAGGCGGGATAACAAACATCCACAATGAACATTTCTGGGCTCATCACAATCCCCACGTGTCGAAAGAGAATAGTTTCCAGCAAAGGTGGGCCATTAACGTATGGGCGGGGATAGTTGGCTCTCGCCTTATTGGTCCGGTATTTCTACCGAGTAGGCTTAGTGCCGAAAACTACATAAGATTTTTAAGGACGGAACTAGAAGATTCGCTGGAAGAGTTTCCTCTATCCGAGTATTACAGACTGATCTTCCAGCACGACGGCGCACCAGCTCATTATGCTCGCGACTGCAGGGCATATCTGGATGAAAGATTCTCCACCTGGATCGGCCGCGGAGGACCGGTTCCCTGGCCACCTCGCTCTCCGGACCTCACTCCACTGGACTTTTTTTTATGGGGCCACGTGAAGTGCATGGTGTATGCGGATGAATGCAGCAGCGAGGACGACATGCGTGCACGAATTGTGTCCGCCTTTGAGAGCATACGGACTACTCCAGGGATGCTCTCAAAGGCAACAAAAGCAGTTCGTCGCCGCGCTGCCCTCTGCATCGAGATGCAAGGACGCCACTTCGAACCGTTCTTGTGAATGGACCAGGTAAGTAGTTTAGAGATTATTAAATCATTAAGCTTTAGGTACTTGTGGGTTTGGTTCCAAGTAGGCAATGGTGTGTGTTCAATTTTGTTTTCGGTCGCGGGACGCAGCGCGGGCGCTGGGGAGTTTCGGGGCGGGCGGGCGGCGCCCATCGCCCGTCTTGGGGATGTGTGCGTGTCGAACCGCGCGTGCTAGTGTGCGTGTACTGATAGACCGCGTGCTAGGGTTGTGCAATTTTAGAACAGTTTTTTTTTTTTTTAGTTTTGTATGAAAATCAAAATATGCTCTTTTCCTTTTGAAACTTTCAGGATATAATGGTTACAATGTATACATTCAAGGGTTTTTGGCTTAGCATACCCTTTCCTTATAACCCTGTATATATAATAATAATAATAATAATTGTAAAAAAATTAAATTAAAAGGTGTTTGCGCATGTGGTAAACAATCTACTATTTAACCCAAATAGCTTCTTTCGTACACAAACAAGTTGATATGAACTCAGCCTCAGTAGTAATAGATAATGAGACAACTTGTCTTTGTGTAGCCCATGTTACGGCTGCACCATTTTTGATAAACTTCTATCCAGATAAAGAGCGTCTGGTGCTTATATCTTTCTCATAATCTGCATCACAGTAAGCTTCTAGCTTGTTTTGCCGTGATGATGCACAATGCATGCGTGTTTGCCGTAACACAAGCTATAGTTTTTAGTTTCCTTGAGGTATTTCATTATTTTCTTGACCACATTCCAATGAGTGTGATGATAAAAAAAAAGCTACTTACCAGTCTCACTTCATACAGGCCTACTCACAATTGTCAGGTGTATTAGCGATCCAACTGCTTCTCTATAGACTGGTATCAGGTACTGTGCCACTCTTTTCTATTGTTGTTTGGGGATCCACTGGAATGTGTGTACCATTAACAACAGACATTAAATTTTATTAACAAATGCTCGATATACTTTGACTGGTGAATGAAAATGTGTCGGTCAGTTCTTTCTATTTCCATACCAACAAATACTTATCCTTCAAACGATTTAATTTCAATATTATTCTAAAATACAGAGATAATTTTAAGGGTATCCTTTTGTTTAGAAATTAAAATCCCATCATCCACATACAGTAAATAGACTTTCTCATTGTTTACAATACCAATATAAACACATCTGTCTGCATGGCTACTCTGGAAACCAAATGTCTTCAAAGATGCATCAAAATTATTGTTCCAGCACCTCGGTGATTGGTTCAGGCCATAGAGTCAACAATTAAGTTTACATACCTGGTTTGGTTCAACATTTAAACCTTCCGGTAGTCATCATATAGATTTCCTCGCTAATCTCTCCATACAGGAACGCTGTTTTGACATCAATTTGGACCATTTGGAGATCATGCTATATAACTTCTGAAAGCAATATACGTACAGACTCATATCTTACTGTTGGTGCAAATGTTTCAGTATAATCTAGGCCTTGTCTTTGCCCACATCCTTTAGCGCACAATCTTGATTTGTATAGAGGACTAAAAAGATCAGTCTTTATACGAAATACCCGTTATTTGTATCCAATCAATTTAACTCCAGTGGGCTTCTCAACAAATTTCCAGCGGCCTGATTTTGTAACTCTTATGTCAGTGAAGTTGAAGCCGAAGCAATTTCATGATCTTCACCTCGGGATTCCGAGGAATTGTGTAACTTTTTCGGTGGTAATGGTCTTGTAACGAATGATAAATAGTGAATGCAATGGCCTTTTTATCGGTATTTTTTGCGTTCCGTTGTAGCATTCAATGTATTATTACTAATACACTATTTAATTGCTGATTTACATTAAAATGTTATAATAAGATGTTAAAAAACATAATTAAGTTTAAAAACGTTCAGAATATCATAAATAGTCACTATTACCAAATTATTATCAAAAAAACTGCTGTTATTATGTAATAGTTATCGGAACCCTTTTTTTGACTGGTGGAAGTTAACAGCACAAAGTACGACGAAAGAAGCAGCTGCTGAAGAACATGTTTTAGCTACCGAAAAAACTCCAAATGGAACACCTAAAATATCAGTGACAGCAGGCGCTAGTTGGTGCAAACGATCCTACCGCACAAATTATTCATTGTTGGCAGGCGTAGGAGCCATAATAGGTGTTAACTCGGGAAAAGTTCTGCATATTGATGTGAAAAATAAAGAACAAGTTCCTCTCGAGCACCAATGCAATGCGAACCATAAAGGATCTTCCACAAGTATGGAGCAAAATGCGATAGTAGACGGTTTCAAGCAGTCTGTACAAGTACATAATTTAGTGTATTCCAAACTGATTGCGGACAGCGACGCGAGCACATACAAGAATATATTGGAAAGCCGCCGCCCCTATCCTGATGTTACCGTCGAAAAAATCGAGTGTTCTAATCACTTATTACGCAACTAACCAGCGCCGCGCAACCAGACCAGCGCTGTTTGTTAAACAGCAATATGCTTCGTTGAGGCCTTTTTTGTGACATCACTCAAGAATCTGTAAATGTAAATGTATCAATGGTTGTATTACCTATTATTGTGTGCTGATGTCACAGAAAAAAATATTTTCTTTCTTTCAACTATAATGAAAAAAACTTGAAATTGACGAAAGATACATCAATTCCAATAGATGAACGAAAACTGCTCAACAGTAATCGCCTTAAACGTCTACGGATAGCCGTTAAATCGGCAGTTCGTTTTAGAAAAGATCAAAATCTGCCCTTGTCAGACAAAATAAAAAATCTGCAAAATGACTTTTTTAAACAGCCCAAAGCACATATTTGGAGAACACACCAATTGTGAAGACTATTTTTGCACACCAGAAAAAAACTGAAACCAAACAATGTGCCCAAAATTTAAAAACTGCAGTAACTGAAGACTAACGCCTCCAATTTGGCATATCATGCTCGAAGTCTCCTTTATAACCTAAATAATAATAGGGTTTATAACCTAAATATAATGAACAATTGAATGCTATTGTCGCAAAATACATAGGAGGAAAACGAATAAACTATGCATTGAAAGACTCTTACGAGCTTAGATGTTACGCTGCAGTGGTAGCTTATAATACGGGAACACCGATTTATAAACTGTACAAAACTATTTTCAACAAAAGCCCGTCCGCTGCCGTAAAAAAAATTGAACGGCTAAAACATTTAGAAAACTCGAGGACAAAGCCAACACAAGCCAAAAAACAGCTTGTGTTCAACGCTGATAATGCCGACTACGGGCAAGCATGTCAAAAGCCTGACATGCCAACAAACGATTATGAAACCGCCAAGGAGCTGTTTTTGGGAAATCTGAAGCAACAAGTTCAGGACCGACACGAAATTGAGAGAGATACAATATTACAAGCAGAAAGCGCTCTATGGCTGGAACTAAGATGTCTTTTAACAGCTACAATGTTTTCTAAAGTGTGCAATCGACTAGAAAATATTAGTTAAACGCCTCTGGTAAAGAGCATGCTGTATAGCTATTCAGTAAACCACGTCCCAGCCATCCAGCATGGTAAAGCTAATGAGTCGATTGCTTTGGAACAGTTAGCGAAGCAGGAAAATATCCAAATTAAAAAATGTGGGATGCACATTGTCGAGGAACATTTCTTCTTGAGTGCTATTTGATGAAGGTATTATTAAAATAAAGTGCCCTTTATCAGCTTTCGGCATGAATGCCGATGACTCCATTAGGGCGACGAAAATCAAGTTTTGGATTGTTCGGAACGGGAAAACCACCGTGAACACCAAACATGACTGGTACTTTCAAATCCAGGGGCAGTTGCATATCGCCAAAAAAACACTATGTTTATTTGCTGTGTGGACTGGACCGGATCAACGTTTGAAAGTAGAAAGGATACTGAAAGATGATGATTTCTGGGCTAATAAAATGGAACCAGAAGCTAACAAATTTTTATAAGACATGTTTACTGCCCGAAATTGTTGACTCCAGAAAGGCGCGCTCTATGGACATCCATCCGCAAGATTTCGTATTAAACTTGTAATTGAAGACGTGAGTGGATGAAGGTGATAAGTGCATTTTTATAGATTTTGAGTAAATAGATGTTAAAGTATTACTACAATTTTCTTTTGTAAATCGCATAAATGATTAGTTATGCCTTAAATTTGAATGCAAAATAGTGTAAATGATCTTAAATTTTGAGGGTACGTTGGTAATAAAACTCTTGCGATATTATTAAATATTATATTTAAAAAAAACTAAACATAACTCTTTCTTTCATGAACTAACTTAAACCAATTTGTTCTTGAGGCTGTAAAAAATTAGGGTGCTAAGTACGTATATTGATATTGAATAAACATTTATATTTTTTTAATCAACAGAACCAGCTTCTTCAAAAACTTAAGCTAAGTATTTGCAGTGATCTCAAGTGTGCAACATCTTACATATAAAAAATACTATTCTTGGCTTAAAATTGACTCAAAAAAATTGCGAAATTCTGGCTTTACGAACTTAAGTTGCTCTCGGAGATTCTGTTTTTTTTTCTGCTGAAACAGTACCATACTTACCGGTCTTACGTGGAATTTCTAAATTCTCGGACACGTTCGATCTTTTTTTTAATATGTCCACCTTTTTAAATGGTGTCATTTCATCGTACGATTCTTTGTATAGATAACATCCATACTCCTCAACTCGAATCCATTTGATACCATCCCTAAAACTGATTTTTCCATTGCTTACATCTTTTTTCCTGTTTATCAAATTGAGATTCTCTTGTAGCTTACCAATTTGTCTGAAATGTTCGGTCATATCCATGACTGTATTATTACGAGAAGCTTTGCAAATGATGTCACGGTATTGGTCAGGAACATAAACGGTGTCATGCTTTCTTAAGACTTTTTCTATTCTGCCAAAATCACGATCTGAATCTAAATAAGAATGGCCAACTTCAGGAAACTTGTGATCGATTACTTTGAAATATCCTTTTAGGATAAGATATTGATAAAGTGTAATCATGGTGAAATTTTTATTTTGGCCGGCACATGAATCTGACCAAATCAATAGGTGATCTTTGTTTTGGCAACTTGGATCTACTTCCACAAATCTTAGAAGTGCGCTGGCGACTTCAGCACTTCCGCGATCCGCAACATCTTCAGTCCAGGTGCAACATACGGCTTTTTCTTTGCTTCCATCACAAACATGTATACCCAGGTTGTAAAACCAAAGTTGACGCAAGTAGAACGCTTTTGAAGTTGTTATTTTTGGTAACGGCATGGTTTGTTGTAAATCCATCGTAATGTACACAATATCTCCATCTCGGGTTGGTTTTTTTCGGTCAGCTTGCATAGCTTCAACAGCAGCATAATCATTTGACTTATGTTGTTCATTTGAGTCTCCAGCATCGCAAGTAGCGCATGTGTCACTTTTTGGGTATCCAAAAGACAGGTTGAATTGTGTGACAAAAATTTGGTTATATGAAGTTTTCTTGACACGGTATTTGTCTGTTAGGTCTTCATTACGACACATTTCTAGGTATAGACTGTGCATCTTGGTTACATTCAGTAGCGGTGACAAATAGAGTTTGTTCATATTTTTGTTTCGTGAGTAATGTGATTGTTCAGCAGGAAAACTTGAAATATGTTCTTTAATACGTTTAACAACGTCATCATCCATTTTGTGAGGACGATTCTGATGTCTGCCTCTCTGATCTGATTTTGGAGCTGCAAGTCCTTCCTTGATTCCTTTTATAATGAGATCAATTTTTTTGCGACCTATCTGGTAAATGCCGCACAAACCTAACTTGCATATTTGTGTCGTAATTCCATGCTTTTTTACGTAGTACTTGTAGGAAGCAGATTTATGCTTTCTAGCATTACAGCGTTTATTCGCTACAGGCTTACTCTCAATGCTGCTGAATAATAGGGCATTCTTACTATTGGTGTCCAGGGAATAATAGTTGTTTAAAATAGACTGCCGATCTTCAATGGAAAATTTATCTGAGCATTTATGCCTGCACTTCTCGTGGCACAAAATCCCTTCCTTAATCTTTTTTTCCGGTACTATCTCTCCTTTGTAAGATACATATTCCTCTCCTTTTGCTCTAGCGGTAGCTGCAGATTTTTCTGCAGATTGTAAATGTCATCACTACCGGAAGAAAAGTCTTCATTTCTATTCTGAAATTGAGATACATCCCCCAAGACTGTGTATGATTTTTTGTTTCGCAAAGTAAGTCCAAAATAATCTTTATCTTCTTCTAGGGAATTCTCTATTACATCTGAAATCTCATCATCTACAGAGACAGGAACGTTCGCAAGACCGCCAATATAATTTGTGCCTTGACCGCTTGTGGAAGGTTCAGCGATTTCACAACTTTTGATGCATGATCTGCAATATCACACGCAGGGTCCAGATCACCTACAAAAAGCAAAGCCATAAGCATAGAAGAAGGCATGCGATAGTAATAAAAAGAAATTAAAGTTAGTTAACATCGGTCAGGTACAAGTCGGAACCCGAAAAAATTTAATATTGACTTATGCGGTTTTTCCTCCTGCCATCCAATATGTTTCATTTATTTAACTTATCCTAACACATGCTATTTTGACACCTTTTTCAACCAAAACTACAAAACAAAACAAGTATTGTTCTTTTGCGTAATACTTGTTTTGTTTTGTACTTTTGGTTGAAAAAGGTGCCAACTGTCACCTCTGAAGTAGGTATGCCAAAAATATTAATGGTAACCAATGAAGTGTGGCATATTATAGCCACCAGTTTAGCAGAAAAGGAAAGATAGTGTATTCAAACAATGCAAACAAATCAAGAATTCGAAAAGATCTTACCTGCAATATTTTTGAGGTTATGATTATTGTAAACATCGTTGTTTTGAGCTATTTCGTATACACGGTCACCTAAAGCAGCGTCCACTAACAATTTAGCTCTTGATTTGGTTCCTGCCATATTATTTTTGCTTAAAAAATGTCAATTATATATTTTAAATAATATTTTACACACTATCCAACAAACAAATGGACAATAACAGAAAGCGCGCGAAACTGCAATGAACGAACGTAATCAAAACATCAACAGAACCTCTGGAGTGAATGAAGGTGTTATGTTTGCGGCTTAACACTTTCATTCACGGAGAATAGGGGTCACTTTATTCGAACATAGTATGCGCAGTGGAAGAAGGTGTTATGTTCATACATATCACCTTCTTCAACACACAAAAAGTAAAGTTTTTACTTTTTTTATTTAGGAGAGGGTGATTTTAATAAACTAAACATAACACCTTTTTTCAATTATTTTTTTACAAAAATAAGCTTTATTTCAACGGTCTTACGGTTTATAGTAATTCAACTATACATATCACCTTCATCCACACAAAAAAACACCGAAACCCGAAAATACGACATATCAGCATCATCCACTCACGTCTTCTGTGTAACGATAAAATGTAATCTTATTGTTGGTTGGGGGCATCCGAGATACGGACTGCCCATAGACTGCAGAACAGGACACGACCCTGATCCTGCCATGCCCGCTGATTGAGCGCGTCGTTAGTTACCTATAATAACTTTATTATCTACTACTTTTGCCCGCAAGTACAGTTTGCACTTTTGCTCCAGGAACTGACGACTGCAATTAAAATGAATCAATCAACCATAATACGTAGTGAATTTGCAGGGTCTGGAATATTTCCTATTGATCCATCTAGAGTTTTAAGAAAAATTCCAGCCACGTCGGAAAAAGAAAAAAACAAATTTGATGTATCTCTTTTGGAATATATTCAAAAAACAGGAAGCCAACTGTCCAGCCTAATAAAAAACCAAACAAAAAGTTGACTGTCAATTCCAATTTAACCCTATACTCTTTCTTCACGGGATTACGAACTGTCTTTTTTCCCATCCTTTTCAAATGAACTGACTTCATAAATCCATTGTTGATAAGTCACAAACTGATTAGGCATTGGTAAATAGTATTCCAAAGAGCGTTCCTTGCAGGTTGAACATTCCCTGAATAGACATTTTGTGGAATGCACATCGCAGGTTATTGTCGCTAAAATTAAGTCACGTTACGAAATTTCAATGCTTTGACTTCATGCAATTTAGATATCATCAATTGAATAGTGGCATGCTGTATGCATTGACAAGTATTTCGGGTATTCACGTTTTGCCAAGTAACCCAAAAGGGTCTGAATCTGCAAAAGGTTGATAAGTTTATCTTATAATTGACAGTGCTTAAAAACTTTTTATGTAAATTATGAAGTGTATCATATAAAACACGCTTTTGTTTAGTTTTACCATTTTTGGATTTAAGATAGTCTTTTTTCCCCGGGCACATCCTTGAGTTTTCATCTTTCTCCAAAAATTTAATTACATCGTCCTTTACCTTCATCATTTTATCGCTTATTTTTCGAGGCTTTTGTCTTTTGAAAGTATCATGTTTAAAAAAAGGTTTCGATGCATGAAGTAACTTATATTTCTGCAATGATTTCAATTTCAACATTTCGTTATATTTTTTATTTTTTTCATGTTTCTTTCCAAGATCTTTGTAACTAGTCTCTAGATCTCTTGTTAACGCTTCTCCAAAAAGTAATTTCTTCTTCACACACTCAGGAACGTTTACATTCTTTAGAAGCGCATCTACTTTAGTTCCAGGCGATTCTGGGTCAGTTTTTTTTGTTTTCTTTTCAAATATCTCTTCTTATATTTTTCGCTTAACTTCACTACATTCAATTTTATTTCCAAATTTGCAATCTTTGCATACAACATAGCCCGTCGCCTTCGCATCTGTCGTCTATTTCGAGCAGCTACATCTTCTCTAATTTGCTGCACAACTGATACTGGACTTGGTGGAGGTGTATCATCAATTATTTTTTGTAAATTTTGGTGTGCTATAGCTTTTTTATTCCTATACACTTTACTATTTTCTTTCCATTGTTTTCGCTTTTGTCTAAGTTCTCTAGCGTTCATATGAATAACTGGTTTTAATTGACCTTTCTCTTTTTTCTTTAAGTATTTTAATCTTTCTTTTTCTCGCAGTTTTTCCAAAGATTCAGTATTATTTTTCATTTTTTCATGCCTTTTTCTATCATACTCTTTCTTTTTTAATTTTTTTTCTGCGTCACTCAACTTCTTTTGTCGTACCATTTTGCTTCCACATTCATGCACCTGTTTTAAATTAAATACCATGAAATACAAGTTGCAAGAAATAAATAAAAAATCTAAAACAAGCCGTGGCGTGAGTCTGGACTCGTGGTGTCACATGACTGGTGCGACCCTTGAGGTCCACATGAATAACCTCCCAGTATGAAGAAATTTCAGAATTTACTAATTTTCAGTTTTTTTTTAATCCGCGATTTTCGGACCCATTAAGGTCCGGGGAGGTTATTGCAACTACCGGGAAAATGCAACTAATTCAAATAACTTTTTGTGACTCTGTTTTTAGAAATAGAGACATCTATGAAGCGCTAGCGATATCAATTATTATTGCATAAAATAATAGATGGAGCCTCTGTCGTGCAAACTGTTTTGCCGACAGTTACTTGAAAAATCCGCCATTGTTTTGTTGGACTTAACGAAACGACAGTTGTCGGAATTTTTACTGATAAAAATATTAAAATATTCTGTTTACGCCCGGTGTTTTAATAAAAGAACTGATTGAAGACAAGGTAAGTCCTTTTCATAATGTTTTTTCCTATAAATGCTGCGTTTTCCATGTAATTTATCTACAGATACAATAACCCCTCAAAATTCCGTTACGAGGCTATTGCAACTTTTAGGTTAGTTGCAATTACCCCGATCAAATTTGTATGAAAGTTACAAACGCTTGTTGTTGAAACGTTGTTTCATGTCGATATTTTGTACGACAATACAACAACAGTTAAATCTTTTTTTGTTTATCTTTTTCTATACTAATATTATAAAGAGGAAAGATTTGATTTGTTTGCATTGAATAGGCTCCGAAACTAATGGACCGATTTCAACAAATCTTTCACCAATATAAAGCTACATTATTAGCAAGTAACATAGGCTATAATTTCATACCTGCGCGAAGCCGGCGCAGGTCGCTAGTTTTATATAATATATGATGAAGAATAGATAAGCTAAGTGTAAAATCTAAATAAGTATTTGTTCTAAGCGCGTGTGTAAGAACTATATATAATCAGCAGATATTTGTTCTTTATCTGATTAATTTCATAACGTATTAAATTAAAACGCTCTAGTGAAGTAGGTTTCGTACGATGAATCTATTTATTTATTTATTTCAAATCAAAATTTATGCGAGATTATTTTTATTTTTTTAGATGGTGAGGAACTATAAAAGAAAAAAAGAAAGAAAGAAAGAAAATATTCTCAAGCCCAGCTTGATGAAGCTGTTGAATTCGTAAGAAAAAAGAAAATGAACAGCTACGAAGCTGCTGTTAAGTACGAGATTCCAAGATCCACTATCATATCTCGACTATATGATACCCGAGGAGCTAAAATGCCCAAAGCTGGAAGACCTGCAGTGTTTGCTATAGAAGTGGAGACAAAACTTGCATCATATATACACATCCTGGAGAAATGTGGATATCCCTTAACGAAAAAAGAAATAATAGCTATGATTTCTGAATATATTCGTCGAAACGGCATTATAACTCCATTTGTAAATGATGTGCCTGGAAAAGAGTGGTTTATGGGATTCCGTAAACGACATAAACTGTCATATAAAAAACCACAATCTGTAGAAATAGCACGAAAACGGGCCTGCAACCCTTTCATAGTAAATGAGTATTTTGATTTGCTAGAAAAAGTTACTGAAGAATTAGAACTTACAGATAAGCCCGATCAAATTTTCAATCTAGATGAGACAAGTTTTTGTTCCGATCCATCAAAAGGCAAAATTGTAGGTTTAACTGGATACCAATCGACTAGAACAACAAGCGGCCCAGGTCGAGAAAATACAACTGTTTTACTTGCTGCCAGTGCTAGTGGAGCAAAACTACCACCATTAGTTATATTTCAAGGAAAATATCTCTGGAATGAGTGGATGTACAAAAATGAAAACGTGAATACTGCCTATGCAGTTAGCCAGAAAGGGTGGATGGAGACTACTATATTTGAGAAATATCTAAGAGACGTTTTTATACCGACCATCGGTACTAAAAGACCCGTGTTACTAGTATATGACGGACATTCTACTCATGTAGATTTGAGTGTGGTGGAACTAGCAGCATCTGAAGGAATCACAATTTTAAAATTACCACCTCATTCTTCTCACGTGCTGCAACCTTTAGATTGTAGCACGATGAAGCCTTTAAAAGATAAATGGGTAGATGCCCTGGTAAAGTGGCAGCGGCTGCACGTAGGAATGAAATTGCCAAAAGCAGAGTTTGCCCGCCTAATAACGGAAATTTGGGATGCATTGAATCCCGTTATATTGCAAAATGGATTCCGTAAAACAGGAATTTTCCCTTTAAACCGACAAGTTATCGGAGATGAAAAATTTGATGCCTTGTCTTTGCAAAAATAGAAGGAACATATCGAACAGATCGCTGTTAATCAAAATGAAAAATTTCTCAATGAAGATGCTGCAACCTTTAGATTGTAGCACGATGAAGCCTTTAAAAGATAAATGGGAAGATGCCCTGGTAAAGTGGCAGCGGCTGCACGTAGGAATGAAATTGCCAAAAGCAGAGTTTGCCCGCCTAATAACGGAAATTTGGGATGCATTGAATCCCGTTATATTGCAAAATGGATTCCGTAAAACAGGAATTTTCCCTTTAAACCGACAAGTTATCGGAGATGAAAAATTTGATGCCTTGTCTTTGCAAAAATAGAAGGAACATATCGAACAGATCGCTGTTAATCAAAATGAAAAATTTCTCAATGAAGATACTGAAACCGTAGTGGCTAGTAATATCAACACCGAATTTGACCAGTTTATTCACGATGCACCTTACCAAGAAGTACCAAGTCTTTTAAGTTTGGTTATTTCCAATATAAACTCAAATATTGAACCAAAGAAAAAATACTTCATTGAACAGGCTATGTTTAGGTCAAACAATGAAAACAAAGGTTACTTATTGCCATTGCCAAACAAATACCCGGTAACTTGGGCACCTTCACTAAAAATATTGTCCAATGAAGTCGTCCATCTAGCAAAAGCATATAGTTGCCATGAAGATCTGAATCTTAAAGAATATGAGCCAAACATATCATTTGAACAATTAATATTGCAGTCAATAGCACGTAATGACATACCCAAGAAAACTAAGAAGCGCATAAATACAAAGGGAGCAGAAGTGTTAACATATAAATCTACAATAAAACGTATGAAAAGTGAGTTGCAAGAAAGAAAAGAGAAGAAAACCAAGAAAAAAAAGAGAACTGAAACATCCAATCAGCACGTAATAAAGAAATCAAAACTTAAACAAAACAAGGGAAAAAAGAGACTACAAAAGCATGCAACTGGAAAGGGCAGAACTAAACGTATAAGTGAATCAAGCTCAATATCTTCAAATCCTTCTTTTGAATTAGCTGACTCAGACAATTCCAATTTCGAAACATTGCACGATTATGAACAGAACTTAAGAGAACAAGAAGAAGAAGAAGCTGATGCGGAATGCTTACGCCAAGTATTAGAAGACAAAGAAAATGTGGCACCAGCAATACCGTATGGTTTGCATGAAATTGAGTATTGTGTTGAAGAAAAAAACAACTTTAAAACAAATGACTGGATTGTGGTCCAGTTCTCTACCAAAAAGAGTGTAAAACACTTCGTTGGCAAAGTTTTATCCCAAGACGATTACAAATGCCCTACGGTAACATTCGTCAGAAAAGTAAAAAATTCGAAATATGAAAAGGGCACGGTATTTACTTATCCAACCATAGAAGACGTCTGTGTCATTAAACATGTAGATGACATCGTCTCCGTGTTGCCTGAGCCAAAGATTGCTCGACGTGGGCAATTAATATTTGATGTCAATTTTAGCGCTTTCAATATTCAATAAAAGGCCTAATATCCACGTCTATATTGGCTTGGATTATATGTATTCACTAATAAATTGTCAGATTTAGTTTGCTGGAATGTAAAAAAACTTCGAAGTAAATCATTTCTGTTCATTGTGTTCACTAGACCAAAAAAAACTATTGCCAATTTTTTTCTTTTTGCTAGAAATAGGTGATAATAATTAAACGAATGTCATAATATTCACCGTGTTTCATTTATTTACCCACCAAGGACTAGATCACTTGACAGAATCTGACAGACGTCGCCGCGTCGTCCAGTCATACCTACCTTCAAACAAAATACTTTCAGTTTTCCCAAAATCTTTAAAAAAAAATAAAAGTTACAGTTTAAAGTTACATATTTTATAGTTGGTTATTATTACTATTTAAACATTAAATAAGTTGTTTGTAGTAATATACAGGGTGTGGCGTAATGAATGGATAACCTTATACCTACAGTTAGGGGACACCATGATGGTCCAGAAAATTAAAAAAAATGCCTAGTAAAAGTCTCACCGTTTTCGAGTTAATCGTAATTTTTTGAAAATGTAAGAAAATGGCACCCTTCGCCACTATTTTCAGTGGCAAAATTGCAAATAAAGAATTTTTCTTAATCTGTTTTTTGGATAGTAGTCTGAGATTAGTGTGCTTTCGCATGTAAGATACTTTTTTTGTGCCAATGGTTTAGTTTTTTTCTAAAAAAATAATTCAGCTCAAAGTTTAATGTTTGGTAATATTTTTTTGAAAGTTTAACCTCTCGTGGTGTAAAAAAAATGTATGGTCACCCGAGTGCCCAATCTATAAATTAATTGTCTATTACATTGAGATTCTAAAATGATATAGCACACTGTGTTTCCAGCTTTTAATACAAATATCATTGACATTAAACTGCGTGAAAGTTTAATTTTTCAAATTACCAGCAATACAAAATTTTACTTTATTAGTTTCTAATTCACCTAAAAATATTATTTTAACGACATTGGAACTACTTGAGCTAGTTTCTTGAAGTGCTTTTTTCAATTACAATGCTCGGATGTCCTACGTTAAACCATTTTAATTCTCAGAAACGGCCGGGCGGCCCCTCTTCCAGGAAGAGATTAATCATTCTCGAAATCCAGGTACCTGCGCCAGCGGCCGGCAATAAGAACCCGAAGCTGTCCTTCTCTTTCTTATAATGAGTGAAAAAGAAAGACAGCTAATGGCGCACCCGTTTATTAGACAATGCTTGGTGGTATGTGAGCTATGGGCTTTCCAGCGTCAGTGTGCTATCATACTATCCCGTGCGACATCGTTTTACTCTGCTTTAAATTGGACTCTTTAACATCGATTTTTTGCTGTGACCTTGGACTTGATTTTGCCTAGTGATTTGGACCCTTTAATTCGGTATAACGATATTGTGCTGTGACCTTGGACTTGATTTGCCTAGTGATTTGGATTTTGAACTGGTATTGCCTATCGACTGCAATGCCGCAGTTGTACACTCCGTCAGAGTATGCTCAAATGCATTTTATTTATGGTGAGTGCGGCAGTAATGCCAATCGAGCTGCAGCAGTATATCGGGAACGATTTCCCAACCTTCGCCATCCCGATTATCGAGTTTTTATTCGAGTGCATAATGCATACACAGAAGGCCGAATTCCTGGAACTGGTATCGGCGGAATGGGTACCGGAAGGCCGCAAGAACATGAAGAAGACGTTGTACTAGAAGAAATAAGAGCTGATCCGACCACGTCAGTGCGACTCATATCAAGACGAACAGGGATATCTACAAGAACGGTGCACCGGATTTTAAAGAAAGAAAAACTGCATCCTTACCACTACCAACCTGTTCAGTGTTTGCTGTCACGTGATCACCCAGCAAGAGTCGTTTTTTGTGAAACAATGTTAAGGAAAATGACCAACGATCCCGATTATTTTAATAAAATCTTATGGAGCGACGAGTCAACTTGCAAAAAGGATGGATACTTTAACATGCACAATTTGCACAGTTGGCAACTCACAAACCCTCATGTGACGAGAGAAGACAGGTCCCAGTACCAATTTAAAATAAATCTATGGACTGGGATCTTGAATGGCAACGTTATCGGGCCATTCGAGTTACCGGGCACGCTGACTGGCCAGAGTTACTTAAATTTTTTAACTAACGATCTCCCCACATTACTGGAAAATGTTTCTTTGGAACAGAGAAGTAGGATGTGGTTGCAACACGACGGTTGCCCCGCCCATTACGCCCGTAGCGTTCGTGAATATTTGAACAGCGTTTATCCTCGAAGATGGATCGGGCGTTTGGGGACAATTTTGTGGCCACCACGGTCACCTGACCTCAACCCGCTCGACTTTTTCTAATGGGGGTGCCTAAAAGAGAAGGTCTACAACGAGCCCATTACCACGGTGGAGCACTTACGAGAGCGTCTACAAAGGGCTGCACAGGAAATAACTGTGGCCAGATATGCGCGAAAGATCAAAAGATCATTCTTAAGACGGTGCAGAGCATGTATTAGAGCACGTGGTGGCCACTTTGAACACTTATTGTAAATTATGATTGAATAAATAAATGTTATTTTACTAATCTTTGCTTTTTACTTTGGGTTTTACGCAAATGCCAAACTTCTTGGAATTATTACAACTAAGAAAATACATTTTAGTTTTGTATGTAATTCGAAAAATTTTACTTTCACGCAGTTTAATGTCAATGATATTTGTATTAAAAGCTGGAAACACAGTGTGCTATATCATTTTAGAATCTCAATAGAATAGACAATTTATTTATTGATTGGGCACTCGGGTGACCATACATTTTTTTCACACCACGAGAGGTTAAACTTTCAAAAAAATATAGCTAAACATGAAACTTTGAGCTGAATTATTAAAATAAGGGTCAGAATAAGAAAATATACATTGTGGTTGTCAACTACATCTATCTCAAATTATATAAAAAGAAAGATAATCATTTTTACGTGTATTAGACGCATTTACCCCTGCGAGGGGTTATTGTAACTATTTTGGTGCAGGATGAAAAAAAAAAAATTTTAGCTTCACGAAAAGCTGTAAGTAATATCGTATTGTTATATTCAATGTAGGGTCATAGTACTAGTGAATGAACACACACCATAAAGTGAACACTTTTATCAATTTTGCATAAAATAACGATTCTGTGAAAACTACCACAACAGAAAGTTGCGGAAATTGTGGCAACACTTTTTAATTTGATTGAGTGAAGCTACGTCTCTGATTGGTTGGTTATAATCAAAATGGTGAAACGATTCGCGAGTGCATCGGACGCTCCTGTTGTTGTTAGGTAAAAAATATTAGTAAACAAATTGAAAGAGGTGTCTGCAACGGTTAATTTCTCATCGCGATAAGTATACAGCTATGATGTGATATATGTTTAGTGTGCATTAATATGTATTCTACTGAATTTCATTCAAAAGAATATTTATTTTTCGTTACAAATGTTTATTTCTTAGTGTTCATATTAAGGAACATTAATTTACGGCATGTACGTGTGAATGAACGGGGTGTTCAGATTTGGGGGACTTTGTCAATATTGTGACAAGTCAATTTTAAGCTCTATGGAGATAGTAATACTGTCGTAAATTGATGTGACCAAAAATTTTGCCATTCTAAGAGTCAGGCCTATATCGTCGGTCGGATTAATTACCGGAAAAATTCCGAAATCACGTGTTTTGAGATAAGTATGAGAAATGGTAGGGAATCGTAAAAATTTTCTAAATCACTAACGGTACAACTCAAATTTTAGTTCTAGTTGACAGGAAACCATATATTCCGATATAGAAATAATAACATTACTATTTTTTTCGTATTCAGTATTAGTTTATTTCGAAATGTCCCACTCATACTTTTATATCCATAGTCCATCACTAGTTCATCAACAGTATTTTTTGAAATGTTCCAATATGACTTTGAAATTAGAAGTTGAATATTGTTTTCGCGCGTTTTGCGCCATTGGCGCTCTGGACGCCGCGTGAAGTGGTTTGACGCAGCTTGATTTTGTTTTAATTATTAAAATGTGCTCGAGAGCTAAAAGATTGCTTGAATTAGAAGCGGTAAGTTTTATATCAATACCTACTTATTAATTGTTTATTGTATAAGGGCAAGAACGTCAAAAGTTGTACACTGCTTAAAAATTTTGCTTAATTTTTTTTTGGCAGAATATCCTTTGATATTTCTTATTAAAGATCTCTAATAATTCATTTTTCTGAAAATCTTAAAAGTTTTCTTGTAAAATCGTTTTTTTGTGAGAAATTATCAATTTTCTAACAGTAGGCATTCATTTGAATCCTGTTCGTTACCGACTGTTTTTGGTTCATTAGGATAGTAAAATACATAATTATGTGAAAGTATTATTTACTAAACGATAGGAAACATGTTTTTTTACATTTTAAATGTAATAATCAGTTTATTAACATATAAATACACCAGATTTATCTACCTTTCCTGTCCAGTACGTTACTCATAGTATAAAATGTATCACAAAGTTTATCATAAAATTCACAATATTGACCGTTTACATAATAACCTATTTAAATGTATTGTATTTTAAGGAGTAAAATTATTTCTTTAAATAATATATAAACGTATTTTAAATATTTTTTAATATAATCAACATTTTAGGAACTTTAGTTTAGGGTACAGTCTCGTAACAGGACATGTTCATAACAAACAGGACATTGTAAGGTTAGGTTTACATGACGCTTAAAAGTAGAAAAAACTAAAATAATATAAAAAGCTTGAAACATGGACCGAAATCGTTATCATTATTTATTTAGCCTAATACACTAACAGTCTTGTCGTAAAATTTGAAATAAGACATTCATGTCGTCGATGCATGTTTCAATGACAGTTTTTAATTAACTTGCAAACTATAGTCGTTCTTTCTTATTAATCAACAAACAAACAAATTACTTAGGCAACTAGTGTGTAACTTCAATATTTTGTTCATAAAAATATATTGTACTTACTTGTATAATTAACATTTTAATAATGAGATCGCTCTAAATCACAGTAAGTATCGCAGACTCACAAACTTATTATATGTTTAGTCTTCTTTTACATGTTACACATAAGGTGTAACATAAAAATATGAATTATTTTGAAGCATTTGAATGAAATTATAAAGAGCGTACATAATATGATCCTGGAGGAAAGATTTTGAAATGAAAACAAAAAAAAATACAAAAGGCACGCAATTAAACTCACCGAAGAGAAAAAATGCTATGTACTCATGTAAGTGATCAAATTATTTACATACGGCAATTATCGCATATATAATCTTTGATAACTTCTCCCGTGCAACAATCCAAACAAAATCGGTTACAACAAGATAAACATTTAGTAATACGATTCGAGAGGAGAGGACCATTGCAATTGTTACATGTAAATGCGCGTTTCACAACTGTCTTTAATCCTTTTGATTGTTTCTGACTCGTTTGTCGGATTTTTGGTTTTAAATTTATAGAAACGTTACTCAAAATCGTAACTGAACTTTTGGACAAGCTTTTAGAACAGCATGGATCGTTATAATTTTTCGAGTTTATTGCTTCTTCAGTAGTTTTCTTTACTTTTGGTTGCGAAACAGTTAACACGCTACTATAAGATCTTTTGTTAGACTTAGTAAGTTTCATTTCCAAAGGATCAATGGTTAAATCGACAGTACATGGGTTTTTCCTCGTAGTAGTTAATTTGTCTGTAAATAAATCAGCTTGGGTAACATTTGTCTGTTTATTAGGTGCCGGATGTGTAGGTGGAATGTGAAGACTATTCATCTGTGTTTTTTTTTCAATACTTGTCTCATCACTTACGGTAGGTTGGTCCAATATTGTGTCAGTTTCTAAAACATTAGGCTTTGTATCAGCGGTGGAATGCTTGTATGAATTTTTTTGACTATTCATCGCCGTTGACTCTTTAATGCATATTTCATTATTTAGAGTCATTGTGTTATCCGTGATTTCAATTAGGATTTCGTCATCATTGAGCATTATTATATTTCCGACCGCAGAAGAGTCCACGTCATCCATCAGTGAATCACCTTGGCAAATATTATTGACTTTACCAGTGCCTTCATTAGTTTGGTTCACGTCGTCCATCTCTAAATCGCTTTGACCAATGTTGGGCTCATCGGTGTTTTTACTGGAAGGGGCTTGTGGTCCTACTTCTTCTTTCTCTTGTGGTCCTACTTCTTCTGTCTCTTGTGGTCCTACTTCTTTCTCTTGTGGTCCTACTTCTTCTTTCTCTTGTGGTCCTACTTCTTGTTTCTCTTGTGGTTCTACAAATTTGTGTATTTTTGGCTCGTGGCATGTACACAGACCTCTTTGTGGCCCACAAAAGCATCCCAAGTCTCGGTAAGCAATAGTTCCGGGCATTTGAGTCGAAATCTGATGAAGATGCATCGTTCCTACTACTGTTGTAAGCTTTTGTGGTAATAAAGCAGCAATTTCTTCAACGTCTTTTTCTGAAATATACCAAACCTTGATTGTGTTAAGAGTATTCTTCAAAATTTGGAAAGCGTCCGAAGCATTTGCAATATCTCTTCCGAAACAAACATTTCTGTCTAATAGTCTTTTCACTGTGCCTCCTATGCCATCTGCCACGCCTTTTCCGTGGCCACTTTCAAAAAATGACCACGTACAATAGTCCAAATTCAGTTTTGGTCTCAAAACACTGAGCAGAAAGAAGTTGTTTTTTTGGCGATATTGTGATGTAGGGCCATCGGAAAAGAAGTGAACGGTAGTAACTTGAGGCTGAATTTCGTGAATTAAATCAAGTACGGGTTTCAAATGCGCCCAGATCGCTTGGGGTTGATGGATAGTGCTCGGTGACACAGTGCAAAATGACTGGGCTACGTTTTTGAAATAGACCATCCCAGTATGAAGCGAAATCTGAGATTTTGATCCACCAAAGTGCATACTTTGAATTTCTGAGCTTAGTTTCGCTTCATAATTCTGTGAAAAGTCACAAATGACCAAAGCTTCATTGTCTTTTAGATCCGTAACACCCTCTTGGTATTTTTGTTGCTGATGGTGAACATTATAATGATGTATTTTGAATTTTTTTAAGTCTGCCTCAAATATGCGCAGAAGTTCACCCAATGAGCAAGTGTTTTTGACTTTTTCTGTTTTAATACAAACACAAGTTGTATTTTCAGTCCCGTCTTTCTTCAAATATTCATGTCGTTTTCTCTCCCACTGATTCCAGGTAATTGTTTGATCTAAATCGACATTGGGTTTAAATTGAAGAGGCTTATTTTTGCAGTTTCTGCATTTTCCATGCATGCACAAAGGAGATTTGACGTCGCAAGCTACTTCTTGGAGGACATCCTTTATTTGTCGGTGTTCAATCAAACCACTCTGTTTCAAAGCTTTAAATTTTTATTGGATATTATCGTGTTTTACACACAGACAAGTGTCACGTGATGCGAGATGAGGAGCCAATACAAAAAATGGTTTATATTTTCGAAAAGTTGTTAATTTGTACCTGCCTCCTTCGCTCCTGTATTTTTGGTACAAGTTGTTTAAGGTGTCAGTTAAATATCGGATTTGATATTTTTTCTTGTTTTTGGTTCGACATTCTTTCTTTCCAGCAGTGCACCGGCTCACATCATCTCTGTTGAAAAACAATTCTATTTCTTGTATTCTGCCTTTAGATGATGTCTTTTTCTTGTACTTGGTTCTTCCTGATAATCCCATTAATTTTGCTACGAAAGTTTTAACTTTAGCGTTTTCTACGATGCCCTTTAGAACCTTCTTTTCTGCTTGTTTCTTACAGTTCTTATATGTCGTTTTCAAAGAAACTTCTAAAATTTCTTCGCGTGCTTTAATTTTATCGATAGTTAATTTAAGATTTTTAATTTCAGTTTCACTAGCTTTTTTTTGTCTATACAATCTTTTTTTCAACTTCTCTCTCTTATTTTGCAGTATTTTTTCATTTTTCTGAGATTGTTCAAGATTTTTTGATAATATGTAACACCTTCTTTTCATGTATTTTAATTTGGACTTCAAACCTGAATCCGAGTCTTGACTTTTTCTGTTGTTCATTGTTGAGCTATTAGAACCTGTTCTTAGCGCAACTCCATCAATATTGTCTTCGTTTTGATTTTCATTTAGTGTTTTTTTTTTCCTGTGCCTTTTTTTTGATCTCTCCATTGTTGTCTTATTTTACTTTTTTTTTCATCATCGAGCTGTGAAATTTTCTGTCTTTTAATTTTTATGTCTTTATTCTTCTGTTCTTCATATTTTTCGGGATTATTTTTTATTTTTTGGCGATAACGGCGCATTTTTTCAGCTGGCGTTAGCGCCATCTTGAAATCTGAAATTCCATTTAGAATATTTATTATTTTAAACACTAATGTTGTAATTTTTTTCTGTTGTTTAATGATCAATTAAAAAATTTCACTCCGGAAAACGGAACTAAAATGAAACAGTATACATTTAAATTATGATAGTAAAAATGTCTAATAGTAAATGAGTCTAAATAAAAAGTAAAAAAGGCGAGTTTGCACCATGTAAACTTTGCTTTAGTTTTTGTGGTCCTGTCTGTTACTTTCAAGTCCGGCCTATACGTTACCACCGCTATATTCACGGACAGGAGGTAACGGAATCGGGTATTCCTATATACGAAATCATATTATTTATACAATTGCTGATATTTATCACACATTTCTTCACACCAAAGTAATCTAGAATAGTAAATTTACGTAATTAATATAAAATATGGCTTGGAAACACGTTTTAACATTAAAAGTAACACAAATTTACTCACCGGACAGCGCCCGCAAAAACACTCCTCTCGCCAAACGCACAGAAAAGAACAGCTGTTTTAAACAAAATGGTTGATTCAACCATAGACATTCCTTTTACTTTTTTTTATGTCATATTGGAGTGTTGCTATTTAAATTAAAAAAATAACTACCGCAGAATAAAAAATCTTAAATTCGATACAAAAATGCGGTAACGGTGCCCGGACATGTCCTGCAGGTGCATATGCCGGGGAAAGGTTTAAAATTTACTTATTTAGTAGAAATTCTAGCTCTGGCAGTAAATTGCGCTTAAATAATAATTAAAATCCCGCCAAATTTCAAATACACAACCAGAAATTTGCCACTGTAGTATATTTTTTTATAAGAAACTGCCGCCAAACGCTGGTTTTTTTTTGGGGGACAGTACTACACACTAAAATTGCAAATTTTTAAACTAAATTTTCTTTATTTAAATATAGTTTTATGTGTAATATTTTAACAAATATAGCAATCCTATTTCATCTAAAATCAAATAACCGGGTGACAATTGTCGTGAAAACCTTGAAAGCAGCGAAACAGTATAATATCATTCGGGGACATGTAAAAAAGTACCATGTACAACTTTTGACGTTCTTGCCAATAACCTACCATAAGTAAAAACTTTTTGAGTGTTTAATGTTTAAAAAACCACATGGGAATGGTGAATGGGTAATAATATTTCTTTTAGTACCTAGCTTATAATTACTACTTACTTGGTGATACGTATACCTACTCCAGCAAAACTTAAACAAACAAATCGCTATGTACCTACTCGTAGCTACTGTTTTATGACCGAATTTGTACTTCTTATAACAATTAGAATTTACAAACGAGACGCCAAAAAGTGTTTTTTTTACCTTTTACAAGCTTTTATTGATATTGGAATGTATGTAGGTATGTCACTATGTTTGCCGGGTGGAGTCTTGCAACTAAATTTTAATGCAGTAATTAATCGATTGAGCTGAAACTTTACATACACGTTTGGTATGGAAGACAATGCATGTTTAGCTAATCTACGCCTTTCTATATCTAATATGGCGGACGACTCAAAATGGCGGACTTGGTATTTTTTGTGCACGCCTATGATACTATAGATATCAAATGAAAGGGCTTGATAAATAGAAAACGATAAAAATAAAAGCTTGAATTTAAAATATTGTTTAAAATAAAAACTCATTTCTGATTTGGTTTGTTTACAAAATATTGTAGCTTGACTGAAGTATACTTCTCTCAGGCTTAGGTAAACCTAAGCTTATGCTATAAGCTTAAATTAGTTTAACCTAACTAACTTATTAACTACTTCCGTGTGAATGCTCAATAAATACGAGGTGTGCTCGATAAATATGCTTACGGTAGCTTAGAATGCTTATTATGTTTTTTGCTTACCACCAGGTGAAGGGTATGAGGTGGATTCGCTTCTAGAGACAAATGCTGTTCGTAATGAGACTCCTGCGCATTCCCTTGTCGAATACGAAAACCACCATCATCAGATCGAACCAGGCACTGTATCGGACGAGTTGCAGCTTTATAAAATGGATGAAGAAAATGATTTAAACTTAGCTAACATAGTTCCACAAAATACTGATATCACCGGCCAAAATAAGAAAAGAAAGCAAGCGGAGATAAAACATGTTGAAAAACGTTTAAAAGAAACAAGTGGTAGCTGTCTGGTGGAGTTCGTACCAGAAATGCATGTTATAGGCAAAGAGATTCTTGTATCTAACAAAGCCAAGGATCAAAACGAGCTTAGGTCCGAACTAGGTGTTAGCGATGTGTTGGAATTAGAAGAAAGCTTGATTGCGAGTTTTACAACAGCTGTCACTCAGTTTATCAATACCCCTGAAAGTATACCTAGTAGTAGTCCTGAAGAGTATGATACAACCGTAGTACTTCAAGAGCATGCTGATTCTATACTTGGAGTTGAATTAAATCAAGATCTAATTCAATCAATGGCAGAAGCTGGAAACAACTTGGCTGAAATAGGACCACAAGATTCTGATTTGACAGATTGCGAAGACATACCTACCAACAATAAAAAATCGAAATCGAGGAAAAGACAGCCAGAAAAGTGGCAGAAGAATGTGAAAAAACGATTGAAAAATACGGGAAAATCCTACGAAACACTCAAAGGACGCACAGTACCTGCTAAAAAGCTGAAAGCTTCGTGCACTGATTGCAGACTGAAATGTACCGAAAAAATTAGTGAAGACGATAGATTGAAGATTTTCAACGATTTCTGGGGAATTGGTGATCTCGGAAAACAGCGCTATTACGTCAGTAATTGTATGGAAGTTGTCAAGCCAAAGTACTCATTACACAATGAAAATAGTAAACGAACCCTAAATATGTCATACAATTTCCCTATAAATTCGGAGAAAATTCGAGTTTGCAAAAGGTTCTTCTCGGCAACGTTAGACATAGGACACTCTTTTTTGTCTACGGTAAATAAAAAAAAGGATGACTTATCAGGCGTCATTGCAGAGGATCGTAGAGGGCAACATGGTAATACCGGTAGAAGTCTAGCACAGGCTGATAAAGATGGTGCACGGGAACATATTAATTCCTACCCAAGAAAAGACTCCCATTATTGTCGGGCAAGTTCAACGAAAGAATACCTTGATGGTGACTTGAACTTGTCAATGATGTATCGGCAGTACAAAGAGTGGTGTCATCAGAACAGCAAGCCAATTATCAAGCAAGGAACTTACGAAAACATTTTTCGAAACGAGTTTAACATTGCGTTTCACAAACCAAAGAAAGACCAGTGTTCACTCTGTTTGTCGTATAAAAATGCTGTTGGCGTGGATAAGTTACAATTAATGCACACTTATGACCAACATTTGAAGGAAAAAGATATGTGCAGATTAGAGAAAAAAGCAGACATAGAGTTAGCCAAAAATGATGTTGACAAGATAATTTGTTGCTACGACATGCAAGCTGTTCTTCAGACACCATGCGGAAACGATTCCCTCTTTTTCTATAAAAGAAGATTGAACGTATACAACTGCACTGTGTATGATATTCTTGCAAAAGCTGCCCATTGTTACCTGTGGAACGAGTCTCTTGGAGAAAAAGGTTGCGACGAAGTCGGAACGTGCATCTATACATTTTTGAAAGACCATTGCGCTGGAAAACACGTCATATTCTACACTGATAATTGCTCCGCACAAAACAAAAACAAATATCTTCTTGGCCTCTACCACTACTCAATAAAAATACTGGGTGTGAAATCCATAACACATAAGTACTTAGTAGTTGGGCACACCCAAAACGAAGGCGACAGTGTGCACAGTACTATAGAGCGGGAGAAGGCGAGAATTTTGAAAAATGGTTCCATTTATGTTCCCTCACAGTGGAAATCATTAATTCAATGTGCCAAAAAAACAGGTTGATTTTGATTTTGTTGATGTTGATTTTAAAATAAACCATAAAAGAATCCAACACTGCTTGTTTTAATTGGTTATTACCAGGTTATTTAGAAATATTCCATTTAATCCTCATTTTATTCAAGATTTTTTTATTACATTATTTTTTTTTTTTTTTTTTTATTGTTATTAAGGCAAATAAACAGTGACACAATAAATGTTACTTAAATATAAGATCTTAAACCAAATTTGTCTTAAATAATTGTGACACCAGCACCATTTACCACAGATTACTAATTAAGTTATACATTTTATGGGTAAGCAAAGTATCAAGTATACAATTGAAAAGTAGGTAGTGAATTAGTACTCAGATAATAGTTCAAGCACTTTCGCCTTGAAAATACTAGGTCGCGTTGCAGCAATATCTATAGAATTAAAGTTCGTATGATATGAACTAACTAGCCGGTACAGCGGAGAACGCATACCGGCATTGGTACGGCAACTACAAGTTGCAAACAGTTGACATGGTCTGCGGCAATGCGTTCTAGTAGGTATTCTGTAACATATTTTATTTATTAAAGGTATACAATCATATCTATTATGGCACAGGTCATAGAGCAACATAGCTTCAAGTTGTTTACGTCTTGATTCAAGTTTTAGAAGTTCATATTTTTCAAGTAGCTTCTCATAAGAAGGGCGATTGTGAAAACATTTGTAGTGTATACAACGCAAGAATTTTTTTTGTACATTTTCTAGAGCAATGACATACTTCTTATAAAAGGGGTTCCATATGGGCACAGCATAATCTAATTGGGAGCGAATTAAGGCTTTATAAAGGTGAAGATAAGTAGAAGGACGTGTAAATTTTTTTGCAGATCGCATAACGAAACCATACATTTTAAAAGCTTTGCTGATTATGTTGTCAATGTGAATGTCTAGATGTAATTTACTGTCCAATGTGACTCCAAGGTCCCTAATAGTATCAACAGTGTCCAGTTGTGCATCACATAGACTATACGCAGAAATATTTTTATGTATTTTTTTTGTAAATGTGATGTTTTTGCATTTGTTTATACTCAGACTTAATTTATTAGCGTAGCAATAGTCAGTAAAGCGATTGAGATCTTGTTGAAATTTGTCTTGATCTGAAGCATTATTAATGATGCGAAAGATTTTTAAGTCATCAGCGTAAAGTAAAAAGTCACAAAATTCAAAGCATGTAGCCACATCATTAATGAACAGTATGAAGAGCAGTGGGCCCAAAATTGAACCCTGTGGGACCCCAGAGGTAATAGGTACATACTCTGATTCATGACCATTGATGACAATTTTTTGAGTGCGATTTGTTACATAGGATTTAAACCAGCGCCAAAGATCTCCCCTAATACCATTGAAGGCAAGTTTGTCAAGCAAGATTCTGTGATCCACCCTGTCAAACGCTTTTCGAAAATCAGTGTATACGCTGTCTATTTGCTTATTGTTATCAATACCTTCGAAAAGATAAGATGTGTATATTAGAAGATTGGTGGCCGTTGATCGGCGCTTCACAAAACCATGCTGTTGTGGGATAATAACGTTATGTAGTATAGGGTATATGCTGTTATGAACTAGTCTTTCAAAAAGCTTCGAGAGGGTGGGTAGAATAGAAATTGGGCGATAGTTTTCCACGTTAGACCTGTCGCCACTTTTGAAAACCGGTACAATACGTGCAGATTTCCAAATAGTTGGGAACACCCCTGCTTTAAGGCATAAGTTGAAAATGCAATGTAATGGCTTTTGTATTGTTAGGGCGGTTGATCTAAAGAATATAGGTGGTATACTATCTACTCCAGCACCTTTTGTAATGTCTAGTGCACGTAGTTCCTTGAGAACTGCATTTTTGGAGATTTCTATAGTACTTATTATGACATTGGAATTATAATTAGTATCTGGTATATCATCTATGTCGTAGTTATTTGCTACATGTGAGGGTTCGAATACAGACCTAAAGAATAATGAGAACAGATGGCAAACATCTGATGGATTGGTTGCAGTAAAATTTTTATAAGTAACACGGTTAGGAATATCAGGGCTGTTTTTCAAGCTGTTTACATATGTCCAGAAATATTTAATATTGTTTTTAATACTATCTTCAACTGTTGTCATATACTTTTTATAGCAGGCATGTGATTCTGATTTAAACCTTTCCCTATACATAGAAAAAACTTCATAGTCTGCTAAACGTTGAAATTTTTTCCATTTAATCCAAGAATCATTCTTATTTCTGTAAATATGTACTAAGGCAGGCGAAAACCATATAGGAAAATGAGATGATTTGATTAATTTTGTAGGTACATATTTTTTTATAATGTTATATAAGTTTTCATAAAAAGAAGAAACGGCGTCCTCAGCACTACCACCCTGAAATAGCTCATCCCAGTCAATATTAGAAATATCACTATTTATCACACAGTAGTCAGCTTTGTTAAAATTAAATTCTGTTCTAGATTTAGTATTTATGGGCATTAAGCTATCTGAGATAGGTAACAGGACAAAAAATGGTGGGTGATACTCATCCGGATGTATAAGAGGCAATGGTGCAAGGGATATATTACTATGATCGACATTGGTTAAAAAGAGATCCAAAATTCTGCCTTTCTTATTTTCAAATCTATTTATTTGTCGACAGTTGTGATAATTTATGAAATGAATTAAACTTTTATTAGATAAACAGTAAGAACCACAAATTACAGGTTCCAAATGAGTACCGCAGTCACGCCATTTAAGTGTAGGAAGGTTGTAGTCGCCGACTATTATAATTTTTTCTAAATCAGTAGTTTGTAATATCGAGTTCAGCAGACTAAAATGTGATGTGTAAACCTCCGAGCTCAAGTTGGGTGGAATATAGACAGCGCTAATAATATATCGATACTTACGTATACGTAGCTCTATAAGAACATGTTCAATCAACGAAGAAGTTGGTTCGTAGTCCAGCGCGAGGGGCGCGCGTCCGCCGCCAGGCGAAGCAGCGCCGGCGTGGCCCGCCGGCGCCGCGAGCGGCGTCGCGGCCAGCTCGCGGCGCACCGCCACCAGCACGCCGCCGCCGTCCCGCCGGCCGGATGCAGCGCGATCTCGGTCGCATCGAAACACCTTGTACCGCGGATCAATGAACTCACTATCTCCTATATCTCCATGCAACCAGGTCTCCGTCAAGATGATTACTTCATAATTATGTGCTAAAATATTCATATAAAGAGTATGTAATTTAGTTCTTAACCCTCGACAATTTTGATAATATACTGATAGGACGTTTCTATTCATTATACTTCAGCCAGTCTATATAAAAGTATAGGTAAAAAAGTAATTTAGTACCGTTATGCTGTGCCCACTTAACAATAAAGTACTTTAGTATAATGCTCTTTAAGCTATTGTTAATTGTATACAAACTATGAGAAAGCCAAGTATATAAATATAAAATAAATAGAACATATTTGTGCCTTTTACAACCTCTAACATTTTTTACAATTCGAAAATAAACAAATAAACCAATACCGCACGCCCGTGGGCGCAAATAATAGCGGGTACCGTACGTACAAACGCGCCCGATAGGCAATGCCTTATAATTATTATTGAAAGAATGTGATACCTGCGCACTGTCTGTGTTTCATGTTATCTTAGATGTGACGTCCTGTGGCGATCGGATGGCGATTGCCGGCGAGGTATCCGATTTGCGGGCCAGGATGGTCCCGTGTTTCACCCACACATATTTAAAATCGTGCTTCCTGGCGGCATCCCGGCATTGCCGAAACAGCAATTTATTGTTTAGAGTAAGATGCTCATTGACGTACAGGGCAGTAGCCGTCCCAGATATCCCTAGTTTCGACGAATCGATCTTTGTCTTGCGGCAGGCAGTGATTACCTCATCACGCAGCATCCTGGTGCCAAACTTTACAATAATATTTTTCGGCCGCCGGTCCTTCTGGTCAGCGTGAGGCACTCTGTGCACGGCCACGATATCTGAAGGCCGTATAGGGTGCTTGATTGCGTTCCCTAAACCTTCCACTAGGGTGATGAGGTTCTCGCCGCGACGGTCTGGAACATTCGAGATCTCGACGTTGCACTGCCTGGCTTGCTGCTCCATGGCCAATATTTTGCTTTCTAATAACTGAACACGGGTTACGGAGTCGGAGGAATGTAGAATGCCAGCCTCTAGTGTTTTTACTTGGCTCTCGAACTTATCCTGGCGCTCAGTAGCGAAAATAAGCGATTTCTCCACTTCCGTGAGTGATTTTTTTAAGTCAATATTGTCTTTATTAAGCTGCACCATATTTGTACTTATTTCCGCCAGCGCTGATGTTATCTTCGTCAGCTCGCCCGAAAGCGCAGTATTTACTGCCGCTGTGACGCTATTCGTAATCTTGTCGTTCCAGACTACCATCTGGCTATCAAACTTGTCCTGAATATGCTTTAGACTTTGCATAAACACGTCCTCGTTATCAGGCTGTTTGCGTTTTCTGGTATAAAGAAAATGATCCTCTGTTTCCTTTTGAACCGATCCCGGAATATTGCTATCTGAGGAAGCAAACTTGCTCGGAGGTGTATGTTGCAGCGACATTGTTTTGTATATCTCGTGACGTAATTGAGCGTAAACAAGTCTCCAATAAGTGCCTTAGTAAGACAGTGACAAAAATATATACCCGTCCTTTAGTCCAAGGGTGAAGAAGCGGGTCCCCGCACTGTAACGGCTGGGAGATGCTATGCAAGACAGGGACGGAGATTGTTTACCGCCAACTATCTCACGCGGCCGGCCAGCAGGAAGCTACGTTACGCGCACGCAACTATAACACTTCAATCCAAAGGCACTTGAAATGAAAATTGCTTGATATTACTTTAGTAAAAATATTAATAAGACGTTAGCACTACCACTCTCAATGCTATCCCAACGATGACATTAGTGGAACATCTCACAAAAATAATTATTACTCAATAACTACAAATAATACTTAAACCTTAGCTACCACACAATAAAACTGTGTTAAATTTGCATATTATAAAATAAATGTAATTAAACATACTTAATTTTATAATAGTTTAAATAAACTTATTTAAAATCATTTCGTTTTAGATTTAAAAAAAAGACATTCCAAAGCTCAAAGAGAAATTAAATGGCGAATAATAAAGTTACATTTCTCTGGCTTAATTTTGGTTGCCCTCGTCAGTGAAAAAAAAAGTTTTTGTGTAAGTTGTCTGTGAAATTTCCTGTGACGTCTGAAAATTTCAGTAGGAATAGGCTGTGCATAATAAAGTTTTTCATACTACCACGGCTGCGTAGCTTAGCTTATTTTCCTTTCTCTTTGGGGTGGGTAGAAAACTAAACTATATGTAAACAAAGGCCTTAGAAATATTTTGTATGGCGATTGATAAAATTTTGTTATTTCTTGACACATTTTCATAAAAAATAGTATCCTATAACCTTCCCCGGGATAACATCTAACTATGTTTTACGTTTCGTGTAAATCTGTACAGTCATTTTTGCGTGATGCTCTAACAAACAAACAGACAGACAGACACCAAAGAAAAAAATCGGCCAAGTGCGAGTCAGACTAGTATTATACGATGTACGTTATTATGACGTCATACATTTAGTAATTTTTACTACGTCTTGATACTAACTAGTCGTAGCTGTACCTACGTTATTATGTCGTGCTATTTTGTAATTTTTAGGGTTTCGTAGAATTATGAGGAACATCAAATTTTGACATAGGTCATAGGATATTTTGCGATGCATGATGCATATCTTCGTATGATGACGAGGCAGTATGGTATGGCCTAACTGCTTTAGCCGATGGGCGAAAGAACAAAAAAAAACGTAAACTTGATAACGTTAAGTTAAGTTAAAGTCTCGTGTTGCCAAGTGCTAACTTGGCACACTTCTTGGCTAGATCTGGCAAATTTTAACGTTCCCTGCAAATAAAAAACATTGGTGGCTAAACATTTTAGCCACAATTTTAGCTACTTTCCACAGCTTTTAACATGACAAATCCAAATCCGTTTAATCCACACACACACACAAACACGAACCATCAGCGTAATAGGGTATTGGACTTGACTGTAACCTACTGTGTGTGACTTGGACTGTGACTACGACTCATTTAACTGGATAAAGAAGGATCGATGAAGAAAAATGTATTCGGCTGAAGGACTAGTATCCATGGCCAGGAACTATTAAAAACAACAACAACAATTAAGGCGTTTTCTATTTTTTTTTAAGTGTTAGTTCCAAAAATTATAATAGATGGCGTGAAGTCGTTTGAAATTGTTTATGTCAAACTTATTAATGTGACATTGTTTGTAAAACAGTTCATTTCGTTTAAAAACAAAAAAACTCTTTATTCATTGCAGTTTGCAGCTTGTTTCAACATAGGGAAATTAAACACTACGTTTTAGTTAGTTTTCGCTCACGAGCGTGGAATATTATTGTTATTGTTTTTTGCGCTTTCCAACGCCTCAGCTTTGTTTTCTGGACCCATCGAACGTGACCCCTGCATTTCTACCTTCGCTTCGGCTTCGATTTGCTTACGTTTTAGGAGCGTTTACTTTAAGTTTTACCCAATATCATACCACATGGTGATAAGGCCGTAGTCCAGCAAACTAGGTAAGGCTAAGTGCGGATATGTAGATTAAAAACGCCACCGAGTTTCTTCTCCAGACATTAGGTACGAGTCGTCGGGATGTGAACCGCCGCTTCGCATTCGTGAGTTGGCACGAATGCGAAGCGGCCCGTCTCCTACTGAGCTACCACTTCACCGATATTGTTAATTTCGTCCAAGGTAAAGACAACATTTATTAGATGTTTTCTTTACCTTGGACGCAATACTGTTTACTAACACATCTCAAAACTGCTTTCGGTGAAATGATTAGAACCTACAAAGTTTATTCCAAACCGAAAAATTACAAAACAACAAACAAAACATTATGTTGATTTGATCTCCTGATTGTTTCTTATTATAAAATTGTTCATGGCCATGGATCTATTAACAATCCATCATGGATCGATGGATCAAAGATGAATCATGGTTGTTCATATTCATGGATGGTTTGACTGGACGGTGGACTAATCCTTGAGGCAAAAACAACATATTTCTTCATCAATCCTTCTTACTCTAGTTAAATGAGTCTTAGTCACAGTCCAAGTCACACACAGTAAGTCACGGTCAAGTCTAATCATACCCTTGTAAAGCCATGGCAACTTTACTAGAAGCTTTTTCGGAGTTTAGAGATCTGACTCGATGGGATTTCATTCTTCCCATCGAGTCCCTGTTACTGATGAAACTTTTTTTTCCAAAAGTTTTTCCCAACAAGTCTCGATGGGAAGAAAAATCCCAACGAGTCAAACTGTGACTGGTTTTGGTGTGACTCGTTACGAACCCACCACACTACGTAATCGGTTTAACCGTGTTTTCGGCCGAAGAACTTGTATCCATGGCCAGGAATAACTAAAAAAGATTAAACGGGGTTTGACAGAACAGTTATACGCTTCTTACGCCATCTAGTAAAACATCACGAACTATTCTTTTTTTTTTAAACAAACGCCTCATTGTCATAATTTAATTTTCCCTCCAAATCTCCAATTTAGCTTTTCAGAGTGAAAAGTGTCGCGCCGCGTCCGTAATTACTAATTATCCCAACTAATTCCATTCCAATTTGTTTCTAGCTTCGAAAATAAGTCTGTTTGTTCCTGTTCTTAAACTGCGCATGCACTTCAATGTTTGCAATAGTTCAGTTTCCCGAATGCCATGGTGGTACGATATCCATAGTAGCTAAAGAATGGCTAAAGCTTTGGTCTGGTGATCATGACGCACAACGCTGCGGTATGCGCCACAACGCAGCGTCACGACGCAGCATTTAGCGTCCCTGCGGAGAGGTGGTCAGTTGATTTTGCCGCAGCTACCAAGGCAGACGTGAACATGAACAATTTTTCTGTAATTTGTGCTTTGCTTGAAGAGGAGGAAGACGAAGAATTGTTACTGCTTCTGAATAGACAAAGAAAATCTCCGAGGAACATGTTTTTACAACGGAGGAGTGAAGGTTGTTACGAAACCTTAATAAAAAGGCATTTAATTGATTGTGAAGAAAAATTCATGGGTTACTTACGGGTTTCAAGCGAGATCTATAACAAGATTTTAATGGCCATAAAAGATGATATTAGTGACACACAGCCTAGAACCAGAAAACGGAATTTAGCTATTACGGCACAAGAAAAACTATTCCTAACGTTAAGGTAAGTTAAATGAATTTATTTCGGTAATTAAATAAAACAATTCATAATCATATTATTTTTATTAATCGAATACAGTAACTCGGTATAACATCAAAGTATGTTGAATGATTGCTGTGGGGATGGTGTCTCTCGTTGCGAGTTGTATGCGTGGATTGGATGCTGTGGTGTGTTGAATGATTGCTGTGGGGATGGTGTCTCTCGTTGAGAGTTGTATGCGTGGATTGGATGCTGTGGTGTGTTGAATGATTGCTGTGGGGATGGTGTCTCTCGTTGAGAGTTGTATGCGTGGATTGGTTGCTGTAGTGTGTTGAATGATTGCTGTGGGGATGGTGTCTCTTGTTGCGAGTTATATGCGTGGATTGGTTGCTGTAGTGTGTTGAATGATTGCTGTGGGGATGGTCTCTCTCGTTGCGAGTTGTATGCGTGGATTGGTTGCTGTAGTGTGTTGAATGATTGCTGTGGGGATGGTGTCTCTCGTTGCGTCAAGACCAATAATTCCATTTCAGTAACGATGTTACAAACTTGTGCTCTGATTTGAGCTATTTTGTCCGGAGGAAATTGACAAACTACGTCGGCCATACTCCTAAAGAATATGTGTACTGGAGTATTGCCTTTTTCTGTAATTTGTCTCAACATGTTTGTTCTTTCTTCTCTATTCTTTCTAAACTCTTCGACAAGGCTGTCTCTTTTTTTCTTTTTCACTTGTGATGTACCTTGAGTTTTGTTTAGTGTTATTGAATGTCCTTCTTGCGATGGTTGTTGTGAAATAGATTCACATGGTGAATACGGCGTTGAACTCGGCGTTGAAGAAGTTGGTCCTGAACATATCTCTACTGGCAAATAGTTTTCTTCATCAACCTCAAGAACATTTCCGGGATTTAAATTAGAAATAGACTCCCTTTCTTCAAAGCTGTCATTTATGAATTTAAGTCTTTCGTCGTCATACTTTGAAACGGAAGAAGCACTTCCGGTTTTCTTCTTATTCTGATTTTTTCTATAATTGTCGCGTAAATTACGCCATTTATTCTTACATTCTTCAGCTGAAACAATAACATTGTTAGTTAATATAGAACTACTATATAGTCTGTTTTAGTTCGATGTTCTGTGGAGGTAAACATGAGTAGTGATTTTAAACGAGATAATCCGAATAAATAAAGTATTTTTCTTAATGGAGAAATAAGATTTAGTAAGATGGATTCATAATTGATAATTCACTATTCTGTTTACCTACACGGACCACTGAACTGAAACTGAAACGGAACGGAAACTACCTTTGCACCGATGTTTGACCCATTAATTAAGTACATACTTTTTTTTTGCAGGTATTTGGCGACTGGAGAAAGCTATAGATCTTTAAGTTTTCAATTTCGAATTAGCCATAATTGGATATGCAGAATTGTGCCTAAAGTCTTACAAAGTATATGCTTGAGACTTTTAAAAGTTGCACTTCCTAAACCCACCAAGGAAGATTTTAAAAGAATAGCCGAAGAATATTGGTTTTTATGGAATTTTCCTAATTGTATCGGGGCAATAGATGGTAAGCACATACGCATCGTGTGCCCAAGTAACAGCGGGTCCTTATTTTTTAATTATAAGCAGTTTTTTTCTATTGTTTTACTTGCCGTGGTCGATGCGAATCGAAAATTTATAACAATAGATGTTGGTTCTTATGGCAAAGAAGGTGACGCAGGCATATTTATGAAATCTGATTTATTTAAGAAAATTCAAAATGGGCAGCTAAAGATTCCCCCGCCAACAAAGTTGCCGGAAGCTGACATAGAAATGCCTTATGTTTTCGTAGGTGATGATGCATTTAGTCTCACCAACTATATGATGAAACCATACTCAAAAAATCATGCGTCTCAAGATAGGTCAAAACGAATTTTCAACTACCGCCTTAGTAGAGCAAGAAGAACATCTGAAAATGCTTTTGGCATATTATGTCAACGATTTCGAATATTTTTTTCACCTATTGCAGTAAACCCTCGTGTCGTAGACAAGTTGGTTATGTCAGCTTGTATCATCCATAATATGATGAGTTTTTTGAACATACACGATTCAGACAGAAATACTCTTGAAATGCCTTCTGAAAATTTAATTCCTATGGCGCGTATACCGGGAAGAAGTTATAATATAAATGGTTCGGTGGCACGTGACTTATTCAAGCAGTATTTCAACAGTGATCATGGTAGTGTACCTTGGCAAGACAGTGAAGTAGATAGGACAAGTTAAGTGAGTAATTCAAAACTTATTGCTTATTTTCTATAACACTAAATAAACACCACCAAATTAAATTGTTCATTAAATTTAAATTAAATTGTTCATCAAGTTTCCAACCTCAGAATCATCAAAATGTTTCATGGGTCACTAGTAATGTTTGCCATTTTTTTATGTTAACTTAGGTACCTACCGCTGTCGAATAAACAATTAGAAATATACAAAATACTCACGTGTTTTATTCAACTTCTCAGCTATCTCCCTCCAGCAATTTTCTTTAACTATCAAACTTTTATGTTTTTTGTCTTTATTTTTATATAAAGAAGGATAGTTGCGAACTAATTCTATTAAATTGTCTTCGAAAAATTCCATATTGACCCGTGACGCACACCCGTGACGCACACCGCACACCGCAGCGTTGAACCGAGAATGACGCCGCGCTGTGCGGGAGTACACCTCCCCACTTCACCGCGCTTGCCCCTCGCCGCTGACGCATACTGCGACGGAATAAGAGAACATTCTCGACATTTTTCATATGATTGAGTGTCCGGCAACGCATACCGCATACCACAGCGTTGTGCGTCATGATCACCAGACCAAAGCTTAACGCCGAGGAAGAGTGAGGTATACTGGCCTTGACGCCTTCTTCATGATAAAGAAGCATCACCAGATGAGAAATGGTAGCTTTATGGAATCGAAAGGATTTTATGTGAAAGTGGTTATTATTTTGCTTCATTTGTTATATGGGCACATGTTCAATACTTGCAATTGGCTTCTAAGTACTCACTGTAACTGTGCTAAGTGCCGTTAAGTAACTATTTCACACTCCCCACTAGAATGTTTCCTGCGTTGGGGATGCCGTGGAACATTCACAACACAAAGGTTTAACGTTTAATCTATGGAGCTCTTGCGCGCAACAAGCTAGAGACCAGCGCAACACTGTGATATCCACATGGGAATGCTGCTACCTCTAGAAAAAAAACCATAAGGTATTCCTTCGGTTTTTGTATGAGCGCATGTAGGTACATCCTTTGTATCCAACTAATCTGCTAATGTAATTGGTGTGTCTATGGTGTACCCATTCCTAAGACAGATTTCCAAATTCACCATTCAAATATCCGTCTCAACTGGTAATCCAACAATGAAGTAGTACGGTTGCGCATCTAGCCAATCATTAATGAAGCCTCAGTTCGCGCATGTTTGCTTCACTTCCGCCTCCCAAACCACTTTGCACCCAAAACAAAAATTATTGATGCCTCTATGACTAACTTAACGATTGCCTAGGTACACCAACCATAGTCGCTTTGTAAACAGAGGCAATAGGTAACTACTTGGCTAAGAGGGTCAATCAGTCATCAGCGGTATTTGTAATGCTAGCTTCCATAATAAAATTTCTAACTTATGTTATGTGCATATCTAACATTGCATTTCTGTTCCAATATTTCACTTAAATTATACTAAGTATGACTGTAGTAGTGACTGTTGAATGAAGTATTGCTTTAATGGTGAAGGAAACTTGCATGGAAAATGTGCATGTCGCAGACCTTCAAAGACATTTATAATCCTTGATTGCTCCAGCTTGGAGGATTATGGCCTAAGCCTGAGGCTCTAGATCCAAGCCCAGCAAAGGGCCATGCGAGTATATTATTATAAAAGGAGGTCTACTAATGTGCTAATAAAACACAATTTAACAACGAAAATCAATGATTGATCTATAATTACTTATCAATACATAGACAATTCGACCTTAGACGTCATTAGTTTAGCACACGGTACGTACCCTAATAATGTCCACAATCGCTCTCTAATTCGTAGTCACACGATTCTACACTTGGTTATTTTCGTCCGCTCGACTTGATTGCCGCGACCAGGAATTCTCCAGCGATGTCGCCTCACCCGCTCCGTGCTCCACACCGCCACCGGTAGTTGGATTGGGGATAGCCGACAGAAGCGAAGCGACAGTACTTTTTAAAAAAAGACCAGTGTTGCCATTCGAAAATAATCAAGACTACAAGTATATTTGCATTCTAGATTACTCTTAATCTTATTATCTTAATGTAATTGTATATACATATTATTACTTAAATCAACGTAATATTAATTTATTGTATAAACACCTATAATTCCTAACATTATGGTTGAAGTGAATGGAGTTTTTTGTGTTTACATGTTTGATATATATAATAAGGGTCTTACAATTTCAACTATGGTAATAATGTGTACTAAACAATACAAGTATAAAGAAAACTAAATATAAAATTTTGCATGATAACAAAATAGTGCGTTTTATGTGGTTAGCATGGCTGCTTCTCATTTTACCAGATAACATTGACGTAGCAAAAAAATATTAAAGTTGGCAGAGGTTACCTCTGACCTTCAAACGGAAAAACAAGACGAAAGACCCAAACGTAAAACTGTACAGACAACACGGTTTGACTCATCAGACGAAGATGATAGCTATAATCATCTTAGACCACCACCATTAAAAAAAACAGTTTGTTGATGGTAAGCTTGGAACATTCATTTTTAAACTTAGATAAATAAAGATATTGTAGATTCTCAAAACATTTTGTTATTTCTTACAGCAGTACAAGATAAGTCAATATCTGAACCATAAAAAAAACAAGGTATGTACCTACATATCTTTTTTAACCAACTTTAATAAAGTAGGTGATCAATTATTCATGTACCATTTTGACATAAAAATCATTATTACAAACTAGCTGTGTCCCCCGGTTTAACCCGCTATCCCACAGGAACCGTTAAGTTTTTGGGATAAATGTTCGTCGTCAGCCATAAGACGTCCACTGCTGGACGAAGGCGTCCCCAATAGAGGGGTGTTGCCATAATCCCCACGCTTGACAGGCGGTAGGGGTGGTATTCACGATAAGTATAAACTTCCTTGATACCAAATGTCTAACTATGTCTACTAAAACTAAAAAAGTACACCACTACTTTATTTAAGTTAGCTTAATCTTAACACGCGATTTATACCTATACATACACATCGTAAATACGCTGTCAGTACACCTCTATATTCCATAGTGTTTCAGTTATAACAAGTTTATAATTACAAATATCCTGCCACAAATTATAAACACCGGTGTTAGTACAATCAAAATACTACGGCACCGTTTTTCAATGAACGCGCTCATTCCTTCTCTTACGTTTATAACCCATTTCACTATTACCGCCTCACACGCGTCTTCATCCCGCAATGATTGATGTGTCAAATCATAATGGAGTAGCGTGGGGGTAGCTTTGTAGGCATTTTATTACAAATGCCGCGAAATCACTATCAGGTATTGATAATAATGATGAACCGAACTTATTGTGTTCCAGAAACAATACCTACTACTGTAGCTTAGGCTAAGGTAGTTTGTCTCTGAAACGATTTTAAATACATTTCGAATCTAACTTATACTCTTACGGGCTTAGGACCGGCAAAATTACGTTAATTACCTATGTGACTGATTAAGTATTTTTTTATTAAACACTTTGAAATATGTATTAGATTTAACACTCTGTGTTTGTCACTTTGACGCTTTTCTGTATTATTTTCTCTCTGTAATAATGTTCATTCTATCTGTGTCGTCTTGCTATCGAAGTAATTAAAAATGGATCATTAAAAACTTACAGCGGCCTTTTCATTAAAAATCATTGACAATCCAAAACAAAATTTGGTCCTTAAGCCAAATAAAAATATGTGCTACGTTAATATATTTTAAAGAAACGTAATTATCGAGACAGTGATAAAGCGCGTTCCTTTCCGCCAGCGAACCACGCCATTATCTACTACTACTACAACGCATCAGTTAACATAACTTGCCGGCAACAGCCACATTATTACTTTCAGATATTCATAAAGGCAACAGCCAAACTTTTATTAAAAATCCACAAGCGGATCTCCAATATACCAAAAAAACGTGCTTTCCAAAATGTCTACCAGCACGAATCCTACTACAGAAACAATAGAAAAGCTTATAGCTCGTAGAAGCAACTTCAAAGGAAGATTAACACGTATTTAAAACTTCTTGGATAATGAAGAAAACAACGATAAAATATACGAGTTAAAAGTACGCCAAGCTGAGTTGGCCGATCTCTTCAATAAATACAACGCAGTTCAAGAAGATATCGAGTTGAACGACGACAAAAGGGTTTCTCATGAACATAAACGAACTTCAAATGAAGACAAATACTTTCTATATCAAGCTAAAATAACAGAACTGATAAAAAAAATATGAACATAACCAGTCGACGAACTCCTTCCAATCGCTTCATCGACAGGAGAGTAACAAATCCAACTTGCTAAAAATTCCATATTTACAGATACCGTAGAATGGGGCTATTTGGTCCGATTTTCGATAGGAAACTGGATAAATCTCTATTTTAATAATCATTGATTATAACGAATTTATTTTTTTGGATTTAATGCATCTCTGACCATAAGCCAACACAGTTCATAATTAGGTATGCTTTGTAGAATCACAATTATATATTTTTTTGTGTGGTGTTCCAAATAATACTTGAATGGGTATTTCATATATAATACTTTATTTGGTACGGTCTAGCAATCTTTATACATTTAGTCCGATTCAGAAGCATTGAACCAATATAGATGTACTGGCGATATTTGGAACAGTTTAGGGTTGTACACACATCATTTGTTTTCGGTCAAAAACAAAAAAAATACAGGAAAATGAAAAAACTTTTTTTTTTAACTAACATTTAGCTTTAATCAGTCGAACTTATAATTAATCATATCTTTTATCTAGTTTTGGCAAATATAGAAGGGAATAATGGTTTCCAAACTACTTTAGTAATTTCACTTAAAAATAAACGTGATTTTCATCACCTATTAAAACGAATTCTGTTTGATTTGTTTTTTGTTGAAGTTCAACTTTTTCCACAATTGAAATGAATGGTACCACGTCATGGTCAATTTTCTTAGGCATAATAAACTTTAATTCCGGCTTCCTTACAGTTTTGTAAAACTGAATTCCAAACTGTTGTCCTATTACATCATCTACAATGCCTACATAATACTTCCAGGATTTACGAGACCAGACACAGTATGGTACTTCTACGTCACAACGATCATCAGGCTCAGGAGCCGGAGTTTCTTTCATTAAATAGATGTTCGATGGCTCTGCCATTTCTAAGTCATCCTGTGCTTGAAATTCAAATGGCATGTTTGTTATGTCGGCACAAATATTGGAAGCATTCGAATTTAGATCCAAGTCTTCCGTTTCATCCAATTCGATGTTTTGAATGTCTGAATCAGAGTGTATGCTTATGGTGTCACTAACGCTAGTCGTACTGGAAGATCGCAAACGATTTGTTTTTCTTGCTATTGTCGTATCCATTATAACACTGTTTAATATATCTGCATCCATATCTGATGATTCGGAATTTTCTTTTGGTTTGCTTGTTTTTCCTTTTCCCTTCCCTTTTCCTTTCACTTTTACTTTTTCTATCCCTTTCACTTTACCTTGTTCTGTCTTTTGTTTTTTCCTTTTATGATTTCCGTCAAGTTCGTCTCATCGTAATTGATCAAACAATCGGGTGTGACTCCTTCAATTGTATTTGTGTAATGTTCGAAAAATGTATCTATAGTCTGTCCTGTAACCTTTGCTCTGTCAGTAGATATGTTAGCTGCATATCGGTTAGATAATCTATTTTTGTGTCTTTTTAGAAAGTTCAAAGCCCAGTCCACACCAGGCATATTATCTTTCAGTTTATAGTCGGTTCTTCCAAGTTTGTTTAGATATTTTTGACCAAAAATCCGCAAATCTAATGTGTCAAATAGAAATCCCCATTCACTCACTGCTAAAATATGTTCAATAAAGCAATCTTCTTTTACTTTTGTGAACAATGTAGGATGTCCGGCAGTATCTTGTGTCGTATTTTTCATTCGGTATCGCCGTGACACAGTACTCTTAGGTACATTATATTTTTTTGCCGCCATTCCCACAGAAAGGGTGCGCTCCTGCACTTCTTTAATAGCATTTTCTAAGTCTTCGTTACTATACGACTGATACGGTAAAAATTGTTTTCCATTTCTTGAATTTCGGTAAGTTCTTTTAGAATTGCGTACCATAGTGATCAGTATGCATTTGAATATATCTCGGCAAAAGAAAAAACCGTTAGATCAATCCAAAACACTTTAATTTATTTATTACGTACAACCCTATTACCAAAAAAAAAACGGGGTTATTTGAGACGGAGTTCCAAAAAGCCCCATGTGATGTACCAAATAGCCCCGTTTGAGAAAGTTGTGTAAACAACAATTGTTGTCGATTCGAGAGGTATGACCTGCATAGTTTTAGCGCATTACCCCGTATGCCGTAGTGTTCTAGCTTCCTGATTCGAATGCTTTGGTCATATCCATAAAAAGCGATGTGACCCTTTTACCCATAGCTCTTTTTCAGGGCTGTTTTTATAAGCCCGCCATCGGCGGTTAATAGAATAAAAGGGTCCGCGGGTCAGGCCTCTTATCTTTTTAAATGCGGTGGCCTCGGTAAATAAATTGCTGCTTTCTTGAAAGTAAGCTTCGCTTATATTGTCAGGGTGCGAGGCCGTAGAAGACAATCCCCCAATTTCTCGGCGGAAGAGGGCAGTACCTCATCATCAAAGAAATCAAGACTGGACCTGCTGCAAGAAAAAATGGATACAATGTTCTCAAGGCTTTCGGACAAGATAGAACAGAATAACATCAGGTTTCAACTCAGTCCTCAGCGCACCCTGATAATGCAGAGCCGGTCTCAGCCGGTCAATATATAGGTATTGATAATACCCGGCAACTTCAGCTCGGTTTGAGGAATCAGTCGGCTCTGATAAAGAAAACAGTTATGACTCAAATCAGTCAGATGACAGCCATACTGAGTATCCAGAATGGAGAGCACCGGAAGATCATGATCTTGACGCTTTCTCTTTGATCCCGTATGTAAAGGAAGATGCTCCGCCTATACCGCCACCATCTCCAAAAATCAGAGCGTAAACATGCCAAAAATTGGGTGAGAAAGGATTGAATAAGATACAGTACAAAGAGTTTTTGCGTTTTTCCGTTTTTGCACACGGTTACAAGCGTCACCGGTTTTTGACTCCCTAAAAGTGAACAATGTTCTAGGTAGCAGGGAGAATAAGTCAATGAGTAAGCCTCTGTTGACAAGAAAGGATGCAACTATAGACACTGAACCATATAATGATATAACAGAGATTTTTCTCGGGGAAGATTCGGTAAAGACTCTCGGATGACATGTTACGTAATCCTGATGTCTCCCCCAGGGGGGGGGAATCAATGAAAGAAACGAGCCCGTCACCCATCAATTGTCGACTTCTGGCTGATCTCTTTTTTTTGTGTGATTTCCTGTAAAAAAAGGATTATTTCAAAAGTGTGCAAGTGCAGTCCATATTATATCCTGCTCCTCGCGCTAATAAACTTACATCCTTGTAGAAAATTCCATCACTATCGAGTTTATTTTCCTCTGTAATGATATCGGTCGGGCACATGTCCATTATTTTTTGTTCGTCTTGTGACGGAGAACGTGGCCTTTCACCACCACCAACTGTGGACATAAGCGCCCGCCAATGTAGGAAATATTTTTTTTTACAGATATCCTGGTTCTTCGCCAGAATCCTTTTAGTTGCGCCACATCTTTTAATCTGCCAGTTAATTCTTGAAACCTGTGATAGACAACATTTTACAAAGTTAAATAAATATAAAGTTCTGGAATAGGGTAAGTAGAAAATAATTAAATAATTTGCGTAAGCAGGTACAATACTTGCGTCTTTTGTACTAAACACCACTCTGCTTGCTTTATTTTATTTCGCTCCCTGCCCGTGGTCCACCTAACCTGTTCACCTGGGTGTCTTTTAAAAGTTTTTTTTGGTTTCTGTTATAACATCCATTAAACTATTGAAATTATCATCTGTCATGTTTAATTTATAATTTTTCTCTGCCTCTTTCCTTTTCTTGATAGTCATAGTGCAGCCATTGTCCTACAAAGGAGGAGAAGGTATTTTGACCTTAGAAGAATTTTTAACTGGAAAACTAGAATCAGCTGCTTCTCTCATAAGTTTTGAAAACTTCCGAGAACGGCAGTTGAGCCGCGGCTCCGTCTGCGTTTATCGCAGTGGCGACATATTTTAGTCGTGCGAGGCATTTAAGTTTGCCGTTGGAAACTAAAGAAGTATCTGTTTCAATGCCCGGCTCGTTTGATATTGTAACAAAACAGAGCCCCCTGGCTCCGCCATAATTTCCTTAATGAAAAATATATGAAACTATCGGAAATACACACGAACTAATAAACTAAGAATAAATTACTCCCTGATTACTTAGTTACCACCTGACCACTATTTATGATATTTAACAATTACTTTTTGTGTAATGAAAAATTCCCGCCTCTCAAATTGGATGTTTCCCGCGCTTTTTCCAATGTGGATATCGTTAGTATACGTCCTTCATACGTATCTCTAATCTGACTGCGTAGTAAGGGATATAATAAATGAAATAGTGAACAGTTAATTACGATGGTTTATTGGCCAGACAACCTATTATAGTATATATATATATATATATATATATACTATATATATATATTTCCTGCATTATCTTAAACTCTTCTTTAACCTTTTTGTACCGCTCCGGTGGCAGCGGCCTGGCGCGTGAAGACACCGGAGGGCCACTAGTTTCGATCAAATGCGTAATCGAATGACGTGGATTCTCTTTAAAATTAATTGGCTTACAAATATCTGGATATTTATTTAATAAATCTACGTAAGGATGGTTCATGACAATCGTTTTTAACGAGGGCTCATCGAAATGCACAATTGAACCTATTATACACATTTCCGTAACTCTATCTATTAATTTATGTCCAGACAAATCTACTAAAAGCTTATGACATTTAATAAAATCAGCACCTATAATTGGCTGTTTTACATCCGCTACAATGAAAGTCCATCTATATGGGCGTCTTAATTTTAAGTTTAATATTAAAGTCTTTGTTCCATAAGTTTTAATTTCGGAACCATTGGCTGCAAATAATTTATAGTCTGTCACCGGAAAATCACTTTTTCTTACTAATCTACACTGATACGGTAAAACAGAAACGTTTGCACCTGTATCAATTAAAAAACGTAAACCTGAATCCTGATCCGTGACGCTGAGGCGGTTGTTGGACAACAGTGTGCAGGCTCCCGCCGCTGACTGCACCTCTACTGGTTTCCCGTTCTCGGTTTCCAACTGCAAGGCTCGATGCACTTCTTCGCTCTTGTCTTATAACGGTAATGGTAAAAACAGAGCCAGTCAGGGCTTCCTGGAGTTCGCTTACTGCCTGTTCTGTTCCTTGAGCCGGACCTGCTCCTAGGGTTATTCCTGTTATTTCTGTATGACCCTGGTCTCCCGCGTGAAGACGAAACTTCCAAATCGGCCAACTTCGTGTTGATGCGGGCAATCTCCGTCAGGAGCATAGCTGTGTCAGCACTAGGGCCCAGAGCGAGGGAAACCTCCGAAATGTTAACTGGTTTCACGCTCTCCATGACTTTATCTGCAATCTTCGATAACTGGTCCAAGTCCTTTGACTCGGCAACGGTCAATACGGCACGGACTGAGGCCGGTAAGTGACCTTGCCACAAAAGAGATAATGTTTCATCTGTAACTTTACCTCTCGCCAACTCAGTCATCCTAGTTAATAGCTGTGACGGGCGCTGGTCTCCCAAATCCATCTCACTAATCAATTTCTGCAGTTTCCTAGTCTCTGATTCATTGTGTGGTCTGAAACCGCTGTTCAAGCATTTGAACAATGTAAGATCGGGTTGCAAAACGCTGCGTTGTTAGCCTACCCGTTACCAGGTAGGTCACTAGCAATAATGGCTGACGCGTCTGATAGTTGCGTCGGAGCTACATTGCAACAGCGAGTCGATGACGAATGGGTACCACTCGGGTACTATTCCAAGAAATTAACCGACACGCAACAAAAGTACAGTACCTACGATAGGGAACTACTTGCGATTTATTTAGCGATACAATATTTTAGAAACATGATTGAGGGTCGTAATTTAATTGTTTATACGGACCACAAGCCATTGGTTTTCGCGTTTAGGAAAACGGGCGGTAACAAAGAAATTCCCAGACGTACAAGACAGTTACTTTTTATAAGTGAGTTTACGACAGACATTCGGCATATAAACGGGACGGAAAACATTCCGGCAGACGCATTATCACGGGTAGAAGTAGATATAATTTCGTGCCCGTCGGTAATCAATTACGCCGAAGTAGCTAGTAGTCAAGTCAGCGATAGGCAGCTAGCAGAATTATTATCAGCAGATAGTAACTCGAAACATGTTAAAGTATCACTTCCAACGTGCAATGAGGCAATTGTGTGCAACTTAGGTAACGATAAGGCGAGACCTTATTTGCCTAAAGAATTTAGACACTTAGCTTTCCAAAGTGTTCACGATCTTAGCCATCCAGGGATTCGAACGACAAGAAAGCTTGTCACTAGTAGATACTTTTGGCCGGGAATGAACAAAGATGTAGGATTATGGGCTAGGGCGTGTATACGTTGCCAACGCGCAAAGGTACAGAGGCATACAATGTCAGCGCTAGGGCAGTTCGCGAAGGTAGAGAGGATGTGCCATCTGCATATCGATATTATTGGGCCCCTGACCTTGACAGAGGAAGGCTATAGGTACTGTCTTACTATGATAGACCGACAGACAGGTTGGCCGGAAGCGTTTCCGCTAAAAGACATATGTGCCAAAACCGTGGCGAAGATCCTTTACGACGGCTGGATAACACGCTACGGATGCCCTGCACAGCTTACCAGCGACCAGGGACGGCAGTTTGAAAGTGGCTTGTTCAGTCATCTGGCAAAGTTTTTAGGTATCCATAAGATAAGGACTACAGCATTTCATCCACAAGGGAACGGAGCAGTCGAAAGGTGGCATCGCTGCTTAAAGACCGCTTTGATGGCCAGGCTGGACGGCAGTAAATCCTGGATTGACGAGATCAGTACCGTCATGCTAGGGTTACGGGCCGCGCCGAGAAGCGACACTGGGGTAAGTGCAGCAGAACTCACTTTCGGCAGAACGCTCAGACTACCAGGTGAATTTTTGGAGAGTAGCAATCACTGCATAGCGGACGGAGAGGAATACGTTCAACAGTTAAGGCAAGTAATTAGTCAGTTAAGACCTAGACCTTCGGTTCAAAGTGATTCCAGGAAAATTTTTGTCCACCCCGAGTTAAGGGTATGTAAGAAAGTATTCGTTAGAGTCGACATGTCAAGGAAATGTCTCCAACCACCTTACGACGGACCCTATACCGTAGTAAAGCGGTTGGACAAAGGTTATATTGTACAATTACCACACAGACAATCGCTGATATCTATCGATCGTTTGAAACCAGCGTTTGTTCTTGATTTGGAAGCTTGTAAAGAACCAAGCCCACGCGAAGTAGTTGATAAGACTAAGTTAAGTAGTGATAAGGTCGTTACAGGTAGCACGAAGGAGAGCTCTATACCCAGCAGTGGTTGTAAGCAGGATGACAGTAGCACTCAAACGAGCGTTAAAGTCTCGCGACGGGGGCGCGTCATCAAGTTACCTGTAAGGTTTCGGTGCTAACATACGAAGGGCACAGGAAAAAAAGGAGCTCATTAACATTTCTACCTTTTTTGAATTAACTGTACCATTTTACTTATAATTCTATGGCCAATCAGAGCACTTTATTTTAAACATGATAAAAGGGGCTCATTATACATAAAAGTTCATTTTAAAAAATCCAAGTTTAGAATAAAACGAGCCCATTGCATTCCATTCTTAGTAAAAAGGTGCCCATTGTCTATGAAACCACGCTAGAACGGGCTGATCGCAACGTTTGTAACAAAGAACGCGCTCATAGTCCGCCATCTTAATTATTGTGTCATACAAGTGTCAGCTGTCAGTTACGCGTCCTTGCAGAAATTTTACGTCGTGGTACATTGTGCGCTATATTTTTGGTTGTTTATCTCAGAATGAGCAATAATAATAGTGATTGTGATGAAAATTACGTTTATAAGACTACCAAAAAGAGAAAATCACACGGTCGTATGTCTGAAGTGTTGAAAAAGTTAAAATTGTCGAGTCATGAACCTGGTCCACCCTATGGTTGCAGATTGGGATGTTTCGATAAGATTCCCATGGAATCAAGAACCCAAATTCTCCAGAATTTAAATTTACTAGCATCACATGATGCCCAAAATAGCTATTTGAGTGGATTAATCTCAGTTCTCCCAGTTAATAGGCCGTCCAAGAAAGAAGGAGTATTACATTACGATGCTGTGTACAAGTACAGAGTACTTGCTATGATTGATTCGGAAATAAAAGAAATGACTATATGCAAAAAGGCTTTCCTGTCGATACATGGAATAACGAGAAAAAAAGTAGAATATTTAGTAGCAAGTTTGAAGAAAACTGGATGTGCTGCAGTTGATAAGAGAGGAAAACATAACAGTCATGTAAAACTCAATGATGATGTCAAAAGTTTAATTAGAGCGCATATTAATTCATTTAAAGGTAATGTATAATTTTTATAGAACTATAATAGTTACAATATTTTGTACATTTATTTCTATAAGTAAAATAATATTTTTATCTTTTGTTTTAGGTCGTTCCAGTCATTATAGTCTACATGATTCAAGTAAAACATATTTGCCTGAAGACTTGAATGTAAAAAAAATGCATGCAATGTTCCTTCAAGATAATCAAGGTGTATCTGTATCTTACGAAACTTATAGAAATATTTTTTGCACTGACTTTAACATTGCTTTCGGCTATCCTCGTACAGATACATGCAGCATTTGTGATGAATTTATAGCAAAAACAAAAGCATTGGAGGCTGAGAAGAAGACATGCGCAGATACAATTGCCAAATCCACATTGGATCGGGAAATTTTGAATCTTTTTAATCAAAATAAACTACATAAGCTACAAGCAAGCACCTTTTACTACAGAAAACGGATGGCAAGATTACAAAGCAGAGAAGCAGGCAGCTCAATGGAGGCAATATGTTTTGATTATGGTAAAAATCTTTGTGCTCCTAACATACAAACAAATGATACTTATTATAAACGACAGCTATCTGTCTTTGCTTTCAATGTGCATGTTTTGTCTTCATCAAAAAGCATCTTTTACTTGTATCCAGAAACAGAAGGTAAAAAAGGGAGTGATGATGTATGCTCGCTTGTCCATCACTTTGTTTATAACTACATGAAGCCTACCACAACTCACCTTCAAATATTTTGTGACTCTTGCGGAGGGCAAAATAAAAATTTTACTATGTTTCGTTTCCTGCATCACTTAGTACATCATGAGAAAAAGCTAGAAAAAATTACTATGACATTTCCAGTGAGAGGCCACTCATATATGGAGTGTGACAAAAATATGGGTCTGGTGAAATCTAAGACAAGAGCAGAACTTCCATCGGATTGGATAGAAATTTTCCAAAATGCCCGCTGTAAGCCAAGTCCATTTGAAGTCGTAGAGGTAGATACATCTTATTTTCGATCATGGACTAGCCACTTAGATACAATTTACGCCAAAAAATCATCTTTTCCTTCACGTCCTATAAAAGTTCTCAAAATTGACAAGCTGAGTACTAAAGTAGGTTTCCGCTCTACATACAATGGGCCCTGGGAATCTGCTTGCATCAGTGGAAGAAAGAAGAAAACCAGTGAGGTGAATACTGTACAAAACAATGAGTTCACTTTGCCTGGAAGGTTGTATACAGACATCTTGCCAATTTCTGCTGAAAAATATAGTGACCTTCAGGACTTAAAAAAGTTTTGTTCCCCGGAAAGTATAACATATTACACAAATTTACCTCATAAATAAAATATTGTGCTAAATAATATGTATTTTATTTCATAACTGAATAAACAGGAAAAATAGCTATGTAACATAAACATTGTTTATCATCACCATCTCAGTTGTAAAATGTAAAAAGGAGCTCATTGTGACAATGAGCACCTTCTTTTCAATTACATTTTGGAGTTAGAAAGTTAAAGTTCAAATTATAATTTATTTACCAACCCTATGTCATAAAATTACTGTCTATTATGTTAAATATACACTGTTCCTTTATTAGATAGGTACAAATCAAATTCCAGTTGAGGTGTAAGTGCAGAAACTGAAATTTTAGATTTAATTCTATGATTACTTGAAACAATGAAAATGTTAATGAGCTCCTTCTTTTCCTGTGCCCTTCACTACACCAAACCTACGATTCGATTTCGTTATTAACGAAATCTACGATTCGATTTCGTTATTAACGAAATCGAATCGTAGGTTTGGTGTAGTAAGCAATGCAGCGAAACAACGGCCTACTTACACGCAATTTGCAACATTGTAAAAATGTAGTTAGGATTTAACATACCGCTAGCTAGGCGATGTGACGCGGCGATGTTTAAGAAAATCTGGTTCCAATAAAGAGTAGCGCAGCATCGCATCGCATAGCGTAGCTTACGGTATAACATTACGTTAGCTAAATTTCAGTACTAGGCAGTAGCGTAAGAATGTAAGTTCTTAAGATGAGGTATTTTTAAGCTAATACGATCATTATACTCTCGGAAACAGCACCTCACGTTACATTTAATACCCGCTGGAGGTATGGGCAATCCTGTGAGCAAGGAAGAACACAGGGAAGAGGAAATTATAATCGCCCAGAATGGTGCTAACGGGGCAAGCCAAACCAATAGGGAGCAGAAAATTGAGGTCTACGGTGTGACAGTCATCACTCTCACCACGCTACTGGTCCTCATCGCGATATACCTGTTGTACAGAAGGTGCAACAGAGGAGTAAAGAAATGGGCCCGCAACGAGCTCAGCGCCAGAACCGTGTTCCCGACTGAGAAAGTGCCAGGGCTTCCAGGGATAGCCCAGCCGCAGACAACGGTGCAGTACGCGTGACGGGGCGGCAACGTAATTACAGTCGGGCGAGGTATACTCACTCGTATTATATAATTAAGGTTGTTTTTGAGCTAGTATACCCTAATTTTTAATTCTTGTTATTTTGGTGAAATCTCGACTATAAATTTGGTGTAGTTCACCTATAAATTTTGTTTAGTAATAAGGTACTTAATAATGTTGCGAATAGCATGGTAAAATAAATGTAACATAGTTTATTTCATGCTATAGTTAAATTGTTATCGACGTGGACCAGGGCATAGACTCATGCCACTGAATAAATAATAGTACCTAGGCACTTCCAAGTAGCGGCCGATCGCGAACTGGAATGCTACATCAGCAGCTGGGTACGCGGCGATAACAATGTGTGCTTAGGTACTTAGAATCAGGCTAAGGAACTAGGATTAAGTAAATACGTAATAATTGGTGTAAAAAAATTTATTGTAAAAATTTGGGTGGTGTGGTGTAGCGGCACCTGACCTCGATACATATCGCTGACGGGCGATCGGATGTATGGGGGTTCAGTGGTTGCGCGCCCGCCGACCGACTCAGTCTTGTACAATAAATAGTTACTACAAGGAAGTGAACATCTTATTATTTATAACTCCCAGTAGGAAGACACAGAACCATAAGTTAGCATTTGCGGGCATAGGCGCACGCCACCAAACTGGTGACCCCGACACGTGTACCTACTGGGAGGAAGTGCAAATTTGTGGACTTATGGTTCTGTAACCATAAGTTAGCATTTGCGGGCATAGGCGCACGCCACCAAAGTTCGTATGTTATTTATTCTAAGTCCGTCCACAAACTGCAGTCAGTTCTTTAAAAAATATCACTCCGCGAACAATGTTCAAAACTAGGGTCACCAGTATACGTCCTTCATACGTATCTCTAATCTGACTGCGTAGTAAGGGATATAATAAATGAAATAGTGAACAGTTAATTACGATGGTTTATTGGCCAGAAAACCTATTCACAAGAGGGGCGGCCAGCGACTGCCTTAACTATCTTATCTAGCTTGATTCTAACCTGTGTCCCTACAGTTAGTAAAAGTTCCAATCACCAAAGAGAAAAAATATATATAATAATAATAATATTAATTGTAAAAAAATTAAATCAAAAGGTGTTTGCGCATGTGGTAAACAATCTACTATTTAACCCAAATAGCTTCTTTCGTACACAAACAGGTTGATATGAACTCAGCCTCAGTAGTAATAGATAATGAGACAACTTGTCTTTGTGTAGCCCATGTTACGGCTGCACCATTTTTGATAAACTTCTATCCAGATAAAGAGCGTCTGGTGCTTATATCTTTCTCATAATCTGCATCACAGTAAGCTTCTAGCTTGTTTTGCCGTGATGATGCACAATGCATGCGTGTTTGCCGTAACACAAGCTATAGTTTTTAGTTTCCTTGAGGTATTTCATTATTTTCTTGACCACATTCCAATGAGTGTGATCATAAAAAAAAAAGCTACTTACCAGTCTCACTTCATACAGGCCTACTCACAATTGATTAGCGATCCAACTGCTTCTCTATAGGCTGGTATCAGGTACTGTGCCACTCTTTTCTATTGTTGTTTGGGGATCCACTGGAATGTGTGTACCATTAACAACAGACATTAAATTTCATTAACAAATGCTCGATATACTTTGACTGGTGAATGAAAATGTGTCGGTCAGTTCTTTCTATTTCCATACCAACAAATACTTATCCTTCAAACGATTTAATTTCAATATTATTCTAAAATACAGAGATAATTTTAAGGGTATTCTTTTGTTTAGAAATTAAAATCCCATCATCCACATACAGTAAATAGACTTTCTCATTGTTTACAATACCAATATAAACACATCTGTCTGCATGGCTACTCTGGAAACCAAATGTCTTCAAAGTTGCATCAAAATTATTGTTCCAGCACCTCGGTGATTGGTTCAGGCCATAGAGTCAACAATTAAGTTTACATACCTGGTTTGGTTCAACATTTAAACCTTCCGGTGGTCATCATATAGATTTCCTCGCTAATGTCTCCATACAGGAACGCTGTTTTGACATCAATTTGGACCATTTGGAGATCATGCTATATAACTTCTGAAAGCAATATACGTACAGACTCATATCTTACTGTTGGTGCAAATGTTTCAGTATAATCTAGGCCTTGTCTTTGCCCACATCCTTTAGCGCACAATCTTGATTTGTATAGAGGACTAAAAAGATCAGTCTTTATACGAAATACCCGTTATTTGTATCCAATCAATTTAACTCCAGTGGGCTTCTCAACAAATTTCCAGCGGCCTGATTTTGTAACTCTTATGTCAGTGAAGTTGAAGCCGAAGCAATTTCATGATCTTCACCTCGGGATTCCGAGGAATTGTGTAACTTTTTCGGTGGTAATGGTCTTGTAACGAATGATAAATAGTGAATGCAATGGCCTTTTTACAAAAAAACAGCTTGTGTTCAACGCTGATAATGCCGACTACGGGCAAGCATGTCAAAAGCCTGACATGCCAACAAACGATTATGAAACCGCCAAGGAGCTGTTTTTGGGAAATCTGAAGCAACAAGTACAGGACCGACACGAAATTGAGAGAGATACAATATTACAAGCAGAAAGCGCTCTATGGCTGGAACTAAGATGTCTTTTAACAGCTACAATTTTTTCTATAGCGTATATAGTGTATATAAACACAAAAATCTCTCAGTCATGGGTAATGTTTGACACCACACTTTCTAAAGAAGCTTGGAGTCAACCAGTTACAACGACAAAGAGAGAAAATGCATAAACTTTTCTCTTTCACGCATGCTATTTTTCCATATCGCTGTTTCACTGCGGAGTAAAAGAGATGGAAATGTGAATGCGTCCATTGTTTTCTCTGTCTACGCCCACCAAGGACTAGATCACCTGACAGAATCTGACAGACGTCGCCGCGTCGTCCAGTCATACCTACCTTCAAACAAAATACTTTCAGAATTCCCAAAATCTTTTTAAAAAAAATATAAATTACAGTTTAAAGTTACATATTTTATAGTTGGTTATTATTACTATTTAAACATTGAATAAGTTGTTTGTAGTAATATATAGGAATAAGGAAGCAGGCCAATTGTTCCAACGGTTTTCGATAAACTGGAGATCTCATATCCCATCACTAAATCTATCGAAAAAGTTGCTATAGCCCCTCCATAACCTTTGAGTAAAATTTCTAGCAAATTCAATTCTGTCGCGAAAGAATAAGGTTCAGAATAAGAAAATATACATTGTGGTTGTCAGCTACATCTATCTCAAATTGTATAAAAAGAAAGATAATCATTTTTACGTGTATTAGAGCATTTACCCCTGCGAGGGGTTATTGTAACTATTTTGGTGCAGGATGAAAAAAAAAAAATTTTAGCTTCACGAAAAGCTGTAAAGACCGGGTGACACGAGGCTAGTAAATCAAGCTAGTGAGCCAAGCTAGTGCTGCCAAGCTAGTAAGCTAGTGACACTAGCTTCGTGTAGACGGAACTAGCTTCGTTTACAAGCTAGTAAGCTAGTGTGGAAGCTAGCAAGCTAGTGCCTCAAGCCAGGATAGTTTAATAGCTTGGGATTCTATTTTTCAAGCTAGTAGGCGCCCCCCACCACCCGTTTTACTATCCTGGCTTCGTTACTAGCTTCGTGTCAACCACGAAGCTAGCGAACCTAAGCTAGTGTGCAGTCGGAGAGCGTGGTGAGAGTGCGTGCAATTTGTTAAAATGCCGAAATTAGCGGACGAAATTAATTTAAAATTCGTTCAATTGTACAGAGAAGAGGAATGTTTGTGGAATGCAAGTATTCCATCTTACAAGGACAAGCAAATGCGAGACTCGTCACTAGAAAAAATACTCGACATACTAAATAAAGATGGAATAGAAATGTCGATAAAAGAGATTAAAAATAAAATTAAAAATCTAAGAGCTACATATTGTCAAGAATTAACAAAGATAGAAAAATCTGAGAGGTCTGGAGCAGGAACTGCAGAAGTCTATAAGCCAAAAATTATTTGGTTTGAGGAAATGCATAATTTCATAAAAAAGGTGCCAATGAAGAGAAAAACTTCGGTAAGTTATTTTAATATTATTTACTCTTTACAATTATTTACCTTAAAAGTACTTATTGAAATATTAATAATCGTCGGCATTTTTAATTTTTCTTGTAGTTTTGTCTGAATTAACGAATCATTCTTGCTTGCCATGGTACTGCTCCATCATTGTTGAAATATCTCTTAAATTTCTCCCTTTTTTCGATAGCTGACAGAGAAGAGTGGTTACTTCCCTGTCGACTGATACTGGGTAAACATAAATTTTCCATTCTCCATGAACCGGGAATAATGTTTCCCGCTTCAATGTCTTCTTGGTCGACATCACTACTAATGCAATAAGTGCTTTTTTGCTCTTTTCGTAACCAATTATGCAGAGCACATGATGCTAGTACAATTTTGTCTACTGTTTTTACGTCAACTGCGATTGGTCTTTGATAAACACGAAATCGGCTTGCCAATATGCCAAAGGCATTTTCTACAGTTCTTCTGGCTCTACTTAGCCGGTAGTTGTATACTTTTTCTTCATGTGTTAAATTGTCACCTGGGTACGGTTTCATAATATACGATTTTAATGGGAATGCAGCATCCGCCAAAATTACTCCGCCTTGTGGTAAAAGGTTATTTTCTAGTTGATTATATATGGAGCAATTCCTAAAAACACTTCCATCAGATGCCATTCCACAGGCGCCGACGTCAATATAAATGAAATTATAATCGTAATCAACAATAGCCATAAGAACAATACTGAATGTTTTTTTGTAATTAAAAAACAAACTTCCACTGTTGCCAGGAGCTATGATTTGAACATGCTTCCCGTCGACGGCGCCATAACACGCTGGAAAGTTCCATTTCACTCTGAAACCATTTTCTATAGCTGCCCATTCTTCAGTTGTAGTTGGAATCTGTAACAATATTTTTAACAAATTTTTTATTTTCAGAACAATCAAGATTCTCCAAACAATAATAAAGATGACAACAGTGCAAGCAACAGTCAGTCATTAGAACCACCCGTAGCAGAAAATCTGTCAGAAAAGACAGTTGAAATGTCTCAACCTGCAAGCGAAATGTCGTCTATTCAAGATAAAACTTCAAAATTTATTTCCCCCGGAAGTAACATTCCGCAATTTAAGAAACGGAAGGTTTCGCAAGTGAGTTCATTGATAAATGAAATTAAGGTGATTAAGGAGGATTTAAACAGTTCACGAGATTTTCAGGAACCAGAGCTGGATGAACATGAGATATTTGCAAAATATGTAGCAAGTCAGTTGAAAAAGCTTTCACCCGGACAGGCCATTTTAGCTAGGGATCAGATCAACGCAACACTATCCCGCTGTCGGATGTATGATTTAAACTTCGGAAATACTACATTTTCGTACCAGTCACCTATCAATTCTTCAGACTCCAATATGTCAACCACATTTTCTTACAATAGTTCTGCAGCAAGTCCACTCTACACTAATCCACCATCACAACTACAACAGACTGAGCAACGTGATGAACCCATCATCCATCCGCCACCACAGCAAGAGTTGGAGCAAGATGAAGATCCCATCTATCAAGCATTTCAAAATGCTTGATACATTTCTCGCCATTTATGTAGCGTAAACGTACATTTTGTCGTCATTTATGATTTCTCATTTTGTAATTTAGAATTTAATCTCGCCATTTATGTAAGCGTAAAAGTACCTACTTTAATTTGAAATAAATAAAATTCTACATACCTGTATATCTTTCTTTAATGCCTTATAAATTTCACTGCAAACTTCTGGTATGAATCTAGATATAGTAGATCTTGAAACACGATACATGTGACTTAACTTCCTGTAATTGACACCAGATGATAGAAAATCTAGAGTTATTTCCAATTTTATTTTAGCCGGTATGGCTTCTCTCATATTAGTATTTAATTTTTGTATTTGTGGTCCCACTAGATTCAGTAAATTGTCAAAAATATTAGGTGTCATTCGCAAAATACTCTTGAATTCGCCGGAATCCTCAGATCGCAGTTCTTTTAAAAGTAATGCAGATGCTCCATGACTATGTCTTCTTAAGATCCAGGGTCTTGTCCAAGTACGCTTTTCTTCTAGCAGAGCTAATATTTCATCTAGCGCATGTTGACACAACTTCCGAATTAACTTTCTTAGTAGAATTGCTTTTCTCTTACGCACACTGTTCATTTTTACGTATACGTGTTATCAGGTTAAGCACAACTCACTACTGACTTGACTAGCTTGAAATTTCCTAGCTTCGTGTAGACAGCACTAGCTTGGTTACAATCCAGGCTAGTAGGTAAGCTAGAAACCAAGCTAGTGACCCCTTACGAGGGCTACACTAAAAGTATCGGGAATGGAATATTTCCACTGTTTCTGTGATATTAAAATCTTTTTAATTGAAAACTCCTTGGTTTTAAAAATCGAATACCATTTATTTATTTAATAAAATATTCTCGGTCTTGTCACAAGATTTTGTCAAACTTGTTTAGTCGTTGAGAAAATGGAATTGACTCGAGAAAATTCAAGAGCGATGATTTATTATGACTTTCGAAGTGGTTTAACACAAAAACAGTGTGTTGACCGGATGATTTCTGCATTTGCTGATAAAGCCCCATCCAAAACCACAATTTATCGCTGGTTTGCTGAATTTCAACGTGGACGTGTCAAGCTCAATGATGATCCCCGTCAAGGTCGTCCAAAAACTGCAGTCACCCAAGAAAACGTTGATGCTGTGCGTAAGCTGATTGAGGAAGATCGACATGTGACATACCGCGAAATTCAGGCAACTTTAGACATTGGCATGAGTCAAATACAAATAATCTTGCATGAAAAATTAGGTGTAAAAAAGTTGTTTTCCCGATGGATACCGCATTCGCTCTGGGAAGAGCAAAAAGCGGCTCGCGTTACTTGGTGCGTCAGAACTCTCGAAAGATTCCACGCAGGATCCTCAAATGCTGTATACAACATCGTATCAGGTGACGAATCCTGGATATACGCGTACGAACCCGAAACAAAAAACCAGTCACGAGTTTGGGTGTTCTAAAATGAGTTAAAGCCAACAAAAATTGTTCGTTCACGGAGTGTTGCAAAAAAAATGGTGGCCACGTTTGTCTCCAAAACCGGCCATGTTACGACTATTCCTCTTGAGGGACAAAGAACGGTTAATGCAGAATGGTATGCTAGCATTTGTTTGCCACAGGTCGTTTCTGAACTCCGTAAAGAGAACTGCAACCGCCGCATCATCCTCCATCACGACAATGCGAGTTCTCACACCGCGCACAGAACAAAAGAGTTTTTAGAGCAAGAAAACATAGAATTATTGGACCATCCGCCGTACAGCCCCGACCTAAGCCCTAATGATTTCTATACTTTCCCTAAAATAAAGAATAAATTGCGTGGACAGAGATTTTCATCACCTGAAGAAGCTGTGGACGCCTACAAAACGGCCATTTTGGAGACCCCAACTTCCGAATGGAATGGTTGCTTCAATGATTGGTTCCATCGTATGGAAAAATGTGTCAAATTTCGCGGAGAACACTTCGAAAAGCAATAAATATATTTTTAAATAGTAATGTTGTGTCACTTCCTTGATTCCCGAAATTTTCAGTGCCGCCCTCGTACTAGCTTACTATCCTAGCTTCAAAATACTAGCCTCGTGTCACCCGGGCTTAATATCGTATTGTTATATTCAATGTAGGGTAGTGTGTGAACACTTTTATTTTATTCAATGTGTGAACACTTTTATCAATTTTGCAAAAAATAACGATTCTGTGAAAACTACCACAATAGAAAGTTGCGGAAATTGTGGCAACACTTTTTAATTTGATTGAGTGAAGCTACGTCTCTGATTGGTTGGTTACAATCAAAATGGTGAAACGATTCGCGAGTGCATCGGACGCTCCTGTTGTTGTTAGGTAAAAAATATTAGTAAACAAATTGAAAGAGGTGTCTGCAACGGTTGATTTCTCATCGCGATAAGTATACAGCTATGATGTGATATATGTTTAGTGTGCATTAATATGTATTCTACTGAATTTCATTCAAAAGAATATTTATTTTTCGTTACAAATGTTTATTTCTTAGTGTTCATATTAAGGAACATTAATTTACGGCATGTACGTGTGAATGAACGGGGTGTTCAGATTTGGGGGACTTTGTCAATATTGTGACAAGTCAATTTTAAGCTCTATGGAGATAGTAATACTGTCGTAAATTGATGTGACCAAAAATTTTGCCATTCTAAGAGTCAGGCCTATATATGAACGATGTTTAAAAGTTTTCGTTCATATTTAGGAGCGATGAACCTTCAGTTGAACAGAAACGTTCATTCACTGGCACTAAAGTTCCCAAACCTGAACAGTGTTCCTAAAATTAAATATCTAGTCGGATTTATGATGAATTCTTATTATGGTCGTTAATTATTTGTAAATGAAAATTGGGCAATAAATTAAGTAAACTTATTTGATAAGTAGAGATATGAATTATGTGTTCACGTAGAAAACTATTTGTTACAGATCAAAATGGAAAATTCGAATAAAAAATACGTTCGGTTTCGATATTCCGAAAAAGATCTCGAAAATGCTTGTCATGATATCATCTCTGGAACTTTATCGCTTAATGCTGCACATAAAAAATATAATATTCCGAAGTCTACTTTGCATAATAAAGTCACTCAAAAAGTACCAATGCAACGAAAATTAGGCCCTTTTACACAATTAGCCCAACCTGAAGAAGACTTGTTGGCGGAGTGGGTTATAAAGAAAGCTAAAAGTGGATTTCCTATGCGGCCAGAAGAATTACAAATTACGGTAAAAAAGTATTTAGACGCAAATGCTAGGAGAGCCACTTTTATCGACAATAAACCCGGCAGAAAATGGCTACAATTATTTCTTAAGCGTCATCCAGAAATAAGTAAACGCAACGCTGAAGTCATTTCCAAGGCCCGTGCATCCGTTACAGAAGCTTCTATTCGTAAATGGTTTGATGAGCTAAACAAATTTCTTGTAGAAAACGAGGCACATGACATCATGGAGCATCCAGAGCGTGTATTTAATGCAGATGAGACGGGAGTTCAAATGTGTCCAAAATCTGGTGCAGTACTTGCACCCAAAAATTTCAAAAACTCTTACTAAATCGCGTCTGGCAAAGAAAAAGAACAAGTAACTGTCCTATGTAATATATCCGCTAACGGAAATTCAGCGCCCACCTATGCTCGTTTATCCTTATAAAAGAATACCACGGATTATTGTAGCTGTCCTTGCCTTCATATTATATAGTTGCGGCTATGGTCAAGTCAATGGGTGGTGGGTGGAGGTGGCCAGATAAACAAGAAATGGTTAAAATTAAGTTTGATGCCATAGTTTCGATTGTGGATTCAAACAAAATCAAAATCAATTCTTTTGGAGTTTATCATTTGGAAGATGACTTGCTCTATATGGAGTGGGGTGAATAGGCCCTTAAGCAGCCTAAATATGTTTTAAGTGATACAGTAAAGTTGATTCTGATGAATGTAAAATCTCTTTTCAAAGCTATGTTCCAAAATATTCTAATGTTGATTCTATGTAATTGTGATTACCAAAGACTAAATAAAAATAGAACTACAATTGTATGGTTTTAATGACTTGTCTATGGTTCTACTGCATCTGACATTTGTTAAATATATAAACTAATGTTACCCTGATGCTTTAAAACGGTTTTATGCTATGATTTATTCAAAAATCTCATCTATATCAAACTTACCCAAATAATGGTTATAACTTTGACACACCACTTAATTGCCATTTTTTATATAATTTTTGATTCCTAAAGACTCTTAATAATTTGAAAATATACGGCCTTACCTAAAATAATCCCGTTTCTCTTAGTCACTGCTTAAACTTCTCTGTCCTTTTCTAGCACGTGCAACTTCACGTCAGAGAATCTTAAGCAGTGACTAACGGTTGAAAAGTTTTTTTAAGTAAGACCGATAAAAACCAACCTGAGAGCACAGATTATTTAAACCATTTAGTCTAATAATTAACAACCTTATAGCTCAGTTGGTAGCATGCCTGCCTTCAGAGCTGTAGGGCGTGGGTTCGATCCCCACCAAGGGCAAACATTTATGTGGCGAACATAGATGTTTGTTCTGTGTCTGGATGTAGTATGTATTATAAGTATGTATTTACAAAACAAAAAGTATATAAGTATTATATCAGCTATCTAGTTTCCATATTACAAGCTTTGCTTAGTTTGGGGCTAGATGGCGCTGTGTGAAATTAATGTCCACCGATATTTATTATTTATTTATTATTAATTAAGCTAGCAAAAGTTAGCTAAAAAAATATAGTGACGATCTGTCAATGTTACCCCGATTGACTGTAATTTACTTGTCGTTATAAGATTCTTATAAGATTTTTGCTTGTTGCAGTCGAAATGACGTGTGGTGCAAAAAGATAAAAACAGACGATTCCAGTGTTCCTTCAAATTCTGTGTAAGTGAAACTACAACCTTCAAACATATAATGTTGAAATGATTTCTAAGGGTGATCCTTCGACCAAAATAAAATGAATGGACGGACCATAACCATTGAACTTGCTCAGTAAAAACGAGTCAAAACCGTCGGACATATACTTCAACACCTAATTATAACCATGTACAGAACATTTTTGTTCCAAGAAATAGATAGCAGTTTTTGTTGTGTATTAACACTTCGGGAAAGCACACGAAGGCGTCATTTTGTCAAATGTTTCGTTATCATGTAACAAAAGTCGCGTTTTGCACTTCCTATAGCTAGATACCGACTGAAACGACGCTCATTTTTTAATCTTCAAATATGCGCTTCTTCTGGTGCCGTCCATTCATTTTATATTGGTCGAAGGTTATATCATTTAAAAATAATTGTTTTGCTATTACAAACTTACATTTTGTAGTTGGAATGTATAGAAGAGCCTTATTGCCAACTAGAAAGTTAAGTTTGTCTTCCAATATTTCAACTTTTTTGTTGCTTTTTTTTTTGTTTGGACTCGCGCTTTGATATTTCCACCCTCAATTTCATTTGAACCATCGGAGCGCGAGCCCTACACGTACCTGTCTGGTTTTTTTAATTCTTGGAAGGCAAGCATTCACCCAACTATGATATCACATACTGATTTAGCTAAAATGTGTATTGTCTCATTTTCGCCAATGCAAAATATAGCAAAGAATTTCATAAAAATTGTTTTATGAAGTTGTGATCAGCTTGTTTTATGACTAATGGAGCACATACTAAAATTTCACTTATATTTCCAGCAGACCAAATAACCCTGTGAAAACATACAGAAATAAAAATATGTATCACACAGAAGCCAGGTATACACAAAATGAAAAGCAAAAATCTAAGGAAGAGCTCACAATATCAGAACCCTGGACATAAATTGGCCATTAATCGATCCTACCATTAACAGTCATGAGTTGGTTAATGAGAATGATCCAATTCACGATTTAGCTGGCCTCTCAGGAAACAGAATAGTGGACCTCCCACATGTCCTTCAATGGGCATTCAAACTTGAGCGATACCGCTCACAATGTCAAGGGAGCAGTATTATATATGATGGTGAATTAAAAGATGGGTTCAATAGTGTATTCACTTTCAAATGTAGCATGTGTGGGAAAGAATTTCGAAACAGTAATGAAAAGGTAGAAAAATTTAACGAAGCGTTTGTTTGGGGAACTTTAACAGCCGGCAGCTATTTCACTCAGGCTGCTCACATCACAAGTTTGATGGACATCGCCACAATATCAGCAAGCAAGTTCCGCAAAACTGAAAAAATACTAGGCAATGTTTGGAGGGACCACCTAACTGACGTTATAAAGAAGAATGGAGAACAGGAGAAGGCCATTGCCAAAGAAAAAAATCGTGTTGATGAAAATGGTATTCCACATGTGACTGTATATGTAGATGGTGGCTGGCCTAAAAGATCCTATGGTCACGACTACAGCTCTGCATCTGGCATGGTAAGTTATCCTGCTCTTCAAATCATGACAACTATTAGATTATATTTTATTTTAAATGCTGTATAATAACTTGTAAATATTTCAGGCTTGCATAATTTGTAAAGAAACCAAAAAATGACTATTTATAGGCATAAAAAACAAATACTGCTACCACTGCCACATTTATGAAAAAGAAAAGAAGCCTGTGCCAGAGCACACATGCTTCAAAAACTATGAAGGACCATCGACGGGGATGGAGTCAGCCATTCTGGTAGAAGGATTTCAGAAGAGCCAAGAGATGCATGGAGTCAAATATTTAAATTTTGTCGGAGATGGAGACTCATCAGTATTTGCACAACTGAGAGAAAAGGTATCTTATGGAATGCAAATAAAGACGATAGAGTGCAAAAACCATGTAATTAAAAACTACACAGGGGCATTGTACAAGGTAAGATTATAATAAATTTATTCAATACTAGCTGCACTTGACAAACGTTGTTCTGCCAGTAACATGCCTGGCCTTAGGTCTCGCCACATCTTCCACTTAAAAAAAATATATTTTTAGGTTTCTATACCCAAAGGGTGAAAATGGGACCTTATTACTAAGCCTAAATTGTATGTCTGTCCGTCCTACCTCTTATCGCAACATATTTGCGACACATTTAACCATTAATTTTTATTTATTATAGATATGAAATAGATGTTATATTCTATTCAATTCATGTATGCTGCAGAATATGCTGCAGTAAATTATTTCTTTATATCAATGCCCTAATTCATACATCTTGTTTCTTTTTCAGATTCTGGCAAACACAAAATTGCCATTATCAGGCAGAAAAATACTAAAGCCTAAATTACAGAGACTAACCGCTGTAGCAAGGAAAATAATAATAGAGGCAGACCGTAAATCAATGAGGGAAGATCTGAAAAATGGCCCCTCTCATGTTTTTGGCTGCCACAAAGACTGCAAACCATATTATATTACTGCCGATTCTGTGACAACAATGACGAGACTGACACAGACTTACTACAAGAGCTAAAAACCAAGAACCCCACAGTTTGGGCGCTCATTTATGCAGCAAACGAAGCAGTCATGTCAAAATGCCATCGGCTATCAAATGACACAACAAATGTAGTGGAAAACTTTATGAGTGTCTTGAGCAAATTCATCTGCGGGAAAAGGTTAAACTTGCACAAAGGTGGTTCATATCAACGCCGAGTATATGTTGCACGTAAGAAGAGTTAGAAGGTTTCAGATATCTCTGTAACATTATTTTATGGAGCCGAGTGATGAATGACGTCTGATGGACACTTCACACTTCACGTCACACTTGTCCATTACAGTTCAGTGTCAACCAGAATTACAAGGTATATTCATAACTGTATACCAATTTGGTAAATAATTTATTTATCAATTTATTACAGGACTTTCACACTCTACGGGCCAAAAATGGCATGCAAGCGCCTGGAAAACCCACACAAACGGTAGCCCTGGACAAACTTTCAAAAAATATATTGCCCAGAAAGAGAAATCCCACGCAAGGCGAAAACAAAGCACACAAAGACGGCTTTTTGTCCCCAAGACCAAATCTGACACAAATTATGGTCCAAAGGCACAAGAGGCAAATGAACCAATTATAGAATCAAATTTGAAGGAATCATGCCTGTCAAAACTCTGTGACTTTAAAAAAACCCATGAAGAAATAGCTGAAATAGAACTTCTCACTATAGGGCAACATGACAATGACAGTTACAACACATATAGAGCAGACAGGCTCACGGCAAGCCAATTTGGAATGGTTAGTTTTTTTCTGATTGCTTGTTCTTGTTGCTGGTCTCTGTCATTTGTGTTATAACACAAACATAACAAAAATGTTAGTGTGAATAAAAACTTGATTTTTAAAAGGAGGGTAATGTATAGGTATAGTATTTTTGCTCTGTTAAGCCCGGGTCCCACGGCGCGTTGTATAGTGGGCCAGTCCGCGCCGCTCCGGACCGACGGGCCGTGGAAACGGTCGCATACAATGAAGCCTGTTGTAGCCTGTTGTCGCCCGTCCGATCCGTCGGGAGTCGGTAATTTCAAAGGCGCGGCGCGGCGCGGCGCGACGTTGCCTGCCGTGGCCTGTGCGGGCGCGTCTGCGTCGGTTTCAACTCATTCATTTCCCCTGCGGCGGCGCGTGCGCGTACACGCACGCGATGGAGTGGACGAACGAATTAATATTCGAGTTTTTAACTCTCTACGAAAATGAACCAGCGCTTTGGAATAGCTCGTCGCCACAACATAAAAACAAGAACGATGTCCATGATGCGTGGTTACGGATAAAATCTAATTTAAAAGAAGGAACTATATCTGTCACGGAGTTAAAAAAGAAAAACGAAAATTTGATGTCTACCTACAGAAAGTTGAAAGGTAAAGTCAATGATTCTATGACAACGGGTAGTGGCATCGATGATATTTATAATCCGGAATGGCCGTTCTACGAGATGATGGCAAAATTTTTGGACGGCGTATATAAACCAAAAAAGACTAAATATACAATGATGGCGAGTTAACGTTTATTTGTATTTATCTATCTAATAATAATATAGTAAAGACCTTACCATTATTATTAAATAAACTTAAATTTTATTATTATTATTATAGTATTTACCTCGCGTCACGTACAGATAGCTACAGGTCAACCTACCCATTTTCGTATTTTCTCTCACTCTCGTCAAATGGTTTTTTTTTGCACTACAACCAGGCAGCACGGTTGGAAATAGGTAGGTTGACTTGTAGCGGCTGTAGGTCTGTACAAAGGACGAATCCCGTATACTTACCTAGCTAAAAACCTATGAAAATATTATCGAAACCTGTAGTTATCTTTAACTTATAGGCTTTTTAGATTAGACACACACTTTTATCCCAGCATGCCTACAGGAACGGTAATTACGCGGGTATAAGCGCGGGGCACAGTTAGTAAAACAATAAATTAATAGTTATTCTGCCACGAAACTGTGTGATTAGTTACAAAGTATTCAGCAAATTTATCTCTGACGCTCTTGGCAGTAACGGCTGATCTTCTGGGTAAGGATCTCAGTGGTAGTAGGGAACTCATTCCTTCTTGGTCATTTCGCCAAGAGCCAGGTTGAATGACACCTGCATGATCAATGTCAAAAATGCTAACTGGTGTGTATATATGCCTTGATTTTTTAGATCTCCTTAGAAAGTTGTGTAATAAGACACAAGTCATAACTATGTCCGTCACCTTGTCGGGTTGTAACAGAATAGGTTTCCTTAGGACTCTGAAAACAGAAGACATTATCCCAAAAGCATTTTCGACTATTCGGCGAGCTCTTGACAGACGATAGTTGAAGATTCTTTCTTTTGTTCCTTTGTTGTGATTCCCAGCATATGGCTTCATCATGTTAACAGTTGCATCTCTTCATCTTTTAGTAGTAAAAAATCTGGTTGCGGTAAATCCAATTCAGAACCAAGTAGCTTTTTGTAGAACTCCGTGTTTCTGTACACACCGCCATCGCTTATTCTTCCCTGGCAACCACAATCCACAAAAATGAAGTTGTAGTCAGCGTCAACAATAGCTAAAAGCACAATGCTGAATGTTCCTTTATAGTTGATATATTCTCAACCACTGTGAATAGTACTTGTAGGACTGTATCACGACATACTTTCCATCTAATGCCCCTAGACAGTGAGGGAAGTCCCACTTGCGGTTAAATTCTTCTGCAATCTCCAACCATTCATGTGATGACCGTGGTAACTGTAACAAAATAGTATGTTTATTGCAAGGACATAATTGTTTATCTTTCGCATTTGATTCCAGACAGTTCAACGGTCGCTTTCAATAAGCTGACTATCTACGATTTTGCCTACTAGAGATTGAAATTTGACATAACGAGTATGAAGTTTACGTCATACTATTATCTCTAGTAGGCAAAATCGTAGATAGATAGCTTATTGAAAACGAACGTAAATGAAAGGTTTATGTTTGAAGTGACGATCGCAAAAGGTAAAAAGTTAGACAGTAAGGTGCGAAAAAGTTTCATAATAATATATTTTGTTCTCAATTACTTTCAGATATCACATGATTCTGAGGATGACAGTAAGGACGAATCCACTGAATCAATCCAAAATTTTAAAAGTAGTGAAGAACAAGACATTGCATTCAAACCTCCAAAAATAATCCCTAAGCAAAAAAGAAAATCAGATGAGACTCAAGACATTGCATTCAAACCTCCAAAAATAATCCCTAAGCAAAACAGAAAATCAGATGAGACTCAAAAACGTATGGATGAAGCATACAATTGTCTCAAACAACTTAACCAAATGCCGCGAAAAGATGTATCTTCTTTGTATTGTGATTTATTAGCAGAAAAATTGAGGGGTCTACAAGAACACACACGAGAAGTAGCTATGTTAGAAATAGATAATTTGGTGTTTAATCTGAAACGACAAGAAAAAGAACAACAATTTCATCAACCAGGTTATTACACTAGAGCACCTGTCATCAGACCTCTGCAACCCTATCATTCGCCACAGTATTCACCGTCGTCTTCATCGCAGTCACCAACCTACCAGAGCCCCAATCCACATACCCCCTCACAAGCACCATACACTCAAACCATTCCTCATCCACAAAAATCGCCAAATATCCAGTCTCCACAGGGCTCATCAAGTTTTCCGCTTTCATTCCATCCTCAACCATCGTCTTCACCGCAGTCGCCAGCCTACCAGAGCCCCGATCCACATACCTCCTCACAAGCACCATACACTCGAACCATTCCTAATCCGCAACAATCGCCAAGTACTTATACCAATCAGACTTCAGAATCAGACACACTATCACTAAAAGATTTTTATGAGTCTCAAAATGGAAATATTTTCAGGCCGGTACAGGCCGACACACACCTTGGGAACGGCACGGCGCGAGACGCAATCAGCCGCGCGGGTATCAACAGGCGTGGTACGATCCGGTCTGGCCTGTGATAACACGGGCCGTGGGACCCCACCTTAAGAGGGAGGCCTTCGTACAGTAGTGGACGTCTTATGGCTGGCGATGACGATGATATCAAATTATTTTTTACAATATTCTTATTATACCTATTGATGAGGCATGTTTGCTATGCTTGCATAGTAATGTATTGAGTTTGGAAGTTTTTAGAAAACAATTTTGTTGTAGATTTATGGAAATGTACGGATTCCATGGAGTGGTATTCATACGCACTTAATATGTTACACAAGGTACATATCTAATGAAAAAGCTCTTTTAAATGCTTATCATACATTATGTAGGATCTACACACCCTTTCATTGCTACCAACGCACCATTTGCGTTGATCGAGATTACTAGGTCATGCCACCAACTCACCATATGCGTTGAGCGACCTGTTGACGTTTTTTTGGCATTACGTAAAAAAGCTAGAAATTTATTTAACTATTTGGTAACATTGACAGCTAGAAATGTTTTTTAAATGTAGAAACACTGATGGTTTTTGCTTCGGACTGTCAGTCTTGTTTCGACAACGGAAAACCGGTTGGTGAAAAAAGTTCGTTTTGATTTTGAGTTTCAACTTGAGTTATATCGACATTTCTTTGTATTTTTGTGAATTGGGAGATAGAGGTAAGCAATATTCTTTATTTTATCATTCATTTCTGTTGTTTTATCGTGTATCCTTAGAATAAAATCACATGCACGCATACGGTGCGTTCATTGGCATAGCAGTAAGAATCTTGTTTGGATAGTTTTATGCAAAATGAACATATCACGCCTAAATATACGCACTACTGAGTGTTTGTAATCTATATTAAATTAATTAGGTTAAAGTCGTAAACTACTATTTGTAATCTATTTCCTTTCGTAGTATATCATATAATTATCAGAGATCTACATTCCAGTCAAATGCTAGAGTTGTCTATTAAAATTTATACCTACCTACTGTTTATGTAGATAATGTAGGTACAGAAAATATTGTAATTAACTACTTTCTATTTGTTGTAGCTTAATTTGAGAGGTATCTACAATGGTAATCTTCCTGGATGTGGATAATTACTTCAAGCGAACAGACTTTTATTTATTTTGGCAACAAAATTTAAAATGGCCATGGCCTTTGACGCATTTCGTAAGGCTCAACTCATGTTTTGGTTGTGGGCGCAGTACAGATTTGCATTCGCTGCACCATTTTATTCTAACCAATGAAGACGATATGCTAAGAAACTTGTTTTTAAGCAACTTTTTTTGGTGCCAAATATGTACTTTTTCTGTCTATGACTACTATCCTGCCGACGAATGTTTTATTTGTAACTAATTGTGACAAAGTACTAAAATAAATGATCATCAGCTTATTTTAATTTGTATATTTTTCTAAGGCACCTCTCAAAATAAAAAGATTTCTCTTCATTGCATGTTTTTTTTTATCAGATTGATTTTGCTTACTAACTTCTTATGCCTCGGTGTGGCGGTGGAAGAAATGATCGTAATACGATGAAGTGGTTTGAATAAATACCACATTTTATTTTCAGTGCCCCTAGGATGAAACGAAGAAGCGATCATTTATTAGAGCTAGCTCAAATGGAAAATACGAAAACCCCTAATAGTAACAAGAGGTTGGTGATTGTTTAAATAATTGTGAAAGTAATGATATATTTTGTTTTAAAATAAATTTTAATAATATTGTTTGTGTTCAAGTATCTCCTAAATTGATGGATCTTTATTTCTTTTAGTAGCATGATACCGAGACGACGTTACACAATTCAAGAAATACCATCTCCACAAGCTTTTGAAACCGTGACAACAGAGCATAAAGCAACTAACCCGTCAAAAAAACTAAAGCGTGCCAAATCGCTTTTCTTTGGATCACAATTCGATAACTCTGAAAAATTAGCTGAACCTCTTGTCGATTTCTTAGATGAATATACATTGCTTAAGGAAAACAAATCTGTATGTAGAGCTTATCTCTACATACAGATTTGTACAGATGCTGACTCACGTGTAATTTCGACTTCATCACCTGATCCGCATCATTATGAAGGTATGCCTCTTCAAAGTCTAGAAGCTTCAAATTGTAACTCAAATGTACTAATAGAACCTCAACCTTCCACTAGTAAACATTCACCTTTTTTATATTCACCTCCAGTCAATGAAAACCTTTTCTTTAGAAGTGGTGTTAAAACAAGAGGAGGAATGAGCCGAAATACAGGTATTAAGATACTTAAAAGTCAAAGATTAGACTAAAGCCGCGTATAAATTAAGCGCGGCAAACCATCGAACATTGGTGCGCGCGGCGGCCGCGCTCTATGTAGACGGGACCGCCGCGCGCGGCGACGCGAACATTGCCGCGCTCGAACGTGCCGCGGGGCGATCCGCTCGCTGTCGGTTTTTTAGACCGCATCAAAGGAGCTTCAGTCGTTCGCTCGCGCGCAGTGGGGACGGTTGTAGTTTTGGTGATTTGGCTCGCGCGGCGAATACGTAAAAATGGACAACGAAAAGTGCCGTTTACTAATACAATTGTATAGCGCAAAAGAATTTTTGTGGAACAGCAAATCCTCCCAATACCACAATAAATCGTTGAGGTATGATGCGTGGGTAGAAATCAGTAAGAAAATGGATATACCTATTCCTGACTTGAAAAAAAAAATGACTACGCTTTTGGCGTCCTACAGAAGAGAAAAATCTAGAATAGCTAAAAGTTGTCGTACTGGTTCTGGTAAGTACCTATTTATTTTGCATTTACAACAAAAAATAAAACGCATTATTGTAATTACGTAAATAATTTTTATTTTTATTACAGCGACAAATGAAGTATACGTTTCGAAGTGGTTTGCGTTTGATGATTTTAATTTCATGAGGGATAAAGATCTACCCAATGAAACATTGGACACAATGTCTGAAAATGTGAGTACAAGTTTTAATATCTATTTTGCCAAGATATTGCACCATTGGTAACAAAGTGATGGGCTAGGTGTGAACGTATTTGTTGTGCAAAATTTCCCGCTCTTCTTGGGATATAGTTAAGAGGCAGTAGTGATGTAGGGGCAGTTTCATTTCTCCAAGTTCCAGGTATAATTTGCCCCTCGTTTCCTTCACTATCTATACATCCTTGCGGCGTGTACTGTGATCTTGTCAGAGTTCTTTTTCTCAAATAATTATGCAAATGTATTGTTGCTAAAACAATTTTAGTAGCAATCTTTGGTTGCAGTAACATAGGTTTGCGTAGAACTCTAAAAACTGAGCTCAGAATCCCGAATGCATTTTCCACACATCTACGTGCTCGAGATAACCTGTAATTAAAGATTCTTTCCTCAGAACCCCTTTCTAGATCTCCTGGAAATGGTTTCATAGTATATTCATTTAAAGCAAAAGCTTTGTCAGCTAGAATCACATACGGTACTTTGAAGGAATAGGGCACTTGAAGAATGGATGGAGGAGGAAGTCTCATAGATTTTTCTTCTAGTTTTTTGTATAAGTTTGTATTTTTGAAAATACCTCCATCAGATAGTCTACCTTGACAACCCACATTTACATACGTAAAACAATAGTCTGCATCGACTAAAGCTAGTAATACTAAACTAAAAAACTGTTTGTAGTTGAAAAATTCTGTGCCACTGTTTATAGGTGCTTGCAACACTACATGTTTGCCATCCAATGCACCTACTGCATGAGGAAAGTCCCATTTGTTTTCGAAATCGTGTGCTATCTGCAACCATTCTTCTTCTGAGTCCGGTACCTGCAACAATTAATTAAACATTCGTATTTTTTTTATAGTTGGCAACAGCACAAATAGCACAAAATAATGATACAGGACCAATTACACCTTCTGCTATGGAACAAGAAATAGAACCACCAAGTGACATTATGAACGCTCCAGATAATCTGAGAGTAAAGAAAAAGAAAAAGGTAAACGCTGAAGAAGATTCCCCTATGCTGAAAAAAGCATTTCAGGTTCTAACTGAATCCGCTGCATCATCTGCTGACCCATATTTTTCTTACGGCCAGCACATTGCTAATGAACTCCGTAAATATGATTCACGCACTTTAATTTACGTCAAGCAAGCGATTAACAATGTGATATTTGATGCTGACCTAGGAAAATATTCGAATTATGGGTATTGTACCCAAAATTATTCACAGTCACACTACACCTCAACGCCGTCTCCTCAGACTTCGACTCCGTCTTCTCAGATTCCAGACACTACTCCTACTGATGAACGTGAACCAACGCCATTGCCTATGGATGATTTTTTCCCCTAAATAATAATAAGAATTATATCAATAAATAAATATAATAATAAAAGAAAACTAGATATTTTATTTACTCACCTTTACCCAGTCTTTTAGTGCATCGCAAAGTGCATCACAAACTTCAGGAACAATTCTTGAAATTGACTGTTTTGATACTCGAAAAAGGTATTGCAGGCTAGTATACGAGTCTCCAGTTGCCAGAAATCTTAAAGTTATTGCTAATCTTTCAGTAACTGATATTGCCTCTCGAAATTGTGTGTTCATTTTCATAACACTTGGTTCTATTAATGATTTTATTAATTCGAACTCTGTAGTTGACACTCGCGTAAAATTTTTTATAGTGTTTGCAACGGCTTCATATCTTATGTCTTCCAGAAGTTTCGGGCCATATAGCGATCTATTTAGATATAATTTTTTCATCCACCAACGCCTTTTTCTTTTCTTTTTTTTACAAATAAGATGGTGAATCACAATGAAAGCGGCAGCCGCCCGACCACGCGCGTCCATACTCGCAGGTTTACAAGAGTGAACTGGTCTGTCTATCCGCCGCGGTTTGTTCGTGATGGATCGCCTGCCGCGCGCGCCTGCCACGTCCAACTAAATTTATATCTACATATTGGCTCGCGCGGCAAATGAACGTCAACTCTGGTCGAACATTGGCTCGCGCGGCTGCCGCGCTTAATTTATACGCACCTTTACACGATGGTAAAGTAACATTGACTGATTTGGTAGAGAATGAAGAGGATAATGATGACTTAAAAAATATAAAAACATTACATGCGGCAGATTTAGATAAATCATTGCAAGATTTAGATATTATGGATAAAATGACAAACATATTTAAAGGGGAAGATAAGGAACAGAAATCGAAAGCTAAACTACTCTCTAAAATACCATTGACTGAAGAAGATATTATTAAGATGCTGGAATCGGAAGACGACGATTTAGAAGTAGAAGATGATGATCAAGAAGAGGTACCAGATGTTTACTTTTATTCTGACTCGAGTGAAGACGCGACTCAATTAAGTGAAGATGTAACGCAAGTGACTGAAGATAGTGAAATAAATTATAACGAAACATTAGAAGTAACTGATGATGAATGGAAAAGTGAACGTGATCCTACTATTGTACCTATAAATTTTGATGAATACGAAAAAAAACTGAAAATTTTGCCTGAAACAAGTGAACCATACGACTATTTTAAACTGATTGTGACTGTTGATTTTTTGACAATGCTAGTAACAAAGATTAACAATTATGCGTCTAAATTATTGTCTAATGTACTGGACCCTAAAAGCAGACTGAGACTATGGAAAGATGTAACTGTTCCAGAAATTAAAATATTTTTGGGTATTTTGTTTCACATGGGAACTATCAAACTAAACAGAGTCACCGACTACTGGAAAAAGCACCCACTGTTTAATTTAACAGCTTTTTCAAAACATATGAGCAGAAACAGGTTCTTATTGATAATGAGATCATTAAATTTCGAAGACGATTCGTCCGATAATAGGCTGTCAAAAATAAATAGTTTAATTGAATATTTTAATCAGAGAATGAGAGAAATTTATTACCGGTCTAAAAATCTGGCCATAGATGAGTCAATGGTTTTGTTTCGTGGTCGTTTGATATTCCGCCAATACCTCAAAGGTAAAAAGCATCCCTACGGTATAAAACTTTATATCCTAACCGACGAAAATGGCGTGATTCTGAAGACCATTGTATATTGCATTTGCCGTATTTGCCGGCGCTTCGGATACTTTAGTGGGAGGTGCCAATCACAGTGAAAAAGGAGTTTTGAATTTACTGTCTGATTATTTTAACAAAGGTTATGCCGTTTACATGGACAACTTTTATAATTCTCTAAATCTTGCACACAAATTATTGACTCTTAAAACATATTGTTCGGGTACTTTACGTGTCAACCGAAAAAATAACCCAAAAGACGTCTTACAAAAAAAATTGAAACGTGGTGAATCGATAGCAAAATTCAATAGTAGTGGTATTTGTGTTATGAAATGGAAAGACCGACGAGATGTTCTAATGATTTCATCACAATATGGATCTGATTTGACCAGCGTTACGAATCGACGCGGTGAAACCGTTTCCAAGCCTGAGGTTGTAGTAAAATACAATAAATACATGGGGGGTATAGACCACCAAGATCAAATGCTTGCCTATTATTCGTGTGAGCACAAGACTATACGTTGGTACAAGAAATTAGGAGTCCACGTGTTTCAGCAAATGTTGTATAATTCGTACACACTGCACAACATTTTTTCGACAAAGAAAAGTTTGTATGATTACAGACTTGAAGTCATAGCAAAATTATTAAATATTGATGAAGAAGCCACAACGCGGGGTTCGGTTCCAAACAAAGAAGTGCATGTTCTTCAGCAATGTTCTCGTGCAAATGACGGTAGAAAGAGAAAAGTTTTGCGACGTCGGTGTAGGCAGTGCTGGATTTCAAAGAAAGTCAGAAAAGATACTTCATACTTCTGTCCTGATTGTCCCGAACAATACAGGTTCTGTTTGAACGATTGCTTCAAAGAATACCACAACTACTAATTGTTTATTTTTAATAATAAACATATTATTTTATATATGGGTTCATTTTTTATTTAATCATAATGTCACCCTAAGGTCTAATTTATACTGGTGAGTCGTGGAGAATTCAATGATACTGTTCATAGTAAAACAAGCTTTATTTCAACTGTGCAACGCACAAAATACGTGTTAAAATCTAAGGTCGCTCGCATGCATGCCTACTTTGGGTCAGGTGAGTTATGTTGGATATTAATTGGGTGCATAAATTTTATCAGATGAGGAACAAAATATACACTAAATAATATAAATAAGAATAAACAAACACAGATGATATCAATAAAGAATGGTTCGTATTTAACCGACTGACTGTAAATTCAAATTTGAGGTGTAAAAAATATTTAATTTACCTTACAGTATTTTTCAGGAATATTTGTCGTGAGTTTAGTTAAACTTTCGCAAACATAAGATTAATTTCGCGCAAATCAGTAAAAACAGTATCTCATCGTCAAGTTAAGTAAGTTTCAGTCGATCGGTTTATTATACTCGTATCCCATAAAGAATTCAACCTCAAGTACATTGACATGTCAGGCAGCTAGATTATGTTGCATAATACTATCCAATCGTCAACGCAAACGGCGCGTTGTATGGCATATGCGATAAAACTTTTTTTACCAGAGCCACCAACGCATATGGTGCGTTTACCGTTTTTAGATGGGTTTTTGTTATTTATGGGGTTTTTGTGATTATTAAACATATTCAATTACGCCTTTGCTATTGTAATCCACAAACATAAAAAGTGGCATTAACCCTAGATTCATAACCATTCGTCCCACAGACCGGGCGAAACATAAATTTGTTTCTAGTGCCTCGAGTGAAAGAGATAGAATGATGACCTCTCAAGTACCTTCCTAGATCGCGTGACCGTTAGTAACGCGGGTGCGCTTGCCTCGCAGTGACGCTTTGTGCACAAGTTATAGACCCTTGAACGTCTGAGAAACGAATGTTTATGAATAGTGTTACTTTTGACGAGACTGCAAGTTATTTTGAAAACATTGTTTTTATGAGTTCTGCGGTTTTACAGAGTAAAGTAAGTATATGATATTATTCTGTGTGAGTTATTATTTATAGTTACATTTTATTTTATCGTTCAAAGTGTGCCATTGTGTGTATTCTACATAAAATCTTTTTATTCTATTTTAGGATGAATGATCAGCAAATTGCGGACTATTTGAATCGTTTATCTGATTCTGGTGATGATGATTCTACCAGTCAGAAAAATGATGAAGAGAGTGATGTCGAAGATCATGTGGAATTAGATGAAATGGTCCCGACAGATTCCGACAGCGATTACGACGTCCAACCAATCAGACCACGACAGCAGCAACGCCGAAGCGGCGTCATTTTGTCTTCTGATTCCGAAACTGAAGAAATACCAGGTACTTCTAGCGTTTCTACACATTCGCGACGTATAATTATTCCATCAGCTCGTAATCTAAGAGGAAAAGATGGTCATAAATGGTCTTCAATGCCTTTTGAATCTTTAAATACAAGAACCCCAGCTAGGAATATCGTGCATATAATTCAGGGTCCAGCTGATAACGCGAAGGATATTACAGAACCGGTCGATTGCTTTACTAATTTTATAAGAGCTGATATGATTCGTAAGATACTCATACATACAAATGATGAAATTGGGATAAGAAGTGCGAAATATAAAGATAAAACTGCCACTATTGCTTCTACATGCGAAGAAGAATTGACAGCTTTATTTGGGTTGCTTTTATTATCAGCTGCAAAAAAAGACAATCATCTCACGAGCTTAGAGCTATTTGACCCTACTTTCAGTGGAACTCGCTATATATCAGTAATGTCAAGGGAAAGATTTGACTTTTTACTAAACTGCTTGAGATTTGATGATAAATCAACCAGAGATGAACGTAAAGCTCAAGATAAATTCGCGCCTATTAGAGAATGGTGGGAAGTGTTCATTCAGATATGCAGGGATAGTTACAAAGCTGGAAGTTATCTTACCATAGATGAGCAACTGTTGGGCTTCAGAGGCCGGTGTCCATTTAGAATGTATATACCGTCAAAACCTAATAAGTATGGTCTAAAAATTTTGATGCTATGTGACTCCAAAACAAATTACATGCTAAACGCTATGCCATATGTTGGAAGAACAGAAACGAATGGTGACTCACTCGGATCTTACTATGTCAAGACTTTGACTGAAAATTTGTGGGGTAGCAACCGCAACATCACCATGGACAATTGGTTCACTTCAGTCCCTTTGGCCCTACAGTTACTACAGGCACCATATAAATGTACAATAGTAGGAACGCTTCGAGCAAATAAACGCGAAATACCGCCTGAGTTGCTTCAGATCAAAGAAAGACCAATAGGTTCATCCGTATTTTGTTATGACAGGCAGTGTACGTTAGTATCTTACAAACCTAAAAACAACAAGAACGTTCTCTTGCTTTCTACCACACATAGTAACGGTACTATTGCAGCTTCTGGTAAACCGGAAATTATCGAGTTCTATAATTCCACGAAGGGTGCTGCGAATACGTTCGACCAAATGTGTGGAAGTATGTCTTGTAGTAGAAAAACGCAAAGATGGCCTTTATGCTACTTCTATGGCATACTCAACATGGCAATAATAAACTCATACGTAATTTACGTGCATAATAATGTGAAACTAGGGCGAAAACTAATAAGCAGACGATGTTTTGTGAAGGATATTTCGGAGAAGTTGACCGAACCGTGGTTACGTAAAAGACACGAAATGCCAACTTTGAAGAGATGCCTAAAAAGGAAAATCGCCGAAGTTTTAGGTGAAACGCCTACCATTGAGACACCTGGTCCAAGTGGTACTCAAAGAAAGGTTTGTGGTTATTGTGATTATAAAAAAAGGCGTATGACAAGGTTCCAATGCAAGCAATGCAAAAAGTATATGTGCATGGATCATCGCGGCCTCATGTGTGTGGAATGTGCCGATGAAATTTAATTTTAATTAAATTTTTCTTTGTTACTTTCCTAATTAAACTTAATTTATTTATTTTATTTACATTTACCCTAAAACCAGCCACTTAAATTTAGTCGTCCGTGGGATGAATGTTTATGAATAATGTTCCTCTTACATAAGGTTATGAATCTAAGGTTAAGGTAATGTTTTTAAAATCCAAGTAGCAATGAAAGGGTTAAGGTACGGGGTTCTTGTCTGGGTAAACGCTGCGGAAAGGGAATCTGCATTCGGAGCACAAAAGAAATGCATTCAGGCAATATGTTGATTAAACCCAAGACAATCATGTAAGCCCTCTTTCTAAAAGTTAAAACTGCTGACACTTCCATCGATAGGTATATATTTACTAAGCTGCCATTCTAATTAGAAATATTTTAAATTATTATTATACTTTGAAGGTGGAACAACATAAAAATTTGCTATCTATGCCAAAAAGCAGAAAAGCTCAAAAAGAGTGTTTTTTATCAAATGGGTTGAATTATATAATAAAATACCACTATCTATAAAAGAAACAGACAATAGTGACAGTTTTAAATTTAGACTTGAGAAGTTCCTAATTAACAAGGCATACTATAAGGTAAAACCACCAGTAATTGACACTGCATCAATAGTTGACACTTTGACGAAGAAAATAAAATAACAAGAATAAAACAAGTAGCCAAAGATAGACATTGTGTTTATGATATAGTATAGACATCTAGCGGCACCAACAAAAACTATCGTGGCGTCTTAACCAGTGTTGCCAACGAAGGCGATTTTTCGCCATTTAGGCTACTCGGATTGGAAATCGGCGACAAAAAAACCTTAAGATGAGATATGCTTCAAAATTGACGATTCGTTCTCACGAATATTTAAAGTTAGACCTTTGAAAACTGTAAATTAACGTTATTGTTTTATGTACAATTAAAGTTTACAAAATGCTTTATATAAATATCGTTGCCGAAACACGATTAAAGAAATTTGATTCGATAGAAAAAAATCGGAAACTTTCCCAAAAATCGCCCTATTTCACATTCTCGTCGGTGGAATCAATCAATGCCATTCAGTTTCTATCGGCAATATTATTACAAAAAAAAATATATGTAAGCAGAACAAACATTAAAATCGAATTATAAGCTCAGTTTTTTGGAAAAGCCTAAGATCATTTGTAGAAAAAAATTCAAAATAAATATTGAAAATATTTCAAAGCGCGCACGCTGAGTATGCAGGCATTACCATGGTTCCCGACCCCCGCCAGTCAGCCGGAGTGCATTGGCGAGAGCAGACGTGTACAGCTTGTATCGAACCTCCAGCACGCCGGGTGATCGACTACATTTAGTCCGTATCAAGTAGAATAGGTTTGGTAAGCAACCTAGGTACTTGTCTTCAAGTGAACATGGGAAATAAAATATGTAGAAAAAAAAAACAATCTGTTCGGAAGTACAAGAGAAGCAGATTATTGAACTTGAAGAAGAATATGTAAGTACCTACCTACCTACTTGTTTTCATTCATTGTCTTTGCGTAGGTAAGTACCTAACTCCTAACACTTCTAGTATACCTATCTAGTATCTAGCTACCTATAACTATAGCTATAGCTATCTGTAAGTGATTATACGTAGTATGACAAAATATTATATGATGATGAAAGTAAGGTGACCATAATAATGATTATGATTCTTGGTTACGATTCCAAAACTAATATGAATAATATTATAATATTCCTATTCGTATAGCCAGCCGGCTTTGTCTTATTTGCCACGCCTGTATTAGGATTTTCTTACATTTTATGTTTGATTTTATATCGATGGATTTACCGATAATAGAAATCGATTACATTTATCGATAACAGAAATATCATATGGATATAAAATTTATTTTTATTTTTACAGCCCCCCGAACATAAATAAAGAATTGTCTGGGGAACAATCCCATGATGATAATGCAGAAGTATTGCTACCACCAAATTTACCAGAATCTTCTGATGTGGTATACGAAAATCTTAGACCAGTTACACCGAGTTTCTTTAAGTAAGTTACTTAGTAAAATTCATAATAGTACAAAATGTATTTGTAATTATAAGGTTTTTTTATTTTTTCATGTGACAGAGACGAGACCAGCAATTCGCTCGCCTGATGCTAAGCGTCACGCTTGCCCATAACAGTTCAGTGCCACTGAGAATTTTGAACTTCGACATTTCAAAACCCTGGATGGCAATGCACTGTGCTCGTCACCGCGAGATATAAGATGGAAAATCTCTATATGCCCTGTAATTTCACTGGAAACATTGCCCTTTGAACCGGAACACAGTACTGCTTGCACACTACTGCTTGGTGTGCCCAGCCACTACTACACAATATATATATATATATATATATATATATATATATATATATATATATATATCTCATACATTTATATTCACTAGATTTTCGTCAGAGCTTACATGATAATATACGCACATATACTATCTAATTTCGTACTCAAGAATAAGCCTGTTATAGAGGGTAGACATACCTACCGGTTTTATTATAACCGATATTTTTATTCATACATACCGGTTGTTTTACTATGACTATTCATAATTTGTATTTTCAAGAATAAGCTAGTTATATAGGGCCGACATACCGGTTTTATTATAACCGTTATTTTTATTCATACTTTTTTATTATTTTTTTACTTAGTGACGAGACGGGCGAAGTTAATACCAGTTGTTTTACTATGTCTGGATTCATTATTTGTATTTTCTAGAATAAGTGTTGTAGGGCGGACATACCGTTTTTATTATAACCGATATTTTTATTTATACATACCGGTTGTTTTTCTATGACTGGATTAATTATTTGTATTTTCAAGAATAAGCCTGAGAACAGAACTGACATACCAGTTGTATTATAGCCGGTGTTTTTATTCTGACTTACTAATTTTACTTTGACTACGGATTCGTTATTTGTTTTTTTTTTTCTTATAAATAGCATACCCTTTACGTATAACCCTGTGTACCTACTTTACATACCTACCTAACATTACTACAGGGTTACACGGAACGGGTTGTTGTTGTGTTGTTAGTAACTTCAGAAACAAGTATTTCTCAGTAAGATATTTCAATGATTTAATATGTATAATTATTGCATAACAATAGTATCAAACAAAACATTAACACGTATCTTTATTTTAGCAGTACTTTAGAAATAAAAAACCTTCTGTAGTTAAACGGAGCAGAAAGAAAAACACCTACATGAGAAATAGATACCCCAAGACCATCTGTTTCTAATTATTGCGAGAAAATTGTATTATAACAGTACTCGTATATCTACTGTTACAGCACCACAGGAAACCAGCCATACTTGGAGAAAGCGGAAGGTGAAATAATTACGCGGGAAATTGTGACTCCACAACCAAGTGTGTCTCAGTAAGCTATCTCCATCCATATATTTAGATTTAATTATTACTATCGTAAGAAAAATATCCTAACAGTACACATATCTTTACTGTTGCAGTGCTCCAGAAAACCTGCCTTACGTAGAGGAGGCAACACTTACGCGTGAAATAGTGACTCCAAGTCCGCCTGAGTAAGCCAGCTTCATAATTTAAAAATTGACAGTGAAAGTATCGTAATGGAATCTTCTCATAATACTACGATTATCCTTGTTGTTCCAGCATTTCGGAAGACCTGCCGTACTTAGTCGAGCTTGACTGCGAAACAAAATCGGCGTCAGATATTAGCGGTCGGAGAATCGTAGATATAGCACACTTTTTAAATCAGTTGCAACAAATGAAGCACGAATCTTTATTTAAATGTGGTTTCAGCGACTTGAGATTAGTTACAGAAAAGCGAACTGGACTCATTTCATATTTGACATTTCAATGCGAAATATGCAAAGGAACTTTTAAAGTGTGCACTGATGATCCACTCAGCGAGAACGTTAATATTAACAGTGCAGCAGTATCTGGAATAATAGCATCTGGAATAGGGTATTCGCAATTCGAGGAGAGCATGTCTGCCATGGATATTCCTATTTTTCGCGAAAAGTATTATGCCAAAATACAAGATTTCATTTTTGATGAGTGGGAAGCTACGGCGACGGAAGCAATGGAACGAGCAGCTGCTCGTGAAAGGGAAGCAGCCATCCAAGACGGCAGAATTTTCAATGGCATACCTGTCATAGATGTGTTTGCGGATGGTGCTTGGAGTAAACGCTCTTACGGGAATAATTATAATGCAATGTCGGGAGTTGCTGCTATTGTAGGACGAAAATTTGGGGAAGTACTTTTTATTGGCGTTAAAAATAAATATTGCCTAATATGTGCCAGGGCTGATAAAATTAAAAAAGACCCCAAAGAACACATTTGTTATAAGAATTATGAGGGTACAGCCAGTGGCATGGAGGCCACAATCATATGTGAAGCATTTAAAGAATCCATAAACATGTATGGCCTCATGTATGGCACCATTGTTGCCGATGGTGACTCTGCAACATACGCGAAAATATTGGCGACAAACCCGTACCCTGGATACGTGGTTTCAAAAATAGAATGTCGAAATCATGTATTGAGAAATCTATGCAATAAACTGCGTGCATTGGGTAAAGATACGAAATACCATAAATTAAATGCCATAAAGCAAGTACAAGACATAAGCAATGCTTTGAATCATGCTTATGGCGATCACAAGCGGTGCAAAAATTATTGCTGCGATAAAGAAAAGGCAATATTGGCCTCAACAGTTGCAGAGCTTCAGCATACCTCTTTCTGGTTTCGCCTCAAAGTCATTTTGAATTCAGCGGTATCTAAATCGCGCAGCCTGTTGGAAGACGTCGACACAAATGCCGTCGAGCGATTCAACAGCATAGTTGCTAAATTTGTCGGAGGTAAGCGTATAAATTTTTCCCAAAGACGGTCGTACCAGTCTAGATGCTCAGCAGCTGTTGTGTCGTACAACACAAAAAGAGCATTATATGCTTTACACAAAAAAATCTTGGGCAAAAGCCCTAAAGGCAATTTAAAAAAATTTGAAGAAAGGAGACAGCATCAGAGAACTAGAACCAATGCCGTGAAAAGGAAAAAAAATAGGACTAGGAAATTGCAAAAGCAATTCTACTATGGGCCAAAAGTTTCTGCACCGGACATGTCTGACGATGTGTACAAAGTACTGCTACATCTGCTGGTTTCATGTCAAGCCTAGAATCATTGGTGGGTGATCGCAAAGGACTTCAAGAGAGAACTACGCAGCAACGTGAAAGCAATGAGTGGTTACAGATCAGGAGGTTACTGATAACAGCTTCTAACTTTGGTGCTATAATCAAACGAAAAAAAAAATTCGGTGCCCTGGTTAATAGCATATTGTATAGAAAAAATATTTCCTCAATCGCATCAGTGGCTCATGGAATAAAAAATGAAAAATTGGCGCTGCAGCAGCTGGCCACCCAAGAAAATGTATGTATAAAAGAATGTGGTCTTTTTGTGGACCATGAGTTCCCTTACATGGGTGCCGCGCCAGATGGAGTAGTAGCAGATAATACAATCGTGGAGGTGAAATGCCCAGTTGCTGCTTTCAAAAATAGCGTGGAGAGTGCTATAAAGCAAAATAAAGTCCAAATTTTAAAATACAATAAGAAAAATGATCTTATTACAATTAATAAAAATAGTAACTGGTACTTTCAGGTCCAAGGCCAGTTACGGATGACAGGGAGACAGAGATGTCTATTTGGAATATGGGGAGGAGAAAATGAAAAAATGGAAGTCCTGTACATCCAAAAGGATGATGACTTTTGGATAAAAAAAATGCAGCCCAAATTAATCGAGTTCTACAACACTCACATGCTACCAGAACTAGTAGATTCTCGTCAAGACCGTGGCATGCCTTTGAGATATTCTGAAAAGTGAAATATTGCTTCACTATTTAGAATCTCATCGGCATCGAGATATTTTTCAGTTATCAATAACAATATCATTTTCACTGATTTCCACAGTACTTGGGATGATTGCCGTGCAGATGATGATCGCATGGCGGCCAACAATTCCATGAGGTCCAAAGCGGTGGATTGGTAAGAAACCCATCTCGTCTTGTTTCCAAATCCACGTACCTAAATTATAGTAGAATTAGAAGTAACGTCGTTGTCATTGTTGCAGATTCCGCCGCTCTTTTGTTTTGGTTTAGTGTTTGTGCTTGTAAAGCGTCCATGTCTGCGAAATGACTCGTAGCCTACCATTTTGATTTCGACGTCGATACGTCGCAATAACATTTAGAAGCAGAAATATGTCTTGGTGAAGCTCAATTAATCAATATTAATGCCACGCGCATTTGGTATGTCAATTTTCTCTTAATTTTCTCACGTCAGTCAAGTGTCTACAACGAAGAAAGAACCTAGAATGTTTTTGGACTTTAACTAGAAATTATGTGATCAAGAATTGTAAATTTAACTTCAACGAGCGGAACTGGCCCTTCTGTCTCAATCCTTTGGTGTAACTTTAAAACTTAGAACTACAATGTTAAAGGTTTAACTTATCTATACTTAACCTAGTACCTAAGTACTTAATTTTACATTGTTTAACAAATGTACTAACATAATAGAAATATCTTAAAGAATGTACCTATAAATAACAGAACCGTCATTGATGTACAATGGTAAGAAATTGAAGAACATATTTTACAATACATAAGATTAGCACGCTAATTCCTTGTCTCATTTCCCAGCATTATCGTGCTGGTGGCGCCCTTGTTAGAATTAGTTATCTCGGATAGGTAGGTCTAACCCCATCTCACCCGCCAGAGGCAGGCCCGCAGAGCGCACACAGAACCCACTACCCCTCGAGCTAGCCGTTCACCACACCGGTGACCCGGTAAGGTAGCATTTTGGCGCGCCCAACGTGTGACGGGTTCCCTTCGGCCAGTCGACATTCAACGGTGTCATCTCCCTTGATATCGTGGATTGTGTGAGGTTGGTCTTACTTTTCTTGGTTTCATACATTGTTTGTATTTGGTACTTCTTCCATCATGGCGAGCGCTAAGATGAACTTTTACCACCTACTCATGGATGAGCTACGGTATGAGCTACGGATCCGTGGCCATACAAACTTCAGAACGGTCGAGGCAATGAGGACAAAGCTTGCCTCATTATCCAAATCTTCCCGTTTGGAAGAGACCATTGTCCCTTCAGAATTTAACATAGAAACAGAATTAGAAATTTGTGAAAATAAAATTAATGACATTTTCCAAATCATAGAATCAGAATCGATGACAACACCCCGCAGAGAGAGACTCATTTCTAGAAATCTCCATATTCAGTTTAGGCTTAACAGACTTCCACCTTCTGCGGAGGAGTTAACAGAAAAAATTCAAGAACTAAAGAAAGAATGCGAAAGCGCTTTTAAAATTTTGGACATAAACATTTCAGGGGGACCAGAAATCTGTTTCGAGTCTGGAGCATCGGAGCAGCCTGCGACGGCCTGTGCAGCGCCAGTGTCTGCCGTGTGTGCCGAGGCAGTCATGCCGATAACATCAGAATTGCCAGGTGAGCGACAGATCGTCATCGACCCCACGAGAAGCGTTTCCAAATGGAATATTAAATATAGCGGTAGGGAAAGCAAAATTAGTTTGCACTCATTCCTAGAAAGAATAGAAGAATGCAGGATTGCAAAGAACGTCTCAACTGCAGAGTTGCTAAGATGTATGACAGAGTTGTTGGATGGCGAAGCTCTTGAATGGTACCGCTTCTACGGTAAGAACTGTACGACATGGGAGCAGTTTGTCAGACGTTTGAAAGACGAGTTTTTACCTATTGCATACAATAGAAAAACTTTAAAAGAAATTTACAATAGGACTCAACACACGTCTGAGAGCATCACGTCGTACATTTATATTATGAAAACGTACTTTCAAAGGCTAGACACACCATTGCCGGAGGCCGAACAGGTATCCATAATTAAGGATAACCTTGCCCCATACTACAAGTCCAAACTATATCACAAATCCTTTGCAGATGTAGACCAACTAAGAACACGTTGTAAACAACTGGAAGATATGAAAGTGGAATGTAACGGTCACGTAAACCCCACTACTTCCACTCAGGGCTTTTCGCATATAGACCTAGGTTATAAGTCTAAGAGCTTTTACAACACGAATACACAGAAAGAACCAAGAAAGAAAGTAGAAACCTTAGAGCCTACTAATAATAACCGAGCGGTATGCGCTAAGTGTAAAAAGTCAGGTCATTTGGAGAAAGAATGTAAGTTCAATGGAAGAATCCATTGCTACGGATGCGGACAGGTAGGCGTCACGCGACCTCGATGTGAGAAGTGTAGTCCACGTCATTTAAACTCTGCCGAGGCCTCGCATCGCGAAATGACCTAGCGCAGGCTCCCCGTAAGGAAGAAACAATCGTAGAAAGAGTTGTCTATAGAAATAAACCCAAAACAGTAGAGTCAAAAGAAATACACGAAATTTATTTTAACCCTTTACCAGGCGAGACCAGGCCTTTCCTGAAAGTCACAATTTTTGAGAAAGAATGTAGAGGTCTTTTAGACTCAGGAGCGGTCTGTAACGCAATTAGTGGCGATGCTTTCCGTACGCTAGAATCATTCGGCGCGATACTAGATACCTCAGAGCGCGTGCCGATTATGACGGCTAATGGTTCGACGAGTGTATCGGCAGGTGTAACGTCCCTACTGGTAGAGTATGAGAATCAGGTTCATAAAATAAAATTCTTAGTAATCGAAGAAGTCAAAACGCCCATTATTTTTGGAATTGAATTTTGGAAAACATTCAGAATCAGCTCTGAAGTTTTAAAATTAATAGAAATTGACTCACTTACTAACCAAAATTTTGTAGAGTCTGGTAACCTACAAGCCACAGAAGAGCTGACACCAGAACAAATAGAACAGCTCAATATTAGAATAGAAAAATTTAAGAAATTGACTCTGGATGGTACCCTGAACAAGACTGACCTCGTTCAGCACAATATAAACACGGGTGACCATCCACCGGTCAGACAGAAGTGTCACCAATTTTCCCCGGCTGTTTTACAACTCATACACCGAGAAGTAGACAAAATGTTAGAAATGGGAGTAATAGAGCCATCGAATTCCCCATGGAATAGCCCTTTGGTAATAGTCAGAAAGTCTAACGGAGAACCTAGAGTTTGCCTAGACTGTAGGAAATTGAACTCTATTACCAAATTCGATAGTTATCCACTTCCTAACATTGATTACATTCTCAACAGCCTCAGAGGTGCCACCTATCTGACAACAATCGACTTAAAATCAGCATATCTATATATAACTATAAAAGGCTTTGTCCTGACTGACTGACTGACTGACTGACTGACTGACATATAGACAACGTACAGCCCAAACCGCTAAACGTAGAGACTTGAAATTTGGAGGGTATGTTTTTGGAGAGGTGTAAACGCCCACTAAGAAAGGATTTTTCGAAAATCAACCCCGAAGGGGGTTAAATGGGGTGTTAAAGTTTGTATGAAACTTTTTATTCTCTGGTTCGATTGATACAAAACTTGGTATACATATTCTACTATAAAAATAAGAAGATACGGGTGTCACAGTTTTTTCAACATCAGCTCCCGTTAGTATAAAAAAAAAAACTAAGTTTTAGTGATAGTACGTTTGTTTCTCCTTAACTTTGTAACGGCTGTACATATTAAAATAAAATTTGGTATAGGGATGGGGATAGATGTGGGGATGGGGGTGGGGGTGGGGGTGGCGATGATACTGGGAACGGAGACGGGACGGAGATAGGCATGTTAATATTAAGATTACAATTGGTATCGGGATGGGGATGGGGATGGGGTGGGGATGGGTGGAGATGCGTGGGGATTTGGTGGGGATTTGGTGGGGACAGGTGGGGATGGGATGTGGATGAGGCTGGGATGGGGTGAGGATGAGGTTCGGGATGGGGATGAGGGAGGGAACGGGGATGGGAACGGGGATGGGCGTGTCCATATTAAGATGAAAGTTGAAATCGGGATGGGGGTGGGGATGGGATGGGGTGAGGATGGGGTTCGGGATGGGGATGAGGGAGGGAACGGGGATGGGGACGGGGATGGGCGTGTTCATATTAAAATGACATTTGGTATCGGGATGGGGGTGGGGATGGGGTGGGGATGGGGATGGTGTGGTGATTTGGTGGGGACAGGTGGGGATGGGATGTGGATGTGGATGAGGCTGGGAACGGGGATGGGCGTGTCCATATTAAGATGAAAGTTGAAATCGGGATGGGGGTGGGGATGGGATGGGGTGAGGATGAGGTTCGGGATGGGGATGAGGGACGGAACGGGGATGGGGACGGGGATGGGCGTGTTCATATTAAAATGACATTTGGTATCGGGATGGGGATGGGGAAGGGGGCGCTTATAGGGATGAGGCTGGGAATGGGGACGGGGATGGGCGTATTTATTGGTCGGCTGAACAGATGGAGCTGCATTTTTGGATAGGTAGTTATAGCACATAAGGTTCGGAAACGGACATAGGCTATTTTTTTGTAGGTCCACGCAGACGACTGTTTGACGGACATAATTATTATAGATACTGTACTGCCTAAGCTGCTAAATTAATTTTTAATATTCAATTAACTTACTTTTAAATGCCTAAACTAAATTTTGAGTGGTGTAAACTTACACTCAGCTCAAGCTGTGGTAGCTTCAGTGAGATCAAGCTCGACTCACATTCTTGGGGTCGCGGGTTCGAATCCGGGCGAGCCCGTTCCAATTAGTTCTTTGAAACTTACGCATGGATAATACCACTGGCTTTTCGGTGAAGGAAAACATCATGAGGAAACCTTCATATTTCAGGAGAAGAAATACGATAGTGTATGTGCATCCGCCAAACTGCACTGGGCCAGCGTAGTGAATATGGCCCAATCAGGGTAGGCCGATATACCATTAGTGTTAAGGGCTGATGCAGAGAAACGCACACTCAGCAAGGATTTTGAAAAATTCGCAAGGGGTTCAATGTATCATTAAAATACCATTTTGCCGAAACCATTCATTTAAGGCTGTTAAGTTTTTTGACTTAGAGATAAGATAAAATAAACATAAACATGTTTCAGAATTTTCAAACAATTTTAAAACTGGAAGGCCACGGGTCAATTTTTCATTTGAAAAAAAATATATATAATTATAGATAAGCTAATAATAATAATAGCTAATCGAGTGTTTATGCGTAAGAAGATAAATGTTTTAAACACATGTACTTGATCCGGTGCACGCACCAAGCACGGCGCTTTCGAACCGTCCATCCCGCGTCGGCTCAGATACGTTAAAACCCGAGTATAATGACGCGCTGTACGTCGAGCGCGCCCCACTCCAACCCACACCGAGCCTACCTAAGCGATCAGTGCAGCACTATATTTTATCGAAGTTTCGTAATTCTTGCGATATTTTGGTGATCTTTTTGCGTTCTTTGTTATCATACTTTTTCTGCTTAAGCTTATTTCATTTCATTTGTTATTTACATTTCGTATAATTATCGTTATTTGTTCCTTTAATTATTTAGATTGCTATTTAGTTTGTTATTCGTATTTTTTTTTAATTTTAGTTTACATTGTTTGTTATTAGGTTTTTTTTTATATTGTTACTGTTGATATTGTTATTTAGTTTGTTATTTAAAATGCTTAGTGAACTTCTCTTCATTCATGGAGCGAAGGTAAAACACTATGTTGTTCCCATAGTTGGTGATGGAGCGTGTCTTTTTCGTGCGCTTTCTTTTTTAATGCACGGTACCCAAGAAAAGGCAATTGAGGTGCGAAAAAACATCGTTACTCATGTAGTCGCTAATTGGGAGGAGTTTGAAATCATGTCTCATGATTCAAACGGCGACAACTACACCGCTGCGACTGCATACTTTAATGACATGTCACGGCAGTCGAGTTGGGGCACTGCGTGTGAACTAGCCGCTGCAGGACAAATATATGAGTTTGAGTTTGAAGTTTATGAAAATGGCAAATTGTAAGCAAAGTTTGGTACAGCAGGAAGACCTATAAAGCGGCTACGATTTACGGGAAATCATTTTGATGCGTATCTGTTAGAAGACATAGATATAATTTCTAACGGCACTTCACGTGTTCCAGTAGTAGCGAAAAAAATAACTAAGCGACGTGTTGAGGTTCCTACATCTCCAAGTTGCATTCAAACAGAAGATATAAGTTCTGACGCAACTTCTACTTTGCCTTTGTACTTTGATTCTTTAGCTGTAGAGATGCCCAAAAATAATTACAAACCGTCTTCAACTCATACCGTCCAAACTTCTTCAGCCCGATATTTTTCTGAACTGAATTCACCAACATTTACGGCTCAGTCTGATAAATTAATTTCACCTACATTTACGGTACAGCCTACTCAGTTAACAAATGACAAATTAATTTCACCTACATTTACCATCCCAACTATTCCCAGTTCATCACATTCTAATTTACCGACCTGCAGTGATATATCTCCCACATATATTTTTAAAGAAGCCTCACAATCTTCAGAAGTTCCATGTCCATCCATCCATCTATTCTGTCATGTCCATCTGTCTGTCTGTTTAAAATTCAACAAGACGGCTTTGTTTTGAAGTAAGTATTGCAAAAGCGACATGCCAAATTTGGACATCCTCAAGCAAACTTAAAGACTTGCAAGCGGCTTGGAAAAAATGCAATAATATACGTATTTTAGTGATTCAATTGAGTTGGGCCCCGATTTAACCGAATTCAAGTATTCAACATTACTACGCGGGCAAAGCCGCGGGCAAAAGCTAGTTGGTTAATAGAATTAAACCCAGAATCTAGAGAAAAGACAGCATTCAGTGTTCCAGGTCGTGGATTGTTCCAATTTAAAAGAATGTGCTTTGGTTTGAGTACGGCTGCTCAAACTCTACAACGGTTGATGGATAGATTGTTCACTGCTGAATTTCAAAATGCGGACCTGACTCTATCAGTGTTTGCTTACCTTGACGATGTCGTTTTAGTAACTCGTGGTAGCTTCTCTTCGCACCTAGAGCTGCTAGATAGAGTCTATGAGAAGTTAGAAAATGCAAAGTTGACGCTGAATTTAGAAAAATCCCATTTTTGTAGGGGTGAGTTAGACTATCTAGGATACAGGGTAGATAGAGAAGGCTTGAGAACCAATCCAGAAAAAACCCGGGTAATCCTTAAGTTAGCCAGACCCACTTCATCTAAACAAGTCAAAAGTTTCTTAGGAATGGTAGGGTGGTACCGCCGTTTCATTCCAAATTTCTCCACAGTAGCAGCACCATTAAATCGTTTAACGAGTAAGAAGCTGAAGAAATTTGAATGGAACGACGAGGCCCAAGAAGCTTTTGACAAACTCAAGGAGTGCTTGATTACTTCACCCGTGTTAGCCTGTCCTGATTTCAGCCAAGAATTTTTCATTCAGTGTGACGCGAGTGATAAAGGAGTTGGTAGTGTCCTGACCCAGAATATAGATGGCGCAGAGAAAGTCATAGCCTATGCCTCGCGTAGCCTTACAAAAGCGGAACAGAATTATTCAGTCACTGAAAAAGAATGCTTAGCAGCTTTGTATAGCGTAGATAAATTCCGATGCTATGTAGAAAATCATCCATTCACAATAATAACTGATCACGCTTCACTTCAGTACTTACTTAGTATTAAGTCACCAAGCGGTAGACTAGCAAGGTGGGCGATGCGTCTGATGCAATTTCAGTTTCAAATAAAACACAGAAAGGGACATCTACATGTAGTGCCCGATGCGCTGAGTCGACTTCAAGTAGAAATAGTATCAGAAATTGCATACCCCTCTGGTGATGAATGGTATGACAGATTATATGAGAACTGTGAAAAGACCCCACACCGTTTCCCTAAGTTTAATGTATCTGAGGGTAAGCTTTTTAAATTTATTAAAAGTATATACGCTCTCGAAGAAAACACTTCATGGAAACTGGTGGTGCCTTCTCACAGAAGAACAGAAGTTTTATCAAAAAACCATGACAAGCCTACTGCCGGTCATTTTGGTATTAATAAAACAGTAAAAAGAATAGCACTTCGTTACTATTGGCCCAAGCTGCTTAGAGATGTTAAGAACTACATTAAGGGATGTGACACTTGCTTGGCTAACAAGTCTACTAATAGAGCACGCCCCGGTCTTATGGGACAGCCTAAAAAGGTACACCTTCCATTTGAGACAATCTCGGTGGATCTTCACGGTCCATTGCCCAGGTCTAAGAAAGGAAACACCTTCATATTGGTAGTATCTGACTATTTCTCCAAGTATACTCACATTTTCCCACTCCGTAGAGCTGTAGCAACCGCCATAGTACAGAAATTAGAAGAACATGTCTTCCTGGTCCACGGTGTACCCCGGACCTTAATCTGCGATAATGGGAGCGTGTTCACTTGTAAAGAATTCCGGGAATTGATAGATAAATATAAAATACCGAACCTATTCTACACTACAGTATACACCCCACAGGTAAACCCTGTAGAGCGTGTAAACAGAGTCATAGGCGATACTATCTCATCATTTCTTAAGAATGATCACCGAGAATGGGATGTTTACTTACCACATATCCAATCTGCGATAAACAACAGTGTACATGAAGCCACTGGTTTCACCCCACACTTCATTGTACATGGTAGGGAACTCATCCTTGACACAGAACACTATAGGCAAGACCCTAATAGTGAAATAGAATTAAACTTTCCTGAAGAAAGGAAGGATTATGTAGAATCCCTGAAAGGACTAAAAGAAATATTTATAAAAGTAAAACAGAAGCTGAATGCAGCATATGAAAGGGGGAAGAAGATTTATAATAGAAATAAAAGACACCTAGGGTTAAGGGTAGGACAAGTTGTCTGGAAACGGGACTATGTCTTATCCAAGGCGAGTGACAACTTTGCCAGTAAGTTAGCTCCTAGAAATATTAAGTGTGTAGTCGAAGAAAGAATAAGTCCACTCGTGTATCGCTTAAGAGCCTTAAGTGGTAAACATGTTGGCTTAACTCACATTAAGGATATAGTCCATGTGGAGTCATAGAATAAACTACTATTTACATAGAGTTAGTACTCTCCTTAAATAAATAAGTAAGAAATTATATTTTAGGTCCAAATCTTAATAATAGCTGGTAGTTATTAATATCTACTTTAAGAAATATATGTAGTTTTATTGCATGGTAGTTTAGAAAGGATAGGGATGAACCATCCATTATTTAAATTTAAATAAAATAGAATAATTAAAATAAAAAATTAAGTTTTGCATGTTAGAATTAAAAAATGCATAGGGATGGTGAGTAGAAGGCATGCAAGTGTTTGTATGTGTGTGTGAGTGTATGGTGTGACAGGTGACTTTGGAAGAAATTAAGCATGATAGAATTAGAGTGAGTGTGATTGACCGCTGCTATGAAAGGATCGCCCGTGACAGGATAGTGTGAAAGGTTTATATGGAACTGTGTAAGGGTGAGTGATTGTTTATGGAGGTGGAAACCTACCACTTTTCCTCTGCTTTAGTTTACTTAGATAAGGGATCCCATTAGGACCTAGTTCCGTTAGGTTGTATTATACAATAGGTATTTATCCAATACTCGTAGGAGTTAGCAATGCGACCTCGCATAATAAATGATTAGCATTCGTTATTGTACGAAGAAGCAAACTTTCCAGTGGGGCAAGTTCCCCTATTATTTGGCACCGAAGCAGGTAGCTACGTGCAGTGCTTGGTTAATTTTATACCGGTACTGTATGTAAACAGAACAGAATTACTTTGTTTAGGGTTTCATCCCGTAACTTAGAAAGAAAGAAAGAATTAACCATTTTAAGAACCTAAGGCAAACATTATTGTCTTAACATAGAATAGTATAAGTTATATACTTATAGAATTAGTAGTTATGATATTGTTCATACACTTAAAATTTAGAAACTTACTTAAGGTAGGATACCTACAGAATAAGAAGGGTTACACAGTGGGATGCTCGTGATGATCTGTTGTTCATTTTGTGCTCATTTTGTGTTGTTATAACCTAAGAAAAGAATTAATTCATTTTTAAACCATTGTTTCAAAAAACTTTATTAAATTTTGATATTTGGCTAGCACTGCGTTTGCACTGGTTGTCCCAGGATGGTTCCGCTGCTCGCTCCTCGCGAAATGTTGTTGTTTTCACCCACATTTCGCTCTAGAAAGGGGGTGATGTTGCATTGCAAAAACCTTATCATGTTTTTTGTTGCAAACCTTTGTTTTGTGTTCTTCGACGCTCAGACGTATCCTGTGGGTTTTCTCCCATCAGTCGAAGGGGTTCTTCAGGCAAAGAAGTAAGAGAATCTAGAAACATTTTTGTTGTCATTTGCTTCGTATCTTCAGGAGTCCTTCCTCACTGAAGAACGCCGGTGGAACATAATAACTTGTTAAATATGATGTGGCTTATCATTTTGTGTGGGATATCACAATATTTTACACATCTTTTTATAAAACTTTCGTTTTAGAAACCCTTATGATTTTGTTTACATATCGCTTGACAGTATGACGTTTGAGATGTTGACCATAGAGTAAGTAACGTAATAACGTTGACATTGACATTTCGTAGATTCCTGTAATTTTTTCATTGAGAACAGAATTCATTAGGTTCAACAGCCCTTTATTGATTTATCGATTCAGAAAGAAAAGTTTTGTTTGTTTTTACGCTGGCAAGTCCTGGCAACATCCTTTTTAACTTTGGTTTTTGATGGAGTAAGCGGGCGAATAATCCGCTCCTGTGAATTAAATACCACACCGCAGAATAGTAAGTTATTTTACTTGGTTTTCAACCTGATTCGTTGCCCGCTGGAGATTGAAGCGAGGATTATCATTTTCACTGATTTCCACAGTACTTGGGATGATTGCCGTGCAGATGATGATCGCATGGCGGCCAACAATTCCATGAGGTCCAAAGCGGTGGATTGGTAAGAAACCCATCTCGTCTTGTTTCCAAATCCACGTACCTAAATTATAGTAGAATTAGAAGTAACGTCGTTGTCATTGTTGCAGATTCCGCCGCTCTTTTGTTTTGGTTTAGTGTTTGTGCTTGTAAAGCGTCCATGTCTGCGAAATGACTCGTAGCCTACCATTTTGATTTCGACGTCGATACGTCGCAATAACATTTAGAAGCAGAAATATGTCTTGGTGAAGCTCAATTAATCAATATTAATGCCACGCGCATTTGGTATGTCAATTTTCTCTTAATTTTCTCACGTCAGTCAAGTGTCTACAACGAAGAAAGAACCTAGAATGTTTTTGGACTTTAACTAGAAATTATGTGATCAAGAATTGTAAATTTAACTTCAACGAGCGGAACTGGCCCTTCTGTCTCAATCCTTTGGTGTAACTTTAAAACTTAGAACTACAATGTTAAAGGTTTAACTTATCTATACTTAACCTAGTACCTAAGTACTTAATTTTACATTGTTTAACAAATGTACTAACATAATAGAAATATCTTAAAGAATGTACCTATAAATAACAGAACCGTCATTGATGTACAATGGTAAGAAATTGAAGAACATATTTTACAATACATAAGATTAGCACGCTAATTCCTTGTCTCATTTCCCAGCATTATCGTGCTGGTGGCGCCCTTGTTAGAATTAGTTATCTCGGATAGGTAGGTCTAACCCCATCTCACCCGCCAGAGGCAGGCCCGCAGAGCGCACACAGAACCCACTACCCCTCGAGCTAGCCGTTCACCACACCGGTGACCCGGTAAGGTAGCAAATTTCAGTAGAAGAACAAGAAGAACCCTGGGAGAAGCACAGGAACGAATTAGACTCCTAACATCATTGTTTTAGATAATAGCTAAGCGTTATGATACATACCCAATTTGGGGTTCTTATTTGAGGATGTTCGCGTGGCGTCAGCACCAGGTGTACCGAAGTTTTGTATAGCAACGCCGGGAAAAAGTCTTGTAGCGACGTCACTACGATGAGGCCGCAGTTACTAAAACAAAGAACCTATATTTGTGAATTTGGAAGATCACAACCTCAAATCTCGCATGCTCGTTCAGGTCGCAATTTACGCACTTACCTTTTTTTTCAGGAAACTCGCTGCAACTTCGATTTAGAGGTCTAACGTCGTATTTCTTTAGCTGGAGATCCAATTTCGACTAGAATTCCATTTCATGTAATTATTCAAATATTGAACAAGCAATCAGACCAAGGTCAAAAAGTGAAAGTCGAGAGAGAGGACGTGGCCGTCATCAAAGAGAATATAGAATCAGATCTGTCAGATGTGACCCTGTCAACTTAATTTTCCTTTATTGGTTAGGCTAATAGTGTTTTGCCAGAATAATGGCTTAACAAGTGCATTGTATTTGTCTAATGTGAAAAATTGTAAAGTATTAAATGGAGGGTTACAACACAGAGCAATTTATAAATACTAATTGTAGCAAAGATGCTAAACCAAAAACATTTTCAATGAATATTATCTTTTGATTTGTCAATAAAAGTTTGATCTGTAAAAAAATGTTTCACTTACCTTAAAGTTATCAGTAGTCTTTCTTCAGGGCTGATTGGTTTTCTCCAATTTGTAACTTGCTTCCGAAGTCCTTCTCTTACTTTTGACAATACGATATGGTAACATTCCAGTGACATTTTATAAACTGTGCGAAAACGATCAGGATATTTATATAATTTTTCCATTATTTTGTAGTACCTGTGCTCTTCTGCATTTCTCCACACTGGATGTATCCAATACCTTCTTGGTCTTTGCTGTAAATTAATAATCTGTAGCAAAGCCAGTGCATCTTCATCTTCGTCTGAAGAGGAATACATGTCTTATCCCGTCAATATCACGCTCTATAATGACTTAACTTGCCGTACCGTCCCCGCGTCTGTTTGCGCAGATATCGCGCCTGCACCGTATCTGCGCCGTGTCTGTACCGTACCTTCGTCTCGCCGTCTTCTATTTGCGTTGCCCCTTAGGCTACTCGAAAAAGATGAAAAGTTCTTTTAGTTGAATGATCGAATCTCAACACAAATGAGCCTAAGCAAAAGAAAAAAAAATTATACCCACGCAATAGCAAAAAGTGTAGGAAAATCAAGATAAAAAGATGGCAACACCCTTCGCCCTTCGTTATTGTCGGGGAATACCCCGTATTTGTCGTATCTATAACGTAACCAAATTTATGATCCAACCAAGATAAAGTATTCGCTTGGCTGTTGATAACCATTGTAATTATACGTATTATAAAAATACATAACGACTAAATTGTTTGGGAAAATTCAGTAAATTTTAGTCGCTTATCCTGTGCGTGTTCAGTCAGTTCATTGTTCGTTCGTCGTCTGATTTTGTATTGTAGTTGTGACAAAAAATGGGAAAGCACGGAAAATACGTGAAGCATTATCGTGACGAATGGGAAAAAATTCCAACATTTAAAAGTAAGTACATACTTACGAGATGTTTTTTCTTTATTTCTGACTATATATAATATTATTTATATGCATTGTTTATATGTGAAAGTTTGTGAGGATGAATGGATGGAGGCCATGGATGTTTTTTGCTCCATTAAATAACTCATGCTTCCTTGATTAAATAACTCATTTTAAAGCTATAAAGTTCCAACGGGAAAATATGTTCTTGCGGAAATTTCAAACGCGGGCGAAACCTCTAGGCGAAGGATTTATTAATATGATAATATTAAAAATCTCCAACTAACCCACACTTTTATTTTACAGGTTGGCTAGCTCGAGCACCCGTGGAACTAACAGATAGTGGAAAAGGTGAGGCATATTGTAAATTATGTGTTTCACCACTCCGTGCACACAAAACTGATTTAGAAAAGCACATGAAAAGTAAAACACATAAAGACAAGGAATTAAGATTTGCAAAAACACAACCCAAGCTTGCATCATTTGGCTACTCCTCAGTTAAAGACACTTCAACAAAAGAAAAAATAATGGACATAAAAATTTCTACTTATATCGCTGCTCATAGCTCCATCCGTAGCATAGACCATTTGACAGAAGTTTTGAAAACCTGTGGTATAGGCAGTCCTCTTGAAAATATACAATTACACAGAACAAAGTGCTCTGCCATTATAAAGAATGTCGTGGAACCAGCCATGCTTAAAGAACTGTTAGAAGAACTTGGTGGGCAAAGTTATTCTATAATACTGGACGAATCCACTGATGTAGCAACAGTAAAGTACATGGCGTATTGCATCCGATACTACAATAAAAAACTAGAAAAATTGTTGTAGATTTTTTAGGCTTTCAAGAAGTGTACGAAGCAACAGCTGATGCCCTGTATACATCCTTTAAGAGATTTTTATCTGATATGGGCTTAAATATTCAGAATCTCATCGCAATAGGAACTGATGGAGCTAGTAATCTTTGTGGCAAAAATCACTCCCTTTTCACTCTTTTAAAAGCAGACATACCCTATTTGCAGTTGTTGAAGTGCGTGTGCCACTCCCTTAGTTTGTGTGCATCCAAAGCGTGCACTGAATTACCATATTGCCTGGAATATTTACTTAGGGAAACCCAAAATTGGTTTGCTCACAGTCCATTGTGAATGAAAGTCTATCAGAACTTATTTGAAACTATTAATGATGGCAAAAAGCCCTTGAAACTAACTCAATTGTCTGCAACTAGATGGTTGGCATTTTATGCAGCTGTTAATACAAACTTCAGCTTCAGGCTTGAGCTCAAAACCCATTTTAATATGGTTAAATCGTCAGAAGAGAGATGTTTATTACACAGCAAGGGAGCTTGCTGCTATGTATAATGATGACACGAATTTATTATACTTATTGTTTCTATGTCCCGTACTAAAAGAAGTAACAAACGTGAATGTTATATTTCAAGCAAGTAATGCAAATATAACAAAAGTATACAACGACCTTCGGATTCTTCTTCTGTCCATTGCAAGACGTCTTTTCAAACCATTATTTTTGAGAGGTCAAAGTATGTCCGAAAACGCCTCATTGGCAATGCTTCATGAAGCGGATATAGCAGCTGTTAGGCGAGCTTTAGAAAAAGCCGAAGCACCATATGAAAATTCATTGCTTCCACAGGACTCGATCGATTTTGGAGAAAAGTTCAATGAATTACTTGCAAAAAGATCTGTTTCTGACAACAAAGCCAAAGAAGTCAAACAGCGATGCACAAACTTTCTCGTGCGCTTAGTGAAGGAATTAGTTGACAGGTTACCAGTCAATGTGTCGGTGGTGGAAAAAATTGATGTTTCGTCACCCAACCGCTGCCTCTCAACCAGCAACAGACCTAACATTGATGATTTTCCCTGGCAGTTATGTGAACCTAATATTGACAAGGAATCTATAATAAACCAATTCCGCACTTTAAGTACGATGCGTATAGAGGAAATAATTGGCACTGCTTCTCCTATTGATATTGTAAATTTCTGGGTACAGGTATTGAAAATGCAGAATGCTGGAGGCAATCCCATGTTCAAAGATTTAGCGGAGTTTTCCTTGCGTTGTCTTTCATTACCTTTAAGTAATGCTGTCGTGGAAAGAATTTTCAGCGTAATGGGTACGATAAAGATAAAATTAAGAAACAGAATGCAATTACCCATGCTGATCGCCATTCTAAGAATTCGTACACATATGAATGTCAGAAGCATTTGCTGCAACAACTTTGAACCAAGCAATCATATGATAAGTTTACATGCAGGAAGAAAAATGTACGATTCCAGCGGTTATTCTGGATGCTTTGCTATTGCTCGCAGCAGATGAAGCAGAATCGGAGTGTATATAAATAAATAAATTGTTAAAAAACTGTTTTTTATTTTAGTTTCGGCGTATGGGCTACTTTAGGCTACCTCATTTAAAATTCGGCTACTTTAGGCTACTCAAGCTCTGAAAATGGGCGACACCAGGTCCCGACTTGTTGGCAACACTGGTCTTAACGTCATCGCTAGTCACAGCGTTCGATCCATGACAGCCGGTTGTTTCGCGCCATATTTATTGTTATTTTCGTGTGCAATTTGTTAAGAGCAAGCCGAAAGATTAATATTGGAAAGGTACGTAATCTTTTATAATTATGAATAAATATTAATTGTATCCTTTATATTAGAGTCTCAAGTGTGAATGCATGTCATTTAACATGACAAACAATAAAAAATTATATAAATAAGGGGTCATGTAATTTACTGATTCTTAAAACGACTTAAGATTGAGTAGTTGACATGACCTAATGGATTTTCATGAAATTTATTAATATCGTATAATTTATGTGTCATCTTGCTGCTTATACATTAAATTACTCTATTATATCTTCTAAAATAATTTAAAACCATTTTGTTCAGTAGTTGACAGGAGGTGTCAACTATTAGAGATTTAGGTGTCAACTATCGAATTATTTTTCTTTCGTTTTGTAGATGCCACCGACAAAAGGAAATTTTAGGAATTATACACAAGAGGCTATGGAAGCAGCGGTACAGTCCGCGAGGTATAAGCTGAGCTTTGCATTTGTGTGAGTGTACATGGATAGTGTAGGTGTGATAACCGGCCTTAGGCGCGGCGCCATTTTCGCCCGGTAAAAACCGGTTTAAACTGATTTTGGGTAACCAGCCTGAGGCGCGGCGCCATTCTGTCTCGCCGCGCTCCTGCCGCACTTCACCTCTTGTACAGACTGCAGCGTGACGTGTTTAATATTATTTTGTTTTTGTTTGATATAAGTGTTAGTAAAATGGATGCCAACACAAATAAGCGCAAAATACGGAAACCATTAAATAGCCAAGTAAAAGAAATTTTGTGTAATTTAAATAGCTATTTTAAAGACATGAACGATAAAGACATGTCAAGTGTGACTACATCAGCCCAATTGGTATCGACATCGACAGGAATTCCACTGTCAACTGTTAAAAGAGTCTTATTGGAAGGTAAACGTGTTTTGAAAGATGGAACCAAATTCAAATCTCCGAAAAAGACCAGATGCAGGAAAAATATAATAATCATTGATGATTTTGATAAAGCAGTAATCCGTAGAACAATTCATAATTTTCACATTACTGACAAAGAGGTGCCAACAATGAAAAGAATTCATGAAAAATTAAAGGCTGACATTAACTATCCAGGATCAATATGGTCATTGCGAAAAGAAGTATCTCTTTTAGGATTCAAATGGTCAAGGACAGAGAATAACAGAAAATGTTTAATGGAAAAGCATGAGATCCGTCACCTACGTATAACTTATTTACTTAAAATTTCCGAATACCGTATTCAGGGCAGGCCTATCGTTTATACCGATGAAACATATATTGACACCACTCACACTTCATCAAAATCATATTCAGATGGCAGCACTTCTGGTTTGAAGAAACCTATTTCTAAAGGAAATCGATTGATAATCGTTCATGCCGGCGGCGAGGACGGTTTCATACCAAATGCGCTGCTGATGTTTAAAGCTAATCAAAAAAGTGGTGATTATCATAACAATATGAATACAGAAAACTATACAAAATGGTTACAAACGCAATTAATTCCCAATTTGAAGCCCAATAGCGTTATTGTAGTTGACAACGCATCTTACCACAATTCGTTAAAAAATCCCGCTCCCAACTCAAATAGTCGCAAACAAGATATGATTGACTGGCTCAAGTTACGCAATATCGATCACTCAATATCCATGCTTAAACCACAACTTTATCAATTGATACTGCATAATAAACAACGATTTATTGAATATAAAATTGACACCTTATTAAGAGAACATGGTCACAGCGTCCTTCGTCTACCACCCTATCACCCAGATTTCAATCCGATTGAAAATATATGGGCAATGATAAAAGGATACGTCGCGAAAAAAAACGTGTCAATGAATATGGATACAATAATGAGGTTAGCAAATGAAAAAATTGAAAGTATCACTGTACAGGAATGGAAAAATGTTTGTGACCATGCAATAAAAGAAGAAAAAAAGTTTCATGGATACGACGCCGTTATTGACAATATAACGGAAAGATTCATTATTAAAACAAACGACACATCAGACGAGAGTGAAAATGATAACGAGAGTGATAAAGAAAGTGACTATGGTGCAATGTCTGGTGTAGAAGATGTGTAGTTATTTTGTCTTTCAAATTGATTTTTTAGTAATAATCACACAATAATATGTACTCATCAGTCAAATACACAGCTGGACTTTATTTTATCAATTTAGTTTTATTTTATTTTAATAATATTAATTTTTAAGAGTTTGTTGTCTGACTGTACTTTTGGTGATCACTCACACTAATGCAAAGCTCAGCTTATACCTCGCGGACTGTAGAAGATGTGCGTTTACATAAAACTCCTTATAAGACTGCTGCAAAAAAAATTAACGTACCAAGGATTACACTAAAGTACAAGGTTGAAGGAAAACATCCAATTGACCGGTAAGTCAGTTTTAAATATATTAAGCGAGTGTATATACTAAATTTAGCTGTAAGTGCGTCAATAAAATAACATTGTTGTAGATATGTATTTACTTCCTAATTTAATTTTTAGAAAAATGGGGCCACCAGCCGTATTGAGTAGAACAGAGGAAAAAACTATTGTAGATTGGATTTTTGAAATGGCCCGTGCAGGATTTCCCGTCACTATGAAGGAGGTTGTCTTTAGTGTGCAGCGTCTATTAACAGAATTAAAAAGGCCGAACCCGTTTAAAGACAATTGCCCAGGAAAATCGTGGATGAAAGGATTCATGAAGAGGAATCCTGGAATAAGTGTTCGTATGTCTCAAAACCTTACAAGATCAAGAGCTGTTATATCCAAGGAGCAAATTTTAAATTGGTTTAAAGAAGTAGAGACATTTTTGGATCAGACTCAACAAAAAGACGTTTTACAAGATCCTAGAAGGATCTTTAATACAGATGAAACTCCTTTTTTTTTTAATCCGAAGGGTGGTAAAGTTTTAGCACAAAAAGGGGACAAGACAGTATATCAGCAAGTTAATCAGATGAGAAAGAATGCCTAACCGTCCTTATCACAGGTAGCGCATCTGGTACTATACCTCCTCCAACAATTTTGTTTAAATATAAAAGAATCCCACAAGAAATTGCGCAGAATTTTCCTCCAGAATGGGGTCTGGGAAAACAGATTCTGGTTGGATGACTTGCGAGGCGTTCTTCGAATTTATTGCCGACATTTTTCATCCTTGGCTGAAGAAAGAAAGTATTCTTTTCGTGGACGGGCATGCGTCTCATCTAAGTCTACAAGTGAGTCAGTTTTGCGAAAAAAATGGCATCATCCTTTTTGCCCTGTACCCCAATGCAACACACCTATTACAGCCAATGGATGTTGCTGTATTCAGAACTCTGAAAGAGCATTGGAAAAAGAGGGCAAACGAATGGAGAATATCTAATTTGGAAGCTCCAATCTTAAAGAAAAAAGATTTTCCAAAACTTCTGAAAGAAGTTATCGACACTACACTGAACGCGACAATCTTCGAAAATGGTTTTATAAAATGTGGGCTATTTCCGTGGCACCCGGAAATAGTCACTGTTCCATTAAACAATGAACACCTTCATAATCAAGTCTATATTTTTAAGTTTACAAATACATATATAGGTTCAGTCAGTTTTATCTAATAACATTTCATTTTTGTGTACATCTTAATTTAAACATACTATGTCAATTACTGAAAATAACAAGTGTCAACTACTACATATTTTTGTTTTTACTAGGTGTCAACTACTAAGTTACTACCTTCATTTTATTTAAAAAAATATATAAAAAATACGCATCAGTTTTATTTATACAATTCTTGTCATATTCTGAAAGTGTAATAATTTGCGCAACTATTACCAAGTAGAAACTCTCTGTAAGATGATTTCATACCAAACTATGTCTATAGACATACTAATAAACCCTTAAGGTGTCATCTACTGGATAGTTTACCCATTGATGTGTTCCTCAATAATAAATCATAATAATTACACCTAATTGGCATAAATAATTTTAATAACAAAGTATTAAGAGGAGGACCGGCAGCAGCATCCTCTCAGTTAAACGTGGTGAACATTCTGTGATCAGCAAGCTGCCTGCCAAGCGTGGGGATTATGGCAACCCCTCCCTATTTAGGCGGAACCAGCCAACCAATATGTTAGTATTTGTTTAAGTAGGCTACATTTAGGTACGATTAACGAATCATTGAATAACTAGGTATTACTAAATAATTAATGTATTTCAGGTGATTCTGGCTATGTTCCGAGGCCTTGGTTGATGACCCCATTCCTCAACACAGAGCTAAACTCTCCTGAAGTCCACTACACTTCAATGCATGTGTGCACTCTTTAATGTGGTGGAGAGATGCATTGGTATGGTCAAAACCCGCTGGCAATGCCTATCGGCTTACAGGTGTGTAGTTTTCTATTATTAAAAAAGTAAATTGAAAAACTGTTCTAATTTTCTTTCTATGATTGATTGACTGGCCCATTTGATCGCTCACTTACCTGATGTTAATTTTAAGTAGTGGTATGGATAATTTTAAAATAAAATAATTAATATAAAATGTATAATTATTAAGCGTAACTGTAATACAAACTACATACTTTTACAATCAAACAAGTGACGAGACGAGCAAGACGTTCGCCTAGTGGTAAGCGTCACGCCAGCCCATAACAGTAGCAGTGCTAGAATTACGAACTTACGAACACAATCCTGCGCCGCACTTGTCAACCTGACATATTAGATGTTAAATCTCTTCAGTAATGTCTCTTGTAACATTGCCCTTGAAACCGGAACACAGTAATGCTTGCACATTACTGCTTTGCGGTTGAATAACTGGCAAAGGTGTGGTACTTCCCCAGGCGGATTCTGCAGTAGAGTCCTACCTCTACAACACTACTACCTACATTAATTTATTAACTGTGTGTTAAATACATTTCAGGTTCCACCATGTCACCGTGCATCTGACTGAACTGCCTAGCTAGATACCTTCAACTGCATGCCTTCACAAGTCTTCCTGGCAGGCCTTTTATCACCCTTAGTCAAGAAATAATAGTGAAAAAAACCTTTTTTTTCAATGCATTATTATTATGAACAATGGTTAATACATACATATATGTGGAATAGTTCAATAACTCTTATTTTTTTTAGTTTGATTTGCTTTGATCTAGTTGCAATCAAAAAGACCCAATTTTCTCAAGGCTCAAAACTCTTCCCGAAATTTTTAGGGCAATATGAAATAACTGCTAGGAAGGAAGCCAAATGACAGATACGCCGTGAAGAAGGTGGGAAATCAGGAGGGACCCATTAATACCACTACTTCTGCAGATCTGATGAAGCCGTGGATTGCGCCAGAAAACGAAAGTTCATCTGGGACAGATGAATGAGCAGGATGGCCGTGTGGATTAGTTTAATAACTCTTATTTTTTTTTGTTTGATTTGCTTTGAACTTCGTTCATACGAATTGGTAGTTTTGTTATCTGTGGTTACTTTGAGTTATCTGTGAATGAGAGAAGAGTGGAAAAAAAGGAAGTTGTCAAAGAGAGTTGAAAAAAGAATGTACCTAATGATTGTGAAGACTATTAAATAAATAAAAAGTGCAGTATTTACTACAAGTAATGTTGTTTCAAGCCAATCCCACAACTTTATGGGGGCTCGTCCGGGATCCGAAACAATATTTGAAGTAAATCTACGAAGAAAACGGAAGACGCATCGAATTCAGTGCCGTTTCGTGTTCGCTTGGTTCGCCATAGTGGCCGCCATTTGCAACCGTTTTATCGACGCTGCACCGGCGACGAAGGGTGAAGGCAACCAGTAATGCCGGCTCCTCATTCACGCGCGATTAGCCCGCGAAGGCCGCGATCTGTGAATGAGGATAGTTTCACGGCATCACGCCTCGCGTTCGCGGCTTCGCGATCGCGGGTCGCGGCGTTCCCCGATCGGAGTCGGTTTTTCTACCCGCGTCAAAGGGATCGCGCTCGGTTCACGCCACGCGACTGCGAATAGTATCCCCATTCGCGAATCTTTTCAGTAGCGAGCGGGACTCGGTGTCGAACGGTCGTGTCATGTTGGCTATTTTTTTTTCGTCCAATGAGCGTCACGTGGAGTAACGACTTGGAGCTTACTCTGATAGAGTATTACCAAGTTGAAAGTATACTTTGGTTAGCGAAACACCCGGACCATAAAAATAAAATGAAGGTTCACGATGCATGGAAACGAATCAGTGATTCCATGAACATTTCGATAATTGAGTTGAAAAAAAAGAAGGATTCCCTTTTCTCAAGTTATCGAGCGTATCGAAAAAAAGTAAGAGATTCGATTCGTAGCGGCGCTGGATCAGGCGAAATATATAAACCAGTCTGGTTTGCTTACGAAATAATTGATTCGTTTTTCGGAGAAAACAACAATTGCAATAAAACAATTGAAACTGTAAGTACATATTTTTATTTATTCGAAAATGATTAACAAACCTAAAGATTACTTACAAGCAAAACTCACATACTTATCTAGTACCTACTAGCTAAATAACTTGCAAACTCGTCTCTTACTTCATGAGCATTTAGTGTAGCTCGTCGTGGTATATGTCCCATGTCACGAACAGCACCAGTCGATTCAATTTCGTTCCTCCATAGACCAGGTGTAATCAAAGTATCGTTTTCGTCATAAATGTCTACGGTTCCGGGTGGCGAATAAAAAGTTGATGAAGAGACACTTTTTTTAAGAAGTTATGCATTAATATACACGTCATTGTTATAATTTTAACTTTATCAGGATTTAATCGGATTGGTTTTTTAAATATTCTAAATCTTGAAACTAGTATTCCAAATGTATTTTCTACGACAACCCTAGCGCTAGATAATTTTTGATTGTAAATACGTTTAGGTGTTCCCCAATCGTGGTTGCCAGAATATGGCTTCATAACATGTTCTGTCAGTGCAAAAGCACCGTCTCCCACAAAAACATAAGGTACATCTTTATTTGAACCGGGCAAAGGGTGCGGTGTAGGTAAATTCAATCTATTACAGGAAATTTTATCCCAAAGTGAACTATTCCTGAATACACCACCATCGCTAATTCTACCTTGGCATCCTATGTCTGCAAAAATAAAATTATAATTACTGTCTACTAAAGCCAATAAAACAATACTGTAGGTTTTCTTGTAATTAAAATATTCTGATCCTGAGTGATCCGGACATTCTATAACAATATGTTTTCCGTCAATTGCGCCAACAACACGTGGAAATTTATGGGCAAATCCTTTTTCAATTTCCATCCACTCGTTTGCATTAGTTGGCATCTGTAAACAAAAAAATCATATGTATTTTTATTTTTAGGAACAATCATCATTGTCTGTGAATGAATCGTCAGTGCATGCCGATGAAGAGGATGAGGAACGTTTGAGTGGAATACGTCAAAACCAAGAACCGATGCCACCTACTCCTACTATTCGACGACGCAAACATCCGCCTGAGGTAGCAAAGGCCGAAAATGTTGTGAAAGATGCTTTAAGCACATTAAAGACAACATTAGATGCTCGACACGCAATAGAAGAAGATGAGTGTGACCTGCATGGAAAAGTGATTGCTAAAAAACTAAGGCAAATACCCGAAAACGAACGGACTGAGTTTGTCTGTCAAATTTACAATTTATTTGTTAATCGAGATAAAACACAGCATGCTTCATATTTTTTGCCATCTCCCTCTCCAGCTACCGCTTACTCTTCATATTGCGAACCACATATGTATTCATCATCGTCATCTCTGCCAGAAGTCATAATTCCAGAGAAAAATACAGCTCCAAAAATCATCATTACTTCCAACAGAATAGTTAAGCCAGCCACAGAAAATCCAGATTATGGGGATAATGCCATTGATAATGATTTTAAATACGAATGATTGTTAAACTAACTACATTTATTGAAGTGATCGTAATGATTTGATTAAAAACAATTATGAAAAATTATGTACTTATTTGTTTGTATATTCAAATACATACCTTAATATTATCCTTCAGTACTTCATTCAAAGCCAGGCACACCTCTGGAATAATTTTTGATATGATTTGTGGTGAAATTTTGAATAAAAAATGGAGACTTTCGAAGCTGTCGCCAGAAGCCAAAAATCGTAATGTAACGGCTAGGCGTATTTTAGCTGGAATTGCTCGTCTAAATTGAGTATCTTGCTTAGTAATTATTGGGGAAACTTGGTTCAGTATGTAGTCGAAATCTAATTCAGACATTCTGGTAAACTTCTTAAATTCTCCAGACGGTTCCCGTACCAGTTCACTCAACTGTTTCTCCATAGTCATACTGAAAATATATGTACAAGTCAGTTAATTTACATTTTCACATATATAATTAACTGACCAGGTATTTATTTGATATATGTACATTAATATATAATTGTATGATTACCTGGTTCTGTTACGATGGATTTCCGTCATCCACCATCTTCTTTTTCTCCAAGTTTTTTTTGTTTGTGTTCTATTTTTAATTACTGTATAATTATAAAGAGCTAACGCACAAAGCGCCACAGAAGCAGCGGCAGCCACATCGGCGTCCATTCTCGTTGAGCGCGCGAACCTAACTGTGAAGATCTTGCGAAGCTGTGTGGGTGTAGATGCTATCGTTACCGTGAACCGCGCACCGCGAAGTCACGGCATGAATAACGCCGAATTAATCATGGCGCGGATCACGCGTTAATGAAGAGCCGGCATTAAAACGCGAAGTTCACGGCGCGAATCGTGGCGTGAATTCGCAGCAAGAATCGCGGGCGAGTGTAGAGCGGGCTTTAGGGTTGTCACAAATGATTGACATGAAATCCACACTACTATATAAAAGTGAAACGTTGTCTGTTTGTTTGTTTGTAAGTTTGTTTGGGAGCTTTCACGCCAAAACGACTGATCCGATTTTGATGAAACTTTGTAAATAGGTACTGTTCAATATAGAATCAAACATAGGATACCTACTTATTATCCCGGAAAATCGTAAGTTACCACGGGAAAACTGGAAAATATCGATTACTCGCTGCTGTATGGAATGGTTGCCGTGGAAACGAAATAATAATAAGTCTGTCAAAAAGAGCAGTTGTGCTATACTTTTGCATTGGTTTTTAATATCCTAGAACAACATAATTATAATGCTTTTTATCGAGATAAACTGTAGTCCGCGCGGACGAAGCCGCGGGCGGATCGCTAGTTAAATATAAAAAGTAATTGACTAATTCTAATTTCAAACTAAATATAATAAATGTGAAAGTTTGATTGTTTGTTTGTACGTTTTTAACGTCTCAACAACGGAGCGATGGATCGGCGTGATTTTTTACACCGAGATACTTTTAGTTGAAGTTTATTTATGACTACTTTTGAACCTAGGAAAACATTATTTACTATTATTATTATTATCTCTTTATTTAATTTTATTCACGGGTCTAGCCCGGACCTTTGAGAGGCATTGGTGGGGCCAAAACCAACACCAAGAGGCCCTGTTGAGTACAAAATCAATTACTATAGAATGTGTATAAAATGGAATTTAAAACTATTGTACAGTATAGGATAAAAAACAATAAACAGGGCTATTGTTAAAACCTCTTTGATGGCGCGCTCGGTCGCTACACTGTCCCCCACCGCCGGAACCCATAACATCTATGCGGCAGAACGTGACCCACAAATACGAGACGAGAGAATCAACCCCTCCCGGTCGCGGGCGGTATGGAGCTTCATATCGGGGGGGGCACGCATTCAGGCCGCGGTCGCAAACAGTATCGCCACCGCTAAGGCAGATGTCCGCCCTCTGGCCTTAAAGTGTAGGCTCCTCAATAATCTCAGGGCGCACGCTTGTCCTTTCCCCACGGGCGTGAACTGGGCAGTTCCGCTGAAGGCTGACATCCCCTCTGAGTTAGCGATGAGGGATGTTCTGGACGCCTGGGATTATCGCTATGTGGTAGTCACCCCCGATGTCCTAGACTATCACATACAAGCGGGACTGCAAGGTGAGCTTCAGGTCGCTGATGAAATCTGGCCCCTAAACGACCCCGCCGTAGGTGTTGTGGTGCTTGATGCCGCTTCGAGTAACACGACGACACTGTGGGCGTTGCAGATATTGCTCGCCCTTCCTTACCCGTTGGTCACCAGGACCGACTGGTTCGTAATTAACGACCACACAGGACGGGACGCGACTGATGCGGCGGCCTTTGTGAGAAATGAGGCCCTTGTGACTATACCAAGCGGTGTTACTAAGCTCGTCTTGGTCACATCATCGGAGAAGACGAGAATGCACATCGGCGGCTATGAGATGGACGTCCACGCTGTCGACCGGACGGGAGACCTGGGCTTCCTTCAGCCCATCAACGCGCATGACTTACTGGCCGAGTGCGTGAGAGTAGTTACTACCTGCACCCAACCGCTATCAGCGGTATTCGACATCTGGGCGAAAGAGCGGCTGTCGGGAAATAGAGTCGATTGGGCCGAGATTGACAACATGATTGTCTTACTCACCAACCGCTTCCCGCCGCAGGAGGAGGTCAGTACTGACGCGGCTGGCGTCTCTAACACGGTGGGGGTCCCTCAGGCCTTCTTGGCTGCCGAGTTCGGCACAGACCGTCTGCCCCCTGTATCGGATGACGTGCCTGAGGAGTTCTACTCACGGTACGGCCACCAGCACGCGGTAACGGCCCTAGACCAGGTAGGGCCCTAGACCAGGTAGTAACCGACAGGGCAAATGCCGGCGAGCACCCCATAATCTACCTGGGAAAATGGGGAAATGACGTAGAGATAGCCACAGGCCTCGGGTTCGCCACAGCAGACCAACCCATTCTCAATGGGGGAGACGGTCGCACAGGGGCTGCAACCCCCATAGATACGGTATCTAGGGCAATAGCGATGAGGCGGGGGATAGAAGAGTTTAAGACCGCCGCAGTTATTGTCGACGAGGTGTCGTCACCGTGGGCTTATGCACATCTAAGCTCCTTTTGGTCTACATTGGTAGAAGACAACGGTTCGGGGAGTGGCGTGGCCATTGAAGAGATAGCCCATGATCTAATGGTCACTGCCCCCGGCGAAGTAGGGCTATCCTGGAGGGTGAACCAGAAAGAGGCAAATTAATGAGTTTCTGCCTCAATAATACGCATTTTCGTATTAACAAATGCTATTTATTTCGTAGCTAAGCATAAACTGACAAAACATATTAAAACAAAAGGCAATCGGCATTCTTCTAAAATAAAACTTAAAACCTCTTTGATGGCGCGTGGCCAGATACAGCACATTCCTCCCCAACTAAATCAAACTTAACATTTATAATTAACATCTGGATTCCTAGTTCCCCTAACAGGATACCGGCGTACAAGTTGTCGTTCTGGTGATCCTTGATCCGTGTCAGAGCTAGAAATAACTCCTGAAGAAGAAGCATCTAAAAATTCATCACCGGAATTCACATCTCTTTCCTCCCCAACTATATCTGCACTACTTCCGGCTGAATTCGGTGAAATATCAGCCATCGCCGCATTTGCGGGTGTTGTTGGAGTCGCTGAAGATACCATTTCCATTTCTGGAGACAACACAGGATTTAAATAATCTCCGAAACAACTGACATCATCTTGATCTTCATTGTCTACCGACAAACGTCCCTTGTACGCCAGTAGCTGATCTACATGCTTCTTAACAGTAATATTTAACATGGGTATAAAAACAGTAAACATCCTGGAGCCGATAGAACTTCTTACAATTCCGCGCTTCCAGGTGTGCTTATTGCCATTTTGGAAATAATATTTCACTAAAACATTGTCTCCCACAGAAAAAAATATCTTTCTGTGTCCAAACTGCTTACTCTGCGTTTCCTGTTTATTAACAACATTATTAGTGACTGCTGTGGATGATGACAAAGGTGCGACTTTGGTCATTCGCAACAAGTCTAGCCGACATCGCAGAGGTCTTCCTAACATCAAATGGGCCGGGGAAAATCCCGTAGTTGAATGAATGGAATTCCTATAGTCAAATAAAAATGTATTTAACTTCGACAATATTGCTTTTTGACTATCTGCGTCAGTTAAAATAGCTTTCAAGCCGTTTTTGACAGTTTTAACACTGTTTTCCGCCTGTCCATTTGAAGCCGCGTGGTAAGGTGCAATCGTTAAATGCTTAATTCCATTTAAATTGCAGAAAGATTCAAATTCATATGAACAAAAGTTTGATGCATTGTCAGTAACCAAGGTACCCACTAGTCCGAATCTGCTGAAAACCTCACTTAACTTGCTAATAACAGTTTCGCTGTCAGTCTTTGGCATTGGAAAGCACTCGACCCACTTAGAGTAAGCATCGATGGCAATTAAATATTGTTTCCCACACAACATGAACATATCTAAATGCACACGTTCCCAAGGTTGCTCTGGATACGGCCACGGTGCAAGTGGAGCATGTGGAGGATTACTACGTAATGTGTTGCAAACGTTACAGGAGCCTATTTTTTCCTCTATGTCCCTGTCAATATTTGGCCACCACATTCGAGATCTTGCCTCCGATTTGGTTTTTACCACCCCGAAATGAGAACGGTGTAGTTCGTCTAGAATTATTTCCCTATAATTTAACGGAATTACGACTTTATGTCCGCGCATAATACAGCCGTTTTCAACCGACAACTCGTGACGACACTGAAAAAAAGGTTTCAACGCCGGATTGTTGACTTTAGAAGGCCAGCCTTCAATACTAAATTTACAGACCTGTTTCAAGTTTTCATCGCGCTCTGTTTCTACTTTGACATGATCCAACGTTATTGGAAGTAAAACCGTATCCCCAATAAAATTAACATACGAAGCTTTGTTCGTATCTGCCGGTGCGTCGTTTATTGTTAGAGAATCAGCTGAACGCGATAAAAAATCTGCGACGTTATTTTCACTTTTGACGTATTCGATTTCAAAATTATACGCCGATAAAAACAACGCGTATCGCTGCAACCTATTAGCTGCTAAAACAGGCACACTCTTCTTACTACCAAAAATAGCCAGAAGAGGCTTGTGATCAGTGCGCAAAACAAATGGCGCCGAACGTCCATACAGGTAGTGATGAAATTTTTTAACAGCAAACACTATCGATGTTGCCTCCTTCTGTATCTGTGAATAATTAATCTCCGCCTTAGAGAGAGAACGTGTCGCGTACGTGACTACACGCTCGCTGCCGTCTGGCTGTCGTTGAGCCAACACTGCGCCCAAACCGACTGGACCTGCGTCACATGTCACAATGGTGGGATATGCAGAGTTGTAATGTGCCAAAACACGCTCTGACGCTAACTCCTGTTTAATTCTACAAAAAGCATCGTGCTGCTCTCTATTCCATCCCCACTTGACACCCTTCTTCAACAAACTGTGCAATGGACTCAATACTGCTGAAGTTTGAGGCACAAAACACCTATAATAGTTCACCATTCCCAAAAAAGACTTCAGTTCAGAAGTATTTTTCGGTGGACTACATTTTAAAATTGCTTCTACCTTTTGTGTTGACTTATGAAGTCCGTTTTTGTCTATTACAAATCCCAGATATTCTACTGAACTCTTGAACAACTCACATTTGTCCCGCTTGAGCCGCATACCAGCCTCCTGCAATCTGCTCAGCACTAACTCCAATCGCTGCAAATGAGTAGCCTTATCAGGGCCCGTTAATAAAATGTCGTCTAAAAATATGCACACACCCTCTATATCCCCAAGTAACTGCTCCATAGTGCGCTGGAAAATGAAAGGAGCATTAGACAACCCGAACACAAGTCTGGTGTAGCGATATAAACCCTTGTGTGTGTTAATACATGTAAATTTCCTTGATTCATCTAATTCCAGTTGATTATAAGCTCTTGATAAATCAAGTTTCGAAAACGCCACCCCTCCATGAAGCTTAGCAAACAAATCTTCTATGCGCGGAAGACTGTAATTATCAATATACAACCCTTTGTTTAAAGTCACAGAAAAATCCCCACATATCCGAACATTTCCATCGGGTTTGAGTACAGGAACAATCGGTGTGGCAACATCCGAATAATCAACCTTTTCTAAAATGCCTAAGTCTACCATTTTATTTATTTCTTTTTCAACCAAAGGCTTTACTTCTAACGCAACCGTTATTATTATTATTATTATCTCTTTATTTAATTTTATTCACGGGTTTAGCCCGGACCTTTGAGAGGCATTGGTGGGGCCAAAACCAACACCAAGAGGCCCTGTTGAGTACAAAATCAATTACTATAGAATGTGTATAAAATGGAATGTAAAACTATTGTACAGTATAGGATAAAAAACAAAAAACAGGGCTATTGTTAAAACCTCTTTGATGGCGCGCTCGGTCGCTACACTGTCCCCCACCGCCGGAACCCATAACATCTATGCGGCAGAACGTGACCCACAAATACGAGACGAGAGAATCAACCCCTCCCGGTCGCGGGCGGTATGGAGCTTCATATCGGGGGGGGGGCACGCATTCAGGCCAAAGAAAACCGAAGGCAGAAAACCAAAGATTGGGAGCCTGTCACCCAGCATGAAATACAGGCATTTATAGGGATGCTTATCCTTATGGGCATCCATCCGCTACCAAACCTTGACTTGTACTGGTCATCAGATCCTTTATTTAGAGTCACTGAAATTGCGGACATCATGACCGCTAAGAGATTCAAACAGATACTGAAATGTCTGCACTTGAATGACAACAGTAAAATACCAAAAAAAGGTGAACCAAACTATGATAAACTGTATAAAATTCGACCTCTGCTTGATCGTATGAATACATTATTCCAAGAAGCTGCTGTAACTACAAACTCGCAGAGCATTGACGAGTGTATGGTAAAATTCAAAGGAAGAAGTACCCTAAAACAATATATGCCTAATAAGCCGACAAAAAGGGGTTTCAAGGTATGGGCGAGGTGCGACAGCGAAACTGGATACTTGTACGAATTCGAAGTTTACACAGGGAAGAAGGAAAATGCTACAGAAGTAGGACTAGGGGCTGCAGTAGTCAAAGGTTTATGTAAAACTTTGATTGAACAAAATGTGGTGAATATACACGTAGCATTCGATAACTTCTTCTCATCAACAGAACTGCTAAAATTTTTATATGAACATAAAATATATGCTACATCTACAGTTCGCTCGAACAGAAAAAACTTACCCATGATTATGAAAAACAAAAAAATGAAACTGGAGAAAGGAAAACACAAATGGCGTGTAAATGACGCTGTGGGTAGTTTTGTCTGGATGGATACAAAGTTGGTGTACATAATGAGCACTGCTTTTTGTCCTAGTGACACATCCATTTGCAAAAGAACACAGAAAGATGGATCAAAAAAAGAAATAGCCTGCCCTACTGCAGTATTGCAATACACAAAGAGGATGGGTGGTGTCGACCGATTTGACCAGAAGCGTGGAGTATACCCAGTAGCAAGAAGAAGCCGCCGTTGGTGGACCAGAATCTTTTATTTCCTTGTTGATGCTGCAATCACAAATGCACATATCCTGCATATGAAAAATCCTAGGGTACATCATATGCCTTTGACCAATCTGCAGTTCAGAACAATGTTAGGCAGAAATTTGGTCAACAATTTCTCATCGAGAAAGCGAAGGATCTCAAACTTGCCCAATTTCGTCACGAAAAAGCCAAAGATAAACAGCCGACAAAAAACTAAGTACGGAATACCAGATGAACTTAGACTACATGATGTCGGAGCACATTTGCCTGGGCCTCTCCCAACTTACAGGCGATGCCGGCTGTGCAGCAGTGCCAGTAACAGCAAAAAGTCGAAGGTGCAGTGCATTAGATGCGAAGTTCCACTATGTGTAGTTCCATGTTTCATGGGTTTTCATATGGCTTAGGCTAGAACATATGAAAACTCATGAAACATGAAACTACCTACGATGGTATACAGTATATGGAGAGGCGCCTAGGTGGTGCTGTCCACATATTGGACACCATGATTTTTTTTAAAGAAAAAAAAAAAAAAAAAGTCCAAAAAATTTCAAATAAATATCCGAATTACATACAAGTATTTTTATTTCTATAAATATGTCAGTTTCCTCTACCTTATAAAGGGTTAACGTTTATTTATAGGAATAGAAGAGAATAATGGAAATAGGGTTATAGTAGAATATATAGAAAACCATCAACACGACCATAATATGACCATCACAGACACACCAATGTCAACGAAAGGTAAAGTTTAAAACGTATATAACATGCATTCAATCATAGTAAGTAAAATACTACTGTAAATAATGCTATACTAAACTAATATGTATATTATATTATTTCTTTTCAGTGATCGAGGAGAATAAAATAGAAAATGACTTCAGTGTAAAGGAAAGTGTAATTGTAAGATATTACCATAGAAAATCTTGGAAGTATTACATAGGATTTATCGAACTGAAACTGAAGCATTTTTTTCCGTGAGATTTCTAAAAACAATAAAAAAAACAAACAGTCTTAAATTTATTGAACCAAAAAAATTAGATCAAGACATCGTGCCAAATGATTCTATTGTGAAAAAAATAGAATTAAAATTAATTGATTCGAATGAATATATAATAGCTAATAATTCTGCTGATAACATTTATTTTTAGTCTTAAGACATTAAAATATATTTTAATCATATTATTTGTCTTTATTCACTTACACTCTCGGGTCTAGCCCGGACCTTTGGAATACATTGTTGGGGCAATATAGAAATAACTATGACTACCTCACACTATCTCTAGGACTAGCGTCGATGGCATTGCATTCCAGCGAGGTTCAGAGACCATTGGACTGTGTCTTTTACATAATATTATAAAATTATTTTGTACAATCTGGGCAAAAATTATGGTGAACTTTTGATGCGGGGTGTTTCTTGTTATTATTTTTAATTTTCGCTTATCTGAACTAGGCTTAACCTTCTACTGACGTGGTATACGTCTCACAGACGTCATTATTTTTATTATGACAATATTTTGCAAACCACGCGACGCGCGGCGTTACCCCTCCCGCTACCTTCCCATCCCGCCATCTTGTTGCCGCCAGTCGCGGCCGCGAGCGCGCCGAGTGCACTGGTGTCCACGCAGGAGCGATCACCGTCTCACAGACGTAAGTACGGTGTTTATGTACAAAAACTTAGCATGTCTCTTGGTCGTCACCTCTGTGTTTACGTAGGTAGCCCCATAGGGTCTCGTTGACGTTACATCGGTTTTAATTTTATTCAATTTCACAGAATGCCTAGAAAGAAGAAATCTTCACCAAAAACAATGCCACAAACACCTAGGCAAGCTAGGAGTACGACAAGGAAACGGAAAGGGGGCCCAGTTGAGAGATCCAGTTCACCACCGCCACGGAGACCTCGTCGTAACAGGCCTTTGAAAGACGCAGAAATATACCAAAACCTCGTGTCTGAGAGTGATGACAACTGCAGTAATTTCGACGACGACATGGGCGATCCTGATTTTGTTCTGGAAAGCAATCACAACACGGAATCTGAACAATCCGAAGACGACGAGAGTCAATCCATGAATCACGATGTAAATGAGGGTAGCCAGGAAGAAGTCAGGTAACTGTTTCGTGTGTATGTTTTGTATGCATTAATAACACCATTATACCTATTTACTATTTATATCAAACTTTATTTTATAGTTTGGACGACGAACATGAAGAAAATACACGTGAAATTGATATTGAAGGAAGCCATGACAGTAACGGACAGAATGAAGAACAGGATAGCAATGAACAAGTAGGACAAGAACAGTGTAATGAGGAAGAAGCTGAAAATGAGCAGATTAGAGAGAGAAATAACGATAATCAGGTAACAAGTGATGAACAGGAAACGTCAGAACAGGTAACTACAAGTAATCCACGCTATTATTATGGAAAAAATAGATACAAATGGTCTTCAGTGGAACCATCACGCGCAACGAGAGTTCGTTCGCACAACATTGTTAATGCACCACAACAAGTAAGTCCAACGGAATTCACATCTTATGAGGATTTATGGAAATTATTTTTTACCGAAGCAATGATTGAAAAGATAGTAACACACACTAATGGGAAACTGATTACCTATAGAGCCAAGTTTAAAGACCAGAGTAAATCTGAACTGGCGGCAACGAATGAAAGAGAATTGAAGGCGTTAATTGGTTTATTGTTCTATACGTCAGTATTCTGTTCAAATCACGAGAATGCAGAATTTATTTTTGCGACAGATGGAACAGGACGTGAAATATGCCGTTGTGTCATGTCTAAGAACAGGTTTTTGGTTTTAACAAACTGTTTGAGGTTTGATGATGCTGAAACAAGAGCTGATCGATTAAAAAATGATGGTCTCGCTGCTATTTCAGAAATATTCGATGAGTTTATCAGCAACTGCAAGCAAAATTATACGCTGGGTACTCACGTTTGCATCGATGAAATGCTTGTGGCTTTTAGAGGACGATGCGGGTTCCGAATTTACATGCCCAACAAGCCAGATAAGTATGGACTGAAAGTGCTATTGTTAGTAGACGCCGACTCTTTTTATGTATACAATGCATACATATACCATGGCAGAGGATCTGATGGCAAAGGTCTGACCGACGCAGAGAAGCGCCTTGGAATCGCTTCACAATCTGTAATACGGCTCAGTAAAGGTCTCGAAGGTAGTAACCGCAATATCACTGCAGATAACTGGTTTACGTCGATCGAACTTCTGAATGCATTGAAAGATCGTGGTCTAACTTACTTAGGGACCATGAAGAAGAACAAGAAGGAAATTCCACCAGAATTCCAACCCCATAAAGACAGGGTAGAAAGAACTTCGTTGTATGGTTTTACTAAAAATTATACCATGGTGTCCTATGTAACAAAACCGAAAAAAGCTGTCATACTAGTGTCGTCAATGCACCACACTAAAGAAACTGATGTTGCGACCAATAAGCCCATTATGGTCATAGACTATAATAAGACAAAAGGTAGGGTAGATGACAAAGGGTAGATGAGGTCGACAAGAAATGTTCTAACTATTCTTGCTCTCGAAGAACACGACGCTGGCCCATGGTTTTGTTTTACAGGTTGATAAATTTGAGCGGTATCAATTCTTATGTGCTTTACAATAAATGCACAAATAAAGTTGATATGAGACGTGGCCCTTTTCTACTATCACTTGCTCGAGAATTAGTTCTACCTGAAATGAAATTACGTGTGTATAATGACAGAATCCCCCGTGAACTTCGGCTAACTATAGAGTGTATTATTGGACCGACCGACATGCCTGAACCTCCTCCGTCACTACGAAGCCAAGCTAATCAAGAACCTGGAACACGGAAGACGTGTGCAATTTGTCCAAGTCGCCTAAAAAGAAGGACAAAGTACTATTGCCAACAATGCAAGAAGCCAATGTGCCTTACTTGCTGTCTTCAAATATGCAATGACTGTGTATTACGTCGTTGAAAATGTACCAAATACATGACTTGTAATTTTTTTTATTTTTGAAGGAAGACTATTTATTTTTGTTGTTTTTTAATTATAGTACAAAGAAGTAAAGATTTATTTAAGTTCATTTGTCGATTGATAAGTAGATAAAAAAAAAATTAGACTGAACTAAGTTCCTAAATTTTGCTAAGCTATTATTGTCAATTCATGAATAAATGTTGATTATTCTTAAAATAAGGACAGTAGTTTTATTTTATCTGTAATAAATTCACCTAAAACATGTTTCAATCAATTTGTGAAACCCTAATAGTATAGTATTGTTTAATTTATTTAATTTTATATCAATTTAATTTTTGACGTCTGTGAGACGGTACCGCGGCGTTAGAGTTACATTTAGACCAGGACGTCAGCCAAAGGTTAATAATGATCACGTACGTTACATTTGATCACGTATGTAACGGTGTGTTATATTGTCACGATTGTTACTGTACAAAATTTGACGGCCATACCCATCTTGAATCATTTGAGAGTTTTGCCAGGTACTAAAAACTTAAGGTTGCGTTCCTAAATATCGTTTGACACGTTCAGAAATCGAATATTCGTAATAGGATGAGGGAATGATCTTATTTGGCGGGACATATTTAAAATCGAATTATTATTATTATTGTTTTTATAAATTCGTTGTTGTAAGATGGAAGCTTTTATAGACAATAACAAACATCTTTCTTATATATTTGCATAATTTTATTATTAAGAATATTGATATATTTCAGATAAATAGGCATTTTAGTAATATTTTTGAACTAAGGGACAAGGTGAGGGAATGATTTTCACGGTAGCCACAACAAAGTAGCCATGTCTTTTTTTTCTTTAGAGGTAATACGTTTTCTTTTTAAACAATAGCGGTATAGACAGCGTACATTCAAATAAAAAAAAGACTTATGTAGTTATAATGCATATGACTCGGCACTAATGGCTCGGAAATCAAATTTCGAAATTTGATGAGAAATACCCATTTATATACGTGTTTAAAAACACAAGAAAAGTTGACTACCTTGACCTTTTTAATATTTTTTATTGAAATAGACTATACAAAAAAAATAAGGGCATGTACGCACTATGCGGATAGCCGGAATGCGGTCAACCGTCCGGTTAACCGCAGTCAAAAAAATTTATGAAAAATTAGTATTTATGCGCACTGTCATGCGGCTGCCGCTTAAAGGTCGTAAATTTATATCTACAGACATTGAGTGTGGCAGACACGTGCCGTGGCAGACAAAATGATATTCTTCCATACAGTAACTATTAACGTATTTATATCTATCGTAACACGGCCGTACAGACGCTTTCAGACACGTGTCGTGCCCGGCCAGTATTCTCGGAAAGAATATTTTGCCTTTGCTTGCCGGGCAGTGTGAATAGAGTATCGGAACTGCGTACACGTGCTTTCTTTTTTATTTTGCATTTTTACAATGGATAACGAAAAGCTCGTAGAATTAGTACGAGATTACAAATACCTTTATGATTTAAGTGATAAAAGGTATAGTGACATCAGAAAAAGGATCAGGCGTGGAACGAAATAGGAATAAAACTTAATAGTAATGGTGAGTACATATTTTATTTTTTTATTATGTATTTTACACTTTTTTTTTTAAAGATTTAACATAACAATATTAGATAAGATTTGACATAACAATATTTAACTTATAAAAATAGACACAGTCACATAATATAATTTACTTAATTTTAATTTGACTTGACAGGCTAATTATTAGTCTTTCAACAACAATAGTATGTTGGGTTTTTATTAGATAATATTTTTTCAACTTAAATTTAGTATAGTTATCTATAAGTACAGATAAATTATGTTACATTATTATAAGTCTTTTGTTCCAGACTGATTTTTAAAAGGTTACATGCTACATTTTCCTAAAACTAGTTAAGTACCTACTAAAACATAAAAACATTAGATTCCAATCAACGCCATACCTTACGCATTAGAAAACAATATATATTATTTATTGTATGTACTGCATGTGGTTAAATAAATAGATAAACTCTTTATTGTTCACGTTAAAAATTACAAACAAAAAGAACAATAACACTTAAAATACGAAAGGAATTAAGTTGAAAAGGAAATAGTGTATTTTACACTGATATTTGTAAAAAGTGTATTTGTAAAATGATTATTACTAAAATCATCAATCGGCGAAACCATTGTTTTACCAAACGTTGTTTGTCAAGTATAATTTTGTCAAATTACTTTTGGTCAAACGACAGGACACCGATATAATCACCTAGTAGTTTAACGCTCCTTCGGGTGAATCGAAAAACCTAGCAAAATTCTCTCTGACATTAAATGCGGCTACCTGATGATTTCCACCCTGTCTAGGTAGGTTTGACAAAGAATATGATGCAATAATGTCTTCTTCATTATGTGAATGCTGAGAACCACCAGATTTTATATAATTATGTAAGATACACGTAGCCATAATAACATTGTCTGCATTATCTGGATCAAGCTGTATTCTCCTGTTATAGATACGAAATTTTTGAGACAAAATCCCAAATGCATTTTCGACAACTTTTCTTGCACGAGATAGTCTATCGTTGAATATATTTTTTCTTTGGTCACCTAGTTGAGGTTTAGGATATGGTCTCATTAGATAAGTTGTCAGAGGGAATGCTTCATCTCCTATGATAACATATGGCGCTGTAATTTCAGTGCCAGGTAAATTTGTGCTTTCTGGAACGTTAAATGTGTTTGAAATTAATGCTTTTCCGATGTTTGAATTTGAAAAAATACCTCCGTCACTGTTTTTTCCATAAGCGCCGACGTCGACACATATAAACTTGTAGTCAGCGTCCACAATTGCCATCAACACAATTGAAAAAGTTTTTTTATAGTTAAAGAACTGAGATCCAGAGTTTGCCGGAGCAGTTATTTGAACGTGCTTGCCATCAATGGCTCCTATACAATTTGGAAAATTCCAAGTATTCCAAAACTCCTCTGCGATTTTTGCCACTGTTCTTTTGTAGGGACAGGCATTGTTTCACTCATCAGCCGTTCTATTATTGCACTGCAAACCTCTTTCACTATCTTGTGTACAATGCTTACTCCTAGTCTATAACTAAATGCTATAGAAACGAAGGAGTCCCCAGTAGCCAAAAATCTGCAAAGAAAAACATTATGATATTTGTTTTCCTTGTTTCAGGAAATGAATGTAAAAAAGCATGGGCACTGTTGCGAGATGCCTTCAGACGTTCTCATAAAAAGAAAAAAGATACGAAAAGTGGACAGGCGTCAGTTCGTGAAAAAAAATGGAGGTACGAAGAAGAAATGTCTTTTTTGTTACCTTACACAAAGACCTTATACTAAAACTAGACAGTGTACCCAAATTTTTTGTTTTGGTATAATGAGATCTATAACGTTACCCTTAGGGTAGCTATTTTCTTAAAAGCGGTAACTAGCTAAAAGCGGTCCTGGTGAGAGGGCTCCCGCTGGTAGTGTGTCCTTGTCTAACATCTTGCCAGCTCAACTAACCATAGGGTTTAGTAGAAATGGTAGAAAATTTAATCTTATTCTTTTTTATGTTTTACCAACTAGAAAATTGCATAACCTATAAAACGTATTTATATATCTTTATAGTCCATATAATTAATAGTCAGTTCGTAGTATTATAAAAAAAAACATTAATACCGAGTTAACAGCAGTACTTAAATGTTTGGGCTTGGTAACACTAAAATGCAAGATGGTGGTTTGCTCATTTGGTTGTTTGGTTGATTCTTGTGCTTCGATTTGCGATTTTGTAAATTTTCATATTCAATCTGTTTGTTTTTCATGAAATATGGTGAATTCTTGTTGTGTGACAGGGTGCAAAAATGGGTCTTATCCCGGTAGCCGCTTTTCTTTCCACGGGTAAGTAAAAACAACAATCATAACATTTAGGGAAACCATGAATTTTGTTGATCAAAGATTTTTTTACTATCTCGTAGTAGGTAGAGAGAGTTACGACGTACTGACTGTCTTAAATTGGAGATTTACCGGTTACCGTCAGTCATCAATGTGCAAAAGGGGCAAAACCTACCATTTAGATTTTTTTAGAGGATTTTTTTTTTGATGTTATCGTGTCCTTAGATTGCACCGATGACGTTAGTTGTTATTAAATAAGTATATTTCTTGTATTGTAGATTTCCGAAGAATGAAATCCAGAAATTGAAGTGGGAAAATGCACTACCTGGAAAAATCTCAAAGTCGTCTGTTGTTTGCAGTGAGCATTTTAAATGTGACGATTTTATTCCTGGTTATACTAGGAAAATGCTGAAACGTGATGCTGTTCCGTCAATATTTCCTAAGGTAAGAATAAATCATCCGAGTGCGTGCGTTCATTAACTTAATAACCTTGAGGATTCAAATATTGCGACGCCTTTTTCACGTTATTCTACTGAACCAATTTCCATAAAATTTTAGACGCGTATTAAGATCACGTGCGTCTCAATACAAATATGTATGTAAAAGATTTAAAATTCGGGTTATGAATGAGGGTCTGATAAGAAAGCGGAAGTAAAACTCCTCAATGATGGCTAGTAGAAGCTCTGATCTGCACCACTGCTCCAGTCTACTCTTGTCTACGGTGTTCCTTTAACTTCTAATATTTTTGCAGGTCATGCCCTGCGAAAAAAGAGTACATGTTTTAAGCAATATATGTATAGAGGAAGGACCAGCATCAAAAACGATAAAACTGCAAGAAAGTATCACAAAGGAGATAAGCACCACGGAAAGTGTTTGTACGCAAACAGCATCTATTGCAACTCCTGCCACACCACGTAAAAAAAAATTACGTCGAGATGTCAAAGTCTTACAACAACGCCTGAAAAGACGTAATACAACTATAGGTAACCTAAAATGTTTGTTAAAAATTATAAAAAAAATATGTAATAACTATTTTGTAGTCGAACAGATGGTCCAACATAATTTCGAAAACATTCACACGAGACTAAATACGACAAAATCCAACACGTCCAACAAATATTCAGATGAAATGAAATCGTTTGCTTTATCATTGTATTATTATTCTGGTAAAGCCTATTTATTTTTGAAGAATCGTATTCCTTTACCCCACCCTGCAACTCTGCGAAGGATATTGGCGACGCATAAATGCAACGTGGGTTTTATGGGAGAAGTGATGGAATTCCTGAAGGTTAAGGCTGAAAAGGATGAAATGAACGTCGCTTTAATTTTTGATGCAATGGCTATCAAAGCTGGCAAACAATATGATAAAGGGTCAGACAAGTATTGGGGTTGTGTTGATTTAGGCGGAATATTAACAAGCGATTCTGAAACATTTGCTACAGAAGCCTTAGTATTTCAAATAGTCTCTCTAAAGGAAAAATTTGTCTGCCCTATCGCTTATTTTTTCATAGATAAGATTTCTGCGTACGTACAATCTCAGCTCGTCCTGACAGCGATTCGTATGCTGGCCGATATTAATATAGTGGTGAGGTCTTTGACAGCGGATGGCGCACAAGCAAACATAAAAACATTTGAAATTCTGGGGTGCAACTTTACCCTTGCAAATATGAAAACTCATTTTGATCACCCAATTAAATCTACAAAACTATACTGCATACTCGACCCTGCCCATATGATTAAATTAGCCCGAAATTTATTCGCCGAAACTAGTTTGTCATCGGGAAAAGGAGATATTAAGTTCGCATATATACAGAAATTGCAAGATTTGCAAGAGGAAGAGGGGCTTAAATTAAAAAATAAGTTGACTAGGGTACATGTCGATTTTTTTGGCAAGAAAATGAACGTCAAACTAGCTGTCTAAGTACTCAGTTCTTCTGTGGCTGATGCAATTGATTATCTGAGGTCAATCGGTCATCCTAGCTTTGCTGGAAGTGAAGCCACAGTGGAATACCTACGGTACTTGGACAGACTGTTTGACATTCTTAACGCCAAAAATCCAGTAGGAACTGGTTTCAAATCTCCTTTGCGGCTTAACAATAAACATGTCTGGACTCAGGTCTTCGAAGAAACAAGACATTACTTGACTGAACTTAATGTCGACGGGAAAAATATAATGACCCATAGAAGGAAGACTCCGGTTTTTGGTCTGATAATAGACACGTACAGTTTTGCTGAATTAGCAACTGATTTGTTTGATGTTAATATGACCTACCTATTACCATACAAAGCCTCGCAAGACCACATTGAAATGTTTTTTTCATGTGTGAGAGCAAGAGGAGGGGCAAACGACAACCCTACTGCTCTTCAGTTTATGTTTATTATGCGAAAGTTGCTATTTCGTAACAGCGTCAGACCAAGCATTAATGCAAACTGTACAAATCCCGATTATGAAAATTCTGCAATACTTGAGTTCCGAAGTGCCAAAAGATCGATCGTGGAAGACGATAACACTACAGAAGAAAATGAGACAGATAATAGTGATGTTCTTATGCACTTAGTGGACAGAACCGATTTATCAGACTATAAAAACAATATATTGTACTACATATCTGGCTACATTGTAATGAAAATAGTAGACAAACTAACATGTCAACATTGCCGAGCCTTGCTCATAACGCATCGTACACATAAAGATCATGACTACTTGATTGATGTTTGTGAATTTTCTTCTTTCACAGCCTTTGTAGACAGAGGAGGGCTAAAATATGCTTTAACATTTGTGTTCGATGTAGTAAAGTATATAGAAAAACTTTTTTTGGTAATGTCTCCTGATTTACAAAGTTTGAATATGAAAAAAATGCTTAATATGACAGTACATCAATTCTACCCTAAAATTAAGCACATTTTGCCTGCCCATCCAAGCTCAGACGAATCTCACGAATTGGAACTGATTAAATGTATTGGTCAAAAATACTTAAAATTAAGACTCAAAACCTACGGGAACTCTTTAACCCTCAAGCACGTAGGAAATAAGGCTACATTACGACAAAAATTGCGTAAAACTGTATTGTTCAGCAATGTATAAAAATAAATAAATATTTAAAAAAACAGTATTTTTTTCCGTCTACAATATTGCATCACGTTCATTTGACCTAACACTCATTTAATAATAATCCTACTCCTCATCTTTTCATCTTAGCGAATATTATCCTGGTTACATGCGCAAGCTTACACTTTGGAGTTTGCCAGGGTTCGCCGAACATGATCCTGGAGTGGCAAGTCTAATAATTACAGTAAGTGCTTAAACACGTTAACTCGCGGGCGCGAGCGTGGTCACGAAATATCAAACATATAGCATACTATGCAAGTGTTCACGTACAAAACGCAGGTGCGGCGAAAGTAGCGGGCCAACTAGCGAGTAGCGCGCGCGGCGCGCTCGCGGCTATATCAAACACGTGAGACGTTTGTGTGTGTTCACGTCGAACTAGCGGCGGAGCGCGCGATTCACTCGCGACGCCAGGTGAGTTCAACCAGTTTGAACTTGTCGCTAGAAAATTACTATATAATGTATGAAATTCCCACTTTAGGTATGAATTTTCGGTTAGAAATAAAAGATCATCCATGTTTTCAACCTCTGACAACACGTCTTATCGCGCAAACGCCTGGCGGCCAATGTGAACATGAGTTCGCCACGTCCCCGCGCCCGCGCTTTCCGACGTGAACGAGGCCTAAAGCGATTGCCATCTGACTTTCATAGCCACAAGGGGAATGAGACTCATTTTTCGGATAATGGTTACACAAACGTAAATCTAAATGTGCAAGTTTCCTCACGCTTTTTTCCCGCACCGAAATCATCATTCTCATTTAGTAATAATAATAATATTTATATCTCACAATAAAAGGAAAAAAGTACTTTCAACCCTTACCCACGTGTAGGGTTCTGACAATTTAAAAAAATATACACACGTGGTGTTTCTTTTTTTTTTTACAATAAATTAGGTAGTGAAGTTATGCTAGTTAGGTAGTATCAATATATCAGGATACTTACACAATCGTTTTTACAAGCAATTTGTCCCGTGTTCTGTTTGGTCATGGTCACCTCATTAGAAAAGGACATACTACCAACGGAAGCTCTCTCGCGCCGCCCGGTTTTTGCGCCATAGTGCACAGTCTATGAAAGAAAGGCCGACTAAATGTCCAATTCCACCTGTACCCGGTTTTAATGATTATGCACACGAGGAAGAGGTTGCTCAGTCACCTGAGGTTGAGCAACAAACGACTGACACATTTACACCTGAGGTTAGTCAACAAACAGTTGGTACATTGCCAACTACACCCTCCCCAGCTCAAACTCCAAAGCACCCTCAGCCAAAGGGTAAGCGAGGCCAAAAAGCAACCGATGAAACAACTAAAACTGTACTAATGAAGTATATAATAGAGAGTAAAAATAATACTCCACCGCCAGACGACATCGAACAAGTTATGGCTGGAGTTGTAACTACATTGCGATCTTTTCCGCCCAGAGAGAGGGCTATTGCAAAAGCAAAGATATTTAAAATAGTATCTGACATGGAAATAGACATACTGAGCAGGCCATCAACGAGTTCTACGGTATCCACGCCATCAACATTTGACACTTATGAAGACAAAAATTCTATGCCAGAAACAATACAAGATTTTTACCAAGGTTTTCAGCCAGACCTTACTGACGAAAGGGTGTATCGGCACTTAGAATAGTATTCCACTTTGTTTACACAATAATAAATAATTCTGTAATAAATCTTACCTGAGACATACTGCTAGTTTTTCTTTTGGTGACAAGGCTTCCTTAAAAACTGTATCTTGTTTGGTTATCAGCAATTCAATTTTGTTTAGTAAAATGTCAAACTGATACCGGCTCATACGAAAATATATGAATTTTTTCATCGTCAACAAGTTCTTTAAAGAGTGTCCAGTATTCTCCTTCTAATTTTCTTTTCTTAAGCATAGGATGTACAGCCAGGCGTTTTGCTCTTTTTTTAGTTTTATCTTCTTCTTCTAACAATAATGCAATTATGGACAAATCTTCAATAGAGAAGTGTTTGAACATTTTCAATAACATGCTTTTTCTTCTAAAGCTATGCAGTAACTGCCAGTGAGAGCGGACGCCGATGACGGTGTCTGTCGGTATCCGGGGTGTCTCTCACGGCACGTTTCTATACGTTACATATAAATAAATGGTGTCTGTCGGTGTCTATCACGGCACGTGTCTGCCACACTCAATGTCTGTAGATATAAATCGACCTTAACCGTTGCGGTCGCTCGCAGCGCTGCGGCCCGACTGACGGTCATCCGGACGGTTGCTATACCCACTACGCGGTTAGTAGTTTGCGGTGGACCGCCCGCTACTGACGACGCACGTGTGTACCTACCTACTGACGCGCTAAAAACGGACGCAATGAATTTCGATACAGAAAAGTTTATAATTGAAATACAGAATAGGCCGGCAATATGGAATACAAAATCTACGGAATACTCTGAGAGAAACTTACGGCAAAGAGCTTGTGAAGAATTGGTGGAAATCTATGGAACTGATTTACCACAGGATAAAAAAACACAACTCGGTATGTACCTACCTATAATTTATTTATTTAAACATATATTATATTAACAATGATGTTTCATGTTCATGTTTTAAGCATATGAGCTTGTTTAAATGTAATTATCCTGCCAGCTTACCCTCCCTTCGTTCATGAAATAATCAGCAAATAATTCTCGATATCTCAATGCAGTTGTATTGTTTCTGTGTACACTATCTCGTGCAATTGTTTCAGTCAGTGGATTATTTAGAGAGTCTTCAAAATAATACCCATCTCTATCTTTAACGAAGTTGTGTAAAATGCACGCCGACTTAATAATATCATTAATTAATTCGATGTTAACATTAATGGGTCTATGGAAAATGCGCCACTTATTCGCAAGTATCCCAATAGTACATTCAATGTAACGTCTAGCCACACAAAGTCTATAGTTAAAAGTTCTTCTGGTAACATTTAAATCACGTCTTGGATATGGGCGCATCATAGTTGCACTTAAGGCAAAAGCTTCATCTCCTACAAAGACATAGGGAAAAGCAGTGCTGTTGGATTCTGGAATTGGCGCTGGTTCAGGAATGTTCAGGCGATTCTGTTGTATTTTTTTATAAAAGCTAGAATTTTGAAATGCTGCCGTGTCACCGAATCTACCGTAGGCTCCAACATCAATCAATACGAACTTGATGCTGCTGTCACAAATTGCCATTAAAACTAGGGAAAAAAAGCCTTTGTTGTTGAAACACATTGATCCATGAATATGTTTACTATCGCAAGCACCGATACAGTGGGGGAAATAAGCTCTCTTCGAAAAATATTTTTTAATTTGAAGCCACTTTTCTTTTGTCGGTTCTGGTAGGCACATCTCTTTCAAACAAATCCATATAACGGCACATACTTCTCGAACTATTTCGGTGACAGTGCTTACTCCAACTCTAAATACATAATGCAATTCGGCGAATGAGCATCCTGTTGCTAAATATCTGGAAAAAAAATGTTTTATTACAGGTCTGGATCTTCAAAAAAGGTGGAGAAACATTCGCGACGCTTTTGGAAAGGCCCATAAAGCAAAAGAAAGCAAGAGTGGGTATGCAGCAAAAAAGAAGGTCCCATATGTATTCTATGATAATCTTTTATTTATAAAAGATACAGTAACGGTTAACCGCACAGATGGTAATGCTACAGTAAATGACGATGAAAACACGAGTAAACAGAATGAAGACAATGTTCCGTCAATGTCTTCATTGCCGCCAAAAAGATGTAAGAAAAACAACGATGATAATCAAGTCGGTGCACAGTTAGCGTTAAGTAAAACTTTAGAAACTTTAGAACTTTAGAGTGTTAAGTAAAAATTTAGAAAGAAAGAAATTGGATGATGACGACGATCGTCTTTTTTTCTTGTCATTGGTAAAGGATTTTAAGAAAATACCTGAGCACATGCAAATGCAGACAAAGTTAGATATTTTAAAAGTAATAAAGGATGCACAGCAGTTCTGTGATTATTCAAACGCGTCATGGAGTTTTTCAATACTCTAATAATACCTATCGTGGATATCAAACGGCACATTATTCAAGAAATAATCCCCACACTGAGCTTACGCAATCATTGGATGTTGGACGACCACCTTCTCAAAATTTTGAGGTACAATCGCCATTATCAACTCACAGTCACCAGTCTCAGGACAGTGAACACTCGTCTTATATTGAACTTTTTAATTCTATTAATGGAGTCCACTTTCAAACACCGCTATGTCAAAAAATATGTGATTTTTTGATTTTGGCAGTTAACGTTCGCAAATTTTAAATACTTTGAAACAGATTAACGATACTGCGCCAAAACTGGCTACACTCCGTACAAATCAACATCAAAGTTCGACTACTCCTGCAAAAGTTGCTACGTTTTTCATTTTGACACTTGCAGAAGTCGCCATCTTGTCATCAACTTGCAAACACCGCTCTGTTGCGCCTAAACGTGTGCAAAACCCGCCATCTTGTTTGTCATAAACGGTCATTACGCTTTTTGCTATTATCTCTGATGCACGTATTGTTTTGTGATACATAATTTAAGTGAAATAATAAGGTTTTTATCATGGAAATAGCGCAACAAAAAGTTATTTTAGCACAGGATCGGAAAGGTCGTAAAAAAGAAGCTGACAAAACGTCATGGAAGCGAGAACGAGAGAAATTAGAACGGTTAGTAGTTTGAACATTTTGCATACTATTTTATTGTTTGTTGATGCTATTATGAGCTGCAAATTGCACGGGATTTTGTTTTACTACATATTTATTTGTTTTGTTTTTATGCTAAGCTTTCGTTTTTGCTACTTATTTACAGACATAAGGCAAAGAGACCGCCAGTGATCCCCACATGTGAACATGGAAGATCACACGGTTACAAATGTACAGAATTAACTACGCAGGATTACAGCAAATTTCACAGACATTTTTATGCAAATGCAAGTAAAGTTGACCAAGATACTTTCTTATTGAAATATTGCTCATCACAGACTCCAAAACAAGCAGGTAAAAAGAAAACACAAACTATTCGATATTTTATACCAATGCATGTCATGAGCAGCAAAGGAAAACGTATAATCTTGAAGAAAGTTTGCCAAAAAGCAATAACGACTGTTCTGGGAATATCTAGGGATAGAATACAAAGAATTTGCAAAAAACCATCTTACAACCATGTCACTGCCAAAGGAGCGAAGGGGAGGAGACAGGAGGACAAATCAGTACGCAGAAAGAAAAGAATCTGTGATGTCATTCATAAAAGAACTTAAGTCTGTAGAATCGCATTATGTTAGAGGCAGATCAACTGTGCAATATTTAAGCAGCGATTTGAGCATTAAAAAATTGCATAAAACTTACAACGAGTCACACGACACAGTGTACGAGGGCTACACTAAAAGTATCGGGAATGGAATATTTCCACTGTTTCTGTCATATTAAAATCTTTTTAATTGAAAACTCCTTGGTTTTAAAAATCGAATACCATTTATTTATTTAAAAAAATATTCTCGGTCTTGTCACAAGGTTTTGTCAAACTTGTTTAGTCGTTGAGAAAATGGAATTGACTCGAGAAAATTCAAGAGCGATGATTTATTATGACTTTCGAAGTGGTTTAACACAAAAACAGTGTGTTGACCGGATGATTTCTGCATTTGGTGATAAAGCCCCATCCAAAACCGCAATTTATCGCTGGTTTGCTGAATTTCAACGTGGACGTGTCAAGCTCAGTGATGATCCCCGTCAAGGTCGTCCAAAAACTGCAGTCACCCAAGAAAACGTTGATGCTGTGCGTAAGCTGATTGAGGAAGATCGACATGTGACATACCGCGAAATTCAGGCAACTTTAGACATTGGCATGAGTCAAATACAAATAATCTTGCATGAAAAATTAGGTGTAAAAAAGTTGTTTTCCCGATGGATACCGCATTCGCTCTGTGAAGAGCAAAAAGCGGCTCGCGTTACTTGGTGCGTCAGAACTCTCGAAAGATTCCACGCAGGATCCTCAAATGCTGTATACAACATCGTATCAGGTGACGAATCCTGGATATACGCGTACGAACCCGAAACAAAAAACCAGTCACGAGTTTGGGTGTTCGAAAATGAGTTAAAGCCAACAAAAATTGTTCGTTCACGGAGTGTTGCAAAAAAATGGTGGTCTCACGACCACCATTTTTTTATTTTTATTTTTTCTCACGAGACACGTTTGTCTCCAAAACCGGCCATGTTACGACTATTCCTCTTGAGGGACAAAGAACGGTTAATGCAGAATGGTATGCTAGCATTTGTTTGCCACAGGTCGTTTCTGAACTCCGTAAAGAGAACTGCAACCGCCGCATCATCCTCCATCACGACAATGCGAGTTCTCACACCGCGCACAGAACAAAAGAGTTTTTAGAGCAAGAAAACATAGAATTATTGGACCATCCACCGTACAGCCCCGACCTAAGCCCTAATGATTTCTATACTTTCCCTAAAATAAAGAATAAATTGCGTGGACAGAGATTTTCATCACCTGAAGGAGCTGTGGACGCCTACAAAACGGCCATTTTGGAGACCCCAACTTCCGAATGGAATGGTTGCTTCAATGATTGGTTCCATCGTATGGAAAAATGTGTCAAATTTCGCGGAGAATACTTCGAAAAGCAATAAATATATTTTTAAATAGTACCTTTTAAATAGTTAATCACTTCCTTGATTCCCGAAATTTTCAGTGCCGCCCTCGTACACGTTAAATATGAATTTTTCAGAAGAATATTCAACAAATATTTCAATCTGAGTTTTAAAACGCCGGCAACAGACGCATGCTCTAAGTGCATAGAGCTGAAAGAGAAAATTAAAATAGAACATGACCAAGGCAAAAAACAACTTTTGATGGGACAATATCGAATTCACAAACTGAGAGCTAAATGGTTTTACACTGCCTTGAGATGCGAAAATGTTGACGAAATTACTTTCTCGTTTGATTGTCAAAAAAAATTAGTTCTGCCAAAGGTACCAGACCAAAGTGCATACTTTAGTCGTCAACTGTATGCGTATAATTTAACGATTTGTCAGGGAACATCACGAGCGCAACAAAATAGTAAAAATACTTTTATATATACATGGTTAGAGACGGAGGCCGCAAAAGGATCAAATCAAATTGCTTCTGCAGTTTATCATCGGCTGACTAACACGATTTTCGAAAGCACAAAAAAACATGTGAGATTATTTTGCGATGGTTGTGGAGGGCAAAATAAAAACAGAATAGTCTTAGGAATGTTGGCATATTGGCTGAGAACAAAAGCTCCGGATCATATCACGAAACTTACCGTGACTTTCCCTATTGTGGGACATTCATTTTTGCCCCCTGATCGTATTTTTGGCAACATAGAGAGAGAAATCCGACCAATAGAGGTGATAGTGCAGCCTCAAGAATATTACGATATTTTTGAGAAACATGGAACAGTTCTAAGACTTGGCAGAGATTTTAGTTTTCATGATTGGAAATCTGCCGTAAAAGAGGTTCTCAAAGCACCTGGTTCCTGGCATTTCCAATTTAGTGCCACCAAAAGATTGTTTCTCAGAAAAGACAAAACCGGTAAGATAGCAATTAAAGGCGAACCTAATTATGTGTCAGAAATTGTCAACTACGGCAACATTTGCAAACGAGGGAAAACATTCCAAAATATACAACCAGCCATTATTGATATTGGAGTTCCTGTAAAACCCGCCAAACTGCAGGATGTAAAGAACTTACTTGCCAAACATTTTGGCGAAGATTGGCCTACATACCAAGCTCTGGAATTCTATGCTCACAACATTGGGCAAATTGAAGTCGATGTCACTGTAGAAGAAGAAGTGACAGATAACGAAGAGTCGGCAATGGCTGACGACATAGAAGTTAGAGTATAGGGTTAGAATTAGTATAAAGGGTTAGTATTTGACTATACAAGTCACCAAACTAGGTATGTTAATAGTATGCAAAGGCAAAATTTTCAAGCTGAAAATAAAATTGAATCAAGCAAGTTGTGACTTGCTTGATTCAATTTTCTTCTTACCAGCTTACTTTACTGCTTTGTATAGTTTCAATTTGAAAGACAATTTCAAATGGCAAGATTTGAAACTTTCAAATCTTGCCATTTGAAATTGTCTTATTTCAAAACTTGCTATTTAATTTTTGTACAATTTCAAAACTAGCTATGTTATGATTACTACTGCAAAACTGTTTATGTAAAAAATTTGAATTGAAATAAAGCCATGATATTAATTCTGTGATTTTGATTTTTAATGTTATTCGGTTTAATCTTACCCCAAGTCTCGAAATAACAAAACAGTTTAACACTTACTAGGTTAGTTTTTAAAATAAACTTTTTTTTTGTTTACTGAGTTTTTTTCAAAGACGCACATAACGCGCTTTGCAAGTGGACTATATAATTTATGATACTGAGAATAATTAAAATGTGTGACCATAGCCTTTCTTTTGATGAATAAATAAATAACAAATTAAATAACAATTATTTGATTTCACTTACCTTAGCACTATCGTTAACTTTAATTCCGGCTTAATAATATTCCAAAACTGTGTATCATGCTTTGTTATACAGGTTCTCAGAATGCTTAAAAGTTCTTCAAATGATTTTAGACTCATTCTAGTGTATCGAAAAAACTTGTCTTCATACTTTTTGAGCTCTCCGAAAAATATTTCAAAATGTTTAGTCTCATCTGGAGTTTGCAAAAAAGGATGAACCCAGTACCTTTTTCTTTGTTTCTTTTTCTTTATATAGCGCAAGTAAATATAATAAATAGCTGCGACTTCTTCAGCGTCCATCTTCGAAATGGTTCGATGAAACCGCAACGTTATCCTATCCGCACTTTCCGGTTGCGGTTACGGCTAGCCGCCGCCCGGTTAACCGCAGTTGCAACCGCGTCCTGCGGCTAACCAAACGGGCAGCCGCGTTGCGGCAAACCGGTTAGTGCGTACGTACCCTTAGAGTCACGCAACGGGCAATGGAGAGAGCTATGCTCGGAGTTACTTTGCGTGATAGAATCCGGAACGAGGATATTCGCCAAAGAACCAAAGTTACCGACATAGCTCGCAAGGTTTGCAAGTTGAAGTGGCAATGGGCAGGCCACATCGCTCGAAGAACTGACAACCGATGGGGAAGAAAGGTTCTTGAGTGGCAACCGCGAACCGGAAGATGATGAGTCTTGTTATCGAATTTACACTGGCATTTTTTGGGTATAGTATAATTTTTGTTTAAGAAAAATGTATAAATATTTTATATAGAATTAATTTTGTTATTTTATGAGCCAGTACGACGTCACCAATCGGTAAGAATAAAGTTATCCAGTAATTACGTCACAACCTGTTTATTTGTTAAAAAGTTTTTAAATACAACGGCATAAGTAAACCTTTAATACATATCTTAACATTATTTTAAAAGTGGAATATAATGATAGTGTGAATATTCTTAGGAAGAAGGAAGAAGCATTAAATCAGTATCAAACATTCCAGAAAGCCGGCTCAAAGCGTGGTAAGTGAGAGGCAGCTTGAACGCCTGGTGGAGCTGTTTGAAGAAAATCTGAAGCTGATAGTGGGCGGATTGACCATCACAGGCTCGCTGGAAAAACAAGCGGCCTCATGGCAGTGGGAGCAGTTAGCAAGAATTTTGAACTCATTGGGCAATGGCACGCCAAAGACATGGGTGAAAAGGCGCGAAGTAATAAACATTTTGAGTATTTATGTTGTTCAATGGAATGTAATCGGATGAATGAAAATTCAGTGGATTCATGTAAAACTAACTATACGCATGATAACGGGTATCACAAAAAAGGCTTTACTCATATTTTGTGAAGGCTTAACCCTTAAAGTCATTTCGTTGACTATACTATAGATAACTTTAAAAAAAAACCCAAGGCGGATTGGGCTTGAATGGAAGTTTTATTTTACTAAAAACTATTTTCTGAACGCATCTTTATCTCAGAAAAAAATACAAAATGAGTTTGACATTGTCAGTTTTGACGTAATAGGCTCATTCGTAAAGTAACCGGCGGCGCTTCACGAAGTTCAAGGTAAATTATTGTTGTTTTACTATATTTATTGAAAGAAACTTATTTCTTTCGCATAAATAACCATAATAAATATGTGAAGTGTCTATTTATGAACAAAAAATATTTCTAAGGCACATTTAATTAAGGCTATTTTTGCATTATTTATTGTGTTTTTTGCGAGTGTATAGTATACCATACAAAGTTACACCCTGGGTAAACTAACACATTTTTGCTATGTTTTTGCAGAATACTATACTTTGCTTAAAAGTTGCATGTACTTTCTTGGGTATGCACATAAATTTTACATTATTTTGCAGACAAAGGGATGATAGGTGATGGAAACTGAATAAAATCCTTTTTCGCATACCTAATGTTTGAATACGCGCGTTTTTTTCTTGATGGTTTTGGTTTGCCTGCATGTTGCGGAAGACGAAATCCCTGGATCACTACAAAGTTCACCAGCACCTTCAATAAATTCATCCCTCGAACGGTTAAACTTACTTGATAGTCCGGTTCAACTAGGGTTACCAGATCCAAAAATAAGTTTTCCTGGAAAAATCCCTGCCTTGGCAATAAATTTCTTGACATTTCGGCAACAAAAGTATTTTACTTTAAAAACTCGCGGGTAAGCTTGAATAAGCGTGTGAGATGCGGTGTGGTGGGGTGCGCGGGGGCGCGGGACGCGTGCGGGCGGCAGCACGGCACTACTCAGTGCGCTTGCGGACTGTGATACGTTCACTCGCGCGCGTGGTGCGTAATTGCATTTATTTTATAACGAAAAGGCAGTGATTGAATATGGTATAATGGCTTCGAGTAGTAAACGTCAATGTACATTTACAGACATTTTAAGTGCAAGATATCCTTTAATGAGACAGGGACGAGAGCCGTCTGAAGTTTTCTGTACAGTATGTGATTGTTACATTTCCATAAAGTACAAAGGTGCGTTTGATATCGATACGCACATTAAATGCAAAAAACACCAGAACCAACTGTTGGTGGTGAATAAAAACCGCAAAATAGATAGTATTTTCCAATCGTCGTCGTCTCAAAGCAAAACAAAGCAATCTGCTGCTGAAGCTACACTTGCGTTTCACACTGTTAAACACCACCAGTCTTACAATTCCATGGACTGCACAGGGCGTTTGATGAAGGTAATCTTTGCTGATTCTAATACTGCCAAAGATATTACTTGCCAAAGGACTAAAACAGAAGCCATCGTAAATGGCGCGATAGCTCCATGGATAATTCAAAATATCAAGTCCTTATTACAAAAAATAACATACATCGGGGTATCGACTGATGCGAGTAATCACGGCTCGGAAAAAATATTTCCGATTATGATCCAGTTTTTCGATTCTCAAGGTGGGATGCAGTCAAAGTTACTGGATGTCATTAACACGCCAAACGAGACAGCAGAAACAATATCTGATATTATAATGAGCACTTTGGAAAAGTATGCCTTAACTGAAAAATGTATCTCTCTAACAGCGGATAATGCCAATGTAAATTTTGGAGGGATCCACAGGCAAGCAGGAAGAAATGTGTTGACAAACCTTAAGAATAAACTGAATAAGGAGATTGTTGGAATTGGTTGCTCAGCACATATTTTGCATAATTGCATCCAACATGGTACTGATGTACTAAAAATAGATATTGAATCTCTGGTGTTGAAGCTCTTTAATTTCTTCTCAGTATATACCGTGCGCACTGAAACCTTAAAGTCAGTTTGTGAATACATTGATGTAAATTACCAAAAGTTGCTGTATCACAGTAAAACTAGGTGGCTGAGCCTTTTTCCGGCCATAGAAAGAATTTTGAAAATGTTTCTGCCTCTAAAAGAATACTTTTTGACAACTCCGCAAGTGCCAACAACACTTAAAGCTTTTTTCGAAAACGAACTCGCAGAAAGTTATTTATTTTTTGTACATTCGCTTATGTCGGTCTTCCAGTCACAGATCGCAAAAATAGAACGGGAAAATAACTCCGTCATGGACATTCTAGGAATATTAAATTCGACCTCTGAAACTTTGAAAGCAAGAGCAGCGGCTACGTTTGTTCCGTTAAAAGTGCGAGAATTGCTGTCGAATTGTACCGAAGACGCCAAAGAAACATTTATGAAAGACGTGAAAAATGCCTACATGACTTGCCTTGAATACTTAGACAAATGGTTACACCCGCTAGACGAATTCAAGATCTTTGACTGGATGATACTGAAAGGTGCTGATGTTGATTACGAGAAAGTTGTTTCTTCTTTGCAGTTTTTGAATGGCTACGGAGTATGTTTAAATGACGTTAAGCTTTTTGATGAAATTACTGCATTAAATTCTTTTGTGAGGCAGCAAAGCAATGACTTTTTTGAAATGATACCCGTTAAACAATGGGAAATTATTTTGAAATCCGTCAGTTGTGAAAGACTGGAAGAACTGAATAAAATTTGCTGTTTTGTGTTTGCAATTCAGGCACAAAATGCAAACGTTGAACGGGTATTTTCATTAATGGGTGCGCAGTGGACAAAGGAGAGAAATAGACTGTCCATAGCTTCTGTTAAGGCTTTACTGTTGACACAGTTCAACCTGAAGAATACTTCATGTGAAGACTTTCATAAAATAGTTCTGCAAGACCAGCAGTTGCTTAAAGCCATATCCAGCAATGAAAAGTACGAGGAACGATGAAAGAGTACATGAATGATTAATAAATAATGATTGGTAGTTATTCGATTTTTCTTTAATTATAATTTTATGTCTTATATTTTCTCTTTTTTTTAAATTCCTGACAATTTCCAATTTTCCCTGTTTCCCTGTTAGACAGCTGAAATTCCGGACATGTCAGGAAAATCCCTGTCATCTGGTAACCCTAGGTTCAACCCACTAATCATCAAGAAGAAGATAAGCTCTACATTTCTGAATCTGATGAAGACTCAGCTGCACAAAATGTAGAAGATAACGTTCCACTGACACCAATACTTCAGGAAGTATTTCCAAGTCCATCGCAGTGTGATTTATTTGCAGTTCCGTCTGTTGCTTCTTTTCTTTCCGTCCAAGATTCTCCAAGTACGCCTTCTACAATAACACCATCCCAAAGAAAGCGAAAAGCACCAACAGTAGCTAAAAAAAGTCGTCAAAAAACGCAACACAAAATTTAAAATATCATGCCAATGGATAAAAGTCGAGCTTCAAAGTAAAGCTGATATACCCGAAGCAGTGTTCAAAGATCCAGTTCCGGATAATTGGTCACCTTTAGACTACTTTTACCGATTCTTCTCTGAAGAAATCGTAGATATCATTGTCATGCATACTAATTTATACAGCTTGCAAAAGACAGACAGATATATTGTAACGTCGTATTTTAACTTTTTACTTATTTTCCATTAAACTTTGGATAATTTTCAGTCTTTACCGACTGGCAACATCTCCCACATATAGACCTTTTAAATTGCCTATGGTCAATGCTTAGGGCTTGCTGCATCTTTCACCTTACGATATCGATCGCGAAATTGATCGATTATTGATTTAATTACCGATTATTTGTTTTGCATTTTTAAGACTTAAATTAGATATTTAAGATACTAAAACGATAGATTACGTAAATACTACTTAAAATACCATTGTACTATTTCTCTTGTACCTCAGGGCATCCTCTGAGATCAATCGTATTGGCATTCATTTCGTCGTAATTATAATGTTACTATTAAACCTTCCGGCCATCGATTGTTTATTTTGCTTTTTCTGACAAGTGTCGATTTTTTCGTTTCCCACCCCTATTTCTAAGCACGGATCTTGACCTACGACAAGATGTCGCGAATTGGCTGTAAAAAATTCGCTGGGAGACGTACGGCGCACAATTTGGGCTCCGAATGTTGGAATGTTCGCCGCAGGCGCGGGAAACCTCCTGACCCCGTAGCGAAGTGTCTTCTGACCTGATCCCCATAAAATCTAACAAACCCATACAGGTGAGTGCGTGACGCCACGTTTTCCTTTAGATTGCATTTTGGTATAACTTCTTGTAAATTGTTTGTCAAGCTGTAATTACTTTCCTACCTGATGTGGATACATTTTCTCCACATGAGCATATATGATTTGCCTAGAATTTCTGCCTAAATTGGTAGAATTCTAGTTATTTTTGTTTCACATCTAACTTGTGAAAAATATCTACTATTAATGATACTTGTACTTTCTTATTACTCTTAAAAGCACCGCCTAGGTCCAATCTTCGTTTCCATGCCCGATTTTCTTAGTTTCTTTTACCAAGAACTCAGAAAATTGCATGTTTATATGTGAAACATAACTTGTCAAAAATCTCTAATAGTTTTCTTATTTGATTGTTTCTACCCCTTCAATAAGCTCCGTCAGGCCTCCCCGGACGTGCAGATATATAATTCGCCCCACTTTATCCCATAATTATTTCACAATTTCATTAAATATGTTTCCCGAGGCAACTCCAATTTTCCCCTTACATTTTGTTTATTTCTGATTTTATATCTTCGCAATGGATTTATTCCAGGGTTTTTCCGGCTACCCCTTTACTTGGACACTGGACGGCACCTTGTGACTACCAATATTAACTTCAAGGATGCTCCAGTCACCTCTTAACCTACTACCTACCTTAACTATCTGATTCTGCTGGCTACCCCTGCAGAACCGGCTACGTAAGCATTCTACCACTACTACTACTACCAACCCGGTTAACGTCGTGTGATTTTCTCCGGGATCTATTCATCTTACCTCGTCATCTACCACGGGTTACCCCCACTGGAAGCTGAAGAGACTCCGAGCCGATGCGCTCCGGGATAGGCTGGTAGGCTGCAGTGCAGGTACCCTTCCCCTTGTTTATTGTTTTTTCTAAATTGCTACTTCGAATCTGTTTCAAGTACTCTTTTGTTAAAAGTTTAAAATTTACATTTAATTCTTATTATATTGAACTCGACCAAACGAACCACCCGTCCCTTCTGTTATTAATAAACAACACTACTAGTATTTCAAAATTATCCTAATCTGGTTTACTAGGAACTGAAAGTGTTAATTACTTACAATAAATAATTTGCTTTATATAACCAAGGTAGCAATAAAAAGTGTTAATCAGATATTTTGTTGTTTTCTTAATACTAACCCTTTAGGATTTAGGAATTCTTAGGAAACCCTAGAAAAAGCATTACAATATGGCGCCCGAACAGGGACGTTAAGGTGGTTTTCGTGCTTAATTTCTTATCAAATAAGCTATTTTCTGGTCACTTTGCTCAGAAATGGTTGGTCCAGTTCAATATTCATCTTAATACTAACCTACTTAAGTTAATATAAGGTGTTACCTTAAGTTCTACCAATACTACTGTAACGTGTGGTCGAGTTCAACCAATACTACTTTATTGTTGGGATTTTCTACCCACACTTACCCATTTACTACGTACTTACTACTATCTTACATTCCTTACTACTACCTTACTTTCTTTTCTCCATCGTCATGGAGGAGAGACCAATAGCGTTTAACCTTCTACATAAAGAAGAGTTAGAATACGAAGTGCTCATCCGTGGAGCCAAACCTACAGATACTGTGACTTCTTTGAGAGCACAGGTACGTGCTTTAAATAGGGATATTCCTTCGGATGAAATTGTCAGTTGTGAAATTGATATTTCTACAGAGCTTACGGCTATACAAGAAAAGTTAAATAGCTTGGACGATTTGATACTAGGATCGACTCAAAAAGCCTGTTCTTTAAAAATCTTAAATCGAATACAAGCGTTAGCTCATCATTTATATCACCGTATTGGCAGATTGATCCCAGAGGAAGATCCTAAATTACAGTCAATCGTAGACATTTGTTATGACCGTTTAAATCAAGTCTTAGTAAAACTCGATAACCTATTTCATATATTTAAAAGTAGTTTACATACTACCCAGACTACTTCACAACCCATTCAGGTTGTCGAAGGAACAAAGGAGACTGTTGTATTTGATAAACACTCTGCTGTCCATGCCCTAAACTTGAAATTTAATGGTAAAACATGTGTTAAAGCGTTTCTTCAACGTTTAGAAGAACTGTGTTTATCTAGGCGAATTTCTGATACTAAACTATTTGATTCTGCTGCTGAACTGTTTTCAGACGAAGCTTTGTGTTGGTTTCGAGGTGTACGGAACGAAGTTCATGATTGGACTACTTTAAGAAATTTACTTGTAGAGGATTACTTACCCTATGATTATGACCCACGTTTGATGAAAGAGATTAGAGAGAGATCACAAGGTCCCGACGAGAGTATTGTTAATTTCCTCGGTATTATGCAAAATTATTTTGACCATTTATCTAGACCTATTTCTAATGATGAAAAACTGAGCATCGTTTCGTTCAATCTTCGACCATTTTATACCACCCAATTAGCTTTGCAACCTGCTGAATCTTGGTCCGACTTGAAAAAGAAGTGTCGACTACTAGAAAACGCGAAACAACGTTCAGATCAATTCACTGAACCTCTTAAAAATAACTTCTCGTGTCTAGCTCCCGATTTATCCTACAAAGGGCAGCGACCTACTAAAGTGCATTCTGTGCAAGCTACTACTAATAAGCGTAATTTCTGTGTTCGTTGTCGTACGGATGGACATAACTTGAAGGATTGTACAGCTCCACCCTTACTAGTGTGTTTCCGTTGCGGAGAGAAAGGCGTAACCGCCATTACTTGTTCCAAGTGTGTTTCTCCTAAGACACATACACCTACTACCCCTGATACTCCTACTACGCCTCCTAAAGCGGCTCCAAAAAACTAAATTGCGTGAACCAACGAACAGATATACCTAAACATACTACCTACCCTACTAAATTTTATAAAAATACCAAATCTTACTACCCTACTACCAATACCCTACCTTACCGTACTAAAAATACTATCCCTAGAAGCAATACCTTACCTACCCCTACTACTACCGCCTCTAGTGATCGTATTAATAATGAAGAGTGGCAAACTTGGTTAAAGTTTGTACATGATTTCCATTCAACTCATAGTAAAAATGCGTTGGTTCACGAAATTACAAATGATAATAAATGTCCCTACCTTACAATTTCTGTTTTTGATCTAGAATTCAGAGGTTTATTGGATTCTGGATCAGAGATTTCTATTATTGGGGGTAATGCCCTTACCTATTTCCAAAACTCAGTGACGGTACATAAGTCATCTGATTTTCATCACATTAAGACTGCGAACGGATCTTCTTCACCTGTTATGGGCTACGTATTTTTACCCATCACCGCATTAGGAAGAACCGGTATTGTAAAATTCTATATCATACCTGATGTTATTACCGAACTATTGTTCGGCATAAACTTTTGGAAAGAGTTCCATATCGCCCCAGAAGTGTTAAGTCTATTACCCGAAGAGGCATATTTTACTACGTCGAAGCAGGTGAAAACTGTCGCCTCTTCTGACAATTTTTTACGCGATTTTGAGTCCCTTACTAACTCTGAACGAGAGCAGGCAGAGAACGTTATGAAACAGTTTGAAGAGATTTCTGCTGAGAATAAAGGATTAGGTCGTACCCATTTAGTGTCCCATAAGATTGACACTGGAGATCACACTCCTATAAAGCAGCGTTATTATCCCATGTCTCCTGAGAAGCTACTGGAGCTTAATCAACACTTAGACCTGATGTTGAACGACGATGTAGTGGAACCGAGCAACAGTGCGTGGAATAATCCCGTAACTTTGGCACCCAAGTCTGATGGTACCCGCCGATTTTGCTTAGACAGTCGTAAACTTAATGAAATTTCTAAACATGATGCCTACCCTCTTCCGTATATTAACCAAATCTTAGATAAGTTGAGGGACGCAAAGTACCTATCCTCTGTCGATTTAAAATCGGCCTACTTTCAAGTCCCGCTGGATTCTATGGAATCCCGCGAGAAAACCGCGTTCACCATACCTTCCCGCGGTCTCTTTCATTTTAAAGTCATGTGTTTCGGATTGACTTCAGCTCCGGCCACCCAGCAACGTTTAATGGATAAATTATTTGGCCCAGAGTTTGGAGACAATCTATTTATTTATTTGGATGATATTATCGCCGTAAATTCCAATTATCAGGATCATATCGACCTCCTATTGAAAATTAAAGATAAACTACATAACGCTAATCTTACTATTAATATGGGGAAGTGTCAGTTCTTCCGTAAACAACTGAAATACTTAGGTCACGTAGTGGACGAATACGGTCTGCGAACTGACCCCGAGAAAGTTAAAGCTCTCGTTGATTTTCCTACTCCTACGTCCCGTAAAGAGGTGAAGCGATTCCTGGGAACCGCGTCTTACTATCGCCGCTTTATTCATAACTTCAGTCATCGCGCTGGACCTCTTAATTCTCTTACTTCCACTCGCAAAGGAGCACCTCCTTTCCGATGGAGTCCCGAAGCGGAATCCGCTTTTACCGATTTAAAACTTGCGTTAACCAGTGCCCCTGTGTTAGCCACTCCTGATTTTACTAAAGAATTTTCCGTACATTGCGACGCTTCCGATTTTGGCGTTGGTGCTACTCTTACCCAATCGATTGAGGGCGAGGAGCATCCTATCGCTTATTACAGTCGTTCACTTACCCCTACCGAACGCAATTACTCAGCGACTGAACGAGAAGCATTAGCTGTCGTTCATGGCGTTGAACATTTCCGTCCTTATTTGGAAGGCAGTAAGCCTTTTCGTGTGGTTACAGACCACGCAAGTTTAAAGTGGTTTTTAAATCTTAAAAATCCAACTGGCCGTCTAGCCAGGTGGGGTTGTAGACTTTCCCCCTACAATTTTGTCATTGAGCACCGCAGTGGATCTAAGCATATCGTCCCGGACGCGTTATCCCGATCAGTTCCCGTATTAACTATCGATACTACTCAAACTACCGATAGTTGGTATTTAAATATCGTTAAACGTTGTATCGAGAAGCCCAGAGCTTGTCCAAATTTTCAGCTTAATGGTGGTAAACTCTATCGTTATACTAAAACTTCGAATAAACTTAGTAGTGATTTTCAATGGAAAGAAGTAATACCCATTGAAGGTAGAGAACACCTTCTTAAAGTTAATCATTCGAATCCTACTGCCGCTCACCTTGGTGTAGCAAAAACGTATAAACGTTTGAAACTCCGCTATTATTGGCCCGGTATGCATACAGATACCGAGGCGTTCGTTAAAGCTTGTACTACGTGTTGTGCATGTAAGCACAGTACTCTTAAAACCCCTGGTTTTATGGGCAATCCTAAAGTTTGTTCACGCCCTTGGCAGGTAATCAGCTTGGATTTGGTTGGACCCTTTCCTAGTTCGCGTCAACAAAATACTTACCTACTGGTTGTAGTTTGCTGTTTTACCAAATACTGTATATTATTTCCTTTACGTCGAGCCACTGGCAAAGTTATTGCCCAGCGTCTCGAGGATCATGTTTTTATGGTCCATGGAATTCCTCAAACCATAATAAGTGATAATGGCCCTCAATTCGTTTGTCACGAAGTGCAGGACTTGTACCGTAGATATAACATACCCCAGGTACATTTGGGACCTGTTTATTGTCCTCAAATGAATACGGTGGAGCGTTACAACCGTACAGTTGTTACCGCGCTGTCATCTTACATAGCTGACGATCATCGCACTTGGGATGTTAATATCTCAAAAATTGAATTTGCTCTTAATACCGCCGTAAACGAATCTACGTCGTATTCCCCTTTCATGTTAGTTCATGGCAGAGAAGCTGTGACTGATGGTACTATTTACCCTTCTCCCGAAGATGTAGACGAACTAGTTGTTACATCTCGTGATAACTATACTACTGATTTAAGTCATCTTAATGACATCTTTAAACGTGTGGCTGTGATGCTGCGTAAAGCTCATGACCGTAATATAAAATACTACAATAATAAACGCCGAGATATCTCGTTTGATGTCGGTGACTACGTATGGAAGAGAACGTATAAGCAAAGTGCCGCAGATAAATATTTCTCCGCGAAGTTAGCCCCGAAGTACGAGCGGTGCAAAGTTATTAAAAAACTATCCCCGTTGGTGTATGTACTTGAGGACGAACGTGGAAAATGCCTCGGTCGGTGGCACATTAAAGATTTTAAATAATACGTTTCTCAACATCTTTAGATATTTTTGATTATACTTTGACCTTTCAGTCTAGCCGATAAGCTGGAGGCCAGCTCGAATTTTCCTCGTTCCCGAGTAAAATTCCGGTGGCAAAGGGGGTCATTGTAACGTCGTATTTTAACTTTTTACTTATTTTCCATTAAACTTTGGATAATTTTCAGTCTTTACCGACTGGCAACATCTCCCACATATAGACCTTTTAAATTGCCTATGGTCAATGCTTAGGGCTTGCTGCATCTTTCACCTTACGATATCGATCGCGAAATTGATCGATTATTGATTTAATTACCGATTATTTGTTTTGCATTTTTAAGACTTAAATTAGATATTTAAGATACTAAAACGATAGATTACGTAAATACTACTTAAAATACCATTGTACTATTTCTCTTGTACCTCAGGGCATCCTCTGAGATCAATCGTATTGGCATTCATTTCGTCGTAATTATAATGTTACTATTAAACCTTCCGGCCATCGATTGTTTATTTTGCTTTTTCTGACAAGTGTCGATTTTTTCGTTTCCCACCCCTATTTCTAAGCACGGATCTTGACCTACGACAAGATGTCGCGAATTGGCTGTAAAAAATTCGCTGGGAGACGTACGGCGCACAATTTGGGCTCCGAATGTTGGAATGTTCGCCGCAGGCGCGGGAAACCTCCTGACCCCGTAGCGAAGTGTCTTCTGACCTGATCCCCATAAAATCTAACAAACCCATACAGGTGAGTGCGTGACGCCACGTTTTCCTTTAGATTGCATTTTGGTATAACTTCTTGTAAATTGTTTGTCAAGCTGTAATTACTTTCCTACCTGATGTGGATACATTTTCTCCACATGAGCATATATGATTTGCCTAGAATTTCTGCCTAAATTGGTAGAATTCTAGTTATTTTTGTTTCACATCTAACTTGTGAAAAATATCTACTATTAATGATACTTGTACTTTCTTATTACTCTTAAAAGCACCGCCTAGGTCCAATCTTCGTTTCCATGCCCGATTTTCTTAGTTTCTTTTACCAAGAACTCAGAAAATTGCATGTTTATATGTGAAACATAACTTGTCAAAAATCTCTAATAGTTTTCTTATTTGATTGTTTCTACCCCTTCAATAAGCTCCGTCAGGCCTCCCCGGACGTGCAGATATATAATTCGCCCCACTTTATCCCATAATTATTTCACAATTTCATTAAATATGTTTCCCGAGGCAACTCCAATTTTCCCCTTACATTTTGTTTATTTCTGATTTTATATCTTCGCAATGGATTTATTCCAGGGTTTTTCCGGCTACCCCTTTACTTGGACACTGGACGGCACCTTGTGACTACCAATATTAACTTCAAGGATGCTCCAGTCACCTCTTAACCTACTACCTACCTTAACTATCTGATTCTGCTGGCTACCCCTGCAGAACCGGCTACGTAAGCATTCTACCACTACTACTACTACCAACCCGGTTAACGTCGTGTGATTTTCTCCGGGATCTATTCATCTTACCTCGTCATCTACCACGGGTTACCCCCACTGGAAGCTGAAGAGACTCCGAGCCGATGCGCTCCGGGATAGGCTGGTAGGCTGCAGTGCAGGTACCCTTCCCCTTGTTTATTGTTTTTTCTAAATTGCTACTTCGAATCTGTTTCAAGTACTCTTTTGTTAAAAGTTTAAAATTTACATTTAATTCTTATTATATTGAACTCGACCAAACGAACCACCCGTCCCTTCTGTTATTAATAAACAACACTACTAGTATTTCAAAATTATCCTAATCTGGTTTACTAGGAACTGAAAGTGTTAATTACTTACAATAAATAATTTGCTTTATATAACCAAGGTAGCAATAAAAAGTGTTAATCAGATATTTTGTTGTTTTCTTAATACTAACCCTTTAGGATTTAGGAATTCTTAGGAAACCCTAGAAAAAGCATTACAATATAAAGGTCACTAAAGAAGAGATCTTAGATTTTTTGGCGATCAATATCCTCATGGGTATTGTAGCCTTGCCTGCCTATAAAGATTATTGGAAAACCAATTTTAGGTACGCGCAGGTGGCAGGTGTTATGCCTCTGAAAAGGTTTCAACAGATTAGGCGATTTATACACTTTGCCGACAACAACGACGCGGGTACCGACGATCGATACTACAAATTGCGGCCTGTAATTGACAGAGTAAGAGCCCGGTGTCTGTCAGTCGAAGAAGAGAATGCGTTTAGTATCGACGAAATGGTTGTTCCTTACAAAGGGAAAAAAGCGGGCAGTAGACGACTGCAATACAATCCCAATAAACCACGAAAATGGGGATTAAAAAATTTGGTGAGAGCTGGGGTGTCCGGTATGATTTATGATTTCATGCTGTATGCTGGCGATGATACTTTTCGAGGTGTCTATTTCACGAGTAAAGAAGAGACTTTAGGAGTTGGAGCTAAAATTGAACTTGCATTGTGCAAGACCATAAAGACGCCAGCATCTGTTGTCTATTTTGACAATTACTTCACATCGCTGGAGTTGGTATATTTGCTTCGCGAGGACTATGGCATCTTCAGTTTGGGCACTGTCCGCCAAAATCGACTGCAAGGGGCAGATAAGAAGTTGATTTCAGATAAACTGCTGAGTAAGAAAGGAAGAGGATCATTCTCACAAGTTGTTTGCATTAAGAACAAACTAAGTGTTGTGAAGTGGTTTCACAACAAAAAAGTTATCCTCGTCGGCTCATATTGCGACGCCTACCCAGTTGATGTTGCCAAACGCTACAGTAAGGAAAGAAAACAGTATGTCGAAGTTGCATGCCCCCAAATCGTAAAGCACTACAATCGTCACATGGGTGGAGTAGATTTGGCAGATATGTTCATAGCTTTATACCGAACTGGTATCAAATCCCACAGATGGTACATGAACATATTCTCCCAAATGTTGGACATATGTGTGAATAACGCATGGCTTTTGCGCCGGAGACATAACCAAATGAAAAATATCAAAAATAAATCTGACCTACTAAAAGATTTTAGATATGAGGTTTACGCCGAGCTGTTGAAAAAACAGATCTGTGCCAGTCCAAAACACTGAATCAGTGCCTGATGAGAAGAAAATCAGAAAGGCAGTAGCAGCAAGGCCTTCTGACGACATACGATATGATCAATTTGATAATAAAATTCGAAATTTGAGGATTAGGTGTAGGATAAACTAATACTAGTGTAAGAAAAACTAATATCGGAAGTGAACAAGAAGCAAAAAAAAAAAAAAAAATTAAGAACAGTGAAAATACAAAATAATCGGAACAGACAATATTACTGGAAGCAAAATGTCAAGCCAAAAGAGCCAGAATTCATCTGTATCATCGCGTAGGTCGGCAAAGGTAGTCCCCACATTCATAAAGACCAGAGCGCAGACGCTCCGAGAAAAGGCGATCGCAAAAGCCTACATCGCATCTGGAGCCCAAATCGCGAAGTCTGCGCGTTCATCCCCATCCCCTTCCCCTGCGTCAAAAAGTGACACAGCTGGTGCAGTCCTGCACCCAGGGGCGCCCACCACTTCACAGAAGGATCCAAAGGCTGCCAGTGAGACAAATTTCATGGCAGAGGTGGATCAGCTCCTGGAAGAGGCGGGCGCCCCCCCTCGTCCCGTTAGCGAGTCGGCCGAGACCGAAGATGACTTTGATGAGTCATCGGTTGGTTCAGGCCGATCCGTACAAAAGCGGTGAGTATGCTCTTCACTACCCCGCGGAGGGGTATGGGAGTGGAGATGGATCAGGCTACCATTGTCGCAAACGAGGAGCTTCAGAAGGGAAAAAGCGCACTGGAGGCTGCAGGCAACATGAAGCGGGAGTGCAAGGTGGTCGTCCACAACAGTTTGCAGTTCCTTTACGAGACCGTACTCTCCCTGTCGGACTCGCGATCTCGACATAAGTTCAACCTCGAGAGGGAGCGCTCCCGACACGCCCAAGAGCTTGTGCGTGTTGAGAGGGCTCACTCTAGGGAGTTGCTGGCGATGAGGCAGAGTCTCATCGCGGAAATGTCGGGATCGCGCGAGGACATCAGGGAGACCCTGAAGGAGGTAAAAAATGTTCGCTCGTGGCTCGCCCACGAGATGGTGGAACCGTTCGAAGGAGTCAAGGAGTTGGGGCTACTCGTCAAGTCCCTGGAGGGTAAACTACAACAGGAGGGGGGGAAAGCTGGAAGTGTAGTTATGGAGCCGAAATTGAGCTCCATAAACGAAAGCCTCGTTGGCGTCGAGGTCCGGCTAGCCCATTTCTCCAACCAGCTGGACGAGTTGCGGAGGCTGGTTGTGGAAAAACCTCAAATACCCTCGGAAACTCCGGTGACGATGACGACCCCACCTCTTACACCACCATCTCGAATTCAGGACGTAGCCGGAGAAGAGCTCCTTCAGGACATAAAAGACACATTACGGGAAATAGAACAAAAGCTGAAAGAATTTTCCACACCATCTGTAACACCGCAATCACCGCTGGACCTGACCCTACAGCTAAAACCACTCTCGGAGAGCATTAAAGAGATGTCGTCTGATGTCCGCCAACTTAGAGATGCCAAACCTCAGCCGACCCTGCCTGCGGGGCCGAGCCTGGGAGCGGAACTCGAGTTGGCGGAGGTGAAACGTTCCCTTGCGACCATCAGCAAGGGAGTGACAGACCTCGGTCACGGTACGGTGGAAAAGCCACCGGTGACGTATGCTCAAATCGCAGCAAGACCGCAGCCTCCCCGACTCCCAAATCACACCCTTATCGTCTCCTCGACGAATCCGCTCCATACGGGCGATAACGTTGTGGAGAGGATAAGGTTGGCCCTGGATCTGAAGAACACAGGGGCTAGGGTGGATAGAGTCAGGAAAGCCCGAAACCAAAAAGTTGTCCTCAGTTGCGCGAGCACTGAGGACTTGAAGATTGTTAAGGTCCAGAATAGAACAGACCTTACGGTGACGGAGCCGCGACAGCAGAACCCGCTAGTGTGCGTAAGGGGCGTTCTCTCGTGCTACACCAACAAGGAGATGGAAGACTGTCTCCTGTCTCAGAACAAACACCTTCTGAAAGACGTTGTTGATGTGGCAAAGGAGACCGTCAGAGTCAGGTTTAGGAAACGTGCGAGGAACCAGCTACAGTGCCACCCTGTTGTGGAGCTCTCTCCGGAAATCTGGAAGCGCTTCACGCAGGCGAAACAAATCCATCTGGGGGTTGGATGGAGCCATGTGGAGGACCAGTCTCCCCTTGTGCAGTGCACGAAGTGCCTTGGGTACGGCCACACGAAGGCCGTATGCAGGGACGTGCGGAAAAACGTCTGCAGTTACTGCAACGGGGAGGGAGCACATGGGGAGAGACTGTCCTGCGAGGGCTTCTTTTAAATTTCAAATAGCAGGATACCAAAGATGCAAGCACTGCAAAGGCGTACAAGCGAGCACTGTTTGTACCAAATGCAAAGTACATTTGTGCTATGTCAAGGGAAGGAACTGTTTCTTGGCTTATCATAAAAAAAAACTGATTTTGTGTTAGCCGTTGTAATGATAATATGTTGATTGCAAATATAGTAGAGTTTATTATATTATACGCGCCTGTTTTCATGATGTTTGCTGTAAAAGTGGTGATGTGTAGTATATTATACGTGCCTATTTCCATGTCATTCGCTGTAAATATGGCAATGTATAGTAAATTATACATCTCTTATTCAAAAAACTACGATACTGAGATTTTTTAAAATATTTTTGTGTGTCCTTGGAGGCTAAATAAACTAGATATAGTCAATTATTTGTTTTATTTTACAAAAATGTGTTGGGATACTTTAAAGGTTAAGATATGCAAGCATGCATTACTGGCTATACTACACCCAAAAAACTAGCAACCTACCGATAATAATTGTATGGCAAGGTAACCTATCAAAAGCCCGATTTACACGGTATAAGTTGTCGGCTGGACGGCAACATATATTTTAAGTATAATTATTCCATGTTGTACACGCTTGATTGATGAATTTGGTTTTAACCATTATTGCACTTTTTAATTTCGCGCGCTTATGTCCTCCTGCCCGTTGGACCAATCACAGACAATTGTCAGAAAGGGGTGTTTTTGGCGGTCATCGTTGGAGCGACGGCCAGTTTTTAAAATATAAGGTCGGTTAAGAACTTGTGGCAGCGGGAGCGGTTACCTTCGGGATTTCGGTGAGTACAATATTGATTATAACTAATTTTATTATTCATGTGTGTATATGCATAGGTTTCATACAAAACTAAAGTCCACTAGCTTCGCGGTAACACATGTAAACTACCACTTACTAGCTAGTAAATAATTGTTTACATAAAATATTTTTTCTTAAAAGTTGTCGTTTAACTATATTGACAACTACTGTTTAACTGACTTATACTGTTTAAAGACAACCCTGCATTTTTGAATAATTTGTAAAACTAAATAAATTCACATTTTTATTTTGGTTCATGATTGTATTCATTCACCTTACTAACAATTTTAAAAGCTTTTGCATGACTGCTTATTTGTTTTGCTAGTCTGGAACTTAAAAAAAAAGCAGCTCGGAAGCCTTCTTCTGTGCGTGTGCATGCACAGGAAACTAGAGATGGCCCTACTAAAAAGTGGGCACTAACACCGCTGAAAGAGAGGATTCTCCATTTACTTGGACAACAGGTGGTGTATGGAAATACAAGCGTACAAATTGAGCCACCGGGAAGCATGACATCACCCACAGGTATATTTTAACCAAAGTATTTAAAAAGGCAATCAATTTATTAGAAGTTTATCATGAACCTTGATTTGTAAAACAAGTGTTTAATGTTGTAAGTGATTTACATCATATCTTTACTCTTATATTGTAGGTATATTTACACTTTCTTATGTAAGTGCAGTATCCCCGTATCCGAACGTTTATCGAACAGTCCATCTTGTAACTGATAATCAAACTACTTTCGCTAGCGCAGAATTAGAATCTTTTTGTAAAGGTACCAATGTAAAGCACACATTCTCAGCACTATACCACCCAGCAACAAACAGCGCAGCAGGAGGCTTTGTAGATACTTTCAAAAGTGCAGTAACCAAAATTAAAGAAACTGGTTTAAATTTAACATCTGTTGTAAATGTTAATTATTTGATTATAGAAGTTCTCTTCAGAGAACGACAGGAGTCTCGCCGGCTCGTCTAATGCTGGGGAGGGAACTGAGGAATAGATTCAGCCAGTTACAACCTCCTCCCATTCAAGAAACAATACAGGCTAAGTTACTCTTGACAGATAATGGTAGTCGAAACATAGAATTTGCAGTTGGGCAAAGATTACCGAAGAGGTCAGAAACCGTGGAAGGAAGGGGTAATAGTGGCTTAGTCTGTTCCTGGACTAACATATAATGTCGATGTAAAAGGTCAGATTTGGAAACGTCACGTCACGATCAGATCTCATATCATGTAGTGCGGAGCTAGGGGAATCAGGACATTGAGGTTCTTGAGAATGTATTCTAAAATTTAGTTAAGCCTTAATATTTAAGGATTACCCATCAAGGGACTACATAAATAACCTACTAGAATTATTATTAAGGAAGTTTAAATTTAGTTATAGAATAAGGGGGTGTTGGGTATTAATAGAAATTCGTTCAGTTGTATCGGTTGCGAGGGTGTGGTATCCTCGTATCCGAACGTTTATGATCTGTAAAAATAGAGTTGTCAAGATGACCCAAATGTCAATGTCTTCTTGTCGGTTCGCGCCAATCGATAGGTTTGGAATTAAATCGCAATTAAATCCAATTTGTGTTTTATTAAAATAACAAGATATAAAAGTAAGTTCTATAATAATTATTATTTTCAGTGAGAATGCCGCCACCGCCTGTCCACCCGCCATCGTCCCCTTGCCATCTGCTTCCACTGCCAACTGCGACTTCTCAGCACTCCACCATGAGATGCCTGCCACCACTACCTGGTTACATTCTGGTTTGACTATTTATGTTATATAATATCTTTTTGTTTTGTTTTTCGTATGGCCAATAAAAAAAAATGTTATCAGGTTTAGGATTTTAACATCAGTACATGTACCAACTTGAATTGTAAATTGCCTTTTACCAATAAAATATGAATTTGAATAAAACACCATGTCAGTATGGGCTTTATTAGCTATTTGGTTCAATATCAATGTGACTATCAGGGTGGATGAGTACTCCTCCGACATCCGACGTCAACACCGCGCCCAGTGTCACACGTGTGTCTCCTGCACCTCCCCCACGCCTGCAGCCGCGAGTCACGGCGATGATTCGCCCACGCCGACTCGGGTTATCCGCCGCCGCCGAGAGTCGAGCCGTCTCCCCGGTATATTTCGTCAAATCATTTTTGTCTTATGTGAGTGCGCTTATGAGTAGGAAGACGAAGATAGAGCTGGAGCGTATCTTGGAGGATAGAGCCGAGTGGTGTATCTTATGAAATGAAGATGAACTGTAATCTCAGTGAAGGAAACCATTGCAAAGGAAATGTGCATGTTGGAGTCCTTCAAAGACATTTAAAATTCCTGACTATGCCAGCTTGGAGGATTGTGGCCTAAGCCTGAGGCTCCAGACCAATGCCCAGCAATGGGACATGCGAGTGTGGTTGAAGCAAATGGAGTTATGTATTGTGTTTACATTTTTGATACCTATGTAATAAGGGTCTTACAATTTGAACTATGCTATGCTAACAATGTGTAATAAACAACACAAGTACAGTAGAATTCGGATATAAAGACTTCACTTATAACGTTTTTAACCGCTTTTAGCGATGACGATGTAGACTCTTGTTTGGTTTCATAGTGAGTTTACTAGGGAAGCATATCCGTTTAGTACCACTCCGGTTTGAGCGACCAACTGCTAATAGTGATCTATTTTTGATAATTTGTCCTGTTAGAACAACATGCAGTGTTTTGTTTACAAAACCTATGCTCCGCTACCTCGCCGCTCCGCAAACCGGCTTCTACCCTCATGCTTATACCTAACCTAATAAAATATATATTGTCTAATTTTAGAGTCTGTGAAGAGGTCAGGCGTGGGAGCAACCGACAAGGAAACTGAAGACAGCATAAAAAATTGGTTTAAACATGCATCAGAAATACTTAGAAACTTAGAAAGAAAAAAACATAGATAAGTACATCATTTTTCTTTTGAGTTTTTCGGCATGATTCACAATGACAAAAAATTCAATACAAATGTAAAGTATTCCTCTGGTTCGTGCCTATGATTGTTATTAAATCCAAAAAAGGTCAAGGCCCAAATCTTACCCAGGGTCCGGTCCAAAAGATTTTAATGCAGGTTTTTGTTTAATTTAGTATGGCAGTACTTTTTCTGTGCTTTGTTGTACCGTAAGTGCACGTTCACAGTTTGTACTGTAAGTGAACGTTCGCTTCGACGACGCGAACGTACACATGTTCTAGGTCTATGAACATTTTCTACACTCGCAATGTGATTTCGTGGTTTTTATTATGAGTGCTATATATAGAACATAGAGGTATACTCGATCTACAATTTTTTTTATTTTTTAAACTTGACTGCCTTCATCTGTATGACATTTTGCGCCGTTCCTGGGTTTTTTTTCTACGGGATTTGGGTCATGTCCTTTGTATGTTAAAATCGTGATAAAGTGGCAAATAATTAAACAATTTTTTTGAGGTTGTAAGAAATAAAATCGTACCAATGTTTGTAAAGACTGATATAGGTACGATAATAAAATAAAAAAAATATTTATTTATTTAAAACAAATTCATGGTTTCCTGCCTTTTGACCGCAACTTGTATGAGGATAAGCAATGATGAAGCCTATAATAAAAGCACGCTTGTCTATTGTATGTATAAATGATATTTTACTATAACTGAACTATGTTTTAGGTGATCATTTTGCAATGTTATTTTTATCGACTAATTTAGTCTGCAGTTATAATAATATATTATAAAAATTTAAAACACATTTTTTTATTAATGTTTAAGTATTGGAATCTAACAACTTTAGTAAACAATAATTTAAATTTATTGCAACTTGATTAAGTACTCTAAAATAAATGGACATTATCTAATTGTATTTAAATGTTTTTTTATTATTCCATAATAGCAAGCCTATCTTTACAGAGTGTTCGGATAAGCGACGGACCTCTTTAGACGGTCATTGTACTCATTATTATTAACTTTTATTATGGACCAACTACGTATTTACGAAAAAAAACAGCTGTTTACATTGTACATTCATAATGATGAGTAGACTATGATCGCTCAAAGTAGGTGTGTCCATCCGAATACCCTGTATTGTTAGGTCTCAAGACAAATATGTCTACGGAACCACTTTTAGGAACGTCATAGAGACGACATACAACGACGTCCTATTGACGATTAGGGATGACGATTGGAAATTATTACGAAAGTAAAATGTTGATAAACATGAAAGCTATGAGCCAGGAAACATCTTGTATTTTAGCTCAATTTTAACGCAACGATGGACGTAAATAAATAAAATAAGGAATACGTAAACTCTAAAATAATGTATCTTGCGGCATAGTTTAGTCCATAAATGTTTCAAATAACTTTAGTTGGAACAAATGAACTCAGTAGTTAATTCAACCACATAACTGCAGCCAAAGATCGACATGAAAAATTTGCATTCATTTTTAGAACAAATATTGCGCGTCTTGCAAAACTGCGTTTTTCAGATATAACACCAAGCTCACAAAGAAAACTAGACACAGAACTAGATACAACGTGGTGTCCCAGACAAACCCTTCAAGTGGAAAAATTACCAGTGCCTTTGACCCCGGCTGGTTTCACATTTGGTAACAAAAACGATAATTTTTTTATAGATTTATTGTAAACCTACCATCAAACAGACTCGATTAATAAATTATCCTACTCTGTTTGAAATAAATAGCCAGTTCCGTTGAACAACAACTTTCACCCATCTGTTTAGTCGATGAAAATTATTCGTTATCAAATTAAGTATGTTAGAAAATACATAGGGAGTAAAAAAAAAGCTATTCAATTAATTCGTTACACTCATGTGTGCAATATTAGATTCAGATTCAGATTCAGATATTTATTGCTTCCATAGTGTACACAGATATTGTCAAAAAGAAGTTTCATATGGACCCTGTCGGGCGCAGCAATAGTAGAAACAGCTGCAAACAGCTGCAACAGCTTTTTATTAAATAAAAAGTTATTTTATAATTAATCATAGCCTAGCCTTTTTTTTGCCAACCAGCTCCCGATGTATCTTCTAACATACTTAAATTGATAACAATCAATTTTCATGGACTAGACAGATGGGTGAAGATCGTTGATCAACGGATCTTCTACTATTCCGGTTTTAAAGAAAAAAATATTTTCTTCAAGAATGTTTTTCTAGAAATTTCACATAGTGATTATTAATCTAGTTGATACATAGGATAAAATAATTATACTTTGCGAACTCAATGAGTAATTTAGGTAAGTAAAAAAGTTTAATAGTTAAATTTAAATAAATTACTAAATTGACGATGCAAATGAAAAACTTTTATGGCTCCAAAACTGTTGTGACCCGTGGGGAACCGTTGAAACATATTGGGACGATACCGCTAAAGAGAGACTCACAGAATTAACATCAACTGAAATTAAAGTCGACGAGTACATAAGCAAATACAAGCCGCTTAACCAGCCTGGTGGTGTATAATTTGGTAAGTTATTTATTTTAGAAGGCTTCTTTGGACTTTACTTTTCATCTCATGGGTTGGTGATATGATTTGACATATTTAGCTATCTTTAGTACCTCTGACATTTACCCTACTGCCCAAGAAGGAAGGTAATGTTGTTGGTGTGCATGTAAGTATGCGAGTATTATTTGGGCATTCATGTCCGGAGTGACATAGGCTACATTTTGCAATCGGGTCTGTAATTTTTTCTTTAATAATTAACTTTTTTTGCTTAAGATATTCGCTTAGCGCCTAATTTTCCCCTACTTTAAGGAACTTAGGCTTCAACTATACCTTTTTTTCACATTTATTTTATTTCGGTCATGCGATGGAGTTCTCTGGCATACTAATATGACATACTTATTTATCATTTTAATTATTAAGAAGAGTTAGTTTTATTTCACTAATTACTAACTATATAATATATTTTCAGCTCTTGAAGGACTTCAAAAATATGTATCCCTCCTGTGACAACAAATTATACGAGAACTGGCCAATAATCAGACCAAAAATTCTTGAATATTGCAAAAAAAGACAAGATTCTAGATTAAAAGAAATTTTAAACTTCATAGAAAATGATGCAATTTTTCAAACATTTTCTGATTAATAGGTGGCAAGTTGGTAAAGGTGCGCTTACACGAGGGCAATAATTGCTCGGCGACACGAATGGACCGATCTGGAGCAATTAATGGGAGATTTGTAGGAGCCTGCAGTATTCAGCGTGTCGAGTTCCGGACCCCAGGACAGGACGTCTAGCGGCGCTCGGCATACCTACGCTGCCACTTCGCTGCCAGCTCCGCGAATTAGCGGGGTGCGGGGTGAGAGCGGGGTGCCGGCCCCGCTAATATGCGGAGTAGCGCCGCTCGGTTTCTATGAATTAGTACTCGCCCGGCACTGCGCTTGGCAACACGTTTGTAGTCTGGCTCTGCGCTTGAATAATGCAAAATACCGTTACAAGTTGTGGTTTTTTGAAATTGACTTTTATTTTCAAGTAAATAAGGTTTAAATATGGATGAAGAAGCCGGGCCATCCAGGCCAAAACGAAGCAAATCGCAGCGAAATTATAACCTTACGGACAGTGATATTGAAGATGAGCTGTTTGGAGATGATGGTAGTGATGATGAGTACCATTTTGAGGGCTTGGAGCTCTCATCAGATGACGAAGAAGGGCAGCTGACCGGCGGCATATTCAGCAAATTGCGGCAATGGATTTGCTACCGCTATCGCAGCCTCCAAGCCCATCTGAAGAGTTGACACTACCAGAAAGCACTGCAACTACAGTAGGTTGGACCACAGCATGTGAGTTGCAAAATATAGAATTCGCTAAACAGAATGCGTTTTCCGGAAACCCTGGACAAACTCCAATAGCATTTTTCAACTTCTTCTTCGAAGATGATTTTCTCGCAATGATTTGCGGAAAAACTAATGCTGCCAAGTTATTAGGCAATACTGTGTTAGCAAATTCAAGAATAAATGCTTGGAAGGAGTTGAATATTCTTGGGCTTATTATTCCACATGGGATTTATTCGACTACCCCGACTACAAGATTATTGGAAAACGAACCGATTAGTTTCTATACCTATTTTTGGAGAATATATGAGTAGAAACAGATATCTGCTTATAATGAGATGTCTCCACTTCAGCTCAGAGGCAGTGAATGACCCAGACCCACTGTACAAAATACGTAGCGTCATTGATTATTTCAATTAAAAAATGGATAGCTGCTATTATCCTGCGAAAGAATTGTCTTTGGACGAGAGTATGGTGCTATGGAGGGGGCGTCTTAAATTTAGACAGTACATCAAAAATAAAAGACATAAGTATGGAGTCAAACTGTACATGCTGACTGAACCTGATGGTCTCATTCTCAAATTTCGTGTTTATGCAGGGAGCCAAGACACTGAAGTGGCAGGAAAAGGGCATGCAGAAAAAGTTGTGATGCAATTGATGGAAAAGCATCTTCAGAACGGCCACTCACTGTATATGGACAACTATTACAATAGCTTCCACTTGGCAAAGCGTCTTTTGGAAAATAGAATATACTGCACTGGAACCTTGCGAAAAGATTTGAAGGAAAATCCAAAGGAAGTTTACCAAAAAACATTTAAAAAAGGTGAAAATATATCACGATTTCAAGAAAGTGTACACATCGGAAAGTGGAAAGACAAACGCCCAGTGATGTATATCACTACAGAATATGAAGACAGAAGGGTGCCAGTTGCCAATAAACGTGGTCAGATTAGTGAAAAGCCAGAAGCTATAGCAAAATACAATGAGTTTATGTCTGGAGTTGATAGACAAGACCAGTTGCTTGCATTTTATCCATGTGAAAGAAAAACACTTCGTTGGTATCTGAAGTTAGCTATCCATACCTTTCAACTTCTCTTTATAAACTCATACAAAATTTATAACAAATATTCTGGCAAACCTAAAATGACACTCTATGATTACCGTTTATCTGTGATAAATGAGCTGTTACCCGAAAACAATACTTCTGTGGTTGCTGGTTCAAGCAGACCAAGAAATAGCAGAGAAGTGCTGCACAAAATCAGTAAAATTACTGAGAGAAATGCCAAAGGATTTCTTAAGCGTAAAATGTGTCGCATGTGCTCGAAAACACAAAAAAAACGGAAAGACTCTATGTGGCATTGCGAAATGTGTAACGACAAACCTGGTTTATGCTATGAATGTTTCGATGAATACCACTTGTCCATCTAAATTTAATTATGGTTTTTTGTTTAGTTACCAAAGATTTGGTATTTTAGAATTGCATTAGTTAAAAATGTTTATTTAGACCGCGATGATAGAGCGGGCTATTTGCGAGTTGATTTTACAAAGTTCTAACAAAACAATATTTAATTTTTTTTAAATTTTTGTAAGATGATTCTGTGAAATACTTTTGTAAATGTTACCAAAGGTATTATAATTGAACAAACTACTATTATCTTGTGTTAAAATATCATAGATCATTTTAAATAAACCCTAATACATATAAAAGAAACTGATCCGCAAAATGGCGGACTTGGCACTGGGGTTGAAAATGTCAATCTTAGTGCCAGGTCCGCAAATTCGCGGATTTTTTTTATTGAGCTTTCTCTTACCAAAAACTCCTAAAAATAGTTAAATATTTCCAAAATAACAATATAAAAATGTCCCTTATGCATATTTTACGAAAAAAATATATAGGATTTTCCCATGACGTCACCAAATTCCAATTGGCAGCGAAGCTGCTACGGTGCATCGTGCAGCTGTGCAGTCGTTTTCGTAGTGTAAGGAAACTGATTAAAGTTTAATAAAACTTTCCTGTTGTTTCCTTCACCTAGCCGGCATCTACCTACCTGCGGGCCAGTGGTCACTAGGTCCCAACGCCGCACTCGCCCAAGCATGGCAAGGACATACACCCCGATTTTCGGCTTTTCTCTTCCAGCCCCTGCCAGTTGTCTTACACAACAAAAAACAAACAAATCTCAGGGCGTTCTACAGTACGTTTGGCGATTCGTGATCTCCGGTAAATCGCTTCGTTCTGGATACGATCCCTCGGACAAACGACAAGCATAGCCCGAGTATAGTCACTTAAATAAATACATTAGTCTTAAGTACTTAACTATCTTTAACAATATATTGATACATTTTTTAACGACAAAAGCATTCTAATATAATAAATCGGCCCGCTCCGTATGACGTTGCTTAGTTGCCATTCCCTTACAGGGTAGTTATAAAGTACCTACTATATACAATATGTTTTATCTAAGACCTGCATGTAACCTTTATAACTGCAATAATCATTTGGTAAAATTCGTTAATTCCTAATAAACTAGCCTAAGAACCAATTTATACTCGCTCATTAATTTTATGTTAATTATTTCTTCTAGGCACTGCCAAGAGTGCCATCTCCAATAGAGGATGTTGAGTTGTGGGTAGATTAGCTCCTGGAGGGTAATCGCGATAATTTAAAACAACAGCGAACGATTGAAGTTCAGTTGCGGTTCGTCTGCAATTGTAGTTAAGTTACGGTTCAGCCGCGCGGAATTCGGTATCGCGGTAAAGTTCAAACGCTAACCAAAGTTGAATCGCAACTGGAACGTAGCGCATTCTCTATCGTTGTAAGAGATGTCACTTTCCTGTAACAATTTGTGCTATTATAACGTTATAACGCATGCTAAACCGTTATCATAAAAAAAAAAAACCTAATATTATGCGAAATGAGTTATGTTTTGACAGCTGATGAGATGACAGCTTGACGTTTGTTTGTGTTCGAACTCGAAAGTAAATAATATTTACAAAAACAACGACATAATATTTTACAAAAAAAACCTTTCTCAAGTTGTTATCCCCTTTTTGTAGTTTACAATCGTTCCTAATGTTATAGGGCTTAAAAATGAGTTATTATAGAGCCAGTGAAGTTGCTGAAGTGGTTTGTTTTGAAGTGTTTGGTTGGTGCTTCGTTGAAGTACTTTTTATGCCGATACTGACCTATTTTGGGCTTATGATTGTGAACCAGTGTATGTTACTCTTCCCTAAGTTGTGAACGCATTGGATTTTATTGTGGTATTCAGTCTTCAGTAGTGTTTTTTTTTTGGAAAATGGAAGGAATCTGCCGAAGCACAACTGCACGTCAGCTGGAGCTTTTGATAGATTCTCGAAGGCCACCGTGACTTGGCTCTGGGACGAGTCTGGTCTGAAAGTGCTCGAGCAGTTGCGGCACGATTATGGCGAGATGTGCCGAATTTCTGAATTCTGAAGGTCCTGCCAGAAAAGGGAAGGCATGGACTAAGTGTGGCGGTCTAAGGGGGAGGCCTTCGTTCAGCAGTGGACGTCTCCGGGCTGCTGATGATGATGATTCTTAAGTTTAAAAAACCATGTCTTTTTCAGGTATGGAATGACCACAAATGCAGGGTCAGAGCAAAGTTGGTCAGCATAAATGCTAGCCAGCAAGCTACCGGTGGTGGACCCAGCAAAGCCCCTACACTAACGAACCTAGAAGAGCGAGTGGCGAATATTTTAGGCAGAGATATTGGCCCCCTGCCTTATGTGAGACGGGATCAATTCGCCTCAAATAATAAATGTAAGTAAGTAAAAAAAAATAAGTAAGTAATGTATGTACTGTAATGTAATACCATTTCATTGACATTATACTTAAATGCTTATTAGGACGGTGATGTGGTGGTGGAACTGGTGGAGGCTGAAGAGCAACTGGTAGAATTACCATTCAAATTGCTTCTGCAGACATAGTGTTAGTTCATAAAATATTTCTACTTTAGTTTACATTTATTTTAAAAAAAACGTATCACACTAAACATTTGAGAGCCATGCATTTATTATACCTGTCCAACATAAACACAATACGAGGGCTACACTAAAAGTATCGGGAATGGAATATTTCCACTGTTTCTGTCATATTAAAATCTTTTTAATTGAAAACTCCTTGGTTTTAAAAATCGAATACCATTTATTTATTAAAAAAAATATTCTCGGTCTTGTCACAAGGTTTTGTCAAACTTGTTTAGTCGTTGAGAAAATGGAATTGACTCGAGAAAATTCAAGAGCGATGATTTATTATGAATTTCGAAGTGGTTTAACACAAAAACAGTGTGTTGACCGGATGATTTCTGCAATTGGTGATAAAGCCCCATCCAAAACCACAATTTATCGCTGGTTTGCTGAATTTCAACGTGGACGTGTCAAGCTCAGTGATGATCCCCGTCAAGGTCGTCCAAAAACTGCAGTCACCCAAGAAAACGTTGATGCTGTGCGTAAGCTGATTGAGGAAGATCGACATGTGACATACCGCGAAATTCAGGCAACTTTAGACATTGGCATGAGTCAAATACAAATAATCTTGCATGAAAAATTAGGTGTAAAAAAGTTGTTTTCCCGATGGATACCGCATTCGCTCTGTGAAGAGCAAAAAGCGGCTCGCGTTACTTGGTGCGTCAGAACTCTCGAAAGATTCCACGCAGGATCCTCAAATGCTGTATACAACATCGTATCAGGTGACGAATCCTGGATATACGCGTACGAACCCGAAACAAAAAACCAGTCACGAGTTTGGGTGTTCGAAAATGAGTTAAAGCCAACAAAAATTGTTCGTTCACGGAGTGTTGCAAAAAAAATGGTGGCCACGTTTGTCTCCAAAACCGGCCATGTTACGACTATTCCTCTTGAGGGACAAAGAACGGTTAATGCAGAATGGTATGCTAGCATTTGTTTGCCACAGGTCGTTTCTGAACTCCGTAAAGAGAACTGCAACCGCCGCATCATCCTCCATCACGACAATGCGAGTTCTCACACCGCGCACAGAACAAAAGAGTTTTTAGAGCAAGAAAACATAGAATTATTGGACCATCCGCCGTACAGCCCCGACCTAAGCCCTAATGATTTCTATACTTTCCCTAAAATAAAGAATAAATTGCGTGGACAGAGATTTTCATCACCTGAAGAAGCTGTGGACGCCTACAAAACGGCCATTTTGGAGACCCCAACTTCCGAATGGAATGGTTGCTTCAATGATTGGTTCCATCGTATGGAAAAATGTGTCAAATTTCGCGGAGAATACTTCGAAAAGCAATTAATATATTTTTAAATAGTAATGTTGTGTCACTTCCTTGATTCCCGAAATTTTCAGTGCCGCCCTCGTATTTGTCTGTCCGGATCTTAGATGATTTTGGAAAGTTACAATTCAATCTCGAGGTTCCCACCAAACTTCATCTTTACAATACAAAGTATTAAAATATTACCTACTTTTGTTTCTCTTACGGTCATAAGGCTGATCTTGAACATCTGCAAACAGCAGCCTCACTAAGCAACAATCAAGTACAGCCCCACAGCCTGCTTCCCCCGTGCCTGATTTGACAAGGACAGGCACCTTCACCGCAATTAATAACAAAGTTATTTTATCTTTAAGAATAAAACCGTGTTTAATTTAAATATACTTTTTAATGCTTTTCATCACAATTATTAACACTAAATTTAATTAATTGCCCTATCCATCCACAAGAGCTGTATAAGTGCACGCTGGCACGTCCCAGCTACAGGTTGGTGAGGGCGTGCCTGCCTTGCCGACCACTCGCCGCGCCGGACGCAGCACCACCCGCGACCTCAGTCAGTCTGTGCTCAAATGCCATCTGCTCGGCCATCAGAGGCGTTTATGGAATGTGTGCTCGGTGTGCAATATTATGTAACACACAGCATGCATTTGTCATCCTTGCAGCATTTACTGGTGAATAATGCAGCTTTCTATCTACCAACAAACACCTGCAATATAAAAACATTTTGCATTAATATAAACAAAATATCTATTCAGGCTTTCTTTTACTAGGTGATGAAGTTATACCTGAAACGAGCTTTTAAAACTCCTACACAGCGCTCAACAATGTTTCTTGTTGTCAAGTGCCTATCTTGATAATAACTCTCAGGGGAGTTTGGTTCTGGGTCCGAAATGGGTGTCATCATTATGGGTCTCAATGGATATCCTGAGTCACCTAAAATATCAAGGATGAGTATTAAAATCCCAATAAAATACATTAACTATCCTCATATATATCCTCAATCCTCATTAACAACCTATTACATTCCCACAGCCACACAAAAACCTTCTCAAAGTGAGAGGATAAATTTGAGGTTCTTGAAAATAGTGGTTTCCTTATAATGTTTTTCTTCAGCTATTTTAATTCACATGTTATCACTCTGCTACCATTGCTTAACACTTCATTAGCTTTTACATACCCAAAAGATACAAATCCTCTCCATTAGTGGTATGGAGCCGTTCAAGATGGGCACACATAAAATATGATGGTTGGCCCACACAACACTATCATGTTTAGATCCAGGGTAACTGGCATCCACACACAAAATATTTAAATTTGAATCGCATCGCAGCATCTGAAAAACATAGATGTTGAAATTATGAGGGTTGTTCCGTAACATAATCAATAAGCAACAATCACATAATAATATGTAATCTGCTACTAACTATCATAACAGTAAGAGAATAGTATCTTTTTCTATTAAAATACCGTTCTTCCTGGACACACAATTGTCACATGAGTCCATCAATGCAACCCAGCAAAATGTAATATGCATACCTAAAGCTAGGTATGCTTTATTGTTTTAAATTAACAAGTCAACACTTGTTAATTTTGAACGATTTGCAAGCGCTAGGCCCGTCCATTCCATTATTATTGTCGCTGCATTAATATATTATTCTACTTTCTATTAAAAGTATGATTATCACTATGAAACTTTGTTACTAAAATAATCCCGAACCACTGAACAGATTTAGATTTTTGTTTTTTTTCCATGTCGAGCATCCAATTCACCTTAAAGTGGCTAGCTCACCAAAACTTCTTGCGGTAAACATGGAAAGCAGGAAAATGAATTCTGCAATATTCCATTTAAGAAGAATCAACTTCCTAAAAGAATGGCGCTGTGAAGATTGTGTGTGTGTGCCTATTTTGGCACTAACAGTTTAAAAGCTTGTGATGACTGTAAAATCCTTCTCATCGATGTGCCCCATTGTCGCGGGAAGCCAGAACACTATACAAATTAGTTAGGCTAGGTATGAAACGTAGCCGTAGAACATTTAGGCCGGTTACAGTGCTCCACCGACCGTCAGTGCGTACGTCAGTCGCGCTTGTCATATGTATGAAAATTCATAAACCGTACAGTGCTAGACCGACCGTACGCACGCGTATTTTGCTACGCACTGCGTACGAGGACCGTCGGTCGAGCGCGTGCGCATGCGTACCGTCGGTCGACTGACGCGCTATGTAAACAAATGAACGCGTTCAGTGCTGTACCGACCGGTGCACCGACCGCACGCATGCGTGTATTATTGTTGTCAAAACTCCAGTGACTTCGTAAAAACAAATATGAACCTTGATACTGAACGCTTGATCACCGAAGTTCGTCTTCGTGAACCACTCTGGGATTTAGGCCACAAGTTATATAAAGATCGCGATGCCAGGCTAAAGGCTTGGAAGGAAATATGTGAAGTATTATGTCCGAATTTCGACGAAATGTCTCCGACTGAGCAAAAAAATGTTGGTGAGTAAATAACAAAATACCTTTATATTCATGTTTATTTATTTATTTTGATACAAGTACATACAATTATGAGTTCAATATATACAATTATTTTGCCAAGGCACGTCACCTTCTGGAGATGTAAAGTAATTAGCAAACTTTTCTCTCAACATGTCCCCTGATCTAATATTATGATTGTGACTGTCATTGTTGTGGGTTATTGGTTCGAATCCTGTAATTGTTAATGTATCCTCTATCTTGTAACCATCTCGTTCTCTTATGTAATTGTGTAAGACACAACAAGCTTTGATGATAGTAATTGTGTTTTCTAAGGAAGTGTTCATTGGTCTATGAAATATTCTGAATTTGTTACTCATTATACCGAATGTAGACTCTATATATCTCCTTGCACGACTTAGTCTATAGTTTAATATTTTCTTTTTGAAAGTCATGTTACTACGTGCATAAGGTCGTAATACTTGTTTTGAAATACCGAATGCCGCATCACCAACAATAACGTATGGAAGTGGTTCGGTCGTATTAGGCAATGGTTTAGGGAGCACATCTCTTCGTTTTGTAATTTTAAAAACAAATTGCTGTGTCTGAATATTGAAGAATCGGAGTCTGTTCCACATGAACCCACGTTAATGTATGTAAAACGATAGTCACAATCACATACAGCAAGTAAAACAACAGAAAAGAATTTCTTGTAATTGCAATAAATACTTCCACTATGTTCTGGGTTGATTATTCTCACATGTTTACCATCTATACATCCAACACAGTTTGGAAAGTTTGCTTTTCCGTTAAACTCATTTATGATATGAAGCCATCCCTCTGGCGATGTTGGCAATGAAAGGCATTCTTCATGTAGAATTACCCAAATTGTTTTGCACACCTCCTTAACAATAGAACTGATTGTTGATACCCCAAGACGATAACTGTAATGCAAGTTGGTGAACGTATGACCTGTTGCTAAGTACCTGAAAGGAAGAAGTAATTCTGATTATTTTTTGTTACAGATAAAAATGTACAACAGAGATGGAGAACCGCTCGGGATGCGTACACAAGATCGAAAACCGCAATTATTAATACGAAGTCCGGATCTCGTAGTGGAGATATAAAAAAAAGTATATCTACTACGATCACATGCGATTCCTCGACAAGAAACACCCCGTCGAAATTGAGGACTCTCTTACTGCAAATGGCCCCCAGGCAAAGACTTCGGTGCCTGATTGCGAGACACAGCCTTCAACTAGCCAAGAATACACTCCTGCGTCCCAGCTGTCAACCAGCCAAGAAAACACTCCTGCATCCCAGCCGTCAACTGACCAAGAAAATGCTCCTGCATCCCAGCCAAGTCAAAACAATATTAAAAGAAAAATAAAATCTAATAGGACGATAAATAAAGAAGATTCTGATTTCGACAAGCAGATGCTGAAAATGTTTCAAGACAATAGTAAAATCCTTCAAAATGACGATATGGCATTTTTCACTTCCCTTTTGCCAATTACAAAAACATTTACCATCTCTCAAAAATTGGCTTTTCGTTCAGAAGTTCTAAAAATAGCTAACATGATCCATAATGACATCACAACCTTTAGTCGTCCCCAGTCTTCCAGTACCACATTAATAGTAACATCGCCAGAATCTTATTCACAACATGCAACACAAGAATCGGAACAGTTGCTCTCAAATTATTATGTTGATATGCCACTGCATTCCAACGTAGAGCAAACAGATCAACTCAAGCAACTGATTTTTCTGACCTCATTTTATATAAACGTAACTGATAAGTTTAATACAATAAATAATTTTCATGATTGTTGTTGTTTTTTTTTTTATCCATTTGCGTGATTGAGATAAAAATAAATATGGCCGCTCAATTGATTTCGTAAGCCCCGCCCCCTAATTAGAACATTAAAATACAATAAAATTATTACTAATTATTAAATAATTTATTTACCATCCTATTTTTCACTAAGGGACGTAGTTCTAAATTTAGTCTCATTCGAAAGGTATTGAAATAAGGCTTGTTATAACATATAAAGGTTTCTTCCCTCTTCCTAATAGTTTTTATAAAAATACATTTATAAAAATAAAGCTAAAATAATTTGCACCAAAACATGGATGACAAAAAGTTTTTATTACTTGGAATTTTTCGTCGTATTGAGTGATGTCAAACTATGATGCTATGTCACTGTCAAATTCATGCACTGTCAAATTCAATCTGAATCCATAGACACACAACAACCCAATGTTTAGCTTTTGCGTTGGCGTCTGTTTTTGTAAAGACTCATACTTTTTTCATACTCTAAGGCAGCTACTTCTACACGACACACAGTTTATTTTACCTACCTTAAAGTGACTGCAAGTCTTTCCACGGGTGATACAGGAGCTCGAAATAAGTTTTGATGTTTTAAGTTGTCTTGTAATTTGGCTGATAATTCATCAAAACTTTTGATCGACATCCTGAAGTAGTTAAAAAAATTTTCTTCATCTTCGCGCAATAACGAGTATATGGTGCTGAATTCGCCCTGAAAAGCTCTTTGGGCGACGATCGGGTGTACGTGATATCTTCGTGTTCTGTTTCGTCGACGTCTACGAAGATAATATGCAGCAATTAAACTATTTGTAAACGCGTCCATTTCGCCTACGCCACGACTTTGTCGCTACGAAAAACATGAACCTTATCGATACTGAAAGCGACTGTACACGTCCGGTCAGTTTACTGGTACGCAGAGCACTGAATGATACAAACTGACGGTCGGTCAATGCGCATCATCAGCACCGACGGTACGCACTGACGGTCGGTGGAGCACTGTAACCGGCCTTAATGTAGATATATGTAAGAGAGAAATTGATCGAGGGTGGCATTATCGCTGATAAAAACCCTCTATAATAAATAAATAAGATTATAAAAAAAAAAAAAAAAATGGAATTTCACACACAATCAGACAGTAGGAGTTTCCTCTGTTCTAGCCTTGAAGTCCAAACTAATAAATCGTGGGTAAAAGCTAGTCTTAAATAATGATCATAAAATCTCTTATGGAAAATTTCCTCACAACGTATTGGGGGGAAAACGAGCAAAACGAGTTAAGGCGAAACATTGTCCATGGTACTTGGGACCGGAAGAAAAATTCGTCAATGTTAAACTATTTTTTAAAGATAGCATCCCTGCTTCTATTAAAGCACAGGTTTAAACCTTCAAAATTCCGGAAGACCAACTGGTTGCGGATGTAATCCGTCACTATCCGAAATACATCCAACAGGGTTGGTTTACGTCGAAGATAAAATCAATCATGGAAATAGCGGAGTATCTCAGAAGTATGGGCAGCATCAAAGGCAGAGAAGTGCACGCTTATTTAACGGCAGGAGTGGAAAAGGAAGTACAAAAACGGAAGTAAGAATTCCAGCAGGATTACACAAAGTGGCAAAGACCCACAGGTAGATGTCTATGTAGGTAGGTAGGTGTCTTGTAAACAATATGCAAGAACAAGTGAATGTAAGTAGACCTTGCGCCGGGTAGCTAACTAAGACTAGACTAAGACAAAAAAAGTTGGTAATTCTGTTCTGGTATTTATTCCAGTATTCCTGAAATTAGAGATCATTTAATACCGCAACACCGGCACCGTCACATCTTCCTGAGACTCAGGGTAGGGCTGGTGCAGCTGCCAATTCGGCAGAGCTGCACAAGCAGCGTAAAATAATTATAATTAATTAAATAATTAATTATCCACCGAAGGTCCTGCACGCAGACACAGTCGGAACTGGCACGGCAAGCTTTTGTCAGATCTGACTGAGAATGGAGAGCTTTCCAACAGGAAACGGAACGGGAAAGAATTAGATTAAGAGAAGCAGAATAAGGAATTCAAAGACGGTTTTTAGATACGTTACCCGAGAGACGGCAACAGAAAACATGGACGTCCAATACGAAGATGGGAAGCTGACATACAGCTGACCTTGGGACCATACTGGAGTAGAGTAGCACAAACAAGACAGAACCCAATGGAGACAGTTGGAGGAGGCCTATGCCGAAAGGCCCCCGGTAATCAGAGTTTGTTTTATGAAGTGTGAAAATTTGTCTCTGTAAATTACGGAATAAATAGCTATTATTAGAGTCCCCGCAGACTATAAACTTTCTATCGGCCGATAGTTTGGTCGGCTTCTTAATTAGTATGAAGATGTATGCAGATGCGCACATTACAGTGATTCCGTATCGGCCGATAAAAAAGTTTGATGGGCTTCACGACTGCCTTCAAACAAACCATCGGCCGCCGATGATCGGCGAACTATCGGCCGACCGCTTGATCAGTATGGCGCTCTTCCCCGCCCGCACACTTGCCGATTGTTTGATCGGCCGACTTGGCCGATGGCTTCAGTTCACTCCGCGTCGGACGCGGGGAAGGTCGTGCGTAGTCTGTACGTTCATGATGGATTCCGCCTCGTCTCTGCTTGTCGAAACGTATATAGAAAAATTGATTCAAGAAATTGAAAAAAGGCCCGCACTCTATAAAAAAAACTTAGAAGAGTACTCTGATGTTAATCAAAAGAAAAAACTATGGGAGGACGTCTGTGAAGCAGTTGTTCCTAATTGGAATGAGCTTGGTGCCGAGGATAAAACAAAACAAGGTAGACATCGATCATTTTTATTTTAATAACTACATTTTTTAAATCATTTTATTATATTGACAGGAAATTGCGCCCGCTGGAGAAATAAAATATGATGACATGTACTGCCGCACATTATCCATATTATTTCTTCCTCGGTTGTTTTCATTTCTTGTTACGTCATTCATGGGACAACTGTAGAGAGTATCTGTGAATTTTACTCCGTCTTTGATTCGTTCATAATTGTGAAGGACACAACAAGCATTAACAATTCGAATACAAAAATTAATATTCACATCAATTGGGCGGTGGAAAATACGCCACTTGTTAGCGAGAATGCCAAAAGTACATTCAACCATGCGTCGAGCTCTATGTCTGTAGTTGAAAATTCGCTTGGTGTAATTTAAATATCTTTTTGCATATGGGCGTAATATATGATTACCAAGCCCAAATGCTTCATCGCCTACGACAGAGAATGGCATAATGTTTCCGTCTTCGTCGTTAGGTATATGCCTTCCAGTGGGAATATTTAGCAGATTTTCAGATAGCCGTCTACCCATTTCGGATTTTTTAAATATTTCTGAATCACTTGATGTTCCATACGAACCAACATCAATGTATACAAATTTGTAATCTGCATCCGTCCATGCCATCAAAACGCAAGAAAAGAACTTTTAATAGTTAAATATGATGATCCAGAATGTTCTGGCTGTATCATGCGTATATGCTTCCCATCAATCGCTCCAATAATGTTTGGAAAATTTGTGCGACTGTTGAATTCGTCAGAAATTTTAATCCAGTCATGTTCTTGTTTGTTTGCCATATACAATGGTTGGAGTATGTTCCATATTTGCTCACATGTAATTTTAATAATATCTCGTATTGTAGAAGCTCCCATTAGATAATCAAAAGACAACGCTTTGAAGCTAGCTCCAGTAGCTAGATATCTATAAGATAAGTAAGATATAAATAAAGTTAATATTTTTCAGGTCACGAAGTACAAAAAATGGGCAAATTTACGTACTTGCTTTCGTCGGGAATTGAACGCACAAAAAAACACTAAATCGGGGCAAGCTGCAACTAAGAGCCGTAAATATATCTACTTTCAGCAGTTACTATTTTTACTTCCATGTATGGAAAAGGGACCATCGGAAGGTTGCCCAGAATCGGAGGGTATTCTTGCCCAACCTATTCCATCCACTTCTACAGCTATTACTAAACGAAAGAATAAAACTAATACAGCACCGGCTCAAACAGATTTAGATAAAGCGATAATAGAAGCACTAAATAAGGATGACACTGTAGATGAAGATAAGAGTTTTGTTTTATCTCTTGTACCCCTCATTTAAGAATTTAACCCCAGAAGAAAAACTTGTTGCTAAGATTGCTATCCTTAATATTTTTAAACGATTTTTAAACAGATAAGACAAGCCAGGCGTCAGGCTACTTCTCAATCAACCAGTAGTTACAACTTATTACAGCAACCTTTATCCTCTTTTCCTGTATATCAACGACCGCAACCATTGCAGACCTATGTAGCCAGTTCGACGCCATCTCCCATTCAGTACGTTCAATCGCCATGCAATTCAAATGAGACAGTGCAATCTTATATTTCAAATTTTTCAGATGATTCGCAAATGTATGATTTATATACACCACTACTTTTTTTTAAGTTAGCTTAATTTTAACAGCGTTATCTATTTCCGATACTGAACACATTCCTGAAGAAAAAAACTGAAAATATAAGGTAAAAAAAATGTCTCGAAAATTTGTCAACTATTGGACACAAAAAATACAACACAACCATTTACGCAATTTACTCTATTACTATGTGCGTCAGCTGATTGAAGTCATTCATAAGCAGTGCGTCCCTCTCTTCGCTCAATTCTGCGCCGACGCCGGCGGGCGGCTGTAATCAAAGGCGCCGCGCCGCAAGGCGAGCGAGCGATTCAAAGGTAGCCGCCGCGACACCAACGTACTGTCGTTAGTCGCGTGCTAATTGCGGTCAAGGTAACACCGGTTGCAGTGACCTTTCGCGCCGCGTCGTCGATGCGCTATTTTGATAATGGCGTATCAATACAGTGCTCGTGAATACACTTTAATGTTACGTGCATATTTTATGTGTAACGAAAATGCCACTGCAGCCGTGCAAATGTATCGTGAGCTGTACCCGGACTCTCGTCAACCGACCCGAATAACGATTGTGAGCGCGTATCAGCGGTTGCTGGACCACGGGTCTTTTCACACCCCGTCTCATGCCTGGGGACGGGGGAGACCCGCATTGTCCCAAAATGTTTACGACGACGTGCTAGCGTACTTCGAGGAAGACCCTCGGAGAAGCACCAACGACGCTGCTCGCCAGTTTGGCATCAGCCAGTACTGTGCGTGGAAAATAGTGAATTCGGCAGGAATGCATCCGTACCATTATCGAAAGGTACAAGAACTTAATAGTGTCGATCACAGTTCGCGAATCAGTTTTTGTAACTGGGTGTTGAATAATGTAGGTGCAAACATTCTGTTTTCGGATGAATGTATGTTCACAAGAATTGGTTTATTCAACCATCACAATGAACATTGGTGGTCATATCGGAACCCAAAACTGACGAGTCAACATTCTTTTCAGCAGCGGTTCAGCCTGAACGTTTGGGCCGAAAATTTTCCGGAAAGTCTAGTAATTCAGAATGAATTGTGTAAAACTTCCCTTGCAATAATCTGTTACTGTAGATGGGATGTACCCAATACTCTCGATTCCTCTTCTTCATTCATTCTTCTTTGTATCAAATATAAAGCAATAATAATATTTTTGGGCAACATTCTACGCCACTGATCTCTTCACCAACTCTAATAAACTAATCAATCGGCCAAACCATTTGTTGGCTAGTCTGCGCACTCGCGACCAACCCAACTGTTTTGTTGGCACAGTGTGCGCACGAACAGGCCAACTCGACTAAACTATCGGCCGATAGAAAGTTTATAGTCTGCGGGGACTCTTAATATTATTATTTAGATACGTTTGGACAACTTATAGCATTAGGAAATAGATTTGCAGATATTTGAAAAAAAATAGATTTTTGTGAATATTTGTACTGTTTATATTACATTTATAATTGTTTATCTTCGAGCGAGTCTCCTAGCTAATTGATTAATGCTCTATTAAGACTGATTATTAATATTAGTCTTAAAAAGTATTCTTACTATTCCAGATGACTGGTTATTTCCAAAGGCCATGGTTGATAACACCCTATTTCGACTCAGCTCAAAACGATTGAGGAAAATTTTAACACAGTACAAGGTTCTGCAAGACTTATAATTGAAAATACTTTTGGGCGTTTTAAGAACGTTGGTGTTGTGTACACAGAGATAGGTCGTTACATTATCAGCCAGAAAAATGTTCACAAATTATTATAGCATGTTGTGTGTTACATCACATTGCTTTAAAATATAATGTTCCGGACCCTGAAGATAGTCTGATGCTGGAGAACACCAAGTTCACAGCCAAAATATTTTTAGTAAATTCAAATAATGAATCAAACTGATTTAAAAATAATACAATTGAATTTATATACTTATTACTCTTTGCAGGACCACTTGACAGACATAAGGTGGTGGTGGAATGTGAAAGTACAAGTGATTTATTAATGGGTCGAGCATTATTGATATTCAATGAAAAATATAACTCACCTAGAAGCCACACAATTTCATTATGCCTCTGCGATGATTGCATGTAATTATAATGTCACCATTTAATTTTCCCATACGAAAGAGTCATGGGAACTTAGCATTAATGGATAAAACTAAACAGTTAGAATCACATTTTTAGGTATAATTTTTAAGTATTTTTGTATGATCTTAATCAGGAGAGACTATTGGCTCCTGAAACATAGTTTTTAACTAGTTCAGGAGCCTTTGGGTTCAAGAAACACGATGTATTTATATTTTTACGCAAACAAGAACTATGTGTATTTGTACCATTTGCACGTTCATTGACTGATAGTTTATTTTTTATTTAAATGCTTCTCCTCTACTACAGAGAGTTTATAGTTATCTCTGATTTTAGAAGATCACCAACCAGTCAATGTGGTGTTATTGCATTATTTGATTTAATTCAAAGGTAAACAGTTTATTACAAGATAGACTTATACAGTGATAACAGTGATAATGAATTACACGAAGCCAGCGAATTAGTACATACATAAGTATTACAGGATTCCGGCTGGACAATCGTAAAGTTAACAGTCGAATAAACTACACAAATTAACTGTCGAGATCAGTATTTGTGTACAGACGAGCAAAACAACTGTAAACGAGTTATCGTTGGAAACACTACAGTTCTGAGAGTGAATTCATCCCGGTTAGTTTTCAACCGACTTCAAAGAGGAGGTTCTCAATTTGACTATGGTTTTTTGTTTGTTTTGTTTTTACGCGTTTACTCCACCAATTATGAACTGATTGTTACTGATGATTATTTTTTTGTTTGGTAGGTAATACTTCAGAGGTGGTCCCATATAAAGGTTCAGTAGTTTGGTTTTTATATCAAAATTAATAGAAAATATGAAGATGTCATCCAGGCAGTCGAAGTTGGTTGTTTTTTTTTTAAATGGTACAAAGCACAGTGCCTACAATTGACTTGCAAACCGAAACCGAACGCCACAATGCTTATCCAGTTGTTAGTGTTGAAGAAAGTCTTGCTAATCCGTGGTCCGAGGACAATGTAGATTAAATATGTACTAGTACAATATAATTATGTTAAAATGCAAAAAAAAACATCACGTGATTAATGGACGGCCCCTTACCTATGTAGTTATAATACTAAAGTAATTTTACTACTAGAGAAATCATGGTATATCTTCATTACATCAGTTGTAATTAACGCTGAGAATTTAGACCCTAGGATTAATGCTGGTATCTTTATCAGACTTTGTTGGCGTATCAATAGCCTACGTCAGCCGAATTGTAAGAGATGTATCTCAATCGATAGCTGGCTTGTATTCTCAACAGAGGTCGCCCGCGACTTCGTCCGCGTACGGAATAAATACGGCCCGCTCTCAAAATTCACCACGTTTTTTACCCCCGATACACGTGCTCATGCTCATTTGTACTTGAATACAAAATTTAGAAATAAACAACTTAAATTCAAAATTTCATCCCCCGTTTCACCCTCTTAAGGATTGAAATTAAAAAAAACAACGATAAAAGTTGCGTTAGTTTCCAACCTTAAGCCTAAATAATAAATATTGTGACTTTTACTTTGAAAATGAAGGACTTTCCATACAGAACTGCATCACTTTTTTCACACCTTCGGGAGTGGAATTTTAAAAAACGCTGAGTCACTTATAAACTAATTTTAAACCGTCACTCTAAACACAAAATTTGAAAATCCTAACTTCGAAATTGACGGACTTTCATATAAACTATCATCCCCTATTTTACCCTCTTAGCCTCTTGGCTCAGAATCCGTATGAAATCATACGTAAGATTCCATACTACGGTAAACTCGGAACGCGTATGAATCTATACGCATAAGCTAGAAAATAAAAAAGTCCGTCACAATATATCTCTCCCTCTTTGTACGTGTATAGTATGTATTAGAAAAAAAGAGAAGAATGTCGGCTCTTCAATTTGGTGTATAATACTTGTGACCCATTGTCTATGAATACGAATACTGCCATTCTCAAGTTCAAGTGGACCGTTTGAGGTTGGTTTGAGGACTCGCGAGTGTTTGTGGTGAATAAAATGATATACATATTTGTCGAGCAAGGTGAGTCAAAACTTATAATAATTTGTAAATATATTTATGATAGACTTACTGAAATGATCAATTACGTAATTCATGCAATAACGACCTAGTTTTTTATTTTCAAAGTGACTTGTACTGTTTGGGGCTACGAGTGTTTTGTCGGGTTTGATATTGTTTTTTTATACAAGAATAATGCAAAACCATGATTCTATTTCATGATTTTCCATATATTTTGAACAGAAAAGATATAATTTTACGAAAATATTTATTATTCCACGCAAATTGCGATCTATATGGCGGCCATTTTGTTTGTTTTCTTCGCTTTACCCTAGGGATGGGACATCAATCCTCGTGGTTGATATCGATAGAATTATCGACAAATGATATCTGGCAAATAAGTATGTGTGTTTTTGTATATTTGTTACTCGTTCACGCTGAAACGGCTGAACAGATTTGGATGAAATTTGGTATAGGTACCAAAGGTATAGGTTTGGTATTTGGTTTGGTTTGGTATTTGGTTGGTTTTGGTTTTTGGTTGGGTAGCTTTATACCATGGAATAAAATATAGACTTCTTTTTATCCCAGCAATCGTGGGTGAATCGAGGGTGGGGGTTCAGCTAATAAAAAAATATTGGTGTGCTTTAGATGCCTTGGAACTGGGATGCGGATAACTTAGAGACAAACGCCCCGAAAATTTATTTAGACTTCCTCGAGGACCCCCCCCCCCCCCCCCCCCCTTCAGATGTTCCGGATTCTGATGATGAGGTCATTGAGGGGGTCCACGACGAAGCGTCGATTAATCTGGCGGCGGGAATCGACAGCCTAAACGTATGTAACATTTTTATTTATTAATTATTATTATCTACAAACCAATATTAGTCACATATTAGTTGACATTTCTGTAGCACAGTGTATATAGTGCTGCTTTTGTGAACACACTCGGAATACAATAAAATAAGTAGAGAAATAATAATAATATATTTTTTTGACAGCTGGCCCCAGGAACTGGAGTTTTTGTCGTGCAAAGGGACGGGACGTTAGCACCTATGGCCGTACCCGAAACTAGCGGAAACGTATTGTAAGTATAATTTTTATTTATAATATTGAGTTACCAATTATGTGAAAACCAAATCTTACTGGTGTGTTGCAATGATTTTCATTGTTTACAGAGATAGTGACGACGATGATGACGATGGGCTCCGGGCAGCCATGCTACGTTCCATTAGCCCTATGTAGGTTTGGACTTTTTTTTTTACCTTAGATTTTCATTAGGAGGTATAAATTACACACACAGTTTCATAATGGCAAGGATATTGAGCAAGTACAAAAGGTGTATGAGGAGGGTATCTTTTATTAAACCCTTACTATTCAGGCAAACAAAAACTTTCATCACTTAGGTACTATCAGGTAGGTTTTTTTCCACAAATTCTGGATTGGCCCCATAGTAAAGTTGTTCACAATGATGAGTACAATATTTTCTTTTTGGCCTAGTGACACCGCTCCGCGTAACAACCTTGTTATAGTTTCCGGAAACTACAGAAATAATTTTCAATTTACAGTACTCCTCAACATGTTTCTCCACTGCCCATTCATGAAGAGGCCCTGGTAGCAGCAGCAGCTACTGATAGCAGCAGAGGACGTGGCAGAAATAGCAGGCGTGCACACAGCCAGCGAGGTAGAGGTCGAGGCCGAGGCCGCGGAGTAAGTAACGGTAGGCGAAGAGTGAATGAAAGGAATGCTTGGTCGCGCGGTGACCCCCTTGTTGAGCGTTTTGCTTCTAACGAGGAGATCCCCGAGCAGTTACGAGAGGATATCGAGCGATTGACAGCTGAGCGCCAAGCGAGAGCAAGAACGATGCGTGCAAGGAGAGTGGAAAATGTTGAGGCTGAAGAAGATGTCAGTGACGATGAGTTTTTCGACAGTGAAGAGTTTGTTTGGACGTCGATGGATGAATGGACTGGAGAGAAAGAGACCTTTCTCGATGAAAGTTCTGGGCCTACCCGATTTTTAGTTAACATTTACGACGCATTTCGCTCATTTTGGGACGATTCTCTACTGTCCCACATTGTAAATGAAACAAATCGGTATGCCCAGCAGATTCAGAGCGAAAGGTTTAAAAGGGATTGGTATGACACTAATGTCGATGAATTGCTCATTTTGTTTGCATTCTGGATGATGTTAGGCATTATTCGACTTCCAACTATCAAGTCGTGTTTCACCAAACTTCCGATTTTGAGAACGGACATTTTCCGGACCATTTCACGCGATGCAAATGACTCGGAAAATGTTTTATATCCAATGGGACCTGTTTTAGACCAATTAAATTTAAAGTTTCAACAAAATTATTGCCTACACCAGGACATTTGCATCTATGAATCGTTGACGCTTTGGAAGGGTCCAGTAAGGTTCAAGCAGTACATAAAAACAAAATCGGCTCGCTTTGGAATCAAGACGTGCCAGCTGTGCGACTCTTCTACTGGGTATTTGCGGTCCTTTTTTGTTTATGTAGGCCGTCGAACGAGCACCTCCACTCTTCCTTCGAGCGTTTCAACAGTGTTGAAATTTGTACAGCCTCTTTTGAATTTGGGTCACGTCCTTTACATGGACAATTGGTTTAACTCCCCGATGCTTACGAGGTACCTCAAAAACAGGCGAACGGATTGCGAACTCTCCGATCAACACGCAAACACGTGCCTGCCGTTATCCAGAGGATATGCCCTCTCGCTGAAGGGGAGTTCACAGCTAGGCAGTCAGGTGATGTTATGGTTGTAGCTTTACAAGACCGGAAACGACTAACATACATCTCGACATTTCACGACTTGACCCAAGTTCAAAAAGAGGCTAGACCTGGACGACCTTCCCAGTACAAGTTACAGCTCATAGATGACTACAATAAGGGGATGGGTGGAGTTGATCGTTTAGATCAAATGCTTGAGCCGTACTTAATTGAAAGGAAAAATGTATCAAATGGACAAGGAAGCTTTTCAAACGCCTCCTGAATATTACTATCCAAAATGCGCGGATCATGATGGAAAAATCAACTGAGACCAAACAGAGTTCTCTTCCATTTCGGTTGGGTCTCGTTCAAACCATCATGAACCGCCACCGTAGTAATGTTCCGGTAAGAGCCCAAAATCCCATCCCACGTCCTCATTCATCCCGCCACCAATTCCCTGCAGAGCGCTTAACAGAGCGGCTTTATACGGCGCATTCCTATTACAGCTGAGATGCGCGCGGCGGTCAAACACTCCAACAATCTGGGCCGAAGACAATGTGTTTGGTGCACTGCCAATGGCCGCAAGTCCAGCAGGACTGCATATGAGTGTCCCCAGTGTAAAGTGGCGCTCTGTCTAGATTTTTGTTTTGAGCATTTTCACACCATCCCTTAAACCATCCATACCATTGGTTACCATTAACCAACCACCACCATACCATTGGTTTGGTGTATCGTTCTCTATTGTATTTTTTTGGTGTGCACAATAAAGAGTTTCTATCTATCTATCTATCTACCATTCCTATCCTTACAATCACTACCCTTTCTTTGTTAAATCGATACATTGTTACTGGTGTAAGAAGAGAATGGTAGAGTGAGAATGGTAGAGCGAGACTGCAAGATATTGACTGACTGCCTTGATTGCCTTGAGCTACCAACATAATAAATTGTACTGGAAACTTCATTCAGACCTTTTCATGTGTAACCCAGCTCGTACTCATGACGCAATCAAATAAGCGTTAGGGGGACAGCATAATTATGTAGAAGTATAATAACGGACAGAAACATAAAAAAGTTTATATCTTTCGTTGCATGTTTCACTTGTTGAGGGTTAAGTTGTAGATTTAATTGTTTTTCGTTTGATGTCGTTTTGTTTTTTTGCTTATAATATTATTCCCATAAAAAATATGCTATTGATATATTGTCATCTGAACATTTTGTAATTTTCACTATTCATCAACTTGCACTATTCGTTCATTACTAGTGCTCAATTTATCCAGCGACACTGATAAGATAAATGGACGGGAAATAAGCGCACGGATTTTGAAGACTATATGTAGAGCGCCGGCTCTCCACTCGCTTCAGTCATACTCTGCCTTTGCGACATGCGAGCCGTACGATACGACAATACAAACTTCTAATACATGTACATGTGTTCTCGTTTTGTCTTGCTGTAATTAGATTCGCTATCTCTATTTTCCAGCAAATGTAATATGCATACTTTTAGCTGGTATGCTTGATTGCGTTGTATTGTTAATTTTGATCGATTTGCAAGCGCTGGGCCCGTCCATTCCATTATCACCGTCGCTGAATTTATCGATAACATGGGACATCCCTTGGACATCCCTAGTAGGCCTTGGGTTTTTAATACAAATTAGTTATCGGTTTTGGGATGGTTTTCCTCTATTTTTGTGTGTATTTCGACAGAAATAAATATATATCATTGTCTATAATTACGTAGTTTTTTTTCTCCTAAAAACCCTTCCCAGTAGGAGTACACGAGAAATAGAAACAAGAAATTGCTAAATGGATGCCTATCACATAATGCCTTGTTGACATGTCATTTGTGCCCAATAACTGTAGATTTATTTATTTATGAAATTTTATTTCAGAAACTGTTTTTTTTTTAAAGATATTATACCACTTTACTGCATCAGATTGACAATACATCAGTAAATCTCTTGCTACTAATGACACATATGTAGATTTTACTAATAATATTCCAACAATAAAATTAAGAACTATATACAAAACAAAATAATAAAATTAAATACCTATCCTGAACTAACCAAAACTATAAACTACAGGTAAAAAACTGCATTAAGGTCACTGTCTTCGGGTAGGTCAATGCCTCCCATCATCATTATAATGGAATTATCATTTATAATGGAATATTTCAATAAAATAATGTGTGTTACGGTAAAACAAATAGATTTCCTTTATTTATAACTCGTTTGGTCACACAATTTTTTAAAGATCGATGTAAATTTGATATTACCAATCCACACTAACTACGCAACTGTCACAGAAGGGGGTTCTTAGGAAATTATCTAAATAACTTTGTATGAAAGACATAAAAATAATATGCAAGCTTTTTAGCTATTTATTCAAGATTACAAGAAGCATAAATAAGTTTTTCATATTTGCATAATATTTCCGAAAAATATTTATTTACACCACCACTTCTTATTCTAACCATGTTTATATTTTTGGGTTGAAATTGTAAATGAATGAGATAATAAGTCATATTGAATTCATAGTGAAATACAACACTGCATTCATGTAAAAAAGTTTTCTGTTTATTTCGAGTGAAAACTTGCAGTAGTCACAGAATTATCGTAATTTTTCTAAACATCGGTAAATATTTGCTCGACCCGCCATATCCGCGCCCGAGCTTACGGGAGTAAGTTTTTCGAGCCAAGGGGTTAGGGGTGAAATTTCCAAAAAATCCTTTCTTAGTGGATACCTACACTTCACAAAGAACACACCCTCCAAATTTCATGTCTCTAGGACCAGCAGTTAGGCTGTGCGTTGATAGCTCAGTCAGGACTTTGAATTTTATTTATACAGATATGTAAAAAGTACTAGAAAACACACAGACTGGTTTTCATACAATTGCGGGATTCCCGAATGTTCTTTGGTGTAATGGGCCTGCCACACACTCGACGAGTGGCATGGGAAGTAGCGAAGAAAGGAAGCAGAGACGTAGTGTGGCAACATTACTCGTCATGCCGCACGTCATGCTCCTCGTCGTGCCCACCGCTCCCTATTTTGTCGGTTTTTTGCGCGCAAGGCAAAGGACCGGCAATACGAGACAGATCAGGGGAGACACGTGACCGTTACCGATGATTACAAGAGCCTAAGTAGAAAACAAAGTTTTAACTTTATTGAGAATATTGAGATTGACTTAAAGGTGTCTACACACCAAAGCCCGGCGGCCTGATTTTGAACGACCGGCCGGCGGGCGCATGCCGCCGGCCCGGCGACATGCGCCCGCGCGCGGCACGCCCTGCGCGGCGCCCCCCGCTCAGTTGCCCGCCGACTTTCGAGGAGTAGTGACGTGCGTGACTGTGTTTTTTTATCAACTAAAACAATATGGAATGGGAAGACGAAAAAGTGATAAAACTAATAGAACTCTATCGTTCAAAACAATTATTATGGGATCCAAAACACTGTGACTATAAATTGCGCCCAAAACGCTTCGACGCATTTAATGACATTGCAACTGAATTGTCTACATCTGTTATTGAAGTAGAAAGAAAAATAAAAAATTTAACTAGTCACTATTACCGCGAAAAGAAAAAATGTGACAGTTCAAATAAATCCGGAGCGGGTACCGAGGAAATATATGAAAGTAAATGGTTTGCCTACAAACCATTACATTTTCTGCGCAATAAAAATGTGCCTACTAGAACAATTGATACTGTAAGTATTGTACCTAAGTAATATTGTTTGTTAATTAAAAGCTGAAAATAGTAATAATAATTAATAGCGAGATTCGAACTCACTAGGTACCTTTGGCTGACACATTCACTGTACTGATCACTGAGCAATCGTAGATTCAATTCCACCTGTATTTCACACTTTTACCTTTTTAATTTGAATATTTTTTTTGGCAATTAACCTTGATTTCTGAACAAAGAATTTTCATTGTAATTATTTAATAAGCAAGGCCAATTGTCAAAAAACAAATTTCAACTACTACACATACACAATAAACACCCGCATACATATACAGGGTGTAAAAGCAATGTGTGATAATAATTATATGAGGTGATACTGCTCATCAATATGACCAACACTTACTATGGAACCAACTCTGAAATCTCGAAAAAAATTTTGATGTCTCCATACTAATTGCCCGGTCAGCTGATCCATTTTGTATGGAGAGGCCAATATTTTTTTTGAGATTTTGATGTTGGTCCAATAGTAAATGTTGGTCATATTGATGGATAGAATCACCCCATAGAATATTATCACACCTTTCTGTTACATCCTGTATACTTATACTTACCTCACTTATTTATAATAGAATATAATATAAAAGTATTAATTATAATATCAATCCTAATTGTGTACTCTTTCATGCGATACTTTGTTTTATGCTAACTAAAAGCTTAATAATATAATATAATTGATAAATTATCTGCTCATCCAGGATAAGCCGGCGGAACACCATTCACAACAGGATTCACATTCACAAGCAACAGAAAATAATTTATCACAATCAACAGAAAAAACTCTATCAGAGTTGCCAAGACCAAATAAACGTCCTAGAATTAATCTAAAAGATGAGATGGTGTCCGAAGCACTGACTATTATGAAGAATGTCTCCGAACGACAAAATGCCTCAAGGATACTAGAAAAAGATGAGGATGGTTTGTTTGGAGATTATATTGCGGGCCAGTTAAGAAAAATGGAGCGGTCAACGAAAGCTATCACATCACTATCGCACAGACATCGGATCAATAATATAATATTTGAAGCCGAAACTGGCAGTCGAGCCGATATGTTTTCGGATTTTTCAAGACCATCGTCAACACACAGTCATCCAGGATACTATTCGGCTGCACCTACAAACTACTCAACATCCGTATACTCCGCCCAATCCCACGAGACAGTTTCACCTTCAGAAACATTTGAGGAAGAAATCTCACCTCTAACTCGTAATAGTACCCAGGATATTGAAAATATTTTAACATCCTTAAATCCATAGATATTTAAGGATGAAATTGCCTTTTTCTCAATTTATTTTGTTTGTATCTTTATATCGGAATCTGCATCGCTTATTGTATAAAATTACATAAAAGCACTAAAAGAAAAATTTGCCATGTGTTCAGAATTTATGCTATTACTATTTCTTAGCTAAGAATGTATAATATGTGTGATTGTTAATAAGAACACATTACTTTGATAAAAGCTTTATTGTTCAAATTAAAGTAAAAATGATTCTTGTCAAGAGACTTATTGGGCACTGTTTATACAAATATAAAAAAAAAAAATCAGAATTATGTTATGAGTTTTACTTTAATTTACTATAGGGCGTTTATTGGTTATATTGCCATTCTAATGTACCGACATCAGAAAGAAAATAATTAGTCAACTCAATTCTTGTATCCTCGGTGGTGAATATTGCATCTAGGCCTGAAGTAATATTATTGTCTTCTCTGGGGATGTTTACTATACAACTTTCAGGTGCATTCCGTCTCCACTCACCTGGAATGACTTCTCCTTCATAATTTTCAGTATCGTATTCATTTTGTGGTAGTGCACCGGTTTGTTTTATATAATTGAACAAATGTATACACGCCAATGTTACAATAGTAGCTTTTTCTGGGATTAGTTCAATAGGTTTATGGAAAATCTGAAATTTATTTGCTAACTGCCCAAACACATTTTCAACTACCCTTCTCCCTCGACATACACGATAGTTAAAAATCCTCTTTGGGGAGCCTTTCGTGTGATTCCCATCATAAGCTTTCATAATATGGGTTTGCAATGGAAAAGCGTCATCACCCAAAAAAAAGAATGGTATTGGTGTATTCCGTCCGGGTAAAGGATTTTTATCTGGTAAATTCAAAGCATTATCATTCATTAACATCGTGCATAATGCAGAATTACTGAAGACACCGCCGTCTGAAATCCGACCCTGACATCCCACATTAGCGTACAAAAAATTGTAATCAGCATCTACTAAAGCAAAAAGCACAATACTGAAATAATGTTTATAGTTGTAGTATTCACTGCCACTCTTTGGAGGACATTTCAATTTTACGTGTTTCCCGTCCATTGATCCAAGACAATTAGGCACTTGCCATCTTTTAAAATATGCATCTGCAATGTTTCTCCATTCTTCCGGTGTCCTTGGTAGCTAGAATAAATAAAAAAGTGGAATAATCCAGATTAACGCCCCGGCCACATCTGGACGACACGACGGTCGTGTCGGTGGCCGACACGGCGTCGGTGCCGGCGCCGACGCCGGCAAAGCTGCCAGTCCAAGTATTTGGATCGTCGTTTTGTATGTTGAGTCGATCACTGTCGCTTGAACTGTTCGGACTAGTGGCAAATATTTCAAAATATGGATAACAAGACACGTATTATTCTCCTCTTGCTATTGTTGAAAAGGCGCAAATAATAATAATAATAATAAATCTTTATTTCGGACTCGGAGATCCATAGAATAGAATCCATAGAATGTTACATTTCGTCAAATAATAATAAATAATTAATTTAATTTAAAATAACATAAAAATTCCATAAAAATAATTTTAACTGGCAATAGCCACCCATCGTCGATACGTTGCACTCAGCAGCAGCCTGTCCGCCAAACTTCTAATGATTGTATTCTTACACATGTCGACTCTGGACATAAAAGACGCTATTCTTTTGCGTTGAATTGCATTGAAAGTGTCTAGAAACATTTCCGAAGCACTGCAGTAACGCTTTAGACCCATCAGGTGCCTAAAGATGTTATTATAGGCTACTCTGATCGAGTCGTGCGACTTCAAGGTGTATTTAGTCCAGAGTTGACATGTGTAAAAAGACTGACAGTACGATTTGAAGAGCGTAATCTTCACGTCAGGCGCTGCCCTGCAAAACTTTCTAGCAATCATATTGCCCACCACGCACAGAGCGCGCCTCTGTCGTTCGATGTCCTCGTTATCTGTTAATTTGGATGTTATAATGTGGCCAAGGTACTTGAAACTCTCTACAGTTCCTACCAGCAGTCCATTAAGACGCAACTCGGGTACGCATTGGGGGCCCCGTCCCGACCGGAAAATCATCATTTCTGTTTTTTTGGCGTTGTATACCAGGTCGTGATCATTCGCATACCGTTCACAGATACCTAATAATTTACGCAGACCCTTAATCGAGGGACTGAGCAGCACCATATCATCAGCGTAGCTGAGATTGTTGACGTATCTACCGTCCAATCTCAGCCCGACAGGAGTGCTGCTCAGCTCCACGATCAAGTCATTAACATAGAAGTTAAACAGGTCGGGAGAGGTGATCCCCCCCTGCCTGACCCCGCAGGTCAACCGGTAGCTGTCCGAGACCTCAGAGTCCCACCTGACGTTGTTGATCTGATTGCCGTGCCAGTACGCCAGAAGATCAACGACTTCAGGAGGGACCCCCGAGCCTTGCATTTTCGTCCATAGCAGGTTGTGGTTGAGCGTGTCAAATGCGCGGCTCAGGTCCAAAAAACAGGCATAAACTGTAGTACCATTCTTTGTGTAATATTTGACTATTTCTTTGAGCGAGAACACAGCCATGTCCGTCGAAAGTTGCGGCCGAAAACCAAACTGTCCATCGTCTATGTTCATTGAAGTAAAGTGGGAATGGATAACGCGTTCAAGTACCTTGGCCACAACTGTAGCCAGAGAAATAGGTCTATAGTTAGACACGCTCGAAATATCACCCGTTTTATTCTTCGTTATAGGTACGACTAAGGTACGCATAAGCTCGTCAGGTAGGTAACAGTGTTTCACGCAGAGATTAAATAACCGCGCCAGAACGTGACATATATATTGACCTGCAAACAACAAGTGTTCTATACTAAGACCGTCGTGGCCCGGAGACTTCCCACGCTTCATACTCCTCAAAATTACTTCAATATTTTTCGGCATTATAGTAAAGCGGAGAGGCTCCGAGCCACGACTAGCCCTCGGACTATCTAACTTAGCCTGCACATTATTAACACAATTTACATTATTAATACTAAAATGATTCCGGAATATATTAGCAATATTTTTCTTATTTTTGTCACCCTCTACACTTACTGGCAAACAGCTTCTATGATCTAATTTTTTTGTTTCTTTCCAAAATTCTACAAAGTTACAGTTGGAACGATGCCGAGCTAGCATGTCCATTTTTATTTTATCTTGGTTCTTAAGTACATATTTGAGCGCGGCCTTGAAATCTCTGCGTGCGGTAGCCATATTATCGTAGTGGTATCCAGAGCGCGGTCTACCATACAGTACCCACAAGGAAAACATTTCCCTAGCTTTAACATGACAGCGCCTGACATGAAAATTCCAGCCCACTATGTTGTTGCGTTTTCTATGGTGCTTAGAATCGTAAGATTGTTCTGCTGCTGACTGCAGTATATCGACAATATTAGTATATAACACGTCTATACATTGATAGTGATCAGCATTTTCACATGAGGAATCAGCCTTAATACATTCTATATCGGTAAGTACATCGTCATAACTAATCATTAAATCACAGAACTTTCTATCACATACTTCAGAATACAACATCGTTTGTTCTCGTTCTCGGTTACCCCATATATGTTTTTTTATGCTTTTTACACTATCATCAATTACATTATCCGCCTCCTTAGGATTAATATTACCAAAATTGCAATCTAAAACTAAAGGGAAATGGTCAGAAGCTGTTATCGCGTGGTCAACATACACATTCGTCACTAGACGAGCCGCGGCCTCAGTCACGAGACAGTGGTCCAGCCAGCGGCACGAGCCGTGTGCGTCACTCACGTACGTGAAGGTGTCTGAACCGAGTCTGTCTAGATCCATACAGATTAACGACTGCTCACCGCAATAGTCCACCAACTCTTTCCCAAAAAGAGTTCCCGGATGCGCATTAAAGTCTCCCAAAACTAAGACGCATTCATCATCCGCGCCCTCGATAGTCGCACTCACGAGCGCCATGCAGTCGGTAAATTCCAGCAGATTGTCGTCACTGTTAACCGGCATATAGACGCAGAACACTAATAGGCTGCGCTCGCCCTGCGATAAACGCACAGCTATCACTCGATCGCTATCACACTGGATGACGTCAGCTCGTGAGAACAGGCTGGTCCGCCACATAATCGCCGTCCCGCCGTAGGATCGCCCGCGGAGCACGACCGACGTGTCTACAGAGGACTTACTGCAGCAGCTAAACTCATGGTCAATTTTATTAATAATACCGAGATCGTGCGGCATAAGCCAGTGCTCCTGCAGACAGACCACATCCGCCGACTTGCACATATCGCGTATATCGGGTATACAGTTTTTGATCGACCGACAGTTAAAAGAGACGATCTTCAAATTATTTATATTATGCTTCGGTTGTACATCCATGCTTATTTGTTAGTGGCAGCGGTATCATTCGCGGGTGAACGCTGTTGACGATATCTTCTGAATACTAAGCCTTCAGGCCAGAAGTCATTTTTTTAAAATATACTTAGCTTCGTGGTCAATATTTTTATCTTAAAAGAATTAAAATTAAGCAAAGAAAGACAAAAGGAATATATATTCTTATTCTTTATTTGTCTTGTAATCCATATAAATATTTGCCACTAGTCCGAACAGTTCAAGCGACAGTGATCGACTCAACATACAAAACGACGATCCAAATACTTGGACTGGCAGCTTTGCCGTGCGACCGTCGTGTCGTCCAGATGTGGCCGGGACCATATGTACATTTTATAAAACATTTTCGTAACGGCTAGGTACTTACTTTTACATAATCTGATAATCCTTCAACCAAAGCGTGACATACTTCAGGAATAATGCTTGAAATTAGTTGAGGAGAAACTTTGAAGACGTCGCAAATACTATTAAATAAATTTCCCGAGCTGAGATATTTTAACGTTATTGACAATCGGTCTACTGGTGAAATTGCTTTTCTGTAATTAGTGTCTTGTTTAGATATTCTGTGTCCAACGATACTCAGTAAATATTCAAATTGGGAACTGGTTAATGACATAAATGTTTTGAAAGAAACGGGTCTCTGTAAAACCATGTCGTCTTTTTTTAAATCACTTAATCTTTCACTAGTACTACGAGTATAACAACTGCGACTCATTAAGCTTGGCCTGACCCAACAATTCCGCGTTTTGAGGGATCTACTCGTACCTATAATAACTGCACAAGCTGCTATAATTAGATCACTATCGTCCTCGTCCATGTCAAATATTGAAAATACGTAGTAATAATTCGAAACACACGCGCAACGTCTCCGAACACTCGGCAATCACTAATTGTGAACGATGCCGCGAATATCATGCCGCCGACTCGGCGGCATGTTCGTGGCTGGTTTGTAGAAGCCGCCGGGTTTACCCGCCGGCATTAACCCGCCGGGTTTGTGCCGCCGGGCCGGCGGCTTTGGTGTGTAGACACCTTTAAGGCACACACAGTGCCGGCGGCAGGGCCGCCGGGCAAGCCGCCGTGCACCCGGCGGCATACAACGCCACCGGCTTTGCCGCACAAAGGAGCCGCCGGGGTGTGCCGGCGGGTTAAGGAGTCTACACACCAAACCCGCCGACCTGCCGACATAGCCCGGCGGCTTGGTGTCGGCGACTTTGTTTCAAGAATCATGTCGGCGACTCGTACCCGCGCGTGGAAGTCGGCGGCATGGCCGGCGACTTGCGTACGCGCACGCTCAGTTGCCCGCCGACACTCCAGCGATAGTGACGTGCTTGTGTTTTTTTTGCGATTTTCTGCAATAATGGAATGGGACGAAGAAACCACTCTAAAGTTAATAAATTTGTATCATATAAAGGAATTATTATGGAATCCAAAACACTTGGATCACAAATGTAGACCTAAACGTTTTGATGCACTAAATGAGATGGCAAACGAATTAAATACAAATGTCACAGAAATAGAACGGAAGATAAAAAATTTGACGAGCCAATATTATAGAGAAAGAAAAAAGACGATTGAATCAAAAAAGTCTGGAACCAGCGCAGATTCTGTTCATGAGAGCAAGTGGTTTGCCTTTAAATCTTTGAATTTTTTGCTCAATAAAAATAAACCTACTGGAACAATCGATACGGTATGTAACATTTCAGTGATGTTGTATTATTTTATTTCTAACCTAATTATTAGAGCACACAAGAATAATATGTAAGCTTGGCCCGAGTGAAGAGAGGCGCGCGGTAAATAAAGACATAGGTACTTATTTTATCTGCCTTTGTTGCTGCGCTGCCGCTATTGTTATTGCACCGAAATATTTCTAAACAAATTATTTCTTGGAATGGCATGTGCACAGATATAATAGTCATTGCAAATGTATTTTTTAAAAACTAACAACTCTTTTCTCAACAATCTTTTGATTTCGCCGAATTTCTATTATAAACCGAGAGATTCCGTACCATTTTCTTTTTTTTTTTCTTTTTTGTGTGTTTTAGAAATATTATTATTAATTATTATTTACATTGATAATTAGTATTAGGTATGATTTATGACCATTGTCTTTTTTTTCATATATTCCGTGCGGTGTACCTACTCGCGGGTAAAAGCTAGTGTATAATACATTTCATAAGTAAACTGTTGGTGATTCAAATAAAATATTATTTCAGGAGATAACAGCAACTGACAATAATGCCCAACATGCGGACAATGATGCTCAACATGGGGAAAACGATTCACCTCAAACGTCAAACATCATTCCCAAGCGAATAAACGTTATAAACCTAATCCAAGTAATGAGATGGTGTCGGAAGCATTAAATTTAATGAGAACAGTCAGTCAACGGACAAATCAAAAAAGAAAAGATGAGGACGATTTGTTTGGCGAATATATTGCGACACAACTTAGAAAATTTGATAAAACAACAAAGGCAATAATAAAACATCGGATTAACAATATCTTTTTTGAAACCGAAACTGGATATCGTTCAGACATGTTCGAAGCTTCGCCAAGACCTTCAACTTCCCATAGTCATCCAGGATATTATACAGTATCTTCAATGGATCAATGTGATGTAAATTCCTACTACTCATCATCCAACTCTGCCGTAACAAACCCTGTTTCACCGCCTCTTGGTGAACCTTCAACATCTTCAATTGAACCTTCGTTAAGTGTGTCGCTTCAAGAGAGTGGTGATATTGAGAACATATTATCATCTATTGAGTCAGATAAATAGGTTTATTCCACAAATCCCCACCGTATACACTCTGAGAATAACCCTATCACCTGATGCGAGATAACGTTATGTAGGCACAAGTATTTCGTCTTAATGTTGTTGTCATAGAATCGTCATAGTATACTCAAACTGCATAAAAACATCAGAGGGGATTTATAGAATAACTCGGTAAATAAAACCACTTATAAATGAACAAAAACAAGTGATTTACGAACTTTTTAATACAAATTATAATAAAAATACAAGTACTAATACAAGTATGAGTTTCATTAAAACTTACGAGTTAGTCATTGATCATTCTGCCATGGTAATCTCCCGACATCAGAAAGAAAATATTGAACCAATTCTGTCCTTATAACCTCAGGAGATTGTGTCCTTGTAACCTCAAGGGACTGTGTATTGTCTTGTCTAGGCATGTCAGCAAACAAATTATTTTCACGTGGTTCCCTGCGCCAATCTCCTGGATTGATTTCTCCCATACTATTTTCAGTATCATATTCATTTTGTTGTATTATACCATGTCGTTTTACATAATTGAACAAATGAATACATGCCAATGTTACAATAGTAACTTTTTGTGGATTTAGCTGGATGGGTTTGTTAAATATCTTAAATTGTTTTGTTAACTGTCCAAATACGTTTTCAACTACTCTTCGACCTCGACACATGCGATAGTTGTACACTCTCTTGGGAGACCCTTTCGCATGATTACCATCATAAGTTTTAAAATATTGGTTTGTAAAGGAAACGCATCGTCGCCCAAAAAAAATAGGGTACTGGCATAATTCTTCCAGGTAGAGGTTTTTTATCTGGCATATTTAAATCATTATTATATAACATTCTGCATAATGAAGAGTTAGCAAATACACCACCATCGGAAATGCGACCCTGGCACCCCACATTAGCGTATAAAAACTTATAATCTGCATCCACTAATGCAAACAGTACAATACTGAAATACATTTTATAATTAAAATAATCGCTTCCACTTCGTGCTGGACATTCAATTCTAATGTGCTTTCCATCCATAGATCCAACACAATTACGTACATTCCATTACCTAATTTCTGGAAGTCATGCAACAAAGAAAAAAAAAAGACGTTTATGAACAGCTGGATACTGAATATCACAGGGAAATTTCAGAAAACAGAAAAAAACTTCAACCCATTATATCTTCGGTCTTATTTTGTGCTACGCATGATTTAAGTACCCCTTCGAGGAAAAACAGAAGATGGGTCAATTTTCAAAGATTTACTGCATTTCCGAGTTGAGGCAGGGGATACGGTTTTAAAAGACCACTTTGCAACTGGTTCGAAAAATGCCCTCTATGTATCCCATCAAATACAAAACGAAATTATTGAAACCTGTGCTGATGTTCTTCGTGAAACCATTACTGATGAAGCAAAAGAAGCGGCATTCTTTTCAGTCTTGGCTGACGAGACAGCGGATATAAGCGGGACTGAACAGCTTTCAATGGGCATAAGATACGTCAAGTTTGACCAAACGAAACACAGTTACGTAATACTTGAAGAATTTTTGGGGTACAGACCACTTCAAAAATTAGATGCTGCATCGATTTCTGAAGTTATAATATCTTTTTTGACATCATGTGGTTTAGATCTCAACAAAATGGTTGGGCAAGGGTATGATGGTTGCTCCACGATGGCTGGACATGTTGGTGGAGTTCAGAAAATAATTAATGATAAATATCCCAAAGCAAAGTATTTCCACTGTGCTAGTCACATATTAAATCTTGTTGTCAATGATTTAAATAATTTGAGTGAAATAAGAAATACTGCTGGAATGATTAAGGAAACTATAACTTTTTTTAGAGAGAGCATTTTACGGCGAATAAAAATTCCAAATATTCCCTTATTTTGCGAAACCAGATGGTCTGCAAAGTACAAAAGTATTCGAATTTTCGCTCAAAATTTCACCAAAATTGTAGAAGCATTACAAGACCTCTCAGAAGATCAAGCCACTAATTCTAAGACAAAGGTTAGAGCTTACCAACTGCGCACTGCTTTGACCACCACAAATTTTATTGTGGCATTGCATATTATTGCTACTTACGCGGCAAAGCTTGAGCCTGTCTGCAACCAGCTTCAACAAGTGGATATTGACATTAATTCAGTGAATGACCACATTTGCAAACTCACTAAAATAATAGAGGGTCACAGACAAAACGCATCGCAGGAATTTACTGCTATATTTGGAGAAGCTAAACAAAGTTGCGAAGACCTTAATATTGAGATTAAATGCCAACGAGTTACGAAACGACAGGCTCATCGATCCAACCACCCATCCGAAAACGTTGAAGAATTTTACAGAAGAGCTTTATACATCCCATACCTTGATTCGATCATTTCTTCTTTAAAAGACAGATTTTCTGAAACACATAAAAAATCATTTTCTCTGTTACAACTACACCCAAAAATAATTAAAGGCCTCAGTAAAGAAGAATTTCTTAGGCCCATAGCACACCGCGTATTTTAAACGCGCAGACAACGCGCGATTCAGGAACGCGCTTCATCGGCGCCGTAAACACTGATTGCTGCGTTTACATTGATAATAGAAACGCGCGCATGAAGCGCGTATACTAGGGTTCAGAACCGGGAAATACCGGTACCGAAAATACCGGGAATTCCCGGTTCTTTTGACATCCTAAAAGAACCGGGAATTCAAAATCGATTCCCGGGACTTTCGGGACTCGATGTCGTTAGTACGACATTTCGTTTCTACGATGTGGTTACTTTGATACTTTACAGTGATCGATAGATGCAAGTGCGGCAGGGAATAACCACACAACCGCCGCACTGAAACGTCATTGCTACCTTTGGCGCGTGCGACTCTCTGGGGGCGGTACCTTTCAGTCAGTCTTCGGTCGGTCGGACTGCAGTGTAGGGTGTATTTAATTTTTCTCTATGTGTCAGTGTCGCTCGGTGCCGTGTTGAGTTGACTTCTAAATGGTGTTTTGATAGTAAGTACATTTTTTATTTTTAAAATGGCGTTATACTTCGACAAACATTCATAACATATTATGTATAAAAACGCCACGCTGTAATTTTTGACTAACTATTATTACTTTTTTAACGAACGGTCATCTTGTGTTGTTCTATTTCTGTTGGACATACATTGGGTAGTCGTATATGTAATTGTAAGCAGTAATAAAAGGATAGTGAGCTCGATCAGACGTTTCCTCGCTGATACTGATTATTGGAGATATGGCCTCGATAAGCACCTCTGTTTGTCCTTGGAAATCCACGTTGGTTTCCGATCGTTTCTGTTGTCCTGGACATTCCCTCTATAATTACCTCTATAGTTATTTACGTACCTCGCATTTTGTTGGTAGTTGTTGTAGTTTCCTCGTCCTCGTGTTGACCTAGAATAATATGAATTGTTACCTCTTGTGTATGAGTATACTGCGCCGGAAGGTCCGGGGCTAGCCAGCTCTTCATCCTCTGCGGCTCGCACGGCGTCCTTGAGGGTGGTGTAGTTGCGCGCTGATATAATGGTGCTGAGGCGCCGGTTGCGAAGGCCATCTGCAAATCTCGTTATTGCCATGCGCTCGTTTATCGGCCTCAATATTTCGCTTGCCTTTGGGTTTCCTTCGGCTTGCGCTATAGTGAGACTTATAAACAAATCTTCTAATTTCTCGCCGTATTTAGTAATTGGCATGGCATTTTGGGTGATATTATTTATCTGAGTCAGCAATGAATTCGCGGATTTTTTGGCGATTAGATATTGTCTAATGTCATGAATTAAACTTTGTGCGGTTGAATAATTGGTTTTTAATTTTAATTTTGCTGACTTAGATAATTTTGTTTTCAAGACAAAAGAAATCAGTAGTTTTTTATGCTCTTCGAGATTAAGACACTCATTCAGCATCTCGATACCTTCTATAATTCTCTCTGTAGTTTCCTCTTTTCCGTCCATATACGGTATAATGGCATTCGCCGTCTTTAAATCAAAAGTCTCCATTATTTTAGAAGTTTCTATACTATAGTAACTAATTATTTTATTATATATTAACTCGATATTGTGGCAAACTTCTTCCACATCGCTAGATAATTTTGTTGGAAAATTCTTAATTATTACCTGATACTTATTATAAAAGTCCTTCACTTTGTCTAATTTCTGTTCTCCACTTTTTTCTGCACGACGTTTTCCTAGTTTAGGAATATTCTCGCACTCTTTTCTTAAAATTTGGTAAATTTTCACTATGTCTTCCATTAAAAAAATACTTAGCTATTTATTTTCACTTTTTATATTCACTGCAAATTATTTTCTCTCCCACAGTTATTTTTTCTGCTTTCCATCGTAATAATAATTTATTAATTTATTATTCGCCGTTTCCGCTGGTTTCCTCTCGCCTGCGACGTATGGAATTCCGGATACGCTGTAAAGTTCCCGCTGCTGTTACATCTTCTATCCAACCCTGGTGGATCTGTTTGTACTTCTTTACTAAGAAGTATAGTATGGCCAATGCGATAGCCACCCCGATAAGTATGCTGAATATATGTATTGTCCGGATATCCGTTTTTATTTGTTCAATGGTTGCTTCGTTGTTTCCAGCTGCATTTTGACTAACGAAAACTTCTTCTTTATCTATTTTCGAGCTACACATTTTGATTTTTCTTCTTATTTCTATCCGCAAACGCCTTTGTGTCTCAACCCGGCGCTTGCGCAAGGCAGGGTCGCCATGTGGGGAGGTGAGGCGGTGTGCGGGAACTAATGTATAGTTATTTATAATGAAACGTCTGATCGAGCTCACTATCCTTTTATTACTGCTTACAATTACATATACGACTTAACCTAACACCTTATACACTACATTCAAGGGGTTGAATGAAAAAAAAAAGTAAATAATATCTTTTTTTTTTTCAATTATTAAATTCTAATTAATTAAAAAAAATGATTGTTTCCATTAATGCTTATCTTAAATCAAGTATTTTTTTTTTTGTTTCTTTTATATTTCATAAAGTAGGTACACACATAATAATAACATCATGTTTCGAATAACAGTGTGAAACATTAGAGATTGAATGATGCAACGTTACACATTCGATAATAACAAGGTATCTACTCAATTGTTAATTAGGTCAGTACCTACATTCCTCATAAGACACCTGACCTGACTTAAGTACTAGGTTGTTATGAACAATAATAATCCTATCTTAGTTTCTAGGTTACATATGGTTTCGTCCTATTTTTATGGACAGTTTCAATTTTGTTATTTATTTTCACGCTAACATTAGGTTCATTTTCACTGATAACTTTATAAGGTCCGTTATACAATTTATCAAATTTTTTACCTGTTTCATTCTTTATCAAAACTAGGTCCCCTTTTTTATATTTAACCGACCGTTAACGACCGTGATTTGGAGATATTATCCACACAGCGGATAATATTCTTCGATCATAATCAGAGAGCAATGTTAGAGACCATCCAACGACATCACCGTACATTGAACCAACCTTTTAAAATAAAGGGAGGAGCAAAATACGCAGTGATGCAACGTGAAGGAGAGTCACTACGCACTCTGACATCACTAACCACGAATCCTCAGCTTGTTCCAGGCACACCAGAGTGGCTTGAAAAACAGCGAAGAGAGGAGGAAAACCGGAAACGGAGGAATTAGTGAACGTTACACAACAAGACCGCGGCCACGGCGAGTAGCATCGAGGGTACAGTCAAGTATGTAACTTTATACGAGTTGGACGATAACCAAACACAAAGTCTGATCGCGCTATCATTCTCACGGAAACCTAGAGATACAGCAGCCGCCAAGCTGAATCTGTTTTCTCGCGTGAAAGGAAGCAAACGAGACGACATTAAATCGGACCCAAAGAGAGTACTGGCAGCAGTGTTCTCCGAGTCCGAACTAACACAGTCGGAAATAAAGGCGATGTTATTCATCAAACCAAAAGATCATATGACAATTTGCCCTCATTGTGACGTTCCTGTCGAACTCGACGGGCTCACGTATCACAGAGAGTGCCCAGTCATAATTTGGATGGTGAAACACTTCTTCTTCAAATACGACTTAACCTAACACCTTATACACTACAGAGGTAAATTAGAACCTTCCGGGCAATTAATTTACTTTATTCGTATAGGTATACGTAAATTGTTACTTCTTTTACGACTAAACAATACATCTTTAAGGTTATTAATGAGCTAATGACCAAGAGCCCTATAGATACAGGAAAAAGACAAAGTACTTTTAATCAGTTTTACATTTTTAAAGATAATTCATATTAAGGCAATGCATTTTGTTTTATAGGCAATGAATTTCGAAGAAATTCCCAGCAAGGCTGGCAAGTCGTCTGTATGGCATTATTTTCTTCGGAGTCAAGATAAAAACTCAGCCAAATGTTCGAGATGTACAAAAATCTTGAAATGTGTTGGAGGTAGCACAAGTGGACTTCAAAAGCATTTGAAAAATGTACAGCTTAAGCTTGATTGCCGAAACCTCAATAAAAAATTAAGGCGAGGTTTCAAGTCCTTCTACGAGTACTCAAGAAGTGCCAAAGAAAAAAGCCAAACTAACGGACTTTTACGAATCTGATGACAACCCGTCTATGGAGATTATGATTTCACATATGGTGTCATTGAGAGGATATCCTTTTAGACAGTTTGTGGAATATCAGGATTTGAAAAGGCTTTTTCAAAAACCTGGTCATCAATTGCCGAAATCTGTAGATCCGATACAAAGTATAGTCATCAAGGTTGCGACTCAAAAAAGGAACCAATTAAAAAACGAAATACAAAGACTGTGCCAGGAAGGTCATACATTTCCTATATCCTTTGATGACTTCAATCCGCAACCGAAGATACATAAGCCTGAATTTACACTCGCGACATTTTACCGGGGGCAACAATTTCAAAAATCTGGGTTTCATCAGAGTTAATTGATCTCTGCGAGCGAAAAAATGTGTGGAAGAAATAAGAAGCAAATTACATGAATTCGGCGTATCGCTAGAAAAAGACATCATCGCTGCGACAACAGACGGATGCAGTAGTGCAGCAGTAGTATTGCCGTAACACAAATCGATAAAGATCTCGATACAATTGTAAGGATAGAAATGGCCCTCTTTGAAAATGGAGAAAATCGAGGGCGTTATCTATCTCAGGCGTATGACCATCGACCACGAACTTATTTGTTATGTAACCTCAAACCAAAAGGCTGCTTTATCACAATAGTACAAATTAGACTGATCGTATTTGTTTTAAAAGCTTAGTTATGACGAAAATATATTATGTTGTTGTAAGTGTAAATTTGTGATTTTGCATGCGTTAAACAATTTGTTATTCTTTAAATCATATTTTATATCTGTTGTGTGTTTTAGTTAAGTTTAAGATAGTTCTATTCTTTCATATTACAGTCGACTGATTAAAAACTAAGTAAACACATTTTTTTCAATCAAAATATTGTATAAAAATTTGATCTTTTTTTTTCTTTTGCTTCTTAACTCGTTTAGATTGTTCAAAACTAACCATTACTCCTAAAATTTAAGTTTTGCACAATTTTGAAAAAAAAAAATTGCCAGTACCGGAAATACCGAAAAACCGGGAATTCCCGGTTCCGATAAAGGAAAATACCGGAAATCCCGGTTCTCAAAATCTGTGCCGGTTCCGGAAACCCTAGCGTATACGCGCATTTGAAGCGGTACAAACGCGCGTACAAAGGAGCGGAGTACGGGCAGAGGGGGTGGGGGTGCTTACGCCACCACTGCGCCCGCGCCTCACCTCAGTTGCAATAATGGTTTACTGTGTGCTGCGCGTGTATTTCGTTTAAAATGGAACCCTTCGACACCGACCGCTTTATAACAGAAATAAACAATCGTCCAGCTACATGGAATGCACTACTGCCCGAATATTCAAACAAAGTGTTAAAAAGAAATGCTTGGGATGAATTGTGCCAAATTTTTTATAACAATTTCAATGAAAAAACCAATAAGGAAAAAAACCTGGCAGGTAAGATTTCTTATATTTATTTTAAAATAATGTATTATAGTTTAAGGTCTTATCTATATCTATCTATACTTATAATAAATCTGTAGAAGTAAAATTTCTGTACATTGAATATATCAAAAAAAAAAATGGCAGGGGGTGTTACTAGACCGACACCAAACCCAAAAATGTGGTTAAAAAAAATTTTGTCTGTCTGTCTGTCGTCTGTTTGTTCAGGTATCACGCAAAAACTACCGATTCGATTACGATGAAACTTGGTATAATTATTCTTTAATATCCTGGGCACCACACTGGGTACTTTTTATCGATGTACCTACCACGCAGCCGAAACCGCGGGTGAAAGTTAGTTTGTATGTTCGTACCCGCTAATCTCGGTAACTGCGGGTCGGATTTGAAAAATTGTTTTTGCATTAGATAGGTTAACTCATAATTAAGGCTAATAAACTATTTTACATACTCTTTAATCCGCAGGATTTGAGCAAACACTACGGTTTTGCGAGTATCTCACTTGAATCCCAACCCGTATCGGTGGCACGGCAATCGACGACGCGCTCCGCCCCGCCCCGCATCCCGCGCCGCTAGCTTCTCATGTTGTTTCGATCTTTTGCAGGATATTCGTTTGGATGTCTTTTAGGTTTTTCTTATAATATTAGTTTGAGTTTTGGTCGTATATAATTATTTTAGTTGGTGTGCTAATGGATAGGTTATTAGGTTACACGAGTTGTTCCTACTTACCTATATTATTATGTTTGTTTTGATTTGTGTGAATATTTTTTCTTTGGATTTTTGTCGTAAGTATATTTGTTTTGGTTGGTTTGATAATAGGTAGGTAATCAATACAAATAAATAAAATTGAAGTGTCTGTTTTTAAGGTCAAAATATCAATGTTTTTTTAGCAGGTATTTATTTGCACGATACCTATGCCTAAAATATAGTTTTTATTTTTTTTTGTCCGTCTGTCTGTCTGTCTGTTTGTATCGGCTAATCTTCTAAACGGCTGAACCGATTTTGATAAAATTTTAGATGCAGACCACCTGACTGCAAGGCGCGTAACATAGGCTATTTTTTATGGATGTACCTACCACGCAACTGAAACCGGGCGAAAGTAAGTTGTTCAAAAAACGACATCCAGGCGGACGAAGTTGCGGGTAACAGCTATTAGTTAATAAAACGACTTCCGTGCGGGAGAAGCCGCGGGCAACAGCTAGTAAATAAATTGTATAATAAACGTATAAAACAAAAAATAATAATAATGTATTTGTTTGACGGTTTCTGTCGACTGGCCAGTAAAACAGTAGAACATGTAATTAGGTAGATACCCTAAATTTTAGAATCTTGCCATGGTACTGCACCTTCATCACTAATAAAATAATCAGTGTACATATTTCGTATCATAGTTCCGCTTAATTGTCCCTGTGACCTTCTTGCACCAATCGAAATCAAACTTGCATCTTCAGGAGGATCTTCTAAACCAGCTATACTCAAAGAATTATGAAAATTATAACCGTCACGTTCACGTATGAAATTATGCAATACACAACAGGCTTTCACAATAGCCACACTGAAGTCAACGCTAACGTTCAGTGGTCGATTAAAGATTTTAAATTTGTTGCTTAATATACCAAATGTACATTCAATGTATCGTCTGGCACGTGTCAAGCGGTAATTATATATTCTTTTCTCTCGTGGCAAGATTTTTCCAGCGTAAGGTCTCTGTAAATTTTGAGATAATGCAAAGCCTTCATCTCCAACAAACGTAAATGGTATTGGCACTCCATTATTAGATATTGGTCTCGCAATTGGTATATTATAATTTCCTTGCCTTAGCTTTTTGGTCCATTCACTACATTCATTTATTGTTGAGTCTGCAGCCTTTCCATAGCATCCAACATCTATATCGATAAATCTGTAATTTGCGTCACATATTGCAAGCAATACGATGGAAAAATATTTTTTATAATTAAAATACTCTGATCCACTATGTTGAGGTTTTATAACTCTAATATGTTTCCCATCAATAGCCCCAAGTAGGTTGGGAAAATTTGCGTATTTCATAAATCCTTCAGCAGTTTTTAGATGTGATTCTTCGGTTGGTTCTGGCATACAGATGTTTTTTAATTTATCCCATATTATTTTCACTGTTTCACGGACTATAATGCCTGCCGTCGTTTGTCCACACTTAAAGTCATAGTGAATATCTGAGAAATAGCAACCCGTAGCTAAATACCTGAAAAGAATAACATTATTAAAACTTCTCTTGTTATCGTAAATTTTACATATTTAATTAAAATTAACCTACAACTACTTATTTCAAATGAATTAAAATTAACCTAATAAATAACTAAACTATTAACACTATTATTGTTTTCAGTCATTGAACTTCAAAGAAAATGGAAGAGTATTAAGGACGCTTATAAAAGAGACAAAGCTAAGAACAATAACTGTTCCAGTGGATCTGGAGCTAAACCTAGAAGACCCTACATATATTCCAATTTGCTAACTTTTTTAGACCCGCTTTACGAAATAAGATCTCCAAGTCAAAATGATGATGCAGCACTGGGTAATAACCAAGACTGTGATTTTCAAAAACCACATTCACCAAAGAAGTCTAAAAAGACTCCAAAACATGAAGACCCACAAGAAAAATTGTATGAAGCACTGACAGCAAATCTCAAACAGTCTAAGGAAGCAAATAATACAATTTTATCTGAAAATCCCGACGTACTGTTCTTAGTTTCGTTAGCTAAAGATTTTTCTGCTATCAAAGAGGAATTTAAGTTAGAGGCCAAAGCTGATATGATAAATTTAATTCGTAAATATAAAAATATGGGACAGTCATCGAGAACATTAAATGAAAATAGATACCAAGGTGCATTTCAATATGAACATCAGTATGGATACGAGTCTGGATATCAGTCTGAATTTCAGCCACAATATCCAAGTAATCAATCAGCGCCAAGAAACGAATCTGTCAGTTCACTCCAAAATTTGGATAGCAATGAATCGGTAACAAATGACTCCGATATCATATCTGACATGTATGGTGATATTGAATAAATCTTTTTCTTTTATTCATAATCTAAGTGCACTTATAACATTTTACGATTGATTTAAAAATGTAACAGGTCAATTAATAAATAAATACATAATAAATAAATACTAGTTGTTTTCTTACCTCAATGTGATGAGCAAACGTTCTTCTGCCGATATACATGATCTCATTGCTGTATTTTGACGAGTTAACTCAGGTTTTACAATCAAAAGAAGTTCTTGGAATGACGAATATGACATTCGATAACAATTATAAAATTTCTTCCATCTTCTATGTATTACCAATTTTTTAAAAGTTGTATGATAATGACCACTCAATCTTTTTTCACTCGTAAATGGGTCTATCCAATAAATTCGCTTTTGTTTACGTTTTTTACTTTTTAAAAGAAGTACTAAAGCCAACGTAAGCAGTGTTGTCTCAACCGACGCCATTGTACAACTGAAGAAGAGGAGTCTCTGATCAAAACGCAAAAGCTACGAGCGACTACAGCGCGTCTGTACCGCTGTATCTGCGCGTATACGCGCAGTAGAGGCACGTTTTACAATCGCCCCGTGTGCTTAAGTTACAAGGTTGCGATCCAATCTCGTTTGAATCGCGTATACGCGCGTTCTCTGCGCGTCGTCAGCGCGTTTAAAAAACGCCGTGTTGGCCTTAGTCTACCCATCACAACGTGCACAATAGAAAGATCTTTTAGCACACTGAGAAGAGTTAAAACTTGGAATAGGTCCACAACAGGTGACGAGCGACTGTCTGGATTATGCTTGTTAAGTGTCCACCGAGGCAAGATAACCAAGGACAATAAAGATAACTTTATAGAAAACGTCATTAATAAGTTCGGTCAAAAACCCCGCCGGCTGCAGTTGCTTTTTAAATGAGAATTGTGTAATTACTGCCTACTAATTATTGTGAATAAAAAAATGATTTCCAACAGACGGCTTTTTATTTCAATAATTCCTGTTGATCCCGAGATTCCCAAGGGGTGCAAGTGCACCCCCTGGCACCCCCCTGCCGGCGCCCATGCGTATATGTTTCCCATCAATGGATCCACAACAATTCGGAACATTCCATTTCTTGAAAAACAAACGTGACACCGAAAGCCATTCTTCTTCTGTGGTTGGCATTTAGAAGATAAAAGGAAATAAAAATTAATTTAAAATAAACATTCAAAAACAAATAATATATACTTAAACGTTTAGCATATACAATGTGTCCGGACTTCGATGTCGGAGACTTTATGGGGTTAAAATACAATCAATTTCATCGACAAATCAGCCATCAAATATTTTTTATATCCAACTATTAAAAAATGGCAGCCCTTTAAAAACTTTTGTAGCCGAAGCACAGGTGCATGTGTTAATTTAACAATACCTACCCAAGTAGAAGTGTTAGAAACACAAAAGAGGTCTCATATGTTAGCTAACAAAGAAGCCAAAAAAAATAGATTTAATAACAAGACAAAAAACTTGATTAAAAGTTCAAAAAAAAATAAAGCAAAAATATTTTTTTTCATTTATTGTGGTTTTTTTCAGATTTTTAACTATAAAAAAAAAACAATGTGCTAACCTATCCGTTTTTTATTTATTTTTATTAATACAGGATATTTGCCAAAAATGCACATTAAAATCTTATCTCTAAGCTAGATAGTTTAAGAGCTATGACATTATAAACATAGCCACTTCAAAAGCATGTTTTTCCTGAGAAATTAAATAAAAAAATAATTATTGATAGGATTGCATTTAATTTGGCAAAAAAGTTACAGAAACTGTTCGAAGTGACCTCCTCGCCTCTGCAGGCATGCTGTTGCTCTTATTGCGACATGTTGCGTAGAGCGCTGGATCATCGCCCTGTCTTCTTTTAATTCATTCCCTATTTTATTATTATGTTATTACGTTTAACTATGGCTCTTAGAAAATCAAAGTGATCCGATTACTCTTCACAAATAGGTACTTACCTAGTTCTTACCTATAACTACCTAAATATTTTTTTGTATTTATATTTTCAGGAGCCAGTTCTGGCGAGCGTTTTGGCGGGGGTGGGTGAACATCACTTGCGGGGGGTGTTGCATCCCCACACCAAAGGAAGAGTATGTGTTCAGTACCTATATTATTATTTTTAACCGACATTTAAAAAACCCATATGTACATTATTAATTCACTCTTTATTAAGAGATACATTGGAATAAAACATAGACTACTTTTTATTCCAACAATCGCAGGTTAAAACAGCAGGGCGCAGCTAGCATGTACATAATTATTTGGACGTTAACAAACATTTACTAAATTATTGAACAGTGCAAGCAATTGTTTTTATAATCCACTTCCAAAAGAGTCTGACTAAATCATTTCTAAGAAAGACACCTGAGGTTGTAAACAACTGCCTTGCTTTTGTTATTGTTATTTGCCTTGAGCCCATTATTCGTGGATTAGGTAGGTACTCTCTCTAGGAAATTTGGATCTCGGTTACTAAACACACTAGGCACCTATCTGAAATATAACTATTTTTCTTTCCTTCATATAACGCAATGAAAAATCCCGCTCCGTCCCTTGAGATTCGTTATGATGAGTTTACACTGTACCTAGTATTTTGCTGCTAAAATAATGTCTCTCAGTTGTTTGCCTTTTATGATCGCTTCAGATCTGTCCGCAAAGTAAGAAGGTCCTAAATTCCTAATATATATTTACTATTTTTCACAGGCCTCAAGAAGATATACCGCCGCCGGGCGAGATCCGAGTGCGGATCCGCATTACATGCATATGCGGAAACTTTGAACCGGAAAATTAATTAATAAATAATAATTATTATTATTTATTAATTAATTTTCCGGTTATAATAATTATTATTATTAATAATAATAATTATTATTATTATTATATGTCATAGTATGTAGTTCTGTTATTTAATAATGTACTTGAAGGTAGATGGAAATAAAGTAGTTGTTGTCTCGCACTCGTTGGTTTTATTCATAACATAACATGGTGACAGCGGTTTTAATTGATTGTGGCATAAATACGGCGTAAAAAGTGATCAAAATAATAGTACTCGGTAATAGTTATCGTGGGTGGTGTTTTCATGTTGTTTTATACGAGTTTCGTAACGTAAATAAAGGATTTACAATGGAACACGCCCGTCCGCCTGCCGAGTTAAACATGGATGCCGCTGGCGGGCCGGTGGGCCGCGCCGAAGCTTGGAAGAAGTGGAGACAGCAATTCATGCTGTTCGTGAAGGCTTCAGGAGCGCATTCGGAGCCTTCCAGCGTGCAAGCCAGCTTACTTGTAAACCTGATCGGATCAGACGGCTTCGATATATATCGAACATTTCGCTTCGACACCGAAAAAGAAAGTGATGACGTGAACGTGTTGTTGAAAAAGTTCGATAATTACTTCGGAACCAAGTCAAACATCACGCTGGCAGATATAATTTTTTTACACGCAGTCAGGACGACGGGGAATCTATCCTGCAATATGTTACGGCCTTGCGACTGCTGAGTAGGAACTGTGAGTTCGCAACGTTGGAAGAAGATTTAATCAAAGATCGAATCGTGTGTGGGATTCGTCAACCCGCGGTCAGGGACCGGCTTCTTCGCAGCGACGAACTCACACTCGATAAGGCGTTTAAAATATGCCAGGCCGAGGAGGCGTCACAGGAGGGCGGCCGGCAGATATGTAAGGAGGGTGCGAGCACGAGCAAGGAGGTCGTGCATGTCGACGGAGTGACTGGCCGCGGCCGGCGCCTGGGCGGCGGGCGGCCGGCGGCCGGGCCGGGCGGCGGGGGCGCAGCGCGGGGCCGCCGCGACTCCCGCCCGGCGCCGGCGTATCGCATGCAGCCGGTGGAGCCGTGCAGCGGGTGCGGGCACGCTCGCTGCGCCGAGGGCCGTTGTCCGGCGCTGTTCGCCGACTGCTTCGTGTGCGAGGTCACTTCGCACGAGTTTGTAAGTGTTCGCTTAATAAACATGGAAATCGCGACAAAGTGCGGCGCGTATATGAGGTTGACCGCGAGGTTGATAGTGAGTCTGATGAAGACGGCGGGTTTTACATTGCGACGATCGATGATAAGAAAACTAGTTCGGAAAACTGGTATCAGGTGTTATTTTGTGAAAACGGAAGCGAAAAATTCAAGCTGGATACGGGAGCGGACTGTAAGGCTGCGTTTCCACCAGAGATGTGCGATGGAAATGTGTCGTGCGAGGATGTCTAGCTGTGCTGTGAAAATGTGTGGGTGTTTCCACCAAAGCTGTGCGATGATAATGTGCCTACGAGGATGTGTAGCGGAGCTGTGAAAATGCGCATTAATGTGTGGCGCGAGGATGCGTTGCGAAGCTGTGAAATGTGTCGACGGGGGTGCGGTGTAGTGGGAGCGGAGTAACGCGAACGCCTGCCTGCCGCTCACCGCGCTGCGCTCACGTCTCACTTTGCTGTCGTAAGCGCTTGTAGTCGTACGCATGTCGTACGGTTGCGTGGCATAATGGACGAAAAATTAATTGATGCCGTTCAAAAGTTTCCGTGTTTGTGGAACACTTCTTTCCCATTTTACAAATGTAATGAAACTAAGGACGCTGCGTGGGAGGAAATAGTCAAAGAAATACAATATAAAGATGGTAAGTAATAATCATGTATTAAAATCAGGTATATTAAAATACAAGTTACAATATTTGGGTATTTATTGTGTGCGATGAATTCGTGACGAAATACGAGTATCTTGCCATGACACTTTTCCTTGATTATTGAAATAAGAGCAGTATTTCTCTCTTACATCATAACTATCACTTGACACGACGACGGAAATGCTAGGAACCGATACAAGAGTACTTGTATTTGTGTTATCAATGCAATCCAAATAATTACTTTGTCTTTCAATTAAAAAATTATGCATTACACATGTGGCTTTTACGATTTTGTCAACCGTTTCCACTCTGCATTCAAAGTCTTTACGATACACATACCACTTTCGTGCCAATACACCGAATGTAGCTTCTACAATGCGACGTGCCCTCGAAAGTCTATAGTTAAATATACGTTTCTGTTGGTCTAACTGGTCCCGCGGATATGGGCGCATGAAATTTTCCATCAAAGGAAAAGCCTCATCTCCAATGAATACAAATGGTACTGGTTCACCTCCTTCATATAATGGTTCAGGTTCTGGAAGATTCAATCTTTTTTCTTTCAAATATTTTCCAAAAACACTATCATCAAATATTCCAGCATCACTAAATCTTCCCATGGATCCCACATCAACCATTATAATCTTTCTCCTAGCGTCAGCTAAGCACATAAGCACTATAGAAAATCTTTGTTTGTAATTAAAAAAAGAGGACCCAGTGTTTGCAGGACACATTATATAAACATGTTTACCGTCTAGAGCCCCCAAACAATTTTTAAACTGCCATAGCTCTTGAAAATCCTTTGCTATTCGCTTCCAGTCGTCTTTGGTAGGTTTTGGAATAACAAGAGGTTGTAAAACAAGCCAAAGAGCATTACAAACTTCTGCCACAATTCTCGACACACTTGCTACTCCAATCCTAAAATTTTCTGCCAATCGTGTGAACGACGAGCCCGTGGATAAATACCTGCAAAAAAAGGAATGTTTATAATAATAGTAAGAAAAATAATTAACAAATAAAAAAGTACTCTTTACCTGTTACTGATTTTTTGCGATCTGTAAGACAACATGCTTGGTATAAAAATGTTATATTCCTAATCATAATTTTCTATTATTTCAGTGAAAAGCGCTAAGAATCGTTGGAAACAACTACGGGATAGCCATCGGGACGCGCTAAAGAGGCAGAAATCTAAAAAAAGCGGACAGGCTACAACCAAAACACGTGAATGGAAATACCAAAAATTGATGGAATTTCTTTTACCGTACATGGCCAACAGAGATAGAGAGTCAAGTTATAAAGAGGATATTTCGTCACCAAATAATGAAAATGACTCTTCGCAAAGCACTCAATATTCATTAAACCAAGATGACTCTTCGCAGAGCACTGAACATACACCAAATCAAGCTGACAATCCCAACAATCTTTACGAAATAGCCTCAACTTCAGGCATTTCAACAGATTCGGTCACCCCGTCATCATCAAAGAAGAAAAAAGGCGATGAATTATCAATTTTAATACAAAAACATATGAAAAATCAAGAAGATTTTCGAAAAGAAAGGCAAGAATTAAGAGAACTTTTAAAACCAACGGACTGCGATGATACTGATCATTTTTTTCTTTCAATGGCGAAAACATTTAAAAAATTACCAGATTACATGCAAGTTCCTTTAAAAAGGAAACTTTTTAATATGATTAGCGAAGCCGAAGAATCTTACGTGCTGACGTGGTATAATCAAAATATTGGTTATTCTTCAAGCTCTGGTAGCAGTATAGCAGTAGGTAGTAATATAGCAGGCCAGATGGATTTGCCGCCTCAGCTGGATCCTGAACAACTTGGTTATTCTTCAAGCTCTGGTAGCAGTATAGCAGTAGGTAGTAATATAGCAGGCCAGATGGATTTGCCGCCTCAGCTGGATCCTGAACAACTTGGTTATTCTTCAAGCTCTGGTAGAAATACAAATAAAACAGTGGGCCAGATGGATTCATCTTTCCAACTGGAAGCTGTACAACCAGCATCTCCGGGAACACAACATTCAGACCTACAAACGCCAAATACTTCAAACAAAGTAGGAACAGAGCCTAATTTGCCATGAAAAAGAGGAACTTGTTGTCTACTTATTTTGCAGATTATGATTACTTTTCAATTAATATGTTTAATAAAGACAAAATTGATTCAAACTATTTTACTTACTTTAAACATACCGCCAATTTTTCCTTGGTGCTGATGCATTCTCTGTAGTGAGTGTCTTCTTTCTTGATAATGTTCTCAATCAAATTGTGTAACTCATAAAAGTTACTTCTAGATACTCGATAAGAATTTTCGAATATTTCATCATCAGCCGTATGAAAAAAGGTAAAGAATTCTCCATGTAATCGATGATATTTAATATGGTTACGTATCCAAAACCTGTGTGTTCTTGTATTGCTCAAAATTATAGAACTAATAAACTCCGTATCTTCTGCTTCCATTTCTTCATCACAAATTGTTAAATATAAAAGTATTTTCTTTTTCCAATTATCCATATTATTATCTATTTTGCGCACTTCTACTTCCAACAAACTCCGTCTATGGACTGGCTGGTACAGTATGCGCAAACCTCGCAACACATCTTTCTCAACACACATTCCTCGCACACTTCCCTCGTACACATCCCTCGCACACATCCCTCGCACACATCCCTCGCACACATCCCGCGCTTGTTTTGTATGCGCAAAAATCTAGCTCCGCTGAGCCGTTTCCACCAGAGCTGTGCTGACCGAGGCAAGGTAAATGAAGCGATCCTATTGGTTCTTTACAAACACATCCCTCGCTATGCATCCTCGCACATCTCTGGTGGAAACGCAGCCTTACGTATTAGCATATAAGAGATTTTCGGAGTTGGGTTTCACTGATAACTTGATTACGAAACAAAATGTACCGTTATTATCGTACACGCACGATGTTAAGATGCGATTCCACCAGTGTGTAGAACTAGTGTCTGTGCGGCACTGCAATGCACATTGTGCGACACAAATGTTTATTCTGGTCGACTCACTAAAGCAAACAATGACAAATTGTGCGCGAACATTCTAGAAATGTTCGCGCACATCTGTATACTTTTGTGCGCGCACACATGCAGGCAGTGGACTCGCGTCGACGTGTACAAACCTGTTGTGCGCGAACTCAGTCTTGCTTCCGCTACCGGAGTGAAAACATTGATTTGTGCGCGTACATTGTTAATTAACCAAGCTAAATATGGATTGGACGAATGATAAAATTATTAATTTTATTCAAGCTATTGAAACTTATCCTGTATTATGGGATTCTAGTCACAGTGATTATAAAAATAAAAACAAAAAACACGACGCCACTCAAGAGTTGGCGCAAAGTTTCAATTGTGACTCGACTGAGGTAATGAGAAAATGGAAGATTATTTTGGCTCAATACCGAAGAGATAAGAAGAAAATCGCGGACTCAAAATCTTCAGGTTCTGGAATTTTAGATATATATAAGCCGAAATGGTTTGCTTATGCATATTTGAATTTCTTTCATGGAAGGGATGAGCCGAACGTCAGCTTGAACTCACAAGACGAAATAAATGAACAGGTAGGTACGTCTTAAATGTTTATTTTCTTACCTCTAATATTATTACTTAGATACCTATACTATTTACGCCAGTGTTTCTTGCCATGGCACCATTCCGATGTCAGTTTGGAAATAATGTGCAAATTCTTCTCTTATGTTTTTCGCATCGCCAGGGGGTCTTCTTCCAACATGTCTTAAAGGCAGTAAGTTTGCCATGCCTGCATCACGCCGCCAACTTCCATCGATAGTGCAATGAGTAATTTGGTTCTCAGTATCAAAACAGCCAGCAGAAGTATAAAGTTGTGAAGACGATTTTTGTGTTATCAAAAAATTATGCAAGTAACAACATGTCAGTGTTATCAATTGTGTCTTTTCTGGAGCTAACAGAATAGGTTTCCTGAGTACGCGAAATACACCGGACATAATGCCGAATACGTTTTCCACAATACGTCTCGCTCTGCTCAACCGATAATTAAATATTCTCTCTTTTGATCTTTTGTCATGTTGACCGGGATATGGTTTCATTAAATTTATATCTAACGCAAAAGCATCATCTGCCACAATGACATGTGGAATTGGTTTGTTCCTTCCGGGTAACGGGTAAGGTTCAGGCAAATTTAATTTTCCTTGCTGAAGATTAGCATAGAAATCAGTATTTTTGAAAACACCACCATCCGATATTCTTCCTTTACAACCGACATCTACGTACGTAAACTTATAATTTGCATCAACCAGTGCTAAAAGCACAATGCTGAAATCACCTTTGTAATTGAAAAAGTCGCTTCCAGTATTACTTGGAGCTTGAATAACAACGTGTTTGCCATCCATAGCCCCAATGCAATGAGGGAAATTCCAAAGATGGTCAAATTGGCGCTCTAAGATCATCCATTCTTCTAAAGTGTTAGGCATCTGAAAAAGGAAATTTTATTACTATTTCAGGTATCACAAGATATTATTATCCAGAATGACACAGTAAATGAAGATCAAGAGTCTCTTCATGAAAGGGCAGTCGAAAAGTTTAAGGCTCCGAAGAACTCGCTTAAACGCCGTATTGCCGATGAAGACCCGAGAATCGCCCAAGCTTTGTCCATTATGAATAACGTAAACAAGCAGATGGAAGCAAAAAAACCTGATGACGAAGACATTTTTGCTGCAGCCGTCGCAAAGAAATTAAGGAAAATTAGAGATGAGCGAACCAAGATTTTAATACAAAGGGATATAGATAATTTATTGTATGACGCTATTATTGGTACTGGAAAATATGTTACAACTCCAATACCTTCACCGTATTCAGATTCGTCAAATTGTCAGAGTCAAGGACCGGCTTCAAGTTTTCAGGTCCGCGATAATGATTATTCAGATCTTTTACGTCAGAATGATGGCGAAATAATATCTTGGCATGAAATGTAATGCAATAAAAGTGACTAAAATAAAATGGTATATTATTTTTATTTTCTTACCTTAATATTTTCTTTCAACACGCTTATCAACGCCTTACAAGTCTCAGGTACAATCCGAGCAATAAGCTCTTTTGAAACTTTAAATAAGAACATTAAACTTGCAAAAGAATCTCCAGTAGCAAGATATCTTAAGGTGATTGCAAGCCTTATTGAAACAGGGACACATTTTCTGTAGTTGGTATCTTGCTTAGCAATAAAAGGACTAGTTACATTAACCAGCAACTCAAAATCTTCGCAAGATATACGTGTGAAGTTTTTAAATCCACTCAATGGATCTATTTTTATTTCTTCTAGAAATTTATTCGTTTCTTCATTCCGTCGCTGTAGTAACGGCCTCACCCAACATCGCGGTTTCTTCCTTCGTTTCTTTTTAAGGAGACTACATAGTAAAACACATGCTGCAGCACAAAGCACTACGTTTTCCTGCCCGTTCATATTAACTACTGAACTGTCTCGGCAGAAACTCTGCTCAGTGAACATGTTCGCGCACAAGTGTGCTGAACTGTGCGCTTACAAAAGTTACGCACAGCCTTACCAGTGGAGACGGAAGCCAAATGCGACACCAGCTTAGTACCTGCACTGTTGGAGTTTTGCACAAAATGTTTGCAAGCAAATGTGCTGCACACTATTTTGGTGGAATCGCACCATTATACCTACAAAGGGAACGTGTATCTTGCCGTGGTCACATAAAGGACAGGTTTATGAACTCAAGTTCGCGATAGCAGACATGCGTTGTAGTAGTGTGCTGGGTCGGAAGTCGTGTGAAACTATAGGCTTAGTAAAGCGTATCAAGACAATAGAAATGTCTAATTATAATGACTTGTTCAAAGGGATAGGTCGCTTGCCAGGTAAATATCATATAGTGATAGACGAGTCCGTGCCGCCCGTCATATGCGCCTCTAGAAAAATACCGCACGGTCAACGTGATCAGTTACAGGAGGAGTTATCAGGCATGGAGCAGGCGAACATCATCAGGAAGGTGAGTCATCCTACGCAATGGGTGCACCCGCTGGTGCTGGTCGCGAAGAAAGACGCTGGCATTCGGGTGTGCCTGGACACGCGGGAGCTGAACCGTGCGGTACGGCGCGCGCACTTCCAGCTGCCGACGCTAGCGGAGCTGGCGGCGCGCCTGCACGGCGCCAGGTACTTCTCGGTTCTGGACGCCCACTCAGGGTTTTGGGCCGTGCAGCTGGATGAGGAGAGCGCCGACCTGTGCACTTTTGCCACACCGTTCGGTAGGTATCAATTTTTGAGACTTCCTTTCGGAATCAGTTGTGCTTCGGAAGTGTTTCACGCGAAGGTGCGTCAACTGCTCGAAGACCTTGAAGGTGTAGAAAACTATATTGATGATATTATAATATGGGGACACAATAAGCAAATTCATGATCAAAGACTGAAAAAGCTATTAGAGAGGGCGAGAGACATTAATTTAAAATTTAACAAAAAGAAATGCATAATCGGTGTAGAGGAAGTGACTTATCTAGGGCACGTGTTCGACGCGGACGGTATGAGGCCGGATTACAATAAAATAAAGGCCATTAAAGAAATATGCGCCCCTGACGATAGGAAAGGTTTGGAGAGATTCTTGGGGGCAGTAAATTATTTATCCAAATTTATTCCTAACTATTCGGAAATAGCTATTCCGTTAACTAATCTGTTAAAGAAAGACAACGAATGGCGTTGGGAGGATAGTGAGCGCAGGGCATTCGAGCAGTTGAAAGAGTGCGTTACGGGGGCAGGCGTGCTGGCACTGTACGACCCGCGGCGGCCCGTACGGCTCGCCGTGGACGCGTCCTCCGCCGCGCTTGGCGCCGTGCTGCTGCAGGACGGCCGCCCCGTCGAGTATGCTTCGCGGACGCTCACCGCTACACAAAAAAGGTACGCACAGATCGAAAAGGAGCTGTTAGCGATCGTGTTTGCGTGCGAGAGATTCCACCAATACATCTATGGACAACGAAGCGTTATAGTAGATTCTGACCACAAACCCTTACAAAGTATATTTAAGAAACCGTTGATGTCTGTCCCAGCCCGGCTTCAACGGATGATGCTCAGAGTACAAGGGTATGACTTAATAGTGAATTATGTTCCCGGCAAGTACATGTATATCCCTGATATGCTGTCTCGTTCGCCCTTACCCGACTTATACAGCGAAGATGTGAGTAGAAACATTCTATACCACGTGCAGATGATTGTAAAGAATGTTCCTATCTCAAATGATAAGCTTACGCTAATAAAGAAGGAAAGTAAAAAAGACGAAGACTTATGTACACTAACAAAGTACGTAACTGTAGGATGGCCGGAGAATAAATATGACGTCGGTAATAATGTTAAAGACTACTGGTCAATAAAGGACGAGTTATTTGTGGTCGACGATGTCATTTTCAAAGATAAATCAGTAGTGGTTCCAAAAACTTTGCGCGACATGATGTTACATATAGTACATGCAGGGCACTTAGGTATAGATCGGTGCAAGCGGCGAGCGAGACAGGTAATGTTTTGGCCGCACATGTCGCGCGATATCGAGCTTTACGTGAAGCGATGTAAAGTTTGTCAGGAGTACTCAAACGCCCCGACGAGAGAACCCATGCTACCGATAGAGATTCCTGAGCTACCATGGTATAAAGTGGGCTCCGATATATTTGAATATAAAAAGAAATATTTTCTAATCATTGTAGATTACTATTCAAATTATGTAGAAGTCTGTAAACTAAATAACATAACTACGGATTTAGTTATAGAAAAGACTAAAGAGGTGTTTTCAAGACACGGGATCCCTAAAACGTTTATAAGCGACAACGGGACTCAATATACCAGTCGTATGTTTAAACAATCTGCTCAAGAATGGGGATTTAATCATGTGACGTCATCACCAAACTACGCTCAGTCAAATGGTAAAAGCGAACGCGCGGTGCATACGGTCAAACAGTTGCTTAAAAAGTCAATAACAAGTAACGGAGATTTCAATATAGCGCTACTCAATTTTCGTAACGCTCCGCGGGAGGGGTTGAGTTCTCCTGCTCAACTACTGATGGGCCGGAGGCTGCGTTGTCAATTACCGGTGTACCACGAACTACTAGAACCGCGCCCTATTAACCCGTCAGAGTATAAAACTATGATTGACAATCAAAACAGATCAAAAATGTTGTACGACAAACACTGCAAGGTGTTACCTGACCTCAATAAAGGTGATTCGGTCATATATATAGATGGCAAAACTAGAGGGCGGGCTACGGTCATTGGTCACGCAGATACTCCACGTTCTTATATTGTGCAAACCAAAGTAGGCGCTAGGTACAGACGTAATAGGCGTCACCTGATAAAATGTGAAACAGGTGATAATGCTCTGCAGGGCGGTCACATCGCATCAGGCGATAATGACGAGTTTAGTGATGCGTGTGAAGATGGGGATTTCAAAGAAGAGTGTGGCACTCTCGGACACAACGATAAGAAAACCACTTCTAGAAAATCCACATCCCCACTACCAACACCAAAACCCGTTCGTAAAGCCAAAGCAATAGCGCAGAAGAAACTTACTGAAAAATAAACGTTTCATGTTTTTTTTATACCTTGCTATCAACGACGACATAATTATATCGTCGTTGCTTTCTATGTAATAAAAATTAAAATAAATAGGTTAGGTATAGGTGTTGGGTAATTATAAAGGGGAAGATGTCATAGTATGTAGTTCTGTTATTTAATAATGTACTTGAAGGTAGATGGAAATAAAGTAGTTGTTGTCTCGCACTCGTTGGTTTTATTCATAACATAACATGTCATTTTGAAGGAAACAATGACCGTTCACGAGTTCCAAGGGAAGCAGGCTGACCATGTGGTCGTGGTCAGAACAACCGAAAAGAAGGAGGAAATTTATAAGTCCAGGAGTCATGCTCTCGTGGCGCTTTCCCGCCATAAGCGTACCTTGCGGTACGTAACACCTGTTATGGATGATGCCCTTGCAACTATGGTCGCAACGGCCAGGCTGGTGACGCGACCGATGTCACGCCGGTACCTTAAGGGACTGAATGACATCTCATCCCCGGTCATATCTGATCTCGTGAATCCCGGACCGATGCCGACCGAAAAAATAGAGGTGATAACAGAGCGAAGCGAAGAAGCACGAGCTGGGGATACGCGCCGACCCGCGGTGGAGATAGTGAGCCTGGGAAGAGAGGCCGTCTTTGCCGCGCGCCCCGGGGGCGAGGCTGTGTGTATTGGGGGCTACGTTTTTGAGGATGTTCCGCTTACCAACTACATCCCGACCACCGAAAAGATCAATTCGGTCGTCAAGTATAGGGAAACGGATTTACCGACAAAGTATTGGCGCAGGGAACACCCTCGGGAATGCGTCCTGCATAAGCCCCGAGAGATAAGACCCAGTTGCCTCGCGGGTCTGCACACTCTGCAGACTTTCATTGATGAGACGTTGCCCGGAAATAGTACCCACATTTACCATTTCGACCCCGAGATGGTTGACACTTCCGATGTGGCAATGAACCTTGAGGACACAACGTTCAATCCGGATTACAAAGGCGCGCAACGTCGAGGCGTGTATATGACAGACTTCGTCCGGTTTTGCGGACATCGATGCCGGTCAATCGACCGGATACCCAACTGGAAACCCTGTTGGCGATGGTTAAAAGGAACCAGGCCGTACCAGACCTGGCCGGTGTTATAGACGCTGATGCGTTGAGCTCGGCCATGTTGGACCGGTTTCAGGCCTTGCTTGTAGACGAGGCTCCGTCGTTGATGGCTAGTTATCGGGAGCACAAGGTTCTTCCCAACACCATCGCCATCAAGAACTGGTTGCTGAATCAGGACGCGTTGGTGGAGAGAATGATAGAGCAACCTGATGACATCCTCGTCACTGAACATGATTTGTATAATTTTAAGATCAAACCGAATGTGAAACCTCAGCTGGATACTTCGGCGCCTTATACATATCAGGCCTTGCAAACTATCGCTTACTCCGAGAAATGGGTCAACGCCAACTACTGTCCCATTTTTAAAGAAGTAACTCAGCGGCTGATACCGCTGCTGAAACCCAATATTATAATTAATATTGGTATGTCAGTGTCGGAATTATCCGCTGCGATGACCCGTGCGGTTATTGGTAAGGTATTTCCCCCGGTTTCGTTAGAGGTGGACATGTCCAAATATGATAAGTCACAGGGTGAGTTGATGCTGAGGTTTGAGGAGAAGTTTTTGCGCCTGTTCGGGGTGGATGAAGAATTTATCCAGTCTTGGGTGCGATCGCATACTCGGACACGGCTCATGGACAGGCGCAATAAGGTTTCCTGCGACGTCAGCTATCAACGTAAGTCTGGTGATGCGAGCACATTCATTATGAACACTGTTTATCTGATGGCCTGTTTGGCCACGTTGTTACCGGTAGAGCATGCTCAACTGGCATGTTTCGGCGGAGATGACAGTGTGATTGTAGCGACACACGTGTGAGTGGAGGGACGAAATAGCTGATCGGGCAAAAGCCACATCGCAGGCAGTCGTCACCCCACAGGCACGGTTGTCACTCGTCAATTTGGACTTTTGAGTAGTGTTCTACCTACTGCCTATATATCGATAAGGTAACCTTGGAACTGACATTATAATCATTATACAAGTTCGATGGTGTATGATTGAAGATATTCCCCAAACCTTGATAGGTATAGGCACCTGTGGTAAAGTGGTGACCCCGCGAACTTTGCAAATTTCTACGGTGACGGCTCAGTTTACTCTACGTTGCAACCGTGCCTGAACTTTATTTCACTATTTCGGACAATAACAAGTGTTAAAGTAATTATCTGCGTATATAAGTGTTGTTTAATAAACAAGCATGCAGCCAACACAACAATTTGGGCTGACACCGGCGCCACCCGCTGCGCCAAGCCCCGCACCGAGTACACAGGTGAAGGACGACACCAAGATGGACATGTCAGCTATATCGGTGACGTCACGAGTTCCTGAATTTTGGATAGATCAGCCTAGACTCTGGTTTTTCCAGGCTGAGGCTATCCTGGCGCCACAGAAGATGTCGGATGAGGTAAAATTTAACCTCGTCATAACTAAGCTATCCAAGGAGGCTATTCAGCAGGTCACAGACATACTGATGAAACCGCCTGATGCCAGGAAGTATGAAGCTTTGAAGGAGAGGTTATTGGCCATCTATGAGGAATCCGAGACGCGCCAAATTCAAAAGCTTATTAGCGAAATGGATCTTGGAGATCAGAGGCCTTCTCAGCTGCTTAGACGTATGAGAGATCTCGCCAGGGCGAAGATTCCCGACGAGACACTCAAGATCCTGTGGCAAGGTCATCTACCTTCAGCTGTCCGTGGAATAATTTCGGTGACGGAATCGTCTGAGCTGGACGTGCTCGCCAGAATAGCAGATAAGGTGATGGAGACGACTCGAAGTACTCATCATATTGCAGAGGTGAGGTCCACGCCCGCGCCGACTACCAGCAGCATCAGCAGTTCGTCTGCTGACCTTATTATCGCGGAGATAAGGAAGGTCAACCAGAGAATTGATAGACTGGAGGTTTCTCGTCAATCGCGACCTCAAGGCCGTAGCCAGAGCAGGGGGCGTAGCTCAGATAGAAGAACCAGTAGTGCGACGAGGAAAGCATGCAGTAGACCAGACTGGCAGTGCTTCTATCACTTCCGATACAAGGAGAAGGCACATAAGTGCATCCCTCCCTGCAGCTGGAAGAGTGAGGGAAACTGAGTGCGGTACAGTCAATGACGGGAGCCTGTACTCAGCCTGTAAGTAATAACCGTCTTTGTGTTTTGGATCAAACCACCGGATTAAGATTTTTGGTTGATACCGGCGCCAATGTGTCTGTGCTTCCCGCGCGTAAGAAAGTGAACAATAGTGATATCAGTGCTAATTATAAACTTTATGCAGCAAACGGTACCGAAATAAATACTTTTGGAGTAAAGACTCTAGTGTTAGATTTAAGTATGCGAAGACCGTACCGTTGGACATTTATATTAGCGGCAGTGAACCAGCCTATTTTAGGCGCAGACTTTCTTTTACATCATAAGCTTTTAGTTGATTTAAGTAGACGTAGATTAGTGGATGAAGTGACAAATATGAACATTATAGGTTCAATTGTGACTTGCACCCAGCCTACTTTAAGCACTATGGATGAATCACACCCATATTTTAACCTTTTGTGTAAATACCCTGAAATAACGAAACCTGTTTCTTTCAAGGACACTCCTAAACATACAGTGTTTCACCATATAGAGACGACCGGATCGCCCGTGTACGCGCGCGCTCGTCCGCTGCCTCCCGATAGGTATAAAAAGGTTAGTGAAGAATTTCGTACTATGCAGGAATTAGGAATTTGTCGGCCTTCAAAGAGTCCGTGGTCTAGTCCGTTGCATGTAGTTCCTAAAAAGAATGGGGATATTCGACCTTGTGGGGATTACAGGCAACTCAATGCCATTACGAAGCCGGATAGATATCCGATTCCGCGATTGCACGATTTTACCTATATTTTGACGGGTAAACGTATTTTTAGCAAAATTGACGTAAATAGAGCTTACCATTGTATTCCGGTTGCTCCAGAAGACGTTGAAAAGACCGCAATAATCACGCCTTTTGGGTTATTTGAGTTCCCAAGGATGTCATTTGGATTACGTAATGCAGCGCAGTCCTTTCAACGTTTTATGAACAACACAGTTTTACAGGGTTTGGGAATCGAACGGGACGATGGAACTTTTGAACCGAGTTCAGAATTCATATTTTGTTACATTGATGACGTAATCGTGGCAAGCGAATCGCCGTCCAGGCATGAACAACACCTAGAAGTCTTGTTTAAACGCCTACACGATTTTGGTATTACGATTAATTTATCGAAGTGTTCATTCGGCCAGGACAATATCGAGTTTTTAGGACACGAAGTGACCGCCGAAGGCATTAGGCCATCTAACGATAAAGTCAAGGCCATTCTTGAGTTCCCAAAGCCGGAAACAGTAGTGGAACTCCGACGATTTATTGGCGTGGTTAATTTTTATCGTCCGCATATGCCGAATGCTATTTCCTATCAGGCAGAGCTTAACAACTATTTACATAACGCCAAAAAGAATGATAAGTCAAAAATTAATTGGACTGATAAGGCTAATGACGCGTTCATTAAGTGCAAGGAGAGTTTAAAATCAGCCACGACATTGTCGTATCCCGTACCGGAGATACCCTTAGCGTTGATGACAGATGCATCAAATACTTGTGTGGGAGCTGTCGAGTTGACGGTAATTGGAAACCATTAGGCTATTTTTCTCGGAAACTTACTGACGCACAAGTAAAATACAGTACTTACGATCGTGAATTATTAGCAATTTATTTAGCGATCATTCACTTTCGGAAAATATTTGAAGGTAGAGAGCTTACAATTTTTACAGATCATAAGCCATTAACCTTTGCTTTTTCAAAATTAACTAGTGACAAGGAAACGCCTCGTAGGACTAGGCAACTTATGTACATTAGTGAGTTTACCACGGATATTCAATTCTTAGAAGGTTCAGATAATATTGTTGCTGAGGCACTAAGTAGGATTGAAACAATAACTTGTCCAAGTACGTTGGACTTCGTGGAAATTGCAACAGCACAGAGCGACGATGCTTACTTAGCACAGTGGAAGCTAGAACCGAATAGCAACGTTGCAATTAAAAAGGTGTCAATACCTAACGGTGCAACTAGCTTGTATTGCGAAATGTCAACTGAGAATATTAGACCTTATTTACCGGATGAATTCAGGAAATTAGCGTTTAATTCAGTGCATAGTTTGAGTCATCCCGGGATCAATACCACTCGTAAACTGGTATGTCAGCGTTTTTTCTGGCCAGGGATGAATAAAGATATCAATAGTTGGGCTAAGACGTGCATTAGATGTCAGAGGGCAAAAGTTCAACGTCATACAGTGTCATTTTTAGGACAATTTCCATCGGCCGGACGTTTTGAACACATACACACTGACATAGTAGGACCCTTGCCGACCACTTCGGATGGATATCGATATTTACTGACTATCATCGACCGTTGTACGCATTGGCCTGAAGCATTCCCTATTCGCGATATAACTGCGGAGACTGTCGCTAAAGTAATTTATGACGGATGGATTACAAGGTTCGGCTCGTGTAGAGTTTTGACCTCTGATCAAGGTCGTCAGTTCGAAAGTAGGTTATTCGCCGAGTTGATGAAGAGTAATGGGTATACATAAAATACGAAGCTCACCTTATCACCCGCAAAGTAACGGGGCGGTAGAACGTTGGCATAGGACTTTGAAAGTTGCTCTTAAAGCTCGCCTAGATTCCACGTCATGGGTGGATGAATTGTCTACCGTCTTGTTAGGGTTAAGGTCTACCCTACGTAGCGATTCAGGTATAAGCGCAGCCGAGCTAACTTACGGATGCACAATAAGGTTACCTGGCGAATTTTTTAACTCAGGATCAACGGAAACTTCTGATCCTCACACGATAGTTCAAGAGTTGCGCGATAAAATACGCAAACTTAGATCGGTTCCGGTGGACAAACGAGATTCTCGAACGTTGTTTGTTCATCCTGATTTAAAGTCGTGTGAATTCGTGTTTATCAGAAACGATGCAGTTCGTAAACCTTTGCAAACTCCTTACGACGGCCCATACCGCGTCTTAAGCAGAGGTTGCAAAGTGTTTAAAATACAATTACCTAATAGACGAATAAGTATATCTATTGACCGCCTGAAACCAGCATACCTACTTAATAGCGAGCATACGGACTCTTCCGAGACAGCTCACCGTAAGCCTTGTGACGTAACGTCCAACCACGTTCCGGTCACATCTAGTGCCCCTACTGCATGTAGACAAACACGTAGTGGTCGTACGGTACGTCCACCGCTACGATTTAATCTTTGATTATAAGTTTTATGTACTAAGTATAGGATACTTAGCAGATATTATAATCGTATTAATTGTAATTAGGCTATAACGTTAAATAGGCAGATAGTTCCGAGGTAAGTCTATAAGTAAATACAGTATCTACTACCTACATGCTTACGACAGGTTATGTTGAAATAGGTACCTAATATGTACTTAATTTTTTTGTGTAAACATTTAGAATAAATTTGTCGTGTTCGCAAGTAGTAAGCTAAGAGCGACTGTATGCATCGTAAACATTGTGTAACGGTAATCTAGGTTAAGATGTTTACCTGCAGGCATATTTTTTTGGAGAAGCAGTTATTGGTGATATTTTGTAGTGTTAACTCGTCTCATGATATTAGTGAACATGGGTAAACCTCAGTCCAAGGAGGAGCAGATCATCATTGCTCAGAATTCGACGGAAGTAGAGGCACACATGTCGCGGCAGAGCATGATGACCATGTTAATTGTCGGGTTACTTTTGTTTGCTGTGGGGTGTTCCATGATTCGTAAGGTTCGACGAGGGGTTCGACGGCAGTTCCGGAGCCGCATGAGCACCTGGCTCCGCGAGGAAACTAAGCAGACGGCACCACCTCTTACCCACGTGCAAGTGCTCCAACCGGTAGCAGCACCAGCTGCGGTCGCGAATTTTGCACCAAATTCCGCGCCTGTTGCTACTTAGTACGCGGGACATGTGTAACCGCAGTATACCAATTAGCGTGATTTTACTCAAACTCCAAAAAAAATATCTCTTGCTTGTAAAAAGTTTTTAGCGTGTGTAACTTTGTCGGCACACGTTAGGTGTATTAGTATTAAGATTTAACAAGATAATGTAAGTGCTACATTATATTTCATTTTTAAACCAGTGTAATACAAGTTTAAAGTTCGAGTACTGTTTGATTGTATAGGGCGCACTGTAAGTACGAGCTCGTAGGTAGTGATAGTAACTCGTATGCATTGCGATGTATCATGTGTCATATTATGTTATGAGATATGCTGATAGACAGTTTTAGCGATCTGTGTTGAGTTGTTTATGTTGTCAGATATTGAAATTAACTAAATTTTGTAACTAAATTTTAAAAAAGGAGAGGGTTGATGTAGCGACACACGTGTGAGTGGAGGGACGAAATAGCTGATCGGGCAAAAGCCACATCGCAGGCAGTCGTCACCCCACAGGCACGGTTGTCACTCGTCAATTTGGACTTTTGAGTAGTGTTCTACCTACTGCCTATATATCGATAAGGTAACCTTGGAACTGACATTATAATCATTATACAAGTTCGATGGTGTATGATTGAAGATATTCCCCAAACCTTGATAGGTATAGGCACCTGTGGTAAATGATTATTAATAAAATCTGATTATAAAAAAGCCTTTTCTCTTATTTTAAAAATAACCTGCAATATCATAAAAAAATATTCTCTTGTGTATCATGAATATACAATAGCCAGTAAGTTAGGTCAGTTAGGTTGATCAACAAGGTACATGGTAAAATTTGTTTGTTTAAACAAATAGCAGAAAGCGACTATTTTTTTTATGTTAACTATATATATTTATATAAACCAACCAAGCCAGTTGATATAATGTTGTATAGTGTAGTATTTTTCTGCTACTTGTTTGATCCAAATTATACTGAGTAGTACTTTGGGCTGAGGTTAAATATAATAAATAAGTATAAATATATGTATAATATATTGTGAATATAAGGTTGCATTAGCTAAAAACGATGTTTCAGAACAAGAAAACGAAAAAAAACCAGAGCGTTTTTTCGTATAATTTTTTAGATTGTATTTTTATCTGGTTTATAAGATGTATATGTCGCCGCGATAAAGAATCGGGCGTCTTCGGGTGTTTACGTCATCGAGTCATGAACATGACTCCTTAGTTTTAAGTGCTATTTCCAAATATCACTTAATTATAAACTTGATTAATGTAAAATTCATAAAGTTAATTTTAATTGCGTTGTATCCAGTTAAAATCTTGAAATTATCAATCAACATTAAATAGTGTTCAGTTTGACTATTTACTGAAGTAATTTGGCGTAAGTCTACTTTGATTTAGTTTTGTGATGTGATATTGCTGAATCAATAATTGTAAATAGCTTCATAATCTCTTTGGTGAGTTTTAACGCATTCTGCTTACTTACTGATTATTCAATAGCTAGTTGTAATGACTTCTAGCCGCCATAAGCGCCGCCTGTGTGCAAAGCGGGGAACTATCGAGCTAGGCGCGCGAAATGGCGGCTTCGAGTTGTTGGAACGAGCAAATCAGACTTACTTTGTGTCGTATTTTCACCGTGAGAACATCTGTAAGTAATACCTTGTAATTTGCAATAAAATAATTGCTTATCGGGTGCTTTCTCTGTTTTTATTTCAAGTAGAATCCAGTGAGTGTTTAATAATGATTTTAGTTAGCCTTGTGTGTTGAATAATAGCTAGATAGATAGTAGAAATTGCCATAGCCTACCCTTTGAATTCATGTTGGTACTTTAACAGTTTTAGTTAGGTTTAAAGATCGCTTAATAGTTAAGTAGTGAGCTATGTTGCAATAGCAAAGCCGATGGTCGGTAAGGCCAGCGGTTTTGCCTATTTTAAAAAGTATAAATCGGTTCCCACTCCGACATCAGAAGTGGGATTCGAACACACATGCCGTGCGATTTTTTCTTAAACTATCGGCCAAAGCAGTTTTGACCTCCGATTTGCAGTTAGAATGCGACGGTCTATGATGTTGAACCTGAAACTGACTATTTACTGCATGTTGTCAAGTAATAAGCTGTGTATACATTTTTAGGAATATAGTTTGGATCGAAATTGTATAAAGAAATTTTCTAAATTTATTATTGACTGTATTCTGTTTTGTGTACCAATAAACTAAATAAATAAATAAATAAACCGAGGTGAACGTTAAATAGTATATGGCATGAATTAATGTATTGCGTCCAGAGGTTCAAAGGTGACTTATTTATGTTAAGGAGACCACGCTGATGGAGAAATAAATTATCACTCATGATAATAATTGTGGAGGCCAGAATAGGAATGTCAATTTAGCTTAAGCTGTTGTTATGGCGTGGACTGTATTTGAAGGGTTGTACCGATCGGACTGCGAATGATAAGAAGCCGTGGTTCTTGTTTTGTGAGTAGGAGTACCCAGGCGCAGCTAGTCTATATCTATTTGACTCGCGAACGATTAGTTCAAGAACTTCATCGTCCCAAATTTTTTGAAAAAGATCCAGACATTTCTTTGGTGTCAAAAGTGGGTCCGGCTGGGCCCGTGATCTCTTATTTTACACCTAAAAATGCTTCGCGCCTGGAGGTCCAATCCAAGTGGATGACATCGGTGTTGCCGCCGACCATGCTTCTGAAAATCTCATCTCCAAGTTTGTCTAGCGCTTTTATGTTTTGTTCTATAAGGGCCGGAACTTTGACATCAGCGTCACCCACTGCTGGTGCTATTTTGTGGGAATATCGATTTATTTCGCGAACGATGAGTTCAAGACTTTCATCGTCCCAATCCCCATCGTTTTTTCAATTGTCCAGTTTCTTTCGTGTCAAAAGTAGTTCCTTCCAGCTGGGCCTGTGAAGACTTCTTTTACACATACAAACGCTTCACGCCTCGAGGTCCAATCGAAGTGGATGACATCGGTGTTGCCGCCGACCATGCCCATCTACAAGTTTGTCTAGCGTTTTTATATTTTGTTATATAAGGGACGGGACTTCGACATCGGCATCACCCACTGCTGGTGCTGTCGACGATGGGGCCCTCCTTCGGAGTATTAATGCCCTCATCATCTATGTCACTCCCGGGAAGACCACACATTCGGTCTCATCGAAGATATTGGGTTCTAAAACAAACAAACAATCGTAATACAAGTTAATCAACAGATCATCACATCACACTCATATTATAAATGCGAAAGTATGTCTGTGTGAGAGTTTTGGCCGCTGTAGAAGACGCGGCATACTATAGTTTACCAGAAAATGCTCAAAGCGAGGCGAAGGCGCAAGCTATATTAATCGCCGGGGTGGCCGACAGCCACATTGAATACATCAAGAAAGAGACTGCTTTTCTTATGTTCGACAACCTAAAACAAAACTTCCAAAAGAAGGGGACTAGAAGCAAACTGTTTATTACAGTCGCACGCCGTACACCGCGAGGATCGCACTACTATCGACTACGCATTGCTTATCATTCTTATCTTTTAAAACACGAGACTCGCCACAATGGCGAGTGAGGAGGAGGTAGAAGATGAAAGACCAGAGTCAGCGATGTCGGGAGATTTTTTCTGAGATGGACAAATGCGTAAGAGAATTAGAAACTATCAAGGCGATAATGAAGAAGATGGTTTTGTGGAAGTGAACATAAAAACGAGGCGAACACTTAGGAGTGCACGTCAAACTGAAGCGAGTTGAAACGTATATGATACATTGCATTCCACAACATCGGAAACGGCTGTGCTGTATTATGAAGTTTGTATCACGTCAACCGAACCGCTCCCGAAGCAAATTGCGTTCGCAAAGCTACTCCGAAGTTTGAAGATCCCTGATGTATTAAAAGTCAATAAGTAAGTAGCCTAGTAAGTTTTGCATTAGAGTTAAGAACATTATTGTGTCACGCTAGTTACTCGGCGAAAAAATCACAGACTTTTTAAATGTAGTATTTGAGGAGTGCTACCCATTGGTAGCCGAGATGCTTAGAAGAGGCGATTATGTCTCAAAACTGTTATACACCACTACTTTTTTTAAGTTAGCTTAATTTTAACAGCGTTATCTATTTCCGATACTGAACACATTCCTGAAGAAAAAAACTGAAAATATGAGGTAAAAAAAATATCTCGTAACTTTGGTAATTATTGGACACTAAATATGCAACACAACCATTTACGCAATTTACTCTATTACTATGTGCGTCAGCAGATTCGACAACGCGCCCTGGAATCGATACATCGCATACTGACCTACCACTACGAGAGAACATCAAATCGTAAGGTTTAAGAGCAGTCGTATCGTTAAGAGTATTATTTATGCCCCAGACTACGTCAGGTAGACTATTAGACCAGTTATTCGCGGCTTCGCTGGGGTCAGTTGCACGTAATGCGCTGAGAATGGTTCGATTCGTACGTTCCACCTGACCATTAGCGCGCGGGCACGCAATAGAGGTTAAAGTGTGTTTGAACTGTTTTTCGGTAGCAAACTTCTTAAAATACCTACTCGTGTACGCTTTTCCGTGATCGGACACCACCCTATCTGGATATCCGAATAAGCTGAAAATTCGTTTTAGTACTCTGACCGTTTCTACCGAATTTACCGTGCGCGTAGGCTCCGCAATTACGAATTTCGAGAACGCGTCGGTTATAACCAACATATACTCATGTCCTTTCTTTGTCCTACAAAAAGGACCGAGATGATCGACATGAATCGTCCTAAAGGGTTCTGTAGGTTTGGGAATAGGGTGCAGCATACCTTCCTTTCTTCCATATTCGCCTTTGCCGTACGCGCAATGTAAACACGCTGTGACATACTTTCGAATAAACGGCGTCATTTTAGGAAACCAATAGTCATTTTTTATCAAATCTAAACAACGTTTTAGCCCCACGTGTCCTATTTCATCATGATGCATTTGAACAATTTTCCACCTAGCTGGCCCCGGTACTACAAGACGATTTCCTGCAAGCGTTTTACGATATAGCCTATCATCAATTAGTACAAAATCTTTCGTTATGTCACGGTCCGCCGATCCGGTTTTTAATTGGTCGATAATGCTTTTTACTTTGTCATCCTGACACTGAACCGTATAAAACCAATCCAAAACTTCAAGACGATTCACATTTAACGCGTCAATGGGATTTCTACTAAGCGCGTCGACGTGCTTCATACGCTCACCTGGCCTATATTCGACGCTTATATCGTAATCCTGTATTGACAGCCACCATCTCGCAATTCGCGGAATTAGGTCACGTTTTGTCAAGGTGGAGCGCACTGCTGTACAATCCGTAACAACTTTTATATGTTTACCGACAACATAAACGCGAAATTTACGCAATGATTCTACCACCGCTAGCGTTTCAAGTTCGTAGCTGTGATAAATACTTTCTTGTTTAGACGTTACTCGACTAAAGTACATTACCGGTTTTAAAGTTCCATCAAGCTGTTTTTGTAACAATATACCCGCTATACCTACTTTGCAAGCATCCGTATGTATTTCTGTTTGCAACGCGGGATCGTATATTGCTAGCACTGGTTTTGAACAAAGACATTTCTTTAATTCGTCGAAACTTTCGGATTGTTTATTACCCCAGGTCCATTGCGTATCTTTCTTTGTTAATTCCGTTAACGGCCGGGCTATTTGGGCAAATTTATAAATAAATTTTCGAAAATAACTACATAACCCGATAAATTGTCGAACTTCGTGTACATTTTTGGGCACAGGAAATTGCGACACCGCGTTTAATTTTGACTCTGCCGGTTGTACACCATTTTCAGAAATTTCATGTCCTAAATACGTCACTTGAGCTTGCAAAAATGTACACTTTTTCATATTTAGCTTAAGATTTTCGTTTTCGAACTTATTAAGCACGGTTTCTAAAATTTCGAGTCCGGATTTAATATCTACCGAGGGTAGTAATATATCATCTAAGAACGCTAGGATTTCGCATGAACTGATATTACTGCGGGTACCCTCACTAGTTGAATTTTGCATTGAATTCACTATTTTGTTGATTAAGCGCATAAAAACTGACGGAGAATTGGCTAAACCAAAGGGAACGCGGAGATATTCAAAATGTCCCGCTTGACATATGAATGCGCTTTTATGTGTGTCTTCCGGTCTTAGCCCCACCTGATGGTACCCTTGAGCCATATCTAAGCACGTAAAATATTTTTTACCAGCTAATTTGGATATGTGATCTTCAATGTTAGGCAAAGGATATCTATCCTTAACAGTTATTGCGTTAAGCGCACGATAATCAACGCATAACCTGCTGTCGCCGTTCTTTTTCTTTACTAATATTACTGGTGACGCATAGTTAGATTCAGATTCTTTAATAATACCGGCGTGTAATAATTCCGAGACTTTAGATTTAACTATATCCTGTTCCGAATGAGATAATCTATAAGGTTGTCGATGAATCGGCTGATCGGTCGTGAGATTAATTGGCATTTGGACTAAATTCGTACAACCTAGATCTTTCGTACTGCTTGCAAAACTATTTTTATATTTAAGCAGCAAATTAATTAGACTATTGCGTTCATCTTCATTTAAGTTTCCTATCTTAACATCGGCTAGTGAAACACCACCTATGCTCAATGTAGGGGCATGGTTTATGACTAAAACGGTAGGTGAATTGTCAGGCATTTTAAAATGTTTAGGCACATTAGATAACACAGGCAAGTTGGCTAGTCATGATGGCTTATTAGGTATAAATGGCATAGTTGGGCTGACCTGGCTTGTTGGTGCTGACTCTTCACAGCTCTCCGCTCGCGTGAGGACCTGTCCGGCCTCCCAGACGACGTCTTCATCACCGGTGTTGACGACTTTGATGTGCCCGGTGCTGCCTCGAAGTAAAGTGGCGGGTAAAGAGTAGGAAACTCCTTTGAACTCGAAGTGGCGTAATGTGGTGCAGACGTTGTTGTCCTTGCGGTTTCCCAGGACCTGGACCTTAATGATTGATGCCCCAGGTGGTAAAACTTCTTTGTTTGCTGTGACCACTTTGAATTTTTGAATCTCTTCAGCTACCTCTATTCCTGGCATTACATCAGGTTCTTGCATCAATATGGCTGCACCATTCTTCACAATTAGTGACATATTGTTCGCGTTGATTACGGGCTGTCCAATTAGCAGATGGACATCTCCCATTTCAGCATCTGCTAGGAATGCTTCACATTGGATACGAATATTGTCCATCCGTAAGTCAAATTTCACCTCTCCGCGTGTTGTGATTAATCCCCCGGAAAATCCTTTCAAAATTGTGCTTGTAGGTATAACTCCAAGGGATAATAGTTTAGAAATTTGACTGCTCATGACGTTCACCTGACTTCCGGTGTCAATGTAGACCTTCACGTATACTCCGTTGATCTCAGCTGTCTTTTTGTATATATCATTATAATTTTGGATCAGCTTGATATCCTTGACGCTGTTTGCTTCGAACGTAGGCCGTTGTAATGTACCAGAAGATGGGTTGTTGCAGCGTGTAGCAATGTGGCCTTGCTTGCCACATTTGAAGCACACACGTTGATCAGGTATTGTACAATTGCGCAACATGTGACCCGTTTTCTTACAGCGCGGGCACGGGTCATTTTCCGTGAAAATCCTTTTTTCTGCAGGCATTGGTCGTATGTCCTTGTTTGGTACCCGAATTTCTGATGCTGGGCCTCGATAGTCGTCAAGAGCGCAGAGAAAAGATTCGTACAGCTCATCAGGGCGTTCACATTGAAAGGCGCGCGCGTTTGCTTGTAAAGATGTGGGTAGACCTCTAATTATACACGAAACACTGGCGCCATCCGATAATTTGCAGCGGAAGCACATGGATACCTTGTCTTGATAGTATTTCGTCATGGTTTCATTAGGTAGCTTTCGTCGTTGCATCATCTCGTCTAATAATGCACTGTAGTCACGATGTTTAGGAAAAGCACGTAGTAGCATTTGTTTCCACTCGTCCCAGGTAAAGTTATATTCGTCAAGTCGGTTGTACCATTTGCGAGCTTGGCCACGTAGTTTGTCTTGGAGATGAAATGCCTTTATCTGGTCGTTCCACTTGTGTATGTCTCCCAGTTGGTCGATTTTCTTCAACCACGCTGATACGGTGCAATCTTCGCCCTCTGGGTCGAATTCCGGAATGAGCGACGCTGCACGATGATTCTTGCCTCGTCCGAGATATAAATTGTTGTCTTGTTCGAGATCGCGAATCGCCATGTTGACCTCATTTTCCAATAAATTTTTCAATAATTTTCTGGCTGGCTGTGGTGTAGAATCGCTGTCTTCATCTCGTTCCTGGTCATGATTCGAAGAATCCCATCCGGGTGGACGGACTCCTTGACCATTTGAATCCTGGTGATTTCGCTTCATCCCACTTCTGAGTGAAACAGAAGTAAAATGCGAACACGATGTAGAAATAATTATTTTATTGCTTGAATGTATAATTGGACAGAGTTTCGCCTTAGGCTAAGATAGGTTAATTAATTCTTTTTCAACTGGGCTGCGCGGACTATATAATGGCTCTCGCCCCACCGTGATCTGGGGCGGTAACAAAATGGCGGCGCTCGGACGTGCGTCAACGGTCGGACGTGACGTCACACAATCAACTAAACTTAATAATTAAATCAATAATCTGCTTGGCTAGCTCGCCGGGCTCGGCTAGGCTTTGGCATGCTTGGCTGGCAGGCTTGGCAGGCTTGGCAGGCTTGGCTGGCTCGGCATACAGCTAGGCACAACGGCTGACCGTTACAGAAGTGAATGTTTAGTGGATGTCTTAGATGCATTTGCCTTTCCCTTGGCGATAAATAAAAAACAAAATACCAAACTATTTCAGGATTACCAGCATGGTATTTTATTTTACAATGTTTTATTTATTTTTTGGATGATAATACAGTTTTACAATTGAATTTATCTAATTGTGTTACTTGTTTCAGGCAAACTTCGGATTGCTGGCTTTGTCACTGATCACAACTTGCCATACGCAATAACTGACCACCGGGCAAGTTAATACAAAAGGTTTGCCCAGATTCAAAAGAAAACAACAATTTCCGAAAGTAACGTAGGTCCAACATCCACCTTTGACAACCTATATAACGCTTTTACTGCGATATGGGATAGCCAAATAATGGAACAGATTGCCATAGAGACAAATAGGTATGCGCAAAATTTATCCCAACAGATTTTAAATAGCATACTGTAACGTATCATCCTGGTTTTTTTTAATATAATGTAATCCGACATTTCTTTGAGAGTAATTCTGAGGACATAAAAACAAAAACTTAACAACAATTAAACTTACTTTAAAGTTAAAGGTTTATTGCTAGCCACCAAGCTCATAGAAAATATTTTGGTTATTTATTGCAGGCCATGCGTTCTCTTCACGGTGTATCGTCACTACAACACGTGTGTCGTTAGAAAGTACGGGTTTGTTATTTGATACATATTAAGCGCAAGAGCAATACATTTTAACTGATAGTTGAGAAACTCCTGAAAGCTGTGATTGTTCGTTCTGCGAACACGTAAGAAAAATCCTAAAGGAACGCCTCAATGGTCATAAAATATTTAAATTCGACCAATAGTTGTACTAGACGACGGAAGAGGGAAGATTTACTGACCCACACACCGACTTCGCCGGCCAAGGGACTCACGAAATTTCTTTAGTTCGAAAACGCAATTCATGTGCGCGCGTCTGCGTGATAAACGAGAGCTCGCCTAGGTCTCGTGATATATTTAACAGTGGCAATATTATTGCAAAAGTTTGCTAAAAGTTTTAAATCAGTGAATAAAACCAGATGAGTGCCTTCAGCTGTGCTTCAAAGCTAAGTACCTTAGTGTCTTAGAGCTGTTTCCTTTATATATTAATAGGTATTAATATTAAGTATTACCAAACCTTATTATAAATCAAGTTATTTGTTTTTTAAATATAAAAATGGAGAGAAACTTTGTGCAAGCAGACAACGGTAACCTACCAAAAGTAGATGCACTTATGATTGGACTTTTTTAAAAATATAATCCTGATTTTTATGCTGCTGAACTCAGACACGTAAAAACAGCATTGTAAGTATTAGTTTATGTTACTTATCTTATAGAATTCAATCAAGTCATACCAAAAACTTGAAGTAAAATCACGTTTAGGTTATGTTGACAATCTTTTCTTTGGTTTTGCAGATCTGCAAGGGAATCCTATGGAGACGATGCGATTGGCTATGTGCAACTTCATCGTGACTCTGGTCTTTGCACAGTTAAGTGTAAAATGTGCCCCGAGCATAAAGTGAAAAGAAATCATACAATATAACAATGATAGTGAACGAAAAATATAAAAATAGAAATAGTTTTTATTACCAACCACATAGAGAAGTACATATTTTCTTAAATTAGGTACATACTTAATAATACAGTTTTTTTTATCAAGATAATTAACGGCGAGGCCCAAACTAGGCTCGAGGCCTGTATCTTGGGGCTCAAAATGAATGATGATGGAAAAATTATGATGATGTTGGGGATGGTGAAATTATAAGTTGCCAGTGCCATGACTGTGCAGCTTCAGCTGGAGGATGCAAGCATGCAGTGGCCTTTTTGATGTGGGCCCATCGACGAAGTGAAGAACCTGCATGCACTTCGGTGGAGTGGTACTGGAAAAGCCTACTTTGTCTAGATTAGGGACTACTCTAAAATACATCACCGTGCAGCAGATATGTAAAAAATAAGTTTCACATAATCCTAGTTCATTAGCACTTCTTACAGAATTCCTTTCAGAAGCAAAAAAAGGGAAATAGATAATTGCGAACTGCTCAGATATCAGAGCGACTTCCGGCATACTGGTGTCATGTAGTATTCACTGCATCATTTTATAATGGGACAATGCGTCGAAAATAGAACAGATGTTGATAAACTTGTGGAATCAATGAGACAGAAATTTAATCAAGCGGCTATTAGTTCAATTGAAAAATCTACAAGAGAACAAGTAAAAGTAGTTTGTGGTATGAGCTGCGATATGGCCGTATCACAGCTTCTAAGGCACATGAGGTAAGCGTTTGCCATACATCAGATGGTTCATTAGTTGCTGCCATCATGGGTGCCAAAATACCAGACACCGCTGCTATGAGAAGAGGCAGAATGTTGGAGTTATCTGTCCGAAGAGCAGTAGGAAACAAATTAAGAAAAATAATTACGTCTTGTGGTCTTTTTGTATCCCATGAATACCCCATGATTGCGGCATCTCCAGATGGTTTAAGTAGTGATTAAATTATCGAAATAAAATGTCCCACAAGTGACAAAGCTAAGAAGAATTATGTTAAAAATGGAGTTATCACAGACAAATATAACGCTCAAGTGCCGGACGTACGCCGGCAGGACCAAACAAGCTTACGAGTTAAACGAGCAACAAACGGCTGAAGTTGCAAAATATTACCTATTTTACAGTATCGCGGTTAATGAAAATAATAAAAGCGATGCAAACGGTGTGGCAAGAATTTTTGAATTTGATAACATAAAATCTTTAGCGGACACACTAATCGAACGACATAACACATCTCAATATGAACTTGACAAAATTAGAGTAATGAGCGTAGAAGATACAATTGACGATCCGTCGGTTACTGCCACACCGCCCAGTCAGGATCGCGCTCAGTGCAGTGAAAGCTCAGGACCCGTGTCTGAGGTAGGAAGTACACAATCAGTTACTTCTGAACTGGTGGTAAATACACTTACAGATCGTACCGAACGTAGTCAAAGTTCGGTGACTACTTTCGAAGTATCACAATCGCCCTCTGTCTTAACAGGCTTGAAGATAAGGGACAATGATTCATCTAATATTCCATCCCAATTCAATGTTAGTCAAGACAGTAACATGTCTGTCTCCATCTTGACCTCTGTTCCGACATGTGCGGAGGAAATACATAAAAATCTAACGAAAACAATTACTACTGCTTTAGCAGCAATCAACCGACACGCAAACAAAAACAGTAAAACGATTTCAAATAAAAAACCGATAGTAATTGAAAGAGAAGGTGATTTTAAACTTACACCTCGTACCTTAAAAGGTACGACGGTGAACAGTGAAACCTACTAAAAGTCTCTAACTGAAACGTTACCTGTACTCTTAAAAGACACGCCCTTGTCTCAGCGCAACATTTATTTTCTGCACGACGGACCGCACTCGAAAACTAGAAAATTGACGCTAAAAGTAATACTCCATTTCTTGGATCTGTTTCGGCAATACATGGAGTTTGTATAAGTTAGAATGTGCAGCAGCAACAATCTCAAACAGAAAAGTAATGGACTTTGTAAGTTGCGGATGCAAGTAGCAGATGGTCTTACAAACACAACTGGTCTGCCGAGGAGGCTTAGCGCAAGTGACGACGAGCCTAGAGATAGACGACCAAATACCAGTAAGAGGTTCAAGAGTTCAAATTAATTTTCCCGTGCAAAAACAATTGATTATGATGACCACTTGCTTCAATTTGAAGCAATAGTTTATCATAATGTATACGTACGCTTCGCTGGCGGTTTAGGGATCGCTGAAAGTTCACCACCGTTAACCGAGAGGGGTTGAAATAAATATCAATCAATTACACATATTTTACACGACCACTGAGGTACCATAGTCCGATTTTTATCCAAAAAAATTAAGCATTCAAACACAACTGTGTGCTATACACCTCCCAACTGGGAGATAACCGACGTCCTAAGCAACTACGCCTGAAATGGGAAAAATTTAAAAAAGCTGCAACGTTCCGCAGCCATATGGCAGATCAATTTAAAGGTATTCAATACATTATATATATATATATGTATATCATATGAAATTGTTTTCATTCAAATTGTGATGAAGTGATTAATGAAATTTGAGTGATTATCTTCGAAGAAAATGTTTCAGGATAGTGCCTGCAGTATATAGCTACTAACAACAGTTTAGTTTTATTTTATTGACACTCCTGTCAATAACGAGTGGTATATCGTATACAGTGCCTGATGAAGTGTTCGATCGTGTAGCATCTTTATTAGGTGCCACTATGTGACTTCACTGTCTAGTTTGATGTTGATGCAGAGGTACTACAGCTAGAAGAACCTTTGCAAATTGCTTTGCTAGATGCTCAACCCCTGCCGGAAGAAGCTAATATAATTAATGGTAAGTGACCTTTCGTTTTCTTTTTCCATTATTAAGGATGTCAATTGCCGCAGTACTCCATTAGGTGGTATACCATACATGTACATGCAATTGTACATGTTACGGTATGAATCCTCGTAGTTGTAGAACAGAAAAGCCCAATTATTCTACCAAGACATTTTTGTTTAATACTGGGAGCGCGTTTTCAGTATGCAGAAATGAGCTGTACGAGCAATAGTAAGTGTGTCACAAGTTCACAAGGATCTTACATAACTGAGGCTGGTTTTAGTCTTACGCCGACGGCACGCGCACCATCAGCGCCGATGGCCGAGATATATGAACTTCTAGGAAGCGTTTTTGAATGACGCGTAGCTATCAGCGCGCACGGCGGTCAGCGCTGATAGCTACGCGGCCGTACGCGTCGCGCGTCGGCCCCGCGTAGCAGTCGGCGCTGACGATCGCACGAGTGCCTCTGCTTTCAGTGAGCGTTCTAGTGTCGAGCGGAGCGGACGTCATCAGCGCGTACAGTCATGGCAAATCGCGAAGTAGATACAGCTCGAGTTATCGATGAGGTACGCCCGAGGAAGAAATTGTGGGATGCATCCGATCCACTCTATAAAAATAAAGATGCAAGAAACAAAGCCTGGGAGGATATTGTGGACACATTGTTCGAAAATATTACAGGAGAAGAAAAACAACAACTTGGTTTGTTTACTTTCTTATTTTATTATCTGAATACCTACACTAGAGGACAAAGCCTTTTCAAGTTAAAATATACACGAATCTTGCCAGGGCACGCTTCCAATAGGGCTCACAAAGTACTCAGCAAAATGTTCTCGCAGAGCGTGTCCAGACCTGTTTGTAGATACAGTTGGCAAGTCTACCATACCCTCAATTGTGTGTCTTCAATACGATAACCATCGCGAATTCTTATAAAGTTATGCAATACGCAGCATGCTTTAACTATATTCTTTGTAACATCAAAACTCACATTAATAGGCGTATGAAACACTCTGAACTTGTTTGACATTATACCAAATGTCGATTCTATGTATCGTCTACTGCGGCTCAGTCTATAATTAAATATTTTTTTCTTGTGGGTCATATTGGATCGTGCATATGGCTTCAGAATTTTATTTGATATTCCAAAAGCGCCATCTCCCACAATTACATGTTCAACTGGAGTATCTGTTCCAGGCAGTGGCTTCGGTCCTGGAATATTTAAAGTGTTTTGTTCAAGGCTCCTGTACAGTGTACTGTTTTGGAATATAGTCGAGTCCGAGTTTTTCCCATATGTTCCAATGTTTACATATGTAAAACAATAATCTGCATCGCACATAGCTAGCAGAACTATGGAGTAAAAATTTTTATAGATGTAGAATATTGATCCACCACCGGTTGGATTTACAATTCGGATGTGCTTGCCATCAATAGCTCCGATGCAATTTGGAAAGTTGGTCTTTTGTAGAAAACCGTTAGCAATATTTTGCCACATATCAGGTGTATTTGATGGTATGCACTCATCGTGTAGCGTTTCCCATATTACTTTACACACTTCGTGCACGATCTTACTGATTGTTGCTAATCCCATCCTAAATGAATACTGCAAATCTGTATATGTTCGACCCGTAGCAAGAAATCTGAAAATATATATTTTTTATTATTTCAGGAAAACTGGTCCAACAAAGGTGGAAAACAGCCCGGGATGCGTTTTTTAGAACAAAGAACGCAATGAAAAAAACGCCTTCTGGAAGTGCTGCACCAAAATACAAAAAGTACATCTATTATGACGAATTAAGCTTCCTAGCTCCAACAGTTGAGAATGAAGTTGATGAATCACTGAATGAAACCATACCCTACCCTTCCCTTCCCTCACCCTCAGTAAATATAGATAGTACTTTGGATGGTATGGTACCTTCAGAAAATAGTCAAGATTCTGTTATATTAACGCAGCAAGTTTTTTCAAAAACTCAACAAGGTGAGCCGAATGACCGTGGTGTTGATTCAGCACCATTACAAAAACCTTGGCTGGAAAAGAGAACAAGAAGGGCCCCGAAAACAAATCCAGAAAGTTCTCCTTTTAAAAATAATTGTTAACTTTATTAAGTAATCAAACACCAGATCTTGCCGCTGACGACCTGGCTTTTTTCGCTTCTTTAGGTCCAATTTTAAAAAGTTTTGATGTAGGACAAAAGCTGGAGTTTAGATCGAGAGTGTTGCGCGAAGCCACGGATATTCGAAATTGCAACAGATCAAATAGCTCAAATAGCTCTTACTCCAACGACGCAAGGTCTACACTCGACACGTATGCATCATCATACAATTATCAGACTCCAGGTTACCCAGGGTACGAAACCAATGATGCGAATCAAGGTTACTCTGGTTATCAAACAGCTAGACGCACTGATGAATAAATTATATTATGTTTAATTACTAATAATATTTAATTTGTTTTTATGTCTTACCTATAATAAATATGTTGTTTTCTTACCTATACTTTACTAAGATTAAACATAATGATAAAACGAGTAAATATTATGTTATTTTCTTACCTTATTGTCACCATTAGTCGTTCAATCGGTGGTATAGGCACGATTCGTAAGCTGCAATGGACCAGTTTATCCTGTATCTTTGCCAGTAATTCGTCAAAAGTTCTAGTTGACATTCGAAAGTAATTAAAGAATTTACTTTCGTCAGCCCTCAAAGTGCCATATAACAACACAAAGTCTCCTGCAACGGCTCTCTGCTCAATCAATGGATGAACATGGGAGTCTTCGTCGTCGCCGGTTTTTATTTTTTTGGGATAGATAGTACAAAGCAGCAATAACTAATACACTCCGCATTTTGGTCGTCGACTGTACAGTAAGGCGGTCAGTACGATACTAAATCGAGCCACGCTGAGCCTCAGCGCTGACAAACTACGCGCTGAGCTATGAGCGCTGACGGTGCGCGTGAGACTAAATCCCGCCTGAGTTAAGCACAGTGAATATAATTTTAGATATTCTTATTCCAAAATACCTGCACCACATAGTAGATTACTGAATTCTGCTATTTTGCCTTAAACCAAAATATTTACCAAGTACCTAGTGATGTTTAGTTGTTTTTGATAGCTTGCGAATATTGCTTCACTTTAATGGGGGTTTTATTTCTTTATACCTTACAGAAAAAAAGTCGCAGACATAAAACAAAATGGTATTCCAAATTACCTTCCTTTCCTCTACTAAGTCATATCCAAAAAGAAAATGTTAAAATTACAAAATAACATTCCTAATTTTCATATAATTGCCAATAGATTTTTTAATAAGAATAACCTGGAGCCGTAACGTGAACCTCTTGTAGCGGGACCGAATAGGTTCAGCTGCCGACACTGCGCGACCGCGAACCTTATTGCGAGGCGATAAAGTTCACAGTCGCGCAGCGTATTCTGTCCCGGAATAAGCGTTCATGGTAGGGCACCTGGTAGAAGAAGGTGACCAGGGTATGTCGTAAAATTGCATCCAGAGGCACCGGAGAACGGGCAGTGGCGTCCTCTTAGTTAACGGTGGTCACTCTGCGATCCCCAAGCCGCTTTCCGAGGGTGGGGATTATGGCAGGTCTAGGTATACAGGTCTGTAAATATTTTAAGCTTTCCATGCTGAAAATATTGTTTTTCATTACACAATTAATATGTAGTATTTTAATTTTTAAATGCTGGCAACCCTTTTCTTGTACATATTTTACGGGGAATACCCCGTTTTGTATTACCCAGCGTTTACTATTGTAGGGGATTTCCCGCTCAATCAATACGCTTGTGTTTAGGGTAGGCGGCACTCATTTATAATTTGATTTTCGACATCGGTTGACGTTTTTTATTTTTTCTTTCTATACTTATTTGAAAATTGCTATTGATTAAAGACTTGAATACTTAATTAGTTAAAGTGTTACTTAAAAAGAAGAACAATCATGCCAAACCCAGGAAAAAAAACTCATGTTTGGCTACATTTTGAAGAGGAAGAAAACTGCAAAATGTAATTTATGTGGTGTAAAAATAAGTAGAGCAGCATAAAAAGCAGGAACAACGGCTTTGCAGAATCATTTGAAATTCAAACACCCAGATGAGTATGGTAAAATTTATGGAAGCTCAAGTAGTCATGCTCAACATAATGCTCCCGCAGAATCATCTCCAAGTACTTCCTCATCCACCCAGTTGCCCATTCAGCCTTTGGTGCAACCGTCACTGCAACAACTACTTGAAAGAAAAAAGACTTCAACGATAGCCGAGCAAAAAAATATCACTACTTGATTGGTGAAATGATCGCTATTGACAACGAGCCACTTTCCATCGTCGATCATCATGTGGGCATTAAACGTCTTATTAATAATGGTTTGCCGCAATACACTATTCCTGGCAGGATATATTTCACCGAGAAAATAATTCCAGACATGTATGAGAGAGTGGTTAGCAAACTAAAAAACGAGTTAGAAAGGGCTGAAGCTATAGCATTCACTACCGATCTTTGGACTTCTTCTGTAAATAATGCTGCATTTCCGAGTTTAACAGGACACTGGATATCAGAATACTTTAAACTGAATCATGCCGTTCTAAACATGTCTCATTTTCCTGAATCACACACATCAGAAAATATCAAAAGAGAACTGTTACAGTGAGTAACGAAATGGGACATACCCATCTCTAAAATTCAAGCGATTGTTCATGATAATGGGGCTAATAAAGACCCTTAATAAGGCCAGGGGATATTATTTCCCACCACGACTACATTAAAAAATATGGTCTTTTTTACATGACAGGTAATTAATAGAATGAACGCAATTAAATATACTACTTTTGAGAAGAATTTAGATTTTTTAACTGGCAACACTTTTTCAAAACATGCTACCTGGTGCCGATATGTCAAACTTCAGTGGCGTGAAAAAGTGAGCGGATAACGGTCGATTTTGGGGTACTTCTGAGAAAAAACTTCAAATTGTTCTACAAAAAATCTTGTAAGTAGATTATATTTTTATCTTATGTAAAATAACTATTTTGGAGTTGTTTTTTATTGCTTCTAAAGGTAAAATATTGAACCATAGCCCCGAAATCTTCGAGTGAAAAAGTGGGAAAATAATTCCCTTTGCCCGATTGAGTTATATAGTTTCTCTCTATTATATATATAAAAAAATTCAACAGACATATAATTCATAGTCATACGAATAGGGACATAACTGTGAAATTTGAACGTAAGCTTCTCAGGGGATATTTATGTGATACTTAATTGTTATAATTTGTTACTAGGAGTCAAACGCCATGAATAAGAAAAAACAGCTAAGGCAGCAGGAGTTAGAAGAAGTTGTTGGCAATCTGTCCGATTTATCTGATCTTGACTCAGATGATGATGCCTATTACCAAACAGCCCCAGTAAGCAGTCCGGCAAATAATCTGAATGTGTCACAAGATATTTTAGTTGAAAAGCGTCTGGAAGAGCTGTTTGGCATTCCCGATAACTTAGAAGAAATTATTAATAGGGAACAAGATATATATTCAGTAGAGTCTCTGGCAAATATTTTAGAAACAAATAGTCCCATTTGTAGTGTGGGTGAGATAAATGAACACATTGAGACTCATGAAGAAAGCAGACAAGTTTTAATTCCCACCCAAAGAGAAACTGAAATAGAGCAATGTTTAGATGAGATCCGTGAAGAACTCTCTTACTCTATTCCAATTCCGACAGATGACTTAAATGCAGGACCTTCAAACAGTAATGTAACTGTAACAGAACCGAATGGTCACTCAAGGCCAAGCAGAACCGTCAGCACAGTAAGACAACCAAGAGAGTGGAAAATTGAGACAGAAATACACAATGTTCCAGAATTTACCAATCCAATTCAACCCCTATCAACATATAATCATAAAACTCGGCCTATTGATGTTTTCAAAAACTTTTTTCCAGAATATTTAGTACAAGTTCTAGTGGAACAAACAAATAGATATGCCATTCAGCAAAACAGCAATCATTATACACCAGTATCGTCAGATGAAATGAAAGCTTACCTTGGAATATTAATAATGATGGGGTTAAACCCATTGCCCGACATGGACCTGTATTGGTCTAATGACCCTTTTTACAATAATGCAGAAATATCCAAAATTATGCCTATCAAAAGATTTTAAAAAATTACTGCAAATTTACACATAAATGACAATGAAAAAGAACCAAGAAGGGATACACCAGAATATGATAAAATGTACAAGTTGAGACCAATGATACAAGAGCTTAATAAAGTGTTCCGAGTTAAAAGGAGATTATGTAGAAAAATAAATCGGCACTTTTCGAAAATTTTCGTTTTTCTTTTGTAGGCTAAGTATTTATTGAACGACCCTCGTACATACAAAATGCCTAGTGACATATTTTCTATGCCCGCGCCTAGGCCTTTTAACTTTGGTATGCCTGGCTCCTCACGCCCGCAATTTACACCACCTCCACCGCAATGGAAACAAAATCTTTACCAACCCCGTCAGTTTGGTCCGACACGCACACAGCAAATTTTTAGGTCAGTACCATCAAATTATAACCCCCAAGTTAATAGATTCCAAATGGCCCCGCGACCTTATCAGCCTGCTATTAACCAAGCGCGTCCAATGAGCGGCGTTAGTCACTTTGTGTCACGGCCTTCGCCTCCAACGCCTCCAGCACTCCGAGGCCATAACTGGCTCAAATCAGGAAATCCACCCCCTACGAAATATCTTAAGAGTAGAGAAATGAACTATGCAGATTGCATGAACGACCCTGCATACGCAGAATACGCCGAGTACTATGACCCCTACTACGATAACGGTGAGTACGTCGAACATCAGCCAAATGAATATTTCCTTCAGGAATTTATAGAATACCCAGCTGATACGTCACACGTTGAGATCGAGGATGTTAACATCGCTAGTCAGGATTTTCAGAAGAACACGAAATCAGACACCTTAAAATAGAAATAAATCTCCAAACGCAGCGACAGCTTCCTTATATCCAAATTATGTCACCGCCCTTGAAACTTTTAATTGATACCGGAGCTAATCAATCGTTTTTAAGTCCTGCAGTAGTGGAACAATACTTCAACGACTTCCCACTGAATTACGACCCTTTTGAAGTTTACAATGTGCACGCTAGAACTAGAAGTGACTATTCTATCACGTTGCCTAGCTTTAACGAATTTAACGACACTAACGCATCGACATTTTACGTTTACAAGTTTCACAACTATTTCGATGGACTTTTCGGCACAGACCTGTTAGATAAATGGGAGGCTGTAATTGACTATAAAAATAAATTATTAAAAACTAAAACCGCTTCGAATCCGATCCAAGTATATGACTCACGGAACGCGAACTTGTATGAAGATATTATACCAGCTAATACTTCTAAACTGGTTAGGATTCCAATTAACGTTCATGACGGAGATGTGTTCATAGGAGAGCAGAACATTTCTAACTGCACCATAGGCGAATGTTTGACTAGAGTGTCAAATAATAGAGGAATAGTTGAGGTAACGAATCCTAGTCGAAGTGACGTTATATTTTCAATGGATCGAGCAGTATCTGGTGAGTTAAACAACCTTGAAATTGTACCTCCCGAGAAGCAGCCGCAACGCGTTAAAGAAGTACTCTCACGTCTTCGTACAAACCATTTAAATGTCGAGGAACGTACGAACTTAAAGTCACTTTGTGCACAGTATGCAGACGTTTTCTACTTAGAAGGTGAACCTTTAACTTTTACGAATAAAATCAAACATTCTATTGAAACTACAGATGAAATTCCGGTCTATACGAAAAGCTATAGGTATATTCATAGACAAGAAGTACAGGAACAGATGGGTAAAATGCTAGAACAAGGTATTATTAGGCCTTCAGATTCCGCATGGAGTTCCCCAATCTGGGTAGTAGCCAAAAAAGCTGACGCATCAGGAAAAACTAAATGGCGTATAGTAGTAGATTTTCGAAAAGTTAACGAAAAAACGATCGATGACAAGTATCCCATACCGAATATAGCCGATGTCCTAGACAAACTAGGTAACTGTCAGTATTTTACTACGCTAGACCTAGCTAGTGGTTTTTATCAAGTAGAAATGACCCCCCAAGACATTCCAAAGACCGCTTTTAACGTAGAACATGATTGATATTTTTAATTGATACTGTGTATTGTTTTATTAAGGAAAATAATAAAAATTGATTATTTTTAATTCATTAGTTTTTTTGTTCGTTAAAAGTTTATTTTAGACTATTCGCCGAATGCCGAATAATACTAGCTATTATTCGGTATTCGACGAATATCAAAAAAATGTCGAGTAATGCCGAATACCGAATAATAGAGAGTATTCGCGGCAACTCTACGAGTACGTCAGAATCTCATTGTATTTCATATCTCAGATTGCTTCATCCCAGTGATTGGCCAATCGCAAGCATAGAATGTTACCTCGTCCCCTGCCCGCAAAGGTGAGTCGTGTTTGTACGAGAAATTAAGTTCACGAGTCATCAACCCCGCAGTTACTTTAGGTTACCATTTTTATGTGTAATGTAGTATTCATATTTATAGACCATTAAATAAGTTCATAGCCTTCTGTGCAGACCTCAAATTGGTTTTTAATTTAATTAAAATGCCGTACCATCGCAACGCTTCCTGAAACTTGACCCGGTTTAGAAAATGTCATTGTAAGAAATGGAGAAGTTTACAAGTGTTTACAAAACCACTACCATATTGAAGGAGTATCATCGTCATCTTTCCTGGCAAAGTGTTAACTTTGATGTACTATAGATCAGCGGCTGTGGAAGTGGGGGGTAGAGGGGGCCAAAATCCCCCCGAAAATCAAACGGGGCTGCAAATACATATTTTATAAATTATTCTTTGGCCAGTTAGTTTACTTTTTGCTACACATTGCCATATCTCCTTTACCATTACAATAATGTCATAAGCAAAGAATTTTATACATTAATTTGATGGACACACACGATTTCACCGAGTGTGTAATGTGTCTGAAATACACCCTTAGAAAAAAAACATTTTTTTAACTCTTACACAATGGTATGGTGTTACAAAAGAAGCCTAAAAATATTAAAATCCCTTTATGGCTGGACACATTATCCTCTTCAGACCCTGGGTACACATACGTGACCCTTAATTTTTTTCAATTTTATACTGCTAGCGACATCTGTTAGCGGGATTTTCCGTTATCTATGTGTTGGCTAATGATTATAGTTCCAAATAAATCCACTAGGATTTTAAATAAAAGTGAAACAAGTGGCGACAATTTAATTCAAATTCAAAAGTGCACCGTTTTTTTTTCGGCGACTGCGCGGAAACTTTACTGTACAGGTAAAAATGTTAAACTATGATATTCGATTGTTTTTTTTGTGTAATTTAGCAGATAAATATTTATATTATTAGATTCTAGGGAAGGTTTTCTTGGGAAATATATTTTGACTGAAAAATCGCGTCTTGTTTTTGAAGTTCACTTGCGTGCACCTTAGGATCTTAGTGTAGTTTTTTTACTTGTATGGAAAAATTGTAATGATTTATTTTTCGTGTCAGGTGATGGATGACCGAGCTATCTTGGAGGCACTTGAGGCACTTGATGCTAGTGATTTGGACTTTTCTGGCGACGACGATGAGCCTGAATACTTTCCTCCAGGGTATAATGAACTCCCGTCATCGGAGTCCGAGGAAGAGTCCATCCCGTTGGATGCGAATACTGAAGAAGCCTCTTCTCGTCTATTCTGGCTGAGTAAAAAAATGATTTCTCGTGGTCCAGAAATAAGTGAAGACGTACTCCTCAGTCAGGGCAGTTCAGAAACAAACTGCCTTCACTAATTTTTCGAATATCTCGATTTGGATTTTTGGAAACTTGTAGCAGACCAAAGTAACTTGTATTCTGCCCAGAAACGAGACTTGAGATCAATCTGTACTAATTACATAGAAATGATACGATTTGCTGGAATTCAGATTATAATGGGGACTTTGAAATATCCTCAAGCACGCCTTTACTGGAGCAGGGAACTCTGCGTACCCCTGATCAAAGGTACAATGACTCGAGATAGATTTTTCGAGCTTCGGAATCATCTGCACTTTGTAGATAGTACTGCAGATCGTACTGGTGGTGATAAACTGTGGAAAATACGGCCTATTTTAAACAGTATCCTCAAAAAATGCCACAGCTTACCTCGATCAATGCACATGTCAGTTGACGAGCAAATGATTCCTTTTGCCGGGAGGTGCGACTACCGGCAATACGTGCCTTCAAAACCAAATCCCCTTGGGTTAAAGAACTTCGTTCTAGCTGCGAGAGATGGTCTTGTTCTTGACTTTGAAATATACGTGGGTTCAAACACAATATCCCAGGAAGACATGGCCGAACTTGGGCTTGGAGCAGGAGTGGTGAAACATCTGTGCCGCACGGTTGAAGAAAACTGCGTCCTATACACTGACAGATTTTTCACAAGCCTCAAGCTAGCTAATTTCTTAAACAATAACAAAAACAACATTTATTTAACCGGAACTGTCATGAGCAATAGGTTTGGAGCTGTCTCAAAGAAGCTGAAGACAGACAAACAACTGAAACGTGGCGAGTTCGATGAAAAAGTTCGAAACGATGAGAAGGTATGTGTAGTCAAATGGAAGGATACCAAAGCTGTTACAATGCTTTCGACTTGCTCAGGCAGTGCTCCGATGGCTACTTGTAAACGCTGGTGCAAGAATCAAAAGAGAAAAATTGATGTCCCACAGCCAACTGTTGTGAAAAATTATAACACCTGCATGGGAGGCATTGACCTTTGTGACAGACTCATAGCGTACTATAGAAGTGCCATGCGAACCAAAAAGTGGACTGTAAGGGTATTCAGTCACTTCGTGGATCTTAGCATAGTTAACTGCTGGATAATGTATGTCCGTTGCTGTAATCGGGAGGGCATAGAACCCAAGGACAAGCTTGGCCTACTTCAATACAGGCTCAATGTTGCCACTGCGATGGTAAGGTTTGACGGCGGTAGGGTAGAGTCCGATTTTACATCGAGGCCAAGCACAAGCCGAGGAGAAGTTGACCAACTCATTTCTCCATCTAGAAACGAAGTGGAAGAACCGAAAAAAAAGTATCGAGCAGTGGTGCCCACCCCGAAACCTGAGATCCGTCTGGATGGCGTAGGACATCTTCCACGGTTCATGGATGACAAATTTCCATCCAAATGTAGACATCCTCATTGCTCCTCACGTTGCCGCACTATGTGTACAAAGTGCCACATTTATTTGTGTGTAATGAAAAACAATTGTTTCGAGCTCTATCATACATACAAATAAATGAGGCGCATAGTGCGGCAACGTCGCTTAGACCTGAGGTTCACATATGTGCACCCATGTTATTTCCCAAATAATAATAATAATAATAATAAAACTCACCAGTATGTTTTAATTGAACCTTAATAAACCCCAAAATTACATAACATAAGTTGTAATTTATTTGCTTAAGGTTCAGGTCTGAAGAGGTTATAGTGTAAAGATTTTTTATATACATTGTAACTTGTCGACAAACCATAATAGGGACAACAGTTCCATGATCTGGAAAATATTCTAACCTGTAAGGCAGAAGTGGCAACCACCACAGAATGACCACACACTAACGTACCAAAGAACCAACATCATGAATAACCACAAATTTTTCAACATCTGGGCATTCTTGTATTCAAGAACTTGCACTGCTGAGAGGATGAGGAATTATTATAATAGACACACATAACTTTTCTTTCTTGGTTCCATTGTTAACTACATGTTTCCAGCCATTTCCTCTTCAATAACCACACATATTAATATATTCATTACTGGTGGTAATTTTGATGGGTGAACCATCACCTCGACAAGGCTCATAGAAATGTTTTCATGTCGAGGCTTTAGATCCCTACGAGAAAATTACCACGATAACATATTTCGTCTGCCAACGCAACAACTCTCATGAATTCGACATCACAGGTTCTTGTTTACAACAAGCATAGGTACTTTCACCAAATTCAAGAACCAACTGGGACAAAACTAACACTTTTTGGCCACACCAAGGTTAGGACAGATTTTGATTTTGACCGACTATGCACATCAGAGCTTCCATCGATCTTCGTACCCAAAAAGCGAGAGATCATTACGATTACGACGAGTAACCTGTTAGGTTATATAGGGAGTACGTTTATTAGGTTTTTTTACAATATTAGCCATTCAGTATTTAAGTAGAATATTATAATGGCCATAACTTTTTCTTTTACTTCGCGCTCGCGCACCATTGAGCATTTAACTAGACGCGCACCACGCTTCCAAAGAGCATATAATAATTATAATATAACTTGACTTTCATTTTCAGTTTTTTTTCTTCTTAGTTATTGGCATCGCACGTTGTGCATTCTGCCAGTGTCAAGTTTATGAATTTACAAGTTTTTAATAAAATCAAGTCAAATATGTCATGAAATCACATTCAGTCACACGAAATTAGTCGTAGTCCAGTCTAAGTCATGCCTTAGTAAAGTGGTGGCAACTTTACTATGAACTTCCACGGAGTTTTGAAAACAACACGAAAATACATGTTTCACCACATTATATCACTTGCCCACACTCGTGCATGTAATTCAACACTCAATGAATAAAACACCATCATTTTTAATCATTATTTCGCGAAAAAACACAAGTTTAAGAAAATAATAGAGAGCAACGACATGATTTTTCCGTGTTCCCGCCAAAAACTCCATTTTCAGTTTGAAGGGCGACCGCACACCGCACCGGTCGCCCGGTCGCCGGTTTTTTTTGTTTTTAATAGTTGCTGGCCATGGATACTAGTCCTTCAGCCGAATACATATTTCTTCATCGATCCTTCTTTCATCTTTCTCCAGTTAATGTTAGTAAATGAGTCGTAGTCACAGTCCAAGTCACACACAATAAGTCATGGTCAAGTGATCATGCCCTAGTTAAGTCATGGCAACTTTACTAGAAGCTTCTTCGGAGTTTTGGAAACAACACGAAAAGACACGTTTCACTACATTATATAAGTACAAATACAAATACAAATAATTTATTGATAACACCAAAGTTACACGTCAAATTTCATTAAGTAAGTCAAAAATAATAATTACTTAGGTAATAAAATGAAATAATAATTATAAAAATACGTCAATAATCTCTTATTTTAAAATAAGCTTCAATGTCATAAAACAAATTCTCTTGTAACCACGCTCTGAGCTTAGATTTGAAGCACCCGGTGGAAGGAGCATCCCGAATGGAAGCTGGTATACGGTTGTAGATCGCGGGCCCCAGAATATACACTGACCTCTCCGACTTGACGAGACGGTGCGACGGGGTGATCAGTTGGTCTTTCTTTTTATTACTTCGTAAATCTAAAGTGCTGTGAACGCCCCTACGTTGGAACGTTTCTAGGTTTACATGGGTGAATAGGGCTATCTGGTAAATAAACTCACACGGCAAGGGCAGTATCTGAAGTTCCCTAAATAGCTCTACGCATGAGACGTCGTTCTGAACCCCGCATATAGCACGTATGGCTCGTTTCAGCATTACAAAGACTCTGTTCCGATCGGCAGCGCGGCCCCACAGCTCCAACCCGTACGTGATGTTACTGTGGACGGTCGCGAAGTAGCAGGAGCGCACCACGCTGCGGGTGGCGGTGCTCGCAAGCCGCCGGAGCGCGAAGCACGAGCGGCTCAGCTTCCCGCAAAGCTCGTCTATGTGCGTCTCCCACGTCAACGCACCGTCGATGTGGAAACCCAGAAGTTTCGTACTATGTACCTGTTGGAGCGCGGTATTGCCGACTGCTACCGAATAAGTCTTTGTTGAGTGACCATTGAGGTTGAATGCAAGGAAGCAGGTCTTGTCCTTATTAAGAGCTAATCCGTTAGAACGGAACCAGCTGTCGAGCTCGTTTGCTACCGTGTTCAGTTTCGACTCCAGCTGACTATGCGTCGGCGCGGTAATCACCGCAGCGACGTCATCGGCGTACATGTAAATCTCGGCGCCAGTGATGGCACCGGGTAGGTCGTTGAGGAGGAGACTGAATGAGGTGTTAGACAAGCAGGAGCCCTGTGGGACGCCCATCCCGTTCTCCATCTCAGACGATACGACGTGGCCTCTGTCACCCACCACGACCTGCGTTCGCTTAGACATGAAGGACGACATCACACACAGAGCCGGACCGCGGATCCCGTAAAACTGCAGCTTATTAGCAACGAGATCGTGATCGGCAGTATCGAACGCGCTCGATAGGTCGCAACAAAGAACGGCAACCTGTAATCCCGCCTCGCGTGCGCTCAACACTCGCCACACCACCTCACGCACCAAGTCTGTGGTCCCACGGCCGGCCCGATACGCGTATTGCCGTTCCGACAAAACGCCACGATCTACGATAAAGTTAAGAAGTCTCCTGTTGAGTCCGACCTCAAACACTTTACTTACGGCAGGGACGAGAGATATGGGCCTATAGGACTTGACCTCTGATTTTTTGCCCTTCCCTTTGTACAAGGGGCATATTTTAACTTTCTTGAGTGCTGTTGGGTATATGCCTTCCCGCAGGCATGAGTTAAACAAGTGACTAATAACGGGTGTTACTGGTTCTATACCGGTTTTTAATATGCTCGCGGACAGACCATAGAGATCGGTACTCTTTTTAGGAGCAATACGTTTGGTCGCTATAGTAACCACTTCAACGGGAGAGAACGGTTCTAGCCTTAGTGACACGTCGCTAGCGGATGCTTCGTCCCCAAGTGCAGCTAAGGCGCTTGCGCTGTTAGCCGCGGGCGCTCCGCACCTACTTGCCGCCGTCACGAACCCCGAGTTAAGTGCGTCCACCAGATCCTTCTTCGTGCCAAACGCTTGACCATCCGCGTCCCGCACCAGGTCAGTGAAATCGACTCTCTCGCGAGTGCCACGACCCAGCTCTGAATTTATTACAGTCCACATGCGTCGTGGATTATCCCTGACTATACTAGAGTAATGACTGACACGTTTTTTTTTTAATAAGGCGTGATATTTAATTGTAAGTTCATCGCACTTAATACGCAGTAAGTCATCGGTGGGGAATGTTTTCTTTAATTGTATAGCCTCATGCAGTAAGTGCTTAAAATTGTGAATTTCCGCGTCAACCCAGTGTTTATTATGAGTAAGCTGTTTTTTTTGCGGAAAACAGATTTTTAATTTATTAGATAAAATATTGACTATACTCTCGGCCAACGCGTGACAACAATTACTCGATTTTTCATTGATATTGTCCCAGTCAATGGAATCCAGGGCAACAATAAAGTTATACTCGTTGGCCGCAGAGAAGCTGCGGCCTAGATAGTGCGCGGGCGCAGGTGCAGAAGTAACGCTTCTTGCTAGAGTGAGGCGCTGGGCGCCATGGTCACTGAGCGGGTGCGTGTCGACGCCCACGATGGTAGTCACGCGTTTCGCAGCCATGTTTGTGTACGCGTGGTCTAGAAGAGACTTACGACCACCCGCATCCACGCGCGTTGGGTGGTTTACTAATTGCGTAAAATTAAAACTTTCAAGCACATCTACCAACTGCTTTTGTGCGCTAGAGCTGTCTAGCAGATCGATATTAATATCACCCATTATGACGCAGTCCAAGCCCTCGTCTGTTACTTTACAGAGAAGGGTCTCGAAAAGTTGAAGGTAGTCACCGTGACTCGTCAAGTTGGAGTGGTACACTCCTACAACTAGGATATTGTCGTCAAGTAAGTGCACGGCGCACACGTCAAAAATTTGTTCCTGCGTTAGGTCGCAATAGTCCTGTCTGCTGACCGCCATCATTCCCGACCGTACGTAGATGCAACTTCCGCCGTGTGCTACTTTTTCTCTACAGCTAAAAGATAATAAATCAAAGTTACATAGTGTAACAGAAACTAATTCGTGTTTACGTAACCAGTGTTCGGTGATAACTATTAAGTCGCAGGTGAGTTCCTTTGTCAGTAGAACCTCGAGTTGTTTAGTCTTGTTTGTTATACACCGAATATTTTGGTGACAGATTGTCAGGGACGTTGATTTACAATGTCGAGGTTGATTTCCCGGTTAAGTAGGTTCCTTCGTCTTGAGTCGGGTATGTCGCGAAGTATCGCGATAACGTTAAAATTAAAATAATCTATAGACACATTAGGCTTCTTCGTCGCTAGTCGGGTATGTCGTGAAGTCTCACGATGTTAGTAACTCCCGGGTATCTAAGTCACGGCGGACATTATAGGTGGCAGCACTGAGGCAACGAATTGACTATGTACTACCTACAGTTAACACATATGCTGCGTTCCGTAAGGCGCCAAATGTGATAATATCGCGAATCCGACCAAATGTAATAGTCACAAAATATACGGGCTTTGATTTGATTGAGTAATACTTTTGACTTTGGTCGGATTCGCGATATTATCACTTTTAGCCACAGAGTAATAGAAGCAGAGATGTGATCAAAGGATTTTTCCATAGAAGGACGCGTGATCGTGCGGGGAGGTGTAGAGTGGGCGGGAGGAGTGGTAAATTCCGCATATGGTGCTGCCATCTAGCAGAATTCAGGATAAGTTTTTTGAAAAGTGCTTTATCGACAAAATGGAGATCTCTTATAAACGCTAGATTTACTACTAGTGGCGCCATCTCTGGAGCTAGTTAAAATATCAAGAAACGTTACATATTTCATAAACAAACCACAAAAAACACAAATAAAATTACCTTTGAATGAAATGAGACGCCAATCATGTCATTGGAATGTTTGCCTCGATATTAAATGCAAGAAAAAACGCAGCCACTCATTTTCTTTTCACTTTTACTGTGTAAAAACACTAAAAGTCGTACATCGACTGGTTCCCAGTATATTACTCTGCTCTATGGACTGGTACGTGAGGCGGTCGCTCGCAGACTGACCAAATAAGTGTGACGTCACACAATCGCCGTCCGCAAATTTGTTCTACGGCCGTAAGTTCCTTATCGCAACTCCCTATTCTCCATGCTTTTAGCGCATTACGGAACGCAGCACATAACGGGCGGTCAGCCTTAGAATTACTCTGCTCTATGGCCTTAGATAAGCAGTGAGCGAGTGAAGTCATATTGTGGTGCATAGTGATTTAAATAGAAATGATATTGTGAAGTACTAGTTAGAGCGCGAGACCTGCGAAATGAAAGCTATGTCCCTAGGCTAATTTCTATCAACTTTATATTTGTTCGTATATTATTTATACCTACCACGTGCAGAGTTCTTACGTATAACCATTTTGCGGCATACTTGCTTCTTGCTTACAATTATACGGCGAACACTTTATTTCACGGGGAGTCTCAGGAATTTTCTTATAGTAGATTAAATACGTATGCAGACTTGTACATGTTTTATGGAGGGATAATCTGTGGTAAAGTGTGGGGGCGATGGCAGAGCGGTCTGCTCGGAGATCTTTGATTAAATATATATTTCATGATGTATTTCTATTATGTGTGACTATCTAACTTAGTTGTGATTGAACCACGTGGCCGTGGAGTTTCATAGTCTATTCCGACGCCTACCTTCATGAGGGTAGTTTGTAATTCTGACATTCGTATTAAGGTTCCTCCTGGATGATATAGACTTCTGAACTGGGCCAGGGGGTTCGATAGCCAACTATGCTCTCGTGATGTATATGATGACTCTTACTCCTTATTGTTGACGGACTGCCTTGATCCCGGTAATTTAAATGCACGCATATCGCTGCCCTTCCTGCGGGAAAGGAGGGTGCCCGTAGCCTTAATCATTGATCCCCTCCGTGAGAGGGGATTGATGGCCTAACGGTGTGATGGGTAGCGCCCCTTATCCCCGTAATTTATATGCACCTATATCGCTGCCCTCCTGCGGGAAGGGAGCGGGCTCGTAGCCTCAATCGTTGATCCCCTCCGTGAGAGGGGAGTGATGGCCTAATGGGGAGAAGTGAAGCCCCTGATTCCGATAATTTCTATGTATGCATATCACTGCCCTTCCTGCGGGAAGGGAGCGGGCCCTCGGACGTAGTCTTAGTCATTGATAGTGGATCAGATGGATAGATAGGATGGATGGATGGATAGTCGATCTCGCGGCAGACCCAAAAAGCAATGCCGGGACGACCTAGACATACGTCAGAACGACTGGTCCGTTGGTAGCTCTGGACAGGGACAAATGGAAAGAGGGTATAGGGGTATAGGGGTATAGGGGGCCTTTGCCCAATACTTTTTGCGTAATAAAAAAAAATTATTAAAAAACCTTTATATTTGGCATCACACTTTGTGCATTCTGCCAGTGTCAAGCATAAAAATCATTAGCATTATTCAAGTTTTTGATAGTACAGGTCAAGTGACTTGGTACAATCAAGTCAATATCATAAAATCAAAGTCGTTCACACAAAAACAGTCACGGTCAAGTCCAAGTCATGCATGCCCTAGTAAAGACGACATTAGTCATAGTCGAGTCCAAGTCATAACCTATAGTAAAGTTGTGGCGACTTTACTATGAGCTTCTACGGAGTTTTGAAAACAACACGAAAATACATGTTTCACCACATTATATCACTTGCCCACACTCGCGCGTGTAATTCAACAGTCAGTGAATAAAACACCACCATTTTTTATCATAATTCGCGAAAAAACACAAGTTTAAGAAAATTAGAATGCGATGACATGATTTTTTCATGCTCCCGCCAAAACTACCTTCAGTATTTTGAACCTTTTTGTTACAAGTATAGGTATTATTAATATTATAGGTAGACGTTAAATAAGCAGGTAGGTAGGTAAGTGTATTGATTTCAGTAATTAACAAGAATTTTGTGCTTATTGCTAGTCATGAGGTCGTTAGTGCACTCGTTCAGTTTCGCCGCCAGATCGCACTCGTTGTGATGGTGAGCGCTCATCTCTATGCACTGGTCCAAGTTCTTCTCAAGCTTCTTCATAAGGCGTGTGTCTTTGGCGAAGAATTTACTCACTAAATGGATGAGGTTATCTGTAAAATGTAAATACCAAAGCATTAGAATTAAACGCATAAAGATATGGGCACAGAATAAATAATAGTACTACGTACAGAAAGTTAACTCCGTAATGGAATTGAAACAAATAAGGACTCTATCTACTAGGCAATAAAGTAGCAATTCAACTCGCACAGCGCTGGATACCGCTCGCTATATTCACCTAGATATACCGCTCTCTTTCTATCACGTATGCTTAGTTACGTGCGACGAGGCTAGCGTGCGGGCGGTCACTGACTTCTGCCTTGCATTGTCCTCCCGGACGGAGCGCCGGCCGAACATACCTAAGCTGCGGAGTGACACCCCCCTGGTATGGGACATTTCGGCCTAGCTGGGGCAAGGGTAAAGAACATTTTTGTACCGCAATAACAAATCGTTTGACATTTCACACAGCGCCATCTAGTCTCAAATTAAGCAAAGCTTGTACTATGAGAATCGGCAGGGGTATTCACAACTCAATCGGAAAGGTTTCCGTTCGAATTCACAGTCACCGTCCCAGTCATCTACATTCAGGATGACAGAGACGGAGAACGTGGATCCGAACGGAAACCTTTCCGATCGAGTTGTGAATACTCCTGCAGATGTAGGTACATGTTTACGTCCGGAAAAGAAATTTTATGACGTATGTGAATCCACCAAATCGCAACTGGGGCAGCGTGGTGGATATGGCACATTCGTCCTTCGAGAGACCATTCAGTCTGTAGTGGGCTTTTAACAGGCTGATTATGCGTCGCTACAAAATACAAAAATATAGGCACATTATTTTTTATTAATTCATTATCATCAGCCATAAAACACCCACTGCTGAACGAAAGCCTTAATAGAGGGGTGTTGCCATAATCCCCACGCTTGGCAGGCGGCTTGGGGATCGCAGAATGCTCACCACCGTTAACCAAGAGGACGCTGCTGCCCGTCCTCCGATGGTTCTGGTTGCAGTTTAAGAACATACCCAAGTCCATAATTATTCGGGTTTAAGATTATTTATTTCTCAAAAAGAATTACAATTCACTTGTATGAGAACATATTTAGCATATAAAAATATTGTTGAGTGCCGTACATTTTTAAACTAAAATAAGGGTAGTTCTGTTGTTCTTTAGCAAATCGCATTCAAACCGGTAGCCAGCCCGGCTGCTCAATGCGCGCGGGACTTGTATTATTAATTATTTAAAATGAATTTAATCCTATTTTTGATACCACAAATCAATATTTTAATGAAGGTCCACAGGCAAAACATTTCGCAGATGGCACCAGCGGCGATCCGGATGTGGAAAATACAAGTTTTCTTCTTAATCGTTGCTTATATCAATCTGATGAGGGTGTTGTCGATAATCTAGTCCAAAGAAAAATACTGGGTACTGTGCCTTGTTTTAAGAATCTATGCAGCTGTTGACTGCCTGAAAATGAATTTGTAGGTTAGACAGTTGCTTACATTTTATGTTGGACAGGGGCCGTACCATGAGCACTTATTCCAGGACCGATTACGCTCAGCTGCCGACGCTGCGCGACTGTGAATTTTATCGCCTCGCAATAAGGTTCGCGGTCGCGCAGTGTCGGCAGCTGAACCTATTCGGTCCCGGTATAACCAGTTCACGGTACGGCCCCTGAGCTTTCAACGCAAAAGGATTGCTGTACAAACCAGTATATGCCGATTCTCCCTGGTAATCCGAGTCTAATAACAGTATAACCATTAAATAGTAGAAAAAAAAACACGACAAAATGTATGACATTGACAGTTGACTATGGCCACATCTACGCGCCACCTAGCGGTAAAAAATCGTAGTGTATAAAATCACATTATTCTATCTTTAATAACATTTCATCATAATACACTTTACCTTTATTTACTTTATTGTTTTCTATGACCGCGTTCCGTTTGAGCACGCAAGCTATCAGGCACTCGCCGTGGACTGGGGACTCCATCTTTGGCGATAGACGCTTCACGGGCCTCTTGTCATTTTCTTGGACCTGTTCCGCGTAGGTACGGGTATTTTTGTGCAATAATTAAGTCAGCCATCAACGCTTTAGTTGATAGTTTAAAAACAGTTTGAGAATTATGACAGATAACGCAGAGACTTCTGTAGCTTAATTGGCAAGGCAGTTGGGAAGGACACCCATTGATTGCTCGTATGCAGGTTCAAGTACTGTTTAAACTTTAAAAACATAGAAATAATTAGGTATCAAATTATTTTGTTATGAAAACTGACGTGGTTTTGACTCATGGTTTTGGCACGACGCAGCTGCACGTGTGTCGGGCTCTGTTTTCACTCTTTGAAAAAGGTCACCGGATGTGATCGAAACTATAGTCGGAGTATCCGATTTAATCAAACGCGAGTATTCCCGTATTAATAAAACAAAAATGTATCTAATTATTGCTGTAATAACCAGTACTTAAAAAAACATCCGACTTCAATTTCGATTAATTAGATGACATCTTATTTCCAGTGAGTTTTTTATCCCAACGATCGCGAGTAACACCGCGGGGCGTAGTTAGTGCTATTAGTGTGATGTGAAAGTTAGTCGCTATGTGTGTTACCTCTTCACGCCAAAACGGCTACACGGATTTTGATGAAACTGGGAATGGAAATAGCTTATTTCACGGAATAACCACACGGGCTACTTTTTATCATCATCATCATCCCCGTATTTCATCAACCCGCGGGTGAAAAAGAGTGAAAATGTTGGTTAGTACATACCTCCTTAAGGCATTCCGTCATGTTTTTCTTGAACTGCTCGACGTACGGGCTGATGTCTGCGGGCACAGCAGTGTACGACCAGTCTGGCCCTCTCTCCTCCGGTTTAGGGCTGTCGTTTGCTGTTTAAACACTTTTTTAATCACTCTATACACATCACACATCAACAGCCGGAAGACGTCCACTGCTGGACGAAGGCCTCTCCCTTAAAGGGAGGTGTTGCCATTATCCCCACGAGTGAGTGTGTCACACTATACAATGTGTTACAAAATGTATGTACTCATCATTATGAACAACTTTTACTATGGGGCCAACCAAGAAATCACGAAAAAAAATCTGCTGTTCCATACATTTTGTCCAAGGTCAATGAACTTTTTGTATGGTACAGCAATTTTTTTCGCGATTTCAATGTTGGCCCCATAGTAAAAGTTGTTCATAATGATGAGTACATACATACCCTTCAGTACATTACTACACCTTTTTGTAAAACGTTGTATATTCTGTGAGTATAGTTTTAAGAACTTCTGGGTTCTATGGGCATTAATCTGAACTTTTACTTTAAACTCGACCCTGATATCGCGAAATAAAAATTGCTGTTTCATAGAACTAACTAACTAAACTAAGTCGACAAAGTAGTTCATAATGATGAGTACATACAGTATTCAGTATTGTTAAACCTTTTTGTTACAAATTGTTTATTTAGTCGCGTTTTCTATTGGAATCTTCTGCGCGTAGATATCGTATTCGTTGTTTTATGTGGAAATCCCAAGCTTATAACATAACCCAGTACTTACGGCTTTTCCCACGTTTCTCCAGTTTAAGATTATGCGTAATGATGGTATCCTTGTCAATAACCACAGGGGACGTCTCTGTCTCTACAGCGTGTATTGTGTCTAGTCCTATCATTTTCCCCGACTCCACGACACGCGGTTTCTCAGTCGCCTCACATTGTACGAACGTGAAAATAAACACGACAAATATAAGAAACATCTCCGTTTGGATATATGGAACGTAGTGAGGAACAAGGCACTTCTAATTGGCCCATTACGTTGTTAAAAATATAACAAGCCCATAACTTTTTGATAAACTTTCGTTTCTCTGATTGATCGTTACGAAATATGCAGCGATAACTGGTTAATTCGCAATCGCAAAATGTCTCTAGCTCGCAAAGAGTACCATACGCAAAATGTCTATTTCTGCCCGCCTAGCACGCGAGCCGTGATAAAAGTCTATCCACTCTTTTTTCCCTGCGAAAACGATACAGACGTATCCATATTCTAGCTTTATCACGTTCCCGCCCGGGGAAATAGCAATTAGCCCTCGGCGCGTGCTAAGGGGGCAGAAAATGTTTCATTTACGAAACGTCCTATTCGCAAAATGCCTTTTACGCAAAATCCTGTCTCATTCTAAACATCTCATTCTCAAAAGGTCATATTAGGAAAAAAACTAGATATCAAAATATCTAAACATAGTTTTATATTTTTACTCTTATATGTTTTAATAATAAAATTACAATAATTGAAGCTACAGACACTTATTTAAAACAAAATATACAAATACTAACACAATAATACGAATAAGTCTGACCGCACACTGACTACTAGCGCTAGAGCGATAATTGTCATAGATAAAGTCTTTGTCGCGTGAACATGAAACAGTTGCATGAGCTTGCTGCCTGGGCCCTGTTTTATAAAGCTACAAGTCTTGTACTTGTAGCAAAACACCACATATGAGTACGGCGTTTTCTAAAGCTACAAGACAACCAGTGTACAAACTACAAGTACAATCACTTGTATATAAGTTAAAAAGACAAACCATCTACCTGTAACTGGTAACTTGTAGTTACTGGTACAAGAAGCTAGTACAATTGTAAGCTTGTACTTGTAGCTTTATAAAACGGGGCCGTGGCCGCTCGGACGCCATTTCCACGCGGCCGCTTGCCCCTCTCCCACTGTTTAATTGCCAGTTGCTTCATCATCCTCAGCTCGGAGACGTCCACTGCTGAACGAAGGCCTCCCCCTTAGACCGCCACACTGTACGACAACCTGCCTTATGCATCCACCGGTTGCCCGCGACTTTTACAATGTCGTGACTTTTACAAGGTCCACCTATATATATATATAGTGGGAGGCCGCGCCTACGCTGCGTCTTCCGGTTCGCGGTCACCACTCAAGAACCTTTCTTCCTCTTCGAGTGCCAGTTGCTTAAGCCATAGTAGCCAATGTGCGGTCAGCCTTAACAGTCAACATTTAGGGTGTTTTTAAAACACCTTTTTGGAATATTATAACTCTGTTTATTTACATGATATTTTATATTCAAACATAAAATAAATAAATAGCAGCGTATAATATTTAAAAAAAGAACATATTTTTAATGAGTCACTCCAAGATAACTCTCACCTACGACACTGTCAAAATAGCGATTTCGACACATGATTCATAAAAAAAATATATCCTATCCATTATGTTAACCGCTTTTTGACAGCAAAGCTTTTTCTTGGAAAGTTGACATGACTTTCTAAAAGCGTCTAGCAAATTATAACCCATACAAATAAAATGGTTTGATCCAGCATAACCTCTTTACAAGTTTACTGTCGATTTAACATTGTAAAGAGGTAATGCTAAATTCAATTCAATTTATTCATGTAAAATGCATCTTACTGGTTTATTCTTGCGCGTTACATTTTTTATATTATATTAGATTATTATACTGAATATGCCATTAGTAAGGCAAGAAATTACTTACGACAGATATCTACACAAAACAGCGAAATAAATACAAACGTACCTATCTAAATTACTAGGTACATCAAGAAACAGAAAAACATAAAAATATTGTAAAAAACACGTATTTTAATTGTATGGGATATAATTTGCTAGACGTCTTACAATGTTATGTCGACAAAAAGCTATGAGCTGTCAAAAAACGATTAATATAATGGACAGAGTATATCTGACTACATATTTCTAACTTACCATAATTATAAAAATACTTACAATACAAATGCATCATTATTTACTTTTGTTTGTAATTAAAATACTATCACCAAAAATAACTACCGGAAAGTATTTTCCATTTTGCAGTTTTTTTTTAAAGAAAAATAATTATAGCTTGGCAACAAGATATAAAAAATATGTATTATCAACTTCAAAGTGGAATACGCAATTTCGTCTAATTGGCTGACATATTATTTACAGTTATTTTGATTTAAAAACTAAACTACTGAACCGATTTTGATAAAATTTCTATGGGACCAATATGTCAAATTCAAATAAAAATACAACCAAACTGACAACCGCTCTTTTTTTAAGTCTTTTAAAAAATAATATACATTGACAGGAGCGCCACTATCGTCATTAGTTCTAAATACTCACTCATCAGCTAGAAGACGTCCACTACTGGTCGAAGGCCTATATATCCTTTAATAGGCAGGGGGCGGGGGGGGGGGGGGGGGGGGGCGATTACAGTCTGACATGTTGATTTATACGGCCAAATGTCCCATGCTCTTACTTAAAAATGCCAATCAAATTCCACTTTCAATATATGTTATGTTATATATGTACACAATATTTGCTATGTTATATTGTCCTTACGTAATTATTTGTACGTCACCCTTACGTATACAAACTCGGTTTATAGTTTGTACGTGATAAATACGCAGGCCGGTCGATATCCTCAATTAGTTTGCGGGCGTCAACAATTCTGGAACAAAAAAGAATTACACTATTCAAACTCAAATTGTTACTCTGATCACAGAATAAATAATAGTACTACTTACAGAAAGTTCACTCCGCAAAGGAATTGAAATAAATAAGGACTCTATCTACTAGGCAATAAAGTAGCAATTCAACTCGCACAGCGCTGGATACCGCTCGCTATATTCACCTAGATATACCGCTCTCTTTCTATCACGTATGCTTAGTTACGTGCGACGAGGCTAGCGTGCGGGCGGCGACTGACTTCTGCCTTGCATTGTCCACCCGGACGGAGCGCCGGCCGAACATACCTAAACTGCGGAGTGACACCCCCCCGCTCTGATGCTAGGCTTCACCTGCGTGATATGCCATTATTTAGCGCGGTATTTGATACAGTACGCAGATGTGGCCGGGTGTTAACGCGCTAATATACTAGTGGCATTATTAACGTCGTTAGAAGTTAGGCGATAGTCGAAGTCTAATAATAGTGGCCACTCATGTAGCTCATTATTTAATGCATCATTTATTGCACGTTAATTATAACGATAATTGGTCGTAAAGCGTCACGCAAGCGAAGCCCCAACATTATAAGCATGAATAAAGCCATTAATATCTCAGGCTGCGCATAATCTAATTACCATAGACTATAATAGTTCTGTGAACGAACTTCTGTGTTCTGTGAACTTCTGTCTAGAATCTCGCAGTGGGGAGTTTTTCGCGGGAACACGGAAAAATCATGTCATTGCATTATATTATTTTCTCAAACTTGTTTTTTTTCGCGAATCAATGATAAAAAAATGGTGGTGTTTTACTCACCGAGTGTTGAATTACATGCACGAGTGTGGGCAAGTGATATAATGTGGTGAAACATGTCTTTTGGTGTTGTTTTCAAAACTCCGTAGAAGCTCATAGTAAAGTCGCCACAACTTTACTATGGTATGACTTGGACTCGACTAAGACTATTTTCGTGTGACTTACTGTGATTTCATGACATATTTGACTTGGTGATAATAAATAAACTTGACACTGGCAGAATGCACAACGTGCGATGCCAATACCTAAGAAAAAAAAACTTGCAGTTAGCTATGTGCGTTATACTGTTCACAAGAAGGAGGTAGGTGAAGTCACCTTGTTGCAGGCGCGGCGTGTGGGGCCGCTCGCACGCGGCGCAGAGCGGCGCGGGGCGCGGCGCGGCGAGCGCGGGGAGGGGCGCGCGCCGCGACACGCAGCGCGTGCACACGCAGCGCCCGCAGCCCCAGCAGTGGTGCTGGTACACGTGTACAAATGTTGATTAGTTATATTACCTTACTGATGTTACAAAAGAATAGTACATTATGATACAAGTGTGCTATGTTGGTCATTACACTAGAGGCGGTATTATGCTATAAGGAAGCGTTGACTGTATTGAAACATAAGCACAAGAGTTTCATACGACTGTTTTCATCACACTTGCGAGGAAAAAACTAACTTTTTTTGATAATAATCAACCACACAGAGAAAACGTCAACATTTGCGAAAAAATGGCGCCCAAACCAGCAATGCGCGCGCAGCAGGCTAATCATGTAACTGTTCGGGATCGCGATTCGGATACAAGTTGTCAAAAATAGACACTTGTCACTGTCACTGCCAAAACTCATTTGACCCTGCAGGGCAGGATGAAACGCCAAAAGACCGACGGATTTGCTTTACTTAATTAAGGAAAACAATGCATTCGTTCGATAACGATAGCGAGAGTAATCCCTCCGTGATACTGTGAAGCTGTGACAGTGACAAGTGACATTTATGACAAATCGCGATCCCGAACAGTTACATGATTATCCTGCCGGTTTACATTTACTTCAGCGGCATAAGAACTCTTTGTTGGTATTACAAAAAAAACTGTAAGTATTACCCGGCTATATTAAGAGTGCTTCGTATACATACGTCTAATTGCAGTCACGTACAAACTTGACTTTACCGGGTTATACCTATTATAGCACAAGTGCCGTAATGTAAAGTAAAAAGCACGAGTGCGTAATAGCTTGGATTGTGAGCCTAAAACCGATGCAATAAGATCCACTTAACGAGCAAGTGTGATGAAATAATTATTTATGATACTAGTGCGTAAGTCGGTTTTTAGAAACGGGTAGACGAATGTAAGCCCGAGACGAAGTCGAGAGCTTACCATAGTCACGAATTTGTAAAAACCAATACCGCACGAGTGCCATACAACATTTTCCAACCATTTGCGAGAAAACAGATAACAGAAGTACTTACAACAGATAATGAGGCAAACTTTATTATTTTGTTTTTATTATATCGGGCGGAGAGTCGCTAAATACCTACCTGACACTGGCAAATGGTAACAGGCTGTTTGAAAAAGGAACGTGCGCGAAAAAAAATTAAAAACAAGTTTGAGAAAAAACAAAAACGCGCGAAATGCATTCCGCCTTCGTTCGTAATTGTTTACTCAAATTCGGATTTTACTTTGTTTTATTTTAACTCAGTGTATCTTCCTCAATAAAAAGTGAGAAGTGAGTTTGAGTAGTGAGAATGAAATAACCACAGAGTAATAGAATCAGAGATGTGATCAAAGGATTTTTCTTTAGAAAGACGCGTGACTGTGCGGGGAGGTGTAGGTTCGCGGGAGGAGTGGCAAATTGTACTGCCATCTAGCGGTTTTCAGGGAAAGTTTTTGAGAATCGAACTAGTGACTAACACTTAGCTAAATTAACACTTAATTTCTTAATATCACACAAGAAGTCGCGTTATTAAATTTTATAGAACGGGTCATAATCATGTCATCTGAATTTTTCCGTCGGTCATTTTTACATGCAACTTATTTAACTTTTACTGTTACTGGGTAAAAACATTAAAAATCGTACGTCTAATATGTAAGTTTGAATGACCGTTACGCGTGGCGGACGTTAGCAGACTGAGCAAATAAGTATGACGTCACACACTCCGTCCGATCTGCGGCTGCAAGTCGCTCATCGCAACTCCTTATCCTCCATGGAAATAACCCATGGATACTGAGAAAACTATGGGGCGTCAAGTGTCAGCCGTCAGTTACCTTCCTACTGAAGTGGTCGAACGGCGTGGAACAGTCACATTCCGTGACGTTCTTCAGACTCTTCCAGTCGACTGCCACGGTGTTCACTTCTTGTTCCAGTTGCTGGAACGTCTCCGGGATACTGTCTGTCAGCTTCTGGAATTCAATAAATCAATAAATATTGTTGGCCAGGACATTTCCTACAGCGCCATCTATCCCCAGACTAAGCAAAGTTAGTTAGTTATAACCAGATAGCTGATAGAATACTCGTTTATGTATGTCATATTTTTTCGTAAATACATACTTTTGATACACATAAGACACATAAGAGATACACGATGATAGTAAAGTAAGTTCGTATAGGCTGAGTGGCCAGCCCTTGTGTCTGAGTCAATGTGCCGCCCGAAGGCCTCTAACATGGCTTTACAGCAATGTAGAACAAACACCCGGGACCAACAATTTAACGTGTCATCCGACCCACGGTAGCTCTCGTCTCAGATATAAATGCCATTCACGGTCACCCATCCGAAGACTGACTGGATCGCCCGTTACTAAAAATCGGTGATCTTTCAGAAATATTTACCACCTTTATTAATTAAATCAACTTACATTTATTTTTTATTATACCACAAAACTTGTATTATACTAAAATTATATTATCTTTGCTATGACTTACTTATTAGTCAAGCTAAGCCATAGTGTTTCACGGATAGTTAGTTCAAACTGTGACCTCGCGACTCATATCTTCGCAACCACATTTTATTTTTCAACAGACTTCAAAAAAGGAAGTTTTGGTAGGTACCAAACAAAAAATAATCATCAAAATCGATTCATAACACGCATGTGGTTTTTATTGACTCACAAAAAAGCTGACTGGCAACAAAACAAATCGTCGAAAGTAAAATTGTAATATGTGCACAAATAACGAAGATATAAACATTTTAGTTTCACGTTTCACGGATCTTCAAACGAAGAGTGAATAGGTATCTTCTGGGCAAGCGTGCTCCAACTTAGACCTTGTCTACGCCTCGGCGGGGCAAGGTCAAACGCGAACCCATTAATATAAAAAAAAAAAAAAAAAAAAAAAAAAAGTTAGACAGGGAACAGGGCACAATACTAGGTTAATGACGTCAAAGTTCACGAAATTCTATACTAGCACGTGTTATGCTAGAAAGGGACAGATGACTCCCTCCCAAATACTTTGAACGCTTATATTTCAGAACTTTACCAGCCGAGCTTTTTCGACGTAAACATCAGATTCAGTAAAAATTTCCATTTATCCTATTATTTTTAATAATTGACACACATGTCCCTATTGGCGGAGTAATCGCGTAACAGACAAATAAAAAAGAAATGTCGAATTGAGAACCTCCTTTTTTGAAGTCGGTTGAAAAACAAGCATTACCTCAGTGATGAGAGGTACTTTTTCAGGTTTCAGCGGCACGGTGGTGTCCTTCAGTGGGTGGTCGTCATTTGCACACTCCAGCTCTGTCAACGAAGCGCCACTTTCATACATCAACCTGAAATTAAGAATTAAATAAGACTAAATTAAGATTGGACTGGACCTATTTATTATTTAATTACGGACAAGGGAGAAATGGTAAGGGATGCTGTGGATGACTGCTGTGGAGTGGAATATCAACACAGTGTCATATAAAAAAAGTAAGTAAGTAAATTCGTATAGGCTGAGTGGCCAGCCCTAGTGTCAGAGTTAATGTGCCGCCCGAAGGCCTCTGACATGGCCGACGGTGAAAAGTGTCATATATAGCGATGGGTCAACTCGAGTTGAGGTTATTTCGACTCTAATCGAGTTGAATTTGTTAGAGCTCGAGTGAACTGGAGTTGCTTGCGCACCCCGTGACCGCCGTTACGGGGGCGGCGAATGGCGGCGGGCGCTCGGCATTATTCGGCATAACTCGGGTCATTGATTGAACCAACCGATCACAGCGCATCATCTTCTGTTCCCTCAAATATCTTGCTCGTTCAGTCAACCTGAGCTCGAAATCGAGTTGAATGACAATAGCCACTTATATTGCAGAGTGAAATAAACTAAACTAAACCCTATACTAGTTATCTTTGTCCAGTCAACTTGAGCTGCAACTCGAGTTACGAATATTTCAATTCGGTTTAGCAAAATCTCGAGTTCGCCCATCGCTAGTCATGTACGCAAACAAGCTTGTACTGAATATGACATGATTGTAGTTAAAGATATATCTATAGCATTGAATATTCTAAAAGAAACACTTATGTTTTCTGTGCTATTATTGGATAATACGGGTAACCTATACACTTATTTTTTTAATGAATGTCTAAAACTTTAAGGGGTCATTGTACTCATCATTATGAACAACTTTTCCTATGGGGTTATCACTGAAATCGAAAAAAAACAGCAATTCCGTACTTTTTGTCCAAGGTCAATGAACTTTTTGTATGGAACAGCAAATTTTTTCTCGCGCTTTCAGCGAGTTGGTCCTATAGGAAGAGTTGTTCATAATGATGAGTACAATAACCCCTTAAAGTTTTAGACATTCATAAAAAATAGTGGTGTATAATGAACCAAGACAAATTACAAAAAAAAGTACCTACTTCCACAGGACCTCCTCATTTATTAACAAATACTTATATAGACGTATTTAACCATAGCGTAAATGTTATGCGCTGACATTTAGCTTCCGAATTTTTTCATTCACAAACTTAAATAAATTTTTGACAAATCATATTATACTCATCCAGTACCGTTGTTTTTTTTTGTTATTTTATTCAATCAAGTGACGAGACGAGCAAGGCGTTCGCTTGGTGGTAAGCGTCACACCTGCCACTAACAGTAGCAGTGCCAGAATTGTGAACTTGCGAACACAATCCTGCGCCGCACTGCACTGCGCTCGTCACCCTGATATATTAGATGTTAAATCTCTTCATACCCAGTAATTTCTCTAGGAACATTGCCCTTCAAACCGGAACACAGTAATGCTTGCACACTACTGTTTGGCGGTTGAATAACTGGCAAAGGTGTGGGTACTTCTCCAGGCGGACTCTGCAGTAGAGTACTACCACTACAAAATAGTTTATGTATACTTACAGCAGCTACGCAGTTTCATCATCAGCCCGGAGACGTCCACTGCTGAACGAAGGCCTCCCCCTTAGACCGCCACACTGTACGACAACCTGCCATTTGCATCCACCGCAGTTATGCTACGCAGTTTATGATATATATAATCATATTCTATTGTCGGAAACTTATAACTGGCCCGGTCATAGAACCAAGTGTTAATAATCATTTATTTAGGCTGTTAGTTTCCCTAAAAATCTAAAATAAAATAAAGATGGTCTATATTCAACGTGTCAGAACCTGGGTATGTCCTAAAACTGCAACCAGAACCACCGGATGATGGTCAGCAGCGTCCTTTTGGTTAGCGGTGGTAACATTCTGCGATCCCCAAGCCGCCTGCCAAGCGTGGGGATTATGACAACCCCTCCCTAGTAAGGGGGAAGCCTTCGTCCAGCAGGGGACGTCTTCTCGCTGATGACGCATTAAAATCACCTCAGTGATCTTAGTAAGAACTGACTTGTTATCTATCTGCAGGTCCCGCGCCCGCGTCTCGATCTCGACGGTGTCGGCCGCCCCGTTCTGGTAGTTGACCACCGACGTCTCCTTGCTCCGCTTGCCGGACAAGAGGTTCTTGAACGTCGCTATACGCTGAAATACATACATATGACGCAATGTAATTATAAAATGTTGGTCGTTTGTGGCGAGACGTCGGCTGGTCTAATCAGGTACTAAACAATTCTTCAGTTGATTAGCATAATTCTTGTTATAGTTTGAGAATAGGCTAGATGACTGGTTTTTTTTATTGTCCTATTAAAATGTGGCCCATAAATATAGCTAATTAGTGAAAAAAATTTGTATCTGATCAAAAATAAGCTTAACTTAACTTATAAGTATTTTAATATCATGCTAGACAGAGAGGCGAAACAGCAAATTCGTCAAAGACGTCACTTCTCTGTACGCCATATAAATTCTATTCTGACAAGGCGTGACCAAATTTTTTTTTGTGGGAAAGGGACAGAGTTTTCTCTAACAAAAACTTTAAACGCTTATATATCGGAACATGAATAACAGATTTAAATTATTTTTTTAATAAACATACTATATTTACTTAAATCAGGGGGGTGTCACTCCGCAATTTAGGTATTTTCGGCCGGCGCTCCGTCCGGGAGGACAATGCAAGGCAAAAATAAGCTTAACTTATAATGCAAGGCAAAAGTCAGTCGCCGCCCGCACGCTAGCCTCGTCGCACGTAACTAAGCATACGTAATAGAAAGAGAGCGGTATATCTAGGTGAATATAGCGAGCGGTATCCAGCGCTGTGCGAGTTGAATTGCTACTTTATTGCCTAGTAGATAGAGTCCTTATTTATTTCAATTCCTTTGCGGAGGAACTTTCTGTAAGTAGTACTATTATTTATTCTGTGCTTAAATTCTTCATCAAAGCTATTGGTTTCAACGATATAAACATCAGTCATCTAGCCTATTATAAATATGGTCTAGTACAACAGCCTGTATAATGTTTACCTTGGCGAGGTAGTCCCTGTGCAGGCGCAGCGCGGCCGCGTGCTCGACCGCGGCCGGCAGCAGGTCCGCGAGCGACTCGCGCGGGTGCACGCCCTCGTGCCGGCAGTACATGCCGCGCCAGAACCTGCACCACACCCACACGTCTCATCGGTTTGTTCCACTTTGTTCACCTGGGTGAAATCACCCATCACCCAATACTTTTGTTAATATTAATAAAATAGTTCTGTTAAGGACCCAGGTGTTTTATTGTCTATTGTTTGTCAATTAAAGTATTGCTTGTCGGAAGGAAACAATCGTTTTTTCTCTTGTTAGTACTTGTAGTGGTACGGAACCCTTGTTGTGCTAGTCGCAAGTACTAAGTAAGACTCTTACTTGACAGGTTTATTATATTTGCATTTTCTTTTATAAACTTCTAATGTACATAAAATTGATAAAAACTTAAGTTGGCTTTGATTTAAAAGTTAATACATGTTTTATGTGGGTGATTAAAGTCCACAAGAATAATAAAAAAAGTCGCCCCTGTTCACCTGGGTGCTTTAATTCTAAGGTGAACAAAGGCCAATAATGTCGAAACAAATCACCCAGGTGATATCACCTAGGTGCAATGAGTCCGAGGTGAAATGAAGAGACTTTAAATTGAAACCTGGGTGAAATCACCCAGGTGAACAAAGTGGAATAAACCGTCTCATCGGCCCGGAGGCGCCCGCTGCTAAACGAAGGCCTCCCTTAGACCGCTACACTGTACGACAACCTGCAGTTTTTGGAGTTTTGGCGGGAACACGGAAAAATCATGTCGTTGCATTCTATTATTTTCTTAAACTTGTGTATTTTTGCGAATTAATGATTAAAAATGGTGGTGTTTTATTCATTGAGTGTTGAATTACATGCACGAGTGTGGGCAAGTGATATAATGTGGTGAAACATGTCTTTTTGTGTTGTTTTCAAAACTCCGTATAAGCTCATAGTAAAGTCGCCACAACTTTACTAGGGCATGACTTGGACTCGACTATGACTAATTTCGTGTGACTGACTGTGATATCTTTACATATTTGACTTGATTTACATATAAATACTTGAAAAAATCATAAACTTGACACTGGCAGAATGCACAACGTGCGATGCCAAGAACTAAGAAAAAAAAAAAAAAAAAAACCTGCAGTTTGTATCCACCGGTTGCACACGACTTTCGCAATGCCGTCGGTCGGTCCACCTAGTGGGGGAGGCTTAGCTACGCTGCGTCTTTCGGTGCCCTTGACATTTCTTACACAATAATACCTAAGTTTTTTATTTTTATTGAAACATTGTTCAGACTGTGTCATCAACTTACAACTCAAAGACTTTTATATAAACCTTAATACATTACTGATTCGTTACTTAGTTCCGTAAGCTTAAGCTAGATGGCATGTGCGTCGATTTAGCTCGCGGTATTGATTCGTTCGCGGCAAAATGTATTTGGTTTTAGTGTTGCTTAATTAAATTATCTTCTGAGCAACACCGAAGAGTTTGAATTCACCCTCGCTTGGAATACCGACGAACAACATAATTTTTTACTATAAATAATATTTACATCTTTATACAATGTGTAGCAAAAAGCTTGAACAATACCATAGGTTAATTATACTAGCACTTAATCTATGACAATACTGAAGGGCATGTATGTACTTAACATTATGAACAATTTTTACTATGGACCCAACCTTAAAACCGCGTAAAAAATCGGCTGTTCCATACATTTTTGCCACGGTCTATTAACTTTTTGTACAGAACATACCGCATGGTAAAATTTGTTCATAATGATGATTACATTACATACCCTTCATTATTGTTCAACCTTTGTGTTACACGTTTGTATACCTGTGCGTCGCAAATCATCATCAGCCAGAACACGTCCACTACTGGAGGAAGGGCCTCCCCCTTAACAATCCATAATGGATCCCTTAATGGTTTGCCATAATCCCCACGCTTGGCAGGCGGCTTGGGGATCGCAGAATGCTCACCACCGTTAACGGAGAGGACGCTGCTGCCCGTCTTCCTCTGGATGCAGTTTTAGGACATACCCGGGTCCACAGGTTGGCTTCGCAAATAAATAATTAGTATTAAAAGTAATATGAATCGGGCTTGTTACCGTATGCTTTGAGCGTTGAGGTCCGGCTGCAGCAGGTCAGGGCAGGCCTTAGGGTCGTACAGGGGGTTCTTGTACTCATTCAGGTGGCTCGCCATGTAGCCCCAGAGGGAAAACGTGCGCTCCGATAACCTGGACATAGTAAACATCATGAACATGGTTACGCGATTCGGCAAGACTACGCCGAAAGGAGGTCATTGTACTTATAATATAAAACTTATACTTATACTTATTAACCTCATATTTGTTACCCTCGGCTTCGCCTCGAGAGACAATATACATGATATCTAAGACATTCTTTACCTTTGCTCCCTAGGTGAGTAATCTACTATTTATGCACGGCATTTTCCGCAAATATTTGTTAATGCTTTCGCTGTGTGGTTGATCATTATCAAAACTTAAACAGCTTTTACCTCGCACGTGTGATGAAAAACGTCGCATTTAACGCGTGTGATTTTATCATTACACTCTCGGTTCCCATAGCATAATACCGCCACGAGGCGGTATTATACTCGAGTGTAATGACCAACATAGCATACTTGTATCATAAACTAATGTAATATAAGGCAGACCTGAGGTCCCGGCGGTCCTTCTGGCAGTTCCCGATGAAGGTCCCGTACTGACACGCGTGGGCGTGCTCGTGCAGCGTCAGCAGGAAACGCTCGTTGAACTGGAACGCCTGCCGTTCAAATCATTTTAGGTTACTGTTAGACTATTTTTGATTACTAGCTTCGCCTCGTGGTTTCCGTGTGATGATGAAAAACGGTGATGAAGATGTTAAAAAGTAGCATAAATGTTATTCCGAGAAATAATTCATCCAAATCCGTTCAGACGTTTTGGCGTGAAGAGATAACAAACAAAAAACACACACACACATATAACGACAAAGTTTCGTATTTATAATATTATGTATTTGTATAATGTGTAATTAGCAGGATGTTACATTATCGTTGTCAGCCATAAGACGTCCACTGCTGGACATAATCCCCACGCTCGGCAGGCGGCTTGGGGATCGCAGAATGGTCACCACCGTTAACCAAGAGGACGCTGCTGCCCGTCCTCCGGTGGGTCTGGTTGCAGTTTAAGGGGGCGACTAATGCCAAAAGTGAGTAAAAGGTGTATTTTTAAACACATAGTTTATTGATAAAGAACGTAAATATTCGATTAAAAAAATACTATAGGTAGGGGAAAAACCTAAAGAAGCCGAGTAACCGAATAGAATTTTGGAAAATAATCTGGTTTATTTAAAAAAAAAATACAAATTACCAACAAAAAAAACTGTTTTAATTCAAATGCTCTAAATTATCAGCGACAGCACCACATTATTTTTTACGAATTACATAGCCAAACTAATGTTTTAGTACATGTGTTTTAGTTTTAGTGTAGCCGTTTATTTTTTTATTTCATGCCTACATTTTGACTAATTAAATAAAATCCCACCTAAATTGCTCAAAGCCATCATCATCATCATCAATTGTATCATGCGATTTTCGACTCTAAACTAATGCAAGACGCGCGGGTGAAATCTGTTATTTTTCTGGCATTAGTCGCACTCTTAAGGACATACCCAGGTCTCAGGTGTTACATTTTACTGAGTTCAAAATTCAAATATAAGTAACAATAAAAATGAAGCTAATATAAGTGACAGGCGCAAAAGAGGATGGGACAAGTCTGCATTGGTTGCTTTGTATTTTTTTTGAGTCTAGGCAGGAGCAGCTGCCCCGCCCTGCACCCGCTGGCGACGCCCACGTAATAGTAAATTATGATACAAGTGTGCTATGTTGGTCATTACATTACGCTCGCCTGCGGCTCGCGCGATAAGGAAGCCGAGAGCGTGATGACTAACATAGCACAAGAGTTTCATACGACTGTTTTCATCACACTTGCGAGGAAAAAAACATACTTTTTTTGATTATAATCAACCACACAGCGAAAACGTCAACATTTTTGCGGAAAATTGCGCCCAAACCAGCAATGCGCGCGCAGGTTGACATTCACTTCAGCGGCATAAGAACTCTTTGTTGGTATTACAAAAAAACTAAGTATTACCCGGCTATATTAAGAGTGCTTCGTATACATACGTCTAATTGCAGTCACGTACAAACTTGACTTTACCGGATTATACATATTATAGCACAAGTGCCGTAATGTAAAGTAAAAAGCACACGTGCGTAATAGCTTGGATTATGAGCCTAAACCCGATGTAATAAGATCCACTTTACGAGCAAGTGTGATGAAAAGTGTATAATATAAAGGGTTACCTCCGGCGCTTGCCGCAGCAGCTGCCACGTGGCGTCGAGCAGCTGCGTGAACACAGGCGCGCGCTCCCGCGAGTCGCACGCCACGTGCCCGCAGCGGTGCGTGAACTTGTGCCCGAACGACAGCCAGTCCTTCTCGATCAGCGCCTGCGACAACACAGCTCAATTACACAAGGGGACAACACACTGTCGCGGAAGTCGTTGGGCCTTATCCAGGTCAATATTCACCGTAAATCGTCTCGCGCTACGTTGTGTCCGGATAGACCTTTCAACGCACGAGTATTAGAGAACGATCCAGGCGTAGAAGTAGATACTTGCGCTCGCTCTGAAGTTCGCGCCAGGACGTAACCAAAGAGCTTCTTGCAGTCTGGCGAGCTGCATTCGATCTACCAAGACGACCAGCACAGGAGCTCTACCACTTAGTCGGAGGTTACAAGTTCAGTCCGCGATTGATAACAAATTGACGTCAGATTGATCGTGTAATATGCTTGCGGACCGTTAATCGAAAGGACGCTGCTGCCCGTCTTCCGGTGGTTCTGGATATAGTTTTAGGACATACCTAGTTCCACAAGTTTCTACAAGCTGTCGATTTGCATTTTTCCCGCCTCTGTGTGTCTTGTGGGTTGTCTCTACAATAAAAGTTGTTCTTAACGGTGAGTATATCTACTTCTGTAAATATGGCGAAGATGCTAAAAACAGTTTGTACAGTAAGAGGATACTGTACCTGGTATCCGTTGATGGTGCGGTAGTGCGGGTCGAGGCACAGCGCGGCCAGCGAGCACGCCTGCGCGGTGCGGTCCCAGCATACTGTACCTGGTATCCGTTGATGGTGCGGTAGTGCGGGTCGAGGCACAGCGCGGCCAGCGAGCGCGCCTGCGCGGTGCGGTCCCAGCATACTGTACCTGGTATCCGTTGATGGTGCGGTAGTGCGGGTCGAGGCACAGCGCGGCCAGCGAGCACGCCTGCGCGGTGCGGTCCCAGCCGTCGCTGCAGTGCACACACACGCTCACGCCGCGCGAGATGGCGCTCGCGATCCACCAGGACGTGTCCAGGATCGACCTTCAACACGTACGAAACATTAGTACACGTACAGAAAATTCACTACCTTACGTTTTTTTTTATACGATCAATTGACGAGACGAGCAAGACTTTCACCTAGTGGTAAGCGTCACGCCTGCCACTAACAGTAGCAGTGCCAGAATTGTGAACTTGCAAATACAATCCTGCGCCGCAATGCACTGCGCTCGTCACCCTGAGATATCAGATGTTACATCTCTTCATACCCAGTAATAGGCTAGATGACTGATGTTTAAATCGTTGAACCCAATAGCTTTGATGAAGAATTTTAGTAAATATAGTATGTTTATAGAAAAATATATTTAATTCGGTTATTAATGTTCTGATATATAAGCGTTTAAAGTTTTTGGTAGAGCCAACTCTGCCCTTTTCCACAAAACAAAAAATGACGTCACGCCTTACTTGTCAGAATAGAATTTATATGGCGTACAGAGAAGTAACGTCACGACTTACTGTTTCTCCTCTCTGTCTAGCATGATATTAAAATACTTATAAAGTTGCTTATTTTTGATCAGATTTAAATTTTCTTTTCATTAATCAGCTATATTTATGGGCCACATTTTAATAGGACAATAAAAAAAACCAGTCATCTAGCCTATTTATCTGGTAACATTGCCCTTCAAACCGGAACACAGTAATGCTTACACACTACTGCTTGGCGGTTGAATAACTGGCAAAGGATAGACACAACTGGATAGACAAAAGCTGGATTAAATGTTTTGAAACTACATTGCGTTCGTCACACCACTCCTACTATATGTCCTATGCTATCCTACTTAATATTATAAATGGTAAAGTTCGTCGTTGTGTGTGTGTGTGTGTGTGTGTGTGTGTGTGTGTGTGTGTGTGTGTGTGTGTGTGTGTGTGTGTGACTCCTTCACGCTGAAACGGCTGAACGGATTTGGATGAAATTTGTTATAGAGTTAGTTTATACCTTGGAATAAAACATAGGCTACTTTTTATTACATGAATCGCGGGTAAAACAGCCGGCGCAGCTATTAATATTATAAATACGAACGTTTATCGACATGTGTGTGTGCGTGTGTAGGTTTTTACCTCTTCACGCCAAAACGGCTGAACGGATTACGATACAACTCGGAATGGATTCCCACTTATTTCCCACCAGCTTATTTCCCGATATAACCATATAGTTGGGCGAAACCGCTGGGCGTAGCTGGTTACATGCAATTTATACATAGTTTCAAATACTGACTTGATATGTTTCAGCCAGCCCGAAGACTCCAGTCCGCTTAGGAACGATGACATCGTCGGGGAGTTTTGTTCGCAAGCTGGAAAATTAAAGGTAATAATTATATTTTACTCACAGTGAGATGCAGTAAGCGACGGTGTGGCATGATGCATATAAATCTAGAAGAAATCCAGTCCCAACCATAAAATATTCCTAGAATGTGCTTTTCAGGCCTTTACGGACCTGGGTGGGGCCTATAATAGGGTAGATGACTGATGTTTATATCGTTGAAACCAATAGCTTTGATGAAGAGTTTAGGTAAATATAAAATGTTTATGAAAAAAAATTTTTTATCGGTTATTAATGTTCTGATATATAAACGTTTTAAGTTTTTGTTAGAAACTACTCTGTCCCTATTCAACAAAACAAAAAATTACGTCACGCCTTACTTGTCAGAATAGAATTTATATGGCGTACTGAGAAGTGACGTCACGATTTGCTGTTTCGCCTCTCTGTCTAGCATGATATTAAAATGCTCATAACTTGCTAATTTTTGATCAGGTTTTTTTTTTCATTAATCAGCTATATTTATGGGCCACATTTTAATGGGACAATAAAAAAAAACAGTCATCTAGCCTACTGCATCCAGTACCACCGGAGGACTGGCAGCAGCGTCCTCTCTGTGAACGGTCAAGAGCATTCTGCGTTTTTGCAATGTCCTCATGACACTTGCCTGCCAAGCGTGGGGATTATGGTACCCCCTTTCCTTTAAGGCTCATTGAGCACGTTATTCTTGAGATGTTAGGTTGTCAAATCCTTTCATGCCCAGTAATTCGTAGTCAGAAGTGTGGGGAGATCCCTTCATCCCCATTCGTAACTAAAAAATCATAACTAGCTACGAAACAATAATTTTCGTCGCTGTTTCATAACCAGTTATAAAACATGACTCTTTTTCAACCGACTTCAAAAAAGGAGGTTCTCAATTCGACTGTACGTATGTTACGCGATTACTCCGCCAATTATGAACTGATTTTGATGATTCTTATTTTGTTTGGTAGGTAGTTCAGAGGTGGTCCCATATAAATTTTATCGAAATCGGTTCAGTAGTTTGGTTTTTAAATCAAAATGACTAGAAAATATGAAGATGTCATCCAGATATTCGAAGTTGAAGTCGGTTGTATTTTTTTAAGCCTATATTTCCTTTATCATAATGACGAATCCTTCCATTTCATAACCCTTTTCATAACCCTGACTGGCTACGAACAATGAATTTTACTAGACCTAGGTATGTCCTTAAACTGCACCCACAACCACCGGAGGACGGGCAGCAGCGGTGGTCAGCATTCTGCGTTTCCTGACCTGCCTGCCAAACGGGGGGGATATGGCAATCCGCCCTATGAAGTGAGGAGGCCTTCGTCCAGCAGTGGACGTCATTGGCTGATGTTGATAATCACTAATTCATGACTTGGATGTTGAATTGGCTCATAAATTAATCTTATAAGATTTAAGTTTGTAAGATAGAATCCGGAACGAGGATATTCGCCAAAGAACCAAAGTTACCGACATAGCTCGCAAGGTTTGCAAGTTGAAGTGGCTGTGGGCAGGACACATCGCTCGAAGAACTGACAACCGATGGGGAAGAAAGGTTCTTGAGGCGAGCGCGAACCGGAAGACGCAGCGTAGGCGCGGCCTCCCTCTATATATATATATATATATATAATGCGGTATATAATATATATATATATATATATATATATATATATATATAGGTGGACCGACGACATTGTAAAAGTCGCGGGCAACCGGTGGATGCAAATGGCAGGTTGTCGTACAGTGTGGCGGTCTAAGGGGGAGGCCTTCGTTCAGCAGTGGACGTCTCCGGGCTGATGATGAAGATTTAGTCCATATTTGTTTTAATCTAATAATTAATTAGCTTGGCCGCCTGCTAAGCGTGGGGATTATGGCAATCCCTCCCTTTAAAGGTGGCCTGCTTCCAGCAGCGGACGTCTTCTTGTTGTTGATGTGATGATGTATGGTGCGTGAAACAGACTTACTTTCGACGAGTTTCTGGAGGCTCTTCCTCATGACGTGGATGTTGCCGATGCCCATGAACTGAAACTTGATGTTCTCGTAAAACGCCTCGTTTTCGTAGCCCTTGCCGGCCGCGCGGTTCACCATCGCGTTTATCTAAACACACGTTACACATTACATTATAAACGAACTTTTTTTTTATTGCTGTCTTGTGAGGAGACGATTTATTTATTATTGCACAATACACACGTACAACAGATAGCATAAAAAAATACTACAACAAATGATATTATAGTACTAATATACTTTTTTTGTAAATACATACACATATATTGTTGCCGTTGTTGGCATACATACGTTTGTTGGCATGGTTGGTTGGGTTGTTGGATTTGTAATGATGTCTTACCCTAGGCCTAGTATCGACGACGTACATATAGCCGCAGTTGGGATTAGCGCGCCTTATCAAGTCCAGCATTTGCTCGTCCTCCATACACCTGGAAAGTACACAATAGATAAGTATTTGATCCTTCAAACCAACAAAAAAAAAGTAATTCAAGAGTTTCCATTGTCAATTCTTGACTCAAGAATTGACAATGGAAACGACACAGGACCTGCTATCTCTCATCAAGAAGACAACAGTGGCGGATACAGAGTTAAATCAAATTAATACAAAAGATATCTGTTTCGCCCGACGGGTAGAAATTCTGTTTTCACTCCTTGAAAAAGGTCACTGTATGTGACCGAAACTATAATCTGAGTATGCGACTTAAGTAAAACTAACTGTGTATGTCCTAAACCTGCCATCTGTATCCAGAACCACCGGAAGACGGGCAGAAGCGTCCTCTCGGTTAACGGTGGTGAGCCCCTTAAGGGGGACCCCCCCCCCCTTTACTAAAGGAGAGGCCTTCGTCCAACAGTGGACGCCTTCTGGCTGACGATGAATAGCCGTGATAGTTTAAAACAGTGTTTTTCTATGATAATAACTATCGGGTGTTGCAGCAACCAACCTGATAATTTATTATCATATTACCTTCGCGGGTTCAAACCCAGCCCCGTACCCCGAACTCGTTGGAGTTATGTACGAATTTTGACTTTTCGTTGAAGAAAAACAACTTGATGAAACTTGTCTGCGTCCGGGGAAGAAATTCAAAAGCGTAGTGAATTCACCAACCCGCAAATCGGTCAGCATGGTGGAAAGGTCCCAGTCCTCTTGGAAGGTAGGCCTAAGTCCAGGAGAGGAGTATTAAAAAGGCTGATTATGGCAGACCTGGCAGAGAAGCCGGCGAGTGGCTGCGCGCAGCGCGTGATGGCGGCCTTGTTGTGGTGCAGGTAGGCGAGCGCCGGCAGCCGGCCGCGCGACCTGAAGCTGGCGCTGCCCACCAGCACGGCGGTGGACGCGCGCGCCGGCACGAACACCTCGCTCGGGTACGTGTCACACAGCTGGAATAATCCAGGAAAACATACATATAAAACGCGTTAAAAAAAAAACAACCGGCTTCAACTTCGAATACCTGGATGACATCTTCATATATTCTAGTTATTATGATTTAAAAACCAAATTACTGAATCCAGGTCGATAAAATTCATATGGGACCACCTCTGAAGTATTACCCACCAAACAAAAAACTATTCATCAAAATCGGTTCACAATTGGCAGAGTAAACGCGTAACAAACAAAAAAAAATACATATAGTCGAAGCATGCCAAGACCGCTTTCCTAATCCTGGACAGGAAGATCGCTGACAATCTGTTGAAGTTTCAACGACAGGACCTTCGTCTTTTAGTAGGCCTTATAACCGGTCATTGCAACTTGAACAGCCACTTATACAAACGTTATGCCGGGGCTGCTTGCAGGACAATGAAACCGTAGAGCATGTGCTGTGGCAGTGCAAAGTCACAGAACCAACAAGAATAGGGTCTACCCAGGGTCTAGGGTCAGTCATCTATGACTGATGTTTATATCGTTGAAACCAATAGCTTTGATGAAGAATTTAAGTAAATATAGTATGTTTATTGAAAAAAATATTTAAATCGGTTAATAATGTTCTGATATATGAGCGTTTAAAGTTTTTGTTAGAAAAGACTCTGTCCCTTTCCCACAAAACAAAAGATTACGTGTAACATGACGTCCCGCGATTGTTAAAAGTGAATAAATAATAATTTGTTTACGTTATCTTTTGAGACTACGCAATGTCTCTAAGCAATGGCCAATTTTAGTACTCGATATTTTCGATGCCGTTCCCTAACGACTCCGTGGCGCAACGGTAGCGCGTCTGACTCCAGATCAGAAGGTTGCGTGTTCAAATCACGTCGGGGTCAATTTTTTTGCAGAAAAATATTTTTGTGACTAAACTTAACTCATAATAATTATAATATTTATATTATTATAATTATTATTTTTGTTTCTTCTTTCGTAATGTAAACAAAGACTATGAAATAGCACTATTTTAGTCAACTATATTTTTAACGGTAAACGGTCTGAATGTGTCACTTTTTCTACAAAAACTAAATTTTAATAATTACAATTATCTTTTGTAGATACGAAATATAATGGATAAACAGATTTAGGTGATTTGATGTAAAGATTAATTTGATTCCGGTTTGACAGGTTTTTTTTAACAATCAAGTGACAAGACTAGCGAGACGTTCGCCTGGTGGTAAGCGTCACGCCTGCCCATAACAGTAGCAGTGCTAGAATTGTGACCTTGCGAATACAACTCTGCGCCGCACTGTACTGCGCTCGTCACCCTGAGATATTAGATGTTAAATCTCTTCATACCCAGTAATTTATCTGGTAATATTGCCCTTCAAACCGGAACACAGTAATGCTTGCACAATACTGCTTGGCAGTTGAATAACTGGCAAAGGTGTGGTACTTTCCCAGCCGGACTCTGCAATAGAGTCCTACCACTACAAATTATAATATCTTCCGATCTCGTAGATGCAACCGACATATTTATCTCGTAACGCATGCTTACCTCGTAATCCTTGTTAGCAGTACACAGGACCCACTGCTCGTTGGGCACGTTCATGCGTTGGTACTCGGTCTGTATGTCGAAGAAGTTCCAACCAGCCGCCTGGGGAAGGTCCTCGGCTGTCGCCTTGTAGTGGAAGCAGTATAGCTCGTCAATTTGCACTGGAATACACCAATATATCTAGTCATTAGCTGCGCCCGCAGTTTTACCCGATATGGTGGAAGTCACAGAGATGATACTTTCTATAGAGATGCCCCATCGGGACGGATTCAGTCCTAGTCTGTCGGTTCATATAACTACGTTTCATATAATTTCAGTTCCTCGAACAAAGTTTCGTATAATAATCGTTTCGTATATTTTTAATTCAAATATTTTTTGTTTCAATTAACATTTGTTTGATATAACAACGGTTGCGCTAATGTTCAAATGGTATAATGTTTATTTGATATTATATTCGTTTGGTGTATTTTTTGCTTTATCTTATCCTATTTCACATAACCGACTTGAGTTGGTTAGGTTCGAAATGGCTGACAGATCCGAATCAGAGCACCCCGACTCCACCTAGACTTGTGGTCGCTACCCTAACAGTGCGGGAGCCAGAAGCTCAGGGGCGACCGCTAGATCTTCTGGCGGGAGCCCACCCGGAGTCTCCTCCACTGACAGAACCGAGTCAGTCAGGCGACATGCGTCAGTTAAATAAATATTAGGTCAAGTATAATTTTTCGAAATGAATATTCGGTCAAACAATATTAGTGAACAATTATGTGAAATTAATTTATATAAAATGAATGATTATACAGATTATACAGTGGACGTCTCCGGGCTGATAATAATGATGATGAATCTTGACAATGAAGTTTCGTATTAAATACAACCTGGGTCTCTTTAAGGCAAGAGTGAATAGGCACCTCATGGGCTAGCGTGTTTCATCTTAGACCACATCGTCAGTTGCCATCAGGTGAGCTGTGGTCAAACGCTAGCCCATACTGTCATTAAAAACTAGTTAATAAAATGTATGCGATTCAAATTAACAAGTATAAGCTGGGAAGCATTTCACCGTTGATTACAAATTTAATATGAGCCTCAATTCGATCCTTGTAAGAAGTTTTTATGCATTGTCCACTCACAATAGAATATAAACGTAATCCTCCTGCCATCCTGCCTCCTCCATTCTCGTTATACGCGTGTTCAAATCTTGAATAACGCCCTCAATTTATCTGCGAGCATAATCATGTTTTACTCAAACGTGACGATGTTACCCGGGCAATTTTCATCCTTTATTTCCATTCTTTGATTATATACCCAGAGAGCTAGATCCTCCAAATTTCCATTACATAATTAAGCTTACCTACAAAATCATTACATGAATTATCAGAGGAAAACAAATAATTTTCCCCTTTACAATAAAATAACGTTCGGCGATCAATTTTATTGTTTACCTTATACGGGATTTATTTACCTTGTTTATTGCATCCAAAAAAATTTTGTAGACATAGAGGCATGTTTCTCCTCGTCACCCTTTAGGCTACAAACATGTACCTACTTATTAACTTATTTGCAATTTTACTCACACTCTAGTATACAAAATACATGTACCTAACACACTTTTATTGTTACGTATTTGAAATTTTCACTTCGTAAATGGAAATTATATTTTTAGAATATAGAGTTCTTTACATAAGTCTTATACCCATATCCTAATAAAATAAATGACAGACACAAACGACTGTTCTCAAGGGAAATAACCCAATGGTTCGATAAGCTTATTTAGCCTGTAAATTAGTCACTTCTAACCGTCGACGCGACCAGAAGCATCATTCGCGAAAACGAGACAAAGCACATTGTAGTTCACCTAGTTGAATGAGAGTACAAGTTTTTAGATATAGAAGCTCGTGGCGTAGTTAGATCGATGTTCCCAAAATATCACCAAAGTAAAGCAACGGACCTAGGTATGTCCTAAAACTGCATCCAGAACCACCGAAGGACGGGCAGCAGCGTCCTCTCAGTTAACGGTGGTAACCATTCTGCGATCCCAAGCCACGTGCCAAGCGTGGGGATTATGGCAAAACCTCCCTTTAAGGGAGAGGCCTTCGTCCAGCAGTGGACGTCTTCCGGCTGTTGATGTGTGTGTGTGTGAAAGCAACGGACGATGCGGTTAGTCTTCGGATTGGTGGAACACCCAGACAGAAAAAAACAGTTTGTCCTGGGAGGGGATCGAACCCATGTCCTACAACTCTCAAGGCCTTCATACTACCAACTGAGATACTGGCAGTCACATGATGAATGAGTAATGTAATTACCTGGTTGGCTGAGCCTGAGCAGGGTCTGATGCATCTCGTGGCAGTCCCTCTCGCGCGGTATCACGAAGAACACCGACTGGAAAGTCTTGGTGCGCACGAGGAGTGGGGAGCCCGTCGTCGTGATGGGTAACCGCTCGACCGACGATATGTGCATTAGCAGGATCTGGAATTGAATTCACGGGAACTTGAAAAAAATACTTTAAATTCATCACCGCACAATTCAAATCACACTATCACTGATATTATAAATGCGAATGATTTGTGTCCGAAAGTATGTGTTTGATATTTTTAGTGAAATTTGGAGTGCAGCTGGTTACACTTACCCTGGACTATACTAATGTAGCTTAATTGGCAAAGCAGTTGGGACGGAAACCCAGAGATTGTTTGTACAGGTTCAAGCCCTGCCAAAGGTCAACATTTTTCATACTGCCTATGTGTTAAAAACATAGAAAGTCATTGGTGTTTGTGAATCAGCCAACCCGCACTGGGCCAGCGCGGCGTGGTGAAATCACGGCCCAATTATCATTTGAAGGTTGGTCTATGCCCAGCATCAGAACGTTAAACGCTGATGCAAAAAAACGAGGTTGATTTAAATAAATAAATATTGCTGGACATTTTTCACACAGCGCCATCTAGCCCCAAACTACGCAAAGCTTGTAATATGGAAACTAGATAGGCTGATAGAACACATTTTTTTTTGTTGTAAATACAAACTTATAATACATACTACACCCAGACACAGAACAAACATTTATGTTCGTCACATAAATGTTTGCCCTGGGTGGGGATCGAACCCACGCCCTGCAGCTCTGAAGGCAGACATGCTACCAACTGAGCTATAACTATAAGGAAGTCGAAGACAAAAATATAAAACATATTTAATTACTTACCCATGTCTCTTTTCTCATCTCATGGTCCACGAAGATAAGGTGTGTAGTCGCAAAGTAGAGAGTGCCTTTCGACGGGTTTCGCAGATTGTATTTGTCCAGCATCTGCACATTTTCCAGCTGAAACAAATTAATAAACACGGTTTAAATAGAACAGGATATCATTATATTGTTCACTGTACTCACACTGCAATATAATGTAGTTTAAGTTTAGGCTAAAACTATAAGCCATGGTCCGGACGAAGAATGAATCAAAATAGGCGAATGGGCAGACTTAAAACATTTTATCTTTTAGCCTAGAGGAAGTTAATCCCTCTAATCTCGTTTAGAAGACGTTTTTTTAAAAGCGTTCATTAGCAAAAACACGAAACTTTTTACTTTTCTTTGAAACCGAGCTTGTTTCTGTCGAGCTTTAATTACGCGCTAAACGACGCCCCTGCGGTCTCATCTTTCAAGAGTAATGTACCTATTTCATTTTTAAATAATACTTTTTAAAAAAAACAACAGACTTCAATTTCGACGACCTAGATGACATCTTTTTGCCAGTTATTTTAATATAAAAATTAAAACCAAACTACTGAACCTATTTTGATAAAATTAATATGGAACCATCTCTGAAATACGACCTAACAAACTAAAAAATAATCATCAAAATTAATTTATATATAATTGGCGGAGTAATAACAAACGAAAAAGCATACAGTCGAGTTGAGAACCTCCTTTTTTGAAGTCGGTTGGGTAGGAAAAAGTACAATTTTGTTCCAAAAATTCAGAAGGCTGAATCAATATTCTCCGAGAGATAAGTGACAATATTCCTATGATTTATGTCTAGATACGCCTGAGTTAAGACATCGTAAGTCTAATTTCTCTTTGACAAAAGGACAACGCCATCTCTCGGATTTCGCGGTCACTACGTGCAGCGCCAGTAAGGCGTGGTAGAAGAAGCTCTAAAAATAAAAGTGTGTAAAGTTATGTTGTGTCAAGTTGTGTAAAAGATAGTTTAGTTTAACTTTAAATGTTGACTTATGGTCATAAGAAACGCCACCTTTTGTTTACTGCACTTTGAAATGTAATTCGTACATCCCTTCACCACACAGTTTGGCATTTTGCTCTCAAGTAATCACGTCGGACGTGCATCGCAGACTGTGCCGGCATCGGTGTCAATGCGTTTCTTTGACACCGACAAATGGGCGACATTTCAAAATGGCGTCCAACCCGTCCCTACTATGTATGTCTATGCAATATTCAGAAGTTTTCCGCGCCTAAGGCAAAAGGCATATCAATTCATTACGTACCCACGTGCGCCCTCAATAAGTCTCTTAGAAACGAAGTACATGTTTATGAATAAAATACGAGGTACAAATCATTTGGAAGCTTCGAGAACGCCGTACAATATTTAATAAGGTCACTTACCTTATTAAATATTGTGGGTCAATGGTTTAAGAACTTACAGAGTTTAAGGCTCAGAATGCTGCGCGCCGGTGTCTCGCTCGCACATTTGTAAATTTTTAGAAAATATCATGATTTCTGTTTTTTTTGATGAAAATCACTAAATATAGCTATTAAAAATCGCAGACGGTTAAAATAAATAAATAATAAGTTTTAGTAGTTACCTAAATATGTGATTTTAGGTTTTGACCAGTTTAAAAACTTAACAACATACATGATGATAACCCGACGTACCGTTTGCACCACTGACTTGCCCCATCAGTGGTGCAGATGCAACTGTAATACGTTTATTAAAAAAAAACAATTGACTTCGATTTTGACAACCTGGATGACATTTTCATATTATCCAGTTATTATCCCAGTAATTTTGATTTACTAATATTATAAATACGAAAGTTTAAGTTATAAATCTGTGTGTGTGTGTTGCCTCGTCGTGCCAAATTGGCTGAACGGATTTTATTGAAACTGGGAATGGAGTTAGCTTACATTATATCCCGGGATAACATAATATAGGCCATTTTTTATTATCATCTTCGCCGTATTCCAACATCACGCGGGTGGAACCGCGGGGCACAGCTAATATTACATACATACGTGTCGAATGATAACCTCCTTTTTTGAAGTAAATTTTTGAAACATAGTATAACTAACTATAATTTAATTACAATCCTGGGGTGAATACTAAGTTACTCAGACCATCTACGTCACACGTCTTGTGCAATCAGGCTTTTACGGCCCAACACGGCAGCAAATTGAATAAAGCTTGGTTCACATGTTTTCCAAAGTTAGTGCAGAAGTTACAGGAAGTTGGATCTGACATAGCGGAGCTTGATTCTCGGTCGTGTATAAAGTTCCTAACTTTCACGGCTGGAGCGAAGTACACTACTACAGAGTTTGCAATTTATTATAACGTTATCATAAGAGATACTCATCAAATAATTTACTTAAACTCTACTCGAGTGCTTTCGAGGAGAGCTTAATTTTAAGATTGTATATATATATCTCTATTATTTTTCGCCTCACAAGCTCGGAAAGATTGTGTTTATCATTCGAAATCTGAGTGCAAAAGTGCATTTTATCCGCTAGCGTGGAACGAGTTTTTAAAATTACCTTTCCACCCTTACAACCTTTCTATTTTATAATTTTCTATACCGCCAGTCCACTGAAAAAGCATAAGAGTAAAGGCCGTCACAGACGACGAAGATGCTATAATATTCTATGTTAAGATTAAATATCGCTCGCCATACAATTTTGAAATATATATATTATCTTCGTCACTTATTCGTCATTTGTTTTGTATGAGTAGCGATATTGAAATATGTTCTAAGATAACATGAAATATTATAGCATCTTCATCGTGTCATGTCAGTGCGCGAACATGATTTCAAGAATAATCGCACTGGCCAGACCGAAGACTGCATAAAAAAAACTGTAGTGAGGTGAAAAGTTGTGTGTTGCCGTGTTGCGCTCGGCAGCAAAGTTATTCTGCGTCTCGTACTTTTAAAACCCTCGCTACGCTCAGGATTCTATATTTGAACCACTCGCTTTGCTGGCAATCTTCGTGCTGGCCAGTGCGATCATGCTAAAAATGATGTTAGCGCACTGACATGAAATAAGTATTACTTATGCACTTTCAGAGGACTGGCGGTATAGAAAATTATTGAAAAGAAAGGTTCCAATTTTAAAAACTCTTTCCACACTAGCGGGTAAAATGCACTTTTGCACTCGGATTTCGAATGATAAACAGAATCTTTCCGAGCTTGAGAGGTGAGAATAACTACTACATGTCTGCGGGGCGAGAGTAGTTACTTTCGGCCTACTAAACACGTATCGAAGGTACCGTTTCCTTCCCGAAGCGGCACGTAAAATCGTATACTCACCACGAGAGCAAGTAAAGAGATCTTGTTTGCTTCCGCTATCCACAAAATGTCGCGCATTGAATTTTCATAAAGTTTCGTCAACGCTACATGAATATAAGATCTGTGACATACAAATACATCTTGTATCCCAAGATGTTTTTGTTCGTCATACCTACGTAGATCTTGTCATCATTTCTCTACGCTCTCCCGGAGCCTTTTGAAAATAAATATTTCATCTTGAAATTCCCAAATTACCTTTTGAACGCGTCTGAAAGCCTTTTAAGGAGACATTCGAGAGATGATGGCACAGTCTTGTCTTATCACCTTCGAATTAACGCTCCATTACACGCGAATTGTGTCGCCGGCGAGGCGTGACGCGTCAACTGTACTCGATGGACTTCCATTCACAACTTTTACCGACATTTCGGTTTTTTTTGTGCTAGTCCGCTTTAGTATTTAATACTATCATCGCCAAAGCAAAGTTACCGACATAGCTCGCAAGGTTTGCAAGCTGAAGTGGCAATGGGCAGGCCACATCGCTCGAAGAACTGATAACCGATGGGGAAGAAAGGTTCTTGAGTGGCGACCGCGAACCGGAAGACGCAGCGTAGGAAGGCCTCCTCCTAGGTGGACCGACGACATTGTGAAAGTTGCGGGCAACCGGTGGATGCAAATGGCAGGTTGTCGTACAGTGTGGCGGTCTAAGGGGGAGGCCTTCGTTCAGCGCCGTGGACGTCTCCGGGCTGATGATGATGATGCTGAATCGTGAAAATGAAGTTTCGTATTAAATACAACCTCTTTAAGGCAAGAGTGAATAGGCACCTCATGGGCTAGCGTGTTCCATCTTAGACCACATCGTCAGTTACGATCAGGTGAGCTATGGTCAAACTCTAGCCCATACTTTCATTAAAAAACTAGTTAATAAAATGTTTGTGATTCAAATTAAGAAATATATGCTGGGAAGGATTTCACCGTTGATCATAAATATGAGCCTTAATTCGATTCTTGTTGCAAGATTTCATGCATTGTCCACTCACAATAGAATATAGAAACATAATCCTCCTGTAAGTGTAAAAATGTTCCATGAACTCGGGTTTACAGAGGTCTCAATTCCTTTATGTGGCCATTCAATGCAAAGAGTCGGTGAGACCGTGGGTTTCCTAATACTTATTTCGTATTTCATATAAAGAACTCTTTAGAAGTAAGATTGGAATTTTTACCCTTTGTGGTTCACCAAAAAGATTCGATTATTTAGGGATGAGCCACATTGCTGCAAGCGCCAAATCAAGCTCTATTGCTTAGGTAACAAGTTATGAGACCTTGAGATGAGTATGTGTCAGCGTAGGCGCGGCCTCCCACTAGGTGGACCGACGACATTGTAAAAGTCGCGGGCAACAGGTGGATGCAAAGGGCAGGTTGTCGTACAGTGTGGCGGTCTAAGGGGGGACTTCGTTCAGCAGTGGACGTCTCCGGGCTGATGATGGGTTCGAATTCGAGTTCTAGTGATAATCGTAGTAAAAGACTAAGAAAGAGGGTAGTTCGTTATGAATGCCCTTTATATTTTGAACTGTTTAACAACCACCCGCATTCTTCAGTCTGCCCGTGAACATGGTGCATGCAACTACGCCGAAATATCGGGAACTCATTTCACAACATTATTATTATTATCAGCCTATTCTGTCCCACTGATGGGCAAAGCATAATGCTGAAAATTTCGTGAACTGAACGAATCAGTCTATTTTACAAAGCTTGGCATAAAGCAAAAAAAAAGCAGCGTCTATCCTCCATCGTTCAAGCTCGCATTCTCACATTCTTTGGAGACGTTTCGCGACGTGATGACGCCTCCATTGCGCGCCTCGTGGTGCATGGAAACATCGAGGGAACAAGACCGCGCGGCAGATCTCCGTTACGTTGGACCGACCAAATAAAAGCTGCAATTCACGGTCCCGTAAAGGAATGCACGAGGAAGGCGACGGATTGTTAGGCAAGCCACCACCGGAACCGATGACCACGACAACTCTGTCAAGAGTGTAAACGACTAAGAAGAAGCTGGGCAAAGGCCTCTCTATCCTCCTTCCACTATTTTCTTCCTCTTTATTTCACAACATAATCACAGTATATATCTCGTAAATAATAATAGAACTGTTAGGTACCTAATAGTATATCAAAAAATATTGTAGACCAATTTCTTGTAGCCACTGATACCACACCTAACAAGGCTTTTCTGTGGATACCACCGTGATCAGCGGGTAAAATATTAATTTGTTTTTGAGGGAAACGGATCACGGTATTGGTGGATACAACTCTCCGTGATCCGTGGCTAATTCAGTCCGATCCCGGTATCCGTGGAGACATACCCTTCTCGCATCGCTCTCTAATTAAAATATTCAACTAGAGTTATTATAAGGTATACCATACCTAAGCTGTAACGGTTCAAAGCATTCCTATATTAATTACGAGAACGAGAAGACAAAGTACTCTACACAAAGCCAGATATTCTGAACTCCGTCCTTTGGCACGGCTGCATTGTTCAAAGTTCATAATTAATTTGTGAGCAAGTATAAATAGCAACCCAGCTTATGCAGCCACCCAGCTACATTGAGCTACATGTTGAAAAAGTCGTAACTTCAAATAAACGATAATTTTTTACTCGAAAATGTTTGTGATGTTGTCATGGTTTTGACAACCTTCTTTGAGTCGACCTTTCCGTGCTACTCGAATAAACAAAAGCAAGAAGTGTGGAGAGCTATAAATTTCTCTGTTGGAGAGTTGTATGAATTTTATTGCTGGTTAGTGAGCGATTTTCCAAATATAAATAAAGCTTGACATTGACGCACGTCTGGTCTGCGCAAAGCTAGATACTCTAAGGCGCAAAGTCAGAGCCATCTACAATGAGCTTCTTTTTTATTTTTTGCCTGTTAGAAAATCGCCCAATGTTTGTCAACTGCAAAGTCATTACACCTACAGACCGCGACAGTAATTTACCATTTTCGAATAAATGCCTTTTAACTAAATGCAATCGTACAGCTCACTACTTGACCGAAATTGGATTTGGGCGATTACGATGAAACGCAATATACATACACTATGGTTGCACTATGGACATTTACCTCCACAAACCAGTGACTTGACCGACTTGCCTCATAAATTGTATTTCTACGAACTGCTTGTCTACAAAATTTCATATCTGAACAACGACGGTTCGGATGTTATCGTCAAAGAACCATTCATAAAAACATACAACTGCCGGTTTGTTTGAGAAGACAATTTTATAACTATGTTTTTAAAGTTGAAACAGTAAGAAAAACTATGACCTCTGGCAGACTTGAACTTGCATACGAGCAATCACTGGGTTACCGTCTGCTTTGCCAATTAAGCTACAGAAGTCCCTGCTTTACCTGTCAATAATTCATGTGTGTTTGTCTGTAATTTTGCATAAAGTTTAAACTATAAAAACATAGAAATACCCAAAGCGTGGAAACACTTCATTCAAAATATTCAATTTTATAACTTTTTAATGTTTTTTTTTTGATGAAGTTTGGTATGTAATTTTATGAATCTTAGGAAAAATACATGACGATTGATTTATTTACGATTCAGTGTAGCCATTTTATCGTCAATATTATCCCCATTTTACATCACCACGGAGCACTTCTTATAGTTCCTGAAAACTTCAACCCACTTTCACATTACACACGAAAGCTGATAAAACACACATATTTTCATCATCAGCCGGAAGACGTCCACTGCTGGACGAAGGCCTCCCCCTTATTAGGGAGGGATTGCCGCAATCCCCACGCTTGGCAGGCGGCTTGGGGATCGCAGAAACAGTAAACCATTAACTGAGAGGACGCTGCCCATCCTCAGGTGGTTCTGGATGTTAGGACATACCCAGGTCCACATACATATTTTACGACGTGAAAATCGAAACAAGGTCGTTTTCCCCTTTCCACATCTACGATGAATCAAAAACGATCAGTTGCTTTGTTGAGCCAATTTCGACAATTTCGTTTCGTAAATATTCGCGCCCCTGGGCAGAACAGAATCCCCGGGGTTCCCAAAATATACGTTTGGTACTAGCCACGCCCCGCGGCCTCGTCCGTGGCAAGAATCCCACAAAAATCGATAAACAAAAAATATGTCACTTTCTGACTTTCCATGACAAAAATCACTTGTACCGTGCCGCTGCATCCCAAAAATACACTATCGCATTTTAATGCAAGTGGATATTAATAGTAGATAAGGAGCTGGGAGCTAGGGAAGAAAAGTAAAAAAAACTCATATCTCATGTATGTCTCTCGGTGTATAATAATTAAAAAATAGTAGGTGTGTAATATACTAATAACACCCCTCTGTTTGTGTCGGGGGTTCAAAATAGCCTTACTTTGAAACGGCTAGTCAGCTAAATAATGATATCTAGATTTTAAAATATTTGTTTATATGCGTCTGACCCTCGAAAGTTCAATCTACGATGGAGCAAGCTCGCCTAGAAGAAACCGATTCACTCGCGACTTGGACTTACAGTGGCGGCAAATATCTTGAGCCAAAAGCGGCGTAGTGGGGGTAAGTTTGCGCATGTACAGTGTACACTTCTAGACATAATAATGGTCATTGTGGACGTTTATTTAAGTAAAAACCCAAAAAATATACATTATTCTACTATTTAAAAAAAACTAAGAACCTTCGAGTTATAAAGCCGTGCTAGTTTATCAAACTAGATTTAAATGTCAATTTTAGTAGCTCTATGTCTTTTTTTACCTGGTGTCCTAATACGGTAAGAAACTCGGAGTCTGCTTTGTTTTATGATGTGTTTATGTTTTGTTTTGTTCTTTGATTATATAGAGAGAGAGAGCTAGGTCCTCCAAGGTTTTGTTTTATGACTGTCGCGTGGACGCGTGGCGTTGAATTCCCCTCGCGCACCCTTCGATCCACCAAAGATACTGTAAAATCATCACTGCGCAGCCAAGGCTCAAGTTGTTTGCCGGTTACTGTACCAGATTGTTTTTATCGGGAAACGCTCACTCGGGAAGCACGTTACAAAAAACACAGGGCATTTACAAATATTAGTAAAAATGTATAAGAATAGGATAGGAAATGTAGAAGGTAGGAATGTTAGTTTTCACCCACCGGGAAGACAAAGGATAAACTAACACCTCTAATTCTTCAAAACGTTGGTGGGCGAACCGGAATTTCGTCAGATAAAATCGGGCCAAAGGAAAGAAATAAATCTTAGCTGCGAGTTACGATTTACGGTTTTTTCAGAGTCGGTTGGGGGTGAATCGTCCGTTTACGGTTTGGTAATAGCGAATTTTTAATCTTCGGTATAAGATATCTTACGGATTTACGCTTAACGGTACTAAACATATTTCATACTATTTACTATTTTAACCTGGGACCTGGGTATGTCCTTAAACTGCAACCAGACCCACCGGAGGACGGGCAGCAGAGTCCTCTTGGTTAACGGTGGTGAGCATTCTGCGATCCCCAAGCCGCCTTTCAAGCGTGGGGATTATGGCAACACCCCTCCTATTGGGAGGCCTTCGTCCAGCAGTGGACGTTTTATGGCTGATGCCGACTATTTTAATAACCAGGTGTTATAGGCACACTCTTTAAAGGTAAAACGTGATTCGGTTACCATAATACTACGTATCACAGCGTCGTTCTCAATGAATGTCAGCTACGCTGACTGGGCCTCTATCTATCCCAAAAACCAAAGTCCTTTCAAACTTAATGTCAACAAACATTCAAAAACCAGGTTAATTTATTTCTGTTATTTTATACTACCTACCCCCGGGCACGAAATCCTAATTAATTCCTTTAATATTAGATGACGAGCTCACCTTCCCACAATTTCGCCCTCGACGGCTAATGGACTACGGAGCATTTTATTTTAGCGAATCCGTTTCTATTTCGTAAATAACTGTTTTATTTATTTGTTAGCATGGTCCTCCATCAACGGGTATATAGGTCCTTCAAAACGCAAACAGCCCATTCAGGGTGCTTCGACAGAGTCTTGGCATCTGCGTTCGAGAAGTAGCGATTTAAAGAGCAAGGGTGGTAGACGCTTGCATGTCCTGGAACTCTCTTACGTTTTAATAGTGCTGTAAGTACTAAAGTCCTGAATTACAAGTAAGTCTGTTTCATATAAATACGGCGGATTTTTTATCTAAATTAGCACAAACCAAAATATATAACGTCATAGTAACATTAGTTACTAACCTAACCTAATGACATGCGAAGGATAAGACGCATTGATAGAAAACACCATATTTTACTAAGCATCGTCACTCTTATCGCTTTTTTATAGTAGTAGGTCTCTACTACAGAGTCCGCCTGGGAAAGTACCATACCTTTGCCAGTTATTCCAGTTATAGCTTGCAGTAGCGTGCAAGCATTACTGTGTTCCGGATTGAAGGGCAATGTTACCAGAGAAATTACTGGGTATGAATTATTTAACATCTGATATTTCAGGGTGACGAGCGCAGTACAGTGCAGCGCAGGATTTTATTCGCAAGTTCACAATTCTGGCACTGCTACTGTTAGTGGCAGGCGTGTCGCTTACCACCAGGCGAACGTCCTGCTCGTCTCGTCACTTGACTGTATGAAAAAAAAGTGAAAGCTATAAAACAAGAATCCAAGAAAATTTGTTAGAATTCCTGTAATCGCTCATTTTACGGCGCCGTAGGCCTTGGGTACACCTATAAAAGTTCTCCGATTCAAACATCGCTGGCTCGGCGAGACTAGAACATTAAAAGTTTATTATACTTATAGTTTTTACAGCAATTTCAATGTGTAAGGTAGTATTTGCAATTTTAAAAAAATCATCAATATTATCGGAGTATTAGATACGCTAAAGAAAAGTACAATATTGAGGTGAATGATAGTAAAACTATCTACTGTATACTTCGAGCATAAGCCCTTATGCTAGGGCTTCACCTGCGTGTAATGTCATTATTTAGCGCGGTATTTGATACAGTACGCAGATTATAGCCGTTGGCATCTCCAATGTATATGCTCGAAAACTATAAAAACTGCACAAAACGTCTGTGTGGCAATGTATTCCTTAAATAATCAAAATCAATACCTCAAAACATCATACATACTTTCTAGTGTACACAACTAAGTTTTTATACAATGTGTAACAAAAAGATTCAACAATAATAAAGGGTATGTATGTACTCATCATTAAGAAGTATTTTACTATGTGGCCAACCTTGAAACGGCGAAACAAAAATCAGCTATCCTAATTACTTACATTACATAACTTCATTGACCTTGGATAAAATTTATGGAACAGCTTATTTTTACATCATTTCAGCGTTGGCCCATAGAAAAAAAAACATAATGATGAATACATACTCTACATACATCGTCGTCAGCCATAAAACGTCCACTGCTGGACTAAGGCCTCCCCCTTAATAGAGGGATGTTGCCATAATCCCCACGCTTGGCAGACGGCTTGGGGATCGCAGAATGCTCACCACCGTTAACCAAGAGGACGCTGCTGCCCGTCCTCCGGTGGGTCTGGTTGCAGTTTAAGGACAAACCCAGGTCCTTCCAGGTACTCTACATACATACTCTTCCGTAATGTTGAACCTTTTTGTTAAAAATTGTATATGTAAAACTATAGCGAGGTATGTAGGTATGAATTATGCATAGTACACCTGGGTGATCCATGGGTACGTTTAATTACTCATAGTACACCGGTGGACCACGGGTACAAAAAGGTATCCGTGCAACACCTAGGTGAACCACGGGGAAGAAACGGGTAAATCGTTCGATTATTAGTTGTTTAGAACCATTAATGGTTTGTAAATAACCCTACTACAGCTGACATGAGAATGTGGACTACTATTACATGGACTAGAATCCAATCCGACATGGTAACTTTCGAACCTTGTCACTGCTAACGATTTCAAAACTCCTTCTGGAAACTTGACTTTACTTATAGAGACAGAGTCCCAAAAAGTTCAATATAGTGGAACAGAATAATAGGTCAAACATTTGTGGTTTCTTGTGTGCAGAGAATATTGTAATATTGGCATTCCTGGGTCTTACATTCAGTCCTCATTTATATTCAACCTTTAACATAATAATACGTTTTCAGAAATTCAATTTTACGATACGTATACCATTTTCGTTAACTTTATCGAAGAATAAGTAGAATGTAATGGATGTTGTAGATAAAATACGTTGATATGTTTTTTTTTTCGCATGGCGATTGTCGTCTGTGACTTATTTGTCCCGTTTACTTGGATACTCATTATTTGTAGTGGTAGGACTCTACAGCAGAGGCCGCCTGGAGTACCACACCTTAGCCAGTTATTCAACCGCCAAGCAGTAGTGTGCAAGCATTACTGTGCTTCAGTTTGAAGGGCAATGTTACCAGAGAAATTACTGGGTATGAAGAGATTTAACACCTAATATCTCAGGGTGACGAGCGCAGTGCAGTGTGGCACAGTGTTCGCAAGTTTACAATAGGCATGTGGCCTAATGTTTAATTTATGACAAATAACAGGCTCAGTGATGAATATAACTAAATACATTACAAAAACTGAAAAAATAAATTGTATTGGCTGATAAATCTCTGAGATATGAGCGTTTAAAGTTTTAGGTGGGGATAGAGAGGGGATGCTCTATCCCTTTCTCGCAAAGCACGTGTTAGTATAGCATTTGTATGCCGCGCCTGAGGCTTGACGTCATAGCTCAGTATAGCGCGCTCTCTGTCTAGCTTGAAATTAAAATACATAGAACTTATTTATTTATGAATTATTTTAAATTTTGTTTTCGTTGATAGGCTCTATTGATGATCAGCTTTTTTATGAGATAATAAAACAATTTTAGTCATCATGCCTATTCTTGCACTGTACTGTTATGGTAAGCGTGACGCTTACCACCAGGCGAACGTCTTGCTCATCTCGCCACTTGATTGTATCAAAAAAAAAAATGTTGTATTCAAGGTTTTTTTTTGATTGACGGTTTAGTCGCATTATTATATTATATTAGCTATATATCCTATTCGTAAAGCGTGCCACGCTCGCAATAGTAGTAATAGTCCCATTTGCAAAATGTAAAGCTTCGAGACAAAACAAGAAAATATCATATCGTTGACAACATCGTTTCATTTTCTCAGAGGGTGCTATTAGCGTTGTAGTTGTGTATTCAGTACTAACGACAGGAATGTCGACATTCCTGGAGGGGAAGGCGCGCTCCATTGGTATTCCCCCCAGCACAATACGCGACCGCCTTCCAAAGCAGCTGTTACTTTACTACAAGGACGATGTTGTAAAAGCGATATTGCGGGGATTTTGAGAGCTTCACAGCTGTATTGTTTCCGGTACAGCCCACTTAAGAAAACCTTGTTTGGTCTGCAAAATTTTACAAGGAAATTATTATAGAAGGGAACTCGACTTAATTATTTTTTTAAAGAAAATGTCCACCCAATATTTATTTATTAATTTATTATAGCGCTCGTGACGTAGCTTGACTTGGTGTTCCCGAAAGATCAGCAAAGTTAAGTAACGGGTGATCCAGTTGGTCTGCAGATGGGTAACCGTGAGTGGTATTTACAATGGAACGCTATCATAAGTCTGATCGACAGTTATATTTACAGATTTTCAGTCATGGTTGTTCGTCAGAGACCGTCAGAGACAGCACATAAATAAAAAACTAACAAACTTAACTAATCGAGAAATAAATTATCCATTCATTTACTTCTAGCTTTTAGCACAATAAAGCATAATACGCTTTAAAAAAAATACAACCGAATTCAACTTCAAATACCTGGATGGCATCTTTTTATTGAATTTTGATTTAAAACCCAAACTACTGAACCGATTTCGATAAAATTTATATGGGACCACCTCTGAAGTACTACATCAAACAAAAAAAAACATTATATTAAAATTAATTCTTGAATCTTGATTAAAATCAGTTCATAATTGGCGGAGTAATTGCGTAACGTACATACAATATATATATATATATATATATTAAATACAGTCGAATTGAGAACGTAGACGTAGCAATTTTTCAGAACCAGGTATGATACAAAATATATATTTTTAAGTTCCTGCCTCTCCCTAATCGAAATATTCCTGGATAGCTGGATACCTTTACATATTATTAATATGTTCTACCATATACTAAAGGAATTTTGGACAGAGCCATTTTCCACTGAGAGCTAGAAGTGATTTCCATCATCATCATCAGCCCGGAGACGTCCACTGCTGAACGAAGGCCTCCCCTTAGACCGCCACACTGTACGACAACCTGCCGTTTGCATCCACCTGTTGCCCGCGACTTTTACAATGTCGTCGGTCCACCTAGTGGGAGGCCTTCCTACGCTTCATCTTCCGGTTCGCGGTCGCCACTCAAGAACCTTTCTTCCCCATTATATTCTTCGGTAGGTATAAACATTAAATACCTACTTTATAAATAAATAAAATCCAAGATAATTATATTAATCGTAACCTGTTAACATTATTTCAACACACTGCAAAAACTCAGCGGCAGAGGAATTACTGCGATAGTCAAACCCCTTATTTATTGAACTAAAACTCCAACGCCTCCATTTAGCCTAAGACATTGAACCAACATGCAAGTAACATACATAACTAGGGATCAGAGGTCAAGCTGCCAAGTCCGCTTCTTCCCCACTGCTCAACTAGGAGCCATAAAATGATGGCATACTATATCACAGCTAAATCGCAGATAAACTAAATCCCTACAACTTGCACAATAATCTTGCACTGGACTGAACAGTGGCATGTGAAGTGAAGCGAACTGGGTCAACTTAGGCTAGTCTCCCACTGGGAAGCTAAAATAAAGATAATACACTTTAAAAAAAAAACAACCGACTTCAATTTCGACTACCTGGATGACATCTTCTTATTATTATTATCTTCTTATTCTTATCTTCATATTTTCCAGTTATTTTTCCAGTAAGTTTGATTTAAAAACCAACTTAGGTAGTTGATACCTCTGACGTATCAACTACCAAAAAAAAAATTTCCAGATATATTTTTTACAATCGGTTCACAATTGACCGAGAAATCGGTGAAAATACATTACATAAAAAAAAGCTAGTCGAATTGAGAACCTCCTTTTTTGAAGTCGGTTGAAAATACTATAAAAAAGCCAACCATATACGACCTTACTGCATGCAGCTAAAAAAATCCTGAAGCAAATCTCTGAAGTCCCAATCAAATGGCGCAATAAAATTCAATATGGAGGCGTTAAATCTATCCCAAGGCGCTTTCCCAGCTCAAATATTTTAACAGTAGGGCAAGTTACGCTTTTCAGAAATATACGGCTTTCTCCCACGGCTAGGAACTGTTGATATACGGTAATAAACTCATGGCTATCGGCCCACAAGCTAAAGAAATCATGACAGATGGATATACACTTATGAATATCGGCCCCTAGCCCATATCGGGCTATGAAATGGTTACATACTGTAATTTTCTTACGGTTATCGCCCCCAAGTTTGAAAAATAATGGCATAGGGTAATACAGTTAAGATTACTTGACTAAGGATATTGGCTCCTACGTTTGTTTATATATTTATTGAGATACGCCAACAGTGAACATATTACTCATTCTTTGTAGGTACATAACACAATACACAATACGTTTAAGAAATGGTAGCAGAAGGTCATAGAGTAGTTCCTACCTCTATGCAGAAGGTAATATATTTATGGCATAGAGCCTGGTTCAACAAGCTTGCCGTAAAGGGAGCAAAACGGCACGACAGAGACACATATCCATCTATCGCGAGACACATCGTCAACATTGTGAGCAGGTGCTCAGTGTGGACGACCATGCCGCTCTTGGATCGGAGTGGTTTATTCAGTCATCAAATAGTTGCACTCTTCGCACACTGTTTAAAACGTCTGTAATAGACTTGGAGAATAAGGAGTTGCGATGAGCGACTTGCAGCCGCAGCCCCTTATTTTGCGGACCGAGTGTGCGACGCCACACTTATTTGCTCAGTCTGCTAACGCCCGCCACGCGTAACGGTCATTCAAAAATGCATATTACACGTACGATTTTTTATGTTTTACCCAGTAAAAGTAAAAATTAAATGAATTGCTCCGTTTCTTTATGTAAAAATTACCGAGGGAAAAATTCAAATGACATGATTGGTATCTCATTTAATTCGTAAGTAATTTTATTTGTATATTTAGTGAACTGTACTATAAAATTTAAAAACGCGACATCTAGCGTGATAATATAAGTGTTAGTTCACTAGGGCGATCCTCAAAAACTTATCCGAAATACCGCTAGATGGCAGTACAATTTGCCACTCCTGCCGCTAACCTACACCTCCCCGCACAGTCACGCGTCTTTCCAAGGATAAATCCTTTGATCACATCTCTGCTTCTATTACTCTGTGGTAATAGACGTAAAGGCCATACATTATACTCCATGTGTAAGAAATAATGATAGACAAATCTGGGTGGAGTCGTTGTTCCAATGGGGATCCACACTGCCTTTTTTTCGCTAGGTTGCCCATTGTCGATGCGGCCATAGTCAACTGTCAATCTCCTACATATTGTTGTATTATTTCTACAATTAAATGGTTTTAATCTTATTAGATTCGGATTACCAGGGAAAATCTGCATATACATACTGGTTCGTATAGCAATCCTTTGCCCTGCTAATTAAAGCTCTGTCCAACATAAAATGTAGACAACTATCTAACCTACACCTCTATTTTCAGGCCGTCAACAGCTTCATAGATTCTTATTAAAATAAGACACAGTACCCAGTATTTTTTCTTGGACTAGATTATCGACAACGCCCTCATCAAGAGCAGATAGATATAACCAAAGATTAACAAGAAAACTTGATTTAGCCACATCCGGACCGCCGCTGGCGCCATCTGCGAGGGTTTTTCCCTGTGGAACGCCATTGGCGACAAATGACAAAAAATGTAGATGTTGGTATCTGTTGACAATGAAACTGTGGCACCACTCCGAGAGAACGTTCCCAAGTGAGATTACGACAAACACTTGATCTGCAAGCACGTTGTTACTGTCCGTGAAAGTATTTGATGTAGAGCTTGGCGCACAGATTGAAAACGTGATTCTGGGAATTTTAAGTGGGATATATTTCCGAATGAGGGCTCTATTGGTTATTATGGGTAACTTTCAGCCGAAAGGAAAATAAACATAAAATATTCACGATGTTATATCACCGCATGATAAAAACTCTGTATTCGTAAAAAAAAATTGCATAATCAGCCTTTTCTAATTGTCCACTGCCACTGGAGCTAGGCCTACCCTCGAAGAGCGAATGAGCCATATTTACCACGCTGGCTCAGTTGCAGGTGATTTCACATACCTGTGGACTTGGGTATGTCCTAAAACTACATCCAGAACGGAGGACGGGCAGCAGCGTCCTCTTGGTTAACGGTGGTAACACTCTGCGAACCCCAAGCCGCCTGCCAAGCGTGGGGATTATGGCAACCCCTCCCTATTAAGGGGGAGGCCTTCGTCCAGCAGTGGACGTCTTCGGGTTGATGAGTGACTTCACCTACGCAATTAAATTTCTTCTCTGAACTTATGCAGGTTTCCTTCAACGAAAAGCAAAAAATGGTGTGCAATAAAAAAAAGCGTTGGCTTTGAGGAAGGATTCTCTGTGCGTTGCCGTTCATCGTGACACCGCCACCAAAGTACTGGGCACGCTGACAGCTGGCAAGGGGCTTGAGTATCTGACCTCTAGCATTGCATCGGCCTATACTATAGGATACTATTTGTTGTATGTGGTAAGCAAATTCATTACATCATCAATTTTACAGATATACTCAAAAAAAGTAAGTTGAATTCTATTGATCTTTGGATATTAAAATAGCAAATAAACGTATTTGGAACATCCTAAACGATTTAGTAATATAGTTTATTCTATGCTTTGCTTAGCAGTAACTAAGCAGACAAACTGACTAAATCTGAAGTGTTAGTAAATACACTGCGAACCTATTATTTCTAAGCAAAACCGTCGGAATCGCTATCGAAAAATAGTAAGTAACTATATTATTTTTATCAATCAACGTATATATAATATTTATTTAGCCAAACAGTAGTTAACAAAAAATGTACAGAAAAATTATAATAAACAATGTTTTTTTGTATACTAGGAAGCTAAAATTAACATGAATTATTAAAATCTAGATATAGGTATATTAAACTAACTAACAAAGAACTATAAGATAATAAAAATATAAGATCCGCAGAATCGCACTACACGAATTATGTAGATGCTAGATAATACGTAATCTAAAAATGTTCTTAGGTCTGGCTTTTCTGAGAAAAGAGGCCCACCTCGACGTGAACTAACAAGGCCTACGATGATTATAAACTATTGCTGAATCAAACATAACCTTAAGTCCGCCATTCTGTCTAGAAATTACAAAATAATTGTTGCCAAAAGACAAGTTGAACATTCACCACGCTTAACGGATAGGGAAACATGTTCGACTCATTTCTTTTTTTGTGGTGGCTTCACAGGTTTTCCTTTGCCAGTCCCCAGAACATCATTACAAATTTTTTGCAGTGGTTGCAGAAGCTGATCGGCATCGGATACCAGCTGATTTCGACGATTGTTTAAAACATCCATCACTTTGTGGACACAGTTCTCTAGCGCATCGGTTCCTTTAACCAAAGCACTGCACGCTCTCGTTGCTTCTTGGGCAGAATATTCACCACCTTCACTGAACAATGTGATATAGGACATCAGTCTAACGCTTGAGATGCGAGCATTCTGAACTCGATGTTCAACTATTCTTTTGTATTCATCAATAGCATCGTTAATCGAGTCTACATAAAGTTTTCGGTGTTTCAACAGGCGGGGTGCATAACTACACATTTTTAAACGTTTTATTTCAGGATCCGGAGGCTCTGTGCTCTCTATGAGCACGTCAATTTTTTCTTTTATGCTCCCAACCCACTCATTAAACGGATATAAAAATATATTTTCCGAAGACGGGAATGTTGATGCATCTTTGGGTAAAGTGTCTATTATAAGAGTCAATGCATCTAAATGTGAGGTAAGACGAGCCTCGTGATGGTTCAGCTCTGAAAGTCGCCTTTCACGAGCAGCCGTAACCCTTTCCACTCGAATGCTGTGTGAAACCATTTTAAGGGAAAACCTCATGTGCATAGCGTTTGCTCTTTCTTCTACCCAAAATCTAGCCTGTCGACGCAATTCCTCAGGAACCAACGAGACATTATTCTCGAAAGATTCCAGAAATCCGTTTCTCCAATTAAATAGAGCAAGTTGTTCGAGCTCTGTTTGTAAAATAGCTCGTGGTAATAGGCACAACAAGCTCTCAGACGGTGCTTTTGGCGTAGAATATTGATCTTGATTGGGTACATTGGAATTTAGAGGCTGCGAGATACGGATAGATCGCGGGTGCTTATCCAGAAAACACTGAAACTCTGAAAGCAAAGTCTTTGCAAATGAAGTTGGTAATTTCATAAATTCTTCAAGACGTCCGAGCTCTGCTTCACTGTGGAGTCGATACATTGCGGCAGTTCGTTCGAGCATATCTATTACATTCCCATATTCAATCTGTAGCTTATCGGAGTCAGAAGATTCTCGTAGATGCTGTAATGCTATGTTGATGGTAACTTCATTAGCCATTTCTATAGCATCGTTGCTGGTAAGCAAGTCTTCTACAGATGTAATCGTCAACTTTTGCGCCAAAGCCTGACGTAGAATATGATTGTCCCAAAGATGACCAGCATCATGTAACACGTTAAATGTATCCTGGAGACAGTTCCCTAACGACCATAAGCTTTTTTGCATGGCCATCATATCGCCGGTAGCGGTTCCGGCTAGTTCTCGTTTCTTATAAAGACTATTTGATAAACGACAAATAGCTTTCTCGATCATTTGATGAAATTCTATAGCTTGACTCGAGGTAATATCAAGGTTGGTTAGATAATAATTAGTTCCAAAATCTTTTTCTAAATCTATAAGTCTATTCGAAAAGTTGTTGAAAATACGCATCACGGCAGCTTTATACGCTTGCACCAAACGCAGAACATAATCATCGATTGCTTCAACTTCATTTGTTGTTGAGCAAATAGATAACATTGAGGTTTCACTTTTCTTTTCACCGACAGCACTCGCAGATCGTTTAGTTTTAGGTCGCTTTCCGTAATCATACAGCAGAGCACTTTGTGCGCGATCCCTTGTACTTGTTCCTAAACAAAGCTGATTAATTCCCGACCGCGCACGTACGACACTCTCGTCAGCTTGAACACGGAGCTGTGCTTCGAGATCAACATAAGCTCTGGTGTTACTTATTAGCTGCTGATTAATTTCATACACGCGCTCATCAAAGTCATGCAGCAAGTCTCGCGGGGCAAGATGCCCAACCTTGATTAGACTCTGAAAGTGATCGCGGAGAACGATTCTCAGGCCTTCAGCGCGTTCTCTCTCCACTACTGATGCTTCGCGTTTAAAATGTGCCATTTCATCTATTCTTTGAGAATACAACTGGTAAATTTCTTTGAGCGCTTTGTCACGTAATTCTATCTCCAAAACAGATCCATCGGATTTGTAATTTTGTACAACGCAACCAATTTGATTGTTGTTGTATTGAATATGAGCGAGAAGAGTTTCAGCTAATGCTCGTATTTTTGAATCTATCTTGTCATTAACGGTTTTCGCTGCGCCTGTGATATCTTGTAGTATTTTAGCGTGATCTTGATTTATTTTTATGAGATAGTTGGCCAGGATAGGGCCGCTGTGCCTTGGCACCCACTTGTCTGGCAGTGCAGCGACCGCGGCATCATCTTCGGCACATCCTGAAGCTGCCACATGGTACGTAGTTATTATATTTTCACATTCACATTTTGTAAAATTCTTTTTTAAAACTGTCTTTTTAATTTTATTGTTGCTAAACATTATAAAATAGTTTTTTTTTAATTATATAATTTGACCTTGTCTTTGTAGTAAAAGTGTCAAAAAATTATCATAGCGTCAAAGAGGATTCAATACTACGTAGGTAAATAATATGTTTCTATGATCCAGCGAATAGAGGCCAACTATGTATGTATAGGTCCATCCACTGATGAGAGAAGGCCTTACTCTAGAAGGTCCATCCCACAAAAGGTCCGGTAGTTCTGTTTTTTTATATGTATGGTGGGTCGATACAGTGGTTTTATAAGTAGAGAAAGAGAGGAGCTAAATCCTCCAAGGGTCGATAGAGTAATTAAAAATACAAGTTTTCATGCCCGTCCTATGCTTCCTCCGCCATCTTGGAAAAACTAACAAAAGATGGCACCTTTTTTCAGTATTTGTAGTAGTTGTTAAAAAAAGGAATAATATGGCATAATCCGGGAAGAAAATAGGGGAATACGTTTGTAAGTAGAATCACTCGCCGGATTCCCCCTTAACTACTGTTCATACCAAGGAATACTTAAGAAAACAATGGTAGGTACATATGAGAACAATGCACAGGTCGCGTCATGTAAAAAAAAAACGCCATAAGAAAGTAGAGGGGGTGTGTTCGCGCATGTGTACACATGCGCACAAAAGTACTAGGCCTATTGTTTTAAATAATTATTAATTAGCCTTTGGTCGCAGCTTCGTATATTGGTTATTGCTAGGTACATGGCAAAATATATTGGATATCGCCTAAATCGCCTACTGCGCAGCTTAACCGCCAGCGTTATTTTTACATGACGCGACCTATACTTCGATAAATCTTTAAAAACTTTTGAATCATTTTAATATTTGCGTCCTGACGTCGTTTTGGAGCTCCGGTAGTAGTTATAGTACCCTGTGCTTGGAGACAGACCGGAAGCGTAGATTTAGAATAGAGATGTAATAGAATCCCTAGAGAACCTTTGGGTACGTAGTAAAACTGATGCCATGCCGAAACCTAAAAACGAGCAGGTCGAAACTAATTAAAATTAGCACCATGTAGTTTGCAATACTTATCAGATTATTCAAGAATAAATAAAACAGCGTTTATGGTACATATCGTATGCTCGGTTTTAATGGTCCAACTGAACCTAAATCCTATCCTAACTAATAAAAAGAAGTAAATAATTAATATAAATAAGTATATTATAACATGCTGCTCCGATCAGAATGAAACGTAAATTTAATTAAATTTCACAAGTATATTTTAAAATGGCAATATATTATGCATTGTGTCATCATCATCATCAGCCCGGAAACGTCCACTGCTGAATGAAGGCCTCCCTCTTAGACCGCCACATTGTACAACAGCGTGCCATATGCAGCCACCGGTTGCCCGCGACTTTCACAATATCGTCGGCCCGCCCAGGGCCCGATCTAAGCGCAAGCCGGGCAACGGCCTGAGCGGCAAAAATTACCCAGCGGTATGGGAGAACGTGGCGAATTTCTTCCCTACGCGGACCGAGTCACAGGGTGACTTCTAGCGGCTCGTATGGTGTTAGTGTAAAGAGCAGCGAATATTATTTTTGCACGGAGCGGCTACATAGCTAGATCAGGCCCTGGGTCCACCTAGTGGGGAGGCCTTCCTACGCTGCGTCGAATGGAGAGAGCTATGCTCGGAGTTATACTTTGTGCGATAAAATCCGGAACGAGGATATTCGCCAAAGAACCAAAGTCACCGATAGCTCGCAGGGTTTGCAAGTCGAAGTGGCGCAGGGCAGGCCACATCGCTCGAAGAACTGATAACCGATGGGAAGAAAGGGTTTCGAATGGCGACCGCGTATCCGCGTATATAGTATTATCAGCCAGGAGACGTTCAGTGCTGGATGAAGGCCTCCCCATTGATGGGAGGGAGCTGCTGTAATCCCCACGCTTGGCAGGCGGCTTGGGAATTCTAACCACAGTTAACAGAGAGAACGCCAATCCTTCGGTGGTTCTAGATGCTGCTTAAGGACATACCCAGGTCATACTGATATTATAAATGAGAAAGTAAGTTTGTAAACGAGTGAATGAGCATGTAATCAGTGTAATATAATACTCGGGACTGTGGTTTCACATATAGGCTACTTTTTATCCCGAATAAGTAGATGATTCTTGTATACATTTTAAAATTCACTAGTCACTAATTAATTAGTCTCGTGCGGGTTTTATCAAGTGGCTAATTAGTTTGTATTTAATTGATTTACTTAACAAAAATTTGTTATAGATTTAAATAAACATTAATTCATGTTATCAATTTAAATATCGAAGATATTCTGTGATGCCTTAACTTATAACATAACCTAAGCCAGGGGTGGGCAAACGGTCGATCGCAAGCGGTTTTAGCATACTTACATAAGAAACTTACAAAAACTGAAAAGATTACAAACCGCTATTTTACTTCAAAAACAATACCAGGTAATACCAGCGGCCTGATTTCGTAACTACAATGAATATGAAGTTCAGTTTGACGAAACTCAGTCTGACGTTGCTCATGCCCACTATGACGTTCCTTTAAGCCCAGTCTGACGTCACAGTGGCTTTCGTCTAATGAAATTCATTTTCACCGGTTTCAAGCCGATTGAATGAACGAAATGACGTAAAATTCGAATTTTCTAACTTGAAATGGGGTTGAACTTTGGTTGAAACCCATTCCTAAATGTCAAATGAAACAGGCTAGTCTCTCGCCATGGAGATCAATTAAAATCGCGCCTTTGCAGACAGTTTTAGTGAAAAAAACGTATACTATGGAAAAAAAGCAGTGTTTAAGTAATAAGCCTCAGAGTCTCTAAGGTTTTTATGCTAATGGATTCGATATAAATTAACATTTCGTTAATAATTTACTAAGTTATTGAACTAGACTGCCAGTGCGATATAGAAGCTTGTTGGGAATAAATCGACGAATGCTGAGAGAGGCTAATACGCCTCTCATGTCATCAGATCATACGGAGAGGTATATTGGCCACTCGTTGGCCGTCTGCGCAAAACGGAGTAGGTACGAGGCGTTGCGTGAAGAGCTAATTCCTCTCTTGCCGTCAAAACAGCGCACTTGGTAGTGTTCGGCCGGAAATAAAGGTAAATTTTTAGATGTGCTGCTTCAGATGATTAACATTCTGCGATCCCCAAGCCGCCTGCCAAGCCTGGGGATTTTGGCAACTCCTCCCTAATAAGAGGGAGGCCTTCATACAGTAGTGGACGCCTTATGGCTGGCGATGACGATGATTAAATTAATTTTTACAATATACTTATTATACCTATTGATGAGGCATGTTTACTATGATAGCATAGTAATGTATTAAGTTTGGAAGATTTTAGAAAACAATTTTGTTGTAGATTTATGGAAAAAAACGGATTCCATGGAGTGGTATTCATACGCACTTAATATGTTACACAAGGTACATAGCTAATGAAAAGCTCTTTTAAATGCTTATCATACATTATGTAGGATCTACACTAAGGTGCACGGTACACTTGTCTGGGTAAACGCTGCACAAAGGGAATCTGCATTCGGAGCACAAAAGAAATGCATTCAGGCAATATGTTGATTAAACCCAAGACAATCATGTAAGCCCTCTTTCCAAAACTTAAAACTGCTGACACATGCATCAATATATACTAAGCTGCGATTCTAATTAGAAATAATTTAAATTATTATTATACTTTGAAGGTGAAACAACTTAAAAATTTGCTATCTATGCCAAAAAGCAGAAAACCTCAAAAAGAGTGTTTTTATCAAATGGGTTGAATTATATAATAAAATACCGCTATCTATAAAAGAAACAGACAATAGTGACAGTTTTAAATTTAGACTTAAGAAGTTCCTAATTAACAAGGCATACTATACCATTGATGTGTTCCTCAATAATAAATCATAATAATTACACCTAATTGGCATAAATAATTTTAATAACTAAAAGTATAAGAGGACCAGCAGCAGTGTCCTCTCGGTTAAACGTGGTGAACATTCTGCAATCAGCAAGCTGCCTGCCAAGCGCGGCGTGGGGATTATGGCAACCCCTCCCTATTTAGGGGGAACCAGCCAACCAATGTGTTAGTTTTTGTTTAAGTAGGCTACATTTAGGTAAGATTAACAAATCATTGAATAACTAGGTATTACTAAATAATTAATGTATTTCAGGTGATTATGGCTATGCTCCGAGGCCTTGGTTGATGACCCCGTTCCTCAACACAGAGCCAAACTCTCCTGAAGTCCACTACACTTCAATGCATGTGTGCAATCTTTAATGTGGTGGAGAGATGCATTGGTGTGGTCAAAACCCGCTGGCAATGCCTATCGTCTTACAGGTGTGTAGTTTTCTATTATTAAAAAAGTAAATTGAAAAACTGTTCTAATTTTCTTCCTATGATTGATTGACTGGCCCATTTGATCGCACACTTACCTGATGTTAATTGAGGCAAGATCATCCTGCCAGCAATATTAGTTTGCCAAAAAGTAACAGGTATAAATAAATAAACAGAATTAATATACAATTTATAATTATTAAGCATAACTGTAATACAAACTACCTACTTTTACAATCAAACAAGTGACGAGACGAGCAAGACATTCGCCTGGTGGTAAGCGTCACGCCTGCCCATAACAGTAGCAGTGCCAGAATTACGAACTTGCAAACACAATCCTGCACCGCACTGTGCTGTGCTTGTCAACCTGAGATATTAGATGTTAAATCTCTCCAGTAATTTCTCTTGTAACATTGCCCTTCAAACCGGAACACAGTAATGCTTGCACATTACTGCTTGGCGGTTGAATAACTGGCAAAGGTGTGGTACTTCCCCAGGCGGATTCTGCAGTAGAGTCCTACCACTACAACACTACTACCTACTTTAATTTATTAACTGTGTGTTAAATACATTTCAGGTTCCACCATGTCACCGTGCATCTGACTGAACTGCCTAGCTAGAAGATACCTTCAACTGCATGCCTTCACAAGTCTTCCTGGCAGGCCTTTTATCACCCTTAGTCAAGAAATAATAGTGAAAGAAAAACTTTTTTTTTCAATGCATTTATTATGAACAATGGTTATGTGTACATACTGATGATTATTATAACTAGGTATGTTATAGTCGCACAGTCTTTATTTTTCCTACAAAAACAGTATTTAATATTGTGTGTTATTAAAGTTGTGTATTAAATATAAGAAACAATAAAAAGAACACATGCTAAATTTTTGTCATTTATTTATTGCACCAAGTATAAAACCTACCTAGAAATACTATACATTAAGGATACTGTTACAATACAATACAACAGAATAACTTATAACAAACGAATAACGGATTGGTTCTGTTGCGAGGAACTTCAGTCTTTTATTTATTTTTTGCACCAAGTATAAATCCTACCCTATACATATCCATGTGCTGTATATATACTGTACTGTGTACATATTATCACACAGTATACAAATTGAATTTTATCTTGGGTGTGATACCGATATAATGAAGTGAGTTACTGATACATTACCGGTAGACCAACCAACGAGCAGCAGCGGTGGTTACCGGTGAATGCAAATGGTACACAGTGTGGTGGTCAAAGGGTGAGGCCTTCGTTCAGCAGCGGACGTCTTTGGGATGATGACGATGACTGATACATTTGCTTTGAGTAAGTAAGTTCGTTTAGGCTGAGTGGCCAGCCCTAGTGTCAGAGTTAAAGTGCCGCCCGAAGGCCTCTGATATGGCTGACGGTTGTTGTTAACTAAAATTAACTTGCTGAATTGAGTCATACATATAATCATGATCTTTCACTTGTGAGATACACACCGATTTTGAAGACTATATGTTGAGCGCTGGCTCTCCACTCGCTTCAGCCATATATAGCCTTTACGACATGCGAGCCGTACAATACGACAATACAAACTTCTAATACATGTACATGTGTTCTCTTTTTGTCATGCAGTAATTAGATTCGCTATCTATATTTTCCGGCAAATGTAATATGCATACTTTTAGCTAGGTATGCTTGATTGTGTTGTCTTGTTAATTTTGAATGATTTGCAAGCACTGGCCCCGTCTATTACATTATCACCGTCGCTGGTTAAAGTAGTATTAATAATAAGCTAAGTAGCAACCAGGAACGTTGACCACAGATTACACTTCATCATCATCACTCGCCTTAGTTCACTGCTGGACAAAGGCTTCTTGCAAGATACGCCACTCAGTTCTACCTCCACCTTCCTACTGCCAAGTGGCAGTCAAACGCAGAGAAAACAGTATTATTAATTTATAAAATTGTCTGATGGCACTGAATGTAAATGTCACTAAGTAGTAAGCACTCCACTGATATGGCTATCACTCGCCGCGAAGAAAATTAATGTTGGTTTTCGTCCAAACCATCTCCTTTTTCTAGATTTTCAGTGAGGGCTCAGGGCCAGTGCTGTATCCTGCAGCGCTTGCCAACTGTTCTCACTGCCGTGAGGTCGCTTGTTTTTGTTGGCCACCGGGCCTCTGTTGGTTCTGCCACTAGGCGTTCGAGCTGCCTGAGCCGGCATTCTGATATATTTGATACTGATTTTAATATTCACACCACATAATTCTTCCAAAGAGTATTCACACCACATAATTCTTGCTAAGAGTATTCACACTATCATTATATTCCACTTTTATAATGTATGTAAGGTATTAAATAGAATTAAATGTTTAATTACGTAGTTCTATTTAAAAACTTTTTTACTTTTCATGTTAGCGCGCAAATCAGTGTTGCCAACTGGTTATCAGGAATTAGGGCTAGATCAAATTCAAAAAAGGGGTATATTTGCCCAAAAAAAATAAAAATGGGCTAAATAGCCAATTCATTACGAAAAGAACTTGATTCTTTAAAATAATTTATAATTTTTGTGTGTAGTTTAAAAATTAAATACAAAATTTCGGATATGTTATTGTTTATTGACATTTCAAAAATTAAAAACCAGCTTGAAGAGTTAATCAACCAATCAATCAATCAATAAGGAGTTAATCTATCTATCTTGTTTTTTAAAAACCTGGAAAACATGTTTATTTTAAGCAGTTTATATGTTGGCGTCTTCATCAGATGAGTCTTCGTTGAATTCGTTGCGTCCCTCGTGAGGCTTTTTCAAAATAAATGTATATTTTTCTTAAGGTCAAATGAGGGCTAGATTTGGGGCTAGGGGCTAAATCATTATTTTTGGAGCTGAACAAGTCGAAATAGGGCTAGATCTAGCACCGAAGGGGCTGAGTTAGCAACACTGGCGCAGTTGGCAAATGCAAAAACGTCATGTCAATGTCAATTCGACAATAAAATAGCGTTTAGTTATTTGTTCGTTACGTAACTATAATAATTATATTAACAGCAGTTTTTTTCACATAAATTTGGCAATAGTGACTGTTTATGATATTCTGAACGTTTTTACAACTGAATAAATCCCTAATACATTTTTTAACGCCTTATTATAACATTTTAATGTTAATCAGCACTGAAATAGCGTGCGTCGAAACTTAACTCGAATACTACAAATTGGATAAAACGAAACGCAAAAAAGACCGTATAAAAGGTCCATTGGATTCACTTTTTATCATTCGTTCCAAGGCCATTGTCACCAGTATAGTTACAAAATTCCTAGTAATCGCGAGATGAAATTCATCAATGGGGTTCGGCTTGAACGCCATTGCCAGAGACACAAGAGTTACGAAATCAGCCCGCAGGTCCAGGTCATTCACAACATATTTGCTCGATTAATGCATTTACGAAGCCTGTATAAATCGTTCGAAAGTTAAACATTACGCACCATACAACTAGGCATAGGCGTGTGGTAAATCTATTTTACCGTACGCCTAGTTGTATAGCACGGTGCGTATGCTTTACGGATTTTTTATAATTTCCATAAAAATATATAAGAATTCCACTAAGGAGTTTCACACTCGAGGGCTTACCATAGTCACGAGTTTGTAAAAACCAATTCCGCACGAGTGCCGTACAACGTTTTACAACACATTTGCGAGAAAACAGTATTAATTAAACCAACTTTGATATTTTGATTATAAATATCAATCAGAACGTCGCAGCTAAATACTTGACACTGACAAATGCACAAAGTGCAATGCCATAAGGAGGAAAGAGGAAAAAAATCTTAGATGTTTCTGATATGAAAATGGCGCCACTTGCGCGTGGTGAAAATTAGAACTACATCTTTCGTTTCATTTTCTCTTTAGTATTATAGTGTGACAAAAGTATTGAGCAAAAGCGCTTCCAAAGAGGTTCGATCATTTAGCTTATTTATTCTCGTAATGTCCTCTCCTTGGTGGAATTCTTAGATATTTTTTAAAGAAATTTAAAAAATACCGTAAAGGATACGCACGGCGCTATACAACTAGGCGTGCGGTAAAATAGGTTTACCGCACGCCTAGCTAAGAGTACCAATTTTACCGCACGCCTAGTTGTATAGCGCGTAATGTGTTGTATGGTGCTTAATTTTCTACTTTCGAACGATGTATACAGGCTTCTTAAATGCATTTTGCGAGCAAATGTGTTATTAACAATTTAAAATTGTCTTTGGCACTTAGTAATTTCGTGATTTCATATGAAGAATTAGCGGAAATCACGCAGTGCAATTCATCGACCTCTAATAATTTGTACCTAGATAACAATAAAGTCAATAAATGCATTTACATATTTTTTTAAGTTCTTGCCGTCGAAAAAGTTGAACGCATTCTTCCAATTTTATTGATGTAGATCGCCGATGGGGTAAGTCTGGCCATCCTAACCTAAGCTAATAAAATTTTTGGAAATAGCGATTTCTTACGATTTGTATTTTTATACGGATGCGATTGCCTCTCTCCACATTTGAGTAGCAGTGGAAGTATCATCTGGTGGGCTTGTGTTAACAACAGCTGTTTACTTGTATTTAAAGTTTCTGTCAGGTTATCGATGCAGGCCTCTAGTTCCGCGTCTTCTTTTACGAGAGCTTGGCATGCTTGTGTTGCTTCTTCAGCTGTATAACCGTTTCCTTCATGAAACGACATTATTTGAGACAAAAATCGAACATTCGAGATCCGAGCGTTCTGAATACTGTTTTTCAAGATCACTTTTTTCTCCTCTATGGCACTGTTAAGAGACTCTTCAAAAAGATTTCGGTGCCTTTTCAGGCGAAACGCATAACTACATAGTTTTAAGCGTCTTACTTCAGGGCTCTGCGGATCAAGTTTTTCCATGTTCGTTTGTATGCTATTGATCCACTGAGATAAAGGGTACAATTTCGGATCATCCATAGACGAAAAATCAGATGCTTCTAGAATACGGCCTGTAACTTTTTTTAGTGCATCTATATGCGATTCAAGGCGAACCTCGTGATAACGTAACTCTGCAAGTCGCGTATCAAAAGCAGTTTTAATTCGTTCTGAGCGTATGCTGTGTGACATCATCTTAATAGAGAACCTCATGTGCAATGTTTTTGCTCTTTCTTCTACCCAAGCACGAGCCTGTTGTTGCAACTGTCCTGGAATCATCGTAAAGTTGCTTTCTACAGAGTCGAGAAAACCGTTTCTCCAATTACTTAAAGCTTGCCCTTGGAGTTCTGCTTGTAATATAGCGCGTGGTAACGGCAACGTATCAGATAAACTTTCTGGGAAAGAAAACTCCTGACTGTAAGTACACGAGAGCTGCGGTAACCGTTTATGCTCTTCCAGAAAACATTTGCACTCTGAAAGTAAAATTTTCGCCAACAATGTTGGCTGCTTCATAAATTCTTCAAGACGAGCAATTTCTGCCGCGCTGTGGAGACGATACATTTGGGCAATATGATTAAGCATCTGCATAATATTTTCATACTGTTTCTTTAGATCAAGGGCTTTAGAGGATCCCCTGAAGCGCTCCAATGCGACGTTGAATGTAACTTCATTAGCTAATTCTATAGCATCATTATCAGTGATTAAATCTTCTACGGCAGCAATTGTTAATTTTTGTGCCACAGCCTGACGTATGATATGGTTGTCCCAAAGGTGACTAGCGCAATGCAAGATATTAAACGTATCTTTAAGACTATTGTTAAGAGAATAGAATCTTTTTTGTAAAACAAACACGTCGGTGTTAGTAATGTCAAGTAATTGTGTACTAGTCATGTTTTGCTTATTCACTTCGTTAAATAATTGGCCGACATTGTCATCGATCAACTTCTGAAACTCGTGTGCTTTATTTGGTCGACAATTCATATCAGTTAAATAATTGTGTGTCAAAAAATCATTCTCTAAATCTCTGAGATGGCTTAATAAGCCAGTAAACACTCGCATTACAGCCGCCTGGTACGCCTTGAGCAAACTATTGACTTGCGCGTTGATTCTTTCCTGGTCACTTATCGCAAGACAGGGCATCGTAGAGTTACGGTTACTATCAATAAGAGCACTCGCAGATCTCTGAATATTAGTCCGTTCTTCGGAAGCCCATGGCAGAGAGCTGTGCTCACGCTTTCTCACACTGTCCCCTAAACACAGTTGATTGAGTACTGATCGCACACGGCCGACTCTCTCGTCTAGTTGAACTCGCAGTAGTGCTTCCAAGTCAGTGTAAGCTCTGGTGTTACTCAATAGCTGCTGATTAAACTGGTACACACGTTCATCAAAATCGTACAATAACTCTTTGGGAGAATGGTGTCCAACACTAATTAACCTTTGGTGTTGATCTCGCAGTAAGATTCTTAGATCGTCAGCGCGTTTCCTCTCTAGAACCAATGCCTCACGTTTAAAATGTGCCATTTCCTCAACACATTGAGAATGCAATTGGTAAACTTCTTTAAGAGCCTCATCACGAAGTGCGGTATCCAGGGCAACAGTTTCCATTTTATATTTCATTATGATACAGTCTATCTGATTATTATTGTGCTGAATATAAGTGTGTAGAGCTTCAGATAAGGCGCGTATTTTAGAGTCTACGTTGTCATTGATGCTTCTGGCAATGTTAGCAATGTCTCGGAGGATATCGTTGTGCATCTTTTCATTTTGTTTGAGGAAGTTGGCGAGGATGGGGCCGCTGTGACGTGGTTCCCAGTTGTCCGGCAGCGTTGTTACCGCGAGATCATCATCGGTATACCCCACGGGTGCTGCGCAGTACGTCTTTTTTATACGACAACACTTTTCAAGACTCAACGAGCGGTCCTGAACAGAACCGAAAGCAGATTCGTTTTCTGTGCTTATCATCTTAAGACGAGTACGTTAGTACTATCAAAGTAACGCAAAACTCTTAGTACAACTCATAGAGTAAGTAAATACAACTAGGTATTTTTTGCAAATATGAAAAAAATCTACTTACTTCAACTTAATGACAAATGTCAAATATGAAAAAATTAAGTATAGATATTAATAGTGAACGAGTTTAAAATCAAAGTAGGTCGACTAAAGCAATAATAGATTAGAATATCATGAAATTAACCCTCCTGTTCAGAAGGTCCAAGTAGCAAGAAAACGTCCAACTATCAGATGCTCAGAAGGTATAGCAGAACATCTATTTATCAAATCTCGTATCTCGTGATTTAGAACGGTGACGGACTCGTGTCTGATTTCCCCCCAAGAAACATCAGGTTTGTTTTAATCCTGGCGTCTCCCCCAGGCTGGGGAGATATCCAAACTTACTTTTCAAATAATATTTTGAGTACTCCTGTTTTCCCTGTCAAGCATAACATTGAAACGATAAAACCGTGCTTCCCCTAGGTTCTCCCCCTGGGTGAAGAACGAGCTAGGAAGATTAGTGTTAGTGGATTTTATTCCTTCCTGATTATCATACAACACACGCTGCATTTTAGCCAAATAACAACTAAAATCGTTGGAGTATAATTATCAACTGTGTTATGGTCTAAATAAGAGTATATCTAATAGGCATCAAGGGGGCGACTAATGCCAAAAGTAAGTAAAAGGTGTATTTTTAAACACATAGTTTAATGATAAATAACGTAAATATACAGATTTAAAAAAATACTACAGGTAGGGGAAAAACCTAAAGAAGCCGAGTAACATAATAGAATTTTGGAAAACTAATGTTTTAGCACAGTAGCCGTTTACTTATTTTTATTTCATGCCTACATTTTGTATAATTAAATAAAATCATCATCAATTGTATCATGCGATTTTCGACTCTAAACTAATGCAAGACGCGCGGGTGAAATCTGATATTTTTCTGGCATTAGTCGCACTCTTAAATATGTTTTGTAAGGTGTTTTCCAACCTATATCTTGTTCTATACCTAGCACCACTTTTCGAGAGTGAAAAAAGAGGCAAAATGTGGATAAGCTGGTTACTATGGCGCAAATCGCAGAGCTGGACAGGAACCCGAGCCGTCGGAAGGGTGACAAGAATGACAAGTTTATGTCTTCTCTAGTCAGGATCCGGACACGTACAAGTCACCCAACACCCACACAACGGTGTTGCTTTCAAAAGGGGAAAATCTTAAGCTCATTCTTAAGCTTTTAAGAGTATCTTTATTATTAACTTTTCGTGGAAAAAAAATAACATTTATGAGCACAGTAATATTATGTGAATTAGATTTTGTATTAGGGTTCCATTCAAAGGGTATCTAACAAGATCCTATTATTAAGCATACTATATTTGTCTGTCTATCCGTATCCGTACGGTCTATTATAACACGTATCTTCGGAACCCTAATAGGTCTGGTTAACATTTACACCGAAAGTAACGGCAGTTACAACGGCAAATTGCCTGAAGATTCATTAAAAAAAATACCCCCCCATACAACAAACATGTTTTTTTTTCGATATCATGTTTTAGCTTTATTGTAATAAGAGCAAATTAAAATATTTAAATATCCCCTCTCCCTTGAGTCTAGTTTGCTAAGAACACTCTCGGTCAATTCAACTTTCAAACAAAAATAAATTATTATGTTTATCGCCGCGCCGGGACTCAGTCGCGCACAAAACAACTTATTGTTATTTACCTCGACGAGTCGGCCATGTTTCAATGGCCTTAGTCAAGAGCTGACATAAAACAAAAACATAATAGTAGATTGTTTGCCAAGGGAGCAAACAACAATTTTAAAGGCGAGAGTGTTTCTTTGAATCCACAGCGGAGCGAAGGATTCTAGAGTAGGATTCAAAGTCACTCGAGCTTTTAAATTAGTGTTGCTTCTGAGGTGTCACGCTCTACTTTTTATCACCCACTATTAGAACTTACAACCTTAGGTTGAAGAATAGTAGGTATATTTGGCAAGTTAAATGAAAAGTATTTTTTTTTATTTCAGCGCATCCCCACTGCCCCAAAGGTTGCCTGGAAGAGATTGCTTTTAGCAATAAGTCCGCCACTAGTTTCAATATTTAAGTTTATTAAATTATTTCTGTGTATTTTTTGGTGTGAACAATAAAGAGTTAATCAATCAATCAATCACGTTTTGACGGTAAAAAAAGAAGTTTTTTTAACTGTTTATTCCCGTTGTCCCCATTGACGCTGTCCTCATAATGGGACAGCAGGAAGACATACAATTTTTGACAACTACTGGCGATTGCTGTACAGGAGGCGCACGTTATGAAAGTCCGATTCGCACTGAACTGTTCTAATAGCATAGTTATCAAAGGCTTTCATGGATAAGGTAACTTAAATATCACAGCACGACCTCGATAGTCAGACAAATTGACAAATCTATTCGAAACATTTTGGATACTTTTATGTAACAAAGATTTGTTTTCACAAACGAAAAGAATTCTAATAAACGCTGCGGCCTTGAAAAAGGCCTTGTTCACGTCGCAAATTCAGATTTTCATTTGGGCGAATGAGTGGAGCGCTGAAATATTAAGCCCGTTTCCTTAAATTAAATTTATAAATTGCGTACTTAGAACAAGACACGTGTTTTGACTGTAAGAGTCCGCTCTTGAGTTAAGCCCGTGGTTTTTCATGCCCCATCGATCGACAATTTTATCCAAATATGTTTCGCATTTGAATAGATAGACGGTATAGGTTTAATATGTTTAATAATACGCATTTAAAAAAAAACCAACAGCCTTCAACTTTGAATACCAGTATGACATCTTCATATTTTCTAGTAATTTTGATTTAAACTGACTAACTGACTAACTAATCTACTGAACCGATTTCGATAAAATTTATTTGGGACCACCTCTGAAGTATTACCTACCAAAACAAACAACAATCAAAAAAATTAAAATTGAGAACCTCCTTTATTGAAGTTGGCTGTTAAATAGACGGCATAGGTTTAATATATTAAATAGATATACGGTATAGGTTTAATCCGTTTAATCATCACTATTTGTTCAAATCGGTTTATAGAATAGAATATTTATAAAAATAGAGCAAAAACACAACACTAGTGTACGCACTTTTATTGTGCGAACCGCTAAGCAGTGGAATGCTTCGCCTTAGTTTCGCGATAGAGATAATTAAAAAAAAGAGTGAATCGGTTTGTTCTAGGCAAACGTGTTCTATCGTTGACCGTCATCGTCGTCGTCAGTTATTACCTATTATAAAGCTCAAGCCACACAGAAATAGCGTCGGGCGCGGGCGTGGCTCGGGCGGCTTCCCGTTCCATTTAAATTTCGTACAAAACTCACGGAAATAAAGTCGCCATTTGAACACACCGAATGGTGTGGATAGGACGCCTGAATGGCGCACCCTATAGCTTTCAAATTGCGACTTTATTTCAGTGAGTTTTGTACGACATTTGAGTGGATCGGCAAGCCGCCCGTGCCATTTCCGCGGCAGACGCCATTTCCGTGTGGCCTGCGCCTAAGGCAAGATTCAAACATTATATATTTAAAAAAAACCTATACAAGCTGTTGTTTTGCATTCCCGCCAAATTTACAGAGGTAGATTAAAAAAATCCCTGAAATCGCGAAAAAACTTTTACTTTTGACGTAACGTGAACTTTTTGTATGGAACGGCTGTTTTTTTTGCGATTTTGGGGTGATGAATCTATCTACTTTTGTAAATTTGGCGGGAATGCAAAGCAACAGCTTGTATAGGTTTTTTTTTAAATATATTTATAATAATACATTATTACATATTTTAGTTTAATATAGGTAGTAAAAATATTCAATAAGTTCTAAGGGTTCCATAGTTACTGAGCTGGTTCCATTAATAATTTATAAGGAGCATGAATCGTAGCGCCCACGCGTTTCTCCAACTCACCTGTGAGACCATGTCCCACATGCTAACAAAATGCCGCATCTATAAGCGATGCTACTCAGTGTGAAAATACGTGCTAAAATAGGACGTGCGGACAGGACCAGCAACGAGTGCAATAAAGAAGTTATCTGGCGTTTATTTGGCTCAACGCATAAGCATTGCTATCCAGCGTGGCAATGCCGCCAGCATGCTGGGTACGCTACCGACTGGTAGTGGGTTTGAGCATTTGGATTGTCTCTAGACTTTCATCGGTCTGGATACAATCCTTTTGTTTTTTGTTGTGTAGTAGGCTAAGTAGTCTTTGTAGTTTGTTGTAGTTAATAAAGACTTATGCCTAAAAAAATAATAAAGAAGTCAATTCTCAACAGGCGCGGATCCAGGATTTCGTTGAGGGGGGGGCAATTTTTGTGTGATTTTATCTTCCAGAAAATTCGTTCTAAATTTATAAAAAATCCTTTTATGTTTTTAAAGCTTAAACAGGAAGAAAAATTATGACCTCCGGCAGGACTCGAACCTGCATACGAGCAGTCGCTATGGGTTTCCGTCCCAACTGCTTTGCCAATTAAGCTACAGAAGTCTCTGCCTGAGAAGCCAAATTTCCGAACCTGTTATAAGCTACCAACTAAGCGTTGGTGGCGCCATCTGTAAATTTTTGTAACACAAATATTGTACCATAAGTGTGGAATCACTTCATACAAAAATATTCAAAATCCTTTTATTATTGTACTTGTATTTTTCGTGCCTGCAGGGCTAAAGTCGGTACTTAAGCCTCGCTACGCGGAGCGAAAGGAGCCACTTCCTCCCCACAGCAGCACGTAAAATCATATACACACCACGGGAGCAAGTAAAGAGGCCTCAGATCTCATGTTTGTCGCCATCTGCTTCGCCTCGGGAGACATATACATGTGGTCTCAGACATTCTTTACTTTTGCTCCCTAGGTGAGTAATATACTATTTTATTTCAATATTGGCTTGCAATGGCAATGACCGCTATCTCGCCTGATGTTAAGCAAATATGCTGTCTACGGTTTTGCACGCTTGCCTAGAAGAAACCGATTCACTCGCAACTTTAAGAATGAATCGCATTCTACTGTTTAGCAATTCGCAAAATAAGGTGGAATCGAACCGTTTTGTGCGTATTTTTAGAATATCAACCATGAAATGGGGGTCCATATACCAACGCAGAAAAACAAATGTCATAATGACGATTAGCATTACAACTTTACGCAGAAAAATCATTACGCATAAAAAGCAAGCCGCATAAATCCTTGCGCATAAAGTTTATACGCATAGCAATTATCACCATAATAATCAAAAAATATATCGCCTAAATCAAACAAGCATAATTACAAATAACCCTAATAATTAAAAAGCATAAATATCAAAAAAACATAAAATAAACTATTTTCATCAAAAAATACCAACCTAACCCACACGTATGGCTCGCTCCCCTCAGAACCTCCCTTGAGCTTCTGGCCCCCGTGCTTTTTATGTACACTCTAGCGGTAGGGACCACAAGCCTAGGTGGAGTCGGGGTGCTCTGATTCGGATCAGTCAGTCACTCATTTCAAACCTAACAACTTAAATTTGACTCCAGGTGGGCTTCCGCCAGAAGCTCTTGCGGTCGCCCCTAAGAGTACTTGGCCTTCGCTTCGCTACAGAGGCACCGGCTTGCTTCACTCGCCACCTCCCCCTTCGCTACGCTCACCCTCGTATGGCTTGCTCCACTCAGGACGTCCCTTGAGCTTTTGGCTTCCGCGCTTTTTATGTACACTCTAGGGGTAGAGACCACAAGACTATGTGGAGTCGGGGTGCTCTGATTCGGATCTGTCACTCATTTCAAACCTAACCAACTCAAAATCGGGGTGAAAAAACGAACCCAGTACTTTTTATGACAATTGACTATACAAGCAATATTATGCCTAATAAATCAATGCCAAACTAATAACATGCTAAATAATTTAAGGCCAAAGAATAAGTATGCCTAAAAACATATACTGCAAAGAAACCTTTCTGCTAAGATACCATTATGCAAAACAAATTTATACCGAATAATTTCCGCCAAACAATTTTAGGAATAAACAGTTTTAAGCGTATCAAGGGGCACCCCGTTCCAGTACTTGTTTTTTTTGTATGGATAAAAAACAAGTGTCCCTAGCGAATGTATGGCGAGCCTCAAATTTTCAATACAAAAAGCATAATTATAACAGAAAGTTTTCCTGTTTCATTAAGTTTTCGAGTTTGCAAAATACTATAAAAAAAAATTTAACAATAACACACAATGCAAAATAAACTATCAGAAAACCAAAGATATTGCATTGCCATGCCATAAATGCCAAAGATAACCAGTGCTTATGTAGATTCCAAGCACTCGGTGAATTTCAGTCGCGCACGGATTGACAAGCGAACACAATGCCGAAGTGCTCCTTGAAAAGGTGAAAATAACACACTAGCGATATTTTTTTAACAGAAATGTCAAGTAAAAAACATTGATCGATTGATGTACTTAATCTACATAATATAATTTAGCAATGATAATAACGATTCTTGTAAACAAGTCTCTATGAGGAATTTTGTTGATGGCGTCAGGGGGGGGCAATTGCACCCATTGCCCCCCCCCTGTATCCGCGCCTGATTCTCAATGTCTCCTTGTTTTCAACCGACTTCAAAAAAGGAGGTTCACAATTCGACAGTATTTTTTTTTGTATGTTATGCGAGTACTCCGCCAATTATGCATTGTTTTTTTTTGTTTGGTAGGTGATACTTGAGAGGTGGTCCCCATATAAATTTTATCGAAATCGGTAGTAGTTTGGTTTTTAAATCAAAATTACTGGAATCAATCAATTAACTGGAAAATATGAAGATGTCATCCAGGTAGTTGAAATTGAAATTGAAGTGAGTTTTTTTTAAAGCGTATTATGTCAAGCGGCAGTTCACTGCGGTCTGCACTAGTATCAAGTAATTATATTACAGTAAAAACTCAAAACACTTAGATCAGTTTTCGCGAAACCATACGTAGCGTAATCATATCGCGTCGTAGACTTGTCACTTTCGTCGCTCACGTAGGACAGGGTTAGCTTACCTGTAACAAAACAAGGAGCAGTGAGTAAAGCGACACAATATAATGTTCTTGTTCTCTAATAACCGCTGAGTAGGACAAATGCGAGGAGTTTCAGGCAGTAAATTACTGAGGTAATTGCGTTGGCTCTATTTTCAGAGTAAGCTTGTTCCATCAACTTGTATCCTCGGTCCCCGCCAGAGCTATCTCTTTCGCAAATTTTTAATAATTTCAAGATAAGATAATTACTAAAAACTACTGGACATTTAAATAAGTAGATCCTCATATTCACGGTGGTAGCCTAATAAGCCGTGGTAGCCTAAGCAGGATATCAATTGATTGATTGTAATTCTTGGTGTGAACAATAAAGAGTTACTTTAAACCAAGAATAACCACACCAAGAACCACACCAATAATTACAAAGAAAAAATTCAATAAACTTAACTAGTGTAACAAGTAGCGGCCTTATTGCTAAAAGCAATCTCTTCCAGCCAACCTCGACTCAGCTCAGCTCGACTTGAAATCCCGGGGTCGCCGGTTTAAACCCAGGACAGTACCAATGAGCTCTGTGGAGTTTATGTATGGATTTTTATGTACTGGCTTTTCAGTGAAAGAAAATATTGTGAGGAAATCTGCCTACGTCCGGAATAGTCTCCGCTACAGAGTAAAATCGACACACCGTCTTACACAAATAAAGTACAAATTAGCTCGCATTTAATAGTGACATATTGTAATAATATACCTAATAGATCTACGTTTAGACACTATGGGTTTTCTATGGGAGTAAATCCCTGAGTGATGACATATGGAACTGAAACGTGGTCTTTAACTGCTGGCCTTTTGGATAAACTCAGAGTCACGCAAGGGGCAATGGAGAGAGCTATGCTCGGAGTTACATTGCGCGATAAAATCCGGAACGAGGATAATCGCCACCGACATAGCTCGCAGGGTTTGCAAGTTGAAGTGGTATAAGCGCCACATCGCTCGAAGAACTGATAACCGATGGGGAAGAAAGGGTCTTGAGTGGCGACCGCGAACTGGAAGACGCAGCGTAGGCGCGGCGTCCCACTAGGTGGACCGACGACATTGTAAAAGTCGCGGGCAATCGGTGGATGCAAAAGGCAGGTTGTCGTACAGTGTGGCGGTCTAAGGGGGAGGCCTTCGTTCAGCAGTAGACGTCTCCGGGCTGATGATGATGACATCTTCCCTGCTTTGATATACTGATTTGGCTTGCGCTAGCTAGTCAAGACTTGCGAAAAGTGGTACATCTCTGTAAATTATTGTGAACATGGAACACAATTCCACGAGTATTCCTCCGCAGCAAAGGTTATGTTATTAAGGTGCAATTTCCTTCACAATGCCTTGGAACCCTCGGGGCGTCAGTTCATAGCTCTATGCTACCTACAGGGGAGTATCGAGGACCTAGAAGGGGCGATATAAATTACGATTAACGTTTGATTAGATTTGTGAGTGTTTGCAGATCAAAAGAAACTGGTTTAATTTAAAATGTTTGAGTTATTTAAAAATGTTTATCGCTTAAAGTCGTTTCTAAAAGTTGTGTTTTTATTGCAGCCTTATAGCACGGTTGGTAGTATGTATATCGGTCTTGAGACCTAGAGGGCGTGGGTTCGATTCCCACCACATTTATGTCACGAAAATGGATGTTTGTTCTATGCTGGGTGTTGTATAATATATCTATAAGTAAGTACGTATTTACAAAAAAAAATAGGTACATAAGTTGTATTGTATCAGTTATCCCATAGTACAAGTTTTGCTTAGTTAGTTTTGCATCTAGCCCAGATGGCGCTTTATGAAATGTCCACCAATATTTATTTATTAATTTATTGTCTCGTAGTAGGCGTGAGAAGTAGAGTACCTATTCTCCTCAGAGATATAGGCGTTTTCGTCTCGGGCTTGAACCCCTCGCTACACTAAAAATTCAAGTCATTAAAATCTACCAAACTCTATACGAATTCTTCGTGACTCTTGGGATTCAACTAGGTAGGTACTCTAGACACTGCAAAAGACGACTCCGGCGAGTAAGAGCTCCAGAGTGCGCCGACGCAGGACACTCGCCCTGCGCCCACAAAGCAACCATCACGTCATCACACGAACGACGCGTTGCAACCCGCAGTGCGAAGCAGGGCACTACCGCACGCGCGTCGTTCTCTATTTTCTCTCCTTGAAAAAGGTCACCGGATGTCATCGAAACCAGCCAGCAGTAATCGACATAATTAAACGCGAGTAATCCCGTACACCGTGAACCTGGGTACGTCTTAAAACTGCATCCAAAACCACCGAAGGACGGGCAGCAGCGTCCTCTCGGTTAACGCTCTTTATCTAACATTGGACGTTTTCTGGCTGTTGATGATGGTGAATTCTGTATTAATAAAACAAATTGAGCCATCTCTAGTCTGCCCTTATTATAGTCGACTCGACCTCATGAAACTCGTTCCCTGGATTATTCGTTGAGTGGGTCGCCAGTAATGAGACGTGCCGCCTCGTGTAATTGACACCACTATCCGACGGGGTAGCTCTTGATACGCCGCACTTATTGCGAAGTAATCAGATTACCGACTTCGTTAATATTTCTAGAGGAAAACATGCCTGGCGCAGATAATAATTAAAAAAAAAACGCTTTTAAAAAAAAACAATCTACTTCTATTTTGACTATCTCGATGACATATTCATATTTTCCAGTTATTATTCTAGTAATTTTGATTTTAAAACCAAACTACTAAGCCGATTTCGATAAAATTTATATGGGACCACCTCTGACATATCACCTACCAAACAAAAAAAAACATCAAAATCATAATTCATCATATTTCATAAAATCATATTTCAGTTCATAATTGGCGGAGTAATCGCGTAATATACATACAAAAAAAAAACATACAGTCGAATTGAGAACCTCGGTCGGTTGAAAATGCCCGTCGTCGTCGTCAGCCATAAAACGTCCACTGCTGGACGAAGGCCTCCCCCTTTATAGAGGGGTGTTGCCATAATCCCCACGCTTGGCAAGCGGCTTGGGGCTTGGGGAAAATGCCCGTAGTTTTATGAAAATTACCGGATTATTCGGATGTAAAATTATCTGATATGGCAGTGATACCCAGAATTCTGAATAATAAAACAAGCCAAGCATTGATTCTCATTAGTTTGAGAATTGAGACCAATGACGATGACAAGTCCCACTAGTTCTGTAACGGTAGCTGGAGTATTCTTCAAACCGGAATATCTACCCTAAGATTATAAAGAGGTAGGTAATAATAAAGTTTCACACCACCTGCTCGATAATGTCCAATACCATATCATACAACCTCAACGTAAAAGCATTATCTCTTAAGGGATATAAAGTTGTATGAAACTCCCTAAGGAATAAAGTGATTTGAATTTGGAACGTCAAATTCGTGTGGAAACTCGTGGAAATTCTAAGTTAAAAAATGCCCATATGGCATTGTAAAGATGTTTGTTCGAAAATCGAACTGGCCACCATAAGCTGAACTAAAATAAAAAGGTGCGTTTACAAAGAAACTGAAACAAAAGACGGTGTTTGGTCCTGTGGTTGTCAGTGAATTTTAATTTATGGAGCCCTGGCTTTTTAATGTCTCGCAGAAGGTGTGAAAAGTAGAGTATGCTCCTCTGGAATAAAGCCTGTTTCGTGTTGGGCAGCTTGAACCCCTCGCATCACTAAGGACTCTATATAACTCTCCCTCGTTACGCTCAGGGTTCAATATGCTGCCCGCGACTTAAGACACTGCTTTATTCCCTTAGTGCATATTCTACTATTATTAATTTGCATATATATGTTCGAGGTAAACTTCGGAACCATTACATAACCATTGCACTCATTGAAAGCTACACTATCCCTATGCCTATGCTATTCTATACATATTTTATTTTAATATCAAATAAGATTAATATTATGAGACACAGCAACACGTGGCCGTGTACACTTGTGCAGCCAGTATGTTATATGTACAAATTTTCTTTTACTTTCGATTTGCACGATTATTCACCCGTACATGTCATTAGCAAAAGAAAAAATAATCTAGCGTGTAGTGTAGTCAAGGTTTCTTAAATTTCGTTATGGCAACCCTAACCGTGGGTTACCAGTCGACCCGACCTCCAAGGTTTAAACCTTTTTAAAGGTTTCCTATAGGTTAAAGGTAAAGCTGTCAGCGTCAGGTTTGCGGTAAGACGGAGTGGTAATCTCGAGTTTCAACCCTGACCTAATTGTGTTAGATCCTGGTACGATTTGTGTCGAGTTCCTGGCTACGTGCCTGAAATGTCGAGTAACCTCGGAATTAGGGACCTCTGGATGTGCATTAAATATTTACTCTAGTTGTCCGTAACTTCCATTACTTTATGTGGGTAGCTTCATCCTTATAATAGTATCGTCATGTGCGTCTATACGTCATAGTAATATTACTTAGATAAAGCGTTTAAATTTAGTACACGTAGCCAGTGACCACATATCTTTTGGCTGTGCTTTGAGTTGGTTTAAGTGTACGTCTACACGAGTTTATGTGAAAATACTTTAAAATGTGTGCCATGCGTGTCTCCCGCAAATGAGTCAGAAAATTATGTAAGCAGATTATCCCAATGAGCTCCTTCAATGGTCCATGCTCAAAGTAACTATATTTGTCATCATTGTCCCCGCGCACAATGTGGAAACTTCTAACTAAGGCCGGCCGCATACGACGAGAAAAACCCTATAGATAAAACCGTCCGGTTTCGCCCGAAGGCGCTCCGTGCATACATTTTGTACTGGGATACTGGGGCACACCGTAAGAAATTTCTCGAGACGCTCGTCTCGCTCGCACCAGTTAATTGTGCGCAGTGTGTTACAATCGGTCCAGCGCCTGTCGGGTGCCGTGCCGAAACAATGTGTGACTCGGAGGAACTAGCTCTCTCTTATAATCAAAGATGTGAGACCACTCTAAAATCTCTCTACGACGACGTCTGGAGTAAAAAATTAAAGTTTTCCAGGTTAAAAAGTAAAGCTCTATCTCAAACGACACTAATTCTATCCTTTGAAGCCTCGCACAGCGTACATAACCAAAAATATTCACACAAAATGTATTCGAAATCAACTCATGAGTATTCATGACGTCCTGCATAATTCGTGTATGGTTGCGCGTTTCTACTGGGGGTGTTGTACAGAGACTTAATAACGATCCGTGTGTCACATTATGTTAAACGTATTTCCAGTCTCCTGGCTCGATGAGCACGTCAGTTATCATAACCGATTCATTCCAATTGAGGAGACAATGTATGTATATGCAATACTAATGGGTTACCTATTACTACGATTTACCTGAACTTCTCACAAGGCTGTTACGTCATACACAACATTCGTTCTCTGAGCGAAGCCACACGATACGTTGCGGTTTCGTAACGTTTACTGCGTTGCTGCGTCGTTCTACAAAAAAATCCGTGGTATGCCACACGGTGGACATAGCAAACTTTTGTAACAAATATCACTACGGTGCGACAACGCAACCAGCAACGCACTTCTGGCTTCACTCATATAGCGTTCACTACACTACTCGCGAAAGTTAACTAAATTGGGTGATACGAGGGCGGCACTGAAAATTTCGGGAATCAAGGAAGTGACACAAAATTACTATTTAAAAATATATTTATTGTTTTTCGAAGTATTCTCCGCGAAATTTGACACATTTTTCCATACGATGGAACCAATCATTGAAGCAACCATTCCATTCGGAAGTTGGGGTCTCCAAAATGGCCGTTTTGTAGGCGTCCACAGCTTCTTCAGGTGATGAAAATCTCTGTCCACGCAATTTATTCTTTATTTTAGGGAAAGTATAGAAATCATTAGGGCTTAGGTCGGGGCTGTACGGCGGATGGTCCAATAATTCTATGTTTTCTTGCTCTAAAAACTCTTTTGTTCTGTGCGCGGTGTGAGAACTCGCATTGTCGTGATGGAGGATGATGCGGCGGTTGCAGTTCTCTTTACGGAGTTCAGAAACGACCTGTGGCAAACAAATGCTAGCATACCATTCTGCATTAACCGTTCTTTGTCCCTCAAGAGGAATAGTCGTAACATGGCCGGTTTTGGAGACAAACGTGGCCACCATTTTTTTTGCAACACTCCGTGAACGAACAATTTTTGTTGGCTTTAACTCATTTTCGAACACCCAAACTCGTGACTGGTTTTTTGTTTCGGGTTCGTACGCGTATATCCAGGATTCGTCACCTGATACGATGTTGTATACAGCATTTGAGGATCCTGCGTGGAATCTTTCGAGAGTTCTGACGCACCAAGTAACGCGAGCCGCTTTTTGCTCTTCACAGAGCGAATGCGGTATCCATCGGGAAAACAACTTTTTTACACCTAATTTTTCATGCAAGATTATTTGTATTTGACTCATGCCAATGTCTAAAGTTGCCTGAATTTCGCGGTATGTCACATGTCGATCTTCCTCAATCAGCTTACGCACAGCATCAACGTTTTCTTGGGTGACTGCAGTTTTTGGACGACCTTGACGGGGATCATCACTGAGCTTGACACGTCCACGTTGAAATTCAGCAAACCAGCGATAAATTGTGGTTTTGGATGGGGCTTTATCACCAAATGCAGAAATCATCCGGTCAACACACTGTTTTTGTGTTAAACCACTTCGAAAGTCATAATAAATCATCGCTCTTGAATTTTCTCGAGTCAATTCCATTTTCTCAACGACTAAACAAGTTTGACAAAACCTTGTGACAAGACCGAGAATATTTTTTTAAATAAATAAATGGTATTCGATTTTTAAAACCAAGGAGTTTTCAATTAAAAAGATTTTAATATGACAGAAACAGTGGAAATATTCCATTCCCGATACTTTTAGTGTAGCCCTCGTAACAAGAATATAGAAAAGATAGTATCTATCACAGTATCTATAGCGAAATACCATTGTATCTAGTACCTACATGTCCTATAAAAATATCTTTACTCTACTTGTATAGTGAATTACTAATAATAATATTAATGTTAATTAAATAATTCCTAGCTTTTGTTTTGTAACAACAATTAGGTACTAGTATTCTAAAAAAGTGTTGTTTCATGTTTTTATTTTTAGTTTCCTTGTATTCGTAATGAAAAGCACAGTGTTTACCTCGGGGTTAAAGACTTATTTAGTCCCTCGAACTATTAGGTTACTTTCACCCCTAGGATAACAATGTACTATTTTCTGACTATAATTATTCTAACGTCCTACAATACATCATATCAGATAGATAGAAGTACAGACATTGTATATGATGGGAAGACTTCTCACCAAAATACAGGTGTTACCACAGCTAATTTGATGGCATGGCTACAAAATATGTGAAACTGTTCTGTAATAATTGACTTTTTTTTACTTTAAACTTTTTATAGATCAGTCTTTTTATTGTTACAGATAGTCTTCGAGTATTGGAAATGGGAATGGCGATAATCTGTCAGTTTTTGCGGAGACGAGGTGGCACATGGTAATTTTTTCTAATAAAACAAACTCCTGATAATGTGGTCGTACCAGAAAGCGGTACGCCATAGCTTACCTCCAATGTTATATCCTCGAAGCGTTCACACTACTCGTGAAAATTATCGATATTGGGAGAGAAACGAGAATGTAGAGAAGTTAGCTCCCAAGGTAGAGACACTTCGCTTCGCTTCGTGCAAGCTTTCACAGTCTTGCCTTGAATAGTGTTTTTGAGCCCGAGTCAAAGTGCTAGTCGATTATCGTAGTGCTGTCAACTTGTCACGCTCACGTACTTTATTTCACGAATTCTTTATATTTTGTGATGAAAAACGTCGTATGGAACGTGTGTGAATTGGTAATTACACAATCAGTACCCTCATTGCGCTCGCCTGCGGCTCGCGCACTTAATACCGCCAGAGAGTAATGATAATGACCAACATAGCACACTGGTATCATAATGTACTATAAAAAAGACAAACAAACAAAGAGAGAATGACGCGGTATTTACGAGCTTGGAGATTGGAGCCGCTTATAGGCGTTCAAACTTTTGACAACGCAGTACAAGCAAAAGATTGACGTCATTTAAGCCTGGGCTCATAAACGACCGAAAAGTAGGCATGCTCATTTATTATAACGCAGGTCGGAAGGTCGAAGACATAACGGAAGACACACGGAAGCGGCAAACCATAAATTTAATTATTTCGGAAGTTTATTCTGTTGTAATGGAAAAGGTGCTCTCCCGGCTTGAAGTTGAAAGTTTGAGCCTCGGGCACCAAAAAGGCACCAAAAAGGTTTGAAAGGTTTCGTAAATTGCTTTAACAAATACGTTTCTGGAGACCAATGTGTCTGCGTCGGGCTCTGAATGTTTTTTTCAGAATGTTCTTTCTAAAGAACTAGGATATCAAAAGAATTGCCCCTTTCATGACATCCCCCATCTCATTTTGGGGCAGCTGTGGGCAAAATCCAATCGTATTTTTGTCGTTCTAGGTAAAGATCATTCGCCCTAGGTAAAGATAAACGAACCAGAATAACGGCAAAAGTAATTCCTTAGAGCCCAGACATTTCAAAGAAAATGTATACCGTACAAGACAATACCTATTAAAGTGTAGGTGTGGTTACCGAGTAGGGCGCGAGCCCGGACATCAAACAAACGCAGAAGACAGATGGGTCTGTCTGTAACGTGCAAAGAAAATAAGCGCCGTTTGTTTTTATATCATGAAAAGCCGAAGGGTCGTTTGTTTAACGAAAATGGGGCTCTTTTATGTGGAATGATCCTTTGAGACAATTTATACAATGTAGGTTAAAGCTTCTTAGGGATGTGCTTCTTTAAATACATTTCAAATTTCATACTAAACCCGTTGGTTTAGTATGAAATGTTAGTTACATTTTAGTTTATTTTTTGTTTCTGGTTTCCATAATATAAGCTTTGCTTAGTGTGGGGCTAGATGGCGCTGTGTGTAAAATGTCCCTCGATATAATTTATTTATTTTTTATTTATTGGATTTAGGCACATACCGAATAACGTCGATGAACGTCGGCGTCCGGTGTGTTCTAAATTGTGCCTTATTGCAATGTATTTAGTATGAAATCAGAATGGAGCCCGTGCCGTGTCTGCGCCCGATGCCATTTCTGTGTGGCCTGCGACTAAGGATGCCTCGTCTTTTCCTCCTCGTCCCCCCCTTAACTATATGGGTTGTTAATTAAAGGTCTGATTATTAACGGATATTTACCGTGATTATGTTGTGAAACGAGCTTATTGACAACCACATGCATTCATCAGTCCGCTCGTGAATGATAGTGCATACAACTACGCCGAAACATCGGGAGCTCCTTTCACAGTTTCACGATAAATATCCCGATATGTTTCCTTGAAACGCTGTCGCAATTATTTAGAACAAATTGCGACTGCTGCAGCTACGTTCATTACCTACACTGTTGAAAAATCCAAGCAGTTTGTAGAGTTCGTTCGAAATCGATTTTAATCAAAGTTAGCAGCAACATCGAAATGGATGGAATAAACCGTCGTATCGTACGCGCACTAGAATATTTTAGATTTCGTATTGGAAAGGAAAACATTAGACATTTTCCAATTCTACAATTGAGGAAAATGGAAATCTATGATCGGTTGGCTTGTTAACCACCGAACTCATTGACATAGCAATTATCTTCGATAGGTACTTAAATATGTAATTAACAAACATTTAAGTGTTAAAATAAATATGAAGGTAAAAGATAATGTACAATACAATTAGACATTGGTACAAGGGCGGATCCAGGATTTATTTCTGATTTAAGATGGCGAAATGGGGGATGAAATGTTGTATGGAATTTTCTGTTTTTGAAGTTATAGTGAAAAAAAATTATATTACATTTAAACATCTTTATCGGATAGCGATGACTTAAGGGGTTAAGGTCATAGGGGACTTAAGGGGTCGGGATGATTTAAATTGGTGAATATGGGGAGGAAAATAATAAGTAATTAACCCAGCAGTATGGAAGATACGGGTTTTTGGGAGCGGGCTGTGTTTCTTCCGTACGCGGACGAAGTCGCGGGGGACCTCTAGTTTGTTATATTTAAGCCGTTTGGGGGGAGGGACATGTGCCCCTGTGCCCCACCCCTGGATCCGCCCTTACATTGGTTTGAAATGAAGAATATCAATGTTCTCTACTTTTTATTTTTAAAATAAAAAGTAGAGATAATAATTGAATAGAATATAATAAAGAATTGAATAATAAACAACATTAGTCTCTATGATTTTTCCTGAAAATGACCGATATATTGCAGTTTTCCTTTAAAATCAAGATGGCGGCTAACGCAGGGCTCGAATTTGGTCGCGATTTTGAATTTACGCTCCCAGTGTTTACCTTTTTAGTTTACCCCCCTAAAGACTGGTGAAATAACATTTTGGCCGAGAGTTGTTTCGGGGTTAGGCCATTTTATTCGACATTGTATTATATATATTTAGACCACCGAAAAGAAAGCGACCTGGGTATGTCCAAAAACTGCATCCACAACCACCGGAGGACGGGCACCAGCGTCCTCTCAGTTAACGGTGGTGAGCATTCTGCGATCTCCAAGCCGCCTGCCAATCGTGGGGAATATGGTAACCCCTCCGTATTAAGGGGAGGCCTTCATCCAGCGGACGTCTTCCGGCTGTTGAAGTGAAGTGAAGACCACCAACTGTACGTAAATAAATAAATAAATATTGGTGGACATTTTTCACACACGTATTGGCTCATCTCGGTATCGGCCCGTATGGGTAAAGAAAACATACATAATACGGACTCTAACAGACCGGGGTGCGCCAGATCAAGCCAATATTTGTTTGTATACCTAATTGGGTTTTGTTGTTGCTTTATCGTTACACTTGAACGAATCGACAAGTGTAGGTATTTATAGACGCCGGAGAGAGCTGTTATCATAATTGGTAGGCCTAGGTAATCGAGTACTTTGAAGAAACTTAAGGGCTCTCCGTAAGATACGTCTTACTTACGAAAAAGGTAGTCAAGAATAACAATTCATGACTAGCTTTTTTATAATATTACTAGAGGTCGCCCGCGACTTCGTCCGCGTACGGAAGAAATTCGGCCCGCTCTCAAAATTCACCACTTTAAATCATCCCGAGCATTTTTTTTTTATTTCTCTGCTAAAACCGAAACACAGTAATGCTCAAAGGTGTGTTACTTCCCCAGGCAGACTCTGCAATAGAGCTCTACCACTACAAAATCGTAGAGTCAGGCACTCACACAATAATATTCTAAATAGAACAAAAAACAAAATAGGAAACTAATAGGGAATATGCGTGTGTTTCAATATTTTAAAATAATAGGATAAATAGAGAGTTTAACTGAATCTGATGCTTACGTCGAAAAATAATTGAAATCGGCTGGTAAAGTTCTGAAATATAAGCGTTCAAAGTATTTGGGAGGGATTCATCTGTCCCTTTCTAGCAAAACACGTGCATAGTATAGAATTTGTTTGGAATCGTGAACTTTGACGTCATAAACCTAGTATAGTGCCGTCCCTGTCTAACATTAAACTAAAACGTTTATAACTTCGTTATTTGTGCACATATTAAAATTTTACTTTCGATGACTTGTTTTGTTGCCATTCAGCTTTTTTGCAAGTCAATAAAAAAACACATCATCATCAGCCCGGAGACGTCCACTGCTGAACGAAGGCCTCCCCCTTAGACCGCCACACTCGACAACCTGCCACTTGCATATAAAAAACACACATAAACACATTACACATTATTTATGTATTAAAACACATGCAAATTCCCTATTATATCGTGTGGTAGTAGGGAATCCTCACGCGAGTCTGGGTCGCACTTTATTATTCATATCTGAGAGTACCCAATGAAAAAACATCTAAAACGTAACGATAGAGTTATAGTCATATTTAAAATTACCGAATATCCAACTTGCGCCACCGCCGAGGGGAATAATTAAAGAATATTAAATAAACAGTCTAGACATGCCAATACAGCTAAATATAATAATCATGAACTGTTCATGCATGAAAAATTTAAAAACAAAACAGGTATCAAATAATATAAGCCCTTTAACTTAAACAGAATTGGGACCCAGGGTCAATAAACAGTGAAAACCACATAAGGTTTTAAAGTATGTCTCTTGGAAAAGTATTACTTAAAGATTTTTATTACAGTGGGCAAGTGAAAGAAATAGGGCAGAATCCAATTTTTTACCACATGTCTTGCACGCATCCTGGACCGAGTAGAATGGCGCATTTTATTTGATCTTTTTAAGAAACTAATATACAAATATTGGAGATGTTTGTGTCATAATAAGCTGAATTTTGATCTCACCTTCTCCGTAACCGCCAAGCCAGCGTACTCTTCGGAAGAAATGCAGTCCCCTTTCAGCCAATTTGCTAGGCGACCTAGCTCGCCAAGCATATTCGAAGGCGATAACGAACTTAGAGCCATTTTACTAACTTTATTCTGCTTCTCCAAGATCTTTTAACATAGATTTGTTAAACAATGTTACAAACTGAAATATTTTTTTAAGAAGTTTCTCGTAACGAAAATTTATTTTAAAACAAGAAATGTTTCTCGAACTTGTAATATAAATAACAAAATTCCGAGAAACTTTAATCCGCTCGGGTTTCTGTTAATTCTACCCACCGATATTGAGGAAAAAAGTGTAACTTTTCCAATTAAACTTTTCAGTCCTTTGTCATAGAGGTGAAAATCCCGCGCGCACGGAAACCCGACTTTTCTCCGGGGCGACTCCAACCCGACTGATAACAATCGGAATCACGACTTTATCCTCAGAATTTTTCATATTACTAAAACTCAATACAATACAAGTTTTATTCCGTAAAGGTAGAGTCCATTTCCGCGCATCGTAGTCTTGTGCCCGGTAGCAAAGAGCATGCGCGAGAAAAACAGGACAACAACATACGGGGTGTTGAGGGTGGTTGTAAACATGAGCGAGATGACGTAATTTCCTCAATTCGCTTTCAATTACCGAATTGGTAGCACGTGGATTTGGCGTAACTGCTATTTTGATGACGTAAAGCCGGGGTAGAAAGCGGTGGGGTTAGAGCATTTGCGTTTTATTCACTACAATAATGTAATGTTTTTTTGTAACTTTGTATACATTTAACTATAGCTTTGCTATCTATTAAGGTCGTTGTTGGTAGCTCAACCGTAAAATTGATGCGTCTCGTTGGTATTATCTTTGTCCCAACACACTGTGACACTGAGTGTGACTCGTTGCAACAACTTTTTTGAAAAAACTTTCATTGAGTAACAGTATTACTTGATGGGAAGAAAAATCCTAAGGAGTCACACTGTGTTTTGGTGTGACTGTTTGGGAACTCACCTGAATAGGCTAGATGACTGGTTTTTTTTAATTGTCCTATTAAAATGTGGCCCATAAATATATCTAATTAATGAAAAGAAAATGAAAATCTGATCAAAAATAAGCAACTTATGAGCATTTTAATATCATGCTAGACAGAGAGGCGAAACAGCAAATCGTGACGTCACTTCTCAGTACGCCATATTAAATTCTATTCTGACAAGTAAGGCGTGACGTCATTTTTTGTTTTGTGGGAAAGGGACAGAGTTGTCTCTAACAAAAACTTTAAACGCTCATATATCAGAACATTATTAACTGATTTAAATTATTTTTTCAATAAACATACTATATTTACTTAAATTCTTCATCAAAGCTATTGGTTTCAACGATATAAACATCAGTCATCTACCCAATTAACAGCTTATGATATAACTAAATACTCAGCTATTCGAAATCCCAGAGTTTACCGATTCAGCTGCTCATACTAGCTTTAGTGAATTTAATCTCTGGTATGGGCAAATCATCATCACCAGCCCGGAGAAGTCGTCTGCGAAACGAAGGCCTCCCCTTAGACCGCAACACTGTACCACAACCTGCCATTTGCATCCACGGGTTGCCCGCACATAGAATCTGGGTATGTCTTAAAACTGCATCCAGAACCGCCGGAGGACGGGCAGCAGCGTCCTCTTGGTTAACGGTGGTAGCACACTGCGATCCCCAAGCCGCCTGCCAAGCGTGGGGATTATGGCAACCCCTCCCTATTAGGGAGAGGCCTTCGTCCAGCAGTAGAGGTCTTCCGGCTGTTGATGTGATGTCTAAAACTGAATCCAGAACCAGCGAAGGATGGGCAGCAGCTTCAGCGGGCAGTTAACGATAACAATCTGCTTTTTTATATATTATTCTGTAATTAACTCTTGGGATCTCTCACTCCCTTGCACAGTTCATGTTTTATTCAACACATAATTACTGGGGTTTTTTTCGAAATGTATACAGCGCATTCGCGATTTTCTTTTCAGTTCGCAGTAGGACACGCCACACGCGCGTCTGGCTCTGTTTCCGCTCCGTGAAAAAGGTCACCAAAGGTGTAAATTCAAAACCGCGACCAAATTCGAGCCTTGCGTTTGCCGCCATCTTGAACTGCAATATCCCGGGCCATCTTAACGTTTAGAGAAAAATTATCATTATCTCTTGCAAATTTTTTCGTGTGATTTATTATTTCCGAGTTAAGAGGGAAAAACGAAGTAAAATGTAATGATTGAATTGTCTCCAGCCTTAAGCAGTTAAAGGCTGTTGAAATAAAATGATGGATTAGAGTTTGGGCCCGTTTTTCGTAACCGGACTGGGCTAAAAAAACGAAATGCTTTTTATTAAACGTGAATGATCCTGCTCATATACATAAAACAAAATGTGTATAACCATATCAGTTTTCATATTAAAATCTTAAATGTAATCATGAGAAATAATACATTAGTAAAATCTATTGGTTTTATTAAAAGAGTGGTATCAAAGCATAGCCAGATACCTATAGTTTTTCTGATTACCAATGCTAGCTAGCTCTCTGGCTCAGCCTCAAACGTCTCACAGCTGGACATAGGCCTACACTCGAAGGGTGATTGGGCTATATTCCTCCACTCTGATATGGTTGAGATTGGTGGATTCATGTTAGCCATTGAATTTCTTACATAGACATATGTAGGAAAAGACGAGGTAGCCTAGTAGGGAGAAGCTAGCTAACCTGACAAAATAGTGTTAAGGATCGACAAGTTGACGGCTCGAACTCATCGGTGGGCGCGGCTATAAAGCATGCTGTCTTCATCAAACAAACTGTGGGAGAAAGAAAGATAAATGAGCGCGCTAATTTTTTTTTGTCGACCTTTGGCTGCAGTAATGTGGTTGAATAAACTCTGAGTTAATTTATTCCAACTTAAGTTATTTGAAATGTTTATGGACTAAACTATGCCACTTGATAAATTATTTTAGATTTTTCGTATTCCTTATGTTATTTATTTACGTCCAATGTGGCGTTAAAATTGAGCTAAAATACAAGATGTTTCCTGGCTCATAATTTTCATGTTTATTAACTTTTTACTTTCGTAATAATTTACAATCCTAGATAATGAAGAGATTAATCGATATAATACTTAGTCTTGGACCTACAAAATTACATAGTGGAGTAGTAATACTACCGCGTTTCTATGAAGAAGTGACCAACTTGTCTACTCTTAAGAAATATAAAACTATTTAACTACATATCTGTGTGCATCTGTATGTTTTGGACCTAGGTATATCCTAAAACTGCATCCTCTCGGTTAATGGTGGTGAACATTCTGCGATCCCCAAGCCGCCTGCCAAGTGTGGGGATTATGACAAACCCTCCCTATTAAGGAGAAAGCTTTCGTCCAGCAGTGTACAACTTCTGGCTGATGATGATGATGTAGTTATTACCAAAGATTAATGAAACTCAGTTTCTTGTGCTTGTTGTAACCACTATGATTCAAATTTCATCCTGAAGTATAGAAGTTGCATCCTACAATCCAGTGTCAGTTTAGCATAGCGATTCCCTAGGGTTCATAAAGCATTTGCTCAAATAATATACACTCACATCTACCAGAATTACCTAGCGTTTTTTTTTTATATCTGGGTATGGATCTTTTTTGATTCTGCCACTTTGGTTCATTTATTTATTTGGTATCAAATGCTTCCTGTGTTTACAGTAAACACCAAAGCGCACAGAGAGCCAACATTACATTATTCCACATAACTTCTGATATACCATCCAATGAATAATTTAATATTTTATATACGGTTATCATACTACTGCCCTTGTGCTATATTCACAACAAGACCAGCAAACTTGACCACCCTAGGCCAGGGGTCGGCAACTCAACGAGGCGGAAGAGCCAAAAGTGGCAATTTACAAAAAAAAAATTTTTAAAAAGAGCCATTAAAATTGTTTGTTACTTTAGTAGGTATAGTTTTTGTTTGTTTATAGATATATAATTGACTAGAAGCGCCCCGCAATATTACCCGAGTCTTCCCGGGATAAAAGTAACCTAGATGTGTCAATCCAGTATCTACATGCCAAATTTCATCCAAATTCGAACGGCCGTTACACTTGAAGAGGTAACAAAAATTCACTCACAAACAAATTTTTGCATTTATAATATTAGAAGTATGATGTTTGATTTAAAATAAACGACTTTAAATATGAAATAATATTTTATAAAAAAATACAGTTTTCAACCAAAACATTAAAATGTTTAATACTGCAGTTCAGGAATAATACCCACTGGCCTAGGCTATACAATACAGCACCAACTGCCCTTCTGGGTTGATTTCTTGTCAACATTGTTTGACTGTCCCTATTTGTCCACTCTAGCCCTGTTCTTAGTCCGCCTTTGGAAAAACTGCCTCTATGTAGTCTAACCTTACCCAATCAGCAAAATTACCATGAATTCCTGATAACATTTTTGATAAAAATAATCTAGATGTAAAGCAAAGCATACAGCCCAGTTTAAATTGGTGTTATTGTCATTCCTTCCTTTTACTAATATCTTAAGTGAGAAAGAGTGTTCCCTAGTTTAATTTCTGTAGTTCAAGAGGTTTACTTCCAAAGGCTGAAGAATGTATCCTAGAAAAATAGTAAAAATAGTAGTAGAGATTATCTATAAAAACTATTAAACTAAACTAAACCTAAAAAAACAAACTATTGTCTATTGTCTATTATCACCATTGGTGAAATCTCTAGGCTGCAATGCAAGCTCAACATATATATTTTTTTTATTTTATTTCATCATATTCATTCTTCTATTTCATTAAGTTTAATGAAGTACTAACAACAGGTAAACCTTAAAAACCTGTATTACCTGGGAGATTCTATGATTCTACCTGCGAGAGAAATATTCTCAGCCTTACTATAAAACCCCGTTTAAACTTAGTCACTGCTTAAACTTCTCTGTCTTGTTCTCGCACGTGACATTTCACGTCAGCGAGAAGTTGTCAGAGCATCTAACTAAAGTCTAAGGTTTGAGCAGCGTTTTATAGTAAGGCCGTCTATGTCCATCTTCGTGAATTGTACCACTGCCTCCCCAGTCCCCAAATTTCATTAAGATCGATCAAGCCGCTTTCGTGAATGGGTAACATAACAATTACATAGGTAACTTCCGCATTTCTACATAATTTCTAACGTTAATTTAAAATTATGATACTGTGAATTACTTTTCTATGTGGCAGCCAGTGACGAGATAATGCCAGCAATGCATATCAACATGACATTGGTTTGTTTACGAAACAAGCTGATTATCTGTGACTCATCTAAATTGAAATAAAATAATGCATGCTATTGAATTTCATTTATACATAGTAGATTATTAATTAAGATAAGCATGCTTTTACAGTGGTGTTCACATACCTTTATATCCATTGCAATATTTCGTGAAAATCGATAAAATAACCAAAACACTTCAAGTCAACAAAAGTTTAGGAACACATGGATCTATGATAGAAGAGGCTTTACATTTGATAAGGAAACTAAAGGCACTTTATCTGAACACATAAAACTCATGAGACATACATTAACATTAATTGAGAAATCAACAAGTTTTAGGAAAACATAAAAATAGAGATTGTATTCAATATAAAGAAGAAATTTAAAAGTTTGAATGATTGACGTTGAATTGAAACTTAACTTATGAAAGACAGTGACAATTACAACAAAATGTGACAGCACAATTTTTTTTTTTTTTTCTTATGTTTGAGCATAGCTCTTTTGGCATTTTGCCAATGACAAGTTTTATTAACGCATGATCACCATTTGATTTAGTTCATCATCTGCCAATACTTCTGGCAGATGATGAACTAAAACCTAAAAATTTTCTAGCCCAGAAGACTACAACTATTAAGAATAATAATAATATTCTGTGATAACTGTATACACGAAAATACAAATAAAACACTATCGGCCTTACTTAAAAAAACTTTTCAACCGTTAGTCACTGCTTAAGATGCCCTGCCATCTTCTTTCTGACGTGAAGTTGCACGTGCTAGAAAAGGACAGAGAAGTTTAAGCAGTGACTAAGAGAATCGAGATTATTTAAGGTAAGGCCGATTGAGTATAGATATCTCTGATAGATACTAATAGGGTCATGTCATACCTTAGAGCGTTTACCAATAGAGAAGCCATTGGCAATATTCTGCATACATAATTTTCTGTAATGTTTTGCGAGAGATGAGGTAAACACGCATACTCACACTTTCAAGTAAACTTTCACACTAATATAACATATAAACATATAAAAATCCTGTTCATATGAACGCACACTATATCAAACTCACAACACATGTATACAAAGAGTATAAGGTCACTGACCGTATACCTTTTGGCAGATACGCCTTGATTTGTCGCCGCCATTGATATGCTCGAAGCGATATTCAATTCATAGAAAAAAATGAAATGTCAAATTTTTATTAGTGTCATTGTCATATAGTCACAATGTCGCAACAGCGCAGCGCAGCAGAGTGAAATTGTTTTCGTTTCGTGTTTCGTGTGGTGTTATTCTTTGTGCGAGTATATTGACAAAAATATATTCGCAACGAAAAGCCTTATTCCAATATCTGAAGCGCATAAAATATAAAGGCCATGGCGTCTACAATGCCTGAACAGGACAGAAATGAGGAGCGACGTCGTAGGGTAAGTCGCTGTTATAATTTTTCTAATTCGCACTCGGCAATGATTCATACTGTTTTTGCGTGCAAAAATACGTTTCTTATATGCAAATAACTTAATATTTGAATACATACGTCGTTTAGCCGGTTTATGATTGACAAAAGTGGACACCTGTGTTGAAATGAATGCTACTTTTTTTTGCTATTGATTTTAGAGTATCAAATACGATAGGGAAATTTCTAGAGATTTCTCGAGCAGTAATTGATATTACCCTGCGAGTAAACAAAGAAAAGCTGGTTGTATGCTTGAGAAGCGATTAATAATTGATGGTAATTTGTCATCATTCTTATTACATATTAAGAGTTCCTCAAATATAATTTTCGTTTGTAGTCCATTTTTCTTAAAGTATCTAAGTACTTCTCATTTTTACTGAAAACTTATGCACATGTTTATTTCTCAATGTGGCCCAGATAATAATTCATTTTCATACAACTGCAGTTTTTCGTAAAGTACTTTTGTATTTAAATTAAACTTATTAAAGTCCGGCCACTGGGAGAATGTGTTTGACAGCAACAATTTCAATTTTCAAATTTATTAATTTTATCTCCAAAAAACTTAATTTTACTCTTTTTTTCCTTAACGCAATATAGTAAACACAATTACATAAACATGTTAGGAATTTCGTTGGCAGCTGTACTAGGTAACCCTGTATTACAGCTGCCACGATTCTGCCTCTGGCTTCTGTCCATAAGTCGATATGTGATTTTTGCCATTGTTTTTTTACAAAAAAGAACTCCTAGCACATTCCAAACAACACAAGAAACAAAAGGTAATAATAGTATTACGAGCATAATTATTAAATAACAGTTATTCCCAGAGATACTTTTGCAAGGAAAGTGGATCTATTTATAAACTTTAACGTCCTTACTATAAAAATGCCAATCAAACTTAGTCATTGCTTAAACATCTCTGTCTTGTTCTCGCATGTGACATTTCACATCAGCGAGAAGTTGTCAGAGCATCTTAAACAAGTGACTAAGGTTTGAGCGGCGTTTTATAGTAAGGCCCTAATTGTTTTATAATTTTTCCATTCTTATTTTTGATTACAGTTTTAAATTATTATGTGTGTAACATTAACATTGTCTAAAGCTGAATTAAAACTCTTTTGCTTGTTACTAGTTTTGCGATTATAATACCTATACAATACATCACTAGTAAAAAAAACAAGTTTGTACACTTATCCTATGATTTTTCCCAAAATGTTGTGTGTTTGTAAATTTTTTTTTTTTAATGTAACCAAATTGACATCGACTTTATTTTATCCCAGCAACTGAAGATTGTCTCTGTCATTTTCTTTTTCAACTGACTTCAAAAAATGAGGTTCTCAATTTGACTGTTATTTTTTTTTGTATGTATTGTATGTTACGCGATTACTCCGCCAATTATGAACTGATTTTGATGATTCTTTTTTTGTTTGGTAGGTAATACTTCAGAGGTATCGTCCCATATAAATTTTATCGAAATCGGTTCAGTAGTTTGGTTTTTAAATCAAAATTACTAGAAAATATGAATATGTCATCCAGGTATTCGAAGTTGAAGTCGGTTGTATATATTTTTTATAAGCGTATTATTATTATGATGTCAGAGGCCTTCGGGCGGCACATTAACTCTGACACTAGGGCTGGCCACTTAGCCTATACGAACTTACTTACTTATTATTATGATTTCAATGTTATGTATGACAGGAGTACTTACAATATTATTTTAAAAGTAAGTTCTGATATCCAGGAAGAAAATAGGGGAATACATTTGTATGAAGGATTGCTCACCAGAAATTGAATTGGATTGTTCCCTCTTAAGATTCCGAACCTAGCAGGCTTTCTGTTAGGCTGCCATGGTTATTATGGACAGCATCATTCTAATTGTACCCTATTGTTAGGTCCTGCTTGGACCTCTGCCGGCAGGCTTTCTCCGAGCTGATGGTACAACGGACACACTCGATGCTGATTACCAAGCAGCATTGGCGCTACAGCAGCAACTATGCGGTGCTCAGGTAAGGAACTACTAGGCTACTGAAGGTTACTGAACGCCCCTCCCGGCTTATTGTTCATTGAGCTTTAGTGTTGTCATTATTTTAACCGGTTCGATATACTCAATTCGGTTATAAATATGTTTATTACCTCAGAACTCCGGCATTTATAAACCGATTTGGAAAATGCTTTTTTTATTAGTAAAATAAATATAAAACACTGTTTTAAACTATCACAGTTGTTTACTAAAGTTCTATTATTAGGATATTTACCGTGATTATGTTGTGAAATGAGCTCCCTATTTCGCCGCAATTGCATGCAACATGTTCACAAGTAGACACACTACTACTACTAACATGGTGCATGCAACTGCGCCGATATAGGGAGCTCATTTCACAGCTCATTTGGGAGGGCACTATACTATACACTATGTTGAGGGGAGTTGGTAGAGTGGGGGGGCTAAAATAATTTTGATGATTTAAAGTGGTGAATTTTGGGAGCGGGCCGAATTTCTTCAGTACGCGGACGAAGTCTCGGGCGACGTCTAGTATATATTTATCAGAGACATTAGGTTGGTCCTGGTAGAATAAAGTGACCTAAAGACTTAAGTCATTAATCTTAAAAACAAAAAAAATATTTTGGTCTGGTTAGTTACGCCATTTATACACGAACGGTTGGATCGATTTTCGTCTCCGCCCCATAATAGCAGAATAATCATATAAATAAAACTTATAGGCGTTACGAAGTTCGCTGGGTCCAGCTAGTTAATTAATCGTATAACAATATGCTTAAAAGACAATATCCTAGGGAAGGATTCTCAGTCCCATTATTTTCCTTTCCTTTGTTTACATTTACTGTTTACTTACAAGAGAGACATTAAAATCGTATGTTAATAGGAATTATTTTTATTTCCATAATAAACATTCTATGTGGATTTAAATAATAATAAATAAATATTGGTGGTCATTGTTCACACAGCGCCATCTAGCCCCAAACTAAGCAAAGCTTGTACAATCGAAACCAGATAGCTGATAGAATACTTGTACTTATGTATACTTTTTTTTGTAAACACATACTTATAATACACACTACACCTAGACACAGAACAACATTAGTATACATTATTTATCCTATTCAATAGGGTAGATGACTGATGTTTATATCGTTGAAACCAATAGCTTTAATGAAGAATTTAAGTAAATATAGAATGTGTATTGAAAAAAATACTTCAATCGGTTAATAATGTTCTGATATATGAGCGCTTAAAGTTTTTGTTAGAGACAACTCTGTCCCTTTCCCACAAAACAAAAAATGACGTCACGCCGTACTTGTCAGAATATAATTTATATGGCGTACAGAGAAGTGACGTCACGATTTGCTGTTTCGTCTCTCTGTCTAGCATGATATTAAAATGCTTATAAGTTGCTTATTTATGATCAGATTTTCATTTTCTTTTCATTAATCTGCTATATTTATGAGCCACATTTTAATAGGATAATTTAAAAAAAACAGTCGTCTAGCCTATTCAGTATCAACGAATTATTTAGATAATAGAGGGAAACAGATACAGACTTGACTCATTTTCGTATCATAATGTTCTATGATAACAATATCAGTAATAATGATTCATTGGTTGAAGTGGTATGAACTTTTGTTTTGATGCAAAATATTCTAGTCCATATCTTCAATTCTTGACAGCTAGTTGTATTGTGCTGTTGATACAACATGCTACAAATACGACGGTTTCGCGTGTTTGCGGTAAGCAAAGTAATACAGTTTTACACACAATCAAACTTGACAGCCTGATAGCTCAGTTGGTAGCATGTCTGCCTTCAGAGCTGCAGGGCGTAGGTTCGATCCCCACCCAGGACAAAAATGTTTGTGACGTACATCGATGTTTGTTCTGTGTCTGGGTGTAGTATGTATTATAAGTATGTATTTACGAAAAAAAAATGTATATAAGTATTCTATCAGCTATCTGGTTTCCATAATACAAGCTTTGCTTAGTATGGGGCTAGATGGCGCTGTGTGTAATAAATGTCCGCCCAATCAAACTTGTTGGTTTTACGGCAGATATAGTAGCCCATAGGTATAACCCTCTAACCTTTAATCTATATCTATCTTCAATCTGACTGCCTTATAGCTCAGTTGGTAGTATGTCTGCCTTCAGAGCTGTAGGGCGTGGGTTCGATCCCCATTATGTGACAAGCATAGACGTTTGTTGTGTCTGGGTGTAGAATGTCATCATCAAAAACTATCAAACAATCGGAATACTGAGACTTTTAGATCGATATTAATACAATTCAACTTTCGAGAAAAAAATCCATTCAATAGTATGAACATATTTATTTTTTCCAACATCATCATCAGCCCGGAGACGTCCACTGCTGAACAAAGGCCTCTCCCTTAGACCACACTGTACGACAACCTGCCATTTGCATCCACCGCTGTAATACGTATTTACAAAATAAAAGTTTACAAGAGTATTCTATCAGCTATCTGTTTTGCTTAGTTTAGGGCTAGATGGCGCTGTGTGAAATGTCCACCGATGTTTATTATGAATTATTTATTTTTAATCAATTAACCGATGTGAAAGTCACGTCGATATGTCTCAACTATCAGCTCTGGGCGGTAGTTGGGCAAAAAAGAACCGCTCCGCCCCATCTACTACCATTGGCCCCAGTTTCGTTAGTGTGGGTCGATGAGAATGACCATATACCGGCCTCTTCTGCGTCAAAAGCGAACGAACACACATTTACATCTTCATATGATATTATTAAGGTTATTTCTAGGTTTTAAAGCATAAACAGAAACACTTCATATAAAAATATTCAATTAGTAGTGTTAGAAGGTTTTGACGAAACCTTTTGTCTCTTATCATTCCTAATAACAGAGTAAGAGTGATTAGTTTGTTTAGCAATAAAATAAATGATAACTTTGCTCAGGTGCCGACGGCTGGGCCTCCACTCACCGCTCGGCTGAGCATCACCATAGCGCAAGCCAAACTCGTCAAAAATTACGGTAAGATACTACATTTAACTCTTTATTGTATTTTTCCATTAATGTAACGTTATCCAGCAGCCTGTGCGTTTTTAAGGTCTCCGGATATGTTCCATGATACCGTGGCCTAGTGGCAAAAGTTTCATCTTTCGCAGCGATTGAAAAATATGATTTCGAACAAATAAGAGCATTTTCATTGCCCATATATCTCGGAAACGGTTACTGGGTTAGTGCAATAGGGTAGATGACTGATGTTTATATCGTTAAAACCAATAGCTTTGATGAAGAATTTAATTAAATATAATATGTTTATTGAAAAAATAATTTAAATCGGTTAATAATGTTCTGATATATGACCGTTTAAAGTTTTTGTTAGAGACAACTCTGTCCCTTTCAAACAAAACAAAAAATGACGTCACGCCTTACTTGTCAGAATATAATTTATATGGCGTACTGAGAAGTGACGTCACGATTTGCTGTTTCTTGTCTCTGTCTAGCATGATATTAAAATGCTTATAAGTTGCTTATTTTTGATCAGATTTTCATTCTCTTTTCATTAATCAGCTATATTTGTGGGCCACATTTTAATAGGCCAATAAAAAAAACCAGTCATCTAGCCTATTTATCTGGTAACATTGCCCTTCAAACCGGAACACAGTAATGCTTACACACTACTGCTTGGCGGTTGAATAACTGGCAAAGGATAGACACAACTGGATAGACAAAAGCTGGATTAAATGTTTTGAAACTACATTGCGTTCGTCACACCACTCCTACTATATGTCCTATGCTATCCTACTTAATATTATAAATGGTAAAGTTCGTCGTTGTGTGTGTGTGTGTGTGTGTGTGTGTGTGTGTGTGTATGTTACTCCTTCACGCTGAAACGGCTGAACGGATTTGGATGAAATTTGTTATAGAGTATGCCTATGCTAGATCATTTAGGAAATGATTTTTTATGCTCTATCGATTTGCATAGGTTTCATCTTCCGCCGCGATAATAAAAAAGTAGCCCTTAGATGAGCTCTGCACAACCCGCTTGGGGTGTATTGTTTATTTCCCCGCCAGCGCCTACCCGAGCCAACTCAACTCCTTGAAGTACCGGAGCGAGGCCCTCGGCCGCTCGCATAGTTAGTAGCTCCACTGGGTGGGTTAAATGGAAGTGTGAATGATGGCGATAAACAGACAAACTGATGAAGAAAAATGAAGTAAAAATAGTTTTTTATGTTTTATTTATTTAGGTATTTAAAATCAACTAAAATCTTAATCTCAACAATCAGGCTAAATCAACTATTGTCATTTACGGCCTTACCTAAAAAAACTTTTTAACCGTTAGTCACTGCTTAAGATGCTCTGCCATCTTCTCTCTGACGTGAAGTTGCACGTGCTAGAAAAGGACAGAGAAGTTTAAGCAGTGACTAAGAGAATCGAGATTATTTTAGGTAAGGCCGTTAGTGATTAAAACTTACCATTAGAGAGTATGTTTTAACTGTACTCCCACGCCATCTACTTTGGGAAATAGAAATACAGTAACAGATGCTAAAAATTACTTAATAATACTATTATTCTAAACCATTTATGTATTACGATATATTATATATCTTGATATAATATCCATTGATATATATCCTCGAACCCTGATAAATTGGTTAAATTTGTTGACCTCTAATATGCCTTGTGTCTGCTTTGATCATGTAATAATAATTTCCCAACAGGGCTTACACGGATGGACCCTTATGTGAGACTACGAGTCGGTCACTGTATATATGAGACCCACACAGACCCCAGTGGGGGCAAAACTCCCAGGTGGAACAAGGTTATCCATTGGTAAGTTTATTATGAAGTTTATGAATCATGTTTTCTTGGATTAATATAACACTTAGATGTAATAGTAACAGAGCTTAGAATAGATTGACAGGTTGTTGAATCAACGATATCACCCTATCACTTTCAATGCAAATACGTAGTTTCGCAAACCAGTCTAACCATATCTATTTTAAAGTAGGTGACCTGTGGTACGGTATCCAGGTTATTTTTCTTTTGACTAGCGCAAACGCAGTGGCGGATACATATGGGGGGCGCGGGGGGCGCGCGCCCTCCCCTTGGCGTCTGTAGCTCCGCCAGCACCGCCAGCGCATCTGCCTACCTAGTGATGTCTCGTTATCGCCTTAGCTCTCATTCTTAACGACTAATCAAGAATTTAGCATTATTGAGCTATAAATGAAATATTCTGCTCAAATTATTTTATTTAAATCTTTGTTATTGGCATCGCACGTTGTGCATTCTGCCAGAGTCAAGTATATATGAATGTTCAAGTTTATGTAGTATTATCAAGTCAAATAAGTCATGAAATCACAGTTAGTCACACGAAATTAGTCAAATTCGAGTCCAAGTCATGCCCAGGTAAAGTTGTGGCGACTTTACTATGAGCTTTTACGGAGTTTTGAAAACAACACAAAAATACATGTTTCACCACATTATATCACTTGCCCACACTCGTGCATGTAATTCAACACTCAATGAATAAAACACCACCATTTTATATCATTAATTCGCGAAAAAACACAAGTGTAAGAAAATAATAGAATGCAACGACATGATTTTTCCGTGTTCCCGCCAAAACTCCTCAAATTAATTAACGATAGCTAAAAATCTCTCCCTCAACCGTTGCGCGGCATGTGCGTCCTTTGTTCGACAGTGGGTTTAGTCGGACGGGCCGAGACAATCACTTGTATTGTTTCAATGTGTATTACTTCCTGCGGCGGTATTTTTTATACACCCATGAATGACCCAACAGCGCCCCCTCCCCCCTTGATTGCGTTCTGTATCCGCCACTGCGCAAACCCCCAACGAGATCCAAAAATACCAATATATATATATATATATATAATTTGCCGAGATTACTCCAGGCTGATGATGATGAATCATGAGTACGATGATCTCCTTTCGGCCTGTGTTACCGTTACGCGTTACTCGTATATAGCATACGGTGCTGGTGTATTTTGAAACGTTTTTTGGCTTGCAATGGTTGCATTTTTAGTAAAGTATGATAAAAGCTGTTTCTTAACATTCCTAACCTAGCTTAATACCGGTAAAAACTGGTCGGTATTTCTATTAAGGGGAGGTACAGTCTACGACAAAATTAGATACGATTAGAGTATGTGAAACTCTTTCGCTAACATGACATTAGTTGATAAGCTTAGTTCCTTATTACTATCTTCAACTATCCTTTGCATCAATATATGAACGAAAAAGTATCGGTTTCTACTTATATCATTGTAAGTTTTCTATAATCAATATACAATAACAATAGACAATAGTTTATTTGTGGCAAAAATATAAACAAGATAACAATTACACGACCCGGAGCTGGGTATGTCCTAAAACTGCATCCAGAACCACTGGAGGACGGGCAGCAGCGTCCTCTTAGTTAACGGTGGTAACACTCTGCGATCCCCAAGCCGCCTGCCAAGCGTGGGGATTAGGGCAACCCCTCCCTGTTAAGAGAGAGGCTTTCGTCCAGTAGTGGACGTCTTCTGGCTGATAATGATGATGATGAACAATTTCATTGAACACGGAAAAGTAACCGAATACTATAATATAAAAAAACATAGATAAAGATAGATCAATATGCATGTGATTCAATTATTAAAAATAATAAGATAAATGGAGAGTTTAACTAAATCCAATGCTTACGTCGAAAAAATAATTGAAATCGGCTGGTAAAGTTCTGAAATATAAGTGTTCGAAGTATTTGGGAGGGAGTCATTTGTCCCTTTCTAGCAAAACACGTGCATAGTATAGAATTTGTTTGGAATCGTGAATTTTGACGTCATAAACCTAATATAGTGCCGTCCCTGTCTAACATGAAACTAAAATGTTTATAACTTCATTATTTGTGCACATATTAAAATTTTACTTTCGATGATTTGTTTTGTTGCCAATCAGCTTTTTTGTGAGTTAATAAAAAAACACATGCATATTCCCTATTGTATAATATATTTTTAGTGTGGGCGTGATGAAAGAAAAAGCAAGGAAGAAAATGAGCTTTGTAAAACATCTTTATTGTAAAGATGTATTGCTCTCTTTGGATTCTGTTTGTTACTGACTGTACGAGTACTTTATTACTATAATATTATTCTATTTTAAGAAATGTCAAGGCTCCAAACGGTAGTGTGTGTTAATGCTGTATTTAATAAACTTGATTGTGGCAAATTATTATCAAAAGTTTTAGTTTTATGTCACCATTTTGTTCATTCATATGTACTTTGAAGAAAGAACAATACGAATGTAATTACGTTATTCTGTTAGTCTTTGTTCACCTGCCTTTGTATTCTAATCCCAATCGGCACCCTTATCATGGACGTTCGCGATTCTGATTGCGATAGCATGCCATCCCGCTCGTACGAACTTACTCGCGCCATGCGCCCTCCCGCTGCGCACGCTCGCAATCAGAATCACGAACGTCCATGATAAGGGTCCGGATTCGATTCGAAAACTACTCTCACCATCTCTATCCATCCACCATCTTCTGCATTAAGAATAGAGACATATAAATATATACAATGTGTAACAAAAAGGTTGAACAATACTGAAGGGTATGTATGTACTCATCGTTATGAACAACTTTTACTATGGGGCCAACAAATAAATCACGCATAAAAAATCAGCTGTTCCATACATTTTGTACAAGGTCAATTAACTTTTTATGTGTGGAAAGCTGTTTTTTTTGTGATTTCTCATTTGGCCCCATAGTAAAAGTTGTTCATAATGATGAGTACATACATTACATACCCTTCAGTATTGTTGAATCTTTTTGTTACACATTGTATAGAGTTTATTTGGTTAATACGGTGGCTTATCTTGAATCAATAGTATGAAGCGATTTTGATAACGCAGAGTTATATGGAGACGTTTATGTCTAATAATTTTAAGCTAAAATTAGGTTTACCCGTCCATATACCATTAGAGATGCATCAAGTTATAATTATCCTACCTAATTTTTTGCCTCTTTTTGCTGGGGACTAGGTTAGCGTGACACGTATTCAAGTAATCTTTCACTTAATAAAACTAATTCGGTCTGAAACAAACTCACAACACACACAAAGGGTATATGGTGAGTGACCAATGACCATATACTTTTTGACCTTCGGTTGCAATCTCCAAAGGTATAATATTTTTTAGTGTTAGGACTCTACTGCAGAGTCCGCCTGGGGAAGTACCACACCTTTGCCAGTTATGCAACCGCCAAGCAGTAGTGTGCAAGCATTACTGTGTTCCGGTTTGAAGGGCAATGTTACCAGAGAAACTACTGGGTATGAAGAGATTTAATATCTAATATCCTCAGGGTGACGAGCGCAGTGCAGTGCGGCGCAGGATTGTGTTCGCAAGTTCACAATTCTGGCACTGCTACTGTAGTGCTATAAAGTATAACAAATATTAAGTACCTACTAGCCAAAGATTACGAAGGAAGCGCCATCGCTTAATAAAACAACGTTTGAAAATGACCCCGCGCCGTCATGTTTACGAGTTGCGCTGGAGTGCGAAAGAAAAGATAGCACTTTTATGAGAGCAAAAGGGATAGCGCGCGTCTCGCTTAGTGAGCGCAGACAGGCGAGACCTCCTAGTAAAAGTATTCTTTGGGCGAGACAGTCATTAGGGCCCCGTGAAGACGGTCATTTTAGTGCGCGACATATCGCGCACTCTAACTAGGAACTACTATATAAGGAGGGAGATATGTTATGACATATCTCCCTCCTTATATATATAATATCATTGGTACTAGCTGTTGCCCGCGGCTTCGCCCGCGTGGGCTATATAGCCCACCAAGTGGCTATACAGGTTGATACGATACGATATTAGAATTTGGTCTAAAACCATACCGTGGGTGGCAACTTTAGAACTCCCTTCCACCTCCCTTAGTATATATTTTTTTTAAATACGTGGTTCATTATTTATTCTAAAGTTTATTTGTGCCGAGTTTTGAGTGAATCAAACCAAGGAATAAAAAACATCCATAGAAAATTTGCCACCCTGTTTAACCCCCTGTTTTGATTTTCGAAAATTAGGTTACGCTATGTCTTATTCCAGAACTTAAAGTATCCACATTTAAAATTTCATTACAATAGGGTAAATGACTAATGTTTATATCGTTGAAACCAATAGCTTTGATGAAGAATTTAAGTATATAGTACGATTATTGAAAAAAATAATTAAATCGGTTAATTATGTTCTGATATGTAATGAGCGTTTAAAGTTTTTCTTAGAGACAACTCTGTCCCTTTCCCACAAAATAAAAAATGTCGTCACGCGTTTCTTGTCAGAATATAATTTATATGGCGTACAGAGAAGTGACGTCACGATTTGCTGCTTCTTCCCTCTGTCTAGCATGATATTAAAATGCTTATTGCTTATTTTTCATCAGATTTTTATTTTCTTTTCATTAATCAGCTATATTTATGGGCCAGATTTTAATAGGACAATAAAAAAACAGTCATTTAGCCTATCGGCTTAGTAATTACGGAGGTACGTGGTAACAAACATTCACACACACAAACTTTCGCATTTCTAATATTAGTAAGATAGGATAATAAATTTGATGTTTCTTCCAGTCTGCTCCCGCCTGGCGTGAACTCCGTCTACCTGGAGATATTCGACGAGTGTTCGTTCACGATGGACGAGCTCATTGCGTGGGCGCACATCCCCGTACCGCCCGCGGTGCTTAACGTAAGTACACACCTCCATTAATTATCATCATCAGCCCGGAGACGTCCACTGATGAAAAAACCTTCCCCGTGTACGACAACCTGCCATTTGCATCCACCGGTTGCCCGGGACTTTCACAATGTCGTCGGTCCACCTAATGGGAGGCCTACCTCGAAGCTACGCTGCGTCTTCAGGTTCGTGGTCGCCACTCAAGAACCTTTCTTCCCCATCTGTTATCATTATCAGTTCTTCGAGCGATGTGGCCTGCCCGTTGCCGCTTCAATTTGCAAACCCTGAGATCTATGTCTATGACTTTGGTTCTTTGAATAATCTCAAGTTGTGTGATTCTGAAACCCGTTCGATAAGCGAACGGCAGGACCTTTAATTATTTAGTCATTTATACCCATTGAGCTAATATCTAAAGAGTCACGAACGTGCAAAAAAAATGTCCACGCCAAAACTCAGCGCGCGCTATGCAGTGCGCCGATTTTTTTAATGACTTGAGCTACGATAAGAAACTTGTGTCTACAAGCGCTCAAGCCTACATTGAACACTATATAAGCGACATAACGTCTAAATTCGAACAATTGTGAACTATATGATGCACGTATAGGTACGTACAACGGCACTCGGACGTTTTTTGACTGTTTTCACTTAGAGATTGGGACTCTTTAGATAATAGCTCAATGTTTATACCCCTCTGCCATCAACGAAGTTGATTACAGTTCAGTGAATATTTACGGGACATTTACCGTGATTATGTTGCGTGTTATGTTCTGTCTACTCGTGAACATGGTGCATACAACTGCGCAGATATATTGGGAGTAGGGTTGCCACCCGTACTTTATAATAAAGTATTGTACTCTATTTTGGCCAAACGTACTTAAAAAAATATGAGGGCAGTAAAGTATGTGAAAATACTTTATTTTTACCTGTGAAGATTTTTTGAAATGGATTTACGTGTTACGGAACGGGCCAGACCGCTTTTTAAATTTAGGGATTGATTGTAAAGATGCTGTTAATATATTTAAGAGTAACAAATATTTGTTGGATGTTGCTAGAAGCAACAAAAAATACGTATGGAAAAGAAAAAGTCTGGTAAATAAATAGTACTTTATTTTCAGATGTTGTACATTTTTTTAGCCTAGATAATGTAATATACACTATTTGCTTAAAAAACGGTGGCAACCCTAATTGGGAGATCGATTCACAACATCACGGTAAATCCTATCCTGCTAATATTATAAAAACAAAATGTTTTCGGTGTGTATGTGTGTATGTTTATTATACTCCTTCAAGCTGAAACGGCTGGAAGGATATGGATGAAATTTGGTACAGTGGTAGCTTATACCTTGGAATAAAGCATAACCTTTTTATCCCAATAATCGCGGGTAAAACCGCTCAGGGCTCAGCTAGTACCACATAAATAATAATAGAATTGTAACGGACAACTGTGATAGTTTACAACAGGACTTAACGAAGTTTTATAAATTATATAATTTATAACGTTTTATTTTTTAGGGCGAGACTCATGAGGACTGGTATCCCCTGAACGGCAAACAAGGCGAAGGTCTGGAGGGGATGATCAACCTCGTTCTCAGCTACTCTGTGAGTATTCACATTCTTTGCATGGGTTTGCAAAATCAGCATTAAAATTCGTGCTTTGGTTTCTTAGTTTATCCCGGACAGACAGACAAACATTTTCAAACCTTTGTTTTTGGATTCTTATTATACTGCCAAAAACATTTTTCATAATATTTTCAATGTACATTAATGGTCTCGTTACAGGTTTATTATAAGTAAAACCCATCAGCCAGAAAACGTCCACAGCTGGAAAAAGGCCTCCCTCTTAGTAGGGAGGTGTTGCCATAATCCCCACGCTTGGCAGGCGGCTTGGGGATTGCAGGATGTTCACCACCGTTAACGGAGATGACGCTGCTGCCCGTCCTCCGGTTGTTCTGGTTGCAGTTTTAGGACATAACAAATAGGTTGGACTTTATCAAGTGTAGACGTTGAATCTATAGTTTTAAATATAGCTGCGTTACAGTGACAGATTTCTATTACTTACCTAGTACCGTTATTGCCGGGAAGTATTAACGATGGCATCGCCCGGCTAATTGGATTTACAATTTACCTTGACGTAATCCTGTTTTGGTTAACACTTGATTAACTTTAGTTAAGCAACGGTCAATCCGGTCGGTCTTCTGATGACCGTCACTATGATTGTCCCAGTTATTTGTTCTATAACACCAATCGTTATACTTTATGAGAGATCTTTGGCAAAGATTGCATTTACAGTCTGACAATAGGCCTGGCCACTTGACTGTCCTGGCCACTCAACCTATAGGAAATCGCATAATAGAAAAAGCAAGACAAAGTTCTCTCGCCAAAATTTATGGGCCAACAAACTGAGTTGAAATTCATAGTTGATATGAAATAGTTAATAATAATAATAAATTAATAAATATAATAATTAATTGTATTATTAATTAATTATTATTATATGAATTAATTATATTATATTATTATATGAATTAATTCTTATTATTAAATTAATTAATTATTAATAGTTTCATCCGGGCCATTTGGTAGTTCATACGTCAGATTAGTCCCATATACATTTTATCGAAATCGGTTCAGTAGTTTTTAAATGAAAATAACTGGAAAAATTTAGATGTCTACTACCTGGATAGTCGATATTGAAATCGATTGTTTTTTTTTAAATTACTAGCACAGTTTGTCTTAATTAAGTGGTCTGTTTAGGTGGGTCCGGCGGCCATGGCCACGTTCCCGCCCATGCTGGTGGTCCCGAGCACGGGCATGGGGTACGCGGCCATGCCGGTGTACCCCGCGCCGCAGCCGCAGCACCTGCCCCCGCAGCACCTGCCCCCGCACCCGCCGCCGCCCCAGCACACCCCCGTCACGCCGGAACAACTACAACAGGTACATGCATTTTTTTTATGCAATGGAGTGACGTGACGAGCGGGACGTTTGCCTGGTAAACACAGTAATGTTTGCACACTACTGCTTGGCGGTTTAATAACTGGCAGTGGTGTGGCTTCCTCAGGTGGACTCTGCAATAGAGTCTTACCACTATACAATCACGCATTCGGAAAACTCGTCACCCATCCTGCAGTGTCAAGACGAGCTTCATTCAGTGCGCTCTACCCGTCATGGCCTACGTTATTCGAGCATATAGAATGTTACAACTATTAAAAATAATATGATAAATGGAGAGGTTAACTGAATCACATGCTTAAGTCGAAAAAATCATTGAAATCGGCTGGTAAAGTTCTGAAATATAAGTATTTGGGAGGCAGTCATCTGTCCCTTTCTAGCAAACACGTGCTAGTATAGAGTTTGTTTGGAATCGTGAACTTTGACGTCACAAACCTAGTATAGTGTACTCCCGTCTAACGTGAAACTAAAATGTTTATAACTTCGTTATTTGTGCACATATTAAAAATTTACTTTCGATGTTTTGTTTTATTGCCAGTCAGGTTTTTTTAAAGTCTATAAAAATAACTAATATTCCCTGTTGGAGAGCCAAGGCGTACCCCTCTGCCAAAAGGTATATGGTCAGCGACCATATACTCTTTGTGTGTGTTGCGAATCTGTTATACAATTTTTATATTACCTCCCACTATGGAAGCAAATTTAAAGACGTATTCAAAATTAGATTTTAATTCAACGAATGTGATTGGCCGATTAAAGTACGTCTCCGCTCTATTTAACTTTTTTCGGGTCTACACCACCAAAAATATTGTGGGTTAAACTAAAACTCATTCCCCAGATCGAAGAGATGTTCCCGTGTATCGACAAGGAGGTGATAAAGTCGGTACTGGAAGCGAACCGTGGGAACAAGGACGCGACCATCAACTCGCTGCTGCAGATGTCGGAGTAGAGGCCTTCCCCATAGGTGTAAGCGTAACGTTATCTGTCAACTGATGCCATTCTCCTCTACTCTATACTTTAGCTAAAATTATGAATTCATTCAAAAGTATTTGTCTCCAAAGCAAAAACTAGCAGCATGGGTTCTTCAAGGGAACCTCGGACGGACGGTCAGTCTTCGTCAAAGTACGCCAACGTCCATGATAAGCTGCTTTTTTTTCAGGATTGGCCCCGTCGTAAAGTTGGTCACAATGACAGTACAATGACCAACGAACTACTTAATACACCCCAAACTTATGGCCCAGTAAAATCTCTTCACATGTAAACTTGAAACGATTATAACTTAATTATTATAATGAGTTATGACTTCAGCTTGTAGCGCTCGTGGCTCGTCAGTCTTTGGATGGGTGACCGTGAGTGGCATTTATTTCTGAGCGCTACCGTGGATCGGATGACACGTTAAATTGTTGGTCCCGGTTGTTTGTTCTAGTTTCTATAACAACAACCGTCAGCCATGTCAGAGGACATCGGGCGGCACATTAACTCTGACACTAGGGCTGGCCACTCAGCCTATACGAACTTACTTACTTTTTAAGGGAACCTCCACCAAATATATTGCAATCATCTAAAATTGTCTTTAAGCTATACAACATGTAACAAAAAAGTTCAACAATACTGAAGGGTATGTATGTACTCAAATACAAATACAAATGATGATGAACAACTTTTACTATGGGGCCAAACCTAAATTTGCGAAAAAAAACAGCTGTTCCATGCAAGATGTTCATTGACCTTGAACAAAATGTATGGAACAGCTGATTTTTTTCGCGATTTCAAGGTTGGCCCCATAGTAAAAGTTGTTCATAATGATGAGTACATACATACATACCCTTTCGTATTGTTGAACCTTTTTGTTACACGTTGTAAGACTTTAAATGATCTTTCTTGCCAAAAACTCAGAAGCTCGACACTGAAATAATATATTACAATGCAACACAATACATTACGATTTTTAATGCTAATTTATAAAAATTACTTTGACCTATCGTAGTTTTAGAGCTAGAACTATAACCGTTACGCTTCTATGTATTGCCGTCTTTACTATGGAGCAGAACTTATATTTGCAAGTTAATGTATGGCACGGCTTCGGTCGACCTACCGAGATGGCATCACGTAATTCCTTAATGCATAAACATGGACTACATCGCTGTGCCCGTACGCCAAGGCGCCCAAAAACCGACCCAATAAAATAAAATAAATATAGGCCATATTTTTTGACAACTATGGACGTCGTTGGCGTACAGGGTCCGTACCGTGACATCTAAAAACCACGATTAGGTTCAGCTGCCGACGCCGCGCGACCGTGAATTGTATCGCCCCGCAATACGGTTCGTAGTCGCGCAGCGAACTGAACGTAGTGATAACGGATTCAACATTAGTTAGGCTCCAGGTAACATGTAACGTTTTTTTTCTTTAGCTTTTTTATAAATTTAATTTATTTGGGACCATAAACGGTGGAGTAGCCTATAGTTACAAAAATCCCTTTAACATTTATGTGATAACTACGCCACCCACAGCATTATCCACTAAATAATAAATACTATAAAGTTTGCAGCGTTATGAATTTTTGTGGGAAATAATGTAACAATGTTCACAGAGACGGCATAAGTTTGGCGATGATACTACAAAATGAAAAAAACATGTACTCGAAATTCCGTCTCCCGTATAGTCGATAAATAGTATAAACGTGTATTATTCCTGTATTTATTGCTATAGCAAAATATTCCCCGTTAGCATTTTCTTATACTAACCTAAGTATACTTAGTCCACGCTGGGTTAGCTCTGACAGCTGTTCCATACATTTTGCCCAAGGTCGATGAACTTTTTGTAAGGAACAGCTGTAAATTTTTTCGCGATTTCAATGTTGGCCTGTAGTAAAAGTAGTTTGTTTCGATGTACAGAATATGACCTTAAAAGACCAATACCTTTTTTCTAACTCAATATATTTTTTACATTCTGTATCTGTCCCAGCTGAGTGTCTAGTGCCAGTTTTTCCAAGAGCGTTAACGTATTGCGCCACCTAGTGTCAAACATATCAAACATGTTTGACACTAGGTGGCGCTGCTCTTATTTCATACAAATTGTAGTTTACGTTAACGTGAACGAATACGTAAACGCTCTTGGAAAAACTGGCACTAGACACTCTGATCTTAGCGTGGATAGAGTATAATTTAAGATAAACCATTTTATTTAGGTCTGTCAATTAGTTGTCTCTATATTTTAGAAGCAGTCTACGATCAATGTTTTCATCGCTAAAGTAATTTTTGTGTTTAATATTTAACTTGTAAAATATTTTAACTATATCCGCTACTGTAATCTCTGGATAGCAAGAGAAGAAATTACGTACAAAGATAAAGGCTCGTCCCAAAACTGTGCTCATACGAATTTTATAGGCTACATTTCCGAGTTGTAAATACATACCAATAAGCATTTCTGCCGCGGTCCGAAATGGGCCAATACCTACTACGTCAGCTCAACACCAGCCCCCGTATTCTAAACCAGATCGAATCTGATTCGAAAACTACTTATACCATCTCCGTTTTTTGCATAAAGAATGACTGAGACAGATAGTGTAGTTTCCGAGTGAAAACCTTCCTACCCTACGAATTTAGAATACGATAGCAGACTTGAATATTTTTTCGTCGTCCTTTCTTTTTTGGTTAGTGCATTTCGGACAGCGTATAATGGTAAGATCATGTAAACGAACTGAAAAATTTAAGTAGAGCCATCCAGAGAGGTCAGTGATTTTGTATAACTTTTAATATAAGGCTGAGGGCAGGCAATCGCCTCTGTATAGGATTGTAATGACTAAATTAAAAGGATAGTTTTTGCTACATTCATATATATAATCGTGTAGTCTGTCTTTATATTGGCAGAGGTAAGAAATGTACACGGGACGTTTTATTTGCACGTCAAAAACGTTTAGATATTCAGTGAACGTACAGGGTTACACGGAAAGGTAATACTAAATCCAAAAGAGGTCATTATTCTCATCGTTGTGAAAATCTTGTACTATGAGGCCGACTCTGAGATTGCAGCCTTTCCATACATTTTGAAGAGTAAATTACCTGCTTCTAGCTTATTATAACCTTTCCGCGGAACCTCGCGTGAGATATTTAACACAGGATGAGCACAGAGTTTTCAGTTATTTCTACCCTTACTGCCTAAAAATTGTAATCATAGTCTTACGTGTGCCAATATGGACACTCTTAGATATAAAAGAACACTATTAGTTGTAGAATAAAAATTTACTTTATCACAATTTATATTCACAGATTATATTGATATAAGTTTACTGTGACCCGATTTTTCAATCGTCAATTTAAGGAATAAATGATTTAGTCCAGTTAGCCGACGAATAAATACTTGCGATTTTTCAATTTATCTGTTACAGACTGGTTCAAACTTAATGGCGGTTGTAAACTTAGGCGCGAGACGCTGCGCAGTAGCAAAAATGAGGCGTGTGGAGTGCGTACAATGGCAATTTCTCGCTTGCAGCGCACTTCACAGCCGCCATTAAGTTTGAATCAGCGGGCTAATCATGTAACTGTCCGGGATCGCGATTTGTCATAAATGTTACTTGTCACTGTCCCGCCAAAACTCATTTGACCCTGCAGGGCAGGACGAAACGCCAAAAGACCGACGGATTTGCTTAACTTAATTAAGGAAATCAATGCATTCGTTTGATAACGATAGCGAGAGAAATCCCTCCGTGATACCGTGAAGCTGTGACAATTTTGACAACTCGTATCCGAATCGCGATCCCGAACAGTTACATGATTTTGAATATTTTTGTATGAAGTGATTCCACACCAGTGGCGTAGCGTGCCTTGTCGGGGCCCCGTATAAAAAAATTTTTGGAGGCCCTTATATGGAGGTAAAGATTTTTCACAAAAGAAAAAAAATATTGTGAGAAGAAATATTTATTTATCACATAATTTACCCATTTTACAAATAAAAATCGAATTTTAAATATTCACTCTCCTTGCCTTTTTTTCGGCAAACTGATTTATTAAATCATTTATGGCTGATGATGATTTTAGTTTTTCTAAAGTTTCTGCCTCTATGGACAATAGTGAGATGTCTGACAGCCGTTCTTGTCCCATCGAAGTTCTTAAGTAATTTTTTATTAGTTTTAATTTTGAAAAACTTCTTTCTGCCGTTGCGGTTGTAACTGGAAGGGTCAAGAATAAAAAGCATGCTGTGATTACCTCGGGAAAACTGGATGCAAGACTATTGAATTTTACTAGCAATAATTCAATGAGTTCTTTAATGGAATAAATTTTTTTAATTTCAGAATTTAAGCATGTTTTTAGAGCCTTTAATTGGTCACAAAGATTAAGTGAGATGTCTTTACTGTATTTAGCAGACAGTTTTCCGGAAGCGTTTAATATCTCTTCGCTTGAAGAAGATAGGAGTTTCTCCGGTTGTAATATTTCGAATATACTACTCAGATTGCAAAGGCTCTCAAATCTTTCTTTAGTTTGAGAAATTAATATATCTAAACAGCAATAGTATACATTGACTTTGAAATAGGATTCCGGGTCGGAAATTCTCTCATCTTGTGATAACTCATCAAAAAAACGCTTGGTTATCTTTCGCCTACTCTTTTTAAAAACAGTTGTTACCCCCCACTCTTTTGCTAAATCTTTGGATTCATTTAGCAAACTATTAAATGAATTCTGATTTCTTAATTGGCACAGTCTATTTAAAAGATTACTTAATAAAATACTAGATTTCTGTAAGTCATTATTTTCATGCTGTAGAGCTTTAGAAACAGGATTAATAATTTCAAATAGTGAAGAAAAAAATGTAACGAGCACTAAGAAATCAAAACTCTCTAAAATATTAATTATACTTTTACATTCTTCACGTTCATCTTTTTTATTTGAAATTAAATTTAGTTGGTACAAAGTTTTCATGATTAGTAAAAAATTTTTCTTTACTGCTAATAAAGCGTCGTTCCTAGAAGACCATCTGGTAGGACATACCTTTTTAAGGGTAATCAAATATTTTTCAGATAAATCGTCACTTAGCATAGCCCAGCGTTTTATACTATTGCCAAAAAAAGTATATATTTTTTCTAAATTATCGAAAAAAGTCGATACTTCACGAACATGTCTCGCAGCATCGTTCAAAACCAAGTTTAAAGCGTGCGCAGCACAATGAACATAATCGGCATTTGGAGCATGCTCTTTTATTAGGGTTTGTAATCCTCCATACACACCCGACATAACATTTGCTCCATCGTATCCCTGTCCTCTACATTTAGTCAAATCAATTCCATATTCTTTAGTCAAATTTAAAATGACAGTTTTCAGACCTGCAGCGCTGCAATCGGTTACTGCTATAAATCCTAAAAAGGACTCACAGATTTTTATTTCTTTAGGTACATTATCATCATTTTCTGTAACCGAGATATATCGAAAAACTACAGATAGTTGGTCAATTTTTGACAAGTCTTGTGTTGTATCCAGAATTATTGTCAGAAATGGAGCTATTTTAATTTCTGAGATAATATTGTTCCTAACTGTGGTACCAAGCAAACTAATAATTTCGTTTTGAATCGTAGGGCTTAAATAATTTATTTCACCTTTCGGTTTTAGAAGAAGTTCTTTTAAAGTTGCATCATAGTTAGATAGCAGACGTGAAATTGCCATAAAATTGCCAGAATCAGAATCATGCCCCCTCAAAGGTAGATTACAAGATACTAAAGTAATTATAACATTAATTATACGATGCAGTACATCTCTCCAGAATGTAATTTTACTATCGATTTCACTTTTCAATAGAGTATCGATGGTATTTCCTTGCAACCAATTATTATAAGAGAGTGAGGCACTAATATGCTGCTGTGACTTTTCATGGTCAAGAATAGTTTGTGTGAAATTGCTTCTAACCGAAACACCGTTAACCCAAGCAGAGGAGTACGATTTGTTTTGACGATCTGCTAATAACCAACAGAAGTGACAGTACGGTTTGTTTAAAACGTTAGAATAACTTAACCATGGTCTTATAATTTGTATGCCTGCCTGATTGAAATATGAATAATAATAAGCCGAAAAAGGTCGGTTATTTTCTGAAACTTTTGGAAATGGTCCTTGTGGTTTAAATGGACCCAAATTAAAAATTATTTTTCGTTCGCATTCAGTTAAATTGTCACCAAAATTTCCTCTATCTGATGAAATTATATTACAATCTGCAGATATATCAGAATCGTTGACTTGGGGTTCCTCGATTTCTGGATGGACATCCGATAAAGTATGTGCTTGGCTTTCTTCTATTTCCGGATGGATATGTGACGAAGAACATGCTTCAGAAGAATCTAAAAATAAACGAGTAAATAATAAAAATAAAGTAATAAATTGTTAAAAAATAAATACGAATGCTTTGATACTAAACTAAAAGGAGTTATATATAAATAAATAACGTTACTAAGGGTCACAGTTAGAGAGTGTTCAGTTCAGACGCACACAGACTCTACGCGGATTGTGCTCGTACCTATTAGTAGATACAAAATCACCTGCAGCCCGTCCGTGCATTACTATACACCTGCGTGCTATTTAAACGCAGCGCGTAGTGTAGTGGCCATACAAAACGAGAACCCGAAAGCGAGTCTGCACATCTGAAGTTCTCAACACGCAATTAACGATACGATACGGACTGATAGACAAACAACAAAACAAATCGATCCTATAGATAAGTTAGAATTTTGTTTTTTTTTTAAATCAAGGCACGGAACCCTAAAAACAGTATAATTGTGAAAATCGAGGGGGGAGACAACTTTTTGGGACGGACAGATGGACAGACCGAAATTAAAAGATTTCCTTGTTTATTTTATCACTACGGGCCCCTAATAAATGGGTTGGGTAGTACTTACCTTTCCAATCTAAATCACTCACAGTATCTTGTCTCTGAAAAAATGAAGAAATTTTGGGCACTTTTTTTATAACCTCGTCCCTTTTCTGTTTAATTTTTCTTTTCTCAGCGCCGCTGGGATAATCTCTTTTCCTTTCACTCATTTCTTTTACAAATCGCTACTAATACTGCTAAACCAGAAGAACAATATTGTTTGTACTGAATTACAATGTAATGCACATTTATATAAAGCGCGTAAATAAACAAACTTAAACAGTGCACTGCACTCCGTGGTCTAACATCCAATGCAAAGTACAACAACGTACACGTACATCGCGATATCGATGAAGGATTCCCGGGGATTCCCCGCTGAGTTGAAGATGAAGTAAGTAAAACGGGGAAATCCCGCAGCCCGCCATAACGATGTAGTGTTGCCAACTTTTGAACGCACGCTTAAGGCGGGAAAAAAAGGAATTGCTTTATAGAATTTTGTCATTTGTAAAATAAAATAAATTAGAAAGTTTTTATTCTTTTTCCTTACACACTTTGGGGGCCCCCGTGGTCCGGGGGCCCCGTATAATTGATACGGCAAATACGGCGGTAGCTACGCCCCTGTTCCACACTTATGGTATTTCTATGTTTTTAAAGCTTAAACAGGAAGAAAAATTATAACATTTTTATTATTATAAATTATTATTAAATTATTTTTATTATTAAAATTATTAATTATAATTATTATTATAACAGGTTCGGAAATTTGGCGTCTCAGGCAGAGACTTCTGTAGCTTAATTGGCAAAGCAGTTGGGACGGAAACCCATAGCGACTGCTCGTATGCAGGTTCGAGTCCTGCCGGAGGTCATAATTTTTCTTCCTGTTTAAGCTTTAAAAACATAGTTACATGATTAGCCCTCAGTCTGTACCGATCATATAGCTATCTTCACACTCATTTCGTAAGAATGAGATAAAGCTTATGTAAAGCTGCGGACGATAGAGAGAGTGCGAACATTTATCTCTTATCTGACTGTTGAAAAATCCGAAATCAAACTACCAGTCGAATAAATTCTGTCTGACTGTTTATCTGAGGATTGAAAATCGGGCCTTATTAATAAGTTTAGAGTTGCTTCGGAATAGTTAACCCGTCTTTTGTCTCTATCCATCAAATTACAAATATTGTAAAAAAAAAGGAAAAAACAAAACACGGCTTAATTATTCCAAGGCTAATCCAATTTTGTAAAAAAATATGTTATATAGGTGCTTCATGAATTATTTTAACTGATGATTCGTTTTTTTTAATTTGCTCAAATAGTTTTTTTTTTATTGGCAAGGATTTGCTATTGATGTTGCCATATATGGGTCTCAAGCTAAAAGCTAGGCATTATAGCTTCAATCAATTGAATCTTACTAGTAAAGTGGCCTACTGGATAGTTTCCTTTCCATGAACTAAAAACCATGATTGTTTGTTACGTTCAGTCGCCGACGCTGCGCGACCGTGAATTTTAACGCCTCGCAATACGGTTCGTGTTCGCGCAGCGTCGCCGGATGAACCCGGGGAATCTTGCATATCTCCACTTATGCAAGATTCCCATAGATTGTTTATGTATATATAACAAATATAGGGCATATAGCTTAATGTGTACTAATCCGCAGTCCCGGATCTACGATTATTTCGAACCGGGGCAGAAACTAGGTAGTCCCTTCCAATTTTTTTTAGACTAAACCAGAATAAATCTCTTTAAAATATCATGTGTTAACATGGGTGTTTTTTTCTTGATAAATATGTATCTCCTATAAGGGTAATATGTTTTTAGTTTTCAACCATATTATTATTATGATTTTGGCGTCCCCTGAAACTGCCGCCCGGGGCGAGTCCCCCGGTTTGCTCCCCTCTAGATCCGGGCCTGCTAATCCGAAAGAGTGTCATTGTATCATTATAGTGTACAACTTTTAATATGGGGCCAACGCAGAAATCGCGAATCATAGAAACAAAATATTGACTCTTGACAAGATGTATGAAACAACACCCTTATCATGGACGTTCGTGATTCTGATTGCAACCGTGCGCGAGCGGGACGACGCATGGCGTGAGTAAGTTGGTACGAGCGGGATGGCATGCTATCGCAATCAGAATCGCCAACGTCCATGATAAAGATGCTGCTTTTTTTTTCACGATTTCAGGATTGGCCCCTTTCGTAAAGTTGGTCACAATGACAGTACAATGACCATCGAACGACTTAATACACCCCAAACTTATAGCCCAGTAAAATCTCTTCACATGTAAACTTGAAACGATTATAACTTAATTATTATAATGAGTTATGACTTCAGCTTGTAGCGCTCGTGGCTCGTCAGTCTTTGGATGGGTGACCGTGAGTGGCATTTACATCTGAGCGCGTCTGTGGGTTGGATGACACCATGATTGTTGGTCCCGGTTGTTTGTTCTATATCTCTATTCAAACAATGTCAGAGCCCTTCGGACGTACATTAACTCTGACACTAGATTTGGCAACTCAGCCTATACGAACTTACTTACCTCACCCTACAATAAACTGCTGATGAAATGTGAACAGTTGAAAACGAAAAAAAAACGTTATAATATTGTATACCAGTTGAAATTTGTTGTGAAATGTATTTAGCCATGTCGGAGGCCTTCGGGCGGTACATTAACTCTCACAATAGGGCTGGCCACTCAGCCTATACAAACTTACTTTACTGTTGTAAACGGGAGATATATCAATATTCCCACGGCTTTGTCGGCTGCACGTCGTGCCAAATGATTTGCCATCGATGCAGGGGTTGCTTTTAACAAATTATATTATTGTTGTATTTATTTGTAATTTTACATTGTATAAATAAATTATAATCAAATAATTATTATATTTCATCGTTGTTTTATTTTTGAATTAGGGTTAATTTTACCCGTCTAAAGTATAATGGTGTGTGAATACACCAACTCGCATCAGTCCTGCTGCCAAGGGCGGATCCAGGGCATGGGGGTCATGACCCCCCCCCCCTGGGCTGGGTGTAAGTCGAAGTAACTTATATTTTTTCTAGTTGTAATCGATTAGACCTCGACTCGACTCTATGACCCCCCCTGACTTAAAAGCTGGATCCGCCCTTGCCTCCGGCGTGGCACCATCACGCTTTGAGAGTTGGCGTATGCCACAGAAAACGTAATACTACTACGTACAGAAGATTCGCTCCTATTTAAAACTCTAAACTTACTGTTCTAAGTCTAAAAGCTGATGCAGCATAAAAAAAAACAGTAAATAAATTCATATTTACACATTTATTCCTACCAAAAATATCATTCAACCACTTTCTTTTTCTTCTTCGGCTTCTCGTTCTGGGCCTTGGCGTTAAAGTTCTCAGCTTTCCGTTTGATTTTGGCGATCTTTCCGATGACATTTTTGAACCTGTCGTCTTTCTTCATGAGGGTCTTGTTAACCTTCTTCAAGCCCTGCTTGATGGTAGCGTCCACATCTAGTTCTTTATCGGGCTGCAGGCGGTCGTGATGGTCGGCGGCTTGACTTTGTATCTGAGATTGTATCTGTTTTATTTTCGCCAGTTTAGCCTTTTTCGCTACTTTTATTCTGTTACGTCGCATTTCTTCTAATCTGTAAATGTATTGTATTTGTTAAAAAAAAAACAATTTTAATATGCAACATTGCCCTTCTAATGCTAGGGCTTCACCTGCGTGTAATGCCATTATTTAGCGCGGTATTTTGTACAGTACGCAGTTATGGCCGGGTATTAGCACGCGGTAGGCGGCGACCTCCCGTGGCCCACGTGGAAGTCTTTAAATCGACTCCGCACCCAAGTGGGCCGCTGCAGGAGTAACTTGGTCAAGTGGGTATACTTGGACGCCGAGAGAGCACAGTGCGACTGCGGAGCGCCTGCGCAGACCATGTTGCACCTACTGTCGTGTCCTCGGTGCCAGAGTTCCTGCACCTTAGAAGACCTGAATAAGGGTACTCCTTGCGGGATGGCAGTGGCCAAATACTCGGAGAAATTAGTATAGAATAGGTTTTTTATAATTATATTTTTTTGGATCATCGACTCGACGAAGAAGAATAAGAAGCACGCTAAAAGGCTAGTGGCATTATTAACGTCGTTAGACGTTAGCCGATATTCAAAGTCAAATGATAGTGTGGCCACCCATGTAGCGCATTGTTTAGTGCATCATTTATAGCACGATAATTATTTCGATAAATGACGTAAAGCGTCACGCAGGTGAAGCCCTAGCATAACAGAAACTCACTGTTTATTTCATGCTAAGGTGGTTCATGAGATTTACGCTGAGATAGTTCGACAGGAAATGAAGCGGGGAAGTTTTCCACTAAAAATACTAAATCAAAGGCATGTGAAAACATATTCCAGTTTCTCCTACTAATCGCAGTGTCGATTGGGATAGGAAAAGCTCCTTTTGTTTAAAAACTGAACGGTTCTTGTAAGCTATATTGTAATGTCGGAAGAAATTCAAACTAGATTAATTATATATCATATATTCAAATTATAACATTCAACGGCATATAAGTATAAAGATATTTGTAACAACCTGTACTGGGCCTGTGGTTGGAAATATGGCACAATCACCCTGCGAGCATAGCGTAGGCCTATCCCAGCGATGGGATGATGGGATGGGATGTGAAAGTTTCGTACTCAAAGAGTGCCTAACCTCATTTCATAGGCTTAGTCGTCAATTTTTCCACCTGATCCTTGATAAGCATACCGAACAAGAATAGCAAACCGGTTGAAAAGTGTGATGTGCGAGTCCGACTCTAACCTGGGACCTTGCTCCCTATAACCACATGAGAATGACCTATGATATCGTAGAGAAAAGAATATCATTCCACGCCATATAGGAAACCATTCCACGCAATAGAGAATACCATTCCACGCGGTTCACGTAAGGCTCCCGCGGTACTTGATCATGTGGATATGGAATTCAGCCCCAGGCCGGTTAATGTTGAAAGGGCAGAAGAGCTCACCCCTCTTGCATCATGTCCGGGTCCACCCCTGCCTGTAGCCAGCGCTTGATCCTGTAGTTTTTCTTCCGCTGCTCGAACTCGTCGTTGTCTAACTGGGCTTCTTGCTCGCGCCGCGTCACGCTGACGGTCGTGAACACCTTCACTGCTTCGTCATCTGACATAAACAGATTCTTTTAGCTCGACTAAATGTGACAATGGCAGTACAATTGCGGCAGTTAAGGATGCACCGCCCGACGGCTCGAACTCATCGGTGGGCGTGGCTAAAAAGCATGCTCTCTTCATCAAACAAAGTGTGAGAAAGGGAGAAAGAAAGATAAATGAGCGCGCAAATTTTTGCATGTCGACCTTTGGCTGCAGGATTGTGATGAATAAACTACTGAACTAATTTATTCCAACTAAAGTTATTTGAAATGTTGATGGACTAAACTATGCCTCTTGATACATTATTTTAGAGTTTTCGTACTCCTTATGTTATTTATTTACGTACAAAGTGGCTTAAAATTGAGCTAAAATACAAGATGTTTCCTGGCTCACAACTTTCATGTTTATTAAATTTTTACTTTCTTATCAATTTACAATCCTAGATAATGAAGAGACAACTAGATATAATACTTAGTCTTGGACCTACAACATTACATAGTGGAGTAATATTACTTCCCCGTTTCTATGGAGAAGTGACCGGCTGGATTACTCTTAAAAAGGCGCTTGATGTAGAAATCTTGCGTACAAAAAAATTGCGATGAAATCGCTATTCATTGCAGTCCTATGATTATTCACGGAATATTTACCGTGATCATGTTAACTTTCATTATGTTTTATCTATGGGAGCAGTGTTTGCCATCATAGGGGGATTTGTTCATTGATACCCATTATTTACAGGTTTATCATTATATTAAAAATTCAAATTTAAATCATATTTATTGGGGTAAATATAACTTTTTTCCCCCACCATTTTGCCCAAAAGCTGGTTAAACGATCTCCCGATATTTTGGCACACCGCGTTCTCAACACACACCATGTTCTCGGGCAATGTCTAGGCAACTGTCGAAATATCGGGAGCTCGTTTCACAACATCACATAACAGCATCAGCTAGAAGACTTGCGTTGCTGGACGAAGGCTTTCCCCTTAATTGGGAAATTAAGGGGAATCGTAGAATGCTCACCATGGAACCGAGAGGCTGCTGCTGTCTTCCGGTGGTTCTGGATGCATTTTTAGGACATAGATATAAAAGTGAAGTAGTGATATCGTACCGTCGACCTTGTACTCCGTGAGCTTGGTGTTGATCTTGTCCTCGATCTCCCCGAGGCGCAGGATGTCGTACGGCGTGATCAGCGAGATGGCCAGCCCGGAGCGGCCCGCGCGCGCCGTGCGCCCCACTCTGCAACGTTTTATATATATATTTTTTACTCGTGATAGGCTTGCGTTTGACCACATCCTGTGTGATGTTAAGCAACGATGCAGTCTAAGATGGAGCACGCTTACCTAGAAGGAACCTGTTTACTCTGGATTTGAAGACGCACATAAAAATATAAATCAAATTCAATATTATATAGAATAGAAACATATTTAATTAAACCAGTTTTAAAAAAAATATATTTTTGTATCATTAATACAATAGTAAGTAATAATTCAAACAATAATACGCCTTTTAAAATACAACCGACTTCAACTTCGAATACCTGGAAGACATCTTCTTAATTTTCTAGTCATTTTCAAAACAAAACTACTGAACCGATTTCGATAAAATCTTTTTTTGAAGTCGGTTGTAAAATAAATAATAATGACAATAGGGTAGATGACTGATGTTTATATCGTTGAAACCAATAGCTTTGATGAAGAATTTAAGTAAATATAGTATTTTATTATTAAAACTGACGTGGTTTTGACACATTTTTGTTTTATTTATACGGGAATACTCACGTTTAATTAAATCGGATACTCCGACTATAGTTTCGATCACATCCGGTGACCTTTTTCAAAGAGTGAAAACAGAGCCCGACGCGCGTGCAGCTGCGTCCTGCTTAGCACTGGCCTGCTTATAGTCGGAGTATCCGATTTAATTAAACGTGAGTATTCCCGTATAAATAAAATAAATATAGTATGTTTATTGAAAAAATAATTTAAATTTAGGTTAGTAATGTTCTGATATACAGGGTTATAAGGAAAGGGTATGCTAAGCCAAAAACCCTTGAATGTATACATTGTAACCATTATATCCTGAAAGTTTCAAAAGGAAAAGAGCATATTTTGATTTTCATACAAAACTAAAAAAAAAAATATCTGTTCTAAAATTGCACAACCCTAGCACGCGGTCTATCAGTACACGCACACTAGCACGCGCGGTTCGACACGCACACATCCCCAAGACGGGCGATGGGCGCCGCCCGCCCGCCCCGAAACTCCCCAGCGCCCGCGCTGCGTCCCGCGACCGAAAACAAAATTGAACACACACCATTGCCTACTTGGAACCAAACCCACAAGTACCTAAAGCTTAATGATTTAATAATCTCTAAACTACTTACCTGGTCCATTCACAAGAACGGTTCGAAGTGGCGTCCTTGCATCTCGATGCAGAGGGCAGCGCGGCGACGAACTGCTTTTGTTGCCTTTGGGAGCATCCCTGGAGTAGTCCGTATGCTCTCAAAGGCGGACACAATTCGTGCACGCATGTCGTCCTCGCTGCTGCATTCATCCGCATACACCATGCACTTCACGTGGCCCCATAAAAAAAGTCCAGTGGAGTGAGGTCCGGAGAGCGAGGTGGCCAGGGAACCGGTCCTCCGCGGCCGATCCAGGTGGAGAATCTTTCATCCAGATATGCCCTGCAGTCGCGAGCATAATGAGCTGGTGCGCCGTCGTGCTGGAAGATCAGTCTGTAATACTCGGATAGAGGAAACTCTTCCAGCGAATCTTCTAGTTCCGTCCTTAAAAATCTTATGTAGTTTTCGGCACTAAGCCTACTCGGTAGAAATACCGGACCAATAAGGCGAGAGCCAACTATCCCCGCCCATACGTTGATGGCCCACCTTTGCTGGAAACTATTCTCTTTCGACACGTGGGGATTGTGATGAGCCCAGAAATGTTCATTGTGGATGTTTGCTATCCCGCCTCTCGTGAATGTGGACTCGTCCGTCCACAAAACTCTGTTCTCGAAACCGAGTTCATCGTCATTTAGCTGCTCCAGATACCAACGACAAAAATCTTCCCGAGGGGCGTAATCTCGCTGAAGAAGCTCCTGCGTGGGCTGTACGTGGTACGGGTGCTGGCCATCGCCACGGATTATCTTCCACGCGACCGGCTGAGAAATGCCAAAGGTAAGACCGGCACGGGTAGTGCTGCGTCTTGGGTCTTCCTGGAAGTTTTCGAGCACACAGTCCTCCAGTGCTGTACGTGTTTGACTGGATGGTACAGGTCTTCCTTCCGAATGCGGCGCTCGAACAGAGCCCGTACTAAATAACCGATGGGTTAAATTACGAAAGCAGTGGTAAGAGGGTAACGCACGATTGGGAAAACGTTCTCCGTACAGTACCCGTGCTGCTGTCAGCACACCGTCACATTTTCCTACGCAAAGCATCATATTGTAATACTCCGCGTTGGAGTATTCTACCATTTTTAACTAAAACTATCACAAACACAACAAAACAAAGTAACGAAATAAATTAACAAGTAACAAAAGAAATTAACAAATAACAAAAGTAATCGCAAAAAAACCCGTTAACAAAAGCTGTCGATATACGCACGAATCGGTAGCCAGCAACAGACTGCATTCCTAAATAATCTAATTAAACAAAATACAAATTGATGAGCAGGTGAGTAGATTTTCCCGGTAGTTTCTCTCTTTCTTTCCAAAAAATGCCGCCCGCCCGCCAAAGACCGGCTTTCTTTTGCGGCTTTTTTAAAACAAGTGTTTACGCGCACCGCCAAGTAGTGATCAAAAACATTACAGAAGTGACAAATTAATCACAAAGTATTAAACCACGTAATTACCTAACGTTCCTTCCCTGAGAGTGGAGTGGATGGCCCTAGTGTCATAAGGCCAATTTTAATTTTTTTACGAGGGGGAAATCTTCATAAGATACCAGACTGCTTTGGGGTGCAGCCGGGTTATGTGGGATTATACCCACTAAAGCCCCCCACCCCCCGATGGCCTGCCTTGGTGCTTGACCGAGGGCTCCGGGATCTCCAAGGGAACGCACCGGAGCCCTCAGCACCGCGCTTCAGATCCTCTCGGGACAGCTACAAGCTGTCCTGAGACGCTTCCGCCTGCCACAACGTCAGCCATTCGACGTTGTCGTCCTTCCCAGGCACGTTTATGCAGGTGGTTAGAACCTCACCGCTAGCTAGCCCCGAACCCAGAAGTCCCCTTTTAGTAAGCACTTTCTAAAGGCAGGGGATACCGATGCCGTATTCTAATCCCCCGCCATCAGGGCAAGTCATGAGGCCACCTAAGGGCCTCCATCTATGCATACATCCTAGATTAATGAAACACCCACAACAACCGCGTCTTACATTAACGTCAGCTGATAGACTGTCTGATTCTGATAGATAGAATAAGCAATCGAGATTTACATTTACATGTTATCTAAGTCATGGCATCACTCCAACGCGCAAAGCTCAAACATTGTCTTATCTGTACATCTTTTATTCTTTAATTGGGATTTTGCACACACGTGCGTATGCCCATATGTGTGCGTTTTATAACAATAAAGATGTAAGTGTGCTCATCTCAGTGTCCCAGTACAGTGCGAAACAGTTGCCCAACTTACGACAAAAAAACTAATTACTATTTTTTATTATGCCAGACTGGCAGATTAGGCATTTGAACATCGGATCGCCTGATAGTAGGTAAGCGACACAGTAACGGAAGTTTGTAGCAAGCCTAGTCTGGAATGGGAACTGGCTCTAAAGTGAGGCTGCTCAAACACTGTTAGGTGCTTGGTGACAGATTAGTAACTTGAGTCAGGCGAGCAGTAGTAGAAAGTATCCTATCATGATGCTATGGTTTCCTCACGGTGTTTTCGTTCACCGAAAGCTCAAGTGGAAGTGGATCGCATAACCAACTGAGCTATCATTTCTTCAAAATGTTCATGAGTTCTCTTGTTACTTTTGCTTTTTTTTATTTCTCTTTTTTTTTATTTTTTTTTTCTCGGTCAATCTTATCGATTGATATCTGATCTTATCTTGGATTTTTTTTAGTCTGAGTTTATGTGAGTCCTGGAATCAAAGGGGTCTTGGGGTATTTAAGTGACTCGTGCGAAATAAATACAGTCATCGTTGAGACAGCGGCGGCGCGGCGCGGCGACATGTACCTACTCTGCTCCGACAGCAAAGTTGGGTTACTGCACTGCATTGTTTCTACATTTTGAGGAGTTTCGTGACCATTGACCTTTAGATCAGCTGATGCTAGGGTTGAACACGTAGTTTTTTCACGAGATCTTTGAAAGGCTGTATCTCAAAAACGATTAGGTTTTCCGGAAAACTGCCTGAACAAAAGTTGTTCAGAATGATGAGTACTTTAACGGGTTTTCGGCTTAGCATACCCTTTCCTTATAACCCTGTATGAGCGTTTAAAGTTTTTCTTAGAGACAACTCTGTCCCTTTCCCACAAAACAAAAAATGACGTCACGCCTTACTTGTCAGAATAGAATTTATATGGCGTACAGAGAAGTGACGTCACGATTTGCTGTTCCTTCTCTCTGTCTAGCGTGATATTAAAATGCTTATAAGTTGCTTATTTTTGATCAGATTTTCATTTTCTTTTCATTAATCAGCTATATTATGGGCCGCATTTTAATAGGACAATAAAAAAAACCAGGCATCTAGCCTATTATCAACATCACATAATATGACGTCACCTGCCGGGCCTAACGGAAGACCAGCGCTGGTTGCTTGCAACCGGTACCATGCTGAGTTGGAGAAATCAATCTTTTACTATGGGGCCAACATTCAAAACGCGAAAAAAATAACAGCTGTTCCATACAAAAACTACATTGACCTTGGACAAAATGTGTGGAACAGTCGTTAGTTTTTTCACGATTTCACGGTTGGAAAGTTTGTTTATAATGATGAGTACATACAACCCGGTCAGAATATCTGTGCACCTCGCTTTATTGTTATTTTTGTTATTGTTGTTTTTTAATAACAAACCCTTCATCAATAATAAATTGATTTGAAAAGGTTAGTAATTTTTTTTTCCTCCACATTTCTCGAAAAAACTTTTTTCACACCGTACCCAGACCGCCGATATGACGTCACGAGGTCAGGTGCACAGATATTGTGACCGGGTTGTACATATCCGTATTGTGGAACCTTTTTGTTACACATTGATAAAGTCTAGAATGAATGTTGATGTTCACCTGTGTATGTACTCCTTGGGTTCTCTGGGCAGCTTGTGGTTGAGCACGAGGTGCACGGTGGGGATGTCGAGGCCGCGCGCCGCCACGTCGGTCGCCACCAGCGTGCAGCGCAGGTTGCTGCGGAACTGCGCCAGCGCAGCCGCGCGCTCGCGGGCGCGCATCATGCCGTGCAGGCACACGTTGTCCATCGATATCGCGTTCAGCATCATCGACAGCACCTGGCATTCTCTGGAACATACCGTTAGCACGAGATAATTAGAATAGAAATACTTTTAAAAAATCGACTTCAATTTCGATGACGGATGCCTTTTTTCCAGTTATTTTGATTTAAAAACCAAACTATCAGTTATAATTATATCGGTTCAGTAAACCGATATCGATAAAATGTATATCGGACCGCCTCTGAAGTATGACCTCCCAAACAAAAAAACAAACATCACAATCAAGTCTTATAATTGGCGAAATGACAGCGTAACATAAAAAAAAATATCATATAGTTAAATAGAAAACCTCCTTTTCTGATGTCGAAAGTTGAAAATAAAAAAGCAAATGCCTATTATATTAAATCTTATAAAAGTACTAGCTGTGCGCCCCGCGGTTTCACCTGCGATTCTTGTAATATAAAGTAGCCTATGTTTTATTCCAAGGTATACGCTACATCTATACCAAATTTCATCAAAAACCGTTCATCCGTTTCAGCGTGAAGGTGTAACAAACATACGACACATACAGACAGACTTTCGCATTTATAATATTTAAAAAATATAATATTAGTAGGGTTAGCTGCGCACCGCGGTTTCACATACTTACATATAGGCATATAAGAAGTAAATATAAGAGGTTAGGGGGGGGGGGGTCCGGACCCCCTTAGCAGCCGACGAAAATATAAAAATGGGTGTTGTTTTATGACACACGATGGGAACGAAGTATACTTTATTATTATTATACACGTATTTATTTCATTTGTTAGTTACTTAAGTTTTTTACAATAAATATAAGAATACATCAATAAAAATTATAAAAAACTTAAAAACTAGCTGGGCAGGGCTCAAGCTGCCGGTGGTTAGGGCTGCAGAGTGAGGAACCTCCCGACAATGCGTGCCGTGTCAAGGACCACTGCCTTTTGTATCTGATCCTTGACCCAACCGCCTAGCGAGAGCCTCTTGAGGTATTTGGTCGAGGCTCTTCGCTATAAGACCGTTTGCTGAAACGACTATCGGGACAATGATCGTCGAGTCAACATCCCACATGGCGCGGTTATCTCGAAGGCCAAGTCAAGGTACTTGCTGAGTTTGTCCTTCTCGGCCTTCACGAGATTCTCGTCATTCTATTATTATTATACTTAAGCATCCAGACAGATCACAAATGTTTGTCATGAATGGGAATCGAACCCGCACTCTACAGTTCTCAAGGCAAATCGAATAATGAAGTGTATATCTTGTACAATAAACTGAATAGACAATTAAATATTTATTCCCTTACATTACATAATTGCAAACGAATCATGTCATCATCATGTGTCGAATGGCTCCTATCTTTATCTTACAAGGACACCGAAGACATCTTGGTAGTTCTAAAATAACACACAATCATACAATAATAAGCTCACACCTCAGTTATTTCACAATTAGATACACACCATGGCACTGCAAAACCTGACTCTTGTCCAGGACTTGTGAACTGCAGAGACAACACACACACTGACGCACACACGCACTCACTCTCTCTCACACACACACCCAAACACACACACTCTCTCTCTCTCACACACACACACACACACAACTTGGACAGAAATATAATATTCATTCTACATTCCCGCCATCCCGCCTTGTTTTTTCATCCCAAATTCGCATTTAGCATTATATTTATTTAGTTTACGTGTTTTTATATAGTTCAACAGTTACTTTTATTTATTTATAGTTCGCTTAATTTTTATAGTTTTTCTTACTCTAAACTTGAATTGTAATTGGCTTTTATTACAGAACTTGTGAAATTTTTGGAGGAGGGCGTTGACATCTGCGCCACAGTTTTATACTTCTGCAGGTGTCATCAATCTTCATTGTTTGTGATTATTTATGTTATTGTTCCAAATAAACAGATTATTAGATTATTAGATTAGTATACTTACTTCTTAGTATCGGTGAAGACGATGATGTGCGAGCTGGGCTTGGTCTCGCGGTACTTGCGCAGCGTCTGCACCAGGTACACGTCTCGCGCGTACGCGGGACACACCACGTACCGCTGGTCCAGGGTCGACACGGTCAGCGTGGTGTCGCTCTCCGTCCATATATGAAGTTTCTGCAGTTACAAAATTGAATAGACTACAATACAACACATTTTTGTTGAACACCAATATACAATGCGCCGTGTATCCGTTAATACGGAGCAGCCTTTATGTGAACTGAGCGATCGGCCGAACGCTCTGTTGCGCGTCGGGCGTCGTCGGGTCGGGTTTTGTACCTGGCTTGGAAGTAGGTACGAGCGATAAGCAAGGCGAGCGCCAGTGGACGGCCGCGCGCTCAGTTCATATTAAAACATCAATTTTAATCATGCTTATAATTATAATTTTACTGTGATTACTTATATTATATGCTTTTTGTTTACTAGCAGAGGGCCTAGCCCTAAGATAAACCTCTGCGAGGTTTAGTAGGTGCTAGTTACCGAAACCTTTATTGTAATGTAACTGAGAATTTAAAAAAAAAACACTGACCTCTATTATACAAGTACGCTGGACTAAATATTGTCTAGGAAATGACAAGTTTTTTGTAATATCCGCGCCAAAATGGAGAAAATCAAATGGCTTCAATTTGCGATCGACAATATGAAGTCCAGCGTACTTTGTATAATAGAAGTCAGTGCCAATATAGAATTGTAGGTGTACAACTTTATTACAAATTCCGACACCTTTATCAGCTATAAAACCGCGAAACAGTAGTGTGCAAGCATTACTGTGTTTGGTTTGGCAATGTTTCGAGAGAAATGGGCGATTTTCTGACAGCCAATTAAAAAAAAAAATAGTTCATAAAAATCCGTTCGATGACAATGAAGAGACCCTGAACCCTAAAACTGGCCCTGAACAGTTTCACTGTCTTATATTTTTTATTTTTTATTTATTGGCATCGCTCGTTGTGCATTCTGCCAGTGTCAAGTTTGTGAATTTGCACGTTTTTTTAAATTAAAATCAAGTCAAATATGTCATGAAATCACAGTTAGTCACACGAAATTGGTCATAGTCGAGTCCAAGTCATGCCCTAGTAAAGTTATGGCGACTTTACTATGAGCTTCTACGGAGTTTTGAAAACAACACGAAAAGACATGTTTCATTCATTATATCACTTGCCCACACTCGTGCATGTAATTCAACACTCAATGAATAAAACACCACCATTTTTAATCATTAATTCGCGAAAAAACCCAATTTTAAGTAAATAATAGAATGCAACGACATGATTTTTCCGTGTTCCCGCCAAAACTCCTTTCACTGTCTTGTCTATGACTAAAGATTTTGAACGAATGAAGCAAAGAGAAAAGGTAAAAAAAATAAAAAGTAACCTTATTTCATTCATATCAGATCTGTCACGCGTTTTTGTGGTAATTCTTTGTCTTACAATGTACTTGCCCATAGTATTTCTTAATCTTTCGTTATTCCACACAAATGAGTGAGTGCGCCTAATCAAATAATTAGTTACTATCAATAAAAAATTATCAGAATTTCAACAAATTGGAAAAGCACTTCACCAACGAACGCGAACTGTGAAGTGAAGCAGTGAAGGTGAGTGAACTGCTTTTTCACAAGAAAAATGCGAAAAAACGAGGGCCATATCAGATATTCTATACATACAGATTCTGTCCTTTGGGTGTAAAACTACGTTTTGACAGCTGTCAGAAAACAGATTTTTCCGTGTTCCCGCCAAAACACCAAACCTCCCATTAGGCATGAAGAGATTTGACATCTAAGGCTGGGCATACGACGAGAAAACCCGTAAGAAAAACCGTCCGGTTTCGCCCGAAGGCGCTCCGTGCATACATTTTGTACTAGGTCCCGCACACCGTAAGAAATTTCTCGAGACGCCCGTCTCGCTCGCACCAGTTAATTGTGCACCAGTGTGTTTCGGTCAGTCAGGTGCCGTGCCGAATCAATGTGCCACTCTAATATGTCAGGGTAACAAGCGCAGTGCAGTACGGCGCAGGATTTTGTTAGCAAGTTCAGAATTCTGACACGGCTCCTATTATGGGCAGGCGTGATGCTTACCACTAGGTTCGTGACGTTCCTCTATTGCATAAAAAAAATCTTCTAGGATGTTGTGTCCTAAGACACTGTTTTTCTAGGAACTCTAGTTAATTTTAAACTAGCAATAACCCTGCACCTTCTTTTAATTGGGTTGAAAAAAGAAATGTGTTTCCCATATCTAATGTTACTCAAATCCAATGGTCCCTTATAGCGTGAAGTAACAAACTAACATAAATAGTCGCGCACATACTTTCGCATTCATAATATTAGAGTTCCGCGAATTATTGCCAAATCTACGATTTTACCTTTACAAAAAAATCTTTTGGTGATAATAATAAAAGAAAAGCAAAGAAAAAAGTACCAAAATGAATAAAAAAGAGTCCCGAGAGAGAGAGAACCCTCCGGTGTGCGAGTTCAACTCACACTTGGCCGATTATTAGTACGTACACATAACTGAACTGAATACGGCTGGAAAGCTGATAACGCATGTCAAAGGTGACGTGGCGATAAGCGCTTTGAGAGAACTGAGAGCTTTTGTCACAGACACAAACAGTCTGTAACCAAATCCCGTACCGATCACATAACAAGATGCACATAATATTTATTCTTATTGTATTAAGCTCGGCTTCATATCATGCAGAAATTGTACCCTGGGAAGAAATATGGAGAGAAAATGGTTTACCAGTCGCGAATTCATGCGAAACGAAACTTACAGATTTATTCAACAAAATGAAATCTGAAACAGACGCCAAGTTAGCCGTGTTGGAAAATAATATACAAAAAATAATAGACTCAAACAGCAAGAATAAGTATCCTTCGGTTGAAAATGTACAGGAGACGACGCTAGAAAGGTATTTGGACCGGAAATTTGATTTACTAATGAAACTACTGCTTCAAGAAAATATGTCGCGCAAACTAATTGCATTAGAAAATAGATTAGTAAAATTAGAACCGATTGCAGAACCCAAGTTCATTGAATCGCATACCTGACTTTGAACAAGAATCATCCAACGGTACTCAATTACCGAATTAAGTGATAAAATGGAGCATTAATAAAGTTTATAGTTAATACCTGTGCGCTTTTTCATTTATACATAATATACAATGGTGTCGATTCTGTTGCACCACTCACTAAACTAAACTTAATTTGACAGGACGAAACCTGATGACATCCTTTTCTAACATATTAAAATGAAATGAGACGCGTATAATTTTAGTCCTGTCAGATTAGTTTAGTTTAGTGAGCGGTGCAACAGAATCGACACCAAGTAACAAAAAGGTTCAACAATACTGAAGGGTATGTATGTAGATATGTACTCATCATTATGAACAACTTTTACTAAGGAGCCAACCCTGAAATGGCGAAATAAAATCTGCTGTTTCATAGCTACAAAAATTAGTGGTGAGAATTTATTTCGTTCAGAGAAATAATTCGTTACATTTTCTGTTTAATATTAAAGTAACACAAACGTATTGAGCAAAAGCGCTTCCAAGGAGGTTCGTTCATTTAGCTTATTTATTCTCGTAATGTGAAACTCTTTGGTGGAGTTCTTAAATTATTATTATGGAAATAAAAAAAATAAAGTAAAGTTTACGCACGGCGCTATACAAGGGAGAGTGCGGTAAAATAGGTACTTAGCTGAGAGTACCTATTTTACCGCACGCTCCGTTTATGGTGCGTAATGTGCAACTTTCGAACGATGTATACAGGCTTCGTAAATGCATTTTTCGAGCAAATGTGTTGTATAAAATATTGGCTATCATTATTTTAGGCTGATGATAATACTTCTGCTATGACCAATGAACTTACGTCTTTTCTTAACGGAATGAGTTTGGATTCCCTGACGTCTTCTGTGATAGTGGCCGAGAACAACAAGTTCTGCCGCTTGGCTGGAAGAGCATTGAATATAGTCTCGAGATCCTCTTGAAATGACTCACTGAATAATCTGAAAAGTTTATTACAAAATGTAAAAATGGGGCAATTAAATAAATTATAAAAAAAAAATGTGAAATAATTAGTGTATAATTGTATTTTAATCAATAAATATTTACTGCATTTTAGTCTAAAGTAAAAAAAAATATAGGATTAATTTAAATCATATTAAAAAAAAAGCTTGAGAGGCTAGGTTGGACTGCAGCTTACCAATGGTAAGTGACAGTATGTCAGTATGGTTGATTATGATAAACGCACTTAGCTCGGAATAGGAAGTTGCTCTCAAATAAGGTTACCAAAATAAACTGTCAGGTGCATAGTGGTTGAAGTGAATCTGCTTTTAATCCCCTCAGGGTGATATGACTTAGTTGCATAAAAAAAATTAGGTATTTAACTAAACTATATGTCATAACCTTCAAATTCAGACTAACCTGTCTGCTTCATCTAATACTAAATATTGAATTTTCTTCAATGTGAACGTATCGCAGCCAGTGAGATGGTCGGCCAGGCGCCCCGGCATGGCGACCACTATGTGTGGCCTTTTGGCCAGCTTTAGAGACTCTTCGAGCTGGTCCGAGCCCCCAGTCACGATGCATACTCGGAGCTTGAGTGGCTGGCCCAGTATTGTGAATTGGTCTGCTATCTGAAAGTGTCACAGACAAACAAAGTCATTGTACCATTGTATAAGTGTCTAAACTTTTACCGTCATATGCATAAAACATTAAAAAGTATTTCGAACCTGTATTAGTTAAAAAGCGTTTTGTCTTCTTAAAATAAATAAATTTGACAAAACACTTTTTAACTATAATAAGCTTTTTAAAAAAAATACAACAGACTTCAACTTCGAATACCTGGATGACATCTTCATATTTTTTAGTAAGTTTGATTTACAAAGCAAACTACTGAACCGATTTCGATAAAATTTATATGCGACCACCTCTGAAGTAAGAAGAACCAACTAAGAAGACCTCTGAAGTATTACCTAGCAAACATAAAAATAATCATTAAAATCAGTTCAAAATTGGCGGCTAATCGCGTAACATACATACAAAAACAATAAAAATTACATAGTCGAATTGAGAACCTCCTTGTCAAACAAGGAATTGAGAACCTCCTTGTCAAACATGGAATTGAGAACCTCCTTGTTTGACAAGTTAAAAATAGGTTTGACATATGTTTTTACAGTTTAGCGTATAGCTCAGTTGGTGGCATGTTTGCCTTCAGATCTGTAGGGCGTGGGTTCGTTTTAAATTCAAGCAACATTTTAAGTAAGCCCTTCAGTGTATCGACTAGGTATAGAGGTATGCAGGTTTCTATAGAATGTTTTCTTTCACCGAAAAGCCAGTGGTAAGGGTTGGTGAGGGCTCGGAATTTGAACTTGTGACCTCTCACTTTCAAGTCAAGTGTTCTCCCAACTAGGCAACCACGGCTGAAAAGGTTTATCATCAAAGTAATTACCTGATACGCTAACTCATGTGTAGGAGTCAGCACCAACGCAAATATACCATACGGATCCTCTGCCAAATGTTGTAGGATGGGAACTGCAAATGCAAAAGTCTTGCCGGACCCAGTCTTTGCTGCTCCAATACAGTCGTGGCCAGATAATATTTGTGGCACGCATCCCTTCTGTATAGGAGTTGGTGTCTTTATACCTATAACACAATTGCGGTACCTATTGTTAGATTTTATAGTCTAACCGTCTTATGCATAAAACACTAATACCTATTTTAGTTATAAAGTGGCTAGTCAAACTTACGATTAGAATTTGAATAAAGAACACAAAACACTTTTTAATTACAATAGGTTTGAAATAATTTAAGACGGTAAGATTTTATACATCTACAACTGTAAGGTTAATCCAGTATTATTAACTTGGTACATATGAAAGTAAATTTCGTAATAGACTTTTAGATCTAATAATACAAACCAAGACTGAAAAGCTGTTTGATTAACCATGTTTTCACTCCTAGCTCTGCGAATTCTTTGCCATCGTTGATGTCCATTTTGTATTGATCTTGTTTGATGTTTTTCAAAATATTATAACCATTTTATCATGCTTCATATAATTATAATCCAAATTGAATTCGGATAACCTCAACATTTACAACATGTTTACATTTATTTACAAAATGTTTTTTCTTCCGAGTTACACAAGTGCGTTCCGTAATGCGCTAAAAGTGCAAATATCGCGAATACGAACCAATTTAATAGTCACAAAATATAGGGCTTTGATTTGATCGAGTAGTACCTAATTATGACTTTGGTCGGATTCGCCATTGAGCCATTCGCCATTGTATGGAGTTTGTGTAGTTAAATACTACACAAACTCCATACAAAAATTCAATTTGTTCGTAGTGTCGTCAGCCTGGGATTCGCGACTTTTAGCGCATTACGGAACGCACAACGAAGCAAGTGATGTCTCTATCAGTCTTATGTCAAAGTCAAAGTTTTTTTTTCTTAGTTATTGGCATCGCACGTTGTGCATTCTGCCAGTGTCAAGTTTATGAATTTTCAAGTTTTTATAAAAAAATCAAGTCAAATATTATAAAATGAAATCACAGGTCACACAAAGTTAGTCATAGTTGAGTCCAAATCATGCCCTAGTAAAGTTGTGGCAACTTTACTATGAGCTTCTACGGAGTTTTGAAAACAACACGAAAAGACATGCTTTACCACATTATATCACTTGCCCACACTCGTGCATGTAATTCAATACACAATGAATAAAACGCCACCATTTTTAATCATTTATTCGCGAAAACACACAAGTTTAAGAAAATAATAGAATGTATGACATGATTTTTCCGTGTTCCCGCCAAAACTCTCCAGCTATATTCAAGAGTTTGTATTTTCTAAACGCGAACTGCGAAGCATTGTTATGTTATGAAGCAAGTCTCAAATCACAAGTCAAAGTCCAAGACATCCTCCAGAAAAAATCTAATCTAATCTAAATCTATCTTTGCTGTTAATGTATAAATAATTTTCATCACAAAATATTTTGAACAATGTATTATTTGATAGTAGGTAAATTACCACTCAGAAAAAAAATAACGCTTTTTTTTATCAGACAGCTGATTGTGGCTGACAGTGATTTTTTATTACTGTTGACAGAGACAGTAGGTTGACATATGACTGCAATTTCGCTACTAGTGATGTGCGATGGTTGAGCTAGTCACACGTTTAAAAAACGCGAAATTGTATTATTTAATTAATCGATTATTTCGTGTTACGAAAAAAGAAGCTAGATTTAACAATATGTTGTGATGATTAGAGCATCCTATTATTCTTTAAAACTATTTTAGTTATATTACATAGCTTAAAAGTAAGATTGAAATATGAACTGACATTAGTAAAATTGTTAGCCTCCTAATACTTCCAGAGAGAGTTAATTCTACATTTGACCAACTGTGACAGATGTGTATCTAGACTCTACAATATTATGCGAGTAATAAAATTATTATTGTTTTTTATTCTAACATCACCGTACGGTGGCATGCGGCACTGATTTGATTAATCTGTCAAGAAAAGTATCGATATCGCGCCGTAATAATGGGAAGTTTTCTGACAGCTGCCAGAACGTAGTTCTACAGCCAAAGTATAGATGGCGCTGACGAGACATGATTCTCATTTATTCGCGTTTGTTTAATGAAAAAGCAAACACACTACTAATCCGCACTTACTAATTTGTGTTGTGGAAGAACAAAAGCATAGAAAATACCATGGGCATTTGTTAGACAAACAATAACCACAAGAAAAACCATGACAAAAACCAGGGGTATTCACAACTCGATCGGAAACGTTTCCATTCGTATCCACATTCTCCGTCCCAGTCCTCTACATTCCAGATGACAGAGACGGAGTATGTGGATCCGACTCAAACGGAAACCTTTCCGATTGAGTTGTGAATACCCCTGTTAAAGTGAATTATCTATGCTTTTTTTTGTCCTGTTGGCATGGATTCATTTCTTTCAAAGTCTTCAGAACCATAGAGGTTGTGATTATGATACTATTCAGAATCATGTCTCGTCAACGCCATCTAACGGGTTTGTTTGAAAATTACTTTTTTATTGGTTTTCAGGAAACCGCCCATTTGATCGTAACAATTCGAATTGAGTCAATCGAGCATTTATTTATAATTTCAAGAAATATTCGGATCCGGTATATCTTTTTTTCTGTTTCTGTTTTCAATTTACTTTACTTACATTACATCCTTACTAGCCAATCACGCAACAAACGCGTGTTTGCATTTTTATTTTATAAAGAATTGCTTTTCTTGATCGTGTTCTAATTAGCGTTTGCAGCTTCGGTTTCGTTTAAAAGCAGTGCAAAGTTCGACTGATCGCTTTATTATTTACATATTACAAAGGTAAGTAGATCAGATCACAGAAACTTCTTTGTTCGGCTCGAGTAATTCCGGAAAATTATTTAGCTAATTAATTGGTACACATTATTTTAAATATTATGTTACACAAATACCCACTAGATCTGCACAAAATGTGGTATACATTTTTGATCGCGAAGTAACTATTGTAGTTTTCTAATTCAACATATAAATTGGAGCTATTTTTTATTATTATTATATTCTGGTAAGTACTGTCTAAACAATAGGTTGAAAATGGTTGTAAAATCGCTATTTTATTTTTTATTTCACTGCCACCTTAAAGGATTGAGGCATGAAGTGCACTTAATTTTTTCTTAATTATTTACTAAAGCTTTTAACTTCTGGCATTCAAATTAAACTGTATTTTTTTGTGTGAATTGATCACTATATTTACCTTACAACAAGGTTGATAACATTGTACACATAATAATAATGGTACATATTATATTAATATTTAAAATGTCCATGAACAGGATATTTTATTGTATGTCTATAAGTTTACTAGGTGTATATTTATAGAATTTCTATATTTAGTGTTTCTTTCCATTATGCCAAATGTAAAGATTACCTCATAAAGATCAGCATCATCAGGCTTTTATTAGTCTTCGGCTGGGACTTAGACCTACTCTCGAAGGGAGATTGAGCATAACTAAGTAATAATAATAAATACGTTTTAATTAATAATAATAAATAAATAAATACGTTTTAATTAATAACATTAAATAAATGAATACGCTTTAGCTATTAATAATAAATAACCAACCACCTTTCAGATCCACTTGCGGTTTGGTAAATTTACTTACGCCATTTAATTTATTTTTTTATTTTTAATGGCCTAAATTATTCTCATTGTCTCTAAACTATTTTCATATTTTAAAAATTATTTCATAAAAGTTGTTAGTGTTATAGTAATCTGTGTTATACACATGATTTTGCTTATAATGCAAAGTTTCTTATTAAAAACACATTTTAAATTTTCTTACCTGCTCCTAAATTATAACCATAATAGGCTAGATGACTGGTTTATTTTTTATTGCCCTATTAAAATGTGGCCCATTAATATAGCTGATTAATGAAAAGAAAATGAAAATCTGATCAAAAATAAGCAACTTATAAGCATTTTAATATCATGCTAGACAGAGAGGCGAAACAGCAAATCGTGACGTCACTTCTCAGTACGCCATATAAATTATATTCTGACAAGTAAGGCGTGACGTCATTTTTTGTTTTGTGGGAAAGGGACAGAGTTGTCTCTAACAAAAACTTTGAACGCTCATATATCAGAACATTATTAACCGATTTAAATTATTTTTTCAATAAACAAACTATATTTACTTAAATTCTTCATCAAAGCTATTGGTTTTAACGATATAAACATCAGTCATCTACCCTAATAGGGTAAATTAGCTCAGGAATCAGGAAGACGTAATAACTGTTTCTAGCTATCGAGTCTCCTCTCCCACTTTGCAATCTCACTATTAGTCCTTATAGTGAAAAAAAATAATCATCTACTAAAAAAAAATTCGAAAAAAAAAAAATTACTTTATTATCTATGGTATTAAATTCAAAATACATTACAGTGGACCCCAAACTCGGCTCAGCCAGTATTCTGAGGTCCTAAAGAAGGGAATTTCTAATACTCTATAGAGGTTTATATAGCTTGTTAGTTTGTTCAAGGAAAACTTGGAAACTAATGATCACATTTACGTAAACCTTGCAGGTATATAAAGCTATTCTATCCCGGAGTAACTATACCCGGAGTCCGGAGTAGCTGTAGCGGTGCTGTAGGCTATTTTTGATTATTGTGCAAATTAAAATAATTTTATAAATAACAGCAACGCATGACCGGGTACAGCTAATTTTATAACAACAGAATAAAGTTTATTTAAATATTTAGGGCTATTTACACGAATATAGCAGTAGCCTGAGATTTGCTGAGCAAATGTAATGTAAATAAAGTTCTAGATGCTGCTTAGTCTCCTAAACTAATTGGTCTTTACTTTTCTATTTCATTCAGTATACCTCGTAATACCTATGTAAATACCATTGCTCAGCTCATACCAAAGATCACTATGTCAGAAGTTTCAATTATAGTGATACAGGTACCTATACTGTACTGAATCAACTTTATAATACTTCAGTTGCACCATTTACATCTATTACATTGTTATTTGTAAACAAATGATTAGGTACCTGCGTCTTTGTTCTGTAATGAAATGTATGACTGTGTTCATTAAAGTGTAAAAGAGCAGTTAATTCCTCGGCAATAGAGTCGTTTATAATTGGAACAGGTTGCCTGAGGACATAATTTCATGCAAATCCTTAAACGCATTTAAGAACAGTCTGGATAAATGGATAAAAAAGGAGAAGATAGACTTAACAGACAAATACTGAATTTCAACACTGTTTTATATAGGCACATCAGCATATGCTGCTCGCCTATAATTAGATAAATAATTTCGTTAAAGGGTTTAATAGCAGTTAATTTCATTAAAGTGTAAAGGAGAAAACCTTTAAGTTATTAAGAAATTATTAGAATTTAATTAATTATAGAAATTAAGCCTTATACCTTAACAATACATAAAGCATAGAATATTAATGAAGATGATAATATACTCTATTACAGCATAAATGTATTTTCTATTCTAATTGAAAGCAAATGTTTTACGCTTTACAGTCCAATATCTTTTGAGTATTTTTTTAAATAGATCTATGAATTACGGAAGGCGCAGCGTAGGTGGGGCCTGCCACTAGGTTTACCCATGACGTTTTGACATGCCTTTGTTCAGCAGCAGACTTCTCCCGGGCTGATGATCTATGAATTGTTTCAGGTGAACAGTCGAGAGAATGGGCGTGTTCAGAACCGCGTTGTCGCTGGCGAACCATGGGAAGGTTGGCCTGAAGAGCAATGGGAAATACGTGAGTGCTTCTACTTCCATCTTTATAACCCACATTGCATCCGCTGCTGAGTATAGGCCACCTCTTCAACGGACCCTGTTCTTCAGTCCTGTGCCAGTCTCATCCACTGCTTTCAACTCTTCCATTGTCCTGTATAAGCAAGATGTAGTCAAATCTATTTTCCTGTTAATGCCCGTACAATAACATCTTAATTAACAATTATAATTACGAAGTCCTGCCATTAAAACCCATAATCTGGGGTTCAAAATAGTAGCAATATTAATGTTATATGATTATTAATGTCAAAATTATTTGTTATAAATCATTGTACAGTATACAATGTCAAAAAGATTAAATAAATTCATGCCTATCATAAAATTAATCAATATTATCAATAATTAAAGTATGTATAATGGTCTGAAAAACAGAAAATGACAGATAAATGTTTACAAGGTACACCAAGAATAATTAAAAAAAAACAATAATTAAATTAAAGTGTGTATAATGGTCTGAACAAAAGCAAATGACAGAGAAATGTCTATATTAGACCTTGAAAAAAAAATTGCTCTGGAGGAATTATCCAGTAAGAAATAGGGGAATACATTTGTATGGAGAATCGCTCAGATTCGCCCAGATTCGCTCTTAATTACCTATATTTATAATTATACATATAGTCTGAGTTCAGCAGACGAAGAAATATCTGCGTTTGACCTCTAACTATTATTGGTCGAAGATGAAACACGCAGACTTAGAAAAAGATACTGTACATTTGAATTTACAGGGCAGGAGCATACCTTATACTTACAAAAATAATGGCTGTATTGAATTTGAATGTTTTAATTAATTACTTTGTTTCCGACACAGAATGGCCTTGACTTATATGTAATAACAACATCATAATCCTTATCTAAAGCTCCCCGACTTATCTCGAATTGGCTGCACTCGGTAACCATGCGCGACGATGTCAGCAGTGCAGCGGCATTTATCAACCACATAACTAGCCACGTGGTATAATATGTACGAAAGTAGTGTGATTATAGCAAGCTGTCATCTAATGCTAGGGCTTCACCTGCGTGTAATGCCATTATTTAGCGCGGTACTTTATACAGTACGCAGATATGGCCGGGTATTAGCACGCTAATAGGCTAGTGGCTGTATTAACGTCGTTAGACGTTAGCCGATATTCAAAATCTATTGATAGTGTGGCCGCCCATGTAACGCATTGTTTAATGCATCATATAATGCACGTTCATTATTTCGATAACTAGACGTAAAGCGTCACGCATTTGAAGCCCTAGCATAATGCTAGGGCTTCACCAGCGTGTAATGCCATTATTTAGCGCGGTATTTGATACAGTACGCAGATATGGCCGGGTGTTAGCACGCTAGTGGGCTAGTGGCATTATTAATGTCGTTAGAAGTTAGGCGATATTAAAAGTCAAATGATAGTGTGGCCGCCCATGTAGCGCATTGTTTAATGCATCATTTATTTCACGTTAATTATTCCGATAACTGGACGTAAAGCGTCACGCAGGTGAAGCCCTAGCATAAGGACTAGAGACTACGCTAATCATCGAGCAAATACTATTGATGTGGCAAGGTTCTTTCAACAACTTTCCTAGAGCCAAGAGTACAATAAACTTTCGTTTGATCTAGTTTTATCAATATAAAATCATGTTATGGTATAATGCTCGTTGCCATTATGCCGTGCTCGGATATCGGATCGCTCGGAAATCGGAACTATTAGCTTCCTAATTCCTAATGCATACATTTTGTATTTCAGGCGTATATTATAAGCCTTGAAACTGACCACGCTTCAAAACAATAACACGTAAAGGGAAACAGACGTAGTATTTGCTAATAAACGAGTACCTACCTAATACTATGCCTTTCTTACTTCCTTGAGGAAAAGGCCTTTTGCGTAATGGGTTTACTCTAAACGAGAGTGAGAGCTAGATCCTCCAAGTCTAAACGTCTTCGCAGGTTGTGGGTTCAACTAAAAGTCTCGGGCTTCGACTCGGGCTTACATTCGTCTACTCGCTGTAAAAACCCACTTACCGCACTAGTATCATAAATAACTATTTTATAATGAAAACAGATGTTGACTGTTGTAGTTTTTGCCATTGGTAGCAATTCTAACATTTCTCTAAATTAACTTCGACTAAACGAAATTTTCTTCAATCGTAATTTGCTCGGAGGAACTAGCTCTCTCTCTCTCTCTGTCTCCGTAATTTGAACCTTGTAACAACCTTTAAACATGGTCTTTTTCAAATTAAAAAAGAAGGTAACATATGTTGTTTTAGAAATCAGCGATTCATATATCGTCGATAGCCTGACAAACCTCAAATGAACTTTATTGCTATTGTCCACGCTTTTTTCACATAACAACATTTCTACACAACAAAATAATTATTGTCCGATAGAAATCTACATTTTGTAGTGATAGAACTAATTGTACCTATATAAAATTACCTACTTATATCGACCCTACTGCAGCAAACTGACAATAAGCTTGGTAAATGAGGCAGAAAATTACTGCTGTTTTTAGACTACTATGTTATGCGTATGCTGCTGTGTAATGTTACTATATCATTATTTTAATAAGCATTGATAAGTTTTTTATTCGCCTATAAGGAAAATAATTTCGCGCGCCGCTATTTCGCTCGCGCAAAATGATTTATAACCGACTTCAATGACGGAGGAGGTTACAATTTGGTTGTATTTTTGGGGCCCGCGATCTACAACCGTATACCAGCTTCCATTCGGGATGCTCCTTCCACCGGCTGCTTCAAAACCAAGCTCAGAGCGTAGTTACAGTAGTTGAAGCTTATTTTAAAATATGAGATTATAAAATTATTTTTGTAATTATTATTTCATTTTAGTAAGTGATTATTTTTTGTGTTATCAATAAACTATTTGTATTTTATGTTCGGATTATCATGCCAAGATCGGGTGGAGAAATTCGAAAATTTGAATTGTGGGGAATTATGGAATTTTGGTGGGTGAGGTGGGGAAATGGGGTATGTGAATCCACCAACCCGCAACTGTGCCAGCTTGGTGGATATGGCGCAATTGCCCTTCGATGTTATATAATAAGGGCAGATTATGAGGTTCCTTTTCCGCGGATCCACTGCTATGATCCACTAGTACTGTGCACTACTGGTAGTCAACCGTAGACAGTAGACTACCGTAATTTGTTAGCATGACCAACTGTTATCTCACTTCTAATTAACTCCAGTTGTACAATCTTATAAAAATCGTCATCTTCTATAACTTTACTGTTATTCGGTTTTTTATTAATTTTTTTCCTCTTTTATCTTTTTTAAAACTTTTTTCTGTATTTCCATTTATACCAAAAAAAAAGTTGTTTAGACTTAGACATGGACCTAGTAAGTAATCTAAGTTTTAAAGTTTCGGCTCATAACATTTTAAAGTTACCTAGTGTGCTACGATAAAGTTTGTTTTATTAATTCCATCTCTAGCGTGGTGGGACTGGTGGATCTGCGGGGAAATAAATCCCCATAGTCCCACCAGTAGGTCATAGCCGTGGGTCCACGGAAAAAGACCCGATTATGCTATAAAAAAGTGATCTGTTTAGCCGTTACCAGAAAGTTGAAGAAGTACACGTAAAACACCGAAACATTCGTGTGATCTACGATTCAGTTTTATAAAACACCAGGTCCGTACTTTGATACAGTCAGATAAGGTAATTACGTTCACGGCCACGCTTCGAACCCGTGCGTTGACTTCTCGACATTGATCTTGATTTTTTGCCCACCGCCATCTATTTGAGTCTATTGTACAAGGATATTTAAAACGTGGCAACTAAAACGATCTGCTACTTTATTTCTCTTCAGTGTTATGTAAATAGATATATTTCATTATTCAGTATTCTGCCGTATTCTGTTCGTTACCATCTATGTAAGGGAGGATGCCTGTCCAGGAAGTACACAATGCCTGATTTTCTAGAAAAATGCCTGTCTAGTATAAAAAACTGTAAGTCTCAAAACAATTAATACGCAACAGATAGTTTTAAAGGCTAAATTCCTTTTCATCACACTTGCTCGTAAAGTGGATCTTATTGCATCGGTTTTAGGCTCATAATCCAAGCTGTAATAGCTTGCGTGCACGCGTGCTTTTTACTTTACATTACGGTACTTGTGCTATAATAGGTATAACCCGGTAAAGTCAAGTTTGTACGTGACTGCAATTAGACGTATGTATACGAAGCACTCTTAATATAGCCGGGTAATACTTACAGTTTTTTTGTAATACCAACAAAGAGTTCTTATGCCGCTGAAGTAAATCTCAACCTGCGCGCGCATTGCTGGCTTGGGCGCCATAATCCGCAAATGTTTGTTGACTTTTTCTCTGTGTGGTTGATTATTATCAAAAAAGTTTGTTTTTTCCTCGCAAGTGTGATGAAAATAGTTGTATGAAACTCTTGTGCTATCTTTCAATACACGCTCGGCTTCCTTATCGCGCTCGCCTGCGGCTCGCGCGCATAATACCGCCTCTAGTGTAATGACCAACATAGCACACTTGTATCATAATGTACTATTCTTTACTTTTCTTTCCGTGCAGCGCGCGCGGTGCATGTTTTTATAATCAGTTTCATCCTGGCAGGCGAGCTTGCATGATACCGCTGAAATCAAAAATGCCTGTCTCTGCTTAGCGCCGGTCGCACGCCTGTCTAGACCGTAAAATGCCTGTCAAATGCGGCAAATGTCTGTCAGGGTAACCCTAGACCCGTAGCGCTCTTAGCTTAGCTCGTCTGGAAGTGTGTGAACAGACTTTTATTGATTTTCGTAAGGAAAACTACACTATACTTCTAGTAAATTTTCTTTAGCTGGGACGGCATTCTTACTCTTCCTAATTAATTTGATTTTTATCGTCATCATTTGCAGTATAGAGGAACAGTCACAAAGAAAAACCTTGCGTAGCTTTCAACCTTTACTAAAATAAACCTTCCGCGGCCACATTAGAAGACAAGAGTAAGCCAAAAAAAAACAAAAAAACGTAAAACTTAAACTTTTCTAATTTAAGAAAAAATAAAATTAAAATATTTATAAACGTATCGGCAGCTTATTCGACCCAATGCAGGGCATACCCTGCCTCTCTCTTTAGCCTATCAGCCATGTTTAACGCCAATATTGTCCAGAATCTTGTCCAGGTGCTTCCACAGAACTTCTGGGTGTCATCCCTCAACCGTTGGACTGTCCGACCGCGCTTACCATCACATACATTTGACAAACACTAAATTATAAATAGGCCTTCAAAACTTTTGTATTTCATACAAATACAGTCGACATTTTTTTTCGTAAGCTTTGCCCAATCCTGATGAAACTAAATGTTGCATAGGTCGCGCAATAGATGACCCACCAACACTACATGACTTAAAAGAATATTTCTCCGAGAGTGGTTGTTTAAGGTTCGAAATAGATCTTCCTGTGACCGTGATCCCAATTGCTGGTAATGCATGATGTTCTGACATTAGTGCACGATACTCGGGAGCGTCACGAGACGTCTTGCTTTAGTTCAAAAATAAACCCAATTTTGTCGATTATGAACTTGGAAGTCTATGTTTGATTTACACTTTAAAAAATTGTCCGTCATCACATTTGCAGAATAAATATTTAACTACAACACTTTTGCTCATGGTCATCAAGTGTTCTGGCAAACAATGGAACACTCAGCCTGCCTTGCCTGCCTTAATACCAATCTAGGTACAATCTCTAGAGCACAGTCTATAAATCCACATAGAGTGTGCTTTCTTTTAGATCGATGCGTTATATACTCGGCCAGATCACATGGGATGCTTATGAATAATAACTTCAGCAAATAACAAGAACTTTATCGAGATTAATAACTATTTTAGCAAGTATAATAGGGATCATAGCAAGGATAAAAATGACTCTTAACAAGGATAAAAATGATTCTAGCAAATATAATAAGGATTCTAATAAAGACACTAAGTATTCTATGACGAATAACAAGGGTTCTGGCTAGGATAATAAGGGTTCTAGCTAGGATAATGAGGGTTCTAGCTAAGATAATGAGGGTTCCAGCGCGCGTAATAAGGGTTCTGGATAGGAGAATAAGGATTCCAGCAAGGCTCAAGAGGGTCCTAGCTTTATATTTAGAAATTTTCTTTGTACACTAACAAAACTAATAACTTATAATTAGCAAGTTATGAATATACCAGTGCTAATATTGCATGTATATTTAGAGGCAAGTTTGTTTTCGGAGCTCTTTAAAAACAGATTATACTCTGTATGTATCTAACATCTAAGTTTACCAACAAACTGCAATAAATATATTTTGATTTTGATCGTCTCGCACAGTTGTCCACCATCGAGTGATAGGTTAGTCCGACGCAGATCTAAAAACTCTATGATAAAAAAAAAATATTACAGACGTTTTTTGCTATAACTTTAAGTTCTGGGAACTATTGATTCGTTTTATGAAAAGTTTGCGCAAGGGTTTTAGCGCTGTGAAGTTTTTCTTATTTCGGTGTGTCTAGACAAGGTATTTAATAAACTGTTAATATAATAGTAGATGTAGATAGGTATTTCAAGTAATTAAATGAATTCAGAAATGATGAAAGGCTGCAGTGTGTTGCATCAGCTGCATCCAATATCCATCGACACGCGGCGTCTATGCGACTATGCATGTCTGCGCCTATGCGTTAAATGGACTTCTGCAAAGTAACGCCTGAATCAATCACATATAGGTAACTTTTTATCATCATCGTCAGCACCACCGTTTTTCATCATCATGCGGGTGAAACGGGGCGCAGCTAGTCTATGTATCATCAGTCAGAAGTCGTCCACTGCTGGACGAAGGCGTCCCCCATAATATGGTGATGCCATAATCCGCTTGGCAGACGGCTTAGGGCTCGCAGAATGTTCACCACCGTTAACCGAGAGGACTCTGCTGCCCGTCCTCCGGTGGTACTGGATGCTGTGTCCCCAGGCTAGTCCATGTATAATGTTGTTAAATGTATCATTGTTTTCCAGTCGCCGTTCCGTTCGCTGCTGTCGTGCGCGCCGGTCGCGATGGTGGGCCTGGACCGCGGCGCGCACTCCCAGGACATCACCAAGAACATGCAGTACATCAGCAACGACAAGGTCAAGCTGAAGGCTGATCCGCTAACCATGAAGTAAGTTACACTTTACTTAACAACTACGAATAGATTCATCTTTATTGTTGAAGGGGAAATCTTGGAAGGATACCCGATCGCGTTGGGGTACAGTCGGCAGTCAGTTTATGTAGGACTAAAAAATTCGCTAAATCCTGTACCTGGTGCCTAAGTATCTCCTAAAACTACTTCAAGAACCACCGGAGGACGGGCAGCAGCGTTCTCTCGGTGGTGAGCATTCTGCGATCCCCAAGCCGCCTGCCAAGCATAGGGGATTATGGCAACACCGCTCTATTTATTTAGTTTATTGGTACACAAAACAGAATACATTCAATAATCAATTTAGAAAATTTACACATTATTCAATTTCGATCCAAACTATTGGGAGGCCTTCGTCAAGCAGTGAACGTCTTATGGCTGACGACGATGATACTAGTGCGGTAAGTTGGTTTTTACAAACTCGTGCCTATGGTTAGCCCTCGACTTCGTCTCGGGCTTACATTCGTCTACTCATTTGTAAAACCCAATTCCGCACGTGTGTCATACAAAATTTTACAACACATTTGCAAGAAAACAGATAACAGAAGTACAACAGATAATAAAACAAACTTTATTATTTTGTTTATAAATATCGGTCGGAAGATCGCAACTAAATACTTAACAATGGCAAAAGTGCAATGCCATAATCCTCCTAGGAGAAGAAAAATTTAAGAAAAAAGAAGCTTGTTGTAAAGCTGCCACGACTTTACTAGGGCATGACTGGACTTGACTGTGACTTACTAAGTGTGGCATTGACTGTGACTTAGACTGGATCTCTAGACTAGTTCTCTAGACTCCTGGATCTCCGCTATTCACTGAACTGCGTATACTTAGTACCGCCATAGATTACTTAATCTATGGTACCGCTGATCGCTGAGTGCTTTGGGTAATTTTTATTGTATTGTAATACCAAAAACGTTAATATTATGAGCCACAGCAACGCGTGGCCGGGTACAGCTTTGACAACCTTATACCTTAGCTCAGTTCGTAGTATCTCTGTTTTCAGAGCTTAGAGCTGTGCTTTGAGGGCATGGGTTCGATTCCCATCCAGGACATTTATGTGACGAACATATAATTTTTGTTTAGTGTCTGGGTGTTTTATGTTAAGCTTTTCTTAGTTTGGGGCCAGATGCCGCTGTGTGAAATGTCCACCAATATTAATTTATTTATCTAGAAAACTATTATCTAGTAACATGTAACAAACAGTAAAAATCGTATTTTTACAGAATACAGTATAGTATAGAATCAGTGTTGGTAAATCTTCGAAGTCAAGTCATGCTGACGAGCCTATCCGCTAAGTAAACCTTAGCTAAAACATAAATCGTCATGCATTATGCATGGAAGTAGTATCACAACACAACGCTTTCAATTCATTGTTACATGCATGCCCTATTAACCGGTCTCAATTGCTAATCAGGTGGGTCGTGTGCTATCTACTCTTCCATTGAATCCATAATATATATTATTTTATGCCATATGTGGCAACAAGCAGACGTGTTGCCTGATGGCAATCATCATCGTTTACGGATATTAGCAATTTTTTCTTTAAAAAAAATAACCTACATCAATTTCGACTACCTACCCGCCTAGCCCGCGAGCCGTGATAAACGTCTATCCACTCTTTTTTCCCCGCGAATACGCGACAGACTTATCCATATTCTAGCTTTATCACTTTCCCGCGCGGGGAAAGATCAATTAGTCCTCGGCGCGTGCTAGGGGGCCTGGATGACATATTTTTTTCCAGTTATTTTGATTTAAAAACCAAACTACTGAACCGGTTGTGATTAATTTTATATGGGACCAATGGGAAAGTATATCCTTTCAAATAAGAAATTGTCCAAATCTGACTAAACTCTACTGACAAAATCCCCTCAACCACATTTGTAACAAAAAATTCATAACAAGCAATGAAAAAAATTTTTTTTTCTCTGTTCCATAACCAGTTATAAAACAAGACTCTTTTCCCGTTTAATAGCGGGAAGTGCTTTACGCATTCCATCCCGGCGTATCGAACTCAACTTGTAACAGGGTTAACTGTTATGTTTGTGTGGGCAGACTGGAGACTCGAGTGGATCGTCCCCTGTGCGTGATGATCAACTGGCTGCTGGCGCGACAGAAGCACGTGATGAAGTACGCGACGCTGTACCTGGAGCAGGGGTTCGACGTGCTCAGCGTGTCGTGCACGCCCTGGCAGCTCATGTGGCCCTTGAAGGGGTCGCAGGTACGCGCCTTCCGCAGGTTACTCCCAAAACCCGCCTACTTGACTCGACACAGGAACTGACAAGGTTTCCTAGCGCGTAACATTGTAGTCATCATCGTTAGCCCGGAGACGTCCACTGCTGAACGAATGGCTCCCCCTTAGACCGCCACACTGTACGACAACCTGCCATATGCATCCACCGGTTGCCCGCGACTTTTAAAATGTCGTCGGTCCACCTAGTGCGGCCTTACCTTGCCACTTCAACTTGCAAACCCTGCGAGCTATGTCGGTAACTTTGGTTCTTTGTCGAGTATCCTCGTTCCGGATTTTATCGCGCAAAGTAACTCCTAGCATAGCTCTCTCCAACCTTGTAGTAGAAGGACTCTATTGCAGTCTACCTGGGAAAGTATTACCCACCTTTGCCAGTTATTCAATCGCCAAGCAGTAGGGTGCAAGCATTACTGTGTTTCGGTTTGAAGGGCAATATTACCCGCGGTATAACTGGGGGAGATTTGATATCTAATATCTCAGAGTGACGTAGGATTTTGTTCACAAATTCACTTGCCAGATTACGTGACGCGTCATTTAGGTGGGTTTTGGACCTTAGATTGTGGTGCCTTCCGCAGAATATAAGTATAGTGATGCTTGTTCCGGAATATATGGTGTGGTGGTCTGCAGTGTCGTAACTAGCTTTTCATGCGCCCGGTGCGAGCTTATATAACTTGGTCCTGGTCTGGGGGCCTAAAATGGCCACATTAAGCAATTCCCCTAAAAGCAGTTCATCTTATGAATCAGCAGAATTAATTGTAAAAAGTTGCTCTCGAGTAACTTCTAACGAATCTCCTAGTTGACTTTATGCAATTCGTCTTTCATCGACCATTTTACGACATTCTATAGAAAACTATCAAACTACTTAATTCCGTAATAGAATCATTTGCAAAATCATGGTATGAATTGGCGCTTAAGTGACCGTTTTACGATTTGCGAAATTAATCATCATAGGATCATATTATGCAGAATTGCTAAACGCGACCATTTTAGCCCCCTTGTCGTTTCTGCGCACAGTGCCTGGGCACCGCTTGCACCGACCTAGTTACGGCAATGAATGCCTGTCCGGAAATTGTTGGTGATGTGTTCCACAAGTATAGGAAAAGATATAAAGAACTTTATTGCTTTAAATTCAAGAGTTAGATAAGATATAAAGGGAGACAGGTTGATGTTCCTTCCGAAGACTAAGTTTTGGTATTCTACATCGACTAGACTAGATGGTGCTGACTTCCTCTTGCAGTTATGTGAAGCTACCTTGCCAGAAGTATAATGTGGCATTTCTACGAGTAGAACAAGGATTAAAACTATGCCTTCTATGGACTAGGTAAGGTACATATTTTACTGTGGACCATGCATGTGTATTCTTCCACATTAGCCATGCCTTAGTTGTAGCTACGCTTAGCCATACATTGCACAAGCTAGGTAGAGATAGCGATGCCTTCCACAGGAACGAAAGACCATGTTTGTTGAGGAATTGATGGTGCAGGGGCCGTACCGCGAACCTCTTATAGCGGGACCGAATAGGTTCAGCTGCCGACACTGCGCGACCGCAAACCTTATTGCGAGGCGATAAAATTCACAGTCGCGCAGCGTCGGCAGCTGAGCGTATTCGGTGCCGGAATAAGCGTTCATGGTAAGGCCCCTGACCTCAGGTTTGTGTCGCAACGCAACTCGACAAAACCCACCGCCTGACGATGTACTGTTACTGTCTTTGACATCAATGGTCCCGCATCCATGCTACATTTTGTATGATACTAGCTAAAGTATTGTTTCTGTTTGGATCTGGGTATGTCCATAAACTGCAACCAGACCCACCGGAGGACGGGCAGCAGCGTCCTCTTGGTTAACGGTGGTGAGCATTCTGCGATCCCCAAGCCGCCTGCCAAGCGTAGGCATCATGGCAAACCCCGCCTTAATTTCTCAAGAGTAATCCAGCCGGTCACTTCTCCATAAAAACGGGGAAGTAATATTACTCCACTATGTGATGTTGTTAGTCCAAGACTAAGTATTATATCTAGTTGTCTCTTCATTATCTAGGATTGTAAATTTATAAGAAAGTAAAAACTTAATAAACATGAGAGTTGTGAGCCAGGAAACATCTTGTATTTTAGCTAAATTTTAAGCCACTTTGTACGTAAATAAATAACATAAGGAGTACGAAAACTCTAAAATAACGTATCAAGAGGCATAGTTTAGTCCATCAACATTTCAAATAAATTTAGTTGGAATAAATTAGTTCAGTAGTTTATTCATCACAATCCTGCAGCCAAAGGTCGACATGCAAAAATTTGCGCGCTCATTTATCTTTCTTTCTCCCTTTCTCACACTTTGTTTGATGAAGAGAGCATGCTTTTTATCCACGCCCACCGATGAGTTCGAGCCGTCGGGCGGTGCATCCTTAAGGGCCTTTGTTCCACAGTGGACGTTTTCTGGCTGTTGATGTTAGTTTTGTTCTCTTCCAGTTGGTGACAGCAGACCTCCTCAAATTCATGCATGCGAATGAAAACGAGCATCCTCTGGTCATCCACGGGTTCTCAGTCGCCGGATACATGTGGGGAGAGCTATGCGTTCACGTCATGAAGAACAAGGAACTGTGAGTCGATGTGAAACTTATTAGAATTGTATTAGAGTTCAATTTATAAGAGTGTCTATTCATACAAGAACGGTCCGGTCACGTATGGCAAGAAATGTGTCCATGACACAAATAGTATGAAAGTGCAAGTTAATTTGTTCCTTATTGCAACTGCGTTAGGCTTCAATCTTCGATTAAGTACCATATGTGGCAAGTCAAGCCGTACCTATATGGTCAGTGACCGTATGCCCTTTGTATTATGAGTTTGATTCAGTTAGTGTTCATACGGACAGGAATTTATTTTATTATTTGAAAGTGTGATAAAAACTTAATGCGTGCTTACCTCGCCCCTCGCAAAAAGGGGCAGAAAATGATGTACGCAGTAATCGCAATTGGCATCTACAAGAGATATACAGAGTATACGCTCGAAGGTTTCAATATAATGAAGTATCCTTTCATCAAATCATTTATAATTGGTAATCTATGTTTACACAAACTCGGTATAATTCAAAGAAGGCGGCAAAACATTTGAAATCTAATTACTTAAGCAGTAACGTCCTCATTTCAAACACCCACTTTTAATGAATCCACTCGTTTACGTATATCACAACTATAATGACACAAGCAGCAAACTGTATAGTGAACCAAAGCAAGCCTATGGGCTAAGGGAATAGCGTTCAAATTCCAGATACCAGCCCGTGATGGACCGCGTGGCGGCGCAGGTGTGGGACTCGGCCGCCGACATCACCGAGATCACCATCGGCGTGCCGGCCGCGGTGTTCCCCAAGAACCAGATCATGCAGAAAACACTCCGGACATATATGGAGTGAGTAAAACGCATTTTATCACATCTATTCAAAAATACCTTCTTTGTTCCTCGCAAACAGGGATGAGCTCTTTTCCGCCTCGACGGAGGAAAAGTGATTTGAATTTGGAATATAGATATTGTTAGTAAAAGTTCCAATCACCAAAGAGATCAACCGCGGACATTGTATGAACAAGTAACAGGCTGTTTGAAAAAAGAAGGCGCGCGAAAAAATATAAATATAAAGTTGGTTAAAAAAAAAAACCGCGCGAAATGCATGACGCCTTCGTTCGTAATTGTTTACCCAAATTCGGATTTTACTTTGTTTTGTTTTAACTCGGTGTATCTTTCTCAATAAAAAGTGAGTAGTGAGAATGAAATAAACGTAGGTAATATTCTTATTCATAACCTGCACTTACTTATTTTGTCATAGAGGGTGTTAAAAAGTAGTGTCCACCTCGGGATCAACACTATTTTTAAGCTCGAGTACTTTGAATCCTTCGCTACGCTCTGGATTCAAAGATACAATATCGCCTTAATAATTTATAAGTTTAGGTATCCGGTCAACCGGAAAACAGAAAAAAAACTTTTTCATACGACTTAATAAAAAGAGGTTCTCGACTCTCGTCAGCTAGAAGACGTCCACTGCTGGACGAAGGCCTCCCCTTAATAGGGAAGGGTTACAATAATCCCCACGCTTGGCAGGCGGCTTGGGTATCGCAGAATGCTCACCACCGTTAACCGTTTTTTTTTACTTGCTACTGCTCCGCTAATTATGAATTAATTTTTAACCGACTTCAAAAAAGGAGGAGGTTCTCAATTCGAATGTATGTTTTTTTGTGTATGAATGTTACGCGATTACTCCGTCAGCTATGTACCGATTTTGATGATTCTTTTTTTGTTTGGTAGGTCATACTTCAGAGGTGGTCCCATATATAATTATCGATTGATTCAGCGATTTTTGAAAAATGTACAAATAAAAATAATTATACATAGATGACGTTATGATTGTTGCTCGCCCCCATCCGCAGGCGCTTGACACAATTTGTTCATATCCACAACTAAACTCTTGGGAGTGTTGCGTAAACAAAATTCACTTAGTTCCCACAAAAAAAAAAAAAAAAGTAATAAAAAATTTTTTTTTTTTTGTTTTTATAATATATACAATTTATAAACAGATATTTTTGGAGTCGGTGAAAGAAGCATGCGGTTGAAACCGGCTCCGTGATCCGCGCCGTCACAACATTGATTCACTCGACGCGTCCGCGACTATCGGTCACGTGCGGCCTTGAAACTCGGTTTATTATAATACCTACTGATTAAACGTTAATACGCGTTTATTTTTGGCTAGTTCCGTATATATATTTAACCGACTCCAAAAAAGGAGGAGGTTTGCAGTCACTGCTCGTCACCTAGAGATATTAGATGTCAAATCTGTCCATGCCCAGTAATTTCTCTTGTAGCATTGCCTTTCAAAACGAAACACAGTAATGTTTGCACACTACTGCTTGGCATCTCATAGTACAGTATCAGTGCGTCGTACGCTTAGTTTGCCGATTCGGGGCAATTCGTTCCGGATACGATCTCTTGGAGAAACGCCGTGCATGCCCTCCCTCCTTCGCTCGCTGAGCGTCTTTAAACGTGTATTAGTAGTAAAAAATATTATGTTATAGACCAGGGGTCTCCAAACTACTGCCCGCGGGCATTGAGCTAATATGTAAAGAGTCACAATCTCTAAGTGAAGACAGTAAAAAAAACGTCCGAGTGCCGTTGTAAATACCTATACGTGCATTATATAGTTGTATAGTTCACAATTGTTCGAATTTAGACGTTATGTCGACTTGAGCGCTTGTGTCTTATCGTAGTGCAAGTCGTTAAAAAAGTGGGCGCACTGCATAGCGTGCGCAGAGTTACGGCGCGGACATTTATTTTGGCACGTTTGTGACTATATACAGGGTTAGTTATAATCAGTTAGCATCCTTTTAAGGGCATATTCTGTACATCAAAACAAACAACTTTGACTATGGGGCCAACATTGAAATCGCAAGAAAACAACTTTTTTTTTGTTTTTTTTTGTGACTATAATAGTAAATAAAACAACTGCTGAATAACTGTTTCTATATTATACTCTTATCATAATTTAATAGGAAGTAATCGCTGATTTTGTAATACATATAATTATGTATTGGGTATTACATAAAAAAGCAAAATGACCTACAACTGACTTTTAGGCACAGATAAACAATTGTTGCATTCATAAGCGCTTTATCTATTATTTGATAAGCACGTCCAGTACAAAGTTCAATCACATGGACTTTGAACGTAAGGAATACACCTCTTAAAAGATTAATTTTCAAGCCAAGAGATATTATATGGTTGGATTAGTATTATCCATTTTATTCGATTACGTCTTCGAGGATATACCATTGCAGACGTCGATGGCGATAATCTGCCTACGTAATTTTTTGCCACTTTGTAAAAAATGAGGTAAAAACGATGAAAACACACTTTGAAGCAAACTTTCACAGTTATAAAAAAAACAACACACAAAAGGTACATACCATGGACTTTTAGGCAATGGAATGACATCTTTTCCGCGCTTTCAGAACCGGTCCCATAGTTAAAGCTGTTATAGTATAATATGCATACCAGTGTATTTTTATTGACTCACAAAATAGCTGTCTGGCAACAAAAAAAGTCATCGAAAGTAAAATTTTAATATGTGCACAAATAACGAAGTTATTAACATTTTAGTTTCACGTTAGACAGGGAGAGCACTATACTAGGTTTATGCCGTCAAAGTTCACGATTCCAAACAAATTCTATACTAGCACTTGTTTTGCTAGATAGGGACAGATGACTCCCTCCCAAATACTTTGAACGCTTATATTTCAGATCTTTACCAACCGATTTAAATTATTTTTTCGACGTAAGCAGATTCAGTTAAACTCTCCATTTATCCTTATATTATTTTTAATACTTGAAACACATGCATATTCCTTATTGCGACAGCAGTGAGTTCCTTTCAGCTTAGTACTATAGTACTGCGTAGCCCCGATTATTCGTGTTACACACGATCAATGAGGATATTGCAAATAAATGTCTATCTTCTATAGAAATAAAAATGAAATGCTGTTCGTTTGTAAGCGCATCACTTGAGAAGGTTTGGACCGATGTGGCAAATGTTTATTTTAAAAATGTTGTAATAGTCCGAATTGAGCTTATTTCGAAAAAAATATGGAAATTTTACTGAAAAATTGTGAAATTCGGGATAATTAAAAAGGATTTTTTGAACAAGACAACGTCTGTCGGGCCAGCCTAGTTGTAGTTTTGCAATAAATATCTTGTTATGTATTACCATTCCAGATATCACATGAAGACGTTCCACGACGCTGCTACCATCCACTACATCCGCTCCTCGCAGCTGTTCCACACGAACCTGTGCCGCGCGCCGGCGCTCTTCCTGCTCTCCCAGAGCGACCCCGTCGGGGCTGAGCGCAGCAACCGCAGCGTGCACGACAGCTGGTGCGACATGGGCATCAAGGTACACTGAACGCAGGAACACGTTCCACGACGCTGTTTGTGTGGAACAGCTGCGTGGAACGGATGTAGTTTGCATGATCTCATTCCCCCCAGCCCATTCTTCTATCGGACGGCCACGACCTCGAAAAAGCGACTCCGTTTTATGGTTGATATACCAAAAACTTGTACCAAACGGTTTGATTCCACTTTCTCTATTCGAACTGCTAAACAGTGGAATACGCTACCCGAGTGGGTGTTTCCCGATAATTATAATCTGGGTGTTTTCAAGTCGCGGCTGAATGAATGAGTGAGTGGTTTCTTCTAGGCAAATGTGCTCCATCGTAGGTTGCATCTTCGTTTATCATCAGAAGAGATGGCAGTCAAACGCCTATAAACATTAAAAAAAAATGTTGTCCACCCAATATTTGACCGAGCGAAGCGAAGGTCTCTGAATCTACTGGGGCAGATCGGCTGTTGTATGTATGATTGTTTGTATGTATGTATGTTCGACGATAACTTGCGAGCCGTTGATCTGATCTTTCTGAAATGTTACTGTACGAAAATAGTTTAAATTGTGCAAACACAATTATTCAGTTCGAATATGAGCTTATTTGGTCAAGGGGTTTGGAAGATGTGGGGTCGCGAAGACTCAGTTCCCTGCGACCTACTAGTTATATTAATGTATAATGCGACAACTGTTATATTTCAGTGCACGTGGAAGTGCTGGGACAAGTCCCCGCACGTGCAGCACTACATCCACCACCCGAAGGAGTACCTGCGCGCGCTGTACGCGCACCTCGACGCGCACGGGCTCGTGTCGCAGCCGGACAAGATGCGCATGCGGCTCTGAACTGAGCACTAGTGTCCGTCTCCGCGAGCCGACACGTTGGCAGGGAACATAATTTAATCGAAAATTTACCAAACTACAGCGCCGGTTGTCATGGCGGTCAAATGCAAGCGTAAAAAAAACTACTAATGATTTACAAATTCGATAGACGTCATTTTACGTTTTGATTTGACATAAATCTTTCACCCGAAATCTCCACACGAAGTATTTTTCGCCATGCGTTTCCATAATTCGCCAACGCGATGAGACGGTCACTTGTATTATAAACTAATAAGTGTTTAGACCTTAACAGGCCTTATAGACTTATTACGAATTTGGCCTGATGTATAATATAAATCTGAATGAATGATGCCGATTACAATGTTATTCGGCGTCTTATATTTAAAAAAAACTAGGTCAAATTACGAAATGCCTTTAAAATAAGTAGTAATAGAGATTTAAATCATGGCGCTTAAAACCATTGGATTAAAGTTTAATATATTAGTAAAATTAGGTCTAAATTGTTAAATAGTTCCTCTAACTGTTTATTTTGTAGAGAGAAACAATTATTTATAAGGCCGGCAATTTATTTAAGTTCCATATCTGTATTAGAAAATTGGTATGAAAGCAGAATTTGAAAATTTGTGTACAATCTAGGCCGTCAGCACATAACGTTTAGATCGTAGACTCGTTACTCTAAGATCGTTAGAAACGTTGTAATATGACAATGTCTTCAGTGCCGGCGCCGGCAACGGAAACGGCTGCCGGAGGTGGCCTGACGAAGTGCTAAAAACTTACCTTCGACTGAGATAACAGCTGGATAAACTTTTATTTCGTTTCATCTTAACTTGCAAAGGTAGCGCACCGCCACAGAATCTTTTTTACTCTTTTCATGCGTCTAGAAACTCGTGACATTAGTAACGAATAGATGATTGTCTCATGACAAAATTAAAGAAGTACTGATTATATAGCGATGCTACAGGTACGTAGGAAAGCCTTACGGAGTCACAGCTCCCTCGCTAAAGCTCGATCGTAAAACTACCTCGTATATAATGGGTCATTTTAGCCCCTAGAGTAACAATCTACTATTTAATACTATGAAACTTCATGTGGCAAAATTGAGTTAGATGACATATGAGTAGGTTTTTGGTACTTTCGTTTAACGTCCCAAAAATCCCGAGATCCCGAGATACGTCCAAAGGATTTTTGGGCGTTTTGTATTAGTAAAAAAAGTGTTAGGTGTGGAAGCGTCAAATGCAAAAAAGATTTGTACTTTATTAGGATGGCGGTAATGATCTTATTTGTTTAACGGTTCTGGGCAGGTCCTAGTTCTACACGTTATGTAATGATGGCCTTAATACCTATGGAATTTTAGAGTATTTACATCATTGTTTGTTATAGATTTTATATCATTTAATGTGTAGTTTATTTTTTGGTAATTTGTCTAAAAGTATAAACAAATATCTACTCTGTGATAAGCGGCCATATTTGGTTATTCTTTTGGACAAAGAAAACTAATTTGTGAAAGATCAACAGGATTGTTGTTTGTGTTTTATATTTTTTACCTGCACTTAGAAAGAGAGCAGTATAAGGATAGATCAGAGACAGATTACCAGCGGTTTGGAAAAGGTTATCGCCCATTAGACTAACTCGACACCAAATCGAATTCGCATAATTTACGTCTGGTCGAAACGTAGTAGTCAACATTGATCACTTGAAATTCTTTTTTAGACACATTAAATATATATATATATTTTTATGTTCGGCTGCCAACTCTCATTGAGCACCGAGTCAGAAGACATCCGTTTACTCTGGCCTTAAAGATGCCTAGATTGTAATTCCCGGAAAACAGTAAATATGGCAGATATAGTTTGGCAGCACGTATTATAAATATGGAACCGTGTATTTGTAATGTCCATGTAGTGTGCCGTTTTTCTTACTTGTCTCGTGATAAAAGTTGGAGATTGGAAAGAGTCATAAAGATTTATGAGCCGGGTTAGTGTTGATTGATCTAATAGACGATAACCCCTTTCTCTATTCACGAAGCTACTCTAGCTTACTCTAATTTAATCGCCAGAGCAAAATATTCATATATATATAATCGACATTTCTTTAATATGTTATTTATTACGTGTTTTGAACACTTTTTGAAAAGTACTCTTAGTCATTATAAATCTATAAAAGTCGAGATAGTTGTGAATAGAGAATGTAAATAAATTTATCGATCGATTTACGTTTAAAAGTCTAAATCAAAAGCGATGATATTCTCAGGCACTAGATTTATTCGTCCCTGTTGCTCTCATAAAACATCAGACGTGCGAGTGAAGGAGACTAAAACAATATCGACTGCTCTAGAATCTGCCCGCAAAGAGTAGTCTTAATTATCTGTATCAGGTATCTTGCTACTCGATTTTAATAGGATTAGTCTTTTTATATGATTCGTTTTAGTATAGTTATGTAAGCTGATATGCAATGTAGTAAAATTATACAATAAACTGTTTAAATTTGTAATATTGAGTTTTGTCTTTCCCTCTTTTCTGAATTACGATACAAGTGTGCTATGTTGGTTATTACACTCGATGCCGTATTATGCCGATAAGGGAGCCGAGAGTGTAATTACCAATGGCACACGCGTTCCATACAACGTTTTGATCACACATGCGAGGAAAAATCACTCTTTTTGATAATAATCAACCACACAGCGAAAACGTCAACAAATATTTGCTGAAAATGGCGCGCAAACCAGCGATGCACGCGCAGGTGACATTTTCTTTAGCCGCTTATGAACTCTTTGTTGGTATTGTAAAAAAAATTATTAACCGGCTATATTAAGAACGCATGTATACGCTTCGTATATACATACAGTCTTACATATAACTTGCAGTGAGGTATTTACTTAACCGGGTTATAACACTAAGTACTGTAAATTAAACACGTGTGTAATGGAGTGTGAGCCTAAAACCGATGTGATAAGAACCACTTTGTTTATTTAAACAAAACAGAATGCAATAAGTTAAGGCTATCTCTTAGGTTACGTTTTATAGAACTGTACTACATTCTAAAACTATGTATGCATATCTGCATTAATAATAGAAGTATTTAACATATTATACACTAGAGGATTAGGTATCAAAGGCAAAGTAAAAATTAGTTTTTGAAAATGATACAAAAATAAACTAAATTAAAGCTAGCCTAAAAGCATGTTGTAATAGAAAATAATTATTACTAGATTGTAACTAATATAAAATTAAATTGCAATGTCCTTTTTAATTGCCATTGAAAGGAACAAAACTTTAAATTGAATATATTCCTTTTCACACTGACCAGAATCGATATAATCGGAGTGCTAGTTTCATACAATTAGTACTACACGCTTTCACACTGACGTACAATAACGACTACGATATCGCGACGATATCGTTTGTCAGTGTAAAAACGCTCATACTGTGTTGGAGGCAAGGCTCTCATTGTATTGGCGATACATTTTGACAATATGATTATAGTATGAGGTGTTATTAGAAAACACCTGTAAAGAGAAGATGTTACTGCGGTTACGAGACTTGAACCGAGTAAAGAAGGGTTGGGGAGTCAATATAGGCATGAATGTTTTTATAAAGCAGAGTGAGGTCAATGTTCTGTAGCGGTAGGACTACTGCAGAATCCGCCTGGGGAAGTACCACACCTTTGCCAGTTATTCAACCACCAAGCAGTAGTGTGCAAGCATTACTGTGTTCCGGTTTGAAGGGCAATGTTATCAGAGAAATTACTGGGTATGAAGAGATTTAACATCTAATATCTCAGGGTGACGAGCGCAGCGCAGTGCGGCGCAGGATTGTGTTCGCAAGTTCACAACTCTGGCACTGCTACTGTTAGTGGCAGGCGTGACGCTTACCATCAGGTGAAAGTCTTGCTCGTCTCGTCACTTGACTGAATTTAAAAAATATAAGTAATAAACTTACATACTCATTCACACTCATTTATAACAATAGTTAAGTATCTTAAAAACAACCCTAAAGTTATTAAAATAGATATTGGACTAAAAACAAATTATGCTTCAGCTATGACCTTGTTTCCGCGATCCCCAAGCCGCCTGCCAGCGTGAGGATTATGGCAACAACCTCCCTATTAAGGGGGAGGCCTTCGTCCAGCAGTGAGCGTCATCTGGCTGATAGTGTGTAGTGTGACCTTGTTTACGCGCGGAATGACCAAAACTCCAGAAAGCCTAATTCTACAAATTATGCTTTCGTTCCGTACCCGACCCGACATCCTTCACTAAAAATGCTACAAAATAGTAGAAGCCGTTTTAGAGACAAAAAAATATGCAAAAGATACTACCTACGCGACTTTTTACCTCAAACTATAATTTCTCCGTTATGTCTTCTAACAATTGAACAAAAAAAGCTAGCTACCACTTATTTCTTCTGTGCTACAACTACACGTGAATGATATGCCTAAATGGAAATAATTCTCAAAAATATAAATTACATAACAAAAAATGTCGTTAGCGCTGCAAGTTGTCTCGATAGTGGGCACGCGATGAGTGCGTGGAGTTGATACCTAGCTATTTATACATTTATAAATTCTACGTACAGTCAGCTACGAAAGTCGATGAACTATTTCAAGGATGGAAGTTCCGAAAAAGATTTAATTAGGTTTTCAATCAAGTCTAATGTCTATCTACCTAATATGATACGAAATCTACACATAAAAAAAATATTTTTCTGTGTAGCAAAATACTACAAAAAACACAAATGCACTCACAGAGGTAAAATGTATACAGGGTTAATTCTAATCAGTTAGCATCATTTTAAGGGCATATTTTGTACATCAGAACAAACAACTTTTACTACAGGGCCAACATTCAAATCGCGAAAAAAATAACAGCTGTTCCATACAAAAAGTTCAGCGACCTTGGGCAAAATGTACTGGATGTACTGGTGAGAGAACGAATAAGCGAAGCTATAGGTACTTTCATTCTCTCTTCAGGATGATTCAAAGGCACATAAATGTGAACGTGTACGAGTGGGTGAAAATTTCGAATTATTTTATCACTAACCGTATTAGTACATTATGATACGAGTGTGCTATGTTGGTCATTACACTAGAGGCGGTATTATGCGCGCGAGCCGCAGGCGAGCGCGATAAGAAAGCCGAGAGCGTAATGACTATTAATAGCACAAGAGTTCCATACGACTGTTTTCGTCACACTTGCGAGGAAAAAACAATATTTTTTTGATAATAATCAACCACACAGCGAAAACGTCAACAAACATTTGCGGAAAATGGCGCCCAAATCAGTAATGCGCGCGCAGGTTGACATTTACTTCAGCGGCATAAGAACTCATTGTTGGTATTACAAAAAAACTGTAAGTATTACCCGGCTATATTAAGAGTGCTTCGTACACGTACGTCTAATTGCAGTCACGTACAAACTTGACTTTACCGGGTTATACCTATTATAGTACAAGTGCCGTAATGTAAAGTAAAAAGCACGCGTGTATAATAGCTTGGATTATGAGCCTAAAAGCGATGTAATAAGATCTACTTTACGAGCAAGTGTGATGAAAAGGTATTTTATTTATTTATTTAGAAAGAAAAACTGCCTTATTGTGACTCTGCCTCCATATACTCAATTATTAAATCAATGTACCACCAAATTCACCATTAAATAAAAGCTACCATCAAATTGTAGTGGTCTTTAAGGTTCTATACCCAGCCTGACTGTAAAGTCACCGCTTAGGTGATTTAGGTATTATAGTATTCTATCCTATGACAAAGTACCTAAACATGATAATATTATTACACCGTTACTGCGAAGCGTAAAATAAACATTACCATAGCTTTACGAATACTATATACCAACCTATGGTTAGGTATCCGTCTTTAGCTTGGAGGATCTAGCTCTCTCTTTCTCGCTAAATGTCTTTAGCGATACTAAATAATTAAGTAAGTATACCAAAAATAACTGCCTTAGACTGAAATATCAAAAAGGACTCAAAAAAAAACAACCGACTTTAATTTCGTTTACGTGGATGACATCTTTATTTTGAAAATCAAACTATTAAACTGATTTCGATGAAATTTATATGGGTCCAATCAAAGACAGGCTATATGATCTGTGGGTCCAATCTTAGTATATCGTTTCAAATGATCCACCACTTAAGTAGATCCACCGCCAGCATCCACCGCTGGAGCAAAAGCTACTTTTTTCTTCTCTTGAAAATCCACCAGCTGAGGTATCGAAGTATAGACCTAATATTGGTATGCCACTTCGATCCACCATCTAAGTGATTCAGATATTATAACCATTTATTAGAATGCCACTTCGATAAAAAAGAATTTTGAAATCGGTTTATAAATGACCGCGGATTTAAGAGGAAAATTAATAAAAATAGCACAATCGAATGACCTTCTCCTTTTTTGAAGTCGGTTATAATAAGACTAGTTTTTATAGACTCTTATTAGAAATCTCTTGATAATGTTATACCTCTATAAAAGTAGGTTCCTTTATGGAGTAGGTTACATACCGTATACATTTTTCATCCCCACGAGCCACGAGCTTGTTGAACGAGATTTTTTTCTTTTAATGATTTCCCTGTGTAAAAATATGAAATACATGTAAGTGTAGCCCTGCCACTACCATGCTGGTAAGTAGTTTGCTAGTGTACCTACCTTAGAAATTATCAAACAATATGGAACTGTACTTAATTAATAATTAAATATTATGAAAAATAAAACATAAAACAGGCATAGAATCGGATGAAACGCGGATAGAATCGCGTGGAACCACAACCAAATGGAAATTGAATGGAATTGGATAGAACTAGGATGGAACAAGAATTGATTTAGATGGAACGGGAATGGGATCGGTTGGCACGCGAATGGAATCGGATTTAATAGGATAGAACGAGAACGGAATAGGATAGAACTAGGATGGAACAAGAATGGAATTAGATGGAACGGGAATGGGATCGGATGGAATAGGATTGAACGAGAATGGAATAGGATAGAACAAGAATGGAATTAGATGGAACGGGCATGGGATCGGAAGGCACGAGAATGGAATCGGATAGAACGAGAATGGAATAGGATAGAACTAGGATGGAACAAGAATTGATTTAGATGGAACGGGAATGGGATCGGTTGGCACGCGAATGGAATCGGATTTAATAGGATAGAACGAGAACGGAATAGGATAGAACTAGAATGGAACAAGAATGGAATTAGATGGAACGGGAATGGGATCGGATGGCACGCGAATGGAATCGGATGGAATAGGATAGAACGAGAATGGAATAGGATAGAACTAGGATAGAACAAGCATGGAATTAGATGGAACGGGAATGGGATCGGAAGGCACGAGAATGGAATCGGATAGAACGAGAATGGAATAGGATAGAACTAGGATAGAACTAGGATGGAACAAGAATGGAATTAGATGGAACGGGAATGGGATCAGACGGCACGCAAATGGAATAGGATAGAACGAGAATGGAATTGGATAGAACGGGAATGGCATCGTATGGAACACGAATAGAATCGGATAGATGACCAGCTCAGTGAAATCCGCACCCGTCATGCCAATTATCATCTTTTAACCATTAAGTACCTATTCGTTTATGAAGTAGTCAAATAAAAAATGACGAAAGTACCTAGGTAAGACCGCATGACTAAAGTCCACTATTGTATACTTTACCTAAGAATTATTACTTATATCTTAGGTATAATAATGTTACAAGACATGCATTTACAATTTATAAATTAATAAATGTGAGTAGCTTCTAATTACTTTTATGTACTTATATTAATATATAAGTTATATATATCTCGCGTGTGAACGTTCTGTAATTTATTTTCTTAGGCAGTAATAAAGCCAAAACTGAGCTTAAGTAAAATCTGAAATACCTATCACTTTTAAATCTACAACAATAATTTCGCAGCGATTAGTTTGCGAAACTCGAAAGATACGGGGATTGGAATGGTTCAGTCGCGCGAAGCCAGCCTGAGCGATGGCTGCGTTTAAAGTGCAAGGAGTAGTGACATTTTTTGTTTACCACAGACATAATGGATTGGGAAAATTTGGAAACGTAAGTCTACTTCGTTATCACGCCATCTATCTTTGCGGTAAGGGTTAAAGATGATATAACTGAGGATCTAAATATAAATATATATATATTGCACCGGTTCTAAGTAGTTATACTAGTTTTATTTCTTTAATTTATTTTTATGATTCATATTTCTGTTGATGTTTCATGATAGCAGTTTTCTGTGTATAAAACAAGTATTGTCTCGTGTGATAAAATAAAGTATTTCTTTCTAATAGTAGTATTTTCTTTCGGCAGTATAAAAAAAAATTGTTACAGACGTGGTAACAGCAGCACACTTCTTCTTTAGCTATTGTGCCAAATAAACATTTCGGAAGCTTTGAACGATTGTGCGGGCGGGCTTCGATTACGTTGTTTAAACATAATTCAAATTCTTTATTAGCATGACAGATATAACTTTACAGACTAATCTAAGGTATTATATCTATCCATTCATAAAAATTAAACACTTAAGCTTAAGTATATACAATTGCCAATTAACTAATTCTAAGAACCTAAATATTACATACTAGCGGCCCGTTCCGGCTTCGCACGGGTCGACTATTATTTTTTAAACATCTTTAAGCAGGACTTTGAAAATAACTTTTGATGAATACTTACCATACAAAAACTGTATGTGAGAATACTATATAAATTAAACAGTAAATAATGTATAAGTAATTCTGAAAAGGACTTTTTAACTGGAACAAAAAATGTTCTATGAAAAAGTCAAAAAATTCAAGGTCCGAGCGCGCGTTCAGGCCTACCTATTTCATGGTTTTTACAGGGTTTCTTACCCGTGGTCCACATAAAAGGTTCACCTAGGTGTTCCACGGATACCCCTTTGTATCCGTGTTCCACGAGTACACTGAATTAAAAGTGTACTCGTGGAACACCCAGGTATACAATGCGTAATTCAATGTACCCGTAGAATACCCATTTGTTTACTCGTTCACTCCCATGTCCTTCCTTTTTATCCGACTTCAAAAAAGGAGGAGGGTCTCAATTCGGACTATGCGTAATTCAATGTACCCGTAGAATAACCATTTGTTTACTCGTTCACTCCCATGTCCTTCCTTTTTTTCCGACTTCAAAAAAGGATGAGTTTTTCAATTCGACTGTATGTTTTTTTTGTATGTATGATAAACGATTACTCCGCCAATTATGAATTGATTTTGATTATTGTTTTTGTGTTTGGTAGGTGATACTTCAGAGGTGGTGGAAATTGGTTTAGTAAGTTTGGTTTTAAAATCTTATTAACTGGATTATTTTTGCAGTTATTTAGTTTTCTAAATAACAGATAACAGAACATTATTAACCGATTTAAATTATTTTTTCAATAAACATAAGTACTATATTTACTTAAATTCTTCATCAAAGCCATTGGTTTCAACGATATAAACATCAGTCATCTAGCCTATTTGTTCTACCTACTTGATTGTATATATAATTGTCTTAGGCCTTGCTTTGTAAGCATTATTTTGACTATTTAACACACTAATATTAGAAATGAGAAAGTTTGTCTGTGCGTATGTCTGTTACCTCTTCATGCCAAAACCGCTGAACGGATTTGGATGAAACTTGGAATGAAGATGCTTATTTCCCGGAATCAAACTGAGCTACTTTTGATATCATTATCATCATCACAATTATCTTGTTCGGATCGTTCTACGATGAATTAAGCCTGCTCTAGAAGGAACATATTTACTCTATACTCTGTTCGCTGAGAATGTCTAATAGGGACATCAGGGACTGTACGTCGATCATTGGTCGCAGATAACGAACATAGTTAGTACTGTCATCTAGTACCGTCCTTTTCACTTGCTTACATACAATAGGGTAGATGACTGATGTTGATATCATTGAAACCAATAGTTTTGATGAAGAATTTAAGTAAATACAGTATGTTTATTGAAAAAATAATTTAAATCGGTTAATAATGTTCAGATATATGAGCGTTTAAAGTTTTTGTTAGAGACAACTCTGTACCTTTCCCACAAAACATAAAATGACGTCACGCCTTACTTGTCGGAATATAATTTATATGGCGTACTGAGAAGTGACGTCACTATTTGCTGTTTCGCCTCTCTGTCTAGCATGATATTAAAATGCTTATAAGTTGCTTAATTTTGATCAGATTTTAATTTTCTTTTCATTAATCAGCTATATTTATGGGCCACATTTAAATAGGACAATAAAAAAACCAGTCATCTAGTGCAAGAGAGCGCCCTATATTAGACAGTGTTATTTATCAGTGTGGTACTGCTGTTGATCAGCTCGGTCACCTGGTCTCTCTTGCTCACGAAGTGCTGGTCGAATCGGCCGTCACGCTAGCCTGAATGACGGGTTTTTCCACCGCCAATGTTGCAGCTGTGCTCGAACCGAGCGGTCTTGCGCGACGATGGCAAAAGACCTATGACGGTATGACACTTGTGCCTTGGAAGTTGGGACGGCCCCGTATGGGACGCAACTTGCGTCGATATTTTGGCACCGTCTCATCTTCCTGAGACACAGAGTAGGGCAGGTGCGGCGGCAAATTCGGCGGAGCAGCACAAGCGACGCAAATATATATTTCAATGTAGTTTTTTTTGTGTAGTAGGCTGATTAGTATTTTTTGTTTGTTGTAGCTAATAAAGGCTTATGCCTAAAAATAGAGTATAGATTTCAAGACCCCCATATTGTGCTTCCAATGCTTATGGCAATATCTTACCATGCATGAGTATGCCGAGTTTACCTTCACATATTTTGTGTTTGGTGAATTTACTTTGGGGCGAGTTTACAATGACCCGAGTAGACTTGGTAAATAGTAAAATCATACGAAAACCACTGACTGTCAAGATAGCGATTTTATAGCTAGATCTAGCAATTTTTGCACCCTCATCAGCTACCATTTCAAAAAAGTTGTAAGTAGCTAAAAGATGTTGCTACTTTTTCTGGCAACTACTTTATTTGAACATACACAGAAAACCTAATTTATGGGTGAGTATTGTGTATTGTCTGATTTTGAATTTTCTTTTTGATCTGTGGCAGGCCAGTTTAACAATCACACGGCCTTATCTAAAATAATCTCGATTCTCTTAGTCACTGCTTAAACTTTTCTGTCCTTTTCTAGCACATGCAACTTCACGTCAGAGAGAAGATGGCAGAGCATATTAAGCAGTGACTAACGGTTGAAAAGTTTTTTTTAAGTAAAGCCGTTAGTGTCAGGTACAAATTTATTGCCATTTGTAGTTTTAATGTAGCGAAAGATTTTTATTAACTACTTAGCAATATTTCGTTTTTAACTTTGACTACTTCTAGCTACTTTTTGGGGTAATAATAATGTTATGATCTACGGCCTTACCTAAAATAATCTCGATTCTCTTAGTCACTGCTTAAACTTCTCTGTCCTTTTCTAGCACGTGCAACTTCACGGCAGAGAGAAGATGGCAGAGCATCTTAAGCAGTGACTAACGGTTGAAAAGTTTTTTTAAGTAAGGCCACTAAAGTCCGGCCACTGAGAGAATGCGTTTGACAGCTACAATAACATAGTCTAAAACTGAATGAAAACCCTTTAGCTATATAGTTACTAGTTTTGCTATTATAATACCTATACATACAGGTGGTAGCTGATTATACTACCTATAGCAAAATTATTAAATCTTTTAATTCAGCTTTAGACAATGTTATTGTAGCTGTCAAACGCATTCTCTCAGTGGCCGGACTGTAGTTAACTCATAGTAGCTTGTTTAGTACGTCCATGAGTTAACTAAACTAAAAATACAAGAGTAGGTAGTAGGTACGTAATTACATATGTAAGTTAGTAAAGACATGTGACATTTTGGCCCAGTTCATACAAGCAGGTATGAGAAATAAGTATGTACTACTAGGCCACCTGTGTATATATGGGAAATGTCCGAAGCCCTCAGAGTAATATTTTTTTAAATATTAATTTGAGTAAGTAATTATTTTTGTTTTAATTTGAGTATTATTATTTTTTGATTAGGAAGGTATAATAATAATTATTATTAATTCAGTTTGAAGTAATTATTATTACACTTACCTACCTATACAAACACATTAGAATTTGCGTATTCGCAGTAGGTAATTAAATAAATGTATTCATCATCAAATCATCATCATCCATAGCATTCTTTGCATTGGATTGTTTTTGTGTGTGCGTGTGAGTAGTTTGTGTATGATATGCGAAACATTAAGCACATAGGAAGCTTCATCTGTTTGTTTAATAAATAAACAGGAACTTTTTTTGACGCAATGGAGTGACGAGACTGTCATGTCGAGATGTTCCCGTATTGGTAAGCACCACGCCAGCTCATACAGTAGCAGTACCACAGAATAAATAATAGTACTACGTGCAGTACCAGAATTGCGAACAAAATCCTGCACTGCACTGCTCGTCAGTTGTCACCCCGAGATATTAGATGTCAAATCTCTTCATGCCCAGTAATTTCGTATTAACAAACCGAAACACAGGCTAGCACACTGTTTCGCGGTTGAATAACTGGCAAAGGCGCTGTGTATGTTTGTGAAAATTAAATGATAGTTTTTAAATATGAAACGCATTAAATTTATTTCACATGTGGAAAATTCACTAGAGATTATATAGAGTTAGGTATTGTGTAATGTGTACCCTACCTCTATGTGTGTACCTATATGTAGTAATTTTTTACCAACCACGCTTCAGTTTCTTACGAAAAGGCTGAGGACTTTGTCGATAGGTAATGTAATGTTTGTACAAGGTTACGCAGTATTTTGAACAACTTTTAATAAAGAACCAACCCGGTGTGGCGACATTAGTGCCACCACTCACACACACATTCTCACGCACATAAGTTCGTGCTGTATTCAGCAGTGCACGCGAGAGAGCGAGAAAAACACAGGCGCGCTCCGAGCGCAGACGCTCCCGCGCCGAAATCAACCGAACGCAACCAAACGTTCGTTCGGTTCAGCCAGTCCGGCTCTCGCTTCCGCACACGACACACGTCGATATCCGCGACCCTCGCCTCTCACGCGCACTGCACTCTTACTTCTGTTTAACCATCTATTTGTACATACTTACAACTGTACCTATATCATATTGTGTTTTGGACATTATATTCGTGTGGACTAGGACGGTCTTTCATTCCCGACGGAGCAGACCCTCACTACCACGCGAGTACACCAAAATCCATATTGGTGACCTTTCCGACTCGCGCGCGCGAACGTGAAGACAGACAATCCGTTCGCCAAACAGTGCAAGTGCAGTGATCGAGTGCGATAACAATAGCAACAAACAACAGCAACAAGCCACGCAACCGCCGCAATTCGTTCGTACCACGGCGGACATCTTGCTTGTTGCATTGCCTGACTCAAAGACGCCAAAAAGCAACAACAAAGCTGCGCTACTATGAAGCAGTAGCACGTGCAACTCAGCAGAAAAATCGACTCGCCCACTACGACATCGACTCGCCCGCCGCCGTGCGCCGCCGCCGCTCGTTCAAGGACAGACGTGCTCTGGCCGCGCCGCGTACCAACACAACAACGCGCGCAGACGCCGCGCCCTCGACACCACCGAGTTGGCTCCAGACGAGCCGTAGTTGCCGGTTTCGTTCCTGCCGTGCGCACCGGCTGGGAGCCGGTCATCGTAAACCGGGCGTTCAAGTCTTGACATCGTGACTCGCCGTGCCACAACAGCGACGTGCGTGACCACATAATTGCAAAGACTTGCAATCCCGCCGTGTCACGGAAACCGACCGCGACGCCAACATCACGACTCGACGACGGCCGGCCAGCTGACAACGCTCGCGGGACCGGGACCTAACCTCCATCCGGACCCGGGCGTACAGGGAGTACCCATTCTACATTCCCGGTGAGCGAACTCCAATACTAATACCTACCTACTTCATCAACAAACTTTGCAACGTACAAACAGTGCTGTGTTTATGTTCAATTCCGTCCAAAGTGTTTTCCGTGCGTTTTAAAACAAACAACTTTGAACAATTTTCGCCACTAAATACCTATATAATATATACCTATGAACATTACACTTAAACATAAGTTTATATACCTTTTACGTACTTGTTTACTATTGTATCACTTAAGGCCCTACATTCATAGTATCACTTAAGGGCCATACTGAGTTACCAAAAATTTAATAATTAGGATTCGAAAAAAAAAAAAGTTAATACAATTTTAGCTTGTAAGTTGTGTGTCTTAGTTATTAGTTAATTTTATCATTTTATTACGTGCAAATTTTATTATTTTCAACAGAATTTACTTACTGCCTATTTTATTGTTTTTTTTAACGTATTTTAGCGATTTCTTAGGATCGCTAAATAAGTTGTGTTTTAGTATAAGTGGCGTCCGATTCGTAACCCGTTTTAGAGTGTAACACATTCACTCCCGGTTTCCAATCCACAACTTCCGTTCCTTTCCGTTCACTTCCGGTTTCTTTTCTTGGTTCTCTGTTCTCCACGATAATGGCAACCTCGGAGGAACAGATTAAATTGCTGCAAGACCAACTTAGGCAGCTGCAGTACCAGCAAGACCGACGGGCAATGGCAGTATCAGTGAAATTGCCTGCATTTTGGGCCGACAAGCCCACAGTCTGGTTTGGCCAAGTAGAGGCTCAATTTGAAATTGCCGGAATAAAACAAGACAGGACGAAGTACAGCCACGTAGTAGCCATGCTAGACACCAAAATTGCCGGCGAAGTAGCCGATATTATAGAACGGCCACCGGACACGGACTGCTACCAATATCTCAAGACGGAGCTAATAAAACGATTATCCGCCTCGAGGGAGGACCGAGTCCGGCGTCTCCTCGGGGAAGAAGACATCGGCGATCGCAAGCCGTCACAATATCTGCGCCGTCTGCGCTCTTTGGCCGGATCAGATTTCAAAAGCGACGTCATTATTCGCCAGCTCTGGATGCGCCGCTTGCCAGCAAATGTGCAGGCTATTTTGACCGCACAGGAAGACCTGCCCCTCGAAAAGGCAGCAGATATTGCGGACAAAATAGTCGAAGTTGCAACACCCGCAGTTCACGCCGTCTCTGCGCATACCTCGGATTTGACACAGCTGTCCCTTCGGGTCGAACAGCTGACAAAGTTGGTAGAAGCACTCAGCTCTGACTCTCGATCGAGGTCACGCTCGCGCACAAACAAGCAGAGGTCAAATTCTGCGTCCAGGTCTACGTCTTCGGGATCCTTGTGCTGGTACCACCGCACCTATAAAACTAAGGCTGTAAAATGCGCAAGCCCGTGCAGCTGGAAAAGCCAGGAAAACGCCAACGGCAGTCAGTAGACGCGGCGACTGACTGCGACACATCTGGCCGCCGCTTATTCGTGACCGACAAGGCGACAGGGCGCCGATTCCTAATTGACACCGGTAGTGACCTTTGTTGCTATCCTCAACGTTTAGCCAAGGGCCACGTTTCCTCGTCAAATGGGTACCAACTTGCTGCTGCAAACGGCAGCACAATTAACACGTACGGCAGCCTGTCCTTACGCCTCAATCTGGGGCTACGTCGCGATTTCCAATGGAGTTTTACAATCGCCGACGTAGAAACTCCAATAATTGGGTCAGACTTCCTCAGCTACTACAACTTGCTCCCCGACCTTCGACGCATGCGTTTAATCGACGGGAATACAAGCTTGACAGCTACAGCTTCAGTCGCCCATGTGAACCAAGTAAGCGTCAAGGCCGTTTCCGTCAACGATGTTTCACCATATTCCAGGCTTCTCCTAGAATTTCCAGATTTGACCCGACCTCCAGGCCTTCCACAGCAAGTCAAGCATACAACGGCTCACCATATCGTAACCACCGATGGCCCGCCCGTTTCTTGTCGTCCACGTCGCCTCGCTCCGCAGAAGCTGGTCGCGGCCAAGAAGGAATTCGACGATATGGTGAACTGCGGAACAGCTAGACCATCAGATAGTCCTTGGGCTTCACCACTACACATGGCCAAGAAAGGAGAAGGATGGCGGCCATGTGGTGACTACCGGGCTCTGAACGCCAGGACTGTTCCAGACCGGTACCCTGTCAGACACATCGCGGATTTCTCGCAGAACATTGCAGGTGCTACCATCTTCACCACAATAGACCTGGTAAAGGCCTACCAACAGGTGCCAGTTCATGAAGCGGACATCTGCAAGACTGCGATCACCACACCGTTCGGGCTGTACGAGTTCCCTTTTATGACGTTTGGCCTTCGGAATGCTGGACAAACATTCCAGCGATTCATCGACGAAGTCGTCAGGGGACTCGACTTCTGCTACCCATACGTTGATGATGTTCTGGTTTTCTCAAATTCACCTGGAGAACACCTGGAACATCTGCGCATCTTGTTCCAACGTCTGGTCGACTATGGAGTCGTAGTCAACGCTTCCAAGTGCGTGTTTGGCGCTGATGAGGTCACGTTCTTGGGATATCGCATCAACAAAGATGGCTCGCGTCCACCTACGGACAGAATAGAAGCTCTGCAGAACTACGATCTGCCGAAGACCGTATTAGGCCTTCGTAGATTCCTCGGCATGATCAACTTCTATCGCCGCTTTCTTCCTAAGGCAGCTGAACTCCAAGCGCCACTCATCGACATTTTAGCTGGCTCTAAACTCAAGGGGGCGAAACCAGTGCCCTGGACGCCCGACTTTGAACTCGCGTTCCAGAAGTGCAAGGAGAGCCTCGCCAACGCTACCCTTCTTGCTCACCCAGCTAGCGACGCTACATTGGGGCTCTTCACAGACGCCTCTTCAGTTCACGTTGGATCTTGCCTCCAGCAGAAAGTTGGGGACCACTGGCAGCCCTTGGCATTCTTCAGCAAGAAGCTAACGGACAAACAAGCTCAATGGCCCGCGTACTATCGCGAACTCCTCGGGGTATACGAAAGTGTACAACACTTTCGTCACCTGCTAGAGGTCACGATATACACGGACCACAAGCCTCTCATCTACGCATTCACACAACGCCGCGAAAAGCTTCCTCCTGTCCAGCTCAACCAGCTGTCTTTCATCTCCCAATTCACAACTGACGTTGTACACGTGAAGGGAGAGGACAACGTGGTTGCGGACGCTATGTCCAGGATCGAAGCCATCTCACTAGAAGAGAGTTTCGCAGCATTGGCAGACGAACAGGCTACAGATGAAGAGCTCCAGGATGCCATGACCAACCCCTCACTCAAACTGGAGAAAATTCTCATCCCCGGTTCCGACACATACATTATCTGCGACACATCAAATGGAAAGCCGCGACCATTCGTGACACCTTCGTTTCGCCGCAGCTACTTCAACAAGATTCACAACCTCAGTCACCCTGGTGCGCAAGCATCTGCACGCCTGGTGGCTGACCGTTTTGTCTGGCCGTCTATCAACAAAGACTGCCGGAAATGGGTTCGCGAATGCCTGCCATGCCAACGCAGCAAGGTGTCAAGGCATACTGTGACGCCCTTAGGAACATTTTCCACACCAACCAACCGCTTTCGCCATGTCCACATAGACATCATTGGACCCATGCCTTCGAGTAAAGGATTCCAGTATTGTCTAACGGCCGTGGACAGATTCACCCGATGGCCAGAGGTCTGGCCCATGGTAGGAATCACGGCAGAAGAGGTCGCCGAAACGTTCACCAGCAATTGGATTGCTCGCTTCGGCGTCCCTTCCACCATAACCACGGATCAAGGTCGGCAGTTCGAGTCCGCCTTATTCAAAGGTCTGTTAAAGCACTGCTCCATACAACGCACCCGCACCACCAGCTACCACCCATGTGCCAACGGTATGGTGGAGAGGTTACACCGTCAACTGAAGGCGGCCCTCATGTGCCACGGTGGCACATGGTGTGCTGCTCTACCTCTGGTGCTGTTGGGCATGCGAGCAGCTTTAAAGGAAGACCTACGGACCTCGGCTGCCGAACTCGTATACGGCGAACCCCTTAGGCTACCTGGTGAATTTCTAAGTCCTCCGACTGGGACCGAATCCGCCGAAGAAATCCGCGACTTCACGTCACAGCTGCGCAGCCATATGGCTGACCTCAAACCCGTGACTGGATCGCGCCATACACAACGTCGCACATTCATATTTAAGGATCTGCCCACATGCACCCACGTTTTTCTAAGGGACGACTCCGGGAAGGCGTCATTAAAGCCTCCCTACACTGGGCCTCATCTGGTAAAGAGCAGAGATGAGAAAACGATTAGCATTAACGTGGGGAACAGGGAAGTCCAGGTTAGTCTGGACCGAGTAAAGCCGGCATTCATTGAGGAGGCACCACCGACAACAAAAAGCCCTTTTCCACCGACTCCACTCCATAACCCATCCACTACACCAGCCCCACTCCATAACCCATCCACTCCACCAGCCCCAGTCCCTACTCCACCTTCCCCCTACGTCACACGGTCAGGACGCCACGTTCATTTTAAGACGCCCATTGACATGTAATTGTAAATATTGTTATTTTATTAGGGGATAAGAAATATGTATGTATAGATTGTTATTATAATATATATTTTTTTTAAGCATGGGTACTTTTCTCCGTGGGTGGGTGGTGTGGCGACATTAGTGCCACCACTCACACACACATTCTCACGCACATAAGTTCGTGCTGTATTCAGCAGTGCACGCGAGAGAGCGAGAAAAACACAGGCGCGCTCCGAGCGCAGACGCTCCCGCGCCGAAATCAACCGAACGCAACCAAACGTTCGTTCGGTTCAGCCAGTCCGGCTCTCGCTTCCGCACACGACACACGTCGATATCCGCGACCCTCGCCTCTCACGCGCACTGCACTCTTACTTCTGTTTAACCATCTATTTGTACATACTTACAACTGTACCTATATCATATTGTGTTTTGGACATTATATTCGTGTGGACTAGGACGGTCTTTCATTCCCGACGGAGCAGACCCTCACTACCACGCGAGTACACCAAAATCCATACCGGAATCCACGAAAAAAAACTGCTGTTCCTGCAGCACGACTACGGTTCTATATCGATATTATTTCGTGTTCGTAACGACTCGACTCAATCCGAAGTTGAACGTATTTAATGTTAAAATGACAGCTGTCATGGTTATTATATCGGGGCTATTACGATTTTAGAAGACTGTACTTGCACTGCTGTTCCAAATTTTTTAATATTTTTTTAATATTTATTTACAAAATCCTCAGCTATGAATATGAATAATTCATTGCTCTATGGAACAACTGATTTTCTTTCGATAATTCAGAACTGGACCACAGTAAAGCAATAATAATTTTATTTATTATATAATTTATGGTTAAAAGAACTTACCTTAAGTGAATTTCTACCAAAATTACACGAGATATTACATCTGAAGAGATTTAAGTTTACCATGTAGTCCGTGTCTCAATATACTGCATCATCACACAATTTAGAGCATAGAGATTAAAAAAATTACTTCACTCAGGTGTCAGCTGTCACCGACATCCACCATCTTTCTGCTAGCTTCATTATTTTTAGAGCTCCTTGTCTGTCTTCTGCAACTCTTGGGGTTATCGTATGTCCTGACATTTCAGTGTAGGTACCTACTATGATTGTACGGGTTGGGTGGGAGCTTAAATCTCTTCAGATGTAATATCTCGTGTAATTTTGGTAGAAATTCACTTAAGGTAAGTTCTTTTAACCATAAATTACACTTCGATATTACATCTGAAGAGATTTAAGTTTACCATGTAGATGTTTAGCGTCTGTTGCAGAATGAAAAAGTATATCAATAGTTTGTGATTATAATTACACTTTAATATAATAAGCATGTGTAACACTATACCTTAAAACTAGAACAATATTTAATCACTTACTGTGACAGAACTGCCTCAGCAAAAGACGTATCTTCTAAATCTAGTAGCGGTTGGTTATAAAATTTAGCAAAACAGGGAACTTCCTGTCCAACCAGCTGTTCTTTTGATTAGGTCGATAGAGACTCCTGATCTACTAGCTGCTGATGTAGATGCGTGGCGTGTGCTATGTGCTGAAAATACGGTCACATCTATGCCACTTTCAGATAAGGTTTGCTTAATCCACCGGCTAATGGTTTGAGAAGACGCGCTGTGAATTGGCTTTTTAACTGTCAGAATTAATTTATCAGTGTTCGGCAAATTCCTAAAGCTACTAGTTCTTTTAATGTACGATCCCAAGGTCATTACTGGGCATATACTATCATTTTCACCAAAGTAGGGGATAATCAGTCTCGGATTACTACGATTAGGAATGGAGGTTTTAATGATATTATCGATTGTTATTATTATGTGCGAATTTTGAATAAAAATGCAGTTCGCTTTAATCACAGATAGCGTCTGCACACGTTGTCCCGTGGACAACGCAAGCAGAGTTACCAATTTCATAGTCAGCCAGTCGAGTGGAACCGAGTCATTAGGAAAAATATTGGATAAATATTCCAAGACAATGTTCGGGTCCCAGGTGGAATGGTATTTCGGGAAACTGGGTTTCATTTTGAAAACGCCCTTAAAGAACCTACTTATATACTCATTATTGCAGTGTTCTTTACCTATAATCAACGATAATGCACACCGAACTGAGTTTAGGGTGCCATAGCTAGCACCTTTGTTAAACATTTCGGTGAGGAACCTTAATATTTCTTTAGTGGGCGAGTCGTAACAATCTAAACTATTTATCTGGCAAAAATTTAACCATTGTTTTAATGCTACGTTGTACTGATTCAAAGTGTTTTTTGATAATGAATTTAAGATAATTTCAACGGTGTCATCAGGAAAGTCTCGTCTTAAGTACGCTTGCCGGATAATATGGCGCACACCAGGGTAAGATTGCGCCACAGCGGGTGGTGTTCCCTGGAAGGTGATAACAGTAAATGCTTACTAGGTTTCATATATAATAATTCTGAATTCACCAATGATGTAAATAGTGGGTACCAAATTTGGCTAGGCCAGTACGGGACAATGAAAATTCCACGAGACTCATCTTCGATGACTTTTCGAAGGCATTTCAAATAAGATAATGACGGCAATTTCATTGTATATCTATAAGTGCCTCTTAGAGATTCACACGGACAAAGAAAAAAAATACCCTACAATAAAAGACACGCATAGCCATAACTTTAGCTTAAAAAATAAAGAAAAATTAGTGCTACCTAGGGTAAGATTATGTAAAGTACAAAAGCAAGGAGTTTTTAATAAATTAATAATGTACAACAAGTTGCCAGTTGCATTAAGAAACTTACCTATTCTTGATTTCAAACGAAAAATTAAACCCTTCTTTATTAAAAACGCATTTTATAAGCTTAATGACTTTATGAAAATTATCTTAAGCGAACATTCCTTTACATACTCTGACTGTGATAATGAATAATACTCTTTTTTTTTAATTAACTATTGGACTGTTTAACATTTTATAATTTTAATGATATTTTAATTGACTTTAAAATTTTTACTTAATTTTAATATTTTACCTTAACTGTACTATTCCATTCAAATCTTTATTATTGTATCCATTTGACCTACCTAATATAACGCAACATTGTTATAAGGTGAATAAATAATCTGAATCTGAATCTGATTAGAGCGAAAGGGGGGAATGCATAAAAAAAGTAATCACTCCATGTCAACGTAAAAGCATCAATTTCATAGGCACCTGGGTCTCGTTTCCAGGAAACATACCGATCGCATTTATTATTAAGTCGAGATGCAAATAAGTCAATTGATGGGTGACCAAATTTTTTACAAATGTTTTGGAAATTTTCTGTACTTAGTTGCCATTCTGTATCAATATTGGTATGTCGAGAGGCTCGGTCTGCGTCAGTATTGTCGCGAGATCGAATATACGAAGCAAATATAAAGATATTTCTTGTTTCACACCACTTCCATATGTCCCTAGTCATTTGGTTTAGGTGCGGAAATTGTATGCCTCCCATTCTGTTAATATAGGATATAGCAGTGGTGTTGTCGATTCTTAGCAAAACGTTGATATTCTGACTATTTTTGCAAAATGATTTTAAGCCTAGAAATGCTGCTAAGAGCTCAAGGTAATTTATGTGATATGTAACTTCTAGCGCGGACCAGTGACCTCTGGTCACTTCGTCATCACACGCAGCCCCCCAGCCAGTCATGGATGAATCTGTGAATATTTCTAGGTCATATTTATTTCTACTTAGCGTGTTTTCAGCTTTATCAGCGATGTTTGACCACCAAAGGAAATCCTCCTGCAGATCGTTTTTAAGGACCATATGAGCATCATAGTTGTCATTAGATTTTTGAAGTGCTAAGTACTTTTCACGTTCAAAATGTTTTGTGTAAACCCAACTGTAAGCTATGGCAGGGCAAGCAGCTGTTAATGTACCGATAAACTTAGCAAAATCACGTATAGTAATAGTATTTTTTCTTATTATACTATTAAGTAGGTTAAGTATTTTACTTATTTTCTCTGTAGGCAATTGTAGTGACATTGTAACGGTATTTAACTCAAAACCTAAATATTTACACACTTGGTTTGGGTGTATGTTGCTTTTGTCATAATTAATTACAAAGCCTAAGTTTTCTAGGGTTGTCAATACAGTATTTACAGTATTTTCACAGGATTTATAATCTACACCTATACATAATATGTCGTCAAGATATGACACAACTGTATGGCCTGGCCTTGTTTACGTAATGTAGTTAACAAAGGTTTCAATAGTTTTGTAAAAACATACGGAGCTGAGCTAAGACCGTAAGGCAAGCAATTAAATTCGTACAACTGATCAATTTTAAACCTTAAATATTTCCGATCAGATTTATGTATAGGTACTAAGAAATAGGCCTCTTTAAGGTCAATTGTGGCCATGTAACCGTGTAACAGTTTAGAAGCAGTGCGAATATCTTCCATTTTAAAATGGGGTGCAACTACAAATTTATTTAGCTTTTTTAAATTTAGAATGAACCTAAATCCTCCGCTACTTTTAGGTGTTAAAAAAACGGAAGAGATGTATTGGTCCGATTGTTCAGTACATGGTGTAATTGCATTTAGCTTTAAGAGTTTAGTCACGGCATGGTTCATCTCCTCTTCAGAGTAAGGTGGGTTACTAGGTTCAAATTTTTGTGGTAAAAAATTATTGAACTGGATTTTGTACCCACTAACGTACGAAAGTATAATAGGATCGTCAGTAATCGACCGCCAGTTATCAATAAAGTATTGTATTCTACCAGCGTGTGGTACCTCTAGCGGTTCCGGCGGTCGCGTGGCTTGTTCGCGAGTGGTTTGTAGTTGCGCGGGCCCGTCGAGCTCGTATTCCTCCTCGCCGATGTCGACGGCTGCGTGTCGTAGAACCGGTTCGACGCTGCTGCTGCTGCTCCTGCTGTTCTGTTGGCGGGGAGGGAATCGCACGTTTCCCGACATAGGAGTTTTTCGTTGGAAATTTGGCCGTGTGGTAAGCGGCTTTTTGATTTGTCGGCTAGACTTCTCGATATCTTTGGCATTTTTGATATTATCGCCAAGGTTATCTCCGAACAGATGAGTCTCCCTCTTAACACCTTGTACAGTGTTCCAAAAGCTTTTGTCTAACAACGGCATTATAAGCTTGCGTCTATTGAGGGTCTCTTCGTAGTGTAAGTCAAGTAAGATTTGACTAACTTCAGACAATCTCTTTATAATATCTAGTTTACTGATATCAGATTGTATCAAATCTTTTGTCCGACCCTAGCTGGTTTTGTGATTTCTCCAATCTTTTGTCACGATTTTTTATGGCGTCGGTGAGAACTGCGCTTACTTCCGGGTTCAGTTTAGGTGCGCGAGCTAACAAAAAATTTTCGGGCATCAGCATCTTTTCTAAAAGTGACTCCTTTTGTTCTTTACCGAGGCCGTCTAGGAGAATCTTTTCCCAGCGTTCAGAGACCTCTTTAGGTATTTTTTCGCCCAGGATGAGTTCTGGTTTTCTGGCTTCCCCAAGCATCTCTAAGATTTCATCTGGTAAACCAGGGGGAGAGGGTAGGCTAGATCCGGGGAGCGAGGTCGATGTTTGCTCCAAAGGAGTCGAGATCGGAAGTGGAACCGTTACCGATTCTGGGTCCTGATGCGGAATAGGGCCTATCGCTCTTACAGCTGATGCTAGGCTTGGCTCCGGGTAGTCTTCGTCTGGATACAGTACACTTTCTAGGTCTGGTATGCTTCTCTCCACACTATAGCGTCGTTCGGACGCTGTTTGCGAAGATGAGGTATCAGAACTATGATCTCGATCTGTAGAGGATATAAAAAGGATTTCCCCTATTATTGAGGAATTCGACTTTCATCACGTACCATCACATTAAGAAAGTATAAGTATAATATGTTTGTTATTTATTCCTGGATAGCATCGCGTACCACCACATTAGGGAATAAATGTTTTTGTTTTACTATCAGGGTAATATCTCGTATTACCACATTAAGACGGTGAATCATGATAAAGACTATCTAATGTTAATCATCACACCAAGAAGAATAAAACATATTTTTATATTATAAAAAAGATGAGGGTAGTTTAATACTAACCTTCATATCTCTTTGAGCGGCGTAACTTTTTCTCCAAACGACGAATTTTTCGACAAATAATGTCGGGATCGTCGTCTTTGTGCTTCCTTTTACCCATAACTGGATAATAAATCAAAATTTATAAAAAAATTGAGCAAATAATGTGAAGTGAGTGTTGACGATGCGGCACACGAAACACGAATGAAGCTAGCAGAAAGATGGTGGATGTCGGTGACAGCTGACACCTGAGTGAAGTAATTTTTTTAATCTCTATGCTCTAAATTGTGTGATGATGCAGTATATTGAGACACGGACTACATGGTAAACTTAAATCTCTTCAGATGTAATATCGAAGTGTAATTATTATATTATTTTAAACCATATTAATTATTCTGAGGTAAAAGGAAAAAGTTATCACATTGTATGACCTATCCTTACTGCTTAGTACTAAAACCGAAACGCGTAACCTTTATTGGTGATACACACACATGAAGCATTCATGATATGTTATTATTAGTAAAATGGTTATGAATGTAACTTTATGATAATAAATATTATTCTATTTTGAATATTTTTGTATGAAGTGATTCCACACTTATGGTATTTCTATGTTTTTAAAGCTTAAACAGGAAGAAAAATTATGACCTCCGGCAGGACTCGAACCTGCATACGAGCAGTCGCTATGGGTTTCCGTCCCAACTGCTTTGCCAATTAAGCTACAGAAGTCTCTGCCTGAGATGCCAAATTTTCCGAACCCGTTATAAGCTACCAACAAAAGTTGGGACAAGCAGTTGGGACGGAAACCCATAGCGACTGCTCGTATGCAGGTTCGAGTCCTGCCGGAGGTCATAATTTTTCTTCCTGTTTAAGCTTTAAAAACATAAATATTATTCTATTCTATTCATGGCATAGCAGTAGTTTTTTCCTTTGAAATAACGCCAACCTTGATATAACAGAGGTAGATTACACGTCCAGAGGACTCACTCCACTACTACTGACTACTACCTACTATGGAGGATGACGCTGTGACCACTGAAGAGAGAAATAAATAGGGCTTTCGCTTTTCTGTGGTGACTACAGCCAAGGTTTTATTTGACAGATCAAATTAAAAAAAAAAATGCGGTATTAAACCGCAATGAAAACACTGTTTAATGTTTTTAGTAAGTTTAGACCTGTCAACAATGATATTATATATACTTATATAAGGAGGGAGATATGTCATATCGCGCCCTAAAATGGCCCCGTGAAGACGGCCCTAAGGACTGTCTCGCCTGTCTGCGCTCACTATGCAAGACGCGCGCTATCCCTTTTGCTCTCATAAAAGTTCTATCTTCTTTCGCACTCCAGCGCAACTTGTAAACATGACGGCGCGGGGGTCATTTTCAAACGTTGCTTTATTACGCGATGGCGCATCCTTCGTAATATTTGCCTGTCAACTAAGTTCAACTGAAACCTCGAACATTGCTGTATTAGTCCGCATAAAAAAACTAACTAAACTTAAAATTTATCTTTGTGAATTTACTATGTACTTTACTTTAGCCGTAGAAAATGTTTCATACATTTATTTTAACATAATAGATAAATAAAATATCGTTATTGGTGTTATTGTAGTCTATGGTTTATGTTTTATGTTAAAACAGGTGCAAACTGGTCTACAGATCGCAGCCATCGCGGTAAAAAGTGGTGCTCGCGCCGCTCACACGCAAGCTATCACCAAGAATATCAACTATATCAGCAATGACAAGCGGCAGTTGCAGACAGACAAAACATTAAGGTGACTACTTACTAAGTACGTGGTACTACTACTTAGGGCTCTTTCTCCGCGAGGGGTTACCATCTGTGTAAGGGAGGATGCCTGTCCACGACGTACAAAATGCCGTACAAGATACTCGTACTTTCCTATTCTTAGATGGCGCTGTGTGTAATAAATGTATATATTTAAAAAATAAATAAATAAATATTGGGGGGACAATATTTATTTATTTTATTTATTTTTATTTATGGTCTCGAAGTCTACTGTTTGCACAACTAGTATTGCTACTCGTATTATCTAGTATTTCAGTTCTAGTATAAAAAAATCGCTTTGTGTGACTATTATTACTTAGACAGCCTTATAGCTCAGTTGGTAGCATGTCTGCCTTCAGAGCTTAGGGCGTGGGTTCGATTTTTTATCATAAAAAGTTATGTGACGATTAAAATAGATGTTTGTTCTGTGTCTATGTGTAGTATGTACTATGTATGATAAGTAGGTATGTGTTTACGGGAAAAAAATTGTAAACATATAAGTATTCTATCAGCTATCTGGTTTCCATAATACAAGCTTTGCTTAGTATGGGGCTAGATGGCGCTATGTATAAAATGTCCCCCAATATTTATTTATTGTCGCTGTGTGGCCCGGCACTTGGAATGCTTTTAGTAGGTCTTTTTAGGAATCGGTGATGTCTAAGCACCTAAAAATTGAGAAAAAAAATGCGACCGATATTCACTGTCCTTGGTAAAGAACTAACAAGTTGTCCTTACTCAATACTCGTTTGAACGGGCACTGGTATTTATATTTACGGCCATTCACGACCGCTTAATTTGTTTAAAAACTGGACTTTTTGACATTACAGAAACTTATAGAAAGCTATACAGGCTATTATTGATACCTAGTTATCGAAGTTTATTCAAGATCTTGTCGAGATCTGCTGCGCGAGTACTGTTCAATGTCGCTAAATTTGACGTGTCGGTATAACAGGTTTATTTAGCCAAATTTACCGAATAAATTTAATTTTAATTAATAAATTTTAAATTTACAAGAATATAGCGATTTTTATAAATGTTTTGCCATTTCAATGTCAAATATACGATTTAAATGTTAAATATATCGTCAAGAATGGTACTCGCGCTGAATCGATAAAAATAATTTTGTCGATAGTAAACAGCGACAATGATAAGGTGAATGGACGGGAAATAAGCGCACGGATTTTGAAGACTATGTGTTGAGCGCCGGCTCTCCACTCGCTTCAGTCATACTCTGCCATTGCGACATGCGAGCCGTACGATACGACAATACAACGTCTAATCCATGTACATGTGCTCTCTTTTTGTCATGCAGTAATTAGATTCGCTATCTCTATTGTCTGGCAAATGTAATATGCATACTTTTAACTAGGTATGCTTGATTGTGTTGTCATGTTAATTTTGATCGGTTTGCAAGCGCTAGGCCCGTCCATTCCATTATCACCGTCGCTGATAGTAAATTCATAATTTTTCGGTTAAAAAGCAATAATTAAAAAACACGTTTACCCCACCCAAAAACATTTTCTTTTTTCAAAATGTTGATCGGTTTGCAAGCGCTGGGCCCGTCCATTCCATAATCACCGTCGCTGATAGTAAATTCATAACAAGCAAAAAATAAAAAACACGTCTGCCCCGCCCAAAAACATTTTCTTTTTTCAAAATTAATATTGTCAGTATCACTCTATCTCATGATCGCTGAAGAGAGAAGTAAAAGGCTTAGGACATTTACCATAAGCAGGTGGCCTAGTGAACATTACTCGTAACTCCTTAACTCCTTATATGAACTGGGTCAAAATGTCAGATGTCTTTACTTTTACTTTTACTGGCTTTCGCTTTTCTGTTTTTTTTTGCCCAGGACAAAACAAGTAGGTAGGAAACTTAAAGAAAAACAACCGACTTCAATTTCGATTACCTGAATGACATCTTTTTTTCAGGTATTTTGGTATCAAAAAATACTGAACTGATTTCGATAAAATGATATGGAATTACCTATATGAACTACCAAACAAAAAAAAACATATACAGTCGAATTGAGAACCTCCTTTCGAAAAATGAGATATATCACCTCACAAGCTCGGAAAGGGAGTTTTGGCGGGAACACGGAAAAATCATGTCGTTGCATTCTATTATTTTCTTAAACTTGTGTATTTTCGCGAATTAATGATTAAAAATGGTGGTGTTTTATTCATTGAGTGTTGAATTACATGCACGAGTGTGGGCAAGTGATATAATGTGGTGAAACATGTCTTTTTGTGTTGTTTTCAAAACTCCGTATAAGCTCATAGTAAAGTCGCCACAACTTTACTAGGGCATGACTTGGACTCGACTATGACTAATTTCGTGTGAATGACTGTGATATCATTACATATTTGACTTGATTTACATATAAATACTTGAAAAAATCATAAACTTGACACTGGCAGAATGCACAACGTGCGATGCCAAGAACTAAGAAAAAAAAAAAAAAAAAGCTCGGAAAGATTCCTGTTTGTCATTCGAATTCCGAGTGCAAAAGGACCTAATGCACTCGGAATTAGCGTGGACAGAGTTTTTAAAATTCGAACCTTTCTATACCGCCAGTTTCATTCTGAAAATGGTACATAAGTGATTATATATATAGTTTTATTTTATCTTTTATAAATTCCTAATATTAATTTATATTCTCTAATAATAAATAGAGGTATTCATATTCATATTTTTATTGGTAATAATTTACACGTCAAATAGGTACATACCGTACTGATATTTTATAAAAAAGATAGTCAAACTTCCTACAAAATTAAAATATTACAAAGTCACAAATTATACAATTAAATTTCAATTAAATAAATATTAAATCTCAAATTTATAAAATTCGTCAAAGTTGTAAAAAGATTGCTCGATAAGCCATTTTTTAAGTCTAGTTTTAAACGACTGTAGACTTAGGGCAGCTATGTGACGTGATCCGGCAGATGATTGTAGACCGTCGGACCCATGACATGCGTCAACTTAGAGGACTTCTCCAGGGAACTTGAGACGGACAATAGCTTATGCCTGTCGCGGGTAGCGTAAGTAATAAGTTTTGATAAATCGGATCAAGTCAATCTATTTTTGAATAGGCTTGATAAAGGCTTAGGACATTTCCCATAGGCAAGTGGCCTAGTGGTACTATATCCCAGCCCTTGTTATGAACTAGACCAAAGTGTCACATGCTTTTAGCGTGTGTTTCACTCACCAAGCGGCTGATCGCTCCAGTACTCAGTAAAACAACAACTTGGCTCATATCACTAACGCAATATCTACTGCAGATAAGGTATATCAATGCGCTCTTTACAAAAAGAGCAAGCAAGGGTTAACAATACAAAACAAACACTAAATTTAAAAAAAACTACTATTTACGGCGTATCCCGAAACGAACACTCAGAAAATTTGTTGACTCAGACAAATAAAGAGTAAAGTAGGTACCTATACACTTATCTAGGTACATAAACACATACAAGCAGGCAAGACGGATTTGAGGATTTACTGGGATCTTTTATGCCAGAATACTAATTTCATCATTATAGCATTTCATCATCAGTTATCAGTTTCATTCGCCGGCTTTCTTTTCTTTCTTTCTTCAACCAGTGCGTCCTACCAGTCATGACCTATACGTTCCCGAAACGGACACTAAAATTGAGAGCTATACTCGGCGTTTCTCTAATGCTGGGGCTTCACCTGCGTGATGCTTTACGCCCAATTATCGGAATAAATGACGTGCATTAAATGATGCATTCAATAATGCGCTACATGGATGGCCACACTATCATTTAACTTTGAATATCACCTAAAGTCTAACGACATTAATAATGCCACTAGCCTATTATCGTGCTAACACCCGGCCATATCTGCGTATTGTATCAAATACCGCGCTAAATAATGGCATTACACGCAGGTGAAGCCCTAGCATTAGATGGCAGCTTGCTATGTAGATATGGGGCTATAATCACACTAGCATAAGGGATTGTATCCGTAACGGAGTAATAACTGCACTATATACCAGCGGCAGCGTCAATGATTTAAGCTAAAGTGGCAATGGGCCAGCGAAAACTGTCGCAGAACCGATAACAGGGGTAGACGAGTTTTAGAGTGAAGACTGAAGACCATGAATTGGCAAATGTAGTGTACTTAGTAAAAGTCTAAAGAATAGCCCATTCCCAGCTGTAGCATAATGTAGATGTCGGTTATCCCGTCGCGCAGAGTGGAGCAGGCGGTGGGGCCGCCGCTGTGTGTGATCATGAGCTGGATGATGGCCAAGTCGCGGCACCTGATGAAGTACGCGGGCGTGTACCTGGAGCGCGGGTACGATGTGCTCACCGTCACCTGCTCGCCGCTGCAGCTCATGCTGCCCACCAGGGGGTCTCAGGTACGCGTAACAACTAACAACCAAGTTTTGGTATCTTTCCTAAAATTATATAATAGTACATTATGATACAAGTGTGCTGTGTTGGTCATTACACTAGAGGTGGTATTAAACGCGCGAGCCGCAGGCGAACGCGATGAGGAAGCCGAGAGTGTAATGACTAACATAGCACAAGAGTATCATACGACTGTTTTCGTCACACTTGCGAGGAAAAAACAAACTTTTTTTGATAATAATTAACCACACAGCGAAAACGTCAATAAACATTTGCGGAAAATGGCGCCCAAACCAGCAATGCGCGCGCAGGTTTACATTTACTTCAGCGGCATAGGAACTCTTTGTTGGTATTACAAAAAAACTGTAAGTATTACCCGGCTATATTAAAAGTGCTTCGTATACATACTTATATACAAATACAGTATACAAAGTCTAATTGCAGTCACGTACAAACTTGACTTTACCGGGTTATACCTATTATAGCACTAGTGCCGTAATGTAAAGTTAAAATGCACGCGTGCGTAATCATTTGGAATATGAGCCTAAAACCGATGTAATAAGATCCACTTTACGAGCAAGTGTGATGAAAACATCTTAAAGTCACGCGGACTCCTTTCCTATCCGAGTGTATATGTCGCAGCCAAATTGTACAATTCGCCGAATTACACAATGGCTAATTAAAATTATGGGAGAGATAAAAGCCCACAGTCTCCGCTGGATGCACCTGTTGAGAACGGGAGGGGATCGTAATGTCAAGAAGTCTTGGAGTTTCCGGGCGCCGATCCATCAGCCGGCCAAGATGACGTTGGAATGACGCCGTGGAGACTGATATCTGCGCGAACTCCAGGTAGGCGACTGGCTTGATGCAGCCCAAGATCGGAACCGGGCTCTCTCTTGTGTCGGAGCCAGGACATACAGCGGTTCGCTACGTCAGCGGAGTAGCGGAGCCGTTTCGTATTACGGCGGATTAACGTTTAGCCGGCTTATCATTGTGATAATACGGCGGCGCAAACGTTTAGCCGCATTATGATATAATTGTGTTATACTATGAAATAAAACAATATTTTAGTAAATTTTTCATAAAAATGATTCTTAGTTATGATGTAGCCCAATAAAATGTTTTACTTACCTAACTAAGAAAATAATTAAAGATTATAATAATAAAAGAAGCGTTTCATGAAACAATGAACATATTACGGCTAGTCACATTGAAGTACCTAGGCCAAATACAGACACAAGCGCACGTTCGTTTAGCCGCAATACAATCCAGCTAAACGTTCTTAAACGTTAAAGCAGTATCCTAGACGATTTGTAATATGGCGAATTATACGACTCAGCTGTGACATATACCTACATTTTGTCGAGGGTGAATAACTGTCCTTTACGAAACAGGTTTTTTTCACGATTGCAGGATTGGCCCTCTAGAATAAAAAAAACAATGATGAGTACAAAATACCTCCTATCGTCTAAACATAATAACTAAAAAATATGTATAATTAAAAAAGTGAGTGACATTTATTTCTGAGCGCTACCGTGGGTCGGATGACACGTTAGATCCCGGTCCCGGTTGATTGTCCTAGTTTCTATAACAACAACCTCAGCCATGTCAGAGGCATTCAGGCGGCACATTAACTCTGACACTAGGGCTGGCCACTCAGCCTAAACAAACTTACTTACTTTTTAATTAAAAAAAAGGTTATTTTGGGTTCTTTCTAGACTGTGGACTACTTGTTTCTCTTTCTATAATTATTTACTTTTTTACTCGTTTCTTCTTTTGTTCGATGTTGTACTATTTTCCAGGTGATAGCGGCAGATCTCCTTAAGTTCTTAGAAGCAAATGAAGATTACAGTCCCTTGGTGGTCCATGGGTTCTCTGTTGGTGCTTACGTATGGGCGGAACTACTTGTACATGCTTTAAAAGATTTGAAGAGGTAAACTTTAGAAAATAAAATCTGATTTACATCGACATGCAAGTAAGAGGTAGACTGTTTCCAGATTAAAGGACTGATGTCGTTACTGAAAGAGATAGAGAGCCGTGGTAGAAGAAGACGCGCCTTGAAACCGTGAAATCGAGGGTTCAATTCCGAGCCCGTATCATTTTAATTATTACAATTGCTTCTCAATCAATCTCCGTCTCAATCCACTCCTGGAGCTCTCCGACCAGTGGCAAGCAGACACGTCAAGTCGAGGCAAGTCAAGCAAGTCAAGGTTACCCTTTTTTTTTTTTTTTTTTTTTTTTTTTTACGTTGGGAAATGCACTTACGCATACCCTCCTGCCAGGGCGCAGGAGGGTTATGTCGGACTCGGTGCCAGAGTGAGACTCGATGGCACCCCTACCGACTAAAAACCCAACGGTGTTCCCACACTGCGCCTATTGTCGAGGTCACGGGTACGCTCTCGCATTCATCCGCGACCTCGACGGCGCCGCCCTTTCGGGCCCACCACGGGGAGCCGAAGCTCCTCCCGCACCGATGACGATGTGTCCGAACACCCAGACACATCGTTCATCCACCTCGGAGGCCATGCCAGCGAGATGGGCGCCGGACGGCCCTACGTCCGAACGCCCTGGCCTCCATGCGGCGGGTCAGGTGAGTGGCCCCGCCGCCTGCCACTTCGGCCGTTGGGGATGGGGCGCTCTGGCCCCTCTGGCCTGTCCCCATCCCGCAGCCCCACCACAACACACCCGGTGGGTGCCCCCTCAAGGAAAGCCCTTGATGAGGCCACCACCCGGTTGTCCCTCCTCACTCTCCACTGTGCCCTCTGCTAATCAGAGGGACACGTGGAGAGCCCTCATGTCCGGACCAGGTCCGGACCCACGAGCCCAGCCCCTGCCGTGGCCCTTGGGAATGGAGAGCTTTGGCCCCTCTGGCCTGTCTCCATCCCTCAGGCCCGTGCAGTGGCCTAGCCCCCCCCTCCCCGGTGGCCGCTTCCGCGGCCCCACCTCGGGTACCTCTTAGCTTCACCGTGGGGACACTTCCCACGGCTACTAAGCCCCCCCGCCCCGACAAGGCGGGTACCCACGGGGGGGAAGTCAAGGTTACCCGAGTCAAGGCAACTCGAGTCATGGCAACTCGAGTCAAAGCAACACGAGTCAAGGCAACTCGAGTCAAGGCAACTCAGATTTATTAAAATTCCTTGGCAACTCAAACCAAAACAAGTCAAAGCAAAGCAAGTCAAAGTCAACATCACTCAGCCTTATCTTCTGGTTTCACCCAGGTACCAGCCCGTGTTGGACCGGGTGGCGGCGCAGGTGTGGGACTCCCCTGCTGACGTGGACGAGCTGCCGGTCGGGTTGCCGCTCGCGCTCTTCCCCAACAACAAGCCCTTGCAGAAAACTCTGTCAGCGTATGCAAGGTGAGCACTTTACTCCAGACATTTTAGTTCTTTAACAGTTTCAGAAGACGAAATATGGTGGGACTTTAGGCCTTCATGAAATATATCATAGAGAAAGATAGAAGCAAAGTAAAGCCCGGAAGACCGAAGAGAAGTGTTGTAGATCAAGCAAAGGAGAGGGCCATAGTTATGTCGTACTGCTTAAATAAAAGACGATGATGACAGTTTCAGAGATTCTAGATACATACTTTGCGTTCCACTCCAAAAAAGGTGGTTCAAATTTTTTTTTATGTTACGCGATTACTTCGCCAATTATGAATCGATTTTGATGATTCTTTTTTTATTTCTGGTAAATTCATCAAAATCGGTAAAGTAGTTTGGATTTTAATTCAAAATTACTGGAATAAATTAAAATAACTGGAAAATATGAAGATGTCATCCGGGTATTCGAAATTGAAAACGGTTTTACGGTTATTTTTTTTTTATTTTTTCTACGCAAATTAGTGACGAGACGAGCGACACGTACACCTGGTAGACACCACGCCTGCTCGTACATAAAAACAGCAGTGCTAGAATTGTGAACTTGCGAACAAAATCCTGCGCCGCACTGCGCTGCGCTCGTCACTCTGAGATATTACATGTCAAAGCTCTTCATGCCCAGTAATTTATTTGGTAACATTGGCCTTCAAACAGAAACACTACACTGCTTGGCGGTTGAATAACTGGCAAAGGTGTGGTACTTACCCCAGGCGGACTCTGCAAGAGTCCTACCACTAGTAGACTATTTAACTTACTCTTAGTCACGAAACTGATTCTGAGTTTATAGGTGGCGATAACCACTTACAATCAGCTGGTTCAGTGTTGTTTGTCACTCTATTACATAAAACTAGCAGTGCCCTGCTGTTTCACCCGCTATCCTATGGAACCGCAAATATTGCGGAGTAAAAAATTATAAGTTCATGATCTAATCCACCTCTATTCCATATTGACTAGTTTTTCACTCAAATGCTTTGGGCTCTTACAGCATGAAGAATTAACAAACAGCTAACTCACACACACTCACCCACTATTGCATTTGTAATATTATATTTAATAGAGCAGGAAATGTTCCATGCCTCAACCACATCCATCATCATCATGTTGTCATTTCTTTTGGTGTGTACAATAAAGAGTTTACCTATCTATCTATCCGATAATTTTCCTGGACCGATAATGGACCTGAGTATGTCCTAAAACTGCATCCAGAACCACCGGAGCACGGGCAGCAGCGTCCTCTTGGTTAACGGTGGTAACACTCTGCGATCCCCAAGCTGCATGCCAAGCGTGGGGATTATGGCAACGCCTCCCTATTAACGGCAACCCTCCCGTTGTCGCGGGCAACCGGTGGATGCAAATGGCAGGTTATCGTACAGTTTGGCGGTCTAAGGGGGAGGTCTTCGTCCTGTAGTAGACGTCTTATGGCTGTCAATGATGATAATAATCCGATAATTTTAACAGAATTAAAAAATATCTCACCTCAGGATACACATGAGAATGTTCCACAAAGTAGCTACGCGACACTACTTGACGGCGACGCATGCGTACCACAACACTCCGTGTCACGCGCCGGCCCTCTTCCTGCTGTCGCGTACGGACCCGGTGGGCGCTGAGAAACGGAGCCGGAAAGCTCACGACATGATGACTGCTGCTGGGATGAAGGTAACTTAGTAGGGCGAGTCATCGACAATAAGTTGTCTAACGGTAAATTGGTCTTAAACTTGTAGACATAAAATTTCTTATATGTATGTCATCATCAGCTCGGAGACGTCCACTGCTGAACGAAGGCCTCCCCCTTAGACCGCCACACTGTACGATAACCTGCCATTTGCATCCACCGGTTGCCCGCGACTTTTACAATCTTGTCGGTCCACCTAGTGGGAGGCTTTCCTATGCTGCGTCTTCCGGTTCGCGGTCGCCACTATAGAAACTTTCTTCCCCATCTTATATGTATGTGTTATATGTATGTATAAAGCTGATGTCTTTACCTCTTATACAGGGTTAGTTCTAATCAGTTAGCATCCTTTTAAGGCCATATTGAAATTGCAAAAAAAGCTGTTCCATACATTTTGCCCAAGGTCGATGAACATTTTGTATGGAACAGCTGTTTTTTTCTCGCATTTCAATGTTGGCCTTTAGTAAAATTTGATTGTTTTGATGTGCCCTTAAAAGGATGCTAACTGTTTAGAACTAACCCTGTATATGCTCCGACAATACTTGTTTTGAACTAGAGTAAAAAACCATTGCAAATTGTATGTTTTACAGACTTATATTGTGTCGTCACAAGTGCAATTTATAGTATCTAGACTCCTGACAAAATATCAGGTTTGAGTCACGTAAAGTAGATCGAATTGAGGCATCTGCTACAATAGCTTGTAATAAGAGAATTCCTCCACAGTGCAAATGGAAATGCTGGGACGAATCTCCTCACGTGCAGCACTACAACAGACACCCGGAAGAGTATCTCGCTGCATTGTACTCCCACCTGCAGGACTGCGGTCTCCTGGAGCCCGCCAAAATGAGGGTGCAGTCGTGATGACATTGGAGTGAAAATGGCAAAGATATTGGACGTGTTGGCAAGGGATCGAAGGGAATAGCACAAAGGGAAACCAGTGTTGTGTAATCGTGTACGCAGTGGGTTGGGTTTTGGCTGATGCAGTTGGCAGATGACACGTTGTGAGATATTGTCTACTAAATTCGGTTACTGCTAGACGTATGGTTCTCATTGGGTTTCTGAGTAGTACGATCTACGATTCTAAAAGATGAAAATAAAGGTTGGGTTGAATTTAAGCATGTGCGTATTTACCAAAGTTTGAAGACCTTGACTTCGAAATTGATTTTTACTGTACATGTGCACAAACAAAATAGCATTTTTTTTTTTATATTTACCTACGAGGAAGATCTTAATTTCACAGGATAACGCATGCTCTAGCTCAGAACCGTTAAATAATTATAATAGTTATGTTGTTAGGGGGCGTCCATAAATTACGTGAGGTATTTTTTTTAATTTTCTGTCCCTCCCTCCCCTCCTGGTGAGATGTCGTGAGATTTTATTCAACCCCCTCCCCCATCCCCCAATCTCACGTGATATTTTTCAAAATGTGGGTTTCTTACGTAAACGCGTTGGATTGTTATTGTAAAAAGAAAAAAAAAATTGCCAAAATAGTTTATTTTTATTGTTTCAATCAGAAAAAAAATTGCGTGATATTTGCCGAGACCCCCCTCTCTCCAACGTAAGATTAGATGAGATTTGACTCGACCCCCTCCCCCCCTTAAAAATCTCACGTGTTTTATGGACGCTCCCTTATGTAGTTAGGTACCTTAGAGCATCTAGCTCTCCTGGGTATATAATCAAAGAGGTATACAAAATATTTACTTTCCATTTGTCTTTATATTCACGTGGTTGCGTCAAAGCCAAGGTTAAAACATTCATGACACTCATGAGTAAAATGAATAAAAAATATTTACATATTTACTCTTATTTACTAACAAAACAAACCTCACGTAGGTATCCAATGCTGTATCTAGTTTGTGCGAATTCACACACCTATACTTAGCAGGTGAATATAATATGCATGTTTTTTTTTATTGATTCACTAAAGAGCTGACTCGGAACAAAACAACAAATCGAAAATAAAATTTCAATATGTGCACAAATAACGAAGTTATAAACATTTTAGTTTCATGTTGGACACTACGAGTATACTAGCTAATGACGTCAAATCCACGATTCCAAACAAATTTTATACTAGCAAGTGTTTTGCTAGAAAGGGACAGATGACTCCCTCCCAAATACTTTTAACGCTTATATTTCAGGACTTTATCAGCCGATTACAATATTTTTTTCGAAGTAATATCAATTCAATTCAATTTATTCATTAAAAATGCAGCTTACAGGTTTGAGGTAAGTATCAGATTCAGTTAAGTTCTCCACTTATTCTTTTATTATTAATAAATCAAAACACATGCACATTCCACGCTCCGCGATACGGTTCGTGGCCTAAAGAGAATGGACTTAACATGTCATTAGTACAGTCCGGCCCCAGGACTTTTTTATGACCCAAATGCAACCGTAATTACAAGACACAAAAAACGCGACTCAACACAGGTCAAGTATTGTTTTGCCCAAGCCTCACATCACAATAAAAAGATCTCATTTTCACAATGATTCCTATGTATGTCGATGCATTTTTATTATAACATACAAAGCACCTTTTATTCGGAGTTAATAAAATATTTTTATAGATAGGTACGAGTAAATATCTGACTATAATACCCATATCTAACAAGTGGATAATCATGTTAACCTTGCATTATCATAGTAGATATTATACCCAATTGCATTATGTTATTACACTGTTTTTATGTTTAGGGGGCCTACCATAATCCCGAAAAAAATAAGCTATTTTATATTGTCTCTCTACTTATAGACTCCATCTTTCCATACAGACTAGCACTACGTAGTTCGGAAGTATATAAGTGAATTGAAGTGACTTCAATAGGGTAGGTGACTGATGTTTATATCGTTTGTTTATAGCTTTGATGAAGAATTTAAGTAAATATAGTATGTTTATTGAAAAAATATACTATATTTACTTAAATTCTTGAATGACTGAGAGAGATAGTATTGTTTACAATAGGCTAGATGACTGATGTTTAAATCGTTGAAACCAATAGCTTTGATGAATAATTTAAGTGAATATAGTATGGTAATTGAAAACATTATTTAAATCGGTTAATAATGTTCTGATATATGAGCGTTTAAAGTTTTTGTTAGAGACAACTCTGTCCCTTTCCCACAAAACAAAAAATGATGTCACGCCTTACTTGTCAGAATATAATTTATATGGCGTCCTGAGAAGTGACGTCATGATTTGCTGTTTCGCCTCTCTGTCTAGTATGATATTAAAATGCTTATAAGTTGCTTATTTTTGATCAGATTTTAATTTTCTTTTCAATAATCAGCTATATTTACGGGCCACATTTTAATAGGACAATTAAAAAAAACCAGTCATCTTATCAGTCGTCTATACTTAATTTTTAGGCGTGGTTTAAACTTATCTACTTCTACTTCTCAGTACAACCACAGTAATAAATATAGTAGTAAGTTATATACTTATGTATTTTTAATATATCTAATATGGTAGAATCCTGAAATGATTTATAATCTCATGGCGTACCTACCTATATAATATTTAAAAAACTGTCCATAGTGAAAAGAGCGGGACAAATAAAGGACAATATAATATATTTCACACAAAAAAACCCACGAAAAACTATGTTAGTGATTGTGGTAGGCCCCTGAAACATGAATCTGAAACAACAAACAAACAAACCTACGTGTTATTATTGCAACTTGCAGGAAACGTGAATTTTTAAGACAAAATCAAGGACACTGGTATGTAAATGTATATATACTATAAATAGCGTTATGCTTGATTCACATCACGCCGGGGTTAAAAGGCTCCAATATTTTTTTTTGTAGCTGGTAATGGATTTTTGCGAATTTGGATGAAGAGGCTCCGACGGGTATCGAAGTTCAACAACTAGATTTAGGGATAAGTACGTTAAGGCCTCCGAAGCGAATCAAAAAATACCTATACTTATGACCACGAACTCATGCGAGGTCATATTATTTATAGGATGATATTTTAAAGCAATGGAGTGACGAGACGTGCTTGATTTTCGCCCGGTGGTAAGCATCAAGCCTGCCCATAAACAGTAGCAGTGCCAGAATTGACAGTTTTTTAATAAAATCCTGCGCTGCACTGCACTGCGCGCGTCACCCTTAGATAATACATGTCAATTCTCTTCATGCCCATCCTTCATGCTGTAAAATGTCTGGAAACATTGCTCTTCAAACCGAAACATAGTAAAGTCTGCACGCAACTACTTGGCGTTTGAATATCTGTCAAAGGCGTGATACTTCCCCAGTTGGATTCTGCTATAGAGGTTTACCACCACAAAAATATTGTGTTAGTGATGAAAGCTCTTAGGGCCTTCGCTTATCTGTGATCTAAAGCAACAACTGTCAGATGGAACAGAATTTTAAAATAATGTCCCAGTCCCTCGCGTCCAGTTAGTGAATAATCCCGGTGAATTATACTTGTTTATGAGAATCATATCCTATACTTAGAATACCGCTCGAATAGAAAGCGTGAACTCGCGGGTTCAAGTTCCAGGTCTGTACCGAGGAGCTCTTTGGAGTTTATGTGCTGATTTTCATGCCATTGACATTCCGGAGAAGGTAAACATCGAGAGCAAACAGGCATACGTCCGGAGAAGAAATTTGATTGCGTACTGGAATCCATCAACCCGCAACTGGGCCAGCATGGTGGATATGGCCCAATCACCCTTCAGGGGTAGGGTCTGAGTCCAGCAGTGGACTATTAATAATAATACTTTTTGAAAAAAATAAGTACTTTGAGATCGATTACATGGATGACATCTTTATCCAGTTTTTTTAAATTGTGATGTGAATCATTCTTTAGATTTCGTTTTCGATTATACATTTTGTGGAGGTCTAATACCTAATGTTTATTTTTCTACACTTATGTAGCTTTACTTAATAGTTATTTGTTATGCAAGACTACAAATGCAAAGCTGTTTTTTGTCGCGAGTACTTATGTTGAAACCTGAGCAAGCGAAGGATTCTAAGGTTCAAATATAGAATCCTGAGCGTTACGAGGGTTTCAAAGGTACGAGACGCAGAATAACTTTGCGAAACACACAAGTTTTCACCTCACTACAGCGAGGAAAATGCTAGTTTTTTTTTCATGCTGTCTTCGTGCTGGCCAGTGCGATTATTCTAAAAATTATGTATAGAAAATTATTTAATTTTAATTAAACTTAAAAGGTTCGACTTTTAAAAACCTTTTCCACGCTAGCGGATATAAAATGCATATTTGCACTCGGATTTCCAATGATAAACAATCTTTCCAAGCTTGTGAGTAGAAAATTATATTTTTACTTATGATTTCTTTTAAATGTTGCTTACCATTGTTCGGTTATAATTTTTTTGTTTTGTACTAATGTACCTACCAATACCAACCTATTTATATGCATTAGCGGGCATGAAGCATTATATAATTAAACCTATGTTCAGTGAGTTGAAATAAACATATGTACCTAAATAAAAACACTTTGCATGTGAAAAAAATATGTAAGTACCAAGAGTACCTACCTTGTTTTGTTTATTCTCATTGTTCTTTTACCTCTACTAATGTTTGTCGTATGTAAGAAATGTATGTTTTTATATCAACATTTAAATTACAACCACTCGGGTATAGGGCGGTTTTCTGACAGCCACTAAAAGAATTGTTCATAAAAAACCGTTAGATGGCGTGGACGAGACATGTTTCTGAATAGTATCACTATTCTGTAGTGTATGAAGAATTTTTGGTTCTGAAGATTTTGAATGAATGAATTTAGGCCAAAAGACAAAAATAAAAAAAGCTCATTTAATTTACATCAGGATCCACATTCTCCGTCTGTCATCCGGAATGTAGAAGATTGGGACGGATAATGTGGCTCCGAACGGAAACCGTTCCGATTGAGTTGTGAATGCCCCTGCTGTATTGTCATGCTCTTTTTTGGTTATTGTTTGTCTAACAAAGTACTTGCCAATGGTATTTCCTATGCTTTTGTTCTTCTACAACACAAATTAGTAAGTGCGGAAAAAAAAAGATATCATGTCGCGGCAGCGCCATCTATCCTTTGGCTGTAGAACTACGTTCTGACAGCTGTCAGCAAACTTCCCATTGTAGCTAAGTAAAAAATCTTTGAGTAAGAGAGCTAGATCCTCCAAGTAAAAATTATTAGAAATGAATAGGAGCGCCACTATCGCAAATAGTTTTAGATGCTAGCAACCCCATAGCCAGTGGCGGATTTACCAGCAGGCTGAGTAGGCTGGAGCCTAGGGCGGCAGATTTGAGGGGCGGCAAATATGGGGCCAAATTTTTTTTTATCTTACATTATATTAAAATATACATATTTATATACCTAAGTGCACTGACCTCTATTATACAAGTATGCTGGACTTCATATTGTCGATAGCAAATTGAAGCCATTTGATTTTCACTAATTTAGCGCGGATAGCCAACAGATAGCAGTGTGAGCATCCACGAAACCAATATTTTATTGACACAAATTATAAATTTTAGTACCGGAGATGCTCGAAAGGGTGTTTCAAATCGGCACAAAAAACTGTCATTTCCTAGACAATAATTAGTCCAGCGTACTTGTATCATAGAGGTCAGTGCCTAAGTGTTATTAGATCCGAGTGTGAGTGATGCTTTCAGGGTTAACACATTTTTCGTCCACATTGCCCTAGACTCGTATGCTCGTATCCGAATTAGATAAACGGCAGGTCTACAAAAGGCTCAATGAAAAGTTTGCATTTCTGACCATAATGAGTGAATTGTCATCATCAACCAATATGGCATGATTGTGAAGAAGGGTCATTATTAAGTTTTCTGTCAGGTTATTGAGGTCGGTGGGGGCGGCAAAATTTCTATAGCCTACTAACGGCAAATGTGTAAATCCGCCACTGCCCATAGCTCGTTAGCGCACAACTCGGAGTAAGATGAATTCAGCGTAGATGAATTTATCCCTTGACATCATTATCCACAATATTAGGAGGAGAGAAAAAGTTTCCGTTCAAAACTTTGCCAAGTTAGAGGATTTGGCTAGTTACCTATATCAAAGCCTATATGTTATATTGATGAAATAAAGTCTAATATCGAATAGAATAATAGGCATATTTAATTTCGTAACAATATGTAAAAACTTAAAATTAGCGGAAACGGGAAGGATATATTATACTCGTATATGTACACAAATGGTGTAAATAATACACACATATAGCTTGGTAAAAAGGATAATAAATTAATAGGAGCGCCACTATCGCAAATAGTTCCACATAAGTTCTAGCAACCCTGTACTACGTCTGTGGAAGATGATTGGATGAAATACTCACTGCCGTAAAGTTCTAATAATATTTACGATTTACTTTCGTTTATTATAGACCTTTAGTAAACAACCGTGATAGTTTATAATACGCTTTATAAAAAAAAATACAACCGAATTCAACTTTGAATACCTGGATGACATCTTCATATTTTCTATTAATTTTAATTTAAAAACCAAACTACTGAACCGATTTCGATATAATTTGTATGGAACCACCTCTGAAGTATTACCTAACAAAAAAAAGAATCATCAAAAACAGTTCATAATTGGCGGAGTAATCGCGAGACATGTATAAAAAAAACAAAAAAAAACAGTTGAATTGATAACCTCCTTTTCTGAAGTCGGTTGAAAACGGTGACTAACTGCCGTGTTTTCTGGAGAGAAAGTTTCTTTTTGCCAAACCATACATAAAGTGCAACCGTCTTATGCATAAAACACTAAAACGTATTTCAAACCTATTTTAATAAAGTGTTTGTCTTGTTTTTTCAAACTCAATTCGTAATTTAAAAGAAATGGACAAAACACATTGTAACCTTCTTTCATTGTTTTGTATTTTTCTGGCCGGGCCTCTTTCAGATTCTTTCTTTCAATAGACATTAAGTTTTTAATTAGATAAATGTAATGTTTTGTTACTATGGCATGTTCGCATTAGCGACAAAGCCCTTTATTTAAGAATAAAAAGCTTATGTGATTGATTCAGGCGTTACTTTGCGGAAGTCCATTGTTACCAAATTTAGTGTTTTTTTTTTATTTACGATATAACAGCGGAAAAACACTAGAAATTAAAACAAAATTTGGTAATAAAAAACTTTATAAAAAAAATGGTCTAAAGTAGGTTTTGGTGTTTCATGCATAAGACGGTAAGAATAACAATATTTTCAAGCGTTAGGTTTATGCAACTTATGTTTATTTGTGTTTTATTTATACGGGAATACTCACGTTTAATTAAATCGGATACTCAGACTATAGTTTCGATCACATCCGGTGACCTTTTTCAAAGAGTGAAAACAGAGCCCGACGCGCGTGCAGCTGCGTCCTGCTTAGCAAAGGTCACCGGATGTGATCGAAACTATAGTCTGTTGTCGCACTCGTATTTGCCGCCTGTCCAAACGCAAAAACAGACATAAAGTCGGTACCGGAAGCTACGTGGGCTGTCATCGTGAGCCGATACCTGGGCGCCATCATTGTTTTGTAAAAGCCCGGCAGTTGGACTGGCACTTCGCTTCGAGCCGTCTCCGAGACGACAACTGCTCCTGCACTATTTCTAGGCGAACTCATCAAGTGGTTATACGTATTGTATGCAAAGTATCGTTCTAATAAAAAGTGTATAATTGTGTTAGTATCGCCAATAAATGTATATACTGTGATTGTAACCTTTTGTCTTCTTTTATCAGAAGTGTTGAAGTACTACGCCTGCAGAATGGCACGTGGACGCAAACGGAAATCGCGGAGGCCTTCCACGAGTTCGAGTACGTCGTCCTCCAGCTCCAGCAGCAGTGAGAGTGACCAGAAGCGACACAAGAACAAGCGACGACGTCTTAAGGAATCGCAAACCGTGAGTCAGAATGATGTTTTATCGTCAGTGATCCCTGAATTCGACCCACTTGTAGACAATATAGATATGTGGATTAAAGTAGTTGATGCGAATGCCCAGGCATTTGGGTGGTCTGACAACATGATTAAGTATCAAGCACTTCAAAAATTGCGCAATACTGCTAAAACGTGGTTAGATTAGACGCAAAAAAATGAAACCAAATGGACCGCGTGGAAGTGGAGGCAATGGCGTGAGGCAATGTCGGATACTTTTCAAGTCAGACGAAACATGTTTAGCGCGTTAAAAGAATTAATAGATGCAAAGCCTTCAGCTAATCAGTCATTATATGAATTCTTTTTCCAACAAAAAGCAAAAATAGATCGCTTGCAATTAGGATTCCGTGAACGTGATATTATAGCAATTATAGTAGGATCTATTGGTAATGAGAACATTAGTGTAGCAGCCGAAGCAGGTAGTTTTCGATATTGTGATGACCTAGCGTCCTTTTTGCACGGCAAAACTTATAACAGTCCTGTTGAAAAGGAAGCCCTTCAGAGAAATCCATCAACCCAGAAACATTACTTTCGACCTTCTCAGCCCGGGTCCTTTATTAAAACAGAAACTGTCCCTAGTACTAGCAACATGGTGAATACTACAAATATGGGCCTAACTTGTTACCGTTGCGGGGAAGCCGGTCACAGGAGGAATAACTGCGCCGTAAAGGACAGTGTTAAATGTTCCTCATGCAACAAGTTAGGGCATATGGAAGCAGCTTGTAAATCAAAGCCAAAACCAAAAGCTGAGAAGGACGTTGAAGTAAAAATGATTTCCAATACAAAAACTAAACAGAAATATATCAAACAAATTTATTTGAATGACGTACAGAGTGAGGCTTTCTTTGATATGGGCAGTGACTGTTCTTTGATTACGACCGCATTAGTGACCCAATATAACTTACAACCATTCTCCTTGAATAACCCAACTAACTTGGTAGGATTCACCAATGATTCATCGGTGCAAGTGACAGAGGCTGTTGCTGTTACGCTTCGAGTAGATTCTGTAGAATTGGTTACTACGCTTTACGTAATTGATGCACTTTCTGGCTGTGACATTCTGATCGGGAGGAATTTTACGTGCGTGTAGGGGATATGTTGACTTTTCAATCGGTGCAAGCATTACATGTGTATAGTATTAACGTCACTAGTGATGTACCTAGTGACCATGAAAGTACCTTGAACAAAATTTTATCAAAATATCCCCAATCTTTTTCTGAGGATTTGTCGTGCATAGGTAAAACTTCTTGTGTTGAATTAGAGATACAATTGACCACAAACAAACCCATTTGTCAACGACCGTATAGAATGTCAGAATCGGAAAGAGCAATTACACGGGAAATAACTGATGATCTCTTGAAAAACGGAATCATTCGTAACAGTAACTCTGCTTATGCAAGCCCAGCCTTACTGGTAGACAAAGCGTCAGGAGCCAAAAGATTATGTGTCGATTATAGGCAATTGAATAAAGTAACTGTCAAAGAAAAATACCCTATGCCTATGATAGAGGACCTTATAAAAAGTGGGTACCACCAAATGGTGATTAAACCTGAAGATATACACAACTGCTTTCATTACGAACGATGGGCATTTTGAGTACCTGAGAATGCCGTTTGCGTCTTTGCAACGGACCGGCGGTATTTCAAAGACTCATGAACACCGTCTTAGGTAATTTACGTTTTGGCAAAGTTATATGTTATATGGACGATTTATTAATTGCCACAAAAAGTTTCGAACAAAACGTTATTTGCCTGGAAATGGTGTTAGAGTTATTCACGAAAAATGGATTAACTATAAATTTAGAAAAGTGTTCATTTTTCAAAAATCGGGTAACCTTTCTAGGTTATGAGATTTCCGATCAGGGTGTACGCCCAAGTGCTCGTAAACTCGATGCTGTTGAAAGATACCCCACTCCACAAACAATCCACCAACTAAGACAGTTTTTGGGGTTGATCAATTATTTTCGAAAGTTTATTCGAAACTGTGCGATTCTTTGCAAGCCCTTGACCAGTTTATTAAAAAAGGAGGCAGTCTGGCAATGGGGGCCTCTACAAGATCAGGCTGTTAAAAGTGTAAAAGACCAACTAATTAACAATGCAGTGTTAAGCGTGTTTGACCCCAAATTACCCATTAACCTCTATACCGATGCTAGTCGCGATGGAATAGGATGTATACTGATGCAATCGACTGAAAATGGCGAAAAACCTGTACATTTTTATAGCCGGCAAACTAGTAACGACGAAAAGAAATATCATTCATTTGAATTAGAACTTTTAGCCATTGTATCGGGATTACAGAAATTTCGCCACTATTTAGTAGGAACTAATTTTAAAATCACCACGGACTGTAATGCAGTGCGCCATGCTTTAAGTAAAAAAGACATAATACCGCGAATAAGTAGATGGGTATTATACACCCAAGATTTTACGTTCGAAATTATCCATAGAGCCGGATCGCAAATGCAACACGTAGACGCGTTAAGCAGAAATCCTGTTAGTGAAGTCGACAGCGGCCCGGCAATAGTAGAAAATGTAAACAATATTACCGAAGGTGATTGGTTACTCTCAGTTCAATTACAAGACCCCTGTATTTGTAGTATTCGAGAAATAATACTGTCAGGTGAGGCAGAGTCCAATAAACAGATATTTAATGAATATGAGGTATTGGGCAATAAGGTTTATCGTAGAACAGAATGTGGTAGACGTTGGTTAGTGCCGAAGCAATGTATATGGTACGTCATTCGGGCTAACCACGATGACGTGGGACACTTTGCGGTAGACAAAACTGTAGAGAGGATTAAGTCTAAATACTGGTTCAAAAATTTGAAGAAAACTGTCACTAAGTACATTAAAAACTGCCTAAACTGTATATACTATAATATATTCATGGTAAAAAACCAGGAAAATTATATCCAATTCCGAAACATGCTAGACCGTTCCACACACTCCACGTCGACCATCTAGGCCCATTTGTTAAAACGACTCAAGGAAACTGTTATTTATTAGTGCTGGTCGACTCATTCACCAAATTTGTATTTATTTCCGCCGTCAAAAACACTAAAAGTAAAATTGTTATAAATGAATTAAATAAAATATTTAAAATGTTTGGCAATCCAAAGCGGTTAGTCTGCGACGCTGGCAGCGCATTTACATCTAAGCTATTCACCGACTATTACAAAGATCGCAACATTAGGGCCCACATTATTGCCACTGCCGTGCCACGTTCAAATGGTCAGGTTGAACGGTACAATCAAACTGTTTTGGAAGCATTGCGTAGTAGGGGTGCTGATACTGACAACAATAAATGGGACCAACATATAACCAACATACAACAAGGCATAAATAGTACGATTAACAAAACAACGGCTGCTGTACCGAGTGAAGTATTCTTTGGGTATCGAATTAGGATGAATAATGATATGATCACTGATGATAATAACATTGAACATTCTGTTGACGTCACTGCGCTGAGAAATACGGTAGACGCCAACATTAAGAGAGACGCTGAAAAACAAAAAGCTTCTTTCGACGCTAAAAGGAAAGATGCACCTAGCTATTCTGTCTGAGATCTGGTAGTGCTGAAGATCCCTAGTCACTCAAACGATGGTCAAAGTTCAAAGCTGCTGCCTCTCTACAAAGGCCCATTTCAGGTGACAAAAGTCCTAGGTCACGATAGGTATCAAGTGGCGGACATGAGGGGAGCTGAAAGGTCGTCAAGACGTTACGATGGCACTGCGTGTGTGGAGAATATGAAGCCGTGGATCCACCTGGCAGATTAAATCCGGATGTTGTCAAGTATGTATGGAGTACATGCGTAAGTATAACTAGTTTGTAAAATAAGAATTTAATGTCCACGTTAAATTTATTTACAAAATATATATTACAAACATTGCCTTATAAAACTTTCATGGTGACACTTGTTAAAAAGGGTTTATTGGTCTAATGTAACCGCTTCAACATTGTGGATAGTATTATAGGGATTGGTTTTTCAGGCTGCAACAGGCATCCGTGCTGTGAACGCTGTTGTAGTTAGTGGTGATACACGGCTAGATTGATCCTGTATGAACATCGTCTAGTTCAAACCACAGGTTGATACAAACCATCTCCTTATGTACAGTCCAATGTTGACGTTGAGAAACCCCAGGTATATACAAGTGAGAAGTGAGCTGTGCCTAACCCATGTTGATGTTTCAGCTCTACATCAGACCACTACGCGATTCGGGGACGAATGCGTCAGCAGGACGGCCGGATGTTGTCGCACTCGTATTTGCCGCCTGTCCAAACGCAAAAACAGACATAAAGTCGGTACCGGAAGCTACGTGGGCTGTCATCGTGAGCCGATACCTGGGCGCCATCATTGTTTTGTAAAAGCCCGGCAGTTGGACTGGCACTTCGCTTCGAGCCGTCTCCGAGACGACAACTGCTCCTGCACTATTTCTAGGCGAACTCATCAAGTGGTTATACGTATTGTATGCAAAGTATCTGTATTACTGTAATGTGCAAAATATCGTTCTAATAAAAAGTGTATAATTGTGTTAGTATCGCCAATAAATGTATATACTGTGATTGTAACCTTTTGTCTTCTTTTAAGTCGGAGTATCCGATTTAATTAAACGTGAGTATTCCCGTATAAATAAAACAAAGTGTCAAAACCACGTCAGTTTTTATGTTTATTTCTTCTCGACTTCTCTTTTTTATCCTTATTAACCTTCTGTTTTGGTTGCTTTATCCTCTCTTTAGCTGCGCGTTTGAGTCTCCAAGCGCGTTTACTATTCTTTTTATCTTTTTTAACAGTTTCTTTATGAATCTGCGCTTGCGACCTTAACTTATGGTTGTTCCTCATTTTGTGTAGCGCCCCTTCTTTAGCTGTTAATCCTGTATATTCTCTTTCCTCGTCATTAGGCGGTTTAACAAACTTCCCGACTTCGTTCGACTGATTATTTTTGTTGAACCTTCCATTATTCTTATTGGAGTCTTTGTTGAACCGACCGGTATTCTTGTAGGCATCATTATTGAATCTGCCGGTATTCTTGTTTGCGGTGTTGTTGAATCTACCTGTATTCTTGTTACCGTCGTTGTTGAATCTACCTGTATTCTTGTTACCGTCGTTGTTGAATCTACCTGTATTCTTGTTACCGTCGTTGTTGAATCTACCTGTATTCTTGTTACCGTCGTTGTTGAATCTACCGGTATTCTTGTAAGCATCGTTGTTGAATCTGCCAGTATTCTTGTTGACGTCTTTGTTGAAACGCCCTTTCTTGACGTAGCTTTCGTCTGGGGGCTGCTGGGACTTCCGCTTTCTGTTTTGGTAGCTGGCGTTTCCTTCGTTTTCTGCGTTGTAATCTGGGTTTTGTTTGTTCGCTAGAGGATTATTGGCGATGGATTTTTCTAGACGTTTCTTGCGAGCGTTTAGAGCGGTCCTGTCTTCTATTGAGAAAGATACGATGGGCCTCTGAAATAGATAAGATGATATTTATTTTGCTTGACAAATGGGAACGTACATAGCTTATGTACCGGAATAACATATAGGATACTTTTTATCATCATCATCGTTTTTCTTCAGCGTCATCACCGTTTTTCATCATCACGCGGGTGAAACCCCGTGGCGCAGCTAGTTATATTACAATTTACTTACATTGTTTTTGTCAAAGATGTCAGGATTGTTGTTGATTTTTCGTAGACACGCGAGCGCGTCCTCGTGCCTTGTGAACATGACGAATCCGTAGCCTTTCGATCTGGTGACAGGACAATTTTCATCAAAATACGCAGAATAATAAATGCATAATGTGGTCGATTCTGGCGGTTTTAGTTGACAGTTCTAAACTAACTAAAGTATTGCTGTCCTTAGCTACGAGGGCGGCACTGAAAATTTCGGGAATCAAGGAAGTGACACAACATTACTATTTAAAAATATATTTATTGCTTTTCGAAGTATTCTCCGCGAAATTTGACACATTTTTCCATACGATGGAACCAATCATTGAAGCAACCATTCCATTCGGAAGTTGGGGTCTCCAAAATGGCCGTTTTGTAGGCGTCCACAGCTTCTTCAGGTGATGAAAATCTCTGTCCACGCAATTTATTCTTTATTTTAGGGAAAGTATAGAAATCATTAGGGCTTAGGTCGGGGCTGTACGGCGGATGGTCCAATAATTCTATGTTTTCTTGCTCTAAAAACTCTTTTGTTCTGTGCGCGGTGTGAGAACTCGCATTGTCGTGATGGAGGATGATGCGGCGGTTGCAGTTCTCTTTACGGAGTTCAGAAACGACCTGTGGCAAACAAATGCTAGCATACCATTCTGCATTAACCGTTCTTTGTCCCTCAAGAGGAATAGTCGTAACATGGCCGGTTTTGGAGACAAACGTGGCCACCATTTTTTTTGCAACACTCCGTGAACGAACAATTTTTGTTGGCTTTAACTCATTTTCGAACACCCAAACTCGTGACTGGTTTTTTGTTTCGGGTTCGTACGCGTATATCCAGGATTCGTCACCTGATACGATGTTGTATACAGCATTTGAGGATCCTGCGTGGAATCTTTCGAGAGTTCTGACGCACCAAGTAACGCGAGCCGCTTTTTGCTCTTCACAGAGCGAATGCGGTATCCATCGGGAAAACAACTTTTTTACACCTAATTTTTCATGCAAGATTATTTGTATTTGACTCATGCCAATGTCTAAAGTTGCCTGAATTTCGCGGTATGTCACATGTCGATCTTCCTCAATCAGCTTACGCACAGCATCAACGTTTTCTTGGGTGACTGCAGTTTTTGGACGACCTTGACGGGGATCATCACTGAGCTTGACACGTCCACGTTGAAATTCAGCAAACCAGCGATAAATTGTGGTTTTGGATGGGGCTTTATCACCAAATGCAGAAATCATCCGGTCAACACACTGTTTTTGTGTTAAACCACTTCGAAAGTCATAATAAATCATCGCTCTTGAATTTTCTCGAGTCAATTCCATTTTCTCAACGACTAAACAAGTTTGACAAAACCTTGTGACAAGACCGAGAATATTTTTTTTAATAAATAAATGGTATTCGATTTTTAAAACCAAGGAGTTTTCAATTAAAAAGATTTTAATATGACAGAAACAGTGGAAATATTCCATTCCCGATACTTTTAGTGTAGCCCTCGTAACATGCCTAGTAAAAAAGTGACACCAATACTTTAGTTAGTTTAGAACTGTCAACTAAAACCGCCAGAATCGACCACAATATACTATTTCTATTAAAATTTTATATTAATAATAAATAACTTTTTTTTATCAAAAGTGTTAGAATTTAGCAATAGGTCGCGCATCATATCATAAAATATCTCGTCATTAAATACAATATATAAATTGCAAATCTAATACTATAGGAATCTCTGTCCTGACAGACAACGCACAGCCCAAACCGCTGGTCGTACAGACTTGAAATTTGGAAGGTGTTTTGTCTCGATGCGGAGGGGTATACTAAGAAAGGATTTTTTGAAATTCGACCCCTAAGGGTGGGAAAAGGGGAGGAAACGTTTGCATAAAAGTCCTTTGTTTTTGTACTTTTTGTCACGAAAATTTGGATTTGGATAGTTTATATTTAGTCGATTTAAGGGGGGGGGGGATGTTGCATGGAAAGTTCTTTGTTTTTGAAGTTATAGGGATGAAAATTGATATTTGGGTAGTTCAATCAAGGGGGATAGGAGGGGGGTGTTGGGGGGGCGTTGAAGGGGTTTGGGGGTTGGGAGGAGTTGGTAGAGTTGGGAAGGGGCAAAAAAAATTGCTCGGGATGATTTAAAGTGGAGAATTTTGGGAGCGGGCCGAATTTCTTCCGTACGCGGGACGAAGTCGCGGGCGACCTCTAGTAGTATATATTATACTTACTTTGTTTTATAAAGCATAGACAGTAAGAACAATTATGACCTCTGGCAAACCAGAGATTGCTCGTATGCAGGTTCAAGTCCTGCGCTCATACATTTTCTCAACGTCTATAGATTAAAAAACATAGAAATACCCAGTGTGGAAACACTTCATATAAATATTTAATAATACCTTATTACAAAATAACAATAGTAACACATCTATGGGGTTACGTAGAATGGTGGTACTAAGCCAAAAGGAGGTCTTCGAAAACAAATTCAGCTGTCCATACATTTTGTTGAAGGTAGCTGGTATGGTATGGCAATGGTAATTCCATATACAGGCTGATATAGAATTCATGAGCAACATCTTATCTGTTTACTAAGCTCATCATAATGAACAACTTTTACTTCAACATCAATAACAGAAAAAAAAGAAAAAAACACATTAAAAAAACACATGGAAAAAATTATTAGCTGCTCCATACATTTCGTCGTGTGTTATTGTTTTTTTTTCGTTTTTAACGTTAGTCATAGTACAAGTTGTTCATTAGGATGAGTTTAATGACTATCTAAAATATTGCTCATACATTCAATAGCACCCTGTATTATAAAAGTCGTTCACAATTATGTGTACGGTGACCTCTTTTCAGACTTTTGGGACCTGGGTATGTCCTAAAACTGCATAAAGAACCACCAGAGGTAAGACTTGTTAGGGGGGTTGTAGGGTTTGTAGTAGTAGGACTCTACTGCAGAGTTCGCCTGGGGAAGTACCACACCTTTGCCAGTTATTCAATCGCCAAGCAGTAGTGTGCAAGCATTACTGTGTTCCAGCTTGAAGGGCAATGTTACCAGAGAAATTACTGGGTATGAAGAAATGTAACATCTAATATCTCAGGGTGACGAGCGCAGTGCAGTGCGGCGCAGGATTGTGTTCGCAAGTTCACAATTCTAGCACTGCTACTGTTAGTGGCAGGCGTGACGCTTACCACCAGGCGAACGTCTTGCTCGTCTCGTCAGTAGATTGTATTAAAAAAAAAGAGGACGGGCAGCAGCGTCCTCTCGGTTAACGGTGCTGAGCATTCTGCGATCTCCAAGCCGCCTGCCAAGCGTGGGGTAAAGCAACCCCTCTCTATTAAGTGCCTTCGTCCAGCAGTGAGCGTTTTCTGGCTGATGAGTGAGACCTTCAGCTTAGTTCAACCATTACGCGAAGCTCTGTATAGATACTCACGGGTGCTTCCCGTTGGGCCCCGTAGGCGCACCCAAGTCCCTCATGACCCTGGCCTCAGTCACCACCGCGTTCCGTCCGCTGGCGTCCACGCATATCTTCCTCAGCTTCCCGTCCTCGCACCAGTGAGGTAAGTTGGAGACGACCACACGGTATCGGGAGACGAATCGGTTCAGATTCTTGAGCATTTGCGTCTTACTTCGCTCTAGAGCGAGCCGCTTCGACATGTCGGATGCTGAGACGCCTTCGGCTGCTTTGGTGCCCGCTACGATTACTGGAAATTAAAAAAAAACAAGTAAATATCGTACGGTGGACATGTATCACACAGCGCCATCTAGTCCCGAACTAAAAAAAGGTAATATGCTTTTTTTCAACCGACTTCAAAAAAGGAGTACAATTCGACTGTGCATTTTTTTTGTATTTATGTTACGGGACTACTCCGCCAATTATGTTTGGTAGTATACTTCAGAGGTGGTCCCATATAAGTTTTATCGAAATTGGTTCAGTAGTTTGGTATTTAAATCAAAATAACTGGAAAATATGAAAGTGTCATCGAGGTCGTCGAAATTGAAGTCGGTTTTTTTTAAGAGTGTATTATTTTTAAATATATACTAATAATACAAACTACACTCAGACACAATATGTGATGGCTGGTTTTTATTATTACCCGACTAGGGGATATATTATAATTAAATACGTCACACGAACCCATGATTTTTTGGCTCTCCCATCAATGTCACAGATGGTCACATTTGTAAGATGGTCACTCTGGTGTGGCGCCAAATATTAACCAAAAAAACAGAATAATTTAAACCCAATTTTTTTTGCTTAGTTATTGGCATCGCACGTTGTGTATTCTGCCAGTGCCAGATTTATGAATTTTCAAGTTTTTATAGTATAATCAAGTCCAATATGTCATGTAATCACAGTTAGGCACACGAAATTAGTCATAGTCGAGTCCAAGTCATGCCCTAGTAAAGTTGTGGCGACTTTACTATGAGCTTCTACGGCGTTTTGAAAACAACACGAAAATACATGTTTCACCACATTATATCACTTGCCCACACTCGTGCATGTAATTCAACACTCAATGAATAAAACACCACCACTTTTATTCATTAATTCGCGAATAAACCCAAGTTTAAGAAAATAATAGAATGCAACGACATGATTTTTCCGTGTTCCCGCCAAAACTCAAACCCTATTTATGCATGTGGTTAGAAGTTGGTACTATTACGAAGTTTCTCGCTTTACAGTTAAGAGGGAATCCGGTGAACGATTCTTCATACAAACGTATTCTCCTATTTACTTTCTGGATAATGCCTCTAGAGCAAACTTTTTTTATAAAGTCTAGGTCTACTGTAGACATGTTTCTGTCATTTCATTTTTTTTTCAGCAACTAATTGCTAAATATATTTCCGGTTTCCGGTACGTGGTCGCCACTCAAGAACCGTTCTTCCCCAACGGTCATCAGTTCTTTATGCAATGTGGCCTACGCATTGCTACTTCAACTTGCGAACCCTGAGAGCTAAGTAAGTAAGGAAGGAGATAGACTTAATTTTTTCAACCTACATCTCGTTTTGCTATTAAATCGTCATATTACATGTAATCATGAAAAAAAATACAGGTTTAATCAATGCTTATCTCTCACCTCCTTCTTTAACCAAGTAGAGATTCCTGTTGTCCTTGGCTTCCTTTTTCGCATCCTTCTGAAGGTTCTCCCGTTTCAGTGCTGGTTTAGCTAGCATAGCTTGTCCCTCCATCTTTAGCTGGTCTGCGGGTAAGGAAAGGAACTGGTCGGCGTCTTCTTTGTTCTGGGGAGAGTGGATTTAGTGTGTAGTTTGATGACTTTGTGAAGTATGACATAAAGTAAAGCAGGACCAGGAAGGACGGTGTGAACAAGAGGTCTACCCAAAGTGGGTGAAGACGAGCAGAACAGATACACTGTAGATGTGTGTAATATTAGAAAGGTAGTACCGACACAAAAAACATAAACTTACAGAGGATTACATAAACTTACAGAAGATTACATAAACTTACAGAAGATTACATAAATTTACAGAAGATTAAATAAACTTACAGAAGATTACATAAACTTACAGAAAAATATACAAACTTACAGAAGCTTACATAAACTTACAGAAGATTAAATAAACTTACAGAAGGTTCACTTCCAGCGAAAACGCTTCTAATCATAATTAAACCACAATATACCTTTATCTACAATCATGTATCGAGCGCAAACTAATTTTTACTCTATTTGTATACTACAAAGGATCAAATTTACACTTTGTGAAATGCTTCAAATACGCTCACACGAACCCAATCGTCCTTCGAGGATAGGCCGATGCCGAGCCATGAAATTTTAAAGGCACCACCACTTTATGGGCATTTTATTTATTTTTATGGGCAGACCACTGAGTCTATACTAAATTAAAAGATACATTTGTTTTTTTTTGTCCTCACATCAAATTTAACAAATCCCGAGCCCTTAGAATGCTCGGTCATCCTGTCCATGCAGATGAGCGCGTACTTCACGGGCCCTGTCTTCTCTGCGAACTCTCTGAGCTGATCGTTGTCCACGCTGAACGGTATGTTTGTAAGGAATACTGTGCAGCCATCTTCGGCGTCGTTTAGTTGTATTCTAAAATAGATAAATAAACATTGGTACGTTTTTCAGCTGAATTCAATCACAACACGGGCGTAACTACTTCAGTTTATCAATGGCCAGAATTACATGCATTCAAGCAGGCGACATCTGTGATTGACGCAAAAGAATAGGCTAGATGACTGGTTTTTTTTTATTGTCCTATACAAATGTGGCCCATAAATATAGCTGATTAATGAAAGGAAAACGAAAATCTGATCAAAAATAAGCAACTTATAAGCATTTTAATATCATGCTAGACAGAGAGGCGATACGGCAAATCGTGACGTCACTTCTCAGTACGCCATATAAATTCTATTCTAACAAGTAAGGCGTGACGTCATTTTTTGTTATGTGGGAAAGGGACAGAGTTGTCTCTAACAAAAACTTTAAACGCTTATATATCAGAACATTATTAACCGATTTAATTTATTTTTTCAATAAACATATTCTATTTACTTAAATTCTTCGTCAAAGCTATTGGTTTCAACGATATAAACATCAGTCATCTACCCTATTACATGCATTCAAGCAGGCGACATTTGTGATTGACGCAAAAGAATTACATTTCGGAGCGGTTGCATACACCATGTCCACACGCAGACAACTGTGCATGCAACTACGGGAGCTCGTTGCACAACATAATAACGGTAACTATCCCGTATATAATTGAACTGTAACGAGAAACCGAGATAGTTTAAAACATTTTTGTTTTATTTATACGGGAATACTGACGTTTAATTAAATCGGATACTCCGACTATATTTTCGATCACATTTGGTGACCTTTTTCAAAGAGTGAAAACAGAGTCCGGCGCGCGTGTGGCTGCGTCCTGCTTTAAAGCACCAGATGTGATCGAAACTATAGTCGGAGTATCCGATTTAAGTAAACGTATAATAGGTATCTTCTGGGCAAGCGTGCTCCAACTTAGACCTTGTCTACGCCTCGGCGGGGCAAGGTCAAACGCGAACCCATTAATATTAAAAAAAAAAAAAGTGAGTATTCCCGTATAATAAAAATATAACCGACTTAATTTTGACTTAAAAACCAAACAACTGAACCGATTTTGATATAATGTATACGGGACCACCTCTGAAGTATTAGCTATCAAACAAAAAAGAATCATCAAAATCAGTTCATAATACGAAGTAATCGCGTAACATACACATACATATAAAAAAAACATACATTCGAACCTCCTTTTTTGAAGTCGGTTGAAAATGTGCCAAAACCACGTCAGTTTTCAAAGTGACCCCCTAATGACTCTTTATTACGAGTACATTATGCAAAGAAATACAGCAGTGTGGCGGTCTAAGGGGGAGGCCTTCGTTCAGCAGTGGACGTCTCCGGGCTGATGATGATGATGATGATTATGCAAAGACCGACTAATAGTACATGCGCGAGCATGCGCTGTACCAAGTGTATGTTTGGCGTGAGAGATATACAGGGTTAGTTCTAATCAGTTAGCATCCTTTTAAGGACATATTTTGTGCATGAAAACAAACAACTTTTACTATGGGACCAACATTGAAATCGCGAAATAAATATCGTCTGTTCCATACAAAAAGTTCATCGAACTTGGGCAAAATGTATGGAACAGCTGTTTTTATTTTTGCGATTTCAATGTCGGCCCCATAGTAAAAGTTGTGTGTTTTGGTGTACAGAATATGCTATTAAAAGGATGCTAACTGATTAGAACTAACCCTGTATAGGTACCATCAGTCAATAGGTTTTATTGTCATTGTATTTAGTAGAAATAAACATTATAATAATTAACTTTGCCTCCAACATGAAAAACCCTTAACACACCTATATACTAGCTTCATACATAGCTGTGTTAAATAAAATCTTAACTATAAATAAATAAATAAAACATTTATTTCAAGTAACATAACTCATATATAGCACAATAGATAATTTCAATAGGTACATCAATAAAAGATAGTCACAACTTAAATACAATGTCATTCCAATTACAATAAATATGTCAACAACAAGATATACTCTAAAGGCCGGCCACTGAGAGAATGCGTTTGAAAGCTACAATAACATTGTCTAAAGCTGAATGAAATCATTTATTTATTTTGCTATAGGTAGTACAATCGGCTACCAACTGTATGTATAGGTATTATAATATCAAAACTAGTAACTAGCAAAAGTGTTCTCATTCAGCTTCAGACAATGTTATTTAGCTGTCAAACGCATTCTCTCAGTGGCCGGACTATAGTTGTCATTTTGATTTAATATGAATGATATGGACCACAAGACGACCGGACGGACGCGTCGGACGGGGATGGTATGACGGATGACGAATGATAATACGATTAAAAAATCCCTAAACAATTATATTTGAATTAGATGTATTTTCAAACGACTTCAAAAAATTCAATGCGACTGTATGTTTTGTTTTTGTATGCATGTTACGCGAATACTCCGCCAATTATTAATAGATTTTGATGATTCTTTTTTTGTTAGATAGGTGATATTTCAGAGGTGGTCACATTTGTCGAAATAGGTTCAGTAGTTTGGTTTTTAAATCAAAATTACTGGAATATATGAAAATATAAAGAAAATATGAATATGTCATCCAGATCGTCGAAATTGATATTGGTTGTATTTTTATTAAAAATCGTATTATATTTATGTCAATACTCTGGTTTTATTGATTTTTAAGGCTAGACTACATTAAGCATGTAGAATGTAGATACTTCTGTATGCCGGAGCTTTAAGACTATTGACACAATTTACAAACCTTTTTCTCTCTTGAGGGTCAGCTTGACTTTCTTGCTCCTCCATATCTTCATCTTCATCATCATCTTCCTCATCACTGCCAACTTCCTCTTCATCACTTTCTGACTTTTCATCATCACTTTCAGACTTTTCATCATCACTTGCTGACTTTTCATCATCACTTTCAGATTCACTGCCCTCTTTCTCAGGCTCGTCTTCTGATTCACCTGCAAATTGTCACACAATTATTGCTTATTTTTTTAATGTTTTAGCATTTAATTCAGGAAACAGATCGAGAGATGGCATAGGCTTAGCATTAGTAATAAGGTCTCATAGACACCCTATAGTTTTCTAACTCTAAAATATACAAAATGTCATGTGTTGAGAGCAACAACAAAAAATAAAATATGAGAATATTAGATTACGCTACTGTTTCTTGATCCAAATCATCATCGTACTTCATCGTCATCATCGTCAGCCCGAACGAAGGACTCCCCCTTAGACCGCCACTCTGTACGACAACCTGCCGTTTGCATCCACCGGTTGCCCGCGACTACAATCATCATCATCATCAGCCCGTAGACGTCTACTGGTGAACGAAGGCCTCCCCCTTAGACCGCCACTCTGTACGAGACAACCTGCCATTTGCATCCAGCGGTTGCCCGCGACTACCATCATCATCAGCCCGTAGACGTCCACTGGTGAACGAAGGCCTCCCCCTTAGACCGCCACTCTGTACGACAACCTGCCATTTGCATCCACCGGTCGCCCGCGACTTTTACAATCGGCCGTCGGTCCACCTAGGAGGCTTACCTACTGTGCTGTGCGATGTTAAGTAGCTTATAACAACACAGAACATTCTTAGAAAATCGCATGTCAATCCATTTATCTTCCTTACTACAAACTCTCAAGATAAATATGGACCAGTATAAGCTGATCCTCAGACCTTAGGTACTCGGTATATTCAGGGGTTCAAGTTATAGTGGACTTTTATATTTTTTAATAAATTGCGTCATAACTTCTATATTCCTGGGCCGATTTTGATAAAACATAGCCTATGTGAAGCGCAGGACTTCATATATTTCAAGAAACTGCATTTTAATACGTGCCGTAATTTCTGAGTTTATCCCGGACAGACAGACAGACAGACAAAATAATTCAAAAGTCTATTTTTGGGTTCCGTTACTCTCAAAAAACAACTCCTAAAAAATTTATTTTTAAATATATGTTCAATGTACATTTACCGCCTCGTTACAGTTTTATTATAAGTATATAGATTCGAAAAGAAGTCTTTTTATGTTTTTGTTACATTTACATAATTCAACGGCTTGACTGATCTGCATGAAATTTGGCATAGTTGGATCATCACACACTAGTAAATAATATATACAAAGTGTTTACTTTTAATTTCTTCCTTTAGCGGGTCATTGCTAGTGTTCACTGGTTTATCATCGTCATCACTGTCAGACTCCTCCTTCTTAATGTTATCCTGGAGCTCTGTCTGTTGGGTCACTATATGCTGCATGTATTTATTCTTTGCCACGGCCCAATCCACAGATATTGGACGACCTGGGGAAGTAAACATTAACTAAAATAAAAGGACAAGATAACTAAAAATTTGCATAAATATTGTAATAAGTATCGCTAATGTTTTTTTTTTTTAAACTAAACTATCAGATAAACTTAATGGACAAATAAAAATTTTTAGGCATATCAGCATATATGCTGCTTGATTATCAGCAAATTCGACGAATATTGGACGACGTAAAAGTTATTAAAGTATTCATCTTAAAAGAAAGGAGAAGGTAAACTTAACAGACAAATACTAATTATTACAGTAGTAAAAGTCATCAACAAAATAATTATGATGCTCGTCCATGACCAATTAATTAAGAAGAAAGTTGAGAAACATTCATTTTAAGACATTTTTCAGAAAATAAAAAGCAGATATAGGTCGCGTCATGTAAAAAGAACGCTGGAAGTAAGTAGAGGGGGTGTGTTTGCGTATGTGTACACTTGCGCACAAAAGTACTAGGCCTATGTTTTTAAATAATTATTAATTAGCCTTTTGCTCGCAGCTTCGTATATTGGTTATTACTCATACCGCGCCTCATACCACCAAATAGACCGATAAATCGCCTACTGCGCAGCTTAACCGCCAGCGTTCTTTTTACATGACGCGACATGACCTATATTTTTTTTTTATACTACATCTATATTTATTATTAAAAAAAATATAGGAAATATTATAAAAACAAATATAGGTAAAATAACTTATAATAGGCTAGATGACTGGTTTTTTTTATTGTCCTATTAATATGTGGCCCATAAATATAGCTGATTAATGAAAACCAAATGAAAATCTGATCAAAAATAAGCAACTTATAAGCATTTTAATATCACGCTAGACAGAGAGACGAAACAGCAAAACGTGACGTCACTTCTCAGTACGCCATATAATCTCTATTCTGCCAAGTAAGGCGTGACGTCATTTTTTGTTTTGTGGGAAAGGGACAGAGTTGTCTCTAACAAAAACTTTAAACGCTCATATATCAGAACATTATTAACCGATTTAAATTATTTTTACAATAAACATACTATATTTACTTAAATTCTTCATCAAAGCTATTGGTTTCAACGATATAAACATCAGTCATCTACCCTATTCTCTTTTTTGTACCTACAATCCAAAATAATTGATCTTAGTAATAGTGTGACAGGTGAGGGTGTTACTCATTAGGAACAAGCCGTCTCTCACAGTTCTAGCCTTAAATAAGGGCTTTTTCTAAAAGTCGTTCTTAATGAATGAAAAATCTTCTTCTATCTCTATGAGAGATTTAGTGTTCAGTACAGCATTAATACCGTTTTACTGAAAGTATACGATTAATATACTATGTATGTGAGTATGATTATAACTAAATAATTACCTAAGAAAGGTTTCATGTTAGTACTCAACAAGGCTTTCTTTGCCATCGGCACATTCTTGAAATGCACGAACGCACAGCCAACTAGCTTTCCATCTGGTTTCTTTAGTAGTTTAACCTCTAATATGTCTCCGTAAGATTTAAAATGCTCCTGAAGAGTTTCCTCCGTAGCTTTGAAGGAGATGTTACGGATTATAAGTCGGGCGTTGCGGTTGACACGGGCTTTCTTTTCCTGTTTGATCACATTTTCTTCTGAAAAAATAATTTTACATATAAATTATCAGAATTTCGATTTCATTTTAAAACATGTGTGGATGTTTTTGTTACAATTAAAACTCATAATTACTGACTAAGTGAAGGTCTCCAAGACTTAGGAGGACATGTTAATCTAGTGACAAGAAGAGCAAGACGCTTTCTATGTGGCAAGCATCACACCTGCCCATAACACTTGATACTTGGTACTTTGGGGGCAGTCTATTTCTGCACAACATGGGCTCTCGGTGCGTAGTCCTGGTGCAGCTAGTCCAGCACCCGGTGTCTCCGAGGAAAGCCAACAGCTCGCTGACGCCGACGCCGTTAACAGTAGCAGTGCCAAAATTGTTAACTTGCGAATACAATCCGGGTTCATCACCATGAGATATTAGATATTAAATCTCTTCATGCCTAGTATATTTGTATGACAATTACTATCGAACTATTGATCCGCATAAGCATAATCAGCCTTTTTAATTGGTCATTGCTGGACTTAGGCCTACCCTCAAAGGACGAATGGGCCATATTCACCACACTGGCCCAGTTGCTGATTGGTGAATTCACATACGACATTGAATTTCTACTCCGAACGTGAGGTTTCCTCACAATGTTTTCCTTCACTGAAAAGCCAGTGGTGCGAGTATCCGTACATAAATTCCAAAGAGCTCATTGGTACGGGCCTGGGTTTGAACCCGCAACCTCACTATTATAAGTCTAGCGCGGTCCCTGCCCGTGGTTTAATTAAGGTGGACCATGGGAAGGAATAAAATCCCCTGGTACACCCAGTTTTCTTGAGGTGGACCAAGGAGGAAAAAATGCCCCTGGTACAGCCAGGTGAACTAATGTAGGTAGACCACGGGCAGGGACCGAAATTAGTAACTACATAGGTGGCCCATGGGGAGAAATAAAATCCCCTGGTACACCCAGTTATCTAGGGGTGGACCAAGGGGAAAAAAAATGCCCCTGGTGCAGCCAGGTGAACTAATGTAGGTGGACCACGGGCAGGGACCGAACATTTTATAATACGGAATATGCATGTGTTTCAATTATTAAACATAATAGGATAAATGGAGAGTTAAACTGAATCCTAACTTTCGTTGAAAAAATAATTTTAGTCGGCTGGTAAAGTTCTGAAATATAAGCGTTCAAAGTATTTGGGAGGGAGTCATCTGTCCCTTCCTAGCAAAACACGTGCATAGTATAGTTTGTTTGGAATCGTGAACTTTGACATCATAAACCTAGTATTTATTTTTATTTTTATTTATTTATTTGGGACAATTAACAGTGGCGTAGTAATAGTTACACAATAACTTAAATTAATAAATGTGATTACTACGCCACCCACAGCATTATCCACAAAATACTAATAAAGGATAATTTTTCTTTGCTGGGGTAACACAGTAACAAAGATAAAGATAAAGATTACGTTTTGACAAAGATAAAGATAAAGAAACATTAAACATTCGTTGTATACAAACAAAAGGGAAATTAGCGTAATGAAAATTACTATTCGAATTGCACAAATAGCCAACAAAATATTAAAGGATATAATAAAAGAGCTTACAAAAGCAATTCCAGAACAGCCCCTCTAAATCGTGGCAGAGAGAGTCCAAATATATCTACGTTTACGAAACAAGTGTTATACGTGTCAACTAGTTGACGCAGGGGTGTACGTTTACCGGCATTTGTACGAGTAATGTAAGGTTTAACACAAAGCAGACGATTTTTACGCACACTCCTACGTGCAACCGTTCCAGCACAAATATAGAACAATTGACTAGTAATATCAGGACAATCGAATCTATTATTAATAATACCATGTAAGAACGTGGCACCAAGAAATAATCGTCGAGAGCAAAGGGGTATGAGCTTAAATTTTTTAAGTAGCTTTTCGTACTCAAGGTTTGCATGAAAACATCTATAGTTGACAGCTTTTAGAAATTTTCTTTGAACTTTTTCAATCATGTCGTTGTATTTGGAATAGATAGGATTCCAAATCTGGGTAGCATACTCTACACGTGGCCTGACAAGAGATGTGTAAAGATGTATGTAAGTGGAGGGCTGAACAAAATCTTTGGCGGTTCTCATCACAAAACCGTACATTTTGAAAGCGGATTTAATTATATTATCTGTATGTACATCAAGGTGTAGCTGGGAATCTAGAGTAACGCCAAGGTCTCTAATAAGTGGCACCTTCGTAAGGGGGATATTACAGAGTGAATAAGTATTATAAATGTTTTTTTTTTTTTGGTAAAAGTAACACTGTGACATTTAGGTAAGCTAAGATGCAATTTATTTGTTATGCAGTATTGAGTGAGTCGATTCAAATCTGACTGAATCAGTAAGCAGTCATTAGTATGTTTGATTTGTCGATAGATTTTTAAATCATCAGCGTATAATAAGAAGTTTGTGTGAGCAAAACATGTATCAATATCGTTAATAAACAGTATTAATAAGAGAGGGCCAAGAATAGAGCCCTGGGGCACGCCAGACGTAACAGTAATATAATCAGAGTTGTGTCCACTGATAACAACTTTTTGTGTACGGTTTGTTATGTAGGACATAAACCAGCGCAGAAGGTTACCACGTATACCATTGAAAGCAATTTTATTAAGGAGAAGTTCGTGGTCTACCTTGTCAAACGCTTTTTGAAAGTCTGTGTATATCGCATCAGTTTGACAGCAACTATCCAAACTTTTGAATAGTTGATCAAGAAAGATGGTAAGATTAGTAACAGTGGAACGCTTTTTAACAAATCCATGCTGTTGTGGTATGATCAGTTTATGAAGTAAAGGGTAAATCTCGTTATGAACAAGCCTTTCAAAAAGCTTTGACAGGGCAGACAAAATGGAAATGGGCCTATAATTTTCTACGTTATCCTTTTTACCACTTTTGAAAACTGGTGTAATATTAGCTTGCTTCCAAATACTAGGAAAGCATCCGTCATCAATACATTTATTGTAAATAATACTTAGTGCAAGGTACGAATAATCGGCTGTTAGTTTTAGAAATGCAGCAGGTATTCCATCAGGACCTGCGCCCTTGGAAGGATCTAAAGATTTTAATGCTACGTGAACTTTTTGAGGGCTGATATAAATATTGCTAATTAAATCACACCTTTCATGAAGAACATCTGACGGTGTCCAATTGCTATGTTCAAGAGTGGACTCTTCGTAAACAGATTTAAAGAATTGAGAAAATAAGTTACAAGCATCAGTAGTATTTCTACTTGGTACATCCCTAAGATGCATATTGGATGGAATACTACTTTTATTTTGTTTATTAGATATATAACTCCAAAATATTTTAATGTTAATATGAATACTATCTTCTACGGATTTACGATATTGAGCAAAGCAACTTTCACATTCCTTATCGAAAATACGGCGATAATAAGAGAACTGTTCATAATCTGAAAGATTCCTATATGTTTTCCAATGAACCCAAGCATTAGTTTTCCTTTTGAATAAACGAATTAAAAAGGGGGTAAACCAGATAGGGAAATTATTTGATCTATTTTTAATAAGAGGAACATGTATCTTGATAACATCATTCAAAGTGTTGTAAAAAGTATCAACAGCATCAGTAGCACTTAAATCATCTAACAAGGTGTGCCAATCGATTTTCGCTAAGTCAGCATTAATGAGCTCATAATTCGCTTTTTTGAAGTTGAGTTTAACTATAGGCCTCTTCTTTGTGCAAGAAAATTGCATATTGGGTGTGATTATTACATAATACGGCGGGTGATATATGTCAACTTTCACCAGTGGCACAACCGATTGATGTAGGGAGCAGTCGGCGTTAGAGATAACTAAATCTAGGATTTTGCCCATGAAGTTAATTGATAGGTTATTTTGGATAGCATTAAGTCCATGAATGGTATTAATCAAGTGCTTATGGCTATTAACTTTTTTGCACCCAGGATAGACTATATAATTATTACTATTAGACCAATCGATATCCGGTAAGTTGAAGTCACCAAAAACATAAAAATATTGTATTTCATTGTTATTTAAAAGTAAACTCAAAAATTAAACTAAATATTATTGTTGCAGTTGTAGTACTTGTAGTAGGTATATTGAAGATAAGGCAACAGAACAGTTCGTAAGATTTGTAACAGATTATAGGTCTGCGCGATAAGCTATACCGGTAACTGTCCAAGTACGACTGGCGGAGGCAGAGGGCGCGCGATGCGCGGCGGCGGTGCGCGCGGGCAGCTAAACCGGTCCGTTCCGGATTGCGTGTCGCTACTAACTCCATCCTAAGCTGCGGCGCCCGGCTGGCGATAGAACAATAGACGCATTGGCAGGCTGCGCGTTTCCAATGCTTCCAAATCGCGACATTAAATACGTATTATATACTCGTAAATAAAAGTATATATTTTTGTATGAATATAATATTCTATGTGTAAATGTGCATGTGTATTATATGTGTAATGTGTGAATATATATTATATATGTAGTAAAATTATTAACTTAGGCCAGTGATAAATAAATATGATTTATGTTATTTACGTAGTTATAAAATAATATATAATATGTGTATATAAATGAGAGAGTAGCCTACACAGTCCCTGTATAATATGAAACTAATGTTTACTTCGTTATTTATGCACATATAAAAATTTTATTTTCGATGATTTGTTTTGTTGCCAGTCAGCTATTTTTTGAGTCAATATAAATACACATGTATGCGTATTATGTTTCACGGCTTCATTCTTTGCGATTTTGTTTACATATAGAACACGTGCTAGTATAGAATTTAATTGGAATCGTGTTGTTTGACGTCGTAAACCTAGTATAGTGCCCTCCCTGTCTAATATGAAACTAAAATGTTTATAGCTTTTTTATTTTTGCGCATTTTAAATTTTTGATAATTTGTTTTGTTGCCAGTCAGCTTTTTTGTGAGTCGATAAAAAAAACACATGCATATTCCCTATTGTCATCCTTACGTTTAACAGAAGGCTTATTATCCTCTGATGTCCCACTTTCTGTTCTCTTCTTCACATTATTCTCTTGTATCTGTTCGGCATATTTATGTTTTGGAATAGCCCATGACACATTTATAGGTCTTTCTGTAAGTAAAATACATTTCAATTATAACAATTATCTCCCATGCCTAAAATTAAGCAACTGTTAGCAAATTTATAAAAAAAAAACTTTTTTAACTGACATATTTCTCAAACTGTTTCTAGCTACCAACTAGTGTTAGTGGTAGCTTGTAACAGTTTGAGAAATTTGGCATCCAAGGCAGAGACATCTGTAGCTTATTTGTCATAGTGACTGCTCGTATGCAGGTTCGAGTCCTGCCGGAGGTCATAATTTTTATTCCTGTTTAAGCTTTAAAAACATAGAAATACCATAAATGTGGAACACACACAAAAAACACTTCACACTAAAAAAACACAAACACTTTTTTTAAATATATTCAAAGAATAAATTATTATACCTACTCTAGATTATTTTTTAAAATGTTGGTAACCATTGCTTCGGAATTATAAAGGTTTCATTAATTAATCATGCTGTTTACACATGCTTAGGCACATAGTCTGGCTCGAAATTATACCTAGCTAATAATGTATATGTTTTGACTATGTTCTGTTTTGTGTATCAATAAATAAAATTAATTAAATTAAATTATAATTTTTACTTTGCTTACCAAGAAATGGTTTTTTGTTTGTAGCCGCCAAAGCATTGTTAGCCATGGGAACTTGAGTGAAATGAACAAATCCGCACCCGACTAGCTTGCCGTCTGGTTTCCTCAGCAGTTTCACTTCCTCAACTGTACCATATTTGGAGAAATGTTCCCTTAAAGCATCTTCGGTTGCTTTGAATGATATGTTTCTGACCATCAACCTGGCATTTTTATTCACACCTTCTTTAAACTTTGTGTTATCTTCTAGCGTACCCTTATCACTTTCTAACTGAGTCATATTGTTTTTTTCTGATGATAGTAACAAGAATAAGCAGACAAAATTCACATTCACGTGGGTTTCACCAAAACATAACCTAGACGTCAGAAATTGTTACAGGTATTACTTTGGTAGTATTTAGATATAGCAGCCTTGTAAGTTAATTTCGTAGACACCATACAAATGCAATTTTCAGGTCATATTCAGCATTTTAATTAAATTTTTGCAGTTGAAATTTTTGTCTATATCCATTGAGCATTTAACTAGAAGAGACGGGACTTCCATACATCGAGTCAATATTTCATTTTTTTTTAAGAGTTTGTGTCGCATCTTGTAGCCAATATAACAAGTAAGTACTTCATTCGCACCACATGGGTACCAACCAAACAAACGAATAGGGTTGTAACAGTCCAGCTTTTATCGATAAAATGTACCGGCTAATGCACAGACTAAAAAACCCTTTTTTATATTTTACCGGATAATCCATATTACTGTAACGTTGGAATTAGATGTAAGCAAAATGAAACGCAATTTTATATTCAATCTAAAAAAACTATTTATCTAGGTAACATTAAAATACAAAATATAGTAGCCAGTCGCGCGCGTGAAATCCAAATGCACGCACCCGCGCCATTTTGCGCCGCTTATACAATTTTTCAATACCAACACGCGACCATGCTAGCGCGCTATCTTCAGCGCACGCCCTGAAAGAAACAAAAACAATACATATTATGGGGTGGTGATTGTTCTTTTTATACGATTGTGTTATGGACGTGACGGCAGCCTATCTAAAAAAAACAAAAAAATACTAAAATAATGTTTATTTTAAGCAGTATATATGTTGGCGTCTTCATCAGTCTTCGTTGAATTCGTTGCACAGTATTTCACTTGTGCTGGAGACGTTGATGTGAGGCGCAGGCTTTTCAATATAAATGTGTATTTTCTTTATGTCAAATTGGGGCTAGATTTGGGGCTAGGGGATACATTTTTATTTTCGGGGCTCAACAAGTCGAAAAAGGTAGATCTAGCCCGGAAGGGGCTGACTTGGCAACACTGTTTACGCACCCGAGTGTGGGCAAGTGTTTTACGGCCTTACTTAAAAAAACTTTTCAACCGTTAGTCACTGCTTAAGATGCTCTGCCATCTTCTCTCTGACGTGAAGTTGCACGTGCTAGAAAAGGACAGAAGTTTAAGCAGTGACTAAGAGAATCGAGATTATTTTAGGTAAGGCCGTAACTGTTAATGTGGTGTTACATGTAATTTCAATTTGTTTTCAAAAATCTGAAGAAGCTTGTAATAAATAATCCTCAAGCTTATGCTAACGAAAAATATGCTTAGGTAGAAATCTAGCTATAGTTATTATTATTATTTGATAATAATGTATGTTGTTGCTGTTGTCCCTATTTAATGATCATTTTTGGTGAACATTGAATCGAATGCCTACAATATAATTTACATCTCTATGCAAAAAAAATATGTTTGGGCAATAGTAAAAATTCAGAACTTTTTTACTCTAATATCCGAGATATAAATCTTTGCTGCTGGGCGCTGCCGCTGGATACGATTCGGGCCATGTGTAATGACCGAATTGTTCATGGGGTTTTAACAGTTCACTTTCATGAAATGCAATGAAAAAAAACACTATTTAGCACTATTACATTATTATTATTACTTTGAAAACGTGAGTAAGCCCGTATAAATAGAACAAAAATCCTTTTCTATAAAAAGTATGCTTGCGTTTAACCATATATAACAATCACTAAATTATCGGTTTCTAAGTTATCGATAATTTTGGTACATCACTATCTTTGTTTATTTAATGTAAGCAATCTTTTTAGTTCTAATTTATATGTACGTTTACTGCCGTATGCGGCTACAAAATGTAATTTGATGCTTACCGGGCCTCATCCAAAGGAAACTTGGCCATAAAAATCCATTTTTTGTTTCCAATGCGGCAGATTCTAAACCCGCAAATTTCGCACGTAACACTCCGCGGTTTTGGCGGCATTTCACTCCAAGCTCACCCACACTCTTAGTTCACAATATCAAGTTATTAGATAGTTCGGGTAACTATTAAAAATGCAATTAAATTCACAAGCAAAAAATAAAATAAACAAACGGACAAAGAACGGCGAATGACTGGGAATGAGCGAATGAACTGATGACCGACGACGGCCGGATGGATCCACCCCCGTCCCACCCCGCCTGCAGGTCACCATTATTTGCGACACAAACTCCATACAAAAATTCAATTTGTTCGTAGTGTCGTCAGCCTGTCTATATCCTCCAAAGAAAGGAAACAGATGTAATTTTTTTTTTCTTTTTTTTTTAATTTCTCCTGCCTAAACATATGTACGGCCTGACAAATGACAATGACATATGATAAAATGCAACGCAGTATTTTTATTTTTTCATAGTGATTGGCATCGCACGTTGTGCATTCTGCCAGTGTCAAGTTTATGAATTTTCACGTTTATTTTATTAAAATCAAGTCAAATATGTAATTAAATCACAGTCAGTCACACGAAATCAGTCATAGTCGAGTCCAAGTCATGCCCTAGTAAAGTTGTGGCAACTTTACTATGAGCTTCTACGGAGTTTTGAAAACAACACGAAAAGACATGTTTCACCACATTATATCACTTGCCCACACTCGTGCATCTAATTCAACACTCAATGAATAAAACACCACCATTTTTAATCATTAATTCACGAAAAAACACAAGTTTAAGAAAATAATAGAATGCAACGACATGATTTTTCCGTGTTCCCGCCAAAACTCCTGCAACGCAGTACACTGCTGCGTTCCGTAATGCGCCAAAAGCAAGCTAAAAGTGATAATATCGCGAATCCGACCAGTCACAGTTATTACTCGATCAAATCAAAGCCCTTATATTTTGTGACTATTTTTGGTCGAATTCCAGATGTTTTCACTTTTAGCGCATTACGGAACGTAGCAGTGGTTCACACGAAAAACTTTTCGCAGATGGCACCAGTGGCGGTCCAGATGTGGCAAAATCAAGTTTTCTTGTTTTGCATAACTATCTGCTCTTGATGAGGACGGATGTTATCGATACTCTAGTCCAAGAAAAAACTCATAGAGAAGAATAATATAGGTACTCGGAAAAACTGGACAGAGCTTTATTATAAAAACGGACGTGGTTTTGAAAAAAAACTGAAAGGCGACTGCGGGGCATATCATGTAACTTTTCGGGACCGCAATTCGGATACGAGTTGTCAAAAATAAACACTTGTCACTGTCACTGCCAAAACTCATTTGACCCTGCAGGGTAGGATGAAACGCCAAAAACCGACGGATTTGCTTAACTTAGTTAAGGAAATCAATGCATTCGATAACGATAGCGAGAGAAATCTCTCCGTGATACTGTGAAGCTGTGACAGTGACAAGTGACATTTATGACAAATCGCGATCTGAATCGCGATCCCGAACAGTTACATGATTAGTAAGTAGCTCAAGTAGCCTAAAAGGCGACCCTGCTGGTCACCTTTTAGGCTACTTGAGGGACAAGACAAGCCGTTTATTCGTACTTTTATGTAAGATTACACATAAATACGCTGATGTGACCATCAATTATTTAAATGTATGCTGTTTTTTTGCGTTTAGGCAGGGTACTTTCGGCTAGTTTTAGTTATATTCTGAAAGTCGGCTACTTTAGGCTACTTCCACTGTGAAAAATAGCGAAATTAGGCCCTACGCTGCTAGCAACACTGCGGGCGTTAGCACTTAGCAGCTTAGGGTTTTTTTGGCGGGAACGCGAGAAAATCATGTCGCTGCATTGTATTATTTTCCAAAACTTGTGTTTTTTCGAGTGTTAATGCATAAGAATGGTGGCGTTTTATTCATTAAGTGCTGATTTACGAGCAAAAGTCTGGGCAAGTGATATAATGTAGTGAAACGTGTCTTTTCGTGTTGTTTCCAAAACTCCGAAGAAGATTGTAGTAAAGTTGCCACTACTTTACTAGGGTATGATTGGACTTGACTGTGACTTACTGTGTGTGACTTGGACTGTGACTACGACTCATTTAACTGGAGAAAAAAGGATCGATGAAGTAAAATGTATTCGGCTGAAGGACTAGTATCCATGGCCAGGAACTATTAAAAACAACAACAATAGCAGCTTAGCAGACTGACCAAATAAGTATGACGTCACACACTCCGCCCGCAAGTTTCTCATTTTTTTTTTGGCGGGAACACGGAAAAATCATGTCGTTGCATTCTATTATTTTCTTAAACTTGTGTTTTATCGCGAATTAATGTTTAAAAGTGGTGGTGTTTTATTCATTGAGTGTTGAATTACATGCACGAGTGTGGGCAAGTGATATAATGTGGTGAAACATGTCTTTTCGTGTTGTTTTCAAAACTCAGTAGAAGCCCATAGTAAAGTCGCCACAACTTTACTAGGGTATGACTTGGACTCGACTATGACCAATTTCGTGTGACTAACTGTGATTTCATGACATATTTGACTTGATTTTATTTAAAAAAAAACTTGAAAATTCACAAACTTGACACTGGCAGAATGCACAACGTGCGATGCCAATAAATAAGAAAAAAAAAAGTTTCTCATTGCAACTCCCTAACCTCCATGGTCCGCATCGACGATGCGCCACCTGGCGGATAAAAACACAGCGTGGATCCCATAGTGGATCGCCATTGTTACACTTCCTTTCATTCCTTTGTCAATGTCAATAACAGCTGTGCTGGGAAACTTCACTCACTCACAGGTGCTGCGTTCCGTAATGCGCTAAAAGTGATAATATCGCGAATCCGACCAAAGTCAGAAGTATTACTCAATCAAATCAAAGCCCTAATATTTTGTGACTATTAAACTTGGTCGGATTCGCGATATTATCACTTTTACCGCATTACGGAACGCAGCAAGGTTATGCGTGAAAATTGAAATTGTTTTTTCGTGAAACATATTTTAATACAAATTATTATAAATATGCATTCGCGATCACTATTTAAAATGTGCAACAAAGTGATTTTGTATCAAACTTTCACCAGAACTTATGGGTACAAAGTTGTGAAGAGACCCGACCCAAAAACTCTGAAAATGCCTACACCGGGGTCTGCACCCAGTCTGATGGAAATCATGAAGGAGAAAATACGACTAAACGGACCTTTAACAGTCGCTGAATACATGCACATTGTTATAACGAATCCTACAGAAGGATATTACATGAAAAAAGAAGTCATAGGCGAAGCAGGCGACTTCGTAACTTCACCTGAAATTAGTCAGCTATTTGGTGAAATCCTGGGGATTTGGTTTTACGCTGAGAGCCAGAAGATGAGCGCCGGAAAGCCTTTACAGATCGTGGAGCTCGGACCGGGGAAAGGCACCCTATTGATAGATATTTTACGGGTAAAACTGTTTTGCACTACAAAATTTGTTTGTTATAGCTATTAAATTATTTCAGGGAATCTGCTTGTGAAAATTATGCATTAAACTGCACCAATATGTCAGGATAGCTCGATTCACAAATTCTAAATAGAACCATAAAAAAATCATAAAGCTGCTTTTTTTAACGAATAATTGCTGCGTTCCGTAATTCGCTAAAAGTGATAATATCGCTAATCCGACCAAATTCAATAGTCACAAAAGCAAATCAAAGCCCATATGTTTTCTGACTATTATTCAATTTGGGCGGATTCGCGATATTATCACTTTTAGCGCATTATGGAACGTATTACTCTTTTTACGTTATACTAGGTGCACCTACATTTGTCCCCATATTCTCCATGCTATGTAATAGATAAGATTTTAGTTATGGATAAAACTTATAATCTTATGTATTTGGACTCTACATTCATGACTGTGAACCTGTTTCTCCCACACAAGCATGCTCCATCATAGACCATATCTTTGCTTAAGCAGGATTGTGGTCAACACAAATCTATTGGAAATAGCACATATCATATGCTGTGGAATATTCTTACAGGTTCTGCATCGTCTTGGCATTAAGAGCAGTGATGTAAGCCTCCACTTGGTGGAAATCTCGGAGACAATGCAGGCTGTTCAGGCCAACCGACTATGCATATCACACCGGGCTGTGGACCTTGACATGGCTCATAATTTAGAGGTAACACTTATTTCTGTGACCTGGGTATGTCCTAAAACTGCATCCAGAACCACGGGAAGATGGGCAGGAGCGTCCTCTTAGTCAACGGTGGTAACACTCTGCATTCCCCAAGCTGCCTGCCAAGCGTGGAGATTATGGCAACCCCTCCCTGTTAAGGCAGAGGCCTTCGTCCAGTAATGCACATCAGCCTGATAATGATGTAATTAATGAATGACTTATTTCTAACTGGAGGACAGGCAGTAGCGTCATCTCAGTTAATGGTGGTGAGTGATCCCCGAGTCGCCTGCCAAGCGTGGGGAATATGGCAACCCCTCCCTATTAAGGGGGAGGCCTTCGTCCAGCAGTGTGGACGTATTCTGGCTGATGATGACTTTATTCTTAAGCGAAATATATAATAGGAGTGACAGCTGACAAATGATGGTGTGGGTTTGCCTCTCAAGGTTCCAGATATTATACAGAGCTTACAAACTTATAACTCTTGTAGATATAGGCCAATGAAATTTATATGCATGATTTAATGAGGGATTTTCCAGCATGACACATAAAAAGTAAGAAAAGAAGCTCATTGTAGATAGCACTGACCTTGGGCTGACTGACCAGACTTGTCTGTTATTTGAATTTTTTTATGTTATATCATGTGCCCAAGATCAAAAATATTATACTGTTTTTAACTGGCAAGTATAGTCAGCGCCATCTTTCGAGTTGATGAGAACTACTTTACTAGCTCAACCTCGTTTGAGCTGACGATTTATTTTCTTATAATTTGTTACATCAAAGAGTTATTTGTCTACTTAACGTTATTAATTTGTTTTCAGGGAGAAACAGTTAGCGGAATCAAAGTTTACTGGTACAATGATCTAAAAAAGGTGCCAAACGCATTCTCCTGGTATATAGCTCATGAGTTCTTTGATGTGCTGCCTATACATAAATTCGAAGTGAGTATTTATATTCTAGCTAGATAGATATAGGTTGCATCATGTAAAAAGAACGCTGGCGGTTAAGCTGCGCAGTAGGCGATTTATCGGTCTATTTGGTGGTATGAGGCGCGGTATGAGTAATAACCAATATACGAAGCTGCGAGCAAAAGGCTAATTAATAATTATTTAAAACAATAGGCCTAGTACTTTTGTGCGCAAGTGTACACATGCGCAAACACACCCCCTCTACTTTCTTCCAACATTATTTTTACATGACGCGACCTATACATAGCACAGTAATAAAATAAGGTAAAAAGCGGCTCTTGTCTGTTTGTTATCTTTCACAAATTAAGTGGGAAGTCCATAAACCCTGGTGAAGTTTGGTACACGAATTCATGGGTATAGAATTACAGGGAAAAACAGGAATTACTTAAATAGCACGGGCCCATATTAAAAATACCTTACAGACTAACATACATATAAAAATATTCTAATTTATATTTAAGTAAACAACTAGCTATGTTTACATTTTATGTTGGGCATAGCTTTAATTAGTAAGGCAAAGGATTTCTGTAAAAACCAGTATAATGCAGATTCTCCCCGGTAATCCGAGTAATTTTTTTTTCTGCCTTTAGAAAAGCAATCTGTCTTTTGGAGTTTTTTTTGAGCTATAGTCACATAATTATGACTCGGCTTGTGAGGAATGTGCTCAGTAGCACATCCTACTTCATTTTATTTATCAATTCTTCGTTTAAGCCTTCGTAAGGGTTTTCTTGTTATCAGAGTGTTTGCTAACTCGTTTGGGTGGTTCTGTAGCATTTTTTTTATATGTTTGAGCATTCATTTTTATTTCTTCTTCCACTGTTGGCAGTTTCAGGTCCTTGTGCATTATTTCGTTTGTGACATACCAAGGAGCACCAGTAATAATTCCGAGTCTAATTCTAATAAGAATAAAACTATTAAATTGTAGAGAAAAAAAAAAGTATGAGAGATTGACTATGGCCGCATCGACGATGCGTCACCTAGCGGAAAAAAACGCAGTGTGGATCCTCATTACTCTGAAACTCTGATTCGCTTATTCTGTTAAACGTTAAAATAACTATGTACCCCTGTTTGTCAGAAAACAGAAAGTGGATGGAGAGAACTTCTCATAGACATTGACAAAGATGAGAAGCTGTACTACAGGATAGCTGGAAATGAAACCAATGCAGTCAAGGTAAGAATTGTTATTTGATTGACATTATCAGGATATACGTTTAAATTTAAGAAAAATTATGACCTCTGCCCGCCTAGCATGCGAGCCGTGATAAACGTCTATCCACTCTTTTTTCGGAAAAACGAGACAGACGTATTCATATTCTAACTCTCATATTCATATTCCCGCGCGGGGAAAGACCAATTAGTCCTCGGCGCGTGTGGGGGGCCAGGCAGGACTTTAAATATGAGCAATCTCGTAAGTTTCTGACCCAACTGCTTCCCCAAAACTCAAAGTGTGGAAACACTTCATATAAAATATTCAATATTCCAGGATATTATAGTACTCTTTATTAAAAAAAGTAAGTAAGTAAGTTCGTATAGGCTGAGTGGCCAGCCCTAGTGTCAGAGTTAATGTGCCGCCCGAAGGCCTCTGACATGGCTGACGGTTGTTGTTATAGAAACTAGAACAAACAACCGGGACCAACAATTTAACGTGTCATCCGACCCACGGTAGCGCTCAGAAATAAATGCCACTCACGGTCACCCATCCGAAGACTGACCGGACCGTCCGTTGCTTAACATCGGTGATCGTTTAGAATCACCTAGACAAGCTACGCCACGAGCGCTACTCTTTATTATAAACATAATTTACTATAAAATCGCGAAAATAAAACCAGCTGTTCCATAGAAAAATTACATTCACTCTCGACGGAATGTATGGAAAAGCTGATTTCTTTATTGATATCACAGTTGGTTCTATAGTAAAAGTTGTTCATAATGATGAGCGCTATGATGCCCAGCCCGCCTAGCACGCGAGCCGTGATAAATGTCTATCCAATGTTTAAATTTTCCCCTCGAAAACGAGAGTATTTTAGATTAATCACTTTCCCGCGCGGGGAAAGACCGATTAGTCCTCGGCGCGTGCTAGAGGGGCTGCTGGTATATTATGGCCATCGTTCAATGAAACACCCCAAAAAAAACAAACATTTATGTGATGAAGTTAAATGTATATAATTTTCTATGACTGCCTAATTTACATTTCTAAATTATAACTAAGTATGTATTTTACAAAAAGGTATAGGTAATGAGAAGTTTTCTGACAGCTGTCAGAACGTAGTTCTACAGCCAAAAGATAGATGGCGCTGTCGAGACATGATTATCTTTATTTCGCATTAGTTTAAATAAAAAGCAACACGCTACTAATTACTAATCCGCACTTACTAATTTGTGTTGTGGGAGAACAAAAGCATAACAAATATCATGGGTAAGTACTTTGTTAGACGAAAAATAACCACAAAAAATGCATGACAATACAGCAGGGGTTTTCACAACTCAATTGGAAAGGTTTTCGTTCAGATCCTCATTATCCGTCCCAGTCTTCTACATTCCAGATGACAGAGACGGGGAATGTGGAAAACTTTTCCGATTGAGTTGTGTCTGATGTAAATAACCGTTTTTTTCCTTTTGGCATTACGGAACGCTGCATTTGTAGTGATAATATTCAGAATCATGCCTCGTCAACGCCATCTAACGGATTTTTATGTTATTTTTTTAAAACCATACCAGAGGAACCTAGTCTCATCTGGCAGAGACAACAACGGCTTCAAGCAGAGTTGGGGACGGTTTGTCGCAGAAATATACTCACTTTTTTTTGTATTTTCTGGGCATCGATATAAGATTGTCTATTGTATAGAATAATCTAGAATGACTATATCCGCTAGTTGTCTAATATGTTTTTTTTTGTTTGAAGATGCTGATCAGGCCTCCACTAGACACGGGAGACAGGACTGAGCTGGAAATAAGCGCGAGAGGGCTCGGGTTAGCCAGGCAGCTGGCCGAGAGAGTGGACGAGTACGGAGGGATAGCACTGGTCGCTGACTACGGACATGAGGGGGAGAAGGGGGATACGTTTAGGGTTTGTATATTATTATTATTATTATTATTACGAGCCTGAGTTGTCCCAATGTTGGGCAAAGGCCTCCCTACCCTCTTTCCATATGTCTCTGTCCAGAGCTACAACGGACCAGTTGTTCTGGTGTTTGTCTAGGTCGTCCCGCCATCGCTTTTTGGGTCTGCCGCGAGGTCGTTTGCGATCTGGATTCCACTGGGTCGTAATCTTGGCCCAAAGATCTTCCGACATGCGGCAGACATGTCCAGCCCAGTCCCACTTCAAATTGGCTGCCTTTTGGGTCACATCGGCTATTTTAGTCTTGGAACGCAGTTCGGTGTTCCTAATGCGGTCAATTAATTTGACGCCGAGGATACTGCGTTCCATAGCCCGCTGGCAGACTGCGAGGTCGGACTTCTGATCTTTAGTCAAAGACCAGGTTTGCGCTCCGTACGTCAGAATGGGTAGAATGCACACGTCCATGAGCCTGCGTTTGAGGGTTAGTGGCATATTTCCCTTCATGAGATCTTTCATGGACCAATAGCTCCTCCAGGCGTTTTCAGTGCGGCGTGCAATTTCTGCTTCCTGTCTCGCCTGGAAAGAGACTAATTGGCCCAAATAAACATACTCATGGACATATTCAATCTCCACACTCTCAACCGATATCTTGCGCTGTGTGCTGTTGGTCATTAACTTGGTCTTTGACATATTCATCTTCAGTCCGACATCGAGGCTTGCTTTGCTCAGATCTTGTAACATGTGACCCAATTCTAGTGCCGAGGAGGAGAAAAGGACAATATCGTCTGCAAATCGAAGATTGGTAAGTCTCTTATCTCCGACGAGAATGCCCCTCTCTTCCCAGCCTGGCATCAATTTGCGAAAGATCTCTTCTAAAGTGGCCGTGAACAGTTTCGGCGATAGCGGGTCGCCTTGTTTGACTCCCTTCTCGATGAGGAAGGATTGGCCTGCGGTGTTTAATTTTATGGCAGCTGTGCTATTACGGTATATGTTTTGTAGTAAATGTATGTAGGTTCTGTTAACTTCTTGATTTTCTAATGCTTGGAAAATTGACGGGTGGGTAATGCTATCAAATGCCTTAGAGTAATCAACAAATGCTAAGTAGAGGGGTAGGTTGAATTCAGTATGTTTTTCTATTATTTGATTGATTGAGTGTAAATGGTCAGTAGTAGAGAGGCCTTTGCGAAATCCTGCTTGTTCTGGAGGTTGATGTTTGTCAAGAATTCCGGAAATTCTGTTTTCTATGACCTTAATAAATGTTTTGTATACATGTGAAACAAGGCTAATAGGTCGGTAATTTTCAATATTGGATTTGTCGCCTTTTTTGTGTATGAGAATTATGTTGGAATGACAGAATGACTTCGGAAAGGAACCGGTTTGCAATATTGAATTAAAAAAGTTTGTAATGTGAGGAAGCAGTGTTTGTTCTCCTGCTTTGAGTGCATCAGTTGTAATATCGTCATGGCCTGGGGCTTTATTGTACTTCATGTTTCGGAGTGCCTTATGTACCTCGAAACCGGTTATTGGGGCTACCTCTTCAGCACATGAGTATTCATGAGCGATATTAACGGAAGATGTGTTATCGGAGTAAAGATTCCTGTAAAATTCTGTGCAAATTTGCATAATTTTATTTCTATCTCCTTGTCTCACTCCCGTATTGTCTTTGAGGCACACAATAGATGATTTGCCTTGCTGTATTCCCTGTTTGGCAATTTTAAGCGAAGTGTTATTAACTAAGGCGGTTTCTATTTTCTTGACGTTGTATTGTCTGATATCTCTGCGAATGCTGCGTTTCACAGCTCTATCTTTTGCTTTATGTTCCGGGGTGTAATAGCTAAGCTGTTGCCTTTCCTCAATCAGTTGTTTAGTAATAGGACTAAGTTTTTGTTCTTTATTCTTTATTGTTTTTATTTTCTGACTTGCTTTTTGGATTGACTCTCTGATATTATTATACTGAATTTGTACGTCGTCTGAATCTATGTCATCTAAAAGACTGAAACTGTTTTTTAACTCGAAATTGAACTGCTCATGGTTTGCAAAAAGTGTGATTTTGTCTAACTTTTTAAGTGACTTTTTTATCATGTGAAATCGTAATATTTTTAAATTAAGGGATAGTGAGATCCTTAGAGGTCGGTGATCAGAAGTAAATTTAATTGTATTTAACGCCTCTACATTTGAAATAATTTGTTTATTTGAGGATAGGCAAAAGTCGATTTCATTTTTTGTTCTTTTGTCTGGAGATCGCCATGTCCAGCGACGGTGGGACTTCTTGAAAAAGAAACTGTTGCTGATGCTAAGGTTTAAATCAAAAGCAAAGTCTATGAGTCTAGCACCACGTTCGTTCCGAGTCCCTAATCCATGTGGACCGAGCACATTGTTCTTATTTGGATCGGGGCACTTGCCGACTTTAGCGTTGAAGTCTCCTATAATAAGTGTCCATGTGCTACGGTGTTCGTCGTAAGCTTTGTGCACAAGGCTATAAAACTGTTCAATTTCGGCAATAGGATGGGAACTAGTAGGAGCGTGCACCTGGATAATTGTAAGGGATTTGTCTTCTGTTATGCGGAGTTTTAATACTGCTACTCTTTCAGAATAAGATACAAATTGCAAAATATTGTTTTTCCACTTTTTAGAAACTAAGAACCCGACGCCAAACATGCTCCCAGTTCCGGTGTAATAAAATATGTTTTTTTGTCGTTCTACAATATCTTCGCCTTCTCTTCTCACTTCAGCTAAGCCAATTACATCCCATTTGATAGATTCTAAAGCATGTTCTAGCTCAACTAAGCGGCTTTCTGTTCTTAGTGTTTGTACATTATAGGTCAGTATGTTAAATTTCTTAGCATCCGTTAGGCAAGCCATGGTCGTTCGACAGTGAGAATTCCCCGCCCGGAGATTATCTGGCCCCCGGACTCCAGGGAGTGCCGCCGTACTGTCATTAGAGACATTTCCACTGGAGTCGCCGGGCACTTGGGGCCTGGCCTTTGTTGTGTCTGTCATTGAGAGTAAGGGGTTAGACATTTAACCCAACACGCTTGTCTAATGCGGGTTGTTGGGTGCACAGTAGCCATCTAACTAGGCCGGTGGGCGCCGCCGTTGATACGCGAGGTACTCATCCGCCGCCGCCCTAAATCGATATCCTGCACTTATATCGATTGTCCTGCCTTGACCTCGTAAGGACGTTCACGTCCCTGAACCCAAGGCAGCTTCAAGTTGCTGATTGGTCGGGGACTGCCGAAGCAGCAAGCGGTGATATCTCACCGCCGATCCATGATCCGCCACCTATGGACCCCGGTAGTAGCCTACAGCCAAGCCCTACCTGTCTGTGTTTGTATATAATTTGTGTTATGTTCTTGTTTATTTCAAAGTTCATCTCAAAGCTGGGAGCTGTAATCTCGCAATTACGAAACAAATAATGCTAGTGCGCTGGCAAATATAAAATATGCCAACGTCAAATAAAAAGAAAAATGCGTTTTTGGCTCGTAAATGTTGCAAGTATACTAGTACCAGTGGTATAAGATTACATTTCCTACATGATTATAATATTTAAAATCTATTTATAAATGAGGTTCTTAATAATTTAATTTAATATAAATTTTTCGTTCATTTTGAATGTTTTTTAATTAGCAACGAATCTCCGACTTGTACAATTTTTCAGCAAAAGCTTGTAGTTCAAAATATCATATCACTGAATCTTCGAGCATATACTATTGGGGGTAGCAAGCTCGAGCAAACCCCTCTGCCAAAAGATATATAGTATATTCCCTGTGTGTTTTGTGTGCCACAGTGCGTTCATACGAACAGGGATTATCTTTATTAGTGTCGAAATACTTAAAAGTATGCAATGCATATTCACCTCATCCCCCCTAAAAACTGGGGAATGATTATCTCCATTGGCATCTACTAATAGTATCTGATAGTATATTCTCGAAACATCAAATGCATGTAACTTTAAATCTATATCGTGTATTTCAGGCATTCCACAAACATAAGGTAGTGAACCCGCTCGAGAACCCTGGCAAGGCTGACCTCACAGCAGACGTGGACTTCTCTCAGTTGAGGATAGCGGCGTCAAAAACGCCCAGCCATGAAAGCTATGCTCTAGTACTAGGACCTGTGAAACAAAAGGACTTTCTGGAGCGGTCACAGGCAGAAGCTAGGCTAAAAGTACTTATAAACATTATTTTAGTTCTCTATTTTAACTAATAACCAATTGTTCAATGCGTTGCCAAGAGATGGCGCTAAAATATTTGTTATTGGAAATTTATTTTTTATGTCAGAGATCCTATTAGAAATGTTCGTTCCTTTATAATTGGTATGATGATACTGAACGCAGCCCAACATATAAAGCATAATCGTTGTTTTAAAAAATCACTGTATGAGCGATATACTCATGACAATGAAAGCCCTTTTATCTAATTTGGACTACAATTTTATTTCCAGATCCTAATGGAAAATGCGAAATCGGATGAAGATAGGGAAAAAATCAAAAGTGCATATGAAATGTTGGTGGATCCGAAAAAAATGGGAGAAAGATTCAAGTTTATGGCGTTTTACCCATCATCAGTGGGGCCAATATTGGACAAATGTCCACCACTAGGATTTTCAACACCACCCAAAACTTAGTTCTTAGTTTAAAACCTACTTAGATATATTTTATTAGAATGTTATCTATTTATTATTCTAGGCATGTATAGTAGACGATTTTCAATTAAACACTTGGAAATGTTGTTTGCAGTTTTTTCTCCGGATTTTTAATAAGCCCTTATAGGTCATTCACGATGCTTCCTTATGGACGCCTTACAAATAGATTAATCCAAATGGATGCCTTAAATTTTTGTAGACCACTGACGTTTAATCCGTGGCAGAAATCCTCGGTTACGAAGAAAGTATTGATTATATTATTATTGTGGTATCTTTTTTGAATTTTACCGGTAGAAACAGGCCAGGCCGAAATATACAATCGATCGATTTCATGCTAAGCTCGCCTACTCCCAAAGAATACTATTACTATCAGAGCCTCCGTGGCATGTGGTCATCTTGTGAAAAGAGCTGCTCCCCTATTCATAACTCAATCGTAAAGGTTTCCGATCGGATTCACGCTATCTGTCGTTGTCATCCTGAATGTAGATGAATGGGACAGATAGTGTAAATCCGATTGGAAACCTTTCCGATTGAGTTATGAATACCCATGCTGGTGTCTCCAACAACACTGTAATGGGAGATAATGGAAATCCATGACAGAGTTTATCAATATCAAGCAAGCCTAGTGGAAAACTGCCAACTGCTTATTACTCTATGGAATGTAGCTAATAATACTCTCTGTAATCTGTGGTCGTCCGTGGGTTCCGAATCAGTGTTACGAGATACACGGTAATTACCGTAAATGCAAGGTATTTCCATGACGAAGGCATGACGTTGCCATACCCTTACAGGGTCGTTATACCTACTATAAATATGTGTTATCAAATTTTTATAACTGCAATAAATAAATTGAGTATTTTTGTCCAAAACACGGTCTACGGTAATGATCTATTACCGTGTCGTTTTCTACGGTATTTTTAGCATTAATTCTGCCCTCAGAAGCCCAAGAGTAAGCTTCTTCAAGTCAAGCTTCTGAGGGCAGAATTTCCGTGTAAATAATAGTCGGATTTAAATCCAAAATTATAAATATGCGTAAAACGAAACGCATATTCCAATTAGGTAGATATAATCAGCAACATTGGCCGCCGCTGCTGTTGGGAAAATTTCCAAAAATTTCGTTGCTTGTTAGGTCATTTATAATCCGTCAAAATAAAATAAGGTTTTCTGGTCGTGTTTTTTTCTCTTGTATAACTTATATTAAAATGAGTAGTATAATAAACAATCGAAAGACATGAATAAAAAAATTACTTCGTCAATATAAACAACATTGTATTTTTTTACATTGACACGGTAATATAGACTGTATATTTTATAAAGAAATCCAAGGTAAAAGGCGGTTATCTGACAGGCAATTGAAAAAACAATGTTTATAAAAATCCGTTAGATTCGTTAGTTAAGGCATTGACGAGACATGATTCTGATCATAATCACTACCTAAACTGTGGTTCTGAAGATTTTGAATGAATGAATTTAGGCCATTAGGCCAAAAATTCAAACAAAAGGTTTTTTCATTTACATCAGGTCTGTCATGCTTATTTGGTGATTATTTTTTGTCTAACAAAGTACTTGCCCATGGTATTTCCTGTGCTTTTATTCTTCCACAACACAAATTAGTAAGGGCAGATTTGTAATTAGTAGTGTCTGGTGCTTATTCACTAAACTAATGCGAAAAAAAGAGAAATATGTCTCGTCAGCGCCATCTATCCTTTAGCTATAGAAAACCTCCCATTATACACAACATTAACACGATAATTTTAGGCTGCTGATTCGGTAGTTTGAAATTTTCATCTGGTAGCACTGGTTCCGACGATATCGTTATCGTTCGTTCTTTCGTTCAAAATATTCTCTTCTCTTTGTTCAAAATGTACAAATCGTTCATCGATGGCGATGGATGATCTTATTTATTTTCCAAATATCTTGTAAATTTATGTTTTATTTGGCCTAATTACTGAATTTCTATTGATTGTTTAACTCCCTTTAAAACTTTTCATTCGTCCAAGAACTGAGAACTCATTGTGTTTAGGTTTTTAATTATGTTGTGATGATAATCATGAAATGTCAAAATTTTCGTCTGCTGCCAATGATCGAAGAATTTTTCTAGGGTGAAAATCTGTGATGAAAGTAACTTCTTTACATCAACCCATCATTATAGGAACAGCATCTGTGTCGCAAAAGTTTATAAAAGTGGTATCGTGACGCTGCATGAGTTGACGATTTTCGCGAAAGTGAAGGTAAGTCGGAGCCAGACCGATTTCTTTTGTTGTGACTGCTCAACCATTCGTCGCATGTGATAATCGTTTTCCCGTCAGATCTGCAATATGATTTCACTTTTCGTCACTGCTATGTGTGTATCCCAGACAGAATATTTACATGTCCCTGGCCATCATGATAGATAACTTCAATTCACCTGCTCTCAACCTACAACCTTATTTTTCTAGAAAAATCTCTTTCTAAAACTAAATATATATTTATGTTCTAATCATCTTAAGATCCTGACATTAAAATATTTCATTGTAATTTGTGGGGTTGCAACAGCACTTTCTTTATATCTTATCTTTGTTCCTATGGAAGGCTTTTTAATGTGCTATAATAATTTGTTTTAAATATCTAAACATGAAATGCTAAAAAATAACACATGTCATGTTACATCATATGGCACTAATTAGTAAATATTATCCGTCTTGTGCATAAAACACTTTAATAATTTCAAACCTATTTTAGTTAAAAAGTGTTTGGTCTTCTTTTTTCAAACTCATATCGTAATTCGAAAGAAATTTGACAAAACACTTTTTAACTATAATAGGTTTGAAATATGTTTTAGCATTTTATGCATATGACTGTATGAATAGAGCAGCTGTTAACCTTACAATGAAAGGTCATAATCATCAGTTTGTTGCAGTTCAGGATAATAATAATAATACATTAATTAAAATAATCATGGCAATAACATAAATAAATAAATATTTTGGACATTTATTACACACAGCGCCATCTAGCCCCATACTAAGCAAAGCTTGTAATATGGAAACCAGATAGCTGATAGAATACTTATATACTTTATTTTCGTAAATACATACTTATTATACATACTACACCCATATATATATTTAGGCTTTATTTCCTTTTGTGATTGATCAAGGATAGAAGTTATAGTGACAGTATTTGTTGATTTCATTTACTTTATATACCTAAACGGATAAAAGGTTTGTTTGGAGGTAGCTTTTAATCTGAAATCAGTAAGCCACCCTATAATCCTTGAATAGTTATTTGTTACTTTTCTACAGAACACTGAGTTAAGATACAGCTAGTCAAACCTAAATTATGTATCTAAAAATGTCTAAATTAATTTGATATTTAGTTATTATCAAACCTGTCTTCCGAGTTTTATTCATGTTATAGGGGTCTCTACTGCAGAGTCCACCTGGGGAAGTACCACACCTTTGCCAGTTATTCAACTGCCAAGCAGTAGTGTGCAAGCATTACTGTGTTCAGGTTTGAAGGGTAATGTTACCAGTGAAATTACTGGGTATGAATAGATTTAACATCTAATATCTCAGGGTGACAAGCGCAGTGCAGTGTGTCGCAGGATTGTGTTCGCAATTTCACAATTCTGGCACTACTGCTATTATGGACATGCGTAACGCTTACCACTGTTGAAAAAGTTTGTACTGAAAAGTTAAACCTTTATGTTAATATATTCAACAAGATTGTCAGTGACGTCATTGTCATTGCGAAAAGTAAAAAGAGATGTCTGTGAGTTGTCAAGCGTGAAAATAAAAGATCGATTCAGTTAAACTAAAGTTTATTTGTAATTAATAGATAGGATCTCATTAGCACTGCATTAATTCGTTCCGTGTACTTATACCGTTGCTGCACATCTGTATGCCTAACCAGCTTGGATAATTCCACTGTTCGCAAAACATCAATAGGTTATTGGTCCCATCAATTTCATCATGGAAATTAGTAACGGAAAAATTCAGATTGGTCTCTTAGAAGGAAAATCCAATTGGGATACGTGGAAGTATAAAGTGACATGCCTACTACGTACTGTACCGTCAGCACTAGAAGTAGTCGAGGGCACCTTCCAAAAACCCGATGCACCAGCCGCCGGAGCTGGGGACGCCGCGCTCGGCGCGTACAATGCGAACCTCGAGCGTTTTGTAAAAGCCGACGCAACCGCCCTTCTATTATTGACGACCAATATGCAGGAAGAGACTCTGAGAAAAGTTATGCGGTATACTAAAGCACGTGAAGTATGGCTTGAGTTACATCGCCTCTTTGATGGCACAAACGAGGATAAGGCGTACAATCTTTGTATGAGCTTTTTTGGTTATAAAAAAGATACATCAGACGACGTAACAACACATCTGTCTAAATTGAAGAATATTTGGACACAGCTTCAACAAGAACTTAACAGGGACAACAACAGGGAGTTACCAGAGTTGCTATTAATTTGCAAAACCCTCGACACCCTTGACGAAACCTTTTTCGCGTTCAGAAGCAGCTGGCTGTTACTACCGAAGACTGACAGAACCATAGAAAGTTTGACAAGCCATTTATGCGCATTCGAGCGAGCTTTGCAAAAGAGTAATAACGTGCAAGAAGCTTTTCTCACGAACTCAAGTACCCCACATGCTATCGAGAAAAAGAAGGATAAGAAGTTGAGATGCAACTACTGTCAGGTTATCGGACATCGAGTCAGAAACTGTCAGAAATGGCTCAAGGATGGCAAGCCCCCGAAAACAAGTAACCAGCAATCAACACCTTCTACATCTAAAACCGCGAACATGACCCTGATGTCTATTGAAAACACAGAAGTTTTTACAATCGATCGTGACACCGAGAGTTGGTACGTGGATAACGGCGCCACGAGCCATGTAACAAACCGAGCTGATATGTTCCAGAATTTTGAACATTTTGATGGAAACCGTACTGTGACGACAGCTAATGGCAATGCGATAGACGCTAAAGGCAAAGGTTCAGTAATCATAGAAACAAATGTTAAAGGGAAGCTACAACGAGTTACCCTGCAAGACGTTTGGTACGTTCCAGCTATCAACAAGAATTTGTTCTCGGTTTTAGCTCTTCACGACAAAGTTCCAAGCAGCATGTTCTCATCGACGACAAAAGAATGCACCGTCTATGTCAATGGAGAAGCAAAGCTGATAGGAAAACGACAAAAGCAAGGTGGATTATATCGTTTAGACGTGAAAAACGTAGCACCAGCTAATCCTCCCGAAGTCTATGCAACGACTGCAACGATGCAGCTCTATCACGAGAGACTTGCGCACCAGAACAAGAGACACGTGAAAGCGACAGTTAAACGTGAACTGGGGTTAGAACTTCCTCTTGATAAGGAGTCATGCGAAGGCTGCATATATGGGAAAGCCCATAGACTTAAATTCGGTACGAGAACTAGAGCCTCAAAGCCAGGAGAGCTCGTACATACCGACGTTTGTGGACCATTTCAACAAAGCTACACGAAGTTGCAATATTACGTTCTGTTTAAAGACGACTTTACAGGATATCGTATGGTGTACTTCCTGAAATACAAGTCCGAGGTCAAGGAAAAACTCGCCTTGATGCTAGCTCAGACGAAAGTAGCAGGACATACCGTGAAGTGTCTTCTCAGCGATAATGGTGGTGAGTTCGACAACAAGTCTGTTAGAGATATCTTAGACTCACACGGAGTGCTTCAGAGACTTGTGGCTCCGTATACGCCTGAACAAAACGGTGTTAGTGAAAGAGAAAACAGAACTCTTGTTGAGACTGCACGCTCAATGATGTATGCGCATGAACCGATGCCGCAACAACTGTGGGCTGAACTTGTCAACACTGCCGCTTATATTTTGAACAGAACCGGTCCAACAAACTACGACAAATCTCCCTATGAACTTTGGTTTGGAAAGAAACCCATTATCAAACATCTACGGATAATTGGTTGCACCGCTTACGTCCACATACCAAAGCAAAAACGGAAGAAGCTAGATAAGAAAGCGATTAAAGGCAGACTCGTTGGTTACGATGAAGATTGCTTTCGTATCTGGATTACAGACGGAACAAAAAATACACTTGTTCTTTCACGAGATGTAATTTTCCACGAAAATGCCCTGCCTACCGAAGACATTGACGCGCCTAATATGGAAATTGACTCAAATGTGAGAGAATATACATTACGGTTGCCAGCAGACTATGTCAATGAAAATGAACAACGGGCTCCCGTTCTGGAAACACATCTAGATCCTTTGACAATCGAAGCCGAGGGAGATAATCAACAAGTGATTTTGCGCGATCCTGAACGTAGCCTCGAGGGAGTAATAAACCTGGAACCAGTCCAGGAAGGCCAAGTTCAAGAATCGGAGTCTGTTTTACAGCAAGATCACGATGATCTCGATGAAGAGATTTTTCACGACGCTGAATCGCCCCCCCGCTACAATCTTCGAGATAGAAGCCAAATAAGACGTCCAAAGAAATTTGATGATTACGTGTGCGTTACTGAAGCATTCCCGACAAATTTTTCAGACGCTATGAATCGAAGAGATCACGTAGAATGGCAACGAGCGATGGCGAGTGAAATGAAATCACTAAGTGACCTCAAAGTGTGGACACCTTGTGTTCTACCGAAAGGCAAAAAGGCCCTTCCTTGCAAATGGGTTCTAAGAATCAAAAGAAACCCTGATGGCTCAATCGACAAGTATAAAGCTCGCCTTGTCGTTAAAGGCTTTAAGCAGAGAAAGGGACAGGACTACGACCAGACCTTCAGTCCTGTAGCACGCCTTGCCACTATAAGGGCGTTATTGAGTGTCAGCGCACAAGAAAACTTGCATCTCGTACAGTTTGATGTTTGTACTGCGTTCCTTAACGGAAAGCTCCAGGAGGAAATTTATGTACAACAGCCAGATGGCTACTCAGATGGAACAACGAATGTTTTGAAACTTCATCGGAGCCTATATGGTTTAAAACAATCTCCAAGGTGTTGGAATTCTTGTTTTGAAGAAATTTTAAAAGAAATGGACTTCAAGCAGTGCGAGGCTGATTGTTGTCTGTACACCAAAGTAATCGATGGCAAAAAGTTATTGATAACATTGTATGTCGACGATGGATTAGTAGCTGCTACTGATGAGGAATTGGCTAATACCTTCCTGAATGATTTGAGTAATAGACTACGGATTACTACGAAGCCTGCGTCATATTACCTGGGTCTACAAATAGTCAGAGAAGATGATGGTTCAATTTTCATTAACCAAGAAGCTTACGCCGAGAAAGTTTTGGAGCGTTTTGGCATGTCTGAGTGTAACCCTGTTACAACACCTATAGAAAAGGAACCTCGACCAGGGAAAGTGGAATCGGAGAAAGCTGAAAACTTTCCATATCGTGAAGCTGTCGGAGCACTGGCATACCTCATGGTCGGAACACGTCCGGACATAGCTTATGCTGTGGGAGTTGTCTCACGGACATTGGAATCCCCCACAAAGGAAGACTGGCTTAGAGTAAAGAGGATCATGCGTTACATTAAAGGCACACGCTCTTGTGGTATTATGTATAAAGCTCGATACCAATCCTGTGTACTAGAGGGGTATAGCGATGCGGATCACGGAGGTGACCGAGAAACTGGACGGTCAACGACAGGAGTAGTATGTCGTTATTCAGGTGGCGTTATATCATGGTTGAGCCAACGACAAGCATCTGTAGCTATTTCTACCACTGAAGCCGAGCTTGTAGCAGCTAGTGAGGGAGCCAGAGAGCTAGTTTGGCTCAATAGAGTCATGATGGACCTAACCATTCTAGTGAAGACTCCAACGTTATATGTGGACAATGAAGCAGCAGTTCGTCTTGCCCACAACCCAGAATTTCACAAGAGAACGAAACATATTCGCATACGGCACTTTTATGTAAGAGAATTGGTTGCTGAATGTGCTATTGAGGTGGAGAGAATTGGTACCGCCTACCAAGTGGCCGACGTCTTGACCAAAGCACTACCTTTTGCAACCTTCGCTTCCTTCTGTAGGGAACTAGGTTTAGAATCATTGTTGAAGGGAAAGTGTTGAAAAAGTTTGTACTGAAAAGTTAAACCTTTATGTTAATATATTCAACAAGATTGTCAGTGACGTCATTGTCATTGCGAAAAGTAAAAAGAGATGTCTGTGAGTTGTCAAGCGTGAAAATAAAAGATCGATTCAGTTAAACTAAAGTTTATTTGTAATTAATAGATAGGATCTCATTAGCACTGCATTAATTCGTTCCGTGTACTTATACCGTTGCTGCACATCTGTATGCCTAACCAGCTTGGATAATTCCACTGTTCGCAAAACATCAATAACCACCAGGCGAATGTCTCACTCGTCTCATCACTAGATTGTATAAAAAAAAGTGTCAAATTACTGAATAAAAGTTGCTTACACAAAGATACCGAGAGAGATCTGCGCACAGGAAGGCCTCCCACTAGGTGGATGCACCATTTATGCCATAAATGTAGAGTCCCAGTTGAAACACTATATTGAGTTGTATTGAAAATAGTGAAGTAAAGTAATGTAATTTGATTTATTAAGTAAAAGTACAGCAATAGTTCAACACAGGTTCAGGTGTTAGGCAATACCTCCCTTTAAGGGTGATTTGATGTGATTATGTGTCAGCAATAGTTAGCTGAATCCCACTCGCGCGTCTGTCCATCGTGGTGCTTCAAAGCGCATTCCTATGTCACTTTAATATACTCCATACAATGTGTAACAAAGATTTTCAACAATACTGAAGGGTATGTCATCATCATCAGCCCGGAGACGTCCACTGCTGAACGAAGGCCTCCCCCTTAGACCGCCACACTGTACGACAACCTGCCATTTGCATCCACCGGTTGCCCGCGACTTTTACAATGTCGTCGGTCCACCTAGTGGGAGGGCCGAGGAAGGGTATGTATGAACTCATAATTATGAACGACTTTTTCTATGAAGTTCAAGCCTGAAATCGCGCAAAAAATATCAGCTGTTCCATACGTTTTGTCCAATGTCAATGAACTTTTTGTATGGAACAGCTGATTTACTTTTCCCGATTTCATGGTTGGCCCCATAGTAAAAGTTGTTCATAATGATGAGTACATACATAAATACAATACAACAATAGTCCATTATACGAAATATTTCAATGTTTCGAAATCGCCTTCCGTAGTTTCTGTATTTTAAAACAAATTTCGAATCTGATTCGATTCGAAAACTACTCTCGTCATCTCCGTCTTATGCATTAAGAATGACTGAGAGAGATAGTATTGTTTACAATAGGCTAGATGACTGATGTTTAAATCGTTGAAACCAATAGCTTTGATGAATAATTTAATTGAATATAGTATGGTAATTGAAAACATTATTTAAATCGGTTTATAATGTTCTGATATATGAGCATTTAAAGTTTTTGTTAGAGACAACTCTGTCCCTTTCCCACAAAACAAAAAATGACGTCACGCCTTACTAGTCAGAATAGAATTTATATGGCGTCCTGACAAGTGACGTCAAGATTTGCTGTTTCGCCTCTCTGTCTTGCTTTTTTTTTTTTTTTTTTTTTTTTTTTTTTTTATGAATGACTATGCTGTTGGCCTCAGATGGCCTCTACAGCGTCACCGGACTTTAGGCAAGCGCAAACGGCGCTCGGCCTAGGTTTAGGTTAAAGGCGACTAGCTCAAGGGCACCTCAGACGGTACGAACCTCGGCTTGGCCGTCGCCGGGAGTGGGGTCAGACTTGCCCTGGCACCCCAGAAGGGGTATGCCCTGGGGCCCTAGTAGATTGATCTGGTTGACTACTTGGAGAGAATCTAACAGATCTTCTGACAGATCTGGGGAGTCCTCGACCTCGCCGGCGAGGTCGGTGCGTGTTTGTGTGCCTTTGGTAACCGGCGCCTATACCAAAGACGGAATACTTCTTGTTGCTAGGAGTGGTCGGATCAGGCGAGCCCAGCGCCGCCGAGGTGATGACGGCTATGGGGTCGTCCGGGTCGCCCAAGACGTGTCTGGGGCGTCTACGGAAGGGGGGTGGGTCTGTCGTGTCTGTCGTATAGTTCGAGGCTTGGACTATGAGTGGATTGGGATGGTGGGGGGTCGCATCGAAATAGCGGCGCGAAGCGTACTTAATGTACTGACGGATGGAGGGGAGTTCGAGATCGCAGTGCAGGTCGGAGTTTCGCATGAACCAGCTAGCACCGACTGCTCTGCGGATAAATCTATTTTGTATGACTTGGAGTTTCTCTAGATCTATGCTGGAGGCATGAGCGAACGCCACGGAGGCGTACGTCATGACGGGGCGAATACAAGTTTTGTAAATTGTAACCTTATTTCTAAGGGACAATTTACTACGCTCGTTGAGAAGGGGAGTGAGCCGGCCTAAGAAGAAGGCTGCTCGGTTGCGAACTAACTGGATATGCTTAGAGAACGTGAGTCGACGATCAAGGGTCACACCGAGATACTTGGTCTCGGTAGCCCATGGGATGGGCTGGCCGTTGAGCGTGATATGCTTAGAAGGAGGTCTTTTGAACGGATGAAAGTACACGGCTGCACTTTTATCGGGGTTAACGGTGATAGCCCACTTCTTGAACCAGTCTCCGAGGAGATTGAGGGCTCGTTGAAGGTGGGCTAGCTGAATTACCTTGTTCCACCCTCTGGTGTAGAGGGTGGTGTCATCGGCAAAGAGAGCAAGCTCCACTTTGGGGGTGCGGGGGATGTCACAGGTGAAAAGCGAGAAGAGAATCGGGGCCACAGCGGAGCCCTGAGGGACTCCGGAGCCGATGTCGTGGGGGGAGGAGCGTTGTCCCTCGACGCGGTATCGAAAGCTTCGAGCCCTGAGAAAGTCTTGTATTATGAGTACAAGACGGTCTGGCAGCCCGAGCTGATACAGCTTGTATATCAGCCCGTTGTGCCAGACTTTATCGAAAGCTTTCGCGACGTCGAGGAACACCGCTACAGTCCCTTGGGGGAACGGCTTGTGGGTGTAACCATGGCCGGGCTCTGTCTTGCATGATATTAAAATGCTTATAAGTTGCTTATTTTTGATCAGATTTTAATTTTCTTTTCATTAATCAGCTATATTTATGGGCCACATTTTAATAGGACAATAAAACAACCAGTCATCTAGCCTATTGCAGTCCTTTCCGTTTGGGCTTAGAAAGCAGTAGCTGGTCACCAATAAAAAAAACTTGGAAAAAAATGTTTTTTGTACCATGACCTTCCTCACCATATGTTTACAGCAGTACTAACATTACGACGTAATAAATTACCTATACGTAGCAATAACTTGTTTTGGGTAGAATATTTTCAACTTGTTATTGTTTCTTTTTTTATAAGACATTCTCCTTTTGTTACTTCTAATTATGGATTATGAACTTTTTTCTTCAGTAGTATTTAGTTTTTTTTTATACATACTAGTGACGAGACGAGCTAGACGTTCGCCTGGTGGTAAGCGTCACGCCTGTCACTAACAGTCGCAGTGCTAGAATTGTGAACTTGCGAACACAATCCTGCGCCTCACTGCACTGCACTCGTCACCCTGCGATATTAGATGTTAAATCTCTTCATACCCAGTATAAATAGGAGTATTGCTTATTTACATTATTTCCTACATTTGGGTCATCATAAATTATAGTTATATGTATCCGGGCCTGGGGCCATACCATGAACGCTTATTGCTGGACCGAATAGGCTCAGCTGCCGACGCTGCGCGACTACGAACCGCATTGCGGGGCGATAACATTCACAGTTGCGCAGCGTCGGCAGCTGAGCCTATTCGGTCCGGCAATAAGCGGTTCACGGTACGGCCCCTGGTCTGGCTAGCTGTCAGTCTGTAGCTATTTTAACAACCAAACGGCTCGGGATATCTTGTGATTATGTATAAAATCTTATGCAGATTCAGTTCTTGCAGTTTCAAATGTTGTGCACACCGTATCTCAAGCTCAGACCGAATTCTACTGTTGACACTGCTATCATAAGTATAAACAACAACTAGGTAGTACCAAATCTACGCGTGACCTTGAGAACAAATCACACGCCTCACGCGAAATATAAATAAATAGGGAATCCATCGCATCCGCTTCCCAACTACGGCACGGCCATATTGCCTTAACGTTCTTGTAAACACGGTAAATAACAACCAACTTTAATTTATTTTACTTGGGTGACTTCTTTTTTCCAGCTATTTTGATTTAAAAACCAAACTACTGAACCGATTTTGATGAAACTTTAATAGGACCAATCTGAAAGCATATCCTTTCAAATTAAACAAAACCCTTCAGGTTTTAGACAATAGACAATAGTTTATTCGTGGCAAAAGTATAAACAAAAAAGCAGTTACACAGAACACGGAAAAGTAAAACATAAATAAAAAAATGTTTACCTTTTGCCACAAACCGGCCCCAACTCAGCAAGATGCCGGTTGCGAGCAACCGGCGCTGGTCTTCCGTTGGGCCCGGCAGGTGACGTCACGCACGCGAAAATCACATGATACACATACAAGGCAAATGGAAGATTAATTACATACACAAAACTAATATCACATCACACAAACAGGTACACGACACAAAACAAAAATAATAAAATAAAAAAATTATTTAGACACCGACTTACCTAATTGAAAAAAAATATTGCTTTTTTCTATGTATTTTGTCATGACAAGTGCTCCCCATTGACCCTGCTGCCGGGGGGTCGACGCAAAGTAACAATAACGCAACCGGCCAAAACACAAATTTTTGGTCATTCGTGTATTTCAGCATTGAAATACGCGAATGACCAAATCAGTAAAGTACCATTTCCGCGCAAGACGCATATTTTAATGATTCATTGGCGAATGATAAAAACAGAACCATAACCCAAATTTTTCTTAAAAAACATGTTTTTTTGAAATTGTTTTAATGATAATTTGGTTCTTTTTGAAATAGTAAAAGCTAGTTTTTTTGTTTAATTTTAAAAAGAGAGTATAATATATTAGTTTTTTTTTTTTCATTTAAGCCTTTTGTTTAAGGGGACTATATTTTGCCGGGACCTACTTATAAAACAATAGCATCCTTACCATTATGTCCAAATTATTGCCATATGCGTGATAAGGTTTTGGCTATTTGCGTTTATGGCACAATGCGTGTTATAGGTTTGGCTATTTGCGTTTTGGCATAACGCGTAATAAAGAATTGGTAAATCGCGTATGGTACTTTACGTATTTGGCACTACCCGTAAATAAAGCTTAATGCGTATTTTGGCCTTATGCGTTTTTGGTCATATGCGCAGAACCCTCTTTACTTGGTCCCGTATTGTGTGTACGATTTTATGTGCCGCTGCGGGGAGGAAGTGGTTTCTTTCGCCCCGTAGGCACGTAAAATCAATTCATGCCCGTACATGTACATACAAGATTGAGACACGTGTCAGTGACATTACTCATGTTCGTATAATGACTTCACACATGCTGTAGGTCAACAACTGATCCGGTCAGACGCCCGTAATCTGCCCTCTGAATGAGACAATAACAAGTCACGGTATCCTACTCTAAACTCGTCTTATCAGATTTGAATTGTAGATAGATTTTACGTACGAAATAAACTTCAGATTCCTAACATTTTCAGCCTTGGTCTTGTAGAAATCATCTCCAGAGAAACTGATACTGGTACCAATAATGTGTGTAGTTTCTACTGATATCTCTACTAAAAGACTTCGGTCTTCGTCTTCTTACGCTGGCCCAGTTGCAGGTTGGTGGATTCCCATACGCCTCTAAATTTCTCCGCCGGACGTATGCAGGCCAGTGGATTTAAATCCACTGGCTTTTCGATGAAGGACACCTGCATACATCTGGACAATCAATTCAAAGGCGTTGGTATGTGAATCTACCAACCAGCAACTGGGGGGTTAAAATGGTCGCGTTTAGCAATTCTGCATATAATCCTATGATGATTCATTTAGCAAATCGTAAATGGTCAAATGTGTAGGATATAAAAATATGTCTGCAGGCTAGAGTGGCTACTTTAGCCCCGCTACGTGGAGCGAAAGGAACCACTTTCTCCCCGCAGCGGCACGTAAAATCGTATACACACCACGGTAGCAATTAAAGAAGCCTCAGATCTTATGTTTGTCACCCTCGGCTTCGTCTCAGGACACAATATGCATGAGATCTGAAACATTCTTTAATTTTGCCACCTAGGTGAGTAATCTACTATCTTTTAAAGTTCTTGTTCAAGTATAATAACAGATATTATTATGTATTAGACAAATAAGGACGTGAATGGAACTTGATAAAAAATTCAAATTCAGGTTTGTTATCAGGGCCTTTGTTTCATTACAAATTGGACCAATTAAGGGCACCAAAGATATTCGTCTTTTTTTGTTTTTTTTTTGTCATGATTTTCGCGTATTCGATATCAAAGTCAGTCTTTTATTGGTAATTATATAAATTTACAAGTCAACCAAGATAATAATTGTAATACATAATTCTATCACTACATATCTTCTGTAAACGGTTAAAAGACACGGTGCGATAAAACGCGCCTACATTTTAATGTTAGTCTTAACATGCCTTATACAATGAGAGAAGTACCTAATTTATGACCAATTTATGATTCGTAATATTTTTGATCTAGTTTTTAATCTGATAATAGAGTTATGACTTATGTTGTGCTTGTTATATATTTTTGTATAGCTTTACTCGGCCACGCGTTGCTATGTGCCATGATATTGGGTGCGTAACATTTGATCGAATTAATTTTGTATCATCATCATCATCAGCCCGGAGACGCCCACTGCTGAACGAAGGCCTCCCCCTTAGACCGCCACACTGTACGACAACCTGCCATTTGCATGCACCGGTTGCCCGCGACTTTTACAATGTCGTCGGTCCACCTAGTGGGAGGCCTTCCTACGCTGCGTCTTCCGGTTCGAGGTCGCCACTCAAGAACCTTTCTTCTTTCTTCCCCAACGGTTGTCAGTTTTACATTTTGTTAGGTTGTCAATTTTTTATAGTTACTTTTTATTTCATTGTAAAACTAATAGGTATTAGCACAAATCTAGTAAAAAAGGGAGATGAGGTACGCTCTAATGTCAAGTAAACGTAATTGGACTAAAACAACTAAATAAATTAATCGGAAGAATTTTAAAGAAACAAATAGTTTTAATGTATTATTGAGTGAGAAATAATTCCGTGGAGCTTGTTATTGGTTTTTGGACTATTTGTGCGTCGTTTGAAAACACAGGAAGGTATTGTTTCTGCTTATGTAGATAGATAACGATAATTGAATAACGTTATACACAAGCGCCTGTTTGATTGTGACTAAGGTCAATTAAGTCCGTGGACCTAATTGTGCGGTTCACATCAAAGCGCGCGTCCTTCATCCCCCCTTTTTTTAAACTAGATCATGGCTATTAGGAATTAAAATGCGAGAGATTGGAATATCGAGTCTCCATAACGTTTTCGAAATGGGACAGCTGAGAAGACATAAATAAGTAAGGCCGATAGTCTTAGGCGTATCGCTTCTTTATCTAGTGTAAAAGAGATTTACCTAATAAACAATGGTCTTGTCAGTTATGTATTTTTTTTCAACAAACCACATGCATTCAGGGCCACATGACCTTTGGTTGTTATTGAGATTTCTTGTGTGAAACTTAATTGGTTAGGAATTAAGTTTCACACTACCCAAGTTTTTTTAATGCAATCTAGTGACGAGACGAGCGAGATATTCGCCTGGTGGTAGGCGTCACGCTGGCGAATACAATTCTGCGCCGCAGTGTACTGCGCTCGTCACCCTGAGATATTAAGTCAGTCATAAGTCATTTATTGACAAATTGACAATTTACGTATGTTAATTTTTAAATTTGAACCTATAGAGATGTTAAATCTCATCATACCCAGTAATTTATCTGGCAACATTGCCCTTCAAAATGAAACATAATAAGGCTTGCACACAGGCTCGGATCCAGAATTTTTGTGTGATTTAATCTATCTTCCAGAAAATTCGTTCTAAATAAAAATAAAAAAGTTTTTACTATAGTACTTGTATTGTTCGTGCCTGAAAGTCTAAAGTGGCTACTTAAGCCCCGCTACACGGAGCGAAAGGAACCACTTCCTCCCCAGCACGTAAAATCGTATACACACCACGAGAGCAAGTAAAGAAGCCTCAGATCTCATGTTTGTCACCCTCGGCTTGGCCTCGGGAGACATATACGTGTGGTCTCAGAAATTCTTTACTTTTGCTCCCTAGCTGAGTAATATACTATTTTATTTCAATATTGGCTTGCAATGGCAATGACCGCTATCTCGTCTGATGTTAAGCGAAGATGCAGTCTACGGTTTTGCACGCTTGCCTAGAAGAAACCGATTCACTCGCGACTTTAAGAATGAATCGCATTCTACTCTTTAGCAATTCGTAAAATAAGGGTGGAATCGAACCGTTTGGTGCGTATTTTTAGAATATCAACCATGAAATGGGGGTCCATATACCAACGCAGAAAAACAAATGTCATAATGACGATTAGCATTACAACTTTACGCAGAAAAATCATTACGCATAAAAAGCAAGCCGCATAAATCCTTGCGCATTAAGTTTATACGCATAGCAATTATCACCATAATCATCAAAAAGCATAAAAATATATCGCCTAAATCAAACAAGCATAACTACAAATATCCCTAATAATTTAAAAGCATAAATATCAAAAACCATAAAACAAACTATTTCCATCAAAAAATACCAACCTAACCCACACGTATGGCTCGCTCCCCTCAGGACCTCCCTTGAGCTTCTGGCCCCCACGCTTTTTATATAAATTCTAGGGGTAGGGACCACAAGCCTAGGTGGAGTCAGGGTGCTCTGATTCGTATCTGTCACTCATTTCAAACCTAACCAACTTAAATTTGAGTCCAGGTGAGCTTCCGCCAGAAGCTCTTGCGGTCGTCCCTGAGAGTACTCGGCCTTCACTTCGCTACGGAGGTCACCGGCTCGCTTCGCTCGCTACCTCCCCCTTCGCTACGCTCAGCCTCGTATGGCTTGCTCCACTCAGGACCTCCCTTGAGCTTCTGGCTCCCGCGCTTTTTATGTACACTCTAGGGGTAGGGACCACAAGACTAGATGGAGTCGGGGTGCTCTGATTCGGATCTGTCACTCATTTCAAACCTAACCAACTCAAATTTGACTCCGGGTGGGCTCCCGCGCTTTTTATATGCACTAGAGGTAGGGAACACAAGACTAGTTGGAGTCGGGGTGCTCTGATTCGGATCTGTCACCCATTACAAAACTAACCAACTCAAATCGGGTGAAAAAACTAACCCAGTGCTTTTTATGACAAGACAAGCAATATTATGCCTAATAAATCAATGCCAAACGAATAACATGCTAAATAATTTAAGGCCAAACAATAAGTATGCCTAAAAACATGTACTGCAAAGAAACCTTTCTGCTATAATATAAGATACCATTATGCAAAACAAATTTATGCCGAACAATTTCCGCCAAACAATTTTAAGAATAAACAGTTTCAGCGTATCAAGGGGCACCTCGTTCCAGTACTTGTATTATTTTTGTATGGAGAAAAAACAAGCGGCCCTAGCGAATGTATGGCGAGCCTCAAATTTTCAATACAAAAAGCATAATTATAACAGAAAGTTTTCCGGTTTCCGTAACTTTTCGAGTTTGCAAAATACAAATATTCAGCATATCTATTTTTAAAAAAAACACACAATGCAAAATAAACTATCGGAAAACCAAAGATATTGTATTGCCGTGCAAAAAATGCCAAAGATAACCAGTGCTTATATAGATTCCAAGCACTCGGTGAATTTCAGTCGCGCACGGATTGACAAGCGAACGCAATGCCGAAGTGCTCCTTGAAAAGGTGAAAATAACACACTAGCGATGTTTTTTTAACAGCAATTACAAGTAAAAAACATTGATCGATCGATGTATACATAATATAAGTTAGCAATGAGTTAATAACGATTGTTGTAAGCAAGTCTCTATGAGGAATTTTGATGATGGCGTCAGGGGGCCGCGCCTGCTTGCACACTAATGCTTGGCGATTGAATAACTTGCAAAGGTGAGGTATTTCCCCAAGCGGACTCTGCAGTAGAGTCCTACCACTACACATAGCCCCTTTTTAACGGTGGTGAGCATTCTGCGATCCCCAAGCCGCCTGCAAAGCGTGGGGATTATGGCAGTCCCTCCCTACTGAGGGGGAGGCCTTTGTCCAGCAGTGGACGTATTTTGGCTGATGAGTTAGTAGCTTGCACTGGATATGACGTTGTAGTTATAGGATATATCTATCGTTTAGACGCGTTTTATAAGGCTACTGCTCTAGAATCTAGCCTGTGTGACAACTTAGATTATACTAGATATTATTATATGGGTTTCATAGAAATTAGTATTTAAGTACAATATGTTTACGGATTGTTCCTTCGTCCAGGGTGCATGATCCGCAATGAGCTCGCCGCCCTCGGTGCAGTTGGAGGTGGAAGTGGTGGACGAGCCCATGGAGGAAGACGCCACCGAAATGAAACCGGCTGACAGGTGAGTGACTAATTAAGAATCTTACATTTAGCAACGAACTGTGACTTCGCGACTCCATTTTTTGACCATCACATCCATCTCCACTCATAACTTCTCGCGACTGGCCACTCACGAATACTGGAGACATTTTTAAGTATCAAGGCCACGAACTAAATTTTTACGAAGATGTTTACATTTTTTTTGTGTCGGTGTGAGATTTAATATCCCAATCTTTGCAGATGCTTTACGCCGGTCTGAAAATAGTCAATGAAAGTAGGCCAAAGCCGCAACCCAACTTCATGCTTATTGGCGCGTTAGATTTTTTTTATTAGAAACTGTCGACCCGTCCTGTTTTCGCACATTATTATACATATCTCATACATATTTTATATAGACCTTCTAGAGAAACTCTTATAAAAGCGCAGCATTGTTGGTGCATGACTACCAAACAATCATAATTTTATCATGTCACGACACGACCCGTATCGTGTACCTAGTACAAATACCAAATAGCTTATGCGTTTAATAGTAGATTGTTTACCAAGGGAGCAAACAACTATTTTAAAGGCGAGAGTGTTTTTTTGAATCCAGAGCGGAGCGAAGGATTGTAGACTCGGGATGCTAAAGTAGAATCCCGAGCGCAGCGAGGTATTCAAAGTACGTCAACCGAGCTTAAAATAGTGTTGCTCCCGAGGTGAAAACTACTTTTTATTACCCTCTATGAAAAAATTTGTCAGTGCAAGTTATGAATGAGAATAGTACCTACGTTTATTTCATTCTCACTACTTGAGGAAGATTTATTTTATTAATCGCGCGCTTTGTTTTATCATACAGCCTGTTACCTGTTCATACAATGTTCGTGATTGATCTATTAGGTGATTGGAACTTTTACTACCTACATAACAATATCCACATTCCAAATTCACATCATTTAAATACCAATTTGGTCCATGTACCTGGACCTGGGTATGTCCTAAAACTGCAACCAGAACCACCGGAGGACGGGCAGCAGCGTCATCTCCGTTAACGGTGGTGAACATCTGCGATCCCCAAGCCGCCTGCCAAGCGTGGGGAGGCCTTCGTCCAGCAGTGGACGTTTACTGGCTGATGGGTGCGGGTGACAGGGATGTTTGCGAAGAAGTAGCTCTAGATGTGATAAAAAATAAAATAAACGACTTCACTATAACACAAAGTTACCTTTTGCCCTATAATGCGACTAATTGTATGCATTATTGAAGTAATAATTGTTCTTTTGACTCCGGAAATTATGATTTAAGTGAGAATCCTCGTGTTAGACTTGATAAAAGCTATAAATGTATGTTTACACCTGCCGACGATCATTCGTCTGGCAGGTCGTGCAGCCGCTCAGTTTATGCCAAAGTTCGTCCACCTCGATGTTAAATAGCACAGATTTTATCTACAAAAGAAACGACGGTAAATACGGGCTAACGATATTGTTTATTTATATTGGTGACACGCACTTACGTTATCGCAGTCATTGCGCGTGGAGTAATTACCTATATTCTAGTATTTTTTTAAAATTTCCTCATATTTACGACTAGCGTATGTCCGTGGCTGCACAGATAAAGATATAATTTATTTGCATTAAACATGAGTGGAGACATGGGTTTGGTGACTTTATAATTTGAACTTCATGTTATGCCTGAAGAGGCGTACAAAGCAGAGATGCGTTGCTATCTTTGTGGAAAGGAAATAAGCTTTTTAAGATCCATTACGTTATTTTGAGAGATTTTTTCTTATTTATTTGCATCGCACGTTGTGCATTCTGCCAGTGTCAAGTTTATGAATTTTCAAGTTTTTTTTATTCAAATCAAGTCTAATATATCATGAAATCACAGTCAGTCACACGAAATTAGTCATAGTCGAGTCCAAGTCATGCCCTAGTGAAGTTGTGGCGACATTACTATGAGCTTCTACGGAGTTTTGAAAACAACACTAAAACACATGTTCCACCACATTATATCACTTGCTCACACTTGTGCATGTAATTCAATACCACTATTTTTAATCATTAATTCGCGAAAAAATAAAGTTTAAAAAAATAATAGAATGCAACGACACGATTTTTCCGTGTTCCCGCCAAATTTCTAGAGTATTTTTTGAGAGTTGGGCATTCCGCATGTAAACCGCGGTTTTTAACCGACTTCAAAAAAGGAGGAGGTTCTATGTTCGCCGGTATGTACCTATGATTTCTTTATATTTTGTTTTTTTATGTATTTTCACCGATTTTGAAAAAAAATATTGAACGTGCATACTCCCGAGGTGGTTCCATATTAATTTGAAGCAGGTTTTTTTCTAAAGTTATTTTTAATTATATTGATTACACCAGCGACGCAGCTACCACGGCCTATAGGCCGTAGTCACCAAATCTGTATACCCTCGGCTTGAAATTGTGAGATCGCGAGTATGATCTCATGTTTTTTTTATAGTATAGGTATATATTAAATAGGCTGATTATGCTTAACCACCAGCAAATCGGCATTAAGTGGTACAGCAACTGATTACTGGGATTATCAGACAATAACAAATTTATTGTACTTGGCCGTAAAAACTACTATCTCGATAAACCTTATCGAATTTAAAGGTAAACAAAAATATTTTTCAGTTATTGATTCACCGTCGTCCCTGAATGTTCAACTGCGTAAAAATATTTACAAATAGATTTTTTTGAGAAAATACGAAAAAGTTAAAAAAAAAAACAAATAAGCGTAAAGAATTGCAAATACAACATAATATAAGTTCAAATACCGCCTTATAATTAGAATTAAAAAAATAATGTAATAAGTACCTAAACAAATTAAAAAATACATTTATTTACCTATCTCGTCTCGCGTTTTATAAACATTGATGAAATAGACAAAAGTAGGTGTTACAATAATACAGTGTTCAGTGATATTTTCTGTGCTAAAATCAAAGACCTTTAAGATATAACAATTTTTCATCGAGTGAAACATTCAACAATCGAAATATTTCATCATACTACAATATCATAATTATCGTGTTCCCGTGTACGCAGTGTATACTACACTAGAACCGATCGTAATTAGTGTGAAATAATTGATAAGAGTACTCGTTTTCATACAAATTGGTACATAAACTTAGATCTAATTCTAATAATAAAAAAGTGACCTAAACACCTGAACTGCACAATTTTCCTATTCTTTTGCATGTGCTTTTACCTGCTACAAGAGACTAGACTTCGCGTTAGTCTTTGCAAAAGTAAAAAATATTAACAAACAGAACGAAATAAAAATATTACTCGAAAGTGTGTGAGCTCATTTTGAATTAAATATCTCTACAAAATGTTTCTAACCGACATTCTAAAAGTGTTCTGCTGTGACCAAGAAGAAAAGAAGCGTTTTTCGAGATACGAAATGGATTGCGCTGTAGTGGAGTACATAAAGTAAGAAAGATTTTCAATGTTAAACTAGGTGTAGGTACATCGTTTTTTCGGAGTTTTTCTAGTTTTTTTAACCGACTTCAAAGAAGGAGGTTCTCAATTCGATTGTATGTTTTTTAGGGTTCCGTACCTCAAAAGGAAAAAAGGAACCCTTATAGGATCACTCCGCTGACCGTCTGTCCGTCTGTCTGTCTGTCTGTTTGTCTGTAAAGGTCCTTTTTCTCTGGAACGCGTGGAGATATCAAGTTGAAATTAATATCAAATAAGTAAGTCCACGGTCCCTTGGAGCTGTAAAAAAATCAAGCTCAGTGTTGACTTACAGTCAACACAATAAAAAATTACGGCCATTTTTGCGAGTTTAAAAGAGTGAACTAAATCAAAATTCATAGGGTTCTTCCTGTTGGCCTAGATTCATGAAATTTGGCAAGAAGCAAGGTCTCATAACAGTAGGTATGGGAAAAATCTGAAAATTGATAATTTGTCGATATATCTTCGAAATCGGTTCAGTAGTTTGGTTTTTAAATCAAAATTACTAGAAAATATGCAGATGTCATCCAGGTATTCGAAGTTGAAGTCGGTTGTATTTTTTTTAAAAAGCGTATTATCCTAATCGCGTGTCTAAAGTATTCGTATTTGTGGATCGGATCGTACTGTCACGAAGGAAAGGTAATTCACGAATTCTACTTCGACCTTCTCGGGTTCGCGTTTTATCGAGCCATCATAAATAAATTTACGTAAATGTTCCCAAATAGGCTAGATGACTGGTTTTTTTTTATTGTCCTATTAAAATGTGGCCGCTATTGGTTTCAACGATATAAACATCAGTCATCTACCCTATTATTTTAGTCGTAAAATACTATGGACAGAAAATCTCAGATTAACTGCATAATATTTTGTTCGTCTGAACGTTTTTAATGGGTCTTCAGTAACGTATACTTGGATATCATTGTACACATGATAAAGAATAACTTGTACTGTGGGATCAATCCTGCAATCACAACAAAAAGTAACGGTTCCGTACCTATATTTCGTCGAATGACGAAATAGATAATAGGTACGGAATAAGATAGGTTCGTGAATGGCGTCTCTCTCAAACATTTCTCTTTCTACACTCTACTATTTAATAGAACAAGAACATTTTTGTTTTATTTACATACGTTTAATTATGTCGTTCAAGGATCTTTTCAAGGAGTGAAAACAGCCCGACGCGCGTGCTTAATTAAACGTATGTAATCCCGAATAAATAAAACAAAAATCTGTAAAACACGTCAGTTTTCATAGTAAAATAGAACATGAATATTGTACGATGTAGTGATAGTGAAGTGTGTGTGTTGTGTGTTTGCCTTGACTAGTTGTTCCCCCGAATTGTCCCTCGAGACTCCTAAATCATAACCACATGCCGATTTTGCTCATATTTCAGCTTAAAAATTGCATTTGCATGACCTATTTGTATACATAATTTCATGACGATCTTTCGATGATTTAGCTATGTCGCCGCCCAAACCCCCAACGCCCTTGAATTAACTACCCAAAAAAATTTTGAAAACAGATTCTTTTATTTTAAATGAACTATCCAAATCCAAATTTTCGCGACTAAAAATCAAAAAACAAAGGACTTTCATACAAACGTTTCCCCCCTTTCCCCCCCTTATGGGTTGAATTTCGAAAAATATTTTCTTAGTACATCGAGACGCGACGACGAGACCCATCGAGACGAATACACCCTCCAAATTTCAAGTTTGTACGACTAGCGGTTTGGGCTGTGCGTTGTCAGTCAGTCAGTCAATCAGTTAGGACAGAGCCTTTTGTATATATAGAGTTCTGTATTATTTTTATATTTAGTACTACTATTTTTTCAGTGGTCTAAATCAACGGCTCATTAAGTATCGTCGAATAAAAATATACACACAAATACAATAAGCAATTTTTCCAGTAAACTGAGAGGCCGTCTTCGCCTCGCTCGGTTAAATATGTTTTCTCACCTCAAAAAGGTACAATAATTATAATTATTCCCGTGAGGGGCGATCCATAATGGATGGCGGAAGCGGAAATCGCTTGGAATTCTCTAGAGACTCAATGCCAGCATAGATGCCAATGATACCTACTCTAGATAGTAGTATACCTTGCTCCTAATTTTTTATTTTATTGGGCGACCGTTATATTTTATAGTGGAAACTAAAACAAACTGAAACTTTAAAGGATTTGTTAGTTTGCTACGGAACCCTAGGAAGTAAACTCATATTTATACTTGGAGAGTTCAGCTCTTCATCAAATTGTATCATTACAATGTGAATGCTTAGCTAAAATAGACATAGCGAATCTAATTACTGCATGACAAAAAGAGAACACAGGTACATGGATTAGAAGTTTGTATTGTCGTATCGTACGGCTCGCATGTCGCAAAGACAGAGATATGACTGACGCGAGAGGAGAGCCGGCGCTCAACACACAGTCTTCAAAATCCGTGCGCCTATTTCCCGTCCATTCATTTTATCATTGTCGCTGCATTCGTGTATATTTCTATATATAGAAATGACGAAAAGTCCAGTTTCATTTCCATTCTATGGTAAAAAAAAACCTAGTCTTCGCTAGTTTCCTTATAATGTCAGGGCTTCTTTGTTTCCGGATTATTAATAATCTCTGATCGTTACATTTAAAAATAATCAATGGAAAGAACCAACACGGCATGATTGCGAAGACGTGACTGATTAGGCGTTGATAACATCGGGGACTTGACCCTCCTTGGCTCCACATCTTGCACTTGTGTGGGGAGAAATTTCCTATAGTATTCACCAATCGTTAGTTCGATTACCTATACAACCTATACCTAAGATAGGCATAATTAGTACGATTTTTTTCTTTTATATTTTTGTTGTTTGACAGTGCGAGATGGTGTTATCGTGTGATATGGCTCCGTAAGTCTTTGTTATTTATTCAGCTTATTTATGCTCGTAATGTGAAACTCTTTGGTGGAGTTCTTAAATTATTATTATGGAAATTAAAAAAATACCGTAAAGTTTACGCACGGCGCTATACAAGGAAGTGTGTGGTAAAATATGTACTTAGCTGAGAGTACCTATTTTACCGCACACTCCGTTGTATGGTGCGTAATGTTCAACTTTCGAACGATGTATACAGGCTTCGTAAATGCATTTTTAGAGCAAATGTGTTGTAAAAAAATACAGTTACCAAAACGGCGCTGAAATTCTTATTTAATAATTGAGTACGAAAAGGGAACTGAAATTCCTCTATCGTAGCTGACTACGAAACTCAGCTACCAAAACGGCAACAAAATTCTTGTTTCATAATTGACTAGAGGTCGCCCGCGACTTCGTCCACGTATGGAAGAAATACGGCCCGCTCCCAAAATTCACCACGTTTTTTACCCCCGATACACGTGCTCATTATTTGTACTTGAATACAAAATTTAGGAATAAAACAACTTTAATTCAAAATTTCATCCCCCGTTTCACCCTCTTAAGGCATGAAATTAAAAGAACAACGACAAAAGTTGCGTTAATTTCCAACCTTAAGCCTAAATGATAAATATTGTGATTTTTACTTTAAAAATGAAGGACTTTCCATACACAGCTCCCTTTTTTCACCCCTTCGGGAGTGGAATTTTCAAAAACGCTGAGACACTTATAACCTAATTTTAAAACGTCATTCTAAACACAACATTTGATGATGCTAACTTCGAAATTGACGGACTTTCACATAAACTATCATCCCCTATTTTACCCTCTTAGGGGTGAAATATCCAAAAATCCTTTCTTAGTGGATACCTACACTTCACAAAGAACACACCCTCCAAATTTCATGTCTCTAGGACCAGCGGTTTAGGCTGTGCGTTGATAGCTCAGTCAGGACTTTGAACAGAAGATTACGAAACAATGAAAAATAGTTCTTCTTTCGTAGCTGACTACGAAAATCAATTACGAAAACGGACCAAACTTAAAACTAGCTGTCCCGGCGAACTTCGTGCTGCCTGGTAATTTTCTTTTCATCACACTTGCTCGTAAAGTGGATCTTATTGCATCGGATTTAGGCTCATAATCCAAGCTATTACGCACGTGTGCTTTTTACTTTACATTACGGCACATGGTGCTATAATAGGTATAACCCGGTAAAGTCAAGTTTGTACGTGACTGCAATTATGTAGACGTACGTATACGAAGCACTCTTAATATAGCCGGGTAATACTTACAGTTTTTATGTAATACTAACCAAAGAGTTTCTATGCGGCTGATGAAAATGTCACCTGCGCGCGTATTGCTGGCTTGCGCGCCTTTTTCCGCAACTATTTGTTGATGTTTACGCTGTGTGGTTAATTTATTATCAAAAAGAGTTTGTATTTTCCTCGCAAGTGTGACGAAAACAGTCGTATGGAACGCGTGTGCTATTGCATTGGTCATTACACTCTCTGTTTTCTAATCGCTTAATACCGCCTCTAGTGTAATGACAAACATAGTACATTTATTTGTGAAAATTTTAAATGATAACTTGATACTTTGAATGAAAGAGTTTGTATATTTTGAATGTAGTCTGGAAGATTTATTTTCAGTCTAGACTCTGTACAGTATAGACAATCCGCAGGAAACCTATTTTCGTGCGCTTGACATTATCTCTCGCCCTTAGAACTTTTTTTTATTATACGAGTGAGAGTGACCAAGATAATCTCGACCGCGCGAGAATATGGCCCGTAGTAAGCGATAATATTTGTTTTAGTTATATAGTCATACATATTCATAAAACTTAGATAACTCTTGTATAATGTATAATGTTCGTTACCGGTTGTGTGACGTTAGCTTAACCATGAACTTGTGTAATCGACCGGTTAGAAGATATTTTTACTGTATTGCTGAACCAGTATTCAAATTGACCCAGTTTTATTCACAAGAGAATGTTTCACAATCGCAAATTTAAAATAACTGGCTAAGTTCGAAATAGGCCTACGCATCGAAGGTTCCGTACTACATACAGACTCAGATGTATTTCTGTCATAACTATATTCAGATAAGAATGTATTTTTTTTAATTCTTTTATTTTTTTATTAATTCATTCATAAGTCCTCGTTTTACAAGTTGGTTGGTTGGTTGGTTTTCATGATTTACTGATCAAGTGTAACCCACATTTGGCTAGTTTACGTTATTTCGTATTTTTTTACTGTAGAGTTTACTGGGTTTACTGGCTGGGTTTCACATCAACTTGGATGCTTATTTGTTTTAACTTTTCAACCGACTTCAAAAAACGAGACTCTCAATTCGACTGTATGTTTTTTTTTTTGTATGTTTGTTACGCCATTACTCCGCCAATTATGAACTGGTTTTATGAATCTTTTTTTGTTTGGTAGGTAATAAATACTTCAGAGGTGGTCCCATACACATTTTATCGAAATCAGTTCAGTAGTTTGGTTTTTAAATCAAAATTACTAGAAAATATGAAGAGTCATCCAGGTATTCGAAGATGAAGTCGGTGGTATTTTTATTTAAAACCTTCTTTTTTTTTTCTAATGCATTAATAATGTGGAGACCATATTAAAACCTCATTGTAATATGTTAGATGGATGGAGAAATGGATAGCGCTAGGCTTGGCATCTAAAAGGCCCCGTTGACACACTTTTAGTACGGAACCCTAAAAACTATGAATCATCACCAAGACCTTTGTTTTTTATAATTGAGTAATGACTAAACTATTTATAATCACAAATGCTTGATAAGCAAAAGAGTAAGAGTACTTAGTAGTACTTATTCTATGTACTTTTAGTTAAAAGGGTGTGGAAATAAGACTAAGGTATTAAATGAAAAAAAATATAGGGAAATAGGGAAAAAAAATACAAATAAAAAAATCTAATCTAAAATTTTCTTGAAATAGGGTGGATGACTGATGTTTATATCGTTGAAACCTATAGCTTTGATGAAGAATTTAAGTAAATATAATATGTTTATTGAAACAAATATTTAAATCGGTTATTAATGTTCTGATAAAAAAGCGTTAAAACTTTTTGGTAGAGAAAACTGTCTTTTCCCAACAAACAAAAAACACCGCCACGCCTCTGTGCGCCTTACTTGTCAGAATAGAATTTATATGGCGTACAGAGAAGTGACGTCATAATCTCCTCTCTGTCTAGCATGATATTACAATGCTTATAAGTTGCTTATTTTTGATCAGATTTTCATTTTCTTTTCAATAATCAGCTATATTTACGGGCCACATTTTAATAGGACAATTAAAAAAAACCAGTCATCTAGCCTATTCACTTAATTTTTAGGCGTGGTTAAAGTTGTGGCGTCTTTACTATGAGCTTTAAGGGAGTTGAAACAACACAAACAACAAGCGGGGGTGTGAAAACAACACAAAAGACATGTTACGTTGTACATTATATAACTTGCTCACACTCGTGCATGTAATTCAACATTCAATGAATAAAACACTACCATTTTTAATTATTAATTCGCGGAAAAACACAAGCTTAAGAAAATAATAGAATGCGACAAGTTTTTTCCGTGTTCCCGCCAAAAAAAAACCTAAAAAGATCGTTGGTTTTTTTGAACACTTATTTTTATCCGACAACGACAAAAAAGAGCGTTATGTGTGTCCGGCAGAACGAGGATAAGAAGGTGACTCAAGCGCTTGTTTATTTTCGATCAAAAATGTTATTGGGACGCCTTGGAAAATGAAAGTAATGGGTTTATTGCGCTCTTTATCGCTTTAAAAATTAATAGATCGACTCGCCGCCTACTTTGTTTTTTTTCTAATATCGGCCAAGTTGCTACTATTTAAACTGTATTAGCCTTTTAGCATATCACTGTTGCAACATGTTTAATATATTAGACAAAGGTAAACCCTTGAATAGTGATTGAAAGGTCATATTCCCACACTCGGGCCCAATACGGGAAGGGTTCATTTATAAGCCAATGAATTTCTTCTCCAAATATAAACTTTCTACGGTCACTAAACTTATTATTTAAAGTTTTTCATCACACTTGCTCGTAAAGTGGATCTTATTACATCGGTTTTAGGCTCATAATCCAAGCTATTACGCACGCGTGCTTTTTACGTTACATTGCGGCACTTGTGCTATAATAGGTATAACCCGGTAAAGTCAAGTTTGTACGTGACTGCAATTAGACGTATGTATACAAAGCACTCTTAATATTGCCGGGTAATACTTACAGCTATTTTTGTTATACCAACAAAGAGTTCTTATGCCGCTGAAGTTAATGGCAACCTGCGCGCGCATTGCTGGTTTGGGCGCCATTTTCCGCAAATGATTGTTGATGTTTTCGCTGTGTGGTTGATTATTAACAAAAAAAAATGGTTTTTTCCTCGCATGTGTGACGAAAACAATCGTATGGAACTCTTGTGCTATTAGTCATTACGCTCTCGGCTTCCTTATCGCGCTCGCCTGCGGCTCGCGCGCATAATACCGCCTCTAGTGTAATGACCAACATAGCACACTTGTATCATAATGTACTATTATAAAAAAGGAACTCGGCACAACCGTATTGCTACGCTAGCCCATTCTGGACGGTATTGGTTTTATTTTTACTGCATAAAGCTGGAAACTTTTGCAACTTGTCTCCAATATAAGATAGTACTCCTACCTAGTACTCTACCTTCCATAACTACTGTTTATTTTTTATTTATTATTATTATATGCTTGCGTTTGACTGACATCTCGTCTGATATTGTTGTAGTAGAACTTACACTATCTATGTACAAATATTAATTGTTTATTTTTGCCTTAAATATACCGGGTGTTAGTTTGAACACCGTTATACTTCTAGGATATCATTGTACTCATCATTATGAACAACTATTACTATGGGGTCAACCCTGAAATCATGAAAAAAAAACAGCTGTTCTATACAAAAAGGTTCATCGATCTTGGACAAAATGTATGGAACAGCTGTTTTTTTTTCGTGATTTCATGTTTGGCTCTATAGTAAAAGTTTTTTATAATGATGGGTACAATGATATCCTAGAAGGATAACGGTGTTCAAACTAACACCCGGTATAATACATAGTGTGTCATGAACCCAAAGGCTCCTAAAGTAGTTAAAAACTGTGTTTCAGGAGCTAATAGATGTGTATGCGGCATTAAGTAAATATCTATAGAGTCACAAACGAGCAAAAAAAATGTCCGCGCCAAAACTCGGCGCACGCTATACATTGCGCTGACTTTTCAAACGATTTGAACTACGATAAGACACACGCGCTCAAGCAGACATTGAACATTATACAAGCGACATAATGTCTAAATTCGAACAATTGTGAACTAATATATAATGCACGTATAAGTATGTACAACGACTCGGACGTTTTTTGATTGTTTTCAGTTAGAGATTGTGACTCTTTAGATATTAGCTCAATGGTATGCGGTCTATCTGTGGACAAGAGCTAGTTATAATTATAGTCTTATTTACTTATCTTATCCCTCCCCGTTCCGGTCGTCTGTCCTCCGATGCCAAGTTTTTTGTGACACTGCGCTGGGGTGGGTGTTAAATCAATTACAAGATCTTGGTTCGCCAAGCTTTATACAAGGCTGTTAAAGGCATTATAGCCGTAACTCAGTTGCCGCGCTCACACAATTGCACGGTTTTGTAGAAATAGTGTGAATTTCCGATAACATTATTTTTTTAGTTATACTAGCAGACGTGGCTGGGTAGCCACCCCTTGATGGGTACAGCTAGTACTATACTACTAGTATAATTTTATTTGGTATCACAATAAATGTATACTTACGTTGTGTTTACGTTTGGTGATAGGATAGTTTAAATACATCATGTTTTTTTCCACCAACCCTAAGGTGGGCCAGCGTTGTGGATATCCCCGAAGGCCAGCAGTGGACTATTAAAAAAGGCTGATCAGAGACCGCCCGCGACTCCGCGTACGGAAGTAATTCACCCCGTGCCGAAATATCTTCCTTACCGCTGGGTAAATTACTAATATTTTTCCTCCCCATATTCACCACTTTAGAACAACCCTAAAACAAAAAATATTATTATTTTTGTTTTAAAAAGTCAATCCTAATACCAATTTTCTTCACTAAAACTTCATAAACAAATAATTTCCATATAAATCTTCATCCCCCATTTCACCCCCTTAAGTCATCCCTGTCGAAAAATATTGAACGTACCCAATTTTATTTTAAATGAACTATCCAAATACAAATTTTCATCGCTATAACTTCAAAAACAAATAGCTTTCCATACAAAACTTCAACCCGCATTAAAACCCGCTTAACCCCCTGTCATTTAAGTCATTCCCCCTGTCCCCTGTACCCCCTGTCATTTAAGTCTGTAAATAAATATTGAAAACAGCATTTTTTTGTCATATGAACTATCCAAACACAAATTTTCACGACTAAAAGTTTCTAAAACAAAAGACTTTGATAAAAAAAAATACCCATTTTTACTCCCTAAGGGTGTATTAAGTAAGGATTCCTTACTTAATACACCCTTAGGGAGTAAAAATGGGTATTTTTAAAATCCTTACTTAATACACCCTTAAGCATCAAGAGAAATCCTCAAAATTGTAAGTCTGTACGGCCAAAATTTTAAGTCCGTACGACCAGCGGGTTTGCGTTGTCTGTCAATCAGTCAGTCGTTGAGTCAGTACAGAGATTTTTATAGTATTAGATTTTTTGATCAGTCCAAAAATAAAATCTTTTAAATACGCTTCCTCGTGTCGTCTTTGTCTGCTATAACACATAAATGACGTCACAGACATCTTGGCATGCATCTGCAGGTCTTGTTCAGTTTGTGAATGAAACATGAAATCGTCAAGCATTTCCGGAATGGTATTTTATGCCTTGGCGAAGGTCTCTTCCGCAGGCCGGATTCCTTCTTAACTGAGAGGACACGCTGCTGCCCGTCCTCTGGCGATTCTTCTGGATGCAGTTTTAGGACTTACATACTTTAAAATTAACATTATTTGTTAGAACTACATTAGTGAGTTCCATTTCGGGGCGATACGTCCTACACTGACGTCACGTTTGGGTCTATTTTGCCATTCCACTCTCCCAAACGACGGCTCAAATACATATAGTTTATTGATAACACCAAAGTTACACGTAACATTTCATTAAGTATGTCACTAAAAATAATCACTTAATTAAATGAAATACACTCATCAGCCAGAAGACGTCCACTGCTGGACGAAGGCCTCCCCCTGTATAGGGAGGGGTTAATAAAATGAAATAATAATTATAATAATTCGCTTTTTAAAAACAAAAATACAACCGACTTCAACTTCGAAAACCTAGATGACATCTTCATATTTTCTAGTAATTTTAATTTAAAAACCAAACTACTGAATCATTTCGATAAATTTATAATGGACACCACCTCTGAAGTATTAACTACCATACAAAAAAAAACCATCAAAATCAGTTCATAATTGGCGGACAATCGCGTAACCTTTTACATATAAAAATAAAAAAAAAACCTATTCGAATTGAGAACCTCCTTTTATGAAGTCGGTTGAAAATGGAATAATAATTATAAATCTTATTTTAAAATAAGCTTCAATGTCATAATAGTACATTATGATACGAGTGTGCTATGTTGGTCATTACACTAGAGGCGGTATTATGCGCGCGAGCCGCAGGCGAGCGCGATAAGGAAGCCGAGAGCGTAATGACTAATAGCACAAGAGTTCCATACGACTGTTTTCGTCACACTTGCGAGGAAAAAACAATTTTTTTTTGATAATAATCAACCGCACAGCGAAAACATCAACAAACATTTGCGGAAAATGGCGCCCAAACCAGCAATGCGCGCGCAGGTTGACATTTACTTCAGCGGCATAAGAACTCTTTGTTGGTATTACAAAAAAACTGTAAGTATTACCCGGCTATATTGAGAGTCCTTCGTATACATACGTCTAATTGCAGTCACGTACAAACTTGACTTTACCGGGTTATACCTATTATAGTACAGGTGCCGTAATGTAAAGTAAAAAGCACGCGTGTGTAATAGCTTGGATTATGAGCCTAAAACCGATGCAATAAGATCCACTTTACGAGCAAGTGTGATGAAATAGTACATTATGATACGAGTGTGCTATGTTGGTCATTACACTAGAGGAGGTATTATGCGCGCGAGCCGCAGGCGAGCGCGATAAGGAAGCCGAGAGCGTAATGACTAATAGCACAGGAGTTCCATACGACTGTTTTCGTCACACTTGCGAGGAAAAAACATTTTTTTTTGATAATAATCAACCACTCAGCGAAAACATCAACAAACATTTGCGGAAAATGGCGCCCAAACCAGCAATGCGCGCGCAGGTTGACATTTACTTCAGCGGCATAAGAACTCTTTATTGGTATTACAAAAAAACTGTAAGTATTACCCGGCTATATTAAGAGTCCTTCGTATACATACGTCTAATGGCAGTCACGTACAAACTTGACTTTACCGGATTATACCTATTATAGTACAAGTGCCGTAATGTAAAGTAAAAAGCACGCGTGTGTAATAGCTTGGATTATGAGCCTAAAACCGATGCAATAAGATCCACTTTACGAGCAAGTGTGATGAAAAACAAATTATCTTGTTTACCAAGCTCTGAGCTTGGTTTTGAAGCACCTGGTGGACCCCGAATGGAAGCTGGTATGCGGTTGTAGATCGTGGGCCCCAAAATATACACTGACCTCTCCGACTTGACGAGACTGTGTGACGGGGTCAGCTCTATTCTTTGGAAAAACTTTTAATTTCCGTTAGGTGTCAGTCTCTTTGAAGTAGGCATGATAGAGTCTTGGACAGCAGCAAACTCTAATATACGATAGTACTAGAATCATTAATATAAAGGAAAGGAAGATTATTGTTGTCAGGATTTTGTTCGCAAGTTCACAATTCTGAAATCGCGAAACAGCCGGCCAAATGCAAGTCGAACTTACGTTACCGTTCTGCAAGTACTAGTTCCGCGGAAACGTGTTAGAATACATGGTGATGTCAACAGTTGAAACCTTTGATGGCAGTGATTTAAAATACGTCATGATTTAAAAATAAAATTTACGAAAATACAAATGAAAAAACCTAGCTCCTGCCCTTGTTGTTGGAAAGCTGTTTTGTATGCGTATTTATCATTTGATCTTTATTTGTAATGTTTAATCTGCATGTAGTGCGTCAACTTGCTTTAAATTTAAATATTCATGACTTCTTTAACGATGACCTTTTTAAAAATAATATTACTGCATTGAGCTAGATACTAGCTCAATGTATCAAGGCCGTCACAGACGACGAAGATGCTATAATATTTCATGTTAAGATAAAATATCGCTCGCCATACAATTTTAAATATATATTATGTTCGTCATTTGTTTTGTATGGGTAGCGATAATGAAATATGTTCTAAGATAATATGAAATATTATAGCATCTTCAACGTGTGTGACGGCTTTTACTGTTGTAGCGTGAAGCTTCCATTACAAATAACTCTGGTTTAATTCTTAGCTCGGGATCCAACTCGTGTTTTCGTATATCAAAGCGGAAGTTTGTTATATATTGTTTCCTTTAGGGTTTCCACGCGTCCGTTCCTTAGACTTCCTGTCTAGTTATTTTTATGTTTTTATACAATCAAGTGACTAGACGAGCAAGGCGTTCGCCTGATGGTAAGCGTCACGCCCGCCACTAACAGTAGCAGTGCTAGAATTGTGAATTTACGAACACAATCCTGCGCCGCACTGCACTGGGTTCGTCACTCGGAGATATTAGATGTTAAATCTCTTCATACCCAGTAATTTATCTGGTAACATTGCCCTGCAAACCGGAACACAGTAATGCTTGCACACTACTGCTTGGCAATGGCGTACTTCCCCAGGCGGACTCAGCAGTTTTTTTTCTAGCAGTATAAAATGTGTCAGGTCTTCTTGGATTAGGAAGACATGATGCGTCATGTTATCAGCTTTAGCGTTATCATGGATATCAAGCGTTAGCTTGATATCCCTACCAAATTTTATTTTGTTAGCAGTAAAAAGTTACGTTCAATCTCAGTAGATTCAGGGGCGAGATCCACGATGGATCTAGTGAGATTTTATTTTGTCACTTGAAATGTCCAAACTTCGTAAAGGTCGGGCTTTTCGAGAAATAAACCGAGGGTTTGATTTCGGGTTCCTGAATCATATTAAAAAAAAACCTCATTGGCGATTATCTGGCAGGCAATTTAAAAATAAATGTAGTTCTCTTCAACTCGATAGATGGCGTTGACTATATGTACCAGTCAAAAGCCGCATCATATTTTAGATGTGGCACTAAAATAAAATGAATAAACTTGACAATGACCGACACGTCTGGTCAGCCCCATATACAATGAGTTCCTTTTTTTCAACCGACTTCAATAAAGGAGGTTTTCAATTTGACTGTATGTTTTTTATTTTTGTATGTATGTTACGCGAGTACTCCGCCAATTATGAAGTCATTTTAATAAATTTTTTTTGTTTGGTTGGTTATATTTCAGAGGTGGTACCAAATACAAAAAAATATCGAAATCGGTTCAGTAGTTTGGTTTTAAAATGAAAAAAAACTGACTACAAAATATGAAGATGTCATCCAGGTATTCGAAGTTGAAGTTAGTACCAATTTTTTTTTAAAAAGCGTATTAAGAAAGAAAGAAAGAAAGAAAGTTTTTTTTTTAATTATTTTATATTATTAATATATTATTTTATTATTTAATTTCCATTAGCCCAACTTACTTCTAGACATAAGTACGCCACGGTACGTCATTCAACCCGATCGCCGTTTCGCTGCCAACTGGCTGGCTTAACTACATATTATGTCGCCTCTCTTATCAAGTATCAGGGCGTACTGCGCCAATTTTGCCGATTCGTAGTCTGAAGACCGCTCTAGAACACTTCTCTACTATAGAAGAATATAAAAGAATATCTTGAAAATAAGTACACCTAATTATATAGGAGGTTCTTTTACATACTCTTTATTTTATCTGATAATGATGCCCTTTTACAGCATAATCCCATCAGCCAGAAAACGTCCACTGCTGGACGAAGGCCTCCCCCTTAATAGGGATTGCCATAATCCCCACGCTTGGCAGGCGGCTTGGGGCTTACATCATAATAAGACCTATTAAATGTATCTAAGATAGTATAATAATAATTGTACTAGTGTGTAACATTAACGAAATATGGTATGATGAACAACTCTTAATACTTTAATTAGGACTATTGTAAATCTACCTATGAATAAAACTATCTATCTATCTATCTATCTAAATCACTCGAATTTTTCTACCTATTTGCCTGGAATCTTTATATTATCCTAAATAACATACATTGGTACCATCGATATGATATGAAATAGCGTCTAAAATACACTTAAGATTTAAGATTCTTAATCATATTAGTCGTAGCAACCCTAACCCTTAGAGAGAAGCAAGTTCTATTTAATAAATAGGAGTTGGTTCAGTTTTCAGGAAGCCGCGAAACCACGGCGCCGGTGTTAGATATTTTGGTTATGTTTGTACGAAGACAAAGAGGTTATCAATAATTATCGCAGCATCTCTACGTCCGTGGCCTCTTGCCAAATTCTAGCTCAGTGTAATGTTTACCTTCGCGCCGGGAGCTAGTGTGTGTAGTTATGATCTTTTAGCGCGGAATTTGCTGAGCGCGATATGTTAGAAGAAGAGTGAGTTGCGGTTTTCAGTGTTTATTTTAGGATAAATGCATCAGTTTCGAGTGAGCGATACAATGCTGTGTTTGCATCCGCTGTGTTCGTTATAGTGTTTTCATTTTTCTGTCATTGTTGGTTGGTAATGTTGTGCAGGAAATGCCTGGAAGATTCGATGTTAATGCCAGACGGTAAACAATTATTGAAAAGTCGTTTTTTTAACTTAAATTATATTTAGTTCAGAAAAAATATGCTATGATTTTGACTGTGTTTCTATAACAAAAAATTTATAGTGGTTGCTTTGTTTCTTCTTGTGTGGTAAGTGATTAGTCCTATCATGCAGTTTTTACCACACGACAGTTTCAGTCGTGGTTTCTGCTTCTATCAGCGATTTTTTTCAGATAGTCTTACGGGTCTTTATGCAAAATCGGAAAGTTTGCTCTACTATAGAAATATATAATATTTTTATTCCCTCGATTAACGATCTTCTTTTGCGATATAGTGCTATCGGTCATGTAACTTCGTGTACATTGGTACTGATTTCGTTCGCAGCAGGACAATTGGACATCGGGACAATCTTTGGTCTAAGGCCGTTTGTCCACAGCCGCCGTCACCGAGACGTCAACGAGAACGAGATGAACTTCGGCGACGCCATCTCGTTCTCGGTGACGGCGGCTATGAAAAAACGGCCTAAAAGCCTCACCACACACACACATCACACAATTAGACAACATTACGTCACATCACATTTCTAATCGGCGTTGTACGAAATTAGAATATAAAAGTGCTAAACAGATGTCAATATGTTACCGTAAATATAGTTATTTCCGGTGCCATTTCAATCTAACGGCATTCGAGTTTAGTTGCCAATAAATTTGATAGGAAGGTCGTCGTCACATTAATTGTCATTGTACATCTGATTTAAATTACTGTATTTAATTTACAGTTATATTAGGGTTAACCGGGTGATTACACTTAACGTTATTTTAGAGTTGGAACTCCGAACTCGAATAACCACCTTATTTTCAGGGGAATGAGGTCGAAGTTCCAGCTGTAACTGTTCATTAATCCGAATGCGATTAAAGTTTTCAGAACCAAATCAAACCGTCAAATTTATAAATAATTGTGTTTGTAAAGCATAATCTTTTAGTTACGTTAAAAATACCGGACAGACTAACTCAATAGGGTTTATCGGAGTTTTATGAATAAAACTAAATTAGAAGGGGTTATGCGAAAGTATACTATGTTTATAGAAGGTCATTGTACTCATAATTATGAACAAATTTTACTAAGGGGCCACCATTGAAATCGTGAAAATGGCCGTTCCATAAAAAAAACTTATTCAAAATTAATCATTGAAAAAAAATCGACAAAATGTAAAGAACACCTGATTTTTGTTCGCGATTTTAGGGTAGTAGAAATTGTTCACAATAGAACAGAATACATTTTATTGAGTACGATGAGTACAATGACCTCCAACGTACTTTAACTGTCCCGCCTAACCCTGTATTTATTTATTTATTTATTAAGAACGCCAACATGATGTACGTCATTTCCCACATCTGATACATGGTATGGTAGTTACTTGCTAAACGTCACCACAATTATAGGTGCAGACTACATGGGTTTATTAAAATAACAAGTCAAGGTAAGATTGTTAGTGATAGAAGTTAACATAGTGAATTAAGCGAATTAATATAACCTATCAAAAATTTTGCAGATAAGTCTCCTAAGTGAAATAAATTGCAACTATATGGCAAATTATATGGCTATTAAAATGAGTAGGTTACAGTCTGGTAGCTAATCATTGCATAAAAATTAATGAATGAGATTTGTATGAAATATTCATAAAGGACTATAAAAAAAAGTGACATTTATAAAAACTTTTTAGTATTCGCATATAAAAGTGTTCTTGATATTTAGTGAGATATTGGACTGGTCTATCATTTGACATTTTAGGTAGTTCTAGCGTCCAACTTCCGGGTTCGCCATCAGAACCCCGCTATGGTAGCATGTTACCAACAATATTGTAGTAACTACACGTTATTAAACATCGAAAATAAATGGAAACTGTCCTAATATTTTTTTATTCTACTGTATACCATAGCATACACTGCCTAATGTTTAAATTGTTTTTAAAAGTCTGCTTAGAAATTTCTAGCATACTTGATGTCAATTATTTCGATATCTAAAAATCCATCCAACCATTTTCCTGTTTTTCCCGCCTCGGCGCTTACCCCTAAAATCTAAACCTTACCCATATTTGAAAAAAAAACTGCGCTAAATACTTACACGGGTTCATGCCATATTTTACAAAGATTTTATCATCGGTATTTTCGTTTTTTTTTTACCCTAACTTAATTTAATTTTCATCCAAAAATAAATACAGGGATCCTCTAGAAATCTTTCTCAGGCATTTCTCTGACAACATAATTATGTCTAAAATTTAGTCAATGACACATATCAACGATAAAAGCATTTTTATATATATGTTTACCATCAGGTGAATGACCTGCTCGCCCAAAAAAACATCCAGTCTATATATAAAAACTAGATACGCTATGAGTTGACTGTGAATGTTCTTCGTCTTCTTCTTATGAGTGCCTCGCCAACTATAGTGAAGGGTCACCAACTTTGCATTTTTTTTGTCTTCTTTGCTGTTGTCCTTTAATAATCCGAAAAGAGGAGGTCTTAGTACTGACCATTGTCATCATCAGCCCGGAGACGTCCACTGCTGAACGAAGGCCTCCCCCTTAGACCGCCACACTGTACGACAACCTGCCATTTGCAACCCCCGGTTGCTCGCGACTTTTACAATGTCGTCGGTCCACCTAGCTAGTGGGAGGCCTTCCTACGCTGCGTCTTCCAGTTCGCGATCGCAACTCAAGAACCTTTCTGCCACTCTGAACATTTCTTTCTTAACTGATCGTTGTAAACGACTTTTAATATAGGGCCAACCCCGAATTATCTAAAACAAGTCTGTCCTTCCATAGTAAAATATCATTCACCCAAGACAAAATGTATGGAACAGCTGTTTTTTAACCGACTTCAAAAAGAAGGAGGTTCTATATTCGACTGTACGCAGGTTTTTTTAATGTATGTTCACCGATTTCTCCGTTAATTGTGGATCGATTTGAAAAAATAACTTTTTTATTTTATTTGCTAGGTGATATTCTCGAGGTGATACCATATTCATTTGATGTTGTTTTTTTTTTGTTTCTTGTTATTTGCCAATATAGTACCTAATAGTTGCTCAAAATTATGGATACAATGACCTCCTTTCCGATTAGTTATACCGTTTCGCGGAACCCTGTACAGTATAGCGGGGGCGAAAATCGGAGCACGATGAAACATGCTTACCGCTCGTGGTACGTACCCAAATAACAACCTACTTAGCTTGTTTTGATCCTACTTTTATAAGACGGCAATAATCTATTCAAGCGTAACATTTGTGTCAAACGTATATTTCGTTGTTTTCTAATCCAACATTTTCCTTGTATTTTCTACGAGGGAAAGTAGCATATTTCTGAATTCGCGGCGATTGTTCTATCCCCGGTCCCATTTTTTGTGGCGAGATATCCATACATTTCTGCGTAAAACTAATGGTTTATCTCTATGCCAATCCAAATCTGTTTCATAGTATATCGTGATTGACTGGCAAATAAACCCAGTTAAGTTACTTAGAAGATTGGTGAGGCTGGTTAGGAAGTAATAACGATTTCCCTACCATCCCGATTCTTTTTTTCAACCGACTTCAAAAAAGAAGGTTTTCAATTCGACTATGTTTTTTTCTTTTTGTATGTATGTTACGCGATTACTCCACCAATTATGAACTGATTTTAACGGTTCTTTTTTTGTTTGGTAGATAACACTTTAGAGGTGGTCCCATATAAATTTTATCGAAATCTGATCAGTAGTTTGGTATTTAAATCAAATTTACTAGAATATAATGAAAATTTTGTGATCGCTAGAATGGTTAGGACTGTTGGAAAGGTCGAAAGAAGGACATAATTGCACTTATATTGCTCTACCAAGTGGCTGAAGTCCTTATGAAGTCTTCCCAAGTAAAAATGAAATGATGCAACAAAATATCTCCAAGAACAAAGTTGATGCCGGGCACAAATTTACGCTATCTGTAGTCGAGAAGATATATCTCTATATCTATAGTATCAGACGCCAAGATATAATTTGTTTCTGTGACGTCTTCTTTTTTGTAGAAGGAGCATCAAAGAAGTTGGTAACGCTTGATGGTAACCGAACCGCTGGCTATGGACATATGCAACATTAGCAATGGGCATTAATGATTTTCCAATCAAGATATATGGTTCTTGCCGCCATTTTTAAATGGTCCATTTTGTAACTCCCCTTTTTCAGAAAGGACCACAACACCACAACCCCTTGCATATGCGCGGAAGGAATCGGCTCAAAATTGTACGCCGTGGGGTTTCCAGATTATTTCTAGACTTATATATCCATAACGTATACCATCCCTTCGTTCCAGGTACACGTTACCAGCGCGAGCTGATGCCGTAGTGGAGCTATGGCGGACCAAGATGGCGGAGGGGGTCCTGACCCCCACGCACTTCCAGGACCACTGGCGGGTCGTTGTGCCCAGGATATACTCGCCGCAGCCCAACAGGACTTGTCTAGGTAACGCTATAGCAGAGAGTCGCACGAGCTTCTAGACACCCGCGCATCGGTGCACTCTTTTTGGTCATAGTATAGTAAGAAAATTGTGTAAAACAATTTATGATCAAAAGTACATTTCAAAAAGTTGTTTTCCCTTCGATCTCCTCGAATCCTGACCAAGGGTAATACAACCCAATTTGCAGAAATAAATGCCGCTTCCTTCTTAATTCAAAGCAACTGCTTTTCGTATCTAGGGTACCTTGCTTATACCCTTTGCCATAACATGACTGTTTCCTTGAGTTGGAAATAAACGTGATTGAGGTTTATGTATCCATGTGATGGTTTTGCTTTCCCAGACTGGTCGTTCGACGAGCAGCTGGCGACGAAGCTTCTGCTGGAGCCGCTGGAGCAGTTCGTGTGGGGCTCGAGCGGCGGCGCGCCCCCGCCGGCGCCGCGCCGCTCCACGCTCTGCGGGCGCGTGTTCAAGCAGGGCGAGCCCGCCTACAGCTGTAGAGAGTGCGGTCAGTGCATTCACACCACCTACCTTCCTACAGAGCCCTCAAGCTTGCAAGCGAGCTCCGATTAATAGTTCGATCGTAGTTCGACAAGCATCTGGTTTCCAAATAAGTCTTGCTTAGGGCCCGGGCAGAGTAGCAGCTTTTGGCATCTGTGATCAGCGATTTTGCGACTGCAAATTCGCGATTTTATGACTTTCTGCATTAGATCGCGGTATTGAAATTGCGCGCTTTGATGATTGCATCGATGCTGCACTGCGTAACGGCCACTAGCTGCGATCGATCGCGGCTTGCGGAAATGCGGTTGCGGCGCGCGGTTGATATGGTATCAAAATTGCGCATTATCACTAATCGCTTGGTGTCTTTCTTTCGATATTGTTTAGGCGTGCAGAGAGGTGAAGCGCAGGGGAAAGCAGTCGGGCAGGACTAATATACAAATGCGTGCTAATAAGTACAGGCTTCACTAAACAGTGTAGCGTTCAGTCCTAGCATTGTACGACCTACGCCTGGACTGGAAATGGAGGTAAAAGTTAATCACGGCATCAAGCTTCCGAAAAGCGACTGAATCGCGGATGCTAAATGCGATAATCTGCCCGGACTCTAAATTAAAAAAAAAATGACCTGTCCACACCAGTGGCGGACACGCGGTGGACAACGGGAATAATCGAAATTATTTTGACTTAAGCGTCAAACCTCCAGACCTCACGTTGTATTCGACTTCACGAGTAAAATTCTCGTCCAATAATAATGAATCGTCCTCCCGGGTGCCAGGCATGGACAACACGTGCGTGCTGTGCGTGGAGTGCTTCAAGGTGTCCCCGCACCGGCACCACAAGTACAAGATGGGCCAGTCCGGGGGCGGCGGCTGCTGCGACTGCGGCGACACCGAGGCGTGGAAGCGGGACCCCTTCTGTGAACTGCACGCGGTAACCATACTATTCCTATTATTATTAAGGAACAGCAGCACTTTTATCGGCGTGGTACACCTATCCCTACCAAGGTGTCCCTACTAGTAGGAATAGGTGGGAAAAAACCACTTAGATCTACCGGTAGCGATAAGTGGGTAGTACCTTTTAGTCGTAGGATAAAATCGAAACTATACTCCATTTTTTTTCTTTATTGCGCTGACCCCGCGTGTAGACAGCAAAAACCGCTGTTTCTGCAAAAGACTACCTGGTCAAAAGAAAGATATCGCTTTAAGCGGTGCAGTACCTTCGGCCTTATAGCTTTTAGCGATGTATGTTGGTTACCTCTTCCCGTCAAAACGGCTGAACGGATTTAAATGAATTTCGGAATGGAGATAGCTTATTTCCCGGAATAACATATATAAGCTACTTTTTATCATCATTAGCATCGCCGTTTTTCATCATCAAGCGACTGAAACCGCGGGACGCAGCCAATTTAACGTAACATATTGTTACTGGTTCCCAGGCTTGCAAGGATGACGAGACGAACGAGCCCTCGATCAGCGCTGACGTCACCGAGCGCATGAAGATCGTCGCGTCTGTCTGTCTGTCGTACTGTCTGCGGCTGCTGACGCACGACCACGCGCCCGGCCTGCCCAACGATCTCAGGTAATGCAGGGCTTCTCGGATCGGTGATGCTAAGCGAAAGGAGCTCATTGTACTCATCATTGTGAATTGTGAATGTAATATGGTGAATATGGTGAATGTGATACGATTTATGTGGCTTATATTACTAGACCGAGTGCCATGCGTGAACTAATTTATTGCATCACCTACCCACTATACCATACTAATATGTGGACCAGTGGTCTCGAAACCACCGATTTTCGGTATTTCTGCCGGTTTTGGGTTTATCCTACCGATATGGATCGATTTTAGAAAATATCCAAATTGGAAAAAAGTACAGATTATTCTATTTTAGGGGGCAGGTCTACAGATTTTGCATTTTTTTCGTTTGAAAACACTGACCACTACTACATCACAGTCAATAACATATTCATTATCAGCCAGAAGACGTCCATTGCTGGACGAAGGCCTCCCCCTTAACGGAGAGGGCTTGCCATAATCCCCACGCTTGGCAGGCGGCTTGGGGACCGCAGAATGCTCACCACCGTTAACCGAGAGGACGGTGCTGCCCGTCCTCCGGTGGTACTGGATGCAGTTTTAGGACTTAATGTTCCAAAAATACGTCTTAAAATACTTATTGCGGTTTGCAGGCTGAAAGATGCGGAGAGGGATTTGCAGCAAATATTGGATCAACCTGACTGTTACTGCACTGTCTTGTATAACGACGAAACTCATACATTTGAACAGGTGAATAGACGATACTAACTTTTTAACACATTTTTTTTACATCCAAAATATCGACCAGCCTTTGACTAAAGAGATACGTTGTCTAAACTTACAAGATATATCATTATCTATACAGGGTGACATTAAATTCATTGACATTATCTTAGGGGGCCATTGAACTCATCGTAATGAACAACTTTTACTATGAAATAAACGCTGAAATGAAGTGAAGTGAGAAAAAAATCTGCAACTCCATACATTTTGTCATGCGCATAGCATTTTTGATGGGACAGCAGTTTTTTTTCGCTTTTTCGGGTAGGTTCGCAGATGGTGCCAGCGGCGGTCCGGATGTGGCAAAATCAAGTTTTATTGTTAATCGTTGCTTATATCTCTATCAGCTCTTGGTGAGGGCGTTGTCGGTAATCTAGTCCATGGAAAAATACTGGGTACTGTGCCTTGTTTTTAGAATCTACGCAGCTGTTGACGGCCTGAAAATATATTTGTAGGTTAGATAGTTGTCTACATTTTATTTTGGACAGAGCTTTAATTAGCAAGGCAAAGGATTGCTGTACAAACCAGTATATGCACATTATCTCTGATAATCCGAGTCTAATATAAGTAAAACCATTAAATTGTAGAAAAAAAAACGAAATGTATTAGATTGAAATTTGACTATGTCCGCATCGACTAGCGGAAAAAAACGCAGTGTGGATCCCCATTATGATGAGTTTAATGAACTTGACCCCCTAAGTTATTTCCAATGAATTTAATGTCTTATTATGAAAACTGACGTGATTTTGTCCGATTTAATTAAACGTGAGTATTCCCGTATAAATAAAACTAAAAATGTGAATTGAGTATCACTCTGTATAATTCGTCTCTGTGGGTGTTACAGGTCCAGGCTTCAATAAACAACTGTTCTTATAGTATTTGTTCGGAATCCAGGTCATAAGCACTCTGACCCGTGTGATGAAAGCGAACCACCGTGACGCGGTGGAGCTGGTGACCCTCATCGACCGAGAGGGCCGCGCGCTCGTCAAGTGCAACCTGTTCCAGGTCTGCGACAAGCTGAAGACGGACATCGAGTCGTAAGTTTTTTTAATTTTTGTATCGAACTTTGTGCATTCTGCCAGTGTCAAGCATAATAGGGTAGATGACTGATGAACCAATGGCTTTCATGAAGAATTTAAGTTAATATAGTATGTTTATTGAAAAAATAATTTAAATCGGTTAATAATGTTCTTATATGTGAGCGTTTAAAGTTTTTGTTAGAGACAACTCTGTCCCTACCCCACAAAACAAAAAATTACGTCACGCCTTACTTGTCAGAATATAATTTATATGGCGTACAGAGAAGTGACGTCACGATTTGCTGTTTCGCCTCTCTGTCTAGCATGATATTAAAATGCTTATAACTTGCTTATTTGTGATCAGATTTTCATTTTCTTTTCATTAATCAGCTATATTTATGGGCTACATTTTAATAGGACAATTAAAAAAAAAACCAGTCATCTAGCCTATTATGCGTTTTCAAGTTTTTAGAGCATCAAGTCATATATGTTCCAAAATCACAGTCACACGAAATTTGTCACAGTCGAGTCCAAGTCATACCATAGTAAACGTTTTGGCTTTGTTAACCAGATATCTGATAGAATACTTGGATCAATCTCAGTAGATACAGGAGCCAGATCCACGATGGATCTAGTGAGATTTTATTTTCTCAATTGATCTATTTTCAAAGATGTGATTAAAAATGTATCTGATGAGATTTTTTGTTCCCGATAGATCCATTTTTATATTATTTTAAATTATGATGGATCTAGTGTTAAACGTTTTTCCCGTAGGATACAGTTTTGAAATCTGTGGATATAATGAGAACTTATCCGTAAACTTACTGGACCATACGACAGTATTACAATTTTCCCTACAGTAAGGAAACGCTTTTGATGTCGGGTGTTTGATGTTACTTTTTATGAAGTTAAAATTTTTGCCTAAATTACTTAGTTGGTACGTCATATAGATGGGTTTTGGGACCTAAACGTAGACGGAGAAACCAATGGACCCAAGTACTAAGCAACCGGACATGAGATAGCGAATTTTCAACTTTTTGAATTTTTAGCGTATGTCCAAAACTCTTCACCACGCTAGGATAACAATTTAGTTTTCAAAATGAATGATATATTATCTAAAAAAAACAAATCACTCAGTCACGGTAATGTTTGACACCACACTTTTTTTTAGTTATTGGCATCGCACGTTGTGCATTCTGCCAGTGTCAAGTTAATGAATTTTCAAGTTTCTTTTATTAAAATCAAGTCAAATATGTCATGAAATCACAGTCAGTCACACGAAACCAGTCATAGTCGAGTCCAAGTCATGCCATAGTAAAGTTGTGGCGACTTTACTATGAGCTTCTACTGAGTTTTGAAAACAACACGAAAAGACATGTTTCACCACATTATATCACTTGCCCACACTCGTGCATGTAATTCAACACTCAATGAATAAAACACCACCATTTTTAAACATTAATTCGCGAAAAAATACAAGTTTAAGAAAATAATAGAATGCAACGACACGATTTTTCCGTGTTCCCGCCAAAACTCCAACACCACACTTTCAATTTATAGATTGGAGTCAAACGGTTAAAACGACAGAGAAAAAGCATAAATCTTTCTCTTTCACGCATATTATTTTTCCAAACGGCTTTTTAGCTCGGAGTCACAGAGATGGAAATGTGACTATGTCCATTGTTTTCTCTGTCTACGGCATTAAACGTAGAGTAGTGTTGCATAATGGCCGTTGTGTGTGCGTGAGAGATGTCCGTGTTGTACTCAGCCGCACGGCGATGTTCGAAAGGTACACGTCCCGGCACGGGCCGCAGCTGAAGGTGCTCGTGATGCACGCGCACGTCATCGCGCACCAGCACCACGCCATGAAGCTGCTCGCCTGGTGAGTCTAATAACGTCTACCCTTCCTCTACTGCAACATCAGCCAGTCCGTCCACTGCTGAACGAAGGCCTTCCCCTTAATAGGAAGGGGTTGCCATAATCTCCACGCTTGGCAGGAGGCTTGGGATCGTACAATACTCATAACCGTTAGCCGACGCTGCTGCCCGTCCTCCGGTGATTCTGGATGCAGTTTTAGGACATATCTAAATCCACTCATACCCCTCCACTGGCATAATCTAATAGGTGAGTATACACCTCTAAACATAGGCCTCTCCAAGGCACGCAAGCCTGATCTTCAGTTTTCCGCTTCCAACCACTGCCAGCAGTCTTACGTATATCGTCACTCCATCGAGTCTCAGGGCGTGGTATCCACTCTAAAAAATGTATATAGTTTTTGGCAAAGTAACTACACATCTAATATTCCTGTGTTATCATTATTTTCGTAATTTTTTAATAACTTCAAAATTAATGAATGTGCACATATTAAAATTTTACTTTCGATGATTTGTTTTGTTGCCATTCAGCTTTTTTGTGAGTCGATAAAAAAAAAACACATGCATATTCCCTATTCTTCTATATGTAATCAAATAAAAAAACACTTACAGAAGCGTGTTTTTGCCACTGAACTACTTCAGCTGGACCGATTTTGATGTAGTTTTTTTGGGTTTTTAAGTGGGTCTCGTGATGGTTTAGATTCACAATGAGACCTGGTAGATGGCGGTGGGTGGACAACACCTGCTGGATCCGCTAGTATTTTATGAACGTCTCAATGGCATCTGCCATTGAAACTTTAATTATAAGGCTATTATGCCTGTAATTATAGTATTCACCAGTTCCAAAAGCTTGCCGGCAGGTGGGGAAGGCCTTAACTTTGTATCCGAACCGCAGGCTCCAGAACTTCGTAGCTCAGGAGCCGGCCCTCCGGCTGGCCGTGAGCAACGTCGCCCTCGGCATCGAGGGTTGGGGCGTGGCCAGCTCGGTGGGCGGCGGGGGCGGCGTCGCCGCGGCCGTCATGCAGAACGACGCGCGCATGTGGAAGGCGGCGCGCGCCGCCTGGCACCGCCTGCTCATCGCCACCACGCTCATGGACTACTCCACCAAGAAGGCCATAGCCATACTGTTCACCAAGAACTACGGTGAGTACTAGCGGTAGTAGTATGCAGAACGACGCGCGCACGTGGAAGGCAGCTCACCAAAACTACAAAACTAAAATAAAAGAAGAAGGAAAAGGATACCTAAGTATGCCTAATGTGTAAGCATCGTCATGTGTCTTTCGAACACCATTATTTTATTACAACAATTGGCCCTGAATCATCGCTCTCACACTGAAAAGTATTGAATTTATTCCCCGGAGTGACTTACTTGTTCGTTGGTTTAAAGATAATGTTCCTGTCACCCCGATGGAAAAGGCGCGAGCTCGCCTTTGACAGGTTAACAGGTGGTGTGGGTGACAGCTGACAGATTGATTGAAGAATGACAAAAGGGCGTGAACAACAATATTGTCGTTTTATTTATAAACACAGATACTCCATCCGTGTCCAGATTTTACGTCAGTAATCCCGCGTAAATCAAACAAAAACGCGTCAAAACCCAGCGACGGTGATAATGGAATGGACGGGCCCAGCGCTTGCACATCGATCAAAATGAACAAGACAACACAATCAAGCATACCTAGCTTAAAGTATGCATATTCCATTTGCCGACAAAAAGAGAACACATGTACCGTATCGTACGGCTCGCATGTCGCAAAGGCAGAGTATGACTGAAGCGAGTGGAGAGCCGGCGCTCAACATATAGTCTTCAATGTCCGTGCGCTTATTTCCCGTCCATTCATCTTATTATTGTCGTAAATAAATTATTAAATAAAGTACATTTTCATAGAAATACAATATGTTCGTTCCAGGCACGATCCTGAAGGACTTCATCCGCGACGACCACGACCACTCGTTCTCCGTGTCCTCGCTGTCGGTGCAGCTGTACACGACGCCGACGCTGGCGCACCACCTGATCGCGCAACACGACGCCCTGTTCGTCGTCATGAACACGTTCGTCAGCGAGTGCAACCGCCGGTGTAAGAATGTGAGTTCATCATCATCATCAGACAGGAGGCGTCCGCCGCTGCACGAACACCGCCGGCTTGATTAGGCGGCGTTGACATAATCCACAAGTTGGCAGGCGGCTTGCGGATCGCACAATGCTCACCACCGTTAACTTAGAGGACGGTGCTGCCCGTCTACCGGTGGTTCTGGATGCAGTTTTGGAACATACCCAGGTCCACTATAATACTACAACCATGTCATACTCAGCGCTAGCTAATTGTTACTCTTATGTGTATAGAACAGTATCGATATTCTACTGTACACAGTCCCTTGTAGATTAGCTGTACCCGGCCACGCGTAGCTGTGGCTCTTAACATTAGTATATTTGGTTCACTACAAAATAAAGCCTATTGCACTCAGGGTTAGGGTAGCTTTTTATTAATTAAACCAAATCAATGGTTCCGATAATTAGTTCGAACAAACATACAAACTTGAAAACTTTTCTTTAAAATAATCGTTAGTCTTTAGATAAGACTTTTTACCCGACGATCGAATATTATTTGTGTTTTTTTTTAAAGTATCCATATACCAATGTTCGTCATTATAATCGTCCAAACAAAACTGTTTAATGCAAAGTTTCATCCCCCATTTCACCCCATTAATTCGGCCTTGTCGCAAAACCTAGATAAAGTAGTTTTCGAGATTTTGTGTTTCGTCAGTGAGTGAATGAATGAGTGAGTGCCGTTCGCTATAATGTTTTGCATATGCAGGGTCGTCTAGAATTCGACCGCAGCCACATCCCGGCGGGCTTCAAGCGCGCGCAGTTCATCTTGTACGATGTGAAGTACTTGCTGGGCTCGGTGCCGGCGGGCTTCGACGAGGAGCTAAGGAGGGGGTTCCTCCACGGGCTGTCGCTCATGCTGAACCTGCTCACCATGATGCAGGGGATGGACTCCATCGTCAGACAGGTATGACTCTGGCAACACCCTCTTCAGAAGAGCGTATATGCGAGTATCGATGAAAAAAATATCACTGCATTGTAATATTTTACAAAACTTTTCGTGAGTTCATTTTTTTTTTCATGTTTAAAGATTGTGTCGTTTTATTCATTAAGTGCCGAATTCTGCGCATGAGTGTGAGCAAGTGGTATAATGTGGTGTAACATGTCTTTTCAAACATTTCCTGCCAATGGAAGTGCAGGTAGAAAAGGGAAAATATTATGTGTTAAAAAGTTATTCTGTAAAATGCTACAGGGAAATGTAACATTATTTTCATGATTTATAATCTTTAAAAGATTGAAATCGTACATAAGCCACGAATTATACCCATTACAAAGACTTATATGAAAATATCGAAGTAGTTCACTAGTGTGATATTGTTAAGTTTGTTAACATAAGTACATACGTTAATAAAAGATTAAGTTTGTTAACATAAGTTAATAAAAGATTAAGTTTGTTAACATAAGTTAATAAAAGATTAAGTTTCTTAACATAAGTTAATAAACTTAATATTTTTATCCCAGCACTATTTAAATTTTACCAAAAAGTAACAATACTCGACATGTCAGTTTGGTCGGTTATTTTTGATTCTTTATACAATTAAGTGACGAGACGAGCAAGACGTTCGCCTGGTGGTAAGCGTCACTCCTGCCACTAACATTAGCAGTGCTATTATTGTGAACTTACGAACACAATCCTGCACCGCACTGCACTGCGCTCGTCATCCTGAGATATTAGATGTTAAATCTCTTCATACCCAGTAATTTCTCTGGTAACATTGCCCTTCAAACCGGAACACAGTAACGCTTGCACACTACTGCTTGGCGATTGAATAACTGGCAAAGGTGTGGTACTTCCCTAGGCGGACTCTGCAGTAGCGTCCTACCACTACAAAATGTATTGTATTTATATGTTTTTAAAGCTTAAACAGGAAGAAAAATTATGAACTCCGGCAGGAATCGAACCGGCATACGAGCAGTCTCTATGTCGGAGGTCATAATTTTTCTTCCTGTTTAAGTTGCGCTCGTGGCGTAGCTTGTCTCGGTGATTCTAAACGATCACCGATGTTAAGCAACGGACGGTCCGGTCAGTCTTCGGATGGGTGACCGTGAGTGGCATTTATGTGTTGGTTAATGCAGGTCGGGCAGCACATGGAGTACGAGCCGGAGTGGGAGTCCGCGTTCAACCTGCACGTGAAGCTGGCGCACAGCATCACGCTCAGCATCGAGTGGGCCTCCGCAGAGAGGTCCATCGCGGCCGCCGCGTACTGGATGGCGCTGCGCCGGTTCGCGGACACCTACCCGGCCTCCCCGAGGGTGCTGCGAGGTGACTACACCCTCATACAACTAAAATATAACTGTACTATGTACGGAACATTCACTCCTATTGGAAACGCGTCTAAACACGGGTAATTTACTTTGTATATTAGTTATACAATATGTAATAAAAAAGTTACTAAGGGGCCAACCTTAAAATCGGGGAAAAATAACAGCTATTCCATACAAAAAGTTAATTGACCTGTGTATGAAACAGCTGATATATTTTTTCGCGATTTCATGGTTGGCCCCATAAGAATTGTAGTTCATAATGATGGGTACATACATACCAAAAAAAAACAAAAATGTGTCAAAACCACGTCAGTTTTCATAATAAAATACATACATACCTTGTGGTGTGTCCTTGTGGTGTGTCCTAAACCTGCATCCTTGTGGTGTGTCCTAAACCTGCATCCTTGTGGTGTGTCCTAAACCTGCATCGTAGTGGTGTGTCCTAAACCTGCATCGTAGTGGTGTGTCCTAAACATGCACCCTTGTGGTGTGTCCTAAACCTGCACCCTTGTGGTGTGTCCTAAACCTGCATCGTAGTGGTGTGTCCTAAACCTGCATCGCAGTGGTGTGTCCTAAACCTGCATCGTAGTGGTGTGTCCTAAACCTGCATCGCAGTGGTGTGTCCTAAACCTGCACCCTTGTGGTGTGTCCTAAACCTGCATCGTAGTGGTGTGTCCTAAACCTGCATCCTTGTGGTGTGTCCTAAACCTGCATACTTGTGGTGTGTCCTAAACCTGCATCGTAGTGGTGTGTCCTAAACCTGCATCGTAGTGGTGTGTCCTATACCTGCATCGTAGTGGTGTGTCCTAAACCTGCATCGTAGTGGTGTGTCCTAAACCTGCATCGTAGTGGTGTGTCCTAAACCTGCACCCTTGTGGTGTGTCCTAAACCTGCACCCTTGTGGTGTGTCCTAAACCTGCACCCTTGTGGTGTGTCCTAAACCTGCATCGTAGTGGTGTGTCCTAAACCTGCATCGCAGTGGTGTGTCCTAAACCTGCACCCTTGTGGTGTGTCCTAAACCTGCATCGTAGTGGTGTGTCCTAAACCTGCATCCTTGTGGTGTGTCCTAAACCTGCATCGTAGTGGTGTGTCCTAAACCTGCATCGCAGTGGTGTGTCCTAAACCTGCACCCTTGTGGTGTGTCTTAAACCTGCATCGTAGTGGTGTGTCCTAAACCTGCATCCTTGTGGTGTGTCCTAAACCTGCATCCTTGTGGTGTGTCCTAAACCTGCATCGTAGTGGTGTGTCCTAAACCTGCATCGTAGTGGTGTGTCCTAAACCTGCATCCTTGTGGTGTGTCCTAAACCTGCATCCTTGTGGTGTGTCCTAAACCTGCATCGTAGTGGTGTGTCCTAAACCTGCATCGTAGTGGTGTGTCCTAAACCTGCATCGTAGTGGTGTGTCCTAAACCTGCATCGTAGTCACAGAGTAATAGAAGCAGAGACGCGATCAAAGGATTTTTCTATAGAAGGACGCGTGATCGTGCGGAGAGGTGTAGGGCTCGCGGGAGGGGCGCTAGAGTCCGCACATGGAGCTACCATCTAGCGGAATTCAGTATAAGTTTTTGAGAAGTGCTTTGTCGAAAAAAGTGGAGAACTCTTATAAACACCAGGTTTCTTACTCTCTCGTCAGATGTCGCTTTCGTAAATTCTAAAGACAAAGGTTTTAACTAGAACCACTAGTTTAAAAGCCGGAATAAACCAAAAACACATTATATAAAAATAATAAATTTAAGCAAGAATAGTTCATGTAATTTAAAAAGTGCTCTGAAACATATTTTTTTATGGTTAACGTTAAATAAAGTGGCGCCATCTCTAGAACTAGTTAAAAACACCAAAAAACATTACATATTTTCTAAAACGAACCTTAGAAAATACAAATAAAATTACTTACGAATGAAATGAGACGCCATTCATGTCATCAGAATGTTTGCCGCGATAGTTTTTACATGAAGAAACACAGCAACTCATTTTATGTTCACTTTTACTAAGTAAAAACACTAAAAGTCGTACGTGTGTTTTGTAAGCCCGAATGACTGTTACGCGAGGCGAACGCTAGCAGACTGACCAAATAAGTGTGACGTCACACAATCCGTCTACAAAATCCACAGGTTCGGCCGCAAGTTCCTCATCACAACTCCCTATCCTCCATGATCGTAGTGGTGTGTCCTAAACCTGCATCGTAGTGGTGTGTCCTAAACTTGCATCGTAGTGGTGTGTCCTAAACCTGCACCCTTGTGGTGTGTCCTAAACCTGCATCGTAGTGGTGTGTCCTAAACCTGCATCGTAGTGGTGTGTCCTAAACCTGCATCGTAGTGGTGTGTCCTAAACCTGCATCGTAGTGGTGTGTCCTAAACCAGCACCCTTGTGGTGTGTCCTAAACCTGCACCCTTGTGGTGTATCTGTTCCAGAGCTAGGCAACAAGAGCGCGTCCGTGATCGAGTACGACGTGTCGACGCAGCCGGTGTCCATCCACCGGCCGCTGTCCCGGTTCATAGCGGGCCTGTACCTGCAGCTGCACCGGCACGGCCTCTCCTACCACGGGCCCGAGTTCGACCGCCCCGACAAGCCCAAGCCGGAGCCCGAGGAGCTCATGGGTGGGTCGCTCAATCTTATCCTATACTAATGACAATTCATTGCAGATTACTCACCTAGGGAGCAAAGGTAAATAATGTCTCAGATGTCTTATACAGGTTTAAGGATTAAAGGATCGACAAGTTGACGGCTCGAACTCATCGGTGGGCGCGGCTAAAAAGCATGCTCTCTTCATCAAACAAACTGTGGGAGAGGGAGAAAGAAAGATAAATAAGCGCGCAAATTTTTTTTGTCGACCTTTGGCTGCAGTAATGTGTTTGAATAAACTCTGAGTTAATTTATTCCAACTTAAGTTATTTGAAATGTTTATGGACTAAATTTTGCCGCTTGTTAAATTATTTTAGAGTTTTTGTATTCCTGTTATTTATTTACGTCCAATGTGGCGTTAAAATTGAGCTAAAATAAAATGATGTTTCTTGGCTCATAACTTTCATGTTTATTAACTTTTTACTTTCGTAATAATTTACAATCCTAGATAATGAAGAGATTAATCGATATAATACTTAGTCTTGGACCTACAAAATTACACAGTGGAGTAGTAATACTACCACGTTTCTATGGAGAAGTGACCAACTTGTCTACTCTTAATGTCTGATTAGAACTAACCCTTTATATTGACAAACATGAGATCTGAGACTTCTTTACTTGCTCCCGTGGTTTGTATACGATTTTACGTGCCGCTGCTGGGAGGAAGTGGTTTCTTTCGCTCCGTGTAGCGTGGCTAAAGATGCCACTTTAGCCCCTGCTAGCGCCACTTTTCCGTTGTATTCACTTCTCTCTTCAGTGATGTTATCTGAAGAGTGATTGTGACGTTACGATGTTGTCCAGAGCCGGTGCTGCAGACGATGGCGATGATAGCCCAGGTGCACTCGGGCATGTGGCGGAGGAACGGGTTCGCGCTGCTCAACCAGCTCTACTTCTACCACAACGTCAAGTGCCGCGCCGAGATGCTGGACAGAGATGTCGTCATGTTGCAGGTACACACACCCCACTCACTTACCACACATTCACACACTTACACATTTATTTACACACTTAACATATTTAAGGTTCCGTATCGTAAAATAAATTAATAAATTATAAAACGCGACTGCGCCGCTTTATACACTAAACATTTTCAGGGTTCCGTATCCTAAAAGGAAATTAAAAAAATATAAAACGTGACTGCCCTGCCAGAAAAAATACAGCCAAAATAAGGCAATTTTCTACCCAAATTGTTCGTACTCCCAAGTAAATCAAAATTCATAGGGTACTTCCCTTCTAGAATCATGAAATTTAGCAAGAAGCAAGGTCGTATAGCATAAATACTGTCAAAAATCTAAATATAGTAAATTTGTTGGTTGTAATAATTGATACCAATATTGGGAATTGGAAATAGTTATATTGTTGTTTTTTTATATTATATTGGTATCGCACTTTGTGCGTTCTGCCAGAGTCAAGTGTATATGAATTTTCAAGTTTTTCGTTTTTTTTTAGAGTATCATCAACTCTGATATGTCATGAAATCACAGTTAGTCACACGAAATATAGTCATAGTCGAGTCCGAGCCATGCCCTAGTAAAGTTGTGGCGGCTTTACTATGAGCTTTTACGGAGTTTTGAAAACAACACGAAAATACATGTTTCACCACATTATTGCTGCGTTCCGTAATGCGCTAAAAGTGATAATATGGCGAATCCGACCAAAGTCAGAAGTATTACTCAATCAAATCAAAGCCCTTATATTTTGTGACTATTACATTTGGTCGGATTCGCGATATTACCACATTTGGCGCATTACGGAACGCAGCATATGTCAGTCGTGCCAACACTCGTGCATGTCAATGGATAAAACATCACCATTTTTATAACACAAGTTTAAGAAAATAATAGAATGCAGCGACATGTTTTTTCCGTGTTCCCGCCAAAAGTCAAAACAATATTGTTGTCTGTTGTAGATTGGCGCATCTCTGATCGAGAACAACGAGTTCATAATCCACGTCCTGAACAAGTTCAAGCTGCTCGAGTGGGCCCAGACGGACTTCGAGGCGCGCAGCATAGAGGACGACACGCTGCGGCACACCATCGCCATGCTGGAGGAGTTCCTGGGGCTGCTCATAACGGGTGAGTCCTGCTGCCCACAGCTCGATAGCCTGTTGACGGCTCGTGAACATCATTTCTCCTACAAACACGACTCACCGTTATACGGGCGAGGTAATGTTCTATGCTTGCGATTGGCCAGTCACTGGGATGACGCAATCTGAGTTATGTAATTCTGACGTACTAGCAGTGGTTTTTAAACTACTAATTTTCGTATGAAGGGAAGTCGGACGATCAGTCAACAGGGTTTATAGTCTTTGGTAGTGATTTATTTCAGCTATTCACTCAAATAGCAACTCTAAGCTAAGGAGTTTTGGCGGGAAACACGGGAAAATCATTGTCGCTGCATTCTATAAATTTTCTTAAACTCGTGTTTTTCGCGATTTAATGATCAAAATGGTGGTGTTTTATTCATTGAGTGTTGAATTACATGCACGAGTGTGGGCAAGTGATATAATGTGGTGACACATGTATTTTCGTGTTGTTTTCAAAACTCCGTAAAAGCTCATAGTAAAGCCGCCACAACTTTACTAGGGCATGACTTGGACTCGACTATGACTAATTTCGTGTGACTAACTGTGATTTCATGACATATTTGACTTCATGATGCTATAATATTGTATAAACTTGACTTGAAAATTCATAAACTTGGCACTGGCAGAATGCACAAAGTGCGATGCCAATAACTAAGGAGGGAAAAAAACTCTAAGCTAAAGAGGTTACGGCAAAAAGTGCAAAATAATACGACGCGAACGATAGCCAAACTAAATAAAAACAGCTGCGTTGGCGCGTTTTGGTGGATTTTCGGAAGAGTGGTGTCGGGGCAAAGGAGCGAAATCGTCTGTTTATTTCACCGCTTGACTGCAGAATAAGTTTTATGAAAGTCTAGTACTTCCTGACGCCAAGCTACGTTTCGATTTCATATTAACGGAACGTATTTATTGAGCCCTTTCGTTTGATACCAAACACGAAATTTGGCACAATTTTTTGGGCCAGGAATTTTATCTGTCGTCGCCGTCGTCAGCCATAAAACGTCCACTGCTGGACGAAGACCTCCCCCTTTATAGAGGGGTGTTGCCATAATCCCCACGCTTGGCAGGCGGCTTGGGGATCGCAGAATGCTCACCACCTTGAACTTGTGAATTCAATCCTGCGCCGCACTGCAATGCGCTCGACTGACTTGACTGTATGCTTGGGTGTGTGTGCTTGCTTGTGCTGATTTGAGTTTTTGGCTGTGTATCGATCACCAGCATTGTATACCATTATAGGATATTGTTGTTGTACAGTAATCGGGTCCCGCTACATGCCGGGCGTGGGCGAGGTGAACACCGAGGAGCGCACCAAGAAGGAGATCATACAGATGCTCTGCGTCAAGCCGATGCCGCACTCCGAACTCAACAGGTAACTATATCTACGTATAAACCCAACCAAAAAAACTACTGGTACCGCTAGCAAAAAAAAAAAATGTTATAAGGCACTCGACCGCGTGAAACGGAAAGAGGGAAGGGATGCCTTTGCGCTGTAGTGGGACAATAGGGAATATGCATGTGTTTTGTTTATTAGAAATAATAGGATAAGTGGAGAGTTTAACTGAATCTGATGTATTCATCGAAATATAATTGAAGTCTGCTGGTAAAGTTTTGAAATGTAAGCGTTCAAAGTATTTGGGAGTGAGTCATCTGTCCATTTCTAGCAAAACACGTGCAATACGTGCATAGTATAGAATTTGTTTGGTATCGTGGACTTTGACGTCATATGCTAGTATAGTGCCCTCTTTGTCTAATATGAATGTAAAATGTTTATAACTTCGTTATTTGTGCACATGTTACAATTTTATTTTCGTTGTGTTGTTTTGTTGCGAATCACCTATTTTATGAGTCAATAAAAAAAACTTGCATATTTCCTATCATGGTTGAAAATAATAATAATGTACCTCAGGTCCTCACCTACAACATATGTGAACAATCCCAGCTATATGATTATTTACGGGATATTTACCGTAATTTTTATTTAAGGGCGCATCATCCACTATAGTTCCATAAAACATTTACACACAACCAGAAGCGACTCGCGGTTTTGCCCGTTATCCGAAGGAAATGTTTATTTACCGGGATCAAAAGTAGCTAATGGGGTACACCTAGTAGTAACACATACATACATTAAACTTTGGCATTTATAATAATTTTTATTTAAAAAAATATGGTCAACTCACCACCGTCTATGGACACCTGCAACATTAGCAATGTTGAAGAATGCAAGACATGCAATACAGCAATGTTGATGTTGTGGCAATGTTGTAGTAGTGTGAAGTGTGTGGCGACATAATATCTTACAAACACACAGACTAACAGACATACCTTAGAATTTTTTGAAAAGTAAGAATTCGTACAAGAACCATTTCGAACGAACGTAGATGTTTGAATAAGTATTCTATCAGCTATCTGGTTTCCATACTACAAGCTTTGCTTAGTTTGGGGCTAGACAGCGCTGGGTGAAAAATGTACACATTTTTTTTTTTATTAAAAAATCTGCCAATAAATTTCTTTCAGGTCTCTCCCCGAAGATCAGCTTCACGAAACTGGCTTGGAAGCCGTGATCCACGAAGTAGCGGACTTCGTCAAGCCGACCGGCAGCAACGTCCGCGGAGTTTACAAACTAAAGCCCCATCTGTACGACGAATACGACACCTTCTTCTATCACTACACTAGGGAAGACCTTTCTAGAAGTGAGGAAGAGCAGAGAAATAGAAGGAAAGCTGCAGGTAAAAAATAGTTTAAACTCAATGGCGATAAGGCTTATTTCCCCAATGGCACAGAGTTACAATCCGAACGATATATTACGAATACGACACATTATATCATAACACTAAACCTTTGTAGAATTAAAGAGGAGAATATGAATAAAATTACAAGGAGCAGGCGATTTCTTTCTAAACGAACTTTTGTTTGTTTCATATTTCCTAGTTATATTTTAACCTGAAGGATCGACAAGTTGACGGCTCGAACTCATCGGTGGGCGCGGCTAAAAAGCATGCTCTCTTCATCAAACAAACTGTGGGAGAGAGAGAAAGAAAGATAAATGAGCGCGCAAATTATTTTTTGGCGACCTTTGGCTGCAGTAATGTGGTTGAGTTAATTTATTCCAACTTAAGTTATTTGAAATGTTTATGGACTAAACTATGCCGCTTGATACATTATATTAGAGTTTTCGTATTCCTTATGTTATTTATTTACGTCCAATGTGGCGTTAAAATTGAGCTAAAATACAAGATGTTTCCTGGCTCATAACTTTCATGTTTATTAACTTTTTACTTTCGTAATAATTTACAATCCTAGACAATGAAGAAATTAATCGATATAATACTTAGTCTTGGACCTACAAAATTACATAGTGGACTAGTAATACTACCGCGTTTCTATGGAGAAGTGACCAACTTGCCTACTCTTAAAATATGGTGTCAAACTTAATGGCTTCAGTGAATTTAAACGCGAGACGCTGCGCAGTAGCAAAAAATGAGGCGTGCGGTGTGCGTACAATCGCAAAGTCTCGCTTGCAACGCACTTCATAGCCGCCATTAAGTTTGATTCGGTCTATAGCTATAACGACTTCATATCTTGCCACGCCTTAATTTGTCCGTTTCGTTAAAAATATCGCTCAATAATTAAAATGATCTTGTCGTTTTCAATCTAGTTGTTATTATTTTGTTTATATTTTTTGCCACAAATAAACTATTGTCTATTGCCAAATAGGTTAGATTTTTATCTGTTTGTGTTCTGTATAAGGTCGAATTTATTACATTTGTAATACTTGGTCCCAGGGCTGCCGGAATGCTGCCCTCCCCCCGCGCTGCCCAAGCTGTCCCCCCCGTTCGCCATCCTGGCCAACTTGCTGCAGTGCGACGCGGCGCTGCACGTGCTGAAGTGCGTACTCGAGCGCGCGCTCGACTTGCGCGCAAGATCCTTCTCCGAGACGCAGTTCCACAAGGTGACTAGTACTTCGCAGCGAACTGAGACCTCGCGATCCACATACCTTCCAAGCTCCTTGAACGATTTGGCTCATATTCAAACTTGATAATTGTAATTGCACGAACTATTTGCTTACTAAATTTCATAGAGCTCGCAAGTTATCTTCGAATTCGCCTTTAACTCGGAGACCTTCGCATCGGTTATAGGCTTGGGGTGTGCCAAGCCGAAAGGCGGTCATCTTTGTGGATAACTTTTACTACCGCCTCAGCCTTGAAATGCGAAAAAAACAGCTGTTCCATTTAGTTTGTGAAGAGTCAATTAACTTTTTCTGTGAAGCAGCTGTTAATTTATTCTCGATTTCCGGATGATGAATAGGTTTTTTTTAATTGCTTTCGATTAACGAGATAAGCGAGACGTTCGCCTGTTGGTAAGCGCCACGCCTGCCCCTAACAGCAGCAGTGCCAGAATAGGCGTGTGGCCTAATGTTTAATTTATAACAAATAAAAGGCTTAGTGATGAATATAACTAAATATATTACACATACTGAAAAAATAAATGGTATTGGCTGATAAATCTCTGAGATATGAGCGTTTAAAGTTGCTTAAGTTACACAGTAATGCTTGGCGGTTGAATAACTGGCAAAGGCACTGGCACTGGTACTTTTAGTGGCAGGTGTGACGCTTACCACCAGGCGAACGCCTTGCTCGTCTCGACACTTGATAGTATTTAAAAAAAGGTGTACTTGGGATGAAGTGCTTCTGAATAGGCTAGATGACTGGTTTTTTTAAATTGTCCTTTTAAAATGTGGCCCATAAATATAGCTTATTAATGAAAAAAATATGAAAAACTGATCAAAAATAAGCAACATATAAGCATTTTAATATCATGCTAGACAGAGAGGCAAAACAACAAATCGTGACGTCACTTGTCTATACGCCATATAAATTCTATTCTGACAAGTAAGGCGTGACGTCATTTTTTGTTTTGTGGGCAAAGGACAGAGTTGTCTCAAACAGAAACTTTAAACGCTCATATATCAGAACATTATTAACCGATTAAAATTATTTTTTCAATTAACATACTATATTTACTTAAATTCTTCATCAAAGCTATTTGTTTCAACGATATAAACATCAGTCATCTACCCTATTTAAAAGCTTAGGACATTTACCATTTTTATTTATTCGGATGTTGTATAACTGTTTATATGTTTCTCTGTGATCCAGGCCCTCCATCTGATAGGCTACGCGTTACGCGACGAAGAGAGCGGTCACTATGAGTTCCTAGCGTTCGCGGAGAGCGCCGCCCGCGCCGGCATCTACCAGCTGCTGCAGCAGCTAGTCGCCAGCCCTAGAGTCGAGGCGTACAGAGAGCTCGCTAAATGGACCCTGGCTAAGATGAAGTGAGCATGTCTAGATAGATAGATAGATTTATTGCTCACTCCAAAGAAGCATACACACAAAGGATTTGTGTGTATTATTTTTATTGGTGAACTCGGTTAAAAATATTATTCAAACTTAAAAAAAATCTTAGGATTTTTTTTTTGTATAAAATAACTTGTCTGTAACATTCCAAATTATTTATGGCTAATAAATATTTCTGATTTCTGATTAGATAAATTAAATACAAGTGCACAAATGGTGGCCTAGCTAAAATGAAGTGAATCTGAATATTATAGCGTAAAACTCAGTTCCGTTACCTGTTCTGTACAAAACTTCTTTTTTTTTCATTTACTATTATTTAAATGAATAGAAACTGTTACTATGTTCCAGAGCTCTTCTCGGGTACACGGACGAGGGCGCGGGCGACGCCAACAGCATGGAGACCGACCAGCAGGAGAGGCCGGGCTCGGAGACCGCCGACGCGGAGAAGAAGCGGCGCGCCAAGCTGGCGGCGGAGCGGCGCGACAAGCTCATGGCGCAAATGAAGTCGCAGATGAACAAGTTCATATCCAACAACGCTACGTTGTTCGAGGAAACCAACACTGAGGTAATAACAAAAAAAAAGTATATTATAGATTTACATAGACATAGAAATGACTTTCATCAACAGCCAGAAGACGTCCATTGGTGGACGAGGGTTTTCTTATTTAAACAAAGCTCGAAAAACTTGGACTTGGACTGCACCCAGACCCACCGGAGGACGGGCTGCAGCGTCCTCTCGGTTAGCGGTGGTGAGCATTCTGCGATCCCCAAGCCGCCTGCCGAGAGTGGGGATTATGGGAACCTAAGGGGAGGCTCGTGCAGCAGTGAATGTCTTCTGGCTGATTTTTTCGCGTTTCTGTTAGAACTCGGAAAGCATTTATTTATATTTATTCCTGGCCATGAATACTAGTCCTTCAGCCGAATACATATTATTTCATCGATCCTTCTTTCTCCAGTTAAATGAGTCGTAGTCACAGTCCAAGTCACACACAGTAAGTCACAGTCAAATCCAATCATGCCCTAGTAAAGTCGTGGCAACTTTACTACAAGCTTCCTCGGAGTTTTGGAAACAACGCAAAAAGACATGTTTCACCACATTATATCACTTGCCCACACCCATGCACGTCAATCGGCACTAAATAAAACGCCACTATTTTTATTACACCCGAAAATACACAAGTTTTGATAAATAATACAATGCGGCGACATGGACTATTTCGCGTTCTCAAAACTACTCCGAAAGCTATAATGCGTTTGTTTTTTCTTCTTTGTTATTGGCATCGCACGTTGTGCATTCTGCCAGAGTCAAGTATATAAATGTTCAAGTTTTTGTAGTATTATCAAGTCAAATATGTCATGAAATCACAGATAGTCACACGAAATTAGTCGAAAGTCATGCCCTAGTAAAGTTGCCACGACTTTACTATGAGCTTTTACGGAGTTTTGACACTTGCCCACACTCAATTAATAAAACACCACCATTCGTAATCATTAATTCGCGAAGAAATACAAGTTTAAGAAAATTATAGAATGCAGCGACATGATTTTTCCGTGTTCCCGCCAAAAGTAGTTTTTTTTTCATGTTTTACCGGCCTGGATTCTGGTCCTTTTGGCCGTGTATTAAGTGATAAAAATCGTTAATCGTGTGTGTTGCCAGGTGACGGCGGAGGAGCAGGAGCTCCGGCCGCTGTACTGCGGCGCCGCGCTCGGCGTGTGGGGCGGCGGCGTGCCGGAGCCGGCGCGCGTCTGCATCATGTGCCAGGAAGAGGTACGTACCGGCTGCAGCTTAATACTCCAATCACGCGGGCCTGCGGACCGATTTTTTTGTACAATCTAGTACAAACGTACGTTACCACAGAATAAATAATAGTACTACGTACAGAAAGTTCACTCCGCAAAGGAATTGAAATAAATAAGGACTCTATCTACTAGGCAATAAAGTAGCAATTCAACTCGCACAGCGCTGGATACCGCTCGCTATATTCACCTAGATATACCGCTCTCTTTCTATCACGTATGCTTAGTTACGTGTGATGAGGCCAGTGTGTGGGCGGCCACTGACTTCTGCCTTGCATTGTCCTCCCGGACGGAGCGCCGGCCGAACATACCTAAACTGCGGAGTGACACCCCCCTGACGTTACTATGTTATGTTGTTCACTGTGATGTTTTTTTAATGGAGATTAATGACTAGACTAGCGAGACGTTCGCCTGGTGGTAAGCGTCACGCCAGCGCATGACAGTAGCAGTGCCAGAATTGTGAACTAGCGAACACAATCCTGCGCCGCACTGCACTGCGCTCGTCACCCTGAGATATTAGATGTTAAATCTCTTCATACCCAGTCATTTTTCTGGTACCGTGACAAAATGGTGTTGTAAAATGTAAAAAGAAAAAAGTTGTGAAAAAAAACGAAGCGGAAGTGTTTCTTTCCTTGTTTATTTCTGTATTACTACTCTAGTAACTTTAGGTGTTTTTTTTTAATTTACTCTGCTGCTACACTAGCCCCACCCTATTGTAACTTAATTTGTTCCCAGGCGCGGGTAGATATAAAATCCGAACCGACCGTGTTAGTCGCGTTCACGCAGCTGTCGACCGTCCACAACCGGGCTCGGGAAGCCGGTAACGGGCAGCTGCCCGAGGGCTGGCGGGAAGCGTACTTCCCACCCGGCGTGGGCTTCCAGTCCCACGTGTCCAGCTGTGGGCACGTACTGCACGCCAACTGCTGGAAGAAGTACTACGACAACGTGCTCGATAAGGAAAACAAGCGGTAAGTTAAGGTTAAAACACGCTGTTGTAGACTAGACGTGTTTAGGTAGATCTAGCAGCAATATAAATACGAAGAATTTTAAAGAAAAAAATTGTTTTGATGTACTTACGAGTGAAAAGTAATTCCGTGGGACTTGTTTTTGGATTTTGGACTATTTGTGCACGTATTAAAAGCACAGGAAGGCATTGTTGCTGCTTACTCAGTTAGATTTGGGTAATAGGCTAGATGACTGTTTTTTTTATTGTCCTATTAAAATGTGGCCCATAAATATAGCTGATAAATGAAAAGAAAACGAAAATCTGATCAAAAATAAGCAACTTATAAGCATTTTAATATCACGCTAGACAGAGAGACGAAACAGCAAATCATGACGTCACTTCTCAGTACGCCATATAAATTCTATTCTGACAAGTAAGGCGTGACGTCATTTTTTGTTTTGTGGGAAAGGGACAGAGTTGTCTCTAACAAAAACTTTAAACGCTCATATATCAGAACATTATTAACCGATTTAAATTATTTTTTCATTAAACATATTATATATACTTAAATTCTTCATCAAAGCTATTGGTTTCAACGATATAAACATCAGTCATCTACCCTATTGTATTTAACGTGCCACACAAGAGCCTGTTATATTGTGACTAAGGTAAATTAGGTCCGTGGACCTAATTTATGCGGTCCACGTCAAAGAGCGCATCCCTCATCTCCCCTTTACTAGATCTATGGCTTGTACAAATTAAAGTACAAACTAGCTTGCAGTGTATATGACATTGTTGTTATAGGTAAACGCGTTTTCGGGAGTGAGTCTGGTCTGATAACATCCCTCCTTATTGAATGTAACAGCCGTATTACCAGGCCCTACCGCGTGCGGCAGCCGGCGGCGTTTGACGTCGAGAAGCACGAGTACCTGTGCCCGCTGTGCGAGCGGCTCTGCAACACGGCGCTGCCGCTGCTGCCTGCGCCGGCCATGAGGCCCGGGGCCCCGCCGGCGCTGCCCGAGGACCTCTACGCGGACTCGGTGGACCAGATACTGGAGCTCAAGCACCAAGTCTGCGAAGAGGCGGTGCACGTCTGCACGGAGACCTGCGAGGAGATATTGTGTCAGGTGAGAGTTACATTTTAATAATTCTAAACTCTTTATTTCAGACAACTACGGACCAAATTGGTAGTAAAAATAAACTTAGTATCTAATATATTAGTAAAAATTTAGTTTTAATGTTATAAGTGTCTATTGTTTTTACAATCTACTAATGTTAATAAAGTTAGTCATTTGTGGAGAAGGAAAAACGTAGCCAAAAAGTGAATTATGATATAACGTTGTTAATATGATTTGTTTTGACTAAGCTCTTACATTAGAATAACTACATACATATAAAATTTGTAACAGAAAGGTTGAACAATACTACGTATACAACAGAGAGTATACAATAATATACTATGGGGCCAACCTTGAAATAGCGAAATAAAATCAGCTGTTCCATACAAAAAATTCGTCGACCTTGGTCAAAATGTATGGAAAAGCTATTTATATTTTTTTCGCGATTTCGAGGTTGGCCCCATAGTAAAAGTTGTTCATAGTGATAAGTAATACATACCCTTCAGTATTGTTCAACCTTTTTGTTACACATTATATATGTCGCAGGGAAATTATAAAAATGAAGATTTGATCAAATGCCGAGAGGTAATAAAATTGCAACTTCATTTTTTCATTTCTGTAAACAAATCCATTGATTTGATTAAATTATTTCTCAAATTGACTTAAAACATAACCTGAATCTAACTGCCATACAAAATAATAAGGAACAAATTACACGGATTATTTGATCAAATCATTAGATGTGTTTGGAGAAATGATAAAATTGAGTAAATTCAACATCCGCGGGAAATCCGGCAATGGATCAAATGTCTGGTTTTTTCATATCCCTGCGACATATACAACGTGTAACAAAAAGGTTCAACAATACGGAAGAGCATGTATGTACTCATCATTATAAACAACTTTTACTATGGGGTCAACCCTGAAATCACGAAAAAATAATCAGCTGTTCCATACATTTTGTCCAAGGTCAATAAACTTTTTGTATGGAACAGCTGTTTTTTTTAGCGATTTCAGGTTTAGCCTCATAGTAAAAGTTGTTCATAATGATGAGTACATTCATACCCTACAGTATTGTTGAACCTTTTTGTTACACATTGTATACCGTCGTATGCATAAAACACTAAAACAATAGGTTTATTAATTGTTTAAGTGTTTTATGCATAAACATACATTGACACGTTTGTTTTGATTACACTCGTACATTAGAATATTTAAAAAATATATTGTTATTGTTCGTACAGGCACGTGCCCGAAGCGTGGGCGCCATGTCCTCCGACATGGAAGAAGAGGCGGCGGAGTCCCGCGAAGTGTACGTTTCAACTCACGCGGAGAACATCCTGTCTCCGTCGTTCCTGGTCCACTTCGACAGCGAGGTGCCCGCGTACAACCCTCTCATCAAGACGCTCGTCGAAGACTTTGCCGGGGTAAGAGTCTTTAGCAACTGCTTGACGAGATGACGACGTCGCAGTTCATGACATAGCTATAGTTATAAGATTTTCAGCGGACTTTTTTTTAAGTTGTAGTTTTTTATGTGACTAATTGAACGCTGAGCCCTACTTTACCTCTCCTGATTGTATGCAAGTAAGTAAACTTTGTAAAGAGGCAATGATATAAACAACAAAATCCAATTATGGTATTGTATTATACAACCTTACATAATATACAACCTAAAGTAATTATATCTCCTCTAATTTGAAGTGCTCCATCCTCGGCCACATCGCCGCTTACTATCCGGCATCTAAGATGACAAAACGTTGAATATCCACACAAAACTGAAATAAACTTAGCTAACTGACACAAAACGATTTACAGGTGTTATTATTTCTTGGTATTTCCACTAGATTTACAGGTGTTATTATTTCTTGGTATTTCCACTAATTTTACAGGTGTTATTATTTCTTGGTATTTCCACTAGATTTACAGGTGTTATTATTTCTTGGTATTTCCACTAGATTTACAGGTGTTATTATTTCTTGGTATTTCCACTAGATTTACAGGTGTTATTATTTCTTGGTATTTCCACTAGATTTACAGGTGTTATTATTTCTTGAAACGTGGTCTTTAACTGCTGGCCTTTTGGAGAAACTCGAGAGTCACGCAGTAAACAACAAAATCCAATTATGGTATTGTATTATACAACCTTACATAATATACAACCTAAAGTAATTATATCTCCTCTAATTTGAAGTGCTCCATCCTCGGCCACATCGCCGCTTACTATCCGGCATCTAAGATGACAAAACGTTGAATATCCACACAAAACTGAAATAAACTTAGCTAACTGACACAAAACGATTTACAGGTGTTATTATTTCTTGGTATTTCCACTAGATTTACAGGTGTTATTATTTCTTGGTATTTCCACTAATTTTACAGGTGTTATTATTTCTTGGTATTTCCACTAGATTTACAGGTGTTATTATTTCTTGGTATTTCCACTAGATTTACAGGTGTTATTATTTCTTGGTATTTCCACTAGATTTACAGGTGTTATTATTTCTTGGTATTTCCACTAGATTTACAGGTGTTATTATTTCTTGAAACGTGGTCTTTAACTGCTGGCCTTTTGGAGAAACTCGAGAGTCACGCAACGGGCAATGGAGAGAGCTGTGCTCGGAGTTACTTTGCGCGATAGAATCCGGAACGTGGATATTCGACAAAGAACCAAAGTTACTAATATAACTCGCAAGGTTTGCAAGTTGAAGTGGCTGTGGGCAGGACACATCGCTCGACTCGAACTGACAACCGATGGGGAAGAAAGGTTCTTGAGTGGCGAGCGCGAACCGGAAGACGCAGCGTAGGCGCGGCCTCCCACTATATATAGGTGGACCGACGACATTGTAAAAGTCGCGGGCAACCGATGGATGCAAATGGCAGGTTGTCGTACAGTGTGGCGGTCTAAGGGGGAGGCCTTCGTTCAACAGTGGACGTCTCCGGGCTGATGATGATTATTTCTTGGTATTTCCACTAGGTGTTACCAGAATTCGGCGATCTCCACGCCAGCGCAGCTCTGTACCGAGCCACGTCGTACACCATAGTGAGCTCCAACGCGGTCCTGCAAGCCGAGAGCCGGCCCCTGCTGGGCGACCTGCCCGCCAGGCACCGCGACGCGCTGCAGGCCTTGATCCGCCTCGCCGCGGCCATGCCCGCCACCTGGTCCTCGCCCAAGTACTTGGCGCACCACGCGCTCAGCTGCCTAAACGTTCTAGAGAAGTGTTCCCCGCTGAGCCACGAACCGTTCGGTACGCTGATACCGCTCGTCCTGACCGCTCCCAGTCTGTTCTGCAAGGCGTCCGGCCCGGCGCGACCGACGCACCTGGCCAGGCAGGTCACTGTACAGTGTCTGCGGGCGATGGTCACCAGGCTGATGATAGTGATTGACGTGTCCGACTGTGCCAATGAAGCTATGGATGAAGACGAGGCTAAGAGTAAGGTGGATTTGAAGGATCTGCTTCCTATGCTGTCTGCCGCTAGGAGAGGATTTGATACTACGGGTAAGTCGAATTTTTTAATTGCGTTAATGTTATCCTTAGGTGACCACTTACTATCAGGTGGCCGGTTAATAGACTGCTACTATTTTTTATCTTTTTGTTTTATTTATACGGGAATACTCACGTTTAATTAAATCGGATACTCCGACTATAAGTATCGATATCATCCGGTGACCTTTTTCAAAGAGTGAAAACAGAGCCCGACGCGCGTGCAGCTGCGTCCTGCTTAGCACCCAATTTATTCTATATCTATATAAAATGCGGACGTAACCTGAAGGAACTAAGTTTTTTTTGTAGTTTGATACTATGAGGGGGAAGGCCAGTAATCCTTTGCCACCTTTTTGCAATAAACCTGAAGGTTTGAACCTTGGACCAAACTGATGGAATTTGTCACGAGCATATATCTTGTGTAAAGTCTCCTTGGTGAGCGTCTGTTTCGGCACCATACGTCAAAGGCAGGACACATTGGTTGTCCTCTTGATGATTTTTGTAGGGGTAACACTCAACTACAGAGTCCGCCTGGAGAAGTACTACACCTTTGCTAGTTATTCAATCGCCAAGCAGCAGTGTGCAATTACTGTGTTACGGTTTGAAAGGCAATGCCCAGAGAAATTACTGGGTATGAAGAGATTTAAAACCTAATATCTCAGGGTGACGAGCGCAGTGCAGTGCGGAGCCGGATTGTGTTCGCAAGTTCACAATAGGCATGATGACTACAATTTTTTTATTACCTCATAAAAAAGCTGATCATCAATAGAGCCTATCAACGAAAGCAAAATTTAAAATAACTCTAATAAAATAATTTCTAAGTATTTTAATTTCAAGCTAGACAGAGAGCGCGCTATACTGAGCTATGACGTCCAGCCTCAGGCGCGCCATACAAATGCTATACTAACACGTGCTTTGCGAGAAAGGGATAGAGCATGAGCAGAGAGGGGTCTCTATCCCCACCTAAAACTTTAAACGCTCATATCTCAGAGATTGATCAGCCAATACAATTTATTAAATATATGTGTAATGTATTTAGTTATATTCATCACTAAGCCTGTTATTTGTCATAAGTTAAACATTAGGCCACACGCCTGGCACTGCTACTGTTAGTATAGGGTTTTTTTTCTGATGTATTTACATCTAGCTTGGCGGGCATTTGAAAAAAAGGGGCCTATCCACGGGCGTAGCTATAGCTTTCACAGGGGGGTCCGAGGGTCCAAAAATGTACCAAGATAGATTAGTTTTTGCGTTAGGTAAACAACGCAAGATGGTAGCACGACGACGACATTTATATACTTGTCGAAAAACATATATGGCACTTTGTTCCCAACCGGTGTCATAGTAAGATATCCATTTTTATTATTTTCATCGGATGCTAGAGGGGAAACCCCTAATATACGCCCATGAGCGTATCTCCACGCAAATTTTCCCCCTGAATATTTACTCACTATGCAAGCTCACTGTCGTTTCTCTACAGGTCTCAACCCATCGGAAGTGTGGGAGAAGATAAAGCAACAATGCCGCACATTCCTGCGCTGTTGCTGCCTGTTTTACTACTTCCTGAGCGACATCAACCCGCCGGATGAGCTGACCGTGTTCCAAGGAGACACGTGGGACACCATGTGCGGCTACCTCGACCTGCCGCACTCCTTCCGGGATCTGATGGACACACCGCTCGCTAGGCAGAAGGTGAGCCGGACAGACAATGTGGTCGATTCTGGCGGTTTTAGTTGACAGTTCTTAACTAACTAAAGTATTGCTGTCTTTAGCTAACATGCCTAGTAAAAAAGTGACAGCTATACTTTAGTTAGTTTAGAACTGTCAACTAAATCCACCAGAATTGACCACAATGCCGCACATTCCTGTGGTGCACCGATAAGCACCGAGATGTCCGTTTTTGAATGTCTTTACCCTAACGTTTTTACTATAGTCACCGCGTTACCAACTGAGTCGTGCGGCCATAAATCATTTCACTATGTCTATCTCGCTCGCACTTGTAGGCACGCTCGCACTATCCCTATTGACCATATTCCCAATTCATTATTTAAAATGGTACGGATTGACTCGTGAGAGACAGAAAGCTCAGCGGCTACCTCTCTCAAGCTTGAATGAGGATTTTAGTAACTATTTCCTTCACTTTTGCGACGTTAACTTCAGTTGAAGACGTTGATGGCCTACCAGAGCGAGGCAAATCTTCGATAACATCTCGACCGCTTTTAAACGCTTTGTACCACTCATAAGCACGTGTTTTTGATAAAGTCGATGCACCGTAAGCTCTCTGTAACATTTTCAGGGATACGGAACACGAAATTCCATTGGCGATGCAAAATTTAAGACAAACTATTTGTTCGGTGTTTTTGTCCATTATGAAATTCGCAATACTTACTAGATATGATCTTACTAAAAACAGCACTGTATTTAATCTAAATAACAGATGCAACTCAAACTCCGCGCCAAAATGGAAAACAGTTGTGCCAATCTAACAACAACAAAAAAAATACAATAATTTAATTTCAAACCATAAACTAATCATCCATTCCCGATACTTTTTTGACTGAATGTATTAACTGCCTATTCTTATGTTTAATTGCGAATTACAACTTACTACTTAATGTTTGATTGACTTATTTACTGCTTCTATGTTGTTCATGTGGTTGTTGTTGTTGACGCAGCGTAGGTAGGTCTCCCACTAGACCGACGACATTGTTAAAGTCGCGGGCAACTGGTGGATGCAAATAGTACTGCGTTGCGGTCTTCAGCAGTGGACGCCTCCGGGCTGATGATGATGATGTTGTTCATGTTGTGTACACATTAATGAAGGAAATACAATCTAAAACTAATTGTAACATATACAATGCAAATGTACAATACTTCCTACTACAATCCTGTGGGCAGGATGTGTCGCCAATATAATGATATCTTAGTGGACCATCACAATTGCATTGATGTATTTAACTTCAAGTTACCTAAATTTAAACATGATGTATTGGCAATTTTACAAAAACTACAACACTGAATTATTCTCAAATTTGTGTAACTTTCTTTGATTTTTAGTAACTTTCAACCTTTGATTACTTAACATTAACCATTGTTTACATGCTGCTTTTATATTGATCATGTTGTGTACACATGCTTAGGAATATAGTCTAGCTCTGCACCTATTCTCATTTTTGCTTTGAAATGTATTAATTATATTCTGTTTTGTGTGCCAAAATAAATAAATGTAAAGAGTGTATTATGTTTTGTGTATCGAATCGTAACAATCCCCTTCATCGTATGTGTGAATCTTATAATGATATATTGGATGTTTGTGATGAGCTTGATATTTTTCATCTTAATTTATTTAACTTTTAAAAATTACTTATCAACATCGATGAATCTTTTTAATATTTAGGCAGCGGTTAAGTAATCAAAGTTTGTGCTACTGGTTTGACGTTATAATATTGTCAAAGTTTTTCTGTAAGTAATGCAGTGAACAATGAGAACGGGTCAGAAAATGTATAACGTACTAGAGTTCGCCCGCGTACGAAAGAAATTCGGCCCGCTCCCAAAATTCACCATTTAAAACCATCCCGAGCAATTTTTTTTTAGCCCCAAACCAACTCTAACGACTCAACCCCCCCCCCCCTGTCTCTCACACGTCACTGTTTTTTTTTATAAATAGCTTTTGTTATTTTTTTTTATTACTATCCAAATCCAAATTTTCGTGACTAAAAGTACAAAAACAAAGGACTTTCATACAAACGCTCCCCCCCCCCCCCCTTTTCCCTTAGGGTCGAATTTCGAAAAATCCTTTCTTAGTACGCATCGAGACGAATACGAGTACACCCTCCAAATTTCAAGGTACGACCAGCGGTTCGGGCTGTGCGTTGTCTGTCAGTCATTCAGTCAGTCGGGACAGAGACTTTTATACATATTGATTGATTGATTGATTCTATATGTTTAAGTTTTATAAGATTGGTTTGCTAATTATTGTTGTACCAAAGTTAAATAAAATAAGTAAATTACCCTGTCCACCCCAGGTGTCAGAATGGGTGGCGCTGTCGGACGCGTGGTTCGCTGGCGAGATCCCGCCGCACCTCGTGCGGGAGCCGGCGGACCCGCCGCGCCTCATCCACCTGCCTGAGGACTTCTCCGAGCTGATGAACCGCGTGTCCGAGTTCTCCTGCCCCAACTCGGAGCGCGAGGACAGCAAGAACCCGACCATGTGCCTCGGCTGCGGGCAGATACTGTGCAGCCAGAGCTACTGCTGCCAGGCGGAGATACCCAAGGTAACGTTGCTGCTAGACTTTACACTTTGTCTTGTGTAACGTAACGTGCTTGCAGTGCCGTAACTGGGGCGGTGCAGCAGTGCCCAGGCACAGGGCGCAGAAATAACAAGACCAGAACCACAGAATAAATAATAGTACTCGTACAATCCTGGACAATACAGGAAGGAAGGAGGTCCTGAGAAAACCTACATGCAAGTACATTTGCTGGCCTTGAGGGTTGTCATGTCACGTCATCAGCCATAAAAAGCCCACGGCTGGACGAAGGCCTCTCCCTTACAAGAGCGGTGTTGCCATAATCCCCACGCTTGGCAGGCGGCTTAAGGCTCGCAGAATGCTCACCACCGTTAACCAAGAGGACGCTGCTGGCCGTCCTCCGGTGGGTCTGGTTGCAGTTTAAGGACATACGCAGGTCCTGAGGGTTGATTGGGCCTTAATTCATATACGTAGTCCTGTGTCGGTCGGTCATTTTCGGAGATATCGATCTTTCGTAACTGACGAGCCAAGTGACCGAGCAAAAAGATTCGATCAAAACGTCGGTCATCGGTCTCGAGAACCTACAAATAAAAATAAGGCTTAAGGCAAAAAATATAGAGTCGAAATTTAGACACAGAATTAATATACGCCGTTAAATTTCACCTCTAACTATAACTGTCCAGGTTTCTTCACGATATTTTCCTTTACCGAACAGGCAGTAGTAAGAAAATCCTTACATAAACTCCGCAGACCTGATACGGGTCAGAGACTTGTAGCACACCATGAGTCAAGCTGTCTTCCACTAGACTCCTTTGGTTTTATTTCACAACACCGTTTGTCCGTAACAAGTAGTAAGGTTGTGTGTGTTAATATATTTGACTTATAAAATGTAACTTAATAATTAAAAACAATAATTAATAATTGTATATGTTATTTTAATCTATAATAACAATAATTATATCTGTTATTTTAATCAATATACATGTATAATCAAATAAGACATAATATAATATATTAAAAACTTCTCAAACCAATCAATGAATATTCTCCTCTCTTCTAATTTGCTGTGTTCAACGAGGTCCTGTATGTCATGTACTGAACGGAATGGCAATAAATATCTGAATCTGAATGTGTGTGGTGCAGGCGGGGCGCGGCGGCGGCACGGAGCACGTGGGCGCGGGCGTGGCGCACGCGGCGTGGTGCGGCGCCGGCGCGGGCGTGTTCCTGCGCGTGCGCGACTGCGAGCTGCTGCTGCTGGCGGCGCCCGCGCGCGGGGCCAAGCTGCCCGCGCCCTACCTCGACTCGTACGGCGAGACCGACCAGGTAACACCAACGTGTGTCTAGGTGACGAGGATACGAATACAAATTATGACTACGATTAAAAGGCAAATAAGGAGTTTTGGCGGGAACACGGAAAAATCATGTCGTTGCATTCTATTATTTTCTTAAACTTGTGTTTTTTCGCGAATTAAGGTTTAAAATGGTGGTGTTTTATACATTGAGTGTTGAATTACATGCACGAGTGTGGGCAAGTGATATAATGTGGTGAAACATGTCGTTTCGTGTTGTTTTCAAAACTACGTAGAAGCTCATAGTAAAGTCGCCACAACTTTACTAGGGCATGACTTGGACTCGACTATGACTGGTTTCGTGTGACTGACTGTGATTTAATGACATATTTGACTTTATTTTAATAAAAGAAACTTGAAAATTCATAAACTTGACACTGGCAGAATGCACAACGTGCGATGCCAATAACTAAGGAAAAAAAAAGATAGTCAAATCACATCACATCATCAGGCAGATTACGTCCGCAGCTTGACGAAAGTCTCCCCTTTAAGGGGGGTTGCCATAATCCCCTCGCTTGGCAGGCGGCTTGGGGATCGCAGAATCCTCACCACCGTTAACCGAGAGGACGCACTGATGCAGTTCTAGATAACATTTAAGATACCCGGGTCCAAAGGTAAAGTATGTGACCGAAACTATAGTCGGATCACCCGACTTATAACGTGAGTAAACCCGTATGAATAAAACAAAAATGTATCAAAAATACGTAAGTTTAAAAGGACCTTTCACAGAACTTCTTCAATTCATAATAATTAGTTTGTACAGAAAGAGAAATGTGAGCCCAAAAGGGAAATAACGTTACGATTTTTAAATAGCAACTGACTTGTGTCTTCTATCTCATCTCACCGGCCCGGGCCTGTGATCGGACGTCTGTGATAGGCGCAGAAAAAAACGATTAAATTGACCCTTAATCACAAAGATCACCAACGACGACAAGTGACGAGGATATTCGCCAAAGAACAATAGCCTCGGCATAGCTTTTTTTTTAATAATAGGCTTGCGTTTGACTGCCATCTCGTCTGATGTTAACCGAAGATGCAGTCTATGATGGAGCACGCTTGCCTAGAAGAAACCGATTCCCTTGACACCCAGATTAAAACTATCGGGAAACACACGATAGATAACTTCAGGATTTGCAAATTGAAGTGGCAATGGGCAGGCCAAATCGCGAAGAACTGTAAACCGATGCGGTTTAATCTTAGAACCGGTAACTGGTAAGATAGGTGTGAAGAGCACGCGAACCAACGCCGCCGCGCCAGATCCAAACTGAAGGTAACTTCACTTTGGGCTTGTCACGGCCGGCATATTATTATTTATTATAGTATATGTTGTTGTAAGGGTAAACAATTTTTTTTTTTTTTGCAACTACAAAATTATGTATTTATTTGACAGCGCTATGTGATTGGTGCAGAGACAAACCGCGGTGGTTTTTCGGTACTACTTATGATGTAATAATGTATGTAAAAATTGTAATAAATAAATAAATAAAATAAAAAAAAAAGGTTGTTGAGTGGCGACCGCGAACCGGAAGACGAAGCGTAGGTTGGCGTCCCACTAGGTGGACAGGTGGCAGTGGCAGGCCTTCGTTCAGCAGTGGATGTCTTCTAGCTGATGATGACAAAGGCCAACCGACAGTCACTGCTGTACCACGTGGTACCAACAGCCAAATAATAATAATCGTTTATTTCAGGCAACAGTAATAGTGTAGATGACTGATGTTTATATCGTTGAAACCAATAGCTTTCATGAAGAATTTAAGTAAATATAATATGTTTATTGAAAAAATAATTTGAATCGGTTAATAATGTTCTGATATATGAGCGTTTAATGTTTTTGTTAGAGACAACTCTGTGCCTTTCCCACAAAACAAAAAATGACGTCACGCCTTACTTGTCAGAATATAATTTATATGGCGTATAGAGAAATGACGTCACGATTTGCTGTTTCGTCTCTCTGTCTAGCATGATATTAAAATGCTTATAAGTTGCTTATTTTTGATCAGATTTTTATTTTCTTTTCATTAATCAGCTATATTTATGGCCACATTTTAATAGGGCAATAAAGAAAACCAGTCATCTAGCCTATTACTTTAAAAAAATCACGGCCCGTATTATAAATACTTTACAGATTAACATACGTGTAAAAAAACCTCAATTAACACTATTTTGGGCTAATACTAATATGATGGGTGTACCTGGACAGGGTCTGCGACGCGGGAACCCCTTGCACCTGTGCCCCTCGAGGTACGAAGCGCTGCGCATGGTGTGGCTCTCGCACGGCGTGCAGGAGCGCATAGCGCGCGCCTCCGACTCGCATCTACTCGTCACCACCACCTGGCAGAACTTGTGATCGCGCCAACGCTCCGGTCAGTACACCTCACTAGCTCGTCAGCCAGAAGACGTCCGCTGCTGGACGAAGGCCTCCCCCTTAATAGGGAGGGCTTGCCATAATCCCCACGCTTGGCAGGCGGCTTGGGGATCGCAGAATGCTCACCACCGTTAATCGAGAGGACACTGCTGCCCGTCCTCCGGTGGGTCTGGATGCAGTTTTAGGACATACCCAGGTCCCAGGCAGTCAGTCTTCAATTTCAACTACCTGGATGACATCTTCATATTTTCCAGTTATTTTGATTTATTCCAGTAATTATGATTTAAAAACCAAACTACTGAACCGATTTTAATAAAATGTATATACGACCACCTCTGAAGTATCACGTACCAAACAAAAATAATCATTAAAATAAGTAGTCCTTTTTTGAAGTCGGTTGATATAATAATAAATAAATATCGGTGGACATTTTTCACACAGCGCCATCTAGCCCGAACTAAGCAAAGCTTGTAATATGGAAACTAGATAGCTGATATAATACTTGTATACTTTTTTTATTGCCCTACCCTGCCTCAGTATACGCCTAGCTTTAGTGGGTGGCTTTTTACTGGATGGTAGATCTCTTTAGCATGAGGTTGTCTCGCAATCTCTTTTAACCATAAGACCGATACTTACAAGCTGCAAAAGTTTTTCTAACTATTGTTATATGTATGCAATGCGAGTGACGAGACGAGCGAGACGTTCGCCTGATGGTAAGCTTCACGGCTGCCCATAACAGTAGCAGTGCCAGAATTGTGTACTAAAATTCTGCGCCGCACAGCGCTGCGCATGTCGCCCTGAGATATTACAAGTCTAATATCTTCATGCCCAGTAATATCTCTAAAAACCTTGCGCTTGAAACTGAAACACAGTAATTCTTGCACACTACTGCTTGCCAGTTATTAGTTATTATTGCCAGTTGTCCAGGCGGACTCTGCAATAGAATCCTACTACTACGAAATGTGTGTAACTGTGTATGTTAATTTAATGTTTGGCTTACCCAATAAAGAGTTTCTATCTCTCTTACCCTAAGATAATCACCTAATTTTTTTAAATAAAAACGAAATGATTTTACAAAATCGGCAATAGTTGCAGTTCCTAGCTCGAAGGACCAAAATAATTCAAATTAGCAACTCCGAAAATTAAAAAAAAAGTATCCTGTTTATTACTCTATACATTCTCAAGTGTCACAGGAAACAAAATGGCCAATGAATGTTATTATTTCCACAGGTGGTCGACACTGGTAGAGTGCGAAGCGCACGGGACGTCCGCACAGCTCAGTCGCTCCGAGTGCACTAACGGGACTGGAGTGACATGACGCGTACTTAGCGGAGACGTCTAGTATGATAAGAAAGGGGAGGGCTGAGTTGAGATAGAAACGTTTATGACATGGAAGAGTCATTTGTGAGATTTTGGGGTATTGTGAGAAGGGGGGTTACTGATTACGATAGGAAGGTCAATTACGGGGGGAGGGGGGGAATGTGTGTTAGGAAAGGGTAAGCATTCAATTCATGTACAGACGCACAATAAATTGTTTGTATCGTATCAAGCGGTTACGCGCTCTTTCTGCGCGCTATTTAATTTATTTTAATTAATTTAGTATTTGAGCTAAGTTTTTCTTTAGGTAGAAAAGCTATCTTAATTGTAATAAAATTTGTTTCGGTTGATCACAGGTTTAATTTTTTTTTCACGTTCTATAGTTAACTAGATAATGCTAAAATTGTTTGATAATAATTAAAATTTAACTAAAATTTTGATGTTAATATTGAAATTATGTTATCGCTTGTCAAAAATGTACTCGAAACGTATTAGTAGCAATTAGTGTATTGCAATTTCTACCTTTCAACACTTAAATCACTATTTTCTCAAAAAAAAGGTGTGAAATACATTTCAGTACATTTTTGCCAAATGTATATTCAATTTTATTGATAAACTTCGAAAGTTAAATATAGCCTGGCAAATTCATTATGTGAACTTAAATCATCAACCATACGTTTCGTACTCATTTTATTTACCTAGAGTATATTATGAAATTAAAACTCGCAATGGTTTTATGTATGAAATACTTTTTGCTGTGTGAGATTATTTTATAACATCATATAATCATTTTATAACTCAAACAAATGTTACATGTACATAACGTATTAGTTCAGATTACTAAATGTTAATATCAAATTAAAAATGAATTAATATTACTTGTTTTAAAAGCTATACTACTCAACTTTGACTAAACTTTTTATCACGGCCAACCGTTACAAAATTAAAAAAATACAAAGTCAGGCACCTATTATTTTATATTAGCCTGGAATTATCTATAAGCCACTCGCTAGCTCGCTGGCGCTTGCTAGTCTCTGGCTGTTAGTACACGAGACACTAGTTCGCGGATCTCTTTGTCTCTTTTACATAAAAGTTTCTCCTGTCTCTCTTTTACTAACCAATACGCCTATGGACTAGTCTGTGATCTGAATAGAGTTAACGTATAAACGAAAAGGCCAAACTGATCAGGAAAACTGTGATCAGTTCAAAATGTTTTATTGATAAATATAAATATACAAGTCAACTCAAAAATAATAATTGTAATACATAATTCATCTGTGAATCTGTATTACAATATATTATCTATACTTACGATAATAGGGTAGATGACTGATGTTTATATCGTTGAAACCAATAGCTTTGATGAAGAATTTAAGTAAATATAGTATGTTTATTGAAAAAAATATTTAAATCAGTTAATAATGTTCTGATATATAAGCGTTTAAAGTTTTTGTTAGAGACATCTCTGTCCCTTTACCACAAAACTAAAAATGACGTCACGCCTTACTTGTCAGAATAGAATTTATATGGCGTCCTGACAAGCGACGTCACGATTTGCTGTTTTGCCTCTCTGTCTAGTATGATATTAAAATGCTTATAAGTTGCTTATTTTTGATCAGATTTTCATTTTGCTTTCATTAATCAGCCATATTTATGGGCCACATTTTAATAGGACAAAAAAATCCAGTCATCTAGCCTATTATAGCTAGTATTGAACACCTATAGTGTTATCCTGCACGTTTTGTTATTCAAAGTTCTGGATACCTGCTATAGACATGACGCCATGGGCAGGCGTTGTCTTTTAACATAAGGAAAGCGTCTTGTTCGTCACATAACTCGTTACCTTAAAAAAATACTAGAGTACGTACACTACCCATCAATTAAATTCCTTTTTTCGACTCATCCACACACAGCAATTTTTATATGGAGTCGGCCGTGCAAGTATTATTTTGTCAAAAATTACCAAAATTCGTTTAATTTTTATAGTGGTAGGACTCGACTGGGGAAGTTCCACACCTTTGTCAGTTATTCAACCGCCAAGCAGTAGTGTGCAAGCATTACTGTGTTCCGGTTTGAAGGGCAATGTTACCAGATAAATTACTGGGTATGATGAGATTTAACATCTAATATCTCAGGGTGACGAGCGCATTGCGGTGCGGCGCAGGATTGTGTTCGCAAGTTCACAATTCTGGCTCTGCTACTGTTAGTGGCAGGCGTGACGCTTACCACCAGCAAACGTCTTGTTCGTCTCGTCGCTTGAATGTATAAAAAAAAACGATGTCTTATTACCCATAGACAAAGATGCTTGAAAATATGTTTTAAATGAAACCAGTACACATGATTTTCGTGCATAACGTTTATTTGGCATATTATTTCACTAATTTTAAGGACCCTGTATTCCTGAAGTTCATATAACTATATAGTGATTTTAATTTATATAACTATATAGTGATTCTATTTTAGGTAGCGGAAAATATTCTTAAACGTTCCTGATATTCGTATATCACCATAGACGTGACTTATAAAATGGCAACTTTAGTTGGTGACCTCTGTTTAAGTGTGACGTTTATTTCAAATGATTACATTTCCTTTGAGATACCTACGACATATGGCTGTGGATCTATTGTGACTATTTCTTGTGTAGATTCCACTAAATATCTGAACTAGCACCTTGTCGAAGTTAATTATATAGCTTGGCAAAACATAATGAATCAGAAACCTATTCTCTTCTGGCAACACTGGATGAATGCTTCAGAAGGTGAATTATCCAATTATCTTCCTAATGTACTAGTATTTAGAACTATCTGCGATAGTGGCGCCTCTATTTGTTTACCTTATTCCCAAGCCTTATTTTCTTATAACTATTTGCATAAAATGTCCATGATTATGTTTCGATAAGGTATTGAAAAGTTATACGTTGCAGTGTTCAGTGTAAGCAACTAATTCTTGGCGAATGTATCAAGTATTATTTCGTCTCAGAGCCTGCGCAGGCTATATATGACCGCTGACTTATCCCTCTCTAACTTGTCTCTTAACGAAATACGCCACATAGTTTTTGACGAATTGAATTAGACAAACGTCTCGCGTTCTACGTTTCGCGGGCTTCTAGAAAATTTGTATAACCAAAAATATGCACGTTCTCCTAAAGTTTTAAAGTTATAAAAATGTTAGTTATATCGTTGCGAAGGACCATCTCACGGCTACATCCCCCCACCCATCAGCCAGAAAACGTCCACTGCTGGACGAAGGCCTCCCCCTTAATAGGGAGGTGTTGCCATAATCCCCACGCGGTTTGGGGATCGCAGAATGCTCACCACCGTTAACGGAGAGGACGCTGCTGCCCGTCCTCCGGTGGTTCTAGTTGCAGATTTAGGACATACACAGGTCCACCTACATAATATATATAGATCCCCCCCCCCTCGACCTCCCGCGACGATGATATCTTAAACCGAGAGAGTGAGCGCTTAAAATCTTAAAAAGAGGTGAACGAGCGTCGTAATTGAAAATCATTAAATTCACGAAAAAAACTAGCGATAGAAGCCAGACTGCCACCCACCCCGACTGTTTAAACAGTCTCATTGTATATCGTCTGCGCTGGCCATTATTGTAGTTAGCGGTTGGTTATGGAGCCTGCATGCTGTTTAATAATGTGTTAAATATTAAATGTTAAATATGTGCAATCATTATTTGTAACTCTTTCTCTACCGCTTAGCTTTTCTCATAATTTTCTTAGATATCGTAGTTATTAAATTAATTAATATTACAGAGTTTAAAAGTCCTTATTGTTATAGTAAGAGAGACTCTTATTTCTACGCTGCGCTGTATTAGATTTTTTAGATATATTATTAAAACTTTAAAGATAGAGCACCACATATTTATATGTATACATACACCAAGTAATGTGATTATAATTATAGTGTTTGTTTTTTATTTAGTTCGTTGTACACCTTGCCAGCTTGTTCCATGTGTATATAACTGTGCTATATGTACGTACTAAACATTAATGAAAAGCTTGATAATGTGTTGATAACGCAAAAGTATGTCTTTGGAAAGGGGATTCCCTTGTGAAATAAGTTTTGTGTGTATTTGTTTTTAGTTTACGGCCGTATTTGTTCGAATTCACGAGTGCGCGTGACTTAGACATGCGTTACAAGGGCGGATCCAGGGGCGGGGCACAGGGGCACGTGCGACCCCCCAACGGTTTAAATACAGGGTGTTAGTTTGAACACCGTTATCCTTCTAGGATATCAGTGTACTCATCATTATTAACAACTTTTACTATAGGGCCAACCACGAAATCACGAAAATAGAAACAGCTGTTCCATACAAAAAGGTTCATCGATCTTGGACAAAATGTATGGAACAGCTGTTTTTTTTTCCGTGATTTCAGGGTTGGCCCCATAGTAAAAGTTGTTCATAATGATGAGTACACTGATATCCTAGAAGGATAACGGTGTTCAAACTAACATCCTGTATAACAAAGAAGTGGGAGATTTATAAGATACCTCTTTTATTTATGTCATTGAAAAAGGATTAATCCCAAAGACAGCATAGTATAATACTATGGGGGAACTAGACGCACAGCCCATCATACGTCCTGCATCCGCCCTTACATGTGTATGAGCATATTTGTGAGTGTGCGTGTCACACAGGCATGTAAACAAGTTTGTGTTCTCGAGAATTATATAAACTATGACATCTCTATAATAATGTAGGTAAATCGTAATTGGTCGTTGAAATTGACGTCAATTCTTTTGTACCGTGCTCTAGATTTGACAGGACTAACAATTGTCGCATCTCTTTTTCCCTTATTGGAATGGAAAGAGACGCAGATTATTTATAAAGTTGTCAGTTAGCGGTACAATAGAATGGGCGACGTTACGTTCGCTAGATATATTCAAAGATATAAACACCAGTTGTTCCCGCGTCTATATATTTCTTTCGTATTTTTCGGGTTTCAATCTAGAATATCCTTAATGTGCACTTTTATTTTTCGCCTTTATAAAGACATCATAGTTATGGTCGTAAGATTTACAATATTACCGTCTTATGCATAAAACACAAAAACCTCTCTTAAACCTATTTTTGTTAAAGAGTGTTTTGTCAATTTCTTTCGAATTAGGAATCGAGTTTGAAAAAGAAACATGCAGTCGTATTGAGAACCTCCTCCTTTTTTAAGTCTGTTAATAAGAAGATTAAACACTTTTTAACTAAAATAGGTTTAAAATACGATTTAGTGTTTATGCATAAGACGGTTATTCAATAACACAGGGATAGATCTTCGAAAATATACCATTGGTGATGCCACTAGCTATAATCGACTCTGACATTTTTCGGGGCACTAGGAAAACACGAATTCACTTTCACACTAATAAAATAAATTCCTGTAGGTATGTACGCACCTAAGTCACAACTCTGTCGGTGACCTGGGGCCTTATTATTGAATCGTACGCAAAGTTGCGCATGCGAGCGGAGCCGACTTTCGAACGATATCTAACCTGAATATTTTGTATGAAGTGTTTCCACACTTTGGATTTTTCTGTTTTTTCTTACTGTTTGACCTTTAAAAACATAGATATTGAACCTTATTTCAGACAATATCGTTCGATGGTCGGCTCCGCTCACATGCGCAACTTGGCGTACGATTAAAAAAAAGGCCCCTGGTCTTTTGGCAGAGGGGTAGCCTTGCCTTGCCACCTCCAATGGTATGCTAGAAGGGATAGATATTGATTCCGAAAATAATCGAAAAGTTTATTTGTTATTAAGATGCGGGTAGTCTGAGAAATTGTTTGAAGTAAACAGAGGAGACGGTAGTGAGTACCTGTGAAGCATTGAATCGTTAATTATAGTATTTAATGTTTTCGTATAGATTCATCTCATTATAACGGTGATATTTTCCCATGATACAATGTACCTGCGACGGTACTGCTGTCGTGTTCGATTTAAAGTGATTCATATAAATAAATGATTGAAAAATTATTTGTGACTTTGATTTGAAAACCATGGACTTGTGTAATTTTTTCATTTACCTATTTATTGTTACCTTCGACGCCTATGCTGGTAGCTATATTCGTTGCTTTATCAATGGGATGATTAAGGTACTGAACGCTGCGCAGTAGAAAAACAACGAATATGAAGAATTTGTTCGTTTTATAATTGCTATACTGGTAAACGTTCTCCATTTTAAGGATTGTGCACATTATGACGGGGCGGACCGGGCCGCAACGCAACGCAATAATACATTGTTATCCTAGCGGTGAAAGTAACTTATTCAGTCCTGAGACGGCTAATAGTTCGAGGGACTAAAATAAGTCTTTAACCCCGAGGTAAACACTGTGCTTTTCATTACGAATACAAGGAAACTAAAAATAAAAACGTACTGACACTGGGAAATGCACGAAAAGTGCGGGGCCATAATCCTCTGAGGAAAAAAATAAGTTGGAACATGGTTCAATACAAATTTATGTGAAAATAGAACTAGTTATTTTTTCATAATTTTTGTGTCTGTCATTTATCAACAGTCACTGTCAGTTGAAAGTGATTCTCCCTAGGGCTGAAATGTATTACTTTCAACCCGGTCCTCGGGCAACTTCAGACCTACTTTCCGAGTATGAGTAATGAAAAATACTTTGACGTGCCGGGGCGCAGCGCGATGACGGATTATGAGTACAATATACTGCCGCTCGCCATAGCACGGAGCGAGGCGGGCCGCATCGCACTTGCGGATTCCGTCGTACAATAAGCCCCGCTGCGGCCCGTCCTAATGTGCTCGATCCTTTAGATCTACCTACTTCAAATTACGTAAATAAATAGTTTCAATAAATATGATTCTAGCGCCACCTGTTGGCATCGCTTTTCTGGCACGTCCACCTTAGTCTATTAAATGTAGCTTGACCGAAATGACGTAATTATGTCAAAAGTCTCGAATAGTGTTGGGTAATTCGGTTTGTCGACATTGAGAAAAAATTAAAGCCAACTTTACCAGAATAGATTATATTTCATGGACAATATAACATGAATTCATATGACTATGTACTGGAATCTTACCTAATTACATTAAACACAAAAATAAATAGTTATATCTATTAAATTAAAACCATATTATATAAATGCTATATGCATATGCTATAAATGCTGCTTTAATACAAAGAGGTCACTTAGATTAAATTTTTTAAACATTTTGTACATTTTATTTCGTTGGCACATCTTGTGATTGTCACATTTTGACTTACGCTAATGTTGTACAAAAATAATATTAACCTCTATAAAAATAATTCATACCTATTTGAAGACATCAATTACATCACTGAGATAAAAAAAAACGACATGGAAAATACATATAGGCCTAGACCTAATAATTAAAGCGATAGTAACAAAATTCTAATACTAATAATATAAAATATTGACCGTTTCATGCATAAAACACTAAAAAGTATTTCAATCCTATTTTAGTTAAAAATTGTTTTGTCAATTTCTTTCGAATTACGAATTGAGCTTGAAAAAAGAAGGCAAAACACTTTGTAAGTAAAATAGGTCAAAAATACGATTTAGTATTTTATGCATAAGACGGTAACAAAATCAGAGAGTCACGCAACGGGCAATGGAGAGAGCTGTGCTCGGAGTTACTTTGCGCGATAGAATCCGGAACGAGAATATTCGACAAAAAACCAAAGTTACCGACATAGCTCGCAAGGTTTGCAAGTTGAAGTGGCTGTGGGCAGGACACATCGCTCGAAGAACTGACAACCGATGGGGGAGAAAGGTTCTTGAGGCGAGCGCGAACCGGAAGACGCAGCGTAGGCGCGGCCTCCCACTATATATATATATATATATATAGGTGGACCGACGACATTGTAAAAGTCGCGGGCAACCGGTGGATGGAAATGGCAGGTTGTCGTACAGTGTGGCGGTCTAAGGGGGAGGCCTTCGTTCAGCAGTGGACGTCTCCGGGCTGATGATGATGATGGTAACAAAATAGTCATGGTCAAAAAATTAGCTAGCGTTAAGCTTTTTAAATAGCAACACCTCTTCCTTCTGGCAAATGTCATACACATTACTCTGCGTGACGTCTTCTTACTCTGCTATTTTTGTTACTACATAAACGAAAGCATCAACGCCCTCAAATCGATATTAAAAATTATCTTTAAAACAGTTTTAAATTATCATAATTTTTTAGTACCTCGAAATATCGGGAGCTCGTTTAATAACATAATCAAGGTAAATAAAATAAAACTATAATTCTCTTTCTGCACAGTTTCTAAAATCAAGTTAGTGCCGAACTTACACGGGACGTATATACAACGTGTAACAAAAAGGTTCAACAATACGAAAGGGTATGTATATACTCATCATTATGAACAACTTTTACTATAGGGCCAACCCTGAAATCGCGAAAAAAAACAGCTGTTCCATACAAAAAGTTCCTTGACCTTGGACAAAATGTATGGAACAGCTGATTTTTTTTCGCGTTACTCTTTCGTATTGTTGAACCTTTTTGTACACATTGTATATTACCATAAATCCTTTTTCCACTAAGATGGAAGTTTGAAAGAGGAACAACCCGTTTAGGTTTTGGAGGGAACGCGAAAAAAACTTGTCACCGCATTGTATTATTTTCCAAAACTTGTGTTTTTTCAAGTGTTGGTGTATAAAAATATTGCCGTTATATGTTTGAAGTGCTCATGCAAGTGGTGAAACAAGTCTTTTTCACGTCATGTCTGTTCATGATTGAACTTGGACGTGACTTACTGTATGTGACTAAGACTTATTTGGCTGGAAGTCAGAAAGCTTAAAATATAAAAATACTTGACCACTGGCAAATGCACAAAGTGCAACGCCATATTCCTCTTAAGAGGACAGAAAAAACTAACCGTTTTTACTCGGGGTAAAGCAATTTACCCACGTACACGTAGTTGACGCAGTAGGGCAGCTGCCGACTCGACTTGGAGGGGTGATCACAGTTCAGTCCCGTGGGAGGCCTACCTGCAGCCGCACAGCTCCGAGGGCCCGCCGGCGGGCCTCCGCTGCCGGGGGAGGGTCACCACGCCCATGGTGTTGTCCCCCTGGAACGTAAGCACACATTGGTAGGGACAAGATAGACATGTGTGGTTCCGATTCCCACCGCTACGTGAGAATCGACTAAACATTTAGCTGATTACATTTCAGTTTTCTCAGTTTCTTTAACAGCTCTCCGATTGGGTTACGGTAGCTGTTATCTCATTTCTACAAAACAAGCTTTCATTAATTAAATGTCCGGAAACATTTATATATGTTTTTATTTTTACCCGACTATACGATAATTAAGTTTAGGATTTTACAGTATTTGTATGTTCATCTGTTCCTTCGTATATCCTACTATACGGACGGCTAAAATTGTAACCCTATTTTTGCGTAGTAGGGTAAAAATATGAATGTTCTGTGTTGTTCGTATCAAAGGAATTTCTATCACTCAAATTCGTTGAGCCTTTAAAGCACGAAGAAGAAAAAAACACACACGAACACACAAACTTAAGCATTTACCGTCTTAAGCCTAAAACACTAAAACGTATTAAAAACCTATTTTAGTTTAAAAGTATTTTGTCAATTTCTTTCGAATTACGAATTGAATAACATTTGAAAAAAGATGACAACACTTTTTAACTAAAAAAGGGTTTAAATACTTTTTAGTGTTTTATGCATAAGACAGTTAAAGCCGTCACACACGACGAAGATGATATAATATTTAATGTTATCTTAGAACATATTTCAATACTAGCTACTCATACATTTCATTTACAGAACAAATGACGACGATAATATAATAATATATATTTCAAAATTGTCCGGCGAGCGATATTTTATCTTAAAGATGTACCGCCCAACGGCTCGAACTCATCGGTGGGCGTGGCTAAAAAGCATGCTCTCTTTATAAAACAAAGTGTGAAAAAGGGAGAAAGAAAGAGAAATAAGCGCATTTTCATGTCGACTTTTGGCTGTAGGATTGTGATGAATAAACTACAAAACGAATTTATTCCAACTAAAGTTATTTGAAATGTTGATGGACTAAACTATGTCGCTAGATACATTATTTCAGAGTTATCGTACTCCTTATGTTATTTATTTACGTCCAATGTAGCGTTAAAATTGAGCAAGATGACAAGATGATTCCTGGCTCATAACTTTCATGTTTATTAACTTTTTACTTTCTTATCAATTTACAATCCTAGATAATGAAGAGACAAATTGATATAATACTTAGTCATGGACCTACAACATTACATAGTGGAGTAATATTACTTCCCCGTTTCTATGGAGATGAGACCGGCTTGTTAATCTTAACTCTTAACATGAAATATCATAGCATCTTCGTCGTCTGTGACGCCCTTTATAGTATAAGTGTGTTGGATGGTTCTCACCTCGACAGCGGCGACCCTGAGCGGTTGCTTGGAGTACAGTTTGTGAGCCAGCGTCATGAATATCGACTCCACGTTGTTGCACTCAGAGTCCAGTAGCGCAGACGTTTCGAACAACTGCAACCATGCACATTACAAAACAAATGAGGTTCTACAGGCAAAACTTTTCGCAGATGGCGCCAGCGGCGGTCCGGATGTGGCAAAAACAAGTTTTCTTGTTAACTTTGCTTATATCTTTCTGCTCTTGATGAGGGCGTGGTTGATAATCTAGTCCAAGGAAAAATACTGGGTACTGTGACTTGTTTTAAGAATCTATGCAGCTATTGTCGGCTTGAAAATAGAGTTGTAGGTTATATAGTTGCTTACATTTTATGTTGGGCAGAGCTTTAATTTGCAGGGCAAAGGGAGAATCTGCATTGATCATGCAGATTCTCCCTGGTTATGCGAACCTAATAAGAGCAAAACCATTAAATTGTAGAAAAAAACAACATAGTACATTTTTTTTTTTTAAATACTACAACTTTTACTTTTTTTTTTTTTACTTCAATTTTGGTTACCTGGATGACATCTTCATATTTTCCAGTAATTTTGGTTTCAAAACCAAACTACTGAACAGATTTCGATAAAATTTATACGGGACCACCTCTGAAGTATCACCAATCAAACAAAAAAATAATCATCATAATCAATTCATAATTGGCAGAGTAAACGCGTAATATAAATACAAAAAAAAACATACAGTCGAATTGAGAACCTCCTTTTTTGAAGACTGTTGAAAATGTATACAAGATTGTGGTAGAAGGAAGTGGTCCAAGTCGACCGGGGGGAAATGAACCGTAGAAAATGCTACGGTGCTAAGGTAATACGTAGGCAGTTACCGGCATGCCGTACTTGTCGGCGAGGCGCTGCGCGCTGGCCGTGGCGAGGCGCGACTCCGGCGTGCCGCAGTCGCACTTGTTCCCGACCAGCACGCGCGGCGCGCGTGTCAGCCCGTGCGACTCCACCTCCGTTATCCAGCTCGAGATCGACTGCAACCACAAACAACATAACATTTATAGCGCTGCCAAAAGATGGCACTTGAATAATATTTATTGTTTTTTATGTCGTTGATAGCAATAGCAGGAGCTAAATCCTCCAAGACCAAGGAACCAGCACCCTTATCATGGACGTTCGCGATTCCGATTGCGATAGCATGCCATCCTGCTCGTACCAACCCACTCGCGCCATGCGCCCTCCTGCTCGCGCACGCTCGCAATCAGAATCACGAATGATGTCCATGATAAGGGTGCTGGGTTTGTCCTTAAACTGCAACCAGACCCACCGGAGGACGGGCAGCAGCGTCCTCTTGGTTAACGGTGGTGACCATTCTGCGATTCCCAAGCCGCCTGACAAGCGTGGGGATTATGGCAACACCCCTCTATTAGGAGGCCTTCGTCCAGCAGTGGACGTCTTATGGCTGACGACGAAATCCTCCAAGAGCAATAGGGAATATGTATGCTTTTTTTATGGACTCTCAAAAAAGCTGACTCGAAACCATTGAGCTATAGATATTAGCTCAATGCTCGCAACTCGCAACTAATCAAATTATCGTAAATAAAAATGTTATATGTGCTTAAATAACGAAATTATAATTATATAATATTATAAACTCTATAGTAGCACGTGTTTTGCGAGGGAGGGACAGATGACTCCCTCCCAAATACTTTGAACGCTTATATTTCAGAACTTTACCAGCCGATTTCAATAACTTTTTCGATGTAAACATCAGATTTAGTTAACTCTCCACTTATCCTATTATTTTTAATAGTTGAAACAAATGCATTCCGTACTCAATATAAAAAAGTTTTTTTTTGAACCTGTACCGGTACAGTGATTGTACATCGCCCATATTTTTGTTTGTAAAACGAACATAGATATGTTTGTAAAACGAACACATTAGCCTTATTCGTTCCTCCTGTGCTGCGCTGCGTTCAATATCATCATCATCTTCATCCCATTGATAAAGGAACGAATATTACTAACATGTTCATATTGTTCGTTATTATATACCTACCCAATATCTCTGAGTAAATCTCTCACGGTAAATTTAGTCTGCTGACACGGTAGTTTGAAATTTTCATCTGGTAGCACTGGCCCCAATGGAGCCTTATTTTTTAATCGTACACTAAGTTGCGCATGTGAGCGGAGCCGACTTTCAAACGATATTGAACCTTATTCTAAATAATATCGGCTCCGTTCGCATGCGAAACTCTTGATCACACTAGTACTATAAATGCGAAAATTTTGTCGTTGTGTGTATGTTACGAGGGCTACACTAAAAGTATCGGGAATGGAATATTTCCACTGTTTCTGTCATATTAAAATCTTTTTAATTGAAAACTCCTTGGTTTTAAAAATCGAATACCATTTATTTATTTAAAAAAATATTCTCGGTCTTGTCACAAGGTTTTGTCAAACTTGTTGAGTCGTTGAGAAAATGGAATTGACTCGAGAAAATTCAAGAGCGATGATTTATTATGACTTTCGAAGTGGTTTAACACAAAAACAGTGTGTTGACCGGATGATTTCTGCATTTGGTGATAAAGCCCCATCCAAAACCACAATTTATCGCTGGTTTGCTGAATTTCAACGTGGACGTGTCAAGCTCAGTGATGATCCCCGTCAAGGTCGTCCAAAAACTGCAGTCACCCAAGAAAACGTTGATGCTGTGCGTAAGCTGATTGAGGAAGATCGACATGTGACATACCGCGAAATTCAGGCAACTTTAGACATTGGCATGAGTCAAATACAAATAATCTTGCATGAAAAATTAGGTGTAAAAAAGTTGTTTTCCCGATGGATACCGCATTCGCTCTGTGAAGAGCAAAAAGCGGCTCGCGTTACTTGGTGCGTCAGAACTCTCGAAAGATTCCACGCAGGATCCTCAAATGCTGTATACAACATCGTATCAGGTGACGAATCCTGGATATACGCGTACGAACCCGAAACAAAAAACCAGTCACGAGTTTGGGTGTTCTAAAATGAGTTAAAGCCAACAAAAATTGTTCGTTCACGGAGTGTTGCAAAAAAAATGGTGGCCACGTTTGTCTCCAGAACCGGCCATGTTACGACTATTCCTCTTGAGGGACAAAGAACGGTTAATGCAGAATGGTATGCTAGCATTTGTTTGCCACAGGTCGTTTCTGAACTCCGTAAAGAGAACTGCAACCGCCGCATCATCCTCCATCACGACAATGCGAGTTCTCACACCGCGCACAGAACAAAAGAGTTTTTAGAGCAAGAAAACATAGAATTATTGGACCATCCGCCGTACAGCCCCGACCTAAGCCCTAATGATTTCTATACTTTCCCTAAAATAAAGAATAAATTGCGTGGACAGAGATTTTCATCACCTGAAGAAGCTGTAGACGCCTACAAAACGGCCATTTTGGAGACCCCAACTTCCGAATGGAATGGTTGCTTCAATGATTGGTTCCATCGTATGGAAAAATGTGTCAAATTTCGCGGAGAATACTTCGAAAAGCAATAAATATATTTTTAAATAGTAATGTTGTGTCACTTCCTTGATTCCCGAAATTTTCAGTGCCGCCCTCGTAGTAACCTCTCCACGCCAAAACGGCTGAACGTATTTGGATGGAACTCTGAATGGGGGTAGCTTATTTCCCGGAATAACTTATAGGCAACTTTTTATCCTCATCACCATCACCGTTTTTCATCATCACGCGGTTGAAACTACAGGGAAACTATTTGCCTGTAACCCTGTACAAATTATACAATTCTAGCCCAGTAAGTTTCTGTGTGGTGACTAAATGAGGTGTTCTCACGTGGAAGGAGTCCGGCTTGGTGACGTCATACACGATGACGACCGCGTGCACGTTGCGGTAGTAGTGCTGTACCATAGACTTGCGGAACCGCTCCTGCCCGGCCGTGTCCCACAGTTGCAGCTGGAATATATAATATATTCCCTATTAAGTACCTATTATGAGCATCATCATCAGCCCGGAGACGTCCACTGCTGAACGAAGGCCTCCCCTTAGAACGCCACACTGTATGACAACCTGCCATTATGAGCATATGCAACTAAAATAGTAGATTACTCACCTAGGGAGCAAAAGTAAAATATGACTCAGATTTCATGTACATATTGTTTCCCGAGGCGGAGCTAGAAAAACATGAGATCTGAGGCTTCGTTACTTGCTCCCGTTGTGTGTATACGATTTTACGTGCCGCTGCGGGAAGGAAGTGGAAGGGTTAGCCCTTTTTAAAGTAGCCGTTAGCGGCTACTTTAAACAAACGTGCCTGCGGGGCAAAAGTGCCTACTATAAAATATATTAATAATTTAGCATTTAAAGGAAGACCCTTTTGTACATTTATGTGTGCAATAAAGAATTTAATAAATAAATAAATCATTCTACTAAACTCATCAGCGCTTCTCATCATCACGCGGGTGAATATGAAATGTCTAATGTCAAGCTGAAGATCGAAGGTGGCAGTATCATTTCGTCGAAGCCAGAGATTCTGAAAGAGCTCGAGAGGTTTTATGGACAGTGGTACACCTCAACACGGTAACCCATTGTCAGTAATGCTCGGGACACAAGAGCAAAACTGACCCAACACTACACTGAGGACATCACAGACGTCACCCTGTACGAGATTAGAATGGCTCTCAGACAGCTTAAGAACAACAAGGCGCCAGGTGAGGACGGAATAACAACAGAACTACTGAGAGCGGGTGGGAAACCGGTACTTTTAGTCCTCCAGAAGTTATTTAATTCCGTCATTCACGAAGGTACTACGCCTGAAGCATGGCACAGGAGTGTGGTGGTGCTTTTCTTCAAGAAAGGTGATAACACTTAATTGCAACAATTACAGGCCCATCTTACTTCTGAGCCATGTGTACAAGTTGTTCTCGAGAGTCATTACGAACCGTCTCGCAGGTTTGATGACTTCCAGCCTCCCGAACAAGCCGGTTTCCGGAAAGGCTTTGGCAACATGGACCACGTCCACACGCTCCGCCAGATTATACACAAGACTGAGGTGTATAATAGGCCGTTATGTCTAGCGTTTGTGGACTAAGAAAAAGCCTTCGATTCAATCGAGACCTGGGCGGTACTGCAGTCCCTGCAGCGATGTCATATCGACTATAGGTATATCGAAGCGCTGTAGTGTTTGTATAGAAACGCCGCAATGTCAATCCGATTGCAGAACGAGACCACGAAACCAATACCATTGCAGAAAGGCGTGAGACAGGGAGACGTTATTTCTCCGAAACTGTTCACGAACGCATTGGAGGACGTTTTCAAGCTCTTGGACTGGAACGGATTCGGCATCAACATTAATGGCGAATACATCACTCACCTTCGCTTTGCCGATGATATAGTCATCATGGCAGAGTCGCTGAAGGACCTCAATACTATGCTCAGCGACCTCAGTAATGTTTCCCAACAGGTGGGTCTTAAAATGAACATGGACAAGGCAATCATGGATCATGTCCAATGTCCATGTTGTGCCCGTACCGGTTGTCGTTGGGCACGATACTCTCGAAGTTGTTGACCACTACAACTACCTTGGACAGGTAGTTCAGTTAGGTAGGTCCAACTTCGACAAAGAGGACGCCCGAAGAATCCAACTCAGATGGGCAGCGTTCGGGAAATTGCGTAATATCTTCTCGTCCAAAATCCCGCAGTGTCTGAAGACAAGGGTCTTTAACCAGTGTGTGTTGCTAGTGATGACATATGGAACTGAAACGTGGTCTTTAACTGTTGACCTTTTGGAGAAACTCAGAGTCACGCAACGGCCAATGGAGAGAGCTATGCTCGGAGTTACTTTGCGCGATAAAATCCGGAACGAGGATATTCGACAAAGCACCAAAGTCACCGACAAAGCTCGCAGGGTTTGCAAGTTGAAGTGGCAATGGGCAGGCCACATCGCTCGAAGAACTGACAACCGACGGGGGAGAAAGGTTCTTGAGTGGCGACCGCGAACCGGAACACGCAGCGTAGGAAGGCCCTCCCACTAGGTGGACCGACGACATTGTAAAAGTCGCGGGCAACCGGTGGATGCAAATGACAGGTTGTCGTACAGTGTGGCGGTCTATGGGGGAGGCCTTCGTTCAGCAGTGGACGTCTCCGAGCTAATGATGATGATGATGATGAATGTCAAACTAAGCTTTAGTTTGATAAAGACATTATTTTCGACGAAAAACATAACACATAATCAAAAGAAATTAAGAAAATTAAAAATAATAAATAAAGTAGTTAGGGCTAGATGTCCACGAATATTTATTATTTATTTGTTTAAAACTTATTGGATCCATATAATAATTGTGTTGCCCTTATTAACTAACTCAAGAAATATTATGAGCTATGAACATTTTATTGGAAGTATCATTTCATAAAAGTTATTGCATATTCTGGATGGCATTCATTGAAAATCTTCATACCTAGATTATTTATTTTTATCTGCTCATTGTTCCTTGCTTGTAATTGCCTTGCAATAAACTCACATTTTCGGCACTCTCGCTAACGACTCCGTGGCGCAACGGTAGCGCGTCTGACTCCAGATCAGAAGGTTGCGTGTTCAAATCACGTCGGGGTCAATGCGTTTTTTTGTATCGCCGTTTTTAGTAATATCCAATATTATACCTGACGAAAGTATTCTTCACCAGTTTACTAAGTGAGCAAAGCAGCATGGAAATTAGTCCATGAAAATAGCAAAATAATTATATTTGCTGCACCTGCTTTGCTGCTACATCTCAGTGGTGGACTTAGCAGCAAAGCATACAATTCTGATACTAAAGGTAATGCAAAATACCAACTTGATAAACGTATAAAAACCAAACTATATTTTTAAAAAACTTGTAGGTAGTTTAATGGACTTGTGATATTGAATGCCTTTAGTTTCAGTCTTTTTAACTTAATTTTTTAATGTTCCGATGTATCATCACAAATTCGAATTCAATTCACACTCCTAAGGGGGTGAAATGGAGGGTGCAAGTTTGTATGGGAAAAAAGATTTTTCAATGTTACCGCAATGAAATTTCGTACACATAATATTAAGGAATGGGAATAAATAGATGTTTAATTCATAATATTTATCAACCTGTAGAAGCGATTAATGGGGGTGCAAAATGATCTATGCGAAATTAGTTAGCCGACCCATCTTTTCTTGTTGTTATTCCATGCTAATCTTATGCCTATTTGTGGTAACTTATAATTAGCCTTCAAGTTAAATATGATTGTGTTATTGAGGTTCTAGCTGTCAGTTATCCTAAAATAATAAATTAAAATCTTAAAATCTTTAAAATTAAAGTCTCTTGGCTGATGATGATGACTTATAGTAATTATCAAATAATTTATAATTCCAGTAATATGACATAATAGTGTCGAATTGGTAACCTCCCTTTTTTTGAAGTCGGTAAAAATTTGGTTTTTGCCTAAGTGCGAAGCCGGGGCGGCTCGGCTAGTTGACTCTTATAATCGATACTTGTAACTTGTAGCTACCCTTGTAGCTAACACGGCATGTTTGTAAAACACCTGTAACTGGTAACTTGTAGTAACAGATGTTCAGCAACAAATTTAAATTACGTATTGTCAGGGTAATTTAATTATATGCTTTGATAAATATTTATAAAAGTTTATTATATTTTTCTAATAAAATGTAAGTTGTAAATTGTGATTAAAAAAAAAACTTATTAAATCAAAGATTATATGTATGTACTTAATTTGGCATACTTCTCATCTACCTAGAAGTACCTACAATCAAGGACAATGTGTACCTATATCATCCTTGCTACAATAATTTATTATTTTCTGTATTTACCTTGATGTCTTCGTTATTAATTTTTATATTTCTTTCCCTAAAATCCACGCCGATAGTTGCCTCTGACTTGTCTAAGAATTGATTTTCACAAAAGCGATAGGTAAGACAAGTCTTTCCCACACCAGAGTCACCTAAGACAATAATTTTAAACACTTTCTTCTGCTTCAGGCCGGGTATTTGTGAGTTATTGTCCGACATTGTTTTAGGGGGCGAAAACTAAATTAGTAGATTTTAGTCGCTAATTACAACTTTTTAATTGCTTTAATAACAAACAACACTATTTAATTCAAAACAAACAAACATAAAACTGATGATACAAATATTTTTTAAGCTTTTCAGTTTATTTGTTTGACACATGGACGTACTAGTTAGTGCTGGGCGTTTTTTTTCTGAAACGCTTATAATAACTAGTTACTCTACGAAAACCGAACGAACGGTTTTATGATTATCGAAGATTCAGTTACTATAAAAACGACACGCGGATAAAAGTTACGTGAAACGAAGAAATTGCTGATAAACGACATAGCGAGAAGACATTATACAACTAGATAACGCTTATTAGGTTCTATCAGTTCTGCCGCCAATTTTAAGTCCTATCTTAAACATTTAAGGGTTGTAATTGCAAGCAAAGCAAACCAGTTTTTTGTAACTGAATTAGGTTTAAGGTAAGTGCTCACTCTATGTCGAAGGCATAAGGTCAACTATTGTTTGAACTCTACAAAAAACGATAACCAGTTTAAAAAACGAAGTATACAAACAAGCTAAAATAAATCTTAAGTTAATATAAATAGAGTTTGAATTTGGTTGTATACTCAAACCAGTTATAAAAGAAACTGTTTCTCGCAACCGTTTTTTTAGCATGAACAACGCTTACGTTTCGTTTAACGAAAATCATGTAACGACCCAGTACTAGTACTAGTTTAAAGCTACTATGGTTTGACATCACTTGTGACCTCCATAGAGAAGAGTAATTTATACTGGGTGACACCTAGTTATTATTCTGTGGTGACACTGACATCAGACAACACTCGCAAGATAAAAAAACAAAATTATACACATAACATACACCCTACGAAAATGTTGGCACAACTTGTAAAAGGCGATATAACGAATGCAATATATGGGAGTTAGAATGAGAAGACAATATTACGCACTTCTTCACTAAAAGGCACTTTTTATTTCGTCGGCTATTCAAATGTCAAATCCATAAAGAATGCTGCCATAAGCCATTCAAACTCTACCAAATAGGTAGGTTATCAATAGAACTGTGGCGTCGTAGGTTGCGCGCACAACACTAGTGGAATCGACGGTGACGGTGACGGTGTCTGGCGGGAGCCCACCCGGAGTCTCTTCCAGTGACAGAACCGAGACAGGCGACATGCGTTAAAATGTTTAACTTGTTTTTTTTATTAAAACCCCACCTGTATTTAGCAAACTTATAAATATTTAAATAATTCGTTAGATTTATTTAACAGATATTAATTTAAATAAATATTAGGTCAAGCATAATTTTTTGAAATGAATATTCGGTCAAACAATATTATTCAAAGTGGACAATTATTTGAAATGAATTTATATACAATGAATGTTTATTCCAAATAATATTATAGTAATTAAATATTAGGTTGGCATGAATAATTATGGGAACTAATTTATGTGATCTGAAATTATACAAAGTGATATTATAGGAAAAGTTGTTATAAGAAACTAGGGATAACCTCCTCTGGTTCACACAAACATACTAGTTACGGGAAAAGGGTGGCATAATAAGTGCGCAAATTAATTAACAAAAAAAAAACATTAATTTGATTGTGATAAGTCACTGGGCTTCGAACTATAGAGGTCCGAGTGGCGGCAAAATTAGAATAGCCTACCGGCGGCAAATGTGTAAATCCGCCACTGGGTCCAGGCAATGTTTCGTTAGCGACATACCAAGGATCACCAGTAGTTTCATACAATTACTACTAAACACTTTCACACTGTATCATTATCGTCCGTGGAATCGTTACCGACAATTTATTGTCTAATTAGTGACTACGACTCGTCGCCAAAATTCATGCCGATTAGCTGACGAGTGTGGAGTGAAGCCAATGGGGACGGCACTTGTAAAATAGTATCAACCCAAAACGTTCTTCAACGATATTATTTTTTCCGTCGTAAATATGAAAGATAAAGGAAATGTAACTTATTCACTGCTGCCGATATTACTTTAAATACACTATTACACTTTTGGAATCTTGAAACAATGCGACTTTCGAGATCGCTGGTCAAAATCAAAAATCAACTGTTGGTTACGAGCGTGTCACATACCGGTATCCTCACGATGTCACGTGTCATGGTGTTATCTTCTCGGTGTCGTGTCATTGTCAGTGTCGGTGTCGTGTCGTGGCAGTTTAAAAACCACCCATTGAAACAAACTGGAAATATAAATATAATATATATGATAAATAATGGTGGACATTTCACACAGCGCCATGTAGTGTCAAACTTAGCATTTTTTTTACTAAGGACACCATTTAACTAATCCAATACTTATTTATTGTTGTTGTTGTAAATACTTACTTAAAACACATACAATACCCAGATAAATTGATATTGTAAAAAATAAAAATTATACCCAGCCATCTGCATTCGTCACACAAATGTTTGTCCTGTCCTAGGTGAGCTGACTAGGTGACTGAGCCTTATTTGCCCTTTGATAGTTGGAATAAGTCCAGCATAACCAGCATTGGACAAGTGGAGGCTGCTTATACTTTGGAATAGGTATATTCGTGGCTTTCAAGACAAGTAACTTTTATACATCACTCTAACTCTCTTTGACTCTAAGCTTACTATCTAGTTAATATTTGTCTCGGAACTTTCCACCAAATACTTTTGTCCAACTGCGTAAGTTGGAGAAATTAAAAAAAAAACAAATTCTTACAGTATGGTAAGTTTATAAATAAAAAATTGGCAGCACATAGAAGTTTGTATTTTTTTTTACTAGAATCAAGTATACTTGATCCTAGTTTTTTTATGACTGACATCTGAGGTTGACATATGACTGACATATAATTGGTAGAATTGGTAGAATTAACAGAAAATTCAGAAATGTCGGACGGGTTGTCGAACGACGGGCAGCTACCGACAATTGCAAAAATAAATTTTATGTTATTTATCACAAACCGCTTAATTTTAGCCGCGGGAGTTTAATAATCGACGTATTGGCGATTCAAATTATAAATTTAAAGCATGACAAACGCGTTTTATCTCGCGAATATTAGAGAGTCATAACCTCTAGCTCTGGACGATCTTTGGTTTTGTAAAGCAAAAATTCTTCGGATCGCGATAAAAGAAAGTGTTGTTTACATTCCGTGAAGTTCGCGAGTCGGTCCATTTACTCGCTGATTATTTAATAACCAGTGTATGTGATAAAAATGTGGAAGCCAATTGATTGGTGTGTGATATGTGCATAATTTGATTACAACAGCGATTTTGCAGTGTATCAAAGTGTAAGTGATCGAATGCTGCTCTAGGATTGCCATGTCCAGACTCGTGGACTATTTCGTGATAGTGGGATTCGACCACGAGAAAGAAAGTAAGTACGTGAGCAAAGAGCTTCGGCGGCCCTACCCGGTATATCTTCCTACTATCTCTATCTTTATATTTCTATCTCTTCATTTAAACTAATAATTTATGTGGGTACTACGCTGAGATAGAGAAATACAACTAGATTATTTTATTACAATTCCTACCTGTTGTATCTTTCCCTTCTAAAAAAAAGTCTAGTCACTGCAATCAGTATTCAAATACAAGCTCTGATATGGCAAGTCTACAACCTCATATTTAGTTTCATCAAGTTAGCCCAGCAATTTGGTAATTATACAGTACATAACACCTAACTCTCAGAATCCTCCACCCCCCAGTAGTCCTATATACAGTAGAGCGCTTCCTGAGTGGATCTTTTCTGAGAGATTTAATCTGGGTATCTTAAGTTGCGAGTGAATCGGATTCTACTATGCAAGCACGCTACATCGTAGTCCATATATCTTCTCTTCATATCAGGCGAGTTTGCCGACAAACGTAAGCCCATAAATGAATTAAAAAAATATATAAATTCGACCCGTAAACCTGTCAAAAAAATCCTGTAAAAACCTGAAAGAGGTACATGTAATTCTGCATGCAGTACTTTAAATCTTAACTATGGATAATATTTATGAATACATTCATTATTAAAATCGTAACACTTTTATGTGTAGTTAGGTAATAATGTAGAGAACTAAACAGAACTTACAGTTGTACGATGTATACTACAAATTTCCTGCAACTCTCACAGCTGTACATTTATTCAACGGCTACCAGAGTGCACTAATAATAAGAAATTTATCTAAGCAAGAGACACATTTCACTAAATTGGAACCTAACTCATTCAGCCTTGTGCCACACAATGATTGTAAAACAACTGTACCAGAACTGATACAGATTCATTTATGTCCTCTATTGAGTGTCCGAGGACGTAACAGACCAGTACATAAATTATCATTTTGATTTTGCATGTTGTATCAAAGTCAAAATAGTTTATTTTTGCTGGGTAAGAAGCTGTGTGACTTTAATATAGAATACTCATTATGCTCAGTACGGAATTGTGATTGGTTTCATGGTTTTGTTGTAAATAAGCAATTATTTAAAAAAATGCCTAGAGTGTGTTAACTCCGTCTTTTTGTAACTGCATAATTATGGTCACTCGTAGCTTGTTAAGTTGGGTTGAATCAGCTTATTAAACAAAAAATATTATAATATGTTTTTGTTTACATACAAGTGCTATCTTCTTTCGCACTCCGGTGCAACACGTAAACATAACGACACTGGAGTCATTTTCAAACGTTTTATAATGTGATAGTGCATCTTTTGTGATCTTTGTCCAGGGCATTTTTAACAATTCTTTTTAAAATAAAAACTTTTGTTTTAACTTTTGTCTGTTATACTTTTTAAGAGTAAAGTTTGCATAGGCTTGGTTATTATTATTTTAATTTATACAACATGGGGTTATTGTGTTGTATTTACAAACCAAAAGAATGGTTCAGTTCCCATATGTATGCCATTATCATTAATTATGCTATACCATGTGTATCACCGTATATAACAAACCAGAACCAAATTACCAGAGGTGTCATTAAAGGAACTTCCTTATGGTCAGTTTCGTAAGAAATTGGAGACGTGGCTTTCAGAAAAATATTTCTATTGCTTGTATGAGTTTCTAAACAACCACAATGTAATGTATGCTAATATTTAGGTTTATCTGTGACATTTCCACATGCCAATGAACAGCAAAATAGATTATACTACATCTATCAATACAATCATAATAATTGTACTCTATTTTTGGTGGAATAAATTAATTTCATTTAATTTATGGCATAAACTGCCAATGTTTTCTTAAGGGCTTTTAATACGAGAATAGTTCCGTTAACAAACACAGATGAGTTAATAGTTAGTATGTGGGGGGGTGCCCTTACTAACTGATAATCGACCTGTGAGTGAATTGATGTGATTGACCTATTTCTGGGGCACCTATCGGCACCCTAATATGAACTCGCCCCAAAGCCGAAATTGAAGATTCATTTAATATAAATCATCATAGCAAAGTCTTCTGTAGATACATCAGTAGGTATATTGAGAAAAGGCAGGCCGTATGGAGGACTATCTATAATGTGGAATAAGTTGAAGTTTCCCTGTGTATCACCTATTGATTGCGCAAGCGACCGCTTAGCGGCAGTGCGTATACCTACAAGTATTGGAACTATTCTGGTTATAAATGTATACATGCCGGTAGATAACGCTGACAACCTAACGGAATTTATTGACTGTCTAGGCGCAATAAATGCATTAATTGAAGAATGTGACGTACAATGTGCTTATATTTTAGGAGATTTTAATGCGCATCCATCGGCAAAGTTTGGCCATGAATTAATAAAGTTTTGTAATGATATAGAATGGGAATGTGCCGACTTAAATATTTTAGGCTCTGTCTCAGGCACATACACTTTTTTTAGTGAAGCTCACGGCAGTCGGCGATGGCTGGATCACTGCATTACTACGAAGGCTGCTTGGAATACTGTGATCGAGGCGAACGTTATCTACGACGTCACGTGGTCAGATCACCATCCTCTACGTATTGTATGCAATATATCTTGCATTGCACCGAAAACAGCTGTCGCCGACTGTACTGATAAATATAGAAATGTAAAATGGGGAGATCGCACTGCTGATCAAGTCAACAGGTATGGGAAATATTGCTACGAACATTTAGATAGCTTCTGTGATATTTTTAAATGTAATTGTATGATTAGTAAGCGTTGTAGGCATCATGATAAATATTGTGAATCCATAGATATGTATTATATGCATATAGTTGACACACTACAGAAGGCTGCAATATTGAGTTCTCATTCAGGTGTAAAGAAACGGTACAACAAAGTGATTGGGTGGAACTACCATGTGAGGGACAGTCATCAGTCGGCGAGGTTGCATTTCAAGTGCTGGGTGGTTGCTGGTAGGCCCTCATAGGGGTTACTTTTCGATAATATGCGTAGTAGCCGAAAGGAGTTTAAAAATAAAATAAAATGGTGTCAAAATAATGAGGATAAAATAAAAATGAATATATTGGCTTTACACAGGAAAGACAAAAATTTTGTGAAATTTTGGAAATCAACAAAAAAGTTGAATTATAAACAGAGTTTACCTATCTCTGTTGATGGGCTCCAGGAACCATCTCGTATCGCCGAACTGTTTGCTAGTAAGTTCAGGGTGGATCCCTTGCACGCGGTGTATGGGTCTGGCACTGATGCCGTCGTGGCTGAGCGACTTCCGCCTTTTACTATCAAGGATGTCACTAAGGCTGTACAAAATATGAAGCGTGGAAAGTCGCCTGGTCACGATGGTCTCAGTGTTGAACACATACTCTGGGGGAGTGAGAAGATACTATACCACCTTTGTACCTTTTTTAACATGTGTATGCATCATGAGTATTTGCCAGTGCCCTTAATGAAGACTGTAGTAGTACCAGTGGTGAAAAACAAAACTGGTGATCTTAGCTCTTCTACCAACTACCGACCAATATCTCTTGGTACTATAATAGGTAAGGTGCTGGAACGTCTCATTCAGCCCGAACTGCTTAAAAAGATAGAAATAGACGACGCCCAGTTTGGTTTTCGTCCCGGGCTCTCAACAGATTCAGCGATTATTAGCCTAAAAAGCACTATTAGATATTATAATAAAAGAAACACTACAGTTTATGCTTGCTTTCTAGATTTGAGCAAAGCTTTTGACCTGGTGAATTACAAAATCCTCTGGGACAAGCTTATAAAGCGTAATGTGCCAAATGAAGTCGTGAACCTGTTGAGATTCTGGTACGAGGGCCAAACTAACAATGTAAGGTGGGGCGACACCTTCTCTAGTGACTATATACTAAAATGTGGTGTTCGTCAAGGTGGGTTAACCTCTCCGGACCTGTTTAACCTGTATGTGAATGATCTGATCGTGGAGCTCAGGAGAGCCAGAGTAGGTTGTCACTTAGGCAATGTTTGTGTAAACAGCCTTAGTTATGCCGATGACATGGTTCTCCTGAGCCCCTCGATCAAAGGATTGAAAAAGTTACTGTCAGTCTGTGAGCATTATGTTAATGATCATGGGCTGAAGTATAACGTAAAAAAAACAGAAATGATGGTATTCAGGTCGGGATCAGGTCCGGAGAGGTTATCTGAAGTTTATTTGAATGGTGCGGCGATCAAGGTCGTCAAGCAGTTCAAGTACCTGGGGCATATATTGACAGAGAGGCTGCAGGATGATTGCGATATAGAGAGAGAGCGGAGGGCACTTGCCGTTAGAAGCAACATGATTGCACGCAGATTTGTAAAGTGTACCGGGGAAGTCAGGGGTACCTTGTTCAGAGCTTACTGCCTCTCAATGTACACCTGCCAGCTCTGGTGCAACTTCACAAGAAAGACATACAATTCGATAAGGGTTCAGTATAATGACGCATACCGAGTCCTTATGAACTTGCCACGATACTGTAGTGCATCGAACATGTTTACGGAAGCAAGAATCCCCGATTTTTTCGCAATCATCCGGTCAAGAGTCGCGTCATTCTGGCACCGTTTGAGACATTCCAGCAATACCATACTGAGGGCTGTATCGGACAATATGGGAAATCCCATATTTAAGTACTGGATTTCTCTTCATCTGAATGAGAACAAAAAATGACAATGTACATTGTATGTAATTTATAATTATGTTAAAGTTTTATTGACGATGTGTAATAGGTACTTTACATACCTGTTATACCTATAATTAGTTTTAATTACATACATCCTAATCTATATGTGTGTGTAATGTAATTTAATTTATGGGCCTACTGGTGCCTGAAATAAAAATATTTTATTTATTTATTTATTTATTTACCATTGTAGGCTGTGCCATACTATACGGCCGCTCTGAATTGTTTGCGTGTCGATTTCGTCACCTTAAAAGGGACCTCGCAGAATATATTGTTTAGTGGTGACTGGTATAAAAATTACCTAGCATGTTTCTTCCTAGGAGGCTGACAGATGCCAGAAAGCCATTTGTCAGATATGCCTAACATGTCCCGAGGGAGGATTTAATTTTAATAAATTTTTTTGTGCTATATCATGAGGCCACATTTTGTAACTCTGTTGGCAGCATAGGAATATTGTAGTACTGTCAGGCCAGTAACGATAATAGCTTCATTTTTGTATCTCCTGCCAGATATTGCTGCCTAGTTCGATCGCCTCGCTGCAGTTTAAAACATGTGTCTTTACGTCCGTTTTATTCATTCGCCAAGCATTAGTGTGCAAGTATTACCTACTGTGTTTTGGATTGAAGGGCAATGTTGCCAGTGAAATTACTGAGCATGAAGAAATTTGCAATTATAGGTAATAAAAATTTGACTAGCTAATATTTAAGGGTGACGAGCGGAGTGCAGTGCAATGCAGAATTTCGTTCTGTTTCGTTTCGTTCACGATTCTAGTACTGCTACTGTTATGGGCAGGCGTGATGATTACCACCACAACCGTCTAGCGCGTCTCGTCTGAAAATTGCATTTAAAAAACCTTCCTGTCTCTTGAAATTTCTATATCTAGAGATTGGCCAAAAAGTTTGCTACTGACTCTATTATTCGCAGACTTATCGACAAAAGCTCGGGAGGCTATTGAGTTGAATGCCTGAATGGTGTCATTTGATGTATAGCAACGAATTAATAGCGATAGGAAATGATTTACCTACGACGTTGGCGTCTACAATGCTTGCAACTATTTCTAAATTGAGGAAAAAAGTTGTACCTAATGCGTTATTAGGTACAGCTGTACCAGAAACAGTAGAAAAAAATTGGGGGCGCTACTTTCTATGCAAACTCTTCAAAATGACGTATAACTTGGCAACACTGAATAATATTTTGTATTGAAAACTTTTAGTTCCATTTTATTTAATTTCTACTCTTTCTGGTACAGCTATACATACAAGGTTGATCTTACAACACTCTTTAAAAAATGAAGAAGATGAAAAACTCTCTTTATAAAACCTATACGCCTCGGAACCTATCTAGGTGTAGTACATTATATCTACAGATCTCTACGGACTACTCGAGCCTCAGACCTACGGCCAGCAACAACGGAACTCCAGCGATGCTTTGTTATGGTCGACATTCAAACAATTCTCGGCCAAAGTTTGTTATTCCGTCGCACGCTGACTTTGTGATGTCATTAAACTTGACTGCTTGAACCGACTTGAACAAAAAGTTGATTGTTTTAAACTGTCACGTTTATAATTCCAGTTCGATGATTATTTACGGGATGTTACCGAGGTTTTTTTTGTACTGTCAATTGATGAGACGAGCAAGACTTCCACCTGGTGGTAAGCGTCACGCCTGCCACTAACAGTAGCATTGCTAGAATTGTGAACTTACGAACACAATTCTGCGCCGCACTGCACTGCGCTCGTCACCCTGAGATATCAGATGTTAAATCTCTTTATACCCAGTACCTAATTTCTCTGGTTACATTGCTCTTCAAACCGGAACACAGTAATGCTTGCACACTACTGCTTGGCGGTTGAATAACTGGCAAAGGTGTGGTACTCCCCTTATTTCGTGATTTTTGCGAAATCATCGAATTGTAAGTTGATCATTGTTCAGTAGAAATAGTGGGACTGGAACGTTTTTACTCGATTATCCATCCCTGTTTTTCGATAATCAAATTGAGAATCCCGCCTTGTTCTGAACCTCGTTAAACACCTTGTAGTTTTATTGGATACCTGAAATAAACTTACTAGTAACTATGAACCACAGGCATGCAGGGAAGTGGACCCCCCAAAACACATCGTAATCTTCGCCTTTAGGTACATAATAATAAATATCTATTATAGTTTGTGTGCAGCTTTGCTTGTGTGATAGGGATGATTATGTTGTTTCCAATTGTTTGGTCCTATTGGCTCGGCGTTTCTCTAAGGACTTGTATCCGGAAAGAAGTAATTCGCCAGAAAACTATAATCACCAACATATCTCAGAGTGTGTAAACTGAATTGCTTGGCAAAGGCCTGGCCATATCCGTCGCAGAACCGATAACGGTTGGGGAACTCGTGTTGTAGAGACGACGAATCGGAAAACGTAGCTTAATAGGCTGTGAGAGACAAAAGAAGATCGGATTGAGTGACTGCCTTAGGAGATGCGTCCAGCAGTGGACTATGATAGGCCGAGTATGATTTTATTGATGAAGGTTGACTAACAGTTCTTCCTTAATGCTTGAGTCAAGGGCAAGAACTAGTTTACCTTTGTGCAAAGCTGCAGCTACGAGTGTAGCTACATTCTAAGAACTTGTCAAGGCTAAGGTTCCTATTCCCTTACCTATCTACAGGAACTGTAGGACGAGTTGTTAAATTATTTAAGACGGGGGAACCGGCGCGGCCTCCAAGCCAGTACGGTTACTCGTTAACCTTCCGCTTATGCAACTTCGAAACGTGATCGCGCTGTTTCGTACTCACTTGTTGAGTTTAGTCCAATCGGGCGGTGTAATGTTTAGGCTCGTTAGCGGACTGGTGTCAGGTGCAACCAGGGTGACGGTTGGAAAGGTCAAGTGCAAACAGTGAACTGGTAAAAATGTCCGTTAATATTTTTATTGATCACGTTTTTTTTCTCACTCTAAATCAATGATATTATATATACAATGTGTAGCAAAAAGGTTGAACAATACTGAAGGGTATGTAGGGTGGGTACATCGTTATAAACAACTTTTAAAATGAGGCCAAAGCTGAAATCGCGAAATAAAATCAGCTGTTCCATACAAAAAGTTCATTGACCTCGGACAAAATGTATGGAACAGCTGTTTTTTTTTCGCGATTTCAGTGTTGGCCCATAGTAAAAGTTGTTCATAATGATGAGTACATACATACCGTTCAGTATTGTTGAACCTTTTTGTAATACGTTGTATATATAAGGAGGGAGATATGCCATATCGCGCCCTCAAATGGCCCCGTGGAAACGGCCCCAGGGACTGTCTCGCCTGTCTGCGGCTTACTAAGCGAGACGCGCGCATCCCTTTTGCTCTGATACAAGTGATAAAAAATAGAAGAGATAAAAGAGAGAGAGAGTGAGGAGGAAGAGAGGAGAGAAGAGATAAAAGAGATCTTCTTTTGCACTCCGGCTCAACTCGTAAACATAACGGCATGGGTGTCATTTTCAAACGTTTTATTAAGCGATAGCGCACCTTTTGTAATCTTTGCTCTAAATCATGTCCATCCAAAGATTGTCCGGAAGAAATCGCTTAAACGATTGCCGTCCGGGGATATTCTTGCTAGTTAGTTAGTTAGCCTTTATTTATTATTAGTTTTAGGGTACGCTGGACATAAGTCCCCGCGGTCTTCAAAATATCGGTTCTGCGGTAGATATGACCAGTCCTCTACCAATTTAGCTTACCTACTAATACACTGAGCTATGTCAATGACTTTAAAGGTTCTCTGGCGAATTACTTTGTTGCGGATATGATCATTTATAGAAACGCCGTGCTCTTTGTACAGCTATAGAAAGATCTGAGCGTTATTGAAATGGAGTGATTACACTGTGAGTGTCAAAATTTCGGCCCCGCATCATTTCATTATCAGCTTTTATCAAAGGCTGAATAGACTGAATAACTACCTACTCCGCCCGTGCCACTTTAGGGTCCTATGCGATCCTCTGTGCCTACCGGTTTTTTCTTAATCTTAGACCGACTACCACGACCGACCAATCACTACGTCGACCGTCGCCCGTAATAAAAGGCAGAACACCACAAATTGTACCCAATTTTCGAGGTAATTCGCCATAATTCCAACGGGATATCCTCAAAGAAGATACCTACCCTCAATTTTATTTAACAGGGAGCCATGGGGCCAACTCAATTCAGAATCAGCAAACCTCATTAACGGAGGTCGATCACCCAAGATGCAAAGCCGACCGGTCGAAGTAAACAGGCGTGCTTTGGCAGCGAAAAATATCAAATTCCCCCGGGTAATATGGCTAAATAATTGGAAATGGTCGGCGACGTGCCGGGAAATATGCATGGGCTTTCGGAATAGCGCTTCGATGAATACGTAATCAGGGCGTCAACGGGTTTTGATGACTGAGAGATTTAACAGCACACTAAAATCTAACCAGTTCGAGTAAAATAATTTGCACCGCAGGATTTATGAAATCTTACGTGATAATGTTAAACAAGTGCAATCGTTTCCATACAAAAATCAATCGAAGATTACCCGGAGTTTCAAAATTTGTTAAAATGAAAATGAATGGTTTCAAACAATCTCGTTTTTTATGATCGTGCCAGGTGTTTGACCATAGCTCACCGGATGCAGAATTACGGTGTATGCATCATCAAGATGGTCAACACACGTGGCCTGTAAAACTAACTGCATCGTCCTGGCACCGGAACATTCTGAAGTATCCTTGCACTAATAAAAAAAAGTATTAGGTAATAGCATTTAGGTAAATTAATAGGTTATAGTAGTGACGATGGGTCACATCATTATATCTATCTATTTTTGTACCTACTGAAAGTTTTGCTTGAATACTCAGGTGAAAATAAAACATTTAAAGAACCTCGACTCTATTGAGTTTTGCACCTCAATAAGACCACTCACAATCAAGATTGCAAACAAAAAAACGATTAAAATTAAAATTGGTTCATCTTTTTGAGAGATACGATGCCACAGACACATGCAGGTTAAAATTATAACACGAGTGATTTTAAGAAAACCCCTCTTTATGCGTTGCGGGTTAAATAAATCACTCGTCATACCTACACGCTTTCCTGGATCCTACTTTATCAAGCAAAAACCTCAAAAAACTAGAGAAACCTTTTTTTGTGAGTTAGGTAGGTATAGGCTTACGTTTGACTGCTATCTCGCCTAATGTTAAAAGAAGATGCAGTCTACGATGGAGAAAGCTTGCCTAGAAGAAACCGATTCAGTCTTTGTACATCTTGATATTATATATACTGTAGTACTAGGTACTCTACATTTATTGGGCAGCGATCCTACCTTAATTTCATTAGCATATCTGCTAAACAAATTTGTGAGTAAGATCGCTAATTAACGTTTCAGACTACGTCCTTGGCTCTATCAGACTCATCTGATGTGATGACTCAACGGGAATGTGGTCTATTTATAATCTCATCATTGTAAAAGACGAGTATGTACTGAGGTGGTTAGTCGATGAATAGGGGGCTGTTTTCACAGATATCCTTCGCGGTTTCTTTAGCTGTTTTCTTCCATCATCATCATCAGCCCGGAGAAGTCCACTGCTGACCGAAGGCCTCCCCCTTAGACCGCCACACTGTACGACAACCTGCCATTTGCATCCACCGGTTGCCCGCGATTTTTACAATGTCGTCGGTCCATCTAGTTGGAGGCCGCGCCTACGCTGCGTCTTCCGGTTCGCGGTCGCCACTCAAGAACCTTTCTTCCCCATCGGTTGTCAGTTATTCGAGCGATGTGGCCTGCCCATTGCCACTTCAACTTGCAAACCTTGCGAGCTATGTCGGTAACTTTGGTTCTTTGGCGAATATCCTCGTTCCGGATTCTATCGCGTAAAGTGGTGTTTTCTTCCATGGATACTCTCCAATTATGAATTGATTTTGATGATTCTTTTTATGTTTGGTAGGTAATAGGTGGTGGTCCCATATAAATTTTATCGAGTCCGTTCGGTAGTTTGGTTTTTAAATCAAAATTACTAGAAAATATTAAGATGTCATCCAGGTATTCGAAATTGAAATCGGTTGCATTTAAAAAAAAAATGCGTATTATCATTATCCAAATTCAAAATCGCACCAATCCAAACTTATAAGTAAGTTCAGCCGTATTAGGTAACTTAATACGAAAGTTAATGTGCCGTCTGAAGAACTCTGACATGGCATGACGGTATTTATTACCTATAGAAATTAGAACACACAACACCGAGGATTTAACGTGGGATCCTACCCAAAGTAGCTCCCAGCCACTCACGGCCACCCATCCGTAGACTGGTCAGATCAATTGCTTAACTTTGGTCTTTTGGTTGCTGGTTTTTATCTTTCGCTTTGGGTGTATTGGAACAGGCACGAAATAAAAGCTGTTCTATTGCAATACGATGAAAAGTTTCTGGAAACTGTCTGGAAGCTAAAAGCCAAAGGTCACGCTCACACACACACACACATCAACAGCCGGAAGACCAGCAGTGGACTGCTGGACGAAGGCCACTCCCTTAAAAAGCCAAAGGTCGTGACAAGGTTTATATCTAGCAAGAAAGCAGTGGACTACTATGACTTTTGCCATTTATTCAAAGAGCGTGCAACAGTTCAGTGTAAGTAGCTTCATGTGGAACAGAATCCCAACTCAAACTGGTATAACATTGCGAAATTGTTTCGTAAACAGTGGCTCGTGCGAAGATGTTATGAGAAGCTAATTTACGGCTCCGATAATCAAAGGTTGGCAGTTGGTAAATACTGCGCGGCCTTTGGCTTATTTCTAAACTGTGGATCTTTGGTAAACAGAAGTAAACTAGGTAAGATATTTTTCATCATTCTTGCTCGTGACGTAGATTTTTGTCGGTTTTAGGCTCATAATCCAATATAGGTATTAAATATGCGTGCTTTTTACTTTATAGGTATTGCACTTGTGTTATAATAGGTATAGGTAAAACGGTTAATTTAAGTTTGTACCTTACTGGAAATTAATTTGCATGCAATTAATTTTAAAGCATGCAATACTTAACCGCGCGGGTAGGTAATACCTACAGTTTATTTTTACTACCATAACGTTTTCACTGTGTAATTGATTATTATCAAAAAGTTAAAAACAATACAAGTCTGTTTTTATCCCCTCGCAAGTGTGATGAAAAACGTCGTATGAAACGCGTGTGCATTGACCATTAAACTCTTAGCTCCCTTATCGGGTTCGCCTGTGGCTCGTGCGCATAATGCCGCCCCGAGTGTAATGACCAACATGTACCACACTTGTATCATAATGTACTATTTAACTGATCTCTGTTCTCACCGGGACGAAGATTCCATAAAATGCATAGACATACGTATCATTGATCAAATGTCTAAGCCCCATCTAGCGTGGTCGAGGTTCTATAATGCTTTTATTCATAATCATAATGTATGAAAAAGCACTTTATTATTCATCCCAGAAATAACATACGTATATACGTACATAGTTATATTCTTTTCAAAGGCAATAAAAAAATATTTTAGGTTTCAACTTAAAACCTTAGTCTCGCCCTCACAATTTGACTTGAATAATATTAAAATTGGTTCCCTCAGACCCAACTCAACACAAATGTATAGCTGTGTATACCAAAATATTACTATTATTACATTAATTAGCACTAAGTTTATAATTCACCGGTTCAATTTTCAATGCATTTTCTATTTTATTTCCCAATTTGACTGTGTACGTCACTTTTAATTTGAATCACAAATTGTAATTTCCTCTAGTGACTATTTAATTCCGATATTTTAATGCACCTAGACGTACATCGTTTTGGAATGTGATACATATCTGCAATATGTATATACAATTTTAATCTAATGTTATTATATTCTGTTTTGTATGTTTACTAAATAAATAAATAGGAAAGAACGGCCCTGAACTACCACGAATTGAACTAGTGTACCTGGCAGTACTTCTGGATATGACAAAGTGACTAAAAAGACGACACTGTTCTTTCAACATCTAGCTTTAAATGTTTCGTACTTCATCCGGTGAAGAGATAGATATCCTACACTTGAAACACCTATTTAATATTGTCACCTAGTTGCCATCACCTCACTTCTCAGTTAAAATCTCTGAAATAGTGCTGATTATTTAACTTCGTAGCTTATTTTGAACCGACTTCAAATAGGAGGTTCTCAATTCGACTATGTTTATTTTTTTGTATTTATGTTACGCCATTACTCAGCCAATTATAAACTGATTTTGATGATTATATTTTGTTTGGTAGGTAATACTTCAGAGGTGGTCCCATATAGATTTTATCGAAATCGGATCAGTATTTTCGTTTCTAAATCAAAATGACTAGAAAATATGAAGATGTTATATATATTTATTCGAAGTTAAAGTCGGTGGTATTGTAAAAAAAAAAGCGTTGTATAGATAAATCAAGGATCTAATATATTACTTTACCAAGATTAGCAGCTTAAAATGCTATCTTATTTTAAGTTTTCTACACGTCTCGAATTTCATAAAAGGGTAAGATTCAAATGTCGCGTTCAGTATATATATATATAATCTTGTAGAGACTATATATACTATCTTGTATATACTGAACGAAAAAGATACTCTAAAAACATACGTATAATATCTAATATGTTTTCAGAGTCTCTTACCACAAAATAAAAGGTAGACACCTCTGAATCCTCGGAAATAAAAGGTAATTTAGAATTTACGTGACACCGCACAGTACGCGTGACAAGGGCGTGTTTGGATGATCTTATTTACGAACATTAGTATTCACGCCAGGAGTGACCTTACGATTTACTCATCTGGTAGTTCAAAGGATCCAGCCTTTTCATACTACGTTATAATTTTTTACAACATAGCTATAGGTATCACTGTCATGAGATGAGTGTCTACCACACGAATAAGCACAACGAATGGCTAAGCATGACCGCGTCCGTCCATACAGAATGTATGAAAGTCTTATTGATATTTCGTGCTATGAATCTTCAAGTAAAAATCGTGATGAAAAATAATTAGCACTCGCTACGTCCCGCGATTTTACCCCTGATTTTTCCGAAGTACTCTATCGATAAGCTTTCGTCAAGATCGGTCCCGTTAAGAGTGCGTTTCCATCATAGCGGAGTTGAGCGTAGTGGAGCGGAGCCGTGCAAGAATCGACCAATCACGTATGTTGAAATCTATAACTATAAAAGGCTTTGTCCTGACTGACTGACTGACTGACTGACTGACTGACATATAGACAACGTACAGCCCAAACCGCTAAACGTAGAGACTTGAAATTTGGAGGGTATGTTTTTGGAGAGGTGTAAACGCCCACTAAGAAAGGATTTTTCGAAAATCAACCCCGAAGGGGGTTAAATGGGGTGTTAAAGTTTGTATGAAACTTTTTATTCTCTGGTTCGATTGATACAAAACTTGGTATAAATATTCTACTATAAAAATAAGAAGATACGGGTGTCACAGTTTTTTCAAAATCAGCTCCCGTTAGTATAAAAAAAAAACTAAGTTTTAGTGATAGTACGTTTGTTTCTCCTTAACTTTGTAACGGCTGTACATATTAAAATGAAATTTGGTATAGGGATGGGGATAGATGTGGGGATGGGGGTGGGGGTGGGGATGATACTGGGAACGGAGACGGGACGGAGATCGGCATGTTAATATTAAGATTACAATTGGTATCGGGATGGGGATGGGGTGGGGATGGGATGGGGATGGGGTGGGGATGGGTGGGGATTTGGTGGGGACAGGTGGGGATGGGATGCGGATGTGGATGAGGCTGGGAACGGGGATGGCCGTGTCCATATTAAGATGAAAGTTGAAATTGGGATGGGGGTGGGGATGGGATGGGGTTCGGGATGGGGATGAGAGAGGGAACGGGGATGTGGACGGGGATGGGCGTGTTCATATTAAAATGACAATTGGTATCGGGATGGGGATGGGGAAGGGGGCGCTTATAGGGATGAGGCTTGAAATGGGGACGGGGATGGGCGTATTTATTGGTCGGCTGAACAGATGGAGCTGCATTTTTGGATAGGTAGTTATAGCATAAGGTTCGGAAACGGACATAGGCTATTTTTTTGTAGGTCCACGCAGACGACTGTTTGACGGACATAATTATTATAGATACTGTACAGCCTAAGCTGCTAAATTATTTTTTTATATTAAATTAACTTACTTTTAAATGCCTAAACTAAATTTTGAGTGGTGTAAACTTACACTCAGCTCAAGCTGTGGTAGCTTCAGTGAGATCAAGCTCGACTCACATTCTTGGGGTCGCGGGTTCGAACCCGGGCGAGCCCGTTCCAATTAGTTCTTTGAAACTTACGCATGGATAATACCACTGGCTTTTCGGTGAAGGAAAACATCATGAGGAAACCTTCATATTTCAGGAGAAGAAATACGATAGTGTATGTGAATCCGCCAACCTGCACTGGGCCAGCGTAGTGAATATGGCCGAATCAGGGTAGGCCGATATACCATTAGTGCTAAGGGCTGATGCAGAGAAACGCACACTCAGCAACGATTTTGAAAAATTCGCAAGGGGTTCAATGTATCATTAAAATACCATTTTGCCGAAACCATTCATTTAAGGCTGTTAAGTTTTTTGACTTAAGAGATAAGATAAAATAAACATAAACATGTTTCAGAATTTTCAAACAATTTCAAAACTGGAAGGCCACGGGTCAGTTTTTCATTTGAAAAAAAAAGTTATATTTATAGATTAGCTAATCGAGTGTTTATGCGTAAGAAGATAAATATTTTAAACACATGTACTTGATCCGGTGCACGCACCAAGCACAGCGCTTTCGAAACGTCCATCCCGCGTCGGCTCAGATACGTTAAAACCCGAGTATGACACGCTGTACCTCGAGCGCGCCCCACTCCAACCCACACCGAGTCTACCTAAGCGATCAGTGCAGCACTGTATTTTATCGAAGTTTCGTAATTCTTGCGATATTTTGGTAATCTTTTTACGTTCTTTGTTATCATACTTTTTCTGCTTAAGCTTATTTCATTTCATTGACTCTGTTGATACGGTATGCAATAATGATGATGCTGTAAACTATCCAGTTGAGTTTTTAAATTCATTAAGACCAGCGGGGCTACCATATCATAGGCTTATCCTGAAGAAAGGTACACCCGTCATGCTCCTTCGGAATTTAAGACCACCCAAATTGTGTAATGGAACCAGGTTACGAGTAAAAATGCTGCATCGTAATCTGGTTGAGGCCATCATTTTGACTGGGTGTGCCCATGGCGAAACAGTGTTTGTGCCGCGTATTCCCATGATTCCCAGTGACTTACCTTATGACTCCAAAAGGCTTCAATTTCCTCTAAAAGTTTGTTTTGCCATGACCATCAATAAGGCTCAGGGTCAAACTTTAAAATACGCTGGTATTGATTTAAGGCAGGACTGTTTTTCGCATGGTCAGTTCTATGTGGCTTGCTCGCGAGTTAGCTCCCCTGAAAGCCTGGCTATTTTAGCACCTTCCAACAAAAAAATCAAAAACGTTGTCTACAAAGAAATATTGTAATCTTTCGGGTCAAAGGCCCCGGCAACTATAGCGTCATTAGCAGACATTTTTAGGGTTCCGTAGTACTACGAGGAATTCTTATAAGTTTGTCATGTCCATCTGTCTGTCTGTTTAAAATTCAACAAGACGGCTTTGTTTTGAAGTAAGTATTGCAAACGCGACATGCCAAATTTGGTCATCCTCAAGAAAACTTAAAGACTTGCAAGCGGCTTGGAAAAAATGCAATAATATACGTATTTTAGTGATTCAATTGAGTTGGGCCCCGATTTAACCGAATTCCAGTATTCAACATTACTACGCGGGCAAAGCCGCGGGCAAAAGCTAGTAAAATATATTTTTTTAGTGATTGGTCTATTCTTGCATGTCTCCGCGCTCCGCCTGTCTCCTCTCTGATGGAAACGCGCCCTTAATCGTAATTATATAATATACAAGAGACATAATATTCTGATCTTTTTTAATTTTTACAGTACTTATTAGTGTGGAGATATGAATTCTGAAAAGACCGTTAGATGCACGAAACATAGAACAAGTTGTTCTCTGTCCATTAGCTAGGCGTCAAAGTAGACGAAAGAAAAACGCATTATTGGGATGTCTGGTCGTGTCAGTACACGTTGTTGTCCTTTAGTAGGATCACAATAGTAGCCGAAGCTCTTTGACACGCCTTTGAACGGAATCTTGCATTTGCATATGAGGATGAATGGAACGACCCACATTCATTGTGGTGGTTGATACGCGAGTGGTTGCCGACAGATATCTCTTACTACCTACTCGTTACTTAGATTGTGATTCGAACGACAATGTTGTTGTGTTTGTATACTAGCAGCGCCCTGCGGTTTCATGCGCTATTCTCGGCAACCGTATATTTTTCCGAAGTTAAAAGTAGTGTATTTGTAATCCATGTTATGTATTTTTTTATGCTATTAATTGACGAGACGAGCAAGACGTTCGCCTGGTGGTAAGCGTCACGCCTGTCACTAACAGTAGCAGTGCCAGAATTGTGAACTTTCGAATACAATCCTGCGCCGCATTGCACTGCATCCTGAGATATAAATCTCTTCATACCTAGTATTTTCTCTGATAACATTGCCCTTCAAACCGGAACACAGTAATGCTTGCACACTACTGCTTGCCGGTTGAATAACTGGCAAAGGTGTGGTTCTTCCCCAGGCGGACTCTTCAGTAGAATCCTACCACTACAACATTTTAAGCTACTTCCATTCCGATTTTCACTGAAATCCGTTAAGCTATTATACAGCGTGAAGAACGTAACGTAACTAACACAGGTACATAGTGTGAGGTAGTGTGTCGAAACACACACACACACTCACTCATAAACTTTCGCATTAGTAATATTAAGTGCAATTAGTGGCATATTTTGTGACATGCGACTAAACTATGCTGAAGCCGGTATAAAATGTGGATCGACACCATTTTATCAGGGCTGATACTACTAGTCTACTACATATTATTCATAATTAATTTAATTCTTGCAAAATAAGTAAACAGTAAATTGTGATAGGCAAGGACTCTATTTTTGCTTTTGAAGCATGCAAGTACTTACAAGCACATATCATACCACTAACGAAAAATTAACCTTTTAATCTTATATATCCTTCTTACTTATGCATTTTGAAACGCTTGGTAAGATCGAACAAATTTAATCGACCCTCAGAAGTTTCGTATTGTAACCGATGGGAATTTACCACCCAAACATTTTTACTTCTCACTGTCAATGGTAAATGGACAAGCAACCCTAGCTGGATAATCCCGCATTAGCTGTATTAGCCTTAGCTTATTAAGTCTTAACGAACAACAGTTACTTGAACTTTTAAACACGAGAAGCCTTAGGGTTGTCACCCTCGTTAAATTTGAAATCGACACCACCACTACGCTAGTATGGAAATCTTCAAGCTTAGCAAGTTTTAGCATTTCTTTTTATTATACTTCATCGTTCATGAGTTGAATGGCCATTCATAATTGCCCTATTTCCATCTCGGACAAGCTGTATGGCTTAGCGGTAGCGTGTTTGCTTCAGCGTGTGAGCAAGAGGTCCGTGGTCCGATTCTGGCTGACCTAGTGTTTAAATAATGAGTATGAATATATGATCTGGGATCGACAATGTAGTTTGTCTTCGTATGGGTGACCGCTAATAGCATGCATGCGTATGTAGGTATATGCCGATAAATTATCGGTTCTGATTGTTTGTCCTATAACAACGACAGCTATAAACGCTGACATTATAGCTGGCCAGTCAGCATAAACAAAGATTAGTACTTACTATTTAATCTAATTAGAATTAGGTAAAGATGTTTCAGACTAATTATTTTAATTATAGCCTCAACAATCGCAATAAATGTCAGCAGACAGATTAGCCTACTCAAACTAGGTCAGACTACTCTAGTTCAGATAACTTACACAGTAGCTCCATTGCCTTATTTACAGCTTTAAATAAGTTGATTGAGCCCGATGCTGTTTTAGTATATTCTACTTTAAGAGGGAATCTGGTTAACGATTCTCAATACGTATACGTATTCCCCTATTTTCTATATATGAAAAAAAAATTGTCAGTTATGTTATATTCCTTCATCGTTGCCATTTGTCAAACGTCATCCACTTTTTCTTTGCCGGGCACAACTATTTTTATTATTATACCTAAATGAAACATCTTCTTTATTGAATTCTTCGCGTGCTCTCAATTTCTAGTGATTTACTTCGCTTTCCAACTTCAAAGGGCCAGTTGAAGCAAACCAGTTCCAAAACTGTCCTCGTTAGGCACCTGCGGGTCAAGGCCGGTTCCATTCCACTAACCTGGACCGAACTATTCGCGGAACTAGCCCGTGCCCAACTGTGCGTTAATTAGTGCTCACTGACAGACCGCTGCAAAGAGCTCTGGGAGAGCAGGAACCCAATTAAGGAGGACAAAGTAGGTAATATTGTATCATAACAGTTATACTTATTGACTTTATAACTCATCTCCAAATCTGAACAACGTTGTTGCTGACCAAAATTGTTATGATTGGTTTTCCTACACAGTAAAACAAAAAAAAAGTTAATTCATTTAAAAATGTCGGATTAAACGACCTACTTACATATAACTACATAGAAATATAGAAGTAGAGTCGAGAGAAGATCAAATAGAGAAGCTTCCTCTTTTGAAAATCCTGTCATCAGCCTTATAAAACTCAGTTAAAAAAAAAAACTACTGTAAAATGTATCATCGCTATGATACAGATCCTGGAGATATGGCATCCTGGAGATCGATCAAACGTAGAGGTACAATACGAGGCCATCATATAGGACAATAGAATAGAATAGATAGAATATATACATGTTACGTAGGTACTTATAACATTAAGGTACATTCACCCGAAAAAATTGGGTTGTCCCCGCTATACCATGCTTCCGCTACAAGTACACTACAGATGATTCGACATCCTGGAGATCATTCTTTTTTGAAGTCGTTGAAAAAGTTTGAATTTTCAAAATTTCCACAAATAATAATAGTATTAAAAATTGTTGCCTAATTATTGTTCAATTAACATTTGATACACTTGTACTTGTAAGCTTTCGATAACCGCAATTCTGACACATAAAATACTCAGTGGGATATAGAGCTTCTGGCGAGCTGCTGCCTATAAATCAACTAGAAGCCATAAATAAATCTCACCCCAAAGAGATGGTAATACAAGCCTGTAACAGATTAGACCTGTCGACTAATACAGCATTTATAGCAATGACTAGTCAGTAGTCAGCCGTTTCGTCTCCAAAACAACTCGCTTTATGGAGGCTAGTCTGACTAGCTCTACGTCTTCTTGTGTGGAAAGCTGTTTGACTACATTTATGCCTATTATGATGTTATGGCTGGTTAAGTGGGTATTGGGTAACTTGGCTATACAAATGTAGGCGACATGCAGAACGTTTTATAAATTGATGTGATTAGACAGATTAATTTTTATTGTCTTATTCAAATGTAGCCCATAAATATAGCTGATTAATGAAAAGAAAATTAAAATCTTATTAAAAATAAGCAACTTATAAGCATTTTAATATCATGCTAGACAGAGAGGCGAAACAGCAAATCGTGCTGACGTCACTTGTCAGGACGCCATATAAATTATATTCTGACAAGTAAGGCGTGACGTCTTTTTGTTTTGTGGGAAAGGGACAGAGTTGTCTCTAACAAAAACTTTAAACGCTCATATATCAGAACATTATTAACCGATTTAAATAATGTTTACAATTACCATACTATATTTACTTAAATTCTTCATCAAAGCTATTGGTTTAAACGATTTAAACATCAGTCATCTAGCCTATTACAAATGTATAAATAAGAAACTTCTGTTTTCTTGTAATTAATTGTTGATTATGTTAAGTGTTATGGCAATTTCAAAGTGAAAAAAGTATTTGGCCGTTACTGTAAACGACTTTTATAGGTACATAAGCATTTTCCTTTACCAGTGGCTGAATAATGAATATGCCCGGAGAAGAAGTTCAATCAATGGCGTATATATGAATATGCCAAACCGCACTAGGCCAGCGTGATAGAATTACGGGCCAATCTCCCTTCAAGGGTAGTGAAGGGTAGTCATTCCAGAAGTGGAATGACGAAGCAGTAAACAACTCTAGTAGAAACTGCCCTACATCTTTTAATGTGAAATTTTTAAGTAATTAATTAATTTCAATTGTTTCAGGGGGCGGTCTGAACAGCGGCGTTGTCGTACAAAGGTTTCCTGAGATTAACTGGGAAGATACTCCCTTTCACGAAGGCATCGGATGGGTAAGGATTTCTTATTTTTCTCTAGCGTTCCGTGAATGTACATGCGATTTTTCAGTTTTACTATTATCCTGTATTCCTTTTGTAAATGATTGTTTTCCTTTTTTAATCCCGACGCAAAGAGGGGTGTATCAGCGTATGTATCTGTGGCATCGTAGCTCTCAAACCATTCACAAAGCGATGAACTGATTGTGATTAAGTTTTTTTTTTCAAAAGTGTCTTGATCGAGATTGTTCTTTGGTACCCAAGAGAGTCGGAGGTTTAAAATGTTTACTTCTTCTACAGATAATTATTTTAAACTAGCAGCGGTTTAAACCGCGTGATGTTGAAAAATAATGATGGTGATGATAATCTATGTAACAGAGCCTAAATGTCCGTTTCCTAAGTACCAACTACCTCTGCTTTGTAACTTTTTCAAAATTGCCCGAGCCGTTAGATCGTGAAAAGGTAACAAACGAGTTAGTTTCTAATTTATATTATTAGGATTATGGAGTTCATCTAGCACAGGACCGAGCGAGAAGCCAATTTTCACCAATGGCATGGGAAAGATTGGATGATGATGATAGATTACATAAATTACTGTGATAAGTACACAGAGCAATAGGCTAGATGACTTTTTTTTTATTGTCCTATTAAAATGTGGCCCATAAATATAGCTGATTAATGAAAAGAAAATGAAAATCTAATCAAAACTAAGCAACTTATAAGCATTTTAATATCATGCTAGACAGAGAGGCAAAACAGCAAATCGTGACGTCACTTCTCTGTACGCGATATAAATTATACTCTGACAAGTAAGGCGTAATTTTTGTTTTGTGGGAAAGGGACAGAGTTGTCTCTAACAAAAACTTTAAACGTTCATATATCAGAACATTATTAACCGATTTAAATTATTTTTTCAATAAACATACTATATTTACTTAAATTCTTCATCAAAGCTATTCATATTGGTATCAACGATATAAACATCAGTCATCTACCCTATTACTGGGTATGAAGATATTTCACATCTTATATCTCAGGGTGACGACCGCAGTGCAATGCGGCCCAGAATTTCGTTCGCAATTTCACAATTCTGGCTCTGCTGCTGTTAAGGGAAGGCGTGACGCTTATCACCAGCCGAACGTCTCGTTTGTCTCATCAATACACCCCGTAAAAAAACACGGTTAAATTAATTAACAGCAGTCCTCGTTCTGAAATTAATATGTATCCTGTGAACAAATCCAAGGCCGTTTCATACAAAATGGTGTTATGGCGGCACAAAGGACGTACCCACACGTATTATGTCATACGAATACGTACAAACATCATTGTCTTTTATTTTGTTACGGTCGGCCGCGTGCCGTGGCTCGCGAATCCTTTGAATGACGAGGTTATAGCAATGTTCTTTATATACCCAATATGGAGATAAGTAAAGTTTGACTCAAAACTGATTTCATTCTAGGCTAGACGTGTTCACGAGCTTCAACCACAGCTCGTATAAGAATTGTATGTGGTTAGTTGTCTTAAATTTTCAAAAATATGGTGGTGGTAAAAACCCCTCGAGTTGGATTCATTTGGTTTGTTTATAAACCGATACTATTATTTGTAACGCTATTACCAGATACGTGGATTACGTGAGCATTGTCAAGCCAGTGTCGAGGTTACACATTTCCCAAATAAATAAAAAACCCTGGGTGCGTCACCGAGGCGAAGCGAAGCGAAACTGGTTTGCTAGATCAAATGTTTTAGATATTTACTATTAAATAACGTTCTTACAAAAAATATACAACACACTTAACAATATTGTCTAAAGAATTTGCGAATTTGTGACACAATAAGATGTACTTTGCTTGATCATATAAAAACCTGAAAACAGACTAAAATAAAAGTCTGAAACGAATTATTTAATAATTAAATTTCTAACTCTGCATATAATTTTTACATGGATATATTTATCTTTAAGTACTAGAGAGAGAAACCTGAAAACCTGAGAGAACCTGCAAAATTTTAGTTTTCAAATGAACTCCTATATTTATTAAATTCAAATTTATCTCAAAATTTGAACGTTGTCCTGCGGTTTCGCAACATGCCGCGCACGCCTCAAAATGCTTCGCCTTAAAAGCATTTTTTTTTAAGTTTTAATTCAAACTTATGTTATCCCCAGTTCTGCCAGCCGCAAGGATGGGCGCTGTCGACGGAGCGCTCGGAGCCGCGGTTCTACGTGTCAGTACTGACGGATGTGGACGCGAACAAGCACTACTGCGCTTGCCTCTGCTTCAACGAGACTGTCGCCATCACGCCCACCAAGCCCGCAGACGAGGTCAGCAAACCACTTCACTCTAGCAGTTCTATGAAACGCCTGATATTAATCCGTTGTCCTGACCACAAAATAGTCTTATCAAAATTACTTTTCTTAACTTATTTATTACACGTCTTTACGTAGCTGGCTCAATACACATGAGCATACTTAAATAAATACATACTTATCTTGATTCTTCCCATTTTCTGTAACCGCCGGAAGACTTATAATTCTTATTCATCAAGTTAAGGCGGGCTTGTAGCAAATTTGAACTTTTTATAAGTGTTGGATAGGTTATTAACATTGATCATATATTTTAGCTTATTGTTTTTTAGAAAACGTGATTTTTAATGTTTGACTCGATAAAATTTCAATTTCAATTAGCTAGAACTAAGTTAATATATAACGAAACCACGTACAATTTATAGTAATAGATAGAATATAGTATAAAATTTAGATAGAGATTTAGAGATTTCGATTTTTAAGTTTAGTAGATTATTTTGTTATATTTTTCAAAACAAAGAAAAACCTACTAAATTCAGCAATTCAAGCATTCGCGCTTTCTCCTCTATCTGGCTTGCGGCTACCGTTTAGTGCCTATCGTTTACCCGCCTGGACGTACCTCGCTACAAGCGGGCCTTCACTAGGTACGTAGAATAAAATGTCATTGGCTTTAGAATACTAGGCGTCTTGCTCTCTTTTCAACCGACTTCAAAAAAGGAGGTGTTACACGACTACTCCGTCAATTATGAACTGATTTTGATGATTATTTTTGTTTGGTAGGTAATACTTCAGAGGGTGCTCCAATATAAATTTCATCGAAATCGGTTTCAGTAGTTGGTTTTTAAATCAAAATTACTAGAAAATAACTCTGATATCTGAGCTCCATGACCACCATTCCATATGACCTTGAAACTCGTCGCCATTGACACCATTGAGCACAGATAAGGGGTTAGAAATGCTTCAATAACGTTTGAATGAGCGCATAACACCCACCCGTCCCATCCGCTCCAAGATAACTGGACGGCCAGGGCATTACGGAACATGCGTCATCAGGATAAAAAAGAATCCAAGGACACAAGTTACGTAATGTTGAGACTAGCTCAGTAAAGGATTCAGTGACGACTGTCCTCTGAACCAAATTTTTTACTCAAATTCGTGATCGCTTCACAATCTTAAATTTGCTTGTATACCTACCTATACAAGCAAATTTACTACTAAACTACGCTGAACGTAGTAGATATATAATATTGCGCATATTTTAAATGACTGAAATAATGGAGAACCGGTTTTCAGAGAAGTTCAATGGTGCCTGTGAAACCACCACACCATGTCTTGGGTAGAGAGAAATACCGCGCGGGTTTCGGTCTGGTATTTGTTTGCAGGGCCGTAAATTAATAGCCTTTTATGAACACGGTGCGAGCTTCTATAATTGCGCCCGTAAAAAGAAAAAAAAAGAAAATTTGGGTTCTGGTCTGGTAATTTTTGCGCCCCTCCAGGACCGCAGCGCCCGGTGCCTGGGCACCGCTGGCACTGCCCTATTTACAGCACTGTTCGTATGAAGCTCCGCGCTGTCGTGTAAATCCAAAACACTGTAACTCGAGATACTGTTTCGGTTTAACAACGCTCAAACAGTTTCTTTTTGCGTACCTACTCTATACACCGGATAGAGCGAAATCTGCAACCGTAGGCAGTAATTTTTCGCGTGTTTTTCGCTACCACTGGCGGATAGTGCTTAGGCCTTTAAGCTGTTATTTATACTATTACAACCCCCCACCCCACACCACCCCCCCACACCCTACACCCTCCAAAATTCAAGTCTGTACGAACCGCGGTTTAGGCTGTGCGTTGTCTGTCAGTCATTAAATCAGTCAGTCAGTCAAAGATTCTTATAGTACTAGATAATGTGTAAGCTGCCTGATTACTATTTTTCGGAAAGCGTTTCCGCACAGAAACGAAATGTTCGCAATCGGCTTTCTCTAAACTGTTAAACCTGAAGGAAATTGGAGCAATTGTGAAATTATAATAAAGTAATCCCGTAAGTAATAACAAAACTATTACGATCGCATGAACTATGTCCAATCGTAGAATTAGAAATGTAGAATTGAGTCAAAGAGTCATCGCCTTAGATTTCCAAAAAAAAAACCTTACTATCTCTTTTGCAAAATGTTAGTTCCGTCATGGTATGACCACGCTGGCAACACTATAGGTACAAGGCTTGATTAATGTTCCGATTACGAGTGGGTTACACAGTATAACTACCCGCATGTTCTTAACGGACCATTAACCAGCAATGACATATTAAAATTTATTTAATAATACTGTCGGCAAGTGCATCCACAGCTTTTTATGGAGGTTGCTTTCGTTGAATGCTTCGTTTATTATTATGGCAAGCTTCCGGCGTTTGTTTTAGTTTCGTTGGTGAAGGAGCTGTTTAAAGAGAACGGGACTTTTTAGTCTATTCGTTGCTCTTGGTCTTTTGCCAATTTGATTTTGTTTGAGTGTTCTCATACAAAACCAAATATGAGCGTGAACTTGGTTTTATAAAATTAAATGTACTCGAGTACTAATTTTATAACTACAAAAAATGCGGGCATTATATGTATATAGCATATAGAAATCTCTGTGATTTTGATTGCGATAGTTATCGCGTGATATCTCGTTCGACCAACCGGTGTTAGTCAGATCCGCGAGCGGAATGGTACACTATCACAATCAGACTTTAATGTAAACCTTTTGTCACACTACCGTCTGTGTGTATATCATAGTATTTTATAATTAGAAAATAATCGAAATCGTTGATATATTCAAATTGAAACCATGTTTTAGCCGTCCTCGTATAAAACAAGGCTGTAATAAGAACCAATGATTTAACTATCGTCATCAGCCTCTTCTTCTTCGTCGAGACGATGATCCATGTTTATAAATAAAATACGATATAACTATACTATTTTCTTCTAGTATTTGGCTACTGCGCCATCCCGCATATTCAAGTCTTCTAAGGTGCAAGAACTCGGGCACCGTAGACACGGCAGGTGCAACATGGTCTGCGCAGGGGCTCCTCAGCCGTAGGTACTGTGCTCTCACGACGTCCAAGTATCCCCATTTGACAAAACGCTCGGCCCACCCTGGACAAACTGCACCAAGGTGCTGATTGACGAATCCTTTCACTAAGATGATCCAAAACGTTCCATCTCAGGACCCTCTCACAATGACCCTTTTCAGGGCCCAACAACAATGGCTCTTTTCAGACCCACCACAATCATCATCCTTCAGTTGTTCAGACTTAAAGCCACTCCTAATAAGCCAAGCTAAACCAAGCCAAGCCAAGCTTTATGCCCGCTGATTTACGCAGATCGGAGCACGGTCCTATGTCCTTAACTTTTCTAATCCAACGCACCTGTTATCGGCTGTTCAGTAAACAGGCCATCTCATTGCCACTTCTTACTGATCCGTTCAACAAGAAAATAATTGAATAAATGTTGTCTGTTAGCAAACTAACAAAGCATCTAAAGCTTTACACCTTTCTTTCGCCCTTTATGAATCACGGTCTGTTCTAAAGTCCTGTATATCCAGGGTAACTTAATGCCTTTTGTAAAACGTGTAACGACATGCGATAACATGGCACAGTCGACGTTCAATGACGAACTGTGCGCAGGAGCCGGTCTCATGTTACTCGAGCCTTCGGGTGCGGTTGGCCAGACTCGTATGTCTAGCTATTGCTAATGTATTTTACTGTATCAGCCTTGTTGGGTATGAAGCTACTCTTGAAGGATGATTGGACCTTAGTCCATTACGCATAATCAGCCTATTTAATTGGCCACTGCTGGACTTAGGCCTCTCGAAGAGCGAATGGGCCTTAATCAGCACGCTGGCCCAGTTGCGGGTTGGTGAATTCACATACGCCATTGAATTTCTTCTCCGGTCGTGTGCAGATTTCCTCACGATGTTTTCCTTCACCATAAAGCCAGTGGTGTGAGTATCCGTACTTGAACTCCAAAGAGCTTCTCGGTACGGGCCTGGGTTTGAACCCGCGACCTCATGATCACAAGTCAAGCGGTATCCCGATTAGGCTACCACGGCTAGAAATTTCTTCTCGGGAGTCCGGACATAATCAGCCTTACCTAAAATAATCTCGATTCTCTTAGTCACTGCTTAAACTTCTCTGTCTTGTTCTTGCATGTTACACTTCACGTCAGAGAGAAGATGGCAGAGCATCTTGAGCAGTGATTGAACGGTTGCGAAGTTTTTTTAAGTAAGACTGAATATGCATAATTATATACCGCTTCTTGTTCTTCATCAAAGAAAAGCCATAGGTGTTCCGCTGGTTTCGGAGCGCCGATTGGCTCGGGATTGGATCCATAACACGAATGTGGGACACGTCTCTTCCAAACTGCGCTACTACCACTGCAAAAACTATTAGGGTTGATATTAGGTCTTTACCTATGAAATTGCCGTTTTGTATGGAATAAGTGAAAGTACTTTTTTATTTCTGTTATTCAAAGTAATATCCCATGCAATCGACGCATCTTTGCCAACGAATTGGCAGTTTATTGATGCCCTTCTTGTAAAAATTAGCTGGACGGGGAGGCAACAAACTCTTCAAAGGCATTTTGTACTGCCTCTCGGGAATTGAATTTTTTACCCACTAAAAAGTTGTCTAAATTTTCGAAAAAGTAATAATCGGTAGGTGCAAGGTCTGGTGAGTATGGCGGATGAGGGAGAGCTTCCAACCCCAGCTCTTGCAGCTTGGAGACTGTCTGTAGCTGCAGCGCGAGGCAGGTCTCGACGCGTACATTGCGCTGGCGATCGTTAAGTTTGTGGGGCACCCATCTATCAAGTTTTTTTTCCTTGCCTATTCGTCGCAAATGGATCAAAATTGTTTTGATGCTAACATCAAAAGCTGCTGCTAGCTTAGCTGTAGATTGAGTTTCGTCAGCTTCCACAATCGCCTTAATTCATCATTGTTGACCAAAGTCTCCGGACGACCACGAGCTTCATTTTTTAAGTCAACATTTCCAGAACGGAACCGGGAAAACCAATAACGGGTTGTGCGTTCGTTAGTACAGTTCTCTCCGTAAACGTTTTTGATGTTACGTGCCGTTTATGTCGCGTTGGTGCCACGATGGAACTCATATTCCATAATTTCACGAATTTTTAAAGTATCCATTATGACGAAAAATGTTCAAATGTAATGAAAATACAACGCTAATCAATAAACAAAAGACTGAGTTTGTAAAAATAATGTCATGTTTTTAAGACAAAATTAATATGATATCAGAATACAAAGCCATTCCAAACTTTTTTTCTATTTGAAATGACCAGTACTGAAGAACGGCAATTTCATAGGTAAAGACCTATTATTTGTCCCGCTCCCGACTACAGCACGATTAATTTAGTTACATAGAAAAATAGGGACATCAATAATACGATTTTAAAAAAATACAACCGACTTCAACTTCGAATACCTGGATGACATCTTCATGTTTTCTAGTAATTTTGATGAACCGATTTCGATGAAATTTATATGGGACCACCTCTGAAGTTACCCTCCATTACCTTACCAAACAAAAATATAATCACCAAAATCAGTTCATGATTGGCGGAGTAATCGCGTAACATACATACAAAAAATAAAAAAAATAAAAAATACATACAGTCGAATTGAGAACCTCCTTCTTTGAAGTCGGTTGAAAAATAGAGGCATCAAAACAGATTAATTACCAGATTATTATACCATGAGCGTAAACTTATTGCATTAGTTACTGGAAAGGTTGCGTGAAAGAGATATTAGTTTTTTTTCAGTATATTTTGTAGCACTATTTCGAGGTCAATATTAGGCTACCCTGGGTCGAGATAGAAGTTAGAATAAATTTACATTCAGCATAATGTGAAAATATATTCTAGAAACCCGCTTGTAAATTCACTGGGCGTAAATGTACTGTATGAGTGAGTCTAATTTTAAAATCCATAGTTCATACACACAACCAAAATTTATGACCAGCCGAATTTTTAAACCCGACCACCAATTTACGCTTTATCGATTCATCGTAAACGATCTATACTGAGTGATTTGTTTCATAAAAACGCATTTAGGTCGACTTGCACTTATAGTTAATGTTTCAGTAGCGGTTAGTTCATAGAACGCTGAATTGCACTTCCACTGAAAGTGTATTCAGTAAAACTGTTGATTGTAACACAATCTTGGTGCGTACAGCTCTGCTCAGTCAGCAAAATAATATAAGTATTGCGAAATGTTTGATGATCTTTTAATTTAAGGTACCTGTACATAAAATACACTAACTGCTTTAAACATTATGAAAACTGACGTGGTTTTGACACATTTTTGTTTTATTTATACGGGAATACTCACATAGTCGGAGTATCCGATTTAATTAAACGTGAGTATTCCCGTATAAATAAAAACAAAAAATGCTTTAAACATACTTTTTTGTTTGTTTATATTTTAGTTTATATCGTTGAAACCAATAGCTTTGATGAAGAATTTAAGTAAATATATTATGGTTATTGAAAAAATAATATTTATGCGGTTATTAATGTTCTGATATATAAGCGTTTAATTTTTTTGGTAGAGCCAACTCTGTACCTTTCCCACAAAACAAAAAATGACGTCACGCCTTACTTGTCAGAATAGAATTTATATACATCGTTGCAACCAATAGCTTTGATGAAGAATTTAAGTAAATATATTATTTTTGTTTTATTCATACGGGAATACTCACGACATATCCCGACACCGCACGAGAAGATTCCAGTGATGAAGAGCTCCAGAGAGCGCCGGCGCAGCACGACACTCTACCCGCCCCCACCCCCTCACCCGCAGAGCAACCGCTGTCATCGCGCGCGCGACGCGCAGCGGCCCGCAGTGCTAAGCAGAACGCAGCTGCACGCGCGTCGGTCTCTGTTTTCACTCTTTGAAAAAGGTCACCGGATGTGATCGAAACTATAGTCGGAGTATCCGATTTAATTAAACGTGAGTATTCCCGTATGAATAAAACAAAAATGTGTCAAAACCACGTCAGTTTTCATAATAAATATATTATGTTTATTGAAAAAAAAAAATTATGAGGTTATTAATGTTCTGATATATAAGCGTTTACAGTTTTTGGTAGAGCCAACTCTGTACCTTTCCCACAAAACAAAAAATGACGTCACGCCTTACTTGACAGAATAGAATTTATATGACGTACAGAGAAGTGACGTCACGATTTGCTGTTTCTTCTCTCTGTCTAGCATGATATTAAAATGCTAATAAGTTGCTTTTTTTTGATCAGATTTTCATTTTCTTTTCATTAATCAGGTATATTTATGGGCCACATTTTAATAGGACAATAAAAAAAAAACAGTCATCTAGCTTAGAGGAAGTTATCACAAATCCATCTTCTGCAAATACAATCATTAGGAGTCGTTTGCCGTTCTTCATTTGCAGCACAACAGATTATAAAATAGCTTTTATTGCTAGAGAGTTAAGCTCTATAATCGTAACGTCGTGTAAGAAAAACGTCATGTTTGATTCCCATTCTCATTATCCCCAGGCAAATGGCTATGCAAGGACGTAGCCAGGATTTATTTCGGGGAGGAACCAAAATAATTACTCATAACAAGTTGGTCCACTAGCGAACGAGTCTAAAACATGTAAACTAACTTTCAAAATGATATTATGAAATGCAACTTTGCTTCAATTTAGTGTCTTCGGTGAGTGAATGTATTTTTTTTTAAATACTTTTATGTGAGGAGACGAGCAAGACGTTCACCTGGTGGTAAGCGTCACGCCTGCCACTAATAGTACCAGTGCTAGAATTGTGAACTTGCGAACACAATCCTGCGCCGCACCGCACTGTACTGCGCTCTTTACTCTGTCATATTAGATGTTAAATCTCTTCATATCCAGTAATTTATCTGGTAACATTGCCCTTCAAACCGGAACACAGTAATGCTTGTACACTACTGCTTGGCGGTTGAATAACTGGCAAAGGGTTGGTACTTCCCCAGGCGGCCTCTGCAGTAGATTCCTACCACTACACAAAATTTACTGGATTACTTGTTAGTAAATTGCCTTTGCGCATAACGAACGCTAGACCATTGAGACTTTCTGTACCATGACATACCTGGGCTTTCGTTTGCTCACCAAAGTTTGAAGAAAAAGAAGTGCTCTCACCCACACTCACCTGCTAGGAGCGACAGCTACCCCCCCTGCCCGTACCTGACTAGGTCCCTGACTGTATGACTCATATCCTATGACTTGTCTGCCTTTATTTACCGCGCACGGTCACTGCTTTCCTATTATTATCTTCCTAATAATAGCAGCATTCATTTGGATGTCGTATAAAAACCTTCGGGTCAACGTGAATCACAAGCGTTGAGTGGTGTTCATTGTTGTACCATAGATAATGGTAGTTAAGCAAGTGCTGCACGGTAGGGATAGCGAGTGTAGTGACCTTGGTAAGATGACAAAGATGACCTTGATATTTTCTTATTTTTTTTTACATTAAGTTAAGCATTCGCTTAACCTGGACTTGGGTATGTCCTAAAACTGCAACCAGTACCACCGGAGGACGGGCAGTTGCGTCCTCTCCGTTAACGGTGGTGAACATTCTGCGATCCCCAAGCCGCCTGCCAAGCGTGGGGATTATGGCAACACCTCCCTATTAATGGGGAGGCCTTCGTCCAACAGTGGACGTTTTCTGGCTGATAGGAAGATCTCAGAGAGATGCTTGCGGCCTGCGTTGGAACGCTTGCCTAGAAAAGGTTTGTTTCGAAGGATCCATCATTCGGTATGTCTGAAAAGGAGAGTGTGATATTCGAATTGAAAACTTTCCGATTAAGTTTCGAATAGGGAATATGCATGAGCTTTAATTATTAAAAATAATAGGATAATTGGAGAGTTGATTGAGACTGATTCATACATCCAAAAAAATATTTTATATCGGCTGGTATAGTTCTGAAATATAAGTATTCAAAGTATTTGGGAGGGAGTCATCTGTCCCTTTCTAGCAAAACACATGCTAGTATAGAATTTGTTTGGAATCATAGACTTTGACGTCATAAACCTAGTACAATGCGCTGTGTTTATTCAATGTCTAACACGAAACTAAAATGTTTATAGCTTCGTTAAATGTGCACATATTTAGATATTCTTTTCTATGGATTTGTTTTGTTGCGTGTCAGCTTTTTGAGTCAATAAAAAATGCATGCATATTCCCTATTAGAAAGAAAGTTTTTTTTTTTATCACACAAGACACAAAAACAAAAAACAATTACACAGAAATACAATACAACAAATGAGTAGGTATAAAAACATATTAATATGTAACAGTTGTCGCTGCAGTGTCCAGTGCAACAAAAAAAGATGAAGGTGGTATTAGGGGTGAAGCTCCCGAGAAATCCGCACACGAACGTCCCGAGCTATAGTCATAGCTTCTAGAGTTTACGAATAGTTGATAACTGATGTCTACTACTAGTATACCTTGTGTAGCAGAGTAACTTCGCAACCTTATATCGTACTCCCTAATTTCCAAATAAATTCCAGCCTCTAGTCCACTCCCGTAGCCCCCAACATTATCGGTGTAGCTATAGCTTATGGAACACATTCTCCGGACCGCTTCACGTCCGTTCCTCGCTCGTAAACTGCCCTATAAATAATACCGACTCCCCAAGGAAACGTTTTATGGACACGCATTTTTGTTTATTTTACCTTAGCGATTTGTTAGCAATAATGGCCATAATCCCGTGTTTCTAAATTGGAATTGGACGCGGCTTATTTTTTGCAGAAAATTATAATAAACTCCTTTCAGTTTCATCCTTATTACACTGTTCTATTAGACCTGGGTATATTATATTATATATTGGACCTGGGTATGTCCGTAAACTGCAATCAGACCCACCGGAGGACGGGCAGCAGCGTCCTCTTGGTTAACGGTGGTGACCATTCTGCGATCCCCAAGCCGCCTGCCAAGCGTGGGGATTATGGCAACACCCCTATATAAAGAGGGAGGCCTTCGTCCAGCAGTGGACGTTATATGGCTGACGACGACGACGACACTGTTCTATCCTTGAAGGAACGTACCTAGTAAGTTAGTATATGCTGAGTGGCCAGCCCTACGGGCTTATGTTTTTTTATATGGACAAGTGACGAGACGAGCAAGACTTTCACCTGGTGGTAATAATAATATGGCTTGACGGTTGTTGTTAAAGAAATAAGCTAAACAACCGGGTATTCGATCCACAGTTGTCTCAGTAATGAACGCCACTCACGGTCACCCATCCGGAGACTGACCGGACCGTCCGTTACTTAAAAACGTATATCTTTGTCTGGTATAAAAAGTAGCCAAGTAGTTTATTCAGGTTAAAAAGGCGCAGATTTTAGTACTTATGTATTAGTATGAATGTGATTTAATATGCTCTGTTGTACTCGTACCTGCTGTAGATTCCGCCATTAGTAGTTAGAATTTCCTAGTTAATATTACTCTCCAGTCTAGAAGTCATAAAAGTAAGTAAGTTCGTATAGGCTGAGTGGGCAGCCCTAGTATCAGAGTTAATGTGCCGCCCGAAGGCCTCTGACATGGCTGACGGTTGTCATAAAAAACATACATACAGTCGAACATATAGAACCTCCTTTTTTAAGTCGGTTAAAAAGGAGGTCTTTATTTAGAAACATGAAACTTTGTATAATTTCTTATATCTATGCATATTTCCGTATTTGCACAAAAAAAGTTTGGCTTATGAAAGTTCTTATTTTGTTTGAAAGTTTATACACTCGGGGTTGCTCCCATAATGCTGCCTTATAGCTCAGTTACCAACTGACTGCCTTGTCATGCATGTCTGCCTTCAGAGCTGTAGGGTGTGGGTGCGATCCCCACCTAGAACAAAAATGTATGCGATTTACATAGATGTTTGTTCTGTGTCTAGGTGTAGTAGGTATATTATACTTATGTATTTACAAAAAAAAGTCATAAGTATTTTGATCAGCTATCTGGTTTCCATTGTACAAGCTTTGCTTAGTTTGGGGCTAGATGGCGCTGTGTGAAATGTCCACCGATATTTGTTTATTTATTCGTTCACCATGTTTGAAGTCGGCTGAATAAACCAAAAATTACATGTTAAAATACCCTTTTTGCACTGAGCCTTATGCTAGGCTTCACCTGCGTGACGCTTTACGTCCAGTTATCGAAATAATTAACGTGCAATAAATGATGCATTAAACAATGCGCTACATGGGCGGCCACGCTATCATTTGACTTTGAAATATCGCCTAACGTTTAACGACGTTAATCGTGCCAATAGCCTATTAGCGTGCTAACACCCGGCCATATCTGCGTACTGTATCAAATACCGCGCTAAATAATGGCATTACACGCAGGTGAAGCCCTAGCATTACAGTATTATATTCTCATTGGCCTAACACAGAAGAGGCCGATGGCCGCGTAAATAAACTAGTTTTATTATAAAACCATTCATTTACCAGTCGTCCGTGATATCACCCGCTACATAAGCTCTATTAAATCATTGACATGACATCACTCTCACTATAACCGTGTAAATGTTAAATGCCAACCGGTTCGCCTTACTGATTTTGATTCGCCCAAATGCATCTAACAGCTAAAACATTTAAGTGTACCTTTTTATAGTAACTATTGTCATAACTGTGATGTTATGAATGTGTTTAGTATTGGGGTTCAGTAATATTACTTACTAGCTGCGCCCCGCGGTTTCATCCGCGATTGTGAAGATAAAATGTAGCCTATATTTTAATCTAGAGCAGGAGTAACAAACATAGACACACACACATCGACAAACATTCGCATTTATAAAATTACCAGCTGCGTCCCGCAGTTTTACCCGCGATTGATGGGATGAAAAAAATATTCCACGCCTTTGTTTTATTCCAAGGACATAGTGACGAAATTTCATCTAAATTCGTTTAGCTGTTGCAGCGTGAAGGTGTAACAAACATACACACACACTCGCACACTGACAAACTTTCGGATTTATAATATTAGAGCGTGAAGGAGTAACAAACATACACACACACTCACACACTGACAAACTTTCGGATTTATAATATTAGAGCGTGAAGGAGTAAAAAACATACACACACACTCACACACTGACAAACTTTCGGGTTTATAATATTAGAGCGTGAAGGAGTAACAAACATACACACACACTCACACACTGACAAACTTTCGGATTTATAATATTAGAGCGTGAAGGAGTAACAAGCATACACACACACTCACACACTGACAAACTTTCGGATTTATAATATTAGAGCGTGAAGGAGTAACAAACATACACTCTCACACACTGACAAACTTTCGGATTTATAATATTAGTAGGATTTTGTGGTGCTGGATTGAATTTGTCTTTGTTCTGCTAAATAAATGGAGACGTTTTAGTAAACTGTAGGTGCTAAGCGTGTTCCTATATAATTTTATCGATAAGCTATCGCGAGTGGCAATTTATTGCCGGAGTCACAGAATAAATGATAGTTGGACTCGCTCTAGGAAAATTCTGTTAAGTTTCGTAGTATACAGTACATATAAGTATACAATATAATTATTTTAAAATTGCTAGGTGCAAGCTTGTGTCTTTTCCGGGATGACAATTTTCAGTAATTTAGCTAGCAGATGAAAATCGCCTATTGAATATTAATTCGATCGATAATTAACAAAAATAATTTAGGTGTTTTTTCAATATATTACGCCAAACTAACGTAACTCATGTAAAAGTTTTCGAGAAAACAATTTTGACACTACTGAAATAAAAAACCGTAGTAGCTAGGTATCTAATCGTATTAGTATAATATAATCCAGCGACAATGATAAGATGAATGGACGGGAAATAAGCGCACGGATTTTGACGACTATACTTCTCAACCGTTAATCACTGCTTAAGATGCTCTGCCATCTTCTCTCTGACGTGAAGTGTAACATGCAAGAACAAGACAGAGAAGTTTAAGCAGTGACTAAGAGAATCGAGATTATTTTAGGTAAGGCTGTAAATGTTGAGCGCCGGCTCTCCACTCGCTTCAGTCATACTCTGCGACATGCGAGCCGTACGATACGACAATACAAACTTCTAATACATGTACATGTGTTCTCTTTTCATGCAGTAATTAGATTCGTTATCTCTGTTTACCGGCAAATGTAATATGCATACTTTTAGCTATAGGTATGCATGATTGTGTTGTCTTGTTAATTTTGATCGATTTGCAAGCGCTGGGCCCGTCCATCCCATTATCACCGTCGCTGATATAATCCACACTCTTGAAAACATAATTGTAGCCATAGAGATATATTACTACGTAGCTTATGTCTATGGTTGTACTTTACATAATTGATGCTAAACAAAAATCGCTACTATTAAAATTATACCCATCATCATCATCATCATTTTAATTGTATTTTTTTTTCTTCTTATTATTGTTTATGCGCGGCGCTGGAAGTTTACTTACTTGAAACGCATACGTAACAAAATCCTGTCAAACTATGGTTCAATTTAGTAAACAGTACAATATATTCACCGCCATTGTCCTTTCTAACAAAAGCTTTAATTTTTAACCAGCGCCTAGTCCTATCTCTCGACTCCCTTGTACACAGTAAGTTATTACTGGTCACGCTCCATAGCCTCAAGATAGGGGAGACCGCAAGGTACGCAGTGACTGCTGTGTATTCTGTGCCGCAAGGTGCATTTCCACTGGCGGAAGGAGCGGAAGGGAGTAATCAAATCTGACAGGTGCGCTGGTTATTTCTCAAGTGAGCACTCTAGAGTGTATAGGGAGATAGGAAGTTTCTATTTTGTGTTATTGTTTTTACTAAGGTAGCAGGCAAGTTTGACTCTTATCGTCCAAAGGAATCGGATATATTGTTAGTAACTGTATACACTTATCGTGGCGTTCGTCATCGATACCGTGCCTACGGTTATTTATGCTTTAATCGATGTAAAACATAGAATGATTGATTGAACCTGGGTATGTACTAAAACTGCTTCCGGAACCACCGGGCAGCGTTCTTTCGGTTAACCGCCGGTGGTGAGCATTCTGAGCTCCCCAAGCCGCATACCAAACGTGATGAAAGATTTATAGACACTCGCTATTTTGCTTGATAGAAATTAAACACACAAATAGGTAGTAGGTACCTTTAGAGACCGTTAGAACTATCTTTTTTTTATTACTTTCAAGTGACGAGATGAGCAAAATGTTCGCCTCTGGTGGTAAGCTCGCGCCTGCCGCTAACAGTAGCAGTGCCAGAATTGTGAACTTGCGAACACAATCCTGCGCCGCACTGCACGAACAAAGACGATGACGAACGCATCGTCGCCCTGAGACATTAGAATGTTAAATCTCTTCATACCCAGTAATTTCTCTCGTAACATTGGCCTTCAAACCGGAACATAGTAATGCTTGCACACTGCTTGGCGGTTGAATAACTGGCAAAGGTGTGGTACTTCCCCAGACGGACTCTGCAGTCCTATACCACTACAAAATCTGTAAGTTTTTTTTGATCTATAGGTTTTTTCCTTTAGATACTTTAAACGATGATATTGATTATTTTATTTTGAGTAGGTACTTACTTACCCAGCTAGTAAGTATTATAAGTATGTATTTACAAATGTATAATATGTATTCGCTCAGCAATCTGGATCCCATAGTATAGGTCGCGTCATGTAATAAGAACGCTGGCGGTTAAGCTGCGCAGTAGGCGATTTATCGGTCTATTTGGTGGTATGAGGAGGTACCTACCTAGCAAAAACCAATATACGAAACTGCGAGTAAAAGGCTAATTAATAATGATTTAAAACAATAGACCTAGTACTTTTGTACGCAAGTGTACACATGCGCAAACACACCCCCTCTACTTTCTTCCAGCGTTATTTTTAAATGACGCGACCTGTACAAGCTTTGCATAATTTGGGGCTAAAGGACACTGTGTAAGATGTCCACGCAATATTTATATATTTTTTATTTAGTTACTATAGCGGACCCGGCGAACTTTGTTCCGCCTTAGAGGCAATAAATGAGCAGATTTTGTATTTTATTTATATTTGCATAATAAACATAAATTTAAAAAATCAAGTATTTTAATGATTCTTTATTGGCCATGTATTTTGGTGCATGGGTTGTACTCTTCAGTGAAGCACCTTGTGATAGATGACATTTTCCGTTTTATTATCAGGCGCAAGAACAAATAACGCAGATGGTCTTCCGACCCGTGAACATGCCACATATAATTGACTATGGGAAAAACATAGATTTTCTAGATTCAGACCACAAACTTTCAAGGATTGACCTTGTGATTTGTTACTGGTCATGGTGAATGCAAGACGGATCGGAAATTGAAGTCGCTTAAACTCAAACGGCATATCGATCGGGATCCTCGGAATGAGAATTTCCTCACCTTCGAATTTTCCTTTGAGTATCGTGGCGTAAATCACATAGTTCATGCAGTTTTGGTTGGTTTATGTTTCGAAGCATGATTACTACGGAGACAACCTTTAGTTGTAATTGTGCGGTGGTAAGCCAGGCACATCCAAGGAGTTTAAAAAATCAATTGGATAGTTGGCGGCTTCATCTTCATATTTGTTACACAGTCAATAGATTTGAATGAATGCAGTGTACCAATGATCTCATTCTGAATTATGTAGTTTAAGTCATCTACATCTTTATTCTTAGCCGCCATAATTGCTCTCTCAATCAACCATTCATTAATTTTGTGGTTAGTAATGATGTTTGGGAATACTTTGTTGATGAGTTCGTCTTTCGATGAGCGTTTAGAGTTTTTGGTAGAGAAAACTCTGTCCCTTTTCCACAAAACAAAAAATTACGTCACGCCTCTGTGCGTCATACTTGTCAGAATAGAATTGATATGGCGTACAGAGAAGTGACGTCATAATCTCCTCTCTGTCTAGCATGATATTAAAATGCTCATAAGTTGCTTATTATTGATCAGATTTTCATTTTGTTTTCATTAATCAGCTATATTTATGGGCCACATTTTAATAGGACAATAAAAAAACAGTCATCTAACCTATTGCTCAGAAAAATCTTCAGCAGATGTATCGTTCAGCAATGCAAATGCAACTCTCATATTTGTTGTCAGCTGAAGTTTCTTCACGTAGCGCCATAGATTCGATGATTTGAGGCAAGCGTTTATTTCGTCGGCAGCAGTTGATCTTGGAATGACTTCCAAGTGTTTGACGAAAATCGCCAGACATTAAAATCATTGTGCCTCCAAAACATCTCGAGTAATTGCGTAGATCTTTCAATGTTCGGTTAAGTGCTTCCAATGCATGTTTATGCGCCATTGTGCATTCATCCCAGATGATGATTTTTGTTACTGATAAAACGTATAAAATGTAAAATATAAAATACACAAAAAAATAAAAGAAAAAAAATAAAAATAAGACGAATAAAACTATCCTATGTCCGTCTCCTGGTTCTAAGCCGTTCTTCAGTTATAAATAGTGTAACTAAAACGACTTTCTTTTTTATATATATAGATTATATTATTTATGTATATTTTTTTTAAAAGTACCTACCCTGAGCTAGAAACGCTATTTTTATTAATTTCTTTTAGAAATTTGCATCAACGGCTATTGAACACTTTCTGAAATTCAATCAAATATTCATCTACAATTATGTACCTTAGAAAATATACTACTGGATACGAAAATGGCTATAATCTGCCTACCCAATTGCTACTATTTGTGGGAGACGAGGTAAGCACGCATGGCACACTTTCAAGTAAACTTTACACTAATGAAACATATTCCTGTTTGTATGACCGCACACTAAAACAAATCCGCAACACACACAAAGGGTATATGGCCACTTAATACCTTTTGGCAAAGGGGTAAGACATGGCTTGCCACCTTTATCTAATGGTATATGCTGGAAGATATATACAGAATAATGTCTTATCTTGCTTTCTTTTCTAGCTAAGTTATAAAAGAAAGTGTTTCTGGTGACATTATATTAACAAAAATTATCATACTCACCACAACTTCTTTAGCATATACCTACTACGGGAATTAGCCGCTTAGCGTGCGCCTTTCTAATAACTTAAAAAAATACTTAGATCTAATAACTCCCTATTCCCATATATGTTATTTCCCCATAAATATGTATTCCCTGATGTTTATGCATGCGGAATACGCTGTCAGTCGATATCGGTATCCGGTTTATCGTCCGAAATACCTCTGTTATTTACAACCACCGCAACACCAGAAATGTAACCACGCAATATTGTAGGGTATAGAGTAGAAAGGTACAAACTGTCAACTTGGACGAAAACGGGTAAACACAAAAAAATATAAAATAAAATATCATAATGTTCAGTATCAGTACACGTCAAAGATTATAAATTCTGTTGACTAATCGTCCGTCTTCCCCTCATACGAAAATTAATAGTTTAAATGCCACTGCTATCCACTGCGAGTACGTCAGAATCTCATTGTATTTCATAACTCAGATTGCGTCATCCCAGTGATTGACCAATCGCCAGCATAGAACGTTACCTCGCCCCCTGCCCCCAACGGTGAGTCGTGTTTGCAGGAGCAATTATGTTCACGAGCCATCAACAGGCTATATGATCTGTGGTAAACGTCGATAATCTAATACATTATAATGATTATCTTAATGATACATTTTTGTTTTATTTATACGGGAATACTCACGTTTAATTAAATCGGATACTCCGACTATAGTTTCGATCACATCCGGTGAGTATTCCCGTATAAATAAAACAAAAATGTGTCAAAACCACGTCAGTTTTTATCTTAATGATGTTAGAAAATACATTAGGTACATATTTCTTTTTATGGTTCCGTACCTCAAAAAGGAAAAAAGTAACCCTCATAAGATCATATCGTTGATCATTATTTCTTTTTATGGTTCCGTAGATAGAAAAGCGAACGCCCTACTTCTCTCTTCAGTGGTTCCGTACATCAAAAGGAAAAAAAATACCCTTATAGGATCACTTCGTTGAAGACTCGGAGATTGCTCGTTTGCAGAAGTCCTGCCAGTAGTCTTAATTTTTCATCCTGTTTATGCATTAATAACAAATTTTAGCAGTGCAATAGCTGATTACACCTTAATATCCACCTTTGACCGCTTGCTCCGGATTTTACCAGGCGTAATTGCCTCTTCCGCCAACATTCTGCTAGATTTTCAAACAATTCCAGTCTATCCGAAAAACTGATTAGCTCTCGAAGGGTCTCTATAAAATTGTCGATTCACATTACGTGAGTTAGCATCGTGAATAAGTCTTTGTACATTATTGCTAGAGGGTTGTTTCGCCTCAATTCATTTGGGGATTTAATGCGGGATTTTATTATGGTGCGTGATATTTGGGCTTCTGGCTCAGCGGTGATAATTATTTAGCAATATTTTTGTTCGTTTTCCTCTATTTTAATGCAGTACAGAACAGAATAGTTTAAGCCTACCCTATCTTTTGTTGCCATTGTAACAAATCCTTTACGATTGGTAAAGGGGTGTTGATGGATTATTCTCATCCACTAAGTACTGATCTTTCGGTAGTGCTTCGTAAATTTTTGCTAATAAGCATGTGGTGAGGACAAATAGTACTTACATTTATTGACTAAAGGCCTTCTTAAAACTACGCTTAAAGTTGAATGATGCATGATTTTACATTCGCATACGTATTGTGTTGCTTTTGACCGGCATCGCCCATCTCATGTGATGTTAAGTGGTGTGGTCTAAAGCGGAACAAGTTAGCCTAGAATATAGCGATAGCGATGTACTGGCATCTTGAAGTCATCCAAATGTTTTAGCTAAAACTGGCAAACGTTTCTGTTTAACATCGTACTAGTAAGAAAATGCATTTTAAAGTCTCACATTAACCCAGTTTCTACACCTTACATAGCGTACACACAGAATAAATAATAGTACTACGTACAGAAAGTTCACTCCGCAAAGGAATTGAAATAAATAAGGACTCTATCTACTAGGCAATAAAGTAGCAATTCAACTCGCACAGCGCTGGATACCGCTCGCTATATTCACCTAGATATACCGCTCTCTTTCTATCACGTATGCTTAGTTACGTGCGATGAGGCTAGCGTGCGGGCGGCCACTGACTTCTGCATTGCATTGTCCTCCCGGACGGAGCGCTGGCCGAACACACCTAAACTGCGGAGTGACACCCCCCTGGCGTAACGCAGCGCTCGTGGCGTAGCTTGTCGAGGTGATTCTAAACGACCACCGAAGTTAAGCAACGGATGGTCCGGTCAGTCTTCGGATGGGTGACCGTGGGTCGGATGACACGTTAAATTGTTGGTCCCGGTTGCTTGTTCTAGTTTCTATAACAACAACCGTCAGCCATGTCAGAGGCCCTCGGGCGGCACATTAACTCTGACACCACTCAGCCTATACGAACGAACGAACGAACACCTTACATCCAACGCTCACTATCTTTCCATCTCAGTTCAGATGAGATGACAACCGCCTCACAATCAGCGTATGAAAATCTCAACATGACGGGACAATGCAAATCCATACAGCTCAGCGAACATCCACGTAAATAAATACAAGTTTATGTAATGTTTGAAATGGCGGACGAAGCGTATCTCCGCCTGCCGGCACCGCCTGTTGCTAGTGTTGGTACAACCGTGGAATACCAAGCAGTACGTACAATCGGTGGCAAAACCTTTACTTGTGCTATTCCATAGATCTGTATTGAATTAGACTACAAAATCAATTCAAACTGAACAATTAAAACTGAAGCGTATCAATGTCAATGTTGTGTACAAACTGAGCGTGTAATTTTTTTTGTACCTGCTATGATATCACAAGAGCAATTTCGTACTCATCTCTTGACGAAATATCAGGTTTAAGACATGACATAAGGCAGCTACTTCAATACAGGTGTATGATGTCTCTACTCTTACATACTAGAGCCTAACCTAATCGGTAACCTTCAGGTCGCCCTAGAGTTTACTATAAGTACGATTATAGACTGATAGATAGTTTAAAATAGTAGATAGTTCACTAAAGCAGTGTCTTACGTCGCGGGCGGCATATTGAACCCTGAGCGTAACGAGGGAGTCAGTTATACAACGTGTAACAAAAAGGTTCAACAATACGAAAGGGTATGTATATACTCATCATTATGAACAACTTTTACTAAGGGGCCAACCTTGAAATCGCGAAAAAAATAACAGCTGTTCTATACAAAAAGATCCTTGACCTTGGACAAAATGTATGGAACAGCTGATTTTATTTTCGCGATTTCAGTGTTGGCCCTATAGTAAAAGTTGTTCGTAATGATGAGTACAGACATACCCTTCAGTATTGTTGAACCTTTTTGTTACACGTTGTATAGTGTCCTGAGTGAAGCGAGGGGTTCAAGCTGCCCAAGACGAAGACTGGCTTTATTCCAGAGGAGCATACTCTACTTTTCACACCTTCTGCGAGACAATAAAAAGCCAGGGCTCCATAAATTTAAGTTCACTGACAACCACAGGACCAAACACCGTCTTTTGTTTCACATTCTTTGAAAACTTTTTAGTTCTGCTTATGGTGGCCAGTTCGTTTTTCCAACAAACCTCTTTACAATGCCATATGGGCATTTTTTTACTTTAGAGTTGTCCACGAGTTTCCACACGAATTTGACGTTCCAAATTCAAATCACTTTATTCCTTATGGAGTTTCATACAACTTTATATCCCTTAGGAGATAATACTTTATGTTGAGGTTGCATGATATGTAATTGGACATTGTCGAGCAGGTGGTGTGAAAAGTCTATTTTTTCTATGGTTTCATTACGATTGGATTTTGCAGCGAAAGAATCTATTTAGTACTCACCCGTGTCCACCCACTGTTAGTTATTGTTCGCTATTCGCTTTCCGGTCCTGTTCTGTGTGCTCAACCTCTGCATCCCAACATGCTTGACAATGTCATCTGACCAACGGACTGGTGGTCTGCCGGCTCTATGTAATAAAGAGAATTCAGTAGGTAAACTGACCATGGCTCCAGATTTGCTAACCTTTATGACCAAAACTTTCATTCATTTCGTGTTCGGCTTCGCAAATCTCCCTTTAGTAGTTACAAATTGTAGACGTTTCCACATAATTCCTATTCGCTTTACAGGCTTGGACTTGAAGCTCAGAGAGTTCGAGCTGTTGAAGTTCTTATATCAGCACTAGCATTTGGTGTGATTGATATACTCTTAAATGCAAAGGCAATTGCCGTGTTTTGCACTCTTGATAATGATTCAAACTTTAGATTTGGACTGCAGTTCTAGCAAGATTGCTCTCTAGTGCTCTGGTTATTCCCGAAACTCCTTGAAAGAACCTTCGACACCGTAAAAAATCCACAGTGTTTCATGTCTTACAATAACCATAAAAGCTGTCAGAATAATAAGGACCACTACATTTTGGCTTCTAGTTTTTTGTGGCCTGCTAAGAGTCATGCCACAAAAATATCTGATTACGAACTTGAGTGTACTACTGTGTATTCTGTGATGGGCAGATGACGTCACCCGTGTTACAGAACGTCTAATTACAACTGTTTCTACGATACGGTGACTCGGCTGCCGTTGGCTCTGTTGTAAGGGGATCATCGTTGTTACGCATGACGAATGGTATGATCGTTGCTTGCCGATTCAGTTCAGTCGAGTACGATGTTTTAACATAATATTGTATTTTGTGAAGCCTCGCATTTGTAGACGTATTCTAGCTCAAGGCGAAAATGGGGCTTATGTCATGATGTAAGCCGAATAAGTTGCTAAATGTTGAGATGTTGATGAACCATGATATTAAAAATGCACTAAAGTGCAATACGATATCATAGACGACATATTATATATGGATGAGGAGCACATTGTGATGCTGCATGTTTAGAGTAAACTGAAACACTAAACTGTTATGGGCAAGCGTGGATTTTAGGGCTGCCTGTCCTTTTATCACTAAGTATATACTACTTATTATACTTTTAGGAATCAGAAGTGGAAACGATTTAAAAAAAATACAAGTTTAACAAAGAATCAACTTTAATAGAACTGAATTTCGAACACAAACAATAAAATACCTTCTTTTACACAAATTCACAAATAAATAACGATTGCACACTAGATTAGCACATATTGACACAATTGAAGAAATCAGTAATAGAAAATAAATGGTTTACATGACCTTGCAACCGACGGTGATTCCGCAGACGTCCGTTCTCTCCGAGCGCAGGGGTGTAAAAAGCCCCTACCTGCCTTTGCGCTCGGTATATAAAGGTATCGAATGGTAGCGAGGTGGGGGTACCGCTAACACGGCCTCTCCTGACCGCGTGTCGTCCTCGACACAAATGCTCATTTGATATACACTGGCGGTCAGAGACTTTATGATTCGGTCCACGTATCGTTGTCCAATATAGGCATCGATAGTCCTGCTGCAGGAACTGGTACTACCACGGCAGCTTCATCACTGTCTTCGTCAAGCGGTGGTAAGGATGGGTCGGCTGAGGAAGCTGACGCTGCTGCATCGGGCTGATCTTGACCCAAGTTTTCACCTGGAAACAATGACTCATTACAGACTATTCAAGGAGAAGCGGATGCATTTGACATTCGCACCATTTTCACAGTCATCATTCAGTCAATTCATAATTCATCTAACATACTCGAGACATACCGTTCATACAACAATTAAGGATCCATCATTCTAAAATAAGGCAGAGACGTCTCATAAAAAAATATACAAAACCCGGCCTAGGACTTTTTCTTCGTAGTCGATGTCATCCCTTCGCCATTAGAGATTCCTTCGCTGCACCGCTTGTTGCTTTAACGCCGTCACCACCTGCAACATGGCCCGACGAACAGGCCCGGTCCGACGAACAGACCCGGTCCGACAAACAGACCCGTCCGACAAACGGACCATAAGTCAGCCAGACTGGCTAAGCTTATGCAGCCACTTGGGGCCCACCAAGTGCTGTGGCGACGAACGCCTCCAGGTGTCGCGACAAACGCCAAGCGACGAACGCTTGAGTGAATAGTGCCATAGCGACTATCACTGTACACCTGTTTTAGAAAAGAAAAGGGAAATAAGCGACGAACGCCAAGAGAGACAACTTACTCTCGAAAAATGCAGCGCACGTCTCTGGGCACCACTCACCCCGCCACGGCACCATGTATTGAGCCGCAGCTTGCGTAGTCTTCCCGTGGCTACCACTGAGCAGCCGGAGCGCGTAGCGTCCATTTGGTAGCACTTCAGTCACCTTGTAGGGACCACGCATGGCAGAGTCAAGCTTCCCTGTCAACTGAGAAACTTTTATAACAAACACAAACTCGTTAAGATTGAATTGTCGAGGTGGATGTCGCCGTTTGTTAACTCGCTCGTCTTGGCGGACCTGATTGTCTCGTATTAGTTGTCGAGCTCTACTTCTGGTGATTTCACGTAGGGCTTCCCTGTTAGGTGCAGAACCTTCGAAAGCCACATCGCGCACCAGTGCGCGGACAACAGGAGTCGTGTTCTCGCTGCCAATCAGGAGATTCAAGGGAGACACTTGAGTAGTCTTCTGTTTAGTGATATTCAAAACAAGCTGTAGTTTCCACAACTTGTCTGACCACGGTACTTTCTTGTAGCCTGCTTGAATGCGTAACATGTTTAAGACGGTGCGCATATACCGTTCGGCCTGACCATTAGCCTGATGCATCTCTGGTGTTATGTAATGAAGATCACATCCAAGTCCGTTTATAAACGTTACAAAGTCAGTAGATTCGAACATACGTCCTTTGTCTGTAACCATAAGTTTAGGCACTCCGAATAAAGAAATGGCCTGGGTGATGACACGCTTCAACTCAACGGCGTCCTGTCTGCATATGGGGCACAGGAGAGTAAACTTTGTAAAAGCAGCTACTACGACGAGGACAAACCTATAACCGTCAGACACAAGCAGGGGACCCAGGGCATCTACATGCACTGTATGAAATGGCGTATCCGGTTTTTCCCAAGAGGTAATGTCTTGTAGTGGAGCACGAGGAACCCTCTTGTGTGAGATACACACGAGGCAATGGGCTACGTATTTGCCGACAAACAGTGCGAGACCCGGGAACCAGAAATGTCTGCGAATGAGGTCTAGGGTTTTTTCTCCGCCGATATGTTCGTGTTCATCATGGAACACTCTGAGAAGACTGAGGCGATGTCCTTTGGGTATGTAGCACAGCAGTCGTGGTTCCTCGCCTATTGGAGTATACTTGTAGTATAAGATGCCGTTCTGTACTGAGTAACGCTTAGCGTCTAGTTTGCCGTCTTGAAGTTTCTGGATAAGATCTTGAGTCTCTTCGTCGGCAGACTGCGCGATTTGGGCCCAGTTACGGGGTTTGGAAATCTGATTGACACTGACTGCGGGGTTGCGACTCAGATAGTCAGCGTGAGACATCATTACTCCTTTGCGGTACTCGATTGAAAAATCAAAGTCTTGTAGGTAGACCCACCATCGGGCTACTCGGGGCAAGAGATCCTTTTTACGCTCAGTTGCCTTAATAGCGTTGCAATCCGTAACAACTACGAACTTTAACCCTACCAAATAGTGTCGGAAGTTTTGGAGAGCTTTAACGACAGCGAGGGTTTCAAGCTCGTAGGAGTGATACTTCGACTCTGCTCCTTGAGTGGACTTGCTGAAATAAGCGACTACGTGCTTTTTCGAATCCGGGTGAGTCTGCAGTAGGACTGCGCCATAACCCGCGCTACTTGCATCTGTGTGGACTTCGGTAGGGAGGCTTGGGTCGAAAATCGCTAGTACTGGCTCGCTAGTCAGTCGTTTGATGAGGTCTTGCCGTACAGCTTCGCACTCAGAGGTCCAATCGAACTTCACCCCTTTACGAGTCAGATGAGCAAGAGGAGCAGTCTTGGTGGAGTAATTTTTTATGTATCGCCTAAAGTACCCAGCTAGGCCAAGTAGCTGGCGTACTTGCTTCACGTTTTCTGGTGGCGATGTGTTGGCCAGGGCTTCTACCTTTCGTGGACTCGGCCTGACCTGACCCTGACTTACTAATTTCCCCAAGTACTCTACCTCGGTGACTAAAAAAGAGCACTTACGTAGGTTTATAGAAAATCCGGCTGAGGTAAGGGTCTTTAGGACTTTACGCAGCAGTTCAGTGCCTTCGGCTACGGTGTTGCTCAGAAGGAGCACATCGTCAACATAGACTAGACCGTTTCCGTCGTTAATATGATCACGTAAAGTATCGTTAATAATACGTTGGTAAACGATGGGCGAGTTCGCTAATCCATATGGCATTTTAACGTACTCAAAATGTTCTTCCGGAGTGACAAAACCGGTGAGGTGGACACAGTCTTCCTTTAAAGGGATTTGGTGGAAGCCTGTAGCCATGTCAAGACTAGAGAAAAATTTATAGCCACCTAACCGATCGATATGATCATCGATCAAAGGGAGAGGGTATCGGTCTTTGACTGTGATTCTATTGAGTGCTCTGTAATCAACACAAAGCCTATCGGAACCGTCTTTTTTCTTGACGAGCAAGATTGGACTTGCGTATTCAGATTTAGAGCGTCTAATCACCCCTTTATCTAAAAGATCCTGCGTGATACCCCGAACCTTAAGTTTCTCTTGGTACGAGAGTTTGTACGGACGGTAAGCTACTGGAGTGGGTTCGGTGAGCTTTATTTCCATCTCGCCTGTTTGGACAGTGGTCGCGGCCGTGCCCGATATCAAAAACTCGGAGAACTCGTCTATGACGCACATGAGGCTATCCAACTCTTCGCCCTGAAGGGGCGTATTCACTCCAGCTTGTTTATCCGACTGAACCGTATTGACGCGGGCAAGAGTGTCATTGGTACGCGTGAGGTACTGTCTATCCTTAGTTCGAATGTAAGTGACTCCATCGCGGTTCAGAATATCGGTACCTATTATGATAGGTGCGCTCATGAGTGACGCCTGAACTACTACAAAGCCCGCCTCGATAGATATGTCACTAAGTTCTACCGTTAGTGTGACGTAAGACGTGGCGACTACTTCTTTGTCACTTAAACCTTTCAATACGCAACGCCTCGGCTTTGGTTGGCAAGAAATATGTTTTAATGCATCTGATGAAACGAGGGACACATCAAGGGCACCACTATCAATGAGTACGTCCATCGGCACCCCATCTACTACTGCGGACGTTATGTCACTATTCTTTGTCACGTCAGGGCGGTGAGAGCAGAGATTAACTTTGCGCGGGTTACGTGACTCTGACCGTGCCTTGGCGAAACACTTGTCCTCGGTATGTCCCTGCTTCCTACAGAATGTGCACGAATTACTCGGGCCCGGTTGCGCATTGGAAGTTGTTTTAGATGCAGTGTCGGATTTTGGTTGCTTGCAATTGCGACTAATATGTCCCCGTTGGTTACAATGGTAACATTTAGGACCTAGGCGGATGTTAGTTTTTAGTTGAGCCTGCTTTTTGAAATCGCCTATCTTTTCTCTACCTGCTGCGCTTGGTTTTGTGTAGATTGATAAGAACGAGACAATAGTTTCAGGGTTTAGATTAGCGTTAGCAGCAGCCGCACGTACTTGGAGGTTATCTATACCACGAATAACAATGAGTGTTCTCAAGTCGTCACTCAGCCCCTGGACTATTCTCAGACGCAATAAAGTGCGACGGGCGTACTCCGCATAAGTTGAGTATTTATCGGAAGTCTTATTCATAGCGTTAAATAGAATGTTTGCAAAGTCTAATTTACCAGGGCAAAGGGATTTAAACTCGCGTTTATAATTGGACCAAGTTCTATCATTAGTCACCCACTCACTTAGCCAGACTTTGGCGTCTCCTTTAAGGCATAAGGCCACCCGGGATAGACACTCATGATCGTTCCAATTATTTGCTTCTCTGGCACGATCCACCTCCTCGCACCATGCTTCGATGTGGTTTATTAAAGGGTCGAAGTTGGAAACATAATAATGTTGTGACTTTGCAGGTTGCATAGTCTTAATTGCTTGCATCAGAGCATGTGCAAGTATGGACGCCTCAGAGCTATGAACATCTGACCCTATCACGACACCCTGTTGCGAGACGTTTGGGATTACCGAAGTTGGGGTTACAGGAGCGGGTTGTTGCTCGGCACAAATACGGAGCCCCCGATCGGGAGAAGCCCGATCTAAACGTGACCGCGACCTATCTCGAATGTTGCTTCGCGAGCGATCCCGACGCCTAATCCTACTACGCGTCCGATGCCTTTCGGCACTACGAGAATCACGTCGATCTCGGTCACGCAAGCCATGTTGTGAGTTATTCGATTCATCACTCGAGCTATGTCGCGGATAACCTCGTTCGTAAGACCTACTTCGCGAAATCCGCCTATTTCGTCGTTTACGCCGTTTACGATCACGCGACCTACCTCGAGTGTGTTGCCTTTCGCGGCTACGTGGTGTACGATCCATAATTAATCACTCACAAATTAACCAAAAACAAAACAATTTTATGCGAAAACAACAATCAAGCTAGCAATCGTTAATCAGTTTGGATGTTATGGAGTCAGTTATTTCGACAGAAATAATAACGGGAAACTGTTTCCTTTTATGTGGGCCAAATAAGTCCTTTATCCCACTTCTGATTTTAGGAATCAGAAGTGGAAACGATTTAAAAAAAATACAAGTTTAACAAAGAATCAACTTTAATAGAACTGAATTTCGAACACAAACATTAAAATACCTTCTTTTACACAAATTCACAAATAAATAACGATTGCACACTAGATTAGCACATATTGACACAATTGAAGAAATCAGTAATAGAAAATAAATGGTTTACATGACCTTGCAACCGACGGTGATTCCGCAGACGTCCGTTCTCTCCGAGCGCAGGGGTGTAAAAAGCCCCTACCTGCCTTTGCGCTCGGTATATAAAGGTATCGAATGGTAGCGAGGTGGGGGTACCGCTAACAATACATAATAATAGCTGAGTACTTAGTTACCTATTTGTTCTTATGCTATTCTTATGTTTCCAACACTGTTGCTCTGTTTTCTTATACTTTGTTGTAAAAGCCGCCTGCGGGTAGTTATTACCTGATTCAAACTTAATGCCGGCTGTGAAGTGCGTTGCAAGCGAGACTGCGATTGTACGCACTCCACACGCCTCAATTTTGCTACTGCGCAGCGTCTCGCGCCTAAGTTCACAGCCTCCATTAAGTTTGTATCAGCCTGTACCATCTGTTCTACCAATAGAGCAAGTAAGAAAAAAAACACATCTGTTCTACCAAAATGGAACAAGTAGGAAAACCAATGCGCTGTTTTAACGTATTTTGTAAACGAACAAACAAAATTTCGGTATATTTTTATTCGTTAATTCAAAACGAAATTAAACAACGCGTTGATCCCAAAAATTAACGAAGAATTAGTGAATGCACGACGAACATTGCCTAAACTGCATATAAATGGACGAATCAGTTTTACCTACTTCACGACATTCCGTAGCTGCACGGGGTAATCACTAGGCAGAATCGATTGCATGTTCGTGAAATTCATGATACACGTACGGAAATGCTTTAGGACTCGTGTAACTTCCAAGTAATTAGACTTTCTACGTACACCAACTGTTGAAAACTTATGTCTTTTTATTTCTTAAAATTATGGCGGTGAAAATTATGCGTTTGTCGGTGTCACTATTTTTGATATTTTGGTCCTCGTTATTATAGTCTCTGAATAAGAAAAATATGATAGAAACAGATAGGCATGGCGAAATACTCGTAATAAGAGTTCCTTTTTTACATAGCTACAGAAGCTAAATAAAGCAGCAGCGGACTTTCTTACACATTCAAAAGAATATGTACGCAAAAAGATAATACGACGTTTAAAATATGTATGTCTGTGCCTCATACAATCACATTACCGTTTACAAGTAACCAAAGATTGCCTCTTTAGTACATCTATCTCTTAGTACGTACTTTGAACATTGCGGCAGTCAGTCTTTTAGATATTCTCTTATCCAGCGCAAGTGTAAACAGTTTTTCCAGACTTTAGTCCTGATTGTTACGGAGCCAAGAGATACTTGGTAGACGTGTCTATAGAAGAAAGCGACATCATTTCACGGTTTATATTTTACGTGCCTGTGGGGCTAAAGTGGCTACTTTAGCCACGGAGCGAAAGGAACCCCTTCCTCCCCGCAGCGGCACGTAAAATCCTATACACACCACGGGAGCAAGTAAAGAAGCCACAGATCTCATGTTTATCATATACATGAGATCATTGACTTTTGCTCCCTAGTTGAGTAATCTACTATTGAAAACCCGTAAGAAACTGAACAGTGGAATTCGCTGCCTAGGTGGAATGTGGATGTTTCCCGATAGGTGCAATCTGAGTGTTTTTAATTCGCGTGTAAACTGATTTCTTATAGGGAAGCGTGCGCCATAGTAGACTGCATCGCGGACAAACGCACGCAAGTCTATCATACTGTACACGTAAATTAAGTAAAAAGATTGGTACTTGGGTAAAAGAACGTCGTTGCAAATTTTCTTGCCGCTCGCACCTGCAGAATTTTTCTACCGCCGCGCGGTAGAAACGCGCTGCGCTTAAAGATCCATAATGTGTATTGACCGTAACATTTAAGAATCCTGAATAAATACTGTAGAGCTCATCCGGTGTTCCCACATGTTTAGCAAACAATAAATAACAGACGCGCTGAATGGCCCAGATGTGGTAAACACGTCCGCGCATGTGTTTGGATGCGGCAGGGTCGTCGGCCTTGCTGCTTACACGGAATCCGTCGTGAAATGTCTAATGTCTAAGAGCTGAGAATGTTTTGATATGGCATTCAGAATATTTTTATGTACAAGTAAAAAATAGCGTATATGTACTCTGGCATTTCTCTAGTTCAAGTGTGATCTTCTGTTTTCAAACTGACTGGGCTTTTTGGTGACGTGGACTTCGATTAACTTTTTTAAATATAATCTTGCATTTGTTCCTTAACTCGAATGACATTAATCGAAGATGCGGTCTACGACTGAGTACGCTTGCCTAGAAGGCACTGCTACTGTTATGGGCAGGCGTGACGTTTACCACCAGGCGAACGTCTCGCTCGTCTCGTCACTCAATTCCATAAAAATATATGCTAATGGGATTGAATTAGATAGATTAGATTAAATGCACTCACTGACGTGATTATCAAGAGTAGAAAAAAGTTTCCGACATTTCCAACTAGTCTTAATACCTTTTTTCCAAGCTATATTTACCTTCTCCAATATTATCTTAGCTCGTTGTTTTGTAGCCTCGGGTTTTTGTTCCTACATTTAATTGAACTATTCTCGACGAGACCACAGATTGTGTCCTAGTCTGTACTGAATGAAGTTGCAGATTAGTACATATCTAGTATAGAGATGCCACAGTTTTCTCAACAGTTAGTAAGGAATGATTAGCATTTATTATTCGTGCTAAAGATACTTGGCAGAGAGTAACAAAGTGATTGAAGGAGGCCCTGTTTAATTTAATGGCTTTAGACGTCTATTCTCCATGTTTTTACACGTTGATCATTCAGCTAGACGTTGATAGATAAAAAAAATACTCTGTCTTTGCACCACTGTTTATTAGTCAACATCAATTTCAATCGACTTCAAAAAAGGGCAATAGGCTAGATGACTGGTTTTTTTTATTGTGCTATTAAAATGTGGCCCATAAATATAGCTGATTAATGAAAATATGATCAAAAATAAGCAACTTATAAGCATTTTTATATCATGCTAGACAGAGAGGCGAAACAGCAAATCGTGACGTCACTTGTCAGTACGCCATATAAATTATATTCTGACAAGTAAGGCGTGACGTAATTTTTTGTTTTGTGGGAAAGGGACAGAGTTCTCTCTACCAACAACTTTAAACGCTCATATATCAGAACATTATTAACCGATTTAAATTATTTTTTCAATAAACATACTATATTTACTTAAATTCTTCATCAAAGCTATTGGTTTCAACGATATAAACATCAGTCATCTACCCTATTCGTTTTTTCTTATTTATGTATGTTAAGCGATTACTCCGCCAATTGATGTTTTTTTTTTATTGGTAGATGATACTTCAGAGGTGGTCCCATATACATTTTATCGAAATCGGTTCTATAGTTAGGTTTTTATATCAATATTATGGAAAAATCAAAATAACTGGAAAATATGAAGACGTCATCCAGGTAGTCGAAATTGGAGTCGGTTGTTTTTTTTAAAAGCGTATTATACTTTTTTATTATGAAAACTGACGTGGTTTCGACACATTTTTGTTTTATTTATACTGAAATACTCACGTTTAATTAAATCGGATACTCCGACTATAGTTTCGATCACATCCGGTGACCTTTTTCAAACGTGAGTATTCCCGTATAAATAAAACAAAAACGTATTATACTACTAACTAGCTGTACCAGGCCACGCGTTTCTGTAGTCCTAATGTTTTCGTATTTGGTATTACAATAAAATATAGCCTCTATAGTAGGCAGGGATAGAGTTGCTTTCTATTGGTGCAAGGTTTATGTAAATCAGGTCAGAGTTCCGGAGGTTACCTCGAACAAACATACAAACTCACAAATACATCTTTATAATTTTGCTAGCAGCCCACCCTCGCAGGGGTGCAATTTAGATTTTAATTAGGATGTATACATACATACCTTAAGAAAAAAATAAGTTACATGATGGTGAAAACCGTTTTAAAATCCGTTGCGTGGTTTAGAAGGAGTAGTTTTTGTTGTGGTAGGACTCTACTGCAGACGCCGCCTGGGGAAGTACCACACCTTTGCAAGTTATTCAACCGCCAAGCAGTAGTGTGCAAGCACCAACATTATTGTGTTTCGGTTTGAAGGGCAATGTTACCAGACAAATTACTGGTATGATGAGATTTAACATCTAATATCTCGGGGTGACGAGCGCAGTACAGTGCGGCGCAGGATTGTATTCGCAAGTTCACAATTCAGGCACTGCTACTGTTAGAGGCAGGCGTGACGCTTACCACCAGGCGAACGTCTCGCTCGTCTCGTCACTAGACAGCAACAAAAAATAGAAGAAGAAGGAGTAAGCGGATACACAGACAGACTTGAAGGGCGATTTCCTTTTATATTATGTAAAGATTTTATTCTACGCTTACAGTTCTCACGGTTATGATTCATATTTTATCGAAGTGTTTGTTTGTGAACTTCTGATTCGGTGGTCTTTGATCGCAGGAAGCGCCGTGCTTTTTCTTTTATACATTTTGGCGTGTACAAAGTACGTACAAGCCAGTTGTATCCTTGTTAATCCCAGAATAGAGTATCAAGTTCTAATTCCAATAAAGAAACGCTAAATAGTCACCCTGTTAGGGTTATTTCTCCAGAGACGGAGAATGTGGATCTGATCGGAAATCTTTCCGATTGAGATGAATAGGTACCTATTCACAATTTCACATCTCAATCGGAGAGGTTTCCGTTGAAAGGTTTCCGCACACTGATCTTGTTAGTAAGCTAAAATGGCAGTGGGCTGGTCATGTCTGTCGTAGAACTGATGACCGCTGGGTAGACGTTCTGAGAGTGGAGACCGAATCGGCCTACTTAGTGAAGGTCGCTCTAGGACTCGATGGAGTGACGATACACCTATGACAGTGGTCTGAAGCGGAAAGCCGAAGATCTGGCTGGTGATGTGCCTTGGAAGAGGCCTATGTGCAGTAAACCGCCTATGATATTGCCTATGGTAGTCGCATATGATAGGCTAATTATGATGATTCTTTGGGTGATCTTTTAAAAGTTCCGTGACCGAAATTTCATACCAGTTCTGGGAAAAATACAATAAATATTCAGCGACAATGATAAGATGAATGGACGGGAAATAAGCGCACGGATTTTGAAGACTATATGCTGAGCGCCGGCTCTCCACTCGCTTCAGTCATACTCTGCGTTTGCGACATGCGTACGATACGACAATACAAACATTTTCCGGGAAATGTAATATGCATACTTTTAGCTAGGTATGCTTGATTGTGATGTCTTGTTAATTTTGATCGATTTGCAAGCGCTGGGCCCGTCCATTCCATTATCACCGTCGCTGTAAATATTCCATATCGCCAGGTAAAGTGATAAATGGCATAAAAAAAATTTAAAAATCGACACCCTTATGATCATATCCATCATCAATCATAAATCATAAATTGAGCAAGAAACGTTGGTTTAGTCAAACATAATGTTGTTTATTTGACGTGGTTTGAAAAATTATGTCACCAAACTTTGACTCTCCATAAAATGAAATAAAATCATGCCCCAGCCAAGTTATTGTAAAAAAATGGTCCGTTTAGTTAAGATTTTAAAATAGTATCATAACTCTACCTCTCTGTTAACTTAATTATGTAGAGCAGAAAGAAGATCCATATCAGTCAGTTAGTGATCGTAATATGACGACAGGCGGATTTCCCTTCACACCGACATTATTTAATCGTTCCTTACCAATCCTCCCGGATCTCTACTACTAAATATCCTGTATTTATATTTCTTAACCTGTTAAGGCGGTTATTCGAAGCAATAACGGCACGTTTTACCGCGGTTGATTATTAGGCCTATGCTATAATCATTAGCCTATGTTAGCTAACACACTGCGGGACGCCACTCAGCCCGATATTCGGCATTCCGCTTCCAACCACTGCCGCCAAGTCGCATTTAATAGAGCGAGAATATAGCGGATACACGCGATGATTTTTTTCAAGGTGTACTATGTACCATATTGAGGCATTGGAGTCGATCGAGAGGCGAGCAAAGAGGTTGATAGGAAATGACACTTTGATCAAGTCTGGGCTGCAAAGCATAGCTAGAGCATTGACGCAGGGTTGCTTGCTTGTTGGCTTTCTATCGGATACTTTTCGGAGAGTATGCCCAGGAGTTGCATAACTTGATTGCACTTTTTTATCCGCACAGCGAGGTTGTGGTATTCTTGCAGAATCTGACCTTCCCGTAAAGTACAATATGGATTTCATCAAATCGAGAATCCACAGGTTCCTTCTAGGCAAGCGTGCTCCATCCTATGGTGTTAGGTTGGGAATCCTATCTTCCTATCTATAACTATAAAAGGCTTTGTCCTGACTGACTGACTGACTGACATATAGACAACGTACAGCCCAAACCGCTAAACGTTGAGACTTGAAATTTGGAGGGTATGTTTTTGGAGAGGTGTGAACGCCCACTAAGAAAGGATTTTTCGAAAATCAACCCCGAAAGGGGTTAAATGGGGTGTTAAAGTTTGTATGAAACTTTTTATTCTCTGGTTCGATTGATACAAAACTTGGTATACATATTCTACTATAAAAATAAGAAGATACGGGTGTCACAGTTTTTTCAAAATCAGCTCCCGTTAGTATAAAAAAAAAAACTAAGTTTTAGTGATAGTACGTTTGTTTCTCCTTAACTTTGTAACGGCTGTACATATTAAAATGAAATTTGGTATAGGGATGGGGATAGATGTGGGGATGGGGATAGATGTGGGGATGGGGGTGGGGGTGGGGGTGGCGATGATACTGGGAACGGAGACGGGACGGAGATAGGCATGTTAATATTAAGATTACAATTGGTATCGGGATGGGGATGGGGATGGGGTGGGGATGGGTATTGGGTGGGGATTTGGTGGGGACAGGTGGGGATGGGATGTGGATGTGGACGAGGCTGGGAACGGGGATGGGCGTGTCCATATTAAGATGAAAGTTGAAATCGGGATGGGGGTTGGTATGGGATGGGGTGAGGATGGGGTTCAGGATGGGGATGAGGGAGGGAACGGGGATGGGGACGTGGATGGGCGTGTTCATATTAAAATGACATTTGGTATCGGGATGGGGATGGGGAAGGGGCCGCTTATAGGGATGAGGCTGGGAATGGGGACGGGGATGGGCGTATTTATTGGTCGGCTGAACAGATGGAGCTGCATTTTTGGATAGGTAGTTATAGCATAAGGTTTGGAAACGGACATAGGCAATTTTTTGTAGGTCCACGCAGACGACTGTTTGACGGACATAATTATTATAGATACTGTACAGCCTAAGCTGCTAAATTATTTTTTAATCTATAACTATAAAAGGCTTTGTCCTGACTGACTGACTGACTGACTGACTGACTGACTGACTGACTGACTGACTGACTGACATATAGACAACGTACAGCCCAAACCGCTAAACGTAGAGACTTGAAATTTGGAGGGTATGTTTTCGGAGAGGTGTAAACGCCCACTAAGAAAGGATTTTTCGAAAATCAACCCCGAAGGGGGTTAAATGGGGTGTTAAAGTTTGTATGAAACTTTTTATTCTCTGGTTCGATTGATACAAAACTTGGTATACATATTCTACTATAAAAATAAGAAGATACGAGTGTCACAGTTTTTTCAAAGTCAGCTCCCGTTAGTATAAAAAAAAAAAGTTTTAGTGATAGTACGTTTGTTTCTCCTTAACTTTGTAACGGCTGTACATATTAAAATGAAATTTGGTATAGGGATGGGGATAGATGTGGGGATGGGGGTGGGGGTGGGGGTGGCGATGATACTGGGAACGGAGACGGGACTGAGATAGGCATGTTCATATTAAGATTACAATTGGTATCGGGATGGGGATGGGGATGGGGTGGGGATGGGGATGGGATGGGGGTGGGTGGGGATGTGGTGGGGATTTCGTGGGGACAGATGGGGATGGGATGTGGATGTGGATGAGGCTGGGAACGGGGATGGGCGTGTCCATATTAAGATAAAAGTTGAAATCGGGATGGGGATGGGGATGGGATGGGGTGAGGATGGGGTTCGGGATGGGGATGAGGGAGGGAACGGGGATGGGGACGGGGATGGGCGTGTTCATATTAAAATGACATTTGGTATCGGGATGGGGAAGGGGCTGCTTATAGGGATGAGGCTGGGAATGGGGACGGGGATGGGCGCATTTATTGGTCGGCTGAACAGATGGAGCTGCATTTTTGGATAGGTAGTTATAGCATAAGGTTCGGAAACGGACATAGGCTATTTTTTTGTAGGTCCACGCAGACGACTGTTTGACGGACATAATTATTATAGATACTGTACAGCCTAAGCTGCTAAATTAATTTTTAATATTAAATTTGGTCATCCTCAAGCAAACTTAAAGACTTGCAAGCGGTTTGGAAAAAATGCATTAATATACGTATTTTAGTGATTCAATTGAGTTGGGCCCCGATTTAACCGAATTCCAGTATTCAACATTACTACGCGGGCAAAGCCGCGGGCAAAAGCTAGTATATTATAAATGCGAAAGTTTGTTACCACGTACCTCCGTAACTACTAAGCCGATTTTAATGAAATTTTAAATGTGGATAATAAGACTTAGCGTAGCCTAATTTTCGAAAATCAACCCCTAAGGGGGGTCAAACGGGCGGTAGAGTTTCTATGGATGTTATTTATTCCTTGGTTTGATTCACTCAAAACTCGCAAATAAACTTTAGAATAAATAATGAAACATTTTTTTTTAAATACCCCTATGGGAGGTGCAAGGGAGTTCTAAAGTTACCACCGACGCGACGGTATGGTTTTAGGCCAAATTCTAATATCGTATCTGCCACGCGGGCGAAGCCGCGGGCAACAGCTAGTGATTTATATGTTTTCTACATCTGAGTTTTTTCAATAATGTGTCGTGACTCGAGTCTTGTTTTTATTCAACACAGTTATTACTAACGCAAAAGGCAGAGCCAAACTTTTACTGTAATCAAAAAATATTGTTTATTCAGAAATGTGAATGAAATGAACAGCGGCTGCTCTAAAGTTTCGGTTTTTTTCTCTTATCAGCGGCTTAACATTTACTAGCCCACCTTGAATAGTTTAGCGGGTCTGTTGCAACTAACGAGGTAATTAGCTGCATGTTGCTGTGCATGATTGAACTTCAACGCTGAATGGGTTAATTGAATGAACGAAATTGCAGACATATTTACATGTGTTCAAGTGCACGAAGACTGGGAGAAATTATTTTTATTGTTTTTTTATTGTAAAAAAATATAGGTTTATGAACTCGATATTGAGTGCCATATGTTAAGGCAAGTGCAATGACTTATTAATTCCTTGCAATTCTTGTTTAGTTTATACCGGGTTTGAGGGAATCGCTCACGAAAACTAAGAAAGATGCTGGTGATAAATAATGCGATACAATTAAAAAAACGCTTTTTTAATCACTAATACCAGAAACACCACTATGGGGACTTTAATACAACTGTTATTACAAATAATGATTTCCTTTCGTTATTTTTAGTATCGCAGCTTTCGCTGTGTAATAAAAAAATCTACAAAAAAAAGCTGGTACTACATATTAACGAAAGACTGCCCTGTCACTAGACTGTCGTTGATTGTCCTTATAGCGACAGCTTTTTTTCTAATCACCAGCATTAGCACCAATCTTAGTTTTCAGGGAGCATTGCCCTTACACCCTGTATTTGTTTTACACTATATTGAAATGTGGTCATTAGAAATGTTGTGGTACGTAACATGATACAAAGCAGGGCTCATATTGCAAAGTCAGGGTCGCTCCGTTTTGTGTAATTTGTATAATCCTTGGACAACTACCAAATCAAATCAAATCATATCAAAATGTGAATATTACCTGCGAGCGTCTAGTGACCAGACACTTGCAGTGTTATCACGCACTAGTCTACTGAGTGTCCGAGAGAAATGTGGCGATATCGTCGCAGCAAAAAGGGACATAATCCTAAAACGCAGTTTTCTCTAGTACGTAATACCTCAATGCCATAACTATTAATTTGAGCGCAATTACTCGGCAGCTTCATCACCATTTGTACCCTTTTAGAATGTTTCAATGGCTTTTATTTTCCGAACGCTGTAACGGGAGACTCGGAGGAGCGTTATTGCTCCTTGCCGGAATGAAATGAAACTCCGGCGGACTGCGCGGCTTTCTGCCGCAAAGGGTGGCCTTTGGTATGATTGTGGGGGGCTGTGCTGCCAGTACTTCGCTTAGAAGCTACCGAAACGGCACTACAATTTTTTTTGGAATTATATTTGTGTTTTTATAAGAAGTGTGTCATTAAGGATTATTTGGCTGTTATTTCTAGTAACAGTTTAATTTTATCCAGTGTTAAGTCAGATATAGTGATGCCTTATACTGTCAAGGAGTTCGAAGTTAGTACATCTTTTTACAACAAAAATTTAGCTTAAGAATAGTTAATAACTAAATTGCTTCTGGTATTATTGATTTGTGCGTTTTATATTCAAATTTCGCTTTTATATATATATATATATATATATAGATTCCTCAGTTGGAATGCATTCGTCAGGCCGTAGGTTTGATTCCGGGCCTGCACTAAAAGATTCTACATAATTTATGTATGCATCTTAAAATATATCTCTATGCCTTTGGATTTTCCGCCGACCCTTACCAGGCCAATGTAAAATTACATTTCTAGGGTGTATAGCCATAAGCCCAGCAGATGATGTTAAACGATGCAGTACTCTTTAACCATTTCCAACTCTTGGAATTCGCGTATTCTACAGTGTCATACTATCATATTCCTGAATAAAAGGATAAACAGGCGCGCTAGCAACACCAGCGAAAGCCATCAAAAATTCTCATTTTCTATTTTAATAGCGCGGCAATTTTCTGTTTAATATCCGTCCCGACCTCGTCGTCGTCAAGTGGTTGTCGTTTGGATCCGCGCCTCGGCCTGTGTTTTGCTGATGAGTTTACATTTGCCAGGATAATTTGAAGGCTCTCTTCGTGCGGATGTTATGTATGTGTGAGGAACGTGGCATTAAAGGCTTTTGGAGCCGTAATAAATCTAATCCATAGTTACGTACGACGTACGGTACGAGCTTTTGTATGGAAAGTATGACTTCTTGGATGCTCTTAGCACGCTCGACTTGCCATTTGGTCGTTATTTATAAAAAAAATAACTTCTAAAGCTTATGCGCTGTCCCTGTAGTGGGATAAGACGCAAATGATGATCATCATCATCATCATCAGCCCGGAGACGTCCACTGCTGAACGAAGGCCTCCCCCTTAGACCGCCACACTGTACGACAACCTGCCATTTGCATCCACCGATTGCCTGCGACTTTTACAATGTCGTCGGTCCACCTTTTGGTAGGCCTTCCTACACCCACTCTCCCACTCTCGGAATGGACATCATCCAAATGATGATGATGAAGTCCATTCTGAGAGTGATGCGGACATGTCATTTATCATGGTAATACCATTTAGGGTGGCATGAACATGAACGTTTGGATTGCCTCTAGATATTTGCCATAATAAGTCTAATAAGTCTATAGTAACGCAACTGTTTTGTACAGTAGTTGGAGAGATACTAACAGTGTGAAGTACTGTCAGGATCTACCACGAACCACTTTTTTCACCTGTAGAAAGACTCAGTATTCCATAGCGACTATGGTGGTTTAGTTACATTAAGCATAAATAAACATGCTTACGTCTAGCGCTAGCCATAATCAATGAGGGTTTTTCGAGTGTTGGCCATTAAACTCCGATTCGCCCACACTCGCCATTTGCGTCAATCCGTAACACAATACTTTGGTGTATTCCATATCGATATAGGTTCAGGCGTCAACACGGTAACACATAGAACCAATCCTAGAATAGTACGTAAGTTTTCTACAGCCATAATTGATACAAATCGACATAACACATGAAGCTGTTTTCTTAATATGATATACAAATGATATGCTATGCGTTTGGTACAGCTAAATCACTTAGGTATATATAACTATAAAACATGCTATTAAAAAGAAATTAATAGTTTAAAACGAAATACTATATTTCGTATCTTTGGATGACATATTTTTTCCAGTAATTTTGATTTAAAAACCAAACTACTGAACCGAGTTTGATGAAATTTCTATGGGACACATACGATATACAGGGTTCTACACATCTATACTCATACGATACACAGGGTTAGTTCTAATCAGTTAGCATCCTTTTAAGGCAATATGCCCATACATGTTCCATACATTTTGCCCAAGGTCGATGAACTTTTTGTTTGGAACAGCTGATATTGTTTTCGCGATTTCTATGTTGGTGCCATAGTAAAAGTCGTTTGTTTTGATGTACAGAATATGCCCTTAAAAGGATGCTAACTGATTAGAACTAACCCTGTATATAACCACTCAAATTCAATACACGTACTTTCGACTTCGTGTGTCTGATAGAAGTGTTTCCATTGTTTCAGGACGAGGAGTCCCTGGAGTCTACGAGGCCAGTACCGAATATCACCCACCACAGCATCATGTACGCGCCAAAATGTCTAGTTATCGTCTCAAGGCAGGACTACATCGATACCTTCAGAGTGAGTTATCGTTTTTATTTTACTCGCATACAGATAGACATATCCGTGGGGTCATGGGATCTGTCTAATTGGCATTTTACCTATTTCTGAGCATAGGCTTCTCGTTTGTACCTTTTTTTCGTATCCTAATGCAATTCAAGACTCGTGCTTCGTTTCCCGACAAAACAAGCAATCAACAAATGTGACCAAAAATTTTTTTTCAATAATGTATATTGTATTATCATCAGTCACGGAGGACAGGATGGTGGTCTGGCACGACGTCCTTGAGATAATGGAATCACTTGGTGTCAGCCTCGGTCCTCCTGCCAAACTATTCTAGAACTATTATTATATTTCTGTCACCTGTCGCTCTCGATTAGATTGACATAAGAGTTACGGGAACTAGTATGTGGCTATATGTTCCAGAACTGCCTCGGCATAATCTACACGGTGTGGGTTGAAAACCTGGGCGTGCCACTGGAGACGCTTGTAGGGAACCTGGTGGGTGGGGTGCAGGTGCCGCCGGCGGGCGGGCCCATGGTGCGGTTCAGCATCGGAGCTGGAGACAGGCAGGCGCTGCAGCCGCCCGCCGCGCCACCGTTGCCGCTCACGCACAACGCGGTCCACATGCTGCTCCGGCTGCTTGGTCAGTCACAGTAATATTAATCTTGTTAACTCACTGTACCTGGGTATGTCCTAAAACTGCATCCAGAACCATCGAAGGACGGACAGCAGAGCAGCGACCTCTCGGTTAATGGTGGTGAGCATTCTACGATCCCCAAGCCGCCTGGCAAGCGTGGGGATTATCGCAACTCCTCCCTATTAAGGGGGAGGCCTTCGTCCAGCAGTGTACGTTTTCTGGCTGATGGTGTGGTGTGTGAAAGTCACTGATTTTATTAACTTACTTCATATAATTGTAAGCTGAAGAGGCAACGATCTGTCCACGTTTAAGCAAAAGTGGATAAAGCGACGCAAAAAAAAAATTCATGCATAGAGCTGCCAACCAACTTCAGCGGATCTGAAGTAGCCAACATTCAACAGTGGATAAAAACTGACCCCGACGTACTGTTTGCACCATTGACTTGCACCGTTAGTGGTGCAGATGCAACTGCTTTGTATCGTTTGGACGATGGAGTAATCATTCACCAACTACTTGTGCCCATATCTTTAGGGGTTACGTCGAACCCGTGTTTATCTTATTTTTGAATACATTTCCATTATAATCACACCGCCCTGCACTGCACTGGCTGGTAGGGCAACTACTTGGTGAGCTATAAATACAACCAGCTGTCCGTGTCGGTATCGTCAGAGGTTAGGGTAGATATCCGCAATTCCCAATGTAATTATGATTATGGGAAAATATTGATGCTAGCGAGAATTGGTACTGTTTTGGCATCAGGATCCATTCTGGAGCGTTTCTTATGGTTTGAAAACGTTGTAAATTACTTTCTGTAATAGTTCTGCTGGGTTGCTCTGAGCTAATTTATGTCTTAAATGATTTATCCTCACGGATTCGACTGATGATACGCCTTGCCCTACAGCCTTGCTCTTGTCTACTTGCTTACTTGCTTTTGTATTCCAGGTATCCACAACTCGGTGACCCTGTGGTGCGCAGTGATGAGCGAGCACAAAGTCCTGCTGGTTTCGTTAGCTGCCGCCCGTTTGGCCGCCGCGTGTCGCGCGTTGGCTGCTCTTATGTTCCCGTTTCGCTATGCACACGTATTCATTCCGCTGCTGCCCGCGGGCTTAGCTGAGGTGTTGGCTACTCCGACGCCGTTTCTCATCGGTGTACATTCTAGTTTGAAAGAAGAAGTGTCAGAATTGGTGAGTTATTCTTGCTTGTACTTTTCTGCCTCGTGATCGTGTTCGGACCTACCGCTTCTGAATGCGGGATTGGCTGAAGCAATTAAGCTACATAGTTTTTGATTGGTTTTTATTTCACACATACAAAGTTTCTGTTTTGTTTGAAAGGAGATGTTCGATTTGGCGAGTGAAGTCAATGTGGCCAAAAATCTCAAGACTTTTTGATAATTTGATGTACATTAGAAGAAGCCTACCTTTGGCAACACAGATAGAATCCTGATGACGATGATCCCTTAACAAATACAATTGCAAGTTTAGGAGCAACACTCACAGGGTCAAGGCGGTGCCGAGGTGCGCCAAATTCATCTCTTTTGTTAACTGAAGTTTCAAAATTGCATCTCATTACCTTTATCAACATTCGGCACCGAGCGACAATAGATTCAAAATAATATTGAATCTATTGTAAACCGGGTCGAGTTAACTTTTCCTCATCGCTTGTACACCAGCACCTCGATTCGGCCTAACTCTGTGAGCGTTCCCGTTGAATCTCACTGTACTTTTATTTGAGACCCTTTCCAGTTATGTTATTTGTATCTTTCCCATCATTTCACTCGACTATGTATCTCTTTCTTCCAGCTAGACGTGATAGTGGCAGACCTAGACGTGGGCTCTCTCCACATTCCGGCGGGCGTGAATATCCCGCGACCGGAGGGCAAGTTGCTCTCCTCGCTGCAAGACTCGCTGGCGCTAGTTTTGCAGCCGGAGCTGCGGTCAGCGGACTCGGCCTTCGCTCCGCCTCCCCCCGCTGCCTCGCCCCCGCATATGTTGGATAAGGAGATTAGAGCGGTGTTTATGAGGACGCTGGCTAAACTCCTGCAGGGTTACAGGTACGGTTTCTAATAAAAAAGGCACTTTCATTTTATTGTTTGGAGGGTTTGCGTTTGACCTCGAAACCTACCTACCTACTTACCTGATGTAAGGCGAAGGTTCGATCTGCGATGGAGTGTAGAGCATCATAGCAGTCTTTTTTTTAATTGTCCACTGCTGGACTTAGTCCTACCCTCGAAGGGCCAATGGGCCATATTCACCCCGCTGGCCCGGTTGCGGGTTGGTGAATTCACTTACGCCATTGAATTTCTTCTCCGGATTTATGCAGGTTTCTTCCAAAGAGGTCATTGGTACGGGTTTGAACCCGTGACCTCACGATCACAAGTCGAGCGGTCTCCCGATAAGGCTACCACGGCTATAGTATAAGTATTTGAAACAAATTTACCGAGCTCTTATAATTTGACTATGAAGAAAAAATATTATGGGCTTGAGGCCCTCGCCTTGGACCTGGGTATGTCCTATTACCGCTTCCAGAACCACCGGAGTACGGACAGCAGCGTGCTCTCTGGGAGAATTCTACAGTCCCCAAGCCGCCTGCCAAGCGTGGGGATTATGGCACTACTGCTGTCCGCAGTGGGCGTCTCCTGATGACGTGCAATAAAAGCTAACAAGGTATCGTTCAACGTTCCAGACACTGCCTCACGATAATCCGCATCCACCCGAGCCCGGTGCTGACGTTCCACAAGCTGGGGTTCCTGGGCTCGCGCGGGCTCGCGCAGTGCCCCTTCACGGCGCGCCTGCTCGACTCTATGTTCTTCAACGGGCTGGTGGCGGAGCGCGGCGCGCCCTGGCGCCCCACCGACATATGGGACGAGCTCGTGCAGTTAGTATGCGAACATCCTTACTAATTACAGCCGAGGGATCCAAGCTAGCTGCTGGCTTCCTTGTTTCCTGAGAGGTGTAATTTATACTCGGATTCATAATTAAACGGACTAAACTGACAGATAAAAATGTCACTTTTCAAAATAATGCTACCAGTTAAAAAACCGTAGTGATGGATATAGTTCAGTTCTTATCGTTGAAATGAATTATCGAATAATTATTAAGTACCGCTAAACTTTTAAAGTGCTGTCAGTGGAAGTGCAGATAGAAATAGGGAAACATATTGTGTTAAAAAGTTATTCTGAAAAATGCTACAGGTAAACGTAACATTATTTTGTTGATTTATAACCTTGAAAATATTGAATTTTTACAGAAGGCAGGAACTACCATTTAAAAAGACTGAAATGAAAATATCATAGTAGTTCACTGGTGTGGAATTATTAAGTTTCTTAACATAAGTTATCAAACTTAATATTTTTGTCCCAGGACCATTTCAATTTTACCAAAAAGAAGCAACCCTCGTAATTTTAGTTTGGTCCGTTTAATTATGAATTAGACAATAGGACCTTTTCAAGGTCAGACTGGATCTCTTTAGTCTCGTGCTTGACCTTCGTCAATACTGGGGTGGTATAGGAAAAAAAATCGGTGGTGAGAAGTTCATCGTTACAGCGCGTTTCAGTTTCCGCTAACGTGACCAAATAGGTGCCTAAGTACAATGTTAATACTAATAAACTGTTTAATAAGTTAACCTAATTAGATCCGAGATATTGTTGCATATCTATCTAAATTAATAGATAGACAATTTAAAAAATACTTTATTTATTGTCGTCGACAACGTCGTCGTTTAACTTACCAACTAGCGAGTTGATGGTCAAATAGGTGACGTGAACTTGGCGTAGTAAAAAAATGCCCTGTACAATCTTTAGAATAACATTTTTTAGGATCCTGCTATGGACACCGTCTATTCATATTTGCTAGCCTGCCTATTTTTTTGCCTCCTGTACAATGAACATAAGTCTACGTACATATGTACGTTCTATAGGTACGCGTTAGGTTCCTGAAATGGGAAAAGAAAAAAATAAAAAAAACAAAAAATAAAATATATATATATTAAAAATATTTTCTCTTATTTTTCAGGAACCTCCCAGAGCAGCAGCGACTAGAGTCTCTGAACCCGTCCCTGGAGCTGCAGCACATCCAAGACCTGGCCATGCAGCTCCACCTGAACGAGAACCCCAACCCTCAGGTACTCTCCAATGAGGTACAAACACTTTCATATTCTTGCGGAGTGCGCTTGCCGTATTACTCAGTGCTCACTACAGTTCGGGCAGGGAGTTGTCACAAGAATTAATGAAATAGTAGATTACTCACCTAGGGAGTAAAAGTAAATAATGTCCCAGATCTCATGTTTGTCACCCTTAAACCGTGGGTTTATACGATTTTACGTGCCGCTGCGCGGAAGATGTGGTTCATTTCGCTCCGCGTAGCGGAGCTAAAGTAGCCACTTTAGCCCCGCAGGCACGTAAAACCTATATCATATAAACATCGAATTTATTCGCAAATCGCATAATGCAATGTATATTGGGTGCTTAAGAGCCGTAAAACATGTTACCGAGTACATGCATCAGAATGGCGTGCTTAAATAAAATGTAAAAAATTTGTGTCGAGGAACGGTTTTGTTGTGGACGGCTCCCTGAACCAACCGCTCCGGCTTATTGTTTGGTTCCGCTCGGGTAATGTATTGATGGTTTTGGTGACAGATTTCCCGTTAGATCTAAGCAAAGTGTGGAAGTGAACAACTCTACGCGGTGTACTGCGCTATCAGCATAAAATATAGTCAGCCTTTTTTTAATAGCTACTGCTGGACATAGGCTTATCCTCGGAAGGGCTATTAGGCTATATCCACTACGCTTGCCCAGTGGCGGGTTGGTGGATTCACATACGCCATTGAATTAGTTCTCTGGACGTTTGCAGGTTTCCTCACGATGTTTTCTTTCATCGAAGAGAAAAGAGTGAAAATGAGAGAAGTGAAAATCCGTACAACGATTTTTAAAAGAACCAGTTTCTTAGAAAAAACTATTCACTCGTAACTTGAAGAAAAGATAAGCTTGGTTAGAAGCAAGCCTGCTCCATAGTAGACAGCTTCTTATCTTTAAATCAGGTGGTCAAACGCAAATATATAAATTGGAATGTAATTTAATTCCAATTTATTTAACTAAAATTGTTATTATCAAAAATATATAAAAATAACAATTATAATAAACTGGTTTGGATGTCACCCCTGATCGGTTGAATAGGATTTTATGAAATACAAAGAATTGTGCCTTAACAGGACATAAAAATAATTACAAACTACTACAATACAACTATTACAATACTTCACACAAAAATGATTATATTGCATATCGGAAAAAACTGGATTTGGTCGGATTCGTGTGCCGACTATCGAAGAATCTTGAATTGTAAGTTGTAACGAAGAATGTATAGTACATTATGATACAAGTGTGCTATGTTGGTCATTACACTAGAGGCGATAAGGAAGCCGAGAGTGTAATGACTAACATAACACAAGAGTTTCATACGACTGTTTTCATCACACTTGCGAGGAAAAAACAAACTTTTTTTTGATAATAATCAACCACACAGCGAAAACGTCAACAAACATTTGCGGAAAATGGCGCCCAAACCAGCAATGCGCGCGCAGGTTGACATTTACTTCAGCGGCATAAGAAGTCTTTGTTGGTATTACAAAAAAACTGTAAGTATTACCCGGATATATTAAGAGTGCTTCGTTTACATACGTCTAATTGCAGTCACGTACAAACTTGACTTTACCGGGTTATACCTATTATAACACTAGTGCCGTAATGTAAAGTAAAAAGCACGCGTGCGTAATTATGATTGGATTATGAGCCTAAAACCGATGTAATAAGATCCACTTTACGAGCAAGTGTGATGAAAAACAGGTTACTAGCCTCTGGTTTCGTACGCGGCGGAAGGGCTTCTGAGAGGCATACTTTGTGATGAAAAGCCAGTTCTACCCTCATAAATCGGGTAGACATTAGAATCACTATAGCTAGCGTATATAGCGGTTGTTCGTATTGGCTTTTAGCTTTTTTATTGGGTATTGAACAATTATCTTGTGACAAATTGACTTCTTTAAATAATACATAATTTTGTTTCCTAACGATGAACAGCATATAGAACTTTATTTTTAGGCTGTTTTTTTTATATTAATAAGTGACGAGACGAGCAGGACGTTCGCCTGGTGGTAAGCGTCACGCCTGCCACTAACAGTAGCAGTGCCAGAATTGTGAACTTGCGAATACAATCCTGCGCTGCACTGTACTGCGCTCGTCACCCTGAGATATCAGATGTTAAATCATTCATACCCAGTAATTTCTCTGGTAACATTGCCCTTCAATCCGGAACACAGTAATGCTTGCACACTACTGCTTGGCGGTTGAGCAACTGGCAAAGGTGTGGTACTTCCCCAGGCAGACTCTGCAGTAGAGTCCTACCACTACAAAACAGTACGCTACAGTGTTGAGACCTACAAGTCGCTTCTCTGATAGTAAAACCTAGCGCTTGTTCATAGTTACAGAGTGTAGTAAAACGTTTGAATAAAAGCAAACACTTTTAGCTTTTCTGTACTGAATAGATTTAATGCGGTAGGCTTAGCTATGTACTTTTGTTAACGATCTAAGACGGCAAAATAGAGCCTACCATACCATAAAGCATGTCTTAAAATGTCACTCAATGTTGACTAACGTATGAAACTTATATGGTATTTTTCGGAATGATGTGAGCTTTTTTGTGCTTGTAAATAAATATAGGATAAGAGCAGCGGGCGACAGTGGTAAGTGCCTGGAAAAGGTGGCGTGGAGCGCTGAAGAAGAGACTTGTACTCAGCAGTGAGTGGAAACCATTTTTTTTTTATTAGTGCACATTTGGTACAGCGCCATCTAGCCTCAAACTAAGCAAAGCTTGTACTTCGTAACCAGCAGGCTAATCATGTAACTGTTCGGGATCGCGATTTGTCATAAATGTCACTTGTCACTGTCACAGCTTCACAGTATCACGGAGGGATTTATATCGCTATCGTTATCGAACGAATGCATTGATTTCCTTAATTAAGTTAAACAAATCCGTCGGTCTTTTGGCGTTTCATCCTGCCCTGCAGGGTCAAATGAGTTTTGGCAGCGACAGTGACAAGTGTCCATTTTTGACAACTCGTATCCGAATCGCGATCCCGAAAAGTTACATGATAGGCCCCGCAGATAGATGATAGACTACTTTTTTTTTGTAAATTCATATAATAGGTACATATAACACCCTGACATGGAACAAACATCTATGTCCCGCAAGCCACGCCTCCGTCTAGTTACATTGGCTCAGGGCTAGCTAGCCTATGCGGATTGTGTATTTTAAATGCATTAAAACACATTTCACCCTTGAAATGTGTTTTTAATGCAAAGGAGCTACGAGACAAGCGACAGGTTTTAGACATGATCCTTTCCATTAGTAGCGCCAGACTTGTGAACTTGCAAACAAAATCCTGCATCTCTCTACAGTGCGCTCGTCACCCTGAGATATAGGATAGGGCTAATTAAGTAGTTGGATATTCGCCAAAGAACTAAAGGCACCGACATAGCTGGCAGGGTTTGTAAGTAGAAGTGGCATTGGGTAGGACACATCGCTCGAAGAGGAAAGACGCAGCGTAGGCGCGGCCTCCCACTATATATATATATATATATATATATATATATATAGGTGGACCGACGACATTGTAAAAGTCGCGGGCAACCGGTGGATGCAAATGGCAGGTTGTCGTACAGTGTGGCGGTGGAAGGGGGAGGCTTTCGTTCAGCAGTGGACGTTTCCGGGCTGATGGTGATGATGAAGGCGTTTTTTTTTTACATAGTTTTTGGCCTCGCACGTTGTGCATTCAGCCAGTGTCAAGTATTATGCATTTTCAAGTATACAATATAGTAACAAGTTATATATAAGTGTCATCAAATCACAGTCAGTCACACGAAATTAGTCACAGTCACAGTCGAGTTTAAGTCATGCCCTAGTAAAGTTGTGGCGACTTTACTATGGGCGTTTACGGAGTTTTGAAAACAACACGTAAAGACATGTTTCACCACATTATACCACTTGCCCACACTCGTGCATGTAATTCAACATTCAATGAATAAAACACCAATATTTTTAATCATTAATTCTCGAAAAAACACAAGTTTAAGAAAATAATAGAATGCAGCGACATGATTTTTTCCTGTTCCCGCCAAACTCTCCACATAACACCTAAATAATATCATTCACATCTTCATCAGAACTCGCACAAGCTATCCAATTTCAGATTCATACAACGCTGTATAACCTATCATATAGCATTTTGCCTCATCATATTACATTAATTTATCAATAATTTTACTTCCTTTCTGTTTCGAGCCACACCACATTTTTTTTATTTTTTTTATTATTTTTTGTTTGTCAAAATCAATTCTTAAGCTTATATGCTATTCTCGTAAGAGCGCGAAATCGGAACCTGTAGCCCGATGGAACCAGGTCACCAAGATACAGGCTCTGCCTAGTTTGGGACCTGCTAGTACCTACAACAATGTAATAGTGTTTCTTTAATTAAGTTTTATATTATTACCAGTGTTTGCTAATGCATTTTAGTGTATTTGAAATTTTTTCTTTTGGAAATAAATATTATCTTATCTTATCTTTATCTTAAACCTCATGAAGGGGCTCGATAGATGTGGTGGTCGCGAGTTCTCCGCGAACAGCTAGCTTGTATACAGTGTGTGGCGTGGTGTTGCAGCCGTTCCAGCAGCGCATCCTGCGGCCGCCCGAGGGCGCGTCGTCGCGCATCCACCAGCCGCCGCTGCCGGCGCTGGACGCGGCGCGCGTCGCCGACCTCATCGCGCTGCTCTCCTCCAGGACCAGCTCTAACCCCAAGTGAGTACCACGCAGTCGCGCTATCGCCTACCTAATCTTTTACCCCGCGATGCTTGGGATAAAAAGTAGCATATTTATGTTTAATTCCAAGGTTTAACATACCTCTATACCAAATTTAGAGCGATAGAATCCGAAACGAGGATATTCGCCAAAGAACCAAAGTTACCGACATAGCTCGCAAGGTTTGCAAGTTGAAGTGGCGCAGGGCAGGACACATCGCTCGAAGAACTGATAACCGACGTGGGAGAAAGGTTCTTGAGTGGCGACCGCGAACTGGAAGACGCAGCGTAGGAAGGCCTCCCACTATATATATATATATATTTAGGTGGACCGACGACATTGTAAAGGTCGCGGGCAACCGGTGGATGCAAATGGCAGGTTGTCGTACAGTGTGGCGGTCTAAGGGGGAGGCCTTCTCCAGGCTAATGATGATGATACCAAATTTTATCCAAATCTGTTAAGCCGTTTCAGCGTTAAGGAGTAACACACATAGACACACCGACAAACTTTCGCATTTATAAAATTTCTAGCTGCGTCCCGCAGTTTTACCCGCAATTGATGGGATAAAAATTTGCCATTGTGTTATTCCACGGGATAAGCTACTTCTGTACCAAATTTTATCCCTATCCGTTCAGCCGTTTCAGCGTGAAGGAGTAACAAATACACACCGACTTATTTTAAACATAGTAAACCTAATAATAAGTTCATATTCATATATTCAGATAATAAACATAATTTATATCAAACCTACTTAAATACTACTAACCTAAAAATTAATACCTAAAAATTACTATAATTAATTAGCTTTATGTTTTCCGTTTAAGATCACGCTTTTTTTCTCGGGATGTATCCCATTTTTAACTGTTCCTTTTGTGGCTGATTCATCTGTGGCTGATCCATTTTTGACAGATCCATTTTTGCCTGATCCATTTTTGACTGATTCATCTGTGGCTGATCCGTTTTGGCCTGATCCATTTTTGCCTGATCCATTTTTGACCGATCCTTCTTTGGCTGATCCATTTGCGGCTGATCCATTTTTGACAGTTCTCTTCATGTAGTTATTGTAAAAGAATCTTCCGAAAAGGTTTATGAACAGTATGGAGTTTATAACCATTAATAAGTGTAGTGATTTTGGGTAGGAACAATCGCTAAACATGGCGGGAACATTGTGGACCAGGATTAGGACGAACTGGACCTGCAATAATATAAAATACACGTGTTAAGTCTAACATTCCACTATGTTCACCACCTGGGTGAACTCTCCTAGGTGACCTGGGCTGGGTATGTCCTAAAACTGCTACCAGAACCGCCGGAGGACGGGCAACGTCCTCTCGTTTAACGGCGGTGAACATTCTGCGATCCCCAAGCCGCCTGCCAAGCGTGGGGAATATGGCAACTTTTTGAAAATGTTTAGCCACTTCTTGTCTTACCGACTTGGCAACACTGCTGTGATTTCATGACATATTTGACTTGATACTTGATAAACTTGAAAATTAATTATTAAACATGAGACTGACAGAATGCACAAAGTGCGATGCTAATAATAAAGAATAAAAAAATCGTCAGTAACAAAAATGTCGCTTGTCCTGGATGGGAATCGAACCCACACCATACATACAGCTCTGACGGCAGACATACCGACCATACCAACTGAGCTATTAGGCAGTCAAACGTTGTAGTTTTTTTTTCTTATTTATTGGCATCCCACGTTGTGCATTCTGCCAGTGTCAGGTTTATAAATTTTCAAATTTAAAAGTATAATCAAGTCAAATATGTCATGAAATCACAGTTAGTCACAGTCGAGTCCAAGTCATGCCCTAGTAAAGTTGTGGCGACTTTACTATGAGCTTCTACGGAGTTTTGAAAACAACACAAAAAGACATGTTTCACCACATTATATCACTTGCCCACACTCGTGCATGTAATCCAACACTCAATGAATAAAACACCACCATTTTTAATAATTAATTCGCGAAAAAACACAAGTTTAAGAAAATAATAGAATGCAACGACATGATTTTTCCGTATTCCCGCCAAAACTCCAACGTTGTAGTTATAGGTTAGGCGCGTTTTCTATGGGAGTAAATCTGGGCTGATTGAATTTTAAAAGGAAGCAAATACTAACCAGCTGCAAGGTGGTGACGTGCTTCTTCCACCAGACGTACTTCTGGTACTGCGGCCCCAGCCCCGAGATCAAGTAATATGTGTACATGACGATGTGCACGAAGGCGTTAATCCACCCCATCACCACGCCGTGTCCACCTGGTACAAACGGTAGAGATTAGGCGTGCTTTACATTTAACAATAACAAAAATAAACACTCACCGTCTTACCACAAACTTACTTACAAATAGTTATTTATGATACTAGTGCGGTAAGTTGGTTTTTACAAACGAGTAGACTAATGTAAGCCCGAGACGAAGACGAGGGCTAACCAGAGTCACGAGTTTGTAAAAATCAATACCGCACGAGTGCCATACAACGTTTTACAACACATTTGCGAGAAAACAGATAACAGAAGAACAACAGATAATGAGCCTTTATTATTTTGTTTTTATTATATCGGACGGAAAGACGCAACCAAATACCTACTTGACACTGGCAAATGCTCAAAGTGCGATGCCATAATCCTCCTAGGAGGAAAGAATAAAAAAAAGACTTCGTTCTAAAGTTCGTCTTCGTTAAAACGTTTCTAATATGAGTGTATTTTCGTGTTGTTTCCAAAACTCCAAAGAAGCTTGTAGTAAAGTTGCCACGACTTTACTAGGGCATGACTTACTAAGTGTTACATCACTTTGACTGTGACTTAGACTCATTCGACATGAAAATTATCAAAAACTTGATACAAATAAATACTTGACACTGGCAAATGCACAAAGTGCGACGCCGTAATCCTCCTAGAAGGTAAGATGAAATAGCGCGAATTAACAAATAACCCTAAGTGCGCGTGGTGAAAATTAGAAAAAAAAATAAAGTAGTGGTGAGAATTTATTTAGTTACATTTTCTGTTTAATATTAAAGTAAGACAAACTTATCGAGCAAAAGCGCTTCCAAGGAGGTTCGATCATTCAGCTTATTTATTCTCGTAATGTGAAACTCTTTGGTGGAGTTCTTAAATTATTATTATGGAAATTAAAAAAAAAACCGTAAAGTACGCGGAGCGAAAGGAACCATTTTATCCCCGTAGCGGCACGTAAAATCGTATACACACCACGGGAGCAAGTAAAGAATGTCTCAGATCTCATGTTTGTCATCCTCGGAGATTTGAGACATTCCTTACTTTTGCTCCCTAGGTGAGTAATCTACTATTAGCCGAGATTGCGGTGATAACTTGCAAACCTTCGACCTGATCTTTATGCAATTTTGTAAGCAAGTAGTGCAAATACAATTATCAAGGTCGAATATGCACCAAGGGGTGAACCAAACTAGTCAAGAAGCTTAGAAGATATGGGGGTCGCGAGGTCTCTGTACACTACAAACTGCTAGTATTGTTTTGTGTTTATGCAATTCACCTGGCACATATTTGGCCCCGACCCACATCACGAGCGCCATCAAGGAATGGTGGTACACGTGCAGGAACGATATGTGGCTGTTCCTCTTCCGCAGCACGAAAAATATCGTGTCCAGGAACTCTGTGATCTTACTGAAGAAATACCACCAGGCTGCGTCCGCTAACTGGAAATACAAAGAACAAATATTTAAAAAAAAGGTGCGGTAGAGGTTGGCCCCATCCTTTGGATTTTGGTCTAAAAACATTTAAAAAAAAATATACAACACGAATGAACAAAAATATTTCAAAAGATTAAAATACAAAAAGGATTAAAAAATATAAAATAATAAAATTAAAAACTAAAAACCGCCTTGATTCGAAATGATGGTGATTTAATAAAAAAACAACCGACTTCAATTTCGTATACTTGGATGACATATATTTTCCAGTTTGATTTAAAAACTAAACTGCTAAGCCGATTATGATTAAATTTCTATGGGACCAATCTGAAAGTATATCCTTGTAAATAATAAAATTACTATCTAGAGATAACAAAAAAAAATTAAATACATGCAACCGAATTCAGAACATCCACTTTTATTGACTTCGGTTATAGTTAATTATGATACGAGTGCGGTAAGTTGGTTTTTACAACCGAGGCGTGCGGTAATAGTACATTATAATACAAGTGTGCTATGTTGGTACATTACACTAGAGGCGGTAAGGAAGCCGAGAGTGTAATGACCAACATAGCACAAGCGTTTCATACGACTGTTTTCATCACACTTAAGAGGTAAAAACAAACTTTTTATGATAATATCAACCACAAAGTGGAAACGTCAACAAATATTAGCGGAAAATGACGCCCAAACCAGCAATACGCGCGCAGGTTGACATTTACTTCAGCCGCTTAAAAACTCTTTGTTGGTATTACAAAAAAACTGTAAATATTACCCGGCTATATTAAGAATGCTTCGTATACATACATCTAATTGCAGGCACGTACAAACTTGACTTTACCGGGTTATACCTATTATAACACTAGCGCCGTAATGTAAAGTAAAAAGCATGCGTGCGTAATAGCTTGGATTATGAGCCTAAAACCGATGTAATAAGATCCACTTTACGAGCAAGTTTGATGAAAACCTATTTTACCGCACGCCTAGTTGTATAGCGCCGTGCGTATCCTATCCGGTATTTTTTTATTTCTATAAAAAAATATATATAAGATTTCCATCAAGGAGTTTCACATTACGGTAATAAATAAGCTGAATGATTGAACCTATTGCTCAATACATTTGTCTCTCTTTAATACTAAATAGAAAATGAGACGAAAGATGTAGTTCTAATTTTCACCACGCGCACGTAGAGCCATTAATCTTAATTCGCGCCATTTCATCTTTCCTGCTAGGAGGATTATGGCGTCGCACTTTGTGCATTTGCCAGTCGAGTGAGCCTAAGTCACAGTCAAAGTCACACTTAGTAAGTCACAGTCAAGCCCAATCATACCCTAGTAAAGTCGTGGCAACTTTACTACAAGCTTCGTCGGAATTTTGGAAACAACAAGAAGAGACGCATATTAGAAACGTTATAACGAAGACAAATTTTAGAACGTTTTTTTTTCCTTCTTGCCTCTTAGGAGGATTATGGCATCGCACTTTGTACATTTGCCAGTGTCAAGTGTTTAGTTGCGACTTTCCGACCGATATGTGTAAACAAAATAATAAAGTTTATTTCACTATCTGTAAAACGTTGTATGGCACACGTGCGTAATTGGTTTTTACAAACTCGTGACTATGGTAAGCCCGAGACGTCTACTCGTTTGTAGAAACCAACTTACCACACCAGTATCATAAATAACTATTGTCTATGTATGTGAGTTTATTTATTCCACCAGAACTTCTAAATACGGCAACAGACATAGAAGTTTGGGGTATCGTTAGAATCCTTACATTATCCCAATTCTATGGCATTTTTTTTTTGCTTAGGCAGTCATGTTTTTTAAAATGTTTATTAAATGTTTTGTTCGATTTTATTATGTACCTACAATTAGAATGTTCATTAGGGTTTTATTAACACACATAATAAATATTTAATATCGTCTTTATAGTCTTAGGAAGATTGTAAAGACGTACATCCTAATATTATTAATTAGAAAGTGTGTGTGCGTGCTTGCGTTTGTTTGTGTGCTCGTCACGCTGCCAACAGCTTAACGGATTTGAGTGCAATTTGAACGAACGGAACGGAGATCATTTATAACCTGAATTAATTCATAGGCCTCTTTTTATCCCGAAAATACACATGGTTCCCGAACAGCGGGTGAAAACACGAGACGCAGCTAAACATGTAACTAATTAGTGTAATAGTACATTGTTATCCTAGGGGTGAAAGTAACTTATTTAATCCCGTGACGGGGTTTGGCTAACAGTTCGGGGTTCTAAATAAGTCTAAACCCTAAAACCCTAAAAACCCTAAAGTAAACCCTAAGTAAACACAAGTTTCATTACGAATACAAGGAAACTAAAAATAAACTGACACTGGTAAATGCACGAGAAGTGCGGGACCATAATCCTCCGAGGAGAAAAACGAAGTTGAAACATGGTTCAATACAAATTTATGTGAAAATAGAAATAGTTTTTTTTTTTATAATTTGAGTGTCTGCCATTTGTCAACTGTCACTGTCAGTTGAAAGTAATTCTCCCTAGGGCTGAAATGTATTACTTTCAACCCGCTCCTCAGGCAACTTCAGACCTACTTTCCGTGTACGAGTAATGAAAAATATGTTATACTTACCCGCACCGCCGCTGGGGAGTCCGAGTAATCAATAGGGTCGCATCTGAAGTTGAACTTCTCCGAGAATACGTATTGGCTACCCTGGAATTTATACAAACACAATAAACACAACGTACATTCACGGGCAGCAGTAAACGAGATGGCAGTCAAACGCAAGCAAATAAAAAGTATAAAAATTTCATAAAAATACAGGGCGTTCCAGACAGATGTAGCAATACTCAAAGAGAGAGTTAAGAGTAGACAAGTTGGTCACTTCTCCACAGAAACGTGGTAGTATTACTACTCCACTATGTAATTTTGTAGGTCCAAGACTAAGTATTATATCGATTAATCTCTTCATTATCTAGGATTGTAAATTATTACGAAAGTAATAAGTTAATAAACACGAAAGTTATGAGCCAGGATACATATTTTAGCTCAATTTTAACGCCACATTGGACGTAAATAAATAACATAAGGAATACGAAAACTCTAAAATAATTTATCAAGCGGCTTAGTTTAGTCCATAAGCATTTCAAATAACTTAAGTTGGAATAAATTAACTCAAGAGTTTATTCAACCACATTACTGCCAAAGCCAAAGGTCGACAAAAAAAAATTGCGCGCTCATATATCTTTCTTTCTCCCTCTCCCACAGTTTGTTTGATGAAGAGAGCATGCTTTTTAGCCGCGCCCACCGATGAGTTCGAGCCGTCAACTTGTCGATCCTTAAGTTGGTTGGTTAACAGCGTTATATTACAATAGGGTAGATGACCGATGTTTATAACGTTGAAACCAATAGCTTTGATGAAGAATTTAAGTAAATATAATATGTTTATTGAAAAAATAATTTATATCGGTTAATAATATTCTGATATATGAGTGCTTAAAGTTTTTGTTAGGGACAACTTTGTCCCTTTCCCACAAAACGAAAAATTACGTCACGCCTTACTTGTCAGAATAGAATTTATATGGCGTACTGAGAAGTGACGTCACGATTTGCTGTTTCTTCTCTCTGTCTAGAATGATATTAAAATGCGTATAATTTGCTTATTTTTGATCAGATTTTCATATTCTTTTCATTAATCAGCTATATTTATGGGCCACATTTTAATAGGACAATAAAAAAACACCAGTCATCTAGCCTATTCTGTATGACGATGACGCCCGAATACAAAAGATTACGACAGGCTTATATTACAATTATCTATGCTGTCCGATTACAAAATTATATTCGGTAGCGTTATATTATTACAATCTGCACGCTGTCCAAATTACAAAATTATATTCGGTAGCGTTATATTATTACAATCTGCATGCTGTCCAAATTACAAAATTATATTCGGTAGCGTTATATTATTACAATCTGCATGCTGTCCAAATTACAAAATTATATTCGGTAGCGTTATATTATTACAATCTGCATGCTGTCCAAATTACAAAATTATATTCGGTAGCGTTATATTATTACAATCTGCATGCTGTCCAAATTACAAAATTATATTAGGTAGCGTTATATTACTACAATTTTGCATGCTGTACGATTACAAAAGTATAATCGACAGGCTTATATTACAATTCTTATTATATGTATAATAAGCTCTAAAGTGTGGTATGTGTAAATCCGCATACAAAGTCTAAAGCGCTCATTCATATGCGCCCGGGATTCGAACCAGCGACCGCACACTTTCAAGTCAAGCGGTCTCTCAACTAGGCTACCACGGGTGCCAAGGACCAATAACCACTCTTGCCAGCTATTCAACCGGCAAGCAGTAGTGTGCAATCATTACTGTGTACCGGTTTGAAGGGCAATGCTACGAGATAAATTGCTGGGTATGAAGAGAATTAACATCTAATATCTAGGGTGACGAGCGCAGTGGAGTGCGGCGCAGGATTGTGTTCGCAAGTTCACAATTCTGGCAGTGCTACTGTTAGTGGCAGGTGTGACGCTTACCACTAGACAAACGTAATGCTCGTCTCGTCGATTGATTGCATTAAAAAAAAGAGTGAAGGCATATTACAAAGTAATATCTAATGTCTATTATGACTGCAAAGGCCAGAGCTCGGAATGCGTAGGAAACATTGAGCTAATATCTATAGAGTCAAAAACGTGCAAATAAAATGTCCACGCCAAAACTCGGCGCACGCTATGGAGTGCGCCGAATTTTTGAGCGACTTCAACTACGATAAGACACAAGCGCTCAAGCATTCATTGAACACTATACAAGCGACATACCGTCTAAATTCGAACAATTGTGAACTATATAATGCACGTATAGGTATGTACAACGGCACTCGGACGTTTTTTGACTGTTTTCACTTAGAGATTGTGACTCTTTAGATATTAGCTCAACGGTAGGAAACCAGTATGACAATCATGAAACGAATGTCACTAAAGTATTTGCTGTTTTACATTGCTAATAATAGGTCTTTACCTATGAAATTGCCGTTCTTCAGTACTGGTCATTTCAAATAGAAAAAAAGTTTGTAATGGCTTTGTATTCTGAATTCAAATTAATTTTGTCTTAAATACATGACATTCTTTTTACAAACTCAGTCTTTTGTTTATTGATTAGCGTTGTATTTTCATTACATTTGAACATTTATCGTCATAATGGATACTTTATAAATTCGTGAAATTATGGAATATGAGTTCCGTCGTGGCACCAACGCGACATAAACGGCACGTAACATCAAAAACGTTTACGGAGAGAACTGTACAAACGAAAGCACAACCCGTTATTAGTTTTCCCGGTTCCGTTCTGGAAATTTTGACTTGAAAAATGAAGCTCGTGGTCGTCCGGAGACTTTGGTCAACAATGATGAATTAAAGGCGATTGTGGATGCTGACGAAACTCAATCTACAGCTGAGCTAGCAGCAGCTTTTGATGTTAGCATCAAAACAATATTGATCCATTTGCGACAAATAGGCAAGGTAAAAAAACTTGATAGATGGGTGCCCCACGAACTTAACGATCGCCAGCGCAACGTACGCGTCGAGACCTGCCTCGCGCTGCTCAATAGGCAAAGAAATGAAGGAATTTTGAACCGAATTGTTACGGCGATGAAAAATGGATTCAGTTCGACAATCGAAAGCGCTCAGCAAGTTGGTTAGATCCTGGTTCAGCACCAAAGCAATGTCCTAAACCAAAAATGACCCCTAAAAAGGTGATGGTCACTGTTTGGTGGTCTAGTGCGGGTGTGATTCACCACAGCTTTTTACAAAACGGCATGAGCATTACTGCAGATGTATACTGTGAAGAGCTGGAGACAACGATGGAGAAGCTTGCACATCGGCAACCAGCTTTGGTCAATCGGTCGTCCCCACTGCTCTTTCACGACAACGCGCGACCCCACACTGCACAACAGACAGTCTCGACAGACAGACAGACAGTCTTGGAAGCTCTCCCTCATCCGCCATTCTCACCAGACCTTGCACCTACCGACTATTACTTTTTCCAAAATTAAGACAACTTTTTAGTGGGTAAAAAATTCATTTCCTGAGAGGCAGTACAAAGTGCCTTTGAACAGTTTGTTGCCTCCCGTCCAGCTGATTTTTACAAGAAGGGCATCAATAAACTGCCAATTCGTTGGCAAAGATGCGTCGATTGCATGGGTTATTACTTTGATAACAGAAATAAAAAAGTTTAAAAAAATAAGTACTTTCACTTATTCCATACAAAACGGCAATTTCATAGGTAAAGACCTAATATTAATGACATGTAGTCTTGCTGATTTAATTGTTGAAAATCATTGTTGACGAATTTCCGCCGGTTAATTAAATAAGTTATGCCTCAAATTAGCATTTAATCTTCACACAATCCATTTAATTTTCCACAAACTGAGAAACTCCTTTCAGTGCCAAGATTTAAAAAGTATATCATACCAAAACTAATTAACGGTTTACCAGCCGAATTAAAAAATAAAATCACAGAAAAAAAAAAACAACTCAAAGTTTTTTACTCCAAGCAATGCATTCGGACATAACTGGGAGCACCTGTATTGAGAACGAATCTCGGGCTCACTGCAATGGCTGGGGTGGGCTGTCATTGGTGGATTACGAGGGCGGCACTGAAAATTTCGGGAATCAAGGAAGTGACACAACATTACTATTTAAAAATATATTTATTGCTTTTCGAAGTATTCTCCGCGAAATTTGACACATTTTGCCATACGATGGAACCAATCATTGAAGCAACCATTCCATTCGGAAGTTGGGGTCTCCAAAATGGCCGTTTTGTAGGCGTCCACAGCTTCTTCAGGTGATGAAAATCTCTGTCCAAGCAATTTATTCTTTATTTTAGGGAAAGTATAGAAATCATTAGGGCTTAGGTCGGGGCTGTACGGCGGATGGTCTAATAATTCTATGTTTTCTTGCTCTAAAAACTCTTTTGTTCTGTGCGCGGTGTGAGAACTCGCATTATCGTGATGGAGGATGATGCGGCGGTTGCAGTTCTCTTTACGGAGTTCAGAAACGACCTGTGGCAAACAAATGCTAGCATACCATTCTGCATTAACCGTTCTTTGTCCCTCAAGAGGAATAGTCGTAACATGGCCGGTTTTGGAGACAAACGTGGCCACCATTTTTTTTGCAACACTCCGTGAACGAACAATTTTTGTTGGCTTTAACTAATTTTCGAACACCCAAACTCGTGACTGGTTTTTTGTTTCGGGTTCGTACGCGTATATCCAGGATTCGTCACCTGATACGATGTTGTATACAGCATTTGAAGATCCTGCGTGGAATCTTTCGAGAGTTCTGACGCACCAAGTAACGCGAGCCGCTTTTTGCTCTTCACAGAGCGAATGCGGTATCCATCGGGAAAACAACTTTTTTACACCTAATTGTTCATGCAAGATTATTTGTATTTGACTCATGCCAATGTCTAAAGTTGCCTGAATTTCGCGGTATGTCACATGTCGATCTTCCTCAATCAGCTTACGCACAGCATCAACGTTTTCTTGGGTGACTGCAGTTTTTGGACGACCTTGACGGGGATCATCACTGAGCTTGACACGTCCACGTTGAAATTCAGCAAACCAGCGATAAATTGTGGTTTTGGATGGGGTTTCATCACCAAATGCAGAAATCATCCGGTCAACACACTGTTTTTGTGTTAAACCACTTCGAAAGTCATAATAAATCATCGCTCTTGAAATTTCTCGAGTCAATTCCATTTTCTCAACGACTAAACAAGTTTGACAAAACCTTGTGACAAGACCGAGAATCTTTTTTTATATAAATAAATGGTATTCGATTTTTAAAACCAAGGAGTTTTCAATTAAAAAGATTTTAATATAACAGAAACAGTGGAAATATTCCATTCCCGATACTTTTAGTGCAGCCCTCGTAGATTAACCTGTTATAGTGTACCACGCCTACTGTAGCTGTTTCGTGTGCTCGCGCGCATTCGTAGGTATCATGATTTGATTATTACTGATTGATTACTTCGTAAGCTGTTTACATGTTAAATACCTTTTATACGATTGTCGAGAACTTATTGTCTAGAAAAACTAGGTTTGTAGATAAAATATTTTATAATAGATTTGAAAGGTTTGATAAATAAATTTAAAAAATAAATAATTAAATGTGGTGTTAGAGGCGCATGGAGCGAATAAGCTGAATAGAAGAAAAAACAAAGCAGGAGGTGTTAGACGTCGTAGGAGAGAAAAGAGGGATCATAGAGAGTATAGAGATCAGAAGAGGATAAATGTTTGGCCACTTTGTGCGACATGACGCATTTATGGAAAACATCATGTATGTATGATAAGTATGTATTTACAAAAAAAATATGTATACAAGTATTCTATCAGCTATCTAGTTTCCATATTACAAGCTTTACTTAGTTTGGGGCTAGATGGCGCTGTGTGAAAAAATTTACTGCGATATTTATTTATTTATTATCATAGAGGCTTTGATAAATTATATGTCTAGATATTCCATCAGACGGAAACTAAACGCGTCGAAAAAAATAGCGGTGAACTGTTAGGGTAAGGACTCACGAAGCGGCTCTAACCCGCGCCCGCCGCGGTTTTGGGCCCGCAGCCTTTGTGGAATACAGATATTTATGCAAACACAAATCGGGATTTTATCAACGTCTACTTCAGGCTGGAGTTACTGTTATAATGGTTGGATTTAACGAATGCAAAAGTGCATAAATTGCAATGGACAATACTTTTAAAAACAGTAAGAATAAAAGTTATTATATCCCGCATGTTGTTTTTTCTATTCCCGATCATTTCGGCGTGCCCCTCGTATCTAACCTACAAATCTATTTTAAGGCAGTCAACAGCTGCATAGATTCTTAAAACAAGTCATAGTACCTACCCAGTATTTTTCCTTGGACTAGATTAACGACAACGCCTTCATCAAGAGCAGATAGATGATATAAGCAACGATTAACAAGAAATCTTTATTTTGCCACATCCGGACCGCCGCTGGCGCTATCTGCGCAACGTTTTGCCTGTGGAACCTAATTTGTATCTTACCTCATAAAAGAGAAACGTGCTCATGAGCACTTGGAATATGTTGTAGAGAAGGACGACATTCTTCAGGTTGTAGGGCGGTCGGTCCCGCATGTACCGCGGGCCGAAATTTGTGCAGAAGTACAGGTATCCACTGATCAGCGCCAGCATGGGCCACGGGCTCGGTAGCAGGAAGTACTGATTCGTTCTCGGATCTGTGAACATACCACACAGAGATACAGTGGACATTGATTACCTAGAAACGTTTCAACGTAGGGGCGTTCACAGCACGTTAGATTTACGAAGCAATAAGAATACGCTTTTGAAAAAAGAACTACCGACTTCAACTTCGAATACCTGGATGACATCTTCATATTTTCTAGTAATTATGATTTAAAAACCAAATTAATCAACCGATTTCGATAAAATTTATATTGGCACATAATTACTAGGCCTGTTGTTTTAAATAATTATTAATTAGCCTTTTGCTCGCAGCTTCGTATATTGGTTAATCATCATAATCATCATTTATTAATAACAAATTGTTACAGGTCAAGAGAATATCAATAGAATAATATATCTGCGTACTAATAAGAGTACGAATGAATTACATAATTTAATAATGTCAGTTTAAACAATTATAATTATACAATGTCAAAATAATTCATATTCATAGAAATAAAATAAAATAAATTTAAATCTACTCCTTAAAATTACATAATTCTGTGTAGCTGTAGAACGTATGCTCGAGAAGCCAGCGTTTGAGTCTTGACTTAAAACTGCCCAGAGAAGGCGCCGTGGTGATATGCTCCGGCAGCTTGTTGTAAACTGTCGGGCCCATAACACGCGTAGACTTGGCCGACCTCTCCAGCGTGCGGGGCACCTCCGCGAGCCTGTTCCTGATGCGACTGCTGCAGAGAGTTTTGTAAGAGGCCTGATTTAATCGGACATATACCGCGACTTGGAATATTACCAGTGCAGGCAATGTCATGATCCCAAGCCTCTTGAAATGTGGGCGTGCAGATTCGTCCTGAGGAATTCGAGCAATCGCTCGGACTGCGCGCTTTTGCAGTTTAAAGGCGCGCTCCCATTCCGCTGCTCTGCCGTATAATTCTGCGCCGTACTGGAGGAGGGAGTGTACTGTGGCAAAATAGCACGACCTCACCACACCAGTAGGTACCACCCTGGCGATGCGATTCAGGGCGAAACAAGCGCTCCCGAGCCTTCCGCAAAGTTTGTTAATGTGGCTTTCCCACGTCAGACTCCGGTCTATTTCGAAGCCAAGAAAGGTCGAAGTCTCAATCTGTTCAACTATTATACCATCTACTTGGACCGTTATCGGTCGAGTTTGGTGACCCGATAAGCAAAAGTGAACTTAATGGGTTTTAGCCAGGTTTACTGCTAGGCCATTCAACGTGAACCACTTTGTCAGTTGGGAGATAGTCTCGTTCAATCTCTGCTCCAGAAGATCTACCCCGGATGCCGTGACTACCGCGGCCACATCGTCTGCGTACATAAATATGTCCGCGGCTGACACCGCATCCGGCAGATCATTCAAGAGCAAAGAGAACAGTATATTCGAGACGGAGGAGCCTTGGGCCACTCCCATCACTGAGTTCAGTGGTTCGGATTTCTCGGTTCCGCCGCACCCCACAACTATCTGGGATCTGTTTTGCATCAGATCCGCCAGCAGAGCATGCGGCGCGCCTCTCACACCATAGTGCAGCAGTTTCGCAGAAAGTACGGCGTGGTCGGCGACATCGAATGCCTTCGACAGATCGCAGCAGAGGACCGCGACATGGTGTTTCTTCTCGCGGGCTTGCAGTACTTGGTGTACTACTTCTCGGGTCAACGACGTAGTGGACCTCCCCTCGCGGTATGCGTACTGTCGGTCGGAGAGGGTGGCAGTCGACAACAGGAATTCGACAAGACGAGTACACAAGCCGTTTTCAAACACCTTCGCCACGGCAGGTATAATCGATACCGGCCTGTAACTGTCAATACTTTCGCGTTTACCTTTGCCCTTATAAAGCGGGGACACTTTACTAATCTTTAGGGCAGTGGGATACGACCCTTCCCTGACGCACCTGTTATAGCAGTCCGCTAGTATAGGAGCTATTGAGCGTATTGATAATTTAATCAGTTTCATGGAAATACCATAGATATCTTTGGACGTTTTCGCCGGAATACGAGTGGTTACAATGCGAATTATTTCATCAGCAGTGAACGGTCTCAGTCGTAGCGAACAGTCAGCAGGCGGACGGGCCGCGCACAGCACATCTCTCACACGAGCGACATCAGCGCGAGGCGCGCCACACGCAGACGCCGCGTTTAGAAATCGTGCGTTCATAGCGTCCACTGCGTTTCTCTTCGTTTGAAATGGCTTTCCATCTGAGCTTTTTACTACGTCAGTGAAATCTACGAAGGGAACGTTATTTTTGCCTCTTTCATTATTAACAATCGTCCACATAGTTTTGGACGCATTGCTACCGTTTTTTAGTGTGTGAGTATAGTAACTGGCTTTACTATTCCTAATTAATTTGTCGTAATAATCATTCATGTCAGATACCAATGTCATAATAGTATTATTTTCGGGATTTAATTTTGCAATTTCAATTATGTCAAATAATAGCATTTTATAATTTTTTACATCGTGAGTTATCCACGATGAGTCATAGTATCTATTATTGCATATGTTTTTTAATGGAAAACAGATGTCGTGTTTATTTTTAATTATGTTCATAATGGAGGTTATAAGACTCGCGGCATTTCCGGAGACTGTCTGAATTTGGCTCCAGTCAACACTATCTAGCGCCAGTACAAAGTTGGCCTGGTTAGCCTGCGAGTAGGTTCTCCCGTAGCTAGGGCCCTGCGGCGGGCTCTGCTTGCCGCACACTAGCTCGCTCCTGACAGCGACATGGTCGCTGAGGTTGGTGGTGACGGGCGCGGCGCTCACTGAGCCCGCGGGCAGGTTCGAGTACACATGGTCCAAGCTGGTGGATGTGGTGTCGGTGGTGCGTGTCGGGAAGTCAACATCCTTCGTCATGTTATGGTCTAGCAGCAGTTTATTAAGCCGTTTTAAATCGCTGCTTAAAATGCCTAACGTATTTATATTCATATCACCTACTATAATGCAGTCAATACCCAGTTCGCTAATCTTATCGAGCACACGCTCTAAATTGTCAAGGAATACGCCAGAACTAATAAGATTTGTCCTATATATTATAATATACACACAATAGTGATTATATTATAGTTGTCCTATATATACACACAAGGTTATTACTCATACCGCACCTCATACCACCAAATAGACCGATAAATCACGAGTAACGAGGCGATTACTGTACATTGAAGATTTATTTCAAAATATATTTTTTTAGGAGTGTAAGAGCAACAGAACCCAAAAATACAGTTTTTAAAATGTTTGTCAGTCTCTCTGTCTGTCCGGGATAAACTCAGAAACTACGGCACAAATTTGAATGGCGATGGTAGTCGCGAGCAACGGGTGGATGCAAATGGCAAGTTGTAATACAGAGTGGCGGTCTAAGCGGGAGGCCTTCGTTCACCTGTGGATGTCTACGGGCTGCTGATGATGATGATGATGGTAGTCGCGAGCAACGGGTGGCTGCAAATGGCAGGTTGTCGTACAGAGTGGCGGTCTAAGGGGGAGGCCTTCGTTCACCAGTGGATGTCTACGGGCTGATGATGATGATGATGATGGTAGTCGCGGGCAACCGGTGGGTGCAAATGGCAGGTTGTCGTACAAACTGGCGGTCTAAGGGGGAGGCCTTCATTCACCAGTGGATGTCTACGGGCTATGATGATGATGATCGTATTACCTATTGCATCACAAGGCAGAAGAAGTGATGAAATAAATGCCTGCCTAAAAAGTCAAAAAGTCGTTGCCCGTTATTACTAAATTAGATGCAATCTCACGGTTAATATGAGGACCCAAAGACAAAGAAGGCAGAGTTAGGATGCCCAAGAGTCTTCCGAATTGCTGTTAAATATTTAATTGGGGAAAGTAGTTATTTTATACGGATTGAAAATCTTATATTGGTTTGGTGTCCATTGCTGGACTTACCTAGGTCTATACTCGAAAGGCGAATAAGCCACTACGCACGCCCAGTTGCGGGTTCACACAATATACATTAACATTAACGCCAAAGAGATTATTTAGTACGGGCCCGGGTTTTGAACTCGTGACCTCACGATTTGAAGTTCAGCGGTCCCGAATTGGCTACTTGGCTTATTAGGCTCTGCGGTCACATTGATGAATTGCAAATCGTGATACCTCTTGGTTGCGTGCGCGGGCCATTTGTCGCCACGGAACCAACCAACACGAATATCCCATCTACCCGACCTAGAATACTGATTATCTAGAAAATACAACATAAGACTGCATTCCTTCATAATGAAAGTATCTATCTATAGAGAGGCGCAAGTGTAAGATGGTGCGAGATACAACATTGTTATTATGCACGAAGATATCGTTACAAAATGATCAGCCGAATTTAAACCCTCTTAAACGTTACTTTGTTATTTAAAGTAAAATAAGGTCATGCGCATAAAACTATTTGGTTCACGCGAGCGAAGCCGCAGATACAGCTGGTAATTTTAATAAAATCATAGTATGTTACAAAAGGAGTTCTTATAGTTCTTAACGTTAAATAGTTAATAGTTAGTAATAATTATTTGCTTGGGTGTAGGACGGAATGGAACTAAAAGTTGTCTGTGACACTAACACGTGGCCGACTCTTTTTATTGTAATACTCTTTTTCCTTCACCGTAAAGCCGTAATATCGGAACATGAACCGCAAAGAGCTCATTGGTACGGGCCCGGTTTTGAACTCGCGACCTCACGATTTCAAGTCAAGCGGTCTCCCATTACGCTACCATGGCCTCACATTCACACATAATAGTTATCAACTTAGTACCTGCCAAATCTGTAAATATGTAGTTGTATGTCTCGACCGCCTTATTCAGAATAGACGTCATGGTTGCGTATACAAAAAACAAATATTTCTCTAACACTTGTTTCGAGGGAGAGGTGTTACCACAATAATATACCACGAACAACTAATAGAAGCCGCTCACTATACTGACAATGACACTGACGTACCTGATTTTACATATTAAAATAATGCCTTAATAGAGGTCGCCCGCGACTTCGTCCGCGTACGGAAGCAATTAGCTCAGCTCCCAAATATCTTCCATAACGCAAATTTATTTTCTCCCCATATTCGGCATTTTTTGTTTATACTGTCAAGTGACAAGTCGAGCAAGACTTTCGCCTGGTGGTAAGCGTCACGCCTGCCACTAACAGTAGCTGTACCAGAATTGTGAACTTGCGAACACAATCCTGCGCCGCACTGCACTGCGCTCGTCACCCGATATTAGATGTTAAATCTCTTCATACCCAGTCATTTCTCTGGTAACATTGCCCTTCAAACCGGAACACAGTAATAAGCATTACTGTGGTCCGGCACACTATTGCTTGGCGGTTGAATAACTGGCAAAGGTGTGGTACTTCCCCAGGCGGACTCTACAGTAGAGTCCTACCACCACAAAAACTATTTTAGATCAAACGCGCAATGATAATCTAAAACGCGCGAATTGCATTCCACCTTCGTTCGTAATTGTTTACTGAAATCCGGGTTTTACTTAGTTTTATTTTATCTTCCTCAATAAAAAGTGAGAAGTGAGAGTGAAATAAACGTAGGTACTATTCTTATTCATAAGTTGCACTTATATACAAGAGCGTAGGTTCAATTCCCACCTAGGGCAAACATTTATGTGACGAACATACACTGAGAAAATACTTTGGTTGAATTTACCAGATTGCGAGTACACTTTATCAAAAATCACGTTTAAATGGGGTCCTACCGCTGACTTAAGTTGATTTTACCAAACGGCGACGGTAGGCTGATTACCAACATGGTTTAGTAGATATAACCAAACAGCGTCGGTTGACAAATTACCAAAGTGGTTTGGTATAAAATTTTACCAAAGTCACATTGGTTAAATAATTACCATGAATTTTGATACTATATAAGTTTTGTACAAATACAAATACAAATACAAATCGTTTATTGATAACACCAAAGTTACACGTCAAATTTCATTAAGAATGTCACAATAAAATGAAATAATAATTATAAAAAATATGTTAATAATCTCTTATTTTAAAATAAGCTTCAATGTCATAAAACAAATTCTCTTGCAACCACGCTCTGAGCTTGGTTTTGAAGCACCCGGTGGAAGGAGCATCCCGAATGGAAGCTGGTATACGGTTGTAGATCGCGGGCCCCAAAATATACACTGACCTCTCCGACTTGACGAGACGGTGCGTCGGGGTTATCAGTTGGTCTTTCTTTTTATTGCTTCGTAAAGCTAACGTGCTGTGAACGCCCCTACGTTGGAACGTTTCTAGGTTAACATGGGTGAATAGGGCTACCTGGTAAATAAACTCACATGGCAAGGGCAGTATCTGAAGTTCCCTAAATAGCTCTACGCATGAGACATCGTTCTGGACACCACATATAGCACGTATGGCTCGTTTCTGCATGACAAAGACTCTATTCCGATCGGCAGCGCGGCCCCACAGCTCCAACCCGTACGTGATGTTACTGTGGACGGTCGCGAAGTAGCAGGAGCGCACCACGCTGCGGGTGGCGGTGCTCGCAAGCCGCCGGAGCGCGAAGCACGAGCGGCTCAGTTTCCCGCAAAGCTCGTCAATGTGCGTCTCCCACGTCAACGCACCGTCGATGTGGAAACCCAGAAGTTTCGTACTATGTACCTGTTGGAGCGCGGTATTGCCGACTGCTACCGAATAAGTCTTTGTCGAGTGGCCATTGAGGTTGAATGCAAGGAAGCAGGTCTTGTCCTTATTAAGAGCTAATCCGTTAGAACGGAACCAGCTTTCGAGCTCGTTTGCTACCGTGTTCAGTTTCGACTCCAGCTGACTGTGCGTCGGCGCGGTGATCACCGCAGCGACGTCATCGGCGTACATGTAAATCTCGGCGCCATTGATGGCACCTGGTAGGTCGTTGAGGAGGAGACTGAACGAGGTGTTAGATAAGCAGGAGCCCTGTGGGACGCCCATCCCGTTCTCCATCTCAGACGATACTACGTGGCCTCTGTCACCCACCACGACCTGCGTTCGCTTAGACATGAAGGACGACATCACGGACAGAGCCGGACCGCGGATCCCGTAAAACCGTAGCTTATTTGCAACGAGATCGTGATCGGCAGTATCGAACGCGCTCGATAGGTCGCAACAAAGAACGGCAACCTGCAATCCCGCCTCGCGCGCGCACAACACTCGCCACACCACCTCACGCACCAAGTCTGTGGTCCCGCGGCCGGCGCGATACGCGTATTGGCGTTCCGACAAAACGCCACGATCCACGATAAAATTAAGAAGTCTCCTGTTGAGTCCGACCTCAAACACTTTACTGACGGCAGGGACGAGGGATATGGGCCGATAGGACTTCATCTCTGATTTTTTACCCTTCCCTTTGTACAAGGGGCATATTTTAACTTTCTTGAGTGCTGTAGGGTATATTCCTTCCCGCAGGCATGAGTTAAACAAGTGACTAAGAACGGGCGCTACTGGTTCTATACCGGTTCTTAATATGCTCGCGGACAGACCATAGAGATCGGTACTCTTTTTAGGAGCGATACGTTTTGTCGCTATAGTAACCACTTCAACTGGGGAGAACGGTTCTAGCCTTAGAGACACGTCGCTCGCGGATGCCTCGTCCCCAAGTGCAGCTAAGGCGCTTGCGCTGTTAGCTGCGGGTGCTCCACACCTACTCGCCGCCGTCACGAACCCCGAGTTAAGCGCGTCCACCAGATCCTTCTTCGTGCCAAACGCTTGACCGTCTGCGTCCCGCACCAGGTCAGTGAAATCGACTCTCTCGCGAGTGCCACGACCCAACTCTGAATTTATTACACTCCACATGCGTCGTGGATTATCCCTGACTATACTAGAGTAATGACTGACTCGTTTTTCTTTCAATAAGGCGTGATATTTAATTGTGAGTTCATCGCACTTAATACGGAGTAAATCATTGGTGGGAAATGATTTCTTTAATTGTATAGTCTCATGCAGTAAGTGCTTAAAATTGTGAATTTCCGCGTCAACCCAGTGTTTATTATGAGTAACCTTTTTTTTTTGCGGAAAACAGGTTTTTAATTTATTTGATAAAATATTGACTATACTCTCGGCCAACGCGTGACAACAACTTTCCGATTTTCCAATGATATTGTCCCAGTCAATTGAATCCAGGGCAACAATAAAGTTATACTCGTTGGCCGCAGAGAAGGTGCGGCCTAGATAGTGCGCGGGCGCAGGTGCAGAAGTAACGCTTCTTGCGAGAGTGAGGCGCTGGGCGCCATGGTCACTGAGCGGGTGCGTGTCGACGCCAACGATGGCAGTCACGCGTTTCGCATTCATGTTTGTGTACGCGTGGTCTAGCAGTGACTTACGACCACCCGCATCCACGCGCGTTGGGTGGTTTACTAATTGCGTAAAATTAAAACTTTCCAGCACATCTACCAACTGCTTTTGTGCGCGAGAGCTATCTAGCAGATCGATATTAATATCACCCATTATGACGCAGTCCAAGCCCTCGTCCGTTATTTTACAGAGAAGGATCTCGAACAGTTGAAGGTAGTCACCGTGACTCGTCAAGTTGGAGTGATACACTCCTACAACTAGGATATTGTCGTCAAGTAAGTGCACGGCGCACACGTCAAAAATTTGTTCCTGCGTTAGGTCGCAATAATCCTGTCTGCTGACCGCCATCATTCCCGACCGTACGTAGATGCAACTTCCGCCGTGTGCTACTTTTTCTCTACAGCTAAAAGATAATAAATCAAAGTTACATAGTGTAACAGAAACTAATTCGTGTTTACGTAACCAGTGTTCGGTGATAACTATTATTATTATTTATTATTATTATCATCTATCATGTATCATGTATCATCTTATGTATCATCTATCAAAGTACTTTAGTACTTAAATTTCGTTACTACACTGGTTTTGTGACATAATATACCAAAGCACTTCAATTGCTTTTTGTGCTACCAAAGTACATCACTTAACTTTGGTAGATATTACAAAAAGTAATTGAAGTACTTTGGTAGTTTCTACCAGAAACTTATGTATTTTTAGGTATTTTATACCTGAGAAGTATTGTTTTATTTACTTTTAGGTTTTGTAATATCTATCAAAGTAATTTTATTACTGGTGTGAATTCAACTATGATCTGTGGTACTTCTTACTAAAGAGCTCTTGTGTTATTTACCAAAGGGCATTGTAATATATACAAAAGAACTTGAGATTTATTTTGTAGCTTCCACCACCAATTTTGATATTTAATACCAGAAAAAAAATGTGTAATCAACTTTAAGATTTCGTAGTATCTATCAAAGTATTTTCATTGCTTTTGTTAATTCTACCATAATACTTCGCTATTATTTACTAGACTAGTTTTGTACTATCTACCAAAAAGCTAAAATTGCTTTTGTAGATTTTACCATGACCTTTAGTATATTTTACTAGATGAGCATTGTGTAATCAACCTAAAATTCTTGTATTATCTAACAAAGCACTTTCTTTGTTTTTGTTGATTCTACCGTGAGCTTTAGTGATTTTTACTAGGTAAGCATTGTATAATTTAAAAACTGTAAAAGTACTTTGGTATATAACAAAAAATACTTAGGTAGTACACATAACAAGAAATAATACAGAAATGTATCGTAAAATTAACAAAAGTTACCTATTGACAATACTAATATGACTAGCTGTACAAACAATCCCAAAATTAATGCTAAAGTTAATGAAACAATATACAAAGCAGTTTTTTTTCAAACATAATTGGTATCTATGTAGAAAAATTAAAAATACATTATAAAGTTTAGACATGCGTATTTATTTTGACATTTGACACACGCAAAATTTACATTAATTATATCTGATTAAATACATGACACATCAAAATACCTACCACCTACACATACCGAAACATACATGATACATGGAACCGGTGGTGTACTAAGCTGAAATAATCTTAAGAACGACTTTTTCAAAATGGGGCCAACCTAAGTAATTAAATCGACAGTATAAGATTCACCTGTGACAATAACATGATTTGAAGTAAGACAAATAACAAAATTGTCTGGCTGTAGATATATACAGGGTTACTGGTAATCAGTTAACATCTTCTAAAGGGCAATTCTTCAATACATCAAAACAAACAACTTTTATTCTAAACTAATCAAGTCCAGCTAACCGAAGGCTCAAAAATAAGTTATTAAAAGTAATTAAATCGACAATATGATTCACCTGTGGCTATAACATGGGTTGTAGTAGGACAAATAATTAAGTTGTCAGGCTTTATTAAAAACCTAGTATCGTTTTCATCTTGAAGTTTTACGTTTTTTGAAAGTGATCATTGAAGCCGGAGCAATTCAATTTTTTACATATAAAATATACACTCAAAGATGATTTCGAACGTAAAATACAATTTAACTTAGAAAACAGAAAATTATCTTCGTCAGTTGTAACGATTATCATTCCTGGGAGATATTTTGTTCCTTTATAACGTATTCATTGAAAACTGCAACTTAAATCAACATCGTCGCAGGAATCGATAATTTGTGACATATCCAGGGGAGATTCATTTAAATTTTTTTTTTCCGAATTCTAACCTTAACTGCAAGCCGTCTCTAACAAAAAGTCTGTGTGCAAACGCTAGTTGTTCTTTAATTAATAATGTCAGTGCTATATTTACTCTAGAAGTTGTATTGGATGCAGTATTTTTCAAAACTTTATGTTTGGCTTCAAATAGCATGCACCACAATTGCCTTAATGAACCTACTTGTCTGATAATATGCGGGTAATGTACCATGAAGTGATGCTTTGGTTTTAAGTTATCTTTAAAAAGCGTTACATAATTTTGATGGTGTTCAGATATTAATGATTCCAACATTATTACTGTAGGAGAATCAACCACGTTACGTAAGATAATATCAATTATTTTTAATAAAATTATAAAAAATTGCCAGACTGAATCGTCAGTGGGAACTAAATCTCCTACTAATAAAGGAAACAAGTGAACAAATGCCATCATTTCTGAAGCTGACATTTTAAACTTTCGTTGCATCAAATGTTCTCGTTTTATGCAAACTGACATATTATTTTGTTCGTTAACTGAGTAGTCAAATAATTTTAATCGATTATTAACAGTACGAAGATCAGAAATGCATAATGTATCTGTATAATGCAAAATTATGTGAGCTAAAATTAGTTACAACATAAATTAAACTATTATTAAAACATTAATCAAACGATATAAGAGACCGTTTAAAGTATCTATAGGTAGAAAACCTATAGATAGTTTAAACGGTCTCTGATTTCGGGTAATGTTCCCAAAATGCTGGCCACGTTGCCCCGCTGGATTGCGAGGCTAATTTTCTGGCCCAAATAAAGGCCAGCATTTTGGTCACGTGTGGATTCTTTAAGTCTCCCCGACAAATCCTTAAAGATACGCAAAGCACCTGGCCCCCACGGCCCAAGTGTCTCTACCCCAAACGGCACAAACATGTAACCTCTATCGAGGCTAGAATATTTGCGACGTTTGAGGCATTCCGCCGCATTAGCCGCACCACCCGCATGTTTTGATGTTTCTGGAAGATGAGACGGCGCCAGTGTATCCACACAAGTAGCATCCCACACTAAAGGCCGTCCCATCTTCCAAGGAATGAGAGTCATACCGTCGGGCCTCTTACCATCGTCGCGCATTAGACCATTCGGTTCTAAAACTGCTGCGACGTTGGCACTTCCAAAAGCCCGACGGATGATATCATTTAAAGCGCAGTGGCGGGCCATGCGACCGGCACTCCTACTACAAGATAGGCCGTGGTGACCGAGACTATCAACTCGTTCCCCACACGCACATTGGTGGGGGACGACACAAGATGTACCTATACGTAATGAAATGGCTACCCGGAATGTGTTATTGTCCAATAAATTCCCAAGGTTGACCGAGGGTAACGCCTGCAGCCAAAGACCCGACTCCCAACGTGAAACAGCTAGGTAACGTGCACGCTCTGAAGATGAGTTGGTCGTTTCTAAAAGATAATTCCGTTCCAACTCACAGAGCGGCACGTCCCACTGCCTCTGTGAAGACGGGTCTCTGGGCAGGGTAGAGTTAGGGCAGGCTAATTTCCAAGCATCCATAGCCTCAGTCGAAAAGGATATTTGAAAAGTTCCTAAACAGGGTGACAGAATCAAATTTGTCAAATTTTGAGTACTTTTGACCGAGGACAAAAATGCTGGCAATGAAACACTAGAAATTTTTCTGATCCCCAGGCCTCCATACCGAATTGGTAGAGACGCCTGGCGCCAGTTGCGGTCTTCCAAAGATATGTTAAGAATGGTTGTGAGCGTATCCCTAACAATAGAGTCCAGTCTTTGTAAAAGATCGGGGCGTTTCCAAAGCTGGCAACATCGCAAGGAATACGTAAATTTTGGAACAAATAAACAATGTTTAATTATAACAAAAGCCATGTGCATATTGATTTTGGAAAGTCTGTCCGAAACGGCATTAAAATTTTGAATTTTTTCGTCTATAAAATCAGGTATAGACTCGTCGAGTACTGGTGAACCAAGGAGGCGAAGCGAAGTATTATTTATGATTTTGATGTTAGGTGCCAAAGAGTTGAATTTTCTAATGATTTCATTTTTTGAAGTACAATGGTCTGAAACAAATAATTCACATTTTGTGAAATTTAATTCCAGACCAATGGTTTGGAATTCGTTTATCAGGGTGCTTAAATCTTTGAAAACAACATCAGCGTCACCTCCCAGAGTACCGTCGTCTAAATACCATACATTGAATTTTGACTCGAGACGTTTAATGATGGGGTGAATCGCAAGGCTGAAAATAGCCGGCCCTAGCGGGTCTCCCTGTTGACAGCCCACTTCTGATGATAAAGGTTTATGTGAGCTAAATCATAATGACACACCCCTTCAAAAACATCGTGCATAATATCTACACTGCAGTTGTCTACAACATGAAAACTGGGTATATTGTTAAAACAACAGTTTTCGTTAATGCCTGTTTCTGTTACTTTATTTCGTTCAGTGTCTTCTAAATAATTTTCATAATTTCTTAATAAAGCATCATCTTGTTTTGTTTGTATATGCATAACAGATTTGTGAGCTTTACATAATCTACAATAGTAATTACTGCTGAACGATTTGGAATATCCAAGAATTGTGTTTAAACCAAGGTTGTCGCCTAAAATCATACCAAGTAAAAAGTAAACTTTGACGCTACTATTTTCAGGTGTATTGATTTCAATACCCTCTTTTTCTAAATATGTTAACTCATTTATAAGTTCGTAAAATGCTGAATAGTTGCCATATATTTTATAATTGGAGTTAAATAACATTGCAACAAAAATGTTATCCAATAATGAGAGGTATTCAAGTGGGATTGTAGGAAATTGATAATACACAGCGGATATAGAGTGTACACCACTATGACTGCCTAGCGGGTTATTGCACTCAAATTCGTCAAAATATAAGAATAGTGGACAACAGAGTCTTCCGTTATGGTATGCAATTTTCTTTTGCCAGATGAAGCTATGACTAAAGTTTGGAATATCATGGTCGTTATTGTTATTGATTGGATCAGTGAGAAATTAAAAAAAAATTGGCAATTCAATAATCTTTTTAATGATCGACCTCAGTGACACTTTAGCACCAGTGCACGGTTTCGGTAGAAGTAATGGTGTAGAATTGATGTTTGTTGTAAGACCTTCATGAATTGTAAACTTTTCAGGAGGAATGTAGCAATCGATATTTGAAAAATATTTGATAAGTTGATGATATTTACTCACGTCAGTAAATGGATTAGAAATTAAGTCGCAAATATTCTCTACTTCACTTTGATCTAGAGCATTAGTCTTAGGTAATATGTCTTTGAGGATCTGACCAATTACTTGAGTAACGTGCACTTCAATGTTATTAATTACCCTTTGAGCAGTTTTGCGATTAAGTTCAGCATCACTACACAGTGTAAGTGCCAATGTGGCTGATTTACGTAATAAACTTTTAGCAGTTTCGTAAGACTCTTGATGTAAATTATTCGATAATTTGACCAAATCTTCACTATCAGTGCTAGAGACAGCGCTCACACAATTACTAGGAATATTGTCGGTCAAACTATTATTTATCGCATCGCGTTCAGCAGTATTTGATGCAATTTCTGTGTTAGTGTGATGGGATATCAAATGGCGTCTAAAAGACCTCTGGTTTTGGAATTCACGTCTGCAGTTAAGCTGTGCGCAGCAATAAGCAGCATTAGGGCCTAGATTATGATAAAAATCGAAGTGTACTAACAAGATTTTGTAAGTTTCTACGATTTCGTGACATATAAAGCACCGATACATTTTTTGTTGGGAATTAAATCATTGTAAGTCAGACATAAATGAAAGTACACCAGACAGTTTTTTGTCGGATTTTAAGTCGATGCAATAAAAATATTTCTGTATGAAGGTCCATATTTGTACAGCTTTTCGAGGATATTCAGCGTTAAGACAGTGGAACATTTTGAAGCACACGTCTAATGATTTCAAAAAACTGTCCAGCTTGTACAGCACTTCATCACATGATACATAAAAACCTTGTACTTTGTCCTCTGATGGTCCAATAGCGATGATGAGGGGTTGGCAACGCAATCCTTTTTCTAGTTGTGCCTTTTTCCAGCTGGTAAGTGTTGTAATTACTTCGCTGTCATTCTGAATAAATATTAAAAAAATATTATTTTTGTAACTGTGTAGAACAAGTGGATCACATTAAAAACCGACTTCAAAACTATATATAATAAAACTATACTAAAATCGTAATAAGTGCAATAAAATTTGAGCGTTGGGATTTTCCTGGGATCCCATCATGAGATCCTGATTTGGTGACAATGGGACCAAATTGGACCTATACCGCTTCCGAACAAAAATTTTTTTTAAATCGTCCAACAGTTGGCGGAGATATCGGTGTACACACAAAAAAAACATCCGAACATGGCTCTCTCCACGCTTCCCGACGCGCGTGCAGCTGCGTCCTGCTTTGCTTGTGTGCTAAGCAGGACGCAGCTGCACGCGCGTCGGGCTCTGTTTTCACTCTTTGAAAAAGGTCACCGGATGTGATCGAAACTATAGTCGGAGTATCCGATTTAATTAAACGTGAGTATTCCCGTATAAATAAAACAAAAATACGTCAGTTTTCATAATAGAACAGTACATGGTGAGCGGGTTCGGCCCCAGTGTCAGTTAATCATAGAATAGTTAGAGAGTTTAATTTGTCCCCAGACTGACGGCGCTGCGGCCGCCGCAGCCGCGGATCGTGCCGCCGGCGGCGCCGCCCACCGGCGCGGCCGAGCACGGCACCATGCTGCTCACCAACTCCGTCAGGAGGCTCGAGGTACAGGTCTTCATCATACTGCCCAACAGGGAGAGTTGCTACAAAAACCAGCAGTACTCATATTATATCATATTTAGTTCAAGCCTATTTATCTATATTTCTAAATTTTTGTTTTTTGTTTGTATTTGTATATCAGTGCGTCGATATTCTACTGTATTGCTTGGCTCGTGAATGACCGGCCATGCAAAGAGTCGTAGGTATAAAATCATACTTAAGCTTAGCAGTGCATCTATACATACATATTATATCATATTCAGTTCAAGCCTATTTCTCTATATTTCTATATTTTTGTTTTTTGTTTGTATTTGTATATCAGTGCGTCGATATTCTACTGTATTGCTTGGCTCGTGAATGACCGGTCATGCAAAGAGCCGTAGGTATAAAATCATACTTAAGCTTAGCTGTGCGCCGGGCCTGATTTTTATCTCACTTGTATTTGTATGAAACTAACTGCTATACAGTTTAGCAGAGTTATAAATTGAGCTATTTAATTAATTTTCTAACATAAAAAAAAAACTCACTAAGTTATGTAATCTCACGCATCCAGTTTCTGTGTCAATCGTATCCAAGATTGGTCCGCGAGCTGTTACTTGTTACTATAAATAATGTATTAAGCCCGTCCTCCGGTGGCATCATCTAGCTGATATCATCGCTACGAAAGCAGCATCGAGCAGCATGTTATGCGAGCTGCGATGGAGATATAGGTTAATAGGCATTTTAAGGCCCTCCTCCCACGGTCCATAAGGTGCGCGACTGAGGTGCTAACTGCTACTCTACTGCAGAGTCCGCCTGGGGAAGTACCAGAAGCACTAGTAGCAATGTTACCAGAGAAATTACTGGGTATGAAGAGATTTAACATCTAATATCTCAGGGTGACGAGCGCAGTGTAGTGCGGCGCAGGATAGTGTTCGCAAGTTCACAATTCTGGCACTGCTACTGTTAGTGGCAGGCGTGACGCTTACCACCAGGCGAAAGTCTTGCTCGTCTCGTCACTTGACAGTATTCAAAAAAATACACTGTCAAACTAATGAATTCCGTAATAGAATCTTTTCATAATCATAGTATGAATTGGCGCTTAAGTGACCGTTTTACGATTTGCGAAATGAATCATCATAGGATCATATGCAGAATTGCTAAACGCGACCATTTTAGCCCCCCTGAACGTGAACATGGCAAATTTTGTACGGCGGCTACGACGAGCAACTAGTAGGACACGCGTAATACTCGAGTCGCTTGTCGATAACACCGTGGGAGAAGGGCCTTAGTCTTAAGTTTTATTGTCATTACTCTCCGCGCAGGTTCTTAGGGCGTGCGTGGCGGCGATATTCGAGTGCCGGTACGCGGACGCACGCAAGTCGTTCCCGGCGGTGCTGCGAGCGCTCCGGGCGCCGGCTGCGCGCGCCGCGCTCGTGCGGGACCTGCAGCAGCGCCTCCCCACCAACAAGCACCTGCTGCACCACCACCAGTTCGAGCTCGTCGTCAGGTATGTACTGACGTACAAGCACCGCGCGCTACCCAAGTCTTTCAGTTGGTTTTTATTTTAAGCAATCGAGTGAAGAGACGAGCGGGACATTCGCCGGGTGGTAAGCATCACGCCTGCCCATAACAGTGACAATGATAGAATTCTGAACTTGTGAATAAAACTCTGGACCTGGGTATGTCCTTAAACTGCAACCAGAACCAACGAAAGGACGAGCAACAGCGTCCTCTTGGTTAACGGTGGTGAGCATTTTGCGATCCCCTAGCCACCTGCCAAGCGTGGGGATAATGGTATCACCCCTCTATTAAGCGGGAGGCCTTCGTGAAGCAGTGGACGTTTTATGGCTGATGACGTGACGTGACGAAAAAAAGCTCTGCGCCGCTCTTTCATAATTACTTATTAGCCTATAATATTTATTTGCTAATACTATACTAAGGGCTATACTATGTTCCACTACGCATGTCGAATGCGGGATATTCTTCACTGACCAGTGATAATGTTTAAAAAAAGCATACGTAAATTCAGAATAATTCAATTTTACCCAGAATCGAATACGATCTTACAAATGAGTGGAACAATGTTCCAGATCATCTTCCGATCGCATGCGACTGCATGTACTGACGGTATGTTCTGATTGGTCAGGTTATCAGGCCTAGTGTTACGTCATCAACATCGTTACAAAATAATGGCTCATCAATGCTGTCAATCTATAATGTATCTCCGTGCAACAGTGAATGTCGTGCGTGATAATAACGAATGATATAGATATGTTGACAGATAACTCTATTAACCACACAATTATGTACAGAAAATACAGCAACCAGTAAACTAGTTTCGTACACGCAAAGTCCTTGGGGGATCTGTGTAGATATTAGATAATCGCAGATCATTTCCTTTCAGGGCTTGTTTCATCGTCATTATAAGCTTACCATAATCCACTGTTGGGCATCGGTCTCTTGCAACGCTCGCCACTCAACTTCGGATCTCAACTTCCAAGTTGAAAGTAGAGATCCGCACATATACTGGCAGTGGTTCCAACCACTAGTGTGTCCTTACGTTGCGTTTTGTCGATTCATGGTCTGCTCTTGAACACGTCTTCTCCAACACTGAAGAGAGAAGTGAATAGAACGGAAATGTGGCGGGCCGTGCTAGCCGGCATTAAGTGCAAATGCGCTTAATGACAATTCTACTAATATACTAGTTTTTAAACTGAGAACACACAAAAAGACAATTTAAATAGACGCGTAGGAAACCAAACCACATTGCATCGTAATTAGATCAATTTTAATCTATTGCAAAATGGCATTTCGAGGGTTTTACTTCAAATGCGCGACCTATGATTGGCATTTTTTCGTCGTAGTTTCTATACAAATATGTGTGAAACTGGCGACAGCTGTTTTCCATACAATTGCTCTACAACATTGTTTTGACAGCCATTCTCCTACGAAGTAGGGCTTTCGCTTTTCTGTTACTCTACCCATGGTAGTACTACTAATGGAGACGGCAATGGCGATAATCTCCCTACACAATTTCTTGCCACTTTTTGCGGGGGATAAGGTACACATACATGGCACACATTTGCAAGTTACATTCATATTAATAAAACACACTAACACAAACTCACAAAACACACAAAAGGTATATTATTATGATCACTGGCCATGTACCATTTGGCAGAGCATTTGGCTTGCAACCTCCATTAGTAGTACCTCCATGGGTCCAACGGTTATCAGTTCTGGTTATTGGTTCAGTCCTACGGTTATTGGTTTCCGCTACCGCGCTGGTAGCGCGGGGTTTAAAAAACGACGCTTATGAAGTTGCTGGCAACAAATAGCAGATAATAAATGCACGGACTAAAATAACTCCAAAGACCTTGGAGTTAAATAAATAAACACAACTTTGGCCTATAATTAAATGATAATAAATGTATAATATGACAATGTAGTAATACTATAAACTATTTAATTAGATTATTTTTGAATACTACACTGATAAAGTTGTATAATATAACAATCTAGGTATACTATACACTATTTAATTAGATTGTTCTTGAATACTACAAATTAACCATGTATAATGAATTATTATTTACATATTTATTTCTTCTCAGTTACTTTTAATACAATAAAGGTTTCGGTAACTAGCACCTACTAAACCTCGCAGAGCTAATGCCTCGTGTAATATGCAAAAACAACAACATAACCAATAACACTTAAGATGCGTGAGCGTGATACCGGTGCACGGTCTTCTGGACCTTAGGGGAAAAAATGAAACACTCTCTTTTAGCCATCTTCCTCCTCTTCATCGTTTTCTTCCTTGGCTGTAAAGGTGGTGTACACACAGATGCAACCTTGCTTCTGTCCATATTTCGTAAGGAAGATGTTCCACTTATAATCGCCGCACTTGCCCTGCTGCGGCAGATCCTCGTAGTTGATTACGTAGTTTTTTATCTCGTATTTACCCTGCGAATCAGTTTTACAAACGTTACGCCACAGAAGAAACAGCACTAAATAAACACAAAACACATAAACACAGAAGACGTGCTCCCATAGAAAGATCCTGGCCGGCCATATAGAAACTCAAAAACAGGGTCACACAGGAGTCATACAGTCAGGGTAATATTATGCGTACAACTGGAGAATTGCAGAATAAAATACTTAATAGTCCAATTCTGGAAATAAGTCTACCCTCGAAGCAACTCGCGATCCAAATTCGAACCAACTCGCAAATGGGCCAGCGTGGTGGATATGCTCCACACCACGCTGGCCCAGTTGCTGTTGTAGTTGGTGCATTCACATACGCTAATGATTTTGTTCTCTGGACATATGCAGGTTTCCTCACTAAGTTTTCCTTCGCCGCAAAGCCAGTGGTATGAAAACATTCCTCTTGCGCGTTGATATGTTCCCGCAGTGCTCGAATATTGCTCAATGGACTCGACTACATTTGCGAGGTATGTCATCTTTTGTCATCAACAGATTACTTGTTATGGTGAAAATGTGTAGGAGACTGCTAGATTCTACATTTTTGTACGACCCACGACGAACGATATGCTCTCGTGGTGGTAAGAGACGAACTGAACTGGATAAGATTGTCCAGAACTTAGAGTAACAAAAGAAATACCACTGCATTGGTTTTAATTGCTACGAAACATCCGAACATCCGAGTCAAAACCTTTTGAATTTGTACTACAAATACAAATAGTTTATTGATAACACCAAAGTTACAAGTCAAATTTAATTAAGTATGTCACAAAAAATAATCACTTACTAAAAAGAAATAATAATTATAAAAAATACGTTAATACTCTCTTATTTTAAAATAAGCTTCAATGTCATAAAACCAATTCTCTTGTAACCACGCTCTGAGCTGAGTTTTGAAGCACCCGGTGGTGGGAGGAGCATCCCGAATGGAAGCTGGTATACGGTTGTAGATCGCGGGCCCCAAAATATATACTGACGTCTCCGACTTGACGAGACGGTGCGACGGGGTTATCAGTTGGTCTTTATTTTTTTTATTTTTTGCTTTTACTACACACTTCTGGTTTTTATGTAGAATGGGTTCGCGTTTGACCTTCCTCACCGTAGCATAGACAGTGTCGAAGATTAATTTGCTTGGGGCAGAATAACTGTCATTGCGGTGGTTTCTACCTAAACGGCCTCCTGCAAAGAAGAACCGCCCAACAATTCATAAAAGCGTGTTCAAAATAGGAAGTATCGTACCTTTGGTATGGGACAGTCCCTGGACTCTACGCCGGCTAAGCCAAGCAGTTCCTGAAAGTTTTCCTTCACGAATTGGTTGAACATGTCGCAGGCGCCACCGACGATCACATCCGAAGCTTTGTACCCACCGTCGCACTTCTCGTACGACTCCATCCGTACCTGTCAGTTAACATAATATTCACAAAAGATGTCCATAAAAGCACAGTATAGTCCTGGTTGGACTGTACTCTGCGTTTGTGGACTTATCTGTGCAGATGAGCGCCGGAGATACCAACGTAATTTTTTACCTAAACTAACAGCTGCCTGTTGAATTTTTTAGTTGTTCCATTGAACAACTGAATAAATAACTTGGTAGCTCTGTAAGGGACGATCAGTGGCCTTATCATGGATGTTCGTGATTCATGGCGCGAGTAAGTTGGTACGAGCGGGATGGCATGCTATCGCAATCAGAATCACGAACATCCATGGTAAGGCCGCAGGTCAGTTTTCGGATGGGATACAGAGATTTCACATCTAATATCTCAGGGTGACGAGCGCAATGCAGTGCGGCGCAGGATTTAGTTCGCAAGTTCACAATTCTGGCACTGCTGCTGTTATGGGCAGGCGTGACGCTTACCACCAGGCGAACGTCACGCTCGTCTCGTCACTCAATACCATAAAAATTTCTTACCCCATATTCTTTGCCGAAGTTTTCCGGGAACTCCATTTTCCCAGAGTAACCGTCCTTATTGCGTTCTATTTTTCTCTTTATTATGTCCAAGGCGATGGGATACTTATCATCGTTTTCGCAATTCTCTATCTTATCTATCTTCCAGATTCCATCGCACTGTAAAGAATTATGATTCAGTGGAGCGCAATTTTATTGAGGGCTTTCTCACCAGTGAATAGTGTTTTTTATTGTAGGTTTGCGTTTAACTCTTTTGATGTCAATTCATATACATTATTAGGTTTTATTTGACTGCTGAAAATTGCGATTCTGGCAAAGGTTTTTTCATTAGGATTAGGTTTGTGTTTGACCTAACCTTGCCTGATACAAAGCAACGGTGCGGTCTAGGATAGTGGTTAAATGCAAACTAATTAGAAGGAACCCATTTACTCTAGATATGAAGAAACCTATATAATATAGTACGTTTCGCGATTTCAATGTTGGCCCCATACTAAAAAAAACATAATCATGAGTACATACATACCCTTCAGTATTGTTGAACCTTTTTGTTACACATTGTATATACTTTTTTTTTGTAAATACATACTACACCCAGACACAGAATAAACATCTATGTTCGTCACATAAACGTGGATCGAACCCACGCCCTACAGCTTTTGAAGGCAGACATGCTACAAATTACCATATCATTATATTACCATTAGGGTAATTCGTTTTGTGCGATGCTAATTAAATAAACATGTACAGCTTTGACGACCTACTCTAAAAAGCAACTGGTGCATTTGGGCACCCAAAACACAGGCTTTATTGTCTAGTTTGGGGCCCGGAGCGAATCAATTGAACGATTTAACGCCTGAATTTGTATTTGTATTAATTTTATATTTTTTGTCTCATTTAAAAATTTTACATTTTTGTTTTATACCTTAGTTTAGGTTAATTTCTTAGGTTTAATGTTCTACTTTTTACTGAAGGTTGTGTTTGAAATAAATAAATAAATAAAAATAAAATAAGAATTGGAATAAATGAATTTGAATTGAGCTATAAGGCAGTAACAAACATATACACACACACACATATCGATAAACTTTAGTATTTATAATATTAGTGTGATCCTATCTAAAGTCGATTCTTCTTGCCTTACCACCGAACTTTCTCCCGGTGCGTACAAAGTGCAGACCACAACGCCAACCCACACTGCGGTCTCCATGCCTGACCACGGCTTTAACAATCGATGCGATCACACACGATGGTCACTTTAAATATTCCTCGGTGCATGCCACGCTGCCGTTCTGATGGTATCGTGTTCGTGATGGTAGCATAGATAAACATGATACATTGTACAGTGGTAAGTAGGTACTTGATTTATTTCGATATAAGTATGTCAACCCGGACCTGGGTATGTCCTAAAACTGCATACAGAAGCACCGGAGGACGGGCAGCAGCGTCCTCTCAGTTAACGATGGTAACCATTCTGCGATCCCCAAGCCGCCTGCCAAGCGTAGGGATTATGGCAACACCTCCCTTTATGAGAGAGGCCTTCGTCCAGCAGTGGACGTCTTCCGGCTGTTTATGATGATGATGAAGTATGTCAACAAAACTTGGGATACTACAGCACTCCCAGCCAGAAGACGTCCACTGCTGGACTAAGGCTCTCCTTAATACCTTATTGGTTTGCCATAATCCCCTAGGTCGGCAGGCGGCTTGGGGATCGCAGAATGTTCACCACCGTTAACCAAGAGGACGCTGCTGACCGTCCTCCGGTGGTTCTGTATGCAGTTTAGGACATACCCAGGTCCCTACCACTACAGCACACAGTCGCCAAAACTGTAAAGGTCGGGGTTAGGCATTTGCTCAGCCGTGGGATCCAACAGGCTAAACACAAAATAATACAAAAAAAGTTCGTTGGACAGCAGGCAGTGTCTGGAAGCGGAAAGTCGAAGATCGGTGAATGGCGTGACGTGGGAGTAGGGTTACCATCTGACAGGCGTTTTCCGCATTTGACAAGCATTTTACGGGTTAGACAGGCGTGCGGCCGGCGCTAAGCAAAGACAGGCAATATTTGATTTCCGCGGTAACATGCAAGCCAGCATACCAGGATGAAACTGACTATAAAAACAAACCAGGCGCGCGCTGCACAGAAATAAAAGTAAATAAAGGAATTCAGCCTTTAAAACTATCTGTTGCGTATTACTTACAGTTTTTTTTACTGTATGAATACATTTTTTTGAAAAATCAGGTATTTTGTACGTTCAGCACAGGCATCTTCCCTTACATAGTTGGTAACCCTACGTGGGAGAGGCCAGCCGGCTGCGATAGGTTGATAATGAATAGAAAATAATCATTTATTGACATATTCAGATGTATACTAAAACTATATACAGTCACTGCTTATAATATAATCATTAGTATCGCTTAGAATATGTCTCGTCATTTCACAAAAAGCGTTTTGCTGTAAAGGAGCAATTATTCATAACACTAAAGTTACGAGTATACTAAAATAAAATAAAAATAGGTAGGTATATAATTTAGGTTTGAGGTATATAATCTAGGTCATCGTAGTCATTTAGCAAGTATTATTTTATGCTATATAACGTTCTCTCTAGCAGAAGTTTCTTAACATTATTTATAAAAAGTGCACTGCTAGTGGTGGTTTTGATACTTTCAGGCAAATTGTTGTACAAAACTCGTCCCATCTGAAGCGGTAGTCTTTTCGCTATACAAAGTCTATAGCCAATCGGTTGTAGGACTGTTTTCTTCTGTTCAAACCCGACCCTCCGAAATATCTTGGCAACCCACTGTTTTATACAAATACTTAAATAAATCGTCGTCAGGCGCTATATTTCTGACTATACCCGCGACTCCGTCCGCGTACGGAAGAGATTCACGTCGATCTCAAATATCTTCTATACCGCTGGGTTGAGTACCTACACCTACTCTTTTTCTTCATGATCATAACTTTATCACAAAATATTATTGTTTATATTGTGTATATTTTTGTTTTAAAAAGTCTTTTTGTTTTAAAAAGTCTATCCAAATAGCAATACCATCACAATAAGTTTAAAACAAAGATCGTTCCATACAACGTTTCATCCACCATTTCACCCCCTTAAGTAAAAAATACAATATTTTTTTTGTTTTATATTATATTATAATTTTTTGGATTTATCCTAAAACTAATTTTCACCACTATATTTTCATCACTATATATCTCTCTCTTCTCTTTTCTATATCTCTATATTTCTTTTATTTTCAATAATAAAGTACTTCCATACAAAGTTTCATACCCCATTTCATCCCCATAAGTCATCACTGTCAAGAAATATTGAAGACACCATCATCAGCAGCCAGAAAATGTCCAGTGTTGGACGAAGCCCTCCCTCAATAGGAGGGGTTTTCCATAATCCCCACGCTTGGCAGGTGGCTTCGAGATCATTGAAGACACCATATTTTATATAATGTAACCAAATACCATTTTTATCATTATAACTTCAAAAACAAAGGTTCCATACAAAATTTCATCCTTAATTTCACCCCCTTAAGTTCCAGATCACCACGCGCCTCTATTTCGCTCGCACATTTCACCATTTTTTTTTAATATCACTGAATATGAAAATAAAATATCGCTGTCGGTGAAATTGCTGAGAATAACATTACAAAGGTTAATTAATCAAACATTTTGATCTAAACAAGTGTGAGTACCTAAAAAATTTACAGGTTATGCCCAGTTAAATGGATGAAAAAAAACTAGCTTGGATCGGAATTTTATTTATTTCTAAACCTTTGTAATGTTATTTCAGTAATTTCACCGACTGCGATTTTTCATTACTATATTCAGTGATTTTATACATTTAAAAATCTTAAAATTATGCGCGAGCGAGACAGTAGCGCGCAACATTCTGAGCCTTAAGTTATCCCTGACAAAAATATAGAAAGCATAATTTTATACTATAAATGAACTATCCAAATACTAATTTTCACAACTAAACGTTTTGTGAAATATAACTGCCTAATCTCCAGGGGCCGTACCATGAACGCTTATTCCTGGACCGAATACGCTCAGCTACCGACGCTGCGCGACTGTGAATATTATCGCCTCGCAATAAGGTTTGCGGTCGCGCAGCGTCGGCAGCTGAACCTATTCGGTCCCGCTATAAGCGGTTCACGGTACGGCCCCTGGTAGTACTACAGACTTGAAATTTGGAGGATGCATTTGTCTCGATGTGTAGGGATGCACTAAGAGAGGATCTTTCGAAATTCAACCCCTAAGGGGATAAAATGGGTAAAAACTTTTGTATGAAACTCCTTTGTTTTTGAACGATAGTTTATTTGAAATAAAAAACGCTGTTTTTAATAGTCTTTTGACAGGAATAACTTAAGGGGGTGAAATGGAGTATGAAATGTTATATGAAAAGTTCTTTAATTTTGAAGTTATGGTGGTGAAATTTGGTATTTGTGTAGTCTTTTTAAAACAATACAATGGGGTATGAAATTTTGTATGAAAAGTTCTTTAATTTTGAAGTTATAGTGGTGAAATTTGGTATTTGAATAGTCATTTTTAAAACAATAAACAATATAAAATGGAGTGGAAATTTCAATAGTTCATACGCGGACTGAGCGTACGCAAACGTTTCGTAATAAGTTTTCACCACACATTTTTTTTAAATTTCGCAGTCAGGGTATGGAACGAAAGTAGAAAATCTTGAAAGTCAAACATTTGTTGAAAGTTCATAGAACATTCGTTACTATCGCGGATTACCTAGTACTTGTGGTGGTACGGGACCCTCGTTGTCCGAGTCGCAAGAACGAGTCAGACTTGACGGCTTTATTTTTTATACTGTAAAGTCACGAGACGAGCAAGACGTTCGCCTGGTGGTAAGCGTCACGCCTGCCACTAACAGTAGCAGTGTCAGAATTGTGACTTTGCGAATACAATCCTGCGCCGCACTGCACTGCGCTCGTCACCCTGAGATATTAGATGTTAAATCTCTTCATACCCAGTAATTTCTCTGGTGACACTGCCCTTCAAACCGGAACACAGTAATGCTTGCACACTACTGCTTGGCAGTGAACAACTGGCAAAAGTGTGGTACTTCCCTAGGCGGACTCTGCAGTAGAGTCCTACCACTACCGAATTCCTATACTTATTTCCGTCGCAGCGATGAAGGCATTATGTAGGTATATACTATAATTATTTACCTTTAGTCAATTAATACGCAATTTTTTTCCTTGGGGTGATTTTGATAATAGATCGGGAAGTCAAAGGATATTGAACATACCAAAAGAGCAAAAGGCTGATATTGTTTTTTTTTTAATTTACGCTTTATTAGGGTCAATAATAGTAATCAAGGCGAACACTTTTTAATGCGAACAATATATTTTAGCTTGTTTGAAAATAAAAACTTTACTTATCTTTTAAATGAACGGTCATATGAATAGATAAATAATACAAACGAAATTTAATAATCAAATTTAATATCTATTACTGTGAAAGATGATTTAAAAATCAACGAAAAACATTGAAATTGAGCGCGAAATCCATGACAAAAACAACCTTTATCCCTTTCATTACAATTTAATTAAAGAACCGATAAACGGTGGTTTTGTTCTCCTCTAGTAGGTATAATGTTTTTGTTCGCTATTCGTTTCAAATATACTACGCTATTCTTCGTCTTCTTCTAACTCGGCAAAGTGCACGTGTACGACGAAGCAGGCCTCTTTCACACCGTGTTTTGTCACATAGACGGTCGACATAAACTCTCCCACCATGCCTTGGTCTGCAATTTCACGGTTGTCGAACAAGAAGCCTTCCAGTTTGTAATAGCCCTGCAAAATATAAGATTGATCAATTGAATAGGGTAGATGACTTATGTTTATATCGTTGAAAACCAATAGCTTTGATGAAGAATTTAAGTAAATATAGTCCCGGTGATAAACATAATTATGTGTTCAAATCGCGAAAGTTTAAAAGTTTCATAAATATAGTATGTTTATTGAAAAAATATTTTTTATCGGTTATTAATGTTCTGATATATGAGCGTTTAAAGTTTTTGGTAGAGCCAACTCTGTCCCTTTCCCACAAAACAAAAAATATCGTCACGCCATATAACGGACATCACAAACATAATACACTACAAATAAGCACAAAAGGCGGTCTTATCGCTAAAAGTGATCTCTTCCAGACAACTCTCGGATGAAAAGAAAAAATACAAGTTTATATATAATGTTAGTGTGAACTAGTGCGACGGTATGTGGTTTTTTTTAAATGTATGTTCACCGATTTCTCCGTCAATTGTGGACCGACTATTTATTTATTTTTTAGTTGAAATGGGGCTCCCGAGTTGGTCCCATATTAATTTAAAGTCGGTTGTTGTTTTTTTTGAAAACGTTACTTGTTTTAGCTGTGTTCATAATTGTCAAGACAAGGTTAGAATGTGCAAAGCAGGGGCGGTTCGCTATTTTATATAATGTATATACACGCGAATTAACAATATGTATCTAAATCGATATCTACCTTCGGAATTGGACAGCGCTCCTCCACTCCAATATTCCTGAGAAATTGATTAAAATTCTCTTTGGAGTGATATTGAAAAAACCTGCACAAGCTCTCGTCTGTAAACTTAGCCACGCGTCTGCACCCACCGTCCACCTGTATGCAAGCCTCTATTGATATCTGAAAGTAGTTTAGTATTAAATTTGCAAGGACGTACGGACGACTTACGAATGAATAATAAGGTGTTGCCTTACGGAAGCGTAGCCAATCCCCCAGAAACTATTCAGGCTTCTTAGCTATAAAACATTATACAAACTCATTTAAATTATTACATACTTTATTTACATATAAACTCATTGTAAAAATCATATTATTATCCACAGCCTTCAGCCCGGGTAATATATGAATGCTCTGCTCGAGTGAGTGTTTCCCGCTAGATATGATCTGCATGTCTTCAAGTCGCGAGTGAATCGGTTTCTTCTAAGCAAGCTCCATCGTAGACCGCGTTTTCGCTTAACATCGGGCGTCTTGGCGGTCAAACGCAAGCCCATTGATGAATAAAAAAACACGTCAGTTCGGAACTTTGTTGCTAGAAGGAGGAACCTCAAACCAACAAAACACACATACACTTTCGTTTTAAAATATGATAAGGGAAAATCTATGATAGAAAAAATCCCTAAGGACCTGACTTCCCCGAGCGTAGTAAAGAGCTTGCAGCAGGCCTCCTTTGACCAATGTGAGAACCGATTAGTCGATAAACCGACTGACAGCCTTGTTACTGCATTCCATGAAAAAAAAATGCTCACTCCAAAGTCGTTTTCAGTAAGATCCTCCAGTAGTACGATTTCGCCGTAAAATCCGTCGTGAGTCCGGTTCACTTTCTTCTTCTGTAGGCTGAATTCGTACGGATAGATCTCAGGGTTTGCACATCGTTCTATCCTGTCCACCATCCACCTTCCTTTGCTCTGAATAGAAGGCAAAATATAATTATAGGAAAATAACTTATATCAGAAAGAACAGAAAACTAAAAATATACTAAAATATACTAAATCAACGCTGTATTGAAGCTTTGAAGCAAAAAAAAACAAAACAAAATATGGAAAAAATATATATATCAAACTGCAGTTCCGGAGCATCGAACTCTGTAGTTCCTCAAGTTTAGCGCGCATGAGACGACTTTTTTACGGCTAAACAAAATAAGTAGCAGCTAAGGTTCGGTGCGTCGGGAGCTGATCTGGCTAGGCTCCAGGCTGTGTCAGAGCCTGAATAGGATGGTTGAACGCGTTGCCGTCACCACATCAGGGGCCGTACCGTGAACCACTTATTGCGGGACCGAATACTAAATTTTATCGCCCCGCAATACGTCTTTATTAAGTAATTCCTGTTGCCTGAAATAAATGATTATTATTATTATTAATACATTTCGTGGTCGTGCAGCGTTGGCAGCTTAGCCTATTCGTTCCCGCAAACCATATACCTATGTGGTTCCAGGGATAGCCATCACGCATTGAGCTGTCGTCGATGTACGGGTAGGTTTCCGCGTCACCATGCGCTCAAAAACATGGTCCGGAGGAAGCAAGCACGACCCGTGCTTGCTTGAGCCGCCCGGCCTCAGCAGGTCCGATGGCAAGAGACTAGATGGTATGACTGTGGTGCCGTGGAAAAATGGCAGGTGTCTTGTGAGAGACGCCTCGTGCGTTTGCACTGTCGCTCCTATTCACCTTAGTCGTACCGTCCTTTCTCCAGCAGCTGCTGCCGAAGACGCTGCTGATAAAATGCGTCTGCAGTATGGGGCAATACTTATTGTGCCTCTCGCAATGGAGAAAATTGGCTGTTCAGGCGCTGATGTTAAGAATTTAGTGAGAAAGATTGGACGTAGATTAAAGGAAAAGTCTGGCGACTCCCGCTCTGGCTTGTACCTGGTGCAAAGGTTGGTCATAGCCATTCAGCGGGGCAATGCGACTAGTTACTACTCGCAGTGGGATTGGCACCTTTACACGAGGCACCTTAGACTCGGGCTATTTGATTGACGAGCCTTTATAAGTGTTGTTTTATTTTATAATTATTATCAATATAATCCAATCGGTCGAGTGATTTTACGGCACGGCAACAATTTTTATTTGTACCGCAAGGATTCCTTTTAGCGCCGACTCTATATCTTTTTTCTACTATGTAACTAGTTTTATTATTTATTATGTGCCTATTGAAGACGAAGCTGATGATTTCTCTGATGGCTAATCTGTTCAAACCTTACAATAAATTTGTTATGGGCACCACACACCACTACACTAAACGCCAAAACACTATACGTCAAGGTAAGCTTCCACATGTCTGCTTCTCCGAAAGGCTGCACAGCTATATAGGGCTAAATATGTAAGTTCACGTGTCAAAAACAATTTCGATATAATCGAAAACATTTCCATAATAACAGGGACCTCTGTAGTTAATGGTGATAGTCTGTTATTATCGCTATGAAACATTCAACACATCGTCAGAATTAGATAGCAGATTATTAATAATTGTAGCAAAATGGTGTCTATTACATTGAAATAACCAGTCTGTTTCGTCTAAAAAGCCGTGGTAGCCTTAATAGGCCGCTGGACTTGAAATTTTGAAGTATCGGGTTCAAACCCTGGGTCCGTACCAATGCGGTCTTTAAATGTACGGATGTTCATACCACTGGGGTTTTGTATGTGAATCTACCAACTCGCAACTGGGCCAGCTCAGCGTGGTGGATATGGCCCAGTCGCCGTTAGAGGATTGGCCTTTGTTCAGCAGTATTTAAAAGGCTGATTATATCTGCTTTTAACATACTACAGTTGCTGGGCATTCTAATAGTGTGTGCATCTTCGGGGATTAGGCCATATTCCGCGACCAAGTCCGGTGAGTTTTTATTTCGTCGTTCGAATGGAACCAGGTTTGAAATTATAACCTCAAGAATGTGAGTGTTTATGTGTTACAAATAGGAAAATAACACAAAGCCACGCAACAAACATCTATGTTTGCCACATAAATGTTTATCGTCGGTGGGGATCGAACCCACCCCCTACAGATCTCAAAGCAGAGATACTAAATACTATGCGACTTTTCGTATACAACGTGTAACAAAAAGGTTCAACAATACGGAAGGGAATGTATGAACTCAACGTTATGAACAACTTTTACTATGGGGCCAACCCTAAAATCGCGAAAAAAATATCAGCTATTCCATACATTTCGCCCAAGGTCAATGAACTTTTTGTATGGAACAGCTGATTTTATTTTCGCGTTTGCAGGGTTGGCCCATAATAAAAGTTGTTTATACTCGTAATGATAAGTACATACATGCCCTTTCGTATTATTGAGCCTTTTTGTTACACATTGTATATAGCTCAAGCTCAGTTGTTAAGTCGTAATAGATATCCTTTATAATAATAATAATTATATTATTATTATTATCTTTTATAGGAGATCATCTAGGTAGGTACCGCTGCATAACATCGTCCTACTTGACGTATTCGTCAATGGCGAACATTGCTAGCTTCTGTGGTGAGCACGCAGGTGGCTGGCGAAACCAAATTTAGTTTTAAACGTCCTATCGGCGTACAGTGCAGTTGACCGTCAGCCTATACTCCTGGTCTGTATTCCTTCTACTCCTGCACTCCTGGTCAAAGGCTGGAATTATCTCTTACCATACTAGTAACAAAATTGCACGAAGTGCCTTTGAATGGAAAAGAAAGGAAAAATTAAAAGGGTACTCTACTCTGTAATCGCAGCCTTAAAATCCCACTTCGAATTCGCTTTCTCAAGTGGGTACATCTAGCCAATACTTCTATACGGATGCGAGGCCTGGGGCCTTATTTTTGAAACGTACGCAAGAGTTACGCATGCGAACAATTTAAAAATAAGGCCCCTGGACAATTAAGGAATATCTCACGAAACGTAATTTGTTTTCGAAGTGTTGGCCTACATACCTACGCATGTTGTCTATTTCTTGGACTTAAAAAGTCACTAAGGTGGTGAAGTTCCAACGACGGGTTGGCCAGAAACGTAGCTCCAGCCAGTCTTTAGTATCGAGTTGACAAATCTGTCGAGATCATAGCTCTCAACCTTCACCAACTTCACTGATGGCTCATTTATCAGTTTCGGCTGATGCGTTGAAATTATTTAGATCTAAGCCTTTATATTTTCAACCGACTTCAAAAAACGACTTCTCAATTCGACTATGTTTTTTTGAATTTAATCCAATTATGAAATGATTTTTTCGATTATTTTTTTATTATGAAAACTGACGTGGTTTTGACACATTTAGATTCTTTTTTTGTTTGGTAGGTAATAAATACTTCAGAGGTAGTCCCATATACATTTTATTGAAATCGGTTCAGTAGTTTGATTTTTAAATCAAAATTACTAGGAAATATGAAGCATTCATCCAGGTATTCGAAGTTGAAGTCGGTTGTTTTTTTTTAAAGCGTATTATCTGTATATTGTGTGTTTAAGTTACGTACTGTACAGACGTACTTACGAATAAATCTATTAAATACGAGTACAATACTCTTCTGACAAGCTTTGGTTGTACCCAAACAACAAAAACCTTTTATTTTGCATTATTTTTATTACCGCGTGGAAAAAGAAAAGGTGTAAACAGGTGTAAAAATAAACTGCACACGAGAAAATAATGGAAAATATAAACTTGTACATTATACAAAGGAAAATATACCACCAACTGGTAAATAACCCACAAATAACCCTTAACAAAAAAAACCATAAATTAAATAAGAGTGCATTTCATTTATGGAGTTTTTTGTTAATAGCGACTAAATTGAAATATCTTAAAAGATCGTTTGACATATAAATGAAGGGATAATTCCTTAATCGATGGGGGATCAGCTTAAGCTCGAGAAAAATATTTGTCTACTCAGGCAACTACTTCGATTCTCCCCCTTATTCTAGATCATCCGATATTGTTTTTGTCCCCTGCGTTCTGATGTTAATATAAACGAGATCGACCAGTGACAGAAATACTATGCAGGTTCTGGAATAGCCTCCGCTGATCCGTATTTTCTTTTAACAATCTTCATCATTATCCTGCTTTTCGTCGTTGAAGTGTACATTATATTTCAACACAGGTTATTTCAACTTCTGCCTCCGCAACAAGCTCTTCAGCTGTATGTATGCCGTGAGGAATCTGAAAAATGGTTACAGGTTATTCATCTATTTCTCATTATAAACCTCGCCAAATACAGCCACATCTACTCAACATCACTGCCGTCAACATTCAGCGGGATAGCCAATCAGCGGCGACTGACTACATCGCGCAATCAGTTTCAGGGGATTAGATCATTACAAGTTCGAGTCACACTGTTGGACAACTTCTATCCCTGGGTATAAAAGTTGATAGGGTAGAAGTACTCATTTGTAAGATGGAGAAACTTCATTGTAGACGTTTTTATACTCCCGGGAATCCAGTTTCCTCGGTGCAGGCTTAATGTGTAGTGAGCATATACCTGAATTGTAAACACACTACCACATGCGAAATATACTCGTACAGTGTTTAAGGGTAATCTGTAGCTCCATCATATATGAGACATCGTCTGCGGTGCGGGTAAATTTTTCCTTTCCGATCTTTATATGTATGCATTTGTGATCCGGCGTTTCGCATTTATCTATTTTGTCCATCTTCGAGATTTCTCCGGACTGCAAAGAATCCAAAAACATTTAATTTAATATATATAATACTAGCTGCGCCCCGAAGGTTCACCCGCGATTCTTGGGATAAATGCAGCCTATGTTTTATTTATATAAGATACCTCATTACTAAATTTCATCTGAATCCGATCAGCCGTTTCAGCGTGAAAGAGTAACACATATCCATACATCCATACATACAAACTTTCGTGCTTATAATATTAATAAGTAGGATAAAATAAATAAAACTAATCCAAATCAAAATAATCGATATAGTATTAACAAGCCGTGGACCACCTCATTCAATATTAGTGCCAAATTCAATTGTCGTATGACAATTGAATTTCAATTATTTGATAAAGATTCATTGAAAGGAAATAATTCCATTAAACTAAAAGTTCTAAAAAGGTCTAGGATACAAGTATAATATCTCAACTTCAACTCTTGACTAATGGCGAAGTATAATATGTCCCCTCCCCCTTATTAAGGGGGAGGCCTTCATCCAGTAGTGGACGTCTTACGGCTGGCGATGATAATCTCTTAAGGTGGAATGAGGTGCCTCACTAGACTGAACTATTGAAATTCAAACATTTTCAGTGGAACTGCATTGCGCAGTAGCTGCCCTTATTACCCTGGGATATAATATGTAAAAAAAATTGAGGGTAAAGCTCATTACACACACATTTGATCCCACAGACAGTGCAGTAGTCAATGCCCGTCAGGCAGGTAGATGTTGTGAACTTGCGACCATCTCCTTTTGTAACAACTTGGCCCATAAAGCTTTAAACCTTTGAACTGTTGAACCATGAACAGAAAAAGGAGAAGCCTTCGCCTAGGAAACGGGACAGAACAGGCTGCAGATAATAATAAAATATGCCCTAGAAATACACTGCGATTCCCTTCTATCTGGAGCACAGCAATGTCACCACAATATTGCTTGACCGTTGTGATAAAAGAAAAAAACATGGCAAGGTATTGCAATACTAGAATATTAGAAATATAATTATCCTCATCTTCTTTCTACTAGGTGGGGTGGGCACGGCGCGCGTTTCCTTTCTCCACTTCAATCTATCAATCGTAAGCGAGCTTACCAGTGTGCCATGTTTTTTTTGCCAGCGAGTTTGCCATGTTTTCTTTTATTTTGATTCACTGCTCTTACAAGCTTATCAAAGGTTGTTCGTATTTACAAAAAAAGTATCGAAGTGTTTATCAGGTATCTGGATCCTATAATATAAGCTTTGCTTAGTTTGGGGCTATATGGCGCTGTGTGAAATTTCCACCAATATTTTATCATATTTCACACAATCAATCCAAACCTAACCATCCATCCATCCTTATGCCCCTTTACCGTTTTTTTTTACAATTAATAGAATATCATGTAGAATGGATTGTCTTACCTCATTGCTACCAGCCGTTGCTGTCGCCATCAAAGCACAGACTACAATATAATAATAACTAACACTGCCTTCTACATGTTTGGCTACTCATGTAGTAATATAATGACACCCTACAATTTCGACTTTAAATATCCTTTGTTGCATGTGACACAGTCGTTCTGATGGTATCATGTATGTTATGCTACTTTGTATTAGGGCGAGATGAACACGATAAACTATTGATACGTATACATTGTAATGGTAGAACTATACTGCAGATTTCGCCTGGGGAAGTATCCCACCTGTGCCAGTTAATCAATCGCCAAGGTTACTGTGTTTCGGTTTGAAGGGAAATGTTACCAGAGAAATTGACAAGAAATTGGGTATGAAGAGAATTAACATCTAATATCTCAGGGTGACGACCGCAGTAAAGTGCGGCGCAGTTTTTTATTGTTCACAGTTCGGGCACTGCTACTCTTATGGGCAGGTTTGACGCTTACCATCAGGCGAACGTCCCGCCAGTCTTGTCACTCGACTGTATAAAAAAACATGATTATAGCTAAACTTATATTATTATTAACGGGATATTTACCGTGATTATGTTGTGAAATGAGCTCCCGATATTAGTAAACAACCGTGATAGTTTAAAACATGATTATAGCTGTTCTACTACTTTGTAGGGCGAGATGAACACGATAAACAATATGATATAAATGATTACAGCCTTCTCAACCTATTCTGAGTTCATGCGCTCTACAGCGCAGTAGTGTAAATAGTTGAACAGAGTTATACCGTTAATAGTATTTCCTAGAGCTCTGTGGACTTTGCAGATTTAAGTTTCTTCAATAATTTGAGTCTGCTAAGGTTCTCTTAACTGCTAAAAAGTATGCGTGTAGTACCATCTTGTGAGATCATTGGGGGACTTACGAATTTTCGACAATATGCGCTACTAACTCCTGGACCTGGGTATGTCCTTAAACTGCAACCAGACCCACTGGTGGACGGGCAGCAGCGCCCTCTTGGTTCACGGTGGTGACCATTCAGCGATCACCAAGCCGCCTGCCAAGCGGATTATGGCAACACCCTTCTATAAAGAGGCCTTCGTCCAGCAGTGGACGTTTTATGGCTGACGACGACGGCGCTACAAATTCAAGTAAGTCAGTAGTAATCGGTCTACAATACACCATTAATATATATTTTTTAATATAAGGAAACCAGTAATAAAACTTTCAAACGGAAGGTAAAAGCAAACATTATTATTTTTGATTATGTACTTTAAAATAACAAACAGCCACAATTTTAAATGTATTGCCAGCTTTAAGAACATGTTACAAGAAAAGGATAACATCTTTAAACTAATTTTAATTCATCGCCTTTCTGTTCTTCGTCAAAGTGCACGTGTACAATGAAGCAGGCCATTTGTAAATCGCTTTTCGTTTTCTCGTCGTGTTTCGTCACAATAACAGTTCCCTTGAACGAGCCGCACATGCCTTTTTCGGGGAACTCCCTGTTGTCGAATATGTAGTCATTTAGTTTGTAAAAGCCCTGTAAATAAATGAAGTTCGAAGCGTTACAAAAGTTGCGCTCTTTACGCTCTTTACTTTGCGCTCGTTGCGCAATTTAGCTTTCATGTTTCTTTTACGATTGGCAAGGGATACAGAAGCCGTATTTCAAAGTTCTACCTTTCTCATTGGACAGTGCTCTTCCACGCCGTAATTCCTTAGCACCTCTTTAAAGTTTTCCTCAGCGCGTTTTATAAAAAACTGGCATAAACTCTCGTCCTCGAGAACAGCCACAGTATTGCATCCTAGTTCCGTCTTCTTGCAAGCTTCTAATATAATCTGAAAATAGTTTGAGATGTTTTTTTTACAAGGCCTTCTGTATGACTCACGTGAGACTTTGAAATGCTTAGCCTTCACACTATATATTCTTAGCCTCCGCGTAATTGACTCAAAGCCATGTTGACAACTCTGATATTTCAAGATCATAATCATGGCTCAGATAAACGCTTGGAAAAGGGATTGAATAAACAGCCCCAGTGGGACGTCAGTTCAGGATTCATTGTCCGTACATGAAATACTGATTGATAATACCTTAGTGATTAGCACATTGAAGGGTGTGAGCTCATATCATAGCAATGAGCTTAAGATGCGGGTTTGCTTGTTCTGCTCCAGGGAATCATCAAGTACACCATAACATGGGGGTAAGTACTTTCCAGAACTCGACTGGCTGGGTACCACCCGAAAATCTGCCGTCAAGTATTTAATGGAGCGTTTCCACAGCCTCACTTGAGATTTAGTTCCCATTCCGTGCTAGCGTGCTAGGTATGCTTACCATCTTCCATCGAACCGTCATTTTGACACGAAAGCTGTGGTCAATCACTCGGGTTTACTTTTGGTTTTGGGGTAGTTTTTATGCCTGACAGTCTGTCAAGCGAACACAAAAGTAAACCCATTTCCCATAAAAGGGTCTGTACTCACTCCAAATCCGTCTTCAGTGATATCCTCCAATAATTCCATTTCGCCAGAGAATGCATCGTGAGTATCGTTTATCTTCCTCATGAGTAAGTCTATGTCATACGGGTACTTCTCATGGTCTGGACAGCGTTCCGTCTTATCCACCAGCCATCTTCCTTTGCTCTGGAGAGTTTGACACATATCACCATAATATGCCAATCATTGAAAAAAATATAAAGCCAGTTAGGTTGCCCTTCTAAGAAATTAGGGACTAGGTGCTACGAATGCACTGTGAGTGTCGATTAAAGGTTTTAAATGTTGAAGAAATGTAGAATACCCTTGATATAGAATGCTGACAACTTGGGATAGAAGCGAATTGCCAAGGAGTATTGGCATTTGGCAGTCGAACAAGATAAAAGCGCTCTATATTTCTTGTGGTACTGACCATAATAATTATAAACTATACATTTTTAAACTCCCGACTTCAATTACTTGGATGGCATATTTTTCCACTTATTTTGATTCAAAACCCAAACTACTGAACCGATTTTGATGAAATTTTGAAGAGACCAATCTGAAAGTATATTTCATTTCAAATAAAAATAAAATCGGTTTATAAATGACGGAGATGCCTATACCTATGGAATCATTACCATCATCAGCCCACCTTACCTGCTACTGCTAGACATAGGCCTGTCCTAATGCACGCCATTTATTCCGATTATCGGCTTTTCCTTTTCAGTACCGTATTACGTAAAGGCAGAGCCATCCCATCTATCGGGCCTCAGAGCGTCCTACGCTACTTTTACTGAACTGCGGTCCCTACTCTAGAATATAGCGAGGCTATTTCAAACCTTACAACGACTTTGTTAAAGACACCAAGCACCACCACGCCGCACGCTAAAACACTGTACGCTAAGAACTTCCACATGTCTGCTTCCCTCGACAACGCCACATCTCTATATAGAGCCGAATATACGCATTCTCATGTCAAGAACAATCCCGATATAATCGAAAACATTTCTATGATTACAGGTGTCATTGTAGTCTGTGGTGATAGTCTGTAATTAAAGCAGGAAACGTGCAGTTAACACAGCACGGTATTGAACCGTTTCATGATTGAACAAATTGACATGTGATAATTACACTAATAACTGTAAAAATCGTTAAGGTCCGTACTCAAAAACCTCTAACGTTAAATGATGTTAGTTCCTATGGTCCTGTAGTTAGTATAGCTCTCTATTGTGGCAATGGGTAGGCCACATCGCTTATAGAATACTTATATATACGTTTTTTTGGTAAATACTCGTAATACATATAACACCTAGACACAGTACAAACGTCTATGTTGTCCTGTGTGGGAATGGAAACCACGCCCTAGCTCAAAACTAATAGCTATGGGCATAACCTTTGGGTGAAAGAGTTCTGTGATTTTCTTTCATACGATATGATAAACATTCTCGTACATACCTATAATGCCAAATTCAAGTGACCTTCATAGAGAGTTTTTTGTTAGTATAAACTTACATCAAAAGTTACATGGATATGTCCTAAAACTGCGTCCAGAGCCGCCGGAGGACGGGCAGCAGCGTCCTCTCGGTTAATGATGGTGAGTAATCTGCGATCCCCAAACCGCCTGCCAAGCGTGGGATTATGGCAACCCTCCTTAAGGCAAGAGGCATTATCCAGGAAGACAATAGGAGAATACGTTTGTATGGAGAAGCGCTCACCCTATTCCCCCTTAACCATTGGACGTAAACCATTGAGCTAATATCTATATAGTCACAAACGTGCAAAAAATATGTCGGCGCCAAAATTTGTTTTGAATAAATCAATAATACCTTATGATGTGCCATAAATAAAACAAAAGAAAGTCGATAAAGAGTCAATTAACGATTACAAGTCAAAAAAATTGGTTTACACGTTTTTCGACCTTCTTGACATTTATCGTTTAATTTGTTTTTTGTTATACTCTTACGGCCTTAATTAAAAAAACTTCTCAACCGTTAATCACTGCTTAAGATGCTCCGCTATCTTCTCTCTGACGTGAAGTGTAACATGCAAGAACAAGACAGAGAAGTTTAAGCAGTGACTATTTTAGGTAAGGCTTTTAAAGTTAAACTAAACTTGCTTTTACACAAAACCATTTATTTTTAGGTTTTGGTTTTAGGTTATTGGTAGGTACGTAAGTCGCTGCACGTAGTAGCTATGGGTAACTCAACAGATATTCGTGAGCTGCGGTTCAGATCACGGTTCATTCAAATGAGATGAATTCTTGAACCGACTCACAGATCAGCTCATTCCGCTCTAAATACTTCGTTATGCCTCAGAAGATTCATTCAATCTGTGGCGAACCGACTCCAGTGGTTTACATTGGCGCGGGCGGTGCATACTCGGCATCGCGTCGCGCTCACTTCGTCGCTCGGCTAAAATCGGTTCAACCGCTCTTCTGTTGCTGCGTTCCGTAATGCGCTAAAAGTGATAATATCGTGAATCCGACCAGCTGAGCCGCGAGCTGCGTGTGAACCGCGCTTTGGATTGAGCTGTGACTCGGCGAGTCAAACTTCTCTAGTGATCTGTATATTTGAACCGGTTCAGAGCTGAGTTACACACGTCTAGCACGTAGTGACCGCGAAATCCCAGAGATGGTGTTGTCCTTTTGTCAAAAAGAAATTAGACTTACGATTTCTTAACTCAGGCGTATCTAGACATAGAAATCATTGGAAAACGGTGTATTTTTTGCCAAAAGTGGAAAAAATTAAGTTTTTTATTTAACCTGTGTTGTGTTGTCCCACTGCTGGGCAAAAATCTAATGGTGGTGTTTTATTGATTTAATTATTATTTATTTAGTAGGGACAAGTGGACTAAGCTTTCCACTTATCGCTACCGGTAGATCTAAGTGGAAAAAATCCACCTATCCCTACCGGTAGGGATAGGTGTGCCCGTTTTTTGACTGTTTTCATTTAGAGCTTGTGACTCTTTAGATATTAGCTCAATGACGTAAACACTTGAAATTGGGAGAATGCATTTTTTGTAAAGTGCAAGGATTCAATCCACTAAGATAGGTCCCAAGTGGCATTCGGGGTTCTATATAAGATGTCTAGTCGTTCACATGTACTCCACAAGCTGTGTAAGTCAGCTGTATAAGAACTGTATAGCTTGCTATAATGCTCTTATAGAACCAGTTTGGGCACAAATTAGACAGCCTTAAGTTCACTATGGCTGTACATTAGCAGTATAATAGCATTATAATAGCAGTTTAAGTAGTAACATCGGACTTAAGGCTGACTTACGGCACTATATGGGACGCAGTGTGAACCATACAACGTACATGAGTGTAATAAAGAGTAACAAGTGGCTAAATACACAGCCTTCACAGTTAATTTAATATATAAAAATCCGACAGTGCTGCCTAAAATTCACGTGTGTCCTAAATTATTTCTTATTTTATTATAATTATTCCTCATCATTAGTTTTGGTTTTGTGTGTGCCAGAAAGCGGATATCAATTGGATAAAAATTTATGATAACACGCGGTATAAGTACCTGTTTTAAATACTTAATAATGTTAAAGCCTATGGGAATGCAACTTAATCGTGAAATGTATACATATTTACAGCTAAAATATTCACGCGCCTCTGTAAAAAAGCGATATTCATTTTAAAATATTTAAAACTGGCTGAGAGGAAATCTACAATTTTCATTTTTTGATATTATATTGGCATAATTATACTACGGTAATTAATTATAACATGAAACCAAAACTCAATCGCTCTATCTGCGTATTTTGTGATAAATCTGCATGATAATTTTGGAGATTTATTTGGTAAATATTTTAGGTTACGTAGAACAAAATGGTGGAAATTAAATATACAGCTATGTGAACTGTTATAACTCCAATTTAATGCGGTGAGCATATATATAGGTTCACATGTGTTCTGTTAGAATGCTGTTATCTGTATGAAGTCCCACATTTGTACCACTACAGAGCCAATGTCTATAAATTTATTCTAATGTGAACTTATTTACAGCTTTAAGATGTAGTTCAGGTCAATTGTGTATCATCGTTTAATTCTTTCATTAAACTGAAATTTTAGAGATCCGCAATAATAATTATTGTCCGTTAAATCGCCTAGCCCAGGTACTAATAAGTCAAGTATGAATACCTAAAGTACAAATTTTGTAACAACCTAACAACCACCAGCTTGTGGGATAAGTGTAATAGAATATCACATTCACATTCATGTTCAGCTTACAGCAAATAAGAGTAGTACTTGTGGACAAATAAACTGCTATTGATGTTAATGGACAACACATATAGTCCTTTTAACAGCCTACAGTACACATGAGCACCATTTAAACACTTCTGTACAGATAGTAAAAAAAGGTTATTTTAATGATTACAAACAAGTCCTACTACAGCTACTAGCTGTATAACAGTCTAAAACAAGTAAACATAACAGCCTTTGGCTTTATAAATGACCACGTGTGTTCTATTAAAATGCTAGCTCTATATCATCGTACAAGTAGGCCGTTAAACAGCGGTTGCCGTATCTCTACCCTCCTATAATGCTCTTAGTCAGACGGCTGACTAAAGGATAGTTGTTAGAGTATTATAAAACCAACAATCGTATAAAAGTATAACTCTACACTCCTATAAGTCCCTTAGACAGGTATAGGTGTTATTAATCGCAATAATGCAGCTTATACATCACGAGTGAACTGTAATAATGCTTCAAGTACACCTGGGAACTAAATGTGTACTCTTAAATGGAGTAAAATGCTATTTGGGGTGTTTTTGAATATCATCCCTATCATCCCCAATCCCTAAGGGGATCCAGGGCTATTAACGTTTTTGTGGAACTTTTTAATCTGTGACTGGATTACTTTGTACAACTCATATGTTAATATGAAATAAATTATTACTTTGTCATTTTATTTAGTTTATTTCAACACTTAAGGGCGTTTGCAGTGGACGTATTCTGGCTGATGATGATGTTTTCAAAAACTAGGCTGTAAACGACTCATTTAAGATAATAAATTCTCACCATTCTCCAATGATCATGTATTCTATGGTCATTGTTACCCATTAATGGCCAAATAAAAGCTGCTTTATTGTAATTTATTTAATACAATTATAATTAAATAATATTGAAAACTTACATAATAATAATTATATGTCAACACCTATCTGGATGTAACCACTCGCCCAAACGTACCCATCAGGCTAGCAGCGTTCCCGCGTTTTATGGCCAAAGAAATATGTTGGGCCAAATATTATTTAATAAGAATACTTTATCGTTATTTATTTGTTGAATATACACCATATTTCACTAAACCGTCTGTGGTGAGATGCATGAATAAATGCATAGTAAATAAATATAATCTTCCTATTATTATTTCATAAAGTAATTGCATTTCTGTTAAGAGATAACATTTAATTGTAAATACTGTAAATATCAGATTTTCGTATGATTGTTGTATTCTCCCGAACCAATAGTATGTGCAAGTTCTTTAAAAAAACCGACTTCAATTTCGTTTACCTGGAAATATATTTTTCCCAGTTATTTTGATGTAAAATCCAAACTACTGAACCGATTTCGATATATATTATATGAGACCACCTCTGAAGTATGCCTACCACATAAAAAACCTCAAAATCAATTCGTTATTGGCGAAGTAATCGCGTACAAACATACGAAAAAAAACTACGCAGTCGAGTTGAGAACCTCCTTTTTTGAAGTCGTTTGAATAGAGGAGGATATTTTGACAGATAGCTCACATTACAAGATATACTGTAACGCAAATATTCGGAGAGACATATTTTTACCCATGAACATCATGATAAAGTTAAATTTTTTAAACTCAAGTTTATTTATTTATTGGCTATCATTAAACTTACAAACTATGCGAGTGTTACCCGCTGGCCCCAAACCCGTCCCAGACTGTCTTGGGGTCCTACTTATAAGCTATATATATAATAACTCATTGAATCTATCGCACGCTCTTGCTAGTCGATTATTAAACAACACATTACAAAGCCTAAAATGAGATTAAATAGTAATAGTAAACTTAATTATTTGCTTTAACGTATAAGGGCGTCTTATTACACAAAGCTGATATTTGTTTTTTTATTTTTCGTCTTCATCATCGTCATCGTCGTCGGTTTTATCGAAAGCGAGGTCGACAATGATGCATCCGACTTTAGTGATTCCTTCCATGACGCAGCACTCCGCTGTGTAGCGCCCCCACGGACCCTCATCCGGCATGCCGTCCCAGTTCCACAAATATTGATCAAACTCGTATTCACCCTGGAAAGAGACAGTATTAATGCCGTCTTGGAATGCTCGGGTAACCGCGTCTAACCAGTGGGCAATGGTTTGTTGCACATGAGTTGAAACATGCAAGCACTACATCACATGAGGCCACGCTTCATTTTGGGCTCACCCCATGCTTATCCCCGCTAAACCACGCTTCCGTTATCTTTTTGGCGGGATAAAACATCGTGAGAAAACTTGCAATGTTCGGAGAAGATAGCGCATGTAAATTCGTCTGGTAGCTTATTCAACTGAATGGGGCCAATCGTATTTCCAGGTATAGGGTTTCGGGTAGGCACAGCGCCAGCAGTTACAAGGCTGACATGGTGTTTACAGAGAGATCATTATGCTAACCTTTTCCACGGGGAATTCAGGGTTTTCATATCCAGCCAAGATAAGCATATCCTTGAAGTTATTCTCCGCGTACTTTTCGACCATATCTCCGAAACAAGTTTCTGTTATCAATTGGTACTGCTTACAGCCTCCGTCCACGTGCTTGCACACGTCTACACTCGCCTGAAAAGTAATTTAAAACCCAATAAATGCGCAAAATTATTTAAATATGAAGATCTATAAGAGCCAAGATCTATAAAATGACCGAAAACTTGTTTTCCGACTACCACGCAGTGGCAGCACAATTCTATCGAAGCTGTGAACTCAGTTTTACACTTTGAATTTTACCGGGATTTAGAATAATTTCACATATTATCTAATAAGGAGGGATATTCTATAGTAAATTAAACTAAACTAACTATAATCATTAACTATTTATTAAACATATTGAACCAACTAAACGAATTGTATAAAATATAGTTAAACTTGGTATGTATCCTAACAACATCTAAAAAAAACACGGTCATTATTTGCGACCTAACGCGATTTTCAACCGACTTCAAAAAAGGAGGTTCTCAATTCGACTGTATGTATATATATTTTTTTGTATGTATGTTACGCGATTACTCCGCCAATTATGAACTGATTTTGATGATATTTTTTTTGTTTGGTAGGTAATACTTCAGAGGTAGTCCCATTTTATCGAAATCGGTTCAGTAGTTTGGTTTTTATATCAAAATTACTAGAAAATATGAAGATGTCATCCAGGTATTCGAAGTTGAAGTCGGTTGTAATTTTTTTTAAAACGTATTTTCGGCTAAGGTGACTGCGTCCTATGATGGAAATAATTATGCCGAAATCCTATTCATGAATACTCAATTCCAATCAATAATTAATTCCTTTTCATTATTCATTGGTAGATGGAAAACGCACGAGCTGCGTGCTGAAGAGAATACCTAAATTCAGCAGTCGAATAAAGGTTGTTGATAATGAATAATCGGTCAACACCAAAAATTACTTCTTGATGCTGAAAATTACTTCCTATTTCAGTTACATTGCATGCTTCGATCTTATCTTATCTTCTTAGCTATAATGACCAGCAGGGCTAACATGCGCACCGCGAGAAATTTTTGTCGTGTCTATATGTCGTGCGAAAACGAGACAAACTTATACAGATTCGTAGCCATGTCCTGTTTTGTAGAATCGAGAAAATTTTCTCGCGGTGCGCATGTTATGCCTGCTGGAACTACTCTTTCTCTATCTAGTCTATTTAAATTGTCTTTTTGAGTATTCTCAGTTTAAAAACATATTATTGGTAGAAGGTATATTGGTAGAATTGTCATTAAGCGCATTTACACTTAATGTCGGCCAGCGCGGCCCGTCACATTTCCGTTCTATTCGCTTCTCTCTTCAGTGATTAAAATAATGAATGATTTCAGCACGGACATAACATTCACAAAATAGTCACCCCAAATAAATTATTCAAATCTTCGTGGAAGGTCATGGTGCCTTGGAAAATGTCGTGCGACCGATTGTACTTCCTCTGGCAGATATCGAACTCGAACTTGTCAGTGTCTCCTGATTTCTTCTCTATGTTGAGCAGATTCCACTTCCCGGGACCCTGAAAACATGCAAACAAACTTAATTGCAAAACAATAAAACATTCTAAAGGTAATTAAAGGGGGAATGAGGTCCAGCAGTTGATGTCTTCTGGTTGATGATGTCAGTTTAATTTACCTTTTATCATAAAAATCAACTTTGTTATTAAAACGACCTGGGAGCAGTAGGTTTCGTATTCGCACAACATGCTATTTGTAGAATAGTCGGTCGATGTCAATTGACAGCCTTATAGCTCAGTTGGTAGCATGTCTGCCTTCAGAGCTGTAGGGCGTGGGTTCGATCCCCCCCCAGGGCAAACATTTATGTGACGAACATAGATGTTTGTTCTGTGTCTGGGTGTAGTATGTATTATAAGTATGTATTCACGAATAAAAATGTATATAAGTATTCTATCAGCTATCTGGTTTCCATAATAAAAGCTTTGCTTAGTATGGGGATAGATGGCGCTGTGTGTAAAATGTCCCCCAATATTTATTTATTTATTTAATTAAATATATATTTGTTGCGTTATCGTTTAGGATTAGGAAGTTTAGGTTTGAGTGACTTTCCGTGTGAGGTTGTGGTCACAGTCGCCGCGCCACCATGCAGGAGCACACTGCACTGCAGGAGCATGCTGCTGTAGTGCATACTACAGGTTCGAGTGTATGTACTTCGCGTGCCAAACGCTGCGTCTAGGGAGTGCATTGCACTCCCTTCAAAGCTATTTTATTTAGTCTTCGCTTCCTTATCGGTACAAGACGTCAATATAAATTTTAAAGAATGGGTCACTCATCAGCCAGTCGACGTCCACTGATGGACGAAGGCCTCCTTCATAGAAAGGGGTTGCCGTAATCCCCACGCTTGGCAGGTGGATTGGGGAATGCTCACCACCGTTAACAAAGAAAACGCTGCTGCACCTGCTTCCAAAACCACCTGAGGTGGGGACCTTAGGTTAGAAGACCCATTTTTTTTAATGCAGTTTCAGGACCTGGGTATGTCCTAAAACTGCATTTAAAAAATGGGTCTTATTGTGCCGTAAAAAATCCACTAAAAAGTTTGGCCGTGATAAGGCAAACGTTTCTTTTCATCGGTTAGTAGAAAAATGTGGAACGCTCGGTTTCCATACAGTTTGAGGAACGTCTGTCCCTCGTTATTTATTTTGATCAATGGCTGTAGAGAATGAGATAACTTACTATCATTGCATCAGCAATCGCTGTTATAAACAAATAACACAAAGAATTGTAAAAAAATATTACTTTGAACATGATGAATCAATGCTCAATGAGCTCGATTAAATGAACGTATGTGCTTTATTTCCGTGTGTATAAATAATAAAACTCATAAATGAGTGTCGTGTCGAAATGTCATAAAGATCGCATCTGGGTGCTGTAATTACTATTTTTCAAGTTCTACGTGTGGAATTTCACCAGATTACATGATATGTAATCTGGTGAAATTCAACATTTAAAACTAGCCACGCACCTCGGTTTCGAATTTCAAACCGTATACTTTGCTAGGATATACAGTAGGTAAACATAATTCAAGATTTTTATACGCTATGTCCATTCCGAACCTCACTCAAAGCTGCGCGTCCACTGCGTACGAAGCGTCGGCATTTATAAAATGCCGATAAGGTGCGTCCACTGCATCCGAACGGCGCGTTCGCTGCGGATGACGTCATTGGCAGAAACACCGGTAACTTCCGAATGGCGCGTACGCTGTGGCATCAGCATTTGCACCGGAAAAATCGGGAACGGACTCGGCCGATCTAGTGCACGCAGTTCCATAGAAATCAATACAAAGCAACAAATCCTTCCGCTTCGATGCCGACGCATTGGACGCGGAGCTCAAATCTAACAGTTACAGCTTAAAGAAGTAACAAAGTATGCTTTTAAAAAAAATACAACCGATTTCAACTTCGAATACCTGGATGAACCGATTTCGATAAAATGTATATGGGACCACCTCTGAAGTATTACCTACCAAACAAAAAAAGAATCATCAAAATCAGTTCATAATTGGCGGAGAAATCATGTAACACACATACAAAAAAAACATACAAGTGGAATTGAGAACCTCTTTTATTGAAGTCGGTGAAAAGACGTGATGAGACCATTGGCCTTCAGTACGACAACATACAGTAGCAGCAAAAACAGCGGTTCGCTTCTCTATCATTGACTTGTAAATTTATACAACACTTTTAAACTATCACGGTTGTTTACTAAAGTTATATTATTATTGACGGGATATTTACCGTGATTATGTTGTGAAATGAGCTCCCGATATTTCGGCGCAGTTGCATGCACCATGTTCACGAGTAGACATACTACGTTCACGAGATGACACCTGGATGACATCCAGGTGTTCGAAGTTGAAGTCAGTTGTTTTTTTAAGCCTTTTCTCGTACTTATTCAATAGGCATGGTGACTACAATTTTTTTATTACCTCATAAAAAAGCTGATCATCAATAGAGCCTAACAACGAAAAAAAAATTTAAAATAATTCAAAAATAAATAAGTTCTAAGTATTTTAATTTCAAGCTAGACAGAGAGCGCGCTATACTGAGCTATGACGTCCAGCCTCAGGCGCGCCATACAAATGCTATACTAACACGTGCTTTGCGAGAAAGGGATAGAGCACCCCCTCTCTATCCCCACCTAAAACTTTAAACGCTCATATCTCTGAGATTTATCAACCAATACAATTATTTTTTTCAGTATGTGTAATGTATTTAGTTATATTCATCACTAAGCCTGTTATTTGTCATAAATTAAACATTAGGCCACACGCCTATTGTGGCGATCCCGAGTTGCTGCCAGTAGGCCTTTAACATTGTAGGGAAATACAACAGTGTTTTAAATTACTGTTACCAACCGACTTTTTTAACCTTTCGCTGTATGTTTGTTAAGCGATTACTCCGCCAATTATAAATTGAATTTGATCATATTTTTTTTGCTTGGTAGGTGATTCTACAAATTATATACATTTTATCGAAATCGGTTCAGTAGTTTGGTTTTTAAATCAAAATAATTGGAAAATATGAAGATGTCATCCACGTAGTCGAAATTGAAGTCGGTTATTTTTTATTTTTTATGTGTTTTATGTATGAACATGAACAGGTCACCGGAGTCATTATTTTGATGGCGCTAACGAGACTCCCTACGTATCTGTCTGACTGTATGTTTATTCTTTGTTATTAGAGACCTTGAGGTACCTGATAGAGGTTGTGTGTGCAAACAACTAATGTTTCCATTTATCTCTAAAACGGGTTGACCGTAAGAAAATCGTATCTAACGGTTTTCTGTAAAAAGTTTGTGTTTCATCGGCAATGTACGTAGTATTATTATTTCTTCTGTGGCAATGGTTCTTAGATGGCTGTTATGGTGTTAACACCTATTGTTGTGTCATAGGCTTTTATCAAAAAAATTAAATGTTGTTTTCGTTGTTTCACAAATTACTATACATTATACCATCACCTGTGCTATCACTTCACTAATATCATAAATGCGAAAGCTTGTCGGTGGTTGTTTATGTGAGTGGTTGTACTGAGTTGCAAACAGGTTTGCCTTCTCTGCAGCGGTATGAGCCAACGAGGTCAATGAGGTCAGTTTTCACCAGTGGAGGAAGGTAGGGGCGACAGAAATTAGCTCCGACTGATTTAGGGACCAAAATGCTTTACTACCCGCAGGGTGCGAATCCAGTTTGTTCCCTATTCGTTACAGCGTGAAGGATCCTTCACGCTGCACCCTGCGGGTAGTAAAGCATTTTGGTCCCTAAATCAGTCGGAGCTAATTTCTGTCGCCCCTACCTTCCTCTACTGGTGAAAACTGACCGCATTGACCTCGTTGGCTCATACCGCTGTAGAGAAGGCAAACCTGTTTGCAACTCAGTTTGCGGAATCTTCATGTCTGGATGCTGGTAGCGCGACACCTCCAACTCCTTCTGGCAGTACGACATTTATGTCTGATATTCGCATTCGCCAAACTGAGGTTCGTAAGACGCTACGCAATCTGGACCTGAACAAAACCACAGGCCCGGACGGTATTCCAGCCTTAGTTCTGAGGATCTGTGCACCTGAGCTGTCTCCTGTACTGACACGCCTCTTTCGCCTCTCTATGGAAATTGGTTAAGTGCCGAAGTCGTGGAAGCTGGCTAACGTGCAACCTGTGCCCAAAAAAGGTATAGTCGTACCGACCCTGTCAACTACAGTCCAATCTCGGTCACGTCCATACTCTGCTAGACTATGGAATGTGTCCTCAACAACAGGCTCTTGGCATACCTAGAATCGAATGACCTCCTTAGTGACCATCAATACGGGTTTCGCCTAAACCGGTCAACTGGGGGATCTTCTAGCGTATGCCATTCACATCTGGAGTGAGGCTGTCGAGAAACACGGGGAAGCGTGTTTGCCAGCATGACATCCTTATTAGCAAGCTTTCCGCCTACGGCTTGTCCACCGGCTTCATTGCTTGGATATCGGACTTCCTGAAAGATCGATTGATTCGAGTGGTCGTCGATGGCTGCTCGTCCGACGAAAAGGCTATATAAATGCCGGTGTTCCTCAGGAGTCGGTGCACTCTGCGACGCTCTTCCTGCTGCACATTAACGATCTGCTTAAGCCCGGTACTTTTGGGTATGCAGATGACAACTCTGTTGTAGATACAGTGCACGAGCCAGTGGACCTGAAATCCAGTCTCTAAGAGTGGCCATGGTCGAGCGCTTGAACTTGACCCTTAAGACTTTCTCGGACTGGGGCGATGCCAACCTAGTCAAGTTCAATGTAGCTAAGACCCAGGCGTGTCTGTTCTCCGCTAAAAGGAGGCCATTCGATCTGGCTCCTTCTTTTCGAAATGTGACCGTTCCGATAACCGACCAACTTGATCTCTTGGGCGTTGCTTTGACTCCAACCCTCAACTTTGGCTCATACATTGAGTCAAATGCTCAATTAGCTGCCAAAAAGCTGGGTGTCCTCTCGAAGGTGCATCGGTATTTCACGCCGGACCAGTTGCTTTCATTATACCAAGCGCACGTCCGGTCGTGCATGGATTACTGCTCGCACCTTTGGGATGGATCGGCTAAGTACCAGCTTGAGACGTTGGAATTAATCGAGAAACACGTCAAGAGAATCATTGGCAACGACTCCCTGGCTCGGAACAAGTTACAAAGTCTTAGTTATCAACGAAAAGTAGCTAGCCTTTCGATATTATATTGGATACATTTCAGATAGTGTGCTTCGGATTGCCATGATCTTATTCCCCCCTGCACATTCTTCTATCGGACAGCCAGGACCTCGAACAAGCGACACCGTTTCATGGTTGATATACCTAAAACTCGTACGAAACGGTTTGATTCCACTTTCTTTATTCGAACTGCTGAACAGTGGAAAGCGCTGCCCGAGTGGGTTTTCCTCGATAATTATAATCTGGGTGTCTTAAGTCGCGAGTGAATCGGTTTCTTCTAGGCAAGCGTGCTCTATCGTAGGCTGTATCTTCGTTTAACATCAGACGAGATGGCAGTCAAACGCAAGCTTATAAATAGTAAAAAAAATACCAAAAAAAAAACACTTTTTCTTTATAAATCGCGGGTGAAACCGCGATGCGCGGCTAGTTTTTACATAATGCGGTAACATCCGGAACTATCATTATAAATTGGTGCCAATTTACAACGCAGATTTTACTACAGTCACACTAATTATAATACTTAATGATTTGCATTTGATGGGTCGAATTAAATAGTCATACGACCTCTTGACTTATGACTTAATGATTTGAATATAAGACATTACTAATCTGTTAGGGTGACGATTGCTACTGTTTTGGGCAGGCCTGATACCACGAGGCGAACGTCTCGCTCGTCTCGTCACGCCATTGTATTCAAAAAAGTAATTTTCCATAAGATTATTCCGTACAAATAAGGCAAATCGATGACAAAACCTATTAACTGTTGGTACCTACACTACACCTATTACCAACCTATTATTACCTACCTATTTCGCCAAAACCAAGCGTGTTTTAGTACCTACATGCTGGAGCGATTCCAAACGCGACGAAAGCGTCTTCTGTGGTGGATATTTCCCACATTCGCACAAAGCGCTTTGTTTCAGATTTCGCTCAATATTTTAATTCAATTCCAGAATAAACCTCCTTCCTCCCAACATTGTCGATTCCCAAAAGATGAGACAAAACTTTCACACGTGAACTTATATGGTAAATAAAGCCGTCAAGGTACGAGTCTCTTGTGCCTCGGACAACAAGGGTTCCGTACCACTACAAATACTATAGGTAATCCGCGATGGTAACGAATATTCTGTGAACATTTCAACCGGCTATCTATTACGATTCACGAGATTATACTGCCTTACACATTATTTTATTTGTACTATTGGTCAAAATGGTAGAACTAAGAAAACTCTCAGGACCTATCAAAACTCCGTAAAAGTATATAATGTGAAACTCTTTTCAACCGACCTCAAAAAAGGAGGTTCTCAATTCTACTGTATGTTTTTTTAATGTATGTTACGAGATTCAGCTCGGCCAATTATGAACTGATTTTGATGTTTTTTTTTTTTAAAAGATTTTGAAATTTTGATGGACTTAACTATCTCGCTTGAAACATTATTTTAGAGTTTTCGTACTTTATGTTATTTATTTACGTCCAAAGTGGCGTTAAAATTGAGCTAAGATACAAGATGTTTCCTGGCTTATAACTTTCATGTTTATTAACTTTTTTCTTTCTTATCAATTAATAATCCTAGATAATAAAATTTAGTACATAATATACCTAAACCATTACATAGTGGAGTAATATAACTTCCCCGTTTCTATGGAGTAGTGACCGGCTTGTTTACTCTTAAATGGCCGTTGCTCCGTCCACCTCACCGTATTTAACCGAGACGCTACTGCCCGTCCTCCGTTGGTACTGCATGAAGTTTGAAGACAAAACCCAGTAAAGTTGTAAAGAGTTATCTAATTGTTGCAGGCTAATGAACTGCGCACTGCAGTCAGCGACGGCGGTGGACGAGCACAGCATAGCGGCCGCCATGCTGCCCCTCGCCACCGCCTACTGCCGCAAACTGTGCACCGGCGTCATACAGTACGCTTACATGTGTATACAGGTTCGTATCATACGAGTACACCCGCTGAAGAATTACAGCTGCGGTGGGCCCTACCCTATCGCATTGCTAAATATAATGCGGCTTGGCCCACTTCCGTGATTCCGTTAATGGTGGTGGGCATGAGCATTCTGCGAGCCCCAAGCCGCCAAGCGTGGGAAATATGGCAATCCCTCCCATTGGGGAGGCATTCGTCCAGCAGCGAACGTCTTCTGGCTGATGATGATGTGATGTAAAGACTAGTTGGGAGACCGCTCGATTTAAAATTGTGAGCTCGGGGCTTAAATCGGGCCAATATCAATGAACTCTTTGGAGTTTATTTATTTATTTATTAAGAACACCAACATGATGTACGTCATTTCCCACATCTGATACATGGTATGTTAGTACCATGTGTTTATGTACCATATTTTCGTACGAGTGACTTTTCGGTGAAGAAAACATCGTGAGGAAAACTCCTTAAGTCCGGAGAAGAAATTCAGTGGCGTATGTAAATCTGTTAACCCGCGAATAAGGCCCAGTCGCCCTTCGAGGGTAGGCCGTAGTCCAGCAGCGGACTAATAAAAAGGCTGATAATGTAAACGTAGTCTAAAGATCGTAACTGTTTCGCTCCCGAATGCTGGGAGGACAGTGGTGACATAATATTATTGTTTGTCTAGGAGCACCAAGTGTGGACGAGCCAGCAGTTCTGGGAGGCGGCGTTCTACTCGGACGTGCAGCGCGATATCAAGGCTCTCTACCTACCCAGCCCCACGCACCAGCGGGTGCCCAGTCCGAGGTATCATCATCAGGGGGGCCTCGTCGTCCCATGTTGGACATAACCAGAGGGTAGTAGTGGAGGAGAAGGGAAGAGTCCCTTCTCCTCCACTACTGGCGGTCTTGTGCCCGTCTCATCCAGTCACGACCTCCTTATCGCCTGATATCATCCACTCAGAGGTTCAGCGGGCGGCCTTGTCCACGGGTGGTAGCTCTATTTTTTCATTCCTGGATTCTCCTGGCCATGCTAACTTTTCGTCATATTATATTAGTCCGAGGTATACACACTCTAATGAAACGAAATTAAAGCTTTATTAAAGCTGTTTGTCTAGACCTTACAATAAAATACGAAATATTACTTTTCGGCGGTGTTCCTTAAATAGAAAAAAAACCTGATCAAATACAAATAATTTATTTCTAATACAAAGTTATAGGATTGGCAGCGTTCGGGAAATTGCGTAATATCTTCTCGTCCAAAATCCCGCAGTGTCTGAAGACAAGGGTCTTTAACCAGTGTGTGTTGCCAGTGATGACATTTGGAACTGAAACGTGGTCTTTAACTACTGGCCTTTTGGAGATACTCAGAGTCTCGCAACGGGCAATGGAGTGACCTATGCTCGCAGTTACTTTGCGCGATTAAATTCGGAACGAGGATATTCGCCAAAGAACCAAAGTCGCCGACATAGCTCGCAGGGTTTGCAAGTTGAAGTGGCAATGGGCAGGCCACATCACTCGAAGAACCTGTTCAGGCATTTATAAGTTTTGGTGGAATAAAGACTCACAAACATACAAGAACCTCGAAAAAATTACACTCATTTTTTGGGCAGTCGTGTAATAAATTAAGCTTTTAATGCTGTATTACAATAGGAATGGTTTACTAAACTTTTTCTTAATATCCGGCAGCCGGTTTAACTATCTATCTATCGCCGCCTCTCGCAAAAGCTCGAAAATTACACGACTCTTTTTTTTTTGCTATGTTCGCCTGAATTTTGTCTTGGTCTAGGATTTTTAAGATACAAAGTTCACCAGGTCATCCAGTTCTTTATTATAATTGCCGGTTATTGTTGCATAATGAGAGTGGACATTTCCGCAGCCTGGACTCGAGAGAGGACGAGGACTACATTTCCCTTCTGAAGGCACAGGAGCCCAGTGCTCTGGAGATCGCCGCGGAGCAGATGCGATTATGGCCTAGCTTACTGCCAGGTAACAAATCATTCCAATTTATTTACTGACTGATAGAATCCCTTTCGGCATCCCGGCCGACGCACCGCTACCGTCCCCAACAACAGAACTGAAACGTGGTCTTTAACTGCTGGCCTTTGGTGAAACTCAGAGTCGCGCATCGGGCAATGGAGAGAGCTATGCTCGGAGTTACGTTGTGCGATAAAATCCGGAACGAGGATATTCGCCAAACAACCAAAGGCCACGTCACTGGAAGAATTGATTAACGATGGGGAAGGTTCTTGAGTGGCGACCACGAACCGGAAGAAGCAGCGTAGGCGCGGCCTCCCACTATATATATAGGTGGACCGACGACATTGTAAAAGTCGCGGGCAACCGGTGGATGCAAATGGCAGGTTGTCGTACTGAGTGGCGGTCTAAGGGCCTTCGTTCAGCAGTGGACGTCTCCGGACTGATGATGATGATGAGAATCCCTTTACTACGCATACCAAAAGTTATAGATATACCGTATTATGCACAAAACACTAAAATAATTAATCAACCTATTTTAGTTATAAAGTGTTATATAAGTCTTCTTTTTTCAAACTCATTCTTAATTCGAAAGAAATTGACAAATAAATCACTATTTAACTAAAATAGGTTTATTAACTGTTTTAGTGTTTTATGCATAATACGGATAGCATTTACCTATTGTGACGACAAACTCTACAGGGTTATTGACTAGTTACCAATAGCCCCTGTAGTGTTATTTTCTTTTCACTATCATAATCACCCATACTCAGCCTATAAAAGGTTAAAACACATTGTTTATAGGATGAGTATGGATGATTATGATGGTGAAAACAAAATAACACTTCACCCTTAACACTTTATTCTGTAGACATATGACCTGCATTTACAATTGTCAATTTAATAATACCTAATATAAGTAATTGTGGAAGGCGTATGCTATAATTAGTTCTATAGTTACGATTAGGGTTGGCACCTTTTTTTTAAGCAAATAGAGTATATTTAATTTTCTAGGCTAAAAAAAAGGTACAAAATCTGAAAATAAAACACTATTTATTTACCAGACTATTTATCTTCCATACATATATTATATGACATTTTATATAATATTTGTTACTCTTAAATATATTATCTTTACAATCGCGCCACCTAGCAAAAAAAATGGTTCTGTGTGGTTAGATTAGAAGAACTTAGAAAAAAAAATGGTTCTGTGTGGTTAGATTAGAAAAACTTAGAAAAAAAATGGTTCTGTGTGGTTAGGTTAGAAGAACTTAGAAAAAAAAATGGATCTGTGTGGTTAGGTTAGAAGAACTTAGAAAAAAAAATGGTTCTGTGTGGTTAGGTTAGAAGAACTTAAGATCGACTTCTAAGATTGTATTTATCACATAGTTGATTTATTTTTTACATATTTTATTTTATTATTGTAATCGACAGCGTTATAACAATACATGCTAGATAATACAGTAGTATAAAGCTAAGGCCAATGATGATTACATTTATATAGATAATAATGCGTAGTTTTACACAATTTTACGTTTATGGATAATAATAACATGTAGTAACATTTATATACTTAGTAATAGCCTACTGGCATACAAAAATCGTTTAGATACGAGATAAATAATTAAATAAGGAACTTGTGCGTGCTTGTGTGCGTGTGTGTGCGTGTGTGATGCGCCGAATTACTTACCGAGCCTGTGGAGCTTTTTAATTTCTACTTTTAGGTTATTTTTAGATAAATGGTAAATGTCTAGCTTAGAGTAATGAGTGTTATATGTTTGAGCGGCACGACAAAGAACAGAGTTTCGAGCATAGTTAGTATGTAAAATGGGGACGTGAAACAGTGGCGTAATGTATCGAGAACGACGGGTTGGTACTCTTATTGATATGTTAGATAGAAGTTCACTACAATCAATTTTCGCAGAGAATAAATCGTGAAGAAGAACAATATCATATTGCTCACGCCGTTGGTGAAGCGTGCCTATACTGTAATAGTTACAGGCTTCCGCGTATGAGTCGAGACTTCTGAAGTCTTTGAAGCATAGAAATTTTAAAAATTTGTTTTGTATGAATTCCAACTTCTGGATATGGACATTATAACAGGGTGACCAAATGCTACACACGTATTCTAAAATGCTTCTCACGTATGTGAAGTATAAGACTTTGATGCAGTCGATGCTTTTCAAAGTGCCACATACGCGCTTAATGAATCCCAGCTGTTTGTATGCTCTACTCACAATAGTGTCAATGTGTTCAACCACCATCATTTTGGAGTCCAATCTAACACCTAAGTCTCTAACTGACTCCGCTTTTTTAATTGGGGTGGTATTAAAATAATAGATGTGATTAATAGGCTTTAGTTTTCGTGTAAATGTTGTTTGAAGACATTTGTTTATATTTAGAGAGATTCTGTTACGTGTATAAAAGCGCATGAGGTTATTTAAATCACTTAGAATTTTTTCGCAGTCACTAAGAGTTTTTGTTTTAAGGAATACTTTTTTATCATCAGCAAACATAAGGTATTTAGAGTTTACTAGACTATCACTTATATCAAATAAATAAGCTATGTATAAGAGTGGACCCAAAATCGATCCTTGGGGAACTCCAGAACAAATGAAATTTTTTTTTTTTTTTTATTATTTGTTAGCTCCACGGACTGCGGGCGTGTGGGCCTGCGGGTCCGTGCCTTTTGTCAACTTTTAATTTTTTTATAAACTAAATTTTACACTTAATAACTTAAAAGCTGAAGGCTTTACAAAAATAATATACCAAAGGAACCTAACTAAGTATTACTAATTATTGCTAGAATTGCGTGTATACTGTGTCCGAGCAGTCCAGCTCCCGCAAGCAGCACCCGTCCACAGTTGACGCATGTGCCAGCCATCGCTCTCCTCAACCATATTGGAGGGAAGAGGGCGACCCGACACACGACGCCGCCGCAAGAAGAAGCTGAAGCTGAACTGATGTTTACAAAGTCACTTCGCGCACTGCCTATTACTACCGCTTGCTTTCTATTTGTGATATATGAACTGAGCCACCTATGAAGGTCTCCGCGTATTCCTAATGCATAGAGTTTGTGGAGCAGGATGATGTGGTCCACTCGATCAAATGCTTTTTCAAAATCAGTATATATCATAGAAGCGAAGAGTGTTTAAAATGAACGAAATGTTCATCGTATTCCATGACGAGAGCGTCATGTTCATCTTAAGACTAGCTTATTTAAAAAAAATACAATATATCAAACGATTCACCCGTTCACTTGTCGTCAGAAAAGCAACGTGAGCTGATTGCCAGAGAGCAGTCGACGCTGTACAGTCAGGCCATCCACTACGCCAACCGGATGGTTTACCTGCTGCTGCCGCTAGATGGCGCCGGACGGCGGTCGGAAGCGAGAGGGGAGGATGCGGACAGAGCCAGCAATAGTATAACCAACAGGTAAAACAATCTCCTAGCACTGCCGATCCGACCACTCCTTGCAACGGGAAGTATTCCGTTTTTGGTATAGGCGCCGGTTACCAGAGGCACACAAACACGCACCGACCTCGCCGGCGAGGTCGAGGACTCCCCAGATCTATCAGAAGATCAGTTAGATTATCTCCAAATAGTCAACCAGATTAACCTACTTGGGCCCCAGGGCACACCCCTTCTGGGGTGCCAGGACAAGTCTGACCCCACTCCTGGCGACGGCCCAGCCGAGGTTCGTACCGTCTGAGGTGCCCTTTAGCTAGTCGCCTTTATCCTATACTAGGCCTAGCGCCATTTGCGCTTGCCTAAAGTCCGGTGACGCTGTAGAGGCCATCTGAGGCCAACAACATCAGTCATTCATAAAATAAAATAAAAAACTCCTAGTAATATCAACAGAGTAAAACCAGAGAAATTACACATCTATAATGACGAGCGCAGTGCAGTGCGGCGCAGGATTGTGTTCGCAAGTTCACAATTCTCGCACTGCTACTTTTAGTGGCTGGCGTGACGCTTACCACCAGGCGAACTTTTTGCGCGTCTCGTCGCTTGATTGTATAAAAAAACAAAGTTACAGAACTAATGAGACTCGCCATCAAAGTCTCATCTTTATCATAACTATCAGCCCACACTTAGTCGACTGCTGGTCATAGGCTTCTCCTAATGTACGTACGCCACTTAGCCCGTTCTCTGACTTTTCGCTTCCAGACTAATTCATGAGCGTTAACACAATGACGCCCTGGAATATGCATGTGTTTCAATTATTAAAAATAATAAGATAAGTGGAGAGTTTAACTGAATCTGTTGTTTTCATCGAAAAAATTAAAGATATCGGCTTGTAAAGTTATGAAATATGAGCGTTCAAAGTATTTGGGAGGGAGTCATCTTTTCCTTTCTAGCAAAACACGTGTTAGTATAGAATTTATTTGGAATCGTGTACTTTGACGTCATTAGCCACTACAGTGCCCTTTGTCTAGCATGAAACTTAAATGTTTATAACTTCTTTATTTGTGAATATATTTCGATTTTATTTTCGGTGATTTGTTTTGTTGCGAGTCAGCATTTTAATTAAAAAAAACCATGTAGATTCCCCCCTATTCCATTTCCTCTATTGTTCTGTAATTTTAAGAAACAGTGATTGCACATGTCCTTTGCCACAGTGACCAGCATTTGAGTGAGGTATCCAGCAGGCCTAACATGCGCACCGCGAGAAAATTTTCTCGATTCTACAAAACAGAACAAGGCTACGAATCTGTATAAGTTTGTCTTGTTTTCGCACGACATAAAGACACGACAAAATTTTCTCGCGGTGCGCATGTTAGCCCTGCAGGGCGTCATTCTAGGCCCGGGAAGTGGAAGTCGGAACTCCGACGATCCATCCAATGATCTTTGGGAGAACGAGAAAGTTTAGTGACGTAGATGGGTGTGTATTTTCTGGGAGGTGGGAGGAGTTAGATCAGGGTTTGTGGCCCCCGTGTGTGCCACTGGAGATCCAATCTCTATCAAACACCTAGGGTAGACCACCTTCGGGGGTTAGTGGGTACAATCCCATATAACCCGATTGCATCCTAACGCAGCCGGGCCAGTTTTGTAGATTTGTCCCTCGTTAATAAAAACAGGGCGTCAGTACCATGGCGTTCGTTAGCGTTGTAATAAGTATGTGTCTTAGCTTAGAAAATAATTGTAAATATATTTTTAGTGTAGCCGAATCGGACAGCGTGGATGCGGAGTCAGGATTCGAAGAAGCGGACCCTGGAGAGGCTGGGAACAACGTCATCAAAATGGTTTCACGGTTTGTGGATAAGGTGAGAGCTTGACATCGGCTTAAATTTACATTGGCCTTCCAGCTAACTTACTAAAGTTATAAAAAAACAGTATTGACTTATTACAAAAGACATATTTTTTCACTCCCATAAGTGTAAAATGAACATCACTTATAATCCTGTTAATCTGAATGCAGCTAGAGAAAGTTCCAGAATCGACGTCTTTGTGTACTTATTCATCTATCTCAACGATTGTCCTGGAAAAAAACAAGTAGAAACAAACCCAAAAAAGCTTGATTAGCACTATATATGAAAGTGTTTGTCGTATATTCCAATAAAATCCCCCGATCGTGAATTAAAATTGCCTACTACTGTCATATGCATAAAGTTCATTATCCTATACCATTTAGTCACATGCATTTTTTTTTTTCCTTCGTTCTTGGCATCGCACATTGTGCATTCTGCCAGTGTCAAGTTTAGGATTTTTTCAAGTATTTATATTAAAATCAAGTCATATGTCATGATATCACAGTCAGTCACACGAAATTAGTCATAGTCGAGTCGAAGTCTTGCCCTAGTAAAGTTGTGGCGACTTTACTATGAGCTTCTACGGAGTTTTGAAAACAACACAAAAAGACATGTTTCACCACATTATATCACTTGCCCACACTCGTGCATGTAATTCAGCACTCAATGAATAAAACACCACCATTCTTAATCATTAATTCGCGAAAAAACACAAGTTTAAGAAAATAATAGAATGCAACGACATGATTTTTCCGTGTTCCCGCCAAAACTCGTCACATGCATTAGGCATGATAAATCATAGCGCAATAGCAACCCTAGTCTAAACGTCATAGTTATTTATGATACTCGTGCGGTAAGTTGGTTTTTACAAACGAGTAGACGAATGTAAGCCCGAGACGAAGACGGAGTAATATAAATACTTGACACTGGCAAATGCACAAAGTGCGACGCCATAATCCTCCTAGAAGAAAATATGAAATGGCGCGACTTAACAGATGGCGCTACGTGCGCAAGATGATAAAAAAAAAAAAAAACTTCGTCGAATCGAGAATTTCGAGAATTTCTTTCGTCACATTTTCTGTTTAGTATTAAAGTATGACAAACGTATTGAGCAAAAGCGCTTCCAAGGAGGTTCGATCATTTAGCTTATTATTTATTCTCGTAATGTGAAACTCTTTGGTGGAGTTCTTTAATTATTATTATGGAAATAAAAAAAATACCGTAAAGTTTACGCACGGCGCTATACATGGGAGTGTGCGGTAAAATAGGTACTTAGCTGAGAGTACCTATTTTACCGCACGCTCCGTTGTATGGTGCGTAATATTCAACTTTCGAACGACGCCAAAATGCTTCAGGCTTCGTAAATGCATTTTTCAAGCAAATGCGTTGTAAAAATATAATATACTTTGGTTATCTCCTAGCTTTAGATGTAGATAATGTCTAATGTCTTACTGTCATTGATACAAAGTTCATAATCCCGTGGCAGGTGTGCACGGAAGGCGGCGTGACTGCGGAGCATGTCCGCTGCCTGCACCAGATGATCCCGGGCGTGGTCCACATGCACCTGGAGACGCTCGACGCGGTCGCAAGAGAGAACAGGCGGCTACCGCCCGTGCAAAAAGTGAGTTTTACCCATTATAGAGTGCGCGCTATAACTTTGCGTGCGGCCGAAATCGGAACTACTCGTGTGCCTGTTCTTGTAAAGAAGAACGAGAAAATAACGCCATTAGACGCGCGCAAAGTTATCTTGCGCGCACTCAACTGCGTTTCACATTTGAAAGCACTTATGAAGAATCCAAAATTAAAATGGCAATAGGCATGATGACTACAATTTTTTTATTACTTCATATAAAAGCTGATCATCAATAAAGCCTATCGACGAAAACAAAATTTAAAATAATCCAAAAATAAATAAGTTCTAAGCATTTTAATTTCAAGCTAGACAGAGAGCGCGCTATACTGAGCTATGACGTCAAGCCTCAGGCGCGGCATATAAATGCTATACTAACACATGCTTTGCGAGAAAGGGAAAGAGCATCCCCTCTCTATCCCCACCTAAAACTTTAAACGCTCATATCTCAGAGATTTATCGGCCAATACAAGTTATTTTTTCAGTATGTGTAATGTATTTAGTTATTTTCATCACTAAGCCTGTTATTTGTCATAAATTAAACATTAGGCCACACGCCTATTGTAGTGTAGTGCTACATCAATAATCGGTGAGGCGACGATTGGCCGATTGCTTTTAGCTATCGAATCGATTTTATACATATACCGTCTTATGCATAAAACGCTAAAACCCATTTTGAACCTATTTTAGTTAAATAGGGCTTTGTTTTCTTTTTCCAAACTCAATTTGTAATTCGAAAGAAATTGACAAAACACTTTTTAACTAAAATAGGTTTTAGTGTTTTATGCATAAGACAGATAATATGTATACCTTGGTATATATTTTTCTGAGCTTTGAGCGATGTTACTGTAACTGTCTTTGATCTACTCAAAGTACCCGTCATTGTATTTAAATTAACCAAGCTTACAATTATGAATACTTTACATAAGCACTCGCCTCTAAATATTTTGAAGGGCAATGTTACCAGAGAAATTACTGGGTATGATGAGATTTAACATCTAATATCTCAGGGTGACGAGCGCAGTGCAGTGCGGCGCAGGATTGTGTTCGCAAGTTCACAATTCTGGCACTGCTACTGTTAGTGGCAGGCGTGACGCTTACCACCAGGCGAACGTCTTGCTCGTCTTGTAACTAGAATGTACAAAAAAATAAATAAAAATACGCTGGACTAAATATTGTCTAGGAATTTGCAGTTTTTTTTTGTGCCGATTTGAACCGCCCTTGCGAGCATCTCCGGTACTAAAACTAACATTTGCAAGGAGAGCACTTAATATTTTGCAACATGCAATGATTGTGGTCGACGGACGGTTGACAGCTTAGCGACAGTGGGATCTTTATCAAGTATAGGATCATGTTGATTGATTCTCGTGTGTTGGTCGCAGCCCCGTATAGTGGCGCCGGCGCTGGTCCCGGGCGAGGCGGTGACGGCGCCGGCGCTGCGCGCTTACCTCGTGGCGGACGGACGGCTGACGCCGCTGCTGCCGGCAGAGGGCGCACTCTTCCTTACAAACTACAGGATCATATTTAAGGGGACACCTACGGATCCTTACGGTAAGCAGATTTACACTTGTATATAAGAATCTAAGATGACCTTTGCTCCTAACAAAATCATCTATTTTGTTTTTCAACTTTCTATGTACTATGTTTTTAAAGCTTAAACAGTAAGGAAAATTATGACCTCTGGCAGGACTCGAACCTGCAATCTCTGGGTTTCCGTCCCAACTGCATTGCCAATCAAGCTACAGAAGTCTGCCTTACCCGTCAAAATTCTCAAACTGTTTCTATTTAACCCAAATACGATTTGAAAAATCACTTGCCTATGCCATAATAAGGCAGGCGACTTGGGGGCAGAACGCTCATCATCATTAACCGTCAGGACGCTGGTGCCCGACTTCTGGTGGTTCTGGATGCAGTTTTAGGACATACCCAGGTCCATCGGATCCAGGTCCAGGGATTTGATAATATGGTCATGTTGAGTTGATGTATTGGCAGCGTGCGAGGCGACGGTGGTCCGTTCGTTCCCGCTGTGCTCGCTGACGCGCGAGAAAGCGGTGCGGACGCACTACCTGGCGCACATGGAGCAGTCGCTGCAGGACGGCCTGCAGCTGCGCTCCGCCACCTTCCAGCTCATCAAGGTGAGATATAATAGGCTAGATGACTGGTTTTTTTTATTGTCCTATTAAAATGTGGGCCATAAATATAGCTGATTAATGAAAATATGATCAAAAATAAGCAACTTATAAGCATTTTAATATCATGCTAGACAGAGAGATTATGACGTCACTTCTCCGTACGCCATATAAATTATATTCTGACAAGTATGGCGCACAGAGGCGTGACGTAATTTATTGTTTTGTGGGAAAGGGATAGAGTTTTCTCTACGAAAAACTTTGAACGCTTATATATCAGAACATTAATAACCGAATTAAATATTTTTTTCAATGAACATACTATATTTACTTAAATTCTTCATCAAAGCTATTGGTTTCAAAGATATAAACATCAGTCATCTACCCTATTGTTTCAGTCGTAGCTTTTATTAAGCAAAGGACTCTAGGTTGCAGAGTCCGCCTAGGGCAGTACTACACATCTGCCAGTTACTCAACCGCCAAGCAGTAGTGTGCTGTACTGTGTTTCGGTTTGAAGGGCAATGTTGCCAGAGAAATTACTGGGCATGAAGAGATTTGACATCTAATATCTCAGGGTGACGAGCGCAGTGCAGTGCGGCGCAGGATTTTGTTAGCAAATTCACAATTCAGGTTCTTCTACTGTAATGGACAGGCGAGATGCTTACCACCAGGTGAACGTCCCGCTCATCTCGTCACTGCACATACAAAAAAATATAAGCACACAGTAAATGTGAACTTACAGCCTGAATAGTTTCCAACCGACTTCAAAATAGGAAGTTCTAAATTCGACTGTATGTTTTTTTGTATGTTTGTTACGCGATTACTTTGCCAATTATGAACTGATTTTGATGATTCTTTTTTTGTTTGGTAGGTAATACTTCAGAAGTGGTCCCATATACATTTTATCGAAATCGGTTCAGTAGTTTGGTTTTAAAATCAAAATTACTAGAAAATATGAAGATGCCAGCAAGGTATTCGATGTCGGTTGTATTAAAAAAAAGCGTTTAATTTCACAGATACTTACGGTAGTTTCACAAACCCCAATTCTTTACACGTGTAGTTAGTTGCCGTATTGTCGTGTGCAGGTGGCGCTGGACGAGGAGGTGAGCAGCGAGGCGAGCGAGGCCTTCCGCAAGCAGACGGCGCGCCTGCGCCACCCGGAGCACCCGCTGCTGCACTTCGCGCTGGCGCCGCGTGCGCAGCAGCCGCACCACGCGCAGGCGCAGCCCAAGCACCACACGCTCAAGTAACGACTGCATACTACATATCGCTCGTTTGCAACAACACTAACATCTGTCCTGTGCATCGTCACAGAATAAATAATAGTACTCCGTACAGAAAGTTCACTCCGCAAAGGAATTGAAATAAATAAGGACTCGTATCTACTTATTTATTTTATTTATTTATTTATTAGGCACTTACAACAGATCATAGAAATTGCATAATACAGTAAACAAGTTGAAAAATACAGAACGATCCCATGATCCAAAATAGCAAGCGCTCGACATGGCTAAAACAGTAGATTCGGATTGCAAATATTACATAATTTAGACACTTAAAATAAATTAATATATATCAAAACAATAATAACAAACGTTGTGAGCTAAACCAATGAGGGCATGTTACAAATATCGTTGGTACCTACCTACCTAAACTAATAGAACTGTTGAAGTCGAGTTTAATTATTTAATACTATTATTTAAACTACAAATAGATAAATGAGTCATTAATATATATATATATATATATACACATATAATAGATTATCCTAAAATTATACTGTCAATTAATTATTTTATAGATGTTGTTCCGAAATCGACCAAAACTGAGTCCAAATAAATCCAGATCATCACTGTCTTTGTTTTCGTCACGGGCGCTACGACGAATTAGATCATTATAGGAACGACACATCCGCGGGATAGGGCTATTGTGTGAGATATTATTACTACATGTTAGGCGAATGGTAAAAGTTCGACAATCCCTCAATCTAAGTAGGGTATTAAAATTTATCAAGCCTAACAGGAACGGGCTGTCCACTGTCGAGTTGACAATCTTATGTAAATAAAGCAACTCACCAGCTTGACGCCTTTTGTCAAGAGAAGTTAACTTAAAATGATTGACCCGTTCATTGTAAGTGGGGAATTTGCGTGACAAACCAAAACGCCGACAGGCAGCTGACAAACACCGTCTTTGAATTCTTTCGACATTTTCGGCGTGAGTCTTGTAGAAAGGTGACCAAACGATAGCACCGTATTCAGCAATGGGTCGTATAATACTCTGGAAAAGACTTAGTAAGCTGGCTGGTTTTTTAAAAGATTTAGTGATCCTTAATATGAATCCCAGTAGTTGATAGCCTTTTTTAACAATATAGTCGTAATGACTGTGAAAAGATAACTCAGAGTCGAAATAGACTCCTAGATCTTTAGCTACGTCTATTCGTTGAAGGGTAGACGAGTTGATTTTGTAATCGTAGAGGACCCTGGGTACTAGGCCTGGGTACTAGGCAATAAAGTAGCAATTCAACTCGCACAGCACTGGATACCGCTCGCTATATTCACCTAGATATACCGCTCTCTTTCTATCACGTATGCTTAGTTACGGGCGGCCACTGACCTCAGCCTTGCATTGTCCTCTCGGAGCGGAGCGCCGGCCGCACGTACCTAAACTAGCATCGTTTTGGAATAATATATTATAATAGAAAGGGCCGTTACTCCGCGTTAGGTATAACCTGTGTTATACCATGTGTATTGTATGTGTATTACCATGTGGGATCCAGGGTACGCCGAATGTTATTTAGGTTTGTTTTTATTTAAATATACTTGTTTCTGTTGTCTTTCGGTTAGTCTGTTAGTTCAGTTAGTTAGGTCTTATGAACAATAAATTATTAAACTATTATTGTACGTAATAAAGAGTTGTTGGTCTGCTTTGCAGAGGGTTCGCGAAGAAAACTCTCCTGAAGACGGCTCGCAAGGCGGGCCTGAAGCCCAAACCGTCCAAACGGCAGAAGTACGTGCTACCGTCCGCGGACGCGAGGTCCCTCACCTCGCCGCCGCTCATGTCCTCGCTCTCGGCCGACACGCTCTCATGTAAGTACTGGGATGGGGATCCACGCTGCGTTTTCTACCGCTAGGTGGCGCATCGTCGATGCGGCAGTCGACTGTCGATCTCACACATTTTGTTGTTTTATGTTTTGTTTTTGCAGCGAACATTTTATAGAATCGGATTACCGGGGAGAATCTGCATTATACTGGTTTGTACAGCAATCCTTTGCCTTGCTAATTAAAGCTCCGTCCAACATAAAATGTAAGCAACTATATAACCTACAAATATATTTTCAGGCCGTCAACAGCTGCATAGATTCTTAAAACAAGGCACAGTACCCAGTATTTGTCCTTGGACTAGATTATCGACAACGCCCTCATCAAGAGCATATCCTGTGGAACTTCATTACTTTTTAGACACTCTTTCTGTTTCACAGCCCGGACTGCACGCACGAACTTTCTGAATACGTCGAAAGTAGGATGTTTGGCATCAATTCTCTTATTCTAGTAAAACTGAACCAGCTTTGAGTTATCATAGAGTTTATGATAACTCAAATATGACACAGACAATAGTAAAAAAAGTTAAAGTTGAAATATAACGATATAATGATAAAAAAATTAAGACTTTTTCTTCTGGGGCATGTCTGCCGTCTAATCGCACAGTCCGTTTATCAATTCATGCCATAACTTCTTTAAGGATAATATTTCACATGCTTGCGGGACGAAATTGGTTACTTTTCGCCCAGATAGGCGGAGCGAAGGAAATACTTCCTCCCCACAACGGCACGTAAAATCGTGTACACACCACGGAAACAAGCAAAGAAGCCTCGGATCTTATTTATTATTATTTAATTCTTTATTGCACACATAAATACATTAATGTACAAAAGGCGGACTTAATGCTAAAGCATTTTCTACCAGTCATCCCCGTAGTTCTTATGTTCTTATTTTTGTCACCGGGAGACAATATTTAGGTCTTTACCTATGAAATTGCCGTTTTGTATGGAATAAGTGAAAGTACTTATTTGTTTTTTGTGTTGTCTTTTTTATTTCTGTTATTCAAAGTAATCACTCATGCAATCGACGCATCTTTGTCAAAGAATTGGCAGTTTATTGATGCCTTTCTTGTAAAAATCAGCTGGAGGCAATAAACTCTTCAAAGGCATTTTGTGCTGACTCACGGGAATTTAATTTTTTACCCACTAAAAAGTAGTCTAAATTTTGGAAAAAGTAATAGTCGGTAGGTGCAAGGTCTGGTGAGTATGGCGGATGAGGGAGAGCTTCCAACCCCAGCTCTTGCAGCTTGGAGACTGTCTGTTGTGCAGTATGGGGTCGCGCGTTGTCGTGAAGGAGCAGTGGGGACGACCGATTGACCAAAACTTGTTTGCTGATGTGCAAGCTTCTCCATCATTGTCTCCAGTTCTTCACAGTAAACATCTGCAGTAATGCTCATGCCGTTTTGCAAAAAGCTGTGGTGAATCCCACCCGCTTTAGACCACCAAACAGTGACCATCACCTTTTTAGGGGTCATTTTTGGTTTAGGGCATTGCTTTGGTGCTGAACCAGGATCTAACCAACTTGCTGAACGCTTTCGATTGTCGAACAGAATCAAAATCAAAAGATTCAAAATTCCTTCATTTCTTTGCCTATTGAGCAGCGCGAGGCAGGTCTCGTCGCGTACGTTGCGCTGGCGATCGTTAAGTTCGTGGGGCACCCATCTATCAAGTTTTTTTACCTTGCCTATTTGTCGCAAATGGATCAAAATTGTTTTGATGCTAACATCAAAAGCTGCCGCTAGCTCAGCTGTAGATTGAGTTTCGTCAGCATCCACAATCGCCTTTAATTCATCATTGTTGACCAAAGTCTCCGGACGACCACGAGCTTCATTTTTCAAGACAAAATTTCCAGAACGGAACCGGGAAAACTAATAACGGGTTGTGCTTTCGTTTGTACAGTTCTCTCCGTAAACGTGTTTGATGTTACGTGCCGTTTGTGTCGCGTTGGTGCCACGACGGAAGTCATATCCCATAATTACACGAATTTTTAAAGTATCCATTATGACGAAAAATGTTCAAATGTAATGAAAATACAACGCTAATCAATGAACAAAAGACTGAGTTTGTAAAAAGAATGTCATGTTTTTAAGACAAAATTAATTTGAATTCAGAATACAAAGCCATTCCAAACTATTTTTCTATTTGAATTGACCAGTACTGAAGAACGGCAATTTCATAGGTAAAAGACCTATTACATAAGAAGATCTTCTTTACTTTTGCTCCTTAGGTGTGTATGTACTATTACGATTCTCAGTGCCGTAACTAGCCTTTTATGCGACCGGTGCGAGCTTGTATAACTGCGCCCTTGAAATGAAAAATATTCAAAACTTGGTTCTGGTCTGGTCATTTTTGCGCCCCTCTAGGACCTGCGCCCGGTGCCTGGGCACCGCTGGCACCGCCCTATGATTCTGTTCGCAAACCAATCTATAAAACGAATGTGGTAAATGTATGGATGTGTTGTGTTGTAAGTGGAGGAGCTCGAGCTGGGAGGCAGCGAGAGCGCGGAGCCGCCGGCGGCGCGCACACTGGAGCGCGTGCGCGAGCGGCCGTACGCGCGCGACTGGGCGCGCCTCGGGCTCGCGGCGCACCCCTTCCGGCTCGCGCACGCCAACGCCGTCTACACGCTCTGCAGGAGGTAGGGTACCTTCTCCCGTTCCTAACACCCCACCGGGGGCAAAGGGCGGACACTACTCCTCGCCACTCGATTCAAATCGCTCAAACAAGAATGAAAACCGAGCCCGACAGTCGTGCGGTCGCGTCTTGCTTCGCACTGAAAAAGGTCCCTCGAATAACATTTAAAAAAATGCAATCGGTAGGCTCCCCGAACACTATTTTATACGTATTATTAGAGCTGGTTAAAAAGTTACTGAATGAGAAAGTAAATTATTTTGTTGATAGAACTATCTCGAGAGCATACCTGGCTTAAAGTTACGTTGCCGTGGAATGTTTGCATTGTTAGCACAAGTTGAGTGAAACGTCGTGATGTGTGCAGTTACCCGGCAGTGGTCCCGGTGCCGGAGAGCATCGGCGACGAGTCACTGCGCCGCATCTCGCGCAGCTACCGCCAGGGCCGGCTGCCGGTCATCACGTGGCGGCATCCCAGGACACACGCCCTACTAGTCAGGTAACACGGCTCAATCTTGCGTAAAATTCTCGTCATTGTACCTCGAATATTATGATCCGAGCATCTTCAAGAGCCTGGATCCATGTCCTGTTCCATGTTTAACTGAAGAGGAGGTTCTCAATTCGGTTGTATTCTATTTTTTTTTGTTTTTTAACTCAGATACATTTATAAACCGATTCGTTTTTTTTTTATTCTATCTCTCAAGCGAGACCTGCCGGAAAACAACACCGGTAGATGCTTGGCGGAAGATTTGCTATTTGAGGGTTAATCTCTAACCAGCCATGCCATTAACCGCTATCATTATTTTATTTAACTTTGGTACAACAATAATTAGCAAAACAAACATATAAACTATGTTTTCTTCACGATTTTTCCCTTCACTCATTGTTGGGATTTGAACGCACTTTCTTCTGCGTGCGATGCTAACGCGCTAACCAATGAACTATCATCGGCCTCCCCGTTAATAGGGAGGGGTTGCCGTAATAATCCCCACGCTTGGCAGGCGGCATGGGGATCGCAGAATAGAATGCTCAGCACCGTTAGCCGAGAGAACGCTGTTGCACGTCCTCCGGTGGTTTTGGATGCAGTTTTAGGACATACCCAGGTGCCTTGTGTTAACTTACACAAATGTGCAGATCTGCAGCGTCGCACCATAAGGGCGTGATGGGGATGCTCAAATCCAGCCACCAGAACCCGGGTGCGGCGCAGAGCGGCACCGAAACCACGTCCAGCTTAGAACAGGTGAGTGTTAGCACAGAGTAATAGAAGCAGAGATGTTCAAAGGATTTTACCTTAGAAAGACGTGTGACTGTGCGGGGAGGTGTAGGTTCGCGGGAGGAGTGCTAATTGTACTGCCATCTAGCTGTTTTCAGGAAAAGTTTTTGAGAATCGAAATTTATAGAACGGATCACTAGATATAGAAATAAAATTACTTACGAATGAAATTAGATGCCAATTATTATGTCATCTGAAATTTTCCCTCGGTCATTTTTACATAAAGCAACAGGGCAACTTATTTCATTTTTACTGTTACTCGGCAAAAACATTATAAATCGAACGTCTAATATGTAAGTTTGAATGACCGTTACGCGTGGCGGGCGTTAGCAGACTGAGCAAATAAGTATGACGTCACACACTCCGTCCGCAAAATAGGATCTGCGGCTGCAAGTCGCTTATGAGTGTGAGTGACATTACTTTAGTCACTTGTCGTAGTAGATGTCTGTTGCAGAGTCCGCCCGGAGAGGTACCACACCTTTGCCGTTATTCAACCGTCAAGCAGTAGTGTGCAGGCGATAGACTCTGCATTAGAGTCCTGCCACTGCAAAAATGTTATCAGCAAAGCATTCCGAGTTTCATCCATTTCCTTTCAACCGTTTTGGCATGAAGAGATAACAAACACACACACAGCACGCACATACCAACAATCGCAAATTCAAATTCAAAATAATTCACATTACAAATTCTTTAAGTAATGTGAATTAAGCTTTGCTTAAAACTAAGCAAAGCTTGTTGCAAAAGGACTAGATGGCGCTGTTTGATAGATAGAAACACTTTATTGTGCACACCAAAAAAATACAATAGAAAAAGATACAAGAACCTTATGAGCTAGTGCCACAATTGGCGGCCTTATTGCTAAGAGCGATCTCTTCCAGGCAACTATATTTGAATTATCCAATAGCGTTTATACAACGTGTAACAAAAAGGTTCAACAATACTGAAGAGTATGTATGTACTCATTATTATGAATAACGCTTACTACGAGGTTAAACCTAAAATCGCGAAAAAAGTTGAGCTGTTCCATGCAAAAAGTTCATTGACCTTGGACAAAATATATGGAACAGCTGATTATTTTTTCGCGATTTCAGGGTTGACCCCATAGTAAATGTTGTTTATAATGATGAGTACATACATACTCTTCAGTATTGTTGAACCTTTTTGTTACACGTTGTATATTGACGATTGTTATATTTTTTGTTTGTTCTAGTTTCTATAACAACAACCGTCAAGTCATGTCAGAGGCCTTCGGGCGGCACATTTACACTACTTACTTACTTATTGACGATTTCGTGTACAAAGTGCGCTATATTCCCAGGAGCGGTACCTGGCGACGCTGGTGGCGCTGACGCCGATGCGCGGCTGCCGCGGCTCGCTGGAGGACTCCAGCCTGAGCCTGGACTCGCTGCTGCTGTGCTGCGAGGAGCAGCACCACACGCCGCTGCTCACCAAGGCGGCCGGCACGCTCGGGTGAGACACGAGGCCCCAGCGACGGCGACAATGGAATTATTATTATTATATTCAAAATCAAAATCAAAATCAAACAGAACAAAACACCAACATCATAATAACTATAAATAAATTTCAATTCATTATATAAAATTACAAAATTACAAAGGAAACAATACAAAATGTCTAAAAATAAAAAACGAATTATCTTAACCTATATTTTGGATTGGATCCGGAATGCTCAACATGCAACCTTGCAATGTTGCATTATCGGGCAGTCCAGATCCATCGAGAGAATGGACGGGCCCAGCGCTCACAAATCGTTCAAAATTAACAAGACAACACAATCAACCGGTATAAATTAACCGGTAATCAGTATAAACTTCAGAGCCGCGCCTAATTCTCGCAAGCCTCAGTTGAATATTTTCTCGTTAAAGGTCACAAACAATACTTCCTACTACAATCCTGTGGTCAGGATGTGTCGCCAATATAACGATATCTTAGTGGACCATCACAATAGGCTTTCCCACAAAACAAAAAACGACGTCACGGCTTATTTGTCAGAATAGAATTTATATGGCGTACAGAGAAGTGACGTCACGGTTTGCTGTTTCTTCTCTCTGTCTAGCATGATATTAAAATGCTTATAAGTTGCTTATTTTTGATCAGATTTTCATTTTCTTTTCGTTAATCAGCTATATTTATGGGCCACATTTTAATAGGACAATAAAAAACCAGTCATCTAGCCTATTGCATTGATGTATTTGACTTCAAGTTACCTAAATTTAAACATGATATGATACAACACTGAATTATTCTCAACTTTGTGTAACTTTCTTTGATTTTTAGTAACTTTCAACCTTTTTGATTACTTAACATTAACCATTGTTTACATGCTGCTTTTATATTGATCATGTTGTGTACACATGCTTAGTAATATAGTCTAGCTCTGCACCTATTCTAATTTTTGCTTTGAAATGTATTGATTATGTTAACGCGGATTGCGGGCGCGGTAAGAGAATGCGGAGTCGAACAGCTGTGTCACACAAATGGAAGAAAGAACCAATAAGATCGAGCACTAACCTGATCTGCCAATCCTGGATGCTGTTAGGCCCTCAAGGCAGCGACGGCGAACACAGAACTTTATACACACGCGACAAGATCGCGGCGCGGGAGGATGCGGTGGCGGAAGAGAAGAGAGGAAAGGAAAGGATACAGGCAGGAAAGAAGCGGGGACAAGTCGATGAGTTTGCGCGGTAAAATGGCGGCAGCAGTGTGCGCGTGCGGTGCGGTGACAATCTCTAAAGCGAAAGCGTCCGCCGCGGGCTCGCGCCCGCGGCGGTTTGAAGCCGATTCAAACCTTTCGGCTTAGGTCGGCTCTGCTCGGCAATGCAGTGCATCGCTCCGAACTGGTGCTCCTTCCACTTGTGACAACGCATTAAAAACGGCGTAAACATACTCCCCGCCTTGAAAAACCGCAGGGTTTTCAAGAAAATAATAACTCGCGCAAGTTTTACAGGGATTATGTATTCAACAGTGATAAATAGGTAATAAATATGCGTGTATATATATGGGCGATAAGTAAATATTGTAGGTGCATGAGTAATATGATAAATATGATTGCGGGTATAACTGCTCGTTATGAACCGCAAAGCGGGGTAGACTATTGCGATGGAAGGGGGCATAGTTTAACAACTGGGCGTTTGAACGTCCAAGATGCAGTTTGTACTAATGCAGCACGCGTGATTCCGACCTTTCCAGGATATACTTGCTCAATAATGCCGGTAGGTGTTGGATGAGAAGGCGCAAGCTTAAAGCAGAAGTTGCGTTTGCGTATGCGCTGGCGGATTATATTGCGAGCTGAAATAATCCAGTAACGCTTTCTCAGCAAAGACATTACCAGATGGGAGCCATTATGGCAATTGGAGCGATGACAGTCATCAATAATCAGATCAATCAACTGATCATGACGTGGCAGTAGTATTAAGTGACGATTTACATATGGTATGTCAGCGTTCGTTAATCGACCACCAACTCGAAGCAGTCCCGGTTCATCTACGAATGGAGCAAGCTTTCTTAAAGAGGGCGAAGGTAGTTTGCCTTTTTTAATATTTTTTAAATCATTCGAGAAGTATTTGCGTTGCAACTCTTGTAGTATTGCAGCTTTAGTGGTTTCCAAGTCCGAAACTTGAATTACTTGCGACCGTGGTAGTTTACGAACGAAACGTAAGATGTACACGGTAATGCGTACCATTTTTTTCCAAGACGAGATCCTTAAAGCGAGGTCAAGTAGTGGTGAGTTCTCCAAGTCAGAGATGGTGGCGAGAGTTACTGCAATTACCTTTGTCTCAGGTGCGGTACCATCCGTGCGTGACGAGTCGAATGGAATGACGGGCCAGTTGGAAATAGGGCCGCTGATCCAGGGTGGTCCGTGCCACCAAAGAGCGTGGTTTATGAGTTGTGATGGAAGTAAACCTCGAGATACAGCATCACTTGGGTTCAGCACGCCTTCAATATGGAAGTAACGCTGAGCGGGTAGCAGTTCGTGGATTTTCGCAACTCGATTCGCTACGAACGTTTGCCATCGATGCGGTGATGAGTGAATCCATGACAGAGCAACCGTCGAGTCAGAGAACGCGAATATGTCTTGAATAGGATAGCGGTCGTTGAATGCGGTGTGAACTTGCTTGACAAGCTTTGCGAGGAGAAGTGCGGCGCACAGTTCCAGTCTCGCCAATGACACGGTCTTAAGCGGGGCTACTTTCGATTTTGAACATACCAAATGAACGGATATGTCTTTGTTCGGGTGTTCCACGTGCAGGTATATAACGCAACCAAATGCTTTCATGCTGGCGTCTCCAAAGGCGATAAGGTTTACGGTGCAGCCTGCAGCGACCCCCAAATGACGAGGTATTTGCAGCTCAGATAGTAGCGGTAATTCTTCTTTAAATCGGATAAAGCGGTCTGTTATGTCTGCGGGAGGAACTTCATCCCATCCTACTTTGGCAGTCCACAGTTCTTGTAGCAGAAGTTTCGCATAAAGTATGACAGGTGCGGCGAATCCTAACACGTCGAATAACCGAGCGATGGTTGAAAGTATAGCGCGCTTAGTGTTAACTGTCGTCGTTGTAGACGTGGAGAAGGAGAATGCGTCCGCAGTTGGTGTCCACTTCAAACCTAGAATTTTTATTGTATCGTTGTCATCAGAGAACTCTATGGATGCACGGTGTGATTCAGGCACGTGGGCGAGAAGCTTTGGTGAGTTTGACGCCCATTTCACAAGGTTAAACCCACCAGATTCAAATAATGCGAGAAGATCGTCTGCTAGACGTATACCATCCTCGACCGTGAGTACAGATGTGGTAAGGTCATCCATGTACAGCTCTCTTTCTGCAACCTCTGATGCAAGCGGGAAACGATCACGTTCATCTTGTGCTAACTGGCGGACCGTTCGCATAGCTAGGAATGGACTAGAGCGAAGAACGAAGGCCACCGAGTTGAACTGTAGGATGCGTAATGGTTCAGTATCGTTGAAGCGGTATAAAATTTTTTGATACTTGCGATCTTTCTCATTTAAAAGAATTCGTAAGTACATCTGTTGTATATCTGCGGTTATAGCGACTTTAAAATAGCGGAACTTCAACAGGAGCGCAAACAAGTCTGCCTGAAGATTAGGACCAGTGTGCAATATGTCATTCAAGGAAGTGCCGTTGTCCGTTTTAGCACTGGCGTCTAAAACGACGCGCGTTTTTGTTGTCGATTTATCCGGCCGCACTACAGCATGGTGCGGTATGAAGTATCCCTCCGCGGTCACAGCGGGTGTATACGGGATCTCTGTGAGGTAACCTTTATCGATATAATCCGTAATTACATCGTTGTATGCGGTACGTAGTGCGGGTAAGGCCGCAAACTTGCGTTCCAGGGAATCTAATCGGCGCTGAGCGGTGGTAAAAGAATTACCTAACCCTTCCGGGTTACTCTTGAATGGTAGCGTGACGATGTATCTTCCACAAGAGCTTCTTGTAATTGTCGACTTGTATAATTGTTCACACTCATAATCTTCCGGACTTGCGATGTTTATGGTAGGAACTTCCTCGAGTTCCCAAAATTTCTCAATATTTTTGTCGAGTTCGTTTATTAAAGGACCGAAGGACCAAGACATATATTCCGAGTTACTCTTTGTTTCCCCCGTAATAATATATCCAAGCGATGTCTGCAAGGCGTACAAGCCAGAGTTAGCTGCGTCCGAGAAGTCAAGGTGTGAATGAGCGGTATGCGGCGGTATTTTGTCACCTAACAAAATAAGTGCAAACATCTGGGTACCGAGAATTGCGTCAATAACGCCCGGTAAGTTCCAGTGTTCGTCTGCGAGCGGTAGGTTTTGTAAATGATCCAACATCGATGTTGGTATCACTCTAGTAGGTAAGTGGTCTGTGATGTGATCCACTACCAGGAGCGTTACGGAATAATGAGCGTCCGACACGCGCGATTGTATCGTCAGTGTGACGTAACCCTTAATGGGTGTTGAGGATGAGCCTACAGACTTCAACGACGAGCCTGCAAGCGGTTGAATGCTTAACTTTAATTTATTACAGCACTCTAATGTAATTATATTGTTCTGTGACGCACTGTCAATCAAACATCGTAAGGTGAAGCGATTTCCCTTACTAGGCACGTATACCTCAGCGGTAGGTAACACAATTGTCTTATCTAGATGTGCACTTGTTCCGTTATCGCAAGAATGCAGAGTGAGCGACATCCCCAGCGAACCCGGTTCAGATGACATAGTGACGGAGCGAGCGCCGGACGTCTGCGGCGCCGCTATGTTGTTATGCGTATGTAAACAAACAGAGTGGGAGCTCGCCTCACTTGCAGCGTTTCCAGGTGTACAGGCAGTCACGTTTGTCGTGGATCTAGGATTCTGCGTTGTATTTCTGCACAATAATGTATGATGACGCAAAGAACACGATTTACAAACATTCCTAGATGCACACTTCATAGTGTTGTGAGAAGTGCTAAAACAATTTATGCATAAACTGTTTTCTTTAATAAAACGGAAGCGGTCATTTACGGGCATTTTTTTAAATGCCGCGCATTCATATAAATGGCTGTGACTGGAAGTCTTACAAAAAATACAACCACCTTTGGTTGTGTTACCGTATTCGACCAGCGCGAATGTATGTGACACTTTTGCCGGCGAAGAGTTATGCGAACGAGATTGCCAGCTATTGTTATTATTATTATTGTTATTCCGTGCAAGATTTATTTGTTTATTGTTGTTTGTGCTTGTGCGTTCTAGAATTTTTATGCGATGTCGCACGAAATCGACTAAGTCCGTGCTGCCTGGGATTTCCTTATTCCGCACGGAAAGTTCGAAGCTTTGAACTATATTCGAATCTATCTTTTTTAACGCGATGTGCGTAAACATAAAGTCGGCCAAGTCTTCTATTTCCAGCTGTTTTAAGGCAGCCCAGGACGCATGTACTCGTTCAATAAAAATGTTAAGTTGAGAAGCGGTATCAGCTGCTTGTTTAGCGTCGAGTATTTCGTTCAGGTATGTTGTACCTAACAATCTTTTATCTTGGTACCTAGACACCAAAGAGTTCCAGATGATTGCGTAATTTTGTTCGTTAGGTGTTATTCCCGCGAACGTGTTTAGTGCATTGCCACTCAACTTTGAAATCAAATACTGGATTCGCATGCTATCCGAAAGTTGTTTATTTTTATGAATGTTGGTTAAAAAACTCTGATAAAATAACGGCCAAGTTGCCGCCTCCCCAGAGAAGCTTTTTAATTCTAATGGCGGTAATCGGCATTTGTATTCAAAGTCGCCGACCTTGTTGTCTGTATTGGTCGAAGTTGCAGCACTAACACTTCGCGACAATAGATTAATACGTGTTTGTTGTATATTCGAAAATAAAGTTTCGAAAGCGGACCAGTTACTAAAGTTAAGTTTGTAAGCGGGATCTTGTTCTAACATTAATGAGTTATATTGATCGCACAAATCATTAAAACTCGTGTATAGTTTTTCTAAGTTTGATGTTGCGGCTAAGAAATCTTGTGTTTTTCTGGTTTCTGTATTGTCAGACGTATTTAGTTTCCGGGAGATATCATGCAAAGCTGTAATATGGGAGAAAACAGCCTCCTTTTTCGCAGCAACGAACTTTGTTTTAGATTGCACGTCCATTTTTTACGTTTGCTGATATCTTTACTTAGAATATATCGATTTATTTCTAATCCAAAGTTAGTTGCAATAAGAATAAACAGTATTATTTTATTCGAATATACATAACTTCAAGATCGTAATCCAATTACCAGAATACGTCCGCAAAGACAATACGAAACAACGAACGGTCTACAAGAACAAGTTCGTTATAATAGGTAATAAGTATGGAATGGTCGAACAGCTTTGCATCGACGCAACGAGCGACGAGCAACGGTCAGAACTACCTACTTTAACAGTTTAAAAAACGTATTGTAAATTGCGAATATTTTTGGAAAATATTTGCAATTGACGATTATATTGAGCAAATATATTTATGAAATGCGTTTATGCGATTGAGTATCTAATTTATTGCCAAATAAGCATAAACTAAGCGAAAAATGCGACAGAAATTCACGAAAACACTGCCTAGTAACAGAGTAATTCGTTACTTTTCAAATAGCGGGTTCCAGTTATACATGCAATTTTACTAACTGCAGAGAAATAAGTAATAATATGCAATATAAATGGTAGGTATTAATACAATATGCGGTGATAAATAAAATATAAGGTATAAAAAAGGTAAAATTTGTCCTACGATAGCTGGGAAAAACCAGTTCTATCCGGTTCGAATGGAACCAAACCGCTGGTTAGTGCTCGCTCTTATTGGTTCTTTCTTCCATTTGTGTGACACAGCTGTTCGACTCCGCATTCTCTTACCGCGCCCGCAATCCGGCTCGAAGGACCAAAAAATGTTAACGCGGATTGCGGGCGCGGTAAGAGAATGCGGAGTCGAACAGCTGTGTCACACAAATGGAAGAAAGAACCAATAAGATCGAGCACTAACCTGATCTGCCAATCCTGGATGCTGTTAGGCCCTCAAGGCAGCGACGGCGAACACAGAACTTTATACACACGCGACAAGATCGCGGCGCGGGAGGATGCGGTGGCGGAAGAGAAGAGAGGAAAGGAAAGGATACAGGCAGGAAAGAAGCGGGGACAAGTCGATGAGTTTGCGCGGTAAAATGGCGGCAGCAGTGTGCGCGTGCGGTGCGGTGACAATCTCTAAAGCGAAAGCGTCCGCCGCGGGCTCGCGCCCGCGGCGGTTTGAAGCCGATTCAAACCTTTCGGCTTAGGTCGGCTCTGCTCGGCAATGCAGTGCATCGCTCCGAACTGATGCTCCTTCCACTTGTGACAACGCATTAAAAACGGCGTAAACAGATTATATTCTGTTTTGTGTGCCAAAATAAATAAATAAATCAACCACCATGCTGAGATGGTTCCGATTTGTGGCAGAAGTAAATGATCTACTTAAGGATCGACAAGTTGACGGCTCGAACTCATCGGTGGGCGCGGCTAAAAAGCATGCTCTCTTCATCAAACAAACTGTGGGAGAGGGAGAAAGAAAGATAAATGAGCGCGCAAATATTGATTGTCGACCTTTGGCTGCAGTAATGTGGTTGAATAAACTCTGAGTAAATTTATTCCAACTTAAGGTATTTGAAATGTTTATGTACTAAACTAAGCCGCTTCATAAATTATTTTAGAGTGTTCGTATTCCTTATGTTATTTATTTACGTCCAATGTGGCGTTAAAATTTAGCTAAAATACAAGATGTTTCCTGGCTCATAACTTTCATGTTTATTAACTTTTTACTTTCGTAATAATTTACAATTCTAGATAATGAAGAGATTAATCGATATAATACTTAGTCTTGGACCTACAAAATTACATAGTGGAGTAGTAATACTACCGCGTTTCTATGGAGAAGTGACCAACTTGTCTACTCTTAATATTTTTGTTCGCTTTTACTGTTGTATTATTGTTATCAATGTTTATTTATTTTTTGCCATAAATAAATGATAGTCTATTGTTATTGTTATCAAGCATACCTAGCTAAAAGTATGCATTTTACATTTGCCAGTAAATAGAGATAGCGAATCTAATTACTGCATGACAAAAAGAGAACGCATGTACATGTATTGGAAGTTGGTATTGTCGTATCGTACGGCTCGCATGTGCAAAGACAAAGTATGACTGACGCGAGAGGAGAGCTGGCGCTCAACATATAATCTTCAATATTCGTGCGGTTATTTCCCGTCCATTCATTTTATCATTGTCGCTGCTCGAAACACCTCCCACGGCACATAGCCGCAATACTCAATACATGTTCACCCACAGAGTTGTGTTAGAAAAAATCTATAGAAGGACGCGTGATCGTGCTTTGGTGTTTAATTCCGTTATCTCCGCGTTATACAAGAAAAGTTATTCAAAAGTGCTATAATCATAATATTGAGAATCCCTATCGCACTCAGATTTTTTTAATTTCACGCTAGATGTCGCGTTTTTAATTTATGGAGTCAAAGCTGTTTAGTTTTATAGCCACATTACAAAAAAACAAGTACAAAAACAACAAACTTAAGAAAGAATAACGTTTACGTTATATAAAGTAGCGTATACCATAAAGTGTCCACTACATAACAGATGTGCGATTACAAAAAATTGTCTATTCTATTTTATTCTAGTCTATTCTGTAGCCTTAACCCTGTAGCCTTGTAACCTTAGTAGTAGTAGACCGGAACAATGGTTCGCATGTAGTCGTTGAATAACTATAGCAGATAGGTAGGTGAACTAGATGATAATATATTATATTAAGTTTAGATTGCATGTCCGTTAGGATAAACTGTTGTGTCTATAAAATTATTTTTAAGCAACAACTTTATGTACACATTTTTAAGCAATAAACCTTATCTTATCTTATCTTATCATAGCTACCCATCAATATGAATGTCAATCTGAAACATAAGTTTGATAAATTTGAAACACAAAAAATATAAAAATAAATATAATTTATTTCAGATTACATAAATCCATAAATATAAAAAAAATTGAAGAATGTCATAATAAATTTCAATTAGATTAGAATACAATGAGTCCTCACATAAAAAACATCATGTGGCTGGTCATTTTGTAGAACACCTTGTTTTTCTCGAATTTAGTAAAGTTATGTAATAAATTATTATTGTTATTCCCGTTGACGGGTAGACCAACACCTTTAAATAATGTTTCTCCTTGTTACCGTACACTCTAACATCTTCGCTTTGCTCTATCATAACGTACACCTAGGTAGACATATTAGGAAAGGGACATTCTGCGACGGAACAGTTATGTAACGATTGCAGCGTGGTCGGCAGAAACAGCGGCGGCAAGGGCGGCGTGGCGGCGGCGGGCGGGGGGCGGCACTTCGGCCGCTGGGGCTCGCTCAAGGACCGCAGGCAGCCCTCGCACCTCGAACTCTACGTGCCGCGCCAGCGGCTCTCCACGGCCGACGTCGACTCCGGTCAGTCCCACATCTTTTAGTACCAATTTTTTTTATTAGACCACATAACTGGGTGACATTTTGACATAGCAACTAATTTAAAAAAAAAATAGCAAACGAGCACATTCACCCTTCTAGATGTATTCCTAACATTCAGCTAAAGATATACAATATTATACTATTCATATACAACTATATAAACATAATAGAAATTGTACGGAGTACATTAGCGTGTCATTTGAGTGTGCTTTGAAGCTCCGCGACATTTATGATGCGACCAGTTAGTATTTGAAGAAAAGTAGCGTCCCAGTTGAGACACTATTTAAGTTATATTTAAAGTAGTCAAGTTAAATGTAAAGTGATTTATTAAGTACATCATGCAGCAATAGTTAGCCGATTCCCACTCGCGCGTCTGTCCGTCGCGGTGCTTCAAAGCGCACTCAAATGACACGTGTACTCCGTACAGAAATAACTAGATCGCTAGATAGCGATAAAATTTCGTTTCAAATTTTCACGCTTGTTCCTTACAGTTCAGTACATCAGGACAGCAATAATCATATAACCGTAACGAAAAACGTGTCTTAAGTATTTGAATCGTTGTATAAAGCAGGTGTGTTGTCTGTCGTCGCGCAGTGTCCGGGGACGGCGGCGGGCCGGGCCGGCGCGCGGCGCTGTACATCGTGTGCGACAAGGGCGCGGGCGGCGCGGCGCCGGCCGGCTGCGAGACGCTGCCCGTGGAGTACCCGGAGGGGCGCGCCGCGCGGCACGCCTTCAAGAAGCTCATGCGCGCCGCCGCGCCCTCCGCGCCGCCCGCGCCCGACCACCCCGGCTTCTACAGGTACTTGTTTTTGATACTTCCTGGCCATGGATACTAGTCCTTCAGCCGAATACATATTTCTCCATCGATCCTTCTTTCTGCAGTTAAATGAGTCGTAGTCACAGTCAAGTCCAATCATGCCTTAGTAAAGTCATGGCAACTTTACTACAAGCTTCTTCGGAGTTATGGAAACAACACGAAAACACACGTTTCACTCCATTATATCACTTGCCCGCACTCTTGCTCGTAAATCAGCACTTAATGACTAAAACGCCACCATTTTTATGCATTAACACTCGAAAAAACACAAGTTTTGGTAAATAATTATAATAATAATAATACAATGCAGCGACATGATTTTCTCGCGTTCCCGCCAAAACTCCATGCGAGCTCCTTCTACAGGTACATAACGCAGGGTTGGGTACTCTGAATTTGCCCCCAAGATAATTTAATAATCCCCTAAGGTTTTTTTTAGTAATAGGAGTTTGTTTCGGTTTACAAATGTGTTTTATTGACTTACTAGCTGATACACGCTACTTCGTACGCGTAGAGCTCGGCCTTCGGCCTCGCTGCTATAACCCGCTCCATGAACACTAAATGTCACCCAAATCGGTCCAGCCGTTTACTTACTGTTTAAACCTTCCCTGGACTACCAGAAACATTTCAAAACCAAAATCGACAAACGAACAGCAATTGATTTTTATATAGATAGATTAGGTAAGGTTAGGTGGTAAAGTATTTTAAGATAATAAAATATAATAATTAGGCAATATAATTAATTATTTCTAAAAAGGCTCGCGGCAACGACGTGTCGAAAGAAATTCAGTATTTTTTCCCCCTAAATGTTGGGAGAAAACACGGGGGAAAATCCCCAACTTGGCACCACTGCAACCACACTCTAATCACACGTTATATCTAGCAGTTCGCAGGGAACTGCGCCATCTCTGGAAGATGCTGCCTTTTGCGACACAGTTATTACTAACGTAAAAGGCAAAGCCTAACATTTACTCTAACAAAAAGTAATATTTTTTTGTTATCGCCTGTAAGTCTTTGTTGTTATACAATAAATTATGATTATGTTTAACTAAAGAAGCCTTGACCTTGGCTATATTTGACCGCCACTTGATAATTGTATTTGCACCAAATACTTGCTTACAACATATCATAAAGATCGGATCAACGGTTCGCAAGTAATCGTCGAACACACAAACATACAAATGCTAACTCGTCCCCTTAGACTCAGAGACATTCGCTTCGCTCGGTCAAATATTTCTGTCACCTCTAAATTCGTCATCATCCAGCTTTCCAAATAATGTGTTATTTTGTCAGAAAGCTGTCTCATAAACGCGCGGTTTTTTTACGGTCTTTTTGCGGTCTTTTTATTGGTTTTCTAGCAATTTTCTTTCTGGGTGTCTTCAAGTCGCTATTGAATAGGTTTCTTCTAGGTAAGCGGGCTCTATCGTAGACAGTATCTTTGCTTAACATCAGGCGAGATGCTCAAATGCAAGGCCAAACGTACAAGATATCCAAACGAATAATATATATTTTTACCCTGCAGATTAATAGAAGAGTCTGGCTGGCTGTGGCAGCTGCGGCAGCTGTTCCAGCTGTCGGGGGCCGTGGTGGACCTGCTGGACTTGCAGGGCTCTTCAGTGCTGCTGTCTTTAGAAGACGGCTGGGATGTCACTGCGCAGGTTAGTTAAAATGTTGTGTATATTTTTTATTAATGATGAAATGAAAGCATGTCTTCGTATCACTTAAACTACTTATCTTTTGAAATGTCTACCGATGCGTCTTAAGGATCGACAAGTTGACGGCTCGAACTCATCGGTGGGCGCGGCTAAAAAGCATGCTCTCTTCATCAAACAAACTGTGGGAAAGGGAGAAAGAAAGATAAATAAGCGCGCAATTTTTTGTGTCGACCTTTGGCTGCAGTAATGTGGTTGAATAAACTCTGAGTTAATTTATTCCAACTTAAGTTGTCTGAAATGTTTATGGACTAAACTATGCCGCATGATAAATTATTTTAGAGTTTTCGTATTCCTTATGTTATTTATTTACGTCCGATGTGGCGTTAAAATTGAGCTAAAATACAAGATGTTTGCTGGTTCATAACTTTCATGTTTATTAACTTTTTACTTTCGTAATAATTTACAATCCTAGATAATGAAGAGATTAATCGATATAATACTTAGTCTTGGACCTACAAAATTACATAGTGGAATAGTAATACTACCGCGTTTCTATGGAGAAGTGACCAACTTGTCTACTCTTAACACTCCGCTAGTCATAGGATATAATGGCGGATATTATAAACGTAAATTCGCTTCTCAAATCAACGAAAGTGGCGTGGTTTAAGGAAGTAGGAAATGTGTGTTTACCAACGTCAAAAGCCGGTTTATATAATAAGATTTGTCTTCCCCTCGCAGATATCGTCTCTGGCGCAAATCTGCCTGGAGCCGTACTACCGCACGCTGGAGGGGTTCCGTATCCTGGTGGAGAAGGAGTGGCTCGCGCTGGGACACAAGTTCTCGCAGCGGAGCAACATCGGCGCCACGCCGCAGCAGGGCTACACCCCGGTGTTCCTCATGTTCCTGGACGCCGTGCATCAGGTAACTCACTGAACAGAGAACTGAATAGAACGGAAAAGTGAAGGGTCGCGCTAGCCGCGCATACGTGCAAGTGCACGTATGTGACAATAAGGTAGATGACAGATGTTTATATCGTTGAAACCAATAGCTTCGATGAAGAATTTAAGTAAATATAGTATGTTTATTGAAAAAATATTTTAAATCGGTTAATAATGTTCTGATATATGAGCGTTTAAAGTTTTTGTTAGAGACAACTCTGTCCATTCCCACAAAACAAAAAAAGACGTCACGCCTTACTTACGATTTACTGATCCGTCTCTCTGTCTAGCATGATATTAAAATACATAAAAGTTGCTTATTTTTGATCAGATTTTCATTTTATTTTCATTAATCAGCTATATTTATGGGCCACATTTTAATAGGACAATATAAAAAAAAACAGTCATCTAGCCTATTCTACCAATATACATGTTTTAGACTGGAAATACTCAAAAAGACAATTCAAATAAACGCATAGGAAACCAAACCGCATTACGGCGTTTTAAACATCAAATGCGAATAATTGCGTTACGTCTTACGTAGCGGGTTCTGCCCACAGATCGTCCGAAGTGCGGCAGACATGTCCGGTCTACAAACTGTAGTAGCAGTTGATGTTAAAGGGTTCCGAGAAGCCTTGCCGCTATATCAGTGTATTTGTTTGTCAGTTACTGAAGCAGTTCCCCCTGGCGTTCGAGTTCAACGACTACTACCTGCGGTTCGTGGCGTACCACAGCGTGTCGTGCCGGTTCCGCACCTTCCTGCTGGACAGCGAGTCGCAGCGCGCCGAGCTCGGCATCACGCACGCAGACGACAAGCGCCACGACACCAACCGACTGGTATCACTATAGATTAAAAACACTCTTTAAATGGTTATTTTTTCCCTCATGGCAATACTATGAATACTCACGTCATTGGGTGAATTTATCCAACCATTGTCTTATGTCGTACTACAGGGTTGCTAGTATTTAGGACGTCCCATTCGCGACCATAATAAAGTAAAGCAAGAAGGAAAAATAAAATAATAAACAAAAATGAAAAAAAAACTTAATAACAATTTTAAAAAAAACTACTGTTCTACTGCTATTTTTATTACTGAGGTGTACTTGTTTTAATAATAATAAAAAAGGTGATTGTTTGCCGAAAATAAATTGTTAAATTATAGTAAACAGCGTAAGCAATGTTTAGTCTAACAATTTCTCCGACTTTTTTTTTTTTTTTTCTTATTTATTGGCATCGCACGTTGTGCATTCTGCCAGTGTCAAGTTTGTGAATTTTCAAGTTTTTTTAAATAAAATCAAGTCAAATATGTCATGATATCACAGTCAGTCACACGAAATTAGTCATAGTCGAGTCCAAGTCATACCCTAGTAAAGTTGTGGCGACTTTACTATGAGCTACTATGGAGTTTTAAAAACAACACAAAAAGACATGTTTCACCACAGTATATCACTTTCCCACACTCGTGCATGTAATTCAACACTCAATGAATAAAACACCACCATTTTTAATCATTAATTCGCGAAAAAACACAAGTTTAAGAAAATAATAGAATGCAACAACATGATTTTTCCGTGTTCCCGCCAAAAAAACTTCTCCGACTTGTGTCGGTGGAAGTATAGAAGGAACAACAAAAAAAAAAAAAAGTATTTAGGACTATTCGCGGTAGTAGTACCTCCAGTTGGTTGTATTGTTATTGAAATTAGATAATGTAGAATAAAAAAATAAAAAAGAATGAATGTGTGATGTATATGTGTGTAATGTGTGCGAGTGTGTGTGTTGTGTGTGTGTGCTCATAGCTTCTAGGGTTCCATTTATGGGCCAAGGAACAAAGACACGCAGGTTAGTGGCAAACCGCCTTCCAATATCGTTTATAATTATTTCAATGCCGTCCTCACACAAAGGAGAAATGCTCGCTGGATCACTTCTCCTACACGACCAAAAGACTGAACTGCTCATTAAGAAAACTGACGTGGTTTTGACACATTTTGTTTTATTTATACGGGGTGAGTGCAAAGTAGGACGCGACCACACGCGCGTCAGGCTCTGTTTTCACTCTTTCAAAAAGGTCACCGAATGTGATCGAAACTATAGTCGGAGTATCCGATTTAATTAAACGTTAGTATTCCCGTATATATAAAGCAAAACTGTTCATAGTTTGAAGACGGATCGCAGATGAAACAAAAAAAATTGCAACTTTTCCAAGACGTTTACAGCTAAAAAAAAAATATTGGGGGGACATTTATTACACACAGCGCCATCTAGCCCCACACTAAGCAAAGCTTGTATTATGTAAACCAGATGGCTGATAGAATACTTATATTTTTTAAATTATTTTTTTCGTATATACTTATTATACATACTACACCCAGACACAGAACAAACATCGATGTACGTCACAAACATTTTTGTCCTGGGTGGGGGTCGAAGTCACGTACAGCTCTGAAGGCAGATATGCTACCAACTGAGCTATCAGGCTGTTGAATTGGGTATATCAGCCATGTGAGGACGCATCAGTCACTCGTTTCGATTAATGCTCGCCGTAGCCTAAATCGGCATGGGTCGCATCATCCCCAAACACAGAAATCCAGACACAAGGCAGAGAATCATTTTTTTTTAATAAATCCCTTTCTCTCCCTCCAGGGGGTGGAGACGGGAGCAGGGTCGGAGGAGGAGCTAGGCGGCGGGGGCGGGTGCTCCGGGTACGGCTCGCTGTCCCGCTCGTCGCCGGTCGGGTACTCGCTGTTCGAGCACATCGACAAGCTGCACCAGAAGCTGCCGGTCTTCTACAACTTCCTCTACACGCCCGATCTGGACAACCCGGTCAGTACACACACATTATACGAATACAAACCACAAGGGTCAGGTGTTTTGGAAGAACATGTAAGTTAGGGATGGAGGGCCAGAACAGGATTACCTATTATTCACCTTCTACAGACCTATTATTCAAGCTTGAGCTTCTTGCTGAAGACCCGGTGTGATCTAGAGATCCCAAACCTTCCGTAGGTAGGCCAAGGTTGGTCACGAGTCTGTAATCGTGCCTGTACTCTAGCATCTTTCGAAAATTTCCTCGTAAGCGAAAAGTTCAAAATTAGGCGATATTTAGATGTAAACAGACCCTCTTTAGTAATTTAAACCAAATAAGAATAATTGACCCTAATAAGGGGGGGAGGCCTTCGTCCAGCAGTGGACGTCTCCTGGCTGATAATGAATAATAATTGTGCTGCTGGTGAATACGCAATGTTAACTTGGTCTTTAGCTTCTCAAAAAATTGCCGCTCCAAAACAATTCTTTATTTTTATCTTTTGACATCATCATAATGCTCTTAGATACGTCAATTTGTGTACAGCTTCTAGAGTTTTTCTCATCAGAGCAGTTTTCGGCTGAGCAAACCATGCTGGAGATCTTTGGACGGCTTAAACGTTTTGAAGGGACTTATGATTTGTCTAATAACAAGCTATTCTTACCAGGGAATACTTGTGACAACGATTGTGCTTGACCTTGACACTATATGGAAGAGGGAACTGAATACTTTAGTCTCTGACGGCACAAAGGCAAACAGGTATATTGCCATGCTATGCTAGAAGCTATGTGTATTAAATATAGTTCTTGGTGATGGAAAAAATAACTTAAAATAATAATTCTAGGTTTTGCGGCCAGTGTCCGCCATTTCCTCTCTGGAAGTATGGCAGTACTACACGCACGAGGAACTGTCGCATGGAGCGCCTTACGACCTGGAGACGCAGCCGCCGTCCTCCCCGCCCGGCGACCAGCGAGGGCAGCGCCGGCTTGTCATTGCGGGGTAAGGGGATCGAGGCTCTCGATATAGTATAGTGGCTAAGTTTTGAAATCAAATGACCAGCAAAGTCAGGGCTAGCTTCTTGATTTTGGTTCTAGATATAGTGGCTAATATTTAAAAACCAATTACCAGCAAAGCCAGAGCTAGGTTCTCGTCGTGGGCAGGCAAATGAGGTTTTATAATATATTGGCTTTAATTTAAAGACTATTGACCAACACAAACAGAGGAATACTTACTGTTCATGGCAAGGTAGGACAAAACATGCTCTAGATATAGTGGCTAAGATTTACCAATGACCAGCAAAGCCAGCTAGCTTCTCGCGGGAAGCGAGGAACAAGACTAGATACAGTGGTATTTTATGTTAATACTGAAACGACACCAGATTTCTATCTAAAATGCACAGGTGACCTGTGAAGCCAGAACTGTAAAGCCAGGGCATTTGTCTTTTAACTATGTAATTCTATGCTGAGAAAAGAAGTTTACTACAACTATATGATAGTTCTAGCAAATGGAGAAGTGACCAGTCATGAGTGGTGTTATAAATGATCGGCAGATACGACAACACGTCCCGAGCGATGCCGGATGCGTTCACGGGGCTGCTGGAGCGGCTGCGGCAGCTGGAGTTGGAGCTGGGCCATCTTCCGCACGCGTGGCGCGTGCGCTGGGACCAGCTCGAGCTGCCCAACACGCTGGAGCTGCAGGCGAGTACTCCACGCTGCACCTGCGACACTCGTTGCACGTAGCTACAGAGAAAGTGGCAAAAAAAAGTCTTTACTAAAATACACTTATTCTACTTATTACTAGCTCTACTAGAGCAGTCCAGCTCCCAAAAGTAGCTTCTTGCGCAGGCGCTTGCAATGTTGCAGAACTTTTAGTTGAATGCGTATATTGATGGCACAAGGTTGAACACATTTTTTTTTCATGCTTACGTTTCCATAAGTGCTTCTTTCTTATCTGTGTTATTTTGTTTTTATTTTTGCCACAATTAATGGATTGTCTATTGTGTGGTGACGTTATGAATCGGTCGTGCAGCGCAACTCGTCGATGTCGTCGGGCGTGGTGCGGCGCGCGTCGCTGGCGGTGCACCGGCGCGCCACCCGCGCCGTGCTGGCCCGCGGCCGCGCCGCCGCCGCGCCGCCTGCGCCCGCGCACCGCTGGGCGCCCGCCGCGCCCTCCGCGCCCGCGCGCTGCGACCACTGCCAGGACCTGCTCTGGGGACCGCTCAAGGTCAGACTAGCTTCTAACCTCAGACACGTCTCGAAACTAGAAGGAACATCTCAACCGAGCGTATTCAACGCAACTACCGTGGACTGCGCTGCCCGAGCGGGTGTTTCCCGATAATTATAATCGGGGTGTCTTCAAGTCGCGAGTGAATCGGTTTCTTCTAGGCGAGCGTGCTCCATCGTAGACTGCATCCTCGTTTAACATCATACGAGATGGCAGTCAAACGCAAGCCTATAAATAAATAAATAAAAAACTACCAGGATACGTAGTGTATTTGCATTGTAGTACGCAATAATCGAGTATACTTGGCAATACATAAATACATTTTGTAGTCCCTCGTCCATCTAGCCGTCTCGTAAATAGAAAAACGTTTAAACTGCCATATATTCGTACTAATTATGGTCAGCACTCATCTTTATATCGTTTGTGTTCTTCATACAATAGCATTAGTAATGATGTGGATATATTTAACTCGTCTGTCTCTTCTTTTAAGAGACTTTTGCTTTCAATTCTAGTTTAAATTACTTTCAATTTGTTGAAAAACCAAATGTTTCATTGTTTGTTGGTTTAGAAAGCATACACCACCATAGCGCAATAATCGCGTATATATTGGAGTGACCTATGCAAAGACGTGGTTCCGGAATACAGCGCCAGTACGAATATTATAAAACGCCAGTTTTTTTAAAATTATTATGCTTTTATAATAAGTAACTTGGGTCTAAGTCCGGACCTTTAAGAGGCATTGGTGGAGCCGACGCCAACACTAAGAGGCCCTGTTGGATACAAAAATAACATTATAAAAATATTACATGCATGTGAATTGAATAGATATGATACGCTATTTTAACATCGTAAAATTTAAAAAAAAACGGACTATATTGATGAAATATTGGAATATGATCTTTGGAATGAGAAACGGCACCTGCCTATCAAAATATTTAGGCAGGTGATGACTCGCCATCCATTGAATGGGACCGATAAAGGCTACCGTATATTGGTGCCGGAGGGGCAACATTGCCATTACTTTATACGGGAATACTCACGTGTAATTAAAACGGATACTCCGAAAAAAATAATTAAAATAATGAAATCAAAATTTAAAAATAAATACAAAAATGAATGAATGAATGAATGATGATGATGTCGAAATGTGTCAAAACCACGTCAGTTTTCATAATTAAATTGCCATTACTATTAATTTTTTTGGGGTTAGACCTGTTTTTCGATAACCGGACTGGGCTAAGTAACTTTTTTGTGAGATACAAAAAGTCGCATACTGGCAAGTGGAGCGTGTTTTCAAGTAGTGGTGCGTGTTGCAGAGCGGCGTGCGGTGCGTGGAGTGCGGCGCCGCGTGCCACGAGCGCTGCGCGGAGCCCTACTCGCTGCCGTGCGCGCGGTACAAGGCGCCGCCGCCGCCCGACCGCGACCGCGACCTGCACCACACCCAGCACACCAACAGTCAGTACATCATCATCATCAGACTATCCACTGATGCATATATAAAAATATATGTAATATATTGTAGTAACGTTATTTATCGCCGTAACTACGAAATATCGTTCCTTGTTTTCCATTTTTGTAGTGGAAGGACTCTACTGCGGAGTCCGCCTGGGGATGTACCTCACCTTTGCCAGTTATTCAACCGCCAAGCAGTAGTGTGCAAGCATTACTGTGTTCCGGTTTGAAGGGCAATGTTACCAGATAAATTACTGGGTATGAAGAGATTTAACATCTAATATCTCAGGGTGACGAGCGCAGTGCAGTGCGGCGCAGGATTGTGTTCGCAAGTTCACAATTCTGGCACTGCTACTACTGTTAGTGGTATGCGTGACGCTTACCACCAGGCGAACGTCTTGCTCGTCTCGTCCCATGAACGTATAAAAAAACATGAAAGCGTTTATTTTAAACGTTCTTTTATAGTAACGTCAAATCCGTTGTATACGCAAGTTGTAATAATTTCAAAATGTAACTAAATTTGTTAAATTAATAGATAGCACGGAAAATGAGTAATTCAAGTTTACAGTGTAACTTTAAAATATATTTTTTATTGTAATGTTTAATATAATTGGGTGGTGTTGTGCAGGCGTGGGGACGCTGCAGTCGTCGTCGCAGCAGTACTACGAGCAGTTCTCGTCGAACGTGGCCGAGAACCGAACCCACGAGGGGCACCTCTACAAGCGGGGCGCGCTGCTCAAGGGCTGGAAACAGAGGTCTGGCTATACTTAATGGTTATCCGTCAGAAACGAAAAGTGACATTACTTTCAATCTGTTATTTTAATTCGTCAAATAAATAAATTATAGAATGTGTACAGGTACAGATATAATTTTATACAGATATAATTTTTTGTAGTGGTAGGACTCTATTGCAGAGTCCGCCTGGGGAAGTACCACACCTTTGCCAGTTATTCAACCGCCAAACAGTAGTCTGCAAGCATTTCTAAACAATTTCATATTACCAGAGAAATTACTGGGTATGAAGAGATTTAACATCTGATATCTCAGGGTGACAAGCGCAGTGCAGTGCGGCGCAGGATTGTGTTCGCAAGTTCACAATTCAGGCACTGCTACTGTTAGTGGCAGGTGAGACGCTTACCACCAGGCGAACGCCTTGCTCGTCTCGACACTTGATTGTATATAAAAAAAAAAAAATATATATATATATAGTTTTTTAATTTAGAAACGATTCACTGTTTCAAGCCTTTCATGACCTCGCTTGAATTGAAGGTTGTTTTTTAAACGGCACTGTGCTTAGTTGAAGCCATTTTTTGTGATATCATACCAGGATTGTTAATTAATTATAGGTAAATTACCTTACTGATGTTACAAAATAAATTATACTTCTTTCTTATTGTTGTGGCATGTGTAATGTGTGTGGTGAAAATAAAACTCCAATTTAAATTGAAAAAAATTGTTGAAGTGTTTTCTGTGAAATAAAAGTATTCAATGAGTGAACTCATTCTAACATGAATACATTTATTTTGGAAAGCTAGTGCGTTAACTGTTAGAAACGGTAAACAAACAAAGATTTGAAGCTGATGGTGTGTATTGGTGTATGAAATGCGTCACGGCAGGGGGTGCCACTCCGCAGGAGGGGGGTGCCACTCCGCAGGAGGGGGGTGCCACTCCGCAGTGTAGGTATGTTCGGGCGGCTCCGCGCGGGGTGGACCTTGCAGTGGCCGCCCGCACGCTCGCCGCGTCGCGTCTATGTCAACAAGGAAACTGCAACTTTGCGTATTTTTTGTAATAGGCCTCGTAAACTTTTACTTTTGCATGATTGTTATTTGAAACAAATTCAGTCGTTTTCGTCATCAGTCATTTTCGTTAGTTTTTTTTTCAGGTTATTTGTCATTCCTATAGTAATAGGTAGGTAAATAAATAAATATTGGGAGGACATTTTACACACAGCGCCATATAGCCCCATACTAAGCAAAGCTTAATAGGTAGTAGCACAGAATAAATAATAGTACTACGTAGTAGTAGGTAGTACATACTACATAGGCTACATAACTGGTAACCAACACTAATTAGTATTCTGTGTATATTCACAATGTCGTCGGTCCACCTAGTCGCGTGCAACTGGATGCATATGGCAGGTTGTCGTACAGTGCGGCGGTCTAAGGGGGAGGCCTTCGTTTAGCAGTGGTGTCTCCGGGCTGATGATGATTATGTGTAAATATCGAGAAGACAACCCTAACGTTACACGTGCCGCGTCAGGAGGAATAGAGCTACGTGATAGAAAGAGAGCGGTATATCTATGTGAATATAGCGAGCGGTATCCAGCGCTGTGCGAGTTGAATAGGGTAGATGACTGATGTTTATATCGTTGAAACCAATAGCTTTGATTAAGAATTTATTAAGTAAATATAGTAGGTTTATTGAAAAAAATATTTAAATCGGTTAATAATGTTCTGATATATGAGCGTTTCGAGTTTTTATTAGAGACATCTCTGTCCCTTTCACACAAAACAAAAAATGACGTCACGCCTTACTTGTCAGAATATAATTTATATGGCGTACAGAGAAGTGACGTCACGATTTGCTGTTTCGCCTCTCTGTCTAGCATGATTTTAAAATGCTTATAATTTGCTTATTTTTGATCAGATTTTCATTTTCTTTTCATTAATCAGCTATATTTATGGGCCACATTTTAATAGGACAATAAAAAAAACAGTCATCTAGCCTATTGCTACTTTATTGCCTCGTAGATAGAGTCCTTATTTATTTCAATTCCTTTGCGGAGTGAACTTTCTGTACGCAGTACTATTATAAAGATATAAGTACTGAGTATTACTTGGTTCTTGGTTGTTTTGTTGTACTTTGTCATCATCATCATTTTATTCGGTCACCTCCTCCCTCTTACGCTAATTTTCTCTGTCTAATAATAATAATAGTTTATTTCAGGCAACAGGAATTACTTTAAAAAACGGCCCATATTTTAAATACCTTGCAGACATACAATACATATAAAAATAATCTTTTAACAATATTTAACGCCTATCTTTTTGTGCTTTAGTGTGGTTCATATATGATGGTTTTTTTTTCAGATGGTTCGTTTTGGACTCTATAAAGCATCAGTTACGTTACTACGACGCGATGGAGGATTCACATTGCAAAGGATTTATTGGTAAGATTATTCTGGGATTATAAATCACACTAATAATTAAAAATAATAATGTGTAAGTTGTTTATCATATGGCATATATATTTATTTTTGACCAAAATGCTGGCCTGTATTTGGGCCAGAAAATTAGCCTCGCAATCCAGCGGGGCAATGTGGCCAGCATTTTGGGCACATTACCCGAAATTAGAGAGCGTTTAAACTATCTATAGGTTTGCTACCTATAGATACTTTAAACGGTCTCTTATATCGATTGATTAATGTTTTAATAATAGTTTAATTTATACAGCTTAAGTTGCGATATATGAAAGATTTTTAAAATATACCTATGTTTATCATTATAACTTGTTATAAAAAAGTAAGTACAAATAAAAATTAAGTAAATATATTAGATAAATAAAATTAGATTTATTTGAAAAGTGACGGAAAGTGATGTGGATAATCGCCATTAGAAGCCAATGCTCGAAGGTCAAAGCGCACTTACTTTACATTATGTAGCACAAGGTTTACGATGCAATGATATATCAAAATTTACCTGAACCTGAGTATGAACCTGTCTATTATGGGGGGAGTCCTTTTCCAGCAGTGGACGTTTTTTGGCTGATGTGTTTGTCTGTGTGTGATGATATAACATAATGTGTGTTGTGTTGTACAGACCTGGCGGAAGTGATAACGGTGACGCAGGCGCCGCCCGCGCCCGGCCCGCCCAAGAAGTGTGACGACAGATCCTTCTTCGACGTGAGTATACCTTACGTTAATGCCGTGTGGCGGGTGCACTTACTGGCTGCTTTTTTAATTTTTGTATGATTAAGAGGCCCCCGGGTAGGGCAGTGCTTAGAGTAATAATTCATTAATTCCATCACAACAAAATAATTTACAATATTTTGGTACTAAATATAGGTTAACTTATTAAATAGAAGGGTCACGTTATCTGCCGTGCTAGGATACCCTGTGTTACGGCTGCTAAAAGTAATGTCACTTAGAGTGATAGTTTCATTCTAAATTCCGTCCACTTGTGTGTCGCCGAAAAACAATCAATGTGTGCGTGAATATTACGTAATTAATTACTTTCTTTGACACGCACACAAGCGTATGAAAAATTTGCAAATGAATAGACGTTTTAGCCATACGTATGAAATTGAACAGAAGGGAGTAAAGAAAGTATTGTCATCGTGAGAAAAACAGGTCGAGTACCGTACTCGGCCTTAAGGCTTACTTGAAATTGCTTCACTTAGTTTGGGCCGACTCGGGTTCTAAGTTTTCTATGGACAGCGGTTGTTTGGCCACCTCTCGTAGGAGATACCTCTCACCTCTCTCTCATTTTAGAATGGCGATGAGGTCAAAGATTGGCACAATCAGAATGGGACCGATCCTTGTTTTAAAGTAAATCGGAAATGACTCAGTAAATGAATGAATGTCAGAATGTCTCAGTACCGAACCGCGCGTGACTCAGTTCCAGAAGGACGCATTCCATTGTGATCGCACGCGGATTGTAATAATGATGATGATGGTGTATTTAATAACAGTATTTTGTCGTGGGTTTTCAGTTGCGCACGAGCCGGCGCACGTACAACTTCTGTGCGAGCGACGCGAACGCTGCGCAGGAGTGGATCGAGAAACTACAAGCCTGCCTGCAGTGAGCGACCCTCACTCACTACTGGACCTGCTGCAGGCACAGACCTGTCGTGGCATGTGAGGGCGCTGCTGTGCTAAAACCTTAGTACTTTTCCCGTACACACGTGGCCTAGTGATTGATTGATTTGATCTGTATTACAGTTCTATTATTATTTACGGGATATTTACCGTGATTATGTTGTGAAACGAGCTCCCGGAATTTCGGGGGGCTTGGCGCAGTTCCATGCACCATGTTTCGGGCAAACTGAATAATGGCGCTGTATAATCGTGATAGTTTAAAATATTGTTTTTTTTTCTGTTCATAGGCTTGCGTTTGACTGCCATCTTGTCTGATGTTAAACGAAGATGATGTTAACTGTTTCAACTACTTTATTGATTATTGTTTACATCAAAAGTTACACCGAAGGAATTCAATAAACATAACTACATCATTGTAACATGTAGCTGCCTTATTGCTATAAGCAATCTCTTCCTTCCCTCTTGTTTGTGTATCTACTAGGCCATAATGTTCTATGATTTTATATTTTTTGGTGGAAATAGCAAGCGATGTTGAAATATCTGAGTTTGACATTTGCCAGAAGGAGTGTGTTGCTATGTTAAAATCGTAACGCTAGTTCATTATTTGGTTACTCTAGCACGTACAATGTTACTTAGAAAGGTATAAGCAAGAACGGTCCTTATAACTGTGTAGTTATAAGGACGCATGTAGTACGTCGCGCGGCATGTACACAAGCAGCCAAGACTATTATCGAATAACAAAGAACAGTGTCTTCTTCCGGTTCAGTTCCTTTTCAGAATATATTTCATTAAACGACTTCAAAAAAGGAGGAGGTTCTATGTTCGACTATATGTTTTTTTTATGTTTTTCGATTTCTCCGTCAATAGTGGACTGAATTTGAAAATTCTTTTTTTATTTGAAAGGGTATACTCTCGAAGCGGTCCCATATAAATTTGAAGTCGGTTGTTATTATTATTATTTTGAAAAAGATACTTGTGTACTAATTATACACGCAACTCGGTATCGAGTCTTATTATGTCGGAGTTTTTTTTAATTCGTTACGTAAATTTTGATACGTTGCTATAGAATAGAATCCTTAGGGATTCTATTCTATTCTATTCTATATTCTATGAAACAATGTCCAAGAGCCGAGTTGTGTGCTAAGATAATATATATAAGCGACTATGTAGGGTGTTTTTGCACCCAACATGCCCGATTTACAAATGTATAATTGACTTGAACATTTTAGCTAGATAAAGAAAAAATCGGATACAACCGATTCGTCTCAAATTAAGTATAAAAAATGAGATGTTTAAATTGTCAAGTCACTAATCCTTCCATCGGTTTGATAGTTCACCGACTCGTTGATTTAGTCGAGTTATATGATATCGTACCTGGCAATCAATTTGTAACTACTGTGTTTTTTGATACATACCGTACTGCCATTTGGATAACACTAATATATTTACTTGTAGATCTCTACCGTTAAAAAGGTTTATTCTCAACATCCCCTGATGTTCACTGATATGAAAAATATGCATATTTATTAGCCTAGAAATATAATTATTGTCTACGGATAGATAAATATTTGTTATGTTGAATGTTTGTAAATAATTTTATATTGTTGTGTAAAGAGTTTCGTTCCATTATCATTACAACAGTTCTTTGTGTGATGCCTATGTTATGTGTATTGTATGTTAAACAGCGGAATTCCATATCATCACCATTATAGCTTCGTATCTAGGATCATTATGTTATTTCTAAATATATGATTGTTTGACTTTAAGGGCGTTATAACCGTGCCTCGGCTGTCTCTCTCGCACTTTATTGTAGAAGGATGTACATTTCGATTATCTCCTGCGATGAAATATAGGGTAGATCCCCGAACGCCGCTCGAAATTGGTACCGTCAAAACAAGGCATTATTAGCATAATATGCCTTGTTTTGCTCTCAGTCGCGTGTGACCGCGCCAATGTCGCGCCGATGCCTAATGTTTTGAACGCTCGCAAATGTTTTACAACGCTATTGCACGGTGTTATGGTTATTATTAAATTGAAACAATACCCGCTTGTGGACTTTTTTATATTAGCAGGAGAGGTATTATGTCTGTATAAGTAAGTATTGGCGCGGGGACACTTGCGGTTTGATTTTCATAGAGAATGTGTATCTATAGTACATATTTTGATCTAAGATTATCTCCCTTCAGCCAGAAGACGGCCACTGCTGGACGAAGGCCTCCCCCTTAATAGGGCCGCTCTACTAAGGGGTACCTTCATCCGGGATGAGTGAGTTTATCTCCCTTCTTTTTTTATAACAATGCAATGTAAAACAATGTTCTTTAAAATTACATGATGCAGATCTCGTAAGTGGAGATAGAAAATATTAAAACCTAAAGTTTTTTATGTATTTTTCTGTCGAAATTCTGTATTCGAACGTCTTTATTGTACTGTTTTGTTATCAAACAATACACTTTATAACACTAATCGTTTTCTGATAGCTAGATTTTTTATTTAATTCTTAGCCCGTTACATAGCCTAAATGTGCAAGCGAGACAACCGTTGACGCGATAAAGAGCCATAAATATCGGGAATCTCGTTCGTTATGAGCCACCCAATACATTATCGTTACATACTCATTCGTGTAAATAAGTACATTTTAGTTTGACGTATCACGCATAAATATCGCTCGTCGTAATGTGCCTGGTTAAAGTAACTTTTATATTATTTATGTATTATTGTGTACGTATAGTTTGTTGTTGTAAATAAATAATATTTTTACCCTGTCGTATTGCATTTACTCGGCTAGCGTGGGGATAGCAGGCGCAGTTATGGATGCCCTGACGCAGAATCGATGTTATATTATGTTCAACATTTAAATTAGTTAACACAAGCGCAGAGATTATTTGTGCCAAATATGCACGAAGTGCACATTACGCATTTGCTCACAAAGCAATCATTATACAGGATAATGCTTAGTATCGTCATAAAACCATCTCTTCAAGATTCGATAGAATAAAACCTAACATTATGCTCAAATCTAAATTGTAGTAATGTAGCTTTGCTTAGAGTTCAACTGTGAGAGCTTTTTGCTGTACTATAATTTCGAATTATTTAAAAAATATATAATTATTTAAATAAAAGTAGTTACAATGTACAGCAACAGGCTGTATGGCTCTGTGTCAGTGCACTGCGTATATCATCAAATAAAAACATTTTAAAATATAAATTGTATTTTTATTCTGTATACCTTTTTAATTCGTGTTGGGTAGATTGCTCTGTTAAAGGTAACTCTAAACTCTGTGAAGCGTACAGCTCTAAACCAAATATAATATACTATATTATATTAAACTAAAAAGCTGAAAAATAAAGTTAAAGCAATATTTTTAGGCTAGTTTTAGGCTCTTTAATTATCCCCAAGTCGCAAATAACTGTCTAAATGAGATAATATAGACGAAGCGTCTGTAAGGAATCAGGAAATACTTGGAGAAACCAAAAGGAAATAGGTACATGAACGTCCATGACAAGGCCACAAAATAAATAATAGTACTACGTACAGAAAGTTAACTCCGCAAAGGAATTGAAATAAATAAGGACTCTATCTACTAGGCAATAAAGTAGCAATTCAACTCGCACAGCGCTGGATACCGCTCGCTATATTCACCTAGATATACCGCTCTCTTTCTATCACGTATGCTTAGTTACGTGCGACGAGGCCAACGTGCGGGTGGCCACTGACTTCTGCCTGGCATTGTCCTCCCGGACGGAGAGCCAGCCGAACATACCTAAACTGCGGAGTGACACCCCCCTGGCAAAACCCACCATTATGATGTGACACGTGATCTGACATTTTCGTCACCGAGTACCTTGTATACGATTTTCATAGCGCGTACCTGCGTCACGCATAATTTGTAGATTTGCAGATCACGTCTTAGAGAAATTATACACTACGTTTTAGATCACGTCATATCATATTCTTGTGTGAGTACCGCCTCGGTACCTCGCCGACGTGCAAATGAATTCGCGCGAGACTTTTAGGATTTGCTGGTTTAAACCAACGACAGTGATAATGGAACGGACGGGCCCAGCGCTTGCAAATCGTTCAAAATTACCAAGTCAACACAATCAAGCATACCTAGCTAAAAGTATGCATATTACATTTGCCAGAAAATAGAGATAGCGAATCTAATTACTGCATGACAAAAAGAGAACACATGTACATGTATTAGAAGTTTGTATTGTCGTATCGTACGGACCAACGATACGTTACGATACGGGGGGGGGGACCCTCCCCCCCTCCCCCTCTAATGGCGAAATACCTTCGCCAACCCACCGTTTTATACATACCTACTAACGTATAAATCGTCGCCATCTTAAAGTTGTTACTTATTGTCTCTGGTCCAGAGCTCGACCCCCCCGAAATGAATTCCTGGCTACGGCCTTGACTCCAACTATACTATGAATGCCAGTGACAGTTCTTATACAATTCTAAACGAAACCCCTATCTAAAGATACGATGTATCTATCTAAGTAAACAATAGTGAAAAGATTTTTAAGTAATAAAACTCAATCATATGTAACAATTTTATTTTACCAATATTAATAATAATATATTAACATATGTGGTCCGATACCACCCTCTCTCAAATAATAATATATTACAAATAATTTCCACAAGAGGTCAAGAACCTATAACAATGAAAACAAGGCTACAACTAAAATATGAACTCTACACGTCCGCGATCCCCAGTCAACGCGTAAAACAGCCTCCACTAACGTAATGACTTCCCTATTACATACAACAATATTAGAACGAGGTACAAAAAGGGAAAGAAAAGGATAAAACATCTTCATAAAACTAACTAACCTAACAACGGAAGGCGCCACAGTGTCGCCGCGGATTTTACGCATATTCACAAATAGCACCTCTCGAGCTCGCAGCCGAGGCAAACATAACACCGAGCTGCAGCCAATGGAAGCTATGACCGGCCAGTTTAGCTAAATGATAAATTAGGCCATAATTCAGTCCCGCCAGCGAGCACTGGTCGCGTCCCGTTACAATAACTAACGTTTACTTCACATTAACGAATTATACATTATATACAATGGGAAATAAATATACTATAATCACGACAATACAATGATCGTGTATGTACATAGCCACACTACGCGTACAGTGACAACCACCACGTTTTTATATCACAAACAATATAAATCCCATTGCCACCTTAGTTTGGTTTGCCTACCGTATTTATATTGGCGCACACTTTTTGGCTTAGCTAAGTTGTTCTAATCTCTATGATACCTCCCGAGATATCCAGGCCATCCAGATATATACAGGCCATTCAGAGATATCCAGGCCATCCAGATATATACATGCCATCCAGATATATACAGGCCATTCAGAGATATCCAGGCCATCCAGATGTATCCAGGCCATCCAGAGATATCCAGGCCATTCAGAAATATCCAGGCCATCCAGAGATATCCAGGTCTTCCAGATTTATCCAGGCCATCCAGAGAATCTACACGTAACGTATTAACTATTTTTGCAACGTTCTGTAAATAATACCAAAGCATAGAAACTAATATAATTATAAGTATGCAAAGAAATACTTATAACCGCTCGCGCATAAATCTCACGATTGCGCGTAAACGTCACTATAAGTTATATTTTTGGTTTCCGTGTTGTACATACATACAATTTATCCAAAAATAGACAAACTCCTACATCTTTATACTTTTCCACTATTCAAAATTTTCCTTTTTACAGCGCCGACCCCTACAGGCCTATAACGCGGGCTGCGGTCTCATTTTAGTCGTGGAAAGTGAGTCAGCCTTGTCTTGGTTTCGCACAAGAGCCGCAGAGACGATGTAGTCGCGATTCGCATTCTAACCCTTTGGTCATCGGAGCTATTTTCATACAAACGTATTATTAATCGTTTGAAAGTACTCGTTCGGTTTTCATGAAACTTGGTATGTTCTGTATCTGTTATGGTATAAAAAAAATATTTTTTATTTTTTAAGCAAATTATTTCAACTGATATGCCATAATTTTGACTATTTGAACATGCCCTATATAATACCAAGTTTTACAAAAAAGATTAATACTATCAGAAAAAAAAAACTTTTGTATGGTGATGGCTCGACGTCCATGGCCCTCTTAAATAAACTAATACAGTATATCAGGCGAGAAAATATAAAATACAATCATAAAAATGTACAAACTGGGTCAAAACTTTGTTTAGAAAAAATTTCGCTGCATCATTGTTAAACATTTACAAAAACACATAGACTGAGTAAAGTCAAAGTGAATATGGTCAGATAATTGCATCATAAAACTCTCCAGTCGTATATGCTCCACGTCGATGTAAAAACGATATTATTTCTATTTGCTTAGGATTGCGTTATTGACAAGTTAACTACATAGATTACACTGTACTTAATATATCACTAGTCTCCTTTAACAAATGTGTAAAGATGGAAATCTTGAACATGTTTCGAACACAGTTTTAGCTTTACACATTAGTTGTTTGAGTAGCTACTAATTTAATGACTAAATCGTGACACTCGCTTCTTATAACGACGAATTTTACAAGGAGTCTGTCACGCTTTATACCGGGTGTTCCTTTAGAAGATTGATATATTTTAGTATGTCACTGTACTCAAGAGGGTCACCAGCCAATGGCCCCGGGGTGGGGGGGTTGGGGGGAGGGCTAGTTGGTATATAGAGGATTAATAGCTGCACGAAATACTAAACTTGGAATGGAAATATGTAGTGAATGCACTCAAACTTAAATAATTCAATCAAATTTAAATTTAGCGGGAATTATTCGTCAAGCAAGTCAAGTGAATAGACTCAGGACTTTGGTTGCTTTGCTTTTTTTTTAATCTCAGCTGCCCCCCTCCCCTGCACCCCGCTGGCTACGCCCATGATGTACTCATTATTATAAACAACATTCAGTATGGGACGAACCTTGAAATCGCCACATAAACTTTGATACTTTTTAGTTTTTAACATTTTGTCGACAGTGTGTACTGCTGATATATTTTTTAAGTTTCCTTAGTAAAAGAAGTCCATAGTGATGAATATAACATCCTAGAATATGTCAGTCGCCTATTTAAACACCTAGCATATATTTTAACATTTATAAATATACATTTCAGTGCCCGTTACATTTGCTTTGTCACAGATTGATGAACGATACAAATTGCGAAACTAATCGTAAACAAATACATTTGGAAATCAACGCGTAAAATAAACCAAGCCGAGGCTTGTCATTCTCGATTTTTCGTAACGTTGGTTTAGCGACAAATTTTAACAGTTTTTGGTTAACAAAAAATGTCAAAAACAGCTAACTTTTCTGAATAGGAGCGAGAATCCACCGGAGCTGAGTGGAAGTAGGCCATTGTTTTTTTTGTGGTTGATAGGCTAGGCGTTGACCACAGTTCAGCTGGCATTAAATGACAGCGTGGTCGCAGATGGTGAATGCCGCCTGGAATGGGAATTGGATCTCAAATACTTGGTGGGAGATTTAAACTTGACGGTGTACGCTAGTCAGCTGAGCACCTACTGACTAGAAAGACCTAGCTCAACACAATTACGGTGGATTTCCGCCCAAAGAGCCCTGATATGATAAAAGAAAACAAGAAACCAGTGAACTGCCCTTTTTATCTCGAATGATTTATTTTTAAAATTCCGTATATCCTATCAAATACCACAAAAAAAGACGTTTTTTTTAATTAAGATAACGGATATATGTCTCCACTACAATGTTAGAAAAATGTTTTTTTTTTCTCTGTTCTGGTAGATGACAGTCCGTATCTTAGTGTGGTATAATACATTGTACGTTTCTTACTTTCGTCGTCAGCCATAAGACGTCCACGTCTGGACGAAGGCCTCCCAATAGAGAGGTGTTCCCATAATCCCCACGCTTGGCAGGCGGCTTGGGGATCGCAGAATGCTCACCACCGTTAACCAAGAGGACGCTGCTGCCCGTCCTCCGGTGGGTCTGGTTGCAGTTTAAGAACATACCCAGGTCCTTCACGAGTTTCTTACTTTAGTTTGAGGGAAAGTTTACACAACCTCGCTAAACAACTTTGCACATGCAGTTCTTTGGTTTCATCGTTATTCTTTAACCTTTCCGCTAGAAATCGGCAAAACCATAGCACGTCGATAAAGAAAAAAATATAAAAACTGCGTTTAAACATCATTAGTTTACACTAGCTTTCCTTGTGTTATCATAATTTGCCAAAATTGTAATTTGTTATACTACTATAAAGTAAACTCCGTCGGTCATTGTTAAAATAGCGTCGAAAGGCGTTTGACATTTCTTGACGGGTGCTGTTTTAGTAAATACTACCAACACCGACAAAGGAATACGAAACCTGTTGGGATCTAACATAAGTGCTACAGTTTCACCTTGGCAAATCAGTATTCAGGGCTCTGGTGGGGGCTAGTGGCCCACCGGTTCTACGTAGTTGGCGGGGTACAGGCCCACGCGGCCGTCCTTGCGTCCCTTGCACCATCCCTGTTCGTCCTCGTCTTCTAGTTTCTCGAATAAGTCGCCTGAAAAAAGTAAGACACATTTTTGTTAGATTCCTTCCAACCGGCTTAAATTATAGTTACACAATAACACATGCTTATTCTATACTTTAACATACATTGTGAAGCAATCATACCTAAGTTACCAATTTTTTTTACTACACTGAATGAAGTGCTTTGCCGCAAATAAAGGGACCTTGAATTGGAGCATAACTTTTTCGGACTGAGCACAATTCATATGGCGATGTTCTGGCCTTGATAATAAACATTTGAAGTGAGTACTGTTCGTGACCCGACCCTGACCTCGGAACTACAGTTCACATTCACACGTGGTGTAGTTCCGGCCCTGACCCCATTCTAAACTCAATCGAATAGGATTCGATTCGAAAACTGCTCTCACCACGTCCGTCTTCTGCATTAAGAATGACGGAGACACATATAGATAGGTAGATAAACTCTTTATTGTACAGTGTACGCACCAAAAGAAATGTTAACAGCATCATGATTGAATCACAACAGAAAAATGAACTATAATAGCGTAACAATTGGCGGCCTTATCGCTTAAAGCGATCACATAATATAGTTTCCGAGTGGAAACCTTCCCAATTGGGTTTAGAAAGGTGGCTGATCTCGGTTTTTTTTCGTAGTGATTACAGCCACGACGTTTTACTGGCTTTGTCTGTCTTTGTTTGTTGTTGTTTGTCTTTGTCTGACTTTGTTTGTTTGTTTGAGCTCGTAATGTAACTGCCTGCAGATACGACGTGGTACGGACGGCTCCGTCGCCGTATATGATATTCGCAAAACATTATATTCTCATAATAGCCAAATATTGAAAAGGTCCAAATCAGGGTCGCGACTATGACCTCGGTCCCGCCCTGACCCTGGACCCACATAGCACGGCCGGTACCTTGCCGGAAGCTGAGCTCGTCGCTCTCGGCGCCGGTGTAGTCGTAGAGCGCGCGCACGGGCAGGCCGGGCTCGCCCGTGTCGGTGAGCGCGCCGCCCGACTCCTCGTCCCACTCGTCCTCCTCGAACGGGTTCTCCTGGCCCTTGGCTTCCTTCGCAGGGGACGTCTTCGTAGAGCTGGGGGCTTTTGGGGCTGACGCCGTGCCGTTACTGGAAATATTTAAAATACAAGTTTTTGACGGGCACAGTACACAGATATCTTCAAAGTCTGCGTCATCTTCAACCAAAGGAAAATAATAATCCAACCTTGACTCGACATGATAACGATCTTGAAACACATCGTTATTCATCATCAGGCAAACTTGGCCTAACGCAGTTATCCAAAAAAAAAACATTTTAGTGCACGAAAAAACAACAAAAAAGAGACTTCCTTCCAAACTTGTCCCCTATTCGGACCCATTCGGAAAAAACTTTGATTCGAAAACTATTCTTTCGTCTATGTTTGCTACATTTAGGATGAAACTGTAGTTTTCGAATCGAAAGCTTTCCGGTTGGTTCCAGAATATGGCAGCTGGTCTCAATTACTGAGGAACTGCCCTTCTTGTCCGCACTTTCCATTTGGCGTCGTTTTATGCCAAGTAAGGTGTTACTGGAGCTTCTTTAGAGTCTTTATGAACCTTTGTTATCAAGGTACTACGAATTACAGAAAATAAATATTGGCTAAACTTACGAGAACCCAATAATACAACGACCTAACGACCTCGCAAACATGAGGCGCGACTTCCCCAGCTGGACTACCAACAAGGCAAACTCAATCTCATAGGAAAATGCGTCCCAACATAGTTGAATCACAACAACAAACATGTCATATGCAAGCTAATTTGTACTCTACAGTTACTCTACTCTAAAACAGTTTCAATATTGTACGTAGTACTATTGTTTTTTGTGGTGAAACTTGCGACCCAGTGTACTCGGGGCGTAACTTCCCCGTTCCCCATGATAACTCTATGAATACGAGTTGGACTAACGGCTTGGGCAGTATGCAGTCGGTCATGTCGGTGACGGTGAACCGCGAGTGGTCCCCGAGGTCGGGCCGGAGCGCGAGCCGCAGCAGGTGCGCCCCGAGCGCCTGCTCGGCGCACCTGCCGCCCGAGGGCGCCGCCGGCCCGCACGCGTAGATCTCCAGCCGCTCTATACTATAGCCGTAGGGGAAGGGGTCAGGAATAAGGATAGGTAGGAAGAATTGTAGGTAAGAGGAATTTGGTTAAGCGCTCATAGGGTTAGGGTGTCTAGAGCAAATGATTAGCCTTGTCCTGTCCACAGGGTGGATGGACTAGCTGCACCCCACCGAGAGCCTAGACGGCCTAATATGCGGAGAGACCGCTCTCTAAATAAGTGTCTGCCGGTTTTGACAAACCCTGACCATACGATACGACCACAAAAGTAGTCACTAAAAAAATAATTTTGAAGTCCATACTTTGCGCACTTTAAGTGATTGAGCAGTCAGTTTTCAATTATGGAACCTCTCAATGAATGCTCTGGATTAAGATAATGTGATCTGATCTGCCCCTTTACACTAAACTCAATAGGCAAGGAAAGGAAAGCTTCGATTGGAAAACTAAATCTTAATCGAAGCCTTTCAAACTGGGTTCAGAACAGGCATACAAATTTTATCTAAATATAACCAATTGGGAGATAGATAGAAGGAGAAAGATTTTAAGATCATGTTTATTTGACTACAGCCTCAAAAGGTGAATTTTGACAAAAATGTGAGGGAGGGAAAAGGAGGAAGATGGACAGGAATCAATACTGGTTCATGACGGACTCAGGATGCAAAACTTACGTAACAGCTATAGGTGCGCTGATTTGCTTCTTGTCTATGGAGTTGTTAGAGTTCGTATTGTTGGCGACGGTTGGCGGCGCCGGCGGCTCCGTGTGGTTGGCAGTCTTGGCGCCGCCCTTGTTGTTCGCGATTATTGGCGGGAGCTCCTATACCATAGACAAAGTTAGTTTTACACATACACTTTTTTTATCTGTGCAAATATATGCTGCATCGCAAGGATGGAATTTTATCGAGCGACAAAGACATTTTGTCCTAGAAGGTAGTACAAGAGATATGACCGTTTCTGCTAGGCCACGTATACAATGTGTAACAAAAAGGTTCAACAATACTGAATGGTATGTTTGTACTCATCATTATGAACAACTTTTACTATGGGGCCAACTATGAAATCGAAAAAAAAAACAGCTGTTCCATACAAATAGTTCATTGACCTTGGACAATATGTATGGTACAGCTGTTTTTTTCGCGATTTCAGGGTTGGCCCCATAGTAAAAGTTGTTCATAATGATGAGTACATACATATTTTAGGTTTTTGATATTTACTGTCAACAAAAGTGTATGGCAATCGACAAACCTGTTTTGTCGATGGAAAATGTCAAATTTGTCGATCGGTAAAGAACCGTACTTTTAATGCTACCGCGACCAACATATTTATAGAATTTCGTGATGCCACCTCATTTGGTTCAAACACATTTAGGAGTCAAATTCCTTTATAGAAGCACTTGGCAAACTGACAGCTATATAATATCGTATTTTTTTTCTATAGGTACGTTGGTCGCATTTACACAATGTTATTATTATATTTTTACATATAAGTAACGGGTATAATTCTATAATGTATAATTTTAATTACACAAATATTTTCTTTAAATACATAGGGGACAATATATTGAATAAAGTTCAAGTAAATAGATATCATTTGTTAATAATTAATTAAACATGCCACTAATGCATTGAGGGTAGAAGCGACATCCATCATGCAACATCGATAGATAAAAAACCTGTTAACATATACGGGGAATAAATTAAATAAAAAGCGTTCTTAACTCTAAGTAATAGAGATCGAAATGAGAATGACCATCACACCAAACTAGAGCTACGAGGTTCACCAGTTTCATTTCATGCTGTCATTGTTAAGCCAATTTCACCTCTAATAACCTCCTCCTTGTAAACGTAGGATTCGGGAGAATACCTCAACATTTGTCTTTTTCGCTCTCCCGAAAGAAAATGACCAAATCACTACTGGAATTGGCGCATTTGGTTTTATTGCGCGTCCATCGTTGAAACTTTGGTTCATATTTGGAACTTTAATAAATAATATGTGTAGATAGAGTCTCGGAACTGTTTATGAACGAAAAATGACAGGCCAACATTATTATACTAGTGTGTGTGACAGCCATGTCTTACACTCGCGTTGCACCATTGTTTTTGTTATAGTGTGCGTGCATAAGAGGCTAACAGTTAACCGCAATTTTTTTCGACGCGTTTTGGTTCCATCAGTCTATCTAGACATATAATTTATCAAAGATTTGGAAACACTATCAGAAGAATCAATTGATGGATACTTTTTCTAAAAAAGCAGCCACAGAACAAATTTTTTAACTTAAATTTAAGTAAAACTATAAAGTTGTCAGAATAGAAAGATATAAATACATTATATAACTATGTATCAAAGACCGCAACAATAAAAAAAATGCTATAAAGACTTCCAGCGTTGGTCATTGGCTTTCCAAACTAGATAGAAAAAGACAATATATACGGACTTAGAATACTCTACCAGTATTGTAGTCTTTACTAATAAGGGGGTAAACCGCAAGAGCGACGCGTTACTCATTCTCATTTGGATCTAGAGCGTGCACACATTTACACATCACTATATTGTTGTTCTTGTCTGTTACAGCGATGCGTTTTTGTGTTCAAGCCCTTTTTGTCCATACTTGTAGTGCTACGGCGCCGCAAAAGCGGTTACGTGACGACAGTGCGACATCTATGTAATAGTAACCACTTACTTGAAATAGATGAGATTATACATTTACTGAACTACATATAAATTTACTGTCTCGTAAGTAAATTTTGTGTAAGTTTTGTTGATATGAGTATTAAGAGTATAAATAACCAAACTATATAGCACCTGTCTATCACAATGTATTTTTTAAATACACTTTTTTTTAATAACGCAGAAGCATTCGAAAAAAAATTTTTTTTAAATCTTTTCCGCCAAATTTAATCAAATCAAATCACTTTTTTTTTCGGACACAGATCCATAATAGTAGAAATTATTATTATTGTTATATTAGAAATGAATTAATTACATTATTAAAATTAAATTAAATTATTATTATTATATTCAATTATTATATTTTCAATTATTGTATTTATATTTGTATTTATAGATGTTTGTTTTTTTATTGACTTTTAAAAAAACTAGTGTGAAATCTTGAAAAAAAATATATTGTATTTTGTCATCTTATTAAAATGTCTAAAATCTGTTTTATTTTATTAAGAAAAAACGACGATTAAACGACGACGATTACGACGATTAACGACTGACGACGATTTAATGTGATGGAATAATATCAAAACATGCATTTCTTAAATACTCTTGCAATATTATGAAATCTGTAGACACACTCAGTAATTTTATATCTCCAATAGTGTGAGAATGTACCGGGCCAGACGGCGGTAGCCCTGATGAAAGATGCCAACTATATCGAATCGCCATCAAACGTCAAGTTCACGTGTCGCTAACTTATCACGTCAACTTGCTTGAAATATGCATGCTACTATAAAACGTAACAGCATCAACCGTCGTACTCTAATGAAACTACCTATACAATATTACAACCCAAGTGGGCATCAGTGAAAGCTCTACCAAATCGTCAATTTTTCTATCCTGACAATACGGTGGAAACAAGCCATTGGGTGGAAACCATCCAATACATCTTCCTGTAAAGTACTACAGGGTTGGTAGTATGTTATTTGCGACAGTAGCACCCTTATTAATTTCTATTCAATTTTTTTTTCTTTTTTTTTTTGTTGTTGTTCTATCTCCGGCTGCATAATTGTTTGAGTCCAAGTAATAGAGTAAAGTTAAAACGTTTAAAAAATTCTAGATGATAATTCTAACAGCGGAGCAACGAGTGCAAAAGAGATGCAAATATTTTTTTACTCTTTCTCGATCGTTAAGTCAGACGGCTGCTCACCGCCACTTACGAGAACCAAAGCCTATAACTGTTAAGACTGACTCCATTGAATCCCCGCCTCGCAACGCCGTAGCACATTTATAAAGGAGTCGTGACGTACGTCCTCGCTGACTGGCCGCTGGTTGAGCAGCGTGATGGGCCCGGTGGGGAGGCTCTCCTTCGACTTGCCCTTGGCGATGTCCCGGAACTCCTCCGTGTACTCCTGCTCACCGACACACCAGTCACAAGCGATCACGCGCACGCGCACAACGACGCGTCGGGACACACGAATATGCACTATGTTTAAATACCAATAACGCATACACAAAAGAAACGCCATAAACCCTAGAGAAATGGCAAAGATCCTTTAGGTAAAGCTTTGCAAAAGTTGTACAAATGGATCAGCTCGGTTTATAAGCTTCCAATTTTGTATTTTTAATTGTCCCAACGCCTCGCCGTACGTCAAATGCAAACTCAAAGAGAAAATTAAAAAAGGTTATTAAAATAAATTAGATAAACAATAAAATCACGTCCATTCAAAGCCGGTGAACGTTAATATGGTAACATCAAGCAAGATGCTATTGCAAAGTGCATCTAACAGTCTGTTCCTTTTAAGATGTCCTTGCAAACAAATATGGCGTTTTCCCACCAATAACAGCTCTGGATTGCCTCGCTAGTGATTATTTATCATTGGTTCTTTATCCGCCATGTTTGTCTATATAGTTGGACATCTAAAATGAAACAAACTGTATATCACTCACAATTAGAGAGAAACTAACAGATAAGTACTAACAGAATAACAAAATAGAGAAAATTTTGTTAAAATGACTTACATGTAAGGTTTTATGTCATCTCAACAAACATTTTCTGAACTTTTTTGTAAGAAATGTAGAGAACTAGATAGATGTCTAAATTTCATGCGATTAAGATTTCTAATAAAAGGAAGGAAAATGGATATTAATCCGACCTTTGACATGCTGTCTAATAATTAATTATATTCCTAAAATATCCTTACTAATATCTTAATCTACCAATATTTATTTATATTTTAACAATTATTATAAAATTTCGTTAATCGATTGCTTTGATTTTACACGATTTAGTTTGTTTCAAAATGGCAGATGAACTCCATTAACCGTCTTCTTCCCTAGCATGACTTGCTCTTGCGTGCCTAAAACCATCGCACATTTCTGCGTTTTGCTTCTTTCTACCGTGTTCAGTGCGGATGAGAGTGGATGAGTGCTTTTTAAATCTTATTTTTCACAGACTCACGATTGGTTTATGATCTTCACCAACTACCTGTGTGTGACACCATTCAACCCTTGCTGCGTTATTTTTTCATTTCACAATTTGTCGACAGAGCTTTGTTTATTCCGGTTGTGTTGCTTCAAAATTTGAATGTACACCAACCTACTCGTCGAAACTTCCAGTGACTTTTATGAGAGTTGTAGTGATTCAACAAAATTTGACACGTTTAGTGCGTACCCGCTAAATAATCACAAAACGTGCTTAGTGCTTCAGAGAGCTCTTCCGATCCTCCACCTTACGTTGAGAGCGCGTACCGGGTTGCTATAGAACCGGGTGGGTCCAAGCCGGAGGGAGTAGCTAGTGACCTCAGATGGCGCCACCTTGCTTTCGGACGAGCGGAAGCAGAGGGCGGGTAAAGCCGTGCGCAGACGGCGCACCGCGCATGACCACGCGTGCGCGGTGACGCGCGGCGTGCGGCGCGCAGTTATCACCACGCGAGCCACCGCTGTAGACGCCATGCCGGGGATGTATTTCGTACTGATGGGTAGCTTGAGCGGCGTATCCGCCGATTCCTCCTTCATTAACACGGTTTATGAAATCTTTTTTTTCATTGCTTGTTAGGTTTTGTATCCTAATTTTATCTTTGTGTTTTGGGTCTTTGGTTCGTTTCATGTGTGTCATGTGAATTTAAAATAAAGACCGTTCATAGAAGTGATTTGAATTTTTTCTTTTTGGGCGTTTTCTTTTTATATCTAACACTGTACGAGTATGACAAAATCGGGGAAAATTGGTGTTTTCTGCTTAGGACTGGGTGGTATCTTTAATTATTATTTTTTAGGACACTGTTTTATGAGCAGTTGTGATACTTTAGCAAAATTATTACTCGAGTCTTTTTATTTCGTAGGAGTTTCGTTTGCGTGGAGTTAATGATAACAAAACCTAACATTTGTTCTCTACTTACGAGCTATCGCCAGTGTAATCTTACTTTAGACAATATCACCTTGAGATAGTCCAAAACACTGAAAATTTTATTTGATATGCAAATATTTTCTTGGTTTCGACCTTCATCGTGATGTAATTATAAAATCGTTATTCATTGCATTTTCATCAAACAATACGTGTATTCTAGGTGAATATTTTTACTGATTTCTTTAGTCAATTTATACAGCGTTTTTGTTAAGCCTATTTTTTTGTCTACAATGCATATAAAATTGAAGTCTTATCGAAAGTCTAATTAGTGCCTAACATGCGAGGATTCCTCAAGATCTACCGATAAATAGAACAGATCCCTTATCTTTTGACGATGTAGTGTTTTATTCGGAGACTAACATAGATTAAAACTTTATCACATATATATGGATAGCGTTTAAAAAAAAAACAGAGTAAATAAAATGTGACTTTCAAAATAAATGTGTTAATTTCACAGCAATGTTAAACTAGATTTTTCTCTTATTTAAAAATAAATTACTTAAATGACTGTTTTTTTTTTATTGTCCTTTTAAAATGTGGCCCATAAATATAGCTGATTAATGAAAAGAAAATGAAAATCTGATCAAAAATAAGGAAATTATAAGCATTTTAATATCATGCTAGACAGAGAGGCGAAACAGCAAATCGTGACGTCACTTCTCTGTACGCCATATAAATTATATTCTGACAAGTAAGGCGTGGCTTTTTTTTTGTTTTGTGGGAAAGGGCCAGAGATGTCTCTAACAAAAACTTTAAACGCTCAAATATCAGAACATTATTAACTGATTAAATATTTTTTTTCAATAAACATACTATATTTACTTAAATTCTTAATCAAAGCTATTGGTTTCAACGATTTAAACATCAGTCATCTACCCTATTATCATAGATTATGTATTATATTTCTGTAAGTATACTTATTAGGAGAGATAACAGCAATAAAACTCGTTCTAAGTGTTTTTTTCTTTTAATAGATATTTTATTGACTGAGGCATATGATAACTATCATCGACGGCCACGAGTTGTGTTTATGGAGGGAAAACGAGGAAAACTTTTATGGCGGAAATAATAATAATATAGGGATAAATATTTAGAAAATTCTTGTGTCGGGGATCGAAAAATATTTTGTGATAAGGAAAAGGAGAGAAAAATTTTGTGGGCAAGGTAGACTTTCGGTGTAGATAAGAAACAAAGTATTCTAATTAGATCTTTTCGAGTCGACTTTTCCTGATACTATCACCATATTTAGTTTAAAGAAATTACTGGGTATAAAGAGATTTCACATCTAATGTCTCGGCGTGACGAGCGCAGTGCTCTGCGGCGCAGGATTCTGTTCGCAAGTTCACAATTCTGGCACTGCTACTGATATGGGCAGGCGTGACGCTTACCACCAGGCAACCGTCCCTCTAGTCTCGTCACTCAATTACAACAAAAAAAAGGTTCTTTAACCAGAATTCGGCTACACCCAATGTAAGTATTTATATCACAACAATCGTTAAGTCATGTCAGACACTAGGGCTGGCCATTCAGCCTAAACGAACTTACTGAATGATAAGTATAGTATAAATAATAGACCATGTACTTAATCAGGAAACAAGCTCTTTACATCCTTTTCAAAAGCTAATTTTATCAATCCAGTCTCAGTCCGTGAATAAAACACTACATGCTCGTCATACAGGACGCGGGCTTAAGAAGGAAGTACCTACTGAATGCATACCTGCCTACATTACTGCTACCTACGTGTACAAGCCAGTTAATACGATGCATACTGTATTGGTCGGGTAGTTATACAGGGCGCGGTAGGGAGCCGGTTGAACATTTTGATCAGATGTTGCACAAAAACATAAAGAACTCGCAGATTGTAGAACAACTTTTGATCGTGCACGAAGGACACGTTTGTCTACATAATTTATCTCACAAGTTTATAAAGACAGTTATTTTATTATTTAAGATATAATATTATTTACTATCATAAACGTACGTTGTACGTACGTCTATTATAATCAATACGTATAATAACGATTTAAAAAACAAGGCTCTATCAAAAACTGTTTTGAAAATGTCTTGGTACACTAGTAGACTTAATTTTGAAATATTCGCGACGTAAGATTTGACCTGTGATCAGAATGTTCAAACAGTGTATGGTATGGGTCAGTAGTAGGCGGGTGTGGCTCGGGGTCGGCGGTTACCTCAAACTGCGGCCAGTTCATCGCCATGTTGACGCCGTGGTTGTTCGCCCACCACTTCAGGTCCTTGCCGTGGTCGGCGTTGTTTATCGTGTGATGGAACTCTTCGTAAATCTGTGGTAATCTGGAATTCGATCAATATATTTTATTATTTCCGTAACACTACGTGTTTTGCTTCAGAAAAACTAGCAGTAGATGGATCGCGAGGATGCGCGTTTTTAACACGGCCATTACGGTGACATCTTAAAACCATCATTTTTAGGTTCTGTGAATTTTATAGCGTCGCGATACTACACCAAATAGTATCTATATATCTAAATACTACATTATAGATACTAAGTAAGTAAATTTTACAATACGATTTTAACGATGTGTATACTAATTACTCTATAGATTAAACAACCAATACAATAATTTAATATCACTGCGGGTAGTGGTGAGTAGAACTCTACAATGGTTACAGTAAGCCTTTCGAGTATGATTTATTAATTTTAATTGACGGGTACACAATTCACATACATTACCCTTGGAGACGAGAGCCTGCTGATTGAGCTGGGAGGTGGATAGTAGAACTACTTAATGGCCACTAGCAAAACCCTCGAGTTTGCTATATTGGGAAACGTGTTCGGACTACACACTTGGTGGTCGAATTATTGAGCCCAGAGGTAGATATTGAAACTCTTCAAAAGTTACTATAATAAGCTCCCGGCTCTTGTTTGGGTTAATTTGAGTTGTTTGGTCGAGCGCAAAATACACACATCCAGAAGACGCCCATTACTGAACAAAGGCATGTCCCTTAATGGCGCCATAAACCGGACACTTGGCAGGCGGCTTGAAGATTACAGAATGCTCACCACCGTTAACCGAGAGACCAATTTTTGATCATACCCAGGCAGGCCCAGATCTAGAGGGGGCCAAAACTAAAAACTAAAAAACTTATTACCCTTATAGAAGATAATAACATGAATACATATTTATCAAGAAAAAACACCCATGTTAACACATGATATTTTTAAGAGATTTATCCTGGTTTAGTATAAAAAAATTGGAGGGGGGCGCTACTATCAAGTTTCTGCCCCGATTCGAAAAAATCGTAGATCCGGGACTGTACCCAAGTCGCAAAGCCTGATAAAAACGTGTTTTTGTGAATCAAATGAAGTAGAATACTAACGTGGGCTCCTGGCTGATGTTGAGGCACTTGTGGAAACTGAAGAGCACGTCCTTGAAGAACGTCAGCCGCTGCGCCTCCATCTGCTGGCAGCGCTCGAACACGGCCTGCGGACGATGCAACATCCTTATCATAAGATTGTACACAAATTCATACAAACCCAACAATGAGCTTGTTGTTCCGATGAACGAAGACATCGTGAGGAAATCATACCATCTGGGTATTTTAGGGCCAAAGCGAATAGGTTTCATCTAGATTGGTGTGGTCAATCATTGCACACTGCGTCGTTTACTATGGAGCGAGTGGCTGTTCAAGGCCAATTTTCAGTAAAAACACATATTGTGGGTGCGTAATGTTTATCGCTTACCCTTTCTAGCCAACGTAGTGTTTTCAACTTAATTGAAAACTTATGCCACCTATATCTATGCTAGCCTACTTTTTGACCACATTTAGGTACTATTCTGCGAAAACATATTTATTTTTGAGTTTTGTATTTAGTGGACAATGTGGCGTAGTTATCGTATAATCTTAAGATTTTTTTGTAACTATAGATTACCGACGCCACTGTTTATTGTCCGAAATAAACAAAATGGTAAAATTTGGAGCTTAACAGGGAAGATAAAAAAAGGGGAGAGAGAGAAGGATTATGGCCTGATACGGATTAAAAGGGCTGCCTCAGACATCACAGATTCTTAAGGATCGACAAGTTGACGGCTCGAACTCATCGGTGGGCGCGGCTAAAAAGCATGCTCTCTTCATCAAACAAACTGTGGGAAAGGGAGAAAGAAAGATAAATGAGCGCGCAAATTATTTTTTGTCGACCTTTGGCTGCAGTAATGTGGTTGAATAAACTCTGAGTTAATTTATTCCAACTTAAGTTATTTGAAATGTTTATGGACTAAACTATGCCGCTAGATTAATTATTTTAGAGTTTTCGTATTCCTTATGTTATTTATTTACGTCCAATGTGGCGTTAAAATTGAGCTAAAATACAAGATGTTTCCTGGCTCATAACTCTCATGTTTATTAACTTTTTACTTTCGTAATAATTTACAATCCTAGATAATGAAGAGATTAATCGATATAATACTTAGTCTTGGACCTACAAAATTACATAGTGGAGTAGTAATACTACCGCGTTTCTATGGAGAAGTGACCAACTTGTCTACTCTTAAAGCGATTTGTTCAAGACCACCCCTGTAAGGACAGGAGGGTTGTACTTGCCTGCATGTCCTCAATATAGCGCGGGTTGTATGCCGTGATCTCTGCTAGCGCTGACTGGTACTTCTCTCTCGTCTTGGTCACCTCCTCGCGACATTTCGACACGCGTTCCGCCATTTTCTTCACCTGGAAATGAAATTAAAGAGTTTTGTTTATCATGATCGGTTTAGTTTGCATGAAAGAAATGGGTGCAGATCTAAGGCACACTATGGTGTTTTGGGATGTTGCGGTATAATTACCGACCAATCAGTAGGCACCATAACAAAATTATTATGTGTATAGTTTTGGGGCTGGTTAAAAAACTACTAAACTAAAGTAAGCACGTAAATCGGCTCACAAACGATCGAACGACGGCGTAATCGGCGGACATACACAAACATAAAACAAAAACGCAATACTAATTGAGACAATTTCAACTGTTTGTAGTCGGTCCTTATCTCTTGGTTATTAAAACGATTCGTTTGTAATCACAGTAATGGGACAATGTAACAAATTTTGAGTTCTTTTCTAAATCAGATTTTTTAATTACAAGATTAAATAGAAGCGCAAACATTTAGCAATAATATTAATTCAATAATGGCATGAGTCAAATTATATGAACGTCCACGTGTGCAGTAGGTATCCAATAAAGATCACAACACAAGGCCTTGAACTTTACAGAAGTTCACCGTAACAACCCTAACCGCCGGTTCGGGTCTGTAGAGCTGTGTGGAAATAGCTCGCCCCTTCTTTAGAATCTTTCAATACCGGAGAAATTACAGGGCATGAAGAGATATGACATCTAATATCTCAGGGTGAGCGCAGTACAGTGAGGCGCAAGGTTTTGTTTGCAAGTTACACAATTCTGGCACTGCTTCTGTTACGGGCAGGCGTGATGCTTACCACCAGGCGAACGTCTCGCTCGTCTCGTCACTATATTGCATAAAAAACGAGCTATGGCTAATTTATACGAAGACTGGCACTGCCGCCAAATAGTTGAAAGGCTACATTAATCAAAAACTTTTTAAGATATGTTTGCATTAGCTATATTGTAAGCATGCGTCTACCAATAACGTGCTAGCGTGCGTTAAGTTACCCTGATTGGTTGTTTACGGAATATTTACCGCCCTTGAATGCCGTGCATGCAACTACGAAATATCGGGACCTCGTTTCACAATATTATCATGGCAAATATCCCGTAAATAATAATAGAAATGTAATGAACAACCGAGATAGTTTAAAACAGTGTTTTAGATTGAAAGTGAACTTCCTTAGAAAATGCAAAAGCAATATACGCAATTTCTTTTACTCGGATGATACATTTTTCTACCACGCAATCGATTTTGATGAATTTTCTATGGGTACCAATCTGAAAACATGCCCTTGCAAAAAAAAAAAACAGTTTCCAAATCGGTTCATAAATGACGGAGTTCTGAGGTAACAAACAAAAAAAATACATGCAACCCAATTGATAACCTCCTCCTTTTTTGAGGTCGGTTAAAAATATGAGATTGGGTGGTTGTAGCACGCTTGATCTCGAATCAAAGTACGCAGCTGAAGACTGCCGGCATAAACCGCTACACAGTATAATCAACTTTTTTAATGAATCGCGTAAGGTAGTATGAATATTTTTTAACAATAATAATGATAATATTAGCCAAGCAGACGCAGGTTATTATAATATTGTTATGAAAAAGGGGAGGCTCGCAAATTGGCACGTCCGCCGGCGTCGCCCCGCTACCTACGTATCTGTGTACATAGCTACGGACACTCCTATACGGTATACATCTTTCTATCTACGTAATGGTCTACGAACGTTGGTAGCAGGTACGTACTACATACACGTAGATAGTACAATACAAACGTTGGACTGGGATTACGAACTAAAAGCCTACGAGCATACGATTATTCTTAGAAGCGGAACAAAATTATGAAGCTCTACGTACGTGCACACTTCAAGAGAAATTGAAACCAGTGGTATAGGACTACTAATAAATTGAAACATTTAACTTCGATATGAACGTCCTTATGAGTGAAGCTAAATTTAATGATAATACTACAAATGTACGTTTGACTCGCTCTACAAAACTGTGTTCTTAAAAACGCGCGCCAGGTTTTCTAATCGTATTTTTAATAGTATTTCTTTTTGGCGGTAAAGATCAGCAAATTTTAATCAGTAATCGAATGAAAAATACATTTTTTACTAGCTATACGATTTAAATGTCAATCACGTATGTAAGTTTAGATCTACGTGAACTGTATACTAACCGTCATATGCATAAAACGGTATAACGTATTTCAAACCTATTTTAGTTAAAAACTGTTTTGTCAAATATCTTTCGAAGATTTGAGTTTGAAAAAGAAGACAGAAAGAGAAACATTTTTTTAACAAAAATAGGTTTGGAATACTTTTTAGTGTTTTATCCATAAGACGGTTACTGTATTATGTAACTGTTAGTATACTGTAACTGTACATGGTATAAGTTGAGTACGTACTACGTAGCGCTACGAACTTGTCTAGCACGTAGTACTATTATGTTATCTGTGGTAGCGCTACGGACAAAGTTATAAAGCTCTACGACGTACGTTAGGACATTGTTGTAAAAACAGACGCCTGAATTTGGTCCACGACGCCCAACCGGACCAACCTACCAAACCAAATGAAACCAAACGTCTAACCAACGAGAGAGAATAGAGAAAGAGAAACAGTAAGATTTATTTATTATTATTAATTAAAACGGCAAAGACACCACTTACATGAATTAATTAAAGCAAACTCAATTTAACTAATATATTAGATACTAAATTTATTTTTATTAACAACCTCGACCCTTGTTATCTGAAATAAAGAATTTTGAATTTGAATACAATTTAAAATACTAAGATTTCATTAAATAAAAAATAAAAAAAATATAAATCGACAAATCTGTTATTAAAATGAAACATCATTTAAAATATAGAAGTAAAACAGAAAGATGGAGAGATAGACAGAGAGAGATTCACTAGTCTGATATGAGGTATTACGCTTTAAACGAACATAAAAACACCTGTTGATACAGAACGTAATCATGATGCAGGGTTGGAGGCGGCGGCGGATAAATGATAAGGTTGGATGTAATAATGTAATAATAATATAATCAAGGAACACCTATATTATTTTACTTAATATACGTAAAAATCCGAGCTCTCTTATTATTTTTCCTGGTTTGCTAATTAACAAATGAAATGTTGTAGCAAGTCCGTCGAGTTTGCACACTTTTAGTTATTTGTTATTCTGTGGCGCTCTCTAGGGTTGTCGCTAATCGTGTTACATTAGCAGGGTCGGCACGTAACGAGCGCGATAATGAGCCGGCTCCCGTGCGGCGACGACACACGATTATCTTTCTTATTGCTCTTATAAAGGCATAAGCCGATTAAGTATGTCTGTTAAGCAGGCTAAGGCTGTGTGTGAGCAAAGCAATAAACTGCTCATGGAAGCACTTGTGTCAAGTCTTAAGGGAAGAAAGAGGAGTAATTATGAAACAAGCTATAAAATTTGCATTCTGCGGGAATATTAAACGCTTAGAACTGCTATTTTGAAATTACGTTTTCCAAAAGAAACATTACAAAATTGTTCCTTCCACGAACTGCACGTTCCTGCCACGTAGGCTTCGGAAGAGCCCGAATAAACAAATTTAGGTGAACATGACGAATATTAACTTGACCGAATGAGTTCACGGGCTGAGTATGTTATCTATAGCTTACACATGGGGGCGCGGGATCCAACTTCGCTTCGTAGGCTTCGTAGGAAGGGTCCACAATAAAAATAATGCCGATTGCCGACGAATGAGATAATGTATTTCCTTCAAAAATGTTTTCTAAAGCGTTTATACGCACACATTAAACTCGAAAGTGCGATCGTGGTATAAATCAAAACTTGTTTTTTTTTTTACATTTCACATTGCGCCGTCTAGCCCCAAACGAAACAAAAGCTCGTACAATGGAAACCGCAGCTGATAGAATACGTATATATTATTATTAGACTACTCTCTTTAGCAAACAAATTTATAGCAACACACAAACTGCACAAATCAAACCAACAAAAGCTTACCAGTAACACTCTCTTCGAAAGCAGAACATAAAGGATACAAATTAAAGTAAAATTAGACCATAGTAAGTAAAGAAATAACAGTAAAAAGGAAAATGGACCAAAGGCACCTTTTAGAAGCCCCGTCGTGCAAGTCTTTTCCGGAGTGATTCACTCACTAGTGCTTTCTCAGTGAAAAAATAGGGCTGACACCCTTCATTCTTTTTTTTATTTCTTTTTTAGCAAATTTCGAGACGTAAATTTGATAGGCCTATACACATCAGCCAGAAGACGTTCACTGCTGGACGAAGGCCTCCCCCTTAATAGGCCTTCCATAGTGCCATAATCCCCACGCTAGGCAGGCGGCATGGCGATCGCAGAATGCACAAAACCGATAACCGAGAGAACGCTGCTGCCCGTCTACCGGTGGATCTGGGTACAGTTTTATGACGTCCCAGGTCCTAAAAAGGTAATAAAATCAATACTAGGACTTCATTCGAGTTATTTTATAAATGGCGAGGCTATATGCGTGTAGCGTCAACCCTGCATCCTTGATCGTTATCCGAGCCACTAGGCGTGTAGAGGCAGGGAATCAATCGTGAACAAGAAGTACTTGAGCCCACCCTCTGCCGCACCCTACACTTCATTACGGAGCTACTTTACTGAAGACACGTATGCGGGGGCTCCGAAAAAACTGCTCTTGATTAAAAAAAAAACTTAGTATGGGCACAGAATAAATAATAGTACTTGGTATGGGCATGGGCTGGCTTTTATTTTATTTATACGGAATTACTCACTTTTCCTGGGACCTGGGTATGTCCTTAAACTGCAACCAGACCCACCGAGGGACGGGCAACAGCGTCCTCTTGGTTAACGGTGGTGACCATTCTGCGATCCCCAAGCCGCCTGCCAAGCGTGGAGATTATGGCAACACCCCTCTATTAAGGGGGAGGCCTTCGTCCAGCAGTGGACGTTTTATGGCTGACCACACACTAAACACTAACACTATTCATTAAATCTAATTCTTTACTTTGACTATAGTTTCGATCGCGTACGGTGACCTTTTCACCAGTCAAACCACGTCAAACCAAAAAACCATCACTACCACGGATCTTAACCTCGAAATATGTTTATATGTTACTATGTTTTATAGTAGTGTAGGCAATTTGTATAACTCGACTAGCTAGCGTTTACTCGGGTTTACCAACCCTAATATCAGGCTGCGAACCGAAGGCTGGCATGGATTGACAGTAAATGGGGCAATTAGTGGGGGTAGTTAGTTAATCTTAATTTGTATTAGTAAAATAAAATAATAGAATTTAAGGAATTTAAGGAAATCCATTTCGAACTTTTACTTTATTTGAATAGAATCAAAATGTAAATTAAATTGAGCAAAGACCTTCAACAGGTAACATTCAAATGGAACAGGAACTGGGTCACGATGATAAAGCACGTACAACGAGCGCACTCTATCTCGTCGATTGAAACGAGATAAATCTCCCATCTATTCAACGATTATCAACGGTCACAGTGTTAGAAAAACGTTGGGCTTGTTTTGACAATAAATTTTTAGACTATTAAGTTTAAACCAAAATTAAAATGCGATATCGGCTGGATACGTCAGAGGAGCTATGAACTAACCACCTAGGCCGACGTAGAAAGATAATATAGAAATAAAGGCAATAAAGAAACATGGACGGGACAAGGGGGCTTTTGCCTAGGAATGGGACATGACGGGATATTTAAAACACAAATCACGCCAAACACTCCAATATTGTGAAGTGGAAGCCCCCTGTCGATATTTGGCATAACGGTAGTCAGTATCACGATGACCAATATAAGGACACTTTTTCTTCTGCAAAATGCGAGGAAATGTTGAAAACCACAGATATACGTAGCTATTATAATATAAACTAACTTTCTTTTTTTAATTCTTTTTTATTGGGGTTTTAGTCGCTATGCGATTATGCCAGCCCTGTTTTACAATACATAATGTCGCAAATCTAAAGGGACTGTCGTCTTTACGCTGAGCCAGTGTGTCCGAGACACTGGCATACAAGTCCTTCGCTGCCTCACATGTTAGTTCAGCCAAAATACCTTGAAACATGCCAACGTCTCGGGGGTTTATGCCGTACTTGGTCAATAAGAAACGAACTTAGCGTTTATTGTGTCATCATAGAGGGAGTTGAAATTAATTTATTCTATAAGTACTTGTTTTACGTCTTCTTTCATATCTCTGAATCCTTCAGCGCAAGTTAACGAAAAGCGAGTTACTTCTTCGTAACGGCCGTTGTTGAATGCCTTATTAAATGTTGTCGAACTCTGGCGTTGTTTTTCCACAGCTAACCGGGCTAGTGGTTCCGACACTGGCGAAGACTTTTTGCGCAGAGCGGCCGCGGCCTGACCCTAGCGGCTTGTGGACGTGATTATACAACAACTTACATCGCTTTAAATTTTGGACATAAATATTTTTAAGGCTTTGACTTGCAATGGAGCACGAGACGGGCGAGACGATCGCCTGGCGGTGAGACAAACTTTTTTAATTTTCGCAAGAGCTTTCGCACAAAAACTATACTGACTTTCGAATGATAATTCGTGCCAATGCGTATTCGTAAGATTCAAAAATGAGACCCCTGACTCCACTCAGGCGCCGCTGAGCGTTGGAGCGCTGTTTTTAGCGCAAAATTTTTGACGTAAAATTGATCAAAGGGCTCTTTTACGGATACATTACCACTTATAGTTTTGCATATACCATTCAAAAGCGTTTGTATAGATGTATGTATATGCAGCGTGACTCGCGGTCGCGGCGAAGGCGTGTAAGATTCCCACAAAAACAACGCTACTGTTTTCGACATTAGTAAAATAACAACGTATAAACACGTAACATCAAAGGCAGTTATTATTAGGAATGTAGTTATATCGGGTGTCAATAATTAACAACATGATATTTGCCGACACGATAATGTACGGCATAATAATACACAGCATGATAATTGGTGTACATGTACATCGAATATCATGCTGTACAATCCATGTCGTACAATACTGGCCGTCCATTATCGGCTCGTGTCTATAAAGTACGGCCCTAAATTGTACAGCCAATAATCCGACTACATTTCTCAAATTGACATTAAAAAACAATAACCTGAACCTAACTGCTATACAAATAAGGAATTCGTGTACTTTTACATCAAATATCAGTCTGTACAAAATCGGGGTGTGCATTATTGAGCCGAGCCGATAATGTACGGCATGATATTGCACGGCACGATATTGCACAGCATGATATTCGATGTACATGTACACCAATTATCATGCTGTGCATTATTATGCCGTACATTATCTGTGTCGTACATTATTGCTTCCCGTTATATCGAGAATGTGGTTCCCGGGTGGTTCCAGGTGAAATTGCGAAATAACTCCATTCCTCGGGCGCGCTGAAGGACAGCCGGCGGCATTCAATTTCCTGGCACGAGCGGTGACGGCGGATTCTAGGTCAATGTGAAGTGTAGCTTGTTTCACTCTTATAAAGTTCGTACGTATAGGCTGAGTGTAGCCAATCTTTGCTACGAGACAACTATAAATAGCAAAATAATCTGCCTTTTTGTAGAAAAAATAAAATCACCCTGGACATACTTTATGGAACAGCTGTTCTTTGCCCCTTAGTAAATCTGTTTATAATGATAAGAACAGTGTCGACCCCCATTGACCTTTTTACTACCACTTTGCGTAACCCTGTATCTTATGATAGTTTTTATCAACAGCAAATGCGAGAAAATTGGAAAGCCTCGTCAAAACTGCTAACAAGTACGTCATAGTAATACAAAATATGTACTACACGGAGGCGCATTTAAAGTTTACAAAGACGAAATCTTTGCACTAAAAAGTGTCCAGTCACACATCGAAAACGTTTTAGTACGCAAAGCGGTCTGGGAACAAATTTTGCTTGTTGTGATACCGACTTATTCGGATGATTGGCATTCATCAAGGATTCAGGTAAGGCGGTTAAATAGAATTTTCACAATAAAAAGTAAAAATCAAAAGATCGTAAAGACGAGCTTTATAACCTAAGGCGTAACTTGCCGAATGAAAGCACTAGACTTAGATATCACTTTCCAAAGCTAACTCGTTTTCTAATTGTGAATAAAAATTTACGACTCGCCCGTTCCATTAGTGCAATTATCGTAAATATCTAGTCTGTGAACTGAAATAAAACTATTAACATAAATCATAATGAACACATTCGCAATTCTAGATACCAAATCACATTAGAAAGACTAGAACATATTATTGCTTCGTGGATTAGAAAAGGACTAGATAAACTAAAACATCCATAGTAAAAATAACAACGTTACATTATCGTCATTAAAAAGTTTTTTAATGTGGCATGATGTTGCTTACAGCCTGTAAGCAACAGGTCACAGGACCGCAAGGAGGTCTTATGACCGTTTTCTGTCTCGGATCAATCTCATTCAAGGGCTTTTAACAGTTCAAATTAGTAATACGTTGATAAAATAAGTATATTAAATTGCGTCTCATGAAGAAGAAAACTTAAATATTAAGTAAGTTTCTAAATGCCAACTTTATTTGCAAAAGAACCCATAGTTTTCCCTACGGTAGTATCAAACAACTAGACATACTTAGAACATGTTGATGTACTCACAACGGTACCATTTTGTGGTCGAGTAGAAAATGGAAAAAGCCAAATTGGATCAGGGCGTGTGATTACACCAATTAAAACGCTATCGCGGCCGGGTTATTGGATTACTGTCGACAGCTGACGGCTTCATATTTTGGTTGGGTGGAATCGTACCACAAGAGTTGAAGCGAGTAGTTACACTGGTTTAAATTTTGACCAAAAAAACATGGGAAGTAACTGATAACTGATTCTATATTTAATTTTAAATAAGGTGCGTTACACGCCACAGCGACAGCACTTCACTTGATACTAACTATTTATTCTGTGCAGTAGTGTTGGAAATTTTCCAAATCCGTCTAGTAAGATCTTAATGCAATGTGTTACATTCGCAAAGTACGAAAACCTAACGAGCTCCTATTGGTTAACAAAATAAATTTTGCATCAAGCGTCGCAGGACAAACTTTCGGTCGATTCACGCCCTAACAAAATGACGATGGAAGTCGGTAATGACTGGATTATAAAGTACGTATCCAAATATTAACAAGGTTAGTATTTCTGTATGTGATGGAAACCTAACTTGAAATCACGCATATAAGAAACCGTTTCAGTCGCGGTTCGACATTCAGATTGTTTGATATTTTTGCAGGAAACTGAGTAAACGTTTTTTATGGTCTGGCTGGTCATAATGGCATCCTCACAACTAGCAACTGTTCTAGACAGAGGAGGCATGCGTATCCAAAATCGGCATGGATCGCATACCTAGAGTCTAGCAGTTTGCCTTAAAAATGGAAGTAAATCTGAAATATCGTTCTTGTAAAGATGCCGATGACGCTCAGCCATACTTCGATTCTGTCGGAGTCTTGGCGTTAGTATTTACATAAGAAACCTATATTTACTCTGAAGTAGCTTCGGTGGGTTAGGGTGGCAAACAAACCTAGTTCTAGCCGAGATGTCGAGGTGTCCTAAGTTAATAAGAAAGTTGGGTAACAACAGTAGATGTTGGAATAAACGTTTTGATTGCCCAACTAAATTAACTAAAAACTACATTTATAGAGGCTGGATCAATATTGACTGCGACTTTGAGTACGTAGCGCAAACAACACCTCCTAGAGTGCCTGTGTGATAGTTAAGCCGAACCGGGCTAAGTGGCGTTCATTAAGAGAACCTTTATCTCTTATATCTTTATAAGTTAACTGATAACCGATGGGGAAGAAAGGTTCTTGAGTGGCGACCACGAACCGGAAGACGCAGCGTAGGAAGGCCTCCCATTACGTGGACCGACGACATTGTAAAAGTCGCGGGCAACCGGTAGATACAAATGGAAGGTTGTCGTACAGTGTGGCGGTCTAAAGGGGAGGCCTTCGTTCAGCAGTGGACGTCTGCGGGCTGATGATTATAATGACATCCAGCAGTAGACTGAAGCGGGCTTATGGAATTCCAGAACCATGGAGGAATATGAAAAGGATAACTGATACGCTAATACGTGGCCACGCCCAGCCTGACAACTGAGACGTGAAAAAGTGTAATGCAAAAAGGTTTTAATTTAATAAGCTTTTTAAAAAAAAAACACCGACTTCAATTTCGAATACCTGGATGACATCTTCATATTTTTTTGTGATTTTGATTTAAATACCAAACGACTGAACCTAATAAAATGTATATGGGACCACCTCTTTAGTATTATTACCTACCAAACAAAAAAAGAATCATCAAAATCAGTTCATAATTGGTGGAGTAATCACGTAACATACAAACAAAAAAAATACATTCGAATGGAGAACCTCCTTTTGGAAATCTGTTGAAAATACCCATAATCATAACCTAATCCAGGCAACTGCTTTGCTAAAACGTGTTTCAGCTGTTTTCAAATGATGTCTTGATCATACTCCGTGTCTCTGAAAGCCTCACATCTTGATGCCGTCTGTACCACGTCTTTTTATCTTTAATATACCGTGTGTAAGCATTCATATGTATCACCAAATCCGTCTTGTTTGACTTCAAAGAACACAGCCCGCTGGTTTCCCGCTCTTTTGATGTCGGTGATTAGATAGAAACTGTTGCGAAGAAGTTTGCGAGGCGTATGTGAAATTACTGCGCCCTTTGCAACTCGGTCGTCAAACGAGTTCCCTTGGGAACATTATGACGGATGGTGTCATGTAAAATTTAAGAAAATAGCGAAGAGAATAGGCATGACAATGAAAAATTGCGAATTAAAATTCTTCGTAACCATCACGACCAAACAAAAACAAAACAAAAAGAACACAAATAAAAAAGTAAAATAAGTAAGTAATAAGTAAGTATAGTAAGTAAAGTAGTAGTGTTTAAGTTGACATTCATTATTATTATTTTTCAATTCAATTATTATGAGACTTTTAATCTATTATTATTATTATTTTTTGACATGAATTTTATTACTTTGTTTCTTTTCTATGTAATTGATCATTGTTATTGTATGTACTGCTGGCTTGTCACACGCCTTGGCGTAGCTGTAAGTGTGACAAGCAATTAATAATAAATAAATAAAGCCACTATTTCCATCTAGTTACTGACCACAAATCTTTCTATAAATATTAAATAGGAAAATGACATACACCAATCTCAGATCTTCGTTTCGCTCGGATAGTTAGTAGGCTATCAAGCAAATACCATTGGAGGTGGCAAGCCAAAGCGTATGTATGCGTACTCCTTTGACTTAATGTACCTATGTGGTCACCGACCATATACCAATGTTGTGTTATGTAGGCAGATTATTGCCAATGATATTATGCTTAAAGTTACATGCATCCATGTACATTGGACGTTACAATAAAATTCTCATAGGAATTATAGGGCATACCAAAGCGCCTGCGCACAAATCTGAACGTAGCCGCCGATTTGCACAAACCGAGTTCGAGTTCCCATGGCATTGTACCGATAGCACAGATACCCGACCGACTGGCGGTGCTTTCTACTACATTCAGCTGGCTGCCTGAAGGTCCCTTCAAACTACGCCATATATTGCATCGAGAATCGAAATTGTTGCATGTACAATGCATGTACTTTATTGCTCACACCAACAACTAGCGTAACAAGAGCGACCTCGTCGCTAAAAAGAATATCTTCCAACCAACCTTAAAATGGAGAGGAGGAAATGGACCATACATAACATTTGATGGTTTACAGATAGCGGCCGCCCCGCTGTGCAGCACATCAGGACAAGATAAAAAATTCAAAAAAAAAACAAAATTTATCTATTTCAAGTTAAGAAGGTACCCATAATTATGCACATAATTAAAAAGTATATTTAAAACAACTTAAGATAAAATTAAGATATTATATCTTATATATTTTTTACCCCAATGTATATAAATGTAAATAAATAAACATCTTTGTTACAATTGGTAAAAAAAAAAGTTACCCATTATCTACATTTTTTTAAATATTATTATTTTACATTTTTGTTAAGCGGAAGAATATTTTTTTAAAGCTACGACACGGTATAGCGTACTCTGAAGGTGCCAACAGCAACGCATGCCGCCGGCGATAGTTTGTCCAAATACTAATACAGTTTAATACTAAGTACACCTGACAGTGTTACTATCACGCCTCGTTCCACTTTATCGGTTTCGCTATGAATGAATGCTTCAATAGCTTTTCTGAGCAATGATTGAGAGTGAGATTTTTTGTTTACATCACAAAATCTTTCGATTTAAATGGTGCTTATATTTTTTTGCTGCAAAAATATGGGCTGTTGCTTTTTATGTTATCCATTCAAAGAATAATTATAGGCTATGCTGTGATATGATTATTATTATTTTAATTTTTAATTTTATTTACAGTTACTGACTAAAGGCTATCTTATATTAAGAAAACAAAATCGTACATAGAGCACTGTGAACCTAAAGCCCAATTATAACGGTACAAAACTTATACATAATTCCTAACACGCTTTTAAAAAACAATACAACCGACTTCAACTTCGAATACCTGGATGACATCTTCATATTTTCTAGTAATTTTGACTTAAAAACCAACTACTAAACCGAATTCGATAAAATTTATATGGGACCACCTCTGCAGTATTACCTACCAAACAAAAAAAGAATCATCAAAATCAGTTCATAATTGGCGGAGTCATCGCGTAACATACACACAAAAAAAAGAAAAAAAAAATACAGGCGAATTGAGAACCTCCTTCTTTGAAGTCGGTTGAAAATATAATTATATTGCGTACAAAACCGGTTTTCCAAAAGGAAATTATTTCGGTTTTCTTCACATCACTAATTTTCATTCACATCTAAATAGGTGTTTCTTTGTGTTATTGTTATTTACAACGTTTACAACTTCGAGAGTACTACTTCGAGTGTTATAATTTAATGGTTCTTGAATATTTGGCAAATACATAATACTTTGTACAGTGGAAATAAATAAAGTATACATTATATAAGAATTAGATAAGCAAAAATAAAAATTATTTACATTGATATTTAACGGCGGTTGACTATAACTACGTGTACAAATGTACCTTTTAATATAACCAACTTGCTGATGTCAACTTTAAAGGAGAAATAGCAAGTACCTATGTATAGTGTATACTGTATAGTAAGTAACACTCCTTTATTTCAGTAACGCGCAACACTCCTCTCGATCCTCAGCTGATAACACATGTCGCGACTGTCACAATCGTAACGTTTGATAATGATACCGCGGCTTATCTCGAGGAATTATGGAAAGTGCCTCAACAAAATACCGTATGTTAAAAATGTTAAACTTGAGAATCGAATCCACGCAGTGTTCTGTGTTCTGGTGGCACAGCACAGACCCAAAAACATTCTTATATTTATTTTGATGTTACTTTGTCTCGTTTTCTCCATAGCCGCGGGACCGAGTAAAAAGTTCAAACTTTAAATCGTGGTGTAACAAGAATTTACCAAAGTGCCAATGATTATTATTTACTACTAGAGGTCGCCCGCGACTTCGTCCGCTCCCAAAATTCACCACTTTAAATCATTCCAAGCAATTTTTTTAGCCCCTCCCCCCAACTTCCCGAACTCTACTAACTCTACCGACTCTACCATTCCCCCCCCCCCCCCCCCAACTCCCCTTCCTTTGAATGAACTACCCAAATATCAATTTTCATCACTATAACTTCAAAAACAAAGAACTTTTCATACAACATTCCACCCCTCTTTCCGCCCCCTTAAATCGTCCCTGCCAAAAATAATTTCAGTCCAAATCCAAGTTTTCGTGACTTAAAAGTCGAAAAACAAAGGACTTTCATACGAAAGTATGATATTTCATACTTGGGGGTCGAATTTTGAAAAATCCTTTCTTAGTACACCCCTCCGCATCGAGACGAATACACCCTCCAAATTTCAAGTCTGTAGTCGCTAGTCGTAGCGGTTTGGGCAGTGCGTTGTCTGTCACTCAGTCAGTCAGTCAGTCACTCAGGACAGAGCCTTTTATATATTTAAATTGTCACCACATACGATTAAACCAAACTTGATCAAAACTTGGCAAGAAAATAAAGTCATAAAGACGAACGAAGGATACTAATAGTACCGAAAATACTAAACCTAAAAAAATAACAGGAAAACTGTGAGGCGCAACTATAGTATTGAAACCATGCTTTACCTAATCTTTTATCATGGGTATATAACTAAGATTGATCATTGGGTCACGGTCGATTAAATAACGAATACCATAGACTTTTGATGTCAAGGTTTGTCCCTTAAATTCCTTCTACCATGCATAAATTGACCGACAAAATATAATTCAAGTGACAGTTGGAAAGTTGCCTTAACAAGGTAATTTCTAAAATTAATCCCATATGTACTTTAAAACCAAAGTAATTAAAAATGAGGATAGGCCCTCCAAACATTTCTGTCCCAGTTTGTCTACTATGGTCCATTAGGTACTTGAAAGTTAGTCGCTACTCACTTTTCTTCCTACCTACGTTAAGACGACTGCTGACCAACGAAGTCGGCATACCACACTGGAGAAAAACAGTTGCACACCACTGAAAAAGTACCGTTGAGAGAGATCCATTGACCCGGTCCTGACCAAGTATAAGTCAATGTTTAAAACACACATTTAAACTATATCAATTTCACACGCGTCAAACATAGAGGACGTAAAGCGACAAGGTTCCATCTTAACACGTTCCAACGACCACGTGAGAGCACGTAGCATTTAATTGAACCATGTCACATTGCCAGTGATTATGTAACCGTGTATCGGGGGCGTCCTACTTAACAGCACCTGCTATCTCAGTTATTACGATTATTATGGGGTACCGAATTGAATTCTTTATCACGAGTGATTACGATGCATTTTTGTTTAACGATGTGTAATTTGAAGTGTAAGTACCGTGGTTATTTGGAATTTTTACATAGGTATGTAAAAAAAGTGTATGTAGGAATGATGAGTGTGTAGAAAAATATGAAAGTGATGGCTGTATGGCACCACACTTGCTCAAGCGATACGACGACGCGAGACGAAACTATTTTGTACGTGTAAAGATTGTTAATAAATTAATTCAATGTGATGTTTATTCTCCAATTCCCGCATAGACAAGACACCCCTACATGTAAAAATCTAGTACGAAAGTATAAACAATATAATACCTACTTAATACCTAGTGGTGATGCTGGTGATGTATCTACCTAATTGGTTAAATGCGAAATAAAAACGTTTAACTTAATTTATTATTATTATTTAATTCTTTATTGCACACATAAATACATTAATGTACAAAAGGAGGACTTAATGCTAAAGCATTTTCTACCAGTCATCCCCGCGGTTAAAGAGAAAGATAGAAGTTTTTAATCTCTAGCAATTAAAAAAACCAAGTATAGACACTTGACAGTACATTATAGGAAAGGAAACAGTGACAATCCCACTCTAAAGATGGGTTGATGTCACTATAAAGTAATGATAGTCCTGGCACCCATCCTTTTCAATATCTACACGAATGACCAACCTCACTCTCCACATACCGACAGATTCCTGTATGCAGATGACCTCGCTCTCACCGCCCAATCCAGCACCTTTGAAGAAACTGAAGCAATACTCACACGTGCACTGGAAACGCTTGGGACTTATTATGATGATAACGCTCTAAGGCCGAACCCATCAAAAACGCAATCTTGCGTCTTCCACCTCCGCAACCTACAAGCCAGACGGAAACTGAAAATCAAATGGCGAGGCACTAACATAGAACACAGCGACAGCCCAACCTATCTAGGGGTAACCCTAGATAGGTCACTCACCTACAAACACCAGTGCTACAAAACTAAACAAAAAGTCAGCTCTAGAAACAACCTTCTCTCCCGCTTAACGTCAACCACTTGGGGTGCCGTACCACACGTACTCCGAACATCAGGGCTGGCACTATGCTTTTCAGCGGGCGAATACGCATGTCCAGTGTGGCATCGCTCCGCCCACGCCAAGCAGGTGGACACCTCCCTGAACGAGACGTGCAGGACGATCACCGGCTGCCTCAAACCTACCCCTATTGACATGCTATACCCACTAGCGGGTATAGCTCCGCCTTCTGTCCGCAGGAATATCGCTTGCTCAGTCGAAAAACAGAAACAGGAGTCAGACTCCAGACATCCGTTATTCGGCTTGACACCACAAAAAATTCGCCTTAAGAGCCGCAATAGCTTTCTCAAAACAACCTCCGCCTTAACTGATCAGCCGAGAGAAGCCCGCCTGAACCTGTGGAAGAAAACACACTCCCCACCGCCTGACTTTCCAGAACCTATGGAAGAACTCCCAGTAGGCGGCGACCTCCCGTGGCCCACGTGGAAGTCTTTAAATCGACTCCGCACCCAAGTGGGCCGCTGCAAGAGTAACTTGGTCAAGTGGGGATACTTGGACACCGAGAGAGCACAGTGCGACTGCGGAGCGCCTGCGCAGACCATGTTGCACCTACTGTCGTGTCCTCGGTGCCCGAGTTCCTGCACCTTAGAAGACCTGAATAAGGCTACTCCTTGCGGGATGGCAGTGGCCAAATATTGGGAGAAAATAGTATAGAATAGGTTTTTTATAACTATATTTTTTTGGATCATCGACTCGACGAAGAAGAAGAAGAAGAATGATAAAGTTTTGAACAAGCGTCCAGAACTTTCTCATGTCCCCAGACATTCCCTGAATCTGACGGAAACAAGCAGATGATGATAATGGCAACGCAAGTCAAGATATAGATGACTGATTACTTTACAAAAAAAACTATCATTTATATACAGAAATGTGAATTTTCGTGCTTGTACATTCATCATCAGGCAGAAGATATCCACTACTGGACGAAGGCCTCCCCTTTAATAGGGAGAGGTTGCCTTGATGCCCACGCTCCCCAGGCCAGGCGGCAGATTGCTCGCCACCGTTAACCGAGATCACCGTTGACCTGGGTATGTCCTAAAACTGCATCCAGAACCACCGGAGGACGGACAGCAGCGTCCTCTCAGTAAACGGTAGTAACCATTCTGCGATCCCCAAGCCGCCTGCCAAGCGTGGGGATTATGGCAACACCTCCCTTTAAGGGAGAGGCCTTCGTCCAGCAGTGGACGTCTTCCGGCTGTTGATTATGTTAACCAAGAGTTACACTGCTGCCCGTCCTGCGGTGGTTCTGGGTGGAGTTTTAGGACATACCCAGGTCACACATTACCATTAGATAAGGGTAAATAAAAATAATTGATTCTATTGGCAGTTAGACTTTTTCCCCATACTAAAGGCGTGTAGCCTCTTCTCTCTTGAGAAAGACACTGTCTTGGTAATAAGTATTTTCATATTATTATGATAGAAAAATAGCACTAGTGAAAGAACTGACGTCACTTCTATGTGCGCCATGCAAAATCTATCATTCAAAGTAAGTCTTTCTATATTTCTTAAACCCTTTCTTTCTTTCAAACAGCAATAGGTGCAACTTTTATCGCTTTTCCCGAATTTGGCAGTTCCACCGGAACCGGAACATACCTAGACCTACTTACGGTACACTCAGCACGAAGCATGCACGCGAAAGCACATTATACAAAAAGTGTTCGTTTCAAAGCTTTACATAAATAGGGCTGCAGAGAATACAATTTTGACGAGAAAAAAGCTTTCGAAACCTTATTTTAATTAATTTTAGGAAGCTTGCGGCCATTATTGTATAATGCCAAATAGGTTATCGAGACCCTTCGAAATTAAATAAAATATTTATTTTCTGATACACAAACTCTTTAAAACAATAATTGAACTTTTCACTTCTTGTGCTTGTAAAGTTGTTGTTTTTGTCTAATCATCATCATCAGCCCGGAGACGTCCACTGCTGAACGAAGGCCTCCCCCTTAGACCGCCACACTGTACGACATCCTGCCATTTGCATCCACCGGTTGCCCGCGACTTTTACAATGTCGTCGGTCCACCTATACTAGTGGGAGGCCTTCCTACGCTGCGTCTTCCGGTTCGCGGTCGTCACTCGAGAACCTTTCTTCCCCATCGGTTGTCAGTTCTTCGAGCGATGTGGCCTGCCCTGCGCCACTTCAACTTGCAAACCTTGCGAGCTATGTCGGTAACTTTGGTTCTTTGGCGAATATCCTCGTTCCGGATTCTATCGCGCAAAGTAACTCCGAGCATAGCTCTCTCCATTGCCCGTTGCGTGACTCTGAGTTTCTCCAAAAGTTTCTCTACCTTTTTGTCTACTGACATTTTAATATATATCAAGTAAAGTGGAAATTAGAGCCTGTCCTGTCTTAGGAGACATTAATGGAAAGAAACGAAAAGAAAATTATTTACCAGATATTACCACATACTTTTACAACGTCGGATAATTTCATGCATCTGAGTTATGAGAAACAAATAAATAACATATATCCGATATATTTTTTTTGTATCCGATTTAATTAAACGTGAGTATTCCCGTATAACTAAAACAAAAACAAATAAATACGTTCTCGGAAAATATTTTTCATTTATTTCGATGAATTTTAAAAACTTACCTACACTGTAGTGATATGTAATTATTGAATACTTATATGAAGTGTTTCCACTCTTTGGGTATTTCTATGTATTTTTTTTGTAATTATGTTTTCAAATCGAGAATGCTTATAAGTGACAGTATGACTTCAGTTTCTCATATGCTCGCCAACCCTATACAACTGGGCAGAAGGCTACTATTATTTCTTCTGTGGCAGAAGTCGCCAACAGGCCCCAGTCATTGAACTAGCAATAATTAATTTTGCTTTAAGGGTGGAAAGGAGAGCGAATGAGGGAGGGAGGGTTGTCAAATTACTGTTTGTATTGTATTCTCCAAGTATTCAAGTTTCAAATACTAATTAAGTTCAATTGTTTTTGGAGTTATTACAGGCCGGAACAAATATCTCTTACAAAAGCGTTTTGTAATTATTTGTAATTAATCGGTAATTATTCTATTACAGAAAATGTTTGGTAAATTTTAGATAATAGCTCGATTTCATTACTACACCCGGCCCGTGTCTACCTACTAGTAGAGATAGGTATATAGGCCTCCAGGTCCTCTCGTCTCTACTCTACCAACTAATAGGTATAGGTTATATATATAAAGGGCTCTGTCCTGACTGATTGACAGACAACGCACAGCCCAAACCTCTGGTCGTACAGACTTGAAATTTGGAAGATTCGTCTCGATGCGTAGGGGTACTAAGAAAGGACTTTTCGAAATGCGACCCCTAAGGGGGGGGGGGTTGGAAACGTTTGTATGAAAGTCCTTTGATTTTGTACTTTTAGTCACGAAATTGTGGATTTGGATAGTTAACTATAAAAAAAAAGCTGTTTTCAAAAAATTTTTGACACGGGCGATTTATGGTGGGGAAAGAGGGGGTGGAATGTTGTACGGAAAGTTCTTTGTTTTTGAAGTTATAGTGATGAAAATTGATATTTGGGTAGTTCATTCAAGGGGGGGATGGGAGTTGGGGGAGGGGGGTAAAAACGTGGTGAATTTTGGGAGCGACCCGAATTTCTTCGGTACGCAGACGAAGTCGCGGACGACCTCTGGTATAATATAAGCCTCCTCTCGTTCGTGCCATCCTTCCCAGTCCTGTGCGAGCCTCATCCATTGCGACATATTCCAACATTCAATGTCATGTAACCATGTAGAGACAAGCAACCGGCCTGAGGTTGCCTGTCTCTACATCGTCACTACAGCCAAAGCTTAGGTTACAGAGTTGTTTGGAGAATAATGTAACTGCGTCAGTCCACCTATTTACATCGAGCCTAGTAAATGTCCTGCCCAATACACAGCTTAGTAGGTTTTTAATACTTTTAATCTTTCTATATGAACAGAATTATTGTCAAATTTAAGAAAACACGAAGGGAAACGTTTTCCTTTCCCTTCACCAACTTTTTTAAATAATTGTCATGTTTTATGTCAATAGCATGCACCGATCCAACAGGTTGTAAATGTGACAAGCGCTTGAATGTTTGGACAAGCCGATTATTGCACAATCGGCAGCTCACAAATTAACAAAACGGTTCACGCAAACAGTCATTAAAAAGACTCTCGTTAACGGGTAACGCACGCGACAGAATTTGGCTCGAATGACAAAAAGTCACTCGGTGCGTACGTTCCTACAGTCTCTGATGGTCGCCGATTGCTGTAGTATATTGGCGATTTAAACCTCGTGTTATGAATTCGAATTTGTACTTTGTTTTAATTTTGTAATTTGTTTTAGATAAGTAGAGATTATCCTGATGTGAATGAGCAAACAAAGCATCATAGAGTTCGTATTACTTCAGCAATAACGAACCATTTTAGTAGCACACCACCTCCGCTACAGACGTTTGCAATGCGCACACATATGTTCTGGGGCCTTATTTTTGAATCGTACGCAAAGTTGCGCATGCAAGCGGAGCCGGCTTTCCAACGATATTGAATCTTATTCCAAACAATATCGTTCGAAGGTCAGCTGCGATCGCATGCGCAACTCTTGCGTACGATTCAAAAATAAGGCCCCTGATTCGACGCATGAAAAATCGGACGTAAGTCGGTAATTAACGCCACCGTGCAGAGTTTGACGCGCCAAGTTTTTCGCGTACGCTGGCCATTAAAACCCCTCATTTCAAAGAGTCCATTAAATCGTCGCCGCAGTATGTCACGGCTGCTATGGCACGCGACCTATTGTACAGTGTACACCCATAATGACTGAAATCCTGCAGCTATCTCTCCGACAAGCATTCATAAATCAAAGGTAAATTGTCTTGATTGATATGGAAAAATAGGCTCTATGGAGCAACGAGAAATGATTGAGTTTGATTCATATCTATGCCAGGGTTGCTGTGACGTGATTGGTTACATTGGTTTATGTAATTTGAGTAACACTTGTGCGGGCTGGCAAATGCTTCGAGCGAATACATGTCGCTGATGTCGCGTACTGGAACCAAACCGGAGGCCAACCTATTTCTGAAAAGCATCATCATCATAATCAGCCTGGAGACGTCCACTGCTGAACGAAGGCCTCCCCCTTAGACCGCCACACTGTACGACAACCTGCCCTTTGCATCCACCGGTTGCCCGCGAGTTTTACAATGTCGTCGGTCCACCTAGTGGGAGGCCTTCCTACGCTGCGTCTTCCGGTTCGCGGTCGCCACTCAAGAACCTTTCTTCCCCATCGGTTGTCAGTTCTTCGAGCGATGTGGCCTGCCCATTGCCACTTCAACTTGCAAACCCTGCGAGCTATGTCGGTGACTTTGGTTCTTTGGCGAATATGCTCGTTCCGGATTTTATCGCGCAAAGTAACTCCGAGCATAGCTCTCTCCATTGCCCGTTGTGCGACTCTGAAAAGCGCTAGACTTTAATTCTGCGTTTATCTTTTCCTTTATTTCTTTTAAACTAAAAAAATACGGATTAATTATTCCGAGGCAACTTCATGTTTTTAATAAAGGGCGTAATTATTCAAGAAAGAGAAGATAGAGAGAAATGAAGACTAAGAAGTGACTAAGGTCTGAATCTTTAAAGGTTTCGAAATTGCTAAGCGATGCCTGTACCACAAGAACAATAGTAAGGTAGGTACTTATGTAGTTTTACATGCCATCAGAAACATGGTTTCAGTTTAGTTGCAAAAAACTAGTTATTTTTAGTAGATCGCTCGTCCAAATATTGAAATACTATACGATTTAGGACGAGAGCAGATTTTTTAATGTCCGACCTTAACTGGTAACTAGTTCTAGCCGATTGTCTCATATTCTCAAAGAGAACCGTACCGATGTTTAGAAAGTGATAAGTCTACATTGCACATATCCGTAACTGTAATGTGCGTACGTTACCTGTTTAGATATTAATTTAAATATTCATTTCGCAGTTAATTACTCAACCCTCAGTACAACTTTACCATTATCAATAAATTACTGGCAAACGGCGAAAGCTGCATAAACAATAATTACTTAGGTACTATCAACGATGGCCCCTGTGCTCTGCCCTACGTTACTTGTGAGAAGCGCAAAGAAGAGCTAAAGCCAATTTGTTTTTTTTTTAACTAAGACATGTTTTTAAGTTTTTCAAAGAGATCGAGCAACGAAGGAGCTTAGGATTGATATATAATTTTCTTTTGCTCTTGTTGGTCCGTTGACCTGTTATACAGTACAAGTGGGAAGACTATTCAGAGTTGAAAACACATGACCTGCAGAAAAATAAAGAGTAGGCCCTTCGTCAATCGAACAATCATCACATAAAACACACATCAAACATTATGCTTACGAGTTTACGTGTTCTTCTATCGGACGGTCAGGTTCTGGAAAGTGCGACACCGTTTCATGGTTGATATACTAAAAACTCGTACGAAACGGTTTGATTCCACTTTATTTATTCGTACTGCTGAACAGTGGAATGCGCTGCCCCAGTGGCTGTTTCCCGATAATTATAATCTGGGTGTCCTCAAGTCGCTAGTGAATCGGTTTCTTCTAGGCAAGCGTGCTCCATCGTAGACTGCACTTGCGTTTAACATCAGACGAGATGGTTGACTGCCATGCCTGACGCAACGCTTATAAATTTTAAAATAAAATAAACTACTCATATTATCGATTGTCGACCGTAAAGCGTTACTACATGCATACATCTTGAACTGCGTTGCCAGCATCCACACCCATTCGCATCGCTCCGCAATATGCCTGTCAGGCGAGACATGGGGTTAACCAGGAGATCGTTTGAAAATGCGCCACTTAGCCTGAGAAACCAGTTGCAAGAGATGCTCCATAGTTACGACCACTGACAGCGACTAGTTATTGCATTGCGATGGAATTCATTGCAATTGAGTGCAATCAAACCAGCTCTAGTGAAATAAACCTGTAACAAACCAGCTGAGCTATCTGATGTCGAACTATACGAATTTAGATGTACCTACTGTGAAAGCAGTTAATCTGAGATCTTGCCACAGACATCCAGCAGCCACCTTCATTGTAGGTTTTTAAGCGTAGATTTATTTAAGTAGTACATGTACATAACAACAACACAACATGCTGTCATTGTAACATTACATTTTCATCATTGATTCATTGTAATTCCGTACATGTCGTAATAATAAACTTTATAAAAAAATATACAACCGACTTCAACTTCGATTACCTGGATGACATCTTCATCATACACATACATCAACAGCCGCAAGACGTCCACTGCTGGACGAAGGCCTCTCCCTTAAAGGGAGGTGTTGCTATAATCCCCACGCTTGGCAGGCGGCTTGGGGATCGCAGAATGGTTACCACCGTTAACTGAGAATGACATCTTCATATTATCTAGTAATTTTGATTTAAAAACCTAACTACTGAACCGATTTCGATAAAATTTATATGTGACCGCCTCTGAAGTATTACCTATCAAACAAAATCATCAAAATCAGTACAGAATTGGCGGAGTAATAGCGTAATATACAAACAAAAAAGAGCGTCGAATTGAGAACCTCTTTTTTTGAAGTCTGTTGAAAATAACACTTGGGTTGACGTTCACCAATAGACGACTTAAACACAAAAAAAAAAAAAGCAAAAAGCGGAGCGGAGCTTTTCTTCAGCGGAAAATTGACCCTAGTAAGCAGGATATTATGGCCAAATCAATTTATTTTTACGTAGGAGTAAAACTGATTTTTGTATGAGGGGCAAATACCTTTTCAGATATGGCATAAATCAAATTATCCTCACTTGTACACAGTCAAGATCACTGAAGTTCGTACTGTACTTATAGGATTCCAAGACATCTAGGTTCAGTTCATCTAAATGCTAATAAGCTGAACTATTAGTCGCTATTACACCGGTCTAGTAGCAAACAGCTGATTAACCCACTAAATACTGGAGTTTAGACGGCCGGCGGCCTCGGCTTGAGAACATTATTAGGTACCTGGACGGACAGCTACAAGGGCAGTACTTAGTACAAAAAGCAATATTGTATCTGTATTGGTTTTAATAAAGTCGGACTGTTGAAACGGCTTTGTAGATATTTAGACACGTGGGTATGACTCCATATCATAGTGATTAGTTACTTCGTTAGGGACTCATACCCATTATTTGTTTATTGTGTTTGGGTTATAAGTAACCTAATAGATAGATGCGTAACAGACAAGCGTAGTAGGTTGTGTATAACCAGCATTACCCTGTTTTTATTCCACTTTGTTCACCTGGGTGAATTCACCCAGGTGGACAAAGTGGAAATTAAAGTCTCTTTATTTCATCTAGGTGATATGTTTCGACATTATTGGTGTCCTTTGTTCACCTTGAAATTAAAGCACCCAGGTGAACAAGGGCGACTATTTCTATTAATCTTGTGGACTTTAATCACCCACATACAACATGTATTAAAACTTTCAAATCAAAGTCTTGGAAGTGAACAAAGGACACCAAAAATGTAGAAACAAATCACCTAGGTGCAATGAGTCCGAGGTGAAATGAAGATATTTTAATTTCCACTTTGTTCACCTGGGTGAATTCACCCAGGTGGATAAAGTGGAATAAACCTTACCCTGAATAGAATAAGTTTCGTGACAAAAATTAAAGGTGCTCGCTAATAACCACAACTAAAAGTTTATTAGGACCTGGGTATATCCTACAAACGCATCCAGAACCACAAGAGGATGGCAACAGCGTCCTCTCGGTTAACGGTGATGAGCATTCTGCGATCCCCAAGCCGCCTGCCAAGCGTGGGGATTATGTCAACCCGTCCCTATTAAGGAGGAGGCCTTCGTCCAGCAGTGGGCGCCATAGGGCTGATGAAAAGTTTACTGTGACGAGTAAACGTTTTTGTATTGTATTGTTCTTAATCGTAACCATACGGGGTAACTTGGGAGATTTCTTCTGTAAATTGTAAAACAAACGGTTCAAACCGTGATAATCCATTTTTTATATTTCAGTGCTCTTGTGCTGCAGTATGTCGAAATTCCTCCAATATATTTGAACTCGTTACATCAGTCTTGATTCTGGGCCCGCCTACACGCGAACTCTCTCTCGTATCTCACTTGTAAATATCGTTTTCATCAATAGATACACACTGTGCAAATAAATCGTACATCAACATTAGGGCTGCCACGACATTGAGGGTATGAGAAAAAAAACTTTATCTTAACCAACCATAAAGGCGTAAACTTTGTGTGATTCTAGTTTGTATAAACCATACTACTGAACCGATTTCGATAACATTTATATGGGACCACCTCTGAAGTATTACCTACCAAACAAAAAAGAATAATCAAAATCAGTGCTTAATTGGCGGAATAATCGCGTTACATACAAAATAATACGAGAACCTCGTTTTTTGAAGTCTGTTGAAAATGCGACTTATGTTAACTAGCGACTAACTAACTTATACTTTAAGCGAATTTTTTTATTGAAGCCGAAAATATTTCACATTTCAAAAATTGAGGCTTGCGATTGATCACTACCTCATGATTCGCGAAGATGTGGTCTACGATAGAGTACCTAGGAATAACTTATTTAATCGCCTAAAAGACTTAACACCCAGATTACTATCGAGTAACACCTCTGTGAGAACACCCACTCGAGCAGCGCATTTCCACTTAGCAATGTTTAGCAATTCGCACAACGAAAATGGAATCAAATCGCTTCGTTCTATTTTGTGGGATCAACTCTACTATCAAAAATATTTTATTGAATTAACTAGAACTAATAATCATAACTAGAGCTTTTAACCTGATTATCTATTATAGCAATGCGAGGTTCGACGACAACCCTATTGTATTCGGGCGTCTGGCTATCCCGGAATAGAGGCACTCGTTCCGCTGGAGTGGTTGTTACGTCACGGACAAGATTAGTTCTGCGGCATCTAAGAATAACCAGTCATTGTTTTATACAACTTATAAGACAGCGCTATGACGACAATCAGCTGATCAAAATGCTGGCGTTTATTTGGCCCGACGCATAAGCATTGCCATACAACGTGGCAGTGCAGCACGCTGGGTACGCTGCCGACTGGGTTTGAGCATTTGTATTGTCTCTAGAATTTCAATGGTCTGGATCTGGATACAATCCTTTATAACCGACTTCAAAAATGGAGGAGGTTCTATGTTTGACTGTATGTATTTATGTATCTTCACCGATTTCTCCGTCAATTCGAGACCGATTTTGAATGATTTTTTTAAATTGTGTATTCTCGAGGTGGTCCCATATTAATTTAAAGTCTTGTGTTTTTTGTGTATAGTAGGATAAGTAGTTTTAAGTAGTCTTCGAAATTGATTAAATTTGGCAAGATAACATTTCGCCCCGAAATTTTTTGAGATAAGAACTGCCTATTATCAGTAGTACATTTATAGTTAAAAATAAAGTGTGTACAAGGTCTAAATCAAAACACATTTCTTCTACAAAACAATTGTGATCCTTATCCTTCTGTCTATACAGGACATTGTGCCAATTGAGTTTTTGTACGAACAGCTACTCTAGTTAGATGTCGTTGGAAAGGACAAAGACGTCCGTCAACCGCAGTGGGTCAGCCATTGTGACGATAATACGACCTTTGTAGGACTCGGTGGCTTTATAATGTGACTGTTATATTTGAATACGGCGGATTGGGAATATGCTTGGAGATAAAAAGTATTTAAGTATTCTATCAGCTATCTGGTTCTCATAGTACAAAGCTTTGCTTAGTTTGGGACTAGATGGCGCTGTGTAAAATGTCTACCCAATATTTATTTATTTATCCAAACGGTCTTATTAGGAAAAAAAATGTGCATGCCACTACCCAGCGGCCTTTTCCGTCAGAGAATTAAAGTGAACATTTAAAATTTAAAAAACCCCCGACACTCTTGAGTTGTGACCTTGTGACTGAGAACACTCGTGGAAATTATGGCAACCCCTCCCTATTAAGGGGGAGGCCTTCGTCTAGCAGTGGACGTTTTCTAGCTGATGATAATGAAACACCCTTTGGTACAGCACAATAATTACAAAGGTATCAAAATTTGAATAACAGCGCTTCTTTCTCGACTGATTTATCATCAAATTTTCTATATATATTTTTCATGTCCTCTCCTTCAAACAGTAGAAAGGGCGTGGGTATTATTTGATCATGTAGATGCCTACCCGATGCAAACTCCGAAAATGGAAAGCCGATAGACTAGCAACTTAGAACTTACTATTACTATTTACTAGTTAATTATTAAACTGTTAGTTCTCCAACACATCACATCACATTCGAATATCCCACAGATCAGCCTGTTGATGGCTCGTGCACATAATTTCTCCTACAACCAGAACTCACCGTTGCGGTCAGGGGGCGAGGTAACGTTCTATGTTTGCGATTGGCCGATCACTGAGATGACGCAATCTGAGACATGAAATACAATGAGATTCTGACGTACTCGCAGTGGCCAGCAGTGGCTTTTAAACTACTAATTTTCGTGTGAGGGGAAGTCGGACGATCAGTCAACAGGATGTGTAGTCTTTGGAATATCCTAATGAGGAGGTAAGAAAGTAGAACAGTTATTAATTAGATAGATGAGTTAGATAATAAATTGAATATCAAATCGAATCGAATCGAACCGAATATATGAATCATAATTACCTGATTAGGCTTTGAAAGTGATTTCGCAAACAAATCACTTTAAAATCGTTTCATGACTCGTAAATATTCCAAGAAATTATTTGGCCAACAAATAAGAAATTCATTGGACTCCTTATCAGGTAAAATCTCATAACAAGTTGGTCGTATAAAAGCACCTACTGACATTTAAGGAAAATAAGCTTGATATGGGCAATCGATTTATTGGATTTATGAGCAGAAAATAGCTATATCACGATAAAACGCTTATAAAAAAATGCAACGGACTTCAACTTCGAATACCTTCATATGGATGACATCTTCATATTTTCTAGTAATTTTGATTTAAAAACCAAACTACTGAACCGATATTGATAAAATGTATATGGGACCACCTCTGATGTATTAACCTACCAAACAAAAAATGATGATGCTTGATTTATGAGCAGAAAATAGCTATATCAAGATAAAGGTTTTTCGATTTAAAATAAACGGTAAAGCCGTAAGTAACAAAAGAAATGAATGGAATGCCAGAGAACATAAGGAAAATATGAAGGTACACGTTGCTGTGAGTGAGAAGAAAGTGAATGTAAAGACGCCGTCTGATAGAGTACACTTCAAAAAGCAAAGGTGATTATCGCGAAGGAATAGTACAAGAGTGCATAACATCTGTTGATGTTACTATAATTCGAATTTATATTATTTTTACATTGAGCTATAACAACAATAGAGTCACAAACGTGCAAAAAAAATGTCCGCGCCTAAACTCGGCGCATGCCATAGCGTACATAGAACACTATACAAGCATAACGTCTAAATTCGAACAATTGTGAACTTTATAATGCACGTACGTATAGGTATGTACGACACTCGGACGTTTTTTGACTGTTTTACTTAGAGATTACAATACAATAACACTTTATTGACACCATAGAAAGGACACTACAAACATAATACACTACAGATAGGCCAAAAGACGGTCTTATCGCTAAAAGCGATCTCTACCAGACAACCCTCGGATGAATAGGAAAAGTTAAAATGTGAATGGGAGGGATTGTGACTCTTTAGATATTAGCTCAATGTATTTTTAGTATATTTTATATAAAAAAATAATAGAAAATGATATATTCTTTTTTAAGTTCTCAAGACAAATGCTTAACAATCTAGTGGGATAAAGGAAGGAACGGAATATAAAGATTTAAAAAAAGCAAATAAGACTGAATCCCCTGAATTCAGGTATACCTACATTTAAACAGACTTTCTACAACTAAAAAATATTGTAAATTTTCGCAAAGGAACCGAATATGTACTGTGTACACTAGTACATTATCAGTTAGCGTTATCAGCTACAAGCACTAGACATGACGTAACGTTCACCTTGCTATCTGATACGTGTTAAAATTTACACTAAACTATTACATCACTGGTGATAATACTGTATTAACGACTACTTGAGAAGCTATATTCAGATACATTTTTGAATCTATTGATTTGATGGCTCCTATTCTTTTTTCGATCTAGGTTTCTGTTTCTGCGAGCTTAGAGTCTGGGTGCATATATTTCAAGTTACTGAAGTGTTAAGATATAATATATTTCTCATACCACCTGTTCGACAATGTCCAATTACATATCATGGAACCTCAACGTAAAGTAAAGCATTATCTCTTCAGGGATATAAAGTCGTATGAAACTCCCTAAGGAATAAAGTGATTTGAATTTGGGACGTCAAATTCGTGTGGAAACTCGTGGAAAATTCTAAGTAAAAAAATACCCATATGGCATTGTAAAGAGGTTTGTTCGAAAATCGAACTGGCCAATATAAGCAGAACTCAGAATAGCATAAAAATACGCTTTAAAAAAAAATACAACCGACTTCAACTTCGAATACCTGGATGACATCTTCATATTTTCTAGTAATTTTGATTTAAAAACCAAACTACTGAACCGATTTCGATAAAATTGATATGAGACCACCTCTGGACCTACCAAACAAAATCATCAAAATCAGTTCATAATTGGCGGAGTAATCGCGTAACATACAAACAAAAAAAAACAAAAAAAACATACAGGCGAATTGAGAACCTCCTTTTTTGAAGTCGGTTGAAAAAAGGTGCGTTTACAAAGAATGTGAAACAAAGACGGTGTTTGCTGCTGTGATTGTCAGTGAATTGAATTATGGAGCCCCGGCTTTTTATTGTCTCGCAGAAGGTGTGAAAAGTAGAGTATGCTCCTCTGGAATAAAGCCAGTCTTCGTCTTGGGCAGCTTGAACCCCTCGCTTCACTGAGGACACTATATAACTCTACTCCCTCGTTACGCTCAGGGTTCAATATGCTGCCCGCGACGTAATACACTGCTTTATTCTCTTAGTGCATAATCTACTATTAAACGGAATATTTCAAACTACTCTTTGTCTACCCTAACCCTCTTAACAATAAACAAATGCATGTAAAAATGAAAAGAAAAGCTAGAGCAAATAAATAAAGGTATCAAGACGTCAAACTGAAATTTCACAGCTATGCTATAATTAGAGTAAGACGCTAACCTAGATTTCGAACTGATATTTACTACACAAGTTTTACAGAAATGATCCATGTTTGTGAATAATTTGGTGAAATCGATTCTCCTGTCGACACGAGCTGGTCAAGGAACTCCGGGGGGTCAGTGAATCGATAGCGTGCAAGTCTGTTACTTTTAAATAAAGTCACATGTCTATGGTAGTGTTGGCTACTAATACTTTCAATAAATTGATATGGATATAGTGAGTCTCATACTTTTGAATTTCAAACTCAGTGACACATTATTATTAATAACCGACTTCAAAAAAGGAGGAGTGATTTTTTTTTTATGTATCAGTGACACATTATTATTAATAACCGACTTCAAAAAAGGAGGAGTGATTTTTTTTTAATGTATGTTCACCGATATCTCAGTCAATTGTGGACCGATTAAATAAAAAAAATATGTGATAGGATGGCCTCTCGAGATGGTGGGAGGCAATAATGTACGACACAGATAATGTACGACACAGATAATGTACGGCATGATATTGAACGGCATAATAATGTACGGCATGATATTGAACGGCATAATAATGCACAGCATGATAATTGGTGTACATGTACATCGAATATCATGCTGTGCAATATCGTGCCGTGCAATATCATGCCGTACATTATCGGCTCGGCTCAATAATGCACACCCCGATTTTATACAGACTTATATTTGATGTACAAGTACACGAATTCCTAATTTGTATAGCAGTTAGGTTCAGGTTATTTTTTTTAATGTCTTTTTGAGAAATGTACTCGGATTATTGGCTGTACAATATAGGGCCGTACTTTATAGACACGAGCCGATAATGGACGGCCAGTATTGTACGACATGGATTGTACAGCATGATATTCGATGTACATGTACACCAATTATCATGCTGTGCATTATTATGCCGTACATTATCGTGTCGGCAAATATCATGTTGCACATTATAGACACCCGAGATGGTCCCATATTAATTTGAAGTCGGTTGTTTTTTATTATTTACTTTTGCTTATTATAGCAAAAGACAATATGACAATATTTTTTTCAGTACTCAGCTGATCGATTTAAATAACTGTTTTTTTTTACTGTCAATTACTCTGTAATTGCTCATGCCTTAGATAAGTAAGTCAAAGTCGAGAAAGTAATCGAGTAGAAAGGTATGATAAGAATTATCTGTACATAACTCCCAATTTTAATGTTTATGACAAACAATGCAAAAATGTAATACTAGCAGAAAAGACTCTCGTAAACTAAGCTTCATTTATCCAACGTAACGATCGTAAACGTAACTTATCGATATAAATGTAAGCTTTAAGCAACACTAGTATAGGACTAGATCTAGGAACGTCATGCATTTGTATGATGTTATTCACTTGAAGAGCTGAGACAGTGTTATGCATTTAAATGGCATTCAAGATCCTTCTATATCGAGAATATTATCATAATACCAGCAAGTCTCAGGGGGAATTGAAAACACAGGACGTGAAGGATATTATGTGTAAAATGTAATAGAGCAGTCATACATAAGTATATATAAATTATTTAATTAGTGCAATAAGAGAGAGAATAGATCATCATCAGCCCGGAGACGTCCACTGCTGAACGCCTCCGAAGGCCTCCCCCTTAGACCGCCACACTGTACGACAACCTGCCATTTGCATCCACCGGTTGCCCGCGACTTTTACAATGTCGTCGGTCCACCTAGTTGGAGGCCGCGCCTACGCTGCGTCTTCCGGTTCGCGGTCGCCACTCAAGAACCTTTCTTCCCCATCGGTTGTCAGTTCTTCTCTAATGAGAATAGATCAGGTACCAGTAATTTAAGTCAGGCGAAGGCGCACTGTAGGTGACCTCAAACAATATAATCAAGCATGGAGCATCAAGTAATCATCGAGTGATCTCTGATGATGATGACTATTTAGTTCCGATTGCAAATCCTACTAATCGCAATGATATCATCGTGTCAGCTTTACGCAATATGTACAATCTCAGTCACACGCACAAAACAATTCCTAAAATGGATTTCACCGATTTTGTTAAGGCGATGGGTGATTCAAAAACCCGAGTTCCGGATAACCACCGACCTGGTTATCGGAGGAACACGTCATTCTTTCATATGCCACATTTACCTCTTACCTTTCATTCGCTTTATGTACTTCAAGAATAGTCGGAAGATCCTACAAGAACTCGTATGCAATGCAATCATAATCACGTGCGATCTTTAGTATTCCACCTACAAAAAACAACATAGGGCGTAACAATCCCCTTCATCGTATGTGTGAATCTTATAATGATATATTGGATGTTTGTGATGAACTCGATATTTTTCATCTTAATTTATTTAACTTTAAAAAAATACTTTTCAACATCGATGAATCTTTTTAATATTTTTAGGCAGCGGTTAAGTAAGTTATCACAGTTTGTTCTACTGGTTTGACGTTATAATATTGTCAAAGTTTTCTTTTTAGTAATGCTGTGTACAATGTTTGGGTTAGCAAATGTATAATGTATTCTGTATATTCTGTAGTAGTATGTTTAAGTTTTATAAGATTTTGGTTTGCTAATTATTGTTGTACCTAAGTTAAATAAAATAAAATAAATGTGGATCTCGGTATGTTTGAGTTGCGGGCGCAATTGCTTCAAAAACTCTTAGAATCCTGACGCTGCTGCTGTTGCTTTGATTAACTTACATATAAATGTAATGGTATATAATGAATCGAGGCCATTATTTTTAAACAGGGCTTTAGATAATCGAGTGTGCATAAAAACTGCACACCTTAATCCTGCATAACACTGCAATTGGTACTATTTGCGTCACTGTTATTTAACAATAATACAAATTAATATATAGATATTACCCGACGTAGGAAGAAAAGAGAGTGCCCTCTCTCTTTTGATGGGGGATTAAATGTCGCTTCCATACAGAAGCAAAGGTATATAATTTCCTTCCTGAATGTCATTTTGAACCTAGCCAACTAAAAGCAAAGGATGCTTATTTGATAACACTATTGTTTCCCAACAGATGAGACCGCTAACAAACGCAAGCGTTTGTTGTAAAAAACACATCTGGGGCTGTACCATGAATGCTTATTCCAGGACCGAATAAGCTCAGCTTCCGACGCTGCGCGACTGCGAATTTTATCGCCCCGCAATAAGGTTTGCGGTCGCGCAATGTCGGCAGCTGAACCTATTCGGTCCCGCTATAAGCGGTTCATGGTACGGCCCCTGGTCATTTGTACTGAACAATGGTTAAAATTTATTCCTTTAATTAAATGTTCCCATTTACATCAGTCGTCGAAATTGGGTTACCGGTGGGAATAAGAGATGATTTAATTTATTTAGCACCAGCTGAGCCATGCTTCGTATCTCACTGTTTTCCTGTTTCCTCGAGGGAAATTTACCTTTCCACTGTTATGTGTGATATATTATTTTGCAGAATTGTAGCTTAAAGTATCGATATGCAAGAAGAAAATCTGCTAGATGTTCGTTAGGTTACAAATATGATCAGTCTTGACTGATAAAATTGGCGTTACTTCTTTGGGCTCTTCTATTCTAATCTTTATAACTTTTATAAAATATTTTAGAAGATGCAGCCGGTTAAACTTGTAAAGTGATTGCTTTCTCGGAAAGTACAATCCAGAAACTGGCGATACGTCAATCATTGATAAGTGTTACGATAAGAAAATACCAATTGCAGACGGTATTAGTACATGCATTGGAGCGAAAAGCACAAATAGGTTTATTTTTATTACCTTCCGAAATTAGCTCAGTTAAGGGGAAATAGGGTGAGCGCATCTCCATACAAACGTATTCCCCTCTTTTCTTCCTGGATAATGCTTCTAGAGCAGTTTTTTTTTATAAAATCTAAGTCTACTGTAGACGTGTCTCTGTGTTATTCTTTTTTTCAGAAACTAATTGCTAAATAAAATATAGCCCTCCAAAAGTGACTATGAAGATATTTAAAGCGTTATATTTTATTAGCTATTAGTTTCTGAACAAAAAAGGAAAACACATCTAAAGTAGACCTAGATTTTATTTAAAAAAATATGCTTGCTCTAGAAGCATTATCCAGGCAGAAAATAAGGGAATATGTATGTATGGAGAAGCGCTCACCCTATTCCCCTTGAACTTCATTCGTGGAAAAAATTGCATCATTCGACAAAAACGTTAGTCGTTTATGTGTTTTAGTGTTTTCAAATCATGATCAAACTTCAGGCAAAAATGCTAAATATAACTTGGGTTAGCTACAATAATTTTCAGGTTCATCATCGCATGACAACCCGGAAACTCAAAATATCGTGCCTCATAGGTTGTCAGCAATCAGGCAGTCATTCAACAACATTGCTGAAGCCGATTCATTAAATGAAGGTTTACTTTACTTGCATGCGTGATGTCAAACTTCATAGTGAGATTATCGAGTGAAACAGCGGAGGCAACACACGTTCACGCCATGCAGTAGAATAAGATTGTACGCACTTTGTCCCCACTGACCTGATCAGGACTGAGCGAGCTGTCCCCGCTCGCATTTCTCTCCTGATTCTGTGCAGTCCGTTCCTGTTTACATGCAGTGTGGTACTCGAGTCTGGTGCGTTCTACTTTCTGTAGGAACTTCGCCCAGGGTTTCTGTGCCTTTTTGAATGCCTCGTCCATCTCTTTGCGTTCTTTTAGCTGGATCATTGACTGTGGACAAAGATATTAAAAGATTAGATGTTTATAGAAAATGTTCGGCAGTTCGGCGTGTGCCTTATTTCAATGAGTTTAGTATGAAATTTGAATGGCATCGCAAGCCCGTGCCATGTCCGCGCCCTACGCCATTTCTGTATGGCCTGCGCCAGAGTTGAAAAGTAATAACGAGTATGGTATTATGATAAATTATTTGAATCGTTATCTGAACAATGCTCATAAATAAAATTACTTATTGATAAAACACCCACGTGTTCAACTGAGTTGCTAATTACTATCATGTACTGAATTTTACGAGCACAGTTTTAGCGAAATATACTGAGTAATGTTTATTATTATTACTGATAATCCTAAAATGGCACTAGTCTAATTGGGATGCCAAAAGATAAACAATTTTTTTACGCATAGAAATTTATGACACTTCTAAATAAAAATTCGGTTCAACGGCCGCACCGTATTTTTACCTATACAGTATTTTCGCAATAACCTCAAAGCTCTTTAGTTCTATTGTTGATTTGCGACGCTCGAGTGTTTTACGAACCATTAACGCGATTAGGTAGAACTAATCAACCTACATCAGTAAAACAAGGCCTACTCTCTCTCTCTCTATCTATCTATCGAGACTGGATTAGAAAATATTATGATAAAGACCTCGGCAATAACAGACAGAATATTTATCTATAAAATTTTGGTTGACATGGGAAATCTGGGACCGCTCGTTAGGGGAGGTTGGTGAACTCTTTGCCCGGCATCTGGTCGCTTTCCCACATTGGAAACAAAACCGAAAGATAATAATATCTACTCCTTACTGTCTATAAATAATATAAGAGTAAAGGTAACGTTGGCAAAAGCTGTTAAAATATGTACAGGTGTATAAAAGCACCAAACAACCAAAGTTTCAGTAACTTGCCAAACATTATCCCAGAAAGCTAACTTAAGAGTTTAGTCACTAAGTACGTGGTTTGCCTTCATAACTTGCGAAAATCGTTTACCTGAGCACAAACTCTACAGCCCACAGACTAAATACCAGTACCTAACTGGGCAACCAAGAGGCTTATACGATGCCAGGGCACGAATAAGCGCTTCGTTTTACAAAATAGAATCGGCTAAGGTGGTACAGAGGTGAAACAACATCTCTAATAGTGTATAATTATTATTTGGGTTCATTTGGGTTTATTACTCTATAAAAAGTCATCAAAATTAAACATCGGAAAATCGGCCTAGTAGCACTTGGTCCAACACCTGTTTCGTCCAACTCGCAGTTTTGGTCAACACGCATTTCGTCAAGTAAGCAAATAGTCCAGAGAAATCAGGGGAGTCACGAGTCCGTCACCCAATATTCATGGATAATGTGTAGTCACAAGCAAAAATATAAAGCTTTTAATTACTGGGTATGATATGAAGAGATCTAACATCTAATATCTCAGGGTGACGAGCGCAGTGCAGTGCGGCGCAGGATTGTGTACGCAAGTTCCCAATTCTGGCACTGCTACCGTTAGTGGCAGGCGTGACGCTTGCTAACAGGCGAACGTCTTGTTCGTCTGGTCACTTGAATGAATAAAAAAAATACTACAAATCAAATATATTATTATTTCCGATAAATTCTCCAGTCACCCTTTAAATAGGTGACCTCGCGTAAGATTTACAAGTATATGAGCTTTACCCTTGATCGGATAACACATTGTCAGTTCCTGTTGTTAGTCCTTTAATAGCAAGCCATATTAGCTCTTTGCGCGGCATTATATTAACTTTCTTTTAGGAAATCGATCTACTAAATGTGTGAAATTGACTTTAGGACTAGCCACTCTTTCCTATTCGAAATTGCTTACATATTTAATCTTACCTTTGAAACCTGGTTTTACAATGGGTAGTCAATAAAATCACTCCCCGTAAAGCCTACAGCCATTTAACTAAAGGGTATATTGAAGAAACGCCTCAGATAAAGTTTTCCGTTGTTTGACTGAGTTTTAAACGCTTCGAGGAGGAAGTTCGAGCTCGTTAGCGACAAGTTTCCAGACAATAAAAACAAGGGGGATTTCGATCCATCGATAATACCACTCAAGTTGTAAGTTGTATACCTCAGAGGTATATAATCTAAGTACATAATATCAATTAAGGAAGGAGATATTCATGCGCCTATTTTGTATGCAATTATATTTTATGGCATTTTTTTTATACAATCAAGTGACGAGACGATCAAGACGTTCGCCTAGTGGTAAGCGTCACGCCTGCCACTAAGAGTAGCAGTGCCAGAATTGTGAACTGGCGAAAACAATCCTGCGCCGCACTGTACTGCGCTCGTCACCCTGAGATATTACTCGTAGATGTTAAATCTCTTCATACCCAGTTTCTCTGGCATTTCTTCTTGAAACTTCACAAAATTCCACAACTCTGCCTAGTTGTCTGGAGGTGAACATGTTAACTTTTTTTTTAATTTTTCTTTTTTAATTTTTATTGCCGTCATAACATGCATAGGTATGACCAATCTTTTTTTAGTCACAAATTTTAAATAACCAGAAGGAGAACTTCAAAAGGCCTACAAAATTAAATACAATTTATACGGACTTGCGCACTGAGGGTTCCGTAGAAACGTAGTAAATTAAGTTTACCATTAAATTGTGTTTAATTTGGTTCAGTTCGAAATATATAGTGGGAGCCAATTAGGCTGGTCAAGTGCCATTAAATTTTATTAACAAGACTTTAAAAAAGGAGGAGGTCCTCAATTCGGTGGTATATTTTTTTTTAATTATAATTATATGCTTACCCCCCTTATTTTTTGTATTATATGTTAAGAAAGCTACTGCAAAACTTTACCGGCTACTTACTAAGGTCCAAAAGATACATGCCATTATGAGATAGGAACAGGTCAATACTGATTTCGTGATTCGATTTCGTTCTTTCAGTTTTATTTCTGTCCCGGGCTTGCCTGTGCAATACTGTCTACTACTATATGACCGGAAGTCGTAACACAGTCGTAATAGCGTCCCTTTCTAGCCTGCAAACCGTTCGTGTAATGGAATAGAAAGATAGTGATTACACTCACATAAAACATCGTCAATACGAAACCGTGGCGCTTGCCATGCAATGGTTGTACGTACAGTGCGATTCAGTGACCAATCAACAAACTTATCGACTGCCTTTTAGCTCCATTGGTTGTATCTTGGCCTTCAGAGCATTATGGCGTAGGTTCGATTCCCACCCAAGACAAACATATCGTGTAAAGAAAAAAACGTATTTCCTAGTAACCAGTTTCGTACAACGAAGAATTTTTCTTCTGCCGTAACTGGTTACGAGCCTCCGGTTTCGTACGCGGCAGAAGAGGTCAATTTGGCCGGCTGCCGATCTGATTCGCGGGTTCAGTTTACTTGTATAATTAGTGGCAACTGCAACGGTAAAACATCCACTAAATACAGCGCAGTTTTTCACAACGTCCCATCGCTTTCAACTACACGACCGCACACCAACAAAGTCGCCATGCAACAGAGCTCACAGTGGAGAGGAACATACTTATGCACACCACAGACAATGAGAGTTCATACAATTCATAACATTCAATTTGCCTTGTCCTTACAAAAGTTGATTATTGGCCAACATATTCTTCTATTTCTGGGAATCTTGTATATTATATTACTAACGTTCCTTGGTTCAACGCAATCCCTTGACATAACGCGCTTCTACCTTAAATTTTATCCACACAACACCTAATACACTGGATTTGAATTATCGCCTACAAGTGACAACTTATTTGCATCGGAAAATGTATTGAGTCCAGTAACATTCAAGCATCGTATGATCTTCGCTACTGGATCAATTTTCCACAACATTACTTTAACTTTTGAGTAATGCAGCGACACGCACGTTTACATATGCAATGCCTGCAATATACGCCGATTATATGGCATTATGTAACTGTTACGGTTAGCATTGATTATCATCTAAGTATATAATAAGGCAGCGGCTTGGAAAGATGTTACTTTCATTCACGCCGCGAGTTTATGATATCCTATTAACGATGATTCGGTGTCAATTAACAAGGATACACCTGGAATGACGTTACAAGAATGGGATGGAAAAAAATCTGTCTAGTCAGCGCTTTTCGAAAACGTCTTATAATGATCACAGTTTTTATCTATATTTCATGTTATAAAACGAAGCCTTGAAGATAGTGTGAGCTTCAGGCAACCAGTTCTCACAAGAGTTGGTATTGATGATGATGACGCTGCTTAGGGCTTTAGGCAAAGTTTAGCAGTGATCCATTGCGCGTGTATTTTTTTGAACTAATCTCGAGTACAGCGAAGCTATTCTATGAGTTTTATGGATAAGTTACTGCCTATTGCTCGCTAAAATAACAAGCACAGCCTAATATTATTTTCTAACTCATTCTCTGAGTACCAAATCTTGCACTAGCTATGACGGCCCCTTAGGTATGAAGTAGCGGAAGACGTTTTGCCCTGTTCTTAATATGTCCTTTAAGAATAACAATATTAAATATTTTACGTTATTCATTCCACTAATCACGTGCCTCTTGGTAATAATGTCGAGGTGTCAGTTACCCATTGTAATTATAATTTAGTACGCAGTTAACATCCATCGTCAATGAAACCCAAGTTAACATGAACGCGCGCCCTTGGAATCGAATGAAATTCAAATGCATATTTCCTAACATCTAGAACATAAACATGCCTGTTTATTTATACTATGCCAAGTTTAGAATAGCAAAACTTGCTGCAATTTGTTGCAATCGAAAATAATCGTCGTATTCGTTCTTGGACCTGGGTATGTCCTAAAACTGCATCACCACTGGAGGACGGGCAGCAGCGTCCTCTTAGTTAACGGTGGTAACCATTCTGCGATCCCCAAGCCGCCTGCCAAGCGTGGGGATTATGGCAACCCCTCCCTTATTAAGGGAGAGGCCTTCGTCCAGCAGTGGACGTCTTCCGGCTGATGATGATGATGAATCGTCGTATTTATCCAGTCGAGGAAAATAAGCCTCACGTTTATAAAGTCGTGGGTTCGATTCGGGCCCGTATACATTGTGCAGAAAGATAACTGTCGTAGGATATGAGGGCGCTGTTGTACTAAAATACCTTTTTAAAAACTCTCATTCGTCTCTTCGAATTTACACAAGTTTAAAAAATCATACTACTGTCTTATCGATCAACAAAAACCTCGCAAGGAAATCGGTGTCCGGAGAAGAAGTTCAATGGAGTATGCAATACCGCCAACTGGAGCCAACCATCCGCCATTTGTCGGAGGTAGTCCTTCATGGCAAAAGACAGGTACAGGATATGAGGATAATTATGCAAAAGTGTTTACAGAATACAAATCGCTTAGAAACATTATTTCAGCGAGTTCTGTTGCAAATCTAAACTCTGCCTTACAAATAGATCCTTTTGAGTAAATGATTAGCATTTGCTATATGGGTTGTAATTATTCACACCACAAATAGCATCGGCATGCATTGCTGAGTGCATCAAGTTATTCTTAATGCTGACACGGTCTGAGTACCTTCTGACTTTGCCCTTCACTGCCCACAAGTACAAACAAGGATGGCATAATGTATTATTCACGATTATTTATTTATCACCAACAACAAAAAGGTAATCGTAACCTTCATAATAATATACATATTACTACATTTTATTAATTTCGTTAAATACTACAGAATCAGTCTTGTCATTGGGCTTAGCTTACGTAGTTAAAGATTAGTACATTGGGTCTACTTGGTACTTGGGACTAGACTAGGACCTATTCACTAGGTTATGAAAACCTAGTGAATAGGTCCTAGTCTAGTCCATCGACGTGGGCGAAACCTGAACGAGCAAGGTTGAATTGTCGTCTAAGAAGACATTTTGCTAGTCTTGCTACGTTTTATCGATTTCGTCCATTACTATTAGATCAGTCTTTCGTCACTAAGTAAAGTTTATATAAATCTAAATACATATAGTTTGGAACGCTTGCTTTAATAACGAGTCCAACGATAGCTAAAAGAGCGCTTGGGTGGTCAAAGCCCAGAAAAACTGAATTACTTTACACGGGTATAAGAAGATTCTAACATTTCATTGATTTCGTCCATCATTACAGGATCAATAATTTCATCACTGGGCTCGAGTAGAACATGTTATGGTATCTAATGGTTTATAACAAGTCGCTTGATGCAGTTAACGTTTAACGGTGGTGAGCATTCTTCAAGCCTGCCAAGCGTGACAATGGCAACCCCCCTATTAAGGGGAGGCCTTCGTCCAGCAGTGGACTTCTTCTGTCTGATGATGATGACGCAGTTAGACGCAGAGCAAAATTCCAAAAAGCTTCAATCGTTTTATATGTTTTTTTATTTGATTAGTTAGATTGTAACTGCTGTGTCAGTAGGTGAACTAAGGTTCTTTGCTCCACATTGTTTTTCATATAGCATGTGACTGATAACGATTTCGTACTAGACAATATCGGAGCGATAAGGACAATATGTATTAGGGCACGTCAAATAATGATGAACAATTTGTTTTGCAGGCTGAAGGCTTGCTACGCGTATGTACTACGTGTGAACGTAATGAAACCTGGTAGTAGTTTTAACTATTTGTAATATACTACTTCTTAAATATTTTATATAGAAAAATATATATAAATACTAATGCTAGAGCCTTAATCCCTATGGCAGCCGCAGCTATAGTTAATAGTTTAAGGCGTTTGCTGTAATGTGCAGTTTTTTCCTCAATGCCATGATAGAACAGAAAATAGAATTAACAAAAAAATAACAGTCTATCAGTACGCATTCTACGTTCAATGGAGAATAGTAAAGTTGGCGAGTAGTATCTTTACTTAAGACTCAAGCGCACTATGTACGGAGTACTTTAACGCACTAAACTTCGCAAATATTTGAGTTGGCGTGTACTTGTGTGCGTTTCCGCATATTAGGCTCGTTATCGCAAATTACGCACAAAGACCTAAGCCGAGCCAATTAGCGTTAGATGATAACGAAACGATAAAGATGGCGCGAATATTTTGAACAGGCTCTTGCCTTGGAACGCGAGCACATTCCTCGAGTGATTCCTTCGCAGGAACGTTAGATACTTCATTTAGACAGTAAATTAGTAAATATCATTCTGCACGATGTTAATTTATGCGAATAACAATTGTGATATACCGAATTGAAATTTTGAGATACGATAATTATTTGGAAAATTCAAACTCATTAAATAACTATCGGTGGACATTTTCACACAGCGCCATCTAGCCCCAAACTAAACAAAGCTTGTAATTATGGAAAATTACTAGTAGTTGATAGAATACTTATTATATACAATTTTTTGTAAATATACTACACTCAGACACAGATTTAGTTTTTTTCATTTGCTACATATCAATGAATCCAAAAACATTATTATGCGTTTTTTGACTGGCACATAGTCTGCGCTATCTATCGAGTTGATAATACTTTTTTTTTAATAATGTTTGGAAAATCGCTCATTGAACAGAGATGATCTAAAGCGTTGGCGCAAATAAGTCTATAAACCCTATAAACGTTGCTGAAATAGTAGTCGAGTGGTGGATCAGAGGTCACCGGGCGTTATTTTCACTCTTTCCTTTGGAAACGTCTGGCCGCGTGCCAGAAGAACTTTGGAAAAGCGAGGGAACAAACGACGTCACACAGATCGCAAACACATAAAGAATATTATGCGAACAGTTTGTGGTGAAATCTGAGACAAACAAGAAATGCAAACACGAAGGGATGAGAAAGCGCAAATTTAACGAAAGGTAGCCAGGAGAAGTCGACCCTCGTACATAATTTCTGTATTGAGTAATATTATGTAACCCGTTGTACATAATATTACTAAACAACGAAATAAAAAGTATGTTTGCATTTGCATTCGCAGATAACATTTGAATATGTTATGAAATATAGGTAATTGTATCAAATATTATTTGCAGATTTTATGAAGTAACTCTTAGCTCATCCCTAAAGCAAAATATATTTAAAAACAGTTTGACCTAGATAATAAAAATAGCGCAAACAATGCTGGCAGTCCGTTTATCTACAAGAACACGTAATATACGCACTGCATACTGACGCAACAAATCTTTATGCAGCGTTGCTAAACATTAATCTATAAATTAATACTAAATTAGATTTCACTATCGTCAAAGAATTTCAAGAATTGGATTTTAATAAGGTTACTAATTTTAATTAAAGTTAATTTAATGCGGTACTTTAAACCAAGGTTTCAAGCAAGATTTGTTAAGTAATAGACTGATATTTGATTTTATGTTCTTATAACAATCAACACAACAACAATCAACAACAACAATCTGACAATTTGACAATCTGTTGAGCTTTGGTTTTTAGTTCTAATTAAGTATTTCAAATCTATTCGAAAACTAATTTAGGCATCCAAAAAAAGATGACACTTAACGATATACTGTGGTTTGGATTTATTAACACAAGGACCTTGATTAATAGGCATAACGGTTGAAAAAAATTATATGACAATACATACTTATTATTTCCATCAAGAAGACAATACAAATGACCGACGGACGTAAGAAACGACGTGTTCAATGTAAGAAGTCCATTACATTGAAAAATCTTCACAAGGAAATGAAATAACACTCTCCTGACAAAAAAAATAACATAAACACACCTGATGTGTATGTATTTAGTATTCAATTATCGTGGTCGACCTTGAGGATGTTATGTCGAAACTAGTTCTCTATGAATGAATTTATTTTGAGGTGGTCTACGACATTAATCTTGTTTAAGAGAGATCAAAGCGTTTACTATTTTATAATATTTAAAGACGTTAACAAACATAAGACAGTCGTATCTCGTCTCGTATGAACACGTTTTCTAGTAGCAAGATAGAATACGACGAAACTCTCTAAATTAATCAATTTATATACGTACTGTAATCTCATACGAGGGCGGCACTGAAAATTTCGGGAATCAAGGAAGTGACACAACATTACTATTTAAAAATATATTTATTGCTTTTCGAAGTATTCTCCGCGAAATTTGACACATTTTTCCATACGATGGAACCAATCATTGAAGCAACCATTCCATTCGGAAGTTGGGGTCTCCAAAATGGCCGTTTGGTAGGCGTCCACAGCTTCTTCAGGTGATGAAAATCTCTGTCCACGCAATTTATTCTTTATTTTAGGGAAAGTATAGAAATCATTAGGGCTTAGGTCGGGGATGTACGGCGGATGGTCCAATAATTCTATGTTTTCTTGCTCTAAAAACTCTTTTGTTCTGTGCGCGGTGTGAGAACTCGCATTGTCGTGATGGAGGATGATGCGGCGGTTGCAGTTCTCTTTACGGAGTTCAGAAACGACCTGTGGCAAACAAATGCTAGCATACCATTCTGCATTAACCGTTCTTTGTCCCTCAAGAGGAATAGTCGTAACATGGCCGGTTTTGGAGACAAACGTGGCCACCATTTTTTTTTGCAACACTCCGTGAACGAACAATTTTTGTTGGCTTTAACTCATTTTCGAACACCCAAACTCGTGACTGGTTTTTTGTTTCGGGTTCGTGCGCGTATATTCAGGATTCGTCACCTGATACGATGTTGTATACAGCATTTGAGGATCCTGCGTGGAATCTTTCGAGAGTTCTGACGCACCAAGTAACGCGAGCCGCTTTTTGCTCTTCACAGAGCGAATGCGGTATCCATCGGGAAAACAACTTTTTTACACCTAATTTTTCATGCAAGATTATTTGTATTTGACTCATGCCAATGTCTAAAGTTGCCTGAATTTCGCGGTATGTCACATGTCGATCTTCCTCAATCAGCTTACGCACAGCATCAACGTTTTCTTGGGTGACTGCAGTTTTTGGACGACCTTGACGGGGATCATCACTGAGCTTGACACGTCCACGTTGAAATTCAGCAAACCAGCGATAAATTGTGGTTTTGGATGGGGCTTTATCACCAAATGCAGAAATCATCCGGTCAACACACTGTTTTTGTGTTAAACCACTTCGAAAGTCATAATAAATCACCGCTCTTGAATTTTCTCGAGTCAATTCCATTTTCTCAACGACTAAACAAGTTTGACAAAACCTTGTGACAAGACCGAGAATATTTTTTTTAATAAATAAATGGTATTCGATTTTTAAAACCAAGGAGTTTTCAATTAAAACGATTTTAATATGACAGAAACAGTGGAAATATTCCATTCCCGATACTTTTAGTGTAGCCCTCGTAGTAACATTGTGCAACAAGTAGGTTTATTAAAATAAAAATATATTTTTTTACTAACTGGGACGTGTAGCTTATCCAGAAGTCCAGCAGTATTGGTTCCTGAAGGGCTTGCATGACTTATGTAGTTGTAAACAATATTAAAATTTATGAACATAAAAAACAGTTTCGTCATTCCGACAAATGGGCGCTACCGCTGTTCCATTTTCTTATATTTCTATCGTTTAGCATAAACATTTGCGATAATTACGTAATACGTTAATAGGCTAGATGACTGGTTTTTTTTAATTGTCCTTTTAAAATGTGGCCCATAAATATAGATGACTAATGAAAAGAAAATGAAAATCTGATCAAAAATAAGCAACTTATAAGCATTTTAATATCATGCTAGACAAAGAGGCGAAACAGCAAATCGTGACGTCACTTTTCTGTACGCCATATAAATTCTATTCTGACAAGTAAGGCGTGACGTAATTTTTTGTTTTGTGGAAAAGGGACAGAGTTATCTCTACCAAAACCTTTAAACGCTTATATATCAGAACATAAATAACCGATTTAAATTATTTTTTCAATAAAAAAAACTATATTTACTTAAATTCTTCATCGAAGCTATTGGTTTCAACGATTTAAATATCAGTCATCTACCCTATTGTCGCAAATATTTATGGTTATTTTATAGGAAAAAAAAAATACGTAAGAGAACAAAAACATAAATTCTCCATAAGGTGAGCTGCGAGTTTTTTCTTTTATATGTGCACTGCTGGACTGCTGCTGGCCTTTACTCGAGGTGTGATTGGGTTTTTGGATTCAACCATTCTGGGCCGAGCCGGTGCGACTTGGCAAATTCATATACGCCATTGAATGACTTCTTCGGATATTCCGCTTCGTTTTCCTTTCGAGGAGTCAGTGATTAGATAAAACCCGGACGTCAGTTCCCAAGCATCTATTGGTGCCATTGGCATTGGCACCCATAATAATCTTGAGATCGCGTATCTCCCAACTAAACTATTACGACTTTCGTGGGTAAAAACAAAGAAATGACACACTTCGTGTGAAGCTTTTCCTATCGTAGATTAGATCGTATTAATATTTTATTCCAAAGCCATAATCAGTGCAACTTTTCCTGTATCATCGTCCCATTATACGAGTAAAATGATGATCGCAAAGGCGCTACCCATGTAAACATTTGGCGAGCCTCCAGACTGACTGATAAGCCATTATGGCTATGCATAAGGCCTATAGTCGCGTGACATTCTATCTGTTTTGACGGTTTTATTATTGCTATAAAAATTTGCTCTCATTAATTTTAGCGCTTATTTAGTTTACGAGCGTACTTTTAGCGCTAGGTTTATCGTAAATCTGCCGGATCATTGAGGATGTTCTTAGAAAATGTGGTATTACTTAAACGCTCTCTGGCCTTCACTTTGCATTAAAAAATCCTTCGCTCATTTCTCTCTTTCTACTAATCTCCGTTCATTCTTACCCGACTAAATTTGTAAACAACAATGACGGATTCGAACCAATGACAGCTCTTAGTTTTCTGACAAATGGCTATGATTGGTCGTAAATCCGCCATTGATGTTTACAAATGTACTCGGGTAAGAATGAACTTACTTTAGTTGTTCTTTTGTCATTTACCTTCTAGCTGTCTATAACAGTATTCTCATTAGTTTTACTATATCGGTCAGTAGCCTCGCGGTCTTTCGGTCTTGTCTTTTGTTCTATAGTTATTCAAAGCATGTCTCAGCAATAACTCTTGAAATACAAATACAGGAGAACCTACGCAAAACTTTTTTATTGTTTATTCGACAGCGAATGGTAGAGGAAAGCGGTCAGACGGGACGTGACGGCAGTTTTAGGTTAAGTGTAGGCGAACCCTCTGTTATTTGAAACTGAAACTGGAAGGTAACGAGTCTACGACTGGTGTAGCATACTTTTGGGTAAACGAGGGACAACCATCCTAACTCACTCATCCTAATAATGTTATAAATCCGAAAGTTTGTCAGTGTGTTTGTCTAAAACGTCCGAAAGAATTTAAATTAAATTTGGTATAGAGGTAGCGCATACCCAAGATTAAAACATAGACTCATTTTATCCCAACAATCGCGGGTAAAACCGAAGATGTGGTCTGCAACGTGCTTGCTTGTCCAAATGAAACCGAATCACTCATAACGTGTAGATACCCGATTAATTTCTATCGGAATACACCTATGCAAGTAGTGAATTCCGAATTTTTTGCAATTCTCACTGATAATTAAATACTACTGATTAATTTGTGTGTTAATATACTTCTGCAAGATCTGTAATAATATCCATTACTACATGTTTTTGGATCTGGGTATGTCCTAAATCTGCATCCAGAACCACTGGAGGACGGGCAGCAGCGTCCTCTTGGTTAACGGTGGTGAGCATTTTGCGTACCCCAAGCCGCCTGCCAAGCGTGGGGATTGTGGCGACACTTCTGGCAATTATGGCCTTCGTCCAGCAGTGGACGTCTTCGGCTGATGATGAAGACATGTTTTATGCAAAAGTCTCCTAGATTTCTTACTTAAAAAATGGCGACACTAGCAAGGCTCGGGGGTCTTGGCGACTAAACGATTTAGACGTCCGCAGGGACATTCGATATCAAAGGGTTGAAAATAATTGGGTTCGAGATACTGCTATAATCTTCCGGAAAAAATAAAGGTCCGTATCTCGTAAAGAAACGGCTATATTGGTTTCGACCTTTACATCTTGGGTTTTAGGTAGTATGCGCATCAGTTGGTTTATTTTTCAACCGACTTCAAAAAAGGAGGTTTTCAATTCGACTGTATGTTTTTTTTTTGTATGTATGTATGTTAAGCGATTACTCCGACAATTATGAACGGATTTTGATGATTCTTTTTTTGTTTGGTAGGTAATACTTTAGAGATGGTCACATATAATTATCGAAATCGGTTCAGTAGTTTGGTTTTTAAATCAAAATTACTAGAAAATACGGCCCGGAGACGTCCACTGCTAAACGAAGGCCTTCCCCTTAGACCGCCACACTGTACGACAACCTGCCATTTGCATCCACCGGTTGCCCGCGACTTTTACAATGTCGTCAGTCCACCTAGTGGGAGGCCGCGCCTACGCTGCGTCTCCCGGTTCGCGGTCGCCACTCAAGAACCTTATTTTTTAATATTTTTTTAAAAGCGTATTATTATTGTTATTATGTTTTAGCGCCTATTTATTAGTACGTGATTGATATTCTGCGAGTTCTATTACGAGGTTCAGTTACGATAACTTGGTTAATTTTGATGCTTAGGACAGCTTCTTCCATCTTCTTACTTACTTACCCTTACTACGTTCTCATTATTGTCACATTAACAGCACCCCACAGTTTTACTCGCTATCCTACGAGAACCGTTTATTTTTCTGGGATATAATAAGCCTATGTATATAAAAGTAAGTAAGTTCTTATAGGCTGAGTGCCCAGACCTCGTGTCAATAGCTGATGTGGCTTGACGGTTGCTGTTACATGAATATAGAACATACCACCAGGACCGATAATATCTATTAATTTAGGTTATAAGCTATCACCGTGCCGGATTAAACTTAAATCCGCCCCTGTAGCGTGGAAAGGAACTAACATGTACTCACTTTCGCAATTAGGTGTTACCACAGAATAAATTATAGTACGTTGGTATTAATAGTGTGATACACGGAGACCCTTGCTTAGTAGTGGGCAAAACAGACTAATTGTAAAATGTTTATCGGAACTCATAGTGTTGTGATCCAGTGACCACTACTGGTGACCGCAGGGCATCGAACGACCTTCAATCGGCCACGGCCGCAGATGTCCGCCGTGACCGACCGCTGGGAGCGGCTATTTACATACCCATTCCATTAGATGATACCTTCAACAACTTAGTGGAATTAATTTCTGAAATAATTCATAAATCTACTGACACGCACGTTCCAATTCGCCAGGCCGATAACAAAATTATGACGATGTTGTGATGTATTTTTTATTCTACGATGTCTACGATGAAGCACGCTTGCCTAGAAGAAAAAGAGTTCTAGATGCCCGATTCACTCGCGAATTGAAGATTGACACCCAGATTGCAACCATCGGGAATAACCTTCTCGGGGCGCATTCACATGTTTAGCAGTTCGCTTATAATACAAATTATTTTTAAAAAAAACAACCAACTTCAAATTAATAATGGGACCACCTCGAGAGTATATACCCTTTCAATTATTATTTTAAATTCCGTCCACAATCGTTGACGGAGAAATCGGTAAACATACTTATATAAAAAAAACTTACAAACTCCTCCTTTTTTAAGTCGGTTAAAAAGTGAAATCGAATCGCTTCGTTCGTGTTTGGTGTAATAGACGAGTCCTTATGACGAATTTATTTAAATGAGTACAAATTAAAACTGACCCCGACCTCGCGACCCCTATATCTTCGCTGCTTCTACAGGGCTAACATGCGCACCGCGAGAAAATTTTGTCGTGTCTTTATGTCGTGCGAAAACGACACAAACTTATACAGATTCGTAGCCTTGTCCTGTTTTTAAGAATCGAGATTTTTTTCTCGCGATGCGCATGTTAGCCCTGCTGGACCGAGTTTGATCAAAGCAAAAAATATTGGGTGATGGAATGAACTACGACAGTAGACACAAAATTTCATTAAAACTGGTTCACTGGTACACGAATTTTCTAACTACATTACCACTACAAACGCTTTGTGGCAGTATATAAGACTTTCGCTTCGCTCAGTCAGTTTTGAAAAAAACTTACTGTACTTCTTGCTAGACTACAAAATATACCTAAACTCAATCTTAAATATTACAGGAGTTTTGGCATTAAGACCGGCCGCAAACCATAAGAAAAACCCGATCGGACGGTCGCGACCGAAGGCGCTCCGTGCACATTTTGTACTATGTCCCGCACACCGTAAGAAATTTCTCGTGACGCCCGTCTCGCTCGCACCAGTCAATTGTGCGCAGTGTGTTACGGTCGGTCCGGCGCTTGTCAGGTGCCGCCAAACCGGAACAGTATGCGGCCAGTCTAAAAATCTCGATTAAACCCTATCAGTAAGTCTACTATCTATTTACTTGTGCCCATTCCGACTATACATTTGCCTGAAGCGTAACAGCTCAACATTACAACAACAACAGTAACAACATCTATTAGTTTTGATCAAAAATTATCTTGTTCATTAGCATTGAATCTGTCTCCGAGTATTAGTGAACTTTATAAGGAAGATGATTCAGCATCGATTGTTAACCAAACAATCGATTACTTACGTATATAAGTTTAAATATGGAGGTGTATGTAGGTAGGAATGGCAATGGACAAAATTGCAATTACTGCTTAGTCTAGCCACTTGAGCGTCCGAGTAGGTATCGTAATCATTTTAATAATAATTGCGCTGACTTGACAATGACAAATTGTTTTGCTGAGTGTAATGTGTGTTATGAAGTGGTACTTTCGCAATGGCATTTTAAAACGACTTTGCGTGTAACGAGATTTGTATAATTTGAAGCTGTTCTTTGTGCTAATCATTAGCCAGAAGACGCCCACTCCTGGACGAAGGCCTCCCCCTTAATGGGGGAGAGAGGATTGCCTAATCTCCACGCTTAGCACGCGGCTTGGGGATCGCAGAAAGCTCACCACCGTCGACCGAGAGGACGCTGCTGCCCGTCCTCCGGTGGTTCTAGATGCAGTTTTAGGACATATCCAGGTCCAGGTTGTGCTGTTGGTTCTATTAAATTAGTTTTGATCGGTATGCTGGGGCACAGAGGACTAGTTTTCCATTATTTGCTTTATACACTTGTCACTAAGTTCAGAACTAGCATCAGATAATCCCCACTTAGCCCTGTTGGAATTGCAGACGATGATCTTATAATTTTTTATGTTATCTTGCAGCAGCCCATTGGAGTTCGGATTAGGTTTAGCTAATTCCACATGAGCCATGCTAAATCGTTGCCAAGGATCGTTGCTTATTGTCAAGAAAGAAACTATGATTTCAGAGCATGTCCAAGCAGTCATCATTTTTCGACTGTCCATGCATTAAAATCATGTCTAAGGATTTCATTTGGAACTCTAAGGGTGTTACCACGCCCACGCCGATCGATCGATACCATTGATCGATATCTACTGTTCCATTCTACCAACAATCGAACAATTATAATAGGGTACAAGGCGTTTTCGATGTTCACCAACAGATTCAAGAATGCAGCCACGGCATTGAGATGTTTGTACATATCGTGAATGGGGGGACCTTTACAATCAAACGACTACCTTACATGTTTTTATACATGTACATTTTCTTAATTATTTTTTACGAACCGGCAAAGTAAAGAACCGGCTAAAACTTTTCGTTTTCTTTTCTATGCCGCGGGATCACTAACAACGAGTTAGTTATACCTAAGTCATATCAGTAATCGGAATTTTTCATTTACAATGCAACAACTTCAAGTAACAAGTAGCACACAATAACATAGTGGTTTTATCGCTAGGCTCATCCATGTTAACATTTATAGCGCAATTTTAATATTCAAACAAGTAACAACCTTGGCCTCATCAGGTATATTGACATCTAACATTAGCTTTGAACGCCATTTGCTAAACAAACATTCACAAGTTTTAAAAGTTTCCCTATTAGGTTTATCCACATTACTTACTCGGTTTAAGATGTATTCTAAGTTCTAGATTCTAGCGACGAGCTGCTTGTGTATCTGTATATATTTAACATATATATAGAAATGCTTATAATATCTACCTAATAGAGCTCTAATTTCTTTGCTTTTAAGTCTAAACTCTCAGTCTGTGTTACCATTAAAATATCTTAATAATTATGCCTTTCCTTTAGACAATGCGCACGAAAGTGAGTCCTATCCACACCAAGATTACCAATTTAACACTTTAGAAAGGTGTTTTCTATTTATTTTCGCATTCAATACGGTGGTTTATTTACAACTCCGCGGTAACTTGAATAATGTATGTGAGAAAGTGTTAAATAACAAAATGCAAGCGTGCATTCTTATTTGTGAGCGTGAATGTTTGCATATCAACAAATTAACAATTCCAGGAAAAATGTATTCGCATCATGTTCAAATTAAATACCAAATTTTCAAATTATTCGATACCTAATAGAATCTAACCTAAATATTTCAGTGTCGGTAACGAATCGGTTTGATTCCACTTTCGAGGTTGCAACGGCTAAATAGTGGAATTCGCTGCCAGTCTGAGTACAATCTGGGTGTATTCATGTCGCGATTGAATCAGTTTCTCATAGGCAAGCGTGCTCCATCGTAGACTGCATCTTCGTTTAACATCGGACGAGATGACAGTCATACTAAGTCTACAATTAATAAAAAAGTGTATTTCCTTTTCGATATTATGTCATATCAGTCAATGAAGAATAAAGTTATTTTTATTTAAATTAAGATTCAGGTAAGAACATCAACTTCCGCAAAATGACGCCATTTTAACCTCATGTTAGCTAATATCCCGGTTCATATGCAATTCAAGTGTTACTAAATCTTAATTTACAGATCAAGTAAATTCAGAGAGGAAAGCATTAAAGTTACAAAACGAGATTATATCGAGAACGAGCTAATTGAGAGCATTCTTGCATGCAGATACAGTTACAGCGCGCACCGGCAAATAATCTGATGTAGCTTATTCTATGTGAATTCTAGGGCAATGATTGGCAGCCCTAAGTCGTCAAAGATATGCAAATACCGGTATTCCGAACAAGGCAACATCGGTTACCAGTATGGGCGACCGTTTGGCGACATTCCAAACGTCCAAACTGAACATCTGATGACACATTCGTGGTGATATTTGTTATGATGAGGCACTAACATTCTAATACGGAGTTGATAAGAATCGGGTGCCACGTGCCTTGATAGTACAGTAACTAGGTACTTAACTTTTTGTTTTAGGTACAAAAAGTTCACCGACCTTAGGCAAAATGTATGGAACAGCTATTTTTTTTTGCGATTTCAATGTTGGCCCCATAGTAAAAGTTGTTTGTTTTGATGTACAGAATATGCCCTTAAAATAATGCTAACTAATTAGAACTAACCCTTCTATATGGTTATATTCTAAGGGAATGCAGTCGTGTACTATAAGATAGTTTAGTAATTTCAAAACAGACATTACCTACATATGAAACGAAAACACATAAACACATACACAAACAAAAACAAAACCATAATACATTTTGAAATATGTCAATTAAGAGTTTATTTAAATGGAAGCCTGTATATTTTAATTTGTATTAAGTTTGTAGTTAAAATATTTATATAATTTATAAAACAATCATTAATTAATATTACAGAGTCAAATAAAAATAGGTATATAAATGACGGAGTTCCAAGGTAACAGACATAAAAGAAAAATAAAATATATATACAACCGAATTAAACCTCTTTTTCTGAAATAATAATGCGCTTTAAAAAAAAAAAAACAACTACAATTTCGAAAAAAAGGTTTTGTTTCGGTTTAATATTAAATAAGATAGCGGTCAAAAGGAAACATATAATAAGATAATACGCTTTAAAAAAAACTACTGAATAGATTTCGATAAAATTTATATGGGACCACCTCTGAAGTATAACCTACCAAACAAAAAATTAAGCATCAAAATCAGTTCATAATTGACGGAGTAATCGCGTAACATACATACAAAAACAGTTGAATTAAGAATCTCCTTTTTTGATGTCGGTTGAAAAGAACATGAAGTATGTTGTATTTAGTTATCTGCGTATGGCTAATGACTGATATCTTTTGTTTACTTTTCCAATTACTCACAGTAACAACCACGAAGAGTTTAATACAATCGTCAAACTATACACGACTATTAACGTTTATCGAGTTAAATTAAGTAATTACGAGTAAGGTAATAAATCATAGACGGAATGTCCGCGTTGATTGATATGATTGCCCAATATCCATGAATGCGTCGACTTTTAGACTGATGGCAGGCGATAAGACAAATAAATAAATATTGGTGGACATTTTTCACATAGCGCCATTTAGGAAATCGTAGTAAATAGTAATGAATATGAGAGTCGATGTCTACCCACAAACTGCTATGCAGTTCGGCAGAGTTATAAATTGAGCTATATAATTAATTCTCTCAGACAAAATAAACAAAAAAAAGCTTCTAACTATGCAAAGCTTGTAAACGCCCTTTGTGTTATGGCCTATCTTACAATTATACTACTTTCGGTGGTATACCGCCATCACGATACATACTACAAGTAATACATCATGAAATGATGGTACAAATAGTATTAATACTACTAAATCCAACTCTGATTGTGTTTGTTTGTTAAATATAAATAATACATACAGTGTAATATAATAAGTACTTTAGACCTATAGTTACCTTATGATAGGTGTCTTTCTGCCAGTTCTTAATCTGTGCCATGACGTCATTGACGAGCCTGTCTCTCACGCTCAGGTGCAGGTCGGAGAGCCGCTCGGCTTCCACCATGCCGCCCTTCCACGCCGCCTCCATCGTACCGTACTCTGGACCTGCGGAGATAAGCACGATTAGCAAAAACTGACAAGAAAGAATTGTAAATTAAGAGCGTAAAGAATGAACGAACTGTAACCTAAAAGAAGAATGAACGGACGACGTGATCCCGGTAACAAAAATAAAAATATTTTCCGGTTCAGGAATTGAGAAGATAGAGTCTTGCCGCTCTATCTTTACAGTCCAACAACTTCATGTACTCGCCTGATGTCAAAAGGGACGATGTGGTCTATGATTTACCACACTTGCTTAAAAGAAACCGGTTTACTTGTAACCAGACAATCAGATTGTATACAACGGAAAACACTTCTCAGACAGCGCATTCCACCTGCTTGCTAAAGATAAACTGAGATAAAGATGGTTTGAGAATGAATAAGGTAAAGAAAAGCGAGAATGTAAAAGAAATTCTGCGAAAGAAAGAGATCTTTAGAGATTTTTAAAGAAGAGAGAAGACTTCAACTAAAATGAAATAACAAGTACATGTTAAGGTCTTAATGGTGTGAAGGTCTTCGATTAAGTAGATTATTTTAATAACATTAGAGCCGATAAAAATTTGATACCTTGAATACATAAATCAATTTCACAGAGAAATTCAGATATAATTAATAAATCACGCTTAATATCGACTTGGTCCATAAAGGTTATGAGATTTGCGTGGAGACTTTCGACAGATTTTATCAACAACCCACTGCTGCTTAAGGCCCAAATCACCGCGCGCTGCTATCTCGCTCGCTCATTCCCAATTTAAAAAAATATAAAATAACTGAATATTGTTATAAAAATAGCAATCGGTGAAATTACTGTGAATAACATTACAAAGGTACCGCAAAAATGATATTATTTGATCTAAACTTGTTTTAGTACCTACCTAAAGATAAGATTTTAGGTTTTGTCCAGTTTCATACAAGAAAAAAAAACTAGCATGGATCAAAAAATTAAATTAAACCTTTGTTACGATGACATTGGTAATTTCTCCACATACGATTGTTCATAACTACATTCAGCGATTCTACAATTATTATTCAAAAATATTGTGATATCCGAACGAGATAGCCTCGCAGTATTCTGGGCCTTAATGAACCAGCGTAGTTATTAGAAATTGTCATTAACACTCTCTCCTCATGAGTGTTTCCTGTCCTGAACTCTTAATGAGGTTATAGATACACTTGACTGTCTTGAAGGTTTACTAGCAGGGCCACTTTCTATTACCAGCTTTATTCCAGACCCGTTTGCATGCGTTAGCATTTTAATCTCTAGAGACATCAGACATATACAATGTGTAACAAAAAGGTTCAACAATACTGAATGGTATGTACGTACTCGTCATTATGAACAACTTTTACTGTGAGGCCAACCTTGAAATCGCGAAAAAAACAGCTGTTCTATACATTTTGTCCAAGGTCAATTAAATTTTGTATGGAACAGCTGGTTTTTTTGCATATTCAAGGTTGGCCCCATAGTAAAAGATGTTCATAATGACGAGTACCTACATTACATACATACCCTTCAGTATTGTTGAACCTTTTTGTTACAGATTGTATATTACTTCCTCTAGAACCTTGAAAACAGGTGATCGATGGAAGATCGTTTTGTATGTTTTGAGGTTAGGTATAAAGAAATTCTGCGTAAATTATGGTTGGAGAGAATATTCATATAGGTATATTATATGAAGTAAAATCTGTCGTCTGCGTAGGTAAAAAAAATATCGGGATGATTTAAAGTGGCGAATTTTGGAAGCGGGCCGAATTTCTTCCGTACGCAGACGAAGTCGCGAGGGACCTCTAGTATTTGTGTATGAAGATTGCGAACAGATAACACGCCTCGTGCACTCCACAGCTCAAAAGGATGAACAAGGTTAACAAACAGCAAGAGCAATTATGACTTAACCTAACATGATTATGGGTACAGTTTTTGTGCAACAGATAACAAGTTTCGGTAAACATATAATCACCAATGCGTGTGACCGCATGAATTTACAGGCGCGACGGAATAACAGAAACAATGTAAAAATAATATAGTTTTGTAGCTAGTAGAGACATTATTTAAACTTTATATGAGTTGAACAAACTTAGCCATAATTTTCGTACGCGATGAAACTAATTTTCTTGAAGATTACAAGTAAGAATTTGTCTTATAGGGATTTCTCCCGATAAAATAATGCTAAAACGTACCAAAACTGGACCTGGGTGTGTCCTTAAACTGCAACCAGACCCACCGGAGAACGGGCAGCAGCGTCTTTATGGTTAACGGTGGTGAGCATTCTGCGATCCCCAAGCCACTTGCCAATCGTGGAGATTATGGCAACACCCCTCTATTACGGGGGAGGCTTTCGTCCAGCAGTGGACGTTTTATGGCTGATGACCAAAATTACACCAGTTTCCATAGTAAATATTTTATAATATATATATGACATTTGTATTTTGTTCATACGTTTTCTGAACTAACTAACCTAAAAGCAATTAAACTGCCTGTATCTCTTTTCACTTCGTTATTTTAGAATCAGATAATATAATTCTTAGAGACTAATTTACATTACAACATAGTGCAAGAGAATCGACCTAATTATAATGAATAACAAATCAATTTCATAGTATTAAATAAAACTAGTGACGCTGATTTACTGTATATATATTTTTCTGTTAAATCGGAACAGCCATCTATTGTTAAGTTCTGAAAACCGGTGGAGTCAATTACCTACTTATCTACTTTTTACCGTATTTTTTCAATGCATTTGTTGAAAGGAAGAGCCTGGAGCCGACGACACAGGTCACCCTAGTGGTGACCTGGGTTTCAGGGCACATCGAAGAACCGCTGTTCTAGGTGTATAGTTTTCTGTATTTCAATGTTTTCTCAGTTGTTCTTCGGTATATTTAAAATTGTATAGTGTCTTTGAACAAATAAACAACAAAAAAAGGATGACGACTGTGAGTGAGATTAATCACCCAAAAGTAAGGTGGTCCAATGATAAAAGCAGCGGCTGAAATATTAGGAGGCAGGTCCACCACGACCAGGAAGAAATAAAGAAGATATTTTTCCCCATTGAACGCATATATGTTAGGAAGAAATAAGGAAGATATTTATCCCCATTGAACGCATACGAGGGCTGCACTAAAAGTATCGGGAATGGAATATTTCCACTGTTTCTGTTATATTAAAATCTTTTTAATTGAAAACTCCTTGGTTTTAAAAATCGAATACCATTTATTTATATAAAAAAAGATTCTCGGTCTTGTCACAAGGTTTTGTCAAACTTGTTTAATCGTTGAGAAAATGGAATTGACTCGAGAAATTTCAAGAGCGATGATTTATTATGACTTTCGAAGTGGTTTAACACAAAAACAGTGTGTTGACCGGATGATTTCTGCATTTGGTGATGAAACCCCATCCAAAACCACAATTTATCGCTGGTTTGCTGAATTTCAACGTGGACGTGTCAAGCTCAGTGATGATCCCCGTCAAGGTCGTCCAAAAACTGCAGTCACCCAAGAAAACGTTGATGCTGTGCGTAAGCTGATTGAGGAAGATCGACATGTGACATACCGCGAAATTCAGGCAACTTTAGACATTGGCATGAGTCAAATACAAATAATCTTGCATGAACAATTAGGTGTAAAAAAGTTGTTTTCCCGATGGATACCGCATTCGCTCTGTGAAGAGCAAAAAGCGGCTCGCGTTACTTGGTGCGTCAGAACTCTCGAAAGATTCCACGCAGGATCTTCAAATGCTGTATACAACATCGTATCAGGTGACGAATCCTGGATATACGCGTACGAACCCGAAACAAAAAACCAGTCACGAGTTTGGGTGTTCGAAAATTAGTTAAAGCCAACAAAAATTGTTCGTTCACGGAGTGTTGCAAAAAAAATGGTGGCCACGTTTGTCTCCAAAACCGGCCATGTTACGACTATTCCTCTTGAGGGACAAAGAACGGTTAATGCAGAATGGTATGCTAGCATTTGTTTGCCACAGGTCGTTTCTGAACTCCGTAAAGAGAACTGCAACCGCCGCATCATCCTCCATCACGATAATGCGAGTTCTCACACCGCGCACAGAACAAAAGAGTTTTTAGAGCAAGAAAACATAGAATTATTAGACCATCCGCCGTACAGCCCCGACCTAAGCCCTAATGATTTCTATACTTTCCCTAAAATAAAGAATAAATTGCTTGGACAGAGATTTTCATCACCTGAAGAAGCTGTGGACGCCTACAAAACGGCCATTTTGGAGACCCCAACTTCCGAATGGAATGGTTGCTTCAATGATTGGTTCCATCGTATGGCAAAATGTGTCAAATTTCGCGGAGAATACTTCGAAAAGCAATAAATATATTTTTAAATAGTAATGTTGTGTCACTTCCTTGATTCCCGAAATTTTCAGTGCCGCCCTCGTAGATGTTAGGAAGAAACAAGGAAAATATTTATCACCATTGAACGCATAGATGTTAGGAAGAAATAAGGAAGATATTTATCCCCATTGAACGCATAGATGTTAGGAAGAAATAAGGAAGATATTTATCCCCATTGAACGCATAGATGTTAGGAAGAAATAAGGAAAATATTTATCCCCATTGAACGCATAGATGTTAGGAATAAATAAGGAAGATATTTATCCCCATTGAACGCATAGATGTTAGGAAGAAATAAGGAAAATATTTTTTCCCCAATGAACGCATAAATGTTAGGAAGAAATAAGGAAGATATTTATCCCCATTGAAAGCATAAATGTTAGGAAGAAATAAGGAATATATTTATCCCATTGAACGCATAGATGATAGGAAGAAATAAGGAAGATATTTATCCCCATTGAACGCATAGATGTTAGGAAGAATTAAGGAAGATACATATACCCATCGAACGCATATATGTTAATTAGTTAATGGTAAGAACATCAATTGATAATTCAATACTGTGTCTACATCAGCGTAATTTATGTATTCGCCTGATAAAATGCATGCACCGCACAACGCCTCATCATGTTTTCCCCTTGAACGATGGCTATCGGAGGTGAATTAAACATGCAAGTGTTAAGTGTTCAAATATGTTCAGGTCGTTTGAAATGCGTGTTTTCTCCCGATAAAATAATGCTAAAACGTACCAAAACTGGACCTGGGTGTGTCCTTAAACTGCAACCAGACCCACCGGAGAACGGGCAGCAGCGTCTTTATGGTTAACGGTGGTGAGCATTCTGCGATCCCCAAGCCACTTGCCAATCGTGGAGATTATGGCAACACCCCTCTATTACGGGGGAGGCTTTCGTCCAGCAGTGGACGTTTTATGGCTGATGACCAAAATTACACCAGTTTCCATAGTAAATATTTTATAATATATATATGACATTTGTATTTTGTTCATACGTTTTCTGAACTAACTAACCTAAAAGCAATTAAACTGCCTGTATCTCTTTTCACTTCGTTATTTTAGAATCAGATAATATAATTCTTAGAGACTAATTTACATTACAACATAGTGCAAGAGAATCGACCTAATTATAATGAATAACAAATCAATTTCATAGTATTAAATAAAACTAGTGACGCTGATTTACTGTATATATATTTTTCTGTTAAATCGGAACAGCCATCTATTGTTAAGTTCTGAAAACCGGTGGAGTCAATTACCTACTTATCTACTTTTTACCGTATTTTTTCAATGCATTTGTTGAAAGGAAGAGCCTGGAGCCGACGACACAGGTCACCCTAGTGGTGACCTGGGTTTCAGGGCACATCGAAGAACCGCTGTTCTAGGTGTATAGTTTTCTGTATTTCAATGTTTTCTCAGTTGTTCTTCGGTATATTTAAAATTGTATAGTGTCTTTGAACAAATAAACAACAAAAAAAGGATGACGACTGTGAGTGAGATTAATCACCCAAAAGTAAGGTGGTCCAATGATAAAAGCAGCGGCTGAAATATTAGGAGGCAGGTCCACCACGACCAGGAAGAAATAAAGAAGATATTTTTCCCCATTGAACGCATATATGTTAGGAAGAAATAAGGAAGATATTTATCCCCATTGAACGCATACGAGGGCTGCACTAAAAGTATCGGGAATGGAATATTTCCACTGTTTCTGTTATATTAGTCTCTGTATCTGTTATATTCTGTTAAGTGTTCAAATATGTTCAGGTCGTTTGAAATGCGTCGCGTATTGCGATGCGTCGAGAAATTACGCAGTTTGCGTAACGCTTTCCGTGTTTACTTTAATTTTTTGATGGCAAATAAAAAGTTGGGTTTTGGGTTTTCTTTGAGAGAGTACAGCGATAATTTTCTTGTTTATCCGGCCTTAAGTCAGCTGTTATTAGGACCTAAAATCCGGTGTTATGAAACACTGAGTCATATAAGAATTTCAGTAAATAGTGTTAAATCTTCTTTTTAAAACAGTACTTTCCTAAATAATGTGTCAGTATACTAATTGAGCACAGATTAACAAAGTTCTTTATACCTATGACGAGGAAATGGATCACCACTGGATCACCGGATACTATGTTTTCCGAAGTAAGTATGAAAATTGAGAACCTGATAGACTGATAAATCGTCTACTGCCCAGCTTAACCGCCAGCGTTCTTTTTACATGACGCGACCTATATAAGATTAGGCTCTCAGTTTCTGAAATTGATTATTCTATTAAGATCAGGCAGGGTCTAGTCAAACATAAACCTATCCCGAACAACAAACATTTAATTGTTGAAGCTTGAAGACTCGAATCCTCGCTAGGTCATATCACGTAACTGGAAGCAGTTAAGTTTAAAACAGATTGCTTTCTCGTACGCAACCCTGATCCAACAGCATAATTAGCCGACAGCGCGGCGCAGGCGCACTAAACAAACCAGTCGCATCGAGAAGGCGCGCCAATCTCGCAAGCGTTTCATAACGTTACGAATTAAACTTCACTTGTTATAGACCGTGATGTAACTTTACTATAACAGAGTGCAGCAGACGCAATCCCAAATGCGCCAATCGCGACACTTTCGATTTTCAAATCGGCCAATGAGATATGTAAAACTCGCGCGCACGTACCATTCGCGAGTTACGCACGCGTCTCGATATTCGTAACGCGAATTTGAAACAATTCTAGATCGTGATTCGAATAGGATATTAGGTTATCGAATCAGACTCCATCTCTGGAATTCTTAATGTGCTTTCAATTTCGTCTCGTACGTTTTTTCGGTAAACTGGTGTTACATAAAACAAGAAAAGTTACGTATACTTAGTTTACATTTTCTCATATTTATTTTTGGACATTACAATTATAATCAAATATGTTATTATATCATAGATAATACTGCAATAATGACTGTTATTACGATTAAAACTGATAAAAGCTACGATTGTAACTAATCGGCAATTCCAGGCGACGCCGACGCTGAGGAATTTAATCAATGAACAAAACATTATCAGTATCATAATAAATCTATAGGATAAGTAATAATATTATACTAACTAAGTCAAGGCGAGGTTTCGCCCTAATTACTGATTGCAAATCTCACAAAAATTATAATAGGAGCTATTTCTATGCAAAATAGGTGTTTTATAATCTGTTATATTCTTTTACATTATAATTGAGCCGGTTAAAATTCTAAATATTTTGATGATGATGTCAAAAGGCAAATTTAACACAAATCTACATATTTATACACATAGAAACAGGGGCGGGTTATTTGATTAGTACCTTAGTATAATTGTTTATTACATATTTTTGATATTATTTATAACATATTATCTAGTAATTTTGATTTAAATACCAAAATACTAAAAACCCATAGAGACTGGTCGTATGCAGGCTCGAGTCCTGCCGGAGGTCATAATTTTTCTTCCTGTTTAAGCTTTAAAAACATAGAAATACCATAAGTGTGGAATCACTTCATACAAAAATATTCAAAAACTATAGCCAGTGCGACTTCTCTCGTCAGGCCTTGGAACCTGCAACGGTTTCGGCTTGGGTAAATATTTGTGTTACAAAAATTTACAGATGGCGCCACCAACGCTTTAGTTGGTACCTTATAACAGGTTGGGAAATTTGGCATCTAAGGCAGAGACTTCTGTAGCTTAATTGGCAAAGCAGTTGGGACGGAAACCCATAGAGACTGCTCGTATGCAGGTTCGAGTCCTGTCGGAGGTCATAATTTTTCGTCCTGTTTAAGCCTTAAAAACATACTAAACCGATTTCGATATGTATATGGATCTGAAGTATTTATTACCTACCAAACAAAAAAAGAATCATCAAAATGAGTTCATAATTGACGGAGTAATCGCGTAAAACGCGTAACAAATATATATAGAATAATATAATATAATATAATATAAATACATATGGGATCGATTATTTCACGATTGCTGACCCTACCGAGCCAGTGAGGCGGGCAAGTAAACGACTTCTTTCTCCTCACTTCCCGGTACATAACTGGTATCGACAGACGCTTGCTTAGAGGCAAAAGCTTCTTCAATACTAGGAAAAGGGAGAGTAGCCTCGAATCAAATAACCAGAGTTTACATTGTTTAGAGACTTTGATGGTGTTGTTTGTGGCTTTGGGAACACAGCCATTTAATATTTCAAAGCGTTAATCGTAGCTTCTTATTGGTGAATTTACAGGATAGGATCAGTAGCTTCGGAGAAACTCTCTACATCCGAATAAATGGCCTCTAAGTATATTAAATGTTGGTCAATGATAGATTTTTTGCTCCCGCAAAAATGTGTGTACACTATAAACATTTAAAGTGAATTTACTTACACTATCAAAACAATCGTATATACCTATTATCTGATCAGTTATCTATTATCTTATCGTTCCATCTCAATGCGATAGAAATCAAAGGCTAATGAGACTTTGAAACCCCTTAGCCACTCCACTAGTGTGGTGTTCAAAACAAAATTAGAAATGGTTGAACGACTATCAAAGCAGACAGGCCAGTCTGAATACATTCTGGACTGTCTTTGACGCAAGGGACCTTTTTAATCATCAAAGGTTAGGCGAGAATATTTCAATTGATATGAATAAGTATTCTGCATAGAAGCACATTTCAAATAGTATATCAGTAAAGCAGTGTGGACATTTAAATGTTTTGATTATAAATAGTTAAAACTATCATAGTTGGGCCTAGTTTGCAGCGTTGAACAATGCCATTAATAGTAGCGTGTTAACCAATAGAATAAATTATAAACAAAACACAATTTTAGCTTGATTTTTATAGATGTCGACACAAATAAAAATCTACCAAATCGAAAGGATCAAAATATGAAAGCACCACAACAGCTAAAGACCACACGGAACGAAGTAGCTTTTAAATTCAAAATAATTTATTGGATGCAGTCCATGGAGCTACAAAAACATAGACATAAGTAGAGAAGAAGACCAACAAACAAAGGCGTAAAACCAATGCACCTTTTGTTTTTAACTTTTTAAGGGCTAGAGAAATAACTGCTAAATCATAGAAACATAACTCACATAATCTTTTAAAGTCATTTTATTTCTGCATCACACTTTTTTCCAGACTATCTGTTTACGAGACGTGAAGCGCAATAACTATGATGGAGGTTAAAGTTCTAGGAATCCTGGAGAATCTAAATTCCTACGCCCCATTGTAAAATGACAACCATCATTTGATACATTCGCAATGAATTTTAATGTAATACGTAAACATGGCAGCATTACTTGAGGTAATAAAAACTGCATTTATGCTATCTTAAATAACGCGATGGAAATAAAAATGGAACGACCCTTCGACATATGCTGAATGCAATTTTGTATATACGAATACCCATAATATTTTTTATTAGCTATCGTATGATATCGATCAGTCTTTTCAATTCGGAAGAAAACCAGGAAGGGTTTCCTTCCCTTCAATTTAATTGTTTCAAGTTTTCTAAAGTTTCGCTTTACAATATACATAATACAAGTCCCTTTCATGAATTATGTCCTTGGAAATTGCCCTAGCTTGTTCTTCCATTCGCAAAGTTAGACTTTTATTACTTACCTTTTTCAATAAAAACGGACCTTCCGTAATAACTTTATGCATAAGATTTTCTTTATAGCTTTCTTAATTTTCATAAATCCCGAGCAATATATCATAGTTTGGGTTTTGTTTAAATATTATTCAAGTAATACTCTATTAGCCAGAGATGTGAAAACAATAGGCTAGATGACTGATGTTTAAATCGTTGAAACCAATAGCTTTGATGAAGAATTTAGGTAAATATAGTATGGTAATTGAAAACATTATTTAAATCGGTTAATAATGTTCTGATATATGAGTGTTTAAAGTTTTTGCTAGAGACAACTTTGTCCCTTTTCCACAAAACAAAAAATTACGTCACGCCTTACTTTTCAAAATAGAATTTATATGGCGTACAGAGAAGTGACGTCACGATTTGCTGTTTCTTCTCTCTGTCTAGCATGATATTAAAATGCTTACAAGTTGCTTATTTTTGATCAGATTTTCATTTTCTTTTCATTAATCGGCTATATTTATGGGCCACATTTTAATAGGGCAATAAAAAAAACCAGTCATCTAGCCTATTATCGTCATTAGCCTATGTTTATTAACAACGGTACCCAGAACTTTTAACAAGTCCAAGGATCATTCAATGGTTCATTTCAGTTCACTTTGAGACATTTGATGAAATGTCCCAAGTAATTAAGCCTCATTAGCGCCGTAATTTCGCTAAGTACAGTACCCTTCAAACCGAAACACAGTAGTGTTTACACACTATTGCTCGGCGGAAGAATATTAGTTACTGCGGTGGTGCCTACTAAAACTAGGCGCTCTTCTGCAAAAGAGGCATACCACGCAAGTGAATTTTCTGTATCCAATTTTTGCCCAACGTTCCATACTTCACTGCATCTACTCCGCATGGAGTTTTACATTAAAGTTAAATCTAAATATGCACGTTATGGATACAAACCTTTTTCAATTAAATCGTTCCATTTCTTCGCCCATCCTCGCAAACTTTTCGCATATGTCTTTTCTATATCCGCCCTCTCTTGTACTAGGGCTTGTAGTTCTCCACATAGCCGGTGTCCGTCGTCGACCCGCCTGGTGGTCCGCTTGTAGTTACCAGGCTCCCAGAAGGAGTCAGAGGTGACCGAGAGCAGGGCCTGCTCGTCGCTGTGGTGCGACATGGTGGCGGTGCGGCACTCACACACCGCCCCTCTGAAACAAGACACAGATACAAGTTTAGTAAAGTTCTAGTAACATTATGATAAAACTGGCTATGGCCACGTGGTTCTACCATGCCTGTGATGATGATGAAGAATGACGATTTATCTCTAAGCCAAATTTTAGCAAAATCAGCCGAGCCGTTTGATCCGTGAACAGGTAACGGTCAAATAGAGTTACTTTCGAATTTATGATACTAGTAAGAAAATCAAGATAAATTGAAGGAAACTGAGACAGTCATACTTTAAGTTGCGGAATAGAATCGAAAAAGGGAAAGACCTAACGTTTTATTCAAAAAAATTAAGTAAACAAAAATCAACACAAAATATGAGAGATAATTACAACAATTTAGTTAAACCGATAACTTTTAAAACTTTTCTTTAGAATGCACTATATCGTACATATCGGTAGCTATACCTAATTTTTTTATTCATTTTCCTCTATTATGTTCTGAACATAAAGATACAAAATTAAAAAGTATCTTGCTAGTAGCAAGCACTGACTCCGCTGAATAAATGAAGATGTCAAGTTTATTTTTACTGCCAGAGCCAGTTTAATATTAAAATCTGCAAGAAAGCATTGAACGTTGAGGTCACCTTGGTACAGAATATAATTTAGAAGAGACGTTCAGTCTCTTTATATTTTTATGTTTTATCTTATTCAGCTGTCCTGGGAATAAAATGGGTGTAAAATATTATACCCTCAGCTAAAATTACTAGAGGACAATCTTTATGAGAATATGGAATACTATCAGTCAAAGTAACATCACATCACATCAACAGTCAGAAGACGTCCACTGCTGGACCTCCCCCTTAATAGGGAGGGGTTGCCATAATCCCCACGGTTGGCAGGCGGCTTGGGGAGCGCAGAATGCTCACCACTGTAAACCGAGAGGACGCTGCTGCCCGTCTTCCGGTGGTTCTGGATGCAGTTTTAGAACATACCCAGGTCACAAGCTACAACCAATTCCAATTTTGATATCTGCATGTAAATGGGGTGTATTATAATTTTCAACTAGGTAAAATGTTTCAATATTTCCTATGAAATACATAAATAGAAATATTGGTGGACTTTCACACATCGCAGACGACCGCCTTGAATATCCTTTGTTTATCATAGACATGGATGTAAGATTACTGTAATTTTGAGGTTAAGGTGAGGACTGAGCCTGCGCCTTGCTACAGGTTATACACTAAGCTATGAATATATGTGTTTTATATTTTGTTTGCTACTAAAAAACAGGATTATAACGAAGCCAAGTATTAATCGATTATCAAGATTGCTCTAAATTGTAAGTTATCAACACGAACAAAAAAAGAATTCTCAGAAGTCTATGGATTTTACATGTACGATTATATATATTATGAAGACTGTAAATTGTCTTCATCATACGGATATATATCCGTAACGATCTGCAACCTTCAAAGCTTCAAGTAATTTGCGAGACGTAAACTTTTCTCAATGAGACACATTAACAATAGCACCTAGCGTTTGAAGAGATGCAGTCGCATGAGAAAACTATTTTCTTGTTGTACGCCTGTCTCAACTCTCAAGTGCAGACAGACCGACCTTAGAAAAGTTTCTAGACGCCCGAACAATTTGTGACGCACTAGATGTCTAGATTTCTTATTTCTGCTTCGTGACTAAGTTTAGTGTCCTCTACTCGATTTGTTCTCATCTAAGTTATTTCAGCAAATTATATTTCTCTAACTTTTTTGTCTATAAACAATCCACTTTTCCACCAAGAAAAACCATCAATATTGTTTAACAACAAACTCATATTTTGTTAAGTTACATTCATCTTATGAATGTTCTCTGAGCGTGGTTTAGGAATCACAGAACCTGATCCGTGGTAAAAGGCTTGTTCATCTTCCTAATCCTCGTCATTTAAAACGTAATCCGCGAGCTACTAGTGCTGGCATTGTTCATCTTGTTTGTTAACTTGTGTAGCTTCGACCTCGTCCTAATGACACACAGCAGCAGATATTACTGTACAATACACATGTATGAAGTGTGAAGGTACTCACACGGTAAGTGATAAGATATCATTTATTGATTATTGTTCTTCAATACAACGGATGGATGAACATGATTAGATACGAGTTTATATCAAGTGTGGCACACTGCATTTGTTTCTATACAGTATTCTGATTAAATTTAATTAACATCTACACTACATTTGCAACTTTGTAATTTAGGGTAAGCTCTGGAACTTCTGAACTGCTTCTGAAAAGTGTTTCACCTAATTAGAAAGCTACACTATTGTTATTACGGCTTTCATTTGTTCCAATAGAATGTTCCTATATATTTTAAGACAGAAATTCACATTGTGCAGCAGAAAGAACAAATACACCATACATTATATGGAGCTGATTGTACCGTGACACTAAGCGTATATGTATAGATATAGTAGGTACACAAATCGCGTCACTTATAATTCTTGTAAGGTGCCTACAATTACGTCATCAACAGTTGTGTATCGTTACTTCATCGGATAAAAATGTATCTACATAATTTAAAATTGTAATCGGAATCATCTTCCTAGCGTGGTAAACAATTTGCAAACATTTGTCTAAATTTAGTACCTATTCCATATTACGCAGATGTATATGCAAATATATGCTTTTTATCAGACGAGGAGTAACGCAAGATTAAGAATACTACAGCTTCTTCATTTATGACATCGGTCATTATCTTTAGGTACGCTATAAGTATTAAGTTTCTTCAGATTGGAGTCGGTCTAGCCGACTAGGCTCTCCTATTTTCAACCGACTTCAAAAAAGGAGGTTCTCAGTTTTTTTTTGTTTGGTAGGTGGTGGTCCGGAGGTGGTCCCATATACATTTTATCGAAATCAATTCAGTTTTTCCGTTTTTTTTAAAGCGTATTATCTTATTATAATGTTTGCTTTTGACCGCTATCTTATTTAATATTAAACCATGTTATCTACAATAGAGTATGCTTGCTCGGAAAATACATTTTCACACGTAACTTTACAGTATATGCTTAAATATAGGGTGTAGGTTTCCTTAACGGCCGAAGGGGTAGTATGTATTATAAGTATGTATTTACGAAAAAAAAATATATATAAGTATTCTATCAGCTATCTGGTTTCCATAATACAAGCTTTGTTTAGTATGGGGCTAGATGGCGCTGTGTGTAATAAAATGTCCCCCCAATATTTATATATTTATTTAAATAAATTATTTTATTTATAAATTTATTTTATTTTATTTGGACAACCAACAGCCTTCTTACGGGGAAAGAATAAACAGTATAATGACTACATATATATATATATAGGCCAACAAAGGTAATCACTAATAGACAGTGGTGCCGATGCTAACATGCGACACACACACACACAAAAGGTAAATAAAGTAGGTAAATGCAATTAATGTGACGAATATTACGAATACAAGAGTAAATATGAGAAAGAAAGGTTCAATCTCAGCAGATCCAGGAGCCAGATCCATGATGGATCTAGTGAGATTTTATTTTCTCGTTGAATCCGTTTTCAAAGATGTGATACAAAATGTATCCGATGAGGTTTTTTGTACAATTATTATATTATTTTAAATTATGATGGATCTAGTGACGTACCATGCCAACCCCACCTATTAGGATAAGGGCGGCAAGATGTTGATCACAGTTTGCTACAACTTAACGAGTATTTACATAAAGGCTACAATCGATCTAACATTCAGATTGCAGAAATAGTATTTTTCGGGGTTGCTACTTGACAAAATGTATAACTTATTCTTTTTATCTTTATTTCTACAATCTCCACCTGCTTTTGCAACCACTACTCTTCAAGACATAAAATTAACATGAAATGTTATTGTCATAATCATAATACATGTCAGCTAATATTAAGTTCAAGGTTATCACGATATAAAACCTGAGATTTATTAGGAATCAATATTCAGATGACCAAGTCATAAATAAAAGATGCGATATCATACATATTCAACAATACACGGCGGACGTTTTACATAAAGTATTACTGATTACGGCATCTACCTAAATATAATTGAAAAAAAAACGAATAAGCTCCATATAATATCTTGGCTTATATAGCTTTTACCTTTATTACCTGCGTAATAAAAGCTAATATGGATAATGGCTAAAATAAATCGTCATGCAGTTAAATAAAAGCTTGAAATATGCATTCACTCCTAATTTACCTCAAGGACTGGAGCAGATGATTCGCCTTCCCTTTGCAGCGCTTATTCTTCCTCTTATAGGTCATGCTGACTCACACACAGATCATCAAGTAATAGCATAAGTTTGAATCACAGAGGACAAGCTGTCTTCACTGGCAAGCCTGGATCTTATAACAAACCGGCTAGCTTCAAAATTGGAAGATCTGATGTTGTCACTTTGAAAGAATGTTACTTGGAACGTAGAGTTCGACGTTTTCGGAAATTGTATGTTTAAATCAAAGCACCACCAATTTGGTAACCACTGTCCTACACAGTTCTCACGTCACTAGCGCGTTGCGGTCAATCACGTCAGTGTTCTTAAACGATAGATACACTATGCGTCTCACTGAATCACGGCAAGCCGAGAAGCCGGCTATTCCGCCTACGACCACGATAACAAGTGGTAAACAAACAACGCGGATCTATTCATAGGCATTAGCCGCCATCTCATTGGACGTGACATAACCTGATCTAACGTGATAACTCGCCAGTGGGACGATAATGATGAGAATATCATACAAGTTCATTGGATAATGGGTTAGATAAAAAAGACGCAAAATTATTAAGCAGGTAGCTCAAGGATGCTGAGGTTATAAGCAAAGGCATTAAGGCAAAGATGAGAAAATTGGTTTCTAGAAAAACATAATTGCATGAATATGAGGATACCAGAGGGATATTCTTGTGTTATTCTTTAAGACATTAAATATCTTAGTGACGAGCGGAACGCATTGCCACGCATGATTTTGGATTATTGGACAATTCCGTTCCACTCAGAAGTTCACAATTCGTAGTGTAACTGAGCAAGTGTAACACCAGACAAACAACTCTCTTCAATTAGTTGCAGAAATATACGAATTGCATATTTTACTAATTGGAAGGTATGGAAAAAAATATGCTCTGTGTAATTTGGATAGTATATAAAGGAAAATTAGTACCTTAGTAAATTAGGCCTAACATCTAAATTTGATGGCGAATGCTGTAAATGTTGCTAGTGAGACATGAGTTACGTTCATTATAGTCCCCGATTGGATAATTTCCTAACCTACCTCACAATTTAATTATTATTAGGTTTATATGAAGCTGGAAAGTTTATATATATATATAAATAAAATTATGTAATATTTATAAAAAGGAATTCAGGCTGTGAGGCTGTGATGCAAATCACTACTTGCCACGTTTTTGAAGAAACACAATTGCCCATTAGACACACCAAAATTAACGCCTTGAAATAAGTAAACAATGAGAAAATATTATAAAATGTCAAGAACAGAAGGTTAAATTAACAAGTTGACACTGACACGACTTGAGAAAAACCATTAACTTGGCGACAAATTTAAAATAAGCAAGTATTATAATTTTTGTTGAATAAATTACGAAACTAAATTTGACAGCTGTAAAATGATTGCCATCCTTTTCTTTTCTATTTAAATGAAAAACTAAAGCGATGAAGCTGATTTTTTAGTCTCAGATATAAAATCATTGATTTTGTATAAACGTGTTAAATCAAATACAAATACGTATTTATCAGTATTAAATAAGAAAAAGTTTAAAACCAAAAATAGCACACCAATATATGCACAATATTTATAAAATGTGCAGAGAAAATGATGTTCACAAAATTAAAAACAGTTTTGAATCTGACACAGCACCAGATTAATAAACATCAATCGAAATACCACAGACACTTTTAATTTCGAATACAATAAACGAGAAACCTGATCCAGCGACACACAGACACCAAATGGTAACCAGAGTCTAGAAAATAATAAAAGCGAATCGACGCGTGACAGATACAAAATATTTTGGTAATTTTGGTCTCTATCACGGAGGAAATACGGAAAACGTCGGTGATACTGAATGGAAAATGTTCGTAGATGTGTGTGGAGAGAATGACCTTGTTGAGTTGATTCATTCAACAGTTAACGTATCTGGTGTTTCGCACGCCAAGCTATTGTATTACCTAATAATTGTGAGCAGTGAGCTCGCTGTGTGAGACAACGCGTTTATGGAATAAGACGCGAAGTATGCCAAAGTTATTCATACCTAGATTACTCTGAGATAAGAAGAACAAAGTGTCGTTAGTCGATATCTTCTACTTTGTATAATTAATTATTCTACCTCTCACAATGTTTTCTCCGTAATTTTAGTAACGTAAGGGAAAGTAAAGGGCCGATCTTGGACTTTTGTTATAAAACAATCTGTGATACGATTGCAGTGGGTGCTCTCATTAACTCGTAATGATGATAGCAGTGCGGCTGCGTGTAGTGCTACTATTTGTCTAGTCGGTTTTAAAAAACTTCGTCTCACTGAGCACGGCTTAAAAAGAAAAACCGACATTTAAACATAAATTGAAGTTGGAATAATAATTGTACTCTACGTACTATAAAATACAAGCAAATGTAATAAAGGATAAATAAATACATTTTCATTACTTCAATCTTAATGTTATTCCTAGACGCCGTATGTTGCGTTGCAGCTGCATAACCGCTTAGAAACAATAAAACCATGTGTTACGCCATAAAAACAGTTTCCCATGAGACTAGACGAATAGTCAACCCGCCAAAGAAGATATTTTATAGAATACTTCATCCCTTTTACTCTCATAGCTTGTTAGTAATAAAGAAAGGGATATGTGTATCGACTATCGAGAGCCCGTAGTTAGGATGCTAACGAAAATTTATTTTTATGTCAAGGTGTAATGGAATTTCTAAGGACCGAGTTGAATGATAATAAACTAGACATGAATAAGAGATGAAAACTCTTAAATTTTCCTCAAGTGGAATAAACTTGTCAATAATGCTTGAAACTTATCAAGTAGATTACAAAACCTCATTTAACTAAATGGCAATAATATTTAAAAGATCATAAAATAACTAGTACTAATGTTCTGATATCATTTTAAACTCAAGTGAATGAGGCATTAATATGGCAAGACATTACGATTCCCTACAGAGTAATGTGATAGGTAATAAACCAACAGATAAAATGAGAATAATTGCCACTGATAAAACATTTGTGGCAACATTTGTTACAGATAAGGAAACCGCTGATAGAAATTACGTTCGGGACCAGTGTTTAAGATTTAAACTAGACCCGTCTGTTACTTGAATACTAAACACCGTTTGTTTCTTACAATACGTTATTTCTCAGTTCTTACAGTACGTTTTTTTACAGTACGTTTTTATTTAGTTGGAATGGCATACAGTTATGAATATGATAGTACCATGCATTGCATTTACTGCATAGTCATCAACAATCGCAACTAAAAGTAGAATCTACTCTCAGTATACGTAATAGGAGAGTTATGACTCAACAGATTCAAAGTCCTCGATAAACCTGTAAATGTAACTGACAGTAATTTAGACTCATCTAGTTCATCAACAAACTAGCCTGGTGGTAAATTTACAACCATGAGAAGTGGAATCTAAGCTGGAGCAAACCATAAATCATGCTGCGGCCTGTCGCTCGCAAATGTTGCAGGGTAGCAGTAGTGGTTAAGCCTCAAAACAATGTTTGCCTGGTGGCCATTCTGTTTACTTGGTGGAGTGGGTGAGGTGCAAAGGGATGTTTTGGGGTAATGATTCTGCAAATTTTAAGGAGAATACTTTTTGGATAAAGAAGACCATTTCGGGTATAGCAGATAGAAATTAAGCTCTATAAATAAATGTCACACATAATTCACACACTAGAAGTCGCCCGCAACGTCGTCCGCGTACGGAAGAAATTCGGCCCACTCCCAAAATTCACCTCTTTTTTTTTACAAAGATATATACAACATTGTACCCCATAACACAAAATGACAAAAGTGGTCATTGAGAATAATAAAAAAAGACACAAATGTTTAAAAAAATCACAGTCATTGTAATACGTTTTAAAATGTTGTCGTACAATGACATGGTTCTTTACGCACTTTACAGTCTGAGTGTATTTTAATTCTAGGCAAAGGATGAGGGGCCAGCAAACATTGGCGGCTGTGTCCACACCAGATAACGGACTCCGACGCCCAGAGCAATTTATATCACAGGACTCGCAGCGGCACAATCGGATCATTTTTCACGCCAGCTATCAATAAAGGTTTCTGTATAGACAAGGACGCGCTTCGATAAAAGCATCTTACTCGTGGTGAGAGATTTTGATCAATCAATCCCTTTGTTATAAAGAAATTTATCAACGTAGACCTGGTGATTTTCTGGATGATAAATTGCATTGTATTTAGGTACGGCAGATGATTGTTAGTTTTTGAATGTTTATATGCAGTGATAACTTTTGTTTTGGTAAAACAGGGCTAGTGAAATAAAATTCATTAGAATAAAGAAAGCGTGAAGCGTAACGGGAAAAGTGTGTCATAATGACCATGTATGATGTAGAAGAAGGCATAATCTTGTTAAGGACAGGCGGTAATTCTTTTAGCAGCATGCTTGCTCTATGCTTGTCGGCCCTTGTTAGGTTTGGACGTGGTCTGAAATAAACACTGTCGCGATTTGACATTAATGGATCGTAAACAATACGCTTTTAAAAAAAATACAACCGACTTCAACTTCGAATACCTGGATGACATCTTCATATTTTTTAGTAAGTTTCATTTAAAAACCAAACTACTGAATCGATTTCGATAAAATTTATATGGGACCACCTCTGAAGTAGTACCTACCAATGAATACATACATACAAAAAAAATACAAAAAAAACATACAGTCGAATTGAGAACCTCCTTTTTTAAAGTCGGTTGAAAAATATAGTCTCATTTGAAAGTTTGATTTTACCAAAGAACAGTAGAATGTAGCTTGTGCTCATTGGAAACAAGCCGTCTTGAGAAAAATCCCTATGCAACTGATTCAAGACACTAAAGATGATGTGTTATTAAGGAAATACAGGCTGTTAGTTTGAACACAATTATCTTTCTAGGGTGTCATTATACTCATCATTATGAACAACTTTTACTATGGGGCCAACCTTGAAATCGCGAAAGAAATATCTGCTGTTCCATACATTTTGTCCAAGATCGATGAACCTTTTTGTATGAAACAGATGTTTTTTTTCGTGATTCCAGGGTTGGCCCCATAGTAAAAATTGTTCACAATGATGAGTACAATGATATCCTTGAAAAATAACGGTGTTCAAACTAACACCCCGTAGATTAAAGCAGCCCCCGAGTAATGGTATGGTGAACGCTACGCAAAATAATAGAACTGAAATTTATTGAGAAACATAATATTATACATTCTTAAGGCTTGTATTTACCAAATTTGCCCCTCGCAAAATCAAATTTATTTAGTCAAATTACTATATTTATACCCCAAAAATACAAAATGTTACAGAAGAACATTCGTCTTAGTTACTTTTGTGGATGAAAACACGACTGATTATACTTTCCTCGATAGAAAAAAATACCGAAACAGTGTCTATTTTTAAACCATTTTCAGTTTTATGTCCTAATTACAGCACATAGTCACATTAAAAAAATATATATTATAAGTTAATAGTATTTTGGAGAGCATGCTGTGGTTCAAAAGTTATTAATTTCTATACTTTTCAAGTAATCTGAGAAAATCTACAAAAATCGAAGTTTGACACGCACGAATCTGCGTAACCGCCATATTTTTGCTCCACTAAATGTGACCCTACCTGATACAGCTTTAGACTAATGATTGATCTCATTAAAAAATGTGCTTGAAACGTGGAATACCCGGCCTTAAACTACACAACATAAGGATCTGACATGATCAGCTTTTACATGCGTGTACAACATTCACTATAGACAATACTTAAGTAACAGATGGCATATTTTGCGTTTATAGTAGTAGAATGAGAATGACAATGGTCAAAATGCGGCCATAAATGTAAAAAAAACATGCTCAGACGTCAGACCGCCACATCCCACCACCTGTACCAATCACATCAGCGCAAACAATAGACGCCGACGGCAAACAGCGTGCGTCCACACAATACCATCTCACTGAACTGTACCGTAATGTGTTGACAACTCATTTCATTTCACGGTTCCGCCGAATTTGATTACCTTGACTGATGAGGAATTGTTTAAACTACTTTTCGATGACGATTACTTTAGCTTTTCTTATCTTTCGAAACCAGCAGCTGCAAAAAGTATTCTGAATGAAAAATAAATTTAACTTGTATATCTATAATTACGTAGTCAGGAGAAGATTTTATTCTTAAGCTTGCGTAATTTCTAGCTTATCGATATTCTTCGCCTTCGACTTTTGCCTTCTCTGTTACTATTCCCTGTGTCCGCATCTGACAAAATAATCTACTCAAAATTCTTTGCAGATGGTACTGGAAACTTAAGAATTCTTAAGTGAAAACGCCTGACTCGACTAGTTATAGGTACATAAATTAACCGTGGCGATGCCTGGTTCGGCTTGTTCCGAAGCTGACCATAAATCCAGTTGCGGCCTGCCTCGGCCAACGCTTCCTTGAGGCAGGTCGGCATTCCTTTCCCTTACGGGTTTAAATTTAGTGATGGTGCACGCAGGGACATGTATTTTAACAGGAATTTGGGGACGGTGTCGCGAGGAGTTAATAGCTGGACGTTATTTATAGGCATTTAAGTTTTGGATGCCGAGATCGTCATCGATAGTAATATGACTTTAAATAATTTCAAGTCCATATTAAGACGCATTCAATGTCAGTGTTATATCAAAACGTCCAGACATAAACAAATATACAATACATAACGAAAAAAATTATAACAAATTTAGATTGAAAATACATTAAAATAAGCTTTTTAACTTTCTTCTTGACTGTTTGTACGTCAAAGCTAAACCAAGCTTGTGTTTGCATGTCCAGTGCGAGTTGTAGGTGGTTGTGCGTGAGTAAATCACCTCGTTAATTAACCTCTTTGTTGCGTGCAATCTGTTTAATTGGCTTGTTAATTGTTGACGAGCAAAATTTGTTATTTATACTAACAACTAAATTTGATGTTTTATTATTCAAAACATGCAGATGAGATAAACGACATGTTTGTTGTTAGAAATGGTAAGAGGAAAATACAAATAGACTGACGATATTTCCGTATTTCTTATACGCAAATACAACAGGCCCATGGCAAAAGGGGCTGCCCGGCTATATTCGTAGTACGATAGATGACAATGGTGACGACTACCAAGCTGGACAGTGTATGGTAGATCAATCTACATTATTAAACCAGTGCTGTACCAAGCAATGTTAGACACAGGCTACCCTTCTCCATTTTGTCTCTGTCAGGTTACAGCGGGCCAGTCTTTCCGATGCTCGTCGACATCTTCCGCCATCACTTTTTTTTTAAAGATAATGTACATACCTGTTACGATATTACAATCATTATGACTATTCTTCCTAAAACAGTTTTGTTTAACAACTCTGCTGGGCAAAGGTATCTTTTGCTGTATACCTGCCTCAGTCCTATGCTAATCTAGTCCAGGTTCGACTTTCGATCACGATGGTGACGATATCGTCAACACATCTTGTAAGCTGTAATCAATTATTTATTACCTATTTCTTAAGAGACGATCTACTCAACCAATAATTGTTCGGTAGATCGCCTTTAGAATCGGTCTTTAGAATGTTCCGATATTGTGCCAGCCTCGGTTACGGCTCGCTTGATACCTACGAAAAGACATCCAACTAGCTTGCTGGTTTGCTCTTATGCTCAACAGTCGTTTTCAGTGGATCAAAAACAATACCTGCTATATAACAGAAACTGCCTTCAAAGTTCTTTTCAAACCTTGCATAACGGTGTTCGAAACAATTACCTAATTTATCAATAGCTACAGATAACACTGCGTCGTTACATCGGTTCCGGCGTACATTTTCCGCGGGGAAATCGAATTATCACAAGCGCGCACCGTGACCGTTCCGATCTCTAGTTTCACTCTATTGAACCCTAACCTTGGTGCGTATGCGCAACATGGGCCCTTATGCGTGGGCCATAGCTATATTGACCGTTATGCACGGCATAGATTATCTTTTTTTACATTTGAGAAAAAATCGGAAAGAGTGGTGATTAGAATACTCCTACGATGGTTTCTTGAAACGAAGAAACAATAAAACGCACTTTAGACAATTGTCTACACTGACTGTCTCCCATTAATTGTAATAATGTTGTTTACTACAAAGGTCGTCAATTATAATTGGTCGTTATGCAGTTGTAAAAATCAGCTATCCTTACAGCTAGCTACTTAGTATAGTACGATCTCAAAAAACATCAATCAAAATAAATAGTTTACGATAAAATATCTAAAATATAAGAAACGTTATTCAAGAAGAAACATGATGTCCCAAGTAGGTACATGTATGATACACCAAGTATACATAGTGTTCAAAACTAGGCAATAAATTAAAAATAATTTCGCAAAATAATGGAACAGTTATGTGGCGGGCATTACCCATGAACTTGAGCGCGCTGACGCGGAGCCGACAACCGCAGATGTACGCCGCAGATTAGAAAACATCGCCAAGAAATTGCAACATCCTGCAGAACAGTTACATTCCTTGCTTTACTGCAAATATTTGCCTATTCCTCTAGCGCATCGACCCCACAACCCGGGCCTTCGATTCGATACTAAGAGAACAGAATCGATCCGAGACATGCGCTTTCTTTACCAGTTTGATACACAGAGTAGAACCTTCCTCCATGGTTTGTAGTGACCGTTACATCCCTGCTGCTAATGCGTACATATCCAGACTGAAGCTTGTGAAAAACTGTCTGATGATTAGCATATACTTTTGGCTTAATTTTGGTGCTAAGATCTAACTACGCCAACCGCGGATATCAGCGTAGCTGTTAGTGTCTAACAAGTATTTATCAGTAATTGAAATTAAACCAGAAGGAAGACTTGAACTTTTTTCAAATCTAAAATTTCGTCTGATTTCATCAATGGAGTTTTAACGTGCTTTGACTGCTCCTTTAGTATTTTCTATATTTTTTCTGTCGATTGCTCGATTTTTTATGTCAATGCCTCACTGTACAGTTGTACACAATGCCATCGTGTCAATGGTTTGTAGCGTAAAACTCCAATTGACAATAGCACGCAGTGTCAATTGGCATTTAATGTTCATTGTTTCGATACGTTCTCGTACACACTGCTAGCATTAATTAAATCATAATACGATGTTGACTGATAGTAAAATGGACTGTAGCTGCTAGAAACGAAAATGTTTTCAAAACCTACTTATAATCTAAGAATTGGCAAATTAACTGGATTTGGTTCTACATTAGGGAATTTTGATTGATTGAGTAACCTATTTGAGATTTTAAATCTTTTATCTATAATCACATTCTTTTATAGCCAATAAATTCTCATTCTCAAAGCCTCATAGATTCCTTGTAGAGTTCAAATTGCGAAACATAGATGGCCTATAAGAACATCATTTAAGAATGGCAAGGTCGCCCAACTAGCTATCAATAAATAACATTTCACAACAATCTGAAACCGTTATAATAAATATCATAATGTCAATAATTAAACAGACCATTACCTCCCAATATGAATGCTTTTGTAATCTTGTATCGTTGGCAATAGTTGCCACGCAATGTACCTAACAATTACCTTCGTATTTGTTAGATTGTAACTGCGTTTTCAAATTATTATTATTCACTTAATTTGGGTTTCCCCTTGTTTTCGACTATTTATTATTTTCTGTCTGAAATGTTGCAAAAACCTATCGCTTCCAGAGTTTCAGTTTGGCAGTACCTACTATTATTTCTTAATATGTGGTTTGGTTATTTAGTACTATTATTTCTTCTGTGGTTTGGCCTAGTGTTTGTCGTAAGAGTTCCGCTCGTCGCTCCTTCACAGCTTCGCCCTAGTCGACTCGGAGCAGTAGTTCGTTTTGATATTTAGGACCCAATGAAACGAACTAGGGTAGTCAGCGGTGCCTTCTTGTGATGCTGATCTAGAGTAATCTATATTTGTAGTGAGATAACTTCTCATATTCGATGTTGTGCAAAGCAATTGAATATTATTATATGTTTATATAGAAAGCTCTAATCAAATGCCATTAATTTACTTACTCATTGAATCAACACGAAGCAGATATTTTGATCGACTTGGGATTGGACAAAACCGAAACCCGCCTTCAAAAGTTTTGCCGTCGTCCTTTTGATTACAATTACAAGCCAATTATCTTTGCCTCTGAAATTTACAATTACCATTATTCTATTTATATCTTGTTTTCGTTGTATAACAATTATTTCCGAGTCCAACATTCAATTTAGAAGATACGAAAATAATAGGGGTTTCTGTTCTCCCTTTCTCGAGTTTCTGACATTCTGAAATGAATGTTATGGCTTGTAATAATTAAAAAATGCTTACATTAAATCATTATTTTGAATTAGGTTCATCAATGATAGCCCAGTCAGTAGATGAAGACAAGTTAAGTACAAGTTGACAACCTAGACAAATTTCGATAAAAAATACTGTCATCATCAGCCAGAAGACGTCCACTGCTGCAACCCCCTTAAAAAAACAAAAAAAAGCGAGATAGAGAGAAAGAAGAGAGAGGGAGTTTAAAAGGGAGTGACCGGAGGGGACCGGTCTGGATGCAGTTTTAGGACATACTTAGGTCCTAAAACTGCAAAAAATACTGGCAGATTCTTATTTGGTTGTTTTCTGTTACGATGAAAATTTCGATCACAGGTAGCACGGTACATACTATCATTTAATCTGTGGTGCAGGGTGTAATTAATAATGTGGCGTCACCACACCGCCTGTGTCACCACATTGCAGATGAATAAACAACTTATACAAGCATAGTGTTAAACTATTAGTCACTGTTTATATCGGAATCCACTTTACCTTGATACCGTGTTGATATCGGAATGAGTCATACGTGTAACTGTTTTAAGTTAATTACTTTTCAATCACTATCACTATCAGAAACAATCTCGTGTAAAAATAATTGACTGAGAAAAGCGAAATCAAGTCGATTGAAACAAAAAAAAAACCTTATTCTTAGTTCCAAGATCAAGATCTAGTCCGTCTCTACCACCTCAAATATGTATGTAAAAATGACTGTGTGAAAATTAATACAGTTAAAACGTTACTGTTGAATTTATAAATTTATAATAATAAATGCAACAATAACGTTATCTCTCCGCCTGTTTGTTTGTTTTGTTCTTGTTTCACGACTAAAACAGCTCGGCCGATTGTAATGAAATTTGACATAAAGATAGCTGAAACTCTGGAAAAGACCTCTAGGAGGAATATATTTTGTCGTCATCATCATCATCATCACAATTCGGGCGAAACCGAAGGCACAGCTAGTTTGGAATATAAATGTTATGGATCACATTCAATATTGAGCTTGAGGCTTCTGGTGGCTTACATGACTAAACTGTTAGAAAAGCGCTTTTTAGTGCTAAAGTTCGAGTTAAATTAAGTAGGCCTACCGTGTACCCTATCTACCTACATGTCTGCTCGTTTAGGATCCCTCAATACAATATAACAGTCCATGTCAAACGCAAATAAATTCCAATCACGGGCTTTATTGAGAGGCGCCATGGTTTAGGGCGCCCTTGGCGCTCGATGGCCCGTGACTGCCACAATGGCGGACACAACAGCCGTACAGAATCAAAGAATACTTGCGATTTTGAACGCGTATTGACTGAATGTTGTTTTTCTACGGGACATGTTTCCTGATATTATATATTAGGTTTACTAATAAACTATAATAGTGCACAAATCTCATGAATATCTTGAAAAATCTTCTAAAGCACTTTTGTGCACGAACTGAGAAAATGTGTGTAGCCAACCACAGCTTGCTATAAAGCGAGGTGAGAAATTCACCATGCCAGAGAGTAACCTGTGAGAGAAATACAGCAGCCACAGTAGTATGCGCTGGGAACAATTTGTCTTACCCCCACGCAGAAACGTGAAAAACAACAATATGGATACGTCTGTCTCATTTTCTCGTGATAAAAATAGTAGAGTTTTAGCACGGCTCGCTTGGAAAGCTATACGCGCTAAGAAGTCGAAGAAGAATCAGCCTCAATCGTCACACTAGTTTGTACATCCTTTTGATGGAGTTCATGCATTTAATGGTCCTCTAACTTAACTACATCATCTAAGGCATCCACCGACTGGTACTTTAGTAATGGGTGATATTTCACTTCATTTATTTGTAGGCCACCAATCAGTGTCGCATACCACTTTATCAATCAACCATCGATTACAGCCGTGTTACATAGACAATTCTCACGCACTCGCGATTTACTCAGCCACTATGGCATTTCTTTCTAGAGAGACAGTGACGGGGTTAATCTCGCGCGCGAGGTTTGTGTCCGATAGTCCAATAGTTATCACACTATCTGGCGGTGCCGGTCGTGCGAGAGTTACGTGAGCGCTCGCCATTCACGCTCGGCTCGCACACATGCGTGAGTTGAGCTTCATGCGCGATTTATATTAATGTTATTCTCGGTGAAAAGTGACGACCGGCATGCGGCATTGCTCCGAGGAATGCGGTCGTTTACCTGCGAATAGCTGGCACTAAGTTGCCAGTAGTCAGGACAGTTGACTAGAATTTTGTATGCTCTCATTTAGGAAACGGTTCAATGATTATTTTCGGCATATTTACTGTGATTATGTTGTGAAACGAGCTCCCGATATTCCCGTGTCAGTCTGCCCGTGAACATGGTGCATGCAACTGCTCCGAAATATCTGGAGCTTGATTTCGTTACGAAATTTGGTGTAGAGTGGCAAGTCTACACGACTGGTTTCTAAACCAGTCGTGGTCTACATAAATATCTACCCTAATGTGTTTACAAAGCAACATGCATGGGGTCCACGTCAAATTGAAATATCTGTACGTGTCCATATTTTAACGGGCAGGGGGTCTACCCAAAACCAAAAACTATGACAAATGGTCTACGAGAAAAAAAGTTTGGGGACATCTGGACCGGTAACTTAATCACCAAGCTCGCCATAGCAAGGATGCTTACTGCTAAGGTGTTTTTATTTAGTGTTTAAGTTTTATAAAATAAAAATGTTACTTTATCTTTAGTCTCACCACATAGCACACGATTAAGATGTTTTTTGCCACGAGCCTTACCTCCAGTATTAGACAGGATTGGGGTGGGACAGCGTTAGGGTCTACTAAATCGAAAGGGGATCATTGTACTCAACACTAAAAACAACTTCTACTATGGAGGTAACCCTGTAGCTGCACAAAAACTGTATCATAGAATAAAGGTTATTGACTTTGCCAACATGTAAAGAACAGCGCAATTTTTAGTTTGCTTTTCCATAAAAGTTGTTCACTATGATAAAGGCTTAGTATACCCCAAGTAAACCCACCCAGTAGGTAAAATTTATTTGGTGAACCGAAAGTTAACATACCAGTCTTCTCCACATATAAACACCGATTACGTGACCACTCACCATTAGCACCCAACCAAACATACATAATACATTACTAGAACTAGTCATACTTACTATCGATTACATCGGACAGAGTTATTTCACTGCAATTGCTCTTTGCCTATATGAAAGCTGGAATCTATTGTTGTAGGTTTTGGATAACAAACGATAATTACACGGACTGACGTGTTTATAAGGTTTTTTATGGTTGGAGTTGAAGCAAAACCAATAAATATGTGATAATAGGTTTTTGAGGCATTAATTGAGTTGCATCATGCCTGTTGTTGATATCTAATGACAAACATTTCATATCATAAAGGAATGCAATAACACTGTTTGTTTTATAGTTATAGGCTATATCAAAAGTGCGTTGATATATAATATAGATAGTTTTTTTCCTAAGCTTGTACGCTTAACTGCCGGCCTTTTGGAGAAACTCAGAGTCACGCAACGGGCAATGTAGAGAGCTATGCTCGGAGTTACTTTACGCGAAAAATCCGGAACGAGGATATTCGCCAAAGAACCAAAGTCACCGACATAGCAGGGTTTGCAAGTTGAAGTGGCAATGGGCAGGCTACATCGCTCGAAGAACTGACAACCGATGGGGAAGAAACGTTCTTCAGTAGCGACCGCAAACCGCAGCTTAATAGGAAGGCCTCCCACTAGGTGGACCGAAGACATTCTAAAAGTCGTGGCAACCGGTGGATGCAAATGGCAGGTTGTCGTAGTGTGGCGGTCTAAGGGGGAGGCCTTCGTTCAGCAGTGGACGTCTCCGGGCTGATGATGATGAAGCTTGTAAAATGTTAATGGATACGGGAATTCCCCACCTATCTTAGTGTCAAAGTTAGTGAGCTGCCCATATCTAACACGGCTTTATAGTAACTAGCGAGTCATTATAGCACCAACTCGCCTTTTGTTAAACAACAATGTTGTCGAAAAAGAAACACATAACACACACATAAGCATAAATCTTACAATACAAGGAAACCAACAGATAGTTGGAACTGTGTTGGGAACTCTCTGCCAAAGTCTGTGTTTCCGGAAAAGTGGGACAATATGGGTTTCATCAAATCCGGAGTTTCTTCTACATAAGCGTACTCTATCCTAGACCGCATCTTTGCTTAACCTCAGGCAGGATGTGGTCAAACGCCACAAAAAGTCCCTGAAGTAAAAAAAAATACATGGCTGCACGAATATGAAATGAAGAGTCAAAACGTTTTAAATACCTACTGAAATTCTTTAAGGAAATGATTGTATACAAATTTCCCTGAAACCTCAGATAAAATAGTTTTTAAATACAAACAAATTTCGGTGTAGGTCTAACAACAACAACGAAAACATTATTTACCAAACAGTGCTCCAAAACGTCTTACAATTTAAACAAACATACATTTACAACGAAACTCATTGTGATTTCAACCAAATTGCATTCCTTTAGACAAAGTTGTCACATACATACATTTTAATTCAAAAGTAGCTCTCTAACGTACTTTGTACAGAAACCGGGACATTCCGCTACAAGCGGCGTCGTGACACGGCACTCATATCATGCATTACCATTAGTTTTATAGCTGCAGAAAAGTAGGTGATGAAAATCATGATAGCGGTTTTGTATTCAAAATCATATTTACGGGAAAGACATGTTATCCTTTGGACCTGGGTATGTCAAATACAAATAGCTGCAAAACCTAAAGCTGCATCCTAAACCACCGGAGGACGGGCAGCAGCGTCCTCTCGATTAACGGTAGTGAGCATTCTGTGTTCCCCGAGCCGCCTGCCAGCTACCCCCTTTCGTCCAGTAGTGGTTTCATTATAATAAACGAAATGTCCCAATACTTATACATCCAGAATAGCAATCATAGTGTTGTAACGCAGACAGATCGATCAAGTTGTGTAATTGTAGACTAAATTCCGAGATACCATCAACACATCACGGCAGGAAGATAACGCCAGTTTAAATCACCATTAACTCAATAAACGATGCTAAAAGCAAAGCACACATTATAGAGCCAGCACTATAATTACTGATAGAGTTGGAAAAATACTTGGTATATTCTCTACTATACTTGATACATGGTATTTTTAAATCGATACTTGTGATTTTGTTTCATTGTGATGATGTAAAGAATTCTTACATTTTACTATAACGATTCGTCATTCGACTCATATTAATCTCTAGAGATACATATCATCACGACGATTAGGTATTACTCATGGACATACTGACCTAAATATTACGTTATATTTGTTTTTATGCAGGATTTGAACGTGATTTTCTGTTTGTATAATATCTCCAAATACATATAATAATGTGTGATAATAATAACTGTAAAGTAATTCAATAGAGCTTGCAATGATACGATGATCTTAACATCATAGAACATCCACAAACAAACAAAGAGTGTGAACAGTAAACACGGACCAGATCAACATTATAATCAGTAATTAATACTCGATACTCTAATAGTATCGATACCAACTGGTACGATATTCGAGTCGATGCTAGAACCCTAATTACCACTGAATCTCGCTCACGAGCCTCGATCGTGACGCCCGGTCGTGTTAGTGGACAATATGGACTCGGCATACCAAGTAATTGATGACAAATGCAACTCACTGTAATATGGTAAGCGGGCTTTCTTGCTGAGTCTTGGAAAGAGTGTGGTATGATCTTGCATCGAGTAAATATTTTTGTCTAAGGACTGACGTTTAACAATTTAGAGCAAATTTCAGGATTTTATGTTAGTTATTTTGTAGTTTGTAACCCTAGTATAACCCTGGTATAAAAACTGACACTAACAAAGCTAAATATCTAAAGGTTATTAATAGTGAGACGTGAGGTCGTTCGGTTCTTCTGAATTTATTGAGTTCTTCGGAATTTACTCCGAATTCACACCAAGAACTTTTCTATAAATCTGAAAGCTTGTGTATAAATCTGGAGAAGACGTGATGCATGTGAATCCGTTAATCTGCGCCAGGCCAGTGAAACGTGGTGGACCGTGAATCATGGCCCAGTCATTTTGAGGTAGTTATAGGCCACCTCACAATAAGAGAAAAGGCTGATGCATTCATAATTTTAAGCCTAAGCCTGTGGCACAAAATATAAGAAACATACAAAACTCAGATAATTTTAGAATTTTTAGTATGAACTTAGGATGTTGCAGGCCCTAGATCGACTTCCGCCGCTCAATGCATCTCCATCCACCCGAGACAGACAGACAACACGCCCTGTACGCAGATACAGGCGGGGCCGGGAGCAACGACCTTGTTTTATTAGATGATTGTAGCCACAGCCATTTTGTCATCTGAGCAATGGACACGGCCGAGTAATTTGATTATCATATGATGGCTGATCGTTAGGTACGGCTACGCGACAATTTAGCACATTAGAATGGTGCCGCGAAGACAGAACGGGTAAAAATATGCGTAGGAGGTCAATGGCAAATTGATTAGGTGGATCTGTGACACATATGGCGTGAAGAAGTCTGGAAAATAAAGATTGATTGCTGTGGAATCGTGTCTGAAAGGGAAACTATGTCCATTATTGTGATCAGACAATAGGTGACTCGGAGACACAAAGTGTTTGTGTCGTTTACTTCCTAGACGTAGAATTTTCTTAAGCTTAGCTATGGAGTCAAGCCTATAGGCATTCATGTGTTTACTCTGAAGAACCATTCAAAATCTTGATCACATATATCTTACAATAATGTCACTTGACGCGATGAGAGCAGAAAAGTGTCTGCAGCAAACAAAAGGCGAGATATGTAAGACTCCAGCCAAGCTTAGGACAGAGTCACGCTAATTACCATCTATGCGAGCTGTGCGTCGGCAAATGTAATGGCATTATGGCATCAAGTAACAATGACAATATTGTGGACGTAATGCGGCTGAACCGCGTCGGAAACGTCGGTAATGTCAGGGTCAAGTTCAAATGCAAGGCCCGAATGTACGACGGTTAAGAATAGAATGGAGACTGGAATTTAGATAGAGGTTTTACTCTGATCTGGAGATACGAGTAAAACACGGTAACTGCGACCAACGCTTAGAGAAGAGACTCCACAATTACAATTATAGTAAGATACGAGTATATTACAACGGACAACTGGCCGACGCTACTAGCAAAGTACAGAGAAGAGCAATCAAAAGAATTCTTGAAGACGCACTGCTACGCGTAGACATGATAATGACGAAGAAGGCCTATATTAGTGGCAGTTATAAAAGTGTAAACATTCGAGCATCAACACTAGTTTAAGTTAGATCTTATTCTAAGCATTCCGATAGTATTCGATTCAGACTTTCGCAGGAATAACTATTGTTATTCCCCCGATAACCCGAGACGAAGAAGCAGCATTATATTATTTCCTTTCAATACGAATCCCTGTATAAGACATTAACGTCGTCCTCCGGGACCCATACATCGTGCTCAAGGTTTCCGGCAACCATATTGAATTGAATCACATTCTGGACCGCAATACTAGTTTATATGTTCTTACGGATCAGCGTAACAAAGACACAGAGCCCAGAAAATAAAATGATCTTATTATCCAAAGGATTTCTTGACAAATTTACGGACTGGATTATTCGCTGAGTCGCCGAAATGGATACTATAGATGAAAAAGATTTATAGTTATACAAAGAACATGAAAATAAGTCTCTAAAGTGCGGTGGCGGATTGAAGAAAACTGAAGTGAGAGATCAGAATTGACAAGAGTACAAAATAAAAAACAATACTGGGAATAATAGAGAAGAATACTTCGTCGTCAGCCATAAGACGTCCACTGCTGGACGTAGATCTCCCCCTTATTAGACGGGTGTTGCCATAAGACGTCCACTGATGGACGAAGACCTCCCCTTTATTAGAGGGGTGTTGCCATAATCCCCACGCTTGTCAGGCGGCTTGGGGATCGCAGAATGCTCATCACCGTTAACCAAGAGGACGCTGCTGCATAATACTACTAATAATAAGCATTTAAAAACAACTTCTACTTCGTATACATCTTCATGTCTTCTAGTAATTTTGATTTAAAACTCAAACTACTGAAACGATTTCGATAAAATTTATATGGGACCACCTCTGAATTATTACCTACCAAACAAAAAATAATAATCAAAATCAATTCATAATTGGAGGAGTAATCGCGTAACATGCATAAAAAAAAAGTACATTCAAATTGAGAACCTCCTTTTTTGATGTCGGTTGAAAAGAAGAATACTTACAAGTAAGTAAACCGAGCAGCGTGGCGTCGCGCTCCCTCTAACGGGAACTAGCGATGTCTCATCGATGCACTTTGCACTTCACAATAAAATCCTGTGAACAAAGAAAACATACGTTATATCAAGAATCAACATACCCCGCGATTATTACTAAGAAACATGATAAAGTAAGAAGAATGATAGCTTTTATTGGTGTCTAATAGAATAGAGCGCATCCACGATCTCGGCTGGGTAATAATTAATCTTAGTGTATTAGTATTGGTTTCCGGAAGAAGGAATAGTCTATGAGTAATGCCTAATTTATCTAAGGACGTGGTAAAACCTAGACTACGATATTACTCCATCATGATTAACATCTCGGTATCTCTATGTATGAAAGCTAATATTTACGTAATAAAGATAATATCATCCAAGCTTGGACTGCGTCTCCGGCAGCTAATTAAATGTCGTTATTATATATCTTATAAACTATTTTCATTAGATTGCAACAGAGTGCGAAGAGCATATTGTCAAGGTTTGGGACAAGGTATCGCGGCCTTGCCAAGATATGGTTTTTGGACAAAACTTTTTTTTTTGTAATATATAATTCGACTTTGTGTTAAATGATGAATATCACTTTTAACTCGTTCCAATACTTAGTTCGCTCAGCATAGGCCTACACTCGAAGGGTGGCTTTCGGTGGAAGGATTGGCCATTATCCCACCAAACTGGTGAAATCACACACACAGTCACATGCAAGTTTTCGCACAATAATAATTTATCACCGAAAAACCAGCGATATTACATCGTCGTCAGCCATAAGACGTCTACTGCTGGACGAAGGCCTTCCAATAGAGGGGTGTTGCCATAATCTCCACGCTTGGCAGGCGGCTTGGAGATCGCAAAATGCTCACCACCGTCAACCAAGAGGACGTTGCTGCCCGTCCTCCGGTGGGTCTGGTTGCAGTTTAAGGACATGCCCAGGTCCGCAGGTCTAGTGGTATTACATAACCACTAGGTATCTCACGGATGTGCGGTGCGGCTGTCCTAACTGGGCGATGAGAACTACATTAAGTTTACACTACTGCCTCATTTGTATAATGCAAAAATACAAAGTCTTAATCAAATTCCACGAACACCTTATCGCCATAAGCGAACTAACAGCGGAACACGACCAATTTGCAACAATGGGTTGGCCGCAGCGATGGTAAACACTTCCGCGGCTATCGGACAGCTCAGGCCTTAATAGCTGGTGACCCAGTGGCGGCCAGTTGAAGCCGTTGCGAGCGGCACGCGATTGTTGACGGTTTGGGGACTCGATGGCCAGCATATGAAGTTCCTCAACTCTTTTATCAAATTGATACATTCTAGACATGATAGTGTTTCGTAAAGACTAAAGACAGGGCAAATGTAACTAAGGTATGTGTACAGATGTATTCCTCTACAGTGTGCACTCTTTTAATCTACGGCGACTAGTGATCCATCAAAGATATTTGTTTAACATCGGGTGAGACGGCGGTCAAAACAACCTTATCACCGCCCATAAAACCTAGAACACGTTATAGAGGGCTGAACCGTCCTAAGCAAAACCTTCATCATTATAATTTTCAATCATCACACATCATCAGCCGGAAGACGTCCGTCCACTGCTGGACGAAAAGTCTCCCCGTTATTAGGGGTTGCCATAATCCCCACGCTTGGCAGGCGGCTTGGGGATCGCAGAATGCTTCTCCGGTGGTGCTGGGTGCAGTGTTAAGACATACCCAGGTCCAATGCCCATAAGCCCATGATCACATCACGTGTACGCCATTCGCTGCAGCTTTACCGAATCATCTCTAGTGAAAATACAATGTGAATCTTCACAACTGTCTTCCATTCTTTTGGAACTATGTAATATGCTACAGCCACCATTAATTATGCGGCACTCGCTTTGATTCCGGCGACACAGTTAGGAGTGGAGGCGAAGTGTCTGCTTCGGTTTTTGGCCATGGAACTATCATCATTAGCGAAGCCAGATGCGTCAAGAAGATTCATTGTCAACTTACTGGCAGATTAATTTTAAATGTGGTTTTTTGGCTGTATTGTTGAAATAATTGGGATTTCCGGATGTTTTGTGTTAATGTTAACCCAATATACCTATCAAATTTATGAGATAAAATTAGTATTTACTGTTTTGCATAACACACCAATTTGTAATATTAGTATTGTATATTTATATTGTGAGTGGCGAGATTTAAGCGCTTAGGATGGCATTCCTCGAATTTTAACTAATATTTGAAAAGAAAGGAGATCTCAACTCGTTTCGATCGATTTTCTTTGATTGATTGATTGATTGATGAAGAGTTACTTTATTGTTCACACCAAGAATTACACAGAAATAAACCTTTATGGTTTAAACCTACTACCGATATTTGTGATTTAGGTGCTTTTTTTTGTATGTAGAGGAAGCTCTGTCCTTTTAAAATTTAGTAAACTTTGAATTCGTTAACGTTGAACGAATTTTAACAATTTTTGTTTTATTTATACGGGAATACTCACGTTTAATTAAATCGGACACTCCGAAGAAAAATGTGTCAAAACCACGTCAGTTTTTATAATAAACATTTTACGATGAGTATTTCTTTACTACAACCGGTGGATGCAAATGGCAGGTTGTCGTACAGTGTGGCGGTCTAAGAGGGAGGCCTTCGTTCAGCAGTGGACGTCTCCGGGCTGATGATGATTTCTTTACTATTTATTTTGTTTTTGCTGTTTTATAAAGATCAAAAGAATGACGAAAACAGAATTTACTTCGTCCTACAAAACACACGAAATTAAATGACCAAGCAAAACTTCCGTATTGTTTCTCATATTCTTACAGTCTCTGTAACTTATGTCATTACTCATTAATACATAAGTACAGCCTCAAGGTGAACCAAGATCTTGACGTGAGGATCGGATGTAGCCTCCATTGTTCTTTTGTATTTGTTTATTTCCCATTTCATCGGAATATTATCTGAGTAACGTGGTAATTTGTAACTAATAATACGCTTTTTTTTTTAATACAACCGACTTCAACTTGGAATACCTGGATAACATCTTCATATTTTCTAGTAATTTTGATTTAAAAACCAAACTACTAAACCGATTTCGATAAAATGTATATGGGACCACCTCTGAAGTATTACCTACCAATCAAAAAAATAATCATCAAAATCAGTTCATAATTGGCGGAGTAATCGCGTAACATACAACAAGGGGGAGGCTTTCGTCCAGCAGTGCACGTCTTATGGCTGAAGACAAATCAGTAAAAATGCTTGCTTCATATATAAAACTAGTACTTAGATGTAAGACATAAAAAAAAAACACTGAATAAAAAAATAATTCATTTATTTCGGGCTTCACCCATATTACATAAACAATTCAATCATCATAATAATATAAAATCAAAATCAAATGAATAATAAAATCAAAAATTAAAAGTCATTAAAATAATAATAATAATACATGTAAAGCTAAAAAAAAATAACATACAATAAATTATATTAGTACCTTCTCTTCGGCATCGGTACTGTTACATGTCTGTCACAGCAATGCCGAAGAAAAGGACAGTCCAGTCTGGCACCAATCATGTTCAGGACAATGTAGGAGCTAGCCCGCACTCTGCGCACCAAGGACGCGCACCGCTTGCGCATAGTCGTAATAAGTCGAATAAGTATTAACTATCAAATGAATAATTATTTGAATAATTAGTATGGATTAATTTGTAAATAATAATAAATTTACTAAATAATCAGTAAATAAGTATATATATTTTTTGTCTTAGAGAAATGGAGCTGTGTAATTACAGCTCCATTTATAACTCTGCCAAACTGCATAGCAGTTTGGCAGCGACGAGTAGGTATTGACATTTTAGCTATATAAATAAGCTTATAACTCAATATATGTTATGTTAACTTATGTTATACTTATATAAACTTATAGGTACACAGGTAATTTACTTAGATATTCTATTTAACAGTAGTTTTTTCAAGGCTAATTTAAATGTAGATTAGTTTATAAATTGTTTCTCAAAATTTTTAGGCAAATCATTGCATATTCTAGGCACCAGCCACTTTTTCGTCCGTGTTCCTTAATATTGTTAATGTTTATAATGCCATTGTAGCTGTGGCTTAGTTGCTTGACGGGTTCGACTGTGAAATATTTTAATGGGTTTAAACGTTTCATTTTGAAATTGTTGTGCTAATAATACATAATACAATTTACTTTAAAATTGGGACCTGGGTATGTCCCCAAATTGCAACCAGACCCACCGGTGGACGGGCAGCCGCGTACTCTTGGTTAACTGTAGTGAGCATTCTGCGATCCCCAAGCCGCCTGCCAAGCGTGGGGATTATGGCAACACCCCTCTACTAAGGGGGAGGCTTTCGTCCAGCAGTGGACGTCTTATGGCTGATGACGAATCAGTTAAAATGCTTGCTTTCTAATATAAAACTGGTACTTAGATGTACCTTTGAAATGTGAGCCGAAGCCAGGCAATGAGTCATAGCCCCGAGGCATAAAGTTTTCTCAGTCACTCGGGCAGGACTCGGGACAAAAGACAAACTTGTCGAGCGAATTTGTAAAAGGCTGCTTCAATTATTCCAAACAATTCTATGGTTCCTCTTCAAACCTGTTTCGCATTAATGCGGGTCTTACAACCCAAGGTCTATGTGATAACTAATATTTAATCTGTGTACAGGTTCCCTTAGTTAGCCTAAAGCAATTCGTACACACGGTGACAAAAGTAATAACACAATGCGCTTAAATGCAGTTTCGACAACCCAAACGTCACGTCAGCATCGCCGGCAATGACGTTACGGGCCCAATCACATGTCGTTCTAAAGGTGTGTATAGTGTACAGGGGCCGTACCGTGAACTGCTTATAGCGGGACCGAATACGCTCAGCTGCCGACGCGGCGCGACTGTGAATTTATCGCCTCGCAATAAGGTTCGCGGTCGCACAGTGTCGGTAGCTGAACCTATTCGGTCCCGCTATAAGCAGTTCACGGTACGGCCCCAGATCTGGCGAATGCGGTTATGAGCCGCCTGAAGGTCCTGACATGGCTTGGTTATTGAAATATAGATAGAAACCGGGACCAACAATTTAAGGTGTAATCCAACCCAAGGTGGCGCTCAGATGTAAATGCCACCCACGGTCACCCATCCAAAAACTGACAGATACTTGTCGCGTAGTACACGAACGGCCGTAGTAACTGCGAATACCTCCAGCCGCACTAATACAATTTGCGGGATTGCGGTCACCGGTGGATTACGACTCACTTGTTCAGAGACCGAGCAATGCGACGTGCTCGCTTGGAACTTGAGACTTGGAACGCACCAGCGAGACCATTCTGGGACACTCGATATTTCTTACCTAACAAACACTTTCATGTTCATCTCAATAAGCGAAACGGGTGACAGAAATAATGTCTATCGCACTAGAATAGCCTCCCTGAATTGTTCGGCCGGATTAAACTGGATATCCGGCAGGGGATGGAAACGGTGGAGGGGAGGGAAGATTGATTGATCAGTTTAAATGTGGGTCTGTGTCAAGCATACAATTTATGGGGCGATTTTGTTTGCAATTAAGTGATTAGATACCCTAATCACGTCCTGGACTTCAATTTTAGAACAGGACAGACAAGAATCTAATAAAGGCATTGAGAACGTATCCAAGTTTTGTAATTTTGATGACTCTCTATAATCGGCATTCAAGAGAGCTGGCTATACTTATAGTGACTTAAAGATGGCTTGGACTATGATGATGATGATGAAGAGGCATTCGCGGTAGTATTTACTCTAGGTTTAAGTATGGCTATGAATGATGATAATAGCTAAAATTTTACAAATTCAAATTTTATTTAATAAGATAACACTGGATCCATTTTTGTTAGTACACATAAAGAAAAACACTAAAACATTCAAAGGTTGCCTGGAAGAAATCGCTTAAGGTGATAAGGCTGCCTTTGTACTGCCGATGTATGTACCATTATTCGTTTTTAAGATATTTTACTGTTGGTGTACAATAAAGATGTATTGTATTGTATTGTAAAACTCATTCGCGGAATATTTTCTGAAACTTTAGGTGGGTTTACTACATCTTTCTGCGCTCTTAATTACACTGCGTGAGTATCAAATTTTTAGTCCAGAAAATACATCTTTGTCTGACATAATAAATATGTAGGAAGAGCGTCCAAGAATGTACATTCAGAATTTTATTCGTCTATAACTCTACACCATGTTGGATTGTTGGCACACAACAATGTTAACAGCCTCATTCACGAAAGTAAATTCATCTCTTCGGCCGGCTACGACTATGCGAGTCTCATTATGAATGTTACTATTAATTGGTTTACATCTAAGTGGATTACACAGACGTAAATATTGCTTTCACGTTGATTGAGATAGTTTCGCTTCCGTTTATTGCATAGATTTTCGAAGTATTTCTTTTTAGTAATCCCATTCGTTGATAAATTGAGATTGCCTCATCATCATCATCATTTCGATTCAAGGCTGTTTTTTTTTAATTTTATTACTTTGTATTTTTTTTATTGCCTCATTAAAGAAAGAAAGAAAGAAAGAAAGAAAGAAAATAATTTATTCTGTGTGTTTTTTTGTGTGTTTTATTTCTGTGTGTTAGAGTCGCGTTGAAATGTGAGCCCTATAACACTTCACATAAGTATTGCTTTGCATTGAGTGTTCGTCGCATCGACTACGCAATGACTAGATAATAGGGAATATGGATCTGTTTTTTTGTTGACTCACAAAAAAGCTGACTGGCAACAAAATAATTAATCGAAAGTAAGATTTTTATACGTGCACAAATAACGAAGGTATTTATAAACATTTTAGTTTCATGTTCGACAGGGAGGGCACTATACTAGGTTTATGACGACAAAGAACACGATTCCAAATCAAATTCTACACTAGCACGTGTTTTGCTAGAAAGGGACAGATGACTCCCTCCCAAATACTTTGAATTTGGACACTTATATTTCAGAACTTTACCGGCCGATTTCAATTATTTTTAACGTAAGCATCAGATACAGTTAAACTCCATTTATCATATTATTTTTAATAATTGAAACACATGCATATTTCCCTATTATTACTAATATTCGTAACATATTTTTTTCTATACTTTATTCAAGATTTTTATGCTCTTTCTGCTGGCCTTACTGATAGGTATACCTACCAGGCAATATCCTATTATTCAGATTATTATCAAAGTACCTGATGTTATTCCTTGGCTGTGCTGTACTAAGGCTTGAATAGCTAAAAATGCTTCCTTAGCAAAAAGGTTAAAAAAAATACGAAATTATTCTCATCAACAGCTCCAAAGACGTTCACAAGCTCTCAAGCTTATTCACGGATACATTTCTAATAATAGCAGTTCTAACGCGATGAATACTCCGAGTGGTCATTCCTATGCGTTACCCCTCATCATTAATACCGGTCTTCCTCTCAAACCGGCTAACTTCCAGCCGTGTCCCTTCCAAAATAGACTTTGTAAACAGGATTTAATGTTTAAAATTCCGTCGTTAGTAGTTGGTTATATAATAGTCGAGGGGAGGGTTGACCAAGGACGTCCATTGTAGAGCCGAGACCGCGATGAGCTAGGCTACTGTAACCGCGGGGGATAAGATAGTCGTAATGGACAGGTTTACTTAGCTGGATTACTAACCGAGGCGCAGTTCAAAATTTCATACTATTTCACTTTACAGACTACATGTTACAATTTACTGCTCGCCAAGATATTTATTTAGAAGTGCGTATCTCTGGATAAATAGGCAATAAAGTTGAATGTTCAATAATTTATATTGAGACACGTTTCATTGGTCTATGTAAATGTGTGGTATGAAAGTCTATAATTTAATGCCGACTACCGAATAAATAAAAGGATACGATACAGACATGCATGTTTACTATATAATATTCAGCCAAACTGAGACATAATGAAGAAGAGTAAATTGTGTTGTAGTTATGTCATGTAGATGCATGTAGAAGTAGAGATGTAATAAAATCTAAAGCGGCAAAATCTTAAAAATAACATGAAACATAACCTCGGCAGAGGTTACATATTTGAGCCGTTTGGTGTTGAGACATTGGGTCCGTGGGGACCGGGAGCTCATTATCTTTTCAAAAACATATCCGAGCGCCTGGTCGACGCGACGCGTGATCAATATGCTGGCGTTTATTTGGCTCAACGCATAAGCATTGCCATCCAGCGTGGCAATGCCGCCAGCATGCTGGGTACGCTGCCGACTGGTAGTGGGTTTGAGCATTTGGATTGTCTCTAGACTTTCATCGGTCTGGATACAATCCTTGTTTTTTGTTGTGTAGTAGGCTAAGTAGTCTTTGTAGTTTGTTGTAGTTAATAAAGGCTTATGCCTATAAAAAAAAAAAAAACTGCTTATAACTTTCGGTTCACATATCTCGCTACTATAATGTTTGTATCCTAATTTCTTACTTATAACAGCGAAAGATTGTTTTATGGTTAATTTGTTGGACCGTTTGTCTTTTTTGCAAGTTACAACGCAACAATGGATTTGTGGGTGTGATTGTGGAGTGTGTTTAGAGTGACACACTGTTTAGTATTTAAAGAGTACTTTTTATCCCGGATTACCATACAATCCCTGGGGGATATGCGGGCAAAGATTCGAGTAAATGTCTCAGAGTTCGACTAAAGAAAAATCTAAATTTCGAAATCAGTTAAGGGACTTACTTCTAAGTTTCTATTACTAGTCTATAACTGGATAAAACAAAACAATCTATTGTTTAAGATACCCAGATGATCCTAATGACGGTACTATAGAAGTCAGAAAACGGAGCACAGATTCGATTACCCCGAGGGCATTTCAAATCAATTACATATTTTAATGATTGGTTGTTTAACACAGATCAATAAGGGTATGGAACCATGCGGGATGGAATTATGTTTTAACCCCCCGCGGTTTTAGCCGCGATTGTTGGGATAAAAAGTAGCCTGTTTTATTCCGAGGTATAAGCTATATACCTCTATACCAAATTTCATCCAATTCCGTTCTGCCGTTTCAGCGTGAAGGAGTAACAAACATACACCGACAAACTTTCGCTTTTATTATATTCATATTTTTTAACATCTTCCTAACCACTTACAGAACTACCAAAAAAATAGTAAAGTTCTCTGATGAATTAAGGATCGACAAGTTGACGGCTCGAACTCATCGGTGGGCGCGGCTAAAAAGCATGCTCTCTTCATCAAACAAACTGTGGGAAAGGGAGAAAGAAAGATAAATGAGCGCGCAAATTTTTTTTGTCGACCTTTGGCTGCAGTGATGTGGTTGAATAAACTCTGAGTTAATTTATTCCAACTTAAGTTATTTGAAATGTTTATGGACTAAACTATGCCGCTTGATAAATTATTTTAGAGTTTTCGTATTCCTTATGTTATTTATTTACGTCCAATGTGGCGTTAAAATTGAGCTAAAATACAAGATGTTTCCTGGCTCATAACTTTCATGTTTATTAACTTTTTACTTTCGTAATAATTTACAATCCTAGATAATGAAGAGATTAATCAATATAATACTTAGTCTTGGACCTACTACCGCGTTTCTATGGAGAAGTGAGCAACTTGTCTACTCTTAATGAAACAAGTCTCCGGATTCCAGTCACTAAAAGCTTTTTTCTCTAAAAAACGATATCCCACAGAGACTAAAATAAATAAACCCGTCCACCTTAAATATTCAGACAACAATCGCCCAGTACCTACAAGGGTAGTTAAATAATTCAAAAGAGCTGAGCATCTTAAATGCTAGCTCGTGAAGGTAATACGCGGCTCGAGCCACATTTCCTTCAGGATTATAATCTTTGAGCAATTTTACGCGAGAGATTTGAGATCATAAATGTTGGATGAGGTGTGTGGGCACTGTCTGTAATGTTGCGGGAATGTTCATAAATGTTTATTTCTCCCCGCGAATAAAGATCAGCCAATTAATTTAGGCAGCGAAGATTCTTGTATTATTTTCGGAACTAAATACAATATATTGTATAAATGAGGCAAACATGTACTATGGACAATTTTGCCTGCGGCTTCACGCGTACTGTCTAATAACATAGCCTTATAGCAGTCAGCCGAAAAAAGGGTAGCATCGGTGACATGTTATTTTTAAATTGGACCAGTACCTACGTAGTTTGAGGGATTATCTTTTACTAGAGGTCGCCCGCGACTTCGTCCGCGTACGGAAGAAATTCGGCCCGCTCCCAAAATTCACCACTTTAAATCAATCCCGAGCAAATTTTTTAGCTCCCAAGTTTACCAACTCTACTAACTCTCCTCCTCCCCCCCCCCCCCCCGCCGACTTCCCCCCTTTGAATGAACTACCCAAATATCCATTTTCATCACTATAACTTCAAAACAAAGAACTTTCCATACAACATTCCACCCCCCTTTTCCCCCCTTAAATCGTCCCTGTATATTTTTTTGGAAAATAGCAAATAGCAACTACAAAAACAAAGGACTTTAATACAAACCCCTTTCCCCCCTTTGGGGGTTGAATTTCGAAAAATCCTTTCTTAGTATACCCCTACGCATCGAGACGAATACACCCTCCAAATTTCAAGTTTGTACGATTTGGGCTGTGCGTTGTCTGTTAGTCAGTCACCAATCAGTCAGGACAGGGCCTTTTATATGGTATAGATGGCTCTGTCCTGACTGATTGGTTATGTATTTGTATCTATCTATCTTTTTATATGTATAGATAGATAGATAGATATAAGATCAAACTTGCCTGTTTTGACATACTTATACATATTTTAGAGGCTATGAGTTACAAAGCGACAAAGATTATGTAAAGTGTTACATGAAAATATATTTTTTTATTTTGGCGTGTCACTATTTTGAAAACCACATCTGTGTTTGGTAGTTTTACAAAGAAACCCCTTCAGTATATCAAAGTTTTCTAGGGCATAGTTACGGATAGCATATAACAGAAATGATATACAGGGTTAGTTCTAATCAGTTAGCATCCTTTTAAGGACATATTCAGTACACCAAAACAAACAACTTATACTATGAGGCCAACACTGAAATCGCGAAAAAAATATCAGCTGTTCCATACACTTTGCCGAAGGTCGATGAACTTTTTGTATGGAATAACTGATATTTTTTTCGCGATTTCAATGTTGGCCTCATAGTAAAAGTTGTTTGTTTTGATGTACAGAATATGCCCTTAGAAGGATGCTAACTGATTAGAACTAACCCTGTATACGTAACTCTAGTCCAAAGTTATTCTGTAAATAGTAGTGTCGGTAGTTGTTCTGTGTGTGTGTGTTTTTGTGTGTATCTGAAAAGCGGCGACAGCGGAATATTTGGTCGTTTACGCAAGCGGCTAGTTTCTTAGAAAACAATAAATACCTGAAATGCTTACGCGCCTACTGCCAATTGTTAAGGTAAGTATAAAATATGTATTTATTGTGAGGTAGAGAATTCTTGTTAATTTTGCTCTAAAGCCTTGTATAACGAAGGTTTTGTTTATCAACATGAATAATAGAAAGTTATTCAAAAACATTCCATTATGATACTTATATATGTATAACTCTTATTATGCCCCTGAATAATAACGAACAGCTTTTAAAAACAGGGTTAGTTCTAATCAGTTAGCATTATTTTAAGGGCATATTCTGAACATCAAAACAAACAACTTTTAATATGGGGCCAACATTGAAATCGCAAAAAAAAGCTGTCTCATACATTTTGCCCAAGGTCGATGAACTTTATGTATGGAACAGCTAATATTTTTTTCGTGATTTCAATGTTGGCCCCATAGTAAAAGTTGTTTGTTTCGATGTACAGAATATGCCCTTAAAAGGATGCCAACTGATTAGAACTAATCCTACGAATTGAGACAATATAATTATGTTTATTAACTAGAGTTATTTGTTTCGTAATGAAATTATAACAGCCTACATACATAAATACCTACTCAACACGGACTCTTATTAAGGCCAAATTAAACAAACAATATTTTTCATAGAAGTTACGAATAATAATATATTTAAGGCGCTTAAAATGTATGGGGCGTATTGAACCCAAAATATATGGCCAGAAAAATTAGTGGGTATAAAGAAATTTAACATCTAATATCTCAGGGTGACAAGCGCAGTGCAGTGCGGCGCAGGATTGTATTCGAAAGTTCACAATTCTGGCACTGCTATTGTTAGGGTCAGGCGTGACGCTTACCACCAGGCGAGAGTCTCGCTAGTATCGTCCTTAATAGTATTAAAAAAAAACTTTCTATACTATAACATGTAGAAAAAAAGGTAAGTTTATGATTCTCATTCGGTCTTTCGAAGTGAGTAATAGTACATTATGATACGAGTGTGCTATGTTGGTCATTACACTAGAGGCGGTATTATGCGCGCGAGCCGCAGGCGAGCGCGATAAGGAAGCCGAGAGTGTAATGACTAACATAGCACAAGAGTTTCATACGCCTGTTTTCATCACACTTGCGAGGTAAAAACAAACTTTTTTTGATAATAATCAACCACTCAGCGAAAACGTCAAAAAACATTTGCGGAAAATGGCGCCCAAAGCCAGCAATGCGCGCGCAGGTTGACATTTAGTTCAGCGGCATAAGTACTCTCTGTTGGTATTACAAAAAAACTTTTGAAAATAATCAACCACTCAGCAAAAACGTCAACAAACATTTGCGGAAAATGGCGCCCAAGGCCAGCAATGCGCGCGCAGGTTGACATTTACTTCAGCGCCATAAGAACTTTCTGTTGGTATTACAAAAAAACTGTAAGTATTACCCGGCTATATTAAGAGTGCTTCGTATACATACGTCTAATTGCAGTCACGTACAAACTTGACTTTACCGGGTTATACCTATTATAGCACAAGTGCCGTAATGTAAAGTAAAAAGCACGCGTGTGTAATAGCTTGGATTATGAGCCTAAAACCGATGCAATAAGATACTATATAATTTGAATATTTTTGTATGAAGTGATTCCACACTTATGGTATTTCTATGTTTTTAAAGCTTAAACAGGAAGAAAAATTATGACCTCCGGCAGGACTCGAACCTGCATACGAGCAGTCGCTATGGGTTTCCGTCCCAACTGCTTTGCCAATTAAGCTACAGAAGTCTCTGCCTTAGATGCCAAATTTACGACTGCTCGTATGCAGGTTCGAGTCCTGCCGGAGGTCATAATTTTTCTTCCTGTTTAAGCTTTAAAAACATAGATACTATATACTTTCACAACTAAAACTCACTACTCACACAAAGGGTATATGGTCACTAACCATGCACCTTTTGGCAGAGAGGTACGCCTTGGCTTGCCACCTTAAATGGTATAGTATGCTCGAAGGTTGATTTGTAATGATTCTATTTTTTTTTTAATAGTTAATTTGGTTGATTCTGGCGGTTTTAGTTGACAGTTCTAAACTAACTAAAGTATTGCTGTCCTTAGCTAACATGCCTAGTAAAAAAGTGACAGAAATACTTTAGTTAGTTTAGAACTGTCAACTAAAACCGCCAGAAGCGACCACAATACATACATAAAGATGTTTTTGTCTATTGTCTATGCTATGCTAAGGATGGATTGCGTCCACTCTTGTCACGCTCGATTGCCCATCTCCACTGCTCGAGAAGATATCACCGGATCCATGTCAGTGTCATTTTCACAGGTAATCTTAAGGGGGCGACCAATGCCAGAAGTAAGGAAAAGGTGTATTTTTAAACACATCGTTTAATGATTAAGAACGTACATATTCAGATAAAAAAATACTACAGGTAGGAAAAAAACTTAAAGAAGCCGTGTAACCGAATAGAATCTTGAAAAATAATCTGGTTTATTAAAAAAAATACAAATTACTAAAAAAAAAAAACGGTTTTAATTAAAATGCTATAAATTATCAGTGATAACACCACATTATTTTTTACGAATGACAGCCAGACTAATGTTTTAGCAGAGTGGTTAATCTTTTTTAGTTTAGTTACCATTTTTTTTTATTTCATGGCTATATTTTGAATAATTGAATAAAATCCCACCTAAATTGCTTAAAGCCATCATCATTATTGTGTCGTGCGATTTTCGACTCTAAACTGATGCAAGACGCGCGGGTGAAATCATGTATTTTTCTGGCAGGCGCACTCTTAACTACACGTGTGCTAATCATCCCCAGGTTCTCGATCGGTCGCACGTACTCTCCCGTCGACTCGATCTATAGAACATTTACTTCGATAATCCGCGTCGAGTCACTTACAATCATCAATTCGAACGGAAAACGCTGCGTTTCCTCATACTACTAGTTGCTGAGTAATGCTTGGTGACTTGGTGAACGTCTGTTTGTGTACAGATTAAATAACACTTACTTAGCTACTCTGTTTATGTTTTTATGACTACTGCTACCTATTTTCATTTAATTTATTGATGAATGCTTCTTTTGATTTACTATTACAAAATTCAATTCACTTCCCAATTAATTTAATGTACCTAATATGATCATTTTAATGTAATCTCACTTTAGTTTATAAAAGTAGGTAAGTAAGTTCGTACAGGATGAGTGGCCAGCCCAAGTGTCAAAGTTAATGTGCCGCCCGAAGGCCTCTGACATGGCTGACGTCAGTTTAGTTTATATTAGGCTTGTTTATAAGCGCGCGCGATAAATCTAGGCAGTTTATACCATTTTAGGACCCCAAGATAAAGGCTGTGCCGAGTTTGCGGCCCTATGCTAACTCTAGGTAGCTGCTAGTATGTAAGCTTAAAGCCAATAAATAATGTTTTTTTTATTTTGATGTGTTTATGACTGTCCAGTCTAATCAGACTACTATAAATACGAAATTACTTAACTCTGTCCTTTGTTCGGTGTATGTGTCGCAGTAAGATAATTATTAGAGGTTGTGCCTCCCTCGTCCTGTGACGTCTCATCCTTCAGCCGGGATATAATTATGTACCTAGGGTTATTACTATATCCCGTAACTCTTAGTTATTAGATCAATAGTTTTAAAAAAAACTATAGGTATTACCACCGATAAGAGAGAAGTGAATAGAACGGAAATGTGACGAGCCGCGCTAGCTGCCATTAAGTACATAGCCGGCATTAAGTACATTTGTACTTAATGTACTTAATGCCGGCTAGCTAAATAGAGAAAATAATTCAACTAAATCAGGCCTACCAGTGGTAGACGTGACTACTGGATCATACAATATATCAAATTCAATTTCCCAACAGAAAATATTTCCTCGTTTGTATTTTAACTTGTTACGTGAAGACGACACAGAAAAGCAATTTCCTCCGTCGAACGGAAAATTTTACACTTAATATAGAAAATCGGCATCAGAACCTTGACAAAAGATTTCGAGAGTTTCCATCGAGGATCCTCGATCCTCGATGGGCCCTCGGAGATTTTAAGAAAAGGAAAAACCGTCAAGATGTTTTAGGGACTTATTTCATATAAAAGTGGCCGAAGAGCGAAATCGTGCCGAGAGTGAGTGATAAAATAAGAGAAGTTTAAATAATTAAGATATATAGGCAAGCTGGACAACATCTCTGCTATCCACGCTGATAACACGATAATTCGTTTCTAAAAAAAATACAACCGACTTCGAATACCTGGATGACATCTTCATATTTTCTAGTAATTTTGATTTAAAACCAAAGTACTGAACCGATTTGTATAAAACTTATATGGGACCACCTCTTACCTACCAAACAAAAAAAAAGAATCATCAAAATCAGTTCATAATTGGCGGAGTAATCGCATAACATACATAAAAAAAACTTAGTCGAATTGAGAACCTCCTTTTTTGAAGTCGGTTGATAAGGGTTGGCACGTATTCATGCATAGATTTATAAAGAACAAGCAACGTAAAAGCTCAACTTGTAAAATTACAAGCTGAGCAGATTCACTCACATAGAAAACGCGAATACCTACTATGTAACTTGTATTTTATTTGTATAAAACAGTGTATCGATTTTCTACTGTAGCGCTTGGAGTACAAATTAGCTTCAGTGCAAGCGACATGTTTGTAGTTGTATATATCAACATCATCATAATCAGCCTATCATAGTCCTGCTGGAAACAGGCCTCTCCCAAGGCAAGCCACTCAGCCTCATTATCAGCTGTCCAACCACTCAATAGTCTCCGGGCGTCCATCGCTATATATGTTTGCCGATTCGTGGTCTCCACTCTACAATACGTGTACCTCGGCAGTTGTCAGATCAGCAAAACGTATACGAGGTTTCCAAGTTCAAGTGGCAATGGGCAGGCCACATCGCTCGAAGAACTGACAACCGATGGAGAAGAAAGGTTCTTGAGTGGCGACCGCGAACCGGAAGACGCAGCGTAGGAAGGCCTCACATTAGGTGGACCGACGACATTGTAAAAGTCGCGGGCAACCGGTGGATGCAAATGGCAAGTTGTCGTACAGTGTGGCGGTCTAAGGGGGAGGCCTTCGTTCATCAGTGGACGTCGCCGGGCTGATGATGATGATGATGAACGTATACGACCAGGCCACTGCCACTTCAGCCTAATATTATGCTGAGGTGACGGTGACTTTAGTTTATTACTTCGTCCAGGGGCCGTACCATGAACTGCCCCTGGACGTTTAAGAAAATATTGTTAAACCTAAACTGTTAGGCCTCTAATGTAGCGATCAAAATCAGCCCAGTCTACAAGGAACACTGAGACAAATCACCTGGGACTGGGCATCATTAGGACGGTTAACCGCAGGAATGTCGGTGTAACCTGCCTGCCTCGCTACCGTCTGAGAATGTATTAAATAGGTACCTACGAATAATTGTTTGGCTGATAACCGGTGCTCGATCGTAAAAGTAATATTTCCATTTCCGTCGTTATGAATGTCATATTAATCCTCATCTTAAACAGCCTAGTTTACAGATGGTCAAAGACCTCCACAAAGGAACACCAGTCAGCGCAAAAATTAGGTTATTAGTACCTATTTTTGCTTTTTTTTTTAATACGCTTTTTTTTTAATACAACCTACTTCAACTTCGAATACCTGGATGACTTCTTCATATTTTCTAGTAATTTTGAGTTAAAAACCAAACTACTGTACCGATTTCGATAAAATGTATATTATGGGACCACCTCAGAAGTATTACCTACCAAACAAAAAAATAATCATAAAAATCAGTCCATAATTGGCGGAGTAATCGCATAAAATAAAAATAAAACAGTCGAATTGAGAACCTCCTTTTTTGAAGTCGGTTGAAAAATATAACATACTTTAACTTCGAATACCGGGATGATTTTTTCATACTTTGTACCGGTTTCGATAAAATGTATATGGGACCACCTCAGAAGTACCTACCAAACAAAAAGAATCATCAAAATCAGTTCATAATTGGCGGAGTGATCGCATAAAATACATACCAAAAAAAAAACATTCAGTCGAATTGAGAACCACTTTTTTTGAAGTCGGTTGAAAACAACATGAACAACAACAATAACAAACACACAACGACAAGCGTAAGTTGGTGCTCAATTACCTACAAAAATCGAGCTTAATCACTCATGTGCAGTTCCATGCCCTTGTGTCGTCTCTCGCGTGGCGCTAAAGGCAGAAAAATCATAATTCGCAAGTGCGATAACAGAATCACACTGCTGGTCGATCTTCGGATTTTCGCTTCCAACCAAGCCGGCTTCCCCATCGAGTCTTAGAGCGTCCTACGTTTGCCGTTTCGTGGAACATGACCGGCCCCAACGACTATCGGTTCTGCGACGCGTAATCCACCCGTTATGCATCTATCTATATATAAATCGGAGCGAGATATTTTTTTTGTCGAGTTATTCAGTCGATTTTTGTTTGTCTGTGGTCGGCGAGATATTATTTAGAGCGGGTAACACCGAATGAGGTTGCGAGTGTCATGGCGTCTAGTGGCGGACTTCACTGGGTTGTGGTGACAGCCGCGGAACGTAATGCACACGTGCAAACTCATTGGCTCTAAAAATATACTATTACAACTATTATTTGACCAATCCTTATTGAAACTGTGATTATTACTGTGGCAATATTGAAAATGCCGTTTCATCGAACTAGTGCTGTTATTATTTCATTGCCACCGTAACTACGCATGACGGCCGTCGAGGGCCATCGAATCTGCCACCGGATATACCCTCCGAGATGTTAGAGACTCGGTCATATATAAAAGGCTCTGTCCTGACTGATTGACTGACTGACAGACAACGCACAGCCCAAACCTCTAGTGTGTAAATAATAGGAACAGAAACTTAAAAAATCGGATCAAAATCTTTTTCATTTTACTCAAGCTAGCCATACCGACCTATCTTTAAATTGATCGGTTAGTAAACGTACGTATGTATACTTTTATTGCCAGAGTTTGTTAAAGCCCCAACTGGCATATAGGTAAGGCGATATCTTAGAAACCCATCTATTAGTCGAAGGCAGCTAACTAATCCGGAATTAAACAAAGATTAAGATGTGTGTTGACATGGGCCTCTCGAGCTAAAGTATCGTGTTTCGACATGGTGTTTTGTGTGTCCCTTATTTTAAGAGAAATTTGAGCTTCGGTTTTAGAAAATAGGTTCGTTTTTAACTTAATAAATTAATATATTTGATAGTATGTGGTGAGAGAGGGAAAGTATTCAAGGGATGCCTTTATCCTTCGACTTCGTCCGCGTACGGAAGAAATTCGGCCCGCTCCCAAAATTCACCACTTTAAATCATCCCGAGCAATTTTTTTTGCCCCCCTTTCGGGTCGAATTTCGAAATACCTTTCTTAGTACACCCCTACGCATCGAATACACCCTCCAAATTTCAAGTTTGTACGACCAGCGGTTTGGGCTGTGCGTTGTCTGTCAGTCAATCAGTCAGGACAGAGCCTTTTATATACAGGCTGTTAGTTTGAACACCGTTATCCTTCTAGGATTTCATTGTACTCATCATTATGAACAACTTTTACTATGGGGCCAACCCTGTTTCACAATAAAATTTATTCTATTCTATTCTGAAATCACGAAAAAAACTAGCAACCCGTATATAGAATAGATAATTTTGATAAATATACGTGTTCCCCGAAACCTACGAATAATTTGACAACAGCAGAGCGCAAATCGTTATAGAAATATGTGACAGGTAAATCCATTATTTTACACATGTGGACCTAAAAGAGACATTTTAAACCCCAAGAACGCAGAATGCATTCTGCAAAGTAAACTAGAGACCGGAGCACATATATGTATTCAATTTACATTTTAATGTTTTCCCTGCAATCTCTAGCAGTTACCAGCAAACGGATCGCAGGCAAGAACTCTAAAATAACATGTTATGTGTAGACCGACTAGCCGGCCCATTAAAATACCTCCAACCCACGCAGCTTAGCGCCGACATGCTAAAACATTGCTTATCTTCTTCTTGATAAAGTTTATTTCACACTATAAAAAATGCAGGAGCACGTTACTTGATGAACCATAACAGGCATGGATTTTATATCGATAAAGGAAGAACGGATCAGGTAAACTGTTTTGGTTGTATAAAAGGCCTTGAAGCCATCCTTTTGAAGGAAAGGTTAAAGCCACTTGGAGTACAGTTAATCTACAATCAAAGTGAACGTTAATTTATAGCACTGCGGAGTTGAAAGCAATTTAACAATGAAACCGGCCGTTTGTCTTGTATTTATGATTGGACATTAATGAAATTTCTGTTAAATTAATCTGTAGGAGTGGCCCGTACCAATACCTACTGTAGATTTTATCTAGTAAGGAATTTATCAGGATTATAAAAAAGTTCACAGATATAAAATACTAAGTGCTAGATAAAGAGTGCATTTATTCCAAGTAAGATTAGGTTCTTAGATGTGAACAGTAACAGAGTAATGCATATATTACACGGGCTTCGTACTTCTCATTTGTAATAATCGATTAATATTAATATGACACTTGTCGCTTAATAAATATGATCAAGTTCTATTCGATTGCATTGACACTTGACAGGACTTTGCAGGGATGCTGGCAAATAAACCAGAGATGGACTCTAGTACATCGATATATTTCCACGTTTTAAATAATCACAACCAAGAGGCAACTGCAGTTTTTTCGACTCCACATTACAAAAGGCAACCAAATCAAATTATCTTTTTATAAGTTTCCATATACAAAGGGAAGTAAGTAATTATGGTAATCTACCGATTCCTCCTGCTGATACAAGCGAAAGCGAAATCGTTTGGGCGCCTTCGTCCCGGAAAGAAACATTCAGAAGGTGAGATGGTGCAACCGGACATACGTAGACGGCCAGGCAACCTGGTTTCCAAGTATTTTAAGCAGCTTCCGCATCTTCTGTTTGCAACACACAAGTCAGCCGAGCATGCTTCCACGATCATTAGTCCATGCCGTTTTACCACTAAATCGCAGCCATTTCAAAATTGCCTAATTTTACCAAGGTTGATGTAACATGCATTATACGTAATCGGCCGTCTGTTTTCATTTACGTACTACATTTTTGTATGTTTTCTTGTCATTAGGCAAGCGGATAGATGTTTTTACCTTTGTACGTCGCAATACTTCGCATCGATGGCACGCATGCATAAAGTTTCGGTTATTCTATCAGACATGGCAGGTTCACGATCGCAGAGATAACATTCTATAGAGAGGCCCTAACACTCGTAACTCATACAATCCAAAGTGAATCCACTACGTGTAATAACCAAGTTTAAGTTAGCTTTATATATGTATGTAATCAAACGATAACGTATGTTTGTATTATGTACTTACTGTAGTCATTAATTTTTCGAAGTAACTTTCAAAATATACACATTTTTTACCGAGCGAGCGAAGTCTTTAGAGCAACTGGCAAAATATGCTTTTATCTATCTGGGTTTAAGCTATGATTTCTATGATTATTTGGAGTATTTCTAAGTTAGGTGTCGGAGGTGGGTGTATGGAAGTTGGTACTGGCTTACAGGTCGTATTTTTCAGCTAATCTTGGTAACAGGTTGTACAATATCAACGATTTTTGTTTTATTTATACGGGAATACTCACGTTTTATTAAATCGGATACTCCGACTATAGTTTCGATCACACCCGGTGACCTTTTTTCAAAGAGTGAAAACAGAGCGATGAGTGATGTGTCAAAACCACGTCAGTTTTCATAATAATATCAAAGATAGATTTATCGTCGGCGATGTTGATTTGAGGATTATTTCCCCCAAAAAGGGGAAGGTAAATGTAAAGTAAGGTGAAGGCTGTGGCGCTATTTACTAGCCGATTTTCCTTATATTCGAAATTCTTGTTTACAGTTTTGTTTAGTTCTCGCAAGGTGGTTACGAAAATGTACTAACTTTTACATACTCTTGGCTCAGGCGTCGAGTCTTTGAGCTTCTCTGTAGAATAATATCTTTGGGCTCACGATTGAATAGAAAATATTTGTCAATCAAACAAAAGCGTGGGCGACATAACCGATCAAACCGGAATCATGTGTGACTCTCCCAAGAACTAACATGGACTGTTGACTGAAGAAAAAGCATTACCCTTTACTTTTGAGTCGTAGTTTTTTTTTAATGTACAATGAAGTGACGAGACGAGCTAGACGTTCGCCTGGTGGTAAGCAGCACGCCTGCCACTAACAGCAGCAGGGGCAGAATTGTGAACTTGCTAACACAATCCTGCGCCGCACTGCACTGCGCTCGTCACCCTGAGATATTAGATAGATGTTAAATCTCTTGATACCCAGTAATTTCTCTGGTAAAATTCAAACCGGAACACAATGCTTGCACACTACTGCTTGGCGGTTGAATAACTGGCAAAGGTGTGGTACTTCCCCAGGCGGACTCTGCAGTAGAGTCCACCTGGGGTCTAAATGGTCCACTACAAAAAAAAACTCCTATCCATTCTAAAAAAACTCCGTTACAAATATCTCCCATGAAAGGACAGTAAGGGTCAGTTTTGTGACTTATTACGATTAATATTAAATCAACCAGATCATACTATTAAAAATGCGAAAGCAGTTATCTTTTGGATGCCTGTTTGTTACCTTTTCACGGTTAAACGGCTGGACCGATCTCGACGAAATTTGGTACAAAGGTTGTTACATTATGGCAAATGTTTTCCCTTGAGAAAGTTACTAGAAGCCTGTTAAATACAGGTAAAACCGCGTGACAACACTCAGATTATAATATAAGATATAGTACACGAGTACGTGTAGGAAACATCTAAATAATCATACATTAATTATATTTGCATTAAAAATAAGTACCACAAGTCATCAACTAAATATCTATTTATAATAAACTTCTAACATGCGTAAAAAAATTACTCACGAGCCAAGATCAAGTTCAAGAAAAACGACCACCATGTAGGGCTGGCGGAAATTCCCAAAACGAAAACCAGTTTACGCATTAGCATCTAAACTGCTAAATACGTCTCGATGTGCGATTTTTTTATCTCAGTTAGGAGCGTTCTAGCCGTCAAAGACTCGGCAGCTTGGCTCTTGCCTTTAAAGACAAGTGATTAGTCTATTTAGAGTGCAATGATTCGTTGACACCAGTCGGGCTATGATTTATGGTAGCCATGCATTGAATAATGCCTCACTGCTTGACGACTGATATCATCTGATTTATCTTAGTAGTGGTTTGCATTTCTCATCATGTGAGTGCTTGAGTTATGTCATGCTGACAGTTTAACAGGTTTCATTTAGGTGAAGGTTTGACCAAAACTTCGATGTGCGAAATTGCAAGATTTTGCTTAACTTTGCCATTATTGAGTACCTAAATTGAGTTGTTGGCTAATTCGTTTTTGGAACAAGACTTTCAGTGGAAATTTCCTTCCACGTATATTTATTTTACAGCATCAACATCACAGCTCTGCGATTATTTATGGAAAATGTATCGTGCTTATGTTGTGAATCGTGCTAGGTATTTCGGTGCAGTTGCATGTTCACGAAACGCTGTATCTGGGTATGTCCTAAAACTGCATCCAGGGGGTCTAGACAAGAACCACTTTCTGTTAGCGTTAACGCCTGCGGAAAGGTAAAATTTATGAAAATGGCATTAGCAGTCACGTGACATTTCTCAAGCTAATGTCATTTTCATACGATTTTATCTTTCCGCAGGCGTTAACGCTAACAGAAAGTGGTTCTTGTTTAGACCCTCAGAAACACCGAAGGACGGGCAGCAGCGTCCTCTCGGTTTAAGAAGGAGGCTTTTGTCCAACAGTAGACGTTTACTGGCTGTTGCTGCATGTTCACTGGTAGACAAGTATACGGATGGTTGACAACCATGTATGTTATAAACACTGTTTGAGGCAGAAATGTTTTGCTGTTTCCTCAGTTACTTTGCAAATACTTGTAGCTGTAAATATTTACGAGTCCGTTTAAAATGAGTCTTCACACATCGACGGAGGCATGAATCATCGACCGAGAATTTCATTTATCGCTTCGCAATGACAATAAAACAGCTACATAGCAGCTGGTTTACGATATCGATTGCTCAGCGCAAATATTTCATACGTGAACCGTGCCCTAAATCAAAGTTTCTAGTTATAATATAGTCTTTTGAAATTGAACTGGTTAAATGACGACACTAAACTTGGACCTGGATATGTCCTAAAACTGCATCCAGAACCACCGGAGGACGGGCAGCAGCGTCCTCTTAGTTAACGGTGGTAACACTGCGATCCCCAAGCCGCCTGCCAAGCGTGGGGATTATGGTAACCCCTCCCTATTAAGGGGGAGGCCTTCGTCCAGCAGTGGACGTCTTTTGGACGATTAAAATCAGATTTAATGTTTTAGGCTCATATCACAGACAAACCTATTTACAAAGAAGTGGACAGCCTCTTCCTCAACATATATTCTCCCTATTAGGTACCTACTTGATATTCCTCTTGGGTAGTCCAGTCCAGTAAAAATACCTGTTTAATGTCACTCTCCATCTTTTTCGGTCACGCGCCAATCGTAAAAAAGACATGATTTAAATTTTATCAATCTCATTTTTGTCTAACTCATAAAATAATGTTTTCGTGCACGGCGACCCAAAATGTGTCTTGATTCTTCACCTCTGGCACTAAAAGGCGCCATCCCTTTCTACAAGCAAGTTGAGTTCATCCCAACTTCCCAAGCATCAAGTACCCGAAGATGTTTTGCCACCTCATCTTTCCATAAATTTATAATTGGGGCGGCCCGGCCGACGAGCTTTCAGCTCTCTGGTAAGACAGACCCATTTCGTTTCAAAAGATTATATCCGATAACACGTGATAATAACTAGTGTTTATTCCTCGATTATCTAAGCGAGGCATTAGAGGAATTTGGGAATAGTATGGGGCCGGCGCGAGCGCTCGGACAAGGTCGTTGCCTGTCACCGGACCATTTGAACGAGTAGGTACGCCAGATTTCTATGGGCTTAGAGCTAGTAGGGACTGATAAAAATTTGCTACTGCTTGTAATAGTGGTACTGGCTTTTATTTAATATAGTTTACATACTTAGGGTAGCCAGGGAGTAGCGGACACTTAGTTAATGTATCAGAGCAACCGTTGAAGCTTATTTTACTAATTTAGCCACGTGTGTCGGATTTGCGTGTCCAGCAGACCCGTTGTCCTACGTTAGTGACAAGTAGCGACGCGACGCGATGCGAAATCCAAATAATTATTTAAGGTCCAGAATGCTGCGAGTCACTATATCGCATGCAATTCATGATTATTTTGGATGAAAAATCGCAATCGGTGTAATTACTGTTATGAGAATAACATTTGGGTAAAAAGTAAAAAAAAAGTTTTGATACAAGCCTGTTTCTTTAGATGTAATTTTTTTTGATGTGTTAATGTTATTTTGAAAATTTTCACCAGTTACGATTTTTCAATTCAGTGGTTGTAATTCGTGATTGTTCTATACGGTCTATCTAAAAAACCTTAAAATTTACGATGGAGATAGCGGTAGTGATCTTAGCCTTAAATGATCTGATGACTAAGTTTAAGTTTGACTTGATAATGTCTCTAGGGTTACCTGCTTGCTAAACCCATTGTAATATTAGGTAGGTATGGTTTGATGCTACTATATAATGTTTCAGTAGCTGATATGCAGGAAGGAAGATCATCCTTAAATTGACAATAACACATTGTTCTAGTTTCGCTTTTGTGACTAATATACAGTAATTATCTATTAGGGGGATTACCTAAAATATGGGGTCTCGCGAATCATTAGCACTAACCCGAAAGGACATCATTGCATTCATCAGTGTGAATGACTTTTGTCTCACTATGGGACCAACCTTGAAATTTCCAATATGCATAGTGTCTAAATGCAGACTTATCCACTTATCTAAAAAATATTTATAAAAGTATTCTATCAGCTATCTGGTTTCCATAATACAACCTTTGTTAAGTATGGGGCTAGGTGGCGCTGTGTATAAAATAAGTCGCGATATTTTTTTATTTTTTTATCCCACAATAAAATAATATAATAAAAAGTAATTAGGTAAATAACCCATGGTATAAGCTACAATTATGTGAATTTTAGCCATTAGATACAGAAATAAATGAGAAAAGCGTACAGTCAAAAAAGCGCAAATATCACACTAAATATTACAAATACGAAACTTTTTGAAAGGGTGTGTATTAAAGTGGGTTGTAATAAATTTTTCTATGAACTCTTACTAAGCATTTATAATGAACACACATAAAAAATGTTACATGACAAAGACCACTTCAAAAGAGATTCTGATTTATCTCTCACCTCAATACCCAAACTGGTTTTGGATCTAAAATCTTATATGAAATTGTTCAGACATCTTCTTGTCTAGGTATTTAAACCAATAATTTGAAGCTTGTCAGTCTGTCTGTATTTACATGGGAAATGGTTGTTTAGGTTAGTATCGAATTTTAGGCGACATGGCATACGAATTTTACCGTGTGTCGATCCCAGGCCAGTACCAAATGAGTTTCTTTGAATTTATATACGTATAGATTTGAAAAAAATCACACAACTGAGTTTTTGGTCACACAAAAACAAAACATTGTGAGAAAACTATAATATCATCTGGAGAATAAATTCAATAGGCTAGATGACTGGTTTTTTTTTATTGTCCTATTAAACTATGGCCCATAAATATAGCTGATTAATGAAAAGAAAATGAAAATCTGATGAAAATAAGCAACTTATAAGCATTTTAATATCATGCTAGACAGTGAGGAGATTATGACGTCACTTCTCTGTACGCCATATAAATTCTATTCTGACAAGTAAGGCGTGACGGTGGGAAAGGGACAGAGTTGTCTCTAACGAAAACTTTGAACGCTCATATATCAGAACATTATTAACCGATTTTAATTATTTTTTCAATAAACATACTATATTTACTTAAATTCTTCATCAAAGCTATTGGTTTCAACGATATAAACATCAGTCATCTACCCTATTACGTATGCGAATCTGCCAACCCGCATAGGGCACGGTGGTGGAGTATCACCCAATCTCCCTTTTAGAGTAGGCTTATGCCCAGCCCTGGGTATGTCCTAAAACTGCAGGATCACCGGAGGACGGGCAGCAGCGTGTTTTCGGTCAACGGTGGTGAGCATTCTGCAATCCCCAAGCCGCCTGCCAAGCATGGGGATTATGTCAACCCTTTCCTATTTAGGCGGAGGCCTTCGCTCAGCAGTGGCCGACTTCGGGATGATGATGATGATAACGCCCAGCTGTTGGATAGGAAAGGCTGATGCTATGATGTGAAATAGAACAAAAATGTGTAAGTCATTCTTACAATAGGGAATATGCATGAGTTTAAATTATTAAAAATAACAGGATAAATGGAGAGTTTGACTGAATCTGATGCTTACGTCAAAAAATAATTAAAATCGGCTGGTAAAGTTCTGAAATATAAGTGTTCTAAGTTTCTGGGAGGGAGTCATCTGTCCCTTTCGAGCAAAACACGTGTTTGTATAGAATTTGTTTGGAATCGTGGACTTTGACGTCATAAACCTAGTATAGTGCCCTCCCTGTCTAACATAAGACTAAAATGTTTATAACTTCGTTATTTATGCACATATTAAAATTTTGTTTTCGATGATTTGTTTTGTTGCCAGTCAGCTTTTTGTGAGTCAATAAAAAAAACACAACATGCATATTCCTTATTTGCATCTCTACTTCTACATCGCAGTAGTGACACAGCTCCAAAGGTAGACAGGTACTGTAGTCTATACCTACCTTCTTAGACACATTGGAATTCAGCAAGCAATGATTGTTCATACCTCTATGCAAACATTAGTGGGTGTTACCATTGTTATAGAAGACACAGGTGTGTCGTACATTCAGGTACAGTTAGGAACCAGTTTTGAGTACTTACTACCGGTCTTAATTGAAAGTTAATAAGATTCGTGGCATATATTATATTTGGGTATTAGACTGAATTAGTTTGCTAACACCAGGGTCCTGTTTTATAAAGCTACAAGTCTCTTAGTGAAAAACTGGCAACACCGCAAAAAATATTGAGTATGGCGTTTTCTAAAGCTACATGACAACCAGTGTAAAAAACTACAAGTACAAGCACTTGTATACAAGTTAAAGACAAACCATCTACCTGTAACTGGTAACTTATAGTTACTGGTACAAGAAGCTAGTACAATAGGCTAGATGACTGGTATTTATTTTATTGTCCTATTCAAATGTGGCCCATAAATATAGCTGATTAATGAAAAGAAAATTAAAATCTGATCAAAAATAAGCAACTTATAAGCATTTTAATATCATGCTAGACAGAGAGACGAAACAGCAGAAACAGCAAATCGTGACGTCACTTGTCAGGACGCCATATAAATTATTTTCTGACAAGTAAGTTTAAAAAGTTAAAAAAAAGACATAATACAGCAAACCTCCTTTTTTGGAATCTGTTGAAAAATCAACGAAGTTGTCTTTTGCCTCTGTTTTTTAATGAAAATCTTATACTGCGTTCCGTAATGCGCTAAAAGTGATAATATCGCGAATCCGACCAAATTTAATAGTCACAAAATATAAGGGCTTTGATTTGGTTGAGTAATACTTCTGACTTTGGTCGGATTCGCGATATTATCACTTTTAGCGCATTACGGAACGCAGCATTAGTTCCACATTCATGCTGGATTGCTGCTGCTTTTAGTCTGTAGAAGCCTTAATGATCCTTGAAGTAAAATTTAAAATTAGTGCATGTGATTATAATCCAGAAATAAATTGTCTGATGTAGCACATATGATCACCTAGTTGGCATAGAGCCATGTTTAAAATCAAAACATTAACACTCATTTTAACACACTGCTTGCCACACCAGAATAATATATTAAGTGAGGTGTGTAAGATCTGCCTGTTTTATCAAAAGTTTATGTCAGGAAATATGGCACACAAAAATGTTTACCCAGTTTTGTGGTCTATATAAAAAAAAAAAATAAGGCAAATGAATAAAAGTTATGTTCATTCAATATTGTATTTGATTAATTAATTAATTAATTAATCGCAGCTATTTATTTATTTTACGAAAACTAACAGCCTAAATAAATGAATAACACTTGGTTCTATGACCTGGCCAATTATAAGTTTTCGCCAATAGAATAAAATCAATAATATTTGAGCAATGACTGCACAAAGAATATTTATATTAAAAACAAAAGGGGCCTAGGTTCAAATTTCAACAACAAGCTTGAGCTGACTGGGAAGGAATAAGTTAGAAGAAACCGTTGCACAGTTGGTAGTTGGGCTACTTTCTGGTACTCATCTGCAGTGCCGTAAATATGTTCTTTTGTAGGGTGCAATTATAGAAGCTCGCACCGAGCGCATAAAAGGCTATTTACGGCACTGCTCATCTGACCAGCTACCACACTCATATCTGGCAACAAGCACCTAACAGCATGTTCTGGCAGCATCACTAGAGCTAGCTTCCCGGTTAAGCGTGTTTACCATCTTCGACTAGACCGTCACTCAACATCTGGGGAGGTGCAGTCAAATAACTAGTCTGTCAACCATTAAAAACATTTGATAGTCAAGGGTAGGTTTTTTGTGACTTACTTTTTATACATAACTGGTAATTTAAGAAAGTTTGTCAGTGTGTTTAGCAAACATCATGCTGAAACGGCTGAACGAATTTGGATGGATTTTGGTATAGAGGTAGCTTATACCTTGGAAAATCCATAAGCTTTTTAGGAGATAAATAAGCTAAGCCTAAAAAATACTTAAACCAAACTAAGTTCAAAAAATGATGAGCCAGTGAAACTCTACACTCAAAATCAAGATTAGTAAATGTATTACTTCAACGAACTGGGTTTGAAATGAACTAACTAGTGTAATATTAAATTAACATGTTTATTTTACGAATTTGTGGGGCGTAACTAAGTGGAGTACAATGTAGGAAATAATTAATGGCCACATTTGTACCTCTCACTGCGATTTCTCAATTTATATCAAAGTTTTCAGAGGGTAATAGAGCATGAATCATTACAAACTTTTATTTTTCTCACATTTTTAATTCAAATTTGCGAGGTTTAGTTCCTTTTAAATGCAGGTTCTATGTTTTATGATATTATTTGGTAAAGAATCTTATCAAAATCTTTGCAATCTGCTGGGTAATCTGCCGTTATCTCAGCAAACTGGCGATGTCGCCTGCCTATCACGATGTCAGATTCGTGGCAAGAACTTATTCACATAAGGCGCTTATAGCTCAACTAGTTGAAACCAAATCCCAACCGCATAATAAAAGGAAAACTCACCTTTTTTTTCTCAACAATTTACTGAACAGCTATCCGTAATCCAATAAAATAAATATCCACTGATCCTATTAAAGAGTGCACACAACAAACATTCTTTTGCAAACAACACAAATAATTTAGTCACAATATCTTTCACGTATTTACACAAACTGTTTTTAAATGAGCAACAAACACTTCCAAAGCCGAATTATGAGAAACTTGAGTAATTTCAACACTAAAATTCGGCTACCGTCGTCAACGTACAGTCAACATGGACTATCGGCCATTACTGATAATGTTGCTAGTTTTCAAGAGTCACGTTACTTACTCCCACTTCGCTCACTTCTCACTACTCTACTCTATGTAGCTTGATTGAAATGACGTCTGTCAAAAGCCTCGAATAGTGTTGGGGTAATTCGGTTCAAATCGAGAAAAAATAACTTTTTTTGGCATCGATCTTTTTTTTTAAATATTTTTATAGGCTTGCGTTTGACGGACATCTCGTCTGATGATAAACGAAGATGCAGCCTACGATAGAGCATGCATGCCTGGAAGAAACCGATTCACTCGTGACTTGAAGACACCCAGATTATAATTATCGGGAAACACCCACTCGGGCAGTGCATTCCCCTGTTTAGCAGTTCGAATAAATAAAGTGGAATCAAACCGTTTCTTACGAGTTTTGATATATCAACCATAAAACGGAGTCGATTTTCGAGGTCCAGCACCCTTATCATGGACGTTCGCGATTCTGATTGCGAAAGCATGCCATCCCGCTTGTACCAACTTACTCGCGCCATGCGTCCTCCCGCTCTTACACGGTCGCGAACGTCCATGATAAGGGTGCTGGCTGTCCGATAGAAGAATGGGAATGGGGGGAATAATATCATGCAAATCCGAAGCATACTCTCCGAAATGTATCCATTTTAATACCGATAGGCTAGCTACTTTTCGACGATGATCGAGGCTTTGTAGCTTGGTCCGAACTAGACAGTCATAATGCCAATGATTCTCCTGGCACGTTTCTCGATTGACTCCAACGTCTCAAGCTGGTACTTAGCCGATCCATCCTAAAGGTGCGAGCAATATTCCATGCACGACCGAACTTGTGCTTGGTATAAGGAAAGCAACTGTTCCGGCGTGAAATACCGACGCACCTTCGAGAAGACACCCAGCTTTTAGGCAGCCAATTGAGCCTTTGACTCAATATAAGAGCCAAAGTTGAAGTTGAGCACTTTGTGCACTCAACCAGTGGATAAATACGCAATAAAACAATAGAATGCGGTGATATGATTTTTCCGTGTTCCCGCAAAACTCCATGTGTATATAATTTTTTTATACTTTCAAGTGACGAGACGAGCAAGACGTTTGCCTGGTGGTAAACGTCACGCCTGACACTAACAGTAGTAGCAGTGCCAGAATTGTGAACTTACGAACACAATCCTGCGCCGCACTGCACTGCGCTCGTCACCCTGAGATATTAGATGTTAAATCTCTTCATACCCAGTAATTTCTCTGGTAACATTGCCCTTGAAAACCGGAACACAGTAATGCTTGCACACTACTGCTTGGCGGTTGCATAACTGGCAAAGGTGTGGTACTTCCCCAGGCGGTCTCTGCAGTAGAGTCCACCACTACAAATATGTATATTATATTTGTCGACTGGAAGTGTTTTGCACGAATAATATTTTATAAACCGTGTAAGTACCTCTACCTTTTATTATGTTCGCGTTTTTTTGGTTAAACTCATCTATATTTATGTTGTAGTACTAGTTTATGAAACATCAGGATAATGTAGTAAAAGTAAAAAAGTAGTACCTTATCTGTACGGGTATTGTATTTAGATAGTACGGAGAGGAAATTCTGAAAAAAACAGCACTATTTATATCATACAGCTTGGGAAAAAAGTCTTTAAAATAATGGAGAAATATCGCAAATAAGTTCCACACTGAAACTTAGGTATATTGAACACATTTTCCGTAAAAAAAAACCAGATCGATTATGTATTTATTTTTAGTATTCAAAATACAAAACATCATCAATGGATTTTTTTTTGGGATTTTCTTCTGACATTTGAAAGATAAAAATACTAGTTCCATTCCACGAGTTTTTTGCCAAGCTGTAGGTACACTTGACATCACGGTGGAACGCTGTTTTTTTAATATGGCATTCACAGAACTTATGCATTTGCAAAATTAAACGATCGATTTTATGTTTATCAATTTACCACATCCCTATAATTTTATTAATTTTGACGTAACCATTCATTATGACAGCATGGAAAAATAAGGGTAGTGTTTGTTTGTTGTAATCCATGCTAAATGCAGTTTCGTTTTAAAGTTAAAATAATCTTTTACCGTCTTGAGCATAAAACACTAAAAAGTATTTCAAACTTATTTTTGTTAAAAAGTGTTTTGTCTTCTTTTTTCAAACTCAAAACGTAATTTGAAAGAAATTTTACAGAACACTTTTTAACTAAAATATTCTTGTATAAATATACGTTTTATGCATATGACGGTTAATATTTATACATGTACAGCATTTGTAATTCATAGTAGGTAGTTTTATACGCTGAAAACCAGTGATCTTTGTGTTACAAATAAATGTAATCTTCTAGACGGTTTTACAAAATTATCCAGTAAAATTCCGTGAGATAATCTTTTCAATTTTTTCGAATAGGTGCCCCGTGCCAGGTCCCTCACCGCTGCTCTTGCAGTGATATAGCGGATAGGTTTGGCTACCACGCACTTTCTTGTGTAAAAAGTGCAGGGCGCATTCCGCGGCACGCCAGCTTGAATGATACCATCCGTCGGGCCTTTGTCAGTGCTGGCATCCCCTCGATTTTAGAACCCAACGGTCTGATGCGGGATGACGGCAAGAGACCCGACGGAATGACCCTTGTCCCATGGAAGATGGGACGGCCTTTGGTTTGGGACGCTACATGTGTCGACACACTAGCGCCGTCCCATCTTCCTAGGACAAATGATCACGCTGGCGCTGCCGCCTCTAATGCTGAAAACCTCAAACGGCCCAAATATGGGTATTTAGACAGATTGTACATGTTTGTGCCGTTTGGGGTAGAGACTTTGGGACCTTGGGGGCCGGCCGCACATGTCTTATATAGGGACCTGGCGAAACGTTTAGTCGAGGAGTCAGGTGACCGGAATGCTGGCGTATATTTTGGTCAAAAACTTAGCATTGCCATCCAACGTGGCAATGCCGCCAGCATTCTGGCCACCTTTCCATCATCTACGGGGCTTTTAGATTAAATTTTAAGTTTTGTATTTTTATTATGTAGGGTTTGTTTTTACTAGGTAGGTTTTATTTAGTTGTTAGTTAGTTATAATTTAATTTTAGTGTATAATTGTATGTATTTTATTTGTAAATAAACTTATCTTTTATCTTTTCAATCAAGCTAATAAATAAAATTACAAGGCACTATTTTTTTTAGTGGTAACACTTTGACAACCGTAATTTCTATTGTTTATTTTTTTTGGCATTTATTTTCCTGTATTTTGCCAACGAAAGTACAACACAGGAGGTTTTCTTTATTATTTGATTGCGAGTCAAAGCTGTTTATTTTATTTAGTTATTGATTTATTAGTGTTTTTGGCAGGTTTTTGGACCTAAATCTGGCCACATCCACTGCATCGTAAGAAATATGTATTCGGCTGAAGGACTAGTATCCATGGCCAGGAACTATTAAAAACCTCAGAGGCTGGGAGGATGTAAAAAAGTGTTTTGATCACAAAACACAAGTGTCAAGCTCAATGTCTCCCCGTAAGGCCTCATACGCACGGGCGCTTTTTCAACGCGCCTTAAAAAACGTTGGAATGGAACAAACGGATACCCGGGTATTTGTTCACACGGCAGCGCTTTTTTACTGGGACGTTTTTTTATCGCGCAGTGTCCTATTTCGGGCGTTGGGCGTTGAGCGTTTGTTGAATGCAACGCACGGCATTTCATACTTCTGTTCACACGAGCGCTAAAAAGCGCTCATTCTTCGTTCAGTATCCCACGCGTTTGCGTAGCGGACAGTCGTCTCAATCGTTATTACGATGGCGAAGGCATCGTGAGTTGTAGATCCTGAATTAGCAGGTCCCACTATTTGTAACAATTCGTCGAATGTTCAGTGTTCACATTGACATTCGACGGATTAATATTATTAAGTGTAATGTCGAGGTTACGTTATAATCTACCTTACAACACCAGTCCAGATAATCTTCCTCCTTGGCTGAAGGCGTTACATACACAACCCATAAGTAGTATTCCCGACCGCGATGCACTAAGGATGCCCAGAGATCTTCGCCTTGGTTGGTTTCAAGATCCATTCGGCAGCGAATGTTAAGTCCCGCCTGGCTGCGAGAAGCAAAGCACTCCACCACACTCCACAACCACCCGGCCAAGTCGATCTCGTAGAAGGATACTCTAGTCCCGTGGTAACAGTTCGGCATCACCAATAGACGATTCTAGATTTGTTTCAATAATTAAACCGAACATATTATTATATGATCGCGATATAATAATATGTTTGGTTTATATGAATCAACGGAAGCTCGATCGGTTTAAAGCAGCAGGCTAATCATGTAACTGTTCGGGATCGCGATTCGGATCGCGATTTGTCATAAATGTCACTTGTCACTGTCATAGCTTCACAGTTTCACGGAGGGATTTCTCGCTATCGTTATCGAACGAATGCATTGATTTCCTTAATTAAGTTAAGCAAATCCGTCGGTCTTTTGGCGTTTCATCCTGCCCTGCAGGGCCAAATGAGTTTTGGCGGTGACAGTGACAAGTGTCTATTTTTGATAACTCGTATCCGAATCGCGATCCCGAACAGTTACATGATAGCCCCGCTGGTTCAAAGAGCTGTTTTTAAAAATCCTTGACATTGGCAGAATGCACAAAGTGCGTTGTCAGAGATAAAGCAACAGAATGTTTGTTAAAAATGTCAAGTTAACTGTCAAAATACAAACAAGTGAAAAAAACATTAGTTTGGTTTTGCGGGAACGCGGAATAGAGTTTTTGGCGGGAACGCGAAAAAATCATGTCGCTCGCTGTATTGTATTATTTTTCAAAACTTGTATTTTTTCGAGTGTAAATGCATAAAAATGGTGGCGTTTTATTCATTCAGTGCTGATTGACGCCCATGAGTGTGGGAAAGTGATATTAGTTAGCGAAACTTGTCTTGTCGTGTTGTTTCCAAAACTTCGAAGAAGCTTGTAGTTTGTAGTAAAGTTGGCACGACTTTATTAGGGCATGACTGGACTTGACTGTGACAGTCAGTCATTACTTGTCTTGAAATTCATCAAACTATCAATTTTGAAGGCTTTACAGTTGACAGTTCTAAACTAAAATTAAAACATTGCTATGTTAGTTAGTTACAGCAATACTTTAGTTAGTTTAGTTTACAACTAAATCCTTCAAAATCGACCATAATATCAAAATACTTGACACTGGCAAATGCATAAAGTGCGACGCTATAATCCTTCTAGGTGGAATGAACAAGAAAAAACGAACTGACCAAAAGCATTGACATTGATTGATAGCTCAATAGATAGATTTAAAAAAAATATAAAAGTAAACTTAGATATTTTTTAGAATTTTAGAGGTTATCTTTGGAGTTCAAATATATAACTCGTAACTTTCACAAATAAATAAATCTATTTATAACATTTAATTAACCTGATAATTAAACAATAAGTATGGCGAGCAGTAGACTTGAAAGAATTGGAACAATATTTACAAGGTAAAAATCTTTGTTTACAAAATTTTTATCACAGAATAATAAAATTAATTCACTGTCGTAAAAGACCCTTTGCAAGTATTTTCTTAGTTAAACTTATCACAATAATATTATGTGGAGTCCCCATAATAATGCATAAGTGTTTAATATCTCTATGCTAATAGTAAATATATTATTTTATAAAAGTACGATAGGTGATGAGTTAACATAAGAATTTCAGAATGTTAGCTCTGTGAACTTACATGATTGAAAATAGATCAGGCTCGGTTAGTCAGAACATTGGTAAACTAATTTAGTGGCAAATAACATTATTTATATTTCACGTTCATCTGTTTCAGAGTTGAAGGCCTGCTTGCCCGCGGCGCTATGAAGCCCGACGACAGACCGATCTGGTTTGACGTGTACAGAGCATTTCCGCCACTTGTTGAGCCCAAGTTCGCCAGACCTAAGCCTGAAAACACACCTATAAAAAAGATCTTCTACAAAGAAGATGTTATTAGAGCGTAAGTTTAATTTCTACATGGTTGGTATTCCAGTAACCTGAAGTGCTTTGATTCCACTTTCATTGTTCCAACCGCTTAAACAATGCGTACCCAAGTGGGTGATTTCAGTTGATTCAATCTGGGAGTCTACAAGTGTCAAGTGCAATGCAAGCATCTTTTCTATGCAAGCATGCGCCATCAAATTGAACCCACCCAATAACGTCAGTGGAGATGAGGCTAGATGACTGGTTTTTATTAATTGTCCTATTAAAATGTGGCCCATAAATATAGCTGATTAATGAAAAGAAAATGTAAATCTGATCAAAAATAAGAAACTTATAAGCATTTTAATATCATGCCAGACAGAGAGGCGAAACAGCAAATCGTGACGTCACTTCTCTGTACACCATATAAATTCTATTCTGACAAGTAAGGGATGACGTAATTTTTTTTTGTGGGAAAGGGACAGAGTTCTCCCTAACAAAAACTTTAAACGCTCATATATCAGAACATTATTAACCGATTTAAATTATTTTTTCAATAAACATACTATATTTACTTAAATTCTTTATCAAAGCTACAACAACGATATAAACATCAGTCATCTACCCTATTAAAACATAGAAGTTCAGGGGGTTACATGTGGGCTTATTGTGTTAAAAAGAAGTTATATATTATAACTATTCATAAGATGAAGAACATGCCAAATAGTAATGACTTGCTTGCATTACAGTCCCACCCAGATTTTTGATTGAAGTAAAAGTATTTGTGTTTTGGTGTGCATCATAAATGCATACCTAATTATCATCAGCCTTCCTCCATTATGTGGAAAGGGAGTGTAAAACTGTTGGTACCTTGGTAAATAAAATCTGATATCTTTCAGGGAATTTCACTCTAAAGGCCACGGTCTAGGCGCCGTTAATATTCTCGCCCAAAGCAACGACACTCATACCAAAAGACTCGTCCAACAATATGACAAACTGAAATCGGAAGGAGTTCCAGAGGAAGAACTCATTGAAAAATCTGTGACTGCAGTTGGCATCGAAAGGAAAGAGCATTACGAAGCGGCGACTGCGGCGAAACCAGCCAAAATCACTCCTGAGAACCCTAATTCTGTCACTTCCCAAGTCATGGTCGATGCAAACTTGAAAAATATTTTCAAAGAATAAATGTTTATGTAATATATAGTTAGATAGGCGATTGTAGTAAATGATTTTATTTATTGTGAAGGGTTTTTGTGTTTTTAAAAAACCTAAAATGTTTGTCCTATTCCTATGTATTTTACAAAAAAATAAGAGTAAATTAGTGAAAATGGGGAATACATTTTTGTGGCAGGCAGTTGCTAGTTTGCACCTATGCAATACTTATTAAAGGAACTGATACATAGTAGTTAATATGAAAATGTTTGTTGGCTATCCTTTTACATATAGATAAATCCACAGATTGATATGTTTTTTTACATATATGTAAATATAGACAATACTCTTCGCTACAAAATAAACAGGAAAATCTGAGGGCCTCTAGTTAAAATAAACCACATTTTATAGAATATTGAATTTAATTTTAACAATTCCTTATTTTAACTAAACGATTTGCAACAAAATACAGTCACACGTCAGAATATTCATTCATTCATAAATTCATCAAAATTATTTCACAGATTTCACGAGGACACTGAGAATAGTTAAAATAGTACACAAATGTGATGTTATACAAAAAATACATTACAGATAAATAGGTTAACGTATAAAAAGACATAGCAAATATCACTTTAAGCGAATATAGTAATAATTATGTATGTACTTAGTCAGTCCTAAATTGTTGTCCGCATTCCGTAAAAAAAAACGAGCCAAACAAAGTGAAAAAATCAAATTGAGGATGGTCCTATTTGAAGTCGGGTAAAAGAGATTTTTTTGGGATAAAATTTAGTAGGATTGTCGCCGCGGGAACGGCAATATAAAATCCAAACACATGTTAACACACTTATTAAACAAAGGGCCTTACTTCAAAAGCTGCTTATGTTAACTAACGTCTCTTAAATTCCTAGCGCCGTCTGACTAACGAGGAGACGAAACAGAGAATTCACGTTCTCTTTTACTCTCGTTGATCCCCACAAATCTGTAATTCAGACTAGCTGTTTGTTTCGTTTTCATCTCGATAATTAACAGCCTGTCCTTGATGTCAAAATCTTTAAAGAGGACGGATAGAAAGTTCTTTCCCTCTTAAATCACGCACCTAAGATCGCGGATCACAGTGTAAAAAGCGTACGGAAAATGGACAACAAAATTAGTATAGAGACTTTGTCTAATTTAAGGCAGGCACAAGATTATTTTTACCCTAAAACAGCGATCAAAATATACTATACAGACACCAGACATTGACGAATTAACAAGTGATATATAAGTACAGAATATACACAGTAAAAACATGAATTATGGTCCAGCGCCCTGTTTTATAAAGCTACAAGTCTTGTACTTTTAGTGAAAAACTGGCAAAACCGCAAAAAAATATTGAGTACGGCATTTTCTAAAGCTTCAAGACAAGTACAAGCACTTGTAAATAAGTTAAAGACAAACCATCTACCTGTAACTGGTAACTTGTAGTTACTGGTACAAGAAGCTAGAACAATTGTAAGCTTGTACTTGTAGCTTTATAAAACAGGGCCCAGGTCATCGCACGCTGCTATGTTGCTCGCGCGTTTATATTTTTTTTTAGATCTAAAACAACCAAATATTCTTACGAATAATCGCAAACGGCGAAATAGCTAAGAATAACATTACAAAGGTTCAGCAAAACTAAAATTTTGATCTAAACAAGTTTTAACAAGTACATAAAAATGAGACTAGATGTTTTTTTTCAAAACACTTTTGAGTAACATAACAGCGGTAGGTACCCAGTACTTTGGGTAACATAGTAGCTGTACCCAGCACGTTGAGTAACATAACAGCGGTAGGTACCCAGTACTTTGGGTAACATAGTAGCTGTACCCAGCACGTTGAGTAACATAACAGCGGTAGGTACCCAGTACTTTGGGTAACATAGTAGCTGTACCCAGCACGTTGAGTAACATAACAGCGGTAAGTACCCAGTACTTTGGGTAACATAACAGCGGTACCAAGCAGTTTAAGTAACATAGCAGCAGTACCGAGCACTTTGAGTAACATAACAAAGTCGAGAGCATCACTGCAATAGCGCTCATCAGTTAGCACAATATTTTAAAATATTTCAAAACATAAAAAAGTAGTATATAAAAATTATTTAAAACGCCAGTCGCAAATAAAATGTGACTTGAGTATGTAAAAGTACATAGCTTTTAAAAGTATTTAGACCAGAAAGTCTTCACGTAAGTTTTATAACCTGATGATATGCAATAAAAAAGGTTATCAGCCTCTTGCTGACGTCAAGACGTGTTGCGTGCGAACATGACGAATATTGTTTCAGATAAAAGATGTACATATATCTAGCAAAAGATTAAAACTTTGGATTTCGGACCAAAGTTTAATTTATGTCCGAATATTTAGGTTGTCTAATACCGTAGCAATTATTTCACTACCTAATCTATGTTTTTAGGCTGATCGCACACTGGCTACTATCGCTAGAGTGATAGTTGTTTATGCTACCGCTTTGTCGCGTAAAGGCTTAGGACATTTCCCATACGCAACTGGCCTAGTGGTACAAAGTTCCCATACTTCCTTGTACGAACTAGGCCTAAATGTCACTTTAGCTGCTGTTTGGCCGCTCAGATGCGCCTTTTACGCCGCTGTGCAGACGCGGAGCAACTACTGAGACATGGCCGCTTGTCGCTCCCCTCTGTTTATTAGCGCTAGCTACCAGTTGTATAAGCGATAGTAGCCAGTGTGCGGTCAGCCTTAGACTAAAAGTAAGTAAGGTTGTATAGGCCGAGTGGCCAGCCCTAGTGCCAGAGTTAATGTGCCGCCCGGAGGCCTCTGACATGGCTGACGGTTGTTGTTATAGAATCTAGAACAAACAACCGGGACCAACAATTTAACGTGTCATCCGACCCACGGTAGCGCTCAGAAATTAATGCCACTCAGTGTCACCCACCCGAAGACTGACCGGACCGTCCGTTGCTTAACATCGGTGATCGTCTAGAATGACCTAGACAAGCTACGCCACGAGCGCTACGCTAGCCTTAGACTATACAACTGATGCAAGCTAAATTAGGCATTTTCTTGTCGATACAGGGTTTAAAGGCTTAGGACATTTCCCATAAGCACCTGGCCTAGAGGTACAAGTCGTCCGTACCGCCTTGAATGAACGAGGACAAAATATCACATGCATACACACAAGTATCACCCACTGTTTTAAATATCTTTGATAACAATTCTTAAAATAACGTTAAAAATGCAGGTAAATTTTTAGCCTCATTTTCTACAAAGAAATAGTTTAAAACCAGTATATAATTTTACCAGTCACATTGTAGGTACATCATCGTATTTACAATCGCGAATAGAAAATGAATTTCCCTTTACAACTTTAGAAAAAATATGACTTTTACAACCGAGACTTGCACGTTTGGCACTAATCATTAAACATTTATCATAATAAAGACGATAATCCAATGTTACCCGCACGCGAATGTGCACCTTAACTACTAGATATTAGAGTAGAATTAGATAACTTTTTTAATGGTGGATGCAAATGGCAGATTGTCATACAGTGCGGCGGTCTAATGTAATGAGATAATTTATTGACCCAAATTAACTCAAGAATAAAACACGGACATAAATGCTAATTTGAACCTTAATATCAAGTAGTCAGGGTAGTACAATACGCTTACATTGGAATAACATCTGTACTCGGACCAAGCTAGGAATGGATGCGGCAGATGCACTATCAAAAAACTCTGAATGAAAACTGAAAATTTTGTTCACTTTGCTAGTTTTTAACCGACTTCAAAAAAAACAGGAGGTTCAATGTTCGTTTTTTTAACTTGTTCACCGATTTCTCCGTCGATTGTAGACAGATTTCGAAAATTCTTTTTTTATTTGAAAGGGTGTATACTCCCGAGGTGGTCCCATATTAATTTGAAATCGATTTTTTAAAGTTGTTATTCTAACATGAATATACTGTAGCCTATTTACAATAGTCAATACAGAATTATAGAAACAAATTTTCATTCAACTTTTTACTGTCACTGAATCTCAGATCTATTTTTAGATTGGTCTGACTGTAAATATTAATTGTATACATAAAACAATAACTATAATAATTTAGTAATATACATATCTACAGTATACTAATTGTTACACAACTCTGGTTCATGAAACTTTTAAATCTTTTATCTACGCTATAGGTATACTTTTTTTGATGCACACGATACTTATCTTCAAATATATCCACAAAACTTTTGACTATGAATATTTAATAACGGTTATTTTATATTACAAATAACATCGACTGTACAATAGTCACTTTGGCGCAACAGACACTGTTTATTGTTTATGTCTCTGAAGCACTCTTCGGGGATGAAAACAAAATCTACAGTTCACAGTATTGGTATAATTACAAAGTTTTTAACACACTCGCGCTCACTCTTTAAAAAAACCCGACTTCAAACGAATGAATGAAGTTATTCGTATCAAACGTACTAAACCAAATATTGAACAGGCATGTTCTCAAACATAAAAAGAACGAGCCAAATAGAGAAAATTTCTTCTTTTTCAAGTCGGTTAAAAAGATTTAGTCGAAGCGAATTGGGGCGTGATATGCCAAAGGAAGACTATACGATGGCCATCATGTAATAAAACCGTATAAAATTAACTATAATCACAATTTGGACTGATAAAACTCTAGTAAAGGGCCAACACACTGTATCAACTCGACACCAGGGCTATTTGAAAAATCTAAAAGCCAACTCGGTCTCTGAAATGAGGCTTTTGAGTACTCTATAGACAAGCAACCAAAGGTGTCTAGCGGAGGCCACAACGCGCGGCTAAGCAAGCCTACTGTTAGTGTGGCGTCGAGTAGATGTAGTTAAAATGCATCCAAATGTCTATTTACAACGGTTAAATGTATCAATTTCTTCATAAAATAAATGCACGTTTTATTTAAGTACTTCCACACTGGACTTATAAGACATCACTGGAATAATAATAATTTGTTTTTTTTGGCTAGAATCAATTCGTATAATACAGCTAATCTTAAAGGCTTTAGTTGACGATCTAAACTTACCAAAAATGCAGTCTTTATCTAATAGACTGTAACATAAAAGACAGCTATGTTTTAGTAAATTTAGATCTATGTATTAAATGTTATGTCGAGTAAAATTTTCGATCTTTTTACAGATCCTCGAAGGACTAAATAAAAAAAATAGGGGCAAATATTGCTAGCTTCACTGTGACAGTCACTGGAATTGCATGCCTAGCACAGGTCCCGTATTTTTTTTTTAAATTTAATATTTGCACCGTCACCAAAAAAAAGGTCTTAAGTACTACAATCTACCGTAGCTGTATAGAGTTTGGGAGGGCTGAAATCTATGAAAGATCCAAACCTTTCAAATATATTGTATTATGTACATGAGACACCACACGTTAAGACTACGTATCCTTTGTTGTTTTTCGATGCATTAGCCATTTGTTTATCGACTTAACTAATGATTACCTAGTTTGGACTTTATTGCTTAATTCATAGATGAGTAATAGCTAGATTCGAAAACGAACAAGTTATATTCTCATTCAACAAGGCTACTAAGTACGTTAAACGTTTCACTAGTTAAGATATTGGTCAGTAACAAACGTTCACCTTATTAGGTATATACAATTACCGTGAAACTGTACCTTTATACGTACTTATCTATCACAATAGAGTCGCTACTAAGTTATAGGACTAGACGACGTCTACACGAGTCGTACAATCGTACATATCTAAGGTTGTTTACAGACCTTCTCAATAGTTTTAACGAATTCCAACCTTATACACATCTGGTAAAGAGTAAACACTTTCAATAGTCGTTTGGTAACAAGAGTGCACTTTTAATAGACGTCTGGTAAAGACTGAACATTTTCAACAGACATCTGCATAAAAATTACTTTCAAGAGAAATGTGGTAGAGAGCGAACTTTTTAATAGATGTCTAGTAAAGAGTGAACACTTTCGTTTGATATCTAGGCTGGTTTAGAGAGAATACTTTCAACAGACGCCTGGTAAAGAGTGAATACTTTCAATAGACGTTTCGTATTAGAGTGAACAATTTCAATAGACGTCTTGTAACGAACGAACATATTTTTTATTTCGCGATGGTGTCGAATCGTTCCCGCTCACCAAAGACACGTCAAAACTGTGAACTTGAGCTCACCAATCAGTGTTACGTACGGAACCTCCGCGGATAAGTATTTTTTTTTTACATAAATTTTCGATATAAATCATACCATGTCTATAGTTTAGTACGGTATTATATAACATGTGGGTCTTGGAACGACTTCCTTCATTTCTTATCTCATGTTACCGAGTCTAGCGCGAACAGGGTTGTCTATAAAAGTAATGGTTATCAACTAGACGATCGAATATAGCATCGCTAGGATTGTGAAAAGACTTTCAAATATTCCAGGTTTATATATGTTTATACACACATTCTCTCCGTATTTTTTTTACTCGAAGTTATCAAATCTGGCCCTGGCAGCCCTAATAATGTCACACAAGGCGTTATTATTTTACTAGATAATGTAAATCGATTTTTACCATTCGAAGAAATTTCTACATACAGCACTTTTAGGGTTGTCAAACGTTCTTAATGTACTTTCGCTCCAACACTTGTTCCGAAGTCATCCCACTCACGTCATCGAGCCAATATCAGTGTGTAGGGTCGTCAAAAAGCGTAGTTTACGATTGTTGGTCGCCGCAGCAGGCGGTGCAGTCGAGGCAGCCCTGCGGCGGACCGCCTCGCGACCGCTATCTTTTTCCGCGACACCCCTGGATTTGTTCCTGAAATTTTCAAACATATTAGCATAAATAACATAATTTTAATAAATCGGCGTGATCTGAAAGCCTTCAGTAAAAGCCTTATTACACTACGCGATTTCAAAGATCCCTTACCCTAGACTGGGATAGTGTAATGAGATAAACTGAGGCAGGAACACTAGCTAGGGCAAAGACTATAAATCCTGTTGACTGTTCGTCTGACTTCCCCTCATACGAAAATTAGTAGTTTCAAACCACTGCTAGCCACTGCGAGTACATCAGAATTTCATTACTGAGATTGCGTCATCCCAGTGATTGGCCAATCACAAGCATAGAACGTTACCTCGTCCCCTGCCTGCAACGGTGAGTCGTGTTTGTAGGAGAAATTATGTTCACGAGCCGTCAACAGGCTATATCACAGAAAAGCGAAAGCCCTACTTCTTAGGTTAGAACGGCTGTCAAAACAATGTTCTAAAGCAATTGTATAGAAAACCGCTGTCGCCAGTTTTACACTTATTTGTATAGAAACAACGACGAAAAAATGCCAATAATTGGTCGCGCATTTGAAGTAAATCGCTCGAAATCCTATTTTGCAACAGATTAAAATTGATCTAATTACGATGCAATGTGGTTTGGTGTCCTACGCGTCTATTTAAATTGTCTTTTTGTGTATTCTCAGTCTAAAAACATGTATATTGGCAGAATTATGTCATTAAGCGCATTTGCACCTAATGCCGGCTAGCGCGGCCCGTCACATTTCCGTTCTATTTATTTCTCTCTTCAGTGGGCTATATGATCTGTGGTTCTATCCGTCGCAGTTCATCGCGAAAATAGATGTGAGGTGTGACCTGCAAAACGCGTATGCTGTCGAGCAGCTCCTGCTTGTCCGCCAGCAGGTTGGCGGCCTCTTGTTGCGCTGCGTGCACGCAGGCGCGCAGCACCGTCGCCTCCTCCGCTTTACTGCAACATCAAAATATATACAGGGTTGGTTCTAATCATGGTATAATAAATATTAAATAAAATAAATATTGGGGGACATTTTACACACAGCGCCATCTAGCCCCATACTAAGCAAAGCTTGTATTAATGGAAACCAGATAGCTGATAGAATACTTATATACATTTTTTTTCGTAAATACATACTACACCCAAACACAGAACAAACATTTATGTTCGTCACATAAATGTTTGCCCTGGGTGGGGATCGAACCCACGCCCTACAGCTCTGAAGGCAGACATGCTACCAACTGAGCTATAAGGCTGTCAATAATAAAAGTGTAATAATATACTCCGCCAGGTATGACACTCCCGAGTGGCAAAGGTCACGTGGATGACACAAGCCTACGTCATCGACGGGAAATTACCAGTAGCGTGAAATCAAAACTCCCCGTTCTCCGTATATTACCTGTGGGTATCCCATAAAACTATGTGATTTTGGTTGAAACTATGCTTATTCGTGTTTAACTTGAATCATTTCGTTTGAGCGCACACGAAATGACAATTGAAATGATTTGTGTATTTTATAATTAATATATTATTAACAGATTTGATTCCCAATTTTCTAATTTTGTTACCATAAAGTGGCAACTGGAGTGACGTAAGCAAGTGTCACTCCCGGAGTAGCAGACCTTGTTTTATTGGATCATGGTTCTAATCAGGTAGCATCCTTTTAAGGGCATATTCTGTACATCAAAACAAACAACTTTTATTACGGGGCCAACATTGAAATCGAAATAAAATCAGCTGTTCCATACAAAAAGTTCATCGACCTTGGACAAAATGTATCGAACAGCATTTTTTTTTTTGCGATTTCGATGCTGGCCCCATAGTAAAAGTTGTTTTGTTATGATGTGTTAAAATGCCCTTTAAAGGATGCTAACTGATTAGAACTAATCCTGTATATAGTTTGCGCAAACAGAGAAACTTATAGAATAGCCGCTGCTGTGCTAAATTGCCATTATTGTTTAGGTAACAACACCAAAAACGAAGCACATCAGCCGAGTTTGACATTTGTCAGAAGACAAATCCTCCGCGCATACGGAATGTGACGTCACAATAAATCCAATATGGCGGATCTACTAAATTCAACCCTTTAAAATGTTTATGATTCTAATATGTCGTATTCAGTATTAATAAAAATTAAATTATATATATTAAAACAAACTTTTTTATTATTAATTTAATGTGAATCTTATTACGGACTAAGTCTGTATCTAAATTATTTGAATTATTATTATTAAAAAATTGGGAACAATGAAAACAATCCTATTTCTGTGTTCCTAGGTGCCCTACCAGTGTGTAATGCCATTATTTAGTGCCGTATATGTTACAGTACGCAGATGTGGCTGGCGTTAGCGCGCTAATATACTAGTGGCATTATTTACGTTGGTAGACATTAGGCGGTAGCTAGTGGATGCGAATGGCAGGTTGTCGTACAGTGTGGCGAACTAAGGGGGATTCCTTCGTTGATTAGTGGACGTCTACGTGCTGATGATGATAATACATCGCATGTTAGCATTAGCATCACTGTCTATTATGCTAGGGCTTCACCTGCGTGTAATGCCATTAATTTGCGCGATATTTGATACAATACGCAGATATGGCCGGGTATTAGCACGCTAATAGGCTAGTGGCATTATTAACGTCGTTAGACGTTAGGTGATATTCAATGTCAAATGATAGTGTGGCCGCCCGTGTACAGCATTGTTTAATGCATCATTTATTGCACGTAATTATACCGATAACTGGACGTAAAGCGTCACGCAGGTGAAGCCCTAGCGTTAGTGATAACCTTTATTGGCGTATATGTGCTCATTATAATGTTTATTCTTTCCCGTAAGAAGGCTGTTGGTTGTCAAAATAAAATACTCACGCCCTCAACTCTCGATTATCGTCAGCTATCCTCGAAAGCGTCAGCAGCCTCTTCTTCAACTCCTCATTTTCCCGATTCAGTCTGTCGATCTTTTCTCTCGCTTCATCTAGTTCCGGGATAGGCTGCGGGGTGGCGGGTGACGTCACAGTGGAGGGGGTCGAAACGGGGGGCCCGAAGTGGAGCACCCCCGAGGAATCACGGGTCATTCGGAGAGTACTGAGGTGTAAATCTAAGGGTTGTGGCGGGGGAGCGGAAATCGATCGCGTTTGTCGGTCTTCTATTAGATGGAGCTTCACGTTTTCTATTAGGACCTGTGGAAGAGAGAAGTGTTTACTAGAGATCATCATCATCCTTAGAGCATACCATTGGAGATGCCAACGACGATAATCTGCATATAACATTTTCTGAGGTGGACACATGGCACACTTTCACACTAATAAAACAAATTACTGTTCGTCCAAATGTCAAATTCCGGCTATTTTTATGACTGAAGGATTCAAATGAAGGTGCTTGATAGGGGCTATTAAGGGGAAGGTCGTCGTCCAGCAATGGATGTCTTCTGGCTGATGATGATGGTAAGACAAAAAATATATAAGTACTTATTTGTTTTTGTGTCATGATAAGCATAGACAATAACTAGGTAGTATCGAATCTGCGCGTTCCTTGTACTCAAATCACTCGCTCTTAAGCGAAATAACATCCTACTAATATTATAAATGCGAAAGTTTGTCGGTGGATGTGCGTGTTGTGTTTGTGTTACTTCACGCTGAAAAGGCTGAAAAATAAATATATTTATATATACTTTGGAATAAAGCATAGGGTACTTTTTATCTCAACAATCGCGGGTGAAACCGCGGGGCGCAGCTAGTAAATACATATTAGTGAAAATTTCACACAGCGCCATCTTATTAATTAATTTAGCTGCGCTCGTCCATTTATTTATGGCCGTAGCCGTTCTTTCTCACTATGCGTGTAACAGCGGTTTGTAGAGCACAGAATTAAAAGTACTTATCATCAATATCGTCAGCCCGGAGACGTCCACTGCTGAACGAAGGCCTCCCCCTTAGACCGCCACACTGTACGACAACCTGCCATTTGCATCCACCGGTTGCCCGCGACTTTTACAATGTCGTCGGTCCACATATATATATAGTGGGAGGCCGCGCTTACGCTGCGTCTTCCGGTTCGCGCTCGCCTCAAGAACTTTTCTTCCCCATCGGTTATCAGTTCTTCGAGCGATGTGTACTGCCCACAGCTACTTCAACTTGCAAACCCCGCGAGCTATGTCGATGACTATGGTTCTTTTGCGAATATCCTCCGGATTTTATAGCTTATCAAAAGTACTAAGTACTATAATAAGTTTTTATTTCATAACTAATTTTTCATCACACTTGCTCGTAAAGTGGATCTTATTGCATCGGTTTTAGGCTCATAATCCAAGCTATTACACACGCGTGCTTTTTACTTTACATTACGGCACTTGTACTATAATAGGTATAACCTGGTAAAGTCAAGTTTGTACGTGACTGCAATTAGACGTATGTATACGAAGGACTCTTAATATAGCCGGGTAATACTTACAGTTTTTTTGTAATACCAACAAAGAGTTCTTATGCCGCTGAAGTAAATGTCAACCTGCGCGCGCATTGCTGGTTTGGGCGCCATTTTCCGCAAATGTTTGTTGATGTTTTCGCTGTGTGGTTGATTATTATCAAAAAAAAATTGTTTTTTCCTCGCAAGTGTGACGAAAACAGTCGTATGGAACTCTTGTGCTATTAGTCATTACGCTCTCGGCTTCCTTATCGCGCTCGCCTGCGGCTCGCGCGCATAATACCGCCTCTAGTGTAATGACCAACATAGCACACTTGTATCATAATGTACTAATATCTTCAAGTTACCTCTAGCGGCATGGGCGGCATGATAATCTCGTCCTCGACGAGCTCGGCCAGCGCCAGCGCCGTGCTCATGTTCAGAGCCAGGCCGAGGTCCCTGATCCTCGCCTCTAAAAGTTCTTCGAAAGGAGCCAGCCCGAATGGTTCCCCCTGTTCAAATGTGGATAATGTTACGGGAAAATACAGAGCTGATCATTCATACAAGTACCTACATCAGTGATTTCGAAGTGCAACGTTCGCTAGCTGTTACATTTCCATTAGATTGCCAGCTTTTCAACCGACAAGTAGTGTGCAAGCATTACTGTATTTCGCTTTTAAGGGCAATGTTACCAGGTAAATTACTGGTAATGACGAGATTTGACATCTAAATAAATAATAATTATATAAGTATAATAATATGGGTGTATTGCAGCGCAGGAAATATTTCACAAGTTCATAATTCTGGCACTGATAATGATATGCGCAAGCGTGAAGCTTGCCACCAGGCGAACCTTGTCTCGTCACTCCATGGCATTAAAAAAAACATCATCATCATCAGCCCGGAGACGTCCACTGCTGAACGAAGGCCTCCCCCTTAGACCGCCACACTGTACTACAACCTGCTATTTGCATCCACCGGTTGCCCGAGACTTTAACAATGTCGTCGGTCCACCTAGTGGGAGGCCTTCCTACGCTGCGTCTTCCGGTTCGCGGTCGCCACTCAAGAACCTTTCTTCCCCATCGGTTGTCAGTTCTTCGAGCGATGTGGCCTGTCCATTGCCACTTCAACTTGCAAACCTTGCGAGCTATGTCGGTAACTATGGTTCTTTGGCGAATATTCTCGTTCTCGTTCCGCAAAAAAAAAACATAGTAAACAATAAAAAACCAACATTACCTTCTCATCCAGTTCCCTAGGCAATTCTATTCGAAGAAGCTTAGCAGCGACATTCGGCGTCCCTCGCGGATTCAGCTCGTCGCTCTCGTCGAATGACGGCTCGGTCCACGCGCGCGCACGCATCGAGAACTTGTTCTATTGGAGAAACAACTTTAGTTCGGCGTTTCGGACAACAGATGGCGCTATCGTAAAGTTTGTGGATATGAAGAGTCATGTGCCAAAAATTATACGATTGCTTGAAACTTTAACAATTAAAATCCAACGTATTCTTTTTCAATGATAAAATGTAAATTTTGATATCATCACTCTCCATTAAACGTATTTTTGTATCAAATTTGTCCAGTGTTGTCCTTTAGAAGGCTATTTGTTCATTCATACATGTGACGTCACAGGTGTATCTATCATGGCAAGAGATGGATGACGTGGCATGAATGGACTCATGCACAATTGCACACAAAGTAGCTTATAATGGCATTCACTAATAAAATTAAAAAAGAAGCGCAAACATATTTCAAAATTAAAAAAAAAAAAGCTTTACGAATAATTACGTCTAGGAATCTTATACAAAACATTAATAAAATAAGTACTGTTAAAGCTTGCGGCATGCGGGAATACTTTCAGAAAATATGACTTGATTCTGAATTCACATTTTGAACGCTAGGTGGCGTGCAGTGCTTCTAAATGGTGATCTTGTGGATAACACAGATAGCAATGAAGCGTTTTGCAAAGATATTTCACGTCATTTGTTTACAGTACAACAGTTTTTCATATACAATTTATTATTATTACTATGAAAATTAAATTGTTCAATAATGAGTGAACACTGTTCATTCGAACTCTGTACGATTAGATTATAAGATGAAAACTATTTAAAACAATATTTCGTTTATAGGCAATGGCGGAAATATCTTTTGTCTCATTCACTCATACACAGACAAACCCCCTTGGCTACGACACAACCTCTACAACTAATCGGCACTCAACAAAATGATACCACTACGTTCTTTACATACGGCCTGTGAGACCGCTTCAATACCTTGAGCCGTTTCTTTCGTCGCGATAGCCGAGCGGGCGGGAATTGCCATAGAGAAAAAAACACACCATAGACATATAGTTAGAGATAAAAATCGGATGCAGTCCACGTCTGCGTTACAGCAATGTAGACCTTACAGGGTACGAGATACGATGGGGTATGGGGTGAACGGGCGGCCATGCACTGATGACGGATTCTACCATGTTATTCAATGTGGGTTTTGTATAAGATTGGGGCATATAATATTGACGGAAGTGTTGCCATGTACGTAGAATACGAAATGGTGCATTTTATGAATATGATTATTTTGATTTGTAAGATATGATATTATTTTAAGTACACTTTTAGCAAATTTTGAATATACAATGTCAACACTTTCGTTAGTTTAACTATTGGTGATTTTGAGTAGTTATATATTCAAGAACTTAGTACTTAGGACATGGTTTTCATTAAGTTAAGGTTTTTACTTTTCCTGTATGTGGGATTCAAAAAAATTACATGAGATAGTTTAAATAATAAAGAATAGGAGTGACATGCTTTCTGGGGATTCGAGTAACCATAAAATAAAAATTTCTTATGTGAAAAAATGTGTTTACTAGTATATAACATTATATTATCTTTGGTATGTTGGTGGCTGTAGCGAGGATTGTTCGGCTTAAAGATAAATTACATAGCTTTGGGAATGTGAAAAATGTATTAACAATGTAGATAAATTACATAGCTTTGGGAATGTGAAAAATGTATTAACAATGTATTTGGTAACAACATTAATGCCAAAAAAGTTTTTTATTGTATTACTTATCCCTAAAATAGAACGTGTTATGAGGCCTAACCTGGATATCGGGGTTGGTCCTATTTTGATAACGTATTTATTCTAGATGAGTATTCAGAAGACCGATAAGAACTGTTTTACAAAATGAAAGTAAAATTATGCAAGTATAAAATAACTGTATTATACAGACGACATTTTTTGTCAAATGTTCCCTTTGTTGCTAAAGCTATTACAGAAGTTGCTATAAGCTATCGTCGCTGCCAAATACCGATGAGTGTTTGCAGTTAATGTCGCGCCGGTCACTTGCGCCGCTAGTGTGTCTGTAGTATGGTATATGGTGGACAAAAGAGTAAACGAAAAAGGAAAAAGTTTACTCTTTTCACCGACTACAAAAAAGGAGGTTTTCAATTCGACTATGTTTTTTTTTTTTGCATTTTTTTTGAATTTCTATCTCAAAAACCCATCTGTTTTATACTATACTATATCTTAAGCACACACTACACTAAAACACTTAAAAATGAATTTCGCTAAGTAAAAAAAATAAAAAATTCAATCTTATATTTTCTGTAAAAGCTATTCAACCTCCTGACTATGTAATGAATCATTACTAATGATAGCAATTGGTAGCAACAACCGAATAAAGTAGCGTTTCAAATCGCAAACAGTAGTCGAGACGCTAGCGCCACTATGACCGGTGGTAGCAACCATTGAAGAGAGAAGTGAATAGAACGGAAATGTGACGGGCCGCGCTAGCCGGTATTAAGTGCAAATGCGCTTAATGACAATTCTAACAATATACATGTTTTTAAACAGAGAATACTCAAAAAGACAATTTAAATAGACGCGTAGGAAACCAAACCACATTGCATCGTCATTAGATAAATTTTAATCTGTTTCAAAATGGCATTTTGGACGTTTTCCTTGAAATGCGCGAGCAATGATTGTCATTTTTTCGACGTAGTTTCTATGTAATTTTGTGGGAAACTGGCGACAGCGGTTTTCCATACAATTGCTTTACAACATTGTTTTGACAGCCGTTTTATCTAAGAAGTAGGGCTTTCGGTTTTCTGTGGTAGCAACAATAAACACGAGTCGCTGTTTTGACAAGGACATTGGCAGTTAATTTATCCTATAATATACCCCTGTCTCGCGTGTATGTTTATACGTTTTTTTTTGTAGGTAAAGCGTTTGATCCATTCGAAAAAGTTGTGGAATGTTGTAAGCGTGTTTAGCTGGGAGATACATTTTTAACAGTTCAGTGAAAACTGCTAGTTTTAAACAGATCTGTCTATATCTATAGTCACTTTTGGAACAAATTAAGTTATAAAGAGATGATTCTTACCTGAAATTCATCCCAGGGTATGGCGGTGCATTCGTCGTTTTTGAGGTCATCTGCGACCAGTCGCAAACTAGATCTGCCGTTGCCACTCTGCTGGACTATGTGGATGTTGTTTAGCCGCCATGTTGACGTTGATATCTGGATTGTTCGATAAATATAAAGATAATAAAGCCGAAATTTAAACGGAAACAAGTTTTCACACGTTGTTGACAAAGTTCCTACCCGCCGTATTTTTTTCATCAAACGTCACTTAATGCAATTTATTTATTTTGATTCTTATGAGTAAAGTTATAGAGGAGTAAACATATGAATATATTGCAAATTGATTCTTATTCCCCGACTTATATTAAACAAGTACTCTTAAAACGAAAACGGAGGATTTTCACTGTTTTAAGCCTTTCGTGACCTCACTTGAATAGGCTAGATGACTGGTTTTTTAATGTCCTATTAAAATGTGGCCCATAAATATAGCTGATTAATGAACAGAAAATGAAAATCTGATCAAAAATAAGCAACTTATAAGCATTTTAATATCACGCTAGACAGAGAGGCGAAACAGCAAATCGTGACGTCACTTCTCTGTACGCCATATAAATTCTATTCTGACAAGTAAGGCGTGACGTCATTTTTTGTTTAGTAGTTGGCTCTACCAAGAACTTTAAACGCTTATATATCAGAACATTAATAAACGATTTAAATATTTTTTTCAATAAACATACTATATTTACTTAAATTCTTCATCAAATGTATTGGTTTCAACGATTTAAACATCAGTCATCTACCCTATTGGCCTCAACGGGGACATCAGCCCAGGTTGATTAATTAAATATAGTTATATTACCTTACTGATGTTAAAAAAAAAAACTTTCTTTCTTATTATTTTTAAGTCACGTTAGAAACGACTAGGCCATACGGACAATCCTAAAAATCACGGCGCGTGAGTAGATTGCACTACAAAATGCACGCGCCCAGCTCACGAGTCGCATTCGGCTGATCAGTACGCACCCTTACATTTATTCCTTTGTTTTATTTCACTTTGCCCGTGACAATATCGATCCAGTATTTTTGGATAGGGTAGTAGAATCGAGATGCAATCATTGTCAGAACACTGTAATATCCACTTTATCTGTTCCTGTCTTACAGCGTCATGTACCTATTTCCATGCTAGCTTCAACATCCCACCAGGAGTGCACTCACCACGTCCCGCCTCCTGCAGGAGCTGGTGAGAGAGTGGTCGCTAGGAGACGAGGACCTCCCCTCCACCACCTCTGCTGCCACCTCGACACCGCTCGACATGCGACCGTGTTCGAACTCTCTGTAACAAATATCGACGCTTGCAACGTTTTATATTAACACTAGCTGCGCATTGCGGTTTCACCCGCGTGATAATGAAAATCGGTGATGATGACGATGATAAAAAGTAGCCAATATGTTGTGTGGGTTTCCTCGGACCAGGGTAAGTCTTAAAACTGCTTCCAGAACCACCGGATGACGAGCAGCGGCGTATTCTCGGTTAACGTTGGTGAGAATTCTGCGATCCCCAAGCCGCCAGCCACGCGTGGGGATTATGGCAATCCCCGGGCCACCCTTTTAATAGAGAGGCCTTCGTCCAGCAGTGGACGTCTTCTGGCTCATGATGATTCCGAGTTTCATCCAAATTCGTTTAGCCTTGGCGTGAAGAGGTAACAAACAAACATACATACAAACCGAGAAACTTCCGCATTTATAATGTTAGTGTAGTGTGATTTGCGCTTTGAAGAGACGTAGCTCAATGTCTGATATAAGTCGGGTCAGTGTTTGGTACAGTATGTTCTGGTGGAGACGTCGTCGCGCCCTAGGGCAACATCTGACGTGAGTGTCAGTGTTCCATACAGTACCTGAAGGTCATGTCAGCGTCCAAGGGGTCGTCCTGCGCCAGGCCCTGCACGACGTAGCGCTCCGAGTCGGAGCTGGCGGTGGAGGCGGCGTCGCTGCGCGTGTCGTCACGCCCTAGGGCAACGTCTGACGTGAGTGTCAGTGTTCCATACAGTACCTGAAGGTCATGTCAGCGTCCAAGGGGTCGTCCTGCGCCAGGCCCTGCACGACGTAGCGCTCCGAGTCGGAGCTGGCGGTGGAGGCGGCGTCGCTGCGCGTGTCGTCGCGCCCTAGGGCAACATCTGACGTGAGTGTCAGTGTTCCATACAGTACCTGAAGGTCATGTCAGCGTCCAAGGGGTCGTCCTGCGCCAGGCCCTGCACGACGTAGCGCTCCGAGTCGGAGCTGGCGGTGGAGGCGGCGTCGCTGCGCGTGTCGTCGCGCCCTAGGGCAACGTCTGACGTGAGTGTCAGTGTTCCATACAGTACCTGAAGGTCATGTCAGCGTCCAAGGGGTCGTCCTGCGCCAGGCCCTGCACGACGTAGCGCTCCGAGTCGGAGCTGGCGGTGGAGGCGGCGTCGCTGCGCGTGTCGTCGCGCCCTAGGGCAACGTCTGACGTGAGTGTCAGTGTTCCATACAGTACCTGAAGGTCATGTCAGCGTCCAAGGGGTCGTCCTGCGCCAGGCCCTGCACGACGTAGCGCTCCGAGTCGGAGCTGGCGGTGGAGGCGGCGTCGCTGCGCGTGTCGTCGCGCCCTAGGGCAACGTCTGACGTGAGTGTCAGTGTTCCATACAGTACCTGAAGGTCATGTCAGCGTCCAAGGGGTCGTCCTGCGCCAGGCCCTGCACGACGTAGCGCTCCGAGTCGGAGCTGGCGGTGGAGGCGGCGTCGCTGCGCGTGTCGTCGCGCCCTAGGGCAACGTCTGACGTGAGTGTCAGTGTTCCATACAGTACCTGAAGGTCATGTCAGCGTCCAAGGGGTCGTCTTGCGCCAGGCCCTGCACGACGTAGCGCTCCGAGTCGGAGCTGGCGGTGGAGGCGGCGTCGCTGCGCGTGTCGTCACGCGCCAGGGCGACGTCTATCGACGTCACTAGCGAGCTTAGCCCGCGACGCATTGATGAGAAACCTGGAAATTATACGAGTCAATATGTCTGAGGTGATGTCCCATTGTACTAGTGGGGTAGACTCGTCCCATTATATAATCGCTGCTGATTTGCACGAGGCAGCTCTACCTTCTTCCATATACGCACCGAGGGCCCATGAAAACCACATGGTGCGGAAAAAGCTCGCGCACCAAGTACGTTCATCCATATCATCTATATTATAGTGATAGGACCCTATTTCAGAGTTCTACTGGGGAAGTATCACAACTTTGCCAGTTATGCCAGTCTGTCAAACTGTAGTGTGCAAACATTACTGAGTATTTTCTTGCCGGCGCCTAGCGCCTACCCGCACCAAACCGAAGAGATACTTCAGGGAGCCTTGAAGCACCAGAGCGAGGCTCTGGGCTGTTGGCACAATGACTCCAATGGGTTAGTCGGAAGTGTAAATATATAGCAAGAATCAGAAGAAAAATAATATATCACCCAACAGCTTGTTGGAGCAATTTTGTTTCTTTTATGCAGTGGTGTGACGTGACGAGCAAGACGCTCGGCTGGTGGTAAGCATCACGCCTACCCGTAACAGTAGTAGTACCAGAATCGTGAACAAAATCCTGCGCCGCACTGCACTGCGCTCGTCACCCTGAGATATTAGGTGTTAAGTCTCTTCATGCCCAGTAATTTATCTGGTAAGATTGGGGTCGATTTTGAAGGTTTAAGTTGACAGGACTAAACTAACTAAAGCATTGCTGTCCTTATCTAACATGCCTAGTAAAAAAGTGACAGTAATATTTTAATTAGTTTAGAACTGACAACTAAAGCCTTCAAAATCGACCACATTGCTCTTTAAACTAAAACACATTAATGCTTGCACACTACTGCTTGGCGATTCACTAAATAACTGGCAAAGAAGATAGAACAAAGTGTTTATATATTCATTTATTTAGGCTGTTAGTTTTCCTAAAAATGTAAAATAAATAAATTATAAAGGGGTGGTTTCCCTGGGAGAATTTTCCAATAGAGTTTTTTAAATACTTTCTAGTGATCAGACGAGCAAGACGTTCGCCTGGTGGTAAGCGTCACGCCTGCCACTAACCGTAGCAGTGCGAGAATTGTGAACTTGCGAACACAATCCTGCGCCGCACTGCACTGCGCTCGACACCCTGAGATATTAGATGTTAAATCTCATCATACCCAGTAATTTATCTGGTAACATTGCCCTTCAAACTGGACCACAGACTACTGCTTGGCGGTTGAATAACTGGCAAAGGTGTGGTACTTCCCCAGGCGGACTCTGCAGTAGAGTCCTATCACTACAAAAACGCTTTTACACGCTTCTTAACGTTTCTTCATCTAATACGCTCCTGTTGCTTCACTTACCTCCGAAGCCGATCCCCGGACTGGGCGGCGGCTGGTGCACGTGCTCCATGGGTATCGGGAGCGACGCGGGCGGCTGCGCGTGCGACAGGGGACACATGTCCAGGGACATCGCCAGCACGCCGCTGTCGCGGTCTTGCAGGGACGGCGCCATTGTCGCTTCGGAACCTGAACAGTAAACATACACTGTTTTCTGGGGTACCCACCCTTTCACGTCAAAAATATACTTGGTATTATTATAAAATGTTAAGCTCTAGATATTTCTGTTTGTAATTTTTAAAGTGTACCAATTTAGTTTTTTCAATATTTACCCTTAGATTTAGATTCTCAAGACGTTTACAGTGTTTTCTAAAGTATTATTTATTTCAGTTTCAAAATCCTTAGTGCTTAGTGTTTTTTTTTGAAATTATATTGTTGCATCGTCAGCAAACATTACACTTAGATACTTTGTGACTTTGGGTAATTAATGTACGTATATCAAAATTAATAATGGCCCAAGTATGCTGCCTTGTGGCACACCTAGTGATATATTCATAAACTTTGATAGTACTTGTTTTATCGTTTTTTTCTTTTTGTCGTAAGTCTGGATGGATACTGCTTCAGTTCTATTTTTCAGATATGATTCAATAAGTTTAAGAGCTTATCCTCTGATACCAATTTTTTAATAGTATTTCATGTACTACGCATTCAAAAGCTTTGGATAAATCTAAGAATAACGCCACTCCTGGATTTTTTATATTTATGTCATCCCATACCTGTTTGAGCATTTTGAATATAGCTAAGGACGTGTTTTTGCCTTTTTGAAAACTAAATTGCGAGACTTTTTGTGTTGTTGTAGACTGATTGTTTAATCAGATGGATGACTATTATGTATGGGTATGGATGTCTGTTCAGTATCTGTACCAGTTGTGTTACGTACCCAGTTTCAAGTCTTGCAAGCTGGACGAATCAAGAGGCACACTGTCGAGGTCCCTGGAAGACTCTTGTCCGGGACAGTTGGACGGAAGCACCAACGTCAATTCCACTGCTGGAACTACCAGCCCTACCACTATTGTCCTGGAACAAATAGTGTAATGTTATTACCGTTTTACTTAATTGTATAGATACTTTTTAGTTCATTTGATATATTCGCGTACCTACTACAACATTCCATTACACGCTGATCTGTAGAGACTAATACAAATTTTAAAAAGCACGCGAGTTTAACCGTTCTTTGGTGCTACATAACTCCGTTACTAGTGATTGTAGAAAGAAACTTAGTAGCTTTAATTTGTACAAAATTGCCCAAACATGTTTTGCAATGAAAGATAAACAGATTATTTGTAGTGGTAGAACTCTACTGCAGAGTTCGCCTGGGGAAGTAGGTACCTTTGCCAGTTATTTAACCGCCAAGCAGTAGTGTGCAAGCATTACTGTGTTCTGCGGGGCTATCATGAAACTTTTCGGGATCGCGATTCGGATACGAGTTGTCAAAAATAGACACTTGTCACTGTCACTGCCAAAACTCATTTGACCCTGCAGGGCAGGATGAAACGCCAAAAGACCGACGGATTTGCTTAACTTAATTAAGGAAATCAATGCATTCGTTCGATAATGATAGCGAGAGAAATCCCTCCGTGATACTGTGAAGCTGTGACAGTGACAAGTGACATTTATGACAAATCGCGATCCGAATAGTTACATGATTAGCCTGCCGGTTTGAAGGGCAATGTTACCAGAGTAATTACTGGGTATGAACAGATTTAACATCTAATATCTCAGGGTGACGAGCGCAGTGCAGTGCGTCGCAGGATTGTGTTCGCAAGTTAACAATTCTAGCACTGCTACTGTTAGTGGCAGGCGTGACGCTTACCACCAGGCAAACGTCTTGCTCGTCTCGTCACTTAAAAGTATTTTTTTAAAAACACCTAAATAAGTGAGTGGAAATTGATCGTTAGCTCACTTGCAGTTTCATCAGCAGTAGTTCAGTTGTAGTGTTTTTATTTGAGCCCGCGCCCTTGGGCGTGCGATCCTAGCGCGCTACCCACTGAGCCAGCAGCGCTATAAAGCTGGTGGTGGTGTGGCGTCTCACCCTTCGTCAGCGTCAGGCTGCCTGGCGGCGTCGTGCGCCAGCCACGCCACCATCTCGGAGATCCTCTCCAGCTGCCGCAGCAGGAACAGCATCTGGTAGTGGTTGAGCTGCAGCCCCGCCAGCCCGCACGTGCGCGCCACCACGAATATCTTCGAGAAGCCTTCCTCGAAACATAGCTGAAGGGAGTTTATAATAGTACATTGTTATCCTAGGGGTAAAAGTAACTTATTTAGTCCCGAGACAGGGGTGACGGGGCTAATAGTTCGAGGTAACCCCGAGGCAAACACTGTGCTTTTCATTACGAATACAAGGAAACTGAAAATAAAAACTTGATCTGACTCTGGGAAATGCACGAGAAGTGCGGGACCATAATCCTCTGAAGAGAAAAATAAGTTGGAACATGGTTTCAATACAAATTTATGTGAAAAAAGAACTAGTTTTTTTTAAATTAATTTGAGTGTCTGTCATTTGTCAACTGTCACTGTCAGTTGAAAGTGATTCTCCCTAGGGCTGAAATGTATTACTTTCAACCCGCTCCTCAGGCAACTTCAGACCTACTTACTTTCTTTTTTACATTACTTTATGAGTAATGAAAAAATATTTATATTCTACCAAATACCGAAAAACTTTGCGATTCTAGAACCGTTTTTGTAAATCTACGTGGACACGGACACATCACATCATCAGCCGAAAAAGTCCACTGCTGGACGAAGGCCTCCTCCTTATTAGGGAGGGGTTGCCATAATCCCCACGCCATAATTGGTAGGCGGCATGGGGAGTGGACACAGACAATATTTTTGAATCACTTTTTATTGTACGAGCTAAATACGCTACCACATAGTGTTCCACCTGCGTATGTCCTAAAACTGCATCCAAAACCACCGGAGGACGGACAGCAGCGTCCTCTCGGAAAGCGGTGGTGAACATTCTGCGATCCCCAAGTCGCCTGCCAAGCGTGGGGATTATGGCAACACCTCCCTATTAAGGGGGAGGCTTTCGTGCAGCAGTGGACGTTTTCTGTCTGATGATGACATAGTGTAAGGCCCAGTATTACGTGACTAATAGTGTACAACACAACTTACGAAATCCATTACTTCCCTGTGCCGATTTTGCATGTGTAATTTTGTAGGTCCAATAATGTACAGCCGTGTCATATACATCTGTACGAAGTCATCACCATCAGTCCGGAGACGTCCACTGCTGAACGAAGGCCTCCCCCTTAGACCGCCACACTGTACGACAACCTGCCATTTGCATCCACCGGTTGCCCGCGACTTTTACAATGTCGTCGGTCCACCTATATATATATATATATATATATATATAGTGGGAGGCCGCGCTTACGCTGCGTCTTCCGGTTCGCGCTCGCCTCAAGAACCTTTCTTCCCCATCGGTTATCAGTTCGTCGAGCGATGTGTCCTGCCCACAGCCACTTCAACTTGCAACACCTTGCGAGCTATGTCGGTGACTTTGGTTCTTTGGCGAATATCTTCGTTGCGGATACGAAGTAGTATTATGTTATCTGTGGGATGTCACCAGCACTGACCCAGGCGGTGAGCGGCGTGGCGTCCAGCAGCGGCGCGGGCTTATAGTTGGTTGCGCGCGCGCCGCAGAAGTCGCACCAGAGCGGCTCCACCCGCGCGCACCACACCGCGCGGCTCTCCCGCCAGAGCAGCTCGGGGGTTATCGCCGTGCCGCGCTCTATGTCGTCTAGATCTGTGGAAACATTCCGACAATACTTTTTGCGTCTTGCAGTATGTATGTAGTTAATAAAAATAATACAGTTAAGAACCAAATTACCTTCCAATAACATTATTACATTATGGGTATATATGTACAAAACTTAAAATAAATATTGAAACTAACTATATTAAACAACTTACAATAAAAAATCAAATAAATACATAAAAATATTTTAAAAAAAACCTTGTACCTATAAAACAAAAACGCCGTCTAGATCGCCACTATGCGGTACTATGCCCAGGATACTGGCTGCATTTCCCCGTTGAATGGCAATACTTAGCCTCTGCGTCTTTTGTCAAAATTACTGGCCAAATTGGGGCATCGCATACTGTGTTTTAGCCAGTATGAAGTACTTTGAAATTATCACGTAATACATAGTAGGTTACACACCCAGTGGCGGATTTACACATTTTCCGCCAGTAGGCTATATATTTTGCCGCCCCTACCGATCGCTACAATTCGATACCCTAAAACAGAAAACTTAATATGACCCTTATTCACAATCATGTCATAGTGGTTGATGATGACAATTTACTCATTTTGGTCAGAAACGAAAACTTTTCATTGAACCTGCCGTTTTTTCTAATTAGGTTCGGATCTCGTATCCGAATTTATCTAAGTATCTAAAAACGTGTTTACCCTGAAAGTATCACTCTCACTCTGACCTAATAACACTTAGGTACTTACGTAAATATTTTATGTATCTTATAATAACAGTAAGACAAAAAAGATGGCCCCACATTTGCCGCCCCTAAAATCAGCCGCCCTAGGCTCCAGCCTACTCAGCCTGCTGGTAAATCCGTCACTGTACACACCAAAGATTACACGCAAAAATAAAGAATGTCTGTGTGACGAACACGAGATCTGAGGCTTCTTTACTTGCTCCCGTGGTGTGTTTACGATTTTACGTGTCGCTGTGGGGAGGAAGTGATTCCTTCGCTCCGCGTCGCGGGGCGAAAGTAACCACTTTCGTTCCGCAGGCATGTAAATATTGGTAATCAAATCGTCTTATACGGTTTTTTTTCGCTTTTTAGGAAGAGGATAAAACTGGACAAGCTAAACAAAGTTGGAAATAGTTATATTTTTGATTACCATCAAAATAAATATGGATGTTTTTGATACTGCAGTTGGACAGCTCATTATGTAATTGATCAAGTGAGTAAGAGTGATCTCTGCGACGACTGGAAAAATTAGCTTTAATCTCTCCGGTCCGGATGTATGGAAGTTGGTTTCAATTAATTGGATGCCATTTTTTTTCCAGTTATTTTGATTTACCACTAAACTACTGAGCCGATTTCGATAAAATTTGTATGGACCACGTTTGAAGTATGACCTACCAACTACTACTGACCGACCTATCACTCTTTGAAAAAGGTCACCGGATGTGATCGAAACTATAGTCGGAGTATCCGATTTAATTAAACGTGAGTATTCCCGTATAAAAAAAACAAAAAAGAATCAGCAACGTTACAAACATTTTAAAAAAAACGTCCGGATTGAGAACCTCATTTTAGTTGCTAGTTATATACTTACAGTCTTACAAAAAAAACTTTTTAACCTTAGTCACTGCTTAAACTGCTCTGTCCTTTTCTTGCACGTGCAACTTCACGTCAGTGAGAAGTTGACAAAGCATCTTAAGCAGCGAAGTAAGGCCCTTAGTCATCATCGTCTTCAGCCTATCACAACACACTCCACCGAGTCTCGGGGCGTCCTGAGCTGCGTGCGCCAAGCCTCGAGCTCGACGTCTAAATAACCGTCTGTTCCAGTACTCACTGTCAGCGTGCAGGACAAACTGCTCGTGGATCGGGTCGTGGTCGTCCGCCGCGCACGGAAACTGTCCGCGAGGCGGCGCCGTCCTTCTTAGAGCTGACAGTATTGAAGCTAGGTCCGCTCGCGTGCCCGCTGTATCTGTCAATTGGGAGTTCAATGATATTTATAGCCTAAATTAGTTCTGGTCTTGGGCGTATATAAGGGGTTTAGGAGGTCCGGATATATATATTAGGATAGCTCCAAATGTTATGGCAGTTTACACTTTATAGACAAAGCTCACAGAGAAAAAGCGAAGCATCAACATTAACAACAAAAAAATTACTTACAAAGCGTTACATGACTCGAATTTCACTATTATAATATAGATCGTACGGTCGAATATACAATGTGTAACAAAAAGGTTCAACAATACTGAAAAGTATGTATGTACTCAGCAGTATGAACAACTTTTCCTATGGGGCCAACCCTGGAAACGCGAAAAAAAAAACAGCTGTTCCATACATTTTGTCCAAGGTCAGTGTACTTTGGTATTGAACAGCTGATTCTTTTTTTGCGAGTTCAGGGTTGGCCCCATAGTAAAAGTAGTTCATAATGATGAGTACATACATACACTTCAGTATTGTTGTACCTTTTTGTTACACAATGTATAATGTATATTCGACTTTGTGTCACCAATATAATAACTAATATTATAAATGAGAAAATTGTATGTGTATGTTTGTTACTCTTACTCACTAAGTTAACTTACTAAGATAGCTTATTTCCCGGAATAACATATGGGATACTTTTTGTCATCGTCATCATCAGCGTTCACCATCACGCGTTTGCATTATCAGTGCGATGCAGTGTCGTAACTAGCCTTTTTTTTCTTCTTAGTTATTAGCATCGCACGTTGTGCATTCTGCCAGTGTCAAGTTTATGAATTTTTAAGTTTCTTTTATTAATATCAAGTCAAATATGTCATGAAATCACAGTCAGTCACACGAAATCAGTCATAGTCGAGTCCAAGTCATGCCATAGTCAAGTTGTGGCGACTTTACTATGAGCTTCTACGGAGTTTTGAAATTAACACGAAAAGACATGTTTCACCACATTATATCACTTGCCCACACTCGTGCATGTAATTCAACACCCAATGAATAAAACACCACAATTTTTAATCATTGATTCGCGAATAAACACAAGTTTAAGAAAATAATAGAATGCAACGTCATGATTTTTCCGTGTTCCCGCTAAAACTCCGTAACTAGCCTTTCCCGCGCCCGGTGCAAGGATCTATAACTGCGCCCACGCATGACCCAACACTTGGTCTTGGCTTGACTGGTCTGGTCGTTTCTGGGCCCGTCCAGGGTGTTGGCGACCAATCGCCACGAGCGCCGCGCGCGACCCCTTTCCGTGCAGACGTTTGCCCCCCCTCAGGGCGCGCGGGGAGCGGGGCGGCCGGCGCCCGCGCTATTTCTTTCGGAGCTGTCCGTGTAGTCACCCGAGAGAACTGACGGTTAATGCATAGTCGGTTTTGGGCGCGATAATTTTCGGGATACGCCGCGTGCTGTTTCTCCTATACCTGCTTGTTTTTTTTTGTTTTTTTGTTTTTTTTTGGTTTGGTGGGCTTAGAGTTAATTAGCCCGCGAGTGACGATCAGGGAAGTGACAAAGTGCTACTACTATTTGTGTTCCACCACGCCGGTCTTCGATCTACTCCTGGCTGAGCTCGCCAGGACGGAGGAAGTATGGTGGTTAGCAGGTAGGCAAACATATTTCATAAACTTTAGCTCCGCGCAACGCGGACGATTGTAGGTTATCCTACACAGGGTCAACGCCCTATTTACGGCACTGGTGCGATGGGTTACAATACTCACTAGATCTGGGCGATTCCCTGACGTTGGTTAGCGTGGCGCGCGCGGTGCATATCTGCAGCTCCTTGGGCCGATCTCTCTGTTGAGACACGTGCTCCGGCCCCGCTTCCAGCACTATCTGTTCGTAGCACAATACGTACAGCAGTATAAACATTACTGAATATTACTGAGATAAACAAAAAGTAACCAAAAGGACCTGGGTCCTAAAACTGCATCCAGAACCGCCGGAGGACGGGCAGCAGCGTCCTCTTAGTTAACGGTGGTGAGCATTCTGCGATCCCCAAGCCGCCTGCCAAGCGTGGGGATTATGGGAACCCCGCCCTAATATGGGTAGTTAGTAATACCTATTTACCTTGTAAATTTATATTTATCAATAAAATATTTTGACTTTGAGGGGTCTTCGTCCATTAGTGGACGTATATTTTTATTTTTTTTCTACTTTCAAGTGACGTGACGAGCAGGACATTCGCCTGGTGGTAAGCGTCACGCCTGCCACTAATAGTAGTAGCAGTGCTAGAATTGTGAACTTGCGAACACAGTCCTGCGCCGCACTGCACTGCGCTCGTCACCCTGAGATATTAATTAGATCTCTTCATGCCCAGTAATTTCTCTGGTAACATTGCCCTTCAAAGCGGAACACAGTAACGCTTGCACACTACTGCTGGGCGGTTAAATAACTGGCAAAGGTGTGGTACTTCCCCAGGCGGACTCTGCAGTAGAGTCCTACCACTACAAATAGTATTTTGTACCTTGGGCATGATGGCTTCCATCCTGACGTCCATGTACGGCGGCGGCAGGTCCGGGTTCTCCGCCTGCTGCTGCAGCGCGCGGCCCACGTGCGGCAGGAACGCGCCCAGCCACACCACGCTCGCCACGTCCACGCACACGCGCACCGGGCTCAGCTGCACGTACAACTTGGGCGCGGGCACTGGGAACCATCATCGACATCATCAGCCCAGACTTCCACTCGCAGAGTAATAGAAGCAGAGATGCGATCAAAGGATTTCTCCTTAGAAAGACGCGTGACTGTGCGGGGAGGTGTAGGTTCGCGGGAGAAGTGGCAAATTAGACTGCTATCTAGCGGTTTTCAGGAAAAGTTTTTGAGAATCGAACTAGTGAAATATCACTTAGCTGAATTAACACTTAATTTCTTAACGGATCACTAACTAGAGAGATAAAATTACTTACGAATGAAATTAGATGCCAATCATGTGATCTGAATTTTTTGCCTCAGTTAGTTAGTTGTTAGTTAAAGAAACAGAGCAACTTATTTCATTTATACTGTTACTGGGTAAAAACATAAAAAATCGTACGTCTAATATGTAAGTTTGAATGACCGTTACGCGTGGCGGACGTTAGCAGACTGAGCAAATAAGTATGACGTCACACACTCCGTCCGCAAAATAGGATCTGTGGCTGCAAGTCGCTCATCGCAAGTCCTTATCCTCCACGCTTCCACTGCTGAACGAAGGCCTCCCCCTTAGACCGTCACATAGTTTGTTTTATTTGTATCTTAACTACTCTATTGCATTACGGAACTACCTGTGATGCTAGATGTATCGTTTTAATAGATATATAAATAGTGTGGTGGTCGTCGGCCAAGTGACAACCTCCCATCTGTTGCCCGCGACTTTCACAATGTCGTCGGTCCACCTTATGGTGGGTAGTGGGTGGCACTGGGAATACAATCATTGATAGTATTCAGCTATCTGGTTTCCATATTACAAACTTTGCTTAGTTTGGGGCTAGATGGCGCTGTGTGAAAAATGACCACCTATATATCAGTTTAATTTTATTTATATAGAGAAGTTTCAATCAGGCTTGGCATCTGTTTTTCCCAAACATATAAAGAGTTAAGCAGAACAGCAGTAATAAGATTAACTTTTACCAACCCTAAAATAGCGAAAAAAAGTGTTCCATATACATTTTATCGACGAAAATGTACTGTGAAGTTAATCAGCTAATAAGCACGAAGTATGATCTGATATTTTTCCCGAATTCGGGGTTGGCGTAAAGTTGTTGGAATGCTGAGGCTTCGTCGTCAGCCATAATACGTCCACTGGTGGACGAAGGCCTCCCAATAGAGGGGTGTTGCCATAATCCCCACGCTTGGCAGGCGGCTTGGGGATCGCAGAATGGTCACCACCGTTAACCAAGAGGACGCTACTGCCCGTCCTCCGGTGGTTCTGGTTGCAGTCTAAGGACATAACCAACTCCAATGATGCTGATGCTTGGTAGTACATAAAACACAGTATCCCAAGTAGCAATGGTAAGGCAGCTAACTCACCAGGGAAGTAGACATCCCCGGGGTAGTAAAAGAACGTGAGTTCTGCGTGCAAAAGGCCCGCGTCTCCCGGCAACGTGGCCTTCTCCGCGCTGAGGAGGGGCCGCGGGGGTTCCCGTGATTTCGACCCTGTCGACACCTGCGGATGAAGTATACACACTTCTCATTTCACAGCTTTATTACTTCAATGCAGTAAAGTTTAGTCTTGTTTGCATGTGAACTTCCCAACCGACTTCAAAAAAGGTTCTCAAATCGATAGGTAATTGTATTTTTGTTATGCGATTACTGCGCCAATTATGAACTGATTTTGATATTTCTGGTTTTGTATGGTAGGTGATACTTCAGAGGTAGTCCTATGTACAATATATCGAAATCGGTTTAGTAGTTTGATTTATAAATCTAAACAAGTGGAAAAAGATGGCATCCAAGTAATCGAAATTGAAGTCGTTTTGTTAAAGTACTTGTGTAGTTACTATCTTTTCATCACACTTGCTCGTAAAGTGGATCTTATTGCATCGTTTTTAGGCTCATAATCTAAGCTATTACGCACGCGTACTTTTACTTTACATTACGGCACTAGTGCTACTTGTAATAGGTATAACCCGGTAAAGTCAAGTTTGTACGTGACTGCAATTAGACGTATCTATACGAAGCACTCTTAATATAGCCGGGTAATACTTACAGTTTTTTTGTAATACCAACAAAGAGTTCTTATGCCGCTGAAGTAAATGTCAACCTGTGCGCGCATTGCTGGTTTGGGCGCCATTTTCCGCAAATTTTTGTTGACGTTTTCGCTGTGTGGTTGATTATTATCTAAAAAAGTTTGTTTTTTTCCTCGCAAGTGTGATGAAAACAGTCGTATGAAACTCTTGTGCTATGTATCATAATGTACTATTAATCGCGACTTGAAGACACGAAGATTGTATCCATCAGGAAAGACCCACTCATTCCGCTGTTTAGCAGGTTTCTTCTAGGCGTGCTCACACTTGGACCGCTTGGCATAACATCGGAGGTCAAACGCGAGCTTATAATACAAAAAAACATTTAAAAAAAAAAAAAAAAACAGCCGAGCCTAAATAATCACCTTATAAACGGTAAAATCGTCTATCCTAAGTACCAGGCACGTGGTCATTAGCTTGCCGAGCTGCTGCAGTATCCTAGTCCGAGTCGGAGACGCTGAAACAATTCAAATAGCAACGTTAGCTCAGTGCATGACATAACGTAGCCGCATAAATTAAACGCGACATTAAAAACTTTATCTTACATGTATGCTGTAGTGGTAGGACTCTACTGCGGAGTCCGCCTGGGGAAGTACCACACCTTTGCCAGTTATTCAACCGCCAAGCAGTAGTGTGCAAGCATTACTGTGTTCCGGTTTGAAGGGCAATGTTACCAGAGAAATTACTGGGTATGAAGAGATTTAACATCTAATATCTCATGGTGACGAGCGCAGTGCAGTGCGGCGCAGGATTGTGTTCGCAAGTTCACAATTCTCGCACTGCTACTGTTAATGGCAGGCGTGAAGCTTACCACCAGGCGAAAGTCTTGGTCGTCTCGTCACTTGACAGTAATAAAAAAAAAAATATGCATCATGATTGTTGAACAAGCAATTAAAAAAATATATTAAGTAGGCATCGCCCGACGGCTCGAACTCATCAATGGGCGTGGCTAAAAATCATACTCTCTGCACCGAAGTGTGGGAAATGGAGAAAGAAAGAGAAACGAGCGCGCAAATTTTTTCATGTCGACCTTTGGCTGCAGGATTGTGAGTAATAAACTACTGAACTAATTTATTCCAACATAAGTTATTTGAAATTTTGATGAACTAAACTATTCCGCTTGATAGATTATTTTAGAGTTTTCGTACTCCTTATGTTATTTATTTACGTCCAAAGTGGCGTTAAAATTGAGTTAAAATATAAGATGTTTCCTGGCTCATAACTTTCATGTTTATTAACTTTTTACTTTCTTATCGATTTACAATCCTAGATAATGAAGAGACAAATCGATATAATACTTAGTCTTGGCCTACAACATTACGTAGTGGAGTAATTTTACTTCCCCGTTTCTATGGAGAAGTTACCAGCTTGTTTACTTAATATTAAAGTTAATAGGTTCTGTCATTAAACTAAAGGTGTGTACAAAATATCAGATAAATCTGGCAACAGGAAGGGGGTAACATTTCAATTACTATAATTATACATTTGATCCAAAAAATAACAGCAAACATGGCAAGGTAAATAAAACCGTATAAAAAAACACAAGTTTTGCAATAGTACATTATGATACGAGTGTGCTATGTTGGTCATTACACTAGAGGCGGTATTATGCGGATAAGAAAGCCGAGACCGTAATGACTAATAGCACAAGAGTTCCATACGACTGTTTTCGTCACACTTGCGAGGAAAAATATAAAAATAAATAATAATTATTATAATAAATAATAAATATTTTTTTGATAATAATCAACCACACAGCGAAAACGTCAACAAACATTTGCGGAAAATGGCGCCCAAATCAGTAATGCGCGCGCAGGTTGACATTTACTTCAGCGGCATAAGAACTCTTTGTTGGTATTACAAAAAAACTGTAAGTATTACCCGGTTATATTAAGAGTGCTTCGTATAGATACGTCTAATTGCAGTCACGTACAAACTTGACTTTACCGGGTTATACCTATTATAGTACAAGTGCCGTAATGTAAAGTAAAAAGCACGCGTGTGTAATAGCTTGGATTATGAGCCTAAAAGCGATGTAATAAGATCTACTTTACGAGCAAGTGTGATGAAAAATAATACAAAGCAACGACTTGAATAAATTAAAAATAACTGTAATACTAACATAGGTTCTAAGATATAATTGTTACTAACAAATATGGATTATATCTGAAATAAATTATTATTATAAATGATGTTTTTTCAGGCTCGCGCAAAAAACTTGGATATACGTATAAACTGACGCAGTACCTTGCGAGGTAGTAGTGTTAGAGGGGGGTTGGTTGTGTGCGGGTGGCTGAGGCACCGGCGCGTGAGCAGGGCCGTTTGACACGGGCTCCGCCGGCTTTTCGCTTTGGCTAGTCTGGGGAAAAGTAAAATGTAAAACAACTTGTAAGCTATTTAAAAAACCGATTGCAAAATGTAGCCTATATAACACTCTGAAGATGTAGACGAATCTAACCACTGAAGAGAGAAGTGAATAGAACGGACACGTGTCGGGCCGCGCTACCCGGTATTAAGTGCAAATGCGCTTAATGACAATTTACCAATATACATGTTTTTAAACTGAGAATACGCAAAAAGACAATTTAAATAGACGCGTAGGAAACCAAACCACATTGCATCGTAATTAGATCAATTTTAATCTGTTACAATATGGCGTTTCGAGCGTTTTACTTCAAATACGCGACCAATTATTGGCATTTTTTCATCGAAGTTTCTATACAAATAAGTGTGAAACTGACGACAGCGGTTTTCCATACAATAGGCTAGATGACTAGTTTTTTTTATTGTCCTATTCAAATGTGGCCTATAAATATAGCTGATTAATGAAAAGAAAATTAAAATCTGATCAAAAATAAGCAACTTATAAGCATTTTAATATCATGCTAGACAGAGAGGCGAAACAGCAAATCCTAACGTCATTTGTCAGGACGCCATATAAATTATATTCTGACAAGTAAGGCGTGACGTCATTTTTTGTTTTGTGAGAAAGGGACAGAGTTGTCTCTAACAAAAACTTTAAACGCTCATATATCAGAACATTATTAACCGATTTAAAATATTTTTTCAATAAACATACTATATTTACTTAAATTCTTAACCAAAGCTATTGGTTTCAACGATTTAAACATCAGTCATCTAGCCTATTGCTTTAGAACATTGTTTTGACAGCCGTTCTACCTAAGACGTAGGGCTTTCGCTTTTCTGTGAATCTAAAAACGCTTCGCATTTGCTAATCTCCCATACCGGCGAATTCACACACAGTCTCATCTCACGGACTGCAGGATAATCATGTAACTGTTTAGGATCGCGATTTGTCATAAAAGTCACTTGTCACTGTCCAGCCAAAACTCATTTGACCCCGCAGGGCAGGACTAAGCGCCAAAAGACCGATGGATTTGCTTAATTTCATTAGGAAATCAATGCATTCGTTCGATAACGATAGCGAGAGAAATCCCTCCGTGATACCGTGAAGCTGTGACAGTGACAAGTGACAATTATGACAAATCGCGATCCCGAACAGTTACATGATTAGCCTGCTGGACCGGGGCGATGTATTCCGACGTCTGTGATTGGCGCTGAAGGTCGTACGCACAAAGTCGAACTGACGGTACTCTCAGAAACATACACACATATACATCATCATCATGAGCCCACCCTCGTTCACTGCTGGGCAGCCCGATCTTAGCTTTTTAAACATGGAAATACATAAGCTTAAAATTTCCCTACTAAAATAAGTGTGTTTACCATCTTCGAGCACACTGTATCTTAACATGAGGCGATCTGTGTTACACCTACGAGGGCTACACTAAAAGTATCGGGAATGGAATATTTCCACTGTTTCTGTCATATTAAAATCTTTTTAATTGAAAACTCCTTGGTTTTAAAAATCGAATACCATTTATTTATTTAAAAAAATATTCTCGGTCTTGTCACAAGGTTTTGTCAAACTTGTTTAGTCGTTGAGAAAATGGAATTGACTCGAGAAAATTCAAGAGCGATGATTTATTATGACTTTCGAAGTGGTTTAACACAAAAACAGTGTGTTGACCGGATGATTTCTGCATTTGGTGATAAAGCCCCATCCAAAACCACAATTTATCGCTGGTTTGCTGAATTTCAACGTGGACGTGTCAAGCTCAGTGATGATCCCCGTCAAGGTCGTCCAAAAACTGCAGTCACCCAAGAAAACGTTGATGCTGTGCGTAAGCTGATTGAGGAAGATCGACATGTGACATACCGCGAAATTCAGGCAACTTTAGACATTGGCATGAGTCAAATACAAATAATCTTGCATGAAAAATTAGGTGTAAAAAAGTTGTTTTCCCGATGGATACCGCATTCGCTCTGTGAAGAGCAAAAAGCGGCTCGCGTTACTTGGTGCGTCAGAACTCTCGAAAGATTCCACGCAGGATCCTCAAATGCTGTATACAACATCGTATCAGGTGACGAATCCTGGATATACGCGTACGAACCCGAAACAAAAAACCAGTCACGAGTTTGGGTGTTCGAAAATGAGTTAAAGCCAACAAAAATTGTTCGTTCACGGAGTGTTGCAAAAAAAATGGTGGCCACGTTTGTCTCCAAAACCGGCCATGTTACGACTATTCCTCTTGAGGGACAAAGAACGGTTAATGCAGAATGGTATGCTAGCATTTGTTTGCCACAGGTCGTTTCTGAACTCCGTAAAGAGAACTGCAACCGCCGCATCATCCTCCATCACGACAATGCGAGTTCTCACACCGCGCACAGAACAAAAGAGTTTTTAGAGCAAGAAAACATAGAATTATTAGACAATCCGCCGTACAGCTCCGACCTAAGCCCTAATGATTTCTATACTTTCCCTAAAATAAAGAATAAATTGCGTGGACAGAGATTTTCATCACCTGAAGAAGCTGTGGACGCCTACAAAACGGCCATTTTGGAGACCCCAACTTCCGAATGGAATGGTTGCTTCAATGATTGGTTCCATCGTATGGAAAAATGTGTCAAATTTCGCGGAGAATACTTCGAAAAGCAATAAATATATTTTTAAATAGTAATGTTGTGTCACTTCCTTGATTCCCGAAATTTTCAGTGCCGCCCTCGTAAGATGTCAATCATGAAAAACTGTTTTTTTTTTATTTCTTTAAAAAGTAAGAGTATCATTGGCAGTACTGAAAGCACAGAATAAATAATAGTACTACGTACAGAAAGTTAACTCCGCAAAGGAATTGAAATAAATAAGGACTCTATCTACTAGGAAATAAAGTAGCAATTCAACTCGCACAGCGCTGGATATCGCTCGCTATATTCACCTAGATATACCGCTCTCTTTCTATCACGTATGCTTAGTTACGTGCGTTAGTTATGTCCTCCCGGACGGAGCGCCAGCCGAACATACCTAAGCTGCGGAGTGACACCCCCCTGCTGAAAGATACCTTAAACTTGAAGTTACCTTACTGGGTGTAATGATCGGCCTTGGATCTAAGCTATCGAGCAAGTCCCCGCAGAATGACGAGAGCGCTTGCGACAGCCACTGACTGTGAGGCGTCGCTGCTTCTCTGGAAAGACAGATAGCATATGAATTACGACATTAGACAAATTGCTCTTAGTTTATGTACGGATATTTCATACCACAAGCTTTTCGTGAAGGCAAACGTCATGAGGAAACCTGCATACGTCTGGAGAATAAACTAAATGGCATGTATGAATCCACTAACCCATCATCATCATCATCATCAGCCCGGAGACGTCCACCGCTGAACGAAGGCCTCCCCCTTAGACCGCCACACTGTACGACAACCTGCCATTTGCATCCACCGGTTGCCCGCGACTTTTACAATGTCGTCGGTCCACCTATATATGTATATATATATTTTCAAAAACATATCCGAGCGCCTGGTCGACGCGACGCGTGATCAAAATGCTGGCGTTTATTTGGCTCAACGCATAAGCATTGCCATCCAGCGTGGCAATGCCGCCAGCATGCTGGGTACGCTGCCGACTGGTAGTGGGTTTGAGCATTTGGATTGTCTCTAGACTTGCATCGGTCTGGATACAATCCTTTTGTTTTTTGTTGTGTAGTAGGCTAAGTAGTCATTGTAGTTTGTTGTAGTTAATAAAGGCTTATGCCTAAAATATATATATATAGTGGGAGGCCGCGCCTACGCTGCGTCTTCCGGGGGGTCGACCCGGGACTAGGCAAAGTTGGGGTCGATAATGCCGAATCGCCAGTAGACTATTCATCATTATCATTGTCAGCTAGAAGACATCCACTAGTGGACGGAGGCCTACCCTTAATAGAATAAGAATATATTTATTGCCAAAAACACTAGGAACAACACTAAAATAAAACAAAGACCTAATCGTAATAGGGTCGTTAATAGGGAGGGGTTGCCATAATCAATGTGAATTTACTATGCATCCTAACTAAAATATCTAATGTTTTAATATTTCACGTACGGATTGAAAACCTATCCGCGTTTTTTTAATATATATTCACGTGACGAGAAGAGCAAGACGTTCGCCTGGTGGTAAGCGTCACGCCTGCCACTAACAGTAGCAGTGCCAGAATTGTGAACTTGCGAATTACAATTGACCTGTTTTATTATAATACGGTGAAAATTATTACGAATTGGTTTTGCTCATATAAAGATATTATTATACAGCGATCGAGCGGTTCAGTAGCACAACACCGTGTTCCGATGAGTATGGGTTACAAGTTCATTAACAATGAATGATCCATAATTGTAGGTATAATTTAATAGACATCTACTCGTTGTTGTGTGACGGAAGTGAGTTTTCTGCACGTAGTAATTTTTTTTTCTTCTGTGCTATAATGTGACAGTGACTGACCTGTATCCCCTCCAATGCCTCCTGTCATCCGACGCCTTGTGGTAGGGGAACAGATCGGCTTGCATGCTCACTAACGTCACCTGCAGCGCACCACCGGTCGAGAGAGACGGCTTCTCCGATCTACCCACTGGAAATGGAGAAAATATTGGATATAAGCATCGTAAGTTGATCTATGCTAGTCTGGCTATAACAAAGCATCGCACACAGAATAAAGAGTCGAGGCGGCGTCGGGGCGGAGACGCACTGCTTCTAACTTTTATAAACAATCGAATTTGTCCGCGCACATTGTCAGAGCCGCGGCGTATTCAAGGCGCGGTCGAGGCGGGGTTGAGGCGGCGGAACAGCGGCGTGGAGGCGGGGTTGAGGCGGCGGCGCAGCGCCGTCCGACCTCGACTCCGCCTCAACTCTGACAGTGTGCTATGCGCTTTAGACAGAGTTCAGGAGGAACTCAATTTGTTATTCAAGGATGTCATTGGCTCCAGCCATTACTAAATTACTACACAAAATACTAAACACTAGCAACCATTATAGGAACAATTTAGCTAACAAACTCCATTAATTCCAGCTTTTTTTTGCCAAGGTATACAGGGTTAGTCCTAATCAGTTAGCATCCTTTCAAAGGCATATTCTGTACATCAAAGCAAACAACTTTTACTATATGGCCAACACTGAAATCGCAAAAAAAATACAGCTGTTCCATACATTTTGCCCAAGGTCGATGAACTTTTTGCATGGAACTGTTGATAATTTTTTCGCGATTTTAATGTTGGCCCCATAGTAAAAGTTCTTTATGTTGATGTACAGAATATGCTCTAAAAGGATGCTAACTGATTAGAACTAAGCCTGTATATCCAATATCCATCCACATGTTGTGAAGCCAATATTGTGTAGGTAGAGAACGTATTCACTCACGTCCGGGGTCGTCGCACAGGTGCAGGTCTATCCGCGGCGCAAGGAGGTGGTACGAAGTCTCGCGCACGTCGTGCTTCGCAAACATCCGCGCCAGGATGTCGCGCTCGCCGCTGATAGACGACCGGCTCTGGATCTGCTCTCGGGGCTCTTCTATCTGAAAGGGTCACAGATTATGTTATGTCCTAGATAGTGAGTTTCCGCTTCTGTAAAGCTTCGTATCGACATCCGAGGCAGACGGTGTTTCTGTGCAGTAGCACGTAGGATTTGAACCCGCGCCCCGCAGTGTGCGAACTTAGCGCGCTAGCGAAGTTCACTACTGCAGTTCTGTGATTATTTACGGGATATTTACCGTGATTACGTAGTGAAAGCCGATATTTCGGCGCAGTTGCATGCAACAGGTTCACGGGCAGAACAAATAACAGAATACGGGCAGAATATCGGGCGCTCATTTCACAACATAGTCACGGTAAATAGTCATAGAAGTGTAAGTAGTTTAAAACAGGATTCATCACTGCGACAAATAAAACGCTGATACGCGCGTGTTCACACGTTCAGAACGTAGACTTGTAGATACGTTAAATTAATATTATTTTTCTTTGTTTATCTTCTATCAGTAAAGTCAAGGAGTTCTCGTGAGTCGGGTAGCCGGGACCCGATCTTACCTTCCTGAGCGCCTTGACGCGCGTGGCGGCGGCGGTGGCGCGGCGCACGGGCGTCGCGAGCGCCGCCGCGCACGCCAGCGCCGCCCGCAGCTGCCCGTCCGTCAGCGCCCACGCCACCGGCTCGGGGCTGATGGCTAGCCGGGACCCGATCTTACCTTCCTGAGCGCCTTGACGCGCGTGGCGGCGGCGGTGGCGCGGCGCACGGGCGTCGCGAGCGCCGCCGCGCACGCCAGCGCCGCCCGCAGCTGCCCGTCCGTCAGCGCCCACGCCACCGGCTCGGGGCTGATGGCTAGCCGGGACCCGATCTTACCTTCCTGAGCGCCTTGACGCGCGTGGCGGCGGCGGTGGCGCGGCGCACGGGCGTCGCGAACGCCGCCGCGCACGCCAGCGCCGCCCGCAGCTGCACGTCCGTCAGCGCCCACGCCACCGGCTCGGGGCTGATGGCTAGCCGGGACCCGATCTTACTTTCCTGAGCGCCTTGGCGCGCGTGGCGGCGGCGGTGGCGCGGCGCACGGGCGTCGCGAGCGCCGCCGCGCACGCCAGCGCCGCCCGCAGCTGCACGTCCGTCAGCGCCCACGCCACCGGCTCGGGGCTGATGGCTAGCCGGGACCCGATCTTACCTTCCTGAGCGCCTTGGCGCGCGTGGCGGCGGCGGTGGCGCGGCGCACGGGCGTCGCGAGCGCCGCCGCGCACGCCAGCGCCGCCCGCAGCTGCACGTCCGTCAGCGCCCACGCCACCGGCTCGGGGCTGATGGCTAGCCGGGACCCGATCTTACCTTCCTGAGCGCCTTGGCGCGCGTGGCGGCGGCGGTGGCGCGGCGCACGGGCGTCGCGAGCGCCGCCGCGCACGCCAGCGCCGCCCGCAGCTGCCCGTCCGTCAGCGCCCACGCCACCGGCTCGGGGCTGATGGCTAGCCGGGACCCGATCTTACCTTCCTGAGCGCCTTGGCGCGCGTGGCGGCGGCGGTGGCGCGGCGCACGGGCGTCGCGAGCGCCGCCGCGCACGCCAGCGCCGCCCGCAGCTGCACGTCCGTCAGCGCCCACGCCACCGGCTCGGGGCTGATGGCTAGCCGGGACCCGATCTTACCTTCCTGAGCGCCTTGGCGCGCGTGGCGGCGGCGGTGGCGCGGCGCACGGGCGTCGCGAGCGCCGCCGCGCACGCCAGCGCCGCCCGCAGCTGCACGTCCGTCAGCGCCCACGCCACCGGCTCGGGGCTGATGGCTAGCCGGGACCCGATCTTACCTTCCTGAGCGCCTTGGCGCGCGTGGCGGCGGCGGTGGCGCGGCGCACGGGCGTCGCGAGCGCCGCCGCGCACGCCAGCGCCGCCCGCAGCTGCACGTCCGTCAGCGCCCACGCCACCGGCTCGGGGCTGATGGCTAGCCGGGACCCGATCTTACCTTCCTGAGCGCCTTGGCGCGCGTGGCGGCGGCGTTGGCGCGGCGCACGGGCGTCGCGAGCGCCGCCGCGCACGCCAGCGCCGCCCGCAGCTGCACGTCCGTCAGCGCCCACGCCACCGGCTCGGGGCTGATGGCTAGCCGGGACCCGATCTTACCTTCCTGAGCGCCTTGGCGCGCGTGGCGGCGGCGGTGGCGCGGCGCACGGGCGTCGCGAGCGCCGCCGCGCACGCCAGCGCCGCCCGCAGCTGCCCGTCCGTCAGCGCCCACGCCACCGGCTCGGGGCAGATGGCTAGCCGGGACCCGATCACTGCACAGTCTGAAGACAACAAACAATAAAATAGTAACACAAAATATTAAGTTACACTGTTTTGTCATCAGGACTAAAGGTATGTACCGAATTTCAGAACAATCTGTCAACAGGAAGGGCGTAAAATTTCAATTACCAAATGAAAATGGGAATGGAATGGGTCAACCCAATAAACAAAAACAAACAGGGCAAGCTAAATTTAACCGTTTAATAACTATGTGCACTAGAACACGAGGCACGCACCACAGCCCCAAAATGCTACCACCGGATGAGCGGCGAGCAGATGCAGGAAGCAACCAATAAAAAATAACACATCTCAATAGTTCGTTATAATGTACTTACCTGATAATCTCTTCTTAATGACGATGCGGCAGTGCGTGTTGCCCAACAGCAGCCGCAGCGGGGGGAGGTTCGCGTTGGCCGCGCCGTGCGCGCGCGCCTCTATTCGCGCGCTCTGCCATTCTAGCTCCTACAACACCATTATACTTAAGTATTCATTCATCCCATTTTCTTTTTTTTGCGCTTGCACCGTCCCTATTTCACATTTTAACTTTCCTATTCATCCGAGGTTTGTCTGGAAGTGATCACTTTTAGCGATAGACCGACTTTTGTGCCTATCTGTAGTGTATTATGTTTGTAATGTCCTTTCTATGGTGTCAATAAAGTGTGTAATGTTATTGTATTGTATTGTATACTGGGTTATTAGCATGGGGTACACCCCATGCCCAAATTATTTTCTTCAGAAAATCAAAATAGATAGATAAGATAAGATAAATTTATTTTATAAAAAACTTAAGCACTAAATAGAAACACCTTAGCAGTAACAGATATATATGGAAAAACAATAGATAAGATAATAGATAAAATATTCAATATGAATATCAAATTATTTTCTTTTCGTCTTGGGGTACCAAGACGAAAAGAAAATAAGGGGGTAATAATTATTAAATAATAATTATTTTCTTAAAAAAATCAAAATATTCAATATTTATATCAAATTATTTTCTTTTCGAAATAATTATTATTGAATTTTATTTATTATTTTCTAAAATAATAAATAAAATTCAATAATAATTATTGTTCCTGATACTTGTTGGGACATCTAAACTGTATTATAAGCTTGGGATACATTAAGTTGAAAGGCAGAAATTGTACTTATCATTGTAATATCTTATTTTAGAAAATAAGGGGATTATCATCATTGTGAACAACTTTACGGTGAACCATGAAATCGCGGAAAAAATTAGCTGTAGAAAAAGATAATTGATGAAATGTAAGGAACAGGTGTTTTTTTCCGCGTTAGTGAAAGTTGTTTTACAATGATAAGTACAATTTCTGCCTTTCAACTTAATGTATCCCAAGCTTATAATACAGTTTAGATGTCCCAACAAGTATCAGGACCAGAATCAATAGGGTTTGTAGGTTATATGATTATTTACGGGACAATAGGGAATATGCACGTGTTTTTTTTATTGACTCTACAAAACAAATAATCGAAAGTATTTTTTTTATATATGCACAAATAACGAAGCTTTTAACCATTTTCGTTTCATGTTAGACACGGGCACTATACTAGGTTTATGACGTCAATGTTCACGATTCCAAACAAATTCTATACTATGCACGTTTTGCTAGAAAGGGACGGATGACTCCATCCTAAATACTTGGAACGATTATATTTCAGAACTTTAAGAGCCGATTTCAATAATTTTTTCGACGTAAGCATCAGATTCTGTTTAACTCTTATCTTATTATTTTTAATAATTGAAACACATGCATATTCCCTATTACCGTGATTATATTGTGAAAGTCATCATCAACCCGGAGACGTCCACTGCTGAACGAAGGCTTCCCCCTTATTGTGAAAGTATCTTCCGATATTTTCCGTCTGTCCGTGAGCATGGTGCATGCAATAGGGTAGATGACTGATGTTTATATCGTTGAAACCAATAGCCTTGATGAAGAATTTAAGTAAATATAGTATGTTTCTTGAAAAAATAATTTAAATCGGTTAATAATGTTCTGATATATGAGCGTTTAAAGTTTTTGTTAGAGACAACTCTGTCCCTTTCCCACAAAACAAAAAATGTCGTCACGCCTTACTTGTCAGAATAGAATTTATATGGCGTCCTGAAAATATCACAGAAAAGCGAAGGCCCTACTCTTAAGTTAGAACGGGTGTCAAAACGATGTTCTAAAGCAATTGTATGGAAAACCGCTGACGCCAGTTTCACACATCCAAACGCATCAATCATATTATCACTACATAAGACGTAACGCAATCATTGGTCGCGCATATGAAGTTTAAAACACTTGAGACGCCATTTTGTAACAGTTTAAAACTGATCTTATTACGATGCAATTTGGCTTGGTTTCCTACGCATCTATTTGAGTTGTCTTTTTGCAAACAATATAAATAAAAATATATAATCGTGCAAAAGTACGATTCGGTGCGGGAGAAGCATTCATACTTGGTAAATTACAACATATCCTAATACAATAATTTAGTTACCACTAGTCCTACCTACTCTACCCTAAGAGGCTTAGACACTAGCCGTGTTCCAGCGCTGAAAGTCTATGACTTACCTTAAAAATAAGTAACTGTCCGGTGTCCGGCGATTTGATTCTAGTCAGTCTTAGGTCTCCTTTTCGACCCTCCGGTGTTCTCGATTCCACCGTCACTCTAGATATCTGAAAAATGCAATGTATTTATTATTATAGACAATAGACAATAGATTATTTATGGCAAAAAGTATAAACAACAATCACATTGAATACGGAAATTAAAACAAAAATAAAAACAAAATTGAGCAAAAAAAAAATTTGGAATTATATTTTTTAACAAAGCTGTGGTAGCCTATGAAAGTTAGCTGAATCGGGAGACCACTCGAACTGAAATCGTATGGTCGCGAGTTTAAATCCAACCCCCTAATCATGTAACTTTTCGGGATCGCGATTCGGATACGAGTTGTCAAAAATTGTCACTTGTCACTGTCACAGCTTCACGGTATCACGGAGGTATTTCTCTCGCTATCGTTATCGAACGAATGCATTGATTTCCTTAATTCAGTTAAGCAAATCCGTCGGTCTTTTGGCGTTTCGTCCTGCCCTGCAGGGTCAAATGAGTTTTGGCAGTGACAATGAGAAGAGTCAATTTTTGACAACTTGTATCCGAATCGCGATCCCGAAAAGTTACATGATAGGCTCGCAGGCCCGATCAATCGAACCAATCAGTTCTTTGGAGTTTATAGTCAAACCACTGGCTTTTCGGTGAAGGGATGTTGATATAGCAAAAATCAATCTGTCTCACTTTGACCTGTATGAAGTAATGCTCTCTCTTTCATATGTTTTATTTACAATTATTAACAAGAGACCTTTGTTCTTAAGGCCTTGGTTTCGTGAGCTTATAAAGCTAGTAGTTGCCCTATGGTGTCCCTGCGACCCGGTACAGTAGAGAGCACTCACACCTCTCCTGCTATTAATTCGAGTTAATAAACGAGTATGTTATGAAATCGTTAATGCGTCTTTCATTGGATTCCATACATAACTCTAATAAGGGAAACATAGTGAGATATCCTGCGTTCGTCCGAAGAAGTAATAACATTGCGTATACCCGTATAACTGAACTGGGCCAGCGTGCGTGGTGGATAGGGCCCTATCGCCCATCGAAGGTAGGCCTACGACCAGTGGATAACTAAATGGCTGATTATGCTATGCTTAAAAAAGTTGGTTTTTATTTTTTGGTATGTCTTTACTTACCTGAACACTGCTTGTGAAAGCCTCACAGGTGAAGTCTACTTGTACATGGTTCACGGCAACTGAGATTCCATCTATCACCTGCAATCAAAGATAATGTAATACTATTCTGCAATCAATTATTTTTAAACAACTTTTTAAAAAGGAGGAGGTTCTCAATTCGGTTGGTTATTTTTCACCTCATAAGCTCGGAAAGATTATGTTTGTCATTCGAGATCTTAGTGCAAAAGTGCATTTTGCCCGCTAGCGTGGAATGAGTTTTCAAAATTCGAACCTTTCTATTCAATAATTTTCTATACCGCCAGTCCACTGAAAACGCATAAGTACTTAATACTTATATTATGTCAGTGCGCCAATATCATTTTTAGAATAATCACACAGGGCCAGCACGATGACTGCACGAAAAAAAATCTCTATTATTTTTCTCGCTGTAGTGTGGTGAAAAGTTATTTCGCTCGGCAGCACAGTTATTCTGCGTCTCGTACCTTTGAAATCATCACTGCGCTCAAGCTTCTACAATTGAGCCACTCGCTTCGCTCGTGGTTGATAGGTCTGGCAACTAACGCCTCGAGTTAGAGCTGGCTGTACTGTTTGTCTAGACCACTGAAGAGAGAAGTGAATAGAACGGAAATGTGACGGGACGCGCTAGCCGGCATTAGGTGCAAATGCGCTTAATGTCAATTCTGCCAATATACATATTTTTAGAATGAGAATACTTAAAAAGACAATTTAAATAGACGCCTAGGAAACCAAACCACATTGCATCGTAATTAGATCAATTTTAATCTGTTGCAAAATAGCATTTCGAGCGTTTTACTTCAAATGCGCGACCAATTGGCGATTGGCATTTTTTCGTCGTAGTTTCTATACAAATATGTGTGAAACTGGCGACAGCGGTTTTCTATATAATTGCTTTAGAATATTGTTTTGACAGCCGTTCTAACCCAAGAAGTGGGGCTTTCGCTTTTCTGTGGTCTAGACAAAGGCGTCTCCCAAGACAACACTAATCAGCCCGATTTCAGCTTTTCGCTTCCAGTCACTGCCAGATATCTTACAACATTTATACCTATATCGTCACCCTCGAATCCCTGGATGTGCTCACCTTGTGTATGTAGCTATATTTCCCGGGTATGGGCATCGCACCGGCCGCAGTCGGGTTCACGACGCGCGGTTCTGTGCATACTTCTAGCGCTATGTGCACCTCGTCTAGATTCTGAAACGAAAAATACCTACTGAAATCTAACTGGCAATAGTGACATTGGAGAAATAGCTTTATGGCGTGTTTGTTTGACACGAGTTTGATCGCGCCACTACTCAGCCTCCGCTTTACAGGATCTCTAGGAATTTTAACGTTGTTGCCTAAAAAATAGATTTCATATTTGCCATTAATAAAACTAAGCAATCGGTAGCTGAACTGCTGTAGTGTGCAGTATGTAACCACATATTGCATACTAGTATTATGTAGTAAAAAGATATTTTCTCTGTGGTAGTACATAACAGCAATCTAATGGTTAGTCATGAGAGGTAAAAATAACTGAAAATAATTTTACTAGCCATATCTTATCAGACCGATAGCTATTGCTAGAGCCGAGAGCCGATTAGGTCGATGATAACATTACGGTTTAATAATTTATATTTAACTAATCGCAATAATATATGACCAGTGACTCCAGCCAAGGCTTCATTTTATTTAGTTTTTATCGAGCGTCCCGTATATGGTAACATTTTTGTACAGATTTGCTATGGTATACGTTCGAAGATTTTTCGATGTTCTAGGGGAAAAGATGATGAGAATATAGCCAATGGTAAGGTAAAGAGGTTATTAGATATTATTAATATGGTAAGGATGCATTCTAAAAATGCGTGGATAAACTGTGAGAAAGATGGAAAGGGGTGTAAGAGTGAATGAATTAGAGTGAAATGGAGAAAGGAAACATGTTGTATCGACCGTATTTAGTAGGATAAGGACAAGAAGGTGACAGAGCTTAGAACCCGAAAGGTAGCTAGCCTAAGGATGTACTAAGCTCTTTAAACATTTCTTGTAAAAAATAAAACATCGTAGGTTAAACGTGAAGGGCGCCTAGTTATCTAATAAACAAGATGTAGCCATAGTACAGTGCATATAACCAAAAGTTCCACGCATAATGTCGTATAAATGCTAGAGGAGCTAAATCCTCCATGTTAAATGCTAACTCAGCCACGGCTATAATCTGATGAATATTCAAGCTCCCTAAAAGTAAAGCCTGGTATCCACCGAAGCTGACCTATGTGCGACTTTAGCATATAGAAATGTAATGTAAAGTCATTGCGCTCACTTGTTATGGGACATCTAGCATACGCTAACAATGCGCGTTAGAGTATTTCCCTCGTACGCACTACCCGCTTCGTATCAGCACAGCGCGATCGTGGTTCTCTACCGGAGTCTGTCTGTTCAAATATTTAAAGTCCAGGTAAGCGTGGTATATAGCACTAGAGGTCGCCCGCGACTTCGTCCGCGTACGGAAGAAATTCGGCCCACTCACAAAATTTACCACTTTAAATCATCCCGAGTAATTTTTTTTAGCCCAAAACTCTACCGACTCCCCAAACCCTCACCTCCCCTTGAATGATATACCCAAATATCAATTTTCATCGCTATAACTTCAAAAACAAAGAACTTTCCATACCACATTCCACACAACCCCCCCCCCCCCCCCCCCCCTCGGGATCGAATTTCGAAAAATCCTTTTTTAGCCCTGTACACTAATACACCCTCCACATTTCAAGTCTGTACGACCAGCGGTTTGGACTCTGCGTTGTCTGTCAGTCATTCAGTCAGTCAGGACAGAACCTTTTATATATATATTGATGTACGACTCTATATTTAGTTGGTTTCGTTAACTTTAGTGTATACCGGGCCTAAAGCAATTGACGCAGTAATAAGACAATTTGAAACGTCGAATAGGGGAAAATTCGTATAACGATTTTGACCTATATTCTTATCACTTGCTCACATTCACGATGTGTCTCAAGCCATTATGGATTTTCCTACTTTTCTCTGGAGATATATGAATATTCATTAATCTTCAATCAGTAGCGCACAGGTAATAAACTGAGACTGACAGATAGGTCCTGGACCTGGGTATGTGCTAAAACTGCAACCAGTACCACCGGAGGACGGGCAGCAGCGTCCTCTCCGTTAACGGTGGTGAACATTCTGCGATCCCCAAGCCGCCTGCCAAGCGTGGGGATTATGGCAACACCTCCCTATTAAGGGGGAGGCCTTTGTCCAGCAGTGGACATTTTCTGGCTGATGGATGGACAGATAGGAAGTCTTCCATTGAAATTTAAGGGTATATTTTATGTGATTAAGGGGGAATAGGATGAGCACTTCTCCATACAAACGTATTCCCGTATTTTCTTGTCTTCCTGGATAATGCTTCTAGAGCAATCATTATTTTTTAATAAAATCTAGGTCTACTGTAGACGTGTTCCTGTGGTTTTTTTTCTGAAACTAATAATAAAAAAAATATAACGCTTATATCTTGTAACTTTTGGAGGGCTATATTTTCTTTAGCAGTTAGTTTCTGAAAAATAAAAGGCAAACAGAGACACGTCGACCAGACCTATATAGATTTTATAAACAAGAAATTGCTCTAGAGGCATTATAAGGCATGAAAATAGGGGAATACGTTTGTATGGAGAAGCGCTCACCTTATTCATTCAACGTGTCGATTATGTATGTCGTGTGTTGTGTGTTTGGATTAAGTGGGGGTGTGTTGGTGTGTGCATACTGCGATCCTCAAGCCGCCTGCCGAGCGAGGGGATTATGGCAATCACCCTATTACGGGAGAGGCCTTCGTCCAGCAATGGACGTCTTTTGGCTGTTAATGTGTGTGTGATGTGAAGTGTCGATAGTGCGTTTACGTTTTTGCTTAAAATAGATTTCTACTGTAAGATCAACAATATCTTGCACATAGTTGCCACTACGTCATGGCAGATATTTGCGTACGTCTACAATCTACAAAACCTTCGTACAAACGTTGTTCCAGTTCATTTTAGTCACGTATTGTAAACAATAAAGCTCTATTGTCTTCACTTACCATGTTTTGCACATTAGATGTTGCATAAGAATATATTTAGTAACGTGTTTAGAATAGTGTTACAAATAATTCTAAGTGCACTCTGAAAACTATTTTTTCCAGTGTATTACATTTTTCTTAGTGTTATAGAAGCTGAATAGAAGTGATTGGACAATGGACACATTATCAAGTTGGGCACAGAAAATAATAATAGCTAATATAATTACGGAGAAATGGCCTGGAGAAATATAATTATCACATCATTATTTGCAAGACATTCAACCGCCAAGCAGTAGTATGCAAACATTACTGTTCTGTCCCATTTGTTTGTCCTACAACAGCAGTAATGTTATTATCTCACACAGACCTCTCGTATGCCGCAGACTTTATATCTGACACTAGGTCTGGCCGCTAAACCTAAACGTGAGCCAGATTGATTGAAAATTACGGGCTTAAAGAGATATCTTAAAGATGCGGTGAGCCAGTGGCGGATTAATATGGGGGGCGCGCGCCCTCCCCTTGACGTTTGTTGCTCCGCCAGCACCGCCCGCGCATCTGCCTACCTAGTGATGTCTTGTTATCGCCTTAGCTCGACTAATCAAGAGTTTAGCATTATACTCATTATTTATAAATGAAATATTCTGCTCAAATTAATTAACGATTGCTAAAAATGTCCCTAAACCTTTGCGCGGCATGTGCGTCTTTTGTTCGGGCTTGGTCGGACGGGTCGAGACAACCACTTCTATTGTTTCAATGTTTATTACTTCTCATATAGAAATTAAACACTGTTACTTCCTGCGGTGGTATGGTATACCCATGAATGACCCGACAGCGCCCCCCCCCCCCCCTTGATTGCTTTCTGTATCCGCCACTGCGGCGAGCACAGTACATATCGTAGTTAGGCAAGAATTTCAACTGATGAAGTGTAAATCTGTGGGAAGAGTTTTCATACAGCGTTCAGTACGTTATGTGCAAGCTCGACTTACTACGCATCTACGCTTAAGAGGGAATCCGGTGAACGATTCTCCATACAAACGTATTCCGCTATTTTCTGCCTGGATATTGCCTCTAGAGCATTTTTTTTTAATAAAGTCTAGGTCTCCTGTATACATGCCTCTGTCATTTCCTTTTTTTTTTAGCAATTAGTTGCTACAAGAAATATACCTAGCCCATTAAAATATTTTCATAGTAATCTTTGGTGGGTTATATTTTCTTTAGCAATTAGTTAAAAAGAAAATGACAGACACATGTCAACAGTAGACCTAGACATAATAAAAAAAAAAGATTGCCCTAGAGGCATTATCCAGGAAGAAAATAGGGGAAACGTTTGTATGGAAAGTCACTCACCAGATTCCCTCTTAATATCAGGTGTGATGACGCTGACAGTCCAACGAAAGTTCATTATAGCGCAATATGAATACAAATACGCGATAGAGATTGTCGGAAACCTTGCTACGCGAGTATGACTCTCGTTTGACTAGCTGTACGTAGACGAACTTTAGTAGGTAATGAGCTCATTATCAGCCCTGAGACGTCCACTGCTGAACAAAGGCCTCCTTAGTCCGCCACACCGTACGACAATCTGCCATTTGCATCCACCGGCAACTTTCATAATGTCGTCGGTCCACTAGTGGGCTACCTAGCCATGTACCTACGCTGCGTCTTCCGGTTCGCGGTCGCCACTCAAGAACCTTTCTTCCCCATCGGTTATCCGTTCTTCGAGCGATGTGGCCTGCCCATTGCCACTTCAACTTGCAAACCCTAAAAGCTTAATGTTAGTTCTTTGGCGACTATCGTCGTTCCGGATTGTATCGCGCAAAGATTCTCCGAGCATAGCTCTGTCTCTCTCTATTGCCCGTTGTGTGACAGACGAGTTTCACATTCACTGTAGTATATAGGTACTGTTTGTTTACCTGCCTCTTGCTGATAAGACATAGATGTGCTAAGAACACAATGGTGTCGATTCTGTAGCACCGCGCATTGACCATCCATAATCCCACATGCGCATATTACAATGGGCCAATCAACCCTGAAATCGAGGGAAATTACCGGTTCCATAGAAAATTATATTGAAAAGATACATTGAACAAATGATTTCCATTTCACGGTATGGGTCGTTGGTAAAAGGGTTTCGGTGATTCACAGCCATATAGGTTACATTTCTTCGTACACCCCCGTTTCGGCTTATAATCAAAGCCAATTTCCCAAGCCTACAATCCAGTATATATATTCTAAAAAACAGTTTTCTTATTATAAACCAATAAAACTAAATAGTGGTTATGTAAATCAATAGTTAAGCATAACTTGTTAGGTGACATACTTACCTACCAAACAGAGGGCATTACCCAGTGATAAAAGTTATAGATAACATTGCAAACTAATATAAATGCTATAACTATACCCAGTAACTTTACTGACATATTACCCTTCAACTCGGAACAGTTATATTTGCACACTATTGTTTGCAGAATAATGTTTGTCTGTACTTTTTAGGCAAGCATACTTACTGCATCTTTGATTATAGTATCGATGCTTTTCATCAGATGTGATCATACGTCTAACATATGCCTAATATGTTGTAAATAATACGTAAAAAAAATTAAGATTGATTGGACAGGATTGTGTTAGCAAGTTCACAATTCTGGCACTGCTACTGCTAGTGGCAGTCGTGACGCATACCACCAGGCGAACGTCTTGCTCGTCTCGTTACTTCAAAGTATTAAAAAAAACTTGCGTCGAAACTGACATTTTATTCTAGTAATGTGGGTACCCCTCACATTCACATTATTCGTTACATATTCAATTATGTAGGTAGGCATGACACAATATTAATTATATTAATAAGATTGTAAGAGACTTACCAGTACAATTGGCACAGTCTTCAGCTTGGTCCACTGTATACGGAAGGTTGCTCGGTTGCACCGGGCAGATGTGAGCCGTACCCATCCTGGTAGCTCTAACAGATCTGTCAGTAAGTCTTCATCTAGAGTCAAGTCTTGTAGCTCCCCGGACCCTCTCAGTGCTGAGAGGGATATCTGTTCTGGTGACAGATTCTTTGTGAACCTGTTGAGTAAATCTCGGTAAGTATTTTAAATATTTTGAAGTGCATAAAGCTAAGGCTTTTTCTAAACACAGTAGATGGCCATTCCCTTGTGCTTTTCTTTGGCTGGTGTAGGAGTTTAAATCCCTAAGTAGTCCCGAAGTATCTCACAACTCTTGATGACAGGTACAATGATATCCCTAAGCCTGAACACACAAGTCCTCGCTTTGAATCAACTGTTGCAATAGATAAGAATTCATATTTAATAACTTTTTAAAATGCTAAATCATCACCATTGTCAGCCAGAAGACGCCCACTGCTGAACAAAGGCCTCCCCCTTGGACCGTCACACTGTACAACAACCTGCCATTATGCATCCAACAGTTGCCAACGACTTTCACAATGTTATCGGTCCTCTTAGTGCCTACCTAAGCTGCATGTTCCGGTTCATGGTCAACATAAAAAAAAAACAAATATAAAAAATCTACAAGATTTCTTAAATTCTAAATAAAATAAAAACTACCAACATACATTCAATAAAAAATAAAAAACTTTTTTGTGCAAACTGCTAAATGCAGCTGTCTAAAAGCTTCTTAGCATAATTCAGGTGATTATTAAATAGTATACAAATATAAACAGAAAAATACTATACACATTACAATATGTAATTTAAATTTTTTTTATGATAATTTTCATTTTTACTTCTACAGCATAGAACCACTGAGGTTTGGACAATTTATCATTACTTAGCACTTTTTATTGAGAAAATTGATGTACTTTAATGGCTATAATTAAAAGTAACAAGTACAGAGCTCTCAGCCTTTGATTAACTACCCATCCTTACAGGCCATGGAAAGGTAGATAATATGTGCTGCGTTCCGTAATGCGCTAAAATAATAATATCGCAAAGCTAACCAGTTACAATTATTACTCGATCAAATCAAAGCCCTTATATTTTGTGACTATTCAATTTGGTCGGATTCGCAATATTATCACTTTTAGCGCATGACGGAACGCGCTATACATTTAGCATTGCCTGTAGCTGAGCTCATGCGAGAAGAGGCCGTGGCCTCAAGTATTGTAAGGTCACTGCTTTAATTTGATTATTTAAGGCAATGGTTTACTGTTTTTACTTTGCTTGTAACTTTTATGAGATAGAATGACTTGGTTGTTTTTTTTTTATTACTGTTTCATTTGTGGTTTTATTTTTATGCACGCTCCTTATTAATAATTTTACTGTAACTGACCATTACAGAAACAAAGTGCTGCAATAAGAAAATTAAAGTAAATATTGTAAAAAAGGTTTAATAGGAATGGTTCACAGTTTTGTCCAATATCTGAACACATAAAAAATAAGACAGCCGCAATTCAGTATAGGTTCAGTAAGCAGACACTCTAAAGTAGGTACTACAAAAGCTCCTAATGCGAGAATCGATTATCTCAAATGTAAATAATGTACCTATAAGATAAAATAAGTTTACCTATAATAGTCGCAATTCTAATTAATTTATTACCTATATTAGTCGCAATTCAAATTGGAATATTAGTCGCAATTGAAATTGGAAGCAAAATAAAATCAGGTACCTACGTACAAAGTGTGGAACAAAGAAACAATGTTTTTATTAAAAGTAGGTACTAAGGTACTAACAATATTTAAGTTTTTATGTATGTAATAATGCATTTAGCAATCTACCGGCACGTATTGGTGTGATTTGGTTAAGCTACAGAAGCTGAATTAATTGTGATCATTGCCGAATTAATTAAATTAAAATCTATGAACAGGTAACCAGAAATTTGATTTGTGTTTTGGTAAATCAATATGTTGATTAAACATGACATACCTTGAAAGGTGCTTTAACAGTTGGTTTTTTATAATCGTTACCATTTTGAGTAAGTAAACTTAGTTCGAAACCGAAAATAATGCAGTAATTTAATTTAAAATCATTTTCACACACGGAAAACTCTTCCACTTCCACAAAGATTTTCGACTTTTTTTGCAACGAATTTGACGAATTGATTGAAGTGAATGAACAAAATGAACCGAAACCTCGAAAATGTCAAATGTTTTGTCAAAGTCAAAATCGGTAGGCGCCAATGAAATTTATAGTAGAAATCTAGGGCGCGTGGCCACCTAGTTTTTTTTTTTTTTTCTTAGTTCTTGGCATCGCACGTTGTGCATTCTGCCAGTGTCAAGTTTATGATTTTTTCAAGTATTTATATGTAAATCAAGTCAAATATGTAATGATATCACAGTCAGTCACACGAAATTAGTCATAGTCGAGTCCAAGTCATGCCCTAGTAAAGTTGTGGCGACTTTACTATGAGCTTATACGGAGTTTTGAAAACAACACAAAAAGACATGTTTCACTACATTATATCACTTGCCCACACTCGTGCATGTAATTCAACACTCAATGAATAAAACACCACCATTTTTAATCATTAATTCGCGAAAATACACAAGTTTAAGAAAATAATAGAATGCAACGACATGATTTTTCCGTGTTCCCGCCAAAACTCGGCCACCTAGTTATTTCTTGCACCCACACTTTATGCTGCCACAAAAAAACTTATCCCAAAATCTTGGGTAAAGGTTTACGACATTACCCATACGCAGGTAGCCTAATAATACCTCCTTGCCTCTTTGTATCAACTTGGGCAAAATGTCATATTGCCTTAGTAGTCCCTTTAAAGTACCTTACGTCAAATGTATTTTTTATAATTAACATTAAATACAATTATCAATATGAACTATTATGTGTTTTATTTTTTATTTTTTTAACACTTATAAGTGTGCGTTTGACCACCAACTCGCCTGTTGGTAAGCGACGATGTGGTCGAGGATGAAGCACGCAGACTTAGAAGATACCTATTCACTCTGACCTTGAAGAGGTCTATTGTGTATCATATTTGTAGAAATGGTGCATTTAACGTGAATATTACATAACACTATGTAATTTATATAACAATAATAATGACTATAAAGACCTAAGAACTAAAAATAATACGAACAAATATAAATTCAAATATATATTTTATTAAATGTTAATTTACACAGGAAATACATGATTACACAGGAAGTACATCATGATACTGATACTGATTATGATACAAGTGTGCTATGTTGGTTATTACTGTCGAGGTGGTATTTCTGATAAGGATATAAGGGATGGACGATAAGGAAGCCGCGCGTGTTATGACTAATTAGTACACGTACGAGTTTAATACGACTGTTTTCATCACACTTGCGAAGAAAAAACTAAACTCTTTTTGATTTCTTCGGCTGCATAAAAACTATTTGTTGGAAAAAAAACTGTAAGTAGGTATTACCATGCTATATTAGGAATGCCTCGTATACAAAATACATCTAACTTGCAGTGAGGTACAAACTTAACTTAATCGACTCTATTATAGCACGTGCTATAATTTAAAGTAAAAAGCACGCGTGTGGAATAGCTTAGATTATGAGCCTAAAATCGATGCAAAAAGATCTACTTTACGAGTAAGTGTGATGAAAAGTCATACATGGCAGGCATACATTTAAAACCGCAATTAGTTATTGTATGTTAGAATACGATTGGGCAGATATAGACGGATAGTCTTAGAGTCCCAAATAAAAAACACAATTTCGCGCATAATATACATACATTTAGATGAAAAACTGGCTCTGCAAACATCTTCAATATCTTTATTTTTATTTTCACCGTTTTTAAATGAATCTTTACTGAAATGTTAGTTTGGCGTCTTGTGGCTCCAATCCATTAACGCAATGTTTGAGGATCATTCGGGAATCTAAAATGATAAAAATATAGTGATTATATAGATAAGTGCTAGAACATTGAATTAGTAATCTAATTTTCATGATCTGTCGATTTACAAAGGTCTCATGTTCCGCCGCGAATAAAAATATGACTTCGACGAAATAAGTGTATTTTCATTGGTCAATATCTCGGAAACGGAAACGGTCACCTACTGGGTTAGTGCTAGAACATTTATTAATCGCATTTTTATGATCTAACGGTTTGCAAAGGCCTCATCTTCCGCCACGATTTAAAAAAATACATACAAAAAAGGTAGGGTTTTACCTAGGTGCCAAATGATTTTGAGGGGTGGGGGAGGGGGAGGGGTAGAACCCCTCCTTGAAGGGGAAGTTGCGTAAACCCCAACGGAGATATGTTTTTTTAAAATTCTAACCTACCTTTCCCAGAACTTTTTAATCGCTAATCAAATTGGAGGGCGACGGGGAGGGTGGAAACATAACACGATATTTGATTTAACTCAAGTCAGGATGCTCCGAGTCGGATCTGTCACTCATTTCGAACCTAACCAACTCAAGTCAGGGTGCTCTGATTCGGATCTCTCACATCAAACCCCCTTGTCAACATAAAAAAATAAGGCACAATGCAAAAAAACTGCTGTGGCCGAAGGCTGCAGCCCTACGACCCAAGAACTAAAAATAAAGTGGCGACAGTTGACGTAACCACAAAATGGCGTCAATTACGTTTCATTTCACAAGTTGACACATATCAGTAAAACTTTGTCCGCTTAATATTATATCAGTCTAAGTGAAATAAACATACAGCTATGTATATATACAACATACATTCATAAACATTATTTAATGTAAATAATGGAGTTTTACGGCCTTACTTAAAAAAAGTTTTCAACCGTTAGTCACTGCTTAAGATGCTCTGCCATCTTCTCTCTGACGTGAAGTTGCACGTGCTAGAAAAGGACAGAGAAGTTTAAGCAGTGACTAAGTGAATCGAGATTATTTTAGGTAAGGCCGATTGTGTATAAACAACAAAAACTAACCAAAACAGTAACTAATTTTTACTTTTTACGATTTACGACAATTGCCCAGTTTGGTAGAGAGTAAAACGAAACGTTATAGTTGTACAAAACTGTCAAAACATACGGTGATTTTCCCAATTTCCAAATAATTATTTTACAAAAAGTATTTGTTTGCGCAACTTGAAACTTTGCAAAAAGCCTTCATATAATAAGAGCTCTCAGTAAAAAAAAAATATGAACCCCCAACTCGTTTTGCACTTAGGTAAAGTCATACCTTAGGTATAGCTTTTTCGGGATATTAAAAAGCAAAAACTGGCAGTACTATGAAATGCTTGCTGCGTTCCGTAATGCGCCAAAAGTGATAATATCGCGAATCCGACTAAATTTAATAGTCACAAAATATAAGGGCTTTGATTTGGTTGAGTAATACTTCTGACTTTGGTCGGATTCGCGATATTATCACTTTTAGCGCATTACGGAACGCAGCAGCTATTTTATGGTTATGTTATTATATTTTAGCAAATAAACATTCACGTTGCTGTTCTGCTGACAACTAGTGTTACTTGAAATGTAGCGTAGTATTCGTAGTATTAATATATTTCAAAATGAACACTTGTAAAAGCGAAATTAATCAAAACAACGGCCACTTACATGTGAAATGTTAGTCCTTCAGTTTTCGTCTCAGAGCGGCTTTTGCAGCCTAAAATATTGCAACCACCCATCACCCTACACACTGTTTTTCTATAATACAAGGTTTAGTTTAAATAAAAGAGATTTTGTCACGTCTATATTGAAAAAAAATCAAACGCGAGTTGTGTTTGTTTGGCAGCTTCCATGACATTAGATTCTGCCAAACAAAATAACCCAGCCACGGTGATAAGGACACAAAAAATTGATTTCACCTCTTTTTCGCTTTGTGCTAAATGTAAAGCGCTATTCTTGTCATCCATGGATTACGTCATTACATTACGATTCTCCTAGTAAATTTCTCTGATAGGTGCAGATTATATTTACCTTTAACGAAATTGTAGGGTATTCTGTGGTTATTGTACAAAACGCTTTAGTCGATTAATCAAGTATGTCATTTAATCGAAGAGAATATTTTTTCGTGGAGTATTGGCGGGAGCACTGAAAAATCATGTCGTTGCATTCTGTTATTTTCTTAAACTTGTGTTTTTTCGCGAATTAAAGATTATAACTGGTGGTGTTTTATTCATTGAGTGTTGAATTACATGCACGAGTGTGGGCAAGTGATATAATGTGGTGAAACATGTCTTTTCGTGTTGTTTTCAAAACTCCGTAGAAGCTCATAGTAAAGTCGCCACATCTTTACTAGGGCATGCCTTGGACTCGACTATGACTAATTTCGTGTGTCTAACTGTGATTTCATGACATATTTGACTTGACTTTAGTAAAAAATCTTGAAAATTCATATCAAAATCTGACACTGGCAGAATGCCCAACGTGGGATGCCAATAACTAAGAAAAAAACGTAGCAACAGGAAACTCAAACAGAGGCGCGATTATTTGTTTGTGTGGTTGCTATGATAAGTGCAGTATTGATTTTACAAAAAATTGCGATAAAATAAAATAAGAACCGAGTCAAAAGTGCCAATGAAAATAAACGTATAAACTGGCTGGATGCACAATGGAAAAGAGATTCGAAAAGCAAAACATTGACAGAAAAGTTATTTGTTGTCAACTTTTCATGTTTTCTTTGATCTCTACATTTTGTTCATTTATAATTTGTGTTTCGCTAAGTTATTTATTTGTATTAGGTACCTAAACTGAATATTTTATAAATTGGGCCAGGATTGTATGAATGATTATAAACTGTCGCAGATACCTAAGTTGCATTTATTTTCGTAGTTCTGTGTTGCTCGTAAGCAACGTTGCGTTGTCGTTGGTAAGTACTAAAGTGCTGCTTTTTTTTGTAGCTAGTTTCTGTTAGCCGGTATTCTTTCCTTTCTTAGCGTTTTGTTCACACGTGCCTATTCGTTGCATTTAGTACAAGATCCCTTGTTCTACTCTTTCAAACCGCCAAGTTTTCGAATTCTTATCTCCAGTTCCAGTACCAATGCCTGTAGGACTATCTGTTTCGAACTGTGGCACCTGGACTATCTTTCTCATATTTGGCGGGTGTTGGCGCTTAAAGGGATTATTAGATATTTTTTAAAAGTAATGTACCTACTTAAGTGTAGATAGGAACATTTTGTACATTGTAGCTTTTGATGTCCAAGCTCCTATCTTTTTTTTATAGCAACGCTCACACGACCCTTGCCTTCAAATTAGCGTAAGGTAGTTTGATTTTATTATCTCTTCACAGTTGACCACTGCACTAGCTTCCACTTGCAATGTCACACAGGGAGAGCAAAGTAGAGACATATATCGACACGCTATCCTCCGGAGACTCTAACAATATGAAACCCAAACAGAATTCAAAAGAGGTGAACAACAACGAGGTCGATGAGTTGTCCAAGGAGTTGGCAGAGATGGGGTGCATCGTGGATGCTATGAAAAGACCCCCAAACATATGCGTCGAGACCTGCATCTACGAATCTGACGCCGAATCTATCAAGTCCCATAATGAAGACGAGGAGGCTTATTCTGACGAATTCGAGGAAGACAAAAGTGAGGAAGAGGAGTCCATCAAAACTGTCTCGAAAAAGAAAAGCGTAGATGATAGAGACACGAATGAGTATTCTATGAAATTGTCCAAAAGTCAGTCTTCCAACTGTAGTAATAAGCCTCCGGCGTCGGTGTCAGGCAGATCGGGAAGATCTGACTTCGGGTAAGTTGAATAAATATTTTTTTGGAAGTAATACTGTTTTACTGCTTCGTACGATGGTGCAAGGCGATCAGTCTGCGCTGTCCAATGTAGCTGTAACTGGAGTCCCACATAGTCACCATCATCCTTACTTTGGATCTCTAACACAACTGGTGTATCTACCGCTCGAGATATAATTAGAAAGCAAAACTCCGACGCACCCAGACTGCATTTTCCTTACTGAAGCAAATGTAAGTATGACCTTATGAGCCTTAAGCATTGATTCAAAATAAAAAACCAGTTACCGTTCAGTCTTTCAATATATTATAGTTTAGAATAATATTATTGGTTTTATTAACTTTAGCAAAACTTTCGCACCATTATCTTACTTCGTCACGTCATCAGCCATAAAACGTCCACTGCTGGACGAAGACCTCCCCCCTAATAGAGGGGTGTTGCCATAATCCCCACGCTTGGCAGGCGGCTTGGGGATCGCAGAGCTCACCACCGTTAACCAAGAGGACGCTGCTGCCCGTCCTCCAGTGGGTCTGGTTGCAGTTTAAGTACATACCAGGTCCAGGACATACCCAGTTTATCTCAATTTAGCACAATTATTATCTGTGGAGAAATAGAGGCCATTGTTTATCATGGCATAATTGCCAGTCGCCAGTTGTCCCATATTACGAGTATAGTGCAATTAGCACTCGCTCTCAACCTTGCCGAGTGCAGCCAAGAACTTTGCGATGGTAGGGGCCGGTGCATACTAATTTCACAAACCTAACGATTTACTAGTGAATTCTTTGACGAGATACGGAGTAAATCTTACACGCTCCATAGTTGTTTTCCGGCAATGGAGTGACGAGACGAGCTTAACGTTTGCCTTGTGGTAAGCATCACGCCTGCCCACAACAGTAACAGTGCAAGAACTGTGAACTTGCGAACAAAATCCTTCGCCGCACTGCACTGCGCTCACCGCCTTGTGATAATTACCTATTGGATGTCAAATCTCTTCATGCTCAGTAATTTCTATGGTAACATCCTTCAAACCAAAACACAGTAATGCACACGAATGCTTGGTGGTTGATAACTGGCAAAGGTGTGGCACTTCCCCAGGTGGACTCTACAAAAGAGTCCCACCAGTACCTAGATAAACATCATATCATATCACCCACCCAACCTGGCTCACTTTCCGTTCCAGCTCAGTCTCAGTCCCACATACCCGCCGAATCAACATGTCGTTCACGAACGACAGGCTGCGAGAGATCGAGCGGCATAACCACATCCTCCTCACCAAGATACTGAGCGCCAGAAATACTAAGAAGTCTACGGCCCCGTCTCGAGAGCAGCCCGCGAAGAAGCCGCTCCCGTCAGCCGCTGTGGCGAGGAAGAATCAGCAGCGGCGGATCGATCATGATAACATGGTGAGGAGGCAATTGTAGTTAGTGCTAGAGGTACTCGTAGTCTTAGGAGAACTCTCACTAAAAGATAGACTTTTCTAGTTATATAAACAGGTATGGTACTATTCTTTGGCTAAGAATTAATAGGTCTAGGTCTATAGGTGCGTAATTATTTAAGGCCAAATATAATCATCAAATTATTTATTTACTCGGGCATGACGATGTATCACAACAGTCATCAACACCCTTAATAAGGAGGGGTTTCCATAAACCCCGCGCTTGGTATGCGGCTTGGGGATCGCAGAATTTTCACCGTTAACCGAGAGGACGCTGCTGCCCGTCCTCCAGTAATTCTGGATGCAGTTTTCCCAACATCTACCACTACAGTGGTGATCCTAAAAGCTCTCGATGTAGAAAAAAATACCATCGGGTCCGTTAGTATATCGGGGCCAGAGGTTTTCTTATTTTGTCACCAAGCGCCTTTGGGGTATGGTAAGTCAGACCTATAACCTTTTTGATTACAATTGACTACTGTCATTCAAAAAAACATGGTAAAGGTAAAATAAATAAAATATAGCATTATGCGTTCTAATAATAGTATTACGCGTTCTCGTACATTATTTAGGACGCTCACGCCATATACCTGTTATTACATACTACGAGTATTATTACTTCTGTGCTGTTAGTATCGAGGAGATATATCGTGGTGCAAAATAGTGAATATGCTGTCCGTGAGGGTGTTCCACATACAATCTAAGTGTCTTCAACTAGCGTGTGGACAGATTTCTTCTAGCCAACTGTGCTTCATTGTGGGCTGGCAATCAAAAGTAAGCATATAAAAAATGCCTGTGCTAAGATAAAGAATAGGCTTTTGCGTGAAGCCACCGAAAAACACCACCAGGCGCTTGGCGATAAAATTAAATGTTCGAGGGCAGTAACTAACGAACCGAGCTCTAGAAATAACAAAGGACCTTAGAGCTGGCCACTCCCGGCGCTAGTGGCCCGGACGCGGCCACTCCAATGCCTAGTTTGTGCCGGGGCCATACAAAATGTATGAAAATTGCGGTCCGCAGCGCCGCGTTTAGAGGTCGCGCCTAGCGGCTCAATATGCGGCAGCACAGCAAATAAAAGCTCAAGCTCATTGTTGTGATTACAGCTAGGCCTAGCGCCATTTCGTCGTCAGCCATAAGACGTCCACTGCTGGACGAAAGCCTCCCAATAGAGGGGTGTTGCCATAATCCCCACGCTTGGCAGGCGGCTTGGGGATCGCAGAATGCTCACCACCGTTAACCAAAAACACGCTGCTGCCCGTCCTCCGGTGGGTCTGGTTGCAGTTTAAGGACATACCCAGGCCAGCCATTTGCGCTTGCCTAAAGTCCGGTGACGCTGTAGAGGCCAACTGAGGCAAACAGCAGAAGCCATAAAATATTTTTTTTGTGATTACAGCATGGAGTCTGACTGCGTCGTTCCCTGAGCTAACACCACTTAAAATATATATTGTGGTCAATTTTGAAGGTGACAGTTCTAAACTAATTTAAATATTGCTGTCACTTTTTACTAGGCATGTTAGCTAAGGACAGCAATACTTTAGTTAGTAAACTTCCAAAACCAATCTTCAAAATTGACCACATTCTCACCAAATCCAGAAGAACCATCTACGTTTTACATGTTGTTAAGGACGAAGGAATTTTTACGTGTTATACACATAAACAATACACGTAAAAATTCCTTCGTCCTGCAAAATGCGGACCTTAATTAACTTAACAGACAAGTACTTAATTAATAAGGATTTCAATCACGTGCAGAATAAAACGTGTTGCGGCAGGCGCGTGGTTTAGCGAACGTGCAGCCTCTGAAAACAAACTTTTCCTATTGTGTAAATTGTGTAATGAGAAGTGTTTTTATGTCGCGTTACTTGTTATTGTTCGTGATAATAAATTGCTGAGATCAGTAAGAGAACTTAAACCAGGAAATAAGATGAAAGAGGCGTAGGGGATGGAAACACCTATTTTAAAACTGATGAGCATAGTTAAAGTGGACCTGGGTATTTCCTAAAACTGGATCCAGAACCATCGGAGGACAGGCAGCAGCGTCCTCTCAGTTGACGGTGGTGAGATTCTGAGATCCCCAAGCCGCCTACCAAGCGTATCGATTAATACAGTATTTTTTTTAAAGATTTTGCTATTGTTTGTGATAAAATGTTGAGACCTACTACTTACAGATATATTGAATTTGGCACAGCTCTCAAGTTGCTAACAGATTTTACGATGATATCGAATTGCCCGGAGTCTGGGCTATTGATCCTTACACTGGCCCCTTACATACGAGTATAAGTAGTTTGAGGTTCACCTTATTTAGTTTTTTGAAATTTTATTATCCGGTATTAATCTAATCAAACTTTGTAAATGAGTTTTAGAATAGATCGAAGGACCACCCTGGTTGAATCACATTTTTATCTTGTCCGAAACTTAATTTTTCAGAATATTTTACAATGTTTTCCTTGTAATTAGTTATTTGGACAATGTGAGGCTAAACGACTTTATTGCCATTGATATACTCGATCGATGTCTGATTCTAGGTTTCCTTCCAGATCCTTCTGAAGAAGATTCAGCGCGCGAAGTCGTCAGCGCTGAGCATCCGCCGTTGATACACGCCCGCGTCCCGTCGGACGCGTGTTAATGTTGTTAATACTTTATTATACGAATTTTTTATAACAAACGTTTTATTTCAACAGTACGACAACCTGCCATTTCAATCCGCCGGTTGCCCGCGACTTTCACAATGTCGTCGGTCCACCTAGTGGGAGGCCTTAAGTGCAGGCCACTCAGAATTGGCGTTGGGCGCGGACATGGCACTAACTCATTGAAATAATCACACACCGAATGACGTTCATCAGGTGCGTCCGCGCCCGATGTACGCCCGATGAAAGTCGTTCGGTGTGTCCTAAATTGTGCCTTATTTCGAATGTGTTTAGTATGAAATTAGAATGGAAGCCGTGCCAAGTCCGCGCCCGATGCCATTTCTGTGTGGCCTGCGACTTACGCTACGTCTTCCGGTTAGTGCCAGTTTCCAGTTCTTCGAGCGATGTGGCATGTACATTGCCACTTCAACCCTACTTTCTACCCAAAAACGCTTTACCATACCTCCATGCAACGTAAATAATTCAGTTACGGGTAGTTCACTCAAAATGGACTATTTCATAAACGTCTACTAGCACTGACTTCTATTATTATCATAACAATGACTTTTCTTTGTTATTGTTTGCTTAGGACATTGCTTGTTTACAATTTGCAATGCACAACACAGTTAAAACCAATTACAGTTGATATTCATTATTATTGTTTGTGCTCTCTGCGTAATAAGGGACCACAGAAGGTTCAAAGGGCGTCAGTCTCTCGTACCCCCCAGTCAACGTGGACATTAATTAAACAAGAGGTTTGTTTACATTTTACTTTTCCTCTGTGTGTGGTTTTGTAGTCTTGTCTCTCTTTGCTTGATAAACAACTGGCTGACTGAGATTTAAGTCGTTTGATGAGCATACAAGTATTTACCCGGTTAACCAATGAGTATATAGAGTTTTTAGGGTAGGGGTGTACTTCGCTAAAATAGATTCATTACCTATATGAAAAATAAAACGCTTAAAAAAAAACAACCGACTTCAATTTCGTCTACCAGGATGACATCTTCATATACCGGGTAATTTTTATTCATTCCAGTAATTTTGACTTAAAAACCAAACTACTGAACCGATTTCGATAAAAGAACCTCTGAAGTATCCACATACAAAACAAAAAAAGATTCATCAAAATCAATTCATGTAATCTATCTCTTATATATAACTATAAAAGGCTTTGTCCTGACTGACTGACTGACTGACTGACTGACTGACATATAGACAACGTACAGCCCAAACCGCTAAACGTAGAGACTTGAAATTTGGAGGGTATGTTTTTGGAGAGGTGTAAACGCCCACTAAGAAAGGATTTTTCGAAAATCAACCCCGAAGGGGGTTAAATGGGGTGTTAAAGTTTGTATGAAACTTTTTATTCTCTGGTTCGATTGATACAAAACTTGGTATACATATTCTACTATAAAAATAAGAAGATACGGGTGTCACAGTTTTTTCAATCTCAGCTCCCGTTAGTATTTAAAAAAAAACTAAGTTTTAGTGTTAGTACGTTTGTTTCTCCTTAACTTTGTAACGGCTGTACATATTAAAATGAAATTTGGTATAGGGATGGGGATAGATGTGGGGATGGGGGTGGGGGTGGGGGGGGGATGATACTGGGAACGGAGACGGGACGGAGATAGGCATGTTAATATTAAGATTACAATTGGTATCGGGATGGGGATGGGGATGGGGTGGGGATGGGTGGGGATTTGGTGGGGACAGGTGGGGATGGGATGTGGATGTGGATGAGGCTGGGAACGGGGATGGGCGTGTCCATATTAAGATGAAAGTTGAAATCGGGATGGGGGTGGGGATGGGATGGGGTGAGGATGGGGTTCGGGATGGGGATGAGGGAGGGAACGGGGATGGGGACGGGGATGGGTGTGTTCATATTAAAATGACATTTGGTATCGGGATGGGGATGGGATGGGGATGGGGTGGGGATGAGGATGGGGTGGGGATGGGGTGGGGATTTGGTGGGGACAGGTGGGGATGGGAAGTGGATGTGGATGAGGCTGGGAACGGGGATGGGCGTGTCCATATTAAGATGAAAGTTGAAATCGGGATGGGGGTGGGGATGGGATGGGGTGAGGATGGGGTTCGGGATGGGGATGAGGGAGGGAACGGGGATGGGGACGGGGATGGGCGTGTTCATATTAAAATGACATTTGGTATCGGGATGGGGATGGGGAAGGGGGCGCTTATAGGGATGAGGCTGGGAATGGGGACGGGGATGGGCGTATTTATTGGTCGGCTGAACAGATGGAGCTGCATTTTTGGATAGGTAGTTATAGCACATAAGGTTCGGAAACGGACATAGGCTATTTTTTTGTAGGTCCACGCAGACGACTGTTTGACGGACATAATTATTATAGATACTGTACAGCCTAAGCTGCTAAATTAATTTTTAATATTAAATTAACTTACTTTTAAATGCCTAAACTAAATTTTGAGTGGTGTAAACTTACACTCAGCTCAAGCTGTGGTAGCTTCAGTGAGATCAAGCTCGACTCACATTCTTGGGGTCGCGGGTTCGAACCCGGGCGAGCCCGTTCCAATTAGTTCTTTGAAACTTACGCATGGATAATACCACTGGCTTTTCGGTGAAGGAAAACATCATGAGGAAACCTACATATTTCCGGAGAAGAAATACGATAGTGTATGTGAATCCGCCAACCTGCACTGGGCCAGCGTAGTGAATATGGCCCAATCAGGGTCGGCCGATATACTATTAGTGTTAAGGGCTGATGCAGAGAAACGCACACTCAGCAAGGATTTTGAAAAATTCGCAAGGGGTTCAATGTATCATTAAAATACCATTTTGCCGAAACCATTCATTTAAGGCTGTTAAGTTTTTTGACTTAAGAGATAAGATAAAATAAACATAAACATGTTTCAGAATTTTCAAACAATTTTAAAACTGGAAGGCCATGGGTCAATTTTTCATTTGAAAAAAAAATTATAATTATAGATAAGCTAATAATAATAATAGCTAATTGAGTGTTTATGCGTAAGAAGATAAATGTTTTAAACACATGTACTTGATCCGGTGCACGCACCAAGCACAGCGCTTTCGAACCGTCCATCCCGCGTCGGCTCAGATACGTTAAAACCCGAGTATAATGACGCGCTGTACGTCGAGCGCGCCCCACTCCAACCCACACCGAGCCTACCTAAGCGATCAGTGCAGCACTGTATTTTATCGAAGTTTCGTAATTCTTGCGATATTTTGGTGATCTTTTTGCGTTCTTTGTTATCATACTTTTTCTGCTTAAGCTTATTTCATTTCATTTGTTATTTACATTTCGTATAATTATCGTTATTTGTTCCTATAATTATTTAGATTGCTATTTAGTTTGTTATTCGTATTTTTTTTAAATTTTAGTTTACATTGTTTGTTATTAGGTTTTTTTATATTGTTACTGTTGATATTGTTATTTAGTTTGTTATTTAAAATGCTTAGTGAACTTCTCTTCATTCATGGAGCGAAGGTAAAACACTATGTTGTTCCCATCGTTGGTGATGGAGCGTGTCTTTTTCGTGCGCTTTCTTTTTTAATGCACGGTACCCAAGAAAAGGCAATTGAGGTGCGAAAAAACATCGTTACTCATGTAGTAGCTAATTGGGAGGAGTTTGAAATCATGTCTCATGATTCAAACGGCGACAACTACACCGCTGCGACTGCATACTTTAATGACATGTCACGGCAGTCGAGTTGGGGCACTGCGTGTGAACTAGCCGCTGCAGGACAAATATATGAGTTTGAGTTTGAAGTTTATGAAAATGGCAAATTGTATGCAAAGTTTGGTACAGCAGGAAGACCTATAAAGCGGCTACGATTTACGGGAAATCATTTTGATGCGTATCTGTTAGAAGACATAGATATAATTTCTAACGGCACTCCACGTGTTCCAGTAGTAGCGAAAAAAATAACTAAGCGACGTGTTGAGGTTCCTACATCTCCAAGTTGCATTCAAACAGAAGATATAAGTTCTGACGCAACTTCTACTTTGCCTTTGTACTTTGATTCTTTAGCTGTAGAGATGCCCAAAAATAATTACAAAACGTCTTCAACTCATACCGTCCAAACTTCTTCAGCCCGATAATTTTCTGAACTGAATTCACCAACATTTACGGCTCAGTCTGATAAATTAATTTCACCTACATTTACGGTACAGCCTACTCAGTTAACAAATGACAAATTAATTTCACCTACATTTACCATCCCAACTATTCCCAGTTCATCACATTCTAATATACCGACCTGCAGTGATATATCTCCCACATATATTTTTAAAGAAGCCTCACAATCTTCAGAAGTTCCATGTCCATCCATCCATCTATTCTGTCATGTCCATCTGTCTGTCTGTTTAAAATTCAACAAGACGGCTTTGTTTTGAAGTAAGTATTGCAAACGCGACATGCCAAATTTGGACATCCTCAAGCAAACTTAAAGACTTGCAAGCGGCTTGGAAAAAATGCAATAATATACCTACGTATTTTAGTGATTCAATTGAGTTGGGCCCCGATTTAACCGAATTCAAGTATTCAACATTACTACGCGGGCAAAGCCGCGGGCAAAAGCTAGTTATATATAAAAAACGTAGGTACTGTTGAATTGAGAACCTCTTTTTTTGAAGTCGGTTGAAAAAAATATAAAAAAGTGAATAACTTTAACAAAAGGAGTAACCCAGAAATTGCAATATAAAATCAGCTGTTTCAAATAGCAAGTATAAGTTTGGTTTTCATACTGAGTACCAACGACGATTTATCGTCGTTGTTGTCGTCGTGACTACTGCAGAGTCCGCCTGGGGAAGTACCACACCTTTTCCAGTTATTCATCCGCCAAGTAGTAGTGTGCAAGCATTTGTGCGTTCCGGTTTGAAGGGCAATATTACTAGAGAAATTACTGGGTATGAAGAGATTTAACATCTGATATCTCAGGGTGACGAGCGCAGTACATTGCAACGCAGGATAGTATTCGCAAGTTCAGAATTCTAGCACTGCTATTGTTAGCGGCAGGTGTGACGCTTACCACCAGGTGAAAGTCTTGCTCGTCTCGTCACATGACCGTATTAAAAAACGCATCTTTTTTACGACATCCGGTTACCTAGTACTACGCGACGCGATGTAAGAAATATCGGTATTCCTCACTATCCAGGCTCTACTGTAAAAAACTGTATTAGTATTTTTCCGGTATAGAGCGTAGGTATATACCTAAAGCCTGTGTTATAAGCCTTATAGACCTTAGATTTAAAAAAACCTGTGTATAAACATTTATAAAAGAAAAATAATTATTAGGTGAACTTAATAGGTAAACCTAATAATGACCAAGATATGCCCTTGAATACAGACTTTTGTATTACCTTATTTGCCCTAACCACTCGATAGAGATAATATAAAAGAATAACGACCACTCCTCATTATACATTTCCAAGAACAAGCAGTGAATCACCGGAGAATTATAATCATAACAGGACAGTGATAACGCTATTGATGCCTTGTGGTTAATCTCTTTGTTATTTTATTAACAACGTAGCCGGAATCAAGCTGTCGCTAAGTGCCTTCTTAATAGAGTGAGGTAGATGGTAAAGGATTTACTATAATAATCAATAATCAATTTATTGGCAACATCTGTTACAGGTCAAATAATTAAGTAATATATAATTTTAACACAAATCTATTAATTGGTATTGTACAGTATTGTATCAATTACAATGACAATATAATCTCTGCACGTTATTTTATTATAATAGTAATAATAATAAATACATGTCAGGAGAAATTAATTAAAATAAATCAATTTATATGTTAAACTTAAGTATAGAGTCAATAAAAAAATTAAATTAGTCACAAAAACTAAATAGTATCAATTATTATTACAATACACAAATCAAATAATAACTTAAAAAATACAAATTGAACTAAGAATGCTACAATAACTCATGTCAAATAATAGGTAGATACTGTTTTCTATACAGTAATTACAGCATTACATTTATTTATTTTTGTTTCAATAATACACTTATACATACTTATATACTTACTATTACTTATTTTTTTTACTATACTACCTATACCAGGCACCAGGAAAGCTTAGTAGAAATAAGTATAAAACAAGTAAGACTAAGTAAAGAGAAGGTCTCTTGAGTCTATCGCACGACGTCAGTCTACGCAAAGTTGCGCATGCGAGCGGAGCCGATTTTCGACCGATATTGAACATTATTTCAAACAACATCGTTCGAAGGTCGGTTCCGCTCGCATGCGCAACTCTTGCGTATGATCCAAAAATAAGGCCCCTGGTTGGCGTTTGAATCTATATGTACATATAGATTTGAACCGTTGACCCGATCTTTAAAACATTTTGTAACCAAAAACTTACCTAAGTACCTATCAAGTCTGAATACGAGCCAAATTGGTCAAGGGGCTTCCAGATGTGGGGGTCGCAAGGTCTCATTCGCTGCTAACTACTAGTTATTTAGGTAGGTACCTGCCTAAATAATTAGTGGTAAAAAAACCACATTAAATGTAAGGTAAGAAAAGTTTAAATATAAAAGTAAACTTAAAAATATAATATTATACAAAACTTAATCTAAAGAATGCTGACGATGTTGCATGGCAATGCAAAGTTTTTAGACAAAACAGATGCCAGCATTCCAGTCACCTAACACTGCGACCAAACGTTTGGGCTGGTCCCGATATACGAGTAAATCAATAGAAAATAATTTAAAACTCTGAGATCCTAGCGTTAAAATTTTTTCGTGATGAAGGAAAACGTCCGTCGTGAGAAAAAAAAAGAAAAAGAAGAAATTCCCCTAGGTCAACAAAAATCCATTGTAAAGATCAATTGATTGATGTTTTTGCATCTTTATGACCACTTTATTCCTCAATGGCGTATCGCAACTGGACTAGCGCGGTGGATATGACCCAATCGCCCTTCGAATAGACCCAGTTCCAGCAGCTTGATTATGCTAAAGTAATAAAATAGCTCAAGACCATTGAGCTAATATCTAAAGAGTCACAATCTCTAAGTGAAAACAGTCAAAAAACATCTGAGTGCCGTTACGTGCATTATATTATAGTTCACAATTGTTCGAATTTAGACGTTATGTCGCTGGTATAGTGTTCAATACATGCTTGAGCGCTTGTGTCTTATCGTAGTTCAAGTCGTTCAAAAAGTCGGCGAAAAGTCGGTGGCAATGCACAGCGTGCGCCGAGTTTTGGCGCGGACATTTTTTTTGCACGTTTGTGACTATAGATATTAGCTCAATGAACAAGACGCATTATTTTTAGTTAACTCACTGCGAACGCAATGACTAAGTAAACCAACTCATAATTTCTAAAAATACCCTAAGCCAACTCGGAGTGCTGATAATTCTATGAAAATAACACCTATGTTGAAGTATTACGGGCGAACATATAGACACATAGATAAATATAATAATTTCATATGATTATCTATTGTACATAAGTGTTTTTGTACTGATAACAATAGAAGTAGGTAGAGTCCAATCAATTAACTTTGGTATCTGTTGGAGTTAGGTCATTCATAAATCCAATAACATGTTGCTATAACTTGTTTATGAAAATGGATACAGGGTATTAATACAGCTTGGTGATAAAACATCATTAGTATTGGTAGAGTACTCTACTATGGGCTATATTATAGGCTTGGGGTGTAAGTACCGAGCCGAAATGGTCCCATTGTACTTACGTCTTTGTGAATAACTTTTACTAGAGGGTCAACGGCGAAAACGCGAAAAAAAAAACAGATATTCCATACATATTATCCAGGGTGATTGAAATTTTTCAACCAATTTCAAAAAAGGAGGTTATCAATTCGACTGTATGTTATATTATGAAAACTGACGTGGTTTTGACACTCCGGATGTGATCGAAACTATAGTCGGAGTATCCGGTTTAATTAAACGTGAGTATTCCCGTATAAATAAAACAAAAATGTCGACTGTATGTATTCTTTTTTTTGCATGTTTGTTACGCGATTAAACTCCGCCATTTATAAATTGATTTTATGTTTTTTTTTGTTTTGTAGGTGTAGTGTAGGTTGTTGATCATACTTCAGAAGAGGTCCCATATACATTTTATCGCAATCGGTTGAGTATTTTAGTTTTTCAAAATTACTGGAAAAAGATGTCATCCAGGTATTATTGAAATAGATATTGAAGTTGGTTAACTAACTATTTAGCAAATTCGGGTTAGCCTCATTAGTAAATGTTAGTCACAATGATGAGTACAATGAACTCCTTTCGGCTTGGAACACCCCAAACTTATACTTTGTCCGGTTTAGGTATAACGCGTGTAAAGCGTGGAGAGCATTTTTTTGTCTACAACTGCTAATGTAAACATTTTATTTACAAACTTAACATAAGCCGCAGATGTTGTTTGGCATAATATAATAACATCGTCAAAACACGCCACCTGCTTATCGAGTGTGTGGTGACGACACTTAATACCTACAAATTTAGTACCTATCTACAAAGTGCAAAAAGTAATGTCATTGTATCTTTGGGATTTTGAAGGAGGATGCTCTAATGTAAAGCTGCCAAGGAATGACGCTAAAATCATTTTTACTGAAAATAATAACATTGTTTAATATAACAATATAATATAATTTAATTTGAAGTCATTCATGTACAGTCTGTACTGATATAGTGGTTGTTAATCCCACTTATTTTAGATTTTATGAAGAACATGTTAGCTATATTCGTTCCTTTATCACAAGGAACTGAAAAACCGAGGCTATAATATCAATATATATGCTTCCCAATCCAAAATATTTGCGATTCTTGTAATAACGTAACACATGATACCTATATTGCGAAACATATTCAACAATTAAATCTTGCATAATTATGCAAAAAGTAACTGTCAATATACATAATATAGCCATAAATTATACCTAACAAATCTTATATCATCTATGTGATGTTAACTATTACCATAGATTATGTAATACTATACAAGTACTATTACACAAGTACTATTACACAATATTTAATAATCACACAAGAATTCTTTTTAGCCGTATTTTCCACATGGAGACAATAAGAGAATTATGTACGTAAAGCCTCAAGGATAAGGGCTGTGTAGATATTGATCGAGCAACGTGACAGTGGCGTGATAATAGATATATTTTAACTCGGAGCTGCAAGTAATTTACAAACCTAATTTATTGTCATTCTGATTTCTTTTCCGGACGTTATGAAAGTTCCTCTCGATGTTTTCCTTTGCTGAAAAACCAGTGGTATATAAATACATACATAAAATCCAAAGAGCTCATTGGTATCATGGGCCCGGAATATAGCTCGTGACCGTCGAGTGCGGTCTCCTAATACCCCAATATAATATACATGTTTTTTTTATTGACTCACAAAAAGCTGACCCGCAGTACAAAACAAATCATCAAAAGTAGTTTTTTTATGTGTGCACAAATTACGAAATTATATAAACATTTTATTATGAAAACTGACGTGGTTTTGACACATTTTTGTTTTATTTATACGTGAATACTCACGTTTAATTAAATCGGATACTAAACGTGGGTATTCCCGTATAAATAAAACAGAAATAAATATTTTAGTTTCATGTTAGACAGGGAGGGAGGGCACTATACTAGGTTTATGACTATACAAGCACGTGTTTTGCTAGAAAGGGTCAGATGACTCCCTCCCAGAAACTTTGAACACTTATATTTCAGAACTTTAGAATTTGTATCATTTTTTCGACGTAAACATCCGATTCGGTTAAACTCTCCATTTATCCTATTATTTTCAATTTTTGAAACTCATGCATATTCCCTGTTATGCTACCATGGCTTACCATCCATACTGGCTGTAGATAGCTCCAGGGCTACGAAGCATGTTTCGCTGTGGATGAATACCGTTTGAATGTGATGAATTTTTTTTAAGTACCTGTCGCCAAAATAAGTATATAGGTACATACATGTTATCGACTAACGCCATGTCACCTAATTTATCAGTGCCATCGGTCCCACCTACATATTACAAAGCAGACTGAAACCAATGACGCACTCCTATGAAAAACACCAAATAAACGCATATTATGTTGGTAATTTACATGGTCTCTGTCCCAGAATTAATTTGTAAAAGTAGTGTTCTGTTTTGAATACAAATGTGCCGAGATAAACGAACAAATAAGTTTTACGTCAGAACTTGGTGTTTGTGATATTAATCTTTATTCATTAGTGTTTTTGGCATAATTTCTCAATTTCTTACGTACTTAGAATACTTAAATGACAACACAATTCACAAAAGAGGTGCTTTGAACGATTAGACGCGTAGTTTAAAAAATATGTTGTTATTGTTTAACAACGAGCTATGGAGAGAGCTATGCTCGGAATTTCTTTGCGCGATAAAATCCGGTACGAGGATATTCGCCAAAGAACCAAAGTCACCGACATAGCTCTCAGGGTTTGTAAGTTGAAGTGGTAATAGGCGGGCCACATCGCTGGAAGAACTGATAACCGATGGGGAAGAAAGGTTCTTGAGTGGAGACCACGTACTGGAAGGCGCATAGGACCGACCACATTGTGAAAGACGCGGGCTATGCGGTGCGCGGGGGCTGTAAATGGCAGGTTGTCATACAGGATGGCGGTCTATGTTGGGAGGCCTTTGTTTGGCAGTGGACGTCTCTGGGCTGATGATAGATAGATAGATAGATTAACTCTTTATTGTACACACCAAAAGAAATGATAACAGTCATGATGATCACAACACAAAAAAGGAACTTAAAACTAGTGTTACAATTGGCTATAATTGATGATGATAGTTTCAAAGCATTTTCAGTTTCGTCGCAAAGCATTTTCATATAAATGTCTTTTTTAAATGTATAACAATAGATTTTACTTAATTTTACAAGATACGAGTATCTACAGATATCTTATCACAACAACATAGGCGCCGGACCCAGAGACTTGCAACTGATAAACGAAATGATATTGATAACATACATTTTGTATATTTTGACGACGAATTGCATGTTTTATAATCAGTTTTAGACATTTTTAGTTCACGATTAATTTGCACGAAAATATAGTAAGTTGATAATGAGTTACAAAATACAGTGGAGTGATGCTATTTATCTTGATGCTACGCGTGTATACTTTTTTTATGCAATCGTTTTGATTCAAACTATCAAAAGCCTTTTTGCCTCTTGCTGAGCTGACCTAAAAGTCGCGACTGGCTGGGTATCTTCACAAAGATTTATCTGAATTGTCCTATTTCCCTGGAATGCCCTTATGTCCAGAATTCGGTCATGTTTGCACACTACTCTTCGATATAGAATACTCAATAACGTAAGCATTGAATCATATTACAGTAAACTGGGAAGCGTACGTTGTCTAAACAAAAAAAGTTTATGGAGCCGCATTACTCACTTTAAATATTTAAAAAAACTACGCTGCACTATCTACAGGAAGTCTGACATCATATCCTCTATTGTAAAGACTGAAAAAACTATAAAAACGTCAAAACATTTGATTACATGTACGTACTCACACGCTCGTAGGACGCAAATCTAGCATCCTATAAACACAACGATAGCAACGTAGATATACCCAGAGACGGTGATAATAGAATGGACGGGCCAACGCTTGCCAATCGATCAAAATTAACAAGACAACACAATCAAGCATACCTAGCTAAAAGTATACATATTACATTTGCCGGAAAATAGAGATAGCTTATCTAATTACTGCATGACAAAAAGAGAACACATGTACAATTGTATATGGATTAGAATTTTGTATTGTCGTGTCGTACGGCTCGCATGTTGCAAAGACAGAGTATGACTGACGCGAGAGGAGAGCTTGCGCTCAACATATAGTCTTCAAAATCCGTGCGCTTATTTCCCGTCCATTCATTTTATCATTGTCGCTGGTTACAGTTTTATTATAAGTAGTATATATTTATATAGAATAGATTCTCTGAATAACTAAAAAAAACTCAAGACTTATTTGAATCAAGACGTAAACAACTTGAAGCGATGCTGCTTTATGACCTATGCCATAATAGATATGATTGTATGCCAAAATAAATAAAATATGTTACAGAATACCTACTAGGCAAAAGTAATAGTACATTATGTTACAAGTGTGCTATGTTGGTCATTACACTAGAGGTGGTATTATGAGCGCGATAAGGAAGCCGAGAGTGTATTGAAACATAGCACAAGAGTTTCACACGACTGTTTTCATCACACTTGCGAGGAAAAAACAAACTTTTTTTGATAATAATCAACCACACAGCGAAAACGTCAACAAACATTTGCGGAAAATGGCGCCCATTCCAGCAATGCGCGCGCAGGTTGACATTTACTTCAGCGGCATAAGAACTCTTTGTTGGTATTACAAAAAACTGTAAGTATTACTCGGCTATATTAAGAGTGCTTCGTATACATACGTCTAATTGCAGTCACGTACAAACTTGATTTTACCGGGTTATACCTATTATAGCACAAGTGCCGTAATGTAAAGTAAAAAGCACGGGTGCGTAATAGCTTGGATTATGAGCCTAACACCGATGCAATAAGATCCACTTTATGAGCAAGTGTGATGAAAAATATGTTACAGAATACCTACTAGGCAAAAATAAAATATGTTACTGAATACCTACTACTACGCATTGCCGCAGACCTTGTCAACTGTTTGCAACTCCTCGTTGCAGTACCAATGCCGGTATGCGTTCTCCGCTGTACCGGCTAGTTAATTCATACAATACGTACTTTAATTCTATAGAAATTGCGGCAATGCGACCTAGTATTTTCAAGACAAAAGTGCTTGAACTAATAAACTATTATCTTAGTACTAATTCACTACCTACCTACTTCTCAAATTGTATACTTAGATACTTTGCTTACCCTGTGGTAAATGGTGCTGGTGTCACAATTATTTAAGATCATTCAAGTAACATTTATTGTGACATTGTTAATTTTCCGTAATAAAAGGAAAAAAAAACGTTACAAACGATCAGCCAAATTTAGACCCTCTTAAACTGTACTTTGTTATTAAAGTAAAATAAGGTCATGGCGCTTATAACTATTTGGTACATGCGAGCGAAGCCGCAGGTACCTACAGCTAGTCTACAATAATATTATGGTTAGGTAAGTATCGAAGTTATTCAGTAAAATCGATTGTGTTTCCCTCATCGTTTCGCTATTTTAGAATATATTATCGTTTTACGTTTACCGTGACGTTAGAAAATAATCTTGACGTCATTTAATTACTTACCTGAGTTTAATGCGCAGATTAGGTGGCTACGCAATAGCGCCGTGAAATAAGCGAGACGGCTATAAAACTCGGCATGACGAGAAACCTCTTCTGTATCAAATTCTAGACGAAACGAGATACCTATAGAGAATCTATGGTTTTATCATTAAGTACGGCGTACCTCTACTATTCCACCGACTTCAAAAAAGAAGGTTGTATGTTTTTTTTTGTATGTATGTTACGCGATTACTCCGCCAATTATGAATTGATTTTGATAATTATTTATTTGTTTGGTAGGTAATTCAGAGGTGGTCCCATATAAATTTTATCGAAATTGAAATGAAAAAATGAAAATGAAAATAATTTTATTGACAAGTTACTTATCTAACAAACAACATTGGTTCAGTAGTTAGGTTTTAAAATCAAAATTACTAGAAAATATGAAGATGTCATCCAGGTATTCGAAGTTGAAGTCGTTTGTATTTTTTTTTAAAGTGTATTATTATTTACGTACAAATTGTGCATAGTAGGACAGTGCGGGATAAATGTAATTCTTCTGTTGAAAATTTTTCGCCAGGTACTTCATCGCACTCATGTAGGACTTCCACATAAACGGTGTGCTTCGAAAGCCTTACTTATAATCATAGATCTAGTAACGCTTATAAGCTATCAATTACTTTTTCAGAATATCTAAGATTCTATGCACCTGGTAGACGCATCACGTGATCAACATGCTGGCGTTTCTTTGGTCCAATAACAACTGCCGATCAATGTGGCAATGTCGCCAGAATGTTGACTTGTTTACTAACAGGTGGGCTAACATTTGGTTTTGGGTTTTCTATAGAATTTCATCGGTTTTTAAGCTATGCCTTATTATATTATCTTTGGCTATGCTCATTATTTTTGCCGAAGTAGCGTAGTAAATAGATTATTAGTTAAATATACAGGGTGTTAGTTTGAACACCGTTATCCTTCTAGGATATCATTGTACTCATCATTATGAACAACTTTTACTATGCGGCCAACCCTGAAATCACGAGAATAAAACAGCTGTTCCATACATTTTGTCCAAGATCGATGAACCTTTTTGTATGAAACAGATATTATTTTTCGTTATTTCATAGTTGGCCCCATGACATCTTAATTTTTCCAGTTATTTTGAATTAAAAACCAAACTACCTACTGAACCAATTTCGATAAAATTTATATGGGACTACCCCTGAAGTACGTACGTACGTACGTACTACCAAACAATAATGTTGGCCCCATAGTAAAAGTTGTTTGTTTTGATGTACAGAATATTTTACCCTTAAAATGATGCTAACTGATTAGAACTAACCCTGTATTATATGTAGTTCGTGGCAATTTATCAAGTGGTTATTGTTTTCACCAAAATTTCCATTGGGCGACATTGAAATAAATGCGATTAGATTATTGTTGACTATATGACGTATGCGAATCGAGCGCTGTTTAATTTACTATTGTTAATTATGAACATTGTTTAAGTTATTTTGTTTATTTTTTATCTGCGGTACGTACCTACTATCGACCGCGTCGTTTTTATTTACCACGATAAATGATTTAGTAGCGTTGGACATATGGCCATAATATATAGCGGATTCTGTTACGATGACGGATTATTTGTGTTTCTGTTTTGTGTTCTTACTTGTTTTTTTTTGAGCACGTGCCTTTATTACCTGCAACAAAATACATTTGGATTAAAACAATACAATCAAATTCAAATTCTTTTTTCACCAAGTTAAGTAACTTAACAGCTTATGCCAAAACGCCACTAACTAATAAAACATCTTATAATAATAAAATATAATAGGTACTATAGGTACCTATGTATAAAATATAAAATATGTACAATAAAATATACAAAAAGAAAAATCTTAAAAAAAATAGAAAATTACAAACAAAGATAAAATGTAGCAACAACGCCAACATTATAATTTTCAAAATGTTGCGTTTTCCTCGCTGTACTTCAAGGAACTCTTGATAAACACAGGCCATTTGTCGGCAAATATGTCGAGTTGTGGTTGTGAGGAGACAAGCGCATTGAGGTGCCGCTGCGCTCGGCAGATGGGGGACTGTTCTCGCGCTACTGTGCGCGGTGGCACAGGGCAGAATAAAGGCACGCTACCGGTACGGAAACGAACTAGATGGTCGGGTACTGACAGGCGGCTTACCTCGGTCAGTAGTGTGGGGCAGTCCAGCACACCATGAAGGATTCTGTACATGGTCAGTAGTAGATCGTGCGTGCGACGTGTTTCCAGTGAATTAAAACCCGTAGCACCTAGTATGTATTTTGATGGATATAGAAAGGGGTAATATCCGTACAACTTTTTAAACATAAACCGTAGGAATCTCCTTTGTACTTTTTCTAACATAAGAGAATACGTTTTTTCATGGGGGCTCCAAATGACCGAACTTGCTTCAATTTTTGATCTTATCAGCGCGGTGTATACAAGCTTAATGGCGGTGGGATTGGTAAAATCATGACAATTTCTTGTTACAAATCCTAATCGCTTGAAGCACTCTGCCGCTTGGGTTTGCATATGTTCATGAAAGTTAAGTTTTGGGTCAAATATTATGCCAAGGTCTTTTATGGAACGGGTTCTGTCTATTTCTTCATTATTAAGAGTGTATTGAAAGGTTGTGGGATGGCTGGATCGAGTGAAGCTCATGACATAGCATTTATTAATATTTAGAGGCAGTCTATTTTCACGGCTCCATTTGTATATTGCCGCTAGATCATTTTGCAGCGTATTGCAATCTTCTATTGATTTTATGTCTCGATATACCTTCAGATCATCAGCATACAGAAGACATCTGCTATTATCAAGACATTGTTCGAGGTCGTTAACCATACCTGTGAACATAAGAGGCCCGAGCGATGATCCCTGGCTTATACCAGATCCCGTCGAATAAGGTTCGGAGTCAAAGCAACCTAGGCGAACAAATTGCTTTCTATCGCCCAGATAGTCTGCAAAGAAATTACGGAGTTTAGGCGCGAACCCTAGAGCTTCAAGCTTGTCAAGCAGAACGTCGTTATCCACTAGGTCAAACGCTTTTTTGAAGCCTAGGTAAATGACATCAACTTGGATGCCCTCATCTAGTTTCATCGAAATATGTTCGACTAGAGTAAGTAAATTTGTATTAACCGAACGGCCTCTCCTAAATGCATGCTGGGCATTTGACAGGAACGGTTCCAATTGCCTATATATTTTTGTATGCAAAATCCCTTCAAAAACTTTAGCGATGGCTGATAAAATAGCTATTGGCCTGTAATTTTGCACTATTGTTTTATCTCCTGTTTTTGGTATAGGTACAACCCTTGACAATTTCCATACCGAGGGATAGCGGCCTGCATTGAGAGACAAATTAAAGATATAAGCTAATGGAATTGAAAATTCAGTTTTAAATGCTTTCAGTATATACGCAGGGACATTGTCAGGGCCAATCGAGCTTTTAGAGCGTAACTTATTTATGTGATGCTCGACATCATATGGACTAATTTCAAAAATGTTAATGATATGATTGTTTCCAATTGTGTGAGTTTGGGTATGGTCGAGTGCCGGTGTTTTATCTGAAAATACACTATTAAAATACTCTGCAAACGCTTGTGCAGCTGCCTTGCCGGTGTAGTTTTGGCCCCCACTCGAAATATTTGGTTGAAAACCTCCTTTTGATTTCATGTCTGTAATATATTTCCAGAACCCTGCTGGATTTTTTGAGAGGTCTTCCTGAATTTGTATCGTATAGTTTTTGTAAGTCTCAGATATTCTTAGTTTTACATCTGTTCTTAGTGCCTTGAAAAAACTATATATATGACTATCTTTGCCCCCTTTCCATAGCTTATGTAAAGTATGTTTAAGTTTGAGATCGGTAATGATGTCTTGTGTATACCATGTGGGGTATCTCCTACTGGGTTTAGTTTTACGAACCTTTTTCGGAATAGTTTGATTAAAACAGACATAAAGCAAATCGTAGAAGACTTTTACCGCCATGTCAGGTTCCGTTTCGTTCATTATTTTATTCCAGTTTGAATGAATGATTAAATCATAAAGGGCTGTAAAGTCGGCTTTGGCAAAATTCCAATCTGTATTTTTATCTATATTGCTAACTTCCAAAAGGGGGTTACCTATGTGTTTTTTTATACCTATTGTTATTTCGAGAGGAGGGTGGTACGTATCTGTTTTTTCAACGAGTCCTTCATCTGCCTCACTCACGATTACCTCACGCAGGTTCTCGCTAACAAGCACAACATCGAGCTTACTTCCGTTTGCGTTGAAAATACTATTCCGTTTCTTTAAATTACAGTAAGTATAGAAATATCCCATATAATTGTTGACACAAAGATTCGCACTATTTAAGTTTAAGTCGCCTAATACTATGACAGATGCTTTGTATAATGTCGTGGCTATATTTTCTTCCACCTTACAACACCAGTCTAGGTAGTCTTCCTCTTTAGCGGTTGGTGTTATATATACAACACAGACGCAGTATTCTTTTCCGTAATACTCAAGAGACACCCAAAGATTTTCACCGCTACTGGTTTCTAGTTCCGCTCGGCGACACATGTTTAGCCCCGGTCTGGCAGCAAGGAGTACTCCACCACCCCTGGATAATCGATCTCTCCGTTGGATACTCCAGTCCGCAGGAAAGAGTTCCGTATCATAAACAGATGAGTCTAAGTAAGTTTCAGTAATGGCTATTAGATCTATGTTATCCAGAGTATTTATGTGTTGTCTAAAATGAGGCAGCTTGGTTTTTAAGCCTCGGACGTTTTGGTAGATGACATTTAGCTTGCGAGTACCTAGATTATTGTTTCTTTGATGTGTCAATTCAATCATTTTTTTTATCTCTTGATCGGTCTAGATACAAACCTTTGGTTTAGGTGTTGAGTTAAATTGTATGTTTTTTATACTGTCTAGTGACGTTCATATCTAGACTGATGAAAATCTAGAGACATTCCATTTTTTTTTGGAACTGTTGTAACTAATGTCGTGTCAATGTTGTCACAACTAACAACATCCTTCCATTCAATGAGTCAAAATAAGATAAAAAAAACTTAGTTTCCATCCTCCTTTTTACTACATAGTAGAAAGAACTTGGAGGATCTAACTCGGCTGGATAAACCGGGTTAGTTCTGATCAGTTAGCATTCTTTTAAGGGCATATTCTGTACATCAAAACAAACAACTTTTACTATGCCATACTAGGCCAACATTGAAATCGCGAATAAATTATCAGCTGTTCCAAACAAAAAGTTCATCGACCTTGAGCAAAATGTATGGAACAGCTGTTTTTTTGTTGCGATTTCGTTGTTTGTTTTGATGTACAGAATATACCCTTAAGAGGATGCTCCTATCAGCCAGAAATCGTCCACTGCTGGACGATGGCCTCCCCCTTAATAGGGAGGTGTTGCCATAATCTCCACGCTTGGCAGGTGGCTTGGGGATCGCAGAATGCTCACCACCGTCAACGTAGAGGACGCTGCTGCCCGTCCTGCGGTAGTACTGGTTGCAGTTTTAGGACATACCCATGCAGGTACGCGTAAGAGGATGCTAACTGATTAGGACTAACCCTGTATAATCAAAGAGAAAGAAAGCCATAAAGTACAAGGTAGATTTTCCTCCCGTATCAAACGTTTTGATTGTACATGTCTAATCTACTCCGTTGTCAAACACATGTTGACCCATTACAAAAACATACAGTCGAATCGAGAACCTCCTATTTTGAAGTCGGTTGAAAAAGTTTTAAGTCCAAAACCAAATCTATATTGGTGTAGAACAATGGGGAAGCCTTCGTTAAGCAGTGGACGTCTCCGAGCTGATGATGATGTTTATGATAGAACAGTATAACATATTTCTAACAGTACACCTATTATTACGGATGAACTTGAAGTTAATGGCCCGCTATGGTTAATAGTTAACCTTGTTGGTGAAGGCTTGTCATCTCTTTTGTTTGTTTTAGAGCAAAATTAATGACTGGTGAGTTAGTTAATAGTTAGTAACAATGATAATTATTTTAAAATTACGCCTTGCCTATAAGCTATAGATAAGGCAGTTAAGGCAAGATAGAGTCATAAAAAAACAATTGATATTTTAACTAGCCCATTCGCTGAAAGAAAAACCTCCATATAAGTTTCAACAACGCATTTAAGCTAGTCATATTAATTTATTCCTATAGGAACACGTTTTTGCATCACTTGAATAGTCAACGAATAAAGACATGTGACATTTTGGCTTACTTCTAACTATATTTATTCTTTATTCTTGTTTTGTACTCTCAAAGTACAAAACAACGTGGCTTGACGGTTGAAATTATAGAAATCAACCGAGATCAATGATTTAACTAATCATACGACCCATGGTAGAGCTCAGTTGTAAATGCTACTCAATGTTATTACCAATCCTAACACTGACCGGATATTCCGTATCTTTTGGGACCACCTAGTCAAGCAGCGAAGCCTTTCCACGAGCGCTGATAGTATCTAACTACGTAAGTGTACTGTACCTTTTTCAACCAACTTCAAAAAGGGAGGTTCTCCATTCGACTGAGTTTTTTAAATATATTTTTTGTATTAATGTAACGCGATTACTCCGCCAATTATGGATAATTTTCATGATTCTTTTTTTGTTTGGTAGGTGATACTTCAGAAGTGGTCCCATATACATTTTATTTAAAATTGATCTAGTTTGTTTGGTTTTTAAATCAAAATTACTGGAATAAATCAAAATATCTGGAAAATATGAAGATGTCATCCAGAGGTGGCCGAAATTGAAGTCGGTAAAAAAAAAACATTTTTTTAAAAGCGTTACCTTCGTTTCTCTCATCTCATAACATTGCATTGCAAGAATCACGCGCTTCTTTATTATTGGCTTACAGTAGACGTCGGCATACTTGTGGATGACTTTTCATAACATTATCACGTTATGTATTCATGACATACCTACATTCTAACTTACGCTATGAACATACATAAGAAAAAATCCCAACTGACAATGCGGACATTAACATTATATTTTTAACTAGCTTTTGCCCGCGGCTTTGCCCGCGTAGTAATGTTGAATACTTGAATTCGGTTAAATCGGGGCCCAACTCAATTGAATCACTAAAATACGTATATTATTGCATTTTTTCCAAGCCGCTTGCAAGTCTTTAAGTTTGCTTGAGGATGACCAAATTTGGCATGTCGCGTTTGCAATACTTACTTCAAAACAAAGCCGTCTTGTTGAATTTTAAACAGACAGACAGATGGATATGACAGAATAGATGGATGGATGGACATGGAACTTCTGAAGATTGTGAGGCTTCTTTAAAAATATATGTGGGAGATATATCACTGCAGGTCGGTAAATTAGAATGTGATGAACTGGGAATAGTTGGGATGGTAAATGTAGGTGAAATTAATTTGTCATTTGTTAACTGAGTAGGCTGTACCGTAAATGTAGGTGAAATTAATTTATCAGACTGAGCCGTAAATGTTGGTGAATTCAGTTCAGAAAAATATCGGGCTGAAGAAGTTTGGACGGTATGAGTTGAAGACGTTTTGTAATTATTTTTGGGCATCTCTACAGCTAAAGAATCAAAGTACAAAGGCAAAGTATAAGTTGCGTCAGAACTTATATCTTCTGTTTGAATGGAACTTGGAGATGTAGGAACCTCAACACGTCGCTTAGTTCGCTACATGAGTAACGATGTTTTTTCGCACCTCAATTGCCTTTTCTTGGGTACCGTGCATTAAAAAAGAAAGCGCACGAAAAAGACACGCTCCATCACCAACGAAGGGAACAACATAGTGTTTTACCTTCGCTCCATGAATGAAGAGAAGTTCATTAAGCATTTTAAATAACAAACTAAATAACAATATCAACAGTAACAATATAAAAAAACCTAATAACAAACAATGTAAACTAAAATTAAAAAAAAATACGAATAACAAACTAAATAGCAATCTAAATAATTAAAGGAACAAATAACGATAATTATACGAAATCTAAATAACAAATGAAATGAAATAAGCTTAAGCATAAAAAGTATGATAACAAAGAACGCAAAAAGATCACCAAAATATCGCAAGAATTACGAAACTTCGATAAAATACAGTGCTGCACTGATCGCTTAGGTAGGCTCGGTGTGGGTTGGAGTGGGGCGCGCTCGACGTACAGCGCGTCATTATACTCGGGTTTTAACGTATCTGAGCCGACGCGGGATGGACGTTTCGAAAGCGCTGTGCTTGGTGCGTGCACCGGATCAAGTACATGTGTTTAAAACATTTATCTTCTTACGCATAAACACTCGATTAGCTATTATTATTATTAGCTAATCTATAAATATAAAATTTTTTTTCAAATGAAAAACTGACCCGTGGCCTTCCAGTTTTTAAATTGTTTGAAAATTCTGAAACATGTCTATGTTTATTTTATCTTATCTCTTAAGTCAAAAAACTTAACAGCCTTAAATGAATGGTTTCGGCAAAATGGTATTTTAATGATACATTGAACACCTTGCGAATTTTTCAAAATCCTTGCTGAGTGTGCGTTTCTCTGCATCAGCCCTTAACACTAATGGAATATCGGCCTACCCTGATTGGGCCATATTCACTACGCTGGCCCAGTGCAGGTTGGCGGATTCACATACACTATCGTATTTCTTCTCCGTATCTCGTCACATGTAGGTTTCCTCATGATGTTTTCCTTCACCAAAAAGCCAGTGGTATTATCCATGCGTAAGTTTCAAAGAACTAATTGGAACGGGCTCGCCCGGGTTCGAACCCGCAACCCCAAGAATGTGAGTCGAGCTTGATCTCACTGAAGCTACCACAGCTTGAGCTGAGTGTAAGTTTACACCACTCAAAATTTAGTTTGGGCATTTAAAAGTAAGTTAATTTCATATTAAATATTAATTTAGCAGCTTAGGCTGTACAGTATCTATAATAATTATGTCCGTCAAACAGTAGTCTGCGTGGACCTACAAAAAAAATTGCCTATGTCAGTTTCCGAACCTTATGCTATAACTACCTATCCAAAAATTCAGCCGACCAATAAATACGCCCATCCCCGTCCCCATCCCCGTTCCCTCCCTCATTCCCATCCTATCCCCACCCCCATCCCGATTTCAACTTTCATCTTAATATGGACATGCCCATCCCCGTTCCCAGCCTCATCCACATCGACATCCCATCCCCACCTGTCCCCACCAAATCCCCACCCATCCCCATCCCCACCCCGATACCAAATGTCATTTTAATATAAACACGCCCATCTCCGTCCCCATCCCCGTTCCCTCCCTCATCCACAACCCGAACCCCATCCTCACCCCATCCCATCCCCACCCCCATCCCGATTTCAACTTTCATCTTAATATGGACACGCCCATCCCCGTTCCCAGCCTCATCCACATCGACATTCCATCCCCACCTGTCCCCACCAAATCCCCACCCATCCCCATCCCCATCCCGATACCAATTGTAATCTTAATATTAACATGCCTATCTCCGTCCCGTCTCCGTTCCCAGTATCATCGCCACCCCCACCCCCACCCCCATCCCCACATCTATCCCCATCCCTATACCAAATTTCATTATAATATGTACAGCCGTTACAAAGTTAAGGAGAAACAAACGTACTATCACTAAAACTTAGTTTTTTTTTATACTAACGGGAGCTGATTTTGAAAAAACTGTGACACCCGTATCTTCTTATTTTTATAGTAGAATATGTATACCAAGTTTTGTATCAATCGAACCAGAGAATAAAAAGTTTCATACAAACTTTAACACCCCATTTAACCCCCTTCGGGGTTGATTTTCGGAAAATCCTTTCTTAGTGGGCGTTTACACCTCTCCAAAAACATACCCTCCAAATTTCAAGTCTCTACGTTTAGCGGTTTGGGCTGTACGTTGTCTATATGTCAGTCAGTCAGTCAGTCAGTCAGTCAGGACAAAGCCTTTTATAGTTATAGAAGAAGAAGATAGATGCAATGGAGTAACAAGACGAGCGAGACGTTTGCTTGGTGGTAAGTATCATGCCGCAGTGCCAGAATTGTGAACTTGCAAATACAATCCTGCGCCGCAATGCACTGCGCTCGAAACCCTGATCTTTTAGCAGACATTGCGGATTAAATTGCAGACAATGAGGCAGGACACTGTCATACTGTATGAGCCTTTACAGTCCCATAGTTTTACTGGGCTTAGGCTACCTACGAAGAATAATTGCTTCATAAAGCTAAGCTAGGATTCACATACACCAATTTCCGTCTCCATAATATGCAGGTTTCATCACGATATTTTATTTCACAAATAAGCCAGTGGTGTAAGTTCACAACAACAACATCCATCATAATTCAAGAACTAAAGAACTTATTACGGGCCCGAGATTGAAAACACAATCTCATGATTAGAAGTAAGTCTCCTCCCAACTTGGTCTTTACATCATCATCATCATCAACCCGGAGACGTCCACTGCTGAACGAACGCCTCCCCCTTAGACCGACACACTGTACGACAACCTGCCATTTGCATCCACCGGTTGCCCGCGACTTTTACAATGTCGTCGGTCCACCTAGTGGGAGGCCTTCCTACGCTGCATCTTCCGGTTGTCGGTCGCCACTCAAGAACCTTTCTTCCCCATCGGTTATCAGTTCTTCGAGCGATGTGGCCTGCCCTGCGCTACTTCAACTTGCAAACCTTGCGAGCTATGTCGCAATTACTATAATAATATGTCGACTTTACTATAACCATATTACTGCCTACCTTAATCCGCTGCTGGATGTAAGTCTCTTCCCAATGCACGCCACTTAGCTCTATCCTCGCCTTTTCGCTTTCAGTCACAGCCCACTTCTTTTTCTTGTTGATGTTACATTTTGTGCTAAATCATTTTAGACCAGTGGTTGGCGATAGCTACTCCAAAGGGAGAGTCAGTGTACTTAGATATTAGGTCACTATATAGTCAGGCTAGCAGATGTTCTAAGGTTTAAACTGCGCCTCAGCTGCACTGAATCTGGACTTGGGTATGTCTTAACACTGCATGCAGAATCAACGGAGGGTGGGCAGCAGCGTCCTCTCGGTTAAAGGTGGTGAGCATTCTGCGATCCCCAAGCCGCATGCCAAGTGTGGGGATTATGGAAAACCCCTTTTTAAGGAGTAGCCCTTCGCCCAGCAGTGGATGTCTCCTGGCTGAAGATGATGATGATGACAGCTGTTCTTAACACAGACACTGCCTTATGTGTCAATTGTTCACTCAATCGTTAAACGATTATTCGGTGTGAGTGAAAAGAAGGAGAGGCAAGAAGTAATGGCAAAGGTTACAATATACCAGTTACAATTTGCTTTATATTCAGCCAAGTAACTGTCACAGTTAGCCAGAGTACAGCCGTTAATTACCAAATCAGACGAACCCGTCAGCACCTTATAAATCTCACTCGCTGGGCGATCAATTAAGTTTATTATGATAAGTTTAAAATAAACGTTACGTTAGGCAGTGCACGCCGGGCGTCCCAGGTGTCGGTTGGACTTCTGCCAGATAAAAGCTCTACTGAGAAATATTGGAAACGCATAACTCTTTGAAGGTAAGATCATTGAAAAATCAGTTTCATTTTCAAAAGGATGATTATCATTTTGACGCATTCACACATCATCAGTTACGCAAAGTTATCATAATTATATTCGTCGTCAGCCATAAAACGTCCACTGCTGGACGAAGGCCTCCCCCTTTATAGAGGGGTATTGCCATAATCCCCACGCTTGGCAGGCGGCTTGGGGATCGCAGAATGGTCACCACCGTTAACCAGGAGGACGCTGCTGTCCGTCCTCCGGTGGGTCTGGTTGCAGTTTAAGGACATACCCAGGTCATAATTATATTATCAATCCGTAAATGACTAGATACGTAAATGACCAGTATATTCCTAATCACATTAGAAAAAAATATAAGAAAGAAACTGCTCTGATTTACAGCATAAATCATAGTACTCATAGTACCCATGCGGCATTAAAATGCCTCATTGGTACGCTGTCTCTGTTATATAAACCAGTTTATATAAAACACTTACATCCTGGCCAATCAATGTGCTATTTACGAGTACCGAATGTGTGTGTATGTATACGACAGAAAAGCGAAGGCCCTACTCTTCTCTCTTCAGTGATGTATATAATATAATGGTGTCTATTACTCGTAATTACTAATGCCTCACTCTTTCTAATATCTATTATTTCAACAGATATCAGAAGAATTCATCAGATTTTATGATGCTTTTTGTAATTTAAAGTCAATCAATCTTAGTCGAAATCCAATCTGGAAAGTATTTCTGTTAATAGGAAAAAAAACCCTACCAAACATAGATACACCGCCGTTTTGAGATAGTAACGAAGATTTAATATTAGGCTTGTAAACACAATTCGACGAAAAGTTACGTTTGCACATATGCCTAATTATAATTGGAAAATTATCTGTGCGAGACCTTTTGAAGTTAAATTCTTGTGGACCAGGTGAACTTTAACATTTATCTAAGTTCAGTAGAAAATAAATCACAAGTACTAGGCAAAACAAGATGAAATGAAAACAAAGCTTTTGACCTTTCCCTAATAATTACAAAACAAAGAAGAAAAGTGGAAATATGCTTGAAGCTCGATTTCAGAGTGACGGCAAAGTTTTCGCGGAACTGAAATGTATTCCTTGAATCTCCGGCTTTCTGAGTAAAATACAGGCGAAAGTACAGGCTGGTGATTGACGCGCCAATTTAGCATGAAATGTTTTATAAAATGGTTTTTGGAACGGCAAATTGGGCACAAGTCACCGATTCTTTCATTGAAGTTTTTATCTTAACAGAACAAGATTATTGTTTGGAGATGTTTCCTCTGTCGGTCGTTATCCACGAGTGGCTGTTATATTTGCCATAATCCCGCTAACATAATAACGCTTGGCAGGCGGCTTGGGGCTCGCAGAATGCTCACCACCGTTAACCGAGATGACGCTGCTGCCCGTCCTGCGGTGGTTCTGGACGCATTAATAGGACATACCCAGGTCCATGAAAGTATGTAGTAATCTTGCTTGGATATTAAGTGCTTATTGCTGTACGGTTTTCGGCACTTTGTTTTTAATCTGGAAACGATTTGTCAACACAATTTGTTATTAGCAAAAAATACATTTGTACCTTCCTAGAATTTTCTTTTGGCGGCTGTCTTTTTTTAACATTATTAGTGTGTACATTTTTATTTTAGTTACGTTTATTTATTTTGACTTTTACCGAAATAATACTTTGCTTATTCTCAATTTATTTTTGATAAATGTTATACTTACATTTGATACTTATACATTTGATGTTGAATCTCTATTTTTTTTTGATAAATATGATAGTCCGTTCGGATACTATTCGAATGATTGCTGACAGTAAATTGCAGAAACCTAGTAAATTGCAAATAGCTAATATTGCGTCTATTTTTTCTATATTTCCTACAAATATTTCTAAAAACCAATCAATGCTAAAAACATAAAATTTAAAAGCATGTGATATTTTGGCCTAGTTCGTACAAGGAGGTACGGGAAATTTGTATGGGAAATGTCCCATACCTGCGTATGGAAAATGTCCTAAGCTTTTTTTCTTTCTTTTTATGTGTTTTCTTTTGTTTTTAATCACTGTACTTAGCTGTAAACCATGGTATAATAATATAGTCTGCAAGGTATGACACTCCCGAGTGACGAAGGTCACGTGGGTGACACAAGCCTACGTAATCGACGTGAAATTACCAGTAGCGTGAAATCATAATTCCCCGTTCTCCGTATATTACCTGTGGGAATTCCATAAAACTATGTGATTTTGGTTGAATTTATGTTAATTCGTGTTTGACTTGAATCATTTCGTTTGAGCTGACACGAAATGATAATTAAATGATTTGTGTATTTTATAATTAATAAATTATTAAAAGATTTGGTATAAAAATAGGGAATTTTCCAATTTTGTTGCTATAACGTGGCAACTGGAGTGACGTAAGCAACTGTCACTCGCGGAGTAGCAGACCTTGTTTTTTTGGATCATGCTGTAAACTATCATGTCGAAACAGTAGCACGAGTACCGTTCTTGACGATCGTTATATTTGAAATTTAAATCGGTATAATTCGATAAAATTCGGTATATTCTCAAATTCGTCTAAGTAAATTTGCTATACCGACACGTCAAATTTAGCAACATAGAACGGTACTCGCGCTGCAGATATAAGAGTATTATTACGTAGTACTATTAAGTTTTCTGTGGTATTATTATCTAGCTATAAAAATAATTTAAGTAAACAGAGTGTATAAAAAGTTCCGCGAGTATTTATGTGATTGTTATTACCACATAAACACTCGTGGAACTTTTTATACATTCTAGTAATACGTGATAGGTTACTTAATGTTAATTATTATACACCTATATAGCTATACTTTATAATAATAATTATTAAACGTATCCACTACAAACACTGGAACAATAAATATAATTAGGTGGATAAAATACAGCTTGTGTTGCGGGTTATTTACCACTGGAGACTTTTAAATTAATCTAGAATGTATTTTATTGATAAGAAACGTAATTAAGTAAGTATCTGTAGCGTCCGGTCACTGATAGCGCATTGGTTTGGCGTTGAATGTAGGCTTAAAAAATGACATCATATTATATTATCATAATAAATATTTTGTTTTGTTTAGGGGTTTCCAAAACTGCGATAACTTTGTTTATTTATCCTAAAATAGGTGGTAATAGACTAGGATGGCGACGTCGGTAACCCTACCTTATCGATTACCTACCTAACCAAGATGAGACCTATAAAAGTGTATATCTACGGGTAAAATGTATCTCTGGGGAATAATTCCTGTATAGGAAACGAAAAGTTATGCAAATTCAACCAGGGTTGCCAGAGCCTAGGCTGGAGAGTTTTGTACAGGGTGCAATAAAGGGGAGTATTTTTGGGAAATTACCTTATTGGGTACTAAGTTAGCACTCTAGTAAGACAGTACTCGAGCTGTACAAAAATAAATACAATGTGTTTCTTGCCTCATCCTGAAAACATACAGAACAATAAACGTTTACTTGCGAAGCAATAAATCAATCCAAGTAAAAAATATCACCTTATTACGAATCGGAAAAAGTGTCGTGGCAGGTAACCCAACTGGGAGAAGATGGGTTTAATCGTGACATGCGGTTTTTATTCTGGTTTGATTTCTGTATAATACTAATAAGTACTTACTTTGAAAAGTAATTACGAATTTTAAAGGTGATAACATAAAAAATACCACTGGCTATTATGTGAAAGGAAACATCGCGTGCATGTGAGTGCGCCAACCCGCGCTGGGCTAGCGTAGTAGCTCTACCAGTGGACCTCGGTATGTCCTAAAACTACATCCAGAGCCACCGGCAGCAGCGTCCTCTCGGATAACGGTCATTCTGCGATCCCCAGGGATTATGGCAACCCCTCCCCATAAAGGCGGAGGCATGGTGGAGGCCTTAGTCCAGCAGTGAACGTCTTCTAGCTGATAATTAAGCGTATCCATATTAGAGCACACAATTGCTAACATCAGGAGAATGTGGCAACTCTATTAGTTTGGAACTAACTTTAAAATTTGAAATAAACTTTAAAATAAAATAAAATACTTGCATTTGTAAATTAGGCTCAAATTTTTGTTATAAAATATTCTCTGGATTTAAGCATGGCTATCTTTTTCCAGGGTGCGGCAGATATCACGCAAATGTATGACTTAAAAGGCTGATCGGTTTTATTTTAGCAATTTCAAGAACTGCCCATAAAAGCATTACCGTAATCGATCAAAAGTAACATAACAGATAACCCGATGATGACGAATGATCACACCACTGATATTAAATCGAAGCAAAATTTACGTAGGTTTGAAAATGATTCGAATGAAAGAATTCTTATTCGTACAGTACGAGGGGCGTTCAATAAAAAGTGAGAATGAGTATGTTGCCAGTAACTTTTGTTAAATGTTATTTTATTTTTCGATATAGTCGCCTTTTAGCGTAATACACTTAGAATATCTTTTTTCTAAGCTTAAAATTCCTATCTTAAAAAACTCTTCCTGAGCACCTAAAAACTCCTGTACTGCAGCGACTACTGCTTCATCATTTTCGAGCCTCTGTCCTCTCAGAGACTCCTTCAACCTCGGAAATAGATAGAAATCACTAGTGATTTCCCCTAGGGGCAAGGTCGGGTGAATATGGAGGACGCTCAAGTATTTCGAAGCCAGCATCACGAATTGTAGTCATAGCAACGGCGGATTTGTGACCCGGGCATTATCTTGATGGAACAAATAATTTTTTGCTAGTTTGCCTCGCCGTTTCTCGCGTATTTATTTACGATTTTTTTTGATTTGTTCTGCATAAAAAGAGCCCGTTACAGTAGCTCCATGGTCGAGATATTCTATCATGACCACCCCTTTACTATCATTTACTACTTTGCTTACATGATCTATCCGGCGGGACGATCGAATCGCCTTAAATTTCTTAGGAGTTGGAGACGATGGTCTTTTCCAAGTCATAGATGTAATTTTGTTTCAGGATCGTAATGGTGAAGCCATATTTCATCCATTGTTATGAATCGAGACAAAAAACGATCAGGATCTTGTTGTAATATTTTCAATGAAGCTCGAGAAATGTTCAGCCTGGTTTGTTTTTGTGCATCGGTAAGCATTCTGGGGACCCAGCGCGCGGATACTTTTTTCATCCCCAAGCGTTCTTGTAAAATGCTATGCACACTACCATCTTTGTTCCATTGACTATAAAACGTACCGTGAAACGACGATCTGCTAAAACAATGTTCCCGACTTTTTGTACCAATTCTTCGGTCACTACCGTTATGGGGCGGCGAGGCGGGTGAGGGTCATCTTTGGTGGATGTTCTTCCACGTTTAAATTCGGCACACCATCTAGCAACTGTAGAATAAGGTGGTGCTTTTGGTCCTAAAGTATCCTGCAAGTCTTGATTAGTTCGTTCCGTAGTGAACATTTACATGCACTTAATAACCGCACCCAATTAAAAAAAAACAACATTTTCGACAACACGCTACGACAGACTGCAAACAAAAGACTTCCATTTTTTAAAAACAAAAGTTATTCAAATTATTTCCTTTTTTTATCTTAACAATATTCCAGCTTTACCAGCCAGTATTAACTTTTTTCGGTTTCAAAGAGTTTCTACCACATTCTCAATTTATAATGAACGCCTACGTACATTATCCATAGAATTCGATAACTAGCCGATTTTCTTATTTTCTGAGAGGTTTATTCTAAATATTTTCATGGTCAAAGTGTACCTATAGGTATCTCAGATAAAGATAAAGTAAATATTACTTTATTGCCAAAAATACAGAAGGTCGACATTTTACATTAGTAACTTTTTTTCTATTAACAACGACGATATACACAAGTGTATATAGTGTATACAACTTGTGTATATCGTCGTTGCTATTAATAACAAATTCGGTAGAGGCTACGGACGAAATACTTAATAGAAAACAGTAATAAAACAAACTAAACGGTTTGCCAAAAGGGGCAAAATCAGCTTATGTGCTGTGAAAAACATTATATTCAGAAGCGTTGGTTTTCATCATGTCCTCGAGATTCGATGTTTTGTCGAGATTGAATGTTGTAAAAAGGGTTAAAAATCAAAAATTATGCTAAGGAAACACAAAAAAAATTAAACGTGGAAACAAACGTGGAACATTTAAATTATACGTGATATATACAAAGTCACATCACATAGGTCTTGGGTCGGTCATGGTTTAGAAACAAATATTCACTAGAAACTTCAGCGGTCAGCTATAATTACCGTATATTTTAATTATTACTTTATTAGTTAGTCTTTTTTACTGTTCCACGGGATATTTACCGTGATTATGTTGTGAAACGAACTCCCGATATTTTCCGCCAGCTCGTGAACATGGTGCATGCAAGTGCGTCGTAATACCTGGAGCTCGTTTCACAACTTAATCACGGTAAATATACCGTAAATAATCATAGAAACGTAACGAACAACCATGATAGTTTAAAACAGTGTTTTCTATCATTTTTCTCTTTTCTCCTTGTCCCTGAGTAGAGACAACAAAACACATTGAAAAACTAAGGAAACCCCCTGAAACTGACCACTGTAGGTAAAGGTAAGGTAAAAAACCTTCATATCTCTAAATAATTATCAATTACAAGTCCACTTCCTTATGGAAATTTTATAGAGCAATCAATTCTCATATAAGATTTCCACATGACTTGGTGACTATTACCATTCAATCAAATAACTAGCTATCGCATATCAGACATGCGGCTACGACGAAAGCATTTGAAATGATAATAATATAACATAATATATTTGTGAAACTATCCTAGATAACACGGCTTATTTTAGAAATTATAATCATCAAGATCAGCCGGAAGACGTCCACTGCTGGACGAAGGCCTTCCCCTTAATGGGAAGGGGCTGTCATAATCCTCACGCTTGGCAGGTGGCTTGGGGATCGTAGAATGTTCACCACCGTTAACCGAGAAGACGCTGCTGCCCATCCTCCGGTGGTTCTGGATGCAGTTTTAGGTCATACCCAGTTCCAATTTTAGAAATTATATCATCTATTATTTATTTACTTTGAAACAACTGACTTGCTTTTTTGTTAAAAACAGTGACTTGACTGCCTTATAGCTCAGTCGGTTAGTAATTTTGTATGTCTGCTTTGGGAGCTGTTTTAAATTCCATTCGATAGTTCGATATTCGATTTAGCTCGCTATACTTACGCTAAGAAAGAGTTGAATTCTGAGTGCATCTATTGATATCAAAGTACCTCACTCGAGCTTAAAATAGTGTTGCTCCCGAGGTGGACACCTTTTATCCACCCTCTACGAGATAATAAGTAAATCAACTTATGAATAAGAATAGTATCTACCTACGTTTATTTCATTCTCAGTACTTGAGGAAGATACACACAGATAAAAAAAAAATTTTGAGCAAACAGTGCGGCGCAGGATTGTATTCGCGAGTTCACAATTCTGGCACTGCTACTATAAAAGGCAGGCGTGACGCTTACCACCAGGCGAACGTTTTGCTCGTCACGTCACTCGAAAGCAATTAAAAAAAAACGAACGAAAGCGGAATAAATGAATTTCGCGCGTTTTTGTTTTTACACAAACTATTTTTTTAATTTGCCTGCGCGCTTTCCTTTATGTTTTATTGTGCCTGTTACTTATATTTTTGTTCATACAATGTCCGCGGTTGATCTCTTTGGCGTTTGGAACTTTTACTAACAATATCCACATTCTACATTCAAATCACTTTTCTACCCTATGGCTTAAATTTGTTGCTATTTTGGTCCCTGCTTGCGAAGAACTAACTAGCTCTTTTTGAGTAGATGTGATAAAATAATGTACTATGCGTCTGTTGTGTAAAAATTCAAGTAAAACCAACGTAACATTATCCTTTTGTACTCAAGACGAGAGAATGACAATTGTGTCATCACCATGTGAAATACGAGTAGATAGTTGAGATGCAGTCTATGTGAGATCCTTGAACTACTTACATAGAATAAAGTAACACATATGCACTGTATTTACTATAAAGTCAATGTATATTATGAAAACATTTGGTAAAATGTGAATTAGCTGTTTAGCCAAGGCTAGCTGAATTCAGTTGCTTATGTGGGAAATATCATCATATCATAGGGAAATTACTGGGGTATGTAGAGACAGTTAACAGTGCAGTGCGGCGCAGGACAGCGTTCGCAAGTTCACAATTCCGGCACTGCTACTGTTAGTGGCAGGCGTGAAGCTTACTACCAGGCGAACGTCTTGCTCGTCTCATCACTTGTTTTTTTTTTTTTTTTATTGAGTCATGAAAATCTATATCACGCATTTTTCACGCGGAAAATACGGAAAACTGGTAAGTTGCTGGTAAAACCAGGGCATCAAGTTAGTGCACATTATAGTTTAATCAATAGATTCGCTGTCTCATATATTGTTCGGTGTAAATTAAGGCCATACCAGTATCTAGACAACTGATAGACTGATTTGGACCGACCGTAATTCTTTAAAGATCAGCAGAGCAGCAGAGCAGAGTTCAAATAAACTGAATAAGGAAAGGAAAAATGGCTAATTTTGTACGGAAAATCGGAATATTCTAGACCAGGATCTACATAAACCATCTAGACCATCTATGGATCTAGGTAAACAGGATGCGCTTTTTCATGGCTAATAGAAATTAGAACAGGAATAAAGGTTGTTGGGCCAGGGGAGTGTCACTCCGCAGTTTAGGTATGTTCGGCCGGCGCTCCGTCCGGGTGGACAATGCAAGGCAGAAGTCAGTCGCCGCCCGCACGCTAGCCTCGTCACACGTAACTAAGCATACGTGATAGAAAGAGAGCGGTATATCTAGGTGAATATAGCGAGCGGTATCCAGCGCTGTGCGAGTTGAATTCCTACTTTATTGCCTAGTAGATAGAGTCCTGATTTATTTCAATTCCTTTGCAGAGTTAACTTTCTGTACGTAGTATTATTATTTATTCTGTGGTTGGGCCAGCTACTACTAGCTGCATGAATATAGTAGATAAATAAAGAATAAACAAAACAAGCCATAATTTAAAAAAAAACACGCCTGCTCTACCAATTTTTTTTTTAAATGTCCGTCGGGATGATGATTCTAACGACATCCCATCACGTTCTCGCATTTAGAAGTTATGGCGTGGAATAAAGAAACTCACACATACATAAATTAGATAACTAGATAAATGAACCCTGAAAACTTAACACTTCTTTTTTTGGGCAGTCGTGTAAGCACTGACTCGTTTAAATTGCAGATAGGAACAATCTCGACACTTTCAAACAAAAAAAACTATATCGAAACTGGTTTATCAGTTACCAATAACTGGTACATCACTAGCCAAATAGTACCGTTACCTAATGGTGTTTATTTATAATAACTATTAATAAAAAAACATCAATTAGCTACTATTGAGATCTCTTAAATACCGGGAAAAATATACTCATATAATCTTAAGGATCGACAAGTTGACGGCTCGAACTCATCAGTGGGCGCGGCTAAAAAGCATGCTCTCTTCATCAAACAAACTGTGGGAAAGGGAGAAAGAAAGATAAATGAGCGCGCAAATTTTTTTTTGTCGACCTTTGGCTGCAGTAATCTGGTTGAATAAACTCTGAGTTAATTTATTCCAACATAAGTTATTTGAAATGTTTATGGACTAAACTATGCCGCATGATAAATTATTTTAGAGTTTTCGTATTCCTTATGTTATTTATACGTATGTTTACGTCCAATGTGGCGTTAAAATTGAGCTAAAATACAAGATGTTTCTTGGCTCATAACTTTCATGTTTATTAACTTTTTACTTTCGTAATAATTTACAATCTACTAGATAATGAAGAGATTAATCGATATATAATACTTAGTCTTGGACAAAATTACGTAGTGGAGTAGTAATACTACCGCGTTTCTATGGAGAAGTGTCCAACTTGTCTACTCTTAAATTAAATAGTCTCCGGGCTGATGATGATGATGATGAACCTTAAAAACCTCTACAAATTACGATGAGATTTATTGATGCAAGGCAGGCAGTAATTTACTTCACCCTAAGAAGAAGCTTTCGCTTTTCTGTGACCGGGACAGTCCGACGGACGACTAAGGTGCACGAGTTACCGGAGGCGTGGAGGCGTGACCATCGATCTTTTGGAAGATCGTCATACCGGGCATCCCTATGGTTTACTGACGATATCATCGCGATATCGCGACGATATCGTGACGTTATCGTTTCTCGCAGTGTGAAACCGGCCATTGGGAGCTACAATGCCATAGACACAGTACGACATACTTACACGTAAACTTATAACAGCCCCTCTGTTTGCGCCGGGAGTTAAATCTTTAAATCTAGGTAGGTGTATGTATGTAGGTATTAGGAATGCTAACCGTAACTGTAATAGGCTATTCCCAATTCCGGAGCCGTCGCGCGGTATTTGTTGTTATCATGTCGGTGCAAACAATGTTACGTGTGAGTCAGCCGTTCTAGTCCACAAAACAAGACCTGCAAACCTAATTCTGCTATTGTGTGATGTGGGGCGGACTTTTTCCGTGAGTGCTGGGACTGGTATCAGAAAAGTGGTGATACCGCAGCTAATATAATGAATGATAAGACAGAATTTGTGGAAAACTGTTTTTATGTAAATTTGGGACAAGTGGCTTTTAAAACCTTTTACACTTCGTTCCTTCGTTCCGATCTGCGTAGGAGTGAATATTCGCTACCGACCGAGCTCATTGGCCTATATTAAGATTAACCTATGTCCAGAACAAAAAAAGCTGGATGAGATGACTTATATTCCTTGCTGCTAAGACTACTATCTCATCACCAATGCAACTATTTACATTCTTATATGTGTTGTTAACTTCTCTCTTCCAACATAACTTCCTAACTTCTTTACTTTTAGATAGATAGATAGAAACTCTTTATTGTGCACACCAAAAAATACAATAGAGAAAGATACACCTTATGAGCTAGTGCCACAATTGGCGGCCTTATCGCTAAAAGCGATCTCTTCCAGGCAACCATAATAGGCTTTTCTTCTTTTCTTTTTATTTTCTTCTTCTTGTTCTTCAAATTCTTCCTTCTTTTTTATTATAATATTGTTATGTGATGTTTGCGCTGATATGATGTTTGACTATTAAAAGAAGAAAAAGGGAAATGTTTGTAGTTGTATTTGGGTAAGTAGTTTGTGTGTTACCAGTTCAACATCAGCTAATGCGTGTTCATCACTACCACGAGTCCCTATTTCAAAATGTGCGATATCCTAAGATTCTTTGGTCACATTTTTCATTTTATGCTACTTGCTATATATAATTTCATTAAAATGTTTACCTATTCACTTGGAAATCTTTATCAGGATTTTCAAAACACGCTGTATAAACATCTGATCTAGAGACCTTGTAAGCCTAAATCTAATACTCGTATCACAATTGGATTCTATTGATAATTATTCGCTTGTAGCTGCAATCGTTTGTTTTGTTTGTGGTCTAGAACAGTTATCTAATCGATTGTCATTTACATGCGATTAAGTTATAATTGATTGCCTAATAATACTTATTACGTAGCGTGGGATTGAATTGAGTCGTAATTAATTATATCTATGCCACACCTAGTCTGCGCTGAAATATAGCGTACAAATCGTCATATTCGCGATGCCAAAAAAAATATTGATATTTATTAAAATCGTTCTAAAACAATAATAGGCTTTAAAAAAAACAACCGACTTCAATTTCGAATACCTGGATGACTCCAGGTATTCGAAATTGAAGTCGGTTGTTTTTTTTCTAATTCAATTCTTCATATTTTCTAGTAATTTTGATTTGAACCAAACGAAAGAACCGATTTCGATAAAATTTATATGGGACCACCTCTGAAGTATTACCTACCAAACAAAAAAAGAATCATCAAAATCAGTTCATAATTGGCGGTGTAATCGCGTAACATACATACAAAAAAACAAAAACATACAGTCGAATTGAGAACCTCATTTTTTGAAGTCGGTTGGAAACTAAATAAAATACACAAACCTGTAAACAAATTATTACTCCTCCTAGCATGTGTAGTGTATAGTTACGTCTTATGGAGATACCACCTTTTCACCATAATAAAGCCATGATCTCAATTTTAATGAAATATCTGTCTGATCTTGAAATGCTCCTTTATATAGGACGCATACTAAGCGATACTTCTGCATAAGGTCTGATATTTACATTGGTTAAAGGAAAACTGAAGGTTTGTGAGCCGCTTGGGTAGACTGCTAGAAATTAATATATATTTTTTGTAAGACCAAAAAAATTTTTTTTATTATAAATTTTAGTATTACTTGCGATTTTTCTGGTTTTCTGCATTTCTCAGTACAATTGTAGGACTAAAGTACTCTATGTCCGCCCTTGTAAAATGTAGTTACTTACCGCTATGCCGGATTTCGTCTTATTATATTAATCACCTCATCTTGAAATTTGAGCTTTTACTTACCTATACTTATATTTCACTGTTCGGCTTCCTTTCAAATGAGATTTTAGTCTCGAGATTATCGATTTAGCCGATTATTAGAAGATGAAAATGGAACAAAATGGAACATTGGGTAGAGGGATACAGATAGATATAGAGATAAGTATCTCTACGTTTTTTCCATTTCAGTTGTTGGATGCTGTATTTTAGATCTATAATCTTGGTTTGGTAAATGGACGGGACATTTAACAAAAAGTAAAACAGAAAAATGGGCCAAAAAAGTGACAGAATAAATACAGAATAGTGCCCTAGGGATAAAAAGAGAAGGAAAGGTAGACAGTATCGTAGATGGGAAGATGATATTGAAAAAGTGGCGGGTACGACTTGGGCAAGCGACATACTTTTATGGAGATCACTTGGGTAGGCCTATGCTGAAAAGTAAGACAATCAAGAAACCGGTGTCTAATAGAAAAATTATTGCTTAAGATATATTGAAGCACTAAGTAGAAATAAGATGCGAATGTCACTTAAGATTGTTAATAAAGGCTATTATTATTATGTATCTCTACGTTAGATAGACAATGACGGATGAAGACACAGAAAGTCAGTAAAATAAAAAGCCAGAATTGTATTTCGTTGTTATTTATAATAGATGTAAATACACTTAAAGGGGTATAATCTATCCTCTTTCTCATCAGTGCAATGTACGAAATACCTTCTACCTCAATAACTAGGCTGGGTTCAAGTTTATGTAAATTCCCCATAATTTCCCTTCTTGGTATAAACCAGAACCGCAAAACGTTTGCAGAATCCGCCAAATGGTTGTCACATAACCGTCAGTTAAATTACTACTTTGCAAATTACTATTCGCACAGGCATCCTGATCAAAGCTTGTAGTCAAAGTACGTTTCCTTGATCGAAGGTCAAAGTACTAAAATTGAGTCAGTTGATCAAGATGGAAGATGGATACTTTTGTCTCGAATTTAGTAAGCTTGTGCTCTAAATGTTGTTCACTTTGATCGGTAGATCAAATTGCTATACCCGTATGAAACATGCTGTATACTTATTACTTCGGAAAATAAACGGCTGCTGCTTGTTTTGAAACCTAAATCTTAGGATATTTCCCTTTCGTAGCCATGACACTATTTACGTGATTAAACTTGCACATCGACTGGTATTGTAATTATACCTACTAGGCCAAAAACATCAAGCCCTTACTAAATATTAGAATAAATTATAATAATTTAATGACCTTATAACATTTTGGTTACACTGGGCAAGTCATATTTACAAAAAATGAGAATATTATAGCTAACAGTAACTTTAGAAATTTAGTTTAAGATTATGTAGGTTTCCGCCCAACAAAATGTTTTTAGACGCCAACGTTATTGTAATAGTGCGTCATATACTTCACGTTGGTACATAATGCTTATGTAATTAAAATACTGTCAAGAGCGTATCGTGACAGTCATGGTAGAGTTCCGAAGCTAATCATAGCAGACATTGAAATCGAAAAGGCTTCTTTAGAGGTTAAAATTTTAAAAATGAGACGTCATTATGAAATTTTGTGTTAGGTACTTCGCAGTGAGTTTTAATTTCCTTTTCTACGATATCTCAACACCCATTTTATAGTTAGGATATATAAACATCTGTTTCATTATCGATTATCTTGATTTTTTTCATGTAGTTCACAGTTCAAATGTTTTATATCTGTGCAAAATTTTAGCTCTACCGATAAGTCTACCGATTTTTTTGCACTACCATCAAGGGAGATTGTGATCAAACCAAGGCTATCTCATTAGACAAGGTAGTCTCAGAACTAGGTTTTTCGTTTTTCGTGTTTAAAATGAAGCGGTTGTGAAGTGCTGTCAGACAACTGTGGTTTCTTAGTTTACTACGGAACACTAAAAAGTAGCTGCAGTGTTGCATCGAAGGCCGGCAAGCCAGCAGAGTACATTTATAATATATCCTCACTTATTGTGCTTCAATCCTCTTAGGGGGTCAAGCTCACCTTCGATTGGCTATGTTTGCCTGGTATTTATGTCAAATGATAAATTAGGTCTCACTTGACTGATACTTATGATTACACTAATATTTTACCATCTCCATGATTCCATCTCTGCAGTAGCTAAACTAATTTGAATGACATTCGGTCTTAAACACATTTATATAATTAGAGTTCCTGTTTGTTTAGATTAAGTATTCTTTTTTTGCATTAATCATAATGCAGAATTTATGTGAATTACTTTTATGACGGTCAATAACATCATAAAAGAATTTCGGATAAAAGGAATCAAATGCCAATCTGCACGATTCACACAATTTATTAGCTGAACGCTCACGGTATACAAACACTTGTACAAATCGTACCTCATATTGTTTTAAAGTATACGGCGCTAGAACAATATGAAGCCCAAAGAACATAAACACACAAAAAACTGTTTGTCTACCTCAAAAGCTTTTTTAGAATATTCAGATAATTACATGAATATCGAAGTAAACAACTATTGTTATGACCATCAAAACCATCATTAAAACACTGCATCTAGAAAATACCTAATTACCTAACTAAAACACTAGTATGCTAGCTACCCTTTCTTTTGTGCCGCGAGACTTAATCAACTTTGAGAATTACTTAAAATTGAGGCAGATAGCGGCCGGCGTCACATTAGCCAAAAAAAATTAAAAACGATAGGTTTCTGTGAAGTATCATCTTAGACGCACCTAGATTAAATAATATAATATAGATCATATCACCGCGACGACATAAATAATGGTCAATCCACAAAGGTCACAAACTATGGGTGGGTCCGAGTAGGTGGAATAAATCGGAATGATCTGAATTTACCAGGTAAAGTACAAGCACAGACTACATTGTAGCGAACTACATCGATATACCTACGAGTCCAAATGTACAGCACTGTATAGGTGCAGCATTACAAGTCACGACGATATATTTACTTATTTAAGAACTGCTAAAAATATATCTGTAATCTGGAAGTAGAGTTCTGTAAACGACTTACAATTAGCAGCCATAGTCGTAACCATTGGATAAAATTGTGAAACCTTTACTAGATACATTATCTGTATATATTATCATTGGGTCTCATGTACCGAATCATATTCTATGAGAAGAAGGTGCTTAACCTTTCTTTAGCATAAATATAGACAATATTACCTTCTAGATAAAGGATAATAACACAAATCCAGGAAAATTACTCCCTACGGCGCGTGTTTCCCACCCAATTACAAGCAGTTATCACGAAAAAGCAATTTTATTATCTACCGGGAATCTCTCAGGGAAAACTAATTTTCACGTCTGTGAGCCCTGCACACTCGCAAAGCCGTGACGCTAGTTACACACAGGCGAAACTGAATTAACACAGACGCGAGGGTATATAAAGGCGTGTAGCGCCGCCTCCCCGCACTCTGCTCGCAGAAATCGCAGTGAAAACACGTATTATATCAATACCAATTAACGCAAAGCTATCAATATGGTTGTGAAACTAGAAACAGTCGCTACCTTGTACGCGGACGTTTATCCGACGATCAAGACGCGTCGCGAGATGGACGCTGGTGTCGAGTGCTCGCGCCGACAGAAGAACAGGCGCACTCCACTGGCGCTACCAGCCCTCGTCGAAGATGAAACTGAGGAAGTGTTCGAAACAGAGAAGAGGTCCAACCTACTGCATACGGAAGGACTCCGCAGGCAGAAGTCGATCTCCCCGCAGCGGCGCGAGAGGATGCGCCGCCAACTTGCGCTCCCTTCTCTCTCTGAGGACGAGGAGCCTTGAAACAGCCTCAACCACCACCCAGGAGTGAAGCTACGAAGCGGCCGGCAGTTCGCTTCATCTTCCAAGAAACGAAAAGGTCTCTGGAAGTGGAACAGTGAAGCTAAACCGCCCGGGGCAGCCCTGACCCCGACGTCGCCAGATTGGACACAGTGAAACAATGCAAGAAAATAAGCCAAGTTTAGTGTCGGAACAATACTGAAGTGAAACCAAAAACATACGCCAAAGCGCTACCAAATAGGTGATAAGGTTAATGTAAGAACTTGTTTATAATTGAGAAATAAATTGTGATTGAAATTGAACTTTGTTCTTATGATTTGGTACGTACCTTTTACTCCTCTAAGCTATTTAATTAACACAATTAGGTAGAATTATTTTGAATCATGCAAACACAAAGCATGAAATAGAGAATTTTATGAATTATGATAGGAATGTAAAAATAAATAGTATGTTATTAAAGTATAGGGAATTGGTAAAATTACGAAATACTTATAAAACTTTACTGGACATGTTAATAAGATTACAAAATTACAACAAATTCAACAGATAATATAACTACAAGTTCTATGACACCAAACATTTCATAACACAATATTCCATTAGAAAATGTAAACACTATCATTACAAAACTTTTCAAAACATTTTCACTTTATTGAGACATTACTCGGTGGAATGAATCAGTAGTTAAGAAACTGGAATGCTTACAAAGCTACGACAAGACAATGTTTACAGAAACGCTGTCCAACTGTCCAATACCATGTGATACTGATATCATTGTCATACAATATGATATGAAAACAACACAAAGTCTATTACCATTGCATGAGACATGTTTTGATTCTTATGAATGGGATTTTCCTAACGATTACATCTGTACGCATATTAAAAATACTATCGATGAATATTGTTGAACTGATAACCAAATGACTTTGTAACCACGTAACTGTTGTATCAGAGAGCACGTGGTGGAATTTAACTATATACAATACAATACAATACAAATATTTTTATTAACCAAAGATGATAACATTTTAACCTTAATAAACTTAACGAAATCTGGTCAAAGCTCAGTATAAAAACTATAATTATGAAGGTTACAGAGTTCTTGAAGGTCCTGCACTAGGCGAACCTGTATCGCAGGACCCACGCTGTTGCGCTTACATAGAGTGGCAATATTTATGGTGCGATTAATACATCGAGCGAGACTATTGATAATATAGTATTAGACAATGAAAGATTGAAGATGATTAGAACAATATTGAGTCGAAACAGCGATATTGAATAGCATTTAGATAAAAACTCATTTGTTATCGAATTTTCGTTAACCGTTTACGTAGGTCTTGGAGTATCTAGCTCTCTATCTCAATGGTAGAGAAAATCAATTTACCCAGCTATTAATATTAAATGTTTTAAGCATAAACTGTAAGAAAAATTATGATCTCTGGCAGGACTTGAACTGCATACGAGCAATCTCTGGGTTTCCGTCCCAACTGCTTTGCCAATTAAGCTATAGATGTCTCTGCCTTACTTGTAGTAATTCTCAAAGCATTTTATGCTATCAACTAAAGCGTTGATGGCTAGAAATAACCAAAGTGTAGAAACGCTTCACATAAAAACATTCATTAATAGTAAGTTTTAATGAAGAACGTATTTTTTTTAAAAGATTGTATAATTCTCTTGCTAACAAGGGTAGACTTGGCAAAGGACTAGAACTCTACATAAAAACAAATAATTTACTTACGTTCCTAATAGCAATTGAAAGATAGAATTTTACAACCAAAAGACCACGTGTTTTACTACGATTGCCAACCCAGTACACGAGAGAATCGGACGTTAACCTGAGATGCCGAAACACGTTAGTAAAAGTAACTACAAGGTGAAGATCGTAATATAACAAAAGATCCACCTATATTATTTTTTCTTGGTACAATATTTATCAACTTGTAGGTTCTTAAGTTTAATGATCTAACAAGATGGTAAAAAGCAAAATAGAAGAAACATGTTAGCTCCGTAATTTTTTTACGAAACAAATTGTTCCTGTTATAAGACCATCAATCAGATTGAAGGGCAATGTCCACACACTATACTGCTTCGTGGTAAAACTTCAACGATTAAAATACTGCTCTATCAGCGTTCAAAATGTGAGCAGATTGCTACTCAATAACGTTAAAAACCTCGGATTTTGTTAAGATTTGCCGTGTATAGAATAGGTAGTTCCAAGTATTAGGTTGAATTATATCTTCAAATTACCTATAAGAAATATTTGAAATGAAAACTCTGATGATGCCGAAATATTAAATTGACGTATGGATAACAAGTGAATTTTCTATTTCGGCATCACAGATCCCAGGCGAGTATTTTTTACCCCATATATATCTGCAGTCGTAAAATAAGGGTTGCAGTAGAGACTATTGTTTCATCTGTATTACTGAGAATGCGTTACTGCGAGACTGAGAAGGATGCTGGTTTATATTTTGTGGGATAGCGACGGAAAATGGATCAATGCTGAGCCCAGTAGTAGACAGGAATGTAGGTAGGTATATATATGCGTTTTGTAACGGTTGTAGTTGGGACGGTAAATTGAAACTTTAGAATTGTTAGGTACTTTATAAATACCGTTTAGAAAATGGTTGTCCAAGTTTTTTGAAAAATCTTTATCAGCTCGGAGACGTCCACTGCTGAACGAAGGGCTCGTCGTACTTTACGACAACTGCCATTTGCATCCATCGGTTGCCTGCGACTTTTACGTTCACCTAGCTTGAAAAATAATTTAACGCAATTCCGGATTTATCATTTGTATTTCTTAGTATAAATGTGAACGTTTACGGTTACTGAAACTGGTACTTATTTAAGGTTTGTTCATCATTTTAAGCATAGATTGTAGCTATGGCATTGCAAGTAGGTACCTAAAAACTAAAACATGGCTTTGACATTCGCTTAACAGCGTTGTCGAAAAGTTGTGAGGACTGTATGAATTAGTTAATCGATGAATATATTGTTACTAAACAAGCACAGAGCGTCTTAAAGTTACGTTGGTACCCCTACCAACCTCGTCTGTCTAACCTGTCATAGACACTCATTTATTTCTATGAAATTTGGTGAAAACGAATGTTTTGATAGGTTGTGTTTCATTTTATATTCTGAAGTAAACGAGCGTTTTGAACGTCTCGCTCGTCTCGTTTAGTTCACTCTATTCTTAGATAAAGTACGAGAGAGAGAAAAAGCTATCCTCCAAGACTCTATTGCATAAAAAGATCACAATCGTCCAGTGATTAAGTACCCAGTTTGACTCCTCCAAGCACTGGTCACTTCTTTGCATAATAAAATATAATTAATTATGCGTTCAACCCCTGGGCAACCCCTCCATTTTAAGGGGCAGGCCTTCGTCCAGTAGTGGACGTGTTCCGGCTGTAGATGAATTATCTGTTCTTCTGATTTTCGTTTAATTTCTCAACTTTCATATTATTATTTTTGTACTATCTAGTGACGAGACGAGCTAGACGTTCGCCTGTAAACATCGCAAAAGGATACGATGAGGTGCTCTCCTTATTCTTTAGGTGTGACAGAAACCTTGGTGTCCCTCGTCTCATGTGACTACCAGGACGAAACAGTGTCAGCTGTCCCATTGTGGCACAACTCGACGGGACCAGTCAGTGGAACAGATTGGATTATTCTCCTCAATGTTAAAACAAAGGTTAATGTCTAGAAAACAATGCCAATGTTGAAACCTTGGCTATTTTTTTGTTGCCAGACCAATTATCACTACCAGTATCCCACGGTTTTAGCCGCTATCTGACAGGAACTATATATTTTTCCGGTAAAAAGAAACCTGTGTGGTGTTCGTTTCGGAAATAATTTCGGTATGAAACAATTTACTGTTACCAGGCTTCATAAAAGCTGAGCCGTTTCGCTGTGAGCTAAATTGTAACTAAAGTAGGTAGGTAGGTATGTTATACACCTATAATTACGTTGTATCCAACCCTAGTATATATGAGTTAAAAGGCCGCCCGGTGGCCTTTGACATGGAGTAGGTACAGATATTCTAAACCCGTCCATGAATATTATAAGACAAGAACCCATCGGAACTGGGTCAAGCTATATAGACGGGGACAAACTATACAGAGTGTCCCGAAACTCAACTTCAAGCAGGCATGTGGCGGGAAGGGGATCATACATGTTCTGGGAAAAAATATATCGCCAGGTTAAAGGATAATGACATATTTTAAATGATGTGGAAAATAGACACCTTTAGTCATACGTAAACAAATAAAATAGGGAATTTTTGTTTTAGTTTTCCCAGCCCTGGTGTGATCTTCGCTATCGCCCCTTGCTGGCTTGACGTTGCGTTTCGGGACACTCTGTATCATCATCAGACATAAAACGTCTACTGCTGGACGCAGGCCTCCCCCTGAATAGAGTGTTGCCATAATCCCCACGCTTGGCAGGCGGCTTGGGGTTCGCAGAATGCTCACCACCGTTAACCAAGAGGACGCTGCTGCCCGTACTCCTGTGGGTCTGGTTGCAGTTTAAGGACATACCCAGTCCAACTCTGTATAGCTGTGAAGTTTTACATAATTTATAACAAACATAATAGTCCTTTGCTGCATAAGCGCAGCCCCTTGAAGAGATATTAGGTCATATTGACCTCACTGGTCCAGTAGCGTGTTGGTAGATTCACATACGCCATCTAATTTGTTCTCCGCGCGTGCGCAGGATTCCCTCACAATGTTTTCCTTCACCGAAAAGCCAGTGGGATGAAAATCCTTTCATAAACTCCACAGAACTCATCGGTACGGCCCCGGGATGAACCTACGATCTCACGAATCAACTGAATCACGAATCTGGACTACCATGGACAGCGATTATGATGTGTATTATTTATTATTTATCTTTAAATAAATTATAATTAATAATACTACTAGTATGGTATTGTATTTCTGTGGTATTGTACCAATTGGGTAAAAATAAAATTGGACTACCATACCAAATACAAACTGGATTCAACAACGACAGGAAAACTAGCGAGAAATCCGAGAAAGGTAGCATTATGTTCAAAGCCATCGATCGTTCAAAGGTCACACAGGTTAAGCAACAGTCACTATGATAACACCGATTTTATGGCAGCACAAGGAAAACCGGAGGCCTTTGGTAAACCCGCGCTCGGTAAACAATTCGATGACTGACCAAGATGATGCCTGTTCAATGATTAGACTTGTTGGTGATTAAGGCGTTGTAGCTTGCTTGTTTCATCTATTGAGTAGGTAAGGACGGAAATTCACTGAAGCTTTGGAACTGGACTGTGTTGCATATTTTTTTTATTTTTTTTAATATGATATAGGCTTGCGTTTGGCTGCCATCTCGTCTGATGATAAACGAAGATGCAGTCTACGATGGAGCACGCTCGCCTAGAAGAAACCGATTCACTCGCGACTTGAAGACAACCAGATTATAATTATCGGGAAACACCCACTCGGGCAGCGAGCATTATGCACTAATATTTAAAATAATTGTTATACAATACATGTACCTACAAATAAAGTTTATAGATAATCTATAGACTTCATCAGAGTCTATGTATTGATGTTTTGTTTGTATATTATTAGTATTAGCCTAGCCAGTCTAGGTTTTTATAGGTCCAGATAGAATGTTTTTCATTTTGAAGAGGGTTATTATTTATTTTAGTAATATTTTGATAAAATTTGATTATAAAAAAAGAAATAGTTACATCCAATGTTTTTGATTAAATTTTATTAAACAGTTCAGTTTTCTTTCCATTATTTCATTATTGGCTCAGGGGGTTCAAGTGGAATTTTAACTTTGGAATTATTCTTGAACCCAGTGGTTGGGGGACAAATTGGAATGGTGAGTATCCGTGGACCTCTCAGGGGTTCAAAAAGGTTTATATGATTATTATATATCTATAGTAGGATACGATAGTTAATAAAGGCACATGCCATGTACATTTTGGTTTAAGTCTAGTTTATTTCTATTTGTATTTGTTCGTGCTATTAAGGCAAACCGAGCGTTTAATGTTAATTCTGATAAATTAATTCCTGTCCTTATAATAACAATGGTTTGACGAACCGTTATCTCAAACTCTACAAATAGCGTACATAGTTACTTTGAAACTGTGCGAAACTGGATTTATCGTATTTATTATTATGAACAACTTTAACAAAATATCAATCTAGTGTGTAGTTTGTAGTGGTAGGACTCTATTGCAGAGTCCGCCTGAGGAAGTACCTTTGCCAGTTATTCTACCGCCAAGAAGTTGTGTGCAAGCATTACTCTTTATTGATTTGAAGAGTAACGTTATCTGAGAAATTACTAGACTCAATGATCTCATTTATAATATCATTGACTAGACATGTCTAGTAATTTCAAATTGAAATGATTGATTGATTTGTTTGTATTCTTGAAGAGATTTGACATCTAATATCTCAGGGTGACGGGTGCAGTGCGGCGCAGGACTTTGTTTGCAAGTTCACAATAGGAGATTTTTTGAGAGGCAATAAAAAAAAGTTCATTGTATATGGCTCTGAATTTGCGCAGACTTGACGTGGCTGTCATTGTCAAGTTTAATGTGCCACCTATCTAATTCTAATTCTGAATGGGGGTGATGAGTCCTACACTGACGTCTCGCTTAGGGTGTATTATGCATTCCCTCCTACCAGCCTACCCAAACCAACCGAGCTCCTTAAAATACCGGAGCACCGCCTAGGGTCGCTGGTATAATTGTTCCACCCCTATTTCGCCAGATGTTAAAGGTGCTGAATTTGCGCAGACCAGCAGGCCTAACATGCGCACCGCGAGAAAATTTTCTCGATTCTACAAAACAGGACAAGGCTACGAATCTGTATAAGTTAGTCCCGTTTTCGCACGACATAAAGACACTACAAAATTTTCTCGCGGTGCGCATGTTAGCCCTGCAGACGTGGCTGTCATTGTCAAGTTTCATGTGCCACCTATCAAATTAGTATGCTGTTTTTGATTGGCACGTTTAGTCTGCGCTATCTGTCGAGTTGAAAGAAACTACTTTTTTAAAGTCATGTTTCAAATATCGCTCATTCTGGCACTGCTTGTTTTATGGGCAGGCGTGCTTACTACCATGCAAACTGCTCTAGCTCTTCACGCACTCAATTACACAAAAAAATCTACTTTGAGATTTACTTTATGTCATTATACGTTACCGACTTATAGTCGTGCATTTGTGTTGAGAGTTTGAATTGGCTCTAATAGATTTTCATCGGCCTATGGCAATCTAGTCGTTTTTGAGTAGTAGAGATAAGGTAGTTAGATTTTATAACTTTTGTTTGAGGAATTAAAAGTATTAGCCCGCTAAAAAGTCAAGTGATTACTAACGACCCAGACAAACCCATAATGATTTATTTCAGGACTTTTCTAATTCAATTCAATTCAATTTATTCATGTAAAATGCAGCTTACAGGTTTGTTCCTATGCGTTACATTTTTTTCATCACACTTGCTCGTAAAGTAGATCTTATTACATCGCTTTTAGGCTCATAATCCAAGCTATTATACACGCGTGCTTTTTACTTTACATTACGGCACTTGTACTATAATAGGTATAACCCGGTAAAGTCAAGTTTGTACGTGACTGCAATTAGACGTACGTGTACGAAGCACTCTTAATATAGCCGGGTAATACTTACAGTTTTTTTGTAATACCAACAAAGAGTTCTTATGCCGCTGAAGTAAATGTCAATCTGCGCGCGCATTACTGATTTGGGCGCCATTTTCCGCAAATGTTTGTTGACGTTTTCGCTGTGTGGTAGATTATTATCAAAAAAATATTGTTTTTTCCTCGCAAGTGTGACGAAAACAGTCGTATGGAACTCTTGTGCTATTAGTCATTACGCTCTCGGCTTTCTTATCGCGCTCGCCTGCAGCTCGCGCGCATAATACCGCCTCTAGTGTAATGACCAACATAGCACACTCGTATCATAATGTACTATTATATTATATTAAGTATATTATAATTATTATTATACTGGATGTGCCATTAACGAGGCCAGAAAGTGTACAAAATAGCGAAATAACTACTACGTACATATCTAAATGACTAAGAAATAAGGTACTAAAAAGAGTACATTAAAAGATATACAACCAGAAAGCAATAATGCATTCAGCATCCTGGGAACCTTACCGCATGGTGGCGATCTAGACGGCGTTTTTGTTTTATAGGAACTAGGGTTTTAATTTTTTTTTTTTTTTATATATTTTATTGTAAATAAGTAGTTTTTAGTATATAGTTCAAATATTTATTTTAAGTTTTGTACATATGTAAATATTATAGATGTTTGTTTTTTTATTGACTTTTAAAAAAAATGTGTGAAATCTTGATGATTAATATTATATCTGTATAAATAAAAAAACCAGAAAGCCACACAATAAAAATAAAAAATAAATAGTAAAAGGCAAAATTACAAATAGGTAAACAGTAAAAGTCAATTAAAATATCAAAAAGTCAAAACAATAAAAAGAAAACGTAAAACGTCAAGATTACAAAATTAATAGATAGTTAACCTAAGTTACCTCCGACAGTAGTTGTAATTGTCACTTTTCGTTATTCACACTTCCAATAAAAACGCAATAAGTACAGACTGCATTAACCTTCTAACTAAGCCGCTTCTCATTTGAGCCAAACTCAGTACCTACTTAAGTAGATAAGGTACTTAGTTGTTCACCTTCACATCATAGCTAGGGACACGCAACAGAATAACAGTACCTATTCTATTATATACCATGTTTCCAACCTACGTTATACGAGACGAATCATCACGCAAACAAATGTTTGTATAACTGTTCTAAGCTTTGGGTCTCATGTCTTTCTCGCTCGCATAATAAAAAATGTTTTGAAGATGAATAATACGTTTTTTTTAAAAGCACACCCGACTTCAATTTCGACTACCAGGGTGACATCTTCATATTTACCAGATATTTTGATTTAAAAACCAAACTACTAAACCGATTTCGATAAAATTTATACGGGACCATTTCTGAAGTATCACCTACCAAACAAAAAAAGAATCATCAAAATCTATTCATAATTGGCGGAGTAATCGCGTAATATACATACAAAAAAAACCATACAGTCGAATTGAGAACCTCCTTTTTTGAAGTCGGTTGAAAATTACTAGGAATAGACTCAAAAAGCAGCCAAAGTAGGACTGGTCTGGGCTGACCACGTATGCCGAATGCTAGAGGAGCTATGTGCTAATTAACTGCCAATGGGACTGGATCTATATTATATCATCTGAAGAAGGATCATTTTTATAAACTACATTTTGAAGCGCAAAAACAAAGTTCAAAGGTAGCTGTTAATTTTGAAATTGTCGAGTCATGGTTAACAATGTATTTTTAAGATCATCAACTTATAAAGTTTATAAGTTGGTAGAGTTGCCAGATGATATCCAAAAGGAGGACATTTCCACCACTTTCATTTATAGTCCTAGTTTTTCCGCCCTTCCTTCGCTCCGCATCGCCGCGCTGTACGGACGTTTCCGCCCGCTACTCGCTGCTCGCTGTCCGCTCCTGTCCGCCGGAGGCTCTGCCCCGCCGCCGGACTCACTCCGCTCGGCGCAACCGCGCCGCTCGGACGCCTCCACCTCCGAAGCCGCCGCCGCGCAGCTTCGAGTCCTAGCACCCGTTACCTCGGCCACGTGGTGTTTGCGTTAATTTATTAGCGTAAACTCTAACGAGTCGAGTGTGATTGTGAGTGCAGGGCTCTCACCGCTTCGCAGCCGGGCTTCCGGGCCCGCTGCCTTCGTCCAAACCGCTCTTTTCAGAGCGAACCACTCTTAGTGTTTTCATAAAATCCACGTGGGTGGTCGATCGGCTGACACTTCTAACGGTGACAACGAAACCGATCGGGCGTTGCCCCGGAGCGCCTGTTTTTCCCCCGTCTGGGGAACAACAGAATCCGGCTGGGTCTGGAACCACCGGCCTTGGGGTCACCCCTAGTCGACACCAGATATCGCAGGCACACAACCAGCTGCACAATAAAATAACACTGGCAGCTGGTACACCCTCTAGGTAATACACTAGGTACGCAGCCCCCTGTCTACCCCCGGCAGAGGGATCACACACTTTCTTCTCCTGTTGGGGACCTCCTCCCCCAACCCCCGCAACTCTCCCGCCTTAGGATGGTCTCCCAAAAGGATCTCGACGAAGCCATCAGCTTCGTCGCGAAAACTTTGTTGGACCACCTGAAGGCCAACCCCTCCGAAATGGAGGAATTCGTTCGCGCTCCCCAGACATACGCGCAAAAGTCTCTCGCCCGTCCTAAGACTCCACGAGGGCAGGCAGCTTCTGCCTGCAAACTGACGCCGAATTTTTCGGCGCCAGGCCCCTCAGTTCCCAAGCCTCCACCTCCTCCGAAACCCTCCGCCCGTGACGGGAGCCACTCTCGGCCCAGGGGTCGCGCTCCAGCAAGGAGCCGATCCCGGTCGCGAAGTCGCTCCCGCCACGGACGCCGCTCGTGCTCCCCTACCCCCCGTCCACTCCGTCCGTCCATTTCGGACAGCCCCGATTCTCCAGAAATGGACACTTGTACCCAGGACGACGGCTTCACAGTCGTCGCCTCCAAAAAGGGTAAAAAGCGTCCCGCTACCACTGCTTCCCTCCCTCCTCCCCCCAAGGCCCCTTGCCCCACTTCAGGGACTAAACCTGCCTCCGACTCCGCCCAATCGGACTCTCCGCTCCGTTCGGAATCGGACGCTCCGATTGTCGACCCTGCTCCCCATCCTAAGACCGGTACCATAGTTGTCCGCAACCGGGAACTATGGGAACTCGTCTCGCGTAACCTCTCGGATCTACAGATCCAGTTTTCCGCCAAACCAAACAAAGACGGCATTATGGTCCGTCTAGCCTCCCCCGACGACTACCGCAAAGCCACTACCTACCTCCGCGACGCGAATATTCACTTCCACAGATACGCTCTCGATGAGGAGAAAGACATCCGAGTTGTCGTAAAGGGCATCCCCAAGGAGATTCCCTTCCTGGCAATCCATAACGACCTCCTCACCCAAGACCTCCCTGTTCTTTCGGTCAGCCGGATGTACAACGGCAGGACCAAAGAACCCTATGACATGGTGCTGGTCACTCTTACGAATACCCAGGAAGGGAAGAAAATTTGGACTACCAAATCGATTCTCCATCTCTCCGGCCTCGACTTCCAAGTCCCTCACAAAAAGTCCATTCCAGGACAGTGTCATCGTTGCCAGCTATACGGTCACTCTGCCCGCTACTGCTACGCACCCTTCAGGTGCGTGAAGTGCGCGGGCGATCATAGCACCGCGGAGTGCCTTCGTAAGAAGGACGACCCTACTCTCCCCAGTTGTGTCCTCTGTGGCACTCAGGGCCATACCGCGAATTATCGCGGCTGTCCCAAGGCCCCTAAGGCCAAGAAACCCTTACCGTCTCGCCCAAAAGCAGCTGGCCCTAAGCCAAAACCTGCCCAACCCCGCCAGGTGTCAAAATTCGTTGACGCCCCTGTCCCACTGACTAACGCATGGTCAAATCCGCCCAGAACTCCTCAGGCGACTCAACCGCTCCCACCCGCCCCTGCGCCATCTCCCGCTCATGCCAAGACCCAGGCCCGCCCTGCCCTTCCGCCCAAGCCCTCCACCCCCAAACGATCCGCCCCTGGCTCCTCCAGCCCGAAAGCGGATCTACTCCTCCTCGCTGAAATTGCGATGTCGGTTAACCTCGACGAGGTTCGACATGTAGCCCAGAAGGTCCGGGAGAACCATAATCTCATCGACATCCTCGATGAGCATTATAGGCTCTTCGGTGCACTACAGCGCTTCGCCCCCAACGTCCTTAGGAACCAACATGTATAGTACACCCAAACGTGTTAGACCCCGCTCCCTTTCGTTGGCATGGTTTAATGCCAACGGCATCACCACCGAATCAAGGGACCAGCGTCCCTTGATTCGGCACTTCCTCTCAACCCACCAGGCCGATGTTATGCTAGTGAACGAGACCTTTCTAAAACCTAGCAAGAGGGATCCCAGGATCGCAAACTACTCGCTCGTTCGTAATGATAGGACTACCACCATAAAAGGCGGTACTCTCATCTATTACAAAAGGTCCCTTCACTGCATTCCCATCGACACCCCTTCTCTCTCAGCAATGGAAGCTTCCTGTTGCCGCCTTTCGATGACCGGTCATCAACCCATTACCCTAGTATCCTGCTATCTCTCCGGTAATAAGACTCTCCTCAGGAGTGACCTCGAGGCTCTTCTCTCTCTCGGAAGCGCAGTCATTCTGGCTGGCGACTTCAACAGCAAGCACATTTTATGGGGCTGCAACACGACCAATACGAAGGGAAACCTTCTGAACTCCCTCTCTGACGACCTCAACTTTGACATAGTTCCTCCCAGTACTCCGACCCACTTTCCCCTGAACTTGAACTACAGACCTGACGTACTCGACTTAGCGCTTCTAAAGGGCGTGACCCTCCAGTTACGCTCATTGGAAGTACTACACGAACTCGACTCTGACCACCGACCCGTCCTCATGCATTTAGGCCCCGATCCGACTGACAGACCTCCTCTGACTAAGACCGTGGTCAACTGGAAGCACTTAGGCGATGCCCTGAAAGCTTGTAGTTCCCCTGACTTGGACAGAATCCCTGACGACATTGTTACCCCTGACGACATCTCTACCTCCATTGACGCTCTCACTAGCCACCTCCGCACCACCGTTGGTGAGGCCTCAAAGCAGGTCCCAGCCGAGGGAGACCAACGCTGGGCCCTGCCTGAGGACGCGAGGGACCTACTGAGAGCGAAACACGCTGCCACTAGGGCATTCGATCGAGCTCGCACCGAGGATAACAGAGCCACTCTGCGGTATTACGAACGTGCCGTAAAAAACCGCATGAGTGAACTCCGTAATCAACGGTGGGATGACTTACTCTCGGGGATCGAGCCATCCCACCTGGCATTCTGGCGGCTGACTAGATCCCTGAAATCAGACTCTGTTACGACTATGCCCCCTCTCACCCGACCTGACCTCCCCCCCGCGTTTGACGACGAGGAAAAGGCCGAAAGCCTGGCCGACAGCCTCGAAACGCAGTGCAGCCCCAGTTTAGAACATGTCGACCCTGCTCACCTCGATAAGGTGAACAGCGAAGTCGAATTCAGATCCTCACTTCCCCCCTTTGATGAACTCGAGCCTGTCACAGCTTCCGAGGTTGAGTCGATTATTAAAGGCCTCCACACCAGGAAAGCTCCAGGTGCGGACGGCATCAGTAACAAAGTGCTCAAGCACTTCTCCATTACGCTAGTTCACCTTCTAGTTAGCATCTTCAATGCGGCCATCGCCAATTGCATTTTCCCCGACGCGTGGAAATCCGCCGACGTCATCGGCATCCACAAACCCGGCAAGAAGGCTTCCGAGCCCTCTAGCTACCGTCCCATTAGTCTCCTCAGTACCCTGGGCAAGGTCTACGAGCGCGTCCTTCTGAAGCGCATCTGGTCCTGTGTCAAAGACAACAACCTCCTCCCTGATGAACAGTTCGGCTTTAGAGCCAGACACTCTTGCGTCCAACAAGTACACCGCATCACGGAGTACGTCCTAGAAGGTTTCAACAAGAAACCCGGCCATGGTTACACCCACAAGCCGTTCCCCCAAGGGACTGTAGCGGTGTTCCTCGACGTCGCGAAAGCTTTCGATAAAGTCTGGCACAACGGGCTGATATACAAGCTGTATCAGCTCGGGCTGCCAGACCGTCTTGTACTCATAATACAAGACTTTCTCAGGGCTCGAAGCTTTCGATACCGCGTCGAGGGACAACGCTCCTCCCCCCACGACATCGGCTCCGGAGTCCCTCAGGGCTCCGCTGTGGCCCCGATTCTCTTCTCGCTTTTCACCTGTGACATCCCCCGCACCCCCAAAGTGGAGCTTGCTCTCTTTGCCGATGACACCGCCCTCTACACCAGAGGGTGGAACAAGGTCATTCAGCTAGCCCACCTTCAACGAGCCCTCAATCTCCTCGGAGACTGGTTCAAGAAGTGGGCTATCACCGTTAACCCCGATAAAAGTGCAGCCGTGTACTTTCATCCGTTCAAAAGACCTCCTTCTAAGCATATCACGCTCAACGGCCAGCCCATCCCATGGGCTACCGAGACCAAGTATCTCGGTGTGACCCTTGATCGTCGACTCACGTTCTCTAAGCATATACAGATAGTTCGCAACCGAGCAGCCTTCTTCTTAGGCCGGCTCACTCCCCTTCTCAACGAGCGTAGTAAATTGTCCCTTAGAAATAAGGTTACAATTTACAAAACTTGTATTCGCCCCGTCATGACGTACGCCTCCGTGGCGTTCGCTCATGCCTCCAGCATAGATCTAGAGAAACTCCAAGTCATACAAAATAGATTCATCCGCAGAGCAGTCGGTGCTAGCTGGTTCATGCGAAACTCCGACCTGCACTGCGATCTCGAACTCCCCTCCATCCGTCAGTACATTAAGTACGCTTCGCGCCGCTATTTCGATGCGACCCCCCACCATCCCAATCCACTCATAGTCCAAGCCTCGAACTATACGACGGACACGACAGACCCACCCCCCTTCCGTAGACGCCCCAGACACGTCTTGGGCGACCCGGACGACCCCATAGCCGTCATCACCTCGGCGGCGCTGGGCTCGCCTGATCCGACCACTCCTAGCAACAAGAAGTATTCCGTCTTTGGTATAGGCGCCGGTTACCAAAGGCACACAAACACGCACCGACCTCGCCGGCGAGGTCGAGGACTCCCCAGATCTGTCAGAAGATCTGTTAGATTCTCTCCAAGTAGTCAACCAGATCAATCTACTAGGGCCCCAGGGCATACCCCTTCTGGGGTGCCAGGGCAAGTCTGACCCCACTCCCGGCGACGGCCAAGCCGAGGTTCGTACCGTCTGAGGTGCCCTTGAGCTAGTCGCCTTTAACCTAAACCTAGGCCGAGCGCCGTTTGCGCTTGCCTAAAGTCCGGTGACGCTGTAGAGGCCATCTGAGGCCAACAGCATAGTCATTCAAAAAAAAAAAAAAAAAAAAAAAAAAAAAAAAGCCCTTCCTTTGAGTCCTTTCAGTCTGTTTTGTTTGTAATCGTACATAACGCGAATGTAGAAAGGTCGATCCCACCGAGTGGAGCAAAGAAAGAAATATACTAAGTTATAAATCTTTGAATCTTGTTCAAAAAACTTTTATAATACTTATCTAATGTGACAAAAGTTTCATAATTATTTGTTAAAAAATCAAGATCTTGCCAAAACTGGCAGCTCAATTAAATATAACTGAATGAAAATTCTATTTTATTTAAACTCTTTTAATTGTGAATGTACTACTTTTTTTAAAGAAATTCCTCCGTTTTAGACTTATCAGCCCTCCTATATCTAAATTATCATCTGGCAATCCTACCCGTAGATATATAGCCCTATTAAACACAAAGACTGACTATGGTTTTGTACTAACGTAGGTAGTGTCTGGTTGTAGGCGTGAATATAAGTCATCTTTGCTAATGCCTAGGCCTCGAATAGCAGAGGTGAAGGCGAAGGATCTATCTGAGGTCCAAAGTAGGTAGAAATATTTATTAGTTTTAGAACTCTATCTCTATCATGGTGATGCAGCTAACAAAAAATTAAGGCCTACTCTGTAATGTATGTTGCTAACGTTGAAGGGATCTAAAGCAGCGGTGAGCTTACCATCAGGCGAGCTGTCTGATTGTATGCTGCGCTTTCTACAAAAAAAGTACGTTTAAAGTCTAGGATAGATAATCATAAGAGTAGTGCTTACTTCTAGAAATATAGAGTCAAATTAAAAAGGCTTCATTAACATTTATTTTTTTATTTGCCTTCAATTACTACTACAGTATGTACATACCTACACCAATAAATTTATCATTAAGGTTACAAAAATAATAAACAGTCAAAGTAACAGTAAATAGGTGAATACATCATGTAATTTAAGTAAATTAGAACGAAATCATTATGTGAAAAAATCAGCATAGATATAAAAAATACAAAAAAAAAATGTATTTTTTCAAACAGGTATGTGCTAAGTGTTGTCGTCGTCAGCCATAAAACGTCCACTGCTGGACGAAGGCCTCCCCCTTTATAGAGGGGTGTTGCCATAATCCCCACGCTTGGCAGGCGGCTTGGGGATCGCAGAATGGTCACCACCGTTAACCAAGACCTATACTTACAAGAAGTGTAACCTATACTTACTTTAAAAAATAAGTACATGAGCAATTTAAAACAGGATAAACCATTTTATAAATTAATAATTATAAATTTTATCCAGACAATTATTATTTTGTTATCCGATCCTTCAATAAAATGTGGTCAATCGACATTATCATTTTAAAAATAAAAGTTTTGTTTTTATTTTATGTTTATTATATACTGTCATTGAATTTAAAAATAAGAAGTAAGTATAATGTTGTTTATCCGCTAGACTAATTAAATAAAACGAGTGTTCAGTTTTTTTTAACTCGGAATGAAAAAAACTGCAAAATATTATTAATATTACCATTCTTCGTTTTAAGGTCTGTTAGCCATTCTTAGAAAAAACGGTTTAACAATCGACATTGGTAGGATTTTGTTATAGAAATCTGTTAAACCCCGTTAATATTAATAATTTACGAACAGGTAATTAAATACTGCATTTCTTAGTAGGGATTTGTTCACAGGTACACAATTTAAGTACCTGTTTGATCGGAATTACGATAATAAACGCGAAGAAGCACTCAGGTAAGTAATTTTTATGTAAGTCCTCTATTACGGAGTTTTCATGATTGCTAACTAAAGGAGGGTACGTCACTAAATTAGAGACGGTTAAAGCATGTGCCACACGGTATGATTACGAGTGCTCTTACCAAGGTGATCCTACATATTTTTTGAGGTGATGGCTTAGTACTAGACAGTGGTCAAGCTAGCTAATGCCTGGTTACACATAACCGGCCTTACCTAAAATAATCACGATTCTCTTAGTCACTGCTTAAACTTCTCTGTCCTTTTCTAGCACGTGCAACTTCACGTTAGAGAGAAGATGGCAGAACATCTTAAGCAGTGACTAACGGTTGAAAAGATTTTTTAGGTAAGGCCAAACATAAGACATTGTAGTTACACAGATCAGCTGAGTTTTTTTTTTGTACAAACCAACTTACAAAACAAACAAACCGGACAAACTTCAGCTATAACCGGACGAACTTCAGGTAGAACTGGACAAACTTCATCAGTATAATCGGACAAATTTCAGGTAATTTTTCGTACTTGACATTGAAATTACGGAAATACGATAGAAGCCAAGAAAAACAATAATTGAAGTAAGAAATCACCAAGGTCGTCTTGGTAAAGACAGTCGTAACTTAATCGTGTAGCATAGGCTTAATTTAACTTCTTGACGCATTAGTGTTGTTTTGACGGCTGCTGTCGTAACAACTTGCATGTTTACAACGGAAACTTCCTAATTCGATGTGAAGGTTGGCGTGTTACCGAACACTCGAGTAGTAACGGTTTATCGATTGTATGGACCTCTTCGAAGGATCGTCGTCGTCATCTGTCATTTTACTTGGTGTATGTCTACTATATATACTACTATATATGGACCTAGGCATGTCCTAAAACTGCATCCAGAACCACCGGAGGACGGGCAGCAGCGTCCTCTCAGTTAACGGTGGTAACCATTCTGCGATCTCCAAGCCGGCGCCAAGCGTGGGGATTATGGCAACACCTCCCTTTAAAGGAGAGGCCTTCGTCCAGCAGTGGACGTCTTCCGGCTGTTGATGTGATGTGATGTGTATGTCTACTACCAAGTAAAACGACGAGAAGGATGTCTCCTTTGCACTTGGTGGCCCTCAGGCAGTCATCTCAGTACTTACCTCTGCAGTATCCTGTATTCTGACGCGCTGGCAGCGATTCTAGTAGTCTGTAAGTTCCGGGTTGAAGGGTAATGTAGCTAGAGTAATTACAGGGATAATAACATACAATTTAGTTATGAGTGCCACTGCAGCGTTCACAGAAAAGCGAAAGCCAAACTTCTTAGGTTTCTTCAGTGGCAGCGATGCCCAGGATTTTGTTTTCAACCGACTTCAACACAGGAGGTTCTCAATTCGACTATTTTTTTGTGTGTATTTTACGCGATTACTCCACCAATTATGGATAGATTTTAATGATTATTTTTTTGTTTGGTAGGTGATACTTTAGAGATGGTCTCATATAAATTTTATCGAAATCGGTTTAGTAGTTTGGTTTTTAAATTAAAATTACTGGAATAAATAAAAATAACTGTAAATTAATGGCATGAAGATGTCAGCCAGGTAGTCGAAATTGAAATCGGTTGTATTTTTTTATAAAGTGTATTTTTATTACTGAAAGTTCTTCAGAGTTTTCAGAATTTCAGCAATCTCTATTTCCAGATACATCATAAAGATCGTAAAAATATAACGAGCAGGCACGGTTAGGTACTTGCAAATGTTTAATATTATATAGGATTTATTATACAAACAGTTAAAACATATCATTTACATTATTAAACTCCTTATAAAATACTAGATATTTAAAATTAAATCTCAATGCGAAAACATTATTCGTCAAAAATTCCCCCCCGTAATGCACCCTGCCCAAACGTGCCCATTATAGCGGCGGCGTTACCGCGCTGGATGGACAGAGATAGGATAGGATTTAGTTTAATTTTATTAAGTCATGTCGTACAAGGAGGTCAAGGAACTGGCAGAAGATATGGAAAGAAGCAAGTTACTGTACCGACAACAAAAAAAATTACACGCCGTATCCTAATTGGAGACCGCTAGGTCCCGACCGTTCAGGTTCCGTACCAGTGAGCTCATTAAATTTCATACCACTGGCTTCTCTTTGAAGGAAAACTTCACGAGAAAACCTGCGTATGACCGGAGAAGAAATTCAATGGCGTATGTAAATTCACCACTGAAGAGAGAAGTAGGGCTTTAGTTTTTCTGTGAAATTCACCAAACAGAAACTGGGCCAGCGCAGCGTGCCTGGTATGGCCTAATCGCCCTTCTTTTAAGGCATCGTCGTCGTCAGCCATAAGACGTCCACTGCTGGACGAAGGCCTCTTAATAGAGAGGTGGTGTCATAATCCCCACGCTTGGCAGGCGGCTTGGGGATCGCAGAATGCTCACCACCGTTAACCAAGAGGTCGCTGCTGCCCGTCCTCCGGTAGTTCTGGTTGCAGTTTAAGGACACATAGGGCCCAGTTACCCCTTTTAAGGCATATGACTATTAAAATGCTCATTATGTTTTTTTATACATAGTTGGTGAGACACATTTTATCATCGTACAAAGAAACCTGTTAAATCGGAACGTTCCGAAATAAAGATCTGCGTTGAATGAGGAAGTAATGAAGGTACCTACAGTTATTTAAGTAACGGAAACCTAATAATAGCATCGCATTAATATTTATAGATTTCGTTTTGTATTGGCATTGTCATCGACTTCCTTCATCTGTTGGTTCTGAAACAAGGAACCGGCATGTTTTTGTTATAGCTACCGACCCTAAAGCGGTTTCATAATTAGTTTTCAAACACATTTTAATGCCATAGATGCATTGATCTGTATATACCTTGGAGGTTTAGCTGGCTGGGATTTAATTACTGGTGTATAATATTGGTGGACCTGGGCAATGGGTATGTCCTAGAACTGCATCCAGTACCACCGGAGGACGGGCAGCAGTGTCCTCTCCGTTAAAGGTGGTGAGCATTCTGCGATCCCCAAGCCGCCTGCCAAGCGTGGGGATAATGGCAACACCTCCCTTTAAAGGGGAGGCCTTCGTCCAGCAGTGGACATTCTCAGGCCGAAGAGAGGGGGGGGGGGGATATATATTGGTAGCAAACAAGTGGACGGATTGCCTTATCGTAAAAAAGCCTTTAGAAAAACCCAATGTAACGTTGTAGCTCCACGGGACGTAAGGAAAGAAGTTCATTTCATATTTTGCAGGCGTAAGGCAAGAAGGATCGCTAAGGCAACTTAATAAATTCTTATTAAAAATGGACTTCAAACCTAGAGGTGTTAGAACGAATTTCCGGATGAAAAATATACTGAACCAAAGTTGGTTTAAATTCGTCTGCACCTCCCAGTTCCATCATCAAACACGTTTCCTAGTGCAATGTGTTGGACTCTACAAACTAGATGAGCGCAAACTATTTGAACATACTAATTTCGCCATTGAAAAAAATTACTAGCTGGCTCCATTATCGGAACATTTTGATGCTACCAAATTATTCATTGTCTTCCAAAATAATAATATAAATGCAAAAACAGACTAAAGAAGCTGTTCCCATAATCTAAGCTTGCAAATTTTCAAATTGGTACGGCAACTCGATACAGTCCAAGTGCTCAAAGTCGACTTCCAAGATTTTGTTTACATAGGTATTTTCAAGCGAAGTTTTAATAACTGTGTCAAAGCACAAAACTGTCGTGATGGTTTTTGCATGATTACCTCTGGGCAGTGGCCGTAGAGAAGACTTAACTTCTCAGAAAGAAGGAATATTAATAACTAAATTAGACTTTTCTACAGGTACATACATAAGTACCTACCTGAAAGAACTATGTAAAAAGTCGTACATTACCTTTTTGGATTGGGCCATTATATTTGAAAAATTACCTACCTAGTCGTTCCTTAACAAATCGTTTCTTAGAAAGGTATGGTTGGTAAGGTATGGTTGGTATGGTATGGTACATGTACAAATGTACAATAAGTTTATGGATTTACCTAACATATAAACTAGGTAAAGTTAAAAGGTTGGGTTCGTCGAACTTAACGCATAAGACTTGTTTAAAGACCCGATAACGCGTTATAAAGTTGTTACTGGTTCGATAAATCCTTATTACCATGCAAACAAGTTTATTTTTGTAACAAGTGGGTTAAAAACATCAGACAAAAATAAGGTCTAATTTTATCTGCGTATAAATAGAGCTGCTTATCTATCTATGGAAGTAGAGTATCGAGAGAGTATGGAGTCGAGTAGTCGAGCGATGGTTTTCAGGTTTTTTTTATTGATTTAGGTGACGGGACGAGCGAGACGGTCGCCTGGTTTAAGAGGGCGACTAATGCCAAAAGTAAGTAAAAGGTGTATTTTTAAACACATCGCTTAATGATTAAGAACGTAAATATTCAGATTTTAAAAAATACTTCAGGTAGGGGCAAACCCTATAGAAGCCGAGTAACCGAATAAAATTTTGGATAATAATCTGGATTATTTAAAAGAAAATTACAAATTATTAACAAAAAAAAACTGTTTTAATTCAAATGCTCTAAATTATCAGCGACAACACAACATCATTTTTTACAAATTACACAGCCAGACGAATGGTTTAGCAGAGTAACCGTAATTTTTTTTTATTTTATGCCTGTATTTTGAATAATTAAATAAAATCCCACCTAAATTGCTCAAAGTCACTATTATCATCAATGATCATGCGATTTTCGACTCTAAACTAATGCAACACGTGCGGGTGAAATCTGATATTTTTCTGGCATTAGGCGCACTCTTAAGCGTCACGCCTGCCCATAACATGGGCATTTTGAACAAAATCCTGCACTGCAATGCGCTCGTCACCCTGAGATATTAGATGTGAAATCTCTTTATGCCTAGAAATTTCTCTGGAAACATTGCCCTTCAAACCGAAATACAGTAATGCTTGGAAGTTGAACATCTGACAAAGGCGTGGTAGCTGTGGTACTTCCCCAGTATTAATAATAATAATACAAACAAAATACACTTATTCCTTCACAAACTTGCTCTTATTTATATTAAAATTATTATGGATGCCAAACAAAAGTAATGCGTAAAAAAATAAAAGAATTTGAGCTGATTAGAGGTATAGGAGTTTGACTAACATAATTGTTATGATGAAAAATTCTAAATACAGGTAGATAAATGCTATACTGTGAGGGTTTACCATAGTCACGAGTTTGTAAAAACCAATTCCGCACGTGTGCCATACAACGTTTTACAACACATTTGCGAGAAAACAGATAACAGAAGTACGACAGATAACGAAAAAACTTGACACTGCAAACACTTGCACACAAATGCACAAAGTGCGATGCCATAATCCTCCGGAGGAAATAAGAAAAAAATAATTTGTTCTAAAGTTCTTCGTCGTTAAAACGCTTCTAATATGAGGGTCTTTTCGTGTTGTTTCCAAAACTCCGAAGAAGCTTGTAGTAAAGTTGCCACGACTTTACTAGGGAATGACTGGACTTGACTGTGACTTACTAAATGTGACTGTGACTTAGACTCACTCGACATGAAAATTATCAAAACTTGATGCAAATAAATACTTGACACTGGCAAATGCACAAAGTGCGACGCCATAATCCTCCTAGGAGGAAAGATGAAATGGCGCTATGCGCGCGTGGTGAAAATTAGAACTACATCTCTCGTCTCATTTTCTGTTTAGTATTAAGGTTCGATCATTCCTGTAATTTATTCTCGTAATAAATATTTGGTGGAATTCTTATATATTTTTATAGAAATAAAAAAATACCGTAAAGGTACACACGGCGCTATACAATTAGGCGTGCGGTAATAGTACATTATGATACAAGTGTGCAATGTAGATCATGACCACTTGCTCGTAAAGTGGATTTTATTACATCGGTTTTAGGCTCATAATCCAAGCTATTATACACGCGTGCTTTTTATTTTACATTACGGCACTAGTGCTATAATAGGTATAACCCGGTAAAGTCAAGTTTGTACGTGACTGCAATTAGACGTATGTATACGAAGCACTCTTAATATAGCCGGGTAATACTTACAGTTTTTTTGTAATACCAACAAAGAGTTTTTATGCCGCTGAAGTAAATGTCAACCTGCGCGCGCATTGCTGGCTTGGGCGCCATTTTCTGCAAATGTTTGTTGACGTTTTCGGTGTGTGGTTGATTATTATCAAAAAAGTTTGTTTTTTCCTCGCAATTGTGATGAAAACAGTCGTATGAAACTCTTGTGCTATGTTAGTCATTACACCAGAGGCGGCATTATGCGCGCGAGCCGCAGGCGAGCGCGATAAGGAACCCGAGAGTAACATAGCACACTTGTATCATAATGTACTATTTCGTAATTTTTCCTCAAAACGCCGGCGCATGGAGGTTAGTTAGTGGAAGTAAAAAAAATGTTTTTGTTTACGTGGAAAAAAGGCAAAAAAACAGAAAATTTGATTCTATTTCGGATATTCGAAAACTATTTTTGTCTACTAAATTAATAATTAATTAATATGGCTATAAAACCCTCCTTAACGACTCATGACTCGGCAGATCAGAATGACGGTGATGAGAAAACTAATAATTTACTGATAATAAATGTCGTATGTCGTAGTCGGCAAAACAATATATTTTACCCAAAAATTTGTAAAAGGGAACAAAAAAACGTTAATAACTTTTTCATCATCATCATCATCATCCCGGAGACGTTCACTGCTGAACGAAAGCCTCCCCCTTAGACCACCAAACTGTACGACAACCTGCCATTAGCATTCACCGGTTGCCCGCAACTTTTACAATGTCGTCGGTCCACCTAGTGGGGGAGGCCGAGCCTACGCTGCGTCTTCCGGTTAACGGTCGCCACTCAAGAACCTTTCTTCCCCATCAGTTGTCAGTTCTTCGAGTGATGTGGCTTGCCCATTGCCACTTCAACTTGCAAACCCTGCGAGCTATATCGGTGACTGGTTCTTTGGCGAATATCCTCGTTCAATTCATAATATAGTTACCCAAATGTACATTTTTATTATTCGATTTAAATCATGAAACTTTTAAACTTTCGCGATTTGAACACAAAATTATGTTTATCACCGGGACTTAACCACCACGTGACCACGGCCATTGGAACATGGTCGAAACGTCAAGGTAAATAAAAATAAATTTATTTGTGCGCGATTTATTTTAGTTCATAACCGATTATTGATAGTCTGTGGTTGTTCGTTATGCGTTATAATTGTCTAAGTAGGCGTTACCCGTCAACGAAGTACGAATTGATTGTATTAGACTTATTCAAAAAAGGAATACGAAAGTTCATGGGCGTAAGCTTCCAAAATTATCAACCTAATTTAGACAAAGCATAGTTGTATATGGTGCGTAATGTTCAACTTTCGAACGATGTATACAGGCTTCGAAAATGCATTTTTCGAGCAAATGTGTTGTAAAAAATGTTTGTCAATTTCAAGTATAAGCACAGGTAAGTATAAATAACACCAAAGCAGTATTCGTGATTTCAGTCAAACAAGGCAGAGTACTCAACAGTATTTTTTTCAAAGATAAGGAATAACCATTATGCAGACTGTCCGCGTGATGGTAAGCGAACCGCCATTTATGGACACCTGCAACGTTACTTGTGTGATGTTACACAATCGTATCGTTACATTCCAGAGAGGTTCGTAGACGCTCAATATAGACGCACCATGTTGCAACTCTACGGAAAGACCTTCGCTGGAAGAACATGGATTAGGTTATGGATGGATCACGTACATGGCGTTTTTGTTGTATTTTTGCTGTTCTGTCTGCACCTGTTTACTTTATTAGTAAATGACGTTGTTTTCGTAAAAACCTTGATTCATTGAGCAGCTGCGCCAACCTGTTCGAGGATGAGTTTCCTTATTTGTATAGTAAGTAAACAAATATTGTAGGCATAAAATCACACGTATACCAGTTGATAGTAAAATAACACAATATTAGTCATTATAATTTAATGACTAATATTTTGTGGGTTTAGAAGGTACCTACAAAATTGAACGGGTGTTGTAATACGAAAAGCCACTAAATGCCCATGGCCTTATTACTTATATAATTTTCCATAAGAAGAGATTGAATTCAGCTGTTAATTTACCTAAAACCAATACCAACACTATAATAATAATGCAATACCAGATATACTGTATCCGTATCCAGGATACACGTACTACGTTCTGGTCGGATTTTTTAAATAATCCTTGCAACCTCGGTGTACAGGTTCTACAATATCACGATATTTTTTTGGCATCGGCGGTTTTTGATTATTTCCACCAATAAGCGGAGAAGTTTAATTTGCATTACTTTTTTAACTTTAATTAATGCGGCGCCAATTACCGGTGAGATGACTCCACGTGAAATGGTAGTTCGTGCTCACGAAGTCTACTGTTCACAAAACGATACTAGTATTATTATGTTTAATAGTAATTCATCATCATCAGCCAGAAGACGTTCACTGCTGAACGAAGGCGTCCCCTGCAGGGAGAGGGATGCCATAATCCCCACGCTTGGCAGGCGGCTTGGAGATCGCAGAACGCTCACCACCGTTAACCGAGAGGACGCTGTTGCCAGTCCTCCGGTGGCTCTGAATGCAGTTTTAGGACATATCTAGCCCTACCTACTACTATGTACTAAGTTGTGAAGCAATAAACACCTATGATATGATTGTATTTTGTTTCATCTTCGTCAAGAGCGTGCAAACAAAGCTGTACTCATTAATTAATCATTATTATTGTTTGTTCGTGTATATTAAGCATACTTATTATTTTAATGAGTAGGTAGTTCATTTTATATGACGTAAGTGTCTATAGAACTTATGAGTACCAGGTGCCCATAACAATATTATAGTAACTAAGTGTTTGCTGAAACGGCACGAGCAACACACGTGGTTCCCAAGTAAACAGGCTGTTTCAGATGTAGATCTCCCTATCAAAGTTAACATGGATCTACCTAAATTGAGCCGCCATACAAAATGACAAGGACCAAGTGACTGGTCATGTCATATTATATGAAGAGTCAACTGTTTTTCTGGTATTCCGTTAACTTGTATTTTGAAATTTGCTCTTAACGGGTACAAATCAACATTATTTATTATTGGTACCTCTGCATGAACATTGAACACCCCGTATATTGGTAGGTCATCGATACAGCATATAGTATTGCAACTGTTCACCGTGATAAAGATACCTAATAAGAATAATAATAAGTCATTTATTTCAGTTAATTAGAATCCATAGTAATAGGTACACTTTTTCAAAATAATAAAAACAATAAATACAGTTGAAAATGTCAAAACAAAAATAAAATTTAGATTAAAAAATGAATTATATTAAAATTTTAATAAAAATGAAATGTCATATATATGAGGAACAGCTAGCGTGCAGCTGCATCCACCTCCTTAACATCGGCGAGTCCCACCGCTCGGACAACACGCTCAGGATACTGTTCGGGCTGCCACGCACACGGCTTAACAGCGAGGCGCACCTTTTTCTCATTATAGCATGGAAATCATCGGCTTGCGCCTCAGCAAACATGGCGGACGCGCTGCAAAAACGACGAGAGTGATGAGTATGACGTTACGTTATGGACAAGCTGATCTAACTACGCGGTAGACCAAAGGATTTATCGGTAATATTATATAAAATTCCCAAAAACGTATTGTATACACGCATCACGCTGTGAGCTGTAACGGTCTGGTCACACGATGCGTTGCGACTTGCGACGATCGACGACTAGACTGTACCTTTGTAAACCTTCATAAGTTTAAGAATGACTTCGATAGAACGTCAGAATGTCAGAACGTCGTCGTGGAACGACTTTGTGTTAATTTTTGTTGTTGTTGTGAGTAATAAAAAGCTAATAGATAGATAGATAAATATATACTCTTTACTGTGCACACCAAAGATAAAAAATTAACAATAGAAACAAGAACCTTAGGAACCAGCGCCATAAGTGGCAGCCTTATCATTAAAAGCGAAAAACCTACCTAATATCTAACGTCCCTTTCCTCAAAGTGTTGGAAAAACCGCGACTTGTAGTGGCGCCGGTGTGGCGCTAATAAGCGCTATACGCTACAGCCGCAAAGCATCGTGTTACCAGGCCATAAAATTAAGGTCACGAGAACAAAAGGCGATTCTATGAATGTCATTCACATGCAGTTTGCGATATAGATTTAACCAATAGGCTAGATGACTGGTTATTTTTTATAGTTCTATTAAAATATGGCCCATAAATATAGCTGATTAATGAAAAGAAAAATAAGCAACTTATAAGCATTTTAATATCATGCTAGACAGAGAGAAGAAACAGCAAATCGTGACGTTACTTCTCTGTACGCCATATAAATTCTATTCTGACAAGTAAGGCGTGACGTCATTTTTTGTTTTGTGGGAAAGGGACAGAGTTGCCTCTAACAAAAACTTTAAACGCTCATATATCAGAACATTATTAACCAAAATAAATTATTTTTTAATAAACATACTATATTTACATATATTCTTGATCAAAGGTATTGGTTTCAACGATATCAACACCAGTCATCTACCCTATTGCTCGAACTTGAAAGTGATTCATAAGCTTAGTTACTAATACCACCACGACAGCCAAGAACTGAAATGGTAGTGGGCTGGTCATATCTGTCACATAACCGATAAACCTTGGGGCAGACATGTTCTAGAGTTGAGACAAGGAATCGTCAAACGTTGCTTATGAAGACCTACGCAACGATGAGGTTCGATGGAGTGAAGATATAGGTAACAGGACAGCTGGCATGCGCTGGTTGGAAGCCAAACGCCGAAGATCGATAGCGCTCCTTCGTCCAGCAGTTGACATTAGACTGATTATGATAATGAGGCACTAGTATAATGAAAGCAAGCTTAATCTTCAGAAAAGACAATAGAAGTAGAAAGTTTTTGTCTAACAGACTTTTTCACAGCTCCAGTAATTACGTACCTACATCACTAATATTACACTCTTCATCTTCACACAATATTTAAATGTGAAAGTAGTTTTATGATTTTTTATAACTATTTATTTTCTCATACTCGTTCACCCGTTTGCGTAAGTTATAACTTTAATTTCTTTGTTGTCGTACAGTCCGTAGGTAAACGATCTGGACGATAAAGTGCTATGAGATCTGATAAAAATTATTTTTAAACCGGAAATGATGATAATTGTGATAATGTAGTGGTAGAAACCTACTGGACCCTCTATGTATAGTCTGCTGGAAGTACCACGCCTTTGCCAGTTATTCATCCGCCTAGCAGTAGTACGCAACCGTTACTGTATTTTGGTCTGAAGGGCATTGTTACCGGATAAATTATTGGGCTTGAAAGGATTTGACATTTAATATCTCACACGAGGTATGCTGGGTATATCCTAAAACTGCAACCAGAACCACCGGAGGATGGGCAGCAGCGTCCTCTCCGTTAACGGTGGTGAACATTCTGCGATCCCCAAGCCGCCTGCCAAGCGGGGGGATTATGGCAACACCTCCCTATTAAGGGGGAGCCCTTCGTCCAGCAGTGGACGTTTTCTGGCTGATGTGTATACGAGCGCAGTGCAGTGCGACGCAGAATTTTCTTTGCAAGTTCACAACGTTTGCGCAATCCTGGCACTGCTACTGGTGTTATGGACAGGTATGATGCTTATTACTACCAGGCTAACGTCTAGTTCATCTAGTCACTCCATTTGATTAAATATATTGGAAGATCCTAGGCTTGCTCTCACTGATATTCTAATAAGCCATATTATACATTAATATCCGGTTCCAGGATATTGGGTGAAACCTTCGAGCAACTATCAAAATGTTGATAGCCGCTACAAATGAAGGAACGGTGCTGATCAATCCAAAGACAAGATCCCTTATCTATAAAACTAAGACACCGAGCGAGACTATTTCAATCACGTCCAATAACTTATCTCTCCATTCACTGATACGAAATTTCGCGTGCTTTTTCATCAGATCATTGGTACGCATGACCGTCCAATTGGCTGCATCACATGATGCCATAGCGATACCAATGACCTAATGGACAATCGGACAGTCATGAGACCTCAATGGTAATTGTATTGGTTTCTAATGGAAACTCAGACAGCCATTCAATTTATTGGGCACGAGGTTTATGGAATGTTCCCGTAGTATTTATATATATGAGGTTTTCAAGGAATAGTAACCACAATATTTATAGAAACAGTATTGAATAATCCGTTATTCTTATTCGAAATGGTTATTTTCTGTTTTTGTACGAACTGCTAAACACCACGGGACTTCCTGAGTGGGTTTCCCGAAAGATATAATCTGGATATCTTCAAGTCGCGAGTGAATCAGTTGCGTCTAAAATGACTTTAATTATCATCCGTTGTCTTTGGATGAGTTAGTTTTTTTAATCTAAGTTTGCAACCCATCCGTAATAAAAACACGTAAACGACACGAAATTCTGTACTTATAACAGATATGGCTTCGTTGATATGACTAAAAAGTTCCAAGCCAAAGTTCTTACCCAAAACTGTACTATTTCCCAAACAATGGACCGGTAAAATTCTACCACGTGTCTCCTAAGAAACCGTTACAATGTGAGAACCACATTCTTTTGGGGGACGCAACGGCCTCAGACTCTCAAATAGTATTGTTATGTCCATGGCTTTTATTTTTTGCACGCACAGAAAAACTGTTCCCATGGATGTGTGATGTGCTGATGTAGGGCGGGAGACGATGTTACATATTATTACTTTTAAAGACTAGAGTTAAGAGAAACTGGTACGGACCAGCAGGCTAACGATAAGGGATACAATTTTAATCCAGAGTGGATTAAATTTCAAAGTGGATTATTTTATTCTGCGAAAACAAAACAGACAAATGTTCCATGTTCCAGGTTTGTCACGTCATTACGCATTGGGGAAAAACAGTTTGCCTCTAGCCCGATGATAGGCCTTCAGGAGGCATAGCAAATCAGCAAACAGAAAATAACAAAAAAAAAATGGGAATGTCAAGAGTATAGGCAATCTTTCTGATTGCTTTTTTTTCATTAGAGAGAGCAAGATTCGAAGTCAAGGCAAGAATGTTTTTATGATTATGGAAGGTCCAGGTATGAATGATAAGTGGCTCAAGAAAAATAATAATATGAACTGAACAGGTCTAGTATTACCTAGTTGTTGAAAAATACAAAGCAAAAAATGCAAAGCCATAGCGCATATTTTTACATACATAATAAATTGTACTAATTTGTTAATTTATTTATTTTTGCAAATAAAATATGCAAAAATTAAAAATGTATGTTATATTTTATATATTATATTTGTATATTTCGCATAATATAAAAATGTATGCATTACATATTATGCATTTTTTTAATATGATGATGATATTCGTTTACTATTCAGTTTGGCATACATTTCTCGTATTTTTAATGAAATGACTATGGCTGCGACAGTTATTATGATGGGTTGGTCCCTGTCTTTTTTATGGTTATATCATCAGCCGGAAGACGTCCACTGCTGGACGAAGGCCTCGCCCTTATTAGGGAGGGGTTGCCATAATCCCCACGATTGGCAGGCGGCTTGGCTGTTTTAAAAAAATACAAAAATAAAAAGACAGGGACCAACCTTCCTCCTCAACAACTCCTCCTTATCATCAGAGGATTATAAGAGATAAGATAAGATTAATGGACCTGGGTATGTCCTTAAACTGCACCCAGACCCACCGGTGGACAGGCAGCAGCGTCCTCTTGGTTAACGGTGGTGAGCATTCTGCGATCCCCAAGCCGCCTGCCAAGCATGGGGATTATGGCAACACAAAAACAAAAAACAAAATCATTTATTTGCCTGCGTCTTATAGCTGACGACGACAATGACAATTGCAGTGGTACCCAGAACCATAAATTTAACAAAAGAAACGCACACAGACGGAGAGGAGTAAAAGCAGTTAATTTGACCGGTAATACGATTTAGCAACGGCTCTTTGGCTATATTTTTTAGCTCCCAGGTGTGCGATGGTCGCGTGAACTGAATAAAACATGTCAGCTGTTTATATTCACAACAAACGTCATAGTTTGTCCGTTTGTCTGTCGATCTCATACAACTTTAATATAAGATATCACCGGATGTATTCTAGACAGTTTCTACGGTTCAAATTCGTGATTTCATTTGGTTTTGGGCATCTATGAAAGAGGAAGCTGTTGGAAAAGTTCACAAATTAAATGAATCTAGTTTTAGCCTAGTTCTTATTAACTGTGCTTATGATGAACAGCATATATCTGGCAAAATGTGGAGCGTTTTTCCCAAGAGAACTCTACATTATACTCATCTACTAAAAAAACCTGTATCCTTTTTAACATAATTGAAATTGAAAACAATATATTATGTAACTACAGTCATGTCATATTCAGCGCAAGCTAATTTAAACCTTTTAGTATAGAAAAGCATCTATTTTCCACTGCAGTGTTTGCATTGAATATGATATTGTTGTAGTATATTTTTTGTAGTGGTAGGACTTTATTGCAGAGTCCGCCTGGGGAAGTACCACACCTTTGCTAGTTCTACAATTGCCAAGCATTACTGTGTGTGTATTGGACCTGGGTATGTCCTTAAACTGCTTCCAGACCCACCGGAGGACGGGCAGCAGCGTCCTCTTGGTTAACGGTGGTGACCATTCTGCGATCCCCAAGCCGCCTGCTAAGCGTGGGGATTATGGCAACACCCCTCTTTAAAGGGGGAGGCCTTCGTCCAGCAGTGGACGTTTTATGGCTGTCGACGAACGAACTGTGTTTCGGTATGAAGGGCAATGTTATCAAGCAAACTGGGCATGAAGAGTTTTGACATCTTATATCTCAGGGTGACGAGCGCAGTGCTGTGCGTCGCAGGATTTTATTCGCAACATCACAATAGGGTAGATGACTGATGTTTATATCGTTGAAACCAATAGCTTTGAAAAAGAATTTAAGTAAATATAATATGTTTATGGAAAAAAATATTTAAATCGATTATTAATGTCCTGATATATAAGCGTTTAAAGTTTTTGGTAGAGCCAACTCTGTCCCTTTCCCACAAAACAAAAAATGACGTCACGCCTTACTTGTCAGAATAGAATTTATATGGCGTACTGAGAAGTGACGTCATGTTTCGCCTCTCTGTCTAGCATGATATTAAAATGCTTATAACTTGCTTATTTTTGATCAGATTTTCATTTTCTTTTCAATAATCAGCTATTTTTATGGGCCACATTTTAATAGGACAATAAAAAAACCAGTCATCTAGCCTATTCTGGCACGGATACTGTTATACTATGCGGGACGTTTACCACCAGGCAATCGTATCGCTCATCTCGTCACTTCAATTCTTAAAACAAAGTTAAAGGTATATCACGTTTAGGCGCGTTTTCTTTGAGAGAATCTGCCCTGATACAATGAAACAATTCCGACGCAAGAATATGAAATCTCGAATATGAATCATTTATTTTTAAATACGGCACATATGATGTTTGTGATGCCCTTGTTTGAATAAAACTGTACAATATACGACTCATGTTCTCATGCGCCGATCACTATATAAAGTCGTGGCGCTACGTACAAGGATACAATACAGTAGGTAAATAACACTATCCATATAACTTTTATTGGGACTATCAGCTCTACTTCCACGTGGTGGGAAATGTGCTGGCAGATAGAAGCGTGAGTCAGAGATAAGGAGATGCAAAATAGCAAAGAGACAGAACACCTGTCAATACAATAAAATTATAAAATTAATTAATTAAAGCGGCGAACTCGCAATACAAGGGTTCCTTATGAAGTTTTTGAACATACAAAAAGTTCACTAACCTTGGACAAAATGTATGGAATATTTTGTTTTATTTATACAGGAATACTCACGTTTAATTAAATCGAATACTCCGACTATAGTTACGATCACATCCGGAGACCTTTTTCAAAGAGTGAAAACAGAGCCCGACGCGCGTGCAGCTGCGTCCTGCTTAGCACTGCGGTCCGGTTTAATTAAACGTGAGTATTCCCGTATAAATAAAACAAAATGTGTCAAAACCACGACAGTTTTCATAATAAAAATGTATGTAACAGCTGATAATTTTTTCGCGATTTCAGGGTTGACCTCATAATAAAAGTTGTTCATAATGATGAGTGCATACATACCCTTCAGTATTGTTGAACCATTCTGTTACATATTACTTCTCTATCTAAGTAGGCATTACTTTAGTATAGTAAAGTCATTATCATAAAGTCTTGGTAAGTCCCTACGACAATAACGTCGGTATAATTTCTATACTTCCTGACCAATATCCTAGCCCAATAAGCATTTTCTGAGCCAGAAATGGCTTCAAGTCAATCCTACTCAAACAGCTTTATTTGGGTTTATGCCAAATATGGTAAAAATACGCCAAATGTGGACCCAGTCAGTCTGGCATTACGAGGCCGGTTTCCCAGACAACACTTTAAATGGTAAGTGATTCAAAACCTGTGTTAACTGCGAACTATATATAGTAGAAAGAACATTAAAAACCTGTATGTTGTCATCCACTGTCACGGACAAAAGCATGTAAATGAATATATGTACGAGTATATACAAATAATATATAGTAGGACGCCTTAGAAAAACTTATTTACCTACTTTATTACAATACGAAGGTGAGTATTGTACGATTGAAACAATAACGTTTAAATTAATACGTTCTACGTATTTATAATTATAAGACATAAAAGTTACGAATAACTGTAATAGGCTAAGCGTAGTCGAATAAATAGTAAGATTATTACGATTTCTAGTATGGTAGAGTAGATTAAAATATAACAACTATAACCTAATATCTCTATGTGGTAACCTAATCAATCGAAAGACCACTTGTAATCGTGAGTTCGTCAAATCCCGGGCCTCTGCCAATGAGGTCTTTATAAGTTCACGTACGGATTTCAATACCACTGTTTTCGGTGAACGAAAACATCGCAAGGAAACGCTCCCTAAGCCTGGAGAATAAATTCAATGGCGTTTGCGAATCCACCAATCTGCACTGAGCCAACGTGGTGGATATGACCCAATTGAACTTTGTCGAACGTCCTGAGTCCAGCAGAGGGCAATTAAAAGGCAAATTCTGTATTCGTATACACTTATACAGTATAATAATACAATCGTAAAATCATTTATGAATAAATAAAAAATGCTGAGATCCTTTTTTTTTTTTAAATACAATAAACTAGATGAGACGAGCAATACTTTCACCTGATGGTAAGCGTCACGCCTGCCACTAACAGTAGCAGTGCCAGAATTGTGAACTTGCGAACACAATCCTGCCCCGCACCGCACTGCGCTCGTCACCCTGAGATATTAGATGTTAAATCTCTTCATACCCAGTAATTTCTCTGGTAACATTGCCCTTCAAACCGGAACACAGTAATGCTTGCACACTACTGCTTGGCGGTTGAATAACTGGCAAAGGTGTGGTACTTCCCCAGGCGGACTCCGCAGTAGAGTCCTACCACTACAAAAAGAGAAGATCTTGGGTGTTTTAGTATTTACTAACTCATAGTCAGCTATCAGCTATCTGGTTTCCATAATACAAGCTTTGCTTAGTATGGGGCTAGATGGCGCTGTGTGTAATAAATGTCCCCCTAATATATGTATATTTATATATATATTTTATATAGTCTCATACGTTTATTATCATTAGGTCCTGTCGCCCACAACATGGTGTGACTGATCCCTTATCAGTGTCAGCACGCGAAAGCGATAAGATGACAGAACTGTTGCTATCACTGGTATGCCAATAAATTGATTGAATACCTACATTTATATTTACCTAAAAGATAAAGTAGGCATGTGTTTGCAAGCACTGCAAAACACAAATACAGAGCAACTTTTGATAATATACCTACCTGTCTATAATCTAAGAGAATAACCTGACCTAGTTTTGGTTTTTAGTTTTGAAAGAACTAGGAGAAGACAGGGAAAATACTATTTAGCCCCGGTGCGTGTTAGTGATCATCAACAACCTGAAAACGTCCACTGTTGGACGATTACCTCCCCCTGAGGGTTGCCATAATCTCCTCGCTTGGAAAGCGGCTTGGGGATCGCAGAACCACCGCGAGAGGACGCTGCAGCCCGTGCTCCTGTGGTTCTGGATGCAGTTTTAAGACATGCCCAGGTCCATAGGTGTTAGTAAGCATACCATAAATTGCGAAGCTAAACAACGGGCTATGAGGTAGAACCATAGAAGTGTAGCTAGGTAGGTACCTATATCTAGTTTGATAATGATAAATAGTTGACCGAATAAGTGAAATTCATTGGAAGTGAGCAAAGTTTCGGACCTGGGTATGTCTTTAAACTGCAACCAGACCCACCGGAGGACGGACAGCAGCGTCCTCTTAGTTAACGGTGGTAACACTCTGCGATCCCCAACCCGCCTGCCAAGCGTGGGGATTATGGCTCGTCCAGCAGTGGACGTTTTATGGCTGACGACGAGCAAAGTTTTTGCAACAACTGGCATAATTTGCATTCACCTGCCTAGATGTTTGGATGTTGTTACTCGCGTACATAATTTTAACGCGTATTTTAACGAATCTTGTTGACGAAACAGCAGCGCGAGTACCGTTTTTGACGATCGTTATATTTGATATATAAATCGTATATTTGTCATTTAAATCGGTATAATTCGATAAAATTCGATATATTTTCAAATTCTTCTAAGTAAAACTGCTATACCGACACGTCAAATTTAGCGACATAGACCGGTACTCAATAATCACAATAATCGGTCTACAATAATTTAAATTTAAATAATTTTCCCCAAACTACCGGTGGATTTTGGATATTTGGTAGAAACATCGGTACCCAATTCTAAACAATAATTTCGAATAAGTGCTAAATCAGTCAAGAGGTTGCCAAGATGGTCGCGTGGTCTGCTTAATGCAGAACTACTAGTAGTACCTGAGACAAAAGTCAGTAAAGCCTTCTGAGCAGCGAAACTTTAGAGGGAAATCTTTCCTCCGAGGTTCTGAGAGTGAGAAATCACGGTGAGTGAATGAACGGCACGCACGGTGACGTCACCCGCCGTAACGTCGTCGGCGTCTGTGTTTGCACGGCGACGGCGACGCGGCTGACGTAGATAGATCCTAATCCCTGACATACTTTTTTTTTTTTTTTTTTTTTTTTTTTTTTTTTTTTTTTTTTTTTTTTTTATGAATGACTATGCTGTTGGCCTCAGATGGCCTCTACAGCGTCACCGGACTTTAGGCAAGCGCAAACGGCGCTCGGCCTAGGTTTAGGTTAAAGGCGACTAGCTCAAGGGCACCTCAGACGGTACGAACCTCGGCTTGGCCGTCGCCGGGAGTGGAGTCAGACTTGCCCTGGCACCCCAGAAGGGGTATGCCCTGGGGCCCTAGTAGATTGATCTGGTTGACTACTTGGAGAGAATCTAACAGATCTTCTGACAGATCTGGGGAGTCCTCGACTTCGCCGGCGAGGTCGGTGCGTGTTTGTGTGCCTTTGGTAACCGGCGCCTATACCAAAGACGGAATACTTCTTGTTGCTAGGAGTGGTCGGATCAGGCGAGCCCAGCGCCGCCGAGGTGATGACGGCTATGGGGTCGTCCGGGTCGCCCAAGACGTGTCTGGGGCGTCTACGGAAGGGGGGTGGGTCTGTCGTGTCCGTCGTATAGTTCGAGGCTTGGACTATGAGTGGATTGGGATGGTGGGGGGTCGCATCGAAATAGCGGCGCGAAGCGTACTTAATGTACTGACGGATGGAGGGGAGTTCGAGATCGCAGTGCAGGTCGGAGTTTCGCATGAACCAGCTAGCACCGACTGCTCTGCGGATGAATCTATTTTGTATGACTTGGAGTTTCTCTAGATCTATGCTGGAGGCATGAGCGAACGCCACGGAGGCGTACGTCATGACGGGGCGAATACAAGTTTTGTAAATTGTAACCTTATTTCTAAGGGACAATTTACTACGCTCGTTGAGAAGGGGAGTGAGCCGGCCTAAGAAGAAGGCTGCTCGGTTGCGAACTATCTGGATATGCTTAGAGAACGTGAGTCGACGATCAAGGGTCACACCGAGATACTTGGTCTCGGTAGCCCATGGGATGGGCTGGCCGTTGAGCGTGATATGCTTAGAAGGAGGTCTTTTGAACGGATGAAAGTACACGGCTGCACTTTTATCGGGGTTAACGGTGATAGCCCACTTCTTGAATCAGTCTCCGAGGAGATTGAGGGCTCGTTGAAGGTGGGCTAGCTGAATGACCTTGTTCCACCCTCTGGTGTAGAGGGCGGTGTCATCGGCAAAGAGAGCAAGCTCCACTTTGGGGGTGCGGGGGATGTCACAGGTGAAAAGCGAGAAGAGAATCGGGGCCACAGCGGAGCCCTGAGGGACTCCGGAGCCGATGTCGTGGGGGGAGGAGCGTTGTCCCTCGACGCGGTATCGAAAGCTTCGAGCCCTGAGAAAGTCTTGTATTATGAGTACAAGACGGTCTGGCAGCCCGAGCTGATACAGCTTGTATATCAGCCCGTTGTGCCAGACTTTATCGAAAGCTTTCGCGACGTCGAGGAACACCGCTACAGTCCCTTGGGGGAACGGCTTGTGGGTGTAGCCATGGCCGGGTTTCTTGTTGAAACCTTCTAGGACGTACTCCGTGATGCGGTGTACTTGTTGGACGCAAGAGTGTCTGGCTCTAAAGCCAAACTGTTCATCAGGGAGGAGGTTGTTGTCTTTGACACAGGACCAGATGCGCTTCAGAAGGACGCGCTCGTAGACCTTGCCCAGGGTACTGAGGAGACTAATGGGACGGTAGCTAGAGGGCTCGGAAGCCTTCTTGCCGGGTTTGTGGATGCCGATGACGTCGGCGGATTTCCACGCGTCGGGGAAAATGCAATTGGCGATGGCCGCATTGAAGATGCTAACTAGAAGGTGAACTAGCGTAATGGAGAAGTGCTTGAGCACTTTGTTACTGATGCCGTCCGCACCTGGAGCTTTCCTGGTGTGGAGGCTTTTAATAATCGACTCAACCTCGGAAGCTGTGACAGGCTCGAGTTCATCAAAGGGGGGAAGTGAGGATCTGTATTCGACTTCACTGTTCACCTTATCGAGGTGAGCAGGGTCGACATGTTCTAAACTGGGGCTGCACTGCGTTTCGAGGCTGTCGGCCAGGCATTCGGCCTTTTCCTCGTCGTCAAACGCGGGGGGGAGGTCAGGTCGGGTGAGAGGGGGCATAGTCGTAACAGAGTCTGATTTCAGGGATCTAGTCAGCCGCCAGAATGCCAGGTGGGATGGCTCGATCCCCGAGAGTAAGTCATCCCACCGTTGATTACGGAGTTCACTCATGCGGTTTTTTACGGCACGTTCGTAATACCGCAGAGTGGCTCTGTTATCCTCGGTGCGAGCTCGATCGAATGCCCTAGTGGCAGCGTGTTTCGCTCTCAGTAGGTCCCTCGCGTCCTCAGGCAGGGCCCAGCGTTGGTCTCCCTCGGCTGGGACCTGCTTTGAGGCCTCACCAACAGTGGCGCGGAGGTGGCTAGTGAGAGCGTCAATGGAGGTAGAGATGTCGTCAGGGGTAACAATGTCGTCAGGGATTCTGTCCAAGTCAGGGGAACTACAAGCTTTCAGGGCATCGCCTAAGTGCTTCCAGTTGACCACGGTCTTAGTCAGAGGAGGTCTGTCAGTCGGATCGGGGCCTAAATGCATGAGGACGGGTCGGTGGTCAGAGTCGAGTTCGTGTAGTACTTCCAATGAGCGTAACTGGAGGGTCACGCCCTTTAGAAGCGCTAAGTCGAGTACGTCAGGTCTGTAGTTCAAGTTCAGGGGAAAGTGGGTCGGAGTACTGGGAGGAACTATGTCAAAGTTGAGGTCGTCAGAGAGGGAGTTCAGAAGGTTTCCCTTCGTATTGGTCGTGTTGCAGCCCCATAAAATGTGCTTGCTGTTGAAGTCGCCAGCCAGAATGACTGCGCTTCCGAGAGAGAGAAGAGCCTCGAGGTCACTCCTGAGGAGAGTCTTATTACCGGAGAGATAGCAGGATACTAGGGTAATGGGTTGATGACCGGTCATCGAAAGGCGGCAACAGGAAGCTTCCATTGCTGAGAGAGAAGGGGTGTCGATGGGAATGCAGTGAAGGGACCTTTTGTAATAGATGAGAGTACCACCTTTTATGGTGGTAGTCCTATCATTACGAACGAGCGAGTAGTTTGCGATCCTGGGATCCCTCTTGCTAGGTTTTAGAAAGGTCTCGTTCACTAGCATAACATCGGCCTGGTGGGTTGAGAGGAAGTGCCGAATCAAGGGACGCTGGTCCCTTGATTCGGTGGTGATGCCGTTGGCATTAAACCATGCCAACGAAAGGGAGCGGGGTCTAAGACGTTTGGGTGTACTATACATGTTGGTTCCTAAGGACGTTGGGGGCGAAGCGCTGTAGTGCACCGAAGAGCCTATAATGCTCATCGAGGATGTCGATGAGATTATGGTTCTCCCGGACCTTCTGGGCTACATGTCGAACCTCGTCGAGGTTAACCGACATCGCAATTTCAGCGAGGAGGAGTAGATCCGCTTTCGGGCTGGAGGAGCCAGGGGCGGATCGTTTGGGGGTGGAGGGCTTGGGCGGAAGGGCAGGGCGGGCCTGGGCCTTGGCATGAGCGGGAGATGGCGCAGGGGCGGGTGGGAGCGGTTGAGTCGCCTGAGGAGTGCTGGGCGGATTTGACCATGCATTAGTCAGTGGGACAGGGGCGTCAACGAATTTTGACACCTGGCGGGGTTGGGCAGGTTTTGGCTTAGGGCCAGCTGCTTTTGAGCGAGACGGTAAGGGTTTCTTGGCCTTAGGGGCCTTGGGACAGCCGCGATAATTCGCGTTATGGCCCTGAGTGCCACAGAGGACACAACTGGGGAGAGTAGGGTCGTCCTTCTTACGAAGGCACTCCGCGGTGCTATGATCGCCCGCGCACTTCACGCACCTGAAGGGTGCGTAGCAGTAGCGGGCAGAGTGTCCGTATAGCTGGCAACGATGACACTGTCCTGGAATGGACTTTTTGTGAGGGACTTGGAAGTCGAGGCCGGAGAGATGGAGAATCGATTTGGTAGTCCAAATTTTCTTCCCTTCCTGGGTATTCGTAAGAGTGACCAGCACCATGTCATAGGGTTCTTTGGTCCTGCCGTTGTACATCCGGCTGACCGAAAGAACAGGGAGGTCTTGGGTGAGGAGGTCGTTATGGATTGCCAGGAAGGGAATCTCCTTGGGGATGCCCTTTACGACAACTCGGATGTCTTTCTCCTCATCGAGAGCGTATCTGTGAAAGTGAATATTCGCGTCGCGGAGGTAGGTGGTGGCTTTGCGGTAGTCGTCGGGGGAGGCTAGACGGACCATAATGCCGTCTTTGTTTGGTTTGGCGGAAAACTGGATCTGTAGATCCGAGAGGTTACGCGAGACGAGTTCCCATAGTTCCCGGTTGCGGACAACTATGGTACCGGTCTTAGGATGGGGAGCAGGGTCGACAATCGGAGCGTCCGATTCCGAACGGATCGGAGAGTCCGATTGGGCGGAGTCGGAGGCAGGTTTAGTCCCTGAAGTGGGGCAAGGGGCCTTGGTGGGAGGAGGGAGGGAAGCAGTGGTAGCGGGACGCTTTTTACCCTTTTTGGAGGCGACGACTGTGAAGCCGTCGTCCTGGGTAGAAGTGTCCATTTCTGGAGAATCGGGGCTGTCCGAAATGGACGGACGGAGTGGACGGGGGGTAGGGGAGCACGAGCGGCGTCCGTGGTGGGAGCGACTTCGCGACCGGGATCGGCTCCTTGCTGGAGCGCGACCCCTAGGCCGAGAGTGGCTCCCGTCACGGGCGGAGGGTTTCGGAGGAGGTGGAGGCTTGGGAACTGAGGGGCCTGGCGCCGAAAAATTCGGCGTCAGTTTGCAGGCAGAAGCCTGCCCTCGTGGAGTCTTAGGACGGGCGAGAGATTTTTGCGCGTATGTCTGGGGAGCGCGAACGAATTCCTCCATTTCGGAGGGGTTGGCCTTCAGGTGGTCCAACAAAGTTTTCGCGACGAAGCTGATGGCTTCGTCGAGATCCTTTTGGGAGACCATCCTAAGGCGGGAGAGTTGCGGGGGTTGGGGGAGGAGGTCCCCAACAGGAGAAGAAAGTGTGTGATCCCTCTGCCGGGGGTAGACAGGGGGCTGCGTACCTAGTGTATTGCCTAGAGGGTGTACCAGCTGCCAGTGTTATTTTATTGTGCAGCTGGTTGTGTGCCTGCGATATCTGGTGTCGACTAGGGGTGACCCCAAGGCCGGTGGTTCCAGACCCAGCCGGATTCTGTTGTTCCCCAGACGGGGGAAAAACAGGCGCTCCGGGGCAACGCCCGATCGGTTTCGTTGTCACCGTTAGAAGTGTCAGCCGATCGACCACCCACGTGGATTTTATGAAAACACTAAGAGTGGTTCGCTCTGAAAAGAGCGGTTTGGACGAAGGCAGCAGGCCCGGAAGCCCGGCTGCGAAGCGGTGAGAGCCCTGCACTCACAATCACACTCGACTCGTTAGAGTTTACGCTAATAAATTAACGCAAACACCACGTGGCCGAGGTAACGGGTGCTAGGACTCGAAGCTGCGCGGCGGCGGCTTCGGAGGCGGAGGCGTCCGAGCGGCGCGGTTGCGCCGAGCGGAGTGAGTCCGGCGGCGGGGCAGAGCCTCCGGCGGACAGGAGCGGGCAGCGAGCAGCGAGTAGCGAGTAGCGGGCGGAAACGTCCGTACAGCGCGGCGATGCGGAGCGAAGTGAGCGAAATGCCTGACATACGAGTAGTTTACGCCGACTTTTATAGCACTTCTTGTCTTATTAATATTTTCTGATACTCTATAATGAACGCATCTATAATTCTATACTTATCCTTTTTAGGTACAAAACGCAAATTAGGTCGTGTATGAACATACCTATGGGATGGTTCTGCCAAGTACTGAGGCACTGGAGTCACTTGAGAGGGTTGTTTTCAAAGGGAGTAGGATGAAACATATATTTTTTTTAAGTTTAATAAATAATTTGGTGTAGTTTGAGAATGAATGTATGAGATTCTTTTGGAGTACTTTGAAAACAATCCGCTCGAGAGGCGAGCTAAGAGGTAACAACATTTTGGTCAAGTCTCGGTTACAAATCCTCGAGCAAAAATAAAAATAAAAATAATACATTTCGGAGAGTGTGCTCTGGAATTGCATAACTCAATTCCACCTGCTCCTTTTATATTACTGGACGGCTAAACAAACCCCATTTATACGTAGTGGATATTCCCCAAATAAGCACTAAGCGCTTTGATTCCATTTTTGTATTTGCACATGTCTTCAAATCCAGAATAAACAGGTCCTTCAGTTAAGCGTGCTCCATCCTAAATCGCATCGTGGCTTAACAGGCAGGATGAGGTTAAACGCAAGCCCATTCATCATTATCAGCCAGAAGACGTCCACTGCTGGACGAAGGTCTCTCCCTCACAGGGAGGGCTGCCATAATCCCCACGCTTGGCGTGCGGCTTGTAGATCGCAGAATGCTCACCACCTTTAACGGAGAGGCTGCTGCGTCCTCCGGTGGTTCTGGATGCAGTTTTAAGACATATCTAGGTTCATTCAAGACCATTAAAAAAAACAAATAACTACATAACTCTCCGGTTCCCATAGCATAATTTACTTAGTAAATAATTTTGTTTTTTTTTTATATTTTTCACTTGCGCAAAGTTTTTCAGTTACACTCATCCTAAGCTTTTATGTGGCCCGCTAAGCTAAAAGTTCCACGTCTGCAAAAGTTAGAAATCGGCGTAAAGTCCAAAGTATAATTTAACTGTGACTATGTTCAGAGCGGATATAAAGTTTGACGCGGACTTTATTTACTTAGGCACATATATACTATACAGCCTACGCCTGTTTGCTAGGTAACAAAATACTTACCACTAGGCATATCACTTATTGTCCAACGTTTGCTCGGATCAGGTTCTGGATTTAGCTTACAGTCAGGGGAAACGGGCCGGTTTTTAGAATATAAATGTACCAATATGTCATAAAGAACTACGAAAAAGGTAAACTATCAAGAGTCTACTGGGAAGCGACACAGTCAGGAAAATCTCAGCCCAAAATTGTGTTAGTTAAGGTTATTTTTATAACATGTATGTTAGTCTGTAAGGTTACTATTATATGGGCCCGTGTTTTTTAAGTAACTCCTGTTGCCTGAAATAAACGATTTATATATGATATTATACAGATACCTTGTTGTTGTTGCTAGCCTATGTATTCTAACTGCTGGGCAAAGGCCTGACCTTAACATTTCTGTTTTGGCAGAGTCAACATCTATCAATCCTTCTCGTCATTTCTCGTCTCTGCAGGGCTAACATGCGCACCGCGAGAAAATTTTGTCGTGTCTTTATGTCGTGCGAAAACGAGACAAACTTATACAGGTTCGTAGCCTTGTCCTGTTTTGTAGAATCGAGAAAATTTTCTCGCGGTGCGCATGTTAGGCCTGCTGGTCGATCACATGGGGCGTCTTTTGGCATATTACTATATATTTTTTACAGTTTTTTTGCAACAGGATGACGAGACGAGCCTGACGTTCGCCTGGTTGTACACGTCTAGAACTTGCGAATAAAATCCTTCGTACCACTGCACCCTGACACTGACACCCTGAAATATTAGATGTCAAATCTCTTCATATCCAGTAATTACGCTGGTAAGGTAACATTGCCCTTCATACCGAAACACAGTAATGCTTGCACAGTACTGCTTGGCGGTTGAATAGCTGATGGTACTTACTCAGGCAGACTATACAAAAGAGCCTATTAATAATATAGTACAACCCAAAATAATAATAGTTTTAAATAATAGTTTTTGATAATTTACGGCATATTTACCGTGATAAATGAGCCTCCAATACTTCAGCGCAGTTGCATGCACCATGTTCAAAAGCAGACTAAGTCAGCCAAATATCACGTAAATAACCAAGCGACTGTATTATACATCCGTAATCGTTTATAACAGTATTTTATCTATTTTCGCTGCAATCATATTTTCAAAAAAAAAAAATTACATTACAGTTCGTAATTAAAATTTTAATTCTAGAAGGCTATTCAAAAACAATTTCACCATACAAAGGGTGGTTGACCTGTTGACCTGTTTTGACGTCACGGCATCTCTTTCGTCCGCCAGTCCTTTGGCTCGCCGATGTAAACGCTCAATCTAAAAATACTCAGTTCCTTGGCTGATCCTTTATAACAACGCCATCTCTGACGTACCGACTCTGTTCATCTCATGTACCTATCCAAATAACAAGTAACTTAAAAAAAAAATGAACCGACTTCAAATTAATATGGGACCACCTCGGGAGTATACCCTTTCAAATAAAATAAAAAAAAATCATAATCGGTCCACAATTAACGGAGAAATCAGTGAACATACATAAAGAAGAAAAAAACATACCTCATTTTTGAAGTCGGTTAATAAAATACGCAGAGTTCCGCAAAGAAGTCTCGAAAACAAAAACTTTTTTCTCTATTCTGGATAAAATCACATCAGTGGGTGAATTAATTCAATCATTTTCTTCTGAAGTTCTGGCGTATTTCCTGGATAATCCCGTCAGTGGCAGTGGGTGAATTAATTCAATCATCTTCTTAAGAATAAGAATATATTTATTGCCAAAAACACGAGTAACAACATTAAAGTAAAACACAACGGTCGTTGTTATAGGGGCTGTGCTGCGTGGTCCCGGAGGGTCACGCAGGGCTGGTTTTCAGCGTGGGTGGTGTAGCGTTCTTGGTTTACTTAATTTATTTTAATGTTATCTTAAACATAATCTGCAATAATAATAAGATTTAAATATTTTATGTTCGAAAAAACAAAACTGTTGATACTTACTCTAATGTTACACCATCTTTGTACCTAGTGCAAAGGTTGTCCATTGCCATCCAGTAATCCAGCGTGGTAATGCGGCCAGCATAATGGGCACACTTGCACCTATTCTATTCGTTCTATGTTCGACGGAATGTAATTTTTTTTAAATGTATTTTCACTGATTTCTCCGTCAATTGTGGACCGATCTTTTTTTGTTTGAAAGGTTTACTCCCGAGGGGGTCCCACATTAATTTGAAATCGGTTAAATATTTTTGAAAAAGTTACTTGTTATTCATTTTTTACTATTTTAATGTTAGCTTTACTTTAAACATTAAATCATTTGACTTGCAAATAATAATTACTCATTTTTTTAATCATCTCTATTTACAGTCTATCTATCTTTAGTTCAAACATACGTGGATATAATATTGCAATTCCAGTAATATGACACACTTAATAGTGTCGAATTGGTAACCTCCATTTTTTGAAGACTGTTAAAATTTGGCTTTTGCCCCTGTGCGACGCCGGGACGGGTCAGCTAGTACTTGTTCAATGAATAGGTAGTATTTTTATGGTATGAAGTAATGAAACAAACGAAAAGTTCTCCTGATGATAAGAGTTTACGCTTGCCTTTAGCAGCGGCACCTGTGAGCGGCACCCAGAACTTCGAGTAACAAAACAGTTCTGAGAATTCATTTTAAATTATCCAAGTTGGAGCTCATTGGGACCACTAAGTCTATACGAATAATGGCTTGGAGCCATACCGGGGGCAAACCAGGACAAAATTAATTAACACTGTCTTAAGCAAGTAGGTATCACGGTTGATCATTAATATCCCGAAATAAAATCATAGAGTGCCGAAACGAGCGAGACGTTAGTCTGGTGGTAAGCATCACGCTTGCCCATAACAGTAGCTGTGCCAGAATTGTGAACTAGTGAACAAAATCCTACACCGCACTGCACTGCGCTCATCACCCTGAGATATTAGATATCAAATCTCTTCATGCCCAGTAATTTATCTGGTAATGTTGCCTTTCAAGCCGAAACACAGTACCTACCTAATGTTTGCACATTACTACATGGCGGTAGAATAACTGGCAAAGGTACTTCCCCAGAGTTGCCAAAGGTGGTACTTCCCCAGGCGGACTCTGCAAGTCTGCAACAGAGTTCTACAAAACTGTAGAGTTGGCAAAATGACGCAGCACGCATTTATCATCGGCGGGCGTACCCATAGAAAAGCGAAAGCCCTACTTCTTAGATAGAACAGCTGTCAAAACAATGTTGTAAAGCAATTGTATGGAAAACCGCTGTCGCCAGTTTCACACATAATTGTAAAGAAACTACGACGAAATAATGCCAATCATTGGTCGCGCATTTGAAGTAAAACGCCCGAAATGCCATTTTCCAACAGATTAAAATTGATCTAATTACGATGCAAGTGGTTTGGTTTCCTACACGTCTTTTTAAATTGTCTTATTGAGTATTCTCATTTTAAAAACATGTATATTGGTAGAATTGTCATTAAACGCACCTTTTTACTTAATGCCGGCTTGCGCGGCCCGTCACATTTCCGTTCTAGAGGGCGTACCTAAACTACGCTAGTATATCCAAACCGAAAAATGCATTATGCACGACCAATGATTAATCTTTGTGCACGACAGAGTGCCCAGAGCTTTTACATTATTTCATCTGTACTTTAACTTAAAATGCAAAAAGAATTAATAGTTTTGAAAACACACAAACATTGAAAAGCTTTTAAAATATTAAAATGTGGTTAGCCTTAGACTATTTTGATATAATATACTTAAATTCAAAATTGATGCTAATTTTTTAAGCCTGTCTTCGGAGTGCAATTTATGATTGTCTTTGAACGACCTTACTTTTAATTTAGGTACTAAAATAATCTACCGCTTGCTAAGCCGATGTTTTGCTAACCTACTCTTGTTAAATCATACTTTGGTACTTATCTCAATAAGATTAAGATCCTTTGATTTCTGACGATTATTTAATATTAGTTTTTATTATACCTACTTATAGCACAGACAAAATAAAAAATACAAAATAGAGGTAATCAAGACAAAGACAGAAAGGTCATGGCGCACGGTACACGGTTCACGATACGCAGCTTATTACACAGAGTAAACAATAGTACATTCTTCACATACATACACGACTTCACTCGGCAAATTCAATGAAAAACGAATTAAAAGCAAGACTCGTCAGTCATTTCCATTGGAAAACACACGGGTATAAAACCTAGCTTCAGGTTGTCAAAATTCGCATTGTGTCGCATTGTACCTTCGTGTCTTCCCCGTGGTCCACCTACGTGGTTCACCTAGGTGTTCCACGGGTACCTTTTTGTACCCGTGGTCCACCAGGTGTACTATAGGTAATTCAATGTACCTTTGGATCACCCAGCAGGGCTAGGATGCGCACCGCGAGAAAATTTTCTTGATTCTTGAAACAGGACAAGGCTACGAATCTGTATAAGTTTGTCTCGTTTTCGCACGACATAAAGACACGACAATCTCGCGGTGCGCATACTAGCCCTGCAGGGTGTACTATGCATAATTCAATGTACCCGTATAACACCCATTGTTCACAACAAGTCCCAAATCCTTCCTTATTAACAGTCTTCAAAAAAGGAGGAGGTTTGCAATTCGGTTGATTTAATTTATGAGTTTAGTTATTTAGTTTATTTAGTATTTTAGTTTATTTTAGTATTTATGTATTTAGTTTTAGTTTAGAGATTTAGTTGATTTTATTATTTACCTCACTTCGTGAGGTAACAAGCATAAACCTCTACTTTGTCTGAGGCTTTACGAATATTTATTTGTAAGGCTACAAAATGTGGTACGTTTTGGTCTTCATTGATAATGACGTCTTTAAAAAAAATGTAGCGACTTGGATCGCCACGAACGTTTCTCGAAAAATGTTTACCGAACAATAAATTATGCGGAAACGTAAAACCATTTGAGCCTTAGGTCCTTTCTCACAGGCACAGGTAGCCGCTATGATGATATACCTACGTATATCATAAGAGGGACATGGTACATCGTCATAATTTGTTGATGGGTACGATCATTCAATTTATTGTTCTAAAAATATACTATGCATACGTCAGAGGTTCACAGGTACATATATTGCGATGTTAACAGATGTCACGATCAGGGTTGGGAACTGAGGTCAAGCGTTGAAATGTAGACGTGTTGCCGCTGGGATGTGCTAATTTATTGTTTCATCTTTCAACTAAATGGCCAGGACTCGTTAAGTGGAACTATAAATTCTAACAAAGTCGACTTTCAAAATATTAAACATAATTATCTGTGCCGGTCCTGGTGTTTTTATTTAAGAAAAAACAAAGCGATGATGTTGTTGCTCAAAAAATTGGTGCTCAATCGGGAATACCTACCCCGTATCCTTTCAGGGCATACTTAAGCGTTGCACTATCTTTTAGGTGATATACCTGTCCCAAAGCCCAATTGTAGAATTCGCCATTTTTTATAATGGCTAGCCATTTTACAAAACAGTGCCGTTTTGTATAACGGTGGATCAACGTTCAGCCGGATTGTCATTGCGATACGTTCTACAATACGGCGGCCTATGTTTAGTCACATTGTAATCAAGTTGCCTTCAATGCAAAATAGTTATTATACCAACAAAATGCAGTGTGTATTTAGTAAAAAAATAAATTGTATGACAAAAAAGGACACTTGGTGGAAAAGTAAGTAGCAGGCAAACAATTGTTATAACCAAATGAAAATATCACACTTAAGTTAACAAAGCGCCAAAACGCCGCAAGTGTCCAACATTTGAACTGAAGATTGCCAAAGTGGTGGAACCGCTCAATTACAATATGGCTAGCCGTGTTGTAGAACGCGAAGCACGCAATCCGTAAAATTCAGCCGTAATACAATTTGGCTGATCTTTAATACGCCGCTTTATAAAACAATTTTTTTAAATGGCTAGCCGTTATGTAATACGGCGTATTCTGCAATTTGGCTGCGACATACCTATTACTTCAGATAAATTTAATGGCTTTCGTGTTAGTAACTTAGTTGAAATTTTGTGTTTTTTTATTCATTTTGAACCATAAACACCTGATTTCTGAAAATACAGCAATCTCTGTGTACCAGTTTTCAATTCTTATTAGATATCCAAAGGCGGCCTTTGCTTACCAATACTTAGGTACTCGGATTCAAATCAGAAAAGTTTTCGCAGAAAAAAGTCCTACTACTTCGATAGCTAATTTCGGTCTAAATTATCCTCAACAAATAAGTTATTTTTTCCTTGTTTTTTGCACATCACACAACGTTTTCCTCGTTTATTGGTCGTTTATCAGCGCAACCCTGCCCCAGTATCTGCGGTAAACAGGCAGGACGCCCGCATCCGTAGCCCGCGGGTATTTCGGTCTTGGCATTGACCCACCGACGCAGGGTCCATGGGAACTCGTCGCTACAGGCCTGGGGGACCACGGGACTAAATAAACATACCTACGTAGGTATCTGACTGTCACAAATCAGAAATCAGAAATTTAGATTTGATAGATGTTTGTTCTGTGCCTGGGTGTCATAGTATGTATTAAAAAAATTAAGGTATGAATTCCATCAGCTACCTGGTTCCCATAGTACAAGCTTTGCTTAGTTTGGAGCTAGATGGCGCTGTTTAAAAATGTGTTTATTGGCCATAAATATAACTTTGAATGTTACTGCCAATTTACTTTTTACAAACACTAAAAGTTTGTAAAAGTAGAGGGCAACTGGTGGATGCAAATGGCAGGTTGTCGCACAGTGTGGCGGTGTAAGGGGGAGGCCTTCGTTCAGCAGTGAATGTCTCCGGGCTGATGATGATGACTAAGAACCATCACCGATGAATCATAAACCTTCATAAATCTATCTAGGATTTTTTTTTCATCCCCAAACGTTTGTGTATAATGCTATGTACACTACCAGTCGAAATCTTTGTTTCATCGTCTATAAAACATACCGTGAAACGACGATCTGCTAAAACAATGTTCTCGACTTTTTTTACCATTTCTTCGGCCACTACCGTTATGGGCATAGAGCCGTTATGGGTTATAGTACATTATGATACGAGTATGCTATGTTGGTCATTACACTAGAGGCGGTATTACGCGCGCGAGCCGGAGGCGAGCGCGATAAGAAAGCCGAGAGCGTAATGACTAATAGCACAAGAGTTCCATACGACTGTTTTCGTCACACTTGCGAGGAAAAAACAAATTTTTTTTGATAATGTTCAACCACACAGCGAAAACGTCAACAAACATTTGCGGAAAATGGCGCCCAAATCAGTAATGCGCGCGCAGGTTCACATTTACTTCAGCGGCATAAGAACTATTTGTTGGTATTACAAAAAAACTGTAAGTATTACCCGGCTATATTAAGAGTGCTTCGTACACGTACGTCTAATTGCAGTCACGTACAAACTTGACTTTACCGGGTTATACCTATTATAGTACAAGTGCCGTAATGTAAAGTAAAAAGCACGCGTGTATAATAGCTTGGATTATGAGCCTAAAAGCGATGTAATAAGATCTACTTTACGAGCAAGTGTGATGAAAAATACATAACATCATTGGTTATGGGGCGTTATGGGGTCATCTTTGGTGGATGTTCTTCCACGTTTAAAGTTCGGCACACCAACGAGGAACTGTAGAATAAGGTGGTGCATTTGCTCCTAAAGTATCCTGCATGTCTTGATTAGTTCGTTCCGTAGTTAAATTTTTCATGCACAGATACTTAATAACCGTACGCAATTATTTTTTTCCATTTTTGACAACACACTACGACAGACTGCAAACAAAAGACTTCCATTTTTTTAAAACAAAAGATATTCAAATTATTTCCTTTTATTTTATCTTATCTATATTCCAGCTTTACCAGCCAGTATTAACTTTTTCGGTTCCAAAAAGTTTCTGCCTCATTCTCACTTTATAATGAACGCTCACGTAGGTTAGGTAGTTAGAATTTATATTGTGATTGTAAATAAAGGCACTTGCCCGAACAAACAAATAAACTGAAAATTGTACACCTACGATTGATGTAGGATTTTTCGTATAATATGAATAGGTAATTTATTAGAGCTTGCTGAGAGAGTCCCCGAGAAAGAGCCCGAGAGAGAATCTGAGAAAGTGCCTGATAGTGTCCAGGAAAGTTCCTGAGAGAATGTCTGAGAAAGTGCCTGATAGAGTCTGGGAATTGCCTGAGAGAGTGCCTGAGCTGCTGACAAAGAAACTGCTACTCCCACATCATCTTTCTGTGTAGGCTTGTAATGTGGCAATCAGAGAGACGATGACAACGTGCAAGCTTGCCTGGAGGAGCATATTTACCGATAACAGGTATTTTTGCCTAAGAGAGTTAACATTTTAATATTCTAAGTATGAATGTCAGTATTGTGCTGTCTACAAATCCTTTAACCTCCTAAACTATTATTTATCACATTTTGAGAAATAATATGCATAATTACTATTGATGTCATAGATATTATTTAATACTTAGTTTACTCTGAGATCGCCACCGACGCGTCTGTACGCGCTTGGTACCCCACGCCACGTGCGCCATTTGACGTCACAGTCCCATTAAATCCAATATGGCGGAGTTTATAACCTAAATTCGCATCCCAAAAATATTATAATGCTCAATGAAAAATATTATTATCAAGAGTTGAAGCTACGAAAACGAAAGTAATAGCATTTATATGTAGGTATGACTATCCGCTGGTTATTTCGGTAACGTACTGCAACTGACGTCCAGCGAGGGTGTGTCAGTACTCTGTAGGTTGTTAGCTATTGACTCACCGCTTTGAAGTCTTGATGCGGTTTTCATTCAATTCCTACGAGTACCAACCTCCAAAATGATTCATCGCTCTTTCAGCTTTAAACAGTTTTCTGAATCAGCTATGACAGATATCTTATTCCTACTTGATTAATTTTATAACCTAATAATATGAAGTAAACAGTTTATTCCCATTGACCACCACTAAAACTGCCACCGGTGGTGGCGGCTAGGACAAAGTATTCGTTTTTGTCTCAACTGCCGCCACCACGCATCCGTGCATCAAAATTAAATTTTGTTTATTGAAAATTGTTTAAATAGCTGAAAGAGCAATGATCCGTTTTATAAACACTTAGACCTGAAAACATTCATCATTTTAGGAATAACAAGGCTGGACTAGTCCATTATAGAACTAGCCCTCCTTTTCGGCTTGCTAGGTTAAAAAATGTGGTCTTCGCTATAAGCCATAAAACACCCACTGCTGGACGAGCCTCCCCCTTAATAGAGGGGTGCTGCCATAATCCCCACGCTTGGCCGGCGGCTTGGGGATCGTAGAATGCTCACCACCGTTAACCAAGAGGACGCTGCTGCCCGTCCTCCGGTGGTACTGGTTACAGTTTAAGGACATACCCAGGCCCAGGTAAAAAAAAAAAAAGAAGTAAGTATTAGGTACGCGTAATGAAATCAGAAAACTCTTTAAAACTGAATAAGCAACGACTCTCTTCTTTAAAGGTATAGGTGTACTAGTAGGAATTGAACTGAATGAATATTGCATCTAGATTTCAAAGCGGTGACTAAAACAGAAACGACGACGAAGAAAGTGACTAAAATGTAACTGTAGCGATGATAGTTCAATGAAATCCTTGCTCACTACCTCCTGTCTCCTACTTACTTTTGGTTACTATGCTAAAAATCATAAAAACAATATTCTCCATCTTGCGTTGGCTGAATAAAAATCCAATAAGAAAGAAACTAACATCGCTGAACAAATAATGTATTTATATAACACGATTACTTTTCTAGAGCGTCGCGTCGCTTGACAACAACAAACATAATAGGTTTGTACAAACAATACCATACATTATCATAAAATTAATCTCGTATAAATAATTGAAAACAAGTTTTTTATTTGCATAATTTGTGTTCTTAACAACTAAAATAGACAGGTGTGCCATTTGACATTAGGTAATTTGCATTATTCTAACCCGGTTTGATACTCAATACTCAATACTCAATCATTTATTGCAACATATGTGGCTACATGCACTCTAAACTAACTAACTATACTACACTACACTCAACTAACTAACTATACTCTGAAGTAAATCGGAGATATTTCGAACCCACAAGTAAAAACAATATTGAAAATTTCGACACATTCAATAAGCACCTGAGCCTAACCTAAGTTTTGTAAAAGTCGCGAGCAACCGGTGGATGTAAATTTATGGCAGGGTGTCGTACAGTGTGGCGGTCTAAGGGGGAGGCCTTCGTTCAGCAGTGGACGTCTCCAGGCTGATGATGATGACTAAGAACTATCACCGATGAACCATAAACCTTCATAAATCTAAATCGGTCAAACCATTTTGGTGATAAATGAGAGCATTCGTTTTGGCACATACAAAACTCTCGCCCTAAACGCATATACGCGTTTGAGCACCAATTTCTTGAGCACCCATAAAAATAGCAACAAGCATATTCCCAAAATAGCACCAATAAAAATTTGGGTTGGTGCTATATACACCTTATCCGTTCCTTCGAGGGTAAAAACTACAGTCTTTGCATTTCAGTATTTCAGAATTAAGATGACGATTGTAGATTATACTGCTGCCCGCGGCTTCGCCCGCGTGGGTTGTAAGATATATCGTACCTAGCTATAACAGGTACGATATTAGAATTTGGTCTATAACGACACCGTGGCTTTAAACTGATTAGGAGCCTTAGCCCCGGTAGCTAATTGGTAGACCACTCGACGTCGACTCGAAACCGTGAAGTCGCGGAATCAAATTCTGGGTCAGTACCAAAGAGTTCTTTGGATATTATGTAGGTACGGATTGATAATATTGTGATTTTTACTTTAAAAGTGAAGGACTTTCCAAACACAACTTCATCCCTTTTTTCACCTTTTCGGGGGTGGAATTATCATAAATTCTGAGTCACTTATTACGTAATTTTAAATCGTCATTCTAAACACAAAATTTGTAGTTCCTAACTTCGAACTGACTGACTTTCATCCCCTATTTTACTCTCTTAGGGGTGAAATTTCCAAAAATCCTTTCTTAGTGGATACCTACACTTCACAAAGAACACACCCTCCAAATTTCATGTCTCTAGGACCAACGGTTTAGGCTGTGCGTTGATATCTCAGTCAGGACTTTCTCGTATACAGATAGATATAGAGTGTAGCTGGGCAGTACACTACACATTGTTAGGCGTAGCGATGTCAAAGCGGAGGAAGGTTGTGATAGAGTGGTGGCTAAGCAAGGAAAGCAGAGCGTTGATCGTCCAGCTGCAAGATGGGACGACGTCGTCGCGGATCGATTGTGGACCAAAATAGCACAGGACCGAAACAGGTGGTATAGCAAAAGAGAGGCCTATACTAAGCAGTGGGATCAGGAAAGCTGCGATAATGACAATGATAACGTTGATGATGGAAATGATACTGATATATTTAATCGTAACTATCGAATAAAGTTCGGAATAACGGTATCCGCGTTTTAACAGTGTACCTACAGCGCCATCTCGTATCATGTTCTTGATCAAACGTTTCAACACTTACTATAACCATCGACTGTTAGAACTATTCATGCTAAATCAAAGCTGGATCAACTCAGTGAAACTCATCTGCTACGTGTCCATCATTATCAGCCAGAAGTCGTCCACTACTGGACGAAGGCCTCCCCCTTAATAAGCAGGGGTTGCCATAATCCCCACGCTTGGCAGGCGGCTTGGGGATCGCAGAATGCTCACCATCGTTAACCGACAGGACGCTGCTTCCCGTCCTCCGGTAGTTCTGGATGCAGTTTTAGGACATAGTCCACTGGGTCGGAATCGGGACGTGCACAGCGTACGGATTATAAAATGTAGGCACGGATTTGCTGATCTAATGCACGCAGTACCTTAAAAAGGAACACAAATCAAACAAATCCGTTCGTTGCGTATTTCTACCCAGTGGACGCGTAACTTAAAATAGTTTACTAAATGTTTACCGCATAAATATAGAACAAGAAACAATCTCGTCGTGTGTAATAATAAGCTTGTAATAATTATGCTCAAACAAGATCGGGCAGTTTTATTGTTATTATGCTGTTGATAGAGATCAAATATCACACTTTTATCACCTGCGGAACGAATTGCCCTTGTTTATGTTTGCTTATGTATTTATAGAGATTTATTTGATGTTTTGTTTGGTGAAAATATAAAAAAGTGTAACTGAGCTACGTCATGGCCTGCTTGGGTATTATTATGATCTGTTGTTTGGATATTGATATAGTTAGATTGATTGTATAAAGAAAGAAGAGTCTATAAAATCCATATAAATCGTTCAACACGTCGTATCAATTAGATACTTATACGAAAAATACGTACGTGGGTACTTACGTTCACTGCATCAGATTTTTTAAAATTTGATTTTTTTTTAATGATATAGGCTTGCGTTTGACTGCCATCTCGTCTGATGATAAACGAAGATGCAGTCTACGATGGAGCACGCTTGCCTAGAAGAAACGGATTCACTCGCGACTTGAAGACACCCAGATTATAATTATCAGGAAACACCCACTCGGGCAGCGCATTCCACTGTTTAGCAGTTCGAATAAAGAAATTGGAATCAAACCGTTTCGTACGAATTTTTGGTATATCAACCATAAAACGGTGTCGCTTTTTCTAGGTCCTGGCCGTCTGATAGAAGAATGGGCAGGGGGGAATAAGATCATGGAAATCCGAAGCACACTCTCCGAAATGTATCCGATAAAATACCGATAGGCTAGCTACTTTTCGACGATGATCGAGGCTTTGTAGCTTGGTCCGAACTAGATAGTCGTTGCCAATGGCCTGCCTGTTTTGTTGCAGGATTGCTGGGCAACAGATTTTTACCACCGAGGAGTGATTAGAATCATAGTTCGCCAAACAGACTTGGCCCCATCCACCCCGGTGCCCCTGTCAGAGGACCGCACCGGTCCGGTGAGGGTTGATGGATTCTCATTATTCTTCGCTATTAAAATTTCTTCCAGTAATATACAGAAGATGTTTTCCTTTACCGAAAACCTGGTAGGTTTCATTTACTTACCTTTTATGTACCTACGTAAATTCAAAGAAAGCCATTGCTATGGGCCCAGAGGGTCTAGCTATAGTACAAGGGCGGATCCAGCTTTTAAGTCAGGGGGGGTCATATAGTCGAGTCGAGGTCTGTTAGCAGCCAGGCTCCAATTCCATTACAACTACAAAAGCTATCAGTAGTCGACCTACACCCATCCCAGGTCATGCCCCCATGACCCCCCCTGGATCCGCCCTTGCTATAGTATAGGTACAAGTTTAGGTACAAGTTTATGCAGAGTTTCTTTCTATTAATCATAATGGTATTTCTAATGATCCTCACACTAGGCTAAGCCTGTATCGTGAGGATCTGGATACGATTTAAACAGAATGTTCGTAATAAGCCTCAGCTGACAAGGTATAAGATAATAGTAATTTAGGTAACTTAAATGATACGTTAGTTTTATTAATTTTGAAAAGTTATAAACATATAAGTATTTATATATATATATATATATATATATATGTATTTATTATTAAAGTTAAGTTTATAATTACTTATTATTATATAATAGGTCTATATAAAAGTATACACTATATGTTATGTGTGTTGGGAATGTAGGTAAGTATTACAGTTCGTGTAGCAATTATATAGGTATTCTGTTCCATAATTCCATATTGCAGATTACTTAAGAAGATTGGTTACGTTATTATTTTTGTATTATTATTAAATGCTCTGCGTCTTCATATGTAAGAGTTTTTAGCCATTTCCGAACAGCCGGTTTTGCTTTATAGACAGGTAGGTGTTTAAGTAACGTATCACATTGCCTAATCACCGTGTTGTAAATGTGGATTTTTATGAATTCACCGAATCTTTGTGCGAATTTAGTAAAAACTGCAGGATTAGGGAACCTATAAATTCTACGCTTAACAAGATCCTGGTAGCCTTCAGCTTGAAATACAGACTTATGCACCGATAGAAACACTTTTTGAATAAACAACTGCCGGACATTAAGCACATCACTATCTCTGTATACATCGGTTGTGGGGTATCTACGCGGTTTTCTTAACATAGTTTTAAGAACAGAACGTTGTGCCCTTTCCGCTTGTACGTAGTTTTTGCAGCGGAACCCCAACAGCTGATGCAGTACATGATTAATGACTGACACAACGCATAATACACTGACTTAAGAGTGTCAAAGCTAGCCACGTCACGTAGCTGCCTCATAACATTAGCTACTTTTCTGATACGCCCCGACAAGGCATGAATGTGCTTTTTGAATGAAAGGTTCTCATCCACCAAGACACCAAGATATTTTATTACTTCCACTCTAATGAGTTCTTCACAGTTGCAAGATGCTGCACTAGACTGTCTTCCACAAGTATGTATTTTAATAGCAGACAATGACGAGGGAGGAGCGGAAGAAGAGGTTTTATGGAAGCATGTGAACATTGTTTTCCTTGTATTTAAAGTCAGAAGATTATTTTGTAACCACTTTTGTATTTCAGTCATACCAAACTCTGCTGCCGAAACAGCATCCTTCCAAGTAGCCCCATTGAATAATACTGCAGTATCGTCTGCGTAACAGAGTACATTCGCATTTTTCAATGAAATTTCGTGTATGTCATTTATGTACAATATAAACAACGTTGGCCTTAAAATGCTTCCTTGAGGAACTCCAAATTTAATAAATTGTGGCATACTCACCTTACTTCCAACCTTAACACACTGTCTCCGCTCCATTAAATAGCTACTAAACCAATTTAAAGCATAACCATATAACCTTTTCAATGTTCAATAGAATGTAAAAGCTGCATAAACCAAAAAAGTTTTCGCAAATTATAGGTAGATATATGAGAGCCTCTGGATCAAAAGCACGACCTCACATATTATCTGATGCACGTATTTTTCGAAGTGGATTTTCTGCGATCACTCCACGTACCTACGTATTGGGCCTCATTCACACGATTTATCAATTACGTACCTCATCATCAGCCCGGAGGGGTCCTCTGCTGAACAAAGGTCTCCCCCTTAGACCGCCACACTGTATGACAACCTGCCATTTGCATCCACCGGTTGCCCGCGACTTTTACAATGTCGTCGTTCCACCTAGTGGGAGGTCTTCATAAGCTGCGTCTTCCGATTCGCGGTCGCCAATCAAGAACCTTTTTTGCTCATGGGTTATCAGTTGTTCAAGCGATGTGGCCTGCCCATTGCCACTTCAACTTGTAAACACTGCGAGCTATGTCGGTGACTTAAAATTACTTGAACGATGGCGATGGATTGTTGATTGATGATAGGCTTGATTACGTACCTATATTGGTATTATTGGTGTTTAAGTAACTAGAATTCTATAAGCACTTGTTTGGTGACAACTCAGCAACATATATCTACTGTTTTCCAGGCTATCAGCACATCAGTAGGTACCTAATTTCATTTATGTTAACAATGTACACAATTATTATTTAATGTAATGTGTTATAATATATGCGAAACACGTTCTATTTGGGCAGCTGTAGACGGGTTGAGTACCCCAATAACTTTGCAAGTTGAAGGTGCTCTTTTACGGGCAATTTAAATTACTTAGTTCTGGGCTAGTATAGTATTATATTATCTCTGGGTAAATTATTGACTGAAGATGTTTATAAAACAATCACTGTTTTCTCTAGCGACACTTTCAGCTGGGCAATCGCAATAGGCAATGGGCAATTTTATTAAGTCAATACCATTAAGTACCTAACCTACGTGTAATCATTTTAATCGACTTTAAATTTTTATAAGTATTGTTAAGGAAACACAGAATGTTCCAAATGGGCGTGTTCTAGTAGTGCAACTTTTACATATCAAAATGTCCTATGCTCTTAATTTTAAACATTTTTATTTTATTTTCAAAAATTTACTGAATATTGCATAAAACTTTCTACTCCTCCTACCTATACTTCCTTTCCTCGGTAACAGTTGAAAGAAACGGAGTTTGTAATTACTTATTACTCCGTTTCTTGCAACTGTTACCGAGGAAAAAATGCTTGTGTGAATGTATCATCTTTCAAGTGTGCTTTGTCTTCCAATTACCGTACTGAAGCAGTTTGTTCTAGCATTTATGTAAAAGCTTGGCCATTTGTTATTTGATACGCGATAAAACTATGTCCAATTTTCGATATTTTTATCAGATTATTACATAATAAATTTGTCAGGCAAAAATATAAGTTATACTTAGGTACTTATCAAATAATATTACGCTGTTTAAAAAAAAATACAACCGAGTTCAACTTCGAATACCTGGATGACATCTTCATATTTTCTAGTAATTTTAATTAAAAACCAAACTACTAAACCGTTTTCGATAAATTTATATGAAGTATACCTTTGAAGTATTACCAACCAAACAAAAAAAGAATCATCAAAATCAGTTCATAATTGGCGGAGTAATCGCGTAACATAGGTACATACAAAAAAAATACAGTCGATTTGAGAACTTCCTTTTTTGAAATCGGTTGATAATAAAATAAATTGATTTTATTATGAAAACTGACGTAGTTTTGACACATTTTTGTTTTATTTATATGGGGATACTCACGTTTAATTAAATCGGATACTCCGACTATAGTTTCGATCACATCCGGTGACCGGACGGAGTATCCGATTTAATTAAACGTGAGTATTCCTGTATAAATAAAACAAAAATAAATGATGTTAAAAATATTATCAAATATTGGACATAACAGCCTCCATTTTTACACTAATGCTTTAAAAAAGGAGTGTAGTGTTTTCAGGGTTCATGTGACTTACTTTACCATCATCATCATCATTTATTTAAGAGCACGGCTCTTGTCGGTGGAGTGACTTCCATCTCCGGCCAGTTCTTTGACCTCCTTGTACGACATGACTTTGGCCCTCTCCTTGACTTGATCAACAAAGCTTCTCCTCGGTCTTCCGGGTCCTCGCTTTGCTTCTATTATCCCCTCTATAATGTTTTTCATAAATGCGTCATGTCGTACAAGGTGGCCAAACATTTATCCTCTTCTGATCTCTTTGCTTTCTATGATCCTTCTTTTCTCACCTACAATGTCTAACACCTCCTGCCCGCCTAGCACGCGAGACGTGATAAACGTATATCCACTCTTTTTTCCCCTTTAAAACGAAAAAGTCGTATCCATATTCTAGCTATATCACGTTCCCGCGCGGGGAAAGACCAATTAGTCCTCGGCGCGTGCTAGATTCGGCGTCGGGCCTGATTTGTTTTCTTCTCTGTCCAGCTTATTCGCTCCATAACTACTTCTAAATGCCTGAACAAATTTTGATGTATGCAGTATCGTTATATAATCCTTACATCATCCCGATGACACAGACAATAAATTCTTTGGAAAAAACAATATTTTTAGATCTGCAGTATGGCGCCATCTTCAAATTCAAATGATTGATTGATGAAATGTTTTATTTTACTTTAAGGTTGTTGTTTGGCAGGGCAATCGTGTTTTTTTGAAATTATTGTTTTGTTTTTATCCGACAAAATAGCTCCTACAAATAATCTTAATCGAAAAAAATGCATGAATAAAAGCAATATTTTCATTAAACCCGTGTAGGGTTAAAATAATATTTTATCAGAATCTGCGAGTTCCTGAAACGTCAGACCAAGGTGACAATGTAGTGACAGCCACTTGGCTCTCTTGCCAGCTTTCTGACAAATTGCGATTTGCGATTGACGGCCGACGTTCCGCCTTTAATTTAGGTTCGTTTTGTAATAAACACGCGTAGTAAGCTTTTGTCTTCGTTGTTTACAAACCGAGAGCATGTGATCCGTGAAAAATTAAAATAGTGGATAGGTATGTTAAGTAGCTTACGCAGAATCAGAACTAACTAATTAGGATCAATCTCAGTAGATACAGGAGCCAGATCCACGATGGATCTAGTGAAATTTTATTTTCTCATTAGATCTGTTTTCGAAGATATCACAGAAAATGTATCTAATGAGATTTTTTTTGTTCCCGATAGATAAACTTTATGTTATTTTAAATTACGATGGATCTAGTGAAATATATGAATATACGATTTTTTATTTATTCTCTATGACATGTAAAACTTTTTTTTAATGTAGTCTGGTGTCGAGACGAGCGAGACGTTCGCCTGGTGGTAAGCGTAATGCCTGCCCATAACAGTAGCAGTGGCAGAATTGTGAACTTGCGAATACAATCCTGCCTGTACTGCGCTCGTCACCCTTAGATATTTAGATGTTAAATCTCTTCATACCCCGTAATTTCTCTGGTAGCTTAGCTCTGGTACGTACTATTATTTATTCTTTGGCGCTGGTAGCTTCTGGTATTTAGCTGTTATGTCAATATGTATGGGTCTGATCATAGATTTATTATGTAGTATGTAATAAATCTATCTATGGGTCTGATGGTATCACACCCACAGATGGTCTGTTAACTAAGTCTGCTATGGTCATTGACGGGTTTAGATCATTGGCTATGGTGTTGTTACCGTAACAAAAAAGGTAAAGGCAGGAGTTTCAGTGGAAACTCGAAAAAATTATACTTTTTTATACTTGAGGTTTTACGAGTGTTCATGTATTGTAACGTTGGCATTTTATTCACTAAATGCAAATTTATGCGCATGAGTGTTTGCATATGATAAAATGTATTTTTGTGTTATTTTCAAAACTCCGAAGAAGCTTGTACTAGGGCGTAATACGTCAAACCGGAACTTACTGTGTGTAACTTTGGCTGTGGCTAAAACTCATTTGACTCAAATAATTAAAAACTTGAGATACTAAAAAGCTTGTGCGTAAAAAGCTATGCACAAAGTGCGACGCCATAATCCTTCTTGGAGAAAATAAACTAAAAACCATATGGCATTTTGTTGAGCTACTCGTTGGTACAAGGAGGTATGGGTTTTTACTGTTTCTAGTTTTCTACATTTATTTCCCCTTCTGTAAGTGTACGGGTATATAGCTTATGTCTGATATATCCTGCGTCCGACAGGCGTAGACCGGAAGGATGTGGAGGCAGACCGGAATGACCGCCCGTTGACACTGATTGACACAATCTTGGACAACACATTACTGAATTATTTGTGTTTTTCGTTGGCTATCTTTACTTTATTTATGGTATTATGGTTTTCGTTGAGGAAGTTATTTTTAGAAAAGTGACGCAATTATTCCTATCAGCAATTACTGATTAATGTTAAGTTACTGCACTTAACTTACTCCATTTTTATTATTTCACTAGCTGCGTCACCCGCGTGATTTTGAAACACGGTGATAATGATGATAAAAAGTACCCTATATGTTATTCCGGGAAATAATCTATCTCCATTCCGAGTTTCATCCAAATCCCTTGAGCCGGTTTGGCGTGAAGAGGTAACAAACATACACACAGAGGTGTTGGCCATAAACCCCTCGCTTGGCAGGCGACTTGGGGATCGCAGAATGCTCACCACCAAGAGCGGGTCATGACCCCCCCTGGGATGGGTGTAGGTCGACTACAGATAGCTTTCTAGTTGTAATGTAATTGGAGTCTGACTGCAAACTAGGCCTCGACTCGACTACATGACTTAAAAACTGGATCCACCCTTACTCACCACCGTTAACCGAGAGGACGCTGCTGCCTGTATTCCGGTGGTTTTGGTTGCAGTTTTAGGACATGCCCAGGTCCCTGCGCTGTCACCTGCCTCCAATTACTTTTCCTGTACTTTCCAGAGGAAACAGATTACCTATACTTTGGGATCGTCTCCTGAGACACAGAGTTCAATTCAATTCAATTATTTATTTAATTTAAACACGTAATTTACAGACAGGTCCAAATCATTACATGTTGTAACTAAGATGAGCGAGGAGTATAGCACTGAATCTGCCCAGCTTATCGAAGAAGATATCAAGTTCGGGTCGTTGAGAGAGTATGGAATTCATAAGTTGTATGAACCGCGGTGTGGGTGCGTTGTACGCGTGGACAGTGTGCAGCCCTGGCGGCAGCGCCAGCAGGCGGCGGCGACGGCGCGGCCCGCGCTCGGGGTCGAAGCCGCGCTGGTGCTCGTATGGCACCAGGAGCCGCACTTCGCTTAACGCAGTCGGGTTATTCACTTTGTTGTGAAGTAACAGATAGTAATGAAGAATTACTTGCATCTTCCGCCTTAATTCTAAAGTGTACAGTCCCACCATTCCGCAAACAAAAAGAGATGGATACATGAATGGATAGTATCCATACACTTTTTTATATAGATAACGTGCGAATTTACGTTGGATTTTTTCAACCATTAGCGAATACTTTTTCTCATAAGGATCCCAAATAGCCGCGTTATATTCGAGTTTACTACGCACATAAGCTGTATAAAGAGCCATAGGTGCCCCCGGGTCTCTGAAGTTATACGATGTGCGTATTATGAACCCTAGCATCCTGTAAGCTTCCTTACAAATATTAGTTACGTGATCCCTAAAATTCATTTCGATATCTAGAGTTAGTCCTAAGTCTTTAATCTGGTGGAATCTTTCGATAGCAGTGTTGTCATTAAGTCGGTAATCATACAAAGTCGGTGACGTTTTCCTTGTGAATGTAATCACTTTACACTTACTAGCATTAAAGTGTAGACCATTTAGCTCACTCCAATCGCATGCGCAACCAATAGCTGCCTGGAGAGCCTCACTATCAGCTACACTTTCAACAGCCGAGTACAATTTGAGGTCGTCGGCAAACATCAAACACTCAGAGGTGGTGATGGTCTTCGGCAAATCATTGACCATTATCGAAAACTGCGACTGATCGAACTGAGAGTTGGGCTGGTGCGGCGTTCGGCGGGGCAGCACAAGCGGCGCAAATAATGCTAACCTCTGCAGTGGTTACATAATTTGAGCCGGTATTGAGACTTGAGATCCGTGGGGACCGTGAGCTCATCTTCTTTTCAAAAATGTATCCGAGCGCCTGGTCGACGCGACGGGTCTATCCCACTAGTCCCAGTCCCTACTTGACCCAGTAGTCCCATGGGAAAAGTGATAAGTACCAATATTTAATTTAATTTTCGTCTAATTTGACCAATTGAGATGTTGAAGGAGATTCCCCTACTGGAACATGAACTTATTTTTTTCTGGACTATCTAAAAATACTAAATTAATTGTTTACACGTTTTTAGTCACTAAATTTGCAATTATACTAGTATCTTGTGATTTTAAAAAATCAGATCGATCTTACCTACGCGTTTTAACCCAGCAAGTATTATGTAGTCTCTACAACAGTAAAATACCTAAAACATCCTTACGCGTCGATTTGTTTTCGTGAGTCAGAGACCTTTACTTAGGTCGGTCACTTGTGTAAGCCTGGTATCCGCAACGACATGGTATATAATTCACACTACAATAAAACAACTAAGAGACGCAATAGGTACAGAAACACAATATCGTAAACAACTAACTAAGCGTAAAGTATATAACTGTTTTCGATTTGCGTCGTTATTTCCACTTTGTTATAAAATTACAATACAAATGGAAAACATAATTTGGTAGATATAATTATTCATATCCATCAGTAATTACTGTTTATAATAAATACTGGTTTTATGCTTAAAACATCATCTATATCTTGAAATTAATTGTAAGTTAATTCTCTTTCCCTTTGTTTTGTTTGAAAAGTCATACCTAATCAAGTATAAAAAAGCTTGAACCCCGGAGTCCTTAGAGTGTAATTAAATTATTAAAAACATAATTAACTAACAACTATACAACTAACGAATAATAACTAATAGCAACAATTTAATTATCATGTCAAAGTAATAATTCAAAATTTAAAAAAAAATATTGTAAATTTGGTATCGAAATTTGAAATCTGGATCGAGTTATGAGAATCTTTCCAGACTCAGACTTATCTGAAAAAGCGAGTTCAAGAGAGTTTGCGACCTTGCTCCTTGCTCCGTCCCTGGGTTCAATAAAGCTCGTTTTGCCCTCGCTCAGGGTTAAAGCTGTTTTGTCCGAGAAGAAGTTATTAACCCTGACTTACGTCAGAAATGATCATGTAATCGATTGCGAATAATTTCCTACTGGGAATACGGTAAGTAATATAGTAATAGTTTGGGCACCCAAAACACAGGCTTTATTGTCTAGTTTGGGGCCCGGAGCAAATCAATTTAACGATTTAACGCCTAAATTTGTATTTGTATTCATTTTATATTTTTTGCCTCATTTTAAATTTTTGTTTTATACTTACCTTAGTTTAGGTTAATTTCTTAGGTTTAATTTTCTACTTTTTATTTAGGCTTGTGTTTGAAATAAATAAACTTTACTTTACTTTACTTTAATAGTATCTTATCTTAACTTTAGTTAGTAAAATTACAGGGCTAATCAGACTCACCATCGAATGTTTATGCCAGTTATTCTACGCCAAGTAGTATTGTGCAAACATTACTGTGTTCCGGTTTGAAGGGCAATGTTACTAGAACTAGAACTAGAACTGGGCATGAAGAAACAATTTGTCATCTAACATTTCAGGGTGACGAGCGCAGTGCAGTGCGGCGCAGGACTTTGTACGCAAGTTCACAATTCTGGCACGGCTACTGCTGTGGCAGGCCTGTTGGTTACCACCAGGCGAACTCGTCCAGAGTCTAGAGTGCACCAGAGTCTCGTCACTCTATTGCATAAAACAATATCTCACAGTATCAAGTAAACTGAAATCGAAATGAGTCCAAAAAAACTTTCAGGCAATTTTGTAATATTTTAGTTTTTTTTTTTAAGTTTTGAAAAGTCAGATCTAAAATAAGTGTATTTGAAGAATTCACGATCACATTTTTTTGTTATATTTGATCTAAATTATTGAGAATTCGAGCCCAAAAAAAAACACAAGTAGGTTTTATAGGATTTTATTTCCTATCCTATTAAGAAATAACTTTTAAATAGTAAACAGTCAAAAATCTGATTTCGGCCCCATTCCTGCCCCACGTTGAAGTCTAAGTTGAATCCGCTGAGGTCTATACTTGTTTTTCTGATCTAAGGTCTATGATTATGATATTACGGTCGATATTTCTTTCAACATGTCTCAACCTATTAATTTTGTCCTTTTGTAACAATTACCTACCGGATTTATATTCTAATATGACTAAATCATATATATAAAGAATTGACACACCTGCTTCCAAGGATGATCAAAGTGAAAATGTTATTTTTAAATTTTTTAGCTTCTTTTTTCTATTGTTGTTTTATTTTTATTGTGTGCACAATAAAGCGTTTCTATCTATCTATCTATTTAACTAATAATAATAAATAACTAGGCGTTATGGTTAAAGAATTGTAATTCATATATTATTGCAGTGCAAACTCCTTGCAAATGTCATTGCTGCCATTACATAAGTTTAACCTTTCACGAACCCTTCTTCACGGTTCGCTTGAAGGTGAATGCTAATAAACCAACCGTTGTATTAATTTAAAAAAAAGGATAAGTTGTGGTGTTGTACTTCGTTGTAAATAATTATCACACTTATATTTTAATGGGTGCCTATCTATAAGTATTTTTTTAAAGTCTCTAGCTAAAAATATAATTGTGACTTTCAACTAACAAAGCCATTACGTAAATACATAAAGTTAATAGGTATATGACAATTAATTACCTACAGTATAAAGTAAGTAAGTACTTACTTACTTACCTATAATTATAATAAATTTATAATTCATTTATTTATTCATAATTATAATAATTAACAATATATTAAATTATATAGTTATGTAGTAATTCATAAATTTATAATGCACCCTGAAATACCACACTAATATTGGTCAATGTTATAATATACTATAAGGTAGGTAATTATTTAAAAAAACACACGAGTAGATGTAATTCCACTCGACCATACTTAAAACATCAAATGTCAGCTCATTAAATGCACCTTGATAAGCTAGCGTTGGCAAAAAGTTTACTTCAAACATATGAAATAATATAAGGCCCCGGCCACACTGCGGGCGGCAAGCTCAGCGACAAGACATAATATAATAGCCGTTCCATCACGGCGGGTGGCGTGGCGGCGCGGCGGGCGTGCGGCGGCATTAATTTGTAAGCGACTAAAAACATAGAGTCGAGTAACGCCTGAATTGATTTTTCTTTCAACTACGTAGTAATGTATGATTAATCACTACAAAACCGATCACAAAAGACGTATTTTTTGCTAAGAACCAAAACAGTGCAGAAATGTTATATGAAATCTCATTATTGTACAGTTTTTCATTATTGCCCTGTTCTTTTTTTTTTTTTTTTTTTTTTTTTTTTTTTTGAATGACTATGCTGTTGGCCTCAGATGGCCTCTACAGCGTCACCGGACTTTAGGCAAGCGCAAACGGCGCTCGGCCTAGGTTTAGGTTAAAGGCGACTAGCTCAAGGGCACCTCAGACGGTACGAACCTCGGCTTGGCCGTCGCCGGGAGTGGGGTCAGACTTGCCCTGGCACCCCAGAAGGGGTATGCCCTGGGGCCCTAGTAGGTTGATCTGGTTGACTACTTGGAGAGAATCTAACAGATCTTCTGAAAGATCTGGGGAGTCCTCGACCTCGCCGGCGAGGTGGGTGCGTGTTTGTGTGCCTTTGGTAACCGGCGCCTATACCAAAGACGGAATACTTCTTATTGCTAGGAGTGGTCGGATCAGGCGAGCCCAGCGCCGCCGAGGTGATGACGGCTATGGGGTCGTCCGGGTCGCCCAAGACGTGTCTGGGGCGTCTACGGAAGGGGGATGGGTCTGTCGTATAGTTCGAGGCTTGGACTATGAGTGGATTGGGATGGTGGGGGGTCGCATCGAAATAGCGGCGCGAAGCGTACTTAATGTACTGACGGATGGAGGGGAGTTCGAGATCGCAGTGCAGGTCGGAGTTTCGCATGAACCAGCTAGCACCGACTGCTCTGCGGATGAATCTATTTTGTATGACTTGGAGTTTCTCTAGATCTATGCTGGAGGCATGAGCGAACGCCACGGAGGCGTACGTCATGACGGGGCGAATACAAGTTTTGTAAATTGTAACCTTATTTCTAAGGGACAATTTACTACGCTCGTTGAGAAGGGGAGTGAGCCGGCCTAAGAAGAAGGCTGCTCGGTTGCGAACTATCTGGATATGCTTAGAGAACGTGAGTCGACGATCAAGGGTCACACCGAGATACTTGGTCTCGGTAGCCCATGGGATGGGCTGGCCGTTGAGCGTGATATGCTTAGAAGGAGGTCTTTTGAACGGATGAAAGTACACGGCTGCACTTTTATCGGGGTTAACGGTGATAGCCCACTTCTTGAACCAGTCTCCGAGGAGATTGAGGACTCGTTGAAGGTGGGCTAGCTGAATGACCTTGTTCCACCCTCTGGTGTAGAGGGCGGTGTCATCGGCAAAGAGAGCAAGCTCCACTTTGGGGGTGCGGGGGATGTCACAGGTGAAAAGCGAGAAGAGAATCGGGGCCACAGCGGAGCCCTGAGGGACTCCGGAGCCGATGTCGTGGGGGGAGGAGCGTTGTCCCTCGACGCGGTATCGAAAGCTTCGAGCCCTGAGAAAGTCTTGTATTATGAGTACAAGACGGTCTGGCAGCCCGAGCTGATACAGCTTGTATATCAGCCCGTTGTGCCAGACTTTATCGAAAGCTTTCGCGACGTCGAGGAACACCGCTACAGTCCCTTGGGGGAACGGCTTGTGGGTGTAACCATGGCCGGGTTTCTTGTTGAAACCTTCTAGGACGTACTCCGTGATGCGGTGTACTTGTTGGACGCAAGAGTGTCTGGCTCTAAAGCCAAACTGTTCATCAGGGAGGAGGTTGTTGTCTTTGACACAGGACCAGATGCGCTTCAGAAGGACGCGCTCGTAGACCTTGCCCAGGGTACTGAGGAGACTAATGGGACGGTAGCTAGAGGGCTCGGAAGCCTTCTTGCCGGGTTTGTGGATGCCGATGACGTCGGCGGATTTCCACGCGTCGGGGAAAATGCAATTGGCGATGGCCGCATTGAAGATGCTAACTAGAAGGTGAACTAGCGTAATGGAGAAGTGCTTGAGCACTTTGTTACTGATGCCGTCCGCACCTGGAGCTTTCCTGGTGTGGAGGCCTTTAATAATCGACTCAACCTCGGAAGCTGTGACAGGCTCGAGTTCATCAAAGGGGGGAAGTGAGGATCTGTATTCGACTTCACTGTTCACCTTATCGAGGTGAGCAGGGTCGACATGTTCTAAACTGGGGCTGCACTGCGTTTCGAGGCTGTCGGCCAGGCATTCGGCCTTTTCCTCGTCGTCAAACGCGGGGGGGAGGTCAGGTCGGGTGAGAGGGGGCATAGTCGTAACAGAGTCTGATTTCAGGGATCTAGTCAGCCGCCAGAATGCCAGGTGGGATGGCTCGATCCCCGAGAGTAAGTCATCCCACCGTTGATTACGGAGTTCACTCATGCGGTTTTTTACGGCACGTTCGTAATACCGCAGAGTGGCTCTGTTATCCTCGGTGCGAGCTCGATCGAATGCCCTAGTGGCAGCGTGTTTCGCTCTCAGTAGTTCCCTCGCGTCCTCAGGCAGGGCCCAGCGTTGGTCTCCCTCGGCTGGGACCTGCTTTGAGGCCTCACCAACGGTGGTGCGGAGGTGGCTAGTGAGAGCGTCAATGGAGGTAGAGATGTCGTCAGGGGTAACAATGTCGTCAGGGATTCTGTCCAAGTCAGGGGAACTACAAGCTTTCAGGGCATCGCCTAAGTGCTTCCAGTTGACCACGGTCTTAGTCAGAGGAGGTCTGTCAGTCGGATCGGGGCCTAAATGCATGAGGACGGGTCGGTGGTCAGAGTCGAGTTCGTGTAGTACTTCCAATGAGCGTAACTGGAGGGTCACGCCCTTTAGAAGCGCTAAGTCGAGTACGTCAGGTCTGTAGTTCAAGTTCAGGGGAAAGTGGGTCGGAGTACTGGGAGGAACTATGTCAAAGTTGAGGTCGTCAGAGAGGGAGTTCAGAAGGTTTCCCTTCGTATTGGTCGTGTTGCAGCCCCATAAAATGTGCTTGCTGTTGAAGTCGCCAGCCAGAATGACTGCGCTTCCGAGAGAGAGAAGAGCCTCGAGGTCACTCCTGAGGAGAGTCTTATTACCGGAGAGATAGCAGGATACTAGGGTAATGGGTTGATGACCGGTCATCGAAAGGCGGCAACAGGAAGCTTCCATTGCTGAGAGAGAAGGGGTGTCGATGGGAATGCAGTGAAGGGACCTTTTGTAATAGATGAGAGTACCACCTTTTATGGTGGTAGTCCTATCATTACGAACGAGCGAGTAGTTTGCGATCCTGGGATCCCTCTTGCTAGGTTTTAGAAAGGTCTCGTTCACTAGCATAACATCGGCCTGGTGGGTTGAGAGGAAGTGCCGAATCAAGGGACGCTGGTCCCTTGATTCGGTGGTGATGCCGTTGGCATTAAACCATGCCAACGAAAGGGAGCGGGGTCTGACACGTTTGGGTGTACTATACATGTTGGTTCCTAAGGACGTTGGGGGCGAAGCGCTGTAGTGCACCGAAGAGCCTATAATGCTCATCGAGGATGTCGATGAGATTATGGTTCTCCCGGACCTTCTGGGCTACATGTCGAACCTCGTCGAGGTTAACCGACATCGCAATTTCAGCGAGGAGGAGTAGATCCGCTTTCGGACTGGAGGAGCCAGGGGCGGATCGTTTGGGGGTGGAGGGCTTGGGCGGAAGGGCAGGGCGGGCCTGGGCCTTGGCATGAGCGGGAGATGGCGCAGGGGCGGGTGGGAGCGGTTGAGTCGCCTGAGGAGTGCTGGGCGGATTTGACCATGCATTAGTCAGTGGGACAGGGGCGTCAACGAATTTTGACACCTGGCGGGGTTGGGCAGGTTTTGGCTTAGGGCCAGCTGCTTTTGAGCGAGACGGTAAGGGTTTCTTGGCCTTAGGGGCCTTGGGACAGCCGCGATAATTCGCGGTATGGCCCTGAGTGCCACAGAGGACACAACTGGGGAGAGTAGGGTCGTCCTTCTTACGAAGGCACTCCGCGGTGCTATGATCGCCCGCGCACTTCACGCACCTGAAGGGTGCGTAGCAGTAGCGGGCAGAGTGTCCGTATAGCTGGCAACGATGACACTGTCCTGGAATGGACTTTTTGTGAGGGACTTGGAAGTCGAGGCCGGAGAGATGGAGAATCGATTTGGTAGTCCAAATTTTCTTCCCTTCCTGGGTATTCGTAAGAGTGACCAGCACCATGTCATAGGGTTCTTTGGTCCTGCCGTTGTACATCCGGCTGACCGAAAGAACAGGGAGGTCTTGGGTGAGGAGGTCGTTATGGATTGCCAGGAAGGGAATCTCCTTGGGGATGCCCTTTACGACAACTCGGATGTCTTTCTCCTCATCGAGAGCGTATCTGTGGAAGTGAATATTCGCGTCGCGGAGGTAGGTAGTGGCTTTGCGGTAGTCGTCGGGGGAGGCTAGACGGACCATAATGCCGTCTTTGTTTGGTTTGGCGGAAAACTGGATCTGTAGATCCGAGAGGTTACGCGAGACGAGTTCCCATAGTTCCCGGTTGCGGACAACTATGGTACCGGTCTTAGGATGGGGAGCAGGGTCGATAATCGGAGCGTCCGATTCCGAACGGAGCGGAGAGTCCGATTGGGCGGAGTCGGAGGCAGGTTTAGTCCCTGAAGTGGGGCAAGGGGCCTTGGGGGGAGGAGGGAGGGAAGCAGTGGTAGCGGGACGCTTTTTACCCTTTTTGGAGGCGACGACTGTGAAGCCGTCGTCCTGGGTACAAGTGTCCATTTCTGGAGAATCGGGGCTGTCCGAAATGGACGGACGGAGTGGACGGGGGGTAGGGGAGCACGAGTGGCGTCCGTGGCGGGAGCGACTTCGCGACCGGGATCGGCTCCTTGCTGGAGCGCGACCCCTAGGCCGAGAGTGGCTCCCGTCACGGGCGGAGGCTTTCGGAGGAGGTGGGGGCTTGGGAACTGAGGGGCCTGGCGCCGAAAAATTCGGCGTCAGTTTGCAGGCAGAAGCTGCCTGCCCTCGTGGAGTCTTGGGACGGGCGAGAGACTTTTGAGCGTAAGTCTGGGGAGCGCGTACGAATTCCTCCATTTCGGAGGGGTTGGCCTTCAGGTGGTCCAACAAAGTTTTCGCGACGAAGCTGATGGCTTCGTCGAGATCCTTTTGGGAGACCATCCTAAGGCGGGAGAGTTGCGGGGGTTGGGGGAGGAGGTCCCCAACAGGAGAAGAACGTGTGTGATCCCTCTGCCGGGGGTAGACAGGGGGCTGCGTACCTAGTGTATTACCTAGAGGGTGTACCAGCTGCCAGTGTTATTTTATTGTGCAGCTGGTTGTGTGCCTGCGATATCTGGTGTCGACTAGGGGTGACCCCAAGGCCGGTGGTTCCAGACCCAGCCGGATTCTGTTGTTCCCCAGACGGGGGAAAAACAGGCGCTCCGGGGCAACGCCCGATCGGTTTCGTTGTCACCGTTAGAAGTGTCAGCCGATCGACCACCCACGTGGATTTTATGAAAACACTAAGAGTGGTTCGCTCTGAAAAGAGCGGTTTGGACGAAGGCAGCAGGCCCGGAAGCCCGGCTGCGAAGCGGTGAGAGCCCTGCACTCACAATCACACTCGACTCGTTAGAGTTTACGCTAATAAATTAACGCAAACACCACGTGGCCGAGGTAACGGGTGCTAGGACTCGAAGCTGCGCGGCGGCGGCTTCGGAGGCGGAGGCGTCCGAGCGGCGCGGTTGCGCCGAGCGGAGTGAGTCCGGCGGCGGGGCAGAGCCTCCGGCGGACAGGAGCGGACAGCGAGCAGCGAGTAGCGGGCGGAAACGTCCGTACAGCGCGGCGATGCGGAGCGAAGTCTGCCCTGTTCTTTTTATTTTTTATTTAGATATAACATTACCACAGAGGTTTAATGTCTCCCATTAAGTTTAATATAAAATGACAGAGAGCTGGATCCTCCAAGTATAAAATGTATGCATTAGATCAAAAAGATACTGGCTGAAATTAAAAATCGGCGATAAACCCGACCTAGTGAAAAAAAAGGCGCGCATTTTGTACCTTTATAAACAGCGAAAAGAGGGAAATCCTTCCTCAGAGATGGTAAAACTTTGATACTTCATATTTAGCAAGTAAAGTTAAAATATATGGAAATAGACAGCGATAGCGATATGTATTCAATTCTAGATAGCATAAATGCACTCATGTTAATTTAGTACATAACACTCGTGCATTAATATCTAACTTTGCGCTCGGTGCAGCAATCTACTATTGTTATTGAAATGTTATTACATTTGTACCTAGCGAAAAAACAACAAACGCGATATAAAAACGAGCGAATACAAATGCAGTGCAATGTTGCTCTAAACTGTTAAAGCAATCAGTTGAGAACATTCATTTTGAAAATACGCGCATTCATATTTTTATTTAAACAGATATAATAGATTTTCAATTCCATAAACCAATATAGTAATTGAACCGGTATTATAGGTATATAACCCGGTAGCTCTAACCACCGAGCTACAATTACGAGTACTCTCAAACCTGCCGCAAATGCTAAAATTATTTTTTAGAATTAGAATCCTGCCAACCAGTGAATTTTTTAATTCTCTAGAGTAGGGAGACCATCGCTAAGTACACAACACATGTTGTGTTGTGATATAATACTACTTTGTCTAGAGTTTAAATGGCGTAAATAAAATTACAACCGGCATGTATCCTCTACCGAGTTTGACCTCCAAGCGTTAGCCGGACTAAACATGCCGCACCGCACGCGGTGTGGTCCTGGCTTTGGGTAAGTACTTCGTCCCTGAGTCACTTGGTGATTGCACACTACCTACGTGTAATACAATCCGCAAAGTTTTACCTAATTGATTTGTATGTGTTTAGTTTGTTGAGTAAATTCAATTAACCAAATCACCAAATACTAAGAAATCACAGGATTGCATGTTTATAATTTTTATTTTATCTTGAGATGATATAAAGATGTTTAAAGAAATATAGTGACACGACATGACAAAAACATGACCTTTCAGGCCAGGTTTTGTCATCTTCGACTACACCGTCAGTTAACATAAGGTGATGTGAGCAAACAGCTAGTATGTCAAGAATAAAATAACATAAAAAAGCAATTAATATTATACAGAATATGAACGAATAAATTGTAACATGCACACCTCTTATTGTTCGAATCGCTAGACAGTGGAATCCTACAATACACTTTATACTTGTGTACATGTAGCTAGTAACTTTGAATCACGCCCTCTCAATAAAGCGATTTACTACACTTATTTAACTTACAGACACTTTTACTTTACAGACATATCAAACAGGATATAAGTACATAATTATGTAGGTTTATGTGTAAATAGGGAAAATAAAATTAAACGAGCACTATATTCGATTCTGTCGCTGTTCATCGCTGTTATCGTAAATTAACTATATCTTGGGTTTTCCCTGTTATAATTTGTAACAATTGTTACTTAGCCGCATGCCTAATTAATAAATAATTCCAACTTCCAAGTTATCAATCATACTTACTTACCTACAAAGCCCATTTTTAGGGTTCCGTACACTTAGAGATTTTCATGCCTTTGATGTGCGACAATTTCGGCCTTACTTAGTTAGCCGTTAGTTAGTAGAGTAGGTACTGCGCACTTAATTTTTGTATTCCGCAGTAGTTAGATGACTTAATTAAGTTAACTGGGCTTTTTTTTATTTTAAGGCTCTTCATTTGTTTTCAGTTTCTTCTACACCATAGTGTAGAAGAAACTTATGACAACCTTATTCAAACTTATTCTTCTACACCATAGTGTAGAAGAAACTCGAGGAAATAGATGAACATTACATCTTAGAGAATTCGCGAATTCAGGTTTGGCCCCATAGTAAAAGTTGTTTATAATGATGAGTACATAGGTACGTACCCTTCAGTTCCGTTGAACCTTTTTGTTTAATGTTGTATAATTATGTATGTTGATGAATAAGGCTAAAACACTAAGTACAGCAATACATATCCACAAGGCCCCCATAAGACAAAAAACAAATATGATTAAACCAAGAATTGAGCGTGTAAGTAGAAACATAAGTGATTTATTCCAATATAATTCAGCCAGGTACATTATATGTAACGGTGAGTTTACCGCTGCCCGAACAGAAATGAGGGCGATGTTTTATTTATTTTTCGACACTCGCATAAAATATTTATGTGTGTGTAACAACTCTGAACTGACTCTGAATCCGATTGATTCAGTCGTGATCTGTTTTGTCTGAACTAGTTGCACCCTGTTATTCTGCCAGTGGTTTTCAGTTTTTTTTTTGTTTTTTTTTTGTTACATAGTTACTCCGCCAGTTGAATTGATTTTGACTATTCTTTTTTTGGTGGTAGGTCATACTTTAGAGGTGGTCCCTATTTTTTTCGTCGATATTGGTTCTGCTGTAGTTTGGTTTTTAAATCAAAATAACTGGCAAAAATATGTCATCCAGGTAACCGAAATTAAAGTCGGATGTATTTTTTTTAAGTCATTATTATGGCTTGTGTTTGACTGCTATCTCGTCTGATGAAAGTGGAATCGAAGCTTTCAAAGAAGCTTGATTTTTTACAGCTTCAAGGGACCGTAGACTTACTACGTCAGCATCAGTCCGGAGACGTTCACTGCTGAACAAAGACCTCCGCCTTATACCGCCATATTGTATACCTTCGCGCGTTCCAGAGAAAAAAAGTCTTGACAGACAGATAGACGGACAACAGAAAAAGGAAAAAAGGGGGTTCCTTTTTTCCTTTTTAGACTAAAATCAAATCCTAAAACAGGACCATTGTCGAATTATATTTTATGTTTCATTGTAGAAATTACCTTTGTGTGCATGTTTTATTCTAAGAGGCGGGATCAACAGTTGCCGATGTATTTGCTATAGATATTACATAATATATATCCAGGGCAAGAGGTACCACTATACCAAATTTCATCCAAATCCGTTCAGCTGTTATGATCTATGAACAAACATAATATTAACACAACCGTCAGCCATGTCAGAGGCCTTCGGGTGGCACATAAACTCTGACACTAAGGCTGGCCACTCAGCCTATACGAACTTACTTACCTTATATTAACACAACAAACACACAAACTTTCACAAATTAGTGTGATACTCTGAATTTAAATCCATCCTATATCCAAGAGTCCCGTATAAGCAAATCATTATTTAAAAAGGTAAGTGCGTCAATGTTGCATTTTATACATTTATGACCTGTTTATCCTAATTTATATCTAGAACCCAAAAGTATTTGACTTCTATCTTTCATCGGATTCGGTGGCTTTATATATTATCTAACTACACAATCAATATGGCAACCTATTGCACAAAAAAAAAGTAAGTAAGTTCGTATAGGCTGAGTGGCCAGCCCTAGTGTCAGAGTTAATGTGCCGCCCGAAGGCCTCTGACATGGCTGGCTATTGTTGTTATAGAAACTAGAACAAACAACCGGGACCAACAATTTAACGTGTCATCCGACCCACGGGAGCGCTCAGATATAAATGCCACTCACGGTCACCCATCCGAAGACTGACCGGACCGCCCGTTGCTTAACATCGATGATCGTTTAGAATCAGCTAGACAAGCTACGCCACGAGCGCTACCTATTGCACAAAAACTAATGGATTACGTACTTATAAACCGACGCGAAACGGTTTTTTTTTAACTTTTTTATAATACTCTATCGTAAAAATGGTAATGCATACTTAGAAATAATGCATAAACTAACAGCTTTACCTAATGCCACAAGCTCACAAACTACCTACTTGTGTGATCCACCAAAGTCAAGGTGAAAAGTATTTTTTAAACATCACGCGCATCGTCGCTCACTAAGTCGGTGGTCATATATAGCGACATGCGACAAAAAGAAGGCAGTGTTGAGATTTTTATTGCAAAGAAAGAAAACTAGATTTTCTCTTCAGATTTTCCGCTTCAGGGAAGTGAGATAATGTCACCATTTCCACTTAAAACAAGACGATTCCCGAATGAGCCACGACCTTAATAAACATTTCTCTTGTATTCATGTTTTCGGAGAAACGGACTCGTCATCTGACATAATTTCTTGTATAAACTGTATATACGTAATTCCGTACTTTGTTGTGTGCAGTGTTTTGAAGTCAAAATAAATAAATTTAAAAATTATGTAACGGGAGGATAAAGGTTTTTTTACTTTGAGAAATTATAGCTGTCTTTGTTGAGCTCTATTCACGTTTTTACGCATCTTAGCAATCTTCGTGTCACAGCTGAATATTGGTAGTAGACAGTGACGAAATCGGTTAGTCATCAGCCAGAAGACGTCCACTACAGGACGAAGGCCCTTAATAGGGAGGGGTTGCCATAATCCCCACGCTTGGCAGGCGGCTTGGGGATCGCAGAGTGTTACCACCGTTAACTGAGAGAACGCTGCTGCCCGTCCTCCATTGGTTCTGGATGCAGTTTTAGGACATACCCTGGTCCGAGGTGACGAAACTGGTTATAGGAACATAATTAGCCTTGTAGTACTGTCCTCTGTTAGACAGGCCTACCCTCGAAGGGATGGGACGAAGGGAAGGATGTAGCCCAGTCGGGGCCATATCCATGCGCTAACGCAGACCTAGTTGCGAGTTGCGGGTTGTTTGGTTCCCCATTCACCATTAAATTTTTCCTCGGCTGTACGCAGGTTTCCTCATGATGCGATGTTTTCCTTCGCCAAAATACCATCGATATGATATTTTTCATTTCACGATATCCAGTCGAACGGCCACTACTGCCACGGAGCCAGGGTATGTTACGTCGGAGTAAATGTGATATAGCGGAATCCCTTCACTGCATATACAAAAGCTAGATTTTAAGCACATTTTTCGACATGCAGCTATGTTTATTTATTTTTAAGTAATTTGACTGAAATCGATTAAAAACAGACGACGACATTTTAGAAGGCACTCAGGCTTTGATTTGGCTTCCTAATTTCGTTTATATTTGCTTGAAGTCTAAAGCAAAAATGTATTATCAGATTAATGTAGAAAATAACTTATCGATAAACATCCTGGATCCATATATTTGAATAATTTATTCCTTTACATAATCAATGACGCAATTGCTCCGTCGAAAGTACACAAATCCTGATAGAGTCAGGAAATTGTCAGCAAAACGAGACGGGCGGACAAACCCAAATCGGATCGAAATAATAACTTGAAAAAGTAATTCAAACTAGTTCGAGTCATTTGTATAGTACGATACGGTCGCTGCCTTGTGGAGCCACCGCGCACCGCCGCGTTTTCCGAAGAAAACCTTGGAAACAGTGTTTTTGGACAATTTAATTATTATTAACTTTACTTCTGTCTTCGGTCTGGGACCTGGACAAACTGGACATGTCCTAAAACTGCACCCAGAACACCGGAGGAGCAGCAGCGTCCTCTCGGTTAACTGTGGTGAGCATTCTGCGATCTCCAAGCCGCCTGCGCCTAGCGTGGGGATTATGGCAAACCCAAGGGAGGGGATTATTAATAGGCTTTCGTCTAGTAGTGCACGTCTTTTGCTGATGATATGAAGTAAAATATTAACTAAATAGCAGGTACATACATATTTTAAGTAAATTTTCGAGGAGAAGCTTACGTTAATTTACCTTATCTTAGCCGGTAAAGATTAAATGTAGCCGCCATCTTGGCTAAAACATCTATAATATTTACATATGTACAAAACTTAAAAGAAATATTTAAACTATATACTAAAAACGACTTATTTACAATAAAAAAAATCTATAAATACATTTTTTAAAAACCCCTAGTACCTATAAAACAAATACGCGGTCTAGATCGCCACCAAGTTAATTTTTTTAAGTAAATAAATTTTTGCTAAATAAATAAACTTTTTGCTAAATAATAATGAAATTCGTTGAAAGTTAATTTTTCAATTATATGCGGGGTCCGCGGAACGATAGTTCTAAGACGAAGGAGAGCCATTGTATCAAACTGAAGAGAACAAATTTTGCTATGGGACTAAATTCGAAATCGCGAAAAAAATTACTGTGCCTGAACCTTCAACCTAGAAACCTTGTAGAGGTTGAATGTAAATTTTCAATGAACTTTTCACTTGAGTTAAGAAATTACACGGTAGAATATTTTTTACTGAGTACCTAATTCGATGACAGATTTTCATTTTCTCATTTGTCTACTGTACTGGTTGTTAGCTGCTTTAACAAACGACTTGTCACTTGTGATAGAAATGAGCCGGACATATAAAATAAAGTGTCGCGGTCTCGGCGGAGACTGCGCGGCGGCCAAATGACCTTTAGTTTTATTTAGATTGCTCTGTGACGCAGGCTCCGATATCTGTCACGCCGTAGGCATAGGATAAAATGTTAGGATAAAATAAATATTGGCTGTCGACAGGCGTTCACCGCGTACAGTCCTACCGAGTTAACAGACTGTGCCTTTTTAGGAAGTAACGCAGGTCTACGTCTTCCAAAAACAACAGTTGCTTTCGTACGATTTAATCATTAATAATTGTTTTTTTACTTAGTAATGTTTAATTTGTTTTTACATAATAATTAATAATTTTTATTCATATGTTTTTTATTAATAATTGTTTTTGGATTTATAATTGTGTCATGTACCTACACTTAGTGTGGTCTCGTCGAAACAAATCAAAGAGGCCCAAACTTGTCTAATGTACTGTTAGCCGTTGAGGAGTTACATTATGCAGCTCCTTTTTTAAATTATTATGTCATTGAAACTACATATACTTGCAAAATGTTAAATAAATACTAGATACTCCAAGAATCGATACGATAATATAAAGTAAAATCGCTGTCCAAGATTGTTTATACCATCATAATTATTTAGTTACATTCAATTGAAGGTAAAAGTGTTTAAAAATGTTATGTTAATGCCTTTTAAGATTTTAAATATATTCGAATTTATGTGATAAGCATTCGTAGAAGAGAGAGAGAGAGAGAGAGAGAGAGAAACCTAAAGCACTAATTTAATGCTCTACAATATTGATTTGAATCAAATTAAGTAAGAAACAGTACTTTCCTCACACTACATAAATACTGATAGCAAAATAATATTGTGGATCAAATATGTATTCATCCACATTCCACCGGAGTCTGATGAAAATGAAAACTGTATAGAATTTTGAGTCTATGATCTAGACGAATTATTCGGAAAATTCTAGATAGAGTAGGTAGTGCTTATAGACGGCAATGATACAGCTGGTGATGTAATGAAATGCGTAGATACTTAAAATAACAAATGTAGGTATCTATGGGTATTAAACCTACTGAAGCACACAATGCCTGTGTGACCTACATTCCATGTGACAATGAGCACACGCTTAGTTTCGTCAAGGCAAGGCAAAGCGGTCATACTATATCCAATATATACTATATACTCGTAAGCCCATGTCCAATCCACGTTTTGTGTACAACGTATCCACACACAAATCAACTCTGATGGTGGTCCGATTATTTTGACCTAGTTGTGCCCTGTCGTTTCACCTGATATTTTACACCTTTCACAAAGATTTTTGGGTCAAAATGTACTAAGTAGGTATAATTTGTAGCGAAATTTCACATTACTGACGAGACTTTTATTTGATGATTGATTCGGATTTCGGGATTTCGGTTTACTCGAAAAGGATAACAAGGTAGATAAAAAACAGGGCTATTAAAAGTGTATGAAATACGACTCCATATGCGCGAATTCTTTCAAGTTCTTGGCTTGTTTTGACTTTTGTTTTAGCCGTGAAAAAGACAGACACAGGGACAAGTATAATTACTGTCTCATTCATACCAAAATGTTAATATGTGAAGTGTTACAAGGGCTAAATTGACGTTTTTATGTTTGTTTTTATGTAATGAGCGCCGACAGGGTTTTCCGATTCCGAGAAAATCTTACAACTAAAAAAGCTGGCATTAAATTCAAATTCGTGGTAAAAGAGATTTTAAAAATGTGTCACAATATTTCGTTTTATTCCTTGCCAACTTTATTAAAAGTTTTGATCCGAAACGAAATAAAATATAGGTTTTTAAAGGTTACAGATTCTATAAATTATAAGAAGTGTAAATCGAGCATGTAGTTTCTTATCCCTAGTCTAAAGCATGGGGACGACTATAATAAACTGTAACACTATGTACCAACCATAGCGAGTTTGCTTACTGTGTATAAAGCATTGTTTGTGCGTTAAAAGAGACTAAAGAGTTCCAAAATAGTGAATTTCTAGCTGAATGCATATATCACAATCGTCTCCAAAAGACAAAGTAAATACAGATAATTATCAAGTTAATTTTGCCAGGAATGAGAATAAAAAGACGATTGCTTTTCTATGCGGCTTAGAAGAATAAAAAAAACGATTCATACTGCTTTTAATGATAATAAGTTAATAAGACTTCTCTTTGACCGCCATTTTGCCTATTGGTATTGGTAAGTATGTACTTATATTAATTATGCAGTCTACAAATGAGCACGTTTGCTAGTGAGAAATATAATTCAAAATAATTCAGAAAATACCCACGACTGACGGCGTTTGAGGCCTTCTGCTAACTATTCTAGAACTTCATAAATTTATATGACTGGCATGTTAAAATAACTTAGAAACGACTGCAGCGTCCTACACAAATCTTTACGAGGAACAATTATATCGGCAAAGTGTCCAGGAAGCCGTCTCACCCCTCAATTAAACATTATTTATGCTCCACCATTTATTTTTGGTTTTTCGCACTTCTACACCGATGTCACACAATAGAAAACGACAGAGAGGAATTAGGGTACAAAATGTAACGACAAGCAAAGCGAGAACTTATAAGGATCGAGAGTGAAGCGAGAGACATATGACTGCCTTATAGCTCAGTTGGTTGCATGTCTGCCTTCAGAGCTTTAGGGTGTGGTTTCGGTCCCCAAACGCCCAACGAGCATAGTTTTACAAGTTTTACTAAAAGTTTAAAAATCAGTTGTTTCATACATTTTGTCATGAGTTAATGAACGTTTTTCTTGAAACAGCCAATTTTTTTTATTGCAATTTCATAGTTGGCCACAAATTAAAGTGTTTAATATAATAATCTACTAATAACATACAGCCTTACCTAAAATAATCTCGATTCTCTTAGTCACTGCTTAAACTTCTCTGTCCTTTTCTAGCACGTGCAACTTCACGTCAGAGAGAAGATGGCAGAGCATCTTAAGCAGTGACTAACGGTTGAAAAGTTTTTTTTAAGTAAGGCCGATAATATCTGCCAACAGGGTTGGCGATTCGCGTCTTCATTTCTTTGATGTTAACTCTCTGGCTTTCATTAATCATTGCGCGCGTAATTTTTTTCTGCACTCGTAAATACGAGACGTTCCAGATGAGATCAAAGGCAGTAAGCGTCACATCTAATGAACCAGTTCAGTTTCAACCGCGATATTTTCAGAGTAGTTACGAGGCGATTCGTGTCTGAAGAGGTTTCTGGTGTAAAGAGCTATGACCTCTAGAGCAATCTGTTGGATATTGGTTGGCCTTGTCCTTTGAATAAGAGTCTGGATCCAGACCCTTGTGTTTATTTATTGAAATGTTTTTAGTAGAAAACGATTTTCTGAACATGTTTACCTACTTTGCATCACTATTCTGAAAGGTTTGCTAAGCATTTTTTTTAAATGTGCTTATGTGAAAATTGAGTCGGACCTGGATAAGATTGGCACAGGACAAAGATGAGTGGCAAGAAAAGAAAAAGAAGAGAGAGAGATGTGCTGAGCTGAAATGATGATGATGATGATAATAGGCTAGATGACTGATATTTATATCGTTGAAACCAATAGCTTTGATGAAAATTTTAAGTAAATATAGTATGTTTATTGAAAAAATAATTTAAATCGGTTAATAATGTTCTGATATATGAGCGTTTAAAGTTTTTTGTTAGAGACAACTCTGTCCCTTTCCCACAAAAAAATAATTACGTCACGCCTTACTTGTCCGAATAGAATTTATATGGCGTACAGAGAAGTGACGTCAAGATTTGCTGTTTCGCCTCTCTGTCTAGCATGATATTAATATGCTTATAAGTTGCTTATTTTTGATCAGATTTTCATTTTCTTTTCATTAATCAGCTATATTTATGGGCCACATTTTAATAGGATATAAATAAAAACCCAGTCATCTAGCCTATATGCTTGCATTTGAACGCCATCTCGCCTGATGAGCAGGCCGAGTTGACTGTGGGTTTTTGCCCGTAAGTCGAATTGAAAATGATCAATTGAAGGACCATGAAATAAACTGAAAGTGGTCAACTGAGCTCGCCACCATATCGGCCGCGGATGAAATCGACCATTGGCCAAGTAAACCAATAAAAAACTGTGAGTTGATCATAGAGTCAATGTTATTTGAGCTGTTTATGGTGGAGGACGCTTGCATAGAAGGCATATCCACTCGCGTTATGAAGACGCATTATTTTATACACAACGTAGGTATAAAAGTCACTGTCCGCCAGTGGCGGACACGCGGGTGGTGGACGGGAATAATCGATATTTTCAGTGCAGTGAAATCAATCAATCCATAGCCCCTAACGATCTATTCCGGTAGCTTTTTACCATCTTCGACCACACCACAAAAAAAAACAAATCATATCATTTATTTGCCTGCTAATAGGTACAAAAGATTTTAAAAATATAATTATGTATTCATGCCATTAACACCCATAATCTGGGGTGCAAAATTTGAACAATATTACATACTTAATGTTAATATTAATTGAATTTCAATGTCAACATCGTCACTTGACATAAGCTGTGGTCAAACGCCTAGCCTGTCAACTACGAAATACCCAACCTATAAATGTGTAGTCTGATAAAGACTTATAGATAGCTATTTACTAATAAGGTTACTAATATATCTATTTACTAATCACCTATGTAATTTAAAAATCTAAAATAAAGTAGAGACAAAATGCGTCTCTCACAGTGTGTTTACGAAAACATTCATTCTCAGCTTTAGTTCAAATTCTTTATCACTTCTTTGAATACCTTCCATAACCTATAATAACAGATCATGTCACCGGCAATTCCTAAACCGACACAATGGAAGTTGATTACTTCACCTAACTACCTATACAGAAATGGTAAAATCCCTCAAGGGTAATACATTTTCAGCGAGTAGAAAATCAACAAAGAAATAACTTATAAGAGCGCAGAACTTTTAGCAAAACATAGCACTAACTATGTTTATGTATGAAGATGAACTAAAGCTGGCTTTCCACGGTGCGTAGTTCAACGGACGGACGCGGTCCACCCCGATCAGATGCACCACCAGGATAGTGTCTGTGGAAGCGCAGGCAATACCATAGCTGTGCACAGGATCCGCCGACTCAGTCACTTCACGGGTGCGGTACGAGCTCGTGCGTGGCTATCCGAACTAGTCCACCGTGCGTGACAATTCGCAGAAACACGCACCGAGGGAAGCCACCTTAAATTTACGGATAGAGATACATAAATATCTCTGTAATATTTATTACTCACACAAGTGTCGTCGCCGGATGCTCACAATTATACATTATGCATGACAATTGGCTTTCATTAACGGGATATTTTTATATAACTCTCTATAGAATTATTTTAGATACTTACTAGGCGCATCACGCCGTTTCTTCTTACCTACTTTCTGTTAAACTTCTGACTTCTGACATGATTGTGTCCAAATTTGTGCTTAGTACGATGTTAAAAGTTAATTATAATAATAAGTTGGTCTAATTATGTACGTTTTTTTAGGCATAAGCCTTTATTAACAACAACAAACTACAAAGACTACTTAGCCTACTACACAAAAATATAACAATTGGATTATGTACGGACACATTAAATATCTTTGTGGGTCCAGCGGTCCTGACGCTTACAACAAATTGGTGTCGATTCTTACCTATAAATCCTATAATTTTTCTAATTTTAATTTGGATCTGTCAAACGCCACTTTGCTATTCAAAAAATACATCTGTAACAAAAACTTTGAGACGATACGTCTAAAATAGACTGTAAATTACTCAACTTAGCTTACACGCACGCTAAAGCCATTCGGCCGACACATTTTAGAGAAGTTTGTGTCTAAAATATAAACGTCGAAAGTCAATGCACCTAAAACACGGTGAATAAAATAGAGTTCTAATGAAACAGCTCTAAATTAAGTTCAACGTAAATACCGAATAGTTTTGTGACGCCTTGCGCCTAAAATTTTTTTTTTAAAGTTAGTTAAAATAAGAGTTCTCTAAAATCACCGAATCGACACCATTGTCAATTATTTTTATTCTTATTCTTATTTTTATTTATTTATTGTGAACTATTAGAACTGCTATTCCATAAATACCTAGTAAAATAGAGAATCTTAGCTAATTTAAAGAAAATGATAATAATTTAATTAACTGCTCAAGTAGCTATGTACATTGTACAGTACATCACATTATAATCGCGAAAGTACAGTAAGTAAGTATCCTTTTACAAGTACGCGCCTAAATATTTTTATAAATAACAAAAATAAAGAAAATATCATACAGATACAGCACGGTCTAACCTAAAAATCGTTAAAAAATGTGTACCGAAATCGTCGTAAAGTAAGCTTGTTAAAAGCGGATTAATAACAGACTATAACATCAAATCCCGGATCTTGAAACATTCACTTTCTTAGTTCCGGCTTATCTACCGAGAACCGCCTACATTTTAAACGTCGGCCGGGCTTGCCCGTTCCGTTTATAGCTATTCTGTATTAGTTTGAATTCTACGGAGCCGGTAATGAAGGTCAAACAATGCATGTTGGTAAACAAGGAAAACTAGAGACGACAGCGCGACATATCTTATAATGATTGTTTGCTCTGATGCCGGGATAATATAATGCAGAATCGGCCTAGTCTGCAGGATAAGGTTAAAAGAGGGCTTATGGCTACAAGGATGGTTATTAGAGCGAGGGTAGGGCTCCATCTGGCGGCGAAGAATTTGATACGGCATTGGTAAGTGCATAACAATAAATATTACAAAGACAAACATAGCATTTATGCACAGTAAAATTAATAAGCATTTAAATTAATTGGCATTTCCTGCAATGCTGAAAAATCACGGACAGAAAACGCGGCAGTTGTAAGTATTTAGGTATACTCATAGTAATACTAAATCACTGTTATGCTACATTTAGGTAATCCGTTTCTCTTTTTAACACCAAAACTATCATGAGATGTTCTTTATAGTAGTATAGTAAACTTTGTCTATAGCGACAAACAAAGGTAAAAGTAGAAAATATATATCTCCTTTTCTCTCTCGTTGTAGGTTTATAAACTCTTGATCTTGACGTCTAAAGAAGATGACACTTGAAGTTCTACTTTTCACCACGATCATTGTATGTCGTGTCTAACTGTACGAGTATTCCGTGTAGAATCGTAAACGACGACGTGAGAAAATTTAGCATTTAGCGTAAAATGTGTCTGAACACGTAAATATTTGGCTTGGACAAGAATCTTGTTGTTTCGAGATAAATAGGAAAAGAGCAAGTTTTATTCAGAAAAACAAAGCTCTATTTTCGTCCGCCACGTGCCAAATATTACTTCATTTTTAGGTAAATAGTGTAACATTTGTCTAAGTCCTAGACTCTAGGAGTATAGTAAAATAGAATAATACAACTGAAGTAAGGAAAAACATTTAATAAGTAGTTTTTGTTCTACGTCCTCTAAAATAACGAATGTGTGACTACGCACTAGATGCGAATGTCCTGTGACAGACTTTAATATAAACCTAAAGAATGGGCTACACAACAGTACTAAGTCAAAAGTCTCATAGTATTCATAATTATTATAAACAACTAGCTATATCAAGCACAAATCAATGTAGTCATAATAGTTTTTCATATTCTGTGCAATTCTTGGTGTGAACAATGAAGAGTTAACCAAACAATCAATCAATATCAAATCTCAGCTCGAAGAGTTATTAACGATTTTTTTTAAAGATTTGAGAATCGGTTTCGTTTGATCAATACCCAGCTCTTCCATCATCATCATCCCGGAGACGTCCACTGCTGAACGAAGGCCTCCCCCTTAGACCGCCACACTGTACTACAACCTGTTGTAGTTTAAATAATAGTATTAAATAATTAAACTCGACTTCAACAGTTCTATTAGTTTAGGTAGGTAGGTACCAACGATATTTATAACATGCCCTCATTGGTCTAGCTCACAACGTTTGTTATTATTGTTTTGATATATATATATATATATTTTTTAAGTGTCTAAATTATGTAATATTTGCAATCCGAATCTACTGTTTTAGCCATGTCGAGCGCTTGCTATTTTGGATCATGGGATAGTTCTGTATTTTTCAACATGTTACTGTATTATGCAATTTCTATGATCAGTTGTAAGTGCCTAATAAATAAATAAATAAATAAAACCTGCCATTTGCATCCACCGGTTGCCGCGACTTTTACAATGTCATCGGTCAACCTAGTGGGAGGCATCCTACGCTGCGTCTTCCGGTTCGCGGTCGCCACTCAAGAACCTTTCTTCCCCAACGGCTCTTCCATAGAATCAATAAATTCTAGGATTATATTATTATTTTTAAAGTAATTAGGCTTGCCAACTGCGAAAATCGGTGAAAGATAGAGCACGCTTGCTTCACTCGTGACTTGAAGACACCCAGATGGTGACAAGTCATCGTGAAGATAAGAGCTTGCATTAGTCAGTAAACAAGTTCCTAATCCACCTCTACACAGAATATATTTATATCTCTAGATTATTCAATGTTTAGTCTTCGCCTGACTCGTGATCACAGCCGAGTGAAGCGTGCCAAATAGCCAATACAATGACAGACAGGTGAGGACTACCCTTGATAGTAATTATGCGGACATAGTAAACGGCCAACTTACGTGAAATGCTTGATAGATCACATAGAAATAGTGGTACTATCACTATAGTATAGTAGTAGTATAGTAAGTATATCGCTCTCTTGGGCAGCGCTTGCTTTGGCTATTATTATGGTTCTATAATCGTCATCGTGGTTTTATTTTGTCATTTAAAGTCCTGGACTGGGCAAGTGGGCACTCACTTCTGATTGCAGCAGTAAGTGTCCAATCCAGGGACCTTATTTTTGAATCGTACGCAAAGTGTGCACGCGGGCGGAACCAACTTTCGAACGATATTGTTCGAAATAAGGTTCAATATCGTTCGAAAGTCGGCTCCGCTCGCATGCGCAACTTTGCGTACGCCTCAAACATAAGGCCCCAGTTGGCGAGTACCAACATCCAAATATCCGGAGACACGAACCTATTTTTTTTCAGTGGTTTTAAACACTGCTCGCTTTGCTTGCTTGGTCAATTACTTACTGCACCATCCATACTGGGGGAGCCAGACCGACGAGCCCGGAAAGGACGACAACATTATTTCGGCAGGAAGCTGCTGTTCTGAGTAGTCAAAGCGCAGTTCTGATGGATGCGCACCATCTAGCACCTACCTACGGCTACCTATGTCTTTAGCAAATTAGCTGTGGGACATCTTTTGAAGATTTCCTCCTGCACCGCGCCAAAAAAAACACCCCATAGCATTATTTTTTTAAGCCATTTGACAATCAGTACCTAAGGTGCAAGCACGTGTTCAAAGGCTGGTCCTAATTTTAAAGAAAAAATAAGAAATGATTTCCTTTACCAGCAAACGTAAAGCCATGTCAGAGGTAAAAAAAAATGTTTGGTCTCACATTGTGTTCAGTACCTAATTGGGTAGCGATCATTAAGGTCACAGGCATATTTTGCACTGATATCAGGGTTGCCATTTTTTTTTAAAACACTGGCATTAAAAGTAGTTGGGACTAGTGGGATAGACCCTATAATAAGTATGTAAGATTATAAAAAAGCAAGTTCCTACCTTTCAAAATTTCGTTGCTTCCTACAGTCTGATCAAAAGGAAACGCTGCAAAATTGTTAGTACTTGCTTTTTAAAAGTAACGTCCAATAAATCATATTAATTTTCAAAACTTGGGTGATAAATGAGTAAATAGTGTCAGCAGCTGGCCCTGATTTCAAGTCTACAATGAGGTTATGTCGTAGGATTTTAAAAGAATACACCATTAGACATAAACATGAGTTTAATTTAATCTACAAATAATCTATTATTACAATATCAAGTACTTACAGTTGTATGTTCCAATTAAAACTTAAGGGTCGACTACGAGCAGCGTCTCTCAATCCCACCTAATCCCAAGTGACGGTATCACCCGCACGGTCTCCCATCAATACCGCCCTCATTTCTCTCCTACCCTCAACTTTTAGTCACCGTCGCATTATTGCCAGATATTGCGACGGTGGCGGTAACTGCGTTCAAGTTAGGTACTATTAACACATACACATAACTATATCTATATCTATCTGTTCTAACATTCGGCCATCCGAAATATTAGTACGGCCCCGTACTTAAGTAGTTAGGTACATAATTTTCTTTATAGATAATTATTAATAATGGGGTTTACTTATAAAGGGATAAGTTATCTACTGTCATTTAAGTTTTGAGCAACATTCATTAATGATATTTAATTTGGAGAGGTGTTTTATTATAAGTAAAGTCCATTATGATAAGATGATTTGCAATTTTAGTGTAAGAAACCATCCTAAAAAAAATTGATCTTTAGTACGTATATACTCGTAGTTTGACAAAGATCAAATCAATAGGCAATTAACCAGGTAAATAGGATTAATAATAAAAAATAACTTAATAGCAAATTCTCATATTAAGTGAGTTACGTATGCATCAATTAACTATATCACTAAGTATCAATAGTTGTTATATATTTATATTATAATTATTATAGTAATCACTAAAATATAATTATTGATTATGTTTGTTACGTTACTTATAATCAACTTAGTAAATTTAATACATTTTACAGTTACATTTTGTCAATTTATTCATAATTTACAAATCATCGTGTGGTCTATTGAAGGTTACCCAAGGTTTAATTTTATCAACTGCTACTATTGTGGAATAGCGTCGGTTATTTTTCTTAGTAAGAGGGGTATCTTCGATTAAATACCTATCATAATTTAAAACCTTGGCTATCCTGTATGGACCTTGGAATTTAGGCACAAGTTTTTTACTTTGTCCGGTTGCTGGAGTTTGTCTCTCAACTCTGACAAGATCTCCTATAACATATTCTATCGGTCGACAGCGTTTTTTATCGTATATATTTTTTTGTTTAACTTGATTTTCTTTAATAAATAAATCAATATTGTTCCTAATTTCATTTCGGTTCATATCCTTATCATTATTGGCATCTTTAAGTTCGTTGACTACCTTACTTTCACCAGGACCTACTAATCTTATACCGAACAACGCTTGTGCTGGAGTGCAGTTGATACCTTTGTTAAATGTATTATTTAGTCCCCATTGTACATCGAATAAATGCTCGTCCCAACGCTTTTCATCTGAATCTGTGCATTTGGCTGTTAGAGAGTCTACTATTGTTTTGTTGTAGCGTTCTACTTGGCCGTTTGCCCTTGGTGTTGCTACGGCGTTAAGTACGTGTCTGATTCCCTTTTCTTCTACAAATTTTTTAAATGGTGTACTAGTGAATGAAGTACCGCGATCTGAAATAATACGCCTAGGTATGCCAAACTGTGCAAAATATTCTCGGAGTACTTGAATAGACGAACAGGTTCTCGTATTTTTCACTGGTTTGAGAGATATATATTTAGTAAATGCGTCTATTAGAACAAGAATATATATATTGCCTTTCTTGCTTCGTATAAATGGTCCGACATGGTCGATGTGGATAGTATCAAACGGTTCGTTAATTTTTTCGATAGGATGAAGGAACCCAGGACGTTTACCTCCAGATGATTTAGCGTAAGCGCATTCAAGGCAAGAAAAAACGTATTTTTTTGACAAAAGAGTTCATTCCGCTGAACCAATACAGGGCTTTGATTTTGTCTAAAGTTTTATCATATGAAAAATGACCAATGTCGTCGTGATTTTGCTTGACAATTTGCCATCGAACTCCTTTCGGAACCACCCATCTATCACCATCAGCTGTGATTCGGAATAGCTTGCCGTTTTTTAATTTATATAGTGATTTTATATTTACGACATCATCTAACTCTGGATCTTGAATAATATTTATGATTTTCTGTGTCTGACTGTCAGCATTTTGAACTGTTCTTAGCCAATCATTTTCTGAAACGACCAAGATTTCAGTCTCGATAGAGCTGGATACCGGGTTTCGACTGAGAGCATCTACATGGGCCATAGAGTGACCGGGCCTGTATTCGATTTCAAAGTCAAATTCTTGCATTGAGCTCCACCATCGAGCAACGCGGGGAAGCATGTCTCTTTTGGAAAAAGTCGCACGAAGAGAGTTACAATCTGTTACGATTTTGAACGGTAGTCCTAGTAAATATACACGGAATTTTTGGAGTGAAGCTACTACAGCAAGAGTTTCTAAATCGTACGAACAGTAATTTTGTTCTTCTGGTGTGGTCTGCCTACTAAAGTATGCTATTGGTTTAAATGGTTGATTGTCAACTCTCTGTAATAATATGCCACCGACCCCTAGCTTACATGCGTCAGTGTGTAGTTCTGTTTCGGCCACAGGATTAAATAATGCAAGAGTTGGTTTTAGAATTAGTGCTTTTTGCAGACTTTGAAAGGCGTTTTCTTGCATTGGCCCCCAAATCCAGTCAACATTTTTCTTAAGCAATTGAGTTAAGGGTTTTGCTAAAATGGAAAATCCTGCTACAAAACGTCTGAAAAAACTAGCAAGGCCAAGAAATTGACGTAAGGTGTGTTGGTTTGTAGGTGTAGGAAAATGAGCAACTGCTTCAATTTTTCGTGAACCCGGGCGGACACCATCGGTTGAAATTTCAAATCCAAGGTACTCTACATTATTAGAGAAGAAAACGCATTTTACCAAATTTAGTGTTAGACCTGCATCAAGGAAAAGTTTAAGGACAGATTCTAATCTTTCTAAGCCTTCGGCTATGTTTTTTGACGGAATTATGACATCATCAAGATATGGTAGTGCTTCTCTATGACGAGTTGTACCTAGTACGTTATTCATCATTCTTTGAAAGTGGGCAGGGGCATTTGCAAGACCAAAAGGCATTCGGTTAAACTCAAAATGCCCATCTGGGGTAACAAATGCTGTTTTATGTTTGTCACTTTCCTTGATAGGAACCTGATAGTACCCGGAAGCTAAATCAAGAGTACAGTAGTACTGATGACCGGCTAATACATCTAAGTGATCGTCAATGAGCGGCATTGGGAAATGCTCCTTTATAGTCTTTTTATTCAGCGCCCTATAGTCAATACAGAGTCGAGTTTGACCGTTTTTCTTTCGTATTAAGACTATTGGACTCGAATAAGAAGACGTGGATGAACGGATTATATCATTATTCATTAGTTCATCAACTATTTCTCTAACTTTCTCTTTTTCTTTGATAGCTAACCTATACGGCCTATAAACGACTGGTTCGCTGTCATGGAGATTGATTGTCATTTCGTTAGATGAAGTTTTGCCTAATTCAGATAAATTAGAAGCTATACATTTCCTATATTTATTAAGTAGGAACAAAAGATTGTTTTTATCTTGAATAGATACGTTTTCACCGATTTTAACATCTGACTCGTTAATTACAGAGAGCTCTTCGTTGGCTTTTGAAGAAGTAATCGCTAGTATTGGGATATTAGTTTGTTCAATAGCCAATATACCACGAGCTAGTAACATACCTTTTTGTAGAAAGAGTGGAGAATTCGTTTTTCCATTCAATACAATTTGTCCTACTCCGTTTTTAATTTCGTATAGTCCTGACAAAACGGAATAATGAGTGCCTAAGTGATATCGTAGACTATCTTCCACAAATATTTCGCCATTAAACGGTTCGTCAGTATAAACGTTCGTAATCGTTATACCGGAGACGTTAATGACATTGCTAGAAAAGAGTTTTACTTTTATCGTTTCAATACTGGGCTCGGGTAGTTGAGAAATTTCTAAGAACTCACTTGTTTTATGTATGATTATGTGTGGCTGTTCAGTATATGACTGGCCAATTAGAAGAGGTGCACTCATGGACCCATCTGGGACTACAAACAATTCTAAATAAGCTCCGACTCCGTCTATAGTTATATGGGTGTGTATTTTACCAAGTGCGTTAACTACAGAGTTACCAAATCCTTTAAAAGCTAAGTCACAAACTTCTAACTTACACCGAAGTTTTTGAAATTCTGATTTTTGTAAAACTGATACTTTGCTACCGAAGTCTATGAATGAATTAAACGCAATGCCGTTGATTAAAGCAATCTTTAAGTATTTGCTTCCTGGATCGTTACTTTGGCATGAATCCAAGAAGCAGACACTCAAAAATTTCGTTGGGGCCCATTTGACTTAGCGTTGTTCGAAGCCAGTGCTACAGTGGTAGCGATGGAAGCACAGTTTTCCGTAGTATGTCCCGGTTTTGAGCATTTAGCACACTTTTGCACCAGTTTTGAACAGTTTATTGCGAAATGACCTGGTTGTTTGCAGTAATAACATATAGATTGACGTTTTATACCACGTACATTGTCTGGGGTATTTAGAACCTGGGTTTTATTACTAGTTTTTCGTTCAACTATAGTGTTTGGATAACGTGTGGTTGTATTTCTTGTGCTACGGAGGTAAGCTAGTAATTTATTTGGATCATTGAATTGAGCTGCTTCGGCACCTAATCTAACTGCACGATCATTGATTCCATGCAAAATGCACTCTACTGCCTTTTTACCCGTTATACCACACCGATTAATTAATGCCATTTTATCGTAAAAATAATCATCTAAGCAGTCTTCAAAACGTGCCCTTTTTGTAAGCATATCATTGAGCATTTGTCCAAAATTTTCCTCAGCTGGGAAAGCTTCTAGTAGTTTTTGTTGCCACTGATCCCACGAAAACAGGACTGACGGTAGACTTTCATACCAACGTTGGGCAGTACCGCGTAGTTTTGTTATTGAATAATGAATTGTTTGTGCTTCATTCCAGTTATAAATAGCCGCAGACTCATTTACCTTGTGCAACCACATGGTCATCGTCTGTCCTTTTTTCGCAGAATCGAATTCAGGTATCGTGTTATGAATGGATCCTAATTTGTCGCAAGGGCGCGATGTTGACTGTAAAGCTTTAATAAAGTCTTTGACAGGATCATAATTAGACTCTAGTTTCGATTTGTTTGTATTTGATTTTGAAGAGTATGGCATAAGTTCGCCTGATTGTTTACTTGGCGAGTGGTGTTCACCTACCTCTATATACCGCTTTGAAGTGGCTGGACGTTGTTGCACAGCTTTGTGCAAACGTCGCACTCTGCGTGATCTTCGTACCGTGCTGCGTGAACGTCGCGCACCACTGCGCGATTGTCGCACCGGTGTACGCGTTTCTCGTACCAGCCTGCGCGAGCTTCTCACTGCACTGCGCGAGCGACGCGCTATACTGCGCGAGCGATGCGCTGTATTACGAGTCGTACTTCGGGAGCGTCGTTCGACGCTGTGTGGCTGTACTGTTGATCTCGGTAAAGACTGTTGTGGTGGCGTGCGTAAGCGACGCGACGGAATGCTAATTGGCTGCTCCGATCTGTGCGAGTGGTATAGCGTAATTCTTGATTGTCGTCTCGCGCTTCGCGAGCGGTGTTCAGTATCACGCGAGCAGCGTCCGGTGTAGTGCGACCGGCGTGGTGGACTGCGTGAGTGACGATCAGCCTCACGCGGGCGGCGACTAATGTCGCGCGAGCGGCGTGGTGCATTCCGCGAGTGGCGATCAGCCTCGCGCGGGCGGCGACTAATGTCACGCGAGCGGCGTGTTGCACTCCACGAGTGGCGATCAGCCTCGCGCGGGCGGCGACCAGTGTCGCGCGAGCGGTGCGGTGCACAGTGCAAGTGTTGATCAGCCTCGCGCGGGCGGCGACTAATGTCGCGCGAGCGGCGCGGTGCACTCCGAGAGTGGCGATCAGCCTCGCGCGGGCGGTGACTAATGTCACGCGAGCGGCGCGGTGCACTCCGCGAGTGGCGATCAGCCTCGCGCGGGCGGCGACCAGTGTCGCGCGAGCGGCACGGTGCACAGCGCAAGTGTTGATCAGCCTCGCGCGGGCGGCGACCACTGTCGCGCGAGCGGTGCGGTGAACTCCGCCAGTGGCGACCAGCCTCGCGCGGGCGGCGACCAGTGTCGCGCGAGCGGCACGGTGCACAGTGCAAGTGTTGATCAGCCTCGCGCGGGCGGCGACCACTGTCGCGCAAGGGGCGCGGTGAACTCCGCGAGTGGCGATCAGCCTCGCGCGGGCAGCGACTAATGTCGCGCGAGCGGTGCGGTGCACTGCGCGAGAGGCGCGGCGCACTGAGTGAGTGGCGCGGCGCACTGCGCGAGTGGCGCGGCGCACTGAGCGAGAGGCGTGGCGCACTGCGCGAGCGGCGCGGCGGGCTGCGCGAGCGGTGCGGCGGGCTGCGCGAGGGGCACAGTTGGCTGCGCGAGCGGTGCGGTCGACTGCGTGAGGGACGCAGCGGACTGCGTGAGCGGTGCGGTGAACTGCGCGAGCGGCGCAGTGGGCTGCGTGAGCGGCGATCAGGATCGCGCGAGTGGCGTAGCGCACTGTGCGAGGGACCTTCAGTCAGTGGTCTTCGGGGTCGTGTCTCTCTATTACATGACTGTGCCATTTTCTCACGCGATGTCAGACTCTTCTTATTTGTCTGACGCAGTTGTTGCGTGTTTAGATCAGGGCGGGACGGGAGGGATTTGGGTTCGGATTTGGATTGGGAAAATCTTTTCAGTTGCCTTTGCTGATGTTGGTTCATAAGGCTGTGTAGCTGTTGTTCCGTGAAGATGCCTTGTTCCATCATTTCCGGTCTTCGTAGTCTTCCTTCAGTAGTTGACGTGAAGGAAGTAGGCAAAATGGGGGACTGCTCGAGCCTTCCCTCTATCTGGTCCATTGGAGCTGAAACACGTTGTTTATTAACGCAGACTAACTATTCGAGTTGTAAAATTCAAAGTTCAGGTTGATTTTTATTTATAATGTTTACAATGAATCAAAGACAGATACTAACAGTAATGCAAGAGAAAGAAATATATAATTGAGTATAATATCTGTCTAAATATTTTATATAAAATGTTAATATACATAGGTATGAAAGATGCGTAAACAGAAATTATTTAGTAAGTAACTTGTGCATGAATTTCAATTAAATAATGAAATGTTAAAAAATAATATGAACTCATCCTCAGTTAAAGAAAATTTTGAACATAATTGACGATAAAGTTAGATAAAATATTATCTACGTTGACATTAGTCGTTTATACGGAAGGCAGTTATAAATATGGAATGTCCATGTAGTGAGAGTACATGCCAAACTGAGTTTGAATTTTGTGTTTTTACGATCACATCATTGAATGAATTTACTTTAAGAAGTAAATGTCTGGACAGACTGTATCGTTGCGTTAGAACTAAAATGATCAGGTCAAGATAGTTTGCATTACAGCTACATCGTATGGGCATTTACGTCACCTTGGTGAGCAGGCGCTTATTAAACTACTGATACAAATTATTATTGCTGAGCAATCCAAATTAAAATAGTATTAGATGGAAGCGATTTATAAGGGAACTGTTCCCAATTATTGTAGCGGTTCCCTTTTTGGCTTCGACTGTCTAGACATATATATAGTCAAAGGTTATCTAAATCATTTCAATGTTTATTGGTGTCTCTGTATGTTTTCAAAATTTGAAAATGAGAAGTGATAGCGTGGAAGGATCTGGTGTACAGAGATGAAAAAAAAAACTTTCGTTTTCGATCCCACTTCTGAATTTGTCAGCAGCTGGCCCTGATTTCAAGTCTACAATGAGGTTATGTCGTAGGATTTTAAAAGAATACACCATTAGACATAAACATGAGTTTAATTTAATCTACAAATAATCTATTATTACAATATCAAGTACTTACAGTTGTATGTTCCAATTAAAACTTAAGGGTCGACTACGAGCAGCGTCTCTCAATCCCACCTAATCCCAAGTGACGGTATCACCCGCACGGTCTCCCATCAATACCGCCCTCATTTCTCTCCTACCCTCAACTTTTAGTCACCGTCGCATTATTGCCAGATATTGCGACGGTGGCGGTAACTGCGTTCAAGTTAGGTACTATTAACACATACACATAACTATATCTATATCTATCTGTTCTAACAATAGTGTCAGAAGCGTAATTGCTTCCGTGTTTCTAGAACCTGGTTCCGGCTTCAATTGACGTCAATGCGCTTTCAGTTTTCCGATGTTTCCGACGTATAGGTATGGTCGTAGCCACAGAGTAATGTCGTAGCTATAGCTTTCACATTTGGGTCCGAGTGTCCAACAATGTACAAAGATAAGACTAGTTTTTGTGAGTTGTGTAAACAATGCAAGGTGGTGCACCGGATGTCATAGTATGATACCCATTTTATTATTTTGCTTTGGGAGGTCCGGACCTCCTAAAACGCCCCCTATATACGCCCATCGACAGAGGTCAGAGGTTATGAAATGCACCTGCAAACTGGGGCACCCGCCCCGTGCAGCCGTTTCAGGGGGCTCGAAAATCTTCATTTATAATGTGGTTGAAAATAAAAACGAGCTGCACAAAGCACCTAGCATGCAGCACACGTTGTTCTATTAATTATTCATTTGATTTTAAAACGCCCAGTTAGTTTTGAACACATCATAGTGATCATATTCTTCTGAAATGCACTGCGAAATGCCAACCATTATATATATACAGTGTTAGTTCTAATCAGTTAGCATCCTTTTAAGGGTGTATTCTGTACATCAAAACAAACAACTTTTACTATGGGGCCAACACTGAAATCGCGAAAAAAACAGCTGTATGTAGTATAGTAAAAGTTATAGCCCCCATAGTAAAAGTTGTTTGTTTTGGTGTACAGAATATGCCATTAAAAGGATGCTAACTAACCCTGTATATTAGTGAGTTTTTTAAAGTAATTTATCTCAAACGCTGCGCTGGAGAGAAGGGCGCTACTTTCTAGTTTCGGTTTGAAAAAATCGTAGATCCGGGTTTGAATGTAAATATAACAGTACTCCCAGATTTACTCCCATAGAAAACGAGTCTAAACATATAGTTGAACCATAATTATGCTACTTAAACTACTAAAAATACCCACAGAGTTGCAGGCAGCAAACGTCTGACTTGGCTTAAACATTGTTGCAGAAATTATTATAGTATTACCGACTACATAAATCTAGGTCACAGGCTAAAACCACGAAAACAAAATAAAGACAGCAATTATTATGCTATCCTTATCACCAACCCTGTTACAGAGCGAGATGATATTAACCAACTTTGAGTCGCCTTGGCGCAGCGCCAGCGTTACACAGACAATATCAGTAGGTAAAACTGAAATGATTTTCGTCTGTTTCAGTATGGTTTCAGTCACAGAAAAGCTAAATCCCTACTTCTTAGGTAGAACGGCTGTCAAAACAATGTAGTAAAACAATTGCATGGAAAACCGCTTTCGCCAGTTTCACACTTATTTGTATAGAAACTACGCCGAAAAAATGGCAATTATTGGTCGCGCATTTGAAGTAAAACGCTCGAAATGCAATTTTTCAACCGATTAAAATTGATCTGATTACGATGCTATGTGGTTTGGTTGCCTACGCGTCTATTTAAATTGTCTTTTTGAGTATTCTCAGTTTCAAAACATTTTTGTTTTATTTATTTTGCTTGTGCTGCTGCTTTGTTGTGCTAAGCAAGACGCAGCTGCACGCGCGTCGGGCTCTGTTTTCACTTTTTGAAAAAGGTTACCGGATGTGATTGAAACTATACTCGGAGTATCCGATTTAAAACGTGAGTATTCCCGTATAAATAAAACAAAAATGTGTCAAAACCACGTCAGTTTTCATTAAAAATTATATTGGTAGAATTGTCATTAAGCGCATTTGCAACTGATGCCGGCTAGCGCGGCCCGTCACATTTCCGTTCTATTCACTTCTCTCTTCAGTGGTTTCAGTCGATTCGCTCTGAAGGTGAACATTGGTGTGAATAATACAAATTAGATATACTTATGTATATTTGGTTCCGGTGAAATAAGAATACTACGCCGTAGTTGCGTAGTAACTGTTATTTGATCTGGAGCCGTAGATATAATACGTATTAAGTATATATTATTATACAGGTTACGTAGAAAGGCGTGGCGGCGGCGGCGGCGGGGCCTGGTGAACGGACCTGGGTATGTCTTAAAACTGCATCCAGAACCACCGGAAGACGCGCAGCAGCATCTTCTCGGTTAACGATGGTGAGCATTCTGTGACCTCCAAGCCGCCTGCCGAGCGTGGGGATTATGGCAAACCCCTCCTATTGCGGGGAGGTCTTCGTCCAGCAGTGGTATTTTTCTGGTTGGCTGTTGATGACGCAGAACGGCAGTACTAAGCCGAAAGAAGATTATGTACTCGTCCTTGCGAATAACTTTTCTTCTATAAGTGCCTCTCCATTAATGAAGGTTGGCAGTCAGCTTCTTAAACTTTTACTTGTCCAGAGCGAGACTAAACAGTTGTTCCACCGTCTTTATTCCCGTCCACTCCCTGATGTTTCGGAGCCACGATATCTTGACCTTGCTCTTCCTGCATGGTATTTTTCCCATTATTATGGTTTGCAGGAGATGATACCGGTCATGCCGCGATACATGACCAAGGCAGGCAACTTTTGGCTGTTTTATGGTAAGACGGACAAGTTCGAACTTCAACAATTTTTATTAAGGGACTAATCAGAAATCGTGAAAAAGTCAACTATTTCTAACTAAAGTTATAGTTCTTTACGGTTGTTGGTATTTACGGGATATTTAGCGTGATTATGTTGTAAAACGAGCTCTCGATATTTTAGCTTATAGTTGCCCTATGGTATCCCTGCGACCCGGTACAGTAGAGAGCACTCACACCTCTCCTGCTATTAATTCGAGTTAATAAACGAGTATGTTTTAAAATCGTTAATGCGTCTTTCATTGGCTTCCATACAAAACTCTAATAATTCTCAACGAATGCATGGAATAGCTGTTTTTTCCCCGTGATTTAATGTTTGGCCCTTTTTTTTGTGGAATTGAGTATAGAGACTGGCGAGACATTCGTCTGGTGGTAAGCATCACGCCTGCCCATAACCGGAGTAAACTATTATTTCTTCTGTGCCATAACTGTAGAGTAGCAGTGCGAGAATTGTGAACTTTCGAACAAAATCCAGCGCCGCACTGCACTGCGCTCGTCACCCTGAGATATTAGATGTCAAATATTTCAAGACCCGTAATTTCTTTGAAAGAAAGAAAGAAAGAAAATAATTTATTCTGCGACATCAGCACACAATAATAGGTAATACAACCATTGATACATTTATAGATTCTTGAGTGATGTCACAAAAAGGGCCTCAACTCAGCATAATGCTGTTTAACAAACAGCGCTGGTCTGGTCTGGTTGGTAACATTGTCCTTCAAACCGAAACACAGTAATGCTTGCACACTACTGCTTCACGGTTGAATCACTGGCAATGGTGTGCTACTTCCCCAGGCGGACTCTGCAAGTGTGACATTGAATTCATGGGCGTTATCTTAGAGGATCATTCAATATTAATTGACCATCAAAATTAACAACTTATAGATATTATTATTATATATTTATTACCTTGCCCCACGAAACCAACCCCAAAAACGCGAAAAAATTGGTTGACCCATACATAAAATGCTTTTACGATCGATAAAATTTATAAAGCAGCTGACTTTTTTGCAATTTACGCGTCAATTTCGTTGTAAAAGTTGTGTACGATAAACGTTCAATGTCACCATGTAGAGTCTTACCACTACAAAATTATAAAAGTTGTTCACAATAATAAGAAAAAAGACCTCCTATCGGCTTAGTAACAGGTACTGTTCGGTGAAACCCGTACAATTTCTTGAATAATTATACCATATGTCACGGATTGTTTATCCTAAATTAGTGTTTGTTTTCGTTCAAAAATAGCGCAGTTTTGCCGGTGTCTGTAGTGAAGGCGCGGCGTATTACGCGCCAGTTTTATTTTACAGTCGTATTGGATTGACAAGGAAGTGTTCACGATGTCAGCGTCAAGGGCACGCGCTAATCGTTTCCACCTCTGTCTGAAGTTTCATGTTTCCGAAGTAGAGTCTGCTAAATAAAGCACACGAAATTTTCTAGAAACGACTTAATCATTACTAGAAATTTTAACTTCGAGGAGACTCATCATCGTCTGTAGGCTTCTTTATGCCATTGTTTATCCGATTATATTATCAAGGTTCTCTTTGAGAGTATGAACCCTGAGTATTTTTGGTGAATGTCTATGAATCATTTTCATTTAGCATTGTCACAATGTTAATAGCAAGTCTTTTGTAGAAAATAGTTTCAGTGTTATTAAGTTGGTACTATCCCATTGACGTCAGCTGGTGTAAAAAGTAATTTCCTAGAACGGAGTTCGCGTGCTCTATTATATCTCACTTCAAAGAAACATGACTGCTAAAACAATACTGTTATAGCTAGGTACTTACAGAACAAAAAATATGTTATTCTTAGCTATAAATCTACCGAAGGTTGAATGTAACTCCAGATTACCAACAAGTTGCTATAAATCTGCCGAAGGTTGAATATAACTCTAGATTACCAACAAGTTTATATACGACTTTTGTTTGTAGAACTTGGTAAAGATACGTGGCATTTACAAAGGGATTAAAAAACTTTTCTGGCTTTTAGCTTTATCCATGAACTTTGTGGAGAGTATTTTGTTTAACTAGGTTAGAGATATCTATTGTAGTAAGTCAAAAGAAGTAGGTACCTACTCTTCGGGAATGGAAGGGAAGCTTCGGAAGCTGGTAGCACGAAGACGGGGGGAGGTTCGAGACCCCTAAGCCCCCCCCCCCCCACCCCCCATATATTCGCCCATAATTTACAGACAGAGAGACACCCTTTTTATCGACTGTGTATATGTTCGCATAGGATTCCAATGCCGTAGGACGATCTATTTTACTGTCCTTTATAAGTTCCTTAGCTCATAAAGCTCGTACCGTGTAGCTCTACCTACCCCCTACAATTATTTCGTGCTACAATAATAATATAATACCGTAATACGGACCTCATTAGATCTTTGTGCCGTAGTTATTAATGCAAGGACTGTCGTGTCTTGTAACGAGGTACTTAGCTTCTTCCTTATTAAGTAACGCCTATTTTTATCTCATTTATTTTTAGCAAATCTTGATATTACTATAGCTTATCCTCTATTTTCCGCTTCCTTAATATATGTTGAGACGATATCGTGTTATCAGATATATAGTCTGCCTAATTTACAATATCTATCCAAATTTTTCCAACAAACAAATGCGTAGTAAGGGCTTCCTTCCCGCGTTTTACGCAACATCTGTTTTTAGTGTTTATCTATCTAGATCAAGGCTATCGCTTAGACATGTCTGCGACACATGTTTTGTCCTTATTTTAAGCTATTTACATTTCTATTGTTTAATCAAGGTTTATGTTAGTCACATGTAAATTTGTTTACGCTTTTAAGCTTGTGCCGGCTTAGCTCCTTACTATAATTTGGCTTCGATTACATGTCGGGATTGACTAAGGTCGTTCGGAAACAAGGGATTGTGATCTAATTGGTAGGTCTCAAAAGAAAACTGTGTGACTTTGTTGAAATTGATTTGGCACTAGCAACTGAACTACTGCATCTGTATTTATCACCGTTATATTATTTGCTTGGAGGATTTAGCTCCTTGGGTTACTTAATCACTGATTATTTTGGTCTTATATAAGTATAAAACAATTAATAAACCTTTTTGTTTTATTTATACGGGAATACTCACGTTTAATTAAATCGGATACTCCGACTATAGTTTCGATCACATCCGGTGACCTTGTGAAAAAAAACAAAAATCCAAAACCAAAAATGTGTCAAAACCACGTCAGTTTTCATAATAAAATTAATAAACCTGTTTTTTTTAGTTACTAGGTGTTATGTCTTAATTTTTCAAACTCAATTCGTAATTTGAAAGAAATTGACAAAACACTTTTAAGCTAAAATAGGCTTTTTGTCTTTTGTTATTTATGCTTAACACAGTTTGTATGTATGATTTTGCATTGGTTCGAGAGCTGCCAATCGCATTTTTAGCAGTTATTCACTTTTACTTTTTTTAGCGTAATAAAAAGCCATTTATAGCATTCATTATGGTTCAAACCGCGGACCCGAATACCAATGCTCTTTGGAGATTATTTACGGACTTTCGTACCATTAGTAATGTGTTTACGGTAAAGGAATAAACATCGTGGAATCTGCATGCGTCCGAAAAAGAAATTGTGTATGTGAATCCACCAACCCACTAAAGGGCCAGCGTGGTGGATATGGCCCAATCGCCCTTCGAGAGCAGAGTCTGGGTCCAGCAGTGGATAATATCAGTCTGATTAAGCGTGGACTTAATCAGGCTGTTTGTTTCTCTTTATTGTCACTTTCTTTTTATTTGCCGCCTTATCCGGTTTTGCAGATTAAGGATCCAAGAGTAACATCATTATATTATTATGGTTTTTATCCCGGAAAACCCATCTGTTTATGAGGGATTGTCACCGTGAGTAAAAAAGTACTGACACTGCTCAGTAAAAGTTGAATGAATATGAGTGACCTCGCTGTTTAATTTCACGTCTAGTCTAGGGTTGGTCCTCTAACGTCACTGATCGACCTCGGGGTGTCGAGGGTGCGTTCATTCATTATGGTTCATTCATTCCGAGAACCAACAAGAGGCTGGCATGTCGGGCCCGTTTCCACGAAAACTGGCAAATTACGACGAATGCGGCCTTGTTAATTAGATAGTTCTACTACTCATATAGGTTTGCTGGGTGTGGATTGAAGGACGTGGTTAATGGAGGGATAATTGATGGTACTTACTACGTTTTACAGTTTGGCCGTTAATAATGTTAGGTTTTACAGTCTGTGGCTTTTTAGTTACATGCGTAATATAATACGTACTCACGGGTTGGAAGAAAAGAATGGAGAATATTATACCTTGTATCAGAGTTAGAATTCGATAAACATGCTTTTTATATAATAATAATAATAATAATAATATAATTTATTTGCCAGAAAAAGAATAAGACTATTGCCTAAGTACATACAGATAACTAATTAAGGTCATTCAAACTTTTAGAGATAATATAGCGGGCCCCAAACTAGGCAGCGCCTGTATCTTGGGCACCCTGTGGCCAAGTTGACAGTTCTTTGTGCGCCGAGTTTTGTACACATTGATAGTTCTCTCGGGTATATAGTAAGCAAAACATTGATCAAATCATTCTCAATCCTGAATGTACTTGTTGCATGCAAATTTAAATATACTTGAAAGTTAGTAGGTATTAGTTAATTAATAAGAAGTTAAGTTATTTGTTTGAAGATGGATAGGTACTTAAGACTAAATAAAACTGACTGTTTCAGTGTTCTGTGCATGTTCATTCAGAACAATTTATCATCTCATCCTGACCTGCAGCGCGAGTACCGTTCTATGTCGCTAAATTTGACGTGTCGATATAGCAGATTTGTTTAGACGAATTTGAGAATTTACCGTTTTATAGAATTTAGTTATTTAAATGACAAATATACGATTTAAATGACAAATATAACGATCTGTAAGGACGGTACTCGCGCTGCTGACCCATTATGATCCCGGTTCAATATAAATCGTGTAAGTTGTGAGTGAGTGGACACGGAGTGGAGTGTGACTGGGAGCGGGAACTTTGTGAATTGTTATAAGCTACTTAAATGCAAGTGAACAGAAGCATAACCTTGAGTGGCTGTAGGTATTAATGTTGTGAAGACTAATTAGGTGTGAATATGAATAAATGGCCACGTTAGGTGTGAATTTGAATGTGTGGACGTGTGAGTGTAAATGGCAACACGAAATGCCACTTTGTTGGTGAACTAATAAATAATAATTAAATAATAAATTAATGGGAGCGTATTGTCTATGACCTGCTCCTTAGGTGTGATTGCGTAAACAGAGGTATGCCCTTGCAAGGTAGTGTGCTGAATATGAAGGCTGAAGATTTGAGCGAGTGTTAGTGAGAGTGTTTTTTGAGAGCAATTATTAATACATGTTAGGAGTATGATGCTGGGCGGATGCGTGTCCATTAAAAGACTGCGTGAATGCCATGCATGATGCAGTGCATGGAATGCTGCATAGGTGTGAGTGAATGGAAGCGTTGCTGATCTTGGGTGTGATTGAGTGACAGGGTGCGTGTAATTTTGTGTTATAGAGCGAAATATGTAGGCTCCTACCTGGCTTGACTAGAGAAAGATGTCCTTGTATTTTATTTCACTAAATTTTACAAGGTTTTCCGTTTGCTTGAAAGAGAGGGACTGAAGCCATTTTTGAATGTCGTTCTTGGAATGTGCGAATGTTTCCTCCTGTATATCTATTATTCGACAAACTGAATTATATGTAAATATTTGGGCGTATTTTGGTAGCCGACCAGCAAACCCAGTGTTGACCCTCGGGAGAAGCTGATCACGAGGGCGTTTCCTTTTGGTAGGGTCCTGGCTAGCTGAGAGGTGGTGACATTTGGCAATAGCTCGCATAACAAAAAGCTGACGGACTGTTAATACTGCGGCTTCTTCAAACAGCTTTTCTGTAGGATACCGTCGTGGCTTCCCCTACATAACTTTAAGTACAGCTCTCTGAGCCCGCTCCACTTCACTCATGTGTGTAACAGCCGCTCCTCCCCAGACTCCCACACAGTATTGTAATAGAGATTGACACAAAGATTTGTATACAAGCATCTTTACTTCGGCCTTGGCAGCCGGTCTTAAAATTTTCATGACGTATATCAACTTGCGAGCCTTTTTTGATATGAAGCTTATATGCGTTTTAAAAGATAAATGTTGGTCGATCATTACACCCAGGTATCTTGTATGCCTTACTCTTGCGATTAAGTCGCACGAGCAACTGAGTTGCGTCCCGTCGATTCCGAGAGCTTCACAACTTTTGTTGTGAATCAGTAATTGCGTCTGATCTGGGCTGGTGGCTTCCGTTATGTGAAACGCAATAAAATTTGTTTTCTTGATGTTTAGGGTTAGCAGATTAGTATCAAGCCACCGCGACACAGCCGCCATTCCGATTTCAGCTTGATTAAAGGCAGACTTCCAGTCATTACCATGAAAGATGGCCACAGTGTCATCAGCGTAGCAAATAATTTCCAAACTTTGTGAGCTTAACCTAAAGATATCATCCATGTAGACAGTGAACAGGGTGGGACCTAGGACGCTTCCCTGCGGAACACCGAATGCAGTGTACATCTCACAGCTTTTCAACCCTCCTATCTTAACACATTGGCGTCTATTTGAGAGATAGCTAGCAAACCAGCTGAGGGTGTTTCCCCTGATACCAAAGCGTTCGAGTTTTTTCAGGAGTATTGAAATGGAGACGGTGTCGAACGCCTTAGCAAGGTCGAGGAAGACCCCGACGCATCTTTGCCCACTATCTAAATAAGACGACACTTTCTCTGTTAGGAGTTGGACGGCATCTTCTGTAGATTTCCTACGCCTAAAACCAAATTGACAATCTTGCAGCAATTTATATTTTTCTAGAAAGTCCACTAGTCTCTTATTGACTAGTTTTTCTAAAACTTTGGATAGTACGCTAGTATTTATCACCGTTATATTATTTGCTTGGAGGATTTAGCTCCTTGGGTTACTTAATCACTGATTATTTTGGTCTTATATAAGTATAAAACAATTAATAAACCTTTTTGTTTTATTTATACGGGAATACTCACGTTTAATTAAATCGGATACTCCGACTATAGTTTCGATCACATCCGGTGACCTTGTGAAAAAAAACAAAAATCCAAAACCAAAAATGTGTCAAAACCACGTCAGTTTTCATAATAAAATTAATAAACCTGTTTTTTTTAGTTACTAGGTGTTATGTCTTAATTTTTCAAACTCAATTCGTAATTTGAAAGAAATTGACAAAACACTTTTAAGCTAAAATAGGCTTTTTGTCTTTTGTTATTTATGCTTAACACAGTTTGTATGTATGATTTTGCATTGGTTCGAGAGCTGCCAATCGCATTTTTAGCAGTTATTCACTTTTACTTTTTTTAGCGTAATAAAAAGCCATTTATAGCATTCATTATGGTTCAAACCGCGGACCCGAATACCAATGCTCTTTGGAGATTATTTACGGACTTTCGTACCATTAGTAATGTGTTTACGGTAAAGGAATAAACATCGTGGAATCTGCATGCGTCCGAAAAAGAAATTGTGTATGTGAATCCACCAACCCACTAAAGGGCCAGCGTGGTGGATATGGCCCAATCGCCCTTCGAGAGCAGAGTCTGGGTCCAGCAGTGGATAATATCAGTCTGATTAAGCGTGGACTTAATCAGGCTGTTTGTTTCTCTTTATTGTCACTTTCTTTTTATTTGCCGCCTTATCCGGTTTTGCAGATTAAGGATCCAAGAGTAACATCATTATATTATTATGGTTTTTATCCCGGAAAACCCATCTGTTTATGAGGGATTGTCACCGTGAGTAAAAAAGTACTGACACTGCTCAGTAAAAGTTGAATGAATATGAGTGACCTCGCTGTTTAATTTCACGTCTAGTCTAGGGTTGGTCCTCTAACGTCACTGATCGACCTCGGGGTGTCGAGGGTGCGTTCATTCATTATGGTTCATTCATTCCGAGAACCAACAAGAGGCTGGCATGTCGGGCCCGTTTCCACGAAAACTGGCAAATTACGACGAATGCGGCCTTGTTAATTAGATAGTTCTACTACTCATATAGGTTTGCTGGGTGTGGATTGAAGGACGTGGTTAATGGAGGGATAATTGATGGTACTTACTACGTTTTACAGTTTGGCCGTTAATAATGTTAGGTTTTACAGTCTGTGGCTTTTTAGTTACATGCGTAATATAATACGTACTCACGGGTTGGAAGAAAAGAATGGAGAATATTATACCTTGTATCAGAGTTAGAATTCGATAAACATGCTTTTTATATAGCCGTCTTCTTACCTTAAAGTTATTTGGGAATCCGCGATAGTAGAGCTTATTCTGTGGAAATGCCAATTTACAACGTACTTAGTACTGTCCAAAAGATACGCCCATTAAAGGTTGAACAGACAGATAGTAGACGTTATACAACTGCCCTTTGGTAATTTTTCGGGTACGGAACTCTAAAAAGAAGCACGTAAATCGGGTCACAAAATGTGAATGAAATATGTATTCGGTTTACATACTGTGTACTACCGGACCGGAATACGCAACGTAGGTAGGCCCCTCTAGGTGGACCGCCGATATTTTAAACGTCGCACAAGTCGCGGGCAACCGGTGAATGGAAATGGCTGGTTGTCGTACCTAGTGTTAGTCCAAGGGGGATGCCTTCGTTCAGCAGTGGACGCCTCCGGGCTGGTGATGATGATGATCTGCGTACTAAATTATGCGAACCGTGAAAACCTTTACCAATACTTTTTGTACTCAGTTAAAAATAACATTGTACCTACGTGTTTATTTTTATCTAGATCACACGTGCAAGGATGCTATTATAGAGGTTAGAGGAAAAACATTCCAGATTTCTATTTTTAACTCGCGGTTATCAGTTCTCGAATACTTATTTGCACGGTACTTCCTTATCTGACGCCTGGTGATAAATTGGCCTAACTTAATTTGTACATTTTCCCAACTACTCTATAAATAGATACGCATGTCTACGTGGCTTAGTGGTAAAACTTTAACATACTAACTTATACTTGAATGATAGTAAACCAATAGTAGACCAAAGTTCTGATAACTTAGTTTAACATTATTTTTAGCAAAGTTAATGTAGATGCGCTGATACAAATATTATAACAACCTCGAATCAAACACTAGATTTTAAATTTGGCTGACCTAAAGTGTATAGTATCTCTCCCGAGGCATGTAAATAGGCAAAAAGTAATTTATTTATATCAAATAAACACAATGAGGTGATGTCAAGTACTTATCCTGATCCAAGAGAATTTATAATGAAATCATGAAATGAAATCATTATAAAAAATATACCTAACGTTGTAAACTTATAAAACTACAATACTGCGAATTTGACAAACTGGTAAGACAATAACGCTATTCCCAAGATCCCCATCCATTATGTCCGGCATACGCCATAATAGATCGGATAGGACAGACAAACGCGTAGGAATTAGACTAAGCAATAGGCCTGTTGGACAATCTTCGAGTACGGAACCCTAAAACTATCGTCAGATTACTTTACTTAATTAATTGACATTTAAATATATTTTTCGTAGTTATTCGTTTTTGTCTGTCGGCCGTCGACTACAACTTGCTTCCTTTAGTGCGTTAAGCAAACAGGATACTTTAGTCAACTCATTCATACTGTTTACATGATTTAATACGGCACACGTCGCCACTTACTGCAGAATTAGACACATTTCCTCTTCGTCAAATGTGTGACGAATTTTAAGTAAGGTGCTTGGCTTGATGGTGACACTGCAAGCGAGTAGCGATTACTGAAGTGTTTTGATCATATTTTATGGTCGCTATATTATATGTATCACTAGCAGGGCAGGGTTTCACCCGCTCTCTTACAAGAACGTATATTATTCCGGAACAAAAACCTTTGTTTTTTTTATACAGTCAAGTGACGAGACGAGCAAGACTTTCACCTGATGGTAAGCGTCACGCCTGCCACTAACAGTAGCAGTGCCAGAATTGTGAACTTGCGAACACAACCCTGCGCCGCACTGCACTGCGCTCGTCACCCTGAGATATTAGATGTTAAATCTGTTCATACCCAATAATTTCTCTGGTAACATTGATCTTTAAACCAGAACACAGTAATGCTTGCACACTACTACTTGGCAGTTGAATAACTGGCAAAGGTGTGGTACTTCGCCAGGCGGACTCTGCAGTAGAGTTCTATACCACTACAAAAAACGACTGTTAATTCAGGGTATAAGTTTGTATGTGATATTCGAGCATATATATACTTATGCGATCTCTATTACAAATTCTAATCTAAGTCAAAAACTTACGCCTTTAAAAAAAAGTGTGATACCTGCCACTGCCTTTTAGAATGCGACTTATTCGCTTATCGCTAGCACACGGACGGCGAGCAGCTCACAATATTTTTATGGGCTCTGGATGAATCATTCGTCTGTAGAAGTTTTAGGATGTCCATAATAAGCCATGTTGTCACGTATTTAATATTCAACGCTCGTTTTTGCAAGTTTACTGGATTGTTTAGTTTGAGAAGTAGATATCTAGAGTGAATCCTATCAAAACTAAAACAATAAAACAAAAAAAAATAAAAGACGGTTTTTACATTGAATAGGTTGAAGCCTTGGAGGATCCAACTCTCTCAAAGGTTGAAGCCGAGGATGATATTTTTTTATGATACTTACTACTACTTACCTACTTATATTGTATAGAAATACAAATACATATAGTTTATTGATAACACCAAAGTTACAAGTCAAATCATCAGATATTTACTTACTTACTTTTTTTGATTACTTTTTTTTAAATGTTAGTCAGCAATAGGCATGCTTACCTCCTGGTGGTAAGAGGTCGCCACCGCCACTACACCCAAAGCATTGCTGGTGAAATACCTTCTCTTCAGGGTAAAAATACTATTAACATTTTGGGAATAGTGGGTACGGGTACGGGGGTTGGGGAAACCCGACAACGGATGCCGTTTAATAGAGTCATTAGACAGGACAGTTTCCTATTACTCGTACGAAGCCGTACAATAAATCTTTGATCGTAACTCGTAGGCTATAAACTAGTAATAGCTAAATGTGAGAAACTCCATCCGTTGTTGGTGAACCTTATTAGGTACCTAGAGATTGTGTAGCAATTTATTTATTTATTGATAGACTAGATTTTGATCACATAGGTCACCTGATGTTATACCAAAAACTTAAACGAAACGATTCGATCCCTTTTTCGCGCCTCTTTCCAAATTCTATTCCATTGTTCGAACTGATAAAAAGAGGAACGCGATGCCCGATTGGGTGTTTCGCGATAGTTACAATCTGGGTGTTTTCAAGTCGCGAGTGAATTTGTTTCTTTTAGGCAAGCGTGCTATCGTAGACTACAAAGGACCAGGAAACTGTGGATCCATGAGTAGTGGACTGTATTTAGGTTCAAAATTAATGATCTCGTTCACGTTCAATGTTTCAAATCCAATTTACAACTTTCCTATTCGCTTAACATTAGTATTGCAACCCTTTTAGGCTACATTTACAACAATGTGAGGATGTGGTTGAAGATACTAAACATACCTTACCTAGCCTAGAATGAGATCTCATTCTGTATACTCATTTAGACGCTTTCTGTATAGGAATGCTAGGAACTTGAAGACTCATTTTTAAATTGATAGTGGGTAAGTAGCCTACCAAGGACGCTACCAATTATAACCACCATGCACCAAAATAATAATGGTTGCTTAAAAAAAAAAAAAAACTTCAATATCAAATTTCCTTCACCAACACGTCAAGCTTACTACACTCAGAAAGATAGTAGAGTAGTCATTTTACTCTCCTTGTAAGAATTTAATTATTTGCACACAGTGGCTTGGTCGGATTCACAAACAATTCAATGTAAAACTGAAAGCTTCCAAGCGTGCTTGCTCGTAAAACCACGTACCGTGTGAAGTGACCTTTACGAATCACGCACTTACTACGTACAACTCATTGTTTCTGTTTGTTCCACAGTCTTTAAATACGACTCCTATAAATAAAGCAAGGCGGTAAGCGTCGACAAGCGCAACCGACATGAATAGCTTGGCGCATTTGCGTCGCCCTCACAGAGTACATACAAAGAAGAGATGGCATAACAATTATGTTACTACGTCTACTGTAAATCTGCGCGGGATGTGGAGATTATTATGCGTCGCCTTCTTCTCTACTAGTATTAAATTATCTTTGCTATAAATTAATCAAAATACTTCTCGATCGGACGGTCGAACTTCACCAATTCCACGGTTTAATGCAAAATAAGCATTTTATTGCTAGACTAGACAAATCTTGAAAGTATTTAAGTCTAAGAAGGTACACACAAGAACAGGAATAGGAATTAAGTATTTAATAGTAAGGCTAAAGTTCCCCTCCCTATTAAGGGGATGGCCATCACCTAGTAGTGTACGTCTTCTGGCTTATGATGAAGGCTAAGGTTTCGTGGCCCCAAATTAAACACCAAAACTTGTCTTGTGTGAACTTGAACAATTGATCTAATGTAACTGAGGCTAAAGTACGCCGCTATGGAGCCGCTTTACCACTTCGTGCCGATAGCTGTGGAGACCCTGGGTTGTTGGGGCATTGAAGCTAAGGAGCTTTTCAGGGAAATAGGGCAAAGGCTCAATATTAAGACAGGTGACTCCCGCTCCGGTTCGTTCCTGGTGCAGAGGATGGCCATTGCCATTCAACGTGGGAACGCGGCGAGTGTGATGGGCACCTTTGCACCGGGAACGGCCAGGGGCGGGTTAAATGATTAGTTATTAGGTTATTTTTATGGGTTTTCTATAAATACATACTATTGACATTTGTAATATTTTTATTTGTTTATTTTTAACGATTTAATAAAAATACAGTTTGATGTAATTGAACCGAAAACCGTATACAGTATTAAAGAGTTTCTTCATTTATACAGTGGCCATTCTGTGCATTCTGGTCAAGTTAGTGGTCAAACGCAAGCCTATCGACAAATAAAAAATAAACCCTTAAAATCATAGTTTTTCAGTATTGTGACACCATCTTTGTTGAATAGTGAAAGGATTTTGACGATGACATCAAGTCTGGTTTAGACACAGCGCAATAAACACTTATGCCATCTCCTCTTCGTATATATTCTATGTACAGTCGCGCCGTAAATTTGCCTTTGACAAAATAGCATAAAACTCTGGTGTCACGTCACACGTCACGTGGTCACGTGAGAGATGAGAATAGAAAGCACGTGTTAATAAGTAGGTGTGTAAGGATGATTAAATTCTTGATTATTATTAGCAGTAAATGTACTGACTACTGATTAACCTGTTGACACGGGTATATCCTAAAACTGCATCCAGACTAAGGTTTGGGTAGTCTCGTCATTTTCAAAGTCCCGAGACACGAGACCACCTACAATCAAACCCCTAATCCAGACCCACCGGAAGACAGGCAGCAGCAATCTCTCAGTTAACGGTGGTGAGCATTCTGCGTAAAACACAGAGTAAATAACAACACACAGAATAAATAATAGTACTAAGTACAGAAAGTTAACTCCGCAAAGGAATTTAAATAAATAAGGACTCTATCTACTAGACAATAAAGTAGCAATTCAACTCGCACAGCGCTGGATACCGCTCGCTATATTCACCTAGATATACCGCTCTCTTTCTATCACATATGCTTAGTTACGTGCGACGAGGCTAACGTGCGGGCGGCGACTGACTTCTGCCTTGCATTGTCCACCTGGACGGAGCGCCGGCCGAACATACCTAAACTGCGGAGTGATACCCCCCCTGCCCTGGACTTGAACCCGCGGCCTCACTATTTCAAGTGGAGCGGCCCCACAATTAAGCTACAACGGCTTTAGAGTTTTGGTAGTAGATATTAGGCTACCACATTACTTCTAAAAGGACATTTGGGTATTGCTCTTCTATAATAATAAGTAACTAAGTAATCCAATTTCCTCTACGATGGAGGTACGTAGCCATTCGGCTGTGGGCGTAGAATTTACCCCGTCTCGTAGACATCTCGTAGACGACACGGCCATTGAGGTGGGACCCGTCGAGAAAATTCTACAAGTAGGTCAGAGGTCAAGGAGTTCGAGAGTAGAAGATACTAGATGCGGTAAGTATCGTAACATTTTTATTGCGCTAAATGTAAAATTTTATAGCTCTAGCTGGTGAGTTTTGGTGCCGAGTCGCTTTTGTTATAATGAATTGGTGTAGACTTGTAGGAGTCGAAGCACTTAATAATGATACCTACTTTAAATCTATTTTAACTGTGAACTCAATACTCAATACTACTCAATACTCAATCATTTATTGCAACATATATGGCTACATGCAGGTCTTAAGTAACATGTGTATATTACAGTAATACATATGACCCTTGTCAGGGTATGGCAACATTTGGCTACTAATTATGGCTACTTCTTTTTTAGTGATTTGTCAGAATTTATCTACATTTTGCGATATTCGACTGACTTTTAATGGGTTATTTCTTTATAGTCGTACTAAAAGTAACTAGTTTAAATAAAATTATCACTTTTATAATAATAATTATATGCGTTGCTGTAGCGAACTCTCAATAACTTTCTTTTAACTCTATTCATTTTGCTCTATTTCATACAAAAAGTATGGGAAATTTGAACCACTAAGCCATTGAGGTCAAAAATAGAATAAACGATTTAATTAAAACAAAAGGAAATATTCAATTATCTGACGATTTTTTTATTAAAACCTCCTACGAGAGAGAGAGCTAGATCCTCCAAGCCTACTAACTACCTAAATTTTAAGATGAGAGAAAATCAAGGTCTTATTTTTTCCTCTTGCCTCTTATTAATCCTAAAGGAGATCTAACAAAGCAGGAACATTGCATAAATCATGAACAACTGCACAAACATTCATTTTGCAGTAAAGAGGTGAAAACACGGTTACAACCTCATTTGCGGAGCTGGATCTGGGTTACGAGTGTTGGGAGAATCACGATGACGTAAGAGGGAAGAGCTGTTACGGGAATTATGTGTTTGAAACATCGATTTATTTTGGTAGTTAGTACCAATGAGTTATGTAATCATAAAATAATACTTCAGTATTATTTTATGATTACAGTGAAATGTTAGTCCAAGAGGGAAGTCCTGCCTCGGAGGATGAGTATGTCTATTGTATATATACTAATCATTATGCACAACTTTTAAATTACGGCTACAACAAAGATTATGAAGGATGCGCCATCGCGTAATAAAACAACGTTTGAAAATTACCCCCACGCCGTCATGTTTACGACTTGCGCTGGAGTGTCAAAGATGATAGCACTTTTATGAGAGCAAAAGGGATAGCGCGCGTCTCGCTTAGTGAACGCAGACAGGCGAGACAGTCCTTAGGGCCGTCTTCACGGGGCCATTTTAGGGCGCGATATGACATATCTCCCTCCTTATATATATAATATCATTGGGCTACAAGCAGTTCATTAAACTTGGACAAAATTTATGAAACAGCTGTTTTTTTTCATGATTTCAGTGTTGCCATAGTAAAAGTAGTGCAAGCATAATGATCAGTACACACATACCCGTCAGTATTGTTGAACCTTTTTGTTACACATTGTATAAAATTATCATGTAGCCCCGTAGTGAGAGAACAAGAAAAATGAATAATACGCTTCTTATTTTTTTAAACAACCGACTTAATTTTTGCCTACCTGGATGACATCTTCATATTTTCCAGTTATTTTGATTTATTTCAGTAATTTTTTACACATTAATACTTGCACACTACGGCTTGGCTTGAATAATGGACAAGGTGTGGTACTTCCCCAGGCGGACGCTGCAATAGAGTCCTACCACTATGGTGGTTTCAATGTACATTTTTAATGAAATGCGCTCGTGTAGTAGGACCCTCTATACTAAAATACCCATCCAGTATTAGCGTATCCTTGTCCAACTGACAGCTCATTCGCCTGAGATCTGGAGCGTGCTATGACGTCATAATGTACCTAAGTCGATTCGTTCAGTGATTCGGCGGAAATGTTGTAAGGAAATTAAAATAGCAACTCACTGTTTGCGATACGTAGCGCTCATGGCGTAGAGCTTGACTCTACAACCCGCGGCTGGTGAAGCGTCGTGGATGTGGTCCAATCGCCCTTCGAGGGCAGGCCTTAGTGCATCTGGACTGTTAAAAAGGCTAATTGTGCTTATTATGCTAGAGCTATAGCTCTAGGATGAATGTGTTCATCCGCCATTAACGCTTTAATCGATTTGAATATTATGACGGGTAAGGCAGAGATATGTAGCTTAATTGGTAAAGCAGTTGAGACGGAATCCCTGAGATTGCTCGTATGCAGTTCAAGTCCTGCCAGAGGTCATAATTTTTCTTACTGTCTATGCATTAAAAACATAGAAATACCCAAAGTGTTGAAACACTTCATATAAAATACTATTAATTCCATAATTATATGCCAATAGTAGGTTACTCACCTAGGTAGTAAAAGTAAAGAATGTCTCAGATCTCATGTTAGGATACATGAGATCTGAGGCTTTACTAGCTCCCGTGGCGTGTATACGATTTTACGTGCCGCTGCGAGGAGGAACTAGTTCCTTTCGCTCCGCGTAGAGGGGCTAAAGTAGCCACCTTAGCCCCGTAGGCACGTAAAGTATTTTTTCGATGACACTTCTAGCAAGCGCTTTAATCTTTAGATCAATGTTTCGATGAATTAAGTACTTATTTTCACGTTTCCAGATTTCGGTTGTATTTTATCGACAATAAACTTTTATCGACAGAAAACGTTAGGCAACAAACTTCAGATAAATATGATTCTGTAAGTTATTTGACGTTATGTAAGACTTACGAGTACCTTTTATTTGTGCAGGTATTTATTTCAGGTTACGTCTTACCATTAGGTATAATAAATAACAATCATGTAACAATTTATGAACTACATATACGTAGGTATACGATGAATAGCCAGCATCGTATACCTCCAGACAATATGTAGCCACACCTTTGCCTGTTATTCAACCAAGAAGCCAAGAAGTCTGTAGTGAGCATTGAGCAAGCTTTACTGTGTTTCAGATTGAAGGGCAACGTTACAATCATGTTCTTTTCAGCGCAGTTCAGGCTAAATTGTACTCTAATTGTATACAACAGTCTCGATATTCCACAGTAAAGTTGAGGCGCGCACCTATGCAACCGACGGAGGCCGCGTGACCGAACCAAGCGCTACAGTAGAAAATCGACACACTCTTTTATACAAACAAAGTACAAATTACTTAGATTGCACTGAATATGACATTGTTGTGTTGACTGCTTTTATACACGTTTTATATGGGGGTGAACCAACCCTGCTGCTAAGTAGGTGCTATCATGTCACTAATGCGTAATGATTTCTTTGTCTAGATACGCCTGAGCACAGAATAAATAATAGCCTGAGATAAGAAATCTTCAGGGCCCTGTTTTAAAAAAATACGTGCAGTCATAGACGGTTTTTATGAGTTTGTGTTTTCCCAAAAAATATATTTGTATCTATAAGATGTGAGAATTGAACTAACTAGAAAATCTTTCTATAAATTTTAGATAAGAAGAAAAAAAAATTACAAACCACCTCTATTTTTACATATTACAACAGGTTTAATTATTCAATTTTTACAAATTTAGCACGAAAATTTATTCGAATCGAATCTTGACACGAACGAATCTGCGTAACTGCCATATTTTTGCTCCGCTTAATGTAGCCCTATCTCATTCAGCTTTAGAATAATGATTGATCGCAGTAAAAAATGTGCTTGACACATGGATGTGTGTGACCTTTTTTTTTTTTTTTTTTCTTAGTTCTTGGCATCGCACGTTGTGCATTCTGCCAGTGTCAAGTTTATGATTTTTTCAAGTATTTATAAGAAAATCATCAAGTCAAATAAGTCATGATATCACAGTCAGTCACACGAAATTAGTCATAGTCGAGTCCAAGTCATGCCCTAGTAAAGTTGTGGCGACTTTACTATGAGCTTCTACGGAGTTTTGAAAACAACACAAAAAGACATGTTTCACCACATTATATCACTTGCCCACACTCGTGCATGTAATTCAACACTCAATGAATAAAACACCACCATTTTTAATCATTAATTCGCGAAAATACACAAGTTTAAGAAAATAATAGAATGCAACGACATGATTTTTCCGTGTTCCCGCCAAAAACCGTGTGTGACCTTAAGACTAATAAATTCTCTTTCACAAAAAGTAAACGCCATCTCTCGGATTTCGCGGTCACTACGTGCAGCGCCAGTAAGGCGTGGTAGAAGAAGCACAAACTATACGAAACTAGAAACGACTTACCTAATACCTAAAAATAAAAGGTTTTATATAAAAGCAATTTTAGTTTGACTTTAAATGTTGACTTACCGGTCATAAGAAACGCCACCTTTTTTTTACTGCATTTTGAAATGTATTTCGTACAACCCTTCACCACACAGTATGGCATTTTGCACTCAAGTAATCACGTCGGACGTGCGTCGCAGACTGTGCAGACATCGGTGTCAATGCGGTTCTTTGACACCGACGAATGGGCGACATTTCAAAATAGCGTCCAACCCGTCCCTCTATGTATGTCTATGCTAATGCGCGTAAAATGTGAACAAACAACATGTTATCATTTCAGCCCTGGCTCAGCGTCCTACCTGCATTTTGAATTGATTCAATACGTACTTAATGCCTCGTGTCCAGAAATGTAACCCACGGTCGTTTTCTTTCAATAAAACTTGAATAATAACGCGAGGCCATGCGTCCTTAGTTGAGTGTCAACAAGGGCAAAATATGAAAGACAAGAGAGAAAAGCAAATGCAAAGCTTTTTGCAATTTCTAAAGACGGAAATTTGCACACATTGCTTATACGTTCATACAATAACATTACAGATATTATTAAAATACTATATACTATTATTTGACGGACTGGTGCCAACGTGCTCGCAGTACCGACAATATAAATGTCATCCGACGCACGGTAGCGCTCGGTTGTGAATGCCACTCGCGGTGATCCATTATAAAACTGATTGGATCGTCTTCATATTTAAGAACATCGCTATAACACTAACTACCGATTGACTTAGACCTTGTCGAACTATGCCTCAACTGTCGTCTGGTCTAGTACGATTAAATAACAGAGCAATTCAGTAGGTACAGTCATGATACACCCTTCGGGTGGTATTAATGGATGTCGAGTGCGGCTTATTATAGGTTAGTCGGTAAGTACTGACCTAATGCTAATCTATGTGGGGCGATCGATACCTACATAATACATTACTTTACGCGGAGTTATGCGCAACCGACTGAAATGAACTGAACGTATCGGCATGAACAATAATATATTTTTTATCGTCGGCGATTTTGATTCGATTTTGATGTATGTATGTACATTATGAACAACTTTTACTATGGGGCCAACCCCGAAATCACAAAAAAACCATCTGTTCCATACATTTTGTCCAAGGTCAATGAAGGTCTGTTATATGGGCCCGTGTATTTTAAGTAACTCCTGTTGCCTGAAATAAACGATTTATTAATATTATTATTAATAATGAACTTTTTATATGGAACAGTTTTTTTTTTCACGATTTCAAGGTTGACCCCATAGTAAAAGTTGTTCATAATGATGAGTACATACATAATATACCCTTCAGTATTGTTGAGCCTTTTTGTTACAGATTGTATAAAAACCGGTTTTTTTTGCAGAAATATTTAGTAGGTACATCGCATCATCAGCCAGTGAAGTCCACTGCTGGACAAAGACCGCCTAAAATAGAGTCCGCCTTAGCCTGGCCGCACACGCATTCGGCACGGCTTCTGTCATGCACCGGTCCGGCGCCGTACGACCATAACACACTGCGCACAATTAACTGGTGCGAGCGAGACGGGCGTCTCGCTCCTGGTGCCTGACGGAAGCCGTGCCGAATGCGTGTGCGGCCAGGCTTAAACCCCTCGCTTGGCAAGCTGCTTGGGATCACAGAAGGGAGACTGCTGCCCGTCCTCCGTTGGTTCTGGATGTAGTAGGTACTTGCTTCATTCTAAACAAGAATTTCGAATATGGTAGTGAGGTAAATGGTGCAGCTTTATATTTGGAGGAAATATTTCTAAGCTTAAATCTCCGACGCCAAAAAAAGTCGAAGCAATTGTATAACATGTATACCTACTGCGTGGTCGCGAGGTCTAATATTCGCAGAGCTACTCGTATTCATATACATGTCGTTTATGTTAATAAGAATATATTTTTAAAAAAAACGTAAAAATGTCGAAGGACATTTTACACACAGTGCCATCTAGCCCCATACTAAGTATAGCTTGTAATATGGAAACTAGATAGCTGATAGAATACTTATATGCTTTTTTATTTAGATTGTGTTATTACATGAATATACGTGTAGACTAAGCCAATAAATCCTCCCGTTATAGATATTTGGACAAACTGGCCAGGCCAACGACCAAGTCTCTATTCTCCCTGAAAAACAAAAGCCTTGTGAAAGCCTGTGAATTCAAACATTTCAAACATGTGATGCATCACGCCTATGCAGCGTGTAACGCAGAGTAACGTGATACTGAAGTGCACAACACGCCACACGTGACGTTAAGCTGAAAACTGTAGTGTGTGACACCTGGGATGACGTCATACTGTGTACGTACAAGCCACCTTGGAGGATCTAGCTCTCGGCTGGGTATATAATCAAAGAGTTACACGTAAGTTTATTGTTGAAAAGGTAATCTATGTATTTAACAAGTACTTTAAAAAACAACCGACTACTTGCATGGATGACATATTTTTTCTAGTTATTTTTTCACATATATAATATTTAAATCAAACCTATTCTGTGTTTTTTTTTTTACCGGCTTCTTATAACAATTCTACAGGCTTAGTTTCTTAGGGTTCCGTTGGACACCCCTCGATTATGGAACCCAAAAAATCTACCTTATAAGAGAAAAGAAATCAACCCAAAGCCTAGGCTCCGTAAAAGTGCCCATTTTACTACAATGCAAAGTCATTCCAAGTCAAGTTATTCATGAATTCGGACTTGACATGGTGAGCCAATTACGCTATGCCTATTAAAGGCAATTGACATTTGTTCTTTTAAATCATTCCTAATTGACTAGAATGCGCTTTTCAATCAATTAGGTACAGTATCTTCTGAACCGCACTAGGCAACCAGTTGAGGTGATTACAGAATTTGCGTTATTATGGAGGTTTTCCTGGGAAATGTATAAAAATTAAAAATTAGAGTGTCCTTAAAAAGTAACATGTTTTTGTTTTTGCTCTATCGTAAAAATGGTAAAGGAAAGCCTGAGTGAGTTAAATTTCTGTGATTACAGAAAACTCTAAAGTATAACAACCAGTAATAAAAACCGGTCAAGTGCGAGACGGACTATAAATATTAAAGTCCAGAATACTGCGCGGCATTATCTCGGTCGCGCATCCCAACAATTTTGAACACCTAAAATCACTGAATTTATACCTCTAGTTATGAAAAAGCGGTGAAATTATTGATAATAACTTATCAAAGGTTTAGAAAAAATAAATATCGTGATAGATGCAAGTTTTCATTCATAAAACTGGACAAAACCTAAAATAATTTTGTTAGGTTATATTATAATGTTTAATTTAGTTACATCAATATAATATTTATTGCTGAACCTTTGTAATGTTATTCTCAGCAATTTCACCGAATATGAACTTATATAACAACATTCAGTGATTTTATATCATAAAAAATTATGAAATATGCCAAAACGCGATGTAAAATTGTGTGGTGATACGGAATACTTGGTGCGCGAATCCGACTCCCACTTGACCGGTTTTATTTTTTTCTTCTAATTCAGCAACATTTAATTATTAAGACGTCAATTTGGAACTTACATCACGTGCTGTAGCAACAAGAGTTAGAATTAAACGTGGTTCACCAACTTAAACAATGGCTTGAAGCACAGTAAAGTAACTGAAAGGAAACTCGGAACTTAGTTTCACGGAATAATATTGCTTTGTGATAAAAAAAACGTGACTCTGTACTTTACTCATGGCGGAAATTCAAACAGCTTTTTTTTATCAGTAGCTAAGCCGGGATTAAGTATTATTTAAATTATTTCGTAAAACTATTTCCAATACATTTGCTCGAAAAATGCATTTACGAAGCCTGTATACATCGTTCGAAAGTTGAACATTACGCACCATATAACTATATAGGCGTGCGGTAAAATAGGTACTCTTAGCTAGGCGTGCGGTAAACCTATTTTTCCGCAAGCCTAGTTGTATAGCGCCGCGCGCCATGCGTTATGCGTATCCTATATGCTATTTTATTAATTTCTATAAAAATATATAAGAAATGCACCAAGGAGTTTGACATTATATTATATGTTTCTCATCATTGGGCTATTACTTGCGCAGAGTAAAAAAACTGTTTGTTTTTTAACCCTGCGCAAGTAATGGCCCAATGTTGAGAAACATAACACGGATGCTGCTAATGAAAAGAGTTTACAATGATGTGATGCTTGTCTGAAAATTTAGGTGAATCAAATCCAGTTGGCACCGGTTCGGATTTTAGAGCAAAAACATAAACTAATGTATAAAGAGATATTTGGAATTGGGGCAGGGTTGCAATCTGGATGAGATGAAAAGGGCATCGATGTAATTGTGTCACTGGACATACTTGCTTGAGTGGCTTTATGACTGTGAGATGTCAAATATTACTGCCACAGTATAAAATTTGGATTCCAGTGTAATGCTCAAAATAAATATGAAAGACTAACTGTACCCCGCGGTTTCATCCGCGATTCCTTTGATAATATGTAGCCTATGACATGTTTTATTCCAAGGTATAAACTATCTAGCGTAGGTAGGCCTCCCACTAGATGGACCGCCGACATTGTTAAAGTCGCGGGTAACCGGTGGATGCAAATGGCAGGTCGTCGTACAGTGTGGCGGTCTAAGGGCCTCTCCCTTAGACCGCCTCACTTCGCCACACCTTCGTTCAGCAATGGACGTCTCCGAACTGATTATGATAATAAACTATCTATATCAAACATTCCAATAGCTACGTTCAACCGTTTTTGGGTAATAGAGTAACAAATAACTTATTATTTGAAAAAAGGCGAGAAATTAATTGTGTTGTATATAAATGAAAATTGTATTCAGAAAGCTGTGATCAAAATGACCAGTACCGTATAAAATTATAATTAACAAACAAAATCAACAATAAGACTGACTAATTACTAATTATTATTGACATCACAACTATTTGGCACCGGCTTAAATGATTTCTATACCTTTATCATCATCAGCTCGGAGTCGTCCACTGCTGAACAAAGGTTCCTCTTTAGATCGCTGCATTGTCCGACAGAACACCTGCCTTTTACATCCATCGGTTGCCCGCGACTTTCACAATTCGCCTTCCGGTTCATGGACAGGACACGACTCTAGATCCTTTCTTCTCCATAGGTTATCAGCCATCCATGATAATATATTATCATTAAAATACTGGATATGACATCATGTATTTCAAATTTCAATAATTCTAACCAGATTACACCAATTCCGTTTGACTCATACAGGATTCCAATTCCCAGTAATCTTATAGAGCTCCAGCAACAGAATTCATTAGGCCCCCAACAGAACGCGTGATGATTATTGATGATTTCAATTAATGAGTCATACAGTAGGTAGGACTCCGTGAATCCAGTGTCCAGATGTCGTCAGTTCTGTGAATAGTGGATTTCAGATGAGAGAAATACAACAAACTACAAAGACTACTTAGCCTACTACACAACAAAAAACAAATGGACCTTGGAGGATCTAGCTCTCTCTCTATATAATCAAAGATCCAAATGAAAGTCTAGAGAAAGTCTAGAGACAATCCACTCCACAAATGCTCAAACCCACTACCAGTCGGCAGCGTACCCAGCATGCTGGCGGCAGACAGAATTAACAATTAACAATTATCATTATTTATTTAGAGCATGGTACAACTCAGATATTATGTTGAAAATTAGCTGCGCTCCGCGGTTTCACCCGCGTGCTGGTGAAAATGGGCGATGATGATGATTACGAAAAAGTAGTCTATATGTTATTACGGTAAATAAGCTATCTCCATTCCGGTTTCATCCAAATAATTTCGGGCTTATTGGCATTTGGCGTGAAACAAATACACATACCGACAATCGTTCGCATTTTAATATATCTATTAGTGTAATATAATAAGTTATTGTGGGCATAACAATTAAAATCATTACTAGCTTGTTAGGTAAAACTTAGTATTAAATAGGTCAGAAAACAAGAGAAACTTAGTTAAAATACTTTTTTTATATCATTTATGTAATGAAATAGAAAGAGATAACAAATTACCAGGGCACCCACAACTTTAAACAACCAAAAAACCAAAGGCCACGGCCAAGGCTTTAGGCAGAGAAATTAGATCTTTGTAAATCATAATATCTTTGTAAATATCAGCCCTTCTTCCATAAATAAATAATATTTCTTCCCAACAAAAGCTCACTTTACAATCTACCCGTCATCTTACCTATCTATAATTATATTCTAATCTACAATATCTATTCTTTGCATTTTTTTGCCGACTACGTAGTACGTCAATGTGCTCATGTGTTCCATTTATCTTTAATAATATCATTTTTGTTTTATACGGGAATACTCACGTTTAAATAAATCGGATACTCCGACTATGAACAAAAATGTGTCAAAACCACGTTAGTTTTTTAATAATATCCTACGCTTTTAATCATATATTTTGAATTTTGTCGTGTGTATAGATTAATATTCCGTGTAGACACATTCTAAGAATTCATTTCGTCATTCTAATATTGTTCTGCGAGTTCATCGTCCATCTCATTGTCTCTAATATGTCAACGAGTACAAACTAACGTTCCCAGTTACCCGTCCGACGTCACTTTATGATTCAGATGGCACTGGTTTGCAGCGGATCCCCTACGTTAAACCAATCAGCTTCCGACGCTAATTGGCAGATCGGATCTAACTAGAATCCGGCTGATAACTTCTGGGTTCGGTGACGTTTACACAATAGGAATTCTTAAGGGGATTGCAGTTACCCAAGGCATTACTGGCATCGTTTGGTTGTAGTTATCATTGGGATATATGTTTCTCGTTGGCACTACCAGATAGTGCTTAAAGAAATGGCAGTTCCCCAAGGAACTACTGGATATCGTGTAACATTAGAGTAAGTATCAACAGTTTTGTTCTTTTCGAACATAAAATATTTAAATCTTATTATTATTGCAGATTAAGTTTAAGATAACATTAAAATAAATTAAGTAAACCAAAATGCTACACCACGCACGCTGAAAACCAGCCCTGCGTGACCCTCCGGGACCACGCAGCACAGCGCAGTATGTTACTGGATATCGTTTGGTTGTAGGTATCATTGGAAAATATATATCCTTTTGGCGCAACAGGTATTGCTTAATAGAAAAGCAGTTCCCCGAGGCACTACAGGCATCGTTTGGTTGTATCATTGGGATAATAATATATTTTCCTTCAGCACAACAGGCAGTGCTTAAGGGAGAGCAGTTCTCTAAGGCACTAGACACTACTGGTAGTGTAACGTAGTTGTGCCACGGGTAAGAAACGGGGTTTGATTTTCAATTAGCTGTTCTGCAACTTACGGGTTTAGGGTTCTGTACCCTAAAGGTACACCTACGTCGTCTTTCTATCCGTTCGACGTCCGCCGGAATCGTAATAGGTATCCGGTTGATCACAGAATATTATTGTTTATTAAGGCGGATTATAAATTTGTACATTTAACATTGTGCTCATTACGTATTTTTACAATTTACCATACTGATACAATTTAGTTTAGACTGGCTGTATTTAGGAGTGTAATTACGTTGGTATCTTACATTTGACATCTATCTATGTTAGTATCTAGTCATATCTATACGTTAACGAGTTAAATGAAATTCGTGAATGGCGTCATGTTTAGGCGCGCTGAAATGTTGACATCACTTCGAATTCGCTGAAACAACATGATTAATTAGGTAGGGCACAAAAAATGTGAAGTTTTGAAAGACATTTTTCGCACAAACTTTTATTCTATTCATGTTTAAATGTACTCTTAATATTACTTATTAATCTCTCTTAAATTACTTATTACTTGGTTCTATCTTTTGCTGTTTGCCTCGAAACCAAACTAAGTACTTGATAATAAAAATGCTGAAGTTTGTTGGTATGTGTGTTTGTTACCTCTTTATGGCAAAACGGCTGACCGAGTTATTAGACTCGGAATGGATATAGCTTTCTCATTCTATTTATTCAAGGGCAAACATTTATGTGACGAACATAAATGTTTGTTCTGTGTCTGGGTGTAGTATGTATTATAAGTACGTATTTACAAAAAAAATAAAAAAATATATAAGTATTCTATCAGCTATCTAGTTTCCATATTACAAGCTTTGCTTAGTTTGGGGCTACATGGCGCTGTGTGAAAAAATGTCCTGCGATTTTTTATTTTTTTTAATCATCATCGTCATCACGCGGGTGCAACTGTGCGGCGCAGTAAGTAATAAGTCCAGAGCTAGCTGAGTAGTAGAAACCAACCACCTACCAACCAACGTTCACCACCACCAACCAACCACCACCAACCAACCACTACCAACCAACCAACCAACCAACCACCCAACCTATGTGCGTATAGAAATAATTAGTAAGTATACTTGTAAAACAAAATCATCAATTCCCAACAGTAGGTATTATTAGTTATGTGTTTCTAAATAAATATCAACGATTAATCCAAGATACATGATCCATTTATCATGTCTATGACGTAAATCGTACCAACAAATAGAAAGGTGCAAAACAAATTACCCTCGTCATCTTATCACGACTTGATGGATCCAAGTACCAAAAACTCGATATATCGGTTCTGCAAGCTGTTTAACGTTATTTATTATCATTTGCTTACGTAGGAGACGTATCTGCATTTTTTTATTTGCACGCTAACTAAAAGAACAGCTAGCTACACGTATTTATATTTAAATCTATTTACATACAGTAAAATTGGTGCTTTCTACCCGTTATGGCTATGACCATGGAGGATAAGGAGTTGCGATGAGCGACTTGCAGCCGCAGATCCTATTTTGCGGACGGTATGTGTGACGTCATACTTATTTGCTCAGTCTGCTAACGTCCGCCACGCGTAACGGTCATTCTAACTTACATATTAGACGTACGATTTTTAATGTTTTTGCCTAGTAACAGTAAAAATGAAATAAATTGCTCTGTTGCTTTATATAAAAATGTCCGAGGGAAAAATTCAGATGACATGATTGGCATCTTCGTAAGTAATTTTATCTATATATTTTGGATCAGTCTATAAAATTTAAAAACGCGACATCTAGCGTGATATTAAGAAATTATGTGTTAATTCAGCTAAGTGTTAGTTCACTAGTTCGATTCTCAAAAGTTTTCCTGAAAACCGCTAGATGGCAGTACAATTAGCCACTCCTCCCGCGAACCTACACCTCCCCGCACAGTCACGCGTCTTTCTAAGGAAAAATCCTTTGATCACATCTCTGCTTCTATTACTCTGTGGCTATGACCCATGGTGCCGAAACCTGGATATTCACAGGTGTCGGGTCACAAGTTCAAACTCGGCGAGCTATGTTCGACGTTTCTGTAAAGCCTTTCGCACATTATGATACTCGCCGGCGACGAGTATCATATGCGAGTCTCGGACTAATCTACCAAGTATCGCGCATAGGTACGTTTGTATGGTGACGCGCACGTACAGTACGCTACTGGTATCCTACGTGTCCTAGTGTACGAGTCACTTTACACATTTTTGTGCGATACTTGGTGACAACTAGTCTTCGAGACTCGCATAGGATACTCGTCGCCTGTAAGTATTCATATTGTGCGAAGAGCCTAAGGGATCTTATCGGGAACGAAGTAACTCTTTTTTTATACGCTCAAGTGACGAGACGAACGAGATGTTCGCCTGGTGGTGAGCGTCACGCCTGATCATAACAGTAGCAGTGCCAGAATTTTGAACTTGCGAACACAATCCTGCGCCGCACTGCACTGCGCTCGTCACCCTGAGATATTAGATGTTAAATCTCATCATACCCAGTAATTTCTTTGGTAACATTGCCCTTCAAACCGGAACAAAGTAATGCTTGCACACTACTGCTTGGCGGTTGCATAACTGGCAAAGGTGTAGTACTTCCCCAGGCGACTCCGCAGCTGTGTCCTACCGTATTACCGTAGTAACGTAGTGCTTATAATATACTGCAGTATGCAGTATTCTCCAGAGAACCGAAGTAACCAACATAGCTCAGCGAGCACGGTGAAGTGGAAGGGTCCGTTAATTTTTCAGGCTAGAGTGGAGTCCACAAATAGGAAAGATGTAGACGGAAGGACTGAGTGACGTGGACCAGGGGCCTCATTTTCAACCGACTTCAAAAAAGGAGGTTCTCAATTCGACTGTTTTTTTTGTATGTAATATGTTACGCGATTACTCTGCCAATTATGAACTGATTTTGATGATTATTTATATTTTTTGTTTGGTAGGTAATACTTCAGAGGTGGCCCCATATAAATATTATGGAAATCGGTTCAGTAGTTTAGTTTTTAAATCAAAATTACTAGAAAATATGAAGATGTCATCCAGGTATTCGTAGTTGAAGTCGGTTGTATTTCTTTTTTAAAAAGCGTATTATTGAAACTTTTGCTCGAGTATTGGAAAAAAAATATTACACCAACTTTCGAACGATATATCATGCGAATGGTTAAAAAATGAGGCCCCAGGAGGTCAAAGTTTACCAGTAGTTTAAATGATTGATGATAAATGAGAAAAACAAAGGAAACATTTTGTGTGAGTGGGACAGAATTTGCCCTAATACATGTTAACCCATGCTCGCTTAATTAGTGTCGTCTCCTTTAACCTAGAAAGTCTGTCATGTCTGTACTTCCGTTCAAAGTAAAAGCGATAAACACATTTTTACCAAAGCCCAAAAAGTTGGATCTGGCCATAGAGGTACCTCAATGGATCTGGCATAAACACAATTTGTAAACCAAACAGAACTGAATGAGCGGCCAAAGATAATGCGCGTCGATACTAAAAGGCGCAAAAATAAGCTTTTGACGCTGAAGTGCCACTGACCTCGGAGAAGATTGATCACCGCATTGAAAACTGTGGTCTTGCGCACGTACGCTCTACATATCGTTTAAACTAACAAAAAATCTGCCAACGTTCTGGGGTGGACGGAGCGGTAGATATCGCATTTATTGTCACTATATTTCTGCAGATAACAACTGCAGCGGCCAAAAAACTTACTATACAGGGTTAGTTCTAATCAGTTAGCATCTTTTTGAGGGCATATTCTGTACAACAAAACAAAAACTTTTACTATGGGGCCAACATTGAAATCTCAAAAAACCAGCTGTTCCATACATTTTGCCCAAGGTCGAAGAACTTTTTCTATGGAACAGCTGATATTTTTTTCGCGATTTCATAGTTGGCCCCATAGTAAAAGTTGTTTGTTTGATGTACATAACATGCCCATAAAAGGATGCTAACTGATTAGAACTAACCCTGTATAACGTTAAGATTTTTAGTAGCAACTCTATTTCTTCCTTCTGACAAATACTAAACTTTCTTTCCTATGGATGTTGCTAAACCCAAAGGAAAAGGAATAGCGATTTCCACACTTCCGCCTTTTCAGGAAGAGAAGGAAATCTTTAAAAAAATGCTCGACTGTATTGGGTCACACAGAATTGGGTTACTTATACAGAATTGCACCCACCACAGATGGCCAGCTCCGTATTTTCAGCGGAACGCTGTTGAGTTATTGATGTTAGATAGGAAATTAAATTGTCGTGCAATAGATATAGACGCCTAGAATCTACATATCCAAGATTTACGTAAGAAAAAAATATGAGATAAATACTTGTCGGCATGGTCTTCCTTCAACGGGTACTTCAAAACGCAAGCAAGCTAAAATCAGAGTGCTTCGACGGAGTTTTGGCATCGGCGTCGGTAGAGAAACAATATAACGTAGTGTTAAATTCTCTTTGGGGAAGCAACTCAGAGAGCAACGACAGTAGACGCTTGTCGAGGAGCTATCTCTCACATTTTGATAGTGTCCGTATATTTTTATTTTACGAGTGATTAATAACAAAAAGACATTACATTTGTGATACAGTGAAAAGAGACAATAATAGAGAAACTTGTAACCATTTAATAATTATAAACTTTGTTATCTGTGACTTGTAGTTTATAACTTATGCTCACATTACCGGTTAAGACTAAAAGATATAGAATCAAGACAGCAATCGGCCTCCCTGTATATCAAAGAGAATTTAACACTTGGTGTATATGCTATACTTACCTATATACAATGATATTATAGTATTTATCTCAATGTCTATATAGGTATATGAGATCCTACTATAGTGCACTATTTTGATAAAGAAAAAGCTAATAAATAATTAATATAAATCTCGCAAATAATAATTAATATAAATCTTGCAAATATAAATAAATCAGCTATCACAATATCATGCGGAAAAGTGCAATTAAACATGAGAGATTTTGGTAGACTTCGCATTAGTTCGAACCGATGTTCCTTTACAAAAATGGTTACGAGAAATATGATACGAGAAGGTACTACCTCGTGATATTGTAATAGCTGAAGTATTTATATTTGCGAGATGGAACCGGTTCAAGGATCTCTAAGTGTTTAAATCTTCTCTGCGAATAGGAGATAATAGAGCAACATTTTTGAATAATTCGTACCTACACATCGACCGACTTTCGAACGATGTCGTTTAAATGTTGGTCAAACACAGACTAAGCATTCACACATCGATAGCTCGTTGTTCGGGCGCAGCGCGAAGGCAATAGTTTCTTCAAATACCTATTTTTCGAATTCCTCGCAGCCAGTCTTCTCTCGCGAGAACTCATGCGCATGATTCACAAACCGAGCCTATAGATTGTATGTATAGGGTTGTAGTCTCGGCAATAAGCTTTGTTTTTTCCTGGAATCACATTACAAAACTGGGTTGATCCTTTCTGGTGAAAGTTTAAGCTCCAGAGATTACATTTATTAGATGCTTGATCTGATTTTGTACGAATTCGCTGAGAACTTTATCGCATTTTCTTCGGGTTTGAATAAAGATTTGCCATCAGTCTGTGGCATTTTCAAAGTAATTATCTTAGCAGCACCCGCTTATTCACTAGCAATTTATCTTTTTATTTTAGTTTGCAAAATGAAATAAGTATTTTATGTTCGTCCCTTCTTACCTAACTAACTATGTAAATCGGATCCGCTATGCAGTCCTGTGGAAGTATAAACAGAAATTTCGAGCCAGAAAAAAATAAGCTTTCCGGTATTACTATAATTTAGTTTCTTGGTTACGAAACTATGGTTACACTTTCGTATCGATAGCAACCAATACAAAGTAAGTTAAAGAAAACCTCGGAGGAAGGATTTCCCTGATAACATTTCGCTGAATAAAATGGTTTGGGAATATTGACACATTATGGCAGTATAGAGGCTGTAGAGATAAAATATTCTCGGAGCAGTTTAATGATAGCTACATAGTATACTTACTCCAACAAAAAAGGTAGTGTGCAAATACTACTTTGTTCCAGATTGAAGAATAATAATGTTAGTGAAATTACTTAGTAGGTAGGACCTAAGTATCGAAAAATATATATAGGAACGAAAACGGTGAAGCTTTCCCTCAAACCAGCGATTTGCGCACAAAAATTTAAAATTCTTATAAACAAGTACCTACTTATTGTGATTCGATTCGTTATAATTTATCATGATCTATATTTTGTTGTACTTAGCAACAGTTACATTATTAGTCTGAATATTAGTGTGACCTTCACAACTAGTATTTTCATTAATGACCTGTAACTGTTGGTAACTGTTACTGGTTAAGGCCGGTTATTCCACGTTTCAAGCACATTTTTTAATGAGACCAATCATTAGTCTAAAGCTGTATCAGGTAGGGTCACATTTAGCGGAGCAAAAATATGGCGGTTACGCAGATTCGTGCGTGTCAAACTACGATTTTTGAAGATTTTCTCAGATTACTTGAAAAGTATAGAAATTAATAACTTTTGAACCACAGCATGCTCTCCAAAATACTATTAACTTATAACACATATTTTTTTAATGTGACTATGTGCTGTAATTAGGACATAAAACTGAAAATAGTTTTAAAATAGACACTGTTTCGGTATTTTTTTCTATCGAGGAAAGTATAATCAATCGTGTTTTCATCTACAGAAGTTACTAAGACGGATGTTCTTCTGTAACATTTTGTATTTTTGGGCTTTAAATCTAGTAATTTGACTAAATAAATTTGATTTTGCGAGGGGCAAATTTGGGAAATACAAGCCTTAACGCTCATGTCGTAGCTTGTAGTGTGTAGCGCTCGTGGCGTAGCTTGTCTAGGTGATTCTAAACGATCACCGATGTTAAGCAACGGACGGTTCGGTCAGTCTTCGGATGGGTGACCGTGAGTGGCATTTATTTCTGAGCGCTACCGTGGATCAGATAACGCGTTAAATTGTTGGTCCCGGTTGTTCTAGTTTCTATAACAACAACCGTCAGCCATGTCAGAGGCCTTCGGGTGACACATTAACTCTGACACTAAGGCTGGCCACTCAGCCTATACGAACTTACCTTACCGGTAAATGATTGTGGGTAACCTACAGTAACCGAAACGAAACATTTTCGTATGTGACGATTAGTGATACATTGTGAGTGCCAACCCTACATTCATGGCTGGTCTATGATTATGGCTAACAATATAATATAACGATCGATTTGTTACACAAACGTTAGCTTTCAGCTGATTACAGCCTGAAAATAGACTGAGGCCACGAGTTGCGGGACCAAGGAAAGCGAATGAGAAATATTGAGGAAGTAATCAACTTTCCTTGACCTTGACTGAAGCTTGATTTACTAGACTTTCCTTGAGATATAATTTATGATCTGCGCTCATAATTAGCAAAGCTTGTTGGAGCAAACTCATTGGAGGTTAGTGCGATTATTTTAGAATGAAATATTCATATGTTTTTAAAACTTAAACAGGATGATAAATGATGACCTCCAGCAGGACTCGAACCTGCATACGAGCAGTCTCTGTGGGTTTCCGTCCCAACTGCTTTGCCAATTAAGCTACAGAAGTCTCTGCCTTAGATGCCAAATTTCCCACCCTGTTTCAATAAAATATTCATACTCGCTGTCTTCGCTGTTATAACCTGCTTATGAAAATCAAGTGCAAAATATTACTGCATTGTCTTTTTTTTTTCTTAGTTCTTGGCATCGCACGTTGTGCATTCTGCCAGTGTCAAGTTTATGATTTTTTCAAGTATTTATATGAAAATCAGGTCAAAAATGTCATGATATCACAGTCAGTCACACGAAATTAGTCATAGTCGAGTCCAAGTCATGCCCTAGTAAAGTTGTGGCGACTTTACTATGAGCTTCTACGGAGTTTTGAAAACAACACAAAAAGACATGTTTCACCACATTATATCACTTGCCCACACTCGTGCATGTAATTCAACACTCACTGAATAAAACACCACCATTTTTAATCATTAATTCGCGAAAAAACACAAGTTTAAGAAAATAATAGAATGCAACGACATGATTTTTCCGTGTTCCCGCCAAAACTCCCTGCATTGTCTTGTCGCCCATTACTTTTGACATTGGGTTGTGAGTTTTGTAATTTTTGATTTTTTTTTTGAGTCTCATCAGCCCTAAAAATCAGGCGTAAACGTAAACTACATATTCAATACATTAACCCTGTATATATTATGCCACTATAACAAAATAATTCTGAAATATTAAAAATAAACTTTGTAACATATCTATTCAAATAGAGCTAATTTGATCTTCGCAAACAGGGACCAAAATGCTCTTTAATCCCTTGGGACGAAAGTTGATATGAATTTGGAATATGGATATTGTTAGTAAAATTTTCAATCACCAAAAGGATCAATCGCGAATATTGTATGAACAAGTAACAGGCTGTATGATAAACAAAAGCGCGTAAGTAAAAAAACAAATAACCTAATATGAAAAAAAAAACGTGCGAGTCTTCCTCAAGTACAATTAGCGGCACGTATCTTTAGCGCTGAGCGAGGGGTACCTCTCTTTCACTCACCCCACCCTTACCCTATGCGAGAAAGAGAGTCACCGCTCGCTCAGCGCTAAAGATACGTGCTGCTAGCAGTAGTGACAATTAAATAAACGTAGCTAGGTACTATTCTTATTCATAAGTTGCACTTACTTAATTTCTCATAGCAGGTGATAAAAAGTAGAGTGTCCTCCTCGGGAGCAACACTATTTTAAACTTGAGTGACGTAAGGTGCTATTATTTATTTAATTTTTTATATGATATAGGCTTGCGTTTGACTGCCATCTCGTCTGATTATAAACGAAGATGCAGTCTACGATGGAGCATGCTTGCCTAGAAGAAACCGATTCACTCGCGACTTGAAGACACCCAGATTATAATTATCGGGAAACACCCACTCGGGCAGCGCATTCCACTGTTTAGCAGTTCGAATAAAGAAAGTGGAATCAAACCGTTTCGTACCAGTTTTTGGTATATCAACCATAAAACGGTGCTATTTCCATGGGTGCTCAAGAATTTGATGCTCAAACGGGAATGTCCCCTTTGAATCCCTCGCTGCGCTCAGGACTTAAAGAAACACTCTCGCCTATAAAATAATTGTTTGCTCCCTTGGCACACAATCTACTATTCTTCGCAGTAGCCTATTTCCTTCTTTACTTACATTGCTTAAATGTATTTCACTACTGTTTAATTTTACAACGAACAGAACACATAAACAGCAGAAACAGATGTTTACTTTTGCTATTGTAAGTCCTTCATCGTCCTTCATTCGTCTATTGCATCATCCATATATACCATATGGATGATGTACACATGTACAGGGCCTACAAATACTTAGTTCTAAGCATGGATGATGTGGGCCTGTTGTGGACCTGGGTATGTCCTAAAACTGCATACTGAACCTCCGGAGGACGGGCAGCAGCGGCCTCTCGGTTAACGGTGGTAAGCATTCTGCGACCCAAGCCGCCTGCCAAGCGTGGGGATTATGGCAACCCTCCTTAAGAGTAGACAAGTTGGTCACTTCTCCATAGAAACGCGGTAGTATTACTACTCCACTATGTAATTTTGTAGGTCCAAGACTAAGTATTATATCGATTAATCTCTTCATTGTCTAGGATTGTAAATTATTATGAAAGTAAAAAGTTAATAAACATGGATGTTATGAGCCAGGAAACATCTTGTATTTTAGCTCAATTTTAACGCCACATTGGACGTAAATAAATATCATAAGGAATACGAAAACTTTAAAATAATTTATCAAGCGGCATAGTTTAGTCCATAAACATTTCAAATAACTTAAGTTGGAATAAATTAACTCGGAGTTTATTCAACCAGATTACTGCAGCCAAAGGCCGACAAAAAATATTGCGCGCTCATTTATCTTTCTTTCTCCCTCTCCCACAGTTTGTTTGATGAAGAGAGCATGCTTTTTAGCCGCGCCCACCGATGAGTTCGAGCCGTCAACTTGTCGATCCTTAACAAGAGGGAGGCCTTCGTCCAGCAGTGTCAGACGTCTTCCGGCTGATAATGTAACCATGTTGTACTTAGAATACGATACATAACTAAAAAAATAACAGTTTTTTTGTTTATTTGCTCCAATTCATAGTTAGGTATTTATCGCTGTAAATCACTTGAATCGATAAAACCCACTTTCACTTCCTCCACATTAGCTATGGTTAGGTTATTTTATTTTATTTAGTCTACGATAATAGTGAACGCAATAATACGTAATACGTACGCAAGTTCCACTAGTTATTTGTACAAGTGTTGAAAGGGAACACTGATGTATCGGCTTTGCGATAATATTTACATCCAAAGTCGAAAATGTTGCACGTGCAGTGTTGCCAGTGTAATGAGCCGATTGATAATAATTATGGCATGCTATTTAAACTTCGATATACCTATGCTCGAAGTAGTTATCTTAACGATACCAGCGCAAAGATTTGTTATTGGACAAAGTAATAAACTTCTTCTTCTGCGTACAGTTGTAGTGGTAGGACTCTACTGCAGAGTCCGCGTGGGGAGGTATCACACCTTTGCCAGTTATTCAACCGCCAAGCAGTAGTTTGCAAGCATTGCTGTGTTCCAATTAGGAGGGCAATGTTACCAGAGAAATTACTGGGTACGAAGAGATTTAACATCTGATATCTCAGGGTGACGAGCGCAGTGCAGTGCGGCGCAGGATTGTGAGCGCACGTTCACAATTCTGGCACTGCTACTGTTATGGGCAGGCGTGACGCTTACCACCAGGCGAACGTCCCGCTAGTCTCGTCACTTGAACGTATAAAAAAACCAGTTTAGGACTCGCGAGCACAGCGCAGAGATATAGCACAGAACAATATACCTACCCTTATGAGGTATTATTATAATATTTTATTTATTTATTTAATCAGGTAAATTACACCCATACAATTCAATTTTTCAATTTTCATAAATAAAACCATTGAATAAAACACAATAAAATCAATGTCGTAATTAAGTCAAATCAAAATAAATTCAAAGAGAAACAATTTAATTGATAAAATGTCTAAACAAAATTCAGTCAGTATATGAGTCTACATCAGCGACAATGATAAGATGAATGGACGGGAAATAAGCGCATGGATTTTGAAGACTATATTGAGCGCCGGCTCTCCACTCGCTTCAGTCATACATACCTTACGACATGCGAACCGTACGATACGACAATACAAACTTCTAATACATGTACACGTGCTCTCTTTTTGTCATGCAGTAATTAGATTTGCTCTCTCAATTTTCCGGCCAATTTAATATGCATAGTTTGAGCTAGGTATGCTTGATTGTGTTGTGTGTAGGTATGATTGATTTGCAAGCGCTGGGCCTGTCCATTCCATTATCACCGCCGCTGGTCTACATTATAATGTTCGACCCAGCATGGGTACCGCGACATGCCTGTCGCAGCCATGCCGGATGTACGAACAATCCAGCCTGGACGCGATCACCACCAGGACGGTGTTGGAGCTGGCCCACACCCTGCGTATTAAGGACGCGCACCGCTTGCGCATGGCAGCGTGGAAGCAGTCGGTGCGCGCCTCCGCAAACATGCCCGAAGCTTTGCAGAAACGGGGAAGCCCCAACACCGCCCGGAATGCGTTATTATACTGGACGCGGAGGGCACTGTAGGCCCTTTCACTGTACTCAACCCACAGGCTGCACGTGTACAGGGACGTGCAGTACGCTTTAAAGAGCGTTACCTTCACATCCGAGGAACAGCGCGCAAACCTGCGGGCTATCATATTGGGCCGTACTGACAATGCCCTTCGCTCCCGCTCAATATCCGCATGGTCTTTAAGGTCCTCGGTGAGTATTATATGCCCTAGATATTTAAATATATCTACCCTTTCTAAGGGGACACCATTAAGTCTAATAGGTGGCACGCTCGTAGGCCATTCCACACCGACGACCCTAAAAACCATCTTTTCTTCACATTATATTTCAGACCATGACCACGAACGTATTCCGCACATATATCGATCAGCTTTCTCAGTCTTTCTTTCTCTATTACAGGTTCTACTTTTCCGTCACAGGTTTTGTCGTCGGTGTTTGGAGGAGTCCTTATTACCCCCAGAAAAGGGGGTAGTTTGCTGCGGTGCTTTTATGCGGCGAATTTTGATAATATTTGGCCAATGATTTCTATGTCATGTCTATGTATTTGACAGAGATATTAGTTATTCATTTCTAAAGATCTGATCATTTGTCTTCCAAACCCTTGGAGGATCTAGCTTTCTCTATCTAGCTCTCCCTCTCTTTCTGGAGTGGTAATACTGGGCCTACCCTGCTCGCCAAAGGTTCATTGTCGTTCTTGGAGGATCTAGCTCTAGCTCTCTCTCTCTCTCTCTCTCTCTCTCTATATATATATAATCAAAGTCCAAGCCCATTCTAAACTTCAGTACTAAAATTCTAAATTAAACCAAAGAATTTTCATGACTCAGCCTTCAATATAAGAAAAATTATCACCTTATCGAAACCCTGTTTCCGTTTCCGTTTATCTCCCACGCCTGAAACAGTCATCGGATTCCCTGTACTATTACGTCTGTAGAGATCTAAATAAATATATGTAATCTAAATAAATGTTCAACCTATTACGTGTGTGTGATTCTTATCAGTACGTAAATATACAATTATACATGTAGGTATTGTAGGTGTAGGTAAGTAGGTATTAGGCATTACCTTATACATGAGTGTGCGTGTGCACTGAGTGAGCACCTTCTGAAAACAGTTAATAATATATAAGTTATTTAATAAAAGCTCCTCCGCCTCCGCCGGTCCTCTGGGAGAACTGAGTGAGCCCACATACAATGATGTAAGTATTGTTCTTATCTTATTACAAATTTAAATATTGGTTTTACAATTGTTTCAGAGCTTTTACTAAATTAACTCTTTGAAAAAGGTCACCGGATGTGATCGAAGCTATAGTCGGAGTATCCGATTTAATTAAACGTGAGTATTCCCGTATGAATAAAACAAAAATGTGTCAAAACCACGTCAGTTTTCATAATAAAATACTTACATCATTGTATGTGGGCTCACTCAGTTCTCCCAGAGGACCGGCGGAGGCGGAGGAGCTTGTACTAAATAACTTATATATTATTAACTGTTTTCAGAAGGTCAAAGAAAGGCTCACTCAGTGCACACGCACACTATACATGAAACTCTCACTTTGTTGGTTCCGGCAAGATCATACATCGATGCGATACCTACTTGATTTTCAACCGACTTCAAATAAGGAGGTTCTCAATTTGAAAGTATGTATTTTTTTTGTATGTACCTATGTTAGGCCATTATTCCGCCAATTATGAATTGATTTTGTTTTTTTTTGTTTGGCAGGTGGTCCCATTACATATACATTTTATCGAAATCGGTTCAGTAGTTTGAGTTTTGAATCAAGATTACTGGAATAAAGCAAAATAACTTGAAAAAAATAAGTAGATGTCATCCAGGTAGTCTAAAATGTATATTCAGATTCAGATATCGGATATTTAGTGGGTTTTTTGTTTGTTTAAAAAGCGTATTATCGTTTTTTTTTTAGAAACAAGTGACGAAACTAGCAAGACTTTCGCCTGGTGGTAAGCGTCACGCACCTAACGCACGTTTGCACCTATCATCATTATTTGCACCTAGTGATAGACCTTATCCAGTACCAGCTGGTACCTACTTTCTCGTAAGATTCAAGACAGAAATGGATTATTTTTACGGTATTTTTTTTAATGGTATATTTTTTTATTGCGGTATAGCAAACTTGATGTTTATTATATATACAGAGCCGGTATACCAAAAAAAAAATCTGTGCATAATAGGGTAGATGACTGATGTTTAAATCGTTGAAACCAATAGCTTTGATGAAGAATTTAAGTAAATATAGTATGTTTATTAAAAAAATCATTTAAATCGGTTTATAATGTTCTGATATAGAAGCGTTTAAAGTTTTTGGTAGAGCCAACTCTGTCCCTTTCCCACAAAACAAAATATGACGTCACGCCTTACTTGTCAGAATAGAATTTAGATGGCGTACAGAGAAGTGACGTCAAGATTTGCTGTTTCGCCTCTCTGTCTAAATTCAAATTCAAATTCAATTTTTTAAGCATGTGGGTGTGTCTAGCATGATATTAAAATGCTTATAAGTTGATTATTTTTGATCAGATTTTCTTTTTATTTTCATTAATCAGCTATATTTATGGGCCACATTTTAATAGGAAAATTAAAAAAAACCAGTTATCTAGCCTATTAAGGAAGTGATATGCATTTTAATTTTATGCTAGACAGAGAGCGCTCTAGTCTAGAGGGTAGATATGACGTCAGTTTAACGTGCGTGATACAAATGACTAGAACTACACACTCACTTTGCAGGAATAAGACAAAATATCTCATTCGATCCCTGACGGTTAAATTAATTCCTCAATTATTATTATTTTCAATATAAAAACAAAATATGTTTTTTTTAGTTAATAAATTATTTACTACAAGTACATAAAACAATGTAATATGTTTGCCTAATAATAGAATCTGCCTCTTTGAGAATAAATTATCTACATTACCCACCTTTAAAATTAATTACCAACATAATATTACCTACTATTAATTAAATATGAAACATGCATGCTATGTTATTTGCATGGGTTGTAAAAATGTGACTCGGGGTCAACTTTTTGGCACTAATATAAAATAATAAAAATAGTTTATTGTTCAAAAGACACTTAAATTAAAAAAATAACGAAGAACAACAGACAAAATTGAGTAAAAAAGGCCTTAATAGCATTAGTTATAGGTACTAGGATCATAAACTATTTATCTACAGCATTCCTCATAGTATTGAGCTATTATTTTGCCTGTTAAACTCATAACGAGCAAACACTGGACGTTTTATATCTTTTTAAACTAGCGAACGGGACTTTGGACACTCCAGATTTGCTTTCGGAACTGTCACTAACTAACCCCCGAACATTGCCAACGGTGTCACGCTTCAACATTTTTTCAACGCTGAGCTCTCGCTCGAACCTAGGATTCAGTGCACCCTTATCTAGAAAGACCCGTTAATATAATACCATGTCTAAGACAATCGACATTGACATTTTTGGTGATAACATTATTCGTTTCAGGAAGTCTTTAAGGTCTCTGACTATGTGAGCATCATCGATAATAATGTATATATATAATTTTATAATTAAGTAATTTATTGATATAAAATTCTCAAATTGTATGATTAATCTTTTTAAATTTAAGTTTTAATTGACATTTTTATTTTGAATTTTTTTTAATTTAATTTTACTCGAAAATATTGTTATTGCATGCTGTCTTCACCTATAATTATTATGACATTTGGCTTTATACTATTAGTTTTAAACCGTTTTAAAAATGTATTGATGTACACAGTGTTGGTGAACTTATATAAATAAATAAATAAATAGACTTTTATTTAAGATGTTTAGAGTTCATTAACGATTTTTAAAATAACTGGCTTCAAAATTGTCGCAATCCTCAAACGTTTATAAATATTGGCTCTACATCAGAAAATCGAATGATAACCTAACGTTTAAATTCTGAAAACTTTGTGTTAGGTTCCTGATCAAAGTAGGTGTCAGATGGTAGATAAACTAGACTCTTGTTTTTGTAAACTAGACTTTGTATACAGCTTGTCCGAATTATGTACAAAGCATGGGCTTCCTTGCATTCATGGAAGGATAAGATAGTTTCTTGTTCAGCGTTTCCGGAGATTACCTCTGATTTTTAAAGAAACATACTTAGTTGAGAGGGATTACTCTGCCTCTTTTATCCCCATCCTTATACTTTTACTATGGGGCCAACCCTGTAATCACGAAAAAAAAACAGCTGTTCCATACAAAAAGGTTCATCGATCTTTGACAAAATGTATGGAACAGCTGTTTTTTTTCGTGATTTCAGGTGTCGGCCCCATAGTAAAAGTTGTTCATAATGATGAGTACAATGATATCCTAGAAGGATAACGGTGTTCAAACTAACACCCTGTATATCTGTATCTGTGTACTAGGTAAGTACATAGTTTTCGTTTCAGCAAGAACATAACGCCTAACGTTGATCTTAATTAAAAACAGCAAGTTTTCATAAGTAGTTAGGTACAATTAACGCCAAAATTGCTGGACAGTCGGAACTGGGATCCAAGCTAGGAAATGTGGATAAGGAAAAACATACCTTCACACTTACAATCTATGATTGACAATGATTATATTATTAATCGGTGCCTACATATATTTTTTGGAAAACTTGAAAACCAATCTCTACAGTAGGTACATATTTTCTAAAACTTTCGGTTAATTAACATTAATAAACGTTTCAAGACTCGACGTTAATTACTGGGTAAAAATGTAGTAACTGTACATGACTCTATCGGTTATATTGGCGTAATATAAGTACCGACGTAAATTAATACGAAGTGTTTAAATTTACGATATAGCACACCTAGAAACCTACTTAAAAGTGGGCCAATTAGGGTCACTAACGCCACTAGTAACAGTAAATTGAGTACTTAGATAAGTGTGCAAATAATTGCTTACCTATATCCAATATTATTTTTATTGACGTATAAACCAATGGGAAAGCAGGTCCGATGAAATAATTTGGTACCATCGAGCTGCTGTAATGGAACCAGAAGTGGATAAGTAGTGGAATTCCTCAACGGTTAGTAATAGACTCCCCGAGTTTGGGCTTCAATGATTATTTGTCTTCATGAGACCCGTACAACTAAGTAAGAACATGTGCGCGGTGGTTTCGTCTGCCTCCAAACACCTTTGTCAAAAAGAACTAAGGGCCTATGTTATTTTTCAACCGACTTCAAAAAAGGAGGTTCTCAATTCGACTGTATGTTTTTTTAAATGTATTTTACGCGATTATTCCGCCAATTATGAACTGATTTTGATGATTATTTTTTTGTTTGGTAGGTAATATTTCAAAGGTAATTCCATATAAATTTTATTGAAATCAGTTCAGTAGTTTGTTTTCTAAATCAAAATTACTAGAAAATATGATGTCATCCAGGTATTCGTAGTTGAAGTGGGTTGTATTTTTAAAAAAAAGCCGTCAAGTCTGACTCGGACAACGAGGGTCCCGTACCACCACAAGTACTGGGTAACCCGCGATAGTAACGCATGTTCAGTGAACATTTCAACCGGCTATCTATTACGATTCACGAGATTACAGGTCAGTAAAGACGTCGTCAGCTATAAGACGTCCACTGCTGGGCGAAGGCTTCCCAATAGAGGGGTGTTGCCATAATCCCTACGCTTGGCAGGCTTGGGGATCCCAGAATGCTAACCACCGATAACCAAGAGGACGCTGCTGCCCGTCCTCCGGTGGTTCTAGTTGCAGTTTAAGGACATACCATTCCATTTCCACCATACAAAATAAAATACATCCCATTTCCATTTGGGTAGTTCATACAAAATAAAATATGATATTTTTAATGTTTTTTGACAGGGATGATATCCCGTAGATCAATAGATAAAGCGGGTGATTAAACTTTATAAAGTAAGGTCTTTATTTTTGAAGTGATTAAGATGAATTAACATCTTTGATTATATACAGAGATAGAGCTAGTTCCTCCGAGATTAACATTGATACTTAGATAGTTCAATAAAAATAAAAATAAAGTAAATTTCAATATTTTTTGACAGGGCTGACTTAAGGGGGTGAAACGCGGGATGAATCTTTGCATGTGAAGTACTTGGTTTTTATAGTTATAGCGATGACAACATCATAGGCAATTTTTTTTATTATCATCTTCGCCGTTTTTCCCCATCACGCGGGTATGTGTCGAATTGATAACATCCTTTTTTTGAAGTCGGTTTAAAATGGATAATTACCCCCTTGCGAAGCCGGGACGGGTCAGCTAGTAAATCTATAAAATAGGTATAAAAGTAAGGAAGTTCGTACAGACTGAATGATCAACGATGGTCAACGTAAATGATCAACGATGGTCAACGTAAATTATCAACGATGCCGAAGGTGTCTGCCAACACTTAGGGACAATATTATTTCAACAACCCAAAATAAATTGTATTTAGCTTCGTCATCATTCAACTTAAGATCATCAATAAATAAATAACTTTGACTAAATGTATATAACTTACGTCTATTTCGTGTCAAAAATCCTTAATTCCATCGCGATTAGTGTGTCTATGGTAACTTTTGCTAATAAAATTCATTTACAGTTGTGTAACCTATCCCATTGACCTTAAACAATCAGACAGACATATACTTCCCATAACCTATACGCTATATAAGGTACCCGGTAACCCAAACAGCTGTGTGAAATGTAACACGCGGCTGCCTGTACCTGCCTAACTAACAGCAGTAATGACCAAATTATGAACTAAAATTTCACGCAGAAAGCAGAAAGTTTGCTTGGAATACACGATAGTGGCACTACCGTTCGACTCGATATATATGTTGGTTCCCTGTAATGTAATTCGAGATGTTTTGTGAAACATATCGGTGGGAAGGCGAGCATGTTATCAATTTCTTCGCTTGATTGCTTAGCAGACGTAATAACGTGGTCTACTCGTTTTGTTTTGTAATTCTGGTTCTCAGAGCGTGGAATGGTTTTTTATCAGGATTAATTTTAAGTAGTACTTCTGCAAAAGTAGAGTCCGCGCGAGCATAAAGTTCCATGTCTTGTGGAGCCAATCGGCCGGTAAATGACGCTGCGGCAAACATTTTGGGGTAAATTTCCTATCAAAAATCGCCAACGACAAAATAGTTTATGAAATTGTAGAACCTGTATACAAAGTTTCGTCAAAAGGCGTGTGACATTTTGGCCTAGTTCATACAAGGAGGTATAGGGGATTTGTACCACTAGGCCACCTGGTTAAAGGATACGAGGAGCGAGAGGAGCGTTTAAGCGCAAGTTAAGAAATTGGCTTATCGAGCAGGCTTTCTATAAGTTCGATGACATGACGAATCTGAAGATGAAGTAAATTGGTTATTCTACTTAATGTACCTAAATTCCTATTGACATTTTTATTTATAACTTAATTTTATTGTTTGACATTGAATAATTGTTTAATTTAATTGTCATTTTTTACCTGTGTTCATTCATTAATATGATGTATAATGTTTTTTGTTCAAAATTTATTTCATCTAGGAAAATCTGTTTAAGAGTACCTCATGATGTATTTGACGTGTAAATATGATAATTGACCAATAAATGAATATGAATATGAAAATAATTTCCTTATGATAGAACATTATTTTTCTTTAGATTAAAAATACGACCTCCATACATCAGGAAAAATGAAAGAAAAATTTTTTAAGGGCCCGTGTTTTTAAAGTAATTTATGTTACTTGAAATAAACGGTTTTTTTTCTCTACAAAACATATAAACAAATATAGTCTGTGTTTTTGCAATTTAATGGCCTAATACATTTCCCAGCCTAGTGGTACATATTTCCCATACCTTGTATGAACTAGGCCAAAATGTCACATGCCTTAACTACGTAGTACTATTATTTATTCTGTGCTTTAACTGCTGAGTTCATGTAGTATTTTCTGTTTTTAATAATAGCGGGAAACTAAATTAATGGGGTTTAGTTAGAATCATATAGTTAATAATAACAATAATGGTATATGAAATAAAATATTGGGATTTTCATCAATATTTTTATGAGCATTTATTTTCTCCAAGTGGTCCGTAAATAGTCACATCAGTTAGATTAATTTCTACCTTTTTTACCTAAGGAGTTCCTCCCAGTATAAATAATAATTACACATTTCTGTCTCAGAAAAGTATTAAAGGTAACCCTTGGAAACGATCAGAATTCATGAATGGACACTAGTGGTCCGATCCAAAATCGGTGCATATGCATCAGCCTGCTGGGCAAACTTGGAATCCGTAAGTACATTCTAAAGAAGTCATTGGTACGGCCCGGAATCGACACCGACATCACCAACCGAACCGCGTCTTCGTTACTAAAAAAAATGCATTTTCTTCAGTTTGAGATTCATCCGCATTACTCTCGTTATTCGGTAGGTATATTGTTTAGTATATATGTATGTAGGTATAAGGTTTAGTGATTCTCATACAACGTCTTTTTCATTGTTATTTTCCTTGATTTCATCATTATTATTAGTTTTACTTTCACTGTCTTCCTTTTCTTGTACATCCTCTTGCATCTCTTCTTGAGCCTCCTCTTGTGCCTCCTCTTGTGCCTCCTCTTGTGCCTCCTCTTGTACCTCTTCTTGGGCCTCCTCTTGCACCTCCTCTTGTGCCTCTTCTTGCGCCTCCTCTTGCACCTCTTTTTGAGCCTTTTCTTGAGCCTCTTCATGTTCCTGTTCTTGCGCTTCTTCTTGCACCTCCTCCTGCGCCTCCTCTTGTGTCTCTTCTTGTGCCTCCTCTTGCTCCTGTTCTACATCTTTGGTTGGTTCTACTTCTTCGGTTGGTTCAGCATCTTCAGTTGGTTCTGCATCTTCGGTTGGTTCTGCATCTTCGGTTGGTTTTGCATCTTCGGTTGGTTCTACATCTTCGGTTGGTTCTACATCTTCGGTTGGTTCTGCATCTTCGGTTGGTTCTGCATCTTCAGTTGGTTCTGCATCTTCGGTTGGTTCTGCATCTTCGGTTGGTTCTGCATCTTCGGTTGGTTCTGCATCTTCGGTTGGTTCTGCATCTTCGGTTGGTTCTGCATCTTCGGTTGATTCTGCATCTTCGGTTGGTTCTGCATCTTCTGTTGGTTCTGCATCTTCGGTTGGTTCTGCATCTTCGGTTGGTCCTGCATCTTCGGTTGGTTCTGCAACTTCGGTTGGTTCTGCATCTTCGATTGGTTCTGCATCTTCCGTTGGTTCTGCATCTTTGGTTGGTTCTGCACCTTCGGTTGGTTCTGCATCTTCGATTGGTTCTGCATCTTCCGTTGATTCTGCATCTTTGGTTGGTTCTGCACCTTCGGTTGGTTCTGCTACTTCGGTTGGTTCTGCGTCTTCGGTTGGTTCTGCATCTTCAATTGGTTCTGCATCTTCGGTTGGTTCTTCGTCTGCGGTTGGTTCCTCAAGAACAGAGGAGTGTGTTTGTGCATCATTAGGTTCGTTGTTTTCGTGTGCTGGTGGCGCTTCTTGTTCATCCTCGCTTATTGTTTCCGAATCATCTGGCTGGCAATCAACTTCTTCATTTTCATCTGGCTCTATATCCTTTACGTCTGAAGATTGTTGTTCTTCTTTATTCATAGGCTCGCTTTCGTTACCTGTCTTTTCTTCTGTTGATTTGTCTTCCACATCTTCCAGTGTCTCATCTAATTGAGTATTATTTATGTGTGTATCAGACTGCGTTTGTTCATCACTATCACTATTATCTCTTTCTTCTTCCGCCTTCGGTGCATTTACTTCAGTATTCTTGATATCTTCAGAATCCATTCTAGATATTCACTTGAATGTTAGCTATCAGTAATAATTTATAACAAAAATCACACCACAGATGGATTATTTTACTCGAGAAAATTCAAAATGCAAATAAAGCGTTTCAATATTAAAGCTGCAATACTACTAACAATATATACTTGAAAAACTTCTATATAGCGCTCTATCGTTCATTCGTAATCAGATAAAGTAAAGTCAGTGATAGATTTGAAAATTCCAATCATTTTATTAGTCATACGTTTCGTAAAATTTTAGAATATCCGATAAAAATACTTAATACTGCGTTTTTTTTTTGGTCAAGTGATAATAACTACATACAATAGAACTACTTAACCTGTTTAAAGTATACTTACTACACCAAAATAATAGTATTGTGTCCAGAACAATAAAAGTATAGAGACCAAAGACAATGCAAATGCTCAAGCCCATAACCAAGTAGACGCCATACTCATGGTCAAGAAGACGGCAGCGTACCCAGCATATTGGTGGCATGGCACGTTGAATGTATATTTTGGTAGGATTTGTAATATTAATTAAGTAATTAACTACTGATAACCGATGGGGAAGAAAGTTTCTGGAGTGGCGACCACGAACCAGGAGACACGGCGTAGGCAGGCTTTCCACTAGGTCGACCGACGACATTGTGAAAGTATTATGTTTAAACTTAGCTAAGATGTAAATTCGTATGCCATTTAAAGGTAAGATTGTGCTGTACTATTGAAATATTTAAGACCTGGAATTTTACCACATCCATAGCGAATAAATGACGACGCGGGCAACCAGTGGATGCAAATGGCAGGTTGTCGTACAGTGTGGCGGAGGCTTTCTTTTAATAGTCGAAATATTTCTTTCAACTCCGGATTGATGATGAAGGTAGACGTACCTTAGAGAAGATTCTATGCCCAGAAATAGAATAATACGAGTTAGTATAGTAAAAGGTACAATATGGTTTTACCTTTTCTGTTTTAAAAGGTATTTCAAAATTTGAATTTTTTGATAAGGACTGTCATGTGTAATTTATGCACGTTAAAGACTTTACCAAAAAACTCATATTATAATAGGTACTCAATATTGGTAAAAAGGGAGTATGTTTTCCCAATAAATATCAGTACCTAAGTACATATAGGGCGGACCTGGGTATGTCCTAAAATGCAACCAGAACCAACGGAAGACGGGTGAAGTGGTGAGCTCTGCGATCCCCAAGCCGCCTGCCAAGCGAGGGGATCCTGGCAAACCCCCCTTTTGAGGAAGAAGTCTTCGTCCAGTAGTGGACGTCTTCTGGCTGTTGATGTTGATAAATAAGTCTGTATAGTTTGCGCCTGGCGTGTGGTATCAATACCACTAGATCCATTGAAAACAATGATTTATCATACATTTTGTTTACATAATCGAATGAAATTCAATAAAACTATTACGCCATTTGTATTTTGTAGATGAAATTAAGTTTTTATAAAAACTGGGTTTTTTTTCAGTACTTACTGACAAAATATTTTTTCAGAAGCGGTATTCCGTGCTGCTATGGAAAAAAAATACATATTTAAGGAAAACTCTGAAGACAAATGCTAGTTCACAACAATGCAGCTGTTATCAAGAATCGATAAGGCGAGCTGATTGTCAAGACTGAGCAAATCCATAGCTGTGAGACATATTCTGGAAAATATGCGCAAGCTATTTGTTTTCCTGTGACTAAGACAAATCTAGATAAGTAATACCTACGACATCTTGAGGCGTGCCAAAAACACTGGACAAAGTACTTTTAGGTACATTTATTATACAAAACTAAAAATCAACGCAAATTCAGAAACAAACCCACAATTTAGATACCCCAATTTTCAAGTTGACTAGTAATACCGCACCGTATGTTTACTAAATAAACCACAAATAAATAATTAAATTTTTAATAGCTGCCATTTAATATAGTTATAAGAACCGCAACAATCAATAACCGTCCAAATTTAATTTACATTTAGTCTGGTCCATCCAAAGGTTGCCTGAAAGGAATGCCGCCCCTTGTACTACCGAATAATTTACCCTGATTAGTTGTAAGTTGTTCTTTACTGGTGTACAATAAAGATGTATTGTATCATTTTTGTTTTATTTATACGGGAATACTCACGTTTAATTAAATCGGATACTCCGACTATAGTTTCCATCACATCCGGTGACCTTTTTCAAAGAGTGAAAACAGAGCACCCAAACAGCAAGCAAAGCAGGACGCAGCTGCACGCGCGTCGGGCTCTGTTTTCACTCTTTGAAAAAGGTCACCGGATGTGATGGAAACTATAGTCGGAGTATCCGATTTAATTAAACGTGAGTATTCCCGTATAAATAAAACAAAAATGTGTCAAAACCACGTCAGTTTTCAAAATGTATTGTATCGTTTATAATTTCGTCACCGTAGGTAGGTACTACTACTACCACCATGTATTGTAACAATATAACATGGTATAAATAAAAATCACATTCAAATAGACGTATGGAAAGTTTGAGAGCTACAGTTGCACAGGTGATCTGTTGGGAACACTTTCTCAAGCTACCTAATAAGTTACGAGCGCTACAAGAAAGGATGAAATGGGGTGTACCATACCAATCTACCCTAAGCTTACCAAAAAGCAGAAATTGGGTAACGATGATAATTATGAAACGGGTTCACTAAAAGAGCCGGCGGCTAATGGCGGGAATGGCGGCTATATCGCTTTTAGCCACGAATTTTTTACTCGGTAATTTTTACGTAAATAAATACAGCAACTCGTTTCATTTTTACTTTGACCGGGTATTAGCACTAAAAATCGTACGTCTAATATGTAAGTTAGAATGACTGTTACGCGTGGCGGTCGATAACAGACTGATCAAATAAGTGTGACGTCACACACTCCGTCCGCAAAATATGAGCTACGACCGCAAGTCGCTCATCACAACTCGTTAATATCCTCTATGCTTTTAGCGATAAGGCCGCCATTTGTGCAATAGTATTTAATTTATTTAATCCTTTGTGTGTTTGTTTCTTTGGTGTGGGCAATAAAGAGTTAATCTATCTACTTATCTAAAAGACTAATAATAATAATAATTTATTTATTATTTATTTATAATAAACATTTATTGACCAAAAACTTAAGATATCACACAACATATATAAAATAAATTTAAAAAATAATAATAATATGCCCAAAGATTCGTCGTGCGCTGCATGGTCTCCGCACTAGGATTCCCTGTATTGCGGAGACCAGAAGCATTACAAATGATTTCTTACATAAGTACATAGTGACGGACAATAATGATAGGGAATATATTTTAAGGTAAGTTAAGTAAGTAGTAATTATAAAGACGACAAAATTGAAAGTGGGTAACACAGGTTTAGCACTTCAATCATTTGACAAAGAAAGCGGTGAGAAAATAGCACCTACAAATATTAAAGAGCCATATTGGCGGACAATAATAATTAGAGAATACATTTTAGGTAAATAGTAATTTTAAGATGGCAATAATTTATAGTGGGTACCAGGATTTACACTTCAGACATTTGACAAAGAAAGCTGCAAGAAAATAATACCCAAATAATAAAGATGGTACCTAGGATAGGTACTTATATATCTACTTGTATCAAAGTCGACGTTAACCAATACACTGCTGCGATAGTTGTGCTTTGAACGTAATAATATTTTATATGTTACCTATATGTACGTACGAAATACCTATGAAATGCAGAAATACGAATAAAGACGAATGAGGGTCTTCTCAGTGTAGCACCAATCTCGAAAAATATGCACTTTATTAGCAGCTGAAGTAGCGGAGGTAATAATTTATGAGACTATCCTCATAACATTAGTTAAAACATAACGAAAGCTCTATGTACGTACTAAAACTACATAGTCTAGACAATGTCTCATCTTTTTACAGATACAATTTGGATACGACTATACACAAAAATACTTATTTAAACCTTGTATAATATACAATTCGGCACGATTACAGAACATCTGTTAAAACAATAGCGTAAAAGAAAAATACGAAATAATTGTTATCAAGGCTTTCTTTCTTTATCAAGGCTCAAGGCTAGATCCTCCAAGTATCAAAGTCACGGTAAACATTTCATTATCAGAAGACGTCATAGTGTTTTGTGACATGTCGTATTTACTGTCGTGTGTTTATTGTCGGTTTTTTATGTAGGTATCTCTACCTACATAAAAATCCTTTCTATGTTATGCCCCTATTATCCCTATGCTTCGACCATTCATTCCAGCAGGGCTAACATGCGCACAACGAGAAAATTTTGTCGTGTCTTTATGTCGCGCGAAAACGAGACAAACTTATACAGATTCGTAGCCTTGACCTGTTTTGTAGAATCGAGAATTTTTTTCTCGCGGTGCGCATGTTAGCCATGCAGGTGCAATGCGGCGCAGGATCGTGTTCGCAAGTTCACAATTCTGGCACTGCTACTGTTAGTGGCAGACGTGACGCTAACCACCAGGCGAGCGTCTTGCTCGTCTCGTCACTTGATTGTATAAAAAATATATATAAGTAAGTACCATATAAGTACATATTCTATCAGCTATCTGGTTTCCATAGGACAAGATTGGCTTAGTTTGGGGCTATATGGCGCTGTGTGAAATGTCGACGGATATATGAATAGTATTATTTTATTCACCTATTCACAATAGAGCGCTCTTGTTGCGCTTCAAATTGCGTCTCAAGTATAGTAACGAGTAACGACCCCGCAGAGGTGGCCGGGATCGGTGCCTGCCTCGATACACTGACCTCTCTCCTCGTAAACACCTTCTAAATAATCTCACAAGTATTAAGGGCAAATGCTACAACAAACTACTTACAACTTGGCGGTTTTAGCCTAATCGGAAGACCCATGGGCGTCGCCAGGGCGGCGGAGGGAGGAGTGGGGACACGTCCCCCCCCCCCCCCCCTTTGGATATCCAAAAATCGGCCGCTGCTGTCGGTGGTATCGAGCCTACCAAATTGTTGGTTTCCAAAGGGTTTTGCACCGATTTTTGGGGCTGCCATATCGATATACCAAATGAACCGATTTTTGAAAAAAGTTTTATTTGGAAATAGTACAAATCTACCAAATTTAGTGGGCAAATCTACTGATTTTGTATTTTCTCGTTCTTGAGTACTTCTTACCCGTCAATAATCTATATAATAATAAATAATAAAAAAATAACAATAGTGTAATATCTCAACTCGTACTAAATCAGTATTCTTAACTCGTCCGACTGAATTATTTTAATTTATTTTCGCAACTCATCCGGACTATACAGAAAAGACTCATACAAGTCAGAAGCGTAATATTTTACCATATGTTTTTTTTCTAAACAATGGCAAACGTATTTTCGAGTACTGCTGGGTAGAAATTTCGGCACCTCAAAGATTTAGCCGGAACCTTTATAACTTTTTTAGAACATGTATAAGCTGGTTACAAAAATAATTACACTGTTGAATACTTCTGTAAATATTTGCTGCCGTCTAAATATTGACATACTTCATCGCAATAGAGAATGGCTAGTTTGTAGAGGTACTATATTGCAGAGCCCCCCCCCCCCCCCCCCCCTGGGCCAACGGCTGGGTAGTACTATTAAAACAGGGGGGCAAACAGAGAAACCTTCTTTGCCAGGTATTAAAATTGGAGGGGGCGCAGCACCCCCTGTTTGATTTTAGGGGGGCATTTAGGCCCCTCCACCTCCACTTCCGCGGCCGCTGGTACCTACTCCCTTGTCAAAAAAAGAATATACAGCTTGACCATAAAAATTAGAAAAAAATGGGGGCGCTACTTACTTTCTATGCAAACTCTTATATTAAAAACTTTTAATTTATTTTTTGTTTTTATTTGATTTCTACTCTTTCTAGCCAAACTGTAGGTAGGTAAGTATAACTTGTATTGCTAGACAATGTGATAACTTCTCCCTTTTACATATTTTTAAAATGTTTTTTTTATGTTTATTGCATTAGACTAGGTACCTCTACCTAGGTACACGTTTTAAACAAAAATTGTGGAGGCCTTCTTTTGATTAATTATAGAAATACGTGTGACAGAAGACCTCACTCTTCCATAACCATTACAATATTTTTATTAATCATTTATTTCAGACCATCAGAATCCATATTACATACAATTAATATTCCATACAATTATTATTATTGAAATATTAGTGTAGTTGTCGTCTAAAAGTAAATTTGCTGGTTTAAGGATAAAAAAGCCAAAAGCCAATAAATCTAAACTTCTCATTCATATGGAGATTATGGTGTTTTTATTATGAAGATAATTGAAGCATGATTGAGCACTTTCAAAAGAAACCATTACAAACTCCGTCCTTGATCCCACGGAAAAAACGTTCCATTTTACGCTGTGACGTGGGTGAGTTCCGAGAAACAGTGTAAGTAACTATTATCTACACAATGTCGAAGCGTGGGTGCGATTCGGTTCACAGTGTTTTATTACCGCATTAAATGTACGTTAACATGAATAGAACATCTAATACACAATATTGTTGATTCAATATGTCAGTTCTAGTTAATCGATAGCGCTCTAGGCCTAATTTTTGAATCCTTCGCATGATTTAATGCACAAAAATATACCTACTGACTTTCGAACGATACTCGTAACTCGTGCTAATACGTGTTCGAACTGTTATGCCCGCACTATGAAGGCATTAGGGCTGCGTTGCACTTCTATACAGCTCAAGTGTCATGAATAGAAAGGGAGATAGTCAGTCTGTTTTGAGACACCAACCTGAGCGGTTGCCTAAGGACTTTCTTACTTTTTTGTCTTTTTGTATTTCCCAAGTGTTTTCCATTAAATATATCTTTCTTAGGGAAATACGTTTTTTTTTTAAAAACATATCCTCAAGTCTCCGCATAACATTTGGTGGCAGCGGTGGGATCCGGAAATCCCCAGTGCCCAAAAAGTGAAACCGCTCTGCAGACTCGCTCCGGATCCTTCAGTGAATTAAGTGCAAATTTAAACCCGCTGCGGAGACCTCGATTCCCTGGTGGCGGAATCATTCGCCCTGGACTGCATCCTGAACCGCAGACACTCACCTTCAGCGAAACCAGTATATACAACGAAGACCAGGAATATAACTTCATCCGAAGTTCGCCAACCCTATCTCGTCTCATCCCGACGCGCAGACGTCGCGTCTTATCGGAAGGAATGTACCTAGCCATGCTCGCCGTGCTTATCTCCAGCGCCCACGCATTGCAACAGTGAGTCCTTGGTCATTGTTTTAAACTATTGCTAAATCCAGAGATCGCCAACGTTTTAATATTAATTTTAAAGCTCTCAACCTTTTATATTGTAGCTTAAGTAAAAAATATCTTACTTTAAAAATATTATCCATATCGCTTCTATACCTTATCAGTTTGTATTACACTAAGTTACCACGTTATGGCAACCGAAGAAGCTAGAGGTAGACTCACCTTGAATATACCCGCAGCCGAACAGGCAAGTCATTCTGCGTCTACTGGGGCCCAAACCCGAAGCGCTAAGAGTAGCCCCGTTGTTAGTAAATTAGAGATGGAGATGAATACCTTGCTAAAATTTATAAAACCGTATGACGGAGAGAGAGAAAAGCTAAATTCATTCTTAGTTAACTGCAACAATGCTTACGAACTTGCCAACGACAGTCAAAAACCTATTTTGTTTAAGTACATCCTTTGTCAACTTCAAGGTAAAGCGGAAATTGCCTGTTCAATCAAAAATTTCTCTACATGGGACCAACTTAAAGAATTCCTTAAAACACAATTTAGTGAAAGAAAACATTACGCTCATTTACTCACCGATCTTCAAGAAAGTAAACAAAGCCTACAAGAAAACGTAGGACAGTTTTCTCTGCGAATTGAAACACATTTATCAAAATTACTAACCGAAATCTCACTCTCGGAAACCAAAGTGAAAGAAATAGCCGGCCGAGTTGCCGCGATGGAGGACCTTGCCCTTCATCATTTCCTGATGGGCTTGCAACCACGCATATCAAACATCGTCCGGTGCAGGTCACCTAAGAACTTGAACGAAGCTATTAACCTTGCGATATCAGAAGAACGTATACAACAGAGCTTATATAAACGAACAGATAACAATAATTTTAAACCTAAACCACAGAACTCTAGCATTATTAACCCTCAAAGACTCAACCAGTATACATACAATAAAACACCACAGAGGTCAACCATGAATAATTCTTACCAGCCTCAACAAGCTTCCGGGTCCTCACCCTTCTGTCGTTACTGCAAGACACCGGGACATGACATCTCAGTGTGCCGAAAGAGGGAATTTAACAACAACCGGTACAAGGTTCCTCAAAACTCAGGTTCTAACCAAGGTCCTCAGACTCCTTATAGACCACCTCGCGTCAACTTCATCGCCGATCAAGGTGAAGATGTCGTTGACCACGATGAAGTAGATCTTACCCCCAACGATACTGATGATTTAAACGAATGAAGGTCTCGCCACAGTGTCGCCCGAGACGACACCCAAAAGTCGACACTCCTATTCCTAAGTATAACAAAACGTCCAAGGACCACACGGGTAACCAGCCCCAAGCAAGTGTCCAATCTTCTAAACCCATGAGTCACACGGGTAGCCAGCCCCAAGTAAGCGCTCGACCTTCTAAATCAAAGGACCACACGGGTAACCAGCCCCAAGCAAGTGTCCAATCTTCTAAACCCATGAGTCACACGGGTAGCCAGCCCCAAGTAAGCACTCGACCTTCTAAATCAAAGGACCACACGGGTATTCAGCCCCAAGCAAGCGTCCAATTGATAACTCCAAGGCCACAGCCTTCTAATCAAGAAGTTTTCGAAATCAACATAGACACAACCAAACGGCTGTTGCCTCACGTCCTGCTCAATGCCCAAATATCCGATATACCACTCACACTTCTAGTAGACTCAGGCTCAGCGATATGTTTAATTAAGCAATCATGCGTTCAACGTAGACCCGCCTTAACAAATGAACCAATCAACCTAAAGGGTATAGACCCTGGCAATGAACCGACACCTACACTAGGCCACTTTCAACTTAAACTACAACTAACTAACACAAAAAGCGTCAACCACAAATTCCATATGGTTAAGAGCATAGATCTCCCCTATGACGGGATAATTGGTACTGATTTCCTTACAAAATTTGGCTGTAATATTGATTATAACGAAGATATACCAAAGGTAGGAAACCTAAAAGTAAAAATCCACTTTTTTGACCCATTTTTCATCATTCCTCCACGCACTGAAACCGTCATTGAATGCACTGTACAAAATCCTAATTTGAAAGAAGGCATGATCTTAGATCAACACCTATCAGACACCTTATTGATTGCCAATTGTATTGTTAAAGTGAAGGAAAACAAAAGAGTCAACGTTACAATAGCTAACACGACAGAAAGCCCAATAAGAATTAATTCTAACCTAAATCTTCGACTAGAACCACTGAGCCCTCGCGCTCTACCAGCACCCCACACTCAGCTAGATAGTTCTACGCGAACAGCGGAAGTATTAAATTTATTACGAGTCTCACATCTTAACCAAGAAGAGTCCGACGCACTTACTGACATTTGTTCTAAGTACTCCGACATTTTCCATTTACCAAACGACCGACTCTCTTTCACCACCACTCTGAAGCATCAGATCAAAACTACATCAGACATACCGATTCATACTAAATCCTATCGCTTTCCAGAGTGCCACAAGAATGAAGTAGAGTCCCAAATAAATAAAATGTTAGACCAAGATATCATAGAAGAATCATCATCTCCCTGGAGTTCACCAATCTGGGTAGTTCCAAAAAAATTAGACTCACAAGGCCAACGAAAATGGCGAATAGTAATAGACTATAGAAAATTAAACGATATAACTATTGGAGAGATTTACCCAATTCCACAAATTTCTGAAATTCTCGATCAATTAGGTAACTCAAAATATTTTACGACACTAGATTTGACTTCCGGCTTCCATCAATTATTGATTTCTCCTGAGGACGCGCCCAAAACTGCATTTTCAGTACCCCAAGGTCATTTCCAGTTCAATCGAATGCCTTTCGGGCTTAAAAACGCCCCCTCTACCTTCCAAAAATTAATGAACACATGCCTGTCCGGATTACAAGGCACGAGGTGCTTTGTTTACCTAGATGACATAGTTATTTATTCTTTTGATCTGACCACGCATATTGATAACCTAAAAGCAGTCTTTGACCGACTCCGTAACTTTAATTTGAAGTTACAACCAGAAAAGTGCGAATTCCTTCGTAAAGAAGTCGCTTACCTAGGACACATAATTGGAGAACAAGGCGTAAAGCCAAATCCTGATAAAACCAAGGCTGTTTCTGAATTCCCAATTCCTCAGTCACCTAAAGAGATCAAATCTTTTCTCGGTTTAGTCTCGTACTACCGACGCTTTATCCCTGATTTCGCCAAATTGGCGAAACCTTTGACCTCTCTCTTAAAAAAGGATATTACTTTCAAGTGGCAAAACGAACAACAACTCGCTTTTGAAACTTTAAAAAAACAAACTTGTAACTGCCCCAATTTTAGCATATCCTGATTTTAAACAACCATTTATATTGACCTGTGACGCATCAAACTACGCAATATCATCGATACTATCCCAAGGACCTATAGGGCAGGACCGCCCTATAGCATATGCTTCTCGCACCCTTAATAAAGCTGAGTGCAATTACAGCGTTACTGAAAAGGAATGCCTCGCTATAATTTTCGGCACTAAAACCTTTAGACCCTATATCTATGGTCATCATTTTAAAATCATCACCGACCACAAGCCATTACAGTGGCTCTTTAGTTGCAAAGACCCTGGATCACGACTCGTGCGATGGCGGCTCAAACTAGAAGAGTTTGAATACGAGATCCACTACAAGAAGGGAAAAATCAACACCAACGCAGATGCCCTATCACGATACCCGGTAAATCCAATACAACCGACGGACCCTTCCTTGACCAGCTCTTCGACTGAGAACCCAGTTCGCACCTTGGACGAAGACCTCATGGACTTACTGATTTCACCACCATCATTTCATCCTGACGAGGTGTTATCCCCTAATCCAGATGCTTTAAGTCACGCGGAGAAAGTCCTTCGCTCACCCGATGTGAACCTGTCCTCTGATATCCCAGATACCATGGGAAGAGAAATTGAATATAGCATTATTGACCCGTTTAGTGCTGAACCGATACCTGCACCTGATGACCAAGCTGATAATCCACTGCCATCCACCAGCGCGAATCCAACTCCCAGCATACCTGAAGATGACTACTCCACATTTCTGAAAGAAACATCAAACAAAGAAAAAATATTTAATACAGAAATAGAGGAACGGAACGAGAGTCTCATGAAATGCTCTTCTAAAGTCATTTTGGTCCCCACATCTTTGGACTTGGACGAATCCAACCCTTACATTCAAGAAGCTTTGAGTGACCCCGAAATTTATACAAATATCCACGAATCAGAAAAAGAACTGTTTTCATTCCAGAAACTGGAAATAAATAACAAAATATACTACCTATTGTTTACAAAGGTCCACCATTTTGACAAACCGTCTCATCCAGAAATATTTCAAACCCTAAAAAATACTAGGAATGAACTTCTAGTCTTAGAAAATATCGACGAAATCAGCATTTCGGATTTCAAGAACCCGTTTGAAAAACACTCATTTATCAAGATTTATAACATGCTATCTTATCTCTTCCATAACACAAATATAAAAATCAAGGTATACCATAATAACATTACATACCCGATACCGACGGAAATCAAAAGAATCCTCTTCGATAACCACGATATCCCAGTCGCAGGACACCTGGGCTCTGTAAGGATGTACAACAGAATTAAGGAAATGTATTACTGGAAAGGAATGCGAAGCGACATAGAAACATACGTGAAACAGTGCAAATCTTGCCAAGAAAACAAAGCTCTTAGACAAGTTAACCGCGCCCCTATGCAAATAACCAGTACATCGACAGCCCCAGGCCAACGAATTTCTCTCGATATTGTCGGGCCTCTCCCCGAAGCTGGTCCGGCCAAACTAAAATTCATTCTAACTATTCAAGATGATCTCACCAAATTCTCTAGCGCATACCCCATTCGTAGTACTACAGCTGAAGAAACTAGTGAATGCCTAATTCACTACATATCAATATTTGGCATTCCCAAAACAATTCTCACAGACCAAGGCACAAACTTTACTTCAGACCTCTTTAAAAAAACGTGTGAATTCCTTAAAATAAAAAATCTGTGGTCATCACCCTATCACCCACAGACACAAGGCGCCCTTGAAAGAAGCCATGCAACCCTCAAGGAGTACCTAAAATCTTACACCAATGAAGAACAGTCGAACTGGCCGCGATATGTTTATACAGCCATGCTAGCTTATAATACATCCGTTCACTGCACGACACACTTTACACCCTACGAGCTGATGTTCGGTAGCAAACCATTCATCCCTAACTCTATATACGGCGAGTCCCCTGGTGCCGCTTACCCTGATTATGTACGTATGCTACAAAGTCGACTCAAATACTCTAGGGAAAAAGCTTTAGATTTCATAAGAAAATCAAAGGAATCCTCGAAAACTTATTACGATAGTCGCACTCGCCGAGTTAAATACAAAGTAGGCGAATACGTGTACCTCAAAAATCACCTACGATTGCGGAAAGCTTTATCTCCTCTCTGGAAAGGCCCCTACAAAATAATAAAAGTAAATGGGAATAATACACTTACATTGCTTATCAACCGGCGTCATATCACGCATCACGTCGATCAGCTGAAACCAGCTGACGACGGTTCTAACAATTTATAACTAGGACATATACCATGTAACACAATAGTGTTATTTAAAATATAAACAAATAAAAGCTTATAGTAAGTAGGTAAGTAAATAGTAAGTAAGTACATATAGGTAAGGCCGGGAAGTAAATAAGTTGATCTATTAAAGGTTAACTTTAAACCTAATTAACTATTGCAGAAATCAGGAAGGAGTAGAAATAGGAAGTAGATAAACATTAGAATAGGTTTTTTTTGGGTACTATACTTACCACTAAGTCACCGTGAAACCTGAAACTCTAAATACCTACCTGCCTTGTTTATTATTTGCAGAGCTCCGACTCAAGGTCAATCGCACCAGGATTACATCCAGCCAATCAATGCAAGCGCAGGTCTCTTCTTCGATTATTTAGGGACATTAAAAATCAATAGTGCGCAGCTTAAGGTCTTGATACCATTAGATATCACTCACTTTAGTCCCCATATCGAAAACATTGGAGCTGCTCTCACAACCGCCAAGTATTTGTGTAAACAGACACGTATTGTCGAAATTAACACAGAATGCCATAATATACTACAGCCTTTAACAGTACGTTATCAGGACGTAGTTAAGGAATTCAAGTCCATCTCTCATCTAATAGATAACCGTAATAAACGCAGTGCCTGGATTGGAGGTGTTGGTACCGTGTTAAAACAAATATTCGGCACTTTAGACGAGAATGACGCCCTAAGGTATGAGGAAGCTATAACGTCACTACAATACAATGGAAATAAACTAGCTTCACTAATGAAAGAAAATATGTTGGTAACTAAGTCTATATTAACTACCTACAACAACACTATAAAACAGATAAGAGATAACGAAGCTGTCTTGAGTAAAGCCATCGACAAACTCTCGCTTAACATACAAAACATTTCGGAAGCGACTAATGGATTACACATACTTGCTAACGTCAACGAAATATTTGTTAGCATCGAAACAGCAATACTCGTACTGTCCTTTCAGCTAGAAGACATCACTAACGCTCTCTTGTTCAGCAGCCAGAATGTTTTGCACCCGGCAATAATGACACCGCAACAATTATACCGAGAATTTGTCGATAACTATAGACATCTACCTAACGATCTAAAACTACCGGTTGACTTAGATATAAATAGTGTACATTTAATTTTAAGCGTTTCTAGGTTAATTTGTTACTACTTAAATGGAAAGATTGTATTTGTACTGTTGGCACCACTAGTTAGCGTAACTGAGTACATGCTCTATCATAACATAGCTCTACCTACACCTTATGACGGTGGTATATATAACAAATTCAGTTTAATTACGCCTGAAAATAAATACATAGCAATGACCAAGGACAAGTCGCACTACGGTAACCTTGATGACCTAGACAAGTGCAAGATAATAGCTCCTGGAAACTTTATATGTGACGTCACGAACATCTACGCAACCGACGCAAGACCTTCTTGTGAAAGTGAATTATTGTCAAAAGTGATCAGTGAAAAACCAAAGCAGTGCAACACGAGATTTATTTTAGGTAATCTGGATCTGTGGAAACCTCTAATAAATAACAAATGGCTATATGTACAATCAGAACCAAGTAAAATTTCCATAAACTGTGTAAACTCTGTATTTCTAGAAATAGACATACTAGGTACAGGAATACTTACTATTCCTAACGGGTGTACCGGGCATTGTAAAAGTACGACATTTACACCCAACCATAACTACTATAATATCTCTCCGCCTGTAAGTCATTTACCGGACTTCAACCTTATTGACGACATCTGCTGTAATATTAGCAAATTTCGTGACTTTTCCGATAATGTATCCCCTATTTCCTTACAAAATATAGACCTTGATGAATTTCACTCAAGAAATAGCATGAAAATTGATTCATTATTAAACCAAGTAAACAAGATAAAAACCGAACCCCACCTAATTAAATACGGGACACATTACTCGTCGATTACTATAATTTTATGTATTTTTGTAGCAGTATATCTTAGTTTTAAAGTATTTAGTAAATACTGTAAATCTGGCAGCAACCGCAAGACATTCATACTAAAGAAAATAAATGCATACAAACCAGACACGACAGATGAACATACATCTGACGTCAGCTCCACCAACTTTGCTCCCCTTAGAACAGAGATCTAAAGAGAGACTTCATTTTTTTTTTACCATAAAGTCTCCTCTAAAAGGGGGAGGTGTTATGCCCGCACTATGAAGGCATTAGGGCTGCGTTGCACTTCTATACAGCTCAAGTGTCATGAATAGAAAGGGAGATAGTCAGTCTGTTTTGAGACACCAACCTGAGCGGTTGCCTAAGGACTTTCTTACTTTTTTGTCTTTTTGTATTTCCCAAGTGTTTTCCATTAAATATATCTTTCTTAGGGAAATACGTTTTTTTTTTAAAAACATATCCTCAAGTCTCCGCATAACAGAACGATTCAAAAATGAGGCACCTACACAATGTTTTAAATTAATAATTGATGGTGAAGGATAAATGCGATATCCCACAATTTATCGCGATTTTGTAATCCGTATCGTGATCCACTGACCAATACCTACGCTAGGTTACTACAATATGCTGTAATCACTATTACTAAACATCAATATGTTAATAAACACCATAGTTAAAAGTTTTAATTGTGTTCTTTTATGTGTGAACGTTTCAAGTAGATGCAGATTGTAGTGCGAAAACGATATAGCGTATTGCTTAGTTTTTTGAATTAGTCAGTAATGATGCGTCTTCTGATCCGTTTACATGTATTTATTTCTAAATAGAGTTTTATTTGGAATAAATAGGTTATGCCAAGACAAGACTTAGTCACTTTACTTCAATGTTATTATCTCCCGGTGCCTCCTCACACTCTATGTTAGAAATAACCATTTGAACACGCTGTTTGGGGATCCACGCATCCACGTATCTATCATATGCACATCATTTTACGCTGTCACAATCCCCCAACACGCTGTTATCTGTAATCACTATCACGATCCACCAACACGCTAGATTACATGCTGTAATTAGTAACAGGATTCATGATAAATGATTATAGAAAAGTCTAACAGCACCAACTTGTCAGCATAGAAAAATTTCCACCACTAGGCCACATGTGCAGGTGAAATATCATGTGGAAAAATCATAACCTTCAACATGCAAGCAATTATAAACGGTAGGTACAAATAGACTGAGTATATTGTTATTGTTTTCTATACATTACGAAGGTTGGAGAACGTACGAATGTACGAAGTCAAGATAGCCACCGTGGTCAATGAATCTTCGGTTTTGGTAAACAAGTCTAGATCCGGCACATGTAGGTATATTTTTTTCCGGGCATAAGCATATTTATCAGCATATGGACCTGGGTATGTCCGTAAACTGCAACCAGACCCACCGGAGGACGAGCAGTAGCGTCCTTTTGGTCAGCTCGACATTTGCGGTGGAATGAGCCGGGCGTTCAGGCTAGCGTGGCGACCGATTCGACCAACGCTTAGTGAGCAAGAGCTAGAGATCATGGCGACTGAACTGATCGACAAATGAGGATAGAAAGATGTAGCGTTTTGCTTGAACTAAAACGCTTTTATCTCCGAGCTGTATTAGGTCTCAGAGTGTCGAGGCAAGAAATTAGTTTAGCGCAGTCGCTCATGAAAGGCACATCTCCGCCGCACATACGTTCAAATAATAAGACATCGCCTGCATTCTTGAATGGTGTTCACCGAATCTATACGCTGAAAGATTTTGCCCTAACGGTATCTGAGGGCATTTACAAAACATCTTTATACGTCTCCTCTTTGTTCAACTCCGCTTTATTGGAAACCGGGCTTTATAGTTTTTGAAAAAAGGGGCGTGACACACAGATAGATTCGTAGCATACTACCTATAAATTTCTTTGCATACTACGATACTAGTAGGTAGCTCTAAAAAGGTTAAAGTCAAAGCTTATCGCTAACCTTTTATCTAGCCAAAGAGTCAAAGTCATTATAATGTTATGTTACTTAACACATTGCGTAACGATAAACAGCTACGAGTACATTAGAATGATCACGAGGAATATTTTGATGCCATCTGATCAACTAGATACTTACCTACATAGCAGGTGTAAACAAGTATGTATATGCACAGATTATAAAATCACAGATTCATCCCTAAACTTCAATAGCCTTAATTGTTCTTTCTTGCGCTTAATCTTCGTTCTTTAAATATAAATATTCTTCAGTGGTTCGTCGTCAGCCATAAAACGTCCACTGCTGGACGAAGGCCTCACCCTTTATAGAGGGGTGTTGCCATAATCCCCACGCTTGGCAGGCGGCTTGGGGATCGCAGTGTTACCACCGTTAACCAAGAGGACGCTGCTGCCCGTCCTCCGGTGGGTCTGGTTGCAGCTTAAGGACATACCCATACATACTTCAGTGGTTACTATTCTCCTAATTAAAATGTTTCGTAAAAAAAAACTTGTTGGTCGATTGTACCTAATCAAGTTTGAAATAAGGACTACTATACCTAGCTGGTATTCGTGAGGTTCGGACGGAAAGGGGATAAACTTGGAGGATCTAGCTCTGGCTGTACGGAAAAGCTATCAAACGATCGAAGATTGCTGGATATTGACCTCTCTCGTTTTTACTTACAAACGTCTTTACATAATATTACATAATTATATTTATAAGATGTATATATGGGTAAATGCTTGATAGATTTCTTCATAGTGACGAAATAAGCCACCCAGTAAGTATTCGATATACTTGATTCAAGAAAAAAAAAATTACATTATTATATACGTTTTTTTTTCGAAATAAGTACTTACTTATATACTTACTAGCTTAAAGCTAGGGATGTTTTCATTCGAATACGTGACGTGGGTTAATTGAACACACACTTACTTAATCATAAGTACATAGGTACCTAATATTATATACTTATCTACTAACTAATCCAAAATGTTCTATGCTCTCATCTAGTCAATCCATTATGTTTGAACTTGTCTCTCTGGAGTATTCTAGTCAGTGTAGCTTATCGTCGATGTAGATGTAGGTTATTGACAACGCAATTGACATAATGCCATTTGCTGACGCGCAGTTGGGAGCTGTCCAGGTTTATATTAGAAGGTCTCGAAGAGTACTTGAATCTAATCTTACAACGGATATATTATATTCTATATAATCCACAAACTTACGCGTTCATCAACTAACATAAATGTCATCATTATCATATACTTCGATACTGATGGACATAAAAGCTTTGATTATATATCCAGCCCTAGATCCTCCAAACATAAAGACCTTACTTAAAACCCCAACTTAAGTTAACAAATGTCACTATAGTTCTACACAATACCAAACATAAGCACGCAGTTTAGGTTATGACATTTTTAACTTTTAAACGACGTTTATTAGCAAAAGTGGTACAAAGATTATAAGTAGGTATAGGGACTATTATTTATAATCTGGTTTATATATAGATTCTTTAAAAAAAATCAACATCCTATACAAAACAAAATAAAATATTATGACATTCTTATTATCGTGAGAAACGTATTTGAATCTGTATTAAATGTGAAGAACAATACTCCTTATAAATATCAATGTTTTACAAATAGTTTTTCGTATAACTAATATAATTCTACATTTCTGTATACCCCAACTTTTTTTTACAATTATCAAGACGTAATGAGCATGATCAGTCGTGTTGGCGGTCAAACGCAGCCAACACGCCTGATCGTACTCTACGCTATTTTAATACTACTAATAAATTAATAATATGTTATTTTCTCATATTAGAACTTGATAATTTAATTTTTCATCATCAGCCCGGAGACGTCCACTGCTGAACGAAGGCCTCCCCCTTAGACCGCCACACTGTATGACAACCTGCCATTTGCATCCACCGACTTTTATTTTTACTTTTACTTGCTTGAATTTTATTAATTTCACTTTATGAAAAAGATCGGATCGGAAAACGGTTTGTAAGTTATCGTCGAACAAATTCATAAAAAATTATATTATATAAAAATACAGTCATACAAACGCTGACCTGTCCCCTTTACATAGAATCAGACACCTTCGCGCCGCTTGATAAAAAAAACAATTTAGGCCAAAAACTCAGCATAGCTATCCAACGTGGCAATGCCGCCAGCATTCTGGCCACTTTTCCATCGACCACGGGGCTTTTATTTTAAGTTTTGTATAATTATATTATATTTTAACGGTGGTGAACATTCTGCGATCCCCAAGCCGCCTGCCAAGCGTGGGGATTATGGCAACACCTCCGTATTAAGGGGGAGGCCTTCGTCCAGCAGTGGACATTTTCTGGCTGATGGATGGATGGATATATTATATTTTAGGGTTTTTTTTTTTTTAAGTATATAAGTTCTGAATTTAGATTAATTTCTTAGGTTTAATATTTAAATTTTTATTGTGGCTTGTGTTTTTGGAAATATGTAAAAAACCTATTGTAATGTAAAGTATTTGCATGCTTTTTTTTTTACTTGGCCTAAACATCACAGCTAGGTAGAGTTATCGACCGAGAAAATGTGCGGTTCAAATTATTGCTATCGTTGTTGATAACACAATTTTACTATAAAATATAATGGCTACACTGCAATAAGGAAAAGCATTAAAATGTTTGTTACATAGCCTGACCTTACGTTACCGCAGCTCGTTTTAAAACGTTGTTAAAACTAAACAGGGTTACGTGTTTATGTAATTCTGTTGCCTGTAGGTGAAAAAATCATGTATACGTGAAAATAAAAATACCCAATTATTTATTCATAATATATTTTAATTTAAAAACTTTAATAATAGCAACTAAAAAATAATTTTAATATCTATTCCTTAACTTATATTTTCTTATACATTTAAACATATCACAGATTGAAACTATTTACATAGGTAGCTGTACTTCATTTTTATTTGATTTTTGGTAAAGTTAACCGTAAACCTTTTTTTCCACTCTCGGCGTTCATGATAAAATATTTTTTATAAGTAAGTACTTATTATATACATTTTTTTATTATTATTAATTGCTAAATTTATAGTAGAATTGAAATAGCAGATATACTAATACTTATCTGACTTACTCGGACTTACCTGATTAAAAATAGCAACATTCAGAGAGTAACCACATAAACAAATCCAATTAATTTTTTTAAACATCTTGGATTAGTTAATAATTAATTATACCGGTATTTCATTCTCTTCTTTCGCAAGTTCTTAGAGGAAATTAGATATGCCTTGTACAAAATATTACGTGAAAATTTACATGAACTATAAAGCAGAAGAAACGAATTATGTATATTAGTTATCTATTATTAAAATACCAACGCGCAACAAAGTTGGTACGTAGCTTACATAATATTCTAGATACCTAATTATAATAATATCTATTATGAAAATAAGTATTTGAAGTATTTTTATGTATTAGTATTAGATTGTAGGTATATTTATGATGCGTATTTCTTCTTTACAGCACACCCCATCTTTTACGGTTCATAATTTTTCTCCACCCTAAGGTTGCCTGGAAGAGATCGCCTTCAGCGATAAGGCCGTCATTTGTTACACTAATGTTCAAGTTTTTATGTGTATTCCTTTGTGTGTATTTTTGTTTTTTGGTGTGAGTAATAAAGAGATACAGTCTACTTAAAAACCTTATCAACCGTTAGTCAGTGCTTAAGATTCTCTGCCATCTTCTCTCTGACGTGAAGTGTAACATGCAAGAACAAGACAGAGAAGTTTAAGCAGTGACTAAAACAATCGAGATTATTTTAGGTAAGGCTGTTAACGTTGAAGAGTTAAGCAAAGTTGTCTATCTATCTAGGCGAGAGGTTAATAAGACACGCCATCGAATATCTAAAAGTAATGGGCGCCAAAGTAGTGGTGCATTGGCCTTTTTTTTTTGTTAGTATAAGTTCTGGGTAACGATGAAAGGTGATCAAAGGCAGCTATCGTACTTGTTATTAAAAAAAAAGTTTGGACTACACACATGCAAGAGGCCGTCGAATAATACATTATGATAATATTATTGACTGCCTTAGCTCAATCGATAGTATGTCAGTTTTGAGAGCTAATGCGTAGGTTCGATTCTCGCCGAGGAAAAACATCAATGTGACGAACGTAAATGTTTGTTCTGTAACTGGGTGTTATTTATGTTATATACGAGTATGTATTTACAAAAAGTATATACGTATTATACCTCTCAGCTATCTGATTCCCATAGTAGCAAAAGCTGATAACTAGATAGCCGCAAATTAATCACGGGCTAGACCACTGAAGAGAGCAGTTAAAGTAGGGCCTTCGCTTTTCTGAGGGATAGGTATGGCGCTTGTGAAATGTCCACCAATATTTTTGGTACATTTGTAGCAAAATTAATGTTTTTAAATAAACGTGTTAATATTATTACTAGCGTTTTTATATTATTATGTTCATATAAACAAACAAACAACATTTTTTTAATCGGTTCACAGTTGACGTAGAAATCGGTGGACATGAACATACAAATACAGTCGAACATAGAACCTCTTCCGATTTTTTAAGTCGGAAGGTTTAGTTTCCATTATAAAAATAATTAATTTGCCATTCTAGCTATAGCCGTTTTATAAGGGGATTATTATGTTACTATCAAAAATCAACAAACAACTATATTTACTATTATCTAAACTTGTTATAGCTACACGCATTATTATACCTAATAATATTTTTTGAAATAGACAATTTGTTATGATCAAAATTAGATTAGTATAGGTAACATAGATTTATTATTATTAAAAAGGGAACAGTATCCCTAATAGGTAAGTAATTCAGAATTCAGAGAAGAAATTAACACTTACCTACGCACTTTTAGTAATAAATTTTATAATCAAGATTGATAATAAAATTATAAATTTAAGATATAAAATCGATCATACGTTTCTTATCAACAAAACATTTGTGACTAGTTTTAATTCACATTGAAAGGAATTACCTAATCCGAATTGCACCTTATAAATCCGTAGCCTGTTCCTTATCATTACCAACCTTATCCTTATCTTATCGGTTAACAGAATTGAATCAATTAATCACTAAATCGATTGTTTCTTTGACTGAAACTTCGACATTTCCACTATTGACGAATTACCGCTGAAGAATCGAACTTGGAATCGGCACTCAGCTTCAAAAACGTAGAAATTCAAAATCCAACAATTTCAAATTGTTTTAGAAAGTTTTCAGCATTCGTCGTGTTCCGGCAATGCCGGCAGCTGTAGGCACTGCTTCCTGCACTTTCTTCGCCTTGACACGGTTGCACTGGTCTTGTTCAATTCAGTACTACTGCATTCCTTATCTTCCGGGAGAGGCGGCAAGCTGCGCTTTGGGCGCCTCGGCAACACGCATTCCGTCGCAAAGTTGTTAATCTCTTTGCATCGCAACATGTCGACGTCCGGGAAATCGCAAGCGAGAGACGGGAAAGCGAGTTTCACCAACATTATTTGTTTTGTTTGATCGTTTAGGTAAACAGAAAACACGCGCGCTCGGTTCGGGGCCAGCGAACTAACTGGCGAACGTCGCGATCCATGCTACTGATACCAACTATATTTAGCACTGGCTGCATCGAAAGCATTTACTATTGAGCACTTACGATATAATGTGTCGTGCCAAATGCACTAGGATGTTCTGTGATGCATCGGTGGAGATTTGAGTCGCGGCGACTTGACCTCGTTTGATTCATTACTGTTTGTGGAGCTTGGAGGCTGTCTACTGGCTATTGCACTTACAACTTGGAGCATTTAGGTCTCTCTCACTTACAAGCTTCAAGTTTAGTGCTAACTACATTTTTATGGTGGATGTTTTTGATTTCATTGCCTTGAGAACTCTACTTAAACTTGCATAGTGCATACTTACCCGCTTTAGAATGTCTTTTGTAGGCCAGGTGTTACAGGCTACTTACTTACTTCACGCTTAGGTACCCACTTATGTTTACGTAACCTTACTTAATATAATTAGGTAGGTATACCTACTTCATCTAGTTTTTTGCTAGTGAAGTCTTCTATGACTTTGTACCTAAATTACTAATTCAATTAAATACTATTCCATTGTTCTTGAGTGGAGACCACGAATTCGCAAACGTAGCGTATAGGACGCCCCACAGAGTGCCCTGAGATTAGACGCAAGTGACGAAATGCGAGGACAGTTGACATGTCAGCTCAAATCATGAACCTATAAAAAAAGTCGGACAGATTCTCGCTAACAACATACTGTGTCACTCAGAGTCGGCCAGCTTACTGTACGTACAGGCCGGCACGCACACATTCACACATGAGTCAGCCATTACGCGGGCAAATGCAACACAGTCGGCACGGCTACGCTGCGAAAAAATCAGAATGTCTTGTGTGGTAAAGTGGTGTAAAAACCGTAGTGATCAAAAGAAAAAAAAACAGGAATTACGTTTCTTAGGTAAATGAATAATTCAATCACTTAGTTCCCGATTTTACACATTAAAACCAATATTCATGCGACAGAACAAAATAATTCGTTAGAATATCAGTGTTGCCAATATTCATTCATTTGTGCAAATTACCCGAAATATATGGGTGTTCTGACACTTCTGCCTACCCCTTCGGGGATATACAGGCATGATGATATGACCTGAAATAATGGGACTGTTTAAATTAATTCTATAGTTATAATTTAAAAAAAACTGTCCAAGTGTGAGTCGGACTCGTGCACCGAGGGTTCCGTAACAAAAAATGATGGGGTTTCAGTTCGGGATTAGAAATTCACTGCAAGCAAGACAATATTACGCGATATTCACAGGCATTCAAGTACATTTTTCCACCATTAACCTTTTAAAATAGTACGGTATTAACTGCCTACATGACACAAAAACCGCTGAACAGATTTAGTTGGGATTTTTACAGTTTGATACTTAGGGCTATGGGTATACTATAGGGTCATACTCCAACTTAAAATCTAAGCCATGTTTCATCTAATTCCGATGGGTAGAACCGGAGATACAGCTTGACCTCTTGATACTTTTTTTATTTAGAGCTTCCATACTTTAGGGAGGTAATTTAAAATGGTTGCCTTATTGTAGTTCAAGTTGACGAAATTGCTGCCAAATCTAGTTTCAATAAACTTGTCTGCCGACCTGTATTTGTCTAGATAATACAAGGTAATTTTTTTGTGAATTATGGCAACCCTAAATTCATTCGCACATAGATAGCCGCCGCCATTACGGTGACACAGTGTTGTCTTTTGCAGGAGTTCCGTCCGACTTTTTTTATAGGTTCATGGCTCAAATAGGTAATTTGTAATTCATTAATGGCAATTTCAAGATAATATGGTAAAAATACGTCTTCTTCTGACACTAAAATTATGTAATAGGTACGTACTTACGTTTCATCATCTCCAGCCCGGAGACGACCACTGCTGAACGAAGGCCTCCCCTTTAGACTGCAACACTGTACGACAACCTGCCATTTGCATCCACCGGTTGCCCGCGACTTTTACAATGTCGTCGGTCCACCTAGTCCACCTTTCTCTGTCAGCCATGTCAGAGGCCTTCGGGCGGCACATTAACTCTGACACTAGGGCTGGCCACTCAGCCTATACGAACTTACTGACTTACCTAGTGGGAGGCCTTCCTACGCTGCGTCTTCCGGTTCGCGGTCGCCACTCAAGAACCATTCTTCCCCATCGGTTGTCAGTTCTTCGAGCGATGTGACCTGCCCTGCGCCACTTCAACTTGCAAACCTTGCGAGCTATGTCGGTAACTTTGGTTCTTTGGCGAATATCCTCGTTCCGGATTCTATCGCGCAAAGTAATTCCGAGCATAGCTCTCTCCATTGCCCGTTCTCCATTCACCAGGCGAACGTCTTGCTCGTCTTTGCAGATTTCGTATTGGGTGAAGGAAAACATCGTAGGAATATCTCGTGTAAAAGATCGCCTACATTCCTTGTGTAACAATCTATACTAGGTATTTAGATTGTCAACCGACTTCAAAAAAGGTCTCATTTAGACTATGTTTTTTTTGTGGTTATGTAAGTATGTTACGCGATTATTCCGCCAATTACTAATTAATTTTGATTATTATTTTTTGTTTGGTAGGTGATAGGTACCTACTCCAGAGGTGGTGGCATATACATTTTATCGAAATCGGTTCAGTAGTTTGGTTTTTAAATCAAAATTACTAGAAAATATGAAGATGTCATCCAGGTATACGAAGTAGAAGTAGTTTTTTTTAAAGTATATTTATCTTATTTAAAAGCGTATTAATATTTAAGGTCTATATACTAACAGGAGGAAATAATAGACCAGTAGCGGAAAATTTAAACTTTTCACGCTCGAAACACATATCTTGTGATGACTATGACAAATATCTGTGTGTAAACTGTAAGGAACAAATTGTTACGTTTCCATTCGGCGCCATCCTTCATGATAACGATGCAGAGAACATGGAAATGCGACACTATCTCGAGTTTTCGAGTCTAACGTAAGTATCTACTTAGGTAACTTCCGCCGACGCGTATTTACGTTCCATACAAGGCTAGTAGGTTAGGTACCTACGCATCCATAGGAAACTGATCACGAATAGTTTGTAATGCTATTGTTCAAATACATATAAGACTTTAGCTTACTGCTCGAGTAGAGTTTGTAAATCAACAGTGAGACATTTGGATTTCAAAGTATACTCGATTATTGCGTACTAGCCTTGTATACAATGTAAATACGCTTCTTTCGTATTTTTCAGGGGGCCTGAAAAATACCCCTATCGCCCCCACCTGGCCCTTATGATACAATTGCCGATTAAGCCGAGTCAACGCCCAATGTACAGTAAAATAGTACTCAGTTAGAAGCACAGCCTGACCGCAGCGCCCCAAACACAGTAGGTAGTAATACCAAATACTACTGTAGGTACTAATGTCTTCACACTGTCCTTTTCTGAAGCTTACAGGTTTGCAATGGGTGTTATGTACATATTTAAGTACTAATTACAAAACTGTAAACAACAATAGGCCAGTGACACCGTGGTACCGATTTCTTACACAAATAGAGTGGCGAACACAAAATAACTGACAGTAGCGTGCGATACGGCTTTATATGAACGTGGACTAAAGCGGAACTAACGGAGCTGGCGAACAAAATCCTGCGCCGGACTGAACTGCGCTCGTCACCCTGAGATATTAGATGTCAAATCTCTTCATACCCAGTAATTTCTCTGGTTTTAATGATCATGTTTTAACGAATCTAGTGACCACCTTGTCTACCGACGCTTCTTAATTAGCAATCCTCGTCTATAACGTGATGTCACAGCAAATCCAACACAGCGGATTTTGTACTCAACGTATAAAAAAAATGGACCCATCTCATAAGCAAAAATGGACTAAAAACGTTAGGCAAATTTTAAATAATTAAGTTCCCATCAATTACTTATAAATTTGTCTGTCAAAAATGTGACATGACATAACTTAAAATTAAAAAATGTGACCTAATATAACTTATAATAAATAGGTATGTGGCCTAAGATGTTTTTACCTGTAGATGAGTTGTCCCCCCCCCCCGCCATATTTACTAGACGAAATCAAGGTAATTGCCGTGATCGCTACCAGTCTTTCACTTCCGAATGTCCGGTAATATGCTGCCGCTAATCGTATGTTTTCTAGCAAAAAGATGGTGATATTATGCCGTTCTGTGTATTTAGACACTGCACAATCTACACAGGCACTGTGAGAGACAAAAAAAAATTCATTTCACGCGTAAGTACTGTATTTTTATTGCAATGGGAAAAAATTAAATTTATTTTATCTAAGACGACTGTTATCACTTTGAAATGGATGGCCGAGATAGATAGATCGTCTTGTGTGAGAGAGTGAAAGAGAGCCACACCGGCGCTTTAGTTAAGTAGCCAATCTGTCTTGAGTAATACAGAAACCAATCAATAGTGACAAAAGAGCAACAGTGCCCTCAAACCCTCATTCATATTCATTTGAATATGTGTCGCATTGTATGTAAGTGCAAATGTATGATTCACCATCCCCACTGTTTCGGATTGCTGATTGATATGCACGTGACAGACACACAGACGACGCGTGGGTTGTCTGTATTGTTGCGTTTCGACCAAATTATCCGTCGCGGTCAAATTAGTGAACTCAATTTTTTTTGAGAATGGCCTGAGTTTTTCTTAGGAAATACGATGGGGGCGCTTCACACCAACTCTTTCATTACAGTTGGTAGCTCTGTAGCAAGATTAGTTATATGTAGATGGAATTCAATGGCAGACAAATAATAAAAATGAAGCTATGACATACTAGCCACGCGGTAGCGTTGTTCTGATAAGCGCCTCACATTCTTGAGATTGTGGGTTTTTCCCGGGTTAAGGGCTTTTTATTTGATTAAAGGCTAACCAACCAAGCAACCCCCAACTAGCCCCACTCGCCCAGATGTTATGTGAAGATGCAGTTGCACGCTTGCCTAGAAGAAACCGAATCACATATACGGCCTGACCTAAAATAATCTCGATTCTCTTAGTCACTGCTTAAACTTTTCTGTCATTTTCTAGCACGTGCAACTTCACGTTAGAGAGAAGATGGCAGAACATCTTAAGCAGTGACTAACGGTTGAAAAGTTTTTTTAGGTAAGGCCGCTAGATTGTAACCATCGGGAAAGACTCACTCACACACTCGGAATTGGGAAGCTAATTCCAAGTTCGTACAACAACAGCGGATCAAAATGTCTCGTTAGAGTTTTAATATGATTTTTGGCATATCAAGTCACTGTAGTACGGCCGGGTGTTCATGAATACTTTTCAAGCAAGCTTTTCGCATGATGGTTAGCACTACATATGTGTGCCCTGTGACAGCGCCCAAAGTGTATTGACCGTATGACATTTAACGCGTACGTCGTAACATTTAGCTTTGCGAATTGGAACGATCTTACGCTTGGCTGCAGTTCTCGGTCCATGAACTAACTAGGTAGGTAGTGACATAGAATAGATTGTAGGTACTTGATGCAGTCATATGACTGCTCCTACTGGTAGGCGTAAACAAGTAGGCATATCTTAAAGAGGTGATTGGGCCATTTATTTAACCGCCAACCCGTACCGGGTTAGCATAATCACATAAAAATTACCTACGGCGTAGCACCTTATATCTTCTTAGTTATGACATAAACATAACTCATAAGCTCCTACCTATGGTACTTGTATCTTTTTCCATTATTTTTTTGGCGTGCACAATAAAGACCTTCTTTCTATCTATCTATAACTAAGAAGTTAGTGGGTATACATTGTGTAATATAATTGAATTTCTTCTGACATAAACGAGTTTCCTGCAAACCTAATGATGTTTTTGTCATCGAAAATCCAGTAGAATGTTATAATCCTGTTATAACAATCATCTAAACAAAAATATATTCAAGCTAAGTAGGTAGTTACCTACCCCAAATCGATTTATTAAGTGCCTGCAATAGTTTGAAAAGCAATACGCAAATAAGATTAAGTAAGTACAAGTTTAGTCATATTAATGACAGGAAAAGATAAAATAGGTAGTAGACGTAGACGGGATATTCTCCGTCTACGGTAGACGGTAGTAGAATAGGTTTTTTCAATGCCAAAAACACACAATCTGCGGCAGCCTGTTGTCTTCGAGCATATACCGTTGGATATGTCAATGGCGATAATCTGCTTATATACATTTTCAGCTACGTTTAGCGGGGGACGAGGTAAACACGAATGGCAGACGTTTTCAGATACTTTAACACTGATCAAATTCCTTTATTAAAACCATTCCAAAAATTGGGGTACGCCTTAGCTTACGTCCTCCATTGGTATGGCGCAACGCCTGCCGTAACGCCGATGGTGGCGGCCGATAGCAGAGGCGAATGAAAGTGACTTTCCTCAAAGAGTACATTAAAATAATATAATATGGTGACTTCACTGTTTCCTTTCGTGTCCATCCTTATAAATCACGGTACAGCCGTGGTTTTATTATTACAAGTTATAAAGGTATAACTTGCTGCATTTAAGGCTGCTGCCCTCAAATATACTAAACCCATTTATTACTCACAGGGCCTTAGGTATGTTGAGGTTTGCGAAAGGCTTTTTTGCGTTTATTGCCCGTGGTACTACCAGTCTTACTACCGTAAGTAGTACCACGGGTAAAAAATACCCCGTAGTACTACCAAGCGATCCAGTAGTACCACGGGAAGCATATTTTTGCCCGTGTTTTTTTTTCTTATATCTTGGCATCTCACGTGGTGCATTCTGCCAGTGTCAGGATTATAAATTTTCAAGTTTTAATAGTATAATCAAGTCAAATATGTCATGAAATCACAGTTAGTCACACGAATTTAGTCATAGTCGAGTCCAAGTCATGCCCTAGTAAAGTTGTGGCGACTTTACTATGAGCTTCTACGGAGTTTTGAAAAAACACGAAAACACATGTTTCTCCACATTATATTCACACTCGTGCATGTAATTCAACACTCAATGAATAAAATACCACCATTTTTAATCATTAATTCGCGAAAAGTACAAGATTAAGAAAATAATAGAATGCAACGACATGATATTTCCGTATTCCCGCCAAAACCTCCAAAACTTCCCATTGTGCGCAGTGTGTTACGGTAGTCCGGCGCCTGTTGGGTGCCGTGCCGAATCAATGTGTGACCACTCTAAAGGTGGGTCAACCACGAATATTATTAATAATCAATGTAGGTATTTTATTGTGTACATATTTGTTTTAAAACACTGTTTTAAACTATCACGGTTGTTTACTAAAGTTCTATTATTATTAACGGGATATATCATACATAAATACGGTAAATATCCCGTTAAAATAATATTTGTTTTATTTATAATAATAACATAGAAAACGAAGTAAATCAATTAAATTGATTCTATTTAACTAAGTAAATCAATTAAATTGATTTACTTAGTTAAATAGAATTTTAATTATTTCCAACCTATAGAAATAAACTTTAAACCCTTTTTATTGACCATCGATAAACAATAATACAAATAATATTATTTCTTGTATTTTTTACATATATTTTTTTAACCCAGTCCTAGTAATGAGAGATAGGTATGAAGCACCGCACTATGTCCAATAGTCTAAGGCCAATGTCTAAGGCTACCAGTCGTACTCTACCACTCCTGAAAGGATCTGCACCCTTATCATGGACGTTCGCGATTCTGCAGGCTAATCATGTAACTGTTCGGGATCGCGATTCGGATCGCGATTTGTCATAAATGTCACTTGTCACTGTCACAGCTTCACAGTATCACGGAGGGATTTCTCTCGCTATAGTTATCGAACGAATGCATTGATTTTCTTAATTAAGTTAAGCAAATCCGTCGGTCTTTTGGCGTTTCATCCTGCCCTGCAGGGTCAAATGAGTTTTGGCAGTGACAGTGACAAGTGTCTATTTTTGACAACTCGTATCCGAATCGCGATCCCGAACAGTTACATGATAGCCCCGCTGATTGCGATAGCATGCCATCCCGCTCGTACGAACTTACTCGCGCACGCTCGCAATCAGAATCACGAACGTTTATGATAAGGGTCACAGTCTATAACACCATCCTTCTGTAAATTACGTATTTTCGCCCTATTAGGCAAATATGATTCCACTTAGTAAAAAAAGTTGGGACTAAGTCAAAATGAAAGTGTCAAGTGTCAAAGGACAGGTGTCAAACTACCAGTAGTAACACAGGTAAAAAATAACTTCCCGTGGTACTACTGGATCACTTGGTAGTACTACGTGGTATTTTTTTACCCGTGGTACTACTGGTAGTAAGACTGGTACCACGGGCAAAAAGTTTATTTGTTATTCATACCAAAAAAACCTTTCGCAAACTTTGATCATTGAAAAAAATGCATTTTTATCACACTGATATTTCAAACGTCTTTAGTCGATTATTTTCTTGGAGTATCTAGCTCTTTCTACTTAATCAAAGATTATTTTTTATTACCACAACACCACATTTTGTTAAAATTTCAATGTCACTTGTCATTGTCTGTCAAACAGATTTTAATTTCAAGATGGCGTCTATTAATGGCGTCTGCTCTGGCTCGAATCGAAGCGCTTTTGATATTTTCTTTCAGTAACAAGAACACGCATTGTTATTATTATTATAGATTATCATAGTAGTGAACAAATTTTAGAAAGCAGAATTCATCACTCAGGTAACTACAATATTATATTTGCTACGTCAACTAAAACGAACCGGTATTCTACGTGTTGCCTTTGAAGTCCTTAAAATGTTTGTACAAAGTCTTTAAAGTTGTATTATTGTAGACACTGAAGACATTCGTGTATAGTCTGCACAGGTATCTACCATCTGCCTTTGAAATTGACGGTAAGATCGTGTCTTTCATCTGGCTCGCATCACAACAAAACAGTGTTTTCATTTTGTTAGTACCAATGTGTAATTATCCTTTTACCTGCAAAGTTATGTTTATGAACTTAATTACGACCAATAATTACATCGGAGACATACCATAGGTACCTATCAATTTAGCATCTTGTTCAGATCCCTCAGGTTGTGGGCGCCTGGTGTGTAATGAAATAAATCTGTCTTGGCTATGTAGAAGAAAGCAAACTATGTGGAAGATTGGACTAGCAAGACTCGACTTAAGAGAAAGGTGTACGTTCTGGAAATAAGTTTATAATGAGTGCGGTGTTGTCATCAAATTGTAAATTCCTTAACAATAACTTTTTCAAAGCAGTCAGTCAAGTCAGTCTTCGAATGGGTACCAGGAGTGGCTTTTACATCTGACCACTACCATGGGTGAGATGACACATTCAATTATTGGTCGTTTGTTTCATATATGTTTAACAACAACCATCGAGTCATGTGAGACCACGGTGTAATTAACTCTGACAGGCTGGCCACCTAGTCTATACAAACTTATTTTTTTACTTTTTCAAAAACTTGACACAAATTATTTGATGATTGCAGTAACCCTGGCGGCTCCCAGCACGATGGCGACGCCCAACAGCTACAAGCAAAACACTTCAATGTCTATGCCGAGTCCTCAGAACAACCCGCGTTTGTATTCCATTTATAAACTTGCATCCAGTTCCTGTTAACATTATGCGGATGCACAGACAAAACAGCAGTTACAAAATTTTATAGAAGTATTCTTGATGACAGTTTACACATAGACGGGTGATGTTATAGCTCTCAAGCTTTCCATCTTGAGTGGCTCTGTTCTGCTGTGGATAGAAATAAAGAGAAAGAACTCGTTGAATTTTATCAATTGTTTCTTCCAAAGATAGCTATTGAGATGCTGAGTGAAATGCTTGTATCATTCTGTTGTAATAAATAAATAAATCAAGATCTAGATATAGAAACGAATGAAGTAAAATCGGTCATAATAAATATTGATTATATATATTTCTGATAGATTTGAATTCAGTTCTGAGTTCGAAATAAAATCCCATAATCATAATGAAATAGGCTAGGCTCCAAAGGGTGGTGAATTAGATGAGTACGCTCACTTAGGCCTGAGGCCGGCTTTAATGTTAAGAGTTGCTTTGCCATATAGGCTCTCTTATCACAGCTTGACTGGTTACTGTCCTATAATGGTATAAAATGTGGATAGGAACTGATTCAATACTGATCTTTTGCTGTCTGTGCATCCCAGCCTTAGACCCTTGTTAAATACTTAGCTATGCCAGAAATTATACTTATACCTGTTCTGATTTCCACAAACCATTAACTGTTATCAGAACGTTTGTTTTGCTTAGATATTCAGTAGTCACTGTAAGCATAGTTGGAATGTGCCCTAGAATGTTTAACGACTAACGTATAACATGCAAGTAGCAAGTACGCCTGTACGAGACGCCTGCGCAAGCTTAGCAAGGCCCAAGTGTACGGTACAGTGCCATCTAACTGCTGATCCGAGCATGTATCCAACTCTACGCTTCTCATTACAAGTATTCGCATTACGTAACAACTTATTTTTTTCTACTTATTATTTACACCCTCGTTTTGTACTTGCATTGTTACTCTTTTTTGTTTCATGTTTTGTTATGTTGAAACAGACTACATGATTGCGGGGCCCCCAATGAGTTTCGGTATGATGAAAGGTAATGCTATAATCTGACTTACATTATTCAAAATTATTCTCACCGCTCATCTGTTTCGGACGTAGGTACTCTGTGGGGTATTGAAACAAAATTTGCACAATTTTCTCGTTTCCACATCACAAGCCATTGCACTCTTTACACATTTTTCTTTTTTGTTTCTTTGTTTTCCTTCTGCTATCTGTCGATTAATACCGCCAGCGCTCGCCTAACTTCCGACTCACATAGTCTGTGCAAAAAGAGAATAAAGGCTTAGGACATTTCCCATAAGCAGATGCCCTAGTGGTATAAATTTCCCATACCGCCATGTATGAACTAGGCCAAAATGTCACATGCCTTCACTTTGGGGCCATAAATCAAAACAGGCCTAACGACACGCCAATTCTGTTATACCATTTTCTAAAGTCTAAAGTAAAGAAAAAAATATGCTTTACTCATTATTTTGCAATCCTTGGATATTAGTAATCATCAGTTGTTTCCAAAAGACAGTGTGGCTACAATATTATTGTCAGGTTAAGCACAGTTTGCAAAACTCATACCTACCATAACATGCAGATTGTTTTGCCCGGAGACAGTTCTCTTATTGCACAGACTTCTAGCATTAGTGCATTAGTGTTTTTTTCAGTTCGCATCGCCCCACCCTCGTCCCATCCCTTATGCTTCGTTTTTTTTCTTTTCATTGTATTGCCGGGCGGCCGCTTGGCTTGAAGGCGGTATGAATGCACCGTCGCCGCACCATAACCAATACCAGTACCACGCGGGGTACGCCGGCCCCGGTCCGTACCCGTGGGGCCACTCTCAACAGCCTCAGGCCCGTTTCGGTGCAGAGGGCGCGCGGCGCGCGGCCGGCCCGGCGCAAGGGGCTCAGCAGGCCACCCCCGGCAAGGATGATAAGACCAGTCCGTTTGTCAGCACGGTGCACTCGCATCCTGGGTTTCAGCCGCAGAAGATTGGGAAAGGCGGCGTTGTGGTGAGTTTGACTTACTTAGATTATTGCACCTTATTTTCGGTATGCTATAATAGCACATTATGATACAAGTGTGCTATGTTGGTCATTACACTAGAGGCGGTATTAAGCGCGCGAGCCGCAGGCGAGCGCGATAAGGAAGCCGAGAGCGTAATGACTAATAGCACAAGAGTTCCATACGACTGTTTTCATCACACTTGCGAGGAAAAAACAAACTTTTTTTGATAATAATCAACCACACAGCGAAAACGTCAACAAGCATTTGCGGAAAATGGCGCCCAAACCAGCAATGTGCGCGCAGGTTGATATTTACTTCAGCGGCATAAGAACTCTTTGTTGGTATTACAAAAAAACTAAGTATTACCTGGCTATATTAAGAGTGCGTCGTATACATACGTCTAATTGCAGTCACGTACAAACTTGACTTTACCGGGTTATACCGATTATAGCACAAGTGCCGTAATGTAAAGTAAAAAGAACGTGTGCGTAATAGCTTGGATTATGAGCCTAAAACCGATGTAATAAGATCCACTTTACGAGCAAGTGTGATGAAAATTTGATTTTAGGTTCTTTTGATATGGTTCAATTCCAATTTTAATGTTTTGTCAATCATAAATATGAGCTGAGCCGACCATTAGCTTTTCTTTTTTTAATTCATAATAGGCTTGCGTTTGACCACAACCTGCCTGATGTAAAGCATTGATGTGGCCTAGCATGGAGCAGACTTACCTAGACGAAACCTGTTTATTCTGGATTTGAAGACACCCATAATGTACTTTAGGAGAAACAGACTCTGGCAGAGTGTTTCACAGTCTCACTGTTCGAGTAAAAAATGTGGAATCGAAGCGATTAGTGCGCTTAGGGGAATATCTACCATGTACGGGTGGCGCTTAGGTCGCGTTTGCCTGGCTTCCGATAATAAAAAGGGACAGGAGGAATCTGGTTATGTAACTCCTGGGCTTAGAGAGGCTTGGCATTTTACTACTGTACCTGTAATAAGGTGAAATTGTTGAGGTCAAAGAGAGTAAACAAACACATGTTGCCTGGAATGGGATCTGCGGCGATAAAACTGCGACGCGACGTCAGCTTAAGATCAAACAGCTCTTCAGTACACTCCGCAGTGTAAATGCGATACGATTAAGTATTAAAACTGCCATCATCATCTACGGTGTTCCTTATCTCACTTCTGGATATGGAACTCTCCTGCACACACTAGGCGCATGACCGAGGTAGATGGCGTACCTCGGTCACGCGCCTAGTGTGTGGCTCGAGCCGCGATTAAACAATACATGACCCATCTAGCCAGCCAACGACAACTCTGTGACCAGCAGGCCTAACATGCGCACCGCGAGAAAATTTTCTCGATTCTACAAAACAGGACAAGGCTACGAATCTGTATAAGTTTGTCTCGTTTTCGCACGACATAAAGACACGACAAAATTTTCTCGCGGTGCGCATGTTAGCCCTGCTGGCCTCGTCTAAACGTCTATTGTAATTTCTGCCAGTAAAAAATATTCATTCATCTTTCCCCAGGGCGCCGGGCTGCCCAAGCCGCCGAAGCCGCCCGAGAAGCCCCTGATGCCGTACATGCGCTACTCGCGCCGAGTATGGGACTCCGTGAAGGCGGCGCACCCCGACCTCAAGCTGTGGGAGATAGGCCGCATCATCGGAGGCATGTGGAGGGATCTACCCGAGTCGGAGAAGTCAGGATTTGTTGATGAATATGAAGCAGAAAAGGTATGCATGAAATGCAACGTTAACATTATCTTTTTAAGTGTATGCAAAACAATAAAAAATCATTTATTCAAAACAAAGAGAAAACACATTAAAAGGAAAACTTTGGTAATATCAATAAACTATTGTATTGTATTGTATTGAAAAAAGAAGTAACACACATAAAAAAGTATTAAGAGTATCTATGATTTTGTCATGAAACTGATCCCAACTCAGCGTAATGCATTGCAAACAACCAGCGCTGATTTTCTGTAGCGCACATACGCACATACGTACGTAATGCACATAAGAAGTAGCATACAGAAAACAAGCAACAACTTTAAACAAAGACATATTTTAGTATGAAGCCTGGCATACCTACTGTCCGCCATCTTGTTTTTTCTTGTTAGCTTGAAATAATCGAGAGCTTGCTTTCAAGTGAGGCTGTTGGTGTACACCGTGAGATGCTTGGACAGATTTTGGAGGGCCGAGTACTAAAAATTAACTGTGGTTTCTTTATGACGTTTTCCTTTACCAGCAACGAAACCTCATTTTTGGACACACTCACTGAGTTGTTCAAACCAAACGCACCAACCGCTGCTCTATAATAGCCTTATCTAGTTAGTTTCTTACCTATTAGTTTATTTCAACTCAGGCGCAGTACACAGAACTGTTGAAAACGTACCAATCGTCGCCTGCATACATTCAATGGCTGGCACACAAGACCAGAGGTACAATCAACCTTATACTCATACACTGAGGGGTCAATATTGTGTTTAATACCCACGCCACCACCACACGGCTTAATAACACCGGGTTTTAGAGCTAGAGATGCCATTGCCATTGAAAAATGTGTTTTATGTGTATGTACGGAAAGTCTTTGTAAAGTCTTATTCATTGATCATAGTCATGACATTGTAAGCAATTGTTATGTCCCAATGTTTTTCAAATAGTAAGCTATTTCATTTTCATGTACATAATTGGAATTAATTGAAGTATTCATTTTCACATAATCATTTTAAAATGGCGAATGATATAAATATAATGCCTGCGGGACAACCTAAGTTGAATTGTTGGTCTTTTTTGTTTGAAGTCTAGATAAAGCTGATGGTATTCCGACAGCCAGCCAACAAAACTAATTATCGGAATATTAAGCCAGGTGCACACACCAAGTAGCTTGCGCAAGGAACATAGTTACGCCAGTGTCGCTAATTCACGGAGTAGGTAACCCTCTCATTGGATAGGTCACGATTCGAGTGTGAATAAGCAATTTGCACATTTTCACTGAGAAAAAAATCTTTTTGATAAGTGTTTCACCTAATACTTATTTATGATACTAGTTCGGTTATTTGGTTTTAATAAACGAGTAGACGAATTTAAGCCCGACACAAAGTCGAGGGCTTACCATAGTCACGAGTTTGTAAAAACCAATTCCGCGCGAGTGTCATGCATAATTTTACAACACATTTGCGAGAAAACAGTTATAATGAAATAAACTTTATTATTTTGTTTATAAATATTAGTCAGAAAGTCGCAACTAAATACTTGACACTGGCAAATGCACAAAGTGCAATGCCATGAGGATGTTTCTAATATGAAAATAGCGCGAATTTGCAAATGGCGCCACGTGCGCATGGTGAAAATTAAAACAACATATTTCGTTTCATTTTCTCTTTAGTATTAACTCGGAGGTAGGATTTCCCTCTTATTATTAAAGTGAGTCCAAGGAGGTCCGATCATTTAGATTATTTATTCTCTTTATATGTGAAACTCCTTAGTGGAATTATTATATATTTTTATAGAAATAAAAATTACCGTAAAGTTAACGCACGGCGCTATACAACTGAGCGTGCGGTAAAGGCTTTACCGCACGCTCCGTTGTATAGTGCGTAATGTTTAACTTTCGAACGATGTATACAGGCTTCGTAAATGCACTTTTTGAGCAAATGTGTTGTAAAATTTATTGCAACGAAAATAAATTAAAAAAAACTTAGCCTGCGCAAGCTATAACGCATCGTATACAGTTTGCTTTAGTTCTAAATTCTGACCAACAAAACATTTACACTTTGCTACACCAGTTCACTTTATCTTGACTTTACTCAGTTACCACGGTCTCGAACCCCCACCAATGTGACTAACCACTCACTGAGCCATGTTTGTCCCCATGCACTCCACATGTATATAACGCACTGGGTCGCACCATAGTCGGAGTATGAAAAGAGTCTGAAGACGTATCACAACTCCCCGGCGTACCTGGCCTATATAGCGGCCAAGAACAAAGCAGTAGGTAAGGGAGACGCATGATAGTTCCATTAAGCTACTAGCACACGGGACACGCGCCACAGACACAGAACGCCGCCACCTGATTCTAGGAAGCAGGTTCTGAGTGGCGCGTGACACTTCTACTGGTGCTGCGAGTTCATATAACGTGTTTGATCACTGGAGTCCGCTGCTCGACGGCGGCGTTTTGAGACTGACTGGCGCGTTTCTCTTGTGCGGCTATGCTTATTAATTTTAATTACAAAGCAACCAAATATATGATGAATGATGTTAGTTTTATTTGTTAACATTTTAAGATAAATTAATAATGGTGGACATTTCCCACAGCGAGATATCGCCTAGATCGAATGATATTCTCATTGATATCAAATATTTGCAGCGTGCCAGTTTATGTGGGATATTTATTTTCTATCTAGAAGTGCCCTTAATATGAGAAAATCCTACACCACAAAGTTTCCTCTCTTGACATAAGTTTCCTCTCTTAGTTACATTTTCAGTGGCTCTTGCAAAGATGTTAAAAACAATAGATGTTGAGTCCATTACCCAATTTACAAAAGGTGTCCCGAGTTTACCGATACCGTTGCCCATACGAATCATACAATAAAAAAATACGTCATTTTAAATTCAACGCTTTGTCGCTCCTTACAATGCCCAACTTAGCTTGCAACACTTGTAGTCTAAATAAATAGACTACCAAAATAGTAACTAAATATAATATTTATAATTATATTTAATATTAATATATTATAATCACTCACACACTTTGAATTTCAGGACTTTACCAGAATGTAAGGCATCATATTCAGTTAAACTCTCCACTTATCCTAATATTTTTAATAATCAAAACTCATGCATACATGCATGTCATGGATGTATGCAAATACTTTCCCTCCCAAATACTTTGAATTTGTGGAGAGTTTAACTGAATATGATGCCTTACATTCTGGTAAAGTCCTGAAATTCAAAGTATTTGGGAGGGAGTCGTCTGTCACTTTCTAACAAAAGACGTGCTAGTATAGTATAGTTTGTTTGGAATCGTTGACTTTGACGTCATTTGCAACTAAAATGTTTATAACTTGGTTATTTGTGCACGTATTCAAATTGTATTGTGGATATGTTGTTTTAATGCGAGTCAGCTCTTTTGTGAGTCAATAAAAAAACATGCATATCTCCCTATTGTCTACTTTTGGTTGGGTTTTTCAACTCGCCTCCAATCCACCCAAACCTGAAATCTATTGTTTTAAACATTTTTGTATTCTAGCAAATTCAAGTTCTTTTCTAAATGTAAACACAAATTATGTTATTTCTTCAGCATGTTTTGAGATTAACCCTTGTACGCTTCCATAAATGAGGATTAATATTTTGTTAACTGACGACGTGGCGTGCTTGTTTTAATTGTTGAGGTTACGAGTGTCTTTACGTAGGTTTTCTCCATACCGCGTTTAGGTTGGAAGAGATTGACTTTAGCAATAAGGCGCCGCATGTTACACTAGATAAGTTTATTTAGTTCTATTTACGATAGTTTGACCAGTATCAAGTCTACATGGTACACGAAAAGAAATGCCCAAAGTCACCTAGGTAATGACACTGAGAATCTCACAATGTATCACAGGCTTAAATGTCTCATTCATTTAAGTCTGTGATACATTGTGTATGCCGTCAACCGCTTTTCCATACAGGGTGTTTCGTGCCTATCAAAGTGAACAACTTTCGAAACACTAGTTTGCTAAATTCATCATCATTAGGTGCCATCTTTATAAAGAAAAAAAAGTAAAAACACTAGCAATCTTACTTTGACTTGCCATTTCAAACCCATGTAGACTACACCTATAATAGGCTAGATAACTGTTTTTTTTATTGTCCTATTAAAATGTGGCCCATAAATATAGATGATTAATGAAAAGAAAATGAAAATCTGGTCAAAAATAAGCATTTTAATATTATGCTAGACAGAGAGGCGAAACAGCAAATCGTGACGTCACTTCTATGTTCGCCATATAAATTCTATTCTGACAAGTAAGGCGTGACGTCATTTTTTGTTTTGTGGGAAAAGGACAGAGTTGTCTCTAACAAAAACTTTAAACGCTCATATATCAGAACATTATTAACCAATTTAAATTATTTTTTCAATAATCATACTATATTTACTTAATTTTTTTAACAAAGCTATTGGTTTCAACGATATAAACATCAGTCATCACCCTATTGTGATGACATTTAGCTAGTAACTGTCCTGTGTCCGTTCGTATGCAATGGCGTACATCACGTTGGTGTACACAATAAATAAATAAATGAAGATTGGAGGTCAGCAGGCAGCGAACTTCTTGCGATCCCATGCTGTGCCTTTTCGATGCTTGTAGCTCAATCCTGTCCACTCCTTGGTGTCGTCTAGCTGTTTCTATTTGGGACGTCTTGGCAATCTCTTCCCCGGATGTCTGCCTTCGAGGGTCAACCTTGGAAATTCATATGGGGATCCTATTTGCATGCGTGTTTGTGTGTGTAAAGAAGGGCCTTACGTCTCATGACTGTAGATACCAGGGGGGCTAAAATGGTCGCGTTTAGCAATCCTGCATATGATCCTATGATGATTCATTTCGCCAATCGTAAAACGGTCACTTAAGCGCCAATTCATACTATGATTTTGCAAATGATTCTATTCCGGAATTCATTAGTTAGACAAAGTCGTAAAATGGTCGATATGAATTGCATAAAGTCAACTAGCAGATTCGTTAGAAGTTACTCGAGAGCAAGTTTTTACAATTCATTCTGCTAATAATTCATAAGATAAACTGCTTTTAGGGGAATTGCTTAATGCGGCCATTTTAGAATCCCAGCTCTCTTTTTCGGTTGGCCTTCTCTAGAAACTTATTGCTGAATTGGACTAAACAAAAATGTGTCCGTGAAAGAAAATTATCATTTACAAAATCTATTATGTATAGGCGTTACAAAGTCTCTAGCATCGACGAAGGGTTTCTATCGGATACATTGCGGACAGTGTGCTCTGGAATGGCACAACTTGATTCCACCCGCCCCTTTTTGTTACCTATAAACAAATGCGACCTAGAGTTTTGGCGGGAACACGGAAAAATCATGTCGTTGCATTCTATTATTTTCTTAAACTTGTGTTTTTTCGCGAATTAATTATTAAAAATGGTGGTGTTTTATTAATTGAGTGTTGAATTACATGCACGAGTGTGGGCAAGTGATTTAATGTGGTGAAACATGTCTTTTCGTGTTGTTTTCAAAACTCCGTAGAAGCTCGTAGTAAAGTCACCACAACTTTACTGGGGTATGACTCGGACTCGACTATGACTAATTTCATGTGACTTACTGTGATTTCATGACTTATATGACTTGATGATAACAAATATGTAAATGTAAAAATTCATAAACTTGACACTGGCAGAATGCACAACGTGCGATGCCAAAAACTAAGAAAAAAAAAATGCGACCTAAGCGCCACCCAATATTCCTCAAATACGCACTAAGCCCTTCGATTCCTCTTTTTTTTGCACAAAGAGGTTGTGGAATTCTTCAGAGTAGGTACTCAGATTCCTTCTAGGTAAGCGTGTTCCATCCTGAACCGCATTGTTGTAATATCAGGCAGGATAAGGTATAAAGCCTATTTTGAGTAAAAAAGGGTACTCATTTATTTCTCAGATTTAGCAAACTTGTGTTTTATTAGTTGTTCACATGGATGGGTATATCAACGCCTTTAAATATTGCTGAAGCTGCCTAAACCCTGTATACCGCTTGTAAATAGATTATGTAACCAAGTTTGCGTCAGTAGTAGGTAACCTCGAAGAGGAGAGCTCCAGCAAGAAGGGGAGCTCGCAGAAGGAACAACAGCAGCAGGACAGAAGAATTGACATACAGCCCGCTGAAGATGAAGAAGGTATGTCATTTTTTTTTAATGGTTTTAAATAAAGTTGTTTAAGTAAGTAAGAAGTTCGTATAATCTTTAGTTGGTAGCTTATAACAGGTTGAGAAATTTGGCATCTAAGGCAGAGTCAGTTTAATTGGCAAAGCAGTTGGGACGGAAACCCATAGACTGCTCGTATGCAGGTTCGAGCCGGATGCTGCCGGAGGTCATAATTTTTCGTCCTGTTTAAGCTTTAAAAACATAGAAATACCATAAGTGTGGAATCACTTCATACAAAAATATTTAAAAAGTTCGTATAAGCTGAGTTATGAGGTGTGTTGCCTCATATAAATTGAAACACTAAAAACGAGAAACTTCTAGTCTAGAGTTTATTCATTTACACAAGAGTTCGTAGGTTATGTTATAATAGCGCGCGCGCTTAGGAGAGTAGGCAACGACTGACTGACTTGCGCGGTAGAGGTCGCGTCGCCGGTACTGGCATACAGTAAGAGACACCCTGCGTGGGACGCGCGCCGGTGCGAGCGAGACGGCCTTACGCGCCTAATACAGAAAACGCGCGGGAACACGGCCGCGCGAGGCACGGGGCGGCAACGCCTCCAAATGGTTTACCATAGAGTGAGTTATCCTAATGTCACGTTTGGTTTTCCCGCAAGAAGTACTATCAAGACCCATATATATTACTAATTACAGTTATAATAGAATTCTGTATTTTATTGTAGTACAATTTTTTTTTATTTAAGTCATGCTGTGCCTAGCAGACAGCAAAAAAAATCCTAATCTTAGTAAGTAAATAGTATATTTCTTTTAAGATTTAAAGTACTCTAAAACCTCATGTTAAAAGCCAATACACCAAGGTACAGAATACGAATCCAAACATGATTTCGTATACGAAAACTTGGTTCCAAATAATTTTGCTGAACCTTTGTAATTCTATTCTCTGTAAAACATCTATAACTATAAAAGGCTTTGTCCTGACTGACTGACTGACTGACTGACTGACTGACATATAGACAACGTACAGCCCAAACCGCTAAACGTAGAGACTTGAAATTTGGAGGGTATGTTTTAGGAGAGGTGTAAACGCCCACTAAGAAAGGATTTTTCGAAAATCAACCCCGAAGGGGGTTAAATGGGGTGTTAAAGTTTGTATGAAACTTTTTATTCTCTGGTTCGATTGATACAAAACTTGGTATACATATTCTACTATAAAAATAAGAAGATACGGGTGTCACAGTTTTTTCAAAATCAGCTCCCGTTAGCATAAAAAAAAAACTAAGTTTTAGTGATAGTACGTTTGTTTCTCCTTAACTTTGTAACGGCTGTACATATTAAAATAAAATTTAGTATAGGGATGGGGATAGATGTGGGGATGGGGGTGGGGGTGGCGATGATACTGGGAACGGAGACGGGACGGAGATAGGCATGTTAATATTAAGATTACAATTGGTATCGGGATGGGGATGGGGATGGGGTGGGGATGGGGATGGGTGGAGATGAGTGGGGATTTGGTGGGGACAGGTGGGGATGGGATGTGGATGTGGATGAGGCTGGGAACGGGGATGGGCGTGTCCATATTAAGATGAAAGTTGAAATCGGGATGGGGGTGGGGATGGGATGGGGTAAGGATGGGGTTCGGGATGGGGATGAGGGAGGGAATGGGGATGGGGACGGGGATGGGCGTGTTCATATTAAAATTACATTTGGTATCGGGATGGGGATGGGGATGGGGTGGGGATGGGGCTGGGGATGGGGTGGGGACAGGTGGGGATGGGATGTGGATGAGGCTGGGAACGGGGATGGGCGTGTCCATATTAAGATGAAAGTTGAAATCGGGATGGGGGTGGGGATGGGATGGGGTGAGGATGGGGTTCGGGATGGGGATGAGGGAGGAAACGGGGATGGGGACGGGGATGGGCGTGTTCATATTAAAATGACATTTGGTATCGGGATGGGGATGGGGAAGGGGGCGCTTATAGGGATGAGGCTGGGAATGGGGACGGGGATGGGCGTATTTATTGGTCGGCTGAACAGATGGAGCTGCATTTTTGGATAGGTAGATATAGCACATAAGGTTCGGAAACGGACATAGGCTATTTTTTGTAGGTCCACGCAGACGACTGTTTGACGGACATAATTATTGTAGATACTGTACAGCCTAAGCTGCTAAATTAATTTTTAATATTAAATTAACTTACTTTTAAATGCCTAAACTAAATTTTGAGTGGTGTAAACTTACACTCAGCTCAAGCTGTGGTAGCTTCAGTGAGATCAAGCTCGACTCACATTCTTGGGGTCGCGGGTTCAAACCCGGGCGAGCCCGTTCCAATTAGTTCTTTGAAACTTACGCATGGATAATACCACTGGCTTTTCGGTGAAGGAAAACATCATGAGGAAACCTACATATTTCCGGAGAAGAAATACGATAGTGTATGTGAATCCGCCAACCTGCACTGGGCCAGCGTAGTGAATATGGCCCAATCAGGGTAGGCCGATATACCATTAGTGTTAAGGGCTGATGCAGAGAAACGCACACTCAGCAATGATTTTGAAAAATTCGCAAGGGGTTCAATGTATCATTAAAATACCATTTTGCCGAAACCATTCATTTAAGGCTGTTAAGTTTTTTGACTTAAGAGATAAGATAAAATAAACATAAACATGTTTCAGAATTTTCAAACAATTTCAAAACTGGAAGGCCACGGGTCAGTTTTTCATTTGAAAAAAAATGTTATATATATAAATTAGCTAATCGAGTGTTTATGCGTAAGAAGATAAATGTTTTAAACACATGTACTTGATCCGGTGCACGCACCAAGCACAGCGCTTTCGAACCGTCCATCCCGCGTCGGCTCAGATACGTTAAAACCCGAGTATAATGACGCGCTGTACGTCGAGCGCGCCCCACTCCAACCCACACCGAGCCTACCTAAGCGATCAGTGCAGCACTGTATTTTATCGAAGTTTCGTAATTCTTGCGATATTTTGGTGATCTTTTTGCGTTCTTTGTTATCATACTTTTGCTTATTTCATTTCATTTGTTATTTACATTTCGTATAATTATCGTTATTTGTTCCTTTAATTATTTAGATTGCTATTTAGTTTGTTATTCGTATTTTTTTTTAATTTTAGTTTACATTGTTTGTTATTAGGTTTTTTTATATTGTTACTGTTGATATTGTTATTTAGTTTGTTATTTAAAATGCTTAGTGAACTTCTCTTCATTCATGGAGCGAAGGTAAAACACTATGTTGTTCCCATCGTTGGTGATGGAGCGTGTCTTTTTCGTGCGCTTTCTTTTTTAATGCACGGTACCCAAGAAAAGGCAATTGAGGTACGAAAAAACATCGTTACTCATGTAGTAGCTAATTGGGAGGAGTTTGAAATCATGTCTCATGATTCAAACGGCGACAACTACACCGCTGCGACTGCATACTTTAATGACATGTCACGGCAGTCGAGTTGGGGCACTGCGTGTGAACTAGCCGCTGCAGGACAAATATATGAGTTTGAAGTTTATGAAAATGGCAAATTGTATGCAAAGTTGGTACAGCAGGAAGACCTATAAAGCGGCTACGATTTACGGGAAATCATTTTGATGCGTATCTGTTAGAAGACATAGATATAATTTCTAACGGCACTCCACGTGTTCCAGTAGTAGCGAAAAAAATAACTAAGCGACGTGTTGAGGTTCCTACATCTCCAAGTTGCATTCAAACAGAAGATATAAGTTCTGACGCAACTTCTACTTTGCCTTTGTACTTTGATTCTTTAGCTGTAGAGATGCCCAAAAATAATTACAAAACGTCTTCAACTCATACCGTCCAAACTTCTTCAGCCCGATATTTTTCTGAACTGAATTCACCAACATTTACGGCTCAGTCTGATAAATTAATTTCACCTACATTTACGGTACAGCCTACTCAGTTAACAAATGACAAATTAATTTCACCTACATTTACCATCCCAACTATTCCCAGTTGTGATGCATTCTAATTTACCGACCTGCAGTGATATTTCTCCCACATATATTTTTAAAGAAGCCTCACAATCTTCAGAAGTTCCATGTCCATCCATCCATCTATTCTGTCATGTCCATCTGTCTGTCTGTTTAAAATTCAACAAGACGGCTTTGTTTTGAAGTAAGTATTGCAAACGCGACATGCCAAATTTGGTCATCCTCAAGCAAACTTAAAGACTTGCAAGCGGCTTGGAAAAAATGCAATAATATACGTATTTTAGTGATTGAGTTGGGCCCCGATTTAACCGAATTCAAGTATTCAACATTACTACGCGGGCAAAGCCGCGGGCAAAAGCTAGTTTAGTATATGTAACAAAAAGGTTCAACAATACTGAAGGCTATGTACCTAAGTACTCATCATTATGATCAACTTTTACTATGGGACCAACCTTGAAATAGCGAAAATTAAATCATCTGATCCATACATTTTGTCGAAGATCAATGAACTTTTTGTATGGCACAGCTGTTTTTTCCCGCGATTTCAGGGTTGATCCCATAGTAATAGGCTAGATGACTGGTTTTTTTATTGTCCTATTAAAATGTGGACTATAAATATAGCTGATTAATGAAAAAAATATGAAAATCTGATCATAAATAAGCATTTTAATATCATGCTAGACAGAGAGGCGAAACAGCAAATCGTGACGTCACTTGTCAGTACGCCATACAAATTCTATTCTGACAAGTAAGGCGTGACGTCATTTTTTGTTTTGTGGAAAAGGGACAGAGTTATCTGTAACAAAAACTTTAAACGCTCATATATCAGAACATTATTAACCGTTTAAATATTTTTTTCATTTAAATAATTTTTTCAGTAAATATAATATATTTACTTAAATTCTTCATCAAAGCTATTGGTTTCAACGATATAAACACCAGTCATCTGCCCTATTGTTGTTCATAATGATGAGTACATACATGCACACCCTTCAGTATTGTTGAACCTTTTTGTTACACGTTGTATATTCAAAAGTGTCGCGCGCCGTATTCTTGGCCTAAAAGTGTATATTTTTTCAAATCTGTTATGTTAATCCAATTCCAGATCAAGATGAAGGGTTGTCGGTGAAGCACGTGGCGTACGCGCGCTACTTGCGGAACCACAGACTCATCAACGAGATATTCTCGGACACTGTCGTGCCGGACGTGCGCTCCGTCGTCACTACCGCCAGGATGCAGGTGTGTGGAGCCGGCTCCGGCAGCTGGCTAGGGGCACCGTCATGGAGCTGTTGTTATATTTAAACGTTACGGGTGTCTTCAAGTGGCGAGTGAATGGTTTCTTCTGCAAGTGTAGATGTTGTGTTCTCCTCGGGTGTGACGTGACTGGATGATAAACACTATTATGGCAATTTAAGGCTTTCCCTTTAATACTACCCTTTTTCCCTTTAAACTATTTTGTACTGTTTAAATTTGTTATGAGTTTCTATTGTGTTGTCTTGTGTACAAAATGTGTTTTTTTTCTACAAATAAATATTGTCTTTTGTCTAATAAGGGTGATGTATGGGGGGAGGGGGCAATGGGACCTGGGTATGTCCTAAAACTGCACCCAGAACCACCGGAGGACGGGCAGCAGCGTCCTCTTGATTAACGGTGGTAACACTGCGATCCCCAAGCCGCCTGCCAAGCGTGTGGATTATGGCAACCCCTCCCTATTAAGGGAGGCCTTCGTCCAGCAGTGGACGTCTTATGGCTGGCGATGATGGGGGGGGGGGGGACATAATCCCCACGCAAAGAAGGCGGCTTGTGGTTGGAGATCGCAGAATGCTCACCATCGTTAACCGTTTACCGAGAGCACGCTGCTGCCCGTCCTCTGTCTGGTCTGGTAGTTCTGGATGCAGTTTTATGACGTACCCAAATCTTGTATTTAAAAAAGAGATAGGCGCTGGCGCATCATAAAAGTATAATAAGGCCAACTTTTCTTGAAATACTTGTCTTTTGCAGATTCTAAAGAAACAAGTGCAGTCGCTGACGATGCATCAGAAGAAATTGGAGGATGAGCTCCAGCAGATCGAGGAGAAGTTCGACGCCAAGAAACGCAAGTTCATTGAGAGCAGCGAGTCCTTCCAGGAAGAACTCAAAAAGGTAACCTACCCACGCTGCGCCATAGAATAAATAATAGTACTACGTACAGAAAGTTAACTCCGCAAAGGAATTGAAATAAATAAGAACTCTATCTACTAGGCAATAAAGTAGCAATTCAACTCGCACAGCGCTGGATACCGCTCGCTATATTCACCTAGATATATCGCTCTCTTTCTATCACATATATCACAACTGCGGAGTGGCCCCTGGCTGCGCATTCTGGTTCGTGGTCGCCTCTCAAGAAACATTCTTCCCCATCGGTTATCAATTCTTTTAGCGACATAGCCTGCCCATTGATACTTCAAGTTGCAAACCCTAAGAGTTGTGTGACTGTTTCTTTTGCGAATATCCACGTACCGGATTTTATCGCAAAGTAACTCTGAGTATAGCTCTCTCCAGTGCCAGTTGTGTGACTCTGAGTTTCTCCAAAAGGCCAGCGGTTAAAGACCACTTACTTGTACCATTATCAGCCAAAAGACGTCCACCGCAGGCCACCCCTATAAAAGGCAAGGGTTGCCATAATCCCCACGCTCGGCAGGCGGCTTGGGGGTCGCAGAATGCTCACCACCGTTAGCTAAGAGGACGCTGCTGCCCGTCCTCCGGTGGGTCTGGATGCAGTTTTAGGTTTTACTTGTACCAGCTAGGCCAAAATGTACTAAATAAATCATCATCATCAGCACGGAGACGTCCACTGCTGTACGAAGGCCTCCCCCTTAGACCGCCACACTACAACTTGCCATTTGCATCCACCAGTTGCCCGCGACTTTTACAATGTCGTCGGTCCACCTATATATATATATATATATAGTGGGAGGCCTTCCTACGCTGCGTCTTCCGGTTCGCGGTCGCCTCAAGAACCTTTCTTCCCCATCGGTTGTCAGTTCTTCGAGCGATGTGTCCTGCCCACAGCCACTTCAACTTGCTAACCTTGCGAGCTATGTCGGTAACTTTGGTTCTTTGGCGAATATCCTCAAATATAATATCCTAAATAAATATTGGGGGACATTTTACACACAGCTCCATCTAGGCCCATACTAAGCAATGCTTGTATTATGGAAACCAGATAGCTGATAGAATATATATATACTATATATTTTTTCGTAAATACGTACTACACTCAGGCAGAACAAACATCTGTTCGCCACATAATTGTTTGCCCTGGGTGGGGATCGAACCTCCAGCTCTGAAGGCAGACATGCTACCAACTAAGCTATAAGGCTGTCTATATAGTATGGTCTTATGTTTGTCACACCAGCACTGCAAGCCCGCGGTGGACGACGACACGTTCCAGCGCATGGTGGACCGCGCGCTGGAACAGATGCGGCGCGGCGTCAACCCCGCGCAGGCACTCGCCGGCCCGCCTGATAAGAAACAGGTACTTATCGCTCTGTAAAAAATGTGTAGTTTCAACTTATTTCAGCAATGAATAGTTCTATTTATATATTCTAATAACAGTACTACTGTATGTTTATTTATTATATACATATTAACATATTGATGTGGTACACCTTGCTATAATGGTACATTTCGTTATTGTTAATGTATTTTCTTTCTTTCTTCTTGTGTTTTGGATAATATTTAGTTGCGTTCAATAGCAATCGACTTTGTACCTACTAGATTTGTTTTCTATCGTTACTTTCAATTGGATTGTATGCAATCTGCTATTTGTGAAAACTTTTTTGGCTTACGTGTTTATGTTTTTCTGTGTCCTATATATTTTATTGTAATCGCTGTTTGTTTTCAAAATAATAAATATTTACATATTTTTTATTTATTTATACATCGAGTGACGAGACGAGCAAGATGTTCGCCTGGTGGTAAGCGTCACGCCTGCCACTAACAGTAGCAGTGAACTTGCGAACACAATCCTGCGCCGCACTGCACTGCGCTCGTCACCCTGACATATTAGATGTTAAATCTCTTCATACCCAGTAATTTATCTAGTAACATTGCCCTTCAAACCGGAACACAGTAATGCTTGCACACTACTGCTTGGCGGTTGCAACTGGCGAAGGTGGTAATTCCCCAGGCGGACTCTGCACTAGAGTTCTACCACTACAAAAACATCACACTAATATTATAAAATGCGAAAGTTTATCAGTGTGTGGGTGTGTATGTTGGTTACCTATTCACGCCAAAATTTTATTTGTATCATCGTTGGCAACACGGTTTTTCATTATCACGCCGCGGGCCGCATCTAGTAAGGTATAATTACTAACATTTTGCACCATAACCCTAGGCTATGGAAACAGACCCAACGCAGCCCAAGCCGGAGGCCAACGGTCCCAACCCGCCCACTCAAGTGGATAACGTCTCCACCACCGAGGTGAAGACAGAGGGCAACACCACTACCGAACTCTCTAAGGGACCGGAAAAGGACCCCGGAGAAACTGTCAACGGACAAGAAGCTGAAGGTAAGAAAAACCAAGCCTGTGAGGTTTAAGTATAAGTGCATTTTTTTTTGGATCAGGGTATGTCCTTAAACTGTACCCAGACCCCCCCCGGAGGCCAGGCAGTAGGCAGACGCGGGGTTTAGGGGAAACCCCCCCCCCCCCCCCCCCCCCGAAATACATTCGCCAACCAAATAGGTTTTATACATACCTACTTACGTATAGATCGTCGTCGTCTTAAAGTTGTTACTTATTGTCTCTGGTCCAGAGCTCGACACCCCCCGAACGGAAAGACTGAGAAAGGAAGTTCATTCGACATTTTGCAGGTGTAAGGCTAGAAGGAACTCGTGTATTCGCAGTGTGCGATTGCCATAGATCGATTGTAAGTGGATGAGCCTTAATGTTATAATACTGTTTATAATATACAATAGAAAAATGGCAAAAAAATATATTTGGAAAATGGCTGATCATGAAATCGTTGTATGAGTTTGACGAATTTTATCAATTTAACATATGAATTTAATAATTGGTAGTATTATTATTTTAATTTAATTTATGATTATTAATTGTATGAATAATTATGTTATTATATTCCCGTATGAGGGTAAACCCTATTCAAATAGGTTTAAATAATTGACATGTAAATTTAATTTATCAATAAAGTACTTATGGCTTATGAAAACAAATAGAAATATTATCCTAGTGAGGCTACTGAACCGCATACAAACAGGCCTGATGCACTGCTTCTGGGGCGTTATTTTTGAATCGTACGCAAAGTTGCGCATGCGAGCGGAGCCGCCTTTCGAACGATATTGAACCCTATTCCAAATAATATAAGGCCACAGAATGCTTGGTGTTTGTTTACAATTAATAAGACGAACGAAACGTCTTTCTGGTGGTAAGTCTATACGAAGTCAAGGGCGTCACTGTTTTACTTTTACACAGGCACTAATTATTTAACGTCTTGAAGCTTAAGACATTCGATAGTAAATCTTATTATCCCTGTAATTTCGCTACAGAACGGAATACAGCAATGTTTGCACACTACTACTTGGCGGCAGAATATCTGGTACTGCGGTGGTAACTAGACGACTTGTAAAGGAGATTTACCGCCTAGTTAAATAGGCTAGATGACTAATGTTTAAATCGTTGAAACCAATAGCTTTGATGAAGAATTTAAGTAAATATAGTATGGTAATTGAAAACATTATTTAAATCGGTTAATAATGTTCTGATATATGAGCGTTTAAAATGTTTGTTAGAGTCAACTCTGTCCCTTTCCCATAAACAAAAAATGACGTCACGCATTACTTGTCAGAATAGAATTTAGATGGCGTACAGAGAAGTGACGTCACGATTTGCTGTTTTGCCTCTCTGTCTAGCATGATATTAAAATGCTTATAAGTTGCTTATTTTTGATCAGATTTTAATTTTATTTTCATTAATCAGCTATATTTATGGGCCACATTTGAATAGGACAATAAAAAAAACAGTCATCTAGCCTATTCTAAATCCATCTGTCCAGTGGCTGTAAAGGAAGAGAAGCCAGCTCCGAAGCCCCCGGCGGAGCAGGGCGGCGCGGGCGCCCCGGTGGGCGGGCCCGCGCCCCCGCCTCCGCAGCACGGCATCACCTCGCCGCCGCATCACCGTACGTACTGACACTATCAAGGGCGGATCCAGGATTTATTTCTGGGAGGCGCACATGGGCTATAGGGCTCATTCCCCCATAGTATTGTCCTATGCTGTATTTGGGATCGATTCTTTATCAATACATTTTTTTTTTAAACTTTTGATAATGATTACAAGTACCTTTAAAAAAAAAAAACAACCGACTTCAAATTAATATGGAACCACCTCGGGAGTAAACCCTTCAAATAAAAGATAATTTTCAAAATCGTTCCACTATTGACAGAAAATCGGTGAACATACATTAAAAAAAAGCATTAAATCCTTCTTTTTTGAAGTCGGTGAAAAATTGAGAAATTACATGTTTATTATGCAAAAAGAAACAAATTTAATAAATCTTCCAGTTCTTTGTTATATTTACACCATTGGTTGCACGTGGCCCTGTGCCCCACCCCTGGATCCGCCCTTGGACACTATACGTACCAAATTACACCCTGAGTATCACCGCAGATTCCGAAAGGCTCCCCGTACAATGGGTTTCTTCATAGATTAAAAAAACAGGATATCGCTTGCCATAGATGCGATGCTACTCAAACAAATATCAACTTAATGTTATGGTGACAAGGCTGAAGTTGCTAAGTAAGTGATTATTGGTCACGAACGTGGCCGAATTGCGTGCAAATTGCTGTACGGACACGTTTTTTGGAACGGAGGATACTGGATAATGTAAACTCGTCTTTCTTTCATTGCAGTTTTTCATAATAGTTTTACTAGCTATGTCGGCTGCGATATGACAGCCGATTCACTAAAGATTTTCAGTTTTCCCGCATTTTTCGAGTAAAAGTATCCTTTATGTCTGTCGCTGTAACGCACACTGCCATTATGCCAGATTTTGTCATGATTTTATAGTCCTAGTGGGGTGTATATTTGTATGAATAATTTGTCCCACCAAAATTAATTAGTGGGACACAGTAGTATTTTTTTTAAAGATTCCACTGTTTTACACGAGTGCATTGGGACAGTTTATTGGCGCAGAATGGAAGTACCCACACGTTCGCATGAGTAGTGTTTTTTTTTTATATTCCTCTGTTTTACACGAGTGCATTGGGACAGTTTGTTGGCGCAGAATGGAAGTACCCACACGTTCGCATGAGCAGTGGTTTTTTTTTAAGATTCCACTGTTTTACACTAGTGCATTGGGACGGTTTGTTGGGGCAGAATGGAAGTACACACACGTTCGCATGAGTGGGGTTTTTTTTTAAGAATCCACTGTTTTACTCTAGTGCATTGGGACAGTTTGCTGGCGCAGAATGGAAGTACCCACACGTTCGCATGAGTAGTGTTTTTTTAAAGATTCCACTGTTTTACTCTAGTGCATTGGGACAGTTTGTTGGCGCAGAATGGAAGCACCCACACGTTCGCATGAGTAGTGGTTTTTTTTTTAAAGATTCCACTGTTTTACACTAGTGCATTGGGACAGTTTGTTGGCGCAGAATGGAAGTACCCACACGTTCGCATGAGCAGTGGTTTTTTTTTTTAAGATTCCACTGTTTTACACTAGTGCATTGGGACGGTTTGTTGGGGCAGAATGGAAGTACACACACGTTCGCATGAGTAGTGTTTTTTTTTTAATATTCCTCTGTTTTACACTAGTGCATTGGGACAGTTTGTTGGCGCAGAATGGAAGTACCCACACGTTCGCATGAGTAGTGTATTTTTTTTAATATTCCTCTGTTTTACACTAGTGCATTGGGACAGTTTGTTGGCGCAGAATGGAAGTACCCACACGTTCGCATGAGCAGTGGTTTTTTTTTTAAGATTCCACTGTTTTACACTAGTGCATTGGGACGGTTTGTTGGGGCAGAATGGAAGTACACACACGTTCGCATGAGTAGTGTTTTTTTTTTAATATTCCTCTGTTTTACACTAGTGCATTGGGACAGTTTGCTGGCGCAGAATGGAAGTACCCACACGTTCGCATGAGCAGTGGTTTTTTTTTTAAGATTCTACTGTTTTACACTAGTGCATTGGGACGGTTTGTTGGGGCAGAATGGAAGTACACACACGTTCGCATGAGTAGTGTTTTTTTTTTAAGATTCCACTGTTTTACTCTAGTGCATTGGGACAGTTTGTTGGCGCAGAATGGAAGTACCCACACGTTCACATGAGTAGTGTTTTTTTAAAGATTCCACTGTTTTACTCTAGTGCATTGGGACAGTTTGTTGGCGCAGAATGGAAGTACCCACACGTTCGGATGAGTAGTGGTTTTTTTTTAAGATTCCACTGTTTTACACTAGTGCATTGGGACAGTTTGTTGGGACAGAATGGAAGTACCCACACTTTTGCATTAGTAGAGACAGTGATACAGTATAACATTGCAGCGATGATGATGCCCCCGAACCCGAACGCGGCGCCCGCGCCGGCGCCGGGCCCCCCGCCGGGCGCGCCGCACGCCGCGCCGCCGCAGGTCGCCGGCCCACCAGGTGACACACTTTGTATAAATTCAAATAATTTATAATAATAATTGATCAAAGTAATTTATAGTAATAATTTATTGATTATATCAAAGTTTCTATTAATGAGTTTGTAAATGACAAATTGTAAATATAGATCATTAATAAGATTTAAATAATTCCCCGCATTCTGCGATCACCAAGCCGTCAAGCCGTAGGGATAATGGCAACACTAATAAGGGGGGGAGACGTTGTAGCAGTTTAATTTTTCCTAAACACTAGTAAACGATATTTAATTTACTACTTCAATTTTCTTTAATTTATTACTTTAATGCAGATCTATGTATACGTCACGTTATTTTTAACATGTCATTTCCCCTTGACAGTGGGCGCATATGGGGCCCCGTACGGCGGGCGGTACTACGCGGGGTACGGCGGGTTTGCGGGCGGTTACCCCCCGCACCCGCACCCTTACTACCCCGCGCCGGCGCCCGGGCCCGCGCCCCCCGAACACTACGCGCACCACCCGCCGCATGAGGTCAAACGTGAGTAACGCGGACACAAGACACTCTCTATTCTTAGAATATAACAATAGACAATAGATTATTATGTAATAGTTATTTTCATCACACTTGCTCGTAAAGTGCATCTTATTGCATTGGTTTTAGGCTCATAATTCAAGCTATTACGCACGCGTGTTTATTACTTTACATTACGGCACTTGTGCTATAATAGGTATAACCCGGTAAAGTCAAGTTTCTACGTGACTGCAATTAGACGTATGTATACGAAGCACTCTTAATATAGCCGGGTAATACTTACAGTTTTTTTGTAATACCAACAAAGAGTTCTTATGCCACTGAAGTAAATGTCAACCTGCGCGCGCATTGCTGGTTTGGGCGCCATTTTCAAAAAATGTTTTTTCCTCGCAAGTGTGACGAAAACAGTCGTATGGAACTCTTGTGCTATTAGTCATTACGCTCTCGGCATCCTTATCGCGCTCGCCTGCGGCTCGCGCGCATAATACCGCCTCTAGTGTAATGACCAACATAGCACACTTGTATCATAATGGACAACTGGATTTTTAATTTCGTATTTTTTCCTTGTTTTTGTGTATAATCTGTGTAATTTTTGTTTGTTTCGTGTTCTTTTGTTTTGTATTGTACTATTATGTTATCTGTGTATACTATAGATAGTTTTTACGTAATAGTATAAATAGTATTTGTTATTGCAGCTGAGGAGCCGGCAATCAAGAAGGAGGACTGATCGTCGCCCAAACGCGTCGTCAAGAGACGGCGCAAGTCTGCCTCCAAAGACGGACAGTAGGTGGACTTCCCTTTGAACTGTTTCCTAGGACCTAGAAAGTTCTGTACACGTCTTATGCATAAAACACTAAACAGTATTTCAAACCTATTATAGTTAAAAAGAGTTTTGTTATCTTTTTTTAAACTCAAATCGTAATTAGAAAGAAATTTGGCTAAACATTTTATAACTAAAATAGGTTTGAAATACGTTTTAGCGTTTTATGCATATGACGGATAATGTTTTAGCAGAAGAACAAAAAATATGGTTCAGCTTGGCAAAGAATAGTAGAAATTTGAAATGCAAGCAACCGAAAAAAAAAACAGCTGTTCCATAGGAAAACGTCATTGGCTCGACGAAATGTATGGTCTATGGAGCAGGAGATTCCACAGGTGATCCTGTAGTAAAAATTGTTCATAATGATAGTACTATTACATCCTAGAATATGTCCGTCGGTCACCCAAACACCCTGTATTACTTACATTTTTAAATAAAAATTGGCTTTTATCAGAGTTGAGACAGTTTAGTTCCATTAGTTTGTAAGCATACCATTTTGTACAGTTAGTAACTGTATATTATAGCAAGTCGATTATCTTATTTTTAATTCAATTTGAATGGAACACCTTGCCTTGTTAGTAAATTGTAAGTCCGAAGCTTCTAGAAAGACATAAGTTAAGGAGACAGTTTCAAACAAATGTGAATAAAACAATATCTTTGTGTGTGGAATGGACACTACTCTTACTTATAAATTACGTATTGTTAGTATAACTTAGTGAAATAAATATAGTTATAGATAGCAATGACATAAATGTTATTGTGTAGTGTTTGTATTTACACTGAACAGACTTCTGCAATAATTCCGGTGGCTTCTCTGTTAAATGTATACATACAACTTTTTTTTTGGTCCTTGACAGTGCAAAAGTAGAATATTTATAACAAATTTATCAACCGATTTTACAAAGCAAGTATATACAAATATTATTGTGGGCTTTCTGTGTCCAGTTGACAAAAAAATGTTGATTAACTTGATAACTTTAGTTTAAAACATGATCTTAAATCTAAAAACAGGTAAGTATACTACTTGTTTACTAGATCTCAAAAAATTAAAAGACCTGGAACTACAAAATAACTTTGCTAAAATTACAATACAATTACAGTCAGCATCATACTGACTGTACTTGTTCATAATGTAGTCCTTGGTGGATTTTATAATTCTGAGTAAGGTTCTTAGTATAATTTTGTATAAACGTTTATCTATTGTCATCTATTCTATTGATGTTACGGCCAAACTCTATGATGATGGGTCGGCCGCTCAGTATAGTGCCGTTTGTCTCTTCCAAGGCTTGTATTGCTGTGTCTTCAGCTGGAAATGGGAATAAATTGCTTATTTACATCCTTTTTGGTTTCATTTGATACAACATTTGTATATTTGTTGAAAGATTGCATTTAACTCTATGAATAGGAAAATATCACTATAAGGTCTTCCCCAGTAGTTGTACCTCGCATTTTCACGATCTAACTTGAATTAATATAATTATTGTGATAATAAATGTTCTGTAAATTAAAAAATGAAGTCATGATATTGATAAACATCTTTTTTCTTTTCTAAGATTGGGCTTGCCATATCTCTTGCATTTGCATGTAAGTGTGAAACATACGTTTTATAACTACATCAAACAAGTTATGCTACATTATCATCATCATCAGCCCGGAGACGTCCACTGCTGAACGAAGGCTTCCCCCTTAGACCGCCACACTGTACGACAACCTGCCATTTGCATCCACCAGTTGCCCACAACTGTTACAATGTCATCGGTCCACCTAATGGGAGGCCGCGCCTACGCTGCGTCTTCCGGTTCGCGGTCGCCACTCTAAAACCTTTCTTTCCCATCGGTTGTCAGTTCTTCGAGCGACATTCAATTAAGTTAAATTTCAATGTACAATTTTACACTCGAACAAATTCAAGGAAAATTATAAAATACGGCGAAAGAGAAAATGCCTGTTTTTACTTACTCTGAAAAGTAACAAAAGCCTGTCCTTTCATCCGACCAGACATCAAGCGCATGCCAATTGGTCCACCGTTAGCTAAATTAAATTGGTTGAACATTAGTGATAACCGCTCCTGGGTTACAGAAGGTGCTATATTCTTCAAGTACAGAGTCTGGAAAGACACATCACACACATCATTTTTAATCACACTCACTAGGTATAATGCTAATCAAAACATGCTAATTTATTTTAAAGTTTTGTTTCATAGTTTTGCCCTTCAATGCAGGACTGTAATGCTTACACACTACTGCTTGACAGCAAAACATTTGACACAGCAGTGTTACCTACCTAGGCAATCCAACCACAACATAACTGCTTACATCAGATACAGACCTTAGATGGAATTCCAGGTTTATAATCTTTGAATCTTTCAATCTTTTTAATATCATCAAGAGACATCTTGGTGCCTTCAAGCAAATGTATTTCAGCAACATTAACAGGTGTTATAATGTCAACAGCTTTGTACTCTTTTCTTTCATCACTGACAGGCTCAAGACGAACAATCTTATTATCCTTTACAGTATACATTGTTGGCTTTTTTGGACCAATAACAGGACTTTTGTCAGTTCTTTCTTTTGGCCGTTTTTGTGGCATCTCCTTTACATCCCATAGACTGCCTGGCCTATCAACCTTACTTGTATTTTCAACTGTGCTAATGCTGATTTGATTTTCTAAGGCTAATATTTTGTCTTTTTTCCTCTCGAGGCGTCTTAAAATCTTTCTTCGTTTTGTAATCTGCATAATGGGATCATTTTCAAGATGGCTGAATAGATTTTGTTCAATTTCCTTGATACTGTTCATGGGGTGTCCATCAGGGTAGAATGTCAATGGTTTCATCTGCATTTTATCTAAGGTTGACTCCAATATGTTTTTTGATGTGCTCGCTTGGACATCACCATCAGAACTTAAAAATAAAGGAGACACATTAAATTGGTGTTATACCTACTCACTAACATTTTTAGTTTCTAATTACTCTGAATTAATAGTTTCTAATAACATGAGCCTTTTTAAAAGGAAAATTGTATTACCTTTCAATTTTATTTGTAAGCTTTTTTATTTTGCTGTAGATAGCATTCAACTTTTCTTTAATAGCATTTGCTTCGATCTTTTTTCTGTTACCTAGAAGCCCGGCTTCGTTTTCCTTAAATACATTTATTTCCTCTTGTGTCAGCCCAGCTTTTTTAAGACTCTCCAGTTCTCGTAAGTCTTTCTCGGCCTCTTTATATTCATGGACAGATGATATGCCATATTTGGTGAAAGGTAAAACTTCTGTGGTATTTTCGAAGTTCTTGGGGAAAAAATCAAAACTGAAACAAGGTGGTTGGTTAAAATATAAATTATACAAAAATCAGGCATACAGGAATGTGTAATCAGTAAATGCCATGGCCTCACCTCATACTGAAGCATAGAAAAAACACCATACATAATGAGAAGCTTCGTCAGTATATTACTCTGCCCTATGAGCTTCGTTCTCTCTCGTCTGGGTAAGTAGGTATAATTTTTATTTACAACTAGCAGTGGCTCAGGGTCTCCAGCGGGCCTATCATAATAACTTTTCGGGATCGCGATTCGGATGCGAGCTGTCAAAAATAGACACTTGTGACTGTCACTGCCAAAATTCATTTGACCCTGCAGGGCAGGATGAAACGCCAAAAGACCGACGGGTTTTTTGGCGGGAACACGGAAAAATCATGTCGTTGCATTCTATTATTTTCTTAAACTTGTGTTTTTTCGCGAATTAATGATTTAAAAATGTATTCATTGAGTGTTGAATTACATGCACGAGTGTAGGCAAGTGATATAATGTGGTGAAACATGTCTTTTTGTGTTGTTTTCAAAACTCCGTAGAAGCTCATAGTAAAGTCGCCACAACTTTACTAGGGCATGACTTGGACTCGACTATGACTAACTTCGTGTGACTGACTGTTATTTCATGACGTATTTGACTTGGTTTTAGTAAAAAACTTTAATAATCATTAACGTGACTGTTACATAATAAAAGAATTACTAAACCAAAACATTGGCTTTATTCAGCTTGAAAAGCACAATTGGAATAATGACAATACCTATCTGACATGTAAACAAATATACTGTTATAATAGCAAAGGAGACCTACGGTCTTATGCATGAAAAGTTATCAAACGTTTAAAACCTGTTATAAACCCTTTATAGCAGGAAGTCCATTTTTTCGTATGCATGAACGCTTAATAACGGCTTTATAAGCTAAACAGTGTTACAAACCTTTCATAACTTTAAAATGGCCAGGACCCTACTATAACCATAGAAACTATTATTCGAACTGTGGTTTATGAAACAATATGGCGACAATACGAACAGCTGTTTTGAACGTGTAAATCAATTAGTGTGAATAGCAGTTGCGGTTTTTTTGCGACCTCAATAAACAAATACATAATAATCGTAATATGACTTAGGCTGTCATAATTTTGCGATTGTCGATGTCATGAAATGTCAAACTCCACAGATTATTATGTGCTTCATATTGATGCTGCGTTCCGTAATGCGCTAAAAGTGATAATATCGCGAATCCGACCAAAGTCAGAAGTATTACTCAATGAAATCAAAGCCCTTATATTTTGTGACTATTACATTTGGTCGGATTCGCGATATTATCACATTTGGCGCATTACGGAACGCAGCATGAATTATGAGTGGTTTTTTCAAGGTTTGGTAGTGAATAGCAAGTGTAAAGCGAATTCATTCTTCTATTTCAGGGGAATGGCAACATCGATCTGTTTATTATATTTGTCTATGGTTTATTAGTTAAAATATGGTTATAATAGGTTTATGCATACCAACACATTTTATCGGCTTAATAGGCTATAATGAGTTTAAAACGCGTAATAACTATAAAGCTGTTATGAAACTGTTTAAGCAATTTTCATGCATAAGACCGCTAATCTTTAAGCAAGGAGTTACACTACATTCACCCCTCCTTTTAGATTAAGTGGCGTCGTCATCACATACGTAATCACTGAGATATACGGGGGCACGTCTTTCACGCGAGGAACGGCGTGGTGCCGTAACTTCTTGCGGTGCAGGTGTAGTTGCAGGTTCGGCTGGTTCAGTAACCTGTCCCTCATTGATAGGCTCGTCGATGGCATCTTCAAAGTTATCTTCACTTTCATTTGGCAAAGGTGCCAAATGCCGATTAGATACAGTTGTTTCTGTCCCGTTACTAAGCCTTATGTGAGAGTAGAGCGGATTTGCCTCTATTAGTTCCGCTTCTTCCACTAGGGGGTCAAACTTGGAACTCCGCACATGCTTTTTTAATAATACTGGTCCTGGTGACAAAAGCCAGGAAGGCACTGATTCTCCAGTCGGAGAGCGTCGGGGATGATTGAACATCCGTTCATGTGGTGTCGTATTAGTGCTCGTGCACAATAGAGAACGAATGGAATGTAGTGCTAAAGGTAGAACTTGCTCCCATTGGGTCACTACCATGTCTTTTGCATGTAAGAAAAGTTGTATTGTCTTCCATAGCGTCCCGTTTAGTCGCTCGACTTGACCATTACATTGTGGATTATATGGCGTCGTTCTGCTGCATGCTATGCCCAAAGGAACTAAAAAAATTCTGAGCTCTTTTGACATGAATGATGTACCTCTATCTGAATGAATAAATTGTGGAGAGCCGAACATCGTGAAAATTTCTTTTAAACATTTTATGACAGTATTTGTAGTCATGTCCTTACAAGGAAATGCGAATGGAAATCTTGAATATTCATCGATAATAGTCAAAATATATTTATTTTGCGTATTCGTTGGTAGAGGTCCTTTGAAATCTATGTTCAAACGTTCAAAAGGCGCTATAGCCTTGATTAAATTGCCTTTTGTTGTTGCATAGCGAGGCTTGACTTCTGCACATATCCTACAATTATCAGTCATCAGTTTTATATCATTAGTTGAGTATGGAAGATTTTTCATTCGAATCCAGTGAGTCATTCTTACAATCCCTGGATGACCAAGTGCATTATGCAATTCGTGCAGTCTTTGAGGGTTTAGGTGCGCACATACGCGAGAAAGAGCATCTGCTACTGTATTTTCTCGACCAGGCCTGTATACAACATCGTATTTGTAGCAAGACAGTTCCAAACGTTATCTTTCGATTTTCTCGTTTTTGGTTTTGCTTGTATGTTTCTGGCTAAGCATGAACGAAACTGATTGCTGATCAGTAATGAGAATGAAATGTCTGCCTAGCAAAAAATGACGCCATTTTCGTAGAGCCTCTACGATTGCAGCAGCTTCTTTTTCTATGGCAGGATGTCGGCGTTCCGGATCATTCAATGTCCGTGAGAAGAATGCCACAGGTCTTCCATTTTGTGACAGTGTAGCAGCCAGAGCATGATCTGAAGCATCTGTTTCGACTGTAAATGTGATATCTTCTAGAACTGACGTAAGGACTGCTTTTGCTATATCTGACTTTAGAGATTGGAAACATGTCATGGCCTTATTATTCATAGGAAATTCAGTTACAGCTATTAGTGGATGAACTTTCTCTGAAAAATTCTTTATCCATTTCGAGTAGTGTGCAAACATTCCTAGCGATCTTTTCAATGAAGGCGCATCAGTGGGTACGGGGAGCTTCATCAGTGGGGCTAGGCGATCCTCATCTGGCCTTACCGTGTTATTTTCAATAGTATATCCTAAAAGCTTTATCGATTCTTGTCCAAATACGCATTTGTCTTTATTTAATGTAAGTGTATATTTTTGTACGGATTTCATGAACTTTTCTAAGTTTTTATCATGATCCTCTCTATCTTTGCCACAGACAGTGACGTCATCAAGGTAGGCGTAGGTACCTGTTAAATTCTCTTTCGTAATGATATATTGTAAAGTTCTCTGGAAAGCAGCTACCCCATTAGTAACCCCAAATGGTATTCGTGTAAATTGGTACAAATTTCCACAAGCTTCAAAAGCCGTATATATTTTTTCGCTGGTGAGTATCGGGACCTGATGGTAAGCGCTTTTAAGATCTATTTGGCTGAAAATCTTATGTTTTGCCACCTTTGAAACGATTGATTCAATATTTGGTAGAGGATAAGCATCCAGTTGAGTAAATTTATTAATTGTTAGTGAATAGTCTATAACCATCCGTTTGCGGTGTTGTCCTCCACCAGCAACTAAGACTTGTGCCCGCCACGGAGATATGCTGGGTTCTATGACACCATCTTTGAGGATCTTATCGACTTCCTCTTTAATAAAAGCTTCATCAATAGCGCTGTATCGTCTTGACTTTATAGCGATCGGTTTGATTGCCGGTGATAAGTGATGGAATATGGATGCAGGTGGTACGCCGGCAGCTAAAACATTGCATATCTTAAGTGGCTTTTGATTGCCTCCAAAATTCATTTCCACCGACGAGTGGTTTTTCAACAAGTCATGACCAATTATGACATCGGCGCATAGATTTTCAATTATTAAAAGTGGTATTTGCTTGTATATATAGCCATTTAACTCGATCGTAGCGAAGCAAACTCCTTGTACAACGGAAGTATGATTAAGTGATGCTAGAGTTATCGTTTGATGATATGGCTTATGTCTAAGATTCAATGCTTGGGCAATGCTCTTATTGATAAAACTTATCGAACTGCCTGTATCTATTAAGGCGTCGGCGCGAGTTTGATTGATTATGACAGGAACCGTGGCCTGTTTGAGACTTGATGGTGACGCAGCGCATATGTCAGACTCTATGGTCCCTGTATTTACAGCATTTACAGAAGGTTTCGAGCTGCGACACACTTTGCCAAAATGACCCTTTTTACCGCATTGTTCACAGATGCTATGAAACGCAGGGCATTTTATACGTTGGTGTATATTTCCTCCACAACCAACAACGTTTGTGCGTTGGAGTTGGTGGCGCTACCGCGGCTAATCTTTGCTCCAACTGCGGGTGCGGCGGTGAACTAACTTGTAGCACTTGAGTTTGAGCAGCATTTAATGACAATTTCGTTTCGTCGACGAAAGTTTTTGCGTTTATTTCAGCTGTTTCAAAAGTGATTGCTTGATTTAGAGCTTCGTCGAGAGAGAGGTTTATATTTTCAAGCAATCTTTGACGGATGTTACAAGATGAGAGTCCAGCTATGAATGCATCACGGATAAATTGATATTTATGTTGCTCAGCGGTGACTGATTCAAAATTGCAGTTCGTTGCGAGACGTTTCAAGGATTGGACGTATTGTGAAATCGTTTCTTCTTGTTGTTGTCGCCTAGTTGCGAGAACATGTCGAGCGTGCACTACGTTTTTGGGCTTAAGATAATGTTTGTCTAATATTACCATTGCGTCTTCATAAGTTTGACATTCTTGAATTTGTACGTACACATTTGCATCTAGGTGGTTTATTAGTAGCATTAATTTCATCGTATCGGATGTAGGTAGTTCAACCTTTAGGAAGTTTGTGAATAGAATCTTCCAGTGTTTCCATTTCGTTTCAGAGTTTGGAGAATCTGGCGTAACGTCGAAACGTTCAGGGCGTAAGTATTTTGACAGACCTCCCGACACGCCGAGAGCCGATGATGCCTCACATTTTATATCTTTATTCATCGTATCTTTTTTTATTGATTAATACAAGCTGAATAAATTGTTACATAATAAAAGAATTACTAAACCAAAACATTGGCTTTATTCAGCTTGAAAAGCACAATTAGAATAATGACAATACCTATCTGACATGTAAACAAATATACTGTTATAATAGCAAAGGAGACCTAATCTTTAAGCAAGGAGTTACACTACAGTGACACTGGTAGAATGCACAACGCGCGATGCCAATAACTAAGAAAAAAAACCATGTAAATTTCGGGATCGCGATTTGTCATAAATGTCACTGTCACAGCTTCGGTATCACGGAGGGATTTACATATCTCGCTATCGTTATCGAACGAATGCATTGATTTCCAATTAAGTTAAGCAAATCCGTCGGTCGCAGAAAGCGCGATTCGATCATTTTAATTCGATCAATCACGATCGACACTTACGTAGTATTTACTTACTCTATGATCGACACTAGTTAAATGCTCAATGTAAAAGTTCTCTTCTAGTTAAATGCTCAATGGTGAAAATAAAATAAACGTAGGTACTGTGATAAACGTGGATAAACGTTGCCATTAATTACATTAATCCAGCTAGAACACTTATTATCGTTTTCGTACATAGCTAAATACCGTTAGTGATTACCGTTTGCATCATGAACTGGGGTAGCGACCAGTTTATGATGATGCCCCATGTGATGGGCTCCAACATGGGCCCTGGAACTAACATGTTACCAGGACCAAATATGGGTTTACCTGCGTTGCTTCCGACGCCAATGCAACCACCTGTGCCTGGCCCTGACGGCGGGGTCCAACCATTGGTGCCACCTAGTTTCATGCTCAACGAGTGGACACAAGGAAACCAACCAGGCTCGGGCCCAAGTACTGATAACTTCATAGGCCCTAAGAAGCCTGACACCGATTTAAAGAAAGACGAGGCCAGCAATCTTGATACTAAGAATGAAAATAATGGTAAAAATTCAAGAGAAAAAGACCAGAGAGATGGAAGGAGAGACTTAGGAGACCGGGACAGAGGTAATTATATTTTGAATTCCTAAATGTTTCACACAATGTATACTGCATCAGTCTTTAACATCCCGCAGCTCGGTATAGGCCTAACCTCGAAGAGCGATTGAGCGTAACTCCACTGCATTTCACATTATATCATTGAATCATTGTTTTTTTTTCTCTGGAAATATTGTGCACGCTTCCTCAAAATGTTTTCCGTCACAGTAAAGCAAGTGAAAAAAAAAAGTGTATATACATTCCAAAGAACTTATTGGTAGCCTGAGAGCAACCCCACAACCTCAAGATACAGAGCTGCGGTTTCTCCCAAAGGGCTCCTATTGCTTGAGCTTAAGTAACGCTAAGTAACGTTTTCTCATCAGATAGAGGACGCCGTCCCCGCTCGCCTTACAACCGTCGTGAGAACCGTGACAGAAGCGACAGGAGTAGAAGTGACCGTCGAGAAAGACGTCCTAGATGGAGCGACAACAAAGACACCGTGCCTGAGAGTCATATGGTCATGGGAAACAATGCGATGATGCCAGGTAACAATTGATTACCTTCAACTTTAAAATATGTGAATAATGATTATAAATCAAAACAGTTGGTGGACATTTCACACAGCGCCATCTAACCCCAATTTAAGCAAAGCTTTTACTATATGAACTAGACAGCTAATATAATACTTGTTTTTTTTTTGTAAAGCACCCAGACACCTCTTTGTTTGTAACTTAAATATTTGTCCTAAGTGGGAATGGAACCTACACCCTACAACTCTCAAAGCAGACATACTCCCATCGAGTTTTATAGTAAACAAAGACAAAGAAAAGAAAGAGAGAAATAATCTATTCTGTTCCATCCGTCCTCCGGTGGTTCCGGATGCAGTTTTAGGACATACCCAGGTCCAGTTTTATCACTAGCGAAGAAATTAAGAGTTATCATTATTCAAAAAACAAATTGAAAGCATCTTCTTCTTTATTTATAAATAAATAAATATCAGCTCATACTACATTTTAACATCATGACATTTATTACAGGCAATAATATAATGCCATATGCAAATAACATAATGATGGGCCAGCAACAAATGGACATGGCTAATATGCAAAACATGGCCAACATGCCAAACATGATGAACAACATGTCGAACATGATGCCTGGCATGAACATGATGCAGAACATGGCCATGCCTGGTATGATACACAACGTGGGAGTTGACCAAAACATGATTATGATGCAAATGAATATGAACAACGGCAATCAAGCCATAGGCATCTCTAGCGGGATTTTGCTACCACCTCTTTCAAATGCCTCAATGCCAACCAGAAGAGAGCGTCCGCCGGGTTGCCGAACTATCTTTGTTGGAGGCTTGCCGCATGGTGTTGCTGAAGACGCTATAAAGGAGATCTTCGAGCGTTTCGGTGTGGTCACTGAAGTGAAGTTGCACAAACAAGGCGTCTGCCATGTGAGGTTTGGAAGCCAGGAGTTAGTGGAGCAGTCATTCTTCCTTTCTGGGTATCGGTTCAAGCATCATGAACAGATGGATAATGAAGCTACTACCTTGTTCATTGACTATGCTCTGGTGAGTTTATCAACCGACTCCAAAAAAGGAGGTTGTCAATTCGACTGTTATATATTTTTTTTTGTATGCATGTTACGCTATTACTCCGCCAATTGTGAACTGATTTTGATAGTTCTTTTTTTATATGGTAGGTAATACTTCAGAGGTGGTCCCATATAAATTTTATCGAAATCTGTTCAGTAGTTTTTTAATCAAAATTACTAGAAAATATGAAGATGTCATCCAGGTATTCGAAGTTGATGTCGTTTGTATTTAAAAAAAAAGCGTAGGTATTATGTTATAACATTGGCATGTTAAGAGTAAAGAAGCCAGTCACTTCTCCATAGAAACGGGGAAGTAAATTACTCTACTATGTAATGTTGTAGGTCCAAGACTAAGTATTATACCGATTTGTCTCTTCATTATCTAGGATTGTAAATTATTACGAAAGTAAAAAGTTAATAAACATGAAAGTTATGAGCCAGGAAACATTTTGTATTTTAGCTCAATTTTAATGCCACTTTGGACGTAAATAAATAAGATAAGGGTCAAAATAGTGGCAGTTGTCCCATCACAGGACAACTTGATGGGACTAGTGAGATAGACCCAATTTTATGAGTAGAGATTAATTAACATGGCACTTACATAATAAGCAATTTTAGCAAACACTATAATTTGCATGCCAGATTTAAATTTTCAATATAGCACAACACATTTTTTTTTTAATTTGCTCTTTTGACATTCTAGAAAATAAATGACTTAACTCTGATGGTGATTGCTAGATCATTTCTATAACTTGACAAAAAAGGGTAGAATTTAAAAGGGTTATCACAAATAATTCTCAATGCTAGCAATCCCCTAGAATGTCACAGGAAGATGATTGAATGAATTTGCCCACTGATATGATAATCTACAATACTGCTACGAGAGAAAAAAACCTCTCCATCTCACGAATTTTGCCTAGCTGCAAATCTGTTTTAGTGACAGCACTTCAATACATAAAAAGTAAAAGTCGGGAATTATGCTAGGTAAACGATGATATGTTTAAGCATATAATTATAATACATAGGATGGTAGTCTGATTCTCTAAGTCCGGTTTCAATATAATTTGGCTGGGCTGTGCCACTCCAAACTAGGCAATGTCTGTATCTTGGAGGCCCAACTCTCCAGTTATGAATAGTGTTGAGCGCAACTAACAAACTCGATGACACTGTATTTTTTACAGAACCGCGAGGATCAAAGCGAATATGACCGCAACAAGCGCAGGCGCACGCCGACGCCGCCTCGCATCGAGACCTACTCCTCGGCAGCTTTCACCACCATCACGGAGAAGATTAAGAGCGACACAGAGTTCTCTGAGGCGGCCCCTGTAAGTTTATATGGCCTTGTTTCATTATCTTTCTCTCCTACAAAAGCTACTTTTTTATTGCGCAACAGAGAAACCAAGTCTAAAAAAAGTCTAAAGGAAGTACATAATATGCAATATTACTTCCACCATTCCCATCACAACGCAAGAAGTTGCTATGTGTTTATATTGGACGGAAAGCTGTTTTGTTCTAAGTTGCCGATTCCCGCCATCTTGAGCTGAGCTCTGTTGCATCGTAGATCGCCCCTAATTAGTCCCTACGTGTTGCTTATCGCCTGGTACTTTTTCCGGACTGCGGTCGACTATAATAATAAATACCTAATCCGATATGCCTCTGAAGCGTACGCCGCCGTCTTCGCCCGCGCCTGCGCTTATTGTTAGCGCCCCTAGGCCCACGCCGGAGCAGATCTCGGTGCCCGTGTCAGAGCTGTCGGTGCCCTGCAACAAGCAGCTACAGCACTGTTCGTCGGAGCCGAGTCTACATGTCACTCAACGTAAAAGAAAACGTTCTTTGGGTGATGATGAGAAATTTAATGATTTTACGAAGGAGATGAGAACAATGTTTTCGCTTTTCAAGGAGGACCAAGACAAAAGAACAGATAAGCTTTGCGCTGTCATCGAGGACATGCGTGCGTCTCTAGACTTCTTAAGCAAAAATTTGGAATTAGCTCAGGCCAGAATTGTTACTTTGGAGACTGCGCGAGAAAACGATGCTCAGTGTTTCAGGGCTTTGGAGGATAGAGTGGAAGCCTTGGAGCGAGGTTCTAGATCCACATGCTTAGAACTGAGAAACATTCCGGTGGCCCCTTCCGAGACTAAATCAAATCTTTTGGACACCTTTGTTAGGGCACGGGAAGTTCTTAATGTGCCCATTCAGAAAACCGAGGTGAAAGATATCTACCGCATTAGATCCAAGGACCCAGCCAATAGAACTATAATAGTGGATTTGTGTAGTACTCTACAGAGAGAGAAAATTATTACCATGTACCGCAACTTTAACAAAGGCACGTCCAGACTGACTACGGAGCATCTCCGCGTAAGTGGCCCACCGAAGCCAATTTTCATCTCTGAAAACCTTACTTCTAAGATGAAGAGACTTTTCTTCTTGGCCAGGGACTACGCTAAAGTCAACGATTTCAAGTTTTGCTGGGTCTCCCATGGAAAAATCTTTCTGCGTAATAGAGAAAATGGGCCCCTGATACGTGTGGCTAATGAATCAGACCTGAAGGGGGTACAATCCCTAAAACAAACCCCGAAATGACTAGACTGTCGCGGTAATCTGGAAAACTATTATTTACAGGAAGCGGTTTTAATTGGGTTTATATATTTAATTTTAAGTAATGTCCTATCCCCTATATTTGTCTATTTTACACACACACACACAATACACACAAACAATTATACACAAAAAACTACTGAGGTCTCTTCACCGACACAACATTGGGTTCCCGGAACTCTTGCAATGCTTCTTTGCTTTCGCTTCACAAATAAGCCCCATTGTTTATGTCCCATCGTTCTATTTTCAGTCGCATAATGGATGATACAAACTGTTTGATTAACGATATCGAACAAATCTCTGTTTCGGACTCTGCCATATGTTCACCAGAAGCTGTTTATGATCATATACATAGTATTAACGATAGCTTTAATATTCTACACGTTAATATCAGAAGCATTAACCGCAATTTTGATAATTTTTTAATATTAATTCACAGACTTAAAGTTAGGATTGACGCATATATCTTATCTGAGTGCTGGCTAAGCAAATCACCCTGTATACCTTCTATTCCTGGTTTTGAATCCCATCAATCTGGCTTCAATAATCAAAATGAAGGTGTTGTCGCCTACATTAGAAGTGGCATGAAGTATACTATTGTGGAGCCAAACGTTAATGATGCCAATTGTCTAATTATAAAATTTTCCAATAAATTGGCTGTTGTAGCTCTATATCGATCTCCATCGATTAAAATACTAAGCCCCTTCTTTGATAGTTTGGACAACGTTTTGACTTCTCTGAAATCATTTAAATCTCTTGTTCTAATTGGAGATTTAAACATTAATATAATTTCTACAAATACCGAGTCGCATGTTGAGGAATATCTAAACTTGGTTGCTTCACATGCGCTTCTTCCAGCTCACCGGTACCCAACCAGAGAGGGTAACTGTCTCGACCACGTCATTGCTCGCACTCCTTTTGATGCAAAAGCTATAGTTCTTGATACATTTATCACAGACCACGCTCCAGTTTTCTTCAGTTGCGGTTCACATTTAGAGAGAAAAGTCTCATGTCATACTTCACAACGTGTAGATATTACAGCAATAGTTAGTAGTTTGACAAACACTGACTTTTCCAATGTTCTTTCCTGCGATAATCCCAATGTAGCTTCTGAAATTTTAGTCCAATTAATTTCTTCTATTGTTAACAAACATACGTGCATAGTAAAAATCCCTAGCAAAAAAAGGTTACTCAGGCCATGGATTACTCCTGGCCTTCTGCGATGTATTCGACATAGAGATAATCTCTTTAAAAAATTCAAGAAAGACCCAGACAATCTAATAAAAAAAAATATATTTAGTCGATACCGTACTTTCTGTAATAACTTACTTAAAAAAGTGAAACGTGAGTACCATCAACAAGAATTTCAGAAGGTTAGGAGAAGTCCAAGGGAGGCTTGGAGTATGATTAATCAAATTGCTAATACTAACAAAAAACATAATTCTGCAAATAATCTTTTTAAATTGTCTAACAACCCCTCTTCATCTGTTGATATAGTAAACTCGTATTTTGCCAAAGTTGGTGAAAACCTAGCCTCTAATATCCTTACTCATACTCAGTCTAATCCTATAATCCAAACTTCATCCTCTACTCATGCTGCTGGTACACCTAGCCCAGCACCTTTAAATTCTATGGTCTTATTTGGTGTGGACTGTGATGAAATTGATCGAGTCATTATTAATCTTAAAGACAAATGTGCGCATGGCTGGGACGGTATCTCAACAAATATTATTAAGGCCGCCAGAACTATACTTGTACCTATATTAAGTCACATATTCAACACCTCATTTACTTCGGGCATTTTTCCACAAGATTTCAAAAAAGCCATTGTGCATCCTATTTTCAAAAGTGGTGACAGAGACAGTGTCTCAAACTACAGACCCATATCTGTGCTAACAGTCATGTCCAAAATTTTTGAGAAAATCATCAACAAGCGTTTGGTAAATTTTTTAAATGAGAATAATATTATTTCAGATAACCAGTTCGGGTTTAGACGTGGGAAGTCCACAGAAGACTCTGTCTTACAACTCTCGGACACTGTAGTAAAAATTTTTGAGAAAAAACTAAAGACTGTTGGTATTTTTCTGGACCTTTCCAAAGCTTTTGACACTGTCTCTATCCCCATTCTTCTTTTCAAACTTGAACACATTGGCATTAGAGGCAATGTACTGGATTTGTTCCGTAGTTATCTTACCAATCGCACACAACAAGTTGCCATTGATGGTATCAAAAGTAGCGAGGAACCTCTCACGTTCGGTGTTCCGCAGGGAAGCGTCCTGGGGCCTACGTTGTTCTTGATTTATGTGAACGACTTATGTAACATGTTGCTTCCCAATTGTAAATTAATAGCTTACGCTGACGATACAGTTCTTCTTGTCCATGGCCGTACTTGGTCGGAAGCGCGTGAACTTTCTGAGAGTGCTTTACGTATGGTTATGAATTGGTTATGTTTGAACCTATTAACCCTTAACCTCTCCAAAACAAATTTCATCGCTTTTGCTCCAAATAAGTCCGGTCAACCACCACTCTCATTTGTTTTACGTGCTCACTTGTGTGATAATGACGCTGGCTCTACCAATTGTCACTGTACATTAATTGAACGTTCCAATTGTGTCAAATACTTGGGTGTCATGATAGACAGTGCGTTGGCTTGGAAGAACCATGTTACATCTTTGGTGTCGAGAATACGAAAACTGATTTTTGTTTTTAAAAACTTAAGGTTCATAGTTGACTTTCAATACCTTAAAACAATCTATTACGCCTTAGGACAATCCATCATATCATATTGCATAACTTCCTGGGGCGGCTCCTGTAAATCTCAAATGTTATCTTTAGAAAGGGCTCAGAGATCCGTACTCAAAGTTCTTTCCAACAAACCCATTCGATTTCCAACTAGCGATCTATACTCCCTATGCCAAGTTCTAACTGTGAGACAACTTTTTATCCTGCAAACTGTCTTAAGAAAACATGCTCATTTGCCTTATAATCCAGATCTCGTGAACACCAAACGGAGATCTGACAAAGTTTGTACCATCGAAACAATGCGGACTGCAGTCGCGAGTAGGCATTATCATTACATTAGCTCGTTCTTGTACAATAAACTGAATAGACAATTATATATTTATTCCCTTACATTACATAATTGCAAACGAAAATGTGTCGAATGGCTCCTATCTTTATCTTACAAGGACACCGAAGACATCTTGGTAGTTCTAAAATAACACACAATCATACAATAATAAGCTCACACCTCACTTATTTCACACTTAGGTACACGCCATGGCACTGCAAAACCTGACTCATGTCTAGGACTTGTGAACTGCAGAGACAACACACTCACTGACACACACATGCACTCACTCTCACACACACACTCACACACAACTTGGACAGAAATAGAATATTCATTCTATATTCCCGCCATCCCTCCTTGTTTTTTTTTCATCCCAAATTCGCATTTAGCATTATATTTATTTAGTTTACGTGTTTTTATATAGTTCATCAGTTACTTTTATTTATTTATCATTCGCTTAATTTTTATAGTTTTTCTTATTCTAAACTTAAATTCTAATTGGCTTTTAAAACGGAACTTGTGAAATTTTTGGAGGAGGGCGTTGACATCTGCGACACAGTTTTATACTTCTGCAGGTGTCATCAATCTTCATTGTTTGTGATTATGTATGTTATTGTTCCAAATAAACAGATTATTATTATTATTATTTGTATAAACATGTTCTGTTTCTCTCCTACGATGGGAGGTAATTCTTGCACGGGCCGAAGCCAAGTGCTTACTTATTCTAAAGCTAAAAATTTTCTTACAATTCTACACGTGTTCAGTATCACTGCCTTTTGGAGTAGTCTATAAGCTGTGGGTGGGATGTTTAGCATTTCTAAGCTAGCATGTAAAGTTTTGGGTATTACCTCGGTGGTTGACACTACTATAGGTACCGTCCTAGTTCTATTGATTTGCCACTGTGTTTTAATCTCTATTGCTAAGTCGGTGTATTTCGCTATCTTTTCAGTGTGTGTTGTTTGTAAATTGTGTGTGTTGCAGATGGCAATATCTATTAAATAAGTAGTCTTATTAGTTTTATCTAATACTGTAATGTCCGGTCTGTTAAAATGTACTGTTTTGTCAGTTATAATTGTTCTATCCCAGTAAAGTCTGTACTCGGCATTTTCTAACAAAGGTTGCGGTGCGTATTTGTAATACGGAACTTTTTCATCTATAAGTTTATATCTGTGCGCAAGATATTGGTGAATGATGGCTGCCACCTGATCATGACGATGTTTGTAGTCGGTCTGGACTATAGCCCTGCAGGCCCCAGTGATGTGCTGGATAGTTTCAGAGCTACTGCAGCACCGCCTGCATGTGTCAGTTATGTTCGGTGTGCGTATTATGTATTTTTGGTAATTGCGAGTGTCAATGATTTGATCCTGGATGGCCAGCATGAAAGCTTCAGTCTCAGGGAAGAGATCACCCCGCTGCAGCCACGCGTTCGACGCTGTTTTGTCGACATGAGGCTGCTGCAGGTCCTGATAATGTCTTCCATGTAGAGATTTTTGCTTCCATGCTGCCATTTTATCTTTAGCATCAGTAATAGCTTCGTTGCGTTGTGGGTTATTGCTGGAAAGATTTAAAGGTGTATATCTCTTGTCATTCCGGGCTATTGCTTGATGTAAGGTGGATGTTTCAGCGCGGTCATGAAAGAATTTTCGGAGTGTTGATATTTGTTTGTTGTGGAGGTTTACTATATCTATAATTCCTCTGCCTCCCTCACATCTTGGTACGGTTAGCCTCTGGATACATGATCGAGGATGATGTTTGCGGTGAGTTGTCATCGTCGTATTGATCGAGCGTTGCAGTTTAGTAAGATCTGTCTGTGACCAGTTTATGATGCCAAATGTGTATGTGAGCACTGGTATAGCATATGTGTTGATTGCTTTTACTATATTCCGGCCATTTAATTGTGATTTTAAAATTGAATTAAGTCTGTATCTAAATTTACGAGTCACTTCATTTTTTGTGTCACTATGGGCTATCTGGTGTGCCTGTTGGAACCCTAAATATTTGTAGAAGGTGTTTTCATCCATAGGTTCGATAACTTCACCGGTATTAAGTGTATATGGTTGCAATACTACTGATTGGTCTTGTATCGAAAAGGTTTTACACTTATCTATTCCAAACTGCATATTAATATCATCGGAGAATGTTTGTGTGATGTCTGCTAGTTGATGAAGTGTTTGGGTATCAGTGCTATATAGTTTTATGTCGTCCATATACATGAGGTGTGTGAGAGTTTGTGTATTCCCGTCAGTATTAATGCGGAGTCCTGCACCAGAGTTATTTAGAAGTCGAGACAGAGGGTTTAGTGCCAGACAAAACCATAGCGGGCTGAAGGCATCTCCTTGGAAGATTCCGCGTTTTATTGAGATTTGGTCAGTTTCGATGGTTTCATTAGTATTTTTTATTGATAGTTTAGTCTTCCACTTACGCATAGCGCTTTCTAAAAATAATACTATTGTAGGATGGATTTTATAGGCATCAAGGATTTGGATAAGCCAGCTATGGGGTACCGAGTCATATGCCTTGCGGTAGTCAATATACATTGTGTGGAGGTCTGTTTTGTTTTTGAGGGCCTGTTTCATAGCAACTGAGTCTATTAATAATTGCTCTTTACATCCTTGGCTAAATTTCCGGCAACCTTTTTGTTCTTCTGCAAGTATACTGTTGTGAGTTAAGTGTTTATTAACAAGGCGAGAGATGCAAGATGTCATGATTTTGTAGATAGTTTGAAGGCATGTGATTGGTCGGTATTTTGCTGGGTTTGAAATGTCACTGTCTTTAGGTAACATGTGTGTTATGCCTTGTGTGATGTAGTCTGGCATTTTATCTGGTGACTCTATGAATTCATTTATGTGGGTGTGAAGAATGGGATGTGCAGTTGTAAACTTTTTGTACCAGTAATTATGAATGTTATCTGTGCCAGGTGCTTTCCAATTGTGGGTGCTCTTGATGACATCTATAAATAAATCTACGGGTATGTATTCATACTTCATTTGATCGCACTCTACTTGCTGCGAGTCTGCGTTAATCCATTCAGCATTCTCATTGTGCCCAGCTTCATTTCCCCAAATCTGAGACCAGAAGGAATGCATGTTTTCGGGTGTGGGTGCTGATTGGTTTGCTGTTCTAGAAATATCTTGAGTTTGTTTAGCTATGTTTCTGTAGAATTGTTTTTCGTTATTATGAAATTGTGTATTTTGTTGTTTCCTGAGAGTGCATTTGGTGTACCTACGAAGCCGACTAGATGCAGCGTTAAGTCTTTGCTTCAAACTGTCTAAAAATTCACTGTCAGTCAAATTAGGTTCTTCATATCGCGAATGTGTCTTATATTTGTTTTTAATGTAATCTATGTTTTGGTTCAATCTCCTGTTTCTGATACCAGTCATGTATTGTGTCATGCGTCCTATGTCTTTTCTGAAGTTTTCAATTTTATTTTGTAACCTTCTCTGCCACACTGGTATGAATTTCCGTTGTTCCTGTGCTGTAGTAGTAGTTACATCTTTAATTTTACACCCATTACATGTTGCTGCCGTGTAAGCTGCACAGTATATAATAGTTTGATTTGTGATGAAGTCATTATGCATGTTTAAGTGAGTCGGTAATATTTCAGTATCAAGGTATTTAACTATGGAAGCTAGTTTTCTGGACGTGTTCTGTCTGGGGATGTATGGTCTTACTGTCGGGTCAGTATGTTTGTATTTCTCGTATGTCGTGTCAAACACTTCATTTATTTTTGTTCCTAGTTGAGAATCTGAACTTAGAGATGCCTGTGGTAAGTCTGTGTTTGTAGTGTTATTATTTTCTGTGTTAGTTACATCGTTACTTGATATTACATGTTCGATTTGGCTAATACTATTATTTTGTACATCATCTGTGTTTCTTGTGTTTGTGACTTGAGACTGTGCCATTAGTAATTCAAGTTGGATTTCTTGTCTGATATCTTGCAATCTCTGTGTCGTTATTAATTTGTTGTGAACGATAACCCTTCGTTGATCAGCTATTCGCTGCTCAGAAATGTGAGATAAATGAGGGAACTGGTTTACAAAATTTGTGTGTAATTGTTTTCTGTATGCTGTTTTGTTTTGCTCTACCTGCGTTATCCTGTAGTATAATTTCATAATTTCTTCATTAATTTCGTCCGTCCATTTCATTCTCTGTGTTGCTGTAGAATGTTGTGTTTGTGCTTGTGCATTCATTGGGTTAGGTATATTTTCGTCGTTATGTGGTGTATTTCTATTTTGTGTAAGTGCTTCTAATGCATCTTGTTTAATTTTGCCTAGTCTGTATTCAGGGATCAATTTATTTCTGAGTATGGCTCTGCGTTGATCGCCTACTCTTTGCTTAGAGACGTCCATTTGTGGGAATTGTTGGTTAAACTGTTGGTGTAGTTGGTCTAAATATCCTCTAGGCTTAGTTTCGTTTGCAGTTATTATTAGGTATGTGCATATGATGAACTCATTCATTTCATTTGTCCACTTTTTTCGCGCACGTTTATTATCAGGAGTGGGTGCAGGATTAAAGGCGTATGCCTCCTGCACAACATTCTCTGATCCTAACGAATCAGCTACAGAACTAGATCTGCAGCTGTATTGTTCTATTTGGAAGTGATGAGGTGACGAAGAAGGAGAATTAAACAGGCTTTGCGTGGGTGACGGTGATGAAATTTCTTCTTGCACATGTCCGCTTAGTGTTCCTGTTTGATTGTGTCTATTTGCCGATCTTAAATTATATCTCCTACTTCGATTAGCTATTTTTAGTGTTGGGTTTACAAAGGCATCAATATCCACTTCAAGAGTATTTTCAAAATCCGTTTGCGTTGCATTAGTCGTTTGATGGTCGACCCTCACCCGGAGATTCTTCTCTCCCCTGACCCCACAAGGTACTTGCTTACCATCATCGCCATCCCTCGTAGAGCCCCCGGGCACTTGGGGATTGTTTATTGGTTTCATTGTCATATAAGTTTTGTTGGACATAAGCTAACTCATCACGCTAGTCCAGACGTGAGAGCGTGCAGTAGACTTCCTAGCTGAGTCTGTGGGCGCCACCGTCGGTACCTACGGATATACTCTTCCGCTGCCACCCTAAACTGATATCCCGCACTGATATCAGTTGTTCTACCCGAGCCTCAAAAAGAAGTTCACTTCTAAGAGCCTTAAAGTAGCCTTTGCATAATTTTTACTCTTCTACTGTTTTTTTTTTTTTTTTTTTTTTTTTTTTACTTGCTTACCTAATTATACTTACTACCTAACTTAACCTACGTTCCAGAGCCACGTTAGCCGCACCAGTAATTTCTCATTGCGTTGCCCGCCGTTCCTACTTGGAGTAGTGCAAGTTCTTACTTGGAGTAGCGCAAGTTCCTAGTTGGAGTAGCGCAAGTTCTTACTTGGAGTAGCGGAAGTTCTTACCTGGAGTAGCACAAGTTCTTACCTGGAGTAGCGCAAGTTCCTACTTGGAGTAATGCAAGTTCATACCTGGAGTAGAGCAAGTTCTTACCTTGAGAAGCGCAAGTTCCTACTTGGAGTAGCGCAAGTTCTTACCTGGAGTAGCGCAAGTTCCTACTTGGAGTAGCGCAAGTTCCTACTTGGCGTAGCGCAAGTTCTTACATGGAGTAGCGCAAGTTCCTACTTGGAGTAGCGCAAGTTCCTACTTGGAGTAGCGCAAGTTCTTACCTGGAGTAGCGCAAGTTCCTACTTGGAGTAGCGCATATTCATTCTAAGAGTAGTTCAAACTGGTATTTGGAGTGCCACATGTTGCCACTTTGACAGTTATGAACTTATATTTTTTTTTTACCTTTTTATTATTATTCATACAGCGCCATATAGCTCCAAACTAAGCATAGCTTGTAATATGGAAACTAGATAGCTGATAGAATACTTGTATACTTTTTTTGTAAATACATACTTATAATACATACTACACCCAGACACGTGAATCAATGTGGATGAAGGGTGACTAGCTTAAGTTGCCACGTACAGTAGCGCAAGTTGCTACATGAAGTAGCTCAAGTTCCTACTTGGACTATTAGAGTAGCCTGGGACCTATTGGGGGGGCATTTATTACACACAGCGCCATCTATCCCCATACTAAGCAAAGCTTGTATTATGGAAACCAGATAGCTGATAGAATACTTATATACAATATTTTTATTGGGAACCAACATAATAATACTGCTTTCTTATCTGTTTTATCTGTTGTCTATAATATTGTAGAATCTTAATAAAGAGTTATCTGTCTAAAGCGCTATTTATTTCCAGACACTGGCTTGTTGGCTGGAACGCGGCGAATGCAACAAGAAAAACGCCAATGCATTCTACTCTCTGATCCAAGCAAGCAACAACCAGATACGTCGACTCTACACTGAGAAAATGGCCATCGACGAGGAGTTCCAAAACATAAAGACCAGTTTGAGGGACAAATTCGCGGGCGTTATTACGCAATGTAAGTTTTAGACTTTTTATTAGGACCTGAAATGTGTCTTCTGTTTCTGTTTTTACAGGAATAGGCAAGTTGACTGATTTTTTACATTCATAAAAATGCTGACCATCCACTAAGCCAACCGAAATTTTTGTTAAAATTTGTTCAGAAAACAACGTAATTAAAAGCTTTTTGATTTCATACTAGACAAAGTGTCTTACATTAAATAATGACGTCATATTACATGCGCTATACTTTCAAAATGTTTGCTAAACCTCGTCTTACGATAAAGGGTCAGAGAATCCTCCCTAAAATCTTTAAACGCTAATCTCTCTGAACTTCAGACGACGGTTCCATTTTATACTAAACCTGTAATTTTTTATGAATATAAAATCAGTTAACTACCTATTTACCGCTGTGATTTGGAGTTCACATTTTCGCCGGCATCGCCAACTCTCCGTGGGCTCCAGTGGTATTCAGTCAAGTTTTAAAGTAGTTCTGTAGAGATCTCACTACATACAGCGCCAACCGGCCAATCAGCGACGTCAGAGTGCATCGTGCAATCATCAATCGGTCAATAGTCTGGTACGGCTCCGCCATCTCCCAACTCGCCGTGGTCTCCAGTGGTATTCAGCCAAGCAGACAACTTTTAACGTATTTCTCTAGAGGTCTTACTACATACAGCGCCATCTATCCAACAACGCCTTCAACATGCATCACTCGACAAAACAGCGACGTCAGAGTGCATCGTGCAATCGAAGTGTCTACAACGGATTAGACCGGTACTGCTCCGGCATCTCCTACTCTCCGTGGTCTCCAGTTGTATTCAGTCAAGCAGACAAGTTTTAATGTAGTTCTGTAGAGTTCTCACTACATACAACGCCATCTATCCAACAACGCCGTCAACTCGCACCAGTCGGCCAATCAGCGACGTCAGTCTGCATCGAGCAATCGAAGTTTCTACGACTTCTATTAAGTCTGTCGGACAGCTGTTCCCTGCATAACACCAGCCTGGTAGGAGTAACTCCTTAGTTAGATGGAGGAATTTCATTTTGGACGTCACTCCACACCCTTTCATCCTTCAGTTCTACAAGTAGGTATTATAAAATAGAAATTACCTACAGCAAAGTGGGTTTGTAGCAGTCGAAACTGGGAGAACGAACAGAACGAGTCGAACAGGGTCTGTAGCTGTTTTGTGTGCTCGCGCGCATTCGTAGGTAGGTATCATGTTTTTATTATTATTTTGTAAGTTGTTTACATGTTTAAATGCCTTTTATACGATTGTCGAGGATTTATTGTCTACACAAACCTAAAGTTGGTTTTTAGACAATAGAAAAAATATTGTATGATAGATTTTAAGATTCGATAAATAAATAAAAAAAAAAAAAAAAAAACTTCGTGGACATCGGATTCTTCCATCATCATTGCGTAAAACGGTGCAAAAACTGGAAGCGGAATCTTAGCGGATATTAGAAGAGGCCTATAATCCGGCAGTAGATATGGCTAATAAAAGGCTGATGATGATGTATGGTGGGAACCATCTGTTCGGTGCCTTTAACATCTGCCCAGTGTTACGATGGGACTAGTTGGTCCGAAATATTGGTGCCACTTGTCCTATGGGGCTACTGGGTCAAAATAGGGCAATTGTCCCATCACGGGACAAATCGATGGGACTAGTAGGATAGACCCGTGTTTTAAACCACTGCTCGGTGCTTCAAACATCTGCTGCCAAAGTATTACTCTGGGACTTATGTTTATCTGCACGGTAGAAATCAACTCAGGTGATGCTATTACATGGATACAAATCACAGTTGCAAATACCTCAAAAGGTCACCCATTTCTGTTGTGATTGCACCAAACAATACTGATTGTTGACTCCTTAATATCGGTTAGCTGACATGATATGGAGATGCTTTTAGAAGTCTAGCGAGAGAGAACTTGTAATTTTTTGAAATAGAGTGATAAGTAATTAGAATCCAGATTAATAGCCTGACAAGCCAAAACTGACCAAAATTGTTTTTCATACTAAAATGCCAATGTCAGTCTGCTAGACTTTCTTTCAGTCAAGAGACAGCACTGACTTATATTGCTTCGCAAGGGCAGCGATAATGGAACAGAACACTTTCATTAGGATTGAAGAAGTCCTAAACCGCGGGCGCAATTAGTTTTTTGTTTTTAATAGTTCCTGGCCATGGATACTAGTCCTTCAGCCGAATACATATTTCTTCATCGATTCTTCTTTCTGCAGTTAAATGAGTCGTAGTCACAGTCCAAGTCACACACAGTAAGTCACAGTCAAGTCCAATCATGCCCTAGTAAAGTCGTGGCAACTTTACTACAAGCTTCTTCGGAGTTTTGGAAACAACACGAAAAGACACGTTTCACTACATTATATCACTTGCCCACACTCTTGCTCGTAAATCAGCACTTAATGAATAAAACGCCACCATTTTTATGCATTAACACTCGAAAAAACACGAGTTGTAAAATAATACAATGCAGCGACATGATTTTCTCGCGTTCCCGCCAAAAAACTCAAAAAGCTCGGGCGCAATTAGGTCGAGAATGTATTGCCATATCCATTATTTTTCATCAGGTGACATTTCTATAACGCCTACGTATCATGTTTAGCTTGTCAAATGATTTGCCATAGTTTTTAGATCTCCTATATCTCTATCGCATACGGCTAATATTTGTCAGTTTAGCACACAAACTCAAACAAATTTTTCAGAGTAGTCTTTCAAATCTTATGATAAAAGTGATGACAAAAGTCAGTCTTTATGCGATAGGCCGGGGACCGATTTTATAGTCATGCGAAAACTCCACGCGGTTTCACTTTAAAGGTAAACGCACAGTTTTCAGAACCGCAACGCGCGTTATTTACTAGAATTCATGCTACAAATTGCCATCAGGTTGGTAAGTATAAACGCGTCTTTGAACTGGATCTATGACTCTCGGAGTTATATTGATGTTTATTCCATAGAGGCTTTTGGCCCGGTTTCTACTAAAGCGGAGAGGACAAAGAAGAGGAGATGTTTTACAAACGTCCAGTCAGGTATCGTTATTTCCACATCTCTCCGCGTAGCTTCGGTGGACACCTTTCAAGCGGGGAGGAGAAGTGATGCCTTATTTTTCTAAGCGCATGTGCAGCGGTGATGAGAGCGGTGCGCGCAGCTTTCGAGCATATACCATTACAGATGACAATGGCGATAATCTGCCTACATAATTTTATGCCACTTGGGGGACGAGGTTTTTTATGCAAGGTGACTAAACGAGCGACACGTTTGCTTGTGGTAAGCATCACACCTGCCCATATCAGTAGCAGTGCCAGAATTGAGAACTTGCGAACAAAATCCCGAGTCGCACGGTGTTGCGCTCGTCCGTCATCCTGAGATATAACTCGTCGAATCTCTTTATGCCCAGTAATTTCTGAGACGAGGTAAACTCGCATGGCACACTTTCAAGTCAACTTTAACACTAATAAAATTCCTGTCCGTATGAACGCATACTAAAGCAAACACACAACACACCCAAAGGCTAAATAATTTCACTGACCTAAATATACCTTTTGGCAGAGTGATAAGCCTTGGCTTGCCTCCTACAATAGTATATGCTCGAAACGCACAGCGGGCGTGAGTTCGCGCAGCGGGTTTCCTTCTATGATCGACTGCCCAAACTGGTCTCTCGTCCTACACTCGAAAACAGGTCTATCTCCTCTCTATAGCTAGCTCATATCTTTGCTCCGCATAGATGGAAACACCTTCTTTCCTGGTATGTCATTAAACTACATACAGAACCGCCGCCCGGAGTACAGGCAGCAGCGTCCTCTTAGTTAACGGTGGTGAGCATTCTGCGATCCCCAAGCCGCCTGCCAATTGTGGGAATTATGGCAACCTCTCCCTATTAAGGGGGAGGCCTTCGTCCAACATTGGACGTCTTCCGGCTGTTGATGCAGCTACGCGGTTCGTCCCAGCACACCTCTTCTCAGCTTTGGTGGAAACCGGATAAAGAAAAAATGATTGTCCCAAAGTGATCTTCTGTTCATAGACGTCATAACGGTAAAGTATTAGTAATCTGTGACGTGGGAAGCTATACCTGAAAGTAAGCCGCGTGGAGGGTACATGACTATAACGCCCTTAGCACATCACCGCAGTTACACATAACTGCGATAAATAGTCAATAAGGTGGTAAGACGATAAACCCTCTAAAAAGAGCGTGGCAATCGCAGAGGAATTCTCCGGGAGTGCGGTGGTGTACTGAGGCGTTTCATATGGTCCTAATTCAAAAATTGTCGACGACAGTCGAGCAGGTCAGCAAAATACTGACGGCGGCGAAGATGCAACGTGTCTCCGACCATTTTAGCAAGCAGCAGCGCAGGAACATCGAGATGTGGCTGAAAATGACTGAGGTATGGCAAAACACGCTAACAGCTGGACTGAATAACTTTAGCTCTCTGTTGGAAAGCTAACAAAAATTAAATGCGGTTTAACTTTCGTTCGGATCCGATTCTTCGAGCACGAAACAAATTTTCTTCTGTAATATTTAGCAATATCAGTTTCGTATAAAATAATTACAGCGAAATACAAAGAGATAAAGTCATGCAGTCCGGTAAATATAGCATAAACCACATACAATTTTCTTTGATTGATAATTTCATGTATTAATACTGCGCTTGTACCAACATTTTAAATCTTGTCAGTTTTGTCTCGAATCTGAATTCTCGAATGATGTGAGCGATTTGACAAAAAACAAGAAACTTTGGCTAAAAGTGGCTTCACAAAAATCTACCAATAAACAATCTACATTTTCCAATTGGTGCAAACGCAGTAAATTACTAGGCAAAATACGAATATTATTTCGCGAGACATGGAGACTGCTTGTTCCTAACGTAATTAGCCAGAATTCTTCGAAATCATGAGTTCAAGAAGCACGAAATCATGAGTTCAAGAAGCATCAGGGTACCTGCAACAAGCTGCTGTTTTTCAACTACGATCTTTGGTTGAAATAAGGAATCCTAAACCACTCTCCTGCTTCAACGCACCGAGAAACCCGAAGAAACCGTATTAATTCTACAATCTGTCAAGCTCTGCTCAAGTGATGCACCCTTACAAGAGTTTCACGTTATGTAAGTGCAGGCCAACCCTTTAAGCTATCTTCGTTTTTAAAGCTTGATGAATTTTTGTTACTATACAACTTCTTGAAATCTGGAACATCAGAAGAAGAATAAGTCTTTTAGAGTTTGATCCTTAGAACTTAATATAATATGGTCTACAATTGACTAGCTTAAGGGGTCGGACTGCCTATCTTTGAAGGCTTTTTCTTCGATCGCTCCAGGCATAACCTTTTGTAAAAGGGAAAGTAAGCAGTCTGAATAATTTACTTTCTGCCTGCATACCAAATTCTGTAATATCTCAAGGTCTCCAATGATTGTGACGCCAGCAACACTACAGAAAAGGATTGAGTTGGAACTGGTTTATAACAGTTTTAATTAGAAAAATGGTAAGTGGTCCTTCAGGCGTATTCTAAGAAATACTTCAAACCAACTAAAGGAACTACGAAGAATAAAATGAGACTCCAGATACATAAGAACTAGCCTACACTAGTCCTGCTCCATCTATGGTTTGTCATCTCTATGCTTAAGAACAGCGTGGCGATTGTGTGCTTAAACTTATTATGGACAACACGACAACGGTCCCGAGTCCCCGGCTACACCTGCTTCCTGACCAACGCAGAGGTCATGATAACGGCTCGGCGAGAGGTGCTAAGAATCCCCGGGATACTGCACCTGCACCCAACTGACCCTGGTATCGTAAAGCGATGGGCAGTGCTTGGAAGCGAGAAGAAGGCCGAGTGCATTAGGCGAGGCCTATGTCCAGCATTGGACTAAGGTGGGTGGAAGAAGGTAAATCCAAGTTAAACAGATGGTAAGTGTACATCAGCTTTGAAGAACAAACGATGAAGCAGCCATGGGTGAACGATCGCTACCTCCCAAAAGCAGGTATCACCGATGCGAGGCTACATCGTCTTGTAAGCAAAATGGACAAAAATAATCAAAACACTGTCTCACCAGCAAATCGATGCCAAGTAAGTGTTTTAACAGAACTTACTGCAATTGAAACTCTTGTACGGTCTGTCGATAGACATCTTGACGATTCAAAACAATCTTCACATTTTAAAACAATTTTTTTCCTTGCATTTAGCCGTCTTGACAGATTGTAACTTAGGTTTGGAAGCTGTAGATTTGGCAGACGACGACGCCTCTGGACACATTGAGGTAAACTTTCTGCAGAAGAAGCGAGTCCAGTCCATCCGAAGGAGCAGATTATCATCACATGGCGATTTAGCAGCCATCCAGCATCTAATACTTATTTGGACCTTTGAAAAACATACTGTATCACTAGTTATAAATACATACATATGTATAAGGTTAAAAAATACAGTGCCACTATCTATATCTGTTCAGTTATCGACATTAGTTAAATAGTTCTACTACCGGACTTGCGTTTATGAGTGCAGAAGAGCTGAAGAGCAGAGATACAAAACACGTATTCTTAGTCGGACTGAAGGTAGCGCAAGTGGCGTTGCAGTTAACAAATATGGCACTAAGTGGTTGGGACCGCCCCGCAGAACGAACTTCTGTCCGGCCAACTAAGAACGCGCGTATTGTATGTTATCTCTTTCAGATCGTTCTATCTATCTCATTATCGTTGATCAGATGGCGATCGCCGTAGTCTACTCTCCTCAACTCCGTACTTTTTCAGTTTTAAATTTTACTTCCGACACCATTTTTAAATTCTGTCTACGGGCAAAGAAAGGAGATACATTAATAGAAGCGCAACTATCGCAAAAACTAGCTAGCAACCCTAATATTTATAACTAGAGAATAGCATGTATGTCAAAGGAAGATAAGGTGATAGAATGAATTCCCTAACAGACGTGATTATCCACCACAGAAAAGCGAAAGTGCTACTTCTTAGGTCAGAACGAATGTCAAAATAATGTTGTAAAGCGATTGTACGGAAAACCACTGTCGCTAGTTTCACACATAATCGTATAGTAACTACATAAGACGTAATGCCAATCATTGGTCGCGCATTTGAAGTAAAACGCTCGAAATGCCATATTGTAACAGATTAAAAGTGATCTAATTACGATGCTATGTGGTTTGGTTTCCTACGCGTCTATTTGAATTGTCTTTTTGAGTATTCCCAGTCTAAAAATATGTATATTGGTAGAATTGTCACTAGGTGCGTTTGCACGTATGCCCAGCTAGTGCGACCCGTCACTTTTCCGTTCTATTCACTTCTCTCTTCAGTGTTATCCACAGTAACGCTAGGAGACACAAAGTTTCCGTGTTAAGTTAAATAGCTATAGCAGTCAACCTCTTCAGTTAACATTCTCGCTTGAGTTTACCTAGATTTCGAGAAATTGTCCCAGTGTTGATCATCTGAATAATTAGGTCGGTGGCGCTGTGATCGTACATTATTTCCAATAACTCGATGCAATTTGTCTTACAGGATGTGGATAACATAAAAGAAGAGTTCAACGCCATGTTTGAAGAGGACGAAGCTGACGATAAAAACGCCAAGGGCGCTACTAATATGAAGAAATATGAGGAACTGAAGGTTTGATTTTACCCTTTGATTTTACCCTTTTTTATATGTGGTTATAGGCTTGACCTGTTGACCGGCTGTTTGGACCTGGGTATGTCCTTAAACTATGCATCCAGATCCACCGGAGAACGGGCAGCAGCGTCCTCTCGGTTAACGGTGGTGAGCATTCTGCGATCCCCAAGCTGCCTGCCAAGCGTGAGGAGTATGGCAAACTCACCCAAGGAGGAGCCACCCCTTCGTCTAGCAATGAACGTCTTCTAGCTGATTATGATAGGGTTGATAGAGTGTATATCTAGATTGTATGTGGGCGTGACTTGAAAACACCCAGATTGTGTCTGGGCGTGACTTGAATTCACCCAGATTGTATGTGGGCGTGACTTGATATCACCCAGATTTTATGTGGGCGTGAGATGAAGACTTCATTGCAGTCACGAATGAATGAATTTGTTAATCCTAGACAGTTTTGATGTTTCTTACAATAATAATAGTTTTCAAATCTGTCGCCTCAATAAACTCACTTAACCGCATTTAAACACGTTTTGCAGGTTGAATTCGAGAACCTTCAGTACGAGCTGGAAGGTTACAAGAACGAGGCGTACCTGGCGAAGGACGAGGCCGAGAGAAAGTTCGAGAAGTTTAAGGCGCAGTTCATAGCGCAACAGGCGCTGCAGAACAAACAAACCGTATGTTTTATTTATGCGAGACTAGCTTTGCCCCGCGGCTTCATCCTCGTTCTGATGAAATGTGGTGTTGATGATGATTAAGATGCCTATAGATTCCCTTTTCCTGAGTTTCAAGTATTTCAACCAAAATTTTATCAAGTTAGGTCTAGCTGTTTAATCTTGAAAAGGTTACTAACGGAGAGACAGAGTTATTTTAGTTATGATTATAACTAGCTGCTTTTCGCAGTTTTAACCGCGGTTTGAATAGATAGATAAACTCTATAATGTGTGAACATTATCAAAAATAACACAAAAATAAACGGCACAACAATTAGTGTAAGAAGTAACATCCTTATTGCTAAAAGCCATCTCTTTCAGGCAACCTTAAGATGGACAGGATTTAAGTATTTACCAATACCACACCACCACCAAGTTTTTTCAGTTTTCGTGAGAAAATTATGATACGAGGGCTACACTAAAAGTATCGGGAATGGAATATTTCCACTGTTTCTGTCATATTAAAATCTTTTTAATTGAAAACTCCTTGGTTTTAAAAATTGAATACCATTTATTTATTTAAAAAAATATTCTCGGTCTTGTCACAAGGTTTTGTCAAACTTGTTTAGTCGTTGAGAAAATGGAATTGACTCGAGAAAATTCAAGAGCGATGATTTATTATGACTTTCGAAGTGGTTTAACACAAAAACAGTGTGTTGACCGGATGATTTCTGCATTTGGTGATAAAGCCCCATCCAAAACCACAATTTATCGCTGGTTTGCTGAATTTCAACGTGGACGTGTCAAGCTCAGTGATGATCCCCGTCAAGGTCGTCCAAAAACTGCAGTCACCCAAGAAAACGTTGATGCTGTGCGTAAGCTGATTGAGGAAGATCGACATGTGACATACCGCGAAATTCAGGCAACTTTAGACATTGGCATGAGTCAAATACAAATAATCTTGCATGAAAAATTAGGTGTAAAAAAGTTGTTTTCCCGGTGGATACCGCATTCGCTCTGTGAAGAGCAAAAAGCGGCTCGCGTTACTTGGTGCGTCAGAACTCTCGAAAGATTCCACGCAGGATCCTCAAATGCTGTATACAACATCGTATCAGGTGACGAATCCTGGATATACGCGTACGAACCCGAAACAAAAAACCAGTCACGAGTTTGGGTGTTCGAAAATGAGTTAAAGCCAACAAAAATTGTTCGTTCACGGAGTGTTGCAAAAAAAATGGTGGCCACGTTTGTCTCCAAAACCGGCCATGTTACGACTATTCCTCTTGAGGGACAAAGAACGGTTAATGCAGAATGGTATGCTAGCATTTGTTTGCCACAGGTCGTTTCTGAACTCCGTAAAGAGAACTGCAACCGCCGCATCATCCTCCATCACGACAATGCGAGTTCTCACACCGCGCACAGAACAAAAGAGTTTTTAGAGCAAGAAAACATAGAATTATTGGACCATCCGCCGTACAGCCCCGACCTAAGCCCTAATGATTTCTATACTTTCCCTAAAATAAAGAATAAATTGCGTGGACAGAGATTTTCATCACCTGAAGAAGCTGTGGACGCCTACAAAACGGCCATTTTGGAGACCCCAACTTCCGAATGGAATGGTTGCTTCAATGATTGGTTCCATCGTATGGAAAAATGTGTCAAATTTCGCGGAGAATACTTCGAAAAGCAATAAATATATTTTTAAATAGTAATGTTGTGTCACTTCCTTGATTCCCGAAATTTTCAGTGCCGCCCTCGTATATGTTTCTAGTAATGCACTTTTCAACGTTAAGAACCGGGCAAAACATTTTTTTCTAAAAAGAAACTTTTTTTTTCTCTCCTGGCAATTCTGTGGTGTGGGTAAATTTTGTGAAGCGTGTTCCACTTCCACTGTAAACTACATCTTCGCTCAACATCAGGCGAGTTAGTGGTCATACGAAAGCCTATCATCAGAAGGCGTCCACTGCTGGACGAAAGCCTCCCCGTTAAAGGGCTTAATAATAAGGTCTTGCCATAATCCACACGCTTGGCAGGCGGCTTAGGGATCGCATCAAACTCGTCACCACCTTTTCTGTGGTAACTATATCTAACGGCCTATAATGTATAATCAAATATAAACACATTTTACCAAGCTATGTGATTTTTTTTAATGTTTATCAAACTTATCGTCATCGCCAGGTGTTCCCGCCATTGCCGCCGCTACCGCTTCCCTCGGACCCCCCGCACCTCACCAAGCCTGCCCCCCCGCCACAACCGCCCGTCGCCGCATCCGAAGCTAAACTGATCAGTGTACTAACAGCATTCCTGCTCGTCCACCCACTGGGAGCGTCGTTAGACTACCTCGTGTCATACGTCCGGTCTGTCATCCCTACAGCTGCGCAGTCAACGGTTCACAATGTACTCCAGAAATATGGTGACGTGTTCTCGAGGCAAACGACCGGTGTGGGTGCCAATATCGAGTCCAGGTGGACGTTTGTCACGTACGATGTTATTAGGAAAGAGATGTTTAAAGCGTAGTTTTAAGTGAGGTATTGTGGACTATTATGAATAAATGATTTAGGTTAGAGTTGTAGTTTTATTGACTGATTCTCATGTTTCATTTTATTAAGCTCAAACCAAGTAACCTTAGGTGTTTTAGTCAGCAGGGCTAGCATGCGCACCGCGAGAAATTTTTCTCGATTCTTAAAAACAGGACAAGGCTACGACTCTGTATAAGTCTGTCTCGTTTTCTCACGACATAAAGACACGACAAATTTTTCTCGCGGTGTGCATGCTAGCCCGGCTGGTCATATAGTCAAGTCGGGGTCTAGTTAGCAGTCGGGCTCCAATTCCATTACAACTACAAAAGCTATCAGTTGACCTACACCCAGCCCAGCGGGGGGTTCATGACCCCCCGCCTGGATCCGCCCTTGGGTGTGGTAACAGCGGATTGAATCTAACAGCGGATTGAATCTTGACTCATTGATCAAGTAGCAGATATCGGCCAAGCGTTCCAGCAGATATCGGACAAGCGTTCCTGTCGGCAGACAATCGTGTAGGGGTCGATATTTATTTATTAATACCCAGCAGTGCCCACTGCCACTGCCCATGCAGGATGATAACTATCTTCTGTTTAAACGATAACTGCGAATAATATTTCTGTATTTATTCTAATATTTCTGTCTTTTGAAAATAAATATTACTGCCAAGTTCGCCACTTTTTGGTTAAATCTGGCAACAATCAACGTTACCCTAAACAAAGTTGGCATAACATTTTAGCAATTTGTTCAAATATTAACATGACAACCAGTGTTACCAGCGTTAACTAAGAGGACGCTGCTGCCCGTACTCCGGTGGTTCTGGATGCAGTTTTAGGACATACCCAGGTCTAATTAAATAGTATCGGCCTTACTTTAAAAAACTTCTCAACCGTTAGTCACTGCTTAAGATGCTCTGCCATCTTCTCACAAAGAGAAGACAGACAGACAGACAGAGAAGTTTAAGCAGTGACTAAGATAATCGATATTATTTTAAGTAATGCTGTGGATCTAAAAGGTTTTAATTGACAGAACTAAACTAACTAAAGTATTGCTGTCCTTCATGGAGGAAGGATTTTCCTTTCTCTTTCTGCTGTCCTTAGCTAACTTGCCTGGTAAGAAAGTGACAGCGATATTTTAATTATGTTAACTGTGTAGTGTTGTGTCGGGTGTCTGATGTGTCTGGTGTGTCAAAGGGTGTGCGAGGGGATTTCCGACGCCACACGTCCACGCGATTGGCCGATCAGCCGGCCGGAAGCAGTCTCGCGGCTCCCACGTTCCGCCCGCGTCCCACTAGGATCTGACTACACTTGCGTGTAGGTATTGTTATTAGCCAATTTCGAGTTACGAAAAACATTTCTTGTTTTTATATTGTATTTTTGTTAAAATGTGGTTATTGTTTTGTTGTAAGTATTTCTGTTTGTTTGTTTTTTTTTGTTATTACTAATTTGTGTTATAATACTAATAATTTTTTGGACAATACCGCGCAAAAGTAACAGAGTTCTAAAGAGACAAGCGAAAAAATTGGTGTATGATATGAAGCAAGGATCTAAAGTTGGAAACGGAAGTTATAAAAAAGACCGCAGATGCTAAAAAAAAGTATATCAGTCATAAAACAAAACATAAACACATAATAAAACAAAGCAAAGACTCCGAGTTTTTTACCGTATTTAGATGACACCGTGTAAAAAAAGAGATAGTAATAATACGGGTCAACCCACACGTACCACAACCACACCACATGAGATTTTTTTTGGCGGGAACACGGAAAAATCATGTCGTTGCATTCTATTATTTTCTTAAACTTGTGTTTTTACGCGAATTAATAATTAAAAATAGTGGTATTTTATTCCTTGAGTGTTGAATTACAAATGCACGAGTGTGGGCAATAGTGATATAATGTGGTGAAACATGTCTTTTCGTGTTGTTTTCAAAACCGTAGAAGCTCATAGTAAAGTCACCACAACTTTACTAGGGCATGACTGACTGTGTTTTAATGACATATTAGACTTTATTTTAATAAAAGAAACTTGAAAATTCATAAAATTGACACTGGCAGAATGCACAACGTGCGATGCCAATAACTAAGAAAGAAAAAAATACCACACCACATCGCAACGAAAAAATGTGGTGACACAATGGCTCTATGTGTGAATAATGTCGCTGCAGCCTTTTGCAGTTGCGTTGTGGTACCGAGAAAATGTCGATGTGGTTGCGTTGTCGTTAGCAGTTGCGATGTGGTTGCGTCGTGTGCAGACAGTTCGACTCTGGCTTTCATAGAGCGCGCACTGTCGTTGCGTCGATGCAACGTTATATCTGCGATATGGCCGGCGGCTATTTCACTGTGTACCTGGTATTGCGTTATGGTTACGATTCGGTTGCGTTGTGGTTGCAATGTGGTCGGTATCATCCACGCGGTCGATAACGACGGCTCTATTCTACTATGAATAGTACTATTTTCAATACAAAATATACGCCCGACGACGTGTTGTGGTTGTAGTACGTGTGGGTTGACCCTACGTCTTTATTACGTTTAAGCTACTGAAATTTACATTTAAATCTAGTTTAATAAACTAGCACGGCTATTTAATTCGAAGGTTTTAAGTTATTTTTAAATAGTAATGTAATGTATATTTTTTGGAGTTTTACTTAAATAAACTATTAAAAAAATTTGATGTTCACATTGACCATTATTATGTCCAGAAGTGTACATGCGCAAATTTACCTCAACTACGTCGCTTTAGGCTCAAGATGTTTGCCGGGCACTGTACATTTGAGGAATATTGGGTCCAAACCTTTGATTATATACCCAGCTAGAGAGAGAGAGCTAGTTCCTCCGAGGTCCAAACACATCCCTACAATAAGTGGTGCGATAATTGTTAAGAGAAAGGACTTGCTTATATAATAAGATTATTCTAATGTAAAATAATAATGTTACCTTTTTTTGCCGTCCCTAAGTCCTATTATTTTTAGCCACTTCACCACCACCACCACCACCACCACCACAACCACTTCACTTTTTTCTTCTCTTCTTTTTTTCTACCACTTTCACTACTCTCGTATGAAATTCTAAGTATTCTGGCAACTTTTGGAAAATGTATAGCTACCCACTTTGGCTGCTGGCAGCACTGACCGTGTCAAAAAGGTATTATATTAGAGAGTTTTGGCGGGAACGCGAGAAAATCATGTCGCTGCATTGTATTATTTTCCAAAATTTGTGTTTTTTCGAGTGTTAATGCATAAAAATGGTGGCGTTTTATTCATTAAGTGCTGATTTACGAGCAAGAGTGTGGGCAAGTGATATAATGTAGTGAAACGTGTCTTTTCGTGTTGTTTCCAAAACTCCGAAGAAGCTTGTAGTAAAGTTGCCACGACTTTACTAGGGCATGATTGGACTTGACTTTGACTTACTGTGTGTGACTTGGACTGTGACTACGACTCATTTAACTGCAGAAAGAAGGATCGATGAAGAAATATGTATTCGGCTGAAGGACTAGTATCCATGGCCAATAACTATGAAAAACAACAATAACAAAAAGGTGTTACTCTTCTTCTCCATTGAGCATTTAACTAGATTCTTCTCTATGGTCAAAAAGTTTTAGCATTGAGCATTTAACTAGAAGAGACGGGACTTCCATACATCGAGTCAATTTAATCGAGTCAATAATTCATTTTTTTTTACGAATTTGTATCGCATCTTGTAGCCAATATAACAAGTAAGTACTTCATTCGCACCACATGGGTACCAACCAAACAAACGAATAGGGTTGTGACAGTCCAGCTTTTATCGATAAAATGTACCGGCTAATGCACAGGCTAAAAAACCCTTTTTTATATTTTACCGGATAATCCATATTACAGTAACGTTGAAATTAGATGTAAGCAAAATGAAACGCAATTTTATATTCAAACTATTTATCTAGGTAACATTAAAATACAAAATATAGTAGCCAGTCACGCGTGTGAAATCCGAAGGCACGCACCCGCGCCATTTTGCGCCGCTTATACAATTTTTCAATACCGAATCGCGACCATGCTAGCGCGCTATCTTCAGCATACGCCCTGAAAGAAACAAAAACAATCATATTATGGGGTGGTGATTCTGTTCTTTTTATACGATTTTGTTACCAACGTGACGGCGGCCTCTCCACGAGCGCGCCAAAGCAGTCCAAGCCACGCCTCCTTCCGTCATGCAAGCCCGTCAATACTTTGGAGGGGAAGCGTTATTACATAAGTAGGCTAGCTGTTATTTCATGCCCTGTTCATATTCCACCGCCGATTAAACTAATTGTACTCGGTTTTGAGTTATTTCGTATTCTCTGCCGTTTCAATTGATATTCAGAACTGACATAATTATATAGTAAATTTATTTTCATAGCTCTATTATTACTTTGAAAACGTGAGTAAGCCCGTATAAATAAAACAAAACTCCTTTTCTATAAAAAGTATGCTTGCGTTTAACCATACATAATAATCACTAAATTATCGGTTTCTAAGTTATCGATAATTTTGGTACATCACTATCTTTGTTTATTTAATGTAAGCAATCTTTTTAGGTCTAATTTATATGAACGTTTACTGCCGTATGCGGCTACAGAATGTAATTTGATGCTTACCGGGTCTCATCCAAAGGAAACTTGGCCATAAAAAACCTTTTATTAATTCCAATGCGGCAGGTTCTAAACCCGCAAATTTCGCACGTAACACTCCGCGGTCTTGGCGGCATATCACTCCAAGCTTACCTACACTCTTAGTTAACAATATCAAGCTATTAGATAGTTCGGGTAACTATTAAAAATGTAATTAAACTTGAAAGCAAAAAAGAAAATAAACAAACGGACAAAGAACGGCGAATGACTGGGAATGAGCGAATGAACTGATGACCGATGAAGGGCGGATGGATCTACCCCCGTCCCACCCCGCCCGCAGGCCGCCATTATTTGCGACACAAATTCCTTACAAAAATTCAATTTGTTCGTACTCGCGTCAGCCTGGTTTTAGAATAGCGAGTGCGGCGGGAGGACGTGTGTTTTGTTTGAAAACAAATTATAATTCAATTAAAATGAAAAAGTGGTGGAACTGGGTCCTTGCAGTGGCTTTATTCTGTTTCTTATTCGTTGCCATACCTCTATCATTAACTGGAGAACCTTCCGAGGAAGAATTAAAGCCCATGTTTGAAGACTACGTTAAGAAGTTCAACAAAAGTTATCAAAACCCTGATGAATACATGACGAGGTTCCAGCACTTTGTGGTATGTATATTTATAAAAACTCATTATAGGTACATACAATGCCAAAAACTGTTAAGTTAAAGGACTTTTTAACATGTGAACTATGATAAAAAAACTAGTTTTGAAGCTAATCACTTGCCTAATTTGCATTCCTCAACCAAATCGTCCACCTATAAAAAATATCAACACACTGCGGACATTATGTGATTTATTTTACCAATTACAAAAACTTTATTAGTTTAGTGCATTTAAACCTGTGAACCTTGTGAACCTGTGTGAATGCATCATTGATGACCAATGAATAAAATTATTATGTTGAACTCTTTACCTATCTACCTAATTACTAAAAAACCCATATGTATAATACAACTACCACTAATATTGATTAATAAGATTAATTTATTCCATAGGCATCAGTCCGAGAGATCAAAAAATTAAATGCGCTTGAATCAAGAGGTCCTGAATCCCAACGAGCTAAATTTGGCTTAACCTGCCTCTCAGATATGTCTAAAGCGGAGTTCAAAGAACTACATCTCGCCGATGAGAGAATGAAAAAGCCACCACACTTATATGGCAAAAGTTGGAGTAAGTTCAAAGACATTACTCCGCGTTCAGCTCCTAGTGAAAAGGATTTATATAATACTGATGTTGACGATAATGAAGATGATCAACAAGCGAGCCATCAGAGGAATAGATCCTGTTCGTCTCATGATTGTATCTATGCTATTATTCGGAAGAAGAGAGCCACCTTACCAATGAAGGTTGATTGGTAAGTGAGATTTCTTAACTTAATTTTTTGCTAGATTTGATGAAAGAAGACTTTGTTGGGTGTATTCAAGTATTTAATTATGCTTGTACTTTATGTGTTAACTTTGTACTTGTATTTTTTGTAGTGGTAGGACTCTATTGCAGAGTCCGCTTGGGGATGTACTACATTTTTGTCAATTATTCAACTGCCAAGCTGTAGTGTGCAAGCATCACTGTGTTTCGGATTGAAGGGCAATATGTTACCAAAGAAATTAGTGGGCATAAAGAGATTTCACATCTAATATCTGAGGGTGACGAGCACAGTGAAGTGAGGCCTGCGACGCAGGATTGTATCTGCAAGTTCACAATTCTTGCGCTTCTACTGTTATGGGTGAGCGTGACGCTTACCACCAGGCGACAGTCGCTCGTTTCGTCACTCAATTGCAGTTTTTTTTTTATTCAAATCCGGCTGTACCTGGCCATGTTTGCTTTGGCCCATAATATTCGGTATAACAATACAATTAAGCCTATAGCAGTGGGCTAATTTAGCTACATCCATTGGTGCAAGCTTAACGTGAATCACATCTTTGATTCCTTAGAAGATTACTTTGAAGAAACATACAAGCTCACAGACATTACTCTTTATATTATGAGTGTAGAAGTGTAGATAGGTTTGTATTTGACCTTACCCAGCCTGATGCAATGGCGTAAGTAAATGTAGTAAATATAGTACGCTTTTTAAAAAAAATACAACCGGCTTCAACTTCGTTTACCTGGATGACATCTTCATATTTTCTCGTAATTTAGATTTAAAAACCAAACTACTGAACCGATTTCGACCTACCAAACTAAAAAAGAATCATCAATATCAGTTCATAATTGGCTGAGTAATCGAGTATATACATACAAAAAAAACATACAGACGAATTGAGAACCTCCTTTTTTGAAGTCGGTTGAAAATTGGTGTGATGATGTCCAACCAAGAAGAACTTACACTTACTTACTTTACTCACATAAAAAGATTATGCTTACTCTAAATTTGGTATATTATTATAGTTTACTTTGTTGTTGGGTCAGTAGCATCCTATATAGCTGATAACTGATGAATGTATTTTTTTTTATTGAAAATGTGATTGCTTAGAGGCCTTAGAGGATTTAGCTCCTCTGGTGACTGTTTTTTTTTGTCACAATTAAAGTAATGTTTATTGTGGTTCATTTTGAAGGTTTAAGTTGACAGAACTAAACTAACTAAAGTAGGTATTGCTGTCCTTAGCTAACATGCTTAGTAAAAAGGTGACAGCAATATTTTAATTAGCTTAGAACTGTCAACTAAAGCTTTCAAAATTGATCACATTAGTGTTGATTCTGTTGCACCGTTCACTAAACTAAACTAATCTGACAGGACTAAAATTATACTCATCTCATTTCATTTCAATATGTTAGAAAAGGATGTCAACAGGTTTCATCCTGTCAAATTAAGTTTAGTTTAGTGAGCGGTGCAACAGAATCGACGCCATGTCTACTTGTTTGAAAGTATTCGTAGCTAACTCAGTTGAGTCGAAGGTTATCTAAGTGTTTAATTTAATATTATTAATAGGTGTGCCTGCACCAGTGCAACTTAATATATTATATACATAACCAACTTTACTGCTGATTTGACTATAGATACATAATTGCATAAAATTATTTTTTACCAGTTGTACCTAAAGTCTTCCTAATCCAAACTTGTTTAGCATCTGACATTTAGGCTTAATAATATAATATAATCGTTTATTTCATCAGGCAGATTACAACAATTACAATTTGTTTTTTTTTAAATATTACATCTTTCAAATTAAAATAAATTACTTATTACAATTTTAATTAGCTGAGTAATCGCGTAACTAACAAACAAAGAAAAAAAACAACATACAGTCGAATTGTGAACCTTCGTTTTTGAAGTCGTTTGAAAAATAAATTCAACCGATACAAAATACACAATTTCGTTTTCGAATAGGTTTTTTTTCCTTTTTGTTTTTTATTGCGGAGACCAGTAGCATTACAAATGATTTCTTACATAGGTAGGTACATAGTGAGTCTTAGAAATACTATCGGTGTTTTGGCATCTATACTGTTATCATTATCACCTTCAATCGCTTGATGGGTACAGGTTTCCTCTTCCTTAAGCCATTCTTTCATTTCTTGGGCTGTTGGGTGATGATCCATTATTAGAGACGTGTGGTGTCTCTTATATCATCGACTTATCAGGCCGGTTCTGTTAGGCCACTTATAAAACTAAGCCCCACAGTTTCACCCGCATGATGACGAAAAACGGTGATGATGATGATAATATAACGTAGCCAATGTATTTTTTTTTATACGTTCAAGTGACGAGACGAGCAAGACGTTCGCCTGGTGGCAAGCGTTACGCCTGCCACTAACAGTAGTAGCAGTGCCAGAATTGTTAACTTGCGAACACAATCCTGCGCCGCACTGCACTGCGCTCGTCACCCTGAGATGCTAGATGTTAAATCTCTTCATACCCAGTAATTTCTCTGGTAACATTGCCCTTAATACCGGAACACAGTAATGCTTGCACACTACTGCTTGGCAGTTGAATAACTGGCAAAGGTGCGGTCTTCCCCAGACGGACTCTGCAGTAGAGTCCTACCACTACAAAATATTATACGGGTTATTCGGGCAATAAGCTATCTCCATTCCTAGTTTCATCCAAATTCGTTCAGCCGCTTTAGCGTGAAGACGTAACAAACATACACAAACACATACCGACAAACTTTCGAAATTCTAATAGGTACTAGATAATGTGATAGTGTGATGATATATTAATGTAATAATTTGTTGTTAACTTAAAATATTGACTTCTGTGTAAATTTTATGTTGACATTGATTAATGTAACTGGCATTGTGCCGTTTTAATAAATAAATTAAATTAAATTATGTTGATTAAATAAATAAATAAATAGTAAATACATGATTGTGACACGACGAAAATTCACGCCATTATTTTTAATGAGTGTCTAAAACTTTAAGGGGTCATTGTATTCATCATTATGAACAACTTTTCCTATGGGGTCAACCCTGAAATCGTGAAAAACCATCAGCTGTTCCATACATTTTGTCCAAGGTCAATGAACTTATTGTTTGGAACAGCTGATATTTATTTCGCGACTTCAAGGTTAAAAAAAACATCAAAAAAGTCATAGTAAAAGTTATTCATAATGATGAGTAAAGTTTTAGACATTAATAAAAAATAGTGGTGTATATGCGTCTCTTATTCTATTTTCATTCCAACATATTGTGAGAAAAAGTACACGTTTATGCACAGTTTATTATCTACTAGAGGTTGCCTGCGACTTCGTCCGCGTACGGAAGAAATTCGGCCCGCTCCCATAATTCACCACTTTAAATCATCCCGAGCAATTTTTTGAGCCCCCCATTTTTTTTTTTTAGTTGAACTATCCAAATGACAAAACACAAACACACACACACACACTAACACACACACCCAAGCGCGCAAAGAGATATCTTACGGCCTTACCTAAAATAATCTCGATTCTCTTAGTCACTGCTTAAACTTCTCTGTCCTTTTCTAGCACGTGCAACTTCACGTCAGAGAGAAGATGGCAGAGAATCTTAAGCAGTGACTAACGGTTGAAAAGTATTTTTAAGTAAGGCCGTTAATGTTTAGTAAATTCAAATCATGTTGAAGAAAGGAAGGAAATAGATAAAAACAGGATTCCTCCGGACAGGATTTATTTCTATTAACTTGTTTTCTCGGATTCCCGGTCTCCACAATACGGCCTTTGTGCCTAGTGGGACCACAGCAATGATGTGAATTTAAAAAAAATGTTAAGAAAATAAATAAATTTGAAATGAAATGAATTTGAAATCCAAATTTTCGTGACTTAAAGTACAAAAACAAAGGACTTTCATACAAACTTCCCCCCAATTGGGAGTCAAATTTCGAAAAATCCTTTCTTAGTACACCCCTATGCATCGAGACGAATACACCCTCCAAATTTCAAGTCTGTACGACCAGCGGTTTGGGCTGGCGTTGTCTGTCTGTCAGTCAGTCAATTAGTCAGGACAGAGCCTTTTATATATAAAAGAAGATGAATAGTATTTATAAGAGATAAAAATTGGGTGCATATTGGAAAGTCCTTGTCTCTGCGTCTTAAATCATTGACTCTTATTTTATCACATAAAACAAATTCCAGTTGAACAATTTATGAATCATACAATGCTTACATACATTTTACCCTCCATTTGTGTGATAAGAATTATACTTAATTATGTTATCGTAAGTTCATTTTATAAATTGTGTTATTGTAAATACGCGACAGTTTGGGGTATTCCCGATTGAGCACCAATTGTTTGAACACCCATGAAATGAGCACCTAGCATATTCCCAAAATAGCACCAATCAAAATGTTGGCTTGGTGCTATTATGGGAACAAGAAAATAAATCTGACTTTATTCCCCTTTGTGGGAAAGAAGTTGAATAGGTACTTTAATTAGATAAGCATGATAAGTTAAACTGTTCTAGGATAAACAATATTAAAGTAAACATATAAAAATTACTTCAATTTGGATTACCTGAATGCTAAGATTACAAAAGATGCGCCATCGCGTAATAAAACAACGTTTGAAAATGACTCTCGTGCCGTCATGTTTACGAGTTGCGCCGGAGTGCGAAAGTTTGAAAGATTTGAAAGTTATCAACAGTCAAAAAAAGTCCACTACTGACGAACCCCCCCCCCCCCCTCAATAGAGGAGGGGGTGGGGTTGCTATAATCCCCACGCTTAGCAGGCAGCTTGGGGGTCGCAGAATGCTCACCACCGCTACCCGAAAGGACGCTGCTGCCCGTCCTCCGGTGGTTCTGTATGCAATTTTAAGACATTCCCAGGTCCCAGGTAATCTGATCTGAAAGTTTCAAATGCGACGCATAAAGAACAACCACAGCCTATCAATAATCGGTTTTGATATAAAATAATAAAAATCTGAAAGTAGGTATATCTTTACAAAAAATTAAAGCATTTTCCAAATCCGGTTATAAATTACGGAGTTCTAAGGTATCAAATAATGAAAGAACTTATAGGCCTATTTATTCTAATGATTCTAAAGCGTGAAAAAAATGCTCTCAAATATTTTATTAGCATTATTTTTAATATTCATTATTTATTCATAAATCAGTAGACTTAATTTTTTTGTGACGGTATTTATCATACGGCCAAGGTTATATAAAAAACCAGTTGAATCTACTTCTTGTTAAGTTCAAGATGTTAAATATCTAAATGAATGGAATACATTATGTAAGTATTTTTCGTGAATTTTTGTTATTATATTTTTTTAAATGGCTACTGCCTTTTTAGGAGCAACTTTGCCAGGAATAGTGTGGAAGGAGTATATGAAAGAGGACCGAAAATAATAATAATTCTATTTGATAAAACACTGAACAGAAGAATGAAAAGCTATTAACAAATTTTATTGGCAGTGGCGGATTTACGAGCAGGCTGAGTAGGCTGGAGCCTAGGGCGGCATATTTTAGGGCGGCAAATGTTGGGGCCAACATGTACACTAAAATAACTATTTCTTTGGCTGCGAATCGTTGGGTTGTATAAATAATCTACGAACTGACACATCGATCCCCTAGTTCACAATCATGCCAATTACGGGAAAAAGATGGTATACAAGTATAACAATAGTGTACAAATCATAAATGACAATTTCACCGATAAAAAATATAATAGGCTAGATGACTGGTTTTTTTTATTGTCCTATTAAAATGTGGCCCATAAATAGCTGATTAATGAAAAAAATATAAAAATCTGATCAAAAATAAGCAACTTATAAGCATTTTAATATCATGCTAGACAGAGGGGCGAAACAGCAAATCGTGACATCACTTCTCTGTACGCCATATAAATTATATTCTGACAAGTAAGGCGTGACGTCATTTTTTGTTTTGTGGGAAAGGGACAGAGTTGTCTAACAAAAACTTTAAACGCTCATATATCAGAACATTACTAACCGATTTAAATTATTTTTATATATTTTTATTTTTTATATTTTTTTATATTTTCTATATTTACTTTTTATAAATTCTTCATCAAAGCTATTGGTTTCAACGATATAAACATCAGTCATCTACCCTATTGAGTACTAGGTAGCGATAGAGGTTGGTAATTACCTACGTACGCCAATTTTTTTTATAGCCTACTGGCGGCAAATGTGTAAATCCGCCACTGGTTATTGGATTCTATGAAATTAGTTTACATAAGCTTACATTAGCTTACAATTATAAAATTACTTGTTTGTTCGGAAAAGATAGTAAGCAGAACGGAAGCGGAACTTTGCATTTAATGGTGTCAGAATAAATCGATGATTTACTATGCAGAGGAGAAATAAGTTGTGAAATAATGTTAATCTGCTATTCGGGGCGGAGACAAATCCAACAAATCAAAGATCATTAAAACCAGTCGAGCCTTTCTTGAGTTATAAATGATGTAAATAACCCTTCGATTTATTTTGTTCCATACAGAATTCATGGGCATTATCTTAGAGCGTCATTAAACTCATCGTAACGAACTTTTACAACGCGTAGATCGCGAAAAAGTCAGCTGCTCAATACATTTTTTCTTTCGTAAAAGCATTTTTTTTTGCATGGGACCACAGAAAGCGAAGGCCCTACTCTTAGCAGTGTATGGGACAGCATATTTTTTTCGCATTTTCAGAGTTAAAAGAGTTGGTTTTATGGCGCAAGTTTTTTATATTTGTTTATTAGCTCCATGGACTGCGGTTCCGTGCCTTGCCGTCAAGTGTTTTTTTTTTAACTAAATTTTACACTTAATAACTTAAAAGCTTAAGGCTTAAGGTGCAAGTTGTTCTTTATGATGAGTTGAATGACCCTCTAAGATAATGCTCATGAATTCAATGTGGTCGATTCTGATGGTTTTTGTTGACAGTTCTAAACTAATTAAAATATTGCTGTCCCTTTTTTACTAGGCATGTTAGCTAAGGACAGCAATACTTTAGTTAGTTTAGAACTGTCAACTAAAACCGCCAGAATCGAGCACAATGTCACCCAGTATATACATTGCTCCGCGATTTAGCTCCTATCCTCTAGGCTCCAGAGCTCCTAAGCTCCTGATCCTACGGAAATAGTATAATGTGGTCGATTTTGGAGGTTTTAGTTGACAGAACTAAGTAAAGTATTGGTGTCCTTAGCTAATATGCCTAGTAAAAATGTGACTGCGATATTTTAATTAGTTTAGATCTGTCAACATGTGGATGTGTGTACAGTGATTTGTCTGTGCAGTATGGCGGTCTAAGGGGGAGGCCTTCGTTCAGCAGTGGACGTCTCCGGACTGTCAATGATGATGATGCTAATGATGAGATCTGTTCAATATAGACCACATTGTTCCCGGTTTTTTTTGCATATGTAATAATATAGAGTATATAAGTACGTAGTACTAATATACTTCTTTTGTGGTATAAACTATTTCCATTCCGAATTTCACTTGAACCCATTTAACAGTAACCGTATGACTGAGTAAGAAAAACTTAATCTCTCTGGGTCGCAGGGCACACAGAAATGGCGTTGGGCGCGAACATGACACGGGTTCCATACTAAATACACTGAAATGAGGCACACACTGAATGAAGTTGATCGGGCGCGTCCGCGCCCGATGCATTCTACAATCCTACACACCTCACATCTGTTCGATGTATCCTAACTTGTGCTTTATTTCATTGTGTAGTGGATTGTAGGAAATTTGAATGGAACCCGTGTCATGTCCGCGCCCGACACCATTTCTGTGCGACCTGCGATGGAGTTACTTATTAGTTTGCTATAGTGTGACTCTTTAGTTGGTTATTGTCTCTACTGACTGTATTATTATATTTCACTAGCGACCCGGGCCGGCTTCGCACGCACTTCCAAACTTCACAGGATCACCGCTGGGCCAATCTGAAGATTGCCTGAAATTTTTATCAAACTCGCCCCTGCCGTTTTGCAGTACATAGGGAACATGCATACAAACATCGATTTTTATACACATATAAAGAACATACTTCATCATCATTCATTGACAGCCATAAGATGTCCACTACTGGACGAAGCCCTGCCCCGTTAATAGGGAGAGGTTGCCATAATCCCCACGCTTGGCAGGCGGCTTGGGGATCGCAGTGTTACCACCGTTAACCAAGAGGACGCTGCTGCTCGTCTTCCGGTGGTTCTGGATGCAGTTTTAGGACATACCCAGGGGTCCAGAACATACTTAAACCATCATAATCAGCTGAAACGCATCTTTTATACGCTTATCATCTCAGAAAAGCAGTTCTTATGTGGGATTACGCCGCGGGTAAAACAACAGTCCTGCTGTTTGCTGTGCAGCTACTCTAAAAATATTCGAGCTCATTAGAAATCCATAATTTTATCGATAGGCTAGGCATAAAACTCGTACTATAAAATTAATTAGGTTTACAAAACCAGTATTTGTGCAGTTACTGACATCTTCCTAGGAACCAAAGTGTTTGATTAGCATTTTGATTTCAAGGTCCCTAATAATAACGCATGTTTTAAAGCTAATTATTTTGCAATTTACATAACATTCATTTTACTTAACATTTACAGTAATTTCGTATAATTTTGCTGATCAGAGTTAATTTTGACGACATATGGCTTCTTTTATAGTAGGCAGACCGCTCGACTAGAAAACGGGAGGTCGCAGGTACGAATCCCGGGCTTAACCTTTCTGTAGTTTATGAACGGTTTTTCATAGTCAAGTCCGGAGAATACATTCGCTAGCGTATGTGAATCCGCCAACCAGTAACTGGGTCCACATAGTGACATCTATTAATCATGATTGATAGATCCAGCCAACGACGACGCTGTGCGGTGGGAACTTTAACGCACCGCAATACGGTTCACGGTCGCGAAGCGTCGGCGGCTGAACATAGAGTGAATGGTTTTAGCATGTCACAGTACGACCCCTGGGCTATTGTAGTGGATATGGCTTAATCACTCTTCCAGGATAGGCCTATTTCCAACAGTGGACTGTTAAAAGGCTTAAGTATTAGGTAGCTACTTGCCCGAAACAACCTTTATGAAATATCATAAGCCAGAAGACATCCTTCTGGACGAAAGCCTACCAAAAAAATTGGAAAGGGTTACCATAATCCCCACGCTCGGCAGGCGTGGAGATCGCATGCTCACCACCGTTAACCGAGAGGACTCGAATGCCCTTCTCCCGGTGGTCCTGGATGTAGTTTTAGAACATACCCAGGTCTAACCTGTATATGAATGTGCTGTTTTCAGGCGTGATAAGGGCGTGATAGGGCTGGTGCGCGACCAGGGCATGTGTGGAGCGTGCTGGGCGTTCAGCACCGTGGCCACCATTGAGTCCATGGCAGCCATCAAGACTGGCAAGCTGGAAACACTCAGCGTACAGGTAATATATTCTACGTACAAGGAGAAACCAATAGACCCACAAGTACATTGTAACCGGTCATGGGATAGTGATATTTACGACATAAACCTTGTTTTGTTATGTTCCTTCGACCCGACATACAACACTGCATCATTGTGACGATGTCCAAAACTCTTCACCACGCGTGGATGATATTAGATTTTAATATAAATGATATATTTTCGAAAAAACACAACACGTTCCATACAAAGCTTGGAGTCAACCGGTTACAAAGACAAAGACAAAAAATGGATAATCTTTCTCTTTCACGCAAGCTATTTTTTCATATGGCTGTTTCGCTGCGGAGTAAAAGAGATGTTAATGTGACTACGTCCATTGTTTTCTCCTCTACGCATTCAGTAATCTACCGCTGCGCTGACATCTCCACACAAACTGGCATCAACATTATCTTCATCTATTAAATGCAAGGCTTAAAAACTTTTCAAACGATTATTGTTATGAAACAATAACGATAAATTGGCCACGCTGATGTCGTGTAAAGATGTTCTTTTTTAAAACGCCTATGTTATAACTGTGGGAAGATCTTCGGATGAAAGACATTTCGCACCATGCATAGTCTGTGGAAGCAATGAGCACAAAGCCCGTACGGTATGGGGTTTCTATATATTCAAAATGTGCGGACAAATGTGAGCCTTTCACGAATTGTTTATATTCGGTAATGTGTAATAATATTATAATGCCTTTCCATCGTTAAAACAGTTCTATGACCAGTACCAGTATTTTTTGGTCTTAGTTCACAGCTTCGGTGCAGTAGTGGACAAGAAAACAAATACATTATCACCCAGAAGACGTCCACTGCTGGTCGAAGGCCAATAGTGAGGTTGTAATTACCCCCACGCTTAGCAGGCGGCTTGGGGATCGCAGAATACTCACCAACGTGAAGCAAGAGGACGCTGCTGCCTGTCCTCCGGTGGTTCTGGATACAGTTTTAAGGATCGACAAGTTGACGGCTCGAACTCATCGGTGGGCGCGGCTAAAAAGCATGGTCTCTTCATCAAACAAACTGTGAGAAAGGGAGAAATAAAGATAAATGAGCACGCAAATATTTTTTGTCGACCTTTGGCTGCAATAATCTGGTTGAATAAACTCTGAGTTATTTTATTCCAACTTCAGTTATTTGAAATGTTTATGGACTAAACTATGCCGCTTGATAAATTATTTTAGAGTTTTCGTATCCCTTATGTTATTTATTTACGTCCAAAGTGGCGTTAAAATTGAGCTAAAATACAAGATGTTTCCTGGCTCATAACTTTCATGTTTATTAACTTTTTACTTTCGTAATAATTTATAATCCTAGATAATGAATTATCGATTAATCGATATAATACTTAGTCTTGGACCTACAAAATTACATAGTGGAGTAGTAATACTACCGCGTTTCTATGGAGAAGTTACCAACTTGTCTACTCTTAAGGTCCAAGAAAATCAATTTTCTAACACTTCCCAATTTATCTGTCAGGAAGTGATCGACTGCGCCGGACTGGGAAACAGCGGTTGCGCCGGTGGCGACATCTGCCTCCTGCTAGACTGGCTGTATCTCAACAACATGGCCGTGGACTTGGAGAAGCATTACCCACTTCAGCTAACAGATGGCGTTTGTAAAGCGAACAAGACCACGACCGGGGTGAAAATCGCCACCTTCACATGTGACGAGTAAGCATTGCAGCCCTTTATTGCTATCGATTGACAAGACGAGCGACACGTTCGTCTGGTGGAACATCACGCCTGCCCAGAACACTAGCATTGCCAGAACTGTGAACTTGCGAACAAAATACCGCGTCGCACTGTACTGCTTTCGTCTCCCTGAGATATAGATAGATATGTTAAATCCACTGACCTCTATAATACAAGGACGTTAGACTAAATATTGTCTAGGAAATGACAGTTTTTTTGTGCCGATTTGAAGCGCCCTTCCGAGCATCTCCGGTACTAAAATGGACATAATAGTATTACGAAATATTAGTTCCATGGACGCTCACACTGCTATCCGTTCGTTATCTGCGCCAAAATAGCGAAAATCAAATGGCTTCAATTTGCTATCGACAATATGAAGTCCAGCGCACTTGTATTATAGAGGTCCGTGGTTTAATTTCTTCATATCCAGTAATTTATCTGGTCTGGTATGCCGTATCCACGGCGGAAGATGCAGCGTAGGTAGGGCCTCCTACTAGGTGGACCGACGACATTGTGAAAGTCGCGGGCAACCAGTGGATGCAAAAGGCAGGCGCTGCGAAGTCTTGCAGTGTGGTGGTCTAAAAGGGGAGGCCTTTGTTCAGTAGTGGACGTTTCCGGGCTGATGATCATGATGATGAATGACTGTTTCTATGTACAGCTGATATATTTAATGATTTTAGAGTTAGCCCCATAGTAAAAGTAGTTTTACGTCTCGCAGTAAATAAGTTAGTAAGTTTGTGTAGGCTGAGTTGCCAGCCCTAGTGTCGGAGTTAATGTGCCGCCCGAAGGCCTCTGATATGGCATGACGGTTGCTTGTTTCAGAAACAACCGGGACCAACAATTTAATGTGTCGCCCGAGTCACGGTAGCGCTCAGAAATAAATGTCTGGCCGTGGATACGGCAAACCGGCTAACAGTACGTACTTGTGTATTCCAGTTTCGTGGGCACAGAGGACAAGATCCTGGAGGCTCTGGCGACGCACGGGCCGGTCACCGTCGCGGTGAACGCACTCTCCTGGCAACACTACCTCGGCGGGGTCATACAGTTCGATTGCAGGTATTTCGTCTTCTATATTATTTATGACTAGAGGTCGCCCCGCGACTCCGTCCGCGTATGGAAGAAATTCGCCCGCCCCCAAATATCTTCCATACCGCTGTGTTAATTACTCAGTTTTCTCTCCCCATATTAACCAGTTGAGATTGGTCCTCACCTCAGAGCTGGCGCATATTTTGCCTAGAGGCTAAGTATTGCCATTCAACGGGGAAATGCAGCCAGCATCCTGGGAACCCTATCGCATGGTGGCGATCTAGACGGCGTTTTTGTTTTATAGGTACAAGGGTTTAAAAAAATATATATTTATGTATATATATATTTTTTATTGTAAGTAGTTTATAGTTAGTTTAAATATTTATTTTAAGTTTTGTACATATCTACCTATAATGTATTGTAAATAAATAAATTGATCAACTAGTATAATAATCTTTAGATCGACCCTAGCGAAAAATATTGTTATTGTTGTAAAAAGTCTATCCAAATACCAATAACATCATTGCAAAACAAATTTAAAACAAATAACTTTTTTACAAAGTTTCATTCCCCATTTCAACCCCTTAAGTCGATGAATTTAAAAATAAAGAACTTACAAAGTTTCATTCCCCATTTCACCCCCTTAAGCTGATGATGTGATGTATGTATTGTATGACTGTGATGTGATTGAATAAAGCGTTACTTTGCAGAAGTTCATTTTAATCCACACAGCGGATTACACATTTAAGTACAGCGGAAATACATTAGAGATACAGCATATAACAGTTGGAGAGCGATATTTTATCTTAACATGCAATATAAATGTACAGAACAAACCCTACAACATAAAAAATACAACACTTAAACTAAAACCCCATGGATGATGGAAAACTGGCCAGGATGCTGGCGGCATTGCCACGTAGGATGGCAATGCTAAGTTTTTGGGCACAATACATGTCAGCATTTCGGTCACTTTACACCTCAACTAAACGTTAGGCCAGGCTAGCATACGCCTCGCGACAAAATTATATCGTGTCTTTATGTCGTGCAAAAATGAGACAGGCTTATACAGAATCGTTGTATCTGTTTTTAATAATCGAGAAAATAATGTCACGGTCCGCATGCCAGGCCTGCTGGTCCCTAGTATGTACGTACTCATCATTATGAACAACTTTTACTATGGGGCCAACCTTGAAAATCGCGAAAAACAATCAGCTGTTCCATACACGTTCTCCAAGGTCAATGAAATTTTGTATGGATCAGCTTTTTTTTTCGCGATGTCATGTTTGGCCCCTTAGTAAAAGTTGTTCATAATGATGAGTACATATATAACCTTCTTGTTACATGTTGTATAAGCCATGGGCGGCTAGCTTCCAGGGGTCTAAAGTCTCAGTTTTTTTTTCTTAGTTATTGGCATCGCACGTTGTGAATTCTGCCAGTGTCAAGTTTAGAATTTTCAAGTATTTTTAATAAAAATCAAGTCAAATATGTCATGAAATCACTGTTAGTCACACGACATTGGTCATAGTCGAGTCCAAGTCATGCCCTAGTAAAGTTGTGGCGTCTCTACTATGAGCTTCTACGGAGTTTTGAAAACAACACGAAAATACATGTTTCACCACATTATATCACTTGCCCACACTCGTGCATGTAATTCAACACTCAATGAATAAAACACCACCATTTTTTAAAATCATTAATTCGCGATAAAACACAAGTTTAAGAAAATAATAGATGCATCGATATGATTTTTCCGTGTTCCCGCCAAAACTCCAAAAGTTTCAGTTGGATATATTGTGTTTATCGACAGTGGCGCCGCAGAAGAGTTGAACCACGCGGTGCAGCTGGTCGGCTACGACCTGAGCGCGGGCGTGCCGCACTACGTGGCGCGCAACTCGTGGGGCAGCGAGTTCGGGGCCGCCGGGTACCTGCTGCTCGCCGTGGGAGGGAACGTGTGCGGGCTCGCCAACGAGGTCGCCACGGTCGACGCACTCTAACGGACCTCCGTGCTGTGAGAAACAACCCCTGTTAGCTTTTGTTTTATTTATACAGGATTAGTAGTCAATTATTTATTGCAACATAGTGTGTACTACATGCTGGGGGTCTAAAATGGCCGCATTAAACTAGATGACTGTTTTTTTAAATTGTTCTATTAAAATGCGGCCCATAACTATAGCTGATTAATGAAAAGAAAATGAAAATCTGATCAAAAATAAGCAACTTACAAGCATTTTAATATCATGCTAGACAGAGAGAAGAAATAACAAATCGTGACGTCACTTCTCTGTACGCCATATAAATCCTATTCTGACAAGTAAGGCGTGTCGTCATTTTTTGTTTTGTTTGAAAAGGACAGAGTTGTATCTAACAAAAACTTTAAACGCTCATATATCAGAACATTATTAACCGATTTAAATTATTTTTTCAATAAACATATTATATTTACTTAAATTCTTCATCAAAGCTATTGGTTTCAACGATATATACATCAGTCATATACCTTTTGAGCGTTTTAAGTTTTTGTTAGAGATATCTCTGTCCCTTTCCCACGAAACACTAAATTACGTCCCACCTTACTTGTCAGAATAGAATTTATATGGCGTACTGAGAAGTGACGTCACGATTTGCAGTTTCACCTCTCTGTCTAGCGTGATATTAAAATGCTTATTTTTGATCAGATTTTCATTTTCTTTTCATTAATCAGCTATATTTATGGGCCACATTTTAATAGGAAAATAAAAAAAAAAGCAGTCATCTAGCCTATTGCTAAACGCGACCATTTTAACCCCCCAGATCTTTAGTAATATATTCATGGTTATTCCAGTGATACATGTGTAATAACCATTAACAGAGTATGACAATAATGGGGATCCACACTGCGTTTTTTTATCTGCTAGGCGCATCGTCGATGCGGCCATAGTCAACGGTCAATCTCATACATTTTGTTGTTTTTTGTTTAGTTTTTGCAGAGAACATTTTAAAGGCTCAGATTACCAAAGAGAATCTGCATATACTGGTTTATACAGCAACCCTTTGCCTTGCTAATTAAAGCTCTGTCCAACATAAAATTAAAACAACTATCTAACGTATTAAAACAAGGCACAGTACGTAGTATTTTCTCTTGGTCTAGATTATCGACAACGCCCTCATCAAGAGAAGATAAGTAATGATTAACAAGAAAACTTGATTTTGCCACATCCGGACCGCCGCTGGCGCCATCTGCGAAGTTTTGCCTGTGGAACCTCCTACTGTCTACTAGTCTCAAATCATAAACTTAAAAAAGTGAAATGTGACTGATCCCATATAAATAAAACAAAACAGTGTTAATTCCACGTCACAGCGTCTTTAGATGTACAAGTTTCAACTTAATCACTTTGGGTTGCACCCAACGATGTATATCCCACAGACATTATAAAATATTCTTATTAGACGACTCGTGCGCCGCTAGAAATGTTATTCGCTGATTGGCCAATCACGTAACCCGTTCTTATAATTAAAACAAAAAAAGTGAGGCGCAGCCATTGAGCTAATATCTAAAGAGTCATAATCTCTAAGTGAAAACGGTCAAAAAACGTGCGAGTGCCGTTGTACATACCTATACGTGCATTATATAGTTCACAATTGTTCTAATTTAGACGTTATGTCGCTTGTATAGTGTTCAATGTATGCTTGGGCGTTTGTGTGTTATCGTAGTTCAAGTCGTTCAAAAAGTCGGCGTACTGCATAGCGTGCGCCGTGTTTTGGCGCGGTCCTTTTTTTTTGCACGCTTGTGGCTCTATAGATATTAGCTCAATGCGTGCAGCTGAAATACTCAACGCTCATTGTTCCGGTGAAAGTCATGACATCGATAACAGCATGACATTGGTATAATGGACTATTTGTATAAGCGCTGCTTGTGCCAATGTGTTGACTGAAACCTGAAACTTACCCATGTATCAACGGTCTATAGGATGGATAGGAAATCGTTGGTTGCACCGAACAAACTAAAGAATACTCATATAAAAACAAAGAATACTCTATACTCATACAAACAGACGTTATTCATTAAAGTACAATCTTACTAACATTAGGAATATAAAAAAAACTGTCTCGTCGTATAATATTTGTTTTAGTTTATATAACGTTTAGTTAATTACAGGTTTGGACGGAACGGATTTGCTAATTATATAGACCAGTAGATTTTCCGCAATTTCAGGGTTAAGTACATTGTCTAGGGGTGAAAATAAGTCTTTAACCCCGAGGTAAACACTGTACTTTTCATTACGAATATAAGGAAACTAAAAATAAACTGACATTGGGAAATTCATGAGAAGTGCGGGACCATAATCCTCTGAGGAGAGAAAATAAGTTGGAACATGGTTCAATACAAATATAAGTGAAAATAGAACTAGTTTTAAAAAAAAAAATTGAGTGTCTGTCATTTGTCAAATGTCACTGTCAGTTGAAAGTGATTCTCCCTAGGGCTGAAATGTATTACTTTCAACCCGCTCCTCAGGCAACTTCAGACCTACTTTCCGAGTATAAGTAATGAAAAATTATATAATAAATAGACTGTTTTTTTGGTCTAATTAACATATCCGTTCTGGTTCACCATGCTCGAATAAGTAACGATATTATTATGTAGTCAATGCTCAGAACAAACTCAACTTAAAAGACTGTCAAGTGCCTCATTCCATACTTATTGGTCTTAAATGTTAATAATATTCTGCAATATGTTCTTGCCGTAGGTAATATTATGTTGCCATAGGTAATATTGTTAATTTTCTTGCCATAGGTAACATGTTCTTGCCATAGGTAATATGTTCTTGCCATAGGTAATATTATCTTGCCATTGGTAATATTGTTCTTCTTCTTGCCAAAGTAACAATATTATTATGTAGTCAATGCTCAGAACAAACTCAAGTTAAAAGACTGTCAAGTGCCTCATTCCATACTTATTGGTCTTAAGTGTTAATAATATTCTTGCCGTAGGTAATATTATCTTGCCATAGGTAATATTGTTCTTTTTCTTGCCATAGGTAATATGTTCTTGCCATAGGTAATAAAGTTCTTGCCATAATGTAGGTTTTTATTACATTACAATTGATTGTGTTGAGACCTGACAGGGATACGCGGAATGAATGTACTAAGCCGAATGGAGCTCATAGTACGAATCATGTGAACAACATCTGTTACGGAACCGACTATAAAAAAACAGCTGTTCCACACGAAAATAAGTTTAGTACTGAGTAACCCGTCGTCTCAAGAAAGTGATAAATAAATAAATAAATACTGTGGGGACATTTATTACACACAGCGCCATCTAGCCCCATACTAAGCAAAGCTTGTATTATGGAAACCAGATAGCTGATAGAATATATATATACAATTTTGTTTTCGTAAATACATACTTATAATACATACTACGCCCAGACACAGAACAAACATCGATGTACGTCACAAACATTTTTGATATGAGTGATGCAAGTAATAACAAAACCATTTGGATCGCTGTTGTAGTGCAAAAAGTTCATAGAACAATTCTAATGTTTTTTTAACAATCAGGCAGCTATTATTCAAATTAGTTTCAGAGTGTATATTTGGGTCTCACTTACTGTGAGGAGATTCCTACCGTTTGCAGTTTTTTCGCTTGCATATTATTTTATAATTAATTGATGATTGAAAAATGAAGAAAAAAAACGGTTTAAAACAATTAAATCAGACTTAGTTAAATGGCATTGTAAAAGTCGCGGGCAACCGGTGCATGCAAATGGCAGGTTGTCGTACAGTGTGGCGGTCTAAGGGGGAGGCCTTCGTTCAGCAGTGGACGTCTATCGGAAAATGACAGCATGCAATATTTTTGTTATTCCCATATATATTTATTACTTTTATATCTTCAGTAATATAATAATTTACGAACGAGAGAATTCCAGATGGTATACGAGTCCCTTTAAGTAGCGTTTTTAAGTAAGGCCTTATGGATATTATATTAAGGAATTGTACAAGTTTATTACGTGCAATAAAGGTTTAATAATTATTATATTATATTAATAATTAATTAATAATAATTAATATTATATTAAGGAATTGTACAAGTTTATTACGTGCAATAAAGGTTTAATAATTATTTAGCTATAATCTTATATTTATTTATTTAATAAATTTACAAAAACAAATTTTCAATTTTTTTTTGTCCATATGTAACTTCTTTTTGACAATATCTGTGTACACTATGGAAGCAATAAATATCTGAATCTGAATCTGAAATTAAAAAACAGGAAAAAAATACTAAAACAATTATTATTATGTAGTTATTTTGTATATAATATTATAATGGTAAATGTAGATCACGAACGGAGACGCCATAAGACTACGCTCGAGACAACTGTATGTTAAACTAGGGCGGATTCACACCCATGGAAAACGTTTCTAAGCGTAGATATACCTTCAATATATACAACAATATCATTTTGTAGTGGTAGGACTCTACTGCAGAGTCCGCCTGGGGAAGTACCACACCTTTGCCAGTTATTCAACCGCCAAGCTGTAGTGTGCAAGCATTACTGTGTTCCGGTTTGAAGGGTAATGTTACCATATAAATTACTGGGTATGAAGAGATTTAACATCTAATATCTCAGAGTGACGAGCGCAGTGCAGTGCGGCGCAGGATTACTATTAGGCTGAGACAGGAGGCTACTATTAGTGGCAGGTGTGACGCTTACCACCAGGCGAACGCCTTGCTCTTCTCGTCACTTGATAGTATAAATAACAAAACGTATTCAGTGGAAGCTAATAAACCGACTTCAAAAAAGGTTCCATGTTCGACTGTATGTATGTTTTTTTAATTTATGTTAACCGATTTCTCCGTCAAATGTGGACCGATTTTGAAAACTCTTATTTTGTTTGTCAGAGGTGGTCCCATATAAATTTTATCAAAATCGGTTCAGTAGTTTGTTTTTAAAATGAATGTTACTGGAATAATAACTGGGAAAAATATGAAGATGTCATCCAGGTAGTCGAAATTTAAGTAATTTTTTTTAAAAGAGTAGCAGTTGTATTTAATTTTTATAAGACAGTGGGTCGATTTTCGGCTGTAGCGCTTGGCTCGTTGACGTCACGCGGTTCCCGATGGCTGCGCGCGTGCCTCAGCACTATATGTACATACTACTGTTATACAAATAGAATACAAATTAGCTTGCACTAAATATGTCATGACTGCAGTTTTAAGTATACTGTGGTTATATTATGTAGAATTACGTAGAATATTATCTCAGTGGTAAAGAATAATATAAATGATGCCGTCCAATAAGGGCACGTAAGCAATATCATAATAGTAATTTTATAGTTAAGTACTAAAGTATATATATATATATACAAAACATTATGCAAGTTTTATGTAAGTCGCCTACGAGGGACATATAGATGTCCCAGTAAATAAATAAAACACAAAAAAAATTACTTAAAATCATAATGTGAAATTATTAAACCCGAGTTACCATATTTAAGCGAAGTATTTACGTATATCGAAATATAGAATATCAATTTTGTTATTGTACCTAAGTTAATGTATGTAGTAACCAATAAAATGTAACTTTTTAAAATCGTTTTTTATTATTATTCCTTAATATAAATATTTATTATGAAATGGAGTGACATTTGCGTATCTTGAGCTATTTTACAGGGGGACTGGCCCCTGGGCTGCGATGGCAAATGAAGCCGAGTCAACGTATGACCAGCATAGAATTTCGAATCGGTGACCCAACGTCCTGTACCACTGTAACATTCTGGGGTGGGCACGCGGACCACCCGGCCCCCCTTATATATATATACAGCACAAGTCCATAGGCGTGTATATATACGCCTATGCAGAGTGACGAGACGAGATATTGTAAACAATTGTAAATAAGTTTTACTATGAATCCTGAAATCGGAAGTTTTTTTTTATTGCCTTTTCAGAGTTAGTCCGATAGTAAAAGATTTTCAAAATGATGAGATAACTACTTTTGGCTTAGGATTACCAAAGAATAAGTAATAGTACTACGTACAGAAAATTGACTCCGCAAAGGAATTGAAATAAATAAGGACTCTGTCTACTAGGCAATAAAGTAGCAATTCAACTCGCACAGCGCTGGATACCGCTCGCTATATTTACCTGGATATACCGCTCTCTTTCTATCACGTATGCTAAAAAAACATATCAAAAACGTAATTTATTTAATATACACTTATTATTAATTTATTTAGTATACCTTGTTCTTTGAAATAAAGAATTTTGAATTTAGTTTTATTTTAATATGAATTTAATATTTTAACTTTTATGAAATTCGTCTTCGTAAATAATATATCAAAAACACGGACATACCTAAAAACGTTACAAACTTAATTAGTGCTTAAACGTGAGAAGTTGTCAGAGTAAGTTAACCATAAGCAGCTCGGAGGAAGGATTTCCCTCTTTACTTACATTTCGCTGATAAGCAGTGATAAAGTTTGAGTGCAGTTTTTATGTGAGGCTGATAGTGTAATGCTAGGGCTTCACCTGCGTGTAATGCCATTATTTAGCGCGGTATTTGATACAGTACGCAGATATGACCGAGTGTTAGCACGCTAATGGGCTAGAGGCATTATTAATGTCGTTAGACGTTAGGCGATATTCAAAGTCAAATGATAGTGTGGCCGCCCATGTAGCGCATTGTTTAATGCTTCATTTATTGCACGTTAATTATTCCAATAACTGGACGTAAAGCGTCACGCAGGTGAAGCCAAAAACAGATAGAAAGGTTAAGGATGGATGGAATGATGGATGATGATGATGGATAATTGAACATGGCAAGAAATGCCATGGTGTAAGGAATAATTCGGGTTTTTTTTTTTTTTTTTAGATTATTTATTATATCCACGGACTGCGGGTCCGTGCCTTTTGTCAACTTTTACTTTTTCTTATAAACTAAATTTTACACTTAATAACTTAAAAGCTGAAGGCTTTACAAAAAGAATATACCAAAGGAACCTAACTAAGTATTACTAATTATTGCTAGAATTGCGTGTATACTCCGAGCAGTCCAGCTCCCGCAAGCAGCACCCGTTCACGAGTTGACGCATGTGCCAGCCATCGCTCTCCTCAACCATATTGGAGGGAAGAGGGCGACCCGACACACGACGCCGCCGCAAGAAGAATCTTTTTAGTGAGCGTGAGTGCTCCGGGTATACACGCAATGCCTACAACAGTACGGGTTTTAGTTTTCCAACCTTATCTTATTTCCTTCGTCGTTGCTGTTGCAATTTCACTTGTTTGCTCTTTCATTCCCGGAGGAATATCAAAAACGCCTTAGCAGAGCTAAGGCGTCAGCGGCATTAAAGCAAGCAACTTAAAAATTAATGATTACCATTTATGATAACATTTTAAATTGTTTCACCTATTTGTACAGAACTTGTACGCGCATATCAGAGTACTTACATCGGTTTTCCTGGTTTAGTCACCGAATGGGAATTTGTTGGCGTAATAATTATGTATCTAAAACTTATTTTTGTTTAATTTCAATGGTATTCACACGTATCGAATAATACGTTGCTCTTAACTTTTAATTTGTGATTGTGTTGGATTAAATATTTTTATTGTAAGTTAACTAAAAAACATTAAGTAACTCTGACACTAGGGCTGGCCACTCAGCCTATACGTACTTACTTACTGTAAGTTTTTTATGCAATGGTGTGAAGAGACGAGCGGAACTTTGGGCTGGTGGTAAGCATCACGCATCACGCCTGCCCATATAACTGTAGCAGTGCCAGTGTTGTCCATTTTGGAGCTTGATACGGAGCATGGCTCCATGACTATTTAAAAGAATAGCAGTAGCCTCCATGCAGGGCCGGATTTAGAGGTGTGGAGGCCCCGGGGCAACAAAGGAGTCGTCATCATCATCATCAGCCAGAAGATGTCCACTGTTGGAAGAAGGCTTACCCCTTAATATGGAGCTGTTGCCATAGTCTCTTTGCTTTGGCAGTTAAATAATATTTTCCTTGCAAGTGTTTCAATCATTTATTTGGAGACAAATCAAATCTTCTCAGCAAACTAGGGTTTACCTAACTTTAGAACCGACTTCTATAAAGGAGGAGGTTCTATGTTCGACTGTATGTAAGTATGTTTTTTTTGTTGACCCATTTCTCCGTCAATAGTAGACCGATTTTGAAATTTGTTTTTTTATTTGAAAGGGTATACCTACTCTCGAGGTGGTCCTATATTAATTTGTATTCGTATTTTATTTATTTAATTTTTTATTAAGTACAATTTATGTCGATTTTGTCTTGTGGAGGCCCCGGGCAGTTGCCCTCCCTTAAATCCGGCGATGCCTCCATGGCAGGCTACTTTTATTTTTTATACGGCCAGCGATGTCAATCTCGTGAATGATTGATTGAATGATCATGAATGGCTGACTTTCCATTTAGATTTACAACACAGCCAATATGAAGATGCTATATCTAGGGATAGCTATGTACATAGCATCTCTAGCGATAAATATCTGGCTGTTGGTCGTCGTGCGGCTCCAGTTAGCGTCCTCGCAAGATTTAGAGCTGCCAACCCTGCCGACAACGTTAGACGTCGAACCCACCGCCATGTTTAAAACATACTTGAAGGAGTTTAAAAAGAAGTATGAAGGCGATGAACTGAGAAAGAGATTTGGGATTTTTAAGGTAGGTTTATGTATTTTCAACAGACTTAAAATAAAGAGGTTCTCAATAGGAAATTATCTGACAGCAAATTTAAAAAAAAAAAGTTCATAAATATCCGTTCGATAATTTCGATACAGAGAAATTTACCTAGGAATAATATTTACTAGGTTCCTATTCCTAGGTAAATTTCTCTGCTAGGTTCGATCATAGAGTAAGCAAATACTACGTGGGTTCGATAGCAATGAAGAGACATTGCCCTGAACAGTTTCAGTATTTTGTCTATGGTTCTGAAGATTTTGAACAAATGAAGTAAAGTAAAAAAGCCAAAAAAGAATAAGTAACCTTATATTAAATTTATATCAGATCTGTAATGCGTTTTTTGTGGTTATTGTTTGTATAACAAAGTAGGTACTTGCCTATAGTATTTCTTATGCTTCCGTATTCCACGCAAATTAGTAAGTGCGCCTTGCCAATGAATTAATTAATTACTATCAATAAAAATTACAATTACTATCAACAAATAATAATAACAATAACGTAACGTAACAATAACAATTTATCAGAATTTCAACAAAATGATACATGAAAACTTGGAAAAGCACTTCACCAACGAACGCGAACTGTGAATTGGAGCAGTGAAGGTGAGTGAACTGCTTTTTCAAAAACTTTTGCAATAAAAATGCGAAAAAAAGTGGGACATATCTCGCCAGCGCCGTCTATCCTTTGGCTGTAGAACTACGTTTTGACAGCTGTCAGAAAACTTCCCATTCGACTGTATGTTTTTTCAGCCTGGCGAGAGTGCCATAGTGACAGAATGGACAAGACATGTAGGAAACGGTCACTAGGAATAATGGTGTTTTATAATTTGTTCTTGGCCATGGATACTAGGCCTTCAGCTGAATAAATATTTCTTAATCGATCCTTCTTATTCCGACTAAATGAGTTTTAGCCTCAGTCCAAGTTACACACAGTAAGTCACCGTCAAGTCCAATCATGTCCTAATAATGTCGTGGCAAGTTTACTACAAGCTTCTTCGGAGTTATGGAAACAACACGAAAGACATATTACACCATATTATACTAATTTCCCATACTCATGCACGTCAACTGGCACATAATTAATAAAACGCCACTAATTTAATGCAGTAAAACCCGAAAAAACACAAGTTTTGGAATATAATAGGTACAATGCGGCGACATAATTTTTTGCGTTCCCGCCAAAACTCCCGGAATAAAAGTGCTTAGGTTAGTTATCTATTTACGCAGTCGCCAACCAAAGAGTTTTAAGCACGTTTTACTGTCAATATTTAATTTAGTTGTCAAAATTTTGTTGTTATTGTTAAGCATCATTTTCCTGTTTTAACCAAAATTCCTAAATTTATCACGTAAAAACATGGTATTATGTGAATGAGTTCAATGAGTGTAACCTAATAATAATGAAAAATAATGAAAACGTGTCAAATATGTGGTATTAAATCCGGCCAGTCAAATGACCAAAAGCGAATCTTCCTGGCAAAATTTCCTTTGGATGAAGATAGGTAAGCATCAAAAACTAATTTTGTAAGGCTGTTATAGAATAAGAATTACTTGATTTACAGTTTTAGCTTAAAGAATAAGGAATATTAAGAAAATAAGCCATAAATAGTCTAACAATAGTGTTTGTCCATTTTTTATCGACTGTCGATGTTTATTATTTACGTTAAAAAAAATACAAAATATAGCGCCAGTACGCGCGTGGTGTTCGCGCTCATAGCGCAATAATAATAAAAATAAAAAACAGGCTAGGAAGCAATAATCTAATTTAAGAGGGACTAGAGGAGGCGGAAGCAGCCATATAATATAATAATAACGTCACTTTCCAGGTTATCCAGGCAGCCATGAAAAGACAATATTTATGGCAGCTTGCAATGCAGAAAGTGGTATTGCGACTCTGCATGAGACTGAGATGGAGCGAACAGCAAGATCGAAACACATGATACCCTCGAATGACTCAATTTTAATCACCGCCAAGTGCGCGAAGATAATGCTTGACCACAAGATCCTTGAGATACAACGTCATCGAAGATGTCACCATCAGTGGATTCTTTCAGCAATTCGAAGACAATCAAAAAAAAACGGCCATTTACACTACTTACTTACTAATATTATAAAGAGAGAAGTGAAAAAGATTAGATTTTTTTGTAAGATTAGATTTATGTTTGTATGTAATGGATAAACTCACTAAATAAAAATAAAACAAAACTGCCAAAAATGAAATGAAATACTTTCATATTTATTTATTTGCAACTAAGTGTACAGAGATCTTAAATTAATATACCCTACATTATCCTACGCCCCCCCCCGCCCCCACAACCCCCCCTACATTTTTGTAGTAAATTTATCGATACAAAAATATGTACATCCCTATTTGAGGTGATTATATTGTCAGACTGACAATGTCAGCTCTGCCATTACGTCAAAAGTTATTTTTTTCAATATTCTTTTATATTTTTTTCATACTTTTAATTGTTTTTTTATTGGTATTTAAGAAAAAACATTTTGAGTGACTGTTTTTTTCGTTTTACTCTATGGAACACCCGTCTCTTATTAGGTTTACTTACTCTATGTGTTTTTTTTGTGTGTTTGTTACACAATTACTCCGCCAATCAACGATCTTATATGTTACATAAGATCGTTGCCGCCAATTATGAACTGATTTTGATGATTATTTTTTGGTAGGTAATCCTTCAGACGTGGTCCCATATAATTTTTATCGAATCGGTTCAGTAGTTTGGTATTTAAATCTAAATTACTAGAAAATATGTAGATGTGATGTATGTGAAGGTGGTATTCGAAGTTGAAATCGGTTGTTTTTTTTAAAAGCGTATTATTATTATTGTTCAAATGTTTTGTGTCACACAACACATCATCAGTCAGAAGATCCAATGCAGGACCATAGAGTAAGTAAACCTAATAAGAGACGGGTGTTCCATAGAGTAAAACGAAAAAAACAGTCACTCAAAATGTTTTTTCTTAAATACCAATAAAAAAACAATTAAAAGTATGAAAAAAATATAAAAGAATATTGAAAAAAATAACTTTTGACGTAATGGCAGAGCTGACATTGTCAGTCTGACAATATAATCACCTCAAATAGGGATGTACATATTTTTGTATCGATAAATTTACTACAAAAATGTAGGGGGGGTTGTGGGGGCGGGGGGGGCGTAGGATAATGTAGGGTATATTAATTTAAGATCTCTGTACACTTAGTTGCAAATAAATAAATATGAAAGTATTTCATTTCATTTTTGGCAGTTTTGTTTTATTTTTATTTAGTGAGTTTATCCATTACATACAAACATAAATCTAATCTTACAAAAAAATCTAATCTTTTTCACTTCTCTCTTTATAATATTAGTAAGTAAGTAGTGTAAATGGCCGTTTTTTTTTGATTGTCTTCGAATTGCTGAAAGAATCCACTGATGGTGACATCTTCGATGACGTTGTATCTCAAGGATCTTGTGGTCAAGCATTATCTTCGCGCACTTGGCGGTGATTAAAATTGAGTCATTCGAGGGTATCATGTGTTTCGATCTTGCTGTTCGCTCCATCTCAGTCTCATGCAGAGTCGCAATACCACTTTCTGCATTGCAAGCTGCCATAAATATTGTCTTTTCATGGCTGCCTGGATAACCTGGAAAGTGACGTTATTATTATATTATATGGCTGCTTCCGCCTCCTCTAGTCCCTCTTAAATTAGATTATTGCTTCCTAGCCTGTTTTTTATTTTTATTATTATTGCGCTATGAGCGCGAACACCACGCGCGTACTGGCGCTATATTTTGTATTTTTTTTAACGTAAATAATAAACATCGACAGTCGATAAAAAATGGACAAACACTATTGTTAGACTATTTATGGCTTATTTTCTTAATATTCCTTATTCTTTAAGCTAAAACTGTAAATCAAGTAATTCTTATTCTATAACAGCCTTACAAAATTAGTTTTTGATGCTTACCTATCTTCATCCAAAGGAAATTTTGCCAGGAAGATTCGCTTTTGGTCATTTGACTGGCCGGATTTAATACCACATATTTGACACGTTTTCATTATTTTTCATTATTATTAGGTTACACTCATTGAACTCATTCACATAATACCATGTTTTTACGTGATAAATTTAGGAATTTTGGTTAAAACAGGAAAATGATGCTTAACAATAACAACAAAATTTTGACAACTAAATTAAATATTGACAGTAAAACGTGCTTAAAACTCTTTGGTTGGCGACTGCGTAAATAGATAACTAACCTAAGCACTTTTATTCCGGGAGTTTTGGCGGGAACGCAAAAAATTATGTCGCCGCATTGTACCTATTATATTCCAAAACTTGTGTTTTTTCGGGTTTTACTGCATTAAATTAGTGGCGTTTTATTAATTATGTGCCAGTTGACGTGCATGAGTATGGGAAATTAGTATAATATGGTGTAATATGTCTTTCGTGTTGTTTCCATAACTCCGAAGAAGCTTGTAGTAAACTTGCCACGACATTATTAGGACATGATTGGACTTGACGGTGACTTACTGTGTGTAACTTGGACTGAGGCTAAAACTCATTTAGTCGGAATAAGAAGGATCGATTAAGAAATATTTATTCAGCTGAAGGCCTAGTATCCATGGCCAAGAACAAATTATAAAACACCATTATTCCTAGTGACCGTTTCCTACATGTCTTGTCCATTCTGTCACTATGGCACTCTCGCCAGGCTGTGCAGGACGAAGGCCTTCCCCTTAATATGGAGGGGTTGCCATAATCCTCACGCTTGGCAGGTGGCTTGGGGATCGCAGAGTGCTCACCAGGACGATGCTGCCCGTCCTCCGGGGGTTCTGGATGCAGTTTTAGGACATACCCAGGTCAAATGTTTTGTCTATCTTGTCCTAAATTACTGTTACCCTATGACAGATCTCTATTGGCACAAACTTTATGTTAATTTTAAAGTAAGGTGGATCGTAGAAGTACTAGACTAATAATTTTTCACACTTAGGTTTTCCATACCTAGCGAGTATCTCCGCAGCCCCACCCCCGCCTGTGTCCTGACTGCTAATGGAAATCCATTACAATATTTACAGAACTCACTGAAGGAAATCTCCCGTATGAACCGTGAGTCGGGAGCCACCTTCGGCCTGACAAAGTTCTCCGACTTATCCAGCGAGGAACTCATGGGGTCAAGGTATACCCGTTTAGTGAAGAGCTGCGACCCGGGTAGTCCACCGCTACACTGGACGTGCGGGGCCGGGCCATTCGACACTGAAATAAACTACCACTATGATAAGCCTATTAAGGATAAGTTTGATTGGTAAGTTACAGGCCACAGAGATATGGCTTCGGGCGCGGACGGAGTACGGGCTTAATTCAGATTTCATACTAAATACACTGAAATAAGGCACAATTTAGGACACCGGACGACGTCCTTATCGGGCGTGCATCGGGCGCGGACCCGCCCGATGAATGTCATTCGGTGTGTGCCTTATTTATACCTGCGCATAAGGCGATATAGTCTTTGCCAGTTGTCACGAAACTACGCTGAACGGTCGAGCCTTGCTGTAGTGAGGTGAAAAGGTTATGTTTCGCTCGGCTGCAAACTTATTCTGCGTCTCGTACCTCTGAAATCCTCGCTACGCTCAGGAAATACAAATACTCGCGCCAGAATACAACTTTGCAGCCTTGCATAAGAAATAACTATTTCTGTTGTACAGGAGAGACAAGAACTACGTTGGACCAGTGCTGGCGCAGAAGCAATGCAACGGATGCTGGGCCTTCGGAATAGCCGGCGCCATGGAAACGCAGGCTGCTATAATCAACGGAGAATACGGACCTAGGCTAAGCATACAGGTTGTCCTTACTGTGAAAGCTGACGTGTGAGTTTTTTGGAGGGAACACGGAAAAATCATGTCGCTGGTCGCTGCATTCTATTCTTATAATTTTCAACCGACTTCAAAAAAGAAGGTTCTCAATTCGTCTGTATGTTTTGTTTTGTATGTATGTTCCGCGATTACTCCGCCAATTATGAACTGATTTTGATGAGTCTATTTTTGTTTGGTAGCTAATACTTAAGAGGTGGTCCACATAACTTTTATCAAAATCGGTTAAGTAGTTTGGTTTTTAAATCAAAATGACTAGAAAATATGAAGATGTCATCCAGGTATTCGAAGTTGATTGATTCATTGATTGATTGATTAACTCTTTATTGTTCACGCCAAGAATTACACAGAAATAATTTAATAAACGTAAATATTGGAACAAGTGGCGGCCTTATTGCTAAAAGCAATGTCTTCCAGGCAACCTTTGGATGGAGAGGATTTATAGAATGATTTATGAAAAATATAAGCTAATGCTAGAAAGGGTACAGAGGAAATTTGCCCGATATCTTTACAAAATGCTGTACGGATATTATCCCTTTTTGTATCCGTCTCTGTTCGTCGCCGGTATGGTCGGTATCAATACGCTAGAACTTAGGAGGAAATGCGCGATAATGGTGCATTACTACCGGCTGGTCAACGGCCTCATAGACAACCCCGGCGCGGTCGCTCGCTGCTCACTATCCGTGCCGGTCCGCGTGCGGCAGACGCGCACGTACTGCGTGCGGCGGCTGTTCCACGCGCCGCTCGTGCGCACCGACACGGCGCGGTACGCTCCCACGACTCAGGCCATTTATTTGCTTAACGCTCTGCTTGCTCATCAGCCAGACTTAGATATATTTGCTGATAAGTTTAACAATTTTTTAAACTCCGCTGTAACTTTTATTAGCAATAAGTATATCACGTAAGTGTGGTGTAAATTATGTTTTTAATAATGTTGGCTCTCTGTGCGCTTTGGTGAATACTGTAAGCACAGAAAGCGTTTGTCGCAAATAAATAAATAAATAAATGCATAGAAGACGGGGTGTGCAAGAAAAGAAAAGGGTGTGAAATCATAAACATGTACCATAATATTATGCTAATATTTAAAAAAATATATAATAGTAAAAATACATACTAATACTTAAAATACCTTTTTACCTTTTAAAAGCGTATTATCTTAAACTTGTGTTTATTGCGAATTAATGATAAATAATTGTGGTGTTTTATTTAAACACCACAAGCAATTTAATTAGATGCACGAGTGTGGGCAAGTGATATAATGTGGCGAAACATGTTATTTCGTGTTGTTTTCAAAACTCCGTAAAAGCCTATATCGTAAAGTCGCCACAACTTTGCTAGGGCATGACTTAGACTCGACCTTTGGACTCGACTGTGACTAATTTCGTGTGACTTGACTAACTGTGATTGTATGACATGTAGCACCTAAATATTTGTCTTCATACTTTAAAAACTAGAAAATACATAATACTTCACCACTAGAAAGCACAAAGTGCGATGCCAAACAAAAGCTGACGTTTGCTGATTGAAATTTGAAAATATGAAAAAAAAAATTGTGGTGAGAATTTCTTTCGTTACAGTTTCTGTTTAGTACCTAGGTATTAAACAAAGATTTCTCAGATATTAAAGTAAGACCAATGTATTGAGCAAAAGTGCTTCCAAGGAGGTTCGATCATTTAGCTTATTTATTCTCATAATGTGAAACTCTTTGGTGGAGTTTTTAAATTATTATTATGGAAATTAAAAAAATACCGTAATGTACCGTAATGTTCAACTTTCGAACGATGTATACAGGCTTCGTAAATTCATTTTCGAGCAAATGTGTTGTAATAGTTATTTATGATACTAGTGCGGTAAGTTCTATGACTCTCTCTCTCTCTCTATGACTCTCGTGACTATGGTAAGCCCTCGACTTCGTCTCGGGCTTACATTCGTCTACTCGTTTATAAAAACCAATACCTCACGAGTGCCAAACAACGTTTTACAACACATTTGCGAGAAAACAGATAACAGAAGTACCTACCACAGATAATGAAACAGAATTTATTATATTGTTTATAAATATCGGTCGGAAAGACGCAACTAAACAATGGCAAATGCACAAAGCCCTATTCCTCCTACCCTATCCGAAAGAAGAAAAAAAACTTCTTTCTTTTTAGTTTTTTCCAAAACTCCAAAGAAGCTTGTAGTAAAGTTGCCAAGACTTTACTAGTAAATAAGCTGAATGATCGAACCTCCTTAAAAGCGCTTTTGCTCAATACGTTTGTCTCACTATAATACTAAACAGAAAATGAGATGAAAGACGTAGTTCTAATTTTCTCCACTAGCGTAGTAGTAGCGCCATTTGTTAATTCACGTATTTTTTTTCTTCTGTCCTCCTAGGAAGTTTTTGGTATCGAACTTTGTGGATTTGCCAGTGTCAAGTATTTATTATCGACTTTCCGACCCATAACAAAATAATAAAGTTTGTTTCATTATCTGTTGTAGGTACTTCTATTATATGTTTTCTCGCAAATGTGTTGTAAAACGTTGTATGGCACTCGTACAGAATTGTTTTTTACAAACTAGTGACTATGGTAAACCCTCGACATCGTCTCGGGCTTACATTCGTCTACTCGTTTGTAATAACCAAGGTAGTTATCGCACTAGTATCATAATAGTACATTATGATACAAGTGTGCTATGTTGGTCATTACACTAGAGGCGGTATTATGCGCGCGAGCCGCAGGCGAGCGCGATTAGGAAGCCGAGAGTGTATTGAAACATAGCACAAGAGTTTCATACGACTGTTTTCATCACACTTGCGAGGAAAACACAAACTTTTTTAATAATAACCACACAGCGAAACCGTCAACAAACATTTGCGAAAAATGGCGCCCAAACCAGCAATACGCGCGCAGGTTGACATTTACTTCAGCGGCATAAGAACTCTACGAGTATGTTGGTATTACAAAAAAAACTAAGTATTTCCCGGCTATATGAAGAGTGCATCGTATACATACGTCAAATTGCAGTCACGTACAAGCTTGACTTTACCGGGTTATATCTATTATAGCACAAGTGCCGTAATGTAAAGTAAAAGGCACGCGTGCGTAATAGCTTGGATTAAGAGCCTAAAACCGATGCAATAAGATCCGCTTTACGAGCAAGTGTGACGAAATTTTTTTTTTTTTTTCAGGAGCTGATTGATTGTTCTAACGACACATACGGCTGTCAAATTGGGGACGTAGCCATCGCTCTGAAGTGGTTTTGCAACAAACAATGGGGGATCGTTACCGAAGAAGAATACCCCTTGAAACTTATCACGCAAACATGCCGAGATCTGAACTACCACCGGGGGCTGCAGATCAGACAGTTCTGGAAAATATGGTGAGATTACTGAAATTATTATAGTAAATAGAAAGCTAGTTAGTAAGTTAGTTAGTCTTTATTATAGATATTTTAAGTATTCGTATTATGGGCGGATCCAGGGGTGGGACACAGGGGCACGTGCCCCCCCCCCCCTAAAATAATTATCAAAATCAATTCATAATTGGCAGAGTAATCGCATAACAAAAAAAAACAGTCGATTGAGAATCTTCTGTTTTGAAATCGGTTGAAAAGAATTAAGAATATGAGCAAAATCAGCCGGTAAATAGCGCCACAGCAAAATCCCCCCTTTTTGGGGATTTTTTATTTCGGCGATATCGCCAACGACAAAACTTAACTACGAAATTGTAGAAAATGTAGCCTGGTATACCGCGTTGTATGCTTGCGAGGACTCCTGCAGGCCAATTCAGGTAACCAAAGCCGAATCGCTTTCCATGCATTTCCGCAACTTTTCCTGCCTGACAGCGGTCGACTAACGATCGTGGTCCGGCCGAGCGTACCTAAAGTTCATCAAAACCATAGACAAACTGCTCATCGACATAGACATCGCACGTTTATAAAACTTTAGGTATGCTCAACCCGTAGATGGAGTAACTAATAGACGAAGGTACTGTGTAACCTCGACTGAGACAAACTACTATGTCATTGTGTGCGTAATACAAGCTGGCAAGCCAATGGCAACCTGACAACATGATACGAATCGTATCGATACATGTCGAACTGTCAAAGTTTGTTTCGCAACTTGAGTGGCCGACCTTGACAAAACCGGCACGCTGTGAGGCTCAAAAAATGGTGTTGCTGTGTCTCTCTCTGATACATTTGTTCCGTGTATAGGTGTCTCTTTATTATGCGAGTGAGGCAAATATATGTCACTTCCTCTATTGGTTTCTCTCTCTACGGCTTGGCCGGACCACGAATGTTAGTCGGCCGTTGTCAGAGAGGAAGAGTAGCGGAAACGTAATGAAGTGGTTCGGCGTTGGTCAGCTGAATCGGGGCCCTGTTCGCAAGGCTGCTAATCTTATTTTGTTCCAGCGACATAAATGAGATGGATATTCCCCGCTTGCTGTATTTCCATGGGCCTGTGTTAGTAGTCGTGAATGCTGCTCCATGGCAGAGCTACATCAGCGGCGTAATTCGGGGTGCTTGTGTGTAAGTTACAAAAACATCCTTCTATTAGCTTCTAGTAAACAACTTTCTAGAAAGCGTGTCTACGTGAGTATTCCCGTATAAATATAACAAAAAGCGTGTCTATGTCCTAAAACTGCCAAGCGTGGGGATTATAGCAGCAGTGGACGTATTTCCGATGATGATATCCTAAAACGACACCCAGAACCACAGGAGGTCAGGCAGCAGCGTCCTCTTGGTTAACGGTGGTGAGCATTCTGCGATCCCCAAGCCGCCTGCCAAGCGTGGGGAATGTGGATTCTCGCTCCATCTCTTGGCAATTCCTCATTTTAGTGATTGTAAATCGTCACCCATATTCATCAACAGCCGGAAGACGTCCACTGCTGGACGAAGGCCTCTCCCTTCAAGGGAGGCGTTGCCATAATCATAAAATTTAAAAACGCGACATCTAGCTTGATATTAAGAAATTGAGTGTTAATTCTGCTAAGTGTTAGTTCACTAGGTCGATTTTCAAAAACTTTATCCCCACGCTTGGCAGGCGGCTTGGGGATCGCATGATGGTTACCACCGTTAACTGAGAGGACGCTGCTGCCCGTCCTCCGGTGGTTCTGGATGCAGTTTTAGGACATACCCAGGTCCACCCATATTATATAGTTTTAATTGTATAACGAAAATGTTTGCTATATTCGTTCCTTTATCAATATAGGATTTTAGGATCTAGGATGCCGACTAGAGGCCTAGTATCCACTTGATATAATGTTGATGAGGTGACAGCAGGCGGAGTAAAACACAGTCTGTACGATTCACCTCAGAAAGAATATTTCGGTGGCTGGTAATGTACAAATCACTCTGCTTATGTTAAGAGTTACGACACAGCTTCTACGATGCCGTAATGAAATGCTGGTTGTCTAATAGTACATTATGATAAGCCCTCGACATCGTCTCGGGCTTATATTCGTCTACTCGTTTGTAATAACCAAGGTAGTTACCGCACTAGTATCATAATAGTACATTATGATACATGTGTGCTATGTTGGTCATTACACTAGAGGCGGTATTATGCGCGCGAGCCGCAGGCGAGCGCGATAAGGAAGCCGTGAGCATAATGACTAACGTAGCACATGAGTTCCATACGACTGTTTTCATCACACTTGCGAGGAAAAAACAAACTTTTTTTGATAATAATCAACCACACAGCGAAAACTTCAACAAACATTTGCGGAAAATGGCGCCCAAACCAGCAATGCGCGCGCAGGTTGACATTTACTTCAGCGGCATAAGAACTCTTTGTTGGTACTTATTACAAAAAAAACTGTAAGTATTACCCGGCTATATTAAGAGTACTTCGTATACATACGTCTAATTGCAGTCACGTACAAACTTGACTTTACCGGGTTATACCTATTGTAGCACAAATGCCGTAATGTAAAATAAAAAGCACGCGTGCGTAATAGCTTGGATTTTGAGCCTAAAACTGATGTAATAAGATCCACTTTACGAGCAAGTGTGATGAAAAATAACAATACTTCTCCGAAAAACCACGGATGGTAGGGTCTACCGGGCAAAGAGCTCTGGCGGGCTGTCACTGTCATAGAGCCGTGACAGCTTGGTGATGGGGTCGCGCGTACACCGTCGATTCCACTAGTGTTGTGCGCGCAACCTACGACGCCACAGGATGAAGATGGTGATATAAGTAGCGGCACGTATGTCTAGCGGTGAGCGAGCGGTGACTCTCTTTCTCGCATAGGGTAAGGGTGGGGTGAGTGAAAGAGAGGTACCCCTCGCTCAGCGCTAAAGATACGTGCCGCTAGCTATACGCAAGATCGTCTTAAACTTTACTGGGGCCGTTGGGTACACAAGAATTTGGGGTCGTTTCGGAAAGTAAAGAAATCTAATTATACTAATATTTTTCTACTGGCCTTTTTGTCATCGATCCTAACTAAGCCAAATAAGTCAAAATCAAGTCAAATGTTATGGAAATTTTATACTTCTAAAAGAAAGAAAAAGTTTTACTTGATTTTGTCTTAATTTGGCTTAGTTAGGATCGATTTAAAACAAAAAGGCCAGTAAAAATGTTAGTATAATTCGCTTTGTTTACTTTCCAAAACGGCCCCAAACTCCCCGGGTGCTTACTGTTACTTTGCCCGACAAAAATGTTTTGAGAATAAATGTGAGACAAATTGTCGTGCCCCTCCTGGGCACGGGCCCCGTGTGCCCTTATGATAAAGTCGGGCTGATGATGATGATACATCATTACCGTCTTTGTCCAACTGTTGTGTACTGTATCTCTAGTGTATTTCCGCTGTACTATCGCTGTATTTTTTTTTTTTTTTTTTTATCATTTATAAGTGTGCGTTTGACCACCAACTCGCCTGTTGGTAAGCGACGATGTGGTCGAGGATGAAGCACGCAGACTTAGAAGATACCTATTCACTCTGACCTTGAAGAGGTCTAGATTATATCTCTCAGGAAACAAGGAAGCCGGCAGCTTGTTCCACTCCTTGGCTGTACGAATTAGAAACGTGGAGTCAAAACGTTTGGTACGTATCCAAGGAAAATCCACAATATAAGGATGATAGTGGGCCGTCTTTCTACTTGTCCTGTAGTAAAAAGGTGATGGAAGGATAAGGTCGTACAACTCATCGGCACATTCTCCGAAATGAATCCTGTAGAAAATTGACAGACTTGCCACCTTATTATTTGTTGTCAGATAAAATGAATGATTTCTTTCAGGTTTAATTTATTATTTGTTTAGGCTTAATAAATCAGGTTAATATTATATGGAACTTAATTATTTAGCCCCCTATCCCTATAAGTATTCGATACGATAGTACAGCGGACATACAATAGAGATACAGTTGTTGGATTGAAATGAAATTCCGCAAACTAACGCCTGATTGACTGCCTAATAACTATGTTGGTAGCATGACTGCCTTCAGAGCTATAGGGCGTGGGTTCGAGCCCATTTGCGATGAGCAACTTGCAGCCGCAGATCCTATTTTGCGGACGGAGTGTGTGACGTCATACTTATTTGCTCAGTCTGCTAACGCCCGCCACGCGTGACGGTCATTCAAACTTATATACTAAAGCTACGATTTTTAATGTTTTTACCCAGTAAAAGTAAAAAATAAATGAGTTGCTCTGTTTCTTTATGTAAAAATGACCGAGGGAAAAGTTCAGATGACATGATTGGCATCTCACTTCATTCGTAAGTAATTTTATTTGTACATTTAGTGATCTGTTCTATACAATTTTAAAACGCGACATCTAGCGTGATATTAAGAAATTAAGTGTTAATTCAGCTAAGTGTTAGTTCACTAGGTCGATTCTCAAAAACTTTTCCGCTAGATGGCACTACAATTTGCCACTCCTCCCGCGAACCTACACCTCCCCGCACAGTCACGCGTCTTCCTAAGGAAATATCCTTTGTTCACATCTCTGCTTCTATTACTCTGTGTTCGAGCCGCACCCAGGACAAAAAAAAATGTGACGAACATAGATGTTTGTTCTGTGTCTAAGTGTAGTATGTATTAACAAAAAAAAAAAAAAAATTCTATCAGCTATCTGGTACTTGGAGGACCTAGCTCGCAAAGGGTTTCCATAATACAAGTTTTGCTTAGTTTAAGGCGCTGTGTAAAAATGACCACAAATATTTATTTATTTATTTAATCACATGATGATACGTATCACGTTCGTTCAGTATCATCATCATCATCATCCCATTGATAAAGGAACGAATACAGCTAACATGTCGTTACACAGTGAAAAATATGGGCTATTTACAATCACTGTACATGATCAAAAAAATATTTTCAAATCCCACCTACGTCGTAAAAAAGAACTATCATTAAAAAATATGTTTCTGGCGCCATCGGCAACTTTGGCACATCCCCCTAAAGCTCACTGGAACGAGCTGGTGCAAGTGCACTGGATCGGCAAATTATTCAGATACCAGTATTTCTGCCGATGACGTCATTCGCTGCGAGCGCGCCAATTGGAAGATACCGGTATTTCTGCCGATGACGTCATCCGCAGAGAATACGCCATTCGGATGTCGATAATGCCGATACAAAATACGAAAGCAGTATATACGCACCTTATCGGCATTTTATAAATTCCGACGCTCCGTACGGCCCGATTCCGACGCAGGACGCGAAGCTTTAATAATAATTCTTTTGCATGCAGCCGCAACAAAGACGATCCTGACAAGATCGATCACGTGGTGCAAATCGTCGGCTACGATAACTCCTCCAAAACCGAAGGGCCTTACTACATCGTGCGCAACTCCTGGGGGGAAGACTTTGGCATGGGGGGATACGTGAAGCTGGCCATAGGGGGGAACGTGTGCGGGCTCGCAGACGAAGTCGTTATCTTGGACGTTTATGCATAATAAATGAGTCGAAGTTTTTAATTTTTTTTTTATACTATCAAGTGATGAGACGCCTGCCACTAACAGTAGCAGTGCCAGAATTGTGAACTTGCGAACACAATCCTGCGCCGCACTGCACTGCGCTCGTCACCCTGAGATATCAGATGTTAAATCTCTTCATACCCAGTAATTTCTCTGGTATAGTAATCGCCACGCAAGTTGTCAAAAATTGGGGATGCAAAAAATAAATAAAAATAACTTGTCATTAAATTTGCCAAATATACTGCATGGAAATGTGCACCACAGAAAAGCGCAGGCTTACCTCTTCTCTCTTCAGTGGTGCACACGACGTACCTGCGTAGAGCCTACGCAGGTACCTGTTCCATGCCGATAATTTGACAACTGGTTTGGCGGCTATTGTAACATTGCCATTCAAACTGGAACACAGTAATGCTTGCACACTACTGCTTGGCGGTTGAATAACTGGCAAAGGCGTGGTACTTCCCCACGCGAACTCTGCAGTAGAGTCCTACCATACATTAGAACTCATAGGTAGATATTTAGAACGATGTGAGTCTACTCAGCGACGGTGATAATGGAATGGACGGGCCCAGCGCTTGCAAAACGTTCAAAATTAACAAGCCAATACAATCAAGCATACCTAGCTAAAAGTATGCATATTTCATTTGCCAGACAATGGAGATAGATTAGAAGTTTGTATTGTCGTATCGTACGGCTCGCATGTCGCAAAGACAGAGTATGACTGACGCGAGTGGAGAGCCGGCGCTCAATATATAGTCTTCAAAATCCGTACGCTTGTTTCCCGTCCATTAATTTTATCATTGGCGCTCATTATTTTGAAACATTCGATAGATAGTCTTGTAAGACCTGAAGCTGGCTTCCCACGGTGCGTATACTGCGGACGGACACGGACCAGCCCGCATCGACGCACCATGGGAAGTGTAGCGCCATAGATTAAGTATATTAAGTAGTAGGTATATTAAGTAGTAGGTATATTAAGTAGTAAGTAGTTAGTATACTTAATCTATGGTAGCGCAGACACGTGCGGTGCGTCCGATATGCGGTGAGTCGGTAACTTCAAAGGTGCGGTGCGAGCTCGTGCGAGGTGGCGCGACGTCGTCCGTATAAAAACAGACGAGCATGTCAAAACCAGTATATTTTGCTGAGAGCCGTGCCCGCGTACAGTGGAGTTTTCTTGTTCAGCTATACTAGAATAATGGAGTGGACTAACGAGCTTACATTAGATTTTTTATCTTTATCAAAATCCAGCAGCGAGGTTTATTTTTCTTCACAATCTTTATTTTTTTTTTTTAAATAATAATTATAATACATAATACACGTACACACAACAGTATATTCAAGAAAATTAAGCATCACTGCTTGTACCTTATTTTATAATATGTCCTAATTACAGCACTTAGGCACATAAAAAAAAATTAAAAGATAATAGTACTTCGGAGAACTTTCTACGGTTGAAAAAATATTGATTTTGATAAGTAGGTACTTTTCGTGTAATCTGGGAAAAACTTCAAAAATCGAAACTTGACACGCATGAATCTGCGTTATCGCCATAATTTTTGTTTGCTCCGCTAAATGTGACCCTTATACAGCTTTAGACAACTGAACGATCGCATTAAAAAGTGCTTGAAACATGGAATATCCTGTCCTTAAATGATGAACGAAGTCATATATTTCTATTTATTTACTACTTAGCCTACTACACAAAAACAGAAAGATTGTATCCGGACCGATGAAAGTCTAGAGATAATCCAAATCCTCAAACCAGTCAAGTACGAGTATATTTATCATTCTGTGCTACCAGTCGGCAATGTAGGCAATGTATGTAATGTAATGGTGGTTACCTACATTGCCGACTGGTAGCACAGCTTGTTGGCGGCATTGCGTTAAATATACAGGGTTAGTTTTAATTAGTTGGCATCCTTTTAAAGGCATATTCTGTACATCAAAACAAACAACTTTCAATGATTTCAATGTTGGCGCTATAGTAATAGTACATTATGATACGAGTGTGCTATGTTGGTCATTACACTAGAGGCGGTATTATGCGATAAGAAACGATAAGAAAGCCGAGAGCGTAATGACTAATAGCACAAGAGTTCCATACGACTGTTTTCGTCACACTTGCGAGGAAAAAACATTTTTTTTTTGATAATAATCAACCACACAGCGAAAACATCAACAAACATTTGCGGAAAATGGCGCCCAAACCTAAGATGTTTTTACCTTTATTTCAACTCACTGGCCCAAACCAGCAATGCGCGCGCAGGTTGACATTTACTTCAGCGGCATAAGAACTCTTTGTTGGTATTACAAAAAAACTGTAAGTATTACCCGGCTATATTAAGAGTCCTTCGTATACATACGTCTAATTGCAGTCACGTACAAACTTGACTTTACCGGGTTATACCTATTATAGTACAAGTGCCGTAATGTAAAGTAAAAAGCAAATAATAGCAATGCAATTAATAATAATAAATAATATTAATAATAATAATAGCGTGTGTAATAGCTTGGATTATGAGCCTAAACCCGATGCAATAAGATCCACTTTACGAGCAAGTGTGATGAAAAAGTTATTTGTTTTGATGTACAGAATATGCCCTTAAAAGGATGCTAACTGATTAGAACTAACCCTGTATATACTTACCTACTATGTTAGTTGTAGTTTGTTTATTTATACATGCACTTCAGTTTGTCTATCTTATCAAAATGTAGACCATAGTTGTGGTAAAAGTAGAGATAATTAGGTAGGTTTTTTTTTGCTGCAATTTTCCCGTGGGAACTGAAAAGCTATAGCTGAAAAACTACTTGTTTGAAAAACGACAACTTTTTTGGCCAATGGAGTGACGAGACGAGCGGTACGTCTGCCTGGTGGTAAACATCACCATCCCGCCTGCCCATAACAGTAGTACCCTATACCAGTGAAAGAATTGTGATCTTGCGAACAAAATCCTGCGCCGCACTGCACTGTTCTCGTCACCCTGAAATATTAGATCTCAAATCTCTTTAAGCACAAAAACAAAAAAAAAAACCGGTCATTAATTTAGGTTAGTATGGTAAGCCCGAGACGAAGTCGAGTCACGACTTTGTAAAAACCAATTGCGCATGTGTGCCATACAACGTTTTTCAACACATTTGCGAGAAAACAGTAGAATAAGTAATAAAACAAACTTTACAATTTTGTTTATAAATATCAGTTGGAAAGTCACAAGTCACAACAATGAAACTGGCAGAAAGCAAATAAAGCGATACCAAGAAAGAAAAGTCGCAACATTCTGTGATATGATTCATCTAATATGACAATGGCGCGAATTTGCAAATAGCGCGACGTGTACGTGGTGAAAATGAGAACTACTCTTTCGTCTAATTGCCTCTTTAGCAAACATATTGAGCAAAAGCGCTTTCAAGGAGGTTTGATCATTCAGCTTATTTATGCTCGTAATGTGAACCTCTTTGGCGGAATTCTCAAATATTATTATAGAAATTAAAAAAAAAACCGTTAAGTTTACGAACGGCGCTATACAACGAAGCGTGCGGTAAAATAGGTTTACCGCACGCTGCGTTGTATGGTGCGTAATGATTAACTTTAGAACTATGTATACAAGCTTCGTAAATGCATTTAGTAATAAAAATAAATTAAAGATCAAATGTGTTGAAAAAAATGATATATTACGTGATATAAAAATGCGAATGAACTTTTATATTTACAAATAAAATTATAATTACCCAAATGTTATTTTAAATATTCGGTTTATTTTATTTCAAAACTTATTATTGATAGCCTGTGGTTGTTCGTTATGCGTGGCTCTTCATTAAGTGAGCAGTACCCTACTCTTCAATGAAGTACGAACTGATTGTAGTCAATTTTACCAAAAAAATAACGAAACTTCATAGCGGGAGCTGCCAAAATTATCGTCCTAAATTAGACAAAGCATAATAGTAGATTGGTATACCCCTACAAGGGGCTAAAATGACACATTATAGGTATACGAGGGAGTAATAAAACATTTGTTTTAAATTCTGCCTTCAAAATCTATTGTATTTAGTGTAATTATGTCTTTGTTGGAAAATTAAAAGTGTTGAACTTGTGCTAATAATTATGCATTTGCGTCTTTCTTCAGTGCTTTCGTGATGCTTACAGCCGTGGCGTAGCCGGAACGTAGCCGTAGCGCAGCCGTAGCGTAGCCGTAGCGTAGCCGTACTGCAGCCGTAGCGTAGCCGTAGCATAGCCGTAGCGTAGCCGTAGCTAGCCGTAGCGTTTAGTTTTTCTCCTCCGGTTAATGCTTTGTTCGTTTTTGTGGTGAGATAGAGACTCGAAGTGAAGACTTATATTTGAGATAGAACTTAAATCATGACAAATTCCAAAAAACAGTTTTGTGTTAAGTAATTAAAATTGTAAAGGACCAATGAAATAAAATGTTGTCTTGTACTTCTATATATTTTTTGATTATTAATTATTATTAGCACAGAAAAGCGAAGGCCCTACTCTTAGGTATTATTAGTACTAGTATAGTATTATATTATAATCTGTGATATTAGTCACAAAACTATATTTCTATAGATATCTAGTGACTATTGCTAGGTTGGGTAGACATAATTTTATTATATTTCTATGATAGGTATGTGGTGGCTATAGCTAGATTATGTTGAAATAGTAGTTCCAGAAAAATTATGCAGATGGCGTTACCAATATTGCCAATTTTAGCTGACAAGTTAGGTCTCTATTTCCGTAAGTACCTATATTACAAGGTACCTATTCTGTGGTACTTCTGTTCCACACGTCACAATTCTGCGTGACGTGTGACTAACTTCAGTTCATTTAAACAGTGGCAGACAACTTTACTTCAGTACCAAGCCGGTGTCGGAGCGAAGGAGACGCGCTATCATTATCAGCTGTAAGTATTATTATTTACTGTTTTTTAGCGGCCAGTGTTGATAACTGCATGAGTAAATACTGGCATGTTTTATAATGCGCAATTGCACGAAATATTTAAAAAAAATGTTCAAAAAAATCCGTTAGATGGCGTTGACGAGACAGGATTCTGAATAGTTTCACTACCTAGTCTGTGGTTCTAAAGTTTTTGAATGAATGATACAAGGTCAAAAGGTTAAAAAATAAACAATATCTTATTTCATTTACATCAGTTCTGTCACGCTTTTTTGTGGTATTGTTTGTATAATAAAGTAGTTGTCTATGGCATTTCCTATGCTTTCGTTCTTCCACAATATAAATTAGTAAGTGCGGATTAGTGATTAGTAGTGTGTTTGCTTTTTCATTAAACAAATGCGAAAAAAAGAAAATCATGTCACGTTAGCGCCATCTATCCTTTGGCTATAGAACTACGTTCTGACATCTGTCAGACATCCTACCATTTTTTTTTCTTAGTTGTTGGCATCGCACGTTGTGCATTCTGCCAGTGTCAAGTTGATGAATTTCCAAGTTTTTTATTAAAATCAAGTCAAATATGTCATAAAATCACAGTCAGTCACACGAATTTAGTCATAGTCGAGTCCAAGTCATACCCTAGTAAAGTTGTGGCGACTTTACTATGAGTTTCTACGGAGTTTTGAAAACAACACGAAAATACATGTTTCACCACATTATATCACTTGCCCACACTCGTGCATGTAATTCAACACTCAATGAATAAAACACCACCATTTTTAATCGTTAATTCGCGATAAAACACAAGTTTAAGAAAATAATAGAATGCAACGACATGATTTTTCCGTGTTCCCGCCAAAACTCCCCATCCTACCATTGCTTCTCAGTTTAAGCTCGAGTTGAGATACGTAACTACAACTACATAGGTACCTACTTATAAGAAATTGATTATGATAGATATTAGAGATTATAGAATAAGATTAATAATATCTTGCGAATACAATCTTGCACCGCACTTTACCTATTATTTCTTCTGTCACTGTACTGCGCTCGTCACCCTGAGATAATAGATGTTAAATCTAATAACACCCAGTAACTTCTCTGGTAACATTGCCCTTCAAACCGAATCACAATTATGCTTGCACACTACTGCTTGGCGGTTGAATAACTAGCAAAGGTGCGGTACTTCTTCAGGCGGACTCTGCAGAAGAGTCCTGCCTCTACAAAAATAAAAGCATATTATAAAAGCTGCAATACAAGCATGCCAAGTTTCATGCTTTCTGCCGGACTGGACCACAATTCAATTTTTTTCGATCTAACAAGCCGTAATATACTGCTTGGCGTTTGAATAACTGCTAAATGTATGTGTGTGATCAGGTTCTCTGAGTCGGCTCTGCACTCATTTTAAACCTAACCAACACAAATTTGACTCCGGGCGGGCTTCCCGTCAGAAGCTCTTGCAGTCGCCCCTGAGTGTCGCTTCGCCACACTCTGCCTTCGCTTCGCTACGGAGGTCACCGATTCGTATGGCTTGCTCCACTCAGGACCTCTCTTGAGCAAGGGCGGATCCAGGGGGTCATGGGGGTCATTGGGATGGAAGTAGGTCGACTACTGATAGCTTTTCTAGTTGTAATAGAATTGGAGCCTGTCTGCTAACTAAACCTCGACTCGACTATATGACCCCCCCCCCCCTGACTTAAAAGCTGGATCCGCCCTTGCCCTTAAGCTTCCGGCTCCCGCGCTTTTTATATACACTCTAGGGGTAGGGACCACAACACTAGGCCTGTAATAATAGATGTAATTTGGGTTAAATAAATAAATTTACGCTATCTGGTTCCCCATAGTATAAGCTTTGCTTAGTTTGGGACTAGATGGCGCTGTGTAAAATGTCGACCCAATATTTATTTATTTATTTCATCATCAGCCCGGAGACGTCCACTGCTGAACGAAGGCATCCCCCTTAGACCGCCACACTGTACGACAACCTGCCATTTGCATCCACCGGTTGCCCGCGACTTTTACAATGTCGTCAGTCCACCTATACTAGTGGGAGGCCTTCCTACGCTGCGTCTTCCGGTTCGCGGTCGCCACTCAAGAACCTTTCTTCCCCATCGGTTATCAGTTCTTCGAGCGATGTGGCCTGCCCATTGCCACTTCAACTTGCAAACCCTGCGAGCTATGTCGGTGGTTTATTTATTTAAGTATAATGTATATTTATTTACATAAGAACATATTATAAATGATAATTAGTTTATTTATTTTGTAGGTAACCATGGTGACCCTAACAGTGGAAGATTTCGGTCAGCACAAGGAGGAGACCGTGAAGAGGTTCACTTGGCGTACTAGCAGTGGGTTCGAGCTCAACGCCATATCTTACGGAGCCATCGTGCAGTCTATCAAGGTAAGCCTTTACCTATTGTCGAAACTGCGTTTGACTTTGCAAAAATATGTCCTTCACGCCAGAATCCTCACTTCCGAAAACTTCATGAAAATCAATTTGACAAAGCCAAAATTTAGTGATGAATTAGTCATAACAAGTGACCAATGTTAGATAATAAGTCGCATCCATAGAGATATATTACGTAGGTATAAGGTACTTATAGGTCTGTGGTAGCATCATAATTCCGAAGTTATAGGTAAGTAGGGTACCTGGGACTAGGAATGTCCTAAAAATGCATCCAGAACCACCGGAGGACGGGCAGCAGCGTCCTGATTAACGGTGGTAACACTGCGATCCCCAAGCCGCCTGCCAAGCGTGGGGATTATGGCAACCCCTCCCTATTAGGGGGAGCTAGGCCTTCGTCCAGCAGTGGACGTCTTCGGGCTGATGAGTGAGTGAGTGAGTGAGAGTTAGGGTTTGATGAGGTTTTTGACATGAAAGTTACGCCAGGATCCTCACCTCTCAAGCGAGCGAACGGTGGGGGTTATCGACGTGGTTTAGATTCTAAAATTTAGCCGTCAATTTGTCATGACGCCATGCAAAATTGCAAAAGCAGTGCCATCAAAAAAGAATCAAAATCAATTCATAATTGGCGGAGTAATCAAACAAAAAAAAAATACATTGAGTCGAAAAGAGAACCTCCTTTTTTGAAATCAGTTAAAAACAGCAAAAATATCGACAATGTTCGTAAAAATCGAGGAAATTTGTTAGTAGGTGACGGATTTTATCAACAATTTATTAATCAACAAAATACACCATTACATTTAGATAATAATATATTTATAATAGTATTATAGATAATAATAGTATTTTCCCCATAATAACTATATTTTTGTAGAGAAAAAGCAACTCGATACATTCTTTGATGCTTTTCACTATGGGATATACTTAATATTTATAAATATTACCTATATCCCGCGATCGGCCTTTAAGCTGGCTTTTTACAATGGGGTTATAATATATATTATATCCCGCGATTGGAGAGGTAATATTATATTACACAGTGTGAATACGGTTCCATTTAAAAGTACGGTGAGCAATATTAATTTATATCTCGAGCTATAATAATTATATAATTATTATAAATTATATCTCATAGTGAAAAGTCAGCGTTGGCATTGTTATTAATTGATATAATTTATACTTAAAAAAATATTTTTTTTTGCTAGTATCAGACTTTCGTAAGCTAATTAGATATGATGCGCTCACAGGTTCCCGACAAGAACGGCGTCGTCGAAGACGTCGTCTTAGGTTTCGACGATCTCCAAAGCTACGTGTCTCGAACCAGCTTCCACTACTTAGGCGCAACGTTGGGCAGGTGTGACAACAGGATTGCCGGTGCGACTTTCACTATCGACGGGATTACGTATCAGCTAGCGAAAAATGCAGGAGATAACGCTTTGCATGGAGGCATTGTTGGCTTTGATAAGGTGATTATGACGTCAATATAATACATACTTAAGTAATTATTTATTTAAGCAATAGAGTGGCGGGACGTTCCCCTGGTGGTAAGCATCACGTCTGTCCATAACAGTAGCAGTGCTAGAATTGTGGACACGCGAACAAAATTCTGCCCTGCACTGCACTCGTCAGAGCCCAGGATTCCTCGGGTACATTGCCTTTCAAACCGAAACAATAATGCTTGCCCACTACTGCTTGGCTTTGCATAACTGGTAAAGTTGAATAGTTAGCGCTATTATCAGACCTTATTAGGGGACTCGAATACCTTCGATGAAATGTATTAGTTTCTGTTGAACTATATCTAAGTATGACAAAATAGTCTAGACCACGGCTCTAGACTATTTTGTCATACTTAGATATAGTCCTATAGTGGCCTATGGGAAAACCTCTAGACTCAAAATCGTGAGGTCTTGGGTTATAATCCGTGCCCGTCCCTATGAGTTCTTTATAGTTTTTTTTACCATTGGTTTTTCGGTGAGAGTAAACATCGTGAGGAAAACTGCATACAACCAGTGTAGAGATCAACTGAGCAAGCGTGGTGAATATGGCCCCATCGTTTTCGAAGGAAGGTAGGACGAATTCTACAGCACAGAAAAAATAATAGTACTACGTACCTACAGTGGACTATGCAATTAACATGATTTATTACCCACATCATTCATCCTTCATTAATCCTTCCAGGTGAACTGGCACTCAACCATCGACAACACGAAGGTTACCTTCAGCTACCTGTCCAAAGACGGCGAAGAAGGCTACCCAGGAGACCTGGTGACATCAGTGAGCTATGACGTCACAGAAGATGGAACATTCCTGGTGGAGTTTACCGCCACGACCACTAAGCGGACGGTGGTGAACTTGACCAACATCTCGTACTTCAATCTAGCTGGTCACGATGGAGGAGCGGAGGAACTCTACAAGCATGTTGTGGTTATTAATGCTGACAAGTAAGACATTTACGTTTTTTTGTTTTATAACAAACTTGTCGTGTTGGAGAAGAATGAGAGCAATGCCATCATCTATCATCAGCCCGGAGACGTCCACTGCTCAACCAAGGCCTCCCCCTTAAACAGACACACTGTTCGACCACATGCCATTTGCTACCACCGGTTTCCTGCGACTTTCACAATATCGTCGGTCCACCTAGAAGGAGGCCGCGCCTACTCTGCATCTTTCGGTTCGCAGTCGCCATTCAAGAACCTTTCTTCCCCATCGGTTATCAGATCTTCGAGCGATGTGTCCTGCCCTGCGTCACTTTAACTTGCAACCCCTGCGAGCTATGTCGGTGACATTGATTCTTTAACGAATATCCTCGTTCCGGATTTCATCACGCAAAGTAACTCGGAGCACAACTCTCTCCATTGCCCGTTGCGTGACTCTGAGTTTCTCCAAGAAGTCAAGTCAGTTAAAGACTACGTTTCAGTTCCATATGTCAACACTGGCAACACACACTGGCTAAAGACCCAATGCACTCTCTTAATATTTGTGTATGTGTGTCTTTCCATTTGCTAATGTCCTGACCACAGAGTAAGAAAGTTCTTTCCTCAGTAGTCCTGCGAGACTGAGACATCTTTTGTTTCTACTTTCTTTGGCGTCTTGTCGGTTGCGGGTATTTTTGACCTGCCTTTCTATAAATCGTGTTCAATTTGATCCTGACAAGTTTGCCTACTTCGGACCCTTACCAGTTTCAGCATTCACGTTTGGTTTCATCAATCTTCTTTCATCCATTCTCAAAGGTGTTCAAGCTATTTAGATTTTTCGACCGACTTCAAAAAAGGCGGTTCTCAATTCGACAGTTTTTTTTTGTTTGTATGTGACGCAGTTACTCCGCCAATTATGAATTGTTTTTTGTTTGGTAAGTGATACTTCAGAGGTGATTCGATATACATTTTATCGAAATTGGTTCCGTAGTTTGGTTTTAAAATCGAAATTACTGGAATAATTCAAAATTACTGGAAAATATGAAGATGTCATCCAGGTAGTGCAACTACGATTGACGTCGGTTTTAAAAAAAACCGTATTATTATATTGCCAGCTGTCTAGAAAATTCCTCGGCCCTTATAGGTGGATCCTTGCCATCTAAGTAGTAATCCCATTTTTTTTAAACTCAATGATACTAGAGCTTACTTTATTGTTTTTCAGGATAACTGAGACGACAAAGGACTTGATTCCTACGGGTGTGTTCATCCCTGTAGGCGGGACTCCGTTCGACTTCCGCTCGGCTACCAACCTGGGCGCGGCCATGGCTAGAGGAGACGAGCTCTTTGGTAACAACTACTGCGTATCCACGTATGGAAATAAGGTAAGTTCACAACTATACAGGCTGAGTGGTAAAATATTTTTTAATACTCAAGGGAGGTATTTGGTAAGCGATTCTTGTTACGGATATATTTAGTGTAAAAAATGACCTGAACATTTGACTTAATTATACTTATAATTAAATAATAATAAATAATTAATTATAATATTATAATTATTTTTGGTTACTAGCGCATAGGAACCTATTTTGCATCTCTTCTAACATCTTCGTTTCTTACCCGTGGCACAGAATAAATAATACTACTACGTACAGAAAGTTAACTCTACTATACTAGGCAATAAAGTAGCAATTCAACTCGCACAGCGCTGGATACCGCTCGCTATATTCACCTAGATATACCGCTCTCTTTCTATCACGTTTGCTTAGTTACGTGCGACGAGGCTAGCATGCGGGCGGCCACTGACTTCTGCCTTGCATTGTCCACCCGGACGGAGCGCCGGCCGAACATACCTAAACTGCGGAGCGACACCCCCCTGCCCGTGGCACAACGGACTAATAATGACTCACAGTCTTACTTAAATAAACTTCACAACCGTTAATCACTGCTTAAGATGCTCTGTCAACTTCTTTCTGACGCGAAGCGTCACATGCAAAAACAAAACAGAGAAGTTTAAGCAGTGACTAAGTTTTGAGCGGCGTTTTTAGGTAAGGCCGTCACTGTCTGTTGAGCCAAAGAGAATATAATTATTATCCCAAACACAACCAAACTATAACTTGGGGAACTGGCGCTACCAGCAGTGCGACTACGGTTTTATATCGATATTATATCGTCTTCGTAACATCACACACATCACATCAACAGCCGGAAAACGTCCACTGCTGGACGCCTCCCTCTTAATAGGGAGGGGTTGCCATAATCCCCTCGCTTGGCAGGCATCTTTGGGACAGATCATTACAATGCATTTTTAGGTTTTATCGATTTGTATCATTTTCTGCCGCGATTAAAATATGGTTTCGAACTAATAAGTGCATTTTTATATCCAATAGGCTAGATGACTGGTTTTTTTATTGACCTTTTAAAATGTGTCCGATAAATATAGCTAATTAATGAAAAGAAAATTAAAATCTGATCAAAAATAAGCAACTTATAAGCATTTTAATATCATGCTAGATAGAGAAGCGAAATAGCAATCGTGACGTCACTTCTCTATACGCCATATAAATTCTATTCAGACGAGTAAGGCGTGACGTCATTTTTTGTTTTGTGGGAAAGGGACAGAGTTGTCTCTAACAAAAACTTTAAACGCTCATATATCAGAACATTAATTACCGATTTAAATTATTTTTTCAATAGACATACTATTTTTACGTAAATTATTCATCAAAGCTATTGGTTTCAACAATATAAACATCAGTCATCTACTCTATTGTCTCGGAAATGGAAACGGTAACAGGGTTAGTGCCAGAACATTTCGTCATCGCATTGTTATGCTCCATCGATTTATAAAAGATTCATTTCCGTTGCGAGTAAAAATATGATCTTGGTCAAATAAGCATTACGTAATCCAATCGAGTTTAAAAGTTAATTTTTCACAGGGCCTTAACTTCGTATCGAGAGTGACCCACCCGCCTTCAGGCCGCTCGTTAGAAATCTATAGCGATCAGCCAGGCGTCCAATTTTACACTGCCAACTTCTTACCAGCACCTTACGAGACTGCTCTCGCGGGGAAAAAAGGCGTGGGCTACAGGAAGCATGGCGCATTCTGCCTGATGACACATAACTACCCCGACGCGGTACACCACACTAACTTCCCTAAGGTAGTGTTGAGTCCAGGGGAAGTGTACAGACATAAGGTCCAGTATACGTTTACGGCTGAGAATAGTGTGGAGCCACGTGTGGTATCTACTTAGAGCTTTTAAATAAACATTGTATGTGTTATACTGGTTGTTTTAATACTACGAAAGTTAAACAGGCAAGTCCTATAAGTTCTAGATCTTGACTTGTAGATCCACAACTCATGTGGGACCTTTTCAAATAAAATGTTTTTTTTTTATGGAGATGCTAGGTGTTTGACAACAACTCGCCATGAATAACTAATTGCTAAACAATGTTTAGTGACGGTGCGGTCGATATGGTAAACAAACAGAGCTTGGAATAAGAACAGGGTTAAAATGGTCGCGTTTAGCAATTCTGCAATAAGATCCTATGATGTATCATTTCGCAAATCGTAAAACGGTCACTTATTCATACTATGACTATACTATTGCATACTATTTGCATTCTGCAAATGATTCTATTACGGAATTCATTAGTTTGACAGTTTTCTATAAAAAGTTGTGAAATGGTCGATGTAAGATGAATTGCATAAAGACAACTAGCAGATTCGTTTGAAGTTACTCGAGAGCAACTTTTTACAATTCAGTTTTTTAGATGAACTGCTTGTAGGGGAATTGCTTAATGCGGCCATTTTAGACCCCCTTTTCTTATTCCAAGCCCAGCTACTGGCTTCTCAAGGCGATGCTACCGGAACACTACTAAAAGCAATAGTTGAATTAGATATGAGTGATCATATAATGTGTATATTCGTGGTCAGGTTGGTTAGGTTAGATCAATCTGACCACGGACATTACCCAATCTGATCACGGACACTACATAATCTGACTAAAGATGCTACCTAATCTGACCACGGGCACTACCCAATCAGAGCACATTCCCTACCCAATCCGACCACGGGCACTACCCAATCAGAACATGTTCACTTCGCGATCTGATGACAGACACTACCCCAACTGACCAGGGATAGTACCCAATCTGACCACGGACACTAACCCATCCGACCACGGTTAATACCCAATCCGACCACTAACACTGGTTGCCGTCCATCCAAAGGTTGCCTGGAAGAAATCGCTTAAGGTGATAAGGCCGCCCCTTGTACTGCCAAATAATGTACCTACACTGATTATTTGTAAGTTGTTCTATATTTCTGGTGTGCAATAAAGTTATATTGTATTGTATTGTAACACTACCCAATATGACCACGCCGGTTACAACCCAATCCGATCACGGACTGAAAACTGCCTAATACAGGCTGACATTGAATTCATTGGCATTATTTAGTGGTCATTCTACTCATCATAATGTACAACCTGTACCATGAAACGAACCCTGACAACGGGAAAAAATATCGGCTGTCCCATACAAAAAATGCAATATGCACGACAAAATGTATGCAGCTGTTTTTATTTATGATTTCCGCGTTGGTTTCGTAGTTAAAGTTTATCATATTGATGGATGATTGATGACTACAATGATCTTTTGGCTTAGTAATACCGAAACACGTAATTTTGTCCTATATTTGATTAACTAATGTCTCCATGGGCATGATGCCCTTAGCATCAGACGCAAATTATAAAAATGGGTGTCATACTATGACACCCGGTGTGAACGGAGTGCCATATGCTCAGAGTAAATAAAAATAAAATAAATTACTCTAAGGCCATAAGCTATTCAACAAATATATCTACTTGTACCTATATCATTTTCGTGTTACCACCTTGCATTGTTTACCCAACGCAAAAACTAGTCTATCTTTGTAAATTTTTGGACGCTCGGACCTCCCCCCATGTCCCCCCTATATCTACGCCCGTGGATGTCTCCATACATTTATTTACTATTTAGCCTACTGCACAATAACATAGCGATTGTATCCAGAATCCACTGCCAGTCGGCAGCGTAACCAGCATGCTGGCGGCATTGCCGTGTCGAATGGCAATGCTTAGGACGCTAAATAACAGAATGCTGGACGCCGTTGTCACGCTCGCGCATTGCAACATTTTTGAATTATATAAAATCACTGAATATAGTTATGAAATTTGTAATCGGTGAAATTAATATCGTAACAAAGATTTAGAAATAAATAAAATAAAGTTTTCATTCGTAAAACTGGCCAGAATCTGTAATCCCATTTTTAGGTAGTAAAAGTTAGGTAGTAGTAGGTAGTAAAAATTAAATTAAAATTGTTAAATTGTTGGCCCCGGTTGTTTGTTCTAGTTTCTATAACAACAACCGTCAGCCATGTCAGAGGCCTTCGGGCGGCACATTAACTCTGACACTAGGGCTGGCCACTCAGCCTATACGAACTTACTTAGTAGGTAGTAGAAACTTTGTAATGTTATTCTCAGCAGTTTCACGGACTGCAATTTTTCATAACTATATTCAGTGATTTTATATCTTCAAAAATAGCTAGCGAGACCGTGGTGCGAAGCATTCTGAGCTTTAAGTAGTTAGATACAATGTAGTTTGTTGTAGTTTGTTTATTTATACATGCACTTCAGTTTGTCTATCTTATCAAAATGTAGACCACAATTGTGGTAAAAGTAGCGATAATTATAGTACTGTTGTAAATAGATTTTGTTATTAATTTAAAAAAAAAACCTGCTTTGCCACAATTTCAGCTTTCCCGTGGGAACTGGAAAGCTACAGCTGAAAATTGACTTTTGACTTTTTGAACAACGCCTACTTTTTGTAAAACTTTAACTTTTTGAACAACGCCTACTTTTTGTAAAACTTTTACTTTATGAACAACGCCTACTTTTTGAAAAACGCCTACTTTTTGAAAAACGCCTACTGTTTGAAAAACGCATACTATTAAAAAAACGAAAACTTTTTGAAAAACGCTGGAGTTGAGTGATGAGATCTCCGGTACGTTCGTCTGGCGGTAAGCATGACGCCTGTTCATAACCATAACGAACCTAATTCAGAATGTGTTGCAATGCACAAGCGAGATACTTGCGCGCGAGATAGCAGAGCATAAGACCGCTTTTCAATAAAATTAAGTTAATACAATGTGTAACAAATATTCAACAATACTGAAGGGAATGTTTGTACTCATCATTATTAACAACTTTTACTATGGGGCCAACCTAGAAAACGCGCTCTCTAGCTGTTCCATACAAAAAGTTCATTGTCCTTGTACAACATGTATGGAACAGCTGTTTTCTTTCGCGATTTCAAGATTGGCCCCATAGTAAAAGCTGTTCATGATGATGAGTAAATATATACTTATATATACGTATTGTACGTATTGTTATACGTATTGTTGAACCTTTCTGTTACACGTTGTAAAAAAGCTAGAAGACGTTAGATAATATTGCTCACTTCAGTTTTGTATTACACAGAAGTTAAATAACGTTTGTTAACTTAATCAGCGTTTTTAAGTAAGGCCATAATTTAATTGCCGAGTATTATTGGGGTATATACCTATTGCAAGAAGAGATTTGATCATCAACATATCATTGGATTTGACATCTAATATCTCAGGGTGACGAACGCGCAGAATTTTGTTCGCAAGTTCTCAATTCTGGCACTGCTAGTTGTTATGGGCAAGCTGATGCACGTTCGCCTGGCTTGCCACCAGGGTGACGTCTTACTCGTCTCATAAAAAACCCTTTAATCCTGTATTGTGTTGAATTTTCAAATTTCAAGATGGTAACCCTTCGCATGCTACCATGTATAAATAATAATTCTACCTGCTACGTGCCATGTATAAGTATTTTGTATTATATTCATGCAAGTTTCCATTTATCATTAGAACAGAAGTGTGACCAATTTCAGTTAATTTATAAACAGTGGCAGACAACTTCACTTCAGTATCACGCCGGTGTCGGAGCGAAGGGGACGCGTTATCATTATCAGCTGTAAGTGTTATCATTTATTGTTTTGTTAGCGGCCAGTGTTGATAACCGATTATGTACGAGGAAGAGGAGCTAAATCCTCGGGCGTATACGCATGTTTTAAAACTGCTTCTCAGTTTAATTTGCCTCTTGAGATATCTACAAACATACTTAAGATTATAGGTACCTAGGTAGAAATTAAGTGAATAAATGTATTAAATATTAAGTTCTTCTACTACCGGTTTAACCTCTGCGTTGTCTGTCTGTCAGTCAGTCACTCAGGATAAAGGCTTTTATGGATATAGATAATATTATAATAATAATAAACTTTGTTTGAGCAATAAAAAATATACATAATGTTTTAGTAATATTATATTATTATTTTATTACATATATTATTATTATACACTTTATAACTAGCACCTATAGTATGCAACGAACTAAGACCTCGCGACCACCATACCTATCTTCCATCCAAGACCCTTGACAAATTTGGCTTGTATTTGAACCTGATATTTGTATTTGCACAGACTACTTGCTTACAAAATTTCATAAAGATCGGTTCGCAAGTTATCGTCGAACAAATATACATACAAACGCCAACATGTCTATTTAGACTCGGAAACCTTCGCTTCGCTTGGTCAATGATTGATCATTTTGATTGAAGGAATGCTTTAATTCATATGTATAGAGGTCAGTACCTACTTCATCAACAGTCAGATAACATCCTAAGAAGGCCTCCGTCTTAATAAAGGGGGGGGGGGGGTCATTAACCCCACGGTTCGCAGGCGGCCTGGCGATAGGTCAGTACATACTTTGAGCACGCATGAGTTTTTAATAAAGACTCGTATGTCCCGACAAACTCATATTGCTGCATAAAATATAAATAGTCATAGTACACTACCTACAAAATGTGCACTAATAAAAAAAAATTTTTTTTAAACTATATTTAATTATTAATTAAGGAATATTTACAATTACATTATAGGTAAGTATATGTGTACAAACCCTAAAATAAATAAATGAACTAAATATAAACTACGTACAAAAAAATATATAATAGGTATATAAGTACATAAGTATATTTTAAAAAACCCTTGTACTTATATATTTTTTTTAACTATATTTAGTTATTAATTAAGGAATATTTACAATTACATTATAGGTAAGTATATGTGTACAAACCCTAAAATAAATAAATGAACTAAATATAAACTACGTACAAAAAAATATATAATAGGTATATAGTACATAAATATATTTTAAAAAACCCTTGTACTTATAAAACAAAAACGCATTATTGTTTTTAATAATAGTTTATTATAAATAATAATAATATATACAATGTGTAACAAAAAGGTTCAACAATACTGAAGGGTATGTTTGTACTCGTCATTATGAACAACTTTTACTAAAGCACCAACTCTGAAATCGCGCAAAAAAAAAAACAGCTGTTCCATACAAAAAGCTCATTGACCTTGGACAAAATGTATGGAATAGCTGAATTTTTTTGCGCGATTTCAGGGTTGGGCCCATAGTAAAAGCAGGATCGAGAGAGTACAGTTTATTTATTTTGTAGGTAACCATGGTGACCCTTACAGTGGAAGATTTCGGTAAGCACAAGGATGAGACCGTGAAGAGGTTCACTTGGCAGTCCAGCAGTGGATTCGAGCTCAACGCCATATCTTACGGAGCCATCGTGCAGTCTATCAAGGTAAAGCCTTAAGTAGGTAGTACCGAAACTGTGCATGATATTGTGCACAAAGAACTCGCTCTTACGTGCCATCTGAGTAAGAACAGTTACGACAGTATGGTCTCGATAGGTCGTAGCTGGGTAGCAGTCGCGCCAGATTCTCTGTATAGTTATTTATTATTTTAAGGCACAAGGTCTCGTGAAGATTTGATAGTAAGTACCTACTTATTTACTTTTTTAATGACGAGCCAAACGAGACGTTCGTCTGGTGGTAAGCATCACGCCTGCCCTTATCAGTAGAGAACGAAATCCTGCGCCGCACTGCACCGCGCTCGTCACCCTGAGATATTAGATGTCAAATCTCTTCATGTCCAGTTCTTGCTCTGTGGATATACTTATTGATGAACTAAGCATAGGTATATTTTTTTAATATCTTGACATAGTCTACTTAGCAGTAGAACTTTCTTAAGCTGATTAAAAATGTCACCGCCACAGGTTCCCGACAAGAACGGTATCGTCGAAGATGTCGTCTTAGGTTTCGACGATCTCCAAAGCTACGTGTCGCGCAACATCGCCTATTTTGGCGCAGCGGTTGGCAGATGCGCCAACAGGATAGGCGGTGCGACTTTCAGTATCGACGGGAATAAGTACCAGCTAGCGAAAAATGTGGGAGACGACGCGTTGCATGGAGGCATTGTTGGCTTTGATAAGGTGATTATGACGTCAGATACATAAGTAATTATGTTTTTAAGCAATGAAGTGACGGAAAGAGCGAGACGTTTGCCTGGTGGTAAACATCACCCCTGCCCGTAACAGTAGCAGTTCCAGAACTGTGAACTTCTGCGAACCAAATCCTGCGCCGCACTGCACTGTGCTCGTCACCCTGAGATATTACATGTGAAATATCTTCATGCCCAGTAAATTTATCTGGTAACATTGCCCTTCAAATTCAAACCGAAATGCTTGAATGACTTGCAATGTATGTATATGGCTTGCACACTACTGCGAGGCTTTGAATAACTAGCAAAGTTGAACAGAGTTAGCTATTGTCAGAATTTTTACGATGACATTTATTAGTTTCTGTTGAATTATAAGTCTGAATAGTATAGAGTCGTTGTAGCCTAAGTGTAAAGATCGTTATACTCGAAATCGTTTAAATCCGGGCCCTACCAATGAGCTCTTAGGAATTTAAATACTAATTTTAATAATAAATAATATTAATTTCCATACCACTGGCTTTTCGATGGAGAAAACATCGCGAGAAACACTTCATACCTACCTACGTCTGGAGAAGAAATTCAAATTCATGTCATATGTGAATTTACCAACCCGCAATTGGGCTAGCTAGTCGGTCGTGGTGGATATGGCGTCCCATCGTTTTGTCCCACAGCAGACTATTAAAAGGCTAATTATTTACCACATCATTAATCCTTCCAGGTGAACTGGCACACAACCATTGATAACACGAAGGTTACCTTCAGCTACCTGTCCAAAGACGGCGAAGAAGGCTACCCAGGAGACCTGGTGACATCAGTGAGCTATGACGTCACTGAAGATGGAACATTCCTGATGGAGTTTACCGCCACGACCACTAAGCGGACGGTGGTGAACTTGACCAACCACTCGTACTTCAATCTAGCTGGTCACGATGGAGGAGCGGAGGAGCTCTACAAGCATGTAGTGGTTATTAATGCTGACAAGTAAGACATTTACGATATTATTAAATTTTTTGAACAAACTTGCCGTGTTGGTGAAGAAAGGTAGTATCGAACACTTACCAATAAAATATATGTAATTATATGCAATAGTCAATATATGGACCTGGGTAGTACGTATGTCCTAAAAATGTACCTAGAGAACCCGCGGAGGACGGGCAGCAGCGTCTTCTCGGTTAACGGTGGTGAGCATCCTGCGATCCCCAAGCCGCGCCTGCCAAGCGTAGGTATTATGGCAACCCCTGCCTATTAAGGGGAGGCCTGAGTTTTGGCGGGAACGCGAGAAAATCATGTTGCTGCATTGTATTATTTTCCAAAACTTGTGTTTTTTCGAGTGTTAATGCATAAAAATGGTGGCGTTTTATTCATTAAGTGCTGATTTACGAGCAAAAGTGTGGGCAAGTGATATAATGTAGTGAAACGTGTCTTTTCGTGTTGTTTCCAAAACTCCGAAGAAGCTTGTAGTAAAGTTGCCACGACTTTACTAGGGTATGATTGGACTTGACTGTGACTTACTGTGTGTGACTTGGACTGTGACTACGACTCATTTAACTGGAGAAAGAAGGATCGACGAAGAAAAATGTATTCGGCTGAAGGACTAGTATCCATGGCCAGGAACTATTAAAAACAACAACAAAGGGGTGGCCTTCGTCCAGCAGTGGACATCTTTCAGCTGATGAATATACGGAATAGCAAAAGTTTTAGGTTTTATGTCACAGCCACGTCTGGTCAGTGCTAAGCCAGCGCCATAGCTTTTTTTAATTTCCTTTCAGAAAATCTCCCATAAATTACTATGTACGGGCCCAGTCCTGTGCATGTTGCGCCAACAACGTCAATACTTGCCAGAAATAACTACAATCATGTCGCTGCATTATATTTTCATAACTAGTGCATTTTCGGGAATTAATGATAAAAATGGTGGTGTTTTATTCATTGAGTGTTGAATTACATGCACAAGTGTGAGCAAGTGATATAATGTGGTGAAACATGTCTTTTCGTGTTGTTTTCAAAACTCCGTAGAAGCTCATAGTAAAGTCGCCACAACTTTACTAGGGTATGACTTGGACTCGACTTTGACTAATTTCGTGTGACTAACTGTGACTTCATGACATATTTGATAATACTACAAAAACTTGAACATTAATAATATACTTGAGTCTGGTAGAATGCACAACGTGCGATGCCAATAACAAAGGAAAAAAAATACTACAGCTTACTTTTTACTTGCTTTTTGTTTTTAGAATAACTGAAACGACAGACAACTCGATTCCTACGGGTGCTTTCATCCCTGTAGGCGGGACTCCATTCGACTTCCGCTCGGCTACCAACCTGGGTGCGGCCATGGCTAGAGGAGACGAGCTCTTTGATGATAACTACTGCGTATCCACGTATGGAAATAAGGTCAGATTCTTCACAACTATACAGGCTGACTCGTAAAATATTTTTTTATACTGAAGGGACCTTCCTGTATTGGATGGAAGGATTTGGTACTCGATTCTTGTTACGATATAAATAAAAAAAGTTGTTTTCCTAATCTTGTTATTATATGTTTTTTAGATTTTAATAATATAAATATAATGATATTATATGTACCGGAGACGTTCACTGCTGAACGAAGGCCTCCCCCTTAGGCCACCACACTGTACGACAACCTGCCATTTGCATCCGCCGGTTCCCCGCGACTATAATTATGTGATTATATGTATATAAGTTTATGAAATGTTATTTTTTTTCACAGGGCCTTAACTTCGTATCTCGAGTGACGCACCCGCCTTCAGGCCGCTCCTTAGAAGTTTACAGCGATCAGCCCGGCGTCCAACTTTACACTACCAACTTCTTACCGCCACCGTCCGAGCCGGCTCTCGAGGGGAAACAAGGCGTGGGCTACAGGAAGCATGGGGCATTCTGCCTGGAGACACAGAACTACCCCGACGCGGTGCACCACGCTAACTTCCCTAAGGCAGTATTGAGTCCGGGGGAAGTGTACAGACATAAGGTCCAGTATAAGTTTAGAGTTGAGAATAGTGTGGAGCCACGTGTGGTATTTGCTTAGAGCTTTTAAATAAACTTGTTTGTGTTATACTGGTTGTTTTTATGTTAAGAAGGTTACAGGCAAGTCGGTTCATTAAAATTCAAAATTCATGAAGTTCTATAACAAATACTTGTTGAAATGGTCCTATTTCAATTTAAAAAAAACTGACAGGCTAGGTGTTTGACTTCGTACTTAATGTTAACGTGTGAAAGTGACAGTGCGGTCGAAAATTGTAAACAAACCGAGCCCGGAATAAGACCAAATTTTTTTTCTTATCATGTGTCGAGACGAGCATGAAGTTAAAATTAATAAACGAACTCTTACGCAGCAATTGACTGCCTAACTCAGATATAAGAATAAAACAATATATTTGTTACACATTATCACTATTTTATTTATCTTAACAATTTTATTAAAATAAATCATGCCTTATACGAAATATTTAAGTATCTAGATCTAACTCTTATTGGCCTGTCATGCTGAAATTTAACCCCATCCTCTAGATAAATGTAATGCGGCATTCCCATACCCCCAGATCCAGTTTAGCGGTCTCAATGCTAAGTGCACGCAGTTTCAGCTAAAAATTAATTTAATATTAAAAAAAGTTTTAATTAAAATGATGGATATTCTATTCTATTTTATGCTACATGCCATTATGTTTCCTATAGTTAACACAATTATACATCTCTAAAATTTTTGCATGGGTACGATTTTATTGTATTAATTAATTAAAAGAATTGTCATTTAAAAATAAAAGAAACGCAGCAAAATGTTTGTTTTGTCATGTTTTAACAAAAGGTTTGGCAGATAGAACAGGCTACGGAACCAGTTAAATACTAGATACAAATGTACCTATTTAAACTGGGCTTACAGAGACACCGAGAAAAGTCATGATATGATAATGTTAGACTTTTGCCTCCTTAGCTTTGTTCATACTACGTAATGTGGTCGGTTTAATGCGATCTCTGAAACCGCAACGATAAGGGACAACTTGACCAATGTCGTGCGCCAGACGTCACTACTCTGGAAACATAATCGCCAATGATTTGTCCCTGAATACACGCCTTAACCCAATGACCGCCACATTCGCCTATACTTGACAATAGATAGCGGGCGTTGTATGTCGACGACTTCAATAAATGACAAGTGTATGGCCTACAAAACAAAAGCAAAATAACATGGTCGTCCATTTGTAAACAGTCGTCTCTTACCATTTGGAGAGCGTTTAATTCGTTGCATCACCTAGCCATAACCATACCTACCGCCATTACCTTTGTTATACCATTTTACCACCTAAAAACACCTAAGTACTTAGCAAGAAAAAACACCAAAAGAACTTAAAAATAATACAAAATAAAATTAAGGATAAAAAATACTCGTCTTGGTCTATAATTGAGGTTCTCGTAGTGTATTTTTTTTCTGGTATAGTACAGAATATGTACAGAATAAAGAATTTCTATTCCAATTCTTTACTCAAAAAAAAGAAGTTATTTTTGTAAGTTTTTAGTATTAAATCGCTAAACACAGACGTTGACGCATTTTCGTGGCACTCAATGGGTTAAAGCTAACTTATCCTAAAACCATGTTACCCCTATAAAGAAGCTTCCAGGCCATTGTGTCTGTTCTCCCCGTTCTCCTTAATCTCTCCCCATGTGAGGTTAAGGCTCTTCTTCATGTTTTCATCCAGGGGAGGGATGAGGGCGCGCGGGAGGAGGAACGTTGAAAGGTTGAACAGATCCAGAAATACCTTGTAGCGGTCACTGAAAGGGAAATGTGATTTTCTGTCATGTACTTAGACGTAGAAAAAATACAATCTAATTATCTGCTTCCTAAGGCGCAAGATGGCCTGTCTGGCCCGGACATGGCAAGGTCGTCTTTCCATTCCATTCAAATTTCAAACAAAACGCACGGAAATAAAGTTGCAATTGAGTGCATAACTGAGTACGGAGCATAATTTCATTGGCGCTTAATATATTGAGACATTTGATGGCGCCTTCCATTAGCCTTGTAAATTTTTCAACCGACTTCGAAAAAGGAGGTTCTCAATTCGACTGTAGGTTTTTTGTGTTTGTTACGCTATTACTACGCCGAATGACTTCCAATTTTTATTTGGTAGGTCATACTTCAGATGTCCCATATACATTTTATCGAAATCTGTTCAATAGGCATGATGACTACAATTTTTTTATTACCTCGTTAAAAAGCTGATTATCAATAGAGCCTATCAACGAAAACAAAATTTTAAATTATTCAAAAATAAATAAGTTCTAAGAATTTTAATTTCAAGCTAGACAGAGAGCGCGCTATACTGAGCTATGGCGTCAAGCCTCAGGCGCGGCAAACAAATGCTATACTAACACGTGCTTTGCGAGAAAGGGATAGAGCATCCCCTCTCTATCCCCACCTAAAACTTTAAACGCTCATATCTCAGAGATTTATCAGCCAATACAATTTATTTTTTCAGTATGTGTAATGTATTTAGTTATATTCATCACTAAGCCTGTTATTTGTCAAAAATTTAACATTAGGCCACACGCCTATTGTTTGGTTTTAAATCAAAATTACTGTAATAAATCAAAATAACTGGAAAATATGAAGATGTGAGTTTTATTTTAAATAATATTATTTAAACCACTTAGTAGGTATTGGATGGATTTTGATACCTAGCCTTTTTAAGCGACTTCAAAAAAGGAGGAGGTATTTATGTTCACCGCTTTTTTATTGCTTACACCAAAGAAACAATCAATTATGTTTTTTTGTTGGTTATAATGTTTGTTGGTGGTCCCAAATTATTTGGATGTGTAAAAAGTCTGGTGTTTAAAAAAAAAGTTTTGTTGTTTACTGGAGGGTGACATACCTGAGTGTAGACCGAAGGTACTGGTACCCTGAGGAGCCTCCGGTGCCGAGTTGCTGCGAGCCTATCATACGCTGCACCATGATCACGTGGTTATCTAAGGAAACATCATCAAGGAATGAGTCTTGCACAGGTCTGAATATCGCCATCCATATCTAAAATCGGGCGGTGCGAGCAGTTCGATGGCACAGTGGTTTATTAAGTGCTGCACGCTGAGCCGTCAACCGTGGTCTGGCGACTGATAGTGGACGCGATAGGTGGCCAAGCCCAACCACTGTCAGCGACGCAACCACTAAAGCCACTAGACACTGACGCAGCTGCAGCATCAGTTGTAGTGACATCCGCGTGATTGAGGCTTTACTGTTTGCTTTCGCCACAGAAAAGCGAAAGCCTTACTTCAGTGGCTATCGCCAACACGTGTCAACATTTAGTGGCTATGTAGTGTGCGGTGTTTTTTAAATGACGCATCTCCCACAACCGGGTTAGAAGTTTGCAAGCATTATGTAATAATATATGCTTTCTTAGTTCAAGGTTTTCCTCGTCAGTGGTTTTAAAATGGCGTAATGGGTCACTGACAGGGACCGCGGAACGGAAGTACCTACTCCATGATGGATAGGGGGGACAAACATCTTTGGTCACTCCCTTTCTTTCTCCGGCCTCGGCTTCCTCCGGTCTATTTACTGCAGTTACAAGACAAAACAGAGATGACTAGGTCAATCAAATTATCGGTCAAATCTCTCCGACAAATTTTCATACGTATCAACGTATATAAGCGCTTTTTCATTTAAGAAAAAACAAAGCTCTGTGAAGGATAGTACCTTCTTTACCAGGTAGTGAAATTTGAGGGGGCTCCCCCCTCCGTTTGATTTTAAGGGGGGCATTTGCCCCCTGCCGCTGATCACCGAACAAATGCACCAAGATAGCTCCAAATTAAGTATTCTAAATCATCAACAGCCAGAAAACCTCTACTGCTGGACAAAGACCGGGGGGTCTTTGTCCAGCAGTAGACGTTTCAATGGAAGTTTGCCATCATCCCCACGCTTGGCAGGCGGCTTGGGAATCTCAGAATGCTCACCACCGTTAACCGAGAGGCCGCCGCTGCCCGTCCTCCGTTAGTTCTGGATGCAGTTTTAGGATATACACATATCCTCTCATTTAAATAAGTACAAGTGATGGTACTCACAGCGCCACTTGGTGATGAGGCTGTCCATGTCCATGAGCAGCACGAGCAGCTGATGCGGCTGCGAGAAGCGCGGCTCGTCGCGGTAGAACGTGATCATGATGGCGCCTTGCAGCGCGCGGTGCGACAGTCTGCAAACAAACGATTACCATCATTACCTCCAATTCCCAACACGTCGTGATAGCCTTGTTGGAGAGTAGACAAGCTTCGTCTTCATAACATTTTTGATTAAACACCTGGCTCGTTATGATGGTTTTTCGAAATTTGCGAAAGACTTTGAGAGTCATAGTCATACCATGGTATAATAATATACTCCGCCAAGTATGACACTCCCGAGCGACAAAGGTAACGTGGGTGACACAAGCCTACGTCATCGACGTGAAATGACCAGTAGCGTGAAATAATAACTCCCCGTTCTCCTTATATTACCTGTGGGAATCCCATAAAACTTATTGTGATTTTAGTTGAAACTATGTTAATTCGTGTTTAACTTGGATCTTGAGCGGACACGAAATGATAATTGAAATGATTTGTGTATTTTATAGTTAATAAATTATTAACAGATTTGATTCCCTATTTTCCAATTTTGTTGCCATAAAGTGGCAACTGGTGTGACGTAGGCAAGTGTCACTCCCGTAGTAGCAGACTTTTTTTAAATCATAAGTCATACTAGTCAATTTCTCTGGTCATACCACTGGCTTTACGGTAAAGAAAATTATTGTGTGTGTTCGGAAAGGAAGAATGGTATTATCATGGTGTATTATGTTCATATAAAGTGGTGATAATTATTGGCTCACTCACTCTTGTCTTATGCATCCGCACAGCATCATGCGTAGTGGGTATTACATCCAGTATTGGGATGTAAGTGTAACTTGTAGAAGGGCTGAAACTGTATGCATGCATGCAGTATCTAACTATAGGTATAGCTGTTGTAGAGAACGGATGCTGCGTCTTGTATTTTACAAAATAATTTGGCAGCTGGGAGAGGTGTTTATTAACATAAAACTCTGTCGTAGACACCCTTTTTAAGCTTCACGGAAGTAGACAATCGAGAGAAGATCTTCAGGAGAGACTTCAAGAGAAATGTATCTTGAAGGTTAACAAAAACCCAGCCGGTATAATGCTTGGCTTCCAGTTATGCATGTCCCCAACAAAAGGAAAAATCTAAGATTTGGGCAGGATTTTTGGATAGTAACCTGCGCTCTCCGCGCGACCTCAGCGCGTCGTGGACCGCGGGGTCGAAGATGGAACGGTAGATCTCACGCCGGTTCTCTGCGTCTTGCAATCGGTGCCGACGGACGCCTTCGTTTGGCTCTTTCTGCGAAAATATTATGAGGTTACTGCTAGTATATGTAGGGAGGACAAGGTTTGCTATAGAACAAATTAAAAAAGGGATATCTTTGAACACAAGGTACACAATTTTCGAAAGGCGACGACCGAAGAGCCCAATGCATTACTGTATATTGTTGGGGTTCAATATTCTGGGTGAGGTAAATGTGACACCATCGAGCAAGCAAGTTTGCTGTCTGACTCGAAGACATAAATATATTATTACTACACACAAGCTGCTAATATTTTGAAAGGTTCCTCCACCAAAATTGGGTGACCTCGGGGATGTTTGCCTGTGTCAAGTTTTAGGGTGGCCTTAACGGGGCGGTCGCCTTCTCGGCGTATTAAATGCAATTGCACTTAGCATTGCTAACTTACTGTATCAGGATTTTATCGGCTTGTTCTATACATACATTGAAACAATTAAGTGAATTCTCACCATGGCTTCTTCAATGTCCTCGGCGAGCATCTTGTCGACGACTGTCTGGAACTTGCCCCAGAAGTTGAACCCGTGCGTGTTGAGGCCAGGGGTTCTCTCCAGCCACCGTTCGATTAGAGCTAGCAGCGCTGGCTCGCTCTCTGACCTCGAATGCAAAGAAACCGACGTCAATTTGTATCAAATTCCAGCACTTACTTGATGGTAGGTCTCATTTTCTGAAGGCCACATAGGTAAATTTTGTTCACGAAGTTTGAAGAAAGTGTTCTTACTTGTGAAGCGCTTCCATAGCTTCAGGGTCGTCTCCGAACACTGTTTGATAGTTCTGGTTGTACTTCACGCGCAGCGCCTGTTTCAGACCTAGCTGAAAGTTTTACAAAAATAATTTTAAATGTGAACTTCATATATTGCCCGCGGGACTGCATACTAAGCTGCCTTATAGATCAGTTGGTAGTACCTCTGCTTTGTGAGCTTTGTTGTATGGGTTTGATTCCCAGACATTTACCTCTCCATAATATTATATCCTCTATGTATTTACAAAAAAAGCGTAGGTATAAGGATTCTATCAGTTATCTATCTGGCTCACATAGTACATCTTTGTCGTGCTGTACGAAATGCTGAACAATATTTTTCTAATAAGTTTTTGGACAGTTACCATCTCTGAGTGAGTGTACACTTGTTGACGCCTGAAGTTGCGGATATTTAATGAAATATTAGCAGCACCCTGTGGTTACACATATTCAAACAACAGCCAGAAGACGTCCACTGTTGGACAAAGGCCTCTCCCTTAACGGGGAGAGGTTGCCATAAGCATGCCCCACGCTTGGCAGGCGACTTGTGCATTGCAAAATGTTCACCGTTAACCATTAATTAATCTATGCCGTTAACCGAGTGGACGCTACTGCCCGTCCTGCGGTTGTTCTGGATGCAGTTTTAGGACATACCCAGGTCCACACACCCTAGCTGATGGTAAATAGGTATCTACTCCGCTTTCTACCGACCATAACCTACTTCTGTTACGTGTCTCACAACTTTTCTTGAGGGTTCTGGCGATTGGACTTGAATTTTTATTTTGACCTTCAGGTGGACGGCCTCTAACATCGAGCTGCTGCCTGGCATTAGTCATGGTAGAGCCGTAACTGCGGCTATATCAAGACTGCGGGGCCTCTTCAGCTGAAGCCAGATAATGGGTCATAAACCCGAGTCTAATTCCTACCACCACCCCTCTACGTCTCTTCTGTTCCGGTAGTTAGTGCCTACCTAGGTAAGAAATTACCTTATTCTCCAGAAGGCGGAACTGTAAGCTCTGGAATCCGGAGGCTGGTCGCAGATAGTTCCTGAAGTCCATGAAGTCGAGGGGCGTCATCGTCTCTAAGATCATCACCTGATCCACCAGAAGCTGAGAACATAATGATTATAGAATGATTTTACAAGGAATCATCTTTGAAACATAGATATTTTTTATGCAAATGAATGACGAAAGAGTGAGATATTCGCCTGACAGTAAGAATTAGGCGAACATCACAGCTGCCCATAACAGTAGCAGTGCCAGAATTGTGAACATGCGAACGAAATCCTGCGCCGCACTGCACTGCGCTCGTAACCCTGAGATATTATTAGATGTCAAATCTCTTCATGTCCTGTAATTTATCTGGTAACATTGCTGTTCAAACCGAAACACAGAAATGCTTGCACACTACTGCTTGGTTGAATAACTGGCAAAGGTGTGCTACATCCCCAGGTGGACTCTGTAAAAGAGTCCTCCTAATCTACTACAATTCTTCAGGAAAGCGTTTCCTCAATTAGATTTTTTGATAAATACTAAGTCAGTATCTCTGCAATACGTTCCAAGTATTTTTTTTATACTTAAATGCGCAGTTATCGTATGTACCGCAGCAAGTCCGAGGATACCTTCGACTAAGGGTAAGGTTTAAGGAGATTAAAAATGGCCGGGTGCTTTCTTCTTTTCACGTACACGTAAGTAGGTACATGCTAGATTTTCTGCCCACAGCTGGCTTGATAATACGTAATGGTGTTGATGATAAACGCACCGCTAGCATGAAATGCCAATTAGTTTTTAAACCTCGGATCACCACGCACCGCTATCTCGTTTGCGCCTTTCAGCCTCTTTGAATATATAAAACCACAGAATCGCAAAAAAAGTTATACTTAATAATAAAAATATATTATTATAAAAAATATATATTCTTTTAAATGTTTTTTTTATTATATTATTATTTCAATAAGTTTAAATTGCACCCGGTGAAATTGCTGAGGATGGCATTTACAAATCAGCAAAAAATTATATCGTTTTGATCTAAACAAGTACTAAAGTACACTTACTTAAAATGGGATTATAAATATTATGCCCAGTATTGTGAATGAAAACTTGCTTGAATCGAAATATTTATTTTGTAATCCATTGTAAATGCTATTCTCATTAACTTCACCGACAGAAATTTTTGATAACTACTTAGTTATATATGCAATTTTGCGGTGATTATCTTTAAAAATGTTGAAATACGCGAGCAAGAATCAGATAACGACACGCAGCATACAAGAACCTTGCGTTTGGCGATACAGTATACCTACGCAGTATCTAGAATTATGTAATTAGTGGCCGATGATGTACGATGGTAGTTTTTAAACATTGGTATAAAGTGTAGTGTTTATATATTTAGCAAACCGATACAAAATATTGACAAAACGGTTTATCATCACAGTAATATGACACGATGAAGAAAAATATTTATGTAAATTGCTTGAATATCAATAAATAGTTTGATACAATCGTTATAATTATGATTAGTATTATTTGTTGTTTGTCTCCAAGCACATACCTACCAGGCGCGTATTAAAAGGATTTCGTTGAATTTTAGAGTTCCCTTGGGGTAAGGGTTTTTTTTAATGCATGAAATAGTTTATATTCCAGGGGTTCCATTTTTATCGTAGTATACGTACCTACTTTAAAACCACGCTATGCAAGTGCATATATAGACCCCCCCCCCCCCTAGCATCTGGTGAAAATATAAAATGGGTAAAAATGGGTGTCATGCTAATGCAACCAGTAGGCCTAACATGCTCACCGCGAGAAAATGTTCTCGATTCTACAAAACAGGACAAGGCTACGAATCTGTATAAGTTTGTCTCGTTTTCGCACGACATAAAGACACGACAAAATTTTCTCGCGGTGCGCATGTTAGCCCTGCAGGTAGCTAGCGAGGCAATAAGCTATTCGACAAATATAATTATCTTTGTCGTACCTTTGCTTTGTTTAAGCCCGCCCAATAATTTGTACACCCTTTTTAAATATTTGGACCCTCTGACCCCGGGCCACATTACATATGAATGTTATAGTTACGCCCGTGGACAGACGTCCGCACCGAGTCCGCGCCTGCGGCGCCAGATCCTATGTGGCTTGCGCCTTACACTTACTCACTCATCAGCCCGAAGAAGTCCACTAGGTTTTCGCCTTAACCTACTAATAGTTCAGAGTTCTACCTACTTAAGCGTCGAAATTCCTAAAAAGATGACCTACTAACTGAAGCTAACTGGTATTGTCTTACGCACGCGCTGTTTACATCCTACACTATCAGTGCGTATAAACCAGTATCGTTCGTTACGCGGCATGCTACAGATTACTCCGACCCTGACTTCTGACCCTGAGCTATCGTTATTTCACCGACCAGAGCTGGTTCTTCGTCTAAAAGTCATTTTTTATGTATCCAATTGAGTAAAAAGACGAGCAAATACATTTAAAGTTCAAAAAAATACTTTGAATTTGAACTTACTCGGTGGTCTAGATCTATTTTGCAGGAGATCGTACTTCGAGCTTCTATCAAAATGGAGGCGGCAAGTCAAGGCCTATCTTTCCGTAGGCAGATTATCGCTTTTGGCTTCTCCCTTTTGATAAATTTTGAAAGCCTAGATTAGTACCACCGCGGTATCAGATATTCTGCAAGCAGAGTGTTAAGCCATTCCTGAGATTTGATTTGAAGGGTTATATAAGAAGAGTTTGACATCTAGTATCTTAGGGTGATTTTGTTCTGTTATGGGCAGGCGTGGCTCTTACCACCTGGCGAACGTCTAGCTCGTCTCGTCATAGTATTCCATTCAAAAAATAAGTTTTATAAACTTATAGCCCAGCTTTAGCGAGATCGTAGTTTGGAATGAGCGCGTATTTACAAGTGTACCTTGAGAATGAGCACGATGCGGTTGAGCCTCTTCAGTATCTCCATGGTGTGGCTCTCGTCCAGACCCTCCACGTCGAGCAGCGTGCGCACCGAGTCCACCTCGAATATGATTTGCTTGAACCACAGCTCGTACGCTGGAGAACATACCATTAAATTATATAGAATCTTTAATCTTTTCAATTGATTTCATTGTAAAGTTGGACCTGGGTATGGCATTTGGATTCAGATTTCACACCACCGGAGGATGGGCAGCAACGTCCTCTCGGTTAACGGCGCGCAGCTGAAGCGATGTACCCTTAGTTCGAATGCTACGGCAACGGTGGCAAAAAAACAGATTCTTCGTTTTATCCATAAACAGCTGATTTCAAAACATACCTAGCAGAGGTATCTCTCTTATTGCATAAAGGAACCTTAAAATAGCATGATTATAGAGCTGGCTATATTTACCGCAGAACGACACATGATTCTGTTTTCATTACGACTTATTCTAGGGTGGAGACCACTAATCGCCAAGCGTAGGTATCCAGCTCCGGATCTACGATTATTTCGAACCGAGGCGGAAACTTGATAGTGGCTAGATGCTTTTCTCCAGCAATTGAGATAAATTACTTTTAAAAAACTCACTAATATTATAATGGTTGGCATTTTTGGTGAACGGGATTACGGGACAATAAAAAACCAATAAAAAAAATTTATAGAGCGACGTGCGCTGCAATGCTAGGTGCTTTGTGTAGCAAGTTTTTTTTTTCCACCATATTATATTATGATTTTGGCGCCCCCTGAAACTGCCGCCCAGGGCGTGTGCCCCGGTTTGCCTCCTCTAGATCCGGGGCTGGTACCTTCGGATGCCCTGAAGGTGACTATGGTGTGACGATAAGCATGGCGGCTGGAAGCGAAAACCCGAAGATCCCGATCTTCGGCTGAATGGCGTGCCTTAGAAGATACTTAAGTATTCGGTGGATTGCTATGACTAATAACATGATCAGCATTCTTAGTTTATGTATCTCTTACCCTGATGAGTGACGATAAACAGGTGCTCGTCATGCACAGGCTTGGAAGACTCGGCGCTGAGCATCCTCTGAGCCGTCAGCAGCTTGTCCAGCATCAGGTACTCTCCGTACAGCATGCCGGCTTCGTTGCCCAGCTGTTCTCCCTCCTGAGCCATGGAGTCGTCCATCGCTGATCTATGGAGGCAGAAGGAGGTTATCATACCAATGACGAAACATGTTGCAACGTGATTTGAAATAGGCAAGGAGGTTTGAAGATCCGCTTGCGCTCTGAAATAGGTATCTACGTCTGTTTAAACCAATGACGATACAAGGGAATTACGACGTGATTTGTGACGTCACTTGTGAACACAATGTCGAGGTCGACATAGAAAATTAAATGACTTAATTTATTTCCTTACGACGCTCGGAGGAACTAGCTCTCTCTCTCTCATAATCAAAGTTATGACGTAAACATAAAAAAAGTGAGATTTTATTTTCAAACTTTTCAAAAAATCTTTTCTTTAAACCTGTTTTAGACCTGCCGTTTTTCTAATTCGGGTACGAGTCTATCAATGAGTACGAAAAAATTATTAACCCTGAAAGTATCACTCACACTCGGACCTAATAACACTTAGGTATATAAATATGTATCTTTTAATATTTATGTAAGACAAAAAAAATTGGCTCCACATTTGCCGCCCCTAAAATCTGCCGCCCTAGGCTCCAGTCTACTTAGCCTGCTGGTAAATTCGCCACTGCCAATGCTTTACAAAATAATTGCGTACCTACAACCGTTTCGCAGACATTTACCTGTTTTGAAATTTTGTTTGTTTGTCGGATTGTTTCTTAAAACTTATTGTATTGTATATTGTGTTATTCTTCCGGGTAAAATATAACAGATGAAAAATAGCCGTAAAACAAATTAAAGTGTCAACCGTGACAAGTTGGTTACGTATTGCTAAAGTTAAGGCTATCGCTATTTTCATGGGTGCTCTAGAAATTGGTGCGCAAACGGGAATACCCCATAGCGACTATCAAGGTGCTTATAGTAACTATGTTTTTCATCACACTTGCTCGTAAAGTGGATCTTATTGCATCGGTTTTAGGCTCATAATCCAAGCTATTACGCACGCGTGCTTTTTACTTTACATTACGGCACTTGTACTATAGGTAATAGGTATAACCCGGTAAAGTCAAGTTTGTACGTGACTGCAAGTAGACGTATGTATACGAAGAACTCTTAATATAGCCGGGTAATACTTACAGTTTTTTTGTAATACCAACAAAGAGTTCTTATGCCGCTGAAGTAAATGTCAACCTGCGCGCGCATTGCTGGTTTGGGCGCCATTTTCCGCAAATGTTTGTTGATGTTTTCGCTGTGTGGTTGATTATTATCAAAAAAAAATTGTTTTTTCCTCGCAAGTGTGACGAAAACAGTCGTATGGAACTCTTGTGCTATTAGTCATTACACTAGAGGCGGTATTATGCGCGCGAGCCGCAGGCGAGCGCGATAAGGAAGCCGAGAGCGTAATGACCAACATAGCACACTCGTATCATAATGTACTATTAATAAATTTTAATTTTCGCGCGCGCCGGACCGACCGTAACACACTGCGCACAATTAACTGGTGCGAGCGAGACGGCCGTCTCGAGAAATTTCTTACGGTGTGCGGGACCTAGTACATAATGTATGCACGCAGGCGCAACCGTCCGGTTTTTCCCATAATGTGCGGCCTGCTTAAATCAAAATTACTAGAATAAATCAAAACAACTGGTAAATATAAATGTCGTCCATAGGTAGTCATAATTGAAGTGGGTTGTTTCTTTTAAAGCGTATCCCAGGAATCCCTGGAGGGAGCTGATTGAAAAATAATAAAAGACAGGTAGGTAAGTAGTAGATATCAAGTACTCTGCGATAACTACCTATAATATACCAATTATCTTCTATAACTATAAAAGGCTTTGTCCTGACTGACTGACTGACTGACTGACTGACTGACATATAGACAACGTACAGCCCAAACCGCTAAACGTAGAGACTTGAAATTTGGAGGGTATGTTTTTGGAGAGGTGTAAACGCCCACTAAGAAAGGATTTTTCGAAAATCAACCCCGAAGGGGGTTAAATGGGGTGTTAAAGTTTGTATGAAACTTTTTATTCTCTGGTTCGATTGATACAAAACTTGGTATACATATTCTACTATAAAAATAAGAAGATACGGGTGTCACAGTTTTTTCAAAATCAGCTCCCGTTAGTATAAAAAAAAAACGAAGTTTTAGTGATAGTACGTTTGTTTCTCCTTAACTTTGTAACGGCTGTACATATTCAAATGAAATTTGGTATAGGGATGGGGATAGATGTGGGGATGGGGGTGGGGGTGGGGGTGGCGATGATACTGGGAACGGAGACGGGACGGAGATAGGCATGTTAATATTAAGATTACAATTGGTATCGGGATGGGGATGGGGATGGGGATGGGGTGGGGATAAGGATGGGGTGGGGATTTGGTGGGGATGGGATGAGGATGTGGATGAGGCTGGGAACGGGGATGGGCGTGTCCATATTAAGATGAAAGTTGAAATCGGGATGGGGGTGGGGATGGGATGTGGTGAGGATGGGGTTCGGGATGGGGATGAGGGAGGGAACGGGGATGGTGACGGGGATGGTGACGGGGATGGGCGTGTTCATATTAAAATTACATTTGGTATCGGGATGGGGATGGGGAAGGGGCCGCTTATAGGGATGAGGCTGGGAATGGGGACGGGGATGGGCGTATTTATTGGTCGGCTGAACAGATGGAGCTGCATTTTTGGATAGGTAGTTATAGCATAAGGTTCGGAAACGGACATAGGCTATTTTTTTGTAGGTCCACGCAGACGACTGTTTGACGGACATAATTATTATAGATACTGTACAGCCTAAGCTGCTAAATTATTTTTTAATCTATAACTATAAAAGGCTTTGTCCTGACTGACTGACTGACTGACTGACTGACATATAGACAACGTACAGCCCAAACCGCTAAACGTAGAGACTTGAAATTTGGAGGGTATGTTTTTGGAGAGGTGTAAACGCCCACTAAGAAAGGATTTTTCGAAAATCATTCCCGAAGGGGGTTAAATGGGGTGTTAAAGTTTGTATGAAACTTTTTATTCTCTGGTTCGATTGATACAAAACTTGGTATACATATTCTACTATAAAAATAAAAAGATACGGGTGTCACAGTTTTTTCAAAATCAGCTCCCGTTAGTATAAAAAAAAAACGAAGTTTTAGTGATAGTACGTTTGTTTCTCCTTAACTTTGAACGGCTGTACATATTCAAATGAAATTTGGTATAGGTATGGGGATAGATGTGGGGATGGGGGTGGGGGTGGGGGTGGCGATGATACTGGGAACGGAGACGGGACTGAGATAGGCATGTTCATATTAAGATTACAATTGGTATCGGGATGGGGAAGGGGTGGGGATGGGGTGGGGATTTGGTGGGGACAGGTGGGGATGGGATATGGATGTGGATGAGGCTGGGAACGGGGATGGGCGTGTCCATATTAAGATGAAAGTTGAAATCGGGATGGGGGTGGGGATGGGATGGGGTGAGGATGGGGTTCGGGATGGGGATGAGGGAGGGAACGGGGATGGGGACGGGGATGGGCGTGTTCATATTAAAATTACATTTGGTATAGGGATGGGGATGGGGAAGGGGCCGCTTATAGGGATGAGGCTGGGAATGGGGACGGGGATGGGCGTATTTATTGGTCGGCTGAACAGATGGAGCTGCATTTTTGGATAGGTAGTTATAGCATAAGGTTCGGAAACGGACATAGGCTATTTTTTTGTAGGTCCACGCAGACGACTGTTTGACGGACATAATTATTATAGATACTGTACAGCCTAAGCTGCTAAATAATTTTTTATATTAAATTTGATCATCCTCAAGCAAACTTAAAGACTTGCAAGCGGCTTGGAAAAAATGCAATAATATACGTATTTTAGTGATTTAATTGAGTTGGGCCCCGATTTAACCGAATTCCAGTATTCAACATTACTACGCGGGCAAAGCCGCGGGCAAAAGCTAGTTATTATATAAAAACAAAACTCGTTGTAGGCTGGTTGTAGGTATTACGAAAACTTACGTGGTTTGAGAACTCGATGCAGACACTGAACATAACATTGAACTTGAAATACGAGTTTGATGACTTGACGGATCGAGCCGCACTCCGGAGTTACGAAGCAACGTGGGTATGAAGATATGTGTGAATTAATTAAGTATAATATTTTATTAAGGGAGTTACAATGATGATTTTTTACCTAGATACCTATAAATCTTACAAGAAAATAAAATTATGCTCGAATCATGTGGTGAAATGTCGATTTGTGATGGTTCTGCAATGATATATCACCGCGCTGTTCAATGGCTAGAGTAATGAGAGCGTTTATCTCACAGGTTTATCTGTATCGTTGCGTATAGTAGGGGCTAGTTTTTTTAATCGTAGGCATGAGTTATCGCTCGTCAGTCAATATTTTTGTACGAAAATTGTATTGACCCACGCTTGAAAATCAATTTTATTTTTGTGCAAAATTCAATGCGTATTGGTTTAGAAATCTAGACTTCTTGATTAGAATTGTGCCAAGTGGCGTTTTATATTGCTATAAACTTAACAAAACAGTTACGAAATTGAACCTACTTAAATAAATAATAAACATATGAGTACATAATCAAGTATGTATTAAGGTTAGTATATAATTATTGATTTTATATCCTACCCTGTTCGAGGATGGTATAACATTTGGTAACTATATGGTTCTCCCTTGTTTCGTATAACAACGTTTCCTATAATTTCACTTGATATAATTTTAGTTCATATAAAATCAGTTCGCATAATAGCGATATATTAGCGCATAATATTGACTACTGTTGGGAAATTGCTTTAAATAATTTCTTACTATATTTTAGGCACACTACATCAATACTTCCTTGAAATCTGTCATATTTTTGGTAAAAATCGATGTGAAAGTATGAATGAGAAAAAAAGCGCTATAACGCGATTTGGATCACGTGACATATCTGACGTCACACCAAAGTAAACAACAAGCGAAAGAAAGCGATCAAGGCATAGATCTAGCAAAAGAAGGGGTTTATGTAAGAAATATCTGTGGTAACTTACTTGAAAATATCTTCATTTCACTGTAATCGTGATGAAAATGCACGTTAGATCTCGTTGTTTACTTCGGTGTGACGTCACAAAAGTTGTCACCAATCACAGTTTTTCGCATCACGTGACCAAACTTCAAAATAAATAAATTGTATTTGCGTTTTTTTTGCAGAAAATAAACTTATTTTAATCTAAAAGTAAAGTAAATAGATATGCTTTTTTAAACTACAATTTATTAGGATTGTATAAATTTGTAGCATATTTTCATTAGAGTCAAATAGCCTATTATTCATTTCCTCTATTATTTATTTATTTGCTATAATTTTATTTTGTATAATCATTTATTTTATTTAAATTCATTTCACACAATTGTTCACTTTGTATAATATCTATTGTTTGACCGAATATTCATTTCGAAAAATTATACTTCACCTAATATTTACCTGACATAATGTCGCCTGACTCGGTTCTGTCAGTGGAGGCGACTCCGGGTGGGCTCCCGCCAGAAGCTCAAGCGCTTTTTATATACACTCTACGGGTAGGGACCACACGCCTAGGTGGAGTCAAGGTGCTCTGATTCGGATCTGTCAGCCATTTCGAACCTAACCAGCTCAAGTCGGGTATACGAAATAGAATTAGATAAAGCAAAAATCACACCAAACGAATATTATATCAAATAAACATTACACCATTTGAACATTAGCGCAACCGTTGTTATATCAAACAAATGTTATTTGATACAAAAATTATGTGAACTAAAAATATACGAAACTATTTTCGATGAAGTGAAATTATATGAAATATAGTTATATGACACGTCGTCGGGGACCCTTATTTTATAAGCCTTGGTAGCAAATCAGTGATTATAGGTAGGTAAGTAAGCGTTATTTGTGCCACAGCTTCAGTCTATCGAAGATATTAAATTTACATTTCTCACACCTATCTATTTATTTATTTTAATTTCCTTTGCTTTGCCGGCCGCAAAATAATTTATTTTAGTCATAAATAACTTGAAATAAATTCGTTAGCTTCAAGCTGGGCTTCTGGTCATAATTTCTCTCCCACACACGAAGGTTTTTTATAAAGCAATCAATCATTTCAAGTAAATGTCACATTTGCGATTCATTGAACGCAAGACATGTGGTCATACATGAATTTACTATCACCATTAGAAGTCGTCATGCTAGTTGTATACTTGTATATAAAAACATTTATTTAGATGTTTTCAGAATTTAAAAAATATTAAGTACTTACCTACCTTCTATTCGTGAATTAGCACAATAAATATTATGCCGAGTAAATACTAAACATTTTGTATTGTGTTACTTTCAATAAATGTTTTTATATAAAATTATTCACAATCATCAAATTCTTGTATATAGATATATATTCATGAGGTGTATTTATCTTAGTTTAGAGGTTAGGTATAGGTATTAACTAAGCTACTCTTTAGGTAGTACCTACCTAACATTTGTGAAAGTAACACAATACAAAATGTTTAGTATTTACTCGGCATAATATTTATTGTGCTAATTCACGAATAGAAGGTAGGTAAGTACTTAATATTTTTTAAATTCTGAAAACATCTAAATAAATGTTTTTATATAAAATTATTCACAATCATCAAATTCTTGTTTTGTCTACCGATTAACAGCTGATATTTATTTTAAATCATTAATTTAATTTTTAGATCAAAGTTAAATAAAATTTAAAAGAAAACAGTTACTAACCTCATCGGACAAGCCATTTTCTAAAACTTATCACGTTATTTTTCACTGGAATAATACGTAAAAACTTTTAACTGAAATATTATTTTGAAATTAATAGGCAACGCGCGGAGTTTCTACGCGCTTTCCTGCCGCGCGGTCACACGACACTGAGCGAGCCGTGGTTTGGATTTCATCACTCTCCCCTAGATTGATGTAACATAAAACTTCTCTATCAATTCATTAAGAAAACAGTTTGGAATGCGTGAAATGCCATAGCTCCGTGTTTTAGAGATTAGAAGTTTATTTGTGTTGTTGGTACAATATAATATTATAACATCATCGTCATTATCAACCTTTTTTACACGACTGCCCAAAAAAAGGAGTGTAATGTTTTCAGGGTTCATGTATTTATTTATGTAACTATGTATGTGAGTTTCTAAATTCCACCATGGTTCACCATAACTTGGACAGAGGCTTACTGTAATCATCATAGGAAATAACTTTTACTACGGGTACGACATAACTTTTTTACTTTACTACTATGGGAAGAATCGAACTCTGATAATATGGGCAGTGTTCGGTAATGTTTCACATCCAAAATCCCACAGTGCCTGAAGACAAGGCACTTCAACTAATGTATGTTGCCAGTGATGACATACGGAACTGAAACGTTGTCTTTAACTATTGGCCATTTAAAAAAACTCAGATTCACACAACGGGCAATGGAGAGAGTAATGGTTGGGGTTTCTTTGCGCGAAAAAATCCGGAACGAGGATATTCGCCAAAGAACCAAAGTCACCGACATAGCTCTCAAGATTTGCAAGTTGAAGTGGCAATAGGCTGGGCAGGCCACATCGCCCGAAAAACTGATAACCGATGGGGAAGAAAGGTTCTTCAGTGGCGACCACGAACCGGAAGGCGCAGCTCCCACTGAGTGGGCCGACGATATTGTGAAAGTCGCGGGCAACCGATGGACATATCCGGACTGAGGATGATGATGGGAATGACTTTCAAATCGCGAAGCAGCTCTTACTAATGAAATTGATCTACGTATTTATGTATGGGTGCCACTTCGCATGTGGTGGCCGAGGTCCTCAGCGAAATGTATCTTCAGCCTGCGGATATATTTCGTTGAGTGTGATTTTCCATCAAAGGAACATATTTATGACTGTGATTTGCATTTCTCTATAAGACTACAGTTTTTTTAGGATTTCGGGTTCGGGTTTGATGCTCTTGATCCCATAGGTACTTTGAGCACAAAGTACCATTGGAGATGGCAAGCCAAGGCGTGCGACAAGGTATGATATTATCGTCAGTGACCATAATTATACCCTATGTGTATGTTGTGAGTTTCATTTTAGTGTGCGCTCATAAATTCATACGAACAGGAATTTTCCACATTAATGTTAAAAAAAAGTCGACCAATAAAATATTAAGTATAATGTATTTATACATTTAAGTAGGTTTATTATTTTGCGGGCATGCTAATGTTGCATCAGTCATTTAAATTAATCTGATGCCACCAGCCGGTTCCATAGCATCAGCGCATAGCACGTAGTGTTTATAATTATCCTCTTTGGCATAAGTGCCAAAAAGTTGTAGCGAATAAGTAGGTAAGTGAGTTTTGGCGGGAACACGGAAAAATCATGTCATTGCATTCTATTATTTTCTTAAACATGTGTTTTTTCGCGAATTAATGATTAAAAATGGTGGTGTTTTATTCATTGAGTGTTGAATTACATGCACGAGTGTGGGCAAGTGATATAATGTGGTGAAACATGTCTTTTCGTGTTGTTTTCAAAACTCCGTAGAAGCTCATAGTAAAGTCGCCACAACTTTACTAGGGCATGACTTGGACTCGACTATGACTGATTTCGTGTGACTGACTGTGATTTCATGACTTATATGACTTGATGATAACAAATAAATGTAAAAATTCATTAACTTGACACTGGCAGAATGCACAACGTGCGATGCCAAAAACTAAGAAAAAAAAACAAAGAAAGTAGGTAAGTGTACCTACGTCTAGCCTATACTATACAACTATGCTATAAAATATTATTTGACCGAAGTGAAGTGAAGGTCTTGAAGGAAGATCTTCGTTTATCATCAGACGAGATGGCAGTCAAACGCAAGCCTATAAACATACTAAAAAAAAAGACTTTTCATCACACTTGCTCGTAAAGTGGATCTTATTGCATCGGTTTTAGGCTCATAATCCAAACTATTACGCACGGGTGCTTTTTACTTTACATTACGGCACATGGTGCTATAATATGTATAACCCGGTAAAGTCAAGTTTGTACGTGACTGCAATTAGACGTACGTATACGAAGCACTCTTAATATAGCCGGGTAATACTTACAGTTTTTTTGTAATACCAACAAAGAGTTCTTATGCCACTGAAGTAAATGTCAACCTGCGCGCGCATTACTAATTTGGGCGCCATTGTGCTTATGCTCAGAGGAGCTTACACACAGAAGAAATACTGCATAAGGCTGCATGTCGGCGTTTTTATGTACAGGTATTTTTTTTATACGTTCAAGTGACGAGACGAGCAAGACGTTCGCCTGGTGGTAAGCGTCACGCCTGCGAATAACAGTATTAGCAGTGCTAGAATTGTGAACTTGCGAACACAATCCTGCGCCGCACTGCACTGCACTCGTCAGCCTGAGATATTAGATGTTAAATCTCTTCATACCCAGTAATTTTTCTGGTAACATTACCCTTACTTACTTACTACTGTACTTCCCCAGGTGGACTCTGCAGTAGAGCCCTACCACTACAAAAAAAGGTACCTATGTTTGTATGTATAGGTACCTATATTTGTATGTATAGGTACCTGTTTGTATGTATAGGTACCTATATTTGTATGTATAGGTACCTGTTTGTATGTATAGGTAACAAAGTTTGTATGCATAGGTACCTATGTTTGTGTGTACCTATATTTGAACCGTGGATCGATATTTGAGAAACTTTGTTAGCAAGTAATTTGTACAAATGCAGTTAAACAGTTCGAATAAGAGCCAAATGATCCTGCAAGTCTTGAAAGATATGGGTGTTGCGAGACGAACTACTAATCTCAAAAACGTTATAAAGACAAGCATTTACTATTGGCATTTAAAACTTTTCGATAACTCTTCATTTTGTATCAACTTAAACCCACACTCTATTTTATTTTAATATATTGTAGAATAAAAAATAAAAATCTATCCAATAAAATGTCGAAGTCTAGGCTCTATTGGGTATGCTCAATTCAAACTTTTTTTGTTTATAAAGAAGGTAGATTTGATATGTCTTAAAATGTTGTTCTACTTTGATTATATACCTTGTATATACCCAGCCAGCTAGTCCCTCCGAGTTGTTCTATGAAAATATTAGACAAACTACGCCTGACAAATACGTCATGTACACGTCAAAAAATCAATTTCATGGCAAAATTTGGCACATTTCATAACATATAACATCATTGCATTTCATGGCTTATTTTTAATGTATCACGGCACTTTCCTTCATTCTACTATAAATTGGGTGTTTCAATGTCACATCTTAGACTAAAGCATTAGCTGGAACCTCGTGGAAAAATACATTCGGAATGTTTACTGGGACAAAATTGATAAGGTTAGTATGTGTGGTCTAATTCCGGAGAGATTAAGCCTTATTCCTACTATATCCGCGCTGAATTACAACACGGAATTCTTCCTAATACCTAGAAAGAGCTACAAAGGCAGCACGATAGTGGAGACTCCACATAAATCACCTTGAACTCGAGACGTTCGACGACGCAACGTCATCGATCAAAAGCGGTCATGCAAAAAGCACACATTGTTTCATTGCTATGAAGAGGCGTAGGCTACATAATGCTGTGAGAGCCCGTATAATCGGAAGGAAATGCTTCATCTTAATTACGAACTCTTGTAATAAAAACTTAGTGGAAGGCCTTCCTACGCTGCGTCTTCCGGTTCGCGGCCGCCACTCAAGAACGTTCTTCCCCATCGGTAATCAGTTCTTCGAGCGATGTGGCCTGCCCATTGCCACTTTAACTTGCAAACCCAAACGAGCTATGTCGTTGACTTCGGTTCTTTGGCGAATATCCTCGTTCCGGATTGTATCGCGCAAAGTAACTCTGAGCATAGCTCTCTCCATTGCCCGTTGTATGATTCCGAGTTTCTCCAAAAGGCCAGCAGCTAAGGACCACGTTTCAGTTCCATACGTCGTCACTGGCAACACAACACTAGGTGGACCGACAATATTGTAAAAGTTGCGGGCAACCGGTGGATGCAAATGGCAGGAAGGGGGAGGCCTTCGTTCAGCAGTGGACGTTTCCGGGCTGATGATGATGATGATAATAAAACTCCTTGAATTTTGTTGATTGAGACAACAGCAAGGTCAACGCAACGCGTGATCAATATGCTGACGTTTATTGGGCTCAAGGCTAACGTGTCATGAAGACTCACCAAGACGCACTAGTCAGCATGGATTTTTAGGCTAGCAACCGTCCCCAAGACGATTGGCGGAAGAGGGAGGAAGCTTATGCACTGCAATGGGCTGAATAATAAGCAATAAATGATTGGGCCTAACCGTTAGGCCCAATCCTAGGTTAGGCCTTAACACAATACCATTCAACCTGGCAATCCCGCTAGCATGCCAGGTACGCTGCCGACGGATAGTGAACTTGAATATTTGCATTGTCAGTTTAGACTTTCATCGGTCTGGCGGTCTCCATCAGTGCTCGAAATGGACTGGAACGCCGCCGTCCCGTTTCATGAAATTACCGTTCCGTTTAGTACAAATTCTCGTCGTATCGTTTTGGTTTGGCGAAAACCCTAATACCAAACCTTTGTTCGGAAATAGGTAGTACTCTAATAAATATAGACATAATATGATAGAAATAAGACAAAATAAAATGTAAATGATTGTAGTAATATAGCAAAGAAAAATACGTTCCGGTTCATGAGTAAGTCCAATTCGACCCACTGGTCAGCATACAATCCTTTGAGAAAACATGTTTTACCTAGGCTATAAGTAGGTAGTTTGTTTTTAATATTTCTAATAATTATGTTGTAATTAAAAGGACTTGCCCAAACAAATAACAACACAACAATAACACCAATAAACCGCCAAGCAGTGGTGAGGGCATGCGTGACGCTTAGGTACCTACCAACAGTCAACAGGCGAACGTCCGTCTCGCCCGACTCCATGCCCTAAAAATAAAAATAATAGGTAGTCAAATTGAAGCATTTCGGCGGTTTTGGACCACGAATCCCTGTCATCGGGTCCCTGCGGTCAACCCCTGCCGCTGGTGGCAAGGCCGACGCGGTCTGCGGTCGGTCTCGGAATAGCAGTGAGGTTAAAAGTGGTAAACACAGTTAGCCTGTGATAGGAACCTGCTCTTAAATGATCCTGTCGGAATACATAGTTAGGTTTTTGGCGGCTTTCAATTTGAATGGTAGCTTGTAAGCATCAAAAGTAACCAGTCTGTAATTTGTTGACTAGTAGCTAGTAGCTGCTAGTAATCAGTGTGTATGATACAAGTGTGAAGACTGGTTGTCTGAATAAGGCCGGGCGCATACGACGAGAAAAACCGTAAGAAAAACCGTCCGGTTTCGTCCGAAAGCGCTCCGTGCATACATTTTGTACTAGGTCCCGCACACCGTAAGAATTGTCTCGATACGCCCGTCTCGCTCGCACCAGTTAATTGTGCGCTGTGTGTCGGGTGCCGTGCCGAATCAATGTGCGACCACTCTAAAGACTAACGTCCAAGGAAACATCAATGCATGATCGTAGCTATGAAGATAAAGTTTTTTATCCCTTCTGTGCACGCGATGTTCTTTCACCTGACCTAGCTCGTTTTTTTAGTTGCAGTTTCAAGTAACTGCTTCTGCATCTACTACACAAGTTGTTTTTTGAAGCCAATAGGTACCTGAATTATGTTTGCTTCGTGAAGATAATAAAATTATACTCGCATGCATTGTCGTATAGTTCATCAGTCTAAGCTCGCATATTTGTCGGCTTGAAACTACTAAATGCGCTCCGCGGTTTTGCCCGCGTGATGATGACGGTAAAAAGAAGCCTATAAATGTTATTCCACGAAAAGCTATCTCCGGGAAATAAACAATCACAATTATGAGATTTTTTTGCGGGAACGCGTAATAAATCATACTTATCGTCGCGTTTTATTGTTTTCTCAAACTTGTTGATCGAGTGTTAATATTAAAAAAATAGTGGCGTTTTATTCACTACGACATGTACCGATTAGTGATAAAATGTCGTGAAACATGTGAACTATATAGTCTTTTCGTGTTGTTTACAAAACTCCGAAAATGCTTGTATAAATAGTAAAGTTGCCATTGCCACTAATAAGGCAGGAGGGTAATTACGAAGAATGTTTGACAGGCAGTATGGTCTTAGGGCTTACGCATACTCTTAAAGGCAAAATAACAAAAAAAAACTGTCACAATTATTGTCAATGCAAAATGTCATTCTTTTGTCAAATTTGAAGTTTGGGAATTGTAATTGTTTCTGTATTTACGATACGATACGCATTTCCGTGGATAAATTTTGTTTTTAAGCCTTGTTGTGATACTATAACAACAAACTGAGTTATTATCAGTTATCAAGAGAAACAAAAACATCAGTAAGTAAAACAAAATCCAAATATTGGCTATTCTGTCATAGGTCATCCCTGCAAACGTATTGAAATGATAAGTTGGTTTCGCTTCGTTTTTGCTTTTATTTCATAGATATATCAACATTTACTTGATAAATATATGCTAAGCAGATAGAGCAGTTATTGTATAGTGGCTCAGTGCTGAGATAAAGCTTCGATTGTCGTCTAAGAATGAGTCTTCAAAACTGTGAGTGACATCAGAAGTTAGTCATCTGACGATAACCAAACGATGTTTTTCTGCTTGTTTACACACTGCAACCTCAAAGTTTACGTCTTTCGCCAAATTGTTTTAGCTATTACCACAGTTTGTTATTGTACTAGCTTATAAAACTACATAGAGCTTGTTTAGTTCTAGTTTTACCGACATTTCCAATTGGTGCCCTAGCCACTAGCTTCAGAAATAGGTCAAGTGATTCAATGTAATATTATTAGCAGCTGAGACCTTTCTGTTATGTGCAGATAAGATTGCAAATCGGAGTGGAGGCAATAACACGTTTAACTTTAAGTTTGTTGAATATGAAAAGGATATCTAGATCGCAATGTTATGTTACCTCTCTTATTCTTGAATAATGTTATTATGTATTTAAATTCTGCTTGTTGCGTAGTATAGAAATGGATTTAATAATAACTTCAAGTTACAACATGTGATTACTTGTAAGTTATTACAACAAAAAATTGCATAATATGTTTATCAAGCTTATTACACTTTGATGTCTTTCATCACCATAATGATAAACCGAGTAATAATAATAACATACTGATGATAATGTAATGTTATGAAATACAAGCCTCTTAAATGTTGATATGTTTGTATGTGTGTCATCTTATTGATATATCTACTTGTATGTACAAATAAATAAAAAAATGGAATTATTTATTAATTTGTCTAAACTAAAAAGTATTCAACAAAAGTATTGTTTACAAATCAGCATATTATATAAATTAATAATTGTCACAAGCCAGTCTCAATCAAGTAACCCACCCCTAACTGTACCTGGTGCAATTGTGCCCATAACGCTAGCTGTGTTCCCGCGCTGAATTGCAATGGCTAACCTTTGCACCAGGTATGAGCCGGAGGAGGAGACCCACAAATTGTAATTTACTAACTATAAAAAAAGGGTTCATGTCTTCAGGGTTAAGTAAAAGCTATCAATCTTTGAATAGAATAAACATATAATAGCATAAGCATAATTAGTATTTTTTAATTGTCCACTGCTGGACTTAGGCCTACCCTCGAAGGGCGAATGGGCCATATTCACCACGCTGGCCCACTTGCGGGTTGGTGAATACACATACACCATTGAATTTCTTCTCAGGTTGTAAGCAGGTTTCCTGACGATGTTTTCTTTCAGCGAAGCCAGTGGTATCCGTACAAAAACTCCAAAGAGCTTATTGGTACGGGCCTGGGGGTTTGAACCCGGGACCTGACGATTGCAAGTCTAGCGGTCTCCCGACTAGGCTACCACGACTTAGAATTAACATAACAGTTTATTCCATATCTTGTCATACATTTTCAGAGTAATGGGTCAAACCCTATCTGAACCTGTGACAGAGAAGCAGTCGTCAACATGTCAAGACGGCAGATACCTGGTGGGCTCATCCTGCATGCAGGGCTGGCGGGTGTCGATGGATGATTCTCACACACACATACTCTCGCTGCCTGATGATCCTGGCACTGCATTCTTTGCTGTCTATGATGGACATGGAGGTTGGTGCTAAGTATCTCGGTTTAACCTATTGAGCGCCATTATCACCAATACCAAACAAAGACTAGCAGGCCCTGTACGGCGACAATGTATATAGTTGATAAAATATGGTGTCAGCTATTATAATAATAATAATAATAATTTATTTCATTACCAAAAATAGAACTTATAGTTATTTTATTATCTAATTCGAATAATATTATTTGTAATTTAATTCAATCAAAACATCAAAAATTTCATATTAATAAATTTAAGGTTGACAACTAATAAATGAGTAGAATACAAAAGCATAATAATTATAGCACATAATAAATTAAAATAACTGATTTGTGACCCTAGCTCTCACAGTAGGATACCCTGAGTTTGCGGGAGCTAGGTCTCTTCTGGTGTGCTAGTGAGAATGTATGTACAAGTACATGCGTGTTAAGTGTGTAGTACGTCAGTGAAAATTATTGTACATGTTATGTCAGAGCGTATGATGGTGCGCGTATATATTATACATTATATATTATATATGAGTGTGTGTGTATGTTTGTGTGTGTGTATGTTTGCGTGTGTGTATGTTTGTGTGTTCGAGTAGGTGTGTGCGTGTGAGTTGAGAAGGACATTCTACGCGTAGTAGGTAACCAGGCTCAGATTCGTATTTTTTTTAATGCACTCAAGTGACGAGACGAGCAAGACGTTCGCCTGGTGGTAAGTGTCACGTCTGTCCATAACAGTAGCAGTGCCAGAATTGTGAACTTGCAAATACAATCCTGCGCCGCACTGCACTGCGCTCGTCACCCTGAGATAATAGATGTTAAATCTCTTCATACCCAGCAATTTCTCTGGTAACATTGCCCTTCAAACCGGAACACAGTAATGCTTGTACACTACTGCTTGGGGGTTGAATTACTGACAAAGGTGTGGTACTTCTCCAGGCGGACTCTGCAGTAGAGTCCTACCACTACACTACCACTGTTTTTATGAGTGGCCATTATTTCGAAGAAAAACAAGATGGCGGACAGTAGGTATGCCAAAATCTTCAAAGCCCTTTTGCAGTAAAGAATTGATTTATGCCATTTTCGTCCTGAGATAAGTTTGTCCCACATTAAAAAAAACTGCTTTTGTCCCGCTTTGTATGCCGTGTTCGGCCCAAAATATATTTTAATTAAAAAATTCTCAGCTCGTCCCACTTTTGAGCTCCACATTCATCCCAAGATTTTTTATGCAGGTAAATTTTACCTACATTGATGTTGTTATCAAATGAAACAATGTTTTAGGAGCTAACATTGCTGAGTATGCGGGGAAGCATCTACACAAGTTCATCACAGCAAGACCTGAATACCACCTCGGAAACATAGAGGAAGCTATGAAACAAGTGAGTTTGCAAAGGACTATTTTTGACTTGAATCTTATAGATATTAAATACTGGTAGATATTTGTAACCTAGGAATTTGTACCTGGGTATGTCCTAAAACTGCAACCAAAACAGCCGGAGGACTGGCAGCACCGTCCTCTCCGATAACGGCGATGGACATTCTGCGACCCCCAAGCCGCCTGCCAAGCGTGGGGATTATGGCCTATTAAGGGTGAAGCCTTCCTCCAGCAGGGAACGTTTTCTGGTTGATAGGTATATACCATCTATAATGAAACCATTGCTTAATAAGAACTTTATTTGAACCAAGTTTGAACACTAACATTATATCACCTTTAAATTTTTGCTTATGGTTTTTGTGAAGAAATTTCACTGCTCTGCCACAGTTACACATAAATTATTAGCAAGTACAGATATTTTGGCATTATTAAAAAAAAGTTTTAGTTTAAGTATCAACTCGCCTGCTGGTAAGCGATGAGGTTGAAGATGCAGCATGTAGGTCTAAAAGATAGCTATTTTCTCTCCGACCTAGAAATGATATATATTATATCTCATCAAACAGAAGTCTGGTAGGTTCTTTCTATCCTTAGCTGTATAAATTAGAAACGTGGAGTAAAATTTTGTACTTATCCAAGAAAATCCACATTCACAACTGTAAGGGTGGAATTGGGCTGGCTTTTTGATTGATGATGCTATCCATGCCGATTTCGGCTACGGCGACAAATTATTATTTCGAGTTACTGATGCGTCCTCATATGACTAATGTACCCAATTTTAGCTGTAAATGTCCTAGAACAGTTGCTACATGTGAGGACGCCATTGACATAATTGTATATTATATTAGAAGGCGGTTTGTTCTTTAGGCGGTTCTTCTTCTTCTTTTTTACTTGTCTGTTTTTTAATGTCACGGTATGGGCCCTGTAGTAAAAAGACGAAGGGTAGGAATAAGGTTGTACATGTTGAACATTAATTTGTTTTCAACCAATTTCAAAAAAGGAGGTTCTAAATTCGACTGCATGTAGTATTTTTTTGGATGTATGTTGCGTGATTACTCCGTAAATTATGGATTGATTTTGATGATTCTTTTTTGGTTTGTAGTTCATACTTCAGAGGTTTTTTCAGAAATTGGTTCAGTAGTTTAGTTTATAAATCAAAATAACTGGGAAAAGGGGTTGTTCCTCACTCGTCCTATGACGTCTCATCCTTCGTATTATTTTTTATTAACTCAACTGTTTTCCACTCTCAACTCATCCGACAGACATTTTATAATAGTTGAAATATAAGCCGCCTTTTTAAAAATTATTATAGTTTATCTGTTTTTAAGTATGTCTGATGACCTTGCTATGTAAAATGGTTTGTTTATTTTCCCATGCCCACAGTGAAATTCAATACCATCACGTGAAATTAGCATGCCAAACACATTTAATAAATGCACCTTGGACTTGAAGGAAATGAGTCAGAATAATTGCATGTGGTCATGCCAAAGTAGGTTCTTTCTTAAACTTGTGAGTTCCATTAACAACATGAGTGTAAGTGAATAATCACTTTATGTTAATTAATGATTGCATTGTGCACGTGATTCTATCGTAAGTGCTTATTTTTATGTAATCTCAGCAATTAGATGGCCAGATAATTTCAAGATGGACTTTGATTTATGTAAATGAAGGTAATAAGCCAAAAACACGTAAATTTTCGACAGCTCTGAATTTACTCGAAAGTTACTTATTTTTGATTGCCTTTACGACATATTTGTTGACCAAGCGTAGCCTGTCGAAGTAGCCACGTGTAGTAACATGGCGTTTATGTTATGGCTACGTCATTACGATTCGAGGCTGACATTTTTAATTTTATGTCTGACCAAAATCTGGCCACTTCCACCGCATCCTCTGAAGCCAGATTTAGGTCTTTTTGTGTACAACTTTTGGTACACAACGGGCAAGCCAAAAGATGTGCCATTGTCTGGACGGCAGTTAGTAGTGTGTTTGCTTTACACTAAACTAATGCGAAAAAACAGAATCATGTCTCGTCAACGCCATCTATCCTTTCGGTGTAGAATTACGTTTTGACAGCTGTCAGAAAACCTCCCATTACGGTTTTTTATGATCGGACACCGAGAAAGAAACATTGACTATGACTTAAGTATGCCAAGCACTTGCAAATGCACAAAGTCGTCGTCAGCCATAAAACGTCCACTGATGGACGAAGGCATCCCCCTTTATAGAGGGGTGTTGCCATAATCCCCACGCTTGGCAGGCGGCTTGGGATCGCAGAATGCTCACCACGGTTAACCAAGAGGACGCTGCTGCCCGTCCTCCGGTGTGTCTGGTTGCAGTTTAAGGAAATACCCAGGTCCTACACAAAATGCACAAAGTGCGACTTCATAATTCTCTCAGAGGGAAAAAGAATCGGATTGTAGGCGCCCTAGGCGCCCTATACTCACTTACTTAAATATACAACAACTCTTGTTTCGTTTCAGGGTTTCCTCGACCTCGACCAGGCGATGCTTGAAGAAGACATGCTACAAGAGAAAGTCGCTGGTAGTACGGCAGTTGTTGTACTTGTAAAAGATAGTACCCTCTACTGCGCCAATGTCGGAGACTCACGGGCAATAGCCAGCGTCCGAGGCGGGGTGGGTACTAGCACTTTTTAATAGCGCCATCTATCGAGAGGCGCACGAACTAACTGCCTTTTTTATCATGCTCGATACTTCTAGAAAAGGTATCCAATTGTGTATGGTGGTGGAAAGATTAGTATGTTAGTTACTGCACCAATGTCAGAGGCTCATGGGCAATAAATAACCAGTGTCCGGAAAAGTTTTGGCGGGAACACGGAAAAATCATGTCGTTGCATTCTATTATTTTCTTAAACTTGTGTTTTTTTCGCGAATTAATGATTAAAAATGATGGTGTTTTATTCATTGAGTGTTGAATTACATGCACGAGTGTGGGCAAGTGATATAATGTGGTGAAACATGAGTTTTCGTGTTGTTTTCAAAACTCCTAGAAGCTCATAGTAAAGTCGCCACAACTTTACTAGGGCATGACTTGGACTCGACTATGACTAATTTCGTGTGACTGACTGTGATTTCATGACATATTTGACTTGATTTTAGTAATAAAACTTGAAAATTCATAAACTTGACACTGACAGAATGCTCTAAAAAAGTGACAGCAATATTTTAATTAGTTTAGAACTGTCAACTAAAACCGTCAGAATCGACCACACTATCAATCTAACTGCAGTTTAAAAGTGCTTGAAAAAACATGCTTCTTGAGAAGGGTATTGGTAGTACGGCTTTTTGTATCATAACATTGTTATTGTCATTGTTGTTTTCGGGGTAGACGTATTCCCAGCAGTGGGTGATTCAGGAGCTAATATAAAACCGTAAGTAAATTTGATCTTGAAATTGCAGGTGGAAATGTTGTCATACGACCACAAGCCTAACAACGAGGAGGAGCTGCGCCGGATCACGGCCGGCGGCGGCTGGGTGCAGCTCAACCGCGTCAATGGCAACCTCGCGCTCTCCCGCGCGCTGGGAGACTATGTCTTCAAAAGAAACTATAGGCTGTCGCCGCAACAGCAGATTGTCACAGGTATTTTCTAGGTTTCAGGTAATTTTAGTATTACTGTAAAAAAATTGGTTCCCAATTCAAAAGTTTAAAAAAATAAAATATTTTTTTTTATTTTTTTACGCGTTTACTCCGCTAATTTGAACTGATTTTGATGATTCTTTGGTTTGGTAGGTAATACTTAAGTGCTGGTCCCATATACATTTTATTGAAATCGGTTCAGTAAATTGGTTTTTAAATCAAAATAACTAAAAAGTATGAAGATGTCATCCAGGTATTCGAAGTTGAGGGGTTGTATTTCTTTTTTAAAAGCGTATTATTAGCGTACCTGGTGTGAAACATGGCTCGAAGGACCAGAGCTAAGTAGCTCGAAGGACCAGAGCTAAGTAGCTCGAAGGACCAGAGCTACTTAGTTCGAAGTATCAGCGCTAAGCAGCCCGAAAGACCAAAAATTACTATGGGGGCTATGAGCAAACCGTTCAACCTAGCAAACTAGTAAAATCGTAATGGCCCCAAATAAACAGTAATGGCGATAACTTGCCTGCAATCCTAGACACTATAAATGTAAGTAATCATGCAAACCCTCGGCATTGGCCAGTAATTGAACCACTGATCCGATCTTCATGAAATTTAGTAAGCAAGTAGTTCGTGAAAATACAATTATCAAGTTTGAATATGAGCCTAACGGTCAAGGGGCTTGGAGGATATGAGGGTCGCGAGGTCTCAGTTCGCTGCGAACTCTCTCGTTAGCCAGAAGACGTCCACTGCTGGACGAAGGCCTCACCCCTAATAGGGAGGGATTCCCATAATCCCCACGCTTGGCAGGCGGCTTGGGGCTCGCAGAATGCTCACCACCGTTTACCAAGAGGACTCACTGCCCGTCCTCCGGTGGGTCTGGTTGCAGTTTTAGGACATGCCCAGGTCCAACGCTGCGAACTACTAGTTGTAAAAAAGTTAGAATGCGCCTATCAGGCGACGTAGGATGGTAGCGCCAGTATATGCGTTTTGTTTCAGCTTTCCCCGACGTGCAAGTGAGACAGCTGAACGAAGATTGGGAGTTTATTGTGATTGCCTGCGACGGCATTTGGGAGGTGTTATCCAATGAGGTAAGATACCTTATCTATCTATGCAATATCTATATACAGGGTGTAAGGAGAGCGTTCCTGAAAACGGAGTCACACAATAGTGCTGGAGATTACAGTATACCAAAACGCAATCATAGATCTTCACTAGGATGTTCGTGTCTGGGATTGAACGCAATTAATTACATAAAAAAGATCAGTGTCATTAATGTTTTTTTTAATAATATTTTTTCGTATGCTTTGTTATCGCTTTTTGAGCATTCTGCCAGTGTCAAGTTTAAAAAAAAACATATTAAAACATATTAGCCTGCATTGTCCCACTGCAGGGTAAAGAACATGGAGGATAAGGAGTTGCGATGAGCGACTTGCAGCCGCAGATCCTATTTTGCGGACGGAGTGTGTGACGTCATACTTATTTGCTCAGTCTGCTAACGTCCGCCACGCGTAACGGTCATTCAAACTTACATATTAGACGTACGATTTTTTATGTTTTTACCCAGTAACAGTAAAAAATTAAATAAGTTGCTCTGTTTCGTTATGTAAAAATGACCAAGGGAAAATTTCAGATGACATGATGTGCATCTAATATCATTCGTAAGTTATTTTATTTCTATATTTAGTGATCCGTTCTATAAAATTTAAAAACGCGACATCTAGCGTGATATTAAGAAATTAAGTGTTAATTCAGCTAAGTGTTAGTTCACTAATTCGATTCTCAAAAACTTTTCCTGAAACCGCTAGATGGCACTACAATTTGCCATTCCTCCCGCGAACCTACACCTCCCCGCAGAGTCATGCGTCTATCTAACGAAAAAACGAAAAGACCTCCATTCGTCTCTATTTTGCGCAACTTGGGTCCAACATTTCAGGTAAGAGTCAAGTTCATCCCTCGCATCTAGTTTTATAAATTGCAATTTAAAGTTGCATTAAGTGATTGTTAAATTCATCAAATAAGACACTTTTACTCCTGAATTTATGAAAATGAAAACTAAAAGTACAGGACGTCGCCAATAGGCTACGTGACTGGTTTTTTTTATTGTCCTATTAAAATGTGGGCCATAAATATAGCTGATTAATGAAATTAAAGAAAATCTGATCAAAAATAAGCAACTTATAAGCATTTTAATATCATGCTAGACAGAGAGGCGAAACAACAAATCGTGACGTCACTTGTCAGTACGCCATATAAATTCTATCCTGACAAGTAAGGCGTGACGTCATATTTTGTTTTGTGGGAAAGGTACAGAGTTGTCTCTAACAAAAACTTTAAACGCTCATATATCAGAACATTATTAACCGATTTAAATTATTTTTTCATTAAACATACTATATTTACTTAAATTCTTTATCTAAGCAATTGGTTTCAATGATATACACATCAGTCATCTACCCTATTGCCATGATTTGGCACCTTAATTGTAATGGTATGAAACTATTGCAGTGTCCGCCTGTACCACACCTTTGCAGTTTATTCAAATGCCAAGCAGTAGTGTGCAAGCATTACTGTGTTTCGGTTGAAGGGTAAGGTTGAATAGATAAATTACTGGGCATGAAGGATATCCAATATCTAATGGTGACGAGCGCAGTGCAGTGCGGCGCAGGATTGTGTTCGTAAGTTCACAATTCCAGCACTGCTACTGTTAGTGGCAGGCGTGACGCTTACCACCAGGCGAACGTCTTGCTTGTCTCGTCACTTGAATGTATAAAATATATATATATATATAGACTCATATACACCTTTAAATTAAATTTATAGCAGTAGCAGTCACATTAATAAATTACATAAACACTATTGAAATTGAAATAAAATTTGATATCAAAATTGCAATTAAAATAATCAAATTATAAAAAAAAACAATTCCATTGTATCCGGATAAGTTTATTTACAAATAAAATACAATTATACACTAAAATTAAATTATAACTAAATAAAACCTACCTAGTAAAAACAAACCCTACATAATAAAAATACAAAACTTAAAATTTAAACTAAAAGCCCCGTAGATGATGGAAAGGTGGCCAGAATGCTGGCGGCATTGCCACGTTGGATGGCAATGCTAAGTTTTTGACCAAAATATACGCCAGCATTCCGGTCACCTGACACCTCGACTAAACGTTTCGCCAGGTCCTCCTCGTTCGCCAGGTTCGCCAGGTCGCCTATATAAGACATGTGCGGCCGGCCCCCAAGGTCCCAAAGTCTCTACCCCAAACGGCACAAACATGTACAATCTGTCTAAATACCCATATTTGTGCCGTTTGAGGTTTTCAGCATTAGAGGCGGCAGCGCCAGCGTGATCATTTGTCCTAGGAAGATGGGACGGCGCTAGTGTGTCGACACATGTAGCGTCCCAAACCAAAGGCCGTCCCATCTTCCATGGGATAAGGGTCTTTCCGTCGGGTCTCTTGCCGTCATCCCGCATCAGACCGTTGGGTTCTAAAATCGAGGGGATGCCAGCACTGACAAAGGCCCGACGGATGATATCATTCAAGCTGGCGTGCCGCGGAATGCGCCCTGCACTTTTTACACAAGAAAGTGCGTTGTGGCCGAACCTATCCGCTATATCACTGCAAGAGCAGCGGTGAGGGACCTGGCACGGGGCGAAGGGATACAGCTATACGAAAGGTCTGATTATCCAAAAGATTGCCAACATTTTTAGAAGGTAACGCATGCAACCAAAGCCCCGACTCCCAACGAGTGACCGCAAGTAGGCGAGCACGCTCTGTGGAAGAAGATAATGAATCTATTAAATTTTTACATTCTAACTCACAGAGCGGCTCGTCCCACTGCCTCTGAGAAGTAGGGGCCTTGGGCAGGGTTTGTTTTGGACAAGCTAATTTCCAACTTTCCGTAGCTTCAGACAAGAAACTTATTTCATAATTTTGTAGTGATGGCGATAAAATAGTGTTTACCAAATGTGTTGAACTGAAAACCGATGATAGGAAAGCTGGCAATGATACACTAGAAATTTTGCGAATACCGAGACCTCCAACCTTACTGGCAGTGAGGCCTGCCGCCAAGTTAAGTTAAGTTAGTTGTATTCCATTGTATTAAGTATGTCAAAGAAATAACCACATTAATAAAATTAAAATTAAACCTTAAATTTGTAGAAGCTTAAATGTAATGGAGGTACCATTACATTTAAGCTTCTACAGTGTGCAGCGTGCCGTGTGCAGGCCGCAACAATGAATAATGTATGGGCAATCTAGCCTACCTATCCTATTCCTATGGGCACGCGTGATGCTTACCACCAGGCGAACGTTTCGCTCGTCCTGTCATAAAAAAATTGTTCCTACGCAAATATTCCCTACCCCAGCGACAATGATAAAGCGAATGGACGGGAAATAAGCGCACTGATTTTGAAGACTATATGTTGAGCGCCAGCTCTCCACTCGCGTCAGTCATACTCTGCCTTTGCGACATGCGAGCCGTACGATACGACAATACAAACTTCTAATACATTACACGTGTTCTCTTTTTGTCATGCAGTAATTAGAATCGCTATCTCTATTTTCTGGCAAATGTAATATTCAGCTTTTAGCTAGGTAGCTACTTTTAGCTAGGTATGCTTGATTGTATTGACTTGTTAATTTTGAACGATTTGCAAGCGCTGGGCCCGTCCATTCCATTATCACCGTCGCTGCCGTACCCTACGTTAACCTTCGCCACGTTACGTTGGTCAGGAGGTGATATCGTTCTGCCGCGTGCGGCTGCTGAGCGGGTGGGAGCCGGCGGCGGTGTGCGAGGCCCTCATGCACCGCTGCCTCGCGCCCAACTGCGCCACGGGCGGGCTCGGCTGCGATAACATGACCGTACTGCTCGTCTGCCTCGCGCCCTTCCCGCGCTCCATCCAGCCGGTATGCCAACACTGACACAATAAACATCATACACTTCTGCAATAGTCCATGCAGTAACCTGGGTACGTCCTTAAACTGCAACCAGACCCACAGGAGGACGGGCAGCAGCGTCCTCTCGGTTAACGGTGGTGAGAATTCTGCGACCCCCAAGCCGACTGCCAAGCGTGGGGATTATGGCAACACCCCTCTATTGGGAGGCCTGCGTCCAGCAGTGGACGTCTTATGGCTGACGACGACTTCTGCAATAGGGTAGATGACTGACGATCAAAATTACCAAACGACCATATACATTCTATTCTGACAAGTATGGCGCACAGAGGCGTGACGTAATTTTGTTTTGTCGAATACGGACAGAGTTTTCTCTACCAAAAAGTTTACACGCTAATATATCAGAACATTAATAACCGATTTAAATATATTTTTCAATAAACATATTATATTTACTTAAATTCTTCATCAAAGTTACTGGTTTCAACGATATAAACAGCAGTCATCTACCCTATCACTAAATTTAAACTGATGTGTCTCCATAGAGTCTAACCACCTGTGGGTATGTCCTAAAACTATATCGGGAGCCACCGGTGGACGGGCAGCAGCGTCCTCTCGGTTAACGGTGGTGAGCATTCTGCGATCCCCAAACCGCCAAGCGTGGGGATTATGGCAACCACTCCCTATTAAGGGATCGCCAGCCAGAAGACGTCCACTCAGTGTGTGGAGTCTAAAGTTAGTTATAATTTCATCATCATCAGCCCGGAGACGTCCACTGCTGAACGAAGGCCTCCCCCTTAGACCGCCACACTGTACGACAACCTGCCATTTGCATCCACCGGTTGCCCGCGACTTTTACAATGTCGTCGGTCCACCTATATATATATATATAGTGGGAGGCCTTCCTACGCTGCGTCTTCCGGTTCGCGCTCGCCTCAAGAACCTTTCTTCCCCATCGGTTATCAGTTCTTCGAGCGATGTGGCCTGCCCAATTATAGCCCAATTAGTTATAATTTAGAATTCTCGACAAAAAAACATACAATTGTACATTCGGTAATTTTGACTTTCTACCAGTTTGGGCAGGCTATTGTTTTTTTAAACGCACTGCCCTAATCTATGTATGGAAACTCCTGGAAAATGTTGCATGGGATTTTATTTACGTGTTTGTTTTGTTGCATGTGCATGTTTAGGTGTGTTTTTGTTGATTGTTTGTGCTCGTTTATACTTCATATACTGGGTTATAGGCTTGGGGTTACTAAGCCGAAGGGGTGAACAAATTTCTCTATGGGGCTAACCTAAAAATAATAGTTGGATATCAAAGGCTGATGTAGTGTGTACATTGGAACGCAGAAAATCGGAATAATCGCGGACTGGTGTAATGGTAGTGATCGTCAGTAGTAAATAGTTTTAAGGCCAAGAATACCGCGCGCCCTAATCCCACTCGCGCATTTCAATTTTTTTTGGAAGATATGACTGTTGTTATGTATATATTTAATATATTTATTTGTATAATCGTTTATTATGTATTACTTTTATAATATTTATGTATGTATAAATATGTAGATGAAATTTAAAGTTTAATAATTTGAAAGTATTTGTAGCATCTACATCAGCACCCGTCTATATTTATTAATGTATATATGCGTCCTTATGTATAATGTATATATGCTTGGACCTGGGTATGTTTGGACCTGGGTATGTCCTAAAACTGCATCCAGAACCACCGGAGGACGGGAAGCAGCGTCCTCTCAGTTAACGGTTGTAACCATTCTGCGTTCCCCAAGCCGCCTGCCAAGCGTGGGGATTATGGCAACACCTCCCTTTAAGGGAGAGGCCTTCGTCCAGCAGTGGACGTATTCCGGCTGTTGATGTGATCTGATGTGATATGCGTCCTTATGGTTGCCTGGAAGAGATCGTTTTTTGCGATAAGACCGCTAATTGTGGCACTAGCTCATCTATCTATAATAATATGATTGAAATAATTTATGAAAAGTGACATTCTTGCAATGCGCGCGGGATATAGCGACCTGCAGTATTCTGGGCCTTAAGTACTGAACTAAGGTTTTAACCAACAGTGCTCGTACCTGGACACGCGTACAAGCAAGTACTGGTCCCTGACTCCGTCTCGGAGGCAGTTCTCCTAACTCTATCTTCTGCCGCCGCCATTGCACAAGCTTTAATGTTACCTCTACGGTGTGCCTCTATACTGTGATTAAACTACTTTATCTTAAAATCTATACAGGTTGATCGGATAGGCTACGGACATATTCTAGAATATTCTTATATTGTACTCATCATTAGGAAAACGTAATAAAATTGTGTGTTGTACCCATTGAGCTAATATCTACAAAAAAACTCGGCTGCACACTGCATAGCGTGCGCCGACTTTTTGAACGACTTCAGCTACGCCTAGACACAAGCGCTCAAGCATTCATTGAACACTACACAAGCGACATAACGTCTAAATTCGAACAATTGTAAACTATATAATGCACGTATAGGTATGTACAACGGCACTCGGACGTTTTGACTGTTTTCACCTAGAGATTGTGACTCTTTAGATATTAGCTCAATGGTTGTACCTCAATAAGGAATATGCTTGTGTTTTGATTATTAAAATTAATAGTAAAGATACGTGAATATTTTGACTGAATCTGAAGCTTACATCGAAAAAAATATTGTAATCGGCTGGTAAAGTCCTGAAATATAAGTTCAAAGTATTTGGGAGGGAGTCATTTGTCCCTTTCTAGCAAAACACATGCTAGTATAGAATTTGTTTGGAATCATGGGCTTTGACGTCTTTAGCTAGTGTGCCTTCACTGTTTAACATGAAACTAAAATGTTTATAACTTCGTTATTTATGCACATATTAAAATGTTATTTTCGATGTGTTGTTTTGTTGCGAGTCAGATTTTTTGGGGGTAATTAAAAAAAAAACATGCATATATTATGTTTATTGTCGAGAGTGCACTATAATCATACTAGTTATAGATGAATCGTTAACGCTTTACGTCCGTTCCGTTTTTACGATAGAGAAATTCGGTGAGATTGAATAGCGTCTAACACATTATGAAAAACTTTTACTGTGAGAACAACCCTGTAAAAGTGACAGAAAAAACAACTGTTCCGTACATTTCTTCGAGGGTGAAAGTGTCTTTTTCTGTTGCTATTTATTTAGCGTTTTAACTTATAAGTACAAGTTTTATTACCGAGCCAACTTTGAATTTTTTTTTCATTTTATTAATGAGTGCGATGAAATCTTGGAGTATGTCTGTCGTCTATCCGAGCATTCTGTATAGTGTGATTAAAACCATAGATTAAATATTGTCGCGCCAGTAATACCATGTCTTGATTAGATTCGGCTTTCAAATAACCGGCTATTCCCAAAAACCAATTGTTTTCTTTGTGTAAAGGATTTTTTTATGTCAAATTGATTATGATCGTAATAAGTAAATATCATTAATAAATTTGCAATATTTTATGACTGTAGTTATGTTTGATGAAATAGACTTATAACTAACTATGTGATACACTCAAGTGCCGATGTGTGACTGTTTAATGGCGTAATGGAGTGTAATGCTTCCGGTATAAATAAACAAATTATTCTGGGATTTCTGGGGCCGGTTTTGGCGCGGTGATGTCGAATCTATAGTTTTAAAGATCGTTGTGCCCTACAGACGACCAGTTGGATAAAATGCGCAAATTGACATTGGTTTTCATAAGATATTACCGCCAGTTCTCGAGGTTTTACTTGAAAGATTCCCGATTTCTTTTAAATCGGATAAGTCGTCATTGTCTAAGGGCGATAGCAATATTGCTTTCTCCCTTTGATCATAATCATTGAAAGTGTGCTCTTTCCATCCATCAGTTGATCGTATCTAGTCTGTAGGGCATTTTGGATCTGGTGCGATTTAGTTATTTGCTGATAAAATAAAATGTATCAAAATAGCTAAGTGTCAAGGTTGAAATTCCATTCACAAAAAGAGTAAACTTTAGTCGTTTTAAAATATCTGTTTGAGCTATATCGCACCAAATCACAATTTATACGTGTCTGTGATTGTAATACTTGGTAATAATGTAGTTAAATCTTAATGGTTAATGAATGTTTTATACAAATTCTCCATTGTAATGCAAAAAGACTGAAAAGTGCCATGATTCAAAAATAACTTATCAAAGTAATCTAAAATTTGAAATATTTATATCAGCTCGATTCTGTTGTACCAATTGTTAAATTAATTTAACAGGATTGATATTAGCTGTGTACCTTTTCATGTCAATGTGTAAGAAAAGGACACTTGTACCTAGTAGTGTCATTTTCTAAAAGGTATGTGCTATTTTCAAAAAAGGTACTGGATTTTAAGATCTGTTTACACGATGTTTTTGCTCAGAGCTGGACTCGTGTGAGTGGCCATTAGTTGTGTCAGTAGGTTTGACTGTACAATAGGGTAGATGACTGATGTTTATATTGTTGAAACCAATAGCTTTGATGAAGAATTAAAGTAAATATAGTATGTTTATTGAAAAAATAATTTTAATCGGTTAATAATGTTCTGATATATGAGCGCTTAAAGTTTTTGTTAGAAACAACTCTATACGTTTCCCACAAAACAATAAATTACGTCACGCCTTACTTGTCAGAATAAAATTTATATCGTCACGATTTGCTGTTTGGTCTCTCTGTCTAGCATGATATTTAAATGCTTATAAGTTGCTTATTTTTGATCAGATTTTCTTTAATTTCATTAATCAGCTATATTTATGGGCCACATTTTAATAGGACAATAAAAAAAACCAGTCATCTAGCCTATTTCAACATTTTTCTTTTTAACCCTGTTTTTAAAAAAAAAAAAACATACTAACAACATTGTTAATGATTTTACACCCTATTGTACTGCAACTAAGTTTACTAAAATAACGTGTTTTTAATATATATTTTTTGTTGATTGAAATCATGTTAAATTGAAGTCTGTTATGTCTGTGCCATAAAAAGTTTATCTGTGCTCAATTTGTTTGTGTTCCGACAATTTTGCTTTAAAATTACTAAGTAAATCGTAATAATAATTATTTGCATGTACTTATTTGTTATGGCTTTCATTTCTTGCTTGTCATTTTCTGGTTGAATGTATTCAGACTATTAATATTGTGATTGTTTGCATGTTAAATTATCACAATTTTAGGTACCTTTATAGGCAGTAAGCCGTAAATGACAGAGAAACTCCTTATTATGACATAGTCTGGTTTTAACAGACGCGGAGCGAGAATTAATAAGCGGAAACTTGGTATAGAAAACTGCCCTAATCATTTGCACGGAAAACTCTACTCCGAAGTTCTGATATTGTAAAACTTCGCTTAGAAGTTATTGTATATGGCATACTTTGCTCTGATGCTTTTTGCAAGAAATTCTTTGGTTCGATTTTTTTTCCAAGGAATGCTTTGCTCCGTAGTTTATTTGTATGCAAACTACTCTACTACGAGTTTTTTATATGAAAGCTCTGCTACGGGTTATTGACTTGAAAACTAAATAAATATAATATCGGAGGACATTTTTCACACAGCGCCATCTAGTACTTATATACTATTTTCTTTTTTAAATACATACTACACCCAGACACAGAACAAACATTTATGTTCGTCACATAAATGTTTGCCCTGGGTGGGGTCGAACCCACGTCCTACAGCTCTGAAGGCAGACATGCTACCAACTGAGCTATAAGGCCGGGCGCATACGACGAGAAAAACCGTAAGAAAAACCGTCCGGTTTCGCCCGAAGGCGCTCCGTGCATACATTATCGGCTTTACCTAAAATAATCTCGATTCTCTTAGTCACTGCTTAAACTTCTCTGTCCTTTTCTAGCACGTGCAACTTCACGTCAGAGAGAAGATGGCAGAGCATCTTAAGTAGTGACTAACGGTTGAAAAGTTTTTTTAAGTAAGGCCGTATGTACTAGGTCCCGCACACCGAAAGAAATTACTCGAGACGCCCGTCTCGCTCGCACCAGTTAATTGTGCGCAGTGTGTTACGGTCGTACGGCGCCGGACCGGTGCCGTGTCGAATGCGTGTGCGGACAGGCTTAGGCAGTCAAGTGGCAGTCTATGAATAGATTTCACTCACACCTATCTATCTACACCAGTCTAGTGACTCCTAGTTATCTTTTGTTCAGAAATATTTCTGCTGCTTTCTTGCTCCGCTTTTTTATACAGGCCTTAAATAGTTTAATTCTATGTTATGTGGTATTAACCTCAAGCCTTCGTGTAAACAAATTGAGTAAAATAACGTACAAGGTATTATAGACTGTGATAATGTTAATTTATGTGCTACTATTGCATGCTATGTATTTCCAGCTTCGAAATTTAATTATTTTTGTCGTATCACTATCACTCGTTACTTGTACGTTTGATGAAATATTAGCCTTTTTGGTTGTATCTACTATGTTTCTATTATATTATGTAATTCTATTCGTTTGTACTTTGTAAAAGTTTAACAGTAAATTAAAGTTCATTGAACTGGATTATACACTGCTACTACTTTATAACACTGCGGTTTAGATCTCAGCGGGCAGTAGGGTGGAGTTACGGGCACCGTATCGAAAGGACTATCAGGGTAAATGACGATGTTTGCAGAATGTCGGCACGTGAAAACGTCTACATGGCGACAATGTCTTGAGTGGCAAAACGACTTACTAGTAAAACGTCCAAAATAGTTATCGAAAGATGTATATTTTCCAAAATGTAATTATTGTGCGGTAAAAAGGATTTTAAGGATTATAATCTGTCTCTTTGAGATTTGAAGTACTACTTGACATACACTGTCGTAAATTTAGAACATAGCTGATAGCTGTCTGTTGATTTTTTAATTTTTATTTTTCCAACAGAATAAATAAGTTGGTAGCTGTAGTGTAGGTAATTATTGTTGTATTGTAATTTTTACTTAATGTCATATTTTTTCCTGGCTGCGTTGCATTGATTTAGCTATAATTAAATAATAATTATTTTACTATTTTGTTTTGTTTCTGCCTGTCCTGTGTTTTGTATAATGGACGTTTTCACTTTTTGGACGTTTTACTAGTAAGTCGTTTTGCCACTCAAGACATTGTCACCATGTAGACGTTTTCACGTGCCGACGTTCTGCAAATATCGTCATTTACCCTGATAGTCCTTTCGATACGGAGCCCAGTTACGAGGGGCTGGAAGTGAGCCTAGCCGTTTTCCACCACGAATTAATTTGTTTCGAACAGTTTTCGACGACTAACTAGGACAAAAGCCACCTCGCCAATTTTGCCACTATAGTGGGAAAATTGGCGGTATACCGCCAACGATGTTATCCATTGCCCGCTGATAGCAAAACGCGGCTTAAAGTTAACACAAAACCTGTAAACTCGTATCAAATGTCGCCTAGCTCTTGAATCTTTTAACATAAAGTTTAAAATCGCTTGCTTTTGTCATCGTCGCATACACGCTTTCGGTTTTGTAATCACCCTGTGTTGCTAATAAATGCTGCTAAAATATTTTGCTGTTTTCATTTACATATGTCCTGGTTTTTAATAAGTGTGTAATGGAATGTTCTGCATGAATCATAATAAAAGAAAAGGGATATCTATCGCTTTTGTGGAATGTCTTATGAGGTAAGCTGCTTTATATTTTATTTACAGTTTGGGCTTTTTTAATAGATGCTATTTTTAAACGCGTTAATGGAGTTTTCATCCCGATTCTTTCTTACTTACTTACTAAGCATAATAGTTAAATTCTTATGTTATTTTACTTGAAAGTAATAAGGGCCAAGATTTGATAGACTAATATTTTCATATTTTCTATTAAGGGCAAATCTCATTGGAAAAAAGGCATTATGAACTATTGTTTTTTTACTTACTTACTAACTAAATAAACTGAGTCTCAGAGACGGCTGAATGAAGCCTATAGCTTACCTATATAGTCCGATATGATCGTATACGCAAAACTACTAAGTCACAATCATTTCAAAATCAAAATCAATCACGCAAAACTACAAAGTCATTTATTCGCTCTAGACCTGAAATATTACCACATCTAGAGCGAATAAATGACTTGAACAATTTTTAGCTAATATTTATCTTTATTTTAATGTAATACATTGTTTTTCTTTTTTACTTTTTTTTTAAAATCTTAATTTAGTTGCTAGAATCACAAAACAAAGGAGGGCTTGCCTCTCATATTACGGTTACTTTATACCATTTTTTCTTTGTGTGGTTATAAAGCAAATCCCCTTTAATCTATAGCACTCTTTCAATTGTTTCTCAGGGTACCCCTCAACCAGTAGAAGACACGTTGGACAGCAAATTTATGACGAAAATGGAAGACCTACTTTACGTCGAGGATGAAGAAGAACCGGACTTGAAGTGATGTCGCTCTGGGGGAGCGACGTCATTGTATATTTGTATATGTGTATATAGGTAGAGGTAAGGACGGGGTGTGCAAATAATGGAATAAAATTAATGAAGTTAAAATGTAGCAGCTATCTCATAGGCATAAGGGTGAGTTTCGAACAGAGATGTGCGAGATGACTATGAGGTGTAAGAGAAAAAAGCACCAATCAAAGCATTTTATTTTTCTAGCCTCGCGATCCTATTGGTGGATTGTTTCCTCGCGTACCGCGTTGTTAACTCGAGTTTTCAGGGGCGCTAAAATGGTTGCGTTTAGCAATTCTGCATATGATCCTATGATGATTCATTTCGCAAATCGTAAAACGGTCACTTAAACGCCAATTCATACTATGATTTTTCAAATGATTCTATTACGGAATTCATTAGTTTGACAGTTTTCTAAAGTCGTAAAATGGTCGAAGAAAGATGAATTGCATAAAGTCAACTAGCAGATTCGTTAGAAGTTACTTGAGAGCAACTTTTTACAATTCATTCTGTTGAGAATTCATAAGATGACCTGCTTTTATAGGAATTGCTTAATGCGGCCATTTTAGACCCCCTGGTGAGAAGTGGAAACGCATCCAATGAAGAACATGTAATTTTTAAAGAAAAGTTTTATTATGTTGCGTTAGTGTTATATTTTCTTTTGGAAAAAATAATATTTCAACCCAGCCTTCCGCTACAGATCCAGTGGATTCTCGCCCTTAAATGTAGGTACGGGTGAAGTCCAAGTGGAAAGATGTAAAATTATAGGTAGAATCGATGTTGGGAGTCTGTTACTTTATAATTACGAAAAAATATGTGTGGCCAGAATATAAAAGCAATCGGAGCTAAAGAGCTTCGGTCATTTTGGCCTAGTGGCTCAAACTTTTTATATTTTCGCGGCGGAGAACCTAACCTAAACAAATCGATAAAACATAGCTATTTGATGAATAAATGTTCCAGCATTAGTCTTGCAGCAGTTTCCATTTCATTTATTTATATATGATACACAAAACAGATAACGATCGATTTCTTACTAAATAAATGGGAACAAAAATCTGAACTGGATTGAAACCCAAAGTAAAAAACACACTGAAAAATTAAATATAAATATAAATTAAAATAATTACAATTAAATAACAAGACGTACGTCATGGCACCCCGAATACGCCACAATATTTCTATAAAAACTAAACAAAAGTAAAAACTATCGATGGGATGGATTATTCAGACAAAACACAACTGTTGTGTCAATATCAATTTTCATCGCTAATAACTTCGAAAACAGAACTTTCCATACAACATTTCCCCCCCTTAAATCGGTCCTGTCAAAAAATTTTTTGAAATCAGCATTTTTTATTTTAAATGAACTATCCAAATACAAATTTTCGTGACTAAAAGTACAAAAACAAAGGACTTTCATACAAACGTTTCCCCCCCCTTTGAGGTCGAATTTCGAAAAATCCTTACTTAGTACACCCCTCCGCATCGAGACGAATACACCCTCCAAATTTCAAGTCTTACGACCAGCGGTTTGGGCTGTGCGTTGTCTGTCAGGACAGATTCTTATAGTATTAGATTAAACAAGCGAATTTTCATTTCATAGTGTGTCAGAAACGGAAACAGGAATAAGATTAGTGCTAGAGAATGTAGTCATTTAGTATTGTTATTTTCTATTTTTTATTCTGATTTGTGTAGGTTTTGCCACAAGGCCACGTTGACTAGGGGCATTATCCAAAGCCTTTATTTATACTTGATATGATGTCGTAGCGTAAACTTAGTAATTGGGGGACTATTATACAACATATGTATATTATCATTAATTGAAATTTAATTGGCAGGTTTTTTAAGTTGACTAGCTTTATTAGGCACAAACGCTCAAATTGAAATATTCCTTTTATAATTAAAGATCCCTTATGTGAACTTAATTGTTTACGTAGATTTCATGTTCAGACATTTCAATTTGACGAAAATAATTGTTTTTCACAGATATACAAAAAAGTACAGATGTAATGTTGCGCAGAAAGTGTGTGAAGCCTTTTAGGTGTCACAATTTCGCTCGTCGAACGCTTTATCTTTCATAGATGCAGCGCAACCATTCTATTCTGTACTATTTTTTTACATTATATATTTTTTGTAAATTTTTTGATGGGACCTAGGATTGGGGCATGTATATTAAATAATATTTTTTGTTATAGTTTAAAGGATATGAATAGGGTATATGCATGTGTTTTGATTATTAAAAATAATAGGATAAGTGGAGAGTTTAACTGAATCAGAAGCTTAATTCGTATTTGGGAGGGAGTCATCTTTCCTTTTCTAGCAAAACACGTGCTAGTATAGAATTTGTTTGTAATCGTGGACTTTGACGTCATTTGCTAGTATTGTGCCCTCTCTGTCTGACATGAAACTAAAATGTTTATAACTTCGTTATTTGTGCACATGTTTAAATTTTGTTTTCGATGTGTTGTTTTGTTGCGAGTCAGCTCTTTTGTGAGTCAATAAAAAAAACCATGCATATTCCTTATGTATTTACAGTGGCAATCATTATGAATGTGTGAGTGAACGCGTGAACAGATGCACAAAACAGATAGGTACAGAAGTCAATCACATGTATGTAGGTACTTCACTTTTCATACCTTCTATAGGTGGTCGCGCTAAGGTTGTCAACTTGGCTCGGTGCGGCCGGCTCGCCGAGCAGTTTTGTTTATCTTCACTAGTTCCGATTTCTATGGTACTGTAGCGATATTACAGGGATAAATAGATTTCAACATCAACTGATTAAAAAGTATGACTGCGCGAGTATGGGCGTGGAAGATAGAGCGACTTGCTTCCGACCACGCCTTATAGACTAATAGAAAAGTACGAAATTGATGACGTCATGCAGCAATCTGTTTTGTCTCCTGTTGGATAACATTTCGCCGCCCGCATTTTGGAGTGTCAATGTCAAAAATGTTAAGGTACATTTATAGCTTGACAAAAGTCTTAAACGAAATATTTTTTTCTCCTGGCAATTCTGTGGATTTTCACGTCAGTGAAATCAAATGGGCGATTTTCTGACAGGCAGTAAAAAAAAAGAAAGCTTATTGCAGATGGCTCTGACTTTGCGCAGAGCAGACATGCCAGTCAATGTCAAGTTTTTTATTTTATTACTTATGCCACCTATCAGAAATAGTACGTATGATGTTTTTGACTGGCACGTTTAGTCTGCGCCTTAGGTCTGCGCAAAGTCAGAGCCATCTACAATGAGCTTCATTCTCTGTCTTTCTGATCCGTCGAGTTGAAGGAAATTACTTTATTTTTTTAATGCATGTTTGGAAAATCGCTCATTGTCGTGCTACGGGGTTACCAGCATTTAAAACTATTTGCGACAGTGGCGCCCTTGTTGATTTCTACTATTGTTTTTGCCAAACTGTATTAAGTATTATTATAAAAACTGACGTGGTTCCGACACATTTTGTTTTATTTATACGGGAATACTCTCGTATAATTAACCGGGCCGGGGTAACCGATTTAATTAAACGTGAGTATTCCCGTATAAATAAAACAAAATGTACTAAGTATGTTAAATAATATGTAGGTTTAATTATTAATTTTTAAATGATTGGCTTTTGATAACAAATCCGGAACGAGTCAAAATTTAGTTTTAGGTATATTGCGATAACCTTTTGGAAAAAAGTAAAGAATTATTCTTGTTTTTGATTAGTATTTTATGCAACTATAGGTAAAAAATATATAAAAAAAATATGTTTGCTATAGGTATGCCTGTTATATTAATATTTTTGATTTCTTGGTCTAGGTACATGGAATAATTTCATCAGGTGATATTTACACATTTTATTATTTTTGTATACTCAGTATTGTGATCAAAATTTTATTTTTGAGTTATTTATTTGTTATTTGCCACTAATGTTGTAAACACGAGAGTACGTGATTTACTTTGTTTGTTTTTAATGAACTCTTTCACAACTAAACGCATTTAGAAAAATATAGCGGTATCTTGTATCCGGGATTAACAAAGTCTACTCTTTTTATAGAAAAATGTAAGTACAGTTCCTATAGGTAGTGGGTGAAATAGCAGGGCGATGCTAGTTTGCTAAAGTAGTACATTATGATACAAGTCTATGTTGGTCACAACACTCGAGGCGGTATTAAGCGATAAGGGAGCCGAGAGTGTAATTACCAATGCACACGCGTTCCATAAGACTTTTTCTTGCGAGAATAAAACACTTTATAAGCAAGTGTGATGAGCAAGTATTTTTATAGAATTGTTTTAGAAGTCGTTATTGTTTGTTAGACGAATTTGTTTCCAGCTTGATCACGTTAGCTGTCACTATTCAATTAAGCACTATCGTAAGCAGCGATTGCGTTGAGATTGGGAAAGCGAAACGAGTTATTTGGTTATTAGATATTTGTACAAGTAAGACCTGCACCTAATCCTGCTTCAATGTTAACTATTTAGGCTGGAAATTCATTTAAACGTTAACCTTACTACTAGCGTTTGTCGTTCCAATCGAGTGATAAGTTGTTCATGAAATAAATGATCAGATTCATATGCAAGTGTGCTCCATCTTCGAACACATTCTCACTGACCGTCAGATGAGATCGTGTTCAAAGCGTGGAAGCGCCACGTAAGCCTAATAATTTGTTGTAAAAAAATGGCATATGAATGTTTGGCGTACAGTGTAGACGCAAATGTGAATATTAACTATTTTGATTTATTCATTTATGTATTGCAGGATGTGTTGCCATTCAATGTAGCACCCTAATATCTAATGTCATCCCGTTTTCACTACTTTGTCGCGCCGTGCTCTGCTCGTATTATGAATTATGATTACGTATGACAGCTTCTGGAATCAGGATTCTGTTTTGATATAACGAACTAAAATGCATTTTACTTAATTAATTGACGTTTATTTTAGTTATTCAATGTAGTGGATTTTGGCGGTTTTAGTAAACGAAAGCTGCTGTGTTGCTGTCTTTAGCTATCTTGACGAAAGAAAAGGGTCAGCGATATTTTAAGTCACTTTTATTTCAGTCAACCAAAACTCATAAAATGTACCATAAACTTTATTATGTTAGTATGTATCCTAATATTGGGCGTATTTTTTAAAGTTTTATTTTTGAATTTTTTACTTAAAACTTATTTATCTGCAGAAGTGGCAAAACGAGGATCACAGAAAATGTTGAAACGTACGTAGTAAGTAAACAACTGAGAAAGCGCCATGCGGCCTACCCGGCGAAAACGAGAACTACTATTTTTCACTTAACACAAATTTCTATCGTTTAGGTACTAAGTACCTATTTATGTCACCTATGTTAGTTGTTGAATATTTTCAGGGATGGGAAAGTTTTAATAAAATACTTCTGAGGTTGAAATAACATCATTGCCTTGGATTACAGTTAAACTTCGCATTTGTAGCATTAGGAAGAGCGTTAGTATAATTTAATAGCCTGTAAACAATAGATAACCTACTCATATGGCCGGCAGTCTGATTGTGACAGCTGTCGATAGCAATCAGATCATTTTATTTGCATCAACGCGATCACGCCATTTGCTGCGATTACTTATGACTGCAAAACAAGCGACTGCAGGTTACGAAATCTGCCCAAGCTAAGCGCAACGGCTTTTGACTAATAAGGCCGGCCGTACAAGAAAATCCGGCGGTCGCGCCGGAAGGCACTCCTTGCATTCATTTTGTACGGGCGCACACCGTAAGAAATTTCTCGTGACGGCCGTCTCGCTCGCACCTGTTATGTTAGCCCCATTAGTAAAAGTTGTTTGTTTTGATGTACATAATATATGCCCTTTAAATGATGCTAACTGATTAGAACTAACCCTGTATATTAACGGTGCAAGTGTTATATTAATTTTAGAAATCCGGCTTGAGGGTAAAATAAAATTAGCTATTTAATTTTTTTACAATGAAATACAGTTTTGTTGCAATTGATTTATATTACAAAAAATGTTGTCTACTTATACGTAGGTACTAATTCAGAAATATCGTAGTAACAAATATACATCGTTATTAATTAGTACCTAATAATATCTTACGATCAGCTTCTGTAAAACAACAACTAACTTGTAACTCGTAGGTATTGTATGAATTTTAAAATTTGCGTGTACATAAGCTGATCCTTAATGTTTATTAGATAGGTACATAATTATGTAGATGTTATTTTAAATAGCGCCAATATAGTGTTTTTGTACTTGCATATAGCCATAAAATACACAGATTGTTATATGTTCTTATTTGCTCCTGTTTCACTATTGTTTATTCTGGGCACTAATGTTAAAACAGTAACGCTATAATTACGCTTGTCTCTGTCTTGCGTATTACAATGAAAAGAGATCAATATTATTCTGATGCCGCCGCCATCTGCTTATTTTTATTAGAGAATAATAAGCTTTTTAAAAAAAAACAGCCGACTTCAACTTTGAATACCTGGATGACATCCTCATATTTTCTAGTAATTTTGATTTAAAAACCAAACTACTGAATCGATTTCGATAAAATATATATGGGACCACCTCTGAAGTATTACCTACCAAACAAACGAAGAATCATCAAAATCTGTTCATAATTGGCGGAGTAATCGCGTAACAAAAGTACATAAAAAAAACGAATTGAAAACCTTCTTTTTTGAAGTCGGTTGAAAAGGTGTGCTAAGTTATAATTATATTTACTCAAGTTAATAACATAAAATGTGAAATAGGGGCCTATTTTGTTATATGGTAACCTTTTTGTGACATATCGGAATTGCGCTAGTCAAGTAAAATGAGTAGGTAATTAGTGTACAGACTTATGTTGTATTGCATAGCTGACATGTAATAAAGTTTTACATTTTTAATTAGTTTTTTTATTTAGACAAGCTTAAACAGCTTAAACTCAGCATCCTGATTGCGATCGTTATCAAACTTAAATCGCATATTGACAAAGAACAGCCCCATCCTTTCACCTTAGGTACGCTACCTCAGACTCAGCCATGCATCTACCTGTTATATAAAATATATGATTTCCCGGTCGGAATCTCGTGGGCCGTGTCCCGGGCGTTTTTATTATAGTTACTGATCCTTATAAAGTGAAAAGAAAACTTGACTATGTTTATTGTTTGTTCTTAAACTTCTTCTTCTATCTATCTATCTTTGGTTATGGCCATAGAGTAAATACTACGTAATAGTTATGGCAAGTAAATACTTTTTTGTTAGTTAGTGTAGTTATGGCCTCTGCGGTATGGCCGCAATTTCGCTAATGTCCTTTGACGCAGCAACGAAACAACGGATCGACGTGATTTAACCACAAGATATACAATATAATTGTCACTCTCAGACTCGTAGGTATTTTTTTAATTTAATTATAGGCTGCGTTTGACCGCTAACTAGCCTGATTTTAAGTGGATGCGGTCTAGGATGGAATACGCTTACCACGATGGTGACGGCTTAGATATGCTGTCGGACTGGGTCCTGTGGGACTGTGGGGTGCAACTACTTCATTATCGCGCAGGGATATTGTGTATCATTCCAATGCGATTGAAATTTGACAGTGATCGCAATCGCATGCAGTTTTGGAAGCTAATAGTGGATAAAATTTCCTGTAATTGCGATTTTAGCCTTCTGTGGAACACAAAAGGTTGGCAGATTTGTCTTTGACTTTCTAATTCTAGACGTTTTAGTCTACAAGCTTACGGTTAATCACCTAGACACAAATGTACAAATTACTGCCTAGAACTGGTGCACCCCCGTCTTATAATTGGATAACGGGGTGGTAAGGGGTCAGTATATAAAGTAGGGAGGGGTGTTGACGCGCAGGAGTGGCTACACGCCAGCCTCGGCGATAGTTTTCTGTGAGTCTTTATTCGTTAATTACTTTATTATTGTTCAATGGAGTTTACAAACAAATCTTTCTTGAAATTAACGTCAGTAATTAGTTAATAGACCTATTTTTGTGACATATTTTTATTACAAATTTGAATTTTCGGGAATTGAGTTACTGTGTCGTAATTTTTGTGGCTTTTTTTGCATGACTTTTTTTTTACAGAATTTGGGTAAGATATCTCTATGGATTATTGAACATTGCTTAATAATTATAATATTTAAGGTAAAAGTAAATCGTAACTCATTTTTATTGGTAATAAATTACTCTAAAATATTCAGTTGGAATTTTGGTATAATTATAGTCTTAGCTTAAAATTTATTGGCAAGTAAACATGACAAGTTTTGAAAGCATTTTGACTACCATATTATCTCTTCTGAAGGTAAATTATAATTTATCAAACGACTTTAAAAAATGAGGTACACGCTTCGAGTTTTTTTTAAATCGTTTTTTTGTATGTATGTTACGCGATTACTCCGCCAATTATGAACTGATTTTGATGATTTTTTTTTTGTTTGGTAGGTAATAATTTTATCGTAATCGGTTCAGTAGTTTGGTTATTAAATGAAAATTACTAGAAAATATGAAGATGTCATCCAGGTATTCGAAGTTGAAGTAAGTTGTTTTTTTTTAAAAGCCTTTTGTAATAATAGGGTACAAGTTTTATATATTGTACCTTGTTGCAATTTCATAATATAATCACGTTTAATTACGTAGTTCTGTTAATTTACACACGTCTACAGTTTAGACCTAATGGCACTCAAGTGCTAAATCGACATAGTTGCTGTTTTATAGCGCCCAAAGACCAACTGTAACTATGCACATTTTTAATGTAGCCGTAAAATCACCACAGCTATAAACTCCTGCCCGCCTAGCACGCGAGCCGTGATAAACGTCTATCCACTCTGTTTTTGCCCGCGATAACGAGACAGACGTATCCATATTCTAGCTTTATCACTGTCCCGCGCGGGGAAAGAAGGCGCGTGCTAGGGGGCCTGAAATAGTTTTTATTCCTCCAGTTAACAGGTCCAATTCATCCAATCATGTCTACCGTACAACAGAGTTACTTGTATTTAGAACTATTTGCGATACTGGTGCCCCTAACAAATTCTACTCTTTTTGCCAAACTATAACTAATTTGTTACTGGATAAGCGTGAAGATTAATTTAGTAAAATGTTCACTTTATTCGGTAGATGTGTTAAAAATAAGTTAGGTTCATACCTACAGTAGGTTACATGAATGCAGTGTTTTGGTTACATTTTAAGCCAACATAATTATGTAGGTTATAAGTGCATGCAGCAGCATTTCTTGGACTGAATCAGTCCCGTGTATTCGCTCATCTCTCTAGAATATAATATCGGTAGATAATTAAGTCTTATGTAGTGGTAGAATATCAGAGAAATCCCTCTCTTGGATTAATGGAATAGTGCAGCTTGTTACTTCGCATTAAACGTTGTGAATGCGATACCTGTGTGCGTGACCACACAGGCTGGAACTCTTTCATCATCATCATCAGCGAGAAGACGTCCACTGCTGAACCGCCACGCTGTACGACAACCTGCATTTGGAACCGCCGGTTGCCCGCGACTTTTACAATGTCGTCGGTCCATCTTGTTGCCTGCCTACGCTGCGCGTTCCGTTCGTGATCGCCACTTTTCTTTTCGGTTATCAGTTCTTCGAGCGATGTGATCTGCTCATTGCCACTTCAACTTTTTTTTGCAAACTTTGAGACTTATGTCGGTGACTTTGGTTCTTTGGCGAAATATGCTGGTTCCGAATTTTACCGCGCAAAGAAAGTCCGAGCATAGCTTTCTCTCTCGCACACCCTTTACGCTGTAGAAACAGCAAACGCATTTGTGAGAGTTTAATGCTTATTAGTCTGTGCACTCTTTTTACACTCAAGCAATGACATTTTTTTTGTATTTGGCTTGCGTTTGAATCCCATCTCTCCTGATATGACGTAAAGCGATGATGATATGATATGATACCTCTATGGGGGGGCCCATTTAGTGGGTGGCAAGTCATCACCTGCCTAAATATATTTTGAGATGAGACAGGATAAGGCAGGTGCCGTTTCTCATCCCATAGATCAGTACAACTACCCACAAATTGTTCACCTCAATAGCCCTGTTTTTTGTTTTTTATCCTATACTGTACAATAGTTTTACATTCCATTTTATACACATTCTATAGTAATTGTATTTTGTACTCAACAGGGCCTCTTGGTGTGGGTTTCGGCCCCACCAATGCCTCTCAAAGGTCCGGGCTAGACCCGTGAATAAAATTAAATAAAGAGATAATAATAATAATAATTCTTTATTTCCAAATGAAGAAACTACAGCTAATATTACATTAACATAAACCAAAAACCTTAGGATATTACAATTTTGGTAGGTAGGTAATTATAGATTACATTATTATATAGATATTTATATGTTTTAACAATTGTTTATATATTTAGAAAAAGGAGGGAAGATACAAAAATACTAGTTGTAGAATAATAACACAGGAGTCCCTGTCTCCCAAACTAGGATGACCCTGTACTATGGGAGACAGTTGATTCTTCAATAGGATTGATACATTATAGGACAACTAATTGATTGTGATAATGTGTGAGTAAAAAAATAAATAATTGGTAAATAGGAGGAATCTGCTATAGGTGTGGAGGAATTTCAGGGATATGCACCAAAAACCCAATTCTGGGAGAGAATCAGACAAGTAAATTTTCTGTTTCATAATAATTTAGAGATTGCAACCAAGACATTAGCTTCTTTTTAACTTCAAATTTTGAAAGGGAGTAAAAATTTAGCTTCTTGTTAAGCTTGTTGTAAAGTCTAGAGCTAAGGGATTCATATTGTACAGTAGCAAATACAGTACGACGTGAAGTGGAGACACAAATCGGCTGTCCGCGACGCTTTCGTGAAGAAAGTTTGTTAAATAGCACGTTGCTGTGCTTGTGGAGAATGGTTCGTAGGATAAACAACTGCCTGACAGTTAGTACCTTGCATTCCGAATATAGTGTTGCAGTTGGGTAAGTTCTTGGCTTATTCGTCATAACTTTTAAAACTGCTCTTTGGCAGCGTTCCAGGCACATAAAATTGGTTTTAAAGGTTCCAGCCCAGGCTGGTATACAATATGAGAGAGTTGACTGGCACAGGGCTGAATAAGTCATAAACAGAGTATCCATATCGGCAGAATCTCGAAGCTTCTTAAAAATGTAGATAAGCCTTCGAATACGTAAATTTAACTGTTCGATATGGTAGTGCCAGTCAAGTCTCTGATCGATGTACACTCCTAGGTATTTAAGGAATGGGACAATCTCTAAGGTGTTACAGCTGCCAATGCATATGGAAGAGTTCAGGTCACAGCAGTGAGCCGTAATCACTGAGCTGCTTGTGGGGGGCTTAGGTTTTTTAGCGACATTGAACTGGATCACCTTAGTTTTATCTACATTTAGAGTAAGTAAATGACAAGACAGCCAGGACATCACTTGACGAAGGGAAGATTCGGCGGAAGATTTAGCTGAGTACCAGTTATCTCCTTGGACTAATAGCACTGTGTCGTCTGCGTAAGCGTAAATTTCAGTTTTCTTCTCTTCTTCTTTCTTCATCTTAAAAGGTGTAGAAAATATCCTAGAAATTATCTTTAAAAAAACTAGAAAAGTAGCTATCTCGAGGAAAGCAAGGTGAAGTAGTTGTATTAATTTGAATGGTGCAAACATAGACATACATAGTAGGGACGGGTTGGACGCCATTTTGAAATGTCGCCCATTCGTCGGTGTCAAAGAGCATTGACACCGATGCTGGCACAGTCTGCGACGCACGTCAGATGTGATTACTTGAGAGCGAAATGCCAAGGTGTGTGGTGAAGGGCTGTACGAATTACATTTCAAAGTGCAGTAAACAAAAGGTGGCGTGTCTTATCACCAGTATGTCAACATTTAAAGTTTAACTAAACTTGCTTCTACACAAAAACTTAAATTTTTGGTAATAGGTAAGTCGTTTCTTGTTTCGTACAGTTTGCCAGTTTGCTTCTTCTACCACGGCTTACTGGCGCTACACGTAGTGACCGCGAAATCCGAGAGATGGCGTTGACCTTTTGTCAAAGAGAATTTAGTCTTACGATTTCTTAACTCAGGCGCATCTAGACATAGAAATCATTGGGTGCAAACGATACACAGCAGTTGCATCTGCACCATTGATGGTGCAACTAAATGGTGCATACGGTACGACGGGATCTTAAAACTACTAGAAACTTCTTGTCTTGTAGAAATTTCAAACTATAATAGTTAGAAAGAAAAATTATGACCTCCGGCAGGACTCGAACCTGCATACGAGCAGTCTCTATGGGTACAGAAAATAAAAAATAAACAAATCAAATAACAGATGGCGCCACCAACGCTTTAGTTGGTAGCTTGTAACAGGTTGGGAAAATTTGGCATCTGAGGCAGAGACTTCTGTAGCTTAATTGGCAAAGCAGTTGGGACGGAAACCCACAGAGACTGCTCGTATGCAGGTTCGAGTCCTGCCGGAGGTCATAATTTTTCTTCCTGTTTAAGCTTTAAAAACATAGAAATACCATAAGTGTGGTATCACTTCATACAAAGATATTTATAATAATTAGTTATTCCCATAAACTTATTCCGTTGAATAGGTACCTATTCGATCTCTACATTTGAAGCTACTTCCACGTGATTTCCACTACGCAACACGTATTCATTTCACAAACAATAGCTTCAACAAGTTATGAATACAGCTTTTCACGTAAAGAGAATTCGCCAGGCAATTCAGTTGCATTTACAAAATTGAAATATTTGCGAGAGCACGATTGTGTTGCCATTTTGCAGTTATTAAATACAATGACTATACCTAACTAAGTATAACTAATACGCCGGAGTCTATTTATAATTCCGTTATTAATATTTTTATTTAACGGGACAATCGCTAAATAATTCCTCCAGCTCCCAAAACAATAAAGTATTTATTTACTACCTCGACAGCGAAAAAAAAATTAAATGTAGGTAATGTTGAAAAAATTTCTTCTTAGAATTTTTGCGGCAAAATTTTGAATATTTCATTTATATTTCATTTTTTGTTAAATTCCCGGCTAGATCATTATAATATTAATATATATTTTTTTATTTCAGGCCAATTACATCTATATATATACACAAATTATACAATAAAAAAAAATAAAAAAATGAGTTAGTTTTTTATTATTATTATTGATTTATTTTTATTTTAGATTATATATTATTATGATATATATAAAAAAAAGATTATATCTACTGGGTTATAAAGTTATAAGCTCGGGGTGTACTAAGCCGGAAAACTTGTTAAAAGTACTAAAACGAGTCATTGTACCTACTCATCATTTAGTATGAACTACTTTTACTAAGGCGCTAATTATGAAATTGCGAAAAAAAACATTTTAAAAATTCAATCGAGTGGTCGATGAGACGAGGTGGACGTTAGCCTGGTGGTAAGCGTCACGCCTGCCCATAACTGTGCCAGAATTGTGAACTTGCGAATACAGTCCTGCGCCACACTGTACTGCGCTCTCACTGAGATATTTGATGTTAAATATCTCTTTTTTTTCATCACACGTAGTAATTTCTCTGGTAACATTGCCCTTCAAACCGAAACACAGTAATCATTGCACTTGCTTGGCAGTTGTATAACTGGGAATGGTGTGGCTGATGTTCCATCAGCTGTTCCATACATTTTGTTTATAGATTTTCATTTACTCTTGATAAAATGTATGGAACAGCTCATTTTCTTATCGCGATTTCAGTGTTGAATCATAGTAAAAGATCACAACGATGAGTACAATACAATGAACCCCTAAAGACAGTATACCCTAAGCTCATAACCTAGTATACCTAGTTAAGTTTTAGGTCTTTGCCAGGCTAGAAACTATGTCAATTGAATTACCATGAATTACCGTGGCTATGTAAGGTTATGTCAGTCATATAGGTGAGGGACGTAATGTCGTGCAAAAGCGGATTAGGCGCAGATGACGACTGGTCGACGTAGGACTCGTAGGGCTTCGCGAGCGGTCTTATTGCTGCTAAACCGGCGGGGATGGTTGTTTTGAACATGGATTACAGAGACATTTTCAACCGAGTTAAAAAAGAAGGTTCTCAATTCGACATAATTGCTCGGCCAATTATGAACTGATTTTGATGATTCTTTTTTTGTTTAGTAGGTTCAGAGGTGGTCCCATATAAATTTTATCGTAATGGGTTCCGTAGTTTGGGTTTAAATCAAAATTACTAGAAAATATGAAGATGTTATCCAGGTATTAGAAGTCGAAAGTTGAAGTTAGAAGTCGGTTGTATTTTTTTAAAGTGTATTATTATGTTGTTTGATAATTAATCGATTACTTGCGTTTAAGTTAGTCAGATAAAAACTTAGTTCTGCGTATCCTTTGCACACTTTCTGTGACCTTCTGAACCCTTATAGTAGGTACGTGCTCGTACATCCATTCCTATTTCGACTACTTTATAATTTCCTTCAAGTAATGGTTATATGTACATTTTAACTTATTATACTATTTATATTTAAAAAAAGAAGTCTTTAGTCTACGAGTATGTAGACCATTTATTTCGGTTACGTCCGATGACTGTCCTCATCCTCAAGAAGTCAAAATCATTATAACATCTAACAAATATACCTCCAGGCTGACTCGTAGGTAAAACATTTTGCATTTGCAGGATATAAAAATATTATCAATTAAATGTGCACGAATTACAAATGTCCGGTCCGTGTCAAAATGGGACCTGGGTATGTCCTAAAACTGCACCCAGAACCGCCGGAGGACGGCCAGCAGCGTCCTCTTAGTTAACGGTGGTAACTCTCTGCGATCCCCAAGCCGCCTGCCAAGCGTGGGGATTATGACAACCGCTCCCTATTAAAGGGGAGGCCTTCGTCTAGCATTGGACGTCTTCCAGCTGTTGATGTGAACCACAAATACATTCCTAGCACAACAGGCGTACAATTATTCGTATTTGCTGTGCGTTAATGCTGCTGCTTCTGGAGCTATAGTGACATAAGACAAGAAGATGTAAGATCCGTTTTATATTTATAAGTTAATTTTTCTACTTGCGTGGGAGTATCCACACATCACATCACATCAAGAGCCAGAAGACGTCCACTGCTGGACGATGCCCTTAGTAGGGACAAAAAAACTGCATCCAGAACCACTAGAGGATGGGCAGCAGCGTCCTCTTTTAGTTAACGGTGGTAACACTGCGATCCCCAAGCCGCCTGCCAAGCGAGGGGATTATGGCAACCCCTCCCTATTAAGGGAGATACGATACCTTCGTCCAGTAGTGGACGTCTTCTGGCTCATAATGAGGTATGTATGTATGTAAGTTCTTTATTCTAGCATAACTTCTAAATGTCTGAACAGATTTAGATGTATAGGGTATCGTTAGAATCCGTACACCATCCCGAGTGACACTATCTATAATTTTTTTAGCAGGGTAGTTGTTGTTTATTTTATTATATTTGATTTTATTTGTTTGTCTTGTTTACCGGTCAGCCTGTATAAGTATCGAGTATGTTATAGCAAGCAGATAAACAGTTCGCCAGCGGGGGCGGGTGCTGCTCCAGGGGATCCTGGGGAAACTACCACCACCATGGCCGACAAAAAGGACCTGGAATGCGTGAGTTTTAATTATTTAATCTTTTAGCTTTTCTCTTTTCTTTCATTCAGTTCACTGTAAAACATAAAGTCTACGTGAGAGCACTGAGAACAGGAACTGAGAGAGAAGTTTCGAGAACAGTCGGTATACCGTTATTTGGCAGTTCCGAGTAACAGTATAATTATACAATGTGTAACAAAAAGGTTCAACAATATACTGAAGGGTATGTAATGTACTCAGCATTATGAACAACTTTTACTAGAGGGCCACCATTAAAATGAAAAAAAAATAACAAGAAAAAATAACAGCTGTTCCATACAAAAAGTTCAATGACCTTGGACGAAATGTAAGTAACAGCTTTTTTTAAACGTTATTTCGGGGTTGGCCCCATAGTAAAAGTTGTTCATAATTATGAACACATACTTACATACATATCCTTCAGTATTTTTGAACCTTTTTGTTTCATTGTGTGGTCGATTCTGGCGGTTTTAGTTGACAGTTCTAAACTAACTAAAGTATTGCTGTCCTTAGCTAACATGCCTAGTAAAAAAGTGATAGCAATACTTTAGTTAGTTTAGAACTGTCAACTAAAACCGCCAGAATCGACCACATTATCCTGTTATAAGTAAAGCGCTATAGGTATATAGACTTTTCATATAGATATACCTAATACTTCTCTAAGCGTGTTTGTGACTGAATACCTCCTAAACGGCCGGACTGACTTTGACGAAACTTTTTGTGTGCGTTCGAGTGGTTCGTTGGATAGTTTAGATTCACATTTGGAACCAGTAGGTAGCGCTGCTATCGGATGCTAGGTTTATTTTGAGGATATGACGACGTCTGCCAGGTCCTCTAGTTTAATATAAGAAACTTAAAAAATCGAACCTTTTTTTAATACTTATGATATAGGCTTGCGTTTGACTGCCATCTCGTCTGATAATAAACGAAGATGCAGTCTACGATGGAGCACGCTTGCCTAGAAGAAACCGAACCTAATAAAACATTTTTTTTATTCGTACTTTACCTCTTAGAACTAACTGTATCGATAATGATCATTGGTGTATGTAGGGCGACTCCGAGTTGGAAAGCATCAGAAAACCGATGGAACTTCCGACGCTGCCTAAGGCGCTTACTCTTGAAGAGAAGAAGTATCTCCTTGCTGTCGAGAGAGGAGATAACTACAATGTCAAGAGGTACGGCTTTATAATTATTTTTAGGGGTAGTAGTAGCTTGATTAGGTGGTTCTATAATAATACGCTTTTTCAACCGACTTCAAAGAAGGAGAAAAAAAAACATACAGTCGAATTGAGAACCTCCTTTTTTGAAGTCGGTTGAAAATAGATTGTTTTGTTTTGACGCAATTTCACTAAGTCTGCCAGTCTGTTGGCTTTATTATAATTACTGTTTATTTACACAAGTCACCGTCATAATTGGATTGTTATTGACGCATGGCTTTGCAAAATAGAAGCGGTTCCAGTTTGAAATTAGACCTTGTTTTAAATTAACAGTGTGCTATTTGCGCATAAATGTTACCTATTAACATTTCAGTCTCTCAAAAAGAAACGATTGATTCAGTATAAGTAGCAATGATTTCGAAATCTGTAATTTATTTTAGCACCATATTTTGGTGGACAGTTAAATGAAATAGCACGTCGTAATAATATCTAATGCTAAACTTGGTTTACCGAACGTTGAAAGGTTAACAGCACGCGTCATACGCCACAAGCTATGCTTCAGAATTGATGTGGATCAAATAGTAGTCAAAAATGTCTGCAATTTACCAACGTTGGGCGGCTATTGCCACCTAAGTAGTTATTTTTAATTTTAAATGTATATTGCTTTTCTTTATTTTCTGTTTGTTTATGGATTATGAGTCCGAAATAATGAATTATTATTATTATTATCCACTCCTTTATTTACTTTCTTAAATTTAAGTTTTTTACAATACATATATATATTTACAAAAACACATACAAATATTATAAAAAACTTAAACCTAGAGTGCCGCCGGCAGCGGGGCAGGACTCAAGCTGCCGGTGGTTAGGGCTGCAGAGTGAGGAACCTCCTGACAATGCTTGCCGTGTCAAGGACCACTGCCTTTTGTATCTGACCCTTGACCCAACCATCTAGCGAGAGCCTCTTGAGATATTGGTCGAGGCTTTTCGCTATAAGACCGTTTGCCGAAACGACTATCGGGACAATGAGCGTCGAGTCAACAACCCGTTACATCTCATATGGTGGTTATAGCGAAGGCCAAGTCAAGTTTGTCCTTCTCGGCCTCCAAGAGATTCTCGTCATGTGGGATGGTGACATCGACGAGCATTGCCCGGCGTTGGGACCGATCCACCATCACTATATCAGGCGACAATAGTCCTGTCCGTGATGATGGAGCGATCCCAATAGAGCAAAGCACGACCATTCTCGAGAACTGGAGCTGGTGCGTACTTATAGTACGGCACCTCTGACTCGACAAGGCCGTATTGACGAGCAAGTTGCTGGTGGATGATCCTGGCGCTTAGTTATGCCTGTGCACATCACATCATCAACAGCCGACAGACGTCCACTGCTGGATGAAGGCCTCTCCCTTAAAGGGAGGTGTTGCCATAATCCCCACGCTTGGCAGGCGGCTTGGGGATCGCAGAATGGTTACCACCGTTAACACCGAGAACTGCATGCCTGTGAAAATTCTCGCAAATTCTGTTATTATTATTAATTAAATTATTTAGATTTTGATATCGGCTTTTCTCTCAGACTGCTTCAAAAAGCCCACCACCAGAAGCACATAGACATCAACTGCGTAGATTCCCTCGGCCGCGGCGCGCTTACCCTGGCGATCGATGGAGAGAACATGGAGATGGTGGAACTGCTCGTGATCATGGGCGTGGAGACGAGGGACGCGCTGCTGCAGGCCATCAACGCGGAGTTCGTGGAGGCAGTTGAACTGCTACTGGAGCATGAGGAGCTCATCTACAAGGACGGAGAGCCTTACGTAAGTCACCTTTGCCAGTTATTGAGTCGCCAAGCGGTATTGTACAAGCATTACTGTGTTTCGGTTTGAAGGGCAATGTTACCAGAGAAATTACTGGGAGTGAAGAGATTTGACATTTAATATCTTAGGGTGACGAGCGCAGTGCAGTGTGGCGTAGGATTTATGATATTATATCATTGACTTGCAAACAAAATATATAAGGAGGGAGATATGTCATATCGCGCTTTCGAAATTAGCCCCGTGAAAACGGCCCCAGGGACTGTCTCGCCTGTATGCGCTCTCTAAGCGAGACGCGCGCTATCCTTTTTGCTCTCATAAAAGTGCTATCTTCTTTCGCACTCAGGCGCAACTCATAAATATAACGGCACGGGAGTCATTTTCAAACAATGAGTTTTCAAATTGTAATTTCAATCAATTCAGGCACTGCTACTGTTATATGGGCTCGCATCGTCAGTCCGTTGCATAATAGTACATTATGATACAAGTGTGCTATGTTGGTCATTACACTAGAGGCGGTATTATGCGCGCGAGCCGCAGGCGAGCGCGATAAGAATGCCGAGAGTGTATTGAAACATAGCACAAGAGTTTCATACGACTGTTTTCGTCACACTTGCGAGGAAAAATCATTTTTTTTTGTTAATAATCAACCACACAGCGAAAACGTCAACAAACATTTGCGGAAAATGGCGCCCAAATCAGTAATGCGCGCGCAGGTTGACGTTTACTTCAGCGGCATAAGAACTCTTTGTTGGTATTACAAAAAAACTGTAAGTATTACCCGGCTATATTAAGAGTGCTTCGTATACATACGTCTAATTGCAGTCACGTACAAACTTGACTTTACCGGGTTATACCTGTTATAGTACAAGTGCCGTAATGTAAAGTAAAAAGCACGCGTGCGTAATAGCTTGGATTATGAGCCTAAAACCGATGCAATAAGATCCACTTTACGAGCAAGTGTGATGAAAAAACATTTTATTAGCCAGGGATAAGGCATCGTACAAGGTCACTCATGCAATGGGTCGACCATAAAAAATCTTATGGACGGTCCCGTGCCCGAGTGTATCCAAATAAGCTAACGGGAAGACATTCATGGCGAAGCGTAGCATAGGCAACACATCTGCCCCTGCCAGTACTATATAACGATCATGACCGCTCTGTCAAGAGGTTAGCGAGTTAGAAGAAGTTTGTTGGTTGTGTCAATTTGGCTTCAGTTGGGGCATGGCCTAATCCAAACCGATAAGAAGTTATCTTCATGGTAAGAGGTAATGGCTGCCTATGACCATTGGCATTTGTACATAGGACTGAATAATAAAACAATGTAAACTTTTTCTAATTAAACTCTACTCTTTCTCGTTACAGAGCTGGCAGAAAGTAGACCCAAACACAGCGATGTTTACGTCCGACGTGACGCCGCTGGTGCTGGCGGCTCACAAGAACAACTATGAAATCATCAAGATCCTACTCGATAGAGGAGCTGCCATACCGAATCCTCATGACGTCAGGTATGTTGAAATACTTCATCAGCCTTTAACGTCTTACTACTTGTCTGGACCTAGGTCTACGTCTGGCCTGAGCCGATTTCAAAGCACAAAAAGCGTGACGTTTATCGAAGACGTGCTGAGCTCAAGAACCTCCCTCAACTTAACTACGTCAATGGGTTCACGGACATTTACTACAAAAATAGGGCGCGTAAGACATTGGAAAGCATGCCATATAAGCTCATGAGGAAATGAGCTTATATGGCTTCAATGAGCTTGGATGAAGTTTAGTCGCCGTGGTCGAAAACAGCTAGGATGTCTTTATTATTAAATTTATTACTGGTCTGGGCTTGCTGACCCGTTGCGGGTTAGCAGATTGGTGTATATAATACACCAATCACTTTGATACACGGCAGTGACATTGCAATTATTTGGTACCATCGAGCTGATCTGTATAACTGAGTTTGGGCAATATTTTTGTCATCAACAGCCTGAACGTGGACGTGTCCACTACTGGACGAAGGCTTCTACTTTAAAAGGGAGGGGTTGCCATAATCCCCACGCTTGGCAGGCGGCTTGGGGATCGTAGAGTATTACCACCGTTAACTAAGAGGACGCTGCTGCCCATCCTCCGGTGGTTCTGGATGCAGTTTTAGGACGTACCCAGGTCCATTAATTAATATTGTTGTGACTAGCATATAATTATTATAACCATAGTGAAATCCGTCTCTCCAGGCTCTCCTTGTGGTGACACTTTGTCTCCGAAACACAAACAATCTTATTAGGTTGAAGATGAGGGAATGAGGTTGTAGCGGTGGGCGGACGCGGCAACCATGTTTGCAGTTTTTTAGATGCACATTATAAAAGTTTATACCTATCGTTTTACCTAAACAATATTTCTTGTAAACCTATAAATTCAGTGTTAAAAAAAAAACAATTGTATAGATGTGGGTGCGAAGAGTGTATCCGGGACTCGACGGAGGACTCGCTCCGCCACTCGTTGGCTCGCCTGAACGAGTACCGGGCGCTCGCCTCGCCGTCTCTCATAGCGCTCTCGTCCACCGACCCCATCCTCACCGCCTTCCAGCTCTCCTGGGAACTGAGGAACTTGGCCTTCGCAGAACAGGTACACTTTGTCTTCTACATGTGTAGCTATAGATATGATATGATTGATTCAGGCGTTACTTTGCAGAAGTTAATAAAATTGTAAGCTCTACTGTAATTGTATAACTCTCTAGGCAAACAAAAAATGTAATAGTGGAATAGAGTGATAATTTGGCCTTTTCCATATAAAAACTCGAAACGATAGTACAGCGGTAATACTCTAAAGATATACAATACAATAGATAGAAGATAGCCACAGGATTTTTATGGAAGGGTTTTAAGTAAAGAGAGGGAGAGAGATAAAGGGGGGGGGGGGGCATCAAGGTATTGACATTCACAATATAATTATCATCACACAAGTAACGCTGAAGGCTAAGACCTAACAACGATAGATAGAATCACAGAGCAAAATAGATGTGTTCAAAGAATTTGTATACAGAAAGCGTGATCATGGCGCGTGATCATGGGAACGGGAGGAGTGCTAAAGTATTCAGTAGTCTTCAGGAAAAGTTTGTATAAAGTGCCATTATCACAAAATTCAAAACGCTTTTACATACGCCAGATTTCTGAGCTAAACGTTAGATGTCGCGTTATTTAATTCTTTAGTCAATGCTGTTATTAGGTAATATACCTATTGTGAGACAAACTAAACAAAAAACCTAAAAATAATACAATTATGAAAGCAAAACTTATAATGTAAAAATTTCCTCGAGACATTGAGACGTAGTCTTTGACCGTTCACGTTATATACTGTGGCGCCAACTCTGAGACTACATAAGAGACGCACACTTTTAATATAAGCCTGAACGACTGCTACGCAAGGCGGACGTTAGCAGACTGACCAAATATGTGTGACGTCACTGCATGTTCGGAGCTACAGCCGCAAGTGCTCCAGAACTCCCGACAGCTCCTGCTTTCGACATAGATAGAACAGTGTAAATTATCATTTTCGCGTAGACTAGCAGACTAAGGGGTGTGGAGCCTATAACCTCATAAATACAATAGACAATACTTTATTTCGGGCAAAAAAAACATAGCCATAGTTTATTTTTCTATATACTATGATTTTTATGAAATACTAAACATCTTTCCCAGGAATCTAAAGCAGAGTACCTAGAGCTCCGGCGCCAAGCGCAGAAGTTCGCCGTAGACCTGCTGGACCAGTCTCGCAGTTCGCAGGAGCTGGCCATCATCCTCAACCACGACCCTGAAGAACCTGCCTTTGTGGAAGGAGAGCACAAACTTGCCTTGCTGGAACTGGCGATTGATTTTAAACAGAAAAAGGTTAGTTTTGATATACTACGGCCCATATAGGAGATCACATTGCATATCTTAAACATCTGTCCGATCTACAACACTGATACATTCAATTTTAAATAAATACATGGCAAAGTCGAGAATAATTGCTTGATCGTTGTAGAAACAAGAATGCAAAAAAAACTCTCAATAAACAAAACACGAAGTTACCAATAAATCTCAAATTTAAAACTTGATAATCTACAAAATACTCTCAATGAGATCTAGAAACTTTGCAGACCAATTTAATTGATTATAAGGGACTTGACTTGAAACGACGTTTTAAATTGTTAAAATAACTATAATATTTTATTATGAAAACTGACGTGGTTTTAACACATTTTTTTTTGAGTATCCGATTTAATTAAACGTAAGTATTACCGTGGACCTGGGTATGTCCTTAAACTGCACCCAGCCCACCGGAGGACGGGCAGCAGCGTCCTCTTGGTTAACGGTGGTGAGCATTCTGCGATCCCCAAGCCGCCTGCCAAGCGTGGGGATTAAAACCCCTCTATTAAGGGGGAGGCCATCGTCCAGCAGTGGACGTTTTATGGCTGACGACGATTCCCGTATAAATGAAACAAAAATAATTATATTGCCTGTAAAGAAGAGGGGTGGGGGGAGGCGGTTATTTTAGTTGAGATAGGGTACACTCATGTCTAGATACTTGTATGTCACACTTTTAATCTATGATGATTATGGTTAGTTCGTAGCCCACCCGAACATCCAACAACTGCTTGCCGCGATCTGGTATGAAGGCGTCCCAGGTTTCCGCCGAAAGACTGCCATGGAGAAAATCATGATTATCTGCCGAGTCGCCCTTCTGTACCCGTTCTACTGCTCGCTGTACATGTTGGCTCCAAACTGTTCCACCGGGAAGCTCATGAGGAAACCGTTCATGAAGTTCTTGATCCACGCTTCGAGCTATCTGTTCTTCTTACGTGAGTTATTTTTTACTACTATACATTTCTACCACGCAATATACAAATGTAAGCGACATCTATAAGCGGATTAGGTAACTACCTATATCGTTTGCATTAGATGTGTGAACGATATGGATATATATGGAAGAATCTATATATATATATATATAAAAATCAATTGCTGTTCGTTTGTCTCGCTAAAACTCGAGAACGGCTGGGCCGATTTAGCTGATTTTGGTTTTGAAATGTTTGTCGTAGTCCAGGGCAGGTTTAAACGGTGAGCAAACGGCTGGACCGATTTGGATGAAATTTTGTGTTCCTGGATCGGGTTATAGTAGCGAGGCCGAACGCCGAGCTCTACGCGTACGAAGTAGCAGGTATCAGCTAGTATAATAATAAATCTTTATTTCAGATCCAAGAGTGGTATTAACATTGCACAGATTACAATATGGTATGAACGAGATAGTTTATAAGTTAGGTGTAAAAGAGAAAGCTAATAAACGCCAATTGAAAAGCAACGACTCGGCCTTTCACTTTTTTTATGGCGCTGCGGACAGGATTCACTTCACAAGAAAGAAGGGTTTTCAATGTGAAACAAGAAGGTGCAACTATAGGGAAGGGTATGTATGTACTCATCATTACGAACAACTTTTACCACGGGGCCAACCTTGAAATCGAAAAATAAAAAAAGCTGTTCTATAAAGTAAGTATGTTCGTATATACTGAGTGGCCAGCCCTAGTGTCAGAGTTAACGAGCCGCCCGAAGACCTCTGACATGGCTGACGGTTGTTGTTATAGAAACTAGAACAAACAACCAGGACCGTTCTATAGAAAAAGTACATTGAATTTGGACAAAATGTATGGAACAGCTGTTTTTTTTCGCGATTTCTTGGTTAGCCCCATAGTTAAAGTTGTTCATAATGATGAGTAGATACATAACATAAACTATGTTTTTAAAGCTTAAACAGGAAGAAAAATTATGACCTCCGGCAGGACTCGAACCTGCATACGAGCAGTCTCTATGGGTTTCCGTCCCAACTGCTTTGTCAATTAAGCTAGCCTTATTATTTTTGCCTTAGATGCCAAATTTCCGAACCTGTTATAAACATAGAAATACCATAAGTGTGGAATCACTTCATACAAAAATATTCAAAAAAATAACATAACCTTTTACTATTGTTGAACTTTTTTGTTACACATTTCATAGTGTGTACATATTTCTATCATGCATTCTTACAGCATGTTACTGGCTAAAGGAAAACTCATCTGAAACTGATGATAAAGTCAGTTCACTGGCTTATAACTTAGTACCTCATCATCAGCTCTGAGACGTCCACTGCTGAACGAAGGCCTCCCCCTTAGACGGTCTCACTGCACGACAACCTGCCATTTGCATCCACTGATTTGATTTTACGAAGATCTTTATTAGTCAATGATGAATACAACTTGCTTATAAACTAGACACAGCCTAGGAATTTGCATACAATAATAACAAAATATTGACTTTTACAGGCCAACAAAACGCCTCTGTAAGTCTTTTAAAAAACATAGTTTAAGATATAAAATCATTATTCCATGAAACTTAATTAGTACCTATTGTTTGACCATCAGTTGTACCTACGCGTAACGAGCCTATTGCACCACATTTTTTAAAAATCTTTAAATTTGCATCTACTAGTTGCCCGCGAATTTTACAATGTCGTCGGTCCACCTAGTGGGAGGCCTTCCTACGCTGCGTCTTCCGGTTCACGGTCGCCACTCAAGAAACTTTCTTCCCCATCGAATATCAGTTCGTCGATGTGGCCTGGCCATTGCCACTTCAACTTGCAAACCCTCCGAGCTATGTCGGTGACCTTGGTTCTTTGACGAATATCGTCGTTCCGGCTTTTATCGCGCAAAGTAACTCCGAGCATAGCTCTCTCCATTGCTCGACCAATACCTCAAGAGGCTCTCGCTGGGCGGTTGGGTCAAGGGTCCGACACAAAAAGCAGTCGTCCTTGACACGGCACGCATCGTCAGCCCTAACCACCGGCAGCTTGAGGCCGGCGGCACCCTAGTTTTTAAGTTTTTTAAAATTTGTATTTTTATATTTCTATATTGATTGTAAATGTAAAAAACTTAAAAATCTAAGAAATTAAATAAATATGTGCATAATAATAATAATATCGGTGGTAATTTTTTCACACAGCGCCATCTAGTCCTAAACTAAGCAAAGCTTGTAACATGGAAACTAGATAGCTGATAGAATACTTATATCAGTACTTTATGAGTTCACAGTACGGCCTCAGGTCAGTGGGAGCAAGTTAATCTTGAGCAACTGCATACCAGTCATATTTGTCCACAGTGATTTTGATCCTCGTGTCGCAAAGAGCGGAGGTGCAGCTCATACAGCTGTTCGGACCAGAATGGATGGTGAAAGACCTGGAGAAAGAACTTCTGAAGCAGCGCGGCAATGGACCGACTTATCTGGAAATGGTGGTGGTTGTTTTTGTCCTCGGTGAGCCTACCTTATGAACTAAAGATATATACTATACACTAGAAGCTCTAAACTGTAGAACTGTAAACAAGTAATACTTTAAAACAATGAAAAACTCGTGGTTGTCTATTTGGGTCTACTCCGACCCTCTGGTGGCCGTGCGTAATAGTCTGTTCGTAAAGTCTAAGGACATTTCCCATTCGCAGATGGCCAATACAATTTTTATTTATTTATTGAATTGAGTGATGAGACGAGCGAGACGGTCGCCTAGTGGTAAGCGTTACGTCTGCCCATAACAGTAGCAGTGCCAGAATTTCCCAAATCTCCTTGTATGAACTAGGCGAAAATGTCACATGCCTTGACGTATGGATGTTTGAAATCATATCACTGACTTTTCGGAGCTGGACCACTTTCAGAATACCAGCATAATAAATTTAAGAAGAAATTCAAAGGAATATGTGAATCTACCAGCCCGTACCGGCTAGCTTGGTGAAATAATTGACCAACCCACCTTTCGAGGGTATGCCCATGCCATATAATATACGCTTTAAAAAAAAACAACCTACTTCAATTTCGACTACCTGGATGACATCTTCATATTTTCCTGTCATATTGATTTATTCCAGTAATTATGATTTAAAAACCAAATTACTGAACCGACTTCGATAAAATGCATATGGGACCACCTCTAAAGTATCACCTACCACCAAAAAAGAATCATTAAAATCAACTCTAAATTGGCTGAGAAATCGTTTAACCCCCTCCCCATGGAACCCAGTTATCTTAATAAATAAAATTTGAATTTGAATTAAACAAACATAAAAAAACCTCCTTTTTATGAAGTCTGTTAGAAGTTGTAAAGTTCCAGGGCTATTTCTACAACTTACTGGACTTACACAGGCTTCATCTGGGAAGAGACTCAAGAGATCTATATCGAAGGCATCCGTTCCTACTTGCGTAACATGTGGAACTTCATCGATTTCACTCGCAACTTCCTGTACGTGAACGTGGCCATGTTGCGTACTGCGGCGTACATACAGCAGATCTCGGAGATCAGCCGTGATCCTCAGACCAAGTTCATTGCCAGGGAAAACTGGGATGCCTTCGATCCGCAGCTCATTGCTGAAGGGCTATTCGCTGCCGCTAACATCTTCAGGTAACATACTTTTCATCACACTTGCTCGTAAAGTGGATCTTATTACATCGGTTTTAGGCTCATGTTTGTTCTGTGTCTGGGTGTAGTATGTATTATAAGTATGTATTTACGAAAAAATATATATATAAGTATTCTATCAGCTATCTGGTTTCCATAATACAAGCTTTGCTTAGTATGGGGCTAGATGGCGCTGTGTGAATAATGTCCACCGATATTTATTTTATTTTATTTATTTTATAATCCAAGCTATTACGCACGCGTGCTTTTTATTTTACATTACGGCACTAGTGCTATAATAGGTATAACCCGGTAAAGTCAAGTTTGTACGTGACTGCAATTAGACGTATGTATACGAAGCACTCTTAATATAGCCGGGTAATACTTACAGTTTTTTTGGGCGCCATTTTCCGCAAAGTTTTGTTGACGTTTTCGCTGTGTGGTTGATTATTATCAAAAAAAGTTTTTTATCCTCGCAAGTGTGATGAAAACAGTCGTATGAAACTCTTGTGCTATGTCATTCATTACACTCTCGACTTCCTTATCGCGCTCGCCTGCGGCTCGCGCGCATATTACCACCTCTAGTGTAATGACCAACATAGCACACTTGTATGATAATGTACTATTGCAGACCCAACTGTTGTATACTGTATCTCTAGTGTATTTCCGCTGTACTATCATATCGTGTACTAATAGGGATAAGGGGCTAATACTGTGCAATGTACGTTGTACATACATATAACTGAATACATTCTTGACTGACACATATATTCACATTCACGACCAGCGACAATGATAAGGTGAATGGACGGGAAATAAGCACACGGATTTTGAAGACTATATGTTGAGCGCCGGCTCTCCACTCGCTTCAGTCATACTCTGCCTTTGCGACATGCGAGCCGTACGATACGACAATACAAACTTCTAATACATGAACATGTGTTCTCTTTTTGTCATGCAGTAATTAGATTCGCTATCTCTATTTTCCGGCAAAAGTAATATGCATACTTTTAGCTAGGTATGCTTGATTGTGTTGTCTTGTTAATTTTGAACGATTTGCAAGCGCTGGGCCCGTCCATTCCATTATCACCGTCGCTGTTCACGACCATAATATATGACAGTATCTACGGAAATAATATTGTTATGTAAATGTACGTATAAGCTAAAAAAAATAAGAAAAAACAAAATAAACATTTCTACTGCTATTTTAATTTGCTGTGTGGTGTACTTGGTTTACAAAAAACTAAAATAGTAGATTGCTCCCTAGGTGAGTATACGATTTTACGTGCTGCTGCGGGAAGGAAGTGGTTATTTTTGCTCCGCGTAGCGCTAGAAGGCTAAAGTGGCTAATTTAGCCCCGCAGGCACATACAAAACATAAATATAATTTGCTCGACAGTGCTCTGAAGCTGGTGCATCTATTCTCTATCAACCCCCACCTTGGCCCGCTGCAGATCTCCCTCGGACGAATGGTCATCGACATCGTCAAGTTCTTCTTCATCTATAGCTTGGTCCTCTTCGCTTTCGCATGCGGTAAGTAACTAGGTATAAGTATTCTTTATGAATTCATAATTGTAAAAGTGTTAACTACGGTACAAATTGCCTGCGACATGCATCTCCAGAGATGTCACGCATCGTTGCCTAGTTTCACACCACGTGACTGGCGACATTGTGCGACTCGTTTTATTGGGATTTTGCGTTCACGACACGTGTCGCAACAACTGAATCTGCACTATGTGGAAAAGTTCGTGGTAATCGTGGTAAGATGAGTGTCGACGTCGTCACGCGACGTTTCGCGTGATTTCCCACAACGTTTCTCGAGACGACTGTTGCAGGTCATTTGCCCTTTAATTAGTTCAAGTTTTTTTTACTAGCCTTAACTTAAACGTTCATGATAATCTTGAAAAGCCAATTTCAAACTTCGTATAGAACTTATTTTGGTATACAAATATTTAAGTAAAGGGCGTCTATACAGGGTTAGTCCTAATCAGTTAGCATCCTATAAAGGGCATATTCTTTACGCCAAAACAAACAACTTTTACTATGGCTAACATTGAAAGCGAGAAACAATTATCAGCCGTTCCATACAAAAAGTTCATTGACCTTGGGCATAATTTATGGTATAGCTGTTTAGATTTAAATGTTGGCCTGATAGTAAATTTTGTTGTTGTTTATTTTGACAGGAAAAGCCCTTTAATGGATGCTAACTGATTAGGACTAATCGTGAACATCGTTTTTGATAACCAAAACCTAGGTCTAAACCAACTGCTCTGGTACTTCGCTGACCTTGAGAAGCGCAAATGTTACGTCTTGCCTGGAGGTCTACCAGACTGGGACAATGCAGGGGATGCATGCATGAAATGGAGGAGCTTCGGGAAGTGAGTAGCGAGTAAGAAGTGTACCAGAAAGGGGTAGTTGCTAGATACAAGTAGCTGCTAAAACATAATAGTTCCCACTCCTGGAGGTTTTTTAGGCTAAGACCATGCGGGCGAGCTTTGCGGGAAAATTGAAGGAGCTTCGGGTAGCGAGTGGCGGGTAGTAGGAAGTGTACGACCAGAAACAAAAAGAGATCTTTTAAACCCTAGATAAATGATTTATTAAATAGGCACGTCCAAAAAAAATTTCGATGTCACTAACAAATTAGTACTCAAAACGATACAACTAACAAACAGAATTTAAATAAAAATAAACAAATATTCTGCACGAGCCACGAAAATTCGGTAAAACTTCTAGAATGTTCAATAAGCGTGGTAGTCCATTGTTTCTCTCAACGTCATGCAGTCCACTTCGTCGATCTTTAGCGTGTTCATTTTGACGTTGATGTCCTCTTCCAGCTGAATCTGAGTTTGCAGCAGGTAGCGCAGGGACGAGGTCGCCTCGTGCAGCATCTGCTGCAGCTGCTCAGTGCTGTTCCGCAGCACCTCGCACTCGTAATACAGCGACTGTCCCGCGGGGTCACGAACCAACTCCCCACCGACTCTCTGAGCTCGTCTGCCAAGTCTAGTATGAGCTAAACCTATATTCCCCTCCTTATCTGCCAGAGCTTTTTGCAGCTTTACGATATTATTTTGCATATCTGCTATTTTCTGCGAAGTATATCTGTGCTGGTCCTCCAATTTTTCTTTAGCAAGTTTAGTCTCTTTAATTCGTTCGCTGAATTCGTGGTTGCATTTTTTGTACGTTTCCCAGAGGTCGTTAATCACTTGTTTCAGGAGCGTGTCTGCAAACATGCGGATAGGTCTCGAGCTGGTGACTTCGCGAGCAGCCATTTTAATGTTGTTGGCCGAATACTGGTTGTACTCTTCCGCTGAAATGTTTGCGGGATCCAAGCTGGTGTAACCCTCGTATATAGATAGGCACAGGTCTGTTGGTTTCATAGTCAGAGATCCTTTGTCGATATCGATTGCGCCTTGTTTGTATTGGAGGTCTCGATCGAGGAGATAGCGCGTGGAACGAAGGCGCCGCATCTGCTCGTTCAGTTGCTCCAAGACTCGTCTCAATAGCGCTTGCCCTCCCAAGATTGCGGTAATCTCTCGTTGAAGACAGAGCTCTACTTCATCGACCACGAGATCTATACCGATTCTTCCATCGCGCAACATCAGACATTTTCTGCATACAGAGACCGCATTCGATGCTAAAGACGCAAGACAATCTTGGAGACGGGTCTTGTAGACGCCCAGAGCTTCCAGCTCCAGGTATAATTCTTTTCTTTGTATTTGGAGTTCCTGTCTGTTGAATTCCACGTCACCGATGTGTTCTTCGAGGCGTCTGTCGCTGGTGGCTTTCATCACCTCGGCACGTTCTTTAGTCTCATCTCGGATTCGCTTGCTCTCTGCGAGGACTCTGTCGGCCAACTGTTGCTGGTCCTCTGTGTTCCTGCATCGTTGGTCGTTGCTTAGTTTCCACTCGGCAAAGGTAAACTTAGCACTTCGTGGAGGTATGCAAACGATGGCTTGTTCAGAGAGCCTGGTTATGGCTATTGGCGCACCAATCACGTGCCGCACACCAAACTGGGCTTCATTCATTTTAATTGTTTTAAATTCGGGATTTCAATGGGATTTATATTTATTTATTATTATTATACGGGGAAAATATAAACAATACGACAGTACCTATTAGCCCGAAGAAGATCGTTGGCACGAAGCGGCAAACAAAAAGAATTAGAGATTGTAAAATAGTGGCAAACTTGACATCTTGACATTAGTTAAATTGACTGATATTGAAATACGACAAAAAGGTCTGCTAAAACGTTTAATGAGACTTGGTGGATCTAGCTCTCTCTATCACAGAAAAGCAAAGGCCAAGCGAAGGCCCTACTTTTACTTCTCTCTTCAGTGCTCTCTATCGTTGGTCTACGAATAGAAAAATAGATCCGGTTCAAGGTCCGGTTTAGGCACGTGCCGGCCAATGATATTAAATGTATCTTTCTCAATGTGTGTGGGGCACGTACAAAATTGAGAGAAGAAATTGGAAGAAAAATAAGTACTTAGTATCCAAAATCAATGATATAAGAAGATTATCGATCCAAATGGTTAAACGAATGCACGGTTCCAACACGGTTCCGTGTATACCTTACGGCATTACGGCCTTTAAATAGGCTAAGCGGAAGGTGAACCTGCCATTTGCATCCACCGGTCTCCCGCGACTTTTACAAAGTAAAATAATAATAAAATTATGTAATGGTTCTGAGTTTAGTTAGGTCGATACGTGTTTATTTCATGTTTATTTCCTCCTCAGAGGAAGGATTTCCCTATGATTTCCGCAGTGGTACGGAAGACCGCAACGACAGGTGCCGTCGCAAAATGATTTATTCGACCTCATCGAGCATTGAACTCGATGCTTTTCACTTCGGAATCCCGTTACCAAGGCAACCGATTTGAACCGAAGGTTTTTGATTGTTTTGTCAATAGATAACCAGTTAAATTCTCTTTGTAGATAACAACATGTCATACTTGTCTCTAACGATCTTATATACGTAGTACGTAGTATTTACTTACTCTATGCTTATATGTGTCTCGATCGTGCTTCGTATAGTATTTTTATTTTGGTTTGTAAATCGAAATATAGAACTTTTAGTATAGAAAATGGCAGAAGCTCAGTTTGGCGTGCGAAACGTGATAGGCGCACCGGTGGCTACCACGAGGCTGTCAGAGCAAGCTATAGTATGCATACCGCCGCGTACTGCCAAGTTCACCTTTGCAGAGTGGAAAGTCACCAGCGAGATGCAATGCAGGAACACAGAGGACCAGCAGCAGCTGGCCGACAGAGTTCTCGCGGAAAGCAAGAGGGTCCGAGAGGAAACCCAAGAACGTACCGAAGTGATGAAAGCCACTAGCGACAGACGCCTTGAAGAACGCATAGGGGACGTCGAGTTCAACAAACAAGAACTCCAAATACAAAGAAAAGAAATATACCTGGAGCTAGAAGCTCTCGGCGTCTACAAGACCCGCCTCCAAGATTGTCTTTCGTCTTTAGCATCCAATGCTCTCAATATCTGCAGGAAGTGTTTAATGCTGCGTGACGGAAGAGTGGGTATAGATCTCGTGGTCGACGAAGTGGAAAACTGCCTCCAACAAGAGATAACCACGATTGTAGGAGGACAGGCGCTGTTGAGACGAGCTTTGGAGCAACTGAACGAGCAGATGAGGCGTCTTCGTTCTACGCGCTATCTCCTCGATCGTGATCTCCAATACAAACAAGGCGCAATCGATATCGACAAAGGATCTCTGTCTATGAAACCTACAGCCCTGTGCCTGTCTATATACGAGGGCTACTCCAGCTTAGATCCCGCAAACATTTCAATGGATGAGTATAACCAGTATTCGGCCAATAACATCAAAATGGCTGCTCGTGAAGTCACTAACGCGAGACCTATACGCATGTTAGTTGACACCCTTCTGAAACAAGTGATCAACGATCTCTGGGAAATGTACAACAAATGCAACCACGCATTCAGCGAACGAATTAAAGAAACCAAAATAGCTAAAGCGAAATTAGAAGATATGCACAAAGGGACGTCGCAGAAAATAATTGAAATGCAGAATAATATCGTGGAGCTGCGGAAAGCTCTGGCAGATAAGGAGGGTAATATAGGTTTGGCTCATACCAGGCTTGGCAGACGAGCCCAGAGAGTTAGCGCGGAGTTGGTTCGTGACCCCGCGGGACAGTCGCTGTATTACGAGTGCGAGATGCTGCGGAACAGCACTGAGCAGCTGCAGCAGATGCTGCACGAGACGACCTCGTCCCTGCGCTACTTGCTACAAACTCAGATCCAGCTGGAAGAAGACATCAACGTCAAAATGAACACTATAAAGATCGACGAAGTGGACTGCATGACGTTGCGACAAACAATGGACTATCACGCATATTGAACACTAGAATCGTTTTAATGAATGATTTGTAGATAGAGGCTAGTCTCATTGTTAGTTTTAGTTAATTCTACCATTTTAGATGATATTGCTTAACTTTTAACCTAAATTTAACGGTTAGTTAATTTTAGTTCTTACTGAATTTGTTAGTTGTTTACGAATTAGTCTAATTCTATTATGTAGTTAGTTTATCGTTTCGTAATACTAATTATTCGATATACTTTAATTTTAATATATTTAACGCTACGTTGTCTTTAATTTTAATTTACTTAACGTTTACGCTTGGTATACTTTTTAGACTTTATGAAATAAATGCTTACGTTTTAATTTTTTTTTAATGATAGCTAGTAGTAGTAGGTACTATACAGGGTATAGTTACGCTGTTAATCATTTATTACTAAGTTAAAAATAGATCATTGTAGTTATCATCTGTTCCATAGAAATAAGTCGTTCTTCCTCTTCGTTTAGTGACAATTCTACCAATGTTATTAAACTGAGAATACTCAAAAAGACAATTTAAATAGACGCGTAGGAAACCAAACCACATTGCATCGCAATTAGATCAATTTTAATCTGTTGCAACATGGCATTTCGAGCGTTTTACTTCAAATGCGCTACCAATGATAAGCATTTTTTCGTCGTAGTTTCTATACAAATAAGTGTGAAACTGGCGACGACGATTTTCCATACAATTGCTTTACTCTACCTAAGAAGTAGGGCTTTCGCTTTTCTGTGTTTATACCTGCTTTTGGATTAGAAATGCTATTATAATGTAGCCCTGTATAATTTGTGATATGAAGTCACAGATATATAATGTAATATACTTTTCATCACACTTGCTCGTAAAGTAGATCTTATTACATCGCTTTTAGGCTCATAATCCAAGCTATTATACACGCGTGCTTTTTACTTTACATTACGGCACTTGTACTATAATAGGTATAACCCGGTAAAGTCAAGTTTGTACGTGACTGTAATTAGACGTACGTGTACGAAGAACTCCTAATATAGCCGGGTAATCTTACAGTTTTTTTGTAATACCAACAAAGAGTTCTTATGCCGCTGAAGTAAAAGTCAACCTGCGCGCGCATTACTGAATTGGGCGCCATTTTCCGCAAATGTTTGTTGACGTTTTCGCTGTGTGGTTGATTATTATCAAAAAAAAATGTTTTTTTCCTCGCAAGTGTGACGAAAACAGTCGTATGGAACTCTTGTGCTATTAGTCATTACGCTCTCGGCTTTCTTATCGCGCTCGCCTGCGGCTCGCGCGCATAATACCGCCTCTAGTGTAATGACCAACATAGCACACTCGTATCATAATGTACTATTTCATCACACTTGCTCGTAAAGTAGATCTTATTACATCGCTTTTAGGCTCATAATCCAAGCTATTATACACGCGTGCTTTTTACTTTACATTACGGCACTTGTACTATAATAGGTATAACCCGGTAAAGTCAAGTTTGTACGTGACTGCAATTAGACGTACGTGTACGAAGCACTCTTAATATAGCCGGGTAATACTTACAGTTTTTTTGTAATACCAACAAAGAGTTCTTATGCCGCTGAAGTAAATGTCAACCTGCGCGCGCATTACTGATTTGGGCGCCATTTTCCGCAAATGTTTGTTGACGTTTTCGCTGTGTGGTAGATTATTATCAAAAAATAATTGTTTTTTCCTCGCAAGTGTGACGAAAACAGTCGTATGGAACTCTTGTGCTATTAGTCATTACGCTCTCGGCTTTCTTATCGCGCTCGCCTGCGGCTCGCGCGCATAATACCGCCTCTAGTGTAATGACCAACATAGCACACTCGTATCATAATGTACTAATTTCATCACACTTGCTCGTAAAGTGGATCTTATTGCATCGGTTTTAGGCTCATAATCCAAGCTATTACACACGCGTGCTTTTTACTTTACATTACGGCACTTGTACTATAATAGGTATAACCCGGTAAAGTCAAGTTTGTACGTGACTGCAATTAGACGTATGTATACGAAGGACTCTTAATATAGCCGGGTAATACTTACAGTTTTTTTGTAATACCCACAAAGAGTTCTTATGCCGCTGAAGTAAATGTCAACCTGCGCGCGCATTGCTGGTTTGGGCGCCATTTTCCGCAAATGTTTGTTGATGATTTCGCTGTGTGGTAGATTATTATCAAAAATAATTTGTTTTTTCCTCGTAAGTGTGACGAAAACAGTCGTATGGAACTCTTGTGCTATTAGTCATTACGCTCTCGGCTTTCTTATCGCGCTCGCCTGCGGCTCGCGCGTAATACCGCCTCTAGTGTAATGACCAACATAGCACACTCGTATCATAATGTACTATTATGTTATAGTCATATATACTTAAAGTATATTTTTATGATTCTTTTTATAGGAAAATAGAATCTTATAGTTTGACTGCTATCGCTTTTTGGCCATGAGACTCGTCAATCGCCTATAAGCTAGGTCCAGGTATCTTCATCATTAAATGCCATCTTCATAATGAACTTTGTAAGTAGTAGTCAAAACTTCTTGCAATCTCATGCTTGCCTGGTACTTATAAAGAAATTCTATGTTCCATGCCCTGGTAGATACTTATTTATTTATTTATCATTTTTGCGAAACTCGCGGTCTTAAATAACATAATATAAACTTAGAAAGAACATATATACAGAAATTCCGTATGTCATCCCGCACGGTTGTACTTGCGTCTCAAGGTTGCGCTTACCATCACGTGCGCAGTCTGACAAGTACCTACTCCACCTTTGATTGCCTTATAGCTCAGTTGGTTAGTATGTCTGCCTTGAGATTTGTAGGGCGTGGGTTCGATTCCACCCATGACGAACCCCATATTTATGTACGAACACTGATGTTTGTTCTGTGTCTGGGTGTATGTATTTACACAAAATAAGTATATAAGTATTCTATCAGCTATCTAGTTCCCATAATACAAGCTTTACTTAGTTTGGGGCTAGATGGCGGTGTGTGAAATGTCCACCAATTTTACACGACTGCCCAAAAAAAGGAGTGTAATGTTTTCAGGTTTCATGTATGTATGTATGTATGTATATATATATGTATGTATGTGAGTTTCTTTATTCCACCATAACTTCTAAATGCCTGAAAAGATTCGGATGTTTGGTTTGATTCATATATAATTATCATCCTAAACGACACAGGCTATTATTTTATGGCTTTATTTCATTCTTTTAGTTTATAAATATCACAATTATATTAAACTTATTACTAAAAATTATTACTATTGTAGTGTAGTATTTTTTTTAATTTTGGCATTTTATACAATTATTCGTTTCCTATTTACCTGGGTGTGTCCTCAAACTGCATCCAGAACCATCGGAGGACGGACAGCAGCGTCCTCTCGGTTAACGGTGGTAAACATTCTCCGATCCCCAACCCGCCTGCCAAGCGTGGGGATTATGGCAACCCCTCCCTAATAAGGGGGAGGCCTTCGTCCAGCAGTGGACGTCTTCTGGCTGATGATGTGTGTGTGATACAATTATTAAACCAGTATAGCGTATTCTACGAGTATTTCTATGGTTCTAACAGTCTGATTTCTTAGCGTGTTCGAAGCGTCCCAGTCTCTGTTCTGGGCCTCGTTTGGTATGGTCGGGTTGGAGAACTTTGAACTGGCCGGCATCAAGAGCTACACGAGGTTCTGGGGCCTTCTCATGTTCGGCTCATACTCCGTGATCAACGTTATCGTGCTGCTCAACCTTCTCATCGCCATGATGTCCAACTCCTATGCTATGATTGTAGTGAGTATTTAATAATCAGCTTTTTAAAAAAATACCACCGACCTGTTTTGACTACTTGGATGACATCTTCATATTTTCCACATATTTTGATTTATTCCAGTAATATTGATTTGAAAACCAAACTACCAAACCGATCCCGATAAAAGTTATATGGTACCCCCTCTGAAGTATCACCTACCAAACAAAAAAAGAATCATCAAAATCTATTCATAATTGGCGGAGTAACCGCGTAACATACATAAAAAAAAAAACCTACTGTCGAATTGACAACCTACTTTTTTGAAGTCGGTTGAAAACTTGTAAATGTACTTATATTTCCAACATATATTTTTTCATGGGTCAATCAACTATTTTACCCGCGCTTCGCAAGTATTGGAAACACTTTATCCGAAAAAAGGCTGTATTGGTCAATTTTAATTAGTTTATGTTGATAGGGATATCAACTAATATAATAGTCCAAGAGCGCCACGACATCCATTCATTACTTTGGCTAAAGTAAGCGAAAATTCACACTCATATATACGTCTTTACAATTACGAGACAAGCGAGACGTTCGCGTGGTGGTAAGCATCACGCCTGCCCATAACAGTAGCATTGCCGCAATTGTGAAGTCGCGAATACAATCCTACGCCGCACGGCACTGCGCTCGACAACCTGAGATACAAATCATCAGCCGAAGACGTCCATTGCTGGAAGAAGGCCTCCCCCTAAATAGGGAGGGGTTGCCATAATCCCCACGCTTGGCAGGCGGCTTGGGTATCGCAGAATTCTCACCCTTAATCACCGCTTTGCCAGTTACTCAACCGCGAAGCAGTCGTGTGCAAGCATAACTGTGTTTCGAAGGGCAATGTTACCAGAGAAACTACTGTGCATGAAGAGATTTAACGTTTAATTCATCTTAGGGTGACCTGACGTGAGTATGTTTTAAAACTGCACCCAGAACCACTGGAGGACGGGCAGTAGCGTCCTCTCGGGTGGTGAGCATTCTCCGATCCCCAAACCGCCTGGCGAGCGTGGGGATTATGGCAACCCCTTCTGATAAAGGGGGAGGCCTTCGTCCAGCAGTGGATGTCTTCTAGCTGACGATGACATAGTATGAAAGATTGCAATGGATAAATTGCTAAGAACAACATAACAAAGGTCAAGTAAAAATATCTTATGAGTTGATTGGACTGATACGAGGGCTACACTAAAAGTATCGGGAATGGAATATTTCCACTGTTTCTGTCATATTAAAATCTTTTTAATTGAAAACTCCTTGGTTTTAAAAATCGAATACCATTTATTTATTTAAAAAAATATTCTCGGTCTTGTCACAAGGTTTTATCAAACTTGTTTAGTCGTTGAGAAAATGGAATTGACTCGAGAAAATTCAAGAGCGATGATTTATTATGACTTTCGAAGTGGTTTAACACAAAAACAGTGTGTTGACCGGATGATTTCTGCATTTGGTGATAAAGCCCCATCCAAAACCACAATTTATCGCTGGTTTGCTGAATTTCAACGTGGACGTGTCAAGCTCAGTGATGATCCCCGTCAAGGTCGTCCAAAAACTGCAGTCACCCAAGAAAACGTTGATGCTGTGCGTAAGCTGATTGAGGAAGATCGACATGTGACATACCGCGAAATTCAGGCAACTTTAGACATTGGCATGAGTCAAATACAAATAATCTTGCATGAAAAATTAGGTGTAAAAAAGTTGTTTTCCCGATGGATACCGCATTCGCTCTGTGAAGAGCAAAAAGCGGCTCGCGTTACTTGGTGCGTCAGAACTCTCGAAAGATTCCACGCAGGATCCTCAAATGCTGTATACAACATCGTATCAGGTGACGAATCCTGGATATACGCGTACGAACCCGAAACAAAAAACCAGTCACGAGTTTGGGTGTTCGAAAATGAGTTAAAGCCAACAAAAATTGTTCGTTCACGGAGTGTTGCAAAAAAAATGGTGGCCACGTTTGTCTCCAAAACCGGCCATGTTACGACTATTCCTCTTGAGGGACAAAGAACGGTTAATGCAGAATGGTATGCTAGCATTTGTTTGCCACAGGTCGTTTCTGAACTCCGTAAAGAGAACTGCAACCGCCGCATCATCCTCCATCACGACAATGCGAGTTCTCACACCGCGCACAGAACAAAAGAGTTTTTAGAGCAAGAAAACATAGAATTATTGGACCATCCGCCGTACAGCCCCGACCTAAGCCCTAATGATTTCTATACTTTCCCTAAAATAAAGAATAAATTGCGTGGACAGAGATTTTCATCACCTGAAGAAGCTGTGGACGCCTACAAAACGGCCATTTTGGAGACCCCAACTTCCGAATGGAATGGTTGCTTCAATGATTGGTTCCATCGTATGGAAAAATGTGTCAAATTTCGCGGAGTTTCAACCAAAACTTGACTATCTTCTAATGGCCAAAATTTGCTATTGCCGAAAGTTTTCAAACGACTTAGTTTGAAATAATCTGTTCTACTGCGAAAGTTAATTCAGCTACGTCGACTGCGTTGTATGATAAATTAATAACTTTAACAGGAATCTAAGCGAATTGTGAATTTATCTTCGAAACGAAACTGTAGAGGAGTGATTTGAATTATTTAATCCAATCATTCAACATCATACATTTGAAAAAATTACACGACGACGTTAAAATATGTATTATCAAACGACTTCAAAAAAGGAGGTTCTCAATTCCATTTCGGCGGTTTCGGGCCATAAATAAAAATTGCCGCTTTTAGAAGAGACCACTTCTTGAAAAGACCATTTATTTTAATGACTACTTCTTGAAATTACCACTTCTTTAAATAACTACTTCTTGAAAATGACCACTTCTTAGAACGACCACTTCTTGGAATTACCACTTCCTGGAACGACCACTTCTTGCAATAGTCATTTCTGGAACCGATTACTTCTTGAAACGTCCATTTCCTATACCTTGTACATGGATCAGCGCCGGTTGTAACTAACCGGCACCATGCTGTGCGGGCCGTTTTGCGGCAAAAGACGAATGATTACAATTTCTTATTTTTCCTAATTTCCTTTGTTTGCGTGCTATGTTTTTTGACGCAATAAACTACTGTCTATTGTCTATTGTATAAGCGTACCCTGCCGTGTGGTATCGTGGGTAACGTCACCGACGGTTCCAACGTAAGACCAGGGGGCTTACCGCGAACTTTTGAATAGCGAGTCAGTTGCGATGCAGTTCAGTTTAGGTGCCGAAATTGACTCGCTTCTTTTCGTACCATGAACTCATTAAAACACGATCGCATTTGAATCGCTAGCTCCCGAAAGAATGAACAAAACTTGTCTCTGGATCTAGTACTGTCCCGCTAAAACAGAAAAGGACAGCGCTATACAAAAGTATAGTTAAGTCTCGTGTGCGGAAATTGCACTCTGAAAGTAAAGTGCATTATCATTGTCGGAAAGTACCGGTTTTCATGTTATTGTACAATAACAAAGTTTAAAACACTTTGTCCTTGTAAAATACTAATGAATACTGAGTTCGGTGAAACATAGGTAGTCCTAAACAAGAAAAGAATAGTTTTTATGATTTACTCTCGAATGTGTTGCATTACATAAAAAAATACATTATTCCAATGAGTGTTTTTAAGAAAAATCAATGAGTTTTCGAACACACCAAACAAAATTGAATAAAAATGTGTGACAGTTTTAGTAATGCCAGACAAGAGAAATTTCGTACACTTTGTACGATATTTATTATATAAATATGATAATAACCATAGAGGTAGTTCCTACCTCTATGATATTAACTTACATACTTTAATTACTAATTTCAAAATTATCGCAAATTATTAATTAATAATCGTTAATCCCATTAAATGGCAGGCTTTTTTTCTTTTACGTTTTGGGTTCGCGATATTTACTTGCTCTACATTTTATTTTAATTAAATTAAAATTACACCTACTTAAAACTATAATTTGGCAAAAACCAAAACTTTATGTGAAACGAAACACTGTGATTCTTAAGGATTTTTACTTAGAACGCCAAACATTTGTTGCTGAAAAAAGGAAATGACAAAGAAATGTATACAGAGCAGACCTAGACTAATATTTAATAAAAAAGATTGCTCTAGAGTCTAGAGTCAACAGGCAATACCTATCTAGAAAGAAAATAGGGGAATACGTTTGAATGGAGAATCGCTCACCGGATTCCTTCTTAATCTCGATCTTAAGTCTTTTTTTTAACGCATATGGCCAATGACCACATGCGTCATCTTTGACAGAGGGGAGTTTTGGTAGCTTCTCTAAGATTTTACAAAAAGCCAAATAAGTACTTTATGTTATGTTTAATTAAAATTACTTGCTGTAAGATTTTGTTTTATTTAATTATAAATATTCCGAGCTACATAACAAGCAGTGGTAAAAAAATATGAAATAAACATAGGTACTTCTACGAGATTATGTACCTACCTACTGAAAGTACCTACCTATATTTTATTTGACATCCCCATTTGACATTGACATTGGGGAATCGAGATTGGTACGAGAAAAACAATCCGCTATCTGGCAACTCAGTGCAATCAAAACATAACAAAAAGATATATATTTTTCTGTGTAGAGAATCTATATAATGCCGTAAGTATTCTTTGTTCATTTATTAGTTTCTACCCATTTCTAAAGTTAGAGCCGGCCACAAGTTTTACGCAGATGAGGAGAATGAAATTCACAACTAGCAGACTAGCACATTTAACCATATATTTATCTAAAATTGTTTCTAAAGAATATTATTTTACTTACAGACGCGCACGACGAGTGTCTTTCGCTCAAATGGAACAGTTGTGGGAGATGCTTAACGGGCATAAAGACATTGCGTTGGGCTATAACAAGTCTCTGCAGGCAAGGGAGTACGCCCGCCGTTTCTGGGAGGAGGCAGCAACGTCTCTAAACTCCCAAGGAGATGGTGCTTCCAAAGATGGGAAAGGCTGGTCCAAAGTAAATAATGTAATGGCATACACTTTCATGTTATTTATTTAGGGCAAATAATTATAAATTATTCCTATTTTCAGTACTGGGTGGACTATAAATCAAAAATAAAAAAAAATGCTGCGGCGCTGCGATTGTCTCAGCGAAGGACGGGAGGAGGCCCAGCTGAAACAAAGCCTCCATCAGACATAGAGGCAAAGTTTCTTGCCATTTTAGGCAGTGATTTTGGCTCCGGGTTGCCAGGAGCGCAAATCGAGCCCTTCCTGGAAGAGGTAAAGAACAATTATCTTGATATTTACCATCAATCTGTTCTATCTCCTATACCTTCCCAAATATAATATAACAATCGAAGCTTGATATTTACCATCAATCTGTTCTATCTCCTATACCTTCCCAAATATAATATAGCAATCGAAATTTATGAATAATAAAGTAAGTTCGAAGTCCAATTCAAATAGGTATTCGTAATAAAGTACTACACAGTGATTACAGCAGTAAATTTATTGTTCAAAGTTTATTTATGTGTGAATATTTTGCAGGAAGAATTACATAATAACATCGAAGAGGAAACAGTGTCAATGGCTATTCTTGATGCACCAACATCTCCGCCAGTAGAGGCACCAACTGTGCCCGTGGAGACACTACTGCTGCATCCGACTCTGACTGAGGCGACATTGCCGCCAGATTGTTCTCCGACGGCAGATCCTCTGCTACCGGTGGAGCATCCAATTTCGCAGTCAGCGCATAGCTCCATGCAACCGTCGAACACGCCAAACCATCGCCGTCGTCGATTGCGAAGAACTGTGATGACAGCAGAGGAGAGCCGTCATGCCCTAATAAAAACGTCAGATCGTCGCGCTGAAATTGAGGAGCAGAGGAACGCCATCTTAGACGTAGGACTCCAAGCCCTTACGGACGCCATACTTGAATTAAATGAAATATTAAAATCAAGGTAATTTATTTTTTATAGAAAAAACATGGTAGCCATTGTGAATCACGAACCAGTGACCACTTAAGAAGACAGATTATGCAGGATCTATTTGTTACTTTTTCCTTACATTTAATAAAATAAACAACCACAATACATCATTATATACAATTTAATAATATATTTCTAGATTGCCCGAGTATCCTGCAACAAACCAATAATCCAGTGGGAAGAAAACCCAGCGTCATTTCCGCCATACCAAGGTGTTGCAGTGATATGAAGATAAAACTTTCTCATGCAATCCAACAGCAATTCTTACTATTTATGTGTGTTTGCAATGCCACAGCACATGCTCACATGCATGCATTCATAGAGCATTTTATTAAGCCAACATTTTAAAAATAGCCAATGTGTTATTATAAGGTACAAGATAACGCTGAACCAAAATTCAACCAAATCTATTCAATCATTTTAGTGTGCACAAACTTTCACATTTTTATTAGAATCTTTTTAAATTCTTCGGTCATCCCACAATCGCTGAACGAGCCTGTTCCTTGCAGAGACACCCTCTTGAAGTTCTGGGTTGCTGGGATGCGCTCTTTCGGCATCATTCTCTGATAATTGCAACTGGGCCTCTTGGAGCATGCTTTCTGCGGTAATTGTGGGCTCTGGAACTCTGCCTTTATTGCAAATGTTGTGTAGGATTGCACAAGCATTTATAATAGAGGCAGCTTTTTGTGGCTGGTAGTGTAGCATCCTGTGCACTAAAAGGCAACGGAAACGTGCTTTAAGAAGGCCAATTGTCCTCTCAACCACATTCCGTGTCCCAACCTGTTTATCGGTGTAGTAGCTCTCTGGTGAGCCAGGAGCTGCATTTATGATGGGTGTCATCAGGTATTTCCTTAAAGGATACCCAGAATCACCTGTAACCAAAAATGACATTCTTTCATGATCTCAAATAAAAAATAATTAAGGGCAATAATTAAGAATAGCTACAAAATATTTTGAAACTGTGATTTAGTTATAATATTAGACAGATTTGTGATTATAAGAGGCAATCATTAGCGATAAGCTAATACAAATCTGTTGAAACTGTGATTTAGTTAATGTCAAATAACTGTGTTATTATACTTTATGGCAAATAAGTGTGTCATTTAATAGTAAGGAATATAATTATTATAACTCTTGGTTTCTATAAATAAATGATTCATTTACATATAAAAATAAACCCTTTTATTTTGTGCACCTACACGCTCAAGGCAAAGCAGCATAATGGGACTTTTAGTGTTATTATATTATAACCTACCCAAAAACCATGTTTGCTCAAGATGTTCCATATGCTCCTTAACTGGGTGGGCATTCCAGATGAAAGCATCATGGGTGGCTCCCCCAAAACTGCTATCTACACTGATAATTTGCATGTCAGCATCGCATATCTGAAAAGGATACATTGCTATAGATATTTTATGAATACGTTGTAAAGAACATATTAAAATTAAATATCGCCTAGTCACATAATGAAAAACAAACTATTATTATTTTCCAAAGTGGAGAATTTTTTTCTAAAGTATTCTTACCAATTGAACATTCAGGGAGTGGTAATTTTTTCTGCAATAGTATCTCTCTTCATGCTCTGACGGCCTTACAATTGCGACATGGGTGCAATCGATGCAACCCAAGACTCCCGGAAATTGATATTTTTCATAAAATCTGTTACATAAAAAATATAATGTAAATAGCTAGGTAATGGGTGATACTGATGAATCATGTTAGTGTAATTACCATGTACTTGCCTTGTTCGTATATTGTTCCTTTTCTCTATAGAATTTGGGAAACATATATATTTTTTCCTCATTTGTGCAGAGTTGAGGCAGGCAGTGACTTCTGCAAGGACCTGTGATACGGTCTGTTGAGCCAAACTATGGGCACTGATGTCTCCTGTCGGCCTCTGGTATGAGCCAGTTGCGAAGAATGACAGAGCAGTTAACACCTACAAAAAACCAGAAGTATATGAAAGTTCCCTAGAAAGAAATTGGTTTACACAACTTGGTTGGCATAGTTTTCATAAAGTGTCCCACTGCTGGACATGGGACTTCTTTACCTTTGAGAACATTGAAATTTCAGTAAGTATTAGTGGCCAATAAACAAATATATTTTTTTATAATCAGAGGAACACACTCATGTAGTGTGCCCCTCATACTATGTGATAATTTCAAACACTAAACATTTAATTACCTTTGTCTCAACAGACAAGTCTGTGGATTTATGAGATACCTTAAATAGGGGTCTCATTTCATCACACAGATCATATACAAGGTCCTTGGATAGTCTGTATCGTTTAATAAAATCCACATTATCTAAATCTTCAAATGGATCGTGGCATTCTCTAGAAATTTTACGCTGGTGTCGCCGGCGATTGGAGCTTTCACTGTCGTCCTCCAGGAATTCGAACAGCAGCAACTCATCAGACATCTGAAACCAAGTCTTAGAGTAAACAATATGTAGGTACTTAGATTGATTATTAGACATAGCATGGAATCATCACTGATTGAAATATTCAAAATTAGCTAATAGTTAAAGATTTTGGGTGATCAAATACCTTGGTTGTGTTTTGAAGAGCCTGGGTTTTCGCAATTGATGTTATGGATGCAGTAGGTTAAGATTACAAACCGGGTAACGAGCACTCTAGTGGTCTGCTAGTTTCAATAGGTTACCTAGGAAAAATAACACTGACTGAAAATCACGAAAACAATAAAACATATCTCTAAGCATTACATTGCCACAAGAGTTCCTTTGGGGTTTTAGAAGCTCACGACCAATTAGAAACTTCTTAAATTCTTATTTAGCCGTAGTTGGGGACACTAGTACGAGTAGATACCAAAGATCTTACAGTAAGAGTAACGAACGATGTAGCGAGTAGCCAAAGATAGGTAATAATTTATAATACCATAACATTTTTGTATTTAAAAGAACATTATTGTACAATTGTCTCACCTTTAACTTTATGTTAACTATTCACCATCACCCATAACACTGATGAAATTATAATTAAAGCCTTTTAAAGCATAAACATTAATTTAATATTAAATTATAGCTTTAAAAGCACTAGTAAGCTATTACAAGGTTTTGAAATAGTCACTTTATATGAATCGTTACGTTGACAGTTGAGCAAGACAGTTTCTTGCCTAATTAACGTCAAATAAGAGTTCACGGTACGAATTGAATGAACGATATCACGCTTTCCGATGCATTTGCGATAATGTTTAGGTTTTACCAGAAAAAGATGGCGGCAACCTAAACTGAATAGCTAAAACCGACCTCACGGTACGATTTTGACGCGCGAGTCAGTTTAGGCCCTATTCTGTCTCGCTATAAGAGGTCACGGTAAGCCCCCAGCGCTGGCTGTTCGCAACCAGCATTATGCTGAGTTGGAGCCGGTTTGTGGCGAAAAACCATTTTGTACTGATTAAATTTGTTATGCGTTTCTATTGTCTTGTCTTGTGTACAAAATGTTTACATGTGTACATGTGTTTTTTTCTACAAATAATATATTGTCTATTGTTTATTGTATGAAATAGCAGTGAGTTGAAATAAATGGAGTAGTTATAGTCGAACAAAACTGCTTTAAAAACTGACTAGATGTTGCCTATATAAATATACTTACGCATGTTTCTATGCAGTTTGTGAAGATAAGAAAAGAATATGACCGACTTTATACGCCACACCTGTTGTTAGAAAGAGACAAATATCTAATTTCTCTTACGGCGTAATTAGTTACACAAGTTGATTGGCCAGAGCGAGCGCCCTCGCCGCGCCGGTGTGGCTCTCTTTCACTCTCTCACACAAAACTATCTATCTATCTCGGTCATCCATTTCATAGTGACAACAGTCACCTAAGATAAAAAATTTTTTTCCCCTCGCAATAAAAATACAGTACTTACGCGTGAAATGATTTGTCTCTCACAGTGCCTGTGTAGATTGTGCAGTGTCTAAATAAACAGAAAGGCATTATATCACCATCTTTTTGCTAGAAAACATACGCTTAGCGGCAGCGTATTACCGGACATTCGGAAGTGAAAGACTGGTAGCGATCACGGCAATTGCCTTGATTGCGTCTAGTAAATATGGCGGGGGGACAACTCATCTACAGGTAAAAACATCTTAGTGAAATAGGCCAAAATGTCACATGTCTTTACCTTCATAATGTTCTCCGTTTAACCAGGAACACTCCGACGTGGAATGGAAGTTCGCCCGCACGCGGCTGTGGATGAGCTACTTCGAAGAGAGCGCCACCCTGCCGCCACCATTCAACATTCTGCCCACTCCGAAGCTGATCCTCAAGATGCTGGGCTTCAGGAAGAAGGATAAGCAGAAGATAGAGAAGAGCCAAGTAAGTAAAAGCATAAAGGAGAATCAGCCTTTTTAATTGTCAACTGCTGGACACAGGCTTACCCTCGAAGGGCGAATAGGCCATATTCAAGGGCGGATCCAGGATTTATTTCTGGGAGGGGCATATGGGCCATAGGCCAAGTTCCCTCATATAGTATTATCCTATGCTGTCTTTGGGATAGATTATTTTTCAATGACATAATAACTATAAAAAATACTTTAAAGTTTAAATAATGAGAATTTACACTTTTATTACGCAAAAAGAAACAAATGTTATTAAAGCGGTAAGCCTGTGATGTTAGTTGAAACATTGAAAACACCGGACTCACTTATAACGCTGTATTTTTTACCTTTGGAATAAACAATTTGTATGTAGTGACTTGGTACTTGGTACTTGGTACTTGGTGAGCGGGCCTTTTCCGCACTCGAAGCCTCTGGTGGGCCCCTGTTGCGTGGTCCCGGCGCAGCTAGTTCAGCCACCCGGTGTCCCCGAGGAAGGCCAGCAGCTCGCTGACGCCGGCGCAGGCCTCTCGGAGCGTCCTCGGTGACCCGAGGATCGTCGTACGTTGTTCTGCCACGCTGCTGCATTCAAGCAGCAAGTGCGCGGCCGTTTCTTCCGCCTCCATGCAACCACGACATAGAGGACTATCTGTAACCCCAATAGTGTAAAGGTGTTTGTTTAAGGAGCAGTGTCCGGTGACCACTCCTACTACTTGTCTGAGTTTGTCACGTTTGAGGTTAAGCAGTTTACGGGAGTATCTCGGATTTAACTCCGGGAAAGCTGCCCTTGACTGCCTGCACCCCTCGGTACTAGCCCAGTATTCTTTATGTAGTCTATATGTACGTTTGCGAATCCATGATCTTATTTGGGAGAAAGGCAGAGGGATCATTGGCCCGGGTCCTACAGGGCGTCTGGCCGAGCCTCTCCGTGCCAGTTCGTCGGCAGCATCGTTGCCTCTGGATCCGCTGTGTCCCTTGATCCATTGGAGAGTAACGTGGTTGCGTTTACTTACATCTTCCAGCAGATTGTGACACTGTACAGTAAGCCCTGATGAGTGGTCGTATCGTTGTAGAGCTTTCAGCACTGCAGCACTGTCAGAGAGGATTCTAATACTATGATCAGTTACCTCTCTACGGAGTACCGCCGTTGCCGCCTGGATGATACCTACGCATTCCGCTTGGAAAATAGAGTTGCTGTCACCCAGGGTTGCTGCTATGTGTATATTGAGGTCATCCGAGAAAGCGCCACTCCCGGTACCTGTTTCTGTTTTAGAGCCGTCTGTATAAATTCTTACTTCTTGTGTACCTGAGCTATCGCATCTTTCCTCATATAGCTGGATGCCATAGCTTTTGGTGAAGATATGTTGTTTTGGTACCTTGTCATAAATTGAAAGGATTTCTGGGTTACAGTCCGCGAAGACATCCACTATTGTGGTGTGCGTCGCCTGTTTGTCATATACCCAGAGGTCCAATGCTTTAAGCCTATGAGCGGCGACTGCAGCCTCTTGTTGTATGAAGAGGTGTAATGGCGTCTGTCCCATGAGGGCTTCTAACGCCGCTGTGGGTGCTGATCTCATGCATCCGGTCGTCGCCACACAGGCTGCTCTTTGAAGTTTATCCAGCTTGTTGTTAGCAGTGGTCAGTTTGGTTCTGGGCCACCATACTAGTGCTCCGTATGTTACAGACGGTCTGATCACTGTATTATATAGCCATTGAGTTATTTTTGGTGTTAGGCCCCATGTTTTACCTATCATCTTGCTGCACTGCCAAAATGATATGGTAGCCTTTTTAACTTTGTTCTCTAGGTGATTTGCCCAATTGAGTTTCTTGTCGAGTGTGATGCCCAGGTATTTCACATTCTCTGACAAGGTTAGTTGCTTTCCGAAGAATGTTGGCATTGTGTGTGCTCCCAAGTTCCTTTTGTTGGTGAACATTACTAATTCTGTTTTGGCTGGGTTCACGGTTAGCCCGTAGTCTTTGCACCAGTTCTCCACGATTTTTAAGGCGTTATTCATGAGATTACAGGACACGCTAGCAAAGTGTCCTGGTATCAGAATTGCCAGGTCGTCTGCGTAACCCACCGTGAAAAAGCGTTGAGTGTTCAACACTGATATCAGTCTGTTTATCACCATGTTCCAAAGAAGTGGCGAGACCACTGCTCCTTGCGGACAGCCTCCTGTCACCACTCCCCTGATTGTGCCATCTAGGTCGATCCTCACCGCCCTTAGGCGCAACATGTTGAGTATCCAGCCTACCAGTGTTGGGTTTACCTCATGCTCTCTTAGGGCTGCGCTGATGCTGTTAAAGTTTGTCTTATCAAAAGCTCCCTCTATATCTATGAAAGCTCCTAGACATAGGGTCTTGTTGTTGATGCTGCACTCTATAGTTTGCACAACTCTGTGTAGGGCTGATTCCGTTGATTTACCCGAGCTATATGCATGCTGTTGTGGGTGCAGTGGTATTCTGTTTAGTACTTCATCTCTTATGTGTCGATCAACTAGTCTTTCCAATGTTTTAAGTAGGAACGATGTGAGGCGGATCGGTCTGTAAGCTTTTGCCTCTGTGTAGTCGCTTTTACCCGGTTTAGGAATGAATATTACTCTTACTTCTCTCCATCCTATGGGGATATACCTGTAGGCAATGCAGGCCTTGAAGAGAAGTGTGAGACATTCATTGAGGAGGGGTTCCCCCCACTGCAAGAGTCCAGGAAAGATTCCGTCCAGTCCAGGTGTTTTGTATGTTTGAAATGATGTGACTGCCCATGTAATCTTTTCTTTCGAGACAATAGATTGTGCGGCTGCCCAGTCCTTGTCTGTCGCTGTAGCTGCCTCCGTTGTATCCCAGTTGGTTATTCCATCTATCTGGCACCCTGGGAAGTGGGTTTCTAGTAAAAGTTGCTGTGTTTCAGATTCTGTTCTTGTGTAGGTATTGTCGGGTTTCTTGAGAGTTCCAATCTCGCGTGTTGAGCCAGCCGCTAGGATTTTCCTAACTCTGTTCGCTTGATGGTTTGTCTCAATGTTTGTACTGAACTTTACCCACGATTGTCGCTGCTTTAGACGTATTTGTTTTTTGTATTCTCTCTGAGCTGTTGTATACTTATCCCAGTCTTCTTCTCGGAATGTATTCTTGGCTCTGTTAAATAGTTTTCGTGATTTCTTTTTAAGCTTCTCCAGTTCTCTAGACCATCCTTGTTTGCCCTTAGTGTGGCCTCCAGGGGTTGTTAGTGGACATGCTATTTCGTAACTGTTAATGATAATATTTGTTAAATTACACACAGCCCTCTCTAGTTCCGTTGTGTTTGTTAAGGTTTCGACATCATTGGCAAGGTTAAGACTTTCTCTTAAGGCAGAGACATACTTTACCTTGTCAGTTTTGTGGGGGTATCGTGTTGGTGTTAGTGGTGCTTGTATTATTGATAGTTCATACCTGATCCACCTGTGGTCTGAGCCGGAGTGCTCGTTCGAGACTCTCCAGTTCTGGACTAGAGTACAGTTACCCGAGACCAGGGTGAGGTCTATAATAGTGCGGGCCCGCTTTGTGATAAAGGTTGGCTCTGCTCCTATGTTAGCGATGGACAGGTTAGTTGTTAGTAGGAAGTTTACTAGTTCTTCTCCTCTGTTGTTTGCTGATGGCATTCCCCATATTGGGTGGTGAGCGTTTACATCTGTTGAGATAACAAGTTTAAAATGGTTAGTTTCACAGTACCTTATTAGGTCAACTACTACTCTCGGTGGTGCTTCGTCGCTGGCGTGCATGTAGGCCGACGCGACTATCACTTCCTCGGTAGTCCCATTTTCGGTGCTCTGGAGCCTGGCAGCGGCGAGGTCCCCGGAACAGTACTGTGTTAGTGTTGTTGCTTTCAGATTTTTAGGAATGTACATGCATGCTCTTATGTTGTCACTTGTATGGTCAAGTATTAGTTTCCCTTTTAAGCAGTTAAGTCCGCAGACTCGTCCAGATCTTATCCATGGTTCCTGGATCAGGGCTATTGTCTCTATGTTTGACTCCAGCGTTCTGCGTAAGTTTGCCGTCGCTGTGATGCTATGCTGGAGATTTGTTTGTATGACGCTGGTAATGGAGTGGTCAGTCGCCGCCATTCAGACTGATACCGTCCTCTCCGTCTGAGATTGACAAGGACAGCGCCCGCTCAACTACATCCCTCCACTCTCCAATCGTGGGGATTGGATTTGCATCCGTCCCCTCCGTTGCCACGTCTGGTTTCGGGGAGGAGTGTGGGGGGGCAGTCGTGGGTTCATCTTCCTTGCTCTCCATTGTCGTAGTTGCTGGCATGTCGGTTACCATCTTCTCGGTAGGTGGCTCGTCCTGCAACGTGCCATCCTCCGCAAAGAACCGTACGTATACGTTCCCCAAATTGTGTGCGAGTCTGCGGCCTTGGCTCATCAACAGGGGGATCACACTCTCTGGTATACCCAGGGTCAAAAGAAGTGCCCCATCTGCCGACATGTTGTGAGCATAGACCGTCCAGGTACTCACGAGCGCCCACTTGTTCTGGTGGTTCAAAACCAGGCTGGTGTCCTCCAGAGAGTTCGCACAGTCCGGCAGAACCAGTACTGCTCGGAGCTTCCTAGACAGGTCACTCTGCCGCCTCACTACAAGCTTGGGGCACGTGTCTATTGGTAGGCTACTCACTGCATCGTTCAGCCACGTCAGTGTCGGCTCGTCTTCGCACCACAGCTTCAGCGCTCCATCTCCAGTTATGGGCTTACCCCTGAAGCGTGCGACGATTGAGCTTCCACTCTTGAGATCCGACAGGATCCTGCTCTCAAGGTAGCGTTTCACTGACGTGGATTGCTCGTCTGTAAGTTGGTGATTGTCAGCTCGCGTCACCGCTACACAGAGCCTGTTGCCCACTATCTCCGCGTAGCTGGTGGTGGGCCTGCGTTCTGTTTCCGTACACTGTTTCTTCCGTTCTCTGGGAGATGTGGTGTCGTCCAACCTCGCCCGCTTATGAGCCTCCTTGTGGGACGAGGCTTGTGCAGGCTTGGACACTGCCACCCCCTGTTCTCTTTTCTCTGTGGCCGTACGTTGGTGCTTCCCCTGTCCAATCTCGCCAGCAGTCCTGGCAGATGCCGTAGGCAGGTCTGCGGTCCCCGAGGTCCGGGCAGTTGGTGTGGGGGCCTGGCTGGCGTTAGGTTTACGTGTTACGGCTGCATTGCGCAGCCGGCTTCCTGCACCACGTCAAGGTTTGGAGCCCCTTTGCATACGGCTAGTTTCTTCTGTATCGACTTTTGTTGCCTTTTTAGTTTGTTTATTTGGTTACGGGTCCTGCTTGGCGTCGCCCTCGGGGTGTTAGCCACCATAGGGCGATGTGTGTCAGTGCTGGGACCTCCGGCCATAGGTCGTTTCCCCCCAGCACGACTCCCCTGCCTGCCTTTCGGCCTTACGACCGTCCAGCCAGCGCTGTCAACGTCTTGGCCGGCAAAAGCCGCCGCAACATTGTCCATCGCGGCTAACATTGGGGACGGTCCGGCAGAGCCAGCTGGTCGTATTATGTTTGGTTTTGTTTTTTGTGTAGTGTTGGATGAGCTCTCCATAGTTATACTCTTAATTTTCGTCTTCCAAGCTCCCCACCCTCCACGGAGCCCGCACCAGGGGGATGTCGAGTTCGACACCAGGGCTACCTGGAAGATATAGAGGGGCAGATTAAGTAACCTACGAGTCACAGCCAATGCCACCGAAAACCGACGCCAACATTCGCCGATAAGCGGCGTGCAATGCGGACTGCAAGCCCCAGAAACCCACCCCTCTCGCCGGGCAGTAGCAGAAGGCTGCCTGCCATACTGAATTGCCAGTGGTGGCTAGTCACTGGCCCCCCGTTTAGGATGAAATTCACACCAAAGAGGAGTGTTGCAGTAGGAAGGTGCTGTTCCCCGTCCCCCCGCTCAGCCCCCAGGTACGTTGCATCCATCCGCACGGGCCCCCACGCGCAGCAGCAAACGCATGGGTGATCATCCCCCCACCTGCCATCACTCTTTCCTGGGGATAGCCGGCCCGCGGTGGCCTGACCACATCGCCACCGCAGCTGATTGGTAGGATAGGAGTGGATTTCGGCCTGAAATGACTCGCTATACAGGCCCGATCAGTGCTTAACCAAAATGCTGCGTAATTACAATTTTTGTACATACCCGTTTTCTTGGTGTTAGGTATGGCTGTTTTCCAGGGAGACGAGACTGATAAACCGTCGGCTGCGGCGCACTGATTTATTTGTAAATCGAAAGTAACACGCTAAAAGGATTCTACGAAATTTTTTATATGAATTGTGAGGTTATATACGGGAAGTGCACTGTTAACTTTCGTACCGGTATGGCAAGCTGACAACATAACAAAAGATGGCAATGACATTAAAAGACCCAACAGAGTCATGGCGACCATAGACTAAGTAGTAATAGTGAGGTGGCTTTAATCGGTAAATACGCGCGTCGGTAGGAAATGGTAGAAATGGTAGAATTTGATTTGATTACCGGGCATACATAGCTGTCACCCAGCCTTGGGACGGGATATGGTAGGTTGGGATTTTTTAGAAGCTCGTCTGATAGTTTTGGCTATGTCTGTTCCTAAAGGGACCAGACCAATAACAGGCGGCAACCACGAGTAGGAAACTTATCAGACTTGTTACGGATGTCGTTGCGACTTGCGCTCTTTCCTTAACCATTCGCCTAACCTGCTCACCGGACAGGTGGCCAGGTTGGGCTTAGCTCCTAGGCCCACTGATTTCCAGTTGACATAGTTTCTATGCCCGCCCCTGTGTATGTAGTGACACTGTACGAATGATATGGAAACAACTTCTCACCTCACTACAGCGAGGGGATTACTAGAGTTTTTTTAATGCTGTCTTCGTGCTGGCCTATGCGATTATTCTATCGATAGGGACGAGTCGTTAGAATCGTTCACTAGCTCGTGATTCGACTATGGACCTAGCATTAATACACTAGAGGCGGTATTATGAGGCGATAAGGAAGCCGAGAGCGCAATGACTAATAGCACAAGAGTTCCATAGGACTGTTTTCGTCACACTTGCGAGGAAAAAACAATATTTTTTTGATAATAATCAACCACACAGCGAAAACGTCAACAAACATTTGCGGAAAATGGCGCCCAAATCAGTAATGCGCGCGCAGGTTGACATTTACTTCAGCGGCATAAGAACTCTTTGTTGGTATTACAAAAAAACTGTAAGTATTACCTGGCTATATTAAGAGTGCTTCATATACGTACGTCTAATTGCAGTCACGTACAAACTTGACTTTACCGGGTTATACCTGTTATAGTACAAGTGCCGTAATGTAAAGTAAAAAGCACGCGTGTGTAATAGCTTGGATTATGAGCCTAAAAGCGATGTAATAAGATCTACTTTACGAGCAAGTGTGATGAAAAACTGTATAGCACAACAGCATAGCATAATACAACAGATTTAATCCCATAAAAACAGGTCTTATCAAAGATATACTATGGAGGGTAGAGTTTAAGGAGTACTGTCCCTAACACGAAAAATGTCCTTTATTAAGGTGGCGCTAGTGTAGCAGCAAAGTTTTATTAAAGTAGGATAGAGAAATGAAAAATAAAAACTGCCCCTTCGTTGTAGTGGTTTTCTTTTCACAAGTTGTAGGTATTAATAAAGAATTTTGGACATTAATTATTCTCTTACTCGTATCAAAGAAAATCGTCTAAATAGAAAATCTACAAAGTCTATAAATTATTCAAGTTTCTACTATCTTTTTTCTTCCCTTAGGAACAGAAAGAGAAAGAGCTCGACGTCCGCTACACGGCCGTCATGCGCGCTGTAGTGTGGCGTTACGTCTCCGCCATGCACAGGAAAACGGACGACGAACCTGTGACCGAGGATGACATCAATGAGTTAAAAGGAGACGTGTCAGCTCTGAGATACGAGCTGCTTGAGGTCTTCGAGAAGAACGGGATGGACGTTTCTTTCACTGATAGGAAGGAGAAGGGTTAGTTTGATGTTTATTATTTCATTAGACAAAAATATAACACGTTGAAGAAGAAAATACACGTCTCACCGCCTAATTTCAGTGATTGTGAATTGTGATTTTTAATAATGATTTTGAATGATCATATCTTCAAAAACATTGAAATGCGCGAGCGAGATAGCGGGTCGCAGTCAATAAATAAATAAATATCGGTGGGCATTTTTTAGACAGCGCCATCTAGCCCCAAACTAAGCAAAGCTTGTACAATGGTAACCAGATAGCTGATAGAATACTTATATACTATTTTTTTTGTAAATATATACTTACTACACCCAGACACAGAACAAACATCTATGTTCGTCACATATTTTTTTGTGCTGGGTGGGGATCGAACCCACGCCCTACAGCTCTGAAGGCTGACATGCTACCAATTGAGCTGTAAGGCAGTCATCAAGTTTTTTTATTTTTATTGTCTTGCATTTGGTTGCCATCTCGTCTGATGTTAAACGAAGATGCAGACTACGATGCAGCACGCTTACCTAGAAGAAACCGATTCACTCGCGACTTGAAGACATAGATTATAATTATCGGGAAACACCCACTCGGGCAGCGCTACCCACTGTTTAGCAGTTCGAATAAAGAAAGCGGAATCAAACTGCATCGTTCGAGTATTTGGTGAAACGGTGTCTCTTTTTTAGTTTAAACTTTTTCGTCAGTCATGCAGTTTTCTGGACCTTAAGCTAATCAGTAATGGTGATAATCGCCACCAGACTCGATTGTGTGTATATGCGGCATGGCTGCGACAGCATGTCGCGGTGGCAATGCCGGGTAGAACATTATAATGTTGACGTACTGAATTCTGTTTGACTTTTATTAATTTACCTACATTTTCGCCTGACTTTAATTTTGACTTTTCCATTTATGACATTTGTTTTCAAATTTGATTTTATTAATTTTATTGTGATTTTATTAAATTTTTCTATGTTTTAAATAATGAGGATATTCGCCAAAGAACCAAAGTTACCGACATAGCTCGCAAGGTTTGCAAGTTGAAGTGGCGCAGGGCAGGCCACATCGCTCGAAGAACTGACAACCGATGGGGAAGAAAGGATCTTGAGTGGCGACCGCGAACCGGAAGACGCAGCGTAGGAAGGCCTCCCACTAGGTGGACCGACGACATTGTAAAAGTCGCGGGCAACCGGTGGATGCAAATGGCAGGTTGTCGTAGTATGGCGGTCTAAGGGGGAGGCCTTCGTTCAGCAGTGGACGTCTCCGGGCTGATGATGATGATGTTTTAAATGTATGGGTGTAATTTGCCTGAATAAATAAATGGTTTTTTTTAATATGGTCTCCAGCGGCTGTCCTCGGTAAGCGCATGAAGGTATGGGAGCGGCGTCTGATGAAGGACTTCCAGGTGGCCCCCGTGGCTCTGGAGGACGAGGAGAAGAAAGATGAAGATGGGCTGTCCCGGTTCAGGAGGATCGCCAAGATGGCCGTCGCTTCCACCACTAACGCTAAATGGGACCAGACTTTGACGGCCACTGTTGCGTAAGTATCTCAAACCTATATTATCACATTAGCTGCATTAGCATTATATAACTACATACACAAAAATACAACGCTAACGTGACTCGCCTAAATTAAACCCATAATTCAACTAACATTTTAGCTAACGACAGAATTAGTAACATTAATCCATTGAATGTCTGGATGTGATATAATACCACTTATACCACATATTAATTGAATGGTTTTTTTACAATCGAGTGACGAGACGGGCAAGACGTTCGCCTGGTGGTAAGCGTCATGCCTGCCGCTAACAGTAGCAGTGCCAGAATTGTGAACTTGCGAACACAATCCTGCGCCGCACTGCACTGCGCTCGACACCCTGCAATATTAGTTGTTAAATCTGTTCATACCCAGTAGTTTCTCCGGTAACATTGCCCTTTAACCGGAACACAGTAATGCTTGTACACTACTGCTTGGCGGTTGAATAACTGTCAAAGGAGTGGTACTTCCCCAGGCGGACTCTGCAGTAGAGTCCTACCACTACAAAAAGCCCAAGCTCATCCATCCATCGCCCAAATCGCCCATGGCCATCTAGCCCAATAATGTGCAGGCAACCACGGTTATAGTCTTTTAATCTCTTGCATTTATTAACAAAAACATCTTGCCTTTTTATACCACTCTCTTCTCTTCTCTTTTCATATTTTCAACCGACTTCAAAAAAGGAGGTTCTCAATTCGAGTTAAAAAAATGTATTGATACGAGTATATAAGAAAAATTCTAAATTTCTTCAAAACTTATAGGGTACTTTCCGTTGACCTAGATTCATGAAATTTGGCAAGAAGCAAGGTCTTATAACAGTTGTTATGGGAAAATCTAAAAATCGATAATTTGTAGATATATCGTCATTTGTCAAGTCAAAACTTAAATGGTTATTTTATTCTTTCTTTAGTTCCCAAAAAAATACTAACAGATCCTGTTGAATTCTTTTAGTTCTTTAATTTTACCAATAGTATAATTCAAATTTAATTTTATTTATTTTTATTTATTATTGAGATAAAAACGATAGAATCAATTACATTTAACTCACAAAATAATACAGAAAAAAGTTCATTAACAACAATTGCATAAAAATAAGTAATGTCAGGTTTTTTTTTACAAGTAATATAAATTTCTAATAAACTAAGAATAATAAAAACAATTTCCTAAATGTCAAATACAAAACAATAACTATTAATTAAATTTGTACAATATTCTAATAGTCCAAATAATCACTATCGGCTTTTTTGCCCCTATTCCATTGGTCGATTTGGTTCTCGGAATATGTCAAAAAAGTTTTCATTACAGTTTTCCAACTGTCACAAAAAATTACAAACTCAGAGTTGGCGGCAAGAAGTGCATTGAAGTGGCGGCGGGCGCGAATAAGAGGTGACATTGATCGCGCCTCTGTGCGATTGTCATCTATGTGGAACAAGTTATTCCTCCGACCACGTCTGCTGGCAGAAACCTCGGTGCGTCAGGGACAAACAGCGTGCAAAGTAAATCGTGCAGATTGCACCAGTCAACTGCACCTCTAATTACCTTGCAGCAAGTAGTGAGCTGGTCAATCATTCTTCTCACTTAACTCTTTAGAAGAAAGGAGTTTCACTTTAGTTTTTAAACTTTTCTTACCCCAATGTCACTCTTACAGAGAAAAGAGTTTCACATTGTATAAACCTTTTCCCAAGTAGGTATTAGTGTCCTTCTTTTTCTTTCTTTATTTATGGCATCGCACTTTGTGCATTCTGCCAGTCTAACAATTGTAGGGCTATACAATTCAAAAACTCATAAGTAGAAAGGAGTTTTGTACGATACTTAACCTAATTATACCTTTTTTTAGGCCAATTTGGTGGCTTCTTCTGCGTATAACTCAGTTTATACTCTTTAATTATGGAGAAATGAGTTTCCACTGGCATCACACTGTGTACATTCTGCCATTGGCATTTTAAAACTTTTTGATAGTATCAGCAACCAAGTAAGTATGTCCAAAAATCAAAGCCGCCAAAAACACAAAAACAGTCACGGTCAATTCCAATTCATGCCTTAGCGAAAATGTGGCGGCTTTGTCAAGAGCTTTTACGGAGTTTTGAAAACAACAAGAAAAGATGTGTCTGAGTTATCACCACACATATTTTTTTAAATTTCGCATTTGACATATTGAACAAAAGTGGAAATTATTATAGGGTTTCGTACCCAAAGAGAATCCAACTGTACCCTATTATTAAGCCACCTACTGTGTCTGTTTGTCTGTGTCCATCTGTCTTTCCGATCTTTACTGACCTATAATCTCGTGAATCGTAATAGATAGCCGGTTGAAATGTTCACAGAATATTCATTACTATCGCGGATTACCTAGTACATGTGGTGGTACGGAACCCTCGTTGCCCGAGTCGCAAGAAGACTCTTACCTTGACGGCTTTATTTTTTGTGTGGTAGGTCATACTTCAGAGGTAGTCCCATATCAATTTTATCGACATCGGTTCAGTAGTTTGGTTTTTAAATCAAAATAGCTAGAAAAATTAATATGTCGATTTTTTTAATTTTTGTTTTCTCAATCTGGTGCTCTTGATTGTGGTGTCATAGATCTCAAATCGGCCGCTGTCGTAGCCGTGTCTCTTTCAAGAATCAGAAAAACTTGCAACGAGCGATGGAAGAGGCGCGCAAATTGGTGCTGCGGTCGCCTTTACCAGGTATTTTTCATCTTTTATTTATAAAACACAATCCACATCCCTTAACCCCTTATATTTATATACAGGTCACGTAATGAGTGGATAACCTTACACCTACAGATCATGACGTTGTGCTGGCTTAGAAAATAACAAAATGTATTCTATAATACTCACATAATTTTCGAGTTGAAACGCGACACAAAAATGGCAGTGTACATTTCAAGCACATCTGACCAAGAGGCCATTCGAAAATTCCTTGACTTGCCACCTTCCTCGAAAATATCGAAATGTCAAATAACTCGTAAACTACCCTTACTTCCACATACGTAACTAATATTCATAACAAGCTACGAAAAAATAAATTTTCTTTGCTGTTTCATAACTATTTATTAAACAGGATTTATTTTTACATTTTCATAATTTTTCGTCGTAGTCGTCAGCCATAAAACGTCCACTGCTGGACGAAGGCCTCCCCCATAATAGAGGGGTGTTGCCATAATCCCCACGCTTTGCAGGCGGCTTGGGGATCGCCGAATGCTCACCACGGTGAACCAAGAGGACGCTGCTGCCCGTCCTCCGTTGGGTCTGGTTGCAGTTTGAGGACATACCCAGGTCCAATAATAATTTTTCGTACTTTGCGACTTTAACGGAACATATTATTAGATTTTTCAACATTCGCTTTATTACACTGGTTTTGTCTCAGAGACATCCCGGTGCGCGTCCCCAATAGAGATGCCAGTGAGTCCGGGACACAATCTCCTGGAATTGATCAAGGACTTCTCCGAGGAAGCTAGCGAGGCCACCACGTCTGCGGCCGCGCCGAAGTCTCCTTGGAAGCCACCTGGTAATTGATAATGTTATGTATAGGATGTTTCATGTAGGTTTATTACTAACTAGCTTTGCACGGTATTTTAAACCTAAAAAGATGGTTATCAATTCGACACGTATGTAATATTACTGGAACTGCAATAAATTCCCGTAAGTTTAAACTAAACATAGATGGACTGTAAATCGAGGTGTTAAAATTGTTCTTAATATTGTTGATTGGACAATTGTAAATCATCATCATCAGCCAAGAGACGTCCACTATTTGTTAATCAGGTTTTCGCTTCTCCTTTAAAATTTGTAACAAAAAGGTTCAACAAGTATGTACTCATCATTATGAACAACTTTTACTATGGGGCCAACATTGAAATCGCGAAAAAAATATCAGCTGTTCCATACAAAAAGTTCATACGTTGGTAGGTTCAGACCTTGTGCTAAATGTATGGTACAGCCGCTTTTTTTTTGCGAGTTAATATTGGCCCCATAGTAAAAGTTGTTTGTTTTGATGTACAGAATATGCCCTTAAAAGGATGCTAACTGATTAAAACTAACGCTGTATACAGGGTGTTAGTTTGAATACCGTTATCCTTCTAGGATATTACTAAAAAAAAAAAAAAAACAGCTGTTCCATACAAAAAGGTTCATCGATCTTGGACAAAATGTATGGAACAGCTGTTTTTTTTTCGTGATTTCAGGGTTGGCCCCATAGTAAAAGTTGTTCATAATGATGAGTATAATGATATCCTAGAAGTTTGAACGATGTTCAAACTAACAGCCTGTATAGATAAATAATGTATGCCAATTGATTTAGGCGAAGGTAGTTCCGGCTGCATGCTGTCGGCGGACGACGCTCGCAGCCGCCCCGTATCTCCTAAACCTGCTACGCCCAGCCCTGCGAAGGTCAAGGTAAGTTCTAGAAATACCTTGTAACACCATATTGCAGTAAATGGGAGATCAACACTGAGTTATTTTCCGCTAGGTGGCGCATCGTCGATGCGCACCTCAACACTACACTGGAATTTCGACACTGTATCATGCAAATAGAGTACAAATTAGCTTGTATATGACATGACTGTAATTATAGATGTGTTGTGGTTCAATTCAACTATGTATAAAGACGCGTTTCCTATAGAAGTGAGTCATCTGTGTGGAGTACTATTATCTGTGGCTATACTTAACAGATGCCGTCGCGAGGTCCGTCGGCAGCGACGTCCCGCAGCGCCAGTCCGCTACCTAAAGCTGCCAGTCCTACTGAACAAACTGCTTCGCAACCAGGCACGTATTTGTCTTGATAACTAATTTCCGGTTTTCTCATATCATTTGACTGATATACCTGCCAACTGATACTGGAACTGGATATGTCCTACAATTGCATCCAGAATTACAGCAGGACGGGCAACAGTGTCCTCGGCGGTTAACGGTGGTGAGCATTCTGCGATGGCCTGCCAAGCGTGGAGATTATGGCAACCAAGGCAATGCATTAATGCATTATAATATAAATGTTTATGGCATTCAGTTGGTTTGGCGTAAAGTAGTAGCAAACATAGACACATACCGAGAAACTTTCGCATATACTATAATAGCTGCGTGATGAATGCGAGGATCCAAGCCGCGTGCCAAGCGTGGTATGGTCGTGGTATGGTCGTCGTCAGCCATAAGATGATGAAAGTGTGATGAAAGACGTCGTATGATCAGTCGTCGTCGTATGTAAAGTATATAAGTATTCTATCAGCTATCTAGTTACCATATTACAAGCTTTGCTTAGTTTGGGGCTAGATGGCGCTGTGTGAAAGAATGTCCTGCAATTTTTTAATTTTTTTTTTAAGCGCGTGTGCATTGGGAATTACGCTCTCGGCTCCCTAATCGCGCTCTCCTGTGGCTCGCATGCATAATGCTGTCTCGAGTGTAATAACCAATATAGCACACTTGTATCACAACATCTATTGTATATTTAGAGCCGAGTCCACTGAAAGCTAAGCGAGTGCCGGGCGAGACGCCGCCCAAAGTGATCAAGAGGAAGCCGCAGCCTCCCTCACCGGCTGACGAACAGGTATAGGGTTCTTCTATAATACAGGGTTTCACGTAACGGTCCTACTAACCAGAAAGGGAGGGAATTTTTGTAGTGGTAGGACTCTACTGCAGAGTCCACCTGGGGAATTACCACACATTTGCCAGTTATTCAACCGCCAAGCAGTACTGTGTTTCGGTGTGAATGGCAATGTTACCAGAGAAATTACTGGGTATGAAGAGATTTAACATCTAATATCTCAGGGTGGCGAGCGCAGTGCGGCGCAGGATTGTGTTCGCAAGTTCACTATTCTGGCACTGCTACTGTTAGTGGCAGGCGTAACGCTTACTCGTCTCGTCACCTGATTACAATAAAATAAAAGGAGGTCGCACACTCATAATTTTGTGAAAAACTTTTCCTGTAGGTTAAAGTAAAAGGCATATACTCGACACTGGCAGAAAGCACAAAGTGTAATGCCAAAAGTGAAGAAAAAGAAAAAATATGATGATTTCGCTCACTGAGGTGTTATCGACTGTATTGCAAGAAGCGAAAAAAACTTCGTTTCAATACTTTTTTGGCGAGCTATAATGAGGTTTTAAATATTTGCTTTATGTCAAGGCCGCTGAAACCCCGCCTGATGCTGAAGCGAAGCCGACAGAAGCCATCGCGGTGGCGAGACCGGTCGCTCCCGAGATCAAGCCGTCGGAGGGCGCTATACCGCCGCCGCCTGCGCCGGTCAAACCTAAGGTACACCACATTTAGAAAAAATTGTAAATTGCTGGCTCCAAATATCCGCTTGTCTGCCTAATAAAAAGGGACGCACGTATGCAGGGTACATAGATGCGTCCCTTTTTATTCGTCAAACATAGGCGATGTGTGGAGCCACCATAAATACCATAAAGTTTATGGTGGCTCCACATTGGGACGTTATGTGCACTTTATGGTGGCTCCACTACTGAAAATTTTGATTGCCGACGCGAAGTCCCCACTAATAGCCAGTGGGGACGTCGAAAATTTTGATTGTTGATTATGTGTGATTGTTGTGGTGATGGTGTGTTGTGTTTGGTTGTTGTTGGCGGTTGTTGTGGTTGTTTTAGTTGTTGTTGGCGATTGTGGTTGGTTGTTGTGGATGGTGTTTGTTGTTGTGATGGTTGTGTTTGGTCCTTGGTCACGTTGGGGACATATCTATCATAGCATATTCATTTGTCGAGGGTGAATAAAGTTCTTCACCATGCCTTGCCCGTGCAGGCGACTGCCCCCGCTCCATTGATGGAGGTGACGCCGAGCTCGCCCACCAAGACTCCGTCTCCACCCAAGCCGCCCTCCAGGGTGCAGTCTCCGCAGCCTTCCACCTCGGCTGATGCTGTGAGTATATTGTTACCACGCTTAAGCTCAAAACTAATTAGATACAATGATATGATAAAAAACACATTTTAACGCCCACTATTTCACACACACACTCATATACAATACACACCCCTCACACCACCACCTTCCAACACTGCTTTCCCGTATCCCAATCCCGAGATTAGGATGCTCTGAAAGCCAGGAACTTTTAAATACTTATATCTCAAAACTTTGCTGGCCGATTTAAAATAATAATTTCTAAGACTTATATTTTGCTAAATACACCGTTGATCTACCCACTCTACACTATTGATTTCACTGCAAATACACTTTACGTGCTTGCGGGGCTAAAGTGGCTACTTTAGTCCCGCTACGCGGAGCGAAAGGAACCACTTCCTCCCCGCAGCGGCACGTAAAATCGTGTACACACCATGGGAGCAAGTTAAGAAGCCTCAGATCTCACGTATATGACGTATACTTATATAAGTACATGAGATCTGGCACATTCTATACTTTAGTTCCCTAGGTGAGTAATCTACTATTACATTATTTTGTTCTTCCTTAGCGTTCACCTACCCCGCCGTCGCCTCCCAAACGCCTAACTACCGCATCGAGCACCGAGCAATTGATTCCACCAGTATCACCAGAACCTCTCCGAGCAGGCCAGAAGATAGAAGAGGTCAAAACCATCAAGCGCCAGCCAAAAACCGGTTGGCTGTAGACAAAAAAGAATCGAGTGACTGGTGAAGACCCGGCTGGCTGTGGACAAATATGACTCTAGTGACATGTAAATACTGACTGGCTGTGGATAAATATGACTCTAGTGACAGGTAAAAACTAGCTGGCTGTTAACGAATATGACTAGTGACAGGTAAAAACTGGCTGGCTGTGGACAAAATAATATGTCTCTAGAAACAGGTAAAAACTGGCTCGCTGTGGACAAATATGACTCTAGTGACAGGTAAAGACTGGCTGGCTGTGGAAAAATATGACTCGATTGACGGATGGCTGTAGGGAAATATTACTTAAAATAGCTTACTGTATGTAAGTTTTGCATTAATAGTATTATCTACCGATTTACCGTTATCATCAGATTCCTAAGTAGTTTTTTTTTAAATATGTACTCTGCTCCCACCCTCTAATTGATACATGTAATACATCGTTGGGTAGGTAATTTTAAACTGAACTAAAGTTGCTATGGCGCTAATTGCCAAATTTCAGTTCGTTCAGAATTATGCATTATTATACATCTCAGTTTAACAATAACCAAAAACTATGTTTTTACCACAGATACACTCTCGTTTAACTTCATCTCAACTTCAACTCTCTGTTTGCGTCGTCAACAAACAAAGTCGCAAAGCGATCAGTAAAGACTCGCATGGCCGACACGCGAGCGGGTGCGTAGTTTCAGAGCGTCAAATTCATGACTAATATGAATGTCTGATAGACCGCTGTCGTCGCCTTTCGCGCTATTCGACTCCTTATCGATAACTTTGCCTCTTTAGATGTGAGCCATACTTTCAAACAGACTTCAAAAAAGGAGGTTCTCAATTCCACAATATGTTTGTTACGCGATTACTCCGCCAATTATGAAATGATTTTGATGTTTTTTTGTTTGGTAGGTCATACTTCAGAGATAGTCCCGTATACATTTTATCGAAATCGATTCAGTTGTTTGGTTTTTAAATCAAAATAGCTGAAAAAAGATGTCACCCGGGTAATCGAAATTGAAGTTTTTTTTAGTATTACTATTCCGATTCTAGAATCGTTTTTGTTTGAAATAATATAATAATCTCGAGGTGTTTTTAAGTTTCTGTACTTGTTTATAATGTTTTATGATTGATGAAAGTCACGCAATTGCCTCAAGAAAGCTTCTGTATTAGAGCTCTGAGCAAGGAAGTTATATACTATGTAACTATAGGCTCTTTATTATTTAACTCTAGAGTTTTTTATTTTCTGCTACGAGGATTATGAAGTCACTATTATGAAGTCACTATTATGGGACCTGGGTATATCCTAAAACTGCACCCAGACCCACCGGAGGACGGGCAGCAGCGTCCTCTTAGTTGACGGTGGTGAGCATTCTGCGATCCCCAAGCCGCCTGCCAAGCTTGGGGATTATGGCAACCTCTCCCTATTAAGGGAGAGGCCTTCGTCCAGCAGTGGACATCTTCCGGCTGTTGATGATGATTATGCATTTGCCAGAATCAAGTTTTTTTTTTCGGGCCGTTGCATATTATTTAAAACTAAATAATACCTAATCTTAAGTAGACTTACTACAAACAAAGGGATTGTTTAGAGACTGATCAAAGTCTAGAGATAAAGTATAATTAAAGCATTTATAACGATCGAATATCTTATATAAGTAGGTACATAAATGTATCTAAAACAAGTCACATTCACAGTCCAAGTCAAGCTTATAGAAGTCGCGGTCCAGCCGTATTCTTACCCCAGTAAAGAGAAAAAATATCTTAAAATAACTTTCTTACCTAAAGACAGCTCTATAATAATTGTGGTCGTCTTTTTTACATACAAAATGAGACGTGATACACATCATTTTGGTCCTATATCTAAGTCTTGTTTAGTGCGTGGTACAATGTAATTGAAACCACTATGTTTTTCGCTTATATTTTATCATAGTTTGGTTTATTAAAACTTTGACTTATTTCAATTTATAATTCTCTGTTGGTTTTTCAATAAGTTTAATTGCCTGTAGCCTATCAAACTTTTTCTGCTATTCTCTAGAAGTTTTCGTTCTAACATAGGCTAAAATTTTATATAATAACCATATCGAGTGTATTTTTATAGTTTTTAGTATTTTGTGTAATCCATCTAAGTTTTTGAAACATAGAAGCGTATTTTTTTTGCCATAGCATTTTTAGTAAAATAGTGTACCTATTGTTTAGTATAAACCTGTGTATATTGTATCGATATTATTTATTTTGTACCAATTGTAATACGAAAATAAATTATTTTGAAATAAAAAATTTGTGTTCGAATATTAGTGTTAAGAGACCTCTTACTTAATACTACATATTTCTTGATAGTTTATGTGCTAAGCACAGGAAAGCGGAAGCCCTACTTCTTTGGTGCTAAGGGTACACGTTTGTTATAATGAAAAAAAAAACATCTTACCTATTAGGTATAGGCCATAATAGGCAATAATTAGAAACTTATCTCTAAAAAGTTCTTTATCGCTTTAAACGCAGGCTACACAGAAATGGCGTCGGGCGATGTGGCGCGGCTTCCCATTCCATTCAAATTTCATACTAAATAAATGGAAATAAGGCACACAGCGAATGACGTGACTCGCACGTGCATGGGGCGTGGACGAGCCCGGTCAACGTCATTCGGTGTGTTCTAAATTGTGCCTTATCTCAATGTACCTACTATGAAGTTTTAATGGAATCCTTTCCATTTGCATTTTTGTGTAGCCTGCGACTTTTTCGCTATTGGCATCTCCAATGGCAACATGCTCGAAAGTACCCAGAGACAAATATCCATTGTATATCGAGGTCTGAGAGCTCAAGGGCACGTCCGCGAATTATGACCGTATGATAGTAAATACGTGTAGGTAAACATGTACACTACCTACGTATTGTTAAAAGATTTCATCTTGACCTCAGAAGGGCCAGAAGGTCTGGTTAGGATTGTGATACGTACCTATTTACCTTCCATTGACCCTTTGTCGATCTTGTAAATAGTAACCTTCGGAAGTTTCCTTATATTCAGACTTATCGTGAAACAAAACGTTTCTAATGGCTGCTGAAGATAACAAGAACCCTTTTCACACCTTATCAGAGGTCAAGTCTTATCTTTTTGTGGGCAAAACGTTTCGCCCAATTTCTTAATGTGAGTAGGTACTTAAGCAAAAACTAAAACGGAACTTGTACTTTTTTTTATGAATGAATTTTGCATGTTTTATTTAGGTTTAGACATTTTAGATACATAGTAGAATATTTGTTGGGGGTAGAAAAGTGAGATCGTAGTCAAAACATAGTTTAGTGGATAATGAAAAGAGCTTACATGAAAAATAACTGAAATATTATTAAACGTGCGAAGTTTCTACAGACAAATAAATATGAAATAACGGTAGTCATCTTTATGATCAGACGCACAAAGCAAAATGTTAGAGCCTTGGAAGATTTAGCTCTGGCTGGAACCTAATCAAAGGGAGAGCATAAAATAATAAAACCTCGTATCGTAACAGAATCAGAATTATGACAACTAAGGCAGAGACTTCTGTAGCTTAATTGGCCAAGCAGTTGGGACGGAAATCCAGAGATTGCTACGAGCAATCTCTGGATTTCCTAGATTTTCGTGGATTTTCGAGAGATTGCTCGTAGAAATCCAGAGATTGCTACGAGCAATCTCTGGATTTCCGTCCCAACTGCTTGGCCAATTAAGCTACAAGCTTTAAAAACTTAGCATATACTTAGTACCAGCAGCGACCGCGGTAGTGGGGACAAAGGGGGCCAAATGCCCCCCTCAAATCAAACAGGGGGGTTTGCGCCCCCTCCTATTTTAAGACTTGGGAAATAAGGTTTTCTCTGTTTGCCCCCCCGTCACGGAGTACTTCCGCGGTGCCTGGTTTCCAGATCAATAAAGTAATGCAAATTAGTATATTAGGGGGTCGAGCTCTGGACCAGAGACAATAAGTAACAACTTTAAGACGACGACGATCTATACGTAAATAGGTATGTATAAAACGGTTGGTTGGCATTTCATTTCCCCCCGAAATGCCTACGGCTTTGTTAGTACCTAACTACGCGTAGGATTTAAAAAAGGGAAATCAAAGAATACTGTTGCTTGGCAAACCCTTTATTACAACTTCATTTAGAAAAATAACAAACGGTGACTGGGGAATAGCAATTTTTTTTAAACTTATTTATACATGACTTATCTTATATATGCAGATGAGATCTGAACCCTTTAGTAGGTACATAATAGTTTAGTCAGTACCTAAACTGACGAAAAATGTATAATGCACTATAGTAAGTACCTAGTTAAGTTTTCGATTGACGTATTTTCGATAGTTTTTGTAACCAGAGAAGAGAAGACCAGTAGAGGCTGTTTGTAAGAGATCGCTGTCGTTGAACGATGTGGTTGACTACAGACAGCTTTTAGTCGATTAAACTTTTCAATAAAATAGCAAAGCATTTGTAGAAAAATTGAACTTATCGAAGTTATCGAATAAATGATCGAGGTAATAGTTTAATATGACTGAATGATGATAGTTTGTTTTAAACTTGATCCCAATTTCAATTCAAGGCACTGAATGAATATATTATTCCTAACTTACCTATTAACTAGGAGTTTAAAACTTAGATAATAATAAGTAAGTGTATACATAACTCAAAAGCATTTTCATATCATATTTTGTGTGCTGCAGAACCGTTGAATGCATTATTTGAGGCTAAACCTTAAATAAGTAAGGAGATACCTGTAGTTATCTAAAAGGTAGGAGCGACCGAGAAAAGCGAACGCTACGAGAGAGAAAAAGACAATTCATCGAAATAACTAAAGATCTACTTACACAAATTACTTACTATGGAATGAACATGCTAAGAACTCTCTGACTTGTTTTGACAAATTTATATTCGAAAATGAACTTTAAATAAAAAATATATTTACACATCTATTATTTTATGACCCTCTCGTAACTCAAAAAATAACCACATACTCGTAATTTAAGCATTGCGATCTAGCGTGGCAACATGCTGGGTACGCTGCCGACTGGTAGTGGGTCTGAGCATTTGGATTGTCTCTAGACTTTCATCGGTCTGGATACAATCCTTTTGTTTTAAGTTGTGTAGTAGGCTAAGTAGTCTTTGTAGTTTGTTGCAGTTAATAAAGGCTAAAAAACAACAAAAAAAAGAATAACATATTGATTTTAAATGTAAAGTATATTAAAATGTAAAATGCTTCAAATGTCCACATTTTTAAACATAACATTATTTTTGTCCACGATAATAATGATATCTAAGTAATGTTAACTCTCCCGGTCTTTCCTACAAGTTTTATTAGTACCTAATTGAAGCGTAGAATAAATAAGTATGTTGACTAGCAAGTCTTGACTAGGAGTCCTGTTCACTGTGTACTACTTATAGCTACCTTCGGGTATGTCTAAAATAATATTTGGGAAATTTGTGTGGGTAAAATACAAAGGTATAGCTGTACCAGAAGGAGTAGAAAAAGAGGGCGCTACTTTCTATGCTAACTATTCAAAATGACGTATAACTTGGCAACACTGAATAATATTTTGTATTGAAAACTTTTAGTTCCATTTTATTTAATTTTCAACTCTTTCTGGTACAGAAACCAATCTATTCTACCTATATAGTCCGGTCACTATTGAATATCGCTGTCAGACCTAAAATATTATAAAACTGCTACCTATGTTTTAATAAAATTTACCTTCATAGTTTTTTTTAAGTACCGTTGGTAAAAAACTTAAACTCATCAATCACATTTTTTGTTTTAATATAGCAATTTGTTCTTTTATCGTAACCCTATACGGTGATCCATAGACGAGCGGACTTTAATAAGTATCTCGTTTAAAATACAATAGCTTAATTATAATAAATAATAAAAGTGCAAAATAAATGCTAAAAATGCTTATCTAATTATTGCTATTCAAGGCATATCTATCTCACTATCGCGTCGTTAAGACGTCGGCCCCACAGCGAATGGTCTACACTTCTTATGTCACAATTTTGGTGTATACATTTCCAGAATATGTCAGCTATTCTGTGTAAGATCGTACAAAACTAATCCATTGGTAGGCAAGGACATTATATGGAAATTAGGATTTATATGTATGAGATTGTCTCGTTTGAATCTGCAAACCCCTTAGAAACTTTAATTGCGCGATGCAAGCTTCCGTTTCTGATTGGCTATCGCGATGAATGTTGATGACTATGTTAGATAGATGTCGCTGTATGTAGAGCGATCGCAATACATTGAACATAATATAGCTCACAACTGTAGACCCTTTGCTGTGGGGCCGTCGCCCTGTAGAGTGCTATTCCATCCTACCTTATAACTTTTACACCCTCTCTCTTCGTACATGTTTCTTAGAAATCGTTATAGATTATATATTTTGATACCATAAGTGCTGTTGTATTTAGTTTACGAATGAACCTAATAATTTGGTTCATTCTTAAACTACTTTAGAGCAATCGACATTGTTTTCCACACATCACTTCCATGTTCATCTTAGTAAGTGATACGACGGAAATAATATCGATTGTCTAAGATAAGAATAAGCTTATAATCTTCCCATTTTCCATATTATGATTGAATTTCAAAATTAAATTAAGTATTTTAAATGACATTGTGATAATCTTTGAATTATTTTATTGAATTAATCCATGGAACTAATACAAAAAGTGGAAATATCCCATATCCAGATCCCTTTCTCTATAATATTCTCCCTTTCTTTGAAGAATATTTCCCTAATTGGTAAGTTTTACAACCACCCAGATACTATTTTCCCTGTAACTTTGGATTTACCCCTACCACTGGCCATGGATGACATAGAAGGGGTGGGAGATGGGCAGGGGCTAACTCTTGGGGATCTTGGAGTAGTTAGTGATGACTTCTTAGGGGAGTCTTTAGGAGCTAACGTGGATGTAGAAGGCTTTGGACTTGGTGGGATTACTTTAAGAGTTGGCGGCGTTGTTTCGGGCGTTTTTGGTGTGGGTGTTTGAGAAAGCTTTGGAGTGATTATTTCTGGAGTCTTTTGAGGGGTTTGTGACGTTGTAGTTGGAGTCTCTTTAGGGGCTATTGGGGCTGTTACTGAAGACGGTGGTTCTTTAGATTTCTGAGGAGCTAGTTGAGGTGTCATCTGTTTATACTGAGCTTCTAAAGCTGAAGCTGATAAAATCTGCTCAGACTGCGACTGGATACTCGGAGTGGGAGTTATAGGTTTCTGCAGCTGGGAGTCTTCTTCCTTTGTCATGTATAGAGTTTTGGTTGGCGTTTCAGGCAGGTCTTCTGAATCTTCGGGGTCGATCTGGATGACGTGGTCGGTTCTGAACTCTGCTGGTGGAGGGAGACGTCGGTCGGAATCGAGTCTTGGGGTACTCGGCTCTGATGGCTCTTGAGAGGAGGACTTGAGGGGGCGCGTCTGTTCTGAACATCCTTCTGAATCTAAAACGAGAGAAGTTGTGTCAACCTTGTGATTATTGCATAGAAATCAGCCCACATTAGACCTGGGTTTGCTAAAACAGACAAAGCTCTCGTATTTTGAACTTAATCGGAAAGGGTGTGATTCGAAAACTATTCTCACTGTCTCCGTCAATCAGGATGATAGTGACATAAAGTGTGTTTTAGTCGAAACTTTTCCGACTTGCTGCAAAATACGGTTTTTGTTCAGCTTATAGCTTGATTAGTTCTATGTTACATTAACATAATCAGCATTTTTAACACGCCAGATACACCAGGTTATGACCACTGCATGCTGGACATAGATCTACCCTCGTTGGGCTATATCTACCGGCTAGCCCAGTTGTGCGTTGATGGATTGGTTCATATATGCCCCTGAAATTCTTCTCCTGATTGCAGGTTTTTGTTCCGGAGATTTTAAAATCCGTACATAGACTCCAAAGAGCTCATTGAGTTTGGGATCTGAATCTGCGACATCACTATTTCAGGGCGGGCGGTCTCCCGCTATATTACCACGCTCACACGGCTGCGGTTTATAAAAATGCTGGGTAGCAATTCTGCACTTAATATAGTTTCTGTACCTCTCTCTCTCGTGTTCAATTCAAAGAGAGTGACTACTTGATAAGTATCATAAATAACACCAATTACCCCAGAATAGCCTTGGCCCGTTGGAATTGGAGTAATTACAGGCACTTAGATGTTAGTGGTTATTTTGTTTCTTTATTTTAGTAACTTTGATGCTTGAAGTTAAGTGCCTTTCTTCTAGTTTGAAGTGCTTACGGCTGTTAATAAGGAGCATGCTATGTTACCACATCTACCAGGGCTGATACATACTCTATCATGGATAATTTCACTTAGTTCTGGGTGGGACCACGTCACCCGTAATCCGTGGCGTCGTCCTATATACAGGAAATCTTTATTAAAAGTTGCTGAAATCGCGCTGAGAAGAGTAAATGCATTGCAATGATTCATGACTCCAAGATGACTGATGTTTGAATAGTAAAAAAGTAAATGAAAAATTCTTTATTTTAAACAGATTTGTATCATAGGTGGCACATCAGACTTATACTTCTACACCCTTAGGCTTTTGACAGCTTTATAATCAGTTTGTCTAATAAAATCCTCACATTTTCCATCAAAGAGTATTTGTGCTTACCTTTAGATATTGTATCAACACTCTTGTCTTCAATGTCCGCTTCTACTTGAATTTCATTGTCTTTTAATCCTTCGTCGTCTGCAATCTCTGGTATGGGAGTGCGGCTACGGAATGAGCGCCCTGTAGTGAAAAAAAACCGATCAAACCAATAAACATTGATCAATTGAATTAAATTTCCATGAGAAGACTTGTGATTGACACAGCGATCAATATTATAGCGAACAGACTATGCCCTGACTATGACTATCTTGTGGAGATAGCACCAATTTGTACAATGCATAGCTAAGCCAAAAAGAAACAGACATTTAGCATAACGCCCTGTATGACTCGGTTTTGGTAAATATTATCGTAAACTGTAATGTTAATCATTTTCGTTTCTGCCTGTCACATAAATACGGACCTTGACCCAGACTTGAGTGTGTAAATTTTTACTACACTTTAACAGCCAGAAAAAATTACCCATTCTCCAACCCCTCCCTATTAAGGAGGAGGCCTTTGTCTAGCAGTGGATATTGCTAGGCAAAGGCCTCCCCCTTAATAGGGAGGGGTTGGAGGATGAGTTATTTTTACTAGTAGTTTTAGTCGCACCAGTTTCTACCATCATCATCAACAGCCGGAAGACGTCCACTGCTGGGCGAAGACCTCTCCCTTAAAGGGAGGTGTTGCCATAATCCCCACGCTTGGCAGGCGGCTTGGGGATCGCAGAATGGTTACCGTTACCGTACCACCGTTAACTGAGAGGACGCTGCTGCCCGTCCTCCGCTGGTTCTGGATGCAGTTTTAGGACATACCCAGGTCCCAGTTTCTACCATAATCAAAGGTAAATAAATGGTAAGTAGGTACTAATAGGAAACTCACCGCTTCGATTCTTTGCATCTCTTTTTTTCGACGGTTCAAACACTTCATCTTCCAGCGTGAACTCTCCTTCTGCTGCCACTTTCTTTTGTTCTTCTCTATCCGTAAAGTCTGACTTTATCTTGCTTCTCATGAACTTGGCGTACGCTACTCGGGTGGTCGGAGTCACGGATGATAGATTCGGGTTGTATTCTGGAATAAAATAAACAGACGTCATAATTTGAAAACTGAATTAAACAGCGCTTAAATATAGGATCATGACCAGAAGACGAAAATCTTCGATTAGGCTATCCCACCTGTGGCTATACTCACGGAGCTGACAATTATTATTAGGATTGATAGTGAAGCCAGCCTATTCGTAAAAGATATCTTAGAGATCACCTGTAGAGTATATATACCTCATTGAAAATGAAGCAACCTATCCTCAGAGTTTCTTTGAAAGATAGAGTCAGATATGAAATTATCGATTACGTTTGTCTATTTTCTTCAGAAAAAATCTACCCCAACAGTTATCGATCCTGCGGAAGGTACGACCACCCCACTGTCATTCCAGCTTACTGTTACTGAGTAGCAGTTTAGGTATCCTGTGATTCGTTATGCGGTAATTGCGGTAGGTATATTCAATAATAAGAGTTTTAAGAATTGACACATCATCTCTAGTGACTAGAGGACTTGAGGTAGTTTCGCTGGTCTGTTCATACAACACTATTTTTATTTACTAGAAAAACTTTATGGAGTTATTTTGTACTCAGCATTATAAACAACGTTACTAAGAAACCAACACTGAAATCACAAAAAAACAACTGTACTATAATAGTACATTATGATACAAGTGTGCTTTGTTGGTCATTACTCTAGAGGCGGTATTAAGGAAGCCGAGAGTGTAATGACTAACATAGCACAAGAGTTTCATACGACTGTTTTCATCACACTTGCGAGGAAAAAACATACTTTTTTTGATAATAATCAACCACACAGCGAAAACGTCAACAAACATTTGCGGAAAATGGCATCCAAACCAGCAATGCGCGCGCAGGTTGACATTTACTTCAGCGGCATAAGAACTCTTTGTTGGTATTACAAAAAAACTGTAAGTATTACCAGGCTATATTAAGAGTGCTTCGTATACATACGTTAATTGCAGTTACGTACAAACTTGACTTTACCAGGTTATACCTGTTATAGCACTAATGCCGTAATGTAAAGTAAAAAGCACGCGTGCGTAATAGCTTGGATTATGAGCCTAAAACCGATGTAATAAGATCCACTTTACGAACAAGTGTGATGAAAAGAAGGTTGAGACGACAAAGTGTATCAAAATACAAAATCATTTTATTGTGCTGTGTTGTATACCCAGCAGTTTCTGGTACTTACCCAGCAGTTTCTGCGGGTCTATGGTCCTGTCATGAACGTTCTCCAGGATGTGGGCTCGCAGCGACTGGCGGCTTCTTCGAATGTCCTGCTCGGCCTTGGTGCCGATGGGGTCGCGCCGGGTCGTGTTCGTGCGAACAAGGGCGTTCCAGTCGCGTTTCTTGCTGGAAAGTGGAGTAAGTACATAAATTATGATTGTTATAAATAGATGGCTCCAAGATTTGAGTACCTAGGTTTATGACGTCAAAGTAGTAGACTAGGTTTATGACGTCAAAGTTCACGATTCCAAACAAATTCTATACTATGCACGTGCTTTGCTAGAAAGGGACAGATGTCTCCCTCCCAAATACTTTAAACGCATAAATTTCAGAACTTTACCAGCCGATTTCAATTATTTTTTCGACGTAAGCATCAGATTCAGTTAAAACTCTCCATTTGTTCTATTATTTTTAATAATTGAAACACACGCATATTCCCTATTATGCTATCACATCATCATCCAGAAGACGTTCTCTGCTGCACGAAGGCCTCTACCTTAATAGGGAGGGGTATGCCATAATCCCCACGCTTGGCAGGTGTTTTGGGGTTATACTATGCTTTAGGCTAAATCTCACCTGTCAGTACTTCCTCGTCTAACAATAGCTTTAGCTATCTGGCTGAAGACATCCTTCGGCTTGGCTTCTTTAGATATGACGTCTTTTATGATACCTTCTACTATTCCTATCTGGAAGTCTTTCAGGATCCTTCTCTCCATCACTTTACCCTTCTTTCCGGATACTAAAAATAGTAATTAATAATCTTGAAGCATTAATAAACACAATTATCTATTATAATCTTCTATATATATGGAGGATGTGATGTGAAAGTCTGCATTGATGAAAGAACTAATATAGACTAATAGCAGCGCGAAATACTAAACTTGGAATGGAATTAGTGAATTCACTCAAGTTTCGAAGGGATTTAAGCAAATTGTTTGCGTCCGGTGGCTCGCTAAGGCGACTTCGAATATTTTTACCCACTGCCACTAAAGTCATGCTTGCACAATCTCTTCTTCTTCCTATCCTAGACTACGCTGATGCCTGCTATATTGATATCACTGAGGACAAGCTAGACAAACTTGAGCGTCTCCAAAATTATTGTATAAGATTTATATTTGGTTTGCGCAAATATGATCACGTATCTCATTTTCGTGTAAAACTCAAGTGGCCGCCTATTCGTTATCGTCGGAATGCTCACTTTCTCTCCCTTCTTTACAATATTATTTTCAACCCCTCTAGTCCCCACTACTTAAAAGAATGCTTTACCTTCTGGCATTCTTTTCATTCCTTACCCCTAAGGTCGAAGGACAACCTTTCCCTTAAGACCCCCTCCGCGCGTTGCGAAACTTTTTATGGGAAGTCGTTTGCTTTCCAGGCAGTTCAGCTGTGGAATCAACTGCCAGTGTCTATTAGACATGTCCCTCACTTGCCGTGTTCAAGGAGCAAGTTAATAAATTTTATTTGTCACAGGTGCCACCTCGTTGATGTTGTTTGTTGTTTTTTTATTTTCCCTACTTTAAGTTGTATTTATTTAAATTATCATATTAGATATAATATTAGATTTATTATGTTATTTTAAATAGTACTTTATTATAAAATATTATAATATTATGTATTAGTATTCGATTGTAAGTATGTTTATGATTTGTAGGTTTTTCTTCTTTACAGCACATCGTAAGGTTGCCTGGAAGAGATCGCTTTTAGCGATAAGGCCGCCATTTGTGCACTAGTATTTAATTTATTTAATCTTTTGTATGTATGTTTCTTTGGTGTGAGCAATAAAGAATTAATCTATCTATCTTCGGCCGGCGCTCCGTCCGGGTGGACAATGCAAGGCGATGTCAGTTGCCGCCCACACGCTAGCCTCGTCACACGTAACTAAGTATACGTGATAGAAAGAGAGAGGTGAATATAGCGAGCGGTATCCAGCGCTATGAGAGTTGAATTGCTACTTTATTGCCTAGTAGACAGAGTCCTTATTTATTTCAATTCCTTTGCGGAGTGACTTTCTGTACGTAGTACTATTATTTATTCTGTGCCTGCACCCCCCCTGGCGACCCCCATGCTGTTGAACATAGGCCTCTCGCAAGGCACAGCAAGTCCGCTTCCAAGCATTGCTAGCTGTCCAACGTATATCGTCACTACACCGAGCCTCAGCTCATAAGCGTTGTTCACTACGTCTGCACATTTTTTTGTTAAAATTTTATTACCAGTGGTATCCTGTAAATTGATCCTGGGTGTCTTCATCCCGTTGTTATGCAGTATGTCGATGAGCTCGAACCGCAGCGTGGAGATGTCCTGCCTGATCTCCATGACGTCATCCTCCGTCACTCCCACCTCATCCCGGGCTCGCTGCTCCGCGGTCACGTACCGACGGACCAGCACTCGCATCACCGCCTCGTGTTCCTGGCGGGCTTTCTCGCGGGACTTGTTCTGGAGGAGACAAGCGATAATGGTACGTACGTACTACGTATAAAACTCACTCCCGTAAAAACGGGTCTTTAAACATAGTTGAACCACAGCCTATAACTAGAATCATGTCATATTCAGTGCTAGCTAATGTGTACCCTATATGCATGTTACAGTGTCGAAATTCGACTGTATTATTGACGCGCGCGCACATTCAGCAGAAGCCACGTGTCGTAGAAGAACCAAGTGTTAGAGTGGAAAATTATCACAATGTCATACGAATAAAGTACAAAATAGCTTGCAATATGTCATTTTTGTAGTTATGATATACCTATCTACGTTTAGACGCGTTTTATACGGGAGTGAACCGGCCCCCAATCTTCAGTTAAGAATTCCGTGGAAGTTAGCTCGAGTTACTTTGTAGCGCTTGTGGCGTAGCTTGAGTAGGTGGTTCTAGATATCCTATGTTAAGCAACGGTCGATCCGGTCAGTCTTCGGATGGGTGACCGTGAGTGGCATTTATATCTGTGCGGTACACTCGATCGGATGACACGAAAGATTTTTTTGTTTTGTTGTTTTTTTTCCTACATTTCTGTAACAACAACCGTTAAGCCATGTCAGAGGCCTTCGGGCGGCACATTGGCTCTGATATTAAAGCTGGCCACTCAGCCTATACGAATTTACTTTACTCACTACTGCTCTACGAGTATACTTACAATAATAGATCCTCTATCATGCGTGGTGCACATTTGCTTCAGCCAGCCGACAAACTGTTTCGGAGTGGGGATGATATTGAAGGGGGGAGGGACCGTGTCTCCATCTTCGAAGTAAGACATCCAGAGGTTGCTGCGAGCGAACTTCCATTCTGTATCTGCTCTTTCCTGGGTGAATTAGGAGTAAACAAAGCTTATAGCTTTGTGTGTAAACAGTTAATGTTGCAACAAATTCTATATAGTTCAGTAGATTACGTTTAGAAGTCAGCACGAAATAATGACAGTTATTTATGGTATCAAGATAAGACAAGCAGTAGTGTGCAAGCCAGAACATTACTGTGTTTCGGTTTGAGGGCAGACAAATTACTGGGCATGAAGAGATTTGACATTTGATATCTCAGTGTAACGAGCGCAGTGCAGTGCGGTGCAGGATTTTGTTCGCAAGCTCTCAATTCTGAAACTGTTACTGTTACGGGCGCAAGCGTGATGCTTACCACCAGGCGAATGAACTGGTAAACAGTAGAATGAGCTTCCCGAGTAGATCTTTCTCGAGAGATATAATCTGTGTCTTCAAGTCGCGAGTGAATCGGTTTCTTCTAGGTCGAATCTTTGCTTAAGATCAGCTGAGTTAGCGTTCAAACACAGGTCTTTAATCTAATTAAAAACCCTGGGGAGTATCATGGCATCAAGCTTACTGGCAGGTCATGCAAGTTCATAGTCTATCATCATTCAAATAGTTTTTCTGAGTTCTGATTGGTTTCATGGAGTTGATTCAGTGCCTAATTTGGACTCACTGATATGATCTGATACGAGTTGGACATCATGGCGATCAGCATGTTCAGCAGCACAATGATGTTGATCACGGAGTATGATCCGAAGGTGAGCAGTGCCCAGAACCGCGTGAAGCTCTTTATGCCGGTCAACTCGAAGGTCGTAAGGTCCACCAGCCCAAATGACGCCCAGAATAAGGATTGGGATGTTTCGAATAAGCTGAAATAAGACACCTTTTGTAGGTTTCCAATAATAAACATTACAATAAATATTTTTAGCAAAGCATTTTTTAAGAGTTATCATAATAATGATGAATCAACATTTCTTTTGGATAGGCATGGTAGTTCCATTATGCATTTTAAAGATATTATTACATTTATTATATCCCTATAGCCCTGGCCCTGGGTCTCAATCACTGAAGAGAGAAGTGAATTGTCTGTGGTCTCAATGGAGCGATTATACCTAAGACAGTGTGGCTGGAAGCGAAAAGCCGAACATCGGCCTGAGTGGCATGCCCTGGGAGAAGCTATTACTAGCGGATTTAAGATGATTACGATCTAGTAAAAATTTAACAAATCAACTGGTACGCTGCCGACTGGTAGTGGGTTTGAACATTTGGATTGTCTCTAGACTTGCATCAGCCTGGCTAAAATCCTTTTGTTTTTTGTGTATAGTGGACTAAGTAGTTGTAGTTTGTTGTAGTTCGTCATCAGCCATAAGACGTCCACTGCTGGACGAAGGCCTCCCCCTTAATAGAGGGGCGTTGCCATAATCCCCACGCTTGGCAGGCGGCTTGGGGATCGCAGAATGCTCACCACCGTTAACCAAAAGGACGCTGCTGCCCGTCCTTCAGTGGGTCTGGTTGCAATTTAAGGACATACCCAGGTACCCAGGCTAATGTATACTACTAGCAATTTTAGTATGATACTTACTTGGCATATCGCCTCCATATAGTGCAAGCTCTCTCTTGGCTGTCGAAGTCAGCTATGCCGTTAGGGGTGTGGTAACACTTGTTCTTCTCAAGTTCAGCATAGTACCACATTAGTTGGTTCAACCCTAAAATATAATAAGAATTAACCCAAATCAGACGCGGGGTTTAGTTTTGCAACAACCAGCCGGAACGAGAGGAAATAAGAAATAAATAATTATAATGTTGTTAACTCCCGCTGTTCGGCCACTGGAACTGACCGTGCCTATTCAAATACTGTAATACGCTCATTGTTGCTATAGGCTTGTGATTTGTGATACAAATTTGAAATTACTGCTATTTGTAGCCAAATATAGACAAGATTGACCCCAATGCTTAGAAGATAGAAAGTTAACGAGACAAAGAAAATTAAGCATCAAAAAACTTACCACACCCAAAAGCAAATAGCACCAGCATATAAACGAAAAAGAACTTCAAGATGTCCAGGATCATTCTTCCGAGAGACACCTGCAGCGGACCCAGGTATGGATTGATGGAGAAGATGTGGACCAGCTTCAAGAACGAGAAGATCATGCCGGCTGCGAAAGCACCTTCCGATAGTAGCATGGGATCATAGGAGTCCCATTTTTCTCGGGGATACCAGGGGTCCAGGCCGTTATTGTGGTCACGCTAAAATATTATGTGTCGTCACAATAAAAGCCGAGTGCAAGTTTTACCAACTACGTTACGTATTAATTTCATATTCTCTATAATTTGTATGAAAGAAGCCGTCATCTAGTGTTAATATTTGGCATTGTTCCTGTTTCATATAAATCGAATATTAACGTGAACCATGAATGCATTGTTAAAATTCGCTTTTGGCATTTTGTTTATCTCGTCATTTCATTCAACGTTGTGATGCCGTCAGTATGCTGGATCACTGCAGACCAGTAGTGGAGTTTTGAGACCGGATTGAGTTCCGAAAGCCTCACTTGAGTGACAGTCGGTTAATGGGTCGTCTAAAAATTCTGATCGTTCTTTACTTAGATAATCGTTTTAGTAATTAATGGGAGAAAATACTTATTTTATGAGGTCTATTTACACAAAAGCAAATCCTTACTTGCATCGTTATTCGCCTTCAGAACTTAAGGGGAAAAAGTCTATCATTGGAGGCACGACTCCAAAGATAGACTTTTAGACCAGCCTTTCTTAATGAAGACGTTGTGGATAACACTTTAAGAAGTCTGCATTTACCTGTACAATATACCAAGAAGATATCCTCAAACTGATCCAAGCGATGTAGAACATATTCGTTATAAAGTCCACAATGTTCCACAGGTCACTGATGTATTCCACAAGCCCACCCGTCCAAAGCGCTCGTATTTCAGCCCATATTAGACCTAAAAGTGTTGATAAATCATTATTTAGGGAAATTTTGTGAAACTTAAGTGTTGACAAATTCTTAAGTTAAGACCAAAAGTGTCATTGCCCAACAATCAGAAATGATAGTCATATTATGCGTAGTAAAGTGAAATATAAATCGCTACAAGAAGTTTTTTTAATTCGCAATGTCTCTATACGAAGTTATTTTATTATATTAAATACATTACGAATAATCGTCATCATCATCCGCCCGGAGACGTCCACTGCTGAAGGCCTTCCCCTTAGACCGCCACACTGTACGAAAACCTACCATTTGCATCCACCGGTTGCCCGCGACTTTTATGCGACTTCTATTACGAATAATTAAAACTTCCTATAGCTGTTTATATTTAACTTGCTATGCACAACGTTTTCACCAACTTAACAAGCGAACATTAAACATTAAAAAATCCGGTTTCTCTAGTATTGTATAATGTATATGTATAGCAAAGCTTTGGCTCAAGACACAAAACAAGCTAAAATAATAAAATCAACAGAGACTTTGATCTTGAAGTTTTCCAGAAAATCCTTATAAGTATTTTTTTTTTTATGAAACATGATATATACATTTTATACGCATTAAGTTTGCTTTAAGATCCAAAATACAGCACGCGGCTATCTCACTCGCCCATTATTATTTTTTCTTGACCACGAAGGTCTAAATTGCTTCTCAATCTGTCTTCAATCATTCTAAGAGGTAGTAAGAATTAGAAGTCGTGAACTGGGATATTAGTAAAATAACGAATTATAATGACAGAAGCATGCCAACAAACTCAAATTTACTTGCTATGTAGATGATGACTGTGAACTCTATGAGCCCCGGCAAAGCGCCTCGCTCGTGCTCCTTCCAGTACGCCACCAGCTCCTGCAGCCATCTGATGCCGGACCACTCCAGGACGAGAAACTCGGCGCGCTGGGACGCTAGGGACAAGAGAGCTGGGGGAAGAGAGAGGTTTGCTCAGGACAAAGATATGAAAAAAATTACAGGCACAAAATTGGCACAAAAGTGTTCGGTTATCGTACATTTATGCCTATCCTCAAAGGATCCCTTCGCAGATAGGCATGGATGGCTTTATTCACCACGCTCGCGCGCTGGCTCAGTTGCGAGTTCGTGCGAGTTGCGAATTCACATATACCATTGAGTTTTTTTAATGCAGGTTTCCTCACGATGTTTCCCTTCACCGAAAACCAGTGGCATACAAATCCGTACACAAACTCCAAGGAACCCACAATCTCACGACTCTAAGCTTAGCAGACTTCCCATAATGCTACAACGACACTTAAATAAATAAATCAAGGTATTTGTGTGCGCTTAGTTTATTTATCACAAGCGAAATAAAATTGTGACACTGTTCTGTGGCTACGATCTGAAAAATCTGGTCCCCGTAAGCCATTTTAAAAATATGCTCTACAGACTATGAACAGTAGAAAACCTTTGTTTTTAAAGCTTAAACAGTAAGAAAAATTATGACCAGAGATTTGTCGTATGTAGGTTCGAGTCCTGCCAGAGAGCTTTAAAAACAAAGAAAAATCCAAAGTGTGGAAACACTTCATACAAAAAAAGATAATAAACACAACAACACAACACTATACATGATTAAAAAAATAAGTTCAGAAGGTTAATTTTAGAAGGTTAAAAGGTTAATTTAACAGCATATTATCTTACTTGGACCTGGGTATGTTCTAAAACTGCGTCCAGAGAACCACCGGAGGACGGGCAGCAGCGTTTTCTCCGTTAACGGTGGTGAGCTCTACGATCACCTAGCCGCCTGCCGAGCGTGGGGATTATGGCGAATCCCCCTTTTGTCCAGTAGTGGACGCATTCTGGCTGTTGACGATGATAATTAACTTACTAAGAAACAACATGTAGGAAGAGCTGTGACAGATGAATTTGACAAATGGTTTCTTCATGAAGCGGCCGTAATCGGAATTAGGTGCCAGCATGTAGATAGTGCAGTACACTGGAAACATAACACCTAGCTTCGCCACCTGGGAAAAATGAAAGAGAAAAAGCGTTAGAGGCAGGGAGCGAAAAAAGCGCTGGACTCTTTGACCAAGGTTCCCGCACTCTAACCCTGTAGGCTGGTTCTAATCAGTTCGCATAATTGTATATTTTATATTTTGGCATATTCTGTACACCAAAACAAACAACTTTAACTATATTGGGCCATGATTGAAATCGCAAAATCAAAACAGCTGATATATTTTCGCGATTAGAACTAACCCTGTATACTATTTACACTAACGTAGTGCTCTATGCAATTTGGTGATTTTTCAACTAATCTATTATTATCTCAGAGTATATTACTCTGAGATACATTCTAGAGCGGTGAACTTTTGTGTGCCCATGTATCAATATACTATACAATATACATAGGTAGTCCGGGGGGTGAAAAATAAGAGATTATTGACGTATTTTTATAATTATTATTTCATTTTATTACCTAAGTAATTTTATTTTTGACTTACTTAATGAAATTTGACATGTAACTTTGGGGTTATCAATAAACTATTTGTATTTGATGTCTGGAGAAGAAATCGAGTGCCTCCGGCAGCGGGGCGTCAAGCTGCCGGCGATTAGGGATGCAAATTGAGAAATCTTCTGACAATCTCTTGACTCTTCCTCTTACCCTCCAAGGGCTAATGGGCGATACTACATTTATAGACAAATAATCATTAAATGCTGTTACAAATTCGTCATCCTTCTCCTCCTTCCACCACCCATCAACAGTTTTGTTATAATTTAGGCGCTTGATTATTTACCTGTATACACTGTCCGACGATGTTTTTCCGTTTGAACCCAGGTAAGCCCTCGTACCAAATCGCTCCGAGTAACTGTTGGACATTTGGATGCGCCACGAACTGTAAAATAAGCAGTTGAGCATTGTTATTTCTAGGAGGTATTTACCTCAAACTCACATCGGATCTCAGTAATATGTCTGGACCTGGGTATGTCTTAAAACTGCATCCAGAACCACCAGAGTACGGACAGAAGCGTCGTCACTGTTAACGTTGGTAAGCTTCTGCGATCCCCAAGCCTACCAAGCGTGGAGATTGCAATAATCACAAACACACAGCACAGGGAGCGCATTCCGCTGTTTAACAGTTAGCACAATAAAACGGTATCGTCCGTGTTTTTGGTATATGAATAGGGAATAAATGTGTTTTTTTTATTGGCTCACAAGAAAGCTGACTGGCAACAAAACAAATCATCGAAAGTAAAATTTTAATATGTGTACAAATAACGAAGTTATAAACATTTTAGGTTCATGTTAGACAGTGAAGGCACTATACTAGGTTTATGACGTCAAAGTTAACGATTCCAAACAAATTCTATACTATGTACGTGTTTTGCTGGAAAGGGACAGACGACTCCCTCCCAAATACTTTGAACGCTTATATTTCAGAACTTTACCAGCCGATTTCAATTATTTTTTCGACGTAAGCATCAGATTTAGTTAAACTCTTCATAGATCTTATTATTTTTAATAATTGAAACACATGCGTAGAACCAATGTCGCTTATTCGAGCTCCTGGCAGTACCTAATTATGTTCTATTACGCCGACGTCCTAATAAAAAATGTAGCATGAGCTAAATCCCACATTCCCTCTATGAAAAATAAGAATACCGAGTTCAACTGAGTCATCGTTTAATGTCCATTCAATCACCGTCGCGTTGTTTTAATAGCTACATGAAATATTACTTCATAAAATTGCTTTGGCTATTCACTTGGACTATAGAACGAAGAATAAACTTGGACTAAATAGCAGATAGAAGGCGGATGTAAACAAGACATTAAAATGTCTACAGTAGCCCAGAACACGGGAAGTGGCAGATAACAGTTCTATTCCGATCGTGAAAACTACGATTAGTTACCCAGATATACCTACACTGTTAAACTATCGTTATCGTCGGTAATCGTTATTAGTGGTGTACACAAAGTACCAAAAGTTGTACACAAAAAGACCTAAATCTGGCTTCAGGGGATGCGGTGGAAGTGGCCTAAGTGGAATTTTATATGGTTTTGGTCAAAAACATATAAAATTAAAAAAAAACACAAAAGAATGAAATACAAAAACATATACAATATATAAAATTTAAATAAAAAATAAAAATTTCAGCCTTGAATCGAAATGATGATGAGTGGTGTTTGCTCCAAAATTGATAATTATTTTCTGTTTTTTTGTCTTTATTAGTAGGTGAAAACAATTTAGCTAAATACCAATTTTGGACTTATCATGTAAATAACATATACCACAGAAATAGAGCAAAGATTTCACTATAATATTGTCATGGGAGTCCTATGTGAGTGCGAAGAAATAGCCAGCGCTTTGTAAAAAATGCTATCGTTGTATTAACAAATACGGCACCTAGTAAATAATAATTAATAGTAATAAAATAATTTTGGGTAATTTATTTTTTTACTTTTTTATACATTCTTTAACTGTTTTAAATTACGATTGTTCATTATAGTTTTATTTACTGTGATTACATTGTGAAACGAGTTCCCGATAAAAATCACCAAAACATCGAGAGCTCGTTTCACGACATAATCACGGTAAATATCCCGCAAATAAACATAACACCTGACCTGGATAGAGGTGTGTGATAGATTCATCTATACTCTGTGGATAGACTCTTGTATTATAAAGAATCAAAGACAGACAGACTATCACAGGCAGGCGATGACCTCATAAAGAAGGAATGGCGGGTCCGATTTGGCATACTTCCATAAAATAACAGTAAATAGAGAAGCCGTAAACTATGCTAAAATGAACGAAACTATCATTCAGAAGAAATCCCTCTATGGCACAGAAATCTTAGTAGGTACTACACACAGAATAATTATGAATTCGACTATAATATTGTGTTTTTAAAGCTGTTTAACAGTAAGAAAAATTACGACCTCTGACAGGATTGAACCTGCATACGAGCAATCTCTGGGTTTCCGTCCCAATGCTAGGGCCCTGTTATAGAAAGCTACAAGTACATGCTTACAATTGTACTAGCGTCTTGTACCAGTAACTACAGGTTACCAGTTACAGGTAGATGGTCTTTATCTTAAATACCAGTGCTTGTACTTGTAGTTTGTACACTGGTTGTCTTGTAGCTCTAGAAAACGTCGTACTCAATATTTTTTGCGGATGCCAGTTTTTCCAAACAAGTACAAGACTTGTAGCTTTATAAAACAGGGTCGAGAGGCCATAATTTTTCTTAGCTTTAAATACATATAAATACACAAAGTGTGGAAACAGTTCATATAAAAATATTCAATAGTACCTATTGTATTTATTCGTGGCGTAGCTTGACTAGGTGGTTCTTAAAGAGCAACGGACGATCCTGTTATTCGTCGAAAGGGTGACCGTGAGAGCCACCTGAGCGCTACCGTTGGTCGGATGAGACATGAAATTGTTGGTGCCGGTTGTTTGTTCTATATTTCTATAATAACAACCATGTCAGATGCCTTCGGGCGGGGCATTAATTTTGACACTAGAGCTGGCCACTCAGCCAATACAAATTACTTAGTTAGTTATTAGTATTGAAATACGAGCTAGCACTATTTCGTACCGCAGACTGTTAATAATATGAATGTGTTTAGATCTTATTTTCACACAAAATGCGAAGGTGAGGCCAGGACATTATTTCTGATTTCTGAGATAGTTACATAAAGTTTCTTTCATATGGACCCTGTTTTCTTTACACGTGTTGTAAGCTAGCGAAGTTATGAGGGCTTTCTCGGAGAAAATTCATGTTATTTTGGAAAGGTCACTTTACACATGATACATTTTATTCAACACAGCCAACCCTAATAAGTTCGAACTATTCTTGACTCTTGAAAACTCACATTTATGGCACACACAAGAACTTTTTTTCTTCATTATCACCCTGGGAACCAGTACCTGGGTATATCCTAATACAGCATCCAGAACCACCGGAGGACGGATAGCAGCGCCGCCCAAAGACAAAATCCCTAAAACCGTTTTTGTCGCACAGTTAGCCATATCCGTAACGAGAGAGAGAGAGAGAGAGGGAGCTAGATCATCCAAGTCCATAACTGATACATACTTGGAAAAAATACAATGCATAGTTAAGAGTTTCCAAAAAAATATATGTAATTATATTGTACAAAATCTATCAGATATCTTGAAGAAAAAAAATGCAAACAAAACATTAGAAAAAAACTTCCTTGTCGCATTTCTCAATATTCTGCGAGACATGTAGCATCTTTTTTGTAATTATAATAAAGGAAATTTACTAAAGTAAAGAATTATCTATAACTTTTTCTCTAATCTGGCTTCTTTTATTTTTAAACAAAAATCATACTGCGAAAAACCTATCACGCTCATAGACATGAAATTCTGCTGACGCGATATTGAACTTCATTTGATTGAAATACAAAATAACAAAAAGTTTGCTGTTGCAGCGTCTTAACGGTTGTGAGCATTCTGAAATTCCCAAGTCGCCTGCCAAGCAACCCCCTTCTATGCCTATTAAGGAGGCATCATATGAGCAGTGGACTTATTCTGGCTGGTGATGATCATCATCATCAGCCCGGAGACATCCACTGCTGAACTAAATGCCTCCCCCATAAAACACCACACTGTACGACGACCTGCCATTTGCATGCACCGGTTGCCCGCGACTTTCACAGCATCCGTTGTTGGTAGTATCAAAGATAAATATATATTACTATACTAGGTAGTATATAATTTGCTCTGAGATTAAACTAAAAAGAAATTGATACCACTATAATTTTCTACTTTTTGCCAAGATTTAAGTACATTTTTATCTACTTGCAGTTAAATTCAATCAATATAATAATGATGCTGTTGGTAATTCGAGGAGAACGAGACGTTCGCTCGGTGGTAAGCATCACGCCTGGCCTTAACAATAGCAGTGCCAGAATTGTGAACTTGCTAACAAAATCCTGCGTCGCATTGCGCTACGCTAGTCACCCTGAGTTATTAGATGTCACATCTCTTCATGCCCAGTATAAATATATGTATATATTATACAAGTAGGTAATATGAATTTGATTCTCATTATGCCAAATAATGAGAATCAAATTGATTTAATCATAATATTATTCTGCCAAAGATGAGTAATGAAATTTTAGATATTAAAGAATCCATGACTTACCAATTTCTGCTTATACTTTATAGCCAGTTTCAGTCGTCCCAGGGTCTGCCTCTCCCCTGGCTCCCAGCAGTCTATGTCCCAGGGGTTGTAGTTCAACATGATCTCCAGCTCTTTGGACGTCCTGGTGTGGTCGAGCAGAGCTGTGGCGAACTCCGTGCATTGCTGCCTCAGTGCCTGGGTGGAATACGCTATGTACTTTTGAAGTTCTAGATACGTTAGCATAACCAGCCGTTTTAATAGTCCACTACTGGACTTAGGCCTACCCTGGAAGGGCAATTGCGCCATGTACAATGTGTAACAAAAAAGTATAACAATACTGATGAGCATGTATGTATTATGAAACAACTTTTACTATGGGGCCGACCAAAAAGTGAATTGGCCTTGGACAAAATGTATGGAACAGCTGTTTTTTTAGCGTTTCCAAGGTTGGCCCCATAGTAAAAGTTGTTCATAATTATGAGTACTCGTATACTGCGTATACATACCTGAATCTTTTTGTTACTCGTCTGGATCAAGTGTGGGTTGGTGGATCAGCGCCATACGCTATTGAATTTCTTCTCCAGACGTTATGCAGGTATCCTCGTGATGTTTTCCATCACCGAAAAGTCAGTGATAAGAATATAGTGGTAAGATAGCGAAGTTACAGGCCCAATGAGACTCACCATCCATGAACTCAAAGTAAAAAATCTAACTCGCATGCACTGGGCGACTTTTGTTATTCAAAGTTCTGGATGGCGCTGCAATGGCTATAGTCAGGCGTTATTTATTACTGTCCCGAGAGTGTCTTGTTTGTAGCATGACTTGTTACCATGAAAAAGTAGATACAGCGACCCAAAATCAAAATTACTCCACTGCTGGACATGGGCCTATCCTCGAAGAGCATTTGGGACATAGCCTTTACGTTGGCCTAGTTGCGGGTTGGCTTCATATCGCCAATAAATTTCTTCTCCAGACATAAGCAGGTTTCCTCACGATGTTTTGCTCCACCGAATAAATAAAGACAAACAGACGTCAATGTCGGACAAACAGTCGGTCCATCCTTACCCCCTTTACCAATATTTTACCTTATACTCAACTCTGAACTCTGTCTCCATCCTGCTCAGCCTGCCCAGCTCCCAGGAGAGCTGGAAGGCGGTGAGCAGCGGGTCAGCAGACGAGAGGGCAATCAGGGAAGGAGACGAGAGGGCTCGGTACGCGTTGATGCGCGCTTGGGAGTGCCGGAGAGAGTCCTCTTGGGAGGACTTAACGCACTCGTCGCAACCGCATCTGTGGATAGAAGTGTCGTAAAAATCGATTTCTATTCGGTATTTTTATGGAAAAAATTAAACGATAATAAAAATGTATAGTGGTGGTGGATCGGACCCAACGCCCCGGGCAATGCTCGTCGACGTCCAAATCCCTCATGACACAGTCCAATGCAAGACGCCCAGTCCAACCCAAGACGACTAACGCTCCATTTGTCTTGTTTTACACAAGCAGTAATTTATTTTATATAAGTGGCCTCCAAAGAGGTCATTGATGTTTGAAATTTATTCTAAATTCTAACATTCTAAAGTTGGGATTACGCTTGGCTGTTCATATGAGAGACCTCTAAAAGTTTAATCTATTGCGATGTACTTGAACTGCGAAGACGCGATATAATATAAACGAACTTTGAATCTTACTAGAATCGTTGAGGAAATTCGAGGAACCTATTCAACTTCGACCAATAATCTCTAGAGTTGTATAACTTAGCTGTGATCGTGAGAGGCGAGGGTTCCGAAGACTGATATCACACGTGTTATAAATGCAAAAATGTGTGCTTGTTATGTGTTGAGGTGGCTTTCCACGGTGCCTGATTCTGCGGATTATCAAGCACGGCCGACGACCACGGACAGCCACGCACCGCGCACAAGGCTCTTCCAAATCGACGGATTTGTCTGCGCTAACACGGACGATACTCTTCCCATGGTGCGTCAATGCGGGCTGGTCCGCGTCCGTCCGCAATATCACGAACCGTGGAAAGCCAGCTTTATGTATATATTACTTATTTGTTTCCATTTAGTACGAATTTCAATGATGACGTAGGGTAGTTTTTTTTAAATACTTCGATTGACGAGACGAGTGAGACTTTCGCCTGGTGGTGCATCACACCTGCCCTAATCAGTAGCAGTGCCGGAATTGTGAACTTGCGAACACTTTCTGCGAATCCTGCACCGCACTGCGCGCTCTCGTCACCCGGAGATTATATTAAATGTAATTTTTTTTGGTTGAAAAAATATTATGTATAATAATAGATAAAACCGTAAGGCGTTGCGTAGTCATAAATTAAATGAGGTATTGAGCGCTTTTCTCTTTTTTATGACCCAATTGATATGTTTTGACAGTTTAACACAAACACACACTCCCACTGTTTTGTTTTACTAATGTTTGTGTTGAAATGTCTACACTTCATCATATCTGTTACTAATGGATTCCAACACTTTGGGATTTATGACTTCTGTCAAAATTATCCAGAAATAATCTAAGGGCGCTTTCGCATTAAGCTACTTGGTTGCGCGGCTATAAAATGCAATATTTTTTATATTTTTTTATATTCATGGGTTCGCGTTTGACCTTGCCCCGCCGAGGTGTAGACAAGGTCTAAGTTGGAGCACGCTTGCCCAGAAGATACCTATTCCCTCTTCGTTTGAAGATCCCCAGATTATATGAGCTTGAAAATATTAAAAACAAATTCGCAACCTTCCAGCTACTACATAACTCAGACTAAGTACTCATCGAGCTCATCGGAGCAATAATCACACTGCAATAATAGCAGCGGTTAAGCAACGCAATGACCACATAGATTATTATGCCATGTAGATACCACATTATTTGATCATTGGTTCCGATTCAAAGTTTGAGACAAGGGTGGGTTGCGGTAAGTATCTGAAATAACGCGTCTTATTGGCTATATAAAGGTTGCAGATAAGGGGTAATTAACGAAACATACCGAATTCCGAACAATACGTTGTGTGAAAACTTTTGTCCCAGACTCTGCTTGCCATCACGACTCAGTAGGTACACTGAGCACTGTAAAAGCTTCAAAAGCACTCGTGACTCGTATAAACGACACTGCAGATACCTAATAATGTGACGGTGCTTGGCTGGAGCAGCCACTGTGTTTGCTTCGCAGAACTAAAGCGCGTGATGTGAATGCACCCTAACCCAAAGTGTCGGAAGTATTACTCCCAATTTACTATGTATTTTTAGGGGAACTGGGTTTGTTTGCAATCCATCGTCGACGGTGTTGGATGGGGATCGTTGATCTTACATAATCCATTTATCGTAACTGTTTTACGTTGTAATCTATAATGACGGGGAGATCAATTTGTAGTATTGGATATTTTTTCTCGTGTAAGTACTTCAAGTGCTTATTGCTATTTATAATTTTTCTAAGTTTGATTATTTCTAATCTAACTATACCTATCTGTTTATAGACTATTTATTGTATCTATCTACTGCATGTTGTCAAGTAATAAGCTGTATATACATTTTTAGGAATATAGTTTGGATCGAAATTGTATAATGTGTAAATTTTCTAAATGTATTATTGACTGTATTCTGTTATGTGTACCAATAAACTAAATAAATAAATAAATATAGCGTCTTATTGTTATACTATATCTAAAAGTGGAAACTCTTAATGGTTTTTGGTGTTTTTAAAGTTTTTTTATATGTTATTTAAGACCGCAAGTTTCAAAAAAATGCAAAAATAAATAAATAATGACTTAAATAAAATATGAATATAAATTTATGAATTGTTTGGTATTTGTAATGCAAAAATAAAGCAAAAAAACATACTCACTGACTCAGTCATCAGCCAGAAGGCGTCCACTGCTGGACGAAAGCCTCTCCCCTAATAGGAAGGGGTTGCCATAATCCCCACGCTTGGCAGGCGGCTTGGGGATCGCAGAGTGTTACCACCGTTAACTAAGAGGACGCTGCTGCCCATCCTCTGGTGGTTCTGGATGCAGTTTTAGGATATACCCAGGTCATCAAAACATTAAAAAAACATACGGGAACCAAAAAATCAAATTAAAGCCGGTACAAGTACCTATAATATAAGTATTTGATGATGGAGTTTGAAGCAGATTAAATTTGAGGTGATAAAATCTTCACAATAGTGAAATCAGGGGTTCAATCACAAAAAAGCAAAAACTGGGTTGGATGGATATCGGTCCCTATCAATGAGTTCTTCAGAACTCTCGTATCTATGGATTTAAAAACTCATGCGTGGCCTTTTCGTTGAATGAAACACAATGAAGCAATCTGCATACATATGTCCGGAGAAGAAATTCAATAGTATTTATGTGAATCCGACAATGGGTCCGGGCCAGTTGGGATTTGAATCTATCATTTGACCGTATAAGGTCCATCATATTTATTTTATTTTATTTTATATTGGCTTAGAAATATTATAAAAAACAAGACGCTATAAACAATTGGATAGTTAGAGTAGAAATAAACTAATGTAGAACAAATATAAAGAGCAATAAGCACATGAAGTAGACAATCAAAAAAATATTTAATAATAATATATCATCACTCTGCAATCAACGAGAGAAAAAAAAAACGGAGCTAGCTTTAAAAAAAAAACTAATGAAAACTAACTTTCGAACTAATTTTCGAAAGAATTTGTCTCCAACCCAGTTTCTCAAAGGTGGAATGCCGAAGAGGAACATATCGAAGTCGGCATTGTTACATGACTTGTTCAAAGTCCCACACGCACGTATCGCCCAATCATCGTCGACTGTTGGAAATAGCCCTCTCCCTAGACAAGCCACTTTTCGGATTTACGCTCCTAACCAGTCTTCCGATGCAGTCAATCAAAGGGAAGGGAGCAATATCGCATGTTCTAGTTAAGGGCCTGTACCTACTTGACGTCGTGTGGCACGGGCAGCGTCGCTCCTCTGTCGAGGAGTATCTTCAGGATCTCGTAGTGGTTTCGATGGGAAGCCAGTATCAGCGGGGTGATGTCCGGCGTGAATGTTGCCGCTGCAGCGTCAACTGACTCCCAACTCTAGCAGAAATGAAATACAGTTGCATTTTTTTTTTTTTTTTGAAATGAAATTGATCTTTATTAGGAACATAAAAAGTACATTTAAAAACACTGGTAGAACGATGCTACCCGCATAAGTTAAAAACTGTGTCGCGGGTAACAACGCCCGCCTCCGAACAATATAATGTGAGAATTCCTAAACGTAAGTACAGAAATCCTAATACTTAAATAAAAAATAAAGATATGTGTGTGTGTGTGTGTATGTATGTATGTGTGTGTGTGTGTGTGTGTGGATATGTGTGAGTGAAAAAGAGGGGTGTGTATAAATATGGTGTGAATGCGTGAGTGAGTGTGAGTATTTGTAGGTAATTTGTTAGTTAGTTATTTATAAACTGTAATTACGTCTTCAGTATCTTGATAGGACAAGGATTGGAGCCATTTAACACACTAATTAGATTAACATCTTAATATTATGGTGGTAGCCTAATCGGGAGACCGGTCGACTTGTAATTGTGAGGTCGCAGGTTCAAATGTAGGCCCGTACCAATGAGCTCTTTGGAGTTCATTGACTGGTTTATCGGTGAAGGATAACATCGTGAAGGAATCCGCATAGGTGAGGAGAAGAAATTCAATGACGTATGCAAATTCGCCAACCCACGAGGCAGCGTTGTGAATATGGGCCAATTTTCCTTCGAAAGTAAGCCTATGTTCAATATGTTCTATGTTGACTATTAAAAAGGCTGATTACACATTAGATTCTGGAGAGACATTAATTGTTGGTGTTGAGGAAAGATCACAACGTAGTATTTTATTGTCTACGTTGGTGAGAAGGTCAATAGATAGGTGTATAATTATTAATCTAATTATTTGTCCCGAGTTGAGGCAGTGCCCCAGTCCATTTCTGTTGAGATTTCAATGTCATACTTAGTATACATACTAGGTATGGCCAAAGACAATATTATATATATATATATATATATATATATTATTATGACGAATACAGTAGCGAAACTAAAGTTATTCCTAGTTTGTTACGTAATCCTAAAAATGTGTAGGATTATTTAAGTATGACTTGTAGGAGGCGAAGAATGAATGTCCTATTTATCTTGATTTGTTACACAGACAAATATTTCTCGGAAACGGATTACTCATTCCTCAGCAGACAAACAAGGTCACTGCCCTATCTGTAGTCTGAAACATAAGGGGTCGATTAGGTTTAGGCTACAGACAGTTTTGCATAGATGACACAGATGTGTGTGGATGAATGTGCCAAAAAAATGGATGACAACAATTTAAAAGTTTGTGACATTTTGGGCTAGTTTATAGAAGGAAGTATGGGCAGTTTGTACCACTAGGCCTCCTGCTTATAGGAAATTTTAAGCCTTTAGTCATTGATCTTGCCTCGTCGGCAGATATGTTTAGTCTGTGCATTAAAGCGTCCTCTATGAAAATCGTATTGGCGCTTAGCTTGTTCCTGAAGTCAACATGTTTTGTTAGACCATTAATATTGGTCGTTTATGACTCATCTTGTAATTAATATCCCTAATAGTCATAGGAAGTTGGTAATGTATCAGTACTGTTACAGATAGGTAGGCACTTGTTTGATTGATCGAACGATGCGAAAGTATTGGAGCTTCCTGAAACAAGTTGGCTTGTTCTTCTTTGTTGTTGATCTTAGATTTTTTTGTAGCGAAGTAGTTTATGCAAATATATTTTGTACGTTCAAATAGGAGTGTGATCGAGCTGAATCGATCAAGGAGTTTTGATGTACAAATCTCGAGATCGAGTTCAGAGCGAACGACTGCAAGTTTAGGAATCTGATTGGATCACAGAAAAGCGAAAGCCCTACTTCTCTCTTCAGTGGGTTGGAAGTCTACGAATTTGTGGCCCATCTCGGCTATAGGGCTACCTCTCTCACTGCCTTACTCCTAACGTCACAGCACCTTTTGTTCTGTTAACGAAGAGGAAATCTTTGCAAGATGCCCAAATACGATGGGGGTGCTGTCGGGTTATGTTAATATGTACTAAAACCATCGATGGTCTACCATAGTGCTTGACAAAAGACTTCAGGATAGGCAGTGGAATGCACTAAAGCCTATTGCATTTATCATCTTCCAGGACAGCAGCATGCTGTCTCCAGAAAATACCCGCCAACGATTACATGTCACTTGACGTTGTCTTCCTCCATGAGTTCTTTAGATGGATGGTTGGAGCCCTAACCAGGAGTACTCCACAGATTCAGACTTAGATTCATATATTTAATGCCAATTAAAAAAAAAACATTTTATGTTTTTTTTAAATATATATATAAATATATATATATTTTGTTGCCTCTTTTTGTTACTGCAGGGAGGGGATACCGATACCTATTGTATTGTTGCAGCATCATGGCGAGACGTCACTGCCTTGCTACGTTTCTGGCCTGCTTCGTTTCAGCGTCATTACTTTAAATCCGACGTCTTTTAGGAACAGTGAAATCTTAAAAGCTTGTGAAGTCTCATCACTTACATAAGGCTCCCCCGGGACATGATGTTCCTCTTCCCACTGCAGCAGCAGTTCCACCGCTTCCACGTATTCTTCCTTGATGGCGTGCAGCAAGGCATCCTAGAAAATAACAAGAAAGCTTCAGTATTAACTGCTTTGCTTTATCCGTGAACTTCCATTTCCATGGAAATGGAGAATCATTGAAAAAAAAAATAACAGCTGGTTGCGGTGTGCGTGCCGCTATTTAATGGCTGTTCGACCCTATAGTTGCTGGCAATGCCGCTAGCATGCTGGGTACGCAGCCTAATGGTAGTGGGTTCGAAAATTTCGATTGTCTCTAGACTTGTCTGGACAATGATCTTTTTGTTTTTGTGTATTACCTAGTATAAGTATTCTATCTAGTTTCTTGTATAGTCAATAAAGACTTATGTAAAAAATATGTAATAAAGTAATGAAGTAATGATTACATAATTTGTCACGCTAATTTACCGGTACCTAAATATGACATCTGGCATTTCAGCTAATTCAAAATAATTATGTACATTTAAATATTTTTATTTATTTATTTCCAAATTACTACTATTATTACATGTATTTTATTTACATATGTACAAAACTTAAATAAAAAATAAATACCTTAATGTAATAATAATAATGTAAATTTAAATACCTTTTTAGTTTAGAATTCAAAATCAACTCTCGAGTATGATCGCCTAAACGTACTCGTATAATAAATTGTTATCGAGGGTTTGCGAAAATTAATCCCGTCGTAGTACGTAAACGATAGTAAAATGTATGAAATATGGAACAGCGGAAGCTTTTTAGCGGACTTTTTTCGGGGGAAAGATTTTTACAAATTCGACTATCGCTTAGGTACGTACCTGCTCTACCTGACTATTACACAACTTTCGCAAATATTATTATGCTAGGCTATCAGTTGACGGGTACTCGGTATTAGGTAACGGTTTGGTCTTGTTTTATAAACCCGCGTTTTAAATTCGAATTTCTGAAATGCCAAAAAAATTATCATGCTTTTAGGTTTTCAGACTGGATGAAAACAGCGATATCGATCCATTTTATGGCTCCATGCAGACATTTTTATGGGAGTTCGAAACGTTTATTGGTATACTTGCATCAATCAACCAATGTGGGTTGGATACCAAATTTAAGACTCTCCCTCCACATAAAACGGTTTGTTTAAAATTGTGCGATTTGAGTAATTAGTGCGTGCAATATACCCTTGGTGTTCTGATCAAATAATTAAACTCAAATTTATATGATACGATACTATCTAACATCGATCCAACTATCTTCATGTAACAATGATGTATGAAGTAACGCGATTAAAACTTAGAAATATTTCGTTCTTAAGTTTGAAAGCCAAGTTTTGTGATTTCACTTCATTCCATGGATCCTTCCACTGAAGAGCTAAGAGTAGGTTCTTCGTTTTTATGTGGATTCTTCCCTGCAGTGAAAGTTAATAAAGGAAGAACAACATAGACTGGGTAATTCCATGGACTGTAATTTCTTGCATGATTAGGTACTGCCGAAATAGTACATTATGATACGAGTGTGCTATGTTGGTCATTACACTAGAGGCGGTATTATGCGCGCGAGCTGCAGGCGAGCGCGATAAGAAAGCCGAGAGCGTAATGACTAATAGCACAAGAGTTCCATACGACTGTTTTCGTCACACTTGCGAGGAAAAAACCATTTTTTTTTTATAATAATCAACCACACAGCGAAAACGTCAACAAACATTAACGTCGCAAATTTTGCGGAAAATGGCGCCCAAATCAGTAATGCGCGCGCAGGTTGACATTTACTTCAGCGGCATAAGAACTCTTTGTTGGTATTACAAAAAAACTGTAAGTATTACCCGGCTATATTAAGAGTGCTTCGTACACGTACGTCTAATTGCAGTCACGTACAAACTTGACTTTACCGGGTTATACCTATTATAGTACAAGTGCCGTAATGTAAAGTAAAAAGCACGCGTGTATAATAGCTTGGATTATGAGCCTAAAAGCGATGTAATAAGATCTACTTTACGAGCAAGTGTGATGAAAAGAACTTTAAAAAATACAATTATAAAGTTTATTTTTTACTACCGACTTTTACATAGCTAGAAATATTTATCTACTTGCACTGTTTATTCTATTTATAGTCTCAAATCTCAATTTAGTTTTTTTTTAACTGTAAAGCTTTTAGGCAATCATAAAGCAAGCAGTAACAAAACATGAAATAGAAAACGAAAACTTTAATTCTTTTTGATTACTGTCCATTACTTATCTAGAGAAACATTTATATCTAGACTCTCCTATTTATGTTTTTAAAGCTTAAACAGGAAGAAAAATTATGACCTCCGGCAGGACTCGAACCTGCATACGAGCAGTCTCTGTGGGTTTCCGTCCCAACTGCTTTGCCAATTAGGCTACAGAAGTCTCTGCCTTAGATGCCAAATTTCCCAACCTGTTACAATCAATCTCAATGTCAATGTGGTGTCTTCTATTTATTTTCAAAAAAATAGATATTTTCTTCTCATATTATGCCAGAATATAGATATAAGAATAAAAAAAACTAGCACTATCAAAACATATATTATGGATAATCTAGAAAAAATAAAGAATCAATTTACTTAAGGTTCTAACAAATCCAAAAACAAAATCGAAACAAAAATAAAATTGAAAAAGAAGTATAAAATAGAAATAACTAAAATAAAGTATTGCATTTACATACGAAAATATACGGTTGATGCGATCAAGCAAACTGCGAAGAAAATATGATTTCCCATGAGAGACGTTTTTTTCTCACGAAACAATAGTTCTTTCGTTGGTAAGAGTTACTTTCATTTGAAAAATCTATTCCAGCAGTAAAACTGATTCCGAATATGATAAAAAGATTTCATTGGTTTAGTTTATGAACTGTATGTATGTATTTACTGAGTAAGTATACTTACTAAGTACTTAGGTACAATAAGTATACGTAGGGTTCTATAGGGCTGTAAGCTTGTTGTGTATTAAGCCGAAAGAGAGTTGTAGTAGGCCATGCATCATTATAACATTTTTACCATGAAAAACACAATCCCAAGGCTACTCCATATTTATTAACGAGACCCTCTAAGTGTACGTACATCCGATCATGGTTTATGGTACCTAAAGATTTATTTGATTTTTAACCGACTTCGAAAAAGAAGGATGTTCTATGTTCGACGGTACCTATGTGTTTTTTTTTATTTATTTTTTTAATGTGTTTTCACCGATTTCTCTGTCAATTGTGAACCGATTTTGGAGAGAGCTATGCTCGGAGTTACTTTGCGCGATAGAATCTGGAACGACGATATTCGCCAAAGAACCAGTTACTGACATAGCTCGCAAGGTTTGCAAGTTGAAGTGGCAATGGGCAGGCCACATCGCTCGAAGAACTGACAACCGATGGGGAAGAAAGGTTCTTGAGTCGCGACCGCGAACCCGAAGACGCAGCGTAAGAAGGCCTCCCACTAGGTGGACCGACGACATTGTAAAAGTCGCGGGCAACCGGTGGATGCAAATGGCAGGTTGTCGTACAGTGTGGCGGTCTAAGGAGGAGGCCTTCGTGTACCGATTTTGAAAATTCTTTTTTTTTGAAATGGTATGTGGTAATGTAATGTATGGTAATGGTGGTCTTCTGTTGCCTACTCGATTTATGTCGATTAAAACGTGCAATCAAACAAAATCAAACAAATCCTTAGGCATTTATAAAGTCGTTGAACAGAACACCTCACCTTGACTTTAATTCCAGCGGTCAGTAGGAGTTTGATGAGTTCTATGTTCTCATTTTCGATGGCAGCGATGAGTGCGGACCGGTTCAGAGGGTCCACACAGTTGATGTCGAGGGTCTCCGGCGTTGCTGAGTAATTGTCGATGAGTCTGCAACAAGAGTTTTTGTTACGACAGTAGTCCCAGAAAAGAGTCTAAGAGCGTGTTCCAATGAGATTCCACAGGCAGAACTTTTCACAGATGGCGCCAGCGGCAAAAAAAACAGTAGCGATTCTAAAGATAGGCTAGCTAGATAAACTATCACGGATCTTAATTATAATTCTATACTGTGGTCGATTTCTAAGGTTTTAGTTGACATAACAACACTTAAAGTATTGCTGTTCTTAGCTAACATGTCCAGTAAAAAAGAGACAGCAATAAAAAAATAAAAAATAAAAAAATACGGTGGTCATTTTTCACACAGCGCCATCTAGCCCCAAACTAAGCAAAGCTTGTAATATGGAAACCAGATAGTTGATAGAATACTTATATACTTTTTTTTTGTAAATACATACTTATTATACATTACTACACCCAGACACAGAACAAACATCTATGTTCGTCACATAAATGTTTGCCTTGGATGGGGATCGAATCCACGCCTACAGCACTGAAAGCAGACATGCTACCAACTGAGCTACAAGGCAGTCAAAATTAAAATAAAATCAATAAGTAAATATTTAAATGGGCGATTTTATGACAGTATTTCAATCATCAGCCGGAAGACGTCCACTTCTGGACGAAGGCCTCCCCCTTATTAAGGAGGGATTGCCATAATCCCCACGCTTGGCAGGAGGAATGGGGTATTTATTTATTAAAAAAATATAAATAAAAATAGAGTCTAAAAATCCGATAGATAGCGACGAAGAGACATGGCCTGAACAGTTTTACTATTTAGTCTGTGGTTCTGAAGATTTTGAACGAGTAAAGCAAAGTAAAAAGCTCAAAAAATATAAACTAAACTTATTTCATTTATATCAGATCTGTCATGCGTTGTTTGTGGTTATTGTTTGTCTAACAAAGTACTTGCCTATAGCTTTCGTTATTCCACGCAAATTAGATTATCAATAAAAATTACTACCAACAAAAATAATAACAATAACAAAACAATACCAATACCAATTTACCAGAATTTCAACAAAATGATACAAGAAAACTTGGAAAGGCACTTCACCAACTGAAACTGATATGAAGCAGTGAAGGTGAGTGAACTGCTTTTTCACAAGAAAAATGCGAAAAATAGTGGGCCATATCTCGCCAGTGTGGCCTATCCTTTGGCTGTAGAACAACGTTCTGGCGGCTGTCAGACAACTTCCCATTAATTTAGAACTGTCAAATAGAGCCTTCAAAATGTACCACATTTTTACTAAGCATGTTAGCTAAGGACAGCAATACTTTAGTTAGTTTAGAACTGTCAACTAAAACCGCCGCAATCGACCACAATGTATACCTAATGTTATTTTTAACAACCACATTTTTTTTATTAAGTTAATACATGTACCTAACTACGCCGAAATATCTGGAGCGCGATTCAGAGTACTCGTATAATCACGGTGACCTAAATTTAAGTAAGTATATACTAATTTATTACAACACCATATTACACCATTATTTTACCTTTAATAATCAGATTCTATTTCTATGCATTAAGTACTTAGTATCGAAAAGTAACCACTTAGTAGGTTTTTAAGTAGGTATTTGTAGGAACGTGTCAATTAGGGAATCACTACAACAGCTGAGTTTTCCACCTAATCCTATTTATTAACCTATATCCGTTGTATTTGTGTGTGTGATCATACTGGAGTGTGTCAAATTCAGCTTTGGAAATTCTGTCTAAATACCCGATTACTAATCGTACATGGTTTGATTGTAATTTTACAAAGTGTGCGTTGAGACACCTTTCATACTGACAGGCAACTAAGTACCATCGCTTCTCAATAAATCGACAAAAATTGTGACCATATTATGGCTCCAGAATAGGCACGAGAGAGATGTAGGTACTTCGGACGCTACATAATTCATAATCTTGTTGATGGAAACGTAAAAATGATTAAACATATCTCCTAAAACTACACCCGGTTTAGGACATACCCACATTTTGTTGAAATTCTGGTAAATTGTTATTGTTACGTTACGTTATTATTATTATTATTTGTTGTTAGTTATTGTTATTTTTATTGATAGTAATTAACTAATTATTTGGCAAGGCGCATTTCTAATTTGCGTGCAATAACGAAATGCTATGGGCAAATACTTTGTTACACAAACACACAAAATAATACCTGTGATAAAATTGATAATAACGTCGTTTATGGAAAGTTTTTTATTAATGATATTTAAGTGTCTAAGATTTCGCCGCCTTGAAATTAACATAAATCATCGGTATAGGTATATAAGTATTTTTAGAAACACGTATTGTATACTTTTGCATGTATGATGTAATAGCAATTGATCAAAGAATTCACAATAAAGCTATCATGATCGGACTCTAGATCAAAGAAAATGTAACAACGGAAGATTTACAATAAGACAACTGTGTATTTATTTATCTATGATAGTTCTAGTATTTTTAAACAACGGTATATTATTTTTTTATACAATCAAGTGACGAGACGAGTAAGACGTTCGCCTGGTTGTAAGCGTCATGCCTGCGACTAACAGTAGCGGTGCCAGAATTGTGAACTTGCGAAACACAATCCTGCACTGCACTGCACTGCGCTCGTCACCCTGAGCTTATTATATGTTAAATCTCTTCATACTCAGTAATTTCTCTGGTAACATTGCCCTTCAAACCGGAACACAGTAATGTTTGCACACTAGTGCTTGGCGGTTGAATAACTGGCAAAGGTGTGGTACTTTCCCAGGCGGACTCTGCAGTAGAGTCCTACCACTACAAACAACGTCTTTAGTCTACGACATGGTGAGGCAAGGCCAAACACCAACCCACCTTCATAATTAAAAAATAAGCTGACTTTTAAGTAGATAACCTTTGCCAGTTATTCAAACGCCAAGCAGCAGTGTGCAAGCATTACTGTGTTCCGGTTTGAAGGGCAATGTTACCAGAGAAATTACTGGGCATGAAGAGATTTGATATCTAATATCTCAGGGTGACGAGTGCAGGCGCAGGATTATGTTCGCAAGTTCACAATTCTGGCACTGCTACTGTTGGCAGGAGTGATGCTAACCACCAAACGAACGTCTCGCCCGTCTCCTCAATCCATTGCATAAAATATATATATATATATGTATGAAAAAAAACAGGCCAAATGCAAGTCGGACTAGTGCACTCGTGAGGGTTAGAGGGTCGTGCATGGAAAAGACTATTTACTTATCATCATCATTATCCCAATTTTTTATATTATACTACTAGTATAGTATTATATTATCTTTGATTATATTTAAATACAAACTCGCAGGTAAAACTGCGAGGCGCAGCTACTTTTATAAGTTTAAGATTAAAAATTATTATTATGTAAAATATATTTAATATAGTATATTTGATAAAAATCTGATATTGTCATTTAAAAAACATACACATACACATACACATACACATTTTGGTTATTGAAATCCCTAAAATAATAGAGACGCAGTTCGCTTGCCAGACCGGAATGCGCGTTAGAAAAAATAATTATATGATATATATTTAATAAATAAAAATAATTGTACACAACATACTTAAATATAACAAAAAGAATATGAATGATCGTGACGAATGATTAGGTATGAAGTAGAAATACTTGCTTACCTTTTGACGGTGGCGTAGTCTCCCCTATCAGCGTGCAGGAGGTAGGTCTTCTCCTCGCGCGTGAGGGGCCGCTCGTACACGTGGCGGAGGTCCACGCTGCTGTTCCGCAGCGCTTCCTGGGAGCTGCCGAGGAGCTCCTCTCTCGACCCGCGGTTCATTGCGGTCTGCAACAAGTGAAGCTGAAATGAGCTCAAAAAATTAGCAATAGATAGTGTATTAACCCCATTTGGCCACTCAGCCTATACAAACTTGTTTTTTTTTTAACCCCATTTTAAATATTCCATTTGCATGCTTATCTAGCTGTGCCCCGCGATGAAAACTGTGTTGAAAATGGTGATGATGACCACAAAATGTAGCCTATGTCTATTTGCAGAGCTTCAGCTATCTCTATGCCAAATTACATCAAGATCGGCCAAGTCGTTTGTTGGTGAAAAGGTATCAAACAGACATAGTGACAGAGTAACATGCGAATAATATTAGTATGATATTGCTTTACCGATCACAGAATAACTAAAGTGTTACCCGGTAACAGTAAAATAACAGTATACCGATTCACTGTCACAGTCTTGGTAGCTCCCGCTCACTCCGACGGTCACTGCGTGCCGCACGGGTCACACTATTATGGGACTAAAAAGTACAATAATAGTAAATAAACTGTTACTGTAGATTCGAATCACATAAAAAAACAAATGTTGATGATAATTATACAGGGTGTTCGTTTGAACACCGTTATCCTTCTAGAATATCATTGTACTCATCATTATGAACAACTTTTACTATGGGGCCAACCCCGAAATCACGAAAAAAAAAAACAGCTGTTCCATACTAAAAGGTTCATCGATCTTGGACAAAATGTATGAAACAGCTGTTTTTTATTTCGTGATTTCAGGGTTGGCCCGATAGTAAAAGTTGTTCATAGTGATGAGTACAATAATATCCTAGAAGGATAACGGTGTTCAAACTAACACCCGGTATTTTAAAACCAGGCTGGTTCACACACATCAGCTAAGTCACAGTCTGTACCGGCACCGTGCGAAATATTCTTTCATACATTCTCTATAAACGCATCCCCACTTGTCAGTGTCTTTCATAGAGAATCTATGTAAGAATATTTCGTACTGTGCCGGTACTGTGTCGGAACTGTGACTTCACTGATATGTGTGAATGTACCTTTACTGTTATGTTAGTCACACCTCTGCAGGAACTTGTGGTGGCAAATATGGCAGGAAATAGTAGAGCCTCTCACAGACCCGTCCGGCAAAATACACAGCCCGATCAAAACCGCATGACAGCGGCCACGGTGGCAGGGTGAATTTGGCCACGTTCAGAGGCCGTGCCTGTATGGGTCAGGCTTTACTGTTTACTCCGCGTCCACCACTACAAATCCTGGCAGTTTCATCAAGCCTAGTGGTTGTTTAAGGCCTCATGTTAGACCGCCGCCACAGGCTGCGTATATGTTTGGGATAAGTTTTAAGCAAAATAGGGTAGATGACTGATGTTTATCGTTGAAACCAATAGCTTTGATTAAGAATTTAAGTAAATATAGTATGATTATGGAAAAATAATTGAAATCGGTTAATAATGTTCTGATATATGAGCGTTTAAAGTTTTGTTAGAGATAACTCTGTCCCTTTCCCACAAAACAAAAAATGACGTCACGCCTTACATGTCAGAATATAATTTATATGGCGTACAGAGAAGTGACGTCACGATTTGCTGTTTCGCCTCTCTGTCTAACATGATATTAAAATGCTTATAAGTTGCTTATTTTAAATCAGATTTTCATTTTATTTTCATGAATCAGCTATATTTATGGGCCACATTTTAACGGAAAAATATTCCGAGAATACATTAATTCCTTCTTCAAAGCTAATACTCATTTACTTTTTAAGCTTTAACCCAAATATTCGTAATGCTAATCGATTACTCTCTGACATTTATGACGGGGATTTATGTTTATTTGAGAGTATAAATTTATATCATCAGACTGAGATAGAACTATTAACTCATTATTTTCGAATTGTGTTATATGTACGTGATTGTTTCCACAGATGCTTTATACGTACTGCTTTTACTCCAACAAAAAAGTTGTGTTTTCAACAGGATTCGGAGCGTAGGTTGTTTTCATACAAAGTCGCGTAATCATTTAATTTTATAATTGTTTAACACTCTCCCCATAAGTTGTAGATATGTTTACAATTTAAATTTTCTTAAAACAATAAATAACTGTGGCAAACTTTTCTTATTTTGTATGAGTCTAGCCCAAGTATTTCTTATAGAAATTGCTAAAAACAAGTCACCACTGAAAATTATGTGCATTAGCTGACATTTCCTAATATTTTATTATTATTAATAAAATGTACCTAGATAGGTTGGAAAAATTCACCTTCTTTCATACGTCGTGATGAATATTTGACTGTAACTTACGCCCAAGGATGTTGTATAATTCCTAGTAATGTGGTATTATATTATCTGTGATAATACTACGTACTTAATACATCTTCCTAGCATACGTCACAATACAATAACATTGACTAAGCGAGCTAAGAAGGATAAGCGGTTTTCTCCTTTTTTAAAGTTTCTTACTTATTTCAGCTTTACGTAACTGTTATTTTTCACTACACCATAATATGGCCATTTCGGCTAAAGTCGGAAACATACTGAAACCACAGAAGGATCGATCGTCCAGATTCGTACTGAGGTCAATACATAAACAAACAGACTAAACGATAAACAAATATTGCATGGCCCACGCATAAACCTGTCTAAAAAGTAATAGCTTGCATGTTGTTACTGTAGGTATTATAAAACTGTGATGGTATTCTGTGGATTTGCGATTGAAATGTGATTAAATATTTTTTGAATGGGATATTTGTTTATATCGTTGGAAAACTACTTTTTTAGATTTTCTTGGTCAAATTAAAATATTATTTACCTATAATACCGTAACATACTTTAAAAAAACTGAGTCATTGATTCAGAGGATTCTGGTGGAGTCTGGGGTTCTGAGTTTGAACCTGGGGTTTGAATCTTCAATAAAAACTCGGGGAAAGCAATTGTGTTTCGTTCAACATACATTGATTTTTTGGACTTCGTATCCGAAGGACTATCTGGGTAATTAATTCAAAAAAATTCTCTATATCTCGTTGAAACAAGTTGGTTGGTACTCAACGTATTGAAATTAGTCGATTACTTGTATCTAAAATTTAAAATATAATTATAAACTGCAATTAGTCTTTATACAAAACACAAAAATTATAAGGCCATAGTTTGTCTTATCTTCACTACGACGCTAACACGTTCTACTATTTGTTTAAATTCCTTAAAAAAAAAAACCGAATCATCGTAGTAGGTATACATTATACATAACAGAAATGGAATTCTCAAAGCCAAAATTCCATTAAAAAAAAAAAAAAATACTCTCTCTACTTGACCAGCAAAATAATTCGCCGTTGTAGGATAAAGGCAAAGACATAATTACTGCGCGCCGTCACCTCATAGTGAAACTAATGTTGTAACCTTCCATCGTGAGATCAGAAACACGAGAGGTGCTCGTTAATCAGAATAAGGATAGAATATGACGCCTTCACTCACAGAAGAATAAAGGACGTGACTTCAACTGTGTGTACAGTGTACACGGCATATAATGTTTGGACGACTGACTTTATTGGTGTTTTGATTTATTTTATCTTTGGGAATCGTACAGCTCGTATGTAGGTAACTATGATTTTCTTGGATTTAATATTCTTAGCTCAATGTTAACTATACAGTGTATAATGAACACGCAGGAAAACTTTCTCCAAGATACAACGGTGTACTTAGATGGGGGATACCTGCTAGAATTAGTAACGCGTTTTGCTCTGAATATTATTTATTAATATAATTGGCTAGATGACTGTTTTTTTTATTATCCTATTAAAATGTGGCCCATAAATATAGCTGATTAATGAAAACAAAATGAAAATCTGATCAAAAATAAGCAACTTATAAGCATTTTAATAACGTGCTAGACAGAGAGGCGAAACAGCAAATCGTGACGTCACTTCTCAGTACACCATATAAATTCTATTCTGACAAGTAAGGCGTGACGTCATTTTTTGTTTTGTGGGTACGGGACAGAGTTGTCTCTGACAAAAACTTTAAACGCTCATATATCAGAACATTATTAACCGATTTAAATTATTTTTTCAATAAACATACTATATTTACTAAAACTCTTCTTCAAAGCTATTGGTTTTAACGATATAAACATCAGTCATCTACCCTATTATAGAGTTCTGTTTACCTAAGATAATGTACTTCTTCGTACTTAGTAAATATTTTCTGGGAATAAAGTTATTTACTCAAAGTTGTTTTATGTTTTTTTGTTTATTTGTTTTTTTGACAGCCTTATAGCTCAGTTGGTAGCATGTCTGCCTTCAGAGCTGTAGAGCGTGGGTTCGATCCCCACCCAGGATAAAAATGTTGACGTACATCGATGTTTGTTCTGTGTCTGGGTGTAGTATGTATTATAGGTATGAATATACGAAAAAAAATTGTATATAAGTATTCTATCAGCTATCTGGTTTCCATAATACAAGCTATGGGGCTAGATGGCGCTGTGTGTAATAAATATCCCCCAATTTTTAATTTTGTTATTTAAATATCTCATATTCATTTGGGTGATTTTAATTATTATAAATGTCTATTATTCATGAAGACTCTCTAATTTTATATTACATTCAACTTACCACATTAGCGATATTGAATCGCACTCGGACTCGACTCTCTTCTTTTTTTCGTTTTTTCATTGTGTCTGATTAACCCATCAACGATTGATCATTCGAATTAATTTTAAAATTACAATTTAGCGTTTAAAATTGTTCGATTATCTTGCTTCATTTTCTCATTGCTTATTTTGTTCGAAAAAGAAATAAGTCGCACGTATATTTTGATTAATTTATCGATTCATATATTATTATTAGTAACAAAAAATATTTTATTTCACTATCACATCACTCACAAATCGATTCACTTGAAGCCCATTCGATAGCTCGCATCGCACTATTTTAAAATTTGTTAACAGCTCCGACGGTTTGTTTAGGTAAACACGAGTTTTAATCGCCTATCAAACTCTTTAATACCTTTTAAAACACGTTTAAGACGGTGATATCACATTGAGAGTATCGAAGTTTAGTAAATTCTCAAAGTAGGTACAGTCTGACTCCTCTCTGGCCGACTACTGGTTATTTTTAACCTGAAGTTAATCTAAGATTTATGAATGGATGTCTCTATGGTATAGCTAGATAGCAACGTTTTTTGACTTTCCTCGCTTGAACTATTCCAATGCAAATGACGGCAAATAGTTGCCAAATTGACCTGATGGATTAAGTGTCTGCCTCTTGCACTGGGAACTTAAGACCCGGGCTTGATTTCCTGCTGAACAGTTTCTATTAGATATTTGTTTTTTTTTTCTCTTTTTGTTTCGATCGCCATGCCGCATTTCGGTAAGCGTCAACGATATATTCAATGCTGAAGCACGCAAACTAAGCCTATAACTAACCTATTCACTGTAAACTCGAAGATATATATAATTTAGGAAACAAGAAAACCGGCGGAAGGCAGCTGGTTCCATTCCTGTTCTGGTATGGAAACACTATCAGCCTTACTATAAAACGCCGTTCAAACTTAGTCACTGCTTTGTGAAAAGTTAGTCAAGCTTTGAGCGGCGTTTTATAGTAAGGCCGTTTATGTCCAACTATGTCAATAAATTCTTATCTACATATTTTTAATTTGAAACAGCACAATAATAATACAACTGAACACACGACTTTCGCAATTTTATTATTAGTTAACGTAGTAAAATACAAGGAAACTCATTTAGTTTTCGGCGTATTCTTTCAATTCTAAATAACAACTGTTATATTAAATCAACTAGAGATATGTTTTTAAAAGCTTTCAAAAGTGCTTTTGAAAAAGAAACTGTAGAATTTGATTATGTTTTTGGTAGAGCAAAAACAACTCCTTATTTGAACTATTTAGACATTATTATAAATTATTTTTTCTCTCTATGTATGGACTTGTTCTGAAATAAATTGATTATTATCCACGTATTTATTAACATTCTTAATTTTTTAGTTTTTTACAATATAAATACAAAAATTATAAATATTATAAAAAACTTAAAAACTAGGGTGCCGCCAGCAGCGGGGCAGGGCTCAAGCTGCCGGTGGTTAGGGCTGCAGAGTGAGGAACCTCCTGACAATACGTGCCGTGTCAAGGACCACTGCCTTTTGTATCTGACCCTTGACCCAACCGCCCAGCGAGAGCCTCTTAAGGTATTGGTCGAGGCTCTTCGCTATAAGACCGTTTGCCGAAACGACTATCGGGACAATGATCGTCGAGTCAACATCCCACATGGCGGTTATCTCGAAGGCCAAGTCAAGGTACTTGCTAAGCTTGTCCTTCTCGGCCTTCACGAGATTCTCGTCATGTGGGATGGTGACGTCGACGAGCACTGCCTGGCGCTGGGACCGATCCACCATCACGATATCAGGCTTATTGGCGACAATAGTCCTGTCCGTGATGATGGAGCGGTCCCAGTAGAGCAAAACACGACCATTCTCGAGAACTGGAGCTGGTGCGTACTTATAGTACAGCACCTCCGACTCGACAAGGCCGTATTGAAGAGCAAGTTGCTGATGGATGATCCTGGCCACTTGGTTATGCCTGTGCAAATACTCGCCGTTAGCAAGATGCGAACAACCGGAAATAATATGTCGGAGAGATTCCCCGGGACGGTGGCATGCCCGACAGATGTCGACCGTACCTTCATGATATATTTCTGATAGTTGTTCGCCTTGATAACTTCGTCCGCAATTGCACAGGCAAACCCCTCGGTTTCCCCAAAGAGGTCCCCGAAGCGCAACCAGTTCACCGACGCGAGCAAGTCCACATCGGAGCCCGTTAAGGCCCGATAGAACCGCCCGTGCAGCTCCTTGCTCTTCCATACTTCCTTGCGGTCGTCAGTGCTTAGCCCCGATGGTCTGCGCCAGTTCTCGTTTGCCAAGGAGAGCAGCGTGAGCCCCTTATCAACCGTCACTACATCGCGATGCATCCCACACTCATTGTTAAGGAAATAATCCCTAAGACTGCACACTTCACGATTGTGGAGGTTCTTGGCGTTTAAAAAGCCACGACCCCCCCACTTCCGTGGAATGTACAGTCTCATAACAGATGAGCGTGGGTGTAGCATGCGATGCGCAGTGAGCAGTTGACGGACTCTTCTATCCAGGGCGTCCAGCTCAGTCTGAGTCCACCTAAGTATGCCAAAGGAGTATATCAGTAGAGGCATCACCCAACCATTGTAGGCGCGCGCCTTATTGCCACCAGACAAAAGACTGTTAAGTACTTTTGTCAGGCGACAAAAGAAGCGCTCCTTCACTGATTTCTTGATGTCCACTACTGATATACCCAATGACTCTGACATACCTAGATACTTGTAGGTCTCGGCCTCAGAAAGAGATCTGAGAGTCATTATCTCAGAAAGTTGTAAATCCGGAGAATTTACAACTTTCCCCCGCTGCACACGCATGACCGCACACTTGTCTACACCAAATTCCATCCTGATGGCGCTGCTAAAAACCTGTGTGGTTTTTAGCAACTCCAACAAGTCTTGGTGTTTTGGTGCAAACAGTTTAAGATCATCCATGTACAGAAGGTGAGAAATGACTTCACTCCCCCTTCGAAGCCGGTAGCCTAGTCCTGAATCCTTCAACAATGTGCTGAGAGGATTCAGTGCTAGGCAAAACCACGATGGACTCAGACTATCACCCTGGAAGATGCCTCGCTCAATCCTTATCAAGTCCTGCGGATCAGAGGAGTCATTTCCACCACCTGGCTGACGAAGGACTGTGGTCCACTGCCTCATGCATGCGCCTAAGAATGATTTAAGAGTTGTATCAATTTGATACAACTCTAAAATCCTCTCTAGCCATGAATGAGGCACCGAATCATAGGCCTTCTTATAGTCGATCCAGGCAGCGGAAAGGGTATTATTATTATGATTATTATTATTATTATTAAAACCAATTGGTCAATTTAACTACATCGAAGTTCTTATTTTTTCTTACGTAAGTCTAGATTTTTTGCTCGAAATATAATTGCTTCAATTTTTCTTTACGTATCATTCGTATCGTTAACTATATTATAATGTGGTAAATTTTGATGGCATTAGTTGACAGTTCTACACTAATTTAAAAATTACTGTCACTTTTTTACTAGTCTCGTTAGATAAGGACAGCAATACTTTAGTTTTTTTTTTTCTTAGTTCTTGGCATCGCACGTTGTGCATTCTGCCAGTGTCAAGTTTATGATTTTTTCAAGTATTTATATGTAAATCAAGTCAAATATGTAATGATATCACAGTCAGTCACACGAAATTAGTCATAGTCGAGTCCAAGTCATGCCCTAGTAAAGTTGTGGCGACTTTACTATGAGCTTATACGGAGTTTTGAAAACAACACAAAAAGACATGTTTCACCACATTATATCACTTGCCCACACTCGTGCATGTAATTCAACACTCAATGAATAAAACACCACCATTTTTAATCATTAATTCGCGAAAATACACAAGTTTAAGAAAATAATAGAATGCAACGACATGATTTTTCCGTGTTCCCGCCAAAACTCCCAATACTTTAGTTATATAGTTCTGTCAACTTAAACCTTCAAATTCAACCACTATGTCTCTCTCTTATGCTAAGGCTTCACCTGCGTGTAATGCCATTATTTAGCGCGGTATTTGATACAGTACGCAGATATGGCCGGGTGTTAACACGCTAATAGGCTAGTGGCATTATTAGGCGATATTCAAAGTCAAATGATAGCGTGGCCACCCATGTAGCGCATTGTTTCATGCGTCATTTATTACACGCTAATTATTTCGATAACTGGACGTAAAGCGTCACGCAGGTGAAGCCCTAGCATTACACACTAAAAGTAAACTAATGCACATTAAGCACGTTAAATCAGAGATGCGTATTTTCAAAATGCTAATTAATATTATATGATTTTATGCTTGCTTTCAATATAAAGCCACCAACATAGCTCTCAGGGCTTGCAAGTTGAAGTGGCAACGGGCAGCCCACATCGCTCGAAGAACGATAACTGATGGGGAAGAAAGATTCTTCATTGTGACCACGAAGCGGAAGACGCAGCGTTGGTAGGTAGATGGACGCTAGATGGACCGACGACATTGTGAAAGTCGCGGGTAGCCGGTGGATGCAAATGGCAGGTTGTCGTACGGTGTGGCGGTCTAAGGGGGAGGCCTTCGTTCAGTAGTGGATATCTCTGGGATCAGCCCATCTGGGATGCTGATGAAGTGATCACTATTTTTTCCCTAATCAAAGAAATGTGTTCCTATTCAATGTTTTATTTCAGTGCTTTGAATAGAAAGAAAAAATTATATTATGTTATTAGACATATTTTAAGTAGTAAGTAGATCATTTTCGAGTTATTTAAAATTCTGTAAAATACCGAAAGCTTAACTAATTGCGTTAATTGAATGCATTTTTCGACAAAATAATTGTAATTTCAATCTTTAATGTCGTTATAATAATTATTATTAAGTCTCGTAAAATAGTCTGCATGTTTACATAAGTCCCTGGAGTAGCTCCGTTTCTTTGTCAACACGACTCGTATCGTTCGGTATTACTCTAATAAAGTTGCACGGTAAACATAATGTGGGCTAGATAAGCCCACCGCTGGGAATTGGCTTGACCACTATCAGTGGCGGGTCAACAGTCGGCCCGTATAATATGTACAGTTAGGAGGATGGGTTTGTGAACGGATTATAAAATCTGATTTTGTTGGCTTCGATGGAATCGCCAGTTATTCAACTGCCAAGTAGTAGTGTGCAAGCATTACTGTTTTGGTTTAACTGTAATGTTACCAGAGAAATTACTAAGAGATTTGACATCAGGGTGAAATATGTCCGGGTGACGAGCACATTAACAGTGCGGCATAATTATATTAATGTCGATGAGTGCGGCGCAGGATTTTGTTCGCAAGTTCTCAATTTAGGCACTGCTACTGTTTGGGCTCGCCTCGTCACTCCAATGAAAAAAGACATTTCCGGACTGTCTAAACGGATGGCTATACTTTTCAGTAAAAAAAGCTTGTAAACTGAAGGTGAAGGATGATCATGAACATACATATTATTTTAAATCCCAAAACATCTTTACCAGCTTCGACAGTGGGGACGTGTGAAATTGATTTCTCAGCATCCCAACTAAGCGTTCTAGCACACGGGATATACGCCACACCCACAAAGCTTCTGAGAAGCGGAAGCGCGAGTCAGCCACGTCTATCGTTAATTATACAAGTAGTTCGCAGCGAACTGAGACCTCGCGACCCCCACCTATCATCATCATAATCATCATCAGCCCGGAGACGTCCACTGATGATCGAAGGCCTCCCCCTTAGACCACCACACTGTACGACAACCTGCCATTTGCATCCACCGGTTGCCCGCGACTTTTACAATGTCGTCGGTCTACCTAGTCGGCCTTCCTACGCTGCGTCTTCCGGTTCGCGGTCGCCACTCAAGAACCTTTCTTCCCCATCGGTTGTCAGTTCTTCGAGCGATGTGCCCTGCACATTGCCACTTCAACTTGCAAACCTTGCGAGCTATGTCGGTAACTTTGGTTCTTTGGCGAATATCCTCCTCGTTCCGGATTCTATCGCGCAAAGTAACTCCGAGCATAGCTCTGTCCATTACCACCTATAGGACCAGTATACCACTAGCTCTTTCAAAAAGTTGTAAACTCGCCTAGGGCCCACATTTTGAGGGGGCCAGCTGCCACCTACACCCATCCTCCAAACCCCTTGACCAATTTAGCTTATTACTTGAACTTGATAATTGTATTTGCACGAACTACTTGCTTGCAAGTTATCGTCGAACAAATATACACACAACAGCCGATCTGCCCCAGCAGACTTAGAGACCTTCGCTTCGCTTCGGTCAAAAATGTATGAAAATCGCCAGCTCGGTGGTGGCATTTTGTTGCTGTGGCACGTGTCCCATGTGGGGCTGCTTATAAGTCAGTGATTTTACTTCAGTGGGGGCCGTTGGGAATACACCCATTGAAACACCAACCAGCAACTGGGCCAGCGTGATGGATATAGCCCAATCGCCTTTCGAGGTTAGGCTTGGAGGATTCAGCTCTCTATGATAAACCTATATGACCAGCAGTGGACTATTAAAAATACTGTTTATGCTCTATGGATAAGATTAGATTAGATTGGATTAGGGTTTTAGTTTTCAAACATTGTATAAATCTTTATGCGTAGTCGAGTAATAACAAGTAACTTTAAAAAAAACGATTTTAAATTAATATGGGACCACCTCGAGAGTACACCCTTTCTAATAAAAAACATACTTTCAAAATCGGTCCACAATTGACGAAGAAATCGGTGAATACAAATAAAAAATAAACATACATACAGTCGAACAAAGAACCTCCTCCTTTTTTGAAGTCGGTTAAAAATGGAAGAGTAAGTACACACTGAAAGATTTTCGATTTATAAGCAATTAAAGTTAGTGGCGAAATGTTACCGACAATAATTTAACCTGAATTTTGTTCAAAACAATCCAATAAACTACTTCATCCGACGAAGATTTATAGAACTCATATTCTAGCTACAAGCTATTGGTACAGTTTTAGAGCAGCTTTTTACAATAATGTAATAATTCAAATTGTTTACTTTTCTTTTCATCAGATTACAAAAGAAATAGGGGTTTGCATATTTATTGGCCTGAGTGGCCAAATGAAACACTATAGATATAATATATGTATTACTAGCTGTTGCCCGCGGCTTCGCCCGCGTGGGCATGGGTTGTATATTACAGGTAGATACGATATTAGAATTTGGTCTAGAACCATACCGTAGGTGGTAACTTTAGAACTCCCTTGCACCTCCCATAGGGGTAGTTTAAAAAAAAACGTGTTTCATTATTTATTCTAAAGTTTATTTGTGCCGAGTTTTGAGTGAATCAAACCAAGGAATAAAATACATCCATAGAAAATTTACCACCCTGTTAAACCCCCTTATGGGTTTATTTTCGAAAATTAGGCTACGCTATGTCTTATTCCAGAACTTAAAGTATCCACATTTAAAATTTCATTACAATCGGCTTAGTAGTTACAGAGGTCATCGTCAGCTATAAGACGTCCACTGCTGGACGAAGGCCTCCCAATAGAGGGGTGTACAGAGGGTGTAGTTACATGGTAACAAACATTCACACACACAAACTTTCGCATTTATAATATTATTAGGATGTGATAATATCATGGCTGTAATAATTTCTTTTGGTACCTTTATACTGTGTACAGTAAAGATTTATAACCCTAGAAGGGCGATTGGGTCATTTTGTATGTTTTTAAAGCTTAAACAGGAAGGAAAATTATGACCTCCGGCAGGTCTCGAACCTGCATACGAGCAGTGTCTCTATGGGTTTCCGTCCCAACTGCTTAGCCAATTAAGCTACAAAAGTATCTGCGTTAGATGCTAAATTTCTCAAACTGTTTCAAGCTACCAACTAAAGCGTTGCGAAATACCATAAGTGTGGAAACACTTCATACAAAAATGCCTCATTTTGATTGCTGGCGCGGTTGTGGGTTGGCGGATTTACATACGCCATTAAACCTCTTCTCCAGACGTATTCAGGTTTCCTCAAGATGTATTCCTTCCGTAAGTCCGTAGTATGAAAACCCGTCATAAACACCAAAGAGCTTATTTCTCGGGTTTTGAACCTATGACCTCACAAAGAGATTATTACTTAGCTACTAATACTTGTGTAGGAAGTTATTTAGGCGTCTAACAAATAGCAGCAAAAGGATCGCAAGGTCATCAGAGCTTTTGAGCTGAACTACTTCTAGTTATTATACAGCGAGCCGCTACTGTGCCGATATTAAATTAACACACGTGTAGGGTTAATGATCAGTAACCACTACCCATAAAAGGAAAGTCAAAAAAAAATACCCAAAAAAAAGCAGATGTTCCATACATTTTGTCTAACGTCGATGAACTTTTTGTATGGAACAACTGTTTTTTTATTTTTTTGTTTTTATGGTTGCTTATCATCATCTTTAACCCTACACGTGTGTTTATTTAAAGTCGGCGCAGTAGCGCCTCGCTGTATATAACTAGTTATTATTATAATTATGTAATGATTTTACATCATCTTACTCATCAACCAGAAGACGTCTACTATTGGACGAAGGCCTCTCCCATAACAGGGAGGGGTTGCCATAATCCCCACGCTTGGCAGGCGGCTTGGGGATCGCAGAGTGTTACCACCGTTAGCAGAGAGGACGCTGCTGTGTTGGTGACCAATTATTAAGTATTTTTAACAACATAGAAACAGGTATTTTTTAATCTGTGCCTGGATGACCAAAATGTTCTACGTTGTCACGTTGAATTATTGTTACTAAGAGGACGCTGCTGCCCGTCCTCCGGTGGTTCTCGATGCAGTTTTAGGACATACCCAGGTCTATATTATCTTACCAGCATTAAATGCTGTTCTTCTTACTTGTTATTAAATAACTGATAGGATAACCAAATCAATGTTTGAACGGATGTCATACGCTATCTTCATTAAAATTTCGGTTTATTCCACTATGTTCACTTAGGTGAATTTTGAAATATAGGAAATTATGGTTTCATCATTTCACCTCGAAATCATTGCACCTAGATAATATGACCTGGGTGATTTGTTTCGATATAATTGGTAGTGTTCAAAATAATTTTAAAGATAACAGTTAGGTACACTTCGAACTAAGATCTTTGTTTTCCGAACGCGAAAAACTGTTTTTGAAACTACTTATAACTTACCGTTTTCCGCTTCAAAGTAGGAACCTCATTTCACTATCACATGATACGTAGTAAGTGATGACCGCTTCCTGCGGGACACTACGTGGACGGTATTCTATGTACTAACCGTTAATCGAATTTTCAAAGAGGGCTCGCCACTAAAACATTGTTGTGACACAATAATTAAAATTATCGATAGAATGGATAATTTTATTATGAAAACTGACGTGGTTTTGACAGATTTTTAGTTTTATTTATACGAGAATACTCTCGGAAGGTCACTGGATGTGATCGAAACTATAGTCGGAGTATCGTGAGTTCATTCCCTTATAAATAAAACACAAAAGAATGGATAATCCTTTTCTTTGAAAATTGCGTTCCACGTTAAGTCCATGTTTATCCACCAATCTGTCTGTTGCTGTATATTCCTGGTATAGTTCTGACTCTCTGACCTCCCAACCCGTAAGCTTGCGTAAATACTTTTTAATATTAGAAGTAAACACTAAACACGTTCATGACTGTCACATATGACATAATTCTATTTATTTAGGTAGATATACTAACTAAGACTTTGAAATAATACATTATGGTTTTTGCATTCCACTTTTAGGTACTAGTCTGTTTTTTTACTCTTAGTGCCATTTTATTTTCATTTATTTAGTCAACGTACGTTTTCCGCGGTTATGTATTTTCGTTTCTGTTATTTCTTCATATATTGCTTCATGGTAATTTTTTAGAGATTTTTTTTTTATGAGTTTGACGTATTCCATCTCATTGCATCTTCCACTTTCAAGGAAATGAAAAAATTTGCAAATATCATTTGGTTTAAGATAGATCGTCGGGACTGAGCAATTGAATATTTTTCTTCAGGATTACAGTATCTTGAAATATTATTTTTTGTAATACATTGTAATTACGAAAGCATTTGCAAAGCAAAAGTTGTCAGTGAAGCGAAGATCATCAATACTGACTACATGTTAGCTTTTGAAACAATTTGGTGTATAAATTGTTTCTCGAGTAGGTATTTTTTGATACGATTCATTTTTATCGATACTAATCCCGTTTTCCCCTTCCTAGCCGTTTTGCTCGCTAATGTCATTAATGTAAGTCGCTGTCTGACGATACGTCAATATGTTTAGGTTGTACGAATCACTATCTGTCGATAAATAATATTAAATTATGTGACCTTCAGATATTATTATCGTAATGGGTAGCACTTTCATGTCAATGACTATTCAGTTATGGATTATGCACTGTTTTTTAATGAAAGTACTTAGCATAATCAGCCTTTTAACTGTCCACTGTTGGAAAAAGGCCTAACCTCTAAAGGCGACGCGCGGGTAGCTGCGGGTTGGAGGATTCACGTACACCATTGAATTTATTCTCCGGACGTTTGCAGGTTTCATCATGGTTTTTCCTTCACCGAAAAGGTCATCATCATCAGCCCGGAGACGTCAACTGCTGAACGAAGGCCTCCCCCCTTAGACCGCCACACTGTACGACAACCTGCCATTTGCATCTACCGGTTGCCCGTGACTTTTACAATGTCGTCGGTCCACCTAGTGGGAGGCCTTCCCACGCTGCGTCTTCCGGTATTCAGTTACCACGGAAAAGGTAGTGGTATAAAAATCTATACATAAGCAGGAGCTTTGGAGCTGCGCCGAAGAGCACATTGGTATGGGCCGCCGGGATTTAAAAGCTACGAATGAGTATTCCGAGTCTAGCGGTCTCCCATTACGCTATCACGGCTTCGGTTTGGTCCGTTTTGGTAATTGATTTTCGTAGTCAGCTACGAAAGAAGAATTATTTTTCATTGTTTCGTAATCAATTATCGGTCTATCATTTGACTACCAGGTGTCTGTGTCAAATTTAATACTAATAAACGAAACTAAATCTTTCTTAAGCACAGAGGGAATTGTTTTTATTTTTACCAATTCCTTTTTCGTGATCTGAGGGTTAATTTAATCCCATAACCAAAGACCCACCGGAAGACGGACAGCAGCGTCCTTTTGGTTAGCGGTGGTGACCATTCTGCGATCCCCAAGCCTCCTGCCAAGCGTGGGGATTATGGCAACACCCCTCTATTGGGAGGCCTTCGTCCAGCAGTAGACGTCTTATAGCAGACGACGAACACAATCCTGCGCCACACTGCACTGCGCTCGTCACCCTGAGATATTAGATGAAATCTCTTCATACCCAGTAATTTATCTGGTAACATTGCCCTTCAAACCGGAACACAGTAATGCTTGCACACTATTGCTTGGCGGCTGAATAACTGGCAAAGGTGTGGTACTTCCCCAGGCGAACTCTGCAGTAGAGTCCTACCACTACAGAATTGCATTATGATTAATGCAATGATCTCTTTTGTTCTTGATATCGTCCATGTATTTACCTCTCTTTTGCTCTCTTCCATCCGTCGTGGTCATGTTTGTACGTCCGTGTATTTCGCGGAAGTAGTGTAGTGATGCTTAGGAAATACCGGCTGTTAGTAAGTAATCCAATAAAGGTGCATGTTGTCCGGAACCTTGTCACAGGTGGTAAGGCTGGGTTACTCACAGGTGGCAAGGCTAGGTTACTTCAGTTCAGATTTCCCTCGCCTTAGTACGATAAGCATAATACACTTACGTGATTTACGAGACGCGACACAGCTGTTAGTTGGTTAGTATATCTATATATATAAAATTCAAAGTCCTGACTGACTCACTGACTGATATATCAACGCACAGCCTAAACCACTGGGCCTAGGGAAATGAAATTTAAAGGGTGTATTCTTTGGAAAGTGTAGGTATCCACTAAGAAAATATTTTTGGTAATTCCACCCCCAAGGGGTAAAATAGGGGATCAAAGTTAGTATGAAAGTCCTTTGTTTTTGTACTTTTAGTAACGAAAATTTGGATTAGGATAAGTTCATTAAAAATAAAGAAATGCTGTTTTCAATTTTTTTTGACAGGGTCGATTTAAGGGGGGGGAAAGGGGGGGGGGGATGTTGTATGGAAAGTTCTTTGTTTTTGAAGTTATACTGATGAAAATTGATATTTGGGTAGTTAATTCAAGGCGGGGGCCGGGAGTTTTATGGGTTTGCACGGGATGATTTAAAGTGGTGAATTTTGAGAGCAGGCTGAATTTCTTCCGTACGCGGACGAAGTCGCGGGCGGCCTTTAGTACTATTTACGCATTTCAGATCAGTAAAGTTAGCAAATTGCACTGAAGTCGTCGTTACCACCTGAGGACGGGCAGCAGCGTCCTCTCAGTTGACGGTGGTGAGCATTCTACATTCTAAAATGCATAAGTAATATTTATTTCATGTCAGTGCACCAACATCATTTTTAGAATATGGCCAGTATTCTAAGACGAAGAGCTAGCACGAAGATTGAAATGAAAAAAACACTCTAGCATTTTCCTCGCTTTATTGAGGTGAAAAGTTGTGTGTTTCGCTCGGCAGCAAAGTTATCTGCGTCTCGTACCTTTGAAACCCTCGCTACGCTAATGACTCTATATTTGAACCACTCGCTACGCTCAGGATTCAGTACAAGTGGCCAAAAAAAACTTTGCAGCTTTACATAACAAATAGCTATTACCATACGAGCGACTTTATTTTTTACACAGTAATAAAGCAAAATATTAAAAAGTAACAAATTTTAACTTAATTTTAATAAGTTTGGCATAGCGGTGGTGCCAAACTTACATATCAACTTACTTACCTACTTTTTTTTGAGAGGCTAACTGTAAGTTCAGTTTGTACTTTTACCGATTTTTTTCTTAACAAAAAAAAAATCTGCCATGAACCGTAATAACTTGAAAGGGCATATCAATTTGTAAAAAATATCCTGAAAACTTTCTCAAAGTAAACCAAATATTGTTTAAGCATTTCATACGACACAAGAAATGGCAAGAATTTCTGAAAGCACACGGTCCGTTGTTTGTGTAGGACCCTTCCTTGGTAGGACCACATACGGCTGGTTAGCTTAAAAAAGGTTCGTTAAAAAGTCTTGATTACATACCTTTTACTTCTGAATTTCTTGACTAGAGTTAAGATAGCAAAAACAAGAAAAGTATTGCCAGTTTCCGGTAAAATATTTTAAGAAATGTGGCATTGCGGAAGTGTGACAGTTTTTTTTTTGTAAAATCACATAACATTTAAACAGATACCCGCGACTTAATTCTCTGTTCTACCGGAAACCACATACATATTTCGTCGGGATGATTCAAGATTCAATATTCAAGATTAATTTATTTGTCAGTGTGATGTGTTAATCCAAGGTATACATATACACAATCATCATCATAATAAAATTATACGTATACAACGTAACGTTTTATTAAAAAGGTTTAACAATACTGAAGGATATGTATGTACTCATCATTATGAACAACTTTTACTATGGGGACAACCCTGAAATCGCGAAAAAAAACAGCTGTTCCATACATTTTGTCCAAGGTCAATGAACTTTTTGTATCTATGAAATCGATACAAAAAGGTTGGCCCCATAGTAAATGTTGTTCATACATACCCTTCAGTATTGTTGAAACTCTATGTAAAACGTTACGTTGTATATGTAGGTATAATTTTATTATGATGTCTCGGGTTTTCTCTTTTCTGTGGATAAACTATCTCCATTTATCCCATTCTATCAATATTGTAAGGCACTGTTTATATATGTGGATTTTGTTTGATAAAATCAAAATTAAATTTGACCCAAATCGAAACTCACAGTGTGTGTAATGTACTCAAAATCTAACATTATTTTGTAATAATAATTGTGATTAGTAATATAATGACTAACTAATCTACACAGGTAAAATCTGACTACATCTGAAATCGATCAAATATCTAGCAAATCTTGAAGATTTATCCTTCCAGCAATGACTGACCATTCGCAAGGCTTAGAAACTATTTCTGATAAAAGTTCCGTTCTTTCGTTAGGTCACAAAAGACACGTATTTGCTTGCCTCCCAAACTGCGATTTTATTCCGCCCACTTACTTCCCAGGCCCGGTTTCTTGATCACAAAAGCAATTGTAGTGAAATCTCGCGTGAATCCGATCTGCGTTGACAGATTGCGGCATTCATGACTTGATTGATGGACCTATGAGAGTGTTGTTGGTGCTAAGGAGTTTCTAAATGGAGAAGCGAATAAGTAGAACTTTATTTTTCCAAGAGAGTGCGGTAAAATTTTACCGCACTATCACAATACAACGGAGCGTGCGGTAAAAAAAATTACCGTACGCTCCGTTGTATAGTGGACCACGGGGAAGAAACGATAGAGCTGTGCGTAAACTATACGGTATTTTGACAACACAATCAAGCATACCTAGCTAAAAGTATGCATATTACATTTGCCGGTATATTGAGATAGCGAATCTAATTACTGCATGACAAAAAAGAGAACACATGTAGGTACATGTATTAGAAGTTTGTATTGTCTTATCGTACGGCTCGCATGTCACAAAGGCAGAATATGACTGAAGCTAGTGGAGAGCCGGCGCTCAACATATAGTCTTCAAAATCCGTGAGCTTATTTCGCGTCCATTCATCTTATTATTGTCGCTGGTTTGGTAACCACTTTTTTTTTAATAGCTTGTGGCGATATGAGCTAGTCTTTTGGCCAGGTGGTAAGCGTCACCACTGCCATTAACAGTAGCAGTGCCAGAATGGTGAACTTGCGAATACAATCCTGCGGCGCACTGCACTGCGCTCGTCACCCTGATATATTAGATGTTAAACCTCTTCATACCGAGCAATTTATCTGGTAACATTGCCCTTCAAACCGGAACACAGTAATGCTTGCACACTAGTGCTTGGCGGCTGAATAACTAGCAAAGGTGTGGTACTTCCCCAGGCAAACTCTGCAGTAGAGTCCGATCTCCGACTTACGATGTTTGCCTTAAACAAAAGGTCAGTATAATTATGTTAAAATACATGAATATAGCTGTGACTGTAAATGTTGTATTGAAAGACAGACAGACAGATAGGCTGGTAGTTGATAGCCTAGGTACAGTACAGTATCAAGGCCAATCCGTTTATTGATTGTAAAACCATAGGAATGCGGCAATGGCGGTTATTTCAAGATTTCAATGAGAGTTTTTAATAGTGGGATTATCAAGGTTCCATTGCCATTGTTATAATGTGGGTTTTATAAGCTTTATTATAAAATAATCTGCCTATCATTGTCCAGTACTGGACATAGGCCTCTCCCTAGGTATAACATGCAACCCGGTCTTCGGCTTTCCAGTTTCAAATCCTGCCTGTTATGCTACGTACCTATATCATCACTCTATCTAGTCTCAGGGCATCTTGCACTAAGTTTGCCGAACCAAAAAAGTTCCGAAAGCGAAAGTTCTTGGCTCTATAACTTGTCTCTATGTCTTGTTGTATTGTGGTCTATATGGTAAGTAGGCTCAATAGGCTAGATGACTGGTTTTTTTTATTGTCCTATTAAAATGTGGCCCATAAATATAGCTGAATAATGAAAAGAAAATGAAAATCTGATCAAAAATAAGCAACTTATGAGCATTTTAATGTCATGCTAGACAGAGAGGCGAATCAACAAATCGTGACGTCAATTCTCTGTACGCCATATAAATTCTATTCTGACAAGTAAAGCGTGACGTAATTTTTTGTTTTGTGGGAAAGGGACAGAGTTGTCTATAACAAAAACTTTAAACGCTCATATATCAGAACATTATTAACCTATTTAAATTATTTTTTCAATAAACATACTAAATTTACTTAAATTCTTCATCAAAGCTATTGGTTTTAGCGATATAAACATCAGTCATCTACCCTATTATAGTCCCGTTGAACAATCTCCGGGAACGGAGCCCTAAAAATGTTCTTACGAGCTCTAAATCTAAATAGGATTTATTATATAAATAATATATTATTATTGTCATAGATAGTAATATTGTTCTGTGTCATCTATTCGTAATTGCAAGTTGAGAGAGCTCGGATTGAAATCAGAAGTTCGTTTCGAGTTGTACAAGAATATGTATTAAAACGAGAAAGAACTCACTGCCACTACAACACGGAGAGTTATGGTTTTATATTATTTTTATTTATGTCCATTTTGTTTTTTCTTGTTCATTTTAATTTTAAGTGATATAAAACAAGTAATAACAACAGTGTTTTAAGTAATATAAATGGAAAAAAGATACTGCCCGAGAAATTACTGGGTATGAAGAGATTTAACATCTAATATCAAAGGGTGACGAGCGCAGTACAGTGCGGCGCAGGATTGTATTCGCAAGTTCACAATTCTAGCACTGCTACTGTTAGTGGCAAGCGTGACGCTTAACAGCAGGTGAACGTCTTGCTCGTCTCATCACTCGAAAGCAAAAACAAATTTTTAACCAATCCTACTTTTTTTTTTTTTGCTTTGAGTTGTTTTCGAGACAGTATCCCAAGAAACCGATGTTTTATGGCACATGATAATATAGCTCAAGCCATGTCAGAGGCCTTCGGGCGCCATATTTACTCTGAAACTAAGGCTGGCTGACTGTAAGGGGACCTGGGTATGTCCTAAAACTGCATCCAGAACCACCGGAGGACGAACAGCAGCGTCCTCTTGGATAACGGTGGTGATCATTCTGTAGACCCCAAGCCGCCTGTAAGCGTGGGGGTTATGGCAACTCCTCCCTATTTAGGTCCCCCTAATCGGTCGTCCTTCATCCAGCAGTGGACGTCTTCGGCTGATGATGTGTAAGGCTGGCCACTCAGCTTATACGAAATTTTTTATAGGTAATTTTTATTTATTGGTAACGTATTTCTTCGTGTTGTTTTGAAAACTCTGAGGAACCTTCTATTAAGGTACCACTACTTTACTAGGACATGCTAGCTAACGTCTAGCTCGTCTCGTCACTTGAAATAATAAAAATAACTGCTCCATAAAAGCGCCAATGAAGGGAGATATTCTGTTATTCCATACTATTTTGTCCGAGATCAATTTTTCTATGGTACCTACACAGTAAAGTAGTTTTTTGGCGAACTTTACAGTGTTAACTTATCACTAGCCTGTGCCATGCAACTGTTATAGACCAAAATGTTTTGTTCCACAAAGCAATACTTAGTAGTATCAACTAGTCAACACCAATTCTATGATTGAAACATTGAGTAATTATGTGTGTCGTACTAGAGCTGACACCGCACGTATAATAAAAAAAAATAGGTAATAGTACATTATGATACAAGTGTGCTATGTTGGTAATTACACTAGAGGCGGTATTATGGCGATAAGGAAGCCGAGAGTGTATTGAAACATAGCACAAGAGTTTCATACGACTGTTTTCGTCACACTTGCGAGGAAAAAACAAATTTTTTTTTGGTATTAATCAACCACACAGCGAAAACGTCAACAAACATTTGCGGAAAATGGCGCCCAAATCAGTAATGCGCGCGCAGGTTGACATTTACTTCAGCGGCATAAGAACTCTTTGTTGGTATTACAAAAAAACTGTAAGTATTACCCGGCTATATTAAGAGTGCTTCGTATACGTACGTCTAATTGCAGTCACGTACAAACTTGACTTTACCGGGTTATACCTATTATAGCACCATGTGCCGTAATGTAAAAAGTAAAAAACACGGGTGCGTAATAGCTTGGATTATGAGCCTAAAACCGATGCAATAAGATCCACTTTACGAGCAAGTGTGATGAAAATAAATAAATAAAACGGAAACTACTGCAAGACTAGTGCTGGAACATTTCTTCATCAAATAGTTATGTTTAATCGATTTGTTTATTTGTTTGTTTGGTTTCGTTCTCCGCCGCGAAAATATAAAAAGTTTAAGCCACTAGGCCAAAATGACCGAAGCTCCGATTGCTTTTATATAGGTACTACGTCCGATTTTATTGCAACATCATTTTCACATTAAAAAAAATACACAAGACGTATTTATTACACACTTTGCTGTGTGCTCTGTAATATCACATGATCGCATAGAGGGCTTTTTAACTATCAGTTTAGACTGAATAACAGAAAGAAATCCACAGGTATGACCACAATTTACCAACCAAAGGTTAGGTTCAAAGTCAAAGTCAGAAGATCAGAAGAAATATAGAAGTAGGTAAAAAGTAAAACTTCTAAGTACGCGGGTTTTATCTTTGACCAGACGCTTGACATTATGCGAGTTGATGATCGATTTACCCATAGTAAAAATATAGATCTCAAAGTTCCCACTGTTTTTAAACTAAATGGGAATAGGTCCTGGGTATGTCCTAAAACTGCATCCAGAACGGGCAGCAATGTTCTTTTGGTTAACAGTGGTGACCATTATCCCCAAGCCGCTTGCCAAGCGTGGGAATTATGGCAGCCCCGCTCTATACGACCAGCTGTGGACGTCTTCTGGCTGTTAAGTAGGTACATATATTATGTATGTAAAACTTAATGGGATAGATAGATAGATAGATAGATTAACTCTTTATTGTACACACCAAAATAAATGATAACAGTCATGATGATCACAACACAAAAAAGGAACTTAAAACTAGTGTTACAATTGGCGGCCTTATCGCTAAAAGCGCTCGAACCGATAGTATTATTAATAGTCCTCTAAAATAGTCTATATTCGGTGTCATCTCTAGTACGTGATGCATAATATCTCTATGGGTTGAAAGCGCCATTAGGAGCATCAATTAGTACTGATGAGTTCCATTTGATCATAACGAAGCGTGGACAGAGTTTGTTCGTTTGTGGATGGGAGAAAAACGATTGGCGCAATTTCATTTCATTTATTAATAAATGCTTGCTACACTTACAGCGAGGCCAAGGCATGTGACAAGCCAGCACAATACATTACTAACATTAATGAAATTAAAATAATACATTGTTAAAATTCACTGTTTAAACTATCACGGTTGTTTACTAAAGTTCTATATCGGGTGCTCATATCACAACATAATAACGGTAAATATCTCGTAAATAATAGTAGAACTTTATTATTAAAATTAATTAAATTAAAATGATGATTAAAATAAGTAAATATGACATTATAGTTTCTGCACCCAGAACAACCGGAGGACGGGCAGCAGCGTCCTCTCAATTAACGGTGGTGACCATAATACGACCCCCAAAGCCGCCTGCCAAGCGTAGGAATTATGGCAACCCCTCCCTATTAAGGACCCCTGCCTAGTCCCGCAGTAGACACCATCTGGCTGTTGATGATGATGATAAAATTAATAAAGATTTAAAAAAAATATAAGATACTCATTACGAATGTCAAATAATCAAATCATAATACACAAAATAATACTAAGCAATGAACTGTTCATCGGAACTGCAAGATACACCTTTACAGGAGACCAGTATGAAGTTTTTATGCCGTGGTAGCACATTGTGTGAAACCTCATCTCGCAATAGTGACGTCGTGGATTCGATCCCGGGCCCTTACTAATAAGTTCTTTTTAATTGATGCAGGTACTTTTGCATTTTAAAAACTCATACACTGGCTTTTCGCTGAAAGAACACATTGTGAGAAAAACTGTGTATGACCATGAGGAGAAATTCAATGGTGTTTGCAAAGAAGTTTATTTGGAATTACGGTCTAAATGCTCTCCAGTTAGGCCTATGCCCAGGTTGCCCATGATTGCCACATTTAATAAAGTTTCTTCGATACCCTGGTTTTCTTTAACCCACGGCTGGGTTACTGAGGTTACTGAGGGCGTTGCTGAGGTGAAAAAAAAGGTGATAATATAAAAACGCGTAGTCTGCTCTTTTCGTGTATTCGAATGCAACATTGTGGACAGCAATTATTAAAGAATTTTAGGAAAAGCATTTTAGACAAAAGTCTACATAGAAGAAAAAAAACGAAAACCAATACATTGTAATTTTTTTATGATTTACACATGCAATTTTCCTTGCTCTGATAATTAGTATTCCTGTTATTAATTATTAATTATTTTAACGTAAGGTTATTCATTATTTTAACCTGTCTGTGATTAAGAATCCCCCTACCTCCCTAAGCTAAATATTATGTACGTAGGTATATAACAATTATAGACGCAAATACTTATTTAGATAGTTTTTTTACACATCCGACTATATGCCATGCCAGAATATTGAATGGATTAAACTACTACCATTTGGGTACAGAACCCTAAAAAAGAACAGAAAAGTGATTGGCCCAGGTCGGCAGTCAATATCTTATTCAACTGATACATTCAGAATGTATCAGTTGAAGTGCCGTCTATAGCTTTTATTTCGTTCGACAGTGTTTCTTCAGTCTTGGAATAGTGTAACAATGATTTATTTAGACACAGGAAACCATTTTTCCACTTCATCACGGACTCTTGCACTTTCCACATAATCAGAATAACGACTCATAAAATTTTCGTAAGGGTTCCCTCGAAAACATCCATCGCCACAGTTGCAGCCAAACATATTAGGTACATGGGCCTCTACCGCAATAATAGCCATCATGTGTGCGTCCATCTTTACAAACTGTTATTACGCAATCTGGCCGATATTGTTGGTCGTTCTCAAGTATCCGCTGTAAATTCATAGCCATTTGTAAACCTGGAGTTGCTCTTTCTAAGCCCTGGATGATAGTATCTATTGTTGGTCCATCGTTATCACGACCGCCAGGAATATCATAGCAATCATAGTCAACTGCTAGATTATACTCAACGACGTAATTGGGACAACACTCACTTTTAACGTAAATGAAAGTTAACGTTAAAACAAAAATGATTGCTATGGTCTTCATTTTTGTGATTGAACTTGAACTAAGTAAACTTCTTCTTTCCTTTTTATCTTTTTTACTTCTCGGAATATTCTTTCTCAGAAGAATGTTTGATTTCTTTGCTTTTGGGCACTATTGAATTGTATCCAGACTGATTAAAGTCTAGAGACTTATTCCAAATGCTCGAAAAATTAAACTGTGGTGTAATTTTTTTTAAGTTCTTAGAATGCTTTTTCTTGGAGTGTTTTATATGAAATGCGTTTACTTCTTTATACCATTAAGTTTGAAATGATTCTCCTCATCCTCTTATATACCACAATCATTACCTACAAATTAAAGTTAATGGTTGACAAGTCTTTTGTTTTGTGTTATGTTATGTGGTTACTCCGTTTTTCAACCAGGATAAATAGTGCTAAAATCAATGATTTTTATGTCTAGCTAGATACACCTGAGTTAAGAGATCTTAAGACTAATTCTCTTAAACAAAAAGCCAACGCCATCTCTCGGATTTCGCAGTCACTACGTGCACCGCCAGAAAGGTGTGGTCGAAGAAGTGCAAACTGTACGGAACTAGAAACGACTTACTTATTATCTAAAATATAAGTTTTTGTGTAAAAGCTTGTTTAATTTTACCTTTAAATGTTGACTTGCTGGTCATAAGAAACGCCACTTTTTTTACTGCATTTTGAATTGTAATCTGTACAACCCTTCACCACACAGTTTAGCATTTTGCACTCAAGTAACCACGTCGGAAGTGCGTCGCAGACTGTGCCAGTATCGGTGTCAATGCGTTTCTTTGACACCGACGAATGGGCGTCATTTCAAAATGGCGTCCAAGCTGTTCCTACTATATATGTCTATGACTAAAATGCGGTAATTCTATTTTAGTATGAGCTTCCATACCAATTTATTAAAATCTGTGTAGCCTTAGGGTATCACTATCACAGATATAATTATAATTATATCAAAATCTATTGAAATCTAATATTCCATTTTGAAACGGAATCTACATTATATAGATTAAAGCCATATCTAATCTGCCGGATTCCTTGTATCCTGAGAGATATAGGTAACCTAGGTCTTTTTTAGATCAAAGTGAATAGGCATCTTCTAATTCTCCGTGCTTCATCTTCGACCACATCGTCACTTACTAACAAGCGAGTGGACTACTGTGAACTTATACGTGTTAAAAATATTAAATAAGTATACATAAACCATGTGTAACGTTAGCTGTTCCATACATTTTATCCAAGGTCAATGAACTTTTTTTTATCGAATAGCTGATTTTATTTTGGCGATTTCAGGGTTGACCCCATAATTAAAGTTGTTCATAATGATGAGTACACACATGCTGTTCCGTATTGTTGGACCTTTTTGACACATTCTATAAAATTCCGATAACAGACCAAAAGAAACAGTTTCTAGTATGTATGTTGTTGTGAACTCCGATGTAAGTATTCCGTTATTGGTTGTTTTGGTTTTACCTTAATACCAACAATTTTCCTGTTTTGTGTAATAGTTTAATAGTTATTTAAGATACTAGTGCGTTAAGTTGGTTTTTACAAACGAGTAGACGAATGTAATTTTCCTGTTATGTTCCAGAAATAACGTTAATAATTTTTACAACACATTTGCTCGAAAAATGCATTTACGAAGCCTGTATACATCGTTCGAAAGTTGAACATTACGCACCATACAACGTAGTGTGCGGTAAAATAGGTACTTAGCTGAGAGTACCTATTTTAGCGCACACTCCCATGTATAGCACCGTGCGTAAACTTTGCGACATTTTTTTAATTTCCATAATATTAATTTAAGAACTCCACCAAAGAGTTTCACATTACGAGAATAAATAAGCTAAATGGTCGAACCTCCTTGGAAGCGCTTTTGGTCAATACGTTTATCTTACTTTAATACTGAACAGAAAATTTGACGATAGAAATTCACACCACATTTAATTTTTCTAATTTTACCACGCGCACGAAGCGCCATTTGTTAATTCGCGCCATTTCATCTTTCCTCCTAGGAGGCTTATGGCGTAGCACTTTGTGCATTTGCCAGTGTCAAGTATTTATTTGAATCAAGTTTTTGATAATTTTCAATTCAAATGAGTCTAAGTCACAGTCAAAGTGATGTCACACTTATGAAGTCACAGTCAAGTCCAGTCATGCTCTAGTAAAGCCGTGGCAACTTTACTACAAGCTTCTTCGGAGTTTTGGAAACAACACGAAAAGATCATATTAAGTAAGTAAGTTCGTATAGGCTGACTGGCCAGCCCTAGTGTCACAGTTAATGTGCCGCCTGAAGGCTTCTGACATGAAAGTTCATATTGGAAACGTTTTAACGGAGACAAACTTTAGAACTAAGTTTTTTTTTCTTGTTTCCTTCTAGGAAGATTATGGCATCGCACTTTGAGCATTTACCAGTGTCAAGTAGGTATTTAGTTGCTACTTTCCGTCAAATATAATAAAAACAAAATAATAAAGTTTGCCTCATTATCTGTTGTTAGTACTTCTGTTATCTGTTTTCTCGCAAATGTGTTGTAAAACGTTGTATGGCACTCGTGCTGTATTGGTTTTTACAAACTCGGGACTATGGTATGGTACATTCGTCTACTCGTTTGTAAAAACCAACTTACCGCACTAATATCATAAATAACTATTATGATACCTACCTCAACCTTAAGCTTAAAAATAATTAGTAACTTTAGCGGCTTAATCATAACTTGAATAAAGATACTGCTAGCACTGCTAGCTCGCAAAATTTCACATTATAAAAAAGCAGTTAAAATAATAATAATATAAAATCCACGTGGTTGTGCATTTCTAAAGAAAACCAGTCACGACGTAGGATTCAAATCAGTTTCATTTCCATTGTATCCTCCTGTCCTACCTCATGTCCATCAGTCATGTCAGTTGGTCTGTGTCACATTTTTGAAAAATGTGTGCTACTCTACTTTCTACCAGTGGTAGACAGCGACACAACTTTTTAAAGTATTCCCGTCGTCGACTTCTATATTGAAAAAAAAACGTCTGCGGATGCAAGACGTTTGAGCCCGCCGGCCGCCGCACGTTCGCACTTGCCTGCACCATTTTAGTTCAGCTCGTACTATACGATACACTATACAAAGTGTGTCAAAAAGTTTTTACAACACTGAAGGGTATGTATGTACTCATCATTATGAACAACTTTTATTATGGACCCAACCAAAAACCCCGAAATAACAGCTGTTCCATACATTTTGTCCAAGCACAATGAACTTTGTGTATAGAACAGCTGAATATTTCGCGATTTTAAGGTTGGCCCCTTAGTAAAAGTTGTTCATAATGATGAGTACATACATACCCATCAGGGCCTTCAGTATTGTTGAATATTTTTGTTACACGTGGTATAGGCGCACGCGTCAGGCATAAGTTTAAGGGTAAGTTTTATTATACGCCTTAGAGGGTCCGTACCACTACACGAAATTATAATACTTATCATGTGGATAAAGAGCTTCTTTTTTAATATATTATGACATTTTTTTTTCTATCGAGCGATGCAATCATGCTTCTTTGTGGTATTAGAAGGGAATATATCTTAGAGCTAGATCCTCTAGTATTAGTATATCTATACTTATCCAAGTATTTATATACTTCCAACCACCCTAATTTCAGTTTCACCAACTGAACACATATACCTACGCGCATCCAGCCCTTCGCGTCCAGTTGGTGAATACTATGACATTATGTCCAAATATGACATTACATTAACTGCGCATTTTTTAAGTATATGCAGACGAACATAATATTAATCATACTATTTGTACCTAAGTTGCTAAAAGTTGCACAATTGAGATCGTCTAATTTCACTACGCGTATTAGCTTGATATACTTCGTTTTTATGGGATTGGAGTTGGAGTACCATTTCACAAAAGTACACAGTCAGTCGTTAATACTCAATAGGTACTCAATCATTTATTGCAACATATGTGGCTACATAAAGGTCTTAAGTAACATGTTTATATTACAGTAATACATAATGACCCTTGACAGGGTATGGCAACATTTGGTGCAGAACGCTCTATTTTACTAGTTGATATTTAAGGTATAATATTGTCGTTAAAAAACTCGTCAAGGGTGTACGAGAAAATTTCGGGAATCAAGGAAGTGACACAACATTACTATTTAAAAATATATTTATTGCTTTTCGAAGTATTCTCCGCGAAATTTGACACATTTTTCCATACGATGGAACCAATCATTGAAGCAACCATTCCATTCGGAAGTTGGGGTCTCCAAAATGGCCGTTTTGTAGGCGTCCACAGCTTCTTCAGGTGATGAAAATCTCTGTCCACGCAATTTATTCTTTATTTTAGGGAAAGTATAGAAATCATTAGGGCTTAGGTCGGGGCTGTACGGCGGATGGTCCAATAATTCTGTTTTCTTGCTCTAAAAACTCTTTTGTTCTGTGCGCGGTGTGAGAACTCGCATTGTCGTGATGGAGGATGATGCGGCGGTTGCAGTTCTCTTTACGGAGTTCAGAAACGACCTGTGGCAAACAAATGCTAGCATACCATTCTGCATTAACCGTTCTTTGTCCCTCAAGAGGAATAGTCGTAACATGGCCGGTTTTGGAGACAAACGTGGCCACCATTTTTTTTGCAACACTCCGTGAACGAACAATTTTTGTTGGCTTTAACTCATTTTCGAACACCCAAACTCGTGACTGGTTTTTTGTTTCGGGTTCGTACGCGTATATCCAGGATTCGTCACCTGATACGATGTTGTATACAGCATTTGAGGATCCTGCGTGGAATCTTTCGAGAGTTCTGACGCACCAAGTAACGCGAGCCGCTTTTTGCTCTTCACAGAGCGAATGCGGTATCCATCGGGAAAACAACTTTTTTACACCAAATTTTTCATGCAAGATTATTTGTATTTGACTCATGCCAATGTCTAAAGTTGCCTGAATTTCGCGGTATGTCACATGTCGATCTTCCTCAATCAGCTTACGCACAGCATCAACGTTTTCTTGGGTGACTGCAGTTTTTGGACGACCTTGACGGGGATCATCACTGAGCTTGACACGTCCACGTTGAAATTCAGCAAACCAGCGATAAATTGTGGTTTTGGATGGGGCTTTATCACCAAATGCAGAAATCATCCGGTCAACACACTGTTTTTGTGTTAAACCACTTCGAAAGTCATAATAAATCATCGCTCTTGAATTTTCTCGAGTCAATTCCATTTTCTCAACGACTAAACAAGTTTGACAAAACCTTGTGACAAGACCGAGAATATTTTTTTAAATAAATAAATGGTATTCGATTTTTAAAACCAAGGAGTTTTCAATTAAAAAGATTTTAATATGACAGAAACAGTGGAAATATTCCATTCCCGATACTTTTAGTGTAGCCCTCGTAATAGAATTTCGCTACTAAAATAATTTTAATAGTTTTTTTGTTGTTTGTTATATGTTATGATTTTAATAGCAATTGGAATTAATGCATTATTAATAATTAGTCATTAAATATAAATAAAATAGTGTTAAATGACAAACTGGTGTAAGTACAATATGCCAACCATATATACAAGCATCGATAAACGATTATGAATAGGTATCGGCAATGAATTGATCATCAAATGCATCAGTTTCTCCTTACGTCATTGTCTATGTAATTTTCTTCAATGCATGGTAATAATAATTTAGTTTGAGTGCAACCTTTCCTAGCTTGGAGTTGTACGCGCGGTCTTGGTTTATTTGCTGACGGGAAACCACTTTTCCACTTCTGGGCGGAGACGCGCATATACCACATAATCGGAATACAGATTCATGAAGTTTTCGTAAGGAGCCATGGGTAAGTGGTCGGGTCCTCTAAAGCATCCACCATCGCAGTTGCAGCCAAACATATTACATGGGCCTCTTCCACAGTAAGTGCCATCATGCTTGCGCCCGTCGTAACAAACTGTTATCAAACAATCAGGCCGAGTACTATCGACCTGTTCCTGATTGAGTTGTTGAATTACTTTTGGTGCTTTATCAAATTTCATAATTACGTCCATTACTGTTTGTCCATTGTTTTCACGACCGCCGGGAATATCGTCACAGTCGTAATTATCTGCTAGATTATATTCAATGTGATAAGTGCCACAACACTCACTGTTGACGTAAATGAAAGTAAACGTTAAAAAGAAGATGTTGAATAAGATCTTCATTATTCCGATTTAACTTTAATTCTTTAGGTTTAAATAATACTACTTGATTGTATGGCTCTGGGAGCAGGTGTGTGGCTTGTCAACTTTATTTGTCCTTTTATACCATGAATGGGATACCTACCTTAAAATGCTTGTGGTACGTACCGACTCATACAATCATAAGTTTATGAGGTCATTTGCCTTTTATGTATTGCTAATTTACTATTGTTATTCTGATCCGACATTACGTTTACAAGCATGCCATTTTGCTGAACGTCCCGCATTTTCAATAAATGCTTGTTTTAAGAGTATGTTTTTCGAATTCGTATATTGACTTTTTAATTTTAATGAAGATTAACAAGGTGAGGGTATTTTTTTAAAATCTCAACTCTATTAACCTCAGTTGCCCACTTGTAAGAGAACAATTAATTATCCTAGACTACCTGACCGGCGTGTACAAATTTATTTATAACGAAAAGTTATAACTTTACCTCTTTATAATATTAGTTTAGTGTACATGAATACCAACAGTTCGGTTGGTGTCAGTGACAGCACGGAATATAATATAGAAAATAGACCCATAATTATCATCATTCATTCATTTATCCACTGCTGGACGAAGGCCTCCCCCTTATTAGGGAGGGTTCAGCAGTGGACGTCTTCCGGCTGATGATGTGATTCATTTATCATATTTTTTTATTTTTTTTATTAGGCATAAGCCTTTATTAACTACAACAAACTACAAAGACTACTTGGCCTACTACACAACAAAAAACCATTATTATATTAATTTATCATTAGTTCATTTATTTTATATTTTGTACTTTGCATCCTATTTATTTTAACTAATAAAAAATATATATTTATCATAGTAGGTAATGTAAACATTCTGTAAGTACGTAAGCTAAGTCTTACTCAAGGAAAACGACATTTCAGCATCACAAGTTCATTGTTCACATAAAATACACAATACGTTACATGCTTTAAATTAATTGTATAAGTATACGAGTAATACAATACAATTTTATTGTTCACTGAAAACGTAATCAAAGTAACTAAGCAGAAAATATGCGCAAAGGCAGCCTTATCGTCGTCGTCGTAATAGATCCCATTCGGACAATCTGTTAAAAATACCAATGTAAACAGAAACGGGTCACAACGAATCGTCAAACGTAGCAGAAACGGCCCGTGACTCGCTACAGCCAGCGACAATGATAAAATTAATGGACGGGAAATAAGCGCACGGATTTTGAAGACTAGCTCTCCTCTCGCGTCAGTCATACTCTGTCTTTGCGACATGCGAGCCGTACGATACGACAATACAAACTTCTAATACATGTATATGTGTTCTCGTTTTGTCATGCAGTAATTAGATTCGCTATCTCTATTTTCTGGCAAATGTAATATGCATACTTTTAGCTAGGTATGCTTGATTGTGTTGACTTGTTAATTTTGAATGCAAATGCTGGGTCCTTCCATTCCATTATCACCGTCGCTGGCTACAGCAAAAATGTATACGTAAGACAACTGGCACACGTTTAAAGCAAAACCTGAAGTTCGGGCTCAGTGCCGTGAGAGAAGCTTATTTGCAAGCAAGGCCATCTTAAACAATGCTGGGTCCCCTGGGCACACAAGAATTTGGAGCCCTTTTGGAAAATAAAGAAAGCGAAATACACTAACATCTTTCTACTGGTTTTTTTTTTTTTTAATATAATATGGTAAGCTCACCACCGCCTATATGGACGCCTGCAACATTAGAAATGTTGTCGATGCGTTGCCAACCCAAAGAGATGTCAGTAGATGCCTTTTTTAAAACGCCCCATATTGTAATTCCTTGGAAAGACCTTCGTGGGGAGGACATTCCACATTTTGCAAGTGCGCGGAAGAAATGAGCGCCAGAAACGAACGGTGTGGGATTTCCAGATTTTCAAAATGTGAGGGTGAGCCTTTTTTGTCTTAAATCAACCCTACCTAAGACTAAGCCAAATAAGTCAAAATCAAGTCAAATGTTATGGAAATTTAGTACTTACCAACTTCTAAAAAAAAGGCAAAATTTGACTTGATTTTGTCTTAATTTGGTTAAATAATATTTTAAGACAAACGTAAGTTTTATTTTTGACCCTGGTGCTCACTGTTACTGCACCTGACAAAAATGTTTTGAGGATAAATGTGAGAAAAATTGTCAGTGCTTCGGGGGCCCGCCTCTTGAGGATGGGGGGGGGGGGGGGGCTGGGCACGGGCCTCGTGTGTCCTTATGGTAAAGACGGTACTGTGTGCAATAGTGGAATAGGGTAGGCTGATTATGATGATAAACGTGAAACGTGATGGTAGAACTTGTCATATAATCTTTAAATTATATTATTACTTTATTTTATTAGCTCCCATTTTGCAAATTGGCGCACAGGATGGCTTGTGCTTTGCTCCATAAAATATATCAGGAACCAACATAAAATGTTGGTGTGAAATTAATTATCAAAATTGTATTTAAATAACAAATTAGGATTTTTTAAGCATTTATTTTGGAATTGTAAACTAGTAATAAAATTAGTTTCAAATTTAGAATCTATCGGATAGCTTTATACAAAATATTTGGTTATCTGTTGGAAGCCGTATTACGACATGACGTCATATACGCTGACTCGCTCGCACTCGAAGAATTCTCCCATAAGCGAGAAAGAGAAGCTAGATCGAGGAGACCATTTTGAAAAATAGACATTCACGTCGGAGCCGCCGTTGCGCGTGTTACGGGGTGAATCACCTTTTGGATTTTTTTACATCTTTTTGAGAAGAGAATGACCTGAGGGAGCCAACGCCGATCCCGCAGGGGACACCAGGTCCATATTTCCGTCTGAGATGACGTAAAACTCCAACTTTCAAGAATTATTTTGTGACGCGCCATGCGGTCACCAAACTAAGGAACTCGAGCGAAATTCTCATTTGAAGCTTTGAAGACAAGGCAATGTCATTTCACTGGAGGAGCTCCATGAAGCGTTCGAGAATCGGATGATCCTGCAGAAGACACCATCAGCAAAGGATCCATCAGATAACCTCCTTTCATTTATTTTATTTTCCCAATTTTTCTCGTTGCCGTCATCCATTGGACTATCGCCATCAGCGTTTCAATATTAATATTGTATTAGGACTTATCAAAATAGTAAACGCATTGTAACCTCAAATAATCTTTTGTTCTTTTTTCTCCCATATAACTTTAGCACAAGATAGATAGGTAAATTATAAATCATCAATTTCATTTTCAACAAGAGGCCCCCTGTACTCCAGAGGTCTGATGTTTCGTGACTGATACGTATCCAGGAACCCTAACTTTTTGTTTTATTTTTTGTTATTTGTTTTGTCTTTCTTTGACAAACCACAATTTTCTTATGACAAACTCTATCCTCTTAAGACTATCTTCTTTATTTCTATAATGCTCTTGGGAAGGACCATACCTTTGCCAGCTATTCAACCTCCAAGCAGTAGTGTGCAAGCATTACTGTATTACGGTTTAACGGGCTTTATTACCAGATAAATTACTGGACTTGATTAATATATTTGCCATCTCTCAGGGTGACGAGCGCAGTGCAGTGTGGCGCAGGATTTTATTCGCAAGTTCACAATTATAGCACTGCTGCTGTTATGAGTAGGCGTGATGCTTACCACCACGCGAACAACTTGATCGTCTCGTAACTCCATTACAAAAAAAATAAGTTACATAAAAATTACGCTGACGTTGTGTAACACCGATTTTCGGAAGATTACAAGTACCTAAGTGTGATTATGGCAAAAAATATTTTAAAAGTACTTAAAACTATATTAAAACTAATTATATCTATCCAAACAAACCCTCCAACCTAAAAAAATACAAACCTTAAACTAAAAGCCCCGTAGATGATGGAAAGGTGGCCAGAATGCTGGCGGCAATGCCACATTGGATGGAAATGCTAAGTTTTTGGCCAAAATACGCGCCAGCATTCCGGTCACCTGACACCTCGACTAAACGTTTGGCCAGGTCCCTTATATAAGCCACTAGCTGACCCCCGCGGTTTCACCCGCGTGCACAATTGTATTAGTAGCAATAAGTCACTAATAGTACTCTCCAAGATAGTGTAATGAGTGCGTAGTGATGCTTAGTGGTTAGCGAGTTCGGATCACACGCTGTGTATACAGCGTCAAATCCTGACAATGAGCTTGCTCTGCGTGTCAAGAAAACATCGTTAGGAAATGTTGAGGTCGGCGTTAGCTTTAGAGAAGGCTATAAAAACTGCCGTCCATCACCTATCAGAATGATCCGGTAGCATCTCTTGAGAACCAGTTCCAATTCCATGATAGGTGAATTGACTACTTAGGGGCCATCCATAAAGTACGTCACATGTAAAGGGGGGGGGGGGGGGGGGGGTCGACGAAATGTGACATGGTGTGACAAGTATGTCCTAGTTTTGTGACATCACATTTCAAATTTAATAAATTGAATCGCGAAATTTGAAATATTAAATTATTTAAATTATTATTAAATTATTAAGCTAGACGTGCCAGAGAAATTCTTTGTTTGGATGATATAAATGATGATGCCATATGGTTGGATGAAGAAGATGTAGACACCACAAATGTTGCTGACGTTAACAACTCCAATGAGAACGAACTGACTTCTATGCCAATTATAAATAATTTAAAGGAATGGATTCAGAGTCCATGGACTGAAGACAACTAAGTTCCTTTCTTTTTCTTCAATTAATAGTTTATTAATTTATTATTTTTTCAAATATTTGATATTGATTTCACAAAAAAAAAGTCATTTGAATGGAAATGAAACTGATTGTGGAACTGCTGTATTAATAAAAAAAATTTAGATGTAAAATTGCAAATTTGTGACATCACACCAGGGAGGGAGGGGGGGGGGTCTCACAAATGTGACCATCTGTGACAAGGAGGGGGGAGGGGTCTAAAAATCATGAAATTCGTGTGACGTACTTTATGGATGGCCCCTTATTACGACTGACCAAAAAAGGAATGTAATGTTTTCAGAGTTCATGTAAGTATCTGTATCGTACGTATGTGAGTTGCTTTATTCCACCATAAGTTCTAAATGCCTGAACAACTTTGGACGTATCGGTGTATCGTTAGAATTCTTATATATAGTATATTCTTCTTCTTACCCCGACACCGAGTCCTTGTCTATGTTCCCGCGTGACATTGGCTATTTATTATTTGGTAAAAATGGCTTTATTGGTAGGGCTGTCGTGTTTTCACCTTTTATAAATTATTTATTTGGACAACCTACATCCTTCAAGTAAGATGTGGTCAAGCACGTATATAGCCTTACTATGATCGTTACGTCAAATTATAATAGTCCCCGCACAGTCATATACGCAGAGATTGCAGAAACATATAGAAACTAGTGAAGTGCTAGATGTTATAGATTTACGTATAAGTTAGTGCAGATGTAGTTAGACGCAAAAAAAACATCTACTCTAAGGTTTCTAACTAAATTAAGAATAAATGATTACATCACTGCGAATTTTTTATTTTTGTCCCATATAGTTAGGGTCCCATCCACCCCGGTGTCGGCGCTTAACGGGGTGGATGGCACACATCAAGTGTCATCTCTACCTCGGTATCGTTATAACGGGGTAAATGGCATGAATCAAGTATCATTTACCCCAGTATCGCTTGTAACGGGGTGGATTTCATACATCGAGTATTAAGACGGGCTTATTTAGGAACTTCGCGAGTTTTTGCAACTTTTGATACATAAGTTCGCATACTTCTAATTTGAAAAAAAATACGGAGTTAGTGTAATATCATAGATGAACATATTATTTAGACAATTGTGAATTTAGAAACATGATTGGTAACAACTCGCTCGATAGAAAAAAATACCGAAGCAGTGTCTATTTTTAAACCATTTTCAGTTTTATGTCCTAATTACAGCACATAGTCACATTAAAAAAATATGTATTATAAGTTAATAGTATTTTGGAGAGCATGCTGAGATTCAAAAGTTATTAATTTCTATACTTTTCAAGTAATCATAGAAAATCTTCAAAAATCGAAGTTTGACACGCACGAATCTGCGTAACCGCCATATTTTTGCTCCGCTAAATGTGACCCTAACTGATACAGCTTTAGACTAATTATTGAACTCATTAAAAAATGTGCTTGAAACGTGGAATACCCGGCCTTAATATTAACCCCGGTATTTTAGGTCAGGCAGAACTGACGCACCTTTTAATAATCTTACTACCATACTCAGTGTTCTCAAACGAAAAAATGCTAAATAAATCAGTAGATTTGTTCTCTAAAACCGGTAAATTCGTACTTTTTTCCTACTTACTTTTTTTTTTTCAGATACAGACAGAAACAGACAGAAAATCAGTCCATTTTGGCTTATCGGTAGGATAGGCCGTACACCTAAGCCGGTAAGTTCGAGTTCGAGACCACTGAGCTGACCATACCAGCGTAACAACGGATTACTTTTTCACGATGCGATATGGAGATCACAAAATGCTTCTTACTGAAATCCGGAGAATCTCGTCCTCGCGATTAAGGAATTGCTGATCTATAAGCAGCGCCATATGTTAGCACTTGATCGCAACTCTACACGAAAGAAGCGATCTCAATAATTTATTATTCCCGAGTTTTGTTATGCATTGTATCTTTAAAACTATACAACCAAATAACGTACTGTAAAAGGCAAAAATTATCTTCGTAATATAATTGTGCTAATGAAATGGTTTATATTGATAAGGATTCATAAGATTCATAATTACATCTAAAGATAGTGCTACATTTTTATTACGTAAATTTTACCAAAAAGCTGTTGTTGTTGGCTCCAATACAAAAGATAGATATATGTAAATAATACCCAGTTTTAGATAGTTTATATAAAAAAACAACTTATAAACTAGTAATAGTAATATTCTAATGATATTATATGATGATAATAATTCTAAAAATAAGTGAGCGGGTAAATTAATGAGTCATGTACTTAGGAGGCATCTCTTGAGGGATGAGAGAGATGCCTCAGTACAGGAGCTCTCGGGTCGTCGGCTATGAGTTTCAAGATGCTGTTGCTACTCCCTCAAAGCCTCATCACCAGCGATGCTACTTTCTTCCTCATGACAGCATTGAAGCCATCAGTTTGGGTTTTTTGGGTTTGTTTGATTCACTTGTGAGTTTATTTTTACGTGCCTTAGTAATTGTGTTCTTAGGGCGGTGTCCACGTATTTTCTTTTATGCATGGTAATTATTCTTCGTTTTTGTAGGCTTGGAATTGTGCAGTACAGATTCATTTGCTTACGGGAAACCATTTTTCTACTTCTGGACGGAGACGTGCACCCATCATCTATTTATTAGTTGGAATCCACTTTTCTGCTTCGCTACGGAGACGCGCTCTTACAAAATAATCTGAATACAGATTTACAAAGTTTTCGTAAGGAGCCATGGGTAAGGCGTCAGGTCCTCTTATACATCCTCCATCGCAGTTGCATCCAAACATGTTGCACTTTCCTTTTCCACAATAATATCCACCATAACTGCGTCCATCATAACACACTCGTATTACACAATCTGGGCGATCCGAAGGAATCATTTCATCAGCAATCTTGTCATTAACCCATTTAACAAGAGGTGGTGTATGTCCATCTAGGTTCTCGACTATATCTTGTAATGTTTCTCTGTCGTTCTCACGACCGCCGGGAATATCGTCGCAATCATATTCATCTGCCAGATCGTAGTCTATTTCATAATTGCCACAACACTCACTTTTTACGTAAACGAAAGTTAATATTAAAATCAAAATGTTAAGTAATATCTTCATCTTTCAGATTTTATTTCTATTATATTCAATGAATTATAGATGTGATCTCGTAGCTACTTGTATTCAAGTACTTGTTTGGCTGTAACTTTGTTTTTGCTTTTATACTCGTACTATCTGCATGCATAAATCCGATTCATGGGTCTCCCCTCCTTATCATCACTTGAGGTCATTTGTATGACGTGCAACTGTTAATGTTTAGGCAGTATATATTTATAGGTAGTCATTATATTGGTCTCATTGGATGTATTTGCATTGTTTTGTCCAGAAATGGGGAAACCAAAACTATCCGGGTTGGTATCAGTTTAATTACCACTAGTTGGGTACCTATGTTAAAAGATTATAGTAATTAACTTCATCGTCGTCCGTTATCTCTCTTACACGCTCGTCATGTTGAGTTGGTGTACAAACGTAGACGTATTCTATAGTTTAAAATTAAAGCCGTCAAGTACAATTTAGACTTAGTGTTGTCTTTAGTGCCTGATATTATTACACTATCATTTTAAGCTACTACTTCGCACGGACTTCATAATTTTGGCCCGCATGAAAAATTCTGCTTTCGGCCCACTTTTTAAGCCGGATTGGGCCCATTTTTTTAAAATATTTAGTAAGTTTTATTTTCTTGTTTTGTCCGCTTTGCTGTTTCTTGGTTAGGATCGCATCGTGGATCAGATCTTTGTACTTTCGGAACATGGAGGTTCACACTGACCTCGGGGAATAAAAGTTACAGCGAAGTGATAATTTAGTGGGAATAATTATTAACAAGCAGTATCAAGGTTCTCTGCTGACTGGGAACTACGGCACAACTTGTTAAAAGTATCAGTCCGCCATGCTGGACGACGGGAATAATTTAAAAAGTTGTGTCGCTGATCACCACCTAATCATAGATTAAGTATACTAGTAAACTTAATCTATATAGTGTACTAGTATACTTAGTCTATGACCTAATGGACAGGAGCATAACTTTTTTTAAAACGGTATTATACTTTGTTTTTAAAGCTTAAACAGGAAAAAAAATTATGACCTCTGGCAGGACGCGCAGGTCGTTGGGAACCATACTCTCGAAGTTGTTGACCACTACAACTACCTAAGACGGATAGTTCAGTTAGGTAGGTCCAACTTCGAGAAAGAGGTCGCCCGAAGAATCCAACTCGGATGGGCAGCGTTCGGGAAATTGCGTAATATCTTCTCGTCCAAAATCCTGCAGTGTCTGAAAACAAGGGTTTTCAAGGGTTAACAAGGGTGATGACATATAGAACTGAAACGTGGTCTTTAACTGCTGGCCTATTGGAGAAACTCAGAGTCAAACAACGGGCAATGGAGAGAGCTATGCTCTGACTTACTTTGCGCTATAAAATCCGGAACGAGCATATTCGCCAAAGAACCAAGGTCACCGACATAGCTCGCAGGGCTTGCAACTTGAAGTGGCAATGGGCAGGCCACATCGCTCGACGAACTAATAACCGATGGGGAAGAAAAGTTCTTGAGTGGCGACTGCGAACTGGAAGACACAGCATAGGAAGGCCTCCCACTAGGTGGACCGACGACATTGTAAAAGTCGCGGGCAACCGGTGGATGCAAAAGGCAGGTTGTCGTACAGTGTGGCGGTCTAAGGGGGAGGCCTTCGTTCAGCAGTGGACGTCTCCGGGCTGATGATGATGTGTTTACCTCGTCTCCCGAATTTTTTTACAATTGTGATAGAACATTTTGTAGTAGACAGGTAATTATCGCTATTGCCATCTCCAATGATAGAATATGCTCGAAGTGTACGAGTGTCCAATTTCCATATTTTGTTTTGATTGGATAATGTTTCTAAAAAACAATACTCCAAAGTATGGAATGTGGAAAAACTTCATATAAATTTCATATAAAATTCAATATTCCTTCAGCTATTTTTCGCTAAACTGGACTTGTCAGCTTTGGTCTACTTATTTTGACATTGGAAAACCTTTTTTCACGTTTGCACGGAGACGAGCTTTGGGTAAATAATAGTCCGAATAAAAGAGTCATAAAATTTCCGAAAGAATCCAGGGTTGATTTTTCAGGTAGTATCCCTATATTATATTTTTCAAAACAAAGAAAATCCTACAAAATTTTGCAATTCAAGCGCTCGCGCCTACCGTTTACCCACCTGCAGGGCTAACATGCGCACCGCGAGAAAATTTTGTCGTGTCTTTATGTCGTGCGAAAACGAGACAAACTTATACAGATTCGTAGCCTTGTCCTGTTTTGTAGAATCGAGAAAATTTTCTCGCGGTGCGCATGTTAGGCGCTCTGGACGTACCTCGCTACAAGCGGGCCTTAACTCGATAATCTTTTAATAAAATTTCAGTTCTAAATTCGCAATGACCCATGGTTCTTTATCATAGGAAGACGCCAATCACACCAATTGATAACAAAAACCTTGTTGGTCAGTGACGAAGCGACGCGACACTTGTAATTGGTGCTAGTGGCTCATGGCTTGGCTTAACGATATTGCGCTGGGGACCTCCCAAGAGATGTAGTTTATAATTTATATGTAGTTGTAGTGTTATATTTATATGTAGTTTATATTGACTTAAAAAAATTATACAATCCATTCTGGGTTTGTAGTATTTTATTTTGGTGTCGAGTGAGTTTCACAATTACGGTGCGAGTGTAAAGTTTTATGAAAACTCGTAGAGCTAAATTTCTATGGTTCGGTACGGGGTCGTGGTCAAAATTTGACCAGAACTAGTTGGACTACGGGCCTTCACTAGGGGTAGAGGTCCAACATTTTTTTTAGTTGAACAGAAACATGTTAAAGTCCCGTAGTCCATTTTTGTTTTTTTTTGTTGAGAAACCTCAACTGCGTCATAGGTATATTAAAGGAGGTTTTTATATTACATGGAGTAGCCAAAAAAACTTGCCTTTAAAATCTTTTAGGTTTAACAGAAATATACTCTAGGTAAAGAATAATAATGCAATTATGTTAAAAATTTAATTAATTCAGTTCATATAAAGCTAAAATACTAAAATATTATGAAACAGGAAGAAAAAAAAGATCTGAACGAGCACCAAAATCGCGCATCAGCATATCTAAGTTCCTGCATAGTCACTGATTTCCAGCTGTGAGTTGTAGGTACTTTGGGTGCCTTAATGAATGTACCCTTTCTCCTGGCGGTGTCCATCCTTTGTTTTCGTCTTTGTTAAGTTTTGGGGCTTCGAGTTGAGTAGCTTAGATTTATTTGTCGATTGGAAACCATGATTCAATACCTGAACGCACACGCGCACTAACCACATACTCAGAGTAATGATACATAAAATTTGCGTAAGGATCTTCAGAATTATCGAATCCTCTAAAACACCCACCGTCGCAGTTGCATCCAAATATATTACATGAGCCTTTTCCGCAATAGGCACCGTCGTGTCTACGTCCGTCGTAGCAAACTGTTATTAAACAATCTGCGCGATGTTCGTCACGCCGCCTCTGATTAGCATACCTTATATGACTTGGCATGTTACTATCCATGTTTTCAACTACATCATGTATTGTTGGTCCGTCATTATTTCTACCACCAGGAATATCGTCGCAATTATAATAATCAGCCAGATTAAACTCCATTTCATATGTGGGACAACACTCACTTTTAACGTAAATGAAGGTTAAAGTTAAAATAAAATTGTGGAGTAATATCTTCATTTCTTAGATTTTTTAGACCTCTTCAAATGGTAGTACTTGTTCGAGTGGGTTAACGTGTACGTATGCAGTAAAATGGTATTTGAGTTTGCTCTTATATACCAATAAGTTGTTCAATTTATGATTGCTTTATTAAGACAAGGAAAAGGAATCCTTGGTCCATGAGGTTGTTTCGTCCGTGATAATTGTTACTTTGGTATTTTTTTTGGGCTTGATGGATGAGTCCCAATTTTTACACCAACCACGATTCCCGAAGTACCATTTGCACCATTGTCTTGCACCATCAGTGGTGCAGATGCAACTGCTTTGTATCGTTTGCACCATTCAAATGAATACAACTATTTCACCTTGCTTTCTGAATGGAGAGGCTCACTTACCACATATTCGAAATCATCACCATCATCAACCCGGAAACGTCCACTGCAGAATGAAGTCCTTAGAACGCCACACTGTACGACGCTTTTTGCATCCACCGTTTGCCCGCGACTTTTCTACAGACTTTCGTCTTTTTGACCCCAAATGCCCCCCTAAAATCAAGCGGTTTTTAATACCTGGTAAAGATTTCTTTCTTTGAGTACTTCCGCAGTCCCTGAATATCCTGTACCTATACAGGAAACTTGCTCAGGGGATATTCCGTTGGCTGATTGTAATATAAGTACCTAGTTAAAACAATTGTTAACTTTGGAATTACCAACAGGAAACGCTGGTTTGTCCCATCTTCAAACCACAAATAGAACATCTATGTAGCTAAAACATCATCAAAATACTTGAGCAGGAAGTACTCTTAATACTCGCAGTAACATATTGTTCGTACGTCCGTACGCATCTCGCATGCTACGAAGATCTTTCCCACAATAAATTCCGTTGTAGCGCTCGTGGCGTAGCTTGTCTAGGTGCAATGATGTTATATGTATTTTACTCTATGTCTAGGTGATTCTAAAACGATCACCGATGTTAAGCAACGGACGGTCCGGTCAGTCTTCGGATGGGTGACCGTGAGTGGCAATTTATTTCTGAGCGCTACCGTGGGTCGGATGACACGTTAAATTGTTGGTCCCGGTTGTTTGTTCTAGTTTCTATGACAAAACCGTCAGCCATGTCAGAGGCCTTCAGGCGGCACATTAACTCTGACAGTAGGGCTGGCCACTCAGCCTATACGAACTTACTTACAATAAATTCCCAGAAATGCATATTATTGGGGTGGCACAGGCAAAGCTTTTCTCAAATGGTGCTGTTTTTAGACAATAGAAAAAATATTGTTTGTTAGATTTTTAAGATTCGATAAATAATTAAAAAAAAAAAAAAAAAAAAAAAAACACATAGTAATCTGAGCCCTGTTTTATCAACCGACAAATAAAATTTATTATATACAAAAAAGGAGGTTCTCAATTCGTCAATTTTTTTTGTATGTATGTTACGCAATTACTCCGCCAATTATGAACTGACTTTGATGATATTTTTTTTGTTTGGTAAGTAATACTTCAGAACCCATATACATTTATCGAAATCGGTTCAGTAGTTTGGTTTTTAAATCACAATTACTAGAAAATATGAAGATGTCATCCAGGTATATGAAGTTGAAGCCGGTTGTATTTTTTTTGTATAGCGTATTACAAATCTTGTTCTTGTAGTGAAAAACTGGCAACATCGCAAAAATGTTTAGTACGGCGTTTTTTAAAGCTACAACGACAACAAGTGTACAAACTACAACTGTACGTTACCTGTAACTGGTAACACTTGTAGTTACTGGTACAATAAAATTATTGTAAGCTTGTACTTGTAGCTTTATAAAACAGGGCCCTGATCTCCTGATTTTCCAAGAAATTTCCTGATTTTTTGTTAAGTTCTGATCATAAGTAGGTACAATATAAGCGTGAAAAAGAACTTTACTTACTCTACCGATAGGGCCTACATTTATTTGAACAGTCATAACAAGTACTCGCGTCATACTTAGTTTTCTTTTTAACCGACTACAAAAAAGGAGGAGGTTCTATGTTCGACGGTACATTATGTTTTTTTTAAAATATGTATTTTCACGGATTCTCCATAAATGTGGACCGATTTCAAAAAAAACTTTTTTATTTATAAGGGTATACACCCGGTGGTCCCATATTAATTAGAAGTAGTTTTTTTTTTAAAGTTATGTGTCAACTACCTAATCTTGACGAAACATGACAGATTCTACGATTTCGCATATTTTTTTTTGGCATTGGCAATTTTTACTTGGCCTGACGCAAAGTGATGATATGGTCGAAGATGTAGCACGCTTGCATAGGAAGAACCTTTTAACGTTTTTTTTTGTTTTGGGGGTACCGTAGCTTAAAAGGAAAAACGGAACAATTTTAGGACCTCTTTGTTGTCTTTCTGTCTTTCTGTCTGTCCCTTTTTCCCAGGAATGCTTGGAGGAATCAAGTTGAAATTAATTTTGAATACGTTACCTAAGTCAATGCAGCTAGAGTATCGACCATGAGGTTAATCAATAGCAAGTTTATTTCAACTGAAATGTCAAAATTGTGATAAAGTCAAAAAAATACACTGAAGCAATTTCAGGTGGTTTCGTTGTTTTAGAACTTCAGTAATGTTTACTATTTACTTACTTATAGTACCTAGTATTTGTGGTAGCACAGAACCCTTGTTGTGTGAGCCCGACTCGCACTTGAGGGTGTAAATCTTTGTACCTTTTAATTATTCGTAATTTTTTTTTATCACAGTCGAAACCGTGGGGCCTAATTAGTGAAGAATAAAACATACAGATATGGCATTCTTAACAACAAGTACATAATAAAGTATTTTGAGATTTCTTCGACATCCTTCTAGTATTTCCTTCCCCCTTCACAACCTGTTTTCCATCCTTGTTTGTTGCGTAGAATTTAATGTATTTTCCCTGTTTTGCGTTCTTACGATATGTCTACCTATTTATGGATCTTGTTTAGGTATGAATATTATATCTGTCTAACTTTTTACAAGAGGTTTAATGTTTTCAGGGTTCATGTAGGTATCTGTCTATGTTTGTATGTGAGTTACTGTGTTGCACCATAGCCTGAACAGATTTAGATAATTATATATTATGGGGTACCTACCTATCGTTAGAATCTTTAAATCATCCGGAGTGCAACAGGCTTTAAAAAAAAACAAGTATATGGCGGCAGTACTTACGGTGCTATTTCGTTTTTTGGCAGGACTGTAGTGTTTTTTTTAAATTGTTTAAAATTTTGTTTAATTTAATATTTATTGAGTAAAATTTCACTGAAGAACTCTGATTTTAATATTTATTTATTTTTGAGTGGGTTCGCGTTGGTTCTTCTCTAGGTTGTACATCCGTAACCTATCTAGGAAAGTAGATGGCTTAATACGCCACTGGTAACAGTAAAAAAATCGTACTGATTGCCTTTTGATTTACTCAGAATGTGAAATCGCCAAGAGTCGTAAAAATGGATAGACGTGTCAGTATCTATAACCGTCTTTTTTTTTTTTAATATAAAATTGCCCCCCGAGGAACGTTTTTCCAGGTTCACGAAACATACATACAGGGATTTATATTAGTTGCTCATCTTCACTCCAGAAGCTGACGATTGGAGAAGATATCTTCACATAAATCCTTATTCACAAGATCGGCCAGCGAAGACGTCCACTGCGTTTGGCTGCTGTACGAAGGCCCCAGCCTTATTCCCCACGCTAAACAGGCGGCTTGGAGATCGCAGAATGCTCACCACCGTTAAGGGGGAATCCGGTGAATGATTTTCCATACAAACTTATTTCCCAACATTCTTTCTGGATGCCTCTAAAGTAAAAAAAAGTGAAGGCCCTACTTCTTAGATAGAACGGCTGTCAAAACAATGTTGTAAAGCAATTGTATGGAAAACCGCTGCCTTTTTTTTATTTTTTATGAGTGGCTGATTATGTTGGCCTCAGATGGCCTCTACAGCGTCACCGGACTTTAGGCAAGCGCAATGACGCTCGGCCTAGTTTAGGTTAAAGGCGACTAGCTCAAAGGGGGACCTTAGACGGTACGAACCTCGGCTTGGCCGTCGCCGGGAGTGGGGTCAGACTTGCCCTGGCACCCCAGAAGGGGTATGCCCTGGGGCCCTAGTAGGTTGATCTGGTTGACTATTTGGAGATAATCTAACTGATCTTCTGACAGATCTGGGGACTTCTGACAGATCTGGGGGCTTCTGACAGATCTGACAGACAGAAAAAACCGATGTCGCCAGTTTCACACTTATTTGTATAGAAACTACGACGAAAAAATACCAATCATTGGTAGCACATTTGATGTAAAACGCTCGAAATGCCATTTTGCAACAGATTAAAATTGAACTAATAACAATGCAATGTAGTTTGGTTTCCTACGCGTCTATTTAAATTATCTTTTTGAGTATTCTCAGTCTAAAAACATGTATATTGGTAGAATTGTCATCAAGTGCATTTGTACTTAATGTCGGCTAGCACGGCGCGTGTGCTCTAGAGCAAACATTTTTTTTTCTATAAAGTATAGGCCTACTATAGAGTACGAACTGTGTGTCTCGTTAATTTTATTTTCAGCAACTAATTGCTAAAAGAAATACAACCCTTTAAATATTTTCATAGTAATCTTTGAAGGGTTATATTTTCTTTAGAAATTAGTTTAAAAAAAAAAGAAAATGACAGAGACATGGACTAAAATAGACCTATATAGAACTTATTTAAAAAAAAATGCTCTAGAGGCATTATCCAGGAAGAAAATAGGACGTCTAAGTCCAAATTATGTCTCAGACAAGATAGATTAGAATTCAATTGATACATTATCATAATTAAATATGTCGCATAATAGAAAATCTTTTTTGTAAGAGTACTATATTGCTTTGATTTAATTCGACCATTATCTTAAATAGCCCCACAAAATTACGTACACCGTTCTAGAGAATACTCCTTAAGCTCGCCAGTAATAAGGTTCATATTCCTACAACAACAGTGAAATGTCAGCAAAGTGTCAAGTAAGCTAGTAACACTCAAGTTACGATACGTTTAATTGGTCATTCGGAATATATTACTCTATGGGAGCTTTGTATCAACGATTTCGTTTTACATTGTATGTTTTCGGCAGTACGTTGTAGGCTTGGTAGTACGATTTTTGTGGTACGTTATAGGTTTGGTAGTACGATTTTTGTTGTACGGTCAGGTAGTACGGTAATGGTGTTAATGTTGCGGTGACCACTTACCATCAGTTGGCCCGCTTGTTTGTTTGTTGCTTTATTATATGGAGTATTTAACAATAGTACATTATGATACGAGTGTGCTATGTTGGTCATTACACTAGAGGCGCTATTATGATAAGGAAGCCGAGAGCGTAATGACTAATAGCACAAGAGTTCCATACGACTGTTTTCGTCACACTTGCGAGGAAAAAACATTTTTGTTTTGATAATAATCAACCACACAGCGAAAACATCAACAACCATTTGCGGAAAATGGCGCCCAAATCAGCAATGCGCGCGCAGGTTGACATTTACTTCAGCGGCATAAGAACTCTTTGTTGGTATTACAAAAAAACTGTAAGTATTACCCGGGTATATTAAGAGTCCTTCGTATACATACGTCTAATTGCAGTCACGTACAAACTTGACTTTACCGAGTTATACCTATTATAGTACAAGTGCCGTAATGTAAAGTAAAAAGCACGCGTGTGTAATAGCTTGGATTATGAGCCTAAAACCGATGCAATAAGATCCACTTTACGAGCAAGTGTGATGAAAACTAGTTTTATAACTTTGATTTCTAGATTCTTTACGAGTAACCAGATGGACGAATAACTTAATTGTAAGTTAACCCTTTTTCAAGTACTTTTATTGTACTAAAATTCAACTTAATGGTGTTAACGTAAAGCTTAACTTTACCTAATTTTTAAGCCTTTGTCAAGACAAAATCCATTATCCTCCTTATTCAGTTTAAAGGCTCTCAAAAGTGTTAAAAGTTACGCGTACTTATACCTACTCGTAACGAAAGCTGACGATTTAAATTTTATATTACTTAATTAAAAGAAATTCTGCTTTGCTAAACATTCATGCGTTTAATTGTATTGAAACTACACTAAACTAAATAATTAACAACATTTAGTTTAGATCAATAACATTTTATTATGAAATTTATAACTATTTGTCTATAAGTATTTTTTTAATGTGAAAGCATCCCAAACATAGATTTTGTTACCCAGCCTTAAGAGTTTAAGATGCTGACACTCTTATAAATATGTAGGTAAATTTTTACTAAATAGGTATTTATATCAAACACCGATCACCAATTAATGAAATTATTTCTTCCACGGTTATGTATGTACTATGTATTTTAAAACTTCGCCCAAATAAACCGTGGATTTCGCAACATCTTCGCCTGAACGCGTTCCACTTATTGGAATGGTGACCCTTGATGCTGACACGCAAAAGGGACGCACGTATGCGGGCTATATAGATGCGTCCCTTTTTATTCGGCAAACATGCAGATGTGTGGTGTGACCAATCAGATCGGCTATGTTTGCCGAATAAAAAGGGACGCCTCTATACAGCCTGCATACGTGCATCCCTCTTATTATTCGGCCAACATAGGCGATGTGAAGTGCCACCATAAATCTCTGCCAAAAATTGACATTGGTGTCGATTCTGTTGCACCACTCACTAAACTAAACTTAATTTGACAGGACGAAACCTGTTGACATCCATCGACTAACATATTGAAATGAAATGAGACGCGTATAATTTTAGTCCTGACAGACTAGTTTTTTTTTTTTTTTCTTAGTTCTTGGCATCGCACGTTGTGCATTCTGCCAGTGTCAAGGTTATGATTTTGCAAGTATTTATATTAAAATCAAGTCAAATATGTCATGATATCACAGTCAGTCACACAAAATTAGTCATAGTCGAGTCCAAGTCATACCCTAGTAAAGTTGTGGTGACTTTACTATGAGCTTCTACGGAGTTTTGAAAACAACACAAAAATACATGTTTCACCACATTATATCACTTGCCCACACTCGTGCATGTAATTCAACACTCAATGAATAAAACACCACCATTTTTAATCATTAATTCGCGAAAAAACACAAGTTTACGAAAATAATAGAATGCAACGACATGATTTTTCCGTGTTCCCGCCAAAAAACAGCTACAGATTAGTTTAGTTTAGTGAGCGGTGCAACAGAATCGACACCAGTGTAATGGTTTGTATGTAATTCGGCCACGTTTCGGCTGTCGTTGATGTCGTGACGAACAGTCACTGCACTTTTATCCTTGTATTTTTAGCTTAGAGTTGTTATTTGTTTGGGAAGCTAAAACATGCCATTATTTTCATATTTAATCTACGACTTGCGACGTCCTCAGTACCTTTGATCGGTGTTTTAAAACTATATTTTAGAGTACGTTTACATTAGTCGATACAAAACAGTAGGTAAAACGTAATTGTTTCACATTGAATCTTATTACCTACTAAATACATTTTCGAAGAGTGAGTTAGAAGAAGAAGTTGAAGACAAGGAAGGCTCTTATTATACATAAAAAATATGTTACATCAATGACTCGAAAACTAAAAACCAATAGTTTAGTAAGATTTTACTTAAAAACCAAAGTTTTAAAGTAAAGTTCTATCATTATTTACGGGATATTTACCGTGATTATGTTGTGGAATGAGCTCTCGATATAACGCCCGATGAAATAAAACTTTAGTAAATAACCGTGATAGTTTAAAACAGTGTTTTTAAGTAAGATGTTTATTCCTGTCTATATCAACTAACGTAAACTTGCCCCTTCAATGTTACGTCCCTTAAACACTATAGATGACTAGTCAATTATAGATACTACAAAACAGTTTTGTAGACCATTTATTTATTAGATCAGATTAAGCGTATTTTGCTTCATCATTTAAAAGTATACAAATACGTAAAACAACTAACATCTGTTACAACCCAGTTTCATTTATCTGAATAGTTTGTTTATTTAGGCGTAGTTCCCAATTGTAAGTTCTTAGCAGCATTACTTTGATCATTTGGATTGTCTCTAGATTTTCATCGGCTTGGATACAATCCTTTTGTTTTTTGTTGTATAGTAGGCTAAGTAGTCTTTGTAGTTTGTTGTAGTTAAAAATCATCATGGTAATTTCAAATCGAGGCTGAATGCAATAATTTTTAATTTGTTCCATATTTAGGTATAAGACTCAGTACAGTAAATTAGAACGTAGATTCTCATCGAACGAACGATCGGTTGATTGAAAGTGGTTTCTCTTTCTTGTTGATTTCTCGTTTCGTTCATTCTTGATTAGAAAGGCGGCAGAAAATGCTCAAAATAAAAAATGCCACCTAGTATATAATACTAAAATACCAAGGCTTTAACAGAATAAATAAAACATAATTATAAGGGAAGCGCAAGGTCGGAAGACGCAAGATGTCGTAGCTCCGTCAGGGAGTTGATAGGAATAAAGACGGTGGAACAACGCGCTAGATAAAAAGGAAAAAGAAAAATAAAGAAAGGAAAGTTAAAGGAAAAGGAAAATAATAAAATTGCTAGATTAAAGGAAAATTTAAGAAACTATAGCCTACATTCAAGAAAAAGCATTGTTATAAAAAATCTACACAAATATTCAACAGAAACTTTGTATAATAAAGATACATGAATCTGGAGCTGTAACTCTCTTGAAATATACAGACATTTTATCGTTAAAACCTTATACATTAATGCACTCATAGCCCCACATCGAAAGATTCAATAACCATTGCTATATAAGAGAAGTACCCAGATGAAGAATATGCATAGAAATCACTACTGTGTCAATGGAAAATAACGGAGGTCATTACGACTGACAATCTTGGCAGGGCTTAGCAGCTCTCTTCTTTCTGTTCTCCTCTACTTCTTCAACTTCTTCATTAAGTTCCTCGCTATCCCTTCCGAGTCTGATAAAATGATCCCTGGCCCTGCTTTTCCTTTGAGGGTATCCGCTTACAATCAGATCTGAAGTCTGCTCCCCGGTCTTCTCATCTTCGGCTGATCGCCCAAACCTCACAAAGCTGGGGTCTCTTCCGAATCTGACGAAACTGGCAGATTTTTTAGATGGTGCGTCTAGTTCATCTTCGTAAGCTTTGAGGATAGTTACTAAGTCTTCGGTAGAAAGGGTGAGAGGTTGGGATCTTCCAAAGCGGAGAAAGCTGTTGCCTCTTCTGCTAGGACGTTCGAAGGCTTCGCGCAGGTCCGCTGCCGACGGTTCTGGAGGATATGATCTGCCAAACCTGTGAAACAACAATACATGGAAGGTTAGCATTCTTCTCTTTTCTAAACGTTAAAAAGCTTATGAGTTTCTGAATGGAATTTTTCAGTTTTCTTTGGTGAATTTAAACCTTAAGTAGTATAAAGTTTCTGGCCTGTCTGCTCAAAACGCAAATTTTATATTATACTAACTTTGAACTAAAATAATTACTTAATACAGTTTTTTTTATTTGTGCAATAACAATTAATGTGTTTATTTATTAGGTAGAGTATTAACTATCAACATTCTGAATTTCACTCAAATCCATTAAACCGTTCAGTACGTTCGTACAGCAAAGTATATAGGTTCATACCCACACCTTATTAAACTGCATCCAGAACCACCCGACGGTGGGCAGCAGCGTCCTCTCAGTTAATTCAGGTGGTGAGCTTTCTGCGTTCCCCAAGCCACCTACCAAGCGTGGGGATTCTGGCTTATCCAACATTGTTGATGATGATGATGATGATGAACAAAATTTTGCACTGCACTGCGTATATGTAGCAGATTGTCAGGTAGCGTAGTGGTACTGACATCTTTTGTAAAGGCGATCTACCACCTAGTGGAGTAAGCAGAGATAATGGATCATCCTCATACCTGATCATACTCCTGTCAATGGCACTTCTCCGCCTAGCCTCTAGACCCGGAGACCTCCTGACCGGCGAGGCAACAGCTCCCACTACCAGGCACACTGCTGCCATGACGATCATGCTTCGGGAGCAGTACATGATCAGGGTCTGGGGACAAAATGGTAGGATACACAGGTTAGAATATAATGAAGGCGGTTTTAGTTGGCTACTTACTCTATAATAATCTACTTGCTGGTAGATTTCATTAGATCTTTTACTGGCTCAGTCATATAGCACAAAAAAGAGGCAAGGTGTAGTCGAGGTGGCGTCGTTTTAGAAGAGTCAAGGCGAAGATGACCTTGCCGCGCCACCGCCTCGACCCCGCTCTGACACCGCCTAGGCGGCGCTGTGACTCTGGCAGTGTGCGCAGATCAATTAGATTTTATAGAAAAGCTAGAATATGCATTCAGCCCCCACGCCCCGTCTCGACTCTTCATTATGTGTGCGATCCGCCTTATACGAGTAGCTCAGTTGGCAGGTCACGAAGTAGAGCTATTCTGTCTTGTGAGCTATAGCGTGAGTTCGATTCCCATGTAGTATAGTTTCTTCTGCGTTTGGGTGTTATAAATATTAGTATCTAAAGAATGCAATTAAAAATATAAGTATTCGGCTAGGTCTGGTCCCATAGTACGAGATTTCCTTTGTTTTTGACTGTGTAAAAGATTTTAAAAAAGTAAGTTCGTATAGGCTGAGTGGCCAGCCCTAGTGTCAGAGTTAATGTGCTGCCCGAAGGCCTCTGACATGGCTGACGGTTGTTGTTGTAGAAACTAGAACAAACAACCGGGACCAACAATTTAACGTGTCATCCGACCCACGGTAGCGCTCAGAAATAAATGCCAAATAAATTTTATAAATAATGTAAAAACAAATGTAAAAGATAACTATGCGTATGTTATAATGCAGAAATAAAGGATGATAAGGTGTTAAAAAAACAAGTTGTGCCGATCCCACCTATAATAATCGGTTAAAGACAGGAAGATGATGATAATTTGGCTAGATGGCGCTGTTTGAAATGTCCATCATTTTATTGTAATAATAGGTACGTCAAGTAAGCTTTTAAGCTAAAAATATATTGTATTTATGTTTGTAGATACAATGAGATTAAATGCTATACAAAAGGTATGAAGCAGGTACGAATTAAAGGTCTAAAAGGGTTTAAAAGAATATACGACTGTCCAGATCAGAATGTCCTAACCTTTATCAGGAAACATTAGAACTTAGCAGCACCGTAAAGTTAGGAACTAATTACCAGTGTTGGATTCAATTCCAGACAAGGACGAGTATATATTAACGAAGCCTATTCACGAACAGAACGACCGGATAAAATTCCAGAGTACCTAATCTACGTAACCCAATACTGCTCTATATACCAGCGCTGTTAGTTTGAACACCGTTATCCTTCTAGGATTTCATTGCACTCAACCTACCTATACATTAGTTATCATTATAGGATAGATTTTGATATACGATTTTGTAACAAGGTAGGTATTAATTTTAAGGAAAACTACATCAAACCAAACTACCACTTACTTAACCTAGCATCATACCACTGTCCGGACTGAAATTATGCCACGCCACATTTTAGAGAAAAAAAAATATTTTTTTTGCAATGTGCTCGTGTCCTCCTTACATCTTGAATGACGATTGAAGTTAGAGCTCTGGTTCTTGTCTTCTCTGTGCTATATAATTAGATACTAAGAAAAACAATGCCGCTTATGTTAAGCTTGTATCAGATTGTCCTTCTTATTGGCACGGAACGAATACAGATAGCCTTATCGGGATACATCTGGGAAAGGCACTAATTAATGTATTCTAGGGCGATCGCTTTACCTAGTTACCAGGAATTTTGGGAGATTAATCATTATCTTTTTTTTTATGGTCAACAGGGGAGGTGTTTGAGCACAGCTTACCCGGTATTTTGTGACAGTATGGTAAGAGATGGTTAAAACACCAAGCCTAGAATGCGAAATGAATCTCATTTGCATTCATTTTGACTCTCATTTTCATTTGGGGCAGATTTTCAACTTGAGGGTGCATGTAGCTAGCAGTGCTAGAAAGTAAACTACATCTTGGTTTCTTCACGTTTTCTTTCGGTAGGTCAAACTTGTGGTTGGGAAATGAAACCACACCGTGCAGAGAGCAAACCGAACGTGCTAACCCTTGAGCTATTCGCTACAAAATGTAATATAATCTGTGGTAATATTTTAATCTGAAGAAGCTTAATATTATGAAAGTTTTCATGCAAAGTGTAATTTACCGGTGGATTAGCTCCACATGACATGGAAGTTTGTAGTCGCATTCACAGAACGACTATAATATAGTTTATACATTTTTTTGCTCACAGCTTACTAAGCTTTGTAATAGTCCTGTCCTGGATTTAGGCCTACCGTCGATGGGAGATTGGGCCATGTTCACCATGCTGGCCCAGTGGCGAGTTGGCGGATTCAGATACGACATCCACGTTTCATTCACTCATGTTTTCCTTCATTCAAATGCCAGTGGTATGAAAATACGATCATAAATTTGTGCGCAAAAAGTCATAATATCAGTAATGGACAAATCATTAATAAAACACGAATTTGCAAAAGTTTTTATCAGGTATAATGACAGATGAATGTTTACACTCCTGCCGTTTCACGTCGAATTTGCAGAAGCAAAATAAAATATCAAAGCGATTAATAAAACAAAGTTGTTTTGGCTGAATTCTGACAAACATTGTAGAGTTGCTAAGAAGTTTTAAAGATTATCGTTAATTTTTGGAACATTGTCGTTGTTAAATAGATAAGTTTCCGCTTGAATTTTCAGTTTCATTTATTGTCAAATAATAATAATAATAATCTTTTTGACATGTCTGTAATGGTAAGTCTATGATCGAAGGAATCATCTCTGGAGCTACCAACGCAATATCGGATTCTACCACCAAGCATTAATGCGTTAACCTTTTACTTTGTTTCGGTTGGAAGGGTACGTAGCTAGTGCAATTACAGGGTAATTATTAATCTTGGCAGAGTGTTCGTGGTGGTGATACAATGTACAATTGTACATGATAGCTCTTCAATCTTCCCGGTGGCGATCACTGATCTAGCAATGTTTCTCTATTTCAGTTGGTTAGTCGCATTAGGAGAACACTCTGTTATAGAGACTTCGTTGCTGCCTTAATGAGGTCCTTCCAGCGCGTAGGGGATCTACCTCGACCTCTCTTTCCTGCTACTTATTACAGGGGTAATTAGTTTCAACGTATAGTAATATATTATCTTTGGTTTCAACTTATAGATAAATGTTTCACAGAAATTAACGACAATACAGCGGCTTTTCAAATCATTATTTGTTACTCAACGTTACACAATGAAAATTTTTGAGCATCAAAAAAAGGAGTTTCTCATTTCGGTCAGAACATTTAAAAACAAAATTGTTTTTTTTTATTTGAAAGTATATTTTTTCGGATTGGATATATTTTCAGAAATTACATCAAATTCGTTTCAGTAGTTTGGTTTTAAATTAAAAATAACTGAAAACAAAAATGATGCACATAAAAGTAAACACATTTTCGTATTATGTATTTTTATTTTGTAAAAAACAGAAAGACCTATATTAGAAAGACAATAAGTACCTATTGAGCACACAATGATGTAAGCAAATTTTATAGTCCTTCATTCGTATACTCCACGTCGTGATCCCTCTTTATTTCCGGATTTACCCGCAATTCAAACCGACTAACTTCTCGGGATTTTAAGGAAACATGAAATTTTATTTACATGTACGTTACAAATGCCTAAACATAACGTACTTACTTTCCTGGTTTTAACAATACATATCTGTTAATTGCTAAACAGTGTTACCATGTCAACTAAATAATAATACCTCTACTTACTTTCAATACATCTTACTAATTCCACTCTGATCCACCAAACTCTTTTTGCTGGTGGGAGATAATCTCTTTTCAATTTATCCTGGTCGACGCGACGGGTTATTAAACTGCTGGCATTTATTTGGACTAACGCATATAAGCATTCCTATTCAACGTGGCCATTAAATCTGGGTATGTCCTTAAACTGCAAACAGACCCATCGGAGGACGGGCAGCGGCGTCCTCTTGGTTAACGGTAGTGAGCATTCTGCGATCCCCAAGCCGCTTGCCAAGCGAGGGGATAATGGCAACACCCATCTATTCGGAGGCCTTCGTCCAGCAGTGGACGTCTTATGGCTGACGACGATGAAGATGTCATCCAGGTAGTCAAAATTGAAGTCGTTTTTTTTAAATCTGTTAATCATTTCTACAAGTTTCCTTTGGATCCTATGTCTAAATCAGAATTGTTTTCTGTTTTAATAATAGCCAACTAGCAATCAACTAGCCATTAAAATGCAAATTATTCAACCCCTTTTCAAGTAGATTTGTTCACAACAATTTATGCATGTTTTTGAGATATTTGGATTTCTGATTTTGGGAATGACCTTTACATTAAAATAAAGTATTAATTTTATACTTTACTTTGATATGAACAAGTCGTTTTTCGCAGTTTCTTATTAGAATTACGCAACGTAGACCACTTTATATAACTAGACAAGTGCTTACCATAATAACTCTATCACCCAACTTTTGGCATGATTTCGTTAAAATCTCGGGCCAATCGGACTCAATTGGCAAGTAACTGAGGCAGACCAAGAGAGAGGCCCGTGCCCAGCAGTGGGATAAAAAGACTACGGATCATGATAGAACTAGTCTCGTAGCTTGAGACTCCTTACAGCGTAGGCGGCTGCCTCGACTGGGACTAACAACTTTATAATGAGTAAACCCATTATGTAAATTATACGGATTCACAAATACTTAACCCCATCAAAATAAGAAGCAGATTAACCCGACCTCTGACCTTTTCAGCATGACATATTTTCCCACGCAAAGTAGTAAAATATCAATGAATCGCGACAATAAAATGGGACAACATACTCTAGTTTAGAGACAAGGTCGGAGCGCTAGACTCCTTGGCGTCTAACTAAGCTCGCCAAATGCGTGGACAGGGTCACAGTGTTGACAGTTTTAAAACTTGAATCCTAGCATTAATTTTAATAGTGTTTTCCTCTGCAGAAGTTCGTCTGGATCAGCCATACTCTAAGTGTGTTCCGCGGAACCCTAGGGTTCTGCGATACCCCTGTATCGCAGATAGTGGAACCCTGTGGGGTTCCGCAAGAATAAAAAAAAAACACCTCTCTCTGGTCGACCGTTTTGACGCGGCGTATCACGATTCACGAGGCGCAGCCGAACATAAGTCGCCACCCACCACAGTATACTTTGTTCATTCAAATGATTGGCATAATTTGTCAAAGTACCTTTTTGTGTCAAAAAGGCACTTTTAAAAACTATTGTTTATTGTAGGGTTCCGTCAAGTATTTCGCTTTCCAAAAGGGTTCCGTCACCAAAAAAGTTTGAGAACCGCTGGTCTAGATAACCACAGTATCAGATATTCTACCTCCAACCCGTAGCATCGTACATTACGACGTTTTGGAATAAATGGTGCTGTATGTACGTATATCCAGCAAAATCATAGAACTGATGAGAGATGAGTCATTATTGAATGTCTCAGCCCCAACCAAGTTATGCCCTCGAATATGTTTTATTTGGGTATTTGCTATTCGTTAGGTAGTAGGCGACTAATGTTTCAATATATAAAACTTTCTGCACTTGCGGTTCTACCAGCCCTGCGGCAAGGATCAACTAGCGACTAAATATAAATAATCGACTCTTAATCTATTTAACCATGCCAAAAATCACGTTGATCCATTGTTGCGTGAAAAAGAAACATGAAACACAATACTATATGGGTTATATGACTGTAGTTAAGAAGCTACCCTAGATGGATAGACGGAGAGGCAGACTAATACACGATTAATATCGGGGTTTTGTTGGATATTCTTAAGTCACGGGACCCTAAAAATCAAACCACTATCAAACCATCCCAACTATCGTCTAACGAGAGAACGATAGTGAAAAATGCCCCATTCGTTTGATTTCACTTCATGATAAAACTCTAGAAGAGATTAATCTCCCTTTGAAACTTTCTTTAGTTTCAAACTTTAACAATAGATACTCTACAAGTCTACAAATACAGATTAATGGCCTCTAGTAGGTTGGAAGTAGAGATGGCGGAGTAAATAGTCAAGATAGAGTTCCTAGTGACAGTTTCAGATGTGTTCTTCAGACAAGCATAGTACCTAAGTTAGTTTTTAGGTTAGGTTAATTCGTAAAACTCTTGAAGGAATTAAGGCTTAGGTCTCTTGGCTAACAAAATCTTAAAACATTACGAAGTATTTAGAACCAGTTTTTAGTTTGTTAGTTCTTTGACTTGACCAGAAAATGTGACCGGAGTAACGATAACCAATTGCTTGTTTATTGTGGTCCACCCAAAGAAAATATCAAATTTAAAAGTTGGTCTAAATAAATATTTAAGTTAATTTTGTTAAGTAATTTTTTGATCTTAAAAACATGAAATTTGCGAGCGAGAGAGCTAAACATTTCTGACAGCCTTAAGGCATGACCTTAAGCCCCAGATCAACAAGCGCCGCTATCTCGTACGCGCATTTCACCATTGTTGCCATGATATAATTTTCGAATGTTTTGTACATATTGTAATATAAGGAAGGTTTTTCCTCACATCATACATTTTATTAATTAGTGTTAGTAAGTATATTCGTGTTTTGTGCTCATGTGTGAAGCTGTGTGTATATTTTTTGTTATTCTATAGGTACGTAGCTTACGTACCGTATGTCTGTGCGAGTTTCGGTGAATTTCTGAATAACATTTTATATACTCTGATTTAACATAAAGGCTAAGACTAACTCACTCGAGAACTGAAGTTTGCACTATTCGGACATTTTTGTAATAAATTGCTCCTCTGTAACATTGTCAACTCTGTACTTACTAGTGGTCGTATTGTGTGATCACAGAAAAGCGAAGGCCCTACTAATACTTCTCTCTTCAGTGTGTGTGATAATTCTACTCGATGCTGACATAAAGATGGTCCTTTGTATCTTCGGGAAGCGTTAACATTATCGCCAATAAATCGGATGATAAAATGTAGAATTGGAGGGTAGAGTTACGGAATGATTGTGGGACTCGTGACGTACTGGAAATAGAACCGGTAGTTATTTATACCGGTAGCAGTTACTATTGAGGTATGAGGAACATCGCACGCTCATCTCATAAATTCAAATTCATTTTGTAATGTTACCTGCTCTTGTTAAGAGCGTTATCATCGTCATAATTTTATTATGCCACCGAAATAAATAAAATAATAAGTCAGAAATAATAAATAAGTCATAAAATTTCAATTTTATTATGAATAATAAGTTGTAATTTAAATAAAATTCGTCCGTACACGGTCGTATACCGTAGAGCAAACATATGAGATTGTAATAATATTTGCTCTTCAAAATGTGCATAAAAAGCTAGCTTTTATTTGTGCCTCTCTATAAATAAATTATATATCTGTGAGCCAACCATTTTTGGGATAATTATGTGACCTACAAAGCGTGATGTACTGTCTAGCGCTGTGAAATTCGGATAGAGTTGCCGCGTTGTTTCCAACACGCAAAAATAAAATCAGCAGAGATCCACTCTATTAGATTAGGATTGGCCGCCACTTTGAAAGAATTTGGATGCTCTTTCCCTAATCAACCTTACAAATACAAAGTTGCGTATTAACTAAGTACATAATTAGTAACACCTTTTTATGGAACTGAAGGACTAGACTTTATATTTTTTACTACCACTTAGCATAAAATTACAGAGCTAAACTAGTGTACCTATTCTACTGAACTTCGAACTTTTTTGTAGTGATAGGACTCTACTGCAGAGTCCACTTACCCTTGGGGCCCTAACAGGTTGATCTGATTGACTATTTCGAGATAATCTAACTGATCTTATAACAGATTGAGATCTGATAGAAGAGAGACTCGAGAGTCCTCGAATTCGGCGGCGAGGTTGGCGTGTGTATGCATGGGATTTGTACCAAAAACTGAATAATTGCTGTTGTCCTCCAACTTAAGAATGGTCCTTAGAGGATCTAGCTCTCTCTCTCTCTCTATATATAATCAAAGGAGTGGTCGGATCGATGCGAGGAGTGGTAAGATCGGACATCCTTGTATCAAAGTAAAAAAAAAACATATTTCATTAATTTGACAGGCTGTTTGAAGAGGTTATGCTATTGTAGTTCAAAAATATTTATTCCTTTTAATCCTTTTCAGCATTTTGAACACTGTCTTATGAGAGAGAGGGAAGTACCACACCTTTGCCAGTTATTCAATCGCCAAACAGTAGTGTACAAGCATTACTATGTTTCGGTTTGAAGGGCAATGTTACCAGACAAATTACTGGGTATGAAGAGATTTAACTAAAAATATCAATCATTCCTAAAATCTGCCATACGCTCTATTTTACGCAAATCATTAAAATACGGCGAACATAACAGTTTATCTAAAGTGGGGTAACGACGCGTCAAGATGTCGGCGATAAAGGAAAACGTAGCAAACACGTAACATACGTATCTACGTGAATACGCAGGTATTTACTATGGTATATATATATTATATATTTACTATACTAAACAGTTTAATTGGTCTACCATAACGGGATAATTTAATGGGTGAATATGAAGTCACTGATCTATGGGCGTAGAAATAACTTCATTTTATGACGTTGGTTTGATTTTCAAGCGACTTCAAAAAAAGAGGTTCTCAATTCGACTCTCTGTTTTATCTTTTTTTTATATGTATGTTACGCGATTACTCCGCCAATTATAAACTGATTTTGTTGTTTTTTGTTTGGTAGGTTAATACTTCAGAGGTGGTCCCATATAATTTTTATCGAAATCGGTTCAGTATCAGGTTTTTAAATCAAAATTACTACAAAATATGAAGATTTCATCCAGGTATTCAAAGATGAAGTAGGTTGTATTTTTTTTAAAGCGTATAATTGTGGCTTTGTTATATATTTTTTATCGGGTTCAATGCACTGAAATCGAGTTCCAGGGTTTTTTCCTGAGAGCAATGAAACTGTGGAATGAGTTTTCTACTGAAATCAACCGGCTTTTTTTGTGAACGATCAAGTGACGAGATGAGCAAGACGTCCGCCTGGTGGTAAGCGTCACGCCTGCCACTAACAGTAGCAGTGCTAGAATTGTGAACTTGCGAACACAATCCTCCGCCGCACTGCACTGCGCTCGTCACCTTGAGATATTAGATGTTAAATCTCTTCATACCCAGTAATTTCTCTAATAATGCTTGCACACTACTGCTTGGTGGTTAAATAACTAACATCATTTAAGTATAAAGAATATCAATTTCAGCTCCTACTTACTATTGCCGTTATCCAAACGTTAATCTCAGTTGAGGTTGCTTAACTTCGACAATATTGCCATGGCCACTTTGCACTATAACTTTCACAAGGTTTAGTAAGTTATTGGCGAAATCATCTTATAAGGGCATCCATCAAAAGTTGGGCGACTTGCAAATGTGATTAGTGATCGAAAGGTTTCGTAAATAGATTTTCCACCTTCACTGTAAGTAGAACTTACAGTGAACCTTTATCAAAAACTAAGTAGTACACCTACTTCGTTTTTGATAATGGATGAGTTAGCCACCACTCAAATTGCATAGATCATATCATACCAGCATAGATGACATAGATCTTAATAACCTCTATCTCATAAGACAGTGTTCAAAATGCTGAAAAGAATTAAAAGGAATAAATATTTTTGAACTACAATAGCATAACCTCTTCAAATAGCCTGTCAAATTAATTAAATATGTTTTTTTTACTTTGATACCATGATGTCCGATCCTACCACTCCTCGCATCGATCCGACCACTCCTTTGATTATATATAGAGAGATAAAGAGCTAGATCCTCCAAGGACCACTCCTAGCTTAGCTTGGAGGATTTAGCATAACATTTCAGTGACTCCTAGCAACAGAAATTATTCAGTTTTTGGTAGAAATACGATGCATACACACGCCAACCTCACCGGCGAATTCGAGGACTCTCGAGTCTCTCTTCTAACAGATCTCGATCTGTTATAAGATCAGTTAGATTATCTCCAAATAGTCAATCAGATCCTAAGCCTAAAGGACACTCCTTTCTGGGATGTCAGGGAAAGTCTGACCCCACGACGGTCAACCCAAGATTTGTACCGTAGAAGGTACCTTCACACTAGTCGCCTATAATAATTAGGTCTAGCGAGATCTATGCTTGCCAAACGTCCGGTGACGCTGAAGAGAGCAATAAATAAATATAAATATTGGGGGACATTTTACACACATCGCCATCTAGCCCCATACTAAGGAAAGCTTGTATTATGGAAACCAGGTAGCTGATAGAATACTTACATACAATATTTTTTCGTAAATAAGTATATAAGTACTTATAATACATACTACACCCAGACACAGAACAAACACCTATGTTCGTCAGATAAACATTTTTGTCCTGGGTGGAGATCGAACCCATGCCCTACAGCTCTGAAGGTAGACATGCTACCAGCTGAGCTACAAGGCTGTCAATAGCAAGAGTCAAGCATAAAAAATGATACAGAGGTGCGAACGAACGAACTAAGAACTTAAATAAGACAATATTATAATATATGATCTTTTATAATTATTGAACTTGTCTCGGTCTCTCATCAGTGGTATTTTAACAAAAGAAAAACCGAAAAATATATATTTGAGATTGATCAATAACATATTAGTATCAAATTTATTAGACAATCAGCATGTACCAAAGGGTACGTGCTATGTGTCTATTTAACAAACTCGATCGTGTTATCAACCGACTTCAAAAAAGGAGCTTGTCAATTCGACTGCATATTTTTTTTTTGTATTTATGTTACGCGATTTCTCCGCCAATTATGAACTGATTTTAATGTTTTTTTTTTGGTAGGTTAATACTTCAGAGATAGTCCCAAGTACATTTTATCGAAATCGGTTCAGTAGTTTGGTTTTTAAATTAAAATTACTAGAAAATATGAAGATGTCATCCAGGTGTTCGAAGGTGAAGGCAATTGTATTTATTTTTAAAAGCGTATTATATAGATTAGCAGCCAGTCAACTCTATAGCTGTGTAGGTAGGCAGGCAGCAGTCTATCTGCTTGTTGAACTATGGCATATTCTATTACAGCACTTACAAATTTAAATCCATACAAATATAGGCATCCAAAAACCACTTAAACTTCTATTCAAAGACCTAAGCAATATCGTTATCCGAAACCAATCATATTAATCTGATTTCCACAGGTTTCCAAAGCTCGTTTAATATTATGACGTTCTTTACAAACATGTTTTCCTTACGAAGCGACTTGATATTCTTCTGATCGTTTAATCGCGAAAAGGTTTTGAAGATGATAAAAAAAATCTGAGATGACTTGTTGAATGGAAGAGCAATCTATGAGAAGAGATGTGTGTAATCGTGGTAAGTAATCGTTTTAGATACTATTCTCCGAAACGTTTTTTTTAGGGAAACTATTTTCTCTCGACAACGGCAAATCCAATAGGAGGCTATCATAGTTAACGGTTGTTTACGAGATTGTTTGTCTTACAACTTCATTTAATACGCCTAAAATGTGTTCTATGTATAGTCTAAATGCCTAAACTAACGCTGCGAAAGTGTGAACTGGTATATTAGTTTGCTTTTTCGTTTAGTTTTTATCACAGATAAAATAATACTATAGTTTTTTTACATCCAAATAACTGCTTCGAAAACGGTTTTAACTATGTTATAACGGTTTTAACTATGTTATAACGGTTTTAACTATGTTATAACGGTTTTAACTATGTTATAACGGTTTAAACTATGTTATAACGGTTTTAACTATGTTATAACGGTTTTAACTATGTTATAACGGTTTTAACTATGTTATAACGGTTTTAACTATGTTATAACGGTTTTTACTATGTTTTCAAGTCACAATTTGTTTTGTGGTAATTTTTGTATCTTGCTCACATTATTAAACTACCTTCTGGGAATAGGCAACGAAGGGTGATTTGATAATATTCCACCATGGAATACGTAGCCTTATGCGGATTGGCGATTTCACGTAAACAATAGACTTTACATACTCCAGATAATAATAATAAATACAGATTTTCTCACTACGCCCTTTATTTGTGTGTGATGCAAAAATGTATGACGTTTTTAGGTAAGCGGTGCGTTTGTTTTAAAAACATGACTAAAACTGACTGTGTTTACAGTAAAAGCTATAAAAATGAATAAAACAGAAGACGTAGTAGGTATTATTGTATTCTCTGACAGAAGTACAACATAGCACTGACTCTCAGTTATAATGCCAATAATAAATGCAACATCTTGTCGCGAGTTGAATAGACTAGAGCCAGTGTCGGGTGTTTCCGCCTCATTGATATACATTGCCACCGCGGCTTCACCCTTTGTTCTATGATATTAATAGTATTGTTTTATTGACATACAGCACCGAAGTAAAGCAACGGGCAGCTCGGTCAGTCTTCGGATGGGTGACCGCGTTTACAATGGCGTACTACAGGCAAAACTTTTCGCAAATGGCGCCAGCGACGGTCCGGATGTGGCATAATCGAGTTTTCTTGTTAATCGTTGCATAAATCTCTTGATGAGGGCGTTGTCAATAATCTAGTCTAGTCCAATGATAAATACTGGGTACTGTGCCTTGTTTTAAGAACCTATGCAGCTGTTGACATCTTGAAAATAGATTTGTAGGTTAGTTAGTTAGTTACATTTTATGTTGGACAGAGATTTAATTAGCAAGGCAAAGGATTGCTGTACAAACCAGTATAATTATGCAGATTCTTCATGGGTAATCCGAGTCTAATAAGATTAAAACCATTAAATTGTAGAAAAAAAACTACAAATGTTGGAGATTGACAGTTGACCATGGCCGCGCAGAAAACGCAGTGCGGATCCCCATTGAACGCTACCGAGGATGACACGATAAATTTTTGTCCAATACAGTAGGGTAACGCGGAACGGTATTTCTTTTGTCATTATTTTTAAAAAGATTTCGACAAGAAACACCAAAGCCAAGCCACTCTGTACATATAGCGTTTTTTGTCTACGATTTATGCAAGTGACAAAAATTCTTACTTACTCGCAATTGAAAGTGCGCCAAATTCTCTATCGCACTGCGATCCAAAAGTCTTTGCCAAGTCTTAGAAAGCCAGCATTACACATATACAGGGTTAGTTCTAATCAGTATACAAGGTTAGTTCTAATCAGTATCAGCATTATTTTAAGGGCAAGTTGTTTGTATGGTACGTCATTCAAACAACTTGCCCTTAAAATAATGCTGATGAAGTTGTTTGTATGATACGTCATACAAACAACTTGTACTATGGGGCCAACATTGAGATCGCAAAATAAGCAGCTGCTTCATACATTTTTCCCAAGGTCGATGAAATTTTTGTATGGAACAGCTGATATTTTTTTCGCGATTTCAATGTTGGCCCCATAGTAAAAGATTTTTTTGTTGTTGTTTTGATGTACAGAATATGCCCTTAAAAGGATGCTAACTGATTAGAAACTAACCCTGTATTTCAAAATTGTATGGCGAGCGATATTTTATCATAACACGAAATATTTTAGCATCTTCGTCGTATCGTCGTCTGTGATGGCTTTAACGATGTGGCCTAAAGAAGTTTAGGCCACATTATCTCATTCAAGTTACAGAATAAGGTAGGTATAACTCAGAAACGGGATCAAATTACCTTATTATTAAAGAGGTTTTACACCGCGCTGGGTTTAATGCTCATTAAGGTCTTCTTACACACTAGTTGGCGGTTATTAAGTTTAAATGGGAAACCTGAGATGTTATTGTGCGAAATTGATTAAATGTTTGGCTAAACAGTAACGCCATCAAAAGCTTTATTCTATAAATTGATAAGCTATTACCCCTCTTAGGGCAAGGGTGGATTCAGGGGGGTCATGGGGTCATGACATTTTTTCATTGCGTTTACGATGGTATCTCCTATGTTTTTTGTATATATAAAAGTACTCTATCAGCTATCTGGTTTCCAAAATGTAAGCTTTGCTTAGTATGGGGCTAGATGGCACTGTGTGAAAATGTCCACCAATTTTTGTATTAGGTATGTTTTTTGATTGTTTTTTTTATTACTATAATATTTAAACTTATTCATCGATTGTCATCGGAACTACCAACCGTCATAAGCATTAAACAATAAAACGTATTTCAAACCTATTTTAGTTAAAATGGAACATTAAATTAAGATACTAAAATAATTAATCTAGTCATAATTACTAAGAAAATAACCCACCCCTAACTGTACCTGGTGCAAAGGCGCCTATAAATGTCCACCGAAATTATTTATTATTATTGATATTGCAGTGATGTTTATTACATAATGATAGGTACCATCAAATTGATAAACATATAAAATAGGTATCTCATGTTTGGATATCTAGAGTTACGTCATATGTCACGTTCAAGACGAAGGTTGGCAAGATATAGATAGGTCTACCTGATGGATAAGTAAGGTTATACCTTCAAACATGGTGGGTTCAAATAACTTGTCAATCTATAGAGACAACGTTTTAACCTATTTTAGTTGCGTGAGAGCGATAAATTATATATTATGAGAGAGCGCTTCAAGTAGGTCTTCGTTTTGTAAAAAGGTATTATTATCAAAGCAAAACAAGTCAAAAGAATAAGTTAATGTTTCTGGATTATATAATTTTTTTCACGTTAAACAGTCAAAAACATCAAGTACATCGCGGGAAATCATAATAATACGCTTTTAAAAAAAATACAACAGACTTCCACTTCGAATACCTGGATGACATCTTCGTGTTTTCCAGTAATTTTGATTTAAAAACCAAACTACTGAACCGATTTCGATAAAATGTATATGGGACCACCTCTGAAGTATTACTATCATATCATAATTGGTGGAGTAATCGCGTAACATACATACAAAAACAAAAACAAAACGTACATTGGAATTGAGAACCTCCTTTTTAAACAATTCTTAAATTATAGCTATTTCGTAATATGCAACAGTAATAATTATGCAGAAGCGTTGTTATGTTATTTAAATAGGTAGGTATTTCTTTCTACTGATTAGGTATAAGTAAATGTATTCTGTTTCGAACAAAATTAGACCTGTTATTCCTAGTAAACAACATGCAATTTCCCTAAAAATTGTTAATCGTCCCTACATTATGACTTCACAGCTTCTATATCCTCATAACTTCTAGACCGATTTAGCTTCAATTTCATATTTGATTTGATTTTGATGATCATCATCATCAGCCCGGAGACGTCTACTGCTGAACGAAGGCCTTTCCCTTAGACCGCCTTACTGTGATTTGGGTTAGGTATAATTATATTTTGAACTTGAAAATGGCGTTTGCTCGAAAGACTTGCCTAAAAAATTCCGTAAAAGTCAGATCAAATGGTTAGCAAGTTAAATGAATTTGCATAAATTGCCGATTCATCCAACTAGATTCAGAGATCTTTGCTACGCCTGGTCTATAAAACTGACTCTATTTTGTATGCAGCAGACAGCCAAAGTTTGGGGGAACAAAGTCGAACAGCTCCATTCAATCGAATCAAAATGTAGGGCGTAGTACAAGGGTCTCTAATAGGACCTCTTCTACTCCTTAAAGTTACGAGTATGTCTCATTTGCAATGCTGATCCTAATATACCTCATTCTGATTTTTGAATATGTGATACTAATGTTGCTTCGTGGTTTTTATTTTTTCTCTTTTGGGTTTTACTCAATTTGTCACACTGTTTGATCCCGCTCCAGTTCGTTTCCAGTGAAAAGTATAATTATAGCCATTGAGCGCGGTAAAGCTGCTAGTTTTGGGGACTTTTGCGCCAGAAATTGGGAGTTAAATTTAATAAAATTAATCGAGTATCGAGTACATTGCCTTTTTGGTTGAGTGACGAACTTTTTACGAAGACATTTTTTATTTATTTAATTTAAGTGTTTGAGCAATGAGCATTTGGATTGTCTCTAGATTTTCATCGGTCTGGATACTTTACTTTTGCTTTTTGTGTAGTAGGCTAAGTAGTATTAGTAGTTTGTTGTAGTTAATTAATAAAACTTTATTGTAATAATGTTGACATTTTCTACAGACATAAAATAATATAATTTATCCATAATAGGTAAACGTCGCTACGATTTTATCATTTTGAATAATGTTTTAAAAAAAATGTCACATGATGAAGTTTTTTTTGACAGAACACGTTTATTTTTATTTATATCACCAATGTTTTTTAATCACAGCTAAGTAAGCATGACTGGCTAGTGCTTTGTAGAATCATCAAGATTGGTTCAGTTAACATATCAGAGAGATAGAGTCACATTTACATTGCAATAATATTAGTGTGAATGTAATACAGGTTTCGTAACAAGAAAGAGTTGATTGGAATCAAGGGTCGTTCTTTTAGTATCATTGGTTTCTGTGGATCATAATGGAAGCATGGGTCTATCCCACTATTCCCATCGAGTAATACTGATTATTAAGCATTGGTGTATTTATATTTTATTTATGTCGATGCGGTTTTGTATTTTTCACAAAAGATACATATTTATTTACTATTACGTACTTGATTTAATTTACAGAAAGGTAACATTATGATAAAGCTACACTTTTCTAGGTTTAACATTAGCCTAACATTTATTTTCAGTGCTTCTCCAAAACTCAAAACATGACAATTACGCCACTTTTAGAGATATCAACTTTTAGCCACTTTCAGTGATATAAATTCTATTTAATCACAAAGGATAACAATGTTTAATTATCTTGCTCAGTAAACAATTTTTACATTGAATCTGTCAGTCATTAGTGAGTGAAAAATATGAACAATAGACTTGTGATTTTATCTTGTAAAGATGCTTTAATTATTTCCTTAGGTAAATACCTACTATGTAAGACAAAGCGATATTTTTATTGTTCTCAATGATGGAGAAGATTTTTGAGTTATTTTACTTCAAAGTGCCTAAAGAGATACCTGCATTTTTACGTGTTGACAAAGGCATTGTTAAGTCTTTTGATTCCGCAGTTCCGTTACTAGAGGAATGTTTTTTTTTACTTTGTACAAAAGGGTTTTTTGGGTTCTATAATCCAGTTTTTTTTTAGTTTGCTGGTTTACATACAACATCCAGCCACAGTACTAGCATCTATGTTCGTCACAATAATGTTTGCCCTGGGTGGGAATCGAACCCACGCCTGACAGCTCTCAAGGCAGACATACTACCAAATAAGCTATAGATAAGGCAGTCAATAGTATAGGGATGAGTATTGCGACAAGTAATTAAAAAAAACTGAAGGATGAACTTAAATAAATATCGGTGGACATTTCACACAGCCCCAAACTAAGCAAATCAAACGTATTTCTCAAGGAATAAGGGATTTTTCGAGCATCTTTTGTTTGTTATATTTATAATAATCTTAATAGCTTTTGTAATTAAATCTCGGAATTTAGAAAAATATTATATGTCCCTCATGGGCTTTTGAAACTTAACCTATGTATTTATAAGATCTTGTACTATCACACAGTTTAACAATAACTGATTATGATTATAATAAAACTTTAGAACAAGCATAAATTTACCAAGTCTGAGGACTATTGCTAAGAATTCCCAAAAAAAATTTTCGTTATTAATGCATAGACTGTATGAAAATTATGACCACTGGCAGGACTTGGACCTGGATACGAGCAATCTCTGCGTTTCCGTCCCAACTGCTTTGCCAATAGAAATACCCAAAGTGAGGAAAATCTTCATATAAAATAGTCTCTTTCTTTTTTACGGTTAATAGACAAGTGTGTCCGGTGTGGTCGCATAGTAATCACAAATTTCAGCCTGAATGAGGAAATGGCTTGAAGTATCAAAACAAAAATAATAATAATTGTAGTTAAAAAATAATAAAAAAGCCTATTCGAAACGAAAAATGAACGACGAAATGAAAACGAAATTGTGTATTTAGTATCGGTTCTTTTTTGTATTTCTTTGTTTTTTGGTTATGCGATTACTCAGCTAATTAAAATTGTTATTATTTTGTTTTTTTTGCAGTAATTTATTTTAGTTGAATGTTTTATAAAAATAAATTATAAAAAATTGTAATTATTGTAATCTGCCTGAAATAAATAAACGAGTAATTGTAGTTGTTTTACAGGCTATAGTGCCTATAATAGCTAAACGATAATACATACGCTTAGAGTTAGTCGGTAAACAAAGTCATTTTAGAGAACTTATCACAAATTGTTGTTTTTCCAACGCGTACGAGTAGTTCCCTTATAGTAGAGCAAAATTGCGTTGTTCACCTGTATATAGTGTTTTTATTGGAATTTCAAGAACTGAAATTATCATGAATATTTATTATGTACTTACTATGTAAACTTCAAACAATGCAGACCTAAGTTATGTATTTAACGTGTATTGCCTAGTAAAAGTTGTGTTTTTAACGTTGTTGCACGAAAAAAATGCTATTTGAGCCCTACTATCTGTGCCCTACATATAGACTATTGACGGAATTATCATTGTCGTACTAATTATTTTATATATTAAGGTTTGTTAGTGTTAAAAAAACAAATCAACCGCTTCATAGAGAACTGTCATTAAGCCTCGAAAAAAATTATGGAACAGTTTATTTTCGCGATTTCTGGGTTAATATTGTGAAAGTTTTTCTGACGAGGACGCAACTTCTTTGCTTACTGCGTTTTTGATAATAATTTGATAATAATACTAAGTTTCCTCCATCATGAAGCCAGTGGTATTAGTTTTGTTTTTAAATCTGTACATAAATAAGAAGAATTCATTGGCTTCGAGATCAAACCCACAATGTCATGATAGTTAAGCGGGTCTTCTCCGAACTTGGCTCACTCGTCAGCCAGAAGACGTCCACTGCTGGACGAAGGCCTCCACCTTAATAGGGAGGGGTTGCCATAATCCTGCTTGGCAGGCGGCTTGGGGATCGCAGAGTGTTACCACCGTTAACTAAGAGGACGCTGCTGCCCGTCTTCCGGTGGTTCTGGATGCAGTTTTAGGACATACCCAGGTCGAACTTGGCTATCACGATTCTAAATCATTATGATAATACGATTTTTATTAAAAAAATACAACCGACTTCAATTTCGAATACCTGGATGGCATCTTTATATTTTCTAGTAGTTTTGATTTAAAACCAAACTACTGAACCGATTTTGATAAAATGTATATGGGACCACCTCTGTTCTCTCTAAGTATTACCTACCAAAAAATAATAATCAAAATCAATTCGTAATTGGCGGAGTAATCGCGAAACATACGTACAAAAAAAAAACAGTTGAATTGAGAACCTTCTTTTTTGAAGTCGGTTGAATATATGGCGGAAATACCCATTAATTCTTACTAAACTGCTTGGAAGATCTAGCTCTCTGGGTATATAATGAAAGCTAAACTGAGATATTTACATTTATAGCCTCGAGCTATTCTGCCTGACTGAAAAAGAATACTCGAGTAACAACCAAATGAAATATAAACATACAGCGAGCTGCCAAAACAGAAAAATGATAAAAGTAATTGGTGTCCCAAATATTCAATTTCACCGTTTATAAGGAGTTGGGATATTGCCAGAGTCCTTGCTTTGTAGACATCGCGTTAAGACAATGACATATTAATGCAGTTCTTTTTAGTTTAGACTATGCGAATTATAATATATAAATATATTTTGGCTTCCTTTGATTTTCAAAATACACAGGGTATCGATATAAAATACATACTTTTTTACCCATCATACCTTAAAAAACTATTAAACAATATTTTATCTATTGTCTAAAAACCAAAAAACCATTGTATTAAACAGTAGAGGGAATTTACTATAACTATTTTAATATAACTTAAGCAGATTACAAATTTATTAGATAATTAGATAATATTTAATAATTAAATTAGATAATTAGTTATTAATCAGTGATTAGGTATATTATAAATAAGATATTAATTACAAGAATGAATATAAACAAAGTATTAAACTAATGAAAATATTTTCGGAATTATATTTATTTTATTTCGGAACTATATGGAGATTTTTTCTTGTTTGTAAATATTCACAGAATTATTGACTTAAATGTCATTTGAGGTCGAGTTACATGTAATAGACCCGCCTATTAGGGGGGAGGCCTTCGTCCAACAATAGTCGTTTTCTGACTGTTGATTATGATGATGATCATTGTGGTAGAATCCACCTTTTACATAATAATATCATAATTTCAAATTAGCAGAACAATGTTTTTTTACTATTCATAAAGAACCCGACTTAGGAACCAGGGAACTCTGATTGTTTTTTTTAAATATTCGCGAAGAAAAAATGCCGGGAATCTTTATTTTTTATTTTAGTGCAGACATTTTACTTTATTCTACTTCTTACTGACCTACGAACAATACGAATTTTTGCCAATATTCGTGTGTGGTAATAATAGATGCCGTACTTAAACACTTTTTTTTGGAGCCGATAAAGTAATTAAGTTCGTATAGGCTGAGTGGCCAGCCCTAGTGTCAGAGTTAGTGTAATGTGCTGCCCGATGGCCTTATGGAGCCGAGTATAAGAGGTAAAACAATTTTTGTAAGCAATCGATTTCTGAAGCATGATAAACAAAAAGTTTTGAAAAGTTTTTAAGTTTAGAATCGCAAATAAAAACCATAGAAACGTAACATCATTTATATTTATAAATATATATATATAAACTAATACTTACGTTTATCGAAAATGTCACACACAGAATCACGATGTACTAACGATCCAAAGTTCGCGTCGCGTAGCGCGTCTACGCCGGAGCAGTGGTCCTACGGTATTGGTGGCGTAGCAAGCTGCGTAGCGGTTTTATGGGAGCCGTGACGTCACTGTTGGCCAGAGATCAAAACCCATGAGCGTGGGTGAAGGTGTACTGTTGCATTGAAAGTCCTTTGTTATTTATGGCCAGTCATAAAGGTACAGGCGAGGTCGAAACTATTATAGAAGATTTGTACGTCATAGTTTTTTTTGGCGTCCGTGTCTTTTATTTGAGTTTTTATTTTGAAAAAATGCGTCATTGAAAACTTGGTAACAAACGCAATTAGTTTTTTATCCTGGCCAAACACAATAATAAGTATGGTACAAACGAGGGCAAAGCTTTTGAGAGTTCGAGGGATACGCTTGTAATATTTATTAGTTATTTTGTTTGTTAGTTTTTCTTTTGACTAAGATTTTTATTTACATTATTTCAGGTTTTTTTAAAGTACTCAAATAATAAATTAAAACTAATTATAACTAGTTAAAACAAACCATACATAATAAAAATTCAAAACTTAAAATTTAAACAAAAAGTCTAGATTTTTACTAAGTTTTAATTTTGAAAATAAAGGTACAAATACCTAAATAGTTAGGTACTAAAGAACTTAAAACATAAGATAGCGTCATTTTGGAGAATTCTGTCTTGTATAGTATTTTTTGCTGTAAAGTGACTAAAATTAAAACACGGCAGAAAATTGGCATTAAAGTGTAAAAACATTTTACATTTTGTTTTATTTTATATTTACTTACAATTTTTTCCCTTGGAGGATCTAGCTCTCCCAAATTTTTTCCTCAGGCTAGAACTGAGTAAGCGATCTCAGACAGTACTCATATCACGCTTTTTGGCATATTAATAAAAAGAGTAAATCTTGATTCCATTCGATTTTATAAAATAAAAATGTAAACCGTGATTTTAATATAACTGGATTCAGGATAATTTGTAATAAATTCGTTTTTAAACTCATTATGAGATAGACGTGGTAAAATTTGTTGCTAAAGCCACGAATTCATTGTTACGCACGGGCTTGCTACACACGTATAATTGAACTTAGCTTCATTTTGCATGAAAGTGTAGCCAAAATCATCTTCCCACATATCTAGCCCACGGATACGCTACGTACAGATGCGTGGCTGACATCATCAAAGTACAAATGGCCTGCGCGAATCCTGTGACTACGCAGCTCGATGCGGCGGCGAAGCTTCACGGCAGAAGCCGGTGTTAGTTGGTAAGAAAGGTATAGTATCTGCAGCAGTGGAAAGTACGATTCAAGACGTACAAATAACCTTCGCAGCTAACGTGCAAAGTCTTTACGTGCACATTCTACGCAGGAAAGGATTGAACGCTTAATACCGAGATACTCGCTGCGCCTTTAACGCCCTATAAAAGACATCAACGAACTTCGGAACTATTAGTAAACTTGACATTTAATTAATGAGACAATATAGTTACATCGAAATACTTCTATAAGTATGATGACCTGGGTATGTCATAAAACTGCATCCAGAACCATCGGAAGAAGGGCAGCAGCGTCCTCTCAATTAACGGTGGTAACACGCGATCCCCAAGCCGCCTGCCAAGCGCGGGGATTACGTCTCCGGGCTGATGATGGTGATACAAATATTATGGTTTTGAACCTGGATAAGATTAGCACATGATCAGGATGATCGAGTGGCGTACAAGAAGAAAGGCTTATAGAAAAGTTGGTGAGTATGGCCAGAAATTATGGTGATTATTTTGACTGCTAACTTCAAACAGCGAATTAAATTTGTTTTTTTTTTGCGTATGTATTATACCTACGCAAAAATCAAAACGTGCCACAATCTTAGTAACTTAATTAATTTCCAATTTTTTGCTCTTCAATTATTAAACTAGTGTATTTTGTTATGAAGTCCACAGGACAAAAGACGTCGTGTAAATAAGGAGAAATTAAAGATTGTAATGAGATTGTAGGGAGAGAAAATGTTTTTACTTCTATTAACTTTAATGAAGTGGCTATATTTAAGTAAAGAAAGGTACATAATAAATGTCGAAACATATTCGTAAGTCGGAATCAAACCACAAGATGGCGGGGGTCTAGATATAACTCTACAATGTCACATAAGACATTGATTTTAATTCCGACACATAAAGAAGGGCGTTATACGCTTAAAACATATGTAATTATATATTATATATCTGCCTGTATCTGCCTGGACCTGTGTATGTCCTAACACTGCATCCAGAACCACCGGAGGACGGACAGCAGCGTCCTCTCGGTTAACGCTGGTGAGCATTCTGCGATCCCCAAGCCGGTTGCCAAGCGTGGGGATTATGGCAACCCCTAATAAGGAGCCAGCTGTGGACGTCTTTTGGCTGATAAGGGATTTAACCGCCAAGCAGTAGTGTGCAAGCATTACTGTGTTTTGGTTTGAAGGGCTATACTACCTGAGAAATTACTGGGCATGAAGTGATTTATCGAGTATCTCAGGGTGACGAGCGCAGTGCAATGCGGCGCAGGGTTTTGTAGCAATTTCGCAATTCTGGCACTGCTACTGTTATGTATGGGCAAGGGGCGTAATACTTATCACCAGGCGTAGGTCGCGCTTCTCGTCAATCGAAAGCATAAAAAAATTTGGTGTTATCCGCTAAAATAGTTTTTGGTACTCGTAATTGTGATACTATATCAACCAGAATCCAGCAGTGGCCGTCTTCCAGCTGATGAGAATTAGTCATGTAATTTCTCTACTACGGTAACTACACCAATAAGTAGGTTGGTAACAAAATACCTTATACTGCAGCGGTACCTACCTACCTAGGTGACCTCTTACAAATTAATACGCTTTAAAAAAAATATACAACCGACTTCAACTTCGAATACCTGGATGAAGATGTCCTTCATATTTTCTAGTAGTTTTGATTTAAAAACCAAACTACTAAACCGATTTCAATAAAATTTATATGAGACCACCACTGAAGTTTTACCTACCAAATAAAAAATTAATCATCAAAATCAGTTCATAATTGGCGGAGTAATCGCGTAACATACTTACAAAAATAAAAACATACAGTCGATTTTTATTCTTTATTGAAGTCGGTTGAAAAGAGTTCACCACCAAGTAAACAAACAAGACCTTGTTTTCTTTAAGATTTACTTACTTACTTCTTAACTAAATCTTGGCTTTTCGAAGCCATCTATTTCATTTACATATCCATGATAAAGAAAATGTAGGTAATGACAACATCGTAGTCTGAAAATTGGATTCAGAAAGAATTATTTGCTCTTCGACTTCTATTCCCTAGCGACTACACGCAAGTGTCGATTCAAACGGGGCGTTTACAAATTATATAATGTTTTAGCGTTACATCATTTTCAATAATAAATGTAACTTTAACTTTTCTTATGTAGTTATTCAATACGAGTGGAAATACCTTCGATATTTTTATAAGTTTGTTTATTTAAGTAATTGATTTATAAGTATTTTAACAGGGTTGGCCTGTGCAATATTTTACTAATGGCGATAGCATTGCTCTTATGCCGACGCCACACATAGGCTATATTTGCTGAATAAAAAGAGACGTATCTATGTAGCCTGTACACGTGCATCCCTTTTTATTCGGCAAAATAGACAATGTATGGCCTCGGCATTATGATAGTAAACATTTATAAAACCAAAAAAATAGGCGGGTATGTGTTTGATTATAATAAAAACAAAAAAAAAAGCTATGCGCCAACGCCTCTTTTATTTTCCCATCAACAAAATGCAACGGAAAATTAAATAGATTATTATTCTGCTGAATAAAGAAAATAATTTTACAGTTGGTTTAATCACTAAAGATCGAAGTTGTAAAATTACAACAAAAATGCCTATTATAATCAAAAAAATATTATATTCTACTGATATAAAACTTGTCCAAAATCCCACAGTGTCTGAAGACAAGGGTCTACGACCAGTGTGTGTTGCCAGTGATGACATATGGAACTGAAACGTGAATATAAAACTTATCATAAAAAACGTATTCGTGACTTTTCAGCATAATATTTTTTACTGGTAAACATTAATCATTATATACCAGATAAAATACAGAAAATAACTTTAACCTTTTATTCATTCAGGGTATAACAACTACATTGTACCTATACTTACATAATTTAACAATAAGCTATCAAATACTCAACGAGTTCACATAAATTTATTTATGTGAAGTCGTAGGTCGACTAGAGTCAAGTATTAAGTGAATGGAGAGCTCAATTAGTCAGCTCTTGGCTCTGATCCAAGACGAAATCCATGAATGACGCCTACAGGCTGTAGTTGTCTTGGCCGGTCACGTCATCCTGTCGTCTTTGGAGGAAAGAAAGATAAATATATCGTGCACAATGGTGCGTAAGAATGGTAGGCTGATTCTGATTGATATATATCACAATACGAGTACCAAGAAAGAACTATTCTACCGAATGACACATTTTTTAATGCTTTCGATTGACTAGATTAGATACGTGTTCTACGCCTGGTGATAAGCCTTACGCCACCTACCATACACAGTAGCAGGGCCAGAATTGTGAAATTACGAACAAAACCCTGCGCCGCACTGCACTGCGCTCGTCACTCTGAGATATTAAATAGATCACTTCATGCCCAGTAATTTCTCTGGTAGTATTGCCCTTCAAACCAAACAGTAATGCTTGCACACTACTTCTTGGCGGTTAAATCCCTCATCAGCCAGAAGACGTCCACAGCTGGACGAAGACCTCCTTAATTTAGAGATGTTGCCATGATCCCCACGCTTGGCAGGTGGCTTGGGGATCGCAGAATGCTCACCACCGTTAACTGAGAGGACGCTACTGCCCGTCCTCCTGTGGTTCTGAATGCAGTTTTAGGACATACCCAAGTCCGTGGATAAATAACTGGCATATATTATGTGTCGATGGTATTGCAGGTTGAACGTGGACTATATACCACAGAGCTGAGGCAGGAGCTATACCACAGAGCTGAGGCAGGAGCTATACCACAGAGCTGAGGCAGGAGCTATACCCAGCTGTGGGATAAGGAAAGCTGTGGATAATCATGATGACGATGCCAAAGCTAATGGAATGTCTGAATGCATAAACAAGTTTTGATTTGCGCGGTATCAATAATGTCGATAGATTTATTTATTTAGTTTATTGGTTTTTTCTCTTAGTTCAGCGACAGTAACTGTAGTTTCATCTTAAACATTTGTTTATTGTATTTGATGCATAGATTTGATGGTATTGATTACATTAATTTAAAATATTATGGTATATCAGTTGTACAAAACACTTATTTATTTAGTGAACATACAAAACAGAATGTAAAAACATTAGACTAAAATAACTAAAAAATTAAAATAAATAAATAACTATCAAATAATAACATTTCATCTTAAATACATGCTATATTTTTAATGCAACTTATATATAATTAGAAATTATTTATCAGGTACTTTTTGATACCAGACAATACATGACCGAAAAATATATTTGTTAGGAGCATCCTATACTTATATACAATATGTCACAAAAAGGTTCAGCAAAACTGAAATATGTATGAACTCCTTGGAGGATCTAGCTCTCTGTATATAATCAAAGATGAACTCATCATCATCATCAGCCCGGAGACGTCCACTGCTGAACGAAGGCCTCCCCCTTTGACCGCCACACTGTACGACAACCTGCCATTTGCATCCACCGGTCGCCCACATTATGATATTGGAATATATGGAACTCATCATTATGATCAACTTTTACTATGGGACAAACATAGAAATTGCGAAAAAAAGATCAGCTGTACCATACAAAAAGTTCATTGACCTTGAACAAAATGTACGGAACAGTAGTTTTTTTTTTCTTTATATCATGCCTAAAAACAGATATACATATTTCGATGAAACTCGGAATAAATAATAAATAAATAAATATCGGAGGACATTTTTCACACAGCGCCATCTAGCCCCAAACTAAGCAAAGTTTGTAATATAGAAACTAGATAGCTGATAGAATATTTTATATACTTTTTTTTTGTAAATACATACTTATAAATACATGGAGAGAGCTTATTTCCCAGAATACGATTTCTTAATTACATTTGGAAATAGCTTATTTTCCCGGAACAATAAATCCTGGACTAACATTTATAGACTACTTTTTAACATCATCGTTAGCAACGTTTTTCATCGGGTGAAACCGTTGGGCGCATTTAGTAAGATGATAAATATATTTATATATATTTTAATCGAAAAGCAATTATTTGTAACGTAGACCCTTGTATTTCTACATCCCGTATAAGTGTATAGTATCTATCTACCCAGCTATATGAGTAATCATTCCATACCAACAAGCGTGATAATCACTACACTTGTGAGTAACGGGCTATGAGGGAAATATCACACTAACAGCCGCTCAGCCATAGTCAGGCCACGAGGCACTGGTGTCGGGTGCCGGAGAAACGACGCCGGCGGCAAGTAATGGCATCTTACGCCAGTATGGGCTGGCTTGCCGAAAGCTCATAACAGGTTTCTTCTGGGTAAGCGTGATTCATCTTGGACCGCACAATATAAAACCGTCAAGTGCGAGTCGGATGCGTGCAACGAGGGTCCCGTATACAATAAAAACACCGAAAATTGCTTTAATGAAAATGTAAGTCAGGTAACTTAATAAAAAAATTGTCTTTGTGGTTGATTTTTTTTCGCTCTTATAACAACATACGATATCACACGACTGCAACCACAAACTTTAGATTTACAACGTTAAATCTAAGTAATAAAGGCATTTTTTGTGTTTTTTTTTAATTTTCTGAATTTTCTCTTTACTTCTGCTTTGTGACCTTGTTTCTTGCATAATTTCATGATTATAACAATCTATATAATTTCACGGTCAATCTCCGTTTTCAGTATCCTATAAATTTCGACTTACTTGGGCGTACCAACAATTTGGGCAAAAAGGTCTTATTTTGGCTGTATTTATAGATTGCGTTGGCTTAGAATGTTGATTTTTTACAGCTTGAATGGGCCGTAGGCCAACGTATTCGATATTGATTTCAACTTGATATCTTCACGCATCCCTGAACAAAGGGTTTTGACAGACAGACAGACAAAAACAGACAGACGGACAACGAAGTGATCCTTTAAAGGTTCCTTTTTTCCTTTTAAAGTACGGAACACTCAGATGTAAATGCCACTCACGATCACTCATTCGAAGACTGACCACTCACATCGTCCGTTGTTGCTCAATATCGGTGATCTCTTAGAACAACCTAGTCAAACCACGCTACCAGCGCTAACGTTGCCCATACTGATGTACTTATTCGTTGAGTAATACTTATGGGCAGTTATTAAAGTTATAACCTTTATTAGTTCAAAAACTATGGGTTTTACATAGGGAACGCCGTCATTTATGTCCAGTAAGATTACGTTTTATTTTTATATACCTACATAAGTAACAAGGATATACCTGTTATGACGATGACTTGCTCTGATTGGATTTTATATCTTAATATACGGGGTGTTAGTTTGAACACCGTTATCCTTCTAGGATATCATTATGAACAACTTTTACTATGGGGCCAACCCTGAAATCACGAAAAAAAACAGGTGTTTCATACAAAAAGATTCATCGATCTTGGACAATGTATGGAAAAGCTGTTTTTTTTTTTCGTGATGTCAGGGTTGGCCCCATAGTAAAAGTTGTTCATAATGTTGAGTACAATGATATCCTTTATCGAAATCGGTTCAGTGGTTTGGTTTAGTTTAGCTTATTTATTTATTTATTTATTTATATAAGTTCACCAACACTGTGTACATCAATACATAGTATTTAGTATTTAGTATACTTAGTATTTATTATACACATAAACCTTCAGCAGCAGGCAGCAGCATCCTCTCAGTTAATGGTGGTGAGCATTCTGCGATCCCCAAGCCACCTAGCCAGGTGGCTTGGGGATCGCAGAATGCTCAAGCGTGCGCCCCAAGCGTGGGGATTATGTCAACCCCTCCCTATTAAGGGTGGACCTTCATCCAGCAGTGGACGTTATATGGCTGATGACGATAAACCTTCCAAATAATTATAGGTGATAGTGAACACCGTACCAAAATCCGTGGCGTAATATAGAAGAACTTGAATGAAAAAAGAAAGCTTGTTTGTGGCCTAATGGAAGTAGCCTGAAGTACGTAGGCACCTTCAATACCTACTTAGGTCATATAATATAGGAGTAAGAACAATGGCTAGTCTCGATCTTCGTAGACTAAGTATCAATTCATTTAATGATTAATTGTCATCCTCAATACTCTTTAGTTCTGTACCTATTAGCGTACAAATATAGATAAGTTTAGGGTTACCATCTGTTTATGGGATGATGCCTGTCAGGACGTAAAACTGCCTGATTTTTCTGCTGATTTCTAAAAATGTAATAATTTATAATAAAAATGTATTTAAAAAATGCTCTAGAGGCATTATCCAGGAAGAAAATTGGGGAATACGTTTGTATGGAGAGCGCTCACTGGATTCTCCCTTAACGTTACCTTAATACCACATAAAAGCGAAGTATCGTTTCGACAAGTCGGTCGAGCCCCACACCCCCCGGTCCGGTATTCACGCCCCGGGACTTGACTCACTACAAAAACAATAATATTATGTATGGAGCTTATCGAAACGAAATATAGTAGGTAAGCGTAAATAAACTATATACACACACACATCAGCTAGAAGACGGCCACTGCTGGACGTAGGCCTCTTCTGTAATAGGGAGGGGTTGCCGTAATCCCAACGATTGGCAGGCTTGGGGATCGCAGAATAATCACAACGCTGCTGCACGTCCTCCTGTGGTTCTGGATGCAGTTTTAGGACTTACCCAGGTTTACCCTACCCTTAGCACTACAACATAATTATACCCTTTTAGCTCAGTTGGTAGCAAGTCTGCCTTCAGAGCTGTAGGGCGTGGGTTCGATCCCCACGGACAAAAATATAAGTGACGAACATAGATGTTTGTGTCTGTATCTGGGTGTAGTATGTATTATAAGTATGTATTTACGAAACAAAAGTATATTATAAGTATTCTATCAGTTATCTGGTTTCCATAATACAAGGATTGCTTAGTATGGGGCTAGATGGCGCTGTGTGTAAGTGTCCCCCAATATTTATTTATTTACCCTTAGAACGCAATATACCATTAGAATTGACACTAGGTATAATAAACTATAGGTAGGTACACGTAGTATCACTTCTAAGAGTATAATCATAATTATATTTGGAGCTTAATTAATATTCTTTATTTTTAACCTTAATGCTTTTGAGCTTACCGTTAATCACGCTTCTCTATATTTTCTCTTCAACCCTTTCATTCAACACAGTCGCATTTCAATAATAATCTTGCTTTTATGGAAACCTATGTCAGGCTATGTCATTTTGGGCATTTATGATTATGACATAGGGGTCCGCTATATATGATGATTAATTAATGGACTCGAAAGAGTCTATTAGGGTTCTGGGTTAATCCTTCGTTGGGGCAGTAACGGTTGGTGATACGGGTAATTTATATTTACACGTAAGTACCTAAAAATGGATAGGTACTCTAACTCATTCGTTAGAGTACCTACCTAACCGCCGCAACAATTGTTGCGGCATCTATGCTAAGTTCCTTCCTATAATAAGGTAGGTTTAATATAAACCGTTGTACTTGTAAGTTTCTATTAGTAGGTAGGTACTTAGACATAGGCCTACCTATCGTATAACTACATGTATCTACTCAACATAGAATTGTGTTTAAAAAAAAAAAACATGTAGTAGGTAGGTAGGTGTGGCTGTGGAATGCGCTCCCTTTCAATTTCCCTTTCAAATTCAATTCTTCTATTAGAAACGCTAAATCTCTTCCTATCTTTAATAATCTTGTCTATACTCATTATCTTTCCATAGGCTGATTGGTACGTATGTATATATTTATATATTTATACTAGGTATAAATTATGATATGTATTGTTTATTTATTTATATATGCGCCACCGACCTAATACTAAATTTGTTTGTTCTGTCCATCCAAAGATTGCCTGCCTTTTTGTACTGCCGATGTATGTAGTTTTTAAGATATTTTACTGTTTGTGTACAATAAAGATGTATTGTATTGTAGGTAGGTTAGGTTAGGTGTACACTATATAGGAAACCGATAGAAAATTAAAATTATAATACAAAATTATACAGTACGAAAATATCAGTCAATTAAAAACATCCATATCTATGTAGGCAGCGACGGTGATAATAGAATGGACGGGCCCAGCGCTTGCAAGTCGATCAAAATCAATCAAGCATACCTAGCTAAAAGTATGCATATTACATTTGCCGGAAAATAAAGATAGCGAATCTAATTACTGCATGACAAAAAGAGAACACATGCACATGTATTAGAAGTTAGTGTTGTCGTATCGTACGGCTCGCATGTCGCAAAGGCAGAGTATGACTGAAGCGAGTGGAGAGCCGGCGCTCAACATAATTAGGTATAGTCTTAAAAACCGTGCGCTTATTTCCCGTCCATTCATCTTATCATTGTCGCTGTATGTAGGTACCTATATACTGTTTAATTTTGTATTGTAATTTTAATTTTATTTTAATTTTCTATGGGTTTCTTAGTGTAAGTACCTGAAATAAAAACCGGTTTTATTTTAAACAAGAGTCATTGTTTAGTAGATAGAGGTAGGTAGGTATGACTGTGATAGTCATTTTTGGTTCAAACTTTGGTGCACTGTCAGACACGATAAAAGAATCGGGCTACCCAGGTACTTAGTTTCTTACGGCCTTACCTATAAACGCCGCTCAAACTTAGTCACTGCTTAAACTTCTCTGTCTTGTTCTTGCACGTGACACTTTATGTCAGTGAGATGTTGTCAGCGCATCAACTTTGAGCGGCGTTTTTAAGTAAGGCGCCTAGTCTCGGAGACTACCAGCCTTACCTAAAATAATCTCGATTCTCTTAGTCACTGCTTAAACTTCTCTGTCCTTTTCTAGCACGTGCAACTTCACGTCAGAGAGAAGATGGCAGAGCATCTTAAGCAGTGACTAACGGTTGAAAAGTTTTTTTAAGTAAGGCCGTACCTGCACCCTTATCATGGATGTTCGCGATTCTGATTGCGATAGCATGCCATCCCGCTCGTACGAACTTACTCGCGCCATGCGCCCTCCCGCTCGCGCACGCTCGCAATCAGAATCAGGAACGTCCATGATAAGGGTCCTTGTTGTTTTTAATAGTTCCTGGCCATGGATACTAGTCCTTCAGCCGAATACATTTTTCTTCATCGATCTTTCTTTCTCCAGTTAAATGAGTCGTAGCCACAGTCCAAGTCTCACACAGTAAGTCACAGTCAAGTCCAATCATGCCCTAGTAAAGTCATGGCAAGTTTACTACAAGCTTCTTCGGAGTTTTGGAAACAACACGAAAAGACACGTTTCACTACATTATATCACTTGCCCACACTCTTGCTCGTAAATCAGCACTTAATGAATAAAACGCCACCATTTTTATGCATTAACACTCGAAAAAACACAAGTTTTGGAAAATAATACAATGCAGCGACATGATTTTCTCGCGTTCCCGCCAAGACTCCTGTTTAGGAGCTAGACCCTTTAATATTGCCATTTCTCGAACATCTCAACCCAGCCCAGAAAGAAGCCACTCTGGATCCGATGACGGCAAAGAAATTCGGAATTCTAGCATTGGCGCCAGACGCGCTTCAATAACGTAATTTCCTCATGAAGATGCGAAAAGTGAAAAGCATCATTATGTAGGTATTGCACCCATAACGCATGCCTTGAAAGGTATAATGGTGAGAAAATCAATCACTCTGTACTTAGGTATAAAAGCAACCGACAACGTTTTTCACTAAAGCTCAGGGGCCGTACCGTGAACTGCTTACAGCGGGACCGAATAGGTTCAGCTGCCAACACTGCGCGACCGCGAACCTTATTGCCAGGCGATAAAATTCACAGTCGCGCAGCGTCGGCTGCTGAGCGTAATCGGTCCCGCTATAGTAGTTCACGGTACGGCCCCAGGTACCTGGTACCTAAACATAATATTTAAATAGTTCGTTATTGGCCATCACCATTCATCAAATTAATCATTATTATCATTGTTCATTTTTAATGAAATCTTAATATTTTAAATCGGCAGGCTCGGCAGTGCCCCAGACGCTATATAAAAAGACTATCGTAACAGTTTTTAACAATCATAATTTTAAAGTTTATTTAAATGTACCTACTGTTCGTACTCGGTTCATCGAGATCATGCTGGTGTTGGTTTGTGGTAATATAGGCTAAATTCACTAAGTGTGGAGCCAAAATAGAAAAGCTTTGAACGACAAAATCTATATAATATTTAACATGAGTTTTGTCGGGAACACGGCAAAACATGTCGCTGCATTCTATTATTTTCTGACTGTTGTTTCATTTCATGAATTTTTAATAAAAATGCAGAAAAATGCATAATTATTATTACTTGACACTGACAGAAAGCACAAAGTGCGATGTCAAAATTAAAGAAAAAAAAAATACATCGTCAAATTTGACAACTCTTAAATAGACAGTTGACATATGACATCCCAATTTTTGACGTTTTGAAAGTCATTGTTCGCCGTTCGCGTCTACGTGCTGTTTGCTTTTGCGGTTTTGCGGCAATTTATTTTCGAATAAGTTAATTTCTGTGTGTTTTAACTGTTGTGTTGTAAATAACTTTTCGGAATGGTAAGTAATTATCGACTATACTTCTGTTTATAGGGTGCTATTCCACTTACCAGCAATAACAAGCATAAATATGCGAAGTCATTACTTCATCAAACAACCTAAAAACTTGATAGTTTTTTGATAGTTATTCTAAAAATACCAAAAAATATTAAAAAAGCTATATTATTTATTTAACAATGCTAAGAAAGTTTACAATTTTTACCAAAAATAATAGGTATTCACATTTTTATGATAATTTTGCAGTCTCATCTTTTGATGTCCGATCGACTAGCCATTAGGATACTTTACTTATTTTTCCAGTTTAGAAACCAGTACGATAGTGACGTCACAGTATGGAGCCCTCAAGGCCGTCTCCATCAGGTGGAATACGCCATGGAAGCTGTGAAGCTGGGTTCTGCTACTGTCGGCTTGAAGAACAAGCAGTATGCTGTGCTTATAGCTCTGAAACGGGCCGTGAGCGAGCTGTCGGCGTATCAAAAGAAAGTCATACCCATTGACGAGCATATTGGCATCTCTATTTCTGGATTGACAGCTGATGCTAGAATGCTGAGGTAAGTAAGCTAACACACATAAACACACACAGTAGTACACACATTAATGGGTGGACTCTTTAAACAGGATAACAAGACCTTCCAAGATATCCCTCTCTCTACTTAGAACATTCTTTTTCTCAGTCTAACTCACATAGAAGCAGCACCCTTATCATGGATGTTCGCGACTCTGATTGCGATAGCATGCCATCCCGCTCGTACTAACTTACTCGCCCCATGTGGTTTCCCGTTCGCGCACAGTAGCACTCAGAATCACAAACGTCCATGATAAGGACGCTGGCCCATCTTGATTACCTATAATATATCATGTATTTTGGTGGTACTTGCCAATATTGTCCGAATCTAAAATTTTGCTTTAAATTTCACATCAATTGAATCAAAATTATTTCCAACGTTTCTTTAACTTATGAGGTACAAAATAAGTCACTCTTTAAAATAAAGTTTTGCTTCTATTATTCAAACCTTTGTAGTGTTCCCAATAACTTATTTATTTGATTATATGCAAGCACTCAAATATATTATTATTATTTTGATGTGCCTATCCTATACACTACACATAGTGTTGAAATTTTGTATATGTTAAGTCTATCTTTCCCATGTTAGTTGTTATTCTTTGTGTTAAGCTTTGACCAAGATTTTAAATAAATAATAAAACATTGTTTTAAATAATAATAATAAAAAAGTATCGGGAGCTCATTTCACAATATAATCATGGTAAATATCCCATAAAATAATAGAATATTAGTAAATAATAAAAGTATTTTGACCGTAAACAATAATTATGATTTTTCAGTCGTTTCATGCGCACCGAGTGCCTGAACCATCGCTACGCTCACGATGCCCCCATGCCGGTCGGCCGTCTCATCAGCCTGGTCGGTAACAAGATGCAGATCTGTACGCAGAGATACGACAAGAGACCACTTGGCGTCGGCTTGCTGGTTGCTGGTTATGATGTAAGATAATGCCACAGAATTATGTTTATCACTTCAAAGCTCTGTTGAAGTAATCCTATAATCATTTTCTAAAGTACTTTGTAAATAAAATAGGTAACCGCATCTTTGTATCAGAAATTGTAGTCAATTGCAATGCTATTCATTAATAAAATAGGTGGGACAGATCAACATTGTAGACTTATTAATAGGGTTACTCTTGGACTCCTTATAAAGAACCCGTAAAAGTTTGCTGTATACTGATGCAGTCCTAAAAGCCATTGTTTTATATTTTATAAATGGCTTAATTAATATCTACTGTTCCAAACATTTTGTCCAATTAACTCTTTGTATGGAACAGCTGTTTTTTATTTCGCGATTTCAATGTTGGCCGCATAATAAAAGTTGTTCATAATGATGAGTACATACATACCCTTCAGTATTGTTGATCCTTTTTGTTACACATTGTGTATTAAGGTATATATAACATACCTACATGCATTGCACAATTTCTTCTTACTTTTCAATGGGAGAAAATACGTAACTACATTGACTCATTGCAACTGCATATATAAGTCTAGACTACTTATATAAGTCAAGCTAGAATAACAATAATGCAGCATCGAATAAGTTGCCAATGATGTGGATGATCAGATAGATTTACTTATTGCTGGGAGCCGATAATATACAACCCAGTATTGTACAGCCAGTAATCGGTGTACATGACCTTGTTTCCTTATTTGTATAGCAGTTAGGTTCAGGTTATTTTTTAATGTCAATTTGAGAAATGTACTCGGATTATTGGCTGTACAATATAGGGACCCTTTTTGCTTACTGTCAACTAACTTACTTCCAGGATCTAGGCCCCCACATCTACCAGACCTGTCCATCGGCCAACTACTTCGACTGCCGTGCGATGGCCATCGGAGCCCGTTCACAGTCAGCCCGGACTTACCTCGAGAAGCATCTGACCACTTTCCAAGACTGTGACTTGCAAGAGTTGGTCGCTCACGGACTGAGAGCTCTGAGAGACACTTTGCCTAATGAAGTTGATCTTAATAACAAGGTGAGATAGCATGGACATTAATAATACGCTTTTTTTTTTTAATACAACCGAATTCTACTTCGAATACCTGGATGACATCTTCATAATTTTCTAGTAATTTTGATTTAAAAATTAAACTACTGAACCGAATTCGATAAAATTTATATGGGACCACCTCTGAAGTATTACCTACAAAACACGAGAATAATCATCAAAATCAGTTCATAATTGGCGGAGTAATCGCGTAACATACATACAAAAAAAAAAAAACGGGTTTCAAAATGAAATCATTAGGTATGTAAGCAATAGTATTTTTTTAAATTATTGGGTGATAGATAATTGCAAATAACTTTAATATTTCCAAAAAATTATATATTAACCTTTTACATTGTACATTTTTATTAAAAAAATAATAATTGGGGGGACATTTTACACACAGCGCCATCTAGCCCCATACTAAGCAAAGCTTGTATTATGGAAACCAGATAGCTGATAGAATACTTATATACTTTTTTTTTTGTATATTTGATTTATTTTATTTCATAACCGATTATTGATAGTCTGTGGTTGTTCGTTATGCGTCACACTTCACTAAGTGGGCGGTACCCGTCCACGAAATACGAATTGATTGTATTAGATTTATTCGAAAAAAGAATACAATACTTCATGAGCGTGAGCTGCAAAGTTATCAACCTAATTTAGACAAAGCATATTATATATGTTATTGTGGTCCAGTCATTCGTCAATTAGCCAAATATCGCCGACTACCGTTAGTATTAACATTATGATTAATTGTATGTTACAATAAGCTTTCCCACTCAATTTCGACAAAATAGTACCTATATTATATCCATGATTTTGACTTGCGGTATAAGTAAAACACCTGACCTACAGCTGTTCTGACAGTGAAAATCGAAATCGAACTGATTTTGTTTTGTTAAAATATTAATTGACTCGTATTTAGGGTTATTCAATCTAAATTGTAATTATGCACCAAGTATGTGTGTTGGCATTCTCTTATGTTAGTCAATAATTATAAATTATTTTAGCGTTAGATTTTTTTTCCCTATTAGCAATTTAAATAAAATACACTTGAGGCTAATTCAATATTTTAAAATTATTACACAATTTGTTAGAAATGGTTGTAGATTTAAATGCTACTTTAGGTCTTGTTTAAGAAGATATACTTCTTTAATTGTTACCGCGTCCCCCACCAGATGTCGTGGCAGTTTGGGCAGGCCATCTACCATCATTACTCCATCTGAGCTGGCCGCAACTGTCTGTAATCTTCGATCAAGCACTAATTTTCCATGTGACCCATTTCCAGAACGTCTCCATAGCCATCGTGGGGCCGAAGACTCCGCTCCGCATCAGCGAGGAGGAGGAGCTGGCTAGGTTCCTGGCGCTGGTGGAGGGAGAGGAGCGCCGCGGAGGAACTGGCACCGCCACCGGGGACGGCGGGGACGCGGGGCCGGCCGAGCGGGACGCGGCGCCGGGGGACGAGCCCCAACCTCAGGTACACTAACTAACTCAATACTAACTCGCCTAGAGGCTCCTTCTGGCGGTGGCGTCATGTGGCGGGTCGTCCTCCTCCCTAAAATAAGGCGAGGAGAGCGATGGCTGGCACATGCGTCATACTCGTGAACGGGTGCTGCTTGCTGGGTGGAGCTGGACTGCTCGAGGTATACACGTAATCTGACAAATTATTATTATTATCTATTATATGTGTATTATATATTAATGACTCATTTATCTATTTGTAGTTTAAATAATAGTATTCAATAATTAAACTCGACTTCAACAGTTCTATTAGTTTAGGTAGGTAGGTACCAACGATATTTATAACATGCCCACATTGGTCTAGCTCACAACGTTTGTTATTATTGTTTTGATATATATATTATTATTTTTTAAGTGTCTAAATTATGTAATATTTGCAATCCGAATCTACTGTTTTAGCCATGTCGAGCGCTTGCTATTTTGGATCATGGGATCGTTCTGTATTTTTCAACTTGTTTACTGTATTATGCAATTTCTATGATCTGTTGTAAGTGCCTAATAAATAAATAAATAAATTATAATTGTAATACTAACAGTAATTTTTAAGTTTAGCTTAAGTATTAAAGATTCCTTTTGTACGTCATAAGAACGTAGACATGAAAAAACTTTTTAAAAATGTATTAAGTTAATAAATGGCACGGAAAAAAAAAACTAACTCAATGATAAAACACAATTTTTTATTTACTACAAAAGCTGTAAGGGTTCGTTTTATCAATATGAATAACTTATTATTAGCCCAAAACAGAAATCGCGAAAAAAATATCAACTGTTCCATACATCAAAACTGACGTGGTTTTGACCTTGTTTAAATGTTTTTTTAAAAATTTTTTTGTTTCTTTTTTTATTTTATTTTACTCACGTTTAATTAAATCGGATACTCCGACTATAGTTTCGATCACATCCGTTGACCTGCGACAAAGCAGGACGCAGACGCACGCGCGTCGGCGCTGTTTTCGCTCCATGAAAAAGGTCACCGGATGTGATCGAAACTATAGTTGGAGTATCCTATTTAATTAACCCGTATAAACAAAACAAAATGTTCCATACATTTTGTCGAAGGTCATAAAAAAATTTGTACTAGTGTTTTGAGTACAAAACCCCATAGTGTATGTGGATAGGGTTCTTGAGTATCTGAGTGTGAAATCGGCAGGATGCTTACATACTCCACTGCTAGATTAAGCCTACTAATGAAGAGCTATATCCAAAACGGTAGCCCTGGTTTTACATAAATGCCGCAAAAATAAAAAAAAAGCATAAATGCAGAGTGAATAGGTATCTTCTGGGCAAGCGTGCTCCAACTTAGACCTTGTCTACGCCTCGGCGGGGCAAGGTCAAACGCGAACCCATTAATATAAAAAAAAAATGTAAAAAAAATGCCATTGAATTTCTTCTCAAGACATAACTATGCGAATTTCCTTAAGATGTTTTCCTTCACTAAAAACCAAGTAGTAAGTGAATTTATACATATAACTACAAAGAACTCATCGGTCCAAAGATTGTTGTAGGACCTCACAAATTCGTATTAAACAGTCTACTAGAATACCATGGCTCTACAAACGTGTATGAGTGTACAAGCTATTTTGATTATTATGACTGTCCATTCAAGGTCCAATGTCAGGTGTGGACGTCAGAGGAACCGTGCATAGAACGTTAAAAATGTATTTAACCCTTTGCAAGTTTTATGAGGCGCTCTAAGTAACGATGTAGCTCACTTTAACTGATCAATACTATTTTTCTGTACTAAAGTCTGTAGTTTGAATTTGTTGTTATGAAAATAATTTAATTCATCTTGCAACACTGAAAAAACTTAAAACTGGAAAGTCCCTGAAACACAATCTATTTATATTCTAGTTTATGGACTTGTTTACTTGTCTTGATAACAATTTGCGTAAAAACTACTGTTTTAAGCCTTATTGCAAAATTAATTGTCTCGTCTGTCTGTTCTTCACCTAAGAACTAAACGGGTTAAATGGGTCTTAACGAAATTTATCTAGAAAAATGCACGTATTAATTAAGTATTAAGTATTGTCATTATGATACTTTTTACCTCGAAAAGTGCAGAATAACTGCATTTGATGGAAAATTGGAAAAAAATAACGGTTTTGGTTAATAGATGTGAGAATGAATAGATGGCAGACATTATTATTATTATTTTGCATTTACACTAATTGTAGTATTAGCAAGTTTGTATGTAGTTTGTTTGTGTCTTCATTGACAGCCATAAGACGTGCACTACTGGACGAAGGCCTCCCCCTTAATAGGGAGGGATTGCCATAATCCCCACGCTTGGCAGGCGGTTTGGGGATTGCAGAGTGTTACCACCGTTAACCAAGAGGACGCTGCTGCTCGTCCTCCGATGGTTCTGGATGCAGTTTTAGGACATTCCCAGGTCCAGGTCTTTATGTTACTAGTTAAGACAAACTATTAAAAAAAAATGTTTTGTACTGTAATCCCGAAATACCATATTGAATCAATATTATCTGTTAACCAATAATAATATTAAATAATAATCAATATTGGATCCATACATAATAATAACGATATAGGCAACTTTTATTTTAAGGCCTACTTAAAATCGCGATACGATCAGTTTTTCTTTACAATTTGTCGTGTTGTGAATAACGTTAATTTTAAGTGGGCGGTACCATAGGACATTGCTAGTTATTTTTGTACACACAGCTATTCAATTGACAAGCATACGATAATAAAAACAAAGTCTGTAATTCGAGAAATTCCTAATTTAACATTACCACACAGTTCATTGTATCATTAGCAAGTTGAGAGGTCAAAGATCGCCCCGCCCCGATAAACAAGCAAACAATGCTATCACTTAAAGCTAAGATCGTCCGATCACTCAGTTGCCTACACACCGCGATATGGCGCGCTACGCCTTTATATTCCTACTTGCTGGCGCACACGCGTTAAATCTCGATTACTTAGATCCGACTAAGTTACAAACTAAGACATCTCCTGAAGTGCAAAAACAGGCAGCATTAAAAGTAATTGGACGTTACGCGTCATCAAGTCAAGTATCCGTAGACATCAACCCTTTGCTCTTCAACGATAAGAAGGATGTGTTTGTGCTGCGAACCGCGAATGGGATACTTAACATCAGAGCGAGTTCAGGAGTTGCAGCCACATGGGGTTTCAATTACTATTTGAAGAAGTACTGTAAGAGTCAAATCGCTTGGCAAGTGCAGAGAGCAGCTATACCTGACCCTTTACCCGATGTCGACGAAATGGTGATCGCTAATGACAGGTTCAGGTATTACCAGAATGTGTGTACGGTGTCTTATAGCTTCGTTTGGTGGAAGACCCCTGAATGGCAGGAGCATGTGGAATGGATGGCGTTGAACGGCATTAACCTTGCATTAGCGCCCGTGGCCCAAGAATCAGCTTGGGCGAAGGTTTACCGTTCCTTGGGGATGACTAATGATGAGATTGATCAGCATTTTACTGGACCCGCTTTTCTGTCTTGGCTCAGAATGGGGAACGTGCACGGATGGGGTGGTCCCCTCTTAAAATCCTGGCATGAAAATCAACGAAACATCCAAGACACGATTGTCGAATATATGTTACAACTGGGCATCGTTCCCGTATTCCCTGCTTTCAACGGACACGTCCCAAAAGCTTTCTCAAGACTTTACCCGGACGTAACTTTTCATTCAGTTGAAAAGTGGAATAAATTCGGTGATGATTATTGTTGTGGACTGTTCTTGGACCCGACTGATCCCCTATTCGTAAATGTAGGAGAAGCGTTCTTGAGGGAAATCACTGCTGGTTCTGTCACCGGTAACATGTATTCCGCCGATCCGTTCAATGAAGTGAGAATTCAAACCTGGTCCACGGCTTTGGCAGAAGGTACAGCTAAAGCTATATATTCGACACTGACAAAGTTCGATAACCACGCTGTATGGTTATTGCAAAACTGGATGCTTGTTAGCGCTCCAGTACTGTGGCCCATGTCTCGAGTCAAAGCCTTTTTCACCGCGGTTCCTAACGGCAGAATGTTAGTCCTAGACTTACAGGCAGAACAATGGCCTCAGTATAATGTGTACGACATGTATTACGGACAGCCTTTCATTTGGTGTATGCTCCACAATTTTGGAGGTACATTAGGCATGTTTGGAAACGTGATCACAATTAACAAAGACGTCTACGATGCTAGATCGAGAGCAAACAGCACCATGATTGGTATCGGCCTGACTCCCGAAGGCATCAATCAGAACTATGTCGTCTACGATCTAATGTTAGAGTCCGCCTGGAGAAAAGGTCCGATAACTGATCTGGAAGCCTGGGCGGGAGACTACGCTGAAAGGAGGTACGGATGCAACGATACTACTGTTGCTTGGAAGTACTTGCTCAAAAGTGTGTACAGTTTTGACGGACTTAACATGATGCGGGGTAAATATGTGATCACTAGACGGCCCAGCTTTAAGATCAACCCTTGGGCCTGGTACAAAAGCCATGACCTGTTTGAAGCGCTGAAGAAAATGGCTGATAGTTTCTGTAACAGCGACGGTTATTACTACGATTTGGTTGATGTGACGAGACAGGCATTGCAATACAGAGCCGAGCAGTTGTACCTTAAACTCCAGAGCACCAGATTTTCAACAACCTGGGTGTTTAATGCTTCCATATCACAATATCTAGACGCCATGAATGACATTCAGACTACCTTAGCAACGAATACGCACTTTCAAGGTGCCAACTGGTTTTCCCAAGCCAATTCCTTCGCGAAAGATGCCGCAGAATCTTACGTTTACTTATTGAATTCTCGAAATCAGCTGACGTTGTGGGGTCCGAATGGTGAGATTTCGGACTACGCCTGTAAACAGTGGTGCGAGCTGTTCCAATATTATTATATACCAAGATGGTCTACGTTTTTGTACGCCGCTCTTGACGCAAAGCTAAAGAACGAACGTTTTGACGAAAAGGGGACACAGGAAATTGTGAGAGCTGTCGTCGAAGAGAAGTTTCTTTCGGTGGACATACCAAGTGTTTCCCCACCTGCGATAAATTCGAAAGATCTCGCGTTGGAGCTGTATGAAAAATGGGCGTATGTCCCGGATCTTGAAGATTTACCTATGAGAGTGTTCAAGGCTTCTCCTGGGAGACGAACCACGTTGGCTGACGTAGATGTGAGCAGTGAAGATGCAGTTGATCAGCCTACAGTTGTTTTGCTAACCAGCCTAGCCACAACGCCTCTTGAATAAATAAGCTAATATATTTGTGTAAGTGTTGTAGTCTTCCGGCTGATTTTTTTGAAAAAGATAAAAATTATTTTGTATGCCAACGTTAACTTTATTTAAAATGTTTTTTGAAGCCATTTTCGCCTGCATTACAATATAAACTAGTATTTAGCCCTTAGGCCAATTACACGCCTATGAGAGATAAACCTATTTCTCCGTCAATTCTAGACCGTTTTTATAAATACCTTGTTTTGTTTGAAAGAGTATAAACTCGAAAGTGGTCCCATAACAGTTTCAAGTATTATTTTTTTATTACTTTTATTAAGAAACTTTTGAAAGTCCTCCTATGAACTCATTCACGCGAAACACGTACTCCCTACGTAAATAAGTATCATTTACAAATGTAATTCAACCGACTTCAAAAAAGGAGGTTTTCCATTAGTTTTTTTGAATGTATGTTACGCGATTAGTCCGCCAATAAAAAGTTATGAATTGATTTTGATGATTAAATACCGATACGTCAAATTTAGCGACATAGAACGGTACTCGCGGTGCGGGTTCTGTAGGTTGGTTTTTAAATCGAAATTACTGCAATAAATCGAAATAACTGGAAAATATGAAGATGTCATCCATGTAGTCGAAATCGAAGACGGTTTTTTTTAAAGCGGATTATGGTAAAAGATTACGCCCGTCATAACTCGCAGCGATACTTGAATAACAAAACTAAGTCAAGGCCTTCTTTGCATTGGCGCTTTTATTACTTTGAGACATTCGATGGGACTCTCATTAAGCCTGTAATTGCACTAGGTACATTAACCCAGAGCGGACCAGTCATATTTTCTCTTGTTTTAAGAATTGGTGGAGGTGTAAAAAATATGTTATTTATCTATGCTGCGTTCCGCAATGCGCTAAAAGTGATAATATCGCGAATCCGACCAAAGTGACAAGTATTACTCGATCAAGTCAAAGCCCTTATATTTTGTGACTATTAAATTTGGTCGGATTCGCGATATTATCACTTTTAGCGCATTACGGAACGCAGCACTAGTAACACTGAGGCTAAAGAATAAATACGGGGAAGTGCCTTAAAATAAAATGTACACTTAACTACTTTAAATTATAATTTGTAGAGTTGTTTAGTTTTCTTGATAAAGATATTCATAATAAACCATTAGTTTTATAGTGCTTGTTTAATAAATTAGCTTTGACCTCATCGAAATCAACTACGGGCTAAAGTAAAAAAAATATGCCTAATTGACCCACCCCACTGTTTGTCCCACCTCATGACTAAATGGCCGAATCGATCACAATTGGTGTAGCCAGTCAAACTGCATGTTTATTATGTACTTAGCTTAAAATATGGCTACATCGTGGCTGGGATGAGACGCGCTTCAGAACTGTAAGGTTGTGGGTTCGATCCCGACCTTACCAATGCAATATTTAAAATTTACGTATTTATTTTTGAAAAATCATAGCACTGGCTTTTCGGTGAAGGAAAACATAAAGAAACCTGCAAATGTCCGAAGAAGAAATTCAATAGCATATAATGTGAATTCGCCAACCCGTAAAGGGCCAGCGTAATGGAGTATCGCCCGATCTAGGGTAGGCTTATGTCCAGCAGTGGGGTGTTAAAGGCAGTGGCTGCAACTATATCAAAATAAAACGACCACATCCTCGCAGTCTTAACTTTTGTTACTAAAGAACTTTTATACTGATTTTCTCATGCCAAAAGCTATTCAGGGTTAACCGTAACGGTAGCACTATGCCGAAAAATATAGTATATACTTTATGACCAACCCTGAATTCGCGAAGAAAATTCATCTGTTACTCACATATTGTCGATGGTGATTGAAATTTTTACGTTAGTTGGCAACGACGACACTACCAGCCGCACTACCACCTAGTCCAAAATGTATTTACAAACAGCATAAAACACGAACAAACTATTGTCTATTGTCTATAAAAAAGTACATGACTATATTTATGATATCATGGTCTTTAAAAAAAGCGTGAATTCTTAATAAAAAAATATATATTTGTCTTTAAAATATAGTTAATTCTCAAATAGATCATTAACATTATCATAGTCCTGTACTTTTTTATGTGAAACAGCTGTTTTTTTTTTGCATACAGGGTTGTCCCCTTAGAAGAAAGTTGTCCACTGTGATGAATTTATTTGGTTCCGTAAAGGCTACAATACTTATTTTTCGTTCCAGGTGGCGATGGACACGGAATAAACGGCCGTCTACCAGACGTCGCGGAGTTAGAAGACTTCTCGGATGACCAGTGCGAACCCTGGAGTCTCTCTCGCGAGTCCGTCCCCACTAAAAGGTTTCTAACCTCCCTTCGGCTTGCTTTCAAAGAGCCTTGGCCAGTACTTAGATTTATTGCATAATGTGACGTGTAATTTTTTTTTTAATTTTCTCTTGCTCTATTCTTGAAAATGACATACCGTTGCGCAATGAGTATTTGCCAGTTAATAGTTAAATAGGCATAGATTATATTTTCCCGGTACACAGAAAATGTAAAATACAAGCATACAAACTTACAACGTTTCCTCTTTATTATATTAGTGATAAAATATAGCCTATAGCACTCAGGGATAATGTAGCTTTCTATTAGTGAAAGAATTTTTAGAATCGGTTCGGCAGTTTCGGAGATTACCCCAAACAAACAAACTTACGTTTCCTCTTTATTATATTATTATAGTGTAGATAAAGAAATATAATAAATATAACATTTTTTAATGCGGCAACAAAATTAGTTTTTTTTTTCTAATTGGACAGCGTGTAATACACATACATTTACTCATTGCGTGAATTATATTACAGACAGCCTGCTAGGCGTATAACCACAGCTTACTTACATGGATCGCAAATCAAGACAATCCGAATACCAAATAATTAATCGACTTCTAACAATCATGGGACCGCCTCGAAATTATTCCCTTACAAAAAATTAATTTAAAATTCTTTTTTGTTTGTTAATCGGTGAATAAAAGTAAAAAAAAAACTTTCAATCGAGCATAAAAACTCCCCCTTTTTTGAAGTCGGTTAAGAAAGTGTATTTGTTACTAAGTTTCTAACAAACGTTTTTTTTAAAATCTGTATTTAAATTAGGTACTTTAGTATGTCACGTGATTTTCTATAAATCTGAGTACTGGCCAAGGCAATTTCAATGAATAAATGGTTTTTTTTCTACCTTATATGTATTACCATAAATATTATATTGTTCCTTCTCAATAAAACACATTTCGCTTTATAAAATTCGTTGTATATTTTCTTATTTACATATAACTGTAATAATATAACCTCAATTACTTGTAGGTTAGCTTATACATATATTTTTGGACGTTTTGAGAAATATTGCGTACTAATTTGTCTAAGTACATCTATATTACATGTTTTTGTTAATATCTAGTTTCTTACATTTTATGATTAAGTTTTTCTAATTTGTCCGTTTATTTAATTTGACTGGTACTTTATTTATATACCGGGTGTTAGGGAAATGAAGACCTCGTGATTACATTAGTAATCAATTATTGTGTAGTATTAACTACACAAAAAAGTTGCTGATGCGAGAAGTCAATGAACGGAGGTATTTTGTTAATAACAGCTGATACTTTTTTGTAGCTTGGTAAATACATGAATGAATTTAAGTTCTCAAAGCTGGTAAATATACTGCGTACTTTAATCAAATTAAAGAAAATAATTATTTTTGCATTAATAAATGTATTCAAGTCCTCACTAGCTACTGGTACAGATGTTAGTGATAAAAAAACAAAATTAAAAAAACGCGTTTCTATATTGTATCGTATAAGTAATCACCAGTATCACCTGTCTTAGTTTCCGTAACGTTTCCCTTACACCCGGTATTATGAATTCCATATTGTCCGGTAAAATTCAAAAGTAACAAAATATGACTCATCTCATTTACGCGCATTTACACTTCTCGTTGGTAAAAAGACGACAATGAATTTTATTTTATCTTATAACACTTCGAATGAAGGGGATAAAACATTAGTCTGCGAAAAAAGGTCCCGGCATAAATGCTTAAATGTTACGTGGCAACACAATCCTAGTTTTTTTATGCTAACTAAATCCTGCTCTGCACTGCACTGCAGGCTAATCATGTAACTGTTCGGGATCGCGATTTGTCATAATTGTCATTTGTCACTGTCACAGCTTCACGGTATCACGGAGGGATTTCTCTCGCTATCGTTAACGAACGAATTGCATTAATTTCCTAATTATGTGAAGCAAATCCGTCGGTCTTTTGGCGTTTCGTCCTGCCCTGCAGGGTCAAATGAGTTTTGGCGTGACAGTGACAAGTGACAATTATGACAAATCGCGAACCCGAATAGTTACATGATTATCCTGCTGTGCTCGTCACCTTGAGATGATAATTGCCCTTTCTCTGTCTTTATCTGTAAGTTTTTTCAAATATTAAACTATTTTAGTCCTTCTATACGTTATAGGTACAGAAAAGCGAAAGCTCTACTTCTTAGGTAGAAGGGCTGTCAAAACAATGTTGTAAAGCAATTGCATGAAAAACCGTTGTCGCCAGTTTCACACATATTTGTATAGAAAATTAGAAACTACGACGAAAAAATGCCAATCATTGGTCGCGCATTTGAAGTAAAACGCTCGAAAGGCCATTTTTCAACAGATTAAAATTGATCTAATTACGATGTAATGTGGTTTGGTTTCCTACGCGTCTATTTAAATTGTCTTTTTGTGTATTCTCAGTTTAAAGACATGTATATTGGTAGAATAGGCATGATGACTACTCATTTTTTATTATCTCATAAAAAAGCTGATCATCAATAGATCCTATCAACGAAAACAAAATTTGAAACAATTCATAAATAAATAAGTTCTAAATATTTTAATTTCAAGCTAGACAGAGAGCGCGCTATACTGAGCTATGACGTCAAGCCTCAGGCGCGGCATACAAATGCTATACTAACACGTGCTTTGCGAGAAAGGGATAGAGCACCCCCTCTCTATCCCCACCTAAAACTTGAAACGCTCATATCTCAGAGATTTATCAGCCAATACAATTTTTTTTTTGAGTATGTGTAATGTATTTAGTTATATTCATCACTAAGCCTGTTATTTGTCATAAATTAAACATTAGGCCACACGCCTGTTGTTATTAAGCGCATTTGCACTTAATGCTGGCTAGCGCGGCCCGTCACATTTCCGTTCTATTCACTTCTGTCTTCAGTGGTTATAGGGCAATTTTTGTACTTCATCGACCACAAATCTTATCACTATTCTCGTATTGCCCAGACTCTACCTTCAAATTTGTCATACTGGTTGTTCGATTTATTTTGTACCGATTTTTTTTTATCTGTAGCTTTGAAATCTCCTGATACATAGAATAAAACATTTATACACGAATTAAACTGACTAGGCCTAATTAACTAAATTCACTTAACATTAAACTGTGATTGGTGGTTTTAATATCATTTTTGGTATTGGATTCAAATGTACGATATTATAATTATAATATACTTACTTAAAAATAAAACAATAAATTTTAATATGAGACGAACTTACAATTAATTTATAAAAACGATAAACTCTAACTAACTCTATTTCTTTAGGGCTAAAGATCTGATCTAAGTTGCACAGCTATATTTTGGCTCTCTTCAAGGAAAAGTAGCTACGTAAAGTTTAACAAACAAGAGTAAAATTAATACGGGTACACCTATTACAAATAGTTCTAAATACTGGCAACCCCATAGTAAATCAGAGGATGATAATTTGACATTATATCGCCAGTATTGCCAAGAAAGAAAAGTTTTCCTTTTTAAACTTTTTTGCCAAGCTATTTAAAGAAATGTCATGCAACTTTTTCTTAGTCTTTGCCTCTGAAATCAGAATAATCATAGCACCACAATTATTGCATCTTTTACACTTTTATATATAAAATATTTATATTTTGGGAGTAGGCGTTTTGGGGTAGATAGCCTTCGGCCGAGCTCTTATGGTAATTTCAAAGTATCTTTGGACGTAAACTGGATCAACAAGGCGATAACGCTTTACGTCAAAGTTCGATTGCAATGCGATTGATTAACAGTACTTAAATGTTGAGCGAGTTGTTGAATGTGCTTTAATGTGGGTATTTATATAACAATTTGTGGAGAAAAGGCTGTATAGTTTGCTCAGATAATTGGACTCGCTCCATGTCTACCAAGTCATAATGAATTTAAACTTTTAACTATCTGATGTCTGTCTTTCGGAATGACTGATATTGAAACGTATCATTAGACATGTTCAGTCTGGTGTTATGCATTTTTTTTAACATAGATAATATGATAAATTATAAAAATAGCATTATGACAGTTGGACCGTAGAGAGTTCCGTCTCCGTGATACAACTAGTTGAGCCACGCGTTGTCTCTGGACCGTAAAGTTTATCAATCGTATTGTGATTGAACTTGACAACTTACGAAATAATACCGCAGGCCGTATGTCATACAAGCGTGTCCAGTACATATCCTGGTGTAGGGTAAGCCGCGCTGGCTTGGTCTAAAACTGGTACGTAGCTGTCTTGAAGCAAAATAGGCTGTCGACTCGACGCTTCATTCAACTGCCTCTCCAAAATCGTATTCTGGCACTCTTCTTCCTCCAATTCTAGGGTCAACTCATCAATCAACTTCAATCTCGCTTCGATCTCCTGATCAGTATTGGTTAACTCAACAGCATTGTCTTGCATCTCTTTCGTCGTCCCAGTCAACTCTTCCTCGATTTTGTCTAACAGCATTCTTACTTGAGATACGTTCTCGCAACTGTTAGCTTTGTTTTCATCCATGTACCGTTTAACCTTTGCTGTCAGTCTTACGACTAATTCTTCTTCTCTGTGCAGCCTTTTATTAATAATGGCCAGTTTTTCCAGCATTTCGATTTCCTCTCGTATCCTGGTTAATTCGTCAGCTGAGCCATCTGAATCTGTATCGTGTGTTTGGATCAGTCTTTCTGAATTTACTTGGCAAATGTCCGTAAGTTCTTTTGTGAAGTAATGTTCTCTCATCAAATGGCGTTCTCTTCTTGATTTGTGCTTGGTGTGTCGTCTGGGAGGAGTTCCACTGCCGACGCCGACGCCGCTGTCGCTGTTTCCCGCTTGGCTGTCGTTGACTTCGCTGTTCCTTCCCAGGTCTCGAAGGTAAGATTCCAGAAGGTAGTTGGTCCCGTGCTTCTCCATTCGACTTTTGTGGGTTTGGTCTTCTAATTGGTCGATTAGTTTCTCTTGCTCCCTGCAAAGTAAATGTTATGTAAGCATTTTTATGTGTGTTGTTTTAAGATCACATATCCGTAGGGTGTCCAGCGATCTCCAATTACTAAGCCTTCGCTGTCTGTCCGTCGTGGTGGATACCTATCTGACTGCCACCTCAGATAGGTGCACGGGGTTACACGAATATGGGTTATTATGGAAGATTTGTAGTGGTAGAACTATTGCAAAGTCTGCCTGAAGATGTACAACACCTTTGCCAGTTATTATAACTGCGGTGTGCAAGCACCATGATATTACCAGATAAATTACTGGGCATAATAATATTTGTCCTCTAATATCTCAGGGTAACGAGTGCAGAGCAGTGCGGCACAGGATTCTATTTGCAAGTTCACAATTCCGGCACTGTCGTACTGTTATGGGCATTACCACCGGTGAACGTCTCGCTCGTCTCGTCAGTTATTAGAATAAAAAGGACACATATTCGTTGGGTGTCTTAACGGTCGCCAATTACCAAGCTTTCGTTGTCTTTCAACCCGACCTAGGTATAATTGGGTGTTTCCCCGTGGACCCACTGCACTGATGGGTCCTATGCGTTATCTTTAGAAACGTAAAAGGTACTTAGCTCCGTTGATATTTTTTTACAGAATATGCAAAGCTACTATGGCAGATTACTTAATTGATATGAAAACATAAAACGGGCTACCCATAAAACAACTTTTTTTATTCTTTAAAACGGTGCATTATCTACATGGGTAATTGGGTACTTTACCTCAACTTATCAAGCTGCTGATGTATGGTCCTGCTCTGATGCTGTATGACGGAGACCAGCTTGGCTGCCGGGTCTTCGCTGCGGGCCCTCGGCGGAGGAGTGACTGGCCTCACTCCTCGCCGGCGTCTTCTTCTACCAGCTCGACTGCCGCCGTCGCTATCTCTGCCCGAGTCGTCTTCGCCGCCACTTGATAGTCTCCGAAGGGAAAGTCGTACCTGAAGGTGTGATGGTAAAGTTAACGGAATTATTGAAGATAACATGTAATAGTAAATATACTACGTACAGAAGACTCAAGCCCATAGAAAAAACCACAATATAATGTATCATTATCTACTTGGAACTTATTTATATTATTAAACTCCTTATAAAATACTAGATATTTAAAATTAAATCTTAATGCGAAAACATTATTCGTCTGGAACTGGTTAATGGGTATATCCTAAAACCACCGGAGGACGGGCAGCAGCGACCTCTCTGGTAACGGCGGTGAGCATTCTGCGATCCCCAAGCCGCCTGCCAAGTGTAGGGATTATGGGAACCCTTCCCTATTAAATGGGAGACCTTCGTTCAGCAATGGACGTCTTATTGGCTGATGCCTGAAATCTTTAAATTCATTAATGTTATATTCATTGCAAGCTAACTTGTACTCTATTTGTATAGAAAAGTGTCGATATTCCACTGTAGTGCTGAGGCTCGCGCGCTGCCGTGGTCCGTATAAGTCAACGAGCCAAGCGCTACAGTGGAAAATCGATACACTGTATTATACAAATAAAGTACAAATTAGCTTGCACTGAATACCATGCACTGATAACACTGTTGTAGTTATAGGCAGCGACAATGATAAGATGAATGGCCGGGGAATAAGCGCACGGATTTTGAAGACTTATGTTCAGCGTCGGCTCTCCACTCGCTTCAGTCATACTCTGCCTTTGCGACATGCGAGCCGTATATACGATACGATAATACAAACTTCTTAATACATCTACATTGTACATGTGTTCTCTTTTTGTCATGCAGTAATTAGATTCGCTATCTCTATTTTCCGGCAAATGAAATATGCATACTTTTAGCTAGGTATGCTTGATTGTGTTGTCTTGTTAACTTTGATCGCTTTGCAAGCGCTGGGCCCGTCCATACCATTATCACCGTCGCTGGTCATAGGTATATCCAATATATAAGTTTAGACATGCTTTCTATGGAAGTGAATCTGCCCTGCCCGAGTCTAGGGCAGCCTAGGGGGGTCTTAGGAACGCGTGGGCAAACGGGAAACGTCAAACAATGTCATGAAATATCTCGTGTGATGTTACACGGCCTGGATCGGCTAAGGGTCAAGCCAGATACAACGGACGCAGTAAGACGTGGTCACGTTCGAGAACTTACTGAAAAAACGGGGCGCCCTGTCCTTTGTGTTTTACGTTGTGAAATTCTGCACATTTTGTATAAAAGATCATAAACGACTCGGCGTCCGCGACGTGTCCGAGTCCTCTGTCCATTGTCTGGCTTGCCCCAAGACTGCTACATCGCCTGTGTCCTTACCTCATGCCTGGCGTCCCCCCAAGCAGCTAGCACGTGTAGCACGGGGACGTCGGGAGGTAAGGGCCGCTCCACACCACGCCACCGCTCCGCCAGCACCCACTCACTGTGGTCACTCAGGCCACCAGCTGGGAAAGGTTCACATAGGTAGTGAGCATAGAAGGTGGTCTAAGGTAGTGAGGAATACAGTAGGTATAATAACTTAATTGGATTGTAAATATGTTAAGATCCAAAGTAGATTATCTTGATTATAATTAAGATTTTTTTTTTTTTTTTATTCAATTTTTTTTTTAAATTTAATCAAAACATATGGAAAGGCTAACGTAAGCATCCAAATTAGGCGCGGACTTAGGCTTTCGTCAAGGGAGGAAAATGTGCTTCTCAAGCTCTCAAGCAGTTAACCTGGCTGCATTGCGCAGAGGTGGAGGCATTGAACATTAAAACAGATGAAAATCACTGTTCACGTAGGTACTAAATGACCAATATAAGTTCTTACTTGGGTCGGGCGTCTCGGATGTACCATAGCATCCATTGCCCCCTCCCCCTGTACTCGCGCCTGATCCTTCTTACTTACAGACATTGGACACTTGTGTTGCCAAGAGAAGGTACCTACTTCTAATCTCAAGATCTACGTCTATAAATATTTTGAAAATTATAGCTTCTGATATCAACCATGCCAGCCAATCGTATACCTTACTGATAATTTAGACACAAAAATCTAGTATCAATAATTAACGGCGCAAATCGAAATATACCGAAAACTGCGTACCTTCTGGAGCGTCCTGCAGAGCTCTGACGATATCAGCACAGGTGGTGTGCGGGCGGACCCCCCGGACCCAGAGCTTCTGCCCCCGCGCTATTACCCCCACCTCCTCGTCACTATAGTCTGACGACGACGCCTCCATTGCCACCTGGAAAGAGAATTGATAAAATTATTTAGGGTACACGTTCGCCTGGTGGTAAGCGTCACGCCTGTCCATAACAGTAGCAGTGCCAGAATTGTGAACTTGCAACAAAATCCTGAGACCCAGTAGGTATGTCCTAAAACTACACCCAGAACCACTGGAGGACGGGCAGCAGCGTCCTCTCGGTTAACGGTGGTGAGGATTCTGCGATCCCCAAGCCGTCTGCCAAGCGTGAGGATTATCCCACCCCTATAAAGGGATCAGCGTTCGTCCAGCAGTGGACGTCTTCTGGCTGAATATGTGCTAAATCTCTAAATGTCTAAATCCTGCGCTCACTGCACTGCGCTCGTCACCCTGAAATATTATATGACAAATCTCGTCATAATAACATTGCTCATCAACCATTACTGGCTTGAACACTACTGCTTGGCAGTTAAATAACTGGCAAAGGCTTGCATTCAAAAATGTAGGCAGTTTTACGCACAGCCGACTCCAACGCAGTCTTATTTGGACTCTTTAGAGTGTCGTTTCTATTGCATCAGCTCTATCCAACTTCAAGTCAAGCTTGTACCATTGTATAAACACAATTCGATTTTACAATGCTTTAGGCTAACACCAGTAGATATAAAATATAAACCAACCTACTTAATTACTTCTTTAAACGGCGGTTTGATTCTGACTTATATCAGCCTCGGGCAACTGCCAGGTAGCTGGACCTCGTAGCTTTAATACATGTTATAAACCAGAAGCCGAGTATTGATCACCTGCCAACAACTATGTTTTTGTGAGTTTATTTTAGTTTCGTTTTAGGGTTCTATAACCAAGAAATGACCTTACCTTCCTTACCAATTTATTAGGAATACCTACCTTCTTTATCAATAATAGTAGATTACTCACCTAGGGAGCAAAAGTAAAGAATGTCTCAGAATATGTATATGATCTCAAGTACATGAGGCCTGAGGCTTCTTTACTTGCTCCCGTGACGCGTATACGATTTTACGTGCCGCTGCGGGGAGGAAGTGGTTCCTTTCGCTCCGCGTAGCGGGGCTAAAGTATCAATTTTATCCCCTCGGGCACGTAAATAAATATATATTAGTACACAGTGCCATCTAGCCCCAAACTAGGCTAAGCAAAAAGTGTAGATTTTAAGTTTGTAGTTGTAGGACTCTACTGCAGAGTTCGCCTGGGGAAGTACCATACCTTTGCCAGTTATTCAGGCGCCAAGCAGTAGTCTGCAAGCATTACTGTGTTTCGGTATGAAGGGCAATGTTACCAAATAAATTTCTGGGTATGAAGAGATTTTAACATCTAATATCTCAGGGCGACGAGCGCAGTACAGCGCGCCGCAGGATTGTACTCGCAAGTTCACAATTCTAGCACTACTACTGCTATGGAGAGGTGTGACGCTTACCACCAGGCAAACGTACCGCTCGTCCCGTACTCGATTGAATAAAAATAAATTACCTAAGTATGTTATTTTGGACGCGAGCGAATTATATTTAAGGCAACCTAACACTGGATTCCACGAACTGGCGAGTGGTCGTTTCACAACATAACCACGAGAAATATCCCGTAAATTACACAAGGTATTCTATTTCATTAAATTAGGTTAATTGCTTTTTGACAGCTCATGAAAACTTGACAACACAACATTGTGAAGCGTCTAGTAAATTATATCACATAGAAATAAAGACTTGTTAGGACATTTCCCGCGCGCATGCGGCCTAGTGATTCAAATTTCCCATACTGCCTTGTATGAACAAGGCGAAAATGTCACAAACCTTTAGTTTGATCTAGTGTTACCTATTTAAAAGGTTATGTCAACTGTCGACGCAACATTGTAAAGAGGCAATGCTTAGATCAAACGTATTTTTTGTAATGGATATAATAGGGAATAAGCATGTGTTTTAATTACCTATTAAAAATAATAGGATAAATGGAGAGTTTATCTGATGCTTACGTCGAAAAAATAATTGAAATCGGCTGGTAAAGTTCTAAAATATAAGCGTTCAAAGTATTTGGGAGGGAGTCATCTGTCCCTTTGTAGCAAAACACGTGCCTATTATAGAATTTGTTTGGAATCGTGAACTTTGACGGCATAAACCTTGTATAGTGCCCTCCCTGTCTAACATGAAACTAAAATGTTTATAACTTCGTTATTTGTGCACATATTAAAATTTTATTTTAGTTGATTTATTTTGCCGCAGTCAGCTTTTTTCTGAGTCGATAAAAAAGACACATGCATAATACCCATTTGCTAGACGCTCTACAAATTAATGTCGTGTTTACATAAGCCGTCAAAAAGCGATTAACATAACTAAATGGTCAGAGCACTCGTATAAAATCTACTAAACCATAAATAATCATAGAAATGTAATGGCCAACCGTGATAGTTTAAAACAGTGTGACGTCATTCATTCTATAGCATGTTCCAAAATGGCGTGTTCTACCCCTAACTCCAAACAACCCGGCGACCATAAAAACTGCAAACTCCGGGAAGCGATAAACCGGCCGGTGAACTTTCTAGACTTGCATAAGTTAGCCCAATTTGGGGTCGGACGGCGCCTGGCACGTTCTAGGGGCGGGACGCGGTTGTATCTTGCCAATTCCAGTTTTAGCAGTAACAACCTTACCGTTCCTTACATAAGGTAAGTAACAGTTATTACTGCATACCTACCTATTAAATATTGGCACAGTTTTTACAATCATATGACATTACCTATAGGTAGGTAAGTAGGTTACCTTGTAGGTTCAAAACGTTTACTTAGATACAATTTTTTTTTATCAACTTCGAAAATGGAGGAGCTTCTATGTTCGACTGTATGTATGTATTTTTCAACCGACTACAAAAAAGGAAATTCTCAATTCGACTTTATGATTTTTTTGTATGTAATTTATGCGATACTCCGTCACTTATGAATTGATTTTGATGATTCTGTTTTTGTTTGGTAGATGACTTCAGAGGTGGTCCCATATAAATTTAATCGAAATCGGTTCAGTAGTTTGGTTTTTAAAACAAAACTACTGGAATTAATTAAAATAACTGGAATATATGAAGATGTCATCCAGGTACTCGAAATTGAAGTCGGTTGTTTATTTTTTATTTATGTAGGTATATAATTATGTTCACCAATATTTCCGCATTTCACCGTAATTGTAGACCGATTTTGTTTCTTTTTTGTTTGAAAAGTTAAACTCTCGAGATGGTCCCGTATAATAATGTCTAAAGTTGCTCAAGTTCATGTAGGTACCTACTTACTTACATAACATACCTATCCACGTAAATTTTGCTCTAGCTTTATATTAGGTAGATAATTAATTACTAAGTCTATTACTCGGGCAATGTACTTTACCTACTACTCTAATGACACATAAAAGCACATAGGCATCTCAAATAAAAGCTGAAAACCTTCAACCTCCAAAGTTCTATCTAGATAACAGAAAGCACTCATTTTAAAAGTTCAAAATCGTGTCGATCCTTCTAATAATTGCTACCTAACATGCCTTCTCAGTTATTATAGAATAACGAACTTAAAATCACGAATGCCGTGCTAGTCGCGATTTAAATCTATAAAATCCTAGAAAATAATATTATTACGTGTAAAGTGGACTGTCGCATTAGAGAAACTTGGTGGTTACCTCACGAATGTTCCGTAACCACGTCTCACTAATCAAGATATAAAATAAGTGTTAAATGTTAACACTATTCACGCTAATATTTAAAGAAGTCGTGGTAGTCCATTGGTAAAACATACGGCTCGCAACCATGAGGACAGTCTCGAGCCCATACCAATGAGTTCTTCTTCTGATAAAATCTCATATATCTGGGTTATCGGTGAAGAGCCGACCGAAAAGCCACCGAATTTCGGTGATTTCGTTGGCGAGACTAAGAAGAAGCGTATGTGAATACGCCAACTCAATGTGGTGGAATAACGCGCAATTACTGTTGCAGGCAAGGCCTATGACAATCAGTGGGATACTCAAATATCAAGAATATGAAAGTTGGAAGGTTGTGTTACTTTTAAACAACTAACCGACTGAACTCATCTTATAAAAATTTGAATCAATCGTTGATCGTGATAGAAAAGAAAGTAAATGTCTTATGTGAAGACCACAAACCGGCAAACGTAGCTTAGGACGCCCTGAGAATCGATGTAGTGGCGATGGACTGAGTGGCGTGCATTGGGAGAGTGTATCATATAAGCCTAGTGGACTAAAGCGGCCTTATGTGGATAATGACTAGAAAAGAGGACTAAGTATAGTATACGCTTTTTTTAATACACCCTACTTCAACTTCGAATACCTGGATGACATCTTCATATTTTCTAGTAATTTTGATTTAAAAACCAAACGACTGAACCGATTTCGATAAAATGTATATGGGACTACCTTTGAAGTATTTTACCTACCAAACAAAAATAAGGATCATCAAAATCAGTTCATAATTGGCGGAGTAATCTCGTAACTAACATAAAAACACATTCATTCGAATTGAGGACCTCCTTTTGTGAAGACGGTTGAAAAAGGGAACGCGAACGTCAGAAAAATAGACATCGTGAGCTTGGGTTAAAGCAAAAAAATGCCGCATCTGAAAATCAGAAGTCAAACTCGAGTGCATGCCATAAAGTTTCTAAGAGAGGCTTATCCCTTTACACCACGGCGCGGCGTTCCAAATCAGCGACAAACCAGTAGGTATAATTTGAGTGGGGTTCGTGACTTGGTACCATTAGGCATTTCCGTCTACCCGCACCCTACGCTCACCTTTCACCCCCGTTTCACCTCATTCACCCCCTCTTGCACCCTTGTTCACCCCCTTTTACACCACCAATCGCCCTGTGGCATTTGGGGAGGCACCGCGCCTTGGATGTTTGTTACGTAAATATTTTTGTTATGTATGTAAACCCAGGGTGAAATTTGAATGTGTACGGATAGCTTGATTTGACACCTACCTGAAAGAATAGGTGTCATCAGAAATTCATAGGCTTTGTGACGGTATTAGGGACCTATTCGAAAACGTTCCTACTACAAATTAACTCTAGACCACGCAATTGACCGAGCAAGCGAAGCGAGAGAAGTATTTGCAAAATCTTGACTAAATTTGGTATGCAGGTTTTACGGTTTCGACTGCCTTATAGCTCAGTTGGTAGCGTGTCGGCCTTTAGAGCTGTAAGGAGTGGGTTCGATCCCCACCCAGGGCAAACATCTATGTGGCGAACATAGATGTTTGTTCTGTGTCTGGGTGTAGTATGTATTATAAGTATGTATGTATTTCAAAAAAAAGTATATAAGTATTCTATCAGCTATCTAGTTTCCATATACACGCATTGCTTAGTTTGGGGCTAGATGGCGCTGTGTGAAAATGTCCATCGATATTTATTTATTAAAATAGTTTTTTTTTCTGTCGGTGTTTTTTTTGTTTTCTTTAGTAGGTAAGTATATACCACAGAAAAGCGAAAACCCTACTCTTCTCTCTTCAGTGGTATATACCCCAAAAAGGGAAAGTTTGCTGCGGCGCTTTTTAATGCACGATTGGCTCCACATGACATTGAAGAAATTCCACACTCCACAACTCCACATGAAATTTTAATTAATTTCTCCTGACATGTATTTATTATTATTATTATTATAATAAAGTAACGTGCAGAGATTATATTGTCATTGTAATTGATACAATACTGTACAATACCAATTAATGGATTTGTGTTAAAATTATAATATATTACTTAATTATTTGACCTGTAACAGATGTTGCCAATAAATTGATTATTGATTATTATTATTGAAGTTTGTGCTCGCGAAGTCTACTTATTCGCAAAACTACTAGCAATCATTTTTCAGCTATTCCATACCATCGCATTTATAATACCATCTTTTATCATCAGGTATAAAGGTCAAACACCTACCGTGTCAACCATAAACAAATAACTTTAAAAAAGAACTACTTTAAACTCATAAGGGACCATCACGTCGTCAGCCATAAAGACGTCCACTGCTGGACGAAGGCCTCCAATAGAGGGGTGTTGCCATAATCCCCACGCTTGGCAGGCAGCTTGGGGATCGCAGATTGCTCACCACCGTTAACCAAAAGGACGCTGCTGCCCGTCCTCCGGTGGGTCTGGTTGCAGTTTAAGGACATGCCCAGGTCCAGAAGGGACCACAAAGAGAATTACAAAACACATCAGTACCAAGCACATCAGTGTCACTTTCTGTTTTGATAATTGTGAAAGAAGGAAGAATGCAAATCGAAAGTATTGAGACCTTACCAAAACCAAAACTATTTATAAGACTGTCGAACAAGGTTTTCTGGCTATGCATAATTTAGGCGATTTTTATAAGTGTAAGTAATAATATTCACATGACTGCTTATCAATAAAAACTAGGTAAACCACAAATTCATTGCCACCATGAAAGCTTAATAGACATAAGTCGGTAAAAAATACAACCAAGCAGACAACACAGCTGTTCACAACAGACACAAGTTGCGGCCCTAAAAGATTGATGAACTAAAATTAAAAGCAATCAATCAAAACCTTACCTTGTCCCCATCCCATACTATTTCTTCATATGCAGATATATTTTCTGGCATTTTGCCTTTCCCTTGTAATAGGTATGATTATGGGGCGGAATCTACACAATATAGATTGGCTAGCAGTAATAGTGATACAAATTAGGATCACCCGTAATTGTATAGCCAGGTGGTAGAACGCAGGTTTTAGTTCTTGCCACTTCAGTTTGGTCTGGTGTGCCTACAGCGAGGATCTAGTGATGGGATATTTAGTCGATAAATCTGCATTTTTATCGATGTCACTACTGGCTTATTATGTGGGTACTTATATATAGATTACTTTGATACAAGTCAATTTCTTATTAAATAAAGGTTGAATGTATTGTTACACAGAAGGGTTTATAAAGATTTCAAACGCACTTTGACAAAGCTTCCTAACACTTTTAGCAAAAATTGGTGATAATTTTAATAATACTTGCAGATATTTAGGTACGTGGCTGCCACTTTTTTCCAGCTTAAGTTTGTAAATAAACAGGCATATAATTAGCACCATACCTTAAAAGTCAAAATGCATAAATCATAATAGTAGGTAATGAATAACAACGGACCGCAAGAAACAATCACAGCGAACCGATTCTACCTATAGTAGGTATAGAATAGGTAATTTTGTAGGTAGTTATTTCTTGGCGCATGTAAATTTTTGCAATGTATCGACATAGTGACTCACTCTGCGTCCCATCACTAGACCGGTAACAGGCAAATTGTCAGTAGCCCTGCGTAATAACAGGAGCGGCGCCGCGGCCAGCACGCAAGGACGTGCGGAATTATGCTGGACACACGAACGGGGCGATTGGAGAACGAACACGCTTATTTTTTGCGTCGTCAATTAGGTAGGTACATTGAAATGAATACATTTTTAACCTAAGTTTTTATTAATTGAGATATAAGCAATTTGGGTTTTTTGCTCTGCACTGTATTAAAAACGAATGTTTATAATAGCAAAGTCTAAAAATTGCTGAACTTAGCGTAGAACGTGATAAACACGATGACGTGGCTATAACTGTACCGTTTGCTGTGACTTATGAGGAAAACCGAGTATCGAGCTAGTATAGCATAGAATCTAAGAAACCAATGAGTCAGTCATTCTTCGGCATACATTGCATCTTTTTTGGACTTTTTTAGGTCATGGCCGACCGATGTTACCATTTTCAAAAACAAAAAAAGTTACCTGTGTAGAATTATGGTTTTTTGAAATTAGTTATTTGTCATACAAAGCAGCCGTGAGTCCCACGGTAAAAAAATAAACAACTTACCCTGTAAAACAAAGAATAGGATAATAATCTACATGAATAACTCACGGTAAAGGGTCTAGAGTCGATACCTGCATCCGCTCATCTGATGAAATGATTTTGGCTCATTTTCAAGCAGTATCTGCTGCATTTTTTTTGTTTCGGTCTAACTTTAATGGTTATTATCTGAGGGTCCGAACCCAACTAGAACTATGTGCTTGTCACATTTAAGTAAATTTGAAAATAATAGATCACTGAGAAATAATTTATAAAATTTATAAAAACCAGAATACGATTACGAATGTCTTAAAAAAAAAACGTGACGAAACGTAACAATACTTGGAAAATTTGCAATCTTATTTTAGATAGAATAATGCTTGTTTATTTTATTCTATTTATGGGTGACAAGCCAGATGTTTGACCACAGCTCACCTGATTAACGTCAGTGAAAGTGATTCTCAGTGAAACATTTCTTTAAACATTTGTGAAGGATAATGACTGCACGACAGAGATACTCTAGTCAGGAATAGGGCCTTATAATTCGGGAAAACAAATTTCGTTAGTTTGAGATTACAACAAAAATATCGTATAGTCGGTTTACTAGATAGAGGGATATAAGTTGCTACATCGGGCACTAAGCACTGAATAGATGTGCCTATTGTAGAAAATAAAAACAATACTATAGGAATAAATGTCAACTTAAAATTTACTGACCGTACTGTTTAAAGGTACCTAAGATCGATATAAATAAGTGTACCAGAATTTGTGATTGGTGGCCTATTTCCCTACTCAAAAAGTCGTAAAAACACTAGGTATCCAATGATTCTCCGAAACGTTTTAAACTAAATTGCATAATTTAGTTCGGCACGAGCCAAATTACTCGAACCATTAGGTTTCTTCTAAGAAAACATATCGATTTAAGACCTAACGACTTCGAGATTGCAATCTTGAATTTTGTAAATTTACTTTTAACAATTTTTTTTATACGCCATTTAAATCACGTAAAAACGTTTGCATGCTGCTTGACTTGGATTGTATTTGAATTTTGGGTTTTTTCTTCCTCGTTTATCTTAAAAATTATATTTATTAAGACGGAACTGTTTTATAATTTAAATTTACCTTCTTTTTTATACTTATTGCGAATCCACTTTTCATCTTCATTTCACTATTTAAATAGTGAAATTATGTTTTTAATAACGAACAACTGGCGCTCTTAAATCACAATAAATCAGAAACTGTCTATAATGTGGGTAAAATTTTGTTTAATTGTGATTTGATATTTATACCAAAACTCGTCACACTACGAACTCATCTCTACCCTCTAAACACAAACCTCTATAGACACTACACCATATCACAATCATACTTACCGGCTCTTATTATACAACAACAGTACTTATCAGTTAATAGCAAAAGGAACTCCCACGATTGTCTTAAAATCTCTCCCATCCGTCTAGCTTGCAGTAAAAAGTCGCTAAACGACTGCAGCGCTTTTTCGACGAAACTGCATCTATCGATACGTTCACTTCCCTATTTTCTTTGATGTTCTTTGTAGTGACATTGACACTGTAGTTTTGTAATGAGGCAAAAAGCTTGTGCTGTTTGCGTGGCGTTAGATAAAAAATAAGTCAACGGGAGCTGGCGAAAGTAGAGACATGGTAAAGGCGATTGTGGCTCCGATGGAAATATTATTTATGAAGGTTTACGCACGATGTTTTCCTTCGTTAAAAAGCCAGTGGTATGTTTTTTTAATCCTAACGTAAATTTTAAAATAATAATTGATACGGACTCGTGACTTTACGATTATGACGTCGGTCATCAGAATTCAAATTAATTTCTCCATCGAGTTTCAGAGGGCGCTCCAGTATATGGATAGTTTACCCATCTGTGATCTTCACCCTGGAACACATACTTACTGCAATGCAAAGGCATAGACACCCAAACGTTAATTGTCAACAACGATCGATTAAGGCACACAGCAAACCAAACACTTCCGTAGGCAACAAAAACTGACAAACAGACAACCGTTAGCAGTCGTGATCCATTACATATGGATTAGAGCACAACCGATGATTACGACTCGCAAACAATACGCCTAACTGTACGGTATGGGAACAAATAGATAAAATTTTACTTGAATTACTAAGCAGTGAGCTTCACAATTTAAAGGCTTAGGACATTTCCCATACGCAGCTGGCTTAGTGGTACAAATGTCCCGTACATAAATCCCTCCTTGTATGAACTCGGCCATAATGTCACATGTCTTTATGGCTTACAGTCTTACCTAAAATAATCTCGATTCTCTTAGTCACTGCTTAAACTTCTCTGTCCTTTTCTAGCACGTGCAACTTCACGTCAGAGAGAAGATGGCAGAGCATCTTAAGCAGTGACTAACGGTTGAAGATTTTTTAAGAAAGGCCGTAATTTCGGTAATAAGTCCAATATGGCAGATTTATAACGCGTATAAAAATACTCTAAACACGTCGTATTTGGTATTGAAAGGGCTTGATGAGTATTTATTTATACATACATTTTATATACTTAAAGGTAGTTATAGCAAATATAAGTGAGTAAGACGAGGCGTAGAGAAGTGATTATGTTTTAATTTTTCAACCTGTAGGTACCTATTTATCTTCTATCTACTTTCTCTGTGACAAACACAAACCGGGCCATTTTGTGAAAGGCAAATAATAAAAGAAGCTCATTGTAGATGGCTCTGACTTTGCGCAGACCAGACGTGGCTGTCATTGTCAAGTTTTTCATTTTATTTTATATGCACTGGTCATAAATATTATGCTGTTTTTGACTGGCACGTATTGTCTGAGCTATCTATCGAGTTGAAAGAAACATTTAAAAAAAAATCATGTTTGGAAAATCGCTCAATAAATCGAGAAATATAACATAGCTGCCCAGCTGACTTGTAGCATATGTGTCATTCTAAGATAATATAAGATAAGATGAGATAAGATAAGATAACGTGTATTGCTCAAACCTGTATACATAAAGGTGTTTCATTCTAAGGTTTAAGCTACCTCTATACTTTTCACCCACTTTAGCGTAATTTTCGTATTCTTCTTGTTTCTCTTCTTCTTCCGATGAGGAGTAACCATACTGAGCTAAGGCATCAGGAAATTCACGGGTATACGAATAAACTCCTGTGAATTCTCCCAGTGCCAAGACTCAGCATGGTCCTGTTTCTTCCTTCTTCTTTCTTCTCTTCTTATTATGTTACATCACTATTTTTTTATTTGTATTTGTTATCTAGGTACTTAATTTTAACTAGCAATACAGGTTGCTGGTTGTTGCATTTGGTTTTGGTTATGATTTTTAACAATTTGTAACGTCGCGTCGTGACACAAAGTAGGTAGCCTATTTTATTTTAGAAGCATTGAACATATTGCAACCAGCCTGAGTCATTAAATGGAGTGCTATATAAGGTGATAAGCACGAAGCCAAAATTTAGACTGGTGCTATTTTGGGAATATATGCTAGGTGCTCATTTCATGGGTGCTCAGTTGGGAATACCCCATAAATAATGCTATTAAAATACAGAGCACCTTAAATTGTAATATAATATTAGTAAATTTTAGGATAAAGTACTGCTAACCAGTCCTGGATTTGCCAATAGGCCGTATAGGCCGCGGCCTAGGGGCGGCAGCGTCCTAGGGGCGGCAGATTTTAGAGGACGCAGCCGCCCCTATTATTTTAGAAAGGTACATGGGGCGGCGGAAATAAAGTGTCCTACACTCATAAAAATATAAATCCGGCACTGCTGCTAACTACTGCATTCTATTAAAGAACTTAAATGTATCAAGTTACAAAATAGTTAATATTACAGATGGACCTGAGTATGTCCTTAAACTGCAACCAGACCCTCCGGAGGACGGGCAGCAGCGTCCTCTTGGTTAACGGTGGTGAGCTCTGCGATCCCCAAGCCGCCTGCCAAGCGTGGAAATTATGGCAACAATAGAGTGTATTAAGGGGAAGGCCTTCGTCCAGCAGTGGACGTTTTATGGCTGATGGCTTAATATTACGCTAAAGGACCGACACGATTATAAGAATTCGATTGAAAACTGAGCGAAAAGCTTGTCTAAAAGTAAACCGAGCCAAATCATACAAAAATACTACAATGCATTACAATAAAAACTCAGTGACAAAAACTGATGAGCGACAGTTTCGGCACTTAGCTACGGTAAACCGGTGGCTTTCCGCAAATTTCCGGTTAATACCACTTTGTCCCGTTTTTATGAAGATGCAAGCGCAAGATATTATGTCGGGTTGAATCGAACCGATTTCAAGCATGAAGGTGATGATTTAATGTTCCCCATTGAGCTATGAAATAACTTGGGTCTAGATTTAAAAGTTTTTTTTTTGTAAGTATAGACAAGTGTTTATTTAGTAATAAATATATATTTTCATGCATGGTTCTAGGTATAAACAACATTATGTATACACTAGAGGTCCCCCGCGATTTGGTCCGCGTACAGAAGAAATTCCGCCCGACAAAATTCACGAATTTAAATCATCCCGAACAAATTTTTTTGTCAGTCAGTCAGACAAAGATTCTTATAGATTAGATAAGCACTTACTTAAATTAAGTATAAGTTCTATCGAACAAATCTAGGGTTATTTCATCAACAATAACGCTTGCGTTATTACTTCTATCTCGCCTGATGTTAAATAAAGATGCATTCTAAGGTGCAGGACACACTGATATGGCGTCGGGCGAGGGCATGCCACGGGCGGCTTGCCGCCCCATCCTAATTTCATAGTCAACATATTGAAATAAGGCGCAATATAAGACACGCCGAGTCCGATAGGGCGCGCCCGATGCTCGCCCGATGAAAATAACTCGGTGAGTCCTAAATTGCGCCTTATTTCAATGTGTTTTGTATGAAATTAGAATGGGTCGGTAAGCCGCCCGTGCCATGCCCGTGCCCGACGCCAGTTCAGTGTGTCCTGCGCCTAAGATGGAGCACATTTACTTAAAAGACAGCGATTCTCTCACGACCTGATTTCAATGAGACCAAACTTGTTGAAGACATTTTAATGAAAAGTTCATATTTTAGAGTGACATACCTAGTCTGTGAATCTAGTGAAGATCCGAAATGTTATTCACCGATCGCTGGTTACCATTACAAATCCGCTTTATGAAAAAGGAAGACAAAATGTGCGACTGATATTTACTATCACCAACCAGTAGACGTCCACTGTCAATGTTATGAAAATCCTTACATAGACTCCAAAGAGCTCATATAAGCACGGGTAACAAAGATTTGCACCCACAACTTAACGATTCCAATTATAGCGGTCTTCCCATTATAATAGGTTACCACGACTATTAGGCTTGCCTAATAGCCGTATATCAGGATCTAGTTCTCTCTATATATGTACGTGGTTAGTTCTAATTAGTTAGCATCCTTTTAAGGGCATATTCTGTACATCAAAACAAACAACTTTTACTATCGCCCGATAGTAAAAACAGTTGTTCCATACATTTTGCCCTAGGTCGATGAACTTTTTGTATGGAACAGCTGATAATTTTTTCGCGATTTCTATGTTGGCTCCGTAGTACATTTGTTTGTTTTGATGTACGGTACACGCCCTTAAAATAATGCTAACTGAATAGAACTAACCCTGTTGTTTTTATTTTATTTTAAATTAAATTTATATATTACTTGAAATTTTAATAATAATAATGACATTTTAAATTTTGTGACATTTTAGGACAGTTTTTTGTAAAATATTTTGTATTTTTGTATTTGCTACACTATATGGGTCTCGTACCTGAAATAAATGAATTTGTTTTTTTTTGTATAATCAAAGCGTAGTAGTTGACATAAAATTCAAATTTAAATGAAAGATTAGATTAGAAAAAATCTGTTATAATTACTAACCTCATGCATGGTCGCTAAATGCCGTTGGCTATCTGAAACAAAAACATTTAAATTTAACGACAACTTATATTAATAACAACAAATTTATTTAACAACTCTACTATCATGTTTGATCCGATGCGTACAGCACTGCTTTTCAGTGTACATGAAATTGTACTGCTGGATTAACGATATGAACAATAAGTACAGTGCTTAGGGTTGCCACCTTTTTTTATGCACACATCACACCAACAGCCGGAAGACGTCCACTGCTGGACAAAGGCCTCTCCTTTAAAGGGAGGTGTTGCCATAATCCCCACGCTTAGCAGGCGGCTTGGGAATCGCAGAATGGTTACCACCTTTAACTGAGAGGACGCTGCTGCCCGTCCTCCGTGGTTCTGGATGCAGTTTTAGGACATACCCAGGTCCCAGGTCTCAGGTTAATTTTTTTATGCAAATAGAGTATATTTAATTGTTAATGCTAAAAAAAACAACACCTGAAAATAAAGTACTATTTATTTACCAGATTATTTCTCTTCCATACATATTTTTTGTTGCTTCTAGCAACATTCAACAAATATTTGTTACTCTTAATATTAACGGCATTTTTACAATCAATCCCTAAATTTAAAAGGCAGTCCGGTCCGTTCCGTTACACGTAAAAAATAGAAGTCCATTTAAAAAATCTTGACAGGTAAAAATAAAGTATTTTCACTTACTTTACTGCCCTCATAAAGTATAAAGTACGTTTGGCCAAAATAGAGTACAATACTTTATTATAAAGTACGGGTGGCAACCCTAACAGTGCTAGATCGACGTTACTGTAATTCTGGGTCAATGATATTGCGAAAAACTAGTTTTAATGCATTGTTAAATCTATCATGTAGCCAAGAAGCTCATGGAGTTTATTATGTTATAAAAAAACTCGGGCTAAACATAGATAAGATAGTACATAATCTGAATATAAGAACTTGTTGTTAGACCTTATAAGTACACTATGATTGTTAATATATAAAAATGATGACGATGATCATGATCAAAGATATTTAAAACAATAATGTACCACGCATTTTCCAAACAACCCTGACAAATTTATTATGAAAACTGACGTGGTTTTGACACATTTTTGTTTTATTTATACGTTTACACATTTTTGTTTTATTATGTTTTATTTATGTTTTATCGATCACATTTAGAGCCAAGCTAAGCAGGACGCAGCTGCACGCGCGTCGGGCTCTGTTTTCACTCTTTGAAAAAGGTCACCGGATGTGATCGAAACTATAGTCGGAGTATCCGATTTAATTAAACGTGAGTATTCCCGTATAAATAAAACAAAAACCCTGACAAACAAACAAAAAAAAACTGAATTATTTGAAATGATGATTTATGCTATATTCCCGAGTTTTCGGCCCACAACATTAAAAAGTATTAATGATAATCCGTATTTTAGTCAAATTAATTATTTTTGTCTGTTGTGACATACATAAAAAATGACAATTGCGCAAACTAAAATCCCGTTAAGGCCGGGGTATTCCACGTTTCAAGCACATTTTTTAATGAGATCAATCATTAGTCTAAAGCTGTATCAGGTAGAGGCACATTTAGCGGAGCAAAAATATGGCGGTTACGCAGATTTGTGCGTGTCAAACTTTGATTTTTGAAGATTTTCTCAGATGACTTGAAAAGTATAGAAATTAATAACTTTTGAACCACAGCATGCTCTCCAAAATACTATTAACTTATAATACATATTTTTTGAATGTGACTATGTGCTGTAATTAGGACATAAAACTGAAAATGGTTTAAAAATAGACACTGTTTCGTTATTTTTTTCTATCGAGGAAAGTATAATCAATCGTGTTTTCATCCACAGAAATTACTAAGACTACTTCTGTAACATTTTGTATTTTTGGTCTTTAAATATAGTAATTTGACTAAATAAATTTGATTTTGCGAGGGGCAAATTTGGTAAATACAAGCCTTAAGATAAACTAAAACTCAATTAATATCAACTAAAATAGGTTAGGCAACCGGCCATTTAATAAATGAATAAAGCGGTAAGTTCCTAATCAGTCTTCATTTATCTTGCAATCTTTTTGCGTATTAAATAATTTATACAACGGTAGCTTAGCGGACACGGTTATGTAGTAATTTATGGGTTTCTCACATAAATATGAATGGACCGGCCGATGCCTTGTTTGGTCATTAGCGTCAAATTAAATCAGCTGATTTACAATTCCATTCTATTTTAGCATGTAATAGGTACCTACTGGGATTACTATTATGAATAGAGTTTACATACATTGGTCATTTTTTTTTTTTTTTTTAATTTGGTGACATATGGCACTTAGGACTTAAAAAAATGGCAATGGCAACATCTAGTTTTCGTACAATTTAGAAAAGTTAAAAACTGAGTAAAAATTTGTTTTTTATTTTTATTTTTCGAAACATGAAAAGCTTGAGTAGGTACCTGTTGAGGATTATCAATAGAAGTATAATTATTTATGTTGTAAAATTAACTGTAAGTTGAAAAAAGAGAGCTATTCCATAAAAATATTGGCTATTCAAAATGCAGCGTCTTAGAACACTACCGCATGTTGTCCGTGTACGAGTAGTTTTTAAAATTCTTGATGTTTATGCCGCTTGGGATCCAAAATCAAAATCAAAATATATTTATTTCTGTTTGTTGGTAAAACTAGATGTTACATACAGAGTATAATCTGTTTATAAAGCGCTCCGAAAACAAACTTGTCTCTAAATAGACATGCAATATTAGCCCTGGCATATTCATTACTTGCTAAGGGTCGATACTTTAAACCCCTGGGCCCTGGGGACCACCAGTTATGTACGGCCAAACGTGTGACGTGACGTGTGTTAAGTGTCCGGAATGCTGGCGTATATTTTGGCCAAAAACTTAGCATTGCCATCCAACGTGGCAATACCACCAGCATCGTGGCCACTTTTCCATCGACCATGAGGCTTTTATTTTAAGTTTTGTATAATTATATCATATTTTCGCAAGGTTTGCAAGTTGAAGTGGCAATGGGCAGGCCACATCGCTCGAAGAACTGACAACCGATGGGGAAGAAAGGTTCTTGAGTGGTGACCGCGAACCGGAAGACGCAGCGTAGGAAGTCCTCCCACTAGGTGGACCTACGACATTGTAAAAGTCGCGGGCAACCGGTGGATGCAAATGGCAGGTTGTCGTACAGTGTGGCCGTCTAAGGGGGAGGCCTTCGTTCAGCAGTGGACGTCTCCGGGCTGATGATGACGATATTACATTTTAGGGTTTGTTTTGTAAGTATATCGTCGTCAGCCATAAAACGTCCACTGCTGGACGAAGGCCTCCCCCTTTATAGAGGGGTGTTGCCATAATCCCCACGCTTGGCAGGCGGCTTGGGGATCGCAGAATAATCACCACCGTTAACCAAGAGGACGCTGCTGCCCATCCTCTGGTGGGTCTGGTTGCAGTTTAAGGACATACCCAGGTCCAGGTTGTAAGTATATAATTATAAAGTAATTTTAAATTTATCTTAAGTTGTTTTTTTACCACACAGTATATATTGTAGTTTTTTAATTAATGTTGTTTCTAAGTTTGTATTTGGGTATCTTAGTAGTTTTTACAAAATGCATTCGTAGTTTTGTACTTTATATAAAATAATCTAAGTTGTAAGGTTTTAAATAATTATAATATTGTAAATGGGTATTTAATAAAATAAATGTTGATTTAGAAATATCTACAAAAACTATCGGTCATTAATTTTTATATCGAATAAATATCAACACCCACACAATATTCATTACGGTCCACAATCCATTTCTCAAATTACAATAAACACGACTTGATCAATATTTCAATGTCAATTGAAAGGACACTCGCGTGTCGCTTTTGTACTAACGAGAATATATACACGTCAAACACATTTTTTATATTAGTCATAAAGATAAAGATAAAAAGATAAAAATAACTTTTTTGCCAAAAAAAATACATATATGCATAAGGACACAATATAATACGTTTTTTTTAAATACCACCGCCTTCGATTTTGAATCCTGGATGAAATCTTCATATTTTCTAGTAATTTTGATTTAAAAACCAAACAACTAAACCGATTTCGATAAAATGTATATGTGTCTACCTCTGAATTCTCTCTCACTCTGAACGCTCAACTCTTGCGTACGATTTAAAAACAAGGCCTAAGATCTGTTCGTCCGAGAGTAGTGATGAGATAAGGTATACCTACCGGAGGCATAACATTCAGTTTAACTGTCACATTATCAGTTTCGTTTGAATGCTGGAATAAAATTAACATTTCGCTAAGTGTAGAATGTGGATTTTCAGACAGGCATTAAAAATAAAAATAAAAGTTATCTTCAACTCGATAGGCGGCGCTAACTATTCGTATATACCAGTCAAAAAATAGCATCATATTTTTGATCTATGGTACTAAAATAAATTAAAAAACTTGACAATGATAGCCATGTCTGGTCAGCCCCATCTACAATAAGCTTCTTTTTTTTAAATTGTCTGTCAGAAAGTCGCCCGTTGGTTCAAATGCATTTATGCGATTTTTCCTACCTACCATATTTTGCCGTAGTAAATTACGCAACTTCCATTAGCGTTTTTTTCAACATTTTCCTTTTACCATTTCCTTTGCTTAACTATTCATGTTATCGAACAGAAATAACCTATTAAAAATGTCTACTCTAAATTCACCCTGAGCGCGTTAAAAATAAGGCTGAAATTCACGATACCAAACTATTTGCCTATTAAAGTTTCTCACCGTCAAAAGAAAAATCACTTTCAGTCTTTTATATACGGTTGAAAGTTGTTTGTGAAAGTGAATGTTGTTATGCACGTTGCCATGGTTACGAGTGTATTTAAAAGGTACTGAAATCATGATGGCTTGTATAAATCATGTTGACACCTGAAATGTTTGTTCGTTCGGCTTTACTCGCATATTCATGAGGTAAAAACGAGGCGTCATTAAGAAAATAAAAAAAAACTATGTGGGTGAAATTGATCGTTATTGTAAGTAACGTTAAAATATTAGTCATATATTTTCTGTACCTCTACGTTTTTACACGACTGCCCAAAAAAAGGTTTAGCATGAAGTTTTCAGGGTTCATTTATGTATATACTAAAGGTCCCCCGCGACTTCGTCCGCGTACGGTATTTTTTTCATTTTTAGAACTTCAAAAACAAAGAACTTTCCATACAACATTCCGCTCCCCATTTCACCCCCTTAAATAATCCCTGTCAAAAAAATTTGAAAACAGCATTTTTTTCATAAATTAACAATTCAAATAAAAAAACTCATGACAAAAGTTGAAAATATAAAGTTGATAAAAGTTCAAAAACATAGGACTTTCATACAAAAGTTTTCCCTCTTTTTTAACCTCTTAGGGGTTGAATTTTGAAAATTACTTTCCTAGTACACCCCTACGCTTCAAGAAAAATACACTCTCAATATTTCAAGTCTGTACGACCAGCGTTGCGTTGTCTGTCAGTCAGTCAGGACAGAGATTATTATAGTATTAGATGTATGTTTTATTCCACCATAACTTCTAAATGCCTGCACAGATTCGGATGTATAGGAAATAGTTAGAATCTTTACACCATCCAAGTAACTCTGGGTATAAATTTTATTGGCAGGGCAGTCGCGTTTTTTTAAACGGTTTTCTGTTTGTAGATGTTGTTTTTGGGTCAAATTTAGTAAGTAATTGAAATGTTATCCCCTTTGTTGGCAGACTGGTTTGATATTTGGAATACACCTTTAGTTCCGATTTCAAAACAGTAAAATTATTTAAAAAAAGTTTTTATTAAAGTTTTTGAATAGCTGTTTTGTTTTACATTATGTAACCTCCCAACAATCTGTGTTTGACTAAAATCACAACATTTAAGGTGTCTTGAATTACAGAGTAAACCAGTTTCGATTAAGTACCTAAGTGTTATCCGTCCTAGATCATATCATTGCTTGGAAAACAGGAAACAGAGATGATAGACACACACACCACCACACCACACTTAATTGCCATACCCTCATTTGGGTCATTATGATTATGTTATTAATATTTCTTTTTCATAATCCATAATGTGCAATAAACGATTTGACTTTGACTTTGACTTTAGAGCAGAAATAGAAAGGTTATTAATAACAAAGCGCTGATAATGATTTCAACCTAGTCTTAGATATCGGTGGTAACAATTAATAAATTAACACGTTTAACCAAGACCATTATTACAACGGTACTCAAAACTTTAAGTCACAAAACAAGGGTCAAAGGCTCAAGTTGATTGTCACAAATCAAAACAAAGTCTTTTAATAAAAATGAAACAACAGGGTAGTAGGGGTCAAATGACCTACTTTACCGTCATAAAAGCGACCCACCCTTTAGGTGTTTTAACCTACATCCGGGTTAACATATTATGTGTTTCAGTGATTTATACACGCTATTGGCTTATTTTCTTTTCAACCGACTTCAAAAAAGGAGGTTCTCAATTCGACTGTATGTTTTTGTATTTATGTTACGCGATTACTCCGCCAATTATGAACATTTTTTGATGATTATTTTTTTGTTTGGTTGGCAATACTTCTGAGATGGTCCCATATATTTTTTATCGAAATCAGTTCAGTAGTTTGAATTACTAGAAAATATGAAGATGTCATCCAGGTATTCGAAGTTGAAGTCGGTTGTATTTTTTTTTTAAAGCGTGTTGTTCTTGTACATTAGTGTAGTAACTACACTATAATTTTGTAAAGCAGTAAAGTTAGTTCGAGGATTTCGAGGTTAATCTTCGGAACTGCTGATCTAAATTACCTACTCTTTGCACCAATTAGAACGCTACGCTATTTCTGATTACTTTAGTGCCTACGTTTTAGAGGGAGGTTTTCGACCAGTAGTGGACGTTTTCTGGCTGATATAAAGTTAATCGAACCAAAGAATAAAAAAACATCTAGTGTAGGCGGCTACGCATTTGAATGTGAAAAACTGGATAGAAGAAATAGTAATGGCTCTATACTTTATTGTAATATTAAAAAATAACGATATTATGATCCACACTAACTGTGGCTGAGTATAGCTAGTCATTTATAACTAGGGAGGGTTATACCCAAAGAAAAGCGAAAGCCCTAGTTCTTAGTTAGAACGGCTGTCAAAATAATGTTGTAAAGCAATTGTATGGAAAACCGCAGACGCCAGTTTCACAGATAATTGTATAGAAACTATGACGAAAAAAAGACAATCATTGGTCGCGCATTTGAAGTAAAACGGTCGAAATGCTATTTTGCAACAGATTAAAATTGATCTAATTACGATGCAATTTGGTTTGGTTTCCTACGCGTCTATTTAAATTGTCTTTTTGAGTATTCTCAGTCTAAAAACATATATATCGTAATAATTACTATTTATTTCTTTAATGTTAAATTTACTTTCCTGCATCACATCGATTATAATATTGTTAGAATTGTCATTAAGCGCATTTGCACGTAATGCGAGCTAGCGGCCAGTCACATTTCTGTTCTATTCACTTCTCTCTTCAGTGGTTATACCCTAGAGCATGTTTTAAATTCTGTTTAAAACTTGGCAGTGAGCAGTGTGTAATCATACATTTTTTGGTTTAGCTTTGTAGTTAGCGAAATTACAGGGCTAAAGAGACTCTCTACCAAATCTCTCAAAGCAACGAGCGCCAGAACAGTGACGCCTGTGTCATAATTTTTATGAAACTTTTATAATTCACAATAGTACCACAATCAGTAAGTACAGAAATCTGACGTGGTTTTGACACATTTTTGTTTTATTAAGCAGCACAAGCAAGTAAGTTTGCTAAGCAGGACGCAGCTGCACGCGCGTCGGGCTCTGTTTTCACTCTTTGAAAAAGGTCACCGGATGTGATCGAAACTATAGTCGGAGTATCCAATTTAATTACGTGAGTATTCCCGTATAAATAAAACAAAAATGTACCTATACTATGTGAACAAAGTAAAAAAAACGTGTGCAAAGAAACTCACAAAAGCAGTAATTAAGCGATGAATTAGCAAGGATAACAGACAGTTACTTTTTAATTCTGTAATAACAGTTAGATTCCCAAGCTACACCGGTAATCTCCTCAGTGATAACAGAATGAAATTACTCATAGCTGTGATTGCTATCAGGATATCTTAGCGACAAGGAAGACGCAGAAGTAATTAATGTATTTTCTCAGAGAATTAATGTATTAATGTTTTTCCTTAGGGTAGCTCTGGGATACCGACTCGGCTGTCCGATCTGTGAGCCTCACGTCTGCGTTTGTGGTGCGAGAGTGGAAGCGGACGGCCTGCATGGACTCAGTTGCGTTCGTTGCGCTGGAAGGAGGCCTCGATATCATGCCATAATTAGAGGGAGTATCTCGTGCAACAGATTTCCCTCGCAATACAGCGGGGGAACGCTGTCAGCCTAATGGGCAGGTTTAGGTGAGGGGCTATAGTTTGACATGATCTTTTTAGATTTTAATTTACCATTATTTACTTGAAAATGTAACTTGACCTTGAAAAAAAAAACTCAGAAACCTGATATCAAAAAACTAACACAGCAAGTAGGTATCATCATCAGCCAGAAGACATCCACTGCTAGACGACGGCCTCCCCTTAATAGGGAGGGGTTGCCATATTCCCCACAATAGGCTAGATGACTAGTTTATTTTTATTCTCCTATTAAAATGTGGCCCATAAATATAGCTGATTAATGAAAAGAAAATGAAAATTTGATCTAAAATAAGCAACTTAAAAGCATTTTAATATCACGCTAGACAGAGAGGCGAAACAGAAAATCGTGACGTCACTTCTCTGTACGCCATATAAATTAAGTATATTCTGACAAGTAAGGCGTGACATCATTTTTTGTTTTGTGGGAAAGGGACAGGGAGTTGGCTCCACTAAAAACTATAATTTTTTTTATATATCAGAACATTAATAACCGATTTAAATATTTTTTTCAATAAACATACTATATTATTTACTTAAATTCTTCATCAAAGCTATTGGTTTCAACGATTTAAACATCAGTCATCTACCCTATTGGTGGATCGCAAAATGATCACATCCGTTAACCAAGAGAACGATGCTGCCCGTCCTCCGGTGGTTCTGGATGCAGTTTTATGATGCCAAAAAACCCAGGTCCGTAAGTAAGTATGCGTCACTATTATTTTTTTACCATGCCAAAAAAATTGTCCAACAAAAATCTTTGACTGTGGAATATGAGTATTTTTGTATATAAATGTATAGTAGCTTGGCATTCCAGGAAGACCGAACCGACCAAAATTCCGATGCAAATGCATCGGAATTTTGGATGGTGAATATGTCAAAAAAAATAAATCTTACGATACTCAAAACATTCAAAAAACTCAAAACGATTATACTTTACCAATTTTCTTTTATTATAGAGAGTATTATGTAAGTTTGAACAAAGATAAATATAATATTAAACTAGGTTAGAATATTTTTTTACAATATAGAAATTTATGTGAGCAGAAGTTCAACGCTACTTTGAAATAACTGGCCAAATAGGAGATAAGGTTTCACACCGAGGGTTCCGCACACCAAACAATATAATTGTGTTATGTTTCTATCATAAAATATTGGTTCTAGATATAATTGCGACAAGTATTTCATATAAGATATAGTATAATTTCGCTTATTAATCTTTCAAAATCAAAAAACGAGTGCATTGCTATTAAAGTGACAACTTGGCATTACAAAGAAATACTTTTGTCCCTACTATACCTTCTACAATACCTGTTAAGATTTGAAAGAGACTGATTTTATCTGATTGATCTCCGTTGATCTACGACAACACTGTTGGTAAGTTTTTTTTTCAAAGATTTAATTAAAACTACAATAATATTTTTTTAAAAATACGATATAAGGGACCGTTTAAAGTATCTATAGGTAGCAAACCTATAGATAGTTTAAACGGTCTCTAATTTCGGGTAATGTGCCCAAAATGCTGGCCATGTTGCCCCGCTGGATTGCGAGGCTAATTTTCTGGCCCAAATAAAGGCCAGCAAGGTCACGTGTGGATTCTTTAAGTCTCCCCGATAAATCCTTAAAGATACGCAAAGCAGCTGGCCCCCACGGCCCAAGTGTCTCTACCCCAAACGGCACAAACATGTAACCTCTATCGAGGCTAGAATATGCTATAATTATAATTAAGCCTTAGTAACAGTAAGATCTTGTTGTTATAGGATCTTGTTGACAAACTTTGTGTACCAGTTGAGTTGGCCTGGAGTTCTCTGTACCTATAGTTTAGGTACGAGTTTACACGGACCATTGCTTTTGTCTTCTTTACGTTCATGGTGACATTGAATTCGTGGGTATTACCTTAGGAGGTAATTCAACTCATCAAAGTGATCAACTTGTACCATGAAACAAACACTGACAACGCGAAAAAAAATCTGCTGTCCGAATCAAAAAAATGCAATTACGCACGACAAAATGTATGGAACAGCTGATATTATTTCACGATTTCTGCATTGATTTCGTAGTAACAGTAGTTCATGACGATGAGTTTAATGGCCTCCTAAGTCCCAAATAATAATGTCCATGAATTCAATATCACCCCGTATTTCTTCTGTGACGAAACCCTAAAATTTGTCGAAGAGCACGGTCATTGGTATACATGCCATCTGCCAGCAACCATTTGCTCGATATCGTTACATTTCGCTCAAATGCCACTTTTGTGGTCTCGGCAGATGCCACATTCTTTGAGACAGGTAACATTATGTCCGGCAACTTCTTAAAACCTTAACATTTAAAGCTACAGATCGTTCAATTCCAAGACACGAATCACCTTACAATACAATAGTTTATTGATAACACCAAAATTACACGTCAATGTCACACAAAAGAATTACTTAACAAAATGAAATAATTATAAAAATACGTTAATAATCTCATAATTTAGAATTAAGCTAATAAAGCTATACACCTAACTTTGTACTGACATTCCATGGAATATTGTCTACCATTAATATTATGACTAATCATTTATAGGGTATATGGCAATTAATAATTAAGAACCTGGGTATGTCCTTAAACTGCAACCAGACCCACCGGAAGACGGGCAGCAGCGTCCTCTTGGTTAACGGTGGTGAGCATTCTGCGATCCCCAAGCCGCCTGCCAAGCGTGGGGATTATGACAACACCTTCCTATTAAGGGGGTCGTCCAGCAGTGGACGTTTTCTGGCTGATAGGTAATTTACACAATAATTAAAAAAGCATTTTTTACGTAGGTTTTTGGACGAGATTAAGTATGGCGAAATGGCGCTTCCTAGCTAGCTAGGAAGTTTGAAATCATACTGAATTATGTTTGTGATTACCTATTCACCATCAAACGGCTAGGTGGATTCCAATAAAATATGGCAAAAAAATCAGACAAGACTTTGAAAAATACATATTGTCGTCATCGTCAGCATTTTTCATCACAGTTTTAGTGAGCCCAAGTAAGGCAAAGTTAGTTATGGTTCCAATTTTAAAGGTAGCAGAAATAAAAAAAAATAAGTAGATATCATTTTAGACATTACATTTATAGCTTGTATCATTATATTTATTTATTTATTTATTAAGAACACCAACATGATGTACGTCATTTCCCACATCTGATACATGGTATGTTAGTTACTAGCTAAACGTCACCACAATTATAGGTGCAGACTACATGGGTTTATTAAAATAACAAGTCAATGTAAGATTGTTAGTGAAAGAAGTTAACATAGTGAATTAAGCGAATTAATATAACCTATCAAACATTTTGCAGATAAGTCTCCTAAGTGGAATAAATTACAACTATATGGCAGAATTAATTAAGCAGATACAGCAATCCAAATAAAATAAAAAGCTATTTTTTCGGAATAATAGAGAGATTGGAACGGATTGACGATTTGAACTTGTCCCCACCACCCGCGAAAAGGTCGACAACGACAACAACAATAATATTGAAAAATAAATAGCTCACTGTTCTCTTCATGAAAAATAAATAGCTCACTGTTCTCTTCTGATGTAAATTCGTTAAATATATAGGTAATAATGAATTTTAATTGCATAGCAATAAATTTTAAATGTATTTTAGAATTTGTCTGTCATTTTGTCACTGCAGGAAGTCCTGTGGAATAACCAGTTTTCTTGACAATATTATTATAGCTTATAATAGCCACAATATAAATATAGATTTATTGAATACGCATTTAATATATATATTTATTGAATACGCATTCAATATATATATATATATATATTTGAATGCGTATTCAATAAATCTTTATTTATATTGTGGCTATTATAAGCTATAATAATATTGTCAAGAAAACTGGTTATTCCACAGGACTCCATCCAGGATCCATTTGTCGTATGTATATATATATATATATATACGACAAATGGCAATTAATAAATAATTCAAATCACATCCCATCTCTTTTCATATTAAAATTATAAATGAGAAAGTTCCATAAGTGACATGAGAGCTCTTACCATTTTTCTGTTTGGTTTCAACTCTTGTAACATATATTTTTAAAAAAAAACAAAAAAAAAATACAAAAGCTGATCTCACTATATCCTGATATTTCGCTTGTATAGATAATGGACTTCAATTACGTTTGTAGATGTGTTGATTATAAAACAGAAGTTAAAGAACCAACCGGCTTTTAGACAAAACGCTAAAAAAACATTAAATTCTAAGCTAAAACAAAATAAAATTATGTTGGCACATTTATTTTGTTTGTAAACGAAATAACACATACAATTGAGTTAAATTTATTGAGTGGGTATGATTTATAAAATAATAAGTAAACTGAACGCTGTATTTTATCATTTCGCCTGGAAAGTCTATGTTGCTCCATCTATTCAAATCAGCATGAACAAAGCCGCAAGCAAAAAGTTATTACACTATTTTACAATCAAAAACGATATTTTAATATTTGATTGCATAGAACATAAAGAATACAAAGATAGAACAGAACTTCATAAATCTAATATTATTTAGAGAATACGATAAAAAACTTACTGGGAGTCTGTTTCTCAATAGAAAAGATTTATGTTACGTTTTTTTAATTTTTATACATCCTGCTCTCAATGAACTAGTGATGTACGCGGGTATAGTCGATAACAATAAATGACGATCGATATTATTGGGAACGTAGTTCTTGTCGAGGCAATGTATTGGTTTCTTAAAATTCATGTATGAAACTGTCAATGCAAAGTACCATAAACAAAACATAACATGAAATTGGTTTCACCAAAACAACTGTTGCTTGCAATACAGTTGCAAAAGTATACTTGACCAAAATACATTATAATATTCAGATATAAAAAAACAATACTGCATATTTAGCATGTCAACCAGTGGCACATTGGGAGCTCATAATGTTTATTAAATCCATCTTCGGCGCCCGAAAAGTAATAAAAAGTAAAATTATGCCAATAACATTCTCATGACTTTTAAATTCACACCGATTTGGCAGTTAATGTTGGAATTTCAACGCATACTCATTAAAATTAAATACTTGTCTTGATGATACAACTAAAATCTAATTAAGTAGCTTTTTAAAATTAAACTGCTTCTAGATGTTTCAAAATGATTGAATGATTTTTCTTTGCGTTGTCTTTAACAAATTAATCTGATTACGGGCAAAAACTGCATCAAATTTTGCTTGATGCCTTATTAAAAAGTTAATATTCCTTACATGAGATATCTTAACGGCGGCACAGTTTGGTTTAATAAATTGATCGTGGAATTTAAAGCTTTTTTTTAATGAAACTTGTTTGATACAAATATGTTTACAAAATGTAGTGTATGACACTCCGGAGAATTAAACAGATCTGAGGATTGAGACATGGTAATTATCGTTTAAATAATTATTATCTTGCTAAGATAAAGTAATTTTTGAAAAATAAACACATTTGGTGACTACTGCTAATGTCAAAGTTAATAACTCTATAAAGCCTACATGGCTTAACGATAGCTAGGTTAAAACAAACAACAAGTACGAGTATATGTAATTAAACGTATCGTCTAACCTACGGTACCGTTCAGCAAGATACCACACTAACCACTTGAAAAAGATCAATAATGGACCGTATTAAAAAATTGACTTGGGTAAGTAAAATATTTATGTCGTATGTTTATCAATGGACCTTTTCAATTATCGATATTTTCCCATCTCTACCACATCGTAAGTAACGTTTCAATCAGATATTAAGCTACTGCATTAATTACGGTCCGCTACCGTTATTACCACGCAAAACCAATTACCTGACAAGGAAGTGTACGCATCCTGCGATATTATGCTCTAGAAAGGTAACTTTAGCTATAACTTTCGAATTTAAAGGGTTATTTTATAACCATGACCAAATTACATGATTTTACTAGCTGCACCCGGCACCCCGGTTGGTTGGTTGACCACACTACTTACCTTAAATTGGCTGGAAGAGATCACCTTAGCGATAAAGCCACCAGTTGTGGCACTATTAGGTAGTCACTTTTATTTCAATATTTGTAATTTTTGGTGTGAATATTATAGAGAATTCTTATATTATGCCCACGCCGAAACGAATTTCGATATTTTTTCGATTTTCGGTTTTTTTTTTTTTTTTTTTCTTAACGAATTAAGCTTGGTTCAGAAATTATGCCATAAAATGCTACTAACAGAGAGAGATAGAGACGGGATAAACAAAAAATATATTACACAACACATCAGCTGTGGCTTATAATTTTATTATATTTGGTATCTATATTTTTTAACCGACTTTACAAAAGAAGGAGGTTTTATGTTAGACGGTATGTATGTTTTTTTTAATGTATGTTCATCGATTTCTTCGTCAATAATGGACCTAATTTGAAAATAGGTAGTTTAGTTTATATTTTTTAGGTAGTTTAACTGTTTATATTATACGTCGTTGTTAGTTCTAAAAATATTGTTGACCGCTAGGTTACTAGCGTTTGCCGATTACGTATTTTTATTTTTATTTGAAAGGGTATTCCGAGGTGGCCCCATATTAATTTGAAGTTGTTTTTTTTTAAAGTTACTTGTAACCTAAAGCACTAAGGGATAATGTAACTTTCTATGGGTTATCGATATCAAGTCAGTAGTTCCGAAGATTACCTTGAACAAACATACAAACTTTACTTCCTATAATTTAGTGTAGTTAACAACTTTATTCCTTTGAACTGCTTGCTTGTAACAATATACAAGTAGGTACCATGTTTAATAACTTAAATAAATAATATTACATAATTATGTAGTTTTGCACATCCCTGTTTAGATTTAATTTTGAAATTTAAAATTTTAATTTATTATTAACTTGTCCTTGTTACTAACACAAGTAATTCCTTGGTCCAAAAAAACGGAGGGCTCTGACGCTCGTATTACAATTTTATTACTAGTGCTCGCCAGCCGTTATTCGTTATTACTCCGAAACTGTTCACGAACGCATTGGAGGACGTTTTCAAGCTCTTGGACTGGAACGGATTCGGCATCAACATTAATGGCGAATACATCACTCACCTTCGCTTTGCCGATGATATAGTCATCATGGCAGAGTCGCTGGAGGAGCTCAATACTATGCTCAGCGACCTCAGTAATGTTTCCCAACAGGTGGGTCTTAAAATGAACATGGACAAGACAAAGATCATATCCAATGTCCATGTTGTGCCCGTACCGGTTGTCGTTGGGAACGATACTCTCGAAGTTGTTGACCACTACAAATACCTTGGACAGATTGTTCAGTTAGGTAGGTCCAACTTCGACAAAGAGGTCGCCCGAAGAATCCAACTCGGATGGCCAGCGTTCTGGAAATTGCGTAATATCTTCTCGTCCAAAATCCCTCAGTGTCTGAAGACAAGGGTCTACGACCAGTGTGTGTTGCCAGTGATGACATATGGAACTGAAACGTGGTCTTTAACTGCTGGCCTTTTGGAGAAACTCAGAGTCACGCAACGGGCAATGGAGAGAGCTATGCTCGGAGTTACTTTGCGCGATAGAATCCGGAACGAGGATATTCGCCAAAGAACCAAAGTTACCGACATAGCTCGCAAGGTTTGCAAGTGGCAATGGGCAAGCCACATCGCTCGAAGAACTGCCAACCGATGGGGAAGAAAGGTTCTTGAGTGGCGACCGCGAACCGGAAGACGCAGCGAAGGAAGGCCTCCCACTAGGTGGGCCGACGACTTTGTAAAAGTCGCGCGCAACCGGTGGATGCATATGGCAGGTTGTCGTACAGTGTGGCGGTCTAAGGAGGAGGCCTTCATTCAGCAGTGGACGTCTCCTGGCTGATGATGATGATGATGAGCGCCAGCCAGTCCCATACACTTTATTAGATACCTACTTAGATAAGATTCTTGAATGTACATATTTTTAAGTTAAGTTGTGTCTTTTCAAACGTAGTTAATAAATAAAAAATTAACAATTTTGTTTACTATCAAGTCAAATTAAATTTTTGATTAAAGAGTTTATCTTTCCTCTTAGAAATAATTTAAACTTAGAAAACCAAGGGTAAGGATCTGATATCGTGATAAAAATTATAAAGTTAAGAGACAACAGTCTGACATCATTATTTTCTACCGTCCATATCGAAAAGTAGAAACCACATAAAGATTTATTGATCAGTTCTACTTCGCTGACAGTCACCCACTGTCCTACACAAGAGGAAAGCTAGGGAGAGCGAGTCGACACGACGCAATGCGGTGCGATTTGCACATCAAAACTTATGAAACTGTGACATACTTTAAACAAATATCGATTTCTTTACTACTTTGTTGTCGTACAAGAAGAATAATGTTCGAAACGAAGAAACCCGTGTTTAGATGAAGGTTTTATCATCACCATTATAATGTTATAAATGTTAACTGCCTGGACATAGGACGTTCTTCCAGACACACCACTTAGTCCGACCTTCGGCTTTCCGCTTCACAACACTGCCGGTCCTATATAAGTACAACATATTGCGAATGGGGCATTGTGCGAAAGGGGCATTTTCCGAAAGAGACATTGTGCGAAAGAGACATTGTGCGAAAGGGAGGTTAAGCGTGCAGTAGATATTTTAGGAAAGGGACATTCTGCGACGGAGCCATCTCATCACTCCATCTAGTATCTACTAAATAAAATAAGTAAAATTATTAAAACATTCATACCAATGATCTCCGGGCTGACAACTAAGGCAGAGACTTCTGTAACTTAATTGACAAAGCAGTTGGGACGGAAAACCAGAGATTGCTCGTATGCATGTTCGAGTCCTGCCAGGGGTCATATTTTTTGTTACTATTAAAAAAAACAAAGTATACTCATTTTTACTATTGCACTGCATTATAAAGCGTCATAGCGTAGCTTAGCCACGCTTAACTCTCATGTTGGACAATGCGCGTATGTATAAGAGGTATATCACATATTTCATTCATTTTCTAAGTACGGGTGGCTAGTAAGTGGATCAATAAATGTTCATTGAGTGACGTATGACGGAACAGGTAATTGATATAATTGCTTTCTATTAACTTAAGTAATGTAAAAATAGATCACCGAAATATAACTAGATGGAAGAAACAAACCTTTGGATAATTTCAGTGGGTCGTTTATATTTATTTATTTATAATTACATATATTTTTTATAAGTTAAAATTTTGTTTTAAAGGTTCACTTTTGACTATCATCTCACCTGATATTATATAAGATATTATATATATATTAAGCGTGACTTGAAGACACTTACGGCCTTACCTAAAATAATCTCGATTCTCTTAGTCACTGTTTAAACTTCTCTGTCCTTTTCTAGCACGTGCAACTTCACATCAGAGAGAAGATGGCAGAGCATCTTAAGCAGTGACTAACGGTTGAAAAGTTTTTTTAAGTAAGGCCGTTAGATTACAACTTTTGGGAAACACCATAGTCGGATTGAGTAGTGGTAGGACTCTATTGCAGAGTCCACCTGGGAAGGACCACACTCTTGTCAGTTATTCCACTGCCAAGCAGTAGTGTGCAAGCATTAGTTAGCAATTTTAGGTTTGAAGGGCAATGTTACCAGAGAAATTACTTCACAATACTCATCAACATCATAACATTAAAAAAACGGGCAATTCATATTTGTAAACTCTGAAACCTTTCAATTTAAAAGACCTTCTAAGCCTTGCAGAAAATGCCTGAAAATCTTGATCGTAGAAAAAAAAACTTTAGCTTCTTATCGCAATCTTTTCTTCACCTCTACTACTAGTATAGTATTATATATTATATTTTAGCCTCTACCGTCGTGTTTGGTGAATCGCTTATATTAGGTCTTTACCTATGAAATTGCCGTTTTGTATGGAATAAGTGAAAGTACTTCTTTTTTTAAACTTTTTTATTTCTGTTATTCAAAGTAATCACCCATGCAATCGACGCATCTTTGCCAACGAATTGGCAGTTTATTGATGCCCTTCTTGTAAAAATTAGCTGGACGGGGAGGCAACAAACTCTTCAAAGGCATTTTGTACAGCCACTCTTGAATTTTTTACCCACTAAAAAGTTGTCTAAATTTTGGAAAAAGTAATAGTCGGTAGGTGCAAGGTCTGGTGAGTATGGCGGATGAGGGAGAGCTTCCAAACCCAGCTCTTGCAGCTTGGAGACTGTCTGTAGCTGCAGCGCGAGGCAGGTCTCCAACGCGTACGTTGCGCTGGCGATCGTTAAGTTCGTGGGGCGTCCCATCTATCAAGTTTTTTTACCTTGCCTATTTGTCGCAAATGGATCAAAATTGTTTTGATGGTAACATCAAAAGCTGCTGCTAGCTCAGCTGTAGATTGAGTTTCGTCAGCTTCCACAATCGCCTTTAATTCATCATTGTTGACCAAAGTCTCCGGAAGACCACGAGCTTCATTTTTCAAGTCAAAATTTCCACCGGGAACCGGGAAAACCAATAACGGGTTGTGCGTTCGTTTGTACAGTTCTCTCCGTAAACGTTTTTGATGTTACGTGCCGTTTATGTCGCGTTGGTGCCACGACGGAACTCATATTCCATAATTACACGAATTTTTAAAGTATCCATTATGACGAAAAATGTTCAAATGTAATGAAAATACAACGCTAATCAATAAACAAAAGACTGAGTTTGTAAAAATAATGTCATGTTTTTAAGACAAAATTAATTTGATATCAGAATACAAAGCCATTCCAAACTTGTTTTCTATTTGAAATAACCAGTACTGAAGAACGGCAATTTCATAGCTAAAGACCTATTATTATATACAACCCATCATGAACTACATTCGGTTCTATATTGACCACATTTAATCTTACATAAATTTTTTTCGTGTCGCGTCTATCACGCGGTCGCCGTGCAGTCACATGATTCCGAGAAATTTAAACGTTGTTGCATTGGAAATAGATGTCACATTTGCCATTAAAATACCTGAGAAAGCGGTAGCTAAACGTCGACCGCGTGGGGGCCGCACGAAAGTTTTCGCGTTGTCTAAATCCAGGAGCCGTATTTTTTATCGCAAGCAAAGTTGCGCATGCGAGCGGAGCCGACTTTCAAATGATATTGAACCTTATTCCAAACAATATCGTTCCAAGGTCAGCTCCGCTCGAATGCGCAACTTTTCGTACTACGATTTGAAAATAAAGCCCCAGCTCCATTGAAATATTGTGCGTTGATTCTGCGACAATCTCTCGCAGTCCCACGTAACTGGTAAGGACTAAAGGAAATAGTTAAGTTAACTGCGGTACTCCAGGGACCGTTAGCTTCCTAGTGAAATAATTACATATGCCAGGATATCTAAATGAATACTAATTTAGTTTAAGTCTTCGATTAAAAAGACCACCACCACAGGACCAGCAAGGTCCTTGCTTTATAATCAGCACTAATTACAAGGCAATGTGAGAGTTTTAGCCTGTGGCTCTGATATTTTAATCAGCATCATCAGCTCACCGCTGCATATAATATTAATTATATATATATATATATATATTTTAACAACCGACTTCAATTTCGACACACTTGATGACATATTCCTTTTTTCCAGTTATTTTTGATTCAAAAACCAAACTACTGAACCGATTTCGATAAATTTATATGGGACCACCTCTGAAGTAAATAAACAAAAAAGACAATTAATAATCGGCGGAGTAATCGCGTAACATACATACAAAAAAAACATACAGTCGAATTGAGAACCTCGTTTTTTTGAAGTCGGTTGAAAAGAAAATTGAGAACGCGCGTTGAACTCTTTTGCTAGATGTTATTGAATGCGTATTCAATAAATCTTTATTTATATTGTGGCTATTATAAGCTATAATAAGCTTGCTATAATAATATTGTTAAGAAAACTGGTTTTTGCACAGGACTTCCTGCAGTGACAAAATGACAGACAAGTTCTAAAATACATTTAAACTTTATTGCTATGCAATTAAAATTCATTATTACTTATAATATATTTAACGAATTTACATCAGAAGAGAACAATGAGCTATTTTATTTTGAATATTGTTGTTATAATGATACAAGCTATAAATGTAATGTCTAAAATGATATCTAATATTTTTTTTTATTTCTGCTACCTTTAAAATTGGAACCATAACTAACTTTGCCTTACTTGGGTTCACTAAAACTGTGATGAAAAATGCTGACGATGAAGACAAATTGTAGTTTTCAAAGTCTCGTCTGACCTTATTGCCAAATGTTATTGAAATCCACCAAGCCCATTTATGGTGAATAGGTAATCACAAACATAATTCAGTATGATTCCAAACTTCCTAGCTAGCTAGGAAGCGCCATTTCGCCATACTTAATTTCGTCCAAAAACCTACGTAAAAAAAGGTTTTTAAATTATTATGTAAATTAACTATCAGCCTGAAAACGTCCACTGCTGGACGACCCCCCTTAATAGGAAGGTGTTGTCATAATCCACACGCTTGGCAGGCAGCTTGGGGATCGCAGAAAGTTCACCACCATTAACGGAGACGACGCTGCTGCCCGTCTTCCAGTGGTACTGGTTGAAGTTTTAGGACATACCCAGGTCCAGGTATTGTGTATCTTAATTACTAACTATAAAAATAATCTTTTTATAAAATACGATTAAGATAAATATTGTCGTTAGATGAAATCACAAGAAAAACCCTGATGCATTTTCTAGTGATTATTTCATCATCATCATCAGCCCGGAGACGTCCACTGCTGAACGAAGGCCTCCCCCTTAGACCGCCACACTGTACGACAACCTGCCATTTGCATCCACCGGTTGGCCGCGACTTTTACAATGTCGTCGGACCACCTCGTGGGAGGCCTTCCTACGCTGCGTCTCCCGGTACGTGGTTGCCACTCAAGAACCTTTCTTTCCCATTCTACTTATCAAAGCGCCAAATCGCCGCAAGTGTCCAAAATTTGAACTAAATAATGCCAAAGCGGTGGATCATGACTCGCTTAATTACATTATGGCTAGCCGTGTTGTAGATCGCGAAGCACGCATACAATGCGGCGGCCTTACTTTCAACCGTAATACAATTTGGCTAAACGTTAATACGCCGTTTTATAAAACGGCGCTGATTTTTAGAATGGCTTGCCGTTATGTAATACGGTGTATTCTGCAATTTAGCTGCGACATATACACCACAATTTTTTATGAATATCTTAAGCTTTAAAGGGTCATTGTACTTATCATTATGAACAACTTTAACTACGGGAACAACCCTAAAACGCGAAAAAAAAACCTTCGACAAAATGTATGGAGCAGCTGAATTTTTTTTCGCGGTTTCACGGTTGGCCCCATAGTAAAAGTTGTTCATAATGATGAGTACAATGTGGTCGATTCTGACGGTTTTAGTTGACAGTTCTATACCAACTAAAGTACTGCTGTCCTTAGCTAACATGCCTAGTAAAAAAGTGACAGCAATATTTTAATTAGTTTAGAACTGTCAACTAAAACCGTCAGAATCGACCACATTGAACCCTTAAAGTTTTAGACGCTCTTTCCATTTCTCGTATAGATTGTTTTGTCAGTCTGCCTTTTTCCCCAAGTACCTACTTAAGTATGGCAGTAAGTACCTACTTACTGCCATACTTCTCATTCGTTGCATACAAACGCTGCTATCCTATAATTCCACCATTGGCATTAAAAGGCGCAATTATTCTCTAATTAACAGTAAATTACGCTGAATATCTTGGTAATTGGCTTTTATTGATACGTGCCTTTGCCTTCGTGCGTGTCACTTGCCTACTCTGATGTTGTGGCCTTAAATAGCTCCTTTGACGGTTTATACGAACCAACGATTCTATGTTGTTTCTTCGTCTATTGATTTTAATTTACGACCTACTTAAGAGTGGCTTTAAAAATTAATTCATTGAAGCATTGCCAAGAGATGGCGCAAAAATTTTTGTTTATTTTTTTACTAGAGGTCTTCCGCGAGTTTGTCCGCTTGCAGAAAATATTCGCCCCTCTCCCAAATATGTTCCATACAGCTGGGTTATAATTTTTTTTCGTCCCATTTTTTCCCCTTATAAACCCTGGCAAAAAATATTTTTGTTTGGTTTTAAAATGGCTATCCCAATACCATTTTTCATCTTATAATACTACTATATCTATCTATCTATATATTATATAAAAGGCTCTGTCCTGACTGATTGACTGACTGACTGACTGACTGACTGGCTGACTGACAGACAACGCAGCCCAAACGGCTGGTCGTACAGACTTGAAATTTGGAGGGTGTATTCGTTTCGATACGTAGGGGTGTACTAAAAAAGGTTTTTTTTTTTATTTGACCTCTAAGGAGGGAAAGGGTAAACGTTTGTATGAAAGTCCTTTGTTTTTATACTTTAAGACACAAAAATTTGGATTTGTATAGTTAATTTAAAATAAAAAAATGCAGTTTTCATTATTTTTTTGACAGGGACGATTTAAGGGGGGAAAGTGGGGGTAGAATGTTGTATTCTTTGTTTTTGAAGTTAAAGTGATGAACGTAAAAATAATATTTGACATATTACATATTACATATTTTATATATATACTATTCAACTTTACTTTTATTACTTTTTAGAAATTCAACCCCCTTAGGGGTAGAACTTCTAAAAATCCTACTTCCACGCATCAAGACAAATACACCCTCTAAATTATTTCAAATCTGTACGACCAGTTTTTAGGCTGTGCATTGTCTAATAAGTAGTCAGTAAGTCAGGACATCAATCCCTATATTAATAGATGTCGTAGATTGTAATTCAGTTTGAAGTAGATCATAAATGGCTATCGTGTCTGGTACTTTGATTGTAAACCGTCCATCGAATATTTTGGCCATGTTTGTATCTTTATCAATGGGATGATGATGATGATACTGAACGTAACATCATCATCAGCCCGGAGACGTCCACTGCTAAACGAAGGCTCCCCCTTAGACCGCCACACTGTACAACCTGACATTTGCATCCACCGGTTGCCCGCGACTTTTACAATGTCGTCGGTCCACCTAGTGGGAGGCCTTCCTACGCTGCGTCTTCCGGTTCGCGGTCGCCACTCAAGAACCTTTCTTCCCCACTGAACGTAACACTGCTGACAAATAAATCCAATATTGAATTCAAGTCCAAAAATGTAACGAAGGAAGGAACTTTTAAGATTTGCTTGATGAGGTCACAATTTTGATAAAAATAAAAAATATTTTTTTTTGTTTGACATAATATTCCCATATTTTACACATCAATTTATCCTTATTTTGTAAATAAACTTGCAATCTTATGCAAAACCGAATAATGTAAATTCAACTTAGCAATCCAAAAAATTGCTACCTACGTCAAAGCAAAAATACGTGAGTTCATTTCAGTTTATTTTTATTTAAGTTACAATGTTAGAAATGTGTTGTGGCATTTTTTACGAGATTAAAGGGAATTTCGGCACAATTTATAGTACAATTTATTAAGGGTTCAGTTGTGATAGCGATATTTTTCTTAAATTATTACGTTCCTTATTTATTTTAAAATACATAAATATTTCAACAACGTGCATTATCATTCCATCGTTTAGATTAATGTTAATGAAATGAAAGTTTTAAATCATTATAATATATTTAAAGGTTGAAGTCCTGCAATTGCGGATACAGGATGTTTTTCTGGGAGGAACACATGGGCTTTAGGCCAAGTTCCCCCATAGTATTACCCTATACTGTCTTTGGGGTCGATCCTTTTTCAATTACGTACAAGATTAACTATAAAAAATACTTTTAATAAAGAATACACATCAGCCAGAAAACGTCCACTGCTGGACGAAGGTCCCCTTAATAGGGAGGGATGCCATAAGCCGCTTGGCAGGCGGCTTCGGGATGGCAGAATGTTCACCACCGCGCTGCTGCCCGTCCTCCGGTGGGTCTGGTTGCAGTTTTAGGACATACCCAGGTCCAAATTAATAATAATAAATGGTCATAATAAAGAATAAATAATGAGAAATAACCAAGCGTGAGGATTATGGCAACACTCAAATATTAAGAGGGAGGCCTTCGGTAGCAGTGACGTCTTATGGCTAATGACGAATGAGAAATTACATGTTTATTATGCAAAAACAAACAAATGTTACTCAAACGGTATCTTATAAATCTCCCAGTTCTTTGTTATATTTGAAACGGGGGGGCACGTGCCCTTGTGGCCCACCCTTGTATCCGCCCTTGAAGTCTTGTGTAGTAATAATCAAAATAAAGTACAGGTGAACGTCCACGAACCGATTATTCGATATGTATAGTATAATGTACCACTATTCTGACACTCTCTACCCCCTCTCTCTTCTCTCTCTCTCTGCTTTTTTCTGATGTTTAATAGATATTCTGTTATTTGGGGCGGAGATAGTAGAGAGTAGAGATAGATAAGTATTTTATTTGTTAGACTTAGAGTTAGTTCAACAAATAAAAGACTTTAAAATTTGGTCTAGTCATTCTTGAATTTTAATTGGTATTGGCCCGACTTTGTTTTATAATACTTTGTACTGTGTTTTGTATTTTTTGTATGTACTTTGTCTTTGTTTGACTTTGTTTGTTTTTCTTTTTTGTTTTTGTTTTTCTTTGTTTTTTGTTTTATATTATTTGTTATGTAGTACAAAGGGTCTGATGTCATCGACCCATCGGGCTGGTTGTCTGCTGACGACACGCTTATCTGCTACCGGTAACCGGAAGTCAAGTATGTTACTATTAAACTTGCTTACCTTATCCAGTATCGTTATTAGGGGACCATTTTCGGTTGCTCTTGCAAAATTGATCTGTAAAGAAAGGAAATTTAAATAAATTCATTTTCACAAGTAATACGATGATTGAAACTATTTTACGATTCATACTAGATGACCCGATGGACTTCGTACCACTACTTGGTATATTATTTGGCATTTTTTATTATTAACATTAAAAAATGGTAATAAAGGCAGGCACATTAACTCTGACACTAGGGCTGGCCTCTCGGCCTATACGAACTTACTTACATTTACCATTTTTTTCCCTAAACCCCCCCCAGCATAGAAGCTAACAAAACAAAAAAGAAATCGTTTTTTTTTTGTTTTAAACTCGACTTTTTTTGTTTTAAAAGCCCGAACCTTTAGTGGAGCCGAAGCCAACAGTAATTATTATTATTTAAGACGGCTTTCTTTTCTATCCACTGAACAAGAACAAAAATCATCAAAAACAAAGTTTCTTGTACAATAATAAGTCACCAACTATATTTTATTTTATTATTCACCAACAGGACTGTAATAAATCAGGTAATTCTGGTTATCATTTAATTGATTTATGTCATTCGCCATAGTAAAATACAATCTGTAAAATGACGTTCAGCTGTATACTTAACACGTGTACACCACACATAAGACACAATCATCATCATCAGCCCGGAGACGTCCACTGCTGAACGAAGGCCTCCCCCTTAGACCGCCACACTGTATCACACTCCTGTCCCATATTTCAGGCGTAGTAACTTCGTTAATGACGGAATTAAATAACTTCTGGAGGACTAAAAGTACCGGTTTCCCACCCGCTCTCAGTATTTCTGTTGTTATTCCGTCATCACCTAGCGCCTTGTTGTTTTTAAGCTGTCTGAGAGCCATTCTAATCTTGTACAGGCTGACGTCTGGGATGTCCTCAGCGTAGTGTCGGGTCAGTTCAGCTCTTGTGTTCCGAGCATTACTGACAATGGGTTGCCGTGTTGAGGTGTACAACTGTCCATAAAACCTCTCGAGCTCTCTCAGAATCTGTGGCTTCCACGAAATTATACTGCCATCTGCGATCTTCAGCTTCGTCATTCGGCATAAGACACAATAGTCATCATATAAATATTCACGGTAGACTTAGCAATTTGGTTCCGTTGAAAACCGATCGAGTGCGGAACCCTGTAAACAAGATTGTCATAGATCAAAACAAGGTATCAGCAGTACCAACGTTATGAGGTTCCACACATGATTGAGTTCAGGACCTTGGCACCTGTATCTCGCAGTACTACCGTTCACTTAAATCAAAGCTAATAAATTCTATCAACGATATTAGTCGTTATAGTAGTCATTCGAGACATTACATTGATTTTATCGAATAGATTTGGATTGACTGGATCAACAGTAGCTGCTTTGTTTGATGTTAGCACCAAATTAATCTTGTTAAAAACCAGTGGAGGTAAATTTGTAGAATGTAGTAGAGTTATTAATAATCATCATCATCATCATCATCAGCAGCCCGGAGACGTCCACTGCTGAACGAAGGCCTCCCCCTTAGACCGCCACACTAAACCAACTATAATAACTAGTCAACTATTAATAATGAGGCAACTTAATTATAAAAAAAGTGTTGAATTTAGGGAGTGGGCGGAATTTCTTCCGTGCGCAGACGAAGTCGCGGGCGACCTCTAGTATTGTTAAAGAATCTACACGTGACCAATATGCTGGCCTTTATTTGGGGCAGTAAATTAGTCCTGCAATCCAGCGGGGCAACGTGGCAAGTCTTTTGGGCACATTACCCGAAATTAGAGATCGTTTAAACTATCGATAGGTTTGGTACCTACAGATACTTTAAACAAATCTCTTATATCGATTAGGTATTTAATTTTAGTTTAGTTTTATAATTAAGTAGTTTAGTTAGTTTTTATAACTTTTATTATATTAAAATCATAAGTAACTCTTGGTGTAGTTCGACTATATGCAGTGAACGGAAAAAACTGTGTTTTTTCCGTTCACTGCATATAGTCGAACTATATAGTCAGTGAACGGAAAAACCAGTGTTTTTTCCGGTCACTGCATATAGTCGAACTAAACCAAGAGTTACTTATGATTTTATATATAATAATAAAATATATAATAAAAGTTATAAAAACTAACTAAACTACTTAATTATATATTATATAATTATATATTTTAATATAATAAAAGTTATAAAAACTAACTAAACTGCATATAGTCGAACTATATAGTCAATGAACGGAAAAAACACTGTTTTTTCCGTTCACTGACTATATGGTCATAAACATCACCAAACTTCACGAAGGACGATCCGGATAGTTTTCTCTGTACAAAAATAACCTTAATACTGTAAGTATAGAGCGTAAAGCTTAAAACCTTACAGAATATCTAACAGTATTTACTTTAAAGCTTGTATTTTTCATCAAAGAGCGTAACAACTGGTGCAATATCCTTGATGGCATCGGAACCCTTCTCTCAATAAGGGTATAGCCCACATACTGTTGAGCTGGTGCCAGAGTACGGATAGCAACACAATGAAAGATAATTCCCCGAGATACAGTACATAAATGCACTTAGTTTGGGAGATTAGCTCTTCAATAATTTTGTTGGTATAAACCCTAACTGAATAAAAAACTAATCTAAAATGGTGCCGTCAATCATTACCTTTCACTCGCACTCTATTGTCCTCCATCTGTACTCACACACATACACGGCCGTACATTTTGTCATATAAAAATAATTTTAAATAAAAAATACAACATTGTTAAAAAATGGAGCAATTTATTTATTTTCGGTCTGTCGTTCAGTTTTACCAAGTGCATTTGAAAAACAATCCGCGCTACGTCGTATGACAGTCTCCTTCCGTCACAGTTTCTTAAAATAGGACCGTGTACGTTTTTTTCTTAATTAGTGTCGTTTAAAGCTTCATCGGTACGATTGTTTTACTATCAGTACATTTGTTATGAGCGCGTGACCAACGAGCCGTCTCGCGCAATTTATAAATAACTGCAATACCAACTTAAACCATTTTTTCTCGATTAAAACTAATTAATATCGATTACGAAACGTTAACATTAAATAGGCCCGATAATCGAGTCGGTGACACGCTCGTTACTGGATTATATCGATTAATGATCGACTTTCAATCGGTTGCAACAGTTCGTAATGATTTACTGGGGCCGTACCATGAACGCTTATTCCGGGACAGAATACGCGAGTGTGAATTTTATAGCCTCGCAAAAAGGTTCGCGGTCGCGCAGTGCGGCAGCTGAACCTATTCGGTCCCTAAGCCGAATTCCGATTGGTGACCGGGATTCGGAGGTATTCCGTTTAGTAATTATGCGATCAATTGTAATATTTTTACTCAATACTCAATACGTTTATTGCAGTATTAAGAAAATTACATGCAGTTCTTAGATAACTCATTTGTGTAGTATTACTTAAATATTATAATTACCTTGTAAGGCCGTTTGTCCACTGACGCCGTCACCGAGACGTCAACGAGAACGAGATGAGATACTATAGCCGCGACTAAATATTACTTTGAAATATTCTTCTTACTGGTATCTTGTACATTATTAATAGGCGATTTTACAAACATGATAAAAAAAAAGTTTCTTTCAACTCGATAGATAGCGCAGACTAAACGTCCCAGTTTAAAACAACATACTAGTTTTTATATGTGGCATATGATATAAAATAAAAAACTTGACAGTGACAGCCGTCTGGTCTGCGTAAATTCAGAGCCATCATGAACTTCTTTTTTTTTAGTCTGTCTGAAAATCACCTATTTTGTGTGATGAAATGGAAACCTCGATACACAAGTCTGAATAACACTTTGTCAATATAATTAAATAATACGGCCTTAAAAAAAGAGAAAAGAATAAGTAAGTATTTCCAAAATCGTTACAAGGTACTATCGCATCCATCGATTAAAAAGTTTATAAACTAATTAAACACCGGTTGGTTAAAAGACAGTTTAACATTCGTAACAGTCGACCGGTTTTAATTGACCTTTCATCATAAATATGATATTAGACGTGGGAGGTCCGCTTACAGTGGGCCTTTTAAATTATTTGACAGTTTCGGGTCAAAGATTAAAGATAATAGTACACAATGATAGAGGTGACAAAATGCTAAGACATTGATTTATCGCCCATGTTCGAAAGTGCGAGCCAAAGTTTTTTGCCGGTTAGAATCATTTAAACGGACGGACTCGCGAGCCGAAAATCTTTCTCTCTCGCTCTACTACGCTTAGAGATTTACTCTTCCTCTTCTTCCTTTTTTTCTTAAAAAGATTTTAATTGATTAGGCTCACCGACAAAAAGGCGTTCTGTAGATACCTACGCTCCGATGTAGTCTATTATTTGTAATTAGACCGTAACAGTGTCCTTGGTTTAAGAAAACTTACTCTTTTATTAACAATAACTTCCTATTATAATTACTACACGACTGCCCAAAAATAGGAGTGTAATGTTTTAAGGGTTCATTTATGTATGTATGTGAGTTTATTTACTCACATAAATACATACATGAACCCTCCATAACCACTATAACTTCTAAATGCATGAAATGATTAGGATAGGTAATAATTATGGGGCATCGTTAGAATCATCCCGAATGAGGCTGGCTATAAATGTTTGCAGGGCAGTAGTGTTTTAATAATTTTTTTAATTAGATATCTGGTTTTTCAATTATAATTTCTTTAGAACCAGCTAAAGAAATGTAGATTAATGTTAATTGGAAAGTCAACTGGAAGAAATTGGTGGAGACCGTACGACACAAGTTAGATAATCATTTTAAAAAAAACCTATTATATCATGTGTTATGAAACATTGCTGTAAGTAGCTACATATTTGAATGGTTTTTGTCTTCTGCGACTTTTATACCTCGACTACAATGTGAAGCGACCATATAAATCGGCATAAACTGTAGCTCCGATTACATTTAATTGCTCACGATTATGAGAAAAATCTATTATTGTTGAAAACGTACAAATCAAGTAAACCATTATTTATGGAGTTTGAAAATATTTAATTGAATTAGTTTTAAATTAACTCTACCCACGGAGAGCAGAATATTTTATAACACAAAAGAATTTGTGTGTTTTGTTATTTTATCTTCAGCTAGAAGACGTCCACGTGAACGAAGAACCCTCACGGTTAGCAGGCGGCTTGGGGATCGCAGAATGCTCACCACCGTTGACCGAGAGGACGATGCTGCCCGTCCACCGATGGTTCTGGATGCAGTTTTAGGACATAGCTATGTCTGTTCTGTTACCAACTAGCACATATATTTTTTCACATTTTTTTTGTGTATTATTTCAAATTGCACTTCGCATAACTACTAGTAAGTTGGTATAGCATTATATTTATTTATTTATTTATTGCTTGTCACACTTACAGCTACGCCAAGGCGATATTATTATTATTATATTATATTATTAATTATATTATATTATCTTTGGTACAGCTAACATATACCATCAAAAGTTACAAGACATGTAGTAAAGTTTTAGATCAATCTTTGAAACTATGTAACGTATTATGAAATAGATAGATACAGTCAGATGCAAAAGAAAATATCAATTGGTAAAAACATTATATAAAATTAATAAATATATAAATATTGGTGGACATTTTCACACCGCGCCATCTATAGCCTCAAACTAAGCAAAGCTTGTAATATGGAAACCAGATAGCTGATAGAATATATGTATATATATTATATACTTTTTTTATAAGTAGGTATTGTGACAAAGTTTGAATAAATAAAGTCACCTAAAGACTAGATGAAACGTACTAAGTTCGCTATTTATTATTGCCTTAGACTAAACCTTTCACTTCAAGTGGGCTGTAGGCCACAAATCTATCTATCTTGTCAGCCATATAAACCAAAGATTTATCGAAGTGTGAAAATCTCTAAATTCGTTTTAATTTTATGAGTGTATCCTATCTGGATATAAAAATTACTCGGTTATAAAAATATTTACCTGAATTTTCTTTAAAAACCTTAACATAAAATGAGTATCCAAGTACATTTTTATGACTCCCAAAATATCTACATAGGTACTAAAGTTTGTAGCTGATTGTACTACTGGGGTGTAAATCAAAGTGGCAGTAAAAAGCAAGCACGGCTAACCGAACGACCTAAATAATAAATTTACTACCAAAAATAAATATATCTTCGTTTATTTATGTTTTGTTGTAAAAATATCCATACCACTACTTAAGAGACCAATAAAAAAACTGTTAGGTATAAAAACACGGTATTGGGAAATGGAAGCTATATGTGTATTCAACTGTACTTTCAGTCACAAAAATACACCTTAAATAATAATAATAAATATCGGCGGACATTTTTTACACAGCGCCATCTAGCCCCAAACTAAGTGAAGCTTGTAATACGGAAACCAGATAGTTGATAGAAAACTTGGATATATATATTTTTTGTTAATACGTACGTATAATACATACTACACCCAGAGACATAACTAACATCTATGTTCGTCACATAAATGTTTGCCCTGGGAGGGGAGCGAACCCACACCCTACAGATCTGAAGGTAGACATGCTACCAACTGAGCTATAAGGCAGTCGAAAGTAAGGTTAACACGGGTAGTAAGAGTCGCTTTTAATTTTTTAATTGGCACACAAAATTACCACAACTCGCTAATCTGAATTTAAAAAAAATATATATATTGGGGAATATTTTACACACAGCGCCATCTAGCCCAATACTAAGCAAAGCTTGTATCATAGAAACCAGATAGCTGATAGAATACTTATTATATATATATTTTTTCTCTGAATTTTATCGAGATCCGCTAAATATTTGTTGAGAGAAGAGAAGAACAGAGAGAACTCACACTAACTTTCGCATGCTTAATACCAATATTAGCGTAATCAAGATGATTAAGTTTAACAAATATTTGGAGATAAATAAACTTTGGTACCAGACTGTACCTTACACTGCTTACGAAATAGTAATTAGATATACTCGTAGGTAAATGATTTTTAATACACCGAACGACATTTAAGCCTCGATTCCATTACCAAAACAAACAAACAAAGAAAGGGACACATGACTCGCTCCCAAATACTTTGAACACTTATATTTCAGAATTTTACCAGGTGATATCAATTATTTTTCGACGTAAGCATCAGATTCAGTTAAACTCTCTATTTATCTTATTATTTTTAATAATTGACACATGCATATTCCATATTTACGCCAAACCGTTTTAGGAAAAAAATCTGCTTAACAACATCCATTAGAGCTAACCGATTAGCCTATATACAAAATTATTTTAAAGGCATATTACGTTTCGGCCTAGCTGAAACAAGAAGGTCTAGAAAATTTGTACCAATAGGCCACCCACTTATGTACCCAGGTTCATAAGTAGGTGGTATGTCCTAAAACTGCATCCAGAACCACCGGAGGACGGGCAGCAGCGTCCTCTCAGTTAACGGTGGTAACACTCTGCGATCCCCAAGCCGCCTGCCAAGCGTGGGGATTATGGCAACCCCTCCCTATTATGGGGGAGGGGTTCAGCAGTGGACGTCTTCTGGCTGATGAGTGAGTGTATGGGAAATGTTCGAAGCGTTTATTAGTAAAACACGCATTTTTTTATTTAAACTAATCAAATTATTCGCTTCAAAAAAAAATTAGAAAGTTAAAAAAGTTCAATTTTTCGCGTCAAGAATAGCTTTCTACAATACCTACAACTGGCGAGCCCACGTACAGGCGTGCCGATACGAGCAAGATGTTCGCCTAATGGTACTTAAGCATCACGCCTGCTCATAACCCAGAATAATGAACTTGCGAAGAAATTTGCGCCGCACCACACTGTGCTCGTCACCCTGAGGTATCAGATGTCAAATCCCTTCACGCCCAGTAATTTCTCTGGTAATAATTTCCTTCAAACCAAAACACAGTAATGCTTGCACATTAATGCTTTGCGGTTAATAACAGGCAAAAGTATAGTACTTCCCAAGGCGGACTGTGCTTTAGAGTCCTACCACTACAAATAACCTGCATCCTGTACAAGTTATACACTATACAGTGTGTAGTGTATAATAACATTTCACTATACAGTTAACTGGGTTGACCCCACCTTTCTATTTGGAACAACCCTAAAAGAGCGTCACGACGGCGACGTAGCGACATTAGGGTCACGAAGGTAATTTAACGCGTCATGAAATCTAAAATGCGTAATTAAAACGATGTGAAAATTAGATCTGCTTGTTGGTATTTCTTTAGGCTTAATTTTATTGATAGTTTTAATGTTAGAGATTTGTTGTTTGTGTGTTTAAAATTATCACGGTTGTTCTTTTCAGGGGCCGTACCGTGATATCCTACTAAAACCAAGATTGTTATGTTCTGCTGCCACGACTGCGCGATCGCGAACTGTAGTGCAGCCCGATAAGATTCACAGTCACGCGACGTCAGAGCTGAACCTCACAATCATGGTTTTAAGATGTCATTGTACGGGCCGGTTCTATGACATAAGATTAATTGCGTAAATACACATAACACTGTAACTTTTTGGAATATCTTTGTGTCTTTCTTAGAACAGAACCAACTGCGTTCTATGAAAATATACTCACATCTTTTTTAGAAACGACTGGTGGCAATGGTGGTCAACATTAATTACCCAATAACTAGGGACTTCATCCACAATCGACGAAAATTGAGTTAAATTCTGTTCAAAAAATAAGAGATTTAAGTATAAACAGAAATTCAGGTCTGAGCCTTTGTTTAATAATAATGGTGTGCCCCAGGGAAGTATACTGGCAGCAGAGCTTTTCTTGTATTATATAAACGATCTTCCAGAAGCCACCCTCATAAAAGTATACTCTTTGCAGATGACACTACAATAGTAATTAAATGTACCAATAACGAGCAGGCACAGCGAACGGTAAATAATACGTTATCAGACGTGATCCAGTGGATGAAATCTAATAATTTGAAGATTAACTTAAGTAAAACTAAAATAATTCAATTTAATTCGTATAATACTAATCCTCTGCAGCTTGACATTAATTATAACAAGGAAATAGTTGATAACGTTGACTATTATACATTTTCAGGACTAACTCTTGATAATCATCTTAATTGGAAAATACATATTGATACACTGTGTAAGAAAATTGATCGCTTTGTATTTGCTCTTAAAAAAATTAGGCATACTGTGTCTATGGAAGCTGCATTGATGGCATATCATGGTCATGTGTCGTCTCTTTTAAGCTACGGCCTGATAATGTGGGGGAATTCAGTCGACATAGACAGAGTTTTTAAAATACAAAAGCGTTGTGTAAGGGTTATTAATAAAGCTTGGTTTTTGGATACCTGCAGACCTCTTTTCAAAGCATGCTGCATACTTCCGCTACCTTGTATGTACATTTAAAACGTTTGTATTTTCACTATAGAACATCCAGATTATTTTATGAATCGTAGAGAAGTTTTTACAAGCCAAAAAAGAATCAAGTTCACCAATTTGCTCTATCAACCTCCAGCCCATAAAGATTTGTACAAGAGAAATGCTTATAATATGTGTATATCAATTTATAATAAAATACCCACTGATATGAAATTGTTAAACGGCAACAAATTTAAAAAAACGTTAACTGATTGACTTCTTAAGAATTGTTTCTATAGTGTAAAGGAGTTCATGGATTTTTCAAATAGGTAACAATAAAGATTACATTAAGTCAATTTAACCTATACAATAAACTAGAATTTTAACATTTGCACGTCTGCTTGCAGACAAAATACTGTGTTCTGGCAAATATTTAATTAACATCTCTATTGTACCGTATTCTTGCAAATAAATGATTTGGTTTGATTTGATTTTAATTATAGAAGCATTTCTGGCACTGATCATTTATGGGCAAAATCTCGCTCAACCAATTTTACAAAAATCAAAATTATTTAAAGTGGTGAATATGGGGAGGAAAATAATTGTTAATTAACCCAGCGGTATGGTATGGAAGATACAAGTATTTGGGAAGCGGGCGATTTTTTTCTGGACGCGGACGAAGTCGCGGACGACCTAAGTCTACCTATAAAGCAATTTAGTTTGTCGCGCGACTCTATCGCGTTAATGAAAACCGTCCTTAATGATACAGATAGGCGAGGCATCAAACAAAATGGCTCGCGCACTAAGCATATTTATTCTACGCGTAATGTACATAGACGTGTTTGGATAACCACTAGAGGGAGTTGAAGTATACGTTACACTACACTGTGTATGCTTAAAAAATTTACAGTATGAACTTAACGGAGAAACGGAAACTCCTAACTTGCCTTTTAAGCTACTGTGAAACTGTATGAGTCTTTAAGTCTTTAGAGTCGAATGCGGATCATATGCCTATCCTCGAAAAGAGATAGGGTTATTGTTTATGGCTTCTACCGTGCTGCTCTGGTACACATCAGCCATAAGACGTCCACAGCTGGACAAAGGCCTCCTCCTTAATACCTACCCCAACGCTTCCCGGTTGCTATAATCCCCATGCTTGGCAGGCGGCTTGGGGATCGCTGAATGCTCACCACCGTTAACCGAGAGGACACTGCTGCCCGTCCTGCGGTGGTTCTGGATGTAGTTATATCCAGGTCCCTGCTGTGGTATATATGCGTTCACGTAACCACATGCACCATTGAGTTTATTCTCTTCGTAGATTTCTTCAAGATGTTTTCATTATCTCATCAGCCAGTCTAGACGTCCACTGCTGGACTAAGGCTTAGCAAGATGAGTTTTTCAACAAAAAAGCATATAAGTTAAAAAAAATTAGTAAGTTTTGAAGAACTTACGAATACTGGTACGGGCCTGAATTAGAACCCACAACCTCAAGAATATCAGGCGGGTCGTTTTCTAACTGGACTACCACGACTACTTTTTCAGTGAGGGCCGTAAAATTATGTCAAAAAAGGCGAGCTACAAGTTAACCATTATAACCTAAAAAGCATTACGATAGTTGTGAATAAAACTGGAGTTCTCAAGTTACTTAAAAAAATAAAACTAGAATAGAATTGAATATGTGAATGTGATTTACGGCCTTGCCTAAAATAATCTCGATTCTCTTAGTCACTGCTTAAACTTCTCTGTCCTTTTCTAGCACGTGCAACTTCACGTCAGAGAGAAGAAGGCAGAACATCTTAAGCAATGACTAACGGTTGAAAAGTTTTTTTAAGTAAGGCTGTTAATGTCCCGCCGATAATTTATGGCCAACGGCGATTCAAGTCTCTAAAAAACTGATAGGCTTTAAGTAGAACTAGAATCTCAAAATCTAAACGAATTCGTGTAAAATCCAAAACGAATCTTGTAAAAGATACAATAAAAGCCTTACCGTAATACATTCCAACAGCAATGTGTTCTGAAAAAAACAATTAAATTGGTCACAATTCCACCAAAAGGTACCACATTTGTAAAGTAAAGATCTATAGTATCAGCCCACATCAACTCACGACACTATTGACTATAATATCATCATAATATGAAGCCTTCTTATGTAAGTAGAACTTTGGGAACTTTATTTTCGTACGTCCTTAGTTACTTCATGGACAGAATGACAAATGTAGATAACGCTTTATCATGCAACGAAACTCTTACAGGAACTTATTTGCTGCTAATTTGTCCATATTCCCAATAGCAAAACATTACCTTTTTCGACCCAAATAATACAACAGTTTTATCCTCTACCCAATAAGAAGCTATTGTTATAATGACAAGGTAGATTTACTAGCATCTCCTGGACTCCAAGAGTACCAGATACAGAACACATTCTATACAGCTGTTATATAATGATCATCTGAAAATCATTAGTATAACAATCAAAATCGATTGGAGCTTTTGGACACCTTGTCTGCAGAATGGAAATAGAACTTAAATTCCCCACATTCTACTTCACTAGAAATACGCTAATGCAGCAATCACCAACAAAATCGATAATCCACTAACCGCAACTAGCCTAACCCCTTTCAAACTTAATCACGCAAGAATGACGTCATACAAATTACTTACAAGGTGGTCTGAAGGAGAACAGGATCCCAGGGGAGTCCCAAGACATCTTGACAGGTGTGGTCACCACCGCTGACTTTACTCGAATGACTCGTGGGGCTTTACCAGGGGTTCGAACATCCCATGGGGCCGTACCACCACCACACCTGACCCATCACCACGCATGCGCTTGGCCGGGTGGGGCAACTATTGATCCCCTATGCCCCAAGCTTCACGATGAGCCGATAAGGGCGCTATTCACAGGTAGACAAATTGCCATGGGGAGGCGATTCCACTGAAGGTATTAATTATGTAGCATACAGAATGATTGATAGAAAGTGTCCTGATCGAAGGAATGACTTTTAGAAAGCTTTTGTCAATGCTTTCATTACTTTAAGTTAATGGGTTGGAGGCAGAATGGGTGTCATGGCAACAAAAGTTAACCTACAGAGGTTTGTAAGATATAGTGGTACTATACACTAGTTTAAAGCTGTGATGGTATCCTCATTTGGTATTGATCGTGGTATAAAATATTCAAAACAAGAACAGCATTACTGCATATTTCGCGTATAGGTAGTCTAGTTTTTTTAATGCTATCGACTGACGAGACTAGCCTGGACATTTGCCTAGTGGTAAGCGTCACGCTTGCCCATAACAGTAGCAGTGCTAGAATTGTGAACTTGCGAATACAGTGCTGCGCCGCCGCCCTGCACTGCGCTCGTCACCCTTAGATGTTAAATCTCTTCATACCCAGTAATGTATCTGGTAACATTGCCCTTCAAACCAAAACACTGTAATGCAGCACACTACTGCTTGGCGATTGAATAACTGGCAAAGGTGGCGTACTTCCCTAGGCGGACTCTCCAGTAGAGTCCTACCACCACTAAAGGTGTTAGTCAAAGTTCTGGGTACCTACTCTAGCAATTGTAATGAAAATTGGACAGGTGCTATCCAGGTTCAGATTGGTCACTCTATCTCAGACATCGGGAGATTATACACACTTTTCAAAACAAGTACACACTTCTAACAATATGCAACCGACTTCATACTATTATGGGACCACTTCGAGAGCATAGTGTATAAGTATATGCCCTTTCAAACAAAACCAGAGAGATCTGTGAAGATAATTAATTATTTTTGTTTTATTCATACGGGAATACTCACGTTTAATTAAATCGGATACTCCGACTATAGTTTCGATCACATCCGGTGACCTTCCTTTTGTGAATGTGTCAAAACCACGTCAGTTTTTATAATTAATTATATTTAAAAAAAAAACAACAAAATATTATGTTGAACATAGAGTCAGTCAGAGTAAATCCTTTTTCGAATTCGGTTAAATACAACCTAACTAAATATAAAGACAAGCACAGTTGCACAGTGCAGTGTGTCTACTATATTGTGTGCACTATTATAGTACAATCTATGGTAATGTTTATTCCTTTTCATTATCTAACGACTTGACAAATCGCAATGAAAAAAGGAATTAATAAAAATAATATAATTAATTAATTATTAAGAATTAATTATATAATTCGTAAGCAATAAATATAGCTGAAACTCTAAAAATAGAAAGGCTACTTTTTTATCTTTATCATCATCATCATCATCGCCATGTGAGTATCCGGAAGCACAGCTAGCCCGTAGCCGCAGTATAAAATTCGATAATAATCTAATAACGATAATAAAATTATTGATGATATTTTTTGGAAAAGAAGCTTTTTTGTTCGATATTTAGACCTAGCCTTACTCAATCTCTCTATTAAGGAAGATTGGGAATATATAATCCGTGGTTGCCCAAAGGACTCGAGAGACCGCTTGACTTGTAAAGAGCCTTGGTAGCCTAATCGGAAGATCGCTTGACTTGTAATCGTGAGGTCGCGGGTTCAAACCCAGGCTCGTAACAATGAGCTCTTTGAATGAGTTTATGTAGGGATACTCATAAAACTGGACCTGGGTATGTCCTAAAACTGCATCCAGACCCACTGGAGGACGGGCAGCAGCGTCCTCTTAGTTAACGGTGGTGAGCATTCTACGATCCCCAAGTCACCTTCCAAGCGTGGGGATTATGTCAACCCCTCCCTTTTAAGGGGAGGCTTTAGTCCAGCAGTGGACGTCTTCCGGCTGTTGATGATGATGATGATGACTCATAAAACTGGCTTTTCGACGAAGGAAAACATCGTCAGGAAACCTGCATACGTCCGGAGAAGAAATTCAATGGCGTGGTGAATTCACCAACCCGCACCTGGGCCAGCGTGCAGCGTGGTGAATACGGCCCATTTGCCCTTCGAGGGTAAGTCCAGCAGTGGACAATTAAAAAGGCTGATTACGCCCAAAAGACGCCCCTCCTCGGTCGTGGGTTCCATTTCCATTCCAGGCCTGTATTAGTGAGTTCTTTGTAATAAAATATGTATTTTTGGTAAAGGAAAAATCGTAAGCAAACTTGAAGAAACGTATCCACCAACCCCCACTATTATAGGGTGCTGTGGTGGAATATCGTCCAATCGCCCTTCGAGCGCAGATTATCCTTAGTAGGCCTCTGTCAAAGACTAATGCAAAATGCAAAATTGAAGTCTACTGAAAAATAAAATGTTATTACATTGGTTGATTGGTATCCTGCAGATGATTGCAGCCCGATTTGACTGTCCCATTCAGAACAAGTGGATGGGTGTGCTTATGGGACAAAAGATATAATTTTTAATCATTTTTGTTTTATTATGTGTTACTATTTTTGTTTTGTCGTGTCGATTCAATCTGTTTAATTTCATTTCAATGTGTATTCTAATCTAATTTTAATTTTAATTTATAACGACATTCTTCAATTAATTATTTTTGTGCTATATGGATTTATGTAATCTGAAATAAATGATATTTGTTTTTTTTTGTTTTGATTACTTAGTGACTTGCGAGTTTCATAAACGCAATACTTATACCAGCGTTGTAGGTGTATGTTGACTTCGCGCCCCGTAATTGACGTATTCGACAGTAAACAATAATTACAACCTTTTACCTATCAATGGTTACTTTGTAGCTTTTTGATGAGCTTACGTCATCCATCGCCTCGATTGCTGTAGTCGCACAGCGTAGGTTGCAATTAAAGTTTGTCGTTTCACCTCTAGCCAACCTACCAAGCCTACTTTCTACCTACTTTTGTAAGGTAAGATAAAACTGCTAGTATAATATCATCTTATTTTGTAGCGTCAAAATATTAAGAGGCACCTAGAACATAAGTACTTGTACTTAAAAAAAAAAACGAGTTACGCTGAAATTTTGCCGGTTATTCAATCGCCAAGCAGTAGTGTGCAAGCATTACTGTGTTCCGGTCTAGTATGAAAAGATTTAACATCTAATATCTCAGGGTGACAAGCGTTTTGGAGTGCGGCGCAGGATTGTGTTTGCAAGTTCACAATTCTGGCACTGCTACTGTTAGTGGCAGGCGTGACACTTACCACCAGGCGAACGTCTTGCACGTCACTTGAATGTATTAAAATATACGGGGTGTTAGTTTGAACACCGTTATCTTTCTAGGATATCATTGTACTCATCATTATGAACAACTTTGACTATGGGGCCAACCCTGAAATCACGAAAAAAAACCAGCTGTTCCATACAAAAAGGTTCATCGATCTTGGACAAAATGTATGGAACAGCATATATTTTTTTCGCGATTTAGGGTTGGCCCCATAGTAAATGTTGTTCATAATGATGAGTACAATGAAATCCTAGAAGGATAACGGTGTCCAAACTAACAGCCTGTATATTTTGGTACCGAAATATACCTAGGTACCATCGGAGATGCCAATTGATTGGCCGACATAATTTTCTGTGCCATGTGTATTACCTCGTCCCCCGGAAAAAGGGATTTCGAGCCTATCTATTCAATAATTATTATCTATACCGCCAGTCCACTGAAAACGCATAAGTAATACTTATTTCATGTCAGTGCGCCTAAATAATTTTCATCACACTTGCTCGTAAAGTGGGTCTTATTACATCGGTTTTAGGCTCATAATCCAAGCTATTATGCACGCGTGCTTTTTACTTTACATTACGCCACTTGTGCTATAATAGATATAACCCGGTAAAGTCAAGTTTGTACGTGACTGCAATTAGACGTATGTATACGAAGCACTCTTAATATAGCCGGGTAATACTTACAGTTTTTTGTAATACCAACAAAGAGTTCTTATGCCGCTGAAGTAAATGTCAACCTGCGCGCGCATTGCTGGTTTGGGCGCCATTTTCCGCAAATGTTTGTTGACGTTTTCGCTGTGTGGTTGATTATTATCAAAAAAAGTTTGTTTTTTCCTCGCAAGTGTGATGAAAACAGTCGTATGGAACTCTTGTGCTATTAGTCATTACGCTCTCGGCTTCCTTATCGCGCTCGCCTGCGGCTCGCGCGCGTAATACCGCCTCTAGTGTAATGACCAACATAGCACACTCGTATCATAATGTACTATTATAGAATACACGCACTGGCCAGCACTAAGACTGCATGAAAAAAAAACTATCATTTTCCTCGCTGTAATGAGGTCAAAACGTTTGTGTTTCACTCGGCAGCAAAGTTATTCTGCGTCTCGTACCTTTGAAACCATTGATCATTGGGTCACCGGATGTGTTTCTCACATCACGGTTTGTTTGAACTTCTGTATTTTTGACCGACTTAAAAAAGGGGGAGGTTCTCAATACGACTGTATGTTTTTTCCTTTTGTATTTATCATGAGATTTTAGTAATTTATTATTAAATCTTAATTGTTCTTTAGTTGTTTAATTGTTTATACTTAATTGCACATTGGAGTTTGACATTACATGGCCTTACATGGACCAAAAATAATTGGACCAAAGTATTCTGCTACAAATATTTTAATTTGCTCGCAAATGTGTTCCAATAGAAAAAAATACAATAAAGTCGTTATAATTCCTTCCGTTCAAGTATGAAAGCTTGCATGCCAATAATTACTTAACACAGCCGTCAATAGCGTGACACAACTTACATAAATTCATTTTTCCACCGTAATCCATACAATGTCGCTCCAAAAAGCGCATTGCAGTAGCCGAGGCTGGTAGTTGGTTTTTGAAATTTTACCTACTTGCCTACTTTACCCTTTAATAACTCATTTTCAATCGACTTCAAAAAAGAAGGTTCTCAGTTCGTCTGTATGTATATTTTTTTGTATGTATGTTACGCTATTACTGCCAATTATGAACTGATTTTGAAGATTTTTTTTTGTTTGGTAGGTAATACCTACTTCAGAGGTGGTCCCATATAAATTTTATCGAAATCGGTTCAGTAGTTTTGGTTTATAAATCAAAATTACTAGAAAATATGAAGATGTCATCCAGGTATTCGAAGTTGAAGTCGCTTGTATTTTTTTAATAGCGTATAATTATAATAATAATAATAATATATTTATTTAATGAAAACATGATTGTTATATAATGTACGAGTAGTTACTTATCTATTTTAACTTTGTTGCATAATATACTCGTATATCTCTAAGTTCGTGAGTTATCTGTTCGCAAGGTCTACTTCATATCACTAGTAGCACCGCTAGAGATCACAAAACCTTACAGACTGAATGACCAACTATATGATACATTTCTATAAATAAGAAATACCAACAAGACGGCTTGTATCAAAAGATTCTACAATTAATATTGATAAGTGCAGATTCGAGTTTATAGGTAGCTTTAATTACAGAGATACATAAAAAAATGTAAATACAGAGTAGAGAACAGAGAGACTATAAGAATTTTAAAATGCCGGTTTTCTTTGACATTCCACAAATTGGAATTAAAGACAGTGCGCCACAGATAATTCGGGCTATAAAGTCAATGATTGCCAATAACATGATTCAGTGTCCAAAGCTATTTTTAGACGATAAAGTTTGAAGATAATTAATTAATTAATTTGCATTGAACACGAGTAAAAAAAAGGGACGGTCTCGTGTATCCCCTGATGTCCCCCCTGGGGGAGATATCAGGATTTTTCAGTCCTGGTGTCTCTCCCAGCCTGGGAGATATACATGCGTTTGATGACATTGTACTTGACATGTACTTTGTTGTTATGACAGCCTTCTAGCTCAGTTGGTAGTATGTCTGCTTTCAGAGCTGTAGTGCGTGGGTTCGATCCCCACCCAGGACAATAAATTATGTGACAAACACAGAAAATTCCCACTGCTGGACAAAGGCCGAAGGCCTTCCCTTAATGGGGAGGGATTACCATTTTCCCCACGCTTGGCAGGCGGCTTGGGGATCGCAGAATGGTTACCACCGTTAACTGAGAGGACGCTGCTGCCCGTCCTCTGGCGGTTCTGGGTGCAGTTTTAGTACCACCCAGATTCAGTACCTACTAAGGTACAGATATCGTAATTTCATCCTGGGTTCTAATGTGTCATGGATTTCACTAAAATTAATGGATAGATCTTCATCCTTACATCTTGGAGTACGGTGGATTGTTTTCCATCTATCTATCTATCTGTATATATAAAAGGCCCTGCCCTGACTGACTGGTGACTGACTGACTGACAGACAACGCACAGCTGGTCGTACAGACTTGAAATTTGGAGGATGTATTCGTCTCGATGAGTAGTACTAAGAAAGGGTTTTTTGAAATTCGACCCCAAATTGACGTTTGTATGTAAGTCCTTTGCTTTTGTCACGAAACTTTGGATTTTAGATAGTTCATTTCAAATAATATTTTCTTTTTTTTTTTTGACAGGGACTATTTAAGGCGGGAAAGGGGGTGGAATGTTGTATGGAAAGTTGTTTGTTTTTGAAGTTATAGTGATGAAAATTGATATTTGGGTAGTTCATTCAAAGGGGGGAAGTTGGGGAGTCGGTAGAGTCAGTAGAGTCGGTAGAGTCAGTAGAGTCGGTAGAGTCCGGGAGAGTTGGGGGAGTTGATGGGTCGGGATGATTTAAAGTAGTGAATTTTGGGAGCGGGGCGAATTTCTTCCGTACGCGGACGAAGTCCCGACCTCTAGTGTAAAATAAAATTATAACTCTATGGAACTCCTTTCTAAGAGACTTACCTACGTTCCTTAGCACAGTTTTTTAAAGATCTTGTTCTTGCTAATAGCCTGTTTACTAGTAATATAGAGGTTTAATAATGTGTTTAAGTTTGTAACCGAAGATTATGACTCGTTGCACGAGGATTCTAAATGAAAATAGCTTTTTAAGTGCGGTTTAAATTTATCGTTATTGATCCTATCTTAAGGCCGTAAAGGAGATTATGCCTACGTAGTTACTTGGTGTGTGGTCTTAATGATTTTAACGTTTAGCATCTTACAAGGTAAGAACTAAGTAAGAATTATGTTGTGCTCTGAGGTTTTTTTACCCGCGGCGGCAATCAAAAATGAGCCGTTTGTATTTCTGAGATAAAAGCCTATTCATCTTTTTGATCTATAAGGCGCTTTAGTAGATGAACTTTAGTTTTTTAAGAGAATGAAGCAGACGAAGTGCTGTAGTTTCGGTAAGGCCTAGCCTAGTTAATGTCTTTAATATTATGTCCAGGCCTTCTATTTCTTGTGCCATTGTTCCTTATCCTGATCCAATCACATCCACGTGTGATCTGTAATGGCTCTGTTGTCATCGACCCATGGGACTGGTTGACTACCGATGTACCGAAAGAAAACAGCATAGCTCTACAATTTCTGTCTGATCACTTACTCAAAAATAATAACGGCAGCTTAAGCGCCTTTAGATTTTATAATAACTGAGGCCGTACCATGAACGCCTATTCCGGGACCGTATACGCACAGCTGCCGACGCTGCGCGACTGTGAATTTTATCGCCTCGCAATAAGGTTCGCAGTCGCGCAGTGTCGGCACACGGTTGACGGTACGGTCCCTGTTCTCATCTCATAACGTTCACAGCGAAGAGAGACTTTGCGACCTATATTTTCCAAGTCCTTTGACCAATTTGGCTCATATTCGAACTTAATAAGCAGATGTATTTGTATGAACTACTTGCTTACAAAGTTTCATAAAGATCTGATCAACGGTTCGCAAGTTATCTTCGAACAAAATATACATACTTACAAACGATAGACTCGGAGACCTTCGCTTCGCTTCGGTCAACTATATCATAACTATTCATATACAGTGGTAATATGGTCTCATTTAATTCAATAATATAAGTATGTTAACAAGCCAACAGGCTGTAATTCTAGCGAACATACTAATGAATAGACTAATGCTAATGTAGAAATTAATGAATTTCAATCAGTTTTCATACAACCCAGCCCGTTTGTCACATTGACAAGTGCTCAATAAGTATGGAGACATGGATGGATTTTGGAATCACCATTGAAAGATATTCAGTTTTGTATATGAAAAATTAATAAGACTTGAATAACCAGACTTAACCAGACTTAAATAAGTAGCTCTAAACACTATTTTAACACTATACAGGGTTAGTTCTAATCAGTTAGCATCCTTTTAAGGGCATATTCTGTACATCAAAACAAACAACTTTTACTATGCGGCCAATATTGAAATCGCAAAAAAATATTAGCTGTTATTCCATACAAAAAGTTCATCGACCTTGGGCAAAATGTATGGAACAGCTGTTTTTTTTGCGATTTCAATGTTGGCCCCACTGTAAAAGTTGTTTGTTTTCATGTACAGAATATGCCCTTAAAAGGATGTTAACTGATTAGAACTAACCCTTTATTTTTAAATCATAACGAGAGGTCGGACGCGTTGTGTACCTACGTCGCGTGAAAGCCGCGTATTGTTTTAAATAATGTTTTCTTTAGTGTTAAACAAAAATAATCATAGTAACAGAGAAAGTAAAAATTTACTCACCAACAGATTAACGAATCTACATTATTATTAGATTAAGATGGTTAAAAGCCTTGAATAGTAAATAATTAATATAATAAGCTCACAAAGGCTTACAAGGGATGTAAGAGGAAGGCATATAGGTATTGTGAGTGGAATATTCACTTTTCTTGCATTAGAAATAAATCTGATAGATGATGAAAGATCATAATATCTTGAAATCCAATATAAGCTAATAGAAGGTACACGTTTAATAAAATTTATGTTAGAGTCCGACTCCGTACTATGTTACCCAGCCATAAATTTTCTAACTGCATAACTTATCATACTGAGCTACCGAATAATGCAGATATCTAATACAACCTGTCTCTTGAAATTAATAGTACCTACTGAGTTAGAGATAACGAAACAACATAAAACCTGACTACCATTACTAATGTGAATTTAAAGTTTATTAATATAATTTACCGTGGTGTCGATGTTTAAGTAATTTTCACATTTTCATACAAATAGGTATAGATTCTATAAATGCTGGAATAGGATTTCCCGTTCACATTCTCATCCCACCAGCTCGAGTCGGGGGTGAGGTAATAAGCACTTTAGTTTATCATTGACCGGAATAACGTTTATTCAAGCTGTTACCGCTGTGATTGGCGCGTAACATATTTTTTTTAATTCCTCCAATAAATGATTCTATATTACAAAGACGAACTGACAATACTTACGCGAGTTTGCACTAACAAGCGTAAGTTTGGCGGAGGAGTCTACAATAGGTAGTCAATAGATTTTATCGTCATCTGTATATATAAAATTCAAAGTCCTGACTGAGCTATCAACGCACAGCCTAAACCGCTGGCCCTAGAGACATGAAATTTGGAGGTTGTGTTCTTTGTGAAGTGTAGGTATCCACTAAGAAAGGATTTTTGGAATGAGATTGGATTGAATTTGGATGAGAGTTTTTATGAAAGTCCGTCAATTTCGAAGTTAGGATCTTGAAGTTGTGTGTTTAGAATGACGGTATAAAATTAGTTTATAAGTGACTCAGCGTTTTAGAAAATTCCACTCCTGAAGGGGTTAAAAAAGGGATGCAGCTGTGTATGGAAAGTCTTTCATTGTCAAAGTAAAAATCACAATATTTATTATTTAGGCTTAAGGTTGGAAATTAACGCAACTTTTATCGTTGTTCTTTTAATTTCAAGCCTAAGAGGGTGAAACGGGGGATGCAATTTTGAATTTAAGTTGTTTATTTCTAAAGTTTGTATTCAAGTACAAATAATGAGCACGTGTATCGGGGGTAAAAAACGTGGTGAATTTTGGGAGCGGGCCGTATTTCTTCCGTACGCGGACGAAGTCGCGGGCGACCTCTAGTTGTTTATATAATACTACGCACAGGCAAGCTTAGCGTAGGACCCGAGGAGGCTCTGAGACCCGATGGAGTGATGATTAAACATAAAACTATATTTAAGATAATATTTGGGAGAGGCCATTGGTTTTTGAAACACAGTATTAGTACTAGTTCGGAGCTAATGAATTCAGTATTACACTTTGTCAAAATTTATGTCCAATAAATGTATTTGTAATAAAAATAAATAAATAAAGTGGTGAATGGAAGCGAGAAAGCAGGCTGAGTGGCGTGAGGCCTACGCCCAGCTTGGACTAAGGTGTGCTGATGATTCTGATATTTCTATGCTAAGTTAAGGTACTATTCACTCACACATAGTTGCGAGAACGACAAGTGCCAACCACAGCATTATGTTAATAGATTGGAATCGCGAGAGATGTCGCATAGTCGTTAGGCTGACCGCACACTGGCTCCTACCGCTGAAGCGATGCGTTATTTTAAGCTAGCGTTTTGTCGCTTCAGCTCGAATAATTCTCCGTTGCCTGGGCCGAGCGGCAGGATGTTTCCAACTCAAAAAGCAAAGCAAGACGCAGCCGCACGCGCGTCGGGCTCTGTTTTCACTCTTTGATAAAGGTCACCGAATGTGATCGAAATTATAGTCGGAGTATCCGATTTAATTAAACGTGAGTATTCCCGTATAAATAAAACATAAATGTTTCCAACGCTCGATAGTTTAGGTATTTCTTCTTTACATTACAGTTTTTATAATAGTTATTTTCACAATTTAGGCGCGTAATCCCTTATAATCTTTTCAATTATTATACAAAGTATCAAAATCTTGTTTTGTTAATACGGGAATACTCTCGTTTTATTAAATCGGACACTCCGACTATAGTTACGATCACATCTGGTGACATTTAAAAAAAACGAGCGTCGATCGTCTTATAAGAGTATTTTGTAGATTATCAAGTTTTTATTATGCGATTTAGGGCCGGTTTTATGATCCGTGGTCAAAATCGACATAACCATTAGTTAAACTGACTATAGTTAACTAGCTAACCATTAGTTACATTTTTGACCACTGGTCATGCTAACTATGAATAAAAAAAACGAATTATTGGGATTTTAACAATTAGTTACCGTTTTAAACTATTAGTTGGCTTAACTAAGGATCAAAAAACCGGCCCTTGGAGGTAACTTCGTATTTCTTTTCTATCCAATTTTTTTGAGTCGTGTTTCCACAGTGTATAATATATCACAATACCAATCCTACTAGTCCTAGCAATTATCCTGAACTTTGTCATGTGTTTATTTGAAATTGAATGTATTAGTGTTGTCGATCAGAAAGAGACGCTTAAGCTATAAATAATAAATAAATATAGGGGGACATTTTACACACATCGTCATCTAGCCCAATACTAAGCAAAGCTTGTATTATGGAAACCATATAGCTGATAAAATACTTATATACTTACATTTTTGTTCTTAAATACTTACTTATAATACATACTACACCCAGACACAGAACAAACATCTATGTTCGTCACATAAATTTTTGTCCTGGGTGGGGGATCTAGCCCACGCCCTACAGCTTTGAAGACAGACATGCTTCCAACTAAGCTATAAGGCTGTTGTCCTGGGTGGGGATCGAACCCACGCCTTATAAATTTGTCTGGTCGATCGGACGCTCTTTCGACGCCGCTGTGTAGAGGCGGAGCAACTTTTGAGACGCGGCCGCTAGTCACTCTTTCCGCCGTACTGTTTAATCGCGCAAGCTGCGCCTAGCCAGTGTGCGGTCAGCCTTAGCTATCACCTCGGCAGCGTTAGTTGAATACGGTATCGGTTCTTACTAGATCATGAATCGATTCTGTTTACTTTGTGTACCTTGTATAATGTAGGTACATACCCGGAATTCTTGAATTGCTTATAACATGTTAGGTTCATTGAAACTAACGATGGGTTTCTGGGGCACAATGTGTGATGCCAAAACTAAACTAAGAAACAAGCTACTTAAAAAAAACAGCCTTCAAAGCAAAATAGTTACGCAATTTCGTTTTACTAACATAATTTTATCATATTTTTTCCAGTTATTTTGATTTAAAAATCAATCTACTGAACCGACTTTGATGAATTTTTTACGGGAGTTACCTGAAAATAATATAAACTTATAAAGGTTTTTTTTTAAAATGGCTTATGAATGCAGGAGGTAACAAACATAAACATAACACACATAAAAAGCTTATAATAATAATAATAATCATTTGTTCATCAAGTATCAAAGACTCATATACACCTTTAAATTAAATTTATAGCAGTAGCAGTCACATAAATAACTTACATAAACACAATTGAAATTGAAATTAAGTTTGAAATTAAAATTAAGTTTGAAATTAAAATTGAACTTGAAATTAAAATTGTAATTAAGCTTCTACAGTGTGCAGTGTGCAGTGTGCAGGCCGCAACAATGATTAATGTATGGGCAATCTAGCCTACCTGCTATCACAGCCAGCATGCTGTTGTGGAGCTCATTATCACGCGGGTAAAACCACGGCGCGCGCGCAGCTAGTAACAATATAGATTCAAAAGTATGTCGGTATGTGTATGTGTATTCGGGGGTGTGTAGGGGTGATAAGAAACTGAATCTTTTTATTAACTCATGTAACCTACTTATGTTAAAAAACTCTATAATTTCACACCAGTGAACTACTTCGATATTTTGATATTAAGTAGTCTTTGTAAAAGGCTTAGTTTCTGACGTTTAGTCGTGAAAATATTGTTACAATTCCCTTTAGCATTTTACAGTTTTTTTTTTCATTATATGTTTTACCTTTTCTACCTCCAGTTCCACTGGCAGCACTTTAAAGGGGCCAAATGCCCCCCTAAAATCAAATCTGCACCTCCTACCAATTTGAATACCTGGTAAAGAAGATGTATCTGTTTGCCCTCATCATGGCGTACTTCCGCAGTTAGTCATTATTCGAAGAAAAAAATTTGTAAGTTTTTTTGTGTTTTTTGTAGGTTTTATTCGATTTTGTTTTTGTACTGAACTATATCCATCATCACTACGGTTTTTAGCTGGCAGCATTATTTTGAAAAGTGACATTTCAATCTGTTAGTTTAGTCCGTCTAATTGTGAATCCGCCTTTATAGGTACTCGTACCTACATACATCAAGTCAATTCGCTAACTAATTGAAACGCACAAACATTCAGCTAGTTAGAGTCAGTATAGGAAACTAGGTGACGGAATCGCAGGAAACCCTGCTAACTGATTGATTTAATCTATACTTTATTTATTACCGTTCGGTTCTTAAACATCCTGTGAATATATAGGTTGGTCATAAGGTTTTGCCTAATGATGCGGAGTATGGTATCCTTGTCAGGGGGCAACCGAGTTCCATGCAACTAAGCCGTCAATAATTGCGGCAGACCAAAATCTAAAAACCTTTTTCTTTTTTTTTTAACTTTTTATTTTACAGGCGAACCAGGTGAACGTCTCACTCGTCTAGACGAGCGAGACGTTCACCTGGTGGTAAGCATTACGCCCGCCTTAACAGTAGCAGTGCCAGAAACGAACGAAATCCTGCGCCGCATTGCACTGGGCGCAGCGCACGTCACCGCTCGAATTTTAATTTTACATTGAACTCCTCTCTCTTATGCCATAAGAGCTAGGCAAAGTTATAACACAAGCATCGATTGCGATTGGACCGCAGCAGGCCATATAAATATATTCGTTGTACAATACGCTTTTAAAAAAAGTTACCGACTTCAACTTCGAATACCTGGATGACATCTTCTTATTTTCTAGTAATTTTGATTTAAAAACCAAACTACAAAACCGATTTCGATAAATTTTATATGGGACCACCTCTGAAGTATTACCTACCAAACAAAAAAGAATCATCAAACTCAGTTCATAATTGGCGGAGTAATCTAGTAACATACAAAAAAAAAATATACAGGCGAATTGAAAACCTCCTTTTTTGAAGTCGGTTGAAAAGAAACAATACAATCAACCTGTGATAATATTTTTTGATATTTATCTTAGGAACAGAAATGCGTGAATATTTGCATATTTCTTAACTTTTAACTAATGCAGGATTTACACGCACAGCACACACTCAGACATATTGCCACATACTTGCTCAATCTCTACCGTCCATCACTTTAAGAACACAGATTATGGAAGTTCAGATTCATTAGTCAAGAATGGGTCAGTGTTATGAGATCCGAGCGCCACATACCCAGTTTGCAAATCCAATAATTGGAACTTTTCCAAAGGAAAAACATTTTGTTTTCCTCCTTGTAAATTTCCGAAAAAATGTGCTTACTCTATATAAACTAAAAATTCTTAAATCAATATTGCTCTTCTATAGCCGTGCTAAGGCAATAAACAGACATTCCTAAAAACAGTTTTCCTGTCGAATTCATACGTACAATCATAAGCAAAAGATATGGCCAGCACATTGATAACAGCCTAATTATAATTATTTAGTTTATGTTAAGCCTTATTTTTTTAAATCATAGAAGGAAACTGCACGAGCTATACAGGGTGTTAGTTTGAACAACGCTATCTTTCTAGGATATCATTGTACTCATCATTATGAACAACTTTTACTATGGGGCTAACCCTGAAATCACGAAAATAAAACGGCTGTTACATACAAAAAGATTCATCGATCTTGGTATGGAACAGCTATATTTTTTTTCGTGATTTCGGCTACTATAGCTACTATTGACTTCTTAAAAACCAATTTCCATTTTCCATATTAGTTCAAAGTTTTCTAAATGTGTACGAGATATTTTAAGTTATTTTAAATATTTTTCCAATCGATTTCCCACTTTTGCTAAACTCTCCTTCTTCTTTTTCTTAATCCGTCCTAAAGGCCCATTTACACACGCGGCGATCACGCCCCAAATACGCCTCATTGTTTTACTCTGCAATCGTTGTGGAAACGCTAAACAATGGCTCTTCGATGGAGAAATGGCAGGAAACACGCTGACTATTGTCAGCAATTGTTTTTTTATGTGGAAATTACTTTTAAACTAGACTTAGGGCGAAAATCCACTGCATCTATGTGAAGCTAGATTAGACTAAAATTAATAATTCTAATCTTCACTTGATTGTGGAGTGTGGACTCTATTGAGTGACGTTGCTTGGGTTGGTGCCTCCGCAGTATTAGATATTTTACTACGAAACTGTACCTAGTGTCAGTATAATTATGTATAATGTATGGTGTTTCGGGAGCGGCTATCTAGGTGAATATAGCAAGCGGTAACGAATGCTGTGCGGGTTGAATTGCTACTTTATTGCCTCGTAGATAGAGTCCTTATTTATTAAGATTTCTTTGCGGAGTGGACTTTCTGTACGTAGTACTATTATTTAATCTGTGGTTTCGGTTTGAAGGGTACTATAGGTAGCAGAGTCACTATTGAATCAAAGCAATGAGCACCATTCAGTGATGCTGTGAATCGTGGACACCTCTGCAATGACGGCAAGTGTTATCTTTGACAATTCGAGAGCGACTTGTTTGTCTAATTGTTACGCACCATAAAAATACACATATTTCTAATTGTATTTAAATTTTGTATGATTTCATTTCGACTATAAACCTCCTAACTAACACAATTTGCCGATTATTAATGGGTCATTGTAAATTCGCTACAAAGTGAATTTGCCACACTTTTTTAAAATTCTATACGTTGATAGCTTCATCATTATCAGCCAGAAGACGTCCACACTGTTGGACGAAGGTTTCCCTCTTAATGGAGGCAAGGGTTGGTTTGCCATAATCCCCACGGTTGGCAGGCGGCTCGGGGCATCGCAGAATGCTCACTACCGTTAACCGAGAGAACGCTGCTACCCGTCGTCCGGTGGTTTGGGACATACCAAAAGCGCGAGTACCGTTCTTGAAGATCGTTATATTTGAAATTTGTATAGTATATTTGAAAATAAATTTTAAAAATTCGATAAAAATCGGAATATTCTCAAATTCGTCTTAATAAATCTGCTTTACCGACATGTAAAATTTTGCGTCATAGAACGGTACTCGCGCTGCTGGTTCAAATGAGTGCTAGACATAGAACGGTACTCGCGCTGCTGGTTCAAATGAGTGCTAGACATAGAACGGTACTCGCGCTGCTGGTTCAAATGAGTGCTAAGGTAAAATTGAGTCAAATAAGGATTACAATAACGCTCTACATTATCATCATCGACTTAGGATAAAAATGCCTCTACAGACCAGAGCTTTATAGCCACGACCCGGTCAGCAGCTAGATATTCCCCCGCGTTTTACATAGCACAAAACTTACTGCAACACACAACAGCCAGAACGTAGTCTACAACATTTATTTTCGTTCTCGTTCCAGTGCTTGCTGAGGTAGAAGAAGTGGGCTAAGAAATGCCTCTACCGTATCATAGTTACGAGTACAAGTGTTTCCTCTAGTGCATTCGACGAACACACGTCAAACGGACTTTTATGTGTTTTGTTTAATGGCGTTTCCTCGGAGCCAGTCACGGAGCTTACTTCTAATTCATTTCCCATTATTGTCGTTGGGTATTGTATAAGTACATTATGCGCTAGCTGTACCTGACTGTACTATTGTTACTGGTACGTACCTACAATAGTTATCGTTTATACAGGGTTACTGGTAACTCGACATTTTCCGGCGGGAGCATAAATAGCAATAAACAACATTTCATGAGCCAATTTTGATATTATTTTCAAACAAACCCCCAAAATAGGGTATTATTCCAAAACTTACAAAATTCGAAATATCTCAAAGATTATTAACTTGCGGCCATACATTGGGGGGCTTACGTTTGATGCATGTTAGCTACCCCTATATGCTCCCGCCGGGAATACGTCGAGTTACCAGTAACCCTGTATTTTTTATTTAAAGTAGGTTTGCTTTTGACTGCATTGTCAAAGGCAAACCTGTGTGGCTCCTGTTAAGCAATGGTGTGGTCTAGGATAGAACACGCTTACCTAGATGGAACCTATTCTGGATTTGAATGCATCTAACAATAAATCACATAATTTCTGTCAACTACGTCCTTGCATCATAAATTGCGACAACCGGAGATGCGGTCGCAGGATGCGCGGGCGCCGCGACGCGCGACTGTGACGCAATCAAACGATTTGAACAATCATAGCGTATTGTTGCCATTGTATATTGCTTCACAGTCCGTGGATAACTCTAATGCGCTATTATTTGCTTTTAGTTGGAACGGGTATAGCAGACTTAAAAATAATCTAGGTGCCTTTCAAAAATCACCATTAAAAGTTGCCACCTATATACACCTATAAATGTAGAGAGTAAAAAGCCAAAAAGAACAACTAACTTTATTATGGGATTAGCTTAAAAAGCGGAAAAATGTAGTGTCCTACACAAATAAATCGCACTCAATAAACCGTATGAAACATCTGATTTTGAACAAGGAATACCCTGAAATTGATGAAAAAAGTTGTTTCAGAGAAAAAAACATTGACTCTTCTTGACAGCTTCGGATGCACGTTGATTGGTTATTTTTCTGTTTTCTGTCACATTTGCGGGGCACGCATGGCATAATTTTAGGTAATTTTTCACACTTATTAAACAAATTCCTGTTCATATGATTGCACAACAACAAACTAAAAACATCTAAAGAGTATGCCTAATGAGGGTCCACATTGCGATTATTTCCGCTAGGAGGCGCATCTTCAGGCAGGCATCGTCGATGCGGCTATTCATAGTCAACTGTCAATTTGTTGTTGTTTGATGTTTTTTATGTTTTTTTTTACAGAGAACTATTTAAAGATTTGGATTTCCAGGGAGAATCTGCATATCAGTACTGGTTTGTCTAACAATCCTTTGCCTTGCTAATTAAATCTCTGTCCAACATAAAATGTAAACGACTATCTAACTTACTGGGGCCGTACCGTGAACTGCTTATAGCGGGATGCAATACGCTCAGCTGCCGACGCTGCGCGACTGTGAATTTTATCGCCTCGCAATAAGGCTCGCGATCGCGCCCGACGGTTTCAGGCCGTCAACAGCTGCATAGATTAGGCAAGGCACAGTACTCAGTATTTTTCCTTGGACTAGATTATCGACAACGCCCTCATCAAGAACAAATAAGCAACGAATAACAAGAAAGCTTGATTTTACCACATCTGGACCGCCGCTGGCGCCATCTGCGACAAGTTTTGCCTGTGGAACCTCATTATGGATATGGACACAGACCACATTATTTTTGGAGGTGGGACATATACTTAGGTCGAATTGAAAAGATCTGGAGAAAGAGCCGGCTAAAATATAAAATTAACGTTGCAATGTATTTTTACTGCAATCATATAATAAACGTGTCTGTAGCGACAATAGATCGTAAACCTTTGCTTGGGAAAATCTTACTCTCGATGGCTGTTCATTTTCTATTGCGTAACAAACTCTACTTAGCTTTTCTCAGTAATTTCAAGCAACTAGGTACTCGTATCTCTGTCATAGATTCATGGTTTCCACTGTAGGGCCAATGGTTTACAGGGTTATGATTGTTACCTAACTATACTTATAAGGCAGGAAGATGATGTTTGTTCGATAATAACAGTTTATCCGGTATTATGAAATTTTTAGGCAAATAGTTTGACCAGTTGTACATTTATCACTGATTTTATTACATAACTATATAGGTACCAATTCAATTTTAAAGTTTGATTTTGATCCCAATTGGACGGGATATAAGTGCACGGATTTTTAAGACTTTATATTGAGCCGCTCAACATATATAGTCTTCAAATTCCGTGCGCTTATTTCCCGTCCAATTGGGATCAAATTAAGCGCCAGCTCTCCACTCGCATTAGTCATACTCTGTCTTTACGACATGCAAGATGTACGATACAACAATACAAATAAATCCAAATTATGTATTCGTGTGCATTCCCGAAGTGTAAGAACACTACAAATATTCACAATAAAAATGTGGGGATTACATGCCACAAGTAAATACACATTAATCACTGTATTTTGTCGCAACTTCAATTAATTTCATTTCAATAAAAAATATGCTTAGGTTATCGCCATTTTGAGGCGATCGTAATGTTACGAGATAGAGAGACTTCGGGAATCCTGCGTCAGCTCGTCGATGTTCGAATTTCCAGAACAATAGACAAAAACATGTGTTCTCTTTTTGTCATTCATTTATTATTTAGATTTACTTACTATCTCTATTTTCCGGCAAATGTAATATGCATACTTTTAGCTAGGTATGGCCTGTCGATTCCATTATCACCTTCCTCGCGTCGTCGGTCATACATTTATTTAAAGAAACTCGAAACAACGCAACGGTTCACGTATTATCCTTGTACTTATCGTACTTACTTAAAAACAACAAAGGCATTTGTTCACTCAGTTATATTGTGGAAAGACAATAAAATTATAGGTTGAAATAAAAACCTACATTTGCTATAAACATAACAATCAACGGTAAACAATAAATCAAAGACGACCTAATATCTACAATTTCAACTCAAATTCATTAATTTCCTATTGACGTCGACCTACAAAAAAACAATTTGGAATGTGAATAGATGCGATAGATAAGCGTTTAAAATCATTATCAGGCAAGTAAACGAAAGAAAACATTGTAGTAAGTAGCATCACCAACTTATCCTAGAGGGTGGCTATACGACAGAAGTAATAAAGTATTATTTTCAGGATTTTTTAGGTTGAGAAAAAAACATCTGAAAACCGAATACTAAAGTGGATTTCTTTTTTGTTTAAAAAGAAACTTCACTAAATGGCATTTAATTAACCAATAATAAATAATAAATTATTCATAATTAATTTAAAAAAATACTTATATTCCGACATTGGACCATTGGTCCCCATGTGGCCGTACCTCGGTTCTGTCACTTTATTTAGATACAGCATTTATCATCTAAAATATCTTATGTAAATTTAAATATTTAATTTAATTAAAATAAGAAAAAACATGTTCTATATAATATAATATTTTTTAATTTTGTTTGAAAAATACGATAGTGGCTCCCATTTAACTTTGCAAATAAGTTGGTGCATCACTTGTCCAAAGCATAAGGGCATCAATCACTGTGATTGTTGCTTGATTTATTTATGCGTGTTTGCTAAAGGTTGCTTGTTCAATCGATTGATTGGGTGTTTAGTTTTCTAATGTCGCATCGAGCTAAGTTTTTTAGCTTCATGTCTCTAGAAGAGATTATACAATATGATACAAAAAGGTTCAACAATACTGAAGAGTATGAACAACTTTTACTATGGACCCAAAATTAAAATCGAAATATTATCAGCTGTTCTTTACAAAACGTTCCTCGACCTTGGGCAAAATCTATGGAACAGTGGTTTTTTTTTTGAGATCTATGTTGGCTCTTAGTAAAACTTGTTTTTTTTTTATGTACAGAAATGCCATTAAAAGGATGCTAACTGATTAGAGCTAACCCTGAACACGCTATTTTTTCTCATCTATTGGTAGTTAGGTGTAATAATTCAAAAATATGTCAATAAAATTGATTGAAAGGCAATAACGTAGTCGTATCGATTTGAAACTGTGAAGGTATTATGATTGTGATGCGGATGACAATTTGGTACCATGGAGCTGTTCTGATGATGGAGCTATGAGATATACATTGAAACTATTCAAGGGTTCCAGTAAACCTCTTAAGTTTGAGTTAATTTCACTTTGTTTGGACGAGTTCCAAGCATTATACAGAAAAACAACTTAAATTGAATTAAATGCTAAACTGAGGGTTAATGCCCACAATGTTCCTAATTCCAACATTATCTGATGACTTCATCGTTTTCATATGCGACTCGGATGCGTGGATATATTTAAATTAAGGTGTTCCCATGGATATCAATCGGACACGATTGTTTTAAATATTTTGCAAATTTTATACTCTAATCGCAGTAGACTTGATCCTCTTTTCTTTTTCCGATTCTCAAAAAAATTATAGATTTCTTATTTCGAGATACTATGAATTTAGCTAAAAAAAAATATACATGTTTATAAGAGGTAATTAAAATTTAAACAATTAATTATTAGAAGAAAAAAAACATTTTGAATCCTTTTGCCTGAAAGACATCAGTTATTACTCCAGTTCTAAAGAACTTATTTTCTATGTAATTATATTATAAGTAGTATTTCAGGTGCTGTGAAGAAAACAAGTGAACAATCAATAATATAAAAAATAAAAAATAAATACTTTGGCAAAAAATGTAATTCAAATCCTGCTTAGACCATTCCTATAGAAGAAACGGTCTATAAGAGGAACCAAATATCGCTTTAGCATGGTCTTAGAAGACTGTAGCTATAAAAGCACACCGACTGTGGAGCCATGCACGAGGTGAGGTTCGAACCCACGACCGTCAGATTACGAGGCGACGAGGCGACGAACGCGCCAACAAGCGCTATTAAAATGCGGCGAAATTGACACTAACAACATGTTTGCATAGCTAATTTTAAATAGTCAAAGTAGTGATGTAATCTTTACTTAAGTACTTATAACTTTATCGATATCTCAACGTATAATAATACTTATCATAATCAAACTATTATAGATGTCGCAACTGAGCTTATTAAGGTCAATGTAAGGAATTATTTTAGCGCTATCATAGCCTATCCTATTATCCTATATTACCTTCTAATCTTAAAAATAATACTATTTTTTAATCTCTTATCATCTGTTGTTCTTTAAACGAATAAAACATTATTATTATAGATGTCGCTAGTGTGGTAGTAAAATTATAGCTAACAAACCATTTTAGCGCTATCTTATTGCATAGCTTCTATTCGTAAAATAATATCCTTGTCGCTCAATCTGACTTTAATTTTAAGCGCCTGAACCACAGAATAAATAACCTGAGCCCAAATTGATAAATCTGTCAATGCGTTACTTAATTTGTAAAGTCGCTTAACTAGCACAGCAAAATTTACAGGATAACATTTATGGTGATAATCTGGTTAAGGACAGCAGTATTTTAGTTAGTTTATTAATGTCAACTAAAACCTTCAAAATCGACCACAAATATTTTGAAACGAGCTGTATATTTCGGCGCAGTTGCATGTACCATGTTGAGAGGCAGACACAATGTGAACACGACGACAGACCATGACGGACCGCCTGATCGGATGCGCCGAAATATCGCGATCTATAGTTAACATCATCACAGTAAATATCCCATAAATAATCATAGAACTGTCACCTATTTCAATCGTACGAAAATACCAAAACATTCCCAGTATGTCACATTACCCATACCCATTGGTACCTACTATTGCCATAATTGCACACTCACACGCAACCCTGCAATGATAGATTGTAATGAAGTAACCTCGGCACGTTGTACATTAGGAATCCGCAGATAGAAACACTGCAACAAGATAGCAACAGTACAATTTCGATTTTTACTATACATATTTATTTTATTTTTTATTATTTATAAAAATATTTTTTTTGCAATATATTTCCCCAAATCTATCGAGTGCGCGGGATGTGCGATAAGTCCAAAAATATTAAAGAATATCGACACTGATCTGACTGTACCAGAGGAAATAACGAGCACTCTTTTTGTTTTATTTATACGGAAATACTCACGTTTAATTAAATCGGATACTCCGACTATAGTTTCAAACGTGAATATTCCCGTATAAATAAAACAACAAATGTGTCAAAAGCACGTCAGTTTTCATAACGAGCGCTCTCTTTTTTTTCAAAAATATGTTTTTGATGCAGAATCAGTTAAGGAGCGTCAAATATGATAATTTTGGAGCTGCCTAACCGTTCTGCGTTGATTTTCATCACGAGAAAAAAGATAAATATTATAAGATGTCTAAGTCTATGAAACCATGATTTTCGTCCCACTGTGCGTCGTGATAGAGTAAAATGTTCATTTACCTATGAGTTATATACATAATAGAAATTGCAATAATCGATGCGGTTGCATCGTGATCTATCGATACAGGTGCAACACTTTCGATTTATATCGTGATTGGTTATAATGAGCTCGTGAAATAGGATAAGAAAATGTACGGCTGCGATAGCGATAGGTATTAAATTTTGGATCGTGATTTTGACTTCATAAATAAAAATTCACACTACTGGCTTTTTAGTTTCAAATGGGACAACTTAGTACCATTTGGACCATTAATTAATTCAATGTTATAACTGCTCTGAAGCGAGAAATTCAATAGTATGCGAGTATGTGTTTGAATTTCGCCAACTAAGCGCGGTAGTGTACCTATCACCCTACGACCCTACGAGACTCAGCTGTGAGATGAAGGCTGATAAAGTAGTTTTTTTGTTATAATTTGCCATTCAAGCTCGAGATAAATCCACGATTAGTTAAAATATAATATGTATTTTTCAAGTACTTTCAAAATTATTAAAAAAAACTACGAGTACCTTAAACAGTCTGGCAGTGTTAGTTCTTTCGTTCACACTTTCTCCAAACAGTATTTTCTCACGGTATTTCTACCATAGAAGTGTGAATTTATGTACCGAAGTAAAATACATTAATTAACACACTTCGTTACGAGAAAGTGTTGTGTTAAGGGCAACAACAGCAAATTTTTAAGTGATTTATCTTTGAATAACTAGGTACCAAACTTCAAAATCGGCCCGCCGATTCGTCGCGAAGATTGACGCGTTAGGGCTAGATGGCGCTGTGTGAAATATCCACCATTTTTAAATTATATAATGGTTCTCCTCTAGGCTTTTAAAATTATGGTAGAAATAAAACATAGCTCTCAATATTAAATTCTAAATAGGTTAGAATGAGACACAGTCATGGTCATTGTATTAGTAAAGCCAATTTACATGTAGAAAAAATTAATTAATTAATTAAAAAAAAAAAAAATTACACCTACAAAAAATATAAATAATAAAAATTTGTATAAAATAATGTACTTACCTACACATTATTTTATACTTTTATTAGAATCGTCATAGCGATAGAAAAGCCAAAGCTGTATTTGGCCTTTGAAAATGTGCAGGCCGGGGCTGCAGTGATGTGTTCAAGTAGGTTGTACACGTCAGGGTCCATGACATGAGTAGGCTTATCCGATTTTTCCAACGTCCGTTTAAGGATTGTATATTCCAAAGTTGCTTATTTAGTCAAATTACTAAGTTTAAAGGCAAAAAATATTATGTTACATACAGACGAACATCCGTCATAGTAACTTTTATGGTATAAACACGATTAATTATACTTTCCTTGATAAAAAAAAAACCCCGAAGCCTTACATTGAATGAAACCATAAAAATAATTCAAGATTCAAGAAAAACGTAGGTACCTACTTAGTACCTAATAATATTCACTTTTGTCGCGTCATCAGCAGCATTTCCACACACATTCCACATAGGCCTCCTCCATCAATCTCCGAAAGAACCGGTTGGAAGCAGCACCCGTCCCCCAAAGGACGAAATAAAATAAAAACGCCAAAAAAATTAAATGGAAGGCTGATGATGACGAGACTAAACTGAATATTTAGGTAGTAACTAGGAACGTTTTTCTTGACATTTTAATTATTTTTATGGTTTCATTCATGTAATGCTTGACATGAGGGTACAGGAGTACTCAAAATATTATTTTAAAAGTAAGTTCATATATATCCCAGGCCTGGGGGAGACACGAGACCGTCACTCTATTTTAAAACTTATTTTAGTTATAAAGTAGGTTTATAAGTTTAGTTATAAAATATATGTATTAGTTATAACATAAATCACATAAAAAGTGATGTATTAAAAGGTAGTAGTATTTTGGAGAACTTTCTATGGTTGGAAAAATATTAATTTCGATACTTGTCGAGTAAACTGAGAAAAACTTAAAAAATCGTTCGAATCCGCTAAATGCGACCCTACCTGTTACAGCTTTAGACTAATAATCGATCACATAAAAAAATGTGCTTGAAACGTGGAATACTCTGGCCTATGCAGGTAAGATTTTTCCATGGGATTTTTCGAAGTTCTTATTGGACGATGATGAAACCCACCTTATTATTATTATAACAGAGATTCATAAACATTTGTTTTTGGCCTTTTTTATTGAGCTCTTGACTACTTTCGATATGGCATCTAGAATCAAAAACTTTTTAGAATAAATATAGAATCGATTTGCAAGCCTGTTGTCGTATTTCACCCATTTCAAGGAAATTCGAGTCAACGCCCCCGAGAAACCCCGACGAGAAAATCCATAAAGTGAACGCATAATTTTATAATGCCATAAAGAATTGTAGCTGGCATTTATAAGTAAGTACAGACCAATGAAAAAACTGTTTAAAGGTAACATTTTGGTACCGAATAATCCGGGGTCTCTGTTCCGAAATAATTTTCAGGCTGTCTGTCTTAAAAGCAGATAGAATTACGACCTCTTATGTAAGCCTACTGTAAATAACATCTTCATGTTTGTCGCTCTCTTAACGAAACTTCTTTATTTATAATTTTTCAATAATTATATATTAGGCATGTGTCATCTTGCCTGACTTGCCAGTTATTCAACCACCTTTGCCAGTTCTTCAACCACCTTTGCCAGTTCTTCAACCACCTTTGCCAGTTATTAAACCACCTTTGCCAGTTATTATGCTATACAGGCTGTTAGTTTGAACACCGTTATCCTTCTAAGATTTCATTGTACTCATCATTATGAACAACTTTTACTATGGGGCCAACCTTGAAATCGCGAAAAAAATATCTGCTGTTCCATACATTTTGTCCAAGATCGATGAACCTATTTGTATGGAACAGCTGTTCGAGGCTTGAAGGGCAAGCCGCTCTCGAATAAAAAGAGTCCGCGCGCTGCGGGTGCTGTTGCCACTCCGCACCGCAGAGCCGAGTAATCTGGCAATGTTGCCGCCACGCCGTACCGGTATAGAGTAGCGATAAAATTATCGATACCTTTATACCGATATTTGTAAAAAGTGATATACATATCGATATGTTTTAGAAGTATCGCTACAGTTACCCCCGCCTATTATGTATATTATTTTTTGTAACCTGTAGTTATATTTATGTTAACTTAGCAATTGGTTAAGTAGTTTGTTTTATTTTAAATTAGATTTTAATATTTTAAGTTAAAATTATTATATTATTTTGATCTTCTCGCTTGGCTCACATGTTATATTATACCGAATTTATATAAGTTTTGTATTTAAGTGAGACTTGTTTATATGTTTTTTGAATAAATTATTATTATAAGTTATCGATATTTTCTTTAAAGTATAGATATTTTTCATTTATCGATATCGGTCCCTGCTACGAACTCACATGATGGTAAACGGTGACACATCTGTCGGCCCGACTTCTACTTGTAAGAAATAGAGGCAAACGATAATAACTCTCGAACATCGGCCTCCATGTCGGCCGGCCGTATAGTAGCTGCTAGCTACTGGCATAAAATATTGACGACTGACTTTGATTTCCACCCTGTAGATGCGACATTAGTTTTCCATTACACAATTTCATACAAAACCTTTACTATTTCCAGCCGACGTCACGCATTAGCAACATTGAATATTCATAATACTGGCAAATCAGTGAATGAGGTTTCCATTATTTTTCGAATACTTAAGTAACTCGCCACTATATCCACCACGTAGTCGCGGGTAGGTGGATTTACTAACCCGCAGCTGGGCCAGCGTGGCAAACTATAACTATCTATTGATCCCATTGCCACTTCATCTTACCTACCTAATACCCTGATCTATACTGGGCTAGTCCTAATCAGTTAGCATCCTTTAAAAGGCATATTCCGTACATCAAAACAAACAACTTTTACTAAGGGGCCAACATCGAAAACGCGAAAATAACAGATGTTGCATACAAATTTGTTGTTTATAAAAAAAAAAGAAAAGAACAGTCGATAAGAGAACCTCCTTTTATGAATTTGGTTGAAAGAGGTGAAATGCGCGAGCGAGTTATCGGCGCGCGGTAATCTGAGCATATTTATTATTATTGCCCCTGTCAACATTAAACAACCAACCTCATGTACTGTAACTTAAGTATACAACACATATGGTAGCCATCAATAGACCATTGTACGGCACGGTACGCCATGACAAATGGAGGCCTCGTTCCCACCATCTTGTCTGTCCGTCTGTCCGATTGTTCGTATCATGGTGTAATTTGTCTGGCCTAGCTTGTCAAGGTTATGGGGTTACTGATGGGAGGCGTTTGAACGAAAATCTTTAAAACTATACCTAATTATTCAGTTTTTTCAATGTTATTCACCATATAGAACCATGGTAATTCAATCTTCGAGCATCAGCTGTGAATAGAAATGATTAATTAATCATTTCTTATTTATTATAATTTTTTTTAAATTCATGTTATCATCATTAGTCGAAGACGTCCACTGTTAGACAAAGGCCTCCCCTTTAACCCCCTGCAGAGTAGAAGGTAGCGAACTAAATGTATTTATTTATAATTGATCTGTATATTACCTAGTTTTCACAGACAAATAAATCATTCATTCATTCATTCAATTTAATAGGGAGGGGTTGCCATACTTAATTCTCACGCTTGGAGGCGGCTTGGGAATCGCAGAATGCCAACAGGATGCTGCTCACTATCTTCTGGTGGTTCTGGATGCAGTTTTAGGACATACTCAGGTCCCAATTCATATTCATATAATGTACAAAATTAATTTCAACAATTAATGAATTATTAATAAAAAAAACATTAATTTTTCTATACTATATCATTAAAAGAAACATATTCGGCCTTACTTAAAAAAACTTCTCAACCGTTAGCCACTGCTTAAGATGCTCTTCCATCTTCTCTCTGACGTGAAGTGTAACATGCAAGAACAAGACAGAGAAGTTTAAGCAGTGACTAAGAGAATCGAGATTATTTTAGGTAAGGCTGATTATGTACAAGAACTTAATTCAAGAAAAATTGAAGGAACCAACTACCGAAGCACAGGTTTTTATTAATGTAGGGCTTTTGCTTTTCCCTAGTTTTCTCCACTAGTTTGGCAAACGTACTCGTAGCATAGGGGAGTAGGCCCTGAAAAATGTTGCAGTGACGGCGAACAGCCGGTTTGGTCTTTTAACACTTAACTTACACGTCAAATTTAATTAAATACCAATGTCACATTATGTTACTAGAGTACACAATTATAATAACGCCTTATTTTAAAAACAGTAGTAGGTACGCAATCTTTGTTTTAAACATTCGACTGACTTCAAAAGAGAGGAGCTAAATACACCAAGTAAAAAAAAACAAAACAGTCGAACATAGAACCTCCATAGTTTTTGAAGTTATATTATTAAGCTTCAATGTCATAAAAAAGTTGTAACCACGCTCTTGCAGCTTGGTTTTGAAGCATGCAGAGCATTGAATGTTCTGAACCATCTAGTCGCAGGTAAACAATTTATACACGCGCGTGTATAATGCGATGACGTATCGACCTGTCATCGGCAAGCTGCGCACGCGCCGCATTCGTCGCGCTATAGTTATAGCTCTATCCTATCACTCATCTTAGAGTAAATGTGGATTATTGTGAGTAGCTGCTACTCACTTTAATCCACATTTCGACACTAAAGTGAGTCTTACTGCTCTCTATTAAGGGTCACGTAAAATTTGACAAAAACCAGTGTAAGTAGAGCTCTGCTTTATGATAGTGTTAGTTTGGTGTGAAAGTTCTTAATTTGTGGGTATAATTTATTATTATTAATGAGAACAACAAGTCAAGACAAGATCATACAAGTACGAAACGCAGAACTAAGAAAAATAGTAGATTGTTATACAAGGGGCTAAAATAACCAATTATTTACGAGGTAGCTTTACGACCGAGCTTTAGAGAGGGAGTAAAAGAAACCGAGTTTTAATAAGCTTTTAGCGCCGTGTGTTACACTCTACTTTTCACTACGATTGCGAGAAAATAAAATAATCAAAATACCAAAATAAATGCTTTGTGACTTACCGGCAACCTTAGACCTTCTAACCAAAGGTCTAAGACGGCAACAGATTAAAAATTATATCTTTTCCTTTCTTATCTATCTGCAAATTAATTAATCATTCTCACTAGACAATGACATTTTCACTATTGTAAAATAAATTTGGTATATAATGGGTTATTTTAGCCCCTTGTATAACAATCCACTATTGACCTTTTATGGTATTTTTATGAGGGCTATCTCTAAAGCAAATTTCATCAAAATTGACTTTAATCATGAAAAAAGTATCTAACAAATCTACATTGAGAAGTTATTATGGAGTTATAAGTGGTATATTGTACTAAATGTGTGTTGTAGGTATATGTACAGTCCACAGATAAGTATAGCAGTCCCTTTATATAAGACTGCATTGAAAAAGACAGCGAAATTTTAGTAAGTTTAGATAAGTCTACTAAATTGGCTGTTCTGTTATACCTTTCTTTGATTAGCCTATACAGGGTTAGTTCTAATCAGTTAGCATCCTTTTAAGGGCCTATTCTGTACATCAAAACAAACAACTTTTACTAAGGGTCAACATTAAAATCACGAAAAAATTATCAGCAAAAAAAAAACATCATTATAAATCATTCATTCATTCATTCAGCTGTTCCATACAAAAAGTTCATCGACCTTGGGCAAAATGTATGGAGGAGCTGTTTTTGTTCGTTTAGATGTACAGAATATGTCCTTAAATGATGCTAACTGATTAGAACTAACCCTGTATACCCAAGCTAGTCTAGTCCAATCCTCCAGTGTTATACGTATCGTTTGACTTCGAGAAATACAAAGTAAAACCAGTGAAACTTTAGGTGTCAAACTGGCGACATCGATATCATTTCCATCATGCATAGCAACAACGCGTAGCTATGTCACAGGCGCTGTAGTAGCAGTATGGGAAATACACGAACAATATTTAAGACCATCACACGCGATGAAGGTGACGAGACGAGCTGACGTTAGGCTGGTGGTAAGCATCACGCCTGCCCATAACAGTAGCAGTGCCAGAATTGTGATCTTGCGAATACAATCCTGCGTTGCACTGCACGGCGCTCGTCACCCTGAGATATTAGATGTTAAATCTCATCATACCCAGTAATATCGCTGGTAACATTGCCCTTCAAACTGGAACACAGCAAGGCTTGCACACTACTGCTTGGCGGTAGAATAACTGGCAAAGGTGTGGTACTTCCCCAGGTGGACTCTGCAGTAGAGTCCTAACACTACAAATGTTATGCTATAATGTTATCTTAGGTCATTATTTCAATATCGTTACTCATACATGGCCTGGGTATGTCTATAAACTGCAACCAGACCCACCGGAGGACGGGCAGCAGCGTCGTCTTGGTTAACGGTGGTGAACATTCTGCGATCCCCAAGCCGCCTGCCAAGCGTGGAGATTATGTCAACGCCCCTATATTAAGGGAGGTCTTCATCCAAGAGTGGACGTTTTATGGCTGACGACGACTCAAACGTTTTATTGAAGCAGCACACATGGCGAAGATAATAATTATATATTTTAAATGCCCTCAACTTTAATCACCTTTTAAAAGGTGATTAAAGGGCAAATTCACTCCCAGGGCAAATTCACTCCCAATTGGGAGTGAATTTGCCCTGGGGCCTTATTTTGAATCGTAAGCAAAGTTGCGAAACAATATCATTCGAAATTGGCTCCGCTCGTATGCACAACTCTTGCATACGATTCAAAAATAAGGTCCCTGCTTCAACAACAATGAACAAACAACAAATGTAATGAACAAAGCAAATAAAAAACAATGAAGAACAGAAACAACACAGAACAGAACAAACACAACACACACATACAACACAACAACACAGAACAAATTAACAGAATGAATGAAGCAGTGAACAATGATATTCTGACAATAAGGGTGCCGATTTTATAAAATAGAGTTACTGTTGTGTTTTTTCTTGTGGCAACGTGTAGCTATGTCGAGTTACGTGATTGAACGCTATAAATCGGTACAATGTGAGAATTAGTTTTGGAGACAAAAACGCTATTTTAAATTCGTCGCTAATGGTATTCGCAACCCAGAACTGCTGTCAGTTGAAAGTGAGGATGTATTTACGGCCTTACTTAAGTTCCAAAACGTCGCCCGCCGCATTCTCGCTTGCGCATTTCAATATTTTTACGATATGAAACTGAATGAACTAAAACGAAACGAATGAAATGAACTGAAAATCTCGCTACCCCCACACAGGAATCTTTTTGCTTAAGGTCTATACAAACAACGCCTCTTTATATAACCCTCTGGTCAGAATGTGTCGCCAATACAACGATATCTTAGTGGACCATCATAGTTCGATAGATATATATAACTTTAAACTAACTAAATTTAAACTTGATATCTTGGCCGTTTTAGAAAAACTGAAACAGCATCGATGAGTTGCTTGTTTACAACTACTTTATATTATTTTTAGAATGTCACCTGTCCTAACCGTAATCTTTTAAATGTTCATATATATATTTTTATTGAGTTATTATAACTGCTTATGTTTAATTGTGTAATTACAATATTACTTAATGTTTGATTGACTTATAGATGTAGGTACCTACTGCTTCTATGTTGTTCATGTTGTGTACACATTTATTCAGGAATGCAATCTAGAAAAAAAAATTTGTAACCTATACAATGCAAATGTAAAGACTGTAGTGTTTTGTGTATCAAATAAATAAATACGGTTAGGATTAGCTATCTCCATTGCGAGTTTCATCCAAATCACCCGTTTTGGCGTAACAAACATACATGTACACATTCGCATCTCTAATACTATAAGAATCACTATCCTGACTTAACGACTGACTGACAGACAACGCACAGCCTAAGCCGCTGGTCGTACAGACTTGAAATATGGAGGGTATATTGGTATTGATACGTAGGGGTGTAAAAAGAAGGATTTTTCGAAATTCAGCCCCTAAGGGGGTAAAAATGGGTAAAAACTTTTGTATGAATATCCTTTGTTATTGAACTTTTCAACCGACTTCAAAAAAGGAGGTTCTCAATTCGAATTTTTTTTTGGATGTTTGTTACGCGGTTACTCCGCCAATTATGAACTGATTTTGATGACTCTTTTTGTTAGGTAGGTAATACTTCAGAGGAGGTCCCATATACATTTTATCGACAACTGTTCAGAAGTTGGTTTTTAAATCAAAATTACTAGAAAATATGAAGATGTCATCCAGGTATTCGAAGTTGAAGTCGCTTGTATATTTTTTAAAAGCGTATTATAGTCGTAAACATTTGTATTTTCATAGTTCATTTGAAATCAAAAATGCTGTTTTCAATATTTTTTTGACAGGGATGATTTAAGGGGGTGAAATCGGGTATGAAATTTTGAAGGGAAAGTTATTTTTTTTAAGTTATATTGATGAAAATTTGGTACTAGTTTTTATAACAAAAATCTAAATTGATCTAAAGTGGTGCGTATTGGGAGGAAAAAAATTAGTAATTGACCCAGTGGTTTGGAAGATACGAGTATTTGCTAGTGGGCCGAAATTCTTCCGGTAAAAGACCCAGTAGTCGACAGTTTCTGAACCTAGCTGTCTTTACAGCTTCGTTACGCCTCTGTTTGTTAACTTAGGAAAATGAAATTACGTGACGTGGTTGCTGATTTATCATTCTTTTCATTTAATTTATTTTTAGAGTGATAGAAAAACAATAAAGTATTAAAATAATTGAAAAACCGTACAAGAGGCGATTTGTACCAGTACTCGACAGATTTGTACCAGTACTCGACAGATTTGTCCCAGTACTCGACAATTATTAACACCGATTTGAACTTTAGTACTTCAGCTTTAAGGTTCACATTAATTACATTTTCATATTGTTTTTTTGCAATGTGACCCGATAAACTGAAAATACAGAAAATAAATAGAACGAAAATAACCAAAGTAAAAGCTAAATGTCAGTGACAAAAGTAAAACTATAATTGCAAAATCCAGTACTATCAGAATCAATGTCCTGGCTTACTTACTGACTGACTGACAACGCACAGCGTAAGGTACTGGTCAAACAGAATTAAAATTTTAAGGGTGTATTTGCTTGCATGCGTAGAGATGTATTAAGAAAACCCGGAGACGTCCACTACTGAACGAAGGCCTCCCACGTAGACCGCTACACTATACGACGACGTGCCATTTGGTTCCATCGGTTGCCCGCAAATTTCACAATATCGTCGGTCTATCGGGAGGCCTGCCTACGCTGCGTCTTCCGGTTCGTGGTCATCACTCAAGAAGCTTTCTTCGCCATCGGTTATCAGTTATTTGAGCAATTGGCCTGCACATTGCCACTCCGACTTGCAAACTCTGAGAGCTATGTCGGTGACTTTGGTTCTTTGGTGAATATCCAAACCATCTTCATTTGGTCCCTCGTCCCAGATTTTATCGCGCAAAGTAACTCTCTTTCCATTGCACGTTGTGTGACTCTGAGTTTCTGCAAAAGGCCAACAGTCAAATACCAATTTTCAGTCCCTTAAGTCATGACTGGCAATACACTGGTTGAAGATTCTTGTCTTCAGGCACTGTGGGATTTTGGACGAGAAGATATTACGCAATTTCCTGAATGCTGCGCCCGTCCGAGTTAGATTCGGGCGACGTCTTAGTCGCAGTTGGACCTACCTATCTGAACCATCTGTCCGAGGTAGATAGATAGATAAACCATCGGCACGGGAACAACGTGGACATTGGACATGATTTTCGTCTTGTCCATGTTCATTTTGAGACCCTCCTATTGGGAAACGTTACTGAGGTCGCTGAGCATTGTATTGAGGTCCTCCAGCGACTCTGCCATGATGTCGATTATCATCGACAAATCGAAGGTGAGTGATGTCTACTAATGTTAGTGCCAAATCCGTTTCAGTCCAACAGCTTGAAAACGTCCAACAACGCGTTCGTGAACAGTTTCGGTGAAATAACGTCTCCTCATCTCTCCCCTTTCTGCAATTGGATTGGTTTTGTGGTCTTGTCCTGCAATTGGATTGACATGGTAGCTTTTTTATACATGATAGCAGTTTTATACACTTCAACATTTCGATATACCTATAGTCGATATGCCATCGCTGAAGGGATTACAATACTGCCCAGATCGTGATGCGGGTCTCGACCCACTAACACCCTAGATATGTTAAATACCCTGGACTGGAAAGGAAAAGGCATAATTGTCAACGGCGCGCACTTCTCTCACCTACGGTTCGCCGATGATATCGTGGTCCTGGTCATGGCAGAATCGCTGCAAGACTTGCAAGAAATGCTGACTAGCTTAGCCGATGACTTTTATGTTATTAAGAGAACGGTGACACACTCTTGTGTTCCGCAACATTTGAGACATAACACGTTTTTAACCACGCTAGCACCCCTGTTTGCGGTTGGAGATAAGAAAAATGCATTTTCATAACAGTTGAAAAAATTTCGTGAATCTACAGAGGGATCATGCGGTGTATAGTACTCATAGATCTCTCTGAACCACGTGCGGATATCTTATTCTCTGACTAGGGCACTTGTCTGTGACAAGTTTTGGGAAACCCGCTGCCCAAGTTTTGCGTGCCGTTTAACAAATACTTCCAACCATTGGTAATCAGGGTTGTCGGTTTGTTTTTTTTCCTATTTTGTTTTTGTAATATGCTGACACTGTCCTGTGACTCATCTTTGATGACAGGAAACCCACTGTTTGCCTCTTTTTCTGTCTAAGCAGTGAGTGAGCCCTTTGTTCAGGCTATTGAGCCGTGGCACATCATATCCTTTTGCAGCTGAGGAAGCTGAAGTTCCTCTTGATACTGTCTCAATAGCTTTTGCTATTTCTTTCATCCATTTTTTTCAGCCATGATCTCCTCTAAGGATATAAATGATATAGACAGAAAACTATTTATTCTATATAAAAATATAATTGGAGTATATTCAAATCATCAATCGAGATCATTGAGAGCACGAAACTAGTCCAATCGCAGAAAGGCGTGAGACATGGAGACGTTATTTCTTCGAAACTGTGCACAAACGCATTGGAAGACGTTTTCAAGCTCTTGGACTGGAACGGATTCGGCATCAACATTAATTGCGAATACATCACTCACCTTCGCTTTGCCGATGATATAGTCATTACAGCAGAGTCGCTGAAAGGCCTTAATACTAAGATTAGCTATCTCAGTAAATTTTCTCAACAGGGGTCTTAAAATGAACACGGATAAGTAAAGTCATGTCCAATGTACATGTTGTGCCCGTACCATTAGTCGTTGGGAACAATTATCTCGAAGTTGTTGTTAGGTAGGTCCAACTTTAATCCGAGGTCGTCCAAGTCGTAAGAATCCAACTGTGATGGGCAAGGTTCGTGAGATTGCGTAATATCTTCTCGTCCAAAATCCCGCTATGCCTGAAGACAAGGGTATATGTGTTGCCAGTGATTACATATCGAACTGAAACGTGATCTTTAACTGCTGGCCTTTTGGAAAAACACAGAGTCACACAACGGGCAATGAAGAGAGCTATGCTCCGAGTAACTTTGCGCAATAAAATTCGGAACGAGGATACTCGCCAAAGAACCAAAGTCAGCAACATAGCTCGCAGGGTTTGCAAGTGGCAATGGACACATCGCTCGAAAAATTTATAACCGATGGGAAAGAAAGTTTCTTGAATAGCGACCACGTACCGGAAGACGCATTTAAGGAAGGTCTCCCACTAGGTGGACCGAGGATATTGTGAAATTTACGGGCAACCGGTGGATGCAAATGGCAAGTTGTAGTACAGAGTGGCGGTCTATCTACCTGTTAGACCGCCACACTGTACTATCGTTCAGCAGTGGACATCTCCGGGCTGACGATGATGATGATAACCTTCAAATCGTCAGTGAACCGCAAAGTTCTAGGCAAGCGTGCTCTTTTTCAAACAACATCGTCGCTTGACATCTGCATGTGTGATGGCGGCCAAATGCTAGCCTATTATTAAATTGAAAACAAAAATTGCATGAATAAACACAAGGAGGTATCTTACACAAAAATATAGCGACTAGTGCAATGAGCGATCGATGTCCTTATCGTCAACCACTGATATCTTCCAGACTTTAAAATACATATGGTACCCTCATTATTTTTTATTCACGTGAAAATCAAGGCACGTGAAAGAAAGCTACCACCTCTGTCACAACCGTAAACCGTATCACGACGCATTAAGGTTTAAAATATACTCTATGTCGACATTACCTGCAATTAGTCAAACATGTCCCAGTACCCGTCAAGTTTAATTTTAATATTGACGAGTATTGGGTCAATTAGGGATATGATGTACCAGTAGATGTCACATGCAAAAAAAGATGCTAGTAATAAAAAGATAACAATTATATAGGTTTTGATCGTTAGGTAACTAACTTAAGTGTTAGACAAAATAATTACATTTACCAAAACGGCCCACTGAACATCCGAAACTTAGAAACAACTGTGGTGCGCAGTACTACAATTCAGTAACTAAACCTCACAAAAAGCACAAATTTCGGAATCGCTAAATTTGAAAGATCTTTTCTCCAGCGCTATTGTATTTAATGGCTTTATGTTTCTATTCTAATTATCTAGCATATTACCAAAAATGTGGTGGCATAAAAAGTTTTTATTTAGTTCGCGGTAGAAATAAATAGCAGGCCATTTTTTTAAATCTGTCGATTACTGGGACACTGTCGGAATTAGGGGCTCTTACCTTACACGGACGAAGTCGTGGGTGACCTCTAGTAGAAGAATAGAATAGAATAGTGGTAGAATTAGTGTGATAGTGTAATTACTGAGACTATACTAGTACCTAAACATAACCAAATAAATAAACTATTCCAACTTTATTTCAAACCAAATGAATAAATTGAAAATTAGTTACTATTTTAGTAACAAAGACTTATTTAACATTTCGTTGAACGGTGTTACTAATTAAATGGCTTAAAATATCTTCTATCTAAAAATGGAAGCAAATGTCCGCACTCGTACAATAACTTCTAGCTTCTAGGAATGGATCGATGTCAACGTAGGCAGTACACAACACTATTTAAATCATTTGAATTCCTCGTTGTATTCTATGTCTGTCTCAAAAAAGAACAAGCTTGAATAGTGGAAGCTTACAATGCCATCACGTATTTTTGACCGACTTGAAAAAAGGAGGAGGTTCTCAATTCATTTGTATGTTTTTTTTGTTCAGAACTCCGTCATTTATAAACGATTTTTTTTTATGGATCTTTCAGATTGGTTCCATAGAAATTTCCTCAAAATTAGTTCAGTAATTTGGTATTTAAATGAATACAAGACAAAGACAAACAACAAATGACAGGGGCAAACAGAGAAACCTTCTTTAACAGGTATTAAAATTGGACGGGGCATAGCCCCGGTTTGATTTTAGGCCCCATTTGGCCTCCTCTGCCTCCCACTTCCATGGCCGCTAAAAATATATCATCCAAGTAAACGAAAATTGCGTATTTTGCCTTGAATCAGTTGTTTTTTTAAATAGCTTGTTGTCTAACAACAGATTGTTCTGTTCAATCGACTGAAAAATAAAATAATTAATAAGAAAACTATACATTTAAGACCCGGACTGATTCGGGAAAAAAACATTAATGATCCAGACAAAAACATTGAATAAACCACAATATAATGGACTACTGCTTGAAATAAATTATAATTATTATAATAATCTGATAATCTGCTTTCGAATAAACAAACTCTCATTAGCAACTACAATACCACAAACAGATATAAGTGCATTCCCATATAGGCCGCAAACTGATCATCGTCAGCCAGAAGGCCTCCACTGCTGATCGAAGGCCTCTCCTTTAGACCGCCACACTGTACGACAACCAGCCATCTGCATCTAACGTTTGCCCGCGACTTTCACAATGTCGTCGGTCCAGCTAGTGGGAGGCCTCCCTAGGCTACCTCTTCCGGTTCGCGGTCACCACTCAAGAACCTTTCTTCCCCGTCGGTTATCAGTTCTTCAAGCGATGTGGCCTGCCCTGCGCCACTTCAACTTGCAAACCCTGCGAGCTATGTCGGTGACCTTGGTTCTTTGGCGAATTTCCTCGTTCCGGATTTTATCGTGCAAAGTAATTCGGAGCAGAGCTCTCTCCATTGCCCGTTGTGTGACTCTGAGTTTCTCCAATAGGCCACCAGTTAAAAACCACGTTTCAGTTATATATATCATCACTGGCAACTGGTTAAAACCACGTTTCAGTTCTATATGTCATCACTGGTAACACCCAAAATGAAAACCCTTGTCTTCAGACACAGCGGAATTTTGGACGAGAAGATAATACTGCCGCAAACTGATAACACCTCTTAATTATTGCGGTTTATTCGGATCTTTCAATGAAAATTTTGACGAAACTTGGTACTTAGGTACGCAGATTCTACAATTATTGGCGTATTGGCTCCAAAAAGTTTTCTGCGGCCATTAAGCTATGTTACTACATTATTATGTATACATACGGATGCGGCGCCTTTTGCAGGTTTATTGGCTCTACATAACATTAAAGGAGTTAGTACTTAGAACCATAATCAAAAGGAATAACTGATTATACTTCCTCTCTTATGGTATTACCCGACAGCTTTCATTACCTGTAACAAATAAACTTGGTTAAAACTTAGAATATTTTACTCTTTCATGTAAGAGTCGCAATAAAGCTCGTGAATATACGGGGTGTTAGTTTAAACACCGTTATCCTTCTAGGACATCATTATGAACAACTTTTACTATGGGCCAACCCTGAAATCACGAAAAAAATAACAACTGTTCCATATAAAAAGGGTTCATCGATCTTGGACAAAATGTATGGAACAGCAGATATTTTTTTCTCGATTTCAAGGTTGGCTCCATAGTAAACGTTGTTCATAATGATGAGTACAATGAAATCCTAGAAGGATAATGGTGTTCAAACTAACAGCCTGTATAATGAAGAGGAATCTACAAAAGGGCTTACTCTTAGACGTAGCAATAACGACCAAAAAATAAATAAATAACCAAAGATTACGAAAGATGCGCTATCGCATAATAAGACAACGTTTTAAAATGACTCCCGTGCCGTCATGTTTACGAGTTGCGCCGGAGTACGAAAGAAGATAGCACTTTTATGAGAGCAAAAGGGATAGCGCGCGTCTCGTTTAGATAGCGCAAACAGACGTGACAGTCCCTGGGGCCGTTTTCACGGGGCCATTTGAGGGCGCGATATGACATAAATCTCCCATTCCGGCTGATATAGTAAAAAAAAGCAATAAAATTAGTCCAATACAAAATTTACCCCTATCAGGGATGAGTTAAGGTTTTTTAAGGGATCTGGCGTTATAGGTAGGAGTACTGAACAGCCAGAAATAGGGCTTTCTCTTTTCTGTGGAACAATGGACAACCGACACACGACGACGACAATTTAAAATCTATCAAGAGGAAAACTCAATAAAAATAAAAACTTAACCCAAAAATGGCCACTGCTACATGACATACATAATTAGACTTGGTGGTAGGACTACCTTGCAGGAAATCGCCTAGGCAGGTACCACGGCAGTGTATGGAATATCCTAACGTCAAGCAGTAGTGTGTAAACATCACTCACTCCATATCTTAAAAAATATTCAAATACTCGACATGCCTAAAATTGTATACAACGTGCAATGCCAAAAAATAAAAATATTGTTCTTCTGTTACCATGTTTTTGGACAGTCACCTAAAATTCGCCATAAAATTAAATATACCATACCGTACTGAATCACGTACATAACTGTCACCAGCCCAGTCTCGTTCCATTATGATTTATATCTGTATTAAAATGTTCAAAACAACACTGCGTGCAACCAGTTTCGAATAGACAGGGTCAACCCGTTACGTGTGTATTACATTTTTAGAGTTCCGTGAAGAAAACGAAAGCCACTAAAATAATGACAGAAATAAAATACATGTCACTAATTAGAATTGTGTTATTTGAAAAATGTTATATTTTGACATTTTATGATATCAAGTGAAACCGGAACACAGTAATGTTTAAACTCTACTCGTTAGTGGCAGAATATCCCAGATACTGCCATGATACTTGTTTGGGCGACTTTCTGCAAAGGAGTCTGTATAATTTGTACATAATCATAGCACAGAATTCTCCGTATAGTCTGATTTTTAGATAAGTAGGTACATGAACTTTGCTATTTGGCGAAATTCATAAGTGTTTGATAACATGGTATCAGGTACACGATACAGAGAGCAAGATGCTAATTTTTATTCCGTATGTCGTCCATAGTATTACCGTCAATGTGTAAACTATACATTTTCATTTTTGTATTTTAAGTAATAAATATGCGTGGCTTTGCATTTATGCCATAGTGGTCAAAGGGTTATAAATTGAAGCAAGTATAAATAACTGAATGTATGGAACCTTTCTAATCACCGATCGATATCCCACTTGGAATAATTTTTTATTTAGTTCGTAGCCAACAAGTATATATCATTATCCTGCATTACACTTGTTGGATGGGAATGGGTACGCATATTTTTGACCGACATTTTACCACAGTTAGGTACATAAATAGAATAATAGGTAAAGCTTTTTTATTACTATTTTTATTTTTTAGACTGCCATCTTGGAAGATGAGGCCTACGATTAATTAATTAATTAATCGTAGGCTGCATCTTATATACTATAGTATACAAAATAAAGTAATCGAAAACTTTATAGGTAGTATAAATACTACTATACTACTAGTTTATAAATTTTATATTCAAGACGATATAACTGTAACTAGTATTTAGCAGGTTATTAGTAAGTATTTATTTTCGTTTTACCGGACTATACATGCTCTTTATCTCTATTTATACTACCTATAAAGTTTTCGAATACTATATTTTGTATACTATAGTATAGAGTTTACACTGAAATCACAGTAAGTGCAACGCTAGTTTTTAATATACCGGGTGTTAGTTTGACCACCGTTATCCTACTAGGATATCATTGTACTCATCATTAGGAACAACTTTTACTATGGGCCAACCCTGAATACAAGAAAAAAAACAGCCGTTCCATTGCATTTGTCCAAGATTGATGAACCTTTTTGTATGGAACAGCTGTTTTTTTTTAGAAAACACAAACAAATGCTAGAAAAACACGACAAATACAAATAGTTTATTGATAACACCAAAGTGATACGTCAAATTTATTTAAGTATCATTAAGTTTGATACTCTGCAGTAGAGCCCTGCCACTACAATACAATTTATAAGCCTCTACAAAGACATGCCACTAACGCCACATCATCGTTTTTTTTCCTCCAGCTATTGCCATCTGATTCGCTTATATCGTTACTCTGTCGAGTTTTAGGGCATCCTACGCTACCGCAAAATACATTCAAATATAATAAAATTACAATTATACCATTAGAAAAATTGCTAGTCTTTAAAAATGTTAAAAATATTAGTAGTGGTAGGACTCTATTGTAGAGTCCGCTTGGGGAAGTACAACACCTTTGCTTGTTCGCAAGCTGCTAAGCAGTAGTGTCCAAGCATTTCATTTTAAAGGGCAATGTTACCAGAAATTATTGGGCATGAAGAGATTTGACATCTAATTTCTCAGGGTGACGAGCGCAGTGCAGTGCGGCGCAGGATTGTGTTCGCAAGTTCACTGTTCTGACACGGCTACTGTTAAGGGGAGGCGTGACGCTTACCACCAGGTGAACGTCTCGCTCGTCTCATCACTCCATTGCATAAAAAAGATACAGATGATAAGTGTAGGACATACAGGCGGCGCGCGCCGTTGGCTTAGCAATGAGGTCCCGTTGGACACCGTTTTGGCGCGGTACTCTAATAATAGGCGCTTGATCTATGCGTAACAAGTTCTGCCTGTTAGTCCGAGGTTAGTTTTTACATGTGTTGATGTAATTAAGACCCGTTAATTAACATATTGTAGTTTTAAAATGATCGTTGATGTCCATAAACGTTAAGTGCATGTGTAGTACTATTTTTTATACAGTTTATTTCTATGGTGTTGTTGAGTATCTAGCCAGTTTTGATCTAAATAGATGGGTTACTGGGTAAAGCGAACCTACTTTAGAAAGCTAAGTATCTTGGTATGGCTTCATTCGGGTTAATGTTTTGCCGTTTGCACAAACTCGACAGCACTCAAAAAAATATATGTTAATCTGGATCATATTTCTTATTAGGTATTGTTTTGAAAATACAGACGCGAATAATTTTCTCGTTAAAAAAATTCCTGAAAATGCCACGAAAATGAATTTCTATTATTTTAAGTTTTTTTCAAGACGTTTAAATTAAATGAGTAAAGGTTACGAGTAGTACTTTTCTATTGTACTCGTTTCTATCCTACGTAATAACTTTATTGTAATTAATTATTTTCCATAAAAATACTGTACGAAACGTGGCGCGAGCGCGCCGACGACGTTTTGCTACTATTTGTTATCTATGCAGTTAGACAGAGACTGCAGAGGCGCGAAGGATCTGCAATGTTCAGCCTCTTAAGTTATTTAGTACAATACGTTTATATTTTTGTACTTTGGTTTTGACTTTGGACACATTTGGTCATAATAATAAACGTGAAGTAGATTCGGACTTGTTAATTCGTCTTTTGTCTTTTCAAATTTATAACTCTGTGAATAGCGCGCCAAGTTATGTTTCGTGCATATTCAACATTCTTGTTATTATTATAGTTAAAAGCTAACGTGATTAATACCGTAACAATAAAATAAGCGGTAGCGCTCTGTTGTAAATGCCACTCAAGCTCACCCATTTGACTCTAGTTAATGTAAGCTAGATATAACCATTTTGGTTAGAAGTGTAATTTTTGGAGCGTAAAAGATTTTTTATTATCTAGAAAATTTATCGAAAACGTATCTAAGGTAGGAAGGACTTTTATTTAACTTTAGAAATAAAATTAAAATTGCATTGAATTTTCTTGTTGTCTTGAAGCAACGTACAACAACGAAGTAATAAAAAAAAAAAAAATGAACTTAAGCGTAGGTATAGTATGTATAAGTAGGTATTTGTATGTATTTTTTATTTATCCCGTAGTAAGGCACTCCAATCACACAAGTTATAAGACAATGAACAGCACTAACAGAAACTGTGTGTTTAGAATTAGTCATTGAATTAGTCACTGTCAAAGGCCTGCGCAGTATAAATCATTGGCAGTATGGGCGAAAGAATAATATGACCCGATTTCTATAGATTAACAAAATTTAATTCGATCACTGGAGACTGCACTGCTGGACACTGGTTATTAGCTTTTAACATCCCTTTCAGGTTACTTTACGATTCTTTACTTTTGCTGCAAAAAACACCAATGATATGTTTTTAAAAGTCTGTACGTAAATTCTTAAACTTATGGGTACGAATGTACTCGATAACTTATTTTCATGCGCCATATTTTTCGGTCCTATGCCAGTCTCGTCCACTGCCAATATCGTCCGAGCAGGTCTTGAATGGCCACAATTTAGCTTTTAGGACACATATATACATTATCAGCCGGAAGACATCCACTGCTGCCCTTATTAGGGAGGGGTTGCCATAATCCCTACGCTAGACAGAGATTTAGGACACAATTTTCAAGACAAAGAAATTGAATCACTAAACAAAATGACCAGCTACTAAATGGGACTGTTACTATGTTATTTTCAAATTTAGAATTTTTTCTGCTTGTCTGTCAAATGCCCGTTCGTACTGTTTACTAAATGTACTGAGTTCACAAATACATTCAAACTGTGTGTGAAAAATACCAGCATCCATACAATTCTAGCAAAAAAATCGCTGTAGTCACATACGAAATGAATTACGCGCTTAGAATAAATGTGGGGTCATTAGCACGATATGTACATTAAGGCAGCTATGGAAGTCATTCTACGCCTATTTCAAGAACATGTTGTTTTAAATGCAGGCCTGTCCAGACTATGTTACCAAGGGCAAGTGATTTCCAACTGACTTCAGAAAAAGAGGTTCTCACATCATCACATCAACAGCCGGAAGACGTCCACTGCTGGACGAAGGCCTCTCCCTTAAAGGGAGGTGTTGCCATAATCCCCACGCTTGGCAGGCGGCTTGGGGATCGCAGAATGGTTACCACCGTTAACTGAGAGGACGCTGCTGCCCGTTCTCCGGTGGTTCTGGATGTAGTTTTAGGACATACCCAGGTCCAGGTTAAGAGGTTCTCAATTCGACTGTATTTTTTTTGTATGTAACTCCGCCGATTTTGTATTGATTTTGATGATTATTTTTTTATTTGATAGGTGATACTTCAGAGGTGGTCCCATGCAGCGACAATGATAAGATGAATGGACGGGAAATAAGCGCACGGATTTTGAAAATTATATGTTATGCCGGCTCTCCACTCGCTTCAGTCATACTCTGCGTTTGCGACATGCGAGCCGTACGATACGACAATACAAACTTCTAATACATGTACATGTGTCACTTTTTGTCAAGCAGTAATTCGATTCGCTATCTCTATTTTCCGGCAAATGTAATATGCATACTTTTAGCTAGGTATTCTTGATTGTGTTGTCTTGTTAATTTTGATCTATTTGCAAGCGCTGGGCCCATCCATTCCATTATCACCGTCGCTGGTGCCATGTACATTAGTCACATTAAGCATTAATTTATCCGCTGAACACTATCAGTTATTGAACTTTATAAATAAAACTACTAAGTAACTACTTAGAATTTAAAAATAATGTTATTATTTATGACATACTCTGAAAGGGATCGCCACAAAAAACAATGTGCTGTACCAATACTATTTAGTAGTACTTTAAGGTAGGCAGGTTTTTACTTATTTACGTCAAATTAGCTAAAGTACATCTACCTACCCAATTTTTTACCAAGAATTTTTTGGTTGAGCTGTTGGTTCGAACGTAACATAATACGTTTTTTTAAGTTTCTGGATAAGATACATTTAGGTACTTACTTAAGTACTTAGTAGTCAACTTTCTACAGGAATAGCAGAAGTGTGCAAGCTTTACCGTGTTTCGGTAAGAAGGGCAATGTTATCAGAGAAATTACTGGGTATGAAGTGATTTAACATCTAATATCTAAGGGTGACGAGTGTTGAGAGAGAGTGGGAGACGCAAGTTCACAATTCTGGCACTGCTACTGTTATGGGCAGGCGTGACACTTACTTCCAGGTGAACGTCCCGCTCGTCTCGTCACTCAATTGTATACTTTAAAAAAAACTTTAACTCAAACTAGTAGTACCTAGTTAAACTAGTAGTACCTAGTTAAAAATACCTTCCTGGAAAAAAAATACGATTCCAAACTCACCTTGAACACACCTAAAATTAATTGCAAGAACATTAGAAAAACAAACACGTTTTAAACGCCTTTTTACGGACCAATCTAAACATTTATGGGTCACGAACTAAACACCCCCATGGAGTCGTTAGTTGTAGCGTCCTTCTTTGATTCACGCATGTTACAACGTCTCCCTATTCCATAGACACCTGGTACATATTACGCTTTCAGTTAACACATTGGCTCAAAATGTGCATTAAAAGCTGCATCCACCAAAGGCACGTAAAAATAAATTATATCGCCTCAGAATTGTTTTTTACTTTATTATTGCAGCATCTTTAGCTAGCTTATAAATTATGATATAATATTAAATACATTATTAGCTTAGTAATTGACACTATTTATTATGACTTGAATTAGACTTTATGACTCTATTTTATACTCGAACGAGGTATTTTATACAATACCGAACTTATAGTAGGTGTAGTTGACAATACATAGAGTAGCGGGTATAACTACGCCGAAATATTACTAATTCCGAAACACCTTATGCACGCTAAATAATTTGTATACCTAATAGAAGAACTGTAATAAAAGTGTGTCCAGTGTTAAACTAAAATCACCTATTTGTTTTGGTAAAACAAATAGGTTTTTATTTCGTTCGTTAAGTCAAAACAGCGATTCTTATAGTCATTATAAGAATCGCTGTCCTGACTGACTGACTGACAGACAACGCACAGCCTAAACCGCTGGTCGTACAAGTTTGAAATTTGGAGGGTTAGGTACACTTTGTCTTGATCCGTAGAGGTGTACTAAGAAAGGTTTTTTTTATTCAACCCCTAAGCGGGTCAAAATGGGTAAACACTTTTGTATGAAACTCTACAAAACTATTTATACTATGAACTATTTTTGATCTTGTTATACTTAAAATAATAAACCTATTTTAGTTATACAGTGTTATGTCTTCTTTTTTCAAACTTAATTTGTAACTCGAAAGTTTCCTATTAGGTTTACTAAACTTTAAATAAAATAGGTTTATTAATTGTTTTAGTGTTTTATGCATGATACGGTATGAGTTAAGTTGAATGGTATGTCCATAAGGTATCATAATATACGTGCCATGGCGTTTGATCGTAGAAGGTTAACGACCTAACGAATTGTGATGCGCGCGCGCAAGTGACGCACTCTTTGCTTGTTAGATTGGGCGTAAGAAGGAAGCTAAGTGTTTACTTTTGTGTTAATTTGATCTGTAAATACATCTCCACAGGCACGGGCGTATATAAGGGGGGCTTAGGTGGTCGACCATCCCAGTGTGGGGGTCATGACCCCCATAACCTCCCCCCCCCCCGCCCCCCTTTTTTAATATTATTTAATATTATAATTATGTGTTTGTAAATGTTGGTTGATACAAAACAAACTATTAAGCCACGGAACTACAGATGTCTTATGATGCTTAAAAGTAAACCTTAAACATCGCCACCTTAAGAGGTCATTCAGGTTTCAATCAACCTGCATAAAAAATATAGCTTTCTTTTTAAATGCCAGGCTTAAACTAGCATAGCATAAAAAAGTTATAAAAGGAAATCCACCAAAGGCGAAGCCACAAAAGAACGGAAAGAACAGATGGTTTCCGACCAGGCTTTCCCATAGATACTTATACTTACGTTTTAACTAACTTATGGGTACAGCTGGCAAAAAGATGTAATTTAAAGTATTCCAAGCAGTGCTGTCACTTTTGCTCTCAAAATACGTTCGTGACGCCCTCATTGAACTTTACAGATAAATTTGCGTTACTATGTGGCATGGCTGCAGTCGAAACCAATCTAAACTCTACTTTATTTCTTTCTGTATTAGATATAGAAAATGTGTTTCGTTATTGTAACGCCATAATGTTCTGATTCGCCAATCATCATGTGCAAGAGGCATGGCGATGGGAGATTTTATTCATAATTCCATGGCTGAGTATTGTGTTTGATGTTATTAAACCATACTTACATTGAGCAAAGTTTACAAAAAAAAGGACAATACAAAACAATTCATTTACAGACAACCATAATCAAAAACCTTAAAGACTTTCATGCATTGATGTTATATGATTTCACGTAAATATTTTTGCCCTTAAACTTTGTACCGAGCTAGCTTGCACAAAATGATGCCTTCACTCCATTGAGCTATATCTAAAGAGTCACAATCTCGAAGTGAAAACAGTCAAAAAACGTCCGAATGCCGTTGTACATACCTATACGTGCATTATATAGTTCACAAATTGTTAGAATTTAGACGTTATGTCGATTATATAGTGTTCAATGTATGCTTGGGCGCTTTTGTGTTGTCGTAGTTCAAGTAGTTTAAAAAGTGGGCGCAATGTGTAGCGTGCGCCGAGTTTTGACGAGGGCATTTTTTTGCACGTTTGTGACTCTATAGGTTTTAGCTCAATGCTCTACTCATATACTAAAGCTGGCCACTCATACTATAGGAACTTACTTAGGGATTCTTATCAAAATATTGATGAATAAATGATTTTCTTCGGCTGCTAACTTTTTCGAACAAATTTAATTATTGTCTTATTAATAAAATATTAACTTTTTTGTTCCCATAATAGCACCAGGTCAAAATGCTTGCTAATGCTAATAATGAGTGCTATTTTCATGGGTGCTCAAGAAATTGGTGCCCAAACGGGAATACCCCAAGCCATCGACACGCCGAAGAAGAACTTTTCTTTTAGTAAAAAAGGTACCTACCTACTCATAGGATCAATAATATTCTATTGTAATGACCAATAAAAAATACCTAGAAGCACTAAAAGGTGAAAAATTTGTAAATAGTAGGTATAATGTATGTTGTATTGTTTTATTAGTGTGTAGTATATATGCATGTATATGTTGAAATATTATGTTCTATTAGTACTACTATTCTTCCCAATCTGGTATGCTGTGAAAGATTTGTTGAGCTTATGGCTATTTTCTAAAACTTGTGTTTTATTGATTACGTATTGTAAAAATGTGAAGGCTACGTGATAATAGGTAATAGAATTCGTTAATGGTATATTATGATACAAGTGTGCTATGTTGGTCATTACACTAGAGGCAGTAGGTATTATGCGCGCGAGCCGCAGGCGAGCGCCATAAGGAAGCCGAGAGTGTATTGAAACATAGCACAAGAGTTTCATACGACTGTTTTCGTCACACTTGCGAGGAAAAAACATTTTTTTTTTGATAATAATCAACCACACAGCGAAAACGTCAACAAACATATGCGGAAAATGGCGCCAAATCAGCAATGCGCGCGCAGGTTGACATATACTTCAGCGGCATAAGAACTCTTTGTTGGTATTACAAAAAAACTGTAAGTATTACCCGGCTATATTAAGAGTGCTTCGTATACGTACGTCTAACTGCAGTCACGTACAAACTTGACTTTACCGGGTTATACCTATTATAGCACCATGTGCCGTAATGTAAAGTAAAAAGCACCGTGCGTAATAGCTTGGATTATGAGCCTAAAAGCGATGTAATAAGATCCACTTTACGAACAAGTGTGATGAAAAACACAATTTTTGTCTATGAGTATGACTAAGGTCTAAGACAGTATGATCTGAGATTTATAAGACTTTAGGTAGGTATTGTACTTTACAGCGACAATGATACAATACAATAAATAAATAAATAAAATAAACGATAAAATGAATGGACGGGAAATAAGCGCACGAATTTGGAACACTATAATGTTGAGCGCCAGCTCTCCTCTCGCGTCAGTCTTACTCTGTCTTTGCGACATGCGAGCCGTATGATACGACAATACAAATAATACAAACTTCTAATCTCATATACATGTGTTCTCTTTTTGTCATGCAGTAATTAGATTCGTTATCTCTATTTTCTGGCAAATGTAATAAGCATACTTTTAGCACAGAATAAATAATAGTACTACCTACTTTTAGCTAGGTATGCTTGATTGTGTTGACTTGTTAATTTTGAACGATTTCCAAGCGCTGGGGCCCGTCCATTCCTTTATCACTGTCGCTGGTACTTTATGCATAAAATAAGACATTGCATAAAAACACTCTTTGAATAAATATTCGCCAAAGTAACAATGTAACAAAGTTTTTTTTTCTCAGTAACAACGAACTACAATAAGTCTATTATCAGAAGTAAAGCACATTCTAGTCCAATTTTCCAGCCGGGATCCTGTCGCGGTCCAGAGCCCGCCATTTGCGGGGTCGCTCAAGTGAAAACTCATTTGAATACCACCTCCATGGCCCATTGTCGGTGGCCAGCTACGCAAGACGGACTAGCGTAATACTCTTTTGAAGGGAATTGGGATATATTTCTGGCAGAAAGCACAAAGACCGACACCATAAAAAAGGGTATTGGCGCCAATCCTCGCAACGCAAATGCTGTCGTTGCATTCATTGTAAATCTACAACATGCAAAGTATGAAAAAATCTCTGTGTAACAAATTATAAATACAACGACGGATCTTCATTTTTTTAATCTCAGTTTTTTATAGTTATTCTTTTTAAAAAAAGCATATCATACTCTTATAATATTTTGGCCTATACACAACAAACATGTATTCACATGTTTGTTGATTCAAGGAGGCAGCGACAATGATAAAATGAATGGACGGGAAATAAGCGCACGGATTTTGAAGACTATATGTTGAGCGCCGGCTCTCCTCTCGCGTCAGTCATACTCTGTCTTTGCGACATGCGAGCCGTACGATACGACAATACAAACTTCTAATACATGAACATGTGTTCTCTTTTTGTCATGCAGTTTTACATTCGCTATCTCTATTTTCCGGCAAAAGTAATATGCATACTTTTAGCTAGGTATGCTTGATTGTGTTGACTTGTTAATTTTGAACGATTTGCAAGCGCTGGGCCCGTCCATTCCATTATCACTGTCGCTGCAAGGAGGTAACTAAAGCATCGAAATAAAGTAATATTCCTTAACTTATGGCATCGAAATATAATATTTAAGTATGATAATTCTAGAAATGGAGAGAGTTTGATTTGACTTAACCTACAATATAGGTTTACTTATAGCCTAAAACGACGACTCTATTAATAAGCATTAATCATCATCATCAGCCAGAAGAAGTCCACTGCAGGACAAAAACCTCCCCCATAATAGGGAGGGGTTACTAAGCATTATTTTTAAATAGATGTAAGTATATCGTAGGTAATAAGTTACCTAGTGTAAATCTTTAACATTTGACTAATTATTCAGTGATTAATAATTTTCCTATCAGACGTCCACTCAAAATTATTTTGAAACGCCATAGCTTTATCAAATTTATCAAATATGTCACAATGATCATAAAAACACTTCGTAATAGTTTGAATCAACATTATTTACCCGCTTGCCCACGGTTACAATATACCAAACTACTGATGTACAAAACACGGCTTGTATATGGCACGTCAGAAAAAAATTATAACTTACGTTTATACTACGATAAAAATATAGGGTAGATCCCCGATCGCCGCTCGAAAACGTCACCATCAAAACAAGGCATAAATTGCGTAATGTGCCTTGTTTTGCCAAGTGTCACCGCGCCAACCGTGTGATTTTCCGAATGTTTTACACGCTCACAAATGTTTTACAATGCTATTACAGGGTGTTAAGGTTCATTATTAAAATGAAACAATATCCGCTTCTTGTGGCTTTTTTTATATTAGCTAGAGAGGTATGATATCTGTATACGTAAGCATTGGAACGGGCCACTTTTGAGGTTTGATTTTCATAGAGACTGTGTATCTTATAGTATATTTGATCTAAGCGTTTATGGTTTATACTAAGTCACTTAGACCACCTGTGATTAGATAAATTGACGTCCTGGCTGGAGAGAGCAACTGCCGATGGAGTTTTGGCGGGACCACGGAAAAATCATGTCACTGCGTTCTATTATTTTCTTAAACTCGTGTTTTTTCGTGAATTAATGATAAAAAGTGGTGGAGCTTTGTTCATTGAGTTCAACACTCAATGAATTACATGCATACATCTTTTCGTGTTATTTCAAAACTCTGTAAAAGCTTATAGTAAAGTCGCTACAAGTTTACTAGGGCATGACTTGGACTCGACTGTGACAAATTTCGTGCGAATAACTGTGATTTTTTGAAATATTTGACTTGACACTTCATAAACTTGAAAATGCATATTAAATAAATAATCAAATATTGGGAGAGATTTTCACACAGTGCCATCCAGCCCCAATAGTAAAACATGGAATGCGTAGCAATCCCACCGGCATGCTGCCCACTGGTAGTGGGTTTGAGCATACAGATTTAGCATCCATACTTGACACTGGCAGAATGCACAAAAGCGCGATGCCTAAAACGAAAAAAAAATTGCTGCCGATCGTAATAAGGATAAGGGGCTGCCATAATCCCCACGCTTGGGAGGCGGCTTCGTGATCGCAGAATGCTCAGGCTCACCACCGTTTACTGAGAGGACTCTGCTGCCCGGCCTCCGATTCAATTTTACGACATTTATCCAGGTCCGCTCGTTTTCAGTGGTGTATATTAGGAACAAGAGGTTAATATCCATAATTAATAGTCCACTGCTAGACATAGAATAAACCTTGAAGAGTGATTGGGCCATATCCACTACACTGTTCCAGATAAGTACGCCATTATTAGCAGGCATTCACATACGCCATTATTAGTTTCTTCTCCGGGCGTGTACAGGTTTCCTCACAATATTTTCACTGAAAAGCCCATAGTGTGAAAACCCATACATAAATTCCAAAGATATTCCGGGTTTATCATAACCGTGCCATATATAATGGCGGGCATTGTACAGATAGGTTTAGGTACCTCATTACATTGTGTAGGTTTATACAATTGCTAGACAGTAAAACTAGGAGTGACGTAATTCATTACTTTGTTTTTACGTGCTTATGTACCACCTACCATCTACCAACGTAGTGTAGGTACCTACTTATGTTGCCTTGCTTTATGTTAGATACCGTATTAGGCAAGTTTTACAAATTATGATAAATAACCACGATTTTCTAGAGATTTTGACTACCTATAAAGACTTTTTAGAGTTCTCTAACAAGATCGTAAAGAGAAAACCTGGTAAAACTTCTGTTCGCTACTGCTAGTTACCCTTTATTTACATGACTGCCCAAAAAAGAGCGTTGTATCTATGTATGTATGTGAGTTTCTTTATTAGGTTAGTTATTATGTGATATGATAATTATTATTGCACCACGCTGGCAGTGCAGATTGACGGATTCATCACCATTGTATCTTCTGCGGAAAAATATTCTCTATGTTTTTTTTTTAATGGCGTAGTTCTTTATTAGCTAGAACAAACTACATTGACTTCTTAGCTTACTACACGAAAACAAAAAGATTCCGATGTGAGTTTAGATTAAATCTGAATGCTCTAATCTACTACCAGTCGGCAGCATGCCGGTGGCATTGCTACGCATTCTATGTTTTCGTCATCAGCCATAAAACGCCCACTGCTGGACGAAGGCACCCCCCTTAATAGAGGAGTATTCTATGTTTTAATTAGATATATTCATCAAAATCAGCCTATTATGGACATATAAATATATCTCTTCCAAGGCACGCCTCTTTGGGTTTTGCCTCAACCAACCCAGTCTCCTCACTCCATTGAGTCTCTGTTCATCCTACACTGCGTTTACAAATTCTTGGTCTCCATACTTTGTACAACGTATTCCTAGTTTCATAAAAAAAGCTAATCGAATCCAATCGAAATGATAAATCGCCTGATGCGACCTTGTGATGGACGCCCCATCGCAAGGTCGTATAAAAAACACGCCTATCTGTCGAACCTAGGTATGTCTTTGAACTGCACCCAGAACTACCGGAGGACGAGCAGCAGCGTCCTTTCAGTTAACGGTGGTGAGCATTCTGCAACCGCCAAGCCATCTGCCAAGCGTGGGGATTATGGCTACCCCTCCCTATTAAGGGGGAGCAATGGACGACTTGACGGACCTGGGTATGTCCTAAAACTGCATCCAGAACCACCGGAGGACGGGCAGCAGCGTCCTCTCAGTTAACGGTGGTAACCGTTCTACGATCCCCAAGCCACCTGCCAAGCGTGGGGATTATGGCAACACCTCCCGGGATTATGGATTATGGCATTATGGCCCTTTAAGGGAGAGGCCTTCGTCCAGCAGTGGACGTCTTCCGGCTGTTGATGTGAATGGACGTCTTCTGGCTGATGAGTGATTGAGGGAGCGAGTGCGTCTGTCGGAAAATGCAGGGAAACTTTAAAATAGCTCAAGTTACCCAGGTAGTTGCAAAATGCAAATGTGGGTTCAACGTATGCAAAATAGTTATGCAATACGCGCACCTTAACAGCGAACTGTTAACATCTGCTTTGTAACAAAAACCGTTATGAACTTAACTATATATAAAATTGTTGTAATGACTACTAAATATCAAATTTACTAATATTATAATCCTACAAAAACAGTTTTTTTTCGGTGACTAAAGTAGCCCATGTCGCAAGTACTTACTCTCGCAAGTCGATTGGGCAACCACACCGGCCCATGCGGATTGGTGGATTCACATACATCATTGCAAGGGCAGTACCAGGGGTGGGGCACGTGCCGGTTTAATTATATACCCAAGAAAACTGGGAGATTTATAAGATACCGCTTTAATAACATTTGTTTCTTTTCAACCGACTTCAAAAAAGGAGGTTCTCAATTCGATTATATGTTTTTTTTGCATGTTGCGCGATTGCTCCGCCAATTATAAACCGATTTTGATGTTGTTTATTTGGTAAGTAATACTTCAGAGGTGGTCCCACATACATTTTATCAAAATCGGTTCAGTAGTTTGGTTTTTAAATCACAATTACTAGAAAATATTTGTTGTATTTTTTTTAAAGCGTATTATTGCATAATAAACAAGTAATTTCTCATTATTAAACCTTTATTAAAAGTATTTTTTATAGTTATTCTTGTATGTCATTGAAAATTAATTGATCCCAAGGACACCATAAGATAATACTATGGGATAACTTGGCCTATGGTCCATGTGCCCCTCCCAGAAATAAACCCTGGATCCGCCCATGCATCATTGCATTTCTTCTCCGGATGTATGCAGGTTTCCTCGCAATATTACGTGCTCCGAAAAGCTGTTGGTATGAAAGTTCGTACATAAAATTTTATAGTACATTATGATACAAGTGTGCTATATTGGTCATTACACTAGAGGCGGTATTATGCGCGCGAGCCGCAGGCGAGCGCGATAAGGAAGCCGAGAGTGTAATGACTAACATAGCACAAGAGTTTCATACGACTGTTTTCATCACACTTGCGAGGAAATAATAAACTTTTTTTGATATTAATCAACCACACAGCGAAAACGTCAACAAATATTTGCGGAAATTGGCGCCCAAGCCTGCAAAGCGCGCGCTGGTTAACATTTACTTCAGCGGCATAAGAACTCTTTGTTGGTAATACAAAAAAACTGTAAGTATTACCCGGCTATATTAAGAGTGCTTCGTATACATATCAAATTGCAGTCACTTGTACGTGACTTTACCGGGTTATACCTATTATAGCACTAGTACCGTAATGTAAAGTAAAAAGCACGTGTGCGTAATATCTTGGATTACAAGCCTAAAACCGATGTAATAAGATCCACTTTACGAGCAAGTGTGATGAAAAAAGCTTATTGTGCGTGCCTGGGATTTTAAACCTCGATCTCCTAGTCTTACAGCGGTATTCCCTTAGGGCTACCAGGGTTAATTAGTTTAAGTAGATATTTATTATATTTTTTGCTGTAGTTAATAAAGACACTTGCTCGAAAAGAATTAACTACCTTAAGATATAGATTATTGCCACTTGAAATTAACCTTAATTAACTAAACTTATAATAGAATCTTGGAAGCGGATTTTAACCCAATTCAAAGTTATTTTCATGTTCCTGTTTATGTGGATTTTGGCCGCAGGTGAAACCGCGGCGCGCAGCTAGTAAAAGATAAATTCATAAACGTCGTCAGGTTGGCAGGCATCACAGGCGAGCGAGCGCGACCAGTGACGTCATTTCCGGCCGGTGACTTCCGGCGGACATGATGAGTGCTCACATTATTTATACTGGACTGGAGTATTTGTGGTATTTCTGATTTGCATACTTACCAACAAAGAATGCGTTTGGATATGGAATTAAAACCTACGCTTTAAGTGTTTTTTCGAAGTAATTGGTTAATTAGTTTTACATGCCTGCGCTACTTTAGCCCCACTACGCGGAGCGAAAAGAACCACTTCCTCCCCACATCGGCACGTAAAATCAAATAAACACCACGGGAGCAAGTAAAGAAGCCTCAGATCTCATGCTAGGCACCCTCGGCTACGCTTCGGGAAACAATAGGGTAGATAACTGATGTTTAAATCATTGAAACCAATAGCTTCGAAGAAGAATTTAAGTAGATATAGTATGTTTATTGAAAACATAATTTAAATCGGTTATTTATGTTCTGTTTAGCGTTTAAAGTTTTTGGTAGAGACAAATCTGTCCCTTTCCCACAAAACAAAAAATGACGTTACGATTTGCTGTTTCGCCTCTCTGTCTAGCATGATATTAAAATGCTTATAAGTTGCTTATTTTTGACAAAATGTTTTTGTGAAGCGACCTCTAGTAGGAAATATGATCAAAATTAAAATATTTTTTTCAGAGCTGTATAAAAAGCCAGCGCTTACCGCTTGCGCCACGTTTTGGTATAGTTTTTTTAGGAAAATAATTAATTTCTATAACTTTATTACGTAACAAAAAAACTAGTTCAATAGGAAGGATCAAAGTATTACTCGTTTTATTTATGTGTCTTCATACAAAAATACAAAGAAAAATTTACATAATAATTAATTTTTAGGGGTTATTTTAAGGTTTTTCGAAAAAAAAAACGCATACATGTTTTCAAAACAATAGCCAAATAGGAAATATGATCTAGATTAAAAAATTTTTTTTCAGTGCTATCGAATTTGTACATTTGGCAAAACATTAACCCGAATGAAGCCAATTAATAAACAAAAAAATTAAAAAAAACAAAAAAATATTGTGTGTACTTCGTGTTAAACAGAAACATTATGGTGCTCCGTTCCAAAGCACCAATTTTAAAACCTGAAGCTACTGATGCGCCATTTCAACCGACTTCAAAAAAGGAGGTTCTCAATTCGACTGTATTGTTTTTTTTTTTTTTTTTGTATATTTGTTACGCGGTTACTTATCGCCAATTATGACAGATTTTGATGATTCTTTGGTAGTTTTGTTTGGTAGGTAATAGGTATACTTCAGAGGTGGTCCCATATTTTTTTTATCGAAATGTGTTCAATAGTTGGTTTTTAAATCAAAATTACTAGAAAATATACAGATGTACATTGTAAAAGTCGCGGGCAACCGGTGGATGCAAATGGCAGGTTGTCGTACAGTGTGGCGGTCTAAGGGGGAGACCTTCGTTCAGCAGTGGACGTCTCCGGGCTGATGATGATGATACAGATGTCATCCAGGTATTCGAATCTGAAATCGGTTGTTTTTTTTTAAAGCGTATTATTTTTTAGTTTAAGCTTTACAAGCTTAAAACGAATTGTAACAATTCAACTAGGCTATGGGTATTTTTTTTCTGATATCTGAACATGCGTGTGGTAACTCATCAATAATCCCGTTGCCCCCACACCGTTTCTAAAAAGGAACGAATTGTTAATTTTATCTGTGCCTTTAAAGCATGACCTATCGATTATCGAGTATATTAAGCATCGATTAGACGAGTTTTTGAGAGCAAGTTGAAGTTACCCCGGGAAGTATTTTTTACTATTACGGCAGTTGAATAAACAAAACCTCTTCATCCACTATCAGAACTAGAATATCTTAAAGTTCTAATGTTATTTACGGAATATTTACCATGATTATGTTGTGAAATGAGATCCCACGAATAATCACGGAAAAATCGCCCGTTAATAATACCTAATAGAACTTTAGTAAACAACCGTGATAGTTTTAAACAGTGTTTTAGAATATAAATAAAGAAGAAAAGAAAAAAAAAAAGAAAAAAAAAAGAGATTAGGAATATATTTTTGAATATATAGTTTGTATGTTTTTGTTTTATACTCTTCGCTGTTTCAACAAAACGTTTGCTAAATATTGGCTGTCATTAGTATTTGTGTCAAATTTTCCTTTATCTACGCTGGCGCGGCGCGACGGTTTTGTTACCTCGTCAGTTTTCCCCTTTCCTTTGAGCTTTTAATATTGGAAATGTTAACAGTGATAATCCGCCAATAATTTTCTGCCAAATTTTCACGATGTAAACTCGCATGGAACACATTTCCAAACACTTTCACACTAATAAATCAAATCCCTGTTTGTATGAAAGGACACTAAAGTAAAATAATAATAGGTTATGATAGTAAATAAATTGTTCTCCGAACTAGTTTTCAAAATATTAAGTGCTGTAAAATTATTACCTACGCACGCATAATACTAGGAAGTTGATCTTTCGATTTATAATTCGAATAAGATTTTAATCGATTAAAATACCTTCGAGCAAGGGGCGTTCGAATGCGCGCAGCCATCTCTCACGACAAATTGATCATGTGCTCGTCACAGAACACGCATAGAAATATTAGTGTAGCCCAACATGAAAATTCGCCAAAATGCGTTTCAAGCTGGTACTTTGAGGGTTCCGTTTCAATTATATACCAAAGTCATATTTTAAAGAAACTTGTGATTATTCAATTCAGATTTTTTTACCGGTAACATTTGGAAATACGTAAAGGATTTTTTTTAACAATTTTTTTATTGTCATTACTGCAAATATGTGATATCAAGCATATTTGTAAAACGTATGTAGCCTACCACAACCATATTTATAAATTTTAGTCTTCTACAAATAGTTTTTTATTATTATTATTTTTCTTAGTTATTGGCATCGCACGTTGTGCATTCTGCCAGTGTCAAGTTTATGAATTTACAAGTTTTTATATTAAAATCAAGTCAAAAAATCACAGTTAGTCACACGAAATTAGTCAAAGTCGAGTCCAAGTCATGCCCTTGTAAAGTTGTGGCGACTTTACTATGAACTTCTACGGAGTTTTGAAAACAACACGAAAAGACACGTTTCACCACATTATATCACTTGCCCAGACTCGTGCATGTAATTCAACACTCAATGAATAAAACACAACCATTTTTAATTATTAATTCGCAAAAAAACTCATGGTTAAGAAAATAATAGAATGCAACGACATGATTTTTCCGTGTTCCCGCCAAAACTCCCTACAAATAGTTATGCTCTTCTACTTAAACGGCCTTACCTAAAATAATCTCGATTCTCTTAGTCACTGCTTAAACTTCTCTGTCCTTTTCTAGCACGTGCAACTTCACGTCAGAGAGAAGATGGCAGAGCATCTTAAGCAGTGACTAACGGTTGAAAAGTTTTTTTAAGTAAGGCCGAAATTGTTAGGTGCTTAATACTTTGATCAAGGCTGTATGTTTCATAAAATATTACAGTAGTTATGCACCGAATATAAGGTCCATATATATTCAGAAGGAGGCAAAGAACAATTTGAGAAGTTGGCTACATTAACAACTATGCTGGCCTAAATTAGTTGCCAAGGCAATTTAGTTTTCTTTGTAATACTAAAAGCTCTCAAACCTCTTTCAGAGTGAAACAAAGTGTTTAAACAATCCAAAGTGCACTTGTATGACAGCTATACACTTTACTACTTACTGTAACAACTATTAACTTGTAAAAATACCGCTGTAAGTGGAAAGATCGTGTTGCACTCCACTGACCCATATAGCAAGCAATACATTGTTGCAGTATATTGCTATGGCGTGCCATCTCTAACGAGTAGTGTTGTCACGATTCAAGTTAATTAGTTATCGATAGATCGATATAATATTGGCCAGCAAATCTTCTCTATACAAAAAAGTAACGAGATGAGAATATAACTTGCTAGAGGGCAAGAACGCCTTAAGCAGTTTCACTCATCAGCCAAAAAACGTCCACTGCTGGACGAAGGCCGCCCCTAATAGGAATGGAGTCGCCTCCCCACGCATGGTAGGCATCTTGGGGATCGCAAAATGCTCACCACCGTTACCCAAGAAGACGCTGCTGCCCGTCCTCCGGTGATTCTGGATGCAGTTTAATACGTACCCAGGTCCAAAGCAGTTTAATACCACCCAAAAACAAGATTTGCAACAGATCATGAACCTTCGCCTCTGATTCACTGTACCTATTCTTTATCTTGACAAAATTAACCAATAAAAATGCACAACTTTATTTTTACATGTCCATAATAATAAGTTGACTTAAAGTAACGATAGTTTATGTGTGTACGAGCTGTGCACATGATTTCCCTCGTAATATTTGTTTTATGATAATAATAATAAACATTTATTGACCAAAAACTTAAGATCACACACAACATATATAAAAGAAATTTAAAAAATAATAATAATATGCCCAAAGTTTCGTCGTGCGCTGGTCTCCGCACTAGGATTCCCTGTATTGCGGAGACCAGAAGCATTACAAATGATTTCTTACATAGGTACATAGTGCCGGACAATAATGATAGTGAATAAATTTTAAGGTAAGTTAAGTAAGTAGTAATTTTAAAGACGACAAAATTGAAAGTGGGTAACACAGGTTTAGCACTTCAATCATTTGACAAAGAAAGCGGTGAGAAAGTAGCACCTACAAATATTAAAGAGCCATATAGGCGGACAATAATAATTAGAGAATACATTTTAGGTAAATAGTAATTTTAAAATGGCAATAATTTATAGTGGGTACCAGGATTTACACTTCAGACATTTGACAAAGAAAGCTGCAAGAAAAAAATACCCAAATAATAAAGATGGTACCTAGGATAGGTACTTATATATCTACTAGTATCAAAGTCGACGTAAACCAATACACTGCTGCGATAGTTGTGCTTTGAACGTAATAATATTTTATATGTTATATGTACGTACGGAATAATTTATGAAATGTGTATGATATAATAAATGAAATAGTTTTAGTGGTTGTTTTTACGAATTTTCTAGAGGCAGTGGTAGTTAAGTGTGGTTAACTAGCATTATGATAAAATAACTCTCATCGAACCATTCGTAAGATCTCTTCAGTTTCATCTTTGTTAAGGTACTGCAGCCACTTGCTAAGAACTATTTTACACTTTTTTCTTGTTAATTTAAGGATGTTATGTTCCCTGTTTATTTTAGAGTAAAGATAAGGCGCCATTAGAGCATAAAATCTACCACCAAACTCTGTGCGTCTGGATGGCAGTTTCCATTTAATATGTCTGCGGGAGATAATTACTTAATCTTTGGGTGCAGTTCTATGGAACCTTAAAATAACTGATACAATATATAATTGCCTAACTCTTAGATGACCGAGCTCCACGTAAAGTTCATTCGTAGGGTGAAGACGTGGTTTCCCATGTGCGACTTTAAGAACGGCGCGCTGAGCAAGTTCTAACCGCTCGATATGCGTTTTGCAAGCCCCTCCCCAAGCAACAATGCAGTAATCGAGAATAGACTGGCAAAGAGAAGTGTATACGAGATTAATAATGTCTGCATTCGCTACAGCTCTGAGCCTTTTGAAAATTACCATTAATTTTCTAACCCGGCCAGAGAGTGTATTGATATGCATTACCCAAGAAAGATGATGATCTATTATGACCCCTAGATATTTGAGAGAAGGCACTAGACCCAAACTGACACAATTACATGTTTCATTCGAGTTATCTTGGCATGTGTGGATGCGTACAGTCAGAGGGAACTTTGGCGCTGTACGTGACGAGATGCTGAAGGGTATAATCTTAGTTTTAGTGGCATTAAGCGTCAGTAGATTATGTTGAAGCCAGTGACCTACACGGTTTAAGCCATCCTGACAAATTTTATTTACTGACTCCCAGTTTGGACCATAGAAAATGATTGCAGTATCATCAGCGAAAGTAAAAATTTGGCCTTGATGTACATTAAGTGCACACAGGTCGTTGATATAGGCCAAAAACAGCGTAGGTCCCAGTACACTTCCTTGGGGCACGCCAAACTTCACTTCCGCCAGGTCACTGCTAACACCTTTCACACAAACTTTTTGCCTTCTATTTGTCAGGTATGAAGAAAACCACTGTAGGGAAATACCACGCACACCCATGAGCTCGAGTTTCTTCAACAGAATAGGCCGAGAAACCGTATCGAACGCTTTTGCAAGGTCGAGGAAGACTCCAGCGCACTTGGAGCCTTCGTCGAGCTTGCCAGCCACAAAATCAGTCAGCATGGTCACTGCATCTTCTGTGGACCTCTTTGACCTAAAACCGAATTGCTGATCAGATAAAACTTTTTCAAATTCAAGGTATTTGAGAAGACGTGCATTAACTAATTTTTCTAATATTTTGGATACTGAGCTGAGCAAGGAAATAGGTCGGTAGTTGGATGGTACATGAGGATCTCCATCTTTAAAAATCGGAGTTACGTTAGCTATTTTGAAACTTTCGGGGACTACTCCACACGCCAGACTCAAATTACATAAGAATGCGATAGGGGCTGCTAAGAAAAACTTCGACTTATTCAGAATATGGTTATTAATTTTGTCGTGTCCCGGTGCAGACCTAGGCTTTAAATTACTGATGATTTTCATAACTTCTTTTTCGTCAGTGGGTTCCAGAAAAAATGAGCTAGGAGAAGTTTTTGTAATCGGGAGAGACCTAAGTGCGGACGCTAACTCATTCTCGTTTTTGCCTAAGTTGGCCATAATATGACTAGCAAGGTTAGACCCCACTGTCGTAAAGAAATTATTAACCTTATTGAGAGAATCTTTGGCATTGGCGCCTTGTTTAATTAAGTCATTGCACGATTGTTTCTTAGGATTAATATGACATATTTTTTTAAGTGTATCCCAAGTTTTCTTACTGTTCCCCCTGTTTTTATACAATTCTTCTCGTTCGTAAGCATTTTTAACGTTTTGAATCGCGTTGTTACATGTGTTACGGTACATTTTGTATTCATGTAGTAATTTCTGATCATTTGGGTTTTTCTTAGCAGCCATATGCATTGCATCACGTCTTTTTGTACATTTCAGCAGCGAGGGTGTAAGCCACGGTTGAATGCATTCGAGGTTTTTACGGCGGGAGCTAGTGATTAATGAATGAGAGTTTATTGCCCGTTGCATGATCATGTTAAATTCTTCCGTGGCTTTATCGACATTATTAAGGCGGTAAAATGTGGACCAGTCAGTGTCCTCTAGTGTCTTGAGAAGTCCATCATAATCAATTTTTGCCGTATGCTTTTTACGCTCATCGATTCTTAAGACAGCCTTTTCAATAGAAAACAGTATTGTAACATGATCAGTGATGCCAGCTGAGCAAACTATTGCTTTGCTGTGGCGTTGTGATTTTATTAAGTAGTGATCAAGGCAACTAGACCCGTACAATGGTCTTGTAGGGAACGTGTAACCAGGAATAAAGCCATACCGTGCAGTCATGACGTGATTGATTCTACGTCTCTTCTTATAAATATTCTGTACGTTTCTCTACGTTTTTATGTTAAGAATGTGTATGATAAAAATAAACTTAATTTTATATCAATAGTATTATATAAAATTATAATAAAATTTTATATCATAGTAAATGTTCTATTTTACGCATTCGAATTAAAATCCATCATGCATAGTATTCGAGATAAGCCTTGTGTTGATTGATATCGATATCTATTTACGATACTTTTTCTATTATCGATGTTATAAAATCGAAACCTTCCTACAACCCTATCAAGATCCTCGCCAATAAGATTCTAACTATATGAATATACATGGACAAAATGCTTGTTTGCAGCCATACGGATAATAATACGACTTTTATCAATAATCTATACGTGTTTATGGCAATTTCAACAAAATTTACAAGACGAGCAGTGTGCTAAAAGTATTAGCATGTCCTTTTCATAGCGGAATACGGGATAGTAGTTAGGAAGGACTCAGAATAGATAAAAGTTGTAAGATCGTATGCATTAATTAGTATTGAGGTCCTTTTACACATAGAGAAATTAAATTTAAAAAAAAAACAAAAAAAAATACGTTCTGGCGGGAACGCGAAAAAATCATGTTGCAGCATTGTATTATTTCTAAAATTTGTGTTTTTTCAAGTGTTAATGCATAAAAGTAGTACCGTTTTATTCAATAAGTGCTGATTGACGCGCATGAGTGTGGGCAAGTGATTTGGGTAAATAATAATGTCTTAACGCGTTGTTTTCAACACTCCGAAAAAGCTTATAGTAAAGTTGCCACGACTAACTAAGGCCTGACTGGTCTTAACTGTGACTTAGGCTTATTTGACTATAAAGTAATCAAGAAATTGAAATATGATAATACTGTACACTGGCAAATATTATAAAGTTCGACGCCATAATCCTCTTAGGAAGAAAGAAGAAAAACAAGGGGAACCAATGAGAACGAATGAGAAGGCCCTTATTATTTCCCCATAAAAATTGTAAGATCGCGATTGCCTGCATTCTTTTCAAATACTTTGATTAAGTAAAGATCAAGTATATAGAGTGCTGACTCGTCCAAGTTCTAATATGATGGATCTGTCATTCAGATGGATGACACTTCCGAAATGTCAGTTGTCAAATATAAAGTGGCAACTATAGTGATGTTCCATAATATCAATAACGATTATACTATGGTGATTCTTTTATAATTTGTACAGGCGGACTAAAAGAGATATACCTACATAAAATATTATTTCTCTCTTTTTATCTTTCAGATAGTGTGAGTGAAGCAAATCCGTGCATTTGTTAATACTATCAGGAAAATTCTGAGCCTTAAGCCTGGCAATAAAAATATCAATAAGCTACGCGTCTGTTTATCAAGAATCAACGCCCGCGGTTTCGTCCACAGATAAATTAATTCCACAGGAATTGTTTTTTGTTTAAATTAATAATATAAGCTAATGTCACTATCAGACTGTTAGTATCTCATTTGAAAATGCTACTTACGTTAACAAACGTCATTTAACTTCGTGCTCAATATAAAACTAATAACTAATAATATACTAAAGTGTGCAATATTACTTAACGTTATTAGCAAAAATAACGTCATTTGTTGTGCCGTAGCAGCGTGAAAAAATAACATCCAAACAAACAAACAAACACGGTTCTGCGTTTATAATATTAGTACGGATAGAGATAAAGATAATCTTTTAATCTCAGTTTACTGACCATATTCTAACACGTTTGTCGTGTTTATATAGTAATGTACCTTGATATCGTACGCCTTGATTCGATTACTGCGAATACGAGATTTCTGTTATTTTATGTTTGGAATCAATTTAGTTGTACCTGCGTTACGTCACTACATTTGAGTTGACTCTTTACTGACAAAATATTAGCAACAACAACTAACTAAACAACACAACATAATATTAATTATTAATATATAATAACGTATCTACTTCAAATCAATTTATTCGTCTGAGAAGGAGCTTGTAATAAAGTTGCTAGACGACTTTACTAGGGCATGACTGGACCTGACTGTGACTTTGACTAACTTGACTTGAAATTCATAGAAAACTTGATAAATATTTAGGTACTTGACACTGGCTAGTGCGACAAATACACATAGTGCGACGCCATAATCCCCCAATCCTCCAAATAGAAGGTATTATTACCACATTTACTACGCAGGACGCTTTATTTTATAAATGTTTATTTTATTTTATTGAATACGGTTCCTACAGTTACAGACTAACTGTACTGACTGACTGTTACTGACTGTCTTATATTAAGAAAATAATATAGCAATTAGAGCACTGTGAACCTAAAGTCCAATTAAAACCGTACACAACATAAACATAAAAAGAACTGGTATTAACAGTCAAGTGACGAGATGAGCAAGACTATCACCTGATGGTAAGCGTCACGCATGCCACTAACAGTAGCAGTGCCAGAATTGTGAACTTGCAAACACAATCCTGCACCGCACTGCGCTCGTCACTCTGAGATGTAAGATGTTAAATCTCTTCGTTCCGAGTAATTTGTCTGGTAACATTGCCCTTCAAACTGGAACACAGTAATGCTTACACACTACTGCTTGGCGATTGAATAACTGGCAAAGGTGTGGTACTTCCCCAGGCGGACTCTGTATAGAGTCCTACCACTACAAAAATTAGTTATGCAATAGTTGACTATAACTAATAGTACATGTAGATTAGTATATAACCAATTTGCTGACATTAATAATTGTGCTGTGTGATTTTCAAGTTGCTATATTATATTACTAGAGGTCCCCCGCGACTTCGTTCGCGTGGGGAAGAAATAAAAAATTCCAAAATTCTCGACTTTAAAATCATTCCGAGCAAACTCTATCGACTCTACCGACTCTACCGACACGACCGACTCTACCGACTCTACCAACATCCCCCAACTTTCCTTTGAATTAACTACCCAAATATCAATTTTCATCACTATAACCTAACCTAACCTGCAAGAGCTGGGGTTGGAAGCTCTCCCTCATCCGCCATACTCACCAGACCTTGCACCTACCGACTATTACTTTTTCCAAAATTTAGACAACTTTATAGTGGGTAAAAAATTCAATTCCCGAGAGGCAGTACAAAATGCCTTTGAAGAGTTTGTTGCCTCCCCGTCCAGCTAATTTTTACAAGAAGGGCATCAATAAACTGCCAATTCGTTGGCAAAGATGCGTCGATTGCATGGGTGATTACTTTGAATAAAAGAAATAAAAAAGTTTAAATAAATAAGTACTTTCACTTATTCCATACAAAACGGCAATTTCATAGGTAAAGACCTAATATATAGTATTACGAGTATTATTTAAGGTACAAACTAAAATAACTTACTCGGCTTTACATGAGATCTCACAACTTTTAACGGTGGAAGGATTTTGTGCGCACGTTGCCAATTTTTACATTGCATGATTTTATGAGATCAATATAATATCCTACCAGTATATATGCTTATTTTGCCCTTTTAGCCAAAATGTTTAGTTTCTATTACTTTGTTGTTCTCTTTTATTGTGTCTATAAATATATATTATCAAAGGCTCTATGTATAACTTGTCAATACGACCATATAGTAATAAAAAAGAATGTTATTGTATACCTAAATGTCAAGCATCTGTATTGTTTTTTAGGGATAATGTTATTTATAAGTATCTTTATGTTATCTTCTTTGTAAACATAAAATATAAATTCAAATACAGAAACAAAACAGCTGAAGTAAGATAAATGTTGGTGAAAAGCTTTTCATTTTATTTGGTATAAATCACTGAAGAGAGAAGTGAATAGAACGGAAATGTGACGGGCCGTGCTAGCCGGCATCAGGTGCAAATACGCTTAACGACAATTCTACCAATATACTTGTTTTTAAACTGAGAATACTCATTACAACAATACTCGTAGGAAACCAAACCACATTTCGTCGTAATTAGATCAATTTTAATCTGTTGCAAAATGGCATTTCGAGCGTTTTACTTCAAATGTGATTGACGTTTTTTCGTCGTAATTTCTATACAAATTTCAATACAAGTGTTGAACTGGCGACAGCGGTTTTTCATATTTTTTTTTTATTTTTTTCGTTTTTTTTTTATTTTTTAATTGCTTTACAACATTGTTTTGACAGCCGTTCTACCGTTCGTTTGAAGTAGTAGGGCTTTCGTTTTTCTGTGGTATAAATAGTATGAAAATTAAGCGGCGAGTCACCGCCTTACATCGATTCGGATCCCCACTGCAATCAAGATCTGGAGGAAGCGATAGCCCGCACGAAACACGATAACGCTTCCCCGGCGAGTCGACTGACCGGCCTACTGACCTCAACCCAAGACTAGCGAGAGCGGATACAATGCCTAAAGAAACTCGTCCTCTCAGAGTCAAGCTTTAACATAAATAAATTATTGATCAGTAAAACTAGAGAACCGCACTAGCTTTGTACTAATTAAAAATCGTCTTTACTTTTTGCAATGAGGTGGGTGAGGGAGGGAGGGAGGCCTTCGTTCAGCAGTGGACGTCTCCGGGCTGATGATGACGTAAATGTCCGTAGTTAGACTGATAAAACAACCGACCACCTCCTGACCAGGGATATCATCTGAAAAAATCCTACCTACACCAATGTTTAAAACTAGCCCAGCATTGATGTCAATGGTATATTGGTTTGCAACACTCCCTTTTAGGGTCTCGCTAATTGTGGAGATGCAGTGTAGGAAGGTGTGAAGTTTTTATATTTACAGAGCTAATTATGTCTCTAGTCAATATTTGTCAGAAAGATGAACCGTCTAAACATTTCATTTCTGTAGCTGTAAAATATTGTTGCCCGACTACCAAATAAAGAAGAATTTCAGGAGTTTGGGAGTATCTAAACAATTGAACGAGCGAGCGAAGTATTTGCAACTACTGGCAATATCTGCGTCATCTGTCCGGATGGTACAGGTTGTATTTTGCAAACTAATATTAATGAAACTCGGTGTACAAACTATACAATTACATAGTTTTTTTTTTGTTTGGCGGCAATTTTTGATTTAGGTGTATTTACCCCCAAAAATCAGTCGACGGTTCGGTTATGTACTCGTGAAGTATACTGTTCCCAGAACTAATATGCGAGGAAGTTTATAATTATGTTCATATAAATAATCTCTTAACCTCAAACTCACACTCTGTAGGCAAAAGTGATTTTAAAATGACGTGTTGTAATGGGGGGTTTTCTGACAGCGAATAAAAAATAACGACGCTCATTGTAGATGGCTCTCACTTTGCGCATACCAGACGTGTCTGTCATCGTAAAGTGAAAATACATACAAAAATAACTAGGTTTTTGACTGGCACGTTTTAGTCTGCGTCTGTATCGAGTTGAAGAACCCTTTTTTTAAATCGTGTTTGGAAAATCACTCATTGGTATTGTTATTCCTTCTAGGTTAGCGTACTACATCTATCAACGTTGCCTATCACATATGTTCGCTTTGATATGTCCCGTCCCGTCCGGACCCGACTCGTCCCGACCCGACTCGTCCCGTCCCGTCCCGTCCCGTCCCGTCCCGTCCCGTCCCGTCCCGTCCCGTCCCGTACCGTCACGTCACGTCCCGTCCTGGTACCGTCCCGTCCTGGTACCGTCCCGTCCTGGTACCGTCCCGTCCTGGTACCGTCTCGTTCCGACCCGTCCCGTCCCGTCTGATCCCGTCCCGGGACGGGACGTGACGGTACGGGACGGGACGGGACGGGACGGTACGGGACGGGATGGGGCACGTCCCGTCTGGTCCCGTTCCGCCCCGTCCGGGATGGGACGGGATCAGACGGGACGGGTCGGAACGGGATGGGACGGGATCAGCGGGACGAGATGGGCGGGACGGGTCGGAACGGGACGGGACGGGACGGGACGGGACGGGACGGGACGGGACGGGAATGGACGGGACGGGACGGGACGGGACGGGACGGGACGGGACGGGACGGGACGGGATCAGCCGGGACGGGACGGGACCAGACGGGACGGGTGGAACGGGACCAGGCGGGACGGGCGGAACGGGACCAGGTGGGACGGGATGGGGCACGTCCCGTCCCGTCCCGTTCCATCCCGTCCCGTCCCGTCCTGTCCCGTCCCGTCCGGTCCCGTCCCGTCCCGTCCCGTCCCGTCCCGTCCCGTCCCGTCCCGTCCCGTCCCGTCCCGTCCCGTCCGTTTCCTTCTTGTAAAAATCAGCTGGACGGGAGGCAACAAACTCTTCAAAGGCATTTTGTACTGCCTCTCGGGAAATGTTTTTTTTACCCAATAAAAAGTAGTCTAAATTTTGGAAAAAGACCAAGTTTTAGTCGGTAGGTGCAAGGTCTGGTGAGTATGGCGGATGAGGGAGAGCTTCCAACCCCAGCTCTTGCAGCTTGGAGACTGTCTGTTGCGCAGTATGGGGTCGCGCGTTGTCGTGAAGGAGCAGTGGGGACGACCGATTGACCAAAGCTGGTTGCCGATGTGCAAGCTTCTCCATCATTGTCTCCAGTTCTTCACAGTATACATCTGCAGTAATGCTCATGCCGTTTTGTAAAAAGCAGTGGTGAATCACACCCGCACTAGACCACCAAACAGTGACCATCACCTTTTTAGGGGTCATTTTTGGTTTAGGGCATTGTTCAAATGTAATGAAAATACAACGCTAATCAATAAACAAAAGACTGAGTTTGTAAAAAGAATGTCATGTTTTTAAGACAAAATTAATTTGAATTCAGAATACGAAGCCATTCCATACTTTTTTTCTATTTGAAATGAGCAGTACTGAAGAACGGCAATCTCAAAGACCTATTATTTCCCATACGCAGCCACCTGCATATGGGAAATATGGGGAATATAGGCCACCCTCCATTACTTTCCATTCTTCGAAAGGGGCATTGTGAGAAAGGGACATTGTGCGAAAGGGTCATTTTGCGAAAAGGACATTGTGCGAAAGGGACGTTTTGCTTGCAGTAGACGGTTTAGGAAAGGGACATTCTGCGACGGAGCCCACTGTGCATGTGACATTTTGACCTAGTTAATTTCATACTCATACTAGGCCAAAGTGTCACATCTCACATGCCTTTAGATATATTATCTCCCCATTTCTCTATGTCACTTCTCTATCTATCAACCAAAGTATCTATTTTTTAACACCGGAGTAAAAAAAGACGGCACCATTTACCAGTTGATTGAAACCAGCAGGGCTAACATGCGCACCGCGAGAAAATTTTGTCGTGTCTTTATGTCGTGCGAAAACGAGACAAACTTATACAGATTCGTAGCCTTGTCCTGTTTTGTAGAATCGAGACAATTTTCTCGCGGTGCGCATGTTAGGCCTGCAGATGCCATATTCGAGTTTTTTTTTTAGTTATTGGCATCGCTCATTGTTCATTCTGCCAGTGTCAAATTTATGAATTTTCAAGTTTTTTTACTAAAACCAAGTCAATTAAGTCATAGAATCACAGTCAGTTACACGAAATTAGTCATAGTCGAGTCCAAGTCATCCCTAGTAAAGTTGTGGCGACTTTACTATGAGCTTCTACGGAGTTTTGAAAACAACATGAAAAGACATGTTTCACCACATTATATCACTTGCCCACACTCCTGCATGTAATTCAACACTCAATTAATAAAACACCACCATTTTTAGTCACAAGAAAAAACACAAGTTTTAGAAAATAATAGATTGCAACGGCATGATTTGTCCGTGTTCCCGCCAAAACTCCATATTTGCGTTGTTAAGCCTTACTTTCGCTGTATATAAATAGTGTTATATACAGCTCATTTACTTCGACTTTCTTTACCTATTTAATACTAACCCTTCTACTCTATTACTCTGTGTTAAAAACGCGTGTAGCCCCTAGGCAGCTACGACCCACGACCTCCCTCGGCCATTCTCGGACTTTTGGGAATAATTCTCTAATATTCCTCATTTTATACAAACAAGTTTTATTAATGAGAATATCAAGACGCTTTCGTAATGCTCGAAGGCTCACCATAGAATGCCTCTAAGTAATGAGCGCCAATGCAGTTATGTATAAGGATGACGATGTAGACAGGGCAGACGCAGGGCTGTGGCGGTCCGTGGGAATATGCTGGCTAGCAGATTTAATCCGGGAAAGAAACTTTCGTTAGTATGGGATTTTCATCCCATACACATCCCTACAGTCCTGATATTTGAGGTATTATTAGGCATATTGTTTATAGGACCTTAAATCCTGGTTTTTACCACTGTAGCTCTGAAGCTTTCGTTTTTAGAGCGGTTAGAAGAAACTTAAAAAAAACCAGGCTTATGAGAGCCGGGCACTCTTAATCTTTACACTAGCGGAGAGCTCTAAGTAATTTGGAAAATATGACGTCGTTTGCTCGAAATTAGATCTATCAAATCAATGTAGCATATGGAGACATAATATCTCATGTATGTCGTCGTCGTCGTCAGCCATAAAACGTCCACTGCTGGACGAAGGCCTTGAAAACTGTTGGAAACTGCAACCAGACCCACCGGTGGACGGGCAGCAGCGTCCTCTTGGTTAACGGAGGTGAGCATTCTGCGATCCCCAAGCCGCCTGCCAAGCGTGGGGATTATGGCAACACCCCTCTATTGGGAAGCCTTCGTCCTGCAGTGGACGTCTTATGGCTGACGACGAATAATTTATCATGCTTGTGTTCCACTTAGTAAACGTTTAAAATTGTCTGTTTTCGGTGTCCAATCCTTTTTTATATTCCTGACTATCCACTATTGTCTTGATCCACTTTTGGTAAAGCCTACCCCAACAATAAAGTAACATTCCACCACTCCCCAGTATCTGTATCATAAGCACAAAGACAACTAAAACGAACCATAAATCAACTTAACCAGATTACTGTTCACACACAAGTAACATACATACGACCACTTAACCTGTGGACTCGGTTAAACATGTAACCAAAACATTTTAACAGGTACCTGCAAGTTGTGCGGATAAATGTGATCGTGGCGCCCTCACTCATGTCTGCAGAAAAGTTGGTAAGGCAAGGGCAAAGTCCTATGGACAAAGGTGTTCTGTTTAAAGCGCGTGGGCGTTATGAGTCAACTCACAATTTGAGAAGGTGAAAGTGCGTAATAGAGTTGAAAGTTTTGGTTTACGTTTGACTTAGATTTGTAGGTGTATTCCGAGAAATAGTTATTTGGTAGAGTCAGGTAGATATATAGGTTAATTGGCCATGGGTCTCTCAATCCTACTATATAGTAAGTTCTAATAGGCTGAGTGGCCCGCCCTAGTGTCAGAGTTAATATGCCGCCTGAAGGACTCTAACATCGCTTGACGGTTGTTGTTATAGGGATATACTCGTAGAACAAACAACCGGAACCAATTTTTTTACTTTTCATCCGTCCCACCCACGGAATGATATCAGATGTAAATGCTACTCACGGTCATACATCCGAAGACTGACCGGATCGTCCGTTGCATAACATCAGTGATCTTTTAGAAGACCTAGTCAAGCTACACCACGAGCTCTTTACCTAGTAGAGAAAGAGGAAGATACAGTTCATTATAAGGGCCTTATTTCACTAGGGGTTTGCGAATGTCTTCAAAGCGGACCGGGCGAATACGTCGCGGAGACGTGGCGATTACGCAACGTTTTCGTCGCCTGTTGTAACAGAATAGATTCCGGCGAGGAAACACTTTTGTTGGCCTTTTACTTCGAAGACGCAGAAAACGAAAGCATTCAAGCACGAAAGGATTCTGTACGAGAATGTACAAAATGCCGATCGCGGCGAGCTCGTTGCGCATGCGCAGTGTGTTCGTTGCGCGTCCGCCGCGTCTTCGCGGCGCGCCCGCTCCGCTTTAAAAACGCTCGCAAACCGCTAGTGTGATAGCAGCTTAACAGCGTTTATTAACTCCAACATAGTACAATTTGTTATTGATGTAGGGTTAAGCAGTTAAGGTAGTTGGATTTTATGGGCCTTACTTAAAAATGTTGCTTAAGTTAACAAACGTCATTGAATACACAACCAAGAGCGCATTATACGTGAAAGCGCTTTTAGGTTTTAAAGACGTGACACGCAACGAAGATGCTATAATATTTCATGTTAATATAAAAATATCGCTCGCCATACAATTTTGAAATAGATATAATATTATTATCTTTGTCATTTGTGCAGTCAATAAAATGTATGAGTAGCGATATTGAAACATTTTCTAAAATAATATTAAATATTATAGCGTCTTCATCGTATGTGACGGCCTTTATTCTATATTACAGAAGTTTTGTTATACACGACAGGCATTCTACTTTTTACATTATTCTAAATTATGCAGACAGCCATTTTAATATCTCGCCCAGAAATAACCGAGTTCGTAGTAAAGTTGAGTAAAAACTGGACAAGTATTACAAATAGCGGAGTTCACAGACACTTGATAGAATGGACGGCTGTTAACTGCCATATTTAGCTCATTAAACTCTACCAAGTAAGCTTTACACGAAGGCTGTTTTTACAACTTCTAGTATCTTATGGTCGAAGATTTGTCATGTGAGTATCCTCTTAGGAAAATCTTAGTATTTTTACTCGGAAATCTTAGTATACTTAGCATGCGAGACTCACGCACATCCATCAAAACGCCGACGCCTGAAGCTAAAAACGGCTTCCGAGAAGCGGAAGCGTGCGACAGCTAATCTCTACCGTGTGCGGCATTAAAAAATATGAAAACTGGAGTTAGTAGCTCGGTGGTGACGTTTTGTAGCTGTGGCACGTGTTCTATGTGGGGCTAGCAGGAGCTAAATCCTCCAAGGCGGCTAGGCTTAATTTATGTGTAGTTTAAAAACTGAATAGGTACTCTATTTTATTTTTTGGAGTGGTAGAGCTCTATTGCAGAGTCCGCCTCGGGAAGGCCTGGGGCAGTATTGTGTAAACACTACCACTTGGCGATTGAATAGCTGACAAAGGTCTTATCAAGTAATGCTTACGTATTACTGTGTTTTGGTGTGAAGGGCAATGTTCCCAGAGAAATTACTGGGCATGAAGGATTTGACATCTGATATCCCAGAGTGACGAGCGCAGAGCCGTGAGGCGCAGGATTTTGTTCGCAATTTCACAATTCTGGCACTGCTACTGTTATGAACAGGCGCGATGCTTACCACCAAGTGAACATCTCGCTCGTTTTGTAACTCAAAACCATAAAAAAAATACCTATCATTAATTTATGGAAGGCACTGGATCTCACGACTCAAGACTCTTCCTATTGGGATCCACTGTTCAAATACTAAATTCTCTAAATTGACTGCCCAAGAATAGAAGTACCTACTGATGCTTTCAGGATTCAATGTATGATATACCTATTATGTATGTGAGTTTTTTGTTTCACCATAATTCTAAAGGCTTGAACAGATTTGTATGTTTGTATAAGAAAACTTTAATATTCCTACATTATCCTGGTTGACAATGGTTATAAGTTTTTGCAGGGCAGTCGTGTTTTTTATTTAGCTTGATTTGCTCAAATAAAGTTTGTTTTTATGTATATCTTACAGTCAAAACTTAGTAGGTACCGGTCTACCGGTAACTAATTTTGATTACAATTTTCAATCGCAAATTTTCGGTCGCAGGGATGCTGCAAAATCATCCGTTTCTTATATCTCTAAAAATCACCTCTATATCTATCTATCTATTGCTGAACGAAGGCCTCAATATAAGGGAGGATGCCATAATCCCCACGCTTGGCAGGCAGCTTGGGGGTCGTGGAATGCTCACCCCATCGTTAACCGAGAAGACGTTGCAGTCCATCTTCTGATGCTTCTGGAGGCAGTTTTAGGACATACCCACGTCTCAAAATTCCAGCATAAGCTAATAACTAACACTATTAATGCTATATTTGTAACAAGTTGATGAAGAAATGCGCGAGAGAGGTATTCTGGACTTAGTAAGTACTAGGAGTCTTATAATAATAAGATAACAACATTATTGTCTCCTGTTTCTAGCTATAGTGCCTCTTATGTTTAGAAGGCAGTGTCATGGTCACTTCAACCATTACATACAGTACCAAGCAACACGTGTACAGTCAGGTACAAAAGCATAACATAAAAAAAACTTATATTTCGATGTATTTTGGGTATAAGTACGGATAATAACTTGGTAATAACATCTTCTTTAAAAAAAAACGAAGGTCTGTGCCAAGCGATGCGTGATCTTAATGCTGGCATTTTTATAACGTATACTCATTGCTATTCAACGTGGCAATGCCGCCAGCATGCTGGTTACGCTGCCGACTGGTAGTGGGTTTGAGCATTTGGATTGTGTCTAGACTTTCATCAGTCTAGATACTATCCTTTTATTTTTATGTAGTAAGCTAAGTAGTATAAGTAGTTAGATATTGTGTAGTTTGTTGTCCTTATTAAAGGTTTTAGCATTTAAAAAAACTAGATAGTATCGAAACTGCGTGTGACTTTATGTACAAATCACTCGCCCTAGCATTAAACATGTCAACGTGGCCGCGTTGTAGCTAGGAAGGTAGCTGTCAGTGTTTACTGACTAACGAGAAGACGTTAATGCTGACAACACATATTAATTGCTGACTCAACAATAATGGTTGACAGCTGAGTTTAAAATTTAATAGGAAACACCTTTGGATTGTTTTAAATCATAACGCTAGTTCACTGACCGATTATACAAACATGTTTTTTTAAGTAGTTTCCAACAACTCGATAGATAGCGCAGACTATACGTGCCAGTCAAAAACAGCATAATATTTTTGATCACATTTTTTGGCACAAATTAAAAACTTGACAATGACAGCCACGTCTGGTCTGCGCAATGTCAGAACCAACAAATCTTTTTTTTAATTGCCTGTCAGAAAATCCCTCCTTACTGGCCACATCAATTTTTTTTCAACTGTATTGAATCTATAAAAAAAAACCTAGACCTCTGAGACCGCACTAAGGGCCGGTTTTTTGATCCGTAGAACTACTAGCTAATAGTTAAAAACGGTAACAAATTGTTAAAACCCAATATTTCGGTGTTTGATTCATAGTTAGCATGACCAGTGGTAAAAAAAATAACTAATGGTTAGCTAGCTAACTATAGTCAGTTTAACAAATGGCTATGTTCATTTTGACCACGGATCAAAAAACCGGCCCTAAGTCAAACTAAAGTTATATTCAAGTGTACAAAGCGATAGAGCGTTGAATGGCAGCGCATTAGCATTCCACTCGTGCGCATATACCGGCGTCACTCCCCCCTCCCAGTACAGTTCCTTCCCCTCTTTCTTTGTATGGAAGGATAAAGGTACGGTGCAGTGTGAGCAAAATACGAGCGGAGCGAATAAATATATTAAAATATTGGTGGACGTTTAACACAGCGCCATCTAGCCCCTAACTAGGTTAACCTTGTACTACGAGAACCAGATAACTGATAGAATAATAGTTTATACATTTATTTTTGTATATACATACTTTGAATACATATATGTTCGACACCATACATTTTTATCCTGGGTTCAAAGTACCTACGCCCAAAAAATACCCTAACTTTTTTTTAGGAACTACATATAATGTGTGTCTGTACGTGTGTGTAATTTATTGGTCTACTTGTGCCTGAAATAAAAACATTTTATTTTATTTATTATTTTATTATTTAAAGCAGACATACTACTAACAGTGCGGTGATAACTCTGGGGTTATCGAACATTCTGTTAGACGTCGTGTCACAGGGTGTGGGCTCAAATCCCAACAATGATCTTAAGCTGCCGGTGAAGGAAAACATAATAACACAACCACAGCATGGTGGCAAGGTACTTCGTAGTACTCGATTGGCTAGCTACCACTATAAAGCTATTTTTGTGCGTCTAATCATCAAAGCGCCTTAACAGCCTCACTTGAGAGCCAGTGCCCTTTCCAGGCTAAGTAAATGTGTTTATCATTCCGAGTTAAAAGTATATTAGAATTATCAAGGCATCGCGCTATTTATTTCGCTATTTCAGGGTTGGCTTCATAGTTGTTCACAGGGGTGAGTACAATTACCTTCATTCGCCTTAGTAATACCGATTTGCGTAACCCTGTATGGGGTATTTTTCTTCTGCAAGAAAACTAGAAAATTATTTGTTCTTGCTAGTTTTTCGCCTAGCAGTTACTACGACGCTAGCTTTGGGCTAGGCAACTCAAACAAACTACCGTCTGCCATCGTAAGCGCACGCATCACAATGGAATTCCCAAATTGTCCGTACAATATGGTTCTACGTCATAAAACTCTTCAACTCCTATCACAGTTTCGACGATAGTTACTTAGATAGTTTTGTACGTTTTTATAGAAATTGTGAGTAAATCTGTGCGTTTATTGTGCTCGTACTTGTCTTTGGTAGTTAAAGTAGTAATGGCTTGGACTCTCGAAATTAAACTTGTTGCTAAGTGCTTATAAATAAAGGCGCTTCTACACGAGTAGCTGGAATTTTTCGATCCTGAATTTATTTAAAATACTCAAAAGGTTTCCATTAGTGCGATTGCAACATTGAAACGCATATAGCGCTGCGTAATTTTTAAATAGGGCTGAGTGACGTTCTTTGTGAGAGGCCATCATATCCCGATAAATGTAGGTATCTTAAACTTAAGTATAAAATTAAATAATTTTTTAGCTATATGTAGGTACTTAGCTATAGCTACAGTGCTAGACGCGTGCATCGCCGCCCGCGCCCCGCGTCCTTCCCGCGCGCTTCATCCCGCCCAATGGTTACCGCGCGTCACCTCCCTCCGCGCACCTCGCCCCGCGCCGGTCTGCGTGCAAGGACTCTCTCCTGCGACACCGGCGTGCGCGCTTCTATTATTAGGTTTTTACCGTCTGATGTACTTGATTGTTGTTATCTCGTGATTAATACTATACCTACAGTTAACTACGAGTGTCTCATTTGCTTTCCCGGACAGGAATATACCTAGACCGCCGCCGAGCAGCCACACGAACCTTTTTACAAATGCCATTATTATATAGTGATAAAAAAAGTATTATTTATTTGTTTGTCTCTCGGGTCGAGTGCAGTCATTTGATAAGCGTTGATGACGCCGAAGCCAATATCAAAATTATTGATAAAATGTACAAAAAAGCTACCAAATAAAAAATAAGCAATCTCTCTCGCTCTGTCTTATTAATGTTATATCAGCAGTAAATGTACTCAGTAATTTAATTACGTTATCTCATAATTATAATTTGGAATAAAATGTGTGTAAGTTAGAGTAATAATTTTAATTAAGCTACGCACGGGCTAACATAAATATTTGAGGTAAGTAGCACATTGCGCAAGCGCGCGTTGATGTCTTTTCTAGGGCAGTGACGTAACGTAGCCATACTTCAACTATTTATTTACCTTCAGACTAGTAGGTACTGCTGTTTCTTTCCAAAATAATGATATTTTCAACCGACTTCAAAAAAGGAGAATCTCAATTCGATTTTTTATGTATCTTACGCGATTACTACGCCAATTTTAAATTGATTTTGATGTTTTTTTTTTGGTTGTTCATACTTCAAAAGTTAAGTTATCGAAATCGGTTCAGTACTTTGGTTTTTATATCAAAATAACTGGAAAAATGTCTTCCATGTCGAGGTCTAAAAGATCTCCCATGTTAAGCAACGGATGATCCGGTCAGTTTTCGGATGAGTGACCGCGAGTGGCATTTATATCTGAGCATTACCACGGATCGGATGATACGATAAACTACTGGTCCCGGTTGTTTGTTGCATATTTCTGTAACAATAACCTTCAAGCCATGTAAGAGGCTGCGGGCCTTCGGGCTTAACTCTGACACTAGGGCTCGCCGTTCAACCTATACGAACTTACTTACTTTTAATCTAGAGACAATCCAAAAGCTCAAACCCACTACCAGTCGGCAGCGTACCCAGCATGCTGCCGGCATTGCCACGTTGAATAGCAATGCTTAAGCACTAGGCCAAACAAACCATTTTGATCATTATTACAACTATCAAAATTGTATTAAAGAACGTAACTTACGATTCGAAGCGCAATTTGTAACCGATTACAAAATGTAATGAGAAATGGATCCATTTTCCATCTTCTGTTACGCAAACTGTAAAATTGTTTGTTTATGATTATCTTAGAATCGTAGCTAGAAACAATCTAAAGGGTTACGCATAACAACATTACTAAGCTGAAAGGAAAGGAGATCATTGAACTCACCATTGTGAGCAACTTTTAATATCAGAGCAACCCAGAAGAAAAATCAGTAACCATCGACAAAATGGAGGTATGAAATAGCTGTTTGTTTCGCGCAATACCCATACACGGAACCCTATAGAATCCAGTCACTATTAGAATATATTTGAGAGCTTTCTTTTTATTCATTTGAATGGCGAGACGAGCGGGACGTTTGCCTGGTGGTAAGCGTCACGTCTGCCCATAACGTAGTAGCAGTGCCGAAAATGTGAACTGGCGAATACAATCCCGCGCCACAATGTATACTACGCTCGTCAACCTCTTATATCTCTTCATACTCGGTAGTTTCTCTGGTAACATTGCCCTTCAAACTGAAACTCAGTTATAGTTGCACGCTACTGCTTTGTGATTGAATAACTAACAAAGGTGTGGTACTTCCCCAGGTGGACTCTGCAGTAGAGTTCCACAGTAAATATAGAGCTAGAAATATTTTATAAGAAACTTAGGACTAACACTCCACCCCACCTCACACCACCTGACACCTCTGTCGGGTCTTATCTATCTAAATCTACTCTTTTTCATACAACCTTCTATCGTTTACGTATACTAAGTACTTTTCAATAATTTATGTGCCAGGATTATAAATTTAACTCTACTCAATTTACCGCACCTGTCTACGAGTGCTAATTCATCATCAGCCCGGAGACGTCCACTGCTAAACGAAGGCCTCCCCCTTAGACCGCCACACTGTACGATAACCTGTCATTTGCGTCCACCGGTTGCCCGCCACTTTTACAATGTCGTCGGTCCACCTAGTGGGAGGCCTTCCTACATAGCCTGGCTTTTCGACATAGCTCGCAAGGTTTGCAAGTTGAAGTGGCAATGGGCAGGCCACATCGCTAGAAAAACTGACAACCGATGGGGAAGAAAGGTTCTTGAGTGGCGACCGCGAACCGGAAGACGCAGCGTAGGAGTGCTAATTACTACTCATTAATTAATAAATAAGCATTTCGAAACCAAACCTAAAAATCCCATGACCCATAAAATTAATCTAGAGTTGGCCATTTAACCTAGAGCATGTGCATAAAGATCACATTGTTGGAATGTTACACAACAGAACGTTACGATTTTCAAACAGCTATCCAACCTTTTCCTTCCGTAATGGCAAGCTCAGCTGCAACGTCACCATTGTTTTTTTGTTTTGGTCCTGGCCATGGCTACAAATCTTTCAGCCACAATACATATTTATACGTCAATCTTTCTTTCTCCAGTCTTTAACCACAGTCAAAGATACGCATGGTAAATTTTTCACCATTTCGTTGCTATTGTCTTGATACTTGTCGAATGGCGACAAAAATGGCGAAGGTATATTACGGGAATCTTTAAAAAAAGAGTGAAAAACTATCTTCTGGATAAGCGTTCCCACCTTCAATCTAATCTTCACCAGCGAGGCGAGATCAAATGCGAACACATTTATCAAAGAACAAGCACTTCTGCACCCTCAAATCGAAAATGCAAAGACATTTATTTTTCTTGACCAACTCTACTAACTGTGTGTTGGGTACGTTTGGACCGGGTGCCGCGCGCGGGAGTGACCCCTAGGGCTAATTTTATTATTTGACAAGAATTTATGATTTGCTTTTTGTATGATATTAATTATTAGTTAATTGTGAAAGTTATGATAATTATATTTACTAACTGATTGATATTTCTAATAGTTATTTGTAGCCAGAGAACATTTTTGTCCATCTGTAACATAAGTATTATCCACATATTAACATAAAATCTATTGTGGTATTGTGGTCATTACGTCTTTAATATTTTGCATAAATTTCGTTGTGTGAGTAATACTCAATGAATATTTATGAATATGCAGAACGACCTTCAAGACAACTTGACGTAAAGAAGTATATTAAATACAGCCAAATAGGTACAAGTATTTATAATTATTGTTAAGTAAGTTTTTGTATGAAATGTGTGGAGTGACTAGCAAGTTGGTTTATGACAAACGACAGTATTTGTAGCGATAACGCTCTTTTAAATTGTCTTTTTTAAAGGCTTAGACCATATTATCCCATACACATAAGGAGTAATGGAACAAATGTCCGATACGTTATTGTATTACACGGGATATTTAGAGCTCTATTGTTGTTTTTTGGATAAACGTGGATTAGGGGAACACAAAATTTGTTCATCAGCGGAACGTGCACCAAACAATTTGTTTTTCATAATTATTATGTGTACAAAATGCGAAAGTTTATTTTATTAAAAATTTAATGGTTTTATAAGTACTAAGATTTCATAATCATTAATCATGCAGATGGACTAAAACATTAACAGATTGGCGGCTGTGTAGCAGTAAAACACGCATGAGACGCATCGGACGTCTTCTACTTTGATATAACAGTAAAAATTACGTCAAACCAGGATAAGATTAGCACAAGATTGCGTGCAAGAATGACCTATCAGCAGTGTGCGGACTGAAAATGATGATGATAAAGATTGCATAGAGACAATACCATAATGAATATAATTGTTGGCTGCCCAGGGTCGCTACGACAATCATAATGATAGAGTCATTATGTCAGAGAGATCGTAATTAAACTTCAGATTATAGAGTTAAGATGAAGGTACTCTAAAAATAGGTGTCTGGTTTAATATTTATTTAACTCTTAGGGACAGTAGTTGTAGTAGTTGTAGTAGAGACCTCTTACGGACCAAACTTAGGGACATAATTATAAACTTCGACTATTTTAGAAATAGTTAATCCGTATATAGTCTTTCCTTTCAAACTCGGCGAAGAAAGATGAAATTTCGAGCCAAATTGATTTATTAATAAGACTATAGAGGGATAAACAGGGGTTTTTTTTAAACATAATTTGTTTGTCCTTCGGTTTCAATTCCCAAACAGTAAGAGTCTATGAATAATTTTGAATATCAACTATGATTCTGCGACTTTGAGGGATATTAGTGTCTGACGCAACGGGTTACTTGACGTGAAGTGTTTTATGAAGTGGAACTCTATGGAGTAGAACTCATCTATTTTGCAGCAGAAATTTAGACATACAAGAGTTTAGGAACTAAAAATTTAAAAATCTACGCAACCCGCAGAATATCTAAATATTTTTATTATAGAGTAGATTTTGTTTATCAAAACAAAAGAAATGAAAACATTACAAACTAAACTAGTTAATTTTAACTAAACTAAAATTAAATAATCGATATCTATGAGACCGTTTAAAGTATCTATAGGTAGCAAGCCTAATTAGGTAGATTAAACAATCTCTAATTTCGGGTAATGTCCCCAAAATGCTGGCCACGTTGCCTCGCTGAATTGCGAGGCTAATTTTCTGCCCCAAATAATGGCCAGAGGTTTATTCCGAGCCTGACCCGAAAACCTAACCCGGTAGCGGGTTAGGTTAGGAAAAGCAAAAAGTGATTAATTTTCATTCCGAACGTAACCCTCTTCTTAACTTGACCCGAAATGGTGTTCCTAACATAACCCGAATTCAATGTTTTTCGGGTTAGGTTAAGAAGTGGATTACGTTTGGAAACAGTATAATAGATAATATGATTAATTTACTGAAAAACTTACTGCACTATAAATCATAAAAAAAATTAAGAAACATCAAAAAAAAAGTAAAGGAAAATATGTATAGTATAGTATGTATATATGTATCAACTTACTGCACTTACTATATAGTATGTATAGTAAGTGCAGTAAGTTTTTCGGTTCTCCCTTGTTTCGTATAACAACGTTTCCTATATTTGCACTTGATATACATTCAGTTCATATAAAATCAGTTCGCATAATTATTCATATCACCAAATATTTATTTACTATAAGTAATATTATTTTGCATAATCATTCATTTTAAAACAGACTTCATAAAAGGAGGTTCTCAATTCGACTGTATATTCTTGTTTTTTTTTATTGTATTAAAACTTATAATTTATTACGCGATTACTCTGCCAATTGTGAACTGATTTTGATGATTATTTTTTTGCTTGGTAGGTAATGCTTTATAGGTGGTCCCATATAATGAATTTTATCGAAATTAGTTCAGTAGTTTGGTTTATAAATCATAATTACTAGAAAATATTAAGATGTCATCCAGGTATTCGAAGTTGAAGTCGGTTGTTTTTTTTTAAAGCGTATTATATATAAACTCATTTCACATAATTGTTCACTTTGAATAATATTGTTTGACCATACTTTTTTGGTTTTTACCAAGTTTGTTTGGTCATAATTTTTCTTCCTATTTAAGCTTTAAAAACATGTTAATATTATTCAAGTTTTTTTTTCATTCCAAAATTAATATAGTTGTCCTAATATTTATCTAAATTTATATCTTTTATATCTAACTAATGGGTAGGTACGTATCAAAATATTTATAAGTTTACAAATGTTTACAGATGGGGAGAGGAAGTGCGTTTTAATTAAAAAAACAAGCTAATCGTTCTGACACATGTCGCCAGTCACGGTTCTGTCACTGGGAGAGACTCCGGATGGGCTCCCACCAGAAGCTCTAGCGGTCGCCCTTGATTTTCGCTTCGCTACACTCGGCCTTCGTTACGCTACGGAGATCGCCAGCTCGCTTTGCTCGCTACCACCTCGCTCGCTCTTCTCAGGACCTCCCTTGAGCTTCTGGCGCTGGCTCTGGGGCGCTTTTTGTATACACTCTAGGGGTAAGGACCACAAGGTGGAGTCAGGGTGCTCTGATTCGGATTTATCACCCATTTCAAGCCTAACCATCTCTAACCAGGTATATGAAATAGGATTAAATAAATCAAAAATCACACCAAACGAATATTATATCAAATGAATGAACATTATACCATTTGAACATTGGCGAACCGTTGTTATCAAACAAATGTTATTTGAAACAAACGATAACAATACGATTGTAAACTAAAATGATACAAAACGATTATTATACGAAACGTTGTTAGTTAAAGTGAAATTATATGAAACGTAGTTATACAAGTTTTTAGTATATTAATCGTATTTATTATACTGTTTCCAACGTAACCCACTTCTTAAGCTAACCCAAAATAACATTGAATTCGGGTTATGTTAGGAACACCATTTCGGGTCAGGTTAAGAAGAGGGTTACGTTCGGAATGAAAATTAATCACTTTTTGCTTTTCCTAACCTAACCCGCTACCGGGTTAGGTTTTCGGGTCAGGTTCGGAATAAACCAGCATTTTGGTCACGTGAAGATTCTTTAAGTCTCCCAAACAAATCTTTAAAGATGCTCAATGCACCCGGCCCCCACGGCCCAAGTGTCTCTACCCCAAACGGCACAAACATGTAACCTCTATCAAAGCTAGAATAATTCTGCCGTTTAAAGGATTCCGCAAATAAAATTATTGAGTTTAATAATATTGAATATTATATAATATGATGTGTTATGAAAACCAATCAATACTTAATAACTTAATACAATTAAGAAGTCAAAGTAGTCATAGGAAAGCCTGCTAGCACTAAGTGTCACATGGCAGCTGTATAATAATGCTAATTATGTATACAAATGAAGAAAAAATACTATAAAAACGCTATTAACTTGTGTGCAGCAAAAAATAACACCTGCCATTGAAACATATGTCTACAAAATAACAATGACGACCCCTACAAATAATATCGAATTTAAGTACTAATAAATAAAGAATGTTTTAGGTTTAGCATCACCTTTTGGACACTAAATGCTATTCGTATGCAAAACAGTAGGTATAACACATGACCGAAAAGGCATAACAATAAAGTCGCATCCAAAGTTTAACCAAAAAAGCACTCACCGAAAAAGACTCCTATTAGCGAGCAAACAAAAAAATCCAGGATGCACTGAATGATCACATACACTAGAATTCAATACACTCACACAATGTAACAAATCTCAATATATACCTTAAGTAAGCACGCACGATTTAAATTTTCAAAAACTGGGTACAATTTTCTTACGTCCGCGAGTTGCAGAGGCGTAAAGCGGTCGCCTCCCGCGCAAGGTGATTCAAGACTGGCGCATGCGCGATAGAAGCACGCCCTCACACCTGTCTTACTAAACAATAGCAAACTATAAATATCACCTATAGTAAACGTATCTATCGCAGTACAGTTACTGTCAAAAGAACTACTGACTTATTACTCAGTAAAAAATCTACCTTTAGATAATTAATCTTTGATTATATAATAGAGAGCTAGATCCTCCAAGTAATTAATTGACCTTAAATCGCGAACATTTGTGTGAAGAAGTAAAATCAAGCTTTAATTCCTTCTTTTATAACTGGCAACAATTTATTCGCCGATTCGTATGATGATAATGATCACAATCGTAACTTCATAATTCTTTCGATCATAGATATAATTATCTAACAATACTAATAAATTGTAGATAGATAGACAAACTCTCTATTGTGAACTAAAAGTAATGATTACATCATCATTTACCGCAACAGAAAAATGAACTTAGAACTTCACTATTAAATTCTCCTTTCCAGTGCAGTAATAATAATAATTATTATTTCATGACCAACGATTGATTCTTATGTTATCTTACTTAAGCATATTATAATAATTGTAATGCATGCAAACTAAATTATTTTTTTAAGAATACTGAGTTAAATAAATTATAATAATAGATGTTGTTTTTTTTTTTTTTTTTATTAGGCGTAAGCCTTTATTAACTACAACAAACTACAATGACTACTTAGCCTACTACACAACAAAAAACAAAAGGATTGTATCCAGACCGATGAAAGTCTAGAGACAATCCAAATGCTCAAACCCACTACCAGTCGGCAGCGTACCCAGCATGCTGGCGGCATTGCCACGCTGGATGGCAATGCTTATGCGTTGAGCCAAATAAACGCCAGCATTTTGATCACGCGTCGCGTCGGCCAGGCGCTCGGATATGTTTTTGAAAAGATGATGAGCTCCCGGTCCCCACGGACCCAATGTCTCAACACCAAACGGCTCAAATATGTAACCTCTGCCGAGGCTAGCATATTTGCGCCGCTTGATTTGATAGGTACTAATTATTGTTTATACCATGCACATAAATTCACATAATGCTTATTTAATTAAAAAACCAGCGTAACTAAATAACATTTTTGAACAAAATTTATGCGCAAATTTAAAAATTAATTAACAGACTGAAGTAAAATAACAGATTTGAGGGCCTAGCTCCCACAGTAGGATACCCTGTGTTTGTGGGAAGTAAGTCTCTTCTAGTGTACAAGTAGTGAGAATGAATGTGCATGTAGGGTATTAATGCATGATTACTGATTACTGAAACGTGGTGTGTGTGTGTGTTAGTGTGTGTGTGTGTTTGAATATTTTTTTGTGTGTTTGTGATTGTGTGTGCGTGTGAATATATACGCGTGCGTGCATGTGTGTGTATGTGAGAGAGTCGTAATCGTATCGAAGAATGATAGAGTTGTATTATTATTTATAGGGTATTTACCGTGATTAAGTTGTGAAAACCGTAAACAGCCGTGGTAGTTTAAAACAGTGTTCGACATATGATAGGTAGTTTCCTTACTTATAATGTGGGTGTGATCAATTTTTCGGTACCATGGTAGTGTACGCAATTTCTGTATTATTTTTTGGTTGTCAGTCTTGTTTATTTACTAAAGGTAGTGACGGTAATAATGGAATGGACGGGCCCAGCGCTTGCAAATCGATCAAAATTAACAAACAACACAATCAAGCATACCTAGCTAAAAGTATGCATATTACATTTGCCGGAAAATAGAGATGGCGAATCTAATTACTGCATGGCAAAAACAGAACATGATGTATTAGAAGTGTGTATTGTCGTACCGTACGGCTCGCATGTAGCAAAGGCAGAGTATGACTGAAGGGAGTGGGGAGCCGGCGCTCAACATATAGTCTTCAAAAACCGTGCGCTTATTTCCCGTCCATTCATCTTATCATTGTCGCTGACTAAAGACATGTGACATTTTGGCCTAGTTTATACAGGGAAGTATGGGAATTTTGTACCACTAGCACAGAATAAATAATAGTACTAAGTACAGAAAGTTAACTCCGCAAAGGAATTGAAATAAATAAGGACTCTATCTACTAGGCAATAAAGTAGCAATTCAACTCGCACAGCGCTCGCTATATTCACCTAGATATACCGCTCTCTTTCTATCACGTATGCTTAGTTACGTGCGACGAGGCTAGCGTGCGGGCGGCGACTGACTTCTGCCTTGCATTGTCCACCCGGACGGAGCGCCGGCCGAACATACCTAAACTGCGGAGTGACACCCCCCTGCCACTAGGCCACCTGCGTAAGGGAAATGCCCTAAGCCTTTATATGTGTTCTTTAGAGTAAAATAGGTTCCACGTAGGTAAACGAACTCCATCCTAGACTGCACCTTACAATATATTACATAATATTTTTTTAGGCATAAGCCTTTATTAATTACAACAAACAACAAACAGTAGTCTTTGTAGACTACTTAGCTTACTACACAACAAAAAACAAAAGGATTGTATCAAGACCGATGAAAGTCTAGAGACAATCCAAATGCTCAAACCCACTACCAGTCGGCAGCGTACCCAGCATGCTGGCGGCATTGCCACGCTGGATGGCAATGCTTATGCGTTGAGCCAAATGAACACCAGCATTTTATTACATAATTATTAATTATTAAATTAGCAATTCAACTATTCAATTATTATTATCTCTTTATTTAATTTTAAACACGGGTCTAGCCCGGACCTTTGAGAGGCATTGGTGGGGCCGAAACCAACACCAAGAGGCCCTGTTGTATACAAAATACAATTACTATAGAATGTGTATAAAATGGAATGTAAAACTATTGTACAGTATAGGATAAAAAACAAAAAAACAGGGCTATTGAGGTGAACAATTTGTGGGTAGTTGTACTGATCTATGGAATGAGAAACGGCACCTGCCTTATCCTGTCTCATCTCAAAATATATTAAGGCAGGTGATGACTTGCCACCCACTAAATGGGCCCCCCATAGAGGCTGCCGCATCTTGGCACCGGAGGGGCAACATTGGCGTGGGTGGCTTAGGGTGTCGAGAGGTGTGCTGCACTTTCACTAAGAGCTACTCGCGGCGTTATGCCCTTTAACACTTCCACCCTGGAGCTTAGGTTCTTAGCTCTTGCGGTTTCCACCCCCAGACGGCCGGTTAAGGCAAGCCAGGGGTCAGGGTCTCTGGGGTTTTAGACCCATGGAATCGGGGTACGCGGTGTCGCCACTCACTGACGGCTCGCCATAAAGCCGCCCCTGCGTTATTATTATTATTATTATTTTTATTTTTTTATTACATAAATGTTCTTTATGGAAAACACAGACTCCGGCAGATCCACAACATCGGGATATGGTAGTTTTTGACCACATGACAGTGGACAGTGGTCCATTGGAGTTCGCTAACTTATATTAATTAGGTAAATTTTGTTCAAGCACATTTCTATTCATTTTTCTTTTTGAGGTCGGTCCAGCAGTAGACGTCCTCTGACTGTCATTTTTTTTATAATTTTTTTTTGCCAACTATTTTTTTTTTCTAATAGAGGTTTTCTTATCTTTTGTTTACGACGTTTCAACGTTATTCCTTCTCAACTTCGTAATATAGCTGAATGAATTTGACAAAAAAATATTTATGGAGTTAGTATATTTATCGTTTTTTCGTTCATTTTAACCCGAATAAAAATACGGTTCCTCTAAGATAACAGGAAACCTGCAGTGACAATTATACTAGTAAGAAAATAAAAAACGGGTTTCGATGAAAAGTATTTAATAAGCTGAAAGATAATTGTACTAATCTTTGTGAACAACTTCAATAATATAATAGACAACACCAATAATGAAATAGAAAAACAACTCAAAGCTCCTTTTGGCTTAGTAATACCGTTTCCCCCTAACCCTGTATATAATAATACGCCAATGCTAAAATTAAAGATCGTGCTTAAGATACTCTAATTAATTAAACACGTTACTATTAAAATAAATTAATAACTTTATTAAAATGCTAATGATCCTAGGCGGAACAAAAACCATGCAAATTATTGAAAATTGCAATAAATTTGAATATTTTTAACATAAACCTGGTGTCCATTTTAGTCGTGTTACGAGTTACAACGTTCATTCGACAAATATAGAAAAAATATGGGTCTTAAAACATTTCTGTGATGATTTAACACGGACTTGATTTTTAGGGTTCCGTGCGTGAATAGTAACAGCGGGACCTAAGTAATTATTAAATATATGACGTGTACTCTATAAAAAATTATATAAGCACTCGATTCCAAGAATGACTAGAAGAAAAGGCATTCTTACTCAAATTTTAGTAGTCACTGTTAAATTAAAATTAAATACCAAAAAACCGTTAGTCCTGGTATGGTAAATACCTAGTGAATAATATTAACTACCTAATGATCTATTATAAATATTTTATTAAGTAACATTTTTTATTGACACACGCAATTAAATTGACATGTAACTTTAAATAAATAATATTTAATTATAATTTAGTAAAAACATCTGTTGCAATGTTTTTATAATTTTTTACGTTGTTAATTTGTAAGATTAATTTTTATTTCGTATTATACGAAAATAAAAAAATATTAGAAGACTCTTTTATTGGAGTATTGGTTGAGTAGTTTTTATTGGTATGCGTGAGTATAAAGATTTTTTTATTCTTAAATCGAAACCAAGTACTTACAATAAAAATATAAAAAATACACACAGAAAACTTATTTTTAACGTTATAAATTATTATTGCTTTATCGTATAAATGGATAATTCAGTGTTCCTGTAATGTTACAAACTCGTATGATAGAGTGATGGTACGGAACCGTCGGTGTGCGTGTCAAACTCAACCTTTACGGTCTTTACTAATTTCTGACTAGGTAGATATTTGGCTCTAATAATTGTTAATAATAAAAATAGATAAAAGCTGATTGTTGCTAATTGCATCTAATTGACATGCGATTTTATAGCATGGCCATATTGGCATGCATTCAGTCACCTCGGATAAACAGGCTACAAGACTCAATACAAAATACAAAAATTTAAGTTGGCAATTCACCGCGGGAATGTAGCCAGCTTCTTGGGTTTGGAGAACCCATAGTAAGAATACTGTGGGTTCTTGGCACATTCACAAATTTTTTAGTTTGTTTTTTGGGTAGTATTTAAATTAAAAAAAATCCGCAAATATTTGTTGATATTTCCCCGTGTGGTTGATTATTATAAAAAAATATGTTTTTTTCGGCGCAATCGTGATGAAAAACATCGTATGGAACGCGTGTGCATTTGGTAATTACACTCTTAGTTCCCTTATCGCGCTTGCGGCTTACTGGCTACTAACATAGAACATTTGTGTATCATAATGTATACTCTACGTTTATAAATACAAAAAACAAAAATAATTATTGGTCACAAAATTATTACAAATTAGGTTGATGTGGGTCACTGACTATAAACTATGTATTAGCCTGTAGCATGAGTCATCTTCCCAGTCATGATACTGATACAGTCTCAATAAAAAAAAACTTAGTAAACTATTACGTCGCTCATCTTCACTTTCATGTGTGTGTGTAATGTGAGCGTAAGTTTATGTATTTTAGAATTGTTCCGAGGTGTAATATCACCGCCCTTTCCCCCTAGACTCGTGATCAAAGCACCTTATTTATTAATTTTAAAGAAAGCCCTTGGTTCTCTTGAATTGTAGGACTGTAGCTAAGAATACTATCGATCAAGTCACCTTTCAATCAAAAAAATATATAAAAATTTACCCCTTTCTGGGGGAAACCCAGTCAAAAATCGTAGATGATAAAAAAACTATCAAATTGTTGAGCATGTCTAGAGAAATAGCAAGTTATGTCAAGATTAGCTCTAAAATACGACCTGCGCGCGAGACAATCAAAACTTTAAACAAAACTTTCGAACAGATGAAAGCAAATTTTGCCAATGGGGATCCCCACTTAATTTTTTTCAACACGTGGCGCATCGTAGATGCAGCCATATCTAACCTATAAATCTATTTTCAACCGACTTCAAAAAAGGACGTTCTCAGTTCGACTGTAAGTTTTTTTTGTATGTTATGCGATTACTTCGCCAATTATGAACTGTGTTTGATGATTATTTTTTGTTTAGTAGGCAATACTTCAGATATGGTCCCATATAAATTTTATCTAAATCGATTCAGTAGTTTGGTTTTAAGATCAAAATTACTAGAAAATATGAACATGTCATCCAGGTATTCGAAGTTGAAGTCAATTGTTTTTTTTTAAAAGCGTATTATCAAGCCGTCAACAGCTGCGTAGATTCTTAAAACAAGGTACAGTACCCAGTATTTTATCCTGTGAAACCTCAAAGACATTGACAAAGACATTGTTGCAAAGACTTCACTCGCTTCGCTTGCTCGGTCAATAAGACCAACGATACTCCAAAAACGCCAAACCATTGCTATCCTTGTTGTTTGGACTACGAGCACTAAATGATACAACCAAAAAAATATGCCATCGCCATCTGAAACCCACCAAATATGGTACTTAAGAGTTACTTAATTAATTCATTACAATTTATGCCTGCTCAGGCTCATAGCCGACAAAGTCATAATGCATAAGATTTCTGCACGTGTGGTCTTGTATGGAATAAACATTATTGCCTAAAAGACTCTTCAGATTTTGCTACTAAATGTTACATTATACTTGTCGTCAGACATGCTCATAAGGTGGATCTGATCACATCGGTTTTAGGCTCATAATCTATTACACACGCGTGCTTTTTACTTTACATTACAGCAATAGGTATAACCCGATTAAGTTAAGTTTGTACCTCACTGAAAGTTAGATGTATTTTTATACGAAGCATTTTTAATATAGCCGGGTAATACTTACAGTATTTTTTTTGTAATACCAGCAAAGAGTATTTATGCAGCCGAAGAAATTTACCTGCGCGCTCGTCGCTGGCTTGCGCGCCATTTTCTGCAAATATTTGTTGATGTTTTCGCTGTGTTGTTCATTATTATCAAAACAGTTTGTTTTCTCCTCGCAAGTGTGATGAAAACAGTCGTATTAAACGCGTGTAATAATTAGTCATTATACTCTCGGCTTTCTTATCGTGCTCGCCTGCGGCTCGCGCGTTTAATACCGCCTCTAGTGTAATGACCAACATAGCACACTTGTATAATAATGTACTATTGTTTTGTATAAGCACAACCAATCTTTATAATAGTCTACTACTGCCGTATATATAAATAATAATAATAACTTTGAACGAAGTTACGAGCGCAGAACCCATTATGGGCAGGCGTGATGCTTACCACTACGCGAACGTCGCATAAAAAATAATTCATATTCGTCTTGTGCTAAGGTTCACACAGGGTTTTTGATAATTGTAGACATATACAAGATACATTGCAGAACTATCAATAACAATAGCTCGTCAAGCAGAATAGGAACGTTCTTCATTATCGTTTACTGATATCAAAAAGTGTGATTCATTGATTAAAGTATTCCTAAGTTTTATTTTTAAATTAATCACAACCTTATTTAGACCATCATCATCATCAGCCCGGAGACGTCCACTGCTGAACGACAACCTGGCATTTGCATCCACCGGTTGCTCGCGACTTTTACAATGTCGTCGATCCACCTCGTGGGAGGCCTTCCTACGCTGCGTCTTCCGGTTCGCGGTCGCCACTCAAGAACCTTTCATCCCCGTTATCAGTTTGTCGAGCGATGTGGCCTGCCCGTTGCCACTTCAACTTGCAAACCCAGCGAGCTATGTCGGTGACTTTGGTACTTTGGCGAATATCCTCGTTCCGGATTTGATATTATTTAGATTTAGAGCAATCTGGCTTAAATTGATGCTAGGCTCACAAAAAAACACTTGTACACTTTGAAGGGTAGACCTTTGTGTCCAACTCTAATAATAACACATATGTTGCATACTGTAGTATAGTCTGAGAAAGGCTACAGTCTCATTGAGCAAGAGGAAGATATTTTGCAACGAATCCAATCATCATTCGTATATGTTAATTGTGAAATGCCACCTAGTAGCTTTGTGGTGACTCTCTTAATATTTTGATGCACCAAGTAGTATACAAAAATTAAAATTGAATACTTTAAAAAACTGAAAATACGCTGGTATAGTAAGGCACTCATCAATATACAGCAAATGAGCTCAAACTCAAGGAGCTTACTAACCATTCCACTATCGACCTTCCGGCTCCTTCTCAGACCCTCGTCATTAAGAGCTCATCATCTTTTCAAAAATATATCCGAGCGCCTGGTCGACGCGGCTTTTATTTGGCCCAACGCATAAGCATTGCCATCCAGCGTGGCAATGTCGCCATAGCATGCTGGGTACGCTGCCAACTGATAGTGGGTTTGAGCATTTGGATTGTCTCTAGACTTTCATCGGTCTGGATACAATCCTTTTGCTTTTTTCAACCGACTTCGAAAAAGCAGGTTCTCAATACGACTGTATGTTTTTTTTTTGTTTTTAAACATGTATGTTACGCGATTACTCCGCCAATTATGTACTGATTTTGATGAAACTTTTTTTTTGTTTGGTAGAGGTGGTCCCATATACATTTTATCGAAATCGGTTCAGTAGATTGGGTTTTTAAATCAAAATTACTAGAAAATATGAATATGTCATCCAGGTATTCGAAGATGAAGTCTGAGTGACAGTGCAGTCGAAGAGAGTTGTATTTAAAAAAAGCGTATTATTTGTGTAGTACCTATGTAGTCTTTGAAGTTTGTTGTAGTTAATAAAGGAAAATCAATAAAGCACGGAATTTTTTTAAGCAACAATACCATAGGGAAATAAATACCATTGAGAAATTCCACTATCCACCTCCTAGCTTTTTCATCAGATCAGTTCGATGTTACAATATTATCTACCTTATGGTTATCAGCATACGATAACGTTATATGTAATCGAAGTATCGATTTTTACGCTCAATTGATTGAATCCTTGATTAAATTAAGGTAAATTAAGCTAAAATTTATTTCAAAGATTTTATTTATTACATCATATTTTAGTTATACAAGCAGATAAGTGAAATTAATATAAGTGTATAAAAAAATGCTTATAAATAAAACGTCGACAACCCTTCATCGTCAGCAGCCCAGAGACGTCCACTGCTGAACGAAGGCCTCTCCCTTAGACCGCCATACTGTACGACAACCTGTCATTTGCATCCACCGGTTGCCCGCGACTTTTACAATATCGTCTGTCCACCTAAGGGGAGGCCTTCTTACGCTACGTCTTTCGGTTAGCGATCGCCACTCAAGAACTTTTCTTCCACATCGGTTGTCAGTTCGTCGAGCGATATGTTCTGCCCATTGCCACTTCAACTTGCAAGCCCTCGAGCTATGTCGATGACTATGGTTCTTTGGCGAATATCGTCGATCCGGATTTCATCGCGCAAAGTAACTCCCAGGATAGCTCTCTCCATTGCCCGCAACAATCCTTCAAGTAAATCGTTTTCCATATTTTCCTCAGCAATTCCAGTAAACAAACTAGACTAATGTTCATTTAAACACTTGGCTAATATTGGCTGATGGAAACAATTGATAATGACACAAATTGCCCGTTTATCGCATGTTTTCATCGGTAGAAAGCTACCTATACACACTTCAACTTCGATAAAAGAATTGATGATTGATTTTGAACATCAGAACTTATACATAGTGCTATTTAATCGGCTAGGGAGCGGTTGTGAAGATATTGTATACAAGATCACAAACAACTTACATTGAACGATTTTTGAAAATACACGAAAATAAAAACAGCTTGACTGCCATCTCGTCTGATGATAAACGAAGATGCAGTCTACTATGGAGCACGCTTGCCTAGAAGAAACCGATTCACTCGCGACTTGAAGACACCCAAATTATAATTATCGGGAAACACCCACTCGGGCAGCGCATTCCACTGTTTAGCAGTTCGAATAAAGAAAGTGGAATCAAACTGTTTCGTACGAGTTTTTGATATATCAACCATAAAACGGTGTCGCTTTTTCGAGGTCCTGGCCGTCCGATTGAATGGGCAGGGGGGAATAAGATCATGCAAATCCGAAGCACACTCTCCGAAATGTATCTGATAAAATACCGATAGGCTAGCTACTTTTTGACGATGATCGAGGCTTTGTAGCTTGGTCCGAACAAGACAGTCGTTGCCAATGAATCTTCTGGCAAGTTTCTCGATTGACTCCAACGTCTCAAGCTGGTACTTAGCCGATCCATCCCAAAGGTGCTCCATACATTTTATCATAAGATCCATGAACATTTTGTATGGAACAACTGATATATTTTTTTAGAATTTTCGAAAGTCGTAGTACAAAAGTTGTTTGTTATGTTGTATACAACATGCCCAAGACCGCTCTAGCCTATTAATTAGCACCGTGTATACAATCTGTAACAAAAAGGTCCAACAATACTGAAGGGTATATATGTATGTGCTCATCGTTGTGAACAACTTTTACTACAATACAATACAATACAAAAAAATATATTCGAGACAAAAAAAATAGATACACACAGAAAATTTCATATATAAGAAAGAAATTTAAATTATAAATAGTGAGCTCCTATATTCTTTATTATGCTTGTATATACTATGGGGCCAACCTTTAAATAGCGAAAAATATCTGTCCGTTCCTTCCGATGTAAAGCAACGGACGGTCCGGTCAGTCTTCGGATGGGTGACCGTTAGTGGCATTTATTTCTGAGCGCTACCGTGGGTCGGATGAGACGTTAAATTGTTGGTCCCGGTTGTTAGTTCTAGTTTCTATAACAACAACCGGCAGCCGTGTCAGAGGCCTTCGGGCGGCACATTAACTCTGACACTAGGGCTGGCCACTCAGCCTATACGAACTGACTTTGGACAAAATCTATGGAACAGCTGTTTTTCTTTTCTTATTATCTTCTATTGTAAGTTATATCATATTCGCATGAGCGTATGAGCAAAGAAGATTTAGAGAACGGGAATTTTGAGGTCGTTCTGGGAATGGGACGTTTCGCGAGTGTGATACGTTACGCTAGCGTGGTGCGTTTTGCGAATGGGACATGCGACTAAAACTTATCCGTTTTTTGTGTTCATATTTTTACTCTATCCTAAGGTTGCCTGGAAGTAACTGATTTTATCGTTAAGGCCGCCATTGGTTACACTAGGGTTGAAGCTATTTAATTCTCTGTGTGTGTTTTTTTTAATTTGTGCAATAAAGAGTTAATCTGGGGATCTTCAAACGAAAGTGATTAGGTGTCTTCTAGGGAAGCGTTGTCCAATAAATTTGCCCTTGTCTACGCCTCTCAGACGCCTCGCGTCTTAGACCAAGGTCAAACGCAAATCAATTCATCTAAAAAAAACGATGTAGGTATTGTAATCTACAAGAGCATGTTTCTCATTTTTCTTAATATATTACTAGGTCCTGATAAAATAACAACAACAGGCTGTTAGAGTGAGAGACAGCTGCCACGCCACCTGTCGGGCTTCCTCTAGCGTATATCCTCTGAGGGGTTACGATGAGGGGAACAACGGTAGAGTCATTTTAACTATTGTATTAATTAATATAGTATTTTTAATTAGTACAGTTACATGGCTATGTATATTCGATATGAAATTTTGTTAAACTTTCTTTGCTTGCTTTAAAGCGCTTCCTGTATTTTTTTTATAACTAAGTATATTTAAAGGCAATGTTACCAGATAAATTACTGGGTATGAAGAGATTTAACATCTAATATCTCAGGGTGACGAGCGCGGTGCAGTGCAGCGCAGGATTGTGTTCGCAAGTTCACAATTCTGACACTGCTACTATTAGTGGCAGGTGTGATGCTTACAACCAGGCGAACGCCTTGCTCGTCTCGTCACATGATTGTATAAAAATAACACTTTGATAAGTATGTATGTCCAAGTATAAGTAAGTAAGTCCATAGCTCATGTTTGGTTTTATATGCCTGATGTGCCTATTCCTAATTTGAAAAATTAAACAAATAAAAAAACGCTGCTAACAACAAAAAAATAACAAAATAACAAAAGTGATAAGTAACGATACTTTGATTATATACCCAGAGCTAGTTCCTCCGAGCATGACTTTATTGGTTTGTGAAACTCTTGGACGTTCTAGCTCGCCTGGGTCACCTACTTCATCAAAGGTGAAACATTTATTATTCGTAATGCGAGGTTATGGAGTTCTCTGCCGGAGTCTGAGTTTCCCGTAACGTACAATATGGGTGTCTCCAAATCTAGAGTAAACAGATTCCTTCTAGGTAAGCGTGCTCCATCCTAGACAGCGCCATTGCTTACCATCAGGCACGGTGTAGTCAATCGCAAACCTATTCCGAATTAAAAAAAACTAGGTAGCACCACAGAATAAACAATAGTACTACGTACAGAAACTTCACTCCGCAAAGGAATTGAAGAAATAAGGGCTCTATCTACTAGGCAATAAAGTAGCAATTCAACACGCACAGCGCTGGATACTGCTCGCTATATTCACCTAGTTATACCGCTCTCTTTCTATCACGTATGCTTAGTTACGTGCGACGAGGCTAGCATGCGGGCTACTGACTTCTGCCTTACATTGACGGACGGAGCGCCGAATATACCTAAACTGCGGAGTGACACCCACCTAGTAGTACATAGGTATCAAATAGAGATAGTAAGAGCTCTAGCTTCTACCTGGCTAGGATATACAGACATATGTTAAGTGATATGAATTTGCATTTATTAAGAGAGTAAAATTACCGCATCATTTGAGAATGGCTGGATTGATAATGCCAACTAACAGCGAAGATTATTCCTCTTTATCTATCTATGCTAATATTTAGATTTATCTATGACATTTCCACAAGCCAATGAACGGCATAATAGATTGGACTATACCTATCAATACGATCATAATCATTTAACTCTATTTTTGGTGGAATAAATTCATTTCATTTCAAAAGTTCATTTCATTTCTTTCTACGAGAAGAATAATGCATAAATTAGGAGTAGTTTTAGTAGTGGTAGGACTCTATTGTAGAGTCCGCCTGGGGAAGGAGCACACCTTTGCGAGTTATTCAACCGCCAAGCAGTAGTGTGCAAGCATTACTGTGTTCCGGTTTGAAGGGCAACGTAACCAGATAAATTACTGGGTATGAAGAGATTTAACATCTAATATCTCAGGGTGACGAGCGCAGTGCAGTGCGGCGCAGGATTGTGTTCGCAAGTTCACAATTCTAGCACTGCTACTGTTAGTGGCAGACGTGACGCTTACCACCAGGCGAATGTCTTGAATGCCTCTGCACTTAAAATAATTTAAAAAAAATAAAAAAATGTGCACCCTCGTTCTAAAGATATTGTATGCCCGATATGGGTAAACTGATATCACTTTTTTACATGTACACCTAGCATAAAACTTTATTGTATCAGTTATTCAATAAATAATTCTGAATCTGAATCTGGATCTCAGTAGCTAAAGGGCGGTCCGTAATGGCCAAAACGTACCTTTTTCGGAGTTCTCATAACACTAATTACTAATTTTATTTGTTTACTTTGCTTAGTTTGGGGCTAGTGGCGCTGTGTGAAAAATATTTATTTAATTTATTATACTGGATAAACCTCATTATAAAACCCTCACACGTCGTGTTCGCAAATAAATTAGGAAAACAAACACGGCCGAGTTCGTAAATAGCAACTAATCAAATAGAATTTCGCCTTTACAAACACTTTCACAATCTATCGCATAATTGGATATTACAAACACCATACCTATTTCCGAGCATGCGGCTTTATTAACTGACTTCATAAAAACGCGGTTCTAAATTTGTCCTTGTATGTATGTCTGTGAACAGGGCTACGTGTAAAGGTATTGCTACGCGGGAAGGACGTCATCGTACACATCATTATGAAAAACTTTACCAAAAACTCGTACGAAACGGTTTGATTCCACTTTCTTTATTCGAGCTGCTAAACAGTGGGTAGCGCTGCCCGAGTGGGTGTTTCCCGATAATTATAATCTGGGTGTCTTCAAGTCGCGAGTGAATCGGTTTCTTCTAGGCAAGCGTGCTCCATCGTAGACTGCATCTTCGTTTATCATCAGACGAGATGGCAGTCAAACGCAAGCCAATACCATAAAAAAAACTGAAACCTGAAAAAATACCTATTTCATACATTTTGTCAAGAGTCAATGTTTTTTTTATAAAGTATTTAGGTGACTTTTTTTTAACCCCACAGTTAAAGTTTTTCACTATGTGAACACCATCACCCCCTTTCGGCTTAAAACTACTAACCAAGAACCAAGAACAAGTAAGTACCTCAGTACACATTAACCTTTTAAAACATGACATTATGGGCTCATCTCTAGAGGTTGGTCTCTTCCTTGGTTCCTTTCAAACAAAAAAATATATCATAAGTCAGGCCGTCACACTAACGCGTCCTTTAACTACGTGTCTAAGCCACGTTTTGTGAACATTACTAATACAAGATTCATTCATTTGTTTTACTAAGCATTGTTCCCTAAGTTGAAGTAAGTAAATGTAAAGTAAACCAATAAAAAAGATTAATATAATAAGTTTATTTCACATCTACTCGTACAAACATCATCTTATCATTTAATCGAACACACACTATCAGCTAGATGACTTCCACTGCTGGATGAAGGCTTCCCCCTTAATAGGGAAATAGGAAGAGGGGTTCTTAATGGGGATTGGACACAAACATCTAATCGAACATTGGCATAAAATTCCTTAATTAATAATTCTGATTAGATGACTATGTTCCCCAAACTAGGATTTCCCTGTAATATGGTATATACCAACGCCTTCCTCCGGAACAGGCAATCCGATCTTAGTCCGAGGATAGTAGAAAACTCTTCGGAAAAAACGGTGAAAACCGGTGCGCAGTCATTTTGAATTAGCCAGCACCGTTTCACAGTTATTTTTCTATAGAAAAGGTAGGCCTATTGAACCACCTGGCACTATAGAACTCGCACACAATTGGGAATGACTCATCAACTGGCGTTAAGTGTACACCTGCCCTAATTCCAGTGCAGTGGCGTAGACAACCGCGAACTAGAAATGAGACGCAAATAACGTCATCGAAAAGTTTTTCACCCACATAGCTCGCAGGGTTTACAAGTTAAAGTGGCAATGGGCAGGCCACATCGCTCTAAGAACAGATAACCGATGGGAAAGGTTCTTGAGTGGCAACCACGTACCGGAAGACGCAGCGTAGGAAGGCCTCCCACTAGGTGGACCGACGACATTGTGAAAGTCGCGGGCAACCGGTGGATGCAAATGGCAGGTTGTCGTTCAGTGTGTCGGTCTGAGGGGGAGGCCTTCGTTTCTGCAGTGGACGTCTTCGGGCTGATGATGATGATGATGATGATGATGGTAAATAAGGTTAATTTAAAAATAAAACAGGATTACTTTAATCAATGAATCACACTTTTTGATATCAGTAAACGATAATTAAGATGGTTTTAATTCTGCTTGACGCGCTATGATTTTTGATAGTTCTGCAATGTAGCTTGTATATATGTCTAAAATTATCAATAACCCTGTGTGACCTTTACCACAAGACGAATGTTAATTATTTTTTATGCGAGAGAGACGTTCGTGTAGTGGTAAGCATCACGCCTGCCCATAATGCGTTCTTCGCTCGTATAAAAGTTAATAATACATCCAGTTTAGTGGACTATTATAAAGATTGGTTGTGCTTATACAAAACATAATAGTACATTATTATACAAGTGTGATATGTTGGTCATTACACTAGAGGCGATAAGAAAGCCGAGAGTGTAATGACTAATTAGTACATGTGTTTAATACGACTGTTTTCATCACACTTGCGAGGAAAAAACAAACTGTTCTGATAATAATCAACCACACAGCGAAAACGTCAACAAATATTTGCAGAAAATGGCGCGCAAGCCAGTGATGCGCGCACAGGTGACATTTTTTTCGGCTGCATAAAAACTCTTTGTACAAAAAAAACTGTAAGTATTACCCGGCTATATTAAAAATGCTTCGTATACAAATACATCTAACTTGCAGTGAGGTACAAACTAATAATCGGGTTATACCTATTATAGCACTAGTCTATCGGGGGCAACCACCGGTTGGCCCCAAATGGCAAAATGGCAAATGCAAACGGCAGGTTGTCGTACAGTGTGGCGGTCTAAGGGGGAAGCCTTCGTTTAGCAGTGGACGTCTCCGGGCTGATGATGAAAGTTTTTACTGTAATTTTTACATGCAACAGCAACTAAGGTTTTACTATTCACGGGTAGAAATCAAAAAAGTGTAGATCTTGTGTTATTTACGCCTGAAAACAATTAACAGAGACAATACTTTACTTGAGGCAAAAAACATGATGTACACACAAACAACAGAAATTAAGAAATATGACTAGTTTTACGACGCGACGGGGCCAGTAATAACATCGCTTTACACACTTTGAGTATGGAACCCTAAAAATAAACACGTTATGTAACCTATGTAAGTATATATATCTACATCATCAGCCCGGAGACGTCCACTGCTGAACGAAGGCTTCCCCCTTCTTCATGTGTATCTTAAACTAAGATTATTGTTTTCTATTTATACGTCTATTACAAGAGGTTATATTCCCCAACAAATCCATCATTTACATAGAACATTATTAAGGGGACCTTAAATCAAGGAGTTATAATAAAAAGAAAGAGAACGATACCATAAACTAAATAAGAGTACTAAATACGCGATATACCAGCAAGAGGCTATGTCCATCTTGACTACCAAGCACTGAATACCATTCAGTGTTACCAGTACCTGCCTACTAACCGTGTATATCTTAGGCTTAACGTTACAATTAGCAGTACACGTCAAAAATATAGAATGGACGCCAATGTAAAAAAGTTTATTATTTTTCTTTTGTACTAGTTCAGATGTTTTACCACTACAGTTTCCAATTCTTTAATATTAGAAGGAATCACATATAACCCGGATTCTGAGTTGTAATTCCAATGAATTCCTTCAGCACACCTTTTATGAATACTGGGTAAACAATATGGTGGCAGCGTTATGTTAGTTGGGTACACCGTTTGATCCTTATAGTTCATCATACATTTTTTCTTTAAGCTTACATGATTCCTATAATTAACATCGATTGTCATTTTGTCTAATTTATCTGATTCTATTTTTGTTTTAGTCATAATTGCTACTTGATATTCAGGTGCTGGCATTCTCACTCTTACTCCGACTAATAAAATATGCTCTGTTGTGTTATCTATAGGTGCTATTATATATCTGAAATCGTTTGTTTTGTGCGTATCTTCTAGCCAACACATAGGCGAGTTGATAGCTGCATCCCAATCTACTTCATCTTTAACTGCACTGTGGACATTATTACTGTTCAAATACCCTTTTATCATGTATTGCTGGATGGGTCCTCGAGAAATGATTTCGATGCGATTGTCTTCATTAATTCCGAAGAATTCAACGATTTTAGCTCTGTGAGGAGAGAGATTGTGATTGGCTAGGATGCATTCGCTTTGTTTTCCCGTGTCAGTGACCATGACATGGACGCAGGCTTCGTTCGGAGGTTCCACGCCCGTGGTGCCTGCGGAGGCCAGGATCCATTTACCCCCATCTTTAAGAAGTTCATCTACTAGGTTAACGAATTCGTCACAGTTTGCTACTGTGATGATCATCCATACATCCATGATCGTCAATAGATTTCGAAGCATCTTAGGTACAGCATTCTTTATTTAAGCTGTTGAAAATAAGTGTGATGTGAAGATGAGATGAGAGAAACGTGGTGCTTACTTTTTTTTTCTTTTAGGGGAAATAAGCATTTGTATAGTTATACTATACTATATTTTTTCATTAAGTTCTAAAGTATGTTGGTTTGTTATTTCCTCTATCACGCACATAGCAATGATTGACGTGGTTTTCGGCATGAATATCTTGAAGGAGGAAGCTCTCTGAGAATATATTCGTAGATTAGGGTTGGAAAGTAACATAATCAGACAATTCCTATCAAACGATAAAATATTTATTTTGTTTTTATAAAAGATAATTAAAACCTTTTGAATTACGCTATATAAATATAAAATTTTCTTTTTCGAGAGATCTTACCTTAGTTTAATAGTTCCATGATTCGTAAAACCTGAGAGCTATAAAAACGAGATGTTTCGATAAAATCAAGCGGGAAAGTAAGTAAGTATTTTCGATAGAATTCCTTTTCACAATATTGTTATGTTCAAGTTTTACTAGCAGTTTGAATATTTTATTGTACTTATGCCTACTAGTTGTGCCTATGGACTTATAGAGTGGGATCTGGCCTGCGTCATTTTAATTATTTTACTAGATGTGCCTAGCGTTTTCACTCGCTACTTACTGGAACCGTAATTAGAACAATAATTTTCAAAAATAAACGTATAATATTGTATCGATATTACTACGGGTAGCTATTGTCTGTCTTCGTCTCTAGCCAGAATGTGTAAATTAGGTTTCTAACGAGTGTTACCACACATCACATTCATTTTAGGTAAATAGTTAATATAATACGGATCATTTTCAAAGGCACTTTCAATCTTGGTTATATTGCCTCTCATAAGGTCTGCAGTATCGGTTATCGGGCTTGGTGACAAATATGCAACATGAAGTTCAGTAACGGGCGTCCTCGCATTCAATCCAATGAGAAGATCAAAGAAAGGATTGAATGGATCCGAAATAATAACAAATGTGTACGACCTGAGTTTTCGCGTCACCGGATGCCAGCAAACTGTTGATTTCAGCATCGAATTCAGCGTCAAATTTGGGTTTGAAATATCTGGCCATTGGTGGATAGGGCCTACAGAATAGAATTGTTGCTCTTTAGTTGCTCTGTCTATCCCAGTTATTGTGACCACCTTAACCTTGTGAACTGTATGGTTGTATGTGTTATAGATACAATTGTTCTCCTCGTCATTATCTGTTACACTCATAAGGACGCCATTTTTGTTAGGTGGAGGTGCATCGGAAAAACTGCTCGCAGAACCGCAAATGAAAATTTCTTTGCTTTGAATTAATTTTTCTATGAGGTCTTTTGGTTTTATGGGTCCAATTATTGATGTGAAAATCATGAAAGTTACTGTATATTGCGGCATTTTCATTATCTAGATAAAACACTCTGTCTCGACGAATCTGCTGAAAAGTTTCATTGTTTATTAATTCTTACCAACAAGTATAAGAAATATAACACGAACATCGGACTTGCATGATGAAATTATTAGTATTGCTGGGAATGTAATAGCCTTCAACAAAGGTTGTCCTTTTTCATAGGCATTTTTGGTTTCAATGGCATTCATATATTCGAAAAAAGATCCGTGTTTTTTTTTAAGTTTCTATAATAATCTTTGAAATCGTTCGATCTTAACAATAAATCTGAAGGTAGATATGATGGGACCTACCTGCCCTTATTTTATTTTCACCATATTATAAAAGTATAGTCATATAAAAATAAAAGTTAATAAAATTGGTTAAAAATAAGTAGGTATGTCTCATTTTATACCTACGTACGTACGTTATGCTGCTTGTAATATATTTTAGTTTATATCTAAAACTAATTTCAGCACGGGGCATTTTTATAACTAAACATAATAACGTTTTATTCAACTCACAACAAGTCAGTGTTTTCTGTTCGAAAAGTTCTAAGGTTACTCCTTACATTATTTTATTACTACGTGTAGTAAAAAAATGGCGAAAGAAGGAAATGGCAAAGGCTTATGTTCGGTATAGGGTTTCGGCAGGGGGGTGTCACTCCGCAGTTTAGATATGTTCGGCCGGCGCTCCGTCCCGGGTGGAGAATGCAAGGCAAAAGTCAGTCGCCGCTCGCACGCTAGCCTCGTCGCACGTAACTAAGCATACGTGATAGAAAGAGAGCGGTATATCTAGGTGAATATAGCGAGCGGTATCCAGCGCTGCGCGAGTTGAATTGCTACTTTATTGCCTAGTAGATAGAGACCTTATTTATTTCAATTCCTTTGCGGAGGTAACTTTCTGTACTAGTACTATTATTTATTCTGTGGTTTGGGTCCCGGGACGTCTCGTGTCTCGGAGTCTCGGGACTTAAGAAATTTAGTTGTCACGATTGTTGTAATTATAAATAATGTTATTTTCACCCTACTACTACCCTAGTTTGGTAGTAGTGGGCATAGTGACATAAGCTACAGATATAATGATGGTGGGTATAATGTTGATGATGGTGCAAAAAGTGAAGATAAATATCAGAAATATGACGACAGTACGTTTAACCACGAAATATATAATATTAACCACTAAGTACACGACAATGTGGCTGAAGTTATAACTCAATCTTAAAACATCTAGAAAATCTAACAAGCATTGCCGTAAATAGGGTGGTACCAGCGCACCAGCCCAGGTAGCTAGGCACAGGGCGCATGAAAGGATAGTTACGGCAATGATTACAAGCCAAAATCGTACGCAGGGAGGAAGGAAGACTAAGTACAGATGGTTCCAATCTAAAACAATTTTCGACTGTAGAGCCTACGGCTATAGAAAGAAATTAAAGATGCACGATGTCCTTGAAATTCCATATCCACATTACTGTATTGACAACTAAATACTTAATGTGCTATTTCCAGCAACCACACAATAGATGTCGCTATCATGGCTATCCCGCGGGAGGCAGACGGCATGAAAATGAGAAGCGCAGACGGTTTCCGACATAACGTCGACTTTGGGAATAGTTATAATACCAGCGACGAGCGATTTATTATTGATTCGATTTTTAATCACGTAATTATGCTAACGTTTCCTGAATGTATGAATAGGAATTAAGCAATACATTTTGGTCGCGGGCAACCGGTGGATGCAAATGGTAGGTTGTTGTAGGTACAATGTGGCGGTCTAAAGGCCTTCGTTTAGCAGTGGTCGTCTGGGCTGACGATGACGATGATAAATGCATTGTGGAAGTTCCTCAATATTCTCATAATCGGGCTATTATAGCATGTAGCCAATTGCTGGACATAAGCATAAACATGCCACAGCCGATCTTCGGCTAGACCTTTTAGACACGAACTGTTGATAAGTGATGATGTCATTGAAGATGAGCATGCAAACTTAGAAGATAATATAATCCCTCTTGATCTTCTGAAGAATTAGATTGTATTTCTTGAAAAACAAAGAAACCAGCAGCTGTTCGTCCTTGGCTATAGGAATTAGAAACGTACTGCTGAAACGGCTTGGGGATCGCAAACTGCTCACCACCGTTAACCCAGAGGACGATGCTGCCCGTCCTCCGGTGTTTCTGGATGCAGTTTTAGGACAATAATTAGTTGTAAGGGCTATGACGCGTTTACCTTTCAACTTATTCACATTTACGACGGCGATAAGTAGCGCCTGATCATTACTTGCGTATCGCTCGTAGATGCGCCAAACCTTTAGGCGCCGTCTATCCTCCATGCCGCATTGCCATTCCGTTGTCGTGCCTTGCATGACATACCGTACTCCTGCCATTGTGTGAGGACTGGACCTTTGTTGGCCATTGTTATGAGCTTGCCCGATTACCGTCCTCTTAATACGTTTTATGACGTATATCCGCTGATTGTGGAACCACACAAGAACAATTTGTGTAGGTCAGAATGTCAGCAGTGTGTGAAATGAGTTTTATTTTTATCAGATGTACATAGGTTTTTTATGATAACCGAGTAAAGTATCTTTATAGACCAGACGCTTTCGTAATGGTTTTATATAAAGGTAATAAGATGCCCATAACCGTTGCGCGGTACCAACAAGTTTTAGACGTAAAACAAGTTTATCAGTGCATTATTGAGTGCTCATTACTTTGTAATATTCCATGGTGCGTAAAAAACTGCAGGATATTTCACGCAGCGTCATTTAGCCCCAAACTAAGCAAAGCTTGTACTATGGGAACCATATAACTGATAGAATCATGATAAAATACTTTAAACCTTATTTTAAATACATACTTCTATTACTACAACACCCAGACACAGAACAAACTTCTATGTTTGTCACATAATTGTTTTTTCCCTGGGTGGGGATTGAACCCACGCCCTACAGCTCTGAAGGCAGACATACTGCCAACTGAGCTAAAAGGCAGTCAATAAAGCTTACTTTCACTATTTTATCTTGCTCTGCTTAATTTTTTTGGTGTGTCAAGTAACTTTGGTCTTGACCCAGATCAGATATTTTCTGTAAAAAATATTAGATCAGTTATTTATCATTATATATTCATTCTTCTATCGTGTTATAGTTGAACTGACGAAAGAGTTTCATTATTATACATTTCACTGAATTAAATATAATAAGAATTAGCAATTTTTCCTTTGCCTTAATGTATTACTTGTCAACCCTACAAAAAAGCAAATAAATAAGTAGAATCTGAATTATTATGTATAAAAATAACATACCTAACTTGCCACAAATTATTCGCGTTTTCTTAATCATTCGTTTAATTTAAACCAAAGAACCAAGGTCACCGACATAGCTCACAGGGTTTGCAAGTTGAAGTGGCAATGGGCAGGCCACATCGCTCGACGAACTGATAACCGATGGGGAAGAAATGTTCTTGAGTGGCGACCGCGAACCGAAATACACAGCGTAGGCGCGGCCTCCCACTATATATATATATATATATATAGGTGGACCGACGACATTGTAAAAGTCGCGGGCAACCGGTGGATGCAAATGGCAGGTTGTCGTACAGTGTGGCGGTTTAAGGGGGAGGCCTTAGTTCAGCAGTGGACGTCTCCAGACTGATGATGATGTGTTCAATTTAATTAGTCAAGTTCGGATCAACAACTTACTCTTGCGTTTAAAATAATTGCAATAAGTAAGATAATATAATTGTCAGCCTTTCAACTACTTTATAATTATAACCATAAAAAATGTGCGTGTCGATTAAAAACGTCAAAATTCGGTATAGCGCTCCCAAAATGAATTCGTGAACCAATAAATCATTTTTCGTACCGCACCACAATTATTTGGACTATATCATGGCACGATCTGAAACCCATTAAGTTAGGCCGTTAAACGCGGTCAGTGCAGCAAAACCATAGTAATGTTATGGTACGTTATAGCTGAGTTAGAACATTTCCATAATTCGGTTTGGCTTCATAAAGACATAGTGGAGAACTTAGCAGTGACTTAACTTGACCACTACCAACATACACCTATACTGTAAATGGACGGTTTTTGTAATGCTTTTGAGTGAAGATCGAGACGTTCGCCAGTGTGTGCAAAGTCACAGAACTAACGAGTATCGCTGCCGGATTTTATGAGGCAGGTTTATCTCCGCAACGGCTTGACCGCTTTTCATTATCATCATACCTATACTTATACAGCTCCATGTAAACCACTGGAGCTACTATGCCTGTGGCCTTGAGCCTGGCTCCGCTACTTCAAGGAGCTGCGTTGGCTCGGGTAGACGCTGGCGGAGGAAATGCACAATACACCCCAAAGAGTTTTTGCGGGAACACGGAAAAATCATGTCGTTGCATTCTATTATTTTCTTAATCTTGTGTCTTTTCGCGAATTAATGATAAAAATGGTGGTGTTTTATTCATTGAGTGTTGAATTACATGCACGAGTGTGGGCAAGTGATATAATGTGGTGAAACATGTCTTTTTCTGTTGTTTTCAAAACTCCGTAGAAGCTCATAGTAAAGTCACCACAACTTTACTAGGGCATGACTTGGACTCGACTATGATTTATTTCGTGTGACTGACTGTGATTTCATGACATATTAACATGATTTTAATTTAAAAAAACTTGAAAATGTATAAACTTGCACTGGCACAATGCACAATGTACGATGCCAAAACATTAAAAAAAATATACACCCAAGCGGGACGTCAGTGCAGGACTTATCACCCCCACATTCAATAAGAATAAGAATAGTATGTAGTGCCAGATATGAGAGCTTGCGCACAGAATCCTGCGCCGCACTGTACTGCGCTCGTCACCCTGAGATATTAGATGTCAAATCTCTCCATACCTAGTAATTTCGTCCTGGTACATCTATCCTATCCTATTTTTTCTCATCTCAAAGGTATTTTTGTACTAGCCGATCAGTAATCCGTCTTTAGTCTTAGAGGAGTAAGTTTCTTTTAAAGTCTTTTAAGGTCTTATTGTAGCTCCATAAGTTTATTACCTGTGGCAGGTTTCTCAGTTTAAGTATAGCACGCCCTTAACTCCGGCGTAAGCCCCCTCTCTCCTTAGCACAATACCTCACCCCTTACATTTCCGGGCGAAGCGACGCGTAACGCAAGCGGTCACGCATCGAGGCTACTCAAGGCATAAGCGACATAGGAAGCACGTCCTGATATCAGAGCAAAAGAGTACGGCATTGGTATTCCCTGATTGCAGTAAAGGCCAGCTAAAAGGGGACATCTTGGCTCAGGTTGGTTGTAGTTTGGACTCTAGCCATCTATCCAAAGAGCTCAAGTAGATTAGGACTGTAACGACGAGTGGCCCACGTTGTCTTCTTTCAGACAGCATAGCGTGGGAGATGCTGAAATGCAGCCGATGACTCTAGTTCTTTCCAGATGAGATCCTAGAGCCCTCCATCAATTTACCATGGTAGGCCACTAGAAGAGTTTTTATCATCAGCTAAAAGACTTTCGTTGCCACCTACATTCAAGATTATAGTCGAAAAAAATAATCTTCCCTCCTCTAGTCACTTTTGTTCACATTTTCGATCAAATACCAGCACAAACATGAAGGAGAATTAATCGGGTACTTATCAGCGCAGATTAAGTTAGGCTTGCTTGGATCACTTTTTAGATCACTGCATTAGCACACAAGTTGTCTCTTCCCAATTAAAGAGCACAGAAAAATAACCTGGTGCCTACTCCACATTACCCTACGGATGTAAGAATATTGAAAGAACTGTACGTTACGATCTTGATACTGATTCGTTGTTTAAAGACCAGTTGACGCCTAAATAAATCCTTGTAAACCACAATATTGTGTTAGATAGTCAAAATTTCATGCTGTCAATGCTAGCAAGCATACCTGCGCAAGCACACTTTACAATGATATACAAAATTTTGAAAAGATGCCAATCCGAACTTTTCACATAAGTTTAGACCTTTTAGTTTCAAAAAGAAATAATAAATCTCGAAGGGCATACAGTAGGCGCAGAGGCGCTTGTCCTGTATTTAGTCTAATTCTATTTCAATGTGATGGCAATAAGTCACTGACGGCCCGCTTGGGTTATACGTATACCTACCCCACCAGCATCTAACCAAGCCAACACTCCTTGAAATACCGGAGCGGGGCTCGGCAGCTGGGATAGTAAAAGTGGGAAGTGGGAAGTGGGTGTGGTAATAGTGGGAAGTGGGATAGTAGTAGTAGTGGGTAAAATAAAGTGTGAATTATGACAAGACATAGTAGCTATATTGTAATGTACCTCGTACCCCGCCGTGTTTGTTCCTCAGATTAACCTACTAAGTCCCCTGGGCACTCTTTCTAGCCAGGGCAAGTCTGACATCCACTCCCGGCGACGGTCAAGCCGAAATTCGTACCGTCTGAGGAGCCCTTACACTTAAATTAGGTTTAGTGATATCTGCGCTTGCCAGACGTTGGTAAGAGTTGGCTGTAAGAGGCCAACAGCAAGTCATACATTAAAAAAAATGTAGTTCCGAAGACATTCGATGTTGAGGAGCTGGTTTTATGGTGGACTGGGAAAGTAGTCACTATAACTACCTAATGGAAAATGATACAGCCGCCTAAGTTCATTAAATTTTTCAAATTGTTCACGTGTAAATGTAATAAAACATTTTTCTAATGAGATTTTCAGGTTTATCGGTACATGTCTTAATTTTGGGAATCAAAGACCCATCTCAGAGGCCAAAGTGAACATAAATTGTAATTCGTGACTGCATTGGGTCTCGAAATACCTAATTAGTTTCACCCTTCGTCCTATCCCCTTTCTTTAGTCCGTTTTTATGATAAAATAAAATTCTTTTCCTCTACAATCTCAGTCGGCTGTTTGGATATTCTGACCGGATGTGTGCGTGCCTACAAATGGCTGTAAAACTTATACGATTATATTGAAGTGCGATTATTGTAGTTCGTTTTATTTGTTAAGGTTGACATAGGTACTGGGTTTTAAATCACATCTCACCTGTTGTTAAGAGACGTTGCATTCGAATATGGTAAACACACCTGGAATGGGTGTAGGCCCTCAAGAGAGGGCTGGCGGAATACACCATTTAAAGCGATACTCATACTGCATCGTGCCACACGGCCGTGCAAGGAAAAACGTAGCAACGCCGACGACCGACGCGCAGAGATGCGTTTTCAGTGTGTCTGTGTTGTACCACGTGAGTTTTCTATACAAACTGAGATACTTCGGTATAAACATTGTTAAAAACGCACTACCGCGCACAGCCGCGTCCGCGCGTGTATACGTCTAAGTGCTTGGTGGCAAATTTACGATTTGGGTGGTATTTATAACTAGACATTCGTCCACCTCAAAAGGTTGCCTGGAAGAGATTGCTTTTAGCAATAAGGCCGCCACTTGTTCCAATATTTAAGTTTATTAAATTATTTCCTATATTTAATATGTATATAAAATATTCTAAAATATTTATTCCCGCGGGGAAGTAGTCCTTTGTTTTTTGTTATGCAACCGCCAAGCAGTGAAGCATTAGGTACGGTGTTTTAGTTTGAAGAGCAATGTCAGAGGAACTACTGGACACGAAGAGATTTGACATCAAATATCTCAGAGTGACGAGCGCTGTGCAGTGCGGCGCGGGATTTTGTTTGCAAGTTCATAATTCTGGCACTGCTATAGGTACTGTTATGGGTAGGCTTGGTGCATACCACCGGGCGAGTAACTCGCGCGCCTCGTTAATCCATTGCATAAAAAAATAAGTACCAAAGGCCCGAAATCCTTACGTGAAGCTGATAAAAGAATATTCAAAGGAATGGTTTTAAGATTAAGGTAGCCCCTATAGAATACAGCTCGGTTGTAATTGGTGGTCGTTTACCGCGCAATTCTGACCACTTACGTAGATTGACACCGCAAATGGTTTGTGGTGAGGCTTCATGTAATTTTGCGTTTAGTGACCGTTTTGAAAACCGTTGGCTAGGTGTGAAAAGCTTAATAGTTACTGCTTGCTTGTTGTGCTTCCTGTTTTATATTATTTTCCCATGATAAATATACCCACTTAACATCACATTATCAGCCATAAAACGTCCATTGCTGAACGAAGGCCTCCCCCCAATGGAGGGGTTTTGCCATAATCCCCACGCTTGGCAGGCGATCTTGGGGATCGCAGAATGCTCACCACCGTTAACTGAGAGGACGATGCTGCCTATCCTCCGGTGGTTCTGGTTGCAATTTTAGGACGTAAGTACCTACCTAGGCCCAAAATAAGAAATTATTAAATATAGGTACCCAGCTTAATAAAATAAAACGAGGATTCATACCATTCACCCGGCCGTGTCATACCAAAAACTCCGCTAAGACGCGCAGGCGCAGCAGTTTGCATTTAGCTCGATCAAGTTTTGCTATTGCTCCGGTCTTGATTAACAGTCACTATCACTTTGTATTGTTAGCATTAATCTCTATAATAGAGTTGCTATTTTATGAATAACTATAATAAGTAGATACAAGCAAATTTTCAGGCAATTTTTTTTTTCTTATACTTGCACTCCGTTCTCAGTTTACAGTTTTCACGTTCTGTTTTCCCTATTTCTCGAGATCAAAGTGTTAGTGAGTGAATAGAAAAGAAAAGAAGCGAGTATAGATAAATATTGGAGATCATTTCCCACAGCGCTATCTAGCCCCAAACTAAGCTTACTATAGTCGATATCTTCGCCGACAAATGAGTAGCATTCGCCATTCACTCTCTGGACAATTGTGAGCAATTCAAATTGTAAATAAGTAGGTACTAATTAGTGTTAAGTTTTTCTAAATGAACTTAAAACTAATAAAGTATTATTAACTTTAACTATAACTTATTATAAGAATTCTGTTATTATAAGAACTATTCAGTATTCACTACTTTTATAGTTTAGCATGTAAGAACCTGTACATATTTTTAATATCTAAGTTTTAAGTCTTTTTATTTTTCTTGAAGTCATCTATCTATCTTCTATCTAAAATAATAAAAGGCTCTGTCCTGACTGTCGTACAGACCCAACGGGGATTCCAATTTCGTCATTCATTCGCTCGCTGACTGGAGACACCACACTTCGCTCCGCATCGTCACTTCGCACCGCATCGCCGCACTGTACGGACGTTTCCGCCCGCTACTCGCTGCTCGCTGTCCGCTCCTGTCCGCCGGAGGCTCTGCCCCGCCGCCGGACTCACTCCGCTCGGCGCAACCGCGCCGCTCGTACGCCTCCGCCTCCGAAGCCGCCGCCGCGCAGCTTCGAGTCCTAGCACCCGTTACCTCGGCCACGTGGTGTTTGCGTTAATTTATTAGCGTAAACTCTAACGAGTCGAGTGTGATTGTGAGTGCAGGGCTCTCACCGCTTCGCAGCCGGGCTTCCGGGCCTGCTGCCTTCGTCCAAACCGCTCTTTTCAGAGCGAACCACTCTTAGTGTTTTCATAAAATCCACGTGGGTGGTCGATCGCCTGACACTTCTAACGGTGACAACGAAACCGATCGGGCGTTGCCCCGGAGCGCCTGTTTTTCCCCCGTCTGGGGAACAACAGAATCCGGCTGGGTCTGGAACCACCGGCCTTGGGGTCACCCCTAGTCGACACCAGATATCGCAGGCACACAACCAGCTGCACAATAAAATAACACTGGCAGCTGGTACACCCTCTAGGTAATACACTAGGTACGCAGCCCCCTGTCTACCCCCGGCAGAGGGATCACACACTTTCTTCTCCTGTTGGGGACCTCCTCCCCCAACCCCCGCAACTCTCCCGCCTTAGGATGGTCTCCCAAAAGGATCTCGACGAAGCCATCAGCTTCGTCGCGAAAACTTTGTTGGACCACCTGAAGGCCAACCCCTCCGAAATGGAGGAATTCGTTCGCGCTCCCCAGACATACGCGCAAAAGTCTCTCGCCCGTCCTAAGACTCCACGAGGGCAGGCAGCTTCTGCCTGCAAACTGACGCCGAATTTTTCGGCGCCAGGCCCCTCAGTTCCCAAGCCTCCACCTCCTCCGAAACCCTCCGCCCGTGACGGGAGCCACTCTCGGCTTAGGGGTCGCGCTCCAGCAAGGAGCCGATCCCGGTCGCGAAGTCGCTCCCGCCACGGACGCCGCTCGTGCTCCCCTACCCCCCGTCCACTCCGTCCGTCCATTTCGGACAGCCCCGATTCTCCAGAAATGGACACTTCTACCCAGGACGACGGCTTCACAGTCGTCGCCTCCAAAAAGGGTAAAAAGCGTCCCGCTACCACTGCTTCCCTCCCTCCTCCCCCCAAGGCCCCTTGCCCCACTTCAGGGACTAAACCTGCCTCCGACTCCGCCCAATCGGACTCTCCGCTCCGTTCGGAATCGGACGCTCCGATTGTCGACCCTGCTCCCCATCCTAAGACCGGTACCATAGTTGTCCGCAACCGGGAACTATGGGAACTCGTCTCGCGTAACCTCTCGGATCTACAGATCCAGTTTTCCGCCAAACCAAACAAAGACGGCATTATGGTCCGTCTAGCCTCCCCCGACGACTACCGCAAAGCCACTACCTACCTCCGCGACGCGAATATTCACTTCCACAGATACGCTCTCGATGAGGAGAAAGACATCCGAGTTGTCGTAAAGGGCATCCCCAAGGAGATTCCCTTCCTGGCAATCCATAACGACCTCCTCACCCAAGACCTCCCTGTTCTTTCGGTCAGCCGGATGTACAACGGCAGGACCAAAGAACCCTATGACATGGTGCTGGTCACTCTTACGAATACCCAGGAAGGGAAGAAAATTTGGACTACCAAACGATTCTCCATCTCTCCGGCCTCGACTTCCAAGTCCCTCACAAAAAGTCAATTCCAGGACAGTGTCATCGTTGCCAGCTATACGGACACTCTGCCCGCTACTGCTACGCACCCTTCAGGTGCGTGAAGTGCGCGGGCGATCATAGCACCGCGGAGTGCCTTCGTAAGAAGGACGACCCTACTCTCCCCAGTTGTGTCCTCTGTGGCACTCAGGGCCATACCGCGAATTATCGCGGCTGTCCCAAGGCCCCTAAGGCCAAGAAACCCTTACCGTCTCGCTCAAAAACAGCTGGCCCTAAGCCAAAACCTGCCCAACCCCGCCAGGTGTCAAAATTCGTTGACGCCCCTGTCCCACTGACTAATGCATGGTCAAATCCGCCCAGCACTCCTCAGGCGACTCAACCGCTCCCACCCGCCCCTGCGCCATCTCCCGCTCATGCCAAGACCCAGGCCCGCCCTGCCCTTCCGCCCAAGCCCTCCACCCCCAAACGATCCGCCCCTGGCTCCTCCAGCCCGAAAGCGGATCTACTCCTCCTCGCTGAAATTGCGATGTCGGTTAACCTCGACGAGGTTCGACATGTAGCCCAGAAGGTCCGGGAGAACCATAATCTCATCGACATCCTCGATGAGCATTATAGGCTCTTCGGTGCACTACAGCGCTTCGCCCCCAACGTCCTTAGGAACCAACATGCATAGTACACCCAAACGTGTTAGACCCCGCTCCCTTTCGTTGGCATGGTTTAATGCCAACGGCATCACCACCGAATCAAGGGACCAGCGTCCCTTGATTCGGCACTTCCTCTCAACCCACCAGGCCGATGTTATGCTAGTGAACGAGACCTTTCTAAAACCTAGCAAGAGGGATCCCAGGATCGCAAACTACTCGCTCGTTCGTAATGATAGGACTACCACCATAAAAGGCGGTACTCTCATCTATTACAAAAGGTCCCTTCACTGCATTCCCATCGACACCCCTTCTCTCTCAGCAATGGAAGCTTCCTGTTGCCGCCTTTCGATGACCGGTCATCAACCCATTACCCTAGTATCCTGCTATCTCTCCGGTAACAAGACTCTCCTCAGGAGTGACCTCGAGGCTCTTCTCTCTCTCGGAAGCGCAGTCATTCTGGCTGGCGACTTCAACAGCAAGCACATTTTATGGGGCTGCAACACGACCAATACGAAGGGAAACCTTCTGAACTCCCTCTCTGACGACCTCAACTTTGACATAGTTCCTCCCAGTACTCCGACCCACTTTCCCCTGAACTTGAACTACAGACCTGACGTACTCGACTTAGCGCTTCTAAAGGGCGTGACCCTCCAGTTACGCTCATTGGAAGTACTACACGAACTCGACTCTGACCACCGACCCGTCCTCATGCATTTAGGCCCCGATCCGACTGACAGACCTCCTCTGACTAAGACCGTGGTCAACTGGAAGCACTTAGGCGATACCCTGAAAGCTTGTAGTTCCCCTGACTTGGACAGAATCCCTGACGACATTGTTACCCCTGATGACATCTCTACCTCCATTGACGCTCTCACTAGCCACCTCCGCACCACCGTTGGTGAGGCCTCAAAGCAGGTTCCAGCCGAGGGAGACCAACGCTGGGCCCTGCCTGAGGACGCGAGGGACCTACTGAGAGCGAAACACGCTGCCACTAGGGCATTCGATCGAGCTCGCACCGAGGATAACAGAGCCACTCTGCGGTATTACGAACGTGCCGTAAAAAACCGCATGAGTGAACTCCGTAATCAACGGTGGGATGACTTACTCTCGGGGATCGAGCCATCCCACCTGGCATTCTGGCGGCTGACTAGATCCCTGAAATCAGACTCTGTTACGACTATGCCCCCTCTCACCCGACCTGACCTCCCCCCCGCGTTTGACGACGAGGAAAAGGCCGAATGCCTGGCCGACAGCCTCGAAACGCAGTGCAGCCCCAGTTTAGAACATGTCGACCCTGCTCACCTCGATAAGGTGAACAGTGAAGTCGAATACAGATCCTCACTTCCCCCCTTTGATGAACTCGAGCCTGTCACAGCTTCCGAGGTTGAGTCGATTATTAAAGGCCTCCACACCAGGAAAGCTCCAGGTGCGGACGGCATCAGTAACAAAGTGCTCAAGCACTTCTCCATTACGCTAGTTCACCTTCTAGTTAGCATCTTCAATGCGGCCATCGCCAATTGCATTTTCCCCGACGCGTGGAAATCCGCCGACGTCATCGGCATCCACAAACCCGGCAAGAAGGCTTCCGAGCCCTCTAGCTACCGTCCCATTAGTCTCCTCAGTACCCTGGGCAAGGTCTACGAGCGCGTCCTTCTGAAGCGCATCTGGTCCTGTGTCAAAGACAACAACCTCCTCCCTGATGAACAGTTCGGCTTTAGAGCCAGACACTCTTGCGTCCAACAAGTACACCGCATCACGGAGTACGTCCTAGAAGGTTTCAACAAGAAACCCGGCCATGGTTACACCCACAAGCCGTTCCCCCAAGGGACTGTAGCGGTGTTCCTCGACGTCGCGAAAGCTTTCGATAAAGTCTGGCACAACGGGCTGATATACAAGCTGTATCAGCTCGGGCTGCCAGACCGTCTTGTACTCATAATACAAGACTTTCTCAGGGCTCGAAGCTTTCGATACCGCGTCGAGGGACAACGCTCCTCCCCCCACGACATCGGCTCCGGAGTCCCTCAGGGCTCCGCTGTGGCCCCGATTCTCTTCTCGCTTTTCACCTGTGACATCCCCCGCACCCCCAAAGTGGAGCTTGCTCTCTTTGCCGATGACACCGCCCTCTACACCAGAGGGTGGAACAAGGTCATTCAGCTAGCCCACCTTCAACGAGCCCTCAATCTCCTCGGAGACTGGTTCAAGAAGTGGGCTATCACCGTTAACCCCGATAAAAGTGCAGCCGTGTACTTTCATCCGTTCAAAAGACCTCCTTCTAAGCATATCACGCTCAACGGCCAGCCCATCCCATGGGCTACCGAGACCAAGTATCTCGGTGTGACCCTTGATCGTCGACTCACGTTCTCTAAGCATATCCAGTTAGTTCGCAACCGAGCAGCCTTCTTCTTAGGCCGGCTCACTCCCCTTCTCAACGAGCGTAGTAAATTGTCCCTTAGAAATAAGGTTACAATTTACAAAACTTGTATTCGCCCCGTCATGACGTACGCCTCCGTGGCGTTCGCTCATGCCTCCAGCATAGATCTAGAGAAACTCCAAATCATACAAAATAGATTCATCCGCAGAGCAGTCGGTGCTAGCTGGTTCATGCGAAACTCCGACCTGCACTGCGATCTCGAACTCCCCTCCATCCGTCAGTACATTAAGTACGCTTCGCGCCGCTATTTCGATGCGACCCCCCACCATCCCAATCCACTCATAGTCCAAGCATCGAACTATACGACGGACACGACAGACCCACCCCCCTTCCGTAGACGCCCCAGACACGTCTTGGGCGACCCGGACGACCCCATAGCCGTCATCACCTCGGCGGCGCTGGGCTCGCCTGATCCGACCACTCCTAGCAACAAGAAGTATTCCGTCTTTGGTATAGGCGCCGGTTACCAAAGGCACACAAACACGCACCGACCTCGCCGGCGAGGTCGAGGACTCCCCAGATCTGTCAGAAGATCTGTTAGATTCTCTCCAAGTAGTCAACCAGATCAATCTACTAGGGCCCCAGGGCATACCCCTTCTGGGGTGCCAGGGCAAGTCTGACCCCGCTCCCGGCGACGGCCAAGCCGAGGTTCGTACCGTCTGAGGTGCCCTTGAGCTAGTCGCCTTTAACCTAAACCTAGGCCGAGCGCCGTTTGCGCTTGCCTAAAGTCCGGTGACGCTGTAGAGGCCATCTGAGGCCAACAGCATAGTCATTCATAAAAAAAAAAAAAAAAAAAAAAAAAAAAAATGTCGTACAGACTTGAAATTTGGAGGGTGTATTCGTCTCGATGCGGAGGGGGGGGAGTAAGAAAGGATTTTTCGAAATTCGACCCCCAAGGGCGGAAAAGGGGGGGAAGTTTGTATGAAAGTCCTTTGTTTTTGGACTTTTAGTCACGAAAATTTGGATTTGGATAGCTAATTTATAATTAAAAATACTGTTTTCAATTTTTTTTGACAGTGACGATTTGAGTGGGGTGGAAAGGGGGGGGGGATGTTGTATGGAAAGTTCTTTGTTTTTGAAGTTATAGTGATGAAAATTGATATTTGGGTAGTTCATTCAAAGGAAGGGAAGTTGGAGGGGGTGGGGGGGAGTTGGTAGAGTCGGTAGAGTCGGTAGAGTCGGTAGAGTCGGTAGAGTCGGTAGAGTCGGTAGAGTTCGGTAAAAAAATTGCTCGGGATGAATTAAAGTGGTGAATTTTGGGAGCGGGCCGAATTTCTTCCGTACGCGGACGAAGTCGCGGGCGACCTCTAGTTTAGATATGTACGTTGTATTTATTTTGCTATTTTATACAGGTAGGTCTATAATACTTTCTGGCCTCGTTAATGGCACATTCAGTATAATAGTATAATATAAAAATGTAACGCATAGGAATAAACCTGTAAGATGCATTTTACATGAATAAATTGAAATTGAATGGCATTTAGATAGCAGTAAAATACTATAGATAAGTACTTTTTTATGTAAGTACTTACTTATAATACATACAACATCAAGAAACAGAACAATCATCTATACCTATTAATCACATAAATCTTTGTCCTGGGTAGGAATCGAACCCATGCCTTTCAGCTCTCAACGCAGACATTCTGAGCTATAAGGCAGTCAGTCACAGACTTACACAGAATGACATGGAGTAGTACTAGGTACTAAGCCGAAAAAGCTCTTGTACCTAATACTGGACCACTTTTGATAATCATTTTGATATAGTCAGATTATAGCCAATGGCATCCCAATGCCATTGCCAATGTTGTGTCCGAAGTGTGTGAAGGTTGTGTCAATACAACCCGTATTTTGTGAAAACTTGATTAATAAGCACACGGACCGCTTTCATCATCATAATCATTCCGGCAATCAGTAGATCGCACCCTCATTAGTCGAACCACCTTTACGTCGTTAGCTCAAACCCGAGCGATTGTAGATTGTCGGATTGGCCCCTCGCGTGCCTCGGCTATAGCCGCCATGAGTATGTATGCTTAATACTGGCCACTGCGTTGTTATTAATCTTTATTAGAGTCTTAAGGGGTTCTGAAAGAACTTATGGAGTACCTAATATTCTAAAAGACCTCTGGAATTGTACCTAACTTTAACTTATACTTAGGTAGTTATAGGGCTATTACACGGTTTAGTCGCTAAACACAGTTATAACTACCTAATATAATCAGCCAGAAAACGTTGGACGAAGGCCTACCTCCCTTAATAGGGAGGGGTTGCCATAGTCTCCGCGCTTGGCAGGCGGCTTGGGAATCACAGAATGCTCACCACCGTTAACCGAGAGGCCGCTGCTGCCCGTACTCCAACTACCTCATAATTTATTATTTTAATATAATCTGTGGTAATACTAAGCCGAAGGATGGTAATTTTACTCTTTTTTAGACCTGCAGGGCTAGCATGCGCACCGCGAGAAACTTTTCTCGATTCTTAAAAACAGGACAAGGCTACGAATCTGTATAAGTTTGTCTCGTTTTCGCACGACATAAGTAAAGACACGACAAAATTTTCTCGCGGTGCGCATGCTAGCCCTGCTGGCTCCTTGACCAGGCTGTTTTATGGCAATAATGCATATTTAAAGTTGCCCGAGGTATGCGGTATGTATAAAGATAGAATGAATGTAACAGTAGAAATTAATTTAATGATAATTTATATTTTTGATGAAAATAATAAAATTCATTTTAATAATTAATTATTAAATTGTCCGTGGGGTCCTAGCGCTTTAAGGCTTTTAAGAAAATAGCAAAAGGTTAGTCGACATCACAGGAGACCGAAGAGCTGGCAGCTACCTCGGAGAAAGAATTAGTCTAGCTATTCAATGAGGGAACGCTGCCAGTATCTTCGGAACCTTGCCTAAAGGGACTCCGTTTAATAATATATTTTAGTTATTATATTATTATTATTTTTAAGGTTTTTAGTTTTAGGTTCATTGTTCTAGTATAGTTATATTATATTTGTTCCTATTAATTATTTCAATATAATATGTCTATATTTTTACCCAATTGTAAATGGCACGTGCATGTGGCTTGATGCTATCAGTAAAGTATTGTATTATACTCGTACTCATCATTGTGTTGGCCAATCCAGAAAATCACGAAAAGAAAATCAACTGTTCCATACATATCTGTATGTAGATATTTATTTTGTCTATAGCTCAGGGTGACGCAAGATTTTTCACAGTTCTGGCACTGCTACACTGTTTTGGGCAGGCATGATGCTACCACCAGGCAAACATATCGCTCGTCTCGCAAAATTGAAACACAAATTTCAAAAAAACATTCGTGTCGTGGATTCACTACATTTTTTCTAAGGAGCAGTTGGCTTTTTGCTTTCGTGGGTCCTTCAGGGTTAGCCCCATATAACGATTGCGAAAGATGCGCCATCGCGTAATAAACCAACGATTGAAAATTAACCCCGCGCCGTCATGTTTACGAGTGGGAAAGATATAGCACTTTTATGAGAGCAAAAGGGATAGCGCGCGTCTCGCTTCGTGAGCGCAGACAGGCGAGACAGACCCTAGGGCCGTTTTCACGGGGCTATTTGAGGGCGCGATATGACATATCTCCCTCCTTATATATATAATAATATCATTGGCCCCATAGTAAAAGTTGATCACAATAATGAATTAAGTAAATGATGACTTCCTTTGGTCTAAGGGCCGGTTTTTTGATCAGTAGTTAATTGAGCCAACTAATAGTTAAAAACGGTAACAAATAGTTAAAATCCCAATAATCCGGTTTTTTGATTCATAGTTAGCATGACCAGTGGTCAAAAATGTAACTAATGGTTAGCTAGTTAACTATTATAGTTAGCTTAACAAATGGTTATGGCGATTTTGACCACGGATCAAAAAACTGACCCTTAGTAATAGTTCGTAGTGCTATTATTTATTCTGTGGTAATATGCCGTCCCACGTAACCCCAGACAGGCCTGTGTCACTCCGCGTGTAGGTATTAAAAACATACCTACGGGCGGCGGCCATTGCGCAAGGGCCAATCTAGTAGGCTCGGCTCGGCGGCTCTTTCAATACGTATAACCATGTATAACTTATTATGAACCGAAGTATAGTGAATTAAGGCCCATATTCCTTCAAAAAGAAATTGGTAGGTATGTAAATGAACACGTGCTCGACTGGACCGCGAGCTAAATTAAACCATATTGTTTATCAGATTGAGTCATATTTCTTTGAAAACCATTGCGAAGTAAAGCTTCTGTTACTAGTTATTATTCTGTGCCCCAGATAACAGAAGCAATTAGGTACTTAACTTACCTATCAAATGTTCTGCCGCCACAACGTATTAATAATATATAATAAGTTCCTTATTATCTTTTAAATGGTAACGCTTTGAAGGGTACTGTAGCGATAACCTTACCGCAGCAGGGCGAGTCGCGTCGCAAAAATCCGCCTAGATCGCTTCCATACATTTTATTATGGATTTGCACACTATGCCGCGCCGCAGTCGGATTTTGCGCGACGGATACCCGCGAGTGCGACCCGCCCCGCAGCGCCTCGGCGGGCGTAGTGTACGATAGTTCAATTATAAAATGTAAGTATTTTTAGTCGGGATAGGCTTGCGTTAGGGACCTGGGTATGTCCTTAAATTGCAACTAGACCCACCGGAGGACGGGCAGCAGCGTCCTCTTGGTTAACAGTGGTGAGCATTCTGCGATTCCCAAGCCGCCTGCCAAGCGTGGGTTATTATGGCAACACCTCTCTATAAAGGGGGAGGCCTTCGTCCAGCGGTGGACGTTTTATGGCTGACAACGAGGCTTGCGTTTGACCACATCCTGCCTGATACGATGCGGTCTAGGTATGGAGCACGCTTACCTAGAAGGAACCCGTGTACTCTGAATTTGATGACACCCATATTGTAATATAAGGAAAACACAGACTCTGGCAGAGAGTTCCACAAGTATACTGAACTTGAAATCCGTCAAAGCACTGCGGCCGGCGCGTGCTAAGCAAGCATTGTGCGTTGCGATGCGGCCCGCTGCGCCGCGGCATAGTTTGCTCCTGCCTATAAAGGGCAAATGAGATTCTCCATCGAAAATCTCAAAGTAATCAATGCAGTGAGATCTCCTTTTTGTTTATTTTTTTTAGCGCGACCATTTTAGCGTTGCTGGACTTGGTTTGGTTTCTCAAAGTGCTGCGTTCATCTTTCATAATCGTTGCTCATATACATACTAATTTTAATTATACTAACCCTTCAATAAAAATAAAATTATACTAGATTTACGTTTAAAAAAATGTATTGTATAGTGTAATGTTGCGCTGCATTGTATTGCATTTACCTAGCAATCACATCAGGTAAACTTTATGAAAAGATAATAATTATAAATAAATACGTTTTAGCTGACTCAAATAAGTATTACAATAATATAGAATAAACCGAATAGATTGGAATGTATTGTAATATTTTTGTTTCATAACAGTTCCTGTCAGAGAATATTTATTTTATATTAGCTCGAAGCTATTCCTTGTATCTGTTTAGTAAGCCTACTTTATAAAGTATTGTATGATGTGTATAATAATAAGAATTCCATGAGAAAAGTGTAAATATTTCGGAATAGGAACCAAAACAAAGAATAGATTAATTTATAATTTTTATTTTCGATTTGTATTTATATCAACCAGTAATAGGCCGGGTAATTTTATAAAATAATATTAATATTAAAATCCCTTTTATTGGAAGAATTATACAAATCTTATACTAATTTGGCAAATCCAAATTCAATATTTTCAACTTAAATAAAATTATTACAATAATCATTAAAATATACATTTTTACAAAACTGTAAATGTTACGTAAACTAGTAAAACTACGAGACTATTTTGTTATAAAATACTTATAATTCAGTAGTTATATCTAATAAAACAAAATTATTAGAATTAAAACAATAATTAGATATACAGATATGCAAATTCTTCAATAAAGTAATAATTTCAGTTTAACTATGTATATACAAATTACGCTACAAATAAAATTAAATTTATGGTACATTTTTACAGTAATAATTACGTTTATACGTTACATACATTTGCAAACAAAAATACAACAGCAATACGATTGTAAAATTGAAATCTTTTGTCAAATTAGCAAAAGGCATTGCAAAAGTTATTTCAAAACGACTGATGTATTTCTATTCTGTTAAAAAACTAGTCCTGTCCTTTTCTAACGATTTGAAACACAAATTGGGAAGAAAGGAAGGCAAGATACGTACAAACTGATACACTCGTACGAATTCAGATCTTACGGAAAGACTTGGAATCATTAAATTAAACTATAGTATGTTCAATCATTCAATATTGCACGTTCAAAACGCTAGTGCCCGAATTTCGACAGGAAAACAAGGATATAAAAAACAAGACAAATTGGCAGTAACAGATTAACGTCATTTTTCTTCGTGGTGTCAACCGCAGGGTTAATAAAAGATTAAGATTTATTAAAAAAAAAACATAGTCGATCGATTATGTTGATCTGTTCTAAATATTGCCAACACAAAAAAAAACATTTGTAGCTTAATATGAAAAACCTACAACCAATTTTAGTTCAGGGAACGGCATTGCAAACGCTACTATATTATTTTTTATAAATAAAAAGACTCTTCACCCTACGCTTGACACCACTTAAAAAGAAAAAGCTCCACACATAATGACCATTTCGACTCTAAAGCCACAATATGTACAAAGCAATATTTTTGGCCTTTTCAAATCAAAACGGTGGAGTTCTCTATACTAATGTCGATTTTTAAAGCTTCCGTTGACTTCACTAAAATTTTTGCTGGTCTGATAACCTAATATCAAATCCCCTACTGGTGACCTACTACAATCTCATTAAAAAAAAAACATTTTACACTGATTTTTCTCTCGCTTTTTGTTTTATTATTAACTTACTGGATGCGCTTCAGGATATACGAGACTGAGTTCAATGTAAAATTATTTTGTATAGCAGGCCAACTGAACAGCAAAATTTATAGTAACTTCTGTCGTCTAAAACTTTGAAGGTGATTACGCAGTGCCAAGTTATCATCGAAATCTTTACGAGGACTCGAAACGTGTTATTTTGATTTTTGTTATTTATTTTCGTTAGAAGTTTTTTAATAAAATCAATATAATGTTGTAAAATAAAATAACAAAAATGTGTTTTTACTGCATTAACCAATTATTCGTATTTAACACGACAACAAAATAAAAATACTAGCATGCATACCGCATAATGTTTTTAAACTGTTCTTGTTATGCAAAAAACACATCAAGGCTACTTTGTATACGTAGTATACGTGTATGCGAAGTTTTGTACGACAAAAATTAGGTATAGACAAAACTAAACGCGGCGCGCATGCTAGACATAAAGACATTGTTTTTATTTTTTAGTTTTAGTTCAAAAGTATTTATGTGAAAACTCGACGGAGTGTTACAACCTTAAAATCGACATAACTACCCTACTATTAGAAACTCGGTGGGCCTCTCATGCTCTTACGTATTTATGTACATATTACACCCCACGCTACGTTCTAATTACATTAAATGTTTGGCATTTGTTTTGTGACTCTCCATTTATAACTATTTTGTACCTAATCCACTCATACTGCCATGCTATGGCACTTCTGCATTGAGGCACCAAATTTTCAAGGCACAATATTTTTTGTACAAAAATGAATTTGTTGCGGAAGTATTGAAAACGGTGATATATTACACATAAAAATGATAAGACAATAAATAGTACGTAACTTTTTTTTGTTTTATCAAAAAAAAAGTGTTTATACTGTTTTCCATAGTAGGTGAATTTATCACGAGCAGCTTTTGTGGCCATTCTATTGTTTTTCTTTAAACTAATTCGACTAAGTTGCTTTTATAAATTCCCAAAATTGTTATAAGAAAGTATTGGCAGCAATTTATAACCTGTCAAGTTTAAAAAATGCCACAATAGACACGACGATTTTTTTTTTTTTAAATAACTTTTTTCATTGAACGACGAATAAAGTGGTAAACGAAATTTCTGTTCAAAACATTACACTGAATCTAAAAGTTTATGTAATATATTACTGTACTTCAAAAACTTCCGCAACATAAATACAAACATATTCATTGTATAAAAATGTATACTATAACGTAAGAATCTTTGTAATATTGAACTCTTCACTTATGGCACTGCATTTGCACATATAAGTTAGTTCAGAGTCGTGTTGAAATTTACTTTATCAAATACAATATTCATAAGTTTATTATTTCAGTCTTCAATCCAGAAAATCTCAAAAGGCAATAGAAATCACAGTGATGTTTTGCAGCTTTATAATTATGGTGCCATTTTTTGCCAAAGGCCATTCTTACCAATGTTTTGTGTTCGATTATTGGGTTGAAATGACACTAATCAGATAAAGAAAACTGAAGGTGATGTATGGTTTATGAAAAGACATCATGTGTCATTTAATTTTAATCTAGAAACAGATAAATGTCTGTTCAGCGTTAAAAAGTGCGGACCAAAGACAAATAAGTACATATTGTTTTTTTTCAACCGACTTCAAAAAAGGAGATTCTCAATATCATTAAATTTTAATCTAGAAACAGATAAGTGACTGATCAGCGTTAAAAAGTCCGAACCAAAGACAAATACACATTGTTTTTTATAACCGACTTCAAAAAGGAGGTTCTCAATCGATTGTATGTTTTTTTTGTATGTTACGCTGTTACTCCGCCAATTATTAATTTCGTTTTAAAGATTCTATATTTATTTGGTAGGTGGTCCCATATAAATTGTATCAAAATCTGTTCAGTAGTTTGGTTTTTAAATCAAAACAACTGGAAAATACGAAGATGTCACCCAAGTAGTTGAAATTGAAGTCGGTTGTTTTTTTCAGACTTAGGCATTATTTTTAAGTAACACCTTTTATTTACTGCCATTTCAACCCAATCCCAAAAACACCACTCAAACCTGCACACCCAGCACTCTGTCCACAACAAAGTCATACCTCACATCTTCAGTCTTAATTTCTTCCTTTTCAAGATCTCCAGTTTCCTCCTCAAACGTTTCCTCGGCACTTATGATGGGGTTCTTGCATTCTACCACTTCGACCGGTCGACTGGCTTCGGTGTGTTGCTCCCTGCGCAGTTCGTATGACGTTTTAGAGGAGCGTCCGTCGGGAGTTCTTCTTTCTTCAAGGTCTGCTTCCCAGTCGTCTTCGGAAAGGATTTCTTCTACCTCTCCCTCTTCGGCCGGCAGGACTGGGATCGTTGGTTTGGTGCGTGTGAAGAATGCCATCTTTTCCCTGTAAATAGAGAAACAGAGTTAGTCAAGTGTCAGTCTTAATCATCAGATTTTTAACAAACTAAACTGTATTTCTGTATTGAGAATGAATCGCGAGCTCACTGCAATGGCTGGAGTAGGCTGTCAGGTGGATTAGAAAGAACCGGTTATAGTGTACCCTGCTACTGTAGCTGTTTTGTGTGCTCGCGCGCATTCGTAGGTAGGTATCATGATTTTATTATTATTTCGTAAGTTATTTACATGTTTAAATGCCTTTTATACGATTGTCGAGAATTTATGGTCTAGACAAACCTGTAGTAGGTTTTTAGACAATAGAAAAAATAATGTTTGATAAATTTTAAGTTTCGCAAAATATTTTTTTTAAAAAAACTAAGTTTTTAAAAACTATTCATCAGCTGCAAGACGTCCAACGCTGATGCAAACGCACTTTATTAAGGGGGCTTAATGAAGGGTTTGAAACACTCAGAAAGAACTATTTTGATCACTGTATTATTTGCTTAGTGTCAATGCAATAGGTGCAAAAAAATCTACTTATTCCACTGTCAACAAACAATTTATTTGGGACCTGGGTATGTCCTAAAAGTGCATCCAGAACTACCAGAGGACGGCCAGCAGCGTCTACAGAAAATGATCTATAGTATATACCTGCATTGGTAGGACCATTCTCGGCCTGTGCCACTTCGAATACACCAGAATCACCCGCCACCGACTCGTAGTGCGTTTTTTTTTGTAAGTATATTACGCGTTTACTCCGCCAATTATGTACTGATTTGATGATTGTTTGGTAGGTAATAGAGGTCCCATATAAATTTTATCGAAATCGGTTCAATATTTTGGTTTTTAAATCAAAATTACTAGAAAATATGAAGGTGTCATCCAGGTATTCGAAGTTGAAGTCGGTTGTATTTTTTTTACAGCGTATTATTTATGCCAAGCATAGAGATTATGGCAACCCCGTTATTAAGAGCCTTTCGTCCGGTAGTGGGAGTCTTCTGGCTGGTGGTGTGCGTGTGTAGCGAGTGTACACTGTATACTAACTTGAAGGTGACGAGGTCGGGCCGGCGGCCGCCCTGCCGCGAGCGCCGTGGTGTGCGTGTGTAGCGAGTGTACACTGTATACTAACTTGAAGGTGACGAGGTCGGGCCGGCGGCCGCCCTGCCGCGAGCGCCGCGGTGTGCGTGTGTAGCGAGTGTACACTGTATACTAACTTGAAGGTGACGAGGTCGGGCCGGCGGCCGCCCTGCCGCGAGCGCCGTGGTGTGCGTGTGTAGCGAGTGTACACTGTATACTAACTTGAAGGTGACGAGGTCGGGCCGGCGGCCGCCCTGCCGCGAGCGCCGTGGTGTGCGTGTGTAGCGAGTGTACACTGTATACTAACTTGAAGGTGACGAGGTCGGGCCGGCGGCCGCCCTGCCGCGAGCGCCGCGGTGTGCGTGTGTAGCGAGTGTACACTGTATACTAACTTGAAGGTGACGAGGTCGGGCCGGCGGCCGCCCTGCCGCGAGCGCCGCGGTGTGCGTGTGTAGCGAGTGTACACTGTATACTAACTTGAAGGTGACGAGGTCGGGCCGGCGGCCGCCCTGCCGCGAGCGCCGCAGCCGGTAGATCTCGCGGCACGTGCGGTGCAGCAGCTTGGTGGCGCGGTCGCGGCCGCCCTCCGCCGAGCCCGCGATCAGCCGCTGGAGCGTCTCGTCCTCCGCCACCCACTGCGCCACGGCGGGGTCGCCGCGTGCGCACGCCTCCTCTAACCTGTACAATTCATAATAAAATAATAATAATAAATATTGGGGGACGTTTTACACAGCGCCATCTAGCCCCATACTAAGCAAAGCTTGTATTATGGAAACCAGATAGCTGATAGAATACTTATATTCTTTTTTTTTCGTAAATACATACTACACCCAGACACAGAACAAACCTCTCTATTTGTCACATAAATCGTACCCACGCCTTACAGCTCTGAAGGCAGACATGCTACCAATGAGCTATAAGGCTGTCAACTGAACTATAAGGCTGTCGTTATAATTAAGGCTGAACTTTTACAACAACAAATAGTAGATTACTAGAGTGTATACGATTTTACGTGCTGCTGCGGAGAGGAAGTGGTGTTTTTCGCTCCGCAAAGCGGGGGGGGCTAAAGTAGCCACTTTAGGCCCGCAGTCACGTAATATACGTGACGTACGTAATAAAACAAAATGCATGGTGCTTTCTCAAAAGAAAGCACGTTTAGCTTAATTAGGTTACACCAGTATGTCGTTAATAATTATAGGGGTAGACTATGTGAAACCTAAATAAATAAACAATATAAAATATAACTGACCTTTTCTTGAGTGTGGTGAGGTTGGCGATCTCAGTGTTGAGGTCAGCGAGGCGCGTGTGCTGAGCTCGCAGGTCGAGCGCCAGGTCGAGCGAGGTGCGCGGCGCGCGACCCCGCCCGCTGGCGCGCCGCACGGCGCTGGCTTGCACGCGGCCCCACCTGCCCAGACACGACACGGTTACTACTTGAGACAAGACTATTGCTGCTTGAGACAGGATGGTAACTGCTCCAGACAGGCAGATTATTGCTCGAGATAGGCTGGTTATTGCTCGACACAGGACGGGTGTTGCTCGAGACAGGATGGTTACTGCTCGTGACTGGGCGGTTGTTGCTCGAGACAAGATGGTTCTGCTCTAGACAGGACGGTTCTTGCTCGTGACAGGATGGTTACTGCTCGAGACAGGAAGGTTGTTGTTCGAAGCAGGATGGTTACTGCTCGAAACAAGAGCGTTCTTGCTCGAGACAGGACTGTTGTTGTTCGAGACAGGATAGTCACTGCTCGAGACAAGACCGTTACTACTTGAGACAATAGTTACTGTTTGAGAAAACCTATAAAGCTACATGATTGTTTGAGTCTTCAAACACCAAGTTTAAGCCTATAATTAAAGCAAAGGGATTAGAAAAAAAAAACGGGTTTTACGCACATTTTTTTCAATGAAAAGCTACCGGACGAGCCTGCAAATTATTTTATTTGTATGATTATTATGCCTTACCTAAGCGAGCGTCTTTCACGTAGAGTCCGGTCAAATGGAATTCCTAATGGTGGTGGCGGTTGTAACGCACCGCGACGCGCGTACGCAGCCATCGACGAATCAGACTCCGAGCGGTTTAACCTGCAAACGAATACGTAACATAAGTACATAATAATAGAGTTTAATTATCAACCAAGACAAACACAAGTCCGAGTGATTTTATTGTAATAATCGAACATTCAAACTTTTTTCTCAACTCAAGAGAGTAGGTATGATGTCTAAGTTATAAGTTATACCTACTCATAGATAATTCTAGAAAATTAAAATTCGTTAAATGTAATAAGTACCTACTAACTTTATATAACACTTTTCGAAACACAACAACTCACATTTAATCGAAAATCATTACTCTTAGAGATTATGTTGAAACTTTGATTCGCCGATTCTACTATAATAATTATTAGCAGACCCAAATATCAATAACACCATTTTCATAAAATTAAAACAAACCCCCTATCCCACCTATCGGTCTTTGGTAAACTTTTTTTTACAAAGGAAACAATCTTGAAGAAATATATTTAAAATTGCGTCCTTCATGATGCCATTCATGTCAGTGTGTCATTCTGGATGTGTTCAAGTCATGAGTGAATCGATTTTTTTCTTGACCGTGGTTTGTGACACACCTACTACGTCATGTCTGAGACGTACCTACGTCATATCTGAGACGTACCTACGTCATGTCTGAGACGTACCTACGTCATGCCTGAGACGGACCTACGTCATGTCTGAGACTGGGTGATTCGAGAAAATCAAATAACATTTTAATCCACTATCGCATAGAGTTCTGATTTCGATTAGCTGCCTTATGTTACTGTCTCCACCGATAGATTTTTCTGCAGCGACGACGCAGGCGTACTTTTCGGAGTTTTAGTGCCAACACGGTGCGTGAGAACCGTAGTCACAGTTTAAAACAAAATTAGGAAATAAAAAATGTAAGAAGCTCCTGGTCTTAGTGGAAGTTTTACCTGCAAATGTACTGCCCTTTGCCGATACTCTGCGGTTGAGGAGAAAACGTCTGGGATCTCTTGATAGTGGCTAGGGGCTCTTCGGGCGTAGAGTTTACTTGTTGACTTTTCCTGTAAAAAACAACTTAAAATGAACTTTGGTCTCATTCAATGCTAAAACCAGTATTAAGGATGTTGAAATAAATTCAAAAATACATGTGTGACCATTTTGACTCTATTGTTTGCATAATTGCGGGTAGGTACTTAGTTGTATTTTTATAAAGTTGTAGAGGTTAGTTTTGAAGCGTATTAAACTTTACAGCACGTCTCAGCTTATAAAGAATGTGCGGTAGTGTGGAACTGTTAAAACGTTGAATAAAGAGAGAAAAAAAAGCACAGAAAATGTAATGAATTTTTAGCCAGTTTCATTATAAACTTTGCCGTATTGTATACCTAAAGACGTCGTCTTTCCTGTTTTATCAATCTCTAAACTAATTTAACAGCCCAATAAAATCCCCTTCCTTTTTTATTTCAAAATGGATAAGAAAGATGAACAAAGTTTTTTAATGTAAGGAATTATACAGTTTAGAAAATGTGCGACAAAATAGACGTCATCGTAAAACATAAATACATTATCGAAGATGTTAAAATGTGTCGTTTTTAACCATTCTTGTAAACAAACATTTTGAACAAAGACAAAAACCTTAACTAGATACATTCACATTGTGCCGATCCATGCTTTCCATGCAAAATAACCCCTTAAATAATTATATTTAACTCTTCATGCATAGGTGATATTTATCGATTGTTAAAAAAAAACAATAAAGTGAATAAGACCCAAAATTAAACTTTTTAGCCACGTCGCGTTGCCAAACATGGGACAGAAATACTAAGAAAGTGTAGTTTTTATGACAAATTATAAATATATTATTTTGTTGATGTTCATTAAATTTTACACACTAAACCACCACCTCACATTGCGTCCCAACCAAACACTTATAAAGTGATCTTGATACTTTAAATAAGATTATGAATAAATTCAAAGTGAATGTGCTTAAGAAGAAGAGTTCAGTTATCCCATATACTAAATAGCAGGATGGTAGATTGAAATACCGGTTGTGCTTTGGGGATAGAAAAAAACAAAAAAGACCATTTAGATTACGAAAATATCACCTTTAAACACACAAAACAATAAACCAATTATCAAATCAAATTGATCCTCCTAAAATGAAAACTCAATTATTTTCATAAAACTTTTGGAACTGTCAAAATGTCACCCGCCAAAGCATATTGCCATCACATAGTGACAGGGAACATAACATTTTCTCAGTTACAGAAGCCTCATAATAATAATTGAGTTACAATAACACACACAAACAAGCGTCCGGTCACAATGTAAACATACCTATATACAATATATACAAAGACGGACGGTATATGACTATTTCTCTAAGGCTGTGTGGTCGTGAGGCCTGCCATCTGCTTCTAGCCGGCGCAAGCGCTTCATGTATCTGGCGGGAGAAACGTTACCGTCACCGTAGTTAAAAGCTGTGTTAGTAAGGGGACATGGTAATCTAAACTCTATTGCAATTAAGCTATATTTTCAAATTGAAACGTATAACGACGGTGAAGAACACCAACTATTTTCAGCCGACGCAAGCGCTTCATGTATCTGTCGGGAGAAACGTTACCGTCACCGCAGTTATTATAAGGTCGGTTAGTACTCTTTTACAACTAACGCACATTTTAAAATTGAAACGTACAGATACGGGAAGGGGCACCGTCTGTTTCTTGCCGATGCAAGAGCTTCATGTACCTAGAGGGAGAAACGTTACCGTCACCGTAGTTACAAGCTCTGTTAGTTAAGAACATGATACGAGTACATTTCATAAAAGGAACCGTATAATGATCAATTAAAGAACTGTCTACTTATAGCTGGCGCAAGCGTCCATGTGTATCTGGCGAGGGAACCGTTACCGTCACCGTAGTTACATTGTATGCCAGAACAAGGAATTCTTTATATAATTCGGGTACATTTTTAAAATAAGATATCCGCAATGAATTTCTTTCTACATAAAACCTCGAACAAATATAAACGATTAAAAAATCCCGTTTTATTATATTACAAGCGTTAATTTCTTGTATATCTAGCCAGGAGAGTTTTTGCTGTCACCTTACATTAAACAATTATTATGACTATTTAGATTTATTTGTTAAGTCTGCATCTTCTAGATTTCCGATTCTTTGAACCCCCCATATCCCCCCCCCCCCCCCAACTAGCCAGCATTATTTTATTTTAGTTACAATTAAATACCTAAACTTTTTTTTTTTATATTTCCATCCTTGTCTATACAGGCAAACATGAAAGAGATGGTATACATAAAATATGATAAAATAACTTAAAAATATGTTATAGGAACTCACCTTCTATGAAGTTGCCTGGCGCCTTCAGGACAGAAGTTGCACTCTGTGTTCGTTTCCTTTTCTGCCGTAGTGGGATGTAGATACTCTGCCTCTTCCTCTTCTTCTTCTTCTTCTAACGCTATGTCCACGGGAATATAGTCTTCGAACGAATCCTCTTCCACGATCTGTAGTCGATAACAATCACTAGATTAAAACAACGGTTAATACGTAACTTAACATGGAAAATATTTAATTTTGATAGCGACTAATTATTATTATTTATTTCAGATCGAATCCATATTTGTTACTAATGTATACCAATTTATTATTATAATGTTTGCATACCACAGTTACATCAATTTATAATATTATCATTTCATGTTACAAGGTTTGCTTATTTTAACGTCGAACAGATACTCTCCGAGATCTTTTTTCGATATATAGATTTGCTACCCGTAGATACTTTAAACGGTCTCCTATATCGATTATTTAATTTTAGTTTAGTTATAATTTTAAGTAGTTTAGTTATATTTATTTACTAAAGGTACTTGTTGTTAAATAAATAAACTTTTAGGTTTTTTTATTGTTGATTTTATTGATTGATACACATTAGTGTAAATGCACAACACAACACACACACATCGCCATCATTCATGATTATTTCATTCCTACGTTTCGTTCACGTTCATTCGTTTTGAGTTTTGTTATTTTCTTTTATTTAAATATAAGTAGGTACCTGATTAAGTGGTTCGCGCGACTCTTCGTCTTCTGACGCCGAATTCTCATTGCAGTCAATATTACACTCTGCACTCATCATGCTGTCTGGACCTGAAAAATAATAAAATTGTTCATTCATTCACTCAAGCACGTTCTGCGCTATGATTGGTTTACGCGACTGCTAGGCCAGATTTTGAGAATGATGCGGTAAATTACGTTATTTATTTTCGATCGTTATTAACATTTATTTTTTGTTACCTTTGACCAAGATGTAAAATGCAGATAAATACATACAATACGTTTAAAGATCAAAATTAGTACTATAATATTAAAGATGTCTAAGCGTGGAGGAGTTAGATCGCAATATTTTAGTAGGTACAGACTTTTTGATTATTTAGCGTTGCGCTATGAAAATTGGTAAAATAATAAACTCACCTCTATTCCTAGTAAGTGTAGAAGTTTGACTCGATATAACTGTAGACTCATCAGAGCTCTCGTCTCTTCTCATACAACGAAAACTGAGCACATTGTACCACTTCTGAGTCACCGTGTCTGGTTCAAAGTCAGCTAAGCTGACTTGGGCACAACCCTGAGGAAGAAGTCAGACTTTAGCTCACTGGGAATAAGGAACATATTAGTGTAGAGGTAGTACAGTGGTCAGATAAAAATCGCTCTCGCCTTGTGGGTAGTTCACATGGCACTCGAGGCGCGAAGCCGAATGCTCGATTTTGGCTAGTCTTCATCATCCTCTACATTTAACTTTATGATCAGTACCAGAAAACGTTGCCAAGTTTGCCTTTTGCATTTTGTTGCAGAGTACCTACAACCTCAGATATATTATTATGTTTGAACAGCACGTAGCATAAACGCGACGTGTTTAATATACGATGCCACGCGTTAAGGTTGCCACACCAACGCCTCTGTAACGAAACCTTTACATGCCAGCGTAACGTCGTCAACGCAAAGTCGCTACGCCCACGTATAATATTGCCACGCCAACGCAACGTCACCACGCCAACGAAATGTCGCCACGTCAACGCAGTCGCTACGCCCGTGTGACGTTGACACGCAAACGCAACGTCACCGCGCTAATGAAATGTTTCCAGGTAAACGCAAAGTCGCAGCACCCACACAACGTTGCCACGTCAACGCAACATCACCACGATTTCTACTTGTAGTGTGGCACACTCACCAGACACTCGGCTCCGCTGGCGAGGTTGACTTGTAAGGTGGCGGCTCGGAGCGCGCGCGGGCCGGCCACGGCTGCGCGCTGCGCGTGTCGCCACGCCACGCTCCCGCCACGCCATGCCACGGCGCCACTACCAAACGCTACGCCACATCCACCTCCCACCACTAACGCACCGCGGACCGCACTGTAAAACGGATTCGATATTATTTTACATTTTAGTTATTTTTTTTTAACATTTTACTAAAAATATAATAAACGGAGAGATAATTCATAACAGAGATTACACATCCACAATTTAAATACTTACCTATTAGCACAGACACTCTATAAACTATGTGCATTCCCAATAAAGGATCAAGTCATAATCACAACACATTTATGTATATTGGAAAAACTTCTTATTAAACTGATCAGCTAAACAACCTGAGGTTTTGGCTTAGAAATTTGAGTGAATTACCTACATAGCAAGTAGTTATGAAAACGATATAAGAGTTTAAAAACTGGGTCAAGGGTATTTGTCAGACGTGGAATTTGTCGGACGTATTTTTTTTCAAAAGTAGGTTTTTTTTGCTGTACGTAGCTATAGCAAATTAGGTACTATGTTATACCCTATGCTTACACCAATAACTATGATGGGACACAGACATTTTAAGACTTAGAATCTAGACACATAATATACACTAGTTTCGCCTCAAAATTACTCTGGTTAAAAGATAAACTCTCTTAATAACGCGTTAATATAATTCAGCTATGTTCAGTAATAGAGTTCAGCTACAATTTAAACTCTATTTGTAGAAAATTTGGATATGTTTTTGAAATGAACAATAGAAAAATCACTTACACTTCAGTCCCTAAATCGATAAATAATGCGTGAAGGTTTCTCGCTCGCAGGATGCCGATCTCCAACGCGCTCTCTTCGGGACAGTACCGCAATTTGATCTCAATTTGGGCACTGTTCACTGCAAAAACAAACATAAAACCATTATAATTAGCGCAATATGAAAAAAGTTAGAGTATGTGCGGGAAAATAACTATCTTGGAATTTGATCAGCTGTGTTTGACATATTGACACAAGGGATTGCTATTTAAAAATGGGAACATTTCACTTTTTGGCTAAATACGACAGTTCTCTTTTTGTAAATATCTACTGTTCGATGCCAAATAAACTCCCCGAGTGGTGCGGTAGTGGTCCAGCAGTGGATTGGCTGTGTTTTTTTTTGTAACTTTTTATATGTGATTAATTCAGGCGTTACTTTGCGGAACCACTTTTTTAGCTAAGTTTTTTTGCAGAAAATTATATTAAACTTCAATAATCCGGGTACCCCATTGCTATGACAGAGTTACGGCGTAAACATAGACAATAACTAGCTTAAATCGAAACTGCGTGTGACTGTGCGAAAATCACACCGCATTATAGCCGAGCCGTCGCTAAAAAGCAGACGACCCGAATTACCTATCTATTTATTTATTTTAATTCTCATAAAGACGAGTGACTTGTTCACAAGATACCGCGCACATTCGGTACCTAGTTATTGTTATGCTAATGGGTACAGTACCTGGTTATGTTTTAAAACTACATCTAACCTCTGGAGGGCGGGCAGTAGCGTCTACAGAAAATGATCTAAGTATAGTCTATACTATACCTGCATTGGTAGGATCATTCCCGGCCTGAGCCGCTTCGAATACGCCAGAATCACCCGCCACAGACTCGTCACTCACTGCCGCCGACACTGATCTAGTGTTCGTACCTGTGGGTTAACGATACAACCGTCACATTTCTAGAAAACTTTTTGAGCGAAATTCTGACAGGCAAAAAAAAAGGTCATTGTAGATGGCGCTGACCAGACGTGGTTGTAATTGTCAAGCCAGAGATTAAAAATATTAAGCATGCACGTATATCTATATCTATATATATTTCACGTATAGTCAGCGCCGTCTATCGAGTTGAAGAGAACTACTTTTTTTTTATTACCTGTCAAAAATCGCCCATTTCGACGATGGTTGTACTAGAGGAGTGACTCATATTATCAGTACGTAATAATCTATACCCTGTCAATTATGTTAATTCGCTTTTTGACACGTATCATGAAAATTTGAAGACGCTACATTGTAAAGCGTCTAACAAATTAAAACCCATGTACAAATAAATTCGTATAAAGCATTACCTCTTTACAACGTTAGGTATATCAACTGTCGACGCAACATTGTATAGGTTCTAAAAAATACAAATAAATTCGTATAAATAAATAAATAATAAATATCGGTGGACATTTTTCACACAGCGCCATCTGGCCCCAAACTAAGCAAAGCTTGTAATATGGAAACCACATAGCTGATAGAATACTTATATTATACTTAACTTTTTTTTGTAAATACATAGTTATAATATATACTACATCCAGACACTGAAAAAACATCTATGTTCGCCACATAAATGTTTGCCCTGAGTGGGGATCCAACCCACTCCCTACAGCTCTAACGGCAGACACGGTACCAACTGAGCTATAAGGCAGTTAATCTAGCATTACCTTTTTACAAGGTTATATCAAGTGTCGACGTAACATTGTCAAGTATTAATGCTAGATCAAACATTATCTAATTGTATGAGATATAATTTGCTAGACGTTTTACAAAGTTATGCGAGAGCTTAAAAAAATGGATATATATATACATAAATGTTTTAACATATTATTCACAAGAATCATATTACATTTATTTTACTCAGTATTAGTCAAATATTCGTTACTAACTCGTTACTACGAGAGAACATTAAGAACAAGATAATATGCTTTAAAAAAAACAACCGACTTCAGTTTCGACTTGGATGACATCTTCAAATTTTTTCAGTTATTTTGATTTATTCCAGTAATTTACGTTTAAAAACCAAACTACTCAACCGATTTAGATAAAATTTATATGGGACCACCTCTGAAGTATCGCCTACCAAACAAAAAAAGAATCATCAAAATCAGCTTAAAATACAAACACAAAAAAATACAGTAGAATTGAGAACCTCCTTTTTTGAAGTCGGTTGAAAAATGAGAGAAAACAGTTTCGTCACCACAAAAATAGTAGGTAGTTTGTCGCGATCTTGTAATAAAGGTCTGCAGGACTCCTTAGTTCAGAGTTTTTGTGAAGGGTTTATGTGTAAAGATATCTTACCACTAGAGGAGGGAGTTCTAGGCGAGAGCGGTGGCGGCGGAGTCTCCGATATGGGAGACAGAGGCTCGCACGGCCGTCCAGGCCCTTGTAACTGCACTGGTACTGCGGGCAAACATTCTACTGATGACATTGATTTGTGTTTTACATTAAATAATAATTAAAATTGGTGGACATTTTACACAGCGCCATCTAGCTCCAAACTAAGGAAAGCTGTACTATGGGAACTAGATAACTGATAGATACTTAATTATATATTTTATTGTAAAAACATTTTTTATATAATACGTAACATACAACGTCCAGACACAGAACAAACATCTATGTTCGTCACAAATGTTTGTCCAGGGTGGGAATCGATCCCACGCCTGAGCTCTCAAGCCAGACATAGTACCTACATAGGTCCTAGTTTTCAGGCTAACTTTTCACTGCCAAGCCAAGCCACTCCCATTACGCCGTGGCATGGCGTACAGGGCAAGACGAAGCAATTATGCCTTATCGGGATCCCGAATGACTTTAGTTCAAGTTGTCATTCAATCATTCATTCAGTCAGTCAGACAAAAAATATCATTAAATATGTAATGTTATCATTAAAATTAAGTATGACTGCAGCGAGTGGAGAGCCAACGCTCAACATAAATAGTCTTCAAAATCCGTGCGCTTATTTCCCGTCCATTCGTCTTATCATTGTCGCTGTTCCAACCTACATTATTATCTTGTAGTGTAATAACCAACGGCAAAGTTACTAAAATACTTGAAAGTAGAGAAACTTACTCGTCGCAAGTCCAGTAACTTCGTTGAGACCGGTGGCGACACCTATCCTCATTTCAGCAAATTTATCTTCTAATTCTCTCTGATGTCGTCTTTGCCTCTCCACCTGAAATAGAAAAAATGAGATATTATTATTACTTAGAAAACCTTTAGTAATAACTGAAAGGCCAGCACTACACTTAGAATTAATACAGCCCAAAAGTTACTGTCGGCTTGACGGTTGATGTTAGAATCTGAACGATAGGGACCGATTCAGTTATAGATGTCTCTCGCTGTCAAATCCGAAGACTGTCCGAGTCCTACGTTTTCTACTACCGTGATCCTTTAGAAACACCTAATCGGGTTACGTCTCGAGTACCTACCTGCTATGACACTCCAAGATAAAAGGTGTTAGAATGTTTTAGAAAAAATAGCTTTCTCCCATTTTACGCATAACATTATCTCGGTGGAGAGAAGTTGACAAATCACTGACTATTACTCTGTCCATTGTGTAAAGGCTTTTTGACAGCTATGAAAAGTTGACGACATAACATTTTAAAGCGTATAGCAAATTTTATCCCATAGAAATAAATTAGTTTTTTTCTAGCATTACCTCTTTACATAGCTATGCCAACTGTCAACTTTGTAAAGGGTAATGCTATCAAACGTATTTATTTCTATGGGATAAAATTTGCTATACGCTTTACAATGTTTTGGCGTCTACTTTTTATAAGCTAAAGCTCAAAAAACTAGAGTGTATATTTTTGTAGATGCTCGCGTGCAACTATAATAACACGAGTAATTCTACATGGACCGTATTTGTTAGTTTTTTTATTATTTGTTTTAATCCAGGATACAATCATTTTATTCAAATAAGTTCAATAAAGAGCCGTTAGAGATAAAGAATAATACTTTAGCATTTGTAATAACAAAGTGATCGATCGTACGTGAATCGTATTTTTTATATCGACGTTCATAAACATGTATTTTATTTAAGCCATCAAACATGTAACTTTAACAGCACCTTGACACTGTCTCAATCAATCTCGATGCAAATTATTCCGAGTTGGCATAAAAAATCATATCTTATCCTCATTCGGAACACCGATACGTATCTTGTAACCTGACACTTTGACGCGCGCCGGGGTTATTTTTCTCGAGTGTGAATGCTTGCCCCCTGTCCGACAGACACGTGCTTTCGCTTTCCCGTCTAGAGGTCAACTGATAGATCAGACGATAAATCTGATAGTGTAAAAGTCATATTGTGTTCTTTTTTCAATGAATACTTTCTGCGTTGCTTTATTTATGTTTTATTATGATCGAATTAAATCAGATGACCCTTGTTGATAATTTATGCCATGTTTTGTGTATCCCTGTGTGAAATAAAGTTGATCAAGTTATTATTGTTATTAGTATCTTAAAGATTCTACTATTCTATCCTAAGATTGTTCATTGTAGATTGACGAAGTAACGACATTTTTGGGGAGGTACCTATCAAACTAGGGTGCATTATAAGAATCTTTTAACAAATTCAATTATTTTTGTCTCAATCAAAATTATTACGCGCTATCACATTCCTAATGAAAGTCACATTTTTTACTCATAGCTATAGGTCGTCATCAGCCATAAAACGTCCACTGCTGGACAAAGGCCTCCCCTTAATAGAGGGGTGTTGCCATAATCCCCACGCTTGGCAGGCGACTAGGAGATCGCAGAATGCTCACCACCGTTAACCAGGAGGACTCTGCTGCCCGTCTTCCAGTGGGTCTGGTTGCAGTTACCCAGGTGCATAGCTCTAGCTACCATTGGAATAGTCATGGGCTGGCGTTATCGGGAACCACTAGAGCTTAGTGATTTCATTGAGTACCACGAACAGAGATTTTTTTAAAGGACAATAATAACATTACCTACTAAAAGTATTTTATTAAACAGCTCGTAGATCATTTATTCATTATTAATAGTAACTTTTTCAGTTAGTAACAAGTAACTTTTTCAAAAAAAAACAACCGACTTCAAATTAATATGGGACCACCTCGGGAATATAACCTTTCAAATTAAAAAATAATTTTCAAAATCGGTCCACAATTGACCGAGAAATCGATGAACATACATTTAAAAAAACACATACCGTCGAACATAGAACCACCTCCTTTTTTGAAGTTGGTTAAAAATTGTCACAGTGCAATAAGTCAAAACTAAATCTGTTAATTTATTATTATTATTATTATTTATTATATTATACATATTGAAATGGTACACCTTATAGTATAATGGTACATTTCGTTATTGTTGTATGTCTTTTCTTTCTTTCTTCTTGTGTTTTTATGTGTTTAGTATAATATTGTAGCGTTCGATAGCAATAGACTATGTACCTACTAGATTTGTATTATATCGTTACAGGTCGCGTCATGTAAAAATAACGCTGGAAGACAGTAGAGGGGGTGCGTTTGCGCATGTGTACACTTGCGCACAAAAGTACTAGGCCTATTGTTATAAATAATTATTAATTAGCCTTTTGCTCGCAGCTTCGTATATTGGTTATCGCTAGGTACATGGCAAAATATATTAGATATCGCCTAAATCGCCTACTGCGCAGCTTAACCGCCAGCGTTCTTTTTACACGACGCGACCTATACTTACAACTGGATTGTATGCAATCTGCTATTTGTGAAAACATTTTGGCTTATTTGTTCATACTTTTCTGTATCCTATAATTTTTTTTTGTGTTAGCTGTTCGTTTTCCAAATAATAAATAAATTAATGTTCACATCAGGAAATATTTTTCTCTTTAACTCAGAGTACCACCTTACCGAATTATCTCATCGCGATATATGTTTAAACCAGGGATTCAATTGGCTCACCTGTGTGTAAGAAGGCGGCGGCGGTGGTGGACTCGCTGACGAGAGACTGCTTCTCGGAGACAGCGAGGGTTGGGACGGGGAAGAGCTGGCACCAGGCGTCGCGCTCTCAGCGTTGAAGCTCGTACCGTGGAGTAGCCTGCAACACACAAGATGAAAGAAGCGTCTTTACCGGAATGTCTATGCTGCCGTCCAAAGTAAAAGTACCCAATGCTAATTTATTTTATACTTTTTACGGACACACATTCAGACGTGAGTGGAAGTATGGTTTGCGCCATCTATCGTTGACCACATCCTAGCTTACTAAAGGACGGTTGGTGGTCAAGTGTGTAATTGACTTTCGTTTGTGAACCATCAAAGTGTGAGCGCCTACCTCTTGTCTTGCTACAAATCGAAACACTGCAGTAGAACAGGGCATGAAGAGATTTGACATGTAATATCTCAGGGAACAAGCTCCTACTCTTTTACTCGTCAGCCAGAAGACGTCCACTGTTGGACGAAGGCCTCCACCTTAATAGAGGGGTGTTGCCATAATTCCCACGCTTGGCAGGCTGCTTAACAATATGAGCCCAAGAAGACGCTGTTGCCCGCCCTCCGGTGGGTCTGGTTACAGTTTTAGTACCCATTTTGATGATGAAGTATATTTAAATTGCCAATACAAATATCCGATAAAACAAAACAACTTTTAGAGTTATCGTAGAATATATATATAAAATAATTATATGTAATACAGGTACATTTGTATGAACAACACCAATATATCAATAAAGCATATAAAGTTATTTTAACATACCTCTCGACTCTTCTATGAAGATCCACCATATCGATAGGTTTATCCGCCGAAAACGACGCAGCAATCTGCGGCCCCCCATAGATATCCGTGAAACTGATCCCAGAACTTAGGGATCCTTTACTACTTGCTGTTGAAAGGGACCCTAAGCTCGAACTACTCGAGACTGACAACGTACTCGCTGACAGAGTCTTCAGTTGTCCTTCCAACGTCGTCATAGACGTTAAAGCATCTTTCAGTTGTTGTAGCAACAACTGTTTCTCTTCGTGTAGCCTCAATCTATCCGCTATGCACTTATTCGACATTTCAAAAGCATTCTTCAAATCCTGCTCCAACTTTTTACACTCCGTCTGTATGTCGCACATCTCTTGTTTAGACCTCGTTCTTGGCGTTATGCTTCTTAATTCTCTTAAAAGCTGTTCTTTCTCTTGGAATAGTAATAGTCTGTCCTTGTCAGATTCCGCTTGACCAGGTTGGACTTTGTCTTCTAAGTCAGCTAGTTGCTGTTGGATTTGCTGAATTCGTTTTCTAGCTTCGTCGTATTGTAGGCGAACCCGCGCCATTTCTGCTAGCCTGGTACCTATAGGTACAAGATCAGCGCATAAATCAGTTTGGGAAGCAGTGCTGAGTTTCTCTTGAGGAAGACTCAAGGTGGATAGATCAGGAGACGCTTCACCCAGTTGTAATCTCGTGAGGTCATCCTTCAATTTTGCTAGAGATTGCATGAGGTCCGCTCGTTCCTTTTCACCAGATGTGAGGGATTTTTGAATGTTTTTGAGTTCAGTCATGATTGCTTGCGCTTCGGTGATGTTGTAGCAGCCTTGTTGAGCGCTCAGTTTTTGTTCTACTCTGTAAATGAAAATAAAATGTTTTAACTGACCGTTATATGGCTTATCATATTTATGTTAAAACGAGTTTCACGCTGTGTACCTTCAAAGCATTAGCAAATATCAATTTTTGATAGTTTTTTTGTATGTTTGAAACTGGGACCGTACCGTGAAGTGCTTATAGCGGGACCGAATAGGTTCAGCTGCCGACACTGCGCGACCGCGAACCTTATTGCGAGGCGATAACATTCACAGTCGCGCAGAGTCGGCAGCTGAGCGTATTCGGTCCCGCTATAAGCAGTTCACAGTACGGCCCCTGGACTAAATTAGCAACCGCCTGAGTTTGATGGCATAGACACTCAGTCAGACCTATACCTAGCATTGGGATAAGGAAAGATGTAAAAGATGAAGATGATAAAAATTATGACGATGATGATGACGATAAAGATGATGATTATAATAGAGATTATGATGATAAAGATGATGATTATGTTAGAGATGGCGTGGACAAAGATGATGATTATGTTAGAGATGGCATGGACAAAGATGATAATTATGTTAGAGATGGCGTGGACAAAGATGATGATTATGTTAGAGATGGCATGGACAAAGATGATGATTATGTTAGAGATGGCATGGACAAAGATGATGATTATGTTAGAGATGGCATGGACAAAGATGATGATTATGTTAGAGATGGCATGGACAAAGATGATGATTATGTTAGAGATGGCATGGACAAAGATGATGATTATGTTAGAGATGGCATGGACAAAGATGATGATTATGTTAGAGATGGCGTGGACAAAGATGATGATTATGGTTGGGATGATGTTGATAAAAAGGGTGCTGATGTTTGTGTACTTACTCGGCGAGCGTGTCCACACCTCGTCTCGCGCTGGCGACCTCAGCCCTCGCCTGTCTCAGTTCTTTCCTCAACTGCGCGACTCTCCCTCGCGCTTGCGTCACTTCAGACCGGAGGATGTCTGGGTCGTGCCGTGACGTCGTTGACGTCGTCGTCATCGATGTGGTTGACGAACATACTATACAATAATGATATAACATTATATACTTTTCTTCTTTTCCAAACGGATTATGCATATTCTACATTAGCAAATGTCAAATATTAATATATAAATTAAAAAATCTCATATCATTTTGCGATCCCCAAGCCGCCTGCCAAGCGTAGGGCTTATGGCAACACCCCTCTATTGGAAGGCCTTCGTCCAGCAGTGGACGACTTGTGGCTTACGACTTTTTTTTTTAATATTAAAATCACAGTGAAGCGCAAGTCAGTCACGTCACGTTCAAGTCAATATCATGCCTAGTGGAGGAGAACAGATGGCGACTTTAAATGAAGGTTCAACGTAGTTTTAGCAATGAAGTTTTATTAATTCAACAAAATTATAAAACTTATCCAAAAAACTATTAATGAGATGACATGTTGACTAGCCTTTAATAGTCCAGTTGAGTCCAGTTGAACGGGCTATGTCATGCAGAAAAGCCGTCCGGTCAACGAATTACAAAATGGGCTCGAAAACTATTAAAAAATAAAACTAGTTGGCAGCACATACAATATCTTTATAATACTTAAAAGTAGTAGTAGTAGTTTAGTTTATTTTAATTTCATCGAAGACTTGTTTCGTAATAAAATGCTGATAAAACTGAAAATTATACCAGCATACGAAAACAAATGCCAACTTTAGCACACTGAATAATAAAAGCTAAAACTGTGTTTAAATAGGCAGAAATACTCGTAGAAATGTATGTTTATTGCCATATACCGGTCTTCGAGTCCCCGCTGCCGATCTGCACACGTTCAATTGAATACCGTCTCGAAAGATATGCATAGTAATCAGCGTTCACTATACACTGCATATCCCTGACTATTTAAGTGCTATAGGAATTTCTCTTTAGTCTGTTTTAAAAGCTACTTACCTAATGCAACTACTTACAGCTCATTCAGTCAGTTAAAACCCGAATTACCAGTACTTAAGAGTAGACAAGGTGGTCACTTCTCCATAGAAACGCGGTAGTATTACTACTCCACTATGTAATTTTGTAGGTCCAAGACTAAGTATTATATCGATTAATCTCTTCATTATCTAGGATTGCAAATTATTACGAAAGTAAAAAGTTAATAAACATGAAAGTTATGAGCCAGGAATCTTGTATTTTAGCTCAATTTTAACGCCACATTGGACGTAAATAAATAACATAAGGAATATGAAAACTCTAAAATAATTTATCAAGCGGCATAGTTTAGTCCATAAACATTTCAAATAACTTAAGTTGGAATAAATTAACTCAGACTTTATTCAACCACATTACTGCAGCCACAGGTCGACAAAAAAAATTTGCGCGCTCTTTTATCTTTCTTTCTCCCTTTCCCACAGTTTGTTTGATGAAGAGAGCATGCTTTTTAGCCGCGCCCACCGATGAGTTCGAGCCGTCAACTTGTCGATCCTTAAAAGCGCTTTTCAAATCAGCTAACGTACACTATTGTGCAATAAAACAACAACAAAATACACAATATTTAGAAAATGTGCATGTTTGCATGTGGTCTGTGTTTAGGACGTAGATGGTCACCAAGAACGGATTTTGCGAAATTCCACCCCTAAGGGGGTAAAATGGAGGGTGCAAGTTTGCATGCGATGAAGTCAGATAAAATACCCCCGTGCAAAGCCGGGGTGGGTCAGCTGTAGTTAAAAGAGGCTTTTGCACGAAAAAAAAATTTACCTATAAATAATTTGTACTTACGACTAGTTCTGGAGGCAGCGAGTGTGGACAGGGCATTATTTAAGAGTTTGTACTCATCCTGGGCTAAACAGTATCTCTGCTTCTTCACATCGTACATCTCCTTTTTCGCCTGAGGACAATAAGAAAGGAGAATTAAATAACAAGTTTGTGAAACACTAAATCAAAAAAGATACAGCATATTATGGGTGTGTCAGGGTTAGCAGCGCAGTACAATGCGACTTCCTCCTGTTTTTTCCTTCGTCTCATTTCATAATTTTATAAAGGAGTTATAAAAACCCGAAATTTTACGTAATTACGCAACCAACTTTGATCACCTCAATAATTATTGACGTCTCTCGTTTAAAGTATATCGTCGTAGTAAACTTTATTTTAGTCTCTTTGTCTTGGTTTGGTTTGCAACAAAGTAAAAAAATATCACACTAAAAACTATGGAAATTATGTTATTTGGATACCGAATCACCGACATAGTAACTTTATAATACTTGTTTTTTTTCTCCTATTGTTCAAGTCTACATCCTTACAGTCCATCCACAAAATAGCTCAATGGTTCCGTAGGAAATCATTAATTGTCGACGAAAACCATTACTCTGAATCGAAACCACACTTATGTGTCAATCATCAGCCCAACAGGATCAGCGATCGTCCTAACTTGAAACAACTATGAATACAAAAAACCCAAACCCCAATATATATAACGCCAAAAAAAAACAAAAAAAAAAAAATAAGAAAAAAAAAAAAAAAAAAAGGAAAACGTTAGGCTGTGTAAGTTCAAAAATACCAGATAGCAACTACACGCAAAATGTATATTTCACACCAGATATTCAGGGGCAGTAAAAAAACACATAAAATGAGGTGTTACATCTGCCAGCCATCTCTCGACAGCTCTATCAATATTTGATGTAATCATAAACTAGTGGAAACGGCCACAAAATTAATGTTTAACGGTTAGAGACCTTAAAACTTAGAATACCAACACGTTCATAAGTAAATTTTAGTTGTCTCATAAGTTTGCATCATTTAAATTACTAGTTATAGACTAAATAGGCTTTATCAGAAGCTTCTCCAGTAGTGAAGCATTCTTCAGTAAAGGCCATATTTAAAAACACTGCGAAAGTTAACAAACGTCTTTTAATTTTAATTTTAAAGACGTTCACAGCTGAACAAAGGCTTGCTAATAAGCAAGCCCCCAACCCCTCCCTAATAAGGGAAGGGTTGCCATAATCCCCACGCTTGGCAGGCGGCTTGGGGATAGCAGAATACTTATCGCCGTTAACCGAGAGGACGCTGCTGCCCGTCCTCCTGTGGGTCTGGAATTCCGGATACAGTTTTAGAACATGCTCAGGTCCATAACATCATAATACGCTTTTTAAAAAAATACAAACGACTTCAACTTCGAATACCTGGATGACATCTTCATATTTTCTAGTAATTTTGATTTAAAACCCAAAATATTTAACCGATTTCGATAACATTTATATTGGACCACCTCTGAAGTATTGCCTACCAAACAAAAAAAAACATAAAATCAGTTCATAATAGGAGTAATCGCGTAACATAAATACAAAAAAGAACATACAGTCGAATTGGGAACCTCTTTTTTTGAAGTCGGTTGAAAAGCGGTCAAATCTGGCTTCATTATTTCGTTACTATAATATACCAGCTTATCTCATCATTATAACAATGCTGGGCATAAACTTTTCTTCTTTTCTTCCTTATCTCTCTATTAAATTAAATAAATAAATAATTAGCTGTGATTGTTGGCTAAACTTATTCATAAGCATTGCGAATACTTTTAATTTTGCTGATAGGAGCGCAAATATAATAGAGTAATTATTTAAGATGTACTTCATTAATTTTTAATCGTCATCAATACAATATATAATATGAACTAATAATTTGGTGTCCAAAATAAATTTCATTCAACCGTTGCGTTAGTCTAATTTATAATAGCAGGAACTATCGAATCGAATACGTTTAAAGCTACAAACTCCAACACCAACTAGTCTGATATTATCAGGATTATTGGTATGGTCTAGCACAAAGTAAGAGTCTTACGTTTAAAAACACCATTACAATAAATCAGACGGATTAACGTATATCACATACCAACATGAAATTCATCAAGCCGAAACCATAATTAACGAGTCATTAGATCAAAATTCCACAGAGTATTTTTTGTCGTAGGTAAGCATTAAATACGGTACATGTGTTGGGCAATGACTTTTTGCTACGGAATTCGGATAAAAACCTGCCAACATTCATCAATTGGTACGGGCATCCTGTTGTCGAAATTGGAAGACACATTATTAATATCGCATTGTTTCTTGGCAGTGATGTTACGAATGATATATTATTAAAACAATGTTTTATTAATTACAAAGACGTGCTCTTGATGACTAAACTCGAAATTACAATTTAGATACGAAATGTTCCATTGTAAATCGTCCGGGTCCATCATCCAACCAGCTCAATTGTACTCAAAGCTGATCATCGATTTTCGTAGAAATTATGCATACCTAAGTACCTGAGTAATCTAAGCGTGATGAACCCGAGGAAGTACCTAGTCCTAAAATTGTGCTTCAAATGTGTTCAAAATATGTGCCATAACAAATTGTCGAGAAGTAAGATTAAAATAATAATAGAAAAGAGTTTACGGAAAAAATTCGCATAGATCCTGTGGTTCTGGAAGCCTGCTGCAGCCTATTCCAGGTGTGCGGTGGACACTGCGGGAATGTTCCGTTCCGGCTCAGCACTTGCGTCGCTACGTAGCCTTGTCCTTCATAGTACGCCACTTCAGACACCGGCACTAATCGCACTTCAGCGGAACGAATCTGACGCACAGACAGGATGTTCTCGTAAATCGCCTCGTCCTCGAGGTTCTGACCTTCGGGACACAGGCGGTAACCGAACTCGCGACTGATCTCGTCAAGGTTGGCATACTCGGGCCTCTTGCGGAGTTCGTCCAGGTTCTGGTACTGGGGCTCATCCTTGACGCGGAGTCCGGCGGGGCGCGTGGAGGTCGGCTCTACGCGCACGTTGTACTCCGGCTCGCGGACCATCCGCGCGAGGTGGCGGCCACCGAAGCAGCCTCGGCAGTGCGAGTGCGCGCCTGCGGAGGAGGCTCGCGCGCGGAACGTGGCCCGCATCTCGGGATCGGGCGGCGGCGGCTGGGACCACATCGTGAGCGCCCGCCGCAACGGACACATCTTAACCCCCAAAAGGGCGCGCGTCGACTGGCGCGGGCGCGCGGAGCTCGGATGGCGCGCGGCGGAATGCGCCCGCGCCGCCGAAAGAATGCAATCTCGGGCGCATTTCGGAGGTCGATCTCTCCGAAGGGCCGCGCCGGGTCCGGGCACTCCCGCCTCCCGGGCCGCGGCCATCTGTCGTAATAAGTTCGTCGAATCGAAACGCGCGCCCGCCGAGATGTCGCCGGGCAGCGTTGCCGTAACGGACCCTCGGTTCCCGCACATCCGAATCATTCATCTCATTCTCGTTTTGTTACGAATTCAGCAAACATAAATCGCGCTTTGCGACGGCATCGCAGCGGGTTACAATGTAACAATGGCTCTATTGTTGTTATTTGTTGTTTTTAACCGCGGTGCGGTGGGCGCTGGCCGTCCGGCGACAGCAAACAATTGCCGTAATCACGGTAATCGCAATGAAGGAGCCGGACTCGACGACGCGCCGCCGCCGACGCGGAATGCAAAAGGCTAACAATTCATGTGGCGTTGAAGCGGTCGCGCGCAGTAGTTAGCGCGAGATTTTCTCAAGATTTTCCACGTAATCAATTTACGCGGTTTGCTGTAGGAATGCGGGCGGCGAGGGGCGCCGGAGACATCTGGCGGCTGCACCCCTGCAGGTAGACGCGCATTTTTGTTCCGGAATTCCTTTACAAGCATTTGCAATCCCGCTCCGGCCGGACCGAGCAGGAGTATTATTATTCCTGTTGAAATTTTGAGTTGACGAGAGCGTTTTAATTGAGCATAATCTTGGCGTAGGCCATTCTCACGCGATTCGAGTCTGACGGCGGAATTCCCGGCATTTTTATCTAGACGACTAACAACCAATGTAATTCCAGCCGCAGTGCTCGGACGCAATATCCATGGACACGGCAAACATACGCATTATTAATGTAGGTATAATCACTTCATCATTTTACTTGTCACATCATTACGCTGGGCTAATTAATGTTACCTACTAAGCCCGACCAATGCGATATGAAGTCCAAACATGCCGGGCCAAAAACAACGAAATATGCCATTTCAATTCATAAAGCTACTAGTTAACAAGTTGATAGCGTACTGAGCAGACAGGTAATTTGGCGAGATGCCTGCATTCCTGAGCGAGGTACGTACGACTAATAGCACCATGTGTTTTTTGCCACGGTAAAAAATTCAGGTAATACCGAAAATAACACGAGTACGATAACTGGGTTGGATCGGCAATTTAAAACTACTCAGGCCTAGTGGAATGTTGGTTATTAATTTTAGTACCTATTAAGTAGAATGCTAAGAAAATATATTAAACTTTTTTATCTAAGATTAACTTTGCATCTTTGGCTAAAGGAATACTAGCGTTTGGTCAACCCTAGAGGGTTGACCAAACGCTAGTAAAATAAAATAAACAATCGAGAGCTAGAGCTCTCGATTGTTTATTTTTTATATGCAATGCTCTAAGTACATTATTTGACAAGTTGCCTTTACATTTTTCTCAGTACCTCAACTTATACGTAGTATACTATTACTAATTCTGTGACCTTACTTAGTACCTCAATCCTCAATATCTATGGTATCTAATATTAAAGTGGCCTCTACATGGAAGAGTAACAACATGGATAGTTTTAAAAAGAGTCTATAGAATTGCGTAGTGGCAACACATGGACTTGTTGTATGTGTTGAAGGTATCCATCCAAAACCGGTGGTTTGCTTACCATCAAGTGGACGATCTGCTTATTCGCTATTTTCCTGTTGTTATAATAAAGTATAATCATCCATACAATCTTCGATTCTCCATAATAACAAGTTTTAATGCAATAATGTACCTCAGCGTCGATAAACTATCAGCATTTCCCTCTATAGAGCTTCTTAAGAGACTTTAAACAAGAATATCGCATAGTTTTCCTTATATGGCTAAACATGTTCTACGGTGAGTGGTTAAAGTGAATGAAATAAAAATCTCCTCGTATACTTACTATGAAATAATATGCGTTCGCAAAACTAATACTCGACTGGATAGATGATTGTTAAACCCAAGCCTCATTTTTGTAAGCAAACTATAAATATTAGATTCATATATTTTAGAATATTTTGAACATAGCCCAGCCCATTGAGGTCTTTCTTATACAAAAATTTAAAAAAAAATATCGACGAGCATAATTATGTTATGGTTGAAAATACTGAATTTACTGAGACGTTATACATCACATAAAACAAAGAAAACACGGAATTCTAAGACACGTTGATTATATTATATAGTTAGTATATATTACTAGTTTATTGTTGGTTAGTATATATTACTAGTTCTGTGTCTGGGTGTAGTATGTATTTACGAAAAAAAATTATATAAATATTCTATCAGCTATATAGTTTCTATAATACAAGCTTTGCTTAGTGTGGGGCTAGATGGCGCTGTGTGTAATAAATGTTCCCCCCAATATATTTATACATTTATTAGGTAGACTATAGTATACAAATAGTTTTTTATATAGACACACATAGTCAGATAATAATATATGATAAAAGTTAATTTCACATAGGTACCCAGTAAAAATCTGGACGAAGGTTTCACCAGGATTGTTTATATTATATTACTATTTTCTTTTGGTATCTGCCTCCAGGGTTCCATCTGCATCTGCTTCCCCCAACCGGTATTTCGACTCACTCTACAATACATCCCTCTCTGTTTAACCCACTGAAATGTTCCTATAGCTAGTCCCTTTCCCTCTCGCGGGCCACGAAACTAATTTTACGTCTTTTTCTTTTAGTTGCTTCTCGGCAGCAAACGAGCGATACAATCGAGTTTTTCTCTCCCTCTAAAAAACCTTTGGTTACTTTTGTTTAGAATTTATGTCCTAATAAATTACGTAAGACTAGTATAACGTTTACGACTCATAATAAATATCAATGTAACACGGAGTAAAAAAATTTTATGTTCGAATTTGTCACATTTTTTAAGTCGCCTGGATTACGTCCTATCGAAGAGTGTAGTAAAATTTTCTCTATTAGATAACTTCGAAACCACTACGACACTCGAGTTATTTTACTAGTTGAAGGCAACATGGGTATATTATGAAGGTTTCTTCTTTACTGTAATTCTTCACTAGCAATTGTTCTTTGTCTATTTTTATTATTATATCTTGGTTGGTAACTTCAGGTAACATTTGATGTTACCTGAAGTTACCAACCAAGTAAATTTGTAAAAGCTACTGTCCCTTCACAACTTCAAGGCTCCTAAAATTCTTCGCCATTATCATACCGAAAGCGGGACGTACTAAATCTGTTTCTACTGCATATATTTTTTGCGTTCCTTCCCAGCCATCTAGATCTATCCTGAAGTAATGGCCATAAACACCAAGGTTTAACATAAAACAAAAGCTATGCTGGCGCGCTAGATATCGGAGGCCGTATCCGAAATTCAACCTGGCCCGGTCGTCAGTTGTTTTGTTTTTTATTGCCCGCTCGAGGGCCGGAGGCTTGGATGCGATTAAAATTCCTGAGATGCCTCACGCCTTCGTCCCTTTGGTGATGCGACCGACGTAGAAATGGCATTCTATGAAGATAATTATAGTAAATAATAAAGTAGACTTCATAGTTCATACATAGTTTTTCCACACTGAAAGGAAACCCGTGTGTAGTGGTGTTTTTTGCCTTTTTAATCATCTGATCGTTTCAACTTTACAGTTCTTTGAAGCGTCGTAAGTTAAAGTAAAAGCTGTAACATTGAGAACATGATCTTGATAATTTTGATAACCACTATCAGGTTATAGGTCATTAAACGAATATAATCGTATAAACAACATAAAGAAGCTAACATTTTATCCATTACCAATAAACTTACTACTAAATATGGCATTTACACTTTATTTATCTTTCGGTCGAGTACCCTTTATTATAATAGAAGATTAAGACAAAACACGATTATGTTCATAATATTAACAATCCACTACTGTTTTTTGTTGAAATTTTGTACTTAATCTGACAGTTCTAACCGTTGTTAGTTCTGTCCAATCACGCCACGGGCCGCTTCGAGAGCAATCCCCTGCAAGAAGCCAAGCCTACGGGCCAGCATTACCATATTACAGAAATGATTACCATTACAACATAATACAACCAACATGCACTCGCATATAACGTGACGTGATCACGTCAAAAATCTTGATACAGACTAGCAGGTTACAAAATGATCTATAGAATCTATATTGTAATCTAAGTTGGACTTTAAATTCATAGCTTCAGACTAGGATCCCCTGGATTAGGGAAATACAAGACATGGTACGACGGTATTTGACTTAATAATAGCGCTATACACTCAAATTCCCTTTATTAGGATAATACAGATAAGATACCTACACTACAAAATATAACTAAGCATGTTAAATTATGTAAACAAAATGGCGCGTTGAATATAAAACCATCGCAATACATATACATTACTATAAACCTTAAACCTAGATCAAGTTTCCAATTTTCGCCAAAAAGTGGGATAGATATAAATAAAGACTTAAATGAAGGACCCAAAACTTCATACAAAATCAACGAGGAAACGATGACACGAGAAGTCAGGTTATGGCGATGGATGGTCGACCTTCTTTACTTCAACTAATATATCGACGCAAGGTGTTAAATTGCAAGTAACACTCAGGAGAGGCAAGGCACTAACATAAAAGCACAACTACAGGCAATAAAGTTAAATTGCTTAGTGTTTCAGATATTTTGCTTGAAATAAAATTCAAGAAGTATTGCCTATAATTATTATATGTTTATATAATAGAGGACGTATACTCTATAATTTAAAATGGAACATTGCAGAGACTAATTAAGGGTTGTCGATACGTTATGTGGAAAAGATGGACAGGTTCAACAAGAAACCAAACACTTAAATACGAAATTGAAACTTAATGGAATAATTCAGCATTCTTTATACTGACGTCTATTATTGTACAGCTCATAGAAACTAAGTATGTACACATTTTTGAAGACCCTCCAACTATAATGCCACGCATAATTAACGAAGAATTCCAGGCATCAATCCGTCACAGCTACGACATAATGAAAAGGGCAGAATGAGTATTCATTTCAATAAATCCGAATGCGTTCTAGCGTTACAAGCGATTATCTGAAGAGAGAGAAAAGGCAGGAGAGGAAAAAAGATAAAAAGGCGAAGAATATATGACAGAAGGGCGAGGCGAGGCGGGCGCACGAAACCCGCGGTTTGACGTGGTTGTTTTTTAACGCTCATATTCTTATTATTGGGCCCGGCCGGACCGCTCCCGGTGTTACGGCCGAGGAATGCGCCATAGAATGACGAAGCCAGCGCAGACTGGCCAGTTTTCAGTTCATACAATATATTTCCTTGAAACAAAAAAATACTTCATATTATTTGTATTATTTTCAAATATAGATTTTTTAAATTTCAATGCTTTATAATAAGTAGAGACATCTCTAGCTTAATGTCGCCAACTCTTGTCTTAAGCAGTATATAACGTGCATAATGATTTATCAATCACAACTTCCTTATTATTATTATCCGCGTCACTTTTTTTCTTTTTGTCCCGTCCTTTCTCTTTTCTTTTATAATCCATTTTGTTTTTCTCTTTTACGCTATTACTACCTTCAAGTTCTTCTACTGATATCTCTAAGTTACCGACAATGTCCATAATGGCTGGTTCATTGTACCCCATTACAAAAATCACTCTACGCAGTGCGGCCATTATCAATTCTATAAATATTTTCATGGCAATCAACCTATCAGCTCGGAACGCTAATCGTACGACAACTGATCATTACTACATAATTGCGTGTTCTAAACTTTTTGAAATGGCATCCATCATTGCCCTTGGCCCTTGCAATGCCGTTTAAAACTGGCCAAGTGCGAGTCAGACTTATGCACAGAAGATTCCGTTCCGTATCGCCACATTGAAAATACGTATTTTCTATGATTTATAACGAGATCTTTAACGCGAAAGATACTCAAAATAAACTTGTTTAATTCATTGTTTGTTTGGAGTTTTCACTATCATCACATATAAATATGACGCTTTTACGATAGAAGAACACCCGATCTGTCAAAAAGTACTTTTCTTCTATACTAATTTCCTATGGTAATTCCAAACAATTTTTTTTTAAATTGTTTGCTAGGAAGCTTAATTTATTGTGTAGTCATTTTAATTTGATGGCTATTGCAGTCAGTCTATCTAGAATATATTTATACTAGGTACAGTCTCAAGTTGAGACAGAAAAAGACAAAGCCAGACGACGTAGTGTGGGCTTAGTAAAATAGAGTCCCGTTGACACCTATTGAATACGGAACCCCAAACAAGAATAGCCTCCTCACCGACGATAGTCAATTAAAAACCATTTAAACTAAGAACTTCTAATGTATTTTATGTTCAAGTTAACGTCCTTACAAAGATGGTAGCGTTCATCTCCCGGTTATTAAATAAAAGAGCCTGCCTCAGTTTTTGATGAAACGTTTAGCGAACATTGCACGCAATGAAAAAATTATACACCGTATCTTTTCAATTAACAACAGCAACTTTGTAAGATTAAAATTAACTATACATAAGTTTTAAATTTATATCAATCGTTCATATACTGTATTTAATTAATTATAAGCTATAAATTGTAAATATGCGCCAGCAAAATGATAGCAAAATATTTTTAATATTATAAAACTTGTAAATGTAATTTACATCACAATGAAGAGGTTCCGAGCACAATGGCAACAGAAATAACTACCTACGACCTTCAAAATGTAAACAGCTCAGGAATGCGATGGAAAAAAATATATAAACGAGCAAACACCCTCGTGAGAAATGTTGAAAAAAGCTGAGGGATTCTTTGTCGTGGATGGGAATCATGGGTTCCAAGAATTCGCGTGCCATACATTCAACCATACAAATGCTCGCATTTCGTGGAATAGAAAACTTGTGCAGTTGCATAACTCGGTTCGTTCTATATAAAAACAAAAACTATATTTCTAAGTACACGAAGTCTAACTACAAGACTTATATTAGAGAAGCTTCATTGCAAAAATCTATACCTATATATATAAAAGCGAAAATCACTCGCCCACTAACTGACTAAACACGAAATCTCGAAAACCACTTGATCCCTGAAGCTGAAATTTGGCAGGTAGGTAGTCTATAGGTAGAATACGTCAGCTAAGAACGGATTTTGCGACAGGGCTGAATTAAGGGGGTGGAACGGGGGATATAACTTTACATGGAGAGTTCTTTGTTTTTGAAGTTATAGTGATGAAAATTGGTACCTATTTGGGAAGTACATTAAAAAAAATTTTTTTTTTTTGACAGTGTTAATTTAAAAGGGGGTAAAGCGGATTATTAAACTTTACAAAGCAAAGTCTTTATTTTTGAAGTTATAATGATAAAACATTGATACTTAGATAGTTCATTCAAAATATGTTTTTTGTAATTTTCAATATTTTTGACAAAGCTGACTTAAAAGGGTGAAACGCGGGATGACACTTTGTATGGGAAGTACTTGGTTTTCAAAGGTACAGTGATGACAACATTATAGGCAATTTTTTTATCATCTTCGCCGTTTTTTTTCATCACGCGGGTGGAACCGCGGGGCACAGCTAATATTACATACGTACGTGTCGAATTGATAACATCCTTTTTTTGAAGTCAGTTTAAAATGGGTATTTATCCCTGTGCGAAGCCGGGACGGGTCAGCTAGTACGCTTATAAAATAAAATAAAAACAACCGACTTCAATTTTGACTACCTGGATGACATCTTCATATTTTTCAGCTATGTCTTTTGATTTATTCCAGTAATTTAGATTTAAAAACCAAACTAATACGATAAAATGTATATGGGACCACATCTGAAGTGTCACCCACGTACCAAACAAAAAAAAACGCGTAACATACTAATACAAAAAAGTTACAGTCGAATTGATAACCTCCTTTTTTGAAGTCGGTAAAAAATATGCAAGTATTTTTGTTCATTCTCGTCCTCGTATACTTTCTTATTACCTACTAATACAGTATTAGATACTAAAAGACTGACTCCGAGATTATATCCATCGGGAAACACCTACTCGGGCAGCGCATTCCATTCTCTAGCGGTTTATACAATTACAGCCTTACTTAAAAAGGCCTCTAAAAGTTAAATGACGTTAGTACAGACTGCGCACTTTATTTTTGTATAGCATAGAATTTAAATTACATTTGTTAACTAAAGCAACGTTTTACGGAAATGAAAAGAGCTCTTGACCGTCCTTTAGTAAAATGAGGACGAATGAACTACCTAGATCATGCAAATCTGCAGCACACTCTCAGAAATGTATCCGAGAAAAAAACCGATAGACTAGGAACTCTTTCTAGGTTGGCTTTGTTAAAGCTTCAAGCCTGAATTCCTCTGTTTCAGTTCCTGCTACTTATGAGTGGCATAAGTATTTTTGAAGTAAATAATTAATAAACATTGAATCAACGAATGTACTCAATATGCAGCCACAAGTACCAAAACGCCCGTATCGTTCTGTAAGAACTCAAATACTAGAGTTATGTTCTTGTAAGTACTTATTCTGAGGAAGTTTTTTTATCAAGAGATATTTGCTACGCTAAACGCAAAATATACCAAATTGTTAAAAAATCAAATAAAACGGAGAATATTTTATTAGTAAACATTATTTACAACTTCATAAATTTTGGCTTCCAACGTACCAATTACAATATATTGATTGAAGAACGTCATCAGCCAATGTATAGATAAATAAATCCTCAAATGTAAATAGCAGGTACCAAATCAAGTCTACGAAATCATAGATTAAGTACATAGATTAAGTATATTCTTAATCTATGACGAAATGCAAAGTAATCTAGCAAACTAATTTAGATTTCCGTTCTCTTGAATACCAAACTAAAATTATCCCAAGAATGTGGTTCCCACTCCCATGACTTCGTTGCCAAAATGGTGTGAGAGGAAAACAACCACATTCACAATTTTGTTGTAATGCACCTGCTTTAGGTAACTAAAGTAAGTACTTACTGCATTATATCAGCCCGCTCTCACAGCTGGACATAAAGACTAGATATACCTTCATAGAGTGATTGGGTGATATTCCACCATTTATATACTTCGTTGAATCCCTTCAATATCCCTAGTGATACCACTACTTAGTGGTTTTTAAAGCCCTGCATACGAAGAGCCGAATAGGTCCGGTATAGGCCGGGAACCAACAACTACACGGCAATGAAGCTTGTGGCTCCTTTTAAAATTATGAGACAAGAAGAATACGTCTTTTCCTAGCTGAAAGTATCTATGAATAGTCTTTATGTGTATCTTTGGGTATATCAAAATACCCTAACAATTAGTATTTACAGTCCGACTACTGAAAGAATGCGTTTGACAGCTACAATAATAACATTGTCTAAAGCTGAATGAAAACATTTAATGATTTTGCTATAGTTAGTATAAAATCGGGTACTACCTGTATGTATAATATTATAACCGCAATATTAGTAACTAGCAAAAGTGTTTTCATTCAGCTTTAGACAATGTTATTGTAGCTGTCAAACGCATTCTCTCAGTGGCCGGACTATAGTACTTAGCAATCCGAATTCAATAAACACGATATTTAGACAAAGCTAAAAGCAGATAACCCGCCACATACACTCAAATACACGCCAAATACAGTCAAAGGATAAATAATCATTATTAGTGTATCAAGATTATGTCCTCGTAAAGTATTGATGGGATTGATAAACTTAAAGTTCGAAGGCAATCGTTCACGCAGGCAGACGAACAAGGAAGCTAGTCCAAAGAAATAAGAAAAGTACTTATGTTTTGTTCTGGGACGAATACTGCACTACATTGCATTATGAATAAACATTTTGATCATAACTTCTCTACGAAATTAATGTAATACTGTACGCGTTCCAAGCTCGACAAACTAAGAGGTCACCGGTCAACCCCGTGAAGGCTGTCTGGAAGGCTGAGCGTTGAATATTTTTAAACACAGGAGCAAGAATTTAAAGCTTTACCAGCTTACGAGCACACAGGCATACTCGTAGCGTTGACGCTGCGTGCTACATACACTCGCATTGTAAGAGCGTATTCAGGGCAATACTTCAGGGCCAGTTTTCCTACACATGCCACAAGAATACCTACCTACAGGTTTTCAGAAAAAAAACAGTTTATGGATTTTTTCTTTCGGTAACCTATATACAGGGTTAGTTTTAATCAGTTAGCACCCTTTTAAGGGCATATTCTGTACATCAAAACAAACAACTTTCACTAAGGGGCCAACATTACAATAGCAAAAACAGCTGTTCCATATATTTTTCCCAACGTCGCTGAACTTTTTGTATGGAACAGCTAATATTATTTCGCGTTTTCAATGTTGGCCTAATAGTAAATGTTGTTTGTTTTGATGTACAGAATATGCCCTTAAAAGGTAGCTAACTGATTAGAACTAACCTTGTATATACCTTAAATAGGTTCTGGAGTGTGGAAGTCGTTAGTTTTGTTTAATACTTTTGAGGTCTTACTAATAAACGCCGCTTAAACTTAATTGACGTTAATATTGTGCACTTCATTTTAAATTTTGCAGATGTTAATTATCGTTTTAGGACATATCCAGGTCTGCATCCAGATCCACCGGAGGATGGGCTGCAGCGTCCTCTTGGTTAACAGTGGTGAAAATTATGCGGTTCCCAAGCCGACTGCCAATCGCGTGGATTATGGCAAACCTCCCTATTAAGGGGAGGCCTTCGTCCAGCAGTGGACGGCTTCTGGCTTATGTGTAAATAACGTTTGTTTGTGTTAAGTACGGCTTTAAGTACTTTAAGTTTCTACTATTAACAGAGGTACAAACACTTCCTCCGCGGATCAGCACGAACAAAAGAGAGAGTAATAAATTATCTTCTCTCACTACTTAAACAGCGGACTTATGTTAATTTGGACGCTGTTGTGGCCTGCGCGAAACAAAAACGTACGTCTGTAGAAAGTAATTATAAGAGGGCAGTTGCCCCTCCTGCCCTCAATCTCAATTCGGACTGTGCAACTGCAGCTAAAGGTATAAGCACACATAAATGCAAGTCCGGCAAGGTCCAGCCGTAGGTCGTACGGGGCCCGCACGCGTCCCGAGTCCCGCCGCAAAAACAATCTCGGGTTACTTATGGCATAGTGGAGCCAGTGAGGAATCTTGACCTGTGGCTACGTACAAGATGGTAGGAAGTTTCAAAAGGTTACTCATGTATAAACCATTATAGATAGGAACTTTAACAAACTCATGGTTGAAGTACGAACACTATTATTTATATTATGGTTTGAGAAACGAAGCCCTTTGTAGAAATAAATAATTATATATAAATATTGGTGGACATTACATACAGCGCCATCTAGCCCCCAAAGCTTGTACATTTTACTGGAAATTTTTGGTGATGCTAGAATATCACGGAAAAGCTGATTATACTTTTTAGTGCAATGATTTCTATGTCTAGATACGCCTGAGTTAAGAAAACGTCATCTCTCGGATTTCGCGCACTAAGTGCAGCGCCATTAAGGCGCGGTTGAAGAAGCGCAAACTGTACGAAACTAGAAACGACTTATCTATTACATAAAATTAAAAGTTTTTGTGTAAAAGCAAGTTTAGTTTAACTTTAAATGTTGACTTACTGGTCATAGGAAACGCCACCTTTTGGTTACTGCACTTTGAAATGTAATTCGTACAGCCCTTCACCACACATTTTGGCATTTTGCTCTCAAGTAATTACGTCAGTGCGTCGCAGACTGTGCCGGCATCGGTGTCGATTCGTTTCTTTGACACCGACGAAAGAGCGACATTTCAAAATGACGTCCAACCCGTCCCTACTATGTATGTCTATGTTTTAGTGCCATAACGTAAAATGTCAAGAAATCCAGTTCGTTTGTCAGTCCGCCATCATTCCCTAAAAACAATTCTAAGAATAATCCAGACGTGACTACCGAAAATTCTAAGAAGGATCCTGAAGCGTAGGCGTGGAGACTCGACTAGACTCTAACATTAGCCAGAATAAGTAAATAAGACACTACAACATGAATTTCCTTGTACGAAATCAAGCTAAATACGTTTAAATACTGCCATGGGGGTGTCACTCCACAGTTCAGGTATGTACGGCTGGCGCTCCGTCCGGGAGGACAATGCAAGGCAGAAGTCAGTGGCCGCCCGCACGCTAGCCTCGTCGCATGTAACTAAGCATACGTGACGACCGAGTTGAATTGCTTCTTTATTGCCTAGTAAATAGAGTCATTATTTATTTCAATTCCTTTGCGGAGTGAACTTTCTGTACGTACTCGTAGTACTCTTATATATTCTGAGGTACTGCTTCTGATATACGCAAAGCAATATTAGCAAAAATAGCTTATATTAACTGATCCAAATTTTAAAAGCTGTACGACGAGTGACTTAAATGAAGCTTTTCCTTTTTTTTCGTGGGGAAGTCATCGCAAACTACCTCTAGACTTATTTAGCACACATAACACCACCGATAACAACATTATTTACTACAATTTACTGGCTACTAAAAATCACCACCCTATATTTGAAAGTAAAGACCGCTAAATGCAGTAATGCGTTTGACTTTTTTACGGCTACCTACTGCAATGGTCACGGGAAGGCGCTGGGTTATATCTTACCATCAGAAAAATATCTTGCTCCTCTCATTACTTCTAGCCATAACGAAAAAAACATTAAGAAGGATTTGTAGGTTTTGTAGAGACACAAATAAGTTTAGACAACATACACAACAGCTTTTTACCGACTTCAAAAAAGGTAGACGTTTTATGTTCGCTTGTTTTTTTTTTACCGTTTTCTCCGTCAATTGTGGAAAGATTTAAAAAAAAAATTGTTTGGTATGTCATAACGTTAGAGGTGGTCCCATATACATTTTATCGAAATCGGTACAGTCAAAATTAAAATTACTGGAACAATAACTATGGAAAATATGACGATGTCATCCAGCTAGTCGAAATTGAAATCGGTTTTTTTAAAGCGTTATATTTACTATTGAGACAAGGCCAGACATCGAAAAGTGGAGACTTGAAGCCAGCTTGAAGCAGAGTGGATTTACTTGGTGTTACATCAGCTATGGCAAGTTTACGATGTGAAACATTAGCCGGGCTGCAACAATGGGGCACGCGCGGAGGTCGTCGCGAGGGTCGAGGACGAGCCCGACCAACCTCACACGTCCTTCAGCCCGAACGCCCTGTTGCTAAGGAATAAAACTGGCGTGTTTTGAAATGGTGACGTCTTTGGGCACGTTCTGAGCATTTTTGAGGTTGTTTTGGGATTGAGGGAGGCTGGCTTTTGTCAGAACAGAACGGATTTGATTTTTGACGTGTACTTACAAGTCGTTTAAGTTTTTAATATTTACAGATTTACTAGCAATGCGTGGCGGTTTTACCCGCAATTATTGGGATAAAAAGAAGCCCATGTGTTTACATTCAAACATCTAAACAAGCTTTAATACTTATAAATGGAAAAATAAAGCCGTCAAATCCGAGGACTCGGACAACGAGGGTTCCGTACAAGTACTAGATAATCCGCGATAGTTAAGTGTATAGCGAATATTCTGTGAACATTTCAACGGGCTATCTAATTACGATTCACGAGATTATAGGTCAGTAAAGACCGGAAAGACAGATGGACAGACAGACAGACACGGTAGGCGGCTTAATAATAGGGTACAATTGGATTATCTTTGGGTACGGAACCCTAAAACAATTTCTACTTTCGTTCAATACACTATCAACAAAATTTCAAAAAAAAAAACTGGTGAAAACTTATTACGAAACGTTTGCGAGTTTTAACACCCAGCGCTGCTATATCTACAAATTATCAATTTTCAGATTTTACTCGTAATTACTATTATGAGACCTTGCTTCTTGCCAAATTTCATGAGTCTAGGTCAACGGAAAGTACCCTATGAATTTTGATTTAGTTCACTCTAAAAAACTCACAAAAATGGCTGTATTTTTTTATTGCGTTGACTTAAAAGCTTTATTTTTTTACATATCTAAGGGTCTGTGGACTGACGTATTTGATATGAATTGTCATTTTTCAACTTAATACCTCCACGCATTCCAGAGAAAAAGGGTCTTGACAGACAGACAGACAGACGGACAACCGAGTGATCCTACAAGACGTCCTTTTTCCTTTTGAGATACGTAACCAAAGATTTCTATATCTATATAGATACGTCTGAGTTAAGAAATCGTAAGACTGATTCTCTTTGATAAAAAGTAGAACGCCATCTCTCGGATTTCGCCGTCACTACGTGCAGCGCTAGTAAGGTGTGGCAGAAGAAGCGCAAATTGTACGAAACTAGAAACGACTTACCTATTACCTAAAAATCAAAGTTTTTGTGTAAAAGCAAGTTTATTTTTACTTTAAATGTTGACTTACCGGGCATAAGAAACGCCTCCTTTTTGTTACTGCACTATGAAATATAATTCGTACAACCCTTCACCACACAGCTTGGAATTTTGCACTCAAGTAATCACGTCGGACGTGCATCGCAGACTGTGCCGGCATCGGTGTCAATGCGTTTCTTTGACACCGAGGAATGGGCGACATTTCAAAATGGCGTACAACCTGTCCCTACTATGTCCCTACTATGTCTATGTACGGAACCCTAAAAATAAGGATTATTATGATTTGATGGTAACAAATAATGATACAAACAAGATGATTTTGTGATGGTCAGAGACAAATGCTGCCCAAGACCATCGCAGCAATACCCAAAACTTTGAGTAACTTGACGCTTATTGCTCTGAGACATTCGATGGTCAATTTTAAAGCCTATTCTGATGTGGCCACGTGCCTGACCAGATGTAAGATTTCCATGCTAACCGGGGACTTTTGTCATGGCTTATTAAAACGTAGCCTCAAAATAAGCATTGTATTATGCTTATATGAATTTGAGTATAGTAAATATAAAAAAATATTAAAATGTCCGAAGGAGCCTTGCTAAAAAAGAAATTTAAGTAGGTATTTATCTGAAAGTCGCCATAGAGCAACTTTTGACACTTGAATTCCCGCAGCACCATTGAATAACGACGGTCCTCAGAATCAGTGACAGGCAACTTGAAGAATGACAATCAATCCTGTCGTGGTATCACATCGAGCATACAAACGCGATTGTAACCCGAGCCCAAGCGAGTCGAGCTTTCCCAGCATCGCTCACAAAAAACATCTCGGTAAAAATGTGACAAAGCCCTCCCTCCAGCCGTCATCCTCTTATGATTAAACCAAGGAAAGTAGCATTCCATTCCCCGATATAACACGACGAACATATTTAATGAACTCGAGAATCTCGGAATACAGAACTCGTTTTATTTTTATGATCAGATTTAAGAACACAATGTGCCACAGCTACCGAGTTACACTCCATAGATTAGATAGTGGTAAATGATCCTTTGTGTAAACCAAGGGCCTCTATATTTTAAACTTTTTATAGTTTTATTATCTCCATTATAAATGCGTAAGTCCTGTGTAAATTATATTACGATTGTTAAGAGAATTCCTTTGATGTTGCTCGGTTAGTTTTATTGGAATTCCGACGGAGAGAATAAGAGTAGGTGTATGTATATAGCGAATTCTTTCAACAATTTTGTTTACGATCTCTTTGGACTATAAACTATTCGATAGTGTCACAATCCATAGTTGGTGGTTCTATGTTATTCAAATGTTACTATTCAATAAAAATTTCGTGTTAATCATCTAGCTGATACTAGTATACCTACTATATACCAGTGTGACCTTTTTCGGGCGTACACATTTGATAGATTATGGTGTCATTAGCTACGCAGCGAGCTGGTGCGTTCCGTAAAAAACTCGTCGAAAAAGTTTTTCGGGCGTATTCTCTCTCTGTAATTATAATGAACCGTGAACACATCAGGTCAAAATTTCAAAAGAGTGTGGTAATGTCAATGGTTTAAAATAAGACGTGTGGAATGTTTATCATACGGAATTCCTCGGTTTACGACTGGGGTGGGGGATTTTAAGCCACGATGTTAAATTGGGGTAGGGCCTTTTAGTGCGCCTTTGTAAAATGTTTATTGCAACGCAAACATGTGGCGGCAACTACGGAAACTATGGAAGGTAAAATGTAAACGATGGAAATATCGGACCAAATATGCAAATAAGGTACAACGGGCCGTAATAATCCTAGAATATCTGAGAGCACTAATATAATGCAGCGTTTGCTGCTACTGTGCGACGGGCGAGCGCCACAGATAATATATTGAGTCTAGATCCAGACTTGATTATGATATATCTGAGTCTAACATTACAGAGCCTGGTTCTATGCAGGCAGTACTCTGGAGGGATGCGTGGGCTATTATTATGACAATTTCATGCACTACAGAGCTATCAACTATGTATCATGTGTATCATCTACTAATAATAGAGAAAATATTTACAAAAAACTGATAAAGAACAGTAGGAAAAAATATTACATCAATACCAGCAACACAATAATACAACCTGTCTTGCAAATAGATAAACTGACAAAGTCAATAAGATTACACAATATATCATAGATAAACCACAGAAAGCTAAAAGCAACATTTCAATACATACCATAACAAATGGTTGTACCAACTTCCAGAAGCGATACGTTTAGATAGATAATATGCAAAGAGGCTCTACCATTTTTCATCATGCCTGTACTGCACTGGTGGTGGAATTGATTAAATCCATTAACATACCACGAAGATATAAATCGTCTGGCTCAACACATTTGTCATAAGAATCCAGCGATACGTAACTACATATTTTAATCTCGGGGCATAATTTCTTTCCGATGTGAGCAAAATTTAAATATTTGATTATAATCTATGCCGTTGAAATAATCCGATTTCTTTTTGGTACCATTATTTTTGATTATCTTTCGTTCTATATCAGGGACACGTTTAGAAGGAATTCTGAATAACGGCATTGTAAATCCATGAAATATATTAAGTTTTATATTCCAATCATCGCAGAATGTAACGATGCATCTTTAATATTTAAATTTCTTTTGCGTCCTTTTGGAGCGGCCATTAAAACACGTGCATCCACACTCATACATTTGGAATGTGTAGAATGGGGATCACAGCCACATGAAGAAATAAAAAGCTTCATGTAAGCCGTACGGACGATGACAACGAGAGACTGGAGTAGTCATACCTTTCTTATTTTAATATCTGCTTTTAATCTTCAAAGGGTTATTACGTAAGATTTACTTACATTTAGCACTTTGGCTTAACACTTTTACTTTTCTTCTCTTTGTGATCTTTGTGAACTCTGTTGACATTAAGATCACTACAAATATTTCGAAAGTGGATCATACTGTTAGGCGCATCACTTAGGCGTTAGTCATTTTTAAAAGCGTCACGATCTTTGTTTATAAAACCAAAATATTTATCATTACAAAACGAGTTAACGGTCAAAACGTTAACAGGTAATAATATTATCTTTTCTTAAGTTGTTGGTATTTTAAAAGTACTGCGTGGTTCTGTCACGATTAAGGAGTCCATTCCGGTAGCGTTTTTAAAATTCAATTCTTAATCTTGAATGAATATTTTCGGATTGAAACTCGCCTTAATGACTTACAAGAGATATGTGATCGATGCAACTGAGATAAATGAAATACGCTTTACAGATGGTTCTTTATTTTACGACATGATCGGATGCTGCTTTCCAATGAACAACATGCAAGAGAATTTGTGGACAGCAGCATGAATAAAGTTTCTTTAATGTACTCGAATACAGTTTAATTTAATTATGAAACCCCGAGGAACTTGTATTAAAATTCCGATGATAAAGCATCATGAGAACGCGTTTTAAATCCGATTGTCATAAAACGTTGTGTAAATCTATAAAAACGTGGACAGGGCCGCGGGTCAGTGAGGTCACGTGGCTTATACTGCATTCCGATAATTCTTCATAGCTCTACAATTACTTTGGAATTATCATTCCGAGTAAATTGAACGTAGACTTGAAACCATTATGTCTGCACACTCCGAGCATAAAATCAATATTCGTGTTACCATAGGAACGTACTACTTACAATGTTGAGGCTTGCAGAGGTGCAGTAGCAGTAACAGAGGATCGTTAAACATTAGAAGCATTTCATTTGCATGCTGATTACTGAGTTTCAAGGAGTGTTTTTAAACAATTTGAATAATTGTTACCTTCGTGAGCGGACGGACGCGAACGACGCTACTGTATCCAAATTACAGGTTTTGCGATGTCATGACTAATTGCAGACCGAGAGGCGAACGAAATTGTTGCAATAATTATACCCCTGTTGTGAGCATCTGGGATGATACTAATGATATTAATGGACTCGACACCCGATGGACCACTTTAGTTGTTACAGATCAGACATATTTTAAGTACTTTTTTTAAATAATATACTCCATCTATAGGCGTGAATGATGCAGATTTCTAATATTTTTACGACAACAAACCAAATGATCCTAACTAAAACTAGAGCAAACTTCTAGAATATTCTAACTAAAGTAAAGCATTAAAAATGTATAATAATATAATGTTATATAATAACTATGTTAAAATAATTTAGTATTTTTTACCCAAAATACTCTTAGCTCTAAAGCAATAACGCTAAATAAATATAATTTTACAAATTACCTACCTACGTAGTTTTCTATACGCATTACCTCTCCCTATTCCATCCTATTTTACATTTTCTCTCAACAAATGTGTAAGTTAGGCAGTAAACATAGATCGACTTCATACTCCAATAGCAGATATTAATCTGTTTATTACAGCGTTGTCTTTCATGGCAACTGGACAGGAACCTATGTAGTCACTAATTGGTGGCAGCGAGCGTGCCCATAGGATATCGTAAAGATGACCATCACATTAACCGGCATGTCGTAAAATGGGCTTGCGACTCAACAAAATAACATTCTCGACTTTATCTGTATAAAACGATCTTCATTTCTTGGCGAATGGAACAGTAAATAAAATACTTAGATGAATCTGCTAATGCCTACTTTCCAAAGTTTAATTATTTGTGATGAATATTCTGAAAAACCATATTTAGTTTCTTTATTCAGATTTGTTCAAAAGCAAAAGGTAGGTTTGAGTGAAATAAATAATAGACTAATATGCTTCCATACTTTTAAAAATATGTAAAAAGGTTAGGATATAACACATAAGAAAAGACACGTTAAAAACAATAAAAATAAAGACTTGCGAGGAAACTCAAGAGGAAAGATTAAAGCTCTAGACTAGAAGGACATCAATGAAATAAAATACCTACAGTTTAGTACCAGTCCACTACACAAACACTATAAGTAAGAAAAAAAAACACGTACATTTTTTATCTCATCCTATGACGTTATATTTGACGTAAAGTGTTAACCTTATGGTAATTTTTAGTTTATTTTGATGTAGGTACCTATTCGCATATATTGGTATGTAGATAAATCATCGATACTGTTTGAATCTTCGGTCAAATTTAGTTCAAATTGGCACATACCGATATAAACTGCATAATAAACGCGGTTTATAAAGATTGCAAAAGATAAAATAATAAGAAAAAACATTACAATAATGTGAACTTTGATATAAGAACTAACATGGTTATCAAAACTCAGTACGATTTTTTAACAAAAGCAAGCGAAGCGTTGACATTGCATTAATTTAATATTAGAGTACATCTACATCTATCATGTAGATCTACCCTAATATTAAATTGTTGGTCTAATATAAAATTCGCGAGTAGAGTAACGGAAAAATCGACATATGTAAATCCTATCAGTACCAGACAGCACTGCATAACGTAATTGTAGCTACTATTTTGACGACGTTAATAACCGGCTTATCGACTTTCGTAAACATGACGTAAATATAATTATAAAGTTTATGTGAAAAAATGTGTTGCAGTCGAAGTTGATAAATTTAATACAACTTGCGATTGCGTGGGATGCATAGGTAATGTAAAAGTGATTAGTTTTGATGATACTGAGTGGGATGGCGAGACAAATCGTCCCCATCATTATCTACACTCATTATGAAAACCTGCGGGTATTAATCAAAACGAATGAGTATCAGCATCTTGAATTTTTTGCTTAGCTAATTTCCGAATCAAAACAAATTGAAAGTCGTAAAGATCGTCGACACCAAACTAACATCCTTTTTTGAATTTATTTCTTGCAGTATAAATCTTATCCATTCATAGACTGTAAATGTCAATGATAATGATAAAATGCAGTATTCGTTTCTATGCTTAAGAAATAATTAATAACAAAGTGTTAATCGGTCTACAGGTACCTAATTTATATTTGTGTAGTAGGGTTAAGAATCTAGACTAAATAATAAAATTTCATTTTGTATTTATTAATGAAGGCATTAAAATAATATGAAAAAACACAATCAAGTATGAATAAGAATTCCAACTACATAATCAATACAACCAATTCAGATGATATACATTTTTAGGGTATAAATATAAACAATAATGATAATAATATAATGATAGGTAGTTTAATTATATTATGTAGCTTGTCTCAATTAGGTTTAACTACACAATGATACATAGATAATGAGTGACATGGTGTAGTGATCAAACTTGTTTGTGGACAATCTTCTAAACATATAAATTTGTATTCGTTTCCAAACTCTCTGCAGAGACTGATATACAAATCTGAACTAATGCAAACATATCCAACATTGAGACACCTATTTGGGAATAAACATTATTATGACAGATTCGAATGAACTAGAATCCATTAAAATTGTTATTATGCAATGTTTAATATGATTGACCTTTTTTACCTTAGATGTCCATTGTATCCCGTTACTTCCAAATGTTACTCCAATTGACCTTTCCCTTCGACATTTAGAAAACTATTTCAAATATGCCTGATTACAATAACTTTTTGCAGTCGTCAGCGGCGTCGAAGTAAAAAGCATTTTCAAAAACAATCTTACACAGAATGTTTATCAAGTAATGTCATCAGCTCATTATACTTTTTGTTTGTGGTCTGTACGTCGATGTTGACAAAAAATTAATTGTGACTAGACCAGGCTTGTCTATTCTATCGGTAATAAATTTAAAACTAGATTGACGACATGGTTTTTATGTGGTATTTTGTCTGACGTAAAGTGTGGAAAGATTTGCAGAAACTCGTGATGTTAAGCGTTGAAGACATTAGTAAATCAAAGACAGATTTATTGCATTGAATCAAAGTTCACTGGCTACAATGTTTCCATCTGCAATAAATTTATCGTCTACTCGATAGCTAAAAAGATTGTCCTGAAAGCAAACTTTTGGAATAAAAAACAGACTATAGTTTATGATTATTTGCCTTGTTTAAAATTTTAAGTCACAATCAGAAAGACGAAAATCATTTCCTTTCTCATTTTTTTAACCCCAAAACTTGTTCGCCGCAAATATATTACTCGTACGTCTCCCTAAATAATATATACAACAGAAGCACATGCAGTACTTCTTGGTAGCCTCTAAAAATACATAATAACGTACGTCTGGTAGCATATATCTTGATATCTCTGCGGGCTGTAGCTGTCCAACTTTTTGCTTGTAATTTTTTTTGCTCACGGCGTAACCTGGTGGCGGGATCATAACCATAACTATTATTTATTGACGGTTTGTTTCGTGTAAAGTTTAGTGTAATGATGAGTGCGGGACGGTGGAACCGCACTTTAGTTTTAATACGTTGGAGACAGGGATGGATTTTGTATGGTAAGGTTTAAGTAGTGAAGTTTAGTTTACTATGATCCCAGTGATATAATTGAATTAGATTTGTGATAAAATGACTTTTAATAGCAATAAATTAAATTAAATATTCATATAGGTCGAATGGTCGGTTCTAATGTCAAATTGTATAGTCATCTTTTGCGATAGCTTAAAAACTGGATGAATATGAATCCCAACAAGTGCAAAGTGATAAAAGGAAGTGAAATAAAACTAAGCCCAAATTCTCTATCTTTAGAACAGAAAATCCAAGTAGATGAAAATAATAGACATAGTGCGTGTTTGACTTTTCAAAAACGTGCTTTGCCAGGATTGAACTTGGATTAAATTATGAGACTCCCTTTAGTCCAGCTCTGGTTTTACTGTCTATTGTCTGCAAAACAATTACATTGTAAACCCGTTCGCCATATCAGTTTTACAGTCTAACCATACTCTTGGGTTATTAGATTTTACATCTACGTTTACTACTTTTTGAATTCGCTTGACTCACCAAAGAATATTTGCATGTAATAAAAGTATAACTTATAATATAGATACGTAATTATTTATGAGTTCATTGAATCTTATTGCTTAAGTATTAGATCAAGTTTATCTAATGCTAAAGCAAGAGGTAATCATGTTACAAATTTCTGATGCGAGCGAAATATTGAAATTTCTGATAAAAAATCTGCGATTGTACCAAAAAGAATTCCCTTAATTCCTTTGCTTTATTTAAATTATTATAACTTCGTAAAATAAACGGATTTCATAATTAAAATCAGAGAAATGTCCATAAAAGTTTAAATTTGAGAAAGGCATTGAGTTTTGGTAGAGTTCAAGAGAAACGAGCAACAGTTGACATTTGTTTTATAGATTGTAATCCAGGTGATTACTGCGAAATAATAATGAGAGCAAACACGCCACTGCAATATTTCAACAAATTTATGCACTTAGGTAATTTAAATATATTTTGATCCATGTTAACAAGCAGAAAAGCTTTACACATCTGTTAAGATTCAGGAAAATCTAACCCACAATACAGATCCAGGAACCCAAAACAACAAAAAAAACAACATTAACTTAACCACATTTCACAAACAGAAATAAAACAATCTATTGCGTACAAAAAATGAAATTTGGAAGCTGCCCCACCTCTTCACCTATATTCAACCACACTACAAGAGCCCGTGTACTTTACCACTATGTGTTTATAAAATCATCGAAATGTTCCTATACTTCTCTCACCACTGTTTGAGACTCCTCATCTGAATGTTTCATAGCGACAAAGTTCTTTACTGTTTCGTTAAGTTCTGGTGCCTCAGGCACGGCATCAGGTCGACCTTGGTTCCTGGAAGGTCCCGGGTCAGTTATAATAGCCACCGACGGCAACCACCAATTATGTATCATCACAATAAAAGTAATACAAATTATACGTGCAGCGTTTTCGGAGATACTCAGATGGGGCTCAGAACCTTCGATGCGGGATTATACATTTTTTAGTCTGAAATTGTTTGTCCCTAATTTGAATTGATGGTTAATTCCACTAAACATAATCCTAATCGTGTTTCCTGTGTCTCTTACACTAACGCACTTTAACGGTCAATGGATTTTTCTAGCACCATTTTTTTTTTTTATCTGAGATGTCTTTCTTTTATCTGCTAACTCGCCTTATATCAAGCGAAGATGCGGTCTTTGATGAAACATGCTTCCTTAGAAGAACTGGCGATTTGAAGACAACTATATAAAAATTTACTAAGATTTAACTAAGGCAGCACTTGAACATTATTCCAGAACCAAGATATCCATTGTCCAATCAATAGCTTTAGCCTTGACACCATTACTCACAATTTCCTCGTCATTTCATTGTTTCCCGAGATATAGCCGCACGGGTTGAGTGAAACGTGCCTTTTCCGCCGTAGCTATCTGAACTTTGCTCCTCAGCAATCCATTGTCCAATCCAGTTGCGTGCACGGTTCAAAACAATACGGCTGGCCACTTATCCGCTATCTCAGTTATCAACGCAGTTTATTACAGTACTAAAGATGAACACAAGACTATCCAAAACTATTCATACAAGTATTCAATGCCAAAAAAGGCGCATTATATATGTCATGCGCCTATAGTCACTTTTGTATGAAGTTGTGTAAGTGTAAGATGGAAAAATTTAGCATTTACTAGCTATTCATATGGTATGGATAATTTATAAACTTCCTTCGTAAGAAAGATACGCAGAGTCCCAGAAAGAACAGAAGATAGAAGAAAAGATGGACGAAGTATGTCATTTATGGACAATGTTGGAGGTCAACAAATCCAAGCCGAAAGCGCTTAGCTTGAACGAAAGTTGATAAGTGTTAGAAACATTTATTAGAATACAATTTTATCACCGTTAGATATAATAATATATTTTCCAAGCAGCAAAAGGAATATTTATGTAGAGTACTTGTGATTCGGTTGATGTCGGATTCGTTCTTTCTATCACATTTTTGTTTTATGTTATTCATATACCCTTGTATTTTAAGCCCAATGGGAAAAGTCTCGATTTAAAAACAACGAAAGCTGGTGAAGGCACCATCTCCGTCTTCTATATTTAAAATGACAGAGACAAAAAAAACAGTTTCGTTTTAGTTTAGATTGGGTTGCGGATATGGTGGTAGATCTTCAAAAGTTACAAGCTTGCGTACTGAGCAACAGCGTACGTGCATCAACGTTCTCTATCAGTAACCATCGCATTCCATCCTTATCTCGCGTTATCTCCAGCCCACTGAACGAGCGCTTAATGTTCTTTTTACTACATTAATTATAGATAACATGGCCTTTTTATCACATTTTAATTGCTCGCGTTTTAGATGGAAAATTGTATGATTTACTAGCTGTTTATGTGGCACAGTAATTTTATCGACTTACTTCGTATTTTGTTTTATTTATTTATTTATTTATTTTATTTTATTTGGGAAACATACAGTGATAATAACTTAAGTAAACTTATATAAATTTGGATAACTATACACCTTTTACACGTTTCCGCATATAAAAGCCTATATCACTTGTTAACATGGTTAGCTAAGGATTTTGATTAACATTGAAAAACATTACTAAATATTACACAATTTAAAGAGAGAAAAACAGTTCAATTCGCACCAAACCAGTTCTTGGAGACTATAGTTTTAAGTTTATGTATAGGTGTATTAAACAAATCGAATTCTGGAAAATCTTTTAGGTTATTGACGGTATTGGCTGATCTTATGAAGAAAGAATTTTGCCTGTAATTAGTGGAACTATGGAATACGGGAATACTCACGTTTAAATAAAACAAAATGTGTCAAAACCACTTCGTAGTTTTATAATAGTAACAGAAAGAATAGACCCTGAGAGTGTATCGTTCGTTACGTTGCTTGATATTATAAATAAATAAATATGATAAGAGAGAAGATCATCGATGACAGTTTCCAGGGGGAAAATTATTTATCGCCAGAAAAGCTGGATTAAATTATCAGTATGATTTATAATACCTTCAGCTTCTTCATTTTGTGACGAAGCAACATAAAGGCAGGACCCTACATCCCGCTCAAGCTCTCAAAACATTTTCTTCACTTTGTTTCTAAGATGAGGAAGGATGAATACAAATTAATATTATAAAGGACTGTCTTTATTAAAACCGATTTATTCGGAGAGCTACAAACGCTTTCATACATTATTATTTAGTGTTATAAGGGCGATTTTACAATACCGATTATATCAATTCTATGTAAAATTAATCAGATCTTTGAAATCACTTGCTAAACTTCGACGATAGTTATTCGTCCCCTGTCGTTCCGTCTCAGCATTGCCACCTAAATGCAAATTAGATTTTGCATTGCATTTATTCAAATTTCACTCTGTAACAAACGCTAATGCATATTTAACTGTCCACACCCCGAACACTTTTATGTGCATGCCAAACATAACGATTCGTTTGCATCAGTTGCATTTTTTTCAAAGCTTATGGTTACTTCTTTTCAACTACCGTGGTCACTATATGATTATGTATATATGAGTAAATATACGATGAGGGCATCGTAGATAAATTAATTCACTTTGAAACATACTTCATCTGTGCCATTATTTTTGAACCTGCACTGATCCTATCCACCTCCTTAATTGGACCACCTATGGTCGCTATATATCGATTATCTAGACTCCCATTCTACGCAAGCTTCATATTTTCTTGTTCTGGCATATTTTTTTACGCATCTCCAACCATTCATAAAACTACGGATAGCAAATTACAAATAGTGCAAATATGATCGAAGATTCAGTCAAAATTATTCACCCCAGAAGACATATCAGATGTTTCAGGAATTTGTCCAAGGGTCAAGTGTTTTTGGGCTTGGATCTAGAGCCTTGATATTTGCCGACAATTTTAATGTCCAAATTGAGGTTAGTACGTGTCCCAGACATTTTTGCGAGGCGATAAATATTTGAGTGAAGGATACAAGTTCACATACCTACGTTTACAAATAAAACCTGTGGGTTAAGTGTCTCAGGTTTTAAAGCTTATTTTATGTGTTTGTAATGTTTTAGCACTGTCATATTGATTTAAATCATCGCCATTAACCATTTTCCACACCCGCTGCGCTCTTCAGCGCGCCTTATTTACCAGTCCTGTGTCAGCTTTATCCACAGCCTACTTGGCGACTTATCAATTTAAATGTATCAACCAAACTAATCAGCACTGACTTTACAAAATATCGTAATTTTAAACAAACAAGATTCAAACCACAATCAAGATTTTAATATACGTGACAAAAAACATACCAGCAGCCATATGGATGGATGCTGATTCAGGATCTTGTAAATGAGGTGGATGAGAACAGTTCTATGATATTCCTATGTTTTATACAACATCAATAAGAGCAGTGAAAATGTCAGGAACCCCAAAGCTAGGTTCAATGAAGCACTCCAAAAATAGAATACAAGTAAATTTAAGAGAAGTAGAGTCAAATTTGGCACCTAATTTATGAATTATACAGACTTCGAAGAAATATAATCCACATTGACCCAGTAGATATCCCCAATCAGAGATGACCTTACGGTCACGATTGACGTCAATCGATTGATAAGCGACAATGCAAGTAAACAAAAAGACACATTAGATTGATCAATCACCATCATCGGTGACCTGAGGACCTTGAAAACGTCATTGGACTAAGACCTAAAGATGCGCCCTGATTGAAACTCTTTGTTCTGATAGTAGCTTGCGTACATTCTTTGAGAAACTGTAGCTAATAAATAGATATTGCAAGTATTGTATTTACAGCTGATCTTAATGATTCTTTACACTAGTAAATTTTTTCGATAAATTCGATTATAATGATAAAAAGACGAAGCAGGAAACAACGAGTTATGTCAGACAAAGTTTATTATATAACTGCGTAGGAAACACCGCGATTATCGACCTAACACGCAAAGTTTGCTTCAGTATTGTCGCGAAAGACAAGACAGTGGTTTAAATCCAAAGAAAAAACAAGTACTAAAATAGAGCAAGTAAAACGAAAATAATTACGTTGCATTTCTTGGCAAGAAAAACCATTGAAATTAAAATTTCTTAGTTAATCACGTAAGACAGAAACAAGGTTTTCTTTAATTAGACTTTCAACACATTAGGGCTCTAGTGCCAGCAATTAACCATATTCAGGTGTTAATCCACCCTATTAATTAAGGAAGTAACATGCTAGAATAATATAACAATTACACAAGAATTGTAAAAGGAAATGTTAGACGAATAGAACCCAACAGTGGCCAGTATAATCTGATACAACCAGATGACGAAAGATAGTAAAATATGAATGAGATCAGTTAAAATATTGGCAGCACACTGTAACAGCTAAAAAATCTAAAAAATAATTAATAAAATATCATAATATTTCAGAATTTATCCGAAGACCGTTAAAAACTAGTTGCTATACTGATGCCAATCGAATGGGAGTTAAGATGACGAAATATCAAATTAGATAACTTTATACATATTCAAAAAAAAAAGTTAAAATATAAAAAAAAATAAGAAATAATTATAAATGTTCAGAACTTTACAAATATTTTATTGATTCATATATTAATTTCAAACAGAGATTTATGGATAAAAATGCGTAGTTTTAACACATTTCAACGTGAGTAATCCTGTTTATTAAAAAACAAAGAGCTGCGTCAACTTAATAATATGGTCTTTGGTGTTATGTCTCTTTGCCCTATATTTTACAACAAAAAAAGAGTTTTGTAAGACAAGAAAATCTTTTCTCCCTATTTTTTTCAACTTTCTGTAAGTTAATTTTCAGTGTTGCGCTATATTTCTTTTAAGTGTTAAAATTTAACCGATTTTAAGCAGGCATTTCACTAGTAAATATTAGTTTTTATAGGCATTCCTGAAATACTTATGCTAGTATTGTTATATTGTTTTGTATTAATTGCACAGCTGGTTATAGTAATGGTTATACGTTTAAATATTTCAGGTTTTGTTTGAGTTATTTTTACTTATGAAAAACAACTTCAATACATTTTTATATATATTTAAGAACATAGATGTATTTACAATATAAATTCCAGACCAAACCAATGAAGATAAAGTAGGCGCATAAAACTACTGGCACATTGCTAACATAATGTGTATTGACTAAAATCGAAAATATAAGAAGAATAACATTGGCGAAAACGGAATCTATGAATCAGAAATATCAAAATAAATAACAGACAAGAAATAACAGAGAGAGTAGTAGACAATACCAAAGATTTTTACAAAGTTATAGCTAAGTATCACCATATCAATATCACTGAAGACTTTAATTCCGTTACTTTTGAATCAAGACTTATAGCGGCTCTGTTAGACATTTGACAAAATAGCAAAGCATTGGATTGAACTTGGAACGTCCATAAATTACTCAAACATGCGAGTGTATGTCGTGTCATAAATCCTTGGTCACCAATTTCCTGATGCGGCTTCGTTGCTGGTTAATCTCTATGTACTCGAATGATTCACCGTTTAGACTCTAACTACGGAAACGGTTTAAAACCACGTCGCAGTGAAAAACTTTACGGAACTCAGGATAACTGAAAGAAAATTACGGGATATTTATTGTGGCAAAGTACTATAGCGTTTTATAGTTATGTGGCATTAACTGTAAAGTACGAAATATCATAATAGTGTTGGTATGCGTAGCTTTTCCGGTGCCGAGGAAAGTTAACATAAGCATAAATATTCATCCAATACCAATTTATGCAGAATACTGCAGACTTCTGTTGATGTAAAAGAAACATAAAATAAGAATGTCTTCGTCAAAATTATCCTGATATCATAAATATCCTTTATCAAATAAATTGCCTATTTAGCTAAATGTTTTATTGAAATCGGTCTACCCAGAAGTGAGAAGGGTATATTTATGATCATGAAATAAACTATAGCAATATATCAGATCAGTTCATCATCATAAGAAGAAGTAAAGTACCACCGTAAGTAAATTAATTTCATATAGGTACGCTGAGTAGCAAGCCCTTGTGTCAGAGTTAATGTGCCGCCCGAAGACCTCTGACATGGCTTAACATGTTGCTATAGAAACAAGAAACAACCGGGAGTGAAATTGCTACACATTTTTAATTTAGCACACATCTCGACGAAGCCTCAATACGACATCGTGTTACATAAATCTTCGGAATGTTATATTCTTGGTATTTCTCCGCAATGACTCACGATGCTTGTTGTTGTAATCAGCGTGTTTTGTCAGTTTATTAGTTACCTGGCTTGAGTTGTTCATTCATGGTTAGTTTTGCATGGACGATTGCATGTTTACAAAAATATCCTTGTGTACATTTGTTGCTTTACCTGCTTTACCTTTACAGTATTCATTGAACCATGATTAAATATTTGTATATTTTCCTTTGTTGTAATAATTTATCAGTTACTTTGAGCAGACACATGTTTGATTTAGATTGCTGTTAACATTTCAATATAGGTAATTTTTTTTTACCTTATTTAACATTGTTAAGAAAAAGGGACTTGCTTTTATATATATAGATAATATATTTTGAGATTAATCGTCCAAATATTTGTAAGAGAATATTTGGGACCCAGAGAATATACTGTGTTCATGTGGAGACTACCGGATTGAGAATTATACAGTATGAGAGAGAAAATAAGGAACATAGAAAGCACATATATGTGAAGAGAGAAAATGTTTGGCCACCTTGTGCGACATGACGCATTTATGAAAAACATTATCGAGGAGCAGGTAGAAGCAAAATGAGGACCCGGAAGACCGAGAAGAAGCTTTGTGGATCAAGTCAAGGAGAGGGCCTAAGTCATGTCGCACAAGGTCAAGGCACTGCCCGGAGATATAGAATGATGGGAGTTACTTCACCGACAAGAGCCGCGCTATTAAATAAATTATTATGATGTAAAATAATATAAATACAAAGTAACTCCGTAATCTAAATGCCTACCAAACAAAAACCAAAAGATTTGTATAGAGAGTACCAGTATAACTATTAAAATCAATACATTTTATCTATTATCTCTAGGTACGAAACAAACGAAAACAAAGGTTTTCGTTTGTTGAACATAGAACGGAAGTGGCTTAACGTCACTACTTCCAACACAATAGTAGTTACTAATGCCTAAGTGTTAACGATCTCCATATCTTCCTTTACTTTTTGGGTGTTGTTTTCTAGAATGTAAGGAATAATAGATTACAACATTTCATAATAAGGGTATTGTTTTAATTCTTTAGTGCGGTAAACGGTAACGTGTATTATTTGTGGACTAAGCTTTTCCTTTCATTCATTCCTTTTTTTATTACGTTTACGTAAAAGGAAAGGATAAGGTAAGAATTGGTGACCGATTTCGACAATATGACGACGAACAGTGTGGCGGTTTTAGAGAAAAAACAGTACTAATCTTCAAATACATTGAAAGTCTTAATATTCTATTATGAGCTCGCTGGGAATCGTGTGGTCCTGCGAATAAGCTTTCGGAGGTCATGTACGGATTTAAATACCATCGAATTGTCAATAAAGGAAGATATTGTGAAGAGACCTCCAAACGTCCGAAGAAACTTTCAATGGCGTAAGTCGATCCACCAACCCGCAGCTGGCGTAGTTGCCAGCGTGGACATGGCCCAATCGTCTTTTGAGGATTCTATGTCCAGCAGTAGAGTATTGAAAAGGCTGACTGTGCTATAGACACATTGGGTTTCGTTGAATTTTTATGATACGACAATAAAAATCTTCACCTATGAAGTCATATTTAACTATAAAAGCGTATACTAGTATCTACAAATAATACCTAGTACAAGGCGTAATATATAGTATTCGCAATCTGACGTAAATGCAAAATCTTAATTTTCTGTTCAACAACTCAAATCTTGTGACTCTTATCTATATGGTAAATTTATTAGTGTAACTTAGCAATAATATTATAGCACTTTCTTATTCATTGCTGTCATGTACGCCAGTTTTATGCGAAAATTATCAACGATTTCGCAATTTAAAGGTTATCAATGTCCTGCCACTATCGCATACAATGTGTCAATTCAATGTAGAGCCCGCATTGGGTCCTGCATCAAATAAACTGTTTGCATAAACAAAGTTATTTGTATCCAATATGGTGGACACTTTATATGCTGGTGGTGTAGAAAAATTCACAGGGTTATCTTAAGGATAGGGTTGACAGTATTACGAATCTCAAAGATCTCACGCACTACGCAGATAATTTATTTTAGAATCATGAATTCGAGACTGATCATTTAAAATTCACAAAAAATGTAAGTCATTTTCCAATAACTTGAAAGCGAAGAGGCGATTAATTAATAGAAGAAAACGGGGATAGTGCGAGTAAGCAATAAATAAAGAAAGAAAGAAAGAGTATAGCCAAGGTTAGAATATAATATATTCAAATGAACCACCTATACACTGAAATTATAAATGAGTAGAAGTACATGAAATGAATACATAAAGTTAACAAAACATTGATTGCCTGGCAACCCTATGTCAACATATTATAGCACAGAAGCCCCTCGACACTATGGTTGTCTACGTGCATGTATGTGCACACAATTAAATCCTGCATTTGCCATTGAACAACCTATACATCAAAGTATTATCATCCGTACAGCCTCGCCATAAGAACCTCACAGTTCATAAAGAATGAAGAAATAGTGAAGAATAAATTTGCTAAGAAGTGGAGACGTACTTGGTTTAAGCGTCCTTTTACAGACGTCCGTGCTTCGACAGTTTTCGTAAGGCAGTTGTGACTATAATACTATAGATTAAAAGTTGGGCAACTAGTTCGAATTACATTTAGGAACTTCAATATGTCATAATAATTATAATATGTATGTCATATATTTAACGATGACTTGAAACAAAAAACAGTGGCTTATATTACTGTTTATAAGCCACTGCTTTTTGTGGAGACTTTTAAAAAGCATGATTTGGTATGTCCTTATTGAAACACTCACTATGGTATAATGGAACAATAAGAATGAACAAATCATTGCATTAATGGCAAAGATTCATAATTATTAAGGAGCTACACTCCACGGTGTATATATGTTTTCCAATATCAGTAATATAATCCGCATCTAAATTTTGAGCCTAACCCAGCAATTTCTTCTCAATTTATAAACCATAATAACGTAAAGCTATAGTTGCATGTTACTAATTTCTTCCCAGAAGCACATTCTCCAGTGGCTCTTCTAGGAATCTCGTATCAAGGCACCACGGAATGCGGTTTAGAGCAAAAAATAGACCGAAAATGTAGGCTAATAATATGTTCTAGGATCTGAGGTTATTTAAAAAGCGAATCACGCTATTGCGAGCATATGTGGGTCTATTGAAAACATGCTAGAAGCAAAGCTTAAGTTGAAATCTTTCGGTTTATTATTTGGAGGAATCTGTATTTTTTTAGCTCGTTGCCTATATAGATAGCAAAAGTACTCACAGTCGTAATGATCTGTTTAGTAATCCTGAATTAAGTAAGAAAAAGAAGTTAAAATTGAAGGCAAGTCTAAAAATTAATAATTGACGATTAGTTTTCTCTAATGATAATACTATTATGGGAGAATCTTTACAAATATTTAGTCAATTACCCAAAAAAAATGGCTTTAAACGAATATATCATATTGCATTGATAGGATACATTCTTCCTATGTTATTTCAGAAGGGAATAATAACATTTCTGATGCATTTTCCTCTATCATACTACCTCTAGGCCAGCACGCAACTTCTAGAGTTGAAAACGATTCGTGGAAGGACCTTCGGTTTAAAACAGGAGAATTCCAGGAGATTTTATCAACACTACTGTAATTACCAAGAATTGCAGAGATTGGTAACTTTAAGGATAGAAAGTCAAATTTTGAGAAATATAAGTAGGTACCTACTAATTAGATTGATTAGTGTTTTAAGCTGGTTGCATTGTACTACCAATTACTCTCCCAGATTTCTGAGTGTTTGGAAATAGTAACAAATTGTACTTATAGAAAGATTCACATTTTATTCTTCTATAACGTATTACTGAATTTAATAGCTCTACAATCAAAATTAAGAATTTAAAATCTACCCCCAACGTATTTCTATATTATCGACAAAATTATCATTAATATTCCCTAGTAGTAGGTATTACATATGACTAGAAATCCGACATCTCGGGTTCTCATACATAAAAACACACAATATAAATGATGAAATTTGCATTGTATAAAAGAATCACTATCTGTCTACGTTTCAAGACACAAATTCATGTTATAAACAAGAGTACGTATAATTGCATATACCAACTATTGTATTGTATGTTGTGTGTGTAGGTACCTATTTCATTATGTAGACCATGGATAAGTAAATAAAGACTGGTCTCAAAGGAATGCGCTTGTCAATTGCCATAAGGGGAAATTCAATATATTTCAATGTAGACTAGAACATATTTGTTTACATTAATGTTTGGTATGTTATAAGTCTATTTTTAGAATCTAATTAAGACCTTTGCAAACTTAGTATTCCTATTTATATTCGAACTTAGCTTCAATTACGTTGTCTTCAAAGTACTGGTAACTCATCATGTTCTAGAATATTAGTTACAAGCTCTGTTGTAACTTAAACTTTAATTATTTCTCAATAATGCGCTTTATGCAACTCATGCAAGCCTTTCATGAAGTTTTATTTATTTATCTATGCCAACATTTCATTTCCCTCATTAATGCATCATACCTATCTATGCCTACTAACCTTTGTTTTTCAACTATGCTCGTAATTTGATCTGGTACTTTCGAAGTGTTGTGGCACACAATGATGTCACCTGTTGTTTAGTACCTCAACCAACAAGCCATGTTTGATTTGCTGTTGCCACGTCTTCTTGTTTAACGATTACCGTGGAAAAGTCAGCATAGACTTGAAAATGTTTAGTTCCATCAACAGGCCACGTTGTTTTTATCATCGACAACTATATTTCCTGAAAAGAGTTTATTTCCTATGGTGTTTATTTCAATTTTTTTTTTTCGATATGAGATCTATATTTTCAGCAATTGCTATACCCTATGTGTTGACCAGACCTTTTGTGCACATATTTATAGAAACCGCGTAAAGATTTGTTCAGTAGTTTTCTAGTTTATCCCGGACAGACAGACAGACAGACAGAAAACAAATGAATAAATGGGACAAAACGACTGTTTCACCAGATGGCGCATAAAAAATGCGTATTATGTAGAAAATAGTAAAATTGCTAAAACTTTACTAAATGTACAGCTGAAAACGTCAATTTTATTTATTTGAGTAGGGTTTGGTATTTCAGCCCTACGTTAACTCTATTTAGAAGTTGCAGTCTTTCAGTATATCAGTATACGTTATTGTATTAATTCAATTGAACTTGTCTTTTAAAGATAAGCTGACGAATCATCTGAACTTGAAATTTTATTCAATTTATACTTGCATGATCCAAGGGTAATGAACTTTACTGAAATTTTATTCAATTTATATTTGCATGTTCCAAAGGTAATGTTTTTGTCTGTATTCACGTGAGTATTTTTCTATATTTCGCTTATAGCATAAACGTAGATAGATAGATAGATAAACTCTTTATTGTACACACCAAAAAAAAATTATAACATGATGATCACAACAGAAAAATTAACTTAGCACTAGTGTAACAATTGGCAGCCTTATCGCTAAAAGTGATCTCTTACAGGCAACCTTGGGATGGAAATGGTTCGAAAAACATTAATCGACGGGGTGTGCAATATTAAATAACTTCAAGAAAAAATACATAGAACATAAAACTTAAAATTTACGTATAGAAATTGAAATGTTAGACCTTTACAGTTTCGTACCCGAAGGGTATAAATGGGACTTACATATCCAGCATTGGACTCAGAAGGGATGATGATGATTGTGATGAATATTTACTAGACGATGTTGTAATTCTAGCTTTTAATATCTCCGAACCTACCAACAACATTATCTACAATCGTAACATTATACAGTAATTTTAAGTACTTTAACCTTAAATTCTATAAAAGAACAAGAACAATAGAACTAAATTCCAAACCAGATACGAAATGCACCGAAACAATGCTTATATCTATCTATTGTTATCTAAACAATGTAGCGTTAAAAATACCGCGGATAGACATGGACAGTAGTCGATATTATCGGCCATCCCACTTTAGATAGCATTCAATCGAAAGCTCATTGAAACCTAGACGGAGATATCGAGATATATCTGGCAACAGTATCGATCATAATCGAAGGTCTATAAACCTCTCAACTCGTAGATATGTTTTTTTTATAGATTCACGATACGGAAGAAAGTGATTTAGACGATGCTCTACTACTACGGGTAGGAAAAAGCAGTGTCGAGTTTTCGAAAAAACTCGACAAAAATCAGATGTCTGCAGGCCTAACATGCGCACCGCAAGAAATTTTTCTCGATTCTACAAAACAGGACAAGGCTACGAATCTGTATAAGTTTGTCTCGTTTTCGCACGACATAAAGACACGACAAAATTTTCTCGCGGTGCGCATTTTAGCCCTGCAGGGGTAACACGTGTTCACATCACGTTATAACTCTACTATATAGTTGCTAATAATCGTATGACCAGTGAATTGTTGTGATTTTCTAATAATTTAGAAAATCCAAGATGTTATAATTTCATTGAGCTAAGACGTAAACGTTACTCTTCCATCTGTTTCCGGAATATATGATTTAGTTTTTTTGTGTATATATATATATATAACTATACATATGCTATGAATATGAGTATTATCATATATAACCACTAGAGGTGTACGCAACATCGTCCGCGTACGAAAGAAATTCGGCCCGCTCCCAAAATTCACCACTTTTTTTACCATTTCTTTTTATCTCAAATAAGTTTATGTAGGTGTAACAAAACCGATTTTTATCTTATTTAAATTAGATTTGACTACATAAATGAAACACTTTCCAGTGGTATTATTTTTCTTATAGTCCTTTGGTATCTTAAATGTAACTAGCTTACAACCTCGTAAGATTCACTTTTGTACAGCATAAAAAACAACGTTCGCTCTATGACTTTAATTTTTTTCTAGATGTTCCATAGAAAACACTCATGCTTTTGGCAAAATGATAGATTTATTCCCGCGTAAAAAGCAACAGATCGAAAATTGGTGGTTATGCTGTACCTACAGAAGCTGATCTTAAGAGGATGCTAGCTACCAATGACCTGTCCAAAGCCTAATGTCCTGACCTATCAATGATTGACTGCTTAACATACCAATGCAGAGCCTGGTCATAAAAACTGCTGTTAAAGGTTTTATTTCTAGTTCTTTATAAAGTACTCACCTCGAGGGCCTCTTGGGCTGTGTGGAGGTAATCCCTCAGCATCGCCTCCTGGATGCTCAGCCATTCTAGCCTCGGGTCTTCCAACTGCGTCACCTCTGAAAAGAAAATATAACTTTGGTTAAAATGTTGGAAGACTAAAGTCTCAATGGGGTCAATAAAGTGCCAGAGTTCTCAGCATAATATACAAACTCGCTTAGTTTTAAGTAAGATGATATAAAGCTGCAAAATTAGGAAGAGAGCTTTTCCCAGTACGAAGCAGGCGAATGACTTTTGACATAAACTTTGAAGATATTGGTAAAAGTAACTGAGACAAGACTAGTGGTTGGGAAAAGCATTAAAAAACGGTACTTATTGTATGACAAGTGGATAATATTTTAATTAATATCTATTCATCAACATCATCATCAGCCCGGAGACGTCCACTGCTGAACGAAGGCCCCCTTAGACCGCCACACTGTACGACAACCTGCCATTTGCATCCACCGGTTGCCCGCGACGTTTACAATGATGTCGGTTCACCTAGTGGGAGGCCTTCCTACGCTGCGTCTTCCGGTTTGCGGTCGCCACTCAAGAACCTTTCTTCCCCATCGGTTGTCAGGTCTTCGAGCGATGTGGCCTGCCCACAGCCACTTCAACTTGCAAACCTGCGAGCTATGTCGGTAACTTTGGTTCTTTGGCGAATATCCTCGTTCCGGAATCTATCGCGCAAAGTAACTCCGAGACAAGACTAGTGGTTGGGAAAAGCATTAAAAAACGGTACTTATTGTATGACAAGTGGATAATATTTTAATTAATATCTATTCATCAACATCATCATCAGCCCGGAGACGTCCACTGCTGAACGAAGGCCCCCTTAGACCGCCACACTGTACGACAACCTGCCATTTGCATCCACCGGTTGCCCGCGACGTTTACAATGATGTCGGTTCACCTAGTGGGAGGCCTTCCTACGCTGCGTCTTCCGGTTTGCGGTCGCCACTCAAGAACCTTTCTTCCCCATCGGTTGTCAGTTCTTCGAGCGATGTGGCCTGCCCACAGCCACTTCAACTTGCAAACCTGCGAGCTATGTCGGTAACTTTGGTTCTTTGGCGAATATCCTCGTTCCGGAATCTATCGCGCAAAGTAACTCCGAGCATAGCTCTCTCCATTGTCCGTTGCGTGACTCTCGAGTTTCTCCGAAAGGCCAGCAGTTAAAGACCACGTTTCATTAATATCTATTATAATAATTATATTTTCATCACACTTGCTCGTAAAGTAGGTCTTATTACATCGCTTTTAGGCACATAATCCAAGCTATTATACACGCGTGCTTTTTACTTTACATTACGGCACTTGTACTATAATAGGTATAACCCGGTAAAGTCAAGTTTGTACGTGACTGCAATTAGACGTACGTGTACGAAGCACTCTTAATATAGCCGGGTAATACTTACAGTATTTTTGTAATACCAACAAAGAGTTCTTATGCCGCTGAAGTAAATGTCAACCTGCGCGCGCATTACTGATTTGGGCGCCATTTTCCGCAAATGTTTGTGTACGTTTTCGCTGTGTGGTTGATTATTATCAAAAAAATATTGTTTTTTCCTCGCAAGTGTGACGAAAATAGTCGTATGGAACTCTTGTGCTATTAGTCATTACGCTCTCGGCTTTCTTATCGCGCTCGCCTCCGGCTCGCGCGCATAATACCGCCTCTAGTGTAATGACCAACATAGCACACTCGTATCATAATGTACTATTATTAATATCTAATACGTACAATACGTTTTTTTCTAATGTTCGAAATCTATTCCTGTCGAAAATTTTATACCAAGTGGAATAATATATAAATTATTAAAATCTAATAACTAGACTGATTCGATTTTTACAGATTTTTATACTTTGTTTTTTAACAGATATTGACCCATTTAAGCCCATTTACAGCTTAAATTTATTCTGCCTCTATCAGCGTTTAAAGATATAGGTATTTATTATTTAATTACACTGCATTCCTATGTTAAATCAATTTGTAAACCCTGACAAGTACATAACACGAAGTCGTTACTATACCTAACTATAATAATAGATTACGGTTATGACAACAAAGCATATCTATCTATGTTGTTAAACTAAACAGGAATGACTTTATGAGGACTTATTTTTAAATAATTTACGGGGAAAAACAGTTTTCGACATTCTGTATTAGTTATTAACCGACTTATCGAGATTTTGATCCAAAAGTTCCAATGGGAAGTTTTCTGACAGCTGTCAAAACTTAGTTCTACAGCCAAAGGATAGAGGACGCTGGCGAGATATGGCCCACTTTTTTCAATCACGTTCACTCACGTTCACTGCTTCACTTCACAGTTCGCGTTCGTTGGTGAAGTGCTTTTCCAACTTTTCTTGTAACATTATGTTGAAATTCTGATAAATTATTATTGTTACGTTACGTTACTGTTATTATTTTTTGTTGATAGTAATTGTTATTTTTATTGATAGTAATTAATTAATCAATTGGCAAGGCGCACTTACTAATTTGCTTGGAATAACGAAAGCTTAAGAAATACTATGGGCAAGTACTTTGTTATACAAAAAATAACCACAAAAAACACATTACAGATCTGATATAAATGAAATAATGTAACTTTATATTTTTTTACCTTTTCACTTTGCTTCATTCGTTCAAAATCTTCAAAACCACAGACAAGGTAGTGAAACTGTTCAGGGCCATGTCTCTTCATTGCCCTCGAACGGATTTTTATGAACTATATTTTTTTTTATTGGCTGTCAGAAAATCGCCCATTAGAAACAGGCAAGTGAATGATCACTTGACTTTTGTGATGGCCAATCTCCTTTACCGGAAAAACATCATAAGTTAAGAGCTTAAAAGCCACTCAAATTAGTATTCTATTAATACGATTATAGTCATCATAAAAACTCGCGAAGCGTTCGTATCGATTATCTGGCGACTATGACGAATAATCGACACTGTCACGGCGATAATGTTGGAATCCGATAAAAAATGTTATCGGATAAAGTTTCGGTGCACTAAGCTAAGGCATTTATCTGTGTAACTTAGGAGTATTCCGATTAATACAATCCGAATTGCGTAAAAAGTATTTATCAATTACCGTTTAGACTTGTAGAGCTTGGGTGGATATAAATCATAATAATTGCCTAACTTAATTTATAAGACACATCTTCGTTCATTTAGTACTTAGTGTTAGGACTCTATTGCAAGAGTCCGCTTGGGGAAGTACCACACCTATGCCAGATATTCAACCGCCAAGCAGTAGTGTGCCAGCATTACTGTGTTTCGTTTGAAGGGCAATGTTACCAGAGAAGTTACTGGGCATGAAGAGATTTGACATCTTATATCTCAGGGTGCCGAGTGCAGTGCAGTGCGGCGCAGGATTTTGTTCACAAGTTCACAATTCTGGCACTACTACTGTTATGGACAGGCGTGCTGTACCACTAGGTGAACATTTAACTAGTATGTCGCTGCATTGCATTAAATTATAATATATACACAAATCTACATTTAAAGTAGCCTTGAAAAAACTACTGTTAAATAGAATATCTATGTAAATAACCTGTGCACCTATAAGTTAACATAATATATTGAGTTATAAGCTTACTTATATCGCTAAAATGTCAATACCTATTCCTACATACTCGTAGTAAATTGTAATGAATATGAGAGTCGATGTCTACCTACAAACTGCTATGCAGTTTGGCAGTAATAAATTGAGCTATGTAATTAATTCTCTAAGACATAATTTTTTTTTTAAATACAGTTTATATTGCAAGCAAGATCTAGACTGATGGGAGTATTTAACTAGAAGAACCTATTTGATGGCATACCATTACCAGCCGGGCGAGTTCTTAGACCCTATCGGGAGGGGGTGGACACAGCCGGTTTTTAGTTCAGGCCCCAGTTTCAGTTTATTCTGAATAGCTTCGAAAACAACTCACAACATCCGCGTCTTCAATATTTAAGACGAAATAGTTTTCGAATCTAAACCTTTCCGATAGAGTTCAGATTATAGGAACTGGACGTTTATTGGTCCGAATCTGTAGAATTTCTTGAACCAATTTTGCACATTCACCGAGTATCAAGCATATAATCTGCAGCAACTAGGGAGCAATCAGGCAATAACTCCGGCCTTGCGTACTCCAGAATTGAGAATGATAATTGAAAGATGGCCGTGTCACGCGTTCCCCGAGTGATTGTATGCATCGCAATGATTGGATCACTCGGATCTCGTCGCTATGCCGTCTACCGACTTCAATTGGGAATTTAGCTCACAACTGAACGTGTACCTACCTATACTTTAAGCTACGCTGCGGCTTTGTCTTTCAAACAACTCTGCTTTGCACGTGTTCCTACATATTTATTTATACCTACTTTAGTATGTGTGTTTTGAATCAAAGAAAAGTGGTTGCTAATGAATTCACTTTGTTTTTTTTTAAGTTTCTTGAACGTTTGAATGTGTCAATACAAATTTATATTAAGCCTGCAAACTCAACTCTACTGCAAAGTTTCGAGAATGAATTGATAAAAAATATTTGAATATTTTATTTGAATAATCAGTTTGAATGGCTCTACCAGTTATTTGATTCTAATGATTGAATCTACTTCAATGAATTTTAAGATTTTTTGTATTAAACATTTAAAGATCATTTCTATCATCAAGATCATCAACATTCATCTATGCGCAAATGGATACAAGCCTACCTACGCCATATAGGAGGTAGGTAGGTTTATAGGCAGTAGAGTAGTAAGGGGTGGAGCAGGTGGTTAGTTTGACAGATAATATATAGGGTAGTAGCCTTTTTAGGGTTCCGTACCACAAAAGGTAAAAAGGAACCCTTATAGGATCACTTCGTTGTCCGTCTGTCTGTCTGCTAAAGCCCTTTTTCTCTGAAACGAGTGGAGGTATCAAGTTGAAATTAATATCGAATGCGTAAGTCCACGGGTCCCTTAGAGCTGTAAAGAAATCTTATAGAAATAGAAATCTACTTTAGTATTTTCCTCCTCCGATAAGCTCAGTTTTTAATATATTACTATATCCACGAATGGAGGAAGTAATACATACATCACTTGAACAAACAGTAAACAAAAACACCAAAGGCACGTCCGGAATAAAAATTCATGAGGCGGCGTCGAAAACTAATAAACAATATCAAAGTTGAATCGAAGTTACCGTAGTGGCGCAACCATAAAACTTGGTACATCGTGACTTCGCCCCCTTTGATGGGAATCCTGACCACACGCATGGGGTACAATTATAATGCACCTGCTAACGTCACTTAGAATTCAATAAGTGTCATTGAACAGAACAGCTATAGGAGATCTAATTTACAAGACAGACAGTGGAATGCGCTGCCCGAGTGAATGTTTCCCGATAATTATAATCTGGGTGTCTTCAAGTCGCGAGTGAATCGGTTTCTTCTAGGCAAGCGTGCTCCATCGTAGACTGCATCTTCGTTTATCATCAGACGAGATGGCAGTCAAACGCAAGCCTATAAATATATTTAAAAAAAGACAGGTAGATATTTATTTTTATTCAAGGGGCAACACATTTTAGTTTCAATGCAAGTGATACCTTCATGGTTATTAACAGTTCAAAAAGTTCAGTTCGATGGTTGCGGCAGGATTCGAAACCGACCTTCCTACCAGTAGATATTTTTTAAAGATATTAATACAGATGAGTAGAGTTTCTAAAAGGCATAAAAAGAAACAACCATTTCATAACGTAGCAATATTCTGAATTATACTGGCAAAAGTATCAGTAGTTAGTAATTTGGAAGGAAGCGAGTTCGCAGAAAACGACAATGTATCAACTTTGCCTGACGAAGTAGATCAGTAAATATTAGCCGAATCAGACGTCTCTGTACAAATACATTCACTAAACAACGACGGTACAAATATAGTGTGTATATGTGTATAATATATCTAACCCAGTATATACAAACTCAACAACTTTATTTAAAATACTAAATACTAAATAATAAAGCAATAACAAAGAATTAAAAACAAAGATTTCTTTCCCCGTTACTGAAGCGTTGTGTAATAATTAAGCCCTATGGTCGAAGTATACAACAAACTAAGTGAGTAGTAGATGATAGTGAAGTTAAACGGGAGATCGCAAGCAAAGATATAGTCTCAACTTAAAGACAAATATGTAAATTGTAGTGGTATTAAAATTGCCACGAAGTAGTTCCAACGATAAACATTCGAGCTTTATTTTTACATTTCGACGACAGAACATACTCTAGTTTCTATAAGAATCTTGAATAATATTGAAACTGCAAATGCTAATTACAGTGCTTGCTATCTGCGTCTTGGCAACTCAATAATTGCCGATGTGCATCCGTTGTGGAACCCAAAAAGGCTGTCGCAAATTGCTGTCATGTTAAATCTATTTTCGAACCCAGATTTTTTAAAATGTGAGAATTTTATTTTGATGAGAATATCTAACGATTTTTATTCATCACGACCTTTTAATTACGTGGAATACATAACTAAAGTTATGTTTTCTTGTCGAGATATAGAAAGTACCTAAGTATGAAGAGTTGACGTATATTAATCTTATTTTGAGCGAAAACTGTTCTTTTGCGGCTGAAACTATGAGTTTAACATTTATTCTGTTATTGTTAACGACTCTTCGCATTAGTGATGAGCGATGGGAGTTTGGAGGCAACTGATGGAATATACTAAAGTATCTTAACGTAAGAGATAATCTAATATAATAATAATATAGCTTCATAGTATATTGGTTGAATGAATGATCTAGGTACCTGATTTATCAGGTTTGCTAAAGAAAATAATAAAAAACCTGTCTATAGGGTGTTATTCATGACCAAAATGATGCCCTCTATTTTGCACAAATATTGAGTATCCATATAACGTGGCAGTGGAATTAGCTTTTCGTGAACTATTGTATTGACAGCGGTCTGTTAGATTAGTTGATTAAGCTATAATTTCAATTAGCATCTAAGCTTTTATTAGACCTCTAGAGTGGAAGATTTACTACAGCATATTTTCGGATCCGAAAATTATAATCCATCTTCTGTTTAGATTCTTCTATTTATACTATTGTCTTCTCTAAGATAATCTAGTTTTGGTAGATAATAAACAACCTACAGTAACTACAAAGATAGATTGTCTGAATAACAATGGATGTAAAACTCAGAAAAAGAAAGCAATGTCGATGGTGTTATTGGATATTTTTATTAGTATTGGTTAATACATTTGGAGTAGATAGTCTAAGCTATACCTGCAAAGTACCAAAGCATGTACCTATAAGTTAACATATATTGAGTTGTAAGCTTACTTATATAGCTAAAATATCAATACCTACTCCTACATACTCGTATCAAATAGTAATGAATATGAGAGTCGATGTCTGCCTACAAACTGCTATGCAGTTCGGCAGAGTTCTATATTGAGCTATGTAATTATTTCTCTAAGACAAATTATATTATAATATTTAATAAAAAACGTATGACAGGTTTATTAGTTAGGTATTTTGAAAAGCTCAATCCAAGTAAACGTAGTAACACTAGTGACCATCTCTTATCTAGTCCTACGTTCGTTCCTGACCTACAGACTAACTCTCAAGACCAACTAGTTGGTCTGTGGAGAAATACGCTAGGTTAGTACATTACTGATAGTGCGGTCAGTTTCCAACTCATAGCGAAATGCCTTTTTAAGTAATGGTTTGAACATTAGTGCAGAATATGATACATATTCGTGGTTTAACACTGATGGCAGTGTTATCGACTTTAAACAATTCCAAACTGCTTAAGGCGTTTAAGATAACGATACGATGACAAATTGTCTTTATGAATAATGAGCTTATCGTCTTTCCGAGCAATAATGTGCCTAAAAAACTAAAAGAGAGTTGTAAATTTGTTTGCGAAACAGTCGATTAGAAGATCTTTTCACGTGCTAAAAAGTATGAAGGTATTATAGTAACTTCGGAAAGATGCGGAATTTTGGGATATTTTTAACCGACTTCAAAAAAGGACTTCTATGTTCAACGGTACGTATGTTTTTTTTAATGTATGTTTATCCATTTCTCCGTCAATTGTGGACCGATTTTGAATATTCTTTTTTATTTGCAAGGGTATACTCCCGAGGTGGTCCCATATTAATTTGAAGTCGGATGGTTTTTTTTTTTAAAGTTACTTGTTACAATAAGTTTCAACAATAGGTTTGATTAAGTATAACCCATTATTATAACTCAAAGTCAATAACATAGTTTTGATTTAAATTGAAAACACATGTATGTGCCTTCTCACTATAGTGTAGTGCTAATGTCAAATCTGGAAGATAGATCAAAATAAAAGTGAAAATGTTCTGCTAAATAAAGGTTAGACTGAGGTCCTTTTATTGCAATAATCAAGAAATCTATAAAATTCATATTAAAATTAGTCGAAAGATATGACCAGATTGCAAGGTATATTTCTTCAGATAAAGATAAAGATTCAGATTAAGGAAAACTTATCAGCAGCTAAGGAAATTAACTTCAACAAATTGCACACGCAAGGCAAATAGAAATCATTAAGCCCTCCCTTTAGATTCTATCTCCCCAGACTAATACATCTGCGAGGTTTTTAAATCGACACTATTTGAATTACTTTTATCTCTAGCTAATATCATTAATGTAACATAATCGGGTCATTAATACACAAGTGTTCACGACATTAAACTTAATGAAGTGTACACTTGTTTACTATCAATAGTGTGGGAACCCATGCGAAAAAATCCGGAATTACAAAACCGGATTAGCAGTAAGTTCACATATTTACCTCTAGATGGCAGTGTTCTCAATAAATCGCATGTTAAACACAACGTTGCATTAATTAAAGAATTGGCTCGATGTAATTGGATTACATAAATGCAAATGAGAATCTATCTGTGAATTCCTAAAATATTGCTAAGTAAGAATTGGACGACAAGAAAATTTTACAATTTAAATGCAACATGTAGGGGTGAATTAAGCCTTTATTTACGTTGTTGTCGCGTCGAGCGGTATTCCCATAACTTGGAGGTTTACACGCGTTTGCGCAGGCGAACGTCACATTTACTATTCGATCCACTACGACCAGGGTTGCTATTGGCAACGTATATGGCAACTACTTTATGCTATCGCAAAATTATGGCTCGAATTTACATCTTTACCGAACAAAAGACGCTTTACGGATACATTGGTATCTCTAAGCCTTTTAGGGCAAAAGTTTATTACAGCAGACCCTTCATACATAGAGTTGGCAATATCGAAATCCATCTTTTATAAATAATGCAGTGTTATTTAAATCCAGTGCCAAAGGAACCTAGTCCACGTCTTTTTTTATTTCGCATCATCAGGTCCAAAGGAAATTGAAAACTACTACCTAAAGAACTCCAACAAGTCATTCTCGTAAATTACTAACGTATAGGCAGTACGAAGTAGTGTAGGTACATGTTTCTGCGGGCAGTATAATATGCAAATGACAAGATGGACGTTTATGGCCTGGCCCATACTGCTCTAAGCATGTAGATGGCGATAGCTCCCGTCGGGATAATAATCTCATTACTTAGGAAATAACAGCTTCTTAATTAGCTTTAAGTTAGTAGAGTTTATGTCTGGCCTATGTAATTAAAAGATTTCTATGCAAACAAAAAAGCTAGAGTACTCTGCCGTATATGGTACGACAATGTCTTGACTGCGTTGACACACAGCGGTATCATTTCTTTATTAGTCCGGGTAGAAGTCATGTCGCGTCGCCCAAGTACAGACAGTCGTGCGTGACCTTAAATCGGCGAGAATTTACACCGAAAAAACATAAAAACTAACAAGCCGCCTGTATCGGCGACGATCGCGCAGACTTTGTCCTGTGGGTGGTCTCGTATTAAATTCGAAAAAAGCAAGAAAATGGCGGAAAAGCACTAGGCGCGCTCATAAATAATGCATAGGAATGCTTGTGCGTGTCATGTCGTGCGAAAACGTACGCCGCTGCGTCTGCGCACCGTTACCGGATCCACGGTGGACGGTGGGGTATTTCAAACGAACTACTGCTTGCGTGCGCGCTACTAATTGCACTTGCACTGTTGATACCAAACGTGGTGGCGCACCCCCAACACTTGTTAGTGCTGCTAACTAACATGCATAAGCTCTTATCTATACTTAAATTAAACTAAGCAAGCCAATTAGCCACGGTAGCTCATTGGGAAAGACGCGTCCTGGAATCATTACGACATGAGTTCGATCCCGAATGAGTTTATTGGAATTTACGTGCGGATTCAAAATTTTGTATCACAACATCTTCTAAAAACTAAAATCTTAAACCTAGCATAAACTGTCCTTATTATACTCCTATTATATTATTATCTTACAAAGCTGCCGTTCAGAGCCCGAACATTAATGGCATCGATTACTATCGTTTTCTGTACGCTTCTGCCATCGTATTATTATACTCTATAAGGTTTCTGCCTCGCATTTTCTTGCAACTTGCAACTTTGTTTGCGACATTGTAGAAGAATTCCATTTCTTTTCATGAAAAAACAACTACAAGTTCACATGTTGAGAAATAAATATCAAGACAATCTTGGAGACGTATCTACATGGCAGTCTTTTAATTCCGTCTTAGCATATTTTGAGATATTTTTAATAGTTTTGATTGGTTTTAGAATAAAATAAGCTTTAAATTAGATGGAATTGATACAAATAACGCATGAATCACTAACTTTACTACTAACACTAATTTAAGTTCTCAGCCCTTCATCTACATTTTCATATAACACATAATTTAATCCAAAACAATATCTATGCAAAGCAGCCTGCCTATCTCCTAATGTTATAGCACAGTAGCAACGAAGCAATATGTATGCATCGACTAATCAATTCTGTACGAGACACGAAGATGCATTTGCGTAAATAAACCATCCGTATACATTCTACTCATAACAAGGCTTATTTTAGAATAATCAGGATTCCACACGGTAAGTGTGGAGAATCTCACGAGAATGCGACGCATATTTCTACAGGATTCGCCTTTGCATAAAAGTAGAGAAATATTACACTGACAGATACCAACAGCGATGAAAATGATATAAAGACATCTGCATTGTATCTCCATTGTATTTTGTCTCGAACATTTTATCCGGCATTATGAAACTTGGTCCGCATTTCACGTCCCTATCATTTGACAGTAATACCATACCCACCCGTCCAAACAGTCCACATCTCGATTCCAAATATCAAATTCAAGATGGTACCCGCTTCAATAGGCTAGACATGAATCAAACTGATCCATAATTCATATGGAATAACTAAAGCAGTACCTACTTCTTAAACCCCCCGCGTCGGACATTTTTCACTCACCACGCTGAATAAGAATACACCAGAACATAAATAAGAGTTAGTTGCAGCGCACAAACATTTTTTTGTGCTAAAATGTAAAATGTATTAAAGTAAGGAATATCCAATTTGCTACTACTTGATTAAATGAATACGTTACAACACTGTTGCAAGTTGCCTGACAACATTGATGAATGTAAGAAGCAGCTATTGATCATGCAGGAAAGGTCATTTAAGTCCTTGTAATCTTAGAATTTAACTATTCAGTAAGAGCCTGACATGAATTACGAGTCTCTGCAAACCGTTTGTCAATCTATGCTTTAGTAACAAATTGCATGCCTCAAAGTTAGTTTCCGAAGGGTACTTATATTCTCACGAACTTTGGCTTGAAGTTATATACGATTAAAATAAGCGAAATGTTACGAGAAGGTACATACCACTTTTCAACTTCTACCGATAAATTTAAATCCAGCGAGCCTGTTTCAATTTGTATGACAATATTTGCTGGTGAAGTACTTTGAAGATTTCTCGCAGTAGCAGAATTTATTTGGAAAGCAAATTATACAGCAATCAGACGTAACTTTTTGTTGTTCTTTACCTTTCTTTCAAATATACGTCAACTGTCCAATTTCCAAGAAGATAATTAAGAAAGCTAATGAGGTAAGTTAACAATTTTGGAAAAATTGTATTAAGCAATAGATCATAATGGCGAAGCGATATAAAAGGTAAACAAGCCAGAGGACGCACAAAGATACGGTTAACATTTATTTAATGTAATAGTAGTAACAGATAAAGGCGTATTAACTGTACTCACCGATGACAAGTTACGCATTAAGTAAGTAGAAGAATAAACTGATATATTGCTCGAAGCAAACTACGAATTTAATGAAGAACAATACATAGACGCTCATAAAAGACTAAGCCGGATAGTGCAAAAAAATATATTGATAGAAGTACTTACGATTGACATGGTTGATGTAATATCTCCCAATCTGAGGATCGTATGCCTCTTCCCAACCGAGTGGCAACTCATTGCCGATGCAATCCGCGAACGTCTGAGGCTTTGTATATCTGAAACAATAAAAGACAATTCAAGTATGCCATAGGCCTAGAATAATAGAATAAATAAATAAAAGATAATACATTCTTAAGCAGTTCCATTACAGATTAAATAAAAAAGAACGTTAATAATGCAACAACAGAATTTGATTGAATAGAAAATTTGTAACTAAGTTTCAAACATAATTTCAAAAACCAAAAAATTGCTTATGAAGCATGTCAGTAAATTTAGCCTAAGGGTGTAGAACATCAAAACAGTAGTTTATAATACAAGGCATAACAAACAGGCAAAACTAAAAAAAGTATTCCCATCCATTACATCAGATATATTCCCACGAAGGCACAGGGAGCCTATTAACTCCCTATAACTATCATTAAGGCAAAATAAAAATAACCATGAACCCGGTGATTATTTCCAAGTTTTCGACCGGATAATTTTTACTCTATGTTTCGTAATTTGGACTAATTTAACTTCATATTTAGATTATTAAATTATAAAAGTTGACCATATAGGTAAACTTCATATAGATCTGTAGCATAATACTTTATTTTGAAACTTCGGGCGCCAGTAACAAGTGTTAAACAAAACATTCGTGTACTACTATATCTTGGAACCAATAATTTGAACAGAATAGATAAGTAAGAGACAGTGATGGAATTCGTAAATACAAACATTATGAATAACCAATTTTCCAACACTGTCTCTTATAGGTACTTATAATTAATATTTTCATTAAATTATCTTTCTATTTGTGTTCTCGATCTTGCTTGAGACCTAAGTTTTCTTTGTATATTATACAATAACAAATAAACTTAGTTTTTTTGTTACCTACAGTATATTGCTCCTAATCGTACATGTTACAATCTACAAATATTGATTCTGTTTCCGTTGTCTTCCATTGAACTAATTTTATTTTCAAAAACACAAGCCACTAAAGAAACAACCGATCAATAGATTCTGGAGTTTTGAATTTCGCTTATCCCAATCGCGAAATGCCTTCCAACCGGTTTTAACAAACACCTGTTCAGACAAAAAGGCAATGATGTCTAAAGCAGAAACTATATCTGATATATGTGACAGCTCTTCGAACGCTAGTATGGTATAACACGCAATATAGACGTCACAACAACGTTATTAAAATACCAATCCTCAGAATCTAGTTTTGGGGAGAACAACTCTAGTGACTCTTTATAATCTCTATCTATCTATGGGAAAAATAGATGATGATAAGCTAATTTATATTTACAGCGGAAGATATAACTTACGGATTATGTGAATGTTCTTTTTATCAAATTAAATTGCGTGAATTTACTTTAAAAAAGTCATCTATAAATTTAATTAATTCTTATAATATTTACTCCTATTAGGTACTTTGTTTCATAATGGATCTTAAAAGTACTCATAAAAACTTGTATGCTGATATTCGATTCATAGATCGTCGTCAACATTCCTCACAATATGTGTTCATATATACAATGTTAGATCCATTTAAAAATGCCATCGAGTCACCGCAAAAAATGCAGGTGCAATTTCCTCTCTTCTAGTCAGGAGGGAGATAATGCGGGCCGTGGTATGAGAATAATTAATGACGTCCGATGGTGCCCGGGAGCTGGGCTGGGCGTGGTGCACTGGCGCCACTGCGACCTGCTTCCAATCGATACGGGTTCCAGCATGATTCACGACCGGTCACAAAAAGCGGCCCAACACGCATTTCCGATAGTGACGAAACTGCCTCGTCTCATACGCATCCCACTTAACGGTTTTCGTGACTTTTAATATGGCATTTATACGGTAGTCGGTTATTAAATAAGATTCCTCGGTTAATTGGCCACGTTATGTCCAGTTTGGCGTACGTGCAACTTTTGGGTATCGACGTTTTCGTTTGCGTGTCTCTGGTTTACCGTTCGCCAGTTGTTTTACAGTAAGCAATGAGGTGATGTCGGTTTAATGATCGAGCCGTTGTTCAAATTCCGATAGGGCCGCGGAAAGTAAGTTCAAGTTCAATAAATCAAGTGCCTACTAACTAAAAGACCACTATTTCCAATCATGATGCAGAAGCTCGAGGCGTACCAATCTCGGCGATCGTTTTTGATTCGGTAAGATATTCTTAATTTATGATGAAACTATTTGAAGCAGATAATTTCCTAAATTCGATATTCAAGCAATGAATCACGTTGTTAGCGAATTGTAGAACCTCTTCAATGAGAATTCTTAACGTCGTCTTCCGCACAGCTACCGAATGCAGCGTCCATTTCAAAACACGATCGCTCTTATCGAGGTGAGGGGATAGAGGGCGCGTGCGTGTGCGCATCCAATGCACCGCTGCTGGACAGAGACGCTAACACTTCCAGTTCGGGAGCGAGAGGGATGGCGGTAGATACAAAGTTGCTGCGTCTTGGTGGAATGGAACGGCAGAAACCAGTCCTGTCAGCGGGACGTCAAGACAAGTCGAGTTCTCGGAAATGGTGACCCGTGTCACGGAATCCCTAGCCGCACACACGCAGGGTTTCACATGCACACACCCACGCAAAATGCATCTTTTACACTCATCAAACATTGACGTGACAATTTTTTTTATTGATGTCATTATGAGATCTTTTGTAAACTGTTTTTAACTCAATCATGTCAATTTAAGTAACTTTTCGGACATTTAAGCTGGGGGAAAATGTTTCGTTTGATTGTTTTCGTTGTAATTAAATGTTTTTCTTTTGTTGACGCCTTCAAGACTTTGCAGTTTGTGGAAAACTTCCGTTACTATATTTTCTTATCATGGATAGCATTGAAAGGTCGCATTCCAGAGATATAGCAAGGAAAAAGTTTATCAGCTTTTATCAATGATAATAATGTGAACGTTGTTGATAGTAGCTAATAAAACAATATTAGAATACAAAATGCTAGGAATCAATTCAATACCAGATAAAAAAAGTTGCTTCGTCATCAGTAGTGGGAAGAAAATGTGAATCTGAAAACTGATTCTGATCAGCTCACAAAAGATTTACTTGAATTTGAATTCCGTTTCCAATGGTTAGTATCAACGCCATCTACCAGTTTTCGCTTGAATTATTATCAGCTGTTCACGAGTAACGGGCTCGATGCATCTTCGTGGTTTCGATAAATTAATGTTTGTGAACCTATTACTAAAAAAGAAAAACCAGCTTAATTAAACGTGATTTTAAAATCTTACTCTTTTTTCAAGATATCAGTGACAGAAAAAAATGCATTCTACATATTATTGCCTATTTTCTTCTTCTTTCTATTATTCCCATTATTTTTATCGCTTTTGGAAATTATTTACAGTGGCGTTAATAATGATGGCCGCATTCCCTTTTCTGTACGCATACATGCACAAAAGAGGATTTGTTTGTAAATTACGCTTGCGGATTTAATCAAATCCATGGACATGATTCGCAAGCATTTCGTGTCATTCAATTCGCCAATGCATCTTGTACTCATTGAAAAATAGGACGACAGAAGGCCAATGTACCGTCAGTCACCATCCGCAAATAGCAGCCGAAGGTTCCTGCCCGCTTTGGACTATTTCGCTACATGCTTCTGCTGATTTTACGCCACATACCTACCACGTTGACACTTGAACTAGGAATAGTTTGTTCTTGTAACCTTGAACAAGTCCCACTTTAAAACAGCGCCAGTGATGTCTTTGTGGGGATCCAGCAGCAGAAACAAAGAGTCGAGACATTTAGTTGGAAGCAATTTCCGCGGCGCTGGCTAAATCGGTTTCGTTGCCAAATTGCTCAGGAATTCGAAAGTCCAACGACCAAATTCTGGATTACGACAAACTTGGAGCACGTCTGGTCGGAGGCGGTGCCACGCTGTCTCACACATATCGACCGACCGACAGACGAACACACACACCTACCAATGCTCTATAAATACCACCAGAGAAATATTTTAATCCCGATGGCCCGTTTAATGCACATTCCTTAGGCTTCGGAACAATTTCGGTTTTCTTACTTATTTACACCAAGAGTGTTGCCCCACTTTGATTTTTGAACGAAAAAACAACATCTGAACTATGTCAGTAATCAGTAGACACGGTTATGGATATTGTTGGGTTAACAACCTGTTTCATACAAGGTAATGAGAATTCTTTACTTGTGATGTCATTGGTTATTTGAAGGTGCCTTGTCTTCACTTGAGGTAGCTCAGTCATGGACAGGAAGATTGCGAGACTGTCCAAAAAAGGCACGATGCTAGGGGTCAACGTGATTTCCTCTCGCATTCCGAACGCCTGACACATTGGTTGCTTCAACGCAGTTATAATCAAATTAAACACAACATGCAATGGATTCGACGAAGCATGCCGACCGGATGATCCAATATATGAATATAAAATTTCAAATCAGAACCGATACACGCAGTACAGTAACCACATAATGTAAACATTTTTAAAGGGTTGCGTCATAGCCAATCACCAAATTTACTCCCAAATTGCCACGGCGATCGGTCGAAAGCTGTAATTAAGTGATGGTAAACGCAGTCTAATATGAAGCTATGACGTCACGTTATTCGATCATTGACAAACGACATTCCAGCGGCAAGTGTGAACCGTGTTGTTGAGACGCATGTCACGTCATTCTACCAAGGTCTTATACTCGTCTCACACTCGTTAAGTGCTTGAAGCTGAATATTAAATTCCTTTACAAGAAACACAGTATAATAATATTCAAAACTCTTTGACTTGTAATTGAAAATGAGCTCAAAAATTACAAGAAACGTAATTAAGCTGTCTGGTTTTAAAATCAAACGAGAGGTCTCGCAATAAAATATCTTCGAAATAAGCGAGCAACTTTCGAAGCGGCCGAAAAGACTTGTACAATTGAATGTTGCATGCTGTCTGTAGAAGTGACGGACGGACGGACAGCGGGTTGCATAAACACAGAATATATAGGGTTTCCGTTTGAATCACGTCGCATACCAGGCGCCTTCGTCACGCCTGCGCCCGCTGCCGGCGCGTGCGACACAATATCATGAGTAGCTCGACTCCGCTCACAAACACTCGATACTACGATACCTAGTCTAAATACTGAACACTGTCTATTCAGAATGACGAATTGTCTGCTGCCATAATATCGGCGCAGCTCGGGAATTTCTAATTGATATCGCATTGTTGTCACTCCCAGTCTGTTCGTAACTCGCTCGAGTAATAACTACTTACAATCTGATGAAGGAGATTAAGCCCCATAAATCTGTGCATTCAGACCAGTTGTCATTGTAAATCAGAACAGGGCGTACTCCAATACGTCGAGAACAAAACTTTATTATCATCATAAATTCATTGTTGTATTTGTTTTGTTTCTTCAACCACGCATGCTAATTAATTAAGAATTTAAGCCAACATAATAAAAGCTGTCCATTCATCGATAATAATGACCGGTTCTCGGATTTACATATAAACTGGGAGTACAAGAACTGTTGAAGAAAACGTAAAAAATGCTCACAATATCTTTGGAATCCAAAGGACCTCATTAAGCAAATATGTCACTGAATCTGAGAAAAGCAATCATGGACTAGTTGATGGAATACTGCCCTCTGTAAGTCAGAAATGTTGCTAATGGTTCGTAACGTCGTTTTGCGAGACCACGACGGCACAAATGATACTTTCCCAACTGTAGAAAGTTAAACATTAGGAAAGGCACCAATGCGGCTCCATTCACATGGCGTTGTTATTGGAGCGGTGTGAGGACCGGAAAGGAAGGTTAAACATTGGCCAAACAAGTGGGTATCGATGCGGCGGAATGCACCGCGAATGAATGGGAGGCGCCGGCCTTCTGTGAACGTTCGTCGAGGAACAGAATTCCTCGCCCCATTGTTTCATGAACGGCTGGACCGCTGGAAAAGGCTATGGATGCTAAAAGATACCAATAAGCTTTTGTAGAAACTCACTAACAACAAATAGTGCAGTTGCGAGAACGCTTTTATATAAGGTTTCGTTAATATAATTTTCGACGACACAAAGAGAAGCTAAATAAGAAACTAAGAGACTACATAATGGTGATGAATTCAAATTACTGTAAAACTTGATTGCTACGTACACGAAAAGTAAATACAAACGAATACTTAAACTTAAAAAGGTTTGAGTATGTTTATAGTTAATAATAAATTAATTAATTAACTATAAACATACTAAAACCAACAGCACTAAATTAACTACTATTACATTTTGCACTAAAAACTAGTAAAACTAAATAATGAATGAGTACAAAACATTTATGAGTATAATGACGATTCTGTTGTACCCGTTTTCTGAACTAAACAACTATGAAATTGTTACCATTCTTACCAGATTTTGTGAGCAACACAGGGAAGGAATATTAGGCACAGAGGGGACTCAGTTTTTTTAAATCAATTCTCGCACATGAACTCCGAGTGACTTTGAAACGACAATCCATGCTAAATTCTAACGTGTTCTAACAATCTCCAAGATCGCCGCTAATAGCAATCGAAATGGCTTCTAAAACTCCAAGAAAACGTTGAGATTGATAGAAAAGACCATCTTAATTTATTTTTTCAACTTTAAACCTATCCAAAAATCGAGTGCCAACTGGAATACTGATTAACAACTACACTAAATGCAAACCACAACGGTCTGGTTCTAAAACCATAATTCAAGCAGGATAACACGGCCAAGGAGGCATGGTTGTACCAACAGTTGGAATGAGAAATTATTTACTGCGAACTATGCTGTCGCATATTTTCGCCCACGCCCAAACCGCAGGTCGTCAACAATTTATTCAAAATCAAGGATTTGTGCCCGTTCGCCTCTCAGAAGCCTCTGAGGACCTTAATTATTGTTGACTAGTCTCGGATTATTTCAAGCTAATAACTTAGTCATATCCACAGAAACGCGAAGGCCCTACTTTTACTTCTCTCTTCAGTGGCCATATCCATTGAGTAATGTTTATTTCGTTCTAAAATTCCCATGTCACATTTGCATAAATATGATTATAAACGTTCTAGATTTTATTCTATTTTTGAATTGATATACAGTTCGATTATCTCAAATTAAATTCTTGAATTTTTATTTATTCTGCAAAGAATATAGCCCGCCATGTTTTTTGTTTACATGGTTTCTACATTTTGAAAAGTGGTCGTGCCCTGGAGTAAGACATCATCATTCCGAATAACTCGACTCAGAAGTATATTACTCTGTCTGTCTTTGTATCTCTGTATCTGTGGACCAGCATCGCCAATCCCCCCAAATGATACCAATCTGTTATCTTAAAAGTATTTATGATCAGATTGTAAAATTCACTTCCAACGTCTAATTAAGTGTCCTGTTTACCTTATTAAGCATCGTTAATTACTTTCCGATAAAAACAAGCTTTATGAGTATTCTTGCAAATATCTATAGTATACTCAACCGTCTTCAAAAAAGAAGGTTCTCAAATCGACTGTTTTTTTTTGTTACGCTATTACTCCGCCAATTATGAACTGATTTTGATGTTTCTTTTTTGTTTGGTAGGTAATACTTCAGAGGTGGTCCCATATAAATTTAATCGAAATCGGTTCAGTAGTTTGGTTTTTAAATCAAAATTACTAGAAAATATATGAAAATGTCTTCCAGGTATTCGAAGTTGAAGTCGGTTCTATTTTTTTAAAAGCGTATTATTAATAAACATTTTCAAGTCGAGTAACGGTGAAGCAGTTTCAGTTTTCTGTCACATCATTTGATTAGAATCGCGCGTTTTGCCGGCGACGCTAAATCGTCAAGCGTTTGTAGAGGAAACGTCCAAATAGGCAGCATTCTTTAGACGTCTTGGCATCTTCCGACGTCTAATCGAACGACGCTATGCAAATCAGGTACAAAGATTGTTATATTTTATTTATGAGCGAAAACTATGGCTTATCGACACCCTAGGAGGGCAAACGTTTACAAATTCCAATTACTACACTCGTCTACACCATAATTATTGAGTAAGTTTATTATTACTAATAATATCAACTGGCATGAAATAATACTTAAAAAAACAATTAATATTACCTGGAAGACGACATTTTTTTTTTCTAAAATCCTTTGAGTAAAAATCCAAAGATATTTTTTTCCGTAACATTTACTATGTGACCCCTCTGAAATCATAACCTACCAAACAAAAAAGAACAATAAAAATCAATTCATAATTAGCGGCGAAATCAGGTAAGAAAAATACAACAAAAAGTATATAGTCGAATTGAGAACTTCCTTTTTTGAAATCGGTTGTAAATATGGTGCAGATATACGTTACGCGCTCAAACATTAAAAGTTTGAAATGATCCAAATAAATAACTAAATAGAGCATAATAAAAAACCTAAAATAGATGCGCATAACAATGAAAAAGCCGTTACAGGCAGTGGGTAAACAATTGCTTTATGACGGCATATAGATAAGAGAGGAATGCCAATTTGATTAGAAACGAGAACAGTACTGCTTTTATCGCATACTCACATAGATAAGTATTAAGCATGCGTGATTTTTAACACATTTCCATTATTATGACAATAGCGTAATTGATTTCGTTTCGACTTCGAAGCTATCATCAAATCTATACGTTGCGTTGAGTCTTTTTCTTGCGTTTAAATTTAACCGATACGAGTTTCTATGGAATTTTAGCAATCTGTGGATTGGACGGTTGGGCAACATCTCTATACCACGAGCGATTTCTAAATGACCATTGCGTCTACTAGAGTATTTTTAATGACTAACCGTCTTATTAGCGGTGGAATCAAAATAAATCCGTAGAACGTAGCCGGCGTCGACGACGGCGGTGCCGACGCGCGTATGTGTGTATAAAATCGCCAAGGACATATTTATCTGAGAGGAATGCGTAAAATAAACAATGTTGTACGCTATTCCACGTCCGTTCGCAGCCACGCGCCGCACCCTGCTATACACATTTCAACAAAACGTATCTGGAAATATTCTCAGCTCAAATAAACGCTTCGTTTAGTGTCAATGCATCCCTGACGACGACATTATTTCGTAAATATCAGATCTTAATTGTAATCCAAAGAATAAAATCTAAAAGTTATTTAGCACCCACTCGATTAGAGTCAAGAAACGCAGTAAAATGCCCAGCCCCTTTAGCGTTACGCTTGAAGGAGCACGGACTTGTGTTGTGCGTGGGAAGCACATACTTGGGTTACACAATCTTGTGAAGATAGCTTCGTTATAGACAACTAGGTACGTATATTGCAACGAAAATATGCGAGAACGCCGAGAAAATGAATATTAATGACAAGCAGAGGTTACGGTCCATTATAACCGAAGCTAAAGGAAGCAGTGATCTTTATTCTATTCTGCAGTAATTGAAGTATTGTCTTCCAAGCGTGTTCACTAACAATTATATTATTAAATTAGCCGTCCACAGTACGTATTTTCCGACCGCAGACATGCAGATCGCATTCAGACATTCCATTGCGAGCATCCTTGCGTTCTCACATCTAATTTGCCAGCACTTAGCTTAGCACATTATCTGTAGGTACTCAACGCGGGTTTCACTCGGAACATGGAATTATGCATTAACGACCAACGGAACGCAACACTCTGGTATGCGAGAACAATGTACCGACGCAGTGAAACTGCATTCACCCGATACAATTAAAGTAATAAACACTGGCAGGTATAAGTTCTCATTCGCCTGTTTAATCGTTGCTATCATTGTCTTCCAAGCTTCCTTCATCGTCGACGACACAATGAACAGTTTTTTCCTCGATAAGTTACAATGTGTAGCTGTCGAACGCCTCTTTCTATGGAGCGACATTTTCTTACTTTTTATCTTTTTGCTGATGTATCATAGGCGTGGTTGTTCTTGGATCTGCGTTAACCGCAAAATGATCTCGAAGCAAGAAAACACCGTAAGACCAACGTTTATAAAACTTATTTGTAAGTTCTCGGAATCATTATGAAGTGCGGTGTCTCCAGCCTTGGATGACGAAATTAAATGGTAACATCTGCTGGACTGCAGTTAAAAAGCAGGTCTACTGCTCGACTTGCTGACAGCATTCTCGAGCAAATTTAACAAATATAATTGCATTCCTACAGTCACGCGGACTCGTAAACGTGTACACAAGTGACATGAGGGTAAATTTTTCATGGTAGTGTTTAGATGATCTTATAATGTTAATAGCGTCATATACGCTCGAGACGTGTCCGGGTTATTTTTAGCATTAATAAATTGGCTTAGTGGCTCCGTTTATTGTTTGAGCGTTTTGCACAATTGGATGTCCACGATGACCATGATAGACATCCGCGGTGCCACCAACCGCAACGATTTCTGGGTCAACTTTGACTGGTTCTGCTTTTTTATTGTCTATTTAGCATTATTCTCCAAATAAGCAACAGTTTGCGTTGCAGAACTCTACTACGCTGTGGATCGTTTATTTTGTTTTACCCTTGCTCATGCTGACGCCAGAAATATGGCAGTTATCTGATAAGGAGCAAACAAGCATCCATTTAGATGAGCTAAGTCATTAAAATCGTCATGAATATCCTGTAATGTAGAGCCATGGAATGCAGTTTGCCAAAAGGTTTAATAAAAATACCACTTTATGTTTCCTGTGTCAGCGGTGAATTTTATTGTGGTGTCAATGTACCGCTGGCTGGCTCTCATGAGCGTTCTTAACCGAATCAATTTAATACATATTCGCATTTTTATGCAATATTTGTCGAACGTAAAAGCCGGCTATTGCTTTGCGTTCTCTTGTGGAACTACAATCACTATTGGGTCTGACATTAACTGTTACAGAATCGGTTTCATTGCTTTTTTCTATCATTTGCATTACTGATCTCACACATTCTTTGCATTATGAATGTAGATTTGTTTGCAATTCTCAATTTAATTTCGCTGTTGTTTTTATCAACGGATTCTGTACTTTCAATTCCCAACATCATAGTGTCATCTAAGTATGTAGCACAGATCCATAAATTGTGTTTTATAAGGACCCGATGCTAATTGTTACGATGCTCAACATCTCCAAGGTGTTAATTGACCATTTTAACTGTAACTGCAGGTGTTAACTTTTGTTAAGGTCATGATAAGACAATGCAGGTGCAGTTTATATGGTAAATAGATAAGTACGTCTATAGGCATGATCGGTATTTAATAGGGATGTGTTGAGCACCTGCAGATCGGTAGGGGGATGTGGGGAGCGGAGCGCGGTGCGGGAGGGGGGTGAGCCGCTTTAGAAAGGCGCGACCATCGCCGCAGGCCCGGGCCGCATTCTACGGCTTGTCATTCACACCGCGCAACTTGCCTATGCATTGCATTCCATCTCCCTCCGTGTTCTCCACGCATTGCCACCATACACAGTACGTGCAGCTTACGAAACCGCCGACGGCACCATCCAGGCAACTCACATACAACTATCGTACTCGACACGACACATAAACGCTCTATCGAATTATTTCTACGCCAGTTTGGTTCGGTCTAACATTACTGTGAACCAGTTGCGTGGCCTCATTAGTCGAGTTCCGACTCCACCGCTCACCGACTACGTTCATTCGAAAACGAGACCACAATGCGCATTCCGATGGATAAACAAAATGATAACCATAATAATTTGTGTTTAGCTCATTTGTTGTCACTAAATTGTGGAATGTCGTGTGAAATCGAGGTTGTCCAACATTCCTGCCGCCAGAGCGCAGCACCGTCGCAACCACAGAATAGTTTGTTTTTCACAATTTATTCTATTTTAGACTGACGTTTATCACTTGTAACTGTTTCATGTGAAACAATCCTACTTTATTAATCCATACGACTACTCAAAACGGTCAAATTCGATTTAAATCTGTTCGAAACTGCATTGGAATGTAAAGTTTTGACATGGGGCTCTTACGGGTTAACACTTCTCTTTGGAAAACTTACCTGTCTCGCGGGTCGATCCACGTCGTTTTCCGACTGTTGTGGTCGATGAAATACAATTTTCCGTCAAAGTCCCTCGCATAATCCCATCCGTCGGGCAAGGGTATCTCACCGTTTCGTCTCCTTGGCATATTTCACTGATTAAATCCATTCAAACGAATAACGAAGCACACTCGCGAACTAGCTACACGGCCATGTTGAATACCTCATTACAGAGTGTGACGTCACGCGGGATCGGCCAATGGCGGCGAAGGGCCCCCACGATGGAATGCGGCGCGTACGCGAGAACACTCGGGCAGTTCCGTACGTCAAACGAGCGACAGCACCAATACACGCGACCGCACCACGCGACTCCGCGTCGCAGACTGAGCCCGCTGTCGCCGCCACGTTATCACCGCACATGATAATATCCACAGCACCTACTGTCTAAATGCATTCCTCGACCACCTAATGTTTACATTACATGGTCTACTAGTGACTGATGCTATGTACGGCTCGGACAACGCGAAACGAACTGGCAATGTAAGCAAACGTACCAACATACCCATTCAATCTATTTACGATTCTGGCTATATAAGTACGTATAGACGTGTGTATATATATACGTACAGCGCATTCCACTGCGTACCTATATATGCAACTACCTACAGCGTACATGTAAATTAAGCATAGATAGGTAGAGGTACTAGATAAGACTAGAGCAAGTATCCATGAAGTATCCACTTGGAATCTTGTCTGTCTATGTTGCTGTTCAAAATGTTATGATGACATTATAGATCAGCATGACCTACTAAAATACACAAATGAGATGACGTTAGTATTAAATGTGGAACATTAACTTGCTAAGTTTGAGATAAGCACCGAGACTCATTGCAAACTCACAAGTCGAAATTATATTATTAAGAAATTTGTTAAGAACTTTCGTCTCAATTTTGGTCGTGTTGTATTGGAGTCATTCGAGTTACCTGTCTATCGTCAAGATAAAAGTAATATAGAGAAACTCATCAGCATCACATTCTAGGAAAGCGTCACTGAAATATATTTATGGTATCAGATAACTTTTGAGACGAACTTTTGGAGAGACTCAAGAGTCACGCAACGGGCAATGGAGAGAGCTATGCTCGGAGTTAATTTGCGCGATAAAATCCGGAACGAGGATATTCGCCAAAGAACCAAATTCACCGACATAGCTCGCATGGTTTCCAAGTTGAAGTGGCAATGGGCAGGCCACATCGCTCGAAGAACTGACAACCGATGGGGAAGAAAGGTTCTTGAGTGGCGACCGCCAACCGGAAGACGCTGCGTAGGAAGGCCTCCGACTGGGTGGACCGACAACATTGTAAAAATCGTGGGTAACCGGTGGATGCAATTGGGAGTTTGTTGTAGTTTGGCGGTCTAAGGGGGAGGCCTTCGTTCAGCAGTGGACATCTCCGGGCTGATGATGATACCGTAATTTGATCTACCTTGCGTGTCACCTTTTGTGCCTCAAACCTGATATTTTGTCAGGAGTCGAGTAATAAGTAGCTCTCGTGGCGTCATAGTAGGTAGGTACGAAACATTTTACACGATGCGTTTTATCTTACTAGGAAAATCTGGCTTCTTTTTTTTAGTGTTCTGTATCTCAAACGGAACCATTTATTTATTTAGTTCTATGTTCATCTGTATGTTTTTTTTAATATGTAAGTAGACGTATGTCTAAGTTCATCGATTTCTCGGTTTTTTTTTCTTTGGGAGTCGGGATATGATTTTTATTATCCTTCCAGTACGTGACGTAATGTCCAGTATTTCGCGGTGCTATTCGTCTAATAGTTCTTTCGTTGATGCAGACTTTTCCCATCATCCATACTTGCCCCCCTAGGCCATTGGCTGGCGACGCTCTTGCTACCTACCATTAGATCAACTGACAAAAACGATCTCCGCCTTCCTCGAGTCGATGATCCATGTTTATGACTGACCTGATATATTTTTTTCCCGGAGGTGGGGGAACGACTAAAGGCCAGCTGGGTGCAGCCAGACTAAGAGGTGTCACAGGTTTTAACAGGGCACGGCTGCTTCAACAAGCGTTTGGCGGATATGGGGTTACGGGAGGGTAGTATGTGCGATTGTGGGGTGGCTGAGGAAGACAGGCATCACATTCTGCGGGTCTGTCCCCGCTGCGGGTGTGTGCGGGTGTGTGAGATGCGTATGAGACTGATGGATGGGGCCTCCCGCCTTGAGGCGGGCCCAATCTACGCGGACCTGCAGGCCTAACATGCGCACCGCGAGAAAATTTTCTCGATTCTACAGAACAGGACAAGGCTACGAATCTGTATAAGTTTGTCTCGTTTTCGCACGACATAAAGACACGACAAAATTTTCTCGCGGTGCGCATGTTAGGCCTGCTGGTGCGCGACACGAACAGTTTCAGCCGCCTGCGCGAGTTCGCGCATGCTTGGCAAATCGTGCGCTCTGCGCACGAATCCGAAAAACTGCCTGACGACGGAGCCCGTCTGTGACGTTAGCATGCTCCAGAAAGGGGAGAGTGCAAAGGCAGAAGGGACAAATCTAAACATTTGCAGTCCGGTGCAAGCCGGGGTGCTCGTTGTTTCGGTCCGTATAACCGCAAGGTTGGTAGGACCATGGAAAGGAGGTGGGTGACCTAATTAAAATGACTTACCTAGTAAAGTACGGTTCGCTTAGGTGAGTCAATTTTAAGTAACAAAAACGCTAACAAACTTACCTGACTAGTATTATCTCTCCGTTATTAGCATTTTTTTTTTCAAATCACAATCACAATAGGTACATTTTCAAAGAGATTGTAATACCTACGGCTTTGATTATAATACAGGAATTTCAGGACATAGAAATCATTGAGTTAAAGAAGCAAAGACCTACGGCAAAGAGTAGGATACCTATACCAAAAGGAAACTTACGGGGAGACATTTTGCTAGCAAAATAATTCCAAAAAATTTACCATAGCATAGAGAAAATAACGGTCAAACGGTCGGTCTATATTTTTTTACTATAAATAAGTTTTTCCTGAGGAGATTATGGCTTCGCAAATCGTGCATTTGCTTCTAGCAAATATTATTTGTTGCGTGAAAATATCTCCAAAATAACTCTGTGTATGAACTTAGTCATAGGCCTAGATAAATCAAGCTAAGGAAATCATGACCAAGCCCAATACAAAGTCATAACCTAGATTTTAAAAACAGCTCGTTAGGCACGATTCAGCAAATAATGTTTATTCTTTTTTATGTTTTGTAAGCTTGGAGGATCTAGCTCTCTCTCTCTTTGTAAGCCATGTTCAGGGCCCAGTCTAGCTATTTAGCCGATCCGGGGAAAAATAATATTCAATTCACCCTTTCTAATACCAAGTCGCTAGAGGTCACACCGTGACTCCGTCCGCATAGGGGAGAAATTCGCCACGCTCCCAAATATCTTCAATACCGCTGGGTTATTCAATTATTGACCCTGCTTTTCTGCTTTTGGAGAAACTCAGAGTCACGCAACGGGCAATGGAGAGAGCTATGCTCGGAGTTACTTTGCGCGATAGAATCCGGAAAGAGGATATTCACCAAAGAACCAAAGTCACCGACATAGCTCGCAAGGTTTGCAAGTTGAAGTGGCTGTGGGCAGGACACATCGCTCGATGAACTGACAACCGATGGGGAGGAAAGGTTCTTGAGTGGCGACCGCGAACCGGAAGACGCAGCGTACGAGTACTCGTAGGAAGGCCTTCCACTAGGTGGACCGACGACAATGTAAAAGTCGCGGCCAACCGGTGGATGCAAATTGCAGGTTGTCGTACAGTGTGGCGGTCCAAGGGGGAGGCCTTCGTTCAGCAATGGACGTCTTCTGGCTGATGATGAAATACCAACCACCATCTACCAAATACCAACCATCAACTAAAATCCACCAACCAACAACCACCCAACGAACAACCAACTACCACCAACAAGAGATTTGGAAAAAATCAGCTTATTTTCCAAAACTTGTGTTTTTTCGAGTGTTAATGCATAAAAATAGTGGCGCTTTATTCATCAAGTGCTGATTTACGCGTACGAGTGTGAGCAAATTATATAATAAAATAAAACGTGTCTTTTCGTGTTGTTTCCAAAACTTCGAAGAAGCTTGTAGTAAAGCTACCACAACTTTACTAGGGTATGACTTGGACTCCACTACAACTAATTTCGTGTGACTAACTGTGATTTCATGACATATTTGACTTGATGATTACTATAAAAACTTGCGAATTCAAAAACTTGATACTGGCAGAATGCACAAAGCGCAATGCCAATAACAAAAAAAAATACATCAACAACAAATTATACGAGTATGAAATTGACAGAATGTAAATAGTGCGATGCCAAATAAATAAAAAGTAAAAGAGATGTCATTTCATTGCCAATGCCAAAGTCATTAAATGATCTTCAGAAAATGACAAGTGACAACACGTCGCCAAAAATTTTGCGTAGCAATTTTCGCGTAAATTACCATATTTCGATAAAGTTTTTCAGTGAAATACCTTAACTGACTAAAAATCTAATATTCTAACCATGGCGTCTAGTGATAGTGAAGATTTTGAGAGCGCTGACGAAGGGCACAGTAACCCAGACAAAAAGGAGAGAAAGAAACGGTTATCATCATCGAATTACAGTGATAGTGCACCAGAGACCGACCAGCATCTCTACAAGACACCTACAAAAGCCACCAGCTCTGTAAAACTAGCGCCCAAGGTAAAAAAAAGTCTTAAACGGATTTGCAACCTGCATACGATACTAATGAACTTTTTGGTCTTGATCATGTTGTGTAAAGTCCACTATTCAATTCAATGATAATGACTGTTCCATAGTTTTTATAATAAAATTAGTAAAACGCCAAAAAAAGAATTTTCTTATTTTTTTTTTAAACTGGAACTGTTTATAATATATCCCGGTCAAAATAATCTGTGCACCTCTCCTGTTTCGGTAGTTTCCCGCGCTTACCTTCTTTATTACTTTAAATAATTTATTATAATACACATTTAGTAAGAAAACTTTAATTCCATTATATAAAAATCCAGTGGCACAGAATATTTTTTGCCCGGGCTATAGTTACTAATTATTAACAGTTCCACTTTTTAAAGATCCCTGCTTTTTCTGGGTCATTAAAACATAGCATAAAAGCAATGTTAAGCTATTTTTTCAATTATCATGTTTTACAGACAGAAACAGATGGTTGGGATGATTTTGAAGTGGACGAATCTGAGACAGTTGATACTAAGGAGTTACCAGAAAAGATCACTGCTAAACCAAGCAATGAAAAAGAAAAGGACAGTAAGAAATCTCAAGACACGGGCTGGGATGACTTCGAAGATTGGGGTGATGATGGGAAAGGCAGTTCACAAAAGGTTATATTTCAAATTTTTTTTATTCTCAAATAAAGGGCTTTGTCGCTAATGCTGCCCAGCAGGGCTAACATGCGCACTGCGAGAAAATTTTGTCGTGTCTTTATGTCGTGCGAAAACGAGAGAAACTTATACAGATTCGTAGCCTTGTCCTGTTTTGTAGAATCGCGAAAATTTTCTCGCGGTGCGCATGTTAGGCCTGCTGGTAACAAAACACTTATATTTATGTAATATAAACTTTAAACTTTTTTCTTGAAAAAGGTAACTAAACCTTTTTCTTGAAATGACACCCATCATTAATTTCCATGATAAAAACTTATTACATTACTTATACATTAACTTCCATGATAATAATAGATAGGTTGCTGGGGGCATGTCCTGAATATGTGGTGATCCACTGCTGGACGAAGGTCTCCCCCTTAATAGGGAGGGGTTGCCATAATCCCCACACTAGGCAGGCGGCTTGGGGACCGCAGAGTGTTACCACCGTTAACTAAGATGACGCTGCTGTCCTCCAATGGTTCTGGATGCAGTTTTAGGTCATACCAGGTCCAGGTCCTTTAAGAGTCTAGCTAAAGTTAAATGATAAAACCCACAAATCACATGTTATTACATATTTTATTTATTTATTTATTATTTATTTAATGATAGGCGAGCAGCATTATGCTGATGTGCCTATATCAAACAGTGTTGAATTTCAGTATTTGTCTGTTAAGTCTATCTTCTCCTTTTTTATCCATTTATCCAGACTGTTCTTAAATGCGTTTAAGGATTTGGATGAAATTATATCCTCAGGCAACCTGTTCCAATTATAAATGACTCTATTGCCGAGGATGTGATGTGCAGTGTTGGTCTGTGATGGAGCTGGCTGTAGAAGAATTTTATGGCGTCTACTTTCTCTAGTGTAGTCTTTAAGTGAGTAGATGCTATGAATGTCAGGAAGATTGTAGAACCCGTTCAGGATTTTAAAAGTCTCAATTAAGTCGCCACGCAGCCGTCTTTCTTCCAGAGTCGTGAGCCGCAGAGCCTTTAATCTGTCTTCGTAAGATTTGCGACGAAGAGCAAATGGTATTTTGGTGGCTTTCCTTTGGACGATCAATATCTTTCCTGAAATATGGACTCCAAACTTGGAAGCCATACTCTAACAGAGGCCTTATATAAGTTTTGTATATTTTCAGAAAGACATCGACTGTCATGGTCTGAAAAGAATTGCGTATGACGTAGATAAAGGAGTTAGCCTTTTTAGCAATTGTAGTAATGTGTTCTTCCCATTTTAAGTCTGAGGCAATGATTACACCCAGATCTCTTTGCTTGTTGACAGAGGCTATGACGGCGCCATTTAGATTGTATGTAGCCTGTGGGTTAGCCTTACCCAGGCGTAACACAAAACACTTTGCCAAATTCAGCTCAATGATCCAATCTCTCGACCAGTTCTGTATTCGGTCCAGATCATCTTGGAGCTGTCCTGATTTCACAAGTGGGTTAGCAAAGAACTTCCCATCGTCAGCAAAGAAAGCAGTTTGACATTCAATAAGTTCTATTAGGTCAGTTATGAAGATACCAAACATATCAGGAGCGGCCACTGAGCCTTGAGGGACACCACTAGTCACCTTTCTCTGGTGGGATAAGGAGTTACCTACTCGCACTTGGAATGTTCTACCTGTTAAAAAGTTCTCAAACCACTTAAGCAGCTTGCCACGTATACCGAAGTGGTCTAACTTCATCAAAAGGCGTTGGTGAGGGACTTTGTCAAATGCACACTTAAAGTCAAGGTATACAACATCTACTGGATTCTTGTTGTCAACTTCATTACTCCAAGCATGCACACACTTCAGCAAATTCGTAACAGTCGATCTTTTTTCAACAAAGCCATGTTGATTAGGGGATATTATGCACTGTCTATTCAAGAATTGTGTTAGCCGACTACATATAATTTTTTCCATAATCTTGACTACAATACTTGTCAGGCTTATTGGTCTAAAGTTTTCGGTTTTAGTATTGTCACCTTTCTTAAATATGGGAGTGACTATAGCATGTTTCCAGTCCTGAGGTAGGTATGTTTTACTAACATACATTTTCCAAAAAGTTCTATTATTTACGGGATATTTACCGTGATTAGGCTGTGAAATAAGGCCCGATAACATGGTGCATGCAACTGCGTCGAAATATCGGGAGCTAATTTCACAACATACAGTAAATCTGTCTTCGTTGGTGTGCAATGGCGTACATCATGTTGGTGTTCTTAGTAAATAAATAATAAAAAAACTAAATATAACTTTAAAAAAACTAAAAATAATAATATAACTTTAGTAAACAACCGTGTTAGTTTCTTATTCTTATTCAATGTGGGGGCGATAAGTCCTGCACTGACATCCCCTTAGGGTGTACTTTGCATTTCCCCTGCCAGCGTCTACCCGAGCCAACCCAGCTCCTTGAAATAACGGAGCGAGGCTCTGGGCCGCTGGCATAGTAACTCCAGTGGGTTAGATGGAAGTACATGATAATGATGATGATAATGAGAAGCGTACATCGTGATAGTTTAAAACAGTATATCATTTTTCCCTTTTGCATCGCAATGATAATAATATAAGGTAATTGGAATTGGCTATCGACGCTCATAACTAACTACACCCTTAATATTTCAGGAACAGCCTCCAAAAGATACTTCACAAAAGACTCAAGAGCCGGAGCCGAGTATAAAAGAAGTGACATATAGGATGGCAGCATCCACAGGTGGTTGGGGCTGGGGGTGGAGTGTGGACTCCTTGCTAAGCACTGCTAGTGCCGGCATTACAACCATCACAAGCCAAGTCTCACAGGTGACTACTGTGTTTTATAGTTACTACCTGGAATAAGTCTTGTTATTATTTTTTTCTTTTTTGGCATCGGACTGTGTTCATTCTGCCAGTGTCAAGTATAATATGCATTTTCAAGTTAACAAACTATCAAGTTAATTATGTCGTGTAATCACAGTTAACTACACGAAATTAGTCACAGTCGCGTCCAAGGCATTCCCTAGTAAAGTTGTGGCGACTTTACAATAAGGTTTTACGGAGTTTTGAAAACAACATAAAAAGACATGTTTCACCACATTATATCACTTGCCCACACTCATGCATGTAATTCAACACTCAATGAATAAATCACCATCATTTATAATCATTAATTCGCGAGAAATTAAGAAAATAATAGAATGAAGCGACATGATTTTTCCTTGTTCCTGCCAGAAACCCCCAGTCTTGTTCTATTGGGTGTTTAGTTAGATGTCATTTTTTTTTCATGTATAATACATGAAAAAAATATGTAAAAGTGGGCAAAAGCTGCCTGCTGCTAAGCAATGATTAGGTCGAAGGTGGTAAACATACCTACCTCAGAATAGAAACTGGCTGCAATGATGCTACTGGGTAGCTAAAACGTAAGGCTGCTGGAACTATGCTTGGTAACCAGATTTTACTTTAACGGTAGCTCCTGTTGAGTAGAATAAACTACCTGGAAACAGCTTGTTATCAGTCCATTGCTGCACATACACCTAGCCTATACTCCCACGCACCAATGGCCCATGAAGTCGCCCGGAAAAAACCCCCGGTCATGTCGACCACACCAGCGCCAACTGCGCTAGGCGTATAAAAAAAATATTTGCTTATTGGGGGCGTCCAGGACTTTAGCAATTTTTTATATGAAATGTTCTTATATAAACTCGTAGTTATTTAATGAATATATATTTCAGTTATCAAATTTACTATTATGGGCAACCCAACAGTCATTAATATTAAAATATCATAAAAATAAACTCCAAAAAAGTGTAAAATCTGCATGTCCCAACTGCTCTCAGAAAGTCTCAGAAAAGTTTAGATAAATTAAGTGCACCACTGTTGTAGGCTCTGTAGACGTATGTTGATTGTTGAACTCATAAATACGATTTAGAGCTGTATATCGTCATAATAATTGGGCTTAAAATACCTCAAAATACTTTTAACTGTAGTGAACAACATGATGCACGCCTCAAAATGATGTTTAATTGTTGTCCCAGGAATATGGTAGAACCGGAATTCCGGCAATAGTCACGATACATTTTCTCATAATTCAATGAAATATTACTCTAAAATATGGCTACTTTTAATTTCTACAATATTAATCTTGTCTGTAGTATAATTGTCATTTTGAAGCAAACCTCAGTGTAATAAAAAACTGTGACGAAAGTGGGCGTGTTGCGATGGTTCAGAATAAGAATTCCAGATAGTGACGGGATTTTAGGAGGTATGCAGCAGTTTATAAAGTTATTTGCCATAACACAATCACATTTTTGTTTATAAACTATTGTAAAACACATCGCATGTATCCCTAAAAGAAACACAACAGTTGGATTTTTTTTTGGAGTTTGGTTGATATGAATACGTCACATCGAGTTCGTCACGTATTGTATAGCCGTATAATCATTTTGTGACGCTCCGGATGTATTAGGCTAGGGCTACATTTAACAGATGACTAGTAATTAAATAAAAATAAGTCTATAAATATTATATTATAAATATTGCATTTCAAAGATATGAAGGTTAATTACTGAATAATAATAATAAAATAACAAAAAAACTCATATTTTAATATTCATTATAATTTGTTTTGTGACTAACCGGAGCGTGTTCCTGCGAACGCTTGCACAAAAATTAAGATTATCACGGTGTTTTTCATATTACTGTTCATTATATATTTAAGATTTTTATTTAAATAAGAGTATATTTTATTAAATAAGATAAGAAAATACAACAAAATTGATATAACACAAAAATCAACTCCGGTTCGTCACGTGTACATCTTTTTTCAAGAACGCCCAGTTGCGAAAGAAAGCCTTTGAATTTCGTCTCTGATTGGCACTAATGGCTCTTTATAGATTATGTACGGATTTTATCCCACTGGCTTATAGTGAAGGAAAACATTGTGAGACAACCTGCATCCTGCCATCATTCACATATGCTATAACATTCCCACTAGGTGGACCGACGACATTGTAAAAGTCGCGGGCAACCGGTGGATGCAAATGGCCGGTTGTCGTACAGTGTGGCGGTCTAAGGGGGAGGCCTTCGTTCAGCAGTGGACGTCTCCGGGATGATGATGATGATAACATTTTACTTGTAATTATAAACAATATTTACTATGTTGTTGTAAAGTTGTATATTCATATTATTTTGAATCGCCGACTAGATGAAGTAGAACTATGAGACAAGGTGTTCTTTAGAAAAAATATTCACTTTGATGAACTGAACGGAGCAACTGATCAACCGACTTCAAAAAAGGAGGTTCTCAATTCGACTGTATGTTTATTTTTATAAATCTTTTTTTTGTATGTATGTTACGCCATTACTCCGCCAATTATGAACTGATTATGATGATTCTTTTTTTGTTTGGTAGGTAATACTTCAGTGGTGGTAGAGCATGAATGGACTTGATTGTGATTGTACTAAGTGTGACTTTGACTGTGACTTAGACTCATTCGACTTGAAAATTATCAAAATGTTGATACAAATAAATACTTGACACTGGCAAATGCACAAAGTGCGACGCCATAATCCTCCTAGGATGAAAGCTGAAATAGCTCGAATTAACAAATAGCGATACGTGCGAGTGGTGAAAATTAGAACTACATCTTTCATCTCATTTTTGTTTAGTATTGAAGTGAGACAAACGTATTGAACAAAAGCGCTTCCAAGGAGGTTTGATCATTCAACTTATTTAGTCTCGTAATATTAAACTCCTTGATGGGATATATATTTTTATAGAAATTAAAAAAATACCTTAAACGATACGCACGGCGCTATACAAGTAGGCGTGCGGTAAAACAGGTTTACCGCACGCCTAGGTGTATGATGCGTAATGTTCAACTTTCGAACGATGTATACAGGCTTCGGAGTGCATTTTTCGAGCAAATGTGTTGTAAAATTATAATTGAATTGAAATGCTACTGACAAAGATGAAAAAACACTGATTCTGCCTAAAAGCCTATCATCACAGATTGTCATCAGCAAAGATGTTCCAGTGACTTTCATAAGACAATCAATAATAAAAGACGTCATATTACTCTATCCATACTAAATATATATTCCATTCCAAATTCCAGGGCATTTCAACAGTTTTAGAATCTGGCATCGGAGCGCCAGAACCTGAGGAGCTAGCGAGACTTAAGGTGAAAGAAGCCAAAGAACCCAACGCCCAGTCAGACGGAGAATTCCGGAGTGCTCCAGAACCTAACGTAGATAAAAAAGCAGACTCTCCAAGTGAAGAGATGAAAGGAAGCAGTGCAGATGCTTTTCAGTTCGGAAGTTTGCTGTCTGGTGTTACCAAATTTGTTGAGACAACTGGTAAGAAAGTAAACTAAATGTTCACATTATGAAGGTACAACAGGGGCCACACTCATCCCCTAACTTATTCATTATGCACAAAAAAGTAATTGATAATAAGCTTAAGAGTAAACAAGCTGGTCACTTTTCCATAGAAACGGGGAAGTAATATTACTCCACTATGTAATGTTGTAGGTTCAAAACTTAGTATTATATATCGATTTTTTACTCCATTATCTAGGATTGTAAATTGATAAGAAAGTAAAAAGTTAATAAACATGAAGGTTATGAGCCAGAAACATCATGTATTTTAGCTCAATTTTAACGCCACTTTGGACGTAAATAAATAACATAAGTATGATATAAGTACGAAAAATCTAAAATAATGTATCAAGCGGCATAGTTTAGTCCATCAAAATTTAAAATAACTTTAGTTGGAGTAAATTAGTTCAGTAGTTTATTCATCACAATCCTGCAGCAGAAGGTCGACATGAAAAAATTTGCGCGTTCTTATCTCTTTCTTTCTCTCTACCCCACACTTTGTTTGATGAAGATGCATGCTTTAAAGCATGCAGCTTTTAAGTATGCTTTTTATCCACGCCCACCGATGAGTTCCAGCCGGCGGGCGGTGCATCCTTAACCATTACTAACTTAAATTAATGTCCGGTAGAGAAGTCAATAAAACGATAGTTAATAAATAGGTAATCATCTTATTGTTTCCAGTAAAGGCATTTAACATTTTGGTCTAGTTCATACAATGAGGTAGGACATTTGTACCACTAGGCAGCGTATGGGAAATGGCCTAAGCCTTTAGAAAGAAAAAGGTGTCATCCAAATTAGTCCTTTGTACTGACCTATGGATAGTCTAATCTTCTTGGCGAGCTAAAGCCAATATTTGCAGTGCCTCTTCATGCCTTCTTTGTATTTGTGTGCGTGAGCTTTAGGCACAGGTTACATTGTTGAAATTCGACTAGCAGTCGAAGAATTAAACGCCTTAACCGAACCACTAAGCTATCATCCCTGCAAAATCATGACCACTTTCAATACTTAAAAAAAAACTCTGAGTACTCCATGCATATTCCAGGTACGAAAGTAATAGCAGGTGGACTAGACACCCTGGAGACCATCGGTAAGAAGACCATGGAAGTGTTGCAAGATGGAGACCCTGGGCTGGCCAAAAAACGAGCCATGCTCGGATTAGATCCTGCCGATAAACCCATACTTTCACAGGTAGGTTACCTGGCAAGGATCATTAAAATATTTACTGAATTTGGTCAATAGTTTTTAGCATTCTTAGCACTATCAGCGCGGAGACGTCCACTGCTGAACGAAGGCCATTTGTGCACTAGTATTTCATTTATTTAGTCCTTTGTGTGTATGTTTCTTTGATGTGACCAATAAAGAGTTAATCTATCTATCTATCTAAAGGCGTCCCCCTTAGACTACCAAACTACGGAAACCTGCCATTTGGACGCAAATGGTAGGTTTCCGGCCCGCGACTTTCACATAAAACAAAGCTTCGTCAAGAAAAAAAAGCAAAGCTTTCGCAAAGCCTTGATAGTCTAGTAAAAATATATGAAACCTCTAACCTGTAACTGGTCCAGTGTGGTAAATATGTGCCAAGCGCCCGCCGAGAGTGGGCCTATGTCCAGAAGTGGACTATTATAACACTGATTATGTAAGTACATATTTACAAAAAAAATATATACATATAAGTGTTCTATCAGCTATCCAGTTTCCATATTACAAGCTTTGCTAAGTGTGGGCTAGTTGGCCCTGTGTGATTATGTCCACCGATATATATTTATTTATGTATTTTATTTACATAATTATGCAAATACTTTTTGTCTTTCTTAAATAAGTTTCACACATCACATCATCACCCGGTGACTCCCACTGCGGAACAAAAGCATCCCCCTTAAACACTGCTGCCACTTATATCCACCGGTTGCCCGCGACTTCCTGAATAAGGTTGATTTTCAGTGAAATCTGGAAACCACTGCACTGAGTATAGTTCGCTGTATGGTCCCTGACTATAGTTCTTCACGTTCAAAAACGTAACTAACATTTAAAAAATTAGAAGCTCCTTCCTCAATGTTAGGCTCAGCTGTTAAGTCAACATTACTTTGCTAAAGTTCATGTATGAAGAGATTAGACTCTACAATCTTAGGCTGACGAGCACAGTGCAGTACGGCGCAGGATTAAGTTCGCAAGTTCACAATTCTGGCACTGCTACTGTTATGGGCAGGCGTGATGCTTACCACCAGGCGAAATACAAATAGTTTATTGATAACACCAAAGTTACACGTCAAATTTCATTTAATCACAAAAAATAATCACTTAATAAAATAATATAATAATTATAAAAATACGTTAATAATCTCTTATTTTAAAATAAGCTTCATTATCTTAAAAAAATTTCTCTTGTAACCACGCTCTGAGCTTGGTTTTGAAGCACCCGGTGGAAGGAGCATCCCGAATGGAAGCTGGTATATGGTTGTAGATCGCGGGCCCCAAAATATACACTGACCTCTCCGACTTGACGAGACGGTGCGTCGGGGTTATCAGTTGGTCTTTCTTTTTATTGCTTCGTAAAGCTAACGTGCTGTGAACGCCCCTACGTTGGAACGTTTCTAGGTTTACATGGGTGAATATGGCTATCTGGTAAATAAACTCACACGGCAAGGGCAGTATCTGAAGTTCCCTAAATAGCTCTACGCATGAGACATCGTTCTGGACACAACATATAGCACGTATGGCTCGTTTCTGCATTAGAAAGACTCTGTTCCGATCGGCAGCGCGGCCCCACAGCTCCAACCCGTACGTGATGTTACTGTGGACGGTGGAAGTCTCGCTCGTCCCTTCTCTCCACATCCACGGTGCAGTCGCGCGACCGACCGCTCGTGCGAATTTGTATGTGTTCGTGTAAATATCTCTGCATGTAAACCGGCCAGTCGCGCTTGCGAAATGTTCGGCGGCGCGGTCGGTTTTACATAATGCGCAAAGCTCTGGCGCCGCGGCCGCTGTACTTTGCGCACAGCACCGCTGCATATGTTTAGGCCCTATGACTCTGTAATCGGCGTATACTATTTGAACTGTTTCAGGTGCTGAGGGAGGCTAAGGAGAAGGCGGACGAAGAGGACAGAGTGAAGGACGAGAGGAGAGAAGCTAAGCAGGTTCACTACGAAACACTATTTGATGATTTTGAAGGTATGAACAGTTCACTTTCTCATTATCATCCACATTTTTCGTTAACCCACTGATGTGTGTGCGACTCTCTTAAGAGAAGTGTGATGATAATATCACAATATTATTATTTTTTATATTGTTATTTTTCATCACACTTGCTCGTAAAATGGATCTTATTACATCGGTTTTAGGCTCATAATCCAAGCTATTACGCACGCGTGCTTTTTACTTTACATTACGGCACTAGTGCTATAACAGGTATAACCCGGTAAAATCAAGTTTGTACGTGACTGCAATTAGACGTATGTATACGAAGCATTCTTAATATAGCCGGGTAATACTTACAGTTTTTTTGTGATACCAACAAAGAGTTCTTATGCCGCTGAAGTAAATGTCAACCTGCGCGCGCATTGTTGGTTTGGGCGCCATTTTCCGCAAATGTTTGTTGACGTTTCACTGTGTGGTTGATTATTATCAAAAAAAGTTTGTTTTTTCCTCGCAAGTGTGATGAAAACAGTCGTATGTAACTCTTGTGCTATGTTTCAATACACTCTCGGCTTCCTTATCGCGCTCGCCTGCGGCTCGCGCGCATAATACCGCCTCTAGTGTAATGACCAACATAGCACACTCGTATCATAATGTACTATTATTTCACAGAAGAAAAATCACAATATACAAAGTGTAAGGTGTCACCAGAACATACAACTCTGCAGTGCAGTTAGTTTACAACTCTTAGTATTATAAACTCTTATTTAATTACTTATTTGTGATTCCAGGTCTGGTTCACCTGGAGGCGCTGGAGATGCTGTCGAGGCAGGTCAGCATGAGGATCGAGGAGCGCATAAACACTGCAGACCCTGACAAAAGACAGGACATCAAGGAAACACTGCAGCAAGTTGCCGGTAAAACTTGTTTTTTTACTGAATATTTTATATCAAGTGTCTCCACACTGCAGAGTACTTCATGGTATTTGTATAGATAGACAGTAAGAAAAAGTATGACATCTGGCAGAACTTGGACCTGCAATCCAATCAATCAAGCAAATTTAACATCTAATATCTCAGGGTGACGAGCGCAGCGCAGTGCGGCGCAGGATTGTGCTCGCAAGTTCACAATTCTGGCACTGCTACTGTTAGTGGCAGGCGTGACGCTTACCATCAGGTGAAAGTCTTGCTCGTCTCGTCACTTGAATGTATAAAAAAAAAACTCTAAAACATGAATTTTTAGTCCTTACTTACCAGATATAGATAAGATTAACCAGCCTAGTTTCTTGCTCCAGCCCACAAATTTAAATATATGAACATTATATGAACAACTTTTATTATCCAACCTTGAAATCGCAAAAAAAGCAGCTGTCCCATACAAAAAGTTATTTGACCCTATAGACATAATATAAATGAAAGCAGCGACAATGATAAGACGAATGGACGGGAAATAAGCGCACGGATTTTGAAGACTATACGTTGAGCGCCGGCTCTCCACTCGCTTCAGTCATACTCTGCCTTTGCGGCATGCGAGCCGTACGATACGACAATACAAACTTCTAGTACATGTACATGTGTTCTCTTTTTGTCAAGCAGTAATTAGATTCGCTATCTCTATTCTCCGGCAAACGTAATATGCATACTTTTAGCTAGGTATGCGTGATTGTGTTGTCTTGTTAATTTTGATCGATTTGCAAGCGCTGGGACCGTCCATTCCATTATCACCGTCGCTAAATGAAAACAGTATTTTTTTCTGGATTTCTGAGTTAGCACGATTTAATAGTTGTTCATAATGATGAGTACATACATACCCTTCAGTATTGAAGTAGCGCTCGTGGCTTGTCTCGGTGATTCTAAACGATCACCGGTGTTAAGCAGCGGACGGTCCGGTCAGTCTTCGGATGGGTGACCGTGAGCGGCATTTATTTCTGAGCGCTACCGTGGGTCGGGATGACACGTTAAATTGTTTGTCCCGGTTGTTTGTTCTAGTTTATATAACGACAACCGTCAGCCATGCTAGAGGCCTTCGGGCGGCACATTAACTCTGACACTAGGGCTGGCCACTCAGCCTATACGAACTTACTTACTTTTAGTATTGTTGAACCTTTTTGTTACACATTGTATAATAATTATTTGATACAAGATAAACTAGGAAGCAGACGACCATACTTACACACATGCATACATGCTGTTAAAATCATAAACCTCAATTTTAAGTAGTCGGGCAGTAAAAGCCTCTAAAATAGGGTTTGTCTCCACGGATCACGGGATCGGATTGAGTTACCGTGATCCGTTTCACGAAAAAACAAATTAATATTTTACCCGCTGATCACGGTATCCGTGGTTACAAGAAATTAAAAAAAAAACAAAATCGAAACTGATCACGGTGTACCAAGTACTTTTTTTTGTTATATGCAATTTCCCAAAAGGAAAGAGTTTAAATTAAAACAATAATGTATAATTACGAAATTTTATACAGGGTTAGTTCTAATCAGTTAGCATCTTTTTAAGGGCAACTTCTGTACATCAAAACAAACAACTTTTACTATCGGGCCAACATTGAAATCGCGAAAATAAAAACAGCTGTTCCATACATTTTGACCAAGGTCGATGAACTTTTTGTATGGAACAGCTGAATTTTGTTTCGCGATTTCAAATGTTGGCCCCATAGTAAAAGTTGTTTGTTTTGATGTACTGAATATGCCCTTAAAAGGATGTTAACTGATAAGAACTAACCCTGTATATTAATCAACGAAAACTTCTTTTACTTACTCAGTACTTTTTATACGTTTATTTTGTGTTTTCCGCAGAGCTATGTGAAATGCCAGAAGAGGATGATGATGATGACTCGTCGGAAGGAGACAGCAAGGCGGACGCTTTCCACGAGAGACTGCAAACCGCCACGCAAGACCTGGGGCTCAAGCTTCAGTTCCAGCCTTTAGTCAAGTTAGTATCACACAAATACAGGCTGTGGCGTAAAGAGTGGATATACCTTTACCTACTGGTCGGAGACATCATAACTGTTCATGAAATAAAAAAATTGCCCCAGTAAAAGTGTCACGGTTTTCGAGTTATGGAACATTTTAGTTTTTTTATTATTTTTTTACCTTCGACCATTCTTTTCGGTGCCAAGGTCGCAAATGAAGGTCTTTTCTCGATCTTTTTTTTTGTTACATTCTTTGATAACTGTTCTATCAAATATTAACTGCCGTTTTTGTGTCACAGCTACAGTTTTTTTATTAGAAAAATATTTAGCAATAAAAAAGTGTTTTGCTATTTTTTCCCAAAAGTTTGACCTCTTGTAGTGTAAAAAAAATGTAGAGCCACCTAGGTGGCCTAACTAATTAAAAACTTGCCTACTTCATTGGAATTCCGAAATAGTATACCACTCGGTATTTATAGCTTTCAATTCAAAGAATATTCCTGTTAGGATTAACCAAGGCCTGTTTTTCTTAGAATGCTTTTCACAATTCTTTTTTTTTTAATGATGGTTCGTTCATTGTGTGTAAGCTCAAAGCTAGCTGGCTTCTAAGAAATTGTATAAAAATTCTTGGAATCGACAAATACCGCCTACCTGCGCTAGCAGTGGTGGCCGGACGTAAATCTCCTGTCCTTGTCTTTTAGGGAACGTGTAAAAAAGATAGCTAATGACTCTATTGTGTGGATCGAGGGCTCGCTCGCGCCAGTGTGCTATCATACTACTTCCGTGCTACAACGTTTTTACTTTGCTTTGGGTTGGATTTAAATAACGATTTTGCTGTGACCCCGGACTTGATTTCGCCTTGTGACTTGGATTTGATTTGGTGCTGTGACCACGGACTTGATTTTGCTTGGTGATTTGGACTTTTTATCGAGTGCAATGGCTCAACACACACAATACACTCCGAGAGAGTATGCTGAAATGCACTTAATTTACGGCGAGTGTGGTGGAAATTCCGTACAAGCAGCAGCACTGTATCGGGAAAGGTTCCCCAATACACGCCATGCCGATGACCGTGTTTTTATCAGAGTAAATAATACATACGCGGATGGTCGAATTCCTGGAGCTGGCGTCGGCGGTACTAGCTTAGGGAGACCACAACAGATAGACCATGAAGCTTTTCTCCATGAGATCGAAGCCGATCCAACAACGTCGGTGCGAGTAATTGCAAGAAACACTGGCATATCGACAAGGACGGTGCACAGAATTTTGAAGAGAGAACAGCTCCATCCTTATCATTATCAGCGTGTCCAAAGTTTATTACCACGAGATTATTCCCAGAGAAAGGCTTTTTGTCAAATAATGTTAAGAAAAATGAGAGTAGACCCTGAATTTTTAACAGGATTCTGTGGAGCGACGAATCGACCTGTAAAAAAGATGGGTATTTTAATATGGACAACTTACACAGCTGGCAACTCACTAACCCGAGACTAAAGAGAGAAGATAGGTCCCAGTACCAGTTCAAAATAAACTTGTGGACAGGGATCTGGAACGGCCAAGTCATCGGCCCAGTTGAGTTGTCAGCCACACTGACTGCCGAGGGATATTTGAATTTTTTAACACTTGATCTCCCTACACTGTTAGAGGAGGTCTCTTTAGAAGATAGGAGAAGAATGTGGCTGCAGCATGATGGTTGCCCTGCGCATTACGCCCGCAATGTGAGAGAGTACCTAAATGAAACATATCCTCGGAGATGGATCGGGCGCTTGGGGACCATTCTGTGGCCACCACGGTCCCCAGATCTTAACCCGCTGGACTTCTTTTATTGGGGGTGCCTCAAGGAGATAGTTTACAAGGAGCCCATCACCTCGATTGAGCAGCTCCGTGAGCGCATTCAAAGAGCGGCACAAACGATTACCGAATGTCGCCATGCGCAAAAAATGAAGCGCTCTTTTATAAGAAGATGCAGAGCGTGCATTAGTACAAATGGTAGCCATTTTGAGCATTTATTGTGAGAAAATTATTATGAAATAAATGTACTTTAAATGTCTTAACTTGTTTAATATTCTTATTTTAGTTAACTGCTTTGTTTAACGTTTTTATTTTGAGAAATTCCTATTTAATAATTTTATTTTAATATTATTTGTATTTAGAGAAAATGATCTTTACCCATCTTAACATGAATATTCTTTGAAATGAAAGCTAGAAATACCAAGTGTTATACTATTTCGGAATTCCAATGAAATAGGCAAGTTTTTAATTAGTAGGGCCACCTAGGTGGCTCTACATTTTTTTTACACTACAAGAGGTCAAACTTTTGGGAAAAAATGGCAAAACACATTTTTTTTGCTAAATATTTTTCTAATAAAAAAACTGTAAGTGTGACACAGAAGCGGCAGTTAATATTTGATATAACAGTTATCTAAGAATGCTACAAAAAAAACAGATCTAGAAAAGACCTTCATTTGTGACCTTGGCACCGAAAAGAAAGGTCGAAGGTAAAAAAAAGAAAAAAAACTAATATGTTCCATAACTCGAGAACCGTGACACTTTTACTGGGGCTATTTTTTTTTCCATGAACAGTTATGATGTCCCCCACCAGTAGGTAAAGGTATATCCACTCTTTAAGACACACCCTGTATACACGTAACAAGTAACTTTAAAAAAACCGACTTCTAATGAATATGGGACCACCTCGGTAGTATACCATATCAAATAAAAAAATAATTTTCAAAATCGGTTCAGAATTACGAATTTACGAGCGTTTTCGGCGGACGTGCAACGAGCTCGCCGCGAGCGGCATTTTGTACATTCTCGTACAGAACCCTCTCCTGCTTGAATGCTTTCGTTTTCGGCATCTTCGAAGTAACAAAGCCAACAGAAGTGTTTCCTCGTCGGAATCCATTCTGTTACCGACTGTAATGTTCGCTGCGTGCACCCAGCGAATACTTCCGCTTTGAAGACGGTTGCAAACCGGCTAGTGTTATAAGGCCTTAAGGACAAAATGGGAGTTTTGGCGGGAACACGGAAAAATCATGTCGTTGCATTCTATTATTTTCTTAAACTTGTGTTTTATCGCGAATTAATGATTAAAAATAGTGGTGTTTTATTCATTGAGTGTTGAATTACATGCACGAGTGTGGGCAAGTGACATAATGTGGTGAAACATGTATTTTCGTGTTGTTTTCAAAACTCCGTAGAAACTCATAGTAAAGTCGCCACAACTTTACTAGGGTATGACTTGGACTCGACTATGACTAAATTCGTGTGACTGACTGTAATTTAATGACTTATTTGACTTGATTTTAATAAAAAACTTGAAAATTCATAAACTTGACACTGGCAGAATGCACAACGTGCGATGCCAACAACTAAGAAAAAAAAAAGGACAAAATGAAAACCGGCGCTGTTAGAATATTAAATTATTCTTGCAGCATGATCTTATTTTCTCTCTTCTGCCAAAATGTTTAGTCTCCTTTACATAATTGTTCTCTTTATTGTGTCCTTATCACCGTCTTCCTACAACTTATATACTTGTTCAAATCTAGCATTTGTGTATGTTTTATGTAAGATGTAATAAACATTCCAGACAATATACAGAAGTCCTCGACTGGTTGTCCACCACGACGGAGCAGGCCGACAAGGCCGTGTACAAGCGCTGTGTGAGCACGTTGGCACACACGACGGCGCTGTCCGTGCAAATATATCACAAGGCGGGGGAGCTGCTGCTCACCAAGCAGAGGCGGTCCACTGCCGATGAGGCGGATGCACTGACGCAGTAAGCATAAGCATAAGCATTGCCATCCAGCGTGGCAATGCCGCCAGCATGCTGGGTACGCTGCCGACTGGTAGTGGGTTTGAGCATTTGGATTGTCTCTAGACTTTCATCGGCTTGGATACAATCCTTTTGTTTTTTATTGTGTAGTAGGATAAGTAGTCTTTGTAGTTTGTTGTAGTTAATAAAGCAAATCTTCATTACATAACCGGTATTTTATAGACTTACCAACTGTTACTTACTTTACTGTTAAGCAACGGACGGTCCGGTCAGTCTTCGGATGGGTGACCGTGAGTGGCATTTATTTCTGAGCGCTACCGTGGATCGGATGACACGTTAAATAGGCGTGTGGCCTAATGTTTAATATATGACAAATAACAGGCTTAGTGATGAATATAACTAAATACATTACACATACTGAAAAAATAAATTGTATTGGCTGATAAATCTCTGAGATATGAGCGTTTAAAGTTTTAGGTGGGGGTAGAGAGGGGATGCTCTATCCCTTTCTCGCAAAGCACGTGTTAGTATAGCATTTGTATGCCGCGCCTGAGGCTTGACGTCATAGCTCAGTATAGCGCGCTCTCTGTCTAGCTTGAAATTAAAATACTTAGAACTTATTTATTTTTTAATTATTAAAAATTTTTGTTTTCGTTGATAGGCTCTATTGATGATCAGCTTTTTTATAAGGTAATAAAAAAATTGTAGTCATCATGCCTATTGTTGGTCCCGGTTGTTTGTTCTAGTTTCTATAACAATTAAAATAACGTCTTAAAGAAATTTATTATTTTATACTTTTTTCAGGTTGACGGTGGTACTTACGAAACATGTAAGCGAGCTGGCAACACTGTTCACAGAAAAACTGAACACCATACCGTCTGAAAATAAGGAGCAAATCAATACTTATATAACTAATATATTTTTAGAGGTAAGTTAACATAGAAACGTAAAACGTAAGAAGGGAGAAAATAGAAGAGATAGACCTTGTGGGACACAAAACTATTGTAGAATATTATTAGTTAAATAGTGTTCGCGATTTAATTGGTTTATAGTTTCGTCATCAGCCCGGAGACGTCCACTGCTGAACGAAGGCCTCCCCCTTAGACCGCCACACTGTACGACAACCTGCCATTTGCATCCACCGGTTGCCCGCGACTTTTACAATGTCGTCGGTCCACCTATATATATATATATATATATATATAGTGGGAGCTTCCTACGCTGCGTCTTCCGGTTCGCGGTCGCCACTCAAGAACCTTTCTTCCCCATCGGTTGTCAGTTCTTCGAGCGATGTGTCCTGCCCACAGCCACTTCAACTTGCTAACCTTGCGAGCTATGTCGGTAACTTTGGTTCTTTGGCGAATATCCTCGTTCCGGATTCTATCGCGCACAGTAACTCCGAGGATAGCTCTCTCCATTGCCCGTTGTGTGAGTCCGAGTTTCTCTAAAAATCGCATTCAATTCATTTTTTACATCATTGTAGTCTCTCGGACCTATCAGTCATTTTCGTCGGGACGCGGTGTTTTTTTTCCCGGTATTCTTACTTTTTTTGCCCAGGAATATTGTGTTAATTCTTTAGTGACGTAAGATGGTAACAAACAATTTAATAACAATAAATATAATTTTGTCAGTTAATATCCAATTGTCCATGGCAGCGGACCAATAGGTTCGCACATCCCGCCAGTTTTCCTTACGCAGGGACGGACTGCGTAACGCACGTCCCACCATTTTTCCTTACGCAGGGACGGACTGCGTAACGCACGTCCCGCCATTTTTCCTCACGCAGGGACGGACTGCGTAACGCACGTCCCGCCATGTTTCCTCACGCAGGGACGGACTGCGTAACGCACTTCCCGCCAGTTTTCCTTACGCAGGGACGGACTGCGTAACGCACGTCCCGCCATTTTTCCTCACGCAGAGACGGACTGCGTAACGCACTTCCCGCCAGTTTTCCTTACGCAGGGACGGACTGCGTAACGCACGTCTCGCCATTTTTCCTCACGCAGGGACGGACTGCGTAACGCACGTCCCGCCATTTTTCCTTACGCAGGGACGGACTGCGTAACGCACATCCCGCCAGTTTTCCTTACGCAGGGATGGACTGCGTAACGCACGTCCCGACATTTGTCCTTACGCAGGGACGGACTGCGTAACGCACATCCCGCCAGTTTTCCTTACGCAGGGACGGACTGCGTAACGCACTTCCCGACATTTTTTTACGCAGTGACGGACTGCGTAACGCACGTCCCGACATTTTTCCTCACGCAGGGACGGACTGCGTAACGCACGTCCCGCCATTATTCCTTACGCTGGGACGGACTGCGTAACGCACGTCCCGCCATTTTTCCTCACGCAGGGACGGACTGCGTAACGCACGTCCCGCCATTTTTCCTCACGCAGGGACGGACTGCGTAACGCACATCCCGCCAGTTTTCCTTACGCAGGGATGGACTGCGTAACGCACGTCCCGACATTTGTCCTTACGCAGGGACGGACTGCGTAACGCACATCCCGCCAGTTTTCCTTACGCAGGGACGGACTGCGTAACGCACTTCCCGACATTTTTTTACGCAGTGACGGACTGCGTAACGCACGTCCCGACATTTTTCCTCACGCAGGGACGTACTGCGTAACGCACGTCCCGCCATTTTTCCTCACGCAGGGATGGACTGCGTAACGCACGTCCCGCCATTTTTCCTTACGCAGGGACGGACTGCGTAACGCACATCCCGCCAGTTTTACTTACGCAGGGATGGACTGCGTAACGCACGTCCCGACATTTGTCCTTACGCAGGGACGGACTGCGTAACGCACATCCCGCCAGTTTTCCTTACGCAGGGACGGACTGCGTAACGCACTTCCCGACATTTTTTTACGCAGTGACGGACTGCGTAACGCACGTCCCGCCATTATTCCTTACGCTGGGACGGACTGCGTAACGGACGTCCCGCCATTTTTCCTTACGCTGGGACGGACTGCGTAACGCAAGGCCCGCCATTATTCCTTACGCTGGGACGGACTGCGTAACGCACGTCCCGCCATTTTTCCTTACGCAGGGACGGACTGCGTAACGCACGTCCCGCCATTTTTCCTTACGCTGGGACGGACTGCGTAACGCACGTCCCGCCATTTTTCCTTACGCAGGGACGGACTGCGTATCGCACACGAGGGGAAATATGTAGCTAAATTTATATAATTTCTTTGCAGGCTGGCAACAGTTCTACGTACATACAAAACGCATTCCAACTGGCCCTGCCCATACTGCAAATAGGAGCTGTGTGAACAAATACCTAGAACATTACTAGTAATACAATTGACGTATGTATCAGCACAACGGGCCGATCAGCGTGTGAGAAAGAGATGCAGTATATTTCACTCTTTTGCACTCTATTGGACTAATAGAGTGCAATAGAACGTAACCAGATAAATTTTACTAGAATTTCTCTGAACGTAACTAAACTCACGTAATTAAACGTGAGTATTCCCGTATAAATAAAACAAAAATGTACTCTTGTGAATATTGTAAAGTTTATTGAATTAGAGCCTTATTGTAACATAACTATATAATACACAATTATTAATTTCTTTGTTTATCCAAAAAGGTGCAACAATACTGAAAGGTATGTATGTATGTACTCATCATTATGAACAACTTTTACTAAGGGGCCAACCATGAAATCGCGAAAAAAAATCAGCTGTTTCCATACATTTTGTCCAAGTTCAATGAACTTTTTGTATGGTAAAGCAGATAATTTTTTTCGCGACTTCAAGCTTGTCCCTTAATAAAAGTTGTTCATAATGATGAGTACATACATACCCTTCAGGGTGTTATTGTTGATCCTTTTTGTTACACATTGTACATTTTTTTGTTATCTTGTAATTGAACTTGCCAAGGCATTTACTACTCTACAAACTTGAAATTCCTGTGAGGAAAACTTTCCTGTATTGTATGTAATTCTTGTTTTTGCCTTTTTGTTCTATGAAGTAAGTCATTTTATTTAATCTCATCCTACTTACGCTATAATTATTATGACAATAAATTTTTGATACAATTTTCTGTTTTTATAAATCCTATATTTTAGCTTTTTATTAAGATTAGAGTTAAGTTAAGATTAGATTAGAGTTAAGAAACTTAGAAGTTTTTATAGATGATGTTACTCGCAGTATGGAAGGAGGTTCCGAGGTAGATGTGGTCTACACGGACTTTGAGAAGGCCTTTGATCGCGTAGACCACATCATACTCCTTTATGAGCTTGGTATTCCAGGCAGTTTGTTAGGATGGATGGAATCCTATTTACGCAACCGTTCACAAGCAGTAGTAGTGGGTGGCTTCTGCTCAGATTTTATTGATATTCCTTCTGGAGTGCCCCAGGGCTCCATTTTGGGGCCTCTGTTGTATACTTCGTATCTTTATGATGTAGGGCTCTGTTTAGAGCACGCACGGTTTCTAATGTACGCTGATGACACTAAAATCTACATGAAAGTACATAATCAGTCAGATTGTCTGCACCTACAAGCAGATCTAGACAGATTGGCTACAAATTTATGAAAGAAATCGCCTATGTAAATGCTCAATAATGGTATGAAAATAGGCAAAGTAAATTCTATTAGAGACCTGGGAGTCATTATGGATTCAAAGCTTACATTCTCTGAACATGTGGATGTAGTGGTTGGTAAGGCCTTCAAAAGTCTGGGCTTTATATTGAGGGTTAGTCATCCATTCTGTGATATTTGGTTGTCTGAAGGTCTTGTACTATTCCTATTTGCGAAGCATTCTGGAGTAATGCAGCCCAGTGTGCTCCTCAGTATATTCATAGCTTAGAGAGGATTCAGAGCAAGTTTATAAAACACAAACTCTCGATGCTGTCGTGTTTTTAATGATTATCAGGCTTCTTGTTACACCATCTTACTACCCTAGAAAATCGGCGCAATTTAGCTGACATGTCACTTCTACATGGGTTGTGTAACGGCTACATTCATTGTCCGGAGCTTACGCCAAAAATCTTGCGGTTTTGTGTGCCAAGTAAGCGAACAAGACAGGTCGAGAAGACTGCTACCCGTCCTCCAGTGATACCGAAGTACTATTATTTATTCTGTGATGATACCTTATAATATAACTCTGTGGGAGATACATGCTCGTACGCCCATGACTACAGGCAAGCAAAATACCTGTAGAAGCCGAGTAGTATCGGATAAAATTTTGGAAAATTATTAGGGTTATAACATAGACATAAAAAAAAACTAAAAATAACCGGGTTTAATTCAAATGCTCTTAATTATTAGCGACAACACCTCATTATTTTTTACGAATACAAAGCCAGACTATTGTTTTACTTGAGATATAATTTATGTTTTTATATCATGCTTATATTTTAAATAATTAAATAAAAACCCACATAAAGGGGATAGAACCTTTGTGCCGCCATCTATCCAGTCAGCCGGAACTATTTTAATGTCACTACTGGCCAGCGGGATGCGGGGCGACGGGCGGCGCGGTGTCAAGCGGAGCGTTTGCCATGCCACGTACCTGTTCAGTAGCGATCGCGGCAACCAGGCTGACGCGAGTACGAACAAATTGAATTTTTGTAAGGAATTTGTGTCGCAAATAATGGCGGCCTGCAGGCGGGGTGGGACGGGGGTAGATCCATTCGCCCTTCATCGGTCATCAGTTCATTCGCTCATTCCCAGTCATTCGCCGTTCTTTGTCCGTTTGTTTATTTTCTTTTTTGCTTTCGAGTTTAATTACATTTTTAATAGTTACCCGAACTATCTAATAGCTTGATATTGTTAACTAAGAGTGTAGGTAAGCTTGGAGTGATATGCCGCCAAGAACGCGGAGTGTTACGTTCGAAATTTGCGGGTTTAGAAACTGCCGCATTGGAATTAATAAAAGGTTTTTTATGGCCAAGTTTCCTTTGGATGAGACCCGGTAAGCATCAAATTACATTCTGTAGCCGCATACGGCAGTAAACGTTCATATAAATTAGAACTGAAAAGATTGCTTACATTAAATAAACAAAGATAGTGATGTACCAAAATTATCGATAACTTAGAAACCGATAATTTAGTGATTATTATGTATGATTAAACGCAAGCATACTTTTTATAGAAAAGGAGTTTTGTTTTATTTATACGGGCTTACTCACGTTTTCAAAGTAATAATAGAGCTATGAAAATAAATTTACTATATAATTATGTCAGTTCTGAATATCAATTGAAACGGCAGAGAATACGAAATAACTCAAAACGGAGTACAATTAGTTTAATCGGCGGTGGAATATGAACAGGGCATGAAATAACAGCTAGCCTACTTATGTAATAACGCTTCCCCTCCAAAGTATTGACGGGCTTGCATGACGGAAGGAGGCGTGGCTTGGACTGCTTTGGCGCGCTCGTGGAGAGGCCGCCGTCACGTTGGTAACAAAATAGTATAAAAAGAACAGAATCACCACCCCATAATATGATTGTTTTTGTTTCTTTCAGGGCGTATGCTGAAGATAGCGCGCTAGCATGGTCGCGATTCGGTATTGAAAAATTGTATAAGCGGCGCAAAATGGCGCGGGTGCGTGCCTTCGGATTCCACACGCGTGACTGGCTACTATATTTTGTATTTTAATGTTACCTAGATAAATAGTTTGAATATAAAATTGCGTTTCATTTTGCTTACATCTAATTTCAACGTTACTGTAATATGGATTATCCGGTAAATTATAAAAAAGGGTTTTTTAGCCTGTGCATTAGCCGGTACATTTTATCGATAAAAGCTGGACTGTCACAACCCTATTCGTTTGTTTGGTTGGTACCCATGTGGTGCGAATGAAGTACTTACTTGTTATATTGGCTACAAGATGCGACACAAATTCGTAAAAAAATATGAATTATTGACTCGATTAAATTGACTCGATGTATGGAAGTCCCGTCTCTTCTAGTTAAATGCTCAATGGCGGCAACGACCGCGGCGGACGTGTTTGGACATGGCGTTATCTAAAGCGGCTCTTCTTTGCCTTGAAAGCAGTTCCTATTTTAAGCTCGATATTTTAAATGCAGAGCAAGGAAAGCACAAAGTGAATAAAAAGCGGTACAGATATGGTGAATTCCGGAATTTATACAAAGAATACAGGAAACATTCAGATAAGTTTTATGAGTACACAAGAATGAGCGTAGAAACATTTGACTACATTCTTCAACACATAGAAGTACATTTGCAACATCACGTTATATCCAGAAGGGTTGTCACGAATCCAGAAAAGTTGTTCCTAACCCTGAGGCAAGTGTAAATAAAAATACTTAATTAAGTACCCACATATTTTTATTTTACAATAGTGGGTTAGTAATAAAATCACACCAAAATTTGTTTCAGGTATCTTGCACATGGGCCATCATTCATGACACTGGCGCATTCATATCGTCGTGGTCGAAGTACAGTTGCCAAAACCATTTATCAAACACTAAAAGCGTTATGGAAAACCTTTAGTCAACTTCATATGCCGCTACCAACGCAAGAGCATTTAAGAAACATATCCGTAGAATTTTTCACAAAATGGCAATTCCCCAACTGCATAGGCTCGATAGATGGAAAACATTTTCGGATAATGAAGCCCCACGGGGACAGCGAATACTACAAGTACAAAAAGTATTATTCATTGGTACTACAAGCTATTGCGGACGCAGACTATAAATTCATTGCTATCGAAGTTGGTGGAAAGGGTTGTCAAAGCGATGCTTTTCATTTTTCAAAATTAAACGAATCGCTAACCAATAATCGATTTAATGTTCCTCCACCAAAGAATTTGCCTGGCTCGAATGTAGTATTACCTCACGTTGTGGTGGGAAATGAAGCTTATCCGCTAGGAACATATTTAATGCGACCCTACCCATCTGGAAATTTAAACAGAGAGAAAAAAATCTTCAATGAAAGGTTAACAAGAGCCAGAGTGACCATTGAGTATGCCTATGGTATTATGTCACATAAATGGCGAATTTTTATGAAATCTATAGAAACAAACCCAAAACATGCAAAGTTGATTATAGAAGTCGCATGTGTGCTGCATAATATTGTAAGGCAAAAAGAAGGAAATAGTGATAAAGACTTTAGGGAATATATGAACAATTATTCAAAGAGCAACAATAAACCAACAAGATCCAGGCGCAATAATCGGGCTTCTTTACAAGCAGTCGTCGTACGCGATCAGTACAGAAATTATTTTGTAAATAATCCAATCACCAATCAATAATGTTTTTTTTTATACATTCAAGTGACGAGACGTTCAAAACGTTCACCTCGTGGTAAGCGTCACACCTGCCACTAACAGTAGCAGTGCGAGAATTATCAACTGGCGAACACAATCCTGCGCCGCACTGCACTGCGCTCGTCACCCTGAGATATTAGATGTTAAATCTCATCATACCCAATAAATTTCTCTGGTAACATTGCCCTTCAAACCGGAACACAGTAATTCTTGCACACTACTGCTTAGCGGTTGAATAACTGACAAACGTGTGGTACTTCCCCAGTCGGACTCTGCAGTGGAGTCCTACCTCTACAAAATTGTATATATTATATAAATAAAAACTTATTTGTTTTATTTATACGTAAAAAAATATTAATAAAGATGTATAAATAACTAGCGGCCCGTCCCGGCTTCGCACGTGTAGACTATTATTTTTTAAACATTTTGGGATTAAACGTAGAGTAAGTCATTGAAAATAACTTTTGATGAATACTTACCATAGAAAAACTGTGAGAATACTATAAAAATGAAGCGGTTAAGGTTTAGTAAAATAATTTATAAGTAGTTCTGAAAAGAACATTTAACTGGAATAAAAAATGTTTAGCACAAACAAAATAATCAATGTCCGACCGCGCGTTCGAGCCTACCTATTTCATAGGGTTTCTTAGAGCTAGCGGCACGTATCTTTAGCGCTGAGCGAGCGGTGACTCTCTTTCTCGCATAGGGTAAGGGTGGGGTGAGTGAAAGAGAGGTACCCCTCGCTCAGCGCTAAAGATACGTGCCGCTAGTTCTACCTGTGGTCCACATTTAATATGTGAACCTTTTATGTGGCCGTTTGTACCGTTTGTGTGTATACCTTTTTGGATGAACCTAGAACAAAAAAGAACAGAACATAGAACAGAAAAAGGCCCTAGATTTTTTTTCTAGGTTCATGCCTTTTTGTATCCGTGTTCCACGAGTACACTGAATTAAGAGAGAATTCAATGTACCCGTAGAATACCCATTAAAATAAATAAATATTGGGGGGACATTTATTACACACAGCGCCATCTAGCCCCATACTAAGCAAAGCTTGTATTATGGAAACCAGATAGCTGATAGAATACTTATATACAATTTTTTCATTCTACACCCAGACACAGAACAAACATCGATGTACTTGTTTATTATTTATTTGTTTACTCGTTCAGTCCCATGTTCTTCCTTTTTATCCGACTTCAAAAAAGGAGGAGGTTCTCAATTCGGACTATGCGTAATTCAATGTACCCGCAGAATACCCATTGTTTACTCGTTCACTGCCATGTCCTTCCTTTTTATCCGACTTCAAAAAAGGAGCAGGTTCTCAATTCGGACTATGCGTAATTCAATGTACCCGTAGAATACCTATTGTTTACTCGTTGACTCCCATGTCCTTCCTTTATATCCGACTTCAAAAAAGTATTCTATTCTCGTAATGTGAAACTCTTTGGTGGAGTTCTTTAAATTATTATTAAGGAAATAAAAAAAAAAACCGTAATGTTTACGCACGGCGCTATACAAGGAAGTGTGCGGTAAAATAAGTACTTAGCTGAGAGTACCTATTTTACCGCACACTCCGTTGTATGGTGCGTAATGTTCAACTTTCGAACGATGTATACAGGCTTCGTAAATGTGTTGTAAAAAATATTTTTAATTATTTCAAAATAGTTTCACTAATTGAATAATTAATTGAAATGCAAATTTTTATGAATGTAAATGACCTGTAACCAACTGTTACCAATTAAATGATTATGATTATATTATCGATGGTTTATTCGTACATAAAATTATGATCGTTCTATACACATAAATAAAAAGTGGACCAGCAGGGCTAACATGCGCACCGCGAGAAAATCTTTATGTCGTGCGAAAACGAGACAAACTTATACAGATTCGTAGCCTTGTCCTGTTTTGTAGAATCGAGAAAATTTTCTCGCGATGCGCATGTTAGGCCTGCAGAAGTGACATATTCCGCACTAAGATAATCAGAAATCTCTGAATTAAATAAAAAATGAACTGATCTCAACTCATTAAGCTTCTGGCTTTTTTTTTAACTATGCAAGAGCCTAAGGTTTCGAATGTAAAAAAATGGTACCAAACAGAATGAGATACATTGGAAATCCTGATTATTCGTCCTATAATGATAGTCAAAAATCCAGGCCACCGATGAAAGATCTCCGACAATAAGACCGACCACTCGGTCCATCCGAACGTACCTAATTGTGACCCAAGGAAGGAGCTTTCATTGTTTCCTTGTGTTTTTTCGACGGACACAGTTCCTTTCTTCCTTATTTGTATGGGCAATGCACGGCTGATTGTGATTCAGGATGTTACTTGGCCAATGTTGCCAAATATGGGACAGAAATGAGTGCTCGTACTCGTAAGTAGGTTTATATGGATTTATTTGTTTCGATAGCTGGTGTCGTAACATTTTATGTTGCTAGATGCGAACTTGATGCGAACTGCCCTAGTGATACCGGCGGGGCTATCATAGAGTAAGTAAATACTATGTAGGGCTATCATGTAACTTTTCGGGATCGCGATTCGGATACGAGTTGTCAAAAATAGACACTTGTCACTGTCACTGCGAAAACTCATTTGACCCTGCAGGGCAGGATGAAACGCCAAAAGACCGACGGATTTGCTTAACTTAATTAAGGAAATCAATGCATTCGTTCGATAACGATAGCGAGAAAAATACCTCCGTGATACTGTGAAGCTGTGACAGTGACAAGTGACATTTATGACGCGAGGGGGACAAAATTCCAAGGATTCTAGAGTAGAATCCTGAACGTATAAAAAAGCGCCCGCGCCGTAAAAATATTATTTTGCTCCCTTATGATACAATCTACTATTTATGCGCCCGGTGCGAGCACCCTTGAAAAGATAGCGCCCGGTGCGAGAATCTATAATTACGCCCTTGAAAAGAAATTATATTCCAAACTTGGTCCTGGTCTGGTAATGTGGATCCGAACGGAAAGCTCTTCGATTGAGTTGTGAATAGGTCTGGTAATTTTTGCGCCCCTCCAGGACCAGCGCCGGTTGCCTGGGGACCGCTGGCACCGCCCTATTTACGGCACTGGGCCGCACTGACGCTTTAAAGTCACGTTTCTTCGTACACCTTTCGTTTTCGTCTATCTCTAGAACTAAAGGTGCGTTTGCATCTGCGAATAATCCCTTCAAGTGGCCGCATGTCGATAGCCCATAAATCTCTACGTTTTGGACTCAAGCTGTGACTTAAGTTCGAAGCTATACAAAACTTAATTGTAGACATTTAGGTAATGGTAAGCAGGCATATCCCATCAGTCAGAAAACGTCCACTCCAGGCCTCCTCCTTAATAGGGAGGGGTAGATATATAATTTCCTTCAATTATTATTGATTGGACCTGGTTATGTCCTAAAACTGCATCCAGCCACCGGAGGACGGGCAGCAGTCTCCTCTCAGTTAACGGTAGTGAGCATTCTGCGATCCCCAAGCCGCCTGCCACGCGAGGAGATTATGGCAACCCTTCCCTATTTAGGGGGAGGCCTTCGTCCTGCAGTGAACGTCTTCGGCTGATGATGTGTGCGAGACATGACCGAGTACATAATATCTCAATGACCACCCCTGCCTTTGTGCTTTCATATCCCACAAGGTATAGGTTCGGCAAGTTCAAAGTAGAAGTAGGTATATTCATCGACATCTTTGTTTCTTCTAGCGGATCGAAAAAAGAGAGGTAGCAAAAAGTTGTTAAATCATAAACAGACCTCAGGACATGTGACATTATACAGACACATTTTCTTACAAAATTTCAACAAGATCATCACATCCCTATTGCCCCCGCGGCATGGTTTTGAAAGGAAACCTGATAAATTAATTATTCAGTTTTTAAATGTACACCTAGGTAAGTCTGAATTCTCAATTTTATCAGCACGTAGCTGTGCTAGACGCCCTACAATTAAATTCCAATTCGCTTCTTTCCTTTAGTTTCGCTCTTAAAATTAGTTCCAGCCAGCAGTGGGATAACTGTTGCCAGGAACCGCAAGCTAATATTTTATTTTTTATTTAGCTTTCTCATTGTTCTGTTCGTTTTCTATTTATCGTTGATTTGAAAGAAGCCAACCAAGCCGCCTGCCAAGCGTGGAGATTATGGCAACCCATCCCTTTTACGGGAAGACCTTTGTCCTGTAGTGGAAGTCTCCTGGCTGATAATGATTAATGATTGAAACATTGGATTTTCATCCAATTATCTAACAGAAAAACAAGAACCTTATGACTTAGTGCCACGAGTGGTGGCATTATCGCTAAAAGAGATCTCATTGGAACCGTTGCCCTACCTAAAACCATGAAATTTTGTTATGAGAACTTGCTTCTTGCTCTAAGAGTAAAAGGGTTGTTAAAGTTCGTTGAATCACATGAAAAACTGTATAGACTTAAAAAAACAAGTTCAATGTCAAGTTTGTCGTTCAAGCTGATCTCGAAGATTAAAGGAGTGGCTAAACAATATAATTATTTTCGTTTGGGCACTTTTCGGTGGTTCCGTGTTACGGAACCCTCGTTGCGCGAATCGGCACCGCACTTGACGGCTTTATTTATATATATGGCAACGCACTAATGTTTTCTATAGTGCCTACTTATCTTTCCATAGAGATTTCTTCCGTTGCTGGCGGTTTCGCCAAATGGCACCATAAATGACCTTGTGGATAAATAGCCATAGAATTCAAAATCCGGGAATCGAAAACGTAAAAGCTGCAAAAAATCAAACGTAAAGTGCAGACAGAGACGAGGGCGTGAGACAATACGGCACTTCCGATACTACACAGGTATAGTACTATCAAGTGGAAAAGTGGTTCTATAGAACTTTGTTTGATAGTGGCACACGACGGACGTGGCCGTTTCGTATCTTATAATTATTTGCCCAAAAACTACCATGTGAGAATAAAGTCACATCAACAGCCAGAAGACGTTCACTGCTAGACGAAGGCCTTAATAGGGAGGGGAAGAAGAGAAGAAAGAAGAATGAGAAAACACTAATATTATAAACAAACGCAACGGGCAATGGAGAGAGCTATGCTCAGAGTTACTTTGCGCGATAGAATCCGGAACGAGGATATTCGCCAAAGAACCAAAGTTACCGACATAGCTCGCAGGGTTTGCAAGTTGAAGTGGCAATGGGTAGGCCACATCGCTCGAAGAACTGACAACCGATCGGGAAGAAAGGTTCTTGAGTGGCGACCGCGAACCGGAAGACGCGGCGTAGGAAGGCCTCAGTCTAGGTGGACCGACGACATTGTAAAAGTCGCGGGCAACCGGTGGATGCAAATGGCTGGTTGTCGTACAGTGTGGCGGTCTAAGGGGGAGGCCTTCGTTCAGCAGTGGACGTCTCCGGGCTAATGATGATGATGATGATGAATATTATAAATGCGAAAGCTTGTCAATATTATGTGTATACTGTATAAATATATGCATCTTCTCTTCACGCCAAAACGGTTGAACGGATTTGGATGTAACTTGAAATGGAGATAGCTTATTTCCCGACATAACATATAAGCTACTTTTATCATCATCATCACGCGGGTGAAACCGCGGGCGGGCGCAGCTGTTTTTTTTAAATAAATACTAACTCAAAATGTTGCAATCCTTACCTGAGACATGTATAATATTTAGTAAGCTTAGACATCAACTAAACCCTCAACTAAAACCTCGAGAATTAGTTATCTATCTATATATATAAAAGGCTCTGTCCAGACTGATTGACTGACTGACTGACAGACAATGCACAGCCCAAACCGCTGGTCGTACAGACTCGAAATTTGGAGACTTGAAATTTGTGTAGGGGTGTACTAAGAAATATTTTTTCGAAATTCGACCCCTAAGGGGTTTTGATGAAACGTTTGTATGAAAGTCCTTTGTTTTTGTACTTTTAGTCACGAAAATTTGGATTTGGATAGTTCATTTAAAATAAAAAATGCTAAAAAACGATTTAAGGGAAACGGGGTTTACGTGGGGTGGAATGTTGTATGGAAAGTTCTTTGTTGTTAAAGTTATAGTGATGAAAATTGATATTTGGGTAGCTTATTCAAGGGAGATTGGGGGTTGGGAGGTTGAAGGGGGGGATTGAGGGGGTGAGGGGGGATACAAATGCGGTGAATTTTGGGAGCGGGCCGAATTTCTTCCGTACGCGGATGAAGTCGCGGGCGACCTCTAGTTTTAGTTATTTAATTGTAAACGGCATGGAATTCGAAAACACTTAAAAACGGCGTCACATCATCAGCCGACGACGTCCACTGCTGGTGAAGGCCTCCTCTTAAATAGGGAGCCGTCTCAAAAATGGCATAGGTGCCTACAATTAGTTTATTTTACGGCAACAAGAAATAACAGCAAGTCGACTTATATAACGCTTCCCCTCCAAAGACCTGACAGGCTTGCACGTCGGAAGGAGGCTGACGTCACGTCCCGTAACACTTTATTGAATGAGTTATCATCAACAACTGGAAGATGTCCACTGAACGAAAACCTCCCCCTTAATAGGGAGGTTACCATAATCCCCACGCTTGGCAGGCGGCTTGGGGATCGCAGAATGCTCACCACCGTTAACTAGTAACTTAAGAGGACGCTGCTGCCCGTCCTCCGATGGTTCTGTATGCAGTTTTAGGACATACCCAGGTCCATGAATGAGTTATCACATTGTACATAACTAGCAATTTAGAATATAAATATAGTATAAGCAATTTTGCACGCGACTGTACCGGAAGGTGCCGCGGTGCATTTACCTTTGTATCCGTTTCCGCCGTTTTACCACCCTCTTCAGAGACGAATCAAAATCAATTTTGCACATTTGAATTTAAAAAAAAAAAAAAAAACGTATATATTGAGATTAAACACGGTCAGGCCAATTACATTAGAACCTCACAAAAAAGTAAAAAAATAATAATAATAAGGGAATACAAATACAGTTCAAACAAAAATAATAATAATAAAAGTAACAAATTAAAATTAAAAATTAAAATGTCAAAATTCATTTAAATGTCAGAAACACAAAGCAAGCTAAAGTCATCAGAGTCAAGTAAGAAGGTAATACATTTTTGGCATTGATGTACATCTTACATATGTTTGAGATGGGGTGGGTGTGTGATTTAAGTGAATATTGCAAAGATAATATTCTGAAGCCCTGAACTCAAATAGTTCTAGTGAAGGCACTAGATTTACAATACGGTAAATACGGTGAGGTATTAATGTAGTCGGTATTATGTACCTTATTGGTACATAATATCGCTGCTCGTGTCAGTGCCGTGAATCTAACACAAGTAGTGCCGTAAATAAGGCGGTGCCAGCAGTGCCCAGGCACCGGGCACTGGTCCTATAGGGACGCAAAAATTACCAGACCAGGACCAAGTTTTGAATATTTTTCTTTTCAAGGGCGCAATAGGCTAGATGACTGGTTTTTTTATTGTCCTATTAAAATGTGGTCTATAAATATAGCTGATTAATGAAAAGAACATAAAAATCTGATCTAAAATAAGCAACTTATAAGCATTTTAATATCATGCTAGACAGCGAGGCGAAACAGCAAATCGTGACGTCACTTCTCTGTACGCCATATAAATTCTATTCTGACAAGTAAGGTGTGACGTCATAGAGTTGTCTCTAACAAAAACTTTAAACGCTCATATGTCAGAACTTTATTAAACGATTTAAATGATTTTTACAATAAACATACTATATTTAATTAAATTCTTTATCAAAGCTATTGGTTTCAACGATATAAACATCAGTCATCTACCCTGCGCATACAAGGCAATAGCCTTTTATGCCAGCGCCCGGAGCCTATATAGGCACTGCTGGCACCGCCCTATTTACGGCACTACTTGTGTTATACTACACGAAAGTCGAAATAACGTCGTTGTAGTAAGGAGACCAATTCTGAAATTGCGAATAAGTTCAGGTGTTCCATACTTATCCTAGTTTGTCAAGGGTCAATATATATTTTTTTCTAATAAACAGAGGTTTTTTCGGGATTTCACGATTGTTGTTACATGACTGATGTCCCATACTAAAAGTTGTTGATAATGATGAGTAGGTACATTTTCGGCTTATTACTGCCTAAGCTTATAAACTTAGACTTAAGTACCAGATACATTTATAACTACATTATCACCTCACTGTTTACAGTCCTGCTACATTACACTTGATTGATCGCGTGCCGCAAATTCATTATTCAATTACAAGCAAACAAAAACTCGCCACCGCGCACCGGACACAAAATCATTAGCCTATAATTACCTAGAAATACAATATTAAATCATATTGCGCTCAAGTCACTTATTAGCTTTGACCTGTGGATAGGGTTACCAACGGTCCGAATTTGCCAGGACAGCGGTAGAATTTGAGGTCTTCTGTCCGGACTTTTTCAGGTTTCCAATTTTGTATGGAGCTTTCCAGCTCCATCTAATCTATATCTACATTTAGAGATATATTTAAAAATCAATTATTTTAGGAGTGTATGAGAGCAACAGAACCCAAAAATACAGTTTTTTTTTAAATGTTTTGTCTGACTGTCCGGGATAAACTCAGAAACTACGGCACGAATTGAAATGCAGTTTCTTGAAATATGATCTATGAAGCCCGGCGCTTCACATAGGCTATGTTTTATCAAAATCGGCCCAGGAATACAGAAGTTATGACGCAATTTATGAAAATATATAAACTTCCACTATAACTTGAACCCCCGAACATACCAAGCCATATACAACCTTGTAGCCACTCATATACAACCTTGAGCCATATACAACCTTGAAGCCATAGCCAAGCCTGAGGTTCAGCTTATACTGGTTGATGTTTATCTTGAGAGTTTGGAGTAAGGAAGAAAAACGGATTGGCATGCGATTTTCTAAAAAAAAATAAGAGCGTTCTGCACCAAATGTTGCCATACCCTGACAAGGGTCATATGTATTACTGTAATATAAACATGTTACTTAAGACCTGCATGTAACCACATATGTTGCAATAAATGATTGAGTATTGAGTTAGTCACACGAAATTAGTAATATTCGAGTCCAAGTCATGCCCTAGTAAAGTTGTGGCGACTTTACTATGAGCTTTTACGGAGTTTTTAAATCAACACGAAAAGATACATTTCACCACATTATATCACTTGCCCACTTGCATGAGCATGAAATCAATAAATAAAACACCACATTTTAAATCATTATTTTGTGAAAAACACAAGTTTAAGAATATAATAGAATGTGGCGACTAAATTTTTTCGTGTTCACGCCAAAACTCGCAGGTAGGAGGCGTCTTTTATCGTTAGGAATAAAACACTCTCTTAACTCAGGAGAGCGTCTTATACTTCGCTTTACCAGTTCCCTTTGAAAAACGTACAATTTAAGTTACAATTAAGCACGCGCTGTATATATTATTCACTACTCAAATTAAATAATCCGCACTTTTTTGGAAGTGTCTCGTTTAATAAGGACGTCTAACTTTTTGTCCGGTCTTTCCATGCTTTGAGGTGGTAACCCTACCTGCGGAACTCCTTCATTAAAGACGTAATTTCACGGTGGAGGCCCAAATTATTCGTTAAACAATTAATAAGTAAGTAATAAATATTTGTTTGTTATGATGATTTCCGCAGTATATACGGTACTTACTATATTTATTGTGTAGGCACTAGGCACGCAGTATTACGGTTCAAATGATCACATCTCTCCGATCTTATCTAAGTAAGTATTAATGAAAGGTTAGGAAACCGGCGGCGAAAAATAGAGATTTGGGTTAGTATGGAAAAAGTGGTACTTAGTAAAAAAAAACAAAATACTTTGGAGGAGTCAGAAAGTCTACAACCTAGAGGTTATATATACCTACACCTGAAATATACTGAAAATACAGGTATTAAAAAAAAACATAATTTAATGAGTATTTTTTATTATGTTAGGTTTGTTTTTACTAGTTAGGGTTTGTTTAGTTGTTAGTTAGTTATAATTTAATTTTAGTGTATAAATTGTATATTATTTTCATTGTACTATTTTTAAGAGCTGAGTTATACAAATAATAAATTAGATCTATTACCCATTGTTATTGCTGTTGATATAGAGATTGGTTATTTTAAGTGGAGATTTCCACTGAGTTAAGTTTTTTTTAAAGTTGTTTGTGGTTGTTTGTTGGTTTGTTATTCATTTCTTTTCTATTCTATTGGTTTTCCAAGCTGCGCTGGGTTAAGTCTGCGACTGCAAAATGATTACGGATGAAAATAAAAATCATACGTCATGTTTTGAACCTAATTATTACATGGGGCCGAACGGCACGTGTCCAATGACTTTTTCAAATTTGTGGTCATTAGTACGGAAGTTATTATATGATCATTTCATTTTGATTGGAAACAGCTGTCATCTGTTCTGCAACGCTGAGGGGCAGAGAGAGCTAAATCCGCCAAGGGTAGTATAATAAATAATAATAATAATATTTATTTACTATAATAAACATGTACAGCATTTAGGACATTAGAACATACACACACACACACACACACATGACATGGACATTTTTTTATTGTTATTTTTTTATTTTTTTTATGTAAGTTTATTTCTTAATTTTTGGGATCGTACCTCGTGCATTTTGCCAGTACCAACCTAGTACATGCATTTATTCAAGTTTTTATAGTATCAAGTCAGATAAGTCAGAAAATCACAGTCAGTCACACAAAATAAGTCAAAGTCATGCCCTAGTAAAATTATATTGTGGACGACTTTATCTACTACTTACCCTTAAAGCTTTTATGGAGTTTTGAAAAAGATTTGAAAACAGATTGTGGACGACTTTATCTACTACTTACCCTTAAAGCTTTTATGGAGTTTTGAAAAAGATTTGAAAACAGATTGTGGACGACTTTATCTACTACTTACCCTTAAAGCTTTTATGGAGTTTTGAAAAAGATTTGAAAACAGATTGTGGACGACTTTATCTACTACTTACCCTTAAAGCTTTTATGGAGTTTTGAAAAAGATTTGAAAAGAGATTGTGGATGACTTTATCTACTACTTACCCTTAAAGCTTTTATGGAGTTTTGAAAAAGATTTGTAAAGAGATTGTGGACGACTTTATCTACTACTTACCCTTAAAGCTTTTATGGAGTTTTGAAAAAGATTTGAAAAGAGATTGTGGACGACTTTATCTACTACTTACCCTTAAAGCTTTTATGGAGTTTTGAAAAGAGATTGTGGACGACTTTATCTACTACTTACCCTTAAAGCTTTTATGAAGTTTTGAAAAAGATTTGAAAAGAGATATTACACACATTATATCTTTCAATTAGGTAAGTACCTACTATCACTCGTGCATGTAATTCAAAACTTAATCAATAATAAAACACCACCACTCGCGAAAAACTCAATTTTTAAGAAAATAAAAGACAATTAGTAGGTATAGCAACTTGATTTTCCCGTGTTTACGCCAAAACTCCAAATGTAGGGTTACAAATGTTACAATGTTTGGTTTTTTGTAATTGTGCACGAAGTTTGTCAACGTTTATAAATTACCGCAGAAACGTAAAAAAAAAGTATTCTTTTGTTAATGTAGATATTAATAATTCTTTTAAAACTAAAATTTTCGGACGTTTGTATATAATGACTGAGGAAAAGGCATGTGACTTTCTGGCCTAGTTCATACAAAGAGGTATGGAAGTATGTAAGTACCACTAGGCCCCCTGCGAATGGGAAATGTCTTTAGCCTTTACGGACTTTTTCGGAAATGTCTGATCATATCTGGAAATTCCCCGTTTTTTGGAATAGACCGATTTTCCTTGAAACGTCTAAAAATGTCGTTCGAAATTCCGTATTTCGATTGGCAACAACGGGGAATCCGGTGAGCGATTTTCCATACAAACGTATTCCCCATCATGCCTCTAGTCCTAGAGCAATTTTTTCAATAATGTCTAGGTCTACTGTAGAGATGCGTCTGTCATTTCCTTATTTTTCACCAACTTATTGCTAAAATAAAATACCATTAAAATAATAATTCTCTTTAAATATTTTCATAGTAATTCAGATTCAGATTCTTTATTCATAACAAATTATAGTTATATGTCTAAAGCTATCATCAAACCTAGTTAAAACCAGATGAAAAAAAACCAATCAATAACAACGTAATAACCAAATAACCCCCAATTCCCCAAGCCGCCTGCCAAGCGTGGGGATTATGGCAACCCTTCCCTATTAAGGGGGAGGCCTTCGTCCAGCAGTGGGCGTCTTCTAGCTGATGAGGGAACCAAATAACACTAACCAAATTATTATCATTGAATAAATAAATAAATTAGATATGAATATTATTGAATACAATTAGAAAATAAGATTAGATAATAACTTATAAAAATTAGAGCATGACAATTTAATTTTCTCAATTTCGTCAAACTTGTAGAATGCCTGTGCATACCTGGTGAAACCTGGTTTTTAGCTTTCTTTTAAAGGATCCCCTCCTAATCTTTTGAGAGGTATATTTTCTTTAGCAATTAGTTACACTATAAGGTACACAGTAGTGTATCGTGGCCGCTCGCAGCCGCGCGCGGTCACGGTTGATGCGAATTCACCATAAAAATTTGGCACTGCTTCCGAGGTGTCACAGAAGCGACTTTGCGACAGAAGCGCGCGGCCAAGGACTCCAGATTGGGGGATTTTCCCCATTGTGGGGAAAAATAAAAAGATTGGGGAAGTAATGGGGAAATTAAAATTGTGGGGAAAGTTTTGGGAAACAGTATTTTTTTGGGGAAAATTTGGGGAAAACAAACATCAGCTGTTCCATACATTTTGTTCAAGGTCAATTACCTTTTTGAATGGAACAGCTGTTTTTTTTCACGTTTTCAAGGCTGGCCACAGTAAAAGTTGTTCGTAATGCTGAATACATTCATAACATTCAGTATTAATTACCCTTTTTGTTACACATTGTATATAATGTTATTACAAGATATAAAGAAAAAACTATAACTACATAAAGTAAGATAAATACTAACCAAAAATAAATTGTTTTTTTTTTTTTTTTTGTGATATGGGGATATTTCATATACTATATCTGGAGACCCGCGGCCAGTAGTACTGACGCATCGGCCGCGGCTGCGATCGGCCGCGATGCACGACAGTGTCCCTTACAGCGTAAGTCTAAGTATACAAACTTAACCATTACATAGGCATTCCGCAAACTACGCTCTAACAACTCAAGTAAACTGACAAAAATATCATGTGCTTCTTAGTGTATTCAGTAAACATAATGATATCATCAACACAGTTAAATGGGTAAGCTGGTCAAGCTTTAATGTTAATGACGGTTCAATTCAATTCTTAAGTTCAGTTATATATTTGGGGTATTCCCAATTGAGCACCAATGAAAAGAGCACCTAGCATAATTTCCAAAATAGCACCAATCAAAATTTTGGCTTGGTGCTATTATGAAAACGAAAAAATTAAACTTCACAATACCCTTTTGAATATTCGAACAAGTGACTAAAATCTAATTATATTTGAAAAAAAACATGCATGATAGTATTGTTGAGTCAAGTATACATACGGAGTGTAAAATATAAACTTGGAAGCTTAGCTCTATCATCATAATCAGCCTATCAAATTCCACTGTAGGAGATGATAATATTAATTCGTGACCGTATCCTTTTTCATTTTATCATGATCCAAAAGGCTGATTTCCAAGAACACAGAATAAACACAATTACCACAGAAAACCTATAGAATGACTAGCAATTTAAATACATTTATGTTACCAAAGCAATAAGAATCAAAAACCTGTCAGGTGATACCCATGTTTTAGAGACCAGTTAGTTTAACATCCAAAATGGGGTTCATCATCAGCCCGGAGCCGTCCACTGCTGAACGAAGGCCTCCCCCTTAGACCGCCACACTGTACGACAACCTGCCATTTGCATCCACCGCTTGCCCGCGTCTTTTACAATGTCGTCGTCGGTCCAGCTAGTGGGAGGCCTTCCTACGCGTTTTTAGCGACTTCCGGTTCGCGGTCGCCAATCACGAACCTTTCTTCCCCATCATTGATTGATTTATAAACTACCTAATTAAAACTAAACTAATATTAAAAAAATTATTAAATAAGAGACCGTTTAAAGTATATATAGTTAGCAAACCTATAGATTAAACGGTCTCTAATTTCGGGTAATGTGCCCAAAATGCAGGCCACGTTGTCCCGCTGGATTGCGAAGCTAATTTTCTGGCCCAAATAAAGGCCAGCATTTTGGTCACGTGTGGATTCTTTAAGTCTCCCGACAAATCCTTAAAGTTACGCAAAGCACCTGGCCCCCACGGCCCAAGTGTCTCTACCCCAAACGGCACAAACATGTAACCTCTATCCAGGCTAGAATATTTGCGTCGTTTAAGGCATTCCGTTGATTGATTTGATTTTCATATTTTTTTCTCTCAAGTAATTTTTTTTTTCATTTCATTTCAACATTCTTCTTTCTTCTTTCATCGTTTTTTCTTTTTTCTTCTTTCTTTCATTGTTCTCTTTTCTCTTTTTCATATTTTTTTTGTTTTTGCATTTTTTTTTCATTTCATTCTTTCTTCCTTCAAAATAGTTGTTCAATTTTAAACATCTAGAATATTTTTGTGTAAGCAATAAGTAGTTAATCTACTTACCTATCTGTCTTCTCCAAAAGCCAGCCTATATGATCTAAAACGCGTTTGTTTAGAAATGTTAATAGGCACGCTACGGTCTGCGAATTATTCACAATCATTCTGTATTGTATTGTATACACCTAAAAAAACAGCTGAAGAATCATCTCCAGACATGTGAAAAATATTCGATTTATATTCGTTTAGTACCTTTTGTTCTATGAAGGAGTCATAAAACGGTTTAAATAGCCTCGAATCATAGGTTGGCGGCAACATGGGTAGTTAAGTTATATTGCTGTGGTTAAGGCTATGATTTTAACAATGGAAACTAATGCAATGTTTAAAAAATATGAGTAACATGAAAGTACAGAGATGGGCTTTGCTTATCATACATACAAAGCTACTTTCGAATTCAGAGACAGACAGCAATTACTCTTAAATTAGAAAGAAAATACATATTTTTTGTAGATAACAACTGTCGAAGTTATATATATATATATTTAATGCTAAGGAAGCGACAGCGGGGCAATGCTAATAAGCCAATAACATTGACATTGAAAATAACAACAGCGATTCCCCCGAAACGACCACCTATCACCTCAGCAGATAACACGTCACGTCTAAAAATAATTTCGCGCCAACTCAAACGGAAAAGTAGCGCGAATACTCCTTCGCGGAACATGTGCATCCCCTTTCTAAGGCATCAAACACCTGTAACCCTATACAAAAACTAACTACAATACGCGTCCTTGGTTCCTTATATGCTATTGTTAAGAAGTTCGCGCCAAGTGTGTATTGAAATCGGCGCACGAGCACGAGGATCTGCCGATCCAAGCGCGGGAAAACGCGGGCGTCAGTCAGTCGCAATCAGGGGTCGGGCGCGCACGTAGCCACGCGTTCCGATACTCAGACTTTGAGGTTAGAATTGGCGCGTCGAATCCGCCAGGTGCTATCGCCCCTCCCGTTCTAACTCGGTGCAACTTCATCTCCCCTCTCGCGTTACCTGGCTGCAACAACAGCTGTTTTCTCTCGGGAGATTAGTCAGATGTTTCTCGCGAACCAGTCGGAGCTCACCTGACGCGTTAGTTGGACATGGCCGCCGGTGGACGCACGCCTAAACAGAGGAGGTTCGAAATGTCACTGGGGATGGCTGCTTTAAGAAACGTATCAAACACTCCGAGGAGGCGTCGAGGAAGCTGCAAGTGTTTATTCGGGGCACCTGACAGAGACGAGACAAGGAGACTGATGTCAGAGCAGTATGCGAGGGAAAGGAAGCGTTTTATAAAGAGGTTTAATTTCGATGTTGAGACGGAATGTGCATACAAGGCTGCGAAATTAGATTCGCCGGTGAAGTTTATGGATGAAGATAAGGAGAATTCTATGAGTCCTACGAGGTCTGCGGCTGAGGCGTTGGCGTGTGTGAGCAATACAGAGCTGAGGGTGTTGGGATCGCCGTCAAGAAGAAGTGCAAGCAGTAACGCTAGCTCCCCCCGCACGCCGCGGACGCCCCGAACACCCCGCGCCGCCCGCACACCCCGCACCCCGCGCACCCCCGCATCCAGGAGACAGCTGCAAATGACAGGTTAGTACATCCTTTAAATTTTTAGCCTTCCTAATTTCTTCTTGAGAAAAGTTCATATTCTGTCCTATCGTTTTGTCTTTTGTTTGTAATATCTTCTAGCTTAACCAGTTAACCAGCGTGCCTTTCACTAGATAAAATATGTGATGGACTACAATTTTGGCAAGAAGTATCCGTATCTGTTTTTATTGCCTTCGTGTTAATATAGGCCAGCATATGAATTGTTCCCAAAGTACATGTCTTCCATTTGGAATCCTATCAACACAAATTATTCCTCCCAAACATTTAATGGCAACTATAATTTTTGAGATCCGAGAGACGCTTCCGGCAATTTTCTCAAAGGTATGGTACAGTCTAAAGTTTGAATTTCATATTGAAATTTATTCGTAAAATTTTGAATATTTTTGTATGAAGTGATTCCACACTTATGGTATTTCTATGTTTTTAAAGCTTAAACAGGAAGAAAAATTATGACCATAGCGACTGCTCGTATGCAGGTTCGAGTCCTGCCGGAGGTCATAATTTTTCTTCCTGTTTAAGCTTTAAAAACATATTCGTAAAATGTTAATAAATTCATCATCTTTCACGAGATTCGGTTGCTATGCCACATTTACAGAAACACCAAGGTACAGACCCTTTTACCTGCATCAATCTGGCCCACGCTTCGCCTTCATTTAGTATTCCTACACCGTCTTGCATAATGCCTTGAGTATATTGATCCAGGGGACCCAGGCTCCTCTACAGTATACATTGTAATCCTTTAATTTCACGGGGTCACGCACGTCTGGCCGTTCCTTTTATTTTTGTTTTCAAGACAGATTTAATTAAAATCTTTCAACATGTTGACATATCGCTGCATGGTTCCCTACATTGTATCAATGGTTCCCAATTATTATCGATTCAATTAAGTAATTTATATTTTTTCAACTTCAACCATTTTAGTTATTTATTTTCATGTGATAAATTTTATATTTATATTTTATGTAATAACATCTCACGCCAATTCTGTGTTGGCCAAAACAACTAAACATGATCCTTAGTTCTTCATTACTGTACAAAAAAATTACTCAATCGTGATATTTTTTGCTTTGTTACACCAAATGCAGGTAAATTTTAAAATATTCATAATGATACATATTTTATTTCAGATTTTACGTTTACTTTGTCATTAGAAAATGTCCATTCTCTCCAGACATTAAAATTCAGTTTTTTTTGTTTGCACCACCTCAATACAATTGTCAACTCTGATGATCTATTTAAAAGTACACAACAATTTGCTTTTAAAGATAAACATGCCTTATCTAAAAGCAAATTGTTCAAATATTTATTAGTGTAAATAAAATAGATACCATTTTTTTTTATCGATATCACTACAACACATAGCTCATCAATTATGTAATTCAGCTTAAATTTTAGTATATGCTATATCTTATTATAATTTATTATTCTAGATGCAGAATAATGTTACTAGGTATCTGTTTTGTCTAACTTTCTTTCTGTCTTCAACAACACAAAACAAATAAATCTCAATCTTATCTCATTACAAATCTCTTTGCCTGCAGGGGTTTATTTATTTTAAACCTACATAATACGACAACCCTATTCACATCTATTCTGTATGAATAGCTACGTACCTACGTACCTAGACCAGTTACATCACCAGTAAAAATAAAACAACTCTTACCTAAGCCAAAAGTTCTTCGACCTTTTCATCTTGAAAAACGCTTCCTATCTGATCAGAAATTCGAGTCATGGTACTTGTTTCCTATGCTTTCATGGTTTTGGGGTCGATGTCCGGCTACGTCATCTATGGTCCACCACCATTACATTTTTTGTTTCACTTTACCAAAGATCCAACAGGCAAACTTACTTTTGGTGCTCCTTAAATCTCTTCATCCACAATATCAATCTTGTCTGTAGCATCTTTAGTAGTTATCACTATTTCAAGAAGTGCATTACTAACTTTGTCAAAAACAAAATAGGAATAAAAACATGGGTGTGTATTTAAAGATAGTATGAATCATTTGGCTACCATAATTATGTTCCTGGCAATCGATATTGTAAATTATGGATCGGAATTAAAACGTTTTTAGGGTTTCGTACAATAGTGGATTACTATGCCTGTATGATAACTGTAATTTTTTCTTTTAAAATTATTCTGATTACAAAGACAAATTTTGAATAGGTATTGATAAATTACACAATCTGATCTTCAGATCACAATAATTATGTAACTTTAAAATCAACATTTTCAAGAGTATGTTAGGATTAGATGTTGAACGAATTTTTAGAAAAAAAAGATTTTTAGCTAAAAGTTGGTAATTTTGATACAAAATTTTAGTTTTCGAGATATTTTTCTAATATTATAGTTAAAAAAAAAGCAAATACAAAAACACTTTGAAAGTTGAGAACTCTGTTTATGGTGATAATAGTAATTTGAATATAGCTACTACGGAATCCTACTACAAGCATATCGTGTTCGTGACAATTGCTTACAATGTAACTAGGATGTTATGTTGGTTCTTTTAAGTTGGTAGCGATCGGATCCATATTTATAGTCAGGGTAATGACCTGTATGTTAATTACAGTTTCTTTAGATTTGGTTATTAGAAACGCATGCGTGGATAGTTTGAAGTTTCGGAGTTACTTCGAGCTTATGCCATTCATTCTTTTATTTTGAATAATTGTAATGCAAAGGCCTTGTGTAGATGTCCTTTTTTTCTTAGAAGTCATTTTTGTTATTTAAAGTACTTATAAGTTTTTTTAGTCGCTTCTGCCCCTATTCTTTAAGATGTTGATGGTACACTATATAGCTTTGAATTGTGTTTATTTTATTTAAACTTCTATCATACTATACAGTTTTGTCTCTCTCGTATTTTTATCTCTCTAATGCATCATATAATAGTCTACATAGTTGTAGACATATTTTTCGTTAATGTCGCGTACTGCATCAGCCTCGCTAGGCAAAGTAGGGTACTGCTACTGTTATGGGCGGGCGTGACGCTTACCATCAGGCGAACGTCCCGCTCGTTTTATTAATCCCGTGTACCCTTGAAACGATTGAGCGATGTTACACACACTTGCCTGAACTTGGTGGATTCACAAATTAAATTTCCTAGGTACCTAATATCTCTCGGTACTATGAAAACTAAACAGCAGTCTAACCGTTTATTGCCCGTGGTACTACCAGTCTTACTACCAGTAGTACCACGGCATGTTTTTTTTTACCCGTGTTACTACTGGTAAATTGACACCTGTCCCTTGTATTTCTAACCACCAAACCCAATCTGTCAATATGACTAATCAAAGTTCCTTTTCGAAGTTAATGATGCACAAAACATATGCCGCGTCTCCATATATTATCTCGATTTTATGCACGATCATTTTAAAATACAGTAATGTCCAAACCCAACAAGCTGGATCCTTCAGCCCGGCGATAAATCAGCTGGTGTTAATTGTTTTTTTAACTTAGGACTTAAGAAACATAAACATTGTATTGGAATTTGGAAACAGGATACGAAGATATATTTATATACCTTATTCACATCGTCATCAATATTAGTCTGCTGCTAACAATCAATATAAGACATGCGCTACTTTTTCGGGGTTTTCGACATTGATGTAAACTCCCAAGAAAGTAGTATCTATAAACTATGACTATTCACCACCGATTCCCTAAATTTAGGGATCTCTTCGCGGAGTTTAAGGTAACCCTAAATGAACTGGGGTTTGTCTATGTTCTTAAGTGGCCATAGATTCTCTAAATGTTTGTGAATTCCAAATTATTATGTTTAGGGGTTTCCTAAAATTATCTCTTAAATTCCGCTATGTGATCCCTAAATTTAGAGTATTGATGATGGAAACGGGTATAAGTAAAAAAGCTAGTATGGTTTTATCCCGAATTGAAGGGGAAAATAGAAAAGCACTGATTTAACATCTGTTTTTAATAGTACAAAGCATATGTAAGCTTATCTACTACAAGGCAACGATACACTGACCACAGCCGACCAACAAGAAAGAATGAGATGGAACAATATAATCTCTCTCATTGATAATAGACGCCCATCGGGTCAACCAACTCCATGGGGATGGTATAAAAAAAAGAAAAAATTGAAAAAAAGAAAAGAAACGTTTACTAAACTATAGAAAAGTTTTCGACTGCGCTAGAGCAGAAGATTATTTCAGTCTTAATCATAATACACAACTATGGAAGAGTTAGACATATAAATCTACAAGCAATTTCCATAAACTAGATAAAATAATTGAACTCAAAAGCTTTAGGCTCCTCAAAGTCTGACTCACTTCACGTCCTCAATATGTCCGCGATAAGGAAAGATTGAAAGCTTTTCCAAACACCAATGCAGAATATATCAGAACCAATATTGACTTGATAAAATAGTGGGTTAAATTCCTTGCATGGGCTGTCCAAATAAATATTTCAGGTATTTGCTAGGGAGTGGCAACTACTTGACCTTAATGTCTGAATGTGAAGGTGTGATCAGCTTATGGCCGACTGTACTTTAATAATGTTTTGTGATAAAGTAAAGTATTGGGATCTGTAAAAGTATATTATAGTAATTTTACAACAATGTTTTTTTTGATTGATCTAATTGACGATTGTTATTATGCATTAAAAGCCTGATACTGTTAAAATTAATGAACTATAAACGACCTTATTAGTTGTATATAGTTGTGTTATACAGTCTATAGTATATAGGGGTATTATACACGGTATTATAATGTAGACAGCTTTGATTATATACTATGTATATATATAATCACAAGTAGATAGAGACAGGTATAATAAATCACTCTTCACACTAATATTATAGATGCGAAAAGTTTATCCATATGTTTGAATGTTAGGTCTTCACGCCAAAACCGCCGACCGAAGCTGGATGAAACTCGGAGTAGCATAATAACTTATAGTATAGCTATACATATTTTTTTATCATCATCATCACCATTTTCCATCATCATGCGGGTGAAACCGCTGAGAGCAGCTAGTAAAAAAAAGCTAATCTAAATGTCTCTTGGGGAAATTCAAAATTGACTGAAAGAATAAAAATTTGCATCGCCATCTGGCCATAATAATGCAATTTTTTTAAACAGCTGCTAGCATGTAGAAGTAATGTTATAAATAATAAGGTTTTATACATGATTGCTTATTATTGGTAATATTGATTATATCAATATGTGTATAGATTTATAATCCAGGTCACAAAAATGTAGCATCTACTCTAACTCATTATTTTGTAAATGCAAACCAAGCCTCATTCGTTTTCCCTATACGCATTGCAAAAATTTAATATAATATACCTACTTACGCTAAGTTTAGACAGCAAAATTATTTCCCAAAAGTTCCAATAAATATTATGAAAGCACATGCGGCTTCCCACGTTATATTTATGCCTTCCAAATTCGCTTTTGCCAACACACTAGCAAATTCTCCCTTATTATCCGATACCTGCAGGCTTGGTGTAATGTTAGCTATTACCCAACCGCATACACCTGTTCCGACATGTTGTACATGAGTCATGAGCAGATATACTGAATACTTTCGACCCATTAGGTCATCTTTTGAATTAGGTGTGTCGTTAGTACCTATTTCTTTATTTGGTTTCATTGTGTCTTTTAATCTTAACATGGAATCATTACATCAAAATACTCGATATTTTTTGTATGAGCTTTTGCTTTAGCTCTTTTATCATCATCTGAATCCACTGCTGCGAATAAGATTCTCTCTTTTTGCTGTTATAAAAACCATTTTTTTTGTGGGCGAGCGCCTATTAACTACTTACAATTTACTAACTGTCTCGTCATCAGCTAGAAGACGTCCATTACTGGACGAAGGCCTCCCCATTAATTGGGCGGTGTTGCCGTAATCCCAACGCTTGGCAGGCGGCTTGTGAATCGCAGAATGCAGGACGCTGCTGGCCGTCCTCCGGTGGTTCTGTCAGTGCCGTAAATAATCTTTTATGCGCCCGGTGCGAGCTTCTATAATGGCGCCCTTCAAAAGCAAAATATACAAAACTTGGTTTGGTCTGGTAATTTATGCGCCCCTCCAGGACCAGCACCCGGTGCCTGGGCCCTACTGGCACTGCCTTATTTACGGCACTGGGTTCTGGATGAAGTTTTAGGATATACCCATGTATCTAAAAATCAAACAACTATATAATCAACTTAAACTATTACACAAAAACAATCGGATTGTATAAAGTTTGATGAACGCTTTAATATAAGGCAAATATATATTTTTGATTTTAAATAGTGCCTCTGCTACAGAATTTGGTGTCGAATCTATAAGATTGATCGTTGTACGTAAACATTTCTCGACAACTCTATTTATTCAGAACTATATTGAGTTGATAATACTTCAGAAGTGGACTCATACACATTATCTCGAAATCGGTTCAGTAGTTTGTTTTTTAAATCAAAATTACTATAAAATATGAAAATGTCATCCAGGTATTTGAAGTTGAAGTCGGTTGTATTTTTTTCAAAAGCGTATTATGTTCTAAATTCTTATAACCCCAAGTTGAAGCCAAGTTCTTGGCAGACAGACAAAAACACCTAGATGTTTTAACATAATACGTGGGAAAGTATGAACTTGATGAGACAATAGGACAATACAAGGAAGTCTGCGATGTGTTTGAATTGAAAGAGAGAAATAACAGCTTTGGATACGCGCGGTTAGCTTTAAACTCGATGGAGGCAGTTGTACCTATTTACAATTAATTGCTGAGTTTTAGTTCTAGGTTCGAATGAAATTACGACGCTTTCAGTCTTCAACTTCTTGGTTCTGAGGCTTTTTTGATGGTCTATGTCTTCCGCATTTACATTAGCAAGGACGTTGTGTATATCGTCATTGACATTAGTAAACTTTTTAAAAAGCTACAATAACAAAAGAAAAGTAAAAAAAATATTTTTTTAACATTTTTTTTTGTTAATAATTTTAAAAAAAGGTTCTTGTCATGACGAATCAAACGATCGAATTGATTGATGGAGTTGCATCGGTTTGTTACAGAGTTTCCATGGCCACCTTCCGATTCTTCATCATGTAACTATATGCCATAATAATATTGCATTGTCATAAGATTTATATATGCATGCAAAATTTCAGCTCAATCGGAAAGAGAGTCAAATTTTATACCGACAGGTGAAACTAAAATAAGAGCTAGTAAAAAGATTTTTTTGTCATTTATGTGGTAATTATTTTATATTCCCTTTAAGATTATTTTTGAAGTTACGTTTGGAAAAAAGGGAAAGACAAGACAGATTTACTATTCTGAGGCTAATCCACGATTATTAAGGGTACGAAAGTTCTTCACCGATAGCTTTGAAATTTTGTCAACTTTCGCTTTGTAATATATACCTAGTATAGTATTATATTATCTTTGGTAATACTCACCCCTACAGTGAGTATCAAATAAAAATGTTATGACTGTACGTTACTGTATATTTTTGATGAATACTAAGAAAAATACAAGAGAATACAAGTCACGTCACGTCATCAGCCTCATAACGTCCACTGCTGGACGAAGGCCTCCCTCTTAAAAGAGGGGTGTTGCCATAATCCCCACGCTTGGCAGGCGGCTTGGGGATCGCAGAATGCTCACCACCGTGCTGCCCGTCCTCCGGTGGGTCTGGTTGCTGTTGAAGGACATACCCAGGTCCATCTAGAATACAAGTGTCCTAGATAAACCTCTTTTCCTTCCGACGAGGCACCAAAAAATCCGTTAAAATTCAAAAATCCCTAGCAACAATATTGTACCAGTAATAAGAATAATCTCGATTCAAATTCCACGTTTCCTCATCCGGAACTGAACCCAGGAACCGTGACGAGACAGCCCTCCGTAGTCATTCACCGTGCCATCGCTGCCTGGGAGAACGCTGTGGGTTTTTTACTGGAAGCATTTTCTTTTTTATAGTATTGGTCTTTTAGTATTTGATTGAATCACGGCTTATATAAGGCGAACAATCGTTCCGTTCAGACAATCAGCTCGATGGTGGCTCGACAATGTTATCCTTTTATAAGTTCACGATGCTAATATTATAGGGATAATATTGTCGATCTTAAGGAATAACCCCCTTGTATTAGACTCCAATATCCATGGCATATTTTGACTCGATTTTGTAAGATTATACCACAGATACCACACATGCACTAAGGCTAAAGCTTTTTTACGTAAAATACACGGATGAAGTCAGCTATTATAGCGTGTTCCTACGACTTGATTATTAAAGAATTATTTTTAGAAACTTTGAACATATTTACTGCTATGATATTGGCAAAATAAAAAAGAAAATGTAGAGTAGGTGTAGAAAAAAAAACCTAATTTCAAAATCCATTTTGAAACTGGGTTACCTGGCAATATTCAGTGGTTTTTCCTCTTAAAAAAATTACCTATTTTGTTAATTAAAGCTTTATCAGAAACCTATTTTGAGCATAGAACATTTTGCACGGCCTAAGTGAAAGACCCACCACAGAATAAGTAATAGTAGTTGACAACTGCGTTTACTAAAACATAGTACATTATGATACAACTGTGCTATGTTAGTCATTACACTCAAGGCAGTATATCACAGAAGAAATAACACGCGGTATTAAGCGATAAGGGAGCCGAGAGTGTAATTACCAAATGCACACGCGTTCCATACGACGATTTTCATCACACTTGCAAGGAAAACAAAAATGTATTGTCATATAATCAACCACACAGCGAAAACATCAACAAATATTAGCGGAAAATGTTATCATGCTATATTAAGAATGCTTCGTATAAGTACATACATAATTATAACTTGCAGTGAGATACAAACTTAATATAACCGAGTTAAGTATACCTATTAAGTATAACACTAGTGCTGCTGTAATGTAAAGTAAAAAGCACACGTGTGTAATATCTTGGATTATGAACCAGCGCTTCTAAATCTCTGCTCCAATAAAGCCATTTACTCACATAGTTACAATAAGTAATATAAATCTTTATTATAAATCTGCCCGCATCGTGTTTGATTCGACTAACTAATCAAATTCTATCTTCATGTACTAACATACCTACTTGAGTAATAATATCACATTTGACTGCATGTCTGTCCATTCCTTTGAATATTTGTTCAATATTATCGCATATTTGCTGGATGGATGGATCTGGATGGTTTTGGAAGAACCAACAGTATACTCTTTCTGGATAACGCTATATTTTTTTTATAAAATCTTGGTCTAATGTCCCTGTCATTTTCAGCAACTAATTGCTAAAGAAAATATAACCATCCAAAGATTACTATGAAAGTATTTAAAAGGTAACATTTCTGATTCTAGTTAAGATTTCTCTTGAGGCATCCAGGAAGACTATATATAGGGGACTATATATATATAAGACTATAGGGGAATACGTTTGTAAGGAGAATCGCTTACCGGATTCGCTCTTAAATGACTCCGGAAGAACTTAGTAGTGGAACCATATGCTGAAACCTTATAAAACACCTACTGAAGGGTTCATCGACCACGCCGCCTGCCCTGATAACGTGGCTTCCTTGTTCGACGCCTTATCGTACAATAGGCACACGCCACACCATGCACAGTGCACTGTAAACACCCTGTAGTGTAAATACTCGTACAAAGAACACGTGTATTTATACAGGTTTAGTAATTATAGGACGATGACCTGACTTCGCTTGGGCTATTCTAGGAGAGTCGCGGTTCAATTTATCGTTGTAGATAAATCTTAGATGTGTTAATACAGTCTGTAAGTAATTGTGTCCGATTACGTATCAGGAAAAGAGGATAAATAATAACTAATATCATAATAACTGTGCTTTAAACAGACTAAAAATATCAAACAAAATCAAAAGTAATTTCAATAATAAGCTATTAATTTTTAAAAAAACAACCGACTTCAATTTCGACTACCTGCACGGCATCCTTCGTTTTGCTTTTTATATTTTCCAGTAATTTTGATTCAATAACCAAACTACTGAACCGATTTCGATAAAGTTTATATGGGAACACCTCTGACGTATCACTTGCCAAACAAATTATTTTCAAAATAGGTCCACAATTGACGGAGAAATCGGTGAACATACAAAAAAATATATACTACATAGACGAACATGAACCTCCTTCTTTTTTGGAGTCGGTTAAAAAGTGTAATGATTTCTTTCAAATCTACGATAAATAGACAACTAACAGAACAATGAGAAAGCTAAAACAATAAAAATCTAGTAAATTTATCTGATAAAAATAGTTATTTCATTAAAACTGAAGCGTGAGATCTCTAGCAACAGTTATCCCACTGCTGGCTGGAACGAATTTTATAAGCGAAACTAAAGGAAAGAAGCGAATAAGAATTTAATTGTAGGGCGTCTAGCACAGCTACGTGCTGATAAACTTGAGAATTCAGACTTACCTTAGGTGTACATATAAAAACTGAATAAATTGATCAGGATTCCTTTCAAAACCATGCCGCGGTGCAATAGGGATGTGATGATCTTGATGAAATTTGGTAAGAAAATGTGTCTGTATAATGTCATATGTCATGAGGTCTGTTTATGATTTAACAACTTTTTGCGATCTCTCTTTTTATCTCTCTCTCGATCCGCTAGATGAAACAAAGATGTTAATGAGTCTACTTAGGTATATCTTGAACTTGGCGAACCTATACCTTTGGGGATATGAAAGCATAGAGGCAACGGTGGCTCGCTCATGTCGCGCACACATCATCAGCCGAAGACGTCCACTGCTGGACGAAGGCCTCCCAATAAATACGGAAGGGTTGCTTTTGCCATAATCCCCACGCTTGGCAGGCGGCTTGGGGATCGCAGAATGCTAACTCGGACTCTGCTGCCCGTCCTCCGGTGAGTCCGGATGCAGTTTTTGGACATACCCAGGTCTAAATACGTATCTGCTTCTAATACAAACAACATCCACGGAAACCCATGGAAAGAAATGGAGCCATAATCTTGCTTAATATTGTGGTACTCCCGTAATAAGCAAAAGTTTTACCTCGATCACAAACAAGTTTCCACACTTATCTTTACACCGTGCCCTCGTTCATAAAGGAAAGTCGTGAAATTGCTTGCGCATGAATCATTTAATTTCCAAAAAACACAGAATACAGTGAAGCTTATAGGTCCTGACACAGTTTATGGCGTAGTTTGGGGCACAGATTAACGTAGCAGTTTGTACGCTATTGTTTACCAACATTCGAGTTTATTCCTCATGCATATTATAACGCTTGTGTGTGGTTCCCGTTAGCTAAGGACACAGATTTTTGATAGCAGTAGGAGAACTTCGAATGTTTTGTCTGCGAGTCTCACCATCACACAAAGATTATCTTTCCTCTGTCTTTTACTTTTATATCTGTGTCACTTATTTTCACCCGACTGCCAGAGTAATAGTAATGTTTTTATTACTACTATCTTCTGTACGTAATGTTACTTGGAAGACCTCACTCTTAGTAATTATATCGCCACTTATTCCTATACATGTGTAATTTTTGGTGTAACCAGCAAAGAGCAAAAGCAATCTAAGTAATTAAGTGCCTGTTCAAATAATAAATTAAAAAGAAGTTCTGTAGTTTGTTGCTGAATGCTAATTGTTTTCATGACATTAGCATAATGCATTTAAATTGATTTTAATAGTAATTCGTCTACAAATACTAGTTTTCAAAGGTCACGGATGGCGTTTTTACTAAAATCGAAGTGCCATTAAAATTATGTATTTTAAACTTGTATCTAAAATTACTATTCACGCCACGGTTCTGTCGGTCTCAAATGTAGGTACCTACTTTTTTTTAGCGCAAATCGAAATTTATTATTGTTTCTAGAAGTTCTTTTGGCATCTACACGGATCGAAAATATTCCGCTCCGTGCATGTAGAACAATTTTGCGGAGTCTCCCTACTAACTAAACTTTCACTGTACCAAAGGTGAACAACCGAGATCTGGCTTAACTATCAAACTTGCAAAACGTGACGCGATTCCTCAGGATTGCTATCATCAGATCATCAGTAGAACTTAGAAGTTATAGCTACGCGTTGGTATTTTTTGCCTAAGCATTTGGACTGGAATAGAAAATATAAAGCTAGCTCTGTTTCGGTTGCCACAGTTGATTAAATGTTGTGATTCTAGACTAGTAAAATTGACTGAAGCTTTATTTGGGCTGCCGCCGCGCCGTTTTTTGGTGCCGTGGCATTCTGGACTGTGAAATTGACATTGTTTGAGTATCCTTCTTGTTTACGAGAGTAATAACAAATGCCAGAAATACTATCTCATAATCATCACCATTGAGATCACTTTTAGCGATAAAGCGGCCACTTGTGACACTCGTTCTATAATTCTATGTTATGTTTTTTTTTAAATATATTTCTGGTTTGCTCAGTAAAGAGTTTCTATCTATGATTGGCAGCTTTATGCCAATAAAAAAAACCATAAAAGTCCGTAAAAACAGCACAAAACTCCCTCTTTCGACTTTCGCCAATCTTCCCCGTTTAACGCCAATCTTTCTCAGCTTCCACAGAGGTTCTATCTGTCCGCCACCGACGGACTTGCCTCCCAGGATCGCGCTTTGATAAGCGCGACCCTGGGTGTCATTGGTAGACTAAGGGCACAAAAAGGTATCTGTGCAACACCTAGGTGAACCGCGGGAAGAAACGCTTCAAACAAGGTATTAAAAAAAACTGCCGATTACCAACACAAAAAATAAATTAAAAAGAAACATTCTGCATATGCCACAAAAAACAAAACAAAACAAAAAAAAACATTCATCATCATCATTAATTGTGCATTCTGAAATATGCCACGGAGTGCAGAGGTAACAAGCATAAATTAAATCAACCGAATTGAATACCTCCTCCTTTTTTGAAGCCGGTTGAACAGGAAGGACTTGGGACTTGGGGTGAACAATGGGTGTTATACGGGTATATTGAATTATGCATAGTTCACCTGGGTGATCCAAGGGTACATAGAATTACCTATAGTACACCTGGGTGTTCCATGAGTACATTTAATGACCGATAGTACACCTGGTGGACCACGGGTACAATAAGGTATCTGTGGAACACCTAGGTGAACCACGTAGGATGACCACGGGGAATTTTATTTCAACAAAATATGCTCATAAAACATCACATTTTTTATTTTCATTTTCGTTATCTATATAGGTAGGTAGGTTAGTAGGTTCACCCTATCTCATAACTTACCTACCTCTAATTTTATACCTATTTTATTTAGTTTGAAGTATTTCATCATTTCCTTTGTGGTCTCGGTGGCTTTAACAGGAAGAAGCTGCGTGTGAAATATTTAATTCTCATGATAATAATCGATCAATTGAAGAATTCGTTCCGTCGATCAATTGTTAAAATCGATAAAATCAATTCCATCAACCACCATCTCTATCAGTGGCGACAGCATTTGTTATTTAATTTATTGATAGAGGGATAGACTTAAAATTTTAATTTCAATCAAAAAGATAAGCTAAGAAAAAGATTATGCCGTTTTTCCAATAAGATATAAATGCAGGCATGGGCGTATATAAGGGGGGTTCTACGGGGTCCGGACCACCCCACCACCACAACCAAAAACAATTTTATGTCATTGTGACCTCCCGAAGGGGACTTCGGTGGGAATGAACTGCATTAAGCTATTTTATAAGTATATTTATCGTGTAAGTGCTACCCTGCATTGTTTACCCATCCAAATTATCATTTTATGCATAAAAAATTAAACAAATGTTATTAAAGTGATATCTTATAAAATCTCCCAGTTCTGATATATTAAAAAAGTAAGTAAGTTCGTATAGGCTGAGTGGTCAGCCCTAGTGTCAGGAGTTAACTAGAGTAGTTTTAACCCGCTCGAAGGCCTCTGACATGGCTGACGGTTGTTGTTATAGAAACTAGAACAAACAACCGGGACCAACAAGTTAACGTGTCATCCGACCCACGGTAGCGCTCAGAAATAAATACCACTCACGGTCACCCATCCGAAGACTGACCGGACCGTCCGTTGCTTAACATCGGTGATCGTTTAGAATCACCTAGACAAGCTACGCCACGAGCGCTACAACTACTACACTGATATATTTAAACCGTTCGATTGATTCCAATTCCAAATGCTTGTTTACGCGGTACCGAATTGCTGCTTGATTCTGAGAAAGTATTTCGCATAAACTGTAAAGCATTTACATTGTACTTGCACAATATAGAATGCAAGTTGGGTTTGATTCGGGGAATCATAAATTATTAAGAGATATTATGGTGTAAGATAAGTTTACGCCATAATATCTCTTAATAATTTATGATAAGGTTTTCTTTCTTCTTTGTTGGTTGGCATCGCATTTTGTGCATTCTGCCAGTGTCTAGTACAAAATGTTCGTGTGTGTGTTATGTTTCAAGTTTTTATAATAACAAGTCAATTAATCATAAAATCATAGTCAGTTACACAAAATTAGTCACAGTCAGCGGCGGATTTATACATTTGCCGCCAGCAGGCTATTCAAATTTTGCCGCCCCTCCGCGATACATCGATAAGGGTGATATGAACTATCACAATTATATCAATGTGTATTTTTTGTTAATGAAATTGTGCACTAAATTGCACAAGAAATATTTAATTATTATTAATCAAAAATTTTGTTCCTATTTTGCCGCCCCTAAAATCTGCCGCCTTAGGCCTACTCAGCCTGCTGGTAAATCCGCCAATGGTCACAGTCAAGTCAAAGTAAAGTTGTGGCGACTTTACTATAAGCTTTCATGTAGTTTTAAAAACAACACGTTTCACGACATTATATCAATCTACTTTTGCGTGTAAGTAATTCGACACAAACTTACGGCCTTACTTAAAAAAACTTCTCAACCGTTAGTCACTGCTTAAGATGCTCTTCGATCTTGTCTCTGACGTGAAGTGTAACATGCAAGAACAAGACAGCGAAGTTTAAGCAGTGACTAAGAGAATCGAGATTATTTTAGGTAAGGCTGTTAATGTATGTAAGTAAACACTGTTGATACACCATTATTAAGTTTATTCCGGGTTAACATGACTCTTTTGCTGAGATAATGCAAATATAACTCTCAATCTGTTTTTCATAAAGAATAGTCTGTTTTTCGTTTCGGCGTCCAACCCAAACTGTCAGAAGCCCAGAGCCCCCCTTTCTTTTTTTCTTCCGACGCTGCACCGCGCCGCCTCCGGTCCGAATGCCTCGCACTGCACCGCGCCGCCGCGACGGTTTATCTATTTCTTCATCGCTGGCGACTCGCGGTCCTTCAGGCATTCTTACACTGTTAACATAAACGGTCACCTTTGAACGCTCCGCTAACATTCGGCCATTCTGACTTTCGTCTGTCCTCAGACGCAGAATTAATATGATTATTATAGAGAGCAAACATTATACATGTACTTATCGTATACATACAACATACAGGCACAGAACAAACATTCGTTCTTTGCTCGGTACATAAATGCCTTGTCGGTGAGGGAATCGAACCAACACCCTACAACTCTCAAGCAGACAAATTACCAGCTGAGCTATAAGACAATCACAATAGACCGCACGAGTAGGTCTGGGCGTATTGAAGACACTTATCATACACACAACATACACAGAACAAACATCTGTGTTTGTCACATAAATGTTTGTCCGGAATCGAACCCACACCCTACAGGTCCCAAAGCAGAGTTATTACCAACTGAGCTGTATGACAGTCATAATAGACTACACGAGTAGGTCTAGACATATTGAAGATAAAACTAGCTACTTTAGCGGCCTCACTCCTTCAAAGCAAGTGAAGAGTAACAAGTGAATAGAAGATCCACTTATTATGTCTGAAAGATACAATTACTAGGTTTATGACTTTTCTCTTGGTCTTACTTATAAACGCCGCCTAATGTTAAATGACATTATGTTAGTACTGCGTACTTCATGTTTGTATCGCGCATAAGTTAAATGACGTTCAATTGTTCATTCAAGCAGTGTTTTGAAGTAAGGCCATTAGCATTTTTCAGACCATAATGTCTTTGGTTCAGATTTCATATACGAAGCGGTTAATCTGCTTTGTGTATGAAACCAAGAAAAATAATAAAGGGATACAAATCATTTATAGCTCCTCCTTCACTGGTGATGTGGTCCTCAGCTTAGATAACCTCTGGTATTACTTGTCCATATCCGGAATTTAGTACGATGAATATTAGGTATTATGATTCCGTTTCGGCCATCCCGTATTCATAGAATGGCCTCATTCTATTCACATCAAACTATTGTTCCAGTATATGCATTCGGAATTAAGACTTCGGTTGCTTATAATACGGTCTCTGGTGTGGTCATCTCATGGTCATCTCTGATCGTCACCTGGTAATGCTAGCGTCGGTAACCCTAGGTCCCGACGACTAGCTGCTGCACAGGCGGTGCTCTTACTCTGATTCTTGCCCGGCAACGCTAACGTCAGTAACTCTAGGTCCTGCGTCTAGCCGCTGCGCGGGCGGAGCACGCTCACTCCAACATAAAACTCGTTCAACTCCAAGCACTATTGCTTGATGGCAGCATCTCTCTTACTCTGATTCTTGCCCGGCAACGCTAACGTCAGTAACTCTAGGTCCTGCGTCTAGCCGCTGCGCGGGCGGAGCACGCTCACTCCAACATAAAACTCGTTCAACTCCAAGCACTATTGCTTGATGGCAGCATCTCTCTTACTCTGATTCTTGCCCGGCAACGCTAACGTCAGTAACTCTAGGTCCTGCGTCTAGCCGCTGCGCGAGCGGAGCACGCTCACTCCAACATAAAACTCGTTCAACTCCAAGCACTGTTGCTTGATGGCAGCATCTCTCTTACTCTGATTCTTGCCCGGCAACGCTAACGTCAGTAACTCTAGGTCCTGCGTCTAGCCGCTGCGCGGGCGGAGCACGCTCACTCCAACATAAAACTCGTTCAACTCCAAGCACTGTTGCTTGATGGCAGCATCTCCATCCTGCTCATTCCAACGCCTGGCCTGACTTCTCTCTGCCTCAACAGTCGGTTCGCTCCGACACCCGACAGGCCCCTGTCAGCGTCGACAGTGTCACTGTTCATTTGGCCTGGCCACTGTCAGCGTTGGCGGCATGCTCACTCCGACTCAAGATCTGACAACACATAGTTAAAAGGCAGTATGACTCTAGGACTTACGTCTTTGAATAAGTTTATGATTGTTATTTTTTGTTAGTAGGCAGACTAAGAGCTGTAAAAAAAAAGGACTGAAATACACAGTGGTACATTGAAGGCTTAGGACATCTCCCCCAAGCACATGGTCCAGTTGCCAATCCCTCTCCAACATGCATGTACTTGGTTAACATGGACATGTTAGACATACATTTTTAGTTTACTAGTCCTTAGAGTCAAAGAATTCCCAAGTTTAATGCGAGCATATTACACACGCTACCCTGTCAAACTTGCGTAGTTTATGATAGGAAGAGAGTAAGATACATAATCATTCCTTCAGACATCATTGACGTCTCTTCTGTGCATTTTCAGCTATATCGCTTTGTAGGTAACACAGTATCTAAACTGCTACCTGGTTATGTTTAACTAATATTGTAGCGATGAAAGATTCTCTCGGTTTTGTACATATTTGTAGAGACAATCTAAATGTTTAATCCACCTTTACTAGTTATGGAAGAACATACCTGTATGATTATTTTAGTAGTTAGGTATGTTTAAAAAACAACAAATCTAAACACAGATTTATATTCGCGAAGTAACATTGACAAGGCGGCCACATTTAGCTAAATGTGTATATTAAATGCTATCCAATATATATTTATACATAATATAATATAAGATAAATTAACTTCCAAATATTTCCAGCTGTATACTTTACTGTGTGTATACCTGAATTACATATCGTTTTCGAAGCAAGGACAAAAGTAGAAGATAGACGAATAAACTTTAAGCCCAGCCGCACATGGGGCTCCAACTGAAATAGGATGTCTTACTACTTTGTACTTTTCCAATTTATTTACTCTAATAAGAACCATGCATCTTTTTATTATTATTGGTAATTAAGTAAGTTCGTATAGAATGAGCGGCCAGCCCCAGCTTCAGAGCCACCGTGCCACCCAAAGGCTTATAAGCTGACATAGCTTAATGGTTGATTTTTACAGAACAATAGACCAAAACAACCGAGACCAACAATTGAATGTATCATATAACTCACGGTAGCGTCCGAATGTAAATACCACTCACGGTCACCCATCCGAAGACTTACCTAACAATCCGTATATATATATATTTTGTTACTTTATTTATACTTATTTTAAAATGTAAATTTTTCCGTTATACATATACAGACTGTAATAACATCTGATATAATATAAAAATAATATCTTTATTACTTAAAGTTTCACAAATTAAACATTAAAAGTAGTTGGCTAGTCTAGTGTTTTATATTAATCAGGTAGACTGCTGCCGAACTAGGTTCAAGACCTGTGATTCGGCATACATCGCTGTCCCCTCAAAGGTTGAACTAATAACTGACATAGCCTTTATAAATAATTTTGGCATTATTATGTAGTTGCTTTAGTCATATTACGAACTTAACAAAATTTCATTAATATGATATATTAAATTACAATACAATATAATAATTTTAATTTTAGTTTACGTTTAATTTGTGACTATTATTTTATTTCGTAACAATTTTATGTATTTTATATGGATTTTTAATATTCGAAATAAATGAATTTTAATACAATATATATTGTTTATTAAGATGTAAGCAAAATATCATTAAGCATTTAATTTAATTAGGTATGTATTTTGTTTAAAAAAAATACAAACAACTAGGTAAATATAATTAATATATAAAATTAGTACATACTCAACTATTTATATGTTGTTTACTTCTGTTTGAAACATTACTAAAAGTACTTTTACTTTGAAGGATTGAATCAACCATAATTGAATCTACAGTTATCTGATACAATAATTATACTGTATTTCATAGTTACATGTTCTACTGGAAATAAGATATATTTTTCTTATCTACTCATTAAAAAATATGACAGGTTCAGATGAAAATAATTTAACTTCGAATATCATCATAAACTGATTGGAGACTAATAAGTTATTAGGCTGGCAGTTACCTAAACGGATTCATCAAGCATAATATGTTATTTAAGACAGAATTATGTGAATAACATTTAAGTCTTTACACACTATGTTGTAACACTAGTTAGTCGCACTCTAAGTGAAATTCCATTAAGAGGTGGTTCACGAATTGAGGGAGAACCATTTAAATCATACTATAATATTCACTTAGTTTTAGTAGGCATTCAATTTGAATTTGTTGAAATTAAAGTTTGTTTATGAACAGTATGTTCTGATTATATGAGCGATTGATTAGTGTTAACATGGAGGTCAATAGCACTAAAATATTACAGCTAAACCACAATTGAACTTTAACCGCACCGCAACTCGAACACAGCTAGAACATAACCACTGTCAAACGAACGGTTTTGAAAGTTACAAAAACTAAACTTTAGTAATCAAACTAAGCGGAACCGTCGAAGTAGCTTCTAGCGTTACATTAATTAGAGTGACCGAAAAAATTACCGATTTGTGCAACGTCTGGGTAAATGCTTCCTCTGTTGCTCTAGCCATAACTAGTCTTTCTTTTTGTCAATAAGATACTTATAAACTTGTGCACACTAACTACTACCGCTACAGCGCTGCCAACTTATGGCTATAGCTAGCGCTGGTGCAAGTATTTCTAATACTTGTGAAATTCCATTATTCATAATGCAAACATATTTGCCATTTCTAATTTAACCTAAGTGCCTATAATAAGTTATACCTGTGCGGGCGGGGCCACTGGCAACAGCTAGTTATTAATACGGTTGGATGTATTTAATCAATGGCTAGCTATTTAGATTGAACCGAGCAGGTACTTGCCATTACTTGTGTCTCTTAAAGGGTCCAGGTTTACTAATAGTACCTTAGTAAGAGGAAAACCAGTCCACCAACACTATTTCATACTTTAGCTCTTCAATTTAATTAAATACATAAGAGTGCGGTCATTCTCAAAATGTCATAGGCTTTAACTTAAAATTTTCATTAAAAGGTCAGGACCGATTTATCAATTGCCGAGAAACCAAAAGAATTTGGTCCAATAGAACACGATCATTTAAATATCGTAGATCCACGAGAGAGGCATTCCCATAATTGACATTTGGCACTAGTAGCAAGTACCCATATACTATCAACAAACCATACCCGTAAAGTATGAACTGATGCAGTGATACACATCATGCAACTCTACGATTTGCAGAGCTACTTCAGCTACAGTCTGGATAAATGGATAAAGAAGGAGAAGATAGACTTGACAGACAAATACTGAATTTCAACACTGTTTGATATAGGCACATCAATAAATAAATAAATACTTATGTGTAACATTATAACAATCAAAATTGAGAATATAATTGGTGTCTACAATAATATAACTATAATGTAAGTAATGTTCTTTTGGGGATGGATTCTCAAGCTATATATATATTTATATTTTAATTTTTTTTTTTTTTTTTTTTTTTTTTTTTTTTTTTTTTTTTATGAAATGGCAATTCATTGGTACTCCTTTACTGTGTAAACCGTAATGAGCACTACAAAGAAATTTATGGCAGTCCATACAAATTATTTGATAATTTTATTCAATTCATCGTTTCCATTTCATTCAATGTATTATTTTAGGATAACTACCCTAAACGATGAAAGTTGAACTATCGCGAGGTCTCAGTTCAGGGCGAGCTACAAATTTTGAATTTTTATTACTAATAATGAATTATATTTTTTTGGAATCGTTTCACTGCTTTAGCCTTTCGTGACCTTGCTTGGATCGGCCTAACGGAAGATCAGCACTGTTTTATAATTACAGCACTATGCTGAATTGAAGCCATTTTTGTGATATCATCCCAGGATTGTTAATTAGTTATAGACAATACCTTACCAATGTTACAAAATAAATTTTATTTCTATCGTTCTTTTTAAATAAAAGTTGTAATTTGGATCATAATAATTATGTATAAATTTTACCTGTCTCTTGCGCTCTCGCTTTGATTTCAAATACCATATAAATAGGTTGTATTAAAATATACTTATTTACTTTTGGTAAGTTTTGAGAAAGCGGAAGTACTTATATTATCTTGTTAGATTTATTTTAGCCTGAACAATTATGAACAATATAGGGACTCCCTACATTGTTCATCACTATATACCCAGTTTAATATTGAAAGTATTGTGCATGTAATGAGTATTTTAATTGTGGACCTGCTCTGTATTGATATCCTTGCATTGTATCCTGTGGGCAGAATGACTTCCTTGCCCACCAAATAGTACTTTAGATTCATGAGACATGACATTTTAGATAGATAAGGCCACATACAGCATTTTATTCTATTTTGATATTTCAATGTTGTTAATTGTTTATTAACGATGTAGTTTTAATACAATAAAAATATAAGTATGATGACAGTTATTTAAATTCTCCATAAAATCTCTTTTCTGAATGGTTTTAAACACATCTCAACAAGCTATCAGGTCATCGGTCGAGAATATATCAGGTCGAGAATGCTTTTCCCTATTTAACTAGTTTCCATATCACCATAACTGTAAAACAGGTGTGTTGTATTTACAATATTTTCTTTTGAAAGATAAAATCCTTGACAGTACCACATAGTCTAGCACACTAATAGTTGTATTTCATTTCCAATAAATAGTTTATTGTCCTTGCTACAACGATAAATGAATCAACATCGTAGTGAAATGGCGGTCAGTTCGGTATTAGTTTAAAAGTCATTCTGATTTAAAATGTTAGTTATTTTATTCGCATTTTGCATCTAGATCATTATTTTATTGTGTAAGTAATCTATATATATTTTGCATTATCTGTATCACTACCAATTCATATTATTTATGAGTAGGTGGTTCAGTACTTATATGGTCATAACTAACTGGATAGGCATATTATTGTATTAATATTACCTATACCTATAATAATAATTGTTGTCTAGTTCAATTTAACCTGAATTGCAAGAAAACCCGCATACACAAAGTGAATGAAGCCCGACATTTTCTATATTGATAGCAGATTGGTAGATACCTTGATTGTTATTCCAAGCACAATCATTTGATGAAACGGTTATTGTAAGAATGCAGTGAGCAGGTTTTATAGTAACCTTAGGCAGACAGTAGATACCTTAACAGTTTGAACATAACTTACCGATATCACAAGTGGTTAAGAATGGTAGGTAGGTAATATTATCTACCTTACGTTTCCAACTTATACCAACTTCACCGTCAAGTAGTAGACTCGTCAGCAGACTTCCAACAGCACAGCTTTGTCACTTGATAGTTGTAGGCTTGTAGGTACTTGATTGCTATTGTAGAAGCAAGATCCAACTTTTCACGTAGTTCGTTGTTATTCTGAAACACAAAATCCAGTAGCTATGGTGGGCGATTTTGTTCAGATCCCGCTTCTGAAGTGTAAGTAAACACTGTTGATACACCATTATTAAGTTTATTCCGGGTTAACATGACTCTTTTGCTGAGATAATGCAAATATAACTCTCAATCTGTTTTTCATAAAGAATAGTCTGTTTTTCGTTTCGGCGTCCAACCCAAACTGTCAGAAGCCCAGAGCCCCCCTTTCTTTTTTTCTTCCGACGCTGCACCGCGCCGCCTCCGGTCCGAATGCCTCGCACTGCACCGCGCCGCCGCGACGGTTTATCTATTTCTTCATCGCTGGCGACTCGCGGTCCTTCAGGCATTCTTACACTGTTAACATAAACGGTCACCTTTGAACGCTCCGCTAACATGTATAAGAGACGTCATAGGACAAGTGAAAACAACCCAATAAAACACCACCATTTTTAACCGACTTTAAAAAAGGAGGAGGTTCTACGTTCGACCACAGAATAAATAATAGTACGTTCGACGGTATGTATGGATTTTTTTATGTATGTGCACCGATTTTTCCGTCAATTGTGGACTGATTTAAAAAAAAATAAAAAAATTGAAAGGCTATACTCCCGAGGTGGTCCCATATTAATTTGAATTTTGTTTTTTTTTTTTAATAGTTACTTGTTAATCATCAATTCGCAGAAAAACACTAGCGGCCTTACTTAAAAAAACTTTTCAACCGTTAGTCACTGCTAAAGATGCTCTGCCATCTTCTCTCTGACGTGAAGTTGCACGTTCTAGAAAAGGACAGAGAAGTTTAAGCAGTGACTAAGAGAATCGAGATTATTTTAGGTAAGGCCGTAGATCATCAAGAAAATTATACAATGCAGCGACATGATTTTTCCGGGTTCCCGCCAAAACTCCTTGTCAGGGTTAATGATTGTTTTTGTTTGCAAATACTCTCTTAAAGTATAAGATCAGCACCAATAACCATGACGTATATTACGACTACCAGCCTTTTTCATTTTGGCATCGCACTTTATGCATTCTGCCTGTCAAATATAAAAGCTTTATTTTCAAGTTTTCGATAGTAACAGGTCACATAAGTAATTAAATCACAGTTAGAGTTACAGACACGTCCAAGTTATGCTCTAGGTAATTTGTGGCGACTTTACTAGAAGCTTTTACGGAGTTTTGAAAACACGTAACGTAACACGTAATGTTACACTACTTCATATAACTTGAGAGTCCTTAAAGAAACGTTCATGATATTTTATTATTAGTAAAATTGTTGTGAATGCAACTTTATGATAATAAATATTATTCTATTCTATTCTATTCTTGCCGCAAACTCATACACGTAATTCGGCACTTAATGAATAAAACACCGCCATTTTAACACTCGATAAAACACAAGTTTTGAATATATAATGCGCGGCGATAATGATTATTTCGCGTTCCCTCCAAAACTCGACTAGCAGTAGCAGCTACAGACAGAAGAAATAGGTAATAGTACTGGCGCAGTACCGTAATAAAAGTTAGTTGTTTCCGCGATTCTCTAGATGGCGTAACAGTCAAATTAGCTCGCGCTGACGTTTCGTTTGCGCTTACCCAGAGCTCTAACTATCAAGAGTCGTCTGATAGGAAAACATCGTGAGATGAAACTAATATTGTTTTTGAAGTCAGTCTGTAGCAGAGTAATCTGTCAGACATTAGTATCTTAAATTATAAGTAAGTAGGTATAAATAAATCGTTTTAATTTTAATATAAATGCTTTACGTCCAGTTATCGAAATAATTAACGTGCAATAAATGATGCATTAAACAATGCGCTACATGGGCGGCCACACTATCATTTGACTTTGAATATCGCCTAACGTCTAACGACGTTAATCATGCCACTAGCCTATTAGCGTGTTAACACCCGGTCATATCTGCGTACTGTATCAAATACCGCGCTAAATAATGGCATTACACGCAGGTGAAGCCCTAGTCAGTGTAACAGCAGCAGATTTAATAAAATTACTATTTTCTATTAATTTACTATAATATGTATTCGGTCTATTTACAGACAGATTATCTCGAATCGAAGTATGAGCTTCATCTGTACGTAAATGTTTCAAAAAAGTCAATTCACCATCAACATTTCTTCTAAAATGTAATGTAACAGCAGATTGAATAAAATTACTATTTCTATTAATGTACTATACTTAATCTGTCTATTCACAGACAGATTATCTCGAATCGAAGTTTGTTAGTATGTAAGTAAATGTAAAAAAAACCTCAAATCGCCATCAACATTTCTTCTTAAATGTAATGTAACAGCAGATTAAATAAAATTACTATTTCTATAACTTCACTTTAATCTGTCTATTCACAGATTATTAGAGATCTCGAATCGAAGTTTCTTAGACTGTTAGTCTCAAATCACCATCAGCATTTCTTCTTCAAAGTACGCCTTCCGAAATATCCCAGATCCAATCTCTATTTAATTAAATTTAAGTGTAAAAACAGAAACAAAAAATCTAACATCCACGAGATCGCGAAAGGACCGGTCTGGTGTCTGACACGAGAAAAAATAAGAAAATAAAATAAAAAACGAACTAAACGCGCTGACGTGTATTTATTGAGCGGGCTCCGGACCCGCTACCTGGGTTACGCAGAGCAACTTTGTAGAGTTAAGAGAGTTACACACTTGGAGACGGAAAAAGTATATTTTGTTGCACAAAAATATTGCTTACAAAAATGTGAACGGAAATTATATAGAATAATATCGAATCATAATTATAATGTTTTTGTAGCACTTTCTTAATATGGTGAGACAAGATTTTAAAAAAAAAACACCTATTAAAAAATCTTTATAACATATCTTTCAATCATATAATCATATCTTAGCTTGCTGTGTCTAAAAAAAACAGAAATGCCATTAATTTATTTAGAAAAGCTTGCTTCAAAGTAATTTTTCTAATAGAAAATTTTTCTTTTATACAGGTGACATTGAATTCATGGGCATTAACCTAGACGGCCGTTCAACTCAACGTAATTAACAACTTTTACAACGAAATCAATTAACGCGTAAATCTCGAAAAAAAGTGAGCTGCTCCATGCATTGTTTCGTTCGTAAAAGCATTTTTTTGTATGGGCCAGCGGATATTTTTTAGCGTTTCCAGGGTTGGCTTCATGGGACAAATAGTTAATTATGATAATTTGAATGTCCCTCTAAGATAAAGCCCATGAATTCAATGTCACCCGTATAAATAATATAATTTAATCAAGGTACCTACACACTACAATATTCCCTTTATTAACTAAAATAAAATACGTAAATTCTACTAATCAGAAAACAATTGGATGAGAGATTTTTCGTGTTGCTGAATTCTGTTATTTAATTGAACTTGTGTTTATTCGTGAATTAATGTAAAAAATATGGTGGTGTTTTATTAATTGAGTGTTGAATTACATGCACGAGGGTGGGCAAGTGATATAATGTGGTGAAACATGTGAAAACTTCGTAAAAACCAAAAGTAGAGTCGCCACCACTTTACTAGGGCATGACTTTGACTCGACTATGACTAATTTCGTGTGACTTACTGTGATTTCATGACTTGCTAATATTCATAAATTATACACTGGCAGAATGCACAAAGTGCGATGCCAATAATTAAGAAAAAAACAATTGCATTAGCAATTTATCGATATATAAATGTACTTAGGTTATGTACTCTGTTTTCAGCTTTAAAACCTAAAACCTACGTTATTCACTCAACATAACATTCCTCAATCCCCCCGCCCCCATTAAAGGTGGGGGAGGGGGTCAAACGTTTTCTAGCTGATGATTGTATCCAACATCGATTATTATATTTGTATATCTACATAGCAATGTATTTTAAACTTCTACCGCCTTCGTCCCGAGCTTCTTAAGTAATCCAGTGTGAAATTACCTTTATCCTTATAACTTTTTATGTATTCGTACAACAATGGTACGATGTGGCTTACCGCTGTTTTTCGTTTATGGAGTTCCTTGGGTTTACATAAAAGAAATGATTTAAACTTGGAACAGGCGCTGGCAAAAACAATAAAACTGCTTTATATCTTTGGAGAACTGGACTTTTTGGACACTGCAGACTTTTATTATGTCCTCAGGGTACACAAAAGAGTGGATAAATTTAATCGTTATTTAAAACTAATAACGGAAACAGTTACGTGTTATTTCTTACGGTTCTTTCAAACCTGTTTTATTATTAGTCTTATATATTTTATTAGTTGGTCTTCGTCTTCGGACTGCGAGTGGCATTTACAACTGAACGCGTATCAACTGATGTAATACCGTTTACACGCACGTTGCTTTGTCGCTACATACCTACTCCAGCACAGAAACTATCGATTAAAATTGTATAGAAAAAAATAATGAAAAAAGTAGTTTACGAATACGTCCGCCAGGAGCGCTGTTCCAGTTTTCATACATTTATCTAATTATTTACGTAGTGTTTTATGATTTTTAGGGTTTAGTTTGTTGGTCTTAAAACAGCAACTGTCAGGTAATGTCAGAGGCTCTGATAAATTAGGCCTGACACCTTTTTAACTGATTGCAACAAGGAGGAGGTTCTCAATTCGGTCGCATTTTTTAATGTTTGTTTGAACTCCGTAATTTATAAATCGATTTGGGTTTTTTTTTGTTATTTGAAAGGTTAGTTATTTTACTATCAGATTGGTCCTCTAGCAATTTCATCAAAATCGGTTCAGTAGTTGGGTTTTGAATTAAAATAACTAGAAAAAGTTGTCGTCCAAGTAAACGAAATTGAAGTCGTAGTCGAAGATTCAAAATTACTTTTCTACGAACTTACTCAAACCTTTTAATTAATTATTTGTACGACGAAACTTAAACCTTAAAAGCATTCACCATCCTTTCCGTAGTAGCTGGCATCAAATAAAACATGTCTAATAGATCAAACAGACTTCTATGTATCGACCGACAAAGTTAAAGTTTCATATAACTTGGGAGCGTCTCGAATTACCTTACACATCCGTGAGAAATAACTGAACTGTGCGTTTTAGAGCGGCCGCACACTATAAGAAAAACCCGATAGAAAAACCGGACGGTCGCGCCCGCGCTCCGTGTATACATTTTGTAATAGGTCCGGCCATCTCGCTCGCTCTTTTATTGTGCGCAGCGTGTTACGGTCGGTCCGGCGCGCGCGAGAAAAACGTGTCTCTTAATTTGCAGCCGGCCTAAATATTTCAATTCAGTTATAAGAATTTATTTTACCGGCACTGATTTACATTAGGTTTCATTATTGTTTTTTTTCCCTTAGTTATTGGCATCGCACGTTGTGCATTCTGCCAGTGTCACGTTAATGAATTTTCAAGTTTTTTTACTAAAACCAAGTCAAATATGTCATGAAATCACAGTCAGTCACACGAAGTTAGTCATAGTCGAGTCCAAGTCATGCCCTAGTAAAGTTGTGGCGACTTTACTATGAGCTTCTATGGAGATTAGGAAACAACACGAAAAGACATGTTTCACCATTATATCACTTGCCCACACTCGTGCACGTAATTCAACACTCAATGAATAAAACACCACCATTTTTAATCATTAATTCGCGAAAAAACACAAGTTTAAGAAAATAATGGGTTGCAACGACATGATTTTTCCGTGTTCCCGCCAAAACCTCTCTTCATTATTGTTTTTAACTGACTTCAAAAAAGGAGGAGGTTCTATATTAGACTGTATGTATGTATGTTTTTTTTTAAATTTTTATACACAACTCAATCGAAAAAGCTTCCGTTCGGATCCACCTTCTCCGTTCCTGAATGTAGATGACGGATAATGTAGATTTCCGATTGAGTAGTGAATACCCCTGCTGTTTTTTTTTAATTCTCAAATGAATTAGATACAATAATTCAGTTACTGAGATTACACAATTAGTAGTAAAGGCATATGCCATTTTGGCCTGGATCATACAAGGAAGGATAGGAACTTTGTATAGGAAATGTCCTAAGCCTTTTTTAATCAATGAATACATTGAATAACTATTTCCTAGAGTATTCATATTTTGGGTGTCTATAATGTAAAACATGATATTTGCCGACACGATAATGTACAGAATAGAATAGAATATTTTTTATTGCCAAAACTGTGTACAAAAGATCTTATACTTAAATTAAAATTAGTACTTAATAACAGTTTACCCATTGCGGGCGTGCAATATTTTTAGTAGGTACATAGGTTTAATGTACCTACAGCTGCAAGTTTAGTGCATTTGTATCATAAAGATAAATACAATTTTTTAAATCTACGTAGGAACATAATTATTTTAAAACGAAGACTAAAATTACGTTTTATCTAAATAACATAAAACTATTTTTTTTATATTTACACCTTATATCACTAGTATAAACATTTAATAGAACAACAAAGTATTTATTTAAAAGTATCATTAAAATATTCTTTTAATTTTTAAACACTTTTGAAATTAACCAGCTCTTTAATTTAACTTTAAACTGTGATATGACATTTAATGACTTTAATTGAATAGGTAGATGATTATATATTTTAATGGCTGCATAAAATGAACTATTGTAGAACATGGCATTATTTACTTGTCGTATACTTATATTGTACTTGTGTTTAGGGCGTAAAATATTAGCACGACTTGACTCTACATCAAAGAAATAACTTTGGTTGTTTTTTACAAATAGACACAGTTCTAATATATTATATATTCCTGTTAGAGTGAGGAGGTTATTTTCCTTGAAAGTATTTCGTAACGTATCTCTGCTTCCTAGGTTGAAAATTATACGAAGACACTTCTTCTGCAAGAGGAATGTCGATTCTACGTCTACTGAGTTTTCCCAGAATATTATCCCGTAGCTTAAATGAGGATAAACATTGCCATAATGTATTTGTTGCAATTTTTTTTGAGGTAGCACTTTTAATAACTGACGTAACTTAATAACTGAGTACGGCATAATAATGCACAGCATGATAATTGGTGTACATGTACATCGAATATCATGCTGTACAATCCATGTCGTACAATACTGGCCGTCCATTATCGGCTCGTGTCTATAAAGTACGGCCCTATATTGCACAGCACGATATTCGATGTACATTATACATGTACACCAATTATTATGCCGTACAATATCATGCCGAACATTATCTGTGTCGTACATTATTGCCTCCCAATATTTTAAGTTACCTTCTTTGAGGTAAGTCAACTTGTCATAGTCAAAGATATGGTAAGAAGTATCGCCTGTACACTTCCTATACATGAATGACCATTGAAGCGGTGGTGCCCAAAACTAAGTCCTCTATTACTATGAGAAGGAAAGTCTATAAATAGTCATAAGTAGTTAAGTAGTCTCATAAACAGTCATAATAGTAATAAAGTCATTACAATGATACATTTTGATGGGGAAACTCATTATCCCCACAATTTTGCTATTAAATAGTTTTTTCTTTTATTTGATATTAACCTTTAATTTAAGCCTGGTACACACGTGCTAGTCTGCCAGTAATTAAAGAGTACTTACTTGCGCAAGTTTTCGAAAGTGTAAAACGAAAATGTTATATTTATTTTCCTATATCTGTACAATAAATTGCTTCAGTATAGATTTTACCAATTTTTAGGTAGAAACATGCCAAAGTTAGAGGCCAATCAGGTTATCATAAAACGTATGTATTTCAAACGTATTAAGATACCGCTTGTCAGGTCAAGCAGTGCCGATGAGTTCCCATGTGCTTAAATTGAGATAAAATTATCGACTATAATAATAATTTTAATTAGTCATGGAGGCGTTGTAATATATGTTTTAAGGAAATTCCTTAATCAACAATTAGAAAATACCGCCTTTAAAATATCTTTGATAAAAACATATTTCCTTTAATCAAACATTTCTTTCTTTACAGATTACTGGACTTTACGAAAGCATGCTGATGCAGCGTCGAGCGACAAGGAAAACTAGAAATTCGAAAGAAACCACCTTAACATTAGGGAGCTCAGTTTAAACCACAGAAAAATTTCAACAATATGAAACACCTCTTGGGTATATTTTTGTAAGTAAGAGATCAACTGGCCTTAGTTGAGCGTTGGTCAAGCAAAGCTCTGCTTATACTGTGGTGGTCGCGTTCCGCCGACTTCGCACTTCTATTTTCTGTGGTTTGAACAATGACTTTATTCGATCTACAGACCTATTTTAGATAAAGTTTTACTTGTCCTATTTTCGCACAAAATCCTTTTCTTTAGCTAGAAGTTGACAAAGTATTATAATGCATAGAGTGCCTTATATTATGTTTGTGAAGGGAGTTAGAATAATCGTAATTGTATAGAAATGTATTTTATAAATTATTAACATATTATTATTTAATAAGTGCCTCGTGTTCCTGACAAATTCTAAAATATTTCGCGAATGATTTGGGTTTAAATTTCTCGTTGAGAGGCTAAAATTTATGTCGTACGACTTGTTCACTGTTTTGATATAGCGTCAATTTTATAGACAGCTCTTTAAAATTAATTAAAATGTTTAGAGAACAATATGAGAGATAAAATTTGCTTTCAGAATAGGCTAGATGACTGGTTTTTTTTTATTGTCCTATTCAAATGTAGCCCATAAATATAGCTGATTAATGAAAAGAAAATTAAAATCTGATCAATAATAAGCAACTTATAAGCATTTTAATATCATGCTAGACAGAGAGGCGAAACAGCAAATGGTGACGTCACTTCTCAGGACGCCATATAAATTATATTCTGACAAGTAAGGCGTGACGTCATTTTTTGTTTTGTGGGAAAGGGACAGAGTTGTCTCTAACAAAAACTTTAAACGCTCATATATCAGAACATTATTAACCGATTTAAATAATGTTTTCAATTACCATACTATATACAATTAAATTCTTCATCAAAGCTATTGGTTTCAACGATTTAAACATCAGTCATCTAGCCTATTGTACGACAAAATCGACGCAATTTTAGGTATAGACGCCATGGGTATCTAATAAATAATTTTTAATACTTTTAAGATACTAGCTTCTATTTTTGAACAAGAAATCAATGAAGTTTTTAATTATTTGTAAATCGTATTCTTTTATATACATTTGAATACAAAATATGACACATTTGTAATAATAAAGCTCAGTCTCAATAACGCGACATGTGTGATCTGACAAGCTCAAATCTGTAATTTGACACTTATCGCAATAAAATAAGCTTAAGAATAAGCTTTCAATCTTTTGTAAGCAACAGAATATCAGTGTCACGTCACGTTACTCAGATAAATGTACTGCTGTTATTAGCGTTTCATTATTTTTTTAACACTTTTGTTTAAAAATATGAAAAAATAACGATCACAATCAATTTAAATTAACGTTCAATTATGTAGAATCTAGTCTATGATCTCTGCAATATTGTTTTATGTTGCTGGCCTGGGAAATATAGTACCCGACCTCGGCTAAGTGGAGTAGGCTTCCTAATAAATCTGTCCCTTAGTTTGTAAGTGTTTTTTTAATTATAAAACTCCACAACTTTCGTTTGTCTAATTACATAGATGGCAGTGGGAGTAGACAGTAAATCTGACACTGATTTGGTTGTAAGATACAATACAAGTTTAAACTTAAAAGAATCTGAATCTGCGTTTTTGCATTGTTCCTCAGAAGTGAGATATAAAAATCATGTAAGTAGTTATCTCAAAAAAGTGGTTATGCCCTTTTTTAACCCAAAGCCCACCGTCTTGTATTTTAATAAATGGATTAACTAATCATACTTCTAGATTAGACATTAAAAAATTATATAAATTTTCATTTAAGTAAAATTATTATTTAGGTTTAAAAAGTTTGTCTCGTAATTTTTTGATATCCGAATGCATACCTAGACCTACGCTTCATGAAAAGTTTTTTTTATTTAATTTAATAAATATATTACTTATTTAAAATAATTATAATGTTGTCAGTTATTTATTTTCCCATCTGGTACAGTACCCGCCAAACAAGTTGTCAAATTTTCTGCATGGAAAAGAGGTTTATTCCCTTTGATCACCCAGGTGAATCTTTTCATTTCATTTTCTCAATAATCCTCGTTTCTTGTGAACAAAGTGGAAATTAAAGTCCAACACCTAAAAAATATATATATGAAAATTGCCATAAAGAACCTGTAACTACTGACATACAATTCGGGGTACAAAGTCATGTAGTCCTAGAAGTACACATTACTATTACTTTAGATTATTGCCATGCAACGCTACTTTCAACCGACTTCAAAAAAGGAAGTTCTCATTTCAACTGTATGTTTTTGTATGTATGTTACGCGATTACTCCGCTAATTAGGAACTGATTTTAATTTTTTGTTTGGTAGGTAATACTTCAGAGGTGATCCCATATTTTTTTTATCGAAATCGGTTCAGTAGTTTGGTTTTTAAATCAAAATTACTGGAAATTATGAAGATATCATCCAGGTATTCGAAGTTGAAGTCGGTTGTATTTTATTTTAAAAGCGTATTATTAGTCCCCGCGTTTGTTATTATCCTTACTAACATATATTTTCGTGATTTCTGGACTTATGGGAAAAAAAGAAACACGAATTAATTTAGCACACATGGAATGTCCCGAGGTCCCAGCAGATTGGATACTAATAAAATAAATGACTTCCTGAAGCGATGAACCCTAAATTTGGATCCATCTCCCACGCTGTTTTGGGTGAAAATAAAGAGTGCGGCGATATAAAATACAACAGTTCCGTAGTATTTTTGATGGGTGATTGTAAATGCACCACACTTTTTTGTTATGTTGATTAAAAAAAATATTTTACATACGTCATTGTATGTTGGAAATAATTATATGGCTCATTATTAATTCGCCACAAAGTAATTTAATAAGTTTGGCCACCAAATACCCAGATGGTTAGCGACGGTATGGGTGAGGATATTAAAAATTTACTGTCTTATGCATACGACACTAAACGGTATTTTAATACCTTTTATAACCTATTTCTATCGTCTTCTTTTTCATACTCAAGTCGTAATTCGAAAGAAATTGACAAAACACTTTTTGACTAAAATATAATTTAAGTGAAATAGAAGAACGTTTACGTTTAATTCAAAATTTTTGTTTTGAATTATTTAATTACTCTTTTAATTTCTTTAATTTTCATTTTATCTAAAATTGGTTTAGAAGAGGTTTTAGTGTGTGTGCATCAGACGTATACAGTAAAAGACATATTTTTACTCAAAAACTTTACACTATTGTGACCGGCAAGAATGACGCCTCGGTAAACATGGAAGACAAGACCAAACATCCAATGTATCAGTAAAGTGATACTTTAGACAATTATTGTATACCTACTACCTTTGATAGAGAGCTAGATCCTCCACGCCTACTACCTAATTATTTTGTAATTTAACCTAAATATAATGAAATTCCCGTATTTTTTTCTGAATTCCTCGATCTATTAAGGTTTGATTTGTGGTTGAACTGTTTTTTTTTTATTTTCAAAATAATTATAATTTTAGATGGATCTGACTTTCCGCAGACCAGACGTGAATATCATTGACCATTTTTTTATTTTATATCATTTGCCACATTCAGAAATATTATGCTGCTAATGACTGGCACGTAACGTACCTATAGTCTGTGCTATCTATGAAGTTAAAACTTAAGTTAAAGTTAAAACTACTCTTTTTAAATTGTGTTTCGAAATCGCTCATTGAAATAGAAAATAAAACTATGTTGTAAGTTGCAGCTAAGACTATTTATTTAAAAGCCAGCAGGTGCAGTGAGTTGAAATAAATATAAAAACATCTTAGAGCAGGCGCCGTCTTTTACAGATTGGCCGTTTGTTGTTCAGCAAGGAACCCTAAAAGTAACAAAAAAGCACACTAGGAAGAAGTGAGTCACCGACAGAGTGGAGTGCATTCCCGGTGATTCACGCCACTTCCCAGTATGATCCCAATGTTGGGATGACTGGAATTCCTGCCACGAGAAGATTTGGATCACTATTTGTTACATAATGTGGGCTATATTTGTGTTTAAAGCCTGTGACATTCTGGCCTAGCTCTTACAAGGAAATAATACCACTAGGCCAGCTGCATAATGGGAAATGTCCTAAGCCCTTTTTATGACACAAACCTTGTTTTTTTTGTTACCTATGGAATGAGAGACGAGACGAAAGAGGCGTTCGCCTGGTGGTATTATGCGATTTTTGTAAGTAAGTTGGTAGGTTTTTAGGTAAGTATATACATACCTAGTTAAATTTTCTAGCTAACCGATAACAACAAACTGTGACAAAAAGAGACAATTACTGTCACGTTCTTGTTTTAATTTATGGTTATGTATTTATATTATAAACCTCATCCACCAAAAAAAAAGTAATAAATATTAAAAATAATAAAAAAGTTACAAAGTAAACTAATAAATATTTCAAAAATAATACAACTTTTTGCGTAATTTCACAACTCTGTAGAGAAATTGTTTCTGTAACCAAGTGGCGCCATCTATGTTTCCGGTGCGGACATTTCAACTGAAAAACGCTAACTCATCGTTCAACTGTAAAAATATTGATTGCTACTAAAACCAAAAACACAACCTTACGACTTGAGTTCCGATAAAATTTAGATTTACATGTCTCAAGAACAAACTCCTGCCATAACGCACATAGCAGATGTTCTTAGGTAAATGAAACTTATTCTTGAGACAAGATGCTGGTTCATTTCATGTAGGCGCTTAAATCCACAAAATAATTATATACATTTTTCTCTAAATTTCTATACAAAATTTAATCTTGTGATAATACTCGTATTAGAATTTTATTTTATAGTTGGAATTGAAATACGACAGGAAAATTTAAATAGAGTACTTCCTGGTTCATGCAGTGTTTTGTTCAGATACATTATTTTGCCCGCCTTGACTTTAATATATTTATCAAATAAGAACGATAATATAATATTTTTTAACTAAAATAATTTATAAAATGGATAAATTAATAAACAAGTCAACAAATTTAAACACAGGAAATAGTCCAACTAATCAAATAACCCACCCCTGACTGTTTACCCGGTGGAAAGGTGCCCTGACGCTGGCGGCATTTCTCCGCTGTACACATACACAGATACACATAGACACACACATACACATACACATATAACTGTACATCGTATACATCTGTATACATAGATTACATAGATATACATAGTAATAATTGGCTGTATAACAATGGCAACCCTTTGCACCAGGAACGATCTGGAGCGGGAGTCACCATTCATATCCCTAATCCGGCGCCCTATCTCTCGGATGAAATTTTTAAATAGAATAATAAGTATTATTTATTTTTATAATAAGCAGTATTTATTTTTTAAATAGATATAATAAGTATTAATCTTATCATAGGATTATCTTTAGTTTAGTATGTCCTTTTGTTAGTAGGAAGTGGCGCCCTCGCCACAAATTGCGTTAAGTTTCGAAAACTTAGCTACGGAGGCGGCAGGCGATGCGCCTGATAAGTTTCTAAGAGCATGATATCAAGATGTCTTTTTTAGCGTTCCAGATTCGAGAAACATAGCAAAGGAAAGGTGTATTGCAGGTAAAATTAATGAAGGCGTTGCTTGACTTCGGGAACTTCAAGAACTATAATCAAGAGTGGTGTCTTTTTACTGTAAACAACCAACGACAATGATAAGATGAATGGACGGGAAATAACCGCACGGATTTTGAAAACTATATGTTATGCCGGCTCTCCACTCGCTTCAGTCATACTCTGCCTTTACGACATGCGAGCCGTACGATACGACAATACAAACTTCTAATACATGTACAAGTTTCTCTTTTTGTCATGCAGTAATTAGATTCGCTATCTCTATTTTCCGGCAAATGTAATATGCATACTTTTAGCTAGGTATGCGTGATTGTGTTGTCTTTTAATATTGATCGATTTGCAAGCGCTGGGCCCGTCCATTCCATTATCACCGTCGCTGTATACAACTACAAGATTAGGGGCTTGATTTTTGAATTATTCGAATTAATTTTCGCATAAGTTCATAGAAATTGGACATATTTTTGTGCGAAAAGAAAACTCATGCGTACTTACGTATCGAAGATTAAAGGCCAAATGACCTTATTTAAAAACACTGCTTCAGTTAACAAACGCATTTAACTTATGGGCAATATTAACTAGCATCATTTTAAGTAAAGCCGTAAGTTTTTAGTAGGTTTTGAAGGTTTTTAGTTGAACCATCTAAACTTATTAAAAATGTTGCCGCTCTTATCTGATAAGCTGCAAAGTAAAAGACAGCTATGTTTTTAGTAATTTAAATCTGTCAAATACATATATATATGTCTCTAGAATTGGTTATAGTAAGATACGAAGTTTTTTTTAATGCAATCGAGGGACGAGACGAGCAAGACATTCGCGTGGTGGTAAGCATCACGCTTGCCACTAACAGTAGCAGTGCCAGAATTGTGAACTTGCGAACACAATCCTGCGCCGCACTGTACCACAGAATAAATAATAGTACTCCGTAACTGTACTGCGCTCGTCACCCTGAGATATTAGATGTTAAATCTCTTCATACCCAGTAATTTTTCTGGTTACATTACTGCCATATAGCTCAGCGGTAGTGTGTCTGCCTTCAGAGCTGTAGGGGGCGTGGGTTCGATCCCCACCAAGGGCAAACATTTCTGTGACGAACATAAATGTTTGTTCTGTGTCTGGGTGTAGTATGTATTATAAGTATGTATTTACAAAAAAAAATGTATATAAGTATTCTATCAGCTATCTGGTTTCCATATTACAAGCTTTGCTTAGTTTGGGGCTAGATGGCGCTGTGTGAAAAAATGTCCTGCGATATTTATTTTATTTATTACTCTTTAAACCGGAACACAGCAATACTTGCACACTAATGCTTGGCGCTTGAATAACTGGGAAAGGTGTGGTGGTACTTCCCTAGGCGGAATCTGCAGTTGAATCCTATCACTGCACTAGTGCCTATGTCCTTAAACTGCATCCATGAACCGAACCACCGGAGGACGGGCAGCAGCGTCCTCTCGGTTAAGGGGGCGACTAATGCCAAAAGTAATTAAAAGGTGTATTTTTAAACACATAGTTTAATGATAAAGAACGTAAATATTCAGATTAAAAAATACTACAGGTAGGGGAAAAACCTAAAGAAGCCGAGTAACCGAATAGAATTTTGCAAAATAATCCAGTTTATAAAAAATAATAATTACAAATTACCAACAAAAAAGAACTGTTTTAATACAAATGCTCTAAATTATCAGCGACAGCACCACATTATTTTTTACGAATTACATAGCTAAACTAATGTTTTAGCACAGTAGCCGTTTATTTTTTTTATTACATACTTACATTTTGAATAATTAAATAAAACCCCACCTAAATTGCTCAAAGCCATCATCATCATCAATTGTATCATGCGATTTTCGACTCTAAACTAATGCAAGACGCGCGGGTGAAATCTGTTATTTTTCTGGCATTAGTCGCACTCTTAACGGCGGTGAGCATTCTGCGATCCCCAAGCCGCCTGCCAAGCGAGACCAACAACAAATGCAATAGTCAATCATAAAATAGGACTTCGTATCTTCATCATTAGCCAACGTCGTCCATTGCTGGACGAAGGCCCTTAACTTAAGGCCGGGTATAAAGCACATTTTCTATCGAGGAAACAATAATCAATCGTATTTTCAACCACAAAAGTTACTAAGACGGATGTTCTTCTGTAACATTTTGTATATTTGGGCTTTAAATATAGTAATTTGACTAAATAAATTTTATTTTGCGAGGGGCAAATTTGGTAAATACAAGCCTTAATAGTTGTTTGCCATAATGCCCAAGCTTGCGTTTTTTTTATGATTGACTATTTATTGAATTTGATGTTGGTCTCACAGTCTCTGCAGCGTCAATGGTATTCAGACGCAGGCTTGGTGGAAAAAAATACTGGAAAAAGTTGGTGGACGTTTCACACACAGCCATCTAGCCCCAAAGTAAGCAAAGCTTGTCCTATTCCCATAGTACAAGCTTTGCTTACTTTGGGGCTTACTAGGTAGGTAGGATAGAATAATTATAATACTTTTACGTTATTCTTATCTCTTACTACAGTAGAGATTGGAAAAAAAGGTTAACGTTAATAAGTAGGTAAGTATATTACTGCAAAGACCATGAAAAAGGTATAGAGATGAAAGACGTTGCTAACAAAGGTATATACTGATACGTAGTACTATAATTTATTCTGTGGTACTGATAAAGTTGCCGAGCCAGTTCATTATTAACCGAATTGAATCTAACGTCATTGCATAATATCGCATAAATACAAAATAATACACGTGTAAAACTCGTGCCAAAACTCACGTCATCCACGCTCTCAGTCTCTCAGTCCTTTATATTTATTCAAAATCCTTACAATAATCATACTTAGCGTTCATTTTATACCGATTTGCATTTGAACGCCCTATTAATACCCCCATATTTCTTTTTATAAGCAAACAAGAAGCCTAATTGCATTTTTGAATTTGGACCGGGGTTCGATGTTTAAATTTCGAATGTGGAATGCGTGGATGAGTGATGCGATGCGTGCGCAAGAGAGCGAGTTCTGATTGGCTATTGTTTGAAGTGCAGCTTGTAAGTTGAAAGTGCATCTGGCCAGGGCTGTCAGGTATACGTAAACACTGATATAGTTTTTTTTTTCAATGGAGTGACGAGATGAGCGTGACGTTCGCCTGGTGGTAAGGATCACGCCTGCCCTCAGTAGCAGTGCCAGAATTGTGAACTTGCGAACAAAATCCTTCGTAACACTGTACCTACTGTGCTCGTCACCCTTATGCTAGGGCTTCACCTGCGTGTAATGCCATTATTTAGCGCGGTATTTGATACAGTACGCAAATATGGCCGGGTGTTAGCACGCTAATGGGCTATTGGCATTATTAATGTCGTTAGACGTTAGGCGAAAATCAAAGTCAAATGATAGCGTGGCCGCCCATGTAACGCATTGTTTAATGCATCATTTATTGCACGTTAATTATTCCGATAACTGGACATAAAGCGTCACGCAGGTGAAGCTTAGAGCTTTAGCTTAAGCTAGCATTAGAAAGTGAAACTTCCTAAAAGTCACAATTTCTCTTGTCATACGCAAATTACACAAACACACACCTAATTATTAGGTAAGTACATTGATTTATTATGAGATTACGTGATGTAAGATCTAGAAGTCTGCAAGTAGTCGCGTGCGTGAAGGTCGAGACATATATTATGATCGGTAAGTATACCTACTTAGATCGGTAGGTCGGGGGAATCCGGTGAGCGGTTTTCCATATAAACGTAATCCCCTATTTTCTTCCTGGATATTTACCTCTAGACTCTAGAGCAATTATTGTATTTTTTTTTAAAGTCTAGGTCTACTGTAGACATTTACGGCCTTACTATAAAACGCCGTTCAAACTTAGTCACTGCTTAAACTTCTCTGTCTTGTTCTCGCACGTGACATTTCACGTCAGCGAGAAGTTGTAAGAGCATCTTGAACAGTGACTAAGGATGAGCGGCGTTTTATAGTAAGGCTGATTACGTCTCTGTCATTTCCTTTTTTTCAACCGACTTCAAAAAAGGAGGTTCTCAATTCGACAGTATGTTTTTTTTGTATGTATGTTACGCGATTACTCCGCCAATTATTAACTGATTTTAATGATTCTTTTTTTGTTTGGTAGGTAAGACTTCAGAGGTGGTCCTATATCTATCGAAATTTGTTCAGTAGTTTGGTTTTTAAATCAAAATTCTTAGAAAATATGAAGATTTCAAAATATGAAGATGTCATCCAGATATTCGAAGTTGGATTCGGTTGTATTTTTATAAAATAGCGTATTATCAGCAACTAAGTATTAATTGCTAAAATAAATTTAAACCTTTACCTTAATATTTTCATGTGATACTCCCTGGCAGGACCACTTTCATTTTACTAGGTAATAATTACATAATAAAAATGTATAAAAATTGTATATTTTTGTAGTCTTCATAGTTATCTTTGGAGGGTTTTATTTTCTTTAGCAGTTAGTTGCTGAAAAAAAAGAAAATGACAGAGACATGTCTACAGTAGACCTAGAATTAATAAAATAAATTTTTCTAAATGCATTATCAAGGAACAAAATAGGGGAGTAGGTACGTTTGTTTGGAGAATCTCTCACCAGATTCCCTCTGTTATGTTTATCGTTAATTATTGCATAGACCAAAAATATTGAAGCTCAACTACATAGTATGTTTTTATTTGTGATCGTACGAAGGGTTTAAAATCTGACATTTGTACAAAAAATCCTCGTACAGTTGGCAGCCCTGCATCTGGTTCGATGCGCCGGTGTATTCACATTCACAGTAAAGGTCTGCTAAGGTGTGGGTAACACAAAGAATGTTATAAGGCGTATTATATAGATATTAGATAATATTGATTTGTGAATTGGTAGGGACCAATTTCCGGTCTACTCATACAAGATCTTATAAGCTAAAATACACAATACCGGGTTTAAAGGAACCGCTCCCGAAACCGAAGAAAAGTGAGTGATAGTACCTACCTACTTGTTGGCGACGTTACTTTTTTTTATATTTTTTCGAGTTTTAGTTTTTTATTCTTCATTTTAAATAATTCGTTTTGTTTTAGTTTTTTGTACTTATTTTGATATCAGTCTTTTTATGAATGCGGCGAAGGAAAGGAGATTTTTCTAATAAAGTGTTGAAAACCTATAAAGTGGCTTCTGTTTTGTAGTTGGTCTGCTACACTACTGGTCATTAGAAAAGACAAAAAAAAATGTAGCTAAAAATAATTAATTAATTTAATTTGTTTAAATTATGGATTTAAATAATTATGTCACACTAAATAATTATTAAATATAATTATGCGAAAAAGACCATTCATTAGTCGATTAAATATTTTATTGATTATTAAACTTTGTGAATTGTATAAGTAATAATAATAATAAAACAAAATGTAATTCATATACCTATATAATTTTATTAATATTGTGACTTACAGTGAATTATTGTGTACATTCATTCCTGTGCTTCGCAAATAAATAATTTGAATGAGAAAATAATAATACTTTAAAAAAACAACCGACTTCAATTTCGACTACCTGGATAACATCTTTTTTTAAATACCAAACCACTGAACTGATTTCGATTAAATTCATATGGGACTACCACTGAATACTACCTACCAAACAAATAAATAATCAGTAAAATCAATTCATAATTGGCAGAGTAATCGCGTAACAAACATACACAAGTAACTTTAAAAAAACAATATTAATATGGGACCACCTCGGGAGTAGGTAAACGTATACCCTTTAAAATAAAATAAAAAAAATTCAAAATCGGTCCACAATTGTCGGGGAAATCGTGAACATACATAAAAAAAGACATATATTATATTATATACCGTCGAACTTAAAACCTCCTCCTTTTTCGAAGTCGGTTGAAAAAAACATTTTTTCGAACTAACTTTTCCCATGCCAATCTTTGGACCAAAATACGACATAGCTTTTTAACCGTCTTCAAAAAAGGAGGAGGTTCTCAATTCGACTGTACGTTTTATTCTCAACTTCCGGCACATCGACTAAGTATTTGTCGTACCTATCTATGTTATGTTTCTTGCATTGCGCATTGTAGCAAAACACTTACTTATAAACCAGAAAGTGCATCAATACAATACTTACCTCATATTAATATGCAAACAAGCCAAAATTGTGCCGGAAATAGAACCATCCTTCTTATTTGCGACCGCCATGAATAATTGAATATATTTTACGCATCAGAAATGCAAGGGACGCACGCGCACGCGCATGCCCCATGACATATCATTATGCGGTTTGGTAATTTGACACTCGATGTTTAATATATTTTAGAGACTTGAAACATACTAACCCATGAGGACAACTATTACATATAGCCTCACTCACTCATCAGGCTGAAGACGTCCACTGCTGGACGAAGGCCTCCTTGAAACGATTACTTAGTTGATATTTGGTTGATATAAATAAAGTATGGCAATCTCACAAAAGATTCATTTTATTATTATAAAATGGTCAACTGGTGATGTTGCAACGAACATTGTCGTCATTATTCTACCGAAAAATTAATTGGAGAAAGACTGATTTAAAAAAAAAAAAAAGTTTCTTTTTTGTTTATTTTCAATTTTCTTAGGCTCCCGGACTATAATAGATATACATATAGGTACATATCTTTATACAAAGTAAGAAAGTATTTAACTTTCTTACGTTTTGGTAAAATTGGGACATTACCAAAACAAAACTACAAACATATTTTATTAGGTTAAATAACCCATTATACGGTGCCGGAGTCAACCCTATAATTGGCACCATATCCCCTAATCGGGTATATCGGGGCGATCTAAGACAATGTGGCTCACCGACTCACCCCCGACTCGAGACAAGGGTTACTTACCAGGTGTATACCTTACTGGCCGTTGCGCATCTGGATGTTGGGCTTGGAAGGTTTACAGAGGTACACAGCTTCGACTGATATGTCGACCAAAAAGGACAAACAAACATGAAGTCGTAATTGTTATTTATGATACTAGAGCGGTAAGTTGTTTACAAACGAGTAGACGAATGTACTACCATATGGCTTACCATACCATAGTCACGAGTTTGTAAATACCAATTTCCGCACGGGTGTCATACAACGTTTTTCAACACATTTGCGAGAAAACAGTATAATAGGTAATGAAACAAACTTTATTATTTTGTTTGTTAATTCCAGTTGGAAAGTCGCAACAATCTTTGAAGTTTCTAATATGAAAATGGCGTGTATTTGCAAATGGCACCACGTGCGCGTGGTGAAAATTAGAACTACCTCTTTCGTCTCATTTTCTCTTTAGTATTAAAGTGAGACAAACGTATGGAACAAAAGCGCTTCCAAGGAGGTTCGATCATTCAGGTTATTTATTCTCGTAATGTGAAACTCCTTGGTGTAATTCTTATATATTATTATGGAAATTTAAAAAAAGATAAAGTAAAGGATACGCACGGTGCTATACAACGGAGTATGCAATAAAACAGGTACTTCGCTGAGAGTACCTATGTTTCCGCACATTCCGTTGAACGGTGTGTAATTTTTAACTTTCGGACACTATGTATCAAGGCTTCATAAATGCATTTTTTGAGTAAATTTGTTGAAAAAATATAGATTTGCTGGTGAAACTTCAGTTAGTCACAACAACGTGAAGTGGCTAGCCTTTCGGTATTTTACAGAACACACTAGGTAGCGCTCGTGGCGTAGCTTGTCTAGGTGATTCTAAACGATCACCGATGTTAAGCAACGGACGGTCCGGTCAGTCTTCGGATGGGTGACCGTGAGTGGCATTTATTTCTGAGCGCTACCGTGGATCGGATGACACGTTAAATTGTTGGTCCCGGTTGTTTGTTCTAGTTTCTATAATAACAACCGTCAGCCAAGTCAGAGGCCTTTGGGCGGCACATTAAGTCTGACACTAGGGCTGGCCACTCAGCCTATACGAACTTACTTACTTTTTTTTAGAACACACTATGATTAGTGTGCAAAAGAACTACACGACCTCATCTCGCCATCACCATTCTTCTATAACACAACCAAACGCTCGAGGAAAAGACATAACTCTCTCTAGGCTCTTACGGTGGAAATACCTTTTATTCCAAAACACCTTTTTGGCAACAACAGAAGAGGTTTTTTTAATATACATTCAAGTGACGAGACGAGCAAGACTTTCACCTGATGGTAAGCGTCACGCCTGCTGCCATTAACAGTAGCAGTGCCAGAATTGTGAACTTACGAACACAATCCTGCGCCGCACTGCGCTCGTCACCCTGAGATATTAGATTTTAAATCACTTCATACCCAGTAATTTCTCTGGTAACATTGCCCTTCAAACCGGAACACAGTAATGCTTGCATAATACTGCTTGGCGGTTGAATAACTGGTAAAGGTGTGGTACTTCCCCAGTAGGACTCTGCAGTAGAGTCCTACCACTACAAAGGTATGGAATTCCTTACCAGCTTCTGTCTTTCCGTACTTGGCAACCTGGGAGTTGTTCAAGAATAACGTGAATAGGTACTTCTTAGGCAAGCGTGCTCGAGCACATCGTCATTCACCCATCAGGTGAGATTGTGGTCAAACGCACGGCTAGTTTGTTGTAAAACAACTAGTTTCCTACTCTATAAGTTGATAGCTCTATACCGCGTCGGTGTCTTCATCACGGCCATAAGACATTGTAAAGGGCGTTTAAATTGGCTTTTTTCCAATTAATGACCACCTGGACGTGACTTACCCTTCCTTACCCTTCAAGGTGTTTCGGGAAAAGGTTATACGGAATCGTTAGATGGTAATTTATAGCGATACCTTTTAGTAACCCAAAAAAGTTTGTATAGTTGTATTAGTACAATCAAAGTATTTAAGACTATTTAAAATAATAATAATAGGTACTTATAGCATAATAATCAGTCTTTTTACTAGTTCACTACTGCACTTAATTAATTTTAAAAGGTTTAAAAGATCTTGGGTTTTTTTGGTTCTATTAAACCAACACAAACTGATTGAGACATTTTACTTTCAAAAGAATCGAAAATCTTTGTTATGTAAAGATAATCGATGTAGGTCACAATAAATAAATAATATGTACGTTGTACGTCGTACGACGTACATATTATATGGGATTAATATATTTATATATTTTGTTTTTTTTTTTTAGGCATAAGCCTTTATTAACTACTACAAACTACAAATACTACTTAGCCTACTACAAAACAAAAAACAATAGAATTTTATCCAGACCGATGAAAGTCTAGAGACAATCCAAATGCTCTTAACTTAACTTGAATTGGATTAACAAAATAATCAACAAAATCAATTCATAATTGGCGGAGTAATCGCGAAACATACAAACCAAAAAAAAGAGAATGTTGAGATTTTTGAAGTCGGTTGAAAACGAACTTCAATGGCGGCCTCTTTCATAATAAATACGTATTTCCACGTAAAATTTGTAACTATTTTTTAACGTATTTACGTAACGTACAATATTTTTGGAAAATAGCAATTCGATTGTTGTTCTTGTTTTTTGTTTTTTTTTTTCCAAAATGTGTAGAAATCTATGACAGAAATGTAATTGTTTCTTGATTTCTTTACTAAGATATTTTGTATCCAAGGTCAGACATTTCAATCCAGTCCATTAGATTCCAATAAGATTTAGAACTCAAGTCCAAGAATTATTTATCGGTCAAATTGGTCTTGTAATCCCATAACAGTGTACAGTAATTTTACTTTCGACATGCGAGGCCCTTTGGTTCGGTTGCAATTACATAACCAATCGAAACCGATATTGAAATTGGAAACGCAACGTAATAGCTAGCACTCATGCAAGTACCTGCGCCTGGTGCCTATACACTTTAGTTCATACATTTGACGTAGGTAGGACCTATTTGTATATTGTATCGAGAAAGTCATGATATTGGGACCAGCAGGCTAATCATGTAAGTAACTGTTCGGATCGCGATTCGGATACTAGTTGTCAAAAATTGTCACTTGTCATTGTCCCGCCAAAACTCATTTGACCCTGCAAGGCAGGGTCGCCAAAATACCGACGGATTTGCTTAACTTAATAAAGGAAATCAATGCATTCGTTCGATAACGATAGCGAGAGAAATCCCTCCGTGATAACGTAAAGCTGTGACAGTGACAAGTGAACATTTTTGACAACTCGTATCCAAATCGCGATCCCGAACAGTTACATGATTAGCCTGCTGGGTAAGTCCTCAAGGGAGAATAGGGTGAGCGCTTCTCCATACAAACGTATTCCTCTATTTCCTTCCTGGATAAGCTGGAGCTATCAGTTTTTATTAGATTCTGAAAAAAAAATTACACAGAAACGTCTACAGTAGACCTAGATAAAAAAAATTGCTCTAAAAGCATTATCCAAGAAGAAAATAGGGGAATAAGTTTGTTTGGAGAAGCGGTCACCCTATTCCCCCTTAAACTGCATCCAGAACCACCAGACGACGGGCAGCAGCGTTCTCGGTTAACGGTACGGTGAGCATTCTGCGATCCCCAAGCCACCTGCCAAGCGTGAGGATTATGGCAATCTGAAGGCATATATTAAAGAGGAGGCCTTCGTGCAGCAGAGAAAGTCTTTCGGGCTGATGATGATTTGTAGCATGATAGCTACAGGTTCTTCGAGCATATACCAATGGAGATGGCAAGCCAAGGCTTAAGGTTAAAGCGATTTTTCAAACAAATGTTTCCTTCACCTCGATGGATAACAGACTAACCGTGCCAGTCAAAAACAGCATACTATTTTTGATAGGTGGCCTAAGAAATAAAATAAAAACTTGACAATGGCAGCCACGTCTGGTCTGCGCAAAGTCAGAGCCATCTATAATGAGCTTCATTTATTTGCCTGTCAGGAATCCGCCCATGGTCAATGACCATTTATATAGGTAAGTAGATAGATAAACCCTTTGTTTGTGTTGAGTTTGTTTTAGTTTAGTGTGTGCTCATACGAATAGTATGAAAGTTCGTTTGAAAGTGTGCCATGCGTGTCTACCTCGTCCCCCGCAACCTACCTACCTTTGGCAGAGAGGTACACATTGGACTGCCACTTTCAATGGTTTATTATGCTCGAAGGTTTTACGGAGGTGGTTCTATATTTGTAAGAAGTAAGTTTTTTTAATAGCTGTTAATTATAGAATGATGCCGAGAGTATTATGGCTTATAAAGACCTGGCACCTGGCACCCGGACCTGGGTATGTCCTTAAACTGCATCCAGAACCGCCGGAGGACGGGCTCCTCTTAGTTAACGGTGGTAACACTATGCGATCCCCAAGCCGCCTGCCAAGCGTGGGGATTATGGCACCCCCTCCCTATTAGGGGGAGGCTTTCGTCCAGCAGTGGACGTCATCCGGCTGTTGATGTATGGCTTATAAAGGCTGGTAAAGAGAAGAAAAAAAACCCAAGTTCTATGGAGTCAACGGCAAAGACTGTCGACTCAGTCTATACTACGACTTTACTGATCTTATCAAAGATACACCACCCAAATTATCCACCACACGAGCATAACGTCGCCATCTAAATGTAAATGAGGTGCCATCTGCCACGCCACCTGGTGAATTAATTATGGCACGCGCCTGCATGCGACAATATTTGGTGGGTCTCTATGTCGCGTAATTGTTCATAAAATTATTGTAATTTAGGAAAAAACAAAGTGGCAATCAATAGTAGAGTTAATGTCTGTCGAAAATAAAAAGCTTGGGTTTTGGCGCCAGCGTGAAAAATGATTGTCCCATCGAATTTATTTTCCAACTACGTTACTCGTGTTTTAAGATTACGCTTTTTAATGCAATGGAGTAATAAGACGAGTGAGACGTTCGCCTGGTGGTAAGCATCACGTCTGCTCAAAACCATAGCAGTGTCAGATGTCAAATCTCTTCATGCACAGTATTTTTTCTGGTAACATTACCCTTCAAACCGAAACACAGTGGTGCTAGCACACTACTGCTTAGCTGTTAAATAACTGGCAAAGGCGTGGTACTTCCCCAGGTGAATTCTGCAATAGAGTTCTACCGCATTACAGTAAAAATAGCCCAAGCCGCCTGCCAAGCGTGGGGATTATGGCAACACCCCTCTATAAAGGGGGAGGCCTTCGTCCAGCAGTGGACGTTTTATGGCTGACGACGACGACAGTAAAAATATATGATATTGTCTCATCGAATTTATTTTCCAACTGTGTTACTTGTGTTTTAGGATTCCGTTTAATAAGTAACTCGCATAAGTGACTTCCACATAAAAAAGACACAAAAGTGTTATTGGACGCATTCTTAGTAAGATAGATTATAGTTGAAGTCGATGAAATTCATTGGCGTATGTCTATCCACCAACCCGCAGCTGGGCCAGCGTAGTGAATATAACCGAACTGCTAAACAGTAGGTAGCGCTGCCCGAGTGGGTGTTTCCCGATAATTATAATCTGGGTGTCTTCAAGTGGCGAGTGAATCGGTTTCTTCTAGGCAAGCGTGCTCCATCGTAAACTGCATCTTCGTTTATCCTCAGACGAGATGGCAGTCAAACGCAAACCTATACCATATTTAAAAAAAAACTATCTCCCTTCGAAGGTAAACCTAAGTCCAGCACTGGATCATTAAAAAGTAGAATATGTTACCATAAGGATATTTTTAACTGGTTTTAAAAAACAACGGTTTCCGTAATTAGCATGACAACACGCGCCGATGATTTAGCCTGATAGATGCTCAGATGGGTCGGGGGCTTTATGGTCATTTCCAACCCCCTAATTGTCATTTTAGTGAATTACTGTGTAATTATAATGTGGCCGAAGAATTTATGCGACTCGGTGATCTTTAGGAATTCGTAATACGTAAGTACTTAGGGATAAATCTCAGTAGATACAGGAGACAGATACACTATGGATCTATAGTGAGGTTTTATTTACTCATTCAAAAATTCAAAATTTAACTAGGAGATACCTGTATCGCAGGGTCTATTACGGATACAGTTGATTACAAAATAATCTTCTATCTATACATATAATGTGTGTAAATCCAGAACTGTACACTATTTCTATCTTACCAGTAAGAACCACCTAATACTGGATCAACGGGCACACAAAATATCGTTTGCGCGATTCAGGACTCAGGATTCATAATACCTAAAATAAAAAGCTTTACACCTACACTAAAAAAGGCAGCCGCAGTCGAAGTCCGAAGAACCGCAGTGGAAGTCGCAGGAACCGGTGGATGCAAATGGCATGTTGTCGTACAGTGTGACGGTCTAAGGGGGAGGCCTTCGTTCAGCAGTGGACGTCTCCAGGCAGATAATGATGATGATGGTGACGTAAAAAAAAACATCTTTTCAACCGACTTCAAAAAAAGAGGTTCTCAATTCGACTGTATGTTTTTTTGTTTGTTTGTATGTTACGCGATTACTCCTTCATTATGACTTCATTTTGATGTTTTTTTTTTGTTTGGTAGACGATGCTTCAGAGGTAATTCCATATATTTTTTTATCGAAATCGGTTCTGTAGTTTGGTTTTAAATTAAAATTACTGGAATAAATCAAAATAACTGGAAAATATGAAGATGTCATCCATGTAGTCGAAACTGAAGTGAGTTTTTTTTAAAGCGTATTATTTATGCTTCAAGAATGGGCAGATATCCCATTGCGAAACGAGTACCTAAGTACTAACCATGCTTAGCGCGGTGTTATTACTAATACCGCGCTTCTTCCCGGTTTTTTCTATCACTGCTAGCCGAACCTTATCGTTAGAATAATAATTATGAAGCCCTTTGGAATGTACCAACCCAAAAATCCGATTGTGTACATTGAACTACTAGGCTACAATAAAGTACAATAGTTTATTATTAACACCAAAGTTACACGTCAAAAAGCTACTAAAAGAGCTATACTTAGTTGCGTTCTGTTACCAACTCGACACTCGTGGCATGCGTTTTGATCTAATAAATCGACGCATTGTATGCAGATGCATGGCAGTATTATAATTCAGCTGTTAACTCTGGGTTGCCAGGTTATCTATTCATCAATGAGGTTCCGGACAATCTTTTCGCAGATGGCACCAGTGGCGGTCCGGATGTGGCAAAGTCAAGTTTTCTGCTCTTGAGGGCGTTGTCGATAATCTAGTTCATGGAAATACGGGGTACTGTGCCTTGTTTTAAGAATCTACGCAGCTGTTGACGGCCTGAAAATAGATTTGTAGGTTATGTAGTTGTTTACATTTTATGTTGGACAGAACTTTAATTAGCAAGGCAAAGAATTACTGTACAAACCAGTATATGCAGATTCTCCCTTGTAATCCGAGTCTTTATAATGTTATCCGCAAAATCAAAACAAAAAACCAAAAAATATATATTATGATTGATAGTTGACTATGGCCGCATCGACGATGCGGCCATAGGCCGCATAGCATAGGCTAGCGGGAAAAAACGCAGCGAGGATTCCCATTGTTTTTTAAATGAAAAGTTTAGTACGAATTCATTACACGTGGTCTACTGATGAAACATTTACATGCATATACACACTAACACAATGAGGAATATGGACCTGGGTATGTCCTTAAACTGCAACCAGACCCACCGGAGGACGGGCAGCAGCGTCCTCTTGCTTAACGGTGGTGAGCATTCTGCGATCCTCAAGGCGCCTGCCAAGCGTGGGGATTATGGCAACACCCCTCTATAAAGGGGGAGCTTCGTCCAGCAGTGGACGTTTTATGGCTGACGACGACATACTAACATACGCTTACACTAGCCTTAAGCCAAAATATAGTAAAAAGTAATTAATTCCATTTCATATCATCTTTTTGTAAATTTATTGGCATTCGTTTTCATATAATTTTGCAGTTTGTTGAGATTTGACCGGGTGCGTGCGTTGAGAATTCATATAAAATTTATGAAAACTGGAGTGCGTAGCTCGGTGGCAGCGTTTTGTGGATAAATTGCGCATGTACCATGTACCTACGCACATATGTAGTTGATTACTCAAGCGCTCTATCGCTTTTGTGTATTCTCTAGCAGTTTTACAGGTCTTATAAATTTTCGAGAAATTACCTCAACTCGATGTGAAAATCAATTTAAGCATAAAAACTCGAATAGATCAAGGTACGAATTATTAACCACATAATTGTTTAATCTGCTTGCTCTCTTTCAAATCAAATTTAACGTCTCCATATTTTACAAATTACTTGTATGATTATTTTGTCAATAAGTTTTTGTTGTAATTTGTAAATGGACTTTCCCAATAAAAATGTAAAACAAAAGGTATTTTGTAATCGTCTTAGGTAAACTGGTGTGAGTATGGCAACCCTACCTTAGCTGCTTTACTTGCATAGAAAATGGTAATTCACGTAAAGCCTATCATTTATTCTGGGTCTGTTGTTGCTAGTGGAATTTATGGCTACAAAAGCAATTTGTTATGTGTAAATTTAAATACACTTCGCTTTTTGGATGAATTGGGCAATTTTAGTTTAGTGTAGTGTTAGAGCATGAATAAAATATGTTGTTTCAGACTGGTTCTAAATTGTAAGTTCTTTGAAGTAAGACTAGCTGGTTTCACTCGCTGTACAAAAAATAAAGAGGTGGGTAGAAATCGGCTAATACCGCTAGTTATTTCTCGAAATCGATGATTTCTAACTACGGCGCGGCACACGCTCGGCTCCTCATTTTCACCATTCACCTCAGCTCATAAGGGTATAACTATTTGTATAAGGCAGCGTGTCGATTTTCCACTGTAGTGCTTGGCTCGTAAACGTCACGTGGCTCCCCAGGAGCCACGCGCTTCCGGCGGGCTGCAAAGGCGCCTCAGCGCTACGTGGTATATATTGTCACTGTTGTATACTAATAGAGTACAAATTAGCCTGTACTGAATACAACATGGACCTTATATAGGATATACCATAACCTAATGGAGAAACTCAGGGTCACGCAACGGGCAATGGAGAGAGCTAATGCTCGGTGTTACTTTGCACGATAAAATCCGGAACGAGGATATTCGCCAAAAAACTAAAGTCACCGACATAGCTCGCAGGGTTTGCAAGTTGAAGTGGCAATGGGCAGGCCACATCGCTCGACGAACTGATAACCGATGGGGAAGAAAGGTTCTTGAGTGGCGACCGCGAACCGGAAGACGCAGCGTAAGAAGGCCTTCCACTAGGTGGACCGACGACATTGTAAAAGTCGCGGGCAACCGGTGCGCGGTGGGTGCAAATGGCAGGCTGTCGTACAGTGTGGCGAACTAAGGGGGCAGCCTTCGTTCAGCAGTGGACGCCTCCGCGCTGATGATGATGATGATGAATATAACATGATTGTAGTTATACTTAGATAATAGATCACATCAACAGCCGGAAGACGTCCACTGCTGGACGAAGGCCTCTCCCTTAAAGGGAGGTGTTGCCATAATCCCCACGCTTGGCAGGCGGCTTGGGGATCGCAGAATGGTTACCACCGTTAACTGAGAGGACGCTGCTGCCCGTCCTCCGGTGGTTCTGGAGGCAGTTTTAGGACATACCCAGGTCCAGATAATAGATAATTCTATTTAATTATTGTGGTTCTGCTTTGTTTAGACGCGTTTAAGGTATGTTATTGTTTTTTGTGGGTTCACTCTTCTTTAAATATTTACTGGCTAATAGTTTACAGCTTTCAGTCTGCTAACCGCGCCTTAACGTCGACACTATTTGGAACTTTTCCGTGTATACGAAAACTACTTCCACTACTGGTGGCTCGGCGCGTGCGCAGATCGTATCGGGGACGGCACAAAACGACATAAGGGCACATCTGCCGCCCCTACTCTATTCAAATTACATTACTGATAACAGCATTACTGTTAATTGTTAATGCGATGACTTTATCTCTTTCTATATCACAATATGTTGAAAAAAATGTGAAATTGCGTGAAAAAATTATTGAATGTTTATTTTGGAGTTTTGTTGCCGAACAAGGCGCTCTAGTGATGTTAAAAGATAAATACAGCTACTTAAGATTACTTATAGTTCTGACCAGTTAGGACTGTCCTCCATGGGCAGCAGCATGGTGATCATTCTGAGATCCCCAAGCCGTCTGCCAAGTGGGGATTATGGCAACCCATCCCTATTAAGAGGCCTTCGTCCAACAGTGGACGTTTTCTGGCTGTTGATGTACCTATACTTAAAGTTCTAGTGCGTGGTAGCATAGAGCATTATCAATCAGTTTTAATGGTCTACCGTGGACATGGGCAATTGGGCATACCCTCGAAATGCAAATACCTAGGTCATATCCAATCTTGGAGGATCTAGCTCTCTTGTATATAATCAAAGTATCCAACTCACTGGCCCAGTTCGGGTTGGTGGATTCACAATCCTTTTTTTTTAATTCCCTGCCCGTTTGCGTTTGCAGGTTTCCTTACGAAGTTTTCTCGCCTCAAATAGCCGGCTACCATTTTTCATAATGAAGGGGGAATTGGTGGCACAAAGTTCACCACGTCATCTCTTAGCCCCTTATAAATAAGACAAAATGTATCAAAACCACGTCCGTTTTCAAATAAAAATTGTTATTGGTTATGCATGTTTTTTAGCGCGAGTATTTGTATTTTTGTAGTGTTAGGGCTCTACTGCAGAGTCCGCCTGGGGAAGTACCACACCTTTGCCAGTTATTCAACCGCCAAGCAGTAGTGTGCAAGCATTACTGTGTTCCGGTTTGAAGGGCAATGTTACCAGAGAAATTACTGGGTATGAAGAGATTTAACATCTAATATCTCAGGGAGACGAGCGCAGTGCAGAACTGCAAGTTCACAATTCTAGCTCTGCTACTGTTAGTGGCAGGCGTGACGCTTAGCACCAGGCGAACGCTTTGCTCGTCTAGTCACCTGATTGTATAAAAAATAAAAAAACCTTAGCAAGCGAAGGATTCAAAGGTACGAGACGCAGAATAACTTTACTGCCGAGCGAACCACACAACTTTTTCCTTCACTACAGCGAGGAAAATGTATTTTTTTTTCATTTAGTCTTCGTGCTGGCCAGTGCGATTATTCGACAAATAATATAGGCGCTCTGACATGAATAATAATAATAATAAACTTCTAATAATGCAATTTTAGTGGACTGGCTGGCGGTATAGAAAATTATTGAATAGAAAGATTCGAATTTTAAAATTCCACGCTAGTGGATATGTAAATCACTCAGATTTCGAATAATAAACAGAACCTTTACGTTCCGAGCTTGAGGTGAAAATATAATTGTTAATCCAAAGAATGCATGATATAATATTTCAAGACATCAATTTGAATATACCTATAATAAAATTTTATCCACTTCACGCATTGTAACTACTTTCTCGAATAAAATGAAGCGACTCGAAATCATTGGACACGGCCACGGCTTGACTTAGTGGCTTACTTAACTAACTTACATCACGCTGAGATAAAAGCATAGGGAATAATTGTTTAAAATACTTTTATAATTAACAAGCATAACTTTCGAAAGGGTCACGCGTGACGTTATAACTAAACCGAAAGGAACTCATTTGTTCTCAACTCTCTGTCATCATTGGGAACAACCTTTACCCCTTAGATTCAAATATAGGTCCTTTATTTATTCTAAGCTTTACCCTAAATTCGCGGTAAAAATCTGGTGTATCGTAGAATAATGTTTTTTTACCTTCGATATAATGGGTACCATACAAAGATTAAGAAAGATGCGTCATAGCGTAATAAAACAACGTTTGAAAATAACTCCCGTGCCGTCGCGTTTACGAGTTGCGCCGGAGTGCGAAAGAAGATAGCACTTTTATGAGAGCAAAAAGGATAGCGCGCGTCTCGCTTAGTGAGCGCAGACAGGCGAGACAGTCCTTAGGGCCGTCTTCACGGGGCCATTTTAGGGCGCGATATGACATATCTTGCTCCTTATATATTATATAATATCATTGGTACCATAGCAGGTTTTGCGGGAATTCAGGGTTGGTCGCATATTAAAAATTAAAATTAAATGTTGCTGTGTTTACTTAACATCTCTTCTCAGTCCAATAAAGTTACGATTTATAACAATTTTCAACAGCGAAAGAAATTAGTTTTTATTCGACTTTATAACATAAGTAATAGAGCTTAAAATACTCACAAAAATCGTACTCGAGAGGGTCAATAAATGTTTTTTTGGGATATATTTTACTGCAGTAAGTGCGTGTACATCTGTCGATGAGAATAGATGACGGAGCTTAAAAAACGATTAATTTTAGGGTTACGAACAATCAAAAACACATGGCCAGCAGGGTGGCTATTAAATAGCCAATTAAAACGTTTTGTTTAGAGATTATTTAACAAAAAATACAAAACGTCTCAATGGGATCTGGGGAAGTTTAAAATAGGTTTAGTACTCCTACTAAGTTTGAGATAAGTAATAAGCTTGCATTGTGGACAATAGGTACTTCTACAATCGAACAATTACAAAACAACATACAATAGGGTGGGTAGATGACTGATGTTTAAATCGTTGAAAAATTGTGTTTATTATGTGTATTATGTGTATTAATTATGTTTATTGAAAACATAATTTAAATCGGTTATTTATGTTCTGATATATAAGCGTTTTAAGTTTTTGTTAGAGGCAACTCTGTCCCTTTCCCACAAAACAAAAAATGACGTCACGTCTTACTTATCAGAATATAATTTATATGGCGTACAGAGAAGTGACGTTACGATTTGTTGTTTCGCCTCTCTGTCTAGCATGATATTAAAATTCTTATAAGTTGCTTGTTTTTGATCAGATTTTCATTTTCTTTTCATTTATGGGCCACATTTTAAGAGGACAATAATAAAAACCAGGCTTCTAGCCTATTCACTGAATCGGTTTCAACGGAAGATCAGTGTTATTTGGTAAGACAGCATTTTGCTGAGTTTAAGCCATTTTTAACCGACTTAAAACAAGGAGGAGGTTCTATGTTCGACGGTGTTCTATCTACTATTACATATCCACTCTATGGAACTCTATCTTGAACTTTTCACTACACGCTCTTGACTGAGTTTTATCAAATACTTCACTACCCCCATACTTATATCTCAGTACTCAGATAATAAAATAGACCCGTATAATGTTTATCTAGAGGGCGCCACTAGTGGCTTACTCGTTAACCGCCATTGCAGCAGAGATTTTTATTAATTACATAATTCTGTTGATAAAGTGGTTAAAAAAGGCGAAGCGGGTATGGGGGCTTTGTTGATTGGAATAAATTGTCTGTGACCAATAATAAAACTTATATACAATATATTTTTTTGGTATAAATGCAAAAGAAGCTAGTAAAAAAGCGCTCATGGTGTAGCTCGACTAGGTGGTTCTAAACGAAGTCTTGTGACAGTGAGTGGCATTTACATCTGAGCGCTACCATGGGAAGTCACGTAAAGTTTTAGATCGTGGTTATTTGTATTTACTGCCATATAGCACAGTTGGTAGCATGTCTGCCTTCAGAGCTGTAGGGCGTGGGTTCGATCCCCAGCCAGGACAAACATTTATGTGACGAACATAGAGGTTTGTTCTGTGTCTGGTATGTATTTACAAAAAAAAGTATATAAGTATTCTATCAGCTATCTAGTTTCTATATTACAAGCTTTGCTTAGTTTGGGGCTAGATGGCGCTGTGTGTATAATGTCCACCGATTTATAATTAATATTTTTGTATATTTCTATAACTAAACCATGACTATACCTAGCCATGCATAGCCATGTTAGAGGCCTTCTGACGGCACATTAACTCTGACTCTAGGGCTGAACACTCAGCCTAAGTATAAAACTTACTTAATGTTAACTAGCTTAAATCTACCTAGAATCTTATTATTATTAGTGTATGCAATTTATTAAGATTTTATTATTATTAAGATCATTGATTATAAATTTTATGCTATTTTGTTTGCATGCCGAAAGGTTATAATTATATGGCGCTCTTTTTATAACTGTACTCTTCCACTTACATGTACAGGCGTGTGTGTGTGTATATGCAATAAATGAATTAAAAATTATGATTTTTTTATGTGTCTTAACCTGGCTAATCCCATAGGCATCGAACGTTAATCTGGGACAAAAAATACTCTTTTTGTCACATCTATTCCAATAGACCTTCTTTGTTCCTCGCAAACAGGACAAAAATGAGTTATTTTCCGCGCAGCGCCTCTGCGCGGAAAACAGCTCATTTCTGCCCTGTTTTGAATTTGGAATGTGGATATTGTTAGTAAATGTTCCAATCACCAAAGAGATCAACCACGGACATTGTAACAGTAAGCAAGTAACAGGCTATTTGAAAAAGGAATGCGCGCGAAATGCATTCCGCCTTCGTTCGTACTTAATTGTTTACTCAAATTCGGATTTTTCTTTGTTTTATTTTAAGTGATCTTCCTCAATAAAAAGTGAGAAGTGAGAGTGAGAATGAAACAAACGCAGGTAATATTCTCATTCATAAGTTGCACTTACTTATTTTCTCATAGAGGGTGATAAAAAACAGAGTGTCCACTTCGGGATCAACACTATTTTTAAGTCTGAGTAGGTACTTTGAATCCCTCGCTGCGCTCAGGATTCTACCTTAGAATCCTTCGCTCTGGATTTAAAGATACACTCTCTCCTTAAAAATTGTTGTTTCATCCCTAGGTATACAATCTACTATTTCACCTCACAAGCTGCTTATCATTCGAAATCTACAAAAGTGCATTTTGTCCGCTATCGTGGAAATAGTTTTTAAAATTCGACCATTTCTATTCAATATTTTTTTACCAAGCCAGGCCACTGAAAATGTATAAGTAACAATAGGTACTTATTTCATATCAGAGCGCCAACATCATTTTTAGAATAATCACACTGGCCAGTACGAACACTGCAAAAAAAAAACTCTAGATATTTCCTCGCTGTAGTGAGGTAAACATGTATGCGTGTCTCTCGGCAGCAAAGTTATTCTGCTTCTCGTATATACAAGTACCTACTCCCGCCAAAAAACAACTTTAGCATAACAAATAACTAATTTCACTCTCCGATGTGTAGGTATGCCAAAAATGTGAAGCAATTAATTCTTATCACTAGCGGAGGTAATGGAAGTGGGTACTTTATTTGTTCTATAAAGTTAGAATGACGAAACAGCTCGTGTTCGAGAAAAATTACAAAAAGTAACGCAGTGATATTCCGTATGATATTTTAAATGTGAGAAAATTGAGAAGTGTGTTATACATAAACCTTTTTTAAAGTTATTTTTAGTGTAACGTCATGTTATTTATTATTGTCCTACTTCATAGACTGATTAAGCCCCCGAATAAAATATAATGAAATAATCAAATATTAAAAAAAACAGTATATTAGGATATCCATAAGGTCTTAGTAAACATACCTGTGATATATGTTATTCGTTTTCCAGAAGGATTTTTTTTATAAATAATATTTTTCAGCACGAGATGGATATATATACACACTCAATTGCACGTATAGGTAGTTACAACTGAGTGTATATCTATGCAGTGCTGTAATGCAGAATGTTATAAGTTTAAAAACATGTGTGGCATCGTAGCTACCAAACGGAAGAACTGATTTAGTTTTTTTTGGTTGAAAGGTAACTTGCTCGTGAGTGTCCTAAGCTACAACTCAAGAGAGACAAGTTTTTTTTTAATTTGATATTGTTATAGGTACTTCCTTTTGAAGTACGTAATTGTAGGATTCAGCTTACTCTTTCGTTTCTTTTTTCTTTTCTTCTTTATTGGCATCGCACTTTCTGCATTCTGCCGGTGTCAAGTATAAATGTATGTTTCAAGTTTTCGTACTAACAAGTTAAATAGGTCATGAAATCATAGTAACACAAAATTTGTCACAGTCAAGTCCAAGTGATGTCTAAAGTTGTAGCGACTTTACTATACTCAATGGGTCTTACTTACCTTCAAAATATTTAATTGTGTACCAAATTGACGAGTCCACAATAGAAGCATTCGTAGTACATATTTTTATTTTAAAAATTATTACTAATTTGACTATATGATAATAAATGATATTCTATTCTATTCTATTCTATTCTTTAACCTTTTAAAGAGTTTTGAAAACAACACGGATAAACATGTTTCACCACATTTTAATACTTGCCCGCACTTGTAAGTACATGTAATTCGAGACTTAATGAATAAAACTCATTTTTAATCACAAATTTGCGAAAAATCTCTACTTTAAGAAAATAATAGTAGAGGTAGCGGAGCTCAGAGCTAAGCTAGCTTGTAGCTCTGGACAGAGACAAATGGAAAGAGGGTAGGGACGCATTTGCCCAACATTGGGACAACTCAGGCTCATAATAATACTACACGGCACGCATTGTCAGGAGGCTCCTCGCTCTGCAGCCCTAACCACCGGCAGCTTGCCCTGCCCCGCTGCCGGCGGCACCCTAGTTTTTAAGTGTTTTATAATTAGTATTTTTGTATTCTTATATTTATTGTAAAAAACTTAAATAACTAAGAAATGAAATAAATACGTGTATAATACTAAGAAAAGAATACAATGGCGACATGATTTTCCGGGTTCCCGCCAAAACTCCCCTCTCTCTTTAATCATTGAGTTGGAGGATTCAGCTCTCAGACGTACGACGACATTTACTGCGTACGTACTTTTTCCTTCATTCAAAAACACACAGCTGATCAAACGTATCTCAAGTCTTACAATAATAAAACTCTGACAATAAGAGCAAATAAATAATAAAGCATCTAGATATTATCATAACATTAATGTCCAATCAACGACTAACATCATTAAGTAGCCAGCAGTTACCGACGTACGACGTTTTATTTATTTTTAGCTATGTACTTCTATTATTGTATTCTATTTATTTTGTTCATAGTGAAATAAGTTTTTATTTTGTGTATTAAAAAAAGTTACGTTACTGTATTCCTCTGATAGATTTTTCGTGTAAAAGTTTTCAAGTTGCAATTTTTTTTTGTTTCACGTTCTAAAAAGAAGTTGTTGTTTATTTAATATACAGTTACTAAAATGCATGTGGCATTTTAGTCTAGTTTATACAAGACATTTGTATCACTAGGCCACCTTCGTATGGAGATGTCCTAAACCTTTACTGTAATAATAATTGTTGTGTGTTTAAATGTTTAAAATGATAACCATTGGTCCTTTTATGAGACAATACGCCGTTGTTGTCACAGGTGAGTCTGGCAGTTCATCTTATTTTAAAGCGATATTGGTGTCGATTCTGTTGCACCGCTCACTAAACTAAACTTAATTTGACAGGACGAAACCTGTTGACATCCTTTTCTAACATATTGAAATGGAATGAGACGCGTATAATTTTAGTCCTGTCAGATTAGTTTAGTTTAGTGAGCGGTGCAACAGGATCGACACCATTGTTTAAGTACAAGTCGTTTTCAAATCAATTTAAAATGTCTAACACTAAAACAATTAATAAACCAATTGTTTTTAGTCTTAAATAACAAAAGAAAATGTTGTCTTTTTTCAAACTCAATTTGTAATTCGAATTAAACGAACGTTTTAGCTAAAATATGCACATGCTTAATAATAGTTAGTAGGTATACTTAAAAACAAATTTAGAAACTATGAAACTAAAAATGTTGGTGTGCATGTGGTAGTGTCCAAGAACGCTGGCTACGGATCTTCCTTCCCACAGAATTGCCAAAGAAATTCTCTCCGCGAGGATTGAGCTAGTTCTCTTGGCAGCGTCGACTAAACGAGGAGAAAAAGGTAAGGAGAGGAGGGAAAGGTGTGCACAATGACCTCCTTTCAGCTTAGTAATACATTTACATTTAACCCCATATAACGATTAGGTTTATTTGGCTTAATTTGGTAATTTTTATCAACCTTATTAATTTGCCTGTACCGTTGGAATACTGTTAATTTTACCGGTGTGAAGTTGGCAGCCAAACTTAGCTGCCTATAATACGACCAAATTAAGATGGTATTTTTTGTGAAGTTAGCAGCCAACATGGTTACGACCTAAAATCGCCTGAAAACTTCAACAAACGTATTGCAGGGGGCTTCAGAAATGTGTAAACTACCATAATTACCTTTAAAAAGTATAAAATCATAACTAAAAATTAATAATTAAAGAAATTTAGGTTTTGAAAATCGTTCAATAACTCCAATCTGAAATTGAATCGAGCTATACTTCGTATGCAGCATGAATGCCTGTATATCTAGGTACAATATGAGCCCTAACAGGTTCTGGCTAAATCATATCATCATACGAAAATCAGCAGCTGAAATCACCTAAGTAGAAAACAAATATTTTGAAAATTTCAAAATTTGGTAAATTGTTAGGAAAATTGTTCAATAACACCGATCTGAAATTGAATCGAGCTATACCTTATATGCAGCATGAAAGTTTGTATATCTAGCTACAATATCAGCTCTAACAGGTTTTGGCTAAATCATATCATCAGAAGAAAATCAGCAGCTGAAATCACCTAAGTAGCAAACAAAAAACCAAAATGTTGTTTTTTTTTTATATTTGTTGCTATTCAGTTTTTTAGCCAGAATCTGCTAGTGCTCATTTTGTAGCTAGATATACAGGCTTTAATGCTGCATACCATGTATAGCTCGATTCGATTTCAGATCGGTGTTATTGAACAATTTTCCTAACCTACATTTTGCGATTTTTTTTATTTTTATTTTTCTACTCAAGTGATTTCAGCTGCTGATTTTCGTATGATGATATGATTTAGCCAGAATTTTTTAGGGCTCATAGTGTAGGTAGATATACAGACTTTCATGCTGCATACCAGGTTTAGCTCAATTCAATTTCAGATTGGTGTTATTGAACAATTTTTTAAATTTAGTTTATTTTTTTAATATTTGTTTGCTACTTAGGTGATTTCAGCTGCTGATTTTCGTATGATGATATGATTAAGCCAGAACCTGTTAGAGTTCATATTATAGCTAGATGTACAGGCTTTCTTGCTGCATACCAGGTATAGGTCGATTCAATTTCAGATTGGAGTTATTGAACGATTTTCAAAACCTACATATTGGAATTTTTAATATATTTGTTTTCTACTTAGATCATTTCAGCTGCTGATTTTCGTATGATGATATGATTTAGCCAGAACTTTTTAGGATTCATATTGTACCTAGATATACAGGCATTCATGCTGCATACCGGGTATAGCTTGATTCAATTTCAGATTGGAGTTATTGAACGATTTTCAAAACCAAAATTTTGGAATTTTTAAAATATTTGTTTTCTACTTAGGTCATTTCAGCTGCTGATTTTCGTATGATGATATGATTTAGCCAGTACCTGTTAGGGCTCATATTGTACCTAGATATACAGGCATTCATGCTGCGTACCAAGTATAGCTTGATTCGATTTCAGATTGGAGTTATTGAACTATTTTCAAAACCAAAATTTTGGAATTTTTAAAATATTTGTTTTCTACTTAGGTAATTTCAGCTGCTGATTTTCGTATGATGATATGATTTAGCCAGAACCTGTTAGGGTTCATTTTGTAGCTAGATGTACAGGCTTTCATGCTGCATACCAGGTATAGCTCGATTCGATTTCAGATTGGAGTTATTGAACGATTTTCAAAACCTAAATTTTGGAATTTATGAAATATTTGTTTTCTACTTAGGTCATTTCAGCTGCTGATTTTCGTATGATGATATGATTTAGCCAGAATCTGTTTGGGCTCATGTTATAGCTAGATATACAGGCTTTCATGCTGCGTACCAGGTATAGCTTGATTCGATTTCAGATTGGAGTTATTGAACTATTTTCAAAACCAAAATTTTGGAATTTTTAAAATATTTGTTTTCTACTTAGGTAATTTCAGCTGCTGATTTTCGTATGATGATATGATTTAGCCAGAACCTGTTAGGGTTCATTTTGTAGCTAGATGTACAGGTTTTCATGCTGCATACCAGGTATAGCTTGATTCGATTTCAGATTGGAGTTATTGAACGATTTTCAAAATCTAAATTTTGGAATTTTTAAAATATTTGTTTTCTACTTAGGTCATTTCAGCTGCTGATTTTCGTATGATGATATGATTTAGCCAGAACCTGTTAGGGCTCATATTGTACCTAGATATACAGGCATTCATGCTGCATACCAGATATAGCTCGATTCGATTTCAGATTGGAGTTAATGAACTATTTTCAAAACCTAAATTTTGGAATTTTTAAAATATTTGTTTTCTACTTAGGTCATTTCAGCTGCTGATTTTCGTATGATGATATGATTTAGCCAGAACCTGTTAGGGTTCATTTTGTAGCTAGATGTACAGGCTTTCATGCTGCATACCAGGTATAGCTCGATTCGATTTCAGTTTGGAGTTATTGAACGATTTTCAAAACCTAAATTTTGGAATTTTTGAAATATTTGTTTTCTACTTAGGTCATTTCAGCTGCTGATTTTCGTATGATGATATGATTTAGCCAGAACCTGTTAGGGCTCATATTGTACCTAGATATACAGGCATTCATGCTGCATACCAGATATAGCTCGATTCGATTTCAGATTGGAGTTAATGAACTATTTTCAAAACCTAAATTTTGGAATTTTTAAAATATTTGTTTTCTACTTAGGTCATTTCAGCTGCTGATTTTCGTATGATGATATGATTTAGCCAGAACCTGTTAGAGTTCGTTTTGTAGCTAGATGTACAGGCTTTCATGCTGCGTACCAGGTATAGCTCGATTCGATTTCAGATTGGTATTATAGAACAATTTTCCAAATTTAGATTATTTTTTAAATATTTGTTTTCTACTTAGGTCATTTCAGCTGCTGATTTTCGTATGATGATATGATTTAGCCAGAACCTGTTAGGAATTATATTGTACCTAGATATACAAGCATTCATGCTGCATACAAGGTATAGCTCGATTCGATTTCAGATTGGAGTTATTGAACTATTTTCAAAACCTACATTTTGGAATTTTTGAAATATTTGTTTTCTACTTAGGTCATTTCAGCTGCTGATTTTCGTATGATGATATGATTTAGCCAGAATCTGTTTGGGCTCATGTTGTAGCTAGATATACAGGCTTTCATGCTGCGTACCAGGTATAGCTTGATTCGATTTCAGATTGGAGTTATTGAACTATTTTCAAAACCAAAATTTTGGAATTTTTAAAATATTTGTTTTCTACTTAGGTAATTTCAGCTGCTGATGTTCGTATGATGATATGATTTAGCCAGAACCTGTTAGGGTTCATTTTGTAGCTAGATGTACAGGCTTTCATGCTGCATACCAGGTATAGCTTGATTCGATTTCAGATTGGAGTTATTGAACGATTTTCAAAACCTAAATTTTGGAATTTATGAAATATTTGTTTTCTACTTAGGTCATTTCAGCTGCTGATTTTCGTATGATGATATGATTTAGCCAGAATCTGTTTGGGCTCATGTTGTAGCTAGATATACAGGCTTTCATGCTGCGTACCAGGTATAGCTTGATTCGATTTCAGATTGGAGTTATTGAACTATTTTCAAAACCAAAATTTTGGAATTTTTAAAATATTTGTTTTCTACTTAGGTAATTTCAGCTGCTGATTTTCGTATGATGATATGATTTAGCCAGAACCTGTTAGGGTTCATTTTGTAGCTAGATGTACAGGTTTTCATGCTGCATACCAGGTATAGCTTGATTCGATTTGAGATTGGAGTTATTGAACGATTTTCAAAATCTAAATTTTGGAATTTTTAAAATATTTGTTTTCTACTTAGGTCATTTCAGCTGCTGATTTTCGTATGATGATATGATTTAGCCAGAACCTGTTAGGGCTCATATTGTACCTAGATATACAGGCATTCATGCTGCATACCAGATATAGCTCGATTCGATTTCAGATTGGAGTTAATGAACTATTTTCAAAACCTAAATTTTGGAATTTTTAAAATATTTGTTTTCTACTTAGGTCATTTCAGCTGCTGATTTTCGTATGATGATATGATTTAGCCAGAACCTGTTAGGGTTCATTTTGTAGCTAGATGTACAGGCTTTCATGCTGCATACCAGGTATAGCTCGATTCGATTTCAGTTTGGAGTTATTGAACGATTTTCAAAACCTAAATTTTGGAATTTTTGAAATATTTGTTTTCTACTTAGGTCATTTCAGCTGCTGATTTTCGTATGATGATATGATTTAGCCAGAACCTGTTAGGGCTCATATTGTACCTAGATATACAGGCATTCATGCTGCATACCAGATATAGCTCGATTCGATTTCAGATTGGAGTTAATGAACTATTTTCAAAACCTAAATTTTGGAATTTTTAAAATATTTGTTTTCTACTTAGGTCATTTCAGCTGCTGATTTTCGTATGATGATATGATTTAGCCAGAACCTGTTAGAGTTCGTTTTGTAGCTAGATGTACAGGCTTTCATGCTGCGTACCAGGTATAGCTCGATTCGATTTCAGATTGGTATTATAGAACAATTTTCCAAATTTAGATTATTTTTTAAATATTTGTTTTCTACTTAGGTCATTTCAGCTGCTGATTTTCGTATGATGATATGATTTAGCCAGAACCTGTTAGGAATTATATTGTACCTAGATATACAAGCATTCATGCTGCATACAAGGTATAGCTCGATTCGATTTCAGATTGGAGTTATTGAACTATTTTCAAAACCTACATTTTGGAATTTTTGAAATATTTGTTTTCTACTTAGGTCATTTCAGCTGCTGATTTTCGTATGATGATATGATTTAGCCAGAACCTGTTAGAGTTCGTTTTGTAGCTAGATGTACAGGCTTTCATGCTGCATACCAGGTATAGCTCGATTCGATTTCAGATTGGAGTTATTGAACGATTTTCAAAACCTAAATTTTGGAATTTTTGAAATATTTGTTTTCTACTTAGGTCATTTCAGCTGCTGATTTTCGTATGATGATATGATTTAGCCAGAATCTGTTAGGGCTCATATTGTAGCTAGATATACACGCTTTCATGCTGCATACCAGGTATAGCTCGATTCGATTTCAGTTTGGAGTTATTGAACGATTTTCAAAACCTAAATTTTGGAATTTTTGAAATATTTGTTTTCTACTTAGGTCATTTCAGCTGCTGATTTTCGTATGATGATATGATTTAGCCAGAATCTGTTTGGGCTCATGTTGTAGCTAGATATACAGGCTTTCATGCTGCGTACCAGGTATAGCTTGATTCGATTTCAGATTGGAGTTATTGAACGATTTTCAAAACCTAAATTTTGGAATTTTTAAAATATTTGTTTTCTACTTAGGTCATTTCAGCTGCTGATTTTCGTATGATGATATGATTTAGCCAGAACCTGTTAGGGCTCATATTGTACCTAGATATACAGGCATTCATGCTGCATACCGGATATAGCTCGATTCGATTTCAGATTGGAGTTAATGAACTATTTTCAAAACCTAAATTTTGGAATTTTTAAAATATTTGTTTTCTACTTAGGTCATTTCAGCTGCTGATTTTCGTATGATGATATGATTTAGCCAGAACCTGTTAGGGCTCATATTGTACCTAGATATACAGGCATTCATGCTGCATACCGGATATAGCTCGATTCGATTTCAGATTGGAGTTAATGAACTATTTTCAAAACCTAAATTTTGGAATTTTTAAAATATTTGTTTTCTACTTAGGTCATTTCAGCTGCTGATTTTCGTATGATGATATGATTTAGCCAGAACCTGTTAGAGTTCGTTTTGTAGCTAGATGTACAGGCTTTCATGCTGCGTATCAGGTATAGCTCGATTCGATTTCAGATTGGTATTATAGAACAATTTTCCAAATTTAGATTATTTTTTAAATATTTGTTTTCTACTTAGGTCATTTCAGCTGCTGATTTTCGTATGATGATATGATTTAGCCAGAATCTGTTTGGGCTCATGTTGTAGCTAGATATACAGGCTTTCATGCTGCGTACCAGGTATAGCTTGATTCGATTTCAGATTGGAGTTATTGAACGATTTTCAAAACCTAAATTTTGGAATTTTTAAAATATTTGTTTTCTACTTAGGTCATTTCAGCTGCTGATTTTCGTATGATCATATGATTTAGCCAGAACCTGTTAGGGCTCATATTGTACCTAGATATACAGGCATTCATGCTGCATACCGGATATAGCTCGATTCGATTTCAGATTGGAGTTAATGAACTATTTTCAAAACCTAAATTTTGGAATTTTTAAAATATTTGTTTTCTACTTAGGTCATTTCAGCTGCTGATTTTCGTATGATGATATGATTTAGCCAGAACCTGTTAGAGTTCGTTTTGTAGCTAGATGTACAGGCTTTCATGCTGCGTACCAGGTATAGCTCGATTCGATTTCAGATTGGTATTATAGAACAATTTTCCAAATTTAGATTATTTTTTAAATATTTGTTTTCTACTTAGGTCATTTCAGCTGCTGATTTTCGTATGATGATATGATTTAGCCAGAACTTGTTAGGGCTCATATTGTACCTAGATATACAGGCATTCATGCTGCATACCATATATAGCTTGATTCGATTTCAGATTGGAGTTATTGAACAATTTTCAAAACCTAAATTTTGGAATTTTTGAAATATTTGTTTTCTACTTAGGTCATTTCAGCTGCTGATTTTCGTATGATGATATGATTTAGCCAGAATCTGTTAGGGCTCATATTGTAGCTAGATATACACGCTTTCATGCTGCATACCAGGTATAGCTCGATTCGATTTCAGATTGGAGTTATTGAACTAATTTCAAAACCTAAATTTTGGAATTTTTAAAATATTTGTTTTCTACTTAGGTCATTTCAGCTGCTGATTTTCGTATGATGATATGATTTAGCCAGAATCTGTTTGGGCTCATGTTGTAGCTAGATATACAGGCTTTCATGCTGCGTACCAGGTATAGCTTGATTCGATTTCAGATTGGAGTTATTGAACTATTTTCAAAACCAAAATTTTGGATTTTTTAAAATATTTGTTTTCTACTTAGGTAATTTCAGCTGCTGATTTTCGTATGATGATATGATTTAGCCAGAACCTGTTAGGGTTCATTTTGTAGCTAGATGTACAGGTTTTCATGCTGCATACCAGGTATAGCTTGATTCGATTTCAGTTTGGAGTTATTGAACGATTTTCAAAACCTAAATTTTGGAATTTTTGAAATATTTGTTTTCTACTTAGGTCATTTCAGCTGCTGATTTTCGTATGATGATATGATTTAGCCAGAACCTGTTAGGGCTCATATTGTACCTAGATATACAGGCATTCATGCTGCATACCAGATATAGCTCGATTCGATTTCAGATTGGAGTTAATGAACTATTTTCAAAACCTAAATTTTGGAATTTTTAAAATATTTGTTTTCTACTTAGGTCATTTCAGCTGCTGATTTTCGTATGATGATATGATTTAGCCAGAACCTGTTAGAGTTCGTTTTGTAGCTAGATGTACAGGCTTTCATGCTGCGTACCAGGTATAGCTCGATTCGATTTCAGATTGGTATTATAGAACAATTTTCCAAATTTAGATTATTTTTTAAATATTTGTTTTCTACTTAGGTCATTTCAGCTGCTGATTTTCGTATGATGATATGATTTAGCCAGAACCTGTTAGGAATTATATTGTACCTAGATATACAAGCATTCATGCTGCATACAAGGTATAGCTCGATTCGATTTCAGATTGGAGTTATTGAACTATTTTCAAAACCTACATTTTGGAATTTTTGAAATATTTGTTTTCTACTTAGGTCATTTCAGCTGCTGATTTTCGTATGATGATATGATTTAGCCAGAACCTGTTAGGGCTCATATTGTAGCTAGATATACACGCTTTCATGCTGCATACCAGGTATAGCTCGATTCGATTTCAGATTGGAGTTATTGAACTAATTTCAAAACCTAAATTTTGGAATTTTTAAAATATTTGTTTTCTACTTAGGTCATTTCAGCTGCTGATTTTCGTATGATGATATGATTTAGCCAGAATCTGTTTGGGCTCATGTTGTAGCTAGATATACAGGCTTTCATGCTGCGTACCAGGTATAGCTTGATTCGATTTCAGATTGGAGTTATTGAACTATTTTCAAAACCAAAATTTTGGAATTTTTAAAATATTTGTTTTCTACTTAGGTAATTTCAGCTGCTGATGTTCGTATGATGATATGATTTAGCCAGAACCTGTTAGGGTTCATTTTGTAGCTAGATGTACAGGCTTTCATGCTGCATACCAGGTATAGCTTGATTCGATTTCAGATTGGAGTTATTGAACGATTTTCAAAACCTAAATTTTGGAATTTTTAAAATATTTGTTTTCTACTTAGGTCATTTCAGCTGCTGATTTTCGTATGATGATATGATTTAGCCAGAACCTGTTAGGGCTCATATTGTACCTAGATATACAGGCATTCATGCTGCATACCAGATATAGCTCGATTCGATTTCAGATTGGAGTTAATGAACTATTTTCAAAACCTAAATTTTGGAATTTTTAAAATATTTGTTTTCTACTTAGGTCATTTCAGCTGCTGATTTTCGTATGATGATATGATTTAGCCAGAACCTGTTAGGGTTCATTTTGTAGCTAGATGTACAGGCTTTCATGCTTCATACCAGGTATAGCTCGATTCGATTTCAGTTTGGAGTTATTGAACGATTTTCAAAACCTAAATTTTGGAATTTTTGAAATATTTGTTTTCTACTTAGGTCATTTCAGCTGCTGATTTTCGTATGATGATATGATTTAGCCAGAACCTGTTAGGGCTCATATTGTAGCTAGATATACAGGCTTTCATGCTGCATACCAGGTATAGCTCGATTCGATTTCACATTGGTATTATAGAACAATTTTACAAATTTAGATATTTTTTTAAATATTTGTTTGCTAATTAGGTAATTTCAGCTGCTGATTTTCGTATGATGATATGATTTAGCCAGAACCTGTTAGGGTTCATTTGGTAGCTAGATATACAAGCTTTTATTCCGCATACCAGGTATAGCTCGATTCAGTTTCAGATTGGTATTATTTAATGATTTTCAAAACCCAAATTTCTTTAATTATTAATATTTAGTTATGATTTTATACTTTTTAAAGGTAATTATGGTAGTTTACACATTTCTGAAGCCCCCTGCAATACGTTTGTTGAAGTTTTCAGGCGATTTCAGGTCGTAATCACGTTGGCTGCTAACTTCACAAAAAATACCATATTAATTTGGTCGTATTATAGGCAGCTAAGTTTGGCTGCCAACTTCACACCGGTGTTAATTTTAGACTGTGGCGTGCGTCACTCGGGATTCCAGAACCGATCCAGACCGCTACTCGGTGTCGGTTTCGTCACCATTGGGTAGTTCCGACCATTGTCTGGTGAAATCTGTGTCTGCCTACTCTCCGTCCAATCCCAGCCCCAGTGGCAAATGGCGGGTGTGGCGATACAAGTCAGCAGATTGGGATGAGATGCGTAGTTTTTTCGCGTCTTATCCTTGGCAGTCTGTGATTCTCATCTGGCGATCCCTCGACCTGCGCGGTAACGCGGGACGTAACTTATGTGTAACTACATTTACAGCTATGGAGTATTTTATTCCCTACTCCGACGTACCATTGGCCGGCAAAGCTCGCCCTTGGTTTGGACCTCACTGTTGTCGTGCTGAAGCACTAAAACATGAGGCATACCTATGCTGGGTCGAAGCTCGAAACCGTAAGACGAGGGATATACGTCAGAAGAAGAAAGCGTTTAACAAGGCTGCCAAGTCATGCAAAAAGGTTCTTCAGAGGGCTCGCTTTGACCACAATAGTCGAATAGGGAACAAACTGGCTTCGTACTCTGCGGGTAGTAAAGCATTTTGGTCCTAGCTAAATCAGTCGAAGCGAACTTCTGTCGCCCCTCACTTCCTCCACTGGTGAAACCCGACGGGACGCTGGCTCATACCGCTGCGGAGAAGGCAAACCTGTTTGCAACTCAGTTTGCGGAACCTTCATGTCTGGATGCTGGTAGCGCGACACCTCCAACTCTTTCTGGCAGTACGACATTTATGTCTGATATTCGAATTCGCCAAACAGAGGTTCGTAAGACGCTACGCAATATGGACGTGAACAAAGCCACAGGCCCGGACGGTATTCCAGCCATAGTTCTGAGGACCTGTGCCCCTGAGCTGTCTCCTGTACTGACACGCCTCTTTCGCCTCTCAATGGAAACTGGTCAAGTGCCGAAGTCGTGGAAGCTGGCTAACGTGCAACCTGTGCCCAAAAAAGGTAGTCTTGCCGACCCTGTCAACTAAAGGCCAATCTCGGTCACGTCCATACTCTGCAAGACGATGGAGCGCGTCCTCAATAACAGGCTCATGGCATACCTAGAAGCGAATGACCTCCTCAGTGACCGACAATAGGGGTTTCCCAGTTCACTTCTCACATCTTATAGATACAAATATTTTTTTGGAAAACACAAATTTATAAAAACCGTCAATAACTGATAGGCCTGGCGTGTTTTTTTTTAATTTACTATCCAAGGGAACAAAAAGTAATATAAGTACCTACTTATGTTCTCAATTCGACTGTACTTTTTTGTGTGTATTTTACGCTACCGTCAATTATGAATTGATTTTGATGATTCTTTTTTTGTTTGGTAGGTGATACTTCAGAGGTGGTCCCATATAACTATCCATTTACATTTTATCGAAATCGGTTCAGTCCTTTGTTTTATAAATCAAAATAACTGGCATAAATCAAAATATCTGTAAAATATATGAAGATCCAGGGTACCTAGTCGAAATTGAAGTCGGTTAACAATGTCAAAATTTACCCGAATAAGTAAGTTACCAGTAACATTTTCTACTTGCATAATCAGTCTGGGTTTATAAATATATTATTTTACATAACAAAAAAAATAGATTTCCGTACCTAATGAAAGTATTTATTATTCATAACAGTGAAGAGAATACGAAACCATTTCTGATAAACGTAACCTTGCAAAAATTAAATAAGTGTATTTTTTTATTTAAATTTTAAAGGAATTATTGTGTGGCATCGCTTAATAGCAAAATCAGCCCGTTCATAGTCGGCTGGATAAAGTCTACCATCGATGGGCGATTGGCGTACCCACCACGCTGGCCCATTCACGGGTTGGTAGATTCGCCGCCATTCTATTTTCTTCACTTTTCATTCACCCAAGTGCTATAAAATCCGTACATGATCTCCAAAAAGCTCATTGGTCCGGGTCCGGAATTTGAAACCGCGATTTCAAACCGTCTTGATTTCAAGTCGAGCGATTTCTGAAAAGGCTACCACGGCTTTCTCTGCATAAAAATTCAGGAAATCAGGTGCATAACGTTTATTTAATATTGGCTTGGGGAAGCCAATGGGGAAGAAAGGTTCTTGAGTGGCGACCGCGAACCGGAAGACGCAGCGTAAGAAGGCCTCCCACTAGGTGGACTGACGACATTGTAAAAGTCGCGGGCAACCGGTGGATGCAAATGGCCGGTTGTGGTACAGTGTGGCGGTCTAAGGGGGAGGCCTTCGTTCAGCAGTTAACGTCTCCGGGCTGATGATGATGATGATGTTGAATATTGGCTTTCTTTGCAGTAAACCTTTGCTCTCTAAGCATTGGCATGTCTATAGGCTGGTCGTCTCCAGGGCTGGTGAAGCTCCGAGATGCGAACCAGACCACACTGACTAGACCCATCACAGAGAAAGAAGGTTCTTGGATCGTGTCCTTTTCATTTCTGGCTGCTATAGCAGGTAAGTACCTACATACACACATACAGTACGTACATATATAATATCAATATAAAATACAATACATTGCACCTAGGACACTATTGTAGAGTCTGTTTGTCAGTAGTACCACAACTTTGCCAGTTATTCAACCATCAAATATAGCGCATATAGCATTATATATATATATCATTATATATAAATATATAATGGTATATAAAAATATATATACCATTAAATATATATCATCAAATAGTAGTGTGCAAGCATTACTCTGTTTCGGTTTAGTGGGCAATGTTACCAGATTTTGTGGGCGTGAAGAGATTTGACATCTAATATCTCAGGGTGTCAAGCGCAGTGCAGTGCGGCGCAGGATTTAATTCGCAAGTTTAGGGTAGATGACTGATGTTTATATCGTTGAAACCAATAGCTTTGATGAAGAATTTAAGTAAATATAGTATGTTTGTTGAAAAAATTATTTAAATCGGTTAATAATGTTCTGATATATGAGTGTTTAAAGTTTTTGTTAGAGACAAGTCTGTCCCTTTCCCACAAAACAAAAAATTACGTCACGCCTTACTTGTCAGAATATAATTTATATGGCGTACTGAGAAGTGACGTCACGATTTGCTGTTTCGCCTCTCTGTCTAGCATGATATTAAAATGCTTATAAGTTGCTTATTTTTGATCAGATTTTCGTTTTCTTTTCAGTAATCAGCTATATTTATGGACCACATTTTAATAGGACAATAAAAAAAACCAGTCATCTAGCCCGGGCGTGATGCTTACCACCAGACGAACGTCTCGCTCGTTTCGTCCCTCTACTGCAAAAAAAAAAGCTGTTTCACACAAAACAAATAAATAAATAAATATCGGTGGACATTTCACACATTTGTAATTACATACCTACTTTATAATACATACTATAGCCACAGAACAGACACCTATTGTTCGTCACATGTTTTTTTTGTCCTGATTGGGGATCGAACCCACGCCCTACAGCTCTGAGGGCAGACATGCTACCAACTGAGAGCTATCGTCGTCAGCCATAATACGTACACTGCTGGACGAAGGCCTCCCTCTTTATAGAGGGGTGTTGCCATAATCCCCACGCTTGGCAGGCGGCTTGGGGATCGCAGAATGCTCACCACCGTTAACCAAAAGGACGCTGCTGCCCGTCCTCCGGTGGGTCTGGTTGCAGTTTAAAGACATACCCAGGTCAACTGAGCTATAAAGCAGTTAAAATATTCATCAATATTTTTTATTTTTGTTTCAGCTGTTTTTGCAGCAGCATTTCTAATGGACCATATCGGGAGGAAGCTCAGCGTCATTCTAGCGGCAGTTCTCAAGATAGTGGTGGGCGTAGCCCAGACGCTGGCCACGGAGGTATGGGTGGTGATGGTGACCAGAGCAATGATCGGGGGACTAGACGCTATAGACTGCTGCGTTATTCCAGCTTACGCTTCGGAAGTGGCTAGTGTGAGCATTTTTAAATTATTTTCCACAGACTTCATAAAAGGAGTTTCTCAATTCGACAGTATGATTTTTTTACGCTATTACTCCGACAGTTATGAATTGATTTTGATGATTCTGTTTTTGTTTGGTAGGTGATATTTCATAGGTGGCCCCATTATTTTTTTTACGAAATCGGTTCTGTAGCTTAGTTTTTATTGGAATAAATCAAAATAATTGGAAAGTATGAACACGTCATCCAGATAGTCGAAGTTGAAGTCGGTTGCTTTAAAAGCTTTAGCTCTCAGGGTGTGCACGTTGCAGTGGCAATGGGCAGGCCACATCGCTCGACGAAGGGATAACAGGAACTGGAAAACGCAGCGTAGGTAAGCCCCCCACTAGGCGGACCGACGACATTGTGAAAGTCGCGGGCAACCGGTAGATGCAAATGGCTGGTTGACGAATAGTGTGGCCTAACTGTGGTCTAACGGGGAGGCGTTCGTTCAGCAGTGGACGTCTTCTGGCTGGTGATGCCGGCTTGGCGTGGCTTTAGCTGTGGATAATGATATGGTGTTAAATAAAACAAACTCAATAAGCCTAAATTCAACCTGGACCTGGGTATGACCTAAAACTGCATCCAGAACCACCGGAGGATGGGCAGCAGCGTCCTCTTGGTTAAAGGTGGTGAACGTTTTGCGATCCCCAAGCCGCCTTCCAAGCGTGGGGTTTATGGCAACCCCTCCCTATGAAGGGGGAGGCCTTCGTCCAGCAGTGGACTTCTTCCGGCTGATGATGAAGCCCAAATTCAGGTTCACTGAAAGACACTTTTTTTAATACTATTAAGTGACGAGACGAGCAAGACTTTCGCCAGGTGGAAAGCGTCACGCCTGCCACTAACAGAAGCAGTGCCAGAATTGTGAAAATGCAAACAAAATCCTGCGCCGCACTGCACTGCGCTCACCCTGAGTTATTAGATCGTATATCTCTTTATACCCAGTAACCACCTCTTTCCACCTTCTGGCCTCCTGTGATGGAACGTACAGCTCGATGATTTAATGTATCTTCTAAACACTTCTTTGCAGAAAGAAATTCGCGGCGCACTCGGAACTATCTTCAACATATTCATAGCTCTCGGTATAGTGGTCATGCTGGCTATCGGTCCGTTCTGCTCGTACATGACCCTCAACATCCTGTACGCAACAGTGACGCTGGCAGCCACGCTGCCATTAGTCTTCGTACCTGAAAGCCCATATTTTATGTATGCTAAAGGTATGAAATGAGTTATTTAAAATTTACAATTTATCTATTGTGCCTGCCAAGCGTGAGGTTTATGGCAATCCCTCCCTATTAAGGGGAGGCCTTCGTCCAGCAGTGGACGTCTCCTGATAATGATGATGATGATTTATTGTATTCATAACAAGCATGGACTCTCGTGTCTGTGGAGTGTAGCGACAATAAAAAAACTTTCCACTCTCTAACCATCATTATGAACAAAAGAGTAGAGTTAAGCGAAAATGTTGATCTAATAAAACAAATTCCTGGGCCCTCATTTTAGTTTCTTTCGCATGAGTTTTCGCCCAAAAAATTACTGACTTTGGAACGATAGATAAATCGTGCGAATACGTATTCGAACGATTCAAGAATGAGGCCCTTGCTGTTCGCATGAACCACTGAAGAGAGAAGTAAATAGGGCTTTTGCTTTTCTGCGGTGCGCATACTAAAACAAACCACCAGCCCTTTGCCAGTTAGTCAACCGCCAATTACTGTGTTTCGGTTTGAAGGGCAATGTTACCAGAAATATCACTGAGCCTAGAGAGATTTGACATATAATATCTTAGGGTGATGAGCGCTGTTTAATGGCGCATCTAGGATTTTATTAGCAATTCACAATTCTGCCACTGATACTGTTAAGGGCTCTCTACTCGCTTTTCGGTAATCGTTGGCGGTAGGACAGGTGACTTATGGATTATCTAGTGGAGACGCGCTCTAAGCCTTTTCATCACATTCTATCACATTAATATTTTCAAAAGTAATAGACATAAATAATTATGATAGTTCATAAAAATACTTAGTTCAATAGAACAATAGCACTTTATCTCAGCTTATCTTGGGAAAAATAGTTAGGTACCTATAACCACTCACAAGATCACGGTCTAATGGTGTATTCCCAGTTGCCACCACCATCTATTTAGTACCAACGGAATCGAGATAAACGATCCCAGTTGCCGCCGGTGGCGATAGTATTGGACGAGATATCAGGGGGGCTAAAATGGTCGCGTTAAGCAATTTTGCATATGACCCTGATCATTTATTTCGTAAATCGTAAACCGGTCACTTAAGCGCCAATTCATACTATGATTTTGCAAATGATTCTATTACGGAATTCATTAGTTTGACAGTTGTCTATAGAAAGTCGCAAAATAGTCGATGAAAGATGAATTGCATAAAGTCAACTAGCAGATTCGTTAGAAGATACTAGAGAGCAACTTTTAACAATTCATTCTGCTAAGAATTCATTAGATGAACTGCTTTTAGGGGAATGGCTTAATGCGGGCATTTTAGACCCTCAGGTAGGGCAGGCATGATACTTACCACAAATGAACGTCACGCTAGTCTTGTCTCTCCATAGCATTAAAAAAAACAAAGAGGAGTATACACATTACACAGTCACATATAGCTTTCGTATACCTTTCTGCAGACGGATATGCCTTGGTTTACCACATCCAATTGTTTAACTAATATAGATATAGCTAGAGCTACTAGTCTACAGTCCTTTAAAAATAGGTTGAAAAAATGGCTCATCATGAAATCGTTCTACAAGTTTGACGAATTTTATAAATTTGACATATGAATTTAATAATTGGTATTATTATTATTGTAATTTAATTTATGATTATTTTATATTTTTAATTCATCATTGTATAAATAATAATTTTATTATATTCCCGCATGAGGAAACCATAGAGTAAGTAAATACTTCGTAATAGGAAACCCTATTCAAATAGGTTTAAATAATAAATAAAATAATAATTGACATGTAAATTGACAATTTATCAATAAATGACTTATGACTTATAACTCGAAGGATATAACACTTGTCTTTGAGAATTTGAGAGATTAGGTGCTCTAACTTTATTTTGTAATGTATATTTTCGTTCCAGGCCGTAAAGAACAAACGTATAAAGTCTTGACACTCCTGCGAGGCTCAGAAGAACATGCCAAAGAAGAAATCAAGCAGTATTCCCTTGCCAACAACGCTGCTCTAAACGTCAACCGCTGGCTTCTTTTCAAAGACCCCACTTTTCTCAAAAGCCTGGCCATTACCCTGGTATTTAATATTGGAGGACAGCTGATGGGGCATAACGTGATCTTATCCTACCTTCAAACCATTTTGGAACTGACGGATACTAATGTTCGCCCAGAGGTATTAACTTATAACTACAAGTATACACAGGGCGGCTTTCTGGCACGCTGTTTACAATTTTTGTACGCAATGGTGCGACGAGACGTTTGATATGTTCGCTTTGTGGTACGCACCACGCCTGTCTGTAACAGTAGCAGCGCCAGAATTGTGAACTTGCGAACAAAATCCTGCCCCGCACTGCACTGCGCTCGTCACCAATGTCAAATCTCTGCATGCCCAGTTATTTCGGGGTGTCTGGTAACGTTGTCTATCAAACCGAAATACAGTAAAGATTGCACACTACTGCTTGGGGGTTGAATAACTGGCAAAGGTGGTACTAGACATAATAGAGTCCTACCAATATACCCAAGGTAGGGTACTCAGGTCGATCTTCCGCTTTCAAGTAGTGAATTTGCGAACAAAATCCCCCGCCAAACTGTACTGCGCTGGTTACCCTGAGATATTATATATGAAATCTCCCCATACTGGTAATTTATCTGGTAACATTGCCTAACGTACTACTGCCTGGTACTTGAATAACTGGCAATGGTGTGGTACTTCCCCAGGCGGACTCTGCAATAGAATCCTCCACTACAAAGTCCAATCAGTGTTTAATCCTGCGGGATTCCTGGGTGGTCTTTTGACAGTACTTTCTAGTCGTTTCATTTATTCGCTTATGATGTGGTCTCATTGAGGTTTATGAATAAATGTTTTTTTAATTTCTAGATAGCATCGATAGTTATCGGATGTGTATCAGTAATAGCCAGTACCAGCACCTTCTTCCTAATGAAAAAGTTTGGAAGGAAGCCTATATTGGCTGTCACTATGAGTGGGGCTGCGTTTGGCTTGGTAAGTTGACCCTCGGGGAGTTACATTATATTATCATCCAGAAGACGTCCACTACTGAACGAAGGTCCAATTTAAATAGGGGCTTGTAGGGTTGCTATAACCCCCGCGTGGCAGGCGGCTCGGGGATCGCAGAATGCTTACCACCGTTAACCGAGAGGACGCTGCTGCCCGTCCTCCGGTGGTTCTGGATGCTGTTTTAGGTTCTCGGGGTGTATGAAACTCCCCAAGGAATAAAGTGCTTTGAATTTAGAACGTCAAATTCGTGTGGAAACTCGTGGAAAACATGCCAGTGCAAGTAAAAAAATGCCCATATGGCATTGTAAACAGGTTTGTTCTAAAATCGTGCTGGCCACCATAAGCAGAACTCAAGAAAAAGGTGTTTTTATAAAGAATGTGAAACACAAGGCGTTGTTTGGTACTGTGATTGTCAGTGAATTTTAATTTATGGAGCCCTGGCTTTTTTCCTGCCTGTCTTCGTCTTGGGCAACTTGAACCCTTCGCTTCACTCATGACTCTATATAACTAGATTCCCTCGTTACGCTCAGGGTTCAATATGCCGCCCACGACGTAAAAAACTACTTTATTCCCTTGGTGCATAATCTAATATTGTTTCGAGATTTAAAAAACCCCCAAAATATGTGCAATGAAGTGCACATTCGTAACTAATTCATGTAAATCTCATTACATTCTTTCAGGTGGGACTGGGCTTGTTTTTTGAAATGCAAGGGAGTGGTTACGACACGAGAGGCTACTTTAGTTACCTTCCACTGCTTTCTTTGATTCTGCTTTACTTCTGCACAGCGTCTGGTGAGTCTTTTTGTTTCTTATTTTTTAATATTACCTTCTGTCAGGATTATTGGATTACTGGGTTTGGTGATATAGTCTTAAAAATCAATCACATAGTGTATTTGCCATTATTGTAAGCTATATTAAAAAATACATAATTTTAGTTAAGGATTATCATTAAATTTAGGCTAGATGACTGTTTTTTTTTATTGTCCTATAAAATGTGGCCCATAAATTTAGCTGATTAATGAAAAGAAAATGAAAATCTGATCAAAAATAAGCAACTTATAAGCATTTTAATATCATGCTAGACAGAGAGAAGAAATAGCAAATCGTGACGTCACTTCTCTGTACGCCATATAAATTTTATTCTGACAAGTAAGGCGTGACGTCATTTTTCGTTTTGTGGGAAAGGGACAGAGTTGTATCTACCAAAAACTTTAAATACTTATATATCAGAACATAAATAACCGATTTAAATTATGTTTTCAATAAACATATTATAAATACTTAAGTTCTTCATCAAAGCTATTGGTTTTAACGATTTAAACATCAGTCATCTACCCTATTCACCAAGCGCCTAGCAGTATTTATAGAGCTCCATTCTAGAGCTTCTGTTTAGCATGTTCAAAAATACTCTCCAAGGAGTTTTCATTCCTCACGTGAAAAATCCGTGCTTATTTTCCTAAACTTAAGTATTTATTTATTTTACTACATAGTTAGCTATATAGTCATAGTTACAATGAAGTTAATATACTTACACGAAAGCTAATTGATTTAACACGTGTTAAAACAATACGCTTTCATCCGTTTATATCTGCCTGGTAAACTTGACACTGCCAGAATGCACAACGTGCGTTGCCAATAACTAAGTTTTTTTTAAAATATAATATCTGCCTGGTCTATAGAACATACTTTGATTATATAAGAGAGAGCTAGTTCCTTCGAGAGAACATACAAATGCTCCAGCCATTATTTCTTCAAAATTGTTCTTGTTTTCAACCGGCTTCAAAAAAGGAGGTTCTCAATTCGACTGGGTTATTTTTTTATTTTTTTGTGTGTTACCCGATTGCTCCGCCAATTATGAACTGATTTTGATGTTAATTTTTTTGTTTGGTAGGTAATACTTCAGAGTCCCATATACATTTTATCAAAATCGGTTCTGTATTTAAAAAAAAGCGTATTATTACATTCAGGTTTTTCTACCATCGCCGCAATAGTGACATCAGAACTCTTCGACGGACCAGCCCGAGCCACCGGCATCGCTGCTGTCACCATGGTGACAGCTGTCATCATGTTCCTACAAGGAAAGTACTTCGTTACTCTAGTCTCCGCTACAGGATTTCCGACAGTTTTCTGGCTGTTCAGTCTCGATGCTGTCCTGACGTGTTTTTTTGTGGTGTTCTTTGTGCCAGAGACTAAAGGCCGGACTTTTTTGGAGATTCAAGAAAGCTTAGGCAAGAAATGTGAGGATGTGATATTGGGTGAACAGTAAGCTAGTAATTGTTGTTGTAATTTATAAGTGCCATAAATTCATAAATTAGATATCTAATTTTTGTTTTATTTATTCGGGAATACTCACGTTTAATTAAATCTGATACTCCAACTATAGTTTCAATCACATCCGGTGATCTTTTTCAAAAAGTGAAAACAGAGCCCGACGCGCGTGCAGCTGCGTCCTGCTTAGCAAAACCACGTCAGTTTTCATAATAAAATAGATATCTACGGCCTTACCTAAAATAATCTCAATTCTCTTAGTCACTGCTTAAACTTCGCTGTCCTTTTCTAGCACGTGCAACTTCACGTCAGAGAGAAGATGGCAGAGCATCTTAAGCAGTGACTAGCGGTTGAAAAGTTTTTTTAAGTAAGGCCGCTAATGTTTGTACTTGTAAGTATTACATTCGCTGTGGTCTGATTAAGTATTTTACTTAACGTTCTAATCCCATATTTTTGTATTTAACAGTTACTGCACCTTAATTGAATTCTTCACTATTTTACCACACCATGAGGGAAGATGAAGCGTAGACCAATGAAAAGAGCATAAAAGTTCATTTTATTGCACATTTCACTTTCGTTTACGACAGCTCCTGATTAGACCACGGCTCGAATTGTTTTGGGATATGTTTATTGGTTATCTTAACAGCATCCGTTTTAAGTTGTGAGATAACTCTAAATTCTTCATCTCTGTTACCATTATCTGAAGATATTCTAGACTGTTTTGGTATATTGTTGGCGGGTTATACTAGCAAAGGATTTCCGTAATGGATACTGTTGGGACTGTACTTCGGAATTAACTTTGTTTTAGGTACAATTCGGACTGTGTTAGCAGGATTACCTCAGTTGAAGGCACAGATCATATAGCAATTCTAGCAATCTTCTTCTTTTTTGTTTCTGGTCTAGCAATAGGGTAGATGACTGATGTTGATATCGTTGAAACCAATAGGTTTGATGAAAAATTTAAGTAAATATATTATGTTTATTGAAATAATTATTTATATCGGTTAATAATGTTCTGATATATGAGCGCTTAAAGTTTTTGTTAGAGACAACTCTGTCCCTTTCCCACAAAACAAAAAATTACGTCACGCCTTACTTGTCAGAATAGAATTTATATGGCGTATACTGAGAAGTGACGTCACGATTTGCTGTTTCTTCTCTCTGTCTAGCATGATATTAAAATGCTTATAAGTTGCTTATTTTTGATCAGATTTTCATTTTCTTTTCATTAATCAGCTATATTTATGGGCCACATTTTATTAAGACAATAAAAAAAACCAGTCATCTAGCCTATTGGTAGATAAATAAATATAAATATCATTTGATATCAAATTTTGATTTGATTTTGTTTAATTTTAATTGCACTTGGTTATTTAATTGTTGTGCCTTCTTTATTTATTTATTTATTTTATTTTACATTTTTAGGAAAACTAACAGCCTAAATAAATGAATGTTAACACTTTAATCTATTTTTAATGCTATTTATAGTTCTACTAAGTAAATTGTAATTTATTTAACACATTACACACTAGATAGTGTCTAGTGTAGCTAGTGATACACTAGCTAGCTAGACACAATATTTTTATTATTTTTCACTTTCTTTCCACTTGCTATAATCTTTACACAGATTTTCTAATTTCATGAGCGTTTTTATACATGCTTGTCGGTAGAGATACTGCGAAAAGCTCGAATATTTTGAGCATCTATCTAACAGTGTAATGTAATTCCATAGTACAATAATAAATTACGCTAAATATTATTTTTCATAGATACGCAACCATTACAAAGTTTACTCAAATATTTGTGAAAAAAGCTGAAAGAAGCCCATACCTCTCTTCCAGATGGCCGTAACCGAACTCCATGGCATCAGGCCTGCTTTTTGCGCCAGTTTTTGCTTAAAAACCGATAAGCAAACCGTTTTGGTTTCGCGATGATTTATGTTAGCGTAGAATGACACGGTCCGTCCCATTTTGTGGTTGTTTTTTTTGCTAGTGTCTGTTTTATTATATGCTATGTTTATATTATAAGAGAAGCATTAACTACAGCTATGGTTGTGGTACTTTGACAAATATATATTTAAAAAAAATTGCGTTCAAATAATAAGGGCTAGATAGATAGATATATAGAAAACTCTTTATTGTGCACACCAGAAAATACAATAGAAAAAGATACAATAACCTTATGAGCTAGTGCCAGAATAAGCGGCCTTAACGTTAAAAGGACTTTTAGTTTTTCATATTTTTTATCGTGTTATTGGCTTGCGTTTGACTACCTACGATGGAGCACGCTTGCCTTAAGAAACCGATTCAATTGTGACTTGAAGACACCCAGATTGTAACCTATCGGTTTGTCTCCTTGCTATCGGGAAACACCCACACAACGCATTCCAACGCAGTTGTTTGAGAATTAATGTATGGAATTTAGAAATTTCGTAGAGTACTTAGAGAATTGTTTTATTTCCTCTGGATTAGACTGAAATGTAATTATAAAATGTTCTTTTGTTTTTTTATTTCGTGGAGTTTGAAAACTTTTGTTGGAGCACTTTGGGAATCGCTTATTAATTTTAAACATAAATATGTACAATTGTACTATTTTTACTATTAATCTGTGTCTGATCCAAAAAAAACTTTATTTAGAACTATTTTCAGAATTGTCGGTATTTAGTGTTAGGTGCTGTGCTGTAAATGAAAAATGTAGTGCTCAACATAAGACAATACTGTAGAAACAACAGTAGCTAGTAGTATAGTTTCGTATGTTGAACAACATACTGAAAAAGGTTAATTGGTTATTTAATTACAAAATTATTAATTACTACTAAAACGAGATAAATTCACCTTAAGACGCTCTTACTAGGGTGTTTGAACCACACGGCACGCATTGTTAGAAGGTTCCTTACTCTACAGCCCGAACTACCGGCAACTTGAGCCCTCGGTACCCTGGTTTTTAAGTTTTTTAATGTTATTAATCTTTTATCTAATACTTTAAGAATCAAAGTCCTTACTTACTGACTGACTGACATACATCGTACAGCCTAAACCGCTGGTCGTAGAGACTTGAAATTTGAATGTGTATTTGTGTTCATGCGTAGAGGTATACCTACTAAGAAAGGATTTTTCAAAATTCAACCCTATTCAACTAAGGGAAACCGCGAGAATATTCGCTTCTTGGTCGTCATGATGAAGTCGATCTCATTTCTGGTTGAACCATCGGGGCTTATCCACGTCCACTTCCTGGAAGGTCGCTTCTCGAAGAAGGAGTTCATCATAAAGAGTCCCTTCTTCTCCATGAAGTCTACCAACCGCTGTCTCCTCTGGTTCCGCTGTCCATATCCATGCGATCCCACTCTCAACTCGTCGACATTCCGTGAGGGCTCACGGAGTGTGGTACCTTCGCGTTAAAATCCCCCATAACAACGGTGAAGTAAGTTTCGGAGGCATTTATGGCCTTGGATACCTGCTCATACAATTCCTCAGGTACCGAATATGAATCAAGCGCTCCAGGAGGTACCAATTTTATTTCTCCTGACACATACAAATTTGAAACGAACATCGATTATTCGTCTGTCGGTTAATTCTTATCGATAGACTATGATCGCGATACAGGGCTTTAACTTGCATATCCTTCCGGTCTTAGCAAATGTTAAGTTACGACTTCGTCTGCCAGTGTTTGTGTAAACGATCAGCTTATCTAGAGGGGTGGCCAAATGTTGGAACTTACATTTTTAATAGACATCCGTTAGCCTTACTCAGAAAATCCGGTTGTAGCTCCCCCACTGAAGTCTACAGATAATTCGGTCTATACTTTGTATCCGTCGTGGATCGCATGACTTACTTCCAAGCAGGAATCGAACCCGTTACCCGATACTTAGGAAGCGGGTGCGCGGACGTCGATTTTTGTAAGGATTCGTGAAGACAGCTGTTAGATTACTCACTAATAAGTTACTAAGTAACTGAGTCCTGTTATAAAATAGCAAGTTTCATGAAAAAAACGAGTTTAAACGAGTGCACTAGGCATAGGTAAAAAAAAACGTACGAAACGATTTGATTCCACTTTCTTTATTCGAACTGCTGAATAGTGGAATGCGCTGCCCGAGTGGGTGTTTCCCGGTAATTATAATCTGGGTGTCTTCAAGTCGCAAGTAAATCGGTTACTTCTAGACAAGCGTGCTCCATCGAAGGCTGCATCTTCGTTTATCATCAGATGAGATGGCAGCCAAACGCAAGCCTACAAAAAAAAAAAAAAGGTAACTCAAAGACCGTTATGCACCACCAACCACTTGAGTGAAATGATTTATGATCTATAAATCATTTCACTAAAGTGAAGATAATCAGTAATTAATATTAATTCATTATTAATAATAATATTTTGTGTAGTACGTAGGCTAAGTAGTCTTTGTAGTTTGTTTTAGAAAATCATAATCCTTCATTTTTAGAGTTATTTTTTTGTAATGGCCGATATACGATAGACGTTCGCCATGATGTGGTAAGCATCATGTCTACCTGTAACATCCAGTAGCACTTGCGAACAAAATCCTGCACCGCACTGCACTGCGGACGTCACCCTGTCCCTGTCCTTAATGCCCAGTTAAAAAAGTTGAAGGGCAATGTAACCAGTGCTCTGGTAACATTGCCCTGCAACCCGAAACGCAGTAATGCCCGGGGGGTAAGTGTCACTCCGCAGTTTAGGTATGTTCGGCCGGCGCTCCGTCCGGGAGGACAATGCAAGGCTTAAGTCAGTGGCCGCCCGCACGCTAGCCTCGTCGCACGTAACTAAGCATACGTGATAGAAAGAGAGCGGTATATCTAGGGGAATATAGCGAGCGGTATCCAGCGCTGTGCGAGTTGAATTGCTACTTTATTGCCTAGTAGATAGAGTCCTTATTTATTTAAATTCCTTTGCGGAGTGAACTTTCTGTACGGAGTTTTATTATTTATTCTGTGGTAATGCCGTATAAGCCCGTATACTCTAACGGCCTTACCTAAAAAAACTTTTCAACCGTTAGTCACTGCTTAAGATGTTCTGCCATCTTCTCTCTGACGTGAAGTTGCACGTGCTAGAAAAGGACAGAGAAGTTTAAGCAGTGACTAAGAGAATCGAGATTATTTTAGGTAAGGCTGTAAAAGTCTAAAGACCTAGGGTCATTACCCATTATCCTAGTGGTATTCATTTCTATACCTCCTTTGTATCCAGTAAACCAAAATGTCACGTGTTTTTTTTTTTTTTAAACTTTCAAAAAATTCAGTCTACTACCCGTGAACATGGTACATGCGACTGCGCCGAAATATCGGGAGCTCATTTCACAAGATAATCACGGTAAATATCCCGTTAATAATAATAGAACTGTAGTGCACAACCGTGATAGTTTAAACACACAACTGTTACTGGACATTTTAATTGTATTTCTGGACTTCTTTTTATTGTATTTTGCTATTTTTATGGGTATTGTTACCTGCAATAATTGTATTTATATTTTTTTTAAACAGTGTTTCAATTAAAAATGCTTTTAGTGGTACAATTGTCAGGCTATAAATGATCCGTGTGTACACCAGAGGTCCATAGAGTCCATTATTCTCGAGAAGCAGAACTCGAGACAATAGTAGAGGATGCGGTCCACTGACCGAGCTCCATCTATGTTAATAGCCCTGTCCTACTTATATACAAACGACCTCGACATCTCAAGAATGGGGTCCAGGATATTAGAACACGCTCTCATTCGAGTCACTGTTATTTTAATCTAATAGAAATCGTAGAGTAGCTTCTGAACAGTTGAGCTGTAGGGAGTTGCGGGTACGCGAAAAAAACATGTTAACACGTTGTGTTGTAATAAACCTATTTAACTATATGAATATTTTTGTATGAAGTGATTCCACACTGATATGGTATTTCTATGTTTTTAATAGGTTGGGAAATTTGACATCTAAGACAGAGACAGAGACTGTTTAGCAGTTCGAATAAAGAAAATGGAATCAAACCGTTTCGTACGAGTTTTTGGTATATCAACCATAAAACGGTGTCGCTTTTTCGAGGTCCTGGCCGTCCGATAGAAGAATGGGCAGGCGGGAATAAGATCATGCAAATCCGAAGCACACTCTGCGAAATGTATCCGATAAAATACTGATAGGCTAGCTACTTTTCGACGATGATCGAGGCTTTGTAGCTTGGTCCGAACTAGACAGTCGTTGCCAATGATTCTCCTGGCACGTTTCTCGATTGACTCCAACGTCTCAAGCTGGTACTTTAGCTTAATTGGCAAAGCAGTTGGAACGGAAACCCATGAGACTGCTCGTATGCAGGTTCGAGTCCAGTCTTTTTCTTCTTGCTATTTAAATACTAGTGTTGTATTTAAAAATGTGTTTAAAAATGTTCGAGGGCTGATGTATAAAAATCGTGGTGTGCCGATTTACGCACACGAGTGTGGGCAAGTGATATAATGTGGTGAAACATAAATAAGTATAAATGTAACTTTAATTTGGACTATAATTAGGATAAGTTGGGAGGAAAAAATATTCGAAAAACCATGTCCACCGATATTTATATTCATTTAATTTTATGCTTACGTAATCAGTAATTTTATTTCAACACATTTGCTCAAAAAACATTCTGAAACCAGGCGAGTCAGTAATCAAAGTCAAATATTGAAAACACTGCAATACTAATCTGAAGTTTTTACCATTAAACCACTAAATCCTTTCACCTCCGACAGGACAGTACAGGAATAAAAAAAAACAATTTATCATTAAAAGGATATAAAATTTAATGCTGCTTCCCGTGGGATCTCGCACGCTACGCGCTCCAAGCCCGCCGTCACGGTCACTGAGCAAGGAGTTGCACATATTGTTTGATGGACGCAGAATATAAAGAAAGGTATTACTTACTAAACCTAAAAGATTCACTGTACTCATCCTTCTGAACAACTTTTACTATAGGGTCTACCCTGCAACCTGTAGGTACGTGCTTACTTACAAACATGTAAACATACATAAGCACATATTTATTAATTTAATTATTTATTGCACACATACAAAAAAAATTCTAAAGAAGTAAGTACTTAATGCTGAAGCATTTTCTACCAGTCATCCCTGTGGTTAGAGATGTTGACTGCAAAAAACATAACCATCCTTTTGCAGTCGAATTAAAAAAAGAAAAAAACGAGATGTCGCAGCCCAATTGTAGAATTAGCCGTATTACATAATGGCTAGCCATTTTACAAAACCAAGCCGTTTTGTAATACGGCGGATCAACGTTTAGTCGGATTGTCATTTCGATAAATTTTACAAGACGTCGACTCACGTTTAGTTGCATTATAATCAAGTTACCTTCGATGCAAAAGGTTTACCATACGAACAAAATATTATAGTATTCATAAAAAAATAAAATATATAACAGGAAAGGACACTTGGTAAGTAAGTAGCATTAGCGTGCAAACATAATATTGAAACCAAATCAAAAAGTCAGACTTAGGTACCTAATCAAGCCGCCAAAGCGCCGTGAGAGTCGAAAATTTGATCTAAAAATTGCCAAAGCGGCGAATCACGCACGACCTACCTATGGCATTATGGCGTATTGTAGAACGCGAAGCATGAATACAATGCGGCGGACTTTCTATCAGCCTTAATACAATTCCACTAAAAGTTAATACGCCTTTTTATAAAACGGCTCTGCTCTCTAAAATGGTTAGCCGTTATCTAATATGGCGTATTCGGCAATTCGGCTGAGACACGCAACGAGGATGTTGTTTTACAATGGGGATCCACACTGCGATTTTTTCCGCTAGGTGGCGCATCGATGATGCGACCATTCTCAACTGTCATCATCATCATCATCATAATCAGCCTGTCATAGTCCACTGCTGGACATAGGCCTCTCCCAAGGCACGCCACTCAGCCCGATCTTCAGCTATCCGCTTCCAACCACTGCCAGCTGTCCTACGGATCAACTGTCAATATCATACATTTTATTGTTTTTTTTTCTATAATTTAATGGTTTTACTCTTATAAGACTCGGTTTACCCGGAAGAATTTGCATATACTGGTTTGTACAGCAATCCTTTGCCAAGGCAATGACAAAGCTAATTAAAGCTCTGTCTATAACATAAAATGTCTGTGGAACCTCATTACAACCAATGAAGATGTTTTTGATGAAGCTTTTATTTTTATCCGACTTGAACAGTTTAGGTATGTTCGGCCGGCGCTCCGTCCGGGAGGACATTGCAACGCTGAAGTCAGTGGCCGCCCGCACGCTAGCCTCGTCGCACGTAACTAAGCAAAGATAGAAAGAGAGCGGTATATCTAGGTGAATATAGCGAGCGGTAACCAGCGCTGTGCGAGTTGAATTGCTACTTTATTGCCTAGTAGATAGAGTCCTTATTTATTTCAATTCCTTTGCGGAGTGAACTTTCTGTACGTAGTACTATTATTTATTCTGTGCTTGAACCTACTATGTATTTATTGATACTTAGTTTCTGTGTAGGGATACTGTTTTCTCTCTGCAATAATCTTTATGAACGCCTATAGAAAGTACAAATTACATACGAACTGTCTCTTATTCTATGATACGTAATAACTGTCATGAAAGTGAGTAACTGTGAGATTTTCTTCGGTTGCGTGTTGGTTTGCTAAATTAAATCGCAATGCCAACTTTTCCTTTTATGTTCTGAGAGACGTAATATTTTCTTAGAAATTACGATGAACCTGATTTCAATATTAAAAGTGAGTAAGTTCTTATAGGCCGAGTGGCCAGCCCTAGTGTTCGAGTTAATGTGCCACCCGAAGGCCCGAAGACCTGAGACTTTGCCGCATTTATTCAACCGCCAAGCAGTGTGCATATTACTGTGTTGTCGAACACTTGCTTGCACACTACTTCTTGGCGGGTGAATAACTGGCAAAGGTGTGGTACTAGACATAATAGAATCTTAGTAATACAGGCACCCAATGCCTTAGTGGCACCAATCTTCGGTTTTCCGCTTTCAACTAGGGCAAGCTGTTCTTCGTATATCTTCATTCCTTCTAGTCATAGGGCTTATTATGTTTGCCAAATCGTAGTCTCTACTCTAAAACACTATGCTACGGGTACTTACATGACACAAACCAATTGAAATAGAGTCAAAACATCCTCCTTGTTAACACGTTCCCAGCTCCATTGGGACGTGTCGGAAACGTTACATTTGTATGAATTTCGTTAACGTACACTTCCACAGGATGCAGGGGTGCATGTGTTAGGGGATCAGGATGACGTCGCGGATGACGACACACTGACGTGTTCGGATTCTTGGGTAGAGGTTGTATTTCCGGTTTCTTTTTTTTATGCTACTGAGTGATGAGACGAGCAAGAGATTCTCTTAATGGTAAGCCATGCGCAGCATCCTTGTCCCATACGATGAAGATGCTTTACAAAACATGGTGAAGATGGTTAAAAATCGAGGGCAACCAATGATTCCAATGATTTCTAGATACGCCTGAGTTAAGAAATCGTAAGACTAATTCTCTTTGACCAAAAGTCAACGCCATCTCTCGGATGTCGCGGTCACTAGGTGCAGCGCCAGTAAGGCATGGTAGAAGAAGCGCAAACTGTTACCTATTACTACAGAATAAATAATAGTACTACGCTATTACCTAAAAATAAAAGTTTTTGTGTAAAAGCAAGTTAAGTTAAACTTTAAATGTTGACTTACCGGTCATAAGAAACGCCGCCTTTTTTTTACTGCACTACGAAATGTAATTCGTAAAACCATTCACCACACAGTTTGGCATTTTGCACTCAAGTAATCACGTCAGACGTGCGTCGCCAAAGATTCGAAGGATGCGCCATTGCGTAATAAAACAACGTTTGAAAATGACCCTCGCGCCGTCATGTTTACGAGTTGCGCTGGAGAGCGCAGACAGGCGAGACAGTCCTTAGGGCCGTCTTCACGGGGCCATTTTAGGGCGCGATATAACATAATTATCTCCCTACTTATATATATAATATCATTGTGCATCGCAGACTGTGCTGGTATCGGTGTCAAATTGTCAATGCGTTTCCTTGACACCGACGAATGGGCGACATTTCAAAATGTCGTGCAAACCGTCCCTACTATGTAAGTCTATGAGAGCAACCGATATTTAAAGGACAGTCTCACACAGCAAATACATCAACGCATGCATCAGCTTTTAACATTGAGACATAAGGCCTACCCTCGAAGGAGAAACATGCAGTCCAGCTCCCGCAAGCAGCAACGGGTGCTGCTTGCAGGAGCTGGACTGCTCATTAGAAATAACCCTGTGAATACCCAGGGTTAGTTCTAATCAGTTAGCATCCTTTTAAGGGAATATTCTGTACATCAAAACAAACAACTTTTACTATGGGGCCAACAGTGTTTCAGTGTTGGTGTTGGTGTGTTGTTTCAGTGAGTGTTGGATTTCAGCTGTTCGATACAAAAAGTTCATCGACATTTGGCAAAATGTGTGGAACAGCTGGGGTTTTTTATGCGATTTCAATGTTGGCCTCATAGTAAAAGGTGTTTGTTTTGATGTACAGAATATGCCCATAAAAGGATGCTAACTGATTAGAACTAACCCTGTATAAGCAGAACTAGTAATGTAGATTTTTTAATATTTTTTTATCCTTTTGGATATTCCTTTTGTAAAGTTGTTATTTTAGTTAAGATCCTATTAGTTAAAAAAAAAACAAGTCACGGACCGAGCAGTCCGTGGAACAAAGATAAAAAAAATGAGGACGAATATGTTTCATAAAAATAAAACAAATTCCTGGACGTATATATGCGCACTAATACAAACTTACAACACCACTCCCAACGTGGTCAGTTCATAATTGGCGGAGTAATCGCGTAACATACATACATACAAAAAAATACATAGTCGAATTGAGAACCTCCTTTTTTGAAATCGGTTGAAAACGTACTTATTGGAGGCGGAATACCCCTAGGCCAAATAGGGTCTAGGTTCAGAGCAGCTAGATATTTGGACGCCTCTAAGCGTACAAACACCGCGCAACAAAAAACGTCAACAAGAAACAGTCCAAGAAAAGAGACAGCTTGTACTCCCCGGCCTAGGGCGGCTAAGAGAACTAGTCCACCTTTAGGCATCCTTCTTAGTCGCTACGCTCTTGGCAGAGCGGTCGTGGTCGTCATGAAGTATTGGCAGGGGCAGATGTGATCCGATATTTCGCCATTTCTCCCTGTTAAAGCTCAATCGAGTACACTCATGCACGGGACCGCCCACAGCCGATTTTATCTGGTCAGTCCATCGCATGGGTGACCTTCCACGTGGTCTTGTCCCTTTTACTTTACCCTGGACGACAAGACGCTCTATAGACTGGCTGTCTCGCCTAGAAACGTGTCCGAAGAAGGCCAGTATGCGGGACTGTACAATGGCAGATAGACGCTGCTTGATACCGACCTACCTACCTACCCACCTTTAGGCATAATACTCAACCTATTATCTTTACCCATATTTTTTATCACTTACGGCGAAAGTATAAAGTAATTTGAAATGTGCATACTTTATACTCGTCGTCAGCCATAAAACGTCCACTGCTGGACGAAGGCCTCCCCCTTTATAGAGGGGTGTTGCCATAATCCCCATGCTTGGCAGGCGGCTTGGGGATCGCAGAATGGACACCATCGTTAACCAAGAGGACGCTGCTGCCCGTCCTCCGGTGGGTCTGGTTGCAGTTTAAGGACATACCCAGGTCCAGGCTGCGTTTAGGCATAATTGTATGTAAATGAAGTCATCGTACTATCTTGTCATTAAATCCTTACATTTCCATACACATCCATACAGTAATGGAGTAATCTAATCAGTTCCTGGAGTGTGATACCCGTGTGCGCCCTCCGTCACGGCTCGCGGCCGCTAACCGTCGTGTCTCACAGTATGCCTTCAATCTGGTGACTGCATTTTTGTACCATAGGCATTGGATAAAAAAAACTTTTTCGCTGTTCGCTTTACAAAGCGAACAGCGAAAAAGTTAGTTACACAGTAAATTACAATGACTAATACTTAGTTTTAAAGATTTAACATTAAATATCTAAAGGTGACGAGCGCAATGGAGTGCGGCGCAGGGTTTTGTTCGCAAGTTCATCTCTAGTTTTATCACTCCATCGCTTAAAAAAATACTACCAATATAAATTCTAGTGCTCTATCACTGACCAACTCTAAACCAGAACCAATTTCTATATCGGATTGTTCATCTTGGACATCGCTCTGCAATGGTCATGGCCATGGACAGGCGTTATTTCTTACTATCAGGAGAACGTCTTGTTCGCCTCAACTATCATGTAACTATTCGGGATCGCGATTTGTCATAAATATTACTTGTCACTGTCCCGCCAAAACTCATTTGACCCTGCATAAGCACGAAACGCCAAAAGACCGACGGATTTGCTTATCTTAATTAGGAAATCAATGCATTCGTTCGTTAACGATAGCGAGAGAAATCCCTCCGTGATACCGTGAAGCTGTGACAGTGACAAGTGACAATTATGACAAATCGCGATCCGATTCGCGATCCCGAACAGTTACATGATTAACCTGCCGGTCAGGACCGCGCACGCTTGTGCGTCACTCACCGCTCGCTTCGCTTGCTTGTTGCGAGTTGTTTACTTCATACTGTGGTCGCATCGCATCAATTTACATAAAACTGCTTTAAAACATAAGTTGGCTTTGATTTTAAAGTTTTAATACCTTGTATGTGGGTGATTAAATTCCACAAGATTAACAGAAAAAGTCGCCTCTGTTCACCTAGGTGCTCTAATTCCAAGGTGAACAAAGGACACCAAAAATGTCGAAACAAATCACCTAGGTGCAATGAGTCCGAGGTGTAATGAAGATGCTTTAATTTCCACTTCACTGTTCACCTGGGTGAATTCACCCAGGTGAACAAAGTGGAATAAACCCTAACTACGATCCCTACCCTCTTATGGCATGTTTTTTTTCCCCTAATTAATTCTCATTATTATATAGCAACAATAAATAGAATTCATTCTAAAGGTTATATGATATATCAACTTAATAATGTTTAACCACACTATAAAAATTATGTATTATCTAATTTGTTTACCATTCTTCCAGCCAAAAGTTTATATAAGTTTTAAACTTGAAAACGTTATATTATCGCGTTTGTTGACATTCTAGGACATAAGGACGTACACTAGAAATGCTCATTGTTTTATAAGGTTATGTTTAATATATTTATTCCCCACAGATACACTTTCCCTGGAGAGACACTTTTAATAAAGATAATAATAGGACGATCTGCTCTTTTTAGATTAACGCTCATTTTATCTTTCACTAAAGTTGTATAATTATTTGTTATATTAAGCGCCCTCGCATCTATGTTTTGCAATGCCCGACAAGGGCAACTAAGTCTGAAAGTGCATAATATATTTAATTTAAGACCTCTGTACACTTAGTTGCAAATAAATAAATATGAATATGAATAAAACTACGCTTTTATTCACTTTTTAAAACCCTACCAGATTTTCCTGTTAGGCTCACTTTTCGGTACTGTTGTGCATAAAATAGAATAAAATGGAATTGATGTCTCAAGAATTTCGAATGAATTAATCACAGATAATATACTGAACGAAGCAGAAAACACAACGTAAAATCGATCAATCGATTGATTTACGCATCAATAAAATTGTAGATGTCATTAATGACAAAATCGATATCGAGCAGTGCCTTAGGCGCCTCTAATTCATCCGTTAAAAAAAACACAGTGTTAAGTTATTTTTCATCATTTCTTTTTTTAAATTTCTTTAATTAAGATTAATTAAATTTTCCTTTTCATCTTTAAAAATATGTAGATATTTTACTTATGGTTTAAAAAAGCGACCATGTGAATACTTTTTCTCAGTTTGGTTCGCATGGGAAAGTGTATCTTAGGGGAATAATAATAATAATAATGACGACGTCACCATCCCACATGACGAGAATCTCGTAAAGGCCGAGAAGGACAAACTCAGCAAGTACCTTGACTTGGCCTTCGAGATAACCGCCATGTGGGATGTTGACTCGACGATCATTGTCCCGATAGTCGTTTCGGCGAATGGTCTCATAGCGAAGAGCCTCGACCAATACCTCAAGAGGCTCTCGCTAGACGGTTGGGTCAAGGGTCAGATACAAAAGGCAGTGGTACTTGACACGGCACGCATTGTCAGGAGGTTCCTCACTCTGCAGCCCTAACCACCGGCAGCTTGAGCCCTGCCTCGCTGCCGGCGGCACTCTAGGTTTAGGTTTTTTATAATATTTATGTTTTTAAATTTATATTGTAATAAACTTAGATTTAAGAAAGAAAATAAATATGTGAATAATAATGAACTAACTATGGATTGAATAAACTTTTCTATTTTAGTGTACCAGCTGTAAATGGATCTCTAAGGAACAGAAACGTTACTTTTCTAAAAGTGTCTCTCCAGGGAAACTGTATCTGAGGGGAATAAATCGTTTAGTAAATATATTTTGAAAATGAATTGTTACTTAATACGGTTTTTAAATAAATACAACCGACTTCAATTTCGACTACCTGGGTGACATCATAATATTTACCAGATATTTTGATTTATTTCAGTAATTTTGATTGAAAAAACAAACTACTGGACCGATTTCGATAAAATTTAAATGGACTTCTGAAGTATCAACTACCAAACCAAAAAATAATCATCAAAATCTATTCATAGTTGGCGAAGTAATCGCGTAACATACATAAAAAAACATACAGTCGAATAATGAGAACCTCTTTTTTTGAAGTCGGTTGAAAAAAATAAGAGCTTCATGGATGGAGATTTACCGAAAGACGTATTTATGAGAATCTAATCGTTGTTTCGGGCCACGTTAGCCTAATGGGAAGACTGCGACATTCGGGAGCGTGGGGTCGTGTGTTCCAATCCCATAGGAACCTACTAATGAGAATGAGCTCTTTAGAGTTTATGTTCGGATTTTCATATCACTGGCTTTTCGATGAAGGAAAACTGCATACATTCGGAGAAGAAATACAATTGCTTAATACAATATGATAATATGAATATACCTACGTGCATTATGGCCAGCAACTCGCCAGCCAGCATGCCAGCCAGAGCCAGACTTGTTGAGCTTGTTGAATATGGGTGTAGTGTAATGAATGAAAATTCTTAGCTTTTCCATTTTTCATCGAATAACTCGAAATTTCCAATTAACTCAAAAACTATGCGACTTTTACGGAACATAAGTTTTGATTTTCATGCCTCCCATCTCTTGGTACAAGGTTTTCCATTCATTAGGCCACATTCTGTATATGGCTAAATCGCCATTTGAGGAAAAAGAAATTAAAAAATACGGGCCCAGCGCTTGCAAATCGATCAAAATTAACAAGACAACACAATCAAGCATACCTAGCTAAAAGTATGCATATTACATTTGCCGGAAAATAGAGATAGCGAATCTCGAATTATCTACCAAACTCATCGTTATTTCTTACTTCCGAAATAATAAATGTTACTTGCCTACTTACCTATACCTACGTACCTTATCGAGCAGTAAACAGTAAGTACGATGGTACCTATATATCTTTATTTATTTGAGATGCGGGCATTACCAAACTGTAAGTTATATCTTAACGGTAACATGACCACTAATCGCTTTAACTACGTAACGGTTATCTACGATTATTGTGTAGTAGTTAAAACAATAGGTCTACTTACCTTACTCTGTATTAAATGTTGATGAATTGGTTAAGTCTGATATTTTTACTGAACAATTACAGCCACGTCTGGTCTGCTCAAAGTCAGAGCCATTTAAAATGAGCCCATCATTATCAACACGGAGACGTCCACTGCTGAACAAAGGCCTAGCCGCCTCGCCAGCTCGCCACACTGTCCGACAACCTGCCATTTTGCATCCACATGTATTTTTTCTTGATTTAATCTCATCTCTATCAATTAATATCTCAGGGTGACGTGCGCGGTGCAGTGCGGAGCAGTATTTTGTTTGCACGTTCACAATTCTGGCACTGCTACTCTTTTGGACAGGCATCGTGGTTATCACCATAATAAATTATATACATAATAAATTTAAATGTGTGATTTTTTGCAACTCGGCAAACTGCAAAACGAGATCAACTAGGCGTTCTCCTGGTGATAACCACGATATATATATATATATATATATATATATATATCGTGGTATATAAATATATATATATATATTATATATATATATATATATATATATATATATATCGTGGTTATCACCAGGAGAACGCCTAGTTGATCTCGTTTTGCAGTTTGCCGAGTTGCAAAAAATCACACATTTAAATTTATTATGTATATAATTTATTATGGTGATATAGGTATAATATAGGTATAATATAGGTATAATATAGGTATAATATAGGTACTTACATAAATGTTAAGAATTAAAAAAACAAAACATAATTTTTGTATGTTTTATTAAATTAAATACTCTATTTATAAATAATTTTAAACCAATAGTAAATACTAGTAGGCGAAACAAATAATATACAAAAGAAAATTATATAATAAATTAAATTTAAATAAGTACAAAATATTTCTATATATCACTAATAACTTTATGCATCCTACGTGGACTTTGGGATTTAGCTGTCGTATTGATATAATTATTTATTAGGTAATTATGATTATGTTAATATCGATTTTAGTATTTTAAACAAATTATAAGGCCTATCTCCCACGAGGAAACTAAAAAAAAAATTGCTGCTTACGTAAATCTGACGGTCACCACATTAGAACGTCACAGCAGTAGAATCGTTCCATAAACGGCACAATACACACACATTAGATTGAAAAACTAAAACGGTCTCTATAGGTACTTTCTTTATACTTATGGTTTCTACATTTTATTGCCTCACTCGTAGTTGTATTTACAGATATCTCCAAATTTAAGGTACACTCGATGTCAAGAAGTTTGGTTACGTCGCCTGCGAGTTTGTGTTTCTAATCGTGCAAGTTTTGCAACATGAATCGCAAATGTGATGCAAACTTACAAGTTGATGACCAGTTTTGTCACTTAGAATTCCCTCGTGGGCGATAGGCCTAACTATTAACAAGTTGTCATTATGTTGTTATTTCATATTTTTGGGATTACTATTGCTTTAATGATGATTTATGACACAATTAAAAATAAATTACTATAGGTACACCTTATTACAATTTTCAAATAAAACTATGTTAAACTAGCCTAAACAATTTTTGACCTAAACCTCACTAAAATAAGATACAAACTAAGACCTAATCGGTGATCACGTTCGTCCATTTTCCAAAAAGATGTTTTAATAGCTAACACTAAGAAAGGTAAGGGCCCAGTCACACGACTCGTAGTGGTAGCATCGCCCAGCACCGTTCGCGTGACACCTCACTACGAGCTGCAACGCTCAACATAAAAAATACCATAAGATGTATCAAGGTACTTACCTCACAACCACATAAACAAAAACAAAACAAAATAAAACGCGCATTAAGATTTGATTCTACATTTTTATGCTTGTGTTTTGAGCATACTTGGATATTCTCCACATATAGACAGTACGTTTCGACCACACATTTTAATTTTTATTCGCACTGTGAGGTTGTGAAACTCTGCCAATATTTGTGTGCCACAAAAAGTATAATTCTGTTTGTCTTGTCTGTTGTCTTCAAATCGAGACTAAAATAAACAAGACCTCCTAGGTACGCATGCTCAGCTCGGGACTGTGTCAGTGGTCTCTGTGTTTTTGCTTAAAATTAGGCGGAGTCGGATCAAATGCAATATATTTCAAATAGAAAAGAAAAACTTGCAAACGACGCCGTATTTGACTTGAAAAAGCCAGAAATATAAATACTATAAACAATAAGTAACTACGTTTCTAACGTTTATTTTAAAATGCCGCATCGTCCGACTTGGTAAGAACACGCTGTAAGCTTATTTCACGTAACCCCAGCGCGTCGTGTGGCCGGGCCTTTAGTAGAGATCAAATTTACAGTTTTTGTTACCACCAGGTGCCATCTACCTCTTTATACGCGATACCGGGATAAATGATACTAGATCCGTGCCATCCTCCTCGTTATAAGCGATACCAGGGTAAATGATACTTGATGTGTGCCGTTCACCCCGTTATAAGCGATACCGGGGTGAATGATACTTGATATGTGCCATCCACCCCGTTAAACGCGAACACCGGGATAGATGAAACATTTTTTCCTATCTGCCCCGGTAACGGGGCACCGGGGTAGATGGGACCAAGGCAGAAAAAGGACATTTTACTTGTAAACACATAGGTCTAGGTTATTTATTTAGGTTTTACATGAATTTTGATGTAGATATATATGGGTTTAATTAATCGATCAAAGAAGCAGAGAATATCGAGGCGAAAATAATGGCTCATTTTAGCTATTCAAATAAATAAATAAACATAATCATTTTATTTGTTAGAATATTGTCTTAATTTTAGGTCTGTATGTAATAATTCAAACAAATAGCAACTCCAAACTAAGAGGATAACGCTAAAATTTTTAAATAAGTGGTCAGTGTCGTAACTAGCCTCTCATGCACCCGGTGCGAGCTTTTATATTAATTAGATAGTATATTATAATTGCGCCCTTGCATGACCCAAAACTTAGTCCTGGTCTAGTCATTTCTGCGCCCATCCAGGGTCTGCGGCCTGCGCCTGGGCACTGCTGGCACCGCCACAATTACGGCACTGGATATAAGTGACTGCCTCGTCGTAACCTAAACGACACCGAAAGTGGGTGATATAATTCAAGTAGTATATTGATGCTGTTCTATACAAATAGAGTACAAATAAGGTTGCACTGAAGACATGATTGTAGTTATAGATATTTTGTGGTTCAACTACGTCCAAACGCATTTTATATGGAAGTGAGTCTTCTGTAAGCATTAGCGGGCGCACGCCAGCGTAGCGTATATACGCAGTTGCAGGGCGGGTGATGTGAAATGCTCTGTTTCTTCGATCGAAGCTTCTATTGCACAATTTGCACATAGCTCTATAATTACGCTCATTTTACGAACAAATATAAAAAAATACATTAATTCAAACATGCTTTCAAACCTATCCATTCTAGTGAGCGTTTTTTTTATTTATAGAAATGGTCTTTTAATCTGTCTACAAAGTAATATGTAAACCCATACAAGAAACTAACAATTATTAAGATTGAAAATGTATTACGAATACCTATCTACATTGTGTTTGTGATGTACAAGTGGAATCCGCATTAAAGTTTAAAAGTCCCTTAATTTCTACATCGAATAAATTACTACATATACCTAATAGCGTCTAGCCTCAAAATCAAGAATTCACAAAAATATTAATTATGTTTAAATAAATAGTGACAAAAATAAACTGACGATAATATAAATTAAAATAAAACCTATACTGAAAATATTTAAAACTATAACTTATCAAAAGACTATATTTTGCAACCTAAGTGGCACATTTTATAAGCGTAATATAAGCTGATTCCACATGTGCCAAGTAAAAGTGATCCCAGAAAATCTTTCAATATTCATAAACCAAACCAGTTCAAGTCTAGTTGAAACCAGCGACGCCGACGCTGCGGTGGCTGTAACTAGTGGAATTATTGTCATGAGTGCTTCTTGAAAGGTTTTTTAAAACCTTGTTACTTTTTTACCATTGCTATCAAAACATAAGCCCATGGCTTAATTAAAAAATCTAAAATGTTCCACTGATCGAAGTCAATTTTCGTTTATACTTTGATAACATAAATCGTTTAACTTTTATATTACGCTCTGCTTACTGACACGTGTGAAAAAAGTCTTAACTATATAACTATTTCCTTGCTATCTTTGTACTAAGATATTGTCGAAATATTGTAACAAAATCCTAGTAAATCCGACGCAAACATTGCACAAAATCTTTAGTCGAAACTGATTTTACGTTTCGCTCCTTTCTCAATCAAAAAGCAACCATCTCGCTTCCTCTTTCTAAGTACAGGAGGGGTGTCCACAGTTGTCACTCTAGGCGTCATTTGATTCTCTTTCTCTATCGGTACAAACTTGTCATCCAACTCTGTTTCTATGACTGGCTTCATTCCTATCCAAGAATCTTGATCCTTACGGTACCACTCGTAAGTACCATCTAGAGCCTCTTCGTTTTCAAAATCGAAGTTCCATTTCTTCATCATGTTGCTTTTATCTATTTTACAGGATTCTTGGAGAATGTTCGCGAAGTTGTCTAGTGCTGCTTGGTCTTGGGAATCGGCATCAAAAAGTCGTCGTCTAGCTCTGGACCGCTCTGGCAATTTGCGCATCTTTTCTCTTTGGTCTGTTGAGGTAGTCTGTGAAAAAGATAAAACAATCTGAGTTAGTGAAGATTTGGCTCCTTAAGGAGGCACAAACAGGCAAACAAATAAAAACAAGTTAAATTTAGAGGAGCATTTTAGTAAATTAGCTGTTTTCGCTATTAAGTCTTTTGAACTGACGGCCAATCTTCTGCTGACAAATATTGGTGAGAGGCTAAAATCCTATCCATGTCTGTAATGAAAGCTTTCGCGGACTTAATTTTTAACATAGGTAGTTCAGAGGTAGCTACTTCACAAAAATCAGGTGAACGTTCAATCAAAATTAGCATACAAAGGGTACAAGCATTATCTATATAGGGCAAGGTTTGATAGCTGCGTAGATATGACAAGTTTTAGAGATCCTTTCCCTATTGGCAGTTCTTTTAAATCAATATGCGCATTTCACGCTTAGTTTAGTTAATAACTAGGTAGCTTGAAAGTTATGCTGGGGTAGACTCTTTGTCAAATTCATAGCAAATTCTAAAATGTTTAGGCATAGTAAGTTAATGCATGTTATCCCGGGACTGTTGGCGAACGCAAAATGCTAGGGCGATGCGTTATTATAGAGATCCCGGATTTTTATATGTAAGTATAATATTACATAACTTGGCAATATTCCATTACAGTAAGGTATCTTTAGAAAATTTCCCCCGTTAAAAATAACAACTGAGTTCAAAAAGTAAAGACAAACTGAATTGCTCGGGATCCCAGCCTCTGAGCCTATGCTCGAAGTTACTTTGCGTAATAAAATACGGAACGAGGATATTCGCCAAAGAACCAAAGTCACCGACATAGTTTGCAAGTTGAAGTGGCAATGGGCAGGCCACATCGCTCGAAGGACTGATAACCGATGGAGAAGGATGGTTCTTGAGTGACGAACACGTACCGGAAGACGCAGCGTAGGTAGGCGCACTAGGTGGACCGATGACATTCAAAGTCAATGTGAAAGTCGAGGGCAACCGGTGGGTGCAATTGGCAGGTTGTCGAACAGTGTGGCGGTCTAAGGGGGGTGCCTTCGTTCAGCAGTAGACGTCTCCGGGCTGATGATGATGATGGTGACGACGAGAGCCTTTGACGATCGGCTTTGGCAAAAAGGATTGATCTCCGAGACCAACTATCACCATGCCATGAAATGCGATGGTAAACCTATAGAATGAACAAATTAGAAACATTATAGATGCGTATTATTCTAAAATTATACAAAGGGGTTATGTTACGCTACCGGTGAATCTAGATCCATAATAAAATGACAAACGAAACCGAGCACATCGAGTTACCACATAACAATGGCTTTTCACAAGCCGGTTGTTTAGCAAACAAGCTGTCCTCACTTGAAGTAAGTTTATACAGCGGCGAATGCGCGTAATGACCGACACTGACGACAGACAATACCAGAGAATGTAAACAGGCAGCGGTAAATGGCCGAAGATGAGTGAGTAAGTAGAGGACTGGCTGATTGGCCCGTGCGTTGGTTGATAGATCCTTAAGCACCTTGAGAAAGATATTCACCTGGAAAATGTCAGTAATAGTGGCTAAAACTACAGCGCATACATGAAAATGTAGCCGTGGAAGCCTAATAGGCGTGTGGCCTAATGTTTAATTTATGACAAATAACATGCTTAGTGATGAATATAACTAAATACATTACACATACTGAAAAAATAAATTGTATTAGCTGATAAATCTCTGAGATATGAGCGTTTAAAGTTTTAGGTGGGGATAGAGAGGGGATGCTCTATCCCTTTACAAAGCACGTGTTAGTATAGCATTTGTATGCCGCGCCTGAGGCTTGACGTCATAGCTCAGTATAGCGCGTTCTCTGTCTAACTTGAAATTAAAATACTTAGCACTTATTTATTTTTGAATTATTTTAAAATTTGTTTTCGTTGATAGGCTTTATTGGTGATCAGCTTTTTTATGAGATAATAAAAAAATTGTAGTCATCATGCCTATTGAGAGACCAGTGAGCTCTTTAGAGCTTATGTACGGATTTTCAAGAAGGAAAAAATCGCGGTGAAATTTACCCGGAGAATATGTATGCATGGCAATGGTATAAGAGAATCTACCTACCCGCAACTGGGTCAGCGTAATGGATAATGCCCATTCGCCTTACAAAGGAAGGCCTTTGCCTAGCAGTGGACTATTTAAGACGCTGATTATACATGATAATGTATCAGAAAAATAACCACGTTAGCTTTCTTACATGCTTCATTACATGCCATCCCAATTCACGGACGTCTATTACCAGTATCACCACCTCATCTTTCCGTCTATACTTGAAGCGGCCATCGGGTCCTCGACCCTTTGATAGTCCTCGTAAGCTCTTTATTGCCGGGAGAAGCACCGCCATTTAATGGTAGTGGCCAAGACCAGTCAAAGCTCACTTTGGGTTCACACAAGTTAATTTGCTTTTTTACTGTTAGTAGATTTACGTTTAACTTAGTCCTATGTCCGTCGGTAATTTTCGGAGATCTCGATCTCTCGTAACCGACGAGCCAAGTGACCGAGCAAAAAGTATCGATCAAAACGTCGGTCATCGGTCTCGAGAACCTACAAGTAAAAATAAGGCTTAAATCTATTAATACAGAGTTGAATTTAGCTACACAATTTCACCGAGATTGATCGAAGAAAACCGAGACGAAACCGGCCGGTGTTGTATCAATCGCCGGTCATTCATTCGGTCTCGGTCTCTTGGTGGGTTGCAGATCGGAAGATCGTTATGAATGGGAAGGCAAGTGCCGCGGATCTTGGGCCGCGCGTCAATCAATCACGACCCGGGTCTTTAACGATTGACGACCGGGTCGGTCACGCAGAAAGCGCGATTCGATCGTTTTGATTCGTTCAATCACGATCGACACAGGACTAGTTTGACTGCCATATCGCGCGGAGACACAATCTACGATGGAGCACGCTTGCTTAGAGGAAATCACTCGCGACTTGAAGACCCTATTATAACTAAAAAGCTTGCTGCTTGTAAGCTTAAGTTAGGACCAAATTCAAGAGTTCCTTAAGATGAACCGGACCTTGAAGCTTGATAAAATTTTGACGCAAAAGTAAACGCCTTGAAAGACTATAAGTTTGGAGTTACTATTTTAGCCAACTTTGGTTCCTTCGGATATTTTTAAACCTGCCTCGACCAAGCACTGAAGGCATATGACTATGACCTAGTTGATACAAGGAGGTGTAGGGATTAGTTACCACTATGCCACAAACATGTAAGAAGTGTCATAAGGCTTTACTAAATCTGTATACAGTAATGACGAACCCATTGTGTTAGAATGAGCACCAACACTTAACATTGCAGCGAAGGCTCCTTCACTCTTACCGACTTCACATTCACATACATTAGCACATCTTTCAACTCCCTTCGTTTCCTCATCGCACCACTTCGCACCAGGATTAACACATTATCATAAAGCCTCAGTCTGAGACAGAGTTTCACTCAGTTTAGTACATACAGAACTTAATTATTAGTACAACTGACCAAATGTGAGAATTAAACAAGTTTAAAGAACGCCTGTCAGTGTTGTTTACAAGATGGGATAGTGGCTCCCAACTCAACTTTGTAAATGAATTGTTCAGTTTGGTCGGTAGAGTTACCAACTGTCAGGATTTGTCCGAAATTAATGAATCAATGACATTAAAGGAAAGGTTTTTATCCAGAGTTTAATCAATCTGCCAGTTTAATCAATCTGATTTCAGGGTTGGACCCATAGTTAAAGCTGTTGATAATTATGAGTACATACATACCCTTCAGTATTGTTGAAAATTTTTGTTACATGTTGTATAGATGTGTATTTTTTTAATAGTTATAATTATTTTAATTTAATTTGACATGTAATTAATAATTACGCAATAAATGAATATGAATAACCCTACCAATATACTATATATTTTTAAATGTCAGGATAAATTCTTAGATGGTCGCCCTAACTGAGTTTCTGAGCTTAGTATCACCCACCTTCTAATTGGGAGACCGTTATGCTGTTGGGCCGTTAATTGACTTGCAAATTGTTGCTACCATGCCTACCATCTACCACTGTGCCTGCTCGGCCAGTTCGCTTAATTATGCAGTTTGCACTTCCGTGTGTAGTAGCTCTAATATGTAGAATTAGCATAAGCGCACACACCGCGAGCTATGCTACCTTAGCTTAAGAGGGAATCTTGTCTGCTTCTGATTTAGATCTGAATCCAAAAAAATTGTAACCCTTTAAAAATCTTCATAGTGATTTTTGTGTTTTCTTTAGCAATTCGTTGCTGAGAAAAAAAGAGAAAATGACAGAGACTTGTCTACAGTAGACCTAGACTTTATAAACAAAAATTGCTCTTTAGGCATTATCCAAGAAGATAATACGCTATTTAAAAAAAAACAACCGACTTCAACTTCGAATACCTGGATGACATCTTCATATTTTCTAGTAATTTTGATTTAAAAACCAAACTACTGTACCGATTTCGATAAAATTGATATGGGACCACCTCTCAAGTATTACCTACCAAACAAAATAGAATCATCAAAATCAGTTCATAATAGGCGGAGTAAACACGTAACATACATACAAAAAAAACATACATTCGAATTGAGAATTTTGTTCTCCTTTTTTGAAATCGGTTGAAAACGTACTTATTGGAGGCGGAATAACCCCTAAGGCCATATAGGGCCTAGGTTCAGAGCAGCTTGGTTTTTTTAATTTGGACTAAGCGTTCAATACAGCAATACATTTGTATAGAGAGTCGATGACCAGATTCCTTTTTAAGCTAGTAGTGGTGGAGTGGTAGGACTCTATTGCAGAGTCCGCCTGGGGAAGTACCACACCTTTGCCAGTTATTCAATCGCCATGCAGTAGTGTGCAAGCATTACTGTGTTTCGGTTTGAAGGGAAATGTTACCATAGAAATTTCTGGGCACGAAGACGCCTGGGGAAGTACCACACCTTTGCCAGTTATTCAATCGCCATGCAGTAGTGTGCAAGCATTACTGTGTTTCGGTTTGAAGGGAAATGTTACCATAGAAATTTCTGGGCACGAAGACGCCTGGGGAAGTACCACACCTTTGCCAGTTATTCAATCGCCATGCAGTAGTGTGCAAGCAATACTGTGTTTCGGCTTGAAGGGAAATGTTACCATAGAAATTACTGGGCACGAAGATATTTCACATCGGATAGGTTAGGTTATTTTTCCCAGAAATCCTCACTACTCGTGCAACTCTGTATATATAATAAAGCTCGGTGACAGATCCGGCTCGGATAGGTTAGCCTTCTCGTTAAGATATTTTTTTAATTTCAACCCAGAAATCCTCTTTCGCTCTCTGTCTTTTCTGATTATAATGTGACGTTAATTGGGGTATGTTTAATTAAAATATTCTATCAATAATGCTATTTTTATTGGAATTGATTTATCGTTTTTTTTAGTATTATTGTGCTATTATATTAATGCTTTTTAATTATTAGGGCTATTTGTAGTTATGCTTGATTGGTTTTGGCGATATATTTTTATGCTTTTTGATGATTATGGTGATAATTGCTATGCGTATAAACTTTATGCGCAAGGATTTATGCGGCTTAGTCTTTATACGTAATGATATTTCTGCGTAAAGTTGTAATGCTAATCGTCATTATGACATTTGTTTTTCTGCGTTCCAATATGGACATCCAACATTTTAATGAAAAATCTATGTGGACGCCATTTGCTCCCCACCAGCCTGACTCTCTGTACTTTAAGAAATAGTACGTGATCATTGGCAGCGAAGCTGCCCTGCAGGGCATAATGTGGTTCTCCAGGCGCTTCCTCTATGTGAATAACGGATACATAGAAAGAAAAAAAAAGGAAAAAGGAAAAAAAAGAAAAAGAAAAAGGTCACCGGATGTGATCGAAACTATAGTCGGAGTATCCGATTTAATTAAACGTGAGTATTACCGTATAAATAAAACAAAAATGGATACATAGTACTTATACGGCTACTGATAAATCAAATAAGCCAATGTGCATCAACCTATTTTACAATGAGAAATTAATGTCTGTCTGTCAGACACTAGACTGTGAGTCTGGGAACTATATATAAAACAAAGTAGGTCGGATGTCGACGCCACGTCTTAGGTCACTCAATTAGTGTTTGCGGCTATTTTTACAAATGACCGATGCACTTTTAGGTCATCGAGTCTGCGATAACTCTAAAAGCAGTATTTTGACATAAAATTCATTAGGACGGTCTTATTCTAAAAATAGTTATGAAGTAAGTTCTCAGTAGCCGAGTTAACATGTCAAAAATGTACATTATGTCAGTCTAGATCTAGAAGATACGTCTAGATACGGTTCTCTGTAAAAGCTTGTGACTCATTGGGGCAATGGTTTATAGTTTGGCTTTTTATAAAAAACAATGATTTTACTTCTTTTTTTTCCACTTGAGCTATACTACTAAGATTCATTCACCCCACTTTTCTAGCCAAGTAGGTAAGTACCTACGTACAATTTTACTCTACTCTCTATTCTTTATCCATAAAATAATCTAAACTACTAGTACGCACATATCAGTACATTTACATTCAAAAAGGACTTTTTAACATAACACCAATGTACGCATCCTACCGGCTCTGTTTAGATGCATATCAACAGCAATTATTAGACGCTTTGTTCTAAGTCCATCCTTTTAAAAATACAGTGATTATACACTTACAAATTAGATAAAGTCTTCATTAAAATATCATTATCTAACACGTCGTGAACTAGGTTTAACTAAACATTTCGTCTTGCTGCACGAGTATGGTAATAAACTTGGTATATTTTGGTAGAAATGCTGTAAGGAGCTACTGAAAAGAGGTTAAGCTCGTGTAAGTCATAACCGATTGATGGTTGTTCATCTAAATGCAATGTATACGTTGACAAAAATTGTATTTTAAAAATAAGCATCAAGTAATCAATATTTCCTACCAGTCGAGTTTTTATCTACCACACCCACAGAATAACAATAATACTCCAAAACCTATCAGTTTTGTAGAAATGGTTGTTTTTGTTAAAGATAAAAACACCTATAAGTGAAAACTGTAACGTTCACTATCAGTCAACCAACTATTTCTTTTAGAAAGCGAAAATTTAAATATCTAGAGCGTATCAAACTACAATAATAAAATTCCTTCACAGAATGTAAGGTGTATGTATAATACGAATTCTTTCGCAGAAAGTAACATAGCTTCATAAATATAAATTACGATTGATATGATCGTCCGTCTGTATGAAAATGCGTCTCCAGAATAAGGGCGCTCCATGAATATATTTATACAGTGCGACACAGGTTGTAATAAAAAGAACAGGGATAGCAATAGAAGCGCCCTTTTGGAAAAATCGTTTCTTAGGGAAGTATGTACATTAAAAGATAGAGGGCGCTATAATTCGTTTTGTCTATACATTTTGTATAGAGAAATGGGGACAGGACCTTCTTCATGTCTCAGTCTGTCTGTCTATTTTATACCAAAGGAGTATAAAAGAGACGGCATTATTTACCTTTTTTATATATGTACTAGCTGACCCCCGCGGTTTCACCCGCGTGCACAATTTTATTGGTAGCAATAAGTCACCAATGGAACTCTCCAAGATAGTGTAATGAGTGCGTAGTGATGCTTAGGGGTTAGCGCGTTCGGATCACACGCTGTACGTCGCGGGCTCAAATCCTGACAATAGCTTGCGCTGCATGTGAAGAAAACATCGTTAGGAAATGTTAAGGCTGGCGTTTACTTTAGAGTAGGTAATCGGCTACCACCCTCAATTTAAAAACTGCTGTCAGTCACCTATTAGAATGATCTGGCAGCATCTCTTAAAAGGGCCAGTTCCAATCCCAGGCTAGGTGAATTGACTACTTATTACGACTGCCCAAAAAAGGAATGTAATATTTTCATGTAATGTTGTTTTGTATTCTCGATGGCAAAAATGCGTGGACACATCCACATTCTATCGAGGTTAAGCTTGGCGATTTGATCTCGGGTCGTACCGATGAATACTGCTGGTATTAAAATACACATAGATTTTCAGTGATGGAAAACACCGAGAGGAAACTTGAAAAAAAACTCATTGCCGTACTTCAACTCATCATTTTAGATTTTCATTTTCATTGGCGTATTTATTGAGTTGGTTCTATTAGCTGGCTTGGTGCGGGCGACGCAACCCACACCGGGCCAGCGTGATGGAACATAGCCTACCTATAATATACCTTCCAAGCTATGCCAATTCCTAACAATTAGTGGCGGATTTACCAGCAGGCTGAGTAGACTGGAGCCTAGGGCGGCAGATTATAGGGGCGGCAAATTTGGGTCCAATTTTTTTTGGCTAGCCGAATATAAAAGATACTTAGATACGTAAGTGTCGGGCCGAGTTTAAGTGATACTTTCAGAGTTAACACATTTTTCGTCCCCATTGATAGACTAGTATCCGTATTAGGAAAACGGCAGGAGGTCTGCAAACAGGTTCAATGAAAACAGAGAAATTTACTAGAATGAAAAGTATTCATTTCTGAACGAAATGAAAGGACTGTCATCATCAACCACTATGACGTGATTGTGAACTAGGGTCATATTAAGTTTTCTGTTCTAGGGTATCGAATTGTAGAGATCAATAGGGGCGGCAAATGTGTAAATCCGCCGCTGCTACCAGTAGATGTTAAAGGAGTATGCCACTTAAATACTCGCTTTTGGATACTTTGCTGTTGTAACAAACGTCAGCTATAGTTCCACTTTTAACTACTTCATCGTAAGCCGTGTCGCGATGCATAATTTATGCTTGTTTTGTTTATTCATGAAGGTATAGATTGGGTGATAGTTACTATGCGAAGGGCCGAGATATACAAAAGCATGGGCATCAGACTGTGAATCTTCACGCACAGACAAACAGTACCTTAAATTTTATAGTAGAAAGGATTTAATTAGTTCTGCGTGTGGTTTTTTTTTAAATAAAATTCAAATGCGTGGAAGGTATAAGGGGGAATGCAATTTAAAACGGGCCAGGACGCGAAATATAATGCTTTTTATTATTTTATGCTGGACATCCTTCGCGTTTTTAATGAAAATTACGAGTGTAGAGTTCAGAAAAGTCTAAAGTATATTTATGATAAAGTAGGTAATTTTCCTAATAAGTATTTTTACCAACCGCATCCCAGCTTCCGTCCGGGATGCAATGCACCTTCCACCGCGTGCTTCAAACCCAAGCTGAGAGAGTGGTTACAAGAGAATTGATTTTATGAAATTGAAGCTTATTTTATAATTATTTTATTAACTGTTTATTTTTATGTGACATTATACTTAATGAAATTATCGTATAACTTTGGTGTAATATAACACCAAAGTTGTGTCAGACTTTGTGATAGATAGATACGTTCTACCGGGCCCAATAATTTCGCAATACTTGAACATAATAGGTATCACTGCAGTTTTTTTGTATGACAAAATGGATTGCGACGTGCATGCAAGACGGTCTTCTGATGTTAACAATACGCCTGCCAGTGGCTTGAAAAGTTTTACTGATTACTAAAAGCTTACAGAATATGCTATTAAAAAACATTATATAATACGCTTTTAAAAAAAATACTACCGACTTCAACTTGGATGCCATCTTAATATTTTCTAGTAATATTATTTTAAAAACCAAACTACTGAACCGAATTCGATAAGTTTATAGAAATTTTATCGAAATCGGTGACTATGGTAACATTCATCTACTCGTTTGTAAGAACCAGCTTACCGCACTAGTATCATAAATAGCTATTATGAGAAATTAAATTTACAATATTTCGTACATCTTCAGTCGGAAATTAAGCACAGTTTTGTGAATATTATAACAATAAATTAGGTAACTAGCCCATATTTCCAACAATTTATGGCTTGAACCCTATAATTAAATAATTAAACTTAATACACAATTAATTATTAACAAGGAGAAGAATTATTAACAAGGATGGTTTATAGGCCGTAAAATTAACGCGTAGTTATAACTTTCGGGTTTATAACCTATTTAACTAAAAACTTGTTGGTGGATCGAATTTGTAAGTTCCATAATATTTTATTATGAGGATTAATGTGTTTATTTTACAATGACGAATAACTACTTTGATAAGATTTCAGTGACATTTTCAACCGACTTCAAAAAAGGAGGTATATGAGGGATACATACAAAAAAAAACATACAGTCGACTGAATGTTTTTTTTTGTATGTATGTTACGCGATTACGCATTATGAACAGATTTTGATGATTTTTTGTTTGGTAGGTAATATATAATAGTTCAGAAGTGGTCTCATATAAATTTTATCGAAATCGGTTCAGTAGTTTGGTTTTTATTATATTATAGTTTGTTTTATTTTAATTCAGTGTATCTTCCTGAATAATAAGCACAATAATACAATTTAAAAAAAAACAACCGATTTCTACTTCGAATACCTGGATGCCATCTTCATATTTTCTAGTACATTTTGATTTAAAAACCAAACTACTGAACCAATTTCCAAAATAAAACCGATAAAATTTATATAAATTGATCGAAATCGAATTTTCAGCTAAGTATGTGATTAGTTATTTGTCCTGGGTATGTCCTTAAACTGCATCCAAAACAATCGGAGGACGGGCAGCAGCGTTCTGGCTAACGTTAGTGAGCATCCTGCGATCCCCAAGCCGCATGCCAAGCGTGGCGATTATTACGTACTAAAAACTGCGCCGCACAGCACTGCGCTCCACACCTTGAGATATAAGATGTCAAATTAAATCTCTTCATAAGTAACTTCTCTGGCAACATTGCCCTTTAAACTGAAACACAGCAATGCTTACACACTACTGCTTGGCGCTTGAATAACTGGCAAAGGTACGGTACTTCCCCTGGCGGACTTTACAATAGTCCTACAGCTAAAAATATATATAAAAAATATGACGATCGACCGCGTTTCCTGAAACCGAATCCTGTAAACAGGATCTCAATTGATTTCCTGGAGGCGTTAGTTTACTGACAACCGGAGGTGAGCGGGAAGCGGCGTTCTATATTTAAACTACATTGTGGTGCAGGCGTCTGCCCTTGTAGGGTGGCCAGGTTTTAACTTTTAGCTTTTTAGATAAGGCGGAGTAGTTTGAGGTTGTAATGCAGATACGCAGTAATTAGAATCTCTATGGTTAATGGTTGTTTTTACACAGAGCCCTCTAGTCCCAAAATAAGCATAACTCTACTTCCTAATAATAACTCTACAACCTAAAAATAACTATATAACCAGATAGCTGTTAGAGGTATTCTTAGATACTTTTCTTTTTGTAAATTCATACTTATAAAACATACACACGGAAAAAACATCTATGTTCGTCCCTCTGCACCCCCCACGCCCTACAGCTTTCAAATCACACCAACTGCCATACCAACTGAGCTATAATCGACTGAGGCAGTCAATCGTTCTTTCAGTTTTTAGTATCGATAAGTCTTTATTTTTACCAGAATACCTAAAAAGAACGGTTATGTTTGAAGACAGCTTCAATAACCGTTATTTTATATGTAACGTGTGTATGTATGTATGTGTTTCCTCAAACCTTTTACAATACTTGTATAGTTATGACAAATGAGGTAAGTTTATTTAAGGGTTACGCGTAAATAAACTTACTTAAATATACTAAATCTGAAGGAGGTCATTGTGAACAAATTTTACAAAGGCCAGCCCAGAATTCGCGTAAAAATTAGCTGTCCCATAGAAAAATGTATGTGTTCATGTTCTATGGAATATGGAACATTATAATTGTTCTATTTTTATGTTCCATGGAAAAATGTCATTCACCCGAGACAAATGGGGCAGCAGATTTGTTTGCGATTTCAGTGTTTATTGTCAAATCGGCGTTCAAAAGTGACAGCGCAATAAATAAATACGTACATGAACTTGAAAATCGTTAAACTCTTTTTTGGGTCAAAAAAATAAGTCAAGTGACAGTCCTGTCCGCCAAACGTATGGTAACGTGACGACAGTACTGTACCCGTAGTGCGCAAATGCGCACGCGCCGCGAAACGATTGCGTTTCAGGATGCAAAATGGCCGCCACTTCCGACCGCGAACTCTGACAAGTGCATCTGACACTTAACAGCTGCCCTGACACGTTTGTTTTGTGATACAAAAGAGGAACTGGGAAACTTGTTAATGTTCACTTTATTTTAATGAAAGAATAGGCTAGCTATTGAGCATAGCTCACCAGATGGTAATGACGTGGTCTAAAATGCAACTAACTTGCCTATGAGATGCCTATTCACTCTTGTGAAGAGACAGATTAGGGAACACCGAGGCACAGAATAAATAATAGTACTACGTACAGAAAGTTAACTCCGCAAAGGAATTGAAATAAATAAGGACTCTATCTATACTAGTCAATAAAGTAGCAATTCAACTCGCACAACGCTGGATACCGCTCGCTAGATATACCGCTCTCTTTCTATCACGTATGCTTAGTTACGTGCGACGAGGCTAGCGTTCGGGTGGCGACTGACTTCTGCCTTGCATTGTCCACCCGGACGGAGCGCCGGCCGAGCATACCTAAACTGCGGAGTGACACCCCTCTGACCGAGGCAGGAATAGCATTCTACTCCATCAGCCAGAAGACGTCCACTGCTGGACTAAGGCCTGTGGCTGTGTGGTGTGTTTAAAACCTCATTTCCTTTAACTTTTCTATAATATATTGCCGTCTTTACGATGGAGCAGAAAAAAATACAATAACACGTTTCTCAAGGGAACCTCCTAATACTGCCCTGTCTGCTCCCCTTAAATCAATCTACGTTAGTCTATTCTCGTACTTTCCCCAAGGCGTCCAAACTCAAACTCATCCATCCCGTTGATCAATCCCTTTCTAGGGATGGCATTGAACTTGAACCAGAATTTTAAATTTGTTCCAATCATCTTCAAGGGCAAGGGCTCCGTTAACGTTAATGGCTGACCACTGAAAGCAAGTACTTATAGCGCAGTGGATGGTGATGGTAGCATTCAAAATACAAAACTTCATACCTACATTATTTGATTTAAGATTAAAAAAAAAAAAAAAAAAATTATAGTTGAAGTAGTTATATAAATAATAAAAATTACATGATTGGGTTCATTGATAGCGTTTGTTTTTGTGAATAAGAAAAGTTGTACAACAAAAGTTCCTACTATTGCAATATTCACTATCTGGACACACGTGAAGATTCTAGCGAGTCCAGATGACGAAATCACAAGTGATAACAATTTTGAGTTTCACCAACTGGGCACACACGTGTCCAGTCTAGCAAACAATCTAGTAAAATAGTTTAAATCATAAGAGCCGTAAAATTGTTTTTACGAATAATTTGCCAGCTGGTTTGCGGCCAGCCATGTGATCTATTCTGTAAGAGGACATTTTTTTTATTGAATTTCTCTATGCTATGTACTCCAGAGATATGGAGAGATGGTTCTTGACTGATTCATATCCAGGCAACCTTTTCTTTATTATTTTCTTTGACAAGGTTTTACTGGGATTATTTCACATCATTATTTCATTATGCGGGATTTTTTTTTGTAGTGGTAGGACTCTACTGCAGTTTCCGCCTGGGGAAGTATCACACCTTTGCCAGTTATTCAACCGCCAAGCAGTAATATGCAAGCATTACTGTGTTCCGCTTTGAAGAGCAATGTTACCAGAGAAATTACTGGGTATGAAGAGATTTAACATCTAATATGTCAGGGTGACGAGCACACTGCAGTGCGGCGCAGGATTGTGTTCGCAAGCTCACAATTCTGGTACTACAACTGTTAGTAGTAGACGTGACGCTTACCACCAGGCAAAAGTCTTGCTCGTCTCGTCACTTAATTGTATAAAAAAACATCACTAATAATACAATTTCTTCTCTTTCACCTTCACCTTGACAAATAGCTCTCTCACAAACTCTAAATGTTGTTCACGTTGATATATTGGTATCATTAAGATAATAATTATATCTATATGAAACACCTCATAATTTAGATATATATTTGTAGCAATATTGCACATACTTATGTAAATACAACTCGCCCAAAAATATTTTGTGGTGGACGAAAGCAGTCTCTTGGCGGGGGATGGTGAAAATAGCAATACATCGCGTGCCACCGCCGCGACATGCCACGTGGTGCAACATCGTAAAATGCATCACGACTGCAGGAGTTTACTGGATTTAAATAGCTTTGCGGCAGAACGTAAGTTTAGCAGCAATCCTGACACCGCGAAGAACTGATTTAGAAAGGGTGAATCTGTGGTCTATAATTTAACAATATATATAGATGCAAAAGAACTAAAAAACAGGTCTTCGCACGGTGTAGATGCAATGTAAAATAAAAATAGGGACACATTTTAGCTACGCAAATAAATACCAACTCTAATCTAGGTAAACTCAAAGTAACTACCTATTCTTCACTACCCAAAATAGACAATAGACAATCATTCATTTGTGTCAAAGAATAAATAAACACTGATAACAAAAATACAACGGTTATAATCATACAAAAATATTTAGTGGATGCCACAAAAGACAAAAGCCAGTCGAACATAATAGTAGTCCAGTTGCATATATACAAACCGCTAAACAGACGCGATATGGCAATTTTTAGGTAGGACGCCGTCGAGCGGACGAAAGTATCGCCATCCCTACAAATGCTCAATTCGTACAATTCGTGTTTATTTAGTCGTTTGTACAGAATACGACGCGACGTGTGAAATCTTCTGCTTCTGTGATCAAAAGTGGCAAATTTTTTTTTTGAGTTCCGTTTCAACTACTGGAACCGCGTGAGGGACCGCTTGGGAGTCCTCTTGGGAAGGTCGCAGGGAGAGGCGCAGGGAGACTAGCTTATTGACCATCATAAAATGCCCCCTCCCGAATGAAGGTGGATAATAATCCCACCAAAATGATTGCATTCCTATAGAGAGGGTTGATATCAGGCAAGCGGGTGGTCATAAAGTCAAAGCTAGAACAAATACAGTATATGAGGAAGTGGGTAAAAAAATATGTTGTGCCGATTCCACCTAGAGGCATAAGGTCAGAGAGATAATGATCTTTACTATTATGTACTCTTTGATTTGATTGATTGATTAACTCTTTATTGTTCACACCAAGAATTACACAGAAATAATTGCAATAATTGCTTTGGTTCTGCATCTAAACTAAAGCAAGGGTATATTGGGGTAAATAAAGGGGTATATTGGTTTCCGAATTTTACTCAAATCCGTCGTTTAAAAGCACCGAACGCACATACTCACTCACAAACATTCACTGACATATCTATTGGATTTTCGTTCGGATTCACCGATTCACCGACCGATTAACCGATCTAGAGTGCATTGAGGAATTATTGAATCAACGAATGCAGTCAATTAAGTCCCATGATACACCAATAAAAAGCAACGGGTCAACGCACAATGTGGGCTTCAAACACAGAATTACTGAAACTCCCTGATAAATCGTTAACAGATAAATTGGTATACAATTTAAGGGTCATTACTTGATCGGAGTTTCTAACCAAGTCGTGAATTAGTGGGTGCCCGCATGACAGCATCCCTCTCGAAAAGAATTGTCTGTAATCTGTTATTAATTTACATATTGTTAAGGGGATAGTTGTCTTTTTCCGTTGCCAAGAAGCAACGACATTTTCAGATTCATCTTCCGAAGCTATTAAGAAAATAAAATCATTTAAGTGGGCGTCAGACACCCGTATCAAAGGTTTCGTATAAGGGCAAAATCGGTGGACAAATAAAATATCGGTGGGCATTTGTCACACAGCGCCATCTAGCCCTAAATTAAGCAAACCTAGTAATATGGATACCAGATAGCTGATAGGATACTTATATGCCCTGGGTGGGGATCGAACCCACGCCCTATAGCTCTGAAGGCAGACATGAGGTATCAACTGAGCTATAAGACAGCCATAAAAAAAAGTACGTTTACGTTTATACGTATAGTTTTTTTTTCTCTTTGAAAAAGGTTACCGGATGTGATCGAAACTATAGTCGCGTCGGAGTTTCCGATTTAATTAAACGTGAGTATTCCCGTATAAATAAAACAAAATTTGTCAAAACCACGTCAGTTTTCATAATATAATAAATAAGTAAAACAAAATAAAAGTAATGTGCACATCGGATCACGAAAAACTAAATCAATTTTAATCGTGTCTATATTTTTTCAACCGACTTCAATAAAGGACGTTCTCAATTCAACAGTATGTTTTTTTTTGTTTTTATTTGACGCTTTTACTCTGCCAATTATGAACTGAAGTTGATGATTCTTTTTTGTTTGGTAGGTTTGGTTTTCAGAGGTAGTCCACATATAAATTTTATCGTAATCGGTTCAGTAGTTTGGTTTTTAAATCAAAATAGTTGAAGTCGGTTCTATTTATTTTTGTAAGCGTATTATTAAAGATGCCAGCAGGGCTAACATGCGCACCGCGAGAAAATGTTGTCGTGTCTTTATCTCGTGCGAAAACGAGACAAACTTATACAGATTCGTAGCCTTGTCCTGTTTTGTAGAATCGAGAATTTTTTCTCGCGTTGCGCATGTTAGGCCTGCTGGCCAGTATCTCTACGGAACCAAACAGATAAGCTTTTACAGTAACAGTGTAACACAATATTTAGAACATGTTGAAATGACAGCTTAGTTCTTTGATGAGACCGACACGGCTTTTGTTTTAGGCACCATTATTTTCTTAGTGGCTATAGATTGTTTGCTTGTGTATATCAAAAGAATGAGATTGGAATGTTTGCATGCTTACGAAAATACGTATACTCGAGACGAAGCCTACATACCTGTGTCTCGAGCAGACCTCTAGAAGAAAAATCTTAAAGACAAATGATATTGGTTAAGATGAAAATGGAAAATAGTTTACACTCGTATATCACAAGGATGACGGAAGGAAGGACATTGACGTCATAGATTGAGAACAAAATAGCCCAAACAGATTAGTTAAAATTCAAAATATATGAAGTACGTTTTAAATTACTTTTTCATCACACTTGCTCGTAAAGTGGATCTTATTACATCGGTTTTAGGCTCATAATCCAAGCTATTTACTTTACATTACGGCACTCGTGTTATAATAGGTATAACCCGGTAAAGTCAAGTTTATACGTGACTGCAATTAGACCGTATGTATACGAAGCACTCTTAATATAATGTGTGGATCCACCAACCCGCATGCTACTGGACCAGCGTGGTGGATATGACCCAACCACGCTTCGACGGTAGGCCTAAATCCAACAGTGGATAATTATGCTTATGCTTTAACTTATAACTCCATCAATAGACAAATAGGTCCCCATATCCCATCTCCTCACAACACCCCCACATGGGCTATCGCGGAAACCGAGGCACTGATTACACAGTAGTTACTTGATAGACGAGAGAGTAACGCGAGGCGAAGACAAAAATAAATAAAAATACTAAAGGGGAAGAGCCTCGTGAGAAACCACAGATAAAAAAGGAATCCTGTGTGAATGTAATTAGATCTTTATGGAGTAAGCATGGTGATGAGGACTTAATGAAGTTAGGGGCGTGGTAGAGTTCAAAACTCACTTCATTCATAATTTAATCGTAATTTAATTTACTAAATTTATGGGTTGGAGTGTAGGGCGCTGACATTCTGTCGATGGAGTGTCAACAAACGTAAAGGCGTGGGCAGTTACTGGAAGAGAAATGCCGAAGATAAGGGGTAAGTGACTAGCATTAGTAACTGGTACCTGTCCTAGTTATTATGACCTGGGTATGAGTATGTCCTGAAACTGCGGACAGCAGTGTCCTCTCTGTTAACGGTGGCGAGCGTACTGCGATCCGTCTGACAAGCTAGAGAATAGGGTAGATGACTGATGTTTAAATCGTTGAAACCAATAGCTTTGATGAAGAATTTAAGTAAATATAGTATGTTTATTCAAAAAATAATTTAAATCGGTTATTTATGTTCTGATATAAGCGTTTAAAGTTTTTGGTAGAGGTGGTGTTAGGTAAAATTACGTCACGCCTTAATTGTCAGAATATAATTTATATGGCGTACTGAGAAGTGACGTCACTATTTGCTGTTTCGCCTCTCTGTCTAGCATGATATTAAAATGCTTATAAGTTCCTTATTATTAATCAGATTTTCATTTTCTTTTCATTTTTTTTATATTTATGGACCATATTTTAATAGGACAAAAAAAAACAGTCATCTAGCCTATTATGGCAACCCCTCCCTGTTTAGGGGGAGACCGGAGTTTTGGCGGGAACGCGAAAAAAAAAACATGTCGCCGCATTGTATTATTATCCAAAACTTGTGTTTTTTCGGGTGTTAATGCATACAAGCTAGTGAGTTGTATTCAGTAAATGCCGACTGAACTGACGTGCATGTATGTAGGCAAGTGGTATAATGTGGTGTAACATGTCTTTCGTGTTGTTTTCAAAACTCCGAAGAAGCTTTTAGTAAAGTTGCCACGACTATACTAGACTAGATATATTGAATGCCTGATATGGGTAAACTGATGACACTATTTTGCATGTAGACCTAGCATAACAATTTGTAATCAGTTATTCAATAAATAATTCTGAATCTAAATCTGACTTTACTAGGGCATGATTGGACTTGACTGCGACTTACTGTGTGTGACTTGGACTGTGACTAAGAGTCATTTAACTGAAGATAGAAGGAACGATGAAGAAACTTGTATTCGACTGAAGGACTAGTATCCATGGCCATGAAGAATTTTAAAACAAACAACAAAACAAGGGGGAGGCCTTCGTCCAGCAGTGGACGTCTTTTGGCTGGTGACGTTGACGACAACTAGCATTAGAAGAGGCCCATGTCCTACAGTGGACTAAGGTATGATGATCATGGTTCTTAATAAAAATTATGTTGCAGATTTTTTTAAATCAAATAGGCTAGATGACTGGTTTTTTTTAATTGTCCTATTAAAATGTGGCCCATAAATATAGCTGATTAATGAAAAGAAAATCGAAATCTGATCAAAAATAAGCAACTTATAAGCATTTTAATATCATGCTAGACAGAGAGAACAAACAGCAAATCGTGATGTCACTTCTCAGTACGCCATATAAATTATATTCTGACAAGTAAGGCGTCACGTCATTTTTTGTTTTGTAGGAAAGGGACAGAGTTGTCTCTAACAAAAACTTTAAACGCTCATATATCAGAACATTATTAACCGATTTAAATTATTTTTTTAATAAAAATACTATATTTACTTAAATTCTTCATCAAAGCTATTGGTTTCAACGATATAAACATCAGTCATCTACCCTATTCTACAGTAAGTATGCTAACGAAGATTAGTCGTCGTGTCTTCCTCGTTAGTATAATGTCATCGAACATCTAGCCATAATCAAACGCATGGTGTCTACTCAAATTAAATCTACTCATATTTAAGGTGATTAAACTTTTTATGGGATATAACTATGTAACCCGAGGTTGAATTTTCATGTACAATCGTCCCAGATCTCCGAGATACAGACTTTGCCTAGTTCGGAGATCGCAGTAAATAATTTTAAGATAAACATGGTTGTCCTTTAACGTTAGATTATACATTATAATAAGATAAGATAATTGTTTCTTTCCTGTTTGGATCTAATTAAATATATTTAATTTTCAATGTTTGTCCATATTTATCAGGAGCTGGGGGAGGCCTTCGTCCAGCGTTGGGCGTTTTATGGCTGATGATGATGATGAAGTATAACAAAAAGCTCCTCAGGTGTATTAATTTTCGCTACACTTTTGGTTCCACAATTATATTACATTGCCTACTAAAATTGCCTATTATTGCGTATTACTACGTAGTACTATTATTAATTCTGTGGTATTAATATTTCAATTCCCAAGACCCTTAAGTGCCACGGAATCAGAACCCATGACATGTTACCATTTCTACCCGGCCCCGTAAAAAGCCCTTGATTCAGCCTAGACTCGACAAAAACTAACAATTCCCATAGTTGTGTAGGCTTGGCCCTACACGTGTAAATATCTAAGTAATTTTATGGCCACCGATGTGCGCAGGAGCGTGTTTTTGTACCAAGTCGTTTATAGTTTGTTGTTGGTTGTCATTGGACGATTTATTATATACATACAATTCTAGTGATTGCATCTATGAAACAAACTGATAGTATCGCAAGCCGTAAATGCAATGCAAAAAAAGGCTTATTTTAGCATTTTTAGCAGCTCAAACAAAAAACTATGTTATACACCTTTTTATTTATTTTCTCAGAAATTACGATGAGCCTGATTTCAATATAAAAAGTAAGTAAGTTCGTATACGCTGAGCAGCCAGCCCTAATGTCCGAGTTAATGTGCCGCCCGAAGGCCCGAAGGTCCCTGAGACCTGTGACTTTTTTCGCAGTTATTCAACCGCCAAGTAGTATTGTGCAAGCATTACTGTTTCGGTTTGAAGGGTATGTTACCAGAGAAATTACTGAGCATGAAGAGATTTGACATCTAATATCTCATGGTGACGAGAGCAGTGCAGTGGGGTGCTGCTCTTTTTGCATGTTTTCAATTCTGGCACTGCTTACTGTTATGGGCAGGCCTGACCAAGGCCGTAGCCAGGAGCTCGGAGGATTTCGGGGGGGGGGGTCAAAATTAAGATGACGACGATCTATACCTATATATATATATCCTACGTCCTTGAGCGTGACGCTTACCAACAGGGTGGTTGTCTCGGTCATCTCGTTACAACATCCTATAAAAAAAAGCGACGAGATAAAGGCTAAAATCACAGATTTCAGATTTATTGTTCTGAAAGTAAAGTTCAACGTTGACTCATAGTACCCTGCGACTTAATACTTTCACTCCTCGGTCCTCAACCTCAACGTACACGTTCCTGGTAAAACGTTCACGTACGTCTGCAAAGTTCAAGATTGCCTCCTTGCTCAAGATTGCTCAAGATCCTCGGCTAATGCGAGTCGGAAGGTGTCATCGTCACCTCAAATTGCGTACTACATTACCTACTCGCGGCTCGAGCACGCGCCTGCATCTCGACGTCATTATGTCAGCTAGGGCTGTCATGCAATGTTAAGGCTTGTATTTTCCAAATTTGCCCCTCGCAAAATCAAATGTATTTAGTCAAATTACTATATTTAAAGCCCAAAAATACATATAAATACAAATTTTACAGAAGAACATCCGTTTTAGTAACTTTTGTGGTTGATAACACGATTGTTATACTTTCCTCGATAGAAAAAAAATACCGAAACAGTGTCTATTTTTAAACCATTTTCAGTTTTATGTCCTACTTACAGCACATAGTCACATTAAAAAAATATGCATTATAAGTTAATAGTATTTTGGAGAGGTTCAAAAGTTATTAATTTCTATACTTTTCAAGTAATCTGAGAAAATCTTCAAATATCGAAGTATGACTCGCACGAATCTGCGTAACCGCCATATTTTTGCTCCGCTAAATGTGACCCTACCTGATACAGCTTTAGACTAATGATTGATCTCATTAAAAAATGTGGTTGAAACGTGGAATACCCGGCCTTAAATTCAAATAATTTATTTTCATACTTAGTCCATAATAAGATTCACATTAATTTTACATAAAATAAAAATTATAATAATTATAAAAATACATCACTAAATTCAAGAAAAAAATATAGGTATTAATAATAATCAAATAAAACAATAATAATATCGGTACAAATGTCAGTGAGTCAAAATAATAATAATAATCGTTATCAGCAGAGCATGTCCTGAATAAATGTATAGAGATATAGGTTTTTTTAAATGTGTTCTAGAGTAGACCACGAATCGGCAAACGTAGCGTTAGACACATTGAAACTAGATGGAGTGATCGAGTGAAGGTCCCCAAGCAATCAGGCTATCCCCAAGCAGCCTGCCAAGCGTGGGGATTATGGCAACCATTCCCTATTAAGGGCGAGGTCTTCGTTCAGCGGTGGATGTCTTCTGGCTGATGATATGGAGTGAAGGTACACGTAGTACATATGGCAGCGACTGGAATCGCAAAAACCGAAAATTGGGCTAAGTTACGTGGCTTGAATAAGGCAGTGGAAAAGAACCGTTTGAAAATGATTTGTATCAAATGGGTTTTCGGTGTGCGATCTGGAACTTTCTTGTAAAGGTAAAAAATATAATAGATATTTAAAAAAAAACATAGCTTTGATAAAATTTGAGAACAAACAACTTACACCGCGGCTACATTAGCAGGATTCAGTTAAGATTCGCAACATCTCGAAGGTGTTGGAAAAAAAAGTCGTATCACAATGTATTCGAGCGAACTTTATCGCGCATACAAAAAGCAGTTTGCAGGCAAGACGAGAATAATGCAAGATGTTACTCCTAAGTAAGTATACCCGGTACTTGTGACAGCCCTGGACAGTGAATACGTGCTAATGACACCTTTGAAAACACTTTGTGACGTTACATTACCTGTTGATACCCAACCACCTATGAACTTGTTGGAGCATAGTCTCAGAAAAGAGCTGATTTCTTTCACGATATGAGGATTGCTTATTAAAAGTTATTCACAATGATTAGAGTCCTTTCGGCTTGGTACTATACCGTACCGCGTCACCCTACCCATTTAAAGTCTTTCAGGCTACAGAGGTAAACCCGGTAAATCAAAATGCAATAAGAAAACCTTTACCTTCCCCCTTCTTGAGCAGTTGTGTAAATTTTATACGACACAGCTTAGATAAGAATCTAGCCTATAAAGGATAATGGTTAAATTTTTATGGGACCCGTCCCCAAAAAAGTTTATTGTAGCACTATGAGTAATAGATAATGATGTTGTACATATACAGGGTTAGTCCTAATCAGTTCGCATACTCTGTACATCAAAACAAACAACTTTTACTAGGGAGCCAACATTGAAATCGCGAAAAAAAAACAGCTGTTCCATACAAATGCTAATCGACCTTACATACACTTCGTCAATTATAATTAACATACTACACAACTACAATTCGTCACTATTAAGTCAATTATTATAATTTAGTCCACTGCAACAGCAGGACCTATAAAATCTGGCTAATGACCAAAAAAAACATAATATTTACTTCAGATTTCTACCATTGATAATGCTGCAAATTACTTAAAAACTGGGGACACTATTACACATATCCTTTATGTGCTGCGTTCCGTAATGCGCTAAAAGTGATAATATCGCGAATCCGACCAAAGTGACAAGTATTACTCGATCAAGTCAAAGCCCTTATATTTTGTGACTATTCAATTTGGTCGGATTCGCGATATTATCACTTTTAGCGCATTACGGAATGCAGCAATGATTTCACCACATAGATAAAGGAGGTAGAAGAATGACATTGTAGTAACAAAAAATATACCAAGACCTTTCCATTCTTCCATACCTAGTATTATTTAATCTGTGCCGTGGTCATTAGGATGCGTACGAAGAAATGTAGAGCATTCCTGAGACCGTAGGATCGGAACGCGTGCAAGATGCATTATCATCTTGCCTGTGAAGTAATTTCCGTCCTAGAGGCATAGATTGCATCAATCATGTGGAGGAAGGATCAAACGATTTGCTTGTGCACGACCAACTCAACTATGCAGTTGAGTGATGGAGCCAATATCGCATTTTCTGAACAAGAATAAAATCAACTCTATGAAGAATTTTAGTTTTGCTTTTAGGTCTGCAAAAACAAATGTTGAATTTATAATTTGAACTTCTTTGATAACTGTGATATCTTCTATACAAAATGCAACTACTATGCTAGCTACGTACGACACGGTCTACTACTGTAAACTTCCGCTATGTTACGGTCAGATATCTAAATCAACTTCTGTTCGTATCACATCTCTATGTCCATTTTAATATGTTCGGTTTCATATTCTCTATCACAAAGCTCGCATCATTGCGGCTTCAGTAACCAGCTAACCAGTTACTATTCGATACGTTTTATTTCTACTCGATTATTTCAACTCGATCAGACAGATGTGGTTACAACCGAATTGAAATCGATCGGATGCTGCGGTTGCAAAGGACCGATTCTATTCTTATTATAGGAAATAGGTTTTGATTTTATCCTTAGGGTTTTGTACGAGTTGTTTTATTCTTTGACAGTTGGATAAAGTACTCTTCAAAATATTAGCTTTTTATGTTTTTTTAGTTTATCATTTTTCAGAAGATTCTGATATAGTATCTTCACGATGTTTCTCTCCACCGGAGGATGGGCAGCAGCGTCCTCTCGGTTAACAGTGGTGAGCATTCTGCGATCCTCAATCCACCTGCGGCGCGTGGGGATTATGGCAACGTCACCCTGTTAAATGGGAGGCCTTCGTCCAGAAGTGGACGTTTTCTGGCTGTTAATGTAATTTGTTTTGTAACAACTGTTGATAGCACGTGCTATCAGCAGCATTCGATACTAACATATAGTCAATAAGTATCGTCCAAAATCCCGCAGTGCCTGAAGACAAGGTTCCAGTGACATTGTGAAAGTCGCGGACAAACGGTGATGCAAATGGCAGGTTGTCGTACAGTGTGGCGGACTAAGAGGGAGGTTCTTTTTTCAGCAGTGGATGTCTCGGGGCTAATGTTGATGATTTTATAACCAGTTAATATAGATTAGTCTGAACATTTTTGACAGGATATTTCCATATTCAAAAGGCGTTAAATTGCATTCTACCCAAATCAGTGTCAAACCTCACCCATGCCTTGTTCCAGTTCAGTGTACAACAAGAATCGATACACGGGGCATCCGATTGGTTCCATCCACGGTTCAACTAGCGCGAACAATCGATGGACAGGATGCGCTGTCCAGACGATACTTCGGAGACAATACCTCATTCATAGGTCGGGAGATACTGGACTACATGTTTAGTTTACGTGTCAGTGAGTTTGCAATTGTATCACGCACGAAATAAGTTTACTTTTAAACGAAGAGTGCGAAAGTGTTTCAGATGGATCATAAGCCTATAGCAAAATTATTTGAAAATGTCCACTGCTATTTATTTATTTATTTAATCAATTTTCTGTTTTTGGTTTATAGTGCTAATATAATTGCGGATACGGTTCACGCCAATGACTCTCGCCATTTGGCGAAACATAATGAAATATATTTCAGCGATATGCGAAACGGTATTTCTGAGTAGTACTATGACAATATTAGTGGCAATAAGCTCCTTTCGGCTTAGTACCATTAAGATTAAGAATAAAATGTAGATGGTAAACTTGTACGTTTTCAGTTTCAGTAACAAAACTGTCCGTGTTGTCCCTACCCTACATAATGTTAGCCACATTCGTTAATGCAATGGTACACGACCGTTTATAAACATCGAGTGTCAATTACAGATTCCAAACGTAACGATAATGTGGGGCACTTGAACGGATCCTATTCTAAAGATGGATTCGATACAATAAGTAATCATTGCTCAACCAAGTATTTTGATGAGTATTAATGTTATGTAAATATCTTCGTTCTAACGCTGACTTTTTAACGATGTAAATGTAATAAAAGAAGTATTCCAAAAAATTATACCCAGATTGCCGCCCCGGCAGCTGGGCAGGACTAAAACTACCGGTGGTTAGAGCTGTAGAGTGAGGAACCTCCAGACAATGCGTGCTTGATCAGGGTCTGAACTTTTTGGATCTGACCTTTGACACAACGTCTAGCGTACGCCTCTTAAGGATCTTACTTTTCTTACAACTCGTCATCTTCAAAATCAGACTATTATAATATGCTGGACATAGGTATCTCCCAAGGCAGACGATCTTCAATTACGACGACTTCAGGGGTTTGGGTTATTGTAGGTGACTATAACAATGAAACAATAAAATAAAAGTTGTTAATGTAAACAGCAAATTTTTGATTTCAGATGATTAATATTTGGCCCCATTGTGAGAAAAGTTTCTCATCAGCCGGAAGACTTCCACTGCTGGACGAAGGCCTCCCCCTTATTAGGGAGGGATTGCCATAATCCCCACGCTGGGCAGGCGGCTTGAGGATAGCAGAGTGTTACCACTGTTAACTAAGAGGACGCTGCTGCCCATTTTCTGGAGGTTCTGGATGCAGTTTTAGGACATACACAGGTCCACCAGGGGTGACGTAGTTCACCCCAAGCATAATGTCTAATAACTCAGTTTAGTACTGACTAACAAAATAAAAGAGAAAACGAATAATACAGATTAACATTAACACTTACTAGAGCTCGAAGTCAAAATCTGCTTCGTTAACAAAGGTAAAAGCATAAATAGAAGCATTGAACTTGTATGACATGGATATCAGTGCGCTGCGCTGCCGGCGCACACGCATTCTCCTCTACATAGGGTGTAAATACTGGTAACTATCACGTTACTCGAACCTGGGTCGTCATCATCATCAGCAGGCCGGAGACGTCCACTGCTGAACAAAGGCCTCTCCCTTAGCCCGTCACACTGTACGACAGCCTGCCATTTGCATCCAGAGGCTGCGAAGGCCAAATAATCGAGAAGGTATTAAGTCTAAAGTATTGCCGATACGTAGTATCTACTCTAGAGCACGGCTACTTCAATCTAATTCATGAGTTTTTTTACAATATATAGTGTAAAGCAATTTTTTGTGCATGAACAACGATGGACACCCTAAAGAACTGCATAGTGGCGGTCACACTACGTAGCTCGGTAATGAAACAATGAGACACGCTGGTCAGAGACCTTTGTTGCTAATTGTGAAAATAGTTTAGCTGATTTGACAGACAGACGTTGTCTGGCATGGTTTACGTAGTTTCAACAAAAAACGGGCTTCTACAAATTTGTTATTTTTTGTTCTTTGTTTTTTTAATACGATTAGACATTTTATTATATTTAAGCGTCGAACTTGGTTGAATTATAGTTAAAACTCAAAATAAAAACAAGATATCATAAAAATCAACGACGTGAGAGTTGCTCTAATGCTAGGGTTTCACCTGCGTGACGATTTACGTCCAGTTATCGCAATAATTAGCGTGCAATAAATGATGCATTTTATTCGCTACATGGGCGGCCACACTGTCTTTTGACTTTGCATATCGCAAAACTTCTAACGACGTTAATAATGCCACTAGCCAATTAGCGCGCTAACAACCGGCCATATCTGCGTACTGTATCAAATACCGCGCTAAATAATGGCATTACACACAGGTGAAGCCCTGGCATAAGCATACCTTAGTTTACGCTAAGGATACTGACGTATGATACTAGAGCCCAGTAATCGAACATATTTTTATATTAGGTCTTTACCTATGAAATTGCCGTTTTGTATGGAATAAGTGAAAGTACTTATTTTTTTTTACTTTTTTATTTCTGTTATTCAAAGTAATCACCCATGCAACCGACGCATCTTTGCCAACGAATTGGCAGTTTATTGATGCCCTTCTTGTAAAAAATAGCTGGACGGGGAGGCAACAAACTCTTCAAAGGCATTTTGTACTGCCTCTCGGGAATTTAATTTTTTACCCACTAAAAAGTTGTCTAAATTTTGGAAAAAGTAATAGTCGGTAGGTGCAAGGTCTGGTGAGTATGGCGGATGAGGGAGAGCTTCCAACCCCAGCTCTTGCAGCTTGGAGACTGTCTGTAGCTGCAGCGCGAGGCAGGTCTCGACGCGTACGTTGCGCTGGCGATCGTTAAGTTCGTGGGGCACCCATCTATCAAGTTTTTTTTCCTTGCCTATTTGTTTCAAATGGATCAAAATTGTTTTGATGCTAACATCAAAAGCTGCTGCTAGCTCAGCTGTAGATTGAGTTTCGTCAGCTTCTACAATCGCCTTTAATTCATCATTGTAGACCAAAGTCTCCGGACGACCACGAGCTTCATTTTTCAAGTCAAAATTTCCAGAACGGAACCGGGAAAACCAATAACGGGTTGTGCTTTCGTTTGTACAGTTCTCTCCGTAAACGTTTTTGATGTTACGTGCCGTTTATGTCGCGTTGGTGCTACGACGGAACTCATATTCCATAATTACACGAATTTTTAAAGTATCCATTATGACGAAATATGTTCAAATGTAATGAAAATACAACGCTAATCAATAAACAAAAGACTGAGTTTGTAAAAATAATGTCATGTTTTTAAGACAAAAATTCATTTGATATGAGAATACAAAGCCATTCCAAACTTTTTTTCTATTTGAAATGACCAGTACTGAAGAACGGCAATTTCATAGGTAAAGACCTATTATTATTTTATATACATAAGAAAATACATTTTTGTAACTACATAGCATAGTAATATATTAGCATTAGTATAGTAGCATTTATTAGATACATAGAAACTCTTTATTGTGCACACCAGAAATAATTTCGTTTCTTTATTCGTTTCTCTTTGATAGAGACTAAGTTCAAATCCTGTAAACTTTTATCCTATGTACAGTCTTTTGGATCTATGATTTCATCCCTTCCTTTCCTTTTTAATTTATTCAATGATTAAGTTTTTTTTTTCTAGTTAGTAACGAGACGAGCATGACGTTAGCCTGGTAAGCGTCACACCTGCCACTAACAGTAGCAGTGCAAGAATTGTGAACTTGCGAACACAATCCCGCGCTGCACAGCATTGCGCTCGTCACCCTGAGATATTAGATGTTAAATCTCTTCATACCCAGTAATTTCTCTGGTAACATTGCCCTTCAACCGGAACACAGTAATGCTTCCACACTACTGCTTGAAAATTGAATAACTGGCAAAGGTGTGGTACCTCCCCAGGCGGACCCTGCAGTAGGTCTACAACTACAATTTTTTAAAATTATTTATCGGTAAAATCAGATTTGTAAACAAAATCGCAATTTGTGTCACTTTTAACTAAGTATAAATTATACAATCAATGACATAGATAACGTTTACAACAAGAACAAATAAACTAGTCAACGAACTAAAATAGCTGAACCACGATAGCACAAAGTACATAAATTATACATTCCAATGCAATCCACGGAAAACTAATGTAAGTATTATTATTTACTGTGAACAAACATAACCGCAAACAGTATTTACAATTTAATAAATAGACAAAGGAATTAATAGAATAATAATAAATTTTGATTTATTATTGTAGAATAAACGAATGATGCATTATAATAACAAACGACATTCCTAAGTTGTTGCGGCTTAATAAAGTCATTCACAAATAGTGCCTGACTAATTAGTTTGTTTCATTGTACTGAACAATACCTTCACGAGGCAGAATGCCACACACAAAATAATATGGTAGAGGATAAAAATAAATGCATGACATTCTTAATTTAACTAATAAGCAAAAGATAAATAGCTGTCATTTTTAATATCTAGTGAACAAACAATGAAAAAGAGAGCCATTACACTCCATCTTTGATTGCCAGAAACGATAATAGCGCCTGATGCAAACAGTAAGTAATCTGTAGAAATAAAATCAGTCTAGATTATAATGCAACAATAATGAACTGTGACTGAAGCTGGAAAATTGATCATCGGAAAACTGGATTAACAAAGCCTGGCGTGAACACAAAAAAGACGGTCCCTTTTATGGGACAAAATCACATCGTCGCAATGCCAGCAAAGTTAGTCTAGTTTGATTGTCAGTCACTATCACTAAGTATATGGTAACAGATTAAACTGGAAAATACAGTCCAGATTGTAATTAATCCGCGACAAAAGCCGTTAAAAACAATAGATGACAAAACAGTATTGTCCCCCGCATCCTGTCGGGTATTGTTTCACTCAAGCCACCCGTGAATCCCGTGTTTGGTTTGAAAACTTACTGTTTATTAAAAAAAAATGCCTTGGTATAGTCAACTATGATTTTAAAAATCGTATTATGTTTAGTATTACATTTTTACTAAAACTTAATTCTAAGTATGTAAATGGTTTAACTTTTGTAAGCAATATTTGGTAAGTACAAAGTAAGTATAAAGCGATAAACATAATGAAAAATCTAAATGATGAATGCCATTTTTCTATGGAAAAGTCTTTGATAAATGGAAAAGTTGATATTTTTCACGCTAATCCAGAGTTGTTCCCTTAGTAAAAGGAAGTTCAATGAGATGCGTATCCTTTCGACTCAAAAATTCCGATACCCTGTGTACAATTAAACATACCTACTTTTTTAAAATAAACACAAAAACATTGTCATTCCAATATAGTTACGAATATCTTCGCTGACATCACCGCCAACAAATTTATGACGACTGATAATTTTTCATTTCTATCTAATTATTATAAAGATAAAACTGTATAAGGACGAAAGTACTTTTGTTTATAATAGTAATGATAAGAATGCTTTTATTCTTATCTTATCTTATTATTGTTGATTATTATCGCGATATCTTGTTTTGTTTATTTATCATAATAATTACATTATTTTACACGTAAGCAGCGTATTTATGACAATATATTTTATACCGCACTCAACGCGTTTTTTTTAAATTAAGAAGTAAAATTTTATCACACGTGTGAACGAAATTCAATCCACAACTTACTCGCGCAATATAAAACTATCAACAAATCCGGACCCCTCGGTTCAGTAACCCCATGTTGGGAAAAATCAATACAAACGCACGCGCCGAATAGAGAATAGCGATCGATATTGTCTTTCGTTCAACCCTCTTCGCCACATCTGTTCCAATCCCTAAACCAACCATATTTATTTCTACTTCTACCATAGCTGCCTTGCTGATGACACATTAAATTACCACCCTTGATCAAACAGCGATGTACGCAGAATAATTCCAGGAGTACGACAGGGGAACGTTCCCGACCCCATTCTATTAATAAAGCGAGGGTGTTTCATATGAAAGGGAGGATAGTTTATTTTCTACCGGTGAATATCAAAGTAGTTTTGGACACGATTCATAGTTTCCGTTGCATTTCTGAATTATGCAGTTTGATAATACGTGATTTGTATAATGGAAATGGCCTTTTGTTTGTTTTTACTTTTTAGATAAACAAGGGTCATTTGAAATTCTTATCAGAATATAATAGCGATTGAGTTTTACCACACAGGCGACAACGATAAAAAATGTCATCTTCATATTCATTTGAATAAGTAGGTAAGGGATGGATTCTGCATAAATAACGCATCAACACTCTGTCGAGGACGGAACCCTGATTCACTAACCAGCTCTCCAAGGGACGGAAGCTTCTTTTTAAATTTAATTTTCTCTTAGTTCGTTAAGTAAAGCCAAAATAATTCTAAGTAAGTCGGGATTATAAAAAATATTATACTCTCAACCTTCAACTCGCACTGAGTATTTAATAAAATCAGTGCATTAACGATTCCACGCTATAAAACACTACTAGCACTAGCACTTCTATAAAATTTAAATCTAATAGCACACAAAAAAACTTAAAATTGAAGTAACGGGATGCAGAACAATCAAAATTCATGTAACAGTATCCACGGAAGCGATCGGAGCCAGTGAAAGTGAATCCATCTCTCCCGACCCACTATCTGGGTTACGCTCCAAATCCTTCGCCATTACGTAGAGTTACGGGCAGATTATCCTATACAAGATAACAATAGGGAGCTAACGTTTTCTACTGTTCTTAAACCATAACTGCTTTAGTTCAGATCTACAGTTTTCGTTCTTTTACTCCTACATTAAATAGTGTTTTTTTCGGTTTTTATGATATAAATTTCTAAATCCCTGTTTAGTCAGTTTTCCTCCACGTCATTATATCGAAAATGCAACTTTTCATAATCAACAGATGTTTCGTAAACACTACTACTAATATTATGAAGAGGCAAATTTTGTATGTTTGTTTGAAGTAATCTTGGGAACTACAGATCTGATTTACATATTCTCTCGTTAGGTTTCACTCAAGAGCCCAGATAAAAAATACCAATTTTCAAATCCTAGCATAGTAGAAGACTGTTCAATTTTGTTTACTACTCTTTAACTGTTATGGATTTTTGACGAAGAAAAACCCAATTTATGTAAAGAAGGTAGGAAATAATCTAACAAAGACATATTGGACACAAATAACTCAACGCTTAACAAAGTCTATAAATAGCTTACTGCAATGAAATACGATCCAACTAGGTCTCTAGATAGACTAACTACCTAAACAATCAACTGCACAGGCGACCCTATCGCAATAATAAATAATCAAAATGCTGTAAAAAGTGAAGAATAATTAATAGAAACCAAATACGACAAGGTGCTAAAGTGTTCAAGTAACAGCAGATACAAAGACAAATATAACCATTAGTTAAACCAACAAGTTAGTGTTCTATGCTAATAGATTCAACAGTGTTTTATGCAGCCGAGTGCTTTATGTCCTGGTCTGCATGTTTATTAAGTACCTAAGCCATTTTGAAAACGATATTATCAAAGCATAATAAAAATACTATACTTAATTGTTTGAAATTAATATTTTATTTTAGGTTTACGTTTAAAATAGTCTAATACTCTACTCGAACTGGAAGGTGTACCTGGTTATATTATTTTGTAAACTAAAAATGTTAGTAAGTGCTGTTAGCCTAATTGTAAGTAAGTTAGTGAGCGTTTAAAAAAATAAAATTCTCAGCACTCGGACACTCAGCATTACTATGCCATATCAGAATTTTACATTTAATACTATTGTCGATTCGTAGTATGAAAACAATCGACAATTTCCATTCATTTTGACACAGTGTTCAATTAAAAGATGAACGCTTGAGTACATACAAAGTTTTCATGAGCCTGAAACACCATGTATTTTTTTTTCAATCCGATCTGGAATTTCACTATAATTTCAGGTTTCTTGTCGATTTTAGGCCTCCGGAATGATCGATCACAAAAATAGAAAAAGTAATATAAAAATTGGCTGGGGCTTTCAAATATTTCGGTTTCTTCATAGATCTAGTTAAAAAAGAGGGTTTCATCATTGTTTTGGCCAACTTCCCAAAAACCTGCCACATTATACACTTAACGGCGCTACATACATGTTTGGAATTTTAATATAATAGGTAATAGGTAGGTAAGTAAAAGGAAGCAAGCCTCTCAATCTATAATTTATCACCGATAAACAAATCAATGCCGAGCAGCTCCTATTAAACAAACATTTGTTTCGTCACTCCGTTAGTTTAAATTCAACAAGCGTCAATAAATATGCCAAATAAACACTTAGCGTTGGAGAATGTGACGAAAGACCCTATAGTCTCGACCCCTAGTTAAAATACCGAGAAATTACAAGACAAACTGATTTTGTTATCGAGAAAATATTTATGAAATTTGTTTATACATGACGAATTGACGAACCCTTTGGCATCAAGTGACTTCATATAAAATACTCCTCATAAGAAGGCTGTAGTCCATAAGTAAAAAAAAAACTGTCCATGATGGTAAGCGAACTCAAATTGGTGGAGAAAAGAAAAGCGGTTTCTTCTAGGCAAGTGTGCTCCACCATTGCTTGCATTTCATTTGATCATGAACATTAGGCAATTCAAACTCAAGCTTCATAAAAAAGCGCTCGTAAAATTACACAGTCACACCTCGCGTACCGATCAAGCCTCAGAACGTACTCGAATGAACAGACACACAAACACTATCATTTTGTTTTAATTCATGATAACTTGATATGTTTCCAAATTATTATCTGAAGAGTTCAAGCAAACATACCATTTCCAACACGTGCTGGTAAGGACAATGTCCTTAAAGCTTCAGAGCAAGCTTTGCAGTTGAATGCACGATAACAGGTGATAACAGGTCAGGATTAGATGAGACTTGACATGTGTCAACAGACTTGCATCCGGACCTTTATACGTATACTTTTAAATAAGTAAGTGATTCTAAGCGATCACCGATGTTAAGCAACGGACGGTCCGGTCAGTCTTCGGATGGGTGACCGTGAGTGGCATTTATTTCTGAGTGCTACCGTGGGTCGGATGACACGTTAAATTGTTGGTCCCGATGGTTTTTTCTAGTTTCTATAACAACAGCCGTCAGCCATGTCAGAGGCCTTAGGGCGGCACATTAACTCTGACACTAGGGCTGGCCACTCAGCCTATACGAACTTACTTACTTAGTAAGTCATGAATTGAAAAACCAGAGTAAGATAGACGAATTTAATTTTATAACTATCGTCACTACGACGAAAAAATACAAATCATTGGTCGCGCATTTGAAGTAAAACACTCGAAATGCCATTTTGCAACAGATTAAAATTGATCTAATTATACTATGCAATGTGTTTTGGTTGCCTACGCGTCTATTTAAATTATCTTTTTGAGTACATATTCTCAGTTTAAAAACATGTACCTATATTAGTAAAATTAACATTAAGCGCATTTACACTTAATGCCGGCTTGTGCGGCCCGTCACATTTCCGTTTTATTCACTTCTCTTTTCAGTGGTACATTCGATAAAAATAAACAAGTTCCAAAAATTTTTGTTTTGCTGTAATATAACATAAGACTTATGTAAGCAGGTGAAATAATATAAATAGGTAAGCAATAGCACCTGCGTAGGTGAAAGTCTGCTTACTTATTAGTGGATAGTATTTTCGAGTGCATTCCAATTAAACATGCATGCATTAACGCACCTGCTGGTTGGAATGAACCTTGGAAACTATATAACTGTTGTACGAGGTCAGTTACCGAGGAATATAGACTTTGCACTATCGGACTTACATCACAGATACATATAGGTATAGGTACTTATACTCTAACATAACAAAATAACTTTGAATAAACCAAGCGCCTATGCGTGATTTTCTAAATTATGTTCCGGATTTCGGAACAACTACGGAGACGGGTATGTAAAGTCTGTGTAAATGCAACAATAATGCCGTGTTGCGGCTGGTTTGTGTGCTTCCTTATTTCGTGAGATATATTATATATTTCAATTATTATTTACGGGATATTTACCATGATTATATTGTGAAATGAGCTCCCGACGTGGTGCATGCAACTACGACGAAATATCGGGAGCTCATTTCACAATATAATCACGGTAAATATCCCGTAAATAATAATAGAACTATAGTGAACAACCGTGATAGTTTAAAACAGTGTTAGGTATTATATATATTCCAAACTTCAGTTTCCTTAACGGCCGAAGGGATATTTTCTTTTAAAACTGAATAGATTTTTTTCGTTCTCTTATTATCAGGCGACAGCCTGATAGCTCAGTTGGTAGCATGTCTGCCTTCAGAGCTGTAGGGCGTGGGTTCGATCCCCACCCAGGACAAAAATGTTTGTGACGTACATCGATGTTTGTTCTGTCTGTATATACTATAAGTATGTATTTACGAAAAAAATATTTATATAAGTATTCTATCAGCTATCTGGTTTCCATAATACAAGCTTTGCTTAGTATGGGGCTAGATGGCGCTGTGTGTAATAAATGTCACCCCAATATTTATTTATTTATTATTTATTATTCTCTTAATCACACCGTTATCTATAGTAGCAGAAGAATAGGCATTCAAGATTTCTATATATAAATCTATTCAGCCCATCTCCAACTACTCTGGGTATAGGCCGCTTCTCGTTAACGCCATTATCCGGTCCTGTGCAAACTTCCTCAAAAGTGGTGGTCAAATCAAACCTCTTCGATGAAATTATTGATTGAAGTGTGATTGAAGTCAAACCTAGATTTGTAGATCTACAAAGGAATAGTATCTTGTGGTTCCTGAAAGCCTAACTTTGCACAATTTCCTTGTGTAAGCTTTTAGCACACTTAAATTCACTGAAGAGCACTGACTTAATGTGCAAGTAATTTGTGTTTTTATTCTGTATAGGTACTGCTTGATTGGGTGTGTGTCGAGTTCAATATTACGTAAAAGAACGAGTCGAAAATAAGACTGAGGTAGCACGAGTAAAAAATCCAACAAACTTGAGGTTTATTTGCCAATTCTAGATGTAATAACCATCTTTGAGCTTAAAGATCAGGTATCACTTTAGGTGAACTGCGACCAAACACCTATTCTAATAAATAAATAAAAAAGTACTGTAAGAATTAGATTAGTAACGTACCATTAAAACTGCAACCGGACCTTAAAATTTAAATAAAATCACGTATAAAAAACACAGGAAACACCTTGTGCAATATAAACACTGCTATAATTTGATATTGTCAGAAAATACTGTGTCAATGTCACTTCATGCGAGAGTCATAGAAAAATCAATGAAATCATGATAAAACTGAAACGAATGCTCCGTCCCTAACAGTAAGGGTGTGTCCGTGGAGAGAAACGAGATAGACTATGGGGTTGTAATTCGGGAGGGTAGTAGGTGATCCACGCATGCGTACTTAAGCGATATGCGTCCTTTGTTCTTGCAGAGACTTGGAAAGCAAAAAAATAAATAAAAGCACGTCAGCCCTGCAGCGAAATGCCCTGCTATGTTTGTAAATATCCAAGCAAATATGGACAAGATTTAATTTCTTCGTAGTTGTATTATGTAACCATTAAAGAATCGTGTTGTACAGTATGCAGAATGTTTTAGCAGTAATCCTGAATTGGTCTTATAGCCGTGGACTTCTGGTTGGTTATTGGTATTGGTGTATACCGTTTAAAAAATGGTTATTCTTTTCCTTCCTATGGCTGCCTGGAAAATATAAGTTTTAGCGACAATGCCGCCACTTATGCCATTAACTTTTAACGTTCGTTGTTGCATCTTTTTCTATTGTAATTTTTGATGTAGATATCTACGCATTAAAGACTCTCTATCTTCTATCTATCTATAAAATCAGGAATTAAAGTCTGAGTACTAACGGAGGTAGCTAAGATGCCAACAAGAAATTCAATTGCAGAGTAGTACCTATTACAAAACCAAAAATCACAGAAATTAATTTAACTTACGTACGTAAGTAGCAGCATTGCATCGTGAGGCGAACAATATGGAGCAGTAATGTTCAACAATGGGCAAGGCCGCCACTCTATAAACAGATTCATAGGCTGCATGCACACTCGCCGAACCATGCAGTATTTAACGAAGAATACGCCAAAGCATCGACGTCATATTTTAACTTATCTAAGGCTAGTCTGACTAAAGCTTAACTCAAAGTGACGCGGGCTGCGCTATAAATGCGGCCACCCAGCCTCTAACTAGATACAATGATCCACAATTCCACACTACTCGTTTTTTTTTTTTCGCTCGTCGGCGCATTGTCTATGCGGCCATAGTCAACTGTCCAGCTCATACATTTTGATGTCTCTTTTTCTACAATTTAATGGTTTTATTCTTATTTGGGCGCCTGCGAAGCGTGGGGATTATGGGAACACTTCTATCGGGAGGCCCTCGTCCAGTAGTGGACGTCTTATGGCTGATGACGAATCTTATTAGGTTCGGATTACCACAGAGAATCTTAATATCCTGGTTTGTGCTTTGTGCAGCAATCATTTGCCTGACTAATTACAGCTCTGTCCAACACAAAATGTAAACAACTATCTAACCTACAAATTTATTTTCAGGCCGTAAACAGCTGTATAGATCCTTAAAACCCAGTAGGTACTTTTCCTTGGACTAGATTATCAACAACGTCCTCATCAAGAGCAGATAGCTATGCAACGATTGACAAGAAAACTTGGTTATGCCACATCCAGACCACCGCTGGTGCCGTCTGCGAAAAGTTTTGTTTGTCGACGTGCGGACTAAGGACGAAATTTAAAACTTTCCCCGGGAAATTATACGGCCCCGCAGGATGAAGCTAAAGTATAATAAATTAGAAAAGATAATATATAAATAAATAATAACATCAATAAGTAATATTTTTTTTTCATTTTTGCATCATTAATAAAATTACTAAAAAAAACAGTTGCTTGAATTTTTCTTTAATTAATTTGATTTTTATTTATAGTTATTAGTTTGACATTTTATAAAGCATTTGTATGACATTGGTTGATTGACATTATTTTAAGATATTTTATTTAATTTTGCTGTATGACTAGCATTTTTTTTGTACGTACCTACTTTCTAAGCTACCAAACTAAGTTTATACCTTTTATATTTTACACCATGTCCATGACTTGGCAACATTATGTTGCATTTTTTTAATGTTTATCTTTTTTTTAATACATTTTATTTATATTTTTTATTGATAATTCATAAGTGTAATGTTGAGTTTTGGCGGGAACGCGGAAAAATCATATCGTTGCATACTATTATTTTCTTAAAATAGTGTTTTTTCGCGAATAAATGATTAAAAATGGTGGTGTTTAATTCATTGAGTGTTGAATTACATGCACGTGGTGAAACATGTGTTTTTTCGTGTTGTTTTCAAAACTCCGCAGAAGCTCATAGTAAAGTCGCCACAACTTTACTAGGGCATGGCTTGGACTCGACTATGACTGACTGTGATTTATTGACATATTTGACTTTATTTTAATAAAAGAAACTTGAAAATTCATAGACTTGACACTGGCAGAGTGCACAACGTGCGATGCCAATAACTAACAAAGAAAAAAAAAGTGTAATGTTAGATGTACCCAATTTAAATAAATTAATTGAATTGAATTAGTATAATTCTTGTTTCTAGTATGTAACACACCTTATAATTGCCTACTGCCCGTGCACTTGCAGCGACCTTCAGGCGCGATAACAGACTATTCATGAACACTGAAAGATCACGTATGCCACGGAATTACTGCGCGGAAATGATTCATAGTTAGTTTTATTTATCTTATGTTAGTTTAATAACAATGTGTAACATATATGTTGAACAATACTGAAGGGTATGTATGTACACATTATTATGAACAACTTTTACTATGGAGCCTAACCTGAAATTGCGAAAAATAAAACTGCTGTTCCATACATTTTGTCCAAGGTCAATGAACTTTTTGTATAGAACAGCTGTTTTTTTCCGCGATTTCGAGGTTGGTTTCATAATAGTTGTTCAAAATGATTAGTCTTGGAGGATTTAGCTCCTCTCTCTGATTAGTACATAGGTACCCTTCAGTATTGTTGAACCTTTCTGTTACATTGTATATCTGTTTTTTTACACACGCTTCATTAATTAAATTAAAACAAGTCTTAAATATGTAACTTTGTTACTAGCGTGGTAATCTATAATAATATTCATTTAAGTCTAGATCTAAGGATTAGCTCTAGAAGTTAAAATCTATGTTTTGAACGATAGTTTGGGAAAAAGAGTACAAATTAATAGGGGCGCCACTATCACAAGCAGTTCTAAATACTAGGAACCCTGTAGTATGTCTGTATAATAATATCAGTATGATGGTTTGCAGTTGACCACACCCTACTAGAAGGAACCTGCTTACTTTGAATTTGAAGTCACTAAGCGAAGACACCCATTTCTAGCGAGTATAGCCTAGACTACTAACTGCCAATTACTAGCCTCCATCTTTGTTCCTAAAAAGTAAGTAAGTTCGTATAGGCTGAGTGGCCAGTCCTAGTGTCAGAGTTAATGTGCCTCTGACATGGCTGACGGTTGTTGTAATAGAAACTAGAACAAACAACCGGGACCAACAATTTAACGTGTCATCTGACCCACGGTAGCGCTCAGAAATAAATGCCACTCACGGTCACCCATCCGAAGACTGACCGGACCGTCCGTTGCTTAACATCGGTGATCGTTTAGAATCACCTAGACAAGCTACACCACGAGCGCTACAAATCTTTCTTCCTGGTCAAGTACCATCCGAAGTTGTTCTCAAGAAAAATCAAGTATTATTCTGGATAGAAACAGTGATATAGTTTCTTGGTATAATTTCAACAGCAACAACAGTTTCAATAATGCTTAGATCACGATGAAATGCAACATTCCCCTTCCGACCCAGACATTTCTCCACTTTTATTTTCAATCTACCCACAAAAAATAATTAGTCCAAGGAAACGTCACAAAAACTGAGCTAATCATAGTTTTTTAAACGAAACCGAGAGTGTTTCGTCTCGAAGTCACGGTAACAGAGATTAGGCTGGAAGGGCCAAGAATTCAGAGGACCACTTAAAAACAACTTACGGATCGATTATATGCTTGTTTTACAAGTGCCTTATCGAAAAGGTTATGTTTTGGGTATTTTAAATGAAGCTATATCGCTTTGTCGAAAATACTCTGTCGTAGAGGTACACCTAATGATTTAATTGTAAGTAACAATGTATTAATTTTTTTATCATTTATATTATTATTTTTCGGCCGATATGCTGGCGTAACTCTAAGGGCATACATTTAAAAATGAGCACGAAATCTCCACTCAGTAGGTACGTCGCATTGTTTCTCCGCCGACTTTTTTACCCTACTAAATGGCCAAAAAAATTGGCGTGTGACTAAGACAGAGTGCCTAGTGCGAGTGTTACAAAATTATTCCAAAAACTTCACCATCGCGTGAACAACTTTTTGATTGATTGTAGTAAAGTATACTCGAATTTACGCGTCGAACTGACAAAATGCTCCTTCGCACTCGCAAAACGCTTGAAACGACCAATCACGAGCGCCAACGTTTTCACTTTCGAGTTCTTGCTCGATGGTCGATAGCGACGACGTAAAAAAACTCACACTCACATATTCAGTTTGATATGTTTGACACTAGGTGGCGCTGCTCTTATTTCATACAAATTTTAGTTTACGTTAACGTGAACGAATACCTAAACTCTCTTGGAAAATCTCGTACTAGGTGTTGTTTTCACACAGTTTGTTTTCTAGTGCACAAATCACTGATCACAAAATCATATCCCATTTGCGCTGTTCTTGCAAATAAATTAATGTATTTTTGTTTTATTCATACGGGAATACTCACGTTTAATTAAATAAAAAACACGTTTACACACACGTGTGTACACGTTTTATTAAATTAATGTACTTATACGTCAATGGATAGCACATAGAAAGAGCGAACTCCTTCATCAAAATATCTCAAAAATTAATTCATCAAGCCAGCTAAGAGTACCTAATAATTTTAGAGCAATTCCGGCGTATATTTGCTAAGACAATTATATCACTTAATTGACGTCTTTGTTAGTAAACCGGTATATCTATTATTTACAATCCTCTTATCGTTCACGTTGATTGCATTGACTGTGGTCAGGAAAGAACATAGAGATAAAAATATTTTAGCGATAATATGGTATCTGAGATATCTATCATATTATCTGACCTTCAATAAGTTAAGGTTACGATAAAACTTGAAAGAATACATAAGTAAACCTACAACTTTCACAGATAAGAGCAACATGCATTTCCTATTTAGTATTATTTTTCATTGTTGAGAATTCTCTACTTTTGCTTACTATAATAATTATAAATTTTTCATCACACTTGCTCGTAAAGTGGATCTTATAACATCAGTTTTAGGCTCATAATCCAAGCAATTACACACACGTGCTTTTCACTTTACATTACGGCACTAGTGCTATAATAGGTATAACCCGGAAAAGTTTGTACCTGACTGCAAGTTAGATGTATGTAGGTATACGAAGCATTCTTAATATGCCGGGTAATACCAAGTTTTTTTAATGTAATACCAACAAAGAGTTTTCATGCGGCTGAAGTAAATGTCACCTGCGCGCGCATTGCTGGTTTTGGTGCCATCTTCCGCAATTATTTGTTGACGTTTTCGCTGTGTGATTGATTATTATTAAAAAGAGTTTGTTTTTTTCCTCGCAAGTGTGATGAAAACTGTCGTATAAAACGTGTGTGCTATTAGGTCATTACACTCTCGGCTTACTTATCGCGCTCGCCTGCGGCTCGTGCGAATAATACCGCCTCTGGTGTAATCACCAACATAGCCATAACCATAACCAACAACACACTTATATCATAATGTACTATTATAAACGTACTACTACAAGCCTACGAAGCCTTTCGCTTTCAAGTTATTAAGTGTAAAAATGCATGACATTTTCAACCGACTCCAAAAAGGAAGGTTCCCAATTCAATTGTTTTTTTTTTTTTTGGTTTTTTTAAATATCAGTAGTCAATCTATAACCAAGCACAGAGGGGGGGGGGGGGGGGTATGACACCTTTCCTTTTTCTCCCAGTACTATCTCTCCTTTCACTGCGTCTAGTTAGCAGAGAAACGCAATACCTACGCAGTTCATAATTATTTCCACGTTGACCAATTGTTGTCTGTGAGAAGACCGACTTGCGACTTGGTCGCGTCGAACAATATCATTTTGCAAGTTTTGTTCCACTTCGGCAAATTAATCACACTACAGCTTATAATAGATAAAAACCCGCTCTGGTACCATGTTTAGATTAGGCTAAAATGTGTATTAGGAAATGGATACAATTATAATACTTTAATTGTAAAAAAAAACATAGTGACAAATGTCATAGAACTTGCAAGGCACCAAAAAGAATACCCTAAATAAATCAACCTGTATTTAACTCGTTAACTACTTGATCTGTGAAGCTGAAATTTGGCAGGTAGGTAGTTTTTTTTTTGTTTCTTCTTAATCCTCCGAAGAGGACTTGGCATCGCACATCCTGTGCATTTGCCAGTGTCAAGTTGGTAGGTAGTTTATAGGTAGGGGACGTCAGCTAAGAAAGGATTTTGCGACAGAGCTGAATTAAGGGGGTATAATGGGGGATGGAACTTCCTATGGAAGTCTTTGTTTTTAAAGTTATATTTGTGATAATTGGTGTTTGGGTAGTCCATTCCAAATAAAATTTGATGTTATTCATAGTTTTTGACAGGGATTATTTAAGGGCGAGAAACGGGGGATTTTAAACTTTATAAAGCAAAGGTCTTTGTTAGTTCCTAGTTCATTAAAATTAAAAAAAGTTATTTTCAATATTTTTTGACAGGGCTTACTTAAGGGGGTGAAACGCGGGAAGTAACTTTGTACCCATAGTAGGTTTTTAAAGGTATAGTGATGACAACATTATAGGCAATTTTTTTATTATCATTTTCGCCGTTTTTCTTCATCACGCTGGTGGAACCGCGGGGCACAGCTAATATTACATACGTACGTGTCGAAATGATAACTTCCTTTTTTGAAGTCTGTTTAAAATGGGTATTTACGCCTTTGCGAAGCAGGGACGGGTCAGCTAGTATATATATATATATATACATTTATTAGTGTTCTGGTTTACAAGTTGCAGTGTGCAAGTTAAGGCTCGAAGAACTGATAACCGATGGGGAAAAAAGGTTCTGGCGTGGCGACCACAAACCGGAAGATGCAGCGTAGGTTGGCCTCCCACTAGGTGGACCGACGACATTGGGAAAGTCGCGGACAATCGGTGGATGCAAATGGCAGGTTGTCGTACAGTGTGGTGGTTCAAGAGGCAGGCCTTCCTTCAGCAGTAGACGTCTCCGTGCTGATGCTGATGATGATGATGATGACTTCACGAGGGTGTATCGTTCGCCTCAATAATAATTACCATAAAAATCTATAACAGTTAATCATGAATAAAGTTCCACGTCTTACCCACTAGTTGCTATAAAATGTCCATAGTTTACGTGTCAGTGTGTATTACAATAAGCATCTGGATTTGGAGAAAACCCGTTTGATACAATCATGGAGCAAGGTTGTTGAACTATCTCCACCACATGTCCCAGTTTCCGGGCTACATTCCTCTTTGTTACTTTTATAATATAAATTGTTTATGGTAGTAAAAAAAAGACAGAGATAATCTAGTAGCAAAGCGAAAATGTGGTACACCTAGAGTCAGTAAAAGCACTATTTGAAATGATGAAGTACCCTTGGGATCTAAAATGGCCGCATTAAGCAATTCCCCGAAAACAGTTCATCTAATGAATTCTTAGGAGAATGAATTTTAAAAAGTTGCTCTCTAGTATCTTCTAACGAATCTGCAAGTTGACTTTATGCAATTCATATTTCATCAACCATTTTACGACTTTCTATAGAACACTGTCAAACTAATGAATTCCGTAATAGAATCATTTGCAAAATCATAGTATGAATTGGCGCTTAAGTGACCGGTTTACGATTTGCGAAATGAATCATCGTAGGATCATATGCAGAATTGCTAAACGCGACCATTTTAGCCCCCCTGATATCTCGTCCAATACTATCGCCACCGGCGGCAACTGGGATCGTTTATCTCGATTCCGTTGGTACTAAATAGATGGTGGTGGCAACTGGGAATACACCATTAGACCGTGATCTTGTGAGTGGTTATAGGTACCTATTTTTCCCAAGATAAGCTGAGATAAAGTGCTATTGTTCTATTGAACTAAGTATTTTTATGAACTATCATAATTATTTATGTCTATTACTTTTGAAAATATTAATGTGATAGAATGTGATGAAAAGGCTTAGAGCGCGTCTCCACTAGATAATCCATAAGTCACCTGTCCTACCGCCAACGATTACCGAAAAGCGAGTAGAGCGAGCAACTAGAAACGAGTCAACGAGCAACGAGTAGGTATATTATAGAATATTTTTATATGAAGCGTTTCCACACTTTGGTTATTTCTACCAGTTAGGACGGAAAGTCGGAAACTCAGAGATTGTTCGTATGCAGGTTCAAGTCCTGCCAGAGGTCATAATTTTTCGTACCGTTTAATGCTTTATTTCATATATTATAGTTCTCATTGTTTAGTCGCTGAGCGATGAGCGAGTGCGCGAGTGCGACGAACGAGTATTCGCCCAAAAATCCCACAATGACCTGTTATCTGTTATGTAATCTAAGCTCGCCCTACTCGTTTGCTGATATGCGGCGCGTACTTATGAAGCGAGGGCCTCTTGGTGAGTGATTTGTTGGCCAAGCGAGAGTCGCTAAGCGATCGCTTAGAAGAAACTTGAGATTCTTCTTATAGCTCTTGTCGTTAAAAACTACAAGAGCTGCAAACTAGTAACGACGACAAACTAGTGAGAGTTTCTCGCTGGTAATGTGAAAAGTCAGCGATCCACTACTAACGGTGATCTATTACATAAATAATAAATATCGGTGGACAATTTCGCTCAGCGCCGTCTAGCCCCAAACTAAGCAAAGCTTGTACTATAGACACCAGATAGCGCTAATATGATATTTAAATATATTTTTTGTAAATAGTACCTACTTATGATAGGTACATAATTACTCAGCCACAGAACAATGGGTGGGTTCAACAGGACAAGCATTTATCTGACGAATATATTATGTAGATAGACGATTTGTTCTGTCTGGGTGTCGTATGTATTTATAAAAAAAGTAAATTATTTAAAAAATAAATTTATTTATTTATTTAAAAAAAGATTTTTTTTATTAAGAAATTTATTTGAAAAAGTATATAATTATTGTATCTGCTATCTGGTTCCCATCCCATAGTACAAGCTTTGCTTAGCTTGGGGCTAGATGGCGCTGTGCCAAGTGTACACCAATATTTGACAGCCTTATAGCTCAGTTGGTAGCATGTCTGCCTTCAGAGCTGTAGGGCGTGGGTTCGATCCCCACCCAGGACAAAAATGTATGTGTACATCGATGTTTGTTCTGTGTCTGGGTGTAGCATGTATTATAAGTATTAATAATATAAATAAAATAATAATAAATATAAAATATTTACGAAAAAAATATGTATATAAGTATTCTATCAGCTATCTGGTTTCCATAATACAAACTTTGCTTAGTATGGGGCTAGATGGCGCTGTGTGTAATAAATGTCCCCCCAATATATTTATTTATTTAATTTTATTTAATTGAACCCAGCCCTACAGCTCTCAAAGCAGACATACTACCCTGAGCTATAAGGCATATTTCTTTACTGACCTACGTCTATTATACGTCTCTTGAGCGATAAAATAGCAAATAGCTAATCGTTGCGACGTTAGTGGTGGGACACGTGCGTGCGTGACAGCTAGTTCCTGCAACTCACTGTTGTTTCTATTTCTACGTACATAACTGCATTGTTTTTACAAGCCTCTTTTATGTCTCCCGTCGTTATGTGTTATATCAACTTTACTTAGATGAACTTTGAATAATAACTTTAAATAGCCGTTATTAAGTGTAACATTTTGTTATGAACAAAAAAATATACAAAAGGCCCGCAGTCCGTGGAGCTAAGAAACAAATTATTAAAAAAAACTTCTTTTTTTTAATAGGATTTTGGTATTACCCTAAGGAAAATAAGACATAGTTTTTAGGATTGACCCCCCTATGGTTTGGTGGTAGCATTTATGCCTCATGACCTAGAGGTCCTGTATTCTATTCCCGGACTGGCAGATCTTTGAATGATTAATTTAAATATAGGCTCTATGTCCAGTACTTAAGTAATTAAATCGGTGTGTTTTTGTTTCATGACATCCACTTCATATAGGGCCCTAGTGTGCGAAGCGTTTTTATTTATTTTTTGTCTAATTATCTCGCAATATTATAATAGATAGTAACCGTCTTGTGTATAAAACACTAAAACGTATTTTAAACCTATTTTAGTTAAAAAATGTTTTGTCTTCTTTTGAATACTTACCCCTTTTTTCAAACTCAATTCGTAATTCGAATGAAATTGACAAAACACTTTTAAAATAAGTTTAAAAGTGGTTTAGTGTTATGCATATCACGGTTACTTTACTTTATATTTTTTAATCGATTTAAAAATATTCAGAACAGAAGTGGACAAAAATGTACATAAAATCATTATGACAAGGTTAATTTTTTTTATTAAGACACGGTTTGTATTGGGACCATGAATGCCTAACTTTTATCAGAGCGTATACCTACTTTTACTTTTAACATGAGTACTTCATTATAATTTTATAATGACATCACCCGTATCGCGAAAAACGGAAAATTTCATATTTTTTTTAATTGCTCTACATATATTTTATACGTGCCTTTAGTTGTGCAGTATGATTAATACACTCCTAATTGTACAGTTGTAGTTTGTAAACTAATGATTGAATGTTCAACACTAATATAATAATACCTATAACATTGACATGAATCATGAAAAACCAAAATACATTGCAATTGCAACAGAAAATCACTTACCATTATCCTTAGTAACGATTTCCACTCCGCTCCACTAAAAAGTTTTAAAATGTTTCAAAACCGTCTTCAATTGTTCAAAAAGTGTTTATTTTATTTTACAACTTTTTTATAAAAAGAGGTTCGAATTTTGAACTCGCGTCTAAAGGGCGGGAAATCAGTGCTCTCTCCCTACGCCCATGAAGCGCGCGCTGCGTTCGCGCCAACACTGACAGATGCGCGCGCAACGCAGCAGCTGATTTTATGCGCTCTAATCAATTTAATAATGCATTTTTGTTTTTTCCTACAAGCAAATATAGATTAATTTATCATAACGCAAAATGACTGTGTGCACCGATTTTCCATTTTCAGTATTTTAAAGGATGATTTTTCACATGTTCATAACAACCTCTTCACTTTTGTATCAACGTTCTTAAGTACTCTCAGTTCTTAAGTACTCTGAGTCTACAGTCGGAATCATATAAGATTCTGACAATACCATGGAGAATGGACTATGAAGTAGTTGAGGTACTTTAATCATTTAAGATTTGTGTGTTATTATTTTCTTCAATAGGATTTTTATGTACAATTAGATACATAATAATCATTTGTACTTAAAAAGCAAACTTGTTAAAAGCTTACGATATTACCCATAGGCAGTTGGCCTAGTGATACAAACTTCCCTTACTTCCTTGTAGGAACTAAGCCAAAATCTCACATGCCTTTAGTGAACTACAACAAACTACAAAGACTACCTATCCAGACCAATGAAAGTCTAGATACCTACAATTCAATTGCTCAACCCCACTAAAAGTCGGAAAAAATGTTTTTTTTTTTTTATAAATTTCAAGTAGGTACTTAGGTTGCGAAGTTTTTTTTCCGCACATTTTCGCGTTTTCATGCTGAAAGCTATGAAAAACAAGTTTGTTACCCTCAGGGCTAAATCAAATAAGTAAGTACCTACCTAAAGATAAATATAAAGATTAATTTATTTGCATTGAACACGAGTAGAAACATGCGTTTGTTGACATTAAATTATATGAGCTTCATGTTATGCCTGAAGAGGCGTGCAAATGAGAGATGAGAGATGGCAATACACAATAAGAAAATATAATAGATTAGACAAGTCAAATTAAAATTCACAATGTCAAAAAAATAAACCAGTCAAAAAATAAAATACTAACAATAATTATACAATTAAAATTTGTGATTCAAAAAGTCGTTAATAGTATAATAGCATTTTTCGACAAGCAGTTTTTTCAGTTTTATCATAAATAAATTAGATTTTAAGTCTCTTACTGATTTAGGAATAGTATTGTAAATAATTGGTCCCATACACACTATACTTTTATTCATTAGAGTCGTCTTGGATGGAACATTACGCAGCCGGTTTTGGTTCCTACGATTTCCAATCACAGAGTCAGAGAGCGTTGGAAACAGTTCTCGATTATTTTTGACAAACACAGCCGTTTCTAGTATGTATAGGGACGGAAGTGTAAGAAGTTTATGCTTAGCAAAGTAGGGTTGACAGCTGTCAGTACTTTGCAGCTTAAACATGGACCTATAACCTAATACCAATATGCCAATAAACATTTTTGGCGTTATCAAAGCGTTCATCGCTTTTTCTGGCGGGACCTTAGTAGGAAGCCACAAACGTTTTTACGTCAAAAAGTACGCGCGTTCCACTTGAATCCCCCATATCGATCCCCTAGGGGATAAGTAGGTCCCTACTGTATTTACTCAAAATATTTTATTATCAAATGGCCTAATCTGGGTATGTCCTTAAACTGCCCAACCAGAAACCATCTGCCTAAAACCAGACCCACCGGAGGACGGGCAGCAGCGTCCTCTTGGTTAACGGTGGTGAGCATTCTGCGATCCCCAAGCCGCCTGCCAAACGTGGGGATTATGGCAACACATATACCGCCTTACCTAAAATAATCTCGATTCTCTTAGTCACTGCTTCACGTCAGAGAGAAGATGGCAGAGCATCTTAAGCAGTGACTAACGGTTGAAAAGATTTTTTAAGTAAGGTCGATATAATCTATAAAGGGGGAGGCCTTCGTCCAGCAGTGGACGTTTTATGGCTGACAACGAAATGGCCTAATCTGTGGTCTAAATACGTGAACTGTAGGTAGAGTTTACAGTTTAGGAATGTTAAGTCAGTGAACTCGTTGACTAGCTACCCAGTGCAAAGCTAGCTATTCATGCGTTTACACTCCACTTGTTAAGGACAGAACCTATGTCTGTACCATTCACGGTACCTAGCCCGTGTTTCGACCGCATGTGGTCGATCGATAGTCGATCTATTTGTAGTTGCTTACTTATTTTATTACAGCGCGGTAGATATGTGTTTGTGCTATGTGTGCAATGTATTGTACACAGGTTCTACAATAAAAAAAGAGAGGATACTTTTTAGAGAAAATATACCACTCTCCAATCCCTCCAATTCAAAAATCCAAAAATCTCCGATGACAAAAAAATTACGCGAAACCCGCGAATTACGGGTACGGAACCCTTTTTTATGAAATTTAGTGGCGAGTCGAGCGAGACGGTGGCCTGGTGGTTAGCGTTACGCCTGCCCATAACAGAAGCAGTGCCAATTGTGAACTTGCGAATACAATCCCGCGCCGCGCCCTGTGATATTAGATGTGAAATCTCTTCATGCCCAGTAATTTCTCTTGTAACATTGCCCTTCAAATCGAAACACAGTAATGCTTGCACACTACTGCGTAGCGCTCGTGGCGTAGCTTGTCTAGGTAATTCTAAACGATCACCGATGTTAAGCAACGGACGGTCCGGTCAGTCTGCGGATGGGTGACCGTGAGTGGCATTTATTTCTGAGCGCTACCGTGGATCGGATGACACGTTAAATTGTTGGTCCCGGTTGTTTGTTCTAGTTTCTATAACAACAACCGTCAGCCATGTCAGAGGCCTTCGGGCGGCACATTAACTCTGGCACTAGGGCTGGCCACTCAGCCTATACGAACTTACTGCTTGGCAGTTGAATAACTGGCAAAGGTGTGGTAGGTACTTCATATTAATCTACTATAGAGTCCTACTAATACTAGAAAACCTGAAAAGAGTGATAGGTACATCACATCCCATTATCAGCCAGAAGACGTCCATCTACTGCAGGACAAAGCATCTCCTTAATAGGAGGGGGGCATAATCCCCACTCTTGTCAGGCGGCTTGGGCTTGGCTTGCTCACTCAGGTCCAAAGACCTAAACTGAAGGACTGTCCCAAGGAAAAGACAAGCAGCGCAGCGCCAACTGCTAGAAAATTAATAGAAGTTATAATAAACACCTGGAATAGCAAAATCTTTAAATAATTTACTGTTTTATAGTTTTCTAAAAGGAAAGTGGGCTGGTCACATAGCTCAAGCCAAAGACGGCAGGTGGAGAGAGCGCATTGTGCATTGGTATCCCAGAGACGCCACACGAGAAGGAGGACGACCACGAAGGAGACGGAGCGACGATGTTGTAGCAGGCACTACATGCATCCACTCACTCACTCATCAGCCCACAGACGTCCACTGCTGGACGAAGGCCTCCCCCTTAATAGGGAGGGGTTGCCATAATCCCCACGCTTGGCAGGCGGCTTGGGGATCGCAGTGTTACCACCGTTAACCAAGAGGACGCTGCTGCCCGTCCTCCGGTGGTTCTGGATGCAGTTTTAGGACATACCCAGGTCCGCGTAGCACAAAATCGCTAAGCATGGAAGGCATACCATGTTGACACATTCTCCGAAGCAAACGAACCCAGTTACATCTGTGGTCCCATTCCCGAGCCGTCACGGTGGTTGGCCGACAACAATGCTGGCGATATAGGGGACGCCAGATTGTCCACTACATGGCCAGCTTTATGGGCCTGTGATTGCCTGATTGTCGCGCTAATTGTTAGCTTGCGAACCTCTCAGATATATCATGCTATAAGTTCTAGAGCCGACATTAGTTTAGTCATTTTTACGTGGTAGTAGGTTTCTTTTGTCGCCTGGGTACGTAACAACGCATATCAGATATTTAGGCAGTATTCGAACATACTACTTATATTGTTCCGCAATTTTACTACAATAATAAAATATATTTAAAAAAGTTTTTTTTTTGTAGTGGTAGAACTCTACTGCCGAGTTCACTTGGGGAAGTACCACACCTTTTCCAGTTATTCAACCGCCAAGCAATAGAGTGTAGAGTTACCAGAGCAATTACTGGGTATGAAGAGATCTAACAAGTGCAGTGCGGGGCATGATTGTGTTCGCAAGTTCACAATTCTGGCACTGCTACTGTTAGTGGCAGGCGTGAAGCTTCATCGTCATCATCATCAGCCCGGAGACGTCCACTGCTGAACGAAGGCCCCTTAGACCGCCACACTTTACTACAACCTGCCATTTGCATCCACCGGTTGCCCGCGACTTTTACAATGTTGTCGGTCCACCTAGTGGGAGGCCTTCCTACGCTGCGTCTTCCGGTTCGCGGTCGCCACTCAAGAACCTTTCTTCCCTATCGGTTGTCAGTTCTTCGAGCGATGTGGCCTGCCCATTGCCACTTCAAAGCTGAGGCGTGAAGCTTACCACCAGGCAAACGTCTTGCTCGTCTCGTCACATTTTATTTTTTTAATTTCCTTCTTTTATCTGCCATCTACTAGTAACAGTCATAATCAGATTTTCTGGCTTCAAATTATTAGGTGACACCCCAATGGGAAACATCCTGTAAGGATTATTTATGTCCGCTCTTCAAGTTGCAATATACGCCAGCTTTTTAGCCTCTTAATGTCTCCATCCACGTTTAATAACTCCTGGGTGTTGCTGTGAGTAACTTCATCACTTAAATGTATTAAAAAAAACTATGAAAACTTGGATTTGACACATTTTCGTGGTTTCGACGCGGGAAGGACGCGGTGCCACGCGCGTCAGGCTCGGTTTCTACTCCTTGAAAAAGGTCACCGGATGTCATCGAAACTGTAGTCGAAGTATCCGACTTCGTATAAGACAAAATTTGGTCTGCTGGTAGACAAAAACTAGGTAAGTACGTAGTGCCAAACCTGCGCGTGATATTGTGCATTAATCGCACTTGCTCGCTATTTGAGAAAGAAGGGCTACGGCAGGTATAAATGCGTCGTAGCTGGGAAGCGGATGCGCTGATTTCCCTATTTATTTATTTTATTTCGTGTAAAAGCGAGTGATTTATGTTAAGGTCATAAGCGATTTCGGTAGTTTTTTAACACATATCTATTCAATAAGACCTTCTTTGTTTCTCGTAAACAGAATTAGCTATTTTCCGCCCGCAGGGAGGAAAAGTGATTTTAAATTTTTATGTACATTTTTTTTTTTTTTTCTTTGTACTGCGGCCACATTTTATGTACATATTGTTAGTAAAAGTTCCAATCACCAAAGAGCATCAACCAAGAACATTGTATGAACAAATAACAGGCTGTTTGAAAAAGGCGCGCGAAAAAATAAAAAATTAAGTTTGTGAAAAAAACAAAAACGCGCGAAATGCATTCCGCTTTCGTTCGTAAATTGTTTACTCAAATTCGGATTTTTTTCTTTGTTATATTTTAACTCGGCGTATCTTCCTCAATAAAAACTGAGAAGTGAGTCTGAGTAGTGAGAATGAAATAAACGTAGGTAGGTACTATTCTTTTTCATAAGTTGCACTACTTATTTTCCCATAGAAAATTTGTAAGAAAATCAAAGCTCATGTTTGTCACCCTCAGCTTCGCCTCGGGAGACAGTGTACATGAGATCTGAGACATTCTTTACTTGCTGCCGTGGTGTGTATACGATTTAACGAGCAGCTGCGCGGAGGAAGTGTAAACATATAATATCATTGTCATTGTCGATAATACACCTAGGTACTAATATCTACATTTACTTCAAGTACTTACCTAGATAACGAAATGCCCACCTAACAACAATGTAACCGACAACAGTACGGCGTCGGTGAAATGCATTGTGGTGCAGTGATAAGGGGACGTTGACCCTGGAAAGGTTAGGTCACAGTTAGTGCTGTGATAACGTGGACTCATTGTTCGTATCGCGCATGCGCCTTGAGGAATTTCCTTGTACATATAAAATCCAGTTAGTGTAGATTAAAAACTGAAGGCCAAAAAGTGTAACTAACGAAATCATAAAAGTTACACGTAACGTAACATAATTAAGGGCATACATTTTATAACACGCTAATCAGAACGACCATATTGTGATATATTTAGGGGTCATTCTCAGATCCTGAAATAATCGTATGATGCATGATCTTATTCACCCTGCCCAGTTTTCTATCGGACGGCCAGGATCTCGAAAAAGCGAACCGTTTCGTGGTTGATATACCGAAAACACGTACGAAACGGTTTGATTCCACTTTCTTTATTCGAACTGCTAAACAGTGGGTCTGAGTGGGTGTTTCCCGATAATTATAATCTGGGTGTCTTCAAGTCGCGAGTGAATCGGTTTCTTCTAGGCAAGCATGCTCCATCGTAGACTGCATCTTCGTTTAACATCAGACGAGTTGAAGGTCAAATGCAAGCCAATTTTTTTTTTGTTTAATCTGTGTTGTCCCACTGCTGGGCAAAGGTCTCCTCCAATTTTTTTACAGCTGTCTCGATCTTGTGCCAGAGCCGTCCAATCTTTTTTAAGCTTCCCGAGTTCGTCACGCCATCGTGTCGGAGGGCGACCTCGGGGTCGACTTTGCAGGGGCACCCAATCCGTAGAGACCTTCGAGACAATTAATAATAAATAAATAAAAAGTGTCCGGGCCGAAAATTTTGATCCGATTTTGTTTTATGTTCTTTATTTTTTTAACTTAATGTATAATTACGCTGAAATGCACGCGAATCTTATGACGCGACGGTGGCTGTTCTCTCTAAGGTAGGTAGGTACCTGTACCGTGATCTTCAACTGCCTGACCGTGACCTGTTGTCACTCAGTCCTGTCAGTCAACAAGCCATGGTTAGACCGTGACAGAGCTACGAACGACCGATTAGACACATATTGATCCCATCTAGTATTTCCGTCCCCCAGATCACCGGTTATTGGTTACCATCAAAATATACGGCGCGATATCATAATCGATACTTGAGCTTGTTATGTGTGGGTATTAACTACTCGGGTGTTCCCATGACCCATGGCTTCATTTATTGGGTTCGTGTTGAGTTAGGTTACGACTGGATAGTTTTTGATGAATAACTAATCGGTCGACGAACTGATAACCGATGGGGAAGAAAGGTTCTTGAGTGGCGACCGCGAACCGGAAGACACAGCGTTAGGAAGGCCTCGCACTAGGTGGACAGGCGACATTGTAAAAGTCGCGGGCAACCGGTGGATGCAAATGGCAGGTTCTCGAACAGTGTGGCGGTCTCAGGGGGAGGCCTTCGTTCAGCAGTGGACGTCTCCGGGCTGTTGATGATGATGAACTAACTCCACCATGCGGCTTCACCCGCGTGTTGAGAAAACAGTGATAATGAAGACAAAAGAATTTAAAAAAAAAGGTAGACTTTTCACACAGCGCCATCTAGCCCCAAACTAAGCAAAGCTTGTACTATGGAAACTAGATAGCTGATAGAATACTTATATGCTATTTTTCACACCACCTGCTCGACAGTGTCCAATTACATATCATGCAACCTCAACGTAAAGTAAAGCATTATCTCTCAAGGGATATAAACTTGTATGAAACTCCCTAAGGAATAAAGTGCTTTGAATTTGGAACGTGAAATTCGTGTGGAAACTCGTGGAAAACTCTAAGTAAAGAAATGCCCATATGCCATTGTAAAGAGGTTTGTTCGAAAATCGAACTGGCCACCATAAGCAGAACTAAATAAAAAAAAGGCGAAAAGAAAGATCAGTTGTTTTTTTGCGATTTTAACGTTGGTTAAGTTTTTTGTTTTGATATACAGAATATTATGTCCTTTAAAAGGATGCTAACTGATTAGAACTAGCCCTGTATAACCCTGGTAACCAAGCAGACGGATGAGAAGCAATCACCGTCGCCTATAGATATTTGCAATACCAAGGCCAACATAAATACGTTGCCAACTGTTTAAGGCTTTAGAGACTCTATTTATGGTTTGCAACAAAAATGTGGCGTAGCGTATAAAGTATAGTTTGTGCTAAAAGAGAAACGTCGCGGGCAAAACGTGAACTAACGTTATGATTTTATATAGAAACCCATTTCTTCCTTCTTGCACATTATTACGAAATTAGCTGTTTTTTGTCATGTAAATGCTTTGCTATGGTATTGCTACCTAATTTACCTAAACGAAAAGGTAATTTAGAGCAGAGCTCTTGAAACCCACGACAGGGGCGGCTTATTGCCTTTGACATACCTACTCATACTAATCCTACTTAATATTATAATTATGCCAAAGTTTGTCGGTGCGTGTGTGTGTTTGCTACACCTTCACGCTGAAACGGCTAAAACAGATTTGGATGAATTTTGGTATAGAAGTAGCTTGAACCTTGGATTAAACATAGGCTTCTTATTCCAGGAATCGCGGGTAAAACCGAGGGGCGCAGTTAGTTATGAATACATGAATACAATTGCGTCAAATTCGCAATTTCATTCGCAAGTAGCCGTCACAGACATTGAAGATGCTATAATGTTCATCTATCGCCATACAATTTTGAACTATATATTACCTATCTTCATCATTTGGTCGTCATTTGTTTTGTATGAGCAGCGATATTGAAATATGTTTTTCATCACACTTGCTCGTAAAGTAGATCTTATTACATCGCTTTTAGGCTCATAATCCAAGCTATTACACACGCGTGCTTTTTACTTTACATTACGGCACTTGTACTATAATAGGTATAACCCGGTAAAGTCAAGTTTGTACGTGACTGCAATTAGACGTACGTATACGAAGCACTCTTAATATAGCCGGGTAATACTTACAGTTTTTTTGTAATACCAACAAAGAGTTCTTATGCCGCTGAAGTAAATGTCAACCTGCGCGCGCAATACTGATTTGGGCGCCATTTTCCGCAAATGTTTGTTGACGTTTTCGCTGTGTGGTTGATTATTATCAAAAAAAAAAATGTTTTTTCCTCGCAAGTGTGACGAAAACAGTCGTACGGAACTCTTGTGCTATTAGTCATTACGCTCTCGGCTTCCTTATCGCGCTCGCCTGCGGCTCGCGCGCATAATACCGCCTCTAGTGTAATGACCAACATAGCACACTCGTATCATAATGTACTGTTAAGATAACATGAAATATTGGGTTATTCACCAACTGGACTCGAGGGGCTGGACACGCGTTTGTCCAGTTGGTGAAACTCAAAATTATTGCATCTTTATCGTATGTGACGGCCTCGTGTATCCATAGGGAATAATCCCCCAGTTCTCTTTCTGCACAAACTGTAATCGAAACCTTTTACCTTATAGAATCGAAGGAAACTACTAACACACTTAATCAAAATAATGTATAATTTAGAATGAATATGTGCGTGACCTATAGTGTCTTGAAAGGCATAATAATGGTCACGATGGTCGTCTCAATCAAAATTCCGTTTCCACGTCCTTCACACGGTATAATGGGTTTTCCTACATCCCATTACGGAGGGGCATTAGGAGAGCTGTCACGGGACTCTAAAAATAATGGGAGGATCAGGGCATCGCCCCAGGGAGTTGGAACTTTACAGTATACTGTGGCGGGGAGGTTTGAGTATTTGGGTTACCAGTCGTCATTTTACCCACAGAGCAGGGGAAAAGACTTTCTCCGTGGCTTTACCCAAAAATTTAGTAAGTACCTAAATAGGGTTTTAATATGGTAGTAATGCGCGACACTCGCAATGGCATTTTCACCGTCGTGGCGGGCTTACTTGATAGCCGGATCGTACAGCACTGGATGGATATACACTCAGTTGTAGCTACTTATATTTACAATAGAGTGTGTATCAATCTCTTGCTGGAAAAAATATTATCTATATTTTTACTTACTACTTCTAAAATAATAAACACTACTACTAACACTGTACTTATGGATAATTTGTCCGAACACATTTTTTATTTTTTTTAATGAAAAATGATTTTTAGAGCCTCTATAATTGTGCCTGCCAATGACCTTTGCAGCGGTAACAAATGGATTTTTATGGAAGAAAAGTGAAAACTAGCTAAAGGCTAGGGCCTACCCTACATGAGTATAGTTTTAATAGACAACGCACAGCCCAAACCGCTGGTCGTACAGACTTTAAATTTGGAGGGTTTATTCGTCTCGATGCGTAGGGGTGTACTAGGATTACTAGGTGTAGAAAGGATTTTTCGAAATCCGAAAAAATTTAAGAAAAAAAAACTGGTGAATTTTGGGAGCGGGCCGAATTTCTTCCGTACGCGGACGAAGTCGCGGTTGACCTCTAGTTATTATATATTAGTCACGCCATCATTCACCAGCTGATACAATCAGATGCCTTATTTGTATTATTAAGGCCACTTTTAACATAATAGCTTATTAGAATAAGTAATCTATAGGCACCCATAATATGTAATTTCCCTCGGATCAATGTTTAATTGAAAATTTTCCCTAAAACGTACCTATTGGCCAATTCTGGCAACACCCCAGGACAAAGTTCTTCTGAACATCTGACACTCCGATCCGATTGTAACAAACGTGTTTAGAGGGACGTGAGAGCATCCATCGCATGCGTTTCATTTCACAGATAATAAATACGGATTGGTACTTAGATTATACATAGAAAATATAGAGAGATTATAGGGCTGATTGATGGGATGAGAGTCGGGATGGGGTCAAGGACATCAGAAAATAGCCTAAATTAAATATAAAAAAAATGCTGTGGTTGGACTCTATTGCAGAGTCCGCTTGGGAAACCTACCGCATTTTTGCCAGATATTCAATAGACAATAGACAATATTTTATTTGTAGAAAAAAAAACACATTTTGTACACAAGACAAGACAATAGAAACTCATAACAAATTTAAACAGTACAAAATAGTTAAGTTTTTTTTTTAAATATATATATTTTTTTGTTCTTGTTTTTTTAGTTTTATTCAACAGCCAAGCAGTAGAGTGCAAGCATTACTGTGTTTCGGTTTGAAAGGCAATGTTACCAGGAAAATTACTGGCCGTGGAGAGATTTGACGTCTGATATCTCAGGGTGTCAAGCGCAGGGCAGTGCGGCGCAGGATTATGTTTGCAAGTTCACAATTCGGGTTTCTGACACTGCTACTGTTATGGTAGGCGTAATGCTTACCACTAGGCATGCCATCAGGCGAACATCTCGCTCGTCTCGTCAATTGTACCTTTAGTGAAAGTAAGTAATATATTAATAGTGGGTTTGAGCATTTGGATTGTCTCTAGACTTTCATCGGTCTGGATACAATCCTTTTGTTTTTTGTTGTGTAGTAGGCTAAGTAGTCTTTGTAGTTTGTTGTCGTTAATAAAGGCTAATGCCTAAAAAGTATTATAATATAGCAACGATTTAAGCTTTTACAAACCAATTATTTAAACCCAATTTTTCAAAAATATACATTACTACGCTTATTTAGCCGTAGGTATAGGTTATAAATACAATTATCATTTTTTAAAAAACAATTGACTTCAAATTTATATGGGACCACATCGGGAGTATAAAAAAAAGTTATTATAAAAAGTATTTTCAAAATCGGTCCACAGGCTAGATGACTGGGTTTATTTTTTATTGTCCTGTTCAAATGTGGCCCATAAATATAGCTGATTAATGAAAAGAAAATTAAAATCTGATCAAAAATAAGCAACTTATAAGCATTTTAATATCATGAGAGGAGAAACAGCAAATCGTGACGTCACTTGTCAGGACGCCATATAAATTATATTCTGACAAGTAAGGCGTGACGTCATTTTTTGTTTTGTGGGAAAGGGACAGAGTTGTCTCTAACAAAAACTTTAAACGCTCATATATCAGAACATTATTAACCGATTTAAATAATGTTTTCAATTACCATACTATATTTACTTAAATTCTTCATCAAAGCTATTGGTTTCTACGATTTAAACATCAGTCATCTAGCCTAGAAATCGGTGAACATACTTACATTAAAATAACATACACCTCCATTTTTGAAGTCGGTTAAAAATGAACTTCCAATAAGTATAAAAGAAAAATCTGCATCTAACTAAGATTACGAAATATCAGAAAGCAAATAGAGCGAACCGAATAACGCTGTCGAATTCTCTACCAAGCAACGGTAGACACGGTGTTTTACCCCAATTTCGGGCCATCGGTAACCATTGACCACCAAATTTCCGGTAACTGCAGCTGCGTCAAAACAAAACCATCATTTGCATCCATTCACCTATATCAAATCAATGCATCCCTTCTTTTCAATAGACCTTCGATTCTAATGAGGCTGCCGTAGAATAACAGAAATAGAAAGGCCACTCGTTAAAAGAAATGCTTCAAGAATGAGCATGAAAAATTGTTAGATACGCACATACATTACATTACATACGATACATTTTTTTAATATATACTCAAGTGACGAGACGAGCAAGACGTTCGCCTGATGGTAAGCGTCACGCCTCATTCAGTGCCATAGTTGTGAACTTCCGAACACAATCCTGCGCCGCACTGCACTGCGCTCGTCACCCTGAGATATTAGATGTCAAATCTCTTCATGCCCAGTAATTTCTCTGGTAACATTGCCCTTCAAACCGGAACACAGTAATGCTTGCACACTGCTTGGCGGTTGAATAACTGGCAAAGGTGTGGGTACTTCCCCAGGTGGAGTCTGCAGTAGACTCCACCTGGAGTCTACTACAAAACTGTGCACATAAAAATATACGCATAATTATAATTAGTTTGTCCAAAATGTTAAATCACTGAAAGTTTTTTACCGATTGCATTGATTGCATTCGAATTGCAGTTTTCATATCGCCCTTCGTTGAATTCGTTCTAAAAACAAGGTTATAAGTATCGCTTAATGTTGCTAGAAGAAAGCAAAACGTACATTGAAAAAAAAACGTTTGTCAAGGTAGCTAGCTTTATTAGTTAGTCATAGTATTATATACTTACTAAAACTAGTTTTTTTTAATGTAATAGAGAGGCAAACAAGCATGCAGCTTGCCTGATGGTAAGCTCACCGCCGCCTATGGACACCTGCAACATTAGAAATGTTGTCGATGTTGTTGTTGATACTTCAAACACTGAGTATAGTATGAATATAGTATATATACATGAATATAGTATGGTAATTGAAAACATTATTTAAATCGGCTAATAATGTTCTGATATATGAGCGTTTAAAGTTTTTGTTAGAGACAACTCTGTCCCTTTCCCACAAAACAAAAAATGACGGCACGCCTTACTTGTCAGAATAGAATTTATATGGCGTCCTGACAAGTGACGTCACGATTTGCTGTTTCGCCTCTCTGTCTAGCATGATATTAAAATGCTTATAAGTTGCTTATTTTTGATCAGATTTTAATTTTCTTTTCATTAATCAGCTATATTTATGGGCCACATTTGAATAGGACAATAAAAAAAACCAGTCATCTAGCCTACTGCTACTGTTATGGGCAAACGTGATGCCCACCAGGCGAACGTCTCACACGTCTTCGTCACTAACAGCACAAATAATAATAAAAAAGCACAAAAATAAATGCAGTAAAAACCAGTAACATAGGTACATTAGTTTCATAATTATCAACTTGTTAGAGCAAATAATGTTTCCTATACAATACGAGTACTCTAAATTATGGACTAATTTGCGGAAGCAAATTCCTCTGTTCTGTATATTAAGATTCAACTTGGGAAAATAAGATGTCTGGGTATGTCCTTAAACTGCAATCAGACCCACCGCAGGACGGGCAGCAGCGTCCCCTTGGTTAACGGTGGTGACAATTCTGCGATCCCCAAGCCGCCTGCCAAGCGTGGGGATTAATAGCAACACTTTTCTATAAAGGGAGAGGCCTTCGTCCAGCAGTGGACGTTTTATGGCTGACGACGAACTTAGGAAAAAGTAATGTCTAAAAAATGTACACCTTCCTCAGGCTGTTCTTCCCATTTACTTTTAATACTCTCCCAATAAAACTAACTATTACCTAATCAAGGACCAGATTATTGTTTTATCAGGGCAGTGACCCCGTCACACGTGGACAAGCACGTGTGATTGCGTCTTTGTCCGAAATCATTGTCCGATTACTCCTTTCTTAAGTCCCGATGCTTAGAATTTCGTGAGGAGGGAACCTTAAAACTGGACTAAAGGATGCAGTGGAGTAGGTAGTCATTTTAAATTTTAATTTCGGGTTCTTTAAGCGTCATGTTATATTTGGCTATTTTTCAAGTCGTAATTTCATCATTTCTGTTCTTAAAAAAAACTCACCGCTTTTAATAAATATTGAGTAATTTGAGTAAAAACAAGTGATTTGTGCACAAGGTCATACGCAATTATTGTCTATACGGCTAAACCATAAGAATTTTCAATCGACTTCAAAAAAGAAGGTTCTTAATTCGACAGTATTTTTTTTGTATATATGTTACTCTGCCGATTATGAATTGATTCTTTTTGTTTTTGGTTGGTGATATTTCAGAGGTGGTCCCATATACATTTTATCGAAATCGGTACAGTATTTTGGTTTTTAAATCAAAATTACTGAAATTAATCAAAATAACTGGAAAATATGAAGATGTCATCCAAACTCAAAATTAAAGTCAGTAGTTTTACTTTTAAAAGCTTATTATCCTATATTGAAATTGGTCGAAAAACAAAATTTTACTAAGGTCTGTTTAAAGTTGTAAGAAAATACTCTACGTCACCTTTGACCAATCCAAGCAGTAACCCCAAAAGTTGCACTTGTTAAGCCCAACCCAACCCTCATTCACTCAGCTGTGACACGTTCTTTTCAATACAATTTGAATAAGAACATTAGTTTCTTAGAGCCTTTGTGAGGGCCAAGAGGGATCGTACACAATGGAGACAGGCAAGAAGAGGGAAATATGACAACGGAGGATCTCGACGATTCCCACCAAGATCCTAGAGCTCGGAAACGTTTTATGACAGGCTAGGTGTTTGACCACAACTCACCTGATGTTATGTACGATGTTCGTAGATGGTAAATATGTAGCATTGAGCATGGTGTGGCGACTGGCTCGCAAGGGAGGCTGCCGGATATAATCTACCTTTCGGGCTTGAAGGGGATGGACTGGTCAAATCGCTCGAATAAATAATCGACAGCGCGTAGGTAGGCCTCTTTTAGGGCCGACGACATTATGAAAGTCGCGGGCAACCGGTGGATGTAAATCACTGAAGAGAGAAGTAATGTAGGGCCTTCGCTTTTCTGTGATGTAAATGGCAGGTTGCCGTACGGTGTGGCGGTCTAAGTGGGAGGCCTTTGCTCATCAGTGGATGTCTCTGGGCTGATGATGATGATAATGCATATTGCTTTTAAAACATCAACAAAAGAACGATTACATTGCATCCCCTCGACATTATACAATAATTTTCATTGAATGTGTCATCTCGTTGACATAAACTTATTATCGTATCAGAAAATTGTTCATTGTTACGTTTCCGCTATGGGTGCAACGATGCAATGCTACTTAGTAGGAAAATGAAAAACTACGAGAGCAAAATTCATTTTAAAGATACATTTTCTAGTTATTTTATGATTGCTCATTTATTCACTGCTTTTAATTTTGCAACGTTTTGGCCTATATTTAATCTAAGGTTTTGGCCTTTTTTATGATGCATATTTTCTGTTTTTGTTTGCTTTCGATATGCTATGTTTTTTTTTGTTATACGTAAATCTAAGTTAACTTTCTGAAATTGTTTTTTTTTAATACTATAGACTCATTGGCCCTTGTCGCTGCGCAGAAGGCGCTTTCGGCAAAGGTTAAAAAGATTTTCTAGTTTTAGACTAAGTATAGATACTACTGATGACTCGATGGGACATAGTCTATTAACTTGAAAAGTGACAACCTTAAATTATAAATACCTCATTTGGGCTCCATATGTCTTCAAATTCAAACTTTCAATATAATTGACCAAAAGTTTGTTAAAATCACAGTCCACAACGGCCATCAGACCAACCACCGTCCCTTGAACCCTTTAAATCCTTTCGGGAACCATCGTCAGTCCGCCTCCAACCTTCACCTGGGGTGGACGTAGGAAACGCTCATTGAATGTCGCAGGATATGGAGCAATGCTGTGGTAGCTGCTGTTTAATCTATGGTAGGTGGCATGGCAGGGGTCCTAATGGATAACATCCTCCCGCAATCACTGCAGGAATTTGTGACGCGTGAACTGATTTGCTGGGTTGGAGACACACGGAGTCATTCTGTATTAAAAATAAAATTAACTCAATTCAATTATGAATACTTTTTTTTTATAATTTATCATTATGAAAGTTCGTATGTCCTAAAACAGCATCCAGAACCACCGGAGGACGGGCAGCAGCGTCCTTTCGATCAAAGGTGGTGAGTAGGTATTCTGGGATCCCTATGCGGCCTGCCAAGCGTGTGGATAATGGTAAAGGAAAGGGGAGATTTTCGTAATAACATAGTACCTACCTACGTAGCTACGTACCAGCATAGTATTTTATTTATCACGATACACCTACAAATATCCTTGGCTAACTGAAAATGTAAATAGCTTAGACTTGATGATTGAGGACGTTCTACTTGTATATGGTCACTTATGAATTACTGTAGGTACCTTATAAATTACGGAATTAAAGCGGCGCTCTATAAATTGGTCGGCTTATGATTTTCGGTGTGACAAAAAAATCGCACCGGACACGCGGGTGGCGGACAACGGGAATAATCGCTTGAGTATACCTAAGTTTAAAATCCACTTGGAGATGATTTGGGACTGCCTTTATGAAGTACCTCGGGGCTCATTGTAAATTCGCCACATAATTCCTACGTGGTTGCAAAGAACGCCAAAGCGTGCTATGCAACAACGCGAAAAAAATATTGCCTGATTTGTTGGTTCAAAAACTCTCGAAAACCAACGGATCGAAAAACTCTAGTTAAAACTTTTGTAATTTTCATGATTCTTTATCTAGATCTGTCAATCTAAAATCTAAAATATAATTAACGAAGTAGATATGTACTTTAAAAATAGATTCTCCTAAAAATTATGCATACCTCCTATATCTTATTATGTAGAGGTTAGGCTAAGTTCAACTCACTAGTTCATTACATAACTTGCATAAAAAAACCTCGAAAGCCGTAATTTTCCGGCCGTGTGCGCTCACAACAGCAGACGTACGCACAAGATTGGCACCTGTCAACTCGACACGCCCGGTGAGCAAGATGCACACAATCGAATGCAATTGCTCTTTAGAGCTCTGCACTGATTTTACAAGGCTATTACTGCTAAATAGCTATATGAACAATACCTATGGTAAGGCAATTGTGTCCTTATAATAAAACTTAAAAAAAAAACAACCGACTTCAATTTCGACTACGAAGACAACTGATATGAGAAAAAAAAACACGGAAAAATCATGTCGCTGCATTCTATTATTTTCTTAAACTAGTGTTTTTTCGCGAATTAATGTTTAAAGATAGTGGCGTTTTATTCATTGAGTGTTGAATTGCATGCGCGAGTGTAAGTGTAAGGTAAGTGATATGGTGTGGTTCAGCATGTCTTTTTGTGTTGTTTTCAAAACTCCGTAAAAGGTCATAGTGAGTCGCCACAACTTTACTATGGCATGACTTGGACTCGACTTTGACAGATTTCGTGTGACTAACTGTAACTTCATGACATATTTGACTTGATAATACTACATAAACTTAAACATTCATAATTATACTTGACTCTGGCAGAATGCACAACGTGCGATGCCAATAACAAAGAAAAAAAAACAACTGATATGACATGACATCTGTCATCAGACTGGGTGACATCTTTTTCCAGTTATTTTAATTTAAAAATCAAACTAATGAACTGATTTCGATAATATTTGTATGGGACCACTTCTGAAGCACCTATGAGCTACCAAACAAAAAAAGGATCATCAAAATCGATTCGTAATTGGCGGATTAATCACGCTATAAACATACTTACAAAAAAAACTGTCGAATTGAGAACCTCCTTTTTTGAAGACGGTTGAAAAGTGAGCGAAGTTTTTCAAAAACTGGCAAAATTTTCTTTCATCTAGATCCGGTTTTTTGAATGTTGGTGGTTTGAACTAATCTGGACGAAACACGATAATAATAAGGTTCTACAATTTCATAGAAATTTTTGTCGTCGGCTATTTTTGTTTGGAGGGGTTTTCCTTGGGTTTGCCCCTAAAAAGGGGGAAGTTTGCAGCGGGGCGGGCGCCGTTTACCAGCCGATTTCGATAATATTTTGCAGAAATATTTCGAATATGAGGAAAAAAAGTCAAAAGGTTGTGAAAATTTAAGTTTAAAAGTTTTATTGTAAACTATTAGTAAAGGCTTAGGACATTTCCCATAGGCAGCTGGCCTAGTGATACAAACTTCCCATACTTCCTTGTAGGAACTAGGCCAAAAAGCCACATGCCTTTATAGATAAAAAGATTAACTAAGACATAAGTGTGGGTTTTTGTGAAGTGCTTAGAATGTAGTTGTTCTGTAACTACACTTACTACAACATGTTTTTTTAGTCTTATTACATTGTCTGTCTATCACGATACTGCTAAAAGAACGCTACGCTGTGCACTACGATTTTCTATCAAGAACTTGTAAATTAAGACGGGGAAGGACAGCGTTTTTACCTTTCCCCTGATTTAGTCCTTCAACCCTTTCCGGTCAAATTGATCAAGCCGTAAACGCATCAATGATCAAGGACTTTGGACAGTCGCGAACGAAAATGAAACTGATTAGATTTAACAAAATGATGGTAAATAAAAATTGGTAAGAAAAAAAGAAAAAAATACAACAAAGAAAAAGTATAAAATAAATAATAAAAAAAGTTTGACCAACATATTTCGTATTCCATTATTTTTGTCCGTGATAAAAATTGGAAATGCAATTCGGCAGTTTTATTTTCTTATACATGAAGTTTTGTTTTTGCAATTAATCATAACCAAATTGGCATTATAACTTATGTATACCCTCCGAGTCGTTGCCTTACAGAAAACCTTTTAAGAACTCCCTAAATAAGTTGATTTTTAAATGCAGCCACTTATAGCTAAATGGACTTATAGTATGTCCTAAAACTGCATCCAGAACCACTGGAGGACGAGCAGCAGCGTCCTCTCAGTTAACGGTGGTAACCATTCTGCGATCCCCAAGCCGCCTGCCAAGCGTGGGGATTATGGCAGCACCTCCCTTTAAGGGAGAGGCCTTCGTCCAGCAGTGGACGTCTTCCGGCTGATGATGTGATAGCTAAATGATGATGGAGTTGACGTAAGAAGACTCAATTTTTTTTTCCGAAAAATTTATGATGAACAAAAAAAATTTCCATGCCTAAAGTCAATCTGTAATTTTTCTAAACTAAATATAGGAGCCCTTATCATAGCGTTGTTTTTTCAACCCATGACCCAATTAATGCGGAAATAAATTTGTTAACATTCAATTGTCGTCTCTCGGCGTCGGTGTTACATACAATAGATAACAAAACCAGTTATTTAGATATACTATTTATCTATTAACGTGTTGCACAATAGATGTGTCGAAGCATTACAAATTATTTCAATTTTATGTAAATAATAGGGTAGATGACTGATGTTTATATCGTTGAAACCAATAGCTTTGATGAAGAAATTAAGTAAATATAGTATGTTTATTTAAAAAATAATTTGAATCGGTTATTAATGTTCTGATATATGAGCGTTTAAAGTTTTTGTTAGAGACAACCCTGTCCCTTTCCCACAAAACAAAAAATGACGTCACGCCCTATTTGTCAGAATAGAATTTATATGGCGTACTGAGAAGTGACGTCACGATTTGCTGTTTCGCCTCTCTGTCTAGCATGATATTAAAATGCTTATAAGTTGCTTATTTTTGATCAGATTTTCATTTTCTTTTCATTATCAGCTATATTGATGGGCCACATTTTAACAGGACAATAAAAAAATACCAATCATCTAGCCTATTCATCTTAATATAATAAAATGACGATTGTATTGTTGTAACTTGTAACTCGTAATTACACTTAAGAGAATAAAAATTGAGGCATAATCATTATGGCAAAATAATTAAAGAATATGTCAGGATTTGTACCTAAAGTTCAAAAGTGTATTATGTAACTAAATGTTTTATTAATTCACGCCTATGCCAAGGTCAAGGGGATTGGGAGGATTTTTGATTTGTATTTTTATGCATTGTATTATACGAGTATTTGATTAATTTTACTCTTAATGCGTAAATCTGTCATTTATTGTGACATACCAGCTTCACCCTTGGCGCAGGATCGAGGCAGATGATGAGGCTCGGACCTGTAACTTTGGTAATGTCACTAATTATTATTTTGTATTAATTTGTATTTGATGGCGTCGGAATACAGATAAGCATGAGCGAGGCTTGTTATACTCTACAATACCGCTTTGATTATAAGGAAGACTGTGGGTGATGATGTTCTACTTTTCCTGAAGAGAGTGTGAAATGGGATAATTAAACGAAATAAAATTTAGAGCCGTCCGCGTTGCTGTTGCTGTGGACGAAAAAAGCAATAAAAACACAACGCAAGTTGTGTAAAATTTTCAAAGCAATCGACAAAGAAATACTTACTAACGTAACAGTTAACAGTCCACGGAAATGTGGCATACCGTAATTTTGAAAAATTATTGTGGCCTTAAAACATTTTGTAATTGTATTTTCAGTTTAAATGTGCTCATCTTTTTTTCTTATCTAAAAGCATTTTATCGGTGACTGTACAGCACGCACTTACGAAGTCACGAAGTAATTTTACGGTGGATCCCGACCACTAATGCAACCCCGAAAGGATCTATCAGGACGAATCAATTCTACCGTACTATATTGTACCATTTGTTGTGCCGTGAAACCAAGTCAGAACTATCACAGCATGTGAGGAAGTGGAGGAAGAAAGATGTTATGCCGACCCTACATGGGTATGGTTAGTAGGGTAAGGTCATGAAGGTGATGATGAGTTATTGTACCGTGATGTATCGTAGTATCGTTAATTTAGACCGCCTACTTTTCATACAACCGACTATACAATCTGTAACAAAAAGGTTCAACAATACTGAAGGATACTTACTCATAATTATGAACAAGTTTTACCTGGAAATAGTGAAAAAAAAACAACTGTTTCATACAAAAAGTTCATGGAACTTGGACAAAATGTATGGAACAACTAATATTTTATTTCGAGCTGTCAGTTTTCTTCAAAACCTACGCTTGTGGCTCCCTCGTCCATCTGTAGGGATAAATTGATCGCACAATTGTATTATTGTAACAAGCAGCTGCGCTCAAAACCGTAAAAAACAACGAACAAAACGTTTGCGCGTTTTAACGGTGTAGAACGCCATCTAGTAGTTTTTTTTGGGAACTAAAGAAACAAACAAAATAACCATTTCAGTTTTGGCTTGAGAAATGACGATATATCTACAAATTATCAACTTTCAGATTTTTCCCGTAATTACTGTTATGTGACCTTGCTTCTTGCCAAATTCCATGAGTCTAGATCAACGGAAAGTACCCTATGAATTTTGATTTAATTCACTATAAAAAACTCACAAAATGGCCGTAATTTTTTATTGCGTTGACTTAGAACCTTGATTTATTTTACAGCACCAAGGGGCCGTAGATTTACGTATTTGATATTAATTTCACTTTAATATCTCCATGCGTTCCAAAGAAATAGGGTCTTGACAGACAGACAGACAGACAACGGCGTGATCCTATAAGGGTTCCTTTTTTCCTTTTGAGGTACGGAACCCTCAAAATATTCAAATGTAAAAATTTTGATATCGTACAGGCATGTCTTAACTAAAGTTGGGTACGCTTACTTTGCAGCTAGTTTAAAACAGATGTTAGAAAAAAGGTCCAAAGTCGGAAATGCACCAAATCCAGCCAGGTGGCTGTGGGGCGCGCCACGAAATGTGTTTCACATCAATCAATCGCGACTACAGGGGATATGGTTCCAGATGAGACTGGCACTGAACTTATTACTCCACTGCGACTTCATTATAAACTAATAGACTAGATGACTGGTTTTTTAAATTGTCCTATTAAAATGTGGCCCATAAATATAGCTGATTAATGAAAAGAAAATGAAAATCTGATCAAAAATAAGCAACTTATAAGGATTTTAATATCATGCTAAACAGAGAGGCGAAACAGCCAATCGTGACGTCACTTCTCTGTACGCCATATAAATTCTATTCTGACAAGTAAGGCGTGACGTCATTTTTTGTTTTGTTGGAAAGGGACAGAGTTGTCTCTAACAAAAACTTTAAACGCTCATATATCAGAACATAATTAACCGATTTAAATTATTTTTTCAATTAATTTACTATATTTACTTAAATTCTTCATGAAAGCTATTGGTTTCAACGATATAAACATCAGTCATCTACCCTATTGCACCCCGCGGTTTCACCCGCGTGATGATGGAAAACGGTGATGATGATGATTATAAAAAGTAGCCTACCATAATATATGGAACATAATTATGTTTCGTCGTCCGATGAGCTGTGGTATTTACTTATGGCCAGTCAAACATTAAAAATTAAGGTTCCGTCCCCGAGGGTATCTATCGGGACTCTTTTACTGAGCCTATAATATAGGTACCTACGTCTGCAGTTGTCTGTTTGTCTATCCGATTGTTTGTGCGTCCGGCCAACTGGTTTTTTTAACTGTTAGGTAGCCGGCACCATTAAAATACCTGGCATGTCCTAAAACTGCATCCAGAACCACCGGAGGACGGGCAGCAGCGTCCTCTCAGTAAACACTGGTGATTATGGCAACACCCATACATTCATTCAGCAGTGGACGTCTTCTAGGTTGATGATGACTTTTAAATTAACTAGTAGTTCGCAGCGAACTGAGACCTCGCGACCTTCATATCTTCCAAACCCCTTGATGAATTTGGCTCATATTCGAACTTGATATAGACCGAATCAAAGGTTCGCAAGGTATCGTCGAACAAATTTACTTACAAACACAGACACAAAAGCTGACTTGTCAAATTAGGATCAGACACCTTCGCTTTGCTTGTTTGTTTTTTTTTGGAGTAAAATACCTTTCGGAAAAAATCAATTCGATCCGTTATTCCTTTGTTGCGTATAAAAAAATACTATCATAGCAAAAAATACACGTTTTTGCTTTTATAATTAGTAATAAGATGGTGACCTACGGAACTTCAGTGCGTGGATCCGACTCCTACTTGACCGGTTTTTTTTACAGATTCCACGCGATCTTGATTACCTATAATATCTAAATACCATGATATTGGAATACCCTAGTCATTTATATAAGATATAATAATAAAATAAAAACACTGTAAAAAGAATGTAAATGAGAATACTGTATTTAAAATGAGTGAATGAGTTATTTATGATACTAGTGCGGAAAGCTGGTTTTTAAAAACGAGTAGACAAATGTAAGCCCGAGACGAAGTCGAGGGCTTAACATAGTCACGAGTTTGTAAAAACCAATACCGCACGAGTGTCATATAACGTTTTACAACACATTTGCGAGAAAACAGATAACATAAGTACTTACAACAGAAAATAAGGCAAACTTTATTATTTTGTTTATTTTATATATCGGTCGAAAAATCGCCGTAACCCGTAAACTTTACGCACGGCCGGCGCTATACAAGGGAGCGTGCGGTAAAATAGGTACTTAGCTTGTATGGTACGTAATGTTCAACTTTCGAACGATGTATAACAGGCTTCGTAAATGCATTTTTCGTGCAAATGTGTTGTAAAATATAATTAAGTATATTATATTTTATCACCTCACCTTATTTTTATATATGGTCACCCTAGTCACAATACCTGACACGGGAGATGAACGGTACCGTTCAAAATGCCACAACTGTTACCGTTTCCTGAAAAAAAAACCGTATCCCAGACGAACTTCATGGCTGTTGTAAATGTTGTAATGTAATATAACATAATATCATAGGTTTGCTAAGTATTAACTAATACTAACACTAACACGGACAGACAGATTTTGCCTGAAATAAAGTTTATTTTTATAAAAGCATTGTCAACATTAAGTTAGAACAAGGTAAGAGTAGTTTGTGGATCTAATAAATAAAATAACTAACAAGCAGACGTTTTTCCATTTTTATCACGTTTTGTGGGGGATATATTATCGGAATTAGAAAGGTTAGTATCCATTTATAATATAATTAATCCATTTATTTATAATATGGTGTGAAAAACTAGTTTTCTATGTATTTCAGTATAAATCGAATTCGATTATTTATTGGTAAAATAATTCGATTTACAACAACTTATTATAATAAACGAAAATAAGTTCACCTGACATGTAACTTTTTCAAAAAAAAACAACCGAATTAAAATTTATATGGGGTCCCATAGACCTCGAGAGTATACCCTTTCAAATAAAAAAATAATTTTCAAAATCGGTCTACAATTGACGGAGAAATAGGTGAACATACATTAAAAAGATGTACAGGGTTAGTTCTAATCAGTTAGCATCCTTTTAAGGCCATATTCTGTACATAAAAATAAACAACTTTTACTATGGGGCCAACACGGAAATCGCGAAAAAAATATCAGCTGTTCCATACAAAGAGTTCATCGACCTTGGGCAAAATGTATGGAACAGCTGATATTTTTTTCACGATTTCAATGTTGGCCCCATAGTAAAAGTTGTTTGTTTTGGTGTACAGAATATGCCCTTAAAAGGATGCTAACTGATTAGAACTAACCCTGTATATACATACCGTCGAACATAGAACCTCCTCCCTTTTTGAAGTCTGTTAAAAATAAGAATTTATAGGGAAGGTTTATTCTTTAGTAAATTTAACTGTCTCTGGAAAAGGATGTAAAATGCCAATTAAACGCATCTAACAGAAGATTAAGTTGAAAATATGTATATCTTAAGTTACCAATTTTTAATGGATACAAAAATACAGCAGTTCATAAAAAACACAAATGTTAAAATTACTTAACAAAAATTATAAAACATGGTTTGGTACTGCACTTATATTAATCTGTAAATATTATTATTTTGGTTTACCAATAAATCATAACAATTCCGGACTTTTACAGCTGCAAACTCCATTAAGCTCCCCCAAACCTGAAGCGAAAGCTCTCATATTTATTATTTCTCTGATTATTATAGAACAACATTGGTAAAACATCTGCACTCCGCCAACGGAAACAGTTTTTGTGCGTCACCGCAAGCCCTTTAGCCGAGGATTTCCGCTAGAAATAGGTCAAATACATTTCTAACCTCTTTATTAAGAGGAAACACGGTCTGCGATTCTTCATACAAATGTATTCCCCTATTTTCTTTCTGGATAATGCCTCTATAGGTTGCCTGGAAGAGATCGCTTTTAGCGATAATGCCGCCATTTGTGCACTAGTATTTAAGTATAATCCTTTGTATGTATGTTTCTTTGGTGTGAGCAATAAAGAGTTAATCTATCTATCTATCGATCTATCTATACAATCACTAAGAAGATTTTTCAACAATTATATGCTGAAAAAAATAAATAACTGGACAGAGACATGTCTACCAGTAGACCTAGATATTATATTATAAAAAAAGATATCTCTAGAGGCGTTATCCAAGAATAAAATAGGGAAATACATTTGTATGGAGAATCGCAGACCGTGTTCTCTCTTAATAAAGAGGTTAGAAAAGTATTTGACCTATTTCTAGCGGAAATCCTGGGCTAAAGGACTTAACGGAAATCAACGGAATAATGTATAATTTTGCGTTAAAATGGCAGAAAAGTGAAATAAACATGATATTTTATATCCCAGAGAAACAGTTGTGAAGGATTATTCAGGCAAGTGAAACCGCGCGGCGCATCTAGTAATTAGTTAAATAAAACATTTAAAAAAGTACTCCGAAAATATATTACGTTTAATCACTTAAGTAAGACAAGTGTACAAGTATGTATCTCAATATAACGAAACGATATACACTACGAATAACAATAATACTAATTTTAAAGAGATATTAATCAAGTTTATAAAGTTTTTAATCCAATTATTTATAACTCCTAAGAAATAATCTAAAACCTCGCGCCCGGCAAAAGGAAGCGCGCGGCGGCAAACACGAATTTTCCGTAACAAAAACTTATGCGCGCCGGAAAGTGCCTCGTTTATTTCCCGCCATCCGGCGTCTCAACCAACCGAAAATTGGCGCCTAAAATCCAGCCAGCCAATGAGAGAACTGGCCGCCATTTTCCACCAATGAACGCCGAGCCCGCGCTCTCGCCACCGCGTCATTGTCATATCTTGGAATTTAGTACGGCACAAGTGATGTGAATGAATACCGTCCGTAAACCCTTTGAATTTTCCACCGGGATAACGAATTATTCTTACAGGGGTGAGTTTTTATACTAAAATATGATAATGTACTTCCTATTTTTTTCTATCTTAACCTGTACGTCACTTTATCTAACTCGCTTCTGCGAATATTATACAATTAATTTATCATTATCTCGTTTTCAAGGCGCTAAATTGTTAGCATAAAAATTTACCACTTGTTACGTAATATTTGTAATAACTATTTATGTTTTTTTTTACTAGCAGCAAGGTTCTAACTTCCTAAAAATATCTGAACAGAATGATACCAACAATTCAGAACGAAATCTCGTCAATCGAGTTAGGCCAAAATGGCGGCGATACACGAAGCTATTATTACATTCTCCTTCTCTTTTACACATAATCTTATTCTTATATGTGCGAAAGAGATAGATATTGTTCTATCACGAGTTTTGTAGTTCATGCTGAACACGTAACCTAGACACGTCTTCATTTTTCGTAAACAAGTTAGATCACAGTGTTGCCAGGCGGTGGTTTTCCACTGATACCCAATATTAAAGGAGTTTTATATTTTCAACTGTGTGCTACCTTGTTTACTTTTAATAGTTTATTCAATTCTTATTTATAAATATGTTATACATTTTGAAATAACTATTTTCAAATAATAAATTTTATTTGAAAAACTGGGTGATTTTCTGAAAGCCAAAAAAAAATTGTTAATAAAAATCCGTTCGATGACAATGAAGAATCATGGCCCTGAACAGTTTTCACTACCTTGCCTATGATTCTAAATATTTTGAACGAGTGAAGCAAAGTAAATAGGTCAAAAAATAAAAAAGCAACCTAATTTCATTTATATCAGACCTTTCATGTGTTATTTGTGGTTATTCTTTGTCTTACAAAGTACTTGCCCATAGTATTTCTTGATATTTCGTTATTCCACGCAAATGAGTGAGTGCGCCTAATCAAATAATTAATTACTATCAATAACAATAACTATCAACAAAAAAATATTACAATAACGTAACGTAACGTAACACGTAAATAATAATTTATCAGAATTTCAACAAAATGATACAAGAAAACTTGGAAAAGTACTTCAACGCGAACTGTGAAGTGAAGCAGTGAAGGTGAGAATGCGAAAAAAAGTGGGCCATATTTCGCCAGCCCGTCTATCCTTTAGCTGTAAAACTACGTTTTGACAGCTGTCAGAAAACCTCCCATTATTGTTAAGTTAGCTTCTTACCAAAAAAGACTAGGCTAACTGATAGTTTTAATTTTTGTGAATTATTTATTATTATTATAAGTAGCTTAATTATAGTTTTCATTGGCTTATAGTTTGTAGCTTAGTTGGTAGTATGTCGGCCATGTGAGCTGTAGGGTGAGAGTTCGATTACCACCCAGGACAAAAATTTATGTGATAAGCATAGATGTCTAGATGTGTGGTGTGTATGTTTTTGGTCTGGATGTTGTATGTATTTCCAAAAAAATAATTATATAAGTATTCTATCAGCTGTCTGGTTCCTTTGGGCTGGGGCTTTGTTTAATTTGGGGCTAGATGGCGCTGTGTGAAATGTCCACCACTATATTATTATAATTATATTATATTATTCAAGTTGAAAAAAAAATAAGAAATAAGAAACAACATTTAGTTCATAATATCAACATGATATTGTATATACTTCCAACAGCTGCTAAATAAATATATCCGCGTAATATTTTTGGTCGGCATGTATTCAATATTCTAGGGTTTACTTCATTAATATCTTAGCTAAGTATTATTATTAATTAAAAAAAATACCATATAAAAAATAGTTATCGGGGAGCCTTAGCAAAATAACTAGTCGCACGAGTATTAAAAACAGACACGTAACGCCATCTTGTGTCAGTCGTAACATACGCCGCTTGCGCAGTGTTGTTGTCGCCGCGCGACCACGCTACATTGACGCCACTGTTGGCTAATGCTGCCATGATATAAACTGAGTTAGATTTAGCTACTCTTGGGGCCAGATAGCTATTTTTAAAACCTAAAAATGTATACTAGTGTTTCTGTTGCGTTTTATCTTTGGCATAAATAAACAGAAAATTTATATTTTTTTGTTTTTTTAGTTCAGCATATAATATCATCATCTTTTAACATAATGAAAGGGAAATATATTCAAATATTCATTTGTCTTTCAAATAATTTAAATGAATATTTTATTTTAGAGAAACAAGTCCTACTGTGACTTATGTTTTCAGAAATACCCACTACCTACTACACCTCAATATAATTTGGTAATAACTTAATTTATTAAAAAATAATAACTACTAGTAGGACTAGCTTCTTTGTGCGTTCCAAACATGAAATTAAGATAATCATTATTAATCTACTTGTAACATGTATATATGTAAATTATTATTCTATCACCAACATAAATAATATTTAATTTTTATACCTTTAAGCAATGTAGCAACTATTATGTGGTAGTATGTAGCAACATTAGCTGATTGGCTGTGAGGCGTGCGCCTAGCTAGCGGTCGGCCGGTCGCTGTCGCCGCGTAGTTGCCGATAGAATTTCGGTCGTGTGCACGTCACGCGTTGTTCCGTCGCTCGCGTACCGTCGCGTCACTACGACTTGTTTACACTCAATAAAGCAACTACTCGTAGTCTTATTGCGTGATGAGATGAAACAAACACTTACCCGTTGGTTACGTGTTACTACCGTGCAATAACAATAGTTTTTGTCGCTAGGTGCACGCGGATGCTTTCGCGAAGTGAACTGTGCTGACATGTCTACGTTAAGTATGAGGGCGCCGGGCCTCCAGGCCACCACAGTGCTGGACACTAGGGCACTGCGAGTCCGAGGAGTCACCACACTAGACGGAGTGAGAAGAAACCTCTTTGGCTGCACAGACCGCGAAGAAAACAGAAGATTTGTGGAGAGGGAATTGACGCGACAGCTCGAGTTGGACAGTCAGAGATGGGGGTTCGATTTTGCGAATGAGAAGCCGCTGCCTGGAGCTCAGAGGTTCGCGTGGCAGCTGGTGCCGGCGTCAGCAGTGCCTGCGGCGTTGAGAAGGGCGCCTATTACCATCACGACGCCCAAACCCCAAACCCCCAAGCAAGAGGCTAAAGTATCCAGTCCCGAGAGCAGTAAAACGCAGAAGAGAATAACAGGTAAGTTATTTTAATTTTAGGTACCTATATCTAAATAAATGAATCCCAAAAAGTTTAGACAACAAATTAGGTACATCTTCCAATCAATGAAGATAGCAAATTGCAAGCCAGTCATTTGTAGGTAGGTAGGTACTATGAATCTACCAGCTAGACAAATACAAATGCTTTATGCCTATCAAAACAATCGTTTGCATATATATACCTACCTAGGTAGACTGTATCCACAGTAACAATAGGTAAATAAATAGGTAGTACAATACAGCTTCAATTAAAGGTTTCATTACATTGCAGAAGTTACGTAGTAGGTACTATTATTTATTCTGTGCTATTGTTTGCGAAATGCAATATAAACTCTTACTATGCCTGCCTAGTCTTGCAAGATTTATATCATCAATAACTTACATTTAAATGCCAATCTACCTGGGAACAGTTTTTCCATTTTCATTAAAGAGGTTGGAATCTTAAGATACCTACTCATCTACATTGGAATGCGAGTTGTTTTGGATTATAGGTAACTAGGTACTTACTACACCCCCTGGTAACCTGTCTTAGTTTGGTATAACTGAGTGCTCGAGGTCTCCAAATAATTCACTTAAGCTCTTTAGTAATGTGTGCCTGAGCCACAACTAGACGTCCCATTATAGTAGAACCTCACTACAGGCTGGCTATACCAATACCTATTCCATTGATTATCCAAAAATGTATGCTATTAATAGCTTATTATGGTTGATGGTATTGCGTTGCATTATGTACCTCAGTAAACATAAATTGGAATTTTATGTTGGGCATTGAGGTAGGTAGGGAGGTACCTAGGTGTGTTATTTTGTTAAACACCACTAGGTACCTATGTAGTTTCAAACTCAACCCTACTAATATAATAAATGGGCAGGTAGGTGTTTGTCCTTCTTTCATGTCTCCAAGTCAAGCATCAAAATAATTTTCGAAAAAACATGGGTATAGTTACATAGAAAGCTGGAGACCTGGAGAGTAGAGATTCATAGGATTAACTCTTTCATTTCATCCTAAAAAATAGTCAGTCTAGTTTTGAAATAGGTCTCCTTCGTGGTTCCATAATGGGAAAAACCCCTGGGACCACCAAAAAACAGACTATTTTTTTTTGATAAATGTGTTACATGGATGAATATGAATTTGGGCATTTCGGCAAAAGTCCAGATATGTACAAAAAATACAGTAAAATTATTGAAATTAAATGACGCTTAAAATTAATTTTCCATTAAATACCTACCTAGGAACATATACAATTTTGAAATTTGCAGCACTGCTATGTATCAGTTTTTAATATTCGTTTATGTAGGTAGGAACCTAGCTAGACTACGAGTATCAAAACAAATCAGATTTTTCTTTTTTTTATTGGCCTTTATTACGTAATTATTTGCCTTTCATCTATATTTAAGGACGCACACAAACTCGTTGTCTTGTCGCTCTCAAAGTTACATTATGTACTCAACGTAATACCTAAAATAATGTGCAACTGAGTAAATGGATTTGTTTTCGCGTGAGCAGTTCAGCTCCACTTTCTGAACATGAATTAGATATTTATGCATAACTATGAATTACAATAATATATACGCAAAAACCTTGGGACCTGGGTATGTCCTAAAACTGCATCCAGAACCACCGGAGGACGGGCAGCAGCGTCCTCTCAGTTAACGGTGGTAACCATTCTGCGATCCCCAAGCCGCCCGCCAAGCGTGGGGATTATGGCAACACCTCCCTTTAAGGGAGAGGCCTTCGTCCAGCAGTGGACGTCTTCCGGCTGTTGATGTGATACGCAAAAACAAGTAATTTTAAGTCTTACGTTGAGTACATTGTCATTTATTTATGCAATAAGTAATAATAAAATCATTACAAGTCGACAGCAAGCAATTACATTATTATAGAGTAAATAAAGGTTATCAGTGCCGGCGCGAAATATAATTCGTCGCGGTTGGTTGCGAGAGAGATGTTTGTCGAATGGTAACAAAACATTTTTTTACGACGTAGCGTATGAGATAAAGAATTGCAACAAGGTCACATTCATCTGACTCCGGCACCTCTATTTTTTAAGTGCGATGCACTCGCTTCAATGTGCCCGGTGCCCTAACACAGAGTTAACAAAACAATGCGTCACTGAAAAAAATATTTATCTGAAACGTTGCAAGCCAGCTGCTAATTTTTAAATTTAGAATTATTTCGTTTTTAAAGTATCATTCACTATAGTTTCAAATGCAGCAAACGTATTCGCGTTTTTCGTATTTATCTGAAACGCTGCAAGCCAGTTGAAATTTGTGAACTTAGAATGATTTCGTTTTTAAAGTATCATTCACTATAGTTTCAAATGCAGCAAACGTATTCGCGTTTTTCGTATTTATCTGAAACGCTGCAAGCCAGTTGTAATTTTTTAAATTTAGAATGATTTCGTTTTTAAAGTTTCATTCACTATAGTTTCAGATGCACGCAAACGTAGTCGCGTTTTTCGCTTGAAAATTGTATTGATTGGAATTCCAGACAGAGTGCCGCTGCATAATATTCCGCATTCATATCTAGATAACTAACACATGAAAAATATAAGTATTTTGTTCGTCGCACGACGGTCGAAGACTCGTGACAATCGCCCGAATACGCGTGCTTTAACCACTGACTAATAATACCCTGTCTTCATAAGGTATCGCATTAAGTGTAACCAAATCTGCATATCGTATTCGCAACATGATACGGACGACGAGTAATGGTGCCACCTGGGCTATAATATAATGGTTATTAAAAAAAACTGTGCAAGTAGCACAGTTTTTTACCTACACGTCTGTCGTTTGGTCGAGATTTCATCTAGAAGCGACGTTATATTTAATTTCTTTTCATTAACCTTCATAGATAAAAACTGTATCTCAATATTCTCAATCACTTACATAAACATGAGGCAAAACTAATTGTAACATGAGACGCACGTTGTTTTAAAAAATAAACAGTAAGACCGTACCCTTATAATTGAGCCACAAAAAAGTCCCTTACATTTCAAATTAAAGTCCCATTTGCGAAATATTTTTTGCTCACCAAGGTGTCAGAATCTTCATAAAGGGTCAAACCAAGTTGCTTATTAAAATATTAAGACCTCATTATTAAAAATTAAGATTTCAACAGTTGAATGATCTTTTTTCTTGTCCTCGTTTGAGGGGGACATTCATTATACTTGAAATTGTTAGGCTGCTTATTAAATTAGTTTTTCATGTTTATTAAGAAAACATTTCAATACTCTTTCGTTAATCACCTTTATTGTAAAAACTACTATGTAATAATAAAAAATATCGACTTGGCGCTTCTTGGGTGTGCCTCCTAGCAAGTAATGCCGTATCTGGCACATCACCTTAAAATGTTGACTAGGTACGTTACGTGTACGTATCCTAAAGATCATTATGTAAACAGTTTGACCTAGATTCGGTTTGTTTTGATACACCGCTTCACACTGAGATCTACTACGACGAGCCTCCCACACTTGTCCCATTTTAGATTGCACATGTGTGGCAAAACTGGTAAACATTAAGTTAGGTAGGTATTAGGTATTACTGTACAACTCCAGCATGCGTACGCTTCAATGGCAAATGTTTTTACTATTAGTTATTTATTACACGCCAACAGTCGACTACAAGTACAGATGTCATACTAGGAAATGAGATATCATTATCAAAGTAAAACAATGTACCTAGTAACTCATATCAATAAAAACTACAATAACTAGTTCAGCTGCATTAGGGTGACCTATTTCCTCACAAACATTGTCAATTAAGTACGTTTGTATAATGGACTAGGTACACTGGTAAATTAAGTCAGCTACCGAATCAACACGAATAGATGGAGAGATATTTCATCCTTGTCGCACCCACTACACAGATTGCTGATGACGCGGCGCGCGCGTCTCTTTGCTTGGCGTACGCATGCGCGGCACACGCTCGCGTCGATTGCAAAATGGCTGCTTTTATATTCGACCGTAATATGGACATGTTTGTTGTGTGTCCTAAATAAAATCGTGAGTTTTATAGCAAACAGATGTTCATTCCGAATTAAATAATTCGAATTGCTGTTTCTATAATTTTATTATTTAAAAATATATCCGAGATCGTAACAATGAAATGGAAACGACTTAACAGGTTTATCTCGGCACTATCAGTTGATGTGTCTATTATCATCTTGAACGATTGTTTGTTTTCTTTGTTTGAACAGGTGACGTTATGTGTGCAGACAATACAAACATTGTTCTCGTTTTTTTTACCTGCTATACGTTATATTTATTTATGCTATAAAGGCACTGAATTATATGTGTTTACTTTATCTGCAATAATTGCGATGCATTGTTACTGATTAATTTGTATCTGTCCGACTAGCTTTATTCCGAAAACAGACTTATTTGACTTTTTAGTCCAATAAATTTTGAGATCGACATCCCGCGTATATTATTTACCAACTGCACCACCAAAAGCCCTTAGAACGCATATCACCTTTCAGCAGATGTACAATCTTAGCGTGCTCTATGAGCATTTGAACATTTAAGGGTCAAAAATTCTTTGTCTGAAACTGACCAACCGTGCTGACTTCGCAGGGGTCCAGAACCCGGTCACCCAATTTCTTACTTCCCTTCTGATTTCTATGACTGCACGTAATTACACCTTTTCTAGTGTCGTTGAACTCCTTCAGTGTTTTCGATTATGAGAACTTGGTGGACTCCGCCGCGGGGTTTCTGTAATTGTACGTTTTCGGCATTAGAAACTGTTACTATTGCATTTCAAATGTCCGTTAGAATGTCGAATTGCATGTAATTATTTGGTCTTTTATCGAAAAATGTTGTTTTTCTGCTGAAGATTGTTTAGTACTCGTGTAATTTAAAAAATATTCCTCCTGTTCAGTTTAGGTCGTTTTCTTTGAAGGTCTCGTTAGTCTTCAATATTGTTGCAGTTTAAAAACAGTTAAATTATTTCTTACTGTGCTAACAACGTCTCTTTAGAGTTGTGTTATGAAGTAATCGACATTCTATATTCTGGAATTAAATCTTGATCGGTCTTGAACTCTTTATGGTCTACGGTCCTTCCTTTACAAGGATATATAAATTTAACCACAGTAAATTAGTCCTCGTGTCACCCCTACAAATGGCACAGAGAGTTGCATTGTGCACTGATTGTCGTAATGCCGAAGCGAGCGCGGCGCGTGCGCCGCAAGCGCCCTTTACCGCACCCTCGCGGACACTGACTTCGTAACGGTTATATTGATTTTTTAACTGACACTGTCCCCGTTCCAGGCAATATGTGATAGATCAACTACACTTCTGATGTTGTCATTCCTACCTCTATTCAACTCTATTCTATACCTATCTAAAACAATAACACGAGTGTTTGAATATTAATTGTTGTTGACGACGTACGTGCGAATTCTTTAGATATTTTGTACGTATCTGTTGATGATACGCTATTGTTTTGTTTTTCTGATGTCACTTTACAAGTGTGAACAAAAGCGAAAGCCTCGATAAGAATCATTCCCATTCACAAGTGTCACAACTTGACTAATCTCTTGCGAATTTAAAAATCGAATGCGGGCGTTACAAAAAAGTTGTCAACACACGTGTTCAAAATTTGAAAATTCGAGCAGATAGGGGATCGTAACGGTCGCGCGGATCGCATCTGCTACCCCGCGGTATTGCACCACCCCATAGATAGGGGGTGCAACCCGCTACAAATATATTCTGCATCGAATGACCGGGGGATTGTAAAATCATCTGTTCTGTATCATTTAAGACTAACGTTACGTGTTTGCATCCGCCGTGTGTAAATTGAGTAGCATTGTTAAAATAAAGCCCTAATTTTTGTTTTCTATTACCATCTGTCAGTTGAGCTTGTTTATTGTCATTAATTTCGTCTCCCAGCTGACATGTAATTTGGATAAAAACACATTAAAATAAACTTTTAGTTTGTTTTAACGTACAGTCGAAAATCTAGCACGGAATTGATTTGCATCATCCACCAGGACAAAAGTTTTTAGGTATTACTAAAAATCTGGGACCTGGGTATGTCCTTAAACTGCAACCAGACGCACCGGAGGACGGGCAGCAGCGTCCGCTCAGTTAACGGTGGTGACCATTCTGCGATCCCCAAGCCGCCTGCCAAGCGTGGGGATTATGGCAACGCCCCTCTATAAAAGGGGAGGCCTTCGTCCAGCAGTGGACGATTTATGGCTGACGACGACGACTAAAAATCTGAGGCATTGCTTGTATCTGATGGAGAAAAAACAACATCGGACAATTTCCTTACTGGCTTTCCGTTTAATCTTCAATTATATAGCAACAAACGGCCAGGACATGCTTCAATTATAATAAAGAACGATGCACTTGACCATAATGCCAGCGGTCGCACCCACCCATTTCTTGCACTTGTTAATGCAGAAATGTAATTGTCTGAATCAACGATTCAACACTAAGTCTTTTAGGGTTGAACATAAATCGTCAGTTGCAGGTTCAATTGGTGTAAATGACATAACACGTAAAATTAGTTGAGTATACAGTCGTTTTCAGTTTTTTCTGCTCTTTCGAATGGTATATTCAAAAAGTTAGTGTAAGTGTCTTGGCACAGACCTGAAATATTTTAAGAAGTATTGAGGTCAAACTAGTGTAACTGTCCTAAGTTTGAAAACAAAATGTTGTAACTGAAATTTATTTCCGAAAATAGAGAGTATATGAACAAATTTCATATTTAGGTTGAAAATTTGGTGAATTTAAAGCTGTTCTGTCAAAACAGATTTAAAAAAAACACACAAAAAAGTTATGTTAAAGTTATCACGGAAAAAATATTTCAATGCTTCTATTGAAAAGTCGCGTTTTGTCAGTTACCACAAATAAACCTGCAACTGACGATATATACCTATATATAACGAATAATAATAAACTTAACAATAATAATAAACTTAACAATAATAATAAATATAACAATAATAATAAACTTAACAATAATAATAAACTTAACAATAATAACAAACTTAACAATAATAATAAACTTAACAATAATAATAAACTTAACTAAGAATAATAATATGTATTGGAGTAACTGGGTATATCAAGGAAAGGATTTTGCTTTCTTTATTATTCAGATCAAGCAAATAACAAGCGTAATAGCGTCAGCAAATAACAATATTTTCCGGTAAGTTTAAGCCACGCTGAATAAATACTGCCTTAATATAAATACTATTTACCTACCAACTACTGAGAAAAACAATAGTCATTCGTTATATAGTAATTCACAGTGCTTTCATCATCATCATCAGCCCTTCATTGTCCATTGCTGGGCATATGCCTCTCCCAATGTACGCCACTGAGCTCGGTCGGCAGCTCTTTTCATCCAGTTTTTGCCCGCCACTTTACGCAGGTCGTCACTCCACCTAGCTGCAGGGTGGGTCCTACGCTACGTCTACCTAAACGCGGTCTCCACTCTAGAACTCGTCTACCCCAACGGTTATCGGTTCTTCGGAAAATATGGCCGGCCCACTGCCACTTCAGCTATGTCGGTAACTTCAGTTCTTCAGTGTTTTGCATTCCCAGTATAGCATATCTCATTAAAATAACTCCATTGTTAAAAGCTAACTCCAGCTTTTCAGCTTTTATAACTAGGTAGCGACCCTAATCGCGGGAGTACGTTAGGGTTCTCACGGTTGCGCGTGCGCCCACGTGGTGGTGAGTTGGTGACCCTAAGGAAACGCCGTGTAAGATATGGTTCAACGCTCGTAACGTCCATAGGATAAAAACCGAGGGGTCTACTGAGACCACTAACCATAAAGTAACCCTTTAGTGCACCTGTCTAAGACTACGTGCATCTATTTATTTGACCAAGAAAAAAACGTCCTAAACACTGCCTAGAAGTAAACGTTACACCAAAATGTATTTTACTGCTTAACAGACAACCTATAATAATAATTAAAGTTCTTGATTACTCTTATACTCTCTTGAAATATACTCACGAAATATTATAAAAAATATAATCGGTTTCTGTAGTGGTAGGACTCTACTGCAGAGTCCGCCTGGGTAAGTACCACACCTTTGCCAGTTATTCAATCGCCAAGCAGTAGTGTGCAAGTATTACTGTGCAACCAGACCCAACGGAGGACGGGCAGGGCGTCCTCTTGGTTAACGGTGGTGACCATTCTGCGATCCCCAAGCCGCCGTCCAAGCGTGGGGATTACGGCAACACCCCTCTATTAAGGGGAAGGCCTTCGTCCAGCAGTGGACGTTTTATGGCTGACGACGATTACTGTGTTCCGGTTTGAAGGGCAATGTTACCAGATAAATCACTGGGTATGAAGAGATTTAACATCTAATATCTCAGGGTGACGAGCGCAGTGCAGTGCGGCGCAGGATTGTGTTCGCAAGTTCACATTTCTGGCTCTGCTACTGTTAGTGGCAGGCGTGACGCTTACCACCAGGCGAACGTCTTGCTCGTCTCGTCACTTGAAAGTAAAGTAGAAAAAAAAATACGGAGACGTAAATGAAACCGAATAATATTATTAATACAAAAAGAAACTCAAAACTTTCATTCAATATTTAACAATAAATAATAACTAAATTAATAATAATAGTAATAGCTTTTCGGTAAATTCACGCAACGTCTAGCCGTGTCCCACTTCGGTCTTTTACTGCGACATTACCCAAATCAAAATGCTTTAGTTGAAGACGAAATCATAAACTTATGCACTAACGGCCTTACCTAAAAAAACTTTTCAACCGTTAGTCACTGCTTAAGATGTTCTGCCATCTTCTCTCTAACGTGAAGTTGCACGTGCTAGAAAAGGACAGAGAAGTTTAAGCAGTGACTAAGAGAATCGAGATTATTTTAGGTAAGGCCGTAAATCTCCAATTGACTGCAAAGAAAAAGGCAATAGTTTTAATGAGTTTAGATGTCAACAAAAGATTATAATTAGCCATAGATTTCGTTTTCCAGTTAGCAATATGTGAATAAAAATCTAATCAATATTACTTATCAGAATAGATTGGGTCACATTATTGTGACCTAGTAGTCATAGAAATATTATACTAGATTTTTTCCTGTTATCGGTTATTTTCGTATACTTACTTTATAATAATTTCAGTAGAATACAAGTGTTATGCATTTAGCTAATATCTAGTTATATTGAGCTAATATTTTCACGTACTATACTGAAATTATTATAAAGTTAGTATACGAAAATAACCGATAACAGGAAAAAATCTAGTATAATATTTCTATGACACTAGGTCACAATAATGTGACCCAATCTATTCTGAAGTAATATTGATTAGATTTTTATTCACATATTGCTATTGCTAATATCTAGATATTAGCTCAATGGTGTTATGTCTTCATTTTAACCGACTTCAAAAAAGGAGGAGTTACTATGTTCGACTGTATGTATGTTCATGTACACCGATTTCTCCGTCAATTGAGAACCGTTTTTTTTTTAATTTGTTTCAAACTCAATTCGCTCTCACTCAACTCTAACTAAAATAGGCTTATAAATTTACCGTGTTATGCATACCTAAAACACTAAACCTTTTTTCAAACTCAAATCGTAATACTAAAGAAATTTGACTTTTTAACTAAAATAGGTTTGAAGTACGTTTTAGCGTTTTATGCATATGGCGGTTAGTGTTTTATCAATCATCGAAGCATAAAATGCATAATACGGTAAGTCTAATGTCTAGAAATGTAATAAGTGAAAAAAAAAACAAAAAGATGTAGCGAAAAAAGTACAGCTAACCGTGTGCCGATAATACAGTTGTATGCTTTCTAATTGTCGTTCTAGATTTGGTAATAGTTGCTACGTAACTAGGTATGCCACAAATTGTCAGGCAGTTTTTGTTACTTTCAAAACTTTAGTTACATTGTTACATTTGTTACACCTACTCTAGTTGAAAAAGGTTAATAGTGTAGCTGTTTTTTACTGTTCAAAGACGCCTACTTCCATTCCTAGTGCCTACATAGTCGTTTAGAGTAACTGTTTAAACATAATGTTGTAATACGTGCTTTTCAGAACGACGATATAAAAAAAAGTTCGCCAAACTATTGATGGCAACACAGTATTTTAAGACTTTTGTGAGGAGTTTTGGCGGGAACGCGAGGAAATCATGTCGCTGCATTGTATTATTTTCCAAAACTTGTGTTTTTTCGAGTGTTAATGCATAAAAAATGGTGGCGTTTTATTCATTAAGTGCTGATACGAGCAAGAGTGTGGGCAAGTGATATAATGTAGAGAAACGTGTCTTTTCGTGTTGTTTCCAAAACTCCGAAGAAGCTTGTAGTAAAGTTGCCACTACTTTATTAGGGTATGATTGGACTTGACTGTGACTTACTGTGTGTGACTTGGACTGTGACTACGACTCATTTAACTGGAGAAAGAAGGATCGATGAAGAAAAATGTATTCGGCTGAAGGACTAGTATCCATGTCCAGGAACTATTAAAAACAAAAAACACTTTTGTGAGTTTGGAAAACAGTGTCATAATTACCATGTGACCTGATTTTAACTAATAAAGTAGGTACGTACATACTATAATTAAACACCAATATTTTCCTGAATTATTAATACATATCATGACTTTACATATATGAGAGGTTAGATCACTACCCAAAGTTAATTATTATTCAGTTATTTTCCAGCGTGATTATAAAAATATATCCCCATGCTCAAATGTAGTAAAATGTATTTTTGCATGTGTTACAAACACAATCATGTATAAGTTTATAGTCTTTCTATGACTAAACAACAAAATAAAAAAGGTAGGAAAGAAGGAAAATTCAAATCCATTTATTGGGCACATATATCTAGGAGCTCATCATCTTTTCAAAAATATATCCGAGCGCCTGGTCGACGCGACACGTGATCAAAATGCTGGCGTTCATTTGGCCCAACGCATGAGCATTGCCATTCAGCGTGGCAATGCCGCCAGCATGCTGGGCACGCTGCCGACTGGTAGTGTTTTGAGCATTTGGATTGTCTAGACTTTCATCGGTCTGGATACAATACTTTTTTTTTTTTTTTGTGTAGTAGGCTAAGTAGTCCTTGCAGTTTGTTGTAGGTAGTAAATAAAGGGTTATGGCATTTTTTTAAATAAAATATTGATGTAGGTCAAAAAAGTCCCTTTTTAACAATATGTATGATATTGCCCTTTGCCTTTAAACCAGTACCAATATTTAGTGTGTTTCGGAAACCAATGGCCTCTCTCAAAGATGTGACTTGCTAATTACAGCTGAATGGAAAACAATATTTATACCTAAATATTATTTATATTCCCATGAAGAAGGACATAGGTACGTACTTACTAGGTACTTACCCGAAAAATGTGGATGAACTGTATAAACATAAATTATAGTTCCTACAAAGCTACAAACAATTTATACAAGCATTTTTCAATATCAAACTTACTAGAATGATGACGCTCCTACCCAAAGTGGCTCCACCACAAAAACAGTGCGTTTCGACAAGTAAGTCACATACATTCTTTTACCCAACTGTTTCAAAGCTAATACAGAGTGTTCACGTGTTTCTATCTTACTGTTGTTTTCTGAGACTCCTGTATCAGGTCTACAACATGAACAAAAAAATATAAAAAGTAAAGGCTGTCCCAAAACGATTTAATTTCAGACAAGCACTCGCATAGTTAACCTTTACAGTGGCTGACCATGCCTACCGACCGAAGCCCTGCCTCAGAATAAATAACACTTACTTGGTTGACTCTCACACCCTTCAAGTAAATTAATGCTCAGTGAATCCTTCATAAAAAAACAGCTGATAAATCTGCCGTGTTCCGCTACGAACCCAGGGGTTTTTATATGGGAACACTGCTGACCATTAAAATGTTCGCCATCATTCCCTTGGCGGAGAAAGTGGAATTCCACTCTTGCTTTCGATAATTTCTTTGTTATCTTTTAATTAGGTCATAATGAGATTGGAGTTCTCAAAAGGCTTCGTCCCCGTTAAATTGTAAGACGGTTAACAAAAAAAAATTAGTAGTTTTAGTGTTAGTGAATAAATGTGGTGCGTAAGTGTAAACATTTAATTGATTAAAATTGTTATAGTTTAAGTGTTATATTTGTAATGGTAGGACTCTACTGCAGAGTCCGCCTGGGGAAGTACCACACCTTTGCCAGTTATTCAACCGCCAAGTAGTAGTATGCAAGCATTACTATGTTCCGGTTTGAAGGGCAATGTTACCAGAGAAATTACTGGGTATGAAGAGATTTAACATCTAATATGTCAGGGTGACGAGCACAGTGCAGTGCGGCGCAGGATTGTGTTCGCAAGTTCACTATTCTGGCACTGCTACTGTTAGTGGCAGGCGTGACGCTTACCACCAGGCGAATGTCTTGCTCGTCTCGTCAGTTGATCTACCCGTGGTACTACTGGTAGTAATACTGGCACACCAACAAACCACGGCAACAAACGTCTGGGAGAGGAAGAAGACCAAATGTTGTAATGAACCTGAGAAAATCCAGTTCTTCGATCAAAAACCTGATTTTGTATAGGTTTAAGATAAAATCAATTAATTTTAAGTAATAATTGTGTCTTCTGGCGCTTGATCAAAAACCTGATTTCATCATAAACTTGCGATATTTATATCCATCGAGAATGTAATGTGGGTATTTATCAGAAGTAGTTACAAAGTAATTAAAGTTTCTCAACGCCTGGTTAATGTTACTTACACTTATCTACGAGTGAAAACAGTGACTTCTTGTTCATTTGACCGGTCCACTAATAGCGCACTCGAGTTAAACATAGTACTATTTTATACGTAACAAAGATGAACTTTGTGTTGTTATTTTTTATTCACTTCCATGTTTAAGTAGCAAGTAAAATTTGAACAAACAGTGTGGTCAATTTTGGAGGCTTAAGTTGACAGATCTAAACTAATTAAATTATTGCTGTCACGATTTTACTAGGCATGTTTGCAAAGGACAGCAATATTTTAGTTTAGTTCTGTCATCTAAAGCTTTCAAAATCGACCACAATGTGCTTATAGTAATATGTTTAAAAAAACAACCGACTTAAATCTCGACTACCTGGATGACATTTTCATATTTTCCAGTTATTATTTCAGTAATGTTGATTTAAAAACCAAACTACTAATTTTCGTTAAAAAAATATGGGACCACCTCTGACGTATCACCAACCAAACAAAAAAGGAATTTTTAAAATCGGTCCACAATTGACGGAGAAATCGGTGAACATACAGACGAACATAGAACCTTCTCCTTTTTTGAAGTCGGTTAAAAATTTAGTAATAACTAAAATAAAACAGACGGGCAACGACGTGATAGGTTTCATTTTTCTTTTGGGGTATGGAACCCAAAACATAAAGCAAAACATGCATGCATCGAACTAATTTTCAGGAATTCTTAGCACGCATCAATCAGTCGGTCGCTAAATAAAATAAAAAACAAACAACATTAATTTGCTACAAAACAAAATCCGAAATATAAATAAATACATAAAATAATAATATTGGGGGGCATTTATTACACACGCGCCATCTAGCCCCATACTAAGCCAAGCTTGTATTACGGAAACCAGATAGCTGATAGAATAATTATATACATATTTTTTTCGTAAATACATACTTATAATACATACTACACCCAGACACAGAACAAACATAACACAAACAGAACAAAACATAATAAAAACCCATAAATTTTTGTCCTGGGTGGGGATCGAACCCACGCCCTACATCTCTGAAGGCAGACTTGCTACCAACTGAGCAATAAACAAGACATGTAAGTAATAAAAAAAAAATACGACCTGGCAAAAAAAATATACAAGTGTCCACTCGGTATTATGTTAATAACAATTATCCAAATCTGTTCAAGCATTTATAAGTTATGGTGGAGTAAAGAAACTCACATACGTACGTGTTTTCAGGGTTCATGTTTGTACAAACATGAACCCTGAAAACATTACCCTTTTTTGGGCAGTCGTGTAACAAGGAAATATCTTTCAATGTAATTTTGTTGATATTTTGATCTTCTAATAGTTTAAACCATTCATCGACCTGGGAAAAAACTATCAGCAATTAGTCAAAAGGGTTTCCAATCGATCCAATAAGTCCGGGGTAGATATGCTATCAGCATACAGCACCCTTGTTAAACGGTTCCCAGGGTACACGTGTGTGTAGTTATGGGAAATCGATAGCTACCGTTACGGGCCAAAGGACGGGATCAATATTGGTAATTAAAATTGACCGTTGGTTAATAAAATAATAGCAGGTTTATAAGATACTCTGGTCGATTCTGGCGGTTTTAGTTGACAGTTCTAAACTAACTAAAGTATTGCTGTCACTTTTTTACTAGGCATGATAGCTAAGGACAGCAATAGTTTAGTTGGTTTAGAACTGTCAACTAAAACCGCCAGAATCGACCACATTGTGTAGATATTGTACAAAAAAATGCTTCTGTACATATATTTTTCGACCTTTTCTAGGGTTCCATATACGTTTTTTTAAATCTGAATTAGTTCTTAAAACAATAAGTTCAATACTCATTAAGTATCGGTAACTATGGCATTGCCAGAGAAAATGACAAAAAAAAACGACTTAATTGTGTTTACGAAAAAAACCATCAAGAGGCGAATATTCTAAAAATGAAAGAAATTGATACATCATTTAAAGAATGAGAATGATAATGATGACGATGATGATGATGATAATCTTGATGAGAATCCTTTCACACTTACACGTGTGAAAGGATTCTCATCAAGATTCTCTCACAAAGAGTTTGATGAATGTTGCTACCGAATTATACAGTTCAGTTACCTTGTCAGACAAAGAAGACGGCAAAGTAAAAATCTCTTCTTCTTTGATAGAAAAAGCTGCCTCCAAGATTTCAGTTTAACAATTATAGCACCTTTTCGCTAACTTTAAGATCAAAATTAGCGAAGTAATGTAACTTGAAGTGAACTTGCATAAAATAATATGACTTGGCCAAACGTGGCTGCTGTAACAGATCGCACCTCATCACTATAATACCTCGTACCATCTGTTAAACTAACACTAATTGATAGTTCCAATCAGCGAATCAGTCCCCCAGTTTCAAAGCGGCGATTTCGAAGCTTCGAGGGGAGCTTTTTCCCATTTCGCACCGGATCAATAAATAATTACGAGCCTTTAACCTCGTGTGAATATGACCTTAGCGTGGAGGTACTGGCATTTTAAGCCTTTTTATAACGTACGACCACTGAACAAAACATTCTTAAACTGAATAAGTATGGAACTACTTTTTAACTCTAAGTATAATTTATTAGTTGATGTCGCGTGTAAGTTGTTTTGACAGCATCCATTTTTGAAGTGTCAACTGCTCCTAGTCAATCTAAAACACCTTTACCGTTCAAAAAAATATTATTTTACACTACACGACTCGATTTCACTTATTCGAACAAAGCGTACTCAATCGAATTTCATTATTTTCAATTTGGTCCCGCGCTTCATTATTGTTTTAAATGGAACGCGTCAATTTCAATTTAGGAACATGTCGGATTTTGTTTAACGCCAGCTGTCCGCAGAGAATAATGCAACCGATTAAAAATAATAAAATCTCGGTTCTAAAAAAGAAATAAGATTTGAAAGGTCATTGTTTCAAGCGTTCTAAATTTGAATAAAAACCGTAATGTTCCGCACAGTGCGCTGTGCATGTATAGTTTAACAGCTGTAGGGTTGCCAGTGGTTACCGTAACGGCTACTATGTATTATTACCTAGCTCAGCATGTAAACATGTGGTTAAGGCACTTGTCCACACATTTTACTTAAGCGCGGAAGTGAGACACGACAAAGTAGCCGTGGGAAGGCCCTCGTAATTACACTTGACCCAAGGACGCTCTGGTAGGTGTGAACTCTAACGACAAACCCTCTCCCATGACCGTCCTTTAAGTTTTCTTTATTTTTGGGGACGTCATTACGTGTCATTGAGTCCTAATGCCCTTGGTTTCTTTGCTCTCTGAAATGAAACATTAACGGTTAATAACTCTTTGTAAACCTGATAAGAATCCCAACCTTGGTGTGAAACGATAACGTTAATGGGCCAACTTGACCTTATTGTGTTATGGTACGATCTGCACTACTGTTATTTTGCTATTATTATGGGCCTACAAAGATTAAAATTACAACTTCTCGCACCAAAGTAAATGTGTGTATGCCTTTAACATTGTGCTATAATCTCACAAAGTATAGGTCCAATAAACTTGTAATGCTGAAATTTTATTTTTAGTTTTTAACACTGCCATCAAGGCAATCAAACGAAACACTTTATTTAAGTTTCTAGAAATAATACCTACAAATTTCTTGAAATGAAATACATCATGAGAAAATCACAAATATAGAGGATATTATATTAAATTCTTTTAAACTTTCTTTCTGTCAAAATTGCGCCACATTCAAAGCACAACCATCACAACTGATCTAGCTTGAGAAAATGTATCATTATGTAAATTCAAACAAAATAAACTATGGGCGTGGTATTGATGTAAATTATCATTATTTCCATCCCAGAATTACAAAATATCAAGGTATAAATCAAGCGGCATCAACACATTATTTATTCTCGAATTTGAATAAGTAAAGGACAATCACAGCACTCCAAAAGTGGTCGGATTGGACTCGGATCTCCATTCATCTTACATTCTGATGCATTTAGTATTGTTGCTTTGCGCTTGATGGGGTCAAGAATATTACTTTCGAACAGAACTTGTTTAATTATTAATTTCGTTACCTGCTGAACACCTTTCGTCTTTCGTCTGTATCTCAAACATATCCTTAGCTTTGTTTTCAATTATTTTTGTAGTCTAACATTTTATTTATGTTTCTATTTCTACGTCTTCCTCAGTTTGCTATCTGAGGTCATTTCACCTGTCTAGTGGGCGTCCCACACGTTTGCATAGTCATAGCTTACTCAACGCAATTGAAATTCGAGATACTGTTGCCCCAGTAAACACTTGGCTGTACAATCCTCAACTGTTGGCTGTAAAACTAATTCTGGGCAAACAAGTGTAGGTATGCTTCATCACGTTGACAAGCCCTTTGATTTCGAAACGTTTGCATCTGTCTATTTGTACAAGGAACAGTGAAGCTCGTCTAGTAATGACTTTGAACTTCACGTGGACATTGTACAGGTTCGTCAGCTTTCTAACACTTATAGAAGAGCACCTTAGACGACTAATATTTAGGCACTTTGTATAGTTGATGTAGTAGCTCTTGCATTACCAACTATTGATTTCAGAAAAAACAGAATTAAAAAAATGAGATTTTGTTACTTTACGTAACGACAATAGTTTTGGGGTCAGATAGGCCTCTTTTGTTGACACCAACGGTAAAGAACACGTGTGAACTTTAACTCTAGATTCAAATGAATCCGCTCCTTGAGTCCGACACTTCATTCTCTGTGACTATTCAACTGTCACAAATGTCCCGTAAAACTACATCCATCAAGAGGATCGCACCCTCGAAGTGAAGGATGGCATTCGATGAATAGAATTATGGTAATACTAGATTGAAATGGTAATTCGTCATAATTATTGAGTCGAGAGTACGATTGAGAAAGGAATGTCCATTTCAAGTTTCACACCTTTGCTATTGTGCGTTGACGATATCATTTCGATTGTGATTTGGCCAGTTATAAAACATCTCACAATGAGTGAAATCGGTTTTTAACTTCTGTAAGGCAAAATTTTCTAGATTATTATTGAAGAAAATATGGTCTGTTTGTTCCATTAAAGTATGCCAACATCTGCGGACTGTAACATTAGCGCGTATTTTTTCTTGGATCATGTTTTTCACATACGTAACAACGTTTGTTTGTTATGGTAATAATAATTCCGATTTCCGCTCACAACCAACAACAGTTCTGTTATGTTGATAAAACGCATAAACATTCAAGTGACGAATCGCTTTGGAATTCTAATGCTTTGTGTAAAGAGATCTCTGTTGGAATAGTCGCCTACGACTGAGTATGAGCGACCAAAGCTAACAAACCCTTTGACCCGTCCATCTGTCATGACACAATGACATCTCCACCTTTGATTGATAACGACACATAAAAAATTCCAACCGAGTAAACTTCAAAACGAAGACCTCCATTCAAAATCTCCCACTCAAGAAAAAGATTAAAAGTGTACGCCCTTCTGCCACAGTCGTTTCTAAAGAAGCCACTACAAAAAAAATATTGTATTGTCAAATAAGAAATTCATATTTCAAACTATTCTTGTAGATAAGAATTAGTGATATAGAGTTACAATTTAAATTTTAGATTTGTTTGTACTTTGATGCGCATGCTATGTGAATGGTATTGAATAATGCAGCTAATTGTGTGTGAACGAACTGTTCAATAGCAAATATGAATATTTATGATAATTAGGTAGGTGAATCGAATGCGGCATACGATGAAATGCTTTTGATTGACGAGCTGTGAAAATTCATTTGATTGCTTGACCGTTGACTCGGAATTAGATCAACTATGTGAATCTCTTTCGTTCTCTCCAGGCTATCTAAATCTGCTTTTGTAGTATCATTCTTTCACTCGGCATTTATAGCAACTGCAGCTATATCATTCAGACATAATCATGAAGAATTAAAATGCAGTGCAATAAGTCCATTCTCTAACCTTCACATTTACACAATTCTGTCAACTTTCGACGAGCCAAAAATCAAATCCACCAACATTCCATGGCATCTACCCGCAACTCTTTCAGGTTCTTGGACTAGATAACACACCGCGTCCGAAGTAACGGTATCTTAAGGCACTGTGGGGCCATAAAGGGTTAGCCTTAACGGTAGTGTAGTGTAGCATTGACCATACCGATTATTCGAGCCTTGAAGACGATTACTGTTTCATTTGCCCCGTTTCGAATCGCCTTCAATTGTTACTTGCGCCGTATTGACTTGCTCAAATGTTTTGTTTTTATCTTTTAGCGGATATTGCACTTTGGCTCATTCTTCATCAGTCTTTGAACTTCAAAGTCCTTGTTTAGTCACAGCTTCACTAAGACTGACCGATTTCTTGGAAAATTCAGACTGGACTACGATTGTAGTTCTGTCTTTATGTATAACTTCTCGAATCAACAAATTGGTGATTGATATAATTAATGGAAATACCTTTACCTATAGCAATTTAATTCTCTAAAAATAAATAAAAACAGTAAATTTCAGACCAAAGAATATAAATATTGTCGAATCATCAACATCAAGGCTATAAATCAACCGCGTAAGAGTTTTATCAGCTAAGTCGGATCTAGTAATTTATATAATTTATTATGTAATAATTATTACCCTCTGAGTCTGACCAACTTTCTTAATCCAACAATTATTCACTTATATCCTAAACATATTTGGCGTAAAAACATCCGCACGCTGCCTTTCCGCATCCCCGGTATCTGCAAGCGGCGCCTGCGCACGAGTTCACCGACCCGACGCTGTGCTATTGATCGCACCCACCATAACAACACACACACACATACATAATTATGTGACGTGTCACCAATAGACTACCTATTGGGCTTACGCAAACTTGTAAATGAGAATGGTCAACTGGTGGGACACCTATAGCAGATGTTTCCTGATTGACAGCTTTGCGGTGAGATGTTATTTCTCCAGATCGTATCACTTGAGCAGATCTTTCTCCGTGAAATAAATAAAAATTGTACAAGAAACACGAAACACGATGCGTTCGACTACAATCGTTTAGTTTATTATGTTTTGTAATAATTAGTATTTATCGTCAAGCTAAAAAAGTCATGCCTTAATTTTCACCAGAGGTGCCTACTCAAATTTAAGACAAAACCCTGTTCAAGAAAAGTAAAATGCTCTTTCACAGTACACATTCAATCAACTGAGCTCGATTCAAAAATCTTCTTTCAAAGGTCATCGACATCGACATAACCCTAATTTTTGTGGCCAAGATTAAAATACATCCCGAAATAAATACTTTTTAATCAGAATTTACTCCAAACAGAAGCCAATTTCACTTTCATACTTTTCACAACAACATTTACAGCATTGGCAATACAAATGATAGTATCAAGTAAGTGTAGGTACCTACTGTGTCGAAAGCAAGCGGTCTTCGAGTAACGGTATTCGTACAGCGCTTTCGCGAAGCCTCATTCCAAATTCAAATATCGCTGCGCGTACGCTGCTATATGTCAACAAACAAACCTCGGATTGTTGTTGTATTTTCAAGTTATTTTCGTCTGCCGACTGCTTTTTATTATGGTAGGTATCTGTGACTATTTCTTTTTCAACCGACTTCAGAAAAAGTACTCATTTCGACTGCATGTTTTTGTATGTATGTTACGCGATCACTCCGCCAATTATGAACTGATTTTGATGATTATTTTGATTATATATATATATTTGATTATGTATTCAAAGTTGAAGTCGGTTGTATTTTTTTTTTTAAAGCGTATTATGTTTAGAATTTTTCGTGTACATTGTTTCGACACATTTAAGAACTCTAGTTTTTTGTCAATATTTAAAACCTGCTTATCTTTTACTAAATCCTAAACTAATTTCCAAATATCAACTCATACATACAAATTTTCAAATACTTACGCATAGATTATATGTATGTTTATATTCGCCTTACAGCGACCTCTTCAAATAACCAAATACCATTTCTCATCCAGACATACAAGCACGTCTGTATGAAAATTACTATAAACTATTCTTTCTTATTTCTAACATCATTTCCTAAACTTTCAAAAGGCCCGTTAACGGAGTGCTTGCGCTCGAGCCCCGACCGGAAACTTTGGCAAAACAGCAATTTACTCGCAGCTCTCTAGTACCCCCAAAACCGAGGCGCGGGGTAGATGAACTCTAGATTCAGCTTATTAGCAATTTACAGCGCATTGTAAAATCGAATAAGATTATTTCTCTAATAGAAATTACGATGTACGAGTACTGCAATCGGCTTTGCTGTAATTGCCTGAATTAGACCCGTTACAGAATTTTAATGAGACTATGAAATACTGCGGAAGCTGAAACGAAGTTTTTACTAGATTTTCTTTTAACGTCAATTCCTATTTCCTCCGGCAATTTATTAAAATCTTGACTGTTATTTTTTTATATACATAACAGTTTTTCAACGTTACGTTAGTTTGTTAGCTTCTCGATTTTTTTAAATTATCATTAGTTCTAAATAAATTGCAACCGCATATTTCGGGTCCTCAAAAACTTCATGTACATGTTCTTTGGTATTTGTGATTTAGTCTGCAACAAGTCTAGAATTATTATTATGGCAGACAAAGTCATTCGTTTATAAGATAATTCAGTACTTCATGTTTACGATACGATATTTCGGACAGACACACCTACGTAAACACTGGATGTCCACGTGTTATTTGCTTTCCGAGCTTTTCCTGCGATAATGGCCACAAATATATCACAGACTAAACATTGTCGCTGTCGCGCCGGATAGAAACAGTTGCTAAATCTTTCTGTTTATCCCTAATAAAATAAATCGCCGATCTTTTACTAATTTGCTCTTCGCCTTCGTAAAACAACTCGCACTTGACTGGTATTTCACTATTATTTATGTTTTTAAATCATAAATATAGTCAAGGTTCGCTTAGTCATAATAGGGTTTATTTATTCCATACGCTCCTGTTGAAGAGTCTTCGAACACGAACCCCTAGATTAAAAAATAAGAGACACCATGACAACTGATCTTCCAAAAATTTTGCATGACTTATACATAATTCTTATGCTTAGGTTATTTAGGTAGGTACCTATACCAAAGACAATAATAATACAATACTAGTACCCTATACCCCCTTACACTGTGTCACACAGTGTTGACACAGTGTAAGTGGGTATAGAAAACAAAGCCAAACAAATATCGCGGCGTAAAAATATCTGTATAAGTAATAGCTAGTCATTTATTATTGAAATTGCAGTCACGGGCGATCTCTTTAATCCCATACTAGAAACGCTGCGTGCATACACAATTGGTTCGTCAAAACTAACGGTTCTGCTAAGTAACAAAGACACTTCAAAGGAAGCAAGTGAAGCAACCTTAAAGGATGCATAAAACCGCAGCTACAAAACACCAAAACAATAGAACAGTTTACAAACAAGCTCGAGTTCATCGCACCCATAACAAGCGCGAATGATAGAGACAGACGCGAAGAATGGAAGGTAAACGCACCTCAAAACTCGATTAAGGTTATTCAACTTATTTTTGTAAAATAGCTCAGAAAATTGCAATGGCAATTTTCTACGACAATCATATGTAGGAGACGTAATAAGTGCTTGAGCACAGTCCAGAAAATAGCTTTGTCTCATCGTAAATTGTCTGCTCTATACGAAGATTGAAATAAGATTGGAAATCAGAGCGATTACGCTACTTGTTCCATTTTCAGTAAATTGCATTCGAGAGTAACTCAGGGCACGCTTCTGTCTCCTACATTTGTTACACTAGCCGCCGTCAATCATTGACAAAGAATTTCTATTATAACGTGCGTTAAAAAACATTCTTCGACAGCCTGCCTTTAAGTACCTGCAATGATGGATGCGCACTAGCCTATAAAAACCTCTAACGAGCTAAGGGTTATGTTTTGCTTATAATCTATATAGTCCTGAAGCTCGCTCAACGAACTTTTTACCCATTCGAGCTTAATAACTGTAAAAACGCTAGTAAAAATTATAATGAAGTTCTAAGTCTAGCTACTTCACGGAGTACTATTATTTCTTCTGTGGTCTAGCGTAATATAACTTGAAAATACTCGTTCTTTTGTCTCAATGTAATTCCCATGGAGACATAACGTCAATCAAAATCTTGCTTCTCTGTAATAGTAATTTGGTTCAGCGTTGGGACATGGGCTACAGGAGCTATTTCATAATTATTGCTCAATAATTGTGCTGTAACTATATAGATTATTATGCAGCCGATACCGGTTCTGGTTCTTGTCTATTGCGTCCAGGCACGCACCCAATCATTACCTTGGCCCATTCCATCACCTTAGCCACGCATCATTCTGACATATCTAGCCTTTCCTGTGTAATCTACTACAAGAAACCCACTTTATCTTTCATCGAATTTACTAGTTATAGTTACTGTTAGTTACCTTTTAAACTTCGCATTTGTAACTGCTTCAATCATCGGCATGGCCTACAAAAGTCGCCAGCCACGCTGCCACTTCCTACGCAGACCAGTTGGGAATTAGAAATCTATGTTCTTGATAGCAAACGAGCGTCGGTCGCCACAAACGGGCGATCATCTTAATAAGCGGTCATTTTGTCGTAGACAGATAATTGTCCTGGAATGTCTCCAGCCTTTTAAAACCACATGATAAAAACGTAATAGCACGATTATGATGTCCTCCATTATTATCCCTTGCATTTTCGAAATCATACTAATAATCCTTTTGTTCGCTTGTTTTCAGGTAAGCTACAAATAATTCATCAATATACGGTATTGGTATATTGGTATTCGAGGTGTGGTGACTGGTGAGTATGTAGTTAGTAATCATTATTTGATGGCAATCGATACAAAAGTCGTTGAGTCGTCTGTATTAGATTTTGATTAACATTTAATGGGCCACCTAACCTACCGTGCCGAAGTAAATAAAATTGAATATTTGAACCCATTCTCCCTTTTTAAAGCATTAATGTAACTGGGGTTAAATTCGGTCCACATTCGGCCATAATCGTAAAATCCGAGCTGTAATTTGATCAAATTTAAATAAATCTCCAGCAATAAAACAATAAGCTAAGCTATCATCATAATTTATGTTGTCCCGCGCATTTCTCTTTATGATATAATTTGTCTTTACGTTTTAATGTCGGGACTATAGAAAAAGTTAAATATTTCGGTGCATCGGTCATCATCATCACGTTAATATCCAACACAAACTTATTTTGTTATGCGCATCTCAGCCTCTGGCTTCGGTTCTTCACATATTCAAAAATGGATCATTTAGAGCTCGACCGTTATTTGTTCATCAACGTCTTTCTCTACTGAATGGCTACTAAGCAGCTCTCAGTTTGCACAACCAATTTAATATGTAACATGTGTAATATCCACATTATGGTTCCCACTTTTTTTCTCATAGATACTCCATATTAGAGGGTTTTTGTTTCCTTCGGCTGGACAAATACGGGAGTGTGTGAAAGTAAAGATTATGTCGGTGCTTCCTCGTAGTCAAACTATGTCGATGTCAGAGTCCAATGATCGTCGAGTCAGAGCTCAAAAATCAAAGAACAAATTAACGCAACTTATATGTCAATTCAATTATCTTATTATTATTATGAGCAACGAATCTTTCAATTAGTTCACAAACCGTAGAGATTACAGGACTATTAGCCGGATTCACTTATCATTAGAGTGGTATATTTTGGTCCAAAGCGTTTAGATAAGTAGTTCAAGGGGTATCGACTTCCCAGACAAGTGGGTTACTATTACTATGAAGGGCGTTTTAAAAATTGATTTTTGTCCCACTAACCGCATTCTGGAACAAATGGATTTAGATAAGAGTGTTTTACTTTTTCGGCGCGATTATTTTAATGTCCCAAGGTAAATTGTTAGAAAGGCTGAAATCTATTAGAACTGTACCTTCCTCTGTTTTTGTCTTGGGATTATGCACGCACGTGTTCCGTCACGCTATAAGCTCGTTGGGACTAAAATACCTGAACCTTCCCCAACATCTTTGGTTTTATGGAAATCGGAAACAATTGGAAAATATTATATTCATAACGCACGTCCGACGCCCTTGGTACATCAAACTGTATTAGATGTTAGTGACGTATCTGCTTGACTTTCAAGCTTCTTTCAAGACATTTCCAATTTCAGCAACACTTCGTCAAGTTTATGAAGCGTGCATTATAATTATAAGCGAAAGAAAGATTATAAAGATTTTCTATCTATCTATATATAAGCGAGTATTTTTCACATACTCATTTGATTTAAATATTGGCTTCATTTGTTCATTATTAATGGTTGTTTTGTAATCACTCTTCATTGCCTGTAATAGATTTAACGTTTGGTGTAGTTGCTTCCCTCGATCAACTTTGTCAACGTTCTCAGAATTGGAACGAGCGCCTTGAGGTGTCTTATTAGACCAATGATCCCTCTAACTTGTTCCTAGAAGCCCTACAAAAGTCTTATTATTATCTACAAAGTGTCAGGTTATCTATCCACTTCAGCGACAAAAAGGGATAGACCGTCGCGACGTCTCGCTCGTTTACTATTCGAGAGCGCTCGTAAAACGATTTTGGGAACGGACAAAAAACTGTTTTGGTTTTTTCATGACGGGAACGAGGCGCGTTATAAAAACTCTTCAAACCTTCTTTTTTGAGATATCGTACGACGTCATAAATAAACTACTACACGACTCGTATTTTTTTGTTTTTTGGAGTGAAATTTAAATTTTGATGATCCAACGGTCAATCCTCACACGCGTCCTCGGGTAGAGGGACAAAACACTATATTACTCCGCTTGTAATGTTATTGCGCTTTATTTTTTCCTTATCTATAGCAACTAGGTCACATCTAATCTAATGTGTTTCGCAAACCGGCTATTGAATCCGTTGTTTGCTGCTGTATTTTGCTCATAGAGCGTTGTGTAAAGACCCAGATGAATAGTGATCTTTTAATTGGTCAGAAATCGTGTTGCGTCTATCTGAGGGAAGCTGCATGGCCACTAGATGCAATCTCGTCGAAGATGTGCGGTCAATGACCGGGCGAGCGAGACGACAATATGTGTGCGACCGTGACAAATGATGTGCGCGTACGCACAGAAAAGGAATGAAAATTATTGTTTGACTGTTTATTATCCTTTTTTGTTGTAGGTGTGTTAGTGCGTGTGTGCGTCTAATATTGAGTCCTTGTGCGTTTTGTTATTGTTTAGTTTAGCTTTTCGTTACATGCTCTCGGAATATCAAAGAGGGAATTTATTTTCTATGACATGTTATGCCTCATACGTGTTTGTATGTGTCTAAAACTTTAAAGCGATTCTCACACAAAAGGTCTCACGAAATTTAATGTCGCCGCCGCCATCCTTAGTTCAACTGAGTCTTTTGAATGGCACAATGCACCGAAGAACTCAATCCTCCTAAAAAGGATTAGGCTCTATATTGAGAGCCGAAACAGTTCTGTCGTTTATACGAGTTCACACCGTCTCGACACGTATCGAATAAACCGTACATTCCAGCAACATGTCACAGGCAATAAATTAAACAAAATTAATGGAAATAAGAAGCTATCATCATTCGTCATCTGTCATTGCCAAACATCACTTTCCCGCTAAACGCGATCTGCAAGCTTGATTCCCATGCGATACTTTCGAGAGCAAGACTTGTTACTCTCGCTTCGGTAATTTCTAATGGTTATGCATCAACGGTACCTGCACATTGCAATCCACGAGCTCACGCAACGGACAATGTGCATTCAGCCATTCAAATTTAAATTAGGATAAAAAAAACAGCTCCCAAATCTCACAATCGCATAAAATGCACTGTTTATTGCTTAAAATACACAAATAATGCCGGTCTCATCGCTATTGAGGGTCAAACTGTTGCCATTGTTGGGTAAGTTGTCCAGTTTGAATGGGAATAGGTTACGAAGGGACAAAGGTGGTGACATGTCTAAGGAGAGAGAAGAGGGCGCTCTAGCCCAAAGGCAAGGTTATGGTAATGAGATTTAATTGAGTTTATAATGGTCAGGATGATGGATAGCCAACGAGCGACCGAGGCCGGAGGGCAGCGGTGTCACTGGAGCGCAAAAATTACCATGTCTCAGCCGATTTCGAAATGTTTATCGCTAAACATTCCTCCATGGAAGAACTATTAGGAAGAGAGATTCTAAACGATTCCTCAAACACCCAACAATAACGTACTATTCCACATTATCACAAGGTAAATGTACACAAAAAACGATGACTATTTTTAAAAACAACGTATCTGTGTATCGGTCTCCTCAAAGTCTGGCTTCGTGCGGTAGGTCTGAACATGTAAATACAGGAACTTGGTAAACATTACGCACGTGCTCCTCTATTTAACGGATCGCCGACAAAGGATACACTGTCTCATGAGAAACAATCAAATAGTGTGTAACGGTTTTGTTTCCCAGCCTTTTAAGACACTCCTTAGTTCAAACAACCAAAATCGAACATTAGAGGTCAATGTAGCCGATAATGATTTAATGGCATTACAGAGTAAAGTCAATATTATCGCGTAGACAAACTGTCTGTGTCGTCCATTTGCTATGAAGCTATCGCAATGATAAAGTGGCACAGAGCGCAATCGATTTTGCGCAACGCTTTCCATGAGCAGGCGCAGCGTGAAATTGGGCCAAGGGTCGAAGACCCGGCCTTTGTTAAAAACCCTTTATAAAATAACAATAGGTTACAATGACAAGACGTCGAAGATTGTTGCAGCGAAACGCTATTGAAATAAAGTATCATTAATACACAAGACGAACGACTAATGGAAGAACATTAAATTCAATCTCTGCGCAACGCGTTATGTATCATTAAGATAATTATTTATCTGTAATAGCCCTGTTAAAGGCCAATAACGTGGATATCAGACTGATTATTTGCAGTGCCTTGTCAATCTCGCTTTCCAAGATATATCGCAATTTTATTTCCACCGCGTAACACTCATACTGTTACTGCAAAATATAAATCTGAAAAGTAAACATCCATTTACATTTTGCTATCAGTTTGGGTTGGCAACGGTATTTGTGGAACTGTATGGTATTTGTTGCGCTGCCATGCAGTCTGCTAGAATATTCAGCTAAACAATACACACAAGTGTTTTGTGCTCATTAAAGTGAGTGTACGTCGATGACGTTATGTTCAATGGTACGCATGCGAACATTATGCTAATTGTTGTTTGTTTCATTGTATTAAAGAGAAATCATACTGTAATGGAAAATAATGGATTTGCATTCATTTTCTTCTCTATGCTTTAGAGTCCTCAACCTAGTTTTTCAATCAAAAAATTTCTATTTTCAAGATAACTTATCGTTTTCAGTATTAAGAAATCCTTTTCACTTTCTTGTGTACGGTGTTGCTATTGATATAATTTTTATCAGTTCCCGTATGAAACTGTGCCAAAACCAAATTCACTCTCGCATGACGTGACTATCGGGACAAATCTAAACAGTTCACAAATTGAATTAAACATTTAAGTTATCACGAGTGTAAAATCAGTTCCCATAGTACAATTTGTGTTCATTATTTTGCTTATTCTAATTAAGGTGCGCGACCCTCCCCCTGTTTCATAGGGCTCGATTATAAAGGATTTTTGGAGATTTAATTTGTGTGAACCTCTGTGCAGGTTACGCTACGTTGGTTTCTGATTTGACTCTTTGTTTATTTTACTATCCAACGTTTGATTTCTCTCTATTATTATTTGTAATAGCTCAAATTTTATCGACGTTGACTCTATTCATAATTACCATGCAAGTCTTATTAGAAATTGCTTTCTTTCTTACTGGTTTCTCTTTTACTATGATAACTAACTTGGTTTTGGTTTTTTGGTTGCTGTGTGGAATGTGCACCAATACCTCACGAAACCCTAGGAATAACTCACGAAGCTTCTCTTACTTTTTTAAAGGTAAAACTGTAATAAAACAGCGGGAGCTAGTTACAGCCTACATGATTAATGCGTTAAGCGATACCGCAACTATCGTGTTAACGGTAACTATGTTGCCAACCTTGGCTATAGCAATGCAATAAACCATGGCTTACTTTTAACTGTTACTAGCCTACGGATGTCGCAAAGGTTTTTTAATACCTTGATCAGTAGTGTTTTTGTAGGCAAGTGCCGTTATTAACTACAACAAGATACATACTAACGAACTACTTAACCTACTTACAAAAACAAAAGGGTTGTATCCATACGGATTAGTCTACAGACAATTTAAAAGCTCAAGACCACTACCAGTCGGCAGGTTATCCACCATGTGACAGTGTCACCTTGAATGGCAACGTTTATGCTTCGGGCCAAATAAATGCCAGCATTTTGATCACACATCGCGTCAACCAGGCGCTCACAAAAAAAATGGATAAAAATGAGCTCCCGGTCCCCCTTTGTCCTGATGATATTCTTGGAATTCACATCTTCAAACTTTACATAATATTTACTTCAGATCAAAATACTCTAAATATTAAGACATCAACTTAAAATAAATGACCCCATTCCAAATTCTAATTCGTTACGGTTACGCCTGTTCTTGCATCAATCTTCAATATAATTCTGAATTTACTTCTTTGTTTCAAAACAAAGGTACAAAACGTTACAAAAGTCTAAAGTCTTATGTAAATTAAGAACAAAACAATTAGAGATCCCTTAATTATAGTGTAACCTGTTGTCGGCAATCGAGGCGTGATGAATTCTTTTACTCTGTACAATGTTTTGATTGTTACAAGCGTTGCGTGCTATGCCCTTTCTATGGATATAATGTATGCTAAAGTATTCGAAAATGCCCGCTCAGATCTGCATGCGATCTCTGCTGTGGGAACCTCGGCCCTTTGTCATTATTGTAACATTTTACTGTGAATACATTAAAAGCGTTAATTGTCGGTGACGTAAAACAATTGTTTGAGACAATGACTGCCTTGTAAAAGTGGAAGTCGAGATTTTATTACAATGTCTCGATATTAATTATAGCATCGCATCACCAACAACTCTAGTGTTGCAGGTGTCCGTGCGTTCCGCTTTTCGTTATAAGGATGGAACGTCGTCAAGTTTATTAACTATCACAAAATAGTAATCTCCTAAATCTGTTTCATTGATAAAACAGTAGTCAGTGGTAGTCTATCACATGATACGGTTTAAAATATCAAATAGTGTTATATTTTTTTGACATTATTAATTAGTATTTAATTTTGATCTTATACGTATGCATGTATATCGTTGATTAGTATTATTACCTAAACTCCCATTAATACATTAATGGTAAAATCAGGCGTCTATGAATATGTCTGCTTTGATCCTGTTTTGGAACTAGTAAATTCGATTCAGTCTTTTCTAATTTGCATAAGATGTGCAGCAGGTTGGATAATAAAACAAGTTTGATCGGTCTTCTGTAAGAGTTTCTCACGTATTGCCAACTGATACACATATTTTTAATTCATCTTCTAAAAAAGTTAATGCCCGGATCAAGATTGTGTTGAAAACGTCACAAAAAGTAGATGAAAACAATCATTATTCTAAACCATGTAAATTATTATCGAGCTGAGTGTTTCGCTGGTAGTTGTGGAAACCTGAATTTCATTCAGTCATAAGTAACTGTAATGGAAGGTACATACTCAAACGCCGTGTCATTAGTAATTAGCATAACTAGTAAACACTCATTGAAATTCGCTGCATTTTGTATGTCACACATCCGTTATCCATTGCCGGTTCTATTCACGTCTTGAACATTGTATATATTTACAATGGACCTACCTTTTTGCTTACTAAGGCTGAGTTTCTAAATACACTTATCGTCAAATCTGCCGAAAACAACAAATTATAAAATTCGACCAAATCTGATGTTTTCAAAATACCTTGAGTATTTCCTATCACTGCATCCAGAACCACCGGAGTACGCGCAGCAGCGTCGTCTCGGTTAAAGGTAGTGAGCATTCTGTGATCCCCAAGCCGCCTGCCAGACCAAGCGTGATAATGGAACCCCCCTTATTTTCAACCTGGTCCCCTGAGTATTTCGTCCAAAAATTTTTAACTAATAATCTCGAAAAAGGAATATTCCGCTCGCGTCTTTAGTTCGCCAACCATAGATTGTGCAACTCGCTCACAGTGCTACGCTTGTCACATGTTCCTAAAACGATTAGTAAAAACTTGAGTGCTTTTTTTGTCATAACGGTCTAAATCAGCACAGGAAAGACACCTTGTTCAGCAATGGGACATTAAATTTAAACTATAGCAAAAACTATAGTGTTAAAAAATGTCAGTAAGGTGAAGGTTATCTAACGTTTTATGTGAAAATGCTATTCTGCTTTTTAACGAAGTACCTCTTTTTTCTTGAAAGCAATAACGGTCATTTCATCAAATAAAAGACTGATTCGTACTTTTGTAATAAAATCATTAATTTCAAACTCATAAAAATAACCCGTCTCTTGAACAGGCAAAACGAAACCATGCGTTTCCTTTCCCAAGACATCTTGACCCATATTATACGGAGCCATATTCATATCGGAACATAATTACAGTGTTTGATCCGCCAATGCTTGACCAATCGAGTTTACGACGACCCCGGTCACTCTTCTAACAATTTTATTACTCCGCCTCACTACCCTTTGTGTTTAACTTTCACACGTTTTAAAATGTAGAATTTGTCCATCAAAATGACCAGCCAGCTCGTAAAACCTCGTTAGTGAAATACGTTTACCGTCCCCGTATAATAATGTCGTAAAAATTATATTTAATATCTTAAAATCTGTTCGTGGTCGAATAAAAGCAGTGAAGTCGCTTATATCGATACGACTCATTTATTATTTACGATCTCGACTGTACCCTACAACAGAGGACGCATCACTAATCGGTCGCTTGAAAGTACGAATTGGAACATCGTGACGATCCACAACTTGTTGTATTTGATTAGATTAATGTTAGTTTTTTCTCGAGGCCAGGGAAATAGATTACTCCTTCCTCTTGGGTGGTCCTTCGATGCACGTTCCACAGCACACGATTATATCAACTCACATTAATGTTTTTTTGTACCGCCCGGGTGCAACGTGACCGACGCCTAATAGAAACATAAAACGCATCCTTAAAAATCGATCCACGAAAAAACAGGCATCCTGTCGATGTCGTACGCAAACGCAAAGGTACCGCTCACTAGAGATAACCGTAATCTTTAACACTTAGCATTTTAAAAGCTCTCTATCCATTAACGGAATGGCATTTGCCAACTTTCCAGTTAGAAACTCTAGCACTCCAAGGAAAATAGTAATTTGAGTGGGTAATGCGAGAAGTGAGAACGCAACCCAATAGCTCGAGAGAGAGCTGGCATTAGCGGCTGGCCAGATGGGTTAACCCTGCAAGACAGCTGCCGGAATTCTAACCCACTACACCGATTATAATTGCCCAAATTGTCTCATCCGCCAAATGGTGCACTTAGGAACTACCTATAGTTAATTTATGCATAAAGTAGTCGTTACAGAGCTGTTTATTCTACAATAGAGGAACACACAGAATGACCGAATTCACCGGCCGACCATTGCGCTTTTGTTTACGTGTATTACTATCTCGCAACGCAACGTAATGACTGTACCGTGTCCAAATTCAATGTCCAAACTGAAATGGAAACGAATGTAAATTTTCATTAATTTACTTAACAATGGCCTGCTATTACTGTTAGCAGAAACATCTAAATAGTCCATTTAAAAACGGGATTACACCGGAGCGTCCCCAAACATGCACGATTTAACACCAAACGCGAATTCGTTATACATGTAGAATTATCTTGAGAAAAATATCTGTTAACCTGTTGTGCACGTTATTAGCATAGCACCGGCTATTGTGTATTATATTCCACATATTCATGGGTAAACACACACCGCTCTTTGTGTCTATTGTTAGAGTAATACTTAGCAGCATCTACCCTCGCGGTAATCCCATCTTTTCTTTCCATTGTTCACACCCTGTGAGAGGAATTTCGGAGTAGCCGCGTTATAAATTTGGTCCAGAGGTCAGACTTCTTAGAGCGACCTTAGGCCATCAGATCACATCTAACAAAGCGTTAAACCTTGTTTACTATTGTACAACCGATGTTTAACCGATTCTTTACAGAAGTGGTCCTTCGAGATAGATCTTGTCCACAAAAGGAGACATCTCAGAACAATGTGTTTGGACAATGGTTTTTTGTTCTTTCATGATATTTAGCTACCGTTCCGGCCGTTAAATCTTTATTGCAGGTATTATCGATCTCATTGTGTTCCCAATTTATAACGTTTCGGCTCCTATTTCAGTTAAATTTGAATAACGTTCATGGGAACCTTAGTTTTATGTTCTTAATGTTTATCTCGGTGCATCTTCACGTTTCAAAGGATTGTTGGTGTATTTATTGCGAAATTGGTAGCTGGTAGTGCTCAGGCGAGAGCGTCAGTGTGATTTATGTTTATGGTAGGCATAAAATGCCATGATGCGGTTGGTGCATTGATTGCTTTGCGATTGAAAACAAAAATAGACTGCAGTGTTTATTTAACATCAACTGAAAAGTTTAAGCCGCAGAAATAGTTCAACAAAATATAATAATGACCCAAAAAAGTTTTCGTTATGTACGATGTAAATGGGATTTTATTTTTGCTAAGCCTATTTAATGTTTATTTTTCTCAGAGTAAGTATTCGTTAGGTGTGGTTTATTCTTAGCAATTTTACCGATTGCACTGATTAACTTAATTATGTACTACTTTACTTACATAGGTCTCACCTAGATCCATTATATCTTCAAAAATGTTGAAATGTGTAAGCAATACATTTTCTTCCATTTTCTAGGCCCTAAATTTACTGATTCCCATAGTTTTAATTCACTTTTCGTATGAGTATGAGACCACACTTGGGAACCTCGCGTGCTTACACAGCGTATTCCAGTAGCACGTCCAAATGACTATCCATTGAGATAGTTCAAGAGGCCGATAATGTCGGCACTTTGATCGCCAACTCCTTTGAACTCGCCGCCCTGCGGGACGCACCGATCACCGCATGGTCGTTATGGTTCGTTATTAAGAACACCTACACGGTAGCGATCAATATACTGGAAAGGAAACGGTGTAACCAGGCCTTTTCACGCTAAAACAAACAGAACGAGTTGTGTAAGGTCGTGGCTTTCAATTTCTGATACTTGAGCCTCGGTTTAATAACCTAGTTCTCATTTCACGAATTGAAAACTAGGAGCACTAATAACACGTCTAAATTTTACTAAAACACGTGAATTTAAAAATTCTATCGTTTGAGTTTGTTTTTGTGTACATTAAATATCGTTCATAAGTTCAGATTTTGCTGCGGTAAGCTCATTCGTATAATTTATTAAAAAGTAGGCATTGGCATTATATATGTTAAAAATAAAATGTACTATTAAAAAGTATAATCTACACTATAATTATTTTAAATTTTCTTACGTCGAAACAAGTAAACGTCTCACTCACGCAATGCGCAATCTGTATAAATTCCAGCTATAATTTCCTATAATGATAGACCAACAAACCATCAATAAACATGTTCAAAGCACGTTTGAAAGAAATAGACGCAGTGATGGTAGGAACTAGAGATAAAAATATAGAAAGCAACAATCAAGTAATCGTTGCTATTGCTAGTTCCAGGGAACGAGTAGCAATTTACCCTTCAGCATTTTGTGTAAACTCAATGGACTGAGTATTTTTACAAGATAGAGAGTCAAAATGAAGGGTGCCTTCTGATTTTGATCCTAATAAGCTCACTGCCGCCTATCAACAAATGGAGCTTGTTTGCATACAAGATACCGATTCACGAAGACGCCATCAGGAAACACTTACTCGAGCAGCGTATTAGTTTAGCGGTTCGCACAATGAAAAAGCAATCAAACCGTGTCGATAGAATGTTTGGAATATCACTATGAAACGATGTCACGTTTCTCTTGCTGTGTCATCTTCCTCGGATCTGTGTTCGCATCCCATACGATCAAATTCTTTTAATTTAAATACTTGCAATATCAGATTCTTCAATGAAGTTCAACCGTAACATTATCCACAAAAAACGTCCCCAAGTCTGCAACATGAATCAACTTGTGGAATCGCATGAATAATGCGACCAGGACGTCGAACCTACGTCGCAGGAGCTCCTCCGATTTAATCTCAGACACATGTGCGAAATTATTGCCACAGACGAGATAAATGTTCTCGCGAACAAGCACGCTTATGCAAGATATAACGGTGAAAGTCTACAGAGAATCGCATGACCATCTATAACTCTCAAAACTACACCGTGAAAGGAAAAAAAACTTCTTTACAGAGCTGGGAATTAAAAAGAGTTAAGATAATACGCTTTTTAAAAAAATACAACTGACTTCAACTTCGAATACCTGGATAAACTCTTCATATTTTCTAGTAATTTTGATTTAAAAACCAACTACTGAACCTATTTCGATAAAATGTATATGGGACCACCTCTAAAGTATTACCTACCAACCAAAAAATAAGAATCATCAAAATCAGTTCATAATTGGCGGTGTAACATACATACAAAAAAAAATACAGTCTAATTGAGAACCTCCTTTTTTGAAGTCTGTTGAAAAAAAGAAATTTGTGTGAGAAATGGAATTCTGCTAGTAACACGTAAGCAGTATGAAGTTACAGCACTGTAGGCACGCAACAATGACTTCCATTCCGCTCACTTTCACAATCGTCTGAACGCCCACGGCAGTTTCTAATTCTTAACTAGTTTGCTTTGCTAATACCTTGTCATTTTGGATTGGAAACGCACTATAGATGCGACTTTTGCAAGATTTATTAGTATTTAAGGTACTGAATCATTTGTTCGTATGCAAGTTTGAATATGAGCAAAATCAGAACAGCAGCGGCCCGAAACAGATAATTCAGTCAGAGCCGCTAGTAATATATGTATTACGAAATTATGAACAGTTGTGTAGACTGTCGAATTGAATGTGACCTAAATAGGTCTGGAGAATACATTTAATGGCGTGTGTCATCCAACCCTTGCCGGACCTGCATAGTGGTACATGGTCCTTTGAGCCTATTATAGGCCTACGCGCTGTAGCGGGATGTTAAAATACTGATCCCGTGCAGTACTTGCTTGGACTGGTAATGCTTCAAATATACATGAATGAAATACCACTATCTTAACAGCTGCGTATGGTTAAAAAGCCAGCACTCGTATCACTGCATTGGAAAGCACTTGGCACTGTAATCCGATTATTTCGTAAACAACACTATCTCTATCGATCGTTATACTGTCAATAAGATATCGGTCAAATCGTCGATCACTTCGGTGGTCACAATAAATAATGTTGCTCTTTTGACATTGACACATTTATCTACGTCTCCCTAATTACTACCTTGATCGTTTGTGTCATAAGCTTCGTCATCCAGTCTTTCGTCACTATCGATTGTATATTTTATGGCGACTTTTCCAATAACATTATCTAGTTCCACCGCATCTTGATATTCTCTACATTAAATATCAACTTCTTTGGCACCATCTACCAAAATCCATAACATCTCACTTGCTTACGAGACTTTATAAGTAGATCCTCCAATATTGACTTTCAAACTTAAATCGCCACTCACTAATAAAGAGCAAACTTTAAAATAAAAACCGAAACAAAAAATAGGGATACCTAATTCTATGGTTAAACTGCAGACAACGATATCCTGTTTGGTAGATTATCTAGATTAGACGGATAATTGCGGTGCATGCAGATCAGTCCTAGACATTGACGGGTCTGACCAAAGTCTAACCGTATAATTTATGTTACTAGGCGGAAAATAACATTCATGTAATCATATTTATTCCAATTATATATAAAAAAAACAATCAGCTTAGTAAGTAAGTAAGTTCGTATAGGCTGAGTGGCCAGCCCTAATGTCAGAGCTATGTGCCGCCCGAAGGCCTCTGACATGGCTGACGGTTGTTGTTATAGAAACTAGAACAAACAACCGGGACCAACAATTTAGCGTGTCATCCGATCTGCGGTAGCGCTCAGAAATAAATGCCACTCACGGTCACCCATCCGAAGACTGACCGGACCGTCCGTTGCTTAACATCGGTGATCGTTTAGAATCACCAAGACAAGCTATGCCACGAGCGCTACGATCAGCTTAGTTATATTTACAGTCTTACTTAAAAAAAACTATTCAACCGTTAGTCACTGCTTAAGATGTTCTGCCATCTTCTCTCTGACGTGAAGTGTAACATGCAAGAACAAGACAGCGAAGTTTAAGCAGTGACTAAGAGAATCGAGATTATTTTAGGTAAGGCTGCTAATGATGAAAACTTAATTTTTTATGCAAAGAAGAAAGAACCATTCAACAACTTAACAAGTTTTATATAATAGTAGAAGAGGAAGAGGTAGAGGAATTAAACATTAATTTATCAATTTTGTTGACTTTTATAACATTTCTATGGTTATTATAATAATTACGAAATTTTAAATTAATGATGTCATTAGTGTTAGGAAATGGGTTAATGAATTAACCTGAATGTGCGTGCGTGAGTCAATGCAAAATGACTCAACTGCTCTTTCCGGTTGTGATATACCATTGTTTCACCGCGTACGACAATACTTAGCACCTAACTTTATGGCATATTCATATTATCTGTATTTGTCAGAATTAAAATCGAAATCCAGAAAACAAGATTGATGAGCCTCTTATTCCATAAGAGGCTTGTTCGTGTCCAATACAATAAAAATAAAATAGAAGCAGTGAAACTAGTGACACAAAGTGGAGGGGCAATAAACAGTATCAGATAAATACTTTTTAACAAAATGTTAAGAGCTCAATACGAGTCGCTACCTGGTCGCCGCTTATTTGTTTAGGCTGCCACGTCTCAAAACCAGTAGCCGAGAGAGTATACATATAAATATATGCGAGCGGGATTAGTTTTTGTTACTTTTTTTATCGGGCTCCGTCCAGTTGCACTAGAACCACGGGCTCCTTGCCTAGGGCTGTCCGAGTCCGAGGAGCCAATTGTACGCGTATCCGCTGCCAGCGCGCAGTTTTGACATCGTCTCGCCTTTCACTTGGCCTAGATATTTGGGAACTGGTTCGTAATCAACAATGCAGCCGTTCGCCTTGTTCGCGCAGTTAACAATGCATTTCCTGTGACGCAGCTGTAAAAAATTACGCCTGGGATTAGTTAAATCGACAGCCCTATTAATAGCGCCACCGAAGTTGCTTATAGCTGAACGCAGAAACTGGTTCTATAAAGGTCCCTGTCCCCCGCTATATATTGACCACACCCTATACAATTTATCAGAATGGACTTGATTTCTCTGCCATCAAGAGAAAAGTCATTTAGGTCGGCATAAAGGAGGCAGCCCTGTACCGTAAATGAATAAAATAAAACGAGCTGGACGTGTGCTAGCGCAGGCGGAGCAACCTGTTTGGAGGGACGCGGCCGACGCCCACGCTTCACAAATCTGCGTTTGTGACTGTAGCTTAGTCGGTACGTGCACCACGCACCAATTACTACACAGCTAAGCGGCTATAGACGACGACGCCGGATCAAGTTTGGACTTGTCTCAACGCGATAAGCGAAATCGTGGAGGAGACGTCATCAGAACGTCCGAAACCGCTTAGATATTGGTTAAAAATAAAGAAAGACAACAGCTATGCCTCTCCCTCGCCGTCATAATACACGTGTAACCATATAAAAGAGTTCGAGATGATCTTCAATCTTCACAGACCACAAAGCACAAAAATATCCTTTACCAAAACTCGTGTCCCTGTAATTACGAGGAACAATGGGAGGGCCCGGCCTCCATTTGGGCCAGTGCATTGACTGTAATGAGTGCCACGTTTCCCCGGATCCTGAATCGTGACCCAAGGCCCTGAGTCATTCCCACGGATGCGGCAACAGCATTTGGACGTAGCATTTGTGCGAAGCCGCAAGGATCTTTAGTAACTACGTGAACAACTCGCACAAAGCCTTCGTAATTTTTGTTCCACCACAGATATAATTGAACGAGATTATGATAATGACATCTGTTTCGCAATATACAGGCAAATTTTATGTAAACGGTTGCATTTTGTTCAAAATCTACAACAATACGCCATCTGCGGCAGACGGAGGGCGAAAATTTTCATTATGGATTGATTGTGATTCAAATTTTAAAGTAAAGGCAGGTTCTAGTACAGACCGATACGAGGTTTATCAAATATATATGATTAATAAAATATTTAAACATTAGTCAAACTCAACCATCAAGCTTGTTGCGTTTCTATTTCGTCATATCGACTGAAATAAAAACTAGAAATAAATGATTTTAAATGTATTAACGGTACTAGCAATTTTTTGTCTAGAGTCTAGACAGTTCATTGAAACCAAAACAAAAATTCTAAAATCTTTAGAATCATTTCATGGGATTCATTTTCTTCCATAGATCTCCTCTGACTCTGAATGACTGATTGTCAGTCCCAAAATACACATAACAAATTATCAATTCAAGAAGCGCGTAGTAATTTCCCGGGAGTGTAGCCGCCAGGATCAAAGGTATAATTTCCACTCACGTGACACAAAAGATTCAAGTTTTTTTTAGCTTTCCAATTTCATCCCTTTTACCGGAGGCTATAAAGATTCCGATGGTGTTGCTGAGACGGATGCACACGCGGCCTTCGCACGCACGTGTGCTGCATTATATCTAGGTGCACTTTGTTAGCTGCTGGCCAGACAATAGCTATCAAATTGATTCTATATATCGTGTGCTGCCGTGTTTAATCTGAAACCCCTGAAGCAACTTTAGCTTGACTAATTGCTATTGCAATAATTCTATCTTTGTCCGATTGTTCAGATTCGGTTTATAGAATATCTGATAAAATAAAGAGTTTAGTAGTAGTTACAGATTTACACGAAAAATAGTGACATCAGACAAAATAGGGTAATCAATATCTCCCAGAACATTAATTCTGTTGGATTATAATTATTGTTCATAGATCGTTTGATCTTTGTCCTGTATTTATTGGTTACATCAGTTACCTTCATAACATCTACAAGACACGAAGATTTCATAACAGAGCTTTCGAAAGTTCGTGACTCGTGACTGTAACTCCTTTACACTTACTTCAGAACTTTAGACAGTACCTACTCGTGATTCCGATTCCTTTACAACTGGTTTCAGAAATGTTATTTCAGTCCCAGTTTTTCTTGGTACATGCTACAGCTCTGCTGAAGCGTGGTGGTGGTAGCGTACGTCGATATTTAGGTCGCCCAAAATAACTGCTCCCGCTGCCGATTGTGCTCGAGTGTTACGTGGATGTCAGTATTCTATATTAATGAAGTTTGGGCCTTCTATTAATTTAGGAGTTTTCATTCCTAGTATATGACGAATATTCGACGTTTGTAAATCTGGTACCTAACTAAAGATTCGAAGTGAATACCAAATGCCCATTTAATCTATTTGAATCAACGACCATTGAATATCTAATAACGTTTGTCAATAGGTATACTTGAACATGTAGACTGTTTAAACAGAACGTACAGTTGCCACATTATCTATTCAAGGTCCCGTTCTATCAAAAACAAAATTACTACCAAAAGCAGCGTAGTTTAAAATTATCAAATACTACTACTACCACATTAGCCTAAACTCGATAAGAGATAGATAATACTGGTGATAATGTGTGTGTGAGTTGTTTGCGTGGCCGGACTCGTCGCGGCGGCGCGCGCGCATCCTCCAAGGCCATTTTGTTTAACCCGCATGTTTACGCATGTCCGATACTACCCGACCGCGTCCACTAGTCGACCGCTACAGTACAAACACAGCACGCGGAAGCGCTTCGCGAATCGATCACGTGTTCCGAGAAAATGGCGGGAATGTTTCATCAAACATTTCGGCGGGAAACGTGGTTACGCAATCCCGTGTAAGTACTGTTTTCCTCCACTCACGCTTCTAGCATTGTTATATTCAGAATGCTATTTATAAGATCTCGTATATCATTCGATGTTTGTGATTTTATTTGTGGCCTTATCAACCGCGTTGTCAGTTGGTTACGTAATTACATGAAAATACTGTGGTTTCAGGGTCAAGAGACGAGACATGAGTCCAAGTTATAAATTTGCTTGATCTCGTAATTTCACTGCGTCTTATTTTGAGGTTATGTTGTTGATGCCCACGTGCCTAACATGTACGAATTGGCGGGAAATGGCTGAGTCCACCATTCGACCTTGGCTCTCGTGACGTCATTGACATAGTTCCCGACTGCAACCGACGCTCAGTTTTTGCGATTCTGACTACCTATGTATTCTTGTTATTGTGGTTTTTGGTCGTTAAACATTTCGATATTATTATCTTGGCCGATAACTTGTGAATCAAGTTTTTGCCTAATTTTGCGAAGATGAGGATTATTATTTCGTTTTCAATCTTTATACTTACAGAATTCCTTAGTTAATTTCTTAACAAAATTTTGTGTTATTACAAAATGTTTGATATCGTTAGCTATCTTATGTTTATTAAATTAAATTATGTATATCTCGATGGAAATCTTCTATTTAGCTGTGTAGATATTTGCTGTTGCTTGCTGTTCTGTTGTGTGTCAAATTCATTGTTAGAATTATTTAGTTTTTAATTTCATCCTTTTTTCTCATAGCTTTCAATATTCTTCTTTGAACTGCAGAGTGCAGATATGATTTGTTCTAATTCAAATAATTTTCGAATCTGTCCATGCGTTTCATATAGCTATACTTTTTTAAATATATGTTTGTCTTTGTATAGCTACGCAAAACAAAAATTGATACGCCTCAACCAGTTGACACTCAAACCATCTTAACACTCTTAACCTTGAGCGCGTCGCGTGTTGCCATGGCGGTTTTTTGTGGTACCATTTCGTTGATTTGCTACTCATTGGTGTGATCCCGCGTTTCGAGTCCATGTTCTGTTTAATAATGTCTTTATTTTGTGTTAATGTTAGCACGTTATGTCTGATTACGCCCATAATCGTACTGATTTTGATCTTTTACCGTACTGATACATACAGAATAGCCGCATTGTGCACGTTATCGATGCGTATACTACTACACTGTAGAATAATCTGATGATTACCGTTGATTTTGATTACGTTATAATCGTTATATCATTCACAAACACACCCATATTACACAATCAATAGTCAAAAACTTACAAACTTCCAAGAAATGCTCAATTTTACTGCATTCGAAGCACCCCGCTCCAGTAACGCACAGCCGAAAATCATTACAATGCAGATTAAACAGTAGTAAAAACAGTCGTAAAACTTTTATAGTTATTAAGGCAATAATTTTTCAAAATTAGAAATGTTCACAAAGAACGTCGCCGCCCTTAGGGATTAGAAAAAAGGATTCCGGTGCATTAAATGCGATAGAACTACTATTTTTACTGTTCCTTCCTCTTGGATAGAGTCGTAAAGATGTCAACTGCAGCTAGGCGCGGTATGGCCATCCGGGTGTCTTAACGAACCTTTCAGTCTATGAGCTCGTAAACTTTTTACCAGACCCCAACCACGCCTTACATGTAGATTTTATGGATTATTTTTATTATGGCCCTGTCCTGTGAAAGTGACACCCTTTCCTCGCAGAATATTGTCAATTTGTTTAACGTTCTATTTCTCGCTCTTTTCAGATTTCCTGAAGCCCCGCAAGCGGTTATCGAACAGCGGGAAGAAGTCTCCCGCCCACAACCACAAGCACGAGTGCGGGCACGGCGCGCACATCCGCCCGCCCAAGGTGGCACGTCTCGCCCAGACCCACTTCAAGCGGACCAGCTAGGCCGCCTACACCACACCACATACAGAATTGAACATTGTTTGGACCAAAAATCTCCTCCGGGCAGCTACAATAGTAAACTCATTCTATCCAACGAAACACGTCTTACATACCGCATCATCCACTGCTTACAACATTATACTCGAAATGTTCAATTTTGCGTAGGGCGCCAAGGCGATCGTGCAAATTTTTATTTTTTAATTTATTATTTGTCGGCGAACAATAACAAAAATAATGTTAAGGAAATTGTAAAATAGTTTGGAGACATTATGAATAGCGTTTATTATAATTTAATATATTATTATTGTAATGTTTAGGCAGTGTCACGAAGCATCACAATTTTGCTCAATGTTAAACCATTTTGCAGATGTTAACAGTTTTATCCAAAAATTTCTCAGTCTTTCAACTTCCCCCGTTTCCGGTATTTATATTGTGACAATTATCGTTTAAGTTTATTATGATCTCTTTCAATTAATTTAATTAAGTTATATTATGCGTAAGGTAGTTTATAAGTTTTGATGACTCGTAAGATTTGGTTCCCTCGATAAAGTTATTGCGTATGCCTGTCCGGTCAGTAGTGGTTTGAAAGGTCACAATTAATAAATGTCTCGAAATGGCTGAGATAACATGATAGAAATATGATTTCTGTTCATTTTGAATCTTAGCTTTTCTGACACATTTAATTATTCTCAGAACTCTTTTGTGCCTTCGTTACGCTGAAGCGAGGAAGGCGTAAAAGATAATAAACTCAAAATTAATATCCATGTAATAGGAAAACAACAGCAATTTAGTGTAAGTAAAATACAAATACTCAATTAAAGTAAATTCTGTTACCTCTTGTAACAGGATACGAATTGCCAAAATATAAACGAATATTAAGATTTAATGTAGTACAATCTTACAGTTGATGTTTTGAGTATTTGTGTTTCAAACAATATTACTCCCTAATACAAACTTTCTTAGTATATTTGTTTTGTTGTTGTATTTTAATGGATTATAGAACTTTATGATTATATTGAATATTGTTTTTATTGGAACTATCTAGCGTTCCCTTGAGCCGTCTATTAGTCTTGTCCCGAAATTGATGTTCGTTCTCGACCGCGACTTTTTATTGAAAGTACAAATTTCTCATTGGTTTAAGGACAAAAGGTCGCGGTTTTTATAAAAAAGACAAGCCATTTTCATCATTCATTCATCATTCACTTTTATCCGACTGCTCCTAAAGCAGTCGTCTCATTCATTTCGTTTTCAGTACCTAAAATTACGTTTTGTATGCCTAATTTTTTTTAATACAACCGTGGTTGTATTACTTTTCTTCTTACCAAAGTACTTGGTAAATTAGACATTACTTCGGCAAAATGAAATTAAAAATGAACTTTTTAAATAATGACTAAAGACGATAAGTGCACTATAAAAAATTATTTACAATGTTGTAAACATTTTATGACTACACAAGGTAGAAGACTACTTATACGATTTGTTTAAAGATATTGATTGACTTTGTTTGAATTTTATGAATTGTGTTTCTGAATGTTTTCTCTCAGACCGATTACCCGTGCTGTAATTTAAAATAGAATCCACACATACTAACCCAACTTATAAAATACAGGAAACGGGCATCTCTAATTCGATGTACAAAATGGCAAAGTTTTGGATATCTTATGAAAAGGTGCCTCATTCGGAACTTTTAAGTTGACCTAGCGATACAATACTAACCACAGAAATGTACTCGGCCTGAAAGATAACATTGTAAATATTTGATTTAATTTTGTTGTTCGAGATGTCTACTCAGATGTTGTTATGTGCCAAAAAAACTGTCGGATAAGTACATGACGGGTCTGAAATTCATTCGCCAACGTGAAGTGTAAAATATTTGACACTATATACTATACTGCTTCGATCTTCCATAGATCGAGCGTGCGTGCGTCAATTTAATTTTAATTATTTCTTTTAACACCTGTGATGTATTAAATATGATCTCAGAACATAATTATATGCAATTATCATATTTAATATTTTGTTTAATAGCATTAGTTGCTGAGTCAACATTGAAGTACCTAACTAACAAACAGTATCCCTGGCTAGAAACAGAATTGAGATGAGAAATGATTTAATACATCAGATAACTTTATTTGTTAATTAGATTTTTTTAGACTAAACGACAAGTTTTTTGTACGTTAGCAATTTGAGAATAGTAATGTAAAATATCGGTCCGCGGCACTGTAGAAATGCGCACAGTGTAGTTATACGTAGCGGAGTTTCTTTGTAAAATTATGGAATGTGTAATAAAGAGTCGATAGGGATACGAAAAATGTTTAATATATTTGTACGTTTATATAATTCAAGCTGCAGAGGCGAAAATCTGAACCAAAACTTACAGAACTGTTCGTGAACACAATATTAATACTTTACACTGAATATGATGTAATTCTGATGTTACATACCTAGCTTGGCTGCATCTACTTTATGTATTTGGTACTAAGTTGTATGTAATATGTATATTTGCCAAACATCCATTATTTTCAATAGCTATAACTGTAATGTAATATTATGTATAAAACTTTAGTTAAAAAAAGCTTATTTCAGACTATGATTTGTTGTTTCTTTTTAATACCTGACCTAACAATGCCCAATAAATCTTTAGGTAGGTAGTTCAAGTTCATGCTTGAACTAAGCATTTGTGTTTTATCCTAAGCGGGTCTTATGGAGTAAATAACCAAACCACAGAAATGATATTCTGAAAACGAAAAAATCGCAGCGACGAATGAAATAAAACCAGTTTTTTGATGCTCGTATGAAAATGTTTATTGATATCACAATCAAGTCTACACAACTACCCATTAAATACCCATTCGAACCACATCTTAGAGCAAGCCCCGATTTCTATATCACGTATCGGTATACAAAGTGAATAAAACACCAACATAATTAATGAATGCTGGAAGGTACCTATAAAATAATAGCCAACACAACAACATTTCTAGACTATTGATGGAGCTGTTGGGGTTTAAAAATGCAACGAATAAGAGATAAATTATATTTAACTGCACCAGGCTGTCCTAAAACAGCACCACCGGAAGAACGGCAGCAGCGTCCTCTCGGTTAAAGGTGGCGAGCAATCTGCGATACCTAAGCCGCCTGCCAAGCGTGGGGATTATGGCAACCCCTCCCTATTAATGGCCGTCCAGCAATTGATGTCTTCTGCCTGATAATGATATTTAACTAGTAAAGCCTTTGCAATTCAGCAGCGCGAGTACCGTTCTGTACGTCGTGTGCGTCGGTATAGCTGATTTCGTTGACGAATTTGAGAAAATACCGATTCAAATGTCAAATTTATCGATCGTTAGGAACGGTACTCGCGCTGCTGTTCCGTTGAGTATGTTATTATTCGCCTTCAAGTTATTTGATCACACAGTAAAATCAGGCGTTAGTTAGGCACGGTTGTGATGTTAGTGGATTGTTTACGGTTGCATAAGAAATCGAGGCTAGCTATCAGTATGGATGATATAATATAGAAATACAATAATTAGTAGATCAAGCGCCATGGTACGGCCGAGGTCGATATTACAATCTAATAATACAATTTTGACCAATAAAACAGTGACTAATCTGGATTATATGCAGAAACATTCTGGCGTGCTAAAAAACATTCAATTCTAAACACTATGTACCATGACATTCTAAGTGTCCACAATATTAAGTGAAAAGTAAAATGGTTATAATCGAAAAGTACAGTAGGTACACTAATCAGTTATTCAGTACAACACTATTATTTACTTGTGGCAACCCAAACATTCTACCTAGTGTCACAGAATAAATCATAGTACTACCTAGTTTTATGTTAAAAAGCTAAGGTACTAAATTAAAGAGTAAAAAGTTAACGACAAGAAAGTAGGTTTTAAACCACCTTATAAAATTAAGAAATAAACATAGTGCGTGAATTGCAAAGGAAGTTATTGTCTCAAATACATTTTGGGAGTCATATAGTGGCAATACCAGAGACATTCAATATTTTGTTGAACATTTAAAACAGTAAGCATGGTGCTCATACACCACCCTGAAATGTTTAGTAAATAAGTACAATATCTATTTAATTACCTATATACAAATTACAATAGAATATTACACTTAGGCACATCAATTGTTATAAAATTACTTTTTATTCAAAATCGTGATTTTGTCACCGCTATAACTACTACCACGAATATAGTCCACAGTGAGTAAATAATTTAACCGTGATTAGGTTCGTATCTATAACGTATGATGTAGATAATTAATATTATATTCAAAGAAATTATGCAAAATTACCGTATTACAACTGTAAGAGTACGAACTACAACATTCATTGAAATATTTTTTATTAAAAAGTTATGCGACATCTTTTCACTTATATAATACTAAGTATATAAGGAAAGAGCTTAAAGCCTCAGACAGTCGGGGATTTTTGATAAATTTGTACTTTAATTTCCCCCGTCACGCTTCTAACAGTAGCATTTAACATTACTAGATAAGTAGGTAGGTACCTATGTTTGTGTCAAATTACTTTCTATCTTGGTCGTAAAACTACGTTACAGGAATTCTATTCTACCATAAAATAGGTGTAGTTATGATAATAATAACAGGCGCTAATGCGCAACATTAAAAACACTGACAGGACGCTAGAACATTTAATTCAGAATAAAATTGATCAATTTAGTGACAATTAGAGAACATTGACTTGAGAACTTGACGAAATCACACCGAAATTATATTTTTACGTACTGTTAATAAACCTAAACGAGTTACATCGGCAACAGACATTTGGGGTCAAAATAAAGCTTAAATCAACAGGCATTTTCATTATAAAGATGATTTTTATTTTATTCAAAACTTTCAACATAGAGAGATTCGAGCGCGCGATTCGTGCACTTCAGGTATAAGTACGCCCACATGCACCACATAATAAAAAGGGCAAAAGTCCAGTAAAAACCAGAAAGTTAGGCATTACCATAGTGAGAGTGACTACAGAGTGGTTGGTACAGAAAGTTTTCAAAAAAATATATATTACCTACCTAATCACCATTACATATATAAATTTCCGTAATGCTATAGATAGAGGAATGAGATTCAAGAGCGATGAATAGCGACCTCAGTTGCGTAGGAGCACCTACGACCAACCTACTCCAGGAAAGGCCTATTGTCTTATTGAGCAATGAAAATCATGACAATATAAAAACTAACATATTCCCGAATGTCTGTTGTCGTGGTTCAATCGCTAACCATGCAAACACCCGACTATATTTATGGGGACTTCACTCACAGCTCGTATAAATCTTTGATAAAGTTTCTAATTTAAAAAAGCCACTTGCTACCGCTATCATTATATCCCTGATATCATTTTGAAAACGGTGTGGATACTTCTAACTTAGGTATCGGAAAAGTTATAGGATCCAAACCGCAATCTTCTTAAACTCTAAAGCCCTAATCACCCTATAAGCTCTAGATAAATATAAAATATTTTAGACACTATAATAGGTAAATATTAAATCGGTTTGGTGTCGAAGTATGGATTAATTAAGTATAGTTTTAAGGAAATTATCATTTAACAGTCCAGTTTGTCTGTTCCCGTTTACGGAAATTGGACGGCAAAATATTTAGTTACACAGGTGTACAATGCAAACAGTGTACCAAACCAAGCATTAACTCCTGGCAGAAAGTTCACTTTCCTATCACTAAGGGTAAAAAGTCATTTTTATCAAGAAGTGACTTATCACCATGTCCTGTGCTGTCTGTATTTGAACTACATAATAGCGCTTTAGCGCAAACTAGGCCTTATTTTATAAACGTCTCTCAAAGGTAAGTGGCGTTAGTTAGGTGCGGACTTTATTAGAGTAGGCACTCAAGGTGCCGCGATGTGAACTTTGATAATTTAAGAGGCGTTTATAAGGCCGTCTTTAGTGCCATAGTTATCTATCTCTGGTTATAGAAGCTATATAACCTTTACTTATATATAGACATCGATGCTATAATAAAATATCAACGAGATTAAAATACGTAGAAAAGAGTTACGATATTCATTTCAGATTACAACGTAGTGGATTAAAAAGCGAATCAGACTCCCCGGACTGAATGATGCCTAATTCGAGAGTAGGTACCTAATTACAAAGAACCACATTTAAACATTAATAGACGGTGTAAAAATAATATTTATAAACCTTGCCTATGAGTAATTTACTTTTCATTGTACTTCAAACTATTTGAAAAGCTTAATAGTAATTATCACACATTTATATGTTTAACTAGAACGTCGAATATACAAAAATTACGTCTACGGATAACGGCTTCGATTCAGCAGCTCACTAAAGTTATTAAACTAGTAACAACAAACTTTTGACATCAGACTTGTAAATGAGAGTAAGTATTTTCAATTATTCTTGTTCCCACTCCAACGCTAATGGATAATGGCCGCAGATTTTGCCACTTTAGCTGAAAACTAGCAAAATCCATGGATAACGATATACTTTTATTGGATCATGGCAAAATCCACGTCCTTACCCTAATACGAGAATTGCCGCCCAGTTTGCGCAGGCGCAGGTGTCGTTAGAACATTCAAGAAAATGCTCAGCTACTTTATGCACCGTAATGTAGAATATATTCGTACATGAAAACTCTTACCTATATAGTGCGCAACATTAAGTTATTAATCAAATTGTCTAATTCCTTTAAAACGTGCATTCTAACTACAATTTCATATAAAAGCTGCTAGCACATTACGGACAGGTGCTTACCTATGTCGAAAATAGTTAATCAGTCAATAACAACAGTAAGTTTAGTACGACTTCGTAAGAGGAAATGTTTAAAGGTTTTTATTCGTAATTTTGATATACTTGATGGATTGATGAACTATTAATTTAAGTAACTAATGTAACTATGTAATTAGTAAGTGAGTAATAGTGATGTCCTATATCGATTTCAACATCTAGAAATGGTCAAAATTAAGTACTTCAGTCGTGTCGTGATTCCGGACCCGTAACCGCGACTAGTTTTGTAGGGCTAGAAATAAAGCGATCAACGCTGACTGACATTACTATTACCACAATCATTACGAACTGCAAAAACATCTATAAAATGCAGATTGTGTTTCCCTACTACCTACTGAAATATATACTAATTTTGCGTACATTTAATCAAACAAAATCTAAATCGCTGTAATTTATACCATAACTGGCCCTATATTAATATATCAAGTCACTAGATGACATACGCAGACTACATTTATATAGACTGATTCAAACTTAATGGCGGTTGTGAAGTGCGCTGCAAGCGAGAATTTACGATTGCACGCACACCGCAATCTTAATTTTTGGTACTGCGCAGCGTCTCGCGCCTAAGTTCACAGCCGCCATTAAGTTAGAACAGGTTGTACCTATTACTCCTTAACGAATTTTCTATCGTCACTATAGAAGGGGCAAACAAAATTGTACTAACATGCAAATAATAGTAATGATTATTGTCTGACACTGGGTTATTGTCGAGACAGCAGCATCGGGCGTATCACGCCACAGGTTTACTATAGATACATGGCGCCGACGCATCCGCCAGGCCTTCAGTAAGATATGCAAGGCTGTTGTAGGTTTTCTCCACAGAGTAATAAAAGCCTGAATGACTGCGGGAGGCGGACGTTAGCAGACTGACCAAATAATTGTGACGTCACACGCTCCGTCCGCAAATTCAGAGCTACGGCCGCAAGTTCATCATCACAACTCCCTATCCTCTTTGACTGTAATAGAGTAGCCAAGTTAGCACAAGCTTTCTTATAATCTAACTTTGGTCTTCCTCGCTCTTATGCGCAAGCGCAAAGCTTCAATGTAAGACAAAATAACATGTTATGAGGTTGTAGTAAAACACTAGGCATTTACTTATATTCCAGAGTGTTTAGCATCCGCCATTATGAATTTTACTCGACTGACCAAGGAGGATAATGTTTTTGCTCAACTGTACATAAATCTCAAATGAGATTTACCTATAGAATGTCTTCCTATGAAAGGAAATAAATTAGACTGCGCTGAGAACTAATAATTTTTGATAATTTGCTAGAATTCTCCTGTAAGGATGCAATGATAGTTTTATAAGTTGACCACAGCTTTTGACCATTTTTTAAATATATTCTCAGAAATTTATTTTTGTTGTCATAGATTGCTAGACGTTACCTCAGCCTTCTAACTTACTGAGTGGCCCAGCAATGTACGTCGCGACCGCAACGTAACCACTAATTGCGATGCAAACGAGACAGGCCCACAAACACACAAAAAACTTAAAAGGGAACCGGAAAGGAGCAAAATAAAAGTAAAATAAAACGGGATATTTGGATGTTTATTTACAATTCGCTCTCTAATAATAAACTATATGATTATTATTGAAGTAAAATTTAAGCAACATATCTGTGCTTATCCCCGATGACCCATATCAATTTAACATGTTAATAGTCTTGGCTTGGCCTCGCAAGCCGCTACACGCTACATTAACACATACAAAATACCCAATAACGTAAAGTTAGGTCTCAGCTTGTACCGGACGGCACTCGCGGTTAGAAAATCATATAAAATAGACTACGGAAGTTTCACCGACACATCTTCGATAACTACAGGTAAAATAATCACAGAGGAACATAGCTTGACCAAGTACGGCTTAAAATGTACACAATTCTCGTTTTCATTTAGCAATACATTCTGCATGTAACATGTTTTTTTTTACTTTTCACACCGTAATTTATGTGAGAAAGCTAAGAGATGAAAAGTCACCAAAGTCTACATGATTAAAGAATTGCCCTCTTATGCATAACCACTCAATAAGCTTACAGCATATACGATATTTTGACCTACTGAAAAGCTCACGTACTGGAAATAATGTTCTATCAACTTCTGTCAAAGAAATGTGAAGTGTAAATAAGAGAATATTTTTTCTTTAGGTACGTAGGCTGGTTGAACGGTCATGTCTAAGACGGGCATTACAAAAAACAACTGTTTGCTATTATTTCAGATACTTTTTGTGAAGCTGCACAAAGTAACGTGCGCTCAGAATACTGTCGCGAACGAAGGCAAAGGTACAGTTACAACATTATTTTACATAACATAACTTCACTCCTCAGGAGCATTTGTACATTAAATCGGTCGACAGAGAGACGTCGGACGCCGGAGCGATACGCGGTGCGGTGAAACCGTATTAAAACTTGATTAAAACTAAATATACATACACGGGGCATCATACATCCAGACCGCAAAATGCAATTTTATACAATTAATAAAAATTTATTGCAACAACCCAAAATTTACATCAGTGTTCATTCTCCCGACCCACTAACAAATAATTATTGAGTTTAAATCACAGAATCACTAACGGACTTTTCCATTTCATTACAATCGACCGAATATTATGAAATAATCTGCCCCATATACAATACCATACGTAATATTAAGGCAATTTCTCGTAACCGTAAGCTTTACGAACTAAGGTGAAATATAAAAAGATAATAAAACTTTTTTTTTAATAATTAATCATAGAAAATACGTTAACATTCCATCAGTTAATACGCTTAAATTAAACCCCCAAAACTCCACGAAATCCTTAAAACAATACAATCACTACATTAACTTAGTTGGAGGCAAATATTTGCGGTGCTAACATAGTAGGATATATGGGCGTAGTAAGTTATAGTTATACAGTAATAATATGTGCACGTTACGAACAGAGATCAATGACTAAAGCCTCGACCGAGGTGCAATCTCGCTGTATGCTACATCCGGGGGCCTCCTCCCGACACACCTACACACCTCGCTCACGTATCCAAACGTGAAAAGAAAATACATCAGAAAGTGGAAATCTTTAAATGAGAAATCATGAATGAATTTGATTCACAATAAACAGCAAATCAGAAAGAGAAAGAATATATTTACCTCTCTTTTGCTCTCGTTGGTCGTTAGTTTAGTATTCCATATTAAGTAAAGAGCTGTGTAAAATATACTTTATCTTGTTACCAAAATAATTTAGAAATCTTGCAAAAAGTATATTTTTTTTCGTTTTTGAATTCGCATTAAATAACGTCTTTTTTTTAATTAAGAAAATGAGCTATATATTTAGCTGGTCGGGAACAGGCCCTAAGCCGTGTACTCATTGCCTGCCACACAATATAAAGTTCGTACGCTAAAATGTTCGCTTTACACGTTGTTGCACACAATCTGCACGCGGCTTAACAGCGACTCGCAATGAAACTGGGGCCTTTGTTTTAAAACAACTTTCTCTTTATTCAGAAACAATCAATAAAAGATTTTATCTCTCGCTTAAGAAAACTGACACACGAAATCGAGAAGCATAGTTTCGGAAACAGAGGTAGTCAGTTTTTGAGCAGCGCAAACACGATTTATCGATCAAATTGGCCATCGAATAAATCGGTTCTATCGATTTAAATGTCATATTTGACACATGTCATCGCTCAGATAACGCCTAGATAAACCGATTATTCTATATAAATATTTTCCTCTCTTGCTCGCGTGACATCTTTTCTTAGTTGAAAGTATCCAGACAATCCATTTCGATCCCAATTACAATCAATATAACAGTTAAATCTTTGGACTAAAATCAATCAGAGATCACTTCCAAAATGTATTTTTTTTATACTGCGTTACACTATTGAGACAGAGGCCCACACTTTCATTACGATACGTCTAAAATTAACCGAGCATCGCATCAAATAGGACAACTGAATAGATAATAACTATTACACGATAATGTATTATGTAAAGTGATAACGGAAACAAAAAAAGAATTGGTAAAACTCGTAAGAAATAAATACAAGAAAGAATTAGTTTTAAGAGAAATAAACCTATTTCCTTTAAAAAAGTAATTCTTTCTTATATTGTTTAAGCGGCCAATTAAAATTAAACATAAAAAAATCAGTACGATACAAGTATAATACGAAAAAGCATCGTATCACAACTACATGAAGTTGAAAATCAAAAACATAAGTTATCATATTCAATACAATGCTCGCGTTTAAAAATAAAAAAGTTAAAATACCACGGACTACCGTAAAATCTACATAATTAAAAAAAATTATTAAAATAAGATTATTGTCAGGCAGCAAAGCAATGTATTATAATAATAAAAATTATTACATAGTCTTGTCATTAAAAACTATTATTTTTTTTTATTTCAAGTAGGAGAACGTATCATATTTTTACATTTAGTTTCGAGAGTGCGATAAAAAGTGATTATCTATAAATTAAACACTTAACACTAATAAAATAAAAATACGAACTATAGCAAAAATTACATAAAACGAATTAAAAACATGTTGTAGAGGGCGCCACGTGCACGGCCTGAAACTATCCCGAGGACAAAAAGAACAGAAACATATTTATTTCAGGAATGTTCCTTCGTGTTGCACTTTTTTCGTTTTCTTCTTGTGCTAGTGGTACTGGTCCTGGTGTTGATCAAATATGTACTAAAACGAGACAAATAGACGGCACAAAGACATAACCGTTTGCAAACGTAATAAAAAAAAATAAGGTGAATTAATTAAACCTTATTGTATGTTTTTATTTTTTTAGTAAGACCTTAGCGTAACTGATACTTACTGGTATCGATTATTTTTAAACTCATAGCTAAAATCGAAAATAACCTTAAAAAGCCCGATTTCGAATTAAATGAACATTAAAGTATACTTCCCAGGTTTATCCTAAAAGTCCGCTTTATGGTAAGCAAGATACCGCCTATGCATCTCGATGCGTTTTACAATGACCACAAAAGTTGTAAGATTTGACTTATTGTGAAAAAGGTTGTAAGATACGACTTAATGTGAAAAAGGTTGTAAGATTTGACTTATTGTGAAAAAGGTTGTAAGATTTGACTTATTGTGAAAAAGGTTGTAAGATTTGACTTAGTATGAAAGACTTATTGAATAATTATATACACGGTGACTGACGCGCACGCGGCGCGCCTCTATAACTTAATGATGTCGACTTTAAACAACTTGACGTAACATAAAATATTGCTACCTCTTTAATTTCAGTTTATTAGAGGAAGACAATAACACTCTTAGTGACATCAACATTTAAAGTCGACTTTATAGTCACAGCGAAAATACCTCACATTACAGTGAAACTTAAAATAGGATACATAGAAAGAAATATGACATTTTATTAGTGAACATTCTTGGAAGCGTTCCTGTTTTATACAATACATATTTAAAAATCTAGCGTATGCTGTTTTATAGAGTTTTTTTTAAGGCTTATAGGCTTTTTATGGATGCAGCACGCTTTTAGCAAACAATAGAGACATATTTATTCCAAAATTTTAGGCAAATTATAAAATTATAATGACGATGATGTAAAATGTTATCTCAAATTGTAGTTTGATGCAGTACCATTATTATTGATCTCATACATCTGTAGTTACATCTAGAGATAAGCGCAGAGACACGTTGCGCTTTTAGAAAATTAACAGTATCATGAAAATATTATTCAAATAAAAAAAGGTGCATTTATAAGATCAAGTCGTAAACAGGCAAGCTCATCTGACAGCAGGTGGTCGCCGCAATATCAGAAAATGTCAGTGTATATTGTATTTTCTTCCGAATAACAATTTTATTACAAGTTTAACATGATTTCTTATAGAATTTTAAAACAAGTAATTGAAAGAACAGTAATTGATCAAAAATGACATATTTCTTCCTATGTATTGTGCACACAAGGCAAAGGTACTTGGTATATAGGGCCTGCCTAATGGCATAAAGTGATATCCGAGGCAAACTAACACAATCCCCCCTAGTCAGCAAACTATATTTATATTTAAATTTAAATTATTGAGTGTCACTAAACACCTATCGTACTATATCGATTGCAGTCGTAAAATAATTGCATTTTAACTTTTTAAAGTTTTTTTTAAAACATTTATACTTTCAATTACTTAATGAAAAATTAGTTTAAAGTTTTTTTTTTGTTCTATCTAAGTGAATATTCATGCATTACACCCTTATAGTAACAATTAGTGTGTACTAAACATTTTATAAAACTCTTAGTATTTTTTTTTCGTTTAAAATAGTTGAAACTACGTCTATTTAATTAGACCATCACCGCGTCCTACACACTTATTTATCCTAAATATTTGTTTTAATAATAATAAAACTCCGATTAATATATTTAAAGTTATTAAACACAGCGTAAATGTTTGTTTGTTTGTATGATGAAGCCATACTAACTATGATATGGAACTTAACAAACACATTATCAATCTCAAATATCTAAAGCAAACCGTTACTTCTACACGAGTTGTAACCAAAAAAAAAAACATTATAATTGACAACCACCTTCATTTTAAAACTAAAATACGGCGTCGCGCGCATATTCATACAATAAGTTTGCGCGACACTCGCAAAAATACAGTTAATTCAGTACTCGACTACTAATAAATTCCACATTTGGTACAAACACTAGTTCTCTAAGAGTAAAATATTAGTAAATGCAAAACTACTTCTCGCTCTAGAGCGAAAAAAAAATACGCAAAATTTACAATCCATATGGTACAATAACGTAATTTCACGGCATATACACCCCCGCTCACAGACACGTAAATAACATAACTAACCTAACACTAACGTCAGTAACTCCCGCGAGGGCGACGCATTAAAAATAAATTACAGAAAACAGATTAAACACATTACTAAATATTTTTTAAGTAAAATCAATCCGTGAGACGTAGTACATAGAGTACAAAGCGACAACACGACGTCCACCGAACATTGTATATAAGTATACATATAATCGATTCCACTATTATATAAATAGACAATCAATCGAAGGAACATTATTATTTAACGGGCGCTACACACTAGACATCGTTTTTAATAAAAATTGCAGTGTGCGATAGTGTCGATCGAATTCGTTCCTTATTCCATTCGAAGTCACTCTAGCGCCCTTGCGCCGACGGAGCGAGGAATATAAATTAATAATTACTGTGATTCCATCGAACCTCCTTCGTCGATAAGCGACGCCGAGTGACAGCCCCCAGACCGTCCCGGTCCCACATTTATAGGTACACAGATAAATATATTTTAAAATCGTCTACCGTTATTCCTTGCTCAACCACGTAATCAATTCGATACTTTAAAAGGAAATTAAAGTGTGATAAACATTAGATTAAAATCACGTTCATAGATAGAAAATAATTAAAGATAAAATCTTACTTTTCGATAAAATCTTAAAAGTCCATAATCACTGCACACCGTCCAACCAAACTGTTAGCTCGAGCCGCAATCCTGTCTTGATTTCTTCATTATATATGTCATTCCATTGCGAATCAATCGTGGCACTACTAGTGAGTAATTACCACCCTTTTACAAGGTGGGCCAACTTCATTCGCTTTCGAAGTTCTTTACGACAACCATCATTCAATATCGAATAGTTCTTTTACATACAAAAGTGATCCTATCATAATCAATCTTCACATTGAATTTTGGAGGTCAGCATCAAAACTTCTCGCGTTTCCAAGTTCTGTCCTCGGTGTTATCGACTCGTTCATATAAGTACGAAGTGTTCAAGTTTGGAGCTCGGCTCGGTCGAGATAAGGCTGTATAGAGGCGCGGGGGCGGGCGCTACTCCGTGTACCAGAGGTGCTGCTGCGGGTGCTGCGGCACGAGGTAGGTGGGCGAGTAGGGCTGCAGGTAGCCGGGCGGCAGGCGCGCGCCGCTCGCGTGGTGCGCGGGGGGCGGGGCCGCCACGCCGCCCACGCCGCCGCTGCAATATACAGAAACATCGTTTAAACAATCTGGGAACAGGGAGGAAGGTGATGCCTTGGCGCTCAGGGTAGATTGGCGAAACAGGGAGCGGGGCTATGCCTTGGTGCTCAGGGTAGATTGGCGAAACAGGGAGCGGGGCTATGCCTTGGTGCTCAGGGTAGATTGGCGAAACAGGGAGCGGGGCTATGCCTTGGTACTCAGGGTAGATTGGCGAAACAGGGAGCGGGGCTATGCCTTGGTGCTCAGGGTAGATTGGCGAAACAGGGAGCGGGGCTATGCCTTGGTACTCAGGATAGATTGGCGAAACAGGGAGCGGGGCTATGCCTTGGTGCTCAGGGTAGATTGGCGAAACAGGGAGCGGGGCTATGCCTTGGTGCTCAGGGAAGATTGGCGAAACGGGGAGGGAGCTTAAGCCTTGTCGCAGTGGAATAAACTGCCAATGATGATGATAGCTAGTAGTTCGCAACGAACAGGGACCTCGCGACCCTCATATTTTCCATGCCCCTCGACCACTTTGGCTCATATTCGTATTTGATAAATGTATATTTTTTCTCTTCAATACTGTGTTAGTCGAGCACGTCTTTATGTTCATCATGTCACTATACGTGAAAACCTATAATTAGCCTTCTGTTTTAATTAGTCTATTTATATGTTACAATAGCTGTTGGTTTACCAATAAATAAATAAATAAGTATTTTGTTGTTAGTTAAATAAATAAATAACATAATATTTTGGTAACATTCTGTACCGAACGTTCTAATAAATTTCTTTGACCCACTGGATCGATGCCACAGAGTAATACAAGATCGCTGCACACGTTCGAAGCTGCCTGTTTCATATTTTTAATAATTTTAGCAAGACATGATATCGTTATTGCTGTAACGTCATTAAATCAAAAGAATGGTGATACTCACGTATGGTAATGATAGGTAGGGACGTACAGGGGCGGCGGCAGGTAGCCCCCGGGCGACACGCCCCCGGCCGGTGACAGCACGCCGCCACTACTCGTTCTAACGGGAACAATACTGTCATTATCATAATGTATTAATAACACTGCGACATGTATCAATAGCTGTCATCATCATCATCATCAGCCCGGAGACGTCCACTGCTGAACGAAGGCCCCCTTAGACCGCCACACTGTACGACAACCTGCCATTTGCATCCACCGGTTGCCCGCGACTTTAACAATGTCGTCGGTCCACCTAGTGGGAGGCCTTCCTACGCTGCATCTTCCGGTTCGCGGTTCAATAGCATTGTATCAAGCACCAATAACGCTGTATCAATAACGCTGTATCAATAGCACTATATCATTTACCAATAACGCTGTACAATAGCATTGTATCAAGTACCAATAACGCTATATAAATGGCACTGTATATTGTATCAATAACGCTGTATCAAGTATCAAGTTTATGTGCTTAATACTGAAATATTCATTGATTTATTTGAAAACTCAATAATACCAAGACAGCGCTAGAAAGGCGAGGCAGTTAATGTAGTAAATGTATGTGTATTTAAATCGTATCATAAATTTAGAAAATTACAAGTTTGGAATATTATTTAACCTTCTCCGATCAGTGTGATAAAACAAGTATCAGTGTGTATACTAACTTGTAGTGCGGGTGATGCGCCGGGTGGTGATGCCAGGCGTGTTTGTGCGCTTGAGGCGGAGCGGCGGCCACGGTGACCGCCACCGCCCCCACGCCGCTCACCGCGTGCGATACGCCGCTCACCGCGTGAGACACGCCGCTGACGGCGTGAGGCACGCCGCTGACCGCGTGTGGCACGCCGCTGACTGCGTGCGGCACGCCGTTGACCGTGTGCGTCACTCCGCTCACCGCGTGCGGGACGCCACTAACTGCGTGCGTTACGCCGCTGACCGCGTGCGATACGCCGCTGACCCCGTGCGGCACGCCGCTGACTGCGTGTGAGACGGCGCCCACGTTGTTGACAACGTGTGTCGCTCCGCTCGTAACGGGTATGTACTCTCGACATCCACCGCTCTATAATACAAATAAAATAATGGTTTTCAAACTACCAATAAATGATTATATTTAGGTAAGGGCTATTTTGTATTAAACGTTTTTTTAAATATAATTGCTGATTTAATTAAGCTTATTTTGGCTTACTGATGCTAAGTGACACCGGGCTTTTGAATTCGGATGATTTGGGAAACTGAAATTCTGGAACAGACGTTCTGAGAACGAATCTTTTGGGAAGCGGATAGCACATTACGAAAGCGGCAGGTTTATTTTGCAATGCCTTTACTTGCGTTGCATATGTTGATAAAATTGCCCTAGTCTTCTCTTACTGTGCGTTTTTATCTCCAAATACTTATCAAAAACATTGAATTGTGTAAACCGCGTCGTCGCTTAACATCAGACAAGACAGCAAGCAAACTGAAGCACATTTATTAAAAAAACTATATATATCTTTCACCGAAATATACTCGAAGATTCATGAATTAATATTTATGTGAACAACCTCACATGGTCCAGAAAATTATTAACATAATACATAATAGGGTAGATGACTGATGTTTAAATCGTTGAAACCAATAGCTTTGATGAAGAATTTAAGTAAATATAGTATGTTTATTGAAAAAATAATTTTAATCGGTTAATAATGTTCTGATATATGAACGTTTAAAGTTTTTAAAGTTGGTAGAGCCAACTCTGTCCCTTTCCCACAAAACAAAAAATTACGTCACGCCTTACTTGTCAGAATAGAATGTATATGGCGTACAGGGAAGTGACGTCACGATTTGCTGTTTCGCCTCTCTGTCTAGCATGATATTAAAATGCTTATAAGTTGCTTATTTTTGATCAGAATTTCATTTTCTTTTCATTAATCAGCTATATTTATGGGCCACATTTAAATAGGACAATAAAAAAACAGTCATCTAGCCTATTGTAATGATAATTCTTTGCAATATTATAAGACCGAATAACATAAGAGAGTCCATCATCAAGCGGCGTCCGCGCAATAGTCACTCGTAGTGATGTCCCATGTCGATAGGGCTGGGACGCCGCTCAGATAAGGCAAATCGCCTAACAGTATCAAGGTAAAATTGTTTACTACAAAGTGAACATCCAACTTACGCTATCTCTTTTGTTGTGTTGTGGTACGTATTGATTACATTGGTAGTCGTTCGTTTGGCGCACCGTGGGTCCGCTCTGGAACGAAACAAGTTAAAATTAAAGAAAGAAATAAATAAATATTGCTAAACATTTCACACAGCGCCATCTAGCACCAAACTAAGCGAAGCTTGTACTATGGGAACCGGATAACTGATAAAAAACTTGTTTACTTTTTTTTAATGTTTACTTTACTTAATTAATTGGTGAAAGAAATTTATAAGACACGGTTACAACAAGTCGGGAAAAGACAGGATTTGTTGAAGTCACAGTAATATTTCCGTTTATTTTTACTTTAAGAAAATATAATGTTTATATATATTTATACTTTATATAAAAAGTGGAAAAATCTTTATTGCAGAAACACAGAGTTGAGGACATGCTAGGTCAACAATATTCATCGCTAAATTTGTTATTTATTAGGTTTATTGTTTATAATAATACACAGGTAGTCTAATTCTCCGTCCAAGTCCGGCCTCAACCTTCTTCGGCACTCTATCTTGGCTTTGAAAGTGAGCGAACATAGGCTGAAGCACAGGAAGAAAGTACAGAGTGTATGTAAGTGTAGATACAAATACATATACATTTATTGGACATACATTTTGACAAGGTGTAATACTGAATCCTTTGGCTCCGAACTAGTACTAATACTGTGTTTCGGAAACCAATGGCCTCTCCCAAATATAGGACTTAAATAAACTAAATGCCAATAGTGCAGATGTAGCACAAAGTTTAAAACGATTATACAATTAAATTAATTTAGTTAAAACTAAAAATAATAATTATAATTGCATGCTTAATAAAAACATGATCCTTCCGCTTCGTGTGTGTGTGTGTGTTGCGTGTGTAAATACCGGTTGCATGTGATGGTGGTGGTGCTCCTTGGCCTGCGCCTCCTGCTGCGCGAGCGCAAGCAGCCGCTTCTTCTGGCTCTGCGGCGTGGCTTGCGGCGCGGCGGGGCGCGGCGCCTGCTGCGGGACCGCCTGCTGCGGCTGCGACGACTGCTGAACAACACAAATACGTTTCAAGGCCTCCGCCGCGAACCCATGACAGTGAACAGAGACAGAGACACAAACAGGCTGATAAAATGACCAAGATAAATGCGACGTCACGTGAACTACGATGGCATTGCGGGCAATAGACGTTAAGCACTGTTGCAGAGATATAACGTCTAGATTTGAATAACATGTGTTATTGCTATATACATTAATAAATAGTTATATATGACGCAGCTCGGACGATTTTTAAATGGTTTTATTTAGAGATTGTCTCTCTGTAGGATTATAGCTCAATGCAGTGAAACCGCAAAACGGATTCCACTGCGAAACGTTACTACATTATGTCGCGATTCGAGAGCGGAGCAGACACTGGACTCGGTTGAATTGTAGCAATCGGAGCAATCCTCCTCCAATGCAATGTGCGAGGCAATGTGTCCTCGCTTTCGGAGACAGAGATAGAAGAAATATTATTGTGGGTCAAAGATTACGAAAGATGCTTTATCGCGTAATAAAATAACGTTTGACAATGACTCCCGTGCCGTCATGTTTACGAGTTGCGCCGGAGTGCGTAAGAAGATAGCACTTGTATGAGAGCAAACCGGATAGCGAGCGTCTCGCTTAGTGAGCGCAGACAGGCGAGACAGTCCCTGGGACCGTTTTCACGGTGCCATTTGAAGACGCGATATGACATATCTTATATATATATATATATATTATAAATTTATTTATTTCAGAAGTATACATAATAGTTTGGACAATAAGTATCGAAAAACTAAGATGTTTGTATTGTGGGCATTATCTTTGAATAAGCGTAGAACTTGGATGCATGAGATTAATGAAAAAAGAAAGATTAGTGTTGTGCTGTTCTTTAATATATATTTCGTGTGAAATAGGGACGTTGATAGGGAAAAATAGAAAATAGGATGAATGAATAAAAGAAAATATTGTAAGGTTGTTATAGTGTATTACCGTGTGGTGGTGGTGGCAGGGCTGGTGGTGCGGCTCGTGCTTCACGTGCTTGTCGTCGCGCGGGGACCGCGCGCTGCAGATGACGCCGCCGGTCGCGGTGGGCGCGGGCGCGCCCTGGTGCCCCGACGTGCCTGCGCCCGCGCACTCTCCGCTGCCACCTGCCGGCGACACAACTACAATAAGCCCAAACTCGGTAAGGCCCCCTTACTCCGCCATCAGGCTTTTGACATATTTTACACGCCGGTCCTTTTACATAGAAAGATTGTGTACGGGCAATATCTTCAGCAGGAATACGTCCACGGCTGGACGAAGGCCTCCCTCTTAATAGAGCCATAATCCCCACGCTTGGCAAGCGGCTTGGAAATCGCAGAATGCTCACCACCGCTAACCGAGAGGATGCTGCTGCCCGTCATCCGGTTGTTCTGGATGCAAGTTTAGGACATACCCAGATCAATTGTATACTCTCGTTTAAATATTCAGGCCTGATAATGGTCATGAATATTTACAACGTGACTATTCTGCACAGAGGTGTTAAACCTGTACTGACATCCCGCTTGCTGTGACAAAGGAATGATACATTTGAGCATAAAGGATTTTTTTCCTGTCAATATTTATCCCACAAACTTCTATCCTTGAAATATGTATGAATATTCTGATAAAATGATAACTGGTACACAACTATCGAGGTTAGATCGGGGTGGCTTCAAAAAACCTGCGATACAAATTAATTTATGTAAGCCTTAATTGCCTCATGCAATTCAGGAGCCACTCTTGTTTCTTCATTGTTGACCACATGACGTACACCCAAGGTGGTGAGAGAGAAGTACATTAATTACCTCTGTTGTTGTGATGTTGCGCGGCACGCTGCGTGTTGCGGCGCGGCTGCTCGCCGTCCGACTCCGAGTCGGATATCGTGATGACGGACACGGCGGGCGAGGGCGTGTCGCGGATCGTGATCGTCTGCGCTGCGCACGCGCCGCTCTCCCACGCGCCGCCGCGACTGTTCCTATAACGATGACCGTCAATAATTATATGATGAAAAACGGCATTATTTTTTGGCACTAATCGAAAATTAACAAATAAATATATAACATGGTTAGTCGTGATTATCACATTCTAAGTACTTTTGAATCTTGTATAACGTTTTTTACTAAATATTATTGTTTTTAGCCCCTCTATCTGATCCCTGATAGCTTTTCTAGTTGTAATGGAATTGGAGCCTGACTGCTAACTAGACCTCGACTAGACTATATGACCCCTGACTTAAAAGCTGGATCTGCCCTTGGTTACCAGTAACCCTGTATGAACTGTATTAACAATAATGTCGAGACTCACGTGTTGTTGTGTTCGTTGTGGTGATGCCTATGCCGCGAGGGCGGCGTACCTTCCTTAACGCGTTTCTTGACGGGCGACAGTTGCGTCGGCTCTTTCTTGCCGCTGTTACTGACCATACTGGAAACATATCGGCAAATCAATTAGTTCTATACCTTCCTGATTAAATACTATACAATGTGTAACGAAAGCTGGACAGTAATGTGGACCTGGGTATGTCCTTAAACTGCAACCAGACCCACCGGAGGACGGGCAGCAGCGTCCTCTCAGTGAACGGTGGTGAGCGTTCTGCGATCCCCAAGCCGCCTGCCAAGCGTGGGGATTATGGCAACACCCCTCTATTAAGGTAGAGGCCTTCGTCCAGCAGTGGACGTTTTATCGCTGATAAGAGGCTTGCGTTTGACATTTTTAGTTTGTAAAGTTGCCATACAGTAGCAACAGTAGCAGTGCCTGAATTATGAACTTGCGAACACAATCCTGCGCTGCACTGCATTGCGCTCGTCACCCTGAGATATTAGATGTTAAAATAAGATTTAATATGACCAAGGAACGATAAAGAGGGATATATATACATCAATCATTTTAGAGTGAGAGTATTATTTAGACAAGTATTGTAATATAGCACCTGTAATGTTGTGTTTGGTGATGCGGTTGGTAGTGCGGCACCGCTGTCGCCTGTTGCTTTGTCGATCTGTTGACAAACCCACACTTGTTATATATGTTTCTTCTACATATCTAACACTATGTTTTTATATTCAGTATATCTAATCAGCGTGCGGATGAATACAAATCTTTGCGTTCGTCCAAATGAGAGAAGAGACAAATATTGTGGGCCTTCATGTCTTCAAATCCAGAGCTTTTGAAAGTGTCCTGGACATTCTAGAGAACATAAACTTTGGGCGAGTTCCAAACACAGAGTAATAGAAGCAGAGATGTGATCAAAGGATTTTTCCTTAGGAAGACGCGTGACTCTGCGGGGAGGGGTAGGCTCGCGGGAGGAGTGGCAAATTGTACTGCCATCTAGCGGTATTTAGGAAAAGTTTTTGAGAATCGACCTAGTGAACTAACACTTAGCTGAATTTACACTTAATTTCTTAATATCACGCTAGATGTCGCGTTTTTAAATTTTATAGAACAGATCACTAAATATACAAATAAAATTATTTTCTAATGTAATGAGATGCCAATCATGTCATCTGAATTTTTCCCTCGGTAATTTTTACATATAGAAACTGAGAACTCATTTAATTTTTAATTTTACTGGATAAAAACATTAAAATTCGTACGTCTAATATGTAAGTTTGAATGACCGTTACGCGTGGCGGACGTTAGCAGACTGAGCAAATAAGTGTGACGTCACACACTCCGTCCGCAAAGTAGGATCTGCGGCTGCAAGTCGCTCATCGCAACTCCTTATCCTGCATGGTTCCAAATCCCAAATCCTCGAAAGAATCGCCGTATGCGTTCGAAGGGTCTACATATACCGATGGTATGTTGGTCGCGTTTTATGAAAATCCGATGATAGATAGAAAAGGTAGGTGGCGTAAAGTTTTTTTTTTGTTGTAGTAGGCTTGCGTTTGACCATTTTTTGTTTGTAAAGTTGCCATTATCTGGTCGCAGTGAGGTGCTCTATACCAGCTAGTCTGAATAGAAGGCATCAACACACCTTACCGTCTCGATAAATAGGCTAGATGCCTGGTTTTTTTATTGTCCTATTAAAATGTGGCCCATAAATATAGCTGATTAATGAAAAGAGAATGAAAATCTGATTGCAACATTTTAATATCACGCTAGACAGAGGCGAAACAGTAAATCGTGACGTCACTTCTCTGTACGCCATATAAATTCTATTCTGACAAGTAAGGCGTGACGTAATTTTTTGTTTTGTGGGAAAGGGACAGAGTTGGCTCTAACAAACACTTTAAACGCTCATATATCAGAACATTATTAACCGATTTAAATTATTTTTTCAATAAACATACTATATTTACTTAAATTCTTCATCAAAGCTATCAGTTTCAACGACATAAACATCAGTCATCTACCCTATTGTCGTATTCATATTTAGAACAGTCTGCAAGTTTATTGTCTGATGCTGCGGCTTGAAATGAAAAGAAATTATTCCACCAAAAATAGAGTTAAATTATTATGATCATATTGATAGGTGTAGTCCAATCTATTTTGCCGTTCATTGGCATGTGGAAATTTCACAGATAAATCTAAATATTAAAAAGTAAGTAAGTTCGTATAGGCTGAGTGGCCAGCCTTAGTGTCAGAGTTAATGTGCCGCGGTCACCCATGCGAAGACTGACCGGACCGTCCGTTGTAAATATTAGCATAGGTACATTACATTATGCTTGTTTAGAAACTCGTCCAAGCAACAGAAACATCTTTCTGGAAGCCACATCTTCAATTTCTTGCGAAACTGACCATAAGGAAGTTCCTTTAATGACACTGAGTAGAGTAGAGTGCTGACCTCTTGTGCGTGTGGTGGTGCGCGTGGTGCGGGTGGTAGTCCCACACGTCGGGCTCGGGCAGCGGCGCGGGCTCCACGATGAGCGGCGCGCGCCACTCGCCCACGCCCACGCCCACGCCCACCTCGCCCACCGAGTGCTGGTGGTGGGCCGCCGCCGCGGCCGCCGCCGCCGCCGCTAGCTGCTGCACCTACCAACGGAAAACTAACAAGTCAGGGAGCGTTTTTTTCTTCTTTCCTCCTAACAGCATTATGGTTTCACAGTTTATGTATTTGCCAATTGTTAAGTAATTGAATATTTCTAGTTTTTGATTGTCATCATCGCCTCCCTGTTAAGGGGGAGGCCTTCGTCCAGCAGTGGACGTCTTCGAGCTGGGGTGTACACATACACACAAAAGTGAAAGTCATCATCAATCGTCAGAGTTCTGCCAGTGGGAGTACAAAAAGCAAAGAGCAAAAAAAGTGTGTTAAAATAAACTATAAAATGCTATGGGGAGTATAAAATGATTTCCATGATTTAAAACGTTAATTAATGATTTATAATGTTAAAATATTGAAACCACACAACTACACTTTTTACAAATACTTTAATATAAATATATCGAAATAGTTCAATGTACCGAAATACTTAACAATTATAATACTTTAAAAAAGTTGCCAACACTCGTAATTTTGTTCTATGATGACAATAAAGTGTTATTGTATTGTATTGTAATTATTGTCCGTCTAGTTAAATAACCAAATAATAGTAGCAAACTAAACTATTATTTAATCTGTGATATAGAAGATACATCACACAAACATAGGATACACAAATATAGCGGCACACAAAGGCCCTGACCTGGTACGCGGGCTGGCACAGTATCGAGGAGACGAACTGGTGCGGGAAGGGTTCCGCCGCCCGCGTGGCGTACTGCCTCGCGCCGCCCACCGCCACGCGCCCGCCCTGGTACAGCTGGTACTGGAAAACAAACATCATCAACGTTTTAAACAGCAACTTAACTAGCGCCAAAATTAAATAAACATCATCAACGTTTTAAACAGCAACTTAACTGGCGCCAAAATTAAATAAACATCATCAACGTCTTAAACAGCAACGTTACTAGCGCCAAAATTAAATAAACGTCATAAAAGTCATCAACAACAACGTAACTAGCGCCAACATTAAATAAACATCATCAACGTTTTAAACAGCAACTTAACTAGCGCCAAAATTTAATAAACATCATCAACGTCTTAAACAGCAACGTTACTAGCGCCAAAATTAAATAAACGTCATCAAGGTCATCAACAACAACGTAACTAGCGCCAAAATTAAATAAACATCATCAACGTTTTAAACAGCAACTTAACTAGCGCCAAAATTAAATAAACGTCATCAACGTCTTAAACAGCAACGTTACTAGCGCCAAAATTAAATAAACGTCATCAAGGTCATCAACAACAACGTAATTAGCGCCAAAATTAAATAAACGTCATCAACGTCTTAAACAGCAACGTTACTAGCGCCAAAATTAAATAAACGTCATCAAGGTCATCAACAACAACGTAATTAGCGCCAAAATTAAATAAACGTCATAAAAGTCATCAACAACAACGTAACTAGCGCCAAAATTAAATAAACATCATCAACGTTTTAAACGTCAACGTAACTAGCGCTAAAATAAATAATAAACTCAAACTAGCGATAAATGTATATACAGCTGATCTTGGTTCCCACCGTACAAGTTTTGCTTTATTTGAAACTAGATGGCGTTGTATGAAATGTCTGTCGACATTTTCTTTAAAAAAAATACTTAGAGTAGTAAGTTCGGTAAGTTCGATGATTAAAGCAAGAATTTAAAAAGTGTTCATCCTATTGTTACTGACCAGGTTGTCGTAAGGTGCGGCGCGCAGGCGCTGTTGGTTGATGGTAAGCGCCAAGTGGTGCGCGGCGGGTGCGCCGTACTCCGCTCCACCGACGCCTCCAACACCGCTGCCCGACCTTCGGCACACCTGACAAAAAAAATAAAAAAAAACCATTAAAATACTATTCAGGATAGATGTCTTCCTGCAGGGTTAATTTGAACGACGGTCATATTCTACCATATAACAGTACTCATCGTTATGAACAACTATAAATGGGACACCACCTTTGAAATCGTAAAAAAAATTCAGCGTTTGGCATTTTTGTGTATAAAGTAAACTCACCTCCATCATCTGCACGGAGGCCTTGACGTTGTTGCAATGGTATAGGATACAACGTAAACTCACCTCCATCATCTGCACGGAGGCCTTGACGTTGTTGCAATGGTATAGGATACAACGTAAACTCACCTCCATCATCTGCACGGAGGCCTTGACGTTGTTGCAATGGTATAGGATACAACGTAAACTCACCTCCATCATCTGCACGGAGGCCTTGACGTTGTTGCAATGGTATAGGATACAACGTAAACTCACCTCCATCATCTGCACGGAGGCCTTGACGTTGTTGCAATGGTATAGGATACAACGTAAACTCACCTCCATCATCTGCACGGAGGCCTTGACGTTGTTGCAGTGGTATAGGATACAACGTAAACTCACCTCCATCATCTGCACGGAGGCCTTGACGTTGTTGCAATGGTATAGGATACAACGTAAACTCACCTCCATCATCTGCACGGAGGCCTTGACGTTGTTGCAATGGTATAGGATACAACGTAAACTCACCTCCATCATCTGCACGGAGGCCTTGACGTTGTTGCAATGGTATAGGATACAACGTAAACTCACCTCCATCATCTGCACGGAGGCCTTGACGTTGTTGCAGTGCGCGTAGTCGACGAGGTGCGCGAGCGTCACGAACGCGTGGTTGAGCGCCTCCCCGGGCGTGATGCGGCGCTCCTGGTCCATGGTCAGCATGCGCTTCAGGAGGTCGATGAACTCGCGCCGGTCCGCCTTCTCCGCCAGCAGCTGCCCGCCCTCGAGGTCCGTCGGGACGTTCACCTGGAATACACCCGGGAACTTACAAATGTAATCTATTTTATAGTAATAACTTTTAAAGTTTTCGCTAACGCGCTAATTAGTATCCCGGTCAAAATACCTGTGTATGTAATCTATTTTATAGTAATAACTTTTAAAGTTTTCGCTAACGCGCTAATTAGTTTCCCGGTCAAAATACCTGTGTACCTGGGACCAATTTTTTTTAAAATAATTATTAAGTTTATGCGTTCTTACTTGTTATATATAAATATGTTTTGTTGTTATGGTTGAATTCATGAATTGGTGATAAAGTTACAGTCAGATTCATAATATAGTGTACTAGTTCCGTTCCGCAGTTTCACCCGGATGATAATGAAAACGGCTGTGATGGTGATGTTAAAAAGTGGCCTAATTATTAATCCGGAAAAGTAAGCTATCTTCATTCTTAGCTTCATCCAAATCAGTTCATTTTGGAATGAAGAGGTGACAAGCACACACACACACACACACACACACACACACACATACACCGTTAAACTTTAGCGATTATAACATCAGTGTGTTACTAACTTGTCCGATGTCGTCGAGGCAGTTGAAGATGTACTTCCTGGCCTCCTTGCTCTTGATGCCGGTCTCCAGCTCGTGCTCCTCGGGCGTCTTCAGCCGCCAGAACGGGTACGTGCTGTCCACGTCGCGGTAGAAGAACTTCGCTGTCTTACTCGCGCTGGGGAACACACGCGAGAATGACTTAGAGAACATTCCAGATTTATTATACTAATCGTAGCATAGTAGATCCGACCACACAAATTCAAACAAATTCTGTAGTGGTAGGAGTCCGCCTGGGGAAGTACCACACCTTTGCCAGTTATTCAACCGCCAAGCAGTAGTGTGCAAGCATTACTGTGTTCCGGTTTGAAGGGCAATGTTACCAGAGAAATTACTGGGTATGAAGAGATTTAACATCTAATATCTCAGAGTGACGAGCGCAGTGCAGTGCGGCGCAGGATTGTGTTCGCAAGTTCACTATTCTGGTACTGCTACTGTTAGTGGCAGGCGTGACGCTTACCACCAGGCGAACGTCTTGCTCGTCTCGTAATTTTATTGTATTTATAAAATAAAAAAAATGACTGCCATAAAGCTCAGTTGGTAGCATGTCTGCCTTTAGAACTGTAGGGCGTGGGTACGATCCCCAATCTTGAAAAAAAAAAGTGTGACGAACATAGATGTTTGTTCTGTGTCTGGCTGTGTGTTGTGTGTAATCGGCTTTCTATCCCGACTGCTTTGCCAATAGGAATATGCAAGTATATCAATTATTAAAAAGAATAGGATAAATGGAGAGTTTAACTGAATCTGATGCTTACGACGAAAAAATAATACAAATCGGCTGGTAAATTTCTGAAATATAAGCGTTCAAAGTATTTGGAAGGGAGTCATCTGTCCCTTTCTAGCAAAACACGTGCATAGTATAGAATTTGTTTGGAATCGTGAACTTTGACGTCATAAACCTAGTATAGTGCCCTCCCTGTCTAACATGAAACTAAAATGCTTATAACTTCGTTATTTGTGCACACATAAAAAAAATACTTTCGATGATTTGTTTTGTTGCCAGTCAGCTTTTTTGTGAGTCAATAAAAAAACACATGCATATTCCCTATTAAGCTAGAGAAATCTCAGCCATACCCGTCATAATTCTTAAACCTTATGCTAATTAAATAAAGCTTTGATGGAACCGGGTAGATTCGTATGCAGGTTCAAGTCCTGCTAGATGTTTTAATTATTCACACTGTTTATGCGTTAATAACAAAAAAACGCTCAAGTGTGGAAACATTTCGTATAAATATTCTCTAGCGTAGCTTAGGAACTAGGTAGAGTGTACTAAGAGAGTAGTACCTGTTGAGCATGTGTTCGGTGGGCAGACCCTGCGTCTGCGAGATGTATCTGATCTGGTCGTACTCCGAGGAGCCGGGGTACAGCGGCCAGCCGAGGAACAGCTCGGCCACCACGCAGCCCAGCGACCACATGTCGATCGCCTCGCAGAACGCCAGCCCGAGGATGATCTCCGGCGCTCTGCAACATTACATCCTTCATCAACGGTCGTACATACATAGTGCATACACATCATTTGTTTGAATAGATAAAATATACGACATACATTCGTATGTTACATGCACAGAAAATCGAAAGCCCTTCTTAGGTAGACCGGCTGTCAAAACACTGCTGTAAAGCAACTGTATGGAAAACCGCTGTCGCCAGTTTCACAAAGAATTGCATATAAAATTACGACGAAATAATACCAATCATTTGAAGTAAAACGCTCGAAATGCCATTTTGCAAAAGATTAAAATTAATCTAATTACGACGCAATGTGGTTTGGTTTCCTGTGCGTCTATTTACGAGTATTCTCATTTTAAAACCATGTATATTGGAAGAATTGTCATTAAGTATAAATACACTTAATGCCGGCTAGCGCGGCCGTCACATTTCCGTTCTATTCACTTCTCTCTTCAGTGGTTACATGTATGGTTCATGGATAATAAGGTGGTTAGCGGAGTTTTGGTGGGAACACGGAAAAATCATGTCGCTGCATTCTATTATTTTCTTAGACTTGTGTTTTTTCGCGAATTAATGATAAAAAATGGTGGTGTTTTATTCATTGAGTGTTAAATAACATGGACGAGTGTGGGCAAGTGATATAATGTGGTGAAACGTGTCGTTTCGTGTTGTTTTCAAAACTCCGTAAAAGCTCATAGTAAAGTCGCCACAACATTACTAGGGCATGACTTGGACTTGACTATGACTAATTCCGTGTGACTAACTGTAATTTCATGACATATTTGACTTGATGATACTATAAAAACTTGAGAATTCATAAACTTGACACTGGCAGAATGCACAAAGTGCGATGCCAATAACTAAGAAAAAAAAGATGGTAAGCGGGTTACCTGTAGTATCTGCTCTGCAGGTAAGTGTTGCAGACGGCCTTGCTGACGTGCGAGGCGCTGCCGAAGTCGATCACCTTGACGCGGTAGGGCTGCCGCGCCGGCTCCACTAGCATTATGTTCTCCGGCTTCAGGTCTGCGTGGATCAGTCCCAGTTGCTGCACAACACACAACAATACTTACAGACGTTTATAATGATACGCCTGGCCTATCTATCGACGATGATAGCGCACGATATAGACGCTCTGAAGTCATCCTCAGCCCACTGCTAAAGAAAGGCCTCCCCCTTAGACCGCCACAATGTACGACAACGTGCCATTTATATCCACCATTTGCCCGCGACTTTCACAATGTCGTCGTTCCACCTAATGGGTGGTCCTACGCTGTATCTTCCGGTACTTGGTTGCCACTCTTCCCCATCGGTTATCAGATCTTCGAGCGATTTGGCCGCCTGCCCTTTCCTACTTTGACTTGCAAACCCTAAGAGCTATGTCAGTGACATTGGTTCTATGGCGAATATCCTTGTTCCGGATTTTAACCAAACGTCCAAAAGAAACAAACACAAAAAAACTCAGGAGAAAAGAAACTCCGAGCATAACTAAGAAATATTCAACACAGACCAACAAAATCAGTTGGCAGACCATTTGGGTGCTTGAGTTAGAATTTCATACACAGGACTTGATAGCACGAAGCGACGTACCCTGCAACACACAGAACGCCGCGTCTCCATAAACGACCTAACACGTATTTTGACCCTTCGTACCATAGGAATAGAATTCAACAAACCTTGAGCTTCAACAGTGCTGTGAGCACCTGCTGCAGTATCGGCCGGATGTACTTGAGCGGCAGCGGAGAGAACTTGTTCTGCTTCAGGAAGTCGTACAGGTTCTGTTCGAGCATCTCGAACACGAGACACGTGTGCGAGCGGTGCTGGAAGCATTCGTACGCGCGCACGAAGTTGAACTCGTCCGCCGACTCCTGGGAGAGCCGGGATAGGATCGACACCTGGAATAAACAACGTTACATGCATGGCTATAAGAATCATTATCAGTATTACTGTTAGTATTGGGCAGAGCAAGAAATAATGGTAAGAACAGATTAGGCTGCAAGCCCTTGGAAGAGCCGGGATAGGATTGACACCTGGAATAAACAACGTTACGTGCTTGGTAATAAGAATCATTATCAATATTACTATGATAGCGGACAGAACAAGAATGGCTAAGATAAAATTAGGCTGCAAGCCAATAGGCAGGTTACCAAGGACGACTGACATTCGCCAAGTGCAAGTTGGAATGAGTCTCGAGAGAACAAAAGATAGTGCATGGTAATGCAACTTTTCACTAAAAACAAATAATAATAAGTAATGTAGTTATTTACCGATTCAAAGTAATAATTGCACTAAAAATTTATAAACAATATTAATTTTTAAGACTAAAGCGTATTTGTTTTCTGATAATCTTAGGTAGGTACTACATTCAACTACATAAATAGCAAGCTGAGCCCGCATGAAAAATTGTGTTGAAAAATAGCAACGATGATAAAAAGATCTGGAACAAAGGCATAGCCTATGTTCATTGAGCTAATATCTATAGAGTCACAAATGTGCAAAAAAAATGTCCGCGCCAAAACTCGGCGCAAGCTATGCAGTGCGCCGACTTTTTAAACGACTTGAACTACGACAAGACACAAGCGCTCAAGCATACATTGAATACCAATACAAGCGACATAACATCTAAATTCGAACAATTGTGAACTATATAATGCACGTATAGGTATGTGCAACGGCACTCGGACGTTTTTTGACTGATTTCACTTAGTGATTGTGACTTTATATATTAGCTCAATGCCTATGTTCCAGAGTATCAGTTATCCATTTACCAAATTCCATAAAGATCGGCCAAGCCGAGATTGTGAAAACGTACCAAAAAGACAGAAAGCTAAGAGCTAATTTCGAATTTATAATATTATAGTAGTATAAATTATATTTGATCGAGAATCGCAATTCCATTAAGCATATTTCCTTACTAGTGTATCCACAACGGAGCGAATTTCTGAGCAGTGACCAATCAACCTATATCCGCAAGTGGGCCGGAGGTAGCGAGTTATTCTTGGCAATACCTATATCACGTTACATTCAGTATGCATTTTATTCTCGAAGCCGTAAAGTGTATTACACACGTGACTTTGATACATGTGTTTCTGATATGACGCCATGACACACATATGGATGCCCATAGACGTCAGCAGGCTATCAGTTCTCAGGGTTTTTAATAGACTTGTAGTAAACAAGACCATGCACTGGTTACCTAGCGCCTAGTTCACACATGAAAATCGAGGCCGTCCGCGGTAGGAGTGCCAATTGTAGCTACCTTGTTGGCATAGAGAAGGAAATGTAAAGAAAATCAGCTTCCAAAAGCAGTTACTCAATATTTGTTATTTAGCAAAATAGCTTTTAAATTTCACTTTCGTGATACATATGTTGAGGTTATAGCAGTAGCGTTAGAGGATGGTGGCTCAGGTGGATACGAGACGTTTCATCATCATCATCATCAGACCGGAGTCGTCCACTGCTGAACGAAGGCCTCCCCCTTAGACCGCCACACTTTACGACAACCTGCCATTTGCATCCAACGGTTGCCCGCGACTTTTACAATGTCGTTGGTCCACCTAGTGGGAGACCTTCCTACGCTGCGTCTTCCGGTTTGCGGTCGCCTCAACAACCATTATTCCCCATCGGTTGTCAGTTCTGCGAGCGATGTGTCCTGCCCTGCGCTACTTCAACTTGCAAACCTTGCGAGCTATGTCGGTAACTTTGGTTCTTTGGCGAATATCCTCGTTCCGGATTCTATCGCGCAAAGTAACTCCGAGCATAGCTCTCTCCATTGCCCGTTGCGTGACTCTAACTTTCACCAAAAGGCCAGCAGTTAAAGACCACGAGACGAGACGATTATTGCTGCCTTATTACACTGACATCGTCGCAAGAAACTGTTACAAAAGCCGCACTCTTCGCGCTCTATCTCAAAAATGGTACGGCGAGCACTTCCGCTGCACACCTCGCTATACTTGATGGTTAACAGGTTCGCATCCCTACAAGCTATTTCTTTACTTTCTTACGTAGTCTTATAAGATCATCAAAGGCATTTCATATAAATAGTTCAAAGTAGCGCTGCAGTCGGCACACCGCTTCGGCACTCCGTCGTGTAAACACAAACATCCAGGCTACTGGAATACTGCCAAACTTGTTATAATAGACGGGGCAAAATAAAGCGCTTCTTGGATATCGCTATGAAAAAATAAAGACACTAAATTGGAGAAAGTATCCGTTGACGGGTTTCGACTATTCAATAGGACATTCTGTATGCAAAAGCACTTAAGCTAGTTTTTTCTTTATTCACTTTGGCGACTGGGCAAAACAACATTTACGGTTGGTTGAGCATTGGAGCGAAGAGGGAGGGGACACGCGGGTAAAGAACAACTTTTAATGTAGTTCTTGGCACGAACTCAAGCATTTTAGTCTTCGGAGTTGACATTTTTGACGCGTTGAATAGTGTTGTGCAACGCGAACAGAAACTTAAGACGTGGTCAGCCGAGCGTAACGAATGGAAATAACGGAATACTCTTTTATAATATCTACTGTACTCTTAGCTTCAGAAACCAAAGGAGACGGGTCATTCTTGTCTACGCCGCGACACCACAAACTCGTACCAGGTTTATTTTACATCTGCAAAAAATGTAACCGCGACTGTGGCTAAGAAAAAGGCTTCTTTAGCCACGTCAATACACTTTAGACGCTACATAGATCATCTCTTGTGGTTAAAAACAATTCATTAACTATCAATTTTATAGTCTACTAGGTAAATAAAGTGGTACCTCAATCTGGCCCTGGCGCGCATAGCTGGGGTGGTTCTTGAGTATCTTGATGGCGACTATCTCGTTGGTGCCCTTCTTCCAGCACTTGACCACCTGACCGAAGGTGCCCCGCCCGAGGAACTCCAACACCTCGTACCTGAAACACCATGACGGAGACACGATGAGAAACTATACTCCAGGTCAATCGCTGTTATGGTCAAGTAACAGAACGATTTTTTTAGTAGTAGGTCTTCTCCACAGGAGGTCATCTGAGGTACCACAGCAATATCAGATATTCTGCCTCCAAGTAGTAGTGTCTGAACATTACTATGTTCCAACTGTAGCTAGTAAAATGACAGGACTTAATGAGACTTGTGCCACTGAATGTCACAAAATAATGAGCGCCTAAGCAGCATTTCCCTGGAAATTGTGGTTTAGTCGACATTGACTCATCGACTATTCTCAAAACAGCTTACCCTTAAAATAAAGACCTGTTCGCCGAATGACTTATTCTCAAAAAGGCCTGTTCGCCTAATGCGTTACACTCAAAAAGGCCAAATTAAAAAAAATACAATTTATTAAAATTTTATACTAAAGATAAAATTAAAAATTGCTTAAAACACTGGCTACATATTACGCAATGTCTTGCAAATGCATGACGGGAAGGCGCTACCTCTCACCATCAAGGGAACATCTTGTTATTTCTCTGTGCTTAAAAATCGTCTGCAGTAATCATTTATCACGCTATGTTTAATTACTGAATGACTGATCTCGAGACAGGACAGGACAGGAACCAGTCCTGCCATAATTTTCATAACCAATTAATTCTCAACTTTATATATTGATTTTTGCTCAAATAGATTTTTTTTTCTCTTTATTCAAAACCCTAGATGAAGGGTAAGCTCACCTATTGGACGAGGAGTAGAGCACCTCATGCTGGACCAGCTGGTAATCGCCATCAGCGCCACAGCCGGAGCCTGTACCAACACGGCGTCATCGTAACACGGCGGCGCGGGCAGTGCATGCGGACATACGACACGGCCACGTTAATTAAATCTATAGAGAACCATTGCAAAATGCACAATATACCCCAAGGGGACGTCAGCGCAGGACTGATCGCGCCCACATCGAATAAGAACTGATTCTAGTAAAGATTTAGTGGTTTCAGTTTTTGTGGCAGTAAGATCATAGGAATCTAAGCCCCCTCTGAGCATAGAGGAAAAGGTCTAGGTTGAGCTAATCAATCACCATAGTCCATATTCAGAATGAAGGAGAGGAATAGAGTCAGACATATCTTGCAAAAAATCTTTCGATCGAGCTCAGAAAACTATATGCAATGATTCAATATCGGATATCATTATTACTAAGGAATAATTTAGAATAGCCGTAACTATCAGAGAGCTTGTCACAAGGATGATGTATAGTGTTGTGTGTTAAAATAAGGAAATTAATTTTGATGACATTTCGATCTTGAAGCTCTCGCTTCCACAGATTAAAAGTGTCTACCATTTATTTGCAAGGACATTTTGTCTTTGCTAATTTTCAAAACAATCGCATTATTTTTTATTATAGCTACATAAAATATAGATGATTTGAATTTTACTTCAACGTTTCCATCGGTCAGACAATTTTTTGGTTAGACTAACTCCTTTATTCTTGCGCTTCTGAAAGTACTTCTATTTTTGATGACATTCCCCAAGATTTATATTTTCTAGGGTGAAAAATTTGGTGCATACTGTGGTCGATTCTGACGGTTTTAGTTGACAGTTCTAAACTGATTAAAATATTGCTGTCACTTTTTTACTAGGCATGTTAGCTAAGGACAGCAATACTTTAGTTAGTTTAGTTCTGTCAACTTTAACCTTCAGAATTGGCCACAAAGTGGTAATTTTTTAAGGCTAAAGTTGACAGTTCTAAACTTATTAAAATATTGCTGTCATTTTTTTACTAGGGTTGTTAGCTAAGGACAGCAATACTTTAAGTTAGTTTAGTTCTGTCAACTAAAACCTTCATAATCGACCACATTGTTATCTATTTTCTTAATAATACTGCATTGTGTCTGTCAAGATTGTAAGCGATGTCAAAAGATATAAAATAAAAAAATAAAAAACTTAAAGAACAGGTGCGTGAAATAATTGTTCAAAATAAGTGGCATTTTTAATGGAAGAAATAGTTGGTCCTGCATTTCCTGAATGAACAAATATCGTATACAAACTTGACGAGTAGATATAAATTTATGTATTGGTTCGTTGACGAGTAAACCAGCAAAGAATTTTAATCGATACCATGAATTACTAAAAATAATCGATGTTAATCGAGGAAAATGGAGTCGATTAAAGATTATTCGTGTGTTCAGAGAAATTGATAATTTCACTATTAGTTTCGTCATCTTTACAATGCTAATGGTGATAATTATCGTATAGAAATTGATCATTTCTCAGTTAAGTGTCGATATTTAAGATCCGTGGGTTGCACAAGACTTGTATTCATGTTTTGTACGTTCGTCTCGCCTATCTATTAAATATAGCGAGGCGAGGCGATATGGATAGGCGATATATTATTAGCAAAAATAAATCAAGGTTTGTTGAATGTATCTCTTCGTAACTACTCAATTCCGATTTTGAAAATGACTTCACTAATACGAAGCTACATTATCATTGAGTGGCAATTATAGGCTGTTACTTCCTCAGTGTGGCCAAAAACGAAGGCAGTTCGTCATAGAATAGAATAGAATAGTCATGTATTCGTATGAGTGTATGTGTGTAGTGTAAGCTGTGTAAAGGCTAACGCACATTACGAGCGGTCCACAGCGGCATCGCATCGTAACATTGATGACATTTTGCAAAACTTTGCGATGCGATCTCGGCTAACCGCTTGTATGATGCAATTAATCTTAACGCCCGCAGCACACTATCGCAGGCGTTGTGCGATTTTATAGCAATTATTCTTTATGGCACTCTCTAGTTAGTACTCTTTTTTTTTAATAACCTCGCATAATTTCTTTCGCTTGCCTCTGTCTATCCGACATACCATTTCCATGTACATGTATTAAAGTGTGAACTATCGTTTCTCAATTTGTAATGACGTGTGCGACGTTTTCTTTTGTTTAGTTACCAGTGTGATCACGTTCGACTGCGAGGGTGTGCCACGGGCGTTTCGTAAAGAAGGTAACAATTGGTTGACATTACGTTTGTGGTTACCTTGCGGCTGGGGCGGGTGGTTGGCACCGCCCGCCGCCAGCTGCTTGCTGTGCGCCGTCGTCGTAGCGGCCTGCGGTGCCGTCTTGTGGACCTGGCTCCGGCTCTGCTCGCTATCTCCGACGCTGGAAACGACAACACACTATTACACACTGCTTTTCTATGAAAACTGACGTGGCCGTGGTTTTGACACGTTTTTGTTTAATTTATACGGGAGTAATCAATACAATACTCATGTTTAATTAAGTCGGATACTCTCTCGACACTGACTCGATTATCTCCGTTCTGTTTGAGTGCGAAGCTAGGACGCGGCCGCACGCTCGATGGGCTCTGTTTTCACTCCATGAGAAAGGTCACTGGCTAAGTGGTTATGATCGAAACTATAGTCGGAGTGGGCGACTTAATTAAACGTGAATATAGATGTATGGAATAGCTATTTTTATGTGTTTCTGTGATGTTACCCTAGTAAAATATGTTCACAATAATCAGTCTTCAATAATAATCTAAAATATAAATTTGGACGTATTTGTTATTTTATTCGTAATAGTTTTGAATTTGACCGCATTGTGCCTGATTTGCAAGGATATTGTCTAAGTTGGAGTGTGCTTACCTAGAAGAAACCTATTTACTATGGATTTGAAACCATTATATTGTAGTTAACGGGAAACACTGACTCTGGCAGATAATTCCACATCCACGCAAGCCTATAAATATTAAAAAATAAAAACGCTGTGCGAATAAAAAATACGTTATCGTAGTGCGTACATGGGGAAAAATATAAATAGTTTTTTTTAATATGTATTAGAGTGACGAGACGAGCTAGATATCCAGAACCTCAGAGAGTTGATATTACCCAGTTTGAAAAATAGCAAGCAAGTAGTTACAGGAAAAGGTTCCTCCATTTTGCAGCACAGCGTAGCAGTAGATAAGATACCAAACGCCAAGGGTTATCAGACGACCCTACGCTGCAGATGTTGGCAATTTGTAACAATGGCCGTCCCTTATCAGCCGGAACCTTGGGGCGACTTCTGATTACTGTAGCATTGTTGATTCACTAGTTTGCATAGATAGGGAAGAACTCTTTTAAAAGCCAAGATAACTTAATATTTTTATTGCCTCATTAAGATTTGATCATAAATAGGTCAATACACAGCTGGTAGGGGCTGTAAGCCGAAAAGCCGAAAATAGCGAGTGGCGTGGGAGAGGTCTATTATATTTTAGTTATATTCTGGTTCCAGAAAGTTTTGATGCATTTTCTACGGGAGTATCTTTTGTACGTAGTACTTTAATGTGCTCCGTCGCAGAATGTCCCATTCCCGAAATGTCTACTGCACGCAAATCGTCCCTTTCGCAAAATGTCCCTTTCTAGCACTTACCACAGAATAAATAATAGTACTACGTACAGAAAGATCACTCTGCAAAGGAATTGAAATAAATAAGGACTATCTACTAGACAATAAAGTAGCAATTCAACTCGCTCAGCACTGGATACCGCTCGCTATATTCATCTAAATATACTGTTCTCTTTCTATCACGTATGCTTAGTTACGTGCGACGAGGCTAGCGTGCGGGCGGCCACTGACCTCAGCCTTGCATTGTCCTCTCAGAGCGGAGCACCGGCCGAACATACCTAAGCTGCGGAGTGACACCCTCCTGCACTTTTTTTAAATAAAAAACAAAACCCCCCTCTTTCTCTCTCAATCCCACTCAGAAAAGACGAAGAACATACATTTATACCCAAACACATTACCTCATTTCTAGGGATTGTAGCTTTGAAACAATCATAAGCATTTAATATTTATTACAATACAGCTAATTTTAAAGGCTTCAGTAGACAGATCAAATTTTATTTAAAATATTGCAGTAATTAGTTGCTGTAATTAAAAAGACAGCATTGTTTTTAGTAAGTTTAGATCTGTCAGCTAAAGCCTCGAGAATTGGTTGTATTGTACAAAAGAAAACTATAATAATTAAACATGTTTTTTTTTTCAGAAAGAGACTGCTTATGTACGGCCGGGATAGTGCTCGAGAAATTGAAGCAAGTAATACTTTCACGCGTCCTTTCTATTCCAACGTTGTGAATAAAAAACTTCTATAAATAGGGAAGGGTATTTCGGTGCGAAAAGGGTCTATGCGAGAGTCCCCGCGTCTATGGAGAGAATTCATTGTGCTGGCGCATTCCCAAACGACAAGGGTACCACCCATCTCAAAATAAAGTTAAAGACATTTAGATGTACAAAATAAAAATGCAATATTATGAAGGAAACTTTGTGAATTGTGAGTTTAATACTTTTCGCTGTAATAGTAAAAACCGGATTGGAGAAATATTCGGAAATGGAGATAGCTTATCCCCTATAAACACATAGGTTACTTTTATCTCGGATAAGTAGTAGAAGTACTTTGTAGATTCAATGCCGCGGGCGATCCTTTTAAAATAATAAATCTTACATGCAGCACATGTTTTACAGGGTATGTGGTGCAGTGCAGGGGTCCTTGGCTTACGCCGCCGCTGTCTTTTGGTCCGACTTTGTTTTTGTGGAAGTTGTATTATTTTTATTCTGTAGCGCAAGGAAGAGTGCGTAAGGGAGAAAAGGCATCCGCGCTTCTCACTTGCCAAGATATCCACGTTCATAGGGATTAACTTTATTTTTACGTAGTTTTTCCATGATCTAACTCAGTCAAAATCCTGACCAAAGACAATAAAACTAATAATACAAGACTAAAAAAAATATGTGCATAATAATAATAAAATTTATTTCAGACATTAAAAAGTCCACATCAATAAAATTATTACAATAGACAATAGACAATAGTTTATTCGTGGCAACAGTATAAACAAAAAAGCAGTTACACAGAACACGGAAATGTAAAACATAAATAAATAATACTACTACACAATTACTTACTTTTATTACTTACATTTACATTAATAAATATTTACAAGAAGTTTTTTTTTTAAATTAATACCGGACAATATCCGTACTGAAGGTCTGAAATCCGGGTATTGTCCTGACCAATCCGTAAGGTTGGTAACCCTGTTTACGACGCTACCACTACTTAAGAGTTGCGTACCAACTTTTATTATTATAAGAAAAAATACACGTAAGTAAATCTTCCACTAATAAATACTGTTAATTCTACAAAACATAACATCATAATACTAACTTTCCAGTTTGTCTCTTCCAAGCGGATGGTTTACTTTATGTAGAGCAACATTTTGTATAACACGATAAAACTAAGTAGGCATTACGTCTAGATTCTGGCAGTATAGGGATTCTCGAAACTTTTCCCTTCCGCCAACATAATTAACTAGCACGACACGTGTAGAATTTAGTTTCATGTAGCAAAATGTCACTTCACAAAAAGTAAACTGCATTGTGGACGCATCTTATGGATTTCTTTGAATTTTGGTTCATGCCCTCTGCCACAGGCTCATGAGAGGTACAATCTGACATCTGTCTATCTAATCGTGATCCTATGATATGAATTTAGTAACTAGTTAAAAAAAAAACAACTCACATATCCTCCAAATCGAAGTCTTCGTATTCATCATCCTCGCACTCATACTTAAGCCTAGGTATGGACAGATCCATAGTTACATTATCACCATTAAAAAAACCACTACACTTCACTCAAACATAATCCAGAATCACATAGAGACTTGTTCGAAACATTTAGACGCGTTCTTAAATCGAATTCCGAATCGCGATACAAATTTTGGCCATTTTGAAATGCGTGCGCGCACAGTACGTTAATAGGGGTGTAGCGACGCTTCTGAACTAAGCATTATAGACAGGCAAGCCGAGGGTTGTAAAGGGGATGCCAGGTAGCCGGGGCAAACTCCGGGCACCCTAAATTCCCAGCAACGGGCCCGTATACCGGCGGCCCATTCTACTATAATGAACCTGCGCCGGCACAGTTTTGTTTGCGTGTGAAATTGTTTACTTGTTATTAATTAATATCTATTGTAGTCGCTTTGGAATTTGTTGAGTGTACTATACTATGTGACCGCGATGCGTTTTTCAACTTGATTTATTGAAATAATAGAATCTCTGCGTAGGCGCACCAGCTATTCTATTATCTCTATTATATTTTTCTGGAATAAAAAGCAGTTTTTGTTTTAAACCGAATTATAATCCACCTTCGTACCAAAATTTACCCAAATCTGTTTAACCGTTGAGAGCCCCGAAAATAGATACGATATTGTAAGCGACAATAAAATGTTACTATTGAAACACATCATTTGTGTAAGTGCCAATTAGTTAAATAATCCAGATTACCCAGTACCTATTAAGTATAACATTAAGCACTGTGTGTTCAATGGGTTTTCAAACTCGATTTCCTGAGTAGATAAGTGCGAATATAGTTATTCGTTTTAGGTCTTTCCTAAGTTTGTTTCCACATTTGACCCCATATCAAGCATTCACTGGGAAAACCATAGGAATATACCACAATGATTGAATCTTAAGTAAACAATCTCACTGCAAAGTCGAAACGACAAGCGGGCATCCAAGCGACGCGAAAAACTTGACTATCAGTTTACCGTATATTTAAAATTGACCTAAACCATTTAGGAAATAAGCGGCGAAAGAGCGGACAGCTTTGAACCGAATGCAAACAGAAAAGGGATGACTTTTCCAAATCGCAAGAACTTAGGACGAGAGCGACGGACGCGGAGCATCGAGATAATACAAGGTTACTGATATGGTAACGGTATTCCTACGCCGAAATCATTGTTAACAACTTTTACTATGGGCCCAACGCTGCGGGTTGATCGGAGTACAAATTAGCTTGCACAGAACTGTCTATAATTGTAATTGTATACCACAGTATATTATGATATTGATGCGTTTTTATAACACGTTTTATTGGAGTTAATCTTCTGTATGTAGGTAGTATGTTAGTAATATACTAGAGGTCGCCCACGACTTCGTCCGCGTACGGAAGAAATTCGGCCCGCTCCCAAAATTCCACCACTTTCAATCATCCCGAGCAATATTTTTAGCCTACTCAACTCTACCGACATGACCGACTCTACTGACTTACCCCCCTTGAATGAACTACCCAAATATCAATTTTCATCACTAAAAATTCAAAAACAAAAACCTTTCCATATAACATCCCCCCCCCCCTTCAATCGTCCCTGTATTTTTTTTTTAATAGCATTTTTTATTTTAAATGATCTATCGAAATCCAAATTTTCGTGACTAAAAGTACAAAAACAAAGGACTTACATACAAACTTCCCCCCCCTTTCCCCCCCTTGGGGGGACGAATTTCGAAAAATCCTTTCATAATACACAACTACGCATCGAGACGAATACACCCTCCAAATTTCAAGTCTGTACGACCAGCGGTTTGGGCTGTGCGTTGTTTGTCAGTCAGGACAGAGCCTTTTATTATATTAGATAGAAAATAGATTTCTGTTACAGCACTGGCAATGGTAAACAACGGCAGCTAAGTTCAAATTACGATAGCTTAATGAAGTGAAAGCTTCAAAGGCTTCTATATTCCATTTTTATCATCTCCGTCAGTGAGGCGTAAGATCTCCGTAATGAATTTGCCGTTGCCTATTTCAAGGCTAATTCATCATGAGCAACCTTGTTAGCTTCTACTTTATCTTAATAAAACTGTAACAAGGCTGTCTGGTACTTACTTTAATACATTTTTTCTCAATGAAAAAGTGATTGTTTCGAAATGGAAGCTTTTGTTTGATAGATGCTGAATAAGTCTAGAATAATTTGTACGTTTTGGCTTTTATAGTCTGATGAAGTACACACAGGGTCAGTCCCATTTAATATCCTGTTTAAATAAACTACGCGACATGGAACAATATGTTAGACCTCCGCAGGTAGTTTTTTTGAATATATCTTTATTTCAATCCCAATTTTGATTTTCCGCTAGGACTTTAATTTGCATAATGTTCCGAATATGGTATGCGTGCTCCATCCCTAGACTACGTTTTAACTTAACGCCAAGCAGTCTAACGCAAACCTGTCTACACACAGCGACAATGATAAAATGAATGGACGGGAAATAGCGCACGGATTTTAAAGACTATCGGCCTTACTTAAAAAAACTTCTCAACCGTTAGTCACTGCTTAAGATGCTCTGCCATCTTCTCTCTGAAATGAAGTTGCACGTGCTAGAAAAAGACAGAGAAGTTTAAGCAGTGACTAAGAGGATCGAGATTATTTTAGGTAAGGCTGTAAATGTTGAGCGCCAGCTCTCCACTCGCGTCAGTCATACTTACTCTGTCTTTGCGACATGCGAGCCGTACGATACAACAATACAAACAAATCCAGGATCACATTCCTCAAGTAAATACACATTAATCACTGTATTTAATTTATTTATTATTAGGCACTTACAACAGATCATATTATTTTGTCACAACTGCGATTAATTTCAATAAATATGTACGGCTAATGGCCATTTTGAGGCGATCGTAATGTTACGAGACAGAGAGACTTCGGAAATCCTACGTCAACGCTCGTGATTGTTCGAGATTCGAGAGCAATAGATAAATACTCTGTAATAAATGTTTTCTCTTTTTTTGTCATGCAGTAACTAGATTCTCTATCTCTATTTTCCGGCAAATGTAATTTGCATACATTCAGCTAGGTATGCTTGATTGTGTTGACTTGTTAATTTTGAACGATTTGCAATGGCTAGGCCCGTCCATTCCATTATCATAGTCGCTGTGTACACAGATCATATACCTAGCCTGTCGATGGCTCGTGAACATAATTTCTCCTACTAACACGACTCATCTTTGCAGGCAGGGGCCGAAGTAACGTTCTATGCTTGCGATTGGCCAATCACTGAGATGACGCAATCTAAGTTATGAAATACAATGAAATTCTGACGTAAGTACTCGCAGTGGCTAGCAGTGGTTTTTAAACTACAAATTTTCGTATGAGGGGAAGACGGACGATCAGTCATCAGGATTTATAGTCTTTGCCTGTGTATTTAGAACAATTAAAATATGTAATACTAACGTGACGTCTCGACAGCAGGGTCTGGTGCAAAGCACGGGTGGGGCGGGAAGCGGCGCGGGCGGCGGTGACCGCTCCGCATCGCACGCGCGACTCGGCACGGCGGGCGCGGCGCAGCAGCCCGGCCCGACGCCTGACCAACACCTTTTCTGCAAATACCACGTTATGTTGCCATTATCACTTGTAAAATAAGTAAAAGCACATGTTACTGAAACATTTTCGCTGCATAATACTCGTAGTTATCGACTTCAAAACTACGTAGAAGCTGCTAGTTAAGTCACAATTTTTTTACTAAAGCATAATTTACTTTTTTGGAGTTGACAGTGAACTACTATACTATCTTCAAAAATATTTATAAAAAATACGACTTGACAGAAAGCAGTGTGATGCCAAAGAAAAAAAATGTTCTGTCATGTGGATTCAAAGTCTATCAAAGTGAAAATACCAAATGAAAAAGATTAAATCGAGCAAATCAATCACAATGCAATTGAACCAAAGTCCGTATAAATGTATATCGCTTCAGCTTAAGATTTGAGGCAACCTAATATTACTAAACACTGTAAAAAGTACATATTTATTTAACTAATCAAACTGTACAACAATAAGAAGCTTAACAAGTATATCATAAGGATATTTATTGAATAAACGTATTTATGACAAAAACCGTTGTGTCAAGTAAATAACATTACTACCTAGCGCAGCAGATTCATAAAATGTTCACCCACCCTCACTCAGTTGTTCTGCACAATATCTAGGCAATCTTCAACATAATTTTAAAGGTCTAGTCTACATAAATAAATGTCATATAAGCGTGTATTTCATATGACATCTAGCTCAGTAGTCTAGCAAGCCTTGCTTATAATGGCGACACTGGGGGTCCGGTTCTACTCGTAGAACCTGTCTCAAGTAGACACCAACTAGCTATAGTATGGCAGGTGCTTAACAGCAACTAGTATAACATCTAGAACTAGCCTAGCTACTGGCATAAAAATATAAGCTGACTTAATAAATGGAAAACCAGCCGGGTGGTAGCCCGAGTTTCGTACCGAGGATACCGGACAACGAAACAAGTACACTTTAAAATAAAATTCAACCTACTTTAAACAATACGTAATAGGTATCGATAGACCTCGGTAGGACACTTAATTTTTTTAATTAAAAAACACCGGTCTTAAACCGACATCAATAAAGTTTTGTATACAATCTGTAACGAAAAAATTGAACAATACTAAAGGTGTATGTATGTACTCATCATTATGAACAACTTTTACTATGGGGACAAACATGAAAAATCAAAAAAAATAACAGCTGTTCCATAAAAACTGACGTGGTTTTGACCCATTTTTGTTTTATTTATACGGGAATACTCACGTTTAATTAAACACGTTTCAAGTTTCGGTTCACGTTTCACGTTTTAACGTGAGTATTCCCGTATAAATAAAACAAAAAAGCTGTTCCATACATTTTTTCCAAGGTCAATAAACTTTTTGTATGGAACTGCTGTTTTATTTTCGCGATTTCAAGTTTGTCCCCATAGTAAAATTTGTTCATAATGATGGGTACATACAAACTCTTCAGTATTGTTGAACCTTTTTGTTACACATTGTACATACATAATTATACAGAGTATAAAAATAAAATGGTGCATTAGTTTAACATGCTATTGGTGATTGGTACATACATCTGCAGACTGCACAATTAGTGTCTCAATCAAGTTATACCTACAACAAAAAGTTTCAACGTTTTCCTGTAGTTACATGATAATTACCCGCGAAGCAAATAGGACGGTGATTATTTCGTGCTAATGAGATCAGCCACAATTAACGTTTATTAAACAGCCAATGACCGATGATGATGATTGTTCCTTTTATTACTTAATTATAGCACGGTAGAGCGACACGCTATCTATTAAATATCAATTGTGTCCTAGAAAATGTTCTGCTCACAGGTAAATGGAATTAAGTAACCTACTTAGTAAAGTGAATTATTGGAAATCGATAATTATGTAGGCTTTCCAATAAGGATATTAGCGGAAGATTAAATTATAAAATAATTGGTCGACAACCAGAGATGGTATTCTTTAGAGATGCCCAAATACTCAGCGCTTGAGTCAACTAAACACACACCACATTTGTTCATGCAGGCGTAAAATCACAACAGTTGCAATTTGTTTATTTATTTATTTTGGCACACAAAACAGAATATGTATAATCAATACATTTCCGAGCAAAATGAGAATAGATGCATTTCAATGAGAATTTTCATATATATATTTTTTTCATTGGTGAGAGGTTGATTTGTCTGCTGTAAGCGTGTGAAAATATAGCGAAATTTAATAAAATGTTTTATCGGTAGTTTTGTTAAAATACCACAGTGAAAATGTAAACTATAGGAACCGAAATTACTTATGACTAGGTATGGTGATTTATTTTTGCCATACATAAAAAAAATACCCTGGGATGTTTCTAATTAGACGTTTAACAAAATGTAAGTCAAAGAAAGTACATTACATACCTACATACATAAGTGCAATATCATAAGCCAAACTTAGATTAAACATGTTAGTTGTGATATTAAGCAGAGTTTTAAGCACTCCTAGTGACGGAGTGAAATCATTCCTCCCGAATCTAAGGCATCTCTACAAAGTATCATATCCATGGTCAGAAACAGAAACCTTTAAATCTTACCCTGCCACAGTAAACATTTCTTTGAATCATCATCATGTTATGGAATCTACGTGTCTTACTTAAAAACGTTGCTTAAGTTAAGAACCGTGTACTTGTACTCCATTGTAATTACTAATAATTCTTCGACCATAGTTTATTTATTTATTTAATAACATACAAAACAGAATGCAATAGTTTAAGGCTATCTCATAAGTTACATTTTATAGATCTGTACTACATTCTAAAACTAGGTAGGTATACCTGCATTAATAATAGAAGTATTTAACATAATATACACTATAGGATTAGGTATAAAAAACCCAATAGAGGCAAATCTGGGTCAAATTATAGTCTTATAGTCGCTCAGCGAAATAATTTTAGCGTCTGTGGTAGGTCAACGAAATAATAAGTGGTTAATTGAGCCGCATGTTCCAGGGGAAGCGACAATCAACGAACATGAACGATAGCGCTTGATTGGAATTTAGCCATAGGCACTCGTAGATGGAGTATGGACAAATAACGGCATTTAAAAATATGATGAGACGAGCACGACGTTCGCCTGGTGGTAAGCTTCACGGCTACTCACAACAGTAGCAGTGCCAGAATTAGGCACTGCACTGCGCTCGTCGCCCTGATATATAAGAGGTGAAATCTCTTTATGCCCAGTAATTTTCTCTGGTAACATTACCCTTCAAACCGAACCACAGTAATGTTTGCTTACTACTGCATGGCGGTTGAATGCGGCAATGGTGTGGTACTTCTCCAGGCGGACTCTGCAATATAGTCAAACCAATACAAGATCCCATAAGAATTGTTTGCTGTGATTAATAATATAAGCCTCTTGGAGCTTAATCTGAATAATCCGGTTTATTACCTTCACACTTTAAGTTAGCATTAAATGGAATTAAACAAATTTGTTTACTGAGTTGTATAAAAATAAGTGTTCAATACGTAAACGAGGTTCAAAGTAAATATAACAGTGTGCACACATACACATTTACGTTATCGTTATCATTACGCACGTCACGAATATCGTCAACAGCGTACGACCCCTAATGTGCCACGCCTTGTTTACAAATGTACTACTCTAGTATTCTGTTAATAGCATTGTTATAAATAGCTATTGTAAAAATATAGCACTTACAAAGAGGTAAACAAGGTTCTTAACACTGAATAAAATGGTCACAGTGGGCTGTTAAACTAATCTACTAGTCACTATAGGAATAACCTAGATAACTTGAATTGGACAAAGTCAAGTGGGATAGCTCAGACTCCGTGAAGGCACAGTGCGACTATGAAAGCCCCTGAGCAGACTATGTCATATCCACTCTCATGTCGTCTATGCTCGAGCCCCAGGGTACGCAAGACCCATTCAAGACCTTAATAATGTCATTCCTTGCGAGATCAAAGTAGCCAAAATACTGGGTGAAAACAATATAACTCTAATGGAATGGGATACGAGTAAATATATCATCTACTCGACACTAACTTGAGTTTACAGTGGAGAAAATTCATACTCAGTAGATGGCAATAAAATAAGCAATAAAAAGAAAGACCAACTGATAACCCCGTCGCACCGTCTAGTCAAGTCGGAGAGGCCAGTGTATATTTTGGGGCCCGCGATCTACACCCGTATACCAGCTTCCGTTCGGGATGTTCCTTCCACCGGGTGCTTCAAAACCAAGCTAAGAGCGTGGTTAGATGAGAGTTTGTTTTATGACATTGAAGCTTATTTAAAAAATAAGAGATTATTAACGTATTTGTAAATGTGTTTTTTTCTACATATAAAATATTGCCTATTGTCTATTTTTATAATTATTATTAAATGGTTATTTTTTGTGCCATTTATTTAATGAAATTTGACGTGTAACTTTGGTGTTATTACACAAAACGTCTCCAATTCTAACTGACAAGTGACAACCAAAAGCAAAGTCTAGTCTAGTTTAAACAACATTATAGCGGAAAAAACATTCCAATGCGCCAGGCCAACCTATAATGCGTTTAGGGTCAAGCAAATCAATATATAGAAAGAATAATTTATTGCGTCGCAGCGCGCCACTGCCACTGCTGTTAAGTCCAGTTTTTTTTAAATAATAAGATAGAGTTATACAAGCAGACTGGTAACCTAATGGTAAGTCGTCACCGTCGCCTACAGTCTCACTTCTTGCTTACTGCAAAACAAGACATTTCTAACATTTATCTTGAACCGCATCAAGATAGGACATGAGGATAGAGAGACCGCCTGAAGAAACGCAGTAAGACTTAATTCACTAGTTTAACTTCATACGATAACTACAATAAACAAGACAAGGCAAGAGGATATTTAACCCATGGAGGATACTGTGTTAACCAAAAGACGCCTTCAAAATAAGGACAGCGGTGATCATACGTGATATGATCAGACCGTGACCCAAAACAGGATGGACCAGTCTTAAGAATAACAAACTTTTGGTGATATAAAACTCTAGATACCTCTATACACTCACTGTACTTACAGAAGATACTATTGTTTAAGCAAGTAATAGTTCCGCTTGACGTACTAACTAATAATTTATTAATATTAGTCCCTAAATTGAAAACAAAAAGTATCTCTATCATCTCTATCTTTATTATTGCAAACATCAATGACGTTACGAGTAAGACACAGAACAGTAAAATCACTACGTACTGGTGGGCTAAAATGATCGCGTTTAGCAATTCTGCATATAATATGATCCTATGATTTAGCAAATGATTCTATTATGAAATTCATTACTTTGACAGTTTTCTATAGAAAGTCGTAAAATGGTCGATGGAAGATGAATTGCTTAAAGTCAACTTGCAGATTCGTTAGAAGTTACTCGAGAAAAACTTTTTACAATTCATTCTGCTAAGAATTCATCAGATGAACTGCTCTTAGGGGAATTGCTGTTGCACCAAAATACTGATTTAGAAAGAACATAATATTGGCACTAAGTACTAAGAATGCAGTAAACAAACATTAAACAGTTAAACACCAATTCATGCGTAAACACGCGTCAGTAAATGTTCATATGAAACTCGGAATAAACCCATCGCCGATTTTAGTACAGGCACACGAGCGACCTATGCAAATCGGCCCAATTTAGAATGTTTTGAATAGGTCGTTTGAGCTCTAGGAAAAATAGTACAGTATGAATGTAGAATAACGATCATGCACGGGGCACAAGAACACAGTTTCCAAGGTGGTAATATTGTTCAATTTTATCCGCTGTCATTTTTATTCAGTATCATTCACTATATATGTATAATATTATACAGTTTCGCTTCAGTTTCATCCGCGATCATATTGTTCAGTTTCATCCACGTTTCCTTTATTCAATTTCATGCACTTGGGCAGGACTTAATTTTTGGTAGGAAACATGCATATTGACCATTGACCATGTCAAAAGTATAGTAATTAATCATTAGTTGCTGAGTGTAACGGTAATGCAGCTGTATCTTTTTGCACTACTAAGTCGCAGGCTACACCGAAATGACATAGGGCGCGGACATGGCACGGGCTCTATTCAGATTCCATACCAAATTCATTGCAATAAGGCACAATTTAGAACACATCGAACGACGTTCATCGGGCGCCAACGCGCCCGATCAACGGTCGTCAATGTCTTATTTCAATGAGTTTAGTATGAAATTTGAATGGAATGGCACGCTGTGCCATGTCCGCGCCCGACGCCATTTCTATGTGGCCTGCGCCTTAGAGTCAATCCAATCTAGAAAAGTAGACTTTATTTATTTATTTGTCTCTGCTGCTACTGGTTTTCCATTGTAAAGCAAATTCTATTAATTAAGCAAATAATAAGTTATACCGGTAAGACATCTTTCAGGTACTGAACTCTTACATTATAACTGGGAGAGGCCATTGGTTCTTAAAACACAGTTTTTACTAGTTTAGGAGCCTTTGGGTTCATTTTGTAATTATATCACTGATTTGCGGTAAATAAACCATTATTATTATGTACTAACTGGCTATGTATAAATAAAATATGTATACCCTTCAACGATAATATTTAGAAGTCTCTGAAGATGATAATTTAATTTACAATCGAATTGTTTTCGTGCAACATCTTTAGACGAGTTTTTAACATGTATTTGGTTACGTGAAACTAATTGGATTGACAAGAATATAAAGCTATAAACCTAACCTCTGTCCTTTCCAAGTTCTTGTTGCCCAAAGTTGTGTGAAAATTAAGCGCTACGTTACCTCCTAATTTAGTTTACATTCCGTTTCACGGAATTATTATACAATTAGGTTTACACGAGCCCCAAAATTCTCGGTGGCCATCAAAATATAAATCCAAACTTCTAGACGTAAACAAGTCTAGTTTCAATAATGAGTTACTTGGTATTGTTATATTTGTAATGTCACGTCTTGGTGGGTATTCATGGTAATGAATGATGAAACTGGCCGCGCCAGACACCGTCTTGCCAGGCGCAAAGCTATTCTCGAAATTGGAGGCTACCAATATAATTTGTCACTGAGGCGCGTCTGTCAAATTTATGTCCAAATATTCTGAACTAAGACTACGAGAGAATATTGTCTGGCGCGCAAACGAATCTACAAAAATTCCTACGAGTATTATTTGCTGGGAATAATTGCCAAGTACTTAATTGATATAGTACATTATGATACAAGTGTGCTATGTTGGTCATTACACTAGAGGCGGTATTATGCGCACGAGCCGCAGGCGAGCGCGATAAGGAAGCCGAAAGTGTAATGACCAACATAGCACAAGCGTTTCATACGACTGTTCACACTTGCGAGGAAAAAATAAACTTTTTTTGATAATATCAACCACACAGCGAAAACGTCAACAAATATTAGCGGAAAATGGCGCCCAAACTAGCAATGCGCGCGCAGGTTGACAGTTACTTCAGCCGCATAAAAACTCTTTGTTGGTATTACAAAAAAACTGTAAGTATTACCCGGCTATATTAAGAATGCTTCGTATACACACATCTAATTGCAGTCACGTACAAACTGAACTTTACCTAAATCTAAACCTAAATCACGCGTGCGTAATAGCTTGGATTATGAGCCTAAAACCGATGTAATAAGATCCACTTTACGAGCAAGTGTGATGAAAAAAATATTATAAACTCATCAGGATTTTGAGGGCCAGATTTGAAACAACGCATATTTATTATTGCGTTGTCAATCATATCAATAACACCATCGTATATTAATCAGACTCAAGCTAATGGTTCTTCGAGACAAATCCAGTTCCGGGCATCCCACGTTAAAACGAGTTGAGAATCCTGTTTTATTATTGACGTGGGAAACTTTCAATAAATAAAGAATACAGTAAGATACCTGGGATTTTTATTTGTGTGTAACACCAAACAAACACAAGTATTTTTTTCCGTTATCCTTTAATGGATATTATTATGTAAAATGTAAAACATGTGCTGTTGTCAAGTAATGTTATCATAGAAAAAAATTACAAATAACTTCGAGACCCTAGTAAATAAGCAGAGGTCACAGAAGACGACATTAATCAATACATTTGCATTATATATGAACTCGAGCCACGCAAGCTTACCCCCTATCAATGACGTCGTCACTATAATTTTCTTGAACACTAGAGAGTTGCCAGTTTGTACGAAGGGAATCTTACTTCACCGCATATTTTCTTTTGTCAAAGACTTGCATAGGAATTGTTTATCTAACAGACGCGTCAAATCGATTTAACGCACAGCAGTTTTGTCTATGAATAAACATAAAGGCTAACAAAGCAAATTGCTGCTACAATCAAACTACACGCGTGCGCATGCAAATTGGTGTTTCACTTTTTCAAGTACGAAAAGAAACACGTGCAATAGGAAAACATACATAAGTGTCCTGAAAATCTTGAACGCATAGCGAATTCACTGATGCACGACAATGACTTTCAGTTTTGTTATAGCGTCTTGGAATCCGAACGTGGCTATGGATCGCCGACGACCAGCTAGTATTGACGCTTACAAGAAGAAAACAAAACCACTACTAATAGCTCTACAAAGCTATTCTCACAAAGACAAGCAAGGTACGATAACTACATGCCAGTTAAAGAAATGAAGTCAACCAATACTCTGATAATAACGAATTACTACAACTATACATATTCTACGAAAATCAAAAACACAACACTACGTGCACAAATTGTATTATTCTAACAATGGTAGATCACCGCAAGGAATAATTTGTATTCAGTGGGAGATTGAGGTAAAATCGAACGTTTCTCCAGAGCTGGCAGGAGAATTAAGAGACAATAGAGACTGTATGAGCCAATAGTACAACCAAACACAACTACAAACAAACTACAATATAAGTCAAGAAACAAAACTGACAAAGAGAGATACTAATACTTCAATAATTCAACACATTCTAATCATTGAGCAAAATAATAAGACCTTATTAAGAAACTTAATTAAAGGATTATTCTTTCTGTCAGTACAATACTCATCACAGCTATTTGTAAGCAAAAACAACTCAATATGCAGAATCTAGAACGAGAACTACAGGCAAGCTAAAAAGCAACGCGTCCTAGTTATCCATTTTCATCAAACAACTACAGCAACAGCACATTGTTTAAGATTTGTATCGTCATGCAATCTCCATGCATATTCTTAGACATGACGTACAATCTCAGTGCATTGCGCTTGTCACACGACGGATAAGTTAATTAGACTATTTAATGATACAGTAATAAAGTCTACAATAGAATGAAAAAAATGCTGTGCGTCTGAGATTTGTTATTAGAAAGTTTTCGCAATAATTCGACGTTTCTATAAGTCTCAAAGGTTATATAAATATTTTCTTATAGAGGCAATGTGCTAATGGCAAGTTCGTGGGATGCATCCTGTAAATAAATGCAGCCAAGAGCTTATAAGTCATCACTGGCTTATGAATAGAACGAGCACGTTAATTTCTTAGATGAACAATGAACGCTAAACCCGGTTGGAGGCCATTCCATGGTGGTTGAAATGCGTTTCATGGATTAATATCGCTCTTCAAATAATATCAATAAAACACTGTAGATATAAATTTGGTGGATTTATCTGCATTTTTGAATGCTTATTTCACCTACTGGTAAGCGATTATCCTGTCTAATGTGGAGTACACTAGCTTAAAAGAAACCGAATCACTCGCGAGTTAGACACCTAGACCGATTAATGGGGAGCGAAATCCGAGGCAAAGTTCAGGAGTAGCCTATATACGTTGATCAGTACTGTAGACAGACTGCTAATACGAGGGCTACACTAAAAGTATCGGGAATGGAATATTTCCACTGTTTCTGTCATATTAAAATCTTTTTAATTGAAAACTCCTTGGTTTTAAAAATCGAATACCATTTATTTATTTAAAAAAATATTCTCGGTCTTGTCACAAGGTTTTGTCGGAATTGACTCGAGAAAATTCAAGAGCGATGATTTATTATGACTTTCGAAGTGGTTTAACACAAAAACAGTGTGTTGACCGGATGATTTTTGCATTTGGTGATAAAGCCCCATCCAAAACCACAATTTATCGCTGGTTTGCTGAATTTCAACGTGGACGTGTCAAGCTCAGTGATGATCCCCGTCAAGGTCGTCCAAAAACTGCAGTCACCCAAGAAAACGTTGATGCTGTGCGCAAGCTGATAGAGGAAGATCGACATGTGACATACCGCGAAATTCAGGCAACTTTAGACATTGGCATGAGTCAAATACAAATAATCTTGCATGAAAAATTAGGTGTAAAAAAGTTGTTTTCCCGATGGATACCGCATTCGCTCTGTGAAGAGCAAAAAGCGGCTCGCGTTACTTGGTGCGTCAGAACTCTCGAAAGATTCCACGCAGGATCCTCAAATGCTGTATACAACATCGTATCAGGTGACGAATCCTGGATATACGCGTACGAACCCGAAACAAAAAACCAGTCACGAGTTTGGGTGTTCGAAAATGAGTTAAAGCCAACAAAAATTGTTCGTTCACGGAGTGTTGCAAAAAAAATGGTGGCCACGTTTGTCTCCAAAACCGGCCATGTTACGACTATTCCTCTTGAGGGACAAAGAACGGTTAATGCAGAATGGTATGCTAGCATTTGTTTGCCACAGGTCGTTTCTGAACTCCGTAAAGAGAACTGCAACCGCCGCATCATCCTCCATCACGACAATGCGAGTTCTCACACCGCGCACAGAACAAAAGAGTTTTTAGAGCAAGAAAACATAGAATTATTGGACCATCCGCCGTACAGCCCCGACCCAAGCCCTGATGATTTCTATACTTTCCCTAAAATAAAGAATAAATTGCGTGGACAGAGATTTTCATCACCTGAAGAAGCTGTGGACGCCTACAAAACGGCCATTTTGGAGACCCCAACTTCCGAATGGAATGGTTGCTTCAATGATTGGTTCCATCGTATGGAAAAATGTGTCAAATTTCGCGGAGAATACTTCGAAAAGCAATAAATATATTTTTAAATAGTAATGTTGTGTCACTTCCTTGATTCCCGAAATTTTCAGTGCCGCCCTCGTAATGACGATGACTTGTATAAACGGACAACTCTACATTTACACAATACTACTAAGCAGATATTTAATGTAGATTATATATCAGGAAATGATTTAGTAAGAGTAGTCATGCATGTTTTTGTCGTAATAAAATGGTAATTTAGTACAAGATAAGATGAATGAATTGGAATATCCTCCGCTGATAAAACAAAGAGTGTTAAAATTGTATAATGTTCGGTTTTGTATTAAGTAAAATAATAATATCACCAGACGGGATGAGATGCACCAGATAATGTTTCAGCAGTTGAAAGTTGAGACTTTACAAAGTATAAATATCATTCATATCAATTTATTTATTAGACTATAGAGAAGGATTATATAATTTTCACAACGAAAACCATGCTCCAAAAAATTATAAATGTCATTCAGAACAATTTATTTATTTTTATTAGCTATAGAGAAGGCTTATAAAATTCTCACAACGAAAACCATGCTTCAAATAAGTATAAATATCATTCAGATCAATTTATTTATTAGTCTATAGAGAAGGATTATATAATTTTCACAACGTAAACCATGTTCCCTAAAAAATATATGATTGGCCCAACTATTCTTCCTGAGAAAAATCTCCGTGAGATTTCTTTCATTCGTCCCGTGCTAGTGCGCGAATCATGTCAAGGATCGGCAACCATCTCAGCTCAGTGCTTAGAAAGCCTCGACTTTAAAGGAGACTACGTGACCCCGCACCGAGCCCACAAAGAGCGGCTCGTAATAGTAAACAGTGTTTGTCTTCCACTAGGGACCTGACGGAGCTTTTTATCTGCGTTATTCCTACAGAACTCCCTAAGTGGATTCTGCGAAACTTAGAAGTTAATTATGTATTTTGCATGACTGCGTGTCATGGAACAAAATATTCCAACGAACCAAGAAATCTCTGGTTATCCACCAACTGGACTCGAGGGGCTGGACACATACATATAAAACATCATTATTAGTGTTCAACAAATGTATAGAGTGTTGAGTACTGTACTGTAGACAATGACTTTTATTGTAGAGGATGACCCAATGCAAATTTAAATTTCATTAATAAGGAGTCGTACATTGTAGCATATGCATAGGATAATATTATACCTTCAATGTAACATTGTTGGTGAGTTCTTGACTAAACTCTGTTTATAGGTTCTCTACTGTTAATCTCGTGTGTACAAAATGGATTTGTTTATATCAGCCGTTTCCACGGCTCGAAGGCCGGATGTGAGCAAACTGCGGTGACGACAAATGCTTGCTCAGATAGCGCCGTGGCAAAGGCCTGACGGAAATGACCATAGTTAGCTCTACCGCTTTTGCAACACAAATAATAGCTGGAAAATGGACAAAATAACAAATTAAATCTACAATTAATTCCATGTGATTATGAAATGATGTAATTTGTGCAATGATGCCAATTTTACTCCAACTAAACCGAATCAGAGTTTTCTTAATAAATCAAAGAGAAAAATTATTAGTGAACTGCCATAAGTAAAGCAATAAGAGGTCTACGAAGAAGATGGAGAAACATCGAGACGTGGTAAGTACTTGGTCGACAAAAGCTAAGCCCAAAGACAAAAACGTCTGAGAGTGTAAAACAAGAACAATCATTAGTAATAATAAAAAAGCCTTTATTGCTGACCAATTTTTTTCCACATATCGATGGAAATAAAGCCTATATATTACATTATTTGTGTATGTATTATATAGACACGTCGGCAAACGGTCGTTATTTTGTCACAGCTTGCAGCGACAAAGGCCTCCTCTAAAGATTTCTACATAGTTCTGTCTTTTGCTGTACGGCCCCAAAGTGGACCAGGGGCCTTATTTTTGAATCGTACGCATAGTTGCGCATGCGAGCGGAGCCGACTTTTAAACAATATTGAACCTTATTCCAAACAATATCGTTCGAAGGTCGGATCTTTTCGCATGCACAACTTGCACTTGATTGATTGCTTGCTAGCTTGCGCTTGCGTACGATTTAAAAATAAGGCCCCAGCTATTTTCACTATATCATCCTCCCATCTCTTAGTCTGTCTACCTCTGTTCCTTATATTTCTCTTTCTTCTCTCTTATTATGTGGCCTGTCCATCGCCATTTTAGTTGTTTGTAGGTTGTGCATGCATAGACATCTAAATGCAGAACAAAGTTTCAGAACAATTATTAATATTACGTAAATCTAAACAAAACAGTTACGCAATCAGTGTTCACGACACAAAACAGTAGCAATTGTACATTCTCTACCAACTGACAGGACGTCAGACACAAACACGGGGAAAGCGAAGTGTCCACTCCAGAGCCCTTCTGGGAGAAAGCCGTATAGAAACGTCCTTGACATGTTGGAAAGACGCTTTGTCTGATAGTTACGTAGGTAACTAAGATATCTCAAATATATATATTGTGAATAAAATAAGCATAACAAATAATAAGAAGGTCACCACGACCTTAGAGCAAGATTTGTTTTTGGTATCTTGTTATTACAAAAATATTTTAATAAGTTACGTCGTACCTGCGAAATATCCGAATATAAAAACATATAGCAATAATCATGTTAATGCTAAATAACACATTTACTTAATACAATAGTTAAACATTTAAACATTTTAGTTTAACCTTGGTCAAGTACTCAACGACGGTTATTTTTTCATCACACACGATGCCACACATAAGCATGTCAATGTTGAATTGCATCACTGATTATTATTATATTTGATAAAATCCATGAACTTTCGATAAAATTAAGCGAAACACTTAAGTTAAAAACAAAATAGCATATATAGATATGAGCGTTATATTCAATATACGCTATCAATTCTAAATGTAATCCTTCCTCATATCTTAACGACTTTGAATTTGATGTTCTTGAAGATCATTGGCCACTGCGGAGTGGTTTCTGACTTCCTTAGTGACTAATTCGCATGGTCGTACCGCGGTTCCTGTATTAATTTCTATTTCTGGTGTTACGAATCCTGGGACGCCATTTGTCTTAGTCTTCATACTGGTGGCTAAGGCAACCAAAAATAGACTGCGTATATACGAGCTGGAACTCATTTTGTCAGGCCCTCTGTACATGATGCAATGCTTTAGTAACAGGCTGTGCGATAAATAGCCTTTTATACGACCGGTGCGAGCTTCTATAATTTCGCCCTTGAAAACAAAGCGCCCGGTGCGAGCTTCTATAATTGCGCCCTTGAAAACAAAGCGCCCGGTGTGAGCTTCTATAATAGGCTAGATGACTGTTATTTTTTTATTGTCCTATTAAAACGTGGCCCATAAATATAGCTGATTAATTAAAAGAAAATGAAAATCTGATCAAAAATAAGAAACTTATAAGCATTTTAATATCATGCTAGACAGAGAGGAGAAACAGCAAATCTTGACGTCACTTCTCTGTACGCCATATAAATTCTATTCTGACAAGTAAGGCGTGACGTAATTTTTTGTTTTGTGGGAAAGAGACAGAGTTGTCTCTAACAAAAACTTTAAACGCTCATATATCAGAACATTTTTAACCGATTTCAATATTTTTTTCAGTAAACATACTATATTAACTTAAATTCTTCATCAAAGCTATTAGTTTCAACGATATAAACATCAGTCATCTACCCTATTGCGCCCTTGAAAACAAAGCGCCCGGTGCGAGCTTCTATAATTGCGCCCTTGAAAACAAAGCGCCCGGTGCGAGCTTCTATAATTTCGCTCTTGAAAACATAGCGCCCGGTGCGAGCTTCTATAATTGGGCCCTTAAAAAGAAAAATAGTCAAACATTGGACCTGGTCTGGTAATTTTTGCGCCCTTCAAGCCCAGCGCCCGGTGCCTGAGCACCGCTGGCATCGCCCTATTTACGGAACTGGTAACAGGTAATGGAATTTTCATGCACAATGGAAGTTAGGTTACTGGTAGAATAATATATATCTCCACTCATAGGCTTTAGTTATTTCTTGTGAAACTAAACATCACTCGTGAAGACTTTTTGGACTCCGTTACTAGACCGTGACGGAGGACAAGACAGAACCAGTAATTTAGGTTTTCGAGTCGATTCTCGTGATTTTGTAACTTTGAGACTCGACTAAAACTCTCATTTAAAATGCATCAGATCACATGTGGAAAACCTTAGCTTATCTGTGGGCTGTAACTGAGTCATTGGTATATTTGAGTATGTATATACATTATTTTAAGATATCAAACTGTTACATGTAAAGATTACGTCAGTGATGTAGGCGATACAATAAAATGTATAAAAAATGATGTATTTATAATGAATCAATGAATCAGTTTGATAAACTTGTTTCCAATTGCATCATTTTCTAATTATATAAAACAAAGTCGGATTCGTTACACCATTTGTAACTCAAGAACGGCTGGACCGATTTTTATGATCTTTGATTTGTTGGATTTGTCTCCGGCCCGAATAGCAAAATAAGTATTAAACCATCTAAAAAAATTATACGAGAAAAAAAAATAGGCCGTACGAAGTTCGCCGGAGACTCCGAATATGTATTTCGAGACAAGCATTACATTACCTTTTCAACCGACTCCAAAAAAGGAGGTTCTCAATTCGACTGTATGTTATTTTTAAATGTATTTTATGCTATTATTCCGCTAATTATGAACTGATTTTGATAAAAAAAAATTTGTTTGGTATTTAATACTTTAGAGGTGGTCCCATATAAATTTTATCGAAATCGGTTTAGTAGTTTGTTTTTAAATCAAAATTACTAGAAAAAATATGAAGATGTCATTCGAAGTTGAAGTCGGTTGTTTAAAAAAAAAGCGTATTATACAATGTGTAACAAAAAGGTTCTACAATACAAAGGGACATGTATGTCATAATCATTATAAACAACTTTTACTATGGGGCCAACCCTGAAATCGCATTTATTCCAGTAATTTTGATTTTAAAAACAAGCTACTGAACCAATTTCGATAAAAATTATACGGGACCACCTCTGAAGTAAGACCTACCAAACACAAAAAGAACCATCAAAATCAATTCATAATCGGCGGAGTAATCGCGTAACATACATACAAAAAAAACATACAGTCGAATTGAGAACCTCCTTTTTATAAAGTCGGTTAAAACAACTATCTTTTAGTATACTTGACTATAATTAGGCGTAGGTACAGACAAAATTTCATTGCGTTAAAAATGTTTTTCACGTTACGATTACGTAGCAACGATTTCGATTTCGTAACATTAGTCAATGTAACCCTATTTACATTCCCTTCCCCTTCTTGTTCATAAGGTTATCTTACTTTTTGTTACTCCAGCAAAAAGTCTTGAGCTCCGTCCGTATGAATCACCGAGGGAAGCCCGTCTAGTGACGTCATCCAAATCGTTCCAACTCTGTAACGAGCTTTTACGACCAGCCACTATTGTATAACTAAATGGTTACATATTTTACAATAAGTAATATTAGTAGTACAAAAAAATTTAAAAAAAAAAAACTAATACGAACCACGTTGTTTACACTGCTCCGTCGCAGAATGTCCCATTCCTAACATGTCTACTGCACGCTAAACGTCCCTTTCGCAAAAGTCCCTTTCTCACAATGCCCCGTTCGCAATATGTCCCTTTCGCACAATGTCCCTTTCGCAAAATTTACACTATCATTCGTTTTGACAACGTAGTGATTCAAAATCTAAAAAAAACACTAAGAAATACTAACACAGTACAAGACACAGAAAAGCGAAAGCCCTACTTCTTAGGTAGAACGGATGTCAAAACAATATTGTAAAGCAACTGTATGGAAAACCGCTGTCGCCTGTTTCATACAAAATTTCATAGAAACTACGACATTTGAAGTAAAAAACCGTTCGAAATGCCATTTTGCAACAGATTAAAATTAATCTAATTACGATGCAATAAGGTTTTGTTTCCTACGCGTCTATTTAAATTGTCTGTTTTTAGTATTCTCAGTTTAATACTCGTAACATGTTTATTGGAAGAATTTTCATTAAGTCTATTATAGACTTAATGCCGGCTAGCGCGGCCCGTCACATTTCCGTTCTATTCACTTGTCTGTTCAGTGGTACAGGAGTACTTTTATCAAGCAGGCGGTCAAGTTTAAAGGCATGTGACATTTTGGCCTAGTTCATACAAGGAAGTATGTGAATGTATACTACTAGGCCACGAACGCATAGCACGCAATCTATTCAAAATTTGGACTTATATTTCGCTCGATAAAATAATAGAAGCATAGATTATCCTGTTTGACCAAATAACGCAAGATCAGTTTACTCGAAAACATCCATTAATGTTAATCACTATCATTAGCCTACTTTATTATATTTTTGAACATAAACCTTCCCCAATACACGTTATTCAGTCCGATCATCGGCTTATCGTTAGTCGGAGGTTACACGTTAAGTCTGACATCAGTTCAGTCCGTGATTCGGACCACGGGCTGAACTGTTGCCAGACTGATAGACTAGCGAAGCACATATTACACGGCCAACCTGACATCAATCTGTTATCAATAACGGATTGAACTGACGTGTAACCTTCGATAAAATGGCGAAACATATTACTCGACCAATCTGACGGCAACTGTTATCAATCACGGACAGAACTGATGCCAGACTGAACGTGTAACCTCCGACTTACAACGTGACTATCACCGTCAAAGTGTCATCTGTCTCAGGATCATAATTGTCCACTTCATCTCTCTCCAGCCCCCTAGCACGCGCCGAGGACTAATTGGTCTTTCCCCGCGCGGGAACGTGATAAAGCTAGAATATGGATACGACTGTCTCGTTTTCAAGGGGAAAAACAGTGGATATACGTTTATCACGGCTCGCGTGCTAGGCGGGCTGATGTCTCACAATAATACTCCTAATAAAGCCACTGTCAAAACTGGAACAGAATGAGCTACAAGTAGAAATTATTAGGCAGCGACTTCTGTGTCAGCTATACCGACTCTCAACTACAATAGGCTCGTTTTGACAGACGATTGATTTTGAAATGACGTTTTCGAATTTAACGAATACGACTTAACAATGGAACAAAATGAATATGACTATTACTTTTTTAACAATCATTAATCTACTACTTGAGTGTTGTGAAGCAGGAGTTGTGAAATATTCTTGCGCAATATTTCCAAGGTTAACAATTCACATGATTATGTACCTATACCTATAGCGCACTCTAGTATGTGTGTAAGTAAAAATTTGAAGTAGGTTAAAGGCTAAAGCGGAAACAAAGCGTGTTCTCTGTTTTTTAAATTTTAATCCAGCATAATAGGGTAGATGACTGATGTTTATATCGTTGAAACCAATAGCTTTGATGAAGAATTTAAGTACATATAGTATGTTTATTGAAAAAATAATTTAAATCGGTTAGTAATGTTCTGATATATATGAGCGTTTAAAGTTTTTGTTAGAGGCAACATAGAACAGAGGAAAGGGACAGATCCCTTTCCCACAAAACCAAAAATGACGTCACGCCTTACTTGTCAGAATAGAATTTATATGGCGTACAGAGAAGTGACGTCACTCCTAGTCTATTATTCTTCTAAAGAAATGTTCTTATTTTCTTGTTCATATTTTGGAATCACTGCAGCACGCACGGAAGGCTTTATACTTATATTTATCCATATATTTTATATATGCGATTTTGGAGTACATGAATAATTTTAGCTGCGTCACTTTCGCATGAAAAGCCAAGTTTTCTGGTAAGCGTTTAAATATCATCACAGAGACGAAGTGGGTGGAACGAAGTAGTAAAGTAAACCGCTCCTTATCCGTTACGACACTACGTAACAAATGTTTATTGCGACTTTTATCACTTCACGTTGATGTGGCATGTGATGGACGTCTCCAACGTTACAATCGAAATTAATTGTGACGTTTTCGCAATTAATAATCAACACGCATGCTTTCTTAAAGCATGGTTGAGTTTTTATAAGTTCACAGATCATAACATTAAAGTACTCGTAAGTACGAAGTTACTGGGAAGTTTCGCAATTATCCCGTTCCAAGAAACCTCTGTCAAGTCTCAGGCTTGTCTCAGTCGCCGAGTCGGGAACCCTAGTCGAGGACTCTTCGCTGCGCCGTATGGCATGTGGTGTACGTGGAATCATGGATGTGTATGATAGAGATCTCAAAACTCGTACCTATATCGAAATGTTTTTAGTTTTAGACAGACCACACAACTAAAGCTATAGATTATAATGACTCCTCACACCCACCGCCTCGCTTAGACGGTCGAATCTTCTCTACGTCCCCATCCGTGCGGTGTAATTACAGGCAAAACAGCTTCATTATAAGAGCATGCAGATGTTACAATTCTTGCCAATGAAATTGATGTCGACTTATTTAATACTTCTGCATTTAAGTTAAAGCAGCTCATAAACAAAAAATATTTTACATAAGTATGTTCCAATTTAATCTCTTTTTTATAATTTTTTTCATTAGCATACTTTAGCTTTTTAACTTGGCAAACTTCTTATTATAGTTTAATTTTTGTCTGTTGTATATGTATTTATTGTTTAGACTGTTTATTTATGAGCGAGTCCGTCTTTTTACAGTGTTACTTCTCTTTTCTTCCTGTTATCTGTGATTTTTTTTAACTGGCCTTCTATTCTTATTTATCCTATACTAATTATGTACCTAGCTGTACATTTTCCTAAGAGAATAAAATAAAATAAATGAGCAACTGATGCCAAATATAGAATACTAGTAGAAACAGACATGTAAATTGTTTGGTAGTGTCAATGCGTAATCTATGACTACACGTGCGAAGGCGATCTCCATTAGCTCGTCATCAGCTCCAGCCAGCCCAAGTTAATTGAATTCAGACAAAGCTTCGGCTTCACCTAGCGCTTAATGAAATCGTAGCGCCTTTGAATCTGTTGGTGATCGCCGGCTCATTAATGTTCGCAATCTGTTTTCAATCAACCAAAATGCAATCAACTGACAGGGATTTGTTAGCAGGGCTATCAGTTACTCCCACGTGCAATTAACCTTTTGGACTTATGCAATGTGAGCTTCCATGGACTTATAGCTATACAAACAGATAACTGCTAAAAGCTGTTTTTTTAACACCATGCAGTTGTTTGGGAGTACCTAGTCATTATCAAGCAAAACTTTGGAACATGATTCACGCACATCTCATTCCAACACTTTTAGCTCACAGACTATGTAGTCGTCTAGGTCTAGGGTCATAACGTATTAATAAACGTGGATTAGCCTTGGAATAGTTAGCCCATCTTTTGTCTTTTTCTTTCTTTCACATTTGTAAATCGGTGGATAGAATCAAAAGCCGGATTAATTTCTCCGAGGCTAGTCAACGTTTAATTTTATGGTTTTGTTAGCAGAGTTGTAAGGTTGTAACACTCAACAGCCAGAAGCCGTCAACTGGTGGACGAAGGCTTCCCCCTGGGGAGGGGTTGCCACAATCGCCACGCATGGCAGGCGGCTTGGGGATCGCAGAATGCTCACCGCCGTTAACCGAGAGGACGCTGCTGCCCGTCCTCCGGGGGTTCTGGATGCAGTTTTAGGACGTACCCAGCCAGATCCAACACAAGGATATAACACTGCTAGCAACATTGAACATAAACAGCAACCCGAAAAGACAAGAGTTAAATTAGCCAAAAACACTACGTACAATATTAAGTGCAAAAAGGTCTAGTTCTCTCTGTTCTCTATCTTGAACGCTAACATATAGCGTACTATGTCGGTCGCTCTGGTAGTTCGTTAGGCCGGTTTATGGGTACGTGGTACGACACGAGAGCTCGTATAATTCAGCCGAGATACTCGAATCTCCAAATACAGATGTCTATATTACTTTATTTGTCCGCCCTTGTTGCCACCGTTACGGGTTTCTACGTATTTCTGTCTCCAAGGAAAGATAAGTACATTCAGCTGCCAATTATTTAGAGATTGCTTTTATTGGAGACTCTTTGCGAACGGGAAAATAGGCTTCGATTTTCGAGACTTAATTTATTTCGAGACGGGTGTTGGAACGCGAATCGTTGTTATGGATACGACCTTGCGGTCCGTAGACGTACGCGACAGATTGTTACTGCTTGTTATCAGTTTCCTTTTCTCGATGAGAGACCTTCTGGATTTAACAAGACAAGAGTGGAAACTATTGAGGGTCACTACCAAACTATGAACACATTTTTTTTTAAATATGAACAAGCGTCTTAATTGTGTCTGAATTGGTCAGTGCTATGGACCACTGTGATACCAAAAGCAAGGTCTGTGCGTTACTTGCTTTTCACACATCAACAGTTGTAAGACGTCCACTACTAGACGAAGGCCTCTCCTTTAAAGGGAGGTGTTGCCATAATCCCCACGCTTGGCAGGCTGCTTGTGGATCGCAGAATGGTTACCACCGTTAACTGAGAGCACGCTGCTACCCGTCCTCCGGTGGTTCTGGGTGCAGTTTTAGAACATACCCAGGTACTTGCTTTTCAGGGCAAGGACATTTATATTGTTGATCAGCCTGTTGCTTACTCTTTGAGATTTTTTTAACAGAACACCATGGAAATGTGTTTTGGTGTTGCAGATGTTCATACTCCACAGGCAGCAACGAACTCTTATCATCGCGAATCCTGCCTCTTGCCCGTGTGGCCCTCTATCTCAGAGAGAGATCTAAGAGACTATAGTAGGTTGAGAAAAGTAAGCAAAAGAGGCGAGAAATCCTTGCGTTTCAAGTAACTCGATTGGCAGGCAATCTCGCTCGGACACCCCCCGCTGTCTAATTTCTGACTGGTTGGTGCTAAAAATGCTCCGATGAGTTGACGGTGAAATGACGGCGCGGTGCGGAGATGACTTCACGATTCAATTCCAGTCTGGTTTCACGGAATTGGTTGCGAAAGAGCAGTCATGTTTTGCAGATAAACAACACGCAAACCTGTAAAAGCTTTATCAACAAACCCCTACCAAAAAGGCGAACGGGTCTTCCATTTGACTCCAATTTCGTTCATTGAAACGATGTTAAGTAAACAGCTGCTACTGTGTGAAAGTAAATAACGATTCATTCAAATTACGCATCCCACACCCCTGGCCCCTATCTCATTCGATGCCATACTAAATCCAGTACAAATTACATCGTCGGCGTATATTCCATTTGCGGCACAAATGACGTTAAATCGCAATCTGGCCGGGGCACACCCTCGCGCCCGCGTTTCATTAAGATTTCATACTTTACGAGGAATACCCTCAGCCGGAAATCGCTGCGAGAGTCGTAAAACCCTAAAACGTTCATTCATTTCGATAATCTTTATCCTAAGAGAGATCTAAGCGCTTGTATTTTACGAACTGCGTGGGAAATTGGGAATCCTTGTTTCACCGTGCTTCAGTTGCTTGTGACTAGTTGATCAGAAACTTCTTTCACTGATTATGAGACGAGTAAGTTATACTCACAAAGGTTAGGAAATTACATATTCTAAGAGAATTGGTTATATTATCCAGCATTATAGTCTACAAGTATTTCAAGACGACTCTACTGTATAGTAAAATTTCACAGGTAACAATTAAGAACTAGGTACAATAAACCGTGTTGCATCAAGCGTATGAGTCAACATCGGGCTAGACGCCGCGTTTCGACTTTAGTGCCAGCAAAGTGGGGCGTTTCGAAAGCGAGGCGCCTGCCAAACTTCAGTACGCGTTGCCAACTTGCCAACAATGTCGGTGGACGCACCGCACGTCTGCCGTTGCACCAGCACTTTCACAACGCGCTGTGCATTACATCTTCGTTGTTCTATCTGAAGGTCCGAGAGGATTAACGATCGATCGACTTGTTTATGTTGATAAAAAGTTAAGAAAAGTAGAAAGAGCTTTAACGTAGACTGAAGACGTCAACCATGTCTTTATTATGTAATCCTGAATAGGTATATCAGTTATGTTTTTATGTTAACAATTATTGAGCACAACACAACGATTTCGGGATGTTAACGCCTGCTTTCAGCGCTACCCAGAACTTTCGAGAAACAAAGTCCAGAATACAATTAGCACTCATTACTTTGAGACATTCGAGTTGCCAAGAGTATTAAAGTTAGATATAATTCTGTGTCGGTTGTTTGTTTTATTTTGGTCCAATTCGAATTGAAGTATGAGGATTAAACTAAATTTGGCATTGATTGGCCAATTTGCAGTTACGTAAACCAATTTTCCTTTAGCACCGCACACGGAGTACAGTAGGAAGCACAAAAAGCGCCTGCACTGCATGTCTAAGTGTCATTTCCGGGTTTTGGCACCAAAGCCTGCACCGACTTGTTCCCGTCACGTTTACGCCGGTCACGACAGCATCACAGATAAGAAACAGTTACTCCGATCATGGTATTCATACACTTGAATGGACTCGCCGCCGCGATGGTTAAATGGGTAACGGTATGAGTTACCAAGGTTAGAATTGTTCACGAGTACCAGTAGATCGTGCAGAACGGGCAATAGCTGCCATGAACATGTCGTGTTATTCTCCACAAGGTTCGACAAACAACAAACACTGGCGCAGGAACGAAACGCGCTTTGAATTTGTTTCGAAATAATGATGAATCTTTAAGTCTTTAACCCGGCTCAACGTTTCAAAGTTGTTGAGAAGTCCACTTTATATCCACCGTATTTTCGTCTGATGTGTCACCACAGGCTTAAAATTGCGGTGTGAATACTAAAATATTCCAAAAATAACACAAACAGAGGAGGTACTGGTAAACAGAGGTCTTATCGTGAGGTAGGGACGATAGCAGGCCGCCCACTCATTTCGAAGGAACGTTTCGTCTGCCCTCTAACTTAAAGGGCATGAGCACCGAAAGTCACGCACAACTTTGGGAACTTAAAATACAGAAATGTTTTCGTCCCGAATTCCCAGAATCTTTTTTGTGGTAGCATTCGAGTGTTCGTAGTAACTATTTCGATTGCACGGCGACAGAATGTTCCCAACATTCTCGCATTTAACCCGGCTTTTGACGTTCGATCCGAACGGTCAGGCGTATATTTAGTAAATATTTTACCACAATTGCATCCGCTTCGAAACCGTCTGCTTATTGTGTCCGAGTTAAATAGTAGATTAGATAATTTGCCCAATTCAGCTTCATTTGTGAATTGCTGCAATCTGCGCATTTATGTAAATCATTTTTGGCAGCTTTGCACTCAATATGAAATGCTTTGTAAATTCCCATGTCTCACCTAGCAATCCAAAGAATCTACAACCACGTGCCAGTCGTCAACGTAGAAAGCTTCTCAGCAGCAATTTTAATTAAAAGAGACTAAGTCTTACCAGATAAATCTTCAAGTCTAACAATAGGTTCTCAACCCACTCGGAGCTCAACGATGGAATAGCATAAAAAGTTCCCTGCAGCGTCGACTGCGGAGCCACAGTCGTATTTTATGAACAATGCCAACAACGCCAGTTGGAAATTTTTAGTTCTTCCGTTTCGCCAAGTATAAAAGTAAGTTGGCCGTTCTCTTACTGTGTGGTGACTGTTCTGTAAGCTGTGGCACCACGAGGTCGGGCCAACCAACGGCAATGGGCCGGTCGGTAATGGCCGCCTTTCCCACAGATGAAAAAACTTGTTAGTACTTACCGCTCAACTGATGTCGACCGCGGGACGAACGTATTGGGAAATTGACATGATTGAATCTATAAGGCAGCGTTTCATACGATTGCTTAGAAGTGAGTATCTGTTGATGTGACAAATGTTAACCCTTTTTTATTATGTTTAATAGGCTAGACGACTGGTTTTTTTTTATTGTCCTATTCAAATGTGGCCCATAAATATAGCTGAGTAGTGAAAAGATAATGAAAATCTGATCAAAAATAAGCAACATAGAAGCATTTTAATATCATGCTAGATAAAGAGAAGAAACAGCAAATCGTGACGTCACTTCTCTGTACGCCATATAAATTCTATTCTGACAAGTAAAGCGTTACGTAATTTTTTGTTTTGTGGGAAAGGGACAGAGTTGTCTCTAACAAAAACTTTAAACGCTCAATATCGGAACATTATTAACCGATTTAAATTATATATTCAATAAACATACTATATTTACTTAAATTCTTCATCAAAGCTATTGGTTTCAACGATATAAACATCAGTCATCTACCCTATTCTGTTGACTTGTGAACGACAGTTAGAATTGAATTTTCTTTGACGGAATCTAAAATGATCTATACCCAGATTGTTGTATCAAATAGACCGCTCAATGTATTTTCATGGTAGGTAGGGCACATCAATCATAATATTGCGCCATGATCACATTCTGAAGATACAGGATTTCACTAGTTTCGCAACCATGAACCGCTGCCAAAAGATAAATCTGCCACACCGGCATCGCCATGGATCGGATCCGCATTTGCCTTCGAATCACCTCGTTAATTGATTTATACTTTGAGAAGATGTCCAGAACTCCATACAAATCATTTACGGTTTGAGGTACCAGCACCCTTATCGTGGACGTTCGTGATTCTGATTGCGAGCGTGCGCGAGCACGAGGGCGCATGGCGCGAGTGGGTTGGTATGAGCAGGATGGCATGCTATCGCAATCGGAATCGCGAACGTCCATGATAAGGGTGCTGTTTAGAAGAAACGAAACAAACAGCAGAACTGGTTCTTATTCCTACCATCACGCATTGTTTCCGTCGAGGCTTAAAATCGTAGCATTCTTCGTTCTATAAATTGACTGATTGCAATACTAGCGTGTTATGAGTATTTTCAACCGAATTCAAAAAGGAGGTTCTCAATTCGACTGTATGTTTTTTTTTAATGTATGTTAATCATCACACTCTGGCACTCATCTCACCAGCCGGTGACTTCGACTTTACAAGTCTTATACTGGCGTGTCAGTCAAGCTCAAGTCTTTCCAACGATAACTAGTAATATAAAACGCTCTAAAAAAATACAACCGACTTCAACTTCGAATACCTGGATGACATCTTCATATTTTCTAGTCATTTTGATGTAAAAACCAAACTACTGAACCGATTTTGATAAAATGTGTAAGTATAAAATATATAGAACCACATCTGAAGTATTACCTACCAAACAAAAAAAGAAACATCAAAATCAGTTCATAATTGGCGGACTAATCGCGTAACAAACATACCAAAAAAAACATACTGTCGAATTGAGAACCTTCTTTTTTGAAGTCGGTTGAAAATATAATTAGTTATACCGTGGTGCTCAGCAAATTACTGCTTTTTTCAGACATATATCATAAAAGTTTTGTGTCAAATTGCATTGTTATGGTGTTGATGTATAAATAAAACACCTTTTCTTAGGCACAAACTCTAGTTAGCTATGTATGCGTGTTCGCCGGGCAGAATGCCGGTAATTACTAAAGCGATGCGGCGCCGACGCTAGATTGCCTGCCAATTGAGTTATGCCGCCGCACGTGGAAGGGAAACGAAGGGCGGCTTGGCGTCTTTCCCTGCACAAACTGAGAACAGACAAATGGAACTGAGAATTTCAATAGAAGAATTTTACTACGATTAGTTTTGTATCGGGCTGACAACTACATATTATAGTCAGTTCTCTAAAGGCTTTTTCAGATCTAATTTACTAAATATCATTTATATTACAGTCCTCGCATTTCCAGGGGCCTTATTTTAGAATCGTACGCAAAGTTGCGCATGCGAGCAGAGCCTACTTTCAAACGATATTGAACCTTTTTCCAGGCAATATCGCTCTTGCGTACGATTCAAAAATAAGGCCTCCTAACCTAACCAGACCTAACAGATTGCAATAATAATATAACACGCTTTAAAAAAATATATACAACCGACTTCAACTTCGAATACCTGGATGACATCTTCATATTTTCTAGTAATTTTGATTTAAAAACCAAACTACTGAACCGATTTCGATAAAATGTATATGGGACCACCTATGAAATATTACCTACCAAACAAAAAAACAGTCATCAAAATCATAACTGGCGGAGTAATCGCGTAACATAAATACAAAAAAAAAACATACAGTCGAATTGAGAACCTCCTTTATTGAAGTCGGTTGAAATAATCGGTATTTTAAGTTTAGAACTATCTACTAACGCCTCCAGAATTGGCTGTAACCGTATATTTAGTTTATATGACAGAAGAAATTGTTTTCTATATGTAGTTTGTGGAAAATAACAGGTCTACGCCTGCAGAGAACACGTCAAATTAATTAATTGTCCAATCAAAAGGCAATAACTAATCCGGTCATAAAACAACTTGAACCACTTCATATTTATGGGAACAATTACCTTGTACCTTCAAGGCATTAAAGTGGTTGGAAAGATTTTATAGCGACGAGACGAGCAAGCTTTTTGCCTGATGGTAAACGACACCAATGATTGTTCCTAACAATTCAATGTCCCTGGTGGTATGTCGATCAGAAATTTAAATACACAAGCAATATATTAACGCTTTTCTTTAAAATTAGTCCTTAAAACTATATTCATTTGGTGCTTATACCAATTTATTAGCTTTGCCACGAAATTTTAGTATTAATATTAATTAATGGCGATAAAGACCACGAAGTTAATGAATAACAACAAGCTAACAACAGTAAAATGGTAAGTATTATTATAACTTTGCCGGACCCGTGGGACCAATTTAGCTCGGTTGTGGTGTGAACTCGTTAGTGAAAATATACACTAGAAATTACTGTAAATAAACGTTTAGAAGCTGGTTGAAACTTTTAGACGCGAATAGTTAGCGTCTTTACCGTGGCACTCGGCGGCGCTAGTGCAGGGCAATGCGAAGTTGGCACTAACGAGCAGAATACGATCGACGATTTGGTATCGATGATACCAAAATGATACCACTGACATTCGATAGGTATATGTGTAGATGATTTATGATTTTGTTGATTAGTTTATCTACTAATATTGTACCCGTTGATAACATAATATTAGAAGAATTTTAGGGTAGACAGTGTCTTTTTAACAGACTTCAAAAAAAGAGGAGGTTCTATGTTCGACTGTATGTTTTTTTTGTTTCCGATTTTTCCGTTAGTTCTGGACCGATTTTGAATAATCCTTTTTTTTTAGCAGCTGATACGTCAGATCTGGTCCCATATACATTTTATCAAAATCGGTTCAGTAGTTTGGTTATTAAATCAAACTTACTGGAATAATAACTGGACAATATAATGATGTCATCCAGGTAGTCGAAATTGAACTCGGTTTTTTTAAAGCGTATTATCGTCCAGAACGAGGATATTCGCCAAAGAACCAAAGTTACCGACATAGCTCGCAAGGTTTGCAAGTTGAAGTGGTAATGAGTAGGCCACATCGCTCGAAGAACTGACAACCGATGGGGAAGAAAGGTTCTTGAGTGGCGACCGCGAACCGAAAGACGCAGCGTAGGAAGGCCTCCCACTAGGTGGACCGACGACATTGTAAAAGGCGCGGGCAACCGATGGATGCAAATGGCAGGTTGTCGTACAGTGTGGCGGTCTAAGGGGGAGGCCTTCGTTCAGCAGTGGACGTCTCCGGGATGATGATGATGTTTATCGTCTTTAAGGAACGCACGCCACTGAGCATGACCATGTGCCAGCCAGTGTTACAACCAAGATTGAAGAGAATCAATATCATGTGCAAGCCAGTTTTACAACGAAGATTGAAGAGAATCATGATCATGTGCCAGCCAGTTTTACAACGAAGATTGAAGAGAATCATGATCATGTGCCAGCCAGTTTTACAACGAAGATTGAAGAGAATCATGATGATGTACCAGCCAGTTTTACAACCAAGATTGGAGAGGAACAATATCATGTGCCAGCCAGTTTTACAGCGAAGATTGAAGAGAATCATGGTCATGTGCCAGCAGTTTTACAACAAAGATTGAAGAGAATCATGATCATGTGCCCGCCAGTTTTACAACCAAGATTGAAGAGAATCAATTTCATGTGCCAGCCAGTTTTACAACGAAGATTGAAGAGAATCATGATGATGTGCCAGCCAGTTTTACAACCAAGATTGGAGAGGAACAATATCATGTGCCAGTCAGTTTTACAGCGAAGATTGAAGAGAATCATGGTCATGTGCCAGCAGTTTTACAACAAAGATTGAAGAGAATCATGATCATGTGCCCGCCAGTTTTACAACCAAGATTGAAGAGAATCAATTTCATGTGCCAGCCAGTTTTACAACGAAGATTGAAGAGAATCATGATCATGTGCCAGCCAGTTTTACAACCAAGATTGAAGAGAATCAAAATCATGTGCCAGCCAGTTTTACAACGAAGATTGAAGAGAATCATGATCATGTGCTGGCCAGTTTTACAACGAAGCCTTCTTCTACAATACAACTTTACACATGAAATGTAGTAACTGGCAGCAATTCGACATTATTCATATCTGACCAGCACTGGGAGCTGGCAAACATATTTATTTGTGTCGGCCCAAAACGATGCCGTAATGAACGGCTGTAATTACATATTGCGTACAGCACGGCGTACACAGACACTGGCTGCCAGTAAGGACGACTAATGAAATAGCACAGTAGCAAAGAAATGGTGCACTGAGTAATTTAGGCTGAGTCTTAGTCATTGTGCCGCCCGAAGGTGACCAAAATTATACGTCGCGACAATTTAACTTGCGTACAAGGAGTTTTTTATGGTTAACAGACTAGGTGTTTCACCACAGCACGCCTGATGGCCTGATGTTGAGAGACGGTGTGATCAACGAAAGTAAACACGCCTAGTTGAATGGAAGTGAGTTTAGATACTGTGTTGTGTGTTGGTTATGTTAGGCTAGCTGATGTTAATTGTAACGCAACACAGTTGACCGGGTTTATCACGTTACTCTCCAAGCTGTCACAGAGCAGGGCACAGTTTCTACATAACTAGGCGAAACTCTTTAGGGAGAGTTTAAAACACGATTAGGGCCTTTATTGTGTAAACAAAGAGAGCATATATCCTAACCCAACCTCCCCTATCCCAACCTCTGTCCTAATGGTGAAACCGTCAAGATAGCTTAGGAAGTTCGGACTTTGTCAGTGATCTAAACTTAGAGCTTATGGTTCCTTTATACTAATAGTTCATGGGTTTAATGGTGAATAGACCAGTGATCTCTACCATAGCACAGAATACATAATAGTACACAACAGATGACGCGCTCCGCAAAATCATTTGAATAAGTAGCGACTCTAGCTACGACACAATTAAGTGCAATAGGCTAGATGACTGGTTATTTTTTATTGTCCTATTAAATTGTGGCCCATAAATATAGCTGATTAATGAAAATAAAATGAAAATCTGATCTAAAATAAGCAACATAGAAGCATTTTAATATCATGCTAGATAAAGAGAAGAAACAGCAAATCGTGACGTCACTTCTCTGTACGCCATATAAATTCTATTCTGACAAGTAAGGCGTGACGTCATTTTTTGTTTTGTGGGAAAGGGACAGAGTTGTCTCTACCAACAACTTTAAACGCTTATATATCAGAACATAAATAACCGATTTAAATTATGTTTTCAATAAACATACTATATTTACTTAAATTATTCATCGAAGCTATTGGTTTAAACATCAGTCATCTACCCTATTCAGGACGTGCGACCGCTAACTACCTAGAGTTATATTAAGTTGCCTCTCTGCCTAGCGCGTAACTCTTACCTCTTCCGAGTGAATTATTCCTACTGAATTGGCCCGTCTAGACGGGCCCGCCACGTACTTCTTTATACCTAAAGTGCGGAGTACGGAGGCCTGATCATAATCCCCTTTTTATCCGCCTGCTATATTAAACTTAGCCATAGAAGCATCGCTTTGCTAGAGCTATATGAGTGCTATTTGGAAACAACATAGGATTTTTTTGTATTATCTTTTTGCAGATATTCGACAGTCAAATTCTCCAGACTGACGAGTTTTCTGGAATAAAAAATTGCTCGTGGCACTACTTTCTAGCCGGATTTCATTTATCGTTACAATGATGCGATTCGATAGTTATTTTTTATTAAACTTATTATTTAAATTAATTTCCGATTTATTCGTAGTGCATAACATAAAGTAAAAAACAAAACACCGCATTCTTAGTCCACACTAATCTAACACTTTAGCCCTGACCATCCAAAGGTTGCCTGGGAGAAAACGATTTAGGTGATAAGACCGCCATTTTTACTGCCGATTATAACGATGTACGCGGATTAGTTTTAAGATATTTTAATACTTCTGGTGTACAATAAAGAAGTATTGTATAAGGCCACTTTGCCCGCCTGAGGCAAGTGTAATTCAAATTTATATTTGAGCCGAAGAGGCGTCGTAAAACACGCATGATACATTATTGTTGCTTGCACCGCTCGCACATACCTTCTGACACAAGATTAAAGTGGTACAAACAGACAGAATTAGCTCATTCAGACTTGTAGACAATGTGCAAAGTTGCTGCAAGATTTATTAACTAACCTTTCACACTCATAGCTTTCTCACTAGGACTTATTGAAACGGGGATAAGTAAGTTCGTATTGGCTGGGTGACCAGCCCCAGTGTCAGGGTTAATGTGCCGCACGAAAGCCTCTGACACGGCTTAACGGTTGCTGTTATAGGATTATACGGGTAACCCCAACCGGTACCAAAGAACATGTCATATGACCTACGGTAGCGCTTAGATATAAATGCCACTCACGATCACTCATCCAAAGACTGACCAGTGCCCTTATCATGGACGTTCGTGATTCTGATTGCGAGCGTGCGCGAGCAGGAGGGCGCATGGCGCGAGTGGTTTAGTACGAGCAGGATGGCATGCTATCGCAATCGGAATCGCGAACGTCCATGATAAGGGTGCAGATCGTCTAAGAACCATCAAGTCACCTACCCTGTAATTTTCAACCGACTTCAAAAAAGTAAGTTCCTAATTCGACATTATATATTTTTTTAAATGTATGTTATGCTATTACTTCGCCAATTATGAATTGATTATGATGATTCTTTTTTTGTTTCGTAGGTAATATACTTCAGAGGTGGAACCATATACATTTTATCGAAATCGGTTCAGTAGTTTGGTTTTTAAACCAAAATTACTAGAAAATATGAATATGTCATCCAGGTATTCGAAGTTGCAGTCGGTTGTTCTTTTTTGTATTGTATATTTAATACTTTGTGTGTAATGTTTGGCGTGTAGAGTATGCATCAATGTATCATCATTATCTGTAGGGATCGGAGGGGGAATCGTACCCAGTATAACCAATTATTTATTCTGTGGTATAACTGGTTTTTGTGTACAGTCAAGTGACGAGACGAGCAAGACTTTCACCTGATGGTAAGCGTCACGCCTGCCACTAACAGTAGCAGTGCCAGAATTGTGAACTTGCGAACACAATCCTGCGCCGCACCGCAGTGCGGTCGTCACCCTGAGATATTAGATGTTAAATCTCTTCATACCCAATAATTTCTCTGGTACCATTACCCTTCAAACCGGAACACAGTAATGCTTGCACACTACTGCTTGGCGGTTGAATAACTAGCAAAGGTGTGGTACTTCCCCAGGCGGACTCTACAGTAGAGTCCTACCACTACAAAATAAAAATATTGTATTATAAGGCAACTGCAATAATAAACTAGTTCTAAGCGGACATTAAATTAAAAGTAGTAGTACAAAAAAATAATATGTAAATTTAACAGAACAAAAGGGTACCTACTAGGTAATAGCCTACTACTAGAAGTAGATGTTACCAATAACTTAAACAGAAAGGAAGAATTGTTTATGTATACTCGAAACTTGAAGCCCGAAAAGAAAACTCCTTTTCAAGCCAAAGGTACGATAATAAAGCGAGCGAAGGCAATAAGAAAGGACAAGTAAAGCAAGAAGCCAATAACAATTAAAAGTTGCTTTTATTAGGTACTCCTTTGAACTTTGCGAAGTAAATTTGAGAATTAAACTTTGGGGAAAATCGAAGCAACCATATCCTATACTCTGTTCGCTGAGAATATCTAATATAGGGCGCTCTCTCTTGCACAATTGTATGTAAGTGAAAAGGACGGTACCTACTAGCTTTAACGGGAATAACTATGTTCGTTATCTGCGACCAATGACGTGAATCTTGACGTTTTCACTACTGGACATTCTCAGTGAACAGAATATACAAGTATACGTCAACAATACAAACGATCCAAAAAACTTTCCATTAATACTATTTATTACGTATGCGTGAATACTATTTGTTTTTAACCGACTTCAAAAAAGGACGAGGTTCTCAATTCTCAATTCAGTTGTATGGTTGTTTCTTCAGAACTCAGTTATTTTATAAACCGATTTGAAAAAAAACTTTTTATTTGAAAGGATATAGTTTCGTATTCTTCCCACAGACATTTTATCAAAATCGGTTGAGTAGTTTGGTATTTAAATCAAATTAACTAGAAAAGACGTCATCTAGGTAATGAAAAGAGATTTTTTTAATAAAAGGTACATGTTATATTCACTTATATACCTAACGAAGGCTGGATCGCGAATTAATGTATCTACAGGTGTGGCGTAATGAGTGGACATCTTAATACCTAGATAGGGGAACATCGTGCTGGTTCACTAAAGAACAAAATCAATTTTATAAATGTCACATAATTTTTGAGTTTAAACGAGATAGATATTATTATTAAACTCATACTCGCGGCACATAAATGGTAGTGTAATTTCGATAGCTCATCTGACCAAGACTACTAACCAAAAAACAGATAGAGAAAATTCCTTCATTTGCAACCTTACTCTAATAATTCGAAATGTCATATAACTCGAAAACTATGCGACTTTTACAGAACACAATTTTTGATTTTCTTTTCCATTGTGATGTCTCCCATCTGTCGGTTTAAGGTTTTCCATTACGCCACATCCTGCATATATATATATAGCAGATACAGTTAGATGACAGAGAATAAAGGGCGTCACAGACGACGATATAATATTTCATAGATAAAATATCGCTCGCCATTTAGTTTTAAAATATAATGATCTTCGTCATCTGTGCTTCTTCAATGATGTATGAGTAGCGATATTGAAATATGTTCTAAGATAACATTAAATATTATAGCATCTTCATCGTGTGTGACGGCTTTGATCTTGACTATATCTATATCTCGTAATAATACGAGATACTTGAATTTCGTGTATTCACATAGATATCATTATTAACACAAATTATATCCAAAATCGATTTAAATTCGATTCAAAGTGTTTTTACTAATAGATGATTTTATTATTAAAACAGCATTGCTGAATATCATTATTATAAAAATGCCTGGTTCCGTCATTCGAAGCGTTAACAACTTCACGACTTAAACACGAGTATTTTTTTTATTGCTTTAAAGATTTAGTCAGTGCGCGGCGCGTTTGTGTAAGCTGACGAAAAAGACGGGAATGATGTACTGGCCATCTACAACTGCAAGAACAATAAAATCGCGATATATATTTAAATTAAAAAATGCAACGCAGCTTCCTATTTACATTGACAAAATCTTGCCAAGCACCAAGTTAGCGCCATTGAGGAAACCAATTTTTATTCCGTAGATCGGAAATCTTCGAAAGTAAGATAAAATTTATGAGGTTTCAGATGGTCGCATAAACGACAGTTAACCAGGAAGGAACGTATGATGGCACCATCTAACAGCTCGCGACAACCTCCTACGTCAAACGACTAATTTCATAACGGGTTCCAAGGTGCTGCTGACATTTTATTAAGCCGTATTCCTTTCCTGCCTAATGGAACCTTAAACTGTTGTTATAGAGTCTACATTAGAGTAGTTATACATTACATTGAATATAAAAAGATTGAAGCTAGTGAACTGGAACAAATTGGAAGCGCTTCGACTCGATCGCTTTTCGACTGCAATATGAAGACGTTTATAGTTGACAACAATGATTAACTATTTGTAAGTATATATTATACGGATACGGATTTCCGAGGCAAACATATAACAGGGTTAGGCGGAACGATATTAGTAAGCCGAAAAGATCCATCATTATCATATGGACCAATCCAGACATGGCGAAAACAAAACAACTATCCCATACAAAAATATACATGTCACACATGACATAATATATGGAACACCTGTTTTTTGTGAATTCAGAGTTGAGACCGAAGTGTTAACGATGATGAATACAATGAGCTTATTTCAGTTTACTAATAACGCACCCCCTGTAAAAGCCCTCACTAGTTCACTGGTTTACTGATCTTTAATTTTGACTCCCCGTAAGACATTGTGAACGAAGAGTGTTAATATTATTTCGTGCTTCTGCGTCAGAATAACCCACTCTGTTTATATGTTTCGTATAATGAAATAACTATGAATTTGTTTACAGATATAGTTGATGTTGAAATAGATTTGATTATTCTTGTAGAGAGATGGATATTTGAGATACATGCCAAACCTAAGATTTGTCGGTGTTACGAAACGAAATATAAAATAACTAAACCAAGTTTGATGCTATGAAACATTCGAAATATCTTTTTGTAATGGTTTAAAAAGGAATGGGAAGAACGAGAATGTCTCCCGATGGTAAGAGATAAAGCATGCCAGACATAGAAATCATTGATGCCAATGCTAACGCATGCCAAGACCAATTGCAACAAAGTTTAGGGTATTAAAGCATTGGCACTCATTACTTTGAGACTGTCGATGGTGAGTTAGTTTGAAAATATCAAAGTATATCACGAATGTCAATTTTAATAATTTCTATTACGATGAAATGTAAATCAAATTCATTTAAATAAAAGTGCAATAACAGAGCTCGTATATAGTACATAACCGATGTAGGTATAAAATAAAAAATGCGGATTAACATTTAAATAATAAGCAATATAAAAGCCACAAACTAAATAAGAGTTACTTCGATCTTAGAACCAAATCGGTCCTTTTTAGTGAATGTTGATAAATCAATCATCTCGGCCCGAGGCTACGGTTTGTTCCAGATCCACTTCAGATTAATTTAGAAGCGGGGGAGATAACAAAAGGGTAATTATAAAGTATCTCTACCTCGCAGTACAGTTCAGAAACAGTAACTAAGATGAGCTCAAAATGGTCTATTAGCATCTACAGAATATAAACGAAAGTACTCGTACATACACGATAACGATAACTTGACAAGAAACCTAAAGTACAAATATAGTTAAGGTAATATAGGTAAGGTAGGCAAAGACTCTAAAGATTAGTCATAGAAAAAAAATACTATAATTGATAACTATTCTCATGAATATTAGGCCATAGATGGTAAATAATGACCGATATCAATCTGCTGAGTATGTTGTAGAAAATATGGAAGACATAATACAATGGCATGTATTACAATGGACCGATTACATGTACGCTGATGCTGAAAATAATGATAACGACGACACTGTTTATTAAACTCCTGATAAACTCAATACATTCTCTAAATGGGATTGGTGAAAATGATTGGGATGTGATGTACGTAGTTTTATGGCTACAATGGGTTTAAACCAAGTTACTGCCTTTGTAAGGTTGTGTTTTAACTGTAGCCCATCAATTTGTTATTACGTTTACAGTAATTTATCCGCTCGCTTCTGTTCGGTGCCGGCTAGTGTTTCCGAGTTTATTTGGACTCGTTTATCTGAGCGATCATTCAATAAATTATTATTTTGGAGTATTGGCCGTTATTTTTATTGCTTTCTACACTTGGAAACCTGTCCAAATAAAATTGACGCTATTATTGCAAACTCGATGCCAAGATGTTTGTGAGTTTTCTAGTTTAATGATAATTTTGTTGAGTGGAAAACGTTGAAACATAAATGCATTCTAAGATACATCGCGACAGAACACCATTATAAGGAAAGACTTAATAACGATAATAATAGCTTTCAACACGTATCAAGTTCTATGAATCTGACTGCGAGTCCGCGATGCAACGTGACAAAAAATTAATTGTATACATGGCATAAACAAATAATATTAAAACTATAAAGTTTTCATTGTCAATGGTTAAATTTGAATCCAATAACATGTATTATATGAATTGAGATTATTTTTTGCATTAAAACGGAAAATATATAAAAATAATGATCATAGCCCCTCTTTAAACCCGCTATTTTGATACAAAAATTAAATTAAATTGTATTTATTGAGATTAAACACGGTCAGGCCAATTACATACAACAAACAACGGAACCGAGCTGTGTGTATAAATCATAATTAACGATTGGAATCGAATCAAATTAACGATTGGAATCGAATGGAATTGTGATACATTCCAACGACAATAAAAGATTAAGTAGGTAAGTATAGGTAACTACAAACACAAGTCAAACAATCTAGTTTTAGAAGAAAAAAAACAAAACTATTTCGTATACATTTGTTTAAGATCTAAAAAAAAATTATATAGCAATACGACAAACAAATGACGAAGCATGTTTTCTATGAATAGACCTAAGAAGCCTTAGATGCAAGGTATTAATGCCGCAATTACATAGAACTTAGTCGCTTTGAAGCAAATCTCGCTCGAAAATTGCAAAATTTCCTAAGCGATAACTTGAACTTTGGGCACGAGGCAAAGAAACCTTTCAAAAACAGTGTTGATTTCAAATGGAAAAATAAATTCTATGTTTAGGAAATCAAAATAACCACAGTCGCAATTTTGTGGAGTTTAGACATCATTAAATTAAAAATAAAAGTTGATGAAAGAGCAAGGAAATAATATTCAACTAAAACTGTGTTGCAAGACCCGTGAAATACAGCCAGAAAGGATTCAGAAACACTAGAAAAACTTGTAAATGAGTGTGAACGCAAACAATGGGCACATAGAAACAATGGCTATAAAGTAATTTCAACAAAGCGTCCATCGTACGATTCTCCTCGACTAAAAAGGAAACGTGACTCTAATTGAACCAACAATAAAACGAATGACTCAACGCACGATAGATGTCACTGCAATATGCTGGCTACTTTCTCGCGAAATAGAGCCTTTGACAGAGAAGACTTAAAATAAACTAGTATCTCAGTGTGCACAAACGCAATTACTAATAAAACAGCTTTTATTTTGATATAAATAGTCCACTTGTCAATGTAACATTCAAATAAAATGGTAACACTTAAAAAATATTATTAAACGATTTTCTCATCAGAAGTAAATGTGTGGTGTTTTAAAAACTTAAACAGGAAGAAAAATTATGACCTCCGGCAGGACTCGAACCTGCATACGAGCAGTCTCTATGGGTTTCCGTCCCAACTGCTTTGCCGTTTAGTTGGTAGCTTCGAGGTTCGGAAATTTGGCATCTAAGGCAGAGACTTCTGTAGCTTAATTGGCAAAGCAGTTGGGACGGAAACCCATAGAGACTGCTCGTATGCAGGTTCGGGTCCTGCCGGAGGTCATAATTTTTCTTCCTGTTTAAGCTTTAAAAACATAGAAATACCATAAGTGTGGAATCACTTCATACAAAAATATTCAAAAAAATTAATGTGTGTTTACCAAATATCAGATCAATCTGTCAACAGAAAGGGGTTAAAATTTAAATTATTAAAGAACCAAAAAACAACAACCATGGCAAGGTAAATAAAACCGTTTAAAAAATAGAAATGTAACATAACTGTACAAGTGTACATTAAAGCCTTGGTTTAGGTCGTAAATTTTAAGTGGCGCACAATAACTATTTAGAAAACTTAGCGACGGATAAATTTGTAAAATTAATGTATTTTTTCTCATAAAAGTAATTAATGATATAGTTCTTGATTCTACTCAGATTGACAAGAAGAGCAGGCATATCACAAATAACGAAAACTTACCATAGTGAAACACAAACAATAAATAAGTACTGGCGTAATACTGTGCTTGCTTCAGTCCCGTTCTGGGATAAGACAAGATAACTTGACAAAGAAACTAAAATTACACCCTACGAAACGTATTACAATGATTAGTGACAGTGTAACCAAATAGTGACAAGTCAGATGCACGCAATGCGACGTGATAATGACATTTAAAACATGGAAATGAACTTACATAGTAAACAAATTTCGCACGGCGCTAATATTACTTTGCGAGTATTTACAGTTTAGAGTACAGGTGAGTACATAGCCAAATAACATACACGACTGAAGCCATAGCCTACGACGTGTTAGCACGTAAGTGAACAAACCAGCAAGCAAACGATGTTAGCATACCGTGACGAAGTATCTGTTCAGAAATTTACCTCTCATATAATTCCCAGTTTTCGTTTCAAAATACACGTTGAGAGGTCTTCATTACCTGTAACAGAGAGATTAATTATGTTAAAACACGGGGTAAAATTATTGGAATCTCTTTGGGAACCGTTCCGAACATTCCATGATAATGATTTTGATGAAAGTTGTGGGCGAAATGGGCTAAGTTAAAATCGTTGGTGGAGTGTTTAGTAGCTGTCGAAAATCGGCTTTTGAGTTGAATTATTTTGTGTTCTCATGCTTGATAATAGGGTTTAGTTAAAATATTTTTTGAGTAGTGTAGTAGGACACTACTGCAGAATCCGCCTGGGGAAGTACCACGCCTTTGCCAGTTTTAACCGCCAAGCAGTAGTGTGCAAGCATTACTGTGTTCCGGTTGAAGGGCAATGTTACCAGAGAAATTACTGGGTATGAAGAGATTTAATATCTCAGGGTGACGAGCGCAGTGCGGGGCGGCGAAAGATTATGTTCGCAAGTTCACAATTCTAGCACTGCTACTGTTAGTGGCAGGTGTGACGCTTACCACCAGCCGAAAGTCTTGCTCGTCTCGTCACTTGATATGATCAAAAAAGAAGTCCCAAAACTTATATTTTTAAGATGAAGATGCAATAAACCCAAACGCAAACAGATATGCAATAGTAAGTTTAACAAGGCTACAGCAAACGTACAAAAAGGCAAGATACACGTACCTTGTGAGTACTGAGTACATTAACGTATAAGAATATAACATAGTTAAATAAATTTTCGATAGATAAAAGGTTCATTGCAGTAAATTATACTACATGCGGGTTATAATTTTCTATTAAGCTAATGGCCTTGCATTTAATGTTATTGAACTGCACGATCTAACAAGCCCACTTAACTGTATTACGGTGCGGGGCACCATAATAATCGCATTAGCTAAGCCCGGATCTACTTAATTCGATTAGTCAAATACTTTTGAAAAAGTAACGTTTTCTTCGAATTAGCTTAACTTTAGTAGGTGGCGCCCATAAATGTTAGTCATTTCATCAACCGACTTCAAAAAAGGAGGTTCTCATGTCACGCGATTACTCCGCCAATAGGCTAGATGACTGGGTTTTTTTTATTTTACTATTAAAAAGTGGCCCATAAATGTAGCTGAATAATGAAAATCTGATCAAAAATAAGCAACTTATAAGCATTTTAATATCATGCTAGACAGAGAGGCGAAACAGCAAATCGTGACGTCACTTCTCTGTACGCCATATAAATTATATTCTGACAAGTAAGACGTGACGTCATTTTTTGTTTTGTGGGAAAGGGTTGTCTATAACAAAAACTTTAAACGCTCATATATCAGAACATTATTAACCGATTTAAATATTTTTTTCTATAAACGTACTATATTTGCTTAAATTCTTCATCAAAACTATTGGTTTCAACGATATAAACATCAGTCATCTACCCTATTATGAACTGTTTTTGATGATTTTTGTTTGGTATGTAGTACTTCAAAAGTGGTCCCAAATACATTTTATCAAAATCGGTTCAGTAGTTTGCATTTAAAATCAAAATGACTAGAAAAATATGAAGATGTAATCCAGGTATTCAAAGTAGTTTTTTATTTTTTTAATCGTGTTATTTTCTTCGTCGTGTCGATAGTTTCATATGCCTTTATAGACTAAATATGTTCGGGCCGGTAGTCCGCGTCAGCTACCCCAAGAGAGGAGGCCTCTATCAGGTCACTCAGTGTGTAGTTATTTGGACACTGAGGGTGGGACAGCGGATGTAGCTTGTTTGTTATATATTTTGTAATCTAGAATCACACTAATATTTAAATGTCGATCCTTAGAAAATTGTTCCGAGAAAGTTAACAAAACACCGACCACGCAAAAGCAGCTTAGGATAACATGGATGGTAACGCAACGATTTGATTAGGAGTGAATGTTTATGGCTCGATGCACTCGTAATAAAAGTAGTTACCTAGTAGATAATTGATCAGCGTTAATGACCACTTGTGTTATCCAATCAGGAACAGTCAACAAAATACCGACATACCAAGCATCGTCGCGGTCGTTATGTAATGACAAGCCTATCATTCAGTATTTCCATATTCACTCTGTACCAACACATTGTCATATAATAAAAGGACTCAACAATGAGCTGAAAGTATAAAATCAGGAACTAGCATTCATATCGTATTGCAAAGAATTCGTATTATTGGAACTGACTAAACATAACATAATGATCCTGATTTAGAATACATACAATACGATGGGAGGTCAAAAAATTCGTGGAATTGCAAGGAAGGAAGATGAAATTAATCCCAAAATTATGTTTCCTTTCCAATTTTTTTTTTTTTTTTTTACGTTACCTGTACTAATACAAATAATTTAACTTGATAGTTGTAAGTACTTGTTGGTTAGTTAAACTCTTTCGATAGCTTTGTATTCAAAATACCTACTCTAGTTTTTTTTTTAATGTTGGTAACCATTGCTTCGGAATTATAAAGGTTTCAATAATTAATCATGCTGTTTACACATGCTTAGGCGCATAGTCTGGCTCGAAATTGTACCTAGCTAATAATGTATATGTTTTGACTATGTTCTGTTTTGTGTATCAATAAATAAAATAAATAAATATAGTCTCGCTTAACTTAACTCTACATTCTTCATATAAACCATCAAAATAAAATGTTTTGTCGAGGCCTTTAAAATAGGCTGAAATCGCTGACTTCACATCTTCATCGTCAGAATAAAAACTTTCGGGAATAAAAATAAATATATAATATAAATAATAAAAATCCGACGGGGCCAAAACTGGACTATAGAGCAGTTGGTTTAAAGTTCCGAAGTCACACTTGTGTAGAAGGCAGCCATCGCAACGTGACTCTTTTCAACAGGCGCGTCGACGTGCAACAGCTTTTTCTTCTTCAAGAACAAGTTTTCCAACTTTTACCACAATATCTGAGGTAGTGGCTTCAATCGGCCGTCCTGGGAGATCGTTCGTTGACTCTCCACCTTGCATAAATAGGCCATGCCATTTGTAAATCATGGTTTTTCCAGATCAAAAGTCCCCCGTAAGCAAAAGACATCCCTTTCTTCTATGATAATTTACGGCGATTTCCCTAGCTTGGCGAGCAACTTTATAACAGCGTGAAACTGAATTTACTGCATATAGTTGACATTTTCTTCCAAATTGCCTTTTTGACCTGGCGATACCTCAAACGACTCAAGTGACCCGATTTGGCTAAAACTTGGTATTTATATTAATGTTGAATCATCAATTAGTCCTCAATTTTATTAGGGATATTTTGCGAAAGGGATATTGTGCGAAAGGGACGTTTTGCGTGCAGTAGACATTTTAGGAAAGGGACATTCTGCGACGGAGCCTCTCTTTCTAACCCTTTCGTGCCGCGAACTTTTTGACCCTCGTACTATAAACGTTTCGAGCTCAAAACATCGTTTTCCATGCGCAAAAAAAGCACATATCTTATTATCAATGTGTTTTGTTGGAAAGAGACAGAGTTGTCTCTAACTAAAACTTTAAACGCTCATATATCAGAACATTATTAACCGATTTAAATTATTTTTTCAATATACATACTATATTTACTTAAATTCTTCGTCAAAGCTATTAGTTTCAAGATATAAACATCAGTCATCTACCCTATTCCCGCTAGACTATCTATACATATTATTTATCTGATATAGAACAGGTTTTTTTTTGGTATATGACATTCTACCTTTCTGGTTGTCTGCACGCCCACGCGACCCTTAGACCTTGAATGTTGACATTAAATCCATTAAGTACCAGTAATAGGTAGAAACCTTATGAGTTACAGGTACCTACTTCTGTCGCGTTGTTGTAAGTTTGTTTACGTGATTGTGTAACTTGTTTAGTGTTTTAACCTCTCCAACTTGTTCAAGTTCGTATTTGTTTAGCAACGAATAAAGAATTGTTATATCATCAATTGTTTTATCAAGAGCTCCCAATTGAGCGTGTCCGTTGGCAAATCTCTTTTAAATGTCAATTTGGCCAACTGCAGTGGTCTTACGGCACCCTTTTCCTTTGGGCTCTTGAAAACTTTTTAATTATATTTTTTTATACTGCCAAGTGACGAGACGAGCAAGACGTTCGCCTGGTGGTAAGCGTTACACCTGCCACTAACGGTAGCAGTGCTAGAATTGTGAACTTGCGAACACAATCCTGCGCTGCACTGCACTACGCTCAACCTCACCCTGAGATATTAGATGTTAAATTTCTTCATACCCAGTAATTTCTCTGGTAACATTGCCCTTCAAACCGGAATACAGTAATGATTGCACACTACTGCTTGGCGGTTGAATAACTGGCATATTCTTAAAAAGATTCGTGAAGATTGATCGAAGTAAAACTGTTCCGTTCAGTTATCCACTTTTATCAGTCAAATGAGAGTCAGTTTGTGTATTTTTATGCGTTTAGGGCGAGAATTGTGTGTGCAAAACCTAATATATCCATTTATCTCTAATACGGTTTAACCGATTCAAATACGATTTTCTGTAAAAGGTTTGAGACTCATCGCAGATGGTTCTTAGATAGTGCTATGCTGTTACCACAAAGCCGTGGCTTCTATTTAATTTTTTAAAATATATTTTTAACTTGTGACCTTGATAAAAATTGTATTTTCATAATTACTCGTATAAATAAGCAGACCAGCAGGGCTAACATGCGCACCGAGAGAATTTTTTCTCGATTCTTAAAAACAGGACAAGGCTACGAATCTGTATAAGTTTGTCTCGTTTTCGCACGACATAAAGACACGACAAAATTTTCTCGCGGTGCGCATGTTAGCCCTGCTGTAGTCAACGTGTGTGAAGAGGTATAATGCTACAAACCGTTATAACCAAAAACGATGGCAATGACCGATTTCGTGATAAGCACATCATAAAGCAGAAACAGTTTCGTTTATGATTTCGTTGGCACAACGCCTAAGTCAGGGAGTGCCGAATTACCGCGGGTACGGCAGCGTACAACTAAACAACACGCAACGTAAGCGACAATACAATATAGGCGGATCTAATGCTATAAGTAAGTAAGTTCGTAAAGTTCGTATAGGCTGACTGGCCAGCCCTAGTGTCAGAGTTAATGTGCCGCCCGAAGGCCTCTATGATGACTATATAACTGCTATGCTATGATCGTGTGACTAAATCATAATCATCAGCCGTCCTTAGTCCATCTCTGAAGCGGTTTTCAAGGTTTAACACCTTTACAGAGAACCGATATGTAAAACATATTCCTATGTTTTTTAAAGCTTTAAACAGGATGAAAAATTATGACCTCCGGCAGGACTCAAACCTGCATACGAGCAGTCGCTATGGGTTTCCGTCCCAACTGCTTTGCCAATTAAGCTACCATAAGTGTGGAATCACTTCATAGAAAAATATTCAATAAAACATATTGTTGTGTCGTGCTTGTTCTATGGAAAGGCTAATTTTTGATCTCTGCTGAACATAATGCTCACCCTAAGCCACTGCGAAAGTTTATAAGGATAAAAAATATTGGTGCTTCGTATTCATTATTAGGGCATTGATACACCTTAGGCAAACTGAATACATGCTGTTCTGACTATCTGCAACTAGAATTGTTCCATACTGCGTACGAAACATACTGCGACATTGTTTGGGAATAACGTATGGTGATTCAGAGCTATTTGTGGAAGAATTACCATTTATACTGTAGTACTATCTAAGACATAATCGAAACAGATCTAACAAATCGAGTTTTAAGACTTTAGGCGAATATTAATTCCAGAAAAAATAATATATAATAACGAAATAATGGCACCGTAGAAACATAATTTTTCGTTATTTTTTTACGCTAAATATTATCTCCGTCTTGTGTCTTCAAATTCAGAGTAAACGGGTCCCTTATAGTTGTGCGAATTATGCGTGCTCCTTCCAAACCACATCATTGCTTTAATAGATCATGAATGGTGTGGTCAAATACAAACCAATTTAAAGAATTCTCATCATAATCAGCATATCCATAGTCCACTGCTGGACATCCTCCCATGGCAGAGTGGTCTGCCAGCCCAATCTTGAGCTATCCTCTCCCAACCTCTGCCAGCAAAGGATTCAATTCATATTCATCATATATGTATATGTACCCCTTCGAGAGGCCTTCTTCCAATAAATTCGTATGTAGAACAAATTATTTGTAACCTATACAATGCAAATGTAAAGACTGTATTCTTTTTTGTGTATCAAATAAATAAATAAATAAATAGTGGATATCTTTTGGCTGGTGAGTGAGTGTGATATGTAACAATTTAATTTAATTTACATCTATAACTATAAAAGGCTTTGTCCTGACTGACTGACTGACTGACTGACTGACTGACATATAGACAACGTACAGCCCAAACCGCTAAACGTAGAGACTTGAAATTTGGAGGGTATGTTTTTGGAGAGGTGTAAACGCCCACTAAGAAAGGATTTTTCGAAAATCAACCCCGAAGGGGGTTAAATGGGGTGTTAAAGTTTGTATGAAACTTTTTATTCTCTGGTTCGATTGATACAAAACTTGGTATACATATTCTACTATAAAAATAAGAAGATACGGGTGTCACAGTTTTTTCAAAATCAGCTCCCGTTAGTATAAAAAAAAAAACTAAGTTTTAGTGATAGTACGTTTGTTTCTCTTTAACTTTGTAACGGCTGTACATATTATAATGAAATTTGGTATAGGGATGGGGATAGATGTGGGGATGGGGGTGGGGGTGGGGGTGGCGATGATACTGGGAACGGAGACGGGACGGAGATAGGCATGTTAATATTAAGATTACAATTGGTATCGGGATGGGGATGGGGTGTGGATGGGGATGGGGTGGGGATGGGTGGGGATTTGGTGGAGACAGGTGGGGATGGGATGTCGATGTGGATGAGGCTGGGAACGGGAATGGGCGTGTCCATATTAAGATGAAAGTTGAAATCGGGATGGGGTGGGGATGGGATGGGGTAAGGATGGGGTTCGGGATGGGGATGAGGGAGGGAACGGGGATGGGGACGGGGATGGGCGTGTTCATATTAAAATGACATTTGGTATCGGGATGGGGATGGGGAAGGGGGCGCTTATAGGGATGAGGCTGGGAATGGGGACGGGGATGGGCGTATTTATTGGTCGGCTGAATTTTTGGATAGGTAGTTATAGCATAAGGTTCGGAAACGGACATAGGCAATTTTTTTGTAGGTCCACGCAGACGACTGTTTGACGGACATAATTATTATAGATACTGTACAGCCTAAGCTGCTAAATTAATATTTAATATTAAATTAACTTACTTTTAAATGCCTAAACTAAATTTTGAGTGGTGTAAACTTACACTCAGCTCAAGCTGTGGGAGCTTCAGTGAGATCAAGCTCGACTCACATTCTTGGGGTTGCGGGTTCGAACCCGGGCGAGCCCGTTCCAATTAGTTCTTTGAAACTTACGCATGGATAATACCACTGGCTTTTCGGTGAAAGAAAACATCATGAGGAAACCTACATGTTTCCGGAGAAGAAATACGATAGTGTATGTGAATCCGCCAACCTGCACTGGGCCAGCGTAGTGAATATGGCCCAATCAGGGTAGGCCGATATTCCATTAGTGTTAAGGGCTGATGCAGAGAAACGCACACTCAGCAAGGATTTTGAAAAATTCGCAAGGGGTTCAATGTATCATTAAAATACCATTTTGCCGAAACCATTCATTTAAGGCTGTTAAGTTTTTTGACTTAAGAGATAAGATAAAATAAACATAAACATGTTTCAGAATTTTCAAACAATTTAAAAACTGGAAGGCCACGGGTCAGCTTTTCATTTGAAAAAAAAAGTTATATTTATAGATTAGCTAATAATAATAATAGCTAATCGAGTGTTTATGCGTAAGAAGATAAATGTTTTAAACACATGTACTTGATCCGGTGCACGCACCAAGCACAGCGCTTTCGAAACGTCCATCCCGCGTCGGCTCAGATACGTTAAAACCCGAGTATAATGACGCGCTGTACGTTGAGCGCGCCCCACTCCAACCCACACCGAGCCTACCTAAGCGATCAGTGCAGCACTGTATTTTATCGAAGTTTCGTAATTCTTGCGATATTTCGGTGATCTTTTTGCGTTCTTTGTTATCATACTTTTTATGCTTAAGCTTATTTCATTTCATTTGTTATTTAGATTTCGTATAATTATAGTTATTTGTTCCTTTAATTATTTAGATTGCTATTTAGTTTGTTATTCGTATTTTTTTAAAATTTTAGTTTACATTGTTTGTTATTAGGTTTTTTTATATTGTTACTGTTGATATTGTTATTTAGTTTGTTATTCGTTTTTTTTTAAATTTTAGTTTACATTGTTTGTTATTAGGTTTTTTTATATTGTTACTGTTGATATTGTTATTTAGTTTGTTATTTAAAATGCTTAGTGAACTTCTCTTCATTCATGGAGCGAAGGTAAAACACTATGTTGTTCCCTTCGTTGGTGATGGAGCGTGTCTTTTTCGTGCGCTTTCTTTTTTAATGCACGGTACCCAAGAAAAGGCAATTGAGGTGCGAAAAAACATCGTTACTCATGTAGTAGCTAATTGGGAGGAGTTTGAAATCATGTCTCATGATTCAAACGGCGACAACTACACCACTGCGACTGCATACTTTGATGACATGTCACGGCAGTCGAGTTGGGGCACTGCGTGTGAACTAGCCGCTGCAGGACAAATATATGAGTTTTAGTTTGAAGTTTATGAAAATGGCAAATTGTATGCAAAGTTTAGTACAGCAGGAAGACCTATAAAGCGGCTACAATTTACGGGAAATCATTTACAAAAATAATGCCCTAAAAATAATTACAAAACGTCTTCAACTCATACCGTCCAAACTTCTTCAGCCCGATATTTTTCTGAACTGAATTCACCAACATTTACGGCTCAGTCTGATAAATTAATTTCACCTACATTTACGGTACAGCCTACTCAGTTAACAAATGACAAATTAATTTCACCTACATTTACCATCCCAACTATTCCCAGTTCATCACATTCTAATTTACCGACCTGCAGTGATATATCTCCCACATATATTTTTAAAGAAGCCTCACAATCTTCAGAAGTCCCATGTCCATCCATCCATCTATTCTGTCATGTCCATCTGTCTGTCTGTTTAAAATTCAACAAGACGGCTTTGTTTTGAAGTAAGTATTGCAAACGCGACATGCCAAATTTGATCATCCTCAAGCAAACTTAAAGACTTGCAAGCGGCTTGGAAAAAATGCAATAATATACGTATTTTAGTGATTCAATTGAGTTGGGCCCCGATTTAACCGAATTCAAGTATTCAACATTACTACGCGGGCAAAGCCGCGGGCAAAAGCTAGTCAGTTAATATTACAAAGACAAATAAAAAAAAAACAGACCAAGCTGAGCTCCGCAGAGTATATATTAGGAGTGGATTGTAGTATTTTTCCAAGCTTTTGGCAATTTCCATCTAACATGACTTGTGAAACTCAAACGTGTCGGGGGTTCAAAACGCGTTCGTCACGATAAAATCCTTGACCTTATCATGTGGCGTAGAGTTAAAACGCGGGGCTCAAGGCCGGTTGCGTACAACAAACGCATATCGATCAAATCAAATGTTACAGGGCCGATTGTGGATACACCTACTTTCTTTATACGCTACGTAGAAAGACAGGTAGAAAGAGAGAAGCTTTTCAACCGACTTCAAAAAATTAGGTTCTCAATTCGACTGTATTTTTGTTTTTTTGTATGTATATATAATACGTGATTACGCCGCCAATGATGAACTAATTTTGATGTTTTTTTTTTGGTTGGTAGGTTCTACTTCAATACTTCAGAGGTGGTCCCATATACATTTTATTGAAATCGGTTCACGGTTCAGTAGTTTAGTACTTAAATCAAAATTACTAGAAAATATGAAGATGTCATCCAGTTATTCAAAGTTGAAGTCAGTTGTATTTTTTTTTTAAACGTATTAATATTTTATTATTTATTTAAGGAACCCTGTTAAAGGAACTCTGGAGTCCGCGTTCTTCAAATAGTACAATTTGTATAAGTTAAAGTCCAGAGGATATATATATATATATATAGGTTTTTTATACGTACCATTGCTTAATGCGGGCAAACGCAAACTTTAACTTTTTTTATTAAACATTTCCAATGGTATTAAAAGGAACTAAACCAGGCCAATTGCAGAAGATATCACAATAACGAGTGTTGGAGATCGGGGAGAATGTTCTGAAAAAAAAAGCTGAAATTATTCCGTTTCAATCGTTTTATTCAGTGTAGCCTTCAACATTGAAGGTCGAGACATATTTCAAATAGAAACAGCTCACAAATGAAGTCGTAAATTGTACGGCTCTCAATGTTTACAGAACGCTAAAATTATTTAACAATCAGACGTGTAAATAGCTGGATGTATGGTAGGCGGCAAATACGAAGGGATTCGACCTATTACTAAAAATTTAAAAAAAAATGAAACATTTAGGTAAGGACATCTTTTGTAACCAGATATGAAGAGAATTCCAAGCGTTGCATAAGGCACGATGTCATGCAACTATACGACGTACGAAGCACCGTAACAATGTTCATAAGAGCAGCCTGTCCGGCCAGTTTGTATGCGCGTGTCATGAACCCAGCTCCATTATAGCCCGTATCAAGTATCTGGAAATGGACAAGAATGAACAGAGGGTTGCAGACGTTGCAGTGGATAAAGTTCTACATTCCTTAGCGATATGGATGTTATGGCTTTTGATATAATGCTTCAGGAAAATGTGATAACTTGTGCGGAACGACTATGATAACATATAGCTTTTCAACCGGCAAAAAGGAGGTTCTCAATTTGTATTTTTTTTTGTTTGTATGTTAAGCCATTAATCCGCCAATTATGATTTGATTTTGATAATTATTTTTTTGTTTGGTAGGTGCTTCTATATTTTTTTAAATCAAAATCGGATCAGTAGTTTGGTTTTTATATCAAAATTACTGGAATAAATCAAAATAACTGGAAAATATGAAGATGTCTTCCAGGTACTCGAAATTAAAGCAGTTTAAAAAAATAAATAAAAAGAAAGGTTATTATTTAACAATATAACGCTAGAGCTCAGTAATACAAATTATCTATAAACATATCTGGGTAACCAAAAATATTACATTCCACTGAATTGGATTACATAAACATGAAGCAAAAAGATTACTTTGTAATAAATTCATTGTTGCTGCAATACCAAAAATAGACTAGGAAATTATCAAAGAATGGACTATAAAACGGAGCTCTAGAATGCAGAAGTGAACGTCAGTTGCATATATGCAGAGCATGTTTAATATTTAAAGTGGTGATTTTCAAGTTGGAAACTTTATTGTTCGTCCGAGATACTAAACCAATGATGACGACTTTTATTGCTGAATTTATACTTTTATTCCGAAATAGATTACCCAGTCTGTCTATATTAGGCATAACCGTATCGTTTACTGTACCGTTATCGCAGCTCAGTGAGTCAATAGCTGGCGATGAGGACACGTATTCATCGGACAATGTGATATTATTTTTAAAAGCCACGTCTTGTCTTTGAGACTTCAATCAGCGGCCTGGCATTGTGCCGCCCAACGTCATTGGCGGTTTACTGGTAAATGAGCATGCAATTAGTTATCTATTTAAAAAGATTTGCTTTTTCGATGGTCAGCACAACCTCTGTTCTATCAGCCTTTTTACCACTGTTCAGACCTATGAGCACAACGGAAAACTACAATCAGATATTGGGAATTGCGGTTATATCTCTAGGTTACAGATGGAAGAGGATGTGGTTTCACATTTTATATTCTACCTCAAATTTTTATCAATATTCCCAGTAAATAACAATAATAATTACCTATACTTTAAAATTAATTTGAATTTTATGTTTTAACATTTTACATCCTTCGAAACTGGCCAGACAACCTTCAAAACTTTCGCAAAAGGGAAAATAAAACAGACTTGGCATGTTTCGAAAATCGACGCGTCTGGTACCCCCTCTCTTCACGCATATATGCGTGTTGTCAGGGACAGTCTACCAATGAAGCCAGACCTTTCATGCTTGGAGCTACGATATTGAAGCCTCCTTGGAAAGACGGAGGCTTGGCAGGTCGACTTATAGTGGCGCAGGCACATCAAACTCGGTGCAACCGGTTTGAAGTCAGTCCAGTCGAGCAAGCAACGATAAGTGTGTGATAATAACAGATAGGAACCGGTGGGAGAGGAAAGACTCCAGATATTCCATTTGTTTGCAAGTTACTTTGTATCTACCGTCTTATATTGACATCAGAAAAAATCACAACTTGACAATTTCGTTAATCTAAATGTAAAGCCTATCTGACTTTAGCCTACTGCTGGGAATAAGCTTACTCCAATGACCGCACACCCAGCCCGATATATTTATCGCTATTAATAAACTGTTTAGTTTACATAAGTATCTAATAACGTACAATACTATCGAAGTCTCATCTTTCTAGTTAAAAGTTGTGGAAAAATGTACAAACATCCTATTCAATCAAACCTGTTTTCTTAAAGTTCTGTTTCACTAAGCTGATTATAGTTAACTACTACTCACGCACTTTCTCGTCGTCTTTATGTACAGCTACACTACATCTGACAAGAAGGCAGAAATATTACCTCATTACACCTTATTAGACCTGGGTATGTCCTAAAACTGCAACCAGTACCACCGGAGGACGGGCTGCAGCGTCCTCTCAGTTAACGGTGGTGAACATTCTGCAATCCCCAAGCCGCCTACCAAGCGTGGGGATTATGGCAACACCTCCCTATTGAAGGGGAGGCCTTCGTCTAGCAGTGGACGTTTTCTGGCTGATAGGATAGGATAGGATAGGACACCTTATTAAGGTTCTATATTTTCATTGGGAGGTTCTTTCATTTCACGAAGTTAACTTATACTCGTTTCATTTATTGGAAAAATTATAATCCAGCAAGTTCCGATTTCAATCAAATAGATGTTAGAGAAGCATAAAATGTTACGTGTCATCACGTAGCCATTAATTCATATTCATGCTCTCGAATACCATCATACAAAGATTATCGTGCAAGCGGCTTACTTACATTATTAGTGCCAATATCTTGAGATACTATTTTAATCATAGATTTTAATAGGTTCTTTAGACACCTGCTCCTTTTCAAGGAGCAAATTAAGCAATTATTAAATATAATTGCTAGTGCCTCCTCGTTGATGCTAGAAATTTCTCATAATTATATCTCTGTGTTGTCATACATATACTTTGATTATATAGACAGGTATAATTATCAGTGTACATGTACATATTTATGTTTTATATATTAGTTTATTATAAATATTGTAGGTATTTTAAGTATTAGTATGTATTTTTACTATTACATATTTTTTTTTTTTTATGTTAGAATAATATTATGGTACATGTTTATCATTTCACACACTTTTCTTTTCTTGCACACCCCGTCTTCTATGCACTCTATAAATCCTCTCCATCCAAAGGTTGCCTGGAAGAGATTGCTTTTAGCAATAAGGCCGCCACTTGTTCCAATATTTAAGTTTATTAAATTATTTCTGTGTAATTATTGGTGTGAACAATAAAGAGTTAATCAATCAATCAATCTTTTCGATCGCTTCATCTGATTTCTTGGTCTTGATAATGGACATCTTTAAGGATCTCCGACACATGATAACATTCGACAGCGAGTCTCCGTTATACGAACATGCACACATTGTCTTTGAACGAATTCGAGGAATCGAGCGCATGTTGCCATTTGCGTGAGCGGCCATTGTTTTCGATTCCATTTCTTGTTGTTAATAGCAACATACAAAATATCTAGTCGAGTGTAAATTAAAATGAGGCAATTTCGCTCGATGAACATCTATTTACATTAGTAGGTACCTAGAGCCTAAAGGCAACTAACAATCACATTACAATTATTACGAAACTATTGAAAGAAGCTCCAATCCAGAAAAATATTACGCTCTAAAGCCCATACAGGATAAGCTTATGAGGGATTGACAATACGGCCAATGGTCGAAACGATCCAAATTGAAGTATATTTAGCAGATAGCAAATACATTTTTAGCTACTTAGCTTTTTTACTTGTAGCCAGTACAAGAATGAACATATTATCCAATGTTTCTTTACTCTTTACATTTAATAACGTTTTAAATCACGTCATAATCATTACCAGCGCCAGAGAATCAGCTGATTTACGAGTAAGATGTCTGGAATGCTTTTCTTTTACTCATTTGATTCACGATCATTCCTCCACGTAACCAGACAGCACTTCCTGTATCTGCCTTTTTGAATAGCATAACACTACTTATTAGAGCAAAGAAGCTAACGCTCTCCAAGATGTAATTCTGGTGAATGGTCATATTGATAAATTACAAAATATGTATATATCTATATCTATAAATGTAAAAGGCTCTGTCCCGACTGACTGACAGACAGACAACGCACAGCCCAAACCGCTGGTCGTACAGACTTGAAATTTGGAGGGTGTATTAAGAAAGGATTTTTTGAAATTCGACCTTTAAGGGGGCGAAAAGTTTGTATGAAAGTCCTTTGTTTTTGTACTTTTAGTCACGAAAATTTGTATTTCGATCATCAATCATTTGGACGTCTTCGGGCTGATTATCATCAGCCCGGAGACATCCACTGCTGAACGAAGGCCTCCTCCTTAGACCGCCACACTGTACGACAACCTGCTATTTGCATCCACCGGTTGCCCGCGACTTTAGATAGTTCATTTAAAATAAAATAACATATTTTCTAAATATATGACAGGGACGATTTAAGGGAGGAAAGAGGGTGGAATGTTGTATGGAAATTTCTTTGTTTTTGAAGTTATAGTGATGTAAATTTATTAATTTATATTAGGGTACTTCATTCAAAGGGAAGTCGGGGGGCGTAAAAACTGCTCGGGATGAATTAAAGTGGTGAATTTTAGGAGCGAGCGCGTTATTCTTCCGTACGCGGACGAAGTCGCGGGCGACCTCTAGTATTGTGTAAATCACTTTAGTATTTTTGTCTCGCAACCAGACTCGTCACATAAACTACTCTGTTTAATTACGGTCGCGTATGCGAATTTCTTCTAATACAGTTTAACAATTTTAGTACTCGAAAGATGTAAGACTTCATTGTTGGACGCAGGCACTCTGCCAAGCACCGATAATTCAGCACCAATTTATGAAATAGGTCAAGAATGGTAGCTCTTCGACCTTAAGAAAACTATACTATGTAATATTACCCCCCAGTTTCATCAACATGGTAACGTTTATACCTGATATCGTATGAGGAGGTAAGCAGTTACTATGGCCAACAAACCCAACAAAGGGTCGATACAGACTGATGATAATGCCATATAATACGCTTTTAATAAAAAAAACTACCGACTTCAACTTCTAATACTTGAATGACATCTTCATATTTTCTAGTAATTTTGATTTAAAAACCAAACTACTGAACCGATTTCGATAAAATATATATGGGACCACCTCTGAAGTATTACCTACCAAACAAAAAAACAATCATCAAAATCAGTCCATAATTGGCGGAGAAATCGCGTAACCTTCATAAAAAAAAAAAAATTATGCAGTCGAATTGAGAACCTCCTTTTTTGAATCGGTTGAAAAAAGGTTCGATTTCACGTTCACGATTCTTTGCATAATAATGAATATAAACATTTATCGTAACGTTCACTAGATCTCATTAGTTTTGGCACGTGCGCTGTCATTACACGTCGTGTTTAACGTGCATAAGTCCTACATACAGTGGTACAAAGGAGCTACACGTTGTTCGTCTATTATTAGCTAGAATTATTCTCGGTGGCCTCCAACAAAGATGCGGCCTGTCTATTTCTGTTTAGGGCGCGTGATCATGTTGGGAGACGAAAGAGTTTGGTTATGTGTCTTGTTAGAAAAGTCAACTAAAACCTCACTATGCCGACACCACACGGCCTATTTTGCCGAATAAAAAGAGATGCTCGTATACAGGCTACATAGATGCGTCCCTTTTTATTTGGCAAACATAGCCAATGTGTGGTGCCGCCTTTAGAAATAGAAGACCATCCGTGGCAAGAGCAAGAATGTGGCAAGTAGCGCAAGCCCGCCTCATGAGGAATTAGCTTTGGTTCACTGACGGATCGATCGCCAGTGTCTTCGAAAGAATGAGAAAGGATTTATTTCCCCTTCTATTGATTTTGTTTGTCCACTAGTCCTGTGCACACTTCTTTATGTGTAATTGTGTGGACCAGGGACTTAGGACGGGAATCAACCCTAGGTATGTTACTCATCAGCCAGAATTCGTCCGCTGCTAGACGAAGACCTCCCCTTAATAGGGAGGGGTTGCCATAATCCTCACGCTTGTGAAAAATAGTTTGGAAAATAAAATAGGAACTTGTTATTCGCCTATTATAGATTGTTTGGGAGTTTAGCTGAATTTCCGACCAACTCTTTTAATGTGTCGTTACGTAATTAAAAAATCCGTCCAACGACTGGTCGTATGATCAGTTTTGTAAATACAAGAAGAATCACAGCACTTCCGATTGTTACCGATAACGGTGACTAATTATTCAAGCTGGAATAGAACGATGTCGGTGTAGCATTATGGTAAATGCGTTACGCGATTGTAAGACTTATAATCGAAGCCTTGAAAGAACATGTGTCAAGGAAAGTGTATGGAAACTATTACTTATACAATATGGTGAGACCGGGTTAGTTACAACCTTTAATTGTTAATCCTATATTAATCTATATTTATAATATCTGTCTGGATATCTTGTTAAACAAAAACGCTAATTTGACTTCATTAGGATTCTATGCTAATTCTATAGTCAATCCTGATATAGTTTTTTTTTAAGTTTATTGCATTAAAATACACGTTTTTAAACAAAATTGCGAAGGCCTTTTAAGTACAGAAGTACTTGGGAGTCAACTGTGTAAAACCAAAATTAAAACTTGATACTGCGACTGGTTTTTTCTGTGGGTTTTTCCATGATTTATACAAGAAACGTTAATAACGCATTTGGGATATCGATTATACATTCTAATGAAATCATGGAACTAATTAAGTCTAATGTTTGTTTGTAATGTTAAGATTGGCTAGTCAAAAAATAATAAGGAATGCATGTTCAGTTTGTAGAAAGCTACGTAATATTGTTGAGAGGGTTCTTCTTAGAACAGAAAGAAAATTGTGCAGATAGAGTACTAGAATTTCGTTATTCATGACTACACACACGCTTCAGGCGGCTGTCTCGGCTCCATTTATATATTTTTTACAATGCTGAATCCCAGAGCGTGATGGACCGCTTGAATATCATGATAAACAGCGCTGCTTAAAATGCCTTTATTTAAAATTGATAGATTCCCCCCGCCTACGCATTGCGGTGGAAACCGCTTCAATTTGCGAAAATACGGCGAATATTCACCGAATGCCGCGCTGTCTAATGTAGAAGCAATAAAAACAGAATGTATTTAGGTGAAAAATGCGAGGTTGAAATCAATTTGGGATAAGGCTGGTGTTTGGTAGGCTGTGCCCGGGGTGAGCCGAGAGTCACGGCCAAGGTCTCGAGTCCCCCACCGCTGCGCGGGGGGCAGTACCGGCTGCGCCGATATCTCGCCTCTCAATGAATACGCCTGGAACATACCCGGTAGGTACCGGCTATAGTCGCACTTTACACGTGCCTCGCTAATATCGGATAAAGCCAGATTTTGATACAAACAACTTAAGAGCTCGAGTAGGTGATCGATAGAGGTGTCTTAACGAACCTTGAAATAATTTGTGAGTGGAAAGGGAAGCCAATATATCTGGTTGCTTGGTAAGGAAAGGGTAAAGAGAAAAGGAAATTTTCTAGAAAACTGAACCTAGAAACACAAACAAAATGAGGTTTCGTCTTAAAGAGCTTACCTAGCTAAAAAAAGCATAACGGTAACTGGGACAACACAATACGTATATAAGACAGATTTCTCTCAGAGATAGCCTCTTTAACAAAATGAGCTCGGTTTCTAATACCTTTGAATTTGTGTGCTCCAGTTGCAAAATATTATGGAAAATACCACACAAACCATTCAATATACGAAAATAGCTGGTTCTAGACGTTGAATAACCCACATCGCCTGTATAGGATAATGCTATCAGTAAACATATTACTTATTCAACCGTATCAGCCGAGAGATAAAAAGATAAAACGGTTTGTTTGCTTCGAGTACTGTACCTAGCCAACGGAATAATTTAAAAGGTACTGGGTTACCGAGAAACAAGCTTAATGCAAGTGTTGTTAATAAAAACAGGGGTTAACACTCAGGTACAATATCGTATTCCAGATGGATACCAGACTAATGATTTGTGATTTAACCACAAACAACCTAGTGCTTCCTAAGGTGAAATACGAAATGAATTGAACGGTTCCCGTTGTGCAAGGCATTCTAAATTATTAAGTAGAGACTAAGCATGAATCATACTCGTAGACACGGTTCAAGGTTTTCAAGACAATAATAAACAGGTGGTATTTCCCACAACTAACTTTTCATTACTCAAAATTGGGACTCACAAAGTAATAGAACATATTTTATATCGGTTTCAATGCTTTACGATCTTATGTATTGTGTAGAAAGATTTACATCATCATCAAATATAGAAAAAAAAAAACTACGAAATAGTTTTGTTTTTGAACCATAATAATTGTTAAAAAGGCGTCATCCAGGTAGTCAAAATTGAAGTCGGTTGAATACTAAATTTAAATGTTTTTCATCACACTTCGTAAAGTGGATCTTATTGCATCGGTTTTAGGCTCATAATCCAAGCTATTACACACGCGTGCTTTTTACTTTACATTACGGCACTTGTACTATAATAGGTATAACCCGGTAAAGTCAAGTTTGTACGTGACTGCAATTAGACGTATGTATACGAAGGACTCTTAATTTAGCCGGGTAATACTTACAGTTTTTTTATAATACCAACAAAGAGTTCTTATGCCGCTGAAGTAAATGTCAACCTGCGCGCGCATTGCTGGTTTGGGCGCCATTTACCGCAAATGTTTTCGCTGTGTGGTTGATTATTATTAAAAAAAAAATGTTTTTTCCTCGCAAGTGTGACGAAAACAGTCGTATGGAACTCTTGTGCTATTAGTCATTATGCTCTCGGCTTCCTTATCGCGCTCGCCTGCGGCTCGCGCGCATAATACCGCCTCTGGTGTAATGACCAACATAGCACACTCGTATCATAATGTACTAATACTTAATTATTGTTATCTTTTATGTCTATCATTTACGTATATATATATATATTTTGGCAATAAAGTTCTTTTTATCTTTATCTTACATTATTTTCTGCCTAAATCGCGAGAAACAGATTGAACAGTATCCAATTACGTTTGCCAATGCCCTCTAACTTAGGCAAGCAGACTACCTTTGCAAACGGAAGCACGAATTGTTGCCCAATGCTACAAATGAACGAGGTCGCGCAATCGGGTTTCACCTTTAACGAAGTATACGTATCTAATAATATTAACCTTTTGCCTTAATGCTCTACAGAGCTACAAAATGTAAAAACGTTACAATTTTATAAATTGCAATAACTGTAAAACCTTTTATATTTTCAGTTTCGAAATAGCGAACAAACAGTGGAATTCTTTATCAAGAAATCCCAGGCGAATCACGAGTTCAGTGATTCTAGTCTATATAGTAAAGTTTATATCATAAGATAATATGAGATTGTTTCAGGCGTTACTTTGCGAAAGTTCATCTTAATCAACCGTTATAGTACAAAAAAATCTAGTGTAATTCCGCTGTCAAACGCGCTGTGTGTGGATGTGTGTGTTTTATGTCTGTATTTTCTGTTTTAACAGCGGAAATACACTAGAAATTTAAGTATTATAACGGTAGGTTTTTATCATAAGTAAGAGAAAATATATTTTAAGATGTGTATGTATTAAATAAACTATAATATTTGGAGAAAATTTGCATTTTTATCTCCCAGTGACAAAATAATCTTTATTATACTATTCCTCTAAATGGTTAAGTACATCAATTTTGTTGTTATAGAAATCCTTGCCTTAAGTAATATAAGTATTGACAATGACTAGCTAGTACTGAAACTGTGCGTTATCTTTTTCAGAAATCACTCGTCCTTATGCGAAACAATAGTAGATTATGCACTAAGGGAATAAAGCAGTGTCTTACGTCGTGGGCGGCATATTGAACCCTGAGCGTAACGTCTAGAGTTCTAGAGTCTAGAGTTATTTAGAGTACTGAGTGAAGCGAGGGGTTCAAGCTGCTCAAGACGAAGACAGGCTTTATTACAGAGGAGCATACTCTACTTTTCACACCTTCTGCGAGACAATAAAAAGCCAGGGCTCCATAAATTAAAATTCACTGACAATCACAAAAAAAGTGGATGTTCTCAATTCGACTGTATGTTTTTTTTTGTTTCACATTCTTTGTAAACGCACCTTTTTTTGAGTTCTGCTTATGGTGGCCAGTTCGATTTTCGAACAAACCTCTTTACAATGCCATATGGTAATTTTTTACTTAGAGTTTTCCACGAGTTTCCACACGAATTTGACGTTCCAAATTTAAATCACTTTATTCCTTAGGGAGTTTCATACAACTTTATATCCCTTAAGAGATAATGCTTTACTTTACATTGAGGTTGCATGATATGTAATTGGACATTGTCGAGCAGGTGGTGTGTAAAAAATAAATAAATATGTCTGTTTCCCAGCTGCGGCGCGGCCATATTGCCTTTTTTTTCAGCTAAGCGTAAGAGCGAGCGACTAGTGCTCAAAGTAACGCGCAGTGTTGGCACTACCCTAGTTAATTTCTATATTTATATGTCGATGGAAGCGCCAAACCCCGAACAAGTCCAGTCTAAGATACGCAACTTATTTCTCTGTACGATGAGCACAGGTGTACTGCATATATTACAAACATGACATATGTAAATGGCATGATTTATTGCCGAGCTCCAAGTCTCCAATACTGTATCGAATGGAAATGTTTCAGCATGATATATGGTGCCGGTATATTACTTTCCAAGAGTGTATTCCATGACATGTACGCTGTCGGAAGATATCTTTGTCATTTTCGTAGCTAATGCGATGTTGGTCGATCGCGTGCTCTGTGTTTTTCGGAAACCGTGACCTTTCGTTAATGTCCATGATATTGTAATGGTTCCTTTCTATTTTGAGATAATTTGTATACCATTAAGGAGAAAAGAGAAGCTATGTTTTATAGTACCTACTATTATTTATTTTGTGGTTTTACGTTTAGCTTTCAGAACGATTTCGATTGCGAGACTAAAAAAAATTACGAATGAATGAAAGATAGTAATCGTATCACATGGATCTAGAATCACGCTTAGCAGGATGTCCCTTGAACAAATAACTGTACAATTGAAAACTATGACTATTTGAATTTATTACCAATGTCGAAAAACATGACCGTATAGTACAAAACCAAAATAGTTATCTCCGAATGTACATAATATAGTTAACTCTAGAAATATATTTTAAAGGGTTAAATGGTTAGACATATACTTAACTGGAATCCAGACGTTTTTCATTATTTCAGGAAGGCAGGGCCATGAGCGCCGAGGCGAGGGTTAAATTCCCCGGGGTTTACAAATATGCAGATATGGCGGAGCCTTGTTTTCAGCGGACTGTAATGTTATTACTGTTTTGTATGAGTTTCCCCAAAAACTTAAAACCACTACATGGTTTTAAGTTACCTCCAGCCATTAAAAATATCAACTGTCAGCCTTGAATCGAAATGATGATGGTGACCTTCAGCCAAAACACAGATCTCGTTAAAAAAAAGCAGTTTAATAGGCAAAGAGTTCCTTTGGGAGTTGAAATATGGTATTCTAAATCATGAACCACCGAAGATCAATGAACTTTATAACAAAGTCGTCTCAAAGTTCTTGTTAGTGCTATAGCACGTATTCTTTCAAGGCGTAAACACCGGATAACACATTTAAATCTATACTAACGATATACGCCGTACAAGATCAATCAGAATCTTATAAAAACTCTCTTTACTTGTAGAAGCACCGGTTCATCATTCTAGTGAACGAAGAGCAAACACTTAATCAATACTAAGAATCGATAGTCTTATTGACTACTATAACGTCTCTTTATAGGAGCATTCACATACACACTATTCATCAGCCAGAAGACGTCCACTGCTGGACGAAGGTCTCTTTCTTAATAGAGAAGAGTTGTCATAATCCCCACGCTTGGCAGGTGGCTTGGGGATTGCAGAATGCTCACCACCGTTAACCGGGAAGACGCTGCTGCCCGTCCTCCGGTGGTTCTGGATGCAGTTTTAGAACACCCAGGCACAAAATCTCATCTCCCAATGCTACGGGAGCGAAATTTTAATAACAATGTGTGTGTGTTCCAATAAGTTATGTTATGATAGGTACATGGTACATGCACGGCTTTTGTATCAGTATCAGTACGAAAATCTGTATCTAATTTTATTTTAACGATTTTGATGAAATTCGGCAAAATAATAGCGTTAATCCAAACAAAACATAGCACCCTTTTCATCTTAGAAAACAGTAATATTGTGAATTGCCGTGAAACAAAGTTAGCAGAGATTTATATATCTATGGAGCTGATAAAAAGGAAGGAAGATAGAGCATTTTGATGACGTTAAACTTGATCAAAATTGAGATATTTTATCGAGTTAAGGAAATAAATAATGATAAAACAAGCCTAAATATTGGATGGCATGATGGAAGAGACAGACAAGCGATAAGTAACAGATAAGATATTAACATGGAGATGGTAAAATACGCTGTTCAGCGGGCCCACAACTACGGAAGAAAAGGGATAATATATTCAGTAGTAACTATCATTCTATAAGTTCTTTCAGTATAACAAACTCTTGCAAATTACTATTATCATCTGTTAACATTACCATTCCTATTGTTACGTAGTAATACTGTTTATTGTTTTTAATATAATCGCTTTATTTTCTTCAACATGTGCACAGATACTGTAATCTTATCTTCCAAACATAACGTAGAAATACCTAAAGACTACAAGACTTATATCAAGGAAATAATACAGTCTTTTATTTAAAGTACTGTTCCTAACTACCCACGGCTCAAAGAATTCGCGACATAGCTACTAGCTATGTACTCTCCCCACAGAGATGCCGAGTCTCCCGCAAGGTTCCATTGAGCAGTTCCCGGGCTGAAACGTCTATTTTTAGGGGCTTGGGGAGGCCTCAACTCCTCCCGCTCTGACGTCACCACCCCACCCCCTCGTCCTATCGTGCCCTACCCGCGCGAGCAGTCGGGAACGCGATTCACACAGAGCTCCAAAACATGTTTTAGGTAGATATTTCGCTCATTGTCATTGAGGCGGAAAATTCTGTGTAAAGCACCCAAAATTGGTTCGATTCGTGCAAAGTTGTTGTTTATTCGTGTCCATTGATTTCGTTGGAATATTTTCTGAACCGTACACGTGTAATGCTAAAAGGAAAATTTATTGTTGGCTACCAAGTAAAATAGAAAATGAACGTTCGTTTAACAAAGATTTATCGGAATGAGATCTTAGAAGAGAAATTCTTAGGAAACTTATTTTATAAGCGTGGGCGAGTACTGTACCAAGCAGGGGAATGGTAGCCCAGGAAAATTATGGGTTGACCTAGAATAAAATAAAAAATTGCTTTTTGTTTCCTACGTTTTGTAACGTAACCTATATCTCGTATAAAAAGTCTAAAATTAAGCAAAACACGTTTCCGAAACAATCCAAAATTTAAATAAGAATGTTCACACATTTAGGTTTTCAGCTCTTAATATTCTCTATTTAAAGCAAAAAAATCGTTAGATATAAATATTTCAATACGCCAATTCGTTTCAGAGATACATACTTTTCAAAATAAGCGCCCGACACTAATTTCCGCAGGCTGGCCCTCGCCGCATGTGACGTCATCATACAATTCGCACAATTTGTCGCACTCTGGCCTTGTACGGTTCACTACGAACCGTTACCTTCGAGCGTGATTCAGTACTACTTCGTTTCAACATTCCAAGGTCATATTTGCTTAAATTTTTTTTTACATTTTGGCCGTCAGAAAATAACGCCAATCATAGCTGAATATTTATATTTTTTTATTCGCAAGAACCGCTATACTAAGTCTTGTAGATTGACTGGGCTATGAGATCAAAATACCAGTATTGTATATTAGACGTTTTTCAATAGATAAAATTACAACGTAGGTGCTCGACTGAAAGCTGTTGTCTTTTACTTTTCAATTTATATGGTAGATTAAAAAATGTCGACGACCTCGTCTACGCGAGTTGGCGTTTAAAAGCACATTCAGATTTGACAATAATAAAGCGACCGCCAGATCCTGGCAAGCATTATTTTTATTCGCAGCGAGTACATTCACTTATCGCTTGCGATGAAAATAGTCTAAAATCACGTTTTACGGCGGAAATATTTTTGCAATATTTTTCTTTAATTTAATTATTAGTGTGATTTAAAAAAAGTGCTTCATTGAACGAACATATTTTGTTCAGTCAATGACTTTTTTTTATTGTATTGTAACGTTGTACAATAATAATTTATAGCCAGAAATAGTACAGTTATAAACGTTTTAGAGTAGAAGTTCAGTCAGTATCGAATCTATCGAATAGCGACGAAATCGCCGATCACTGCTGCTATAAGTATCATGTTTACAACCATGGAGAATAGGGAATTGCGATGAGGAACTTACGGCCGTAGAACAGAATTTGCGGACGGCGAGTCTGTGACGTCACACTTATTTGGTCAGTCTGCGAGCGACCGCCTCACGTACCAGTCATTCAGGCTTTCAATACAGATGTACGACTTTTAGTGTTTTTACGCAGTAAAAGTGAAAAGAAAATGAGTGGATGCATTTTTTCTTTCTACATAATATCGAGGCAAACATTCCTATGACATGATTAGCGTCTCATTTCATTCATAAGTAATTTTATTTGTGGTTTGGTTATGAAATATGTAACCTTTCTTGATGTTTTTAACTAGCTCCAGAGATGGCGCCACTAGTAGCAAATCTAGCGTTTATAAGAGTTCTCCATTTTGTCGATAAAGCACTTCTCAAAAAACAACTGAATTTGAAAAACTGAATTCTGCTAGATGGCAGCACCATGTGCGGAATTTACCACTCCTCCCGCCTGCCCTTACACCTCCGCGCACGATCACGCGTCCTTCTATGAAAAAATCCTGTGATCACATCTCTGCCTCTATTACTCTGTGTTTACAACCCTAAAACGATAAATGTTCACAATTCACATCCCTACGTAATACATGATACAATGCGGCACCCAAATGTTTTGTTACGCAACAATTCAGAGATACTGAAGTCGTTACACAAAACAATATTACATTCGGCCCTTTATTTAGTTTCACGAAGACTAATATTTGGTCGGTAAAGCCGCTGAAGCCAGAGGTCACCACGTAAGTCTTGAGGTGAAACACAGTAATCCAAGTCCGCCTTTCTTTTTTCGTAGTAATATATTATGGCTACTAGCTAGCGTGCTCGCATTTTCATGTGCGATTTCTTGCTTTTCACACAACTGACGCGAGAATAACCCTCCATCACTTTCTCGCCTTTTCTTCTCGTTCTCGTGTTCATAATTTTTCTCCATCCTAAGGTTGCCTGGATGAGATCGCTTTTAGCGATAAGGCCGCCATTTGTGCACTAGTATTTAATTTATTTAATCCTTTGTATGTATGTTTCTTTGGTGTGAGCAATAAAGAGTTAATCTATCTATCTATCTATCATCACAGTTTTCTAGAGACGTCTTTTTCTACCTGCATGTCAAATATCATTAAGTTCATAAAATTGAATAACAACCATTTGGTCATGTATGGGTCATGTAAGGTAAGGATAACAATCATTGTAAGGATAACAATCATTGTTATCCTTACCTTTAAGAACAGATTAAAGACGATCATAATTATTAATGAAACTTTAAAACTTTCGCGATTTGAACACTTAATGTTGTTTTGTGCGCAATTAAGTCCCGGTGATAAACATAACTATGATCTTGTTAATTACATTTAAATACCTTGTTAATATAATCAGGATTGCCTGAAAGAGATCGTTCTTAGCGATAAGACCACAAGCTGCTGCACTATAGTCGTTTTCGATAATTTTTGGGGAGAACAATAAAGAGATCTTATCTTGATTTTACGAGACAAACAAAGGCAACAAAACTGTCCGATTCCGCTTTTATTGTACGCACCACCAAACAGTGGAACAGGCTAGATGACTGGTTTTTTTTATTGTCCTATTAAAATGTGGCCCATAAATCTAGCTGATTAATGAAAAGAATATGAAAATCTGATCAAAAATAAGCATTTTAATATCATGCTAGACAGAGAGGCGAAGCATCAAATCGTGACGTCACTTCTCTGTACGCCATATAAATTCTATTCTGACAAGTAAGGCGTGACTTCTTTTTTGTTTTGTGGTAAAGGGACAGAGTTGGCTCTACCAAAAACTTTAAACGCGTATATATTAGAACATTAATAACCGATTTAAATTATTTTTTCAATAAGTTACATACTATATTTACTTAAATTCTTCATCAAAGCTATTGGTTTCAACGATTTAAACATCAGTCATCTACCCTGTTCTCTGCTTGAGTGGGTGTTCCCCGATAGATATAATCAAAGTGTCTTCAAGTCGCAAGATAATTGTTTTCTTTCAGGTAAGCCTGCTCCATAATAGACCGCGTCTTCGCTTAACACCAGACGAAAAGGCGAGTCAAAAAGATCGCATAAAAGACAAAAAAGGACAGACAGACATGACACTCACGGTAGTTTAGTTGTTAAAGCCACTCGCGGTAACCCATCCAAAGACCGAACCACCCGTTCCCTAGCTTAGCATAGGGTGTACTTTTAGCAACATCATTCGAACTGCAGCTATGTCACGAACAGTTCGCAGTAACCCACACCGCAGTTCTGTTCTTTCGAAGATTTGGACTTTCACAGTAACATGCGTAGCAATAATATAACGTTGACGGATTGTTAATTCGTGGCTAAGAACAGTCGCGTTATCGTTATTTGTTATTATTTTTTTCGCAGTAACGTAACACAGTCAACAGTAACCGTATATTTCTACTCTCTTGACAAGATAAAGGAGGTCGTCTTTAACCTTATTAAGTGTGCTTTTTATTTTTCTATTAAATAAAAAAGTCATGCAGTATCTGTAACACATGTCACGTCACTCCCACGGCTAACAAAGAGACCGTTGTGAAATTACCAGAGGCTATAAAAAAGTGGCAAATTATCACACTTATTAACCCATTTGAAACGTAAAAGTGCTTATTAGAGAGTTATGGATGTTAGTAGGCGTAGTGTACAAGTTTTTTTGAGATAACAAGACGCTCTATTGATTGTAATAACGCTTGCACATCACCATTTCAGCGGTACCCAGAACTTTGAGTAGTAACAAGACATCTATTAAAAATAACAAGACTATTACCAAAAAAATTTATTAAAAAAAACTAAGTTCACATTTGTAAATGGCGTCATAAAGCGGCCATATTGTATAATTTAATTTATTTTTCGACTGGTTTCTCTTAAATAAAAAAAAAAGATGATGATGATGATGATGATGACGGTGTCACTTGGGATGATTTAGTGGTTTCGTTCTAACGTTACCTCTTCAGGTTACCAGCCCACGACACAGGTCACCCTAGTGTGGGATCCAAAGCATACCGAAGTAACGCTATTTAGGTTTTTTTTAAATGTATTTATATATTTTACAACACATTTGCTCGAAAAATGCATTTACGAAGCCTGTATACATCGTTCGAAAGTTAAAGTAAAGGTAAACCTATTTTACCGCACGCCTAGTTGTATAGCGCCGTGCGTAAACTTTACGGTATTTTTTTAATTTCCATAAAAATATATAAGTATTCCATTAAGAAGTTTCACATTACGAGAATAAATAAGCTAAATGATCGAACCTCCTTGTAAGCGCTAATGCTCAATACGTAATACGTTTGTCTCACTTTAACACTAAAGAGAAAATGAAACGAAAGATATAGCTCTAATTTTCGTGGCGCCATTTGCAAATTCGCGCCATTTTCATAATTATTAGAAACATCAAAGATTTTTCCTCTTCTTTCCTTATAGCGTTGCACTTGGTGCATTTGCCAGTGTCAAGTATTTTGTTGCGACTTTCTGACTGATATTTATAAACAAAATAATAAAATTTGTTTAATTATTATACTGTTTTCTCGCAAATATGTTGTCAAATTTTGTATGACACTCGTGCGGATTGGTTTTTACAAACTCGTGACTATGGTAAGCCCTCAACTTAAAAACCAACTTACCGCACTAAAACAAACAAAAAACAAAACAACAAAACCAAACCATAATGTTATAAATAACAATTTTTTCTGTTTTCTTTGGTGTCATAAATTTAGTGGCGCTCGTGGCGTAGCTTGTCTCGGTGATTCTAAAAGATCACCGATGTTAAGCAACGGACAGTCCGGTCAGTCTTCGGATGGGTGACCGTGAGTGGCATTTATTTCTGAGCGCTACCGTGGGTCGGATGACACGTTAAATTGTTGATCCCGGTTGTTTGTTCTAGTTTCTATAACAACAACCGTTAGCCATGTCAGAGGCCTCCGGGTGGCACATTAACTCTGACACTAGGACTGGCCACTCAGGCTATACGAACTTACTTACTTACTTTAACAATTAACTATTTTAATTATATAACAGAGATATTAAAGAAATTACCTGGAAGACTGTATTATCCGGAGCCAGACAAGCAAAAACATAAATTTATTTCAGACAATTTGTATCCATACCTTACTTAGTACCGGAACTACCAGAATTGCAACTAAGGTCACGTTTGAGTTCCTTTACGGTAGGTAAACATTTTGTTAGTGTATTACGTTATCCTAGAGATTTATTCAGGGTTAGTTCCGCTACGCACTAGTCCCGCTTAGGTTTGTTATTAAAAAAATATCTAACCTTAAGTGCCGCTGTGTGGCTTTAAGTATGCTGCTATCCTTAAAACATTTCATTAATTTTACTTTACACTTAAATCTCGTTCTCTGGTGACAAAGAGCGAGACAATTACAACTTAAGATTATTGTAAGAATATTTTTGTATTTTTTGAGCCGATCTTTTGCTTTTCGCTTCCAGTCACCGCCCACTGTTTTACGTTTGTCGTCACTCCGTCGAGTGTCAAGGCGTCCTACACTACGTTTGCCGATTCGTGACCTCGCGTGACTTGAAATACGTGAAAATAAATTAAGACACATTTAAAAAATAAACCGTTCGGTATAGTTCGGCATCCACATTTTTATATATTTTATACAATCAAGTGACGAGACGAGCAAGGCGTTCGCCTGGTGGTAACCGTCACACCTGCCACATCCTGCGCCGCACTGCACTGCGCTCGTCACCCTGAGATATTAGATGTTAAATCTCTTCATACCCAGTAATTTCTCTGGTAACATTGCCCTTCAAACCGGAACACAGCTGATTGCACACTACTGCTTTGCGATTGAATAACTGGCAAAGGTGTGGTACTTCCCCAGGCGGGCTTTGCAGTAGAGTCCTACCATTAGAAAAATAACACAATAATATATAATAACAAAACAAAAACTTATACTCAATAAGATTAGTACAACTACTACTACTACTAGTACAAGGAAAGTGCGAAATCCGTGAAAACACAATCACCAATCACCTTCTCAAACTCCAGGAACTAAGTGGCGCACTGACCTCGAACTGTTCATTACAATAAAGAACCTTAAATACCACAGCTTTCGAACCAATTTAATTATGCTAAGAGCCCTGTGATTTTTATTAACAAAATTTTTCGCGGAAATGAGCTATGTAAGAGAGTAAAGCAGTATTCAAACTTAAACATTTCGGTGCGACGGCAACGTGGCGCTTATACATTACTTTAGTTTTATTCATATGGGATTACTCACTTTTAATTAAGCCGGATTGTAGCGCTCGTGGCGTAGCTTGTCTAGGTGATTCTAAACGATCACCGATGTTAAGCAACGGACGGTCCGGTCAGTCTTCGGATGGGTGACCGTGAGTGGCATTTATTTCTGAGCGCTACTGTGGATCGGATGACACGTTAAATTGTTGGTCCCGGTTGTTTGTTCTAGTTTCTATAACAACAACCGTCAGCCATGTCACAGGCCTTCGGGCGGTACATTAACTCTGACACTAGGGCTGGCCACTCAGCCTATACGAACTTACTTACTTTATTAAGTCGGATTCTCCGAACATAGTTTCGATCATATCCGCTGATTACTTAGCACTGAAATTCAGAGCGAAACGAAGTTTCCTTTTTGGACTCTTTGACCTAAGAAATGCGTTCAATATTAAGGGATATTCCAAAGTTTACTCTCGCAAAACCAATGTTATTTAGACAAATTACTATATTTAAAGCCAAAAAAATTTATATGTTTCAGTCGAACTTAAGTCTTTGTAACATTTACGGTTGAAAAAAAAACCGAAATAGTGCCTATTTAAAAACTTTTTTTAGTTATATGTCCTAATTACAGCACATAGTCACATAAAAAAAAAAGATAATAGTATTTTGGTGAACATTTTACGGTTGAAAAGTTATTAATTTCTATACTTTTCCAGCAATCTAAGAAAAACTTCAAAGATCGAAGCTTGACACGCACGAATTTACGTTTCCGCCATATTTTTGGTCCCCTAAATGTGACCCTACCTGATACAGCTTTAGACTAATGATTTATTTGTTTATCAACTAAAACGGCTATAGCCAATAACATTAGTTAAATATAAATCAACAAATCAATAATGTCATTTGTAAATATAATAATGTCATCAATGTCAATGTCATGTATAATAATTTCATCAATATCAAATTAAAATGATCGAACTGATAAAAAAAATGTGCTTGATACGTGGAATATCCTGGCCTTAACGTTAATGTCTTCGCTGCTATAATGAGGCTAAAATCTGTTACAACCCTATTTGACTCTTATCAGTGTCTTGTAGATACCAAAGGTCAACCCGCGATTATTGAATAAAACACACTAGCCATAAACCTAGCACGTGTCGAATATGGCCACTCTTCAAGATGCCCATAAATATGTACACAGACTCTACTTTGAAATTATAATCGCTGCGTGATAGTTTACGCAATAGCTTAGCCTACGCGCGGAGTACAGAGCCAAACTTGTTGTAGAATCGAGCATATCATAGAACCAACAAAGTGTGTGTACAGTTATCAGTTTAGTATATAAAATGCTATAGTGGCTCCCTTATTCAACTCTATTGATAAATTGGTCCTAAATCTGGATCATAGTTTGCATTTCTTCAAGTTCGTATAAGTACTATGCTAACCTGGATATGTTTGCACCGTAATTTTTGTAGACGACTTTATTTACCTGAAACAAGAATAAATTAAGATTAATTTAGGACGATAAATCTTAAGGCAGTAAACTAGATTCGGAGCTGAATTATGAGTCAGATTTTGTAAAGGTCTTTTTATCACACTTGCTCGTAAAGTGGATCTTATTACATCGGTTTTAGGCTCACAATCCAAGCTATTACGCACGCGTGCTTTTTACTTTACATTACGGCACTTGTGCTATAATAGGTGTAACCCGGTAAAGTCAAGTTTGTACGTGACTGCAATTAGACGTATGTATACGAAGGACTCTTAATATAGCCGGGTAATACTTACAGTTTTTTTGTAATACCAACAAAGAGTTCTTATGCCGCTGAAGTAAATGTCAACCTGCGCGCGCATTGCTGATTTGGGCGCCATTTTCCGCAAATGTTTGTTGATGTTTTCGCTGTGTGGTTGATTATTATCAAAAAAAGTTTGTTTTTTCCTCGCAAGTGTGATGAAAACAGTCGTATGGAACTCTTGTGCTATTAGTCATTACGCTCTCGGCTTCCTTATCGCGCTCGCCTGCGGCTCGCGAGCATAATACCGCCTCTAGTGTAATGACCAACATAGCACACTTGTATCATAATGTACTATTATTATGGAAGCGGGGTCAAGGTGTTTAGGCGCAATAACTCTACTTGCTCTACTGATTTTACTGGCTGTCGTTCGCTATCTGTTAATGGGCGGATTATTTTTATTTATTTGTGCTTGCGTTTGACCACTAGCTCGGCTGATGATAAGCGAAGAAGCGATCTAAACTGGAGGACGCTTACCTAGAAGAAACCAACTCACTCGTGGCTTGGGAAGCGCATTCCACTCCGTTTCCACACATTCCGTTTAGTTCGTGTTTTCAACCAACTTCAAAACAAAAACTCAATTCGACCGTACGTTTTTTTGTATGTATGTTACGCGATTACTCCGCCAATTATGCACTAATTTTTATGATTATTTTTTCAAAAAATCGAAATCAAATCGGCTCAGTAGTTTTTTTTATTAATAGCGTATTATTGGTATAATCAACCATGAACTAGTTAGTGGTTGAGCCCAATATCATGGGCGAAGTAAAGTCGCAGCGACCCCGCTAGCTCGACCACGTCGAAAGAATGGGAGAAGATCGGGCTGTGAAGCGGGCCGTATTTGGGACAACCTAGCGGACTACGACCGGTCGGGCGCCCCAAATTTCGTTGGAAAGACCAAGTAGAGGAGGACTTGTCTGAGCTCCAGGCTCCAGTGTGGAGAGGCGGCTCAGGATAGAATGGAGTGGCGTCTCGTAGAGTCGGAGGCCAAGACCTACTATGGGTCACTGCTCACTGCATCATTTTAGTTAGTTAAACATGAAACGATGTCACTTTTTCGACCTCCCGTCCCGTTCCGAGAGGTCGCCCGTGACTTCGTCCGCGTACGGAAGAAATTCGGACCGGTCCCAAAATTCACCACTTTCAATCATCCCGAGCAATTTTTTTAGACCCTCTCCGACTCTAATATCAATTTTCATCACTATAACTTCAAAGACCTTCCACCCCCCCCCCCCCCGTCCCCCCTAAAATCGTCCCTGTCATTTGAAAATCGCATTTTTTATTTTACAAAAACAAAGGACTTTCACACAAACTCTATTGGGGGTCTAATTTCGAAAAATCCTTTCTTAGTACACCCCTCCACGTCGAGACGAATACACCTTCCTTATTTCAAGTCCGTACGACCAGCGGTTTGGGCTGTGCGTTGTCAGTCAGCCAGTCAGTCATTGAATCAGTCAGGACAGAGCCTTTTATTATATTAGATGAACAGGGAGCTACTAGATCATACAGATCCATAGCACGCTTTCTGAAAATGATCCGATGAAAAACCTCAACCTACTTTTTACCTTACTTTTTGATACTTTACTTTTTCAGTGTATTGGTTGGAACTTTTTACTTAGCGAACAGAACAAGGCATATGAAAACAAACATGATTTTCCTTTTAGCAAAGCTGTTGGAATACATCATCCGACAACGATCAAACTATGATAAAATGTTTTTCTTATTTCGTTACGTATATCGGTTACGTATATATATATATACTGTATTTTTACTGCTCTTCTGCACTTATTATTATACTCTAGTGAACTAGTAAATTATTTAATCCAATTGACAGCCTTTAATACATTTTCGTGTTGCAGCCTACTATATGACTCAAAGATTTTTTCTCACAGCCTACGCATTAACAGCAGTGTTAATCATATTTTAGCACAATAGCTGTCTTGTGAAGCACTGATTCACTCGACGTAGAAGGAAGTTAGAACGACTGTAGAGCAAGACGAAATATAGTCCCGCCCACATACCATCCGCTCCGAAACTTGTCTATCCATTAAGGGTACATTAACCATTACGCTTTTACGATACAAGCAGTAAAACAATAGGCATGATGACTACACTTTTTTTATTACCTCATAATAAAGCTGATCATCAATAGAGCCTATCAACGAAAACAAAATTTTAAATAATTCTAAAATAAATAAGTTCTAAGTATTTTAATTTCAAGCTAGACAGAGAGCGCGCTATACTGAGCTATGACGTCAAGCCTCAGGCGCGGTATACAAATGCTATACTAACACGTGCATTGCGAGAAAGGGATAGAGCGTCCCCTCTCTATTCCCACCTAAAACTTTAAACGCCCATATCTCAGAGATTTATCAGCCAATACAATGTATTTTTTCAGTATGTGTAATGTATTTAGTTATATTCATCACTAAGCCTGTTATTTGTCATAAATTAAACATTAGGCCACACGCCTATTTAAAACATCCTTGGCCTTAGATAGGAAGATAGTTCTTTATTCATCATCATACACCATCACCGTCCACATCAACAACAAACGTCATCATTCATAGCCGTTCTTTTTTTCATCTTCAAAACAGGTTCGCGTTTGACCATTTTTTTAATACTTTCAAGTGACGAGACGAGCAAGACGTTCGCCTGATGGTACGCGTCACGCCCGTCACTAACAGTAGCAGTGCAGGAATTGTGAACTTGCGAACACAATCCTGCGCTGCACTGCACTGCACTCGTCATCCTGAGATATTAGATGTTAAATCTCTTCATACCACGACTATAACAATGTCGTCAGTCCACCTAGTGGGAGGCCTTCCTACGCTGCCAGTCGCGGTCGCCACTCAAATACCTTTCTTCCCCATCTGGTATCAGTTCGTCGAGAGTCAGAAACAACATTTTCAGAAAATAACAGTTACATATTATTTAGGGATAAGACAAGGACCGATCACAAGGTTTCGTGGAACAGAGATGCACTGGAAGAAGAACATTATACGAGTAGGTTAGGTACCTAAGTAAGATTGAACACAAGAGACCCACTCCGTCCTATTTCCGTAGATTAACTAACCACCGACCGTGTAGAGAATTTGGAGGCGGATAATTCAATTAGGTACATATTCGTAGGCAATTGAATAAAAGCCCCGGACTGGAAAAGGGTAAGCCGTTGTACATTGTCTATGATGGAATTCATTAAACCGGGTAACTTGAGTTAACAAGGGACCTTCGAAGTCGAGGGTACCGAGTGATAAATTATTATTTAAGAGCATTCCTATTCCTGTCATACTGTGAAATTGGGATCCTATTGTCACATTAATAATTTCAAAAGCCTACAAAGCGTGCTGTACACATTAGCTTCGGTAGTAGGTATTTATTGAACGATTAAGCCGACCCGATGCAATTACTACATAATTAATATTCGGCTTTCTTTCGATTCGGCAGATTCGGCTTGTTTTCTAAAACGTATATAATTTGATCTTACCGCCGGGCAGCGGCAGTGCCAATTAATGTCGACCCGCTTAAGGGCTCTATATTCAAGTTGCCCGTCGCAAAATCAATGTTATTTTGTCAAATTAATATATTTATAGCCAAAAAATATATATTTTACAGTCAAACATCCGTCTTAGTAACTTTTACGGTTGAAAACACGATTAATTATACATACCTCAATAAAAAAAAAACAGAAACAGTGCCTATTTTCAAACTTTTTTTAGTTAGAATATGTCCTAATTACAGCACAGTCACAGAATCAGAGAAAAACTTAAAAAATCGTAAATTGACACGCACGACACGCACGAATCTGCGTAACCGCCATATTTTTGCTACGCTAATTGTGACCCTACCTGATACAGTTTTAGACTAATGATGATCGATCTCATTAAAAAACGTGTTTGAAGCGTGGATTATCTTGGCCTTAAGTGCTAGCCTAACATTTCAAAATGTATACTATTTTATTGAATCCATGAATTGTTACTTAGATTTACAAATGTCTTGTACATACATTTAATTTTAAAAAGTCAAGTTATTGGTGTCATCGTACGCAAAAGTCGTTTTGCCAAACACATCTCCATCTAGCGCTATGAAGCTATGAAGAATGGAAAACTGAATACTTAGAGGCAACAACTATCATTCCTACAGTAGTTACCATACCCAGTAGCTCGTAAACACGAAGTCAGCAGTTGAAATAACTCATTTGTGAGTTTGAGCCTTGGTGTCGGGCGACGACCTCCGAGGCTAACATCTAGCGTCAGCACGTCAGCACGAACGTGAGTCGAGTCGAGTTGTTATCGAGTTGATAATGTAATCGAGACACGGATCGCTAGTTGCCTTGACGAAAGATTCGATTTCAAAAGTTTTAGTTGGCTGATTATGAACTCTGATTCGATTGTCCGACGATTGCAGCATTCGATATTGCCATCGTTCTCTGTTATAAGCAAAGATATCCTTTACACACATTATAAGAAATCGCTACATTCGGTAAACAGTGGTCTGATAAAGTCATTCACGAGGGATCAAAACTGAAGATATTTTCAACCGACTTCAAAAAAGGAGGTTCTCAATTCGACTGTACTTAATTTTTTTTATTAATGTTACGCGATTACTCTGCCAATTATGAATTGATTTTGATGATTCTTTTTTGTTTGGTAGGTGATACTTCCGAGATGGTGGTCCCATATAAATTTAATGGACTTAGTATGGACTACCGGTTTAGTAGTTTGAGTTTAAAAACAGAATTACTGGAATAAATCATAATAACTGGAAACCATGAAAGTGTTATCCAGGTAGTAGAAAATTAAGTCCTTGTATAAGAAAAAAAAGCGTATTATATTTATTTATATTCTGAGATTGAAAACATCTTGATCCGGAAATATTCATACATACATTGTATTTGTACTGCGAGGCAAGTTTACATTTACACCTATGAAAAGCGATTATTTCAAGTTTTCTGTATAAAATATCAGACAATGACGACGGTAAAGATTTATCATCAAAAGGCATCCAAACTTCGTATCTATCCTCAGAATTACCGGTAGATGCAATAATTGCTTCATCTAATTCTACAAATTCAATGAGGCGTGAATCTTTAAAAGTTCAAACAAATCTATTTGCATTAAACAAGCGGTTAGCAACCAAATTTTAATATGCATTCGAGTTTAATGACAGTTCAAGTAAACATAGTGGGCGTTGGACATATTCACCCAATGCATAGTAATGTGATTTCGATGGAAATTTGAATCGGACGCCTGCCTCGCTAGGTTTGCGAGTACTACTTTCAAAAGGCTTTACAGGTAAACCACGTTGAGCGAGATTGTTTTGATAATGCTACAGTCAATACATACAGTAAAAAGCTTTATTATCGCACTACCAGCCCTTCGTGATTTCGCCCGCTATCCTAAAAGGGGCATTAATTTTCCATCAATTAGAACAACTCATGAGTGCTCAAAAAATTGGTGATCATCGGGAATATCCCCTCATACCCTAAAACCCCAAACCAAAAAAGAAAGAAAAATATATCCATACAAAAAACCTAAACCAAAAAAAGAAAAAAAAGAAACCAAAAACACTCTTTCCCAGCTATGAAATTTGTAGGAATTGAAGAAAACTATTAAGAAAGAGGGACTCTGGTGAACGACTCTCCATACAAACGTATTCCTCGATCTTTCTTCCTGGATAAAGCCACTAAGAGCATTTTTTTTTACAAATTCAATGTCTATTGTAGACACTATCTACTGTCTTTGTAAAAAAAAACCAGCAACTAATTGCTAAAGAAAACAACCCCCCCAAAGATATTTAGCTCGCAGATTATTACATTTTCTATTAGTGTTGTGTACATGTTGTGCATGCAGTGGTGTTATTTTTATCGATAATTTCGGATTTATTTAACGGAATTCGGTATGTAAACTATAAAAGTAAGGTAAGTATGTAATTTAAGTGTTTATTCAAATCTTTGTGCTGTTTTAAGATATTTTTAAGTTTGAAACAGTTAAAATATTTGTAATCATTGCCAGTTAGATTGTTTTTTATGTGGGGAAGGCTGTAACATCGCTGGGACTTGATATGGCACTACCGTTCAGTTTCGAAAATAAAAAGGCCTCAGTCACGCAAGAAAACGATGCTGTCTTTTGTTTTTAAAAATATAAACTGACAAATATTTTTTCTTAAAAGAATTACGGAGATTTTAGCTTCGAGGAAGCAAATCAAATTAGCGACATGTACGTTTCTTGGAAATCATTTTAATCACGCTAGACTACAGTAAAACATTCCATCGAGTAGAGCTACTGCCAAGACATTAGTCACAGCTCATACAAAGACAGACAGTCTGTATTTGCTAAGTTTGACGCCACTCCTGACAACATCATTAGTATCAACCACATTTGTGTGCAGACTTCTTGCATATTATCAACAATGGATTTCTAAAAAAAAAAACAAATTCAAAATTTTATTTGGCGTGAATATCGTATTACAAAAATTGTGTCAGCCCTAGCTACCAAACTGAGCGTTAGCCCCGTTTATTGTCGTTTATTGGTAAAAAAATACCCCGTAGCCCGTATAGTTAGTTCCTTCCCAATCGATTTCATAGTATTCAAGGCACATCACAATACCAAAACCGAATACTACTAATTACCAATTACACAAAAAGATTGTCCTATTTCTAATATTTAATAAAAATTTCTATACCAAGACGAGTTTATGTAAATACAATCACTAAAATAAATTTACAAAAAAAAATACTAGAATTATATAAAGTTATATTAAATAATTTAAAAAAAATACAACCGACTTCAACTTCGAATACCTGGATGACATCTTCATATTTTCTAGTAATTTAGATTTAAAAACCAAACGACTGAACCGATTTCGATAAAATGTATATGGGACCACCTCTGAAGTATTACCTACGAAACAAAAAAAAACATCAAAATCAGTTCATAATTGGCGGAGTAATCGCGTAACATAAATACAAAAAAAAACTTACAGTTGAATTGAGAACCTCCTTTTTTGAAGTCGGTTGAAAAGAAATAATAAAATATTATTAAAATTGAATCAAAAGTAAATAATATTAATAAAATTATAGCGCAAATTACGCAGTTGCTACTAGGTTACCTACAGCTTCGCTTTCAACTTTCTGTTCGTTACAAAATCCAAGCTGATTAATCAGAAATAACTAGTTTCGTAATCTAGATTTGACGTCGTATGCTCGATCATGCCGAAAGATCTTGTCTCTAGAGCACCGACCCAAAAGTTCAACTTCTAACTGTGCGACAACTAACTGTATAAAGCTGATTGAGGGAGTCACCATCGTAACTTTTCAATGACACTATCAATGGAAATTGGTTCCCCATTTGGCCACATCTACAGATTCGGTTGGTTTTTTAGTACGTAGCTACACTATAACTGGACATATGTAGAGGAATGATATTAAGAAACGTATCGCTCACCTAGTTAACATACAAGTCGATGTCTAAACGAGTACACATCGATATTATCGGTCCCATAACATGACAGTAGGAAACATCGATCACTAGCTTTTACTCACGAATCGTACTGTTAGAGAATAATGGACTTTGTTACAGAGCATTTAATAACGATTGTTGTATATGCAAGCATACCTATAATTTAATCGATGAATTTGTTGGAAGTTTTTAGATCAAATGCGGGTAGAGAAAGTGGCTGAGCAGTTTCAGGCACGTGAGTCGTTAGTTGTGTAATTTAAAACTGCAGCGGAGCGTTGCCTACGGGATAGAACAAACAAAAATAGTAATAGACTCTCAAATGTATGAAATATAAGGGATAAAGAAGGTGTGAGGCAATAAGGGAATGTAGTAAAGGGAATGGAGAAATTTAGGAGTTGTATCAACTCTACATAATATTGGGAACAAGGTATAATATAATTATGTAAATTACTTAAAAATACGCTTTTAAAATAAATAAACAACGGACTTCAATTTCGACTACCGACTCCCGACTACTATTTTCCAGTTATTTTGTTTTAAAAACCAAACTACTGAACCGATTTCGATAAAATTGATATAGGACCACCTCTGAAGTATTGAAGTAGTACCTACCAAACAAAAAAAAAACATCAATATTAGTTCATCATTGGCGGAGTAATCGCGTAACATACAAAAAAACAAATAAAAACGGTCGAATTGAGAACCTCCTTTTTTGAAGTCGATTGAAAAGCTTCGCTCTTTCTACGTAGCGTATAAAGAAAGTAGGTGGTCAGAGGTCGTACGTCCGAGGTACGAGGTGATACGTTAGAGAGGTCTGACGTATCACCTAACAAACAAAAAAAAACATCAAAATCAATTCATAATTGGCGGAGTCATCGCATAACACATACAAAAAAAAACAGCTGTATTGAGAACCTCCTTTTTTGAAGTCGGTTGAAAGGGAGATTTTCGTCTACCACAAACCAGATACTGCACCTATCAACTTCAAGAAAGAGAGGAGTCTTTAAATTCTCCATAACATACCTAGTAAAGCTTTCAGTTAGTACATGACAACTACGAGTGTATTCCAACGGTCTTTAAACAACAATAGACAAGTACATCTATGCTATCAGACAAGTAAAATGGCTATATTTCATGAGGCGTCAAACAATAGAGTCGGCGTTAGACAATGGTTATCTTGGACGTGTACAAACGAGCGCATATTCGCGCTAGAGAGCATTGCACTCCCTCAATGCAGTCGCGACGGCCTCGGCGACGTGACGTGCGTCATCTGACTAGAGACTAGACATAGAATCAGTATATAAAGTCTAGAGGATTTGTGAGCAATTATTATAATGAGTAGAAATCAGATTATATACACTAACAAAACAACAAAGTGCCAAAATCAGCATGCAAATATGCATTAAATAATAATACGCTTTTTTTTAAATACAACCGACTTCAACTTTGGATACCTTGATGACATCTTCATATTTTCTGTTAATTTTGATTTAAAAACCAAACTACTGAACTAAAATTTAAATTTCGATAAAATTTATATGGGACCACTTCTGAAGTATTACCTACCAAACAAAAAACTAATCATCAAAATCAGTTCATCATTGGCGGAGTAATCGCGTAACATACATACAAAAAAGCATACAGTCGAATTGAGAACCTCCTTTTTTGAAGTCGGATTAAAAGGCCGAAATATGCACTAACTCGCAACAAAGGCCGAAATATGCACAATGCAAAATCAAATGAAATGTTTTTATTTTTATACATTTTAATTAATGACGGTACCTAAATTTGGCGCCATTATTGAAGATATCTGTTTAGGCAGGATATGGACCAAGACCATCAGATCAGTCAGTCGACCACCGCGCTCGCGCCCTACACGTCATTGTCACCTAGCTCCCTATACGTACCTCCCGCTACTAAATATGCACGATTGGAAAAATAAGGCTAAAGTATGTATGCCGTAATTAGAGTTATATGCATTTGCATATACAATGTCCGATGTCTATGAGTCTTCTGGAGCTATAGAGTGCTCACCCACGAATCCTATTCCTCTTTTGAATCGAAGTTTCTCCTTCTTTTTGTATGACGTGTTTTTAATTCTATAAAAATAATTATCTTACAAACAAGTACATGCGGCCATGATGGTAAATATAACGGCCTCAACCGGTGATGCTTATTCTTCAGGATATTTCATTATGTACAAGGGAGTAAATATTTCATTTTAGATTACATTTCACAGGAAGATATCCTGTAAGATATTTCTAGGATACCTATTTGGATTGCATGTTGATTCTGGGACATCAAGGCGAAAGGTCAAAACCTAATATCTGACTGACCTGAACGCTTCTATGAAGTTATAGTACTGCAGTTTCTTACCGAACGTACTGATGGAAAATACCGCTAATAACATCTAGCTTTAAAATTAAAACTAGAGCGAGAGAAGTATAACAAACAAGGCTATTCTAGTCGTGAATAGAAAAGGCAATAGTAGGAGTAGGTACTGATAGTCTCATGTCACACGACGACTATAAAACAATGACGAATACAGACTTATAGACTACGATACGAATCCAGTAAAGACTTCAAACCAGACATGTATCTAATTTCTGACAAACACTAAGGAAATGGACCTGGGTATGTCCTAAAACTGCATCCAGGACCACCGGAGGACGGGCAGCAGCGTCCTCTTGGTTAACGGTGGTAACACTGCGATCCCCAAGCCGCCTGCTAAGCGTCGGGATTATGGCAACCCCTCCCTATTAAGGGGGAGGCTTTCGTCCAGCAGTGGACGTCTTATGGCTGGCGATGACTAAGGAAATGAATAGACGAGTTTGGTAATCGTAGATCTCTAGTTTAATTACTTAATTTCTGAAAGAGATCTGTGATATCCGTAAAAGTCATTAATATGAGAGTGGGTGGAGTGGGTGTGGGTAATAAAACGAAATATTTTAACGAAGTATTTTGAATTTAATGAAAGAAAAATACCACTCGGAATATCGCTAGTTATTTGTGAAAACAAAAATCTCGAAACTAAAACGCTTCTGAGAAAATTGAATAGGGAGCAACGAACTAACAACGATAGTGGCGATGCTAGTACAAATAGTTGTACTGAAATAGCTTTAATTAAGAATTAAGTGTACGGTGCTATCGTACAAAATTTCTGTCATAAGTTAAATTGGTAATCTTACATTTCATGAGAATAAATCTCGAAGATTTGTAAACATTTTGTTTACTTGTGGTCGTGTTTATTTTCTGTTTATACAAATAGTAGGTTCTTATTGTTTAAATGACTTCAAAAAAAGAGGAGGTTCAATTTCGACTGTATGTTTTTTTAAATGTATTTTTACCGATCACTCTTTGAATTGAAGACCTTTGATCGCTTAGTTGCAAATAAATATAAATTGTTATCCGTTTTTGATAATTCTTATTTTGGTTGAAAGGGTATACTCTCGAGGTGGTCCCATAATTGTTTGAAGTAGGTTTTTTAAATTGTTTACATGTGTAAAACTGACACTAAAAAGCTTTATGTTTAACGTACAGCGTAATAATGCATAATATTTAAAAGAAGTCCAGTGAACAATAATATAAAAGCTAAAGATATTCGAAGACATTATGTTTAAAATAAGACAATAACTGTCCAATAAAAGACCAGTAACATTGATAATAAAACCGTCGTAGCAACAGTGGGAGACAACCTTAACCAACGAGCTTAACTCGACAAAATTGAAAATGCCGCTTTCTCCTGCACATTTCACGTCCGAACCATAATACATAAACAGGCATAGTTATATTGTTATTAACATTACGGTCCACATTTACACAATAGATAACACACACACAGTGTACTCTGAGCATACGAATGAACAAACGCTTCACAACACACGTGACGGCGACACACTTCGACACAATACGATACTTGAATGTGTATAAAAGAATGTTCGCGACAACGTACGTGTGTATAGAACACTTGTCAACGGGGAAAAACTTGTAATAGTTATTGAGTATGCAGTTGGATGACTTTCCAAAGAATAAACCTAAAGAAAGATGCCTGAACGACTTGCTTTTACAAAAAAATAATCTAATGTACTTATCTCTATTTAAGTTTTTGCCCGCGGTTTCGCCTACCTAGTTTATGTTACTCAGATACAGTGTAACTTTTTATACATGAAAGATTTTTTTTTCAATTGGATACCACCAGTACCAGTTTTAGTTACCAAGTTTTTACGCGCTATAATTTTTTGTATTACGTATAGTATATACATTTTAGCTCTGTGGTATTACGCAAATAGTTAAAATGATGTTGGGTCGCTGTTGCTAAATACTTAGAGAAATCAGTCTAACTTTACCAGCACCAAGGATAATCGCCCCGACGAAGAAGACAATTTAAAAAGAGTTTTGAAGTAAATTAAGGTTAATTGGACCTGGGCATGTCCTAAAACTGCATCCAGAACCACCGGAGGACGGGCAGCAGCGTCCTCTTGGTTAATGGAGGTGAGCTTTCTGCGATGCCTTAGCCGCCTGCCAAGTGTGGGGATTATGGCAACGCCTCCCTGTTAAGAAGGAGGCCTTCGTCCACCAGTGGACGTCTTCTGGTTGATGTGTGATTATTTATGAAAGTTAATTAGGGTTTAAAATTAAAAAAACATATAACGTCGTATCAAGAAAAGAAAAAGAAGGAATGATTTAAATGGGAACTTAAAGGCAAAATAAAGAAAGGGAAAAACGGAACAAATAGAAAACCATCTAACTAAGCTAAGAAGGACTAAGTTTCGAACTAATTCTTTAGCTCCACTTATATGGCAGTTAATTATCCTAGTGTATAGGTATACTGAAAATAACGCATGTATACGCGAGGGTGTTTACTGCTCCTGGTATTATCGAATATAGTGACAACATCCTGGTTCGCCATCTAACAAACACCGTGTGTTTGGCTCTCGCATGTTCGTGCGTAGATAATTATTGCGTAAATATCTATTGTGTAAGAGGAGGTATTTCTATCAGTATTTTATTGAAATAGAATTTGGCTTATTCATGTAGCTGTTGCCACACAAATTATACAATGAATAGAAATAGAAGACCAAAATATACAATACTAGTGGTGGCCCGCTCCCAAAATTCACCACGCCCCCCCCCCTCATTCCAAACAATATCGTTCGAAGGTCGCATGCGCAACTTTGCGTACGATTCAATACTAAGAGCCTTGGTCAAAAGTCAAACGACAAGCTTGTATGAAAACTCCCATTAAAGCAGCAGAAGGTAAAGATTATCGGCCTTACTTAAAAAAACTTTTCAACCGTTAGTCACTGCTTAAGATGTTCTGCCATCTTCTCTCTGACGTGAAGTTGCACGTGCTAGAAAAGGACAGAGAAGTTTAAGCAGTGACTAAGAGAATCGAGATTATTTTAGGTAAGACTGTATGTGTCAGGATTGTATCAAGTGCAAAGAATAATAGTCTCTACATACCCAGACGGCAAAACGCGTATGTACGAGTGATTAAAAAAATTTAAGGTTGAGGGCAGGCTGGAGACAAAAGAAAACCTATTTTCATCTTTAGTTGACCTCGCTCTACCTACCTAGTACCTATATAATCTAATTATATACGGATACTGGACAGCGTATAGAAATATGGTAGATGATCCAAAGTAAACACGTAATTGTTTCACGTAATATTGGGGATTTACATAACGAGTGTTAATTAGCTAATCTGGGTTCAATTCATAACTCAAAGTTATCATATTTTCATCAATAAATCGATTTATATAAAGATAATATCATACCATTCTCTATTATCTAATCTAGCTATACGACCAAACGTTTTATATAAACCACGATATCGTCGTTATTGATTTTATATGGGTTGTTTTTATTTGCGCTTTAATGGTATTTCCATAGTTTGTAACTGTGCAATAACCGTTATTAGTTCTCTCTTTTATAACTTTGGTCGAGAAATGTCTTTATTTATTGCCTTTTGGTAGGCTTTAAAATTGCTCACAATTAACTATCTTAGAAAGTCAATATTTTTTTTATTGATGACAAGCCAATATATTCAAATAATATTTTTCAATTTGCTATATGAAACGTCATAGTAAAGAAGTGATGGTGATCTTTATCGCCAAGTCGATAAATAAAGAATGGTAGACATACACACCGCCATATAGCCCGAAACTTAGCGATGCATGTGCTATGGGAAACACATATACGGGCTTACTTAAAAACGCCGGTCAAACTTAATCACTGCTTAAGATGCTCTGTCAACTTCTCTCTGACGTGAAGTGTCGCGTGCAAGAACAAGACAGAGAAGTTTAAGCAGTGACTAAGTTTGAGCGGCGTTTTTAAATAAGGCCGTTTATGTGCTATACGATCCTTAATGTCAAAAATGATATTCACAAAATAATAAAATAAAAAAATTACTTTCGTGTTACGTTACGTGTTTGGCTAAGGTGATAAAGGTGGCTAAAGTAATGACGATGAAAGTGATAGACAATGTAATTCTATCAAAGAAGTATGCCAAGTGCATATAGCTATCTCAGCCTCCCACAGCCACACCCCGCACCCAGCACACACACACACACCCCAGCCCACAACGCAGTCTCTGTGTCAGCTATCTGGTTTCCATAATGCAAGCTTTGCTTATATGGCGATGGCGCCGTGTGTAAAATGGCCCCAATTTTTTTTTTTTTTTTATATAGATGAGAGAGATATAAATATTATAATTTTATTTAGTTTATTGGTACACAAAACAGAATATAGACAATAATTGAGAAAATTTACATTTTATACAATTTCGATCCAAACTATATTCCTAAAAATGTATACACAGCTTATTACTTGACAATTCGGTTTCAATTAGAAAAAGAGGAAGGAACACTTAGGTACATTAGGTAATTAAGTAACATTTTATCTTATCTTGATACAATTACAGATTTCTTGCTTACTTACTACTACTATCTTCAACGTATCCCGTAAACACAATCTTTCTGACGTCTTTTTTTAATTTATACAACTTTTGGTTGAAGATATTAATGGAACTATACTGATCTTTTGATATTTCATTGTATCGGCGACACATTCTAACTACTGGGTTTTAGAAGGAAGTATTATTATTGTATACAGCTTAATATTTATATTAATACTTGACAGAAGAGAAGGAGAGGATAATAATATTTATTTTAAATATATTATGGAGAAATTATAGGTGCGCGCTGTACAAACCCCTTGTAGTGGGAGCAAGACGGCACGATATTCACTTATGCAATGCCATTCCGTGCATCCTACCCACTCAAATATCTTGCTAAGACTTGAGTCTGTTTTCATGCCATTTGGCTAGCTGTCAAACTGTTAGCTGGCATAATAACATTCTCATCATAGACATGTAACCACAGACCTACATATGACATGTCAAAGGCCTTCGGCCGATATTAGAGCTGACCACTCAGCTTATACGAACTTATTATAGTAGATTATGCACTAAGGGAATAAAGCAGTGTCTTACATCGCGGGCGGCATATTGAACCCTGAGCGTAACGACGTTCTCACGTAACTCGAGGGAGTCTAGAGTTATATAGAGTCCTGAGTGAAGCGAAGGGTTGAACCTGCCCAAGATTAAGACAGGCTTCATTCCAGAGGAGCATACTCTACTTTTCACACCTTCTGCGAGACAATAAAAAGCCAGGGCTCCATAAATTAAAATTCACTGGCAATCACAGGACCAATCACTGTCTTTCGTTTCACATTCGTTGTAAACGCATCTTTTTTTTTGAGTTCTGCTTATGGTGGCCAGTTCGATTTTCGAACAAACCTCTTTCATTGCCATATGGGCATTTTTTGACATAGAATTTTCCGCGAGTTTCCACACGAATTTGACATTCCAAATCACTGTATTCCTCAGGGAGTTTCATACAACTTTATATCCCCTAAGATATAATGCTTTACTTTACGTTGAGGTTGCATGATATGTAATTGGACATTGTCGAGCAGGTGGTGTGAAAATGTACTTATAGACCTATATAACAACTACGTATATCCATGCCGATTTCCGGTAAGCGACTATTTATTGTTTCAAGTACTGATGCGTCCTCACATGGTTGATAAATCCAATTTTAGTCGTAAATGTCCTGGAACTGAAGCTGCATGTGAGGGTTTTTAGTTATATATGTTGCAGTCAAAACTCCTAACCAATGAAATGTACTTTTAACTAGCAAGATCAATCAAAAGCACTTTTAACTAGCAAAATCAGTCAAAGTACTTTTGACTGTTATTTCAGTTAAAAGTACTTTTGGCTGGTTAAGAGTTTTGACTGCATTATATACATTATTGAGCTACCACGTCGTCAGCCATAAGACGTCCACTGCTGGACGAAGGCGGAAGGAGTGGTGTTGCCATAATCCCCACGCTTGGCAGGCGGCTTAGCGATCACGCCACTGCCACGCACCACATTTATATTTTGTGATCGATATAGATACTGACTGGTACAACATACTCACGAGTACAAATAGGTGCATAAATGCCCCTTCATCCACATTCATAACTAAAAATTCGAAACTAGCTACGAAAAAAGTAATTTTCGTCGCTGTTTCATAAACAGTATATATAAAACAAGACTCTTTTTACGTTTTCACAATTAGGAATCCTTCCATTTTCAACCGACTGCAAAAAAAACTGCATGACTTTTTAAAAAATATTTTTTGTGTGTTACGTGATTATGAACAGATTTTGATGATTCTTTTATTTAGTAGGCAATACTTCAGAGGTGGTCCCATATACATTTTATCGAAATCGGTTTAGTAGTTTGGTTTTTAAATCAAAATTACTAGAAAATATGAAGATGACATATCATCCAGGTAAACGAAGTTGAAGTCAGTTGTATTTAAAAAAAAAACCGTATTATCATAACTCTGACCGGCTACGAACAAAGACTTATTTACTGTTCCATAACCAGTAACTAATTTAAAAAAAATAAAAATAATACTATTATGTAATCCGAATGTAATATAATTCGCCTTCATCTTTTTCGTTGCATGAATTCTCCTCATTCAATTTTATAATCAATCGAATTGAAGCAATCTCACCAAGTCGGTTGAGAGAACGAGTCAGTCATATCAGCTAGGAGATAAGTAGCAAGTGGTAGCAATCGACACACTTCGAAATAAGTATCGATTGACATCGATGGAAACAGTTGGGTATTAAGTAGACGATAGGACGACAGGTTGACGTTATGATTATACATAATTATTATTTAAGTTTTTTTTGTAATGGTAAGACTCTACTGCAGGGTCCGCCTGGGGAAGTACCACACCTTTGCCAGGTATTCTACCGCCAAGCTGTACAGCGCAAGCATTACTGTGTTCCGGTTTGAAGGGCAATGTTACCAGAGAAATTACTGGGTATGAAGAGATTGAACGTCTAATATGTCACGATGACGAGCGCAGTACAGTGCGGCGCATGATTCCCCAGGCGGACTCTGCAGTAGAGTCATACCACTACAATTTTTTTGGATCGAAACAAAGACCTCCTAATGCGATGTCTATAGGGGGGGGGGGGGGGGGGTAAACCGTGGTCATAAATGGCACATTTTAATATTTCAATTTTAAAGTCAGCAGTCGCGAGCAGCTGCAGCGGAGGGTGCCGATCTCAAAAACCGGCAGAAATACGCAGCAATGAAGACGCATTACTATATTATTTGGTGCAAAGGTTAGCCATTGCAATCCAGCGCGGGAACGCAGCTAGCGTTATGGGTACCTTTGCACCAGGTACAGTTATTTGATTGAGAATTGTGACAATTATAAATTTATATAATATGCTGATTTTTGACATTGCCTAATAAATATTGAGGAATGTGGATTTTAAAGTCATATTATAATTATTCTGCAGGTAAAATTACGGGGTTAAGCTAGTCGTTCCAAAAGTGCATTAAGCGAATTGATGAGCCTCATTTGAAGGGACAGTACGTTCGAGCACAAAAGCCATATCGGTAACAACCGTGAAAGTTTAACGCTTGTGACCCGGAGATACAATACCCACTGTGAACTCGCTGTGAAAGTTTGTGACACTGACTAATCGCCTTGAAACTATGAAATAAAGCGACCACTTAGCGTACTTTTGGCACGGTATTACAGTTTCTTTTTCGATACTAAGCTGGATTAAACGGGGATATGGTTTTAAAACAATAAATTTAAAGAAAAACAATAAATTGTCGTCAAGTTTGATCAAATAACCCGCCCTCACTGTTTCAGACGCAAAAGTACCTATAATACTGGCAACATTACCGCGCTAAATGGCAATAGCCATACTTTGCAAGTAAAAAAATATACCTATATGAAATTCAATTGAGCCGTAAATAAGAAATTTAACTGGTTCGCAAACAGGGTCCGACCAATCGAAGTAACCTGATTTCGCAAACTATCAAGTTCAATCGCAATGCGATTGTTGAAGAACGCTGACTCGCACATTTCTCTATATCTGATAACGCAATATTTTACCTTCTGAGGCTCAGACAAGGTTCAGACCTTATTCCGAAAAGCCGAAGGTGGATATTGGAGTCGCCCGGTTTTTGACTAACCATAGCTTTGATCCCAGTAAAAAACGAACAGTCAGCTTCATACTCGTTAGCAATGAATTGGATGGCCACATAAAAATTTAGCGTTTTATTTCAAACATAACAATGAACATCTTACACAATATTGAAAACTGTATTGCTACTACTTTGGATTCTTACAACACAGATTTTGAGTGCATGCGAATAAATGATTTTATGCCTTTATTGATCTAGGGAGCGAAGTCTCAGGAAAGACTAACGAAATTTGCGCTCGCCTGTCTGGTTGTATTTAGCATGTTTGGATGTTGGTATACTCGCGTACCTGGACCTGGGTATGTCCTTAAACTGCAACCAGACCCACCGGAGGACGGGCAGCAGCGTCCTCTTGGTTAACGGTGGTGACCATTCTGCGATCCCCAAGCCGCCTGCCAAGCGTGGGGATTATGGCAACACCCCTCTATAAAGGGGGAGGCCTTCGTCCAGCAGTGGACGTTTTATGGCTGACGACGATACTCGCGTACAGGGCGTTTTTTTTAACGAATCTTGACGAAACTTGTTATTTCAGGTTCTACAATTTCATAGTATTTTTTTGTCGTCGGCGATTTTTGATTTATGGAGTACCTACTTGGCCCAAAAATTAAAGTTTGCTGCGGCACCATTTATCGGCCGATTTTGATAGTATTTGGTAGTAGTGTTATGGGACAAAGTGATAAACGAGGGCATTATTTACAATGCGCGCGCAATATGAATAGTGACAACTGACAAGTCAAATTGGGCCATGTTTAAATTTTATTTTTTTATTACAGTGTCTGGTTATTATAAATGTTACACAGTGGTTGTTGCGCGATTTGATAATTTAGGTACATTTGGCATTTAATTTTATATTTAGAAATCAGACTCGGATAGGGTGAAAAGGATCCGATTCGCTCCCCGCCTTCGAATAAGAGCAAAAATGGCCAGTAAATTGCGCCGCACGTACTTCTCCCTTTTTTTGGAAAAATATCCCTCCAATCAAAAATAGCCGAAGCCAAAAAAAAATTGTAGAGCCTGTAACAGCGCTGTGTGCTCGCGAAGTCGACTGTTTGCAGAACTACTAGTGATTATTATGAGTATCTGAAAGCTAATATCTATTTGAGCTGCATCAGTACTATTATTAATACTGTGGCTGCATGTACCAGGCGGTCATGATCAACAAGGAGGTACTTATCAAGTTTGGCAATGGCAGTGTAGCAACAGCACGCCTGGTTACGTAATCAGCGGGACGCGGGAGGTGTCCGGCAGGTCGATGACCCTAGTCTGTCGGTGCCAATTCGCACGTCGCATCACATCATGATATCTCCATTCCACAAACGATGCAACTCTTGAACATGCGAGCAAAAATAAGTCTTTCATACTTGCAAATATGTCAAGGAGTCAGTTACGTTTGCTTTCATACTTACAAGGAAACGTGTTAATAATTCACATGAATTTCTCACTAAGTTTGTATACGTGCAAGTTCTGATGCCAGAGTCAATATGCCGACTGAATGTATCCGACTTGGCTCAACGGTAGCGGTTATCCTTCCGAAAACTTGACTAACCCTCGTTTTATGAACCCAATCAGAGAGGTTTTCATTACATCTGTCTTCTACAATGGGGATGACGAAGACATTGTAGTTGTTAAATCTTTCCGATTGGGTCCATAATGGAGCGCTCAACAATTGGCTCGGCTCTTCTTTTTTGCATAGGTTCAATAATCTAGTGGCACGACCGCTTGAATACTATCACATACAATTAAAATAAGAAAATTTTACAAGAGAACAGCTGAAGCTCTGTGGGAAACAAAAAAAAAACTCCATAAGGTCTAAACACTGAAAGCTAAAATAAACTTGTTTCTCAGAATCATTAGCAGTCAATAGCATGAACATGGCCATCGCCAGGGGGGTGCAGGGAGGGGTAGCCCTCCATAGAAATTTAAATAAACCACTCACTTGACTTGTTTGACCGATAACTCCCTATCTTCGAAAGTTGAGTGAATTCACTAATTTCAATCCAAGTTCAGTATTTCGCGCTGCTATTATTCTATTAGATCTTTCGTCAAACTTTTCCCATCCTCCATATATCAACTTGCCTTCCCCGAGCCACTGGCTGGCGCGACGCTCTTGAACATGAACCCGGGCACCTTCGCAGTTCAATTAAAGGAACACAAACAGAAAACGCGAAACAATACTGAAATATATAGTTCCATTTTCGCGAGAACCGAAACGGCCTTCCTCGCTTTGCCTCTGTACCTAATTGAAAACTGATGCGCACTATAGTAATGTCATTGGAGTACAATCTTATGAAAAAGTCACATCAGACTTTTGTCCCGTCATTGTCATCAGAGCGGCAACGTCGCCAAAATGATCCGAACCGTGTCCGATAAATTTTATCGAGGTCCAGCCGAACGTAGAGCTGCTGCGCAATTTATTGTCTCGCCACTCAAAACATCAACATAATTCAAGGCATTTATCAAAGAAAATTGCCTCGAAATTTCAACGAGCACGTAATTACAAAACAAAGCTGCGAGATTATGCAAACAACTCCCAATTTGAGCTTGGCAGCTTCTGCGATATCGACATATATATAATAGAATACTAGTACTGCATTGTGGACTTGTGGCCCGGTTCTCATTACAGGCAAAAAGTGGTAACGTCAAAGGCTGGACACTTGGGCAGGCAAGGCCTGGTCCACCATCGTGATACCAAATTTGGCACAAGCACGAGTTGGCAACACCGCCCGCCGCTCCGGTAGCTCGCTAGAGCCCGTATCCACTTCGCTACGTAAACAAACACTATTGCGTCACACGCCGCTACACACGAAATTACACCTAAACATCGCGATACACAGTCGAAATCGGGTTAAACGAGATCACGTTGATTAAATTGTTTTCCGCTAGCATTTTGATAGGAGAATATTTTGGAGCTAACAGAACTATTGCGCAGCGTTTTGAATACTTTTTTTACACGAGGCAGTTTCGTTTTGCATGAGCAGTTAGCACGCTTAGTTCCACTCGATCACTGACCCCACGTGCAAACCGAATTGACGTTGATTTATTGGTAGAAATATTAGACAAAAAAAATGCAAGAACATTTACCAATTCTATAGTCCGGTTTGCACTCGCTCTCATGATTGGTAAAACGGACCGGGAAAACGGACGCTAAAGATTATGGTGTACCAGCACAGAATACATAAATAGTACAAGTAAAGAAGTTTCACTCCGCAAAATCATTTAAATAAGTAACGAAGCGACTCTTGCTACGACACAATAAAGTACAATTCAGCACGTGCAAGCGCTAACTACCTACAGTTACATTAACCTAGAAGTTGCCTCTCTGTCTAGCGCGTAAGCCGTATTATCTTCTGAAAGAATTATTTTCAATGAATCGGCCCGTCTAGACGGGCCCGCCACGTACTTGTAGCTTCTTACCTAAAGTATGGAGTGTTCCAGACTAGGCGGTCGCTGCGCGACTGTGAATTTTATCGCCCCGCAATACGGTTTGCGGTCGCGCAGCGTCAGCAGCTGAGTCTATTCGGTGCCGCTATAAGCTGTTCACGTTACGGACCCTGGTACTAGACCAAATTACTCCAGCTCCAGGGAAAGAACGCTGTGAGAAGAAGTAGGTACCGGTAGAAGGAAGCTCTCGCGGTTGAAAACCCTGTGGGAATGGTTCGGCTGTAGCAACACCAGCTCAGAGCAGCAGTTAAGAGTAGCCCTAAGGATGTCCAACTTCCGAACCCTCCGATCTAAGTGGAATTTAAAGAAGAAACAGAAGAACGATTGTGGTGCTGTCTCGTTTTGTTACAATGAAACGAAACGTAACAAATCTACATTAATTGGCGTTTGTTTATCCGGTCTGTATAGCTATAAAATGAGTATAGCAAGAAACGGCACAATGGTAATGTTTGACAGTTCGCCGTGTCACAAACAAGGCCCAGCCTTCAACCAGACTAATATATAATAACCAAAGATTTCGTGTCGGAATCTGGAGCCAAAATTCGTTACTAACGGCGTCGATGTCGACAGTTGATTTCAGTGGAACTACTTGAAATGACATTTATCCTAAACATGGCGGCACTCGTAATATAATCTGCTTCAAATCGTGCTATTATTTACAGCGTTACGCGGAACAGTAGTACTAATCCGAAAGGAGCTCATCATACTCCTATAGTTATGACCAACTTTGTTAATGGGGCCCTGATATCGCGAAAAAACATATCAGCCATTTCATAGGAAAACGCTATTCTCCCTGGACTGTATTAAAAGCTGTTTTTTTTCGCGATTTCAGTATTGGTCCTACCGTATTGGTTGTTTACAAAGATGAGCAAATTGGCACCTTTTAGGCCACCTACTGTTTCGGCTTCGCAAGGGCGTATCCATTATATTTCGTCGTTGCGTAAATAACCAGGTATAACCTCGGAGTACCAATCCCTTAAGCACTTTTCGCCCGGTCACGTTGAGTCGTCACGGGCTCCATGGTCACGGGGCATCCACGTGCCGTATACAGTTTCAGACGTAAGTGCAAACAATTCATTATTTTACACTTACAATTTGACTGTTTTTCAGTGGATTTCACAATAAAATAATCAAGGCCGCTGGCTGTTTGTGAAGTCGGCTATTCCGAGACAGGTGTGTTTGGTTCAACGTGGAAAATATAAAATTAAATGTTCTTATCTGTTTTCTTTATTTACTTTGTTGAAAAAAAACAGACTTCAATCAGTTGCCCGAACATAGTTTTACCTATCATTAAAGCTCGTTAAAGAACTACTAAACCAGTTTTTCCAAATGTCTGATTAATCGGCATTAGGGAACGAATAGAGGAGGAACTTTCTTGAAGTCGGTTAAATACTGGTCTGCACGGATCAATATTTTACTATTCTTAAAATAATAAATTTTTACAGGGTTCTTTTTTCGCGATATTACTGTGGACCTCTTGTTAAAAGATGTTCACAAAGACGATAATTTAATATCACTGTACTCAGCATATGTGCCTATTAAGCGTAATATAACTTTATAACTTTTTTTTATGCTTAAGGAGCCTGATCGTTAACTCATCAGATCACGCGAACTCACACGAAGATGCGATCTACGATGGAGCAGTTAGAGAAACGTTAATTATAGCCAGTTAATCATTGAGCTAATATCTAAAGAGTCACAATGTCTAAGTGAAAACAGTCAAAAAACGTCCGAGTGCCTTTGTACATACCTATACGTGCATTATATAGTTTACAATTGTTCGAATTTAGACGTTATGTCGCTTGTATAGTGTTCAATGTATGCTTGAGCGCTTGTGCCTTATCGTAGTTCAAGTCGGCGCACTGCATAGCGTGCGCCGAGTTTTGGCGCGGACATTTTTATTTGCAGGTTTGTGACTCTATATACATTAGCTCAATGCATATAATGCTGCCTTTTGAGAATCCTACGAAAAGTATCCTTTCATAGTTGGTTGTGTCATGATTTCTAATATATTAGTTAAATTTGAATAATATCTCGATGATTTTCCAGTTTTAAAAGTAAGTTTTTGTTTAAATGGCCGCCGGAAACGTGTTGTCGCTCCACCCCTGTGCAATAGTTCCAATGGTGGGGCTATTGACTTGGAGGGGGTAAAGTCAGAATTTGAAAAAGGACTGCCAAGTGATTTTACTTTTGCTCCAGCGTTCGAACGAACAAGTTGTCTTAAGCTCGTGTTGAGAGTGTATTGTATTAAAGTATAAGTGTGCAATAAATGATTATATACAGTACGTGAGGTGTTATTTCATCAAATCTCAGAAGTTGGATAAAACCCAAAAGAAGGTATGTGAATCAATTTTATTTATCTTTTCTTTTACCTTGTTATACGCCTACTGAAGTAATTGTACCGTGTAAATAATTCCTTAAAAAGAAAAAGATATGATACGCGTAGGGTGCAAGGTCGTGATGGGGTTTGCACATCATTTCGGATCGGGGCTACTCTCTGATGAGGTGATGTGTAAATTATTTGCGTTTGAAGGTGTGCGTCGATGCTCGGCCAAGGCTACTCCTTGGTAGTATACGGTGTACATTTTCGTTCGCTTTAAACTAGACGCGCTGATGTTTGATCAGGGCTACTCTCTGATAACATACGGCGTGTGTGGCATTGGATTATTGTACTTGCCCGTACCATTTTCTTTTTGTTGTTTTGTGTTAAATTTCAAATCGAAACTACTTTGCTAAAAGATTCTACGAACGTTATGCTGCGCTTATGCAAAAGGGTGATAGAATTTGCGTGCCACATTGGATCAGGGCAACTCTCTGATAATGTGATTTCGTAGAGAGTGCGTGGAGGTACTTGGTCAGGGCTACTCCTTGGCAGTACAGCCGCGCATTTTTGTACACTTCAAGCGTTCACGTGTTTGATCAGGGCTACTCTCTGATAGCGCGTGACACGTTTTGACCTAAACCCGTTGTATATGCTCAGATTGCATTACTAAGTAATCTAATCTCCACGATAATAGACACATGTCGGATGTACACTTATATGATTTGTCTTTCACTTACCCACAAAAAAAAAAAAAAAAAAAAAAAAAAAAAAGAAGAGAAATAAATGTTTGTATTATAATCTATGTGCATAAACTATTGTTAGATTAATTCAGTTATTTGATCTATTTATTGAATTTGATCTATAGAGCTATAAAGTAATCTGAGGATATGTTTCTTGCTGGATGAAGCGAGTCATTACAGTCTTATCTAAAATGAGAGGTGCATTTTGACATTTCAAATTTTTCATGCCGTACGAACTTTATACACGCGTGGTAACATAATTATAAATCATTTTTGCAAAATCACTGAATAATAAACAATTTTACGTCGTATAATAATAATTAATATTAATAATTTTTACGTCAAAATACGTATGTATAATTGCTAGTCACTAATTTTTATCTGAATGCTTCAAATAAAACAAAACTTAAAACAATAACAACAATTTAACTTGAAAATTGTAATAATATCTTGACTGTTATGTTATAAAACACCGTACTGTACCGGTAGTCATTAACAATTTGTACAAAAAGCGGAAAAGTAATAAAACTGTATCGTGTTATTAGCCGAAACTAAAATCGCTCACCAAATATAAAGAACCGATATCTTTTAAGAATTAGATATTGCTAGAACCGATTTCCTTTGCCCTCATCTTTTATTTTAATCTGTGAAAATGCACCTATTGCTTGGATCGACTGTGAAGGTTGGATTTGTTCTTAGGGGGCGTACTAGCTAGACTCACTGGTTATTATTGATCAGATAAGTTTTCTGCTGTTTATCTGGTGTGATATCCGCTTGATGATATGCGAATCACAATCGATGGAATACGGCCATTATCTTGCCGAATGTTGAGTGAATCATATTCACTGATGTGTATTTAAGCAGATATGTCTTCTGCTGAATGAATTTCAAGTGATGTTGAGTGAGCTACTAGTCGTCGGATTAAGTTTGAAATATTTGTTCGATTTAACGAGTTACATAATGTTTTACGAATATCAATAAATTTAAAAATTAACTAAATGTTCTAATGATTAGTTAATTATAATTGGCTGTGGTTGGATGTATTATGCAGAAGACGTTGTTTACATTCCAGTGTGGCGCGACAATGAGCTCTGCTGATGATGCTGATTCTCCGTCTAATACGCCGCCTCGTCGGCGACGGCGAGCAAAGAAGGCAAAGCGGAGAAAGTCTTCTTCTCCATCCAGTTCGAGTGATGAAGCGGCCAACACTTCTAGAAGCCGGAAAGTGGCAAGTCGTATTTTAAATAAGAATGTCATGAAAGTGTTGAAAAATTTGACCGGAGATAGTTATAAAAGCGCGTTTAACAACAATAACCTTAACAACGTTATTCCGGAATTCGATCCAGCAAACAGGTCTCAAACCATCGAAAGCTGGCTTAATAAAGTAAATGAGTGTGCCATCATATATGGCTGGGATGAAAAACAAATCGTCCATTTTTCTTTACAAAAATTGATTGGACTAGCAAAAAAATGGTTTGAGGCCTTACCAACGGTTGTCTTTACTTGGGAAGGGTGGCAGGCTAAACTACGGAAAGCTTTTCCAAGTGAAGAGAATTATGGTCGTCTTTTAGAAGAGATGTTAAATCGGACTTCGCGTAATGATGAAAGTCTTCGTGAATATTTTTACGATAAATTAGGCCTAGTTAATAGGTGTGAAATCACTGGTAAAAAGGCTGTTGACTGTATAATATATGGTATAAGCGATCGATCAATTAGGAATGGGGCACAAGCTTTAAATAGTAGAGAACCGGAAGACCTACTTAGTTTTCTTTCATCCCAAAAGCCTCAGCCGATTCCAAATAATAACATGCGCGGCCGAACTTGGCAAAAACCTACCAACTCTGGGGCTTCAAACCAAAGGGCAACCGGTTCTAATTCTAGTGCAATCATTTGCTATAATTGCCGTTCTGTAGGTCACCCATATTTTAAATGCAATAGACCAATTGTAAGATGCAAGCGTTGCAATAAAATAGGTCACGACAATGATAACTGCAAGTTTGAACCCCATACTCTTTCCAACCCGAATAGCAGTCATATTAAAACAGAAACTGAAAAAAAAACTCTAAAAATTGACTCGCTTAACAAAAGTAACGACAAGTACTTTAAAACTATTATGGCGAATAATCAACTCCTTGAAGCTTATATAGATTTTGGTAGCGAGTGTACGCTTCTGCGCAAAACGGATGCTGAATCATTACAGTTGACTAAATTTAATGATAATGTCCCAGTTGTTAAAGGTTTTGGTCAATCGTCGGTCATCCCTTTATACAAATCTAATGTAAACGTTAGAATAGATGAAGTAGAATCGACTATAGAAGTTTTGATAGTAGATGATATCCATATGCAAACATCACTGTTGATTGGCCAAAACTTCACAGAACTACCCTTTGTCACGGTGCTTAAGAACAGTTCCGAACTTACATTCTATAAGAGTCCGAACCAAAATCTTTTTGACGACAATGAAGGTCACGTAAAACTCTATGTCTCAGACACGATAAATATTTCAAGAACTAGTATTGTTCCAGTGCACACCGAATCCGAAATTACGGGTGACGTTTTCATTGAAGGTTACAATTCAATCGCACCCGAAAAAGAGTATCGCCTGTTTCAAGGTGCTTTTAGTATTCGTGATGGTAAGGGCGAAGTAGTAGTAACAAATTTGTCACCTAGTGACATTACTCTTGAGCAAGGTACGTTGATAGCTAGGTCCATTCCTTTTACCGAGCATAAGGTGCGTCACGTAAATCGTATAGTTAAAGATCCCTCCACTCTGGAACCCCTTGACAGGAAAGACATAAAAACTGGATTAGAATTAGACGAGGAACAGTTTAACAAACTTTATTTGTTGCTTCAAAGTTATCGTGATTGCTTTGCATCAAATTTAGAAGAAATAGGTTGTATTATTGATGAAAGTATGAAGATAGACCTTATAGATAATAAGCCAATAGTTTATCGTCCGTATCGTCTTTCTCACCATGAACGTGAACACGTCCGTAAAACTGTGGAAGAATTATTGCATAATAACATTATTCAGGAATCGAAATCTGACTATGCTAGCCCAATTTTAATGGTCAAAAAAAAATCGGGAGAGCAACGGTTATGCGTTGATTTCCGAGCCCTGAATAATAAAACTATAAAAGATCGCTTTCCCCTTCCACTGATTGAAGATCAAATATCCAATCTGAGCGGAAATAGCTTTTTCACAACCCTTGATTTAGCCTCTGGCTATTACCAAATTTCTATGGCCGAAGAGAGCAGGCATCTCACTGGTTTTGTCACGCCCGATGGGCACTATGAGTTCAAACGAATGCCATTCGGTTTAGCCAATGCACCGGCCGTGTTTCAAAGAATAGTCAATAAAATTCTTGGAAATAGGAGATTCGAATACGCTTTAGCTTACTTAGATGACGTACTGATTCCATCTAGAAGTATAGACGAAATGTTTAGGCGTCTAGAGGACATTCTTAAACTATTTAGGCAAAACGGGCTTACGCTGAAACTCTCCAAATGTCGTTTCTTCGATAGTACAGTCAATTATCTAGGATATGACATATCTTCGCAGGGCATTCAGCCAAATGAATCTAAGATCTTAGCAGTAAAAAATTTTCCTAAACCGCGAAATGTTCACGAAGTAAGGCAATTTTTAGGCTTGACGGGGTACTTTAGAAAATTCATAAAGGGTTATGGTGAGATTGCTCGACCGTTAACTTGTCTTTTACGTAAAGAGGCTACGTGGCAGTGGTCCAATTCAGAAGATCAGGCATTTTCAATTTTGAAGGAGAAACTTGTTGACCGTCCCGTACTTGCACTATATGACCCTGCACTCGAAACGGAATTGCACACTGATGCTAGTTCTCTAGGAGTAGGAGGTATATTAATGCAGTGGCAAAAAGATGTAAGAGTTCTTAAACCAGTTGCTTATTTTAGTCGTCAAACCACTCCCGAAGAAAAACATCTACACTCATACGAACTAGAGACACTGGCCGTCGTGTGCTCGCTCAAAAAGTTCAGAGTGTATTTGCTAGGTATGCAATTTAAGGTCTTTACTGACTGTTCTGCTCTTCGAACTACACTAACTAAGCGTGATCTGGTTCCGCGAATAGCTAGGTGGTGGCTGCAAATATCGGAGTTTACATTTGATATAGAATATCGTCCTGGCGTTCAGATGACGCATGTGGACGCATTGAGCAGAAACACCAAGCTCTCCGCGGAACTAGATAACGACCCATCTGTTTACATATACAATATAGAAGAAGAAAACTGGCTTTTATCTTTGCAAATCGCTGATCCCGAAATATCGCGTATTTTGAAAATTCTTAAGCCCGACGATAACCAAGAATGCAAGGAAATCCGAAAAAACTATGTAGTCAAAAACCACACCGTGTTTAAGAAGGTAGATGATAAATTGTTGTTAGTTGTCCCACGAAGCGCTCGGTGGCAAATATGTCGCGCTAATCACGATGACATCGGTCATCTAGGATATGCTAAAACCCTTGAAAGACTCAAAGATTCGTATTGGTTCCCTAAACTTAGAAAATTTGTCAAGAAATATGTCGCAGCTTGCTTAGAATGTGCCTATAATAAAGACACGGCGGGAAGAAAAAAGTCGGGTCAGCTGTATCCAATAGAAAAAGTACAAATACCATTTCATACGATCCATATAGATCATCTTGGTCCTTTTGTTAAGAGCAAAGATGGTAGCACGCACATTCTAACCATAGTTGACGGTTTTACAAAATACTTATTCGTTAGAGCAGTAAAAGACTTAACAACCAAAACTACAATTAAGACCCTCGAAAAAATATTTTACGACTTCGGCGTACCGGCAAGGCTAATATCTGATCGCGGTACTAGTTTCACGTCAACAGCGTTTCAAACCTTTTGTGACGCTCTAGGTATTAAACATGTCTTAAACGCAGTAGCTTGTCCCAGGGCCAATGGCCAGGCCGAAAGATTTAACCAAACTATTTTGAATTCACTGTCTGCACAAAATTATACTGGCCATGAGCGTGACTGGGACAAGTGTCTGGGTAAAATTCAATGGGGTATTAATAATACTGTTAATGTATCAACCCAAAAGACTGCAACAGAAGCTTTGTTCGGCGTTAAAATGCGTGATGTTTTATCAAATAAGTTGAGTATTCCGGAAAGTACAACAAATTTGGAATTACAAGAAGTTAGACAAAAGATTAGTGAAAATATTGAGAAACAGCAATTTAAACAAAAAGAGCGCTACGATGCAAACCGTGTCCCAGCAACAAATTACAAAATTGGGGATTTAGTAAAAATCACTCGTAATAATTTTAAAAATGATGGAAAAAGTACAAAGCTTTTGTCGAAGTTTGTTGGTCCCTATAAAATTACCGAACTCCTAGGTAATGATCGATACAGAATAGCAGAAGTCCCTGGGTTCATTAAAATAGTCAAGCCATACACAACTGTAATTGCAGCTGATAGAATTCGGCCCTGGATCCATATTAAATCTCTTGAAATACATAATTCTGATGTAAATAGTTCCAGTGACAGTACAAATTAAATTATTAAAAATTATGTGTGATAAATTTATTTTCTATACTAATTACTGCGAATTTTTGGATTATAATTTCATCATCTTGTAGCGTGTCATGATTTATGTAACAGTTATTTTAAATATCACAAGGATAAGCTATAGGCAGGTGCTCTAATATGATTGATAATGCGTGGACAACGTATGTAAAACTTGTCAACTTATGTAAATTTAAAAATCAAGATTAACGTAAATTATTGTACGAAACACTTCACAAAAGTGCTATGAATTTTTGTCGGGGATGATCAATGAAAATATCTAATCAATTTAATGTATACAAAATTTACTTAGATAATTTACTCGGTGGTTAAAATATGCAGGTAATTGACATTTAATCTTGATTTTAGTACTGAAAATATCGAGTTTAATAATGTTTATTAAACTATCAGTTATTACCATTAAGTATGTATATTTAGTTGGTATTTAATATTAAGCTAGTTTGTCAAACAAAAGTTGTAATAAATTCTTAATATTGTTATTCATTTTACCTTCACTATACTGTTGTTTAATTCTAGTTAAAATGTATTTATTTAGAGAATCGGAATTTCTATTTTAATAATTGTAAATTCTGTATGTTTTTGTGTATGCCAGGAGGCAACACGTTGCCGGATGGCCGAGTGTCATGATTTCTAATATATTAGTTAAATTTGAATAATATCTCGATGATTTTCCAGTTTTAAAAGTAAGTTTTTGTTTAAATGGCCGCCGGAAACGTGTTGTCGCTCCACCCCTGTGCAATAGTTCCAATGGTGGGGCTATTGACTTGGAGGGGGTAAAGTCAGAATTTGAAAAAGGACTGCCAAGTGATTTTACTTTTGCTCCAGCGTTCGAACGAACAAGTTGTCTTAAGCTCGTGTTGAGAGTGTATTGTATTAAAGTATAAGTGTGCAATAAATGATTATATACAGTACGTGAGGTGTTATTTCATCAAAGTTGGGTCATATTGTATGAATAGGGTAGATGACTGATGTTTAAATCGTTGAAACCATTAGCTTTGATGAAGAATTTAAGAAAATATAGTATGTTTATTGAAAAAATAATTTAAATTGGTTAATAATGTTCTGATATATGAGCGTTTAAAGTTTTTGTTAGAGACAACTCTGTCCCTTTCCCACAAAACAAAAAATGACGTCACGCCTTACTTGTCAGAGTAGAATTTATATGGCGTACAGAGAAGTGACGTCACGATTTGCTGTTTCTTCTCTCTGTCTAGCATGATATTAAAATGCTTATAAGTTGCTTATTTTTGATCAGATTTTCATTTTCTTTTCATTAATCAGCTATATTTATGAGCCACATTCTAATAGAACAATTTAAAAAACCAGTCATCTAGCCTATTGTATTACTAGCCCCATTTTTATCCGATGTTTAGTAAAAGGCTTCTCATCCATCTTTCTCTTTGTAAGGCTGTGGGTCAAATCATTTAGCGAGTACGTTTTACCACCTCTCTCTAGGCCGGCGGAAAACCAATCAGTGGTAGTTTTAAGCCATAGCTCCTCTCGTGTTCGGCAGACGTGTCTAGCCCAGTCTCACTATAGTAATGTAGCTATGGGTCAGTTTAGTAACAAAGAGTTTTTTATCAATTCTTTCAAGTGACGAGACGAGCAAGACTTTTGCCTGGTGGTACGCGTCACGCCTGCCACTAACAGTAGCAGTGCCTGAATTGTGAACTTGCGAATACACCCTGAGATATCAGATGTTAAATCTCTTCATACCCAGTAATTTATCTGGTAACATTGCCCTTCAAACCACAACACAGTAATGTTTGCACAATACTGCTTGGCGGTTGAATTACTGGCAAAGGTGTGGTGCTTCCCCAGGTGGACTCTGCAGTAGAGTCCTACCAATACAAAATATCTGTAACTCGTTCTGCTACCTACTCCGAGAAAACGCTTACTGAAGGTAAACATTCTAGTCCATACAACGTCAGCAATGCCTTATTGCAATCTTTAAAGGTAAGCAAGAACGTGACGCCAATGACCTAAACAACTGCCTTGTGCAACTAAACGAAATCGACAATTTACACTTTTTTTTTGCTGTATTTTATATTTCGCTGGATTAAATGGAATAAGTATGTCATTATTATCAGTAAGATAGACTGAGTTTAGTTTTAAAAGAATTTCAAATTATGTTTTTTTTTCATTTTAGTACCTTCTTAGTATTCACAAAGAATTCTTATTTATAACACAGGGAATTTTACTTAAATAATCGGTCGGTAGTTAATTTTGGAGCACTGAAGTATCAACTTCTTTGAGAGAATCATAGGTTATCTTCAATCTATCGTTAAAGCGGAAACGCCTATAGCATTAATGTGCATATCTTAATGCATAAAATAAGTATTCGAATACCTTAAGATTTCATATAAATATTGTTTAAGGCCGGCCGCAAATTATGAGACACTTCTTTCTTATAGTGTGCGGCCGCTCTAAAATGATTTAGATGCCTGAACAAAATCATCCATATTGTTGAAGCTGTTAAAACCACGAACCGGAAGGCGCTGCGTAGGTATGCCTGTAGGGTTGCCACCCGTACTTTATAATAAAGTATTGTACTGTATTTTGGCCAAACGTACTTTATACTTTACGACGGCAGTAAAGTACGTGAAAATAATTTATTTTTACCTGTGAAGATTTTTTTAAGTGGACTTCTATTTTTTACGTGTAACGGAACGGACCGGACTGCTTTTTAAATTTAGGGATTGATTGTAAAGATGTCGTTAATATATTTAAGAGTAACAAATATTTGTTGGATGTTGCTAAAAAATAACAAAAATTATGTATAGAAGAGAAATAATCTGGTAAATAAATAGTACTTTATTTTCAGGTGTTGAGCTTTTTTTAGCCTAGAAAATTCAATATACTCTAGTTGCTTAAAAAAAGGTGGTAACCCTATATGCCACTAGGACTTAGTGAAGTGACTTGGACAGAAGACATTGTGAAAGTTACGGGTAACCGGTGGATGCAAACGACAGGTTGTCGACGTTGTCGTACAGTGTGGCGTTCTAAGGGGGAGGCCTTTGTTCAGCAATAGACGTATCCATGCTGTTGTTGATGATAACGTTAAAAACTATTGAACTTGGTAGAAAACGTGGAAACACGGAATCGGTAGAAACACTTGAAACATAAGCCGACATCCGGAAGTTACAACCCACAATAAAGGACTGCAATCCAATTTCGGTTCAGCCGTGAAGCGGCTAGCAGAGCGGAGGCGGCGCAAGGCGATACTTTCAAAACTGCCCCAGATGCTGGCTAACGGTACAAATACCATCTCGCGACAGATGCTGCTGTATATTGATTGTCGGTGTAGGGGCTCGCGATTATCGAGGGGGAAAATACTCTATTACAAGCTATGGGTGTATTGAAATGTGCAATGTGTTCATACTTGGGGGCAACCATATGAAGCACGCGCCCGTTTGGGGAAGACGGAATTTTTATATTACGGGCCAACTGCAAAAAATGCCATCATCTGCCCTTTTATAGGAAGTTGTAATATCATGTGATGCAATTTAAACTTAATATTTAAAATCCTTCGAGTTTTCAGATCACGAAGCAGCTTTCTTATTGCGTGCTCCTTTTGAAAGGATATTCGATATACCGCGCAAAATGCGCGTGTAACGTTTCTCTGTAGTGAAATGGCTAACAAAAATTGCATATAGCCAGCCATTTAACTTGGTTGACCTTAGTGACATTCAATTACGCGGTCAATAAATCGATATTTACAAGGCTATTTTGAATATAGACTGATTCAAACTTAATTGCGGCTGTGAAGTGCGCTACAAGTGAGACTTTGCGATTGTACGCACACCGCAAGTCTAACTTTTGCTACTGCGCAGCGTCTCGCGCCTAAGTTCACAGCCGCCATTAAGTTTGAATCAACCTATACCTGCTCCAAATTTAGGTCCTTGACGTTGAAGGTTGCGAGTAGGGTCTGATTAGATTCATATCCTCATCAAACAGTCTGATGTACTATGACCGTACTTCCATCATTCTCCAAGTACACACACCCTTCCAGCTCCTGGGAAATCATTATTTTTCAATGAGACGTTTCGAAGGCAACAAATCAAATTAACTCTTGAAAGAGTGTTTACTGTGAAAATATTGGCGGGTCCGCATAGAATCTTGATTCCCATTGAAGCACTGAAGGTATAAACATCATCAATCTTTATAAAAATGTATGTTGCGCTTGGAAACCGTGCCCGTTTATAACGTGAGACGTGATTATATATTCATCAGGGTACGATATATGCTAGCCTTGTCGCGCGATCGACTTTTGAGTTCTCAATGTGACACTCGCGCCGTATCCAAGTACCTAATCTACATTTAACATCTAGATTCTGTGGATTTTTGTCAGCTTTGACTTGTTTATTGGTAGCTGCGGCTTTTAAATCACCAGATCTGCTTTTATTAAAAAAAAATACGATCCTAAATTCACCGACCGAGAGGCGACAGGGTTCATAAGATCAGGCAGCGCCACTGACTTTTGAATAAGCTTGTAAAAAGTATCAGTAGTACTATTATTTATTCTGTTGTATCAGCTAAGTTTTTTTACACATAAATAAAATACAAGGTTAGATGGAACGCCGAACGATAGCACATTCGAACCGACCATTGCACTCATCTTTGATACCAAATAAGAAAAAAAAAACAAAAAAATACAACAGTCCCTTAAAAAATCATTACAAAATGTATGAACAGTAGTTTTTTTGCAAGTTCGGGGTTGCACCATGTGCCATCACGTCACGTTTCACTGTTATAAGCCTTTCGTGAAATCACTTGAATTGGCATCAACGGAAGATCAGCGCTGTTTGATAAACAGCACTATGCTGAGTTGAAGCCATTTTTGTGACATCATCCCTTTGACTGTAATTATATTAAAGTTATACTACTTACAATGATGTTACAAAATAAATTACATTTCTTTCTTTCTTTTTTTCTTTCCATAGTAAAAGTTGTTGACTATGTGCCCCTTCCAGCTTCATGCTATCGTTACGTACTTATAACACACTAATAACGCTATCAGATTTGTGTTAAAAAAAACTACTAAATTAAAGTCATTTAGTTTCAATTAATAGGTATTCAAAAATTACAATAATCAAATGCTGTGACATAGTTGCTACATCATTAACGAAACTGGTCGATACAATATTTATCAATACTTTATAGAGGTTACCCACTATACAGTCGTTATAGGTAAAATCTTAAATGGTATAAATGTTAATATAAAGTGTTTACCGGCAGAACAATCTTTCTGCTCAATATAGGTATTCAATTCAGCAAACTATTGAATTCAACGTGACTTACTAAGGAGACCATAGAAAGTGTTAATTCTTCGCTTTCCCGTCACGTTTGCTGTTATGTGTTAAATGTTCACACATTTTCACCAAGAAACAAAGGAATTGAATATGTAACTGCGGTTTGTGTGTACGGAAAATAATATGATACCATATTGTTCTATTTCCGATGTTGATTATGGTTTCTATATCTTATCTGTTTGGGTGCAATAAGTCATACCAAAAAGAGTGAGTATTCCCGTATAAATAAAACAAAAATGTGTCAAAACCACGTCAGTTTTCATAATAAAGTCATATCAACACATGACCACAAACACATAATACTATCTATACTATCTATCTAGATACAGAAGATCCTCATAAAACGAGTATAAAATAAGATATTTTGTAATTAATGATATTTAAAGCATTTTTTTGTAAGTACTTTAATCTGGTGTGAAAAATTAAGTTCATTCATTAATTTTTCATCACACTTGCTCGTAAAGTGGATCTTATTGCATCGGTTTTAGGCTCATAATCCAAGCTATTACACACGCGTGCTTTTTACTTTACATTACGGCACTTGTACTATAATAGGTATAACCCGGTAAAGTCAAGTTTGTACGTGACTGCAATTAGACGTATGTATACGAAGGACTCTTAATATAGCCGGGTAATACTTACAGTTTTTTTGTAATACCAACAAAGAGTTCTTATGCCGCTGAAGTAAATGTCAACCTGCGCGCGCATTGCTGGTTTGGGCGCCATTTTCCGCAAATGTTTGTTGATGTTTTCGCTGTGTGGTTGATTATTATTAATAAAAAATTGATTTTTCCTCGCAAGTGTGACGAAAACAGTCGTATGGAACTCTTGTGCTATTAGTCATTACGCTCTCGGCTTCCTTATCGCGCTCGCCTGCGGCTCGCGCGCATAATACCGCCTCTAGTGTAATGACCAACATAGCACACTCGTATCATAATGTACTATTATGTAAGGGGAATCCGGTGAGCGATTTTCCATACAAACGTACTCTCCTATTTTCTTCCTGGATAATGCCTTTAGAGCAATTTATTTTTTAATAAACATTAGACATGTCTCTGTCATTTTCTTTTTTTCAGGAACTAATTGCTAAAAGAAATATAACACTTTAAATATTTTCATAGTAATCTTTGAAGGGTTATATCACTTCATATAAAATATTCAATAAAAATTCTATGTGCCACAACAACGCGTGCAGCTAGTCACACTAATATTAGAAATGCGAACGTTTGTATATGTGTTTGTGTACGTTTGTTACATCTTCACGCTAAAACGGCTGAACGGATTTGGATGAAACTCGGAACGGAGATAAACTACTTTTTATCTTCAACATCATTACCGTTTTTCACCATCACGCAGGTGAAACCGCGGGGCGCAGCTAGTAGACTACATGTATCATTATCATCATCAGGCAGAAGGCGTCCACTGCTGTACGAAGGCATCCCTTTAATAGGGTTGTCATAATCCCCACGCATGGCAGGCGGCTTGGGGATCGCAGAATGCTCACCACCGTTACCGAGGACGCTGCTACCCGTTCTCCGGTGATCCTGGATGCAGTTAGATAATAGGCAATAGTTTATTCTTTGCAAAAGCATAAACAAAACAACAGTTACACAGAACACGGAAAAGTAAAACATATATAAAAAAATGTTTACCTTTTGCCACAAACCGGCCCCACTCAGCAGTTTAGATTTAGATAAATGTATCCAAGTATACCTTGTAGCCGCTGCGGTCTCCGTGCGCGTGGTGTAGGGTTTGGTGCGAGTGGGTGGGGCTCACAACGCGGCGCTTCTTGGCTGGCTGGCGCGCCGGCGATTCCGCCGGCAGGTACTCTGGCTGGTGGCTCTGTGGCTGACTGCTGCGATATGGCGCCGGCGGCTCCGTGCACATGACATGCATTCCCTGTGGTCAACGGAAATACCACCGTGAGAAACAGGGCAAACGGTTAACTCTATGTGGACTTTTTTAGGAGATGATAGGCATGCGTTTGACCGCAATTTTGCCCGATGCTGTCAACAATGAAGCACGCTTATATACCTACAAGAAACGATTCACTCGCGACTTCAACTGCCATATCTATCGAGAAACACAAACTAGGATAGCTATTTCCACTGGGGTTACGCTTTTACTGTTGCTTACCCAAAAAGTTAAACAAATACTACGGAATGACAAAGCTCGTGTCGAGATTTGCATTAAGAATTTTGTTCACCAAATAAAAAAAAACATTTACTTGGTAAATATTTTTATTACATTTTTTTTGGACTCTACTGCTGCTACCCTGATGCTCTACTCTGCTGAGTCCACCTGGGGAAGTACCACACCTTTGCCAGTTATTCTACCGCCAAGCAGTAGTGTGCAAGCATTACTGTGTTCCGGTTTGAAGGGCAATGTTACCAGCGAAATTACTGGGTATGATGAGATTTAAGACGTATCTAATATCTCAGGGTGACGAGCGCAGTACAGTGCGGCACAGGATTGTATTCGCAAGTTTACAATTCTGGCACTGCTTCTGTTATGGGCAGGCGTGACGCTTACCACCAGGCGAACTTCTTGCTCGTCACGTCACTTGATTGTATAATTTAAAAAAAGAGATCTATGTGTCGCAGCCAATTTATAGAATTCGCCGTATTTCAAAATGGCTAGCCATTTTACAAAACTGAACCGTTTTCTATCACGGCGGATTAACGTTTAGCCGGATCAAGTTGTCTACGATACAAAATTATCTTAATATCAAAATAGTTTGATTAAAACCCGTGATCCAACCAATAAAACCCCTTCTTCCTCGTCTGGTGACTCGTCGTAGTCCAAATCTTGGAGCCGACTCAAACTTGGCTGTTTTTTAAAACACAATTATTAGAACACCGTCTGTTGTCTACCGGAAAGTAATCTGTAGGTCCAAGGTATTATTTATTTATTTATTTAAAGGTTTGCGTTTGACTGCCATCTCGTCTGATGATAAACGAAGTTGCAGTCTACGATGGAGCACGCTTGCCTAAAAGAAACCGATTCACTCGCGACTTGAAGACACCCAGGTTATAATAGGCGTGTGGCCTAATTTTTAATTTATGACAAATAACAGGCTTAGTGATGAATATAACTAAATACATTACATATACTGAAAAAATAAATTGTATTGGCTGATAAATCTCTGTGATATGAGCGTTTAAAGTTTTAGGTGGGGATAGAGAGGGGATGCTCTATCCCTTTCTCGCTAAGCACGTATTAGTATAACATTTGTATGCCGTACCTGAGGCTTGACGTCATAGCTCAGTATAGCGCGCTCTCTGTCTAGCTTAAAATTAAAATACTTAGAACTTATTTATTTTTGAATTATTTTAAATTTTGTTTTCGTTGATAGGCTCTATTGACGATCAGCTTTTTTATGAGGTAATAATAAAAATGTAGTCATCATGCCTATTATTGGGAAACACCCACTCGGGCAGCGCATTCCACTGGTGGGATAATTCTAATATCTCAGGGTGACAAGAGGAATGCTGCGGCGCCGTGTTTTGTTCACAAGTTCACTTCTGGCACTGCTAACGGTTATGGGCAGCCGTGATGCTTAACACCAGGCGAAAGTCCCGAACGTCTTGTTCCTCCATTGCATTAAAAAACTGTTGCCGACGAATGCCCTAGGTCTATAGGTAGATTTCACATCATCTGGTCAATGATATCATACGGCATAACGATGACGCTTTAACAGGTAAAGAAAAACAGTTAACCTATTTAAATACCATAACAACGCAACCCGTGGTTAAAAGAATGACGAAATTTGTTAGGTCGTATCAACAACACATATTAGGTATAACCTAAAACACGGTTTAGAAAATCGGCAAATGCATTAGTAAGTCTGGCTTTCGAAAGTCATTTGCGACATGTGCCGTCTATAATGCAATTTTCGAGTGTCTGCGGTTTACGAACAGACGGCACCGCTCACCATCAGTTCGGGCACCTGCTATTTATTTAATGACTAATTACTGTTGCAAAAACTGTCGCTACTTTGTATGTACTATGTACTCACATCCGTGAAGCAGTAGGTATACTTAAAACTTTGCGCGTGACGAGTTTTTTTTACCCAACGCAACGTAACAACTCTTCATTACAATTTGAAGACGTCGCTTAAATTACCCATCGAGGCTGTCTCGTTTTAATATTTCTCTTCGTTCACGGCGAGGTAATTCCGCAGAGAGCGTCGTAAAATCGAGTTTTCATTTGCTAAGAGCAGCCATTACCGTGCCGTGGCTGCGTTCCGTGAATGTGACTGAGAAACCTGTGTTACCGAGCCAAATTTGAGACGGTTCATTAGTACGATTAAATTTGGTGAGTAATTACTTGTGGGCTGAGGAGGCCTTCACAACCTTACGGTCGAGCTCGCGACGGGCCTGGCACAATGAAGTTAGTAGCTATGATTTTAAGCACTAAGTAACACCGCCCCGCCTATTTCCTAGCGATTCCTAAAAGTAAACTATGAGTTAATCACAGAAAAGCGAAAGCCCTACTTCTTAGGTAGAACGGCTGTCAAAACAATGTTCTAAAGCAATTGTATGGAAAACCGCTGTCTCCAGTTTCACACATAATTGTATAGTAACTACGACGAAAAATGCCAATCATTGGTCGCATTTGAAGTAAAACGCTCGAAATGCCATTTTGCAACAGATTAAAATTTATTTTATTTTATTTTATAAGCACACAATACAAATTACAATCATGAATAAATACGATAACAGCATTTTTTTTAAAAATCAAATTACAATGTGTCAATCAATGTGGTTTGGTTTCCTACGCGTCTATTTAAATTGTCTTTTTGAGTATTCTCAGTTTAAAAACATGTATATTGGTAAATTGTCATTAAGCGCATTTACACTTAATGTCGGCTAGCGCGGCCCGTCACATTTCCGTTCTATTCCCTTACTCTCTTCAGTGGTGTTAATCCACGGTATGAGCTACAGTCATAAAAAAAAGCGTCCAAATCCGTTCCAACGTGAAGGAGTAACAAACATACTGTATGTGTGTAATGTGTATACACGCACACATACCAACAAACTTTCGCAATTACAATATCAGTGTGATTTATTTGTAATTTTATGCTAGCTAACAACAAACAAATTTTTGGAAATTCACACTAAGTGAGTTCATACTAATGATACGGCTTTGATAAATTATATGTCTACATAGACTGATGGATCCTAAACGCGTCGAAAAAAATAGCGGTTAACCGTTAGCCTCTTATGCACGCACTCTATAACAACGACAATGGTGCAACGCGAGAGAGACTCTATCTAGACATATTATTTATCAAAGTGATACGGTATAAGCGAGTAAAACAGCTAGTTACGATTATTAAGGCCCTTACTAATTAATAACGGTTACATAGAATTCATTTACTCGATTGTTGGCAGTCGATATAGTTAGCACAGACGGAAAGCCGGGAAACACGAGCGGTGCAAAACAATCTAGGCTTACATTGAAACCTGATTCGCCTTGAACATACGGCGGAGTTACGCAGACGGCTGAGTAGGGTACTACTCGAACGTAAAATCCGCGTATTATAATAAAACTAAGACAAATGCTTATGGCTTCGCGTATACAGGGTTATTGATGAATTAGCCGACAACCTTGTTTGGGCAGATTCTTTACCTACTGAGATTTTAGCAGTCATAAAACAAAAGTTGTTAAGTATGATGTAGGAAAGCCGCGACAGGTTGTAATGTAAGCATATTATTATAACCCTGTATGGAAAATTGTAGGTTTGCAAGTTGAAGTGGCAGTGGGCAGGCCACATCGCTCGAAGAACTGGTAACCGATGGGGAAGAATGGTTCTTGAGTGGCAACTGCGAACCGGAAGACGCAGCGTAGGAAGGCCTCCCACTAGGTGGACCGACGACATTGTAAAAGTCGCGGGCAACCGGTGGATGCAAATGGCAGGTTGTCGTACAGTGTGGCGGTCTAAGGGGGAGGCCTTCGTTCAGTAGTGGACGTCTCCGGGCTGATGATGATGATGATAGAAAATTGCGTTAAATCTGTGGTTTGTGTAAGACTTGTATTAGGAATTAGGAACGTTACCCATTGGAATAAAGTCACAGGTTGGTTAGCCGAAGAATTTAACGATTTTTTCGGTTATTCGAAATAGCTAAAGGTCGCTTAAATATTCCGAACAGCAAGGTCAGAGAAAAAATACGCGGTGATTAGAACCGATGCCAAAACGTGCTCTTTTATTTAAACATTTATCTCATATTGTTCACAATTTTACGATATCGCTACGTCTTATTAGCCATTGGCATGTTGTTTTAAGGCGGCACGACACGTCGGCTATATTTGCAGAATAAAAAGGGACGCATCTATGTAGCCTGCATACGTGCATCCCTTTTTATTCGGCAAAATAGCCAATGTGTGGTGCCAGTATTAGGCTTTAGCCTGGCCTGGCGCACTCCGCACTCTAGATAGGCATGAAGTTACAAGTAGGTGGCGACCCCGTCTAGACGGGCCAATTCATTAGGAAGAATTCAGTCAGAAGCGATAAGAGTTGCGCGCTGAGGACAGAGAGGCAACTTCTAGGTTAATATAACCGTAGAAAGTTAGCGCTCTGCTATAGTGTCTAGTGTCTAGTTGCGCGCTGCGGACAGGGGGGCAACTTCCAGGTTAATATAACTGTAGGTAGTTAGAGCTCGCACGTCTTGAATTGCACTTTATTGTGTCGTAGCAAGAGTCGTTAGTTATTTAAATGATTTTACGTAGTGAATCTTCTGTACTTTTACTATTATGTAATTTGTGCTTTAGCGTAAGAGCTGTTGAAAATGCGTCATTGTAGAAATTATTTATTTAAGTGGCATCCTGCATTTTACGTCAGTCAGATCGAAGCGCGCGCGCATTGCGACGAAAATACAAATTTTTCACTTTGTGCTCGCATTTTATGCGCATATTTCACTGACACGGCTTGAAGCATTTCCATTGCATCTTGTAGACCTTGCGCCTTTGTCTTCAAACTTAGGCAACTAGCATAAAGCATAATCAGCCTTTTGAAAAGTCCATTGCTGGCACGGCCTAATATACAGGGTTAGTTGGAATTAGTTAGCATCCTTTTAAGGGCATATTGTGGTCGATTCTGGCGGTTGTAGTTGATAGTTCTAAACTAACTAAAGTATTGCTGTCCTTAGCTTCGCATCTCTTATGCGCGAGAAAGAGGAGGTAGAGTTGAGTAGGTTAAACAAATTTCTCGGGATGATTTAAAGTGGTGAATTATGGGAGCGAGCCGAATTTATTCCGTACGCCGACGAAGTCGCGGGCGACCTCTAGATATCTAGAAATTTGTTTAACCTACTCAACTCTACCGACTCCGACTCTATATATATATACATATATATAACAGATTTTTATATTTATAGTGAACTAGCTGCGCCCCGCTGTTTCACCCGCGATTGTCGGGATAAAAAGTTGTCTATGTTTTATTCCAAGGTATACGCCACCTCTATACCAAATTTCATCCAAATCCATTAAGCAGAGTTTGCGTGAAAGAGGAACAAAAATCCATACATACAAACTTTCGCGTTCATAATATTAGGATGATTATAATAATATAGGTATTATATAATATATTTTTATATTTATAGTGAATATAATTATTTTTTTCCCTCCAATAAGATCGCGATTCCCAAAGCAATCCGTATATTATAGTTTGACTATTCTAAAGGATTTAGAAACACAAAAAAATTTTTGGTAAACAAAAGATATATTAATAATTAATATAATAATTTGTTTATTTGAATACAGAAGCCACTTACGTAAATGTATTTTATTAAATATCTTATACATACTATAAAATTTGGCTTGAGGCAACAATTACAATAGTTCACAGAAACCTACACTAAGCATAGCTTGTATTGGAGGTTTCTGTTTACCTTCAGAGAACAATTTACTGCTGTCATTAAAATTTACGGAAATACATATTATACTCATATAATTGTATGTATGAGCGAACAACGCATTTGTTGTGGTACGTAATACGGTACCCTCAGCAAGCGAGTCAGCACCCCCTTGGACCGGTTTTTTTTAAGATTGTTAACCTGAACAGTTCAAAATTCGTGAAGTATTCTACACATGTTTAGGAGTGCTGTAGGAATGAAATCGCTAACAAATCAAACGGTAAATATTTAGTTGTCCGTGTCACGCGAACAAGGGATAAAAATAAAGTAACCAGTGGCATTTGTAATGTTCTGTGGAGCCAGCGGGTGGACATGCAAGCTTGACAGTCTATTCATACTACACTATAATTTACACGATTTTTGGCCAGGAGTGGAACATGTCAGGCTGGACACCTATAAAAATAAAAATCAATAGACTCGACCGATTTTTTTGCTGCGTACGTAATTGTCAGGACAAGGTTCGTATGAAAAAAAAAACGAATTAGGTGGTCAAGTGTAGCGGCCGAGCCGCCGGGCCATCCAAGCGGGTAGCCATATCGTCGTCAGCCATAAAAACGTCCACTGCTGGACGAAGGCCTCCCGTTTTATAGAGGGGTGTTGCCATAATCCCCACGTTTGGCAGGCGGCTTGGGGATCGCAGAATGGTCACCACCGTTAACCAAAAGAACGCTGCTGCCCGTCCTCCGGTAGGTCTGGTTGCAGTTTAAGGACATACCCAGGTCCATATAAAAACATCAGTAAACATTGGTAGCCATATAAACATTTATAATTATGAAAAGTCGGCCTCAAATTCGCGAAATCGTGGGTATGTACCTAACTATGTATGATCCCGGGCCCGTACCAATGCCGATGCTCAGATAGGCAGGTACTTTATAATTAAACTGTTGTAATATGAAAATTTTAAGGAAGGAAAAGTTTAGGTATTCAATTCAATAAAGGTATAATGCTCGTATTACCTACTCACATTGTAGAGTAGTCCGAAAATGTCTCGATTCAGACGCAAATAGGTAATAGGTCTCACGAATACTGCCGTAGTTTCACAAGACTTACATGTTACGCAACATGTAGAGCTTAGAAAGTTTTGTGATACACGTCAGGCGGTATTCAACTTTTATCACAGAAACTTTTATTATAAAGGCATAGTTGCGGACCGCGGTTTTATCTACGATTTTACAGGATCGTCATCATCAACAGCCTTCGTTATCTCACTGCTGGATATGGACTTCTTCCTTACTTTCAGCCAGGGTCCTGTAATTAATTTGATCCAAGTTTACAAGACAAAAAAATAAAAAAACAAATAAATTTACAACGAGTCAGAAAATGTGTTTCTATGGTACCTAATAAGTTTAGAGCCGAACGCGACGCTCCCCTGGTGGTAACTGGTAAGAGATAAAACCTGCTCTTTACCTCTGCAGTAGTACCCAGAACTTAAAGACTTAGTATTGGCGCTCCTCCTGCGGTGCCCAGAACTATAAAGGCGGTTCGCGCCGCCACCGCGACCGGAGACCGAGACCAAAGACAGAGACCGGTACTTGTATTGTGGCGTTGTACGGCGCTAGTTCGCGCTTACGACCGAGACAGGAGACAGGCGCGAGACCAAAGACAGCGAGACGGTCTCCGCCCTGGACCATCGGTCTAGATCTCGACCCACAAGATAGATGGATTAATTCTTTATTGCTCACACCAGAGAAACATACATACAAATGATTAAATACATTAAATACTAGTGCACAAATGGCGGCCTTATCGCTAAAAGCGATCTCTTCCAGGCAACCTTAGGATGGAGTTAAATTATGAACACAAAAAACGGCGTGTGCTGTAAAGAATAAATTCGAATACTAATACATCATATTATAATAAACTACTATAATAAATATAATATTAAAGTATTATATCTAATATGATAATTTAAATAAATACAAATTAAATTAGGGAAAATAAAAAAAAACAAACAACACCAACGAGGCGGAACCTGTGACAAATAAAATGCACAACATGCAGAAGAGACAGAGACACTTGTCGCGGTCTCCTGTCTTTGTCTCGGTCTCCTGTCTCTGTCTCGGTCTCCGGTCGCGGTCGCGGCGCGAGCCGCCGCCTTAAGACTAGGACAATTTGGGCATCACTATATTGGCGCTTAATTTGATACATTCAGGTGAGATTAAAGTTAGTCCTGTAATTTCGCTATTATTATAAGTATAATAAACTAGTACCTGAATTATAAACACTACTTCATCATCATCATCATCATCAGCCCGGAAACGTCCACTGCTGAACGAAGGCCGCCCCCTTAGACCGCCACATTGTACGACAACCTGCCATTTGCATCCACCGGTTGCCCGCGACTTTAACAATGTCGTCGGTCCACCTAGTGGGAGGCCTTCCTACGCTGCGTCTTCCGGTTCGCGGTCGCCACTCAAGAACCTTCCTTCCCCATCGGTTGTCAGTTCTTCGAGCGATGTGGCCTGCCCATTGCCACTTCAACTTGCACTATTAATACTGATTATTTGATTCATCACTTTTATAATGAAAGGTAACAATGTCACAGGTATTTCTTAGGTTATAAAGACCTACGCAATGTCTGTCTTTTGACAGACAAAATACATTTTCTTGTTTAATAAATAAAAGGGATATAATCAGCTTAGTCTAGACATGACGAAAGAAGCTTTCGCTAGGTATTAAAGAAAATACATCAAAGTAAAGTAAAATAAAATACAAAGAAATATACACACGTGTGTTTTTCTAATACACAGCAATAATAAAAAAAAGTAAGTTCGTATACGCTGAGTGGCCAGCCCGAATGTTGTATTTAACAAGGGCCTCTTAATGTTTTTTTCTGTCCTACAAAACCCTTACAAACGTCTGGGTTAAGTAGAATCACAATTTCAAAAAATCTATCTAATCCCAAATAAGCTCTTGGACATCTCAAATATCTGAGAATATAAATAAAGAAGACGTGAAAAAGAAAATATAAAAACAAACGTTTTCGTGGAACATCTTTGAGGGTATAAACGAGCCGGTTTATCCATTTACCTACATTATTTACAAATTAGATTCTAAGAAAACAGCAAAATAAAATATCTCGGAATTCGCAATAACAGAATGATTATTTCACCAGAAAAACAATTCTTAGAAAGGCAGCAATAGCCAAAGGATCTGTGCAAAGCATCACGATATCAAAACGTTATTTTATCAACCGACTTCAAAAAAGGAGGTTCTCAATTCGACTGTAGGTATTTTTTATTTATTTTTGTATGTATGTTACGCGATTACTCTGCCAATTATGAACTGATTTTGATGATTGACTTATTTTGTTTGGTAGGTAATACTTCAGAGGTGGTCCCATATACATTTTATCAAAATCGGTTCAGTAGCTTGGTTTTTATGTCAAAATTACTAGAAAATATGAAGATGTCATCCTGGTATTCAAAGTTGAAGTCGGTTGTATTTTTTTTATAAAGCGTATTATAAATGAAAAAGACAAGATAAAGTACAGGTAACTAAGTTTATAAATACCTGGCAGAGCGGAATAGTGGTGGGAAAAACAAGAACGAGGAGAGCACTATTTACAACTATATTCTGAAGAGAACTGTGATGTTGTTTAGGAGGAAGGATCTAAGAATGGACACGAATGAACATTCGAAGTAAACATAATTTCTATAGTAGTATGTGAGTTGTCAAAACGATATCAAACATTTTAATGATGACATAGGATATTAAGAAAAGAAATTTATGTAAAATCAAGTTTTAGAAAAACCTATTGAAATTTTTGGCAACTGCCCTTGACGTGAATTTAGCATTCAAATAGAAAGAGAAAAAGATAGATAGATAGAGGAAGACATAAAACGCGAAAGAGGGAGAAAGGAAATCATACTGGTTTAGGAACTGGGTATGTACTTAAACTGCAACCAAACCCACCGGAGGACGGACAGCAGCGTCCTCTTGGTTAAAGGTGGTGACCATTCTGCGATCCCCAAGCCGCCTGCCAAGCGTGGGGATTATGGCAACACCCCTCTATAAAGGGTGTAACCCTTCGTCCAGCAGTGGACGTTTTATGGCTGACGACGACTGGTTTAAGAGGCTCTTAACTAAAATAATGTAAATATATTAATATTATGCTTGTCAAAAAGCCTTGTGTTTTAGGTACATTGATTTTAATTTTGGGATGCGGCGTGCCTAACAATTATTAATTTTTGTGCTTTGGGCTTTTATACCAAAAGGCACCACCTTTCTCGATCATACATTAACATGCATACAATGAACGAAAATCTCTTTCCTTTACTTGTCATTATATCGGTGAAGATACGACGAATTTGGTTTACAATGAAGATTAAACTATACAACAGGATGTTAACAGTAAACCGCCGGTTTCACCAGCTGAACGGAACTGCTGGTTAATTAAACGGACGTCTTCAAAACTTGATAACCGCTAAGTTTGATATATTGAGGGAAACGTTATTTATTGAGGGCAAGAAGTTATGATGAGGATATTATGTCTTAATCAAATATCGAGTATTTATATCAAACAAGAAATAAAGGTGTTGACGCATAAGGCTTTATAATGTTCAAATCCTCTATTGTTAGCTTCTAGAGCATTTAAAAAAAAATATATAGGTCTAGATCGGCGGTGTAGGCTGTGCATTGATATGTCAGCTCTGTGAAAACATTTCTTAGTTATTTATGCTTTCTCTGAGTATTTTAGTCAGCTAGTGAGTCGGTTAGGTCTTAGCATTTAAAACGCTGACAATAGCTGATCCTCCGCGCGTCTATGGTCTCTGTCTAATTACATAGTTAAAAAAGAGAAGCCGGCGCGCTTGCGCCCCGTTTCGTACATTAATTTTGTTGGAAAACAATTAATTGCAATGAAGTTATTGCGTAAGAAATAAAACTAGTTCAATAGTAATATAGATAGATATAAAGTATTACTTGGTATTATTTGATAATTTTGGTTGTGTCTTCATACAAAAATACAAAGAAAAATTTACTTAGGAATTCATTTTTAGAGGTTATTTTACGTTTTTTTCTCTATCGAGAAAATTATTCGCAAACGTATTTTCGAAACAATAGCTAACTAGGAAACAAGATCTAAATTAACATTTTTTTTTTTTTCAGTGCTGTCGAATTAGGACATTTGGCAAAACATTAACCCGAATGAAGCCATTTTGGGTGTACTCATCTTCTTAATATAGAAGACTATTTGACTCGCATATGAATGTGGAATACATAGTTTTGCCTTATCAGCAAAAAAAAAATTCATTTGAAATAATTGCGTGATAAGCAAGACTCATGGTGCGAATGGAGTAATTATTTTATTAAGGTTGGAATTTATAGTATTAAGTTTTTTTTTCGCGACACGTAGTTTGCCTTGAAGGATAGAATAGGCTAGATGACTGGTTTTTTTTTATTGTCCTATTCAAATGTGGCCCATAAATATAGCTGATTAATGAAAATAAAATTAAAAACTGATCAAAAATAAGCAACTTATAAGCATTTTAATATCATGCTAGACAGAGAGGCAAAACACCAAATCGTGACGTCACTTGTCAGGACGCCATATAAATTCTATTCTGATAAGTAAGGCGTGACGTCATTTTTTGTTTTGTGGGAAAGGGACAGAGTTGTCTCTAACAAAAACTTTAAACACATATCAGAACATTGTTGACCGATTTAAATAATGTTTTCAATTACCATACTATATTTACTTAAATTCTTCATCAAAGCTATTGGTTTCAACGATTTAAACATCAGTCATCTAGCCTATTACCATACTAATCATTCCTTTGCAAATATAGTGAATTTTAATTGTTAATTTACCCTGCTTCTCGCTTAAGATAGCTGTGGGCCAACGTTGTATTGAATCATAAAAATACCGTTTTAAATTGAATAGCTAATGAAACTCACCATCAAACGCCTCAAATTCGCAAAAAAAAAACTTGGTAGAGTTGGTATTGGGGGAGTTTGTGGAATGTTGTATGGAAAGTTCTTTGTTTTTGAAGTTATAGTGATGAAAATTTATGTTTGATATTAATAGGGGTTGGGGGCTAATAAAATTGCTCGGGATGATTTAAAGAAGTGAATTTTGGGAGCGGGCCGAATTTCTTCCGTACGCGGACGAAGTCGCGGGCGACCTCTAGTCATCAATATAATATATTATAAAAGGCTCTGTCCTGACTGACTGACAGACAGACAACGCACAGCCCAAACCGCTGGTCGTGCAGACTTGAAATTTGGAGAGTGTATTTGTCTCGATGCGCAGGGGTGTACTAAGAAAGGATTTTATGAAATTCGACCCCTAAGGGGGGAAAAGACGTTTGTATGAAAGTCCTTCTAGTTTTTGGATTTTTGTCACGAATATTTGGATTTGTGTAGTTAATTTAAAATAAAAAATTCTGATTTCAGTTATTATTTTATAGGGACGTTTTATGGGGGGTAAAGGGGGGGTGGGGTGGAATGTTGTATGGAAAGTTCTTAGTTTTTGAAGTTATAGTAATGAAAATTGATATTTGGGTAGTTCATTCAAGGGGGGATTCATTCAATAAAAAAAGTGGTTAATTTTGGGAGCGGGCCGATTATTTTTCCGTACGCGGACAAAGTCGCGGGCGACCTCTAGTATCCCATAATCCTATTGTGGTCAGAGAACAATAGACTATGAGTAAGTCGAAACCTAGCATTATCGGCTATCGGCCACTTTCTAAACCGAATGCGTGGGGAGCTGAACGGTCAATTTATGGACTATATATATACCACTATTTTGGCGTTTTCGCAATAGGTTAGTTAAAGAGCTGTTTCCAGAACTAAGGAAATAAAGGCAATATCTTCAAGGCCAGATTCATAGTTGCTTTTACGATTGGACATGTTGCTAGGCAGAGTGATAGTGGACTATAACTATTTTTGTACTTTTATGTTGAGGGATTGGTGGCCGCCACGGAGAAGTGACCGCGCACCGGTAAACGAGCGTAGTCGTCCAGCTTGAACAAGGTTGACCTTGGCACAGGACCGGAATAAGTGGCCATCACGCCAAACCTAATATTATAAAAATAAAAACACGGCGGCCCTGTCAAAAACTTTTCTTAAAGTTATAGCCTGTGTCACACTCGGAATGATGTAAAGGATTCTAACGATATCTCATTACATACAATATGTTCGTTCAGGCATTTAGAAATTATGGTGGAATAAAGAAACTCATTCATATACATACATACATGAACCCTAAAAAAATACACTCAAAATACAGCAGTCAGTTGGGAGAGTGGTTTTCGAAAGGACTCAAATCAACATGTAATTTGATTGAATTTTGATGCTAAATAGAGATAATAAGAACGTCGTTTTTTTAATGTTTGACAAGCTGAGTGGTTTAGCCTGAAATAGAAATTGGCGTTTGATTGAGGCTGAAGGTAAACAGTAAACACCGTTGTCACCGTTAGGCCGTTTGTCCACCGACGCCGTCACAGGTACGTCAACGAGAACGAGATGACGTCGCCGAAGTAGCGGGACACAGATTACTAAAGCCGCGTGTCCACCCACAGAGTAATAGAAGCAGAGATGTGATCAAAGGATTTTTCCTCAGAAAGACGCGTGACTGTGCCCCCGGTGTAGGTTCGCGGGAGGAGTGGCAAATTGTACTGCCATTTAGAGGTTTTCAGGAAGTTTTTGAGAATCGAACTAGTAAACTAACACTTAGCTGAATTAACACTTAATTTCTTAATATCACGCTAAATGTCGCGTTTTTAAATTTTATAGAACGGATCACTAAATATACAAATAAAATTACTTACGAATGAAATTAGATGCCAATCATGTCATCAGCATTTTTCCCTCGGTAATTTTTACATAAAGAAACAGAGCAACTTATTTCATTTTTACTGTTACTGTGTAAAAACATTAAAAATCGCACGTCTAATATGTAAGTTTGAATGACCGTTACGCGTGGCGGACGTTAGCAGACTGAGCGAATAAGTATGACGTCATACACTCCGTCCGCAAAATAGGATCTGCGGCTGCAAGTAGCTCATTGCAACTCATTATCCTCCATGTGTCCACCGCACGTCCTTCACCCGACGTCATCTCGTTCTCGTTGACGTCTCGGTGACGGCGGCGGTGGACAAACGGGCTTAATTGCTTGGCGACGATTTTTATCTTGAGAGGCATGCCAGTCTAGTACCAAGATTACTCTACACAGTTTCCGCACGACGTTTTCCCTCACCGGCAACTCAAGATTGCGTTGTTGGGTTTTGAATCCACGCCACGTCTGCGACGACCATCGCTTCACCTCTGCGTTCTGGCCACCACTGACTGATCTAAAAGTGTAACCGCAAAGGCTGACCTATCTTCTCTACCCTAAGGTTTAATATAATGTTCGCATCGTTTTATTTCGACATCATTTCAATCGTATTCCATAGTTTATTTAAAGAACTAGAGTAGGCTTTGAAAACAAAATAACGTAACATCAAATTATAGTCAATTGTAACTCATAAGCATTAAAATACATTCTCTAATGAACATTACGTCCGAAAAAGGCACTCCTATCTCCGTACAAAAACCAACTCTTATTTTAGTAATCAGCATACATCAAGGTTTTATGTGATAAACGTGACATGGGCGAGTGATAGTCTGACATGAAGAATAATAACGTGCCATTATCAACATTGTGTACAATTGTTAGACCGGTGCTTTCTTGGCTTGCATTCGTAACATTTTGGACATTTAGAAAGAAAGAATGAGGATTTAGCTCCTCACACTTGATTACGATGCTACGGAGTCTTTGTTTATCATTCAATCATAAAGTCATTCATTTGATAACTACTACACTGTGAAATCAATCTAGAACACACTCGCTATCATGGCTATATTTGCAACCCTTCACGCCCCATACACTCACTCACACACACAACCACACACACTCACACAATCACAATATAATAATATAGGTATTTACAAAATGATTTTTTTGGCCTAAAATATGAATAGTACTAAGTTCTCTTTAAATCACAGTATTTTGTAATCGGTCACAGTCTCCCGCGATACAGGCTAGCCCTAGTGCGGGGACTATTAGCAAACTGTTATGTTACATTATATTTAAAGGTAAATAAAGATATTTGTATTGTATTGTATTTGTATTTGAAAAGGTTTTTTTAACCTTTTTTTTATGTTATCTAGCAATTAGACGAACAATAATAATTTATAATACTGTTTTTTTAATACAACCGACTTCGAATCTTCGAAGAATAGAAACTTCGAATACCTGGATGACATCTTCATATTTTCTAGTATTTTTTGATTTAAAAACCAAACTACTGAACCGATTTCGATAAAATTTATATGGGGACCACCTCTGAAGTATTACCTACCAAACAACAAAAGTTTATTTTTATTTTTTAAAGCGTGTTATCTTATGTTCCTGATGGGGGGACAGAGAGGACTGCAGAGGGCAGACACAGTGTTACGCCATTCTTCTCTGTCCTGGGCCTTCCGCATCACTTCACTTCACGTCAGACCGATGCTTTTCGCTTCCGCAACAATAGAGCGTCGCCAAGCTGTCTTAGGACGGCCACGTTTGGCTGGATTCAAATCCAAGGCTTGCTACGGAATGTGATCCGCGTCCCTACGCAAAGTATGACCAAACCAGCCCCACTTTCGACGTCGGATTTGCAAATCAACAGGACTACTAGTAGTAATATAATGGTGACTTTAAACAGTCGAACAAAAATTATGTCAGATTCACATAGACATACATCATTTTGCTGTCAATCAAAGACCAAAGTCACAATTATTACTCGATCAAATCAAAGCCCTTATATTTTGTGACTATTAAATTTGGTCGGACTCGCGATATTATAACTTTTAGCGCATTACGGAACGCAGCAAAAGTAGGGACGGGAAGGACGCCATTTTAAAATGTCGCCCATTCGTCGGTGTCAAAGAAATGCTTTGACACCGATGCTGGCACAGTCTGCGACGCACGTTCGACGTGATCACTTGAGTGCAAAATGCCAAACTGTGTGGTGAACGGTTGTGCGGATAACATTTCAAAGTGCAGTAAAAAAAAGGTGGCGTTTCTTATGACCGGCAAGTCGACATTTAAAGTTAAACTTGCTTTTACACAAAAACTTTTATTTTTAGGTAATAGGCAAGTTGTTTCTAATTTCCTAAGTTTGCGCTTCTTCTACCTAACCTTACCGGCGCTGCACGTAGTGACCGCGAAATCCGAGAGATGGCGTTGGCTTTTTGTCAAAGATAATTTTATTAGCTTTACGATTTCTTAACTTAAGAATTAATAATTCATATTCTTCGATTTCTTAACTCTTTTACTTAGTTAAGAAATCGTATCGTATGATTTCTATATCTATAGAAATCATTGTAGATTCACCATCATCATCCATAAGTTATCCCAATGGAGTGAATGGTTCGCAAAGTTATTGCCAATCAAAATACAACAAACGGCGATTTATGCGACTCTAATTAAAGACTTTCGCTTCGCTCGATCAATAATCAAAGCACACCGTGTACCGTGTACATTACTGTACTACCCCAAGTAAGTAAAAACACGGGTCAAAACAAAACAAACTTTTGCGCTGTTTTTGAATAATAGGCCTATAAAAACAGCTTCCAATCTAATCTCTTATTCAGTTTCATTGTAATTAGCTCTTAATTTAATCGATATGGGCGTCGACCACGGAAGTTGAATGCGCGGCACCCTCCCATTAAACGACCTTTTAAAAAAACAACACACAGAGAAAAACATGTTTTCGCGAGATTCGTGAGACATAACTGTACAATGTTGCCTGGTAGGTACAATACAATAGTTTATTGATAAAACCAAAGTTACACGTCAAACGGTACATTCTTATTTATCCCCACTTTTTAGTTAGTTTAGATATTTAGATTATTTATTCAAAATAGGTTGTAATAAATATTTTGAGACATATTGCGAAAGGGACATTGTGCGAAAGAGACGTTTTGCGTGCAGTAGACATTTAAATAAAAAGGGGCATTCTGCACGGAGCCGATAGTTTTACCTTCCATATACTAACCCTATCTTCATTTTGAATAGTAAATTGTTTGTTCAAACATAACAATAAATTTATAACATTTCCACAATTGGTTCTTACTTATAATATGATACATTTGCATTTTCAAATTGTAATTTCTTCTACCGATTATTTAATTCAAATATTTTAATGCATCTAGCTAGAGATACATAGTTTTGGAATGTGATACAGATATGTAATATGTATATACAATTTTGTCTACTGTTATTACATTCAGTTTTGTATGTTTACTAAATAAATAAATTTGCAACATTCGTCGTCAACCATAAGAGGTCCACTGCTAGACGAAGGCCTCCCAATAGAGGGGTGTTGCCATAATCCCCACGCTTGGCAGGCGGCTTGGAGATCGCAGAATGCTCACCACCATTAACCAAGAGGACGCTGCTGCCCGTCCACCGGTAGGTCAGGTTAAAGTTTAAGGACATACCCAGGTCCAAAAATTTGCAACATAATTATTAGATATATAGGTATACTTGTATTACCACATAATGAAATACCTATACTCCCCATAGCCATAGATCGGGGCATGCGTGAGTGCGGCAACACAATGAATTGCCGGTCGCCGTTATGCGTTTCGGTTTTCGTGCAGCCGACAATAGCTGGCTAACGGTGCCGGCGACATTTAAACTATTGGCGAATGGCGAACTGACTGGAGCAGAATATTTTATCTAAAATATTGTACCTACATCCTGTACCTCTTTTAAACTATCGCGGTAGTGAACCTTCTGTAGGTGTACTTATATGTATTCTGTGCCGAAGATCAGACTATGTGGTATGCATTAGGAGAGGCCACATGGCGGTGGACTAAGGTGTGTAGAATTGTAGTTGATAATTATAAGACAATTATTATTATCAGCCTGTGTCCCACTGCTGGTCAAAGGCCTCCCTTCCCTCCTTCCAGACCTCTCGATCTTCAGCTTTGGTGGCCCAGTGTTTGTCGTGCGAGTCCAGTTTGACACACCACCTTCGTCTGGGTCGACCCCATGGTCGTTTAGATTTTGGGACCCAATCTGTAGTGACCTTTGCCTATTACAATTTTAATTTTTATTTATTACTTTACATTTATTCTATTACAATATTTAAAAAGAATTGATTACTATTGAGGCATATGATCACTTACGTGATATTTGAACTGGTTGGCCATGTAACATGTCATATAATCTTTAAATTATATTATTACTTTATTTTATTAGCTCCCATTTTGCAAACTGGCGCACAGGATGGCTTGTGCTTTGCTCCATAAAATATATCAGGAACCAACATAAAATGTTGGTGTGAAATTAATTATCAAAATTGTATTTAAATAACAAATTAGGATTTTTTAAGCATTTATTTTGGAATTGTAAACTAGTAATAAAATTAGTTTCAAATTTAGAATCTATCGGATAGCTTTATACAAAATATTTGGTTATCTGTTGGAAGCCGTATTACGACATGACGTCATATACGCTGACTCGCTCGCACTCGAAGAATTCTTCCATAAGCGAGAAAGAGAAGCTAGATCGAGGAGACCATTTTGAAAAATAGACATTCACGTCGGAGCCGCCGTTGCGCGTGTTACGGGGTGAATCACCTTTTGGATTTTTTTACATCTTTTTGAGAAGAGAATGACCTGAGGGAGCCAACGCCGATCCCGCAGGGGACACCAGGTCCATATTTCCGTCTGAGATGACGTAAAACTCCAACTTTCAAGAATTATTTTGTGACGCGCCATGCGGTCACCAAACTAAGGAACTCGAGCGAAATTCTCATTTGAAGCTTTGAAGACAAGGCAATGTCATTTCACTGGAGGAGCTCCATGAAGCGTTCGAGAATCGGATGATCCTGCAGAAGACACCATCAGCAAAGGATCCATCAGATAACCTCCTTTCATTTATTTTATTTTCCCAATTTTTCTCGTTGCCGTCATCCATTGGACTATCGCCATCAGCGTTTTAATATTAATATTGTATTAGGACTTATCAAAATAGTAAACGCATTGTAACCTCAAATAATCTTTTGTTCTTTTTTCTCCCATATATCTTTAGCACAAGATAGATAGGTAAATTATAAATCATCAATTTCATTTTCAACAAGAGGCCCCCTGTACTCCAGAGGTCTGATGTTTCGTGACTGATACGTATCCAGGAACCCTAACTTTTTGTTTTATTTTTTTTGTTATTTGTTTTGTCTTTCTTTGTCAAATCACAATTTTCTTATGACAAATGGCGCCCGAACAATTATTTACTTAGAATTTAACTTAAAAACAAACCAATTTTATCTTGTGCAAAGGTGTATGTTGGAATTTATAAACAAAAGATTACAATTTAATCTACTGTAGAAGTAGGTATTTTCACAATTGTGTTATTGCATTTGTATAACAATTTTTCTTGTAAAGATGTATAGTACACCGTCTGTTGACCGTAAGTTAACAGCGGAGCAAACGTCAGATTCACCTCAACCAGAACTCCAAAATTCACAGAGCTTAATAGATATACCTGTTTCAGATTCAGAAGAAATGAATTATGTCAATACCGATGTGAGGATGGCTCAAGGAACAATCCAGTCGCCATTATGCAAAAATATCCACACAAATCCTAGCACTAGTGTTATAGATCCAGCCACAGACGGTGACAAGTATATTCCATTTATGAAACAAAGGCACTCGACACAAAACAGTCATGTACCAGTCACCCAGGTAACATATGCAATTAATAACAGTTACAACTCCAATTTGAAGTCCTGGGGACTGAAGTATAGTGGTGATACGTGTGTTGTTGAATTTTTGAATCGAGTGAACGAAATTAAGTTAGCAAGAGATGTGTGTGAAAGTGTACTGTTGAGAGGTTTTTCAGAGCTGTTAGAAGGCACTGCTCTGAAATTTTACAGATCAGTTCGCCATGCGTTACCCACATGGGAATCTTTGTGCGATACATTCAAACACAACTTTGTAGCAATCGATTATGAATACCTAACAGAAAAGCAGCTGCGAGATACAAAGCAGAAGCAATATCAAACCGTTTTTAGCTTTGTCATCGATATACAGGACTTAAATACAAAACTGAGCATACCTATACCAGAACACTCATTGTTAGAAATTGTTAAACATAATCTATTGCCAGTTTATGCACAATTGTTAGCAAACAACCCAGTAAATTCATTAGAACAATTAAAAGCAATTAGTAAAAACTATGAAGCTTATTCAGGCTTGTTAACAACAAATAACAAACCCATTACACAACCGCAGAAGCAATATTTTGCGACTACTACTTTACCCACAGCTATTCCTCAATTTAGGAAGGAGTTTCGTGGAATACAGTCCACCCCACAAAAACAAGGTGAGACATGTTTAAAGTGTAATAAAATAGGGCATAACTATAAGGTATGTCGTACTATTCCAGGTCCAATATGCTTTAATTGCAAAGCTATTGGAACTACAACTGCTTTTTGTCCAAATTGTTCAGACAAAACTCCAGCTACCAAACAAAAAGGCAACTGGGCAAAGTCCGACACTAGGGGAAATTTAAAAAATTGTAATTTAAAAAACTAGTTAGTAGGGGAGACCAACTCAAAGTATCTAAGGGTGGTAAATGTGACTTGATCTCTCCTGAAATTCTAGTACTAGAAGATGACAACCGACTATTTCTAAAATTTAAAATTTTCGGTAAGGAGGTCATAGGTTTATTGGATACCGGGGCAAATTTTTCTGTTCTCGGTAAAGATTTTTACAAAGAATTTTTGAGCTCAGCTAGAATGCAAAAGACGTTTATTAACGCCCGCACGGCTGATGGTTCTCCCATATTTATTAAAGGAACTATGTCATTACAGGTTCAATACAAAGATATTTCAAAATCTTTTGATTTTTTGGTCATGCCTAACATATATAATAATATTGTACTAGGTATGGATTTTATTTATGCTTTTCATTTGCTAGATATATTCAAGATTAATAAATTTTGTTTAAGTAACAACAATAACACAGGTTTTTGTACGAATTCACTTGAACTCAATGAAGTAAGAGCAATAGTACCACGCAACCAACTGACAAGTAAACAGGAAGGGCAGTTATCACAAATAGTTGAACAATTCAAGGATATTTCTTCGGATGTAGCTGGGCTAGGTAAAACCGACCTCGTCACACATAGGATCGTTACTACAGGCCCGCCGATAAAACAACGTTACTACCCGCTCTCTCCTGTCAAGTTGAAAGCACTTAATGAAGAAGTTGATCGAATGCTGGATTTAGGTGTCATCGCTCCATCACGTTCACCGTGGGCAAACCCAGTCGTTATGGCCACCAAGAAAGATGGATCATTAAGGTTCTGTTTAGATGCTAGAAAACTTAATGATGTAACTGTGAAGGATAGTTATCCAGTTCCATATATTTCTTCCATATTAGATAACCTTAAAGGCTCGAAGTACTTGACTTCAATCGACCTTTCCAGTAGTTTTTGGCAGGTGAAATTAGATAATACAGACGGCTATTCCCCGAATCTATCCCCAAATTTAAACCCAAATTGCATAAATATGCAAGATAACAGCAATTCATGTCAAAAGACAGCATTTATAGTACCCAATAGAGGATTATTTGAATTTAGGCGTATGCCATTTGGACTGTCCAATGCAGGGGCAGAATTACAAAGACTAGTGGATAAACTTCTCTCCCATCAATTTGGGGAGAAAGTATTCGCGTTCCTTGACGATTTGCTCATCGCGACAGATACGTTTCAGTCGCAGGTTGAAATATTAAAAAGAGTCCTCGTCGCGTTAAAAGATGCTGGACTCACGGTTAATTTAGATAAATGCAACTTTTGTATGCCTGAACTGAAGTATTTAGGATACATAATAAATTCCGAAGGTCTTAAAACAGACCCGGACAAACTTACTTGTATAAAGAATTTTCCATTACCCAGCACCGCTAAACAGTTGCGAGGTTTTATAGGCCTATGTTCATATTACAGGCGTTTTGTCCAGAATTTTTCGTCAATAATAGCCCCAATGACCGCAATGATAGGCAAAAGGAAAGGTAGAGACAAGGTTGAATGGACAGAACAGGCAAAAGAATCGTTTGAAAAACTAAAACAAGCTCTCCTGTCTGCTCCAGTGTTAGCTTGTCCAGACTTTGCCCAACCTTTCATTTTGCATTGCGATGCGTCATCCGTAGGCTTAGGAAGTGTTCTTACACAAGAAATAGATGGTGTTGAACACCCAGTCGCGTACCATTCTCGACTACTTTCGCGACCAGAGCGTAACTACGGTACGACTGAGAGGGAATTATTGGCAGTAGTTGATTCTATTATTCATTTCAGAAGTTATTTAGACGGATTTCATTTTACCGTAATCACGGACCACATGAGTCTAAAATGGCTAAAGTCACTGAACAACCCTTCTGGTCGTTTAGCACGTTGGTCCATGCAGCTCTCACAGTATAATTTTGATATACGTCATAGACAAGGTAAACTTCATGTCGTACCTGATTTTTTATCACGAATTTCGATTGATCTTATAACCTATTCTCAGGGGCCGGGCAATACATCCGACACTTGGTATTCTAAAGTTTATGATGGTTGTAAAAACGAACCACACAATTACAAAAATTTCTTTATAGATAACAATATTCTATATAGGTATAACAAGCCCAAGTCAACTCTCGACAAGAACGAATGGAAAATAGTTATACCACGGGAATTAATCGAAACTTGTATGAAGGAGTGCCACAGTAGCCTCGATTCAATCCATCCAGGAGTCAATAAAACTTATTACAAGCTTAGGCAGTTGTATTATTGGAAAAACATGAATAGGGATGTCGTCAAATATATAGACGAATGCGAAGTTTGTAAGGCGTATAAGCACAGCACATCTGCTCCCCTAGGCTTTATGAGCAAGCAGAAACAAGTCTCGTACCCGAATCATACGCTGTCAATAGATTTAATAGGGCCATTTCCTAAGGCATACTCAGGCCACGGGTATATCCTTTCCATTGTCGATATTTTTACAAAATTTTGCTGGTTGCACCCGCTGAGAACTGCAACAACCAAAACAATTACAAATTTTATTGAGAGCGAAATCATTTTCAAGCATGGAACCCCATTTGTTTTGATATGTGACAATGCCACTGTATTTAGAAGCAAAGATTTCAAGAAATTTACAAATAGGTATAATATTGCCAAAGTTTTTTATAATTGCTATTATACCCCACAAAGTAACGTTGTGGAGAGGTATAATCAAACAGTAGAAACATGTTTGTCGATTTTAGTACAAAATGACCACCGAACATGGTCAAAGCACTTATCACGAATTCAGTTAGCTTTAAATAGCTCAGTTAATATAACTACTGGCTACACGCCCTATTTTTTAGCAACAGGGAGAGAAATTATAGTAGATGGTAATTTACACACTCTTTACTCAAAAACTCCCAAAGACTTGCAAAATCTCCAGGTAGCTGATAGGGAACCAGCTGCCACTGCTTTGAAAGAATTGTCAGATGTATACGTAGATGTCGAAAACGCTATGGTAGAAGCTTTTAGACGCAACGCTGAAAGGTACAATCGTAGGCGTAAGCAAGTAGTCTATCAGATCGGAGACACCGTATGGAGAAGAAACTTCGTTCAATCCAATGCTGCCAATTTCTTTTCAAGTAAATTAGCACCACGTTTCATAAAATGCACGGTTACAAAAAAACTATCAGATTTGGCGTATATTTTAAAAGAAATAGAGGGTGGTAACACCGGTAAATACCATATTAAAGATATTCTTAAACAAAGTTCATAAGTAGCTAATTATTATGTTTTTTTAATTTCATATTCTCTCATTTTTCTAAAAGTTAGAAAAAATGTGACGAGTTATAAATCACAACTGCATAAAAACAATATGTATTTGCGTACCTAGCAAATGTCAGGCACTCCAAATATAAGCAGAATCATATTAAGGCATAATCATTGGTTATAGAAAAATTATGTTGTTTTGAGTTTTTTTTTATTTTTATCAAAAAAAAAAAAAACTCAAGTGTGAACACACCATTACTTCCAAAAGATTTCTAACATTTTCATTTATAAAGCGGATTATAAACCAATAAAAATAAATTATATTCAAGAAAAAATATCCCTATATACCGAAATTACCCACTCTCCCCTCAAAATTTTTAATAAAATATTTTGTTTACTACCCATAGTAGACGCTAACAGAAGTCAATGTATACTTTTATTGCAAAATTCAGATCAATAGTTTTTGAAATATAAACAAAAACAATATTTATTTATTCAAAGCAATGCAGTATGTAAACACACATATGGCGGCGCTTATAACTTTTTCAAAATTGTAGTTACAGACAATTATTTTTGATTTATCGTACCTACGCATATCTAGCTACCTATAGATACACAATTTTGGCTATCGGTTCAGTATTATTCAAATTAAAATGAAAACCGTATGTTCACAACCAAAATTCTCAAAAGTAAAAAAGAAACACATAAGTTTTAAGTTTGCGTTTTTACCCACATTATTATTTCTACGGATACTTTAGGATACTGTAAATCCATAACAAATACTGATAAAATCATAAAATCAATAATTATTTCTTTACAAACAAGTTTAGAATTTAAACATTGCAATTTTCCTTGTAAACCAACAAATTCATGTAGGTAAAATGACATACTATATGGTCTATACTCAGACTAAGTATGACTTCTATTCAGACATTGAACTACTTAAGCGTTATTTATACAAGAATTTACTTATTTTGATTTCCAATTTGTATAGAAAAGACGATTCTTTTTCTGTCTCAAAGACAAGTTTCAAGTATTAACAAAGTGTTGACCTACATTCAGGGAAAGACTTAAATACTTACTTTGAATTAACTTAATAACAGTATTCAAAGCTATTGTTTTGTTTTGGACAAGTATCCATTGCTATATAAAGCAAAAGCAGTATATTTAATACCATTTTTTTTGTGTTTTGAGACTTGGTAATTTTTGTTAAAACCAAGTCTGTGAAGCAATTTTTTAAGGTTAATACCATTTTTTTGTGTTTTGAGACTTGGTAATTTTTGTTAAAACCAAGTCTGTGATGCAATAATTTTAAGGTTAAGTATGAGTAATTATTTTTACATTACCAACTATAAACCAAACGTTCAATAATGCATATTTTCGTGTGCTTATTAGTTCTTAGCCTACATATTGGGCAATTTTCTGGAGGATCCTATTTAAAGGCAACCTACCATTAACTATAGCTTATTAGCTAATTATTTGGGAACGATTTAGTTCTAGTCTTTTTGTTACATGCTAACATACATACCGGATTTGACTAACGACAAGTTTATACCTAGTATGACTTAAAATGTTTTCTTATGGCTGAGTTAAAACACTCGGACATGCTAGCAATATTTAGTAGATCTACATACATACATACATACCAAACTTACCTTTTTGTCTTGTAGATACCAAAGGTTGTCTGTGAACCTTCTAAGATTAACAATTAGTCTTTAATTATAGTTAGCAGCATCTAGTGCACGGATTCACTGCGTAGATTTAATTTAGGTTTAAATAATTAAGATTTACCTGTACTTAATTAAAGCTTATACTTAGTTTATCTAATGTTTACAACGATAGATATTTACTTTAAACATTAGAAGTTTTCACTTCATACTATTAGACAATAGTGAGACTTTATTCTCATAGAATTAGGTCATTACTAGAAAACCCAAACTGTAGGGTATAGATTATTATAAGAATTACAAACATACTAACACATATTTACTTACCGTTTAAAACCATTTAGATATCATTGTTTTTCAGATAAATTTTGTCCGCACCTACATAAGAGTGAATGGATATTTATATTAACAGTTACCTTTTAAGCTACTTGCTATATACTACTTTTGTTTTATTACACAATGCGTTATTTCTATAGGTATATCCTATACCATCATGTTATGTATGGAGTCATGAGGATTATGAAAAGTGAAGCAAGTATGTCAGAATAGCTCAATTTAACTATGAGATGCAAGGAGATTTATGAAGTTCGATGTAAGTTTAAAGGTGTGAGTGGTGATTTTGTAAGAACTAGGCAGTGTGAATATTATTTGAATTCCTTATAGGTACCTATGTATGAAAGAATGTGAGTGATTTATTTTATGAAAGTGGAATAACAGTTTATTTTGCTAGATGGAATGTAAGAAGCTTGCTGAAGTATCAACCTCACTATATTTCAGGATTCCAACCTATAACAAAAAGTTTCTTTTCATGCCTACCCCGTCTGTTCAGACAGTAAACTGTCTTTTGTTTCAAAAGGGGGATATTGTCATATAATCTTTAAATTATATTATTACTTTATTTTATTAGCTCCCATTTTGCAAACTGGCGCACAGGATGGCTTGTGCTTTGCTCCATAAAATATATCAGGAACCAACATAAAATGTTGGTGTGAAATTAATTATCAAAATTGTATTTAAATAACAAATTAGGATTTTTTAAGCATTTATTTTGGAATTGTAAACTAGTAATAAAATTAGTTTCAAATTTAGAATCTATCGGATAGCTTTATACAAAATATTTGGTTATCTGTTGGAAGCCGTATTACGACATGACGTCATATACGCTGACTCGCTCGCACTCGAAGAATTCTTCCATAAGCGAGAAAGAGAAGCTAGATCGAGGAGACCATTTTGAAAAATAGACATTCACGTCGGAGCCGCCGTTGCGCGTGTTACGGGGTGAATCACCTTTTGGATTTTTTTACATCTTTTTGAGAAGAGAATGACCTGAGGGAGCCAACGCCGATCCCGCAGGGGACACCAGGTCCATATTTCCGTCTGAGATGACGTAAAACTCCAACTTTCAAGAATTATTTTGTGACGCGCCATGCGGTCACCAAACTAAGGAACTCGAGCGAAATTCTCATTTGAAGCTTTGAAGACAAGGCAATGTCATTTCACTGGAGGAGCTCCATGAAGCGTTCGAGAATCGGATGATCCTGCAGAAGACACCATCAGCAAAGGATCCATCAGATAACCTCCTTTCATTTATTTTATTTTCCCAATTTTTCTCGTTGCCGTCATCCATTGGACTATCGCCATCAGCGTTTTAATATTAATATTGTATTAGGACTTATCAAAATAGTAAACGCATTGTAACCTCAAATAATCTTTTGTTCTTTTTTCTCCCATATATCTTTAGCACAAGATAGATAGGTAAATTATAAATCATCAATTTCATTTTCAACAAGAGGCCCCCTGTACTCCAGAGGTCTGATGTTTCGTGACTGATACGTATCCAGGAACCCTAACTTTTTGTTATATTTTTTTTGTTATTTGTTTTGTCTTTCTTTGTCAAATTACAATTTTTCTTATGACAAACATTGAGATTATGTAAAAAGTCAAGTAAATGAATATGTATCAGTGCCATTCATGAATTCCTTGCGTTAGGTATTAAGAGCTGTATTTAATTATAATTTAAAAAAAAAACAATACTCCTAAATGGATGATCTTGTAAATCTCTATCAACATCATCATAATAAGCTTATCATATGTTTTGAATGTTTTAAATGCATAGACAGAAAAATTATGACCTCTGGCAAGACTCGAACCTGCATACGAGCAATCTCTGGGTTTCAGTCCCAGCTGCTTTGCCAATTAAGCTACAGAAGTCTCTGCCTTACCTGGCATAATTCTCTAACTGTCCATGCTATGAACTAAAGTGTTGATGGTGCCATCTGTAAATTTTTGTAACACAAATATTTACTCAAACCCAGAGTGTGAAAACACTTCATATAAAAATATTCAACAGCCTATCACAATCTACTGCAGGACTTTAGCCTCTACAAAGGCACACCACTCCAATCTTAGCTGAAATCAGCCGAACCTTACTCTAATAAATATAGAATAAAATGATTATAATGGTTTTTATTCCATTTTTTTTTCTTGCTTTAGAATGTATCTGGATCTCACACCAGAGGTCCTGTACTGTATAAGGTCTCATTCATAATACAGCTCATAGCTCCTTGCAATAGCGGAGTAGGGCGAGGAACGCTGGCATACCTGCTCCAAGGAATATTACAAAACAAAAATTCCATTACCTAGTCAAGCCAAGTCCTCTCGCCACATCGATCTCCTAGCTACTTACATTTCATAATATTCCATTAATACAGCTGTTTCAATATTAAAAGGCAAAAAACAAACATGGGTTACCTACATTCGGTTAGGAATCTATTGATAATACGGTAGGTGACTGATGTTTATATCGTTGAAACCAATAGCTTTGATGAAGAATTTAAGTAAATATAGCATGTTTATTGAAAAAATAATTTAAATCGGTTGATAATGTTCCGATATATGAGCGTTTAAAGTTTTTGTTAGAGACAACTCTGTCCCTTTCCCACAAAACAAAAAACGGCGTCACGCCTTACTTGTTAGAATTGAATTTATATGGGGTACAGAGAAGTGATGTCACGATTTGCTGTTTCTTCTCTCTGTCTAGCATGATATTAAAATGCTTATAAGTTGCTTATTTTTGATCAGATTTTCATTTTCTTTTCATTGATCAGCTATATTTATGAGCCACATTTTAATAGGACAATAAAAATAAAAACCAGTCATCTAGCCTATTAGGGGCCACCTATAAATGTCTCAATAATATGATTTTTGTCACCCTGTGACATTTGGTGAGAATTTGGCAAATATTTCATTAAAATACATAAATATATGGATTAGAGTTGGAAATATTATAGTTTTACATTGGACTTGAGCCCCAAGATACAGGCCTCGAGCCTAGTTTGGGTTTGTTACCTTGATAAAAAAATAACTGAATTTTTAACTATGTACCTAATTTAAGCAAATATGTACTTCTCTATGTGGTTGGTAACAAAACTATTCTATTCTATTAGAGCTTTAATACATTCCCGTTGTCGCTTGATGTCATACTTCATCAACCATCCCTCTCCTTTCACAGGTAAAGTAATTTATGGTTCGCCACTACTAATTAGTGCTCTTATCCCCATTAATATTATAAAAAAGTTACTTTGTGACTTAAGATTTGCAGTTTTGTACAGTACTACAATTAAAGTTATCGTCATCAGCCATAAAACGTACACTGCTGGACGAAGGCCTCCCCCTTAAGAGGTGTTCCCTTAATCCCCATGCTTGGCAGGCAGCTTGGGGATTGCAGAATGCTCACCACAGTTAACCGAGAGGATGCTGCTGTCTATCCTCCGGTGGTTCTGGTTGCAGTGTCAAGACATATTACATTAAAGTTATGCACTTACCTAATTATATACCTATTTCTATATCACGAAACAGTAAAATTGCCAAAGCACGTAATTTTAACCATAGGTACCATATGTATTGTAAGTAATTTCTAGAAGTACAAAATTGATTCTGAAAATTCTTTAACAATTGTTTATGCTACTTTTAAGTTAAGTTAGGTTATACATAGGCTCTATGCCATCTCTAATCTAAGTATACATAAGCTACTATGCTATATCTGTGGCCCATGGAGGGACTACCTACCTATGTTTTGTTCAAAGTGTTTGCGAAACTACAGGACGGTAAAGTGAATCCTAAAGCCAATACCCATACACTACACAGGTGGCCTAGTGGCACAAACTTCCCATACCTCCTTGTATTAACAAGGCTAAAAAGTCACATGCCTTTATCTTATCCATTAAAATGATTGAATGAACATAAAGAACTGTTAATGTTTTCAACACTTATTAACCTTAAAAAATTTAGACATAACTAGTTATTATTTAAATAATGAGCTCAATGAATAATGGAATAAGCTTATCAGCTTTGGAAAATTTTGAACATTTTAAAGTTAATATGAAGAAGTATTTTTTGTCTACTTCCAAGACCGATTCAATTTTATATAAACCCTTTTTATAGCTAACATTTTGTTTTCCTACATGTCATTAATTTTGTCTAATTGCATGCTTTTCTGCTATAGGTCAAAATAAGTAATAATACGTACTCGTAATTTATTGACTATAATTTATTATGTTAGATTAGGTTTGTCATCATCATCATCATCAGCCAGAACACTTCCACTGCGTGGGGATTATGGCAACCCCTCATTAGTTAGAGGAATGCCGTCGACCAGCAGTGGACGTCTTCTGGCTGACGATAGGTTTTTCTAATTATTATTATTATCAACAGTATTATTATTAATTTAATACACAGCCTTAGGTACTGTATGCGTAAATCTTTACCAATGATAAATTGCTAGGAATTACCAATTTTCACTTAGAATAAAACGTATACATGTGACACACCTCAAATAAGTAGTTTGATAAAGGTTAAGTTGGCAGGTACAATCAAACATACCTATTTAAATATCTACCACATTAGTAGGTACATAATACTAAATATTTACATAAAATACAAACAATGAAGATTTAATTAATATTTCAGTAAGAACTCCGGTGAATACTGAACTAGTAAACTGAGCTTAAACTACCCAACTTGATGCAAAATAAGATTCCTATTGGAGAGAATCTAAATTGGAATCATCTAAAAATAAGTGGTGTCATGTGTTTACCTTCGAACGACACACAGAAACGGTCGCGGGGAAAATTAATACTAGGTTAAAATTATACCAACGCAGCGCACCAGCTGCCCGTAAGTGTGAACCGATTTTATAATCAGCATTATGGAAGATAAAAAGGTTAACAAACTAAACTAACACGTAGGCTAGCTCGTTTCGTACCGCTCGCGTAGAAAGCAATCAACCGAACAAGGGCGGGAATCAGTACTTTTCCACTGGCGGTGCCTAACTTTACAGCCTTAAAATGATAAAAGAACATATTGCTCACCTTTCGAAGTCAATTTTCTGATGGTATGACTCCACTACCATGCTGAACAAGCACACGAAAGCGGACAAAGGGTCCTTCAAAACACAGCCATTTTGAAACCGTTCTACGGAAATGTTACGTGTACTCTGCGTACAGTGTTTTGGGATCGTTTACGAGAAAATACGGTTAACCGTTCGCACTCATTTTGGTTTTTTAGCACAGTAAAAACTAACACTAAACATTTCACACACTTTTATGTACCGATTTCACTTCATACTTTCGCACACACCCGTTTACGTCGCAGTCCCTGACGTACGGAAGCAAGCGACGAACTCACACTCGCACGAAAAAAGCGAAAAGCGAATGGAATTTTGCGATTTGTGTTGCTAGCAGACAAATTACAAATTCTACCAAGTCACGCCTGTCAAATTGACAACCAGGTGTCCGGGGCAAACACTGATGAACCAGCAATGAAAAATTTTCGGGACAATAAAATTACTGAAGCTATAAATATCGTAAGTCATCTCAAGTCATACTCGTCAGTTTGACTCAATTTGCTTGCATTTGTACGATTAGCCAGTCTGACACAATTTGCTTTATGATTTATAAGTACAAACTACTAACTGCCAGTGCAAACTACTACCATACAACTCAATTGTATCACAAGGAAAGTTTAGAACGAAAAGCGAATGTTCCGTAAAAAAAAACAATACATATTTAGTAAATGGAATAATAATTATAATCATTACTAGTAGTTCTGCGAACAGTAGACCTCATGAACAGAGACCATACATTTTGACAACCTCTTGACTGGTTTTGCTCATATTAGAAAATCTTGTTTAGTATTATTGAGCACGAAACGTTCTGGGACCTAGGTATGTCCTAAAACTGCATCCAGAACCACCGGAGAACGGGCAGCAGCGTCCATTCTCTCCATTAACCAATGGTGGTGAGCATTCTGCGATCCCCAAGCTGTGTGCCAAGCGTGGGGATTATGGCAACCACTCCCTATTAACGGAGAGGTCTTAGTCTAGCAGTGGGCGTCTTCTGGCTGACATGCGTGATATGAACACCGCAAAAAAATAATTGAGTATGGCGTTTGCTAAAGCTACAAGACAACCAGTGTATAAAATACAAGTACAAGCACTTGTATTTATGCTAAAGACAAACCATCTACCTGTAACGGGTAACTTGTAGTTACTGGTACAAGAAGCTAGTACAATTGTAAGCTTGTACTTGTAGCTTTATAAAACAGGGCCCAGTCAACAGGATTTATAGTCATTGGCATAATTATTATAAAATTTATCCGTGCATGAAAGTCTCAAATTCTACCAAAATGGTAGCATTTTTCCTATTTTGACAACATTTTATGTGAAAGCTTACCATAGACAAAAGTACACGAAATGCGCTTTTTTTTTAATAATATAGGTTTGCAGCCATAAACCCAAGAAGTAAAGTCAAGTTTATGTGTCAGCAAGTGTAGTCTGCACAATTTTTACAAACCCTTATAATGATTTTTTAAATACGATCTATGTTTATTCTCAAAAACTCCTCAACAAAGATTATTATTCTCTGCTCCTCAACTTGAACTGGACAGACTATATGCAACTCTCACCATTGTCTATGGCGGAGCGCGCGTTATTCAATTATGTTACCTAGCAACTAGCAACGTGTTTAGGAATTCAGAGGTGCCTGCCAGTGCTAGTACAGTATTTTTTCGATTTCGTTTGCAGCCTCATGCCTCAAATCAAACTTGAGGCATAAAATATCCCGTATTGCCAATATGCACACGTGTTAAATAAATATCACCCGAATAATTTATTTTTGTGAACACTGTGATAATTCCTCGACTGCAATGTTGTTTTGGAAACATATTTAAAAACAATTATGAGAATCAGTGAAATGTTAAAATTAAGCGGGATGTTGGGAATGAAAACATTTTACATTTATTGTTTTTTTTTATTTAGTTTAATAAACGCGGATGATTATGAAAACGATGACAGATGTAAGTTCATTCGATAAGATATTGAGCACCTTCAATAAAGTAAAGCAAGCACTATACAGCACGTTTCAAAATTCACACTTAAATATAAAATTTAACTTATTTATCTTTTTATCTAGTATAGTTATCTTTTGTATTTATATTTAAAAAAAACGAATCAATGCATAATAATGATCGTATTTCCTATATGTAGAAATTAAAAAAAAAGGTCCTTCGAGCATTATTTGCTAACATATTTTTTTTAAACTAGTGTTACGTATCGAAACTCTTTAAAAAAAATACAACCCACTTCAACTTCGAATACCTGGATGATATCTTCATATTTTCTAGTAATTTTGATTTAATAACCAATTTACTGAACCCATTTCGATAAAATGTATAAGGGACGACCTCTGAAGTATTTTACTTACCAAACAAAAAAGAATCATCAAAATCAGTTCATAATTGACGGAGTAATCGTGTAACATTACATGCAAAAAAAAAACATACAGTCGAATTGAGAATCTCCTTTTTTGAAGTCGGTTGATAAAGGTTTGTACTTTTACGCCGATGAATATATTACATATCAGAAGATTTTTAGGTTTTGAGGTTTAACTACGCGTTTTATATGGGAGTGAATCTTCTATATACGTATAACAACAAAAAAAAATCTTTGGACATTTTACACACAGCGCCATCTAGCCCCAAACTAAGCAAAGCTTGTACGATAGAATCCAGATAGCTGAAAGAGATAGAATACCAATTTTTTTTTTTGTATATACATACCTACTTGCAATACATACTACATCCAGACACAGAACAAACACACCTAGTACTATAGTAGTGCAATTACATATTTTCTGTGCTACAAAGAACTATCTTTTGATGGTGATCCACCTACATAATCTACGTGGGCTTATAGAATTTTAGAGCACACATCCTGCCGATGCCATCAGATTTTGTGTCCACAATAAAATGTCACAAAAAGGCATATAATAGCGCTATAATGGCGGTTTTACGCGGACATGCGTGTGAGTAGCCTTTGTTCGAAGCGGATGTGGAAGTAGGTCTTCACAGGACACAATGACACACCTCACAAAGTTATACCTTTTCACGTTGCATTAAAGGCCAATTTTGTCTATTAGGCAGCCAAGCATGAAGAGATGACCCTTGGCTTTGTTTTTTTTTAATGCATAATAATAATTGACCTGTCTTTGTTGAGTGTCCAACTTATTCGGTAAAGTTGATTTGGAGCCACTATCACATTTTTCGAACAAAACTGTAAATGGGTAATTTTTTTTCCTAATTTGGCCACTTCTACACAGATAGGTAGAGCTTGATCGGTAGCTAGCCGACGTAATAATTTATATTATAATTAATTGAGAACAGTCTGTTAAAAATGCAATATCAAATGCTTGATAATTTGATCAAAGTAGTCGGTTAAAAAGGAGGAAGTTCTCAATTCGGTTGCATGGTTTTTTATGTTTGTTACCTCGGGGGGTCTAGACAAGAACCACTTTCTGTTAGCGTTAACGCCTGCGGAAAGATATAATTGTATAAAAATGACATAAGCAGTCACGTGACATTTCTCAAGCTAATGTCATTTTCATACAAGTTTATCTTTCCGCAGGCGATAACGCTAACAGAAAGTGGTTCTTGTCTAGACCCCCAGAACTCCTTCATTTGTTAACCGATTTGGTATTATTTTTTTAAAAGAATATATACCTACTTTCAAATTAGTCCCCTATAAATTTTATCATAATCGGTTGGTTTATAAATCAAAATAACTAGAAAAAAGATTTCATCCAATTAAACGAAATTGATGTCGGTTGTTTCTAAATAAGTGTACATTGTTTTTTTATTATTATAATTAATGATTTCTAAACGAATGTACTGCCCGTGAAATAATATAGCGAGCTCGTTTCACAACACAATCACGGTAAATATCCTGTCAATAGTCATTGAACTGTAGATTGAAGCTTACGTACGAGTAAGTACATAAATAAAAATAATACAATACATAAATATATATATTTATACAGAGATATAATCGAACAAAAAATACATTATAATGCCGACGTCTAAAGAGGCCTTTGAACTAGTAAACATCCAATTCTTTCGTCGAATCCTTTCGTGACCAAAACGATAAAGTGCAAGCTGTTTGCTGTACCTATGTACCGTCTACATCCAAAGAGTAGGTACTTAATTACACAATAATCCTTCTTTGAAGCATTCTTTTTATTAGTACTTTTTGTGGAAGCAATAAAGTGGACAGTATTGTCCAAACCATTACATTGATATCTTCGACCAGAAGTTGTAAATATATAAATTAAAAAAAGACGTCAGAAAGATTGTGTTTACGGGATACGTTGAAGATAGTAGTAGTAAGTAGGTAAGTAAGTAAGAAATCTGTAACTGTATCAAATTTAATTCATCTTCAGCTCGGACACGTCCACGGCTGAACGAAGGCCTCCCCCTTAGACCGCCACACTGTACGACAACCTGCCATTTGCATCCACCGGTTGCCCGCGACTTTTACAATGTCGTCGGTCCACCTAGTGGGAGGCCTTCCTACGCTGCGTCTTCCGGATCGCAGTCGCCACTCAAGAACCTTTCTTCCCCATCGGTTGTCAGTTCTTCGAGCGATGTGGCCTGCCCACAGCCACTTCATCTAGCAAACCTTGCGAGCTATGTCGGTAACTTTGGTTCTTTGGCGAATATCCTCGTTCCGGATTCTATCGCGCAAAGTAACTCTGAGCATAGCTTACTCCATTGCCCGTTGCGTGACTCTGAGTTTCTCCAAAAGACCAGCAGTTTAAGATCACGTTTCTGTTCCATATGTCATCACTGGCAACACACACTGGTTGTAGACCCTTGTCTTCAGACACTGCGGGATTTTGGACGAGAAGATATCACGCAATTTCCCGAACGCTGCCCATCCGAGTTGGGTTCTTCGGGCGACCTCTTTGTCGAAGTTGGACCTACCTAACTGAACAATCTGTCCAAGGTAGTTGTCAGACTTGGTTGTTAACCGACTTCAAAATATAAGGAACCTCCGTACGTTCGTATATGTATGTGTTTTTAAATGTTTGTCCACTGATTTCTCCGTCAATTGTGGACCGATTTTAACTTGTTTTTGTAAGCGGGTCCATGCTTTCGAGGTGGTCCCAATATTAGTTTGAAGTCAGTTGTTTTTTAAGTTACTTACGTGTAATTTAAAACAGTACACTGCTGGACTTTGGCCTCCTCACGAAGGGCGATTGGGCCATAACAACTACGCTGGCCCAGTTGCGCGTTGATGGATAAGTTAATTACATAATTTAAATAGGTATTCATACTTATCCATTCGTACAAACGATGGGTGTGCATCGTTTAGGCCCAGAAAAACAAAGTTTAAGACTCGGCTCTAGGATTTACTCGTAGTATTTCACCAAAAAAAAAACTATAATTTTACAGCAGCGATCAAAATGGTCTACAGTATAATTAACAAAAATCGAAGACCTCAATTCCTTCCCAATAAAAATGTTCAATGTTTTAATACCATATCTCCACATTTTCTGCGACACAGTTCTATCTTGTTATTTATGAACTGAACTATGGGTATTTATGGTGTTCTGTTCTGTAATAATTATATACCTATTGAGGAAATGCGTTCGGCATCGTAAACCGGCGCATGGTACCAGTCGGTAACTCGGTGTATCCTTGCTAGTGGTGCAAGTCAACAGCGGTAGCCGGATTGCCGCGCACCCCAGCAATGCCGGGACTACAGCAAATGGAATGTTACTTAAATAGAGTGTTATTCTGTACCTATCCGTATTCTGAATCCAGTCGGAAAGATACACGATGATACGCTTTAAAAAATAATACAACCGACTTCAACTTCGAATACCTGGATAACATTTTCATATTTTCTAGTAATTTTGATTTAAAAACCAAACTACTGAACCGATTTCGATAAAAAAAAAATATGAGACCACCTCTGACCAAACAAAAAAAACAAAATCATCGAAATCAGATCATAATTGGTAGAGTAATAGCGTAACAGACATACAAAAAAAAAACACAGTCGAATTAGAACCTCCTTTTTTGAACTAGGTTGAAAAATCAAAACCGATAAACTACAAAAAACTGACTTTCGGAAGGGATTCGCATACTACACATTATCTGTCTCCGTCATCCTGAATGTAGAAGACGGAGATGGTGAGAACAGTTTTCGAATCGAAAATCTTTCTGATTCGGTTCAGTCGTATCCTGAAATGATGAATCCGAGGGATTGTCTGCAAATTTAATTCACAGCGACCGCGGTGGTAACACTACCATTTGATCAAAGATCTCTTGTTGATCAGTCGGCTCTCGGTTCAGGGTCGGTTTCTCTCGAACTTTGTTAAACTGTGTAAAGCCAAGACAGGCCCGCTACTATAAAGATCTAACCACAAACAGAGGACTCTGAAGACCAAAATACCTACTTGGCAAAATTGCGGGAATGCCGCAGAAGCCACGAAGAAAGTTGAAGTTGAACCATTTCATCATTAGTATAGCGTCAATGTAAAGCTAAAAGAGAACGGTAGAAGCAAACGCAAAAATTAAAAAATAATATATTCTTTCTAATACCAACTAATACATACCAATTATTATTATTTATTCAGGTAATTTGTTTCGAGCAGACAATGGTCGTCACGATTTACGTTCTGTCCTAACCTCGTCTGACAGAGAGAGAGTCGTCCCAAGAGAAAAAAGGCAGACATTTCCTTCTCTTTTGCTCTCCTTAGTCGGCGGTCGTCATGTTCGCAAGTCTGCTAATGGCTTGGAGGATTTAGCTCTCTCTCTTTAATGGCATTAAAATTGAGTAAAAAATTTTTGCATTTTGGATATTTGACGTTTATTTTCTGTGAATTGCGCCACAATGCATGCTGACTGAATAGCTGAAACTTTCCAGGGAGGGCCAATAATCGGAGCTCCTTTTATTCAGCAGATCACGCGATGTAGCCAGGACTGTAGGTTACCAAGTACCTACCCTGGTTTTATGTAGGACGAGATATTATTATTGGATTAACTTTTCGATCATTATATTATTCGGATCTAGATTATGCGGTGTTCATTGGCGGTGTTACGGTTACGCGTATCAGTAGTTCTAAGTCGAAAACCGGTTTATTCCGATTACAGATTGTATTCATCATTTTGAACTACTTTTTTTAAAGGGCCAACCCAGAATTTGCGAAAAAAATTAGTTGTTCCATCCATACATTTTTCTAGGGTCTAAGACATTTTTTCAATGTAACAGCTGATTCTTTCCCAATTTTAGGGTTGGACTTATAGTTAAAGTTGTTCACAATGATGAGTACAAATGACCTCTTTTTGGCTTAGTAATACCAATACGCGTAACTCTGTATAGCATATCGTACCAAATTTATTTCAGTGTATATGCTGGTATCACCAGACCAGCACCAGCGCACGCCGCGCCTTGAAGACTTCTTCTGGACGGGCTCAGGAGACGGCCCGCCTCCGCCAGAGGCCCAGATACCAGTACCATCAGCTCCGACGAGACCTGTCGTCAGAACCACTACGGTTCTGGCCACGGTGTATCTCGATTCGTACCCGCCACAGGTTAATGTTAAGTATTCTAGGTGTTACGTCTGTAGAGATAAGGTTGTTATTTGTGCAACACACTAGCGTAGTTATAGCTTGCACATGGTTTTCCAGCTTCGCACAAAGGTAAAGTAGTTCTTGTTCGTGAGTCGCCTTAAAATGGAGCAAAATAAAATCGAGTTGAGGTCTAATTAGGACAGGCTCCAATGCAATTACATTTAGAAAAATATATCAGTAGTCGACCTACATCCAGCCCATGGGTCATGACCCCCAAGAACCCCCTCTGGATCCGCCCTTGCCTGGAACTCGACGGAGTGATGAGATACGCTGGCAGTGACTGGGGCAAAAGATCGGCTGTCGACAGGCTGATGATGATGAAGTCTTCTAGATTCACCAACTATTAACCTCTGCATCCACAGGCGGTGACAGACAAAACAACAGGAGAATGCGTACTTAACTGCGGCGAGCCAGTTTCACCAGACAGCCTTGAGCCAGAGATACCAGAAGACCGACGGTACTGGCTCCTCACCGTCATCCAGGGGTCTACGCCGGATCTGCTGCAGATGAAACTGGCCAGGCTCTATCAGAAGGCTTTTCTCCGGTAAGATTAGACATTTTTAAAATTCTATTCTGATCATACTGCTATTATAAGTGTCTTGTCATTTAGCCATATTGATATCTTGATATGATTAAACCATGTGATGTGACCTACGATGATGTTTTTAAAGTCTCATCATCATAATCATCCACAGCCTTTCTTATTCCACGGCTTAGTAATGAATTCTCTCTCTTGCTATGTCATTTGCATCGGGCAGGTATAGGTTCGACCCGCGATTTTAAAAATATCGGCGACTCATCTAGCCTTTAGAAACTGTATCTCTATGAGACTGTTGTATATCTTGATTCAATTGGTGTGCGAAAGAAAATACATAATAAATACTTAGTAAAAAAAATATGTTGTGGTGGATGTACGAGTATGTAATGAAGTATTTGTTTTGTTAGAATCTGCTCTCGAGGATCCACTTAAAATGAGAATAGTAATGCATTAGAAAGCGTAGCCTTTTTATTCCTTAACTGTGGAATTGCGAATATATCAACGCCTTTTGCCAACGTTACCTAGTTTTGTTAGTTTCTTAAACAATCTCATTACTTTCAATCATGTCTTATGTTCCAGACAACAAGAGAAGCACCTTGGCATCATCAAATCACTAGACGCACCCACAGCACGGAAGAAGCACGATGTCCACTCATTCGTAGTAAATCAAGACTTCAGTAGCGTTATAAATCCTAGTACAAACACGCCTTTTAAGTATCTTGAAATACAGAGTTCGATTAGCAAAGACAAAGAAACGAAAATCGATAACGATATGCTGTCAACACAATATCGGATAAATGCAACTGACGAAAAATCTCAAGATATGGTAGAATTCTTGCCTATAGAAATCTTTAATAACACAAATATAAAGTCTAAATTGATAGTAACTAATGTAATTGATCCTGAATGGGTTTTAGCAACTCCTACAGTAACGATTAGAAAGAGAGAGATAAGAGATGAGAAGGAAGAACTGAATGAAGATATGATTGATATTCCTCTTGAGAGCGATGGAAATGAGACTTTATTGTTTAAGAGAGAGATTATAAAACCGGAACAGCAACCGCCAGTCCAAGTTCACATCCAAAACATTACTGAGGTAAGAAATAATTTAATGATTGTAATTAGACAAAAGGATAAAATGGGTGTGGTGTGGAAAAAAATGAATTGAATATTCTCAACGTTACTGGTAATACGCCAGGTACGTTAAATATACCACAGTACAACGATATATTCTAAACAGCTTGCACTAAAACTGCGTCATTGTCAACATTTTGCCGTCCCAACTGGGTTCAGCTGTACATGAAAATAATGATTCCCAAGAGCTGCCCCTAAAAAAAAGTTACACAAGTGGTTGTGAAGATAAAATCATACTATATTATTTTGTGTTCACTAGTAAACCCCTGAACATTAGATTATTTTGGTTTGTTTTTACGAGTCCCACAAAGATTGATTTTAGTTATTGTTGTAGCTACGCTACAACGACGTCTATCCAACAATAACTGTCCAAAGCCAACCAATCAGCGATGGAAAATTACTTAATCGCACAATTGCAAAATTTGTACGATGGGTAAGACCCATGTCCTAACGAAACACTGTCGGACAGCTATCTCTAGGCAAAACACCTAACTCGCTAGCAGTACTACTTTAGAATATGGAGGAACTTTATGGTAGACGTCGTCTTCCACACCTCATCTTCCTGATAGTAATTTTAAACAAGGCCACCGAGGACGTAAAAGATGTAAATTTTTCCAGTCAGAGGAGACAGGTAGCGTGCAAATAGTTTACGTGGTCCTGGTAGGAGGGCGAGCGGTGCCGGCTGCTGTGGCTGCGAGGGACATGCGCCTCGTCAGGGACGCTGAGGTCGCGAAGGAACTTGGCGCTGTGGTTACTACCAAGGCTGAGCGTGAGTATGATCATTGATACTCAATATATCTCAAAGACGATAGATCTCAGAGATGAGGTTTTATAGTAGAGTATACCTAGTATAGCGTTGCTGAAAGGGGTTTTGAGATAACTGTCAAACTGTTGCAGTTCCTAGCAGGTTGCAGGTAACTGGTGCGACTGTTTGTCAATTATGGTCCAACAACCTATTAAAATACCTACGTATCATGATTATGTGTATTTATTATATTTGTTGTGAATATTTGCGGTAAGCGTTTTTAAACCAAATTCCATTTAAATGTAGGTCTATTTCCTTCTTACTATCCTATTGTTTTGAACGCGTATGACCAAGGAATGGGACAAACCTAAGAGTAGGGCCTTCGCTTTTCGTGGGAAAAACCACTGAAGAGAGAAGAGTAGGGCCTTCGCTTTTCTATGGGACAAACTATGGCCACGGAAAAGAATTTCTCGTAACTGCCAGCTTCCTTGTTTACTGAGAGATATAATTTAGGTCTTTTCAAAGTTTAAGTCAAGGCATCTTCTAAGTCTGCACAATTCATTTTGACCGTGATGTGGTCTGGCTGCTTGGAAGTTAGATGACAGATATTGAATAATTCTCCCAGCAGCGTACCTGAAGGCAGCTGAGGGGCTGGAAGGCGAAGCTGAAGGCGGGGGAGTACATGGGACTGAGCTGTGGGCGCTGGCTGTGGGAGCCACAGCAGCCATACTGCTGCTATTGGTGTTACTGGCTTTGCTATGCGTTGCGCACAGGTATGACGGTTTTGACATGTAACTTTGGTGTTGCCAATAAAGAAATTGTAACTGTATATGTATGATATAGGTAAGATAAAGCTTAGCTTCGTCTAGACTTCTTGTAAACAAACTACCTCAGGGGCGGATTAAATGTCGAGGGCACTCTATGCAAGCATCTAATCGGGGCCCCTCTGGAGTCTGGCACACTAATAATACAATAGACCACATACAGGCCATGTACAGGCATGTACAGGGTGATTGAGTTCCAGACGGTATCATTTCAGGGCATGCTTAAGTAGTCTTAGGAAATCGGCCCATTTGGAGAAATCTCGTAGCCATCTCTTCTATATACTAACAACCGGTATGGATGTGTTTCTTGTTTACTCCACAACACGAAATGGTCGGTTGTAATTACCGAAAATGGGGCCAGTGGTAGTTATGACGTCACAAAGATGGCGACAAAATATGCAATTTTTTTACGATATCTCGAGTTTTATTTCACCAAATGGGGCGTGTGAGGTGTCATTTAAAAAGTTTTTTAACGTGCTAAAAGTTTTAGTGTAAGTATAGTAGTTATAAAAGTATTCGCAAAAAACTGTTTTTCTGACCCTATACTTTTACTTATTTACCAGTTTAACTCAATAATGTGCAACAGTAACAATATTAATTTTACACTATGAAAGATAGCACATTTCATTAGCTTTTCAAAACTGTAATCCGGATTGCCATAAAATAATAATCAAAGAAGCTATGACCGATTCTATAATGCGAGAACCACGCTACGCTCGACTGCCACTTCTACTGTTGACATAGTCAATTTGGTTTTGGAAGGTACTTATGGGTATCATTTGAAAGCTTATTTCGTGTACTACAACTGCTTGTATGACTGCTTGCAAGTGTTTTTTTACTTTATTATTTTGCATATTTACCAGTCTAACTCAATAATGAGCAACTGTGATAATATAAATGTTATATCATAAAAAAGATAGTGCATTCCATTAGCTTTTCAAATATGTAATCCAAATTACGATTAGATAATAAATAAAGAAGTTATGACCAATTTCATAAAAGGAGTATCAACTGAGCGTAGTTGATACTCCTTCCGCGACCGGTGTTGACTTGTTCTATTTAGTTTTGGAAGGTACTTGGGGTGTCACTTTAAAGCTTATTTTATGTACTACAATTATTTCTAAACACCTATATTGTGAATGTAGTAGTTATAGTAAGAAAAAATTGAGATGTATTTTTTACGTTATTAATGCTTTTGCATATTTACCAGTTTTACTCAGTACTGAGTAACTGTAGCAAAATAATTGGCACAATATAAAAGATAGCACGTTTTTCTAGATTTTCAAAACTGTAAATAAAATTGCCAAGAAATTATAAACAAAAAGTTATAACTGATTCCGTAAAGCGAGTCCCACGCTGCGCTGGATTTTTGCAACTACTACAGGTATACTCAATTTTGGTATTGGAAGGTACCTATGGGTGTAATTTGAAAGAAATATTTGTAGTAAATAATAAAATATATATAAGCTTTCAAATAACACCCATAAGTACCTCCAAAAACCAAATTGAGTACGCCTACAGTTTGCCTTACGGATAATCCGCCACTGCACTCCCTATACTGTTCACAATCACGATTTATTGTGTTTGGGTATTCTTGTGTGATGTTGTGTGTGTGAATTTATGAATTCATTTGGTACACCAAAAAAGAAAAACCACAAAACATAAAAAAACAAAGGAACTCGAATGCTTTCCAACAAACATTAACATAAAATTTAAAATAACCTCTACTCTTTGAAATTGTAGGTAGGCATAATAACGCTCTCAACCAATCAACTCACAAATCAAACAAAAAAAAATACTACAATGCAAAATATAGAATACTTACTACTTACTACTAGCTACGACGCTTCAGATAGAAACCCTATGTTAAATGTATACCTAAAAACCTCTCTGTTGGCATCGGGGGTTGAAAAGTAATTAAAACTGTCTCAGAAGTTAATAGTAAAAATCACGGAACAAAGAACTAGTTACTTAAAAACTTGTTATGCTAAAGAGGAACATTTTTTATTTACAGGAAAAAAACACTCAAATCAGCAGAGTCGTTGAGAGCGTACCGGAGTGAGCTGATGCGAGAAATGGAAAGGAATCAGCTGAAGCAAGTTCACGAGGAAAAGGATGGAAAAGTTCGTCATACATTATTTATGGCCCTGAAAAAAGTTATTAAAATGTTGATTTTATCCATTAAATTTTAGAGTTCAAAACACTTTTCGTCAAATACTAATAGAAAAAGTTACGATCCCCTTAATATGCGCCTATAGGAAATCCAGGGCCGTCTTAAGTCTATTCTGCGCCGGGGTGCGGGACTCAGCCTGCGCCCTCGTTTTTTTTTACACTGCAGCGTGGCACGCGACCGACGACACACTGCAGTATGAAAGGGGTCCTAGTCAACCAAGAAAACACAATACACGTAATTTTGATAATTTATTTATTTATTACTCTAAAAAACAAAATTAACTTAAAACTTCGATTACTAAATATCTATTTATTACATGTACATACACATACATCAAACAAACTCAATTTTTCTTGCTTTTGAGTTGGCAAAGATTTTAATTAAATCATTTATTTTTATAACAATTTTGGATTCTATACTTATAATAGCTAAGTTTGTCAGTCTGTCTTGGGTCATGGTTGAACGAAGATAATTTTTTATTAATTTTAATTTTGAAAAGGATCTTTCACCTTCTGCTACTGTTACAGGCAGTGTTAAATATATACGCAGAGCTGTTGAGATATTGGGAAATGAGGAAATTAAATTATTAGAATTTATATAGCTTAAAATATCAGTGGGAGTACTTGTTGATGCATTGGGAAAAAATATTGGCAATAATTCTAATTCATTATATAAATCCTCCCCGTCAATATCAAATCTATTTTTAAATATTAGTTTTTCTTGGAGCCGATAACACTGAGATTTTTTTTCTTGCATCTCTAATTTATTCCAGCATTCAATGTTTTGGAAGAGTGAAAAAACTGAATTGTGTTCCGTCAGCAAATCGAATCTCTCATTTAATTTCGAGATAGCAGTGTCCAGTAGAAAAAAATAAAAACATATACTTTAAATTTGTTGGTTGGGTCTAAAATGGGCTCATCTCGTAAATCGTAATCAAAATGTCTTTTTCGGGGACGTGGACGAGCAGTTTCTTTAAATTCTGTTTCACATTCTAATTCTTCAGCAATTAATTTTCAATTACTTAAAAGAAGAAATCAGATCAATCACTGACCGACACTTACATAGGCGCCGCGCGCCGCACTGTAAATTCAAATGAACTTACACCTAATTGTAGTGGTTTAGAGATCATTTCTCTTTAAGTGCGAGCGCCCGGGCGGCTATGTCAAAGGACGCAACAGACGTACAGGTGCCGCGCCGCGCGCCCATTTCAAATGAACTTACACTCTATTGACTTAAAGATCATTTCTCTTTAAGTGCGAGCGCCCGGACGGCTATGTCAAAGGACGCAACAGACGTACAGGTGCCGCGCCGCGCGCCCATTTCAAATGAACTTACACTCTATTGACTTAAAGATCATTTCTCTTTAAGTGCGAGCGCCCGGACGGCTATGTCAAAGGACGCAACAGAAGTACCAGTGCCGCGCCGCGCGCCCATTTCAAATGAACTTACACTCTATTGACTTAGAGATTATTTTGCATGCTCCAAGTGCGGGCAACCGAGCGGCAACGTGTCAAACGTACATACATACACTCTCTTTGGATTAGAGATTTTGCCACGCGCGTGTTGTATTAAATAAAATTGTTATTTGTGTATGTTATGTAGTAATGCGGCATGACAAGCGCCGAAAGCGTAATAAAAGTAATTTTTTTTTATTGTTGATGACTTTTTTTTTTTGCTTGCGCATACATATTTGTCGTAAGTAACAAGTATTTAAAACTGTGCAATGGCGTTAAGTTCAATGAAATACCAAAAATTCAGCGCTCGACAGGCGCCCCCGGGCGCTCCGCGCCCGGGTGCACCGCACCCCTTGCACCCCCTGGTAAAGACGGCCCTGAGGAAATCCTACATGTTTCAGTTGATCAGCGTAGTTTCTCCGAGTAGGACCCGACCGAGCAGCACCTTGCTACCGATTTACAGAGCAGCCAGCGCTTCTAGGTAGGTTTACCTTACCATCTACCATTTCAATATAAATGTTTTTTTTTTAAACTAACCGCAATTCCCAGCTTACTAGGAATCAAACTCAGAACCACCTCCTCAAAAGGCAGATGCTGTATAAATGATGTATTTAACATGAATAAATAATCAAATATGAAATACCTATGTCTATTTGAGTTTGTGACTAGAAAATTCAAATGGGCTAGCTAAAAGTAATATTTATAAATGTGTTTACTCACACAACACATCCATATTCTCAGCAGACATTTAAATCCATTCAACACCAACACCTCTAATTTATTTTCCACAGGGAATCACCCTATAAAGCGCGCATACAAAGAGGGTTCTCGAATATTTTGTAAAAGCCTAGTTAGGCTTTTTTTTACTAATTTACCAAAATTTTTACTAAAGATTTTTTATTTATTGTATATATAATGAGATAGATATAGATAATTATTTTTTACCACTTTACCATCTCATTTCTAGTACGTCTACGACTTCCTCGGGTGTATCTGAAGTGACCACCGCTCTCCGACGGCGACCAAAGAAGCCTCACGCTCTGAGGATGCCACAAAAGAAACGAGGTCTGGCAATTCTCATATTTTCTCACCTATTTATTATTTATTTTCCTTTAATTTGCTGGAAAGAAATTTATACTGAATCAGTAGTAAGGTTTGACTGTGATCCCACTGATTGGCATTCACCAACCTCGATGGGCTCCACAGCACGATGGCCCACAATCCGTACAAGCGGATCCACAATAAATAGCATAAATATCGCACAGAACACCAAGAATAAAGAATTTACAATGAAATAAATGTAGAATCTGATCCTGGATTTCTTCTACAGTGGGAACAACAGACAGTCTTCTAGAAGCAGCAGGTCTGGACAGTTCTGACAGTGGCCAGCCTTCAGTGCCCCACACGCCAACTTCGTACCTCTCCATGCCTTCAGTCAACTCTTTCCCGAGGTATTATTAAATATCTTTAAATTTTTAAATTCGAAAACCTAAAAAAATATCAATATAAATAATGCGGGAAGCACAAATTTCAGTTAAGCCAATGTATCCAACAGTTACCTACGCAACGTTTTTTCCAGGGGAAACATTGTGGAACCACTGTCCAGAATCCTGGAACCAGTTTCAGTAAGGCATTTGGACATAGACTCTCCCGTCTCAACGCCCAAGAATATTAAACAGGAGAAGACCAAAGACCTGATCCCTCGAAGACAGATGGCGTCACAGCTAGTGAGACTTGGAAGTATAGATAAAGACCCTGGTGTCATAGGGCCTCTGGTCTGGGATCTCCATTGTCAGAGGATTAAAGACGGTAATTTTTTTGATCTACACTGAATATTTTTATTGTTGAAAGGCTGTGTTTAGCTATACACACACAGTTTTGATGTTAAGCGACGGCGTGGTCAAATAAATACCCATGTCTCAAGTGTGGTGGCGTTTGGTGAGTGGTGTGAACGCATCGTTAGTTACTTGGCGACAGAATTCCAATTTGAGGGGTATTTATCCTACCGAGTACTAGAAAGTACCTACTGTGCCTTTCTGTGGTTTCTCAAGTTTTCCTTCACCATTGTTGCGAACTGACGGCAGCGGTGTGCGAACTGAACACGTTAACTCCCAAACTATTATCGCTGCGGAATCAAAAACGAATCGGATTTTGGTTACAACAGGGCCTGACCATAGTAATAAATAATTTCCTATTATCCCTTACCATTGACCTGGGTATGACTTAAAACTGCATCCAGAACCACCGGAGGACGTGCAGCAGCGTCTTTTCAGTGCGTATTCTGAGAACCACATGTCATCTGCAAAGCGTGGGGATTATGGGGGGAAGGCTGTCGTCCATCAATGGAAAATTGGACATCTTCTGGCTGATTATGACCCTAGACCATTTCCCCACAGCATCAAAACCCCCCAGTCCAGCAAAATCCACAGCCTCCCGCAAGGAACCTGGTCCATCAAGAATGCGTCAGCGTTTCAACGAGCTCATGGACGATGCCTTCACGCTATTCGGCAGCGCGGGATCGAGTCCCGACTCGAACACTACCTACACTGTCGAGGGAAGGAAGGAGAGCAAAGAGAGCAAGGACTCTAAGGAAGAAAGGAAACCAGGTATAGAACCCAGAGGACATTTCTTTGCTGCTGTTTTAGATCAGTCTGTAACACTTTAGTCTGAAGTTTTGTCGAAACCCTCTAAATTATAAACAGATATTTTTGCTCAAAATTATCAAAAGTTATTCATAGAATGATCGTAATTCTTCCTACTTACATCTTATCATAATTTTTGTTTTATTTATACGGGAATACTCACGTGCTAAGCAGGACGCAGCTGCACGCGCGTCGGGCTCTGTTTTCAATCTTTGAAAAAGGTCACCGGATGTGATCGAAACTGTAGTCGGAGTATCCGATTTAATTAAACGTGAGTATTCCCGTATAAATAAAACAAAACTGTGTCAAAACCACGTCAGTTTTCATAATAAAATATCTTATCATAAGTATAGATTTTTTTTAACCTTTTAAAAATACGTGTATTGCAAAATCATATCAGCAATATACAATATATATTATAGGAATATGCGATAGGGTTCCAAACCACAGCATTTTCTATACAAGTAATTTAGCATTTACTTTTTAATTATTTAATATTATAATTTATACGTTTCCACACTAATGTTTCCACTTGACATTTTTAGAGGACATCGGTACCCAGCTCGCTCAAGCTCGTAACGATAACGTCCGCCTGCCAGGCTCGCCATACACCGCACTCGACACTGTTAGAGGAAGGTCAGCCGGCCCTGGACCTAGGTAAGGAACTGACGATATTCCTCACTCAAACGAGGAATAAAGAAGTGCTACTATAATATATTTCAATAAATAATCAGTCATCTTGCTTCGATTTGCAATGAATTATTGCGATTTGGCTATTCGATAATAATACATAATTTGTAATGTTGCCTACTTGATAACAATATCGATAACAATAAATTAGACCTGGTTATGTCCTAAAACGGCATCCAGAACCACCGGAGGACGGGCAGCAGCTTCCTGTCGGTTAGCGGTGGTGAGCATTCTGCGATCCCCAAGCCGTCTGCAATAGGGGTTGCCATTAGGCAAACCCCCCTTTATTTAGGGGGAGGCCTTCGTCCATCAGTGGACGTCCTCTCACTGCTGAAGATACCAATATATAATTTGTAATTTTTCCTGTTAGCTATGACATGGACAATAAATAATCAGTTACCGAATAGGCAAGCCAATTCGATAACAATAAATAATCTGTCATTTAGCCTACACGATAAAATAAAAATATGTCATTTTGCCTGTCAGCTATGAGATAGACAAAAAAAACTTTGATCTTGCCTGTTCGACAGGCAATGAATAATCAGTCATCTTTCATATTAGATAGGTATTAAGTTATCGGTCATCTTTCGAATACTACGAAGACACTTTCATACACCTTTCAGCAGGGCAGCCAGTTCTGCTACAGCGGTTGTCGAGGGTTCCCGACCACGCACCTCCTTCACTCGCCCTGCAGGGGAGCGCAGGGCGCCGCCACCGGCCCGTGCGTGGGGGCCCACGCCGCCACAAGTGAGTACCAAGTACCATTATGGGACACATACTATAAAATAGATTTAGAATATAAAGGTAGAATTTGCGCAGAAGGAGAACTATCGTGGGTGACGTGACGTTACGGGCCAACCCACACGTACCACAACCACAACCACACCACAACCACAACACGTGGTCGGGCGCATTTTTGTATTGAAAATTAATAGTAGAATTTACACGTACCACATTTTGCCGTCGTTATCGGCCGCGTGGTTGACATCGCAACCACCGTGAACACCGCCGGCTACATCGGAGACAAAACGTCGCCTCTACGCAACGACAGTGCGCGCTCTATGAAAGGCGGAGTCGAACTGTGTCTGCACATGACGCAACCATTGCAACTGCTAGCGACAACGCACTCACATCGACATTTTGTCGGTACCACAACGCAACTGCAAAAAGCTGCAGCGACACTACTCACACGTAGCCACTGCGTCACCACATTTTGCCGCTGCGATGTGGTGTGGTTGTGGTACGTGTTGACCCTAAGACTTTTGTATAGCAACCCAGAGTGGGTTGCTATATACAAAAGTCTCATGGCAAATACCAAAATCAGCTGTAATGTCGACATTGCTTTGTTATGGTGTTGTTACCTTAACAAAAAAGCTAAAGGCATGTGACATTTTGGCGTAAACAGAGAAAACAAACACGTCGCCACAAACACGACCTTATAGATCACATTTAAAATTGCCTTTGGCCACACCATGCCTGAAAGCAACAGTGCGGTCTGCACGCTTACCTAGAAGAAACTTTTATACTGTAGATTTGAAGACTATATACTTCTCATTACGATTAAAAATGTAGCATCGAAACGCTTTCAGAGGCCGCCTTGGGAAGTACCACACCTTTGCCAAGCAAGCAATATTAAGTGCAAGCAAGGTTTGAAGGGCAATATTACCACATAAATAAAGGGCATAAAAAGATTTGACATCTCATGTACAGTGCAGTGCGGCGCAGGATTTTGTTCGTATCTTCGCAATTCTGGCACTGCTAATAATGATAGGGTCACGCAGGCGTCATGCTTAATACTAGGCGAACGCCCTGCTCGCCTCGTCACCGCATTGCATTAAAAAAGTTATACAATAGGCGATTTCCTACATACCTGTAGGAATATTAAAAAAAAGTCGTCGTCGTCAGCCATAAAACGTCCACTGCTGGACGATGGCCTCCCTCTTTATAGAGGGGTGTTGCCATAAACCCCAGGAGGCTTGAGGATCGCAGAATGGTCACCACCGTTAACCAAGAGCCAGAAGACGTCCACGGCTTAATAGGGAGGGGTTGCCATAATCCCCACGCTTGGCAGGCGGCTTGGGGATCGCAGAGTGTTACCACCGTTAACTAAGAGGACGCTGCTGCCCGTCCTCCGGTGGGTCTGGTTGCAGTTTAAGGACATACCCAGGTCTTAAAAAAAGAAGTAGTAAAATATAATAGGAAAATAAAAGTAGTTTTCTTCAACTCGATAGACGGCGCTGACTATAGGTACGTGCCAGTCATAAACAGAATCATATTTTTTATCTGACTTGACTTGACTTCTTGGGTTTATGGCTTCTGCGACTAGTGTCACAATTCTGCCAATGTCCGTTTCTTGATAGTGTCGTAAACTGTAGATATTATATGATCGCGATATAATAATATGTTCGGTTTATATGAATCCACGGAAGCTCGATTGGTTTATCTAAAACACACATAATACAACACATTTATAACAGACACCGTGTTAGTAAAATACAGTACTTATTATACTTTGCTATAAAATAATATACTTAGTAATATTCTTAGTTTTATGGGACAATCACATTTCACAACTTAATATTATTAATATTTATAAATTTACATAATATACAGTTGACTAATGGGGTAGAGGCAAGGGATAAGAGGCATTTCATGGAGGTAGGACGGGGGATACTAAGGGGAAGGATATCATATAGAGAGCGACTTAGACTAGGGCACTCGAAAAAAATGTGGTCCACGTCTCCTTCATCAAATCCGCACTCGCATATTGAGTGGTCCCTGATCCGAATTTTCGCTAAGAATACTGGAGTACAGGAATGTCCCAGGCGCATGCGACAAATTGTAGAGGTGGTAGTTTTATTGGCTTTGCGAAATTTGTAAAACCACGGGACTTTAGGCACATCTGGTTGGATATCTGCATAAAACTTTCCAGTAACTTTTTGGGAGGTTTCCCAGTACCTAGACCAAGTTGAATCTAGATGAAATTTAGGTAACAGACAAAGGTCATGCGCGTAAATTTTAAAATTGTCTAGCGATCCGATTTGGGAAGCCGCCCTAGCACAGGCATCCGCGCTCTCATTGCCCGGGATTCCAGAGTGACCTGGAATCCAGGCGAGGACAACGCTGACACCTGCACAATGGCATTCATATAGTTGCTGTTTGATTTCAAGGATTAGGGGGTAGCGAGCTGCACAACGGAAAGGGTTAGATAGGATGGATTGGAGACAGCTTTTTGAATCTGTGAAGATGATGGAGTTGTTCAAATTATGGGACTTTACGAACCGGATAGCTTCCAGGAGAGCAAGGGCTTCCCCTGTGAAGACAGACGCGAGGGAGGGAGATTTGAAACTTAGACAAATTCTTGAGAATGGAATCCAGACTGCTGATCCTACAACGCTGTTGTGCAATAGTTTGGAGGCATCTGTAAAGATAAGGTGCCATCCTCTATATTCAGCATGAATCCGATCACTGAAAAGTATTTGAGCGTTACTATCATCCTTATTGATGCCAAAATGTAATAAAATGTTGGGTTTGAATACTAGAGTCTCATAAGGGATCATGTACAAAGGGTTAGCTGGGAATTGGGCGATGGGATCAGGGATTTTAGTGATTTTGATGTAACTGTAAAGAAGACAAGGCATACTTTCAGAGAGTTGTGAACCATATAGATGTGAAAGATGTTTTAATTTTGGAAGAAGTGGGTGGTTAGAGTTTTGAATCAACTTGGACAGGAATCTGTCAGAGAGAAACTGCCTGCGAAGTATTAAGGGTGCCTCACCACATTCAACTTGCATTGCATTAATGGGGGAGGATTTCATTGCACCTAAAATTATCCTTAAGCATCTCGATTGTATTTTGGTCAATTTTTTCTGTCCAGTTTTATTTCCATGTAGAAGAAACGTCGCATAGTCAATGTGGCTTCTGACAATCGCATTATAAAGCAGTTTTTGGGAGTATGGATGAGAACCCCACCAAGCTCCAGATAAAGACCTTAAAATATTAATGTTTTTTTCACATTTTTGTGCAACATAGTCAAAATGTTGACTACCACGTAGTCTCGAGTCCAGTTCCATTCCCAAGAATTTTGTATGATTAGTCTGTTTAATAAATTCATGACCAATGAGCAGCTGAATGTTCGGAATAAATTTTTTCCTTGTGAAAACAACTACTGAACTTTTGGAGGCAGAAATAGCCATACCCTGCTCACCCAGCCAGTCGTCTAAATAGCTGAGAGCTGAGTTTAGTCTATCTGTTAGATCATCCAAAGATTCAGAATAGGCATAGAGTGCGAGATCATCAGCATATTGTAGCACGCTGCAGAAAGAATTGACACATCTCTCGAGATCATAAGTATAAAAACTGTACAGTATAGGACTCCAGACTGCACCCTGAGGGAGGCCTTTCCAGACATTTTTTGGTGGAAGAAAATGGCTCCCGACTTTAATTATCACCGATCGTTCCATAAGCATATTGCATATGAAACGAACAAGCTTGACAGGGATACTCAGCTGAATTAATTTATTCCTGAGCACAGGAAGCAAGACGTTATCATATGCAGACGCAATGTCTAGAAAGACCCCAACAAGATATTTTTTCTCTTTGAATGCAATCTGGATGTCTGTCGTCAGTATACTTAAGCTGTCAAGTGTGCTGAAGCTTTTCCTAAAGCCGAATTGGGATTTGGCTAAGATACCTTGGTTTTCCGCATACCATTCCAGCCTATTTTTGATCAGGTGCTCTGTAATCTTAGCCAAGACAGAGGATAACGCAATAGGTCTATAGCTACGCGGATCTCCCGGGGACTTACCGGGCTTTTGAATAGGGATAATGACCTGCGTCTTCCATTGAGATGGGATCATGCCATTGTCAAAAAATTTATTAATCAGTCCTAAATATGTTTGTTTAAGTTTATCAGATGCTTTACTAATGAAAGAATAAGGGATTCCATCTACGCCGGGAGCAGAGTCTGTCAGTCCGTCCAGTACAATACAGAGTTCATTAAAAGAAAAAGGTGCATCAAGGTTACTGTGAGACGGAAGAGGGCATGGGGGTGATGGGTACAAATCTTCAGTTGGGACAGATGGGGGAGCGAGGTTATCAGAAAACCCCTCTAACCATATTGAAGGGTCATTACCCAGATTGCTATCATGCCTTTTGGAGCACCTAAATCTATTGATTTGTTTCCAAACGAATGTTGCTGGAGTTTTTGGAGATAAGCTCTCACAAAACTTAAACCATCCAAGCTTTTTCTTTTCGGAAGTAATCCTGCGGAATTTTGCAGCTGCTTTTTTGTATGCAAGGAAGTTACCAACAGACATATTACCATTGTAGATTAGTTCAGCTTCATTGCGCTCCTTGACTGCTGCCGTACATTCAGAATCCCACCAGGGAGTGGAGATCTTGAACCCTCTAGAGGGTCTTTTGAGGGGTATATGTGTTTCTGCCGAAGTGATTATAGTGTCTATCATGGCACCATATGACCTAAGAGGGTCAGCATCTATAGGAAAAATTGGAGAGCAGTTAAGTTTGTTGTCAACGGAGGAGGAATAGGCAGTCCAATCTGCTGAAGCAAGTTTGTATTTCAGAGAGGGGCAAGGATTGCAAAATGGAGTGACTCTATTTGTCATTGTGACAACTATGGGAAAGTGATCACTACCATGCGTGTTAGGAAGAACCTTCCAGGTGAGTGAGTATGCTATTGAGGGAGAGCCCAGTGTGAGGTCTACAGCACTCTTTGGATCCTGAGAAGGCAGGACTCTATGTGTAGGGGTTCCGTCATTTATTACACATAAGTCAACCTCATTAAATATGTCTATAAGGGAACGCCCAGACTGGTCAGAGTGACCCGAACCCCACATGATGTGATGAGAGTTGAAATCTCCCATGACCACCATGGGAGAGGGGATAGCTGATAAAAGGAGTCGAAGCTCAGAAAGGAGTGATGAAGAGGGGTGGGGAATATAAATTGATACATAAGAGATATCCAAGGATCTGATACCAACTATGTTGATACCATAGGAATGGGGAGGGAGGGGGATTAAGGAAAATGGAACAGGACGCTTTATGAGTAAAGCACTTCCTGCATAACCATCAGACCTGTCATCCCGCAGACAGGAGTACCCCGACACCCGAAAACAGGCACAGGGAAGCAACCATGTCTCCGAGACGGCAATGACTGATGGCTTGATTTCATTAATTAGAATGCACAGTTCATGCTTCTTACGACGCACGCTCTGAGCATTCCACTGGAGTAGTGTTAATGGACTGTTGTCCATTTTGGTTATAGAGAGAAACTAGTTGTGTTAATTTTGAGGCGACGTGGGACGGAAGGGGATGTGTGTTGTTTATGACCATGGTTATTAATAGTGATAAGAGAGTATCAAGTATACTCTCCTGGGCTGGCGGTATCATGGAGGAGTTATTATTCAATGCACATCCATTTGGCATTGTAGAGGGTGGGTTAATTGTAAGATGCTGATGGGCAGATCTATCAAACGATTTTCCTGGTGGGACTCTTGGACGTTGTGTGGCATATACCGTTTTGGTGTAAGATTGGCTTCTGTTTTGGGTCTGAGAGGCCAAAATTTGTGATAGTGGTGTTGCGTTCGAGGTCTGGGACATGTTACTATAATGGGGGGGAAGTTGTGAAATTTCTGCATATGATCTGGACACCTTAGGGAACTGAGTAGCGGCTTCCTCATAAGATATGCATTCCTGGGCCATGACCATCTTTATTGATTTTTGTCTCTCGTGTTCAGGACATATTTTGTTTGTAGCGAAGTGACGCCCAGAACAATGAAGGCACGTGGCTTGGTTTGTGGTTATTTCGCAACTATCACCAAGGTGATCCTTGGTGCAACGGAAGCATCTTGCCTCAGATCTACATTGGGCTTTTGTATGACCATACCTACAGCAAGCATGGCACTGAATGGTTGGATACTGGTAAAGTTCCACAGGGAGAGAAGTATAAAAGGAAAATACCTTTGAAGGCAGCATTTGCCCTTGGAAAGTCACCACCACAGATTGTGTTGGGATCCAAGTGATGTTACCCTCTACTACAATCTTTCTATTTAGTCTCCTAGCTTTTAAGATTTTCCCACATCCGGCGGGGAGGTACAGAGATTCAACAAATTCTGACATAGACATGTCAGTAGGGACATGGCGAATGACACCCATTCGTGTAATGTTGAATGTGGGGATAATGGCGGAGAACTTGTTGGAGGCTAATATGGAGAGGGAAAGGAACTCGTTGGCAGCTCTGGCAGTATCAAATTGTACAGAAATCTTATTACGGCCTACCCGTTTTATTCCGTCAATGCAGATATTAGCAACTTCATTATTTTTTAAAAACTGTCCAAATTTAATTGGTCTCAGTATTGTTCCTGCAGCAGGGTCAGATTCTATTCGGGAGACGTGGACCACATACGGGCCCTTATCGACTGCAGTATATTGTAAGCTACCAATTACCATGGATGCATCTACATATACGGTCTGAATTGATGCAGCCGCTAACTCTGGGGATGTGATTGTTTTCTTATTTGGAGTATGAGTCTCCGTGTCAAGGCGTCTTTTAGTTGCAAACGAGACATTTGGAAGGTCAGGAGGGGGATCAGGATCAGGCGGTTCGGTATCCATTGTGTGGTTAGATTAGGGGACTTAGATGTGTAAATAACAAAAAAAATACCCTTGTCTTACCACCACCCACACAAACACAAGACGGCACTAGTTTTAGATCAACCAAATACACAAAAACTATTGACTTTTTATCTAATATTCAACAACCAGTTTACTCGCTTTCAATGGCGAACGCAGAATCCATTTTTTATCTGTGGTACTAAAATAAAATAAAAATCTTGACAATGACAGACACGTAAGCCCCACCTACAATGAGCTTGTTGGGAGTTTTGGCGGGAAAACGGAAAAATCATGTCGTTGCATTCTATTATTTTCTTAAACTTGTGTATTTTCGCGAATTAATGATTTAAAATGGTGGTGTTTTATTCATTGAGTGTTGAATTACATGCACGAGTGTGGGCAAGTGATATAATGTGGTGAAACATGTCTTTTTGTGTTGTTTTCAAAACTCCGTAGAAGCTCATAGTAAAGTCGCCACAACTTTACTAGGGCATGACTTGGACTCGACTATGACTAATTTCGTGTAACTGACTGTGATATCATGACATATTTGACTTGCTTTTCATATAAATACTTGAAAAAAACATAAACTTGACACTGGCAGAATGCACAACGTGCGATGCCAAGAACTAAGAAAAAAAAAAAATGAGCTTGTTTTTGAGTTTTGGCGGGAAAATCATGTCGTTGCATTCTATTATTTTCTTAAACTTGTGATTTATCGCGAATAATGATTAAAAATAGTGGTGTTTTATTCATTGAGAGTTGGATTACATGCACGAGTGTGGGCAAGTGATATAATGTAGTGAAACATGTATTTTCGTGTTGTTTTCAAAACTACGTAGAAGCTCATAGTAAAGTCGCCACAACTTTACTGGGGCATGACTTGGACTCGACTATGACTAATTTCGTGTGATTAACTGTCATTTCATGACATATTTGACTTATTTTTTTTTTAAATCTTGAAAATTCATAAACTTGACACTGGCAGAATGCACAACGTGCGATGCTAATACCTAAGAATAATAATAATGAGCTTCTTTTTTTTTTAAATTGCCTTAAGAAAATCGCCCATTCCAGGAGCACACTCCAACCATTGCTTTTATTATAATTTGTTTTGCTTCATCATCTCAACTCACAAGCTTTTTTCAAGTAACCACCAGCTAACTAGCGTCATTTCACAGCAATGGGACAGCGAGACGATGATCATTTGACAGTCCATAGGTCGGCCGACCGTCAACATGGCTCTCGTAACCGCCGAAGGCAGGCTTGCTCCAGAAGACCCGGCGATACCTCTCATATCCGCTATCAAGAGTGAGATCCAAAGGATGAGAGAACATGCTCATAAGCCTGATACTTAGGGCCTTACTTAAAACGCCGCTTAAAGTTAACTGACGTTTGGTATTGCGCATTTTATTCTTATGCGCAGAAGTTGAATGACAGTTGTAAATTTAAGCTGCGTTAAACGTAAGACTCATGTGTTTTATTTTTGTTATCTTACTTCTTATTAATGTTTAAAAAATAAGTAATTTTTTTTGGAATCATCGCCCAGGCTACACCTTCTATCGTAGAGATGACAAATTTGGACCCAATACCTATATCTCAAATAGTCTAGGACCTAGACCATATAGATCAATCACCTAGACTCTCGGTGATCAATTATAAGATAAAGGGACAAACGATTTGTTATCCGTGGTAACAGTTCACCAGTTTAACAGTTCCACCAGTACCTACATTTTCATAACCGTGGTACCCCCAATTGTCATTTACACAATCATGGTATCAATCTACCACAAGTCAATCATGGTAGCAGACTTGGCCACCTTAGACGCTGTCCCTTCTTGGGTCATATAACAAACTTGTTTTTCGTTCCATCTTTAGCTATCCCTAATATCTAGCAGCTCTAGGCTTGAGCATAGTCTATCTTGGGAGGAATCCGCCTTTACATGTTACCTCCAGCGGCAGTACGATTACTTTTTCCTAACCGCGGCCAAGTAGGTACTAAGGTAATAACAGTACCTAGTACGTACTATTGTCATTTTAAGAATGGTAGGCACATATTGCGAAATTCCTTTCGCAAAAATGGGACATTTTGCGCAAGACATTTTTTAGCAGGTTTTTGGCTAGGTGGTAGAATACATTGCTTACGAAGACATTCTAAAGATACTTTCTCTTTCTTGAAATGTGAGAGAACACCAAAAAATCGCGGGCGGAATGGCAGGACACGACCAATGCTTCGTAAGTTAAAATTTCTATCAATATTGTTAGCTCTTTAGTCATAGGATAAGTAGTGTCATTTTGTAGAAAATAAGTTTAGTAATAACAAACAAGTGCAATTACTTTCTGTTTAGTATTCTGTTGACCGTTATCTGTTATACCTAAATCATGTTAACCTATCATACTCGCTCAAATTTTTAGTGTGACTTGTATTATTATAGTCTGTATTATTAGATAACATACATGTGGATTGGGTTCGAGGCTTCGAAGGGACTTTGCGGCGCCAAGCCCAGAAAAGCGAAGGCCCTACTCTCTCTTCAGTGGCGCCAAGTCAGAGACAGCCACAGCCACACGTCTGGTTTGCGCAAAGTTTGCGAAGACCAGCCGTGGCTGTCATTGTTTGGGAAATCGCTCAGCCGTGAACGTGAACACGTGAACCAAATCCGCATGGATTTGGTTCCATAGCGTTCATATTTTTTGTTACAACTTCGGCCTTCTGATAACAAGAGAGGAATAGGAATCATGTATTCCCCTCTTTTGTTCACGTTTGTGAACTAAAGGGGGTAAATCTATACGTTTTAATGACGCGTAATATAATATTTTTTCTCTTTTATTAATTTAAGTCTTATAGCTGTCACAGACGATGAAGATGTTATAATATTTCATGTTATCTTAGAACATATTTCAATATCGCTACTCATACAAAACAAATGACGAACAAGTGACGAAGATAATATATATTTCAAAATTGTATGGCGAGCGATATTTATTATAGGATCTTCGTCGTCTGTGACGGGCTTTATGTCAAGCTCCCTTCGAAATGTGCATGAGAAACTGGTAGAGATAAATTCATTATAATAAAATAAAAAACCTATATCATTTTTGTGAAGCAAATCCGTGCTATGAGTTGTTTGTTCGCATTGTGTATTTGTGAGTTGAAAATAAAGAAATAGTTTTTGTTATTTGCAATTTATACCATTTTACATGAAGTACAAAGTATTATGTACTTACCTACTTATTAACACAATCATGTAATTATTAGTTAATTCGTATTAATTATTATTTATCGACGCGACGCGTGATCAAAATGCTGGCGTTTATTTGGCTCAACGCATAAGCATTGCCATCCAGCGTGGCAATGCCGCCAGCATGCTGGGTACGCTGCCGACTGGTAGTGGGTTTGAGCATTTGGATTGTCTCTAGACTTTCATCGGTCTGGATACAATCCTTTTGTTTTTTGTTGTGTAGTAGGCTAAGTAGTCATTGTAGATTGTTGTAGTTAATAAAGGCTTATGCCTGTTAAAAAAATTATTAAGTGAATGAGACTTAATTTTAAGAAACGAGTAAGTTGATGCCAATTATTACAACTACTAGAAAAAAATTAGAATAATCAACTTTACCTACTTGATATTGTTTTACAAACTGTGTTCAAGAATCTCTATTAAACTTTATACCAACACGATTTGAATTTTATTTGAAACGCTCCTTTAAATAAAACAACAAATTCAATAGAAACATGTTTATTTTGTACTCCAAATATAAAAAGATACTAAATATCGAATTATCTTAAACTATTGATAATATTTATTTACATAGATACAAGTTTTATCAACCTACGGACAAAGGCCTTAGGTAGACAGAAATCAGTACACAACTACAGGTATTTCTCAACCGACTTCAAAAAAGAAGGTTTTCAATTCGACCGTATTTTTTGTTAAGCTTCTACTCTGCCAATTGTGAATTAATTTTGAATGATATTTTTGTTACTTCAGAGGTTGTCCAATATACAATTTATCGAAAGCGCTTCAGTAGTTTAGTTTATAAATCAAAATAATTGGAAAAAGATGTCATCCACGTAATCGAAGTTGGTTGTGATTTTTAAGGAGTACTTTTTAAACCACCTCAGAAATATGCACTACCAAAAAAATATTACATTTATTTTTTTGAGAAAAAATCTAAACGTTTCAAAACTTTACGTCCGAAGCATCAGTTAAAGATATGTATGCCTCAAGTTAAAAACGCAATGTTCCATAAAAGTGCATACATACTGAAATAAAAATCTATCATAATCTTCCAATAGATAAGATTATAAATGTTTACATGGCAATAAATTCAAGAGCTGTTTAAAATAATGGCTCATAAATAAGGTATTTTACAATCTTAATGAATATTTTGACTGTACAAGTCAGTTTAATCACTTGTTTATGTAATGCGCAAATTAGCTTTTAATTATTGTACGTCCGTAAGGATAATAACGGTTGATACCCAAACCACAGAATAAATAATACTACTAGTACAGAAAGTTCACTCCGCAAAGGAATTGAAATAAATAAGGTCTCTATCTACTAGGGAATAAAGTAGCAATTCAACTCGCACAGCGCTGGATACCGCTCGCTATATTTACGTCGATATACCGCTCTCTTTCTATCGTATGCTTAGTGCGACGAGGCTAGCGTGCGGGCGGCCACTGACCTCAGCCTTGCATTGTCCTCTCGGGGCGGAGCGCCGGCCGAACATACCTAAACTGCGGAGTGACACCCCCCTGCCCAAATTAACTTTAAGACCTTGTAAGCACAGTTACGAACAATAAAATTTAATTCTATTCTATTCAAACAAAAAATAATCGTCAAAATTAATTCTTAGTTGGCGTCGTAGTCGCGTAACATACATTCAAAAAAACAACCACCATAATGAAAATTTACTTATCTTGTTCACTAGCGCCACCCTAATTTTACGCATTTCGTCGGTCATTTTTTCATATACAATCTGAAACAAAAAGTTTCAACAATACTGAAGGGTATGTCTATGTACTCATCATTATGAACAACTTTTACTATCGGGCCAACATTGATATCGCTAAAAAAATATATCAGCTGTTCAATACAAATAGGTTCAATGGCCTTGAACAAAATGTATGGAACAGCTGATTATTATTTCAAGATTTCAAGGTTGGTCCCATAGTAAAAGTTGTTCATAATGATGAGTACGTACATGCCCTTCCGTATTGTTGAACCTTTTTGTTACACATTTGTATGCTGAAAAGTATGTATGTACTCATCATTATGAACAACTTTTACTAAGGGGCCAGCTCTGATACCGCGAAAAAAAAAACAGCCGCTCCATACAAAAAATTCATTGACCTTGGACAAAATGTATGGAACAGCTGATTTTTTTCCACAATTTCAGGGTTGGCCCCATAGTAAAAGTTGTTCAAAATTAGTACATACATACTTTTCAGTATTGTTGAACCTTTTTGTTACATGTTGTAAAATATATAAATAGATAGAAAGTACTCCTTCTATTCTACACTCCATATAGGTAGGTACTTCGAAATTAAAAAGATGGCGGTTAGTAGGTATGCCGATTCAATGGCCGCTTCATACTAAGATATTTAAGGCCCTTTGAATTTCCCGTCATGGGTGGCGAGCGACTTATCAAAGTTGTCATAACATTCTTTGGTTTCAATAGAAAGCTCTTTTGCAAAACAGTAAGTAAATTTAAAAGCTGTACATTATTAAGTCTTAACTTAGTTATTATATTAGCAATAACTTAACTTACAATATTACCAAAATACACAACTTATTTACATTATACTACAAATAATACAATAACACAAAAATAAAATATTAGAAATAACAGTATTGCCATCGTTTTGCAAAATTTGCAATAAACTATAACCAACTAAACTTAAAATTTTCCAACGTTTCACACCTCAAAGGAATCAGTATTACAAGTAAAGGTCCACCGCAGATATATATTTTTTAACCGACTTCATTAAGGAGGTTTTATGTTCGACTGTATGTACGTTTTTTTTAATGTTCACCGATTTCTCCGTCAGTTGTGGACAGAGTTTTTTTTTTATTTGAAAGGGTATACTCTCGAGGTGGCCCATATTAATTTGAAGTCGTTTTTTTAAAGTTGTTGTTTATACATTTCACACAGCGCCATCTAGCGCCAAACTAAGTAAAGCTTGTACTATGGGACCAGATAAACCAACGTTTAGACGCTTTTTCTATGGGAATTACTCTGCCCTAGAGCCTTACCATGAACTCCTAATGTAACACCGAACAGGTTCAGCTGCCGACGCTGCGCGACCGCGAACCGTATTGCGGGGCGATAAAATTCAAAGTCGCGCTGCGTCGCATTAGCCTATTCGGTCCCACAATAAAAGTTTATGGTACGGCTCCAGATTAAATTGCTGTATCGACGTGGCAGTGACGAAACGTCATGTTGAGATGGTTATAATATTATGATAATGTAATTTTTTTATTATGATAATGGAATATGCTTTTTTATTGACTCACAAAAGAGCTGACTCATAACAATACAACACATCGAAAATAAAATTTTAATATGTGCATAAATAACGTAGTTATAAACATTTTAGTTTCATGTTAGACAGCGAGCACTATACTAGCAAATGACGTCAAAGTCCACGATTCAATACAAATTCTATACTATGCACGTGTTTTGCTAGCTTTTTTTAATACATTCCAGTGACGAGACGAACAAGACGTTCGGCTGGTGGTAAGTGTCACGCCTGCCACTAACAGTAGCTGTACCAGAATTGTGAACTTGCGAACACAATCCTGCGCCGCACTGCGCTCTGAGATATCAGACTCAGTAATTTATCTGGTAACATTGCCCTTCAAACCGGAACACAGTAATGCTTACACACTACTGCTTGGCGGTTGAATAACTGACAAAAGTGTGGTACTTCCCCAGTCAGACTCTGCAGTAGAATCCTACCACTACAAAACAACTTTAAAAAACTTTACCAGCCGATTACAATTATTTTTTCGATGTAAGCATCAGATTCAGTTGAACTCTCCACTTATACTATTACTAGATGTCACCCGCGACTTCGTCCGCGTACGGGAGAAATTCGGCCCGCTCCCAAGATTCACCACTTTCAATCATCCCGAGCAATTCCCCCACCCCTCCCCCAACTCCAGGGGAAAAGGGGCCCTTGAATGAACTAACCAAATATTAATTTTCATCAAGATAACTTCAAAAACAAAGAACTTTCCATACAACATTCCATCCCCCCTTTCCCGCCCTTAAATCGTCCCTGTCAAAAAATATTGAAATCAGTTTTATTTTAATTTTAAATGAACTATCCAAATCCAAATTTTCGTGACTAAAAGTACAAAAACAAAGATCCCCTTTGATCCCCTATTTTACCCTCTTAGGGGTAGAATTTCCAAAAATCCTTTCATAGTGGATACCTACACTTTTCAAAAAATACACCCTCCAAATTTCATATCTCTAGGACTAGCGGTTTAGCCTGTGCGTTGATATATCAGTCAGTGAGTCAGTCAGGCCTTTGAATTTTATATACAACGTCGTGTACCAAAAAGGTTCAACAATACTGAAGGGTTATGTATGTACTCATCATTATGAACAACTATTGATATAAGGCCAACCCTGAAATAGCGAAAAAAAAATCAGCTGTTCTATACAAAAAGTTAATTGACCTTCGACAAAATGTATGGAACAGCTGTTTTTTTTTCGCGATTTCAGGGTTGGCCCCATAGTAAATGTTGTTAATAACATAGAGTACATACATAACCTTCAGTATTGTTGAACCTTTTTGTTACACGTTGTATATAGATTTTTAATAATCATAACGCGTGCATATTCCCTATTCATTGCTCCCAGTTATGCAGAAACATTGAAAATAGAATCGAAGAACCTAATTAATAATCACTATACCTATATTTCAGTCCTTAAGTCCTTACGTCACCCATACAATCACATCACAGTTTATTCCATCCTTTTCATAATTTATCATGTTTAATGTCCAGTTGGCGTGGCTATGTGGGCTGCAGGTGGTTCGGTGCCAGCCGTCGCCAGGTGCCTTTGTCGTTTGATTCCTCCTCCTGGAAACGATAAAAAGTTTGATTGGCTTCTTTGGAATGGTTTTTTTTTATTTTTCCTCACAAGTTAAACATCATCATCCTCATCAGCCCTTAGACCGCCACACTTTACTACAACCTGCCATTTGCATCCACCGGTTGCCCGCGACTTATACAATGTCGTCGGTCCACCTATATATATATACAGGGTTAGTTCTAATCAGTTAGCATCCTTTTAAGGGCATATTCTGTACATCAAAACAAACAACTTTTACTACGGGGCCAACATTGATATCGCAAAAAAAAACACCTGTTCCATACATTTTGCCCAAGGTCGATGAACTTTTTGTATAGAGCAGTTGTTATTTTTTTTTGCAATTTCAATGTTGGCCCCGTAGTAAAAGTTGTTTGTTTTGATGTACAGAATATGCCCTTTTAAGGATGCTAACTGATTAGAACTAACCCTGTATATATATATATATATATATAGTGGGAGGCCTTCCTACGCTGCGTCTTCCGGTTCGCGGTCGCGTCAAGAACCTTTCTTCCCCATCGGTTGTCAGTTCTTCGAGCGATGTGTCCTGCCCACAGCCACTTCAACTTGCAAACCTTGCGAGCTATGTCGGTAACTTTGGTTAACAAGTTAATACATTGTACTAATATCAAGTATTTTATTGTTTTTCCGTTAACCTTTCATACACCACACCGAGCAAAAAAACTACCTATTAAAACAAAACATCCAATAAAAAATAATAAAAACCTATAGTCATTGTCATTCGGGGATGATGTAAGGATTCTAATGATACCACATACATCAAAATCTGTTCAGGCGTTTAGAAGTTATGGTGGAATAAAGAAGCTCACATACATACATACATACTTACACATTAAACATGCATGAATCCTGAAACATATTACACTCCTGAGCTTGAGCATTGTTTAAATACACGGATTTCAAAATCAAATAGAAGTTTTATGAAAACTGATGTAAAATGAATATACAATCTGTAACAAAAAGGTTCAACAATACTAAAGGATATGTATAGTGTATACCCTCCTCGTTATATATACCCTTTTCGTTACAAATTGTATAAGTAAGATAAAAAGGTTCTTATAAATCTATCAGTAAGAAATTAATTTAAAGAATATAATATACAATGTGTAACAAAAAGGTTCAACAATACGGAAGGGAATGTATGTAATCATCATTATGAACAACTTTCACTATGGGGCCAACCCCGAAATCGTGAAAAAAAAATCAGCTGTTCCATACATTTTGTCCAAGATCAATGAACTTTTTGTATGGAACAGCTGTTTTTTTTTCCGCCATTTCTGGGTTTTCCCCATAGTAAACGTTGCCCATAATGCTGAGTACATACATACCCTTCCGTATTGTTGAACCTTTTTGTGACACGTTGTATAATAATTAAAGAATATTAATTTTACCTGAATAATTGTGATGGACACGGTTTCTGGTTTGATTTCGTCCATCAGCTTCTGATCTTCCGATGGCGGTTCTTCCAAAGGCTCCTTTTTATTTCTGAAATTTACAATAATTATATAACATTATTATACGAGTTGGGAAGAAGCCATCTCTTTTCAACCGACTTCAAAAAAAGAGGATCTCAATAGACTATATGACTGGGTTCTTTTATTGTCCTATTAAAATGTGGCCCATAAATATAGCTGATTAATGAAAAGAAAATGAAAATCTGATCAAAAATAAACAACTTATAATCATTTTAATATCATGCTAGACAGTGAGGCGAAACAGCAAATCGTGACGTCACTTCTCTGTACGCCATATAAATTATATTCTGACAAGTAAAGCGTGACGAAATTTTTGTTTTGTGGTAAAGGGACAGAGTTGACTCTACCAAAAACTTTAAACGCTTATATATCAGAACATAAATAACCGATATAAATTATGTTTTCAATAAACATACTATATTTACTTAAATTCTTCTTCGAAGCTATTGGTTTCAACGATTTAAACATCAGTCATCTACCCTATTCGACTGTCTGTTTTTGTTTATTTATATTACGCATTTACTTAATTATAATTGGCGGTTATGAATTAATTTTGATGATACTTATTTTGATTTTTAGATACTTTGATGGTAGGTTTTGGTTGGTCTTCAGAGGTAGTCGCTTTATATCGTATGGCGCTAGATGGCGCTGTGTGTAATGTCCACTAATATTTATTTATTGTATATATTAATAAGAATAGCTTACTTCCTGCTCCCGGAATGGAACCGGCCACCCTCTCCCCGTATCCTGTTCATGGCGTGTCTATGCCTCGACTCGTGTAAATATTTCTGAAAATAAACCACACGTTTGTCAGATTTTATTAGACATACACGGCCTTACCTAAAATAATCTCGATTCTCTTAGTCACTGCTTAAACTTCTCTGTCCTTTTCTAGCACGTGCAACTTCACGTCAGAGAGAAGATGGCAGAGCATCTTAAGCAGTGACTAACGGTTGAAAAGTTTTTATAAGTAAGACCGACAATGTGTAACAAAATGGTTCAACAATACTGAAGGTTATTATATATATATGTACTCAACATTATTAACAACTTTTACTATGGAGCTAAACCTGAACTCGCGAAATAAAATCAGCTGTAGCATACTAAAAGTTCATTGACCTTGAACATAACGTATGGAACAGCAGATTTTATTCGCTACGCGGAGCGAAAGGAACCACTTCCTCGCAAAAAAAGTTATATTAAAAAAGTAAGTAAGTTCGTATAGGCTGAGTGGCCAGCCCTAGTGTCAGAGTGAATGTTAGTTATATTTATTCCAATAAATATTTAAAAAAAAAGTGACTTTTAACATATATAATTAGTTATTAGGGTTAATAAATTCTATTTTTTATTATAATTATTGGAGCAAATATAATTTTTTTTAGCGGCATGTATTACCACGGGAGCAAGTAAAGAAGCCTCATATCTCACGTTTGTCACAATATATATATATATATTTTTTATACAGTCAAGTGACGAGACGGCAAGACTTTCGCCTGGTGGTAAGCGTCACGCCTGCCACTAACAGTAGCAGTGCCAGAATAGTGAACTTGCGAACACAATCCCGCGCTGCACAGCATTGCGCTCGTCACCCTGAGATATTAGATGTTAAATCTCTTCATACCCAGTAATTTCTCTAGTAACATTGCCTTTTAAACCGGAACACAGTAATGCTTGCACACTACTGCTTGGCGGTTGAATAACTGGCAAAGGTGTGGTACTTCCCCAGGCGGACTCTGCAGTAGAGTCCTATATACCACTACCTTGACTCCCCTAGGTAAGTAATTTACTATTTGACAGCCGTTCTAACCTAAGATACTATTCATATCCTTGAGTTTTGGCGGGAACACGGAAAAAATCATGTCGCTGCATTCTATTATTTTCTTAAACTAGTGTTTTATCGCGAATTAATGATTTAAAATGGTGTTTTCTTAACCGGCTTCAAAAAAGGAGGAGGTCTGTTATGTGGTGTTTTTTTTAAATGTATTTTCATCGATTTCTCCGTCAATTGTGGACCGATGTTGAAAATTCTTAATTTTTATTTGATGGTGTATACTCCTGAGGTGGTCCCATATATATTTTTTTTTAAGTCACTTGTTTTTGAGTGTTAAATTACATGCACGAGTGTGTAATCTGGTGAAACATGTCTTTTTGTGTTATTTCAAAACTCCGTAAAAGTTCATAGTAAAGTCGCCACAACTTTACTAGGGCATGGGCTTGGACTCGACTTTGACTAATTTCGTGTGACTAACTGTAATTTCATGACACATATGACTTGATAATACTATATAAACCTGAACATTAATTACATACTTGACTCTGGCAGAATGCAAAAAGTATGTTACAAAAAAAAAAGTATCTTTTGTGTGGCATGTCAACTGACCGGTCGCTCTTTAGGTATCTTCCCCAGGTCGTGCAGCCTGGCGCGGGCCGCGCGCCGCTTCAGGATGCGCTTGTACTGGCGCGCGTTCACGTACAGCAGCGGCTCCTCGTCCGAGCCCGCGCCCGACGTGGACGCGCCCTCCGCCGCCGCGCCCGCCGCGCCCGCCGCGCCCGCCGCGCCCGCCGCGCCCGAGCTGCTGCCGTTCACCATCTGCACATACACATCCTCGTATACATCAACCTCATCGTCTGCCTTATAGCGCAGTTGGTAGCCTGTCTCAAGGCCGTAGCCAGGAATTCATTTTGGGGGGTCGAGCTCTGGACCAGAGACAATAAGTAACAACTTTAAGACGACGACGATCTATACGTAAGTAGTATGTATAAAACGGTGGGTTGGCGAAGGCATTTCGGGGAGGGTTTGGGGGTCCAAACCCCCCCCGAAATGCCTACGCCCTTGCCTACAGTACAGAAGATTAACTCTCGTAGAAAACGGAACAAACCTAGGTATACATATAACCGCTATCGTTGTTGTAGTTAGAGATAAAAAACGCGTTTTCTATCACTGAATCTGCTATCTTATATTGTTTCCTTGTACTGCCTACGGCCTTGGCATGTCTTCCTTCAGACACAGAATAAATAATACTACTACGTACAGAAAGTTCGCTCCGCAAAGGAATTGAAATAAATAAAGACTCTGTCTACTAGGCAATAAAGTAGCAATTCAACTCGCACAGCGCCGGATACCGCTCGCTATATTCACCTAGATATACCGCTCTCTTTCTATAACGTATGCTTAGTTACGTGCGACGAGGCTAGCGTGCGGGCGCCCACTGACCTCAGCCTTGCATTGTCCTCTCGGAGCGGAACGCCGGCCGCACATTAACCCAAATGAAGCCAATTTGGGTGTACTCATTCTCTTAAAATACCAATGCCCTACCTTAAAAGATACCATTAGAACTATTAAATAAGCAAAATACTGTGAAGCGCCCTACCTTAAATTCAGTTCTAGCTACGGCCCTGTCAGAGCTCACCACCGTACACCGAGAGGACGCTGCTGCCCGCCCTCCGGTGGTACTGGATGCAGTTTTAAGACATACCCGCAATACCCAGGTCTCATCCAGGACCACGGTCCGGGACTTGTGTATTAGCGCGAGAGATGATCTAGATTTTAAGAGATCTTAGCTCTAGGTCTTACCATAACTATGTTGGGCTGGTTGACCATCTGCTGTTGATGCTGCACCGCGTTGACCGTGTTCGCGACCCCCGCCACTTGCACCAAGTTCCCGTTCAGGTTAATAACTGTAAAAATATAGTGATACAGTTGAAAATGGAGTTCCACAGGCAAAACTTTTCGCAGATGACGCCACCAGCAGTACGGATGTGGCAAAAACAAGTTTTCGTTGCTATCTATCTGCTCTTGATGAGGGAATGGTCGATAATCTAGTCCAAGGCAAAATACTGGGTACTGTGCCTTGTTTTAAGAATCTATGCAGCAGTTGACGGCCTGAAAATAGATTTGTAGATTAGATAGTTGTTTACATTTTATAATTGGACAGAGTTTTATTAGCAAGGCAAGATTTCTGTACAAACCAGTATGTGCAGATTCTCCCCGGTAATCCGAGTCTAGTCTCACACACTCACTCACTCACTCATCAGCCAAAAGACGTCCACTGCTGGACGAAGGCCTCCCCTTAATAGGGAGGGGTTGCCATAATCCCCACGCTTGGCAGGCGGCTTGGGGATCGCAGAGTGTGTGTGAGTCTAGTCTAATAAGAGTAAAACCATTAAATAGTAGAAAAAAAAACAAACAAAATGTATGAGATTGACAGTTTACTATGGCCGCATCGACGATGCGCCACCTAGCGGAAAAAAAACGCAGTGTGGATCCCCATTGCGCGTTTGTACAACTGTTTTAAGCTATCCCGATTATTCATTACAGTTTTATGATGTGTGTGATTCAGTTGAGTGTGTGACGCGTTTGTGAGCCCTGCAGGGCTAACATGCGCACCGAGAGAAAATTTTCTCGATTCTTAAAAACAAGGCTACGAATCTGTATAAGTTTGTCTCGTTTTCGCACGACATAAAGACACGACAAAATTTTCTCGCGGTGTGCATGTTAGCCCTGCTGGCATAATATAAGCTTATGCCACCTATATTGAAGATAGAGCGAAGTAGTGGATGGTAGATACACACGAGATGGAGATGACAACAATGGAAGATAGCTAAAAATGGAACGTCACGAGCTAACACTGGAAGGTAATGCGAGATAGCAATGGAAGGTAACGAGCTAAAGATGGAAGGATAGGTGGAAGTGCTTGATCAATTTTTGAACGACAAAAAACTTCTATTATAATAAATCAGCCCGCTCCGCATGACGTTGCCATACCCTTACAGGGTAGTTATAAAGTATCTACTATAAATAAAATGTGTTATCTAAGACCTGCATGTAACCTTTATAACTGCAATTAACAAATTGAGTAGTGAGTATTGGTTATGAGATAAAAATGAAAAGTAAACAACTCATTAAATGGAATGGTAACGAGCTAACAAAGAACGGTAATGAACATTGAGTAACAATGGAAGGTAACGAGCTAACAATGCAAAGTAATTAGTTAATCATGGAATGTAATGAACAAACAATAATGGAACAAAATGAGCTAACATGGAAGGTAATGAGCTAACCATAGAAGGTAAAGAAATAAAAATGGAAGCTAATGAGTTAACAGTGGAAGATAATGAGTTAACAATGGAAGGTAATATGTTAACAATGGAAGGTAACGAGCTCACATGGAAGGTAATGAGCTAACCATAGAAGGTAAAGAAATAAAAATGGAAGCTAATGAGTTAACAGTGGAAGATAATGAGTTAACAATGGAAGGTAATATGTTAACAATGGAAGTCAATGAGTTAACAATGGAAGGTAATGAGTTAATAATGGAAGGTAATATGTTAACAATGAAAGGCAGTAAGATAACAATGGAAGGTAACGAGCTAACCATAGAAGGTGAAGAATTAAAAATGGAAGCTAAAGAGTTAACAGTGGAAGATAATGAGTTAACAATGGAAGGTAATATGTTAACAATGGAAGTCAATGAGTTAACAATGGAAGGTAATTAGTTAACAATGGAAGGTAATATGTTAACAGTGGAATGTAATGAGTTAACTATGGAAGAACCTGTTAACAATGGAAGGTAATGAACTCACCAGCGGGTTGGTGAATGATCTGGTGCTGGTCCATGGCAGCCTGCGCGTTGTTTGACGGCTGGTACAGGAATGTTTGTCCGTCTGGAGTTTGCACCAACTGCATCGGCTGGATACTTCCGCCTGCTCCTGAGCAACGAGATTACTTAAGATTTTCCAAATATTTATTTATTTCAATTCAATTAAATTTATTCCGTATATGGGTATAAAGTATAGGTGGAAATTAATAAAACAATAGTGGCCGCCATATTCTACCTTTCGGCATGCAAAATATAACATCTAAAAAGATTGTGATAAAAGCTAGAAAAAATACACATCATAATAAAATATTGAAAAAGATCATGAAAAAATATCATTGATTGAGTTACATCATCATCAGCCCGGAGACGTCCACTGTAGAACGAAGGCCTCCCCTTTAGACCGCCACACTGTACGACAACCTCAAAATTACTGTGTTCCGTTTTAAGGGCAATGTAACCAGAGAAATTACTGGGTATGAAGAGATTTATCATCTTATATCTCAGGGTAACGAGCGCAGTGCAGTGCGGCGCAGGATTGTGTCGCAAGTTCACAATTCTGGCACTGCTACTGTTAGTGGCATGCGTGATGCTTACCACCAGGCGAACGTCTTGCTCGTCTCGTTACTAGATTGTATTAAAAAACTCAGGGTGACGAGCCAGTGCAGTGACGCGCGCTGGATTATGTTCGCAAGTTCACAATTCTGGCACTGCTGCTGTTAGTGGCAGGCGTGACGCTTACCACCAGGCGAACGACTTTTCATTAATCAGCTATATTTGCGTGCCACATTTTTATATGACAATAAAAAAACTAGTCATCTAGCCTATTGTAAAAAAAAACATACCTTGTAGACCCGATATTGGAAGAACTTGTAGTTGTTGTATTTGTTGACCGCCAGGCGCAGCCACCTGTACCATACAAGAGTTATAAAGCTTTTGTTTAGAAGGACGTAGGTATATGTTAATATTAAGCAACAAAGATGCTGAATTAATATATTGTAATTAAAAAGATACCACTACCTGGATTTGCGGTGTCCCAATCTGATTGCATGTGATAAAAAACAATAATTTAGATTTCATGTTATCAAATTATCCATTAAAAAAATACAACTAGGTAGGACTCTACTGCAGAGGCCGCCTGCGGAAGTACCACACCTTTGCCAGTTATTCAACCGCCAAGCAGTAGTGTGCAAGCAACACTGTGTTTCGGTTTGAAGGGCAATGTTACCAGAGAAATTACTGGGTATGAAGAGATTTAACACCTAATATCTCAGGGTGACGAGCGCAGTGCAGTGCGGCGCAGGATTTTTTCGTAAGTTCACAATTCTACTGCTACTGTTAGTGGCCAGCGAGACGATTACCACCAGGCGAATGTCTTGCTCGTATCGTCACTTAATCGTATAAAAAATTTAAATTTAGTGCGCAACTCGAACTATTCCCCAGGCAGACAGGGGGTCTGATCCGGCCGGGAATACTTCGAGTTAACAGTAACCCTGTATACTATAGTAAATATAATATCCCTGTATACTATTACTATAAGTTTTCTGAGATAATAACCAAAAAAACAGTTCAAAAACACAATCTTTAACAAAAGGTTCAACAATAGGGTATGTATGTACGCAAAGTAAAAGTTGTTCATAATGATGAGTACATACATACCCTGCACTATTGTTGAACCTTTTTGTTATAAATTAACAGTCTTATACTTAAAAAAACTACTCAACCGTTAATCACTGCTTAAGATGCTCTGCCATCTTCTCTCTGACGTGAAGTGTAACATGCAAGAACAAGACAGAGAAGTTTAAGCAGTGACTAAGAGAATCGAGATTATTTTAGGTAAGGCCGTGTATATCATTAAGTACTTATGTGTATCTCAACAAATATCACATAACCGACCTGCAACGTATTGGAAGGTATAGTGTGGACCACAATTTGCTGGCCGTTCGGCCCTTGCAGCATGTGAGGAGTGTTGCCCATCTGCAGCACTTGGAGCTGCTGACCGTTGATCGTCATCACTTGGGTGCCGTCCGATGTTTGCAGCTGGGCGTGCTCCATGGTGACTCACTGGGCGAGGGAAAATATACTTTATTCGTGTTGTTGTATTCGTATGTCATTTGTCGGGTTTTGGGAGTGGCAACGTCTCGTGTTTTAGAACCATACGGTCTAGCGCGACGATGGTAACAGACCCGACGGAATTTTGGCGAACACGATAAAATCATGTCGCTGCATTGTATTATAGACAATGTGTCACAAAACGGTTCAACAATACTTAAGGGTATGTCTTCATCATTATGAACAACTTTTACTATGGGGACAACCCTGAAATCGCGAATAAAAATCAGCTGTTCCATACAAAAAGGCTCGTTGACCTTGGACAAAATGTATGGAACGGCTGTTTCTTTTTCGCGATTTAAAGGTTAGCCCTATAATAAAACTTGTTCATTTTGATGAGTACAATACATACCCTTCAGTATTGTTGAACCTTTTTGTTACACGCTGTATTTACTTAACACGTTTACTGCGGCAAGTAAAATCATAATTCTTCATCTGGTGCGGCGGCGGGCCAAAATGCGCCCCCAATGATATTTCCGCCAGTGCGTGGCAGATCTTTCTAGACCCACCAGCACTAGGAAAGATTAAAAATTGCTATAAATTTGTGGAAACATAATGTATACATTTTTTTTATATTGTTAGAATGACCTTGAACCCAACTTCCTTAGGTTTCATTTGCCCCGGGATCTGCCAAACAGGAAATGAGCAATAAAGCAGGAAAAGCGGAAGGCTGATATCGACCTGAACCGCACTAGAAAGTATTTTTAGTAGTGATGGGACAGAGAAAAATAAGGGGATATCGAAAATAAAACAGAATTATCGTAAAAGAACTGAAAAATGTTTTTATTTACTTATGCCTGTCTTGGAAACATGTTACGCAAAGGTTTTGGTTGCATTTCCTGCAATTTTTTTTTTTCTTAACTTTTTTTTTTGCTTGGGTACTATTAAAGGTTTTACGCAGTCTGTCGTAGCACCCTGCACAATTTCTTCGTTTAGCGCTCATCTCAAGGACATGGTCATTGTCCTTAGGTTTTACTTGATTTTCTGAAATGATTTTTTTTTCTTAATTCCGTTTCGATTTATTAATCATTTATGAGTTTTACCACAGAACTCGCGAAACTGAACAACTTTCCCCAGAGAACATAGGGACAGAGAACAAAAATTTGACCCTCCCTTACAAATTGACAACCAGCTAATTGATTTACTATTACTATGGGAGGTCCAACATTTTTTTTCACGGCTATGTTCTTTGGGGAAGTTGTTCAGTTTCATGAGCACATTCACCTCCTTCAGGGTTGATACCCCCCTTCCGTTACACGCTGTATAAGGTCATTTTAAATTAAGTGAAAATATTTTAAGGGTGTGTTCTAATCATTAAACTGAACAACTTTCTCCAATAAACATGGGTCGAAATATGAAAAAATATTTGTATCTACTAAATCAGTCATCTGGTCGGCAATTTTGCATGGGAGGCCCAATATTTTTTTCATATTTGACCCATGTTCCTTGGGGAAAGTTGTTCAGTTTCATGTGTAGAGCACACCCTTAAAATATTTGCACTTAATTTAAAATGACCTTATACAACGTGTAATTCCAAATGCGCAAAACCTCTCGTGGGGTAACTCAGCCCATGTAACTGAACAGCTTTTGTTCTACGACTTTTGGAATTCGTCAAAAAAATTTGGTTTTTCATACAAAATGAGAAATTGATCGGGCCAATCATTATGAAAAATCATTTTTTTTTGCGAATTTCCAAAAGTCTTAGAACAAACATTGTTCAGTAACATGGGCTGAGTTACCCCACGAGAGGTTTTAATTACATGTTGTATAGGTGTTAGGGTAATCACCGTTGTCCTTCAAGAAGGTAACCCTATTCTCCAAAATTTGTATTTTTCTTTTATTGCTTGCCATCGTTGATTATATCGAACGCTACGTCAGATCAGTTAGATAGCACAACACTAACTGGCGGGGCGCGCGCTCTGTGCGGTATCGGGTCGCCAGCTGCCTGTTGGGAGGGCGGGCCGAAATAGGCCCACTGCCGCACTCAGCGGACGTTTTTCACCGTCAGTGCGATGGTAGGTCGATAAAAGCCTGCCGTTATGTTTTGATGGGGAACACCTACAATTTTGACCGCAAGATGAAAAATATATTTGTCTCTGTCGAATTTTTACAAACACCTGAGATATTCGTTTCGCACAAGCGAGAAGGACAAAGGTTTCTTCGTCCGCACCAGCTGAAGTACCGCGGCAGGCCGATATCGGCCTGTTACGCAGTGAGCGTGTTAATCTTGTGTTTTGTCGCGAATTAATGATATAAAATGGTGGTGCTTATTAATTAAGTGTTGAATTACATGCAGTAGTGGGCGAGTGATAAATCATCATAATCATCATCAGCCCGGAGACGTCCACTGCTGAACGAAGGCCTCCCCCTTAGACCGCCACACTGTACGACAACCTGCCATTTGCATTCACCGGTTGCCCGCGACTTTTACAATGTCGTCGGTCCACCTACTGGGAGGCCTTCCTACGCTACGTCTTCCGGTTCGCGGTCGTCAATCAAGAACCTTTCTTCCCCATCGGTTGTCAGTTCTTCGAGCGATGTGGCCTGCCCTGCGCCAGTTCAACTTGCAAACCTGCGAGCTATGTCGGTGACTTTGGATGATAAATAATGAGATGAAAATATTGTGTCTTTTCGTGTTTTTTTTCAAACCTCCGCACTACCAGGATGACATCTTCATATTTTCCAGTAATTTTGATTTAAACCATAATACTGGGCGATTTCGATAAAATTTATATGGGACCACCTCTGAAGTATCGCCTACCAAAATAATCATCAAAATCGATTCATATTTGGCGGAGTAATCGCGAAACATGTACAAAACATAGGTAATAAGTACCAACAAAGTACTATGTTTTTAAAGTTTAAAAATGAGTATTTTATTTATTATAATTAATTTATTGAAATTAATTAATTTATTTTGGTTTAGTCCGGTAATTTTGATTTAAACCAAACTACTGGGCGATTTCGATAAAATTTATATGGGATCACCTCTGAAGTACCTACCTACACTCAAATATCGCCTACCAAAATAATTATCAATAATTAATTTTATTATTATAATTATAATAAATATAATTTATTATAATTAGTAGTAGTGTTTCCACACTTTGTGTACCTAGGTAGGTATTTATATATCTTGAAAGTTTGAACAGTAACAAAAATTATGACCTCTGGCAGGACTTGAACCTGCATACGATCAATCAGTGGGTTTCCCTCACAACTGCTGCTGTTGTTTTGTTTTGGAAACACAAACAAAACACAATGTGTGGAAATACTTCATTAAAAATTCAATAGGTTACCTTACAATGACGTAACTACGTACTATAGGTATTTACCACAGAAAAGCGAAAGCCCTATACTTCTATAATGCCTCTTCTGTAGGTACTAACCCACAATAAACCTATATATAGGTAGGTATACTAGAGTACACGCTCTATAATAATTTATAGTCTGTCCGGCTCCCTAAAATTTGTTAAAGGACCTAAAGGTATCCAACATAACTATTATTAGATTCCATTATTCAAGAACGACAATGTTATCAGCAGGTAAAAGGTACTAGAAGACACCGATAGATAAGAAAATAATAATTATTATGGAATTTCCGTGTGGTTGGTTTTCACTGGTAGGACATATCGAACTCAGTAGCCATAATTATGTGGGGTAAGCAATTTTATTAGATTTAGTTCACATAGAGCAAGTGGATATTTTGAACTGTAGCAAAGTTACTAATTCGTAAAATAAAATACCACGTCACAAGAAGTGCGAGGTCGTGTGGCGAGCAACGTTTACAAAATGGCTGCTTTTCATGTAATATTATCAGGGATTCCAAACTATAATCGTGCGTAATATTCTAAAGTTTCATTATTTAACAGGGAAAAGCCGGTGCGCCCATCTCCAAGGAATAATCCGCGAAAATAAATTGTTCACTTACATTGGGTCCTCACTGGAATTTCGATGATTGGTTGACAAAAGATAGACCAATGGTCGAAGTCAATGATCGCGAGAAGGCAGTAGATTGGTTCGGCGCATTACCACTCCCAACGAAGAGCGGCCGGACGACTATCCAATCGTTCACGTAATTAATGCGTTGTCTATGGTCTCAATTAACCAATCTCGACGAAAGAGAGCGAAAATTTAAAAATCTACCAGGTAATGAAAGATATAGTTATTATGACGTTATCAACATTATTTTACAATATAATACAACTTTTTTGATTGCAACAGCATTATCATTACAAGTTTCATTCATAATTATAGAGAAATAAACTATTTTGTGTTTCTACGATTCAAAACAAACATTTTATAATAGCAACATTGTTTAACCATAGACTGAAAAACAGGGTTTGTCTTTGAAAGTGTGTAACAAACTCACAAATATAAAGTATTTTTTTCTGTATTTGAAGCATGAATCTTGTTTTGATCTCTTTCACGCCAATACAAATCAGTGTCTACTCTTTTCTATTTGTTTTCAATCTATAACTATAAAAGGCTTTGTCCTGACTGACTGACTGACTGACTGACTGACTGACATATAGACAACGTACAGCCCAAACCGCTAAACGTAGAGACTTGAAATTTGGAGGGTATGTTTTTGGAGAGGTGTAAACGCCCACTAAGAAAGGATTTTTCGAAAATCAACCCCGAAGGGGGTTAAATGGGGTGTTAAAGTTTGTATGAAACTTTTTATTCTCTGGTTCGATTGATACAAAACTTGGTATACATATTCTACTATAAAAATAAGAACATACGGGTGTCACAGTTTTTTCAAAATCAGCTCCCGTTAGTATAAAAAAAAAAACGAAGTTTTAGTGATAGTACGTTTGTTTCTCCTTAACTTTGTAACGGCTGTACATATTCAAATGAAATTTGGTATAGGGATGGGGATAGATGTGGGGATGGGGGTGGGGGTGGGGGTGGCGATGTTACTGGGAACGGAGACGGGACGGAGATAGGCATGTTAATATTAAGATTACAATTGGTATCGGGATGGGGATGGGGATGGGGATGAGGTGGGGATGGGGATGAGGATGGGGTGGGGATATGGTGGGGATTTGGTGGGGATGGGATGTGGATGTGGATGAGGCTGGGAACGGGGATGGGCGTGTCCATATTAAGATGAAAGTTGAAATCGGGATGGGGTGGGGATGGGATGTGGTGAGGATGGGGTTCGGGATGGGGATGAGGGAGGGAACGGGGATGGTGACGGGGATGGGCGTGTTCATATTAAAATTACATTTGGTATCGGGATGGGGATGGGGAAGGGGCCGCTTATAGGGATGAGGCTGGGAATGGGGACGGGATGGGCGTATTTATTGGTCGGCTGAACAGATGGAGCTGCATTTTTGGATAGGTAGTTATAGCATAAGGTTCGGAAACGGACATAGGCTATTTTTTTGTAGGTCCACGCAGACAACTGTTTGACGGACATAATTATTATAGATACTGTACAGCCTAAGCTGCTAAATTATTTTTTAATCTATAACTATAAAAGGCTTTGTCCTGACTGACTGACTGACTGACTGACTGACTGACATATAGACAACGTACAGCCCAAACCGCTAAACGTAGAGACTTGAAATTTGGAGGGTATGTTTTTGGAGAGGTGTAAACGCCCACTAAGAAAGGATTTTTCGAAAATCAACCCCGAAGGGGGTTAAATGGGGTGTTAAAGTTTGTATGAAACTTTTTATTCTCTGGTTCGATTGATACAAAACTTGGTATACATATTCTACTATAAAAATAAGAAGATACGGGTGTCACAGTTTTTTCAAAATCAGCTCCCGTTAGTATAAAAAAAAACTAAGTTTTAGTGATAGTACGTTTGTTTCTCCTTAACTTTGAACGGCTGTACATATTCAAATGAAATTTGGTATAGGGATGGGGATAGACGTGGGGATGGGGGTGGGGGTGGGGGTGGCGATGATACTGGGAACGGAGACGGGACTGAGATAGGCATGTTCATATTAAGATTACAATTGGTATCGGGATGGGGATGGGGTGGGGATGGGGTGGGGATTTGGTGGGGATTTGGTGGGGACAGGTGGGGATGGGATGTGGATGAGGATGAGGCTGGGAACGGGGATGGGCGTGTCCATATTAAGATGAAAGTTGAAATCGGGATGGGGGTGGGGATGGGATGGGGTGAGGATGGGGTTCGGGATGGGGATGAGGGAGGGAACGGGGATGGGGACGGGGATGGGCGTGTTCATATTAAAATTACATTTGGTATAGGGATGGGGATGGGGAAGGGGCCGCTTATAGGGATGAGGCTGGGAATGGGGACGGGGATGGGCGTATTTATTGGTCGGCTGAACAGATGGAGCTGCATTTTTGGATAGGTAGTTATAGCATAAGGTTCGGAAACGGACATAGGCTATTTTTTTGTAGGTCCACGCAGACGACTGTTTGACGGACATAATTATTATAGATACTGTACAGCCTAAGCTGCTAAATAATTTATTATATTACATTTGATCATCCTCAAGCAAACTTAAAGACTTGCAAGCGGCTTGGAAAAAATGCAATAATATACGTATTTTAGTGATTCAATTGAGTTGGGCCCCGATTTAACCGAATTCCAGTATTCAACATTACTACGCGGGCAAAGCCGCGGGCAAAAGCTAGTGCTATATAAAGTATCATAAAAAAATGGAAGCAAACACAAAGTTTATAGTTTATGGTTGCCATTTTGTTTTGCGAAAACGACGCTATCATCAATTCGATTGTGATTTTGATCGTGTTATTGAAATTTAAATGAAACTCATTGTCTTACTATTGAATTTGTAAATAAAATCTACTAATGCTGGTAGACTCAAGGCAGTCGTAAGATGAATTCCTCAATTACTGACGACTTGACCCGTGAAAACTTAGCATTGGAAACTGCTAAGTGTCTAAGTAGGTTATGTTTCAAAAAAGGAATTTGTTTTCTCTTGTTTTCTTTGACAATATTGTGAAAAATCTACATGTTTTTAGGGGAAATATTCACAAATACCGAGAGAGTGAACGCATTGCAACGAGAAATCGTGGAGATCAATTTGTCCATATCTGCGTACATTGAGGAAAGTCGTAAAAACTTTGAAGAACTAAGCTTGGAACAAGCTAACAACGCTACGACCTCTCACCAAGTCGTTCAGATACTATCCAAAAAATGTAAGTTGCCTTCTAACATCTTTTTTTGATTCTAAACTTACACCTGGAAAGTACCCAATATAATAAGAGAAAATCTAATTTCAGAAATGTTACTATGTCTTCGCCCACTCCCGTCAATAACAGAAGCCATAGGATGACCAAAACCAACCAAGAAGACAACAATAACATAAGCAAAATCAATGAACGTCAGCATGCTCGCTCGTTCATCACCTGGTATAAGCATATGATAGATAATGACCGGAATAATCTCGGGTTGTACTTATCTGACGACGCAATACTTGAATGGTTTGGCCGCACCATCAAGAATAGAAAGAAAGTGACTGCCTTCCTCAAGTATGACATGCAATGTACCAGTCATGATTTCACTACAGTTGAAAGTATTGAGAAGATCGAACTGAGAAGCGATAGATTGCAGAGGTTAGTTTAAAAAAAAAAAAAGTTTCATTAAGGTTTTAACCTACTTTGTTTTGTTTTCATTGTGACCCGTTCTGTAAAACTATCGTTTGAAATAGTTATAGAATAGAATAGCCTTTATTTTAAACATTCCTTTGAAATAGTTAGTTAACTTTAAAGAAGTAATGTTTCGCTCAAATTTTTTTTCTAAGTTCATTTTCGATGATAATTTTTAAAGGAACAACTTTAACTTGTTATAAACCGGAAATGTTATCAGGTTATTACTGTCAGTATCTATTACTAGACTATAGTTTTCTTATATTCTCACTTCTTATTACAGAAAAGAAGATTCAGCCTTGGCCAGCCCACTAAACTCACCAGAAGTAGTAAAAAGTGAAAGAGCTAGCAAAAGAAAACTGTTTCAACCAAGCAGTAGCCCTGAATGGGCTGAGGGTTGCAAACCACTTGTTGGCACAGGTGAAAAAAAAAAGAAAAAAGAAATTGAAAATGAGGACATACAATGTAATGGCCGTAAAAGATTGTTTTCTGATGACGATACGGGAAGAGGCGATGGTGCTCTCGGGCGAAAATGCAAACGTAAATGTATTCATGATTCTACAATTACTCCTCCGAATAAAGAAATAGGTCAAGGAGACTGTTTGCCGTCAACAAGTGGTACTGATTCTGATAGATCTCATGATGCTTTGAATGCACAGTTACCAAAACTGGCAGTAGAATGCAACGGCTACATTGAGTTTACTCGGTCTAGAAATAGCCGATGTGTGGACTCTATGAAATGGGAGCGAAAGTGTAAAATGCAGATAAGCTATTCAGACGACCCATTGAATATTGGGGAGTATGTTATATGGATGCTGAGGTACACAGATGAGACGAAATGTCGGAGAAATTTGCTTGCAGCATTTGAGGAGGCTGCTAAGGAGGAGTCTAAGAAAATTTGAGGCGTTGATATAATAAAACATGGCAGCATCACAAATAAAACAATCTGCATGGTATAATACTCGTCCTGATAAATCACAAAATGGTTTTAAAAAACCATCAACTGGCAACATATTAATTCCAGACTAAGCTATGAGCTCTACCTTCCACATTGTGGAGAATTTTACGCCAAGGGGATAAAACATAAAAAAATGTGGTATATCGACCCGCCGCCATCATGCTTTTTTCAATGTTTCCATGTATGATGATAGAATTTATTTATATGTATCAGAGTCTTCTACCCACACTATCATTGCGAGCGGAAGCTTATAAAAAGTGGGAGGCAGGTGGATATGCCAGCTTCCATAGAAAAATGTTAGAACCCCTTTGACATTAGCCAGTTTTAATTCTGGCATGTCGGTGTCAAAATTCCAGCAACATCATCATAATTAGCTATTACAGTCCACTGCTGGACTTCGCCGTACCCGTGAAGTTGACTGGCTCATATCCACTAAAAGCGAAAACAAAGTTTGCTTTAAACTGGTATTAAAAATCTAACATTATACAACGTGTTACAAAAAGGTAGTAATGCTGAAGGGTATTTGTACTCATCATTATGAACAATTTTTACTATGGGACCAACCTTGAAATAAATTAACTGTTCCATACAAAAAGTTCATTCACGTTGGTCAAAATGTATGGAACAGCAGTTTTTTCGTGATTTGAAGGTTGGCTCCATAGTAAAAGTTGTTCAAAATGATGAGTACATACATACCCTTCAGTGTTACTACACCTTTTTGTAACACGTATAAAGTTTTATTTTCTGCCCGTATTCCAAACCCTCTAAAAATATTTGCGCTCCTTGCAATTATTTTGATAACCATGTGATAATGAAGATATTGTATTTTTTCATACATTATAGAATTTATTTTTATGTAGTTTTATGATTATGATACTGTTTATATTTTGACCAAGCTGTACCTCGAAGTATTATGAATTACATCTTTAAGGCCTGATTTTTCAATTATCTGTTAACAGCTGAATGAGGAATTGTTATTTTAATGGACTAATTGACTTTTCAAAAGAGGCATCCCCACCCAGGGCAAACATTTATTTGACGAACATATTAGATGTTTGTTCTGTGTCTGGGTGTAGTATGTATTTACAAAAAAAAGTATATAAGTATTCTATCACCTATCTATAGAAACAATTTAGTTTCTATAAGACTTTTTAAAAGTCTTCTACAGTTTGCCTCTTTGCTGATTTATGAGACATAGACATAGGACGACAGAAAAAAAAACATTCACCTCCTCTGCCGTCTCGCTTCGTGATGTCGGTATTTGGTTTGTATTTTAGACTCATCGATGAAATTTATTTCTTTGTTACTTAACCGACAATTGAAGAATCGGCCTTACCCTAAGTTATTAAACCGGTGGTCAGTTTACTTCTAGGTTATCTCAAAACTTGATTAGTTGTATTATATTTCGATAACTTAATCATGTGAGAGGTAATTTCGTTATGTATAACCCATTGAGCTAATATCTATCACAATCGTACAAAAAAAAATGTCCGCGCCAAATCTCGGCGCAAGCTATTCAGTGCGCCGACTTTTTGAACGACTTGAACTACGATACACAAGCGCTCAAGCATACATTGAATAATATACAAGTCTAAATTCGAACAATTGTGAACTATATAATGCACGCATAGGTATGTACAACGGCACTCGGACGTTTTTTGACTGTTTTCACTTAGAGATTGTGGCTCTTTAGATATTAGCTCAATGGTATAACACTAAGATTTTTGATATGTACTTCTTACAGATTTTACTATAAAAGGCACCATTCAGTTCTTTAAAAATAACAGAACTAAATATATTAACTAGATGCAAGAAAAAATTGCACTTTTCTGTAATGATATTTTCATTACAGAAAAGTGCAATTGTGTCAACTTTTCGGATCATCAATTCAATAAGTAGTACATATTGAAGATTATCTTTTAATTTAGAATATTCTTAGTTTTAGATAGTATAACATTAACATATTATAGACGTTAGTAAGTTCCCAGGTTCATATTTTCTTTTCATCTATTTTTTCCACAATTCATGAGATATCTCATTTATATACAGTAAAAAAGAATAGGTAACTGGTTTACTGAATTTCGATCTCTGTTTTCGATTCCGCTTTAACCACCGATTTGTTGTTTCTCTATGTTTAGTTTTTTATAGGGATTGTAATCTTAGTTATAGTTTTAGCTTAGAAAATCGCCGAAACTGTTATACCATTTTCTACAGCATACCATAGTAAAATAAGATTATTTTTATCTATCCTAGGAATCTGGGCGTAAATGGTCAGCCCTATTGACTAATAGACAACCTGCTAAACAAATCTGCTAAAGATCTGTAAAAACATAACTTTTCATATGGAAGCTACCATAAGCTACTAAATTGTCACAGTCAGTGGCAATACTGACTGGAAAAACAACATCCAATCATCTTTCTTCCTCTGACTGTCCGACTATAGGGTTGGTAGGATAGATCAATAGGGTAGATTACTGATTTTTATATCGTTGGAACCAATAGCTTTGATGAAGGATTTAAGTAAATATAGTATGTTTATTGAAAAAATAATTTAAATTGGTTAATAATGTTCTGATATATGAGTGCTTAAAGTTTTTGTTAGAGACAACTCTGTCCCTTTCCCACAAAACAAAAAATGACGTCACGCCTTGTCAGAATAGAATTTATATGGCGTACAGAGAAGTGACGTCACGGTTTACTGTTTCCTCTCTCTCTGTCTAGCATGACATTAAAATGCTTATAAGTTGCTTATTTTTGATCAGATTTTCATTTTCTTTTCCTTAATCGGCTATATTTATGGGCCACATTTTAATAGGACAATTAAAAAAAACCAGTCATCTAGCCTATTATTTACGATAGTGGTGCTCCTATTAATTTCAACTCTTTTTTTTGCCAAGCTTTAGTTTAGCCTTAGCTATTACATCAAAACGCTTAGAGAATGGTAAAACAGTTTTCGTTCGTAACATGTGCTAGATTTTGTTTATAGTAAATAGACACAATATTCGCGACTCTCCCATGTGCTCAAATTTTTCAAGGTGTGTTAATTTGTTCCAGACATTCTCTTCTTCGTGGAATTGAAATGCCTCTTGTTTTATACGGTGGAACCATTTAGCTTCTAGACTTGCCTTTAAAACACTTGTTGCTTAATTTAACTTCTATGCAAAATAAATATATGATATATATTGGGTGGACGTTTTTACACAGCGCCATCTAGCCCCAAAATAACCAGAGCTAAGATAATGTCACGTAACTTTATGCGGTGTTTTTTTCTCTTATGTTTTGGCATAGTACGTTGTGCATTCTGCCAGTGTCTATGAATTTTCAAGTTTATACAGCATCGTCGAGTCAAATATGTCAAAATCATAATCGCACGAAATTAGTCGTAGTCTAGTCCAAGTCATGCCCTAGTAAAATTGTGGCGACTTTACCATAAGCTTTTACGGAGTTTTGAAAACAACACAAAAAGACATGTTTCACCACATTGTATCAATTGCCCACACTTGTGCATGAAATTCAACACTCAATTAATAAAACATCACCATTTTTTTTACATTAATTCGCGAAAAAACACATGTTAATATAAACACAAGAAAATATTTGAATGCAGCAACATGATTTTTCCGTCTTCCTGCTAAAACTCTTTATGCGGCGTTTTATTTCTGGCCCTTTGTTACTAAATATAGATTATGTCTAGAAAACTTTAGGGTACGAACAGAATGATAAAGCAGAGGCATTTCAACAAGATTCGGTAGGTAACTTTTTTGAATACTGCGCTTAGCACATCAAATCTGTTTTAAATTCAAAAGTTTTTCGGGTTCAGAGAGCAATGGAAACCCAGTGATTTTCAGAAAATGTAAGAGTAAATGGTTTATTTTAGTGTAACTTGCAGATATTGCATTGCATGGTATAGGTGTACCCCAGGGCAATGCATTGGGGCATATGTTTTACTCTTTATTTTCTGTTCTGTGTCAGTCATGTTCCATATTATTGTAGCTAGCTAGAATTAGACAATGGATTGTAATAGGTTTTCGAGTGTATGTTAATTATTTACTTTTAAGTTTTATGTTGTTACTCATTACTTGAGAAGTAATGTTATGGAAGGTTTTTTGTTCTAATTATGCTAGAGATGTGTAAGATGAATAAACTTGTTTTTAAATGGATGTATTTTTTTTTCTTGGTTATTATTTTACCTGTTTATGGTTTCGGGCTTGGCGTTTTACTGATGGCGAAAAATTATAACGTTATAAGCCATGCGACCACCTAAGCGGGACGCGCCTCTTGGGAACATAGTAATAGATTTCATATTACTATGCTCATTGATCCAACTTCACAGATAAACTTTAATAATATTTCTCGCTTGCTTGCGTCATAGAAAATATAACAATATTATCTTGTCTATGACGCAAGCGCATAACCGTCATAACCCAGTATATTACAGGGTTATGCAAGGTTTTTAACGACACACGACAATATAGCTCGTGACGAACCCTGACCAAGTACCTACTACATTAATACAAATATTACTGGTCTGAATGAAAAAAGAGGTGTTCCCAAAAGATCACCAAAGTCAAACAATGGGGAAAGGAAGGATATTTAGTATGTTGCCAATATGTGGCATAGTTACTGGCATAATAATAAAATACTTACATAACGAATTTAAATTTTTATTGGTAAAAAAGGACAAATCTAACCCATTCTTACCTTTACAGTATAATCATAGAGTAAGTAAACCTAATAGTATAATGCGCTATTACAGTGATCTTATTACTTTTTTCTCAATCATGGTCTATAATGCGTCCATAATTCGAAGAACAGTCAGCGTCAAATAGATTCTGACAAAATATATATTGGAGTATGTATAAAAGGTTGTAATGAGTTTATGGCTTTTCGAATTCTTGAATGCTAACATCTTTGACGCTGACTGTACTAGAAAATAACGAATAGAGTATGTGACATCAGTCTTTCTCACATAATATCACAGCACTGAAACCTATGGGCAAGTTATTGACCCAAAACTCAAATCAGTGCTTGTCACACAAACTGTTACATTAATATCTCAACTAAACATTTCAAATAACAGATTTCGGGTAATCACTGAAAAATGGACCACAACCACTGAACTATTTTGGTAATATACTCGAATGTATTTCTGACTTGTCATGTCGTAAGCTAAATTAGGCGTTGTTGCGACATTTGCTTGTCAAAATTGTATTGAAATTAATATAAAATAGTAAAATACTTCCCCCCAAAAATACTAGACCCAATCCATTTTTTATATCTTTAATTCTTTGATTATGTATATGACAGGTATATAATCAAAGCTTTAATAAATCCTACCAATACAAGGTTTTGCCAGGTTTGTAATTTTAACTAACCAGTCACCATCACCGCTCGATTCTCTAGACTAGGCCGTTTAATGACATTTCATACTTGACGTTGGATGAGATCCTTCCATGTGCATTCAATGGTGATAGTGATCGTAAAACAGAATGTTGATTAAACAATATAACATTGAGCAATCTAATAATATTCAAGAAGTTCTTAAACACTACATAATAAACTACTTATACATATTGTTATCAGATCTAGCTACATTTTCCGTGGCACCACTATGGCAAACTTTAATACAACAACTCACAACATGGCTAAAGGACTTGTATCCAGTGCCAATAAATTTAAAAAAAAAACAACTCTCAACATTATTTTCCCACAACAGATAAAAATGACATTGTTGCTTTTAGCATGAACAAATAGCTTAAGGGCCAATATCCATTACAGCTGACTGCGGCAAAGCTTTATGGTACTGATTACTTGTAATCCCACTAGTGCCAACATACAACCATAATTAAGTGCAAGAGGGATGGCATGCAATCATTATTCACTTTCAGGCTTTCGGAATAAGACAACTGAGTAAAAATTTTTATGTCTAGTTTTACATAGAAAATGATAATACGCTTTTTTTTTATACAGCCGACTTCATTTTCGTCTACCTGGACGACATCTCCATATTTGCCAGATATTTTGATTTATTCCAGTAATTATGATTTAAAAACCAAACTACTAGACTGATTTTGATAAAATATAATATATGACCACCTCTGAAGCATCACCTACCAAACAAAAAAAGTATCAAAATCTATTCATTTATATTTGACATATAATTGACCAACACACCCAGTAACTTCTGCTCATGGCACAGCCGATCGCAGAAAGAAAAATAAATAGGTAACAAAATAAAAAATAAACTATTCATAATTGGCGGAGTAATCGTATAACATACATAGAAAAACGAATATATAAGAAAAAAAAACATACAGTCGAACTGAGAACCTCCTTTTTTGAAGTCGGTTGAAAAATATAATCACACTGGTTTGTAAAATTTCAGCCATCAGATGAGCCTAGTATCACCCAACAAACCAATAAAATAGAGGAATGCAGAATAAATGCTGAAGATCCGTTTGAATCCATTACAAAATAGAATAAAGTTGTTCAGTAAAATAAATTCTAATCTATAAGATAGATACACACAGTACATACTGAGATGTCTATGAAAATTGCATTGTCCAATATTAGCATAAATTTTAATAATAATAATAATATAATAATAATTCTTTATTTCGGACACATGATCCATATAAAAACACATAATAAAATAAAGAAAGTCAAATACTTAATTTTTAATTAAAAAAATAACTACTTAGGTGGCAATAGCCACCCAACGTTGGTAAGTTGCAGTCAGGGTTCAATCTGTCAGCAAAGCTTTTTATTATCGTGTTCTTACACGTTTCAACTCTGGACATAAACGATGCAATTCGTTTGCGCTGTATTGCGTTAAACGAGTCCACTCGCGACTCCGTGTACATCTCGGAGGCACTACAATAACATTCCAGGCCCATCAGGTGCCTGAAAATGTTATTGTAGGCCACACGTAACGCGCTGTGCGCCTTCTGGGTGTATTTAGTCCAGAGTTGACACGTGTAAAACGATTGACAGAAGGATCGGAATAAAGTAAGTTTCACGTCAGGCGCCGCCTTAAAGAACTTAATATGAAAATTACTAATATACATAGTATAAACAGTTTCCTTATCAGCAAAACATTGTGATTTTTCATGGCATTATTTAACAGCTACTTATAAACAAACAGTTTTACCTTGTTAGGTTTTTTTATGTAACAACAGCAAAACCCAAAAGTAGGGTATGTTCCCATCTTTATCCTAAACATATCAGTACATTTTTACTAATGTGTTGCCTGTATATATCCCTCTGTCTAGAACATGAAAAACAGAAGATTGCGATGCACCCCCAAATATTTAATGTGGAGATATAAATGACTGCACCCTCTCATGTGTAATTTAATAGATCTTTCTAATCGAGAATTATCTCATTGTTGCCATAATTCATTTAACAGTTTTTTCGTGTTTGACAAACTTGACAAAAGTTTTTTTTAATATCAAAAGCTCAACTTTTACAATAGGTATATATTTACATATGTCTATTGTAGATGTTGAGTTTTTCTCTGAGCTGATGTCTCATGTGACTCTAAATATGAAGAATTTCGAAAGAAAAAGTCAATAGCAGCACATACTGTTTCTTTGTATTGATTGTTTTCTTGTTGTTCATTATGACTGTGTTTGTATTATCCTGTCCTACTTTTTTATGTTAGAGTGTTACATTTCATTTCTTCTTTCGCTGTCACCGCTATCCCTTGTCAATAGAATAAGCATGGTCTAGCCAGTGTCGTTGATTTACATGAGCTTTTAAATACCAAAAATCCCAAAAACTTTAATTAGTATACTTTTTGCACTTCAGTTGAATATGCAAGTTTACAATGCGATGCAAAAAATGATAAACATTTTAACTAGTATCAAGAAACAGATACACAAAGAAATTGAATGCTTTGTTAAGTTACTATCAGTAAATTAGTTTCGTTGTTTTTTGTAAACATAATCCATGCCTCTCATTGCCATCAAAAAACTTTTACCTACTTCCCTACTTTGATGCCCTTGTAATATCAGAATTCTCAATTCCGGGTGTTTATTCATTCTGTAAAAACAGTTATGTACTAAAATGCATTGTAATGTGCATTGAATGGCTATAACTATCTAGTAGATTACACCAATGTTGACATATCCTATTTAAATATAACAATACTTGGCAATTATGATTATCACACCATGAAGACAGCAACAGGAATTTATAACCATACACACATCTACAAAGGTGCATCAAAGCTTCCATCATCATTAAACGCATTTACCTCTTCTAATTCTTCTTTTGCATCATTATCTAATGCGGGGTCGTTGACTGGATTGTTCACCTTCAAAGATGAACTTAGCTTCGGAGGTAGAGGTGCAGGGGTAACTTTTGGAGATGGTGATGGCACTGGCACACTCTTTGTTGTCAATGCTGATTTTAGTTTCTCTATTTCCTTTTCTAGCTCTTCTATCTTCTGCTTTTTCTCGGCTAACTGACTCGTCATTGTGTCTTTCTCTAATCGTAAAGTCTCCAACATAGCACTCTTACTTACTTGTAGATTTTTCAGAGATTGTAACTCTGTTTTGCATAGATCGACATCGACGCGTGTGTGGTTCACTTGGATTTCTGATTTCATCAGTCTACTCACATGATCGGTCAAATTGTTCCGCAATTCCAGTTTTTTTTGCTCCAAGTCAGTTACTTTGCCTAAGTAAGTGTCGCGTTGTTCAAGCACTGTGAGAGATTCTTCCATGCAGGTCGCGGACTGCCGCGTACACTGGTGCATTTGCGTAGCCATTGCCTGTAACTTAACACGTAATTCTGTTTCTAGACTCCAACTATTTATGAGGGAAAGCATCAACAGTATGGTTACGGCGAAGACAGCGTACATAGGCCATCGACGCATGTTCTCTATACCCATATTCACAAGCAGGCCACCAGAGTATTAACGAAAGTTTACTAAGAAAATCACAATATGTAATTGAATCAACTTTTTTGATAATGAAAAGGAATGAGAATGAGAAAAGGCGCAGGGATTTTACTTTTACTTTACGTTTTACGTTTGGCAATAAAATAATACGAAACGAAGTAAAAATGACAGTTGATTGATATTGATAGCTTGACAGACGACCACGACAGTGACAAGTTCCAACCAATAAGCGGATCTTTTTTTTAATTTATTTTTCTTAGTTATTGGATCGCATGTTTTTGAAATTATAATAAAATTAAATTTATTAATTAGTCATAGTCATAGTCGAGTCCAAGTCATGCCCTAGTAAAGTTGCTTTACTATGAGCTTCAACGGAGTTTTGAAAACAACACGAAAATACATGTTTCACCACATTATATCACTTGCCCGCACTCGTGCATGTAATTCAACACTCAATAAATAAAATACCACTATTTTTTACCATTAATTCGCGATAAAAACACAAGTTAAAGAAAATAATAGAATGCGACGACATGATTTTTCCGTGTTCCCGCCAAAACTCAATAAGGGATCTTCCATGCTTCTTGGTTCCATTCCAACCCATAAACAAAAAACCGGCAGGTGGCCATGGCAAAAACATGGTAGCCTGCTGGAGCTAGCCTCGCGATATAATATATTTTAATTTTTATTTGTAGTTAATTTTGTCAGCTATTGTTTCAATTACAAAATCACATTATGATCATAAAAATCAACGTAATCAACATACAAATACATAATTTGATGATTTAACAATCATCAAATTATGTGTTCCTATCTCCGGCAGCCTTCCCTTAAATTGTCGGTCTGAGTCATGGAGAAAGTTTAGCTTGGTAGATTTTTTATTTGCGGCTATGGCAGCATAGTGATCACGTGACCAAGTTCTATGGTCCATAGACAGCTATCCTTCATCGACTTCTTTGGTTTATAGCCACGAGGTTTTTAGAAAATAATTCAATTTTTAGTGAATTATTAGGAAGCTAATTCACTTTATTGGAACAAAATGCCACCCAGTAATCCTTTGCCACCGAAAGAGAATGCACTTTTCAAAAGAATCCTGGTATGTACGGTTGTAAACACGATTTGATTTTGGGTCACTTGTCATTCTCGGCGAATATCTTAAAAATTATGAAAGAATGTCTCCGAGCCGACAATATTTCAATGTTATTATGTAGTTGTGAGCCTACTGCTTCCACTAATCTTCACTATCAATACACTTTATGTAAATTAAAATATAATCTAAGCTTAGAGATTTTTGGTACTTTTTCCTGAGCTATTAAGACTAATAATAAATAGAGGTTACATTTGCAATAAATTAGTACTTCGTTATCTTCCAGCGTTGCTATGAACATAAACAATACAAGAATGGTTTGAAATTTGCGAAGCAGATTCTGTCCAATCCAAAATTTGGAGAGCATGGAGGTAAGATATTTCCTGTATAAAAAATAAACATTGCTAATGCTTAAATTATCATCCAACACAATTTTATCTAAGAATTGGTATTACTGCAGCTAAAAATAGAGGTACTTATAGCCATTATTTTCGAAAAACCTGCTCTCTTTAAGGGTTCCTCACAGATTAGCATGACTTAGATCCAAGTCCTGACATAATCTAGCACTCTGCACTTTGAATTATCGTAGGTTTCTGGTTATTTTATTTTGCCTAATGCTCTTTGGCTCTTTGCTTTGCGGTAACTGTGAAGAAAGTGAAAATTTACAAAATATTTTGATTATTTGTTTTTATCTCATGTGAAGCAGACCTATAGAGGATTTATTTCTGAAAATATTAATTACAGAGTTGGCTGTTAATATGAATGCAAATAATTATATATAGAGTCTATAAAAGTTCTTAAGCTAGTTAGTTTGACTTAGACTTTATTAAAGCCTAGAAGGTGTATGATTCATTTGACACATTAAAATAAGTTTATGTATTATTATTTATTTATTTATTTAATGATAGGCGAGCAGCATTATGCTGATGTGCCTATATCAAACAGCATTTGTCAGTATTTGTCTGTTAAGTCTATCTTCTCCTTTTTTATCCATTTATCCAGACTATTCTTAAATGCGTTTATTAGTATGTATTTACAAAAAAAATATGTATATAAGTATTCTATCAGCTACCCGGTTTCCATATTACAAGCATTGCTTAGTTTGGGACTAGATGGCGTTGTGTGAAAAATGTCCACTGATATTATTTATTCAAGATATTACATTTACAATTGTTACTATTGTATTCACTTTTAGATGTTCATGCTAGATGCGAGAATGTGAAGAAAAATTTGAAACAACTGTAAACAAGGCAAACAAAAAGACAAAGCTATAAAACTTTATACCTTCTTTCTTTGCATATTTCAGAAACTCTCGCAATGAAAGGATTGACGTTAAATTGCTTGGGTCGCAAAGATGAAGCATACGAGTATGTACGTAGAGGGCTGCGCAATGACCTCAAGTCTCCAGTCTGCTGGCACGTGTACGGCCTTCTCCAACGTTCCGATAAGAAGTACGATGAAGCGATCAAATGTTATCGAAATGCTCTCAAATGGGAGAAGGAGAACATACAGATCCTACGAGATCTTTCACTGCTTCAAATTCAGATGAGGGATTTGGAAGGCTATAAAGTAAGTTTAAATAAATCACTCACAAGTTACAATTACTCTTTTTAACCAAGTACAAAATGCGACTTATCATCACAGAATAAATAATAGTTCTATGTACAGAAAGTTCACTCCACAAAGGAATTGAAATAAATAAGGACTATCAACTGGGAAATAAAGTAGCAATTCAACTCGCACAGCGCTGGATACCGCTCGGTATATTCACTTAGATATACCTCTCTCTTTCTATCACGTATGCTTACGTGCGACGAGGCTAGCGTGCGGGCGGCCACTGACCTCAGCATTGCAATGTCCTCCCGGCGTGGAGCGCCGGCCGAACATGCCTAAACTGCGCAGTGACACCCCCCAGTAACCATGCAACTGAACCCGCTAGCGACACAGCTTACTACCATCAGATATCCAAAGAGGCTACATAGACAACATTTCATGGAAATAGATGGAAATGATGCATCCTACACGACAACCAAAAGTCTACAACAAAACTGCTCATAGTCAGAAGACTAAAATAAACCATTATTATATTAGTGTCATATCAATCACACTAAAACACCATGAATGTGAAAGTTTGTGAGTAAGTGTCTATGTTGGTAACTCTTTCACACTGTAATGTCTCAATAGGTTTGAGTAAAATTTGAATTTGAGATTGCTTATGCCCTGGATTGAAACAGACTACTTTTTCTGGAATAATATTATTAACCCAGGCAACCTGAGGATGTGACGATAAGAACAATTGGGATAAATAAGAAAGAAGGATAAGAAAAGAGAAGATATACTTAACACTATAATATAAAATATGAAATTTCAACACTGTAACTTATGCTGTGATACAGCATACTGTTATGCTTCTCTATCATCAAATAGGACTACTGCAGGGTCCGCCTGGGGAAGTACCACACCTTTGCCAGCTATTCAACCGCCAAGCAGTAGTGTGCGAGCGTTACTGTGTTCTGGTTTGAATGGCAATGTTACCAGAGAAATTACTGGGTATGAAGAGATTTAACATCTAATATCTCAGGGTGACAAGCGCAGTGCAGTGCTGGCACTGCTAGTGTTAGTAGCAGGCGTGACGCTTACCACCAGGCGAACGTCATGCTGGCCTAGCCATTAGATAGTATTAAAAAAAAGGGATAAAATATAGCTCATGGGAGAAATAAAAGTATCTTGAAGTAGTGCATTTTACCAGTTGTACATAAAATTACTTTTTATCGATGTTATTAGAACTGGTATCAACTTTTATTGCAGTTTGATACCAAAATATGCATGTAGATGGGACATGATGTTAAGCAGCACCCTTATCATGGACGTTCGCGATTCCGATTGCGATAGCATGCCATCCTGCTCGTACCAACCCACTCGCGCCATGCGCCCTCCTGCTCGCGCACGCTCGCAATCAGAATCACGAACGTCCATGATAAGGGTGCAGAATTATCGTCCTTATTTTACAGAGTATTGGTTTTACAAGTATTAGGGAACAATATAACACCGAAAATTGGATTAGAAAAACAATAGATTTCACAGAAATATGAGAGTATATGTTAATACTATTGAATAGTATTTTTATTATTATTTATTTTATTATATGTTACACTGTCTCATAAACTGTCTTGTACTTATGTTGCAACTAACAAAAAAATATATTACTGGGATTGTATAAAGAACGGGGGCCGTACCGTGAACTGCTTATAGTGTGACCGAATACACTCAGCTGCCGACGCTGCGCGACTGCGAATTTTATCGCTTCGCAATAAGGTTCGCAGTCGCGCAGTGTCGGCAGCTGAACCTATTCGGTCCCGCTATAAGCAGTTCACGGTACGGCCCCTAGACTGTCACAGAACGAAATCCGACTTCTATGATATCGATTACCCATGAAACACGTGGTAACCCATTAGGGAGAGCGAAGATGCATTTTTGATGCAAATTTACATATTTATGGACTTTGAGAGGCATACTACTACACACTGGCTTTTTTGGTGAAAAAAATATAATGAGTAAAATTATGACTGCAGAAGAAATGTAATGGTGTATTCGCTAATGAGCTCTGGGATAGCTAATGTCAATATTGCCTGCCCTTCGAGACGGCCTATGTCCAGCGCTGGGATATTAAAGACTGATGCTGCACTCAAACAAGTACATTTACTTATATTCATAACAAAAAACTGTTTAATTTCAGGACACTCGATACCAACTGTTCATGCTGAGACCGACACAGAGAGCTTCATGGATCGGCTTCGCCATGAGTTACCACCTCCTCGGAGACTATGAAATGGCTAATAGCATCCTGGATGCCTTCCGTACGAACCAAATGAAGGGGCCTTATGACTATGAGCATTCTGAATTGCTCCTTTACCAGAATATGGTGTTAGCGGAGTCGGGCCAGTACGAGAGAGCCCTGCATCATCTTCTTAAGTTCCAAAGTCAGATACTCGATAAGCTATCCATTAAAGAGACCTCTGGAGAATATTATTTGAAATTGAAGAGGTATGTCACTATTTATATTTAACACTTTGCAAACCGATTTTGGTAGTTTCAACTAACATGGACAAATCTTCGAAATCGATATATCGAATTTAATAAAAAAAAAAAAAAAAAACTCGTTTGATCGGTATGATTCTTAGTCGTATTTTAAATGAATCAGTCCACCTTTTGTATTTTTTTTTTCAAATGTGTGCAATAAGGAATATTCCGTTTTATTCATTTATATAAAAAAAAACTAAACATTCAGCGTTTTCAAAAATCTTTTTTTATCATTAATTATTTATTATTTTATCTCTTGTTCTTTTTAATCTTTGATGTTATGTTTATTTTATTTCAGGTTCAGAGAAGCAGAGAGGGTTTATGAAGACTTGTTAAAGAGAAACCCAGAGAATGTGATGTATTATGACAAATTAATAGAAGCTAAACAAATCACAGATCCGGACGAAAAAGTAGCTTTCTTTGATGTATATAAGTAAGTATAAGTCACATTGTTTCATGGGGGTTATTCCAAACGAACCCGGATGAAGCACTTTGATCCCACTTTCATTTTGCTGAACGTTAGACAGTGTCGGTTACGGCCTTCGTCCAACAGAAGACGTCTAGTCTTCTGGCTGATAATCTTGGGGTGACGAGCGCAAGTTCACAAATCAGGCACTACTGCTATTACGGGCAGGCGTGACGCGTACTAAAAAAACTGTAATGTTACAGGAAATATTTTTAAGTTGTAGGACTCTAATGCAGAGTCCGCCTGGGGAAGTACCACACCTTTGCCACATTCAAATGCCAAGCAGTAGTGTGCAAGCATCACTGTGTTCCGGTTTGAAGGGCAATGTTACCAGAGAATTTACTGGGTATGAAGAGATTTAACATCTAATATCTCAGGGTGACGAGCACAGTGCGGTGCGGCGCAGGATTGTGTTCGCAAGTTCACAATTCTAGCACTGCTACTGTTATGGGCAGGCGTGACGCTTGCCATCAGGCGAACGTCACAATAGTCTCGTCACTTGATTGGATTAAAAACATAAATAGGATAGATTTTCAATGCGGAAATCATTATTTCCAGAAAAGAGTTCCCCAAAGCGATAGCGCCGCGGCGGATGCAGCTGACGGCGGCGCAGGCGCAGCCCGTGTTCCAGCGGCTGCTGGACGACTATCTGAGGCACGGGCTGCATAAAGGCATCCCACCGCTCTTTGTTGATCTCAGGTGAGCGTTAGGCTAATAATTAAAGTAATTATACAGTGTGTAACAAAAAGGTTCAACAATATTGAAGGGTATGTATGTACCACTGAAGAGAGAAGTGAATAGAACGGAAATGTGACGGGCCGCGCTAGCCGGCATTAGGTGCAAATGCGCTTAATGACAATTCCGCCAATATACATGTTTTTAGACTGAGTATACTCAAAAAGACAATTTAAATAGACGCGTAGGAAACCAAACCACATTGCATCGTAATTAGATCAATTTTAATCTGTTGCAAAATAGCATTTCGAGCGTTTTACTTCAAATGCGCGACCAATTATTGGCATTTTTTCGTCGTAGTTTCTATACAAATAAGTGAAAAACTGGCGACAGCGGTTTTCTATACAATAGGCATGATGACTACAATTTTTTATTACCTCATTAAAAAGCTGATCATCATTGGAGCATATCAACGAAAACAAAATTTAAAATAATTCAAAAATAATTAAGTTCCAAGTAATTTAATTTCAACCTAGACAGAGAGCGCGCTATACTGAGCTATGACGTCAAGCCTCAGGCGCGGCATACAAATGCTATACTAACGCGTACTTTGCGAGAAAGGGATAAAGCATCCCCTCTCTATCCCCACCTAAAACTTTAAACGCTCATATCTCAGAGATTTATCAGCCAATACAATTTTTTTTCAGTATGTGTAATGTATTTAGTTATATTCATCACTAAGCCTGTTATTTGTCATAAATTAAACATTAGGCCACACGCCTATTGCTTTAAAACATTGTATTGACAGCCGTTCTAACCTAAGAAGTAGGGCTTTCGCTTTTCTGTGGTATTTACTCATCAATATGAATAACTTTTACTATAGGACGACACTAAAATCGCGAGAAAAAAACTGAAAAGTTGTTCATAATGATGAGTACATACATCAGTATTGTTGAACCTTTTTGTTACATGTTGTATGGTGTTATTGTTCAAAATGCGAAGATATGTATATTATTCAACACTAGATGAGCCGGTGAACATACATTTTCCCCCTAAACCGACAGTAAACAAAATTCTAATCGGTCCAGCCATATTCGAGTTTCTGCGAGACCACATGCAATAAATAAACAAAAAATAATAATGCCTATAAACATATAAAAAAGCAAGCCTATAAACATATTCAAAAAAGAAAAAATTGCCGGTCGTCAGGGGACTTTTTGGATAGAAGATAGAATTATGTTCGACTTTACCTTAGGGTAATATTTTTTTATTTATGGATATTGTAAGAGTGTGATTGCCAGACGGATTAAAAGAAAAAGTTTTTTTTTCACACTATATTATTTTAATGCGAAAGTTTGTCGGTTTGTGTATGTATATGTATGTTAGTTATCTCTACACGGCAAATCGGCTGAACGGATTCGGATGAAACTCTGAATGGACTAAGCTTATTTCCCGGAATAACATGTAGGCTACTAATGTAATTATCAACGTAAAATTGTATATAAGTATTCTATCAGCTATCTGGTTTCCATAATACAAGCTTTGCTTAGTATGGGGCTAGATGGCGCTGTGTGTAAAATGTCCACATTTTTTTTTGCTTGAAAATGAATGTAACCTGAAACAAAAAAATTATTAAACCTGAAAAAACAATAAATTAAATGACGATGATGATGATGATGGGTTGAATTTCAATTTATGTTGATAATGACAGTAGGTTTTAGTTTGTCCCTTCATCCTATGACTACTCGAAACGATATTACAGCGGAAATATACTAGAAATTAACAAATTAAACTTTTAAACTTGCGATTTGAACACATAATTATGTTTATCACCGGGACTTAATCGCGCACAAATAAATTTATTTTTATTTACCTCGACGTTTTGACCATGTTCCAATAGCCGTGGTCACGAGCTGACTGAAGAATGCGGGTTATCTTGGTGAAAAATGAGGGTGTTGTGGTGTCCTACCCTCATTTGGTCTTGTTAAAACGTAGGTTTGTTTCCACGGCACACTACACTGACGGTATCAGCAGATTTCTCAGAAACCCTACCGAAAAACCTACCAAATGAGGGTAGGACACCACAACACCCTCATTTTTCACCAAGATGACCCGCATTCTTCAGTCAGCTCGTGACCACGGCCATTGGAACATGGTCGAAACGTCGAGGTAAATAAAAATAAATTTATTTGTGCGCGATTAAGTCCCGGTGATAAACATAATTATTAGAAATTAACAGATAAAACAATTTTGGTTACAATGGACTTCCGCAAAGTAACTCCTGAATCAATCCCATATATGGGCTACTTTTTATCATCATCATCATCAAGAAAGCAACGAGTAATACTTTTTTTTTCAATTCCAGGTCATTGTACGCCGATCAAACCAAAGCGGATACTGTAGAGAAACTCATACTGCAATACGTAGAGAACCTCACGAAGACTTGTACGTTCTCGTCCGAGGCGAGCGAGGTGAAGCAGCCGGCGAGCGCGCTGCTGTGGGCGTACTACTTCGCGGCGCAACACTTCGACTTCAAGAAGGAGACGCAGAGGGCACTGCATTATATCGACGCGGCGATAGAGCACACGCCGACGTTAATTGAGCTGTTCATTGTGAAAGGACGGATATATAAGGTATGTACACAGTATTTGACCTGGACCTGGGTATGTACTTAAACTGCAACCAGAACCACCGGAGGTCTGGCAGCAGCGTCCTCTTGGTTAACGGTGGTGAGCATTCTGCGATCCCCAAGCCGCCTGCCAAGCGTGGGGATTATGGCAACACCCCTTATAAAGGAAGGCCTCTTCGTCCAGCAGCGGACGTGTTCTGGCTGTAGTCATCATTGTCATCATCAGCCCGGAGACTGCCACTATACATATCTATTACACCCAGACACAGAACAAACATCTCTGTTCGTCACATAAATATTTGCCTTGAGTGGGGATCGAACTTGCGCTACAGCTTTGAAGCAGGGGGGGTGTCGCTCCGCAGTTTAGGTAGGGGGGGGTGTCACTCCGCAGTTTAGTTAGGGGCGGTGTCACTCCGCAGTTTACGTAGGGGGGGGTGTCACTCCGCAGTTTAGGTAGGGGGTGTCACTCCGCAGTTTAGTTAGGGGAGTGTCACTCCGCAGTTTAGTTAGGGGGGTGTCACTCCGCAGTTTAGTTAGGGGGGGTGTCACTCCGCAGTTTAGTTAGGGGGGTGTCACTCCGCAGTTTAGGTAGGGGGTGTCACTCCGCAGTTTAGTTAGGGGGGGGGGGGGTGTCACTCCGCAGTTTAGGTAGGGGTGTCACTCCGCAGTTTAGGTAGGGGGGAGTCACTCCGCAGTTTAGGTAGGGAGGGTGTCACTCCGCAGTTTAGTTAGGGGGGGTGTCACTCCGCAGTTTAGTTAGGGGGGTGTCACTCCGCAGTTTAGGTAGGGGGTGTCACTCCGCAGTTTAGTTAGGGGGGGGGGGGTGTGTCACTCCGCAGTTTAGGTAGGGGTGTCACTCTGCAGTTTAGGTAGGGGGTGTCACTCCGCAGTTTAGGTAGGGAGGGTGTCACTCCGCAGTTTAGTTAGGGGGGGTGTCACTCCGCAGTTTAGTTAGGGGGGTGTCACTCCGCAGTTTAGGTAGGGGGTGTCACTCCGCAGTTTAGTTAGGGGGGGGGGGGTGTCACTCCGCAGTTTAGGTAGGGGTGTCACTCCGCAGTTTAGGTAGGGGGCAGTCACTCCGCAGTTTAGTTAGGGGGGGGTGTCACTCCGCAGTTTAGTTAGGGGGGTGTCACTCCGCAGTTTAGGTAGGGGGGGGGGGTCACTCCGCAGTTTAGTTAGGGGGGGTGTCACTCCGCAGTTTAGGTAGGGGGGGGGTCACTCCGCAGTTTAGGTAGGGGGGGTGTCACTCCGCAATTTAGTTAGGGGGGTGTCACTCCGCAGTTTAGGTAGGGGGCGGGGGTGTCACTCCGCAGTTTAGGTAGGGGGTGTCACTCCGCAGTTTAGGTAGGGGGGGTGTCACTTCGCAGTTTAGGTAGGGGTGGAGGGGGTGCCACTCCGCAGTTTAGGTAGGGGGGAGGGGGTGTCACTCCGCAGTTTAGGTAGGGGGTGTCACTCCGCAGTTTAGGTAGGGGGGGTGTCACTCCGCAGTTTAGGTATGTTCTGCCGGCGCTCCGTCCGGGAGGACAATGCAAGGCTGAGGTCAGTGGCCGCCCTTACGAGGCTAGTCGTCGCACGTAACTATCGTAAGCATACGTAATAGAAAGAGAGCGGTATATCGACGTAAATATAGCGAGCGGTATCCAGCGCTGTGCGAGTTGAATTGCTACTTTATTGCCTAGTAGATAGAGACCTTATTTATTTCAATTCCTTTGCGGAGCGTACTTTCTGTACGTAGTAGTATTATTTATTGTGTGCCGATGGTATGACCCTTGTGCCCGTGTTGCAGCACGCCGGCGACCCGGTGTCGGCGTACCAGTGGCTGGAGGAGGCGCAGGCGATGGACACGGCGGACCGGTACGTGAACAGCAAGTGCGCGCGGTACATGCTGCGCGCGGGACACGTCAAGCGGGCCGAGGAGATGTGCGCCAAGTTCACCAGGGAAGGTCGGTCGCTAACTGTACACGGTTCTTTTTTATACTAGGGCTTCATCTACGTGCTGTCGAGGTCGCGGATAATAATAATAATATAAATATAATAGGGTAGATGACTGATGTTTATATCGTTGAAACCAATAGCTTTGATGAAGAATTAAGGTAAATATAGTATGTTTATTGAAAAAATAATTTAATTCGGTTATTAATGTTCTGATATATAAGCGTTTAAAGTTTTTGCTAGAGCCAACTCTGTCCCTTTCCCACAAAACAAAAAATGACGTCACGCCTTACTTGTCAGAATATAATTTATATGGCGTACAGAGAAGTGACGTCACGATTTGCTGTTTCGCCTCTCTGTCTAGCGTGATATTAAAATGCTTATAGGTTGGTTATTTTTGATAAGATTTTCATTTTCTTGTCATTAATCAGCTATATTTATGGGCCACATTTTAATAGGACAATAAAAATGAAGCCAGTCATCTAGCCTATTGTAAAAAAATGCTTAAGTCTGTCCTAGAAAATATGTCTTATGAAGATACAGAGAAATTATTATATGTGCAAAAATGATTATTATTTGTTATCATTGTATAGTGTGCATTAATTAGCCTTAAAAAGTAGGTATCGTAATCGGACTTTGACAATGTTACTCGGTATACCTAATTTTTTTTTCTTCTCCATGTGTTTTTGTACACGTAGTTACTAAACAATTGATTAGTTTGTTTTATTTTTAAATTAGAGAAACATACTATATTTACTTAAATTCTTCATCAAAGCTATTGGTTTCAACGATTTAGACATCAGTCATGTACCCTATTATAGTAATTATAGGATATATATTAGCTAACACATTCAGTCTATTGTAGGGAAGCGGACCAAGAAATATGTAGAATTTGGAAGTAAAAGCATGTTTGGCGCCTGTTTGTTGAGGGCAAACATGATACCTCCGCCGTTTGTTAGTATGTTCAGCGTTATAAAAAAGGGCTCCGTGCTGCTTTAGTACTATGTTTAGTATAAATACCTGCCTAACTGTTAGTACACCACAAGATTTATACAAGAGGCTAGTAGGAAAATGAAGGGATGAATGCTTAAGCGTGCCCGCGGCCTTGACGCTGAGCTCCGAGATGGAACACCCCAGGGTTTTTGGTGGGTAGGCCGCTATTCTGGCGGAGAGTCCTACATAACCCCGGAGCCGGTGGTATCCATTAATTCCATGGGAGAAAAAAAAAGGGCTTCACCTGCGTGTAATGCCATTATTTAGCGCGGTACTTTATACAGTACGCAGATATGGCCGGGCATTAGCACGCTAATAGGCTTGTGGCATTGTTAACGCCGTTAGACGTTAGCCGATATTCAAAGTCAAATGATAGTTGGCCGCCCGTGTAGCGCATTGTTTAATGCATCACATAATGCACGTTAATTAATTCGATAACTAGACGTAAAGCGTCACGCAGGTGAAGCCCTAGCATTACTGTCTTGTGAAGAGACTAGCGGGACTAGCGTTCGCCTGGTGGTAAGCATTTTTGTATGGGATATAATTTGCTAGACGCTTTACAAAGTTATGTCAGGCCTGTGTCACTCCGCGTGTAGGTATTAAAAACATACCTACGGGCGGCGGCCATTGCGCAAGGGCCAATCTAGTAGGCTCGGCTCGGCGGCTCTTTCAATACGTATAACCATGTATAACTTATTATGAACCGTAGTATAGTGAATTAAGGCCCATATTCCTTCAAAAAGAAATTGGTAGGTATGTAAATGAACACGTGCTCGACTGGACCGCGAGCTAAATTAAATCATATTGTTTATCAGATTGAGTCATATTTCTTTGAAAACCATTGCGAAGTAAAGCTTCTGTTACTAGTTATTATTCTGTGGTTATGTCAAAATTTTCCCCAGGTGTTTCGGCGACAGAAAACCTGAACGAAATGCAGTGCATGTGGTTCCAGACAGAGGCGGCAGCGACGTACCAACGCGCGGAGCAGTGGGGCGAAGCCCTAAAAAAGGCACACGAAGTCGACAGAGTGAGTACGAACCTTGTGAAGCGGCATTTTTTTTTAATTTGGTAGATTTTTGTTTTATACAGGGTTATTTGTTTGGGGTGTACTAAGCCGAAAGGAGGTTATTGTACTCATCATTACAAACAACTTTTACTACAGGGCCAACCGATATTACGAAAAAAAAACAGCAAGACAAGAGTCAAGATGTTGATGAACTTTTTCTATTAAATTAGTATTTTTAGTACACGCCAAGCAAATAACCCTGTGTACGGGACTACTAGAAGATTCGGTGCTCTCCCTTATAAAACACATAAGCGCAGATAATGTCGTATTCAGTGCAAGTTAATTTGTGCTGTTTTTGTAGTAGACAATGGATCCATTTTCGCTTGACATGCTTGTCTCGATGTCCTCACGCGGCTTCCGACGGTTGTGCGCGAGGCTCGAACACTTCAGCGGAAAAGCCGACACTGTTCCATACATATAACGTACAAATTAGCTTGCACTGAATATAATATTATGATTGTAGTTATAGATATATTGTAGTTCAACTATGTTTAAGGTTGAGGAGCGAAACGAGATTATCAAAGTATGGCTACATTTTAATGAATTTGCTTCAATTTCGCTGATAGTTAATAGGGATAATAGGGTGACTGATGTTTAAATCGTTGAAACCTATAGCTTTGATAGAGAATTTAAGTAAATATAGTATTGTTTATTTTTGATCAGATTTTCATTTTCTTTTCATTAATCAGCTATATTTATGGGCCACATTTTAATAAGACAATAAAAAAAAAACCAGTCATCTAGCTTATTATAGCCGGTGCTATGATTACATTATTAGTGTTCCTATCGCGTAAACAAATCAAAGATCGCTAACGATATTGGCGTACAGTGTAGCCATAAACTTGAATATTAAGAGGGAATCTGGTGAGCGACTCTCCATACAATCGTATGCCCCTATCTTCTTCCTGGATAATGGCTCAATCTTTTTTTTTATAAATTCTAGTTCTACTATAAACATGTATCTGTCATTTGCTTTTTTTAAGCAACTGTTAAATCTCTTCATATCCAGTAATTTCTCTGGTAACATTGCCCTTCAAACCGGAACACAGTAATAGTTGCACACTACTGCTTGGCGATTGATTAACTGGCAGAGGTCTGGTAATTGAACCGCCTGAGTCAAAAACGAAATAATGAAAAGACAATAGGGTAGATGACTGATGTTTATATCGTTGAAACCAATAGCTTTGATGAAAAATTTAAGTAAATATAGTATGTTTATTGAAAAAATAATTTTAATCGGTTAATAATGTTCTGATATATGAGTGTTTAAAGTTTTTGCTAGAAACAACTCTGTCCCTTTCCCACAAAACAAAAAATTACGTCACGCCTTACTTGTCAGAATATAATTTATATGGCGTACAGAGAAGTGACGTCACGATTTGCTGTTTCGCCTCTCTGTCTAGCGTGATATTAAAATGCTTATAAGTTGCTTATTTTTGATCAGATTTTCATTTTATTTTCATTAATCAGCTATATTTATGGGCCACATTTTAATAGGACAATAAAAAACCCAGTCATCTAGCTTATTGAACTGTTTAGTAAATTTCATCAAAAACATTTGTTATGACTGTATCCCTTTTCACTTATCAAAGTGCTTTCCTCTCCACTTATCAGTGACGTCTTCCTACTCCACTTATCAACGAGATTTGTTCCCTCTCGACAGCACTTCGCAGAAATAATGGAAGACCAGTTCGACTTCCACTCGTACTGCATGCGGAAGATGACGCTCCGCTCGTACGTGGGCCTGCTCCGGCTGGAAGACGTGCTGCGCTCGCACCCCTTCTACTTCCGGTGCGCAGCCGTCGCGATACAAGTGTACCTGCGGCTCTACTCGCACCCGCTGCAGGACGCGCCGCAGACGCAGGAGCCGGACACAGGTGCGTGCTTCACTGTTCATTGGCTTCCTAATCTTATACAAGTTAATTTACAGAGGTAGATATACAACGTGTAACAACATGTAACATTTAAAAAAAAAAAACAATTTTCGACTTCGATTTTATATGGGACCACCTCGGGAGTATACCATTTCAAATAAAAAAAAGATTTTTTAAAATCGGTCCACAATTGACGGAGAAATCGGTAAACATACATTAAAAAAACATACGTGCCGTCAAACATAGAACCTCCTCCTTTTTTGAAGTCGGTTAAAAAGGTTCAACAATACTGAAGGGTATGTATGTACCAGTGGCGAAGGGTGAAAATTCAGTAAAGGGAAAAAAACTTAGATACCTACCATCGTGCCGAAAGCAGTAGAAACAACCGAAACCACCTTCTCCATAGGTACTTTTAAGCACCGTCGCGTAAAATTCGGCGGGTCAGTGTCGGCGATTTTGGCACGCTATCACATTGTCACATTCGCGTTAAAACAACTACAACACGAAACAAACAGACAAAAAAATCTTAACAATTACCGATCAAAACACGATTATTAGTATTGTACCTCAAAACCGTATCAACATTAATTTATAGCAGAGAAATATACTAGATTTATAGTTTATAGTTAGCTCGGAACTCGTATCTATCAACGTAAACAATACAATGAATAGGTATCATAAGCCGAAAATCACCGGGTTGTCCCGCGTGTGTGAGCGAGCACGAACGATACAAAAATTCACGAGTGTGAGAGAGATAGGTAGCGCTTCCGCGCGAGACGCTGTGTTCGACATGCAAGTCTTGTGAGACAGGACAGATCGCAAGGAACTAACTACTACTTTGTCTGTGGCGCAGCAACCCGGCGCCCACCGGCTTGCCGCGCTAAGTAACTAATATTTATTCTGTGATATTGCTGTTGTACTCACTGATATGTATTCTGTGGGTATAACACGGCTCGCATCGGATTGCGCGCATCGTAATTATTATTTATTCTGTGGCGAATGCGTAGCTCGGCGCGGAGTCGGTTACCGCGCAAGTAAGTAATTTATTTATTCTGTGCTGTGTTATTGCTAAGATAATTTAAAGGCACCTCGGAGATTATTGAGAGGTGGTAGGTACTAGATAGTATGTCGGTTGTAGATACTTACAGACACATTTTCAAAAGGGAAACCGATAGGAATCTGGTAATATGGACCCTTCGCCACTGGTATATACTCATCATTATGAACAACTTTCACTATGGGGCCAACCCTAAAATTGGAAAAAAAACAGCTGTTCCATACATTTTGCCCAAGGTCGATGAACTTTTTGTATGGCTTTCAGCTGATAATTTATTCGCGATTTGAAGGTTGGCCCCATAGTAAAAGTTGTTGTTTTGATGTACAGAACATGCCCTTAACAAGATGCTAACTGATTAGAACTAACCCTGTATAGTAGGATTTTTAAATAGACGCGGGCTAAACTAACCGATTGAAATGTCACTTCAATATAAAGCTGCCAGCCAAAGAACCGTAATGGTGGATATTGGTTCAAAAGAACTGAACTTTAAATGATATGAAAGAATCAATAGAACGAAATTTTGGATAAGAATGTCTAAAATCTGATTTTTCTAACATACATTTAATTATTATTATCTACTCATTTATTTACTTTCTTAAATTTAAGTTTTTTACAATATAAATATACAAAAACACATACAAATATTATAAAAAACCTAAACCTAGAGTGCAGCGGGGCAGGACTCAACCTGCCGGTGGTTAGGAATATAACATGATTTTCATGATTTAATACCTTCATCATGATTGTTAAGGCCGGGTATTCCACGTTTCAATAACATTTTTTTAATGAGATCAATCATTAGTCTAAAGCTGTATCAGGTAGGGTCACATTTGGCGGAGCAAAAATATGGCGGACACGCAGATTCGTGCGTGTCAAACTTCGAATTTTGAAGATTTTCTCAGATTACTTGAAAAGTATAGAAATTAATAACTTTTGAACCACAGAATGCTCTCCAAAATACTATTAACTTATAATAAATATATTTTTAATGTGACTATGTGCTATAATTAGGACATAAAACTGAAAATGGTTTAAAAATAGACACTGTTTCGGTATTTTTTTCTATCGAGGAAAGTATAATCAATCGTGTTTTCATCCACAAAAGTTACTAAGACGGATGTTCTTCTGTAACATTTTGTATTTTTGGGCTTTAAATATAGTAATTTGACTAAATAAATTTGATTTCGCGAGGGGCAAATTTGGAAAATACAAGCCTTAATCTATAAGTTTAAAATATTGCAATCGCATATTAGTCGCGTCACATTTTTTGCAAAGACTTAGTTCACTGAATTGAAATGAGTTAATAAATTTATTCTTTTTATTACACTATTTAAATATTATAAAAGTTGGCAGCACTCGTGATGTCATTTTGATTGTCTAATCTAATTAAAAATCCGACTTTCGTACAGCAACGCCCTCAATTCGCACGAAAGTTCTCCTTCTGCACAAACTATAACAGTATAATAACCTAATATGTGTTTTTATTACGGAATTTAGGTGTGTGGCTTAACTATTGGATCGCCTTACATGGTACCTTAATGTAATAAAAGTAAATATCGAAGTAGTACGGTGTAGTACTGCTGCACGCGCGCCTAAGCACTACAGTAGAATATCGTCACTGTTATATACAGATAGAGTACAAATTAACTTGCACTGAATATGACATAATTATAGAGTCCGCAATAAAAATAATATATATACACTTGTTAAAATGTTCATAAACCACACTGAGATGAATTTTTGTCTAGTGCCTGGTGCCTTAGTCTGGGAGGCATAAACCAACCAAACAGGTTATAAAAGTAACTAAATAACTATATTCGGTAAAGCAACGCCTCAAAATGTATCTGGGCCAGTCCAAATATCAATTTCAAGTTCCTGGAGATACTTTGTCTCTTCATTTTTAGAAAGCTTATTAAACGTTGAGTGATTTCACTGGGTTTTTAAGTTATAGAGGTCTTTTCTGAGCTCTTCTAGTGGTTTTTACTCTACCATCAGGACAGGGGGTCTAAAATGGCTGCATTAAGCAATTCCCCTAAAAGCAGTTCATCTTGTGAATTCTTAGCAGAATGAATTGTAAAAAGTTGCTCTCGAGTAACTTCTAACGAATAGTTGACTTTATGCAATTCATCTTTCATCGACCATTTTACGACTTTCTATAGAAAACTGTCAAGCTAATGAATGAATTCCGTAATAGAATCATTTGCAAAATCATAGTATGAATTGGCGCTTAAGTGTCCGTTTTACGATTATCGAAATGAATCATCATAGGATCATATGCAGAATTGCTAAACGCGACCATTTTAGCCCCCTGGGTTCAGCTTGGAACTTACTTACTCTATCTATAAAGGTTATTGTACTTAGCTACTTACGTCATGAATCAGTTTTGGATACTTGCGTTAAATCATCCAACACGCTGTTTTTCATAAGCATGCAAACCTAAAAACTAGCTCTACCAGTTCTAGACGCCGTTCTAGCTTTCTATTTTACTATCAAGGTTGAATCGTGATTGATTAATCCATTTCTGCTATGTACTAACTTGATTTCTACAATGCAGGATCCATTATTTTTGGTTCGTAATTATAAGAATTTAATGTTACGTCATGCCCTCGATTATTTGCAAAAATATGACTTATACAATGTCAACTTCCTTTAGCTAAAGTTGTGTAATGTTTTAAATTACGTAAAATGTCAAAAAATAGGTATGGTGTTTTGCGTTTTTGTCATTATGCGTCCAAAGGTTATATTCATGTTACTTAACTTAACTGTTACTTAACTTTTCGGTTGTTCGGAGGTTAACAAACTCTTTAGTAATTGCTCTTAGTAATTAACTTCGCCAGTCACCAGACGTGCCCAAATAACTTGCATTTTAACTTTTTTATGAGTCCTACGAAAGTTTTGGCATTCAGGTTCAATAAAAATGCGAGGCTAATAAACATTTTACATTGTTTTTATTTTTTTTAAATTCTTTGTTTTACAAAATACAATACAAAATCACAATGATTTGTTTAAATAACAATTTACAATAACAACTGTCGCCGACGTTATACTTTTTTTATAACAAGGCCACAATTTCAACATGCACACATATTATATCACATCATTCCACACAGTTCCTTGAGAATACTGACATAAATAAATTAACTATCAATTAGCACACACCACATTCTCTTAACAAATAATTTAATAAATAACTCGTATTAAAAAGTCTTTTAGCGTCCGTTTTGTTTAACATATCGCTTTGATAAGCTACATGAAAAGTCGCGTTCTTTAAATATGGCAATGCGGGCGGTCCGCTAGTCTTTCGTACTTACACTACTTAGGACACTTTAACATCACATTTGCGCTTTAATATTTACACTCGACCGCGCGTCGCGGTGTTTATAGTTCAGACTAGAGCTTTGGTTTCACCGTCCGTAGCCGGGCGCTCGGTACCTCTCCCGCGCGGCTTGAGCCGTCGTCTGCGGCGTCAAGAAGTACACGTGAGCGCCCTCTCCAGGCAGTCTATAAGAGACGAACGACCCGGGGCGACCTTCTCCCGCTGGGTTGACAGGCCCTATCCACTCCGCGTCAGGGTTGACGGGCGGCAGCGGCCTCTTGTAGTTGACATCCGTGTCGCCCGCCAACGAAGGCGGATTGGGCCCGTTCAGGTCAAACTGCTCGCCTGTGTACTGCGGCCGCTGCACTTGCGTCGGCACCCTGTACTGCTGGAGCGTCCGGTACGCCGGGTTCGGGATCGGGATAAACTCGCTGTGAGGGTTTATCGAAGGTCTCGGTATCCGGTCGTTCACTAGCGTGTCGTCTGCTAGAGACACCGGCTTGGCTTGAACGAGTTGCGCATTCGCGTTTGCGTTCGCGTAGCCCGGAACTGGTTCACTATCAGGGTTTATAGGAGGTCGCGGGTGGCGCTCGTTTACCAGCGTATCTCTATCTAATGTAGGGGGATTGGTCTGTGATTCAACGATCTCGTAATCGTACTGCAAGTTGATGTTATTGTTGATCGGCGTTCGAACGGTATCGAGCGGGGTCGTCACGGCTATCCCATGTACATCCTGCGTGCTGTCCTCTAGCTTCTTCCCAAATATGTCGAAAGAATTTCTTGTGATGTCATCGAAATAGGTCTCGTCCTGTTTCGTGTAGTATCCGTGACTTATCGGGTTGGGGGTCGTATGATGCCTCGAATGGACCACAGACGCTGGTTTATCGTTCTGGATCGGAATGTGATTCGGATTAGTGTTTCTTACTTCTTTTTCCGGCGCGTCTTCGTAGTCCTCGTCTCTCGGCTTCGTTTTGGGGTAGTATCTACTGGAGGTCGGCGTCTCTGTGGTGACCTGCACATTCTCGACCAAATATTGCTGGTGGTACCCGGGCGATACCGACGGTGTAATGGCGTTGAATTCGTTCTGCACGTTGAAGGGTTTGCTGTAGCTAACCATGGGTCTGAAAGGTTCAGGGTCAAGCTTTGGCGCCCTGAAGGGATTGTGTTCCGGTCTCGGTTTGGATTGGTAGGCGAATTGGTAAACCGGCCTCCCAGTGATTGATTTTGGCTTGTGCGTGTGGGGTCTGTGTGAGTGAGACTTTGGTCTATTCGTCGTGTAGAAGTCAATAGTCTGTTGAATATCAGCTATCTGCTGGTAGAAAGAGTTCGGCCTCTGTTTCGGCTGCTGTACGTATACCGGTTGCGGTCTAGGTTTCTGTATGCTGAAGTATTCTTGTGTCAACGTTCTAGTGCCTTGTTTCTGAGGGAATAAAAACAGAGCATCGGTTTGATCAATGGCACCATATGAGACGTCCACATTCGGCGAGAAACCAGATTGAGTATTGACATTTTGTTGTTGGTATACTTGTTGATTTTGTTGTTGATACACTTGTTGGTTTTGTTGCTGATAAACTTGTTGGTTTTGTTGCTGATATATAGGTTGGCTTGATGGCACTGTTTTGTAGTAATTCCTACCGTCGAAATATGTCGACGGTGGGGGTGATGGTTTCGGCTGTTCATCAAAGAAATAGAAAGAAGCCAATCCATCTTCGCTTGGCTTTACATTGTTGTAAACAGGCTGTAGTTTGGTTGTGGGGATGTCGTTTTGCGTGTTGGAGTAATAAGCTCTCAATGGCACAGGCGTTGAGGTCACTTCGTGGGCAATGTTTTGCGTCTTCTGTGGGACGTTGTACACTATGTATGGCTTATCTGTTGTTGTTGGTGTCTTGCTATCGTAGACGTCAGGATAATCATAGATAACAGACACGGATAGAGGTTTTGATGTGAGTTTAGTTCGTGTTTTGTAAACAGGTTTCTCTGTTTTCGGTCGCGTAGTGACTTCGTCGGGTAGATTGTGGACGCGTACGGGGTGTCTCGAGGGTATGCGTTGAGGCTTCCTCGTCTTTAGTGTCGTAACGACTTCCACAGGAGGTGCAGTAGTGTATACAGTAGTTGGTGCATCGGTTGTCTTGACAGACTCTGTGGTAGTCGTAGGTCGGGTCTTGTATTTGTTTCGATGAACTACATGTGTCGTCGTAGGTCTCGTAGTTGTCTTTGGCCTGACGTATGTCGTGATTGTCGGCTTTGTTGTAGTTCTGACCGTTTCTGTGGTCGTTTTCTCTTCTAATGGCGCGAAGAAATCTGGTGGTGGAGGCAGGATAATACCCGGTACGAGAGGTCCCGCTGGCACTTTATTTTTGTAGTCAGCGCGGTAGGAAAAATTGTAAGGCGGCGGATAGTAAATCGAAGGGTCGTCTTCGTCGTACAGGTCTGTCTGGTTGCTCGGTGGTGGTAGGAATGCGGCGCCCGGGGGGAATCCTTCTGGAAAAGAGCCGTTCATGGATGGGAGGAAGGGAAATGTTCCTTCGCTCGCATTCCCAGGTAGGAATGGGAACGGAGGACCTGGCTGCGGCGCTCCCCCGGCAGTAAAGTTTCTCGGATCACCACTCGGGGGGTAGGGCGCTCCCGGTGCGAAGGGGAATGGCGGAGGAGGTAGAGGGCCTTGGCCCTCTCCAGCATAATAGGGAGGGAAAAAGGCCGCAGGGACACTGCCGTTTGGCGTGAGGAAGACGAGCGGTCCGTCGTCGGAGAGTCGTACCGGAAAGGGCGGTGGCACTTTCGGTTTCGCCGGGAGCTTTACTTGCCTGTTGGGCGCCTCGTAGTCGTCTATCGGCGGCCAAGGCCGGCGCTCGTTCTCTTTCGTGCGCTCCGGGAATGAGCCTCCTTTCAACACCAACAGGTGGTCCTCTGCGAGCCAGATCTCGTCTTTCTTGAGTCCGCCGAGACTCTGCAGATTGTCTTTCGTTCTCGTTTCAGAGTTTGGCTCGTAGCTCACGATTCCCGGACGCTTTGGCGATTTGGCGAATATTTCATTCTGTATCAGGCCATATTTTCCCTCCGCCACTTGGTCCGACAGTGTCTTTTTGTCCTCGTCATCCTCTTTGGGCTTGACGGGTTCCTTGCCCTCGCCGGCGCTGGACATGAGCATGCCGTCGTCCCAGATGCCCTGGTTCCATCCCATGTTGCCGCCCGACTGGTCCGGCGCGATCGCGCCCACGAACTTCCCGGTATCGCTCTTCTGGTCGAACATCAGAGAGTTTTTGGGTGTTCCGTATTCTTTTTCGTTTCTGATCTTGATATGTCCGCCGACAAGGCGTTTGATCGTGCGCTGCGACTCGGCCGCGCTCGCATCCTTGGGCGCGGCGAGGCTGCGCTGATCGCGCACAAACGAGTCGGGCGGCAGCACGTAAGTCGGCACGAGGACGCTCGCACGCGCGCACGCGCAAGCCCAAGCCAGCGCCAGCACCAGCGCCAACGCCGCCCCTCTCACCATCTGAAAGCGTGGAAAACGACATCGTTAGTAATGACACAGACAGTTGTCGCACTTACTTAACAGCTACGTAACAGCCATGAACTTATCTAAGTAGGGGTTTCTTTGTCGACGGAACGCGTTGTTTCGGCGTTCATGAGCGGTGAAGTGAAAGGACCGCGGAGATAAAAACGTTATCCAGTGGTGCGGGCACCGGCACGGCACTGACGCGCCGCGCGCCACCACCCGCCTTATATCAGGTGTGGCCGGCACCACCTCCGACCCGCACGGCATTGAGAATGGACCGTTTAATTGGAAATTGAATGGCGGATTAACTCCCGCGAGACAGGAAGGCCGCGAAGCCTAAATGACTACGAAAAATCGAACTGTCATGCTTAATTTAACTACTTTGTTATTGTTTCCAGTACCTATAAATAACCCTAGTCATTGTTGTTTAGTGGGTCGCGGTAACCTCCGCAGAGAAATGAGCGGCGATCGTTAGCCTGTTAAGCCTGATCACCTCGATATAGAAATCAGTTTTGAAACAATCTAGAGTAATTTTTACAAATTTCATCGGGCACAAGCTTCGCAATGTAATCTTCGGTATGGAGTCACGACTACGTTTATCATTATAACAGCTCTTTAGCGTGCATAATGATATTTATCCATTATGATGAAGACGATGAGGTGCGGGTTTTATTCACACACCCCGTGGGTTGAAACCGAATTTCGTAATCCGGTTGCGGAATGGAGGTTTAATTAGAGTTACACCGCTCGGAGGCGCACTATATTGGTAGGAATAATAGCAGTGGTAGTTAGCTGGTGCAATGTAAAGTACAGTCGCGTACAGCGGTGTCCGGTGGGCGCGCCCGCAGGCCCGTGAAAGGCACGGTCACCCGCGCGATCTCGCCTCTGATAAAACACTACCAGCAGTTGTTGTGCTAAACTATAGAAGTGTATTAGATTAAGAGCGTTGCGGAAACCGCCTGTTCGCCAGCGACTTAATTGGTTTCGATTGTACTCGACTACATTACCTCGATAGGTCACCGTGGCCTTTTTCCTTATATTAATTTCGGGCTCTATTCACGCGCGGCCGAATTTTGTATGTACTTTACAAAAGATCTTGATTGTGGAAATATACTTGCTCATTAACCGCTCGGTTTGCATTAAAAGGCCTTGATTGTTTTAATGTTTGTCGGCGTCGCAAACTATTGGGCAACAGCTGCGCAATCACCAGTGCTGTCTAATGATGTATCAACAAATCTTAATAATCTTTAAAAGTACTAAATTGCAACAGCTCATGAACAGGTGAGTCGTAAAGTTCAATGCGAATTTGGCATTTGCTGCGCTCAACGCATCTCCGTTGCATCCTTTCGATATCGAGTGTCTAAGTTGTTAGCCTTCAGAAAAATCTGTCGCGGGCCGGGATTGTTCTGAGCGCAAAAACCCACGATATCACAGCGTATTGTTTAAGTAATTATTCGACATGAGCGATGGAGACCAGAGACAAGCGCGGCCTTGTTGCAAGGTGCCCGATTTTTGCGGTCACAAAACGTGTAACGATTAACCAAGCGGCTTGGTGTCACTGCGACCCTCGCTTTCGACAGCTCTGAACAACCTTGCACCGATAAATAGATAGGATGGAGACAAATCGAGCTCTTTCTACAGGGCTCTCGATTCAAATGAGCTCGTAAAAAAGCTTTCTTCGCTAGTTTCACAGTGACAACGTTGGGAAATTCTCTCGGGTGATGCATTGTCGCCGATTTGTATTCTCGAGGTTTGCGGGTAACTTTCGTTTGCCTTTGTTTGCGGCGACCGCTGAGGATTGGATTGCAACGTTTTACAGCCTATGGTTGTCGCCTAGCATATTGGTAGAAAGACTCGTTGGTAGAATTTTGTTATTTTTATTTAGCAAGGTTAGTTTCAATTTGCAAAGTTGATTCGAGATTTTTATACGATAACTCTAAGAGTTTATATGGCACGCAAGCTGTACATGCTAACAATATGCACTTTTTGTCGGATTTACGTCCTACAACCTACAATTTGCATAATGAAGATTGAGGTCTTATGCGTTTGTCACAGCTATCCTCAACAACTGCGTACTTTTGATTAGAGATTTTTTAAAAGACCTTGCAGATTGAAAAGACTTGATATTTATATACTGCGACAAAGGACTAACACGTAAACAGTTTTCTAGTAATATAATTGCATACATTGATCTCCTTGACTTCACGGAACGACGGAAAACGAACTAGCGTTTATTTATTATAGCTTTGCGACATAACTGTTTGTCGACCACTCCTTAATGTCCGGCATGCATGTATCTAATTGAGCAATGGTTAATAAAATTATTTCTATCGATACGATCGTTCAGTTTCGAAGCAGTTTTGATACTTTGGAGGTACACGGCATTGGGACTCGGGCGCGTGGCGAATTTCGTTATTATAACATGTCCTTAAGCTCAACGTGAGTTAGTGTCAATTGATCCATTTTAGTGTAAAAAAACCAAGTACTTATATCAAAACAATTTTGCTTCGTCGGTGTTAAAAGAAATAACTATATCCGTATCAAGATCAAATGTCCATGCTGCAAAAACTGGTTGTAATAGAAACTGTTACAAAATTTAAAACTGTTAGAAAAAAGTTCATCTGGTAATTATAATCTTAGATTTAAATGTCGGTTAAATACGATTGTTATACGTGCTAAAACAGCTGGTTAGACTCGGAACTATTAATCAGGGGTTTTAAAAGCCAGCAGTCAGATATAATGATAATGGAGAGTGCGCGAGCGCATCATTAGTTTAATAGAACGTAATTAGGGCTGTCACGAAATATATTTTCAATCGAGAAATCGGAGATTGTAAGACAGATTGTTTACTAAAATGACCTATCAGCTATCGAGTTTTTTTTTAATTTGTTGTTTATAGAGTCCTATGTATTTTTCGTCGTAATTTTGTGTTATATAAGTGATTGTGGTGACCCTAAGCCAAAAGATGGCGCGTGCTGCCTGATTGATCTATATCATTATACCACTAGCTCCATGTCAGCTAAATTACTAATCTTTTCTTTGAGTCTTATATTAATGATATGATTCAATTTTATGCACTCCTCTTGTGAAACTTGATTAATGATTTGGAATATTATATGATTTATAATAAGCCTCAATCCAAGGCAAGGGTAGATTTGAGCTCTGAAAGTCTATACAACGTGTAACAAATAGATTCAACAATACTGAAGGTTATGTATGTACTCATCATTATGAACAACTTTAACTATGGGGCCAACACTGAAATCGCGAAAAAAATATCAGCTGTTCCATACATTTTGTCAAAGGTCATGAACTATTTGTATGGAACAGCTGTTTTTTTTTTTTTGTGATTTCCGGTTTATGTTTCATAGTTAAATCTGAAACAATAGTGAAATAAAAATATCTTGATAATTAAGTTTCCAATGAAAAACACCACAATGAGTTTATTACTCTAGCTATAAAGGATAGACAAAGGAATTCATCACGTCTATGCGAACGGTTTTAACTCTGCCTTAAATGTCAGATGGTTTGCATTGGCATTCCCTGGTCCCAATGCTAATTATGTCACGGCTGTGGTGCTTACAATTATTGTCGTATAAGTCATTCGCGGTCAAGGCACTGACATCGTACAACCTACTTCTAGGCTAGGCAGTGTACGAACTGCCAACAGTAAGGACTCCACATTATTTAATTCGCTAGTATTTTTGTATCACACGTTTGTATGTATCTGTATCTAGTTAGTACTTTAAAAAAAATATAAATTCACATTTTTTTTTTATTGGAAATAGATCTATGTTGTCCACCAATTCGCCTTAAACGCCGTTTTATAGTAAACGACGATGTGGCCAAGAATTGAGATTAATAATAATAGACTTTAACGTGACGTCTCTATTTATTATTGAATTAAATGGATATGACTTTCACAACATTAGGACAGATGACGCTTAAGAGTGAACTTATAGTTAGCAATGGATGTAAAAGAATAACTCAAATTGTATGCATAATCAAATTAATTTGCATATATTTTTGTTACTCTGCGTGTTGCAATTGAGACGTGTTAATATTAAGTGCTTGTATTCATTACAATCGTCAATTACTGCTTCAAGTGCATAACAGACCCTACTGTTAGCATGTACCTATAACCTGTTTGGATGCATCTAGGTATCATCCTTGAGAGGCATGGTGTTATGTCATCGCTCAAACACCTAGATTTGCTAGCACTATCCACTATCAAAGTCAAATTGTATATTTATTCATTACTAAAGCTTGAAATACCTACCGTCATCAGCCACAAAACGTCCACTGCTGGACGAAGGCCTCCCTCTTAAAAGAGGGGTGTTGCCATGTTGGGTATGTCCTTAAACTGCAACCAGACCCACCGGAGAACGGGCAGCAGCGCCCTTTTGGTTAACGGTGGTGAGCATTCTGCGATCCCCAAGCCGCCTGCCAAGCGTGGGGATTATGGCAACACCCCTCTTTATTATGTAATTAGAATTAATTATCTACTTTTATTCCTATGTTATGTCAGGCATGCCAAATACATAACAAATTTAAATCATCTAGTGAGGAGTTTGATTTTGTTTAATATCTGTTGTTATAGACTCTATAATATAGTGTCTTGAAATTTTGATTCCTTGCTAACTAACACCATAGCGATTTATCGCAGTGTTTCTTGAAGGAATTCAGGCGTGACTAAGTTTACGTCTCGCTTGAACATTTCTGGTTATTTCATGGAATCGTAGATGCCTGTCTTGCTATGGTCTGTAACGAAACATCCACGTTTGACGCCAAACGCGGCGACCTTGTATTTATAATGTGGGAACTATTTTTTCAAATTCCACCTCGTTAGCTCTAATTTAGATTATCTCGAATTTGGAAATTATTGCCGTAATATTTGCTTTGCCATATAGAGTATCTAGAATTGAATGCGGCTACGCAATGATCTGTGATATGTATGTTGACATTGTCGCATAGAGAAACTTGCTTATTGCTTAGCGCGCGTGAGAATTTTCGGTACACATCATCTTTTCTAAATCATCAACTGTAGCTTATCTATCTTGTGTTATCTAAACCATGAGGTACATTTTATACATGCATAGGTTTCTATACAAAAGCTGTCATGTAAAATGAATAATTTATTCCCATTTGAAAAATTAACTTAGTTTCAAGTTTCGAAATCGATCAACTTCAAAAGATCGATTGTTTCATTTTCTTTGTCGATAGATTTCTCCAAAACTCCAACATGTGTATCGAAAACAAGTTCTATTGTTATTGGAATTTCGAGGTCGTTAAAAAACTGATCTACTTGTCCGATTCGTGACCGCTGTAGGCTGCGCACGCGCCTCTATCCATTCTAAAGAAATACGCAGTTAATATTCAAACTGTTTCCACGTCTGGTTCTGTCATAAAGCCCATTGTTGCCAACTTCATGATTAATACATATTACCTTTAAAAACCAAGGTGAACCTTACAATTCAATATTCCAGATTATAAACATGAATATACCATACCCAGTTTATTATATGTCAGCTGGTACATTTTGTGAAATATTTTTGTGTCTTTTATACGGTCTTAAAAACATCAAGATGGTCTTATTCATCGATAAATAACATAGTTTATGCATACAATGCGATAATCCCACCCTTGAGTTTAAAAACAACCTTCGCAAACGATTCTCTTCCGCGTACTATCGATGAGTCCACTTGGACTGGTTTAAGTAAATAAGTAGTCAGTTTAAAAGCTTCTACTATATTTAGCGTCATTTTCAGGACCGTCGCAAAGATTTCGATTTGGGGCAATTCTTCTCTATTTTAACTGAAACTTTAATTTGTGCTTAGCGCAAAATTTTAACCAAACTTGAATTACACTAGTGTATCTAATGACTAGGATACATATAAACTAAGTTTAGCAATCAAATTCTCTTATTGTGAAACACAGAATACATTACAAAAACTTTTAGCGATAAAGGCATATATGCAAAAAAAATACACATACGAGTAGATAACAGATATCCTATAATTAAGAAATACATTCAATTACTCCTAGCGATGCTAGCTTGCAACTTGAGCTATCTCAAATTATCCTTGAGATCAAGTTAAGGAAGCGTAAAACTACACCCAAATAAGACAATACGACTTTTAAATGGCAACAATCTGAATAATCAGTAATCACGCTCTGCAAATGCATATATGGGACGAATTTACGTGATACGATTCTAAAATAAGCGACCACTTTCTGTATACACTTTCTTTTATCTTTAGTTTCGTAATGTTCTATGTTTTATTTGCACGTAAAGTGTGCTTCGCATGTCTGTGATTACCGCATCTCCTGTCATCTTAGCTTTCCACCATTGTAAGCCCGAATTTCTCAGGGTAATGATGGCCGGTGTACGTGAACGTTGTTAGCTTTTGAACTTATTATCTGTTTATTGTTGTTGATAATGGTAGAGGCTCATTTGCGAAGTAACTTTATGCTAAAGATGGTATAGATAATAAAATATAAGAGGCAGTCGTACAGGTACTGTACGATAAATGAGAACCACTTAGCAAGGAAATTAAGCATCAGCGTTGACGGACAGAAAAGAGAACGACCGGTGAAGCTTTGGATGGAGTGTATAGTGATAAAGGGTGAACTCAGATATGTATGACGAATGATCAGAACGAAGAGAAAATGCTAGCAATACCGAACTCATAAATATATCATAAAGAATAGATCTCATCAGTTATTATTCGTTAACTGTTCGCCCACAAGAAGAGGTACGCGGTAAATTTATTTTTTATACAACTGAATAGATTATTGGTAATTTAAGCATTCAAAATTAGTGTGTAATAAACTTAAATGTCTCTGAATTTTTATGATATCTGCCCTTATTTTGGATGTAAATGCAGTTAATCCAATTAACCTTTAATTTATATTGTTACAGGTAAGAATTTATCAGCCACATGAATCTAGGTGAGTACCACGGAACGTGCCGTCGATAACGAAGGGGCGGGACGCGGCAGCATCGCGCGAGCGATCGCTATGTGGTAAACATCAATTAACCGATTCTGATAGATAATCGTCTCTATTAGTTTGTTCTGTATTGTTTAATATCAGGCGTCGCTTGTGTAATAAGAGTTTCAAAATTTTTCCGCCGTTTTGCCGTTACCTTTTGGTGTTTTTCGGAGCGTGGCGGATAATAGGCAACCTCATTGCGCTGGGTCCTTCGGGCGCGTGCGGGGAAAAGCTGCATGTTTTAATAGCCACTTTTGTAATGTTTCGAGCAATTGCGCCAGCGATCGCTTTGCTATCAGCAAGATTATCGGCAGCAATTACATTCAAGGTGCTATTATTTTAAGTTACGTGAACGGGGTGGCTGTCATGACGAATGTTGTTTCACGGTGATTAGAGCCGCATCGCCGATGCGCGGGCATTTAATAGTTAAGCGCGTCTATTGTTTATCCCGACACTAGCGACGTGACAATCGTTTAACAACATACGATGTACATTGTCTAACATTTTGTGTTACAAAGCGAAAAGTGACTTTTTTATTACGTACTCATATGCTGCTTTTTTACTGCCGTCTATTTTACCATCGAGCCGGATACAGTTTTTGTTGACGTGTGGTCGCGCGCATGACGCAACCGTGTGTTTATATTATCATTTTATATGTAAAGAGTTTTGATTTACTCGGTTAAACTTGGTCAATTCTAGCAAACATGAGAGAAAGACAGATTTAGAGCGAGGTCTGATGTCACTATTCTCTGATAGCGATAGAAAAGTAAATGACGCGTTCAGTGATAACGAAATAAATAATATGTTTAATGATAAGTAGCGATAGAAATGACGCGTCCAATAATAACTATACAAGTTAAGCCTTTAATGATAATGATAGAAATGATGCGTTCAATGATAATGATATAAATAATGCAATTGATGTTAGTGATAGAAATTACGCTTTTAATGCTAGTGATAGAAATGACGCGTTTAATGATAGTGATAGAAATGACGCGATTAATGATATTGATTGATATATCATGGTCAATGATAGTGATAGAAATGACGCTGAATATGTAATTTTAGGTTTTGCAAATGGTGATTCACGTAAGGTCAAGGCGAGTTCAGATTAAGGCTTGGAGATACTCGCGACATTCCTCGCTAAAGGTGAGCTGGTTTGCACTAACACGGTGTTTCATCGAAACCTTTTACATTCTATGGAATTCAACGCCACATTCTTACACTTACGAACTTACGACTCCGTATTACTAACGACTTATAATATAATACATGTTGTATAATATATAATACAATATTATGTTGCTTGTATATGTAATTTATTAGAACGATATTATTGACATTTATAAATATTACATTTATTGGCATTTACAAATTCAATGACCCGAGTCTAATAAGAATGCAAACTATTCACTAATTTAATTAATTAAGGCTACATTTATACGTTAGATCATCGTCGATTAAATCTAATTGATCCTTTGGTTAGAGAAAAATAAGCTTAATATGTAATGACGTTAATTCAATTACAAGATTGCATAACAGGATATATATCTGCAAGGTAAAACGATATTTTCATACAAATTGTTTTAATTTGAATTGTTATCAGATTTCATTACCATAATATTTTAGTGACGCATAGCCAAGAAACTCCACGATATATCTTCACTGATATTATTTGGAGGTACCTGAAGTTTGAGACACTGTTCCAACTTTTGATTCCATATTTTAAAAAAAACTTACACTGATAAAAATCTTTACTATCTCCGCGTAGTATTATAGCTATGTGTGTTGTATTTCATTTCAAATTGCGAACGGTGCCGCGGGTAAAGTCTCGTATCTAAATATAGCGGTAAACACTTTCTCGGTTCAGGTGATAGCTGTGGCTAGTCAACATACTTTTGGTTACCGAGAAAGTGAACTAGAAGTTCATGGTTAGATTCCTAAACCCTTGCTGTACATATAATTTGATACGCTATTGTAACTTTATCATTTCGAGAACAGACTCAGATTTTCATTTATTTATTCAATGTCACGGAAAGCCTTGCTACAACAGTGCAGCGCGTGTTCTTTTCTTGACGGTCGTTATATTTGATATTTAAATCGTATATTTGACATATGTATCGGTAAAATTCGATAAAAATCGGTATATTATAAAATTCGTCTAAATAAATTGCTCTATCGACACGTCAAATTTAGCGACATAGAACGGTACTCGCGTTTCTGGTGCATTATTTTGTTTCAATAATAAACTATCAGTCAATGTTTTGAAAATATTTTGCGAGGGTCAGTGAGACATCTCGACTCCGCGTATTGTTGTTTTCCAAACCAAATCTCAAATATTTATTTTTCTTATGCTCCGTCCAAGGTTTGTTGTTATTGCACGAGATTCTAATCGTAATGTTATTGTGCTGATATCGTTTTCCACGCGTTTAATTTGTTCCGTGTCCATGGACACGAAAAATAACACTATTTATTACCTCCGTATAGTTAAATGATCGTTTGAAATTAAATTCACACGGTGCTTGCGATCCGGATGGAATGTTTTTCACAGATAATCAAAATCGCATGCATTTTGGTTAAATGTTATGTAGAGATGTTATGTCATGTACATGTTGGATGCAAGTATGCAGTGTCCGACTTTCGAGGCTCCCGCGCTACTTTCATTCACTTCAATTATTATAGAGAATCGGAAGGCTTCTATACGCTGTGATATAACTCTGAATTTGCACGATTTATATCATTTAAAATATATAAAGGAATACACAAGCTTGATCTAAACAAGCAAGCGTGAAGTCAGGTTATTCACGAATGCAAATTAAGTTTTGTCATCGTGACTTTGATTGGATTACGTTAAGGTTTTTCATTGAACAGCAATTAGGAGTCGATTGTCCAGTACGTGATATAACAAACAAATTATCGAGTCGCTTTTAGTCAATGGAATTTAAAATAGTCACGTAATCGAATTGACATGGCGTATCAATTGTGAATTTGCACACGTTCGTATGTAGGTCCGGTTGGGATTCCGTTATCGGCTATGTTCTCACATATTCTCAATTGTATAAAAAATATTTTAGCATAATTTGTCATTCGGAATTTAGCGGCTCTGGGAAACCCCATATGCTTAAAATTCTTTGCAGCATTGACAGTTTGATATACGAACAATAACAATTAAGGTTCCTTATCTGAAGACTAACTTGGTACTATGATTAAATTGGCGGTAATGCAATTCAATTAAGCAATTACTGTTTCTTATAAGTCGACAGGCATTTTGTTCTGTGGAAAATATTGCAATTCTGCAACTTTAGATATTGCTTTTTGTTTCACTTCGATAAAATTACGATAACGGTTTCTATATTGTGCAAAGTTAGCTTTCAAATATCCTGCATGCGAAGCGAACGTACACAATTTTCGCAAATTCTTTTTTGATTTGAATCCTCGCGTGGGTTCGTATAGTGGGTGTTCACAATTGAAATATTAAATAGCGACATTACTATAAAGGGGACCGGCTCTGTACCAACCGAATATGATCACATTCACAGCACAATTTGGATCGTTGAGCAATAATTATATTCGTAGAGCACGCGTATTACACTAAAAAACGTCCGAGACACACACTTTTGTTTGGATTTTCTCACAGGTGTTTCTTTACCTAACGTCATTGAGTTTTATGTCGAAGGCTGGTCGCTGTGAAACTTTAACTTTAATATTGTGTCGCGATAGGGTATTGTTGCCCGACTCATTGTAGAGGCGACTAGCCCGTGGGATCTGGGTCGGGGACCGTCCGAGCAAAACTGGTAAACAAATCACAAGCTTACATTTATTGATAAAGGCTGAGGCTGCGGCAGTTCACGTTCTGCATACACTGTTCAGTAGCACATGTCAGTGCTAGAGTCACTTCACTAATGTTCACTGTTCAGTCACTGGCACATACTGGGGAGGTAGTAGTGTCGCGATTGTCGCTCGGCGGTGGAATGTGGAGTGTGTGGTCCCGAGGGTCGCCGCGCCGGTCAGTGGTGGGGTACGTGTGTTCTGCAGGTCTCGCGGCGCATGAGTGCTCGCGGTGGAAGGGATCGCCGGTGTAAATACGCCGCCGTAGCGCGTGCTCGGCGCCCACGCACACAGCCTCGCGCCGCACCAACACAACTAGCTTTGCTCTCGTGTGCACACGCGACGTGACACACGGTGCGATGCGCCTGATCGTCCGTCTAATGACGGCTATTGAGATGGATTTGATGGGAGAACCCAATGCCTCGGTATAGAGGTATGGACGGATGTTTGGGTAACGGAATTAGGGGCTCGCACTTGAATTATTCATGTTGGTGATGTAAGCAACTTATTGAGTAGTCACAGTTGTGTACGTGATGCATTCAAAACGTTGCTGTGCAGATCGGCAAAACATTTAGACTTCGACTCCGAATTTATATCTATACTCTATTACTCCCAATACATTAATAAAAACTTTAAATTAAATTCAATTTCCTGTAAATTCAAATACCGAAATTAATTTATCTTACGAACCATCGAGACAAAGTGTCAGTTGGCAAAGTGTTTATGCATCCGTTTCGGGTGAACTCAATCATGAATGAAGTTATATTTACAGATATAATTTTGACCTACAATTTACGAAACAGAATAATTTACGAGAATCTGTTCTTGGTGAAATGCTATGACGATAATTATTATTTCTGTGTCAAAACCATGGAATCTACAAGTTTCCGGTAGAAACCCTCCTAAGATGGGATGTATTCACAAATGTATGTGGTCTATCTATATGATTGCAGTAATGTCCTCCATTACGGAAAATCCTGACGATGTCAAACCACTTTAGAATAGGTAAACTCTCTGCAGTAGACTTTTCAAAGTCATGACATTCCAGTCCTAACCTCTGAGTCAAAAGCAAAAATGCATTTCCGCTCAAACGTATCTAAATAAGTTAACTTGAAAGGTTCATATTACTCATTGGGTTTTCTGCTTAACGCCTAACTCTTGCGGTTAACCTCTTCTCAGTTACTAAGATCACAGGTAACTATTCGATTTCTCTTTTTGTGCATTCGCCAAAACACGAGGAAAGTTGCAAACAATCGATTTTTATGCATGTAACGAGTTTCACGGCACGTCCGTGAAATATGGTAACCTGTGACGTTAGTAATGGCAAAAGCTTCAGACGCTTTAATTGCATCCGGTCAGAGAAAGCTCGGCTAAACATTTGAATATTTTAGCCTACTTTATTTTAACGGAATATGGTGCATTAACGATCGTTATCTTAGGGCGGGCTTGTAGCAATTTTGAACTTTTTTATAACGTGGAAAAAATCCTAAATGATAATATTGAACCAAAAAAAAGTATTTTATTAAAATTGATCATATATTTTGTCTTTTAGAAAACGCGACTTTTAATGTTTGGTTCGATAGATTTTTTTCAGAGTAGACACTAAATCGTCATTTCTATTACCTAGAACTAAGAAAATACAAATTATGAAACCACGTAAAATGTATATACTAATAGATATAATATAGTATTATTTAGTTTTTAGATTATTAAGATTACAGTATTTCTTTGTTATATTTTTTTAAACATAAACATACTAAATTTAGCAAACCAAGCGCTCGCGCCTTCTCTTTCTCGCTTGCGCCTACCGTTTAGTACATATCGTTTACTCGCCTGGACGTCCCTCGCTACAACCGGGCCTTAAGACAATGATTGGCATGAATGCCGACTATTGAGTTTTGGAACTTACTACAAAAACGCCCATGTCACGATCTTCTGCTTTATGCATCTACTGGCCAACCTGGCCCGCCTTTATCTGGTCGTTGATCCACTTACCTGACCTTTATTGACTAAATAATCAATTGACAATACATTATACCTCATCTAGGTATATCCTGATCTACGAAGGTATACCTGGGTATGTCCTAAAACTGTATCCAGAACCACCGGAGGGCGGGCAGCAGCGTCCTCTCGGCTTATACGTGGTGAGCATCCAGCGATCCCCGAGCCGGCTGCCAAGCGTGGGGATTATGGCAACACCTCTCTATTAAGGGACCTTCATCCAGCAGTGGATGATTTCTGGCCGATGATGATGAGACCTGACCTACTGGTCCATACTAAATGCAAACTTTAACTTATAGACCGACGGTCTAAATTAATTGTCTGTCTACATAACTAGTCATCTGGAAGTTTATGAATTCACAACACATTATGCCTTGTTTGCCGTTGCAAGACAATTGTCATTTGCCAACCATTGACTTTAATCATAATATTTGCGAAGCTATAATAGTTGTGAGTGCTTCAAGCGCATCGATTGCATAATCAAAATTAATAATAAACGTCTTTGGCTAAGATAATAAACCCGTTTTCAAGAGTACCTATCTATTTTAGCTTCCATACTGGAAACATTAAAACTGAGATGCGTATGTATTAGATTCTCAAGTCCAATCAAGTAAAGAAAACACCAGCAGGCCTAGCATACGAACCGTGACAAAATTTTCTCTATTATTAAAAACAGGACAAGGCTACGACTGTATAAGTTTGTCTCGTTTCCACATGACTTAAAGACACTATCGCGAGGCGCATGCTAGCCCTGCTGGAGACAAACAAAAAGTATGGTCTTTAAATTATTTATTTATTTATTGAATGATAGGCGAGCAGCATTATGCTGATTGGCCTATATCAAACAGTGTTTAATTTCAGTATTTGTCTGTTAAGTCTATCTTCTCCTTTTTTATCCATTTATCCAGACTGTTCTTAAATGCGTTTAAGGATTTGGATGAAATTATATCCTCAGGCAACCTGTTCCAATTATAAACGACTCTATTGCCGAGGATGTGATGTGCAGTGTTGGTCTGTGATGGAGCTGGCTGCAGAAGAATTTTATGGCGTCTACTTTCTCTAGTGTAGTCTTTAAGTGAGTAGATGCTATGGATGTCAGGAAGATTGAAATTACCTACGAATTCTTTAATTAGTGGCATAATTTCCATAATCCCCAGGGGCATAAGGCAGATTATGGACACCTATATCCACATATGCCATTATTATTGCCATTTATCATTATATATATATCTTTTATGCTTATTAACTCCAAGCCTTGCATTCGTTTTGCACGAATGTTATCAACCCATATTAGCTCGTTCAATTTTCAACTGACTTCAAAAAAGTTAACTGATTTTGATGATTCTTTTTTTGTTTGGTAGGTGATACTTCAGAGGTGGTCCCATATAAATTTTATCGAAATCGGTTCAGTAGTTTAGTTTTTAAATCATAATCACTGGAATAGAACAAAACAACTGGAAAATATGAATATGTCATACAGGTAATCAAAATTGAAGTCGGTTATTTCTTTTTTTTTAAAGCGTATTATGGTATCTCACGTCTATCAGTCGATGACTTTGACCATTTCGGCAGTCTTTCCGAGTCATCTCGGTGGCATCGCTTACAACTGAGATGGTGTACGGTGGTTGCGCAAGTATCAGAGTCATCGACACCGGCGCGTCCTCGGAAGGTCGCGCTCCGGACCCCGCCGTGGCTGTATTCGTGAAGACAGTACCTGATCTTAGACCGGATCGGTTTTGAACATTCGACTTGAAAATGTAAGGACTAGGCGATAAATGTATTTGTCATGGGATTGATGGGATTTGCCAGACATTTATCTTGCCAGTTTGAAATCACTCATTGTTAAAAAAGCACTTACGTCCGAAAAAAAAATACACTTAAAAAAAAAAACAACCGACTTCACCTTCGTATACTTGGATGACATCTTCATATTTTCTAGTAATTTTGAAATAAACTACCGAACCGATTTCGATAAAATGTATATGGGACCACCTCTATTACCTACGAAACAAAAAAAGAATCATCAAAATCAGTTCATAATTGGCGGAGTAATCGCGTAGCATACATACAAAAATAAACATACAGTCGAATTGAGAACCTCCTTTTAGAAGTCTGTTGCAAAAGCACTTACTTTCGAAAGATATAAAATACTTTGAAATGTATTACGGTAGAAGAGAATTTTGTAAATATCTACTCCACTGAATTTTCTTTAGGCTCATGCTTAATGCATAGTATTCTGCTATTGTAGAGATAGAATAGGTTTATTATGAACTAACAATAATGTTTAATAACCTCTGCTTCATTGTGATTAAGTTGCATATGTTTCTTTTTGGAAGTTCCACTACTGCGGTACAGAACGTAGGTGTATTACCATAACATCTCACCGCCAGCCGGCCGGCCGGCTTATCGGCCGCATCGATTTGTTTACGCCGCGGTCCCGGATCTAGGTTTTTGATGTTCTTTTTTGGTGGGGAAATACGGTGGTTGGAATTCCTTACACTTGTTTTTTTTTACTGTACAATCCCACATTCCTGACCACAATGTTTCTCCTCTCTACGATCCCTCTGCCATATTTTTTGTTTGTGAAGTTTTTTTATGTCAAGGATAAACGTTTAGGGTAAAGGAAATACTTTATATTAATAAATTTGTTATTTAATCTTTAAATTAAATATAACAAAGTATCAGGGGGGTAGCTTTGATACCAATACTGTCGAAATTTTTTGAAAAGGTGATATATATAATCGGGTTTATAATTATTTTGAGCAGCACAATATGTTTACGAAGGATCAATATGGTTTTAGGAAAAATAAAACTATCAACATGGCTATATTTGACTTTCTAAAAAAGGTTATGATTAGTGTAGATAAAAAAAAGAAAGCAGTAGCAATGTACATGGACATGTCTAAGGCTTTTGACACGGTCCATCACGATATTCTACTCAAAAAACTGCAAAGCTATGGAATTAGGGGGAACGCATATGATCTGCTTCGATCATATCTAAGAAATCGATCTCAAATCACTTACATAATGAGATTATGTCCTAAGACTTCCACTATGGTAGCATGTAAGTCAGCAACAAGACTAGTAGAGTACGGTGTCCCTCAAGGCAGCGTATTAGGACCACTACTATTTTTAATTTATATAAATGACTTCCCTACATCTATTAATTATCCAATGACATTATTTGCAGACGACAGTACGGTCTTATTTACAAATGACAAGCTTAGCGAACTAGAAACTGACATTAATACCACACTGACATCTCTAATTAATTGGTTAAATTCTAACAATTTGAATATTAATATTGACAAAACGAATTTAATGTATTTTAGAGCGAGACATAATCAATCATTAAATGTCAACATCAAATATGAAGGGAAATTATTGACTGAAATAAGTACCACACGTTTCTTAGGTCTCACTATTGACAATAAACTTAGTTGGAAACCCCATATTGAGAATATCTGCAAACGACTACACCAATTTGCCTATGCTCTGTATCAGTTACGTAAAGTAGCAAACGAACCAACGCTGTTGACAGCGTATCACGGACACGTCGCTTCGATACTACGCTACGGCATTATGTTCTGGGGTAACTCCACAGATCGCCTTAAAGTATTTAAAGCGCAAAAACGCTGCATAAGGGCAATCTGTGGCCTTAAAAGAAGAGATTCGTGTAAAAAACATTTCATTCGACTTGGTATCCTAAGCACACCTTGCCTATACATAAGTGAAATTGCCACATTCGTTAAGTCGAATCCTGAGTTCTTCAATATGTGGCCAGAGGGTAGTAGACACGAGGGTAAACTACATAATTTATCATCTAGAACTACATTCTTAAACAGCAGTGTGTTCTGCATGGCATCAATCATATTTAATAAGATACCCAAGGACATTCGTAACAAAACTAATTTAAATATTTTTAAAAGTATGTTGAGGAACTTTTTAATGAAGAAGGCGTATTACACTGTTGACATGTTTTTAACAGACACAAATGTAAATTGACATTCGAATGCCTTCTATCCGATTCTTTATGACCATGACTTCTTATTTTTTAATTTTTATTGTATCCTCTTTCTATTAGATAGTTAAGTATTAGTATTAGATCAATAAGTCTGTAAACCCATGCAGGGTAGAAGCTAGCGAACTAAATGTATTTAATTATAATGGATCTGTATATTACCTAGTTTTCACAGACAAATAAATCATTCATTCATTCATTCATTCATTCATAACAAATAAGTCGCAATATGTGGCTTTATGAGTTTGTGAAAAAAAAACCTAATCCTACGTGAGAAGTACGTATACTTACTTTAAAAAATTATACTCATCGAAAAAAATACTTACGACCGTTTCAAAGAAACACACTTTGCACTTTAACAGCATATTTATTAATAGATCATTTATTTTGCTATATACAACGAAAACTTCAACACATTCGCTTCAGTTATTTTCGTAATTTAGATTTCACATTTTTATCCCATATTTTAATCTTACGAAAAACAGCTACCGCTTTTCACGATTTCGGTAAAAAAGTGTCCAGTTGTAATCAAATATTACTCACGTACACAAATATAGTCATTAAGCACATGCACCAAGAGTTTCATTTATTTGGTCGCTGCTTCACTTTAGTAAGTCACTTATTGTCACTTGTTTAACTAATAGTAGTTCTTTGTCACTTTCGGAACAGTAAACAGTATCTCCTTTGCCTTGAACGTCCTTGTTTTAGATTGTAATCCACATAATATATTTCTTGACAGATTTTTTAATCTTTGGCCGCACCAGCTTCTTCCTTGTACTACATTATCTTAACTGCACTGGCTTCTTGCTCCCGTGGAATTTTCACATCCATTTCGGTGGCTTCAATTCGCTCTGGTCGTTTATTATTTCCATTTAATTATATTTTTTTCTCGGAATCGAGTTTAGGTGGTGTCGCGCTGGCGCGTCCGTGCCCGCATTCCGCGACACACCGGCGCTTGCGCCTGACTTGACCGTTTGACCACTTCATAATTTTGGAGGCCCTACCATTGGTCCCGACGTTACCGTTTTCTCGAGTATCTTTCAGTTGTGTATTAAAAAGCTACGATTCGTCTAGTGTCACACACTAGGCGGACCGTGTTTTAGCTATAGTTACTGTCGCTATACATTTTATTTTTATTAATGAAGCTTTCATTCATTAGTATTCCAATTCATTGCGCCAGTCTTGTTAGTCATCAGTCGTAACATCGTATTTCGGCGTCCCTAAAAGCATCAGATGTAGTCACCATCTCGTAATAGAACCAATGTCATGGCTTCAAACTAAATAGTAACTCGAATAGTCTTACACATCGTCAAAGTCATTGACATTTCCATTTGAGACATAAACAGCTGTTGTAGTTCCACGAAAGATATTATTTGAGTTTTACTAATTTCGAGCGATTCCTATAAAATTATGCTTGTGATCTCACCGATCCTGGGGCTAGGTTTATGGATTAACTTCTTTGAAAAATTTGTCACATAAACAAACTTCAGGGACAAATACTAAAAAACTATCTAGGTCAAATAAATAATCTACGAGGCAATTTCTTGCAAGCAAGCCATGGCACGTATTGCTTCGATATGAGGATGTAGCAAAGATTTTATATTCGAGTATATACTTTCACGAAGTTAAATTACGATTTTAATTTTGACTTTTCCAATTTGTAGTACCAATGGTAGGGTTCGCGAATTCGCCGAGGCGCCACCGGCCCGCCACTGCGCGATAAAATTGGACACGGTCCTCTTAAATTATGTAATCGAATATTCATGACGCCTCTTGAATTCGGTAGAAGCACTGCTTTTCTTGTACCAATTGTAGAATGTACTACGCTACACTGGTTTGCCCTCGACACTGGCGCCCCATCCATTATAATGTAGTCCTTATTTATATTCGTCCTTTAGGGTTACTTTAGAAACAAATTTAAGAAAAATCTCGCCTGTTTTTAAGTCTTTGAATAAATTTATGTTGATCAGTTTTTGTCTGGGGCTATTTTTGTCCTGTATTAAAATTTATATTTCGAGATCTTTAAATAGAAATTGGTTATTATTATGCTTAGATAAATGTTATGTTTTTCTCTAACAGTCGCATTGAAGTATCATTTTGTTATTACGTGAATCGTAACTATTTCGCAACATGTTTAGTTTTTATCGGGTCGAGCACTTGCGGTTTAATCGATGTTAGAATCGATTACAAGCTTATAATCGACTCTAGCGGTCATTGTGGAGCGATCAGCTATATTTGCTCTAGTTATGCAAGCTTGAATTCTTTCCGGTGTTTCATTTGAAGCTGTTTTGATAGATGTGTTCAAACACTTACTTAAAATTTAAATATGATATGCCTTAATAGCCTTGTTAAAGATTAGGGTCTAATTTTGAACTCATTGATCACTTGAGGCCAATGTGGAAAGGTATACAAAGCTATTTCTATAGTGCCTTGTTATCATATACCAATTAATAAATAATTAGTTTAACGTCACGAAATATGACCGTATTTTTGTTTATTAAACATTCAAATTTAACATTAGCATAGCAAATTTTTATAACATTTTTAGCAAGTAAAGTTAACCTAAATTATTCCGTGACGTCTTTTAAAGATGACCCATTAATTCGTTCTGACTACATAATTTTTGCGACCGCATAAATATGTATGTATACCTACCATATTTGACATTGAGGTGTGTAGAATTCTTCGCATTCCAATAATTTGACGTACAATTAGTGTGATCTCATGGTTTAAGTAACCTGGGTCCAAAGTGTATGATGAGTAGGCCTTCGTCACTAATGATGGTCACCTTTATGATGTTGTAATAATGTAGGTATTTAAACAATATTTTAATTAAAATACTTCAAAAAAAACGGTGCCAGAACGTTAATGATGAGACGGAAATTCTAAGACGCAACGCTTACTGCGAGAGACAAGGCGTAGCTAAGAAAAATGAATTCTCCTCGGTTAAATGTAGGTTCAAAATTGTGCTTAATTTACTTACGTTAGACCAGGTGCGACAGGAATGCGGCAGTCAGGTCATTTTGAAACTACGTATAACTGGGCAGAGTTTACTTTAACATTTTCGTTAGTCGGTTCTCGCCTCGACTGCCTAGTAGGCATTGCAATTGAGAGAGAATCCGGTGAGCGATTCTCCATGCAAATGTATTCCCATATATTCTTCCTGGATAATGCGTCTAGAGCATTTTTTTTTATTAAGTCTAGTCCTACTGTAGACATGTCGCTGTCATTTCCTTTTTTTTTCAGCAAATGATTGCAAAAATATATATAACCCTTTAAATATCATCATAGTTATTTTTGGAGGGTTAATTTTCATTAGCAATTACTTAGTTGCTGAATAAAAGGAAATGACAGAGACATGACTACAGTAGACCTAGGCTTTATAAAAAAAAGGTGGCTCTAGAGACATTATCCAGGAAGAAACTAGGGGAATACGTTTGTATGGACAATCGTTCGCCGGATTCCTCCTTAATAGTTTATCTAACCTAGTTGAGAGTGCCACGTTTTTTAATTTTCAATTTCTTACAGACGATGGCACACTAGTCGAAATTGTTATTCATATTTTTTTTATAACCTCTCGTAAACGTAGTTTTTACAGTATATTAGAATGGTGCACTTTTAAAAATTGTCATCTACACTTGGGTTCAAACTACATGACAAATAATAACATATTGAAAGATGGTCTTTGACTTTGATAAATTATATGTCTAGATAGACTGATGGATCCTAAACGCGTCGAAAAAAATAGCGGTTAACTGTTAGCCTCTTATGCACGCACACTATAACAAAGACAATGGTGCAACGCGAGTGTAAGACATGGCTGTCACGCACACTAGTATAATAATGTTGGCCTGTCATTTTTCGCTCATAAACAGTACGAGACTCTATCTAGACATATTATTTATCAAAGGTGTTTGACGATATTTTTACGTTACGCCTTTCCCGTCATTTTCCACTTTGAAATACCATTTAAACATCCTAAGGCAATCGTCTTAATAGAAATACTTCAAATAAAACGAAGAATCTCAATTAAAAGTTGCCGCCAAAAAAATAAAAATATGTAGTGGCATTTTATCGTGTTTAAATCAATTGTTGGTGCGTTCCCAAGAGGTGTTGCAAGAGGCCTCGCTCTCGTTAATTTAGGCAGAACTTTTAGCACATCCTCGACTTGCTAACTAGCTGCATGTTGTGTAACCGCAATTATCAGTACGCTGAAGAATTTTCATGAGCTGATTGGGGTAACAGGGAACTCTTAATCTACTATCAACTATATCTACCGTAAAACGCAACTATTGATATTCGTCGTCAGCCATAAAACGTCCACTGCTGGTAGAAGGCCTCCCCCTTTATAGAGGGGTGTTGCCATAATCCCCACGCTTGGTAGGCGGCTTGGGGATCGCAGAATGCTCACCACCGTTAACCAAGAGGACGCTGCTGCCCGTCCTCCGGTGGGTCTGGTTGCAGTTTAAGGACATACCCAGGTCCATTGTCTATTTGGTTCAGGTGATATTATAGATTCTTAATTTCTTCACTAGTGGTAGTTCACTTTTGTAGTGGTAGGACTCTACTGCAGAGTACGCCTGGGGAAGTACCACACCTTTGCCAGTCATTCAACCGCCTAGCAGTAGTGTGCAAGCATTACTGTGTTTCGGTTTGAAGGGCTATGTTACCATAGAAATTACTGGGTATGAAGAGATTGAACATCTAATATCACAGGGTGACGAGCGCAATACAGTGCGGCGTAGAATTTTATTCGCAAGTTCACAATTCTGGCCGTGCTATTGTTATGGGTAGGCGTGACGCTTACCACCAGGCAAACGTCCCGCTTGTCTCGTCACTCGAATGTATAAAAAAACTAGTCCATTCGAAACGTCAAACCCTCTTAGCGGTATGACGAAACTGTTGATGTTAGCGGACTTAGCGGTGTCTTCGTCTGCGTCCTTTATCCTCGAACCACATTGCTTAACAGCAGCTGCGTATTTTCAATTTCAACGCGGATTAATACTTGTAAACATTTTTTTGCAGCTGGCTCGTTTGTACCTACCTACTATATTAATTGTTTTGTTAAAGAGTCCGGGGTGAGAAGTGCCCCACGCATATGACCGATTCTAATTTCGACTATTTCTGATAGATGCCTAGAGCTTAGATTTTTCTAATATGGATTGTATGAATGTCAAAAATCTAGTACTTTAGAACTCTCTTGCTAGAGATCTGTAAAATGTACATAGGAAATAAATATCGGATTTAAGTACACAATTTCCTTTTTGTCATTTTGTCGATTGATGGTGTTTCAACATAATACGTGCATTATTGCCGATTCAACAAATAGTTGTTCATGTTGCAAACCCCGATATGCTTTGTTGATCAATTGCCAAATATAAGAAACCAAATATTTTATTATTTCATAATTTCTTACCTTGTTAATTTAATAAATGTTTACGGTCTTTGCATTCCATTCTAATTTCTACTAGTTAGTACCTTGTTATTTATGACTGACAAGGATCAAGACAAATAAAGGATCAAAACACCTAAGTGTACCTGAAATTGCACAATTTGATTCAAACTGTTTCCTTCTACGTGTAAAGACTATTATCGCATGCTCAGACAAACGCGTCCAGTGCGCTATTTGTACATGTTAGAGACATTCCCCTCGTAAGCGCAATAATGTTAGGTTAGGATTCCTCATTATTTTATTTATACAACAAGGTATGAAACTCTATAAGAGTTTATTATGTTCCCCGTCAAACATTTTTCAAAGAGTGAAAACAGAGCCCGACGCGCGTGCAGCTGCGTCCTGCTTAGCACACAAACAAGCAAGCAGCTAGCAGTAGCAGCTTTTGTGCTAAGCAGGACGCAGCTGCACGCGCGTCGGGCTCTGTTTTCACTCTTTGAAAAAGGTCACCGGATGTGATCGAAACTATAGTCGGAGTATCCGATTTAATTAAACGTGAGTATTCCCGTATGAATAAAACAAAAATGTGTCAAAACCACGTCAGTTTTCATCATAATACGGTTGTTATTCAATCGAATATAATAGTTCCTTTTAACGACTTAACCATTCATTATCCTCAGCCATACATCAGACAAGATGTGGTCAAACAATGGTACGATGATGGCATGAGATGGAAGGCAGGCAGAATCAAAGTTAGATCGATGAAGTATCGATACAATGAAGTGTGGAACAATTACTCAGAGCTGATAATGGTAATAAAGAATGAACGTCTATGATGCTTTGCGCAGTTTCTACATCCGAGGCTTTAGTCGCGTGATAACTTTTTATCATTCCTTTTATCAATACAATGTGTTTAATTGGTTAGTTAATTACAGACTCAAACACTTAACAAGTTTTATATTTTACTGCCTTTGTTTTTAAAGTCCGTCAATTATAAACTAAGTTGGCTTTTTATATATGTGATACCTACTTGTCGTCTAGCACAAAAATGCGGACCTAGCCTGAAACTGTTAACCATGCTGTGGCTCTGAGAACGTGTGATCGTAAATTTAAATGTTATAAAAAGTTTAGACCAGATGTTACTCCTAGCTAGTAAGGAATTCGCAATTTGTAATAATAGACGCATTCATTAATATACCTCTTTGGTCTATTAAGTATGTTTTATGGATTCTGACGGTTACGTCTTACGTAACAGAATGGTGGATATTTAATTTATTTAATTGCTTAAAGGCGAGCAGCATTCACTGATGTGGCTATATCTTACAGTGTTGAAATGTTGTACATATATATTTGTCAAGAAAATCTTTTCCTTTCTTTTTAAACTCTTTCGTAAATGTTTCATATTAGCCTACCAAGTTCTTGCGGTACGCTTGCGAGGTATTGGATGTGATTATTGAACAAAGCTTTTTTATAGTAACTATAGGTATGTAGTAATCTAAACAACCTAAACTATGTATTCTAGTTTCAAACGAACATAAAAAAGAATTAAAATCCGAATTAAAAATCAAAATAAAATAAACATTTATGGCGTTGCTATTAGGAAAGGCCAAAACATGATTGCTATCCATCAAAATAGATTGTAGATTCTTTTGTTCAAGTGATATTATAAGTTGACTGGTGAAATCCCATATTTTATATTCGTAGTTTCTTTTTTATCTACCAGGTATCTTTATTTAGATCTTTTTGTAAGTATGTATAAGACGCTTTTACAATCGCACTCTCATATTTATAGGTACGTTCACCATCATCTTTGACCTGGATAACTCCTTTGATTTCGATATTTTCTTCAAAACCACGTTAGGCCATCAAATAGAAATTAATGACTTACGCGAAAATATGATTAGTAGGTATCAATAATTTTAAAAAAACTTTGCATTTGAATATAATACGATATTTTCTCTAAAAATATATCGTTAAACGTGTTCTAGTCTTGGTAACCTTCAAAAATATGTTTATATTATGATTAACAAAAAAAAACACTTCTAGAAACTGTATAACAGAGTTTTTTTCGGAGCGCCTTTTTGATTCTTCTGAGGCTTACACGCAATGATTTATATGTCTATATGCTATGTATATATATATGCTTACACGATAATTATTCAACACCTTCATGTATCATTAGTAAAGTACCTATCATTAGGTCTACAGTCCTAATCATACTTTAGCGTCGGTCTCATTACAGATTAGCCCTAAAGATCACCTCTGTGTGTATGATTAAATACATGTGTGATTTTTTTCACATTCGGTTTTTCTCCTTCTATGCAAATGGTAACAAATCTGTATTTTTTGCTTATCAACAATTAACTGCGGGTTGTAATGGAAGCTTGATTGCTGTTAATTCGCTGAAGCGAAGTCATGAACTCGCTTACCTTTTAACAAATGCAGTTTGTTATTGTGTGGTTCTGGGTTAATTAAGTAGTTGAGATAAACGTCTTTTTACACCGGGATATTGCTTTTGAATTTACTTTTGAACAAATAAGCGTTTGTATGTATGATGTGTTTCTATATGATTTCAATACCGTCAATCGTATCTAGATGAAATTTTGTAGGCTACAAGTCCATTGCAAGACTGAATATGAAGCAAACTAGATCTAATATTTGTGAAACACGTAGAAAATTTTGTTATATTTTGCTTGTCAGGCTAGGCGGACCACTGGTTACCCGAAGTAAAGTGATGGTGTGCTCATGTTTTTGGTGGTTTCAAGGTTTCTGAAAAGCGGTAGAAAATAGATGAATCAAGTTCAACTGGTAAAGTGACAAATACAAGATGATAATGTTTCATTAAGATCAAAAATAATTAGTCATGATTTATAATTAGCAAGATCATAATTTAATAAACCTCAATGAGTAGCAAACGCGGTGGAATGGATCCCACCACATATTCTCACCTTTCTTGGCTTGCCCTTGCGAATTATTCATAACGGCTCGTAAAAGACCAAGGTCGTCGCACTGGCGAGATTGCGGATTCGGCCAGCGGCGGACTGGCCGAAAACTATAACAAATAAAATGCAAACGAGCGGGATGTACGCGGATCCCGGCCGGACGACTATGGTCGCGACGGACGCATCTCTTGGCGCCTTTTTATCTTTTTCTTTTTATTATGGCGAATTTATGGCGGGCGATATAAGCTGCCAGTATTACGCGAGCCGAGCGCGTTTTATTCTCATACATATTCGAATTTCGAAGGCTCTGTCTGAACCGAGGAATGCGGCTCTCGAACGTTCTGCAGGAATTTGGTCCTTTAGATTGTCCTTGGACTCCAACTCATTGATTTACCCACTGGCTTGGGTTGCATGTCCAACGAGTTGTTGTGTTGTTGTTGAAATGTGAGACATAGGAATGGATTTCCCCTCCTAATTCCAGTCGAGTGCTTTGATGGCCTGTGTCCATTAAATAAGATGCAGCTTGTTTTGCCTGCTATACCATTTCGATATTTCTTGTCTTGTGAAAGGCAAGCTCTAGTAAAACGAAGGATGTTTGCAGAAGCTGCCTAAATTCTAAAGGGTAGGTTGCAGTCACCTTGTAAATAATAATGTAAGGTATTGTAACTAGTTTAAAAGTTACCTGAAAAGCGATTGGCAGTCTCAGAAAGTACGCGATTCTAATCTCCAGGAAAGGACTCGACTGGATATAGCCAATGGCCATCTAAACAGCGACTAAATCTAAAATAGATGCCATCTCGATATATTACGCAACGGATGCAATACCAGTCGAGTTCCCGCGGACGTAACTAGACGGCATAGAAAGTGGTATGAAACGAAGGGAAAGGGCTGATATCGCAAGTCCTGCGTCCGCTAGATAATTGGCAAGCTGGCTGTGGAAGCAAGAAATTGGCAGGTGCGTTTACCTCAACGGGCGGCCGTAAAACCTTCGCGGTACATGGGTCGGCTAGATGTTTATTATTTAGTATTATTTTATTTTCAGCCTTTATTGTCTCACTGCTGGGCAAAGGTCTCCCTTCCCTCCTTCCAGACTGCTCGATCTTCGGCTTTGGTGGCCCAGTGCTTGTCGTGCGAGTTCAACTCGTTTGGATTTAGGAACCCAATCTGTGGTGACCTTTGCCCAGCGGTCGCTCTGCATGCGACAGACGTGTCCTGCCCAGTCCCATTTCAGCTGTCCGGCCTTGTGACCTACATCATCAATCTTGGTTTAAGCATAGAGCTTCTAGAGAGGTTCTTGGTAAGAGCGTAGTATCGTGTTCTTTATTCGGTCTGTTAATTTGACTCCCAAGATACTACGCTCCATCGCTCGCTGGCAAACCCCGAGTGCGGTCTTCTGATCTTTCGTCAAAGACTAAGTCTGTGCACCGTATGTGAGGACGGGGAGAATGCACACGCCCATGAGTTTACGTTTAAGGCATAGCGGGAGTTCGCCTTTCATAAAGTCTTTCATGGCCCAATAGCTCTTCCAGGCGTTATCGGTGCGTCTAGCAACTTCTTTATCTTGTCTTGTCTGGAAAGAGACTATTTGACCAAGGTATACGTATTCATGAACGTACGCAATCTCCTCACCCTCTACAACTACTCGTTGTGCAGTGCGATTAGTCATAAGCTTGGTCTTTGACATATTCATCCTCGGGCCCACCTCTAGCCTTGCTTTTCTCAGGTCTTCGAGCATTGCTTCAACACAGATGTACTACTAAATAACATATTGCAGGTAGTCAGGTGGCTTTGAGAATCTACTAGAATAAGGTAGTAAGTAGTCTATGATAAACATTAATTTACTAGTAATTTTATTGCCATATATGTGTATTGTGTAGAAATGAATACAAGAAACAGGATAAAATGAAATTTACTCTAACATTAATAAATAATAATAATAATAACTTTATTTGAGCAAAACAAACATAGACATTGAGGTAAAAAGGTAAAAATATACCGGCTGTTAGTTTGAACACCGTTATCCTTCTAGGATATCATTGTACTCATCATTATGAGCAACTTTTACTATAGGGCCAACCGTGAAATAGCGAAAAGAAATCAGTTGTTCCATACAATTTTTTTATTGAACTTGAACAAATTATATGGAGTAGCAGGTTTTTTTGTTGCTATTTCATGGTTGGCCCCATAGTAATAGTTTTTCATAATGATGAGTACAAAAAAATCCTAGAAGAATAACGGTGTTCAAAATAACAGCCGGTATATATATAAGGTGCGTTAATATACCTACGGTTTATTACGTAACGTTTAGCACAGAAAATTATATTGAAGAAGTGATAAAAAGTCACCGTGAATAAAGGAGACTGCAAAATGTAAAGGGTAAGATCATCTTCCCTAGTGCTAGCACAAATCAGGTCTTTTATAATCACCAGGACAGTCCAGCGCAGCACACAGCTACTGCGTGGCACGCCCTGGGACTCGATGGTGATGATATACGTAAGGTAGTGACTGGAAAAGAAAAGCCGAAGATCGGGCTGAATGGCGTGTAGTAGGAGAGGCCTATGTCCAGAAGAAATCTAAAGCCCATAACGATAATCAATAGGATTAAACAAGTACCGACTCGCACTACTTATAGCTTCACTCGGGTGCAGTGTACGTATATTGAATGTTCATTTAAACCTTACACTAGAAAATCTCTAAATGATAGTAAAATTCTATAAAAATTGGCAACATCACTAGCAGAAATAGTGAGAGTTGTTTCAAAGCCTAAAACCACAAAAGAAGAACTTTATAGAATAATTGAGAAATTTTCTGTGTGTGCGAGTGTGTTGGATCCCTGGCAACTGTGCTTTGAAAGGACATATATGCTTCTTGTATTTAAAAAAATCTGCATCAAAGCACGTGCCGCGTGGCACTGCTAAAAATACCGTTGAAGAAAATAAAGGCCCGTTATACCGGGAAAAATATTATGGTAGAGTCGTGGACAAACACTTTATTTATTCAGGTGCCGCACTTAACTCCGCATAAGTTTATTATGTATTGTTATTTAAGTGGTACATCGAATTCAAACAATCGTTTCATATATTATTACAAAGTAAAATATCATTTAACCACTTTTGGCTTAGATCTTGAAAATGATGACGCAGTGTTTGATCAAGTAATAACAATAGTTTATCATCTTCTTGAATGCGATTAAAGACAATGTCTTGGTTTATAGAAATAAATGAGATATTGTTCGTTTCTCCATTATCAAATTAATGGAAATATAACAAAGTTCTTTTCACGATACGGCTACATCTTTCTACTTACAAATTGATTCAAAGTAACACAATGAAACTCACTTGTCACCCGACTGCCTAAAGAAGTCAATGAGGTCATGTTTTTAATGTTCTAAAGAAGTCGAAGAAGAAGTCAATGAGGTCATGTTTTTCTTACTAAAAGAAGTATGTATGTTAGTCTGTCTCTGTAGTATCTGTGCCTAAGCTGCTCGAATAATTTTGAGGGCTAGTTAACGTTACATTTGTCTTGTCTTATAACTCCGGCTTAGGCAACAATTTGTAGTCGGGTTTTCGTTTTCTTTTCAAAATTATCACTAGTTCAAACATGACAATGTTTGGTCATGTGTATTATACTAAAAGCGAAATTTAATGCCGTGTATCATGCTCGTAATATCATGTATCTCAATATTATAAATATCTTCATCTCAAAACCTACAAAGTTACTAAAATTTATTCAGGTGTTCCACTGATCGGTTTCTGATCGCAATGAAATGTGGCTGTGGCGTGAACTAGCGACCTTACTCACACTTGGTCACGTGTCACGTGAGGCTTCATAGTCGGATAACTGTCCAGAGGTGTCACTCTGACAGTGATTCATAAGGAACCACGTGCCCATAGGTCTGGTGATCATAGTTGGATAGGTCAGTCGGACAACATTGATGACTCGGATAGACATTATTGATGTAAAGATATACATTGATGTAAGTAAGATAGACATTGATGCAACAGTTCCTTTAATTATTGAAGTTGAAATCACAGAAGATAAGATGGTAAAGAGAAATGCAAGTAACTTAGATAGTCTAGAAGATATTACGCGTTGCTCTCCAAAAAGAGCTAGCATTGACATTGATAAAGCATACACACACGCAAGCCGAAATGTTACCGACATAATATCCATTACGTACGTCAACTATACCGGCGACACGATGGTGCCGTCGTCATTATGCTAAACAGCCGGCCGGACCGAAGCACGCGGTCATCTCCGCATTCCGCTCGGACGGTGCGCATGCGACGGAATTCCCGCCCAAAACGCGCAAACAACAAACCAGTTGCGGCAACCTTCGAGAGAGATGACACTGTCGCCAAGCGAGATATCAACAAAACCAAAACGCGGACATACCATTCCAATGCCAACGTAATCAAAGCTTTAAATTTTAGGCCATAGAGTAGATGTAACATTTTTGGAACATTGGCGCCAATGAACATAAAAAACGGAATCTCAAATGAGGACTGTTACCATTTTGGTAAAAAGACAAGAATACGTGATTAATGTCGTTCGACTATAAACAAGTCGTTAATAAATGTTTTTAGGTATTTTAATATTTCTTAACATGGATCGTCGGCGCGACTACTGTATTAGCATAAATACAAAATAGTATAGTTTTAGAAAATAATATTTTTATTTACGTTAAGGTGTCTTTAAATGCCAATTGAATAGATTTCAATTTAATTCCTGATATATTATAATTTTCGGGGGCAAAGGCCAGTTTATTGTTTTTTAAGGAAAATATCCAACTTAGATTTTTAAATCTGCAAAAACTGGACGGGTTAGTGTTAAGATATCCGAATAAACAAACTCCCACGCGGCCGTTAAATTGCAGAAATCGATTAGAGAATAACAAGCGAATTAACTATGGCATTTTAAAATTGGAGCTTTTGTATATTTTACACATAAATTAACTACCACAATTATATTTAATGGATAGAATTACCATACAATTTAAACAAAGCAAGAAAATGGCTTTAACAGTGATCAAATTTAAACATTTTCCTTTGTTTTACATCATCCGCGAAAAGAAATCTTAATAAAAGATTTAATGTGCAATTTTATTTTATTTCGATATAAACAGTGCAGTGACTGCGTTTTAATATTTATTGTAGGAACATACTCGCAAAACAAGGACATAAAAAACAATGAAATAAAGCCTGTGTCAAGTGGAGGTTTTTCTTTGCTGTAATTATATGAGAATCGTGGACCAAGGATACCTGCTTCTGCAATACCCGAATGCACAGACCGAATAGAGGCAATTAGCTTTTATGCAAATCATACTGTCTCAGCTTCTCGGGTAATTTTAAAAGGAAAATCTTGGTCGTGGGTTTTGTGGTTTAGAAAAAACACGTTAATGCTAATCCTAATTGGGGATTGTGTGCTGCGATTTATTGCCGTCAAAAATTGTTCCTCCATTTGTCATAAAACGCATTAAGGCAAATTACATTAATCACTCAAGTAATGAAAAACCTTGCAGGTCCTTGCGAGACTCTTATTTTCTAAATTTAATTAGGCCGAATATGATTTCAGACAAGACTAACGATTTTTTAACAATGTAATAGAATTTAGATAAAATGAGAGAACTCACGACAAACAACAACAAAAGACAAGACAACAACAAGGCAAGATCCATCGTCTAGCCATCCCAAGTAAAAATCGGAGCTACTGAATTTTAAATTTGCCGTCTTATCTAAGGCTTTTGTTATTTTCATTCTGTCACTGGTTTTCATTAACAAGCGGCAATTCCTCTAATCCACCATGATTTACATGATGCGAGAGTTTTCCCATACGCCGGGAACGATAGACAATGGCGTATCCACGCCACTTGACAATGGAAACCGGCCACTTTCCACTTTCCCGAGACTTCCCACCATCTATGAAAACCTTTTGTCAACTACGGCGCAAATTACATTTAGAGCATATTCTATGCAATCTGCTCTTCCTTCTAATATCAACGCATTTTTTTATAAACCTATATTATCCTTTTTATCAACTAATGGAACACGAAACTGAACTGTGATAATTTTCGTGAACAAATCATTTAAGAAATTCTAACAAAAGAAATTCTTCAAACGTCTACCAGCCAATCGTTATGTGTTATACTTGAATGAAAATAACACTGTTTTATTAATAAATACCTATATTCTGTTTAATATTAAATTAATATAGATACTATTTATGAAATAAGAACACGCCTTGGCTAGATAACATGATATTGTTTGCAACACTTATCACGCCTGCAAAAATGTGGGAACTATTTACAGAATTCGCTACATTTAGGTACTTATGGGAAATAAAAACGTCGGATTAATATCGCCAAGTAGCATATTTAAACGAAATAGGTATGCAGATTTTTAAATACCACATGGCTTAAATTTGTTACGCCACCCACGCGTGTTATCAACAATATAATAATTTTGAGTTGAGGTTTTTGTTTTCTCTAAAGGTCTTAAAATCTAGATTATATTCAGAATGTGTATCGGTAATATGTATTAGATTTTGAAAATGGCTAATCAAGTTCTACAACATCCGGCAGAGGTATAAATTTATGGAATGGAATGCATTGATAAGAATTGAATACGCGTCAATATAAAAGTATCTATTCAACTTTTTAATGCTATACGATTGAGAATTTTATTAGATTCCAGTATAAGGATAAATTACCATCTTATAATGTTTCCCGTGATTGATTATATGAATTTAAAAACTTGTTTAATGTTTTGTATCAGTTTAGCAATGATTAATTCGATCCAATTTTGGGTAGAGCATCTTCGTCGCATTTAGTAGAAATTCTATACGAAACTGTGGACCATAGCAGCTAATTTAGGTCGCGAAAAAATCAAACCATAATCATTTCATTTTATTATTGATAACAGAAAGGATAGTAATGAAACGTCTATTTACAACTAGTAAGTAGGTAGTTACTTAAAACTGTTCTAGTTTTAAGCGGCGGATATTGTTACGCGCTAGAACGAGTTAGTTTATACATTAGTTTATGTTTTTAGGTAAGACTCATTACATCCACTTTAGTGTTACCTGTCTCCAGATATTACGTAGTTTCATCACATAATCATAGAAACGCCGTTGAGTATTTTTCTCCGGTTTGCGGTGTGCCAACATATAGTAACCCAGTATGGCAATGCTTTCTTGTAATAAGTTTGTTTGTGTAACCGGCCGATGTCCGATTCGTATCTAGCTGGAGCGCGTCGGCGACATGTCTTTGATGAAACCTTGTCTGAGGATTATAATTTTATGAATTTACTCAATGACGCGTATTGTCCGAAGAGAAAAAGCTTTCTGTTCCAAGAGTTTTTTGCCAAGCTTTAATTCTCTTTTTTAGCCAAGCTTTAAGTATGAAAATAGACGACATGATATTAACACAAAGTTTCTGTTACACGGACTTACAATCCTCATCAAGTACTTATTCTTTTAATTCCAACATCCGAAATTCAACATCGGATTTTTCAAATCTACATCGCAAGCAATTTGACGGCTTTACAAGTAAACAGAAATCATTTAGCGGAATCATTATGTCAGTACCATCAGTATGTTACAGGCAAAACAACGCTTGGTACTCGAAACGTGATTATACTTTTTGCTGCAAAGCCTGGGGAAATCCATATACTCGTAAAACTGTATTGTGAATGTTGCACTCGCAACCTTTTTGTTAATTTAAAATTATGATTTACGTGTAATGATGTGTGGAATGTGTTAATTTGAGTCTTGAAAATTACCTACTTTGCAAATTCAACTTATTGTTGATGAAAATAGATATACTTTCTGCAAGCTGCTTACTTGCTTGGGGTGTACTAAGCCGAAAGGGTGTCATTGTAAACAACTTTTGAAAATGACATGATATTAGGAACACACGAAAAAAAACCTTGTATATACAATTTTGTCAAGAATCAACGAACTTTTCATACGAAACAGCTGATTTATTTTCGTAATTTCAGGGTTGGCTTCGCAGTAAAATGTTGAATACAATGTGTAAAAATGACCCCTTTCGGTAGTATTCCCCAAGCTTCTCCTCTCTCAGGTAAATTAAATTAATAATCTTGCGGTTTTAATAAGATTATTTTTTAAGTTACTTTTTATGTGAACCCGTGTTCTAAAAATAGATATTGTATATAAATATATAGTGTAGACAATTATGCATCCTAAATTAGAAGCAAGAACTTTGAATGTGGGTCTGTCTAAGAAAGAAAAAACTTATTTAAAAAGAACCGTTTGGTATTTTTATGGCATTTACCACTTTGCCACCTCGCGTTAGATTGGTTGAAATTAAGTAATAAATCTCGAAAGGTCAACCTTTGTATACTGGTCAAAATTGGAACTGTAGGTGAGCGGAAATATAACACGGAATGGACATTTGGCTCAGGGTTGTCACCTTAAAGAACATTGTTTACTTCTTACATGTTACTCTCTTGCATGTGATTTGAATACTAACTAAGAAAATTATGAATTTGAGCTGGTTTCGGTTCTATTACTTAAATTAATTGAACAGTGATGATATTGCTTGTGAGTGTCTTGTAGTGCTGTCTTCATGTATTGTAATTGTATAATTTATTAATTTAAATTAAATAAGATGAAAATATAAATTAAGATACCATGATTTTTCTTGCCGGCAAATGTGTGTTATAACTGAAACACAATATATAAAATCTTACTAGGTACCTAACCTATTTAAATTTTACCATGATATTGCCTTTCAACAGCAAAAATTGAATTATTCCAATCACTTGATTTTATATGAAAAAAAAAATAGCTATGATATTTTAGATGCTGACAACCATGTATGATTAAATTAAAACTACATTAAACAATTGGCTCGAGGCCCCTGATTGTCATATGCATTTAGTTATGCCTATTCGTGTATGAATATGATATAATCGACAAATATAATAATACCAAACTCGACAGTCGAGGTCATTGCCACATATCTATTGTATGACTTGATCGTATATTGAACAATGACGATATAACAACATAAGCGAACAATACTGTACAAGAAGAATGTAAAATAACGACATTCCCTACTCTAAATATTTGTAAGTTTATTTGAAATTGGCATTTAGGTATAAATATCCATGCTTTTTACACCAAGCAATAAACATGCAATTTAAGCACCGATCTTTATCTTAGTGATGACTTACGTAATAATATTTTTGTGCAAAAAGCTGAAGGTCACTGTCGCCATTCGATACGTATTATTTTATTTTTCAAAGTGGTCTAATTATTAACACGACATAATAATTATGTAGTCTTTCGAGAAATCGAGAATTCTAGATATATTTATAGTGTTGTTTTCTTAAGACTTTGACTACACACGTGGTTCAGCAAATAAGCAAATAAGGGTGCCAAAACCATTCTGAGAATGAAAAAAAACTAATTGAAATTTTGCTAGGAGTTTCTAGTAGCAAACATATTTGAAGAATCGATTAATCAATTGACATTCTCCAAAAACGCTGTCGGAAGTGCAAGAAAAGGAATGGCCCGAAAACACTGCCTTGACCCAACCATACACGGTGCGCGAGGCCTTCCTTCCGCCTAACGGGCGCCAGTTTGTGATGTCATTATCAATTCGCCACATGCTTTATATTTGCATCGCTTTCTATGATAAAAACATTACCACATTGCTTCCGGGCATTTCAAACGCTACACTTGAATCAACCTAGGTATAAGATAGATGTAAAAGTTTTAGAGATGACACTGAATGCTTCCATGCAACGTAAGCAAGCCAATTTTTGGAACTTTACATACTATTCTTTATTCTGTTTAAGTTTCTAGTTAAGTTTCAAAGTTTTCTGTCGCAGTGATAGTTTAGCGACCTTGATATCTAGCAACGATTGATGTAAATCAAAACACTATTTTGAAACTCTTCAATTTTGCTATTAGCTGGAGCAATACTAAAACTACTAATCTTGTATTACCGGCTATCATCTAACCCGTTCTAAAACCTATCATTGAGTAAAAAGTACATGGTGGTCTCAGCGAAAGTAGAATTAACTTTCTAACTGATTCGATAGACGTAAAAGTTACCCGAAACAGCTAGGAAACAACTTCAAATATTACTAAAGCCTGAGGTCAAGGTCAAAATCGACGGCTTACTTCCATGCACTTTCTTTAGACAGTAAAAGTATCGTATTACAACCACATATATTTTGTTTATATTTGCATCAAATTAGACGTCTTCGGGCCCATTGTATTTGGGGTTGTGAAGGTCAGGAATTGATGAAACGGCACCTACAATCTACATGTCAGAGTAATAAGACCTCCCACTTGATAGACACTATCTTGCTAAGCCGATTTCTTAAAGGCAAATGCATGCAACGCATTATGCTTTAAAATCAGTGTCAACAGTGAAATCTGACGATCCAAATCCAAAGCAAGCTGTTTGATCAAGTGTAAAATTGCTATTGATTATGGGCTTAGAATTGTTTAGGGGTATTGTTTATTGGTTAGGCCTTCGTTCATCAATAGACGTCCAGGCTGATGGTGATGATGATGATGATGATTCATAATTGTTAACACCACTATTTCTTTGTTGTGTCGTCAATAGTCCAATTGGGATCTACTTGTCGGAGTCATATTAAAATTCTTTAATGTACAGAGAATTTGGCGAGAAGCACTGCATGGTCTGAGCAGGGTCATACCGATTAGCACCACTGTTGCTCCATCGTCTTCGACGTATTCTTACTTGAACAACACTTACTTTTACTACAGTACAGGCAGCGTCCGACCACGATCTGACCTGGTGAAAAGCAACGGCGTGAACAAAGATGAAACATGACTTAGAAGATAATCTAGATTATAATGACAAGTCGCAATCCAACAGTTCGCGACTTCATCCGTCATAGGCTCGCAAATCGTTAAGTCGGTCAGTGCGGCCGTGTCGGGTCAATTGATGCTGCGGCCAACAGAGCGTATCGCGAATGTGGCACGGATGCCCCGGCCTTTACGCCCCTGAACTTGACCTGACGAATTCTGTTTTTGCATTGCGCCCTTGAAATCTGAAATCGAAACCGAAGCTTAAGAAGACGCTGATATTTTAAATACGTGACTACTTCTTGAAAACTAAGAGACTTTCAACGGCTATACTTATTTTAGATAACACAGCAAGAGGAGCAGATATGTGTAAAGCTATAGCTCTATATACGAAGCTCATAAATTTGTTCTTATTAGTTCGATATTACCAAGATTAATGCACTTGGCAATATTTATGAATTGAACTCTTGTCTGTGCTTGTTACATCTTTTTTACGACTGAAGAAGGATGCATTATCTTAATATTATTTGTCAGCTACTGTAATATTTTGATGTAACAATAAAATGCAGTTTACAACCTGGGACCTGGGTATGTCCTAAAACTGCATCCAAAATCACCGTAGGACGGGCAGCAGCGTCCTTTCGGTTAACGTTGGTGAATATTCTGTAATCACTAAGCCGCCTTCCAAGCGTGGGGATTAGTGCAGCCCCTGCCTATTACAAATACAAATAATTTATTGATAACACCAAAGTTACACGTCAAAAAGGGGAGAGCCTTAAGGGGAGGCCTTGGTCCTGCAGTGGATGTCTTCTGGCTATTGATGGAAAATGCAGTTTAATCATAAAACAAAACACACATCATCGTGTCAAAGTCCTGTTATACGTAGCTTCAGATGTTTACAAGCTTTTAGAATTAAATGTTTACGAGTACATAAAATGCTATAAATAAATTGTTATTTATTTCACGACGTAGTTAATCGTGAATTTCATTCAGAATAGTGAGGGTTCTTGCTAAAATTACTCATTCGATTTAATATAGAGCTTTCCGACTACACGTGATATTATGCCAAAACAGTATGACAAATGTGTTGTTTACAAATAAGTTTCCGAGATATTTCTTGAACCCAATGGCTGTTTTATATTATTTTGAATCACGCCGTCTTGGGCCCGGTGTCGATGTATATCACGTGAAATTAACTTGTTGTTCCGTTTAAGTATGAATCATGTTGAAACCTTTGGCATTCGTGGAGTTACTCGCCTGAAAACTTGATCATAATTAGATGCGACTCAGTCTTGTTGACATCGATACTTGAAAATGGCGAAATATCGTGAGGCGCATCACATCTACCCCAGCCAGTACTACATGACGACCACGACCGCTCTGTCGAGTCGTAGCGACCAAGAAGATGATTTACTTAGCAATTAAAACGGTAGAGTGATTTCATGCTTGCATAAATACCTATTTATAGAAGCATTAGATGCGCAAGAGTGCCTCTGGCTCCGTGAACTTGACCGCACGGTCGGATGCGCCCGTGCTGTCGGCCAGTTAGCCTTCTAACATGGACCGCGAATCCGCTATGATTTTGAAATCCTCTGATCACTGCCAAGTCTAACTTGATCTTTACTCCTCTGCCTTACACAAGCTTCATAACTTTGACGTAACTACCACGCCAATATTATGAATACAGAAGTTTGTGAGTATTTGTTACTTTTTTTATGCTGCAACGGATTCGCACGATATTGGAAATGGAGATGACTATATATGTACATTGAATCAATAAAACATGTGATTATTGAAACTTATTGAAAGTTCAAATCGCATAGCGCTGCTAGTAGGTAATAATATTTTGGAATATTCTCGTACCCAAACAGACGATTTGTATCTTCGTTTAATTGCCATGTTTTGGTCCTTTTTAGCTGTTAATTGCTAGTGATTTTAGCGTGTTTTTGTCGAGATATTCTTGATTGTGCTGGCAATAAACCTTTTACAATTTTTACATATTTAGAATTTTAACCACATTATTATTTCGTGCCCATTGCTGTGGAGACTATGAGCAGTTGGGGTGCTGAGGTCAAGAGTTTGGTCACAGAAATCAGGCGCAGAATTCGGGACAGAGGTGGTGACTCCCGCTCCACCTCGTTTCTGGTGCAAAGGATAGCCATTGGCATTCAGCGTGGTAATGCTGCCAGTATTTTGGGTACATTTGCGCCAGAAACAGTGAAGGGCGGGTTATTCGATTAAATGTGACGTAATTTTTAGATTATTATTATTTGATTTTTGACGTGCTTTTTAAGTATTTTGTATGTATATGTATTCCTTGAATAAAATTTTATTTAATCTAAAAAATAATAATTTGAATTCTCATTTGGAGATCTATTTAGATGTTAATTTTGATTGGTGCTATTTTTCAACACTTATAATTGATTAATCATATTTTGATTATGGTAAATTACTTATTGTATGCGCAATTTTAATTAGGTATTTGAGATTCTCGTGGACTCGTGGCTTGATAATGTGCAAACGGTTATTAATTGCGCGTGATTAATAACTTTAATGGGACGGGCATCAACGCAAGCAAGCGCAAGCGCAGCTGTTTGGTAAATTGAAGCCGTCGCTCTGCTTAAATGCACCGTGTGACGGGTGATTAGTAGTCATGTCAACAGCTGATGTATAGCAAGTAAGAGAAATGATATGTGACAAGATAAAAATCAATGACAGGAAATGTACTACGTACGGTACTTACACGGAAGATGCAATGTAAAATTCTATTTTCGTATTTTTTTAACTAGTAATATATGCATTTGTTTTACAAAAGATTGATAGGCCAAATTCCACGGAATCCACAGCCCTGTATTGAGGTTCCAGTCCCAGTAGTTCTACCACGTGTGTCACCTTTCGTGTCTCACACCCGATACTTTGTCAGGATTCGAGTAATAAATTGCTCTCGTGACATCATAGTAGATCGTACGGTTACGATAAAATGTGACACTCTTGGTTTTCATACAGTTTCAAATAGTTGTGTAGTTTTGAAGTAAATATTAACGTCTGAGCTAAAACCAGTCCTCGTTTACATTCCAAAACTTCGTACGCAAGATTTTGGCTGTACATTTGTGATGTGTACTTCAGGAGAATGTAATTTGCCGCCGTTATCCTTGTTTAATCAGAACTACAATCGAGAACTTTGCAAGGCTTAATTGAGTGAATAGATTTCTCCTAGATCGACTGCTCTGTCCTCGCTCTCAGCGTCGCTTACAATGATACGAGTTTGTTGGTAAATGCAGATCTATATCCGGAAAAAATTATATAATGTAGTAGCGATCACTCTTAGCGATTAGACCGCCTTTTGCGCGCAATCTCAAACGTTTTGCAGTGTCTATTAAAACATACTGCAGTAGTTTTTTTTTTTTAAGTTTTTATAATAGGCTAGATGACTGGTTTTTTTTATTGTCCTATTAAAATGTGGCCCTTAAATATAGCTAATTAATGAAAATAAAACGAAAATCTGATCAAAAATAAGCTACGTATAAGCATTTTAATATCATGCTAGACAGAGAGACGAAACAGCAAATCGTGACGTCACTTCTCAGTACGCCATATAAATTCTATTCTGACAAGTAAGGCGTGACGTAATTTTTTGTTTTGTGGGAAATGGACAGAGTTGTCTCTAACAAAAACTTTAAACGCTCATATATTAGAACATTATTAACCGATTTAAATTATTTTTTCAATAAACATACTATATTTACTTAAATTCTTCATCAAAGCTATTGGTTTCAACGATATAAACATCAGTTATCTACCCTATTCATGTAATGTTGTTTTTATGTATTTTTATAACTGTCTTATAATTTGAACTAATATTGCGTCCGTATGTAAAACTAAGTGTAAATAATATTTAACCATGACCGTTATTTCAGTTCTAGTAAATATCTACTAGAAAACACAAACTAATTAGAAAACCAGAGCAAGTTGCCCATAAAATATTTTATGTGAAAACAGTTACCAACCAATTAATGCATATTTTTTGTTAGTAACTACAAACCGCGCCTTCAAAACTTCTTTTTAAGGCTAATTGAGCACATTACTAAATTATTACGATCTCCATGTCATGAATTTTGTTAACCTCACCTAATATGGCCCTTGGGGCTTGAGAACCTCAGATCCTACCTTGTCGTGGGCGGTAATGCCCATTAAATAGAACCGACATTGTCGGCGGCTTGCATCATGCTGCTCTGTTTCTAACGAAGGTCAGCCGTCCGCCTTATTTGGACGCGGAGGAATGATGCAAAATACGAGAAGCGGGCCAGAAATGCAGGCAGACACGTGAGTTATGCCTCTACGTGTTGAATGCTCGTCGACAGTCGTTGACCCACTAAAATTTAATCAGCGGTGACCAAACATCCAAGTCGTGACATGCGATAGCGTACAAATAAACTTACTGCTTATAGGTCTAGGTTCATACGGAACGGTAATGCTTATTAACCTGAAAGCACAGATATGAAAAAAAATATATTACGTTTGTCATACGCGAATTACGCGCACAATAGTACATCGATGGCCTATGTCTGGAAGTGGACAATAAAAGGCTGATCATAATGATGATGATGAAATACCTCGACGTCTTTGTGTGACAAAAAGCCTAGACGTATTTGTGTGCGTGTACTTCGTGTATGACAAATGAAATTCAGGCTTGACGGAAGTTTCATCCGTTTACTACGCAATAAGGGCAGTCCCTCCCTATTAAGGGGGAGGCCTTCGTCCAGCAGTGGACGTTTTCCGGCTGTTGAAGACTGCGCAACATTCGTAAACAACTTAGGCGGACATCAGGGTCCAGAAATATTGCGCGCCGCTATGTCCCTCGCACATCACAACCTTTTAGTTATTAGAATCGATAATATCACTGTATATAGTTATAAAAACCGCAAGCGGTGAAATTACTGAAAATAACGTAATAAAGACTTAGAAAAAAAAAATTTTGTTCCGAGCAATTTTCATTCATAAAACTGGGCAAAACTTAAAATCCCATTTTTACCTCATTATTTTTGGCACTAAAACGAATGTAGATCAATATAATATTTTAGCTGAACCTTTGTAATGTTCTTCTCAGCAATTTCACCGAATGCGATTTTTCATATCTATATTCTTCATATTTCATTTCTTTTTACTTCTTTTTTCATTTTTCATTTTCATATTCACTGAATTTATATTTTCAAAAACATGAAATGCGCGAGTGAGATAGCGGCGCCTGGTGGTCTGGACCGTAAAATCAGAGGCAGCTTATTTGTCTCGAAGTCATGAATGTACAATGAGCTCCTTTCAGCTTATTACTACCGTTTCGCATAACCCCTTATTACTTCGTCAACAGCAAACGCATTTACGAACTTACGGTATTTCGCCCGTCCTTCTATAGAACGCACGTTGTCTCCAAATGGGCTTTTTAACTCTTTATCTGATCGATTCGATTTCTTAATTTGCTGCGTCTATGCGTCGAAGGCCTCGGTCGATATTCGTGTCGGATTAATTAATAGTTTGTTCGTGATTCTTACAATAACTGTCTTGTTCATTAATTCCAATTATCGTAGTCCCAACCATAAATAACTTAATAAAAAAGTTAACCTTACGGGTCATGTTATTATTCATGATAGAATATTATACCAATCGATTATAGCTATCAGTTTTTGTATAGCAATCGATACTAGTTATACCAGTTTTTAGTAACTTTAAGGTATGTTAAACTGTAATTTTCTGTAGGTACCTAAACGATATTTTAAAATCTTGTAAGTATTATCAGAATGTGAGTGCTGACTGCCGTGTTTTGATGTGCAGGGTTTTTGAATTGAATATCTTAACTGTTGCCGAAAGGTGTAACGATTACTATCAGGACAGAGGCTTGTCTCGTCCAGCAAGTGATTTGTCTCGTCCAGCCAATGGCTTGTCTCGTCTAGACAGGGACTTGTCTCGTCCAGACAGTACCTTGTCTCGTACATTCAGTGGCATCAAAAAGGTTAAAAGTAATTCTAAACTCCAACAATCACGTCTTTGGTAACAGAGAACCAATTTGGCATTAAACAAAGCGAAATATTTAAAGCACCCGGACAGGCTATCGTATCTAAGTATCCTAGCTTAGTTCTAAATGTCGAGGCAATAAATCGGCCAGGGCGGGTCCGTTGCGAAATATCTACCGCGTTTCAAAGTGGTAGCCTGCCTTTGCACAAAGGCATAATCTACTTTGATCTACATTAGATGAATTTGAACGAAACAGTTGTATTAGTTCGGTCTTTCATTGAGTAACAGGTGACTTGCTTGTAAATGAGTATTTAAAAAAAATCTGAACGAGCGAAGCGAAGGTCTGAGTATTCTGGAACAAATCGTTTGTGTTTGTTTTTATATTAGTTCGACGATATTTTGAGATTCTTGAGTAACATCGACTTACATTTTTATGGTTTTTAGGAAGTTTTTTTTTGTAAAATCGTTGAATCGTCAAGTGAATCGTTGTCTTCTAGGAAAGCGTGCTCCATCGTAGACTACATCTTCGTTTGATCAGCCGAGATGGCAGTCAAACGCAAGCCTAAAAAACTCAATATTATTTTTGAGTTAAAATATGAGCAACATTCTGTTCAGGGGCTGCGGAGATATAGAGTTGCGATGCCACAGTATGCGGCGAAGTTATTATGTAAGTTGTTATTCTAAAATAGTTGTTAACATAGAGTAGAAAAACCTACAACTTAAGCACTTTTGTTTGTATGAATATGACCTGAGGCCGATGATTAAATGACCTGAAGTTACGCCACGTTAAGAGGTTCTAACGCTACCCCGCTCAATTATTTTAATTCAGTGATGACTAACTTCAACTTCCTCTGATATTAACTTTCGGTAGCCATCTAGATTGTCTAGAAATTCAAAGGAATTGTATGTAGGTATCTGTACGGGCTCACCGTACATTTCCTTAGTACCAATAAAGCAGTTAACGTGAACGCACGGTTTTATCATTGTTCCCGCACGCGGTACTCGCTAACAATAATCATCAATCAATTAATCCGGCTCGAAGGACCATTATGTAAGGGCTGATACCCTACATAAATTAATATGATTATTGTTAGTGAGTACCGCGTGCGGGAACAATGATAAAACCGTGAGTTCACGTTAACTGCTTTATTGGTACTAAGGAAATGTACGGTGAGCCCGTACAGTATCTGTTATCCCTCATGAATAATTAGCAATGGGTTCTTTTAGCGGTTTCTGGCACCGAGTCGCTAAAATTTACCGATTTTGTTCACTTATTATTCTGTAACCGCGTTACCCAACTAACCAAATCCTTGAGCGTTGTTTGCTTATTCGGGACCGTTGCGTTGTTTTGGTGAAATTTGGCAGCAGATTCATTCTAATTGGCATCAGTCGCATATTCGCATTTAGAATAACTTATTATATTTGGACTTTCTCCCAGGCGTGAATGCAGGGGCGACGGAGATAGGTGCAGTTGCTTAAAAACGTCACTACTTATTTACAAGAAGTATCCGACCCGGCAACGGTAACAGGAAGTATTCCGTTTTTCTTATGAGCGCCGGTTACTAAAGCCACACAAACACACATTGGCCTCGCCGGCGAGGTCGAGGATTCCCCAGGTCTATTAAAAGATCGGTTGAATTCTCAAAACTTATCGAGCATCTTTATTTACTTATCGATCTTTGTTAGAAGATTAGACTTAGATAAGAGAAATCGATTTCTTTATGCGTGCATGTGTGGTCTAAAATAAAGTGAGATTTGAAGTTCTGATTGGACGTTCTAAGGACGATAGTAGAACCAGATTGATCCAAGTCACAATTTAAACTTTTTGAGAAAACAAGGAAAACGCGTTTGTACTTGTTGTGAAAAAACTATGGTTTATTACTAGTAAAATCTATCTATCTATATATATAAAAGGCTCTGTCCTGACTGATTGACTGACTGCCTGCCTGCCTGCCTGCCTGACTGACTGACTGACTGACTGACTGACTGACTGACTGACTGACTGACTGACTGACTGACTGACTGACTGACTGACAGACAGACAACGCACAGCCCAAACCGCTGGTCGTACAGACTTGAAATTTGGAGAGTGTATTCGTCTCGATGCGTAAGGGTGTACTAAGAAAGGATTTTTCGAAATTTAACCCCTTAACGGTAAAGGGGGGAAACGTTTGTATGAAAGTCCTTTGCTTTTGGATCGAAAAAGTGGTGAACTTTGGGAGCGGGCCGAAATTCTTCCGTACGCGGACGAAGTCGCGGGCGACCTCTAATCTTTAATATATTGTCACTTGGATCAGTCTGGTTCTACTATCGTCTTAATTTATATTGGTCTAAATAAATGAAGTTTGACTTTCTTGGCTTTGGTATTTGTTGTTTGGTCTTTCTTGGTATACTCATGAAAAGTACTTAGATATTGCCAGCTCTCCAAATGAAATCCTGTATCTACGCCTTTCATTCGAGATGTTTATTGTATAAACCATAAATAATACTGATACAGTTGGCCCGCACTGCACTGTGTTATCATATCTGCTTCTCAATACTATATCAATAAATAATATATTCTACAATTAATTAATTTCGAGAATGATATTAATACGTAGAATTCATTTATTTGCTGCATCATATGTCACATAAATCTGCAAAAGTTTCCGCTTAAACATTTGTGTGGAACTATTTTTAACAAATTAAAGATCAAGTGATTTATCATTTCTTAAATTTGCTGTACTTTTGTAAAATCGAAATAATCGTAAGTCGTAACCTATTTGAACGGCCGACAAAGAATTAAAGTGTAGCAGAAGTAAAGGGATACCCAGATGACCCAGATGTGTGATTGGTGATATTTAATCTGTGAAATTTTCATCTATATCGACAAATCTCTCAGTATTTAGTACCGAGAGTGCATTAAGCTTCACCAGAGACTCGAACCATGAATCATAGGTTACTCTGTGGGTTGCCGCTCAGCCAAGGTTATGAAAGCTTAGCCTTTGTCTCTAGCCGTAGCGACATTAAGAATGCTTGTAATTCTTACACACTGAACCGCCTTTATTATTCTAAGATTATAATAACAAAAACTTTATGATTAATGACTTCTCGGTATGGTGCGACCAGGAAAATCTTCCAACGACACCTTATAAAAACACCTGGCCATGGAAACGACTTGCATTGATATTGAATGCCGACCTTCCGAACTATGGTTATTGCCTTTTAATTAGTTGACTAATAAATCAACAAGCTATGCCAGCCCCCTTGTCAGCAAGCCTCATATATTTATTTTCTACTTCCTGTCAGACATGCTTACCTAATACAAGCTATCTGTATCTTACATGTTTCTTGATCGATTATATCTATTCAAGCATGTTATATCTTAATGGCAAAAATACCTGCTAAGATACAAAGTTTTACATAGCAATCGAGATCATTAAATGCATCAATTGAAAAAAGTCTTGCTTCATGATGATTTGTCCATCCATCCTTCAGTTTGGTGGTCTGACCTGGTCAGCAGATTGTCTCAGACAGGTTCACTCCATAATGTCATATATACATTTACCCTCTCGAATGCACTGAGCTTCTCTTCCGTGGAGTCTCTCATCCGAAAATTAACCGTCAGAATGCATACAAAAAGCGACTCTGCAATTTTCTCTCTTGGGACTAGTCTTGCTCAAAGTTAAATATTTTATTCAATCTATGCTAAGAACAATACATTTCTGATGTCTGTAAACATTCTATTTAGGGTGTGGCTACATTATATCGTGCATATTTGAACACAACTTTAGCATTGTTCTCTCATTGTTCAGTGCTTCATATGAAACTGAAGTTTTATATTATATATTTACCTGGTTCATTGTTACATTGTACAATGAATGTATGTAAATGCAAAACACCGTAAATATAACTGCATTACATTTTAATAGTTTTCAACCATACACCAGAATTCTTTAAAAATACGTTAAAATTGACGCTTTTTGCCCGTATTTGACGTTGCTAGTACTGTTGAAAAATAAACGACTTGTGTATCGTAAAAACAAATAAAAGTAGTGGTATGATATCCAATTTAAAAATCAGCAAAAACCCGTTACTTCCCGTCGTTGCTTCAGACGCATTATGAGGAGACGATTTATGAGATTGTTGTCTTATTTTTTTACTACGGTCACCTAGAAATGACCGCATTAGGAATTTCCTGCCAGCAGTTAGTACTGAGTGCAAAGCTGGTGCAGCTAGTTCCGGAAACCGTTCTATTTGTAATGTTGTCTTTTATTTTCATTTTATTTTTGTAATTTTTAAGGCTCCATAACAAACTAAGAAACGTACCTCTAGCTTTTTTCATATGTATCACTAGAGGTCGCCCGCGACTTCGTCCGCGTACGGAATAAATTCGGCCCGCTCCCAAAATTAACCACGTTTTTCCTTTCTTAGTACAGGGGTGTACTAATTTTTCGAAATTCGTTTTGCATCGACACGAATACACCCTCCAAATTTAAAGTCTGTACGACCAGCGGTTTGGGCTGTGCGTTGTCTGTCAGTCAGTCAATCAGTCAGGAAAGAGCCTTTTATATATATAGATAGATAATATTATATTCCGAAAATTTATTTTAGGTATTTTATAATGCACTTTCTATTCTTAATTCATTACCATTTTATTTATTTTCTCTAAAATGTGAGTACGACGATAATCGTCGCTTATTTTCGAATATTATATAATTCCAAGAAATATGAATTGGTAGCAAATTGCATACTAATTATATCGTCTCTAATATTTGCTATGTCTACACAGCATGAGTACACGACAATTATCATGATCGTAGATCTCTGCGGACACCTGTCTTCTCAACTATTAATATAGAAAATACTTAATCATCTACTACGAATAATCAAAATGTGTTAGTCATTAGTTGTGGAATTGTCAGGAATGTGTATACGGACACGCCTTTGCTTTATCTTCGTATTTTGAGTTATTAGTAGATGTTATGATTAAGATGTCTAGATCGTTTTTGAAATGAAATGTTTTAGGTTTTTTGTAATTAATTGTAAATTTTTTACCGAGATATCAGTGTTATGATCCGTTAGAATCGGACCCGAAATCGCTCTCCACAAATTTAAATGTTGCTTCGTATTGTGTAAAGCTAACGATGCTCCGTTACTTTAGTAGTATTTTTAAATGCGGGTTTTGTATTTTTGGTATATAAATGACTTACTTGATTTTCAGCATTCATACATGGGACATTGTTTAATAATCCCTCCTACTCGTTTAGTGTTAGCTGTGTTGCTGTGTTCTCTAAAGTGTCTAGAGTACTCGTGAATGGATCAGCTATGTCATTATTTCATGCAATTTGCAGCCTATCGGCAGAAAGCAGTTTGTCCTGAATATAGCAATCCACCGTAGTCAGATTTCTACGACAATCACGTTCTTATCTATCGGGAAACGCCTTTCTCAATGCAAACATTTCTAGCTCTAATTTCTAGTTGCTTTTAATTAGTTCACTCTTAAATCCTACTCCAAAGCGTAGAGCTAACGATTTTCACTTAAATTTATGAATATAATAGACCTCATATAACTAGAGTAATCAATTTTTTTCTATCCTCGTTGCATGTAGATTGACAGGTCAATCTACATGAAAGTGACTGGTTATAAAATAGTGTCGCAGAACAGCTCTTCTGACCTGCAAATTTAGTTTGACTTGATAGCGGAACACCAGCCAGAGAAATGGAGCAGGGAATATTTATCTTTCCAAGCATATCTTCAGGTCAGTTTGGTGTAGCAAGCGTTCGTATAGAAAACGTTGAACAAGAAAGTACCAAAATGTTTTGATTCTATGTCATTTTGGTACATTAAATAATTGAAGTTGCTTGGGAAATATATCTCCACACCGGGCATACTATGCTAATTCTAGCGCCTAACAAAATAGAATCTACACCATCCGTATGACGACATGAAAAATAAAAATTCCAGGTTATAACCATTCATCAATTCTTTTAACATATATAAATACTGGATTCTGACGTATGACACGCAAAAAGGTCTCGTGGTTAGACCCTACCATCATTTACATATCTTTGATTAAAAAGAACCGGTCCCTACACAATGGTGGTACGTCATCGATTGAGGTAGGTCTTAAATACGTACTCAACTACAGGATACGAGGGCTGCACTAAAAGTATCGGGAATGGAATATTTCCACTGTTTCTGTCATATTAAAATATTTTTAATTGAAAACTCCTTGGTTTTAAAAATCGAATACCATTTATTTATTTAAAAAAATATTCTCGGTCTTGTCACAAGGTTATGTCAAACTTGTTTAGTCGTTGAGAAAATGGAATTGACTCGAGAAAATTCAAGAGCGATGATTTATTATGACTTTCGAAGTGGTTTAACACAAAAACAGTGTGTTGACCGGATGATTTCTGCATTTGGTGATAAAGCCCCATCCAAAACCACAATTTATCGCTGATTTGCTGAATTTCAACGTGGACGTGTCAAGCTCAGTGATGATCCCCGTCAAGGTCGTCCAAAAACTGCAGTCACCCAAGAAAACGTTGATGCTGTGCGTAAGCTGATTGAGGAAGATCGACATGTGACATACCGCGAAATTCAGGCAACTTTAGACATTGGCATGAGTCAAATACAAATAATCTTGCATGAAAAATTAGGTGTAAAAAAGTTGTTTTCCCGATGGATACCGCATTCGCTCTGTGAAGAGCAAAAAGCGGCTCGCGTTACTTGGTGCGTCAGAACTCTCGAAAGATTCCACGCAGGATCCTCAAATGCTGTATACAACATCGTATCAGGTGACGAATCCTGGATATACGCGTACGAACCCGAAACAAAAAACCAGTCACGAGTTTGGGTGTTCGAAAATGAGTTAAAGCCAACAAAAATTGTTCGTTCACGGAGTGTTGCAAAAAAAATGGTGGCCACGTTTGTCTCCAAAACCGGCCATGTTACGACTATTCCTCTTGAGGGACAAAGAACGGTTAATGCAGAATGGTATGCTAGCATTTGTTTGCCACAGGTCGTTTCTGAACTCCGTAAAGAGAACTGCAACCGCCGCATCATCCTCCATCACGACAATGCGAGTTCTCACACCGCGCACAGAACAAAAGAGTTTTTAGAGCAAGAAAACATAGAATTATTGGACCATCCGCCGTACAGCCCCGACCTAAGCCCTAATGATTTCTATACTTTCCCTAAAATAAAGAATAAATTGCGTGGACAGAGATTTTCATCACCTGAAGAAGCTGTGGACGCCTACAAAACGGCCATTTTGGAGACCCCAACTTCCGAATGGAATGGTTGCTTCAATGATTGGTTCCATCGTATGGAAAAATGTGTCAAATTTCGCGGAGAATACTTCGAAAAGCAATAAATATATTTTTAAATAGTAATGTTGTGTCACTTCCTTGATTCCCGAAATTTTCAGTGCCGCCCTCGTACAAGATGACAAGAACTACGTTCAATGATGTGCAATTAATTGTTAAATAATCGTGGGCAACACAACATTTTGCGCTGTGAAGAAAACTTAATCAAGTTCTCCGCCCACACAGCCTTACATGATACTTTTAAATGTCACTGTCAGCTTTGTTATTCTTTGTTTGAAGACGAGTTCCGCGCTTTCTGGTATATTTGACTTTTTATCCCTGTCACTCTAATTTTTTTTAATGTCGACCTTTGACTGCAGGATTCGGTTGAAAACACTACTGAATGAATTTATTCCAATTAAAGTTATTTGAAATGGCGATGGACTAAACAATGCCGCTTGATACATTATTTAAGAGTTTTTTATACTCGTTAGGTTATTCATTTACGTCCAAACAGGTTAAAATTGAGCTAAAATACAAGATGTTTCCTGGCTCATAACTTTCATGTTTAGTAAGTTTTTACTTTCTTATCAATTTACAATCCTAGATAATGAAGAGACAAATCGATATACAACACTTACATCATTACATGGTGGAGTAATATCAGTTCCCCGTTTCTTTGGAGAAAAGACCGGCTAGTTTACTCTTAAGTTGGATTACGCATCATGCGGCATCTCGTAATTGACGTAAGTAATTAATGATGTGTTACAGTTTAATAATCGTCATTACGATGTCACTTTTCAACCGACTTCAAAAAAGGAGGTTCTCAATTCGACTGTATGTTTTTTTGTTTTTCGTATGTATGTTGACGCGATTACTCCGCCAACTATGACCTGATTCAGATGATTCTTTTTTCGTTTGGTAGGTAATACTTTAGAGTTGGTAACTTTATCGAATTCGGTTCAGTAGTTTGGTTTTTAAATCAAAATTACTAGAAAATGTGAAGATGTCATCCAGGTATTCGAAGTTGAAGTCGGTTGTATTAAAAAAAAGCGTATTATTACTTATAATAGTCCCTTATATAAAACCCATTGCGAACTTGCGACCAATTAAGGAATGAGAAGTTACGGGCGCGTACTTTTAAAGTTTACGTAAGTTTTTTTTTTTAAGTTTGGACCTGGGTATGTCCTTAAACTGCAACCAGACCCACCGGAGGACGGGCAGCAGCGTCCTTTTGGGTAACGGTGGTGAGCATTCTGCGATCCCCAAGCCGCCTGCCAAGCGTGGGGATTATGGCAAATTTTGCAACATATCAAAATTGATCTAATTACGATGCAATGTGGATTGGTTTCCTACTCGTTTATTTAAATTGTCTTTTTGAGTATTCTCAGTTTAAGAACATGTATATTGGTAAAATTGTCATCAAGCGCATTTGCACTTAATGTCGGCTAGCGCGGCCCGTCACAATTCCGTTCTATTCACTTCTATCTTCAGTGAGGTTAATCTATTTGACATTGCTATGAAGTCTACAAATTCTCATAAAATCATTCGTTTATTGTTCTGCAGTATTTATTGTCCGATTCCGTCTGACGCTAATTATGCAATTGTGATGTTACATAATATTTAACAGGAAACATCCGGTGGTTCATTTCATAGATAGTAATTAAAAGATTCCAGTTTAAGATAACAATTTCTAAAAGCTGTGGGACTCCAAGACATTATAAATAATTGTACTAGATTTACCAATTTGAGTACTTGCAAGTCTGTTCGAGTATGTTTGTCTTCCACTGAACATGGTCTCAGGTAAGTTGTTCACATAATTTGTATTTGTTTCTAGTAATTGGCTGGGACCATGTCTATGCGAGACTTTCACGACTTTATTACCGTGTGAAGAAAGTTATTATTTCTTTGGTTAACGTGATTTGTCACTTTTACCGCTTTTAATTGTATGCTAAATATGAAAGCATGCTATTTTGCAAACGTCTTAATTAATTTAAGCGCGGATTCTATATTGCAAGATCAATTAACACATGAATTTAGGTTGGTGGTGTGTCTATTACTTGAAAAGTTAACGCCCTCTATCATATATATGATGATGCCTAAAATATGCAATGAAGTGCCAGATAATTTTGAGAAACAATTTATAAACAAATCTACATTTAAATTAGCCTTGAAAAAACCACCTGTGGTGGTATCAGTAAATTATTTGTATTGGAATGTTCTAGTTCGTCTGCCCTGTCAACGATTACAACACCAATCTTTCAAAAGAAGAAGCTGATACAATAAACAGAACAATAGCTAACATTCACATTGCATTTATGAAGCATAAACAGTATACATGTTATGACTAATGAGTTTTTCATGTCGCCCATATCAGGTCGACCATGTTTTGGTTGTTACGAGTACATCGCGTGCTGTTATGATGTGACGGTATAATTGGACGTTGCGTAAGCGTCGATGTAACAGCTTTAATAGAAATTTACTTGTGATTTGACTTCTGTATAGTTCATTAGACTTGTGGATGTTTATATTCGCATTTGGTGCTACTGCTTGGTCATCTCTCTAATGACATAGTGTGTTTATTGAAAGAGTTACGATATAGCCCGTCCTCTCTCGAAAAAAATTGATTGTTAAGCCGGTTGCAGACCGAGAGCTAAGCTATGGCGAAGATAAAAGCTAAGTCAGCTGTACCTAGCTAAACTAGGAATATATTACGTGTATAACTAAGCAAAAGCCAAGGTAGTGTCAGCCACTCACACCTAACTTAATCATATTCGAGCACACCAGCGAAGCTCCTTACCTACCTGATTAAGTTGCATCAGAAGTGTAAACCGGCATGGATGATATTATAATAAATAAATAACAAATAAAATAACATAATTATTTCAGTTTTCTTTGGGTTCATTGGAGGAGGGGGGGATTGCTCGGGATGATTCAAAGTGGTGAATTTTGGGAGCGGACCAAATTTCTTCCGTACGCGGACGAAGTCGCGGGCGGCCTCTAGTGCACTATAAGATTAGGAAGCCAACGAATAGTAAGTTTAAGCCGTGGTAGCCTAATCGGGAGACTAAAGAGTCTCGAGTAGTTTTAGTAAAGCCTACAGAGAACGATCTCAAAAAAAATTGCAGGCATCTTAATTAAAATCTTAAAAACACCAAGATTGGTTGGTGCTTGGAAAGAGAAGATATGCTGACGAATACATTGACTTCCTGTCGGCTTAGTAATACGGTTACGCGAAACGCAATCGCAATCCTTAGTGCCAATACAACTCGCACTGCTTTCGACTTAGTAGTACAATAACGCGTAATCCGTTATTTAAAGGGTTATTATGCCCCTTAAAATAACGCAAGGCAAAATATAAAATGTAATATATAATTTGAAATTCAATGTTTGAATGAATATTTACTCAGAAACTATAGAACTAGTTACAATTTAAATATGTCAGATTCGTCTGTTAGAATAACAATGGAGGATTTAACCAAGTAAATTAAATCATAAATGCTTCTATTTTATTGTAATTTTGTCACGATCTGGCACTAAATAGCGATCGTTTGAGATCTTTATTTCCATTTACATATAAATGTATCAATTATGTTTCATATACATTAGTTGCTACCCGACAACGATCACTTTAGCGCTAAAATAGCACGCATTGATGTTAAATGAATTATATCGAAACATGAGAATGATCTTTTATGGAAAGTCTTTCTTTGTGTAAATTGCAGTTTGAATTACGCAATAGGGTCTACAGTGCTATTTCGCGGCTATTCAGTGTGGCGGTCTAAGGGAGGCCTTTGTACAGTAGTGGACATATCTGGTATGATGATGAATCAATTGAATTATATTCATCGTAAAATTAAAACAAATTAAAGTTATTTTATAAAAGTACATCAAATCGGCAATACTGAAACAATTCAAAATTAGTACGTGTATACGACTGAATTGCGGGGGAATAGTTTGATTATTTTTGGTTAAAGAAGCGGAGTTAAGGAGGATAAATAACAAATTTTAAAATTGCATGAAATTGCTGGGTTGAGAAGGCTAATCGTCAAATGTCTCATGTACCTACGCTGCAATGGCAATCGTTATCTTTTCCCATCACTAGAGTGTCGTACGTCTCGTTACTACCACATACTTACCACTTACCATAATTACCAACGTCTTTAAAACTATTATTGTTGTCTTGCTTTGTCTTAAAAATGCTGAACAAAGGAAAAAAAAACTGCAGAAAGATAATTGCGCCCCTGTCGTCCATTACAATGTCAGACGGGATCGTGACCAGCGCGCGCGCCACTTGTCTCTCCCGCCCATTGCAGTGTCGAATTCCAATCGATATTTGTCTCAAGACAGTGTACTGGAAAATCGAGCCATTTGTTAAAATCGATTTGTTTATTGCCCGCCGTAAAGATTGTTGACATTATACACTTCTGGAATGAGAATAAGAATGGAGCTTGCGAGATATCACTTACATTAGGGTCCATTATTCAAGTCCCCGTTTGACTGACCAACACGTCTGTGGGGTTGTTTGTAAGCAACCATGTCAACAAAGATAAAGTACGCAGACTCGGACGATACTTATTCCCTCTGATCTTGAAAGGACGTATATTTTATATCCAAAGAAACAAAAGAACTGGAATGGCAGGTTGTTTCCTTCCTTTATAAAGGCTGTCACAGACGACGAAGATGCTATAATGATAAAATATCGCTCGCTGTACAATTTTGAAATATATATTATTACCTTCGTCACTTGTTCGTCATTTGTTTTGTATGAGTAGCGATATTGAATTATGTTCAAAGATTACATGAAATATTATATCATCTTTATCGTGGGTGACGGCTTTAATAATCTTAAATTCAAGTATATCACTTAGATCAAATTAGTTAAAATAATACCAGGATACCAGTTCGGCTTTTGACACTATCACAGTTAGAACATTGTGGATTTCTAGATTATCTGGTTTTGTGTTTAGACCGTTAGCGTTCAATTTTACTTTTCGAAAGTCAATACAATCAGCTTCAATAATTCAGGTATTTGGCTTTGAGTTATTTCGGCTATAAATTCATCATTTATCCAGTAAAGAATTACTAGTTGTTAATTTGTTAATATCGTTAATCATTATCTTTTTTTTTCTGTTAAATATCATAACATCATTTATGACGATTGTTTCGGCTATAAATTTGTTTGTCAATAAACTTGCTGCGAAATTATATAGCAACACTTAAATTGTATCCGCTATCAGCTGCCATAAGCGTCCATTGCGGGAGTTTATCGTCTATTATTACAATTACAACGTGTCGGTATGTATAATAGGCGTGGTAATCAAGCAGGTAAGTAGGATATAAATATAGCATAGGTAGGTGCACATTTATTATGCTCATAGCGACCCGGATATACTCTCTATAATGTAGGATTACCCGGCAGTTTGACTTGCCAAGAGATTTTCCGCATTTGAATATTCAGAGCTTGAGTTTTTCTTCCGACTAATCCTTCTCAATGATAAACAGCCTCTTTCAATGAAGTACAGATACCAGTGTCGCCATTAACTAGGGATTTATGTAAATCAGTGTCTGTGCATACATTTCAGTCTGCTTTAAAACAATCGTTATACTAAATTACTTTTGTTTATGAAGTGTTGTTTTTAATGGGTATTGTTGTACGTATGTATGCGTGATCTAGTCAGATACCTAACCAGTCAATAAAAAAAAACTCAAACTAGACAAAATAAGCCATAATAAAAATAAAAAATCGACGGCGCGGCCAAAAAAATGATAAAAAATGCCTTTATCACTCGGGATGATGTAAGAATTCAAAATCAAATAAACTCACACACATACATACATACATACATAGATACGTGAACCCTGAAAACATTACACTCCTATTTTTTGGGCAGTCGTGTAAAAAGAGAATATAAAAATAGTGTGTGGGTGGTCGTAATGCCTAGCAACTAGTAAAGTAAGCCATCTAGAGTTAAGTATTTCAAAATATTATATCCTGGGTACCAGGGTCGTTATTTGTGCCCATTATGAATATAACCTTGAGCTATGAAAGTTATGAATTTGTGAAGAATTTAAAGCCAGTCGTATTACGTTCTTTGTAGTCTAGATAAGTAACCTAAATCATCAGGCGCAAGGTGATCAGATATGTGAATATCTAGTCCTAATTATGAGTGCTTATGTTTGCAACGTTAATGTAAAGTAATAGTCAGCTTTACTGCTACTCTGCATTATAATGAAGCTAACTAACACCCGCAGTATTGTCCTGGTATTATTTTTGTAGAATGTGCAATGTTCGCATTTCGTTGTAAACAATTTATGATACTACAAATTTTTTTGACAACAAAATGAATTACTGGCTAAGAATTTATAAGAGAAAAAAACAATATCATGATTCTGTCACTTATAAATCTAAAAAAAGCTCAAGGTAGAGACGAAGACAGGACAGGAAGACGCTGAAACGGAACTGCCATGCGGTTCAATCGCCTCTACGGTTAGTCTATCTGGCTAGATTTGCCATAATATAGTAATTATTAAATGAATCGAATCAGATAAACTACCGGTTCATTCGTATATACTACTCTACATCCTGTTCAATAAATGATCTACATGCTTTAAATTGCCGATCACATAACACTAGGATCTAGAATAATCTCTAGGAGTTATAATCCTTTGACGCATTTTGGCTCACACAAATGTTCATATTTCTTGTTTTAAGTGATTTATGTCCGCATTTTGCTTTAGTATAATTATGAGCATTTATTATACAACGGAAATGTCAAACGAGTAGTGAATGTATGGATAATTATTTTATTTCATGAAGCGAAAGTCCAGTGAAATGAAGACTTCTTCTTTATTTAATAAAGTTTGTGAAACAAATTTGTGGTTTTAACTTTATTAGATTTTAATTAATTAATATTTTATGCCATGTCTTTTACAAAACAAGACCCCATGGGCTATGGGGTATTGTTCTGTATCTTCTTGATTGGTGCTAATAAAATTTTATACTTAGATATAACTAAACACTATCTCAAGTTTGATCGTCTATGGTAGTTTTTTAATTGTACAATTATACATTACAAGCTTTGCATTCACGGCAAGGATAAACATGTAATTTATTGTTAATTCATAATTATTTACGCTGATGATCCTAACACGTGACTTGACCAAGTATTGCTGCAAATGATTGTTGTAATATAGTATAAATAGTTTTTTTTTTTACAAAATAATACAAATGTAAACAATAAGTGGAAACGCTCTAGTGTAAATGACTAAGGAATTAGAGACTTGAAACCGTCACAGACAACCAAGTTACTGTAATATTTCATGTTAAGATAAAATATCGCTCGCCATACAATTTTGAAATTTATATTATCTTCGTCATTTGTTTTGTATAAGTAGCAATATTGAAATATTATGTTCAAGATAACATGAAATATTGTAGCATCTTCATCGTGTGTGACGGCCTTTATGCTGGTAGCTTGTAATATTTACTATATCAAACATATTTCTTTGGTGTCAGTTAAGTCTTATAGAACGTGCGACCGGTTTATTGCATTAGGAGCTTTCTTGTCGAATACATCTATGTCATCGGCTATAGTCGTTTGTTTTTACTGTCGCAATGTTCGTGTCTCATCATTATGTTTCCTTTTGCATTTATTGACATCACGTACGACACTAACATCAAGTTCAAACCGTGATGTTGTTTAGAAAACCCCGGAGTTAGGGATATCTGAACATGCACGCATTAATGCCTAACACCTTCGAAGGTTCAACGACACAAACCCGGCTGGTCTGTTCGTCACCAGGTAAATACGTCTGTTGAATATGTATGCCACGACCGAACCTGCACGATGGCCATCAAATGCCCATCTAAACATGATCGATTCGACTTAGCAAGACTCACGAATAATGCAATATTAAAGTATGAGCAAAGAATATAGAATAACATGAAAATTTAATATTGGAGTATGAACCAAAATGAATTTAAAATTCAAATAACCGGCAACCTAACGATAAATACAGTTAAAATAAATAAAAAAACGCCCCAATAGATGATTATGTGTAGGTCACAATGTTTTAATACTGTAATGCTAATTTAAATTCAAATTACAACTGCACAAAAACATCTTACCAAAAAAGAAATGACTTCGTACCGAGGTAATGCTCGTCTTGTTACTGTAAGAAGTGGAAACGAAACAAAAAATATTCGCAAAAACAGTCAACAACATAAGACATGTTTAAGAAAAACAAAAACATAAAGCACGCCCTACCTCTGCATAATTATATCCTGTAATGAAAGATGAGTGTTTGCCTCTTACTATAACATCATCTACTCTTTTAGTCAGTGCAATAGGTAGAATCAATACTTCAAATCAAGTAAAACTCCGATGTTATTTGTCTAGCGATCGTGTTGATTTCGATGACCACCTGTATTGTGAACAGCGCATGAATATGCACGAGTTGACGAATTAGTTTGACGCGTGCACGAAGTGGGCGGGATGGGCCGGCTCTAAATAAGGTTCTGCATCTTATGTTATTAAGAGTGCGACTAATGCCAGAATAATAACAGATTTCACCCGCGCGTCTTGCATTATTTTAGAGTCGAAAATAGCATGATACAATTGATGATGATGATGGCTTTGAGCAATTTAGGTGGGATTTTATTTAATTATATCTAGATGTAGGCATAAAATAAAATAAATAAACGGCTACTGTGCTAAAACATTAGTTTGGCTATGTAATTCGTAAAAAATAATGTGGTGATGTCGCTGATAATTTAGAGCATTTGAATTAAAACAGTTTTTTTGTTGGTATTTTTTTTAAATAATCCATATTATTTTTCAAAATTCTATTCGGTTACTCGGCTTCTTTAGGTTTTTCCCCTACCTGTAGTATTTTTTTCATCTGAATATTTACGTTCTTTATCATTAAACAATGTGTTTTAATAATACACCTTTTAGTTACTTTTGGCATTAGTCGCCCCCTTAATTGAAAACCCTTCTTGACGTAGCCTCCATCCAGTGACCAAAACAAGCTGACATTAGTTGGTATTGTCATTTTTAAGGTTGATTGGTGATTGTATTGACCTTATTGTTGTGGTTTTTCTTTGGACAAAACCCTTGGGTTCATTGGATTTAAAAACGTCACAGTTATTCTTATTATTTATACAACGTGTAACAAAAAAGTTCAACAATACTGAAGGGTATGTATGTACTCATCATTATAAACAACTTACTATGGGGTCAACGCTGAAATCTCGAAAAAAAACAGCTATTCCATACATTTTGTCCAAGGTCAATGAACTTTTTGTATGGAACAGCTGTTTTTTTTCTCGCGAGTTCAGGTTTGGCCCCATAGTAAAAGTTGATCATAATGAAAATGATGAGTACATACATACCCTTCAGTATTGTTGAACCTTTTTGTTACATGTTGTATATTACTAGCGACCCGCCCCGGCTTCGCACGAGTACCAAACTTCACAGGATGACCCGCTGGGCTCATCTGAAGATTGCCTGAAATTTTTATCAAAATCGCTCCAGCCGTTTAGGAGTCCATAGGGAGTAGGGTCATACATACAAACATCGACTTCTATACATGAAGGACAGTAAATCTTCATTATAAAAAGTAACTCCTTACATACAACAGTCGGTTCACTACAATAATTACATTACATTGTAAAATATCTAGAATTTTATAGAATGCTTGTTTCATTATTAAGGATCATGAAGCGAAGATGAGATGCTTTATTATCCTTGACAATACAGAGATCTTTAAGATAAAGATACACAGCGTATAATAGGCTAGATGACTGGTCTTTTTTTATTGTCCTATTCAAATGTGGCCCATAAATATAGCTGATTAATGAAAAGAAAATTAAAATCTGATCAAAAATAAGCAACTTATAAGCATTTTAATATCATGCTAGACAGAGAGGCAAAAAAGCAAATCGTGACGTCACTTCTCAGTACGCCATATAAATTCTATTCTGACAAGTAAGGCGTGACGTCATTTTTTGTTTTGTGGGAAAGGGACAGAGTTGTCTCTAACAAAAACTTTAAACGCCCATATATCAGAACATTATTAACCGATTTAAATAATGTTTTCAATTACCATACAATATTTACTTAAATTCTCCATCAAAGCTATTGGTTTCAACGATTTAAACATCAGTCATCTAGCCTATTGCTGCGTGATTCCCCATCTTTTCATAAGCTGTAACTTAATACATCACTATCATACTCGTAGTTATGCAAATGAACAATTGCCTCGTCGGAAAATCCATTTTTAATTTCTCACAATAACATGCCCTTGTCTATGTTAGATTTATTATTTCCCACAGCGATCTTATCATTAGTTTTTACCTGGAACTAAAGTCCGGCCACTGAGAGAATGCGTTTGACAGCTACAATAACATTGTCTACAGCTGAATGAAAACATTTAATTATTTTGCTATGAGTAGTATAATCGGATATCACCTGTGTGTATAGGTATTATATTTGCAAAACTAGTAACTAGTGTTTTCATTCAGCTTTTGACAATGTTATTGTAGCTGTCAAACGCATTCTCTCAGTAGCCGGACATTAGCGAGGTCTGTGGAAGAAACCATCCAGTCTCAAACATTAAATGGTTCATGGTTTGTTTTTGATCATATTATTCTCTTCTTGAGGATCATAAGTTTTTTCTCGGGACCTATGATGTGGTGATCCTTGCATTCTTTGTGTGCTATAATTGTTTCCAAGAAGCTCTTATTATGTATTTCCGACTATTAAATAAAACGTTGTCATTTGTTAATCCGGATTCTGCCAAGTGAATCATATATCCCCCCATAGATTATTTTGCTGCACTGTATTGGATTGTTTCTGATACTACAAGGGTAGTATCAGAAACATTTATTGAAATAGAATGATCCATCGAGTCCTTGAAAACACCGATTATCATCTGATTAATGATTCTAAAACGTGCCGCTATTTATGGCAAATGCATTCGTCATATATCCTGTCGTTTCTTCATCGTTTACGAGAAGTCATCAAAATAAATATTTAAAAAACACCTTATTGTGTTTCAAGATGAAAACAATTAATTCTTCTGCTAATCGATTTAAATGCAATTAGAATTAACGTGTTGATGATGATAAACGTGATTCTTCACGTGGCGCGTTTTTTTATTCCCATTGCATGTTTAAATTACTTGAATCGACCCATCAATCTCGAGTTTTCCCACATATATTTTTTCGCATTACGACAAAATAAGTAACTATTTAAACATCCGGGATAAATAAATTCCTTTCATGCAATGTGTCCGGGTCGCTGGCCCTTTTGTGTTAAAAACCTTGCGATAGTCTGAATTATTTCTTTTGTATTACAATCAAGGATCTAAAATAAGTTATGAGTGGACAACGCAGCGTAGTTTTTTGCAAGTTAATAAATAGTGACTCAAGTGTGCTTGCTATTTCAATGTTTAATCTGTCTGTCATTCTTTGCTTGTCATCATTTTGGTATGCTGTGACGTATTATTGGACATTGCTTTTGAGCTTTACGCTGATGTCATTTTTGTGTACGGGAATTTGTTACGGCATAATGGCTATTTTTACTTGTATCGTCATTAAACTTTAGCGTAACAGTTGCTGCATCACGTATAAGCTTGATAGGCCAAACATGTCTTGTTTTCTGTCTCATGTAAATTGTCTTTTATTATGTGCCAACCGACACTGAATTTACAGATTACAGATATATGTTTAGACGGATTTTGCTAACAAAGTAATATAGAAAACAGACTTACCATGTTCCAAATATCTGAAAAGGCTAGATGCTGTATGCTGTTCTTCTACTTATCCCCTTTTCTGATGATTTGCTCATACGTTCGAAAATTATATTCATAAGAATAAACTTTACCAGCTTAATACGAGCATCAATAACTTATTCAATCTCATGTCTACATTTGAAGAAGAATTACCTAAATATTATTCAACAATGGAATCCCCACTTGTTCCCATTTATTTGTGGGCGCTTTTAAAACTCTTTCTTTGTCTCAACTGTCATATTAGATGTATCTGACAAATGTTCCACGGTTTAGCACAAAGGTTAACGTATCCACAATCCTACGTCACGCCTCCGCCGTCAGTGTTCCATTCGCATGAGTTGATAAGGTCGTGGTGATGCGTGCCTCGTGCGTCGCCCACGCCAGGCGCCTCTGCCTCTGCGTCAACAGCCACCTGTCAGTGTCATGCATACAGTACCATAGCTCATCCTACGGACCTTTGTGGGTGAGCATGTGTCCTACTTAGTCACGACTCTGGAATTACTTTCATGTCACCTTCGTCAAGTTTTGTTTGCAAAGTTTTTTTAAGCTGCTATATCTTACAAATTTGTCACAAGAGGCAATTCCCCAAATTCATCTAAAATATATTCGCATATAATTTTTTTCTTTTGTTGTACCTTTATCATCAGCTTAAACTCCATGTCAAGTAAGGCGAATTTCAACGTTATCCCATTCTTGTACGTTACTTTGCAGGTAAACGAATAACATTCTAACAACAAAACATAACATTATATTTTTTTACATCTCCTTTGGTGTTTACAACAAAGAGTTTATCTATCTACTCGTATCTAACATGCGATGCGTAGTACCAAAGTTTATTCTGATTCCTACACTGAGCTTATTGCTCATTCTTCCGTCGATGTCATACGCACAGGAATCGAGTGGGTTTTTCTCTGTAGTGTTTACTACGGCTGACGGTTTATCGAGCACGATGATCGAATGCAAAGCACCGCGGATGTGACCAGGTGCTAATGGCCGTGTTTGCAGCAAATATGACGTGCGCACGAGTCTATTGGTACAGGTTTTTCGGGGCGTTCATTGCCTAACAAATTGTGGGGTATTTAAAAACCACCGTCATGTATTCGGTATGCTAGAGTAAATACTAGATATTTGGATAAAGCTACCACAATATTATCGTAGGTTTTTTTACTGTTTCTGGTTTTTACTTAGGGTACTAAAGTCTAGTCTCGTTTTATTTTTAATTAATCCACCTTCGATCACATCATTTCTTTCCATCAGATGAGGTAGTAAAAGGCATGCTTAGTTTGATATAAAAAATGTTGTTATTGAGATTGTTTAGTCAGTGTTACCAGCGACAATGATAAGATGAATGGACGCCAAATAAGCGCACGGATTTTGAAGACATATGTTGAACGCCAGCTCTCCACTCGCTTCAGTCATACTCTGCCGCAAAACATGCAAGCCGTACGTTACGACAATACACACTTCTAATACATGTACATGTGTTCTCTTTTTGTCATGCTGTAGATTCGCTATCTCTATTTTCCGGCAAATGTAATATGCATACTTTTAGCTAGGTATGCTTGATTGTGTTGTCTTGTTAATTTTGATCGATTTGCAAGCGCTGGGCCCGTCCATTCCATTATCACCGTCGCTGAGTGTTACGAAATAGTTAGACTTGTAATTTTATTTGTGGGAGTGTGTTTTAGCTCTCTGATATTGTATGAATTGAAATGACTACAATTACAATACATTTTACAAACAAAGATGGACTACTATTTTTTTATGAAATCCACATGTTCATGGACCACAGGACATAAGCAGTCGTCGAGACCTTTAACGTTGTTATTAAAGATAATGCTTTAGTAATTGCAAGCAATGGTTGTGTTCTTAAAACAAGCCATATAAGAAATAGCAATGCATAATTTGTAAGGGCGTTGGATTTCCCAGGTGCTCATAATAGACGTAGGTTTTAGTCATGGCCCTTTGCCCTTCTTGGTATCACGCCACCATACCAAGAATGGCGGTTGTTGTACCAATTAGGTAATTTTATGCAATCGTAAATTACTAAGTTTACTGACTAAGTATGACTTTTGAATTGTTGGGTGATCTTTCGATTGTCTCTGGTGAATCTTGATGCAAATTGATTTTCCTAGATGAAACGCATAGAAATAGTTTTGTTTCTAGCAAAATTGATTGTTGTTTAGTTTAGTTATAAGATTTGAATTAAAATTCACTGCTTTAGATTCAGAACAATTTCAATACTTTGATTCTACGGTATATATCTACGGTGTTTTCTCCCACTTCTTTCTAAGTTGTTAATGTTTTGATATCTTAGTTTCTTTAACATTTTATGTACGACACAAAATCCCATTTCAACATTTCAATTTAAACCAAAGCACGAAGGCAAATCATTACTGTCTCCGCGAATGGAACTTGCAAACAACGTATTTATCATTGCGCGAGAGCATGTCTTTGGAAGTGGGCCAACGGCCGGTACGGGTAAGACATGACCACTTTAGAGAACAATTTACGTAGCCCGTGGCCGGCGCTGGCTAAACAGAACCAGTTGAAGTGAAACTGCTGCTTATCTATATCTTTGGTGGCAAAATTTCCTTTGGAAACACCGACCGAGGACCGACGCTATAAGGTGTTTTATGCAATTTCTTTGTACTATGTCATGATTAACTAGAGTGAGAAAGCTCTCTTTAATAGCGAAGTGCTCTGTTTAATACAGTAGTTAGTAGTGTGGTAAAAGGCAAATTTGTTTATCTTTCTTTTATCTTATCTTTTCTTAAAGCTTTATCTTAAAGCTTTTGTTCGCAGCTTCACGATGTGAACCAAACGTAGCACATGGCGTTCTGCGATAATGTTGCTTTCTAGTGAAAGGTTTTGTTCCAAAGTTTTCCGAATTTGGTCACTAAAGCCCGTCACACATAGCTATAATATATATCAATATAAATCATAGCATGGCATAATTACGATATATTTTCTATACAAATCTTCAACTGCCCGCACACGCAGCTATAATATATATTTCTATTTTGTATGGAAAATATATCGTAATATGCTGTGATATATATTATAGCTACGTGTGTGACGGGCTTAATGCTGAGAATTTAAATATATAAACTATATTTGTTTATGATACTCAATTGTTAGTAGTAGTAGCAAGATCACATATCGGCAAAGATGCTGACTACGATAAGCACATTTGCTTCGAAGGATACTTGAGGATTGGTTGTACTTATGATATCAACTTGTTTAAAAAAACAATATTATATAAAAAGAGATTGTACGTTAGTTGAATTAGTAAAAAAGCTAAAACTTTTTAACGTTAATCAAAAGAGTAAAAGAAACATCCATTAAGTGTTATATTAAGCATTGAATGGTATCCCCTCTTTCGTAATAATTGCGTAACCAGTCCCTTAACAATGTGCCTTGAGACCGCATACCTGTTTGTTACATATTCTCACAGTTATGCATGGTTATGCTTAAGTAATAGTGCCAGTACATTAGCCCTGTTTACTACTCAAATAAACGATTTTGGATTTCTATTCTCGATACCTGTCACTTAAAATTGAACAGGGTTATAAGATTGCCGTACTAAGCCGAAAGTGGGTCATTTTACTCATTATTATGTACAACTTTTACTATGGGGCCAACCCCGAAATAGCATTTTCTTCAAGATTTCAGAGTTTGTCTCATAGTAGAAGTTGTTCAAAATTATGAGTACATTAGCCTCCTATCGGCTTAGTACAAGGCAAGCTTATAAACCTGTATATAGCTTAGGTTCTCTAGTTTTAATGTTTTTTACACGGAATAGATTTGCTCTTGACCACACCTTGCCTGATTTTACCCCTCCCTACCAAGGGGGAGACCTTCGTCCAGCAGTGGACGTCTTCTAGCTGATGATGACAGCTTGCCTTAATTAAGCAATGGTGCGGCCTAAGATGGACCACGCTTTAGAAGGAATCTATTTATACTAGAATTGAAAACGCATATTGTACTTTCCAGGACATAAAGACTCCGGCAAAGAGTTCCACAACCTCGTTGCACGAATAAAAAAGTCCACCTACTTAAGTAAAGCTACCAACGCGTAGAGTCTTAGATATCAGTGCTTTCCTTACTTTAAATATTTTGAGACTTGAATGTCTTTATTGTTGAGATCCGCTTGACGAATTGAATGAAGAATAAAATTATGATGGGTCAGAATAAGTAAGTTGAGTATAAACGTCTATTATAATGGGATAACCTTATAACGACGGACGTTAGCTGACCGATGTCTGCTTACAGTCGACCCTACTGCATAAATGGGGAAAGAATAAGAAAATTATGGTTATTTCACAGCCATGGTAACTTCACAGTTCGCCTTGGAATAGTAGGGACCGTACCATGAACCGATTATTGCGGGACCGAATAGGCTCAGCTGCCAACGCTGCGAGACTGTGAATTTTATCGCCCCGCATTTCGGTTCGCGGTCGCGCAGCGTCGACAGCTGAGCCTATTCGGTCCCACAAGCGTTCATGGTATGGCCCCAGGTCATACCCCAACCAAGACAAATAGTTAATAGCTTGTTGCAAGCTAAGCGAAGAACTACAATAAAATTTAATATTATATATTATTGAATGCTTTTGTTCTAGCTAAAGGATTCGTCAAGCTCAAGCGATTCGTCCACATAGATTAATGTAATTCAACTAGCCTTCTAAGAATCGAGTGACCCTACAGTCTCTACCGATGTTAAGTTATGCACAGCCAATGCCAACAGGAAAACTCGTAAGCTGTACTTAGTTGATAATTATAGATTAGCGTTATTGCAGTTGAGCCTAGCCTTTGAAGACTTATTAATACGATCCTGGGTGTTCTTGCTGTAATGATAACGAATTAAATAATTGACGCTATTGAAAAGGTTTTCAAATCAAACTTTTAATGATAATTTTAGTGCATAAAATATGTTAACTATGTCAAACTCGATGTGTATATGGTAGAGGTACAATATCATACTAACTATTATACTGGGTGCTTGCTTTAATGGCAGATGAAGTAGGTTCTACGTCATTATGACCAGCTATTACTATGGGATTCACATAAAAATGCTTAAAGATAATATGAGCTGTTTCATAGAAAAACGTCATCCATCCTCGACGTAATGCGTGTTGGGTTTTTTTTTACTTCGCGATGTCAGGGCTGGTTCCATCGTAGTGTTTATTATGATGAGTACAATTCTGCTTTCATTTCGTCCTATGGATGTTTTATTTTCTTTATTTTTGGCATCGCACGTTGTGCATTTTGCCAGTGTCAGGCTTATGAATTTTCAAGTTTTAATAGTCATATATTTCATGTAATCACAGTTAGTCACACGAATTTAGTCATAGTCGAGTCCAAGGCATGCCCTAGTAAAGTTGTGGCGACTTTACTATGAGCTTCTACGGAGTTTTGAAAACAACACGAAAACACATGTTTCACCATATTAAATCACTTGCCCACACTCGTGCATGTAACACAACATATTCTAGATCAACACTCAATGAATAAAACACCACCATTTTTAATCATTAATTCGCGTAAAAACATAAGTTTAAGAAAATAATAGAATGCAATGACATGATTTTTCCGTGTTCCCGCCAAAACCTTTGGATGTTTAGATGGTTGTTACTCAATCATATTATTAATATCAATATCAAAATTTGTATGTTGTAAACGTTTAAGATGAATGTAGATTAATTTACTCCTTCACGCTGGAACGGCCTAACGGATTTGGATGAAGTTTGGTTTGAGGTAGCTTATACCTTGGAATAGGCTTACTTTTTATCCCGGTACCCGCGGGTGAAACCGCGAAGCACTGATAGTACAATACAAAATGAAAAATATTTTAGAACATTGAATATCCGAATTGGACATCTAGTATACTTTTCCATCGTTTACATTCTTCGTCTGTCATCAGATTGATTTCTCCTGCACATCATACACTAGCGGCCCGTCGCGGCTACGCACGGGTGGACATTTATTTTTTAAACATTTTGTTTTCTAGTTAAAATACAGCATATGTTACTAAGGGATAATGTAGCATTCTAATGGTGAACAATTTTTTGAAATCGGTCCAGTAGTTTGTTTGTTTGATCGTTACAAACATACAAAAATACAAGAGATTAGTGTAGATGTAGATAACTACAGTTTTAATTTAAATCGTAGGTAAATTGAACAAGTCCATAAAACTCGTGAATGATTAGAAAGGATGATCCAAATGCACGTTGCCGTGATACAAATGCCGGTGTTTGTTAACCAGTGATAGTTGCTCTACACAATGGTTTCAGGAACAACCAGTCGTACCACCGTCGTATGACCACGGCCGCGCAACAAAACATCTACTTCAACGCATCTCAATAGTCTAAATTGATAGATGTTATGGTACAAGTCACAAAAACGAGCGAACAAATCCTTCGACGATGGTTATGGCCTGTTGTCTTACATGCCTATGTGAAAGCGCCTGTTCTCCATTAGTCTGTTATATTTGGTCTAGCGAGTCCAATCAATAGTAATTACTAGGAATTATTAGTCCTAGTTGTCTCATCAATAGTTCTGGCTAATGGTGCAATTGGTTCCGTTTATACCAGTTGCACCTATTGTCCTGATATTAGGAACAAATAAGTGCCCATTAGACTAACAGGTACTGGCTAATGGTTCAACTAGTACGGTCGGCACAGTGATTTCGAAAATAATTGTCTGAGAAACGTCACACGATGAAGGCGAACCAACTCGTACAAATTTTAACTGTGTACATTTACATCAACCACTGAGGCCAGCAGTATGGTAGCATAGTCGGGAGATCGCTCGACTTGAAATCGTGAGGTCGCGGGTTCATATCAAGCCCATACCAATGAGCTCATGCAGTTTGTTTATGTTCGGATTTTCAAACCACTGGCTTTTTGGTGAAGGAAAACATCGTGAGGAACCTACTTACTTACGGAGAAGAAATTCAATGGCGTATGAGAATCCACCAACCCGCAACTGGGTGGTGGATATGGCCTGATCGACCTTCGAGGGTAGGCCTATGTTCAGCAGTGGACTATTAACAATTTAAATCCTAAAGATAACAGAAACCGCTCCCGCTCATGATTTGCATCAACAATAGCACGGTCTTCGACAAACCAAGCCGCGTGTAGTGAAAGATGCACGATATCATTAATTTTGTTAAAATTATGTTAACAGTCATTTAATTTGTTGTCTGGTGTGATGTTAGATACGTCATCATTGGTGATGGTGCAATCTTGGAATGGTCTGACCTTATTATGTTAAGTCAGGCGAGTTTAATTTTTTATATTTTAAACTATTTTGATAAATATGTACTTAGTTTTTTTTACTATAATTACTTAATTATATAATACATGTTCTTTACTAGACCCACACAGTTGTGGACAAATGATTCAGCAAGCAATAACATTGTTGTTGGCTTGCCAGACTACCACAAGTATAGTATAACGTTTTTGTCTTCCATTTCTTACTTTTTAATATGCGCGTATCAATCCATAAGCATTGCTATTGTTGAATTGAATACGTAAACTTCTGAGACGACATCATAATATATCTTCGTAATCGTCCCATTCTGATTTCTCTACGTAGGGTCGTTATTTTATAATTTCTATCAATCCGCCGTCTATCTAATCTACATTCAAATCCCTTACACTCATATCTTTTTTGTCAATCTATCCATACTTTAAAAAGTCATTATGAGGGCAATCCATCCATACTACAATTTTGTGAACAAACGGGCCTGTCTTGGAATTTGAGGGGGTTGCTGGGACATATTATCTTTTTGCTTAGGTACGAGTAGCAATGCCGTAGCAAAGCAATGTTGACAAAACAGCTGAGTTTGACAATTGCCAAAGGAAAAGAGTTGTTTGCTATTTAAAAATAGCAAAGTTGTAGGTTTCATGGAATGTTATGCTTTTATTAATGTATGTTCACCGATATTTTTTTGAAAAAAAATATTCTTTTTTGTTTGAAAGGGTAGATATATATTTTTAAATATGGGGGGTCCCATAAAAGTTTGAAATGGTAGTATTTTTTCTAAAGTTACTCGTTATCTATTACAGTTCTTTTTCTTCGCAAAAATACGATCAGTTTATTTGGCAACTAGCGAAAAATATCTGTGAATGGCATAATCAACGAGAGGTATATGTTTAGAAGTACGATATTTTGTAATGATAAGTGTTAAATGATTTCTATCTGCGAGGCGCAGAAAATGATTCCTTTCAATATGTAAACCGCAAATTCGAAGCCTAACCACTTCACTTTTAACTTCAATGCTTATCTGCAATACTATCGGCATATCACGAATACCACAGCCTTCGTTTATACCAACCGCAGTTCATGCGATTCTGTCGGTGGCATGCAAAATGAGAAAACAGTTAGGATCTTTGTACAAAACAAAACACACCCACCAGAAGGGTATACAAAAATGTACACCAAGACAATTTCGAGGAGCCTAAAAAGATAGGGTAATCTTTTTAGGCTGTTCGGCTAAAAACGCTGCTGATAATCTTAACTAAGTAAGAGACTAAGTAGTTGGTATTGTGCAATTCATTTTTGTAAATCGCAGAATTTTAATGACGCTTGTTATGTTATGTTTATAAAACAGACCGACTTTGAGGCTGAGGCTACAGTAGGTAGCAATTTGCGATGCGAACGGAGAGCAAAACGAGATATAAATGGTATAGCTACATTATAAGCGAAAATTTCTAATGAATTCGCTTCAGTTTCGCTGATAGGTACGTAGGGCGTTCATTATAAAGTAAGAATGAGGTAGAAACTCTTTGGCACCGAAAAAAGTAAATACTGGCTGGTAAAGCTGGAATATTGATAAGATTTAAAAAAAAGGAAATAATTTGAATATCTTTTGTTTTAAAAAAATAGAAGTCTTTTGTTTGCAGTCTGTCGTAGCGTGTTGTCGAAAATGGAAAAAAATTAATTGCGTGCGGTTATTAAGTATCTATGCATGAAAAAATTCACTACGGAACGAAGTAATCAAGACTTAAACTTAAAAGACGTAAAAAAACAGCTGTTCCATAATTTTTTTCCAAGATCGATGAACCTTTTTGTATGGAGCAGCTGTTTTTTTTTTCGGAGTTCAGGGTTGGCCCCATAGTAAAAGTTTTTCATAATGATGAGTACAATGATATCCTAGAAGGATAACGGTGTTCAAACTAACACCCTGTCTTATGTTTATTAAAATTTCTTTTGAAGATGTCATACTGTTAAAGTCGTAGTCGTATTAATTATTGATGCAGCAGAGATAAGCACTAGGTGCGCGGATGCAAGCGCCGCTGTGTTGTGAAAGCCACCTGCCTCTCTTGCCAGGGACAATGACATTGCACGGAGTGCTCGCGGTTTCAATAATAACTGATTATTATTGTGTTTATTGAATTTTATTGCGTCTCGAATGGCTGACCTGAAAGGTCTCTTTCATATTCGTTGTAGTAAATAAGCTCTAAGATCTTTCATATTTTCTCTTCACTGCCAATTGTTTTACGAGGCTAATGGCCGAGTGGAAGTGATTAGCTAATATTGAGTTCAATTGCATGACTGGGATAAACTTATGTCCAGTATTGCATTACTACTTTTGGAACCTTTGGAAGACATGCAGTTTTAAAGTCAGTTTCAGTAAAATGCTTTTAAGAACTTACGGGTTGTGCTGCCGCTCTCTATGCATTGCCATTATAGTGCTACGTATTAGCTTCTTTTTTTATACAATCAAGTGACGAGTCGAGTACAACGTTCGCCTGGTTGTAAGCATCACGCCTGCCACTAACAGTAGCAGTGCCAGGATTGTGAACTTGCGAACACAATCCTGCGCCGCACTGCACTCGTCACCCTGTGATATTAGATGTTAATCTCTTCATACCCAGTAATTTCTCTGGTAACATTGCCCTTCAAACCGGAACACGTAATGTTTGCATACTACTGCTTGGCGATTGAATATCTGGCAAAGGTGTGATACATCCCCAGGCGGACTGGGCAGTATTGTCCTACCACTACTAGGATATATCAATTCAACTCTAGGAGATTTTTTTATGGTCTCGCGCCGCGGTGCTCCTTGGCATTAGGCGTCAGTAAAACCATAGATCCAGCTAAAAAGGGGCCTAGAAAATGTGTGCTCTTAGAGTTCTATAAGCTGGAGTCCACTTTTAGGTAATGATGAATTTCAGGTAATATTATTAATGATGTTAAAAACCCTTTTTAAGATTTTTTATTACTTACTGCTGCGTTCTTTTTGAATGGTGTTAGAACCCGGGTCGTCACGTAGTTACCTTTAAGACTGTAAAAAATAGGGATTAGACTACTTCTTTAACTAGAACTATGGCAAAAACTATATTTTTTGTGGAACCACTAAGTGAAGTTTACATTCTAGGATTGGCGCGTTTTGTAATTTTACAAAATGTTATAGCGCAGACGCTTTTAATAACTTTGAAAGAAATAAATGATTTCAAAATGCGACACAATATTTTTGCTTTTTCTGTCAGGAAGAGTCTGTCATATCATACGGAATCATGCGGACGTTTTCACGGTTACTCTACAAAATAATATGAGCGTATCCAATAACTGAGAATTGGTAAAGGCAAAATTCTATTCAGCAAAACATTCACGACCTTGTACGGGTTTGGAATTTGTAATTTTGTTTTGGTATATCTTAGTTTTAAAAGGCTTTTCCCTGACTTGTTTTCATTATTTTGCGAAGAACTGTCATGACGTTTATTAGGCTTAACTTTTTTTTATATTGTTATTTTAGTAGTGGTACGACTCTACTGCAGAGTCCGCCTGGGGAAGTACCACACCTTTGCCAGTTATTCAACCGCCAAGCAGTAGTGTGCAAGCATTACTGTGTTCCGGTTTGAAGGGCAATGTTACCAGAGAAATTACTGGGTATGAAGAGATTTAACATCTAACATCTCAAGGTGACGAGCGCAGTGCAATGCAGCGCAGGATTGTGTTCGCAAGTTCACAATTCTAGCACTGCTACTATTAGTGGCAGGCGTGACGCTTACAACCGACTCGCTCGGCTCGTCACTTGATTGTATTAAAAAACGCCTATATATTTTAATAAAGGTTTTCAAATAATTCCTGAAAATTAAAACTTCCTGCGATCACTCAATAATCGCAATAGATTTTCACATCCTCTAGCTGTATTTACTCAAAGTTAAAACTAAATGCAAAGCTCATTCTTTGGGTTGTTCTCATCCTTGTCTAAAATCGCCAGTAGTCAGGTTAACAAAACAAACAGACAATATATTTACTTGCATATCGTCTAGACTGGACCAGAGAAGTCGGTGACCCTAAACATTTTGCTTTCAACTCACGTTGCAGTTAGCATTAATAAATCAGTTATTTATGATATTGAAGCTCTCGATCTGTCGCTATTTCACACGATGGGTTAGACTTCGCATCCAATATCGAAGATCTAAAAACTGTAAGCTATAACTAACGCAATGCGCCGTCGCACAATGTCCCTTTCGCAAAATGCATTCTCACAATGTCCACTAAATGTCCCTTTATTTCATGTCGGTATAAATCGCATGTTTTCACTAATATGTTATTCAACAATTTGATGGAAATATTAAAAGAGAAAACCTGACAACTATTTTGGAAGGTTTGGAAAAAAAGGTTTAAAACGGCAACGTTTTCTCTCCTGGCAATAAACTGGATAATCACGTCATTGGGTGAATTCATCCAAAAACTGAATTTATCTTCCTCTGACTCGCTTTAGGATTGCATTGCAGCATTTAGATCAATTTGCGTTAGTGGCACAACTATTAATTTCTTCTCTTTTTGTATTTTTTTTACTGTAATCTAAATGCAGAGATTTACTCAAAGATTAAAATATAATGACACATTCCTTATAGTCCTTATTGTCTTGCCTTTTAGAACTTAAATAATAAATAACTTATTTTAATAAAAGTAAAATACTTTTCTAATCTTAAAAAAAAAATGATAAAAAAAACTTTATTGCCAAAAAAATATATATATACGTAAATGCTAGACAAACAAGGGAACAATAATTAAGTTTAACATTTAAAATTAGTATTCAACCGACTTCAATTTTGACTACCTGGGTGAAAAACCTGGTTTTTAAGCATTTCGGTAGAAGTACAAAGATTTAACGTCATTTATAGTCAAATGTCCAAGAGATTAGATAGGTACTTATATTTTTTATCTCATAAATTGCTTTTATTGGACAGCAAGCCTTAACTACCGACAAATTAATGGGCATATCCTTACAGATTCCTTATAAGATACGGTACTCTTGCAGCAGTAAAACAAAAAACGGTTCGTATCTGCTTAAATCGATACTTTTCTGCTATAAATGGCGTAGTTTGCGGTTTAATAGTTAGATTGATATCGATAACTTTTTATTCGATATTCCGCTGACTAATGATCGTTATAAATAATTTAAGTAGTTATAAGCTTTACTGCTTTTGTAATATGGTACCTCAAATTTGTGCTGCCCAAATTAGGACAACACGGTATACTCATTTACATGTATTCTTACTGTTTCGTATACAGGGTTAGTTCTAATCAGTCAGCATCCTTTTAAGGGCATGTGATGCGAACAAATTATTAGCTGTTCCATACAAAAAGTTCATCGACCTTGGACAAAATGTATGGAACAGATGTTTTTTTGGGATTTCAATGTTGGCCCTATAGTAAAAGTTGTTTGGTTTGATGTACAGAATATGCCCTTAAAAGGAAGCTAACTGATTAGGACTAACCCTTTAAGAAAGCTGTCGACTCTATTATGAGACTCTACTATTACTAAGCTATCCAGATTGCCTAGGTGAAACTGATTCACTCGCGACTTGAAGATGGGTTTCCTCAAGTCGCGAGTGAAAAGATTGTAACTATCGCGAAACACCCACTCGGGTAAACGCATTTCACCGCTTAGCCAGTTAATAAATTACAAATACATGTACCACAAATGTCTCGTGGTTGATTTCATTTCTACAAAATCGAAAACGAACATATATTCTTACGCTAAAACATATCATATAATGTACGAATATTATTGTAATTACTATCAGGAATCACGTCACAAATAACATATTTAACGTTCATTGTATTTAAATATTTCTTGTCGTGCGACCCACTTTTGATATTGTTTTGATCACAATGAGAAACAGCTCGCAATATTGCATTGCAAATATTAATTATCTGCAACTTGTCTTGATTACTATTCATACGTAAATTAAATTTTCTATTGTTGAATTCATCCACGTATAATAAGAGCTGAAATAAATATTGTTGTTTTTTTAAACAATGTTTATGCTACGACAAGTTTATCTAGGTTGCATTAAAGAAAACGTTCTCTATATTTGAATCGATAATTTATTCATTGAACTGCATCAAAATGCTGTTAAATGGCTTGTTATAATTTGTTATAATTTGGAATAAGCGACAAATCATAAACTAGACCAAATGGCCGAGTAGTCGCAAGCTTGTCTTTTAGAGTCAGGGTTATTTCGAAATTCGGCGTAGGGCCTCGTCGCGACATTCAGGGCTATTCGTTAAACCATAACATTTACTTGGTCAAGCACTGCCTTATAATTAACACACTCTAGCATTGCCATACACATGGTCAGGCATTGTCAATTTCGTCTCCATCTGTTGCACCCGTCTTTGAAACTCTAAAAAGGTTTGTCTGAGTAACCTTTTTACTAATACGTACTCTCTTAGCTCACTGTTTCTTTAACTATGTTATTAGCCTTAAATATATGGTGGGTTAATCGAAGTTCTTGGAAAGAATCTGTGGATTACAAAGGAAGTGATTGCATCATTGCTTTTTCTACACTCTGTCATCTTTTGAACAGAGTAACGACTGACTCATTATACTTATAGTTATGACTGCCACTTCATAGTTTAACCACCTTGCCAAGTTCAGTCATATCTTGTAATGCTGTTGAATACAGGGGTCAATCTCTGTTGAGCCATTTACTGAACAGCAGCTAGTATTAGTTTTTCTAATTCTGTGATGGGTTCCTGTGCCTTTTGCCATTCGTAGCAAGACCTGCTTAAAAAATAACAATTCTCAAGTTTCTCACATCACGTGCACAAATTTAAATCTTGCCTAGACTGCAACCATTGTTACAACTAGTTTAAATGTGCAGTTTTGTATTTTAATTATGAATGACCTCTCCGACCCTCGTAGCAGAACCACGGCCGTTCCATTAGTTTGCGAAATTCAACCGAATTGGAGCAGCAATTTGTGTGTGCGACGAATACGTGTCCTACAACCACCAACAGTGTTTTGCAATTATCGCATTGAAATTTGCGAACCTCTTCAAAAGATCTTATCGTCAAAATAAAGGTAAGGACTAACTTTTAAAAATTAAGACTGTGTTCATTCCATGTCATTTTCCTTTCCAGCTACTCATACATTTTCTTTCAGGGTACGCCACATAGTTTTTCAAAACTCCTACATTACTCATGATACCTACCGACTCTACATTTCTATCCCTTATCAATAATATGTTTCTTCCTCTATGTCTATCACATATTCATGACAATTTAAATTGTTTATGGGATAGAGCAAAAAAATCGCGGAATTTCCTATCCAGCATTCCTAAAATTACAAAAATTGTATTCGGCTTGTTGGAAATTTTCTAATTCAGTCTGTCCATGGAATCATCAGTTAAGGTACCGTCACAAGCCATGACGTAACTGTACTAGTCTGTAAGTGGATTTATTGTGATCGTTGCATGGCGCACGTGCTGTGATGCGCGTGACGAACACACTGCTTAATTGGACGAACAGTATGGAAAACGAAACTGATTGTGCAAGAAATTTTACTGTTTTGGCATTTCTGTATGTATCAAACCATATATTGCTTCCATATATATTCCCTGAATCTAAGCGTCCATTACTAGCGAGATGCTTCGTTATCTACAAGTTTTAAGGCCTTTCACCAGGACGAATCAACTGCAATACTGGTTTCCAGAGATGTCGCGTGACTTCTCAATGGCTTGGCGTCTTGCTGCAACGCATTCAAGAATCGCGTAGAATCGACTATATCGATGTGGACGAAAAAGGTTGCGCGTGAGACAGCATTATCGTGACTTTGCATGACGTGTCTGGAGAAGCTTCTTCGCAGAATTGTCCACTAATGAATACAGGGCTCACTCTAAATATTCACGATGCATTGCAGCTCAATCAAATATTAGAACATCTTTACTATAAAACTTCTCAATTTTTAAACATTCTTTAAGATTTAATCCATTAGGACTTCAGGCCGATTGTTCGCGTGGAACAAGACAAACGGCTTCGCTATGCAAATATCGAAAACAGTGTTAGATGGCAACGGGTAAGCGTTGCGCTATGACATCCGGCACACCCTGTCGCATTCTGCACATTGATCTAGTTCATAATCCGCATGCACGAATGGTCTGTTTCATCATCCACTGTCGTTGGGAGCTTAATGTTTACAATCTCGTCAATTTTAGTTTCGTTTTTTTTTCGTTAGTATTTGGTTTACTTAATTTAATAACTCTTCTATCTAAGAAGAATTTTATGTTCGTATAGTTTGACTGGCCACCCTAATCTCAGAGTTTCAGGTCATATTTGATAATATGGTCTTGTATTACGTTTGTTGTCCGTGGTCCAACCGCGTTCATGGGAATTCTTAAGCTATAAAGCTTGAATAGTTCGGTCAAAACAGACTTGTCGCCTAGCGTAAAACTGATGAATGTAGGGTAGGTGTATAAAAATAACTAAAAAAATGAATACTAAAAATTTATAGGTTGTAAACATAGTTGGGATTTAATGCTGATTGGAGACATCTGTCATGGCCGATTTGAAAATTGTGGTTGTGTTTATGCGTTTCTTTTCTTAGCTCTGTATCTCATTCAAATTTTTCGAAATATAAAATTACATTGATATGTTAGGTCTTTACCTATGAAATTGCCGTTTTGTATGGAATAAGTGAAAGTACTTATTTTTTTAAACTTTTTTATTTCTGTTATTGTATTTTATATTTGTCAACGAATTGGCAGTTTATTGATGCCCTTCTTTTAAAAATCAGCTGGACGGGAGGCAACAAACTTTTCAAAGGCATTTTATACTGCCTCACGGGAATTGAATTTTTTACCCACTAAAAAGTAGTCTAAATTTTGAAAAAAGTAATAGTCGATAGGTGCAAGGTCTGGTGAGTATGGCGGATGAGGGAGGGCTTCCAACCCCAGCTCTTGCAGCTTGGAGACTGTCTGTTGTGCAGTATGGGGTCGCGCTTTGTCGTGAGTGAGCAGTGGGGACGACCGATTGACCAAAGCTGGTTGCCGATGTGCAAGCTTCTCCATCATTGTCTCCAGTTCTTCACAGTACACATCTGCAATAATGCTCACGCCGTTTTGCAAAAAGCTGTGGTGAATCACACTAGACCACCAAACAGTGACCATCACCTTTTTAGGGGTCATTTTTGGTTTAGGACATTGCTTTGGTGCTGAACCAGGATCTAACCAACTTGCTGAACGGTTTCGATTGTCGAACAGAATCCATTTTTCATCGCACGTTACAATTCGGTTCAAAATTCCTTCATTTCTTTGCCTATTGAACAGCGCGAGGCAGGTCTCGACGCGTACGTTGCGCCGGCGATCGTTAAGTTCGTGGGGCACCCATCTATCAATTTTTTTTACCTTGCCTATTTGTCGCAATGTCAATTGTTTTGATGCTAACATCAAAAGCTGCTGCTAGCTCAGCTGTAGATTGAGTTTCGTCAGCTTCCACAATCGCCTTTAATTCATCATTGTTGACCAAAGTCTCCGGACGACCACGAGCTTCATTTTTCAATTCAACATTTTCAGAACGGAACTGGGAAAACCAATAACGGGTTGTGCGTTCGTTTGTACAGTTCTCTCCGTAAACGTTTTTGATGTTACGTGCCGTTTATGTCGCGTTGGTGCCACGACGGAACTCATATTCCATAATTACACGAATTTTTAAAGTATCCATTATGACGAAAAATGTTCAAATGTAATGAAAATACAACGCTAATCAATAAACAAAAGACTGAGTTTGTAAAAAGAATGTCATGTTTTTAAGACAAAATTAATTTGAATTCAGAATACAAAGCCATTCCAAACTATTATTCTATTTGAAAAGACCAGTACTGAAGAACGGCAATTTCATAGGTAAAGAATTATTATTATCCAATTCAACATGAAGAATATCAGTCACTATTTCCTTGTTTTGGTCACAAAGCGCTGTCAGTATCGCCTTGACCTTTCCAGGATCCTATTTCTAAGCAAACAATCAAATAAAACTACACTTCCGCTCTGTCAATCGACACTGTTCCAATCAGATTTGAATAGTTAAGTAAATACAGGGGAAAACAGTTTAATAATATTTTATTGGTCTATTATGTATACGCAACGTTGGTTGATGAGCGAGTTGTTTACATTAATGTCATAACTGGTGGTCGCATTTAAAATTCAACAGTTTCTAGGAATAGGGTCATATTTGAGTTCAAAGGCCAAGTAAGAAATGGTCCGGAAATCATAAAAGATGTTTTTGATGACAGTGACACTACGGATTAAGCAACAGAACCCGGCAGCTCCAAAAAAAGTGTATAAGTTGTAGACTGATTTTTTAACACGTAAAGTTCGCGTTTGACTTCCAACTCGCCTGTCGGTAAGCGACGCTACGTTGCGATCGAAGATGAAGCGCGTGCTGGCCTTAAAGATACCTATTCACTCTGACTTTGAAATTAACTAGATTATATATTTCAGGAAACAAGAAAGCCGATGAGTTATTTTTTAAAATTTATTTATTTGTGGTTGTCATCATACTTTTGTCGCTAACTGTACAAACAATAACGTTGCGATCGAAGATGAAGCGCGCACTGGCTTAAAAGATACCTATTCACTCTGACTTTGAAATGATCTAGATTATATATTTCAGGAAACAAGAAATCCAATGAGTATTTTTTTTTGTAATTTATTTATTTGTGGTCGAAATCATACTTTTGTCGGTAACAACTGTACAAACAATAATTTTGGCATGCGGGACGAACAAAGGCAAATAGTTTCATGCGGGACGAACAAAATACTTTTTAAAGTCGTGAGCCGAAGACTCGGGACGAATATGGCATAAATCCCGACATCTTGTTCCATTCCCATTGACGTGTGTATTTCTGTGTAGTACTCGTAACTTTATTAGAAACTGCACTATCACGGGCTACATAACATACAGTATGCAGTAAAGTTATCTACTATGTACCAGGTTGTAATTGGTAGCTCATTGTTTACAGCGGTTTCTTCTAGGCAAGACAAACTGCTCCAAAACAAAAATCAGTGTCCACCAAACTCTCCAACCAGTTACTTAATTTAACTGTTAGCACTGTAGATGACTTAAAAATATAAGTTTACGTTTTATTTATACGGGAATACTCACGTTTAATTAAATCGGATACTCCGACTATAGTTTCGATCACATCCGGTGACCTTTTTCAAAGAGTGAAAACAGAGCCCGACGCGCGTGCAGCTGCGTCCTGCTTAGCAATATAAGTTTCGTCTCGATTAATTTCTACTATCTTGTTTGTTACCGTACTCTATGGTCCATGGGGTAGGCTTATCGTGTCTTGTCTTTCTGCTTTGTTCTGTTCCATTTTCTCCGCTCCGTTATTAATGGTACTTATTTGATTCGATTTGATCTAATTCAGTCGTTTCTCTTTACAGCGATCATGCCCAAAAACTTACGTTTAAAGTACTCTGTACTGACATTGAAACAGTTTTTATCATGCTCAGCCGGTTTTCTCAGAGCGCCCCATTAACTGGCCCATGCCATGCGCGTGCGCAGCGGTGGCGCAACCCGCTTGCGAAACTGTCTCAATAATGCTGTATGGTCAGTGGCCCTACTGCCACCGCCCATTGTGTTACCGAGCTTTGTATATGTTTTTAATATGATTGTATTGGAATGAGGACCTTCCTTTGAAAACTATTGTTGATTGTTCGTTCCTGGGCGAATATGGCGAATATGTCATCAGAAGTATAGGCAGTAACTAGGTAGTACCCAAACTGCGCGTGACACTGTGCTTAAATCACTTGCCCTTAGTACTAGTTATTGTCTAAACGTATGCTAACATAATTTTATTTTATTTTATTTGGACAACCGACAGCCTTCTTACGGGGAAAGAATAAACATTATAATAAGCACATATAGGCTAATAAAGGTTATCACTAATAGACTGTGATACTTATGCTAACATGCGACACACACAAAAGGAAAATAAAGTAGGGAAATGCAATTAATATGACGAAGAAGAAACACAAAAGCACAATCATATATAAACTAAATAATACTTACATAAATATTTATGTATATTTATACAATGTGTAACAAAAAGGTTCAACAATACGAAAGGGCTTGTATGTACTTATCATTATAAACAACTTTTACTATGGGGCCAACCCTGAAATCGCGATAGTAAAATCAGCTGTTCCATACAAAAAGTTCTTTGGTCTTGGACAAAATGTATGGAACAGCTGATATTTTTATCGCGATTTCAGGGTTGGCCCTTAGTAAAAGTTGTTCATAACGACGAGTACATACATGCACTTCCGTATTGTTGAACCTTTTTGTTACACGTTGTATATATATTTGTAATAATAAATATAATATATTTATAGTTTGAAAAAAAAAAAAAAAAACATCTTAGATCACACATCACCTCATCAGCCGAAAATTAGACTACAACCACAGAAGAAATAATAGTCCTAAACTAAACCAATATCACAACAAACATCATACAAACTGGTAAACTATATCAGACATTTTAGAAATATTTGCATTTGGACTACAAAAACAAACGTTGCATGCTAAATTACATATTTAATGAAGCGTGGAGTTTAAATTAGTTGGTCGGTACTTTTTTGTACACAGCGTTTGACCACCAACTTATTTCTAAAACGTGTCATTTATCTTTAAGTAAACTGTGGTGGTTTTTTTCGTGAACTCTTTACTAAACTTAACATGGTCTTTTTTACCGACTTCAAAAAAGGAGGAGGTTCTATGTTCTACGGTATGTATTTTTTGTTTTTTTAAAGTATGTTCACCGATTTCTCCGTCAATTGTGGACCGATTTTGAATGGTTTTTTTATTTGAAAGGTTGTACTCCCGAGGTGGTCCCATATTAATATGAAGTCGGTTGTTTTTTTTTTTGAAAAAGTAACTTATCTTATCGTAACGTATCTTTAAACGTAACGTAGCCCCAAGAGATTCCAAAGCAAGACCTTCACTAAGGATCAGTGCGCTCAAACCCAATAATTACCCACAATGATCTAATTCTTGGGCAAGTAACATTGTTATTAATACAAATACAAAATTATTTATTTTGACACAAATCATTTCACAAATTTATGACCCATGGGCTCCCAAACTAGTCAAAGACTGTGTGTCGGGAACCAGTGGCTTCTCCTGTATGTATAACTATATAACTATACATTAGATAGCTATGCCAAAACAAAACTATGGGTATGATTACAGACTATAAGTAAATAATGACGAATAAAGTTGTATCTATAGAATTTAGAATTTGTTTTTGTATCTACAATTCTCATGAGCATGTCGATAATAATCACTCACTCACTCACTCATCAGCCAGAAGACGTCCGCTGCTGGACGAAGGCGTCCCCCTTAATAGGGAGGGGTTGCCGTAATCCCCACGCTTGGCAGGCGGCTTGGAGGTCAATAATAATGACGGAGACGAAATACTATCGTCCATAGATTGGAGGGCGTTGACGTTGGCACAGTTAACGTAATGCCTCGTAATCACACGGCCGACGGCGACGGTTATAGGTAATCGATCATTAACATTCATAAATGTTGTCACGCTCTTGGACAACGCAAGCACGTCAAATGTTCCGATTATGGGTGTGACCGCAATGTTTAGCTTGTTTACAGGATTTTTGTACGGCCGTCTAACGCGATGAGTATGTTTTCATAGTAAATGTGGATGATGTATGTAGGATATATATCTAGGACTCTAGGTACTTATTGTGTTTCATGGAAGTATAGCTATGGGTACTTTTAGGGCTATATTATTATTTAGGTAAGTGTATAGGGTTAGTTCTAATCAGTTAGCATCCTTTTAAAGGCATGTTCTGTACATCAAAACAAAAAACTTTTACTATGGGGCCATCATTGAAATCGCGTAAATAATATCAGCTGTTCGATACAAAAAGTTCATCGATCTTGGGCAAAATGTATGGAACAGCTGTATTTTTTTGCGATTTCAACTGTGGCCCCATAGTAAAAGTTGTTTGTTTGATGTACAGAATATTCCCTTATAAGGATGCTAACTGATTAATATTAATATTACCTACCTACTAGATAGGTACTTAAATTATTTACGGGCTTTTTATCGTAACTATGATGTGAAACGAACTCACTATATTCCGGCACAGTTGCATGCACCTATTCACGGGTAGACAATGAGATAATGGATTGTTCAAAACTTCTTATTGGGTAAACGAAAAATTAAAAAACTTAATAATACGCTTTAAATAAAAAACAACCGCCTTCAATTTCGAATACCTGGATGACATCTTCATATTTTTCAGTAATTTTGATTTAAAAACCAAACTCCTGAACAGATTTTGATAAAATGTATATGGGACCACCTCTGACGTATTACTAACAAAACAAAAAAAGGTATTTCTAAATCGGTCCATAATTGACGTAGAAATTGGTGAACATACATAAAAAAAACATACATACAGTGGAACCTAGAACCTCCTCCTATTTTGAAGTCGGTTAAAAAGATCCAAAACAACAGAATGACCTCATAATTCCTCAAGTGGCGATCTTATCGCTAAGTACAAACTCATGCAGACATATCGTAGAAAAAAAAACACAAAAAGAAATAAAAGAATAAACATAAAAGTGTAAAATCAATCTTAATAGATTAAAAAAATATATAAGGGTAGGTAATGATCCAAACATCAAAGTGAACGGAAAATAGTGTTCTTACACGAATTGACCAATCATGTGTTCCATTTAGTATAAGAAGCCATTTTTTTTCAACAACAGTAATCTAGTACTATTGTCAATTTTATCTAAGTTTTGAAATGAAAATGAAATCGTTTATTGACCGGATTTTCATCCACATTTAAAATACAGTCTATACAAATAAAATAAAAAAGACTACCTACTCTTCGTCATCGTCAGCTATAAGACGTCCACTGCTGGACGAAAGCCTCCCAATAGAGGGTTGTTGCCATAATCCCCACGCTTGGCAGGCGGCTTGGGGATCGCACAATGCTCACCACCGTTAACCAAGAGAACGCTGCTGCCCGTCCTCCGGTGGTTCTGGTTACAGTTTAAGGACATACCCAGGTCCAACCTAGGTAGGACTACCTACTAATTATACATAATTATACAAATTTAAAATTACACAACATAACCAGATTAGCATTAAGATCCTTATTAAAATATTTATTGGAGCGTGTGTGGTCACAAAAAGGTCGTGGCTGGATCTCACTTGTGCCTTCAACTTAATTCGACGTGACACGTCGTTTTTGTACTATGTCTATTGGTACCACGACTGCTTGATATGACAATGTATGTAATTAGGTACCTACTAGTGGCGTTCTGCGATTTTAGTTTGTTTAGTTAAGATCTTTAGAGAGAACAGTGTTTCTAGTCCATCCTCTTGACCCTCTTTCTCTATTAGTTCGTACAAGTTTCATTCATGCACGCGGCTTCTGTTTACTAGGTTTCTCGTTACTAACAGTTTCAATGTTTAGGAGTCTGCCATCCTTCTTTTGACAGAATTGGTCCTGATCTTAAGCCTTGAAATATAATAATAATCATACAGATTTAGCTAATGATATTATTGTTACGCTACGTATTTTATAAAGGTTTTTTTGGGACAATAAGTAGCCTTTGTGTTAATCCAGTGTATCAGCTATATACAGGGTGTTATATTATGAAAACTGACGTGGTTTTGACACATTTTTGTTTTATTTATACGGGAATACTCACGTCTAATTAAATCGGATACTCCGACTATAGTTTCGATCACATCCGGTGACCTTTCACCGTATACAGGGTGTTAGTTTGAACACCGTTATCCTTCTAGGATATCATTGTACTCAAAGGTACAAAAAGGTTCATCGATCTTGGACAAAATTTATGGAACAGCTGTTTTTTTTTTCGTGATATCAGGGTTGGCGCCATAGTAAAAGATGTTCATAATGATGAGTACAATGATATCCTAGAATGATAACGGTGTTCAAACTAATACCCGGTATATATCTCTATTTTCAATTTCATTCAAATCCATTGAGCCGTTACAGATTTAAGAAGTAATAAGCATACTTACACACACAAACACAAATTTTCGCATTTCTTTACTAGTGTGATATTACTACACCTTATTCTGTACAGTTTAAATAAATTTTGATTACTTATTCAACTTTACGCCTTACACACAAACACAACACCAAAAATGTATGTATATTATTGTTGTGACATTATACTTATCTTCCATTCGTGCTTCAGTACACTGGGTATCATTACGATCAATCAAACTGTCCATAACAATTTCGTGCATTAGCAAGGTAAAGAGATAAGCTGAGAGTATTGACTTGTAAATAAAAAAGTGTGCAAGGAAATGAAAGCATAATCATAACCCGTCTTAGTAATTATGATTAAGCTTTCAGTAATAGTCCACTGCTGGTCGGTCTACCCTCAAAAGGCGATTGGGCAATATGCCATACGCCCTTCGATCAAAGAAACATAAGATATAGCACCATCCGCTCGATCGCGGCACCAGTATTTGTATATAAAGTTCAGCTGTCGTTCGAGTCGTGACAAACAATAACTTACATTATTACATTAGGTGTAGCATTTTTTGCCATATCCTCTTAGCTTAGAGCTGCTATTTGTTAGTTGAGTAGATAAAATGTGCCACTATTTTCAATCAACTTCAAAAAACGAGGTTCTCTATTCGACTGTATGTTTTTGTATGTATGTTACGCAATTACTCCGCCAATTATAATGTTTTTTTTTTGTTTGGAAGGTAATACTTCAGAGGAGGTCCCATATAAATTTTATCGAAATCGGTTAAGTAGTTTGGTTTTTAAATAAAAATTATTAGAAAATATGAAGATGTCATCCAGGTATTCGAAGTTGAAGTCGGTTGTAAAAAAAAAGAAAAGCGTATTATATTATCGCATTTCAATTTATTATGACGTGTTTTTTTTTACGTGCCATAAATGTTCTTATCCGGACATATGAACATATGCAGGTTGTGTCGTGATGTTTTCCTTCGGAAAAGTCCAGTGGTATGAAATTCCGTACCTACATTAAATCCAAAGAACGGATTGTTACGGGCGCGAGATGTAAACCCGCTAACTCACGATTTCAAGTCGAACAGTCTCCCAATATCGCTACAACGGCTTCAATTAAGTTTTTTTCCTCTGTCGAAGGAAATGAAAGTTTACGGTTATTAAGGTTCAATCCAATATTACAGAGTACCTAAGTACCTTAGTACAACCTCACGTTCACTATTTTTGGTAATCGTGCGACCAATATCCAATGCTTTCATATAAATAAATAAATAAATAAATATTGAGGGGACATTTATTACACACAACGCCATCTAGCCCCATACTAAGCAAAGCTTGTATTATGGAAACCAGATAGCTGATAGAATACTTATATACATATTTTTTTCGTAAATACTTACTTATAATACATACTACACCCAGACACAGAACAAACATTGATGTACGTCACATACATTTTTGCCCTGGGTGGGGATCGAACCCACTTCCTACAGCTCTAAAGGCAGACATGCTACCAACTGAGCTATCAAGCTGTCAGCTATCATATCATATTATTATTTATATTTTTGTTTAAGGCAGAGCCTACGTGATAGTGATACTGAACTAATTTCGAAATCGTTGCCGTCATTGTCAACCATTTCCCACCCAATGCTTAGATTAGTAAAAAGATAACCGCACACTGGCTACTTTAGTTTGAGTAACCTAGTAGTTCGCGCTACTTGCGCGAGATCTTTAAGTCGCGAATGAATCTGTTTCTTGCGGGCAATACATACATCAGGATCACAGGGGCTCCAAATTGACCAGTTGGGGCTCCACTACAATACTGCCGCAGAAACTGGACATTCTGCGAAAGGGACATTGTGAGAAAGGGACATTTTGCGACGGAGCCCTACCACCGTAGATCGCATCTACGCTTAACATCAGGCGTATTGATGGTCAAACGCAAGCTAATTTTTTTTTTAAGAAACAACGGTAAAATCGTAGCAGTTTTATGCATCCGTTCGGTAGTTCAAGCGACAAAACGGTAGCTTAAGCAACTATCGCTCAGAGATATAGTGTGCGGTCAGCTTTAGCCCCCTTTTGCCGCACTATCTTTATGAGTCCTGTGCCAGCCTCAACCATTACTTTCTGGCTGTGTTAATGATGTTTGTCTGATGGAAATATTATCTTTGTTCACAGAAAACTTAGCGCCATCAGAACTGAAGAAACTTAGAAATAAACAGAGGAAAGCGAAGCGTAAAGCGGAACAGGAGAGCGCGCTGCAAGCTCAAGTACAGGTAAAGGCACATTTAGTGCCTGCTTATTATATTTAGGGCGAAAGTATATTAGGCGGAAGATGTGTCGCTCGCGCACGACAGTAGCGGAGGGAATTAACTAATTTAATAAATTAACAATTCGTTCTTTTTTACAAGCATTTATTTAGTATGTACGTTCGTTCGAGTCAAATCTTGCAACTGAATTTTTGAGCAGTTATACTCAATCGATTGAGATGAAATTTTGCATACACGTTTAGTATAATTGATGACAGTGCAATACATGTTAGCGACGTCATTTTAAATCCAACATGGCGGATGGCCCAAGATGGCGGACTAGTTATTTTTTGTGCAAATGAAAGTGTTTGCTGAAAATAATACGTTGCAGTTTGTTTGCTGAAAACTGATGTCTGCATATAAAACCTTTGTTAAAAAAATGTTTTTTTACTACTTATTTACTTATTTAGATCTAGTCAGACTGATAATTTGGGACGGATTACATACATACGAGGCAGATGGTATAGCATGAGATGTGGCTTTATCCAGCTGTAGGATAAAGAAGGCTGCGGATGATGATGATGACTTTAGTGATGAACGATTTTTTTCTATTTAATTAAAAGATAATGTCTAAACGAAAATTTCTTTATAACATTTTTAATTTTATGCCAGCTACTTAGATTAGATGCAAAATATATTAAATTAAAACGACTATATAGCCGTAACAAGACATGGTCAAGTTTATGTATTGGAATGGGTAGGGAAATGTTGTAATTTCAAATTCAAATTCAAAATATTTATTTGTGGAGACATGGGTTTAAGGAGATATTCTATAAACTAGTACAACATTGAGATCGCCATGCATGTATTTGATCAAAATACTTGTTATGTCTAAAGAAGAAGTATTTGTAATAACTGGCAAAATTAGCTTTCATCTGTCCGGATGTATAGATGTTGGTACTCGCGTGCGGGTCGTATTTTTTAATTAATTTTAACGAAACTTGATATAAGGTTCTACAATAGGCTAGATGACTGGTTTTTTTTATTGTCCTATTAAAATGTGGCCCATAAATATAGCTGATTAATGAAAAGATAATGAAAATCTGATCAAAAATAAGCAACTTGTAAGCATTTTAATATCATGCTAGACAGAGAGGCGAAACAGCAAATCGTGACGTCACTTCTCTGTACGCCATATAAATTCTATTCTGACAAGTAAGGCGTGACGTTATTTTTTGTTTTGTGGGAAAGGGACAGAGTTGTGCCTACCAAAAACTGTAAACGTCAGAACATTACTAACCGATTTTAATTATTTTTTCAATAAACATACTATATTTACATACATTCTTCATCAAAGCTATTGGTTTCAACGATATAAACATCAGTCATCTACACTATTTCAAATATTTTTTTTATCAATCGCGGGGCGCAGCTAGTTTGATAATATGAGGCAGAAAGATTCGGTATTCAATCCAAAACCAAAAGTGTAATTTTGATCTTAAAAAATATTTAGATTTATTTCTGTTTTTCTTGTGTGCTATGTTTTTTGTCACAAATAGACAATAGACATGATTTTATTTATGGAAAAAACACAAGACAAGACAAATATTGTCTATTGTCTATAAAAATAATTCCGAATTAGAGAAAAATCGGTTAAGAGCCTGTTAAGACATAAAGTCGCGTGGTCTCAGTCCGCGAGGTCTAGTTCACAGAGCTACTAGTTTTAGGTTTAATCTACTAATACAGATGCACGGAAAATTAAACCGTATTCTAAACGTGATAATCTTGTATTCCAGGTGAAGAGAGAGCAGCATCACAAGGCGCGAGCGCAGCAGGAGCAAGGAGATCCTGAAGCACCCCAGCTCGACGAGCTCGTACCCGACAAATTAGCTAGAGTGAGTACCATACTTTAACTTTTAAGGCTATGAAAGGCAAAGGGGATAGAACCTTTGTGGATATCCACCAGCCCACATTTTTTTTTCAAATTTTCCGCGCCCTTTGTAATTAGTGTATATGGGTACGAGACACTTTTAGAAACAAAAAATGTGGAATAATCTATTTTATTGATTGTGATTTTATTACTTATTTGACCGGATACTATCAAAAACGTTTCAAACGCGTACACTGGCAGAATGAACAAAGTGTGATGCTAAAAATGAAGGGTTTTTTTTCTTATCGTAATCAGTGTTTCATATGACCTCTCCCAGGGCCTCGACTCAGCTCCATCTTGGGCTTTTTCCTTCCAGCACTGTCTGCTTAGTAATACAATTCCGCTTAATCCTGTAAAGGTACAGGTTACGAGGTCACAGTTCGGTGCGAACAACTAGTAACAAGTTAGTAAAAGCTCTAAGACAAGCTACGTTTGTCATAACCACAGGCAGTATCATAATCAGTCGTTTCCTATTCCAAGCGGAAGCAATCTACTCGTAATGATATGTAGTACGAAGCACTGCATAATTGCATTCAATCAGATACCGTACACATAATATAATAAACAAATAATGCGTACAGGTTCCGAGTGTCACAATACTTCCTTTATTTCCTATTTCGAAACGGAAGTATTAGTTGACCTATCTTATTATGAAAGGTTGTTTTTATTTTTAACTGCTGCATAGATGAAAATAACAATAGGTCACAGCCGGTAGATTTTAAATAAATATTGTGGTCGATTCTGGCGGTTTTAGTTGACAGTTCTAAACTAACTAAAGTATTGCTGTCACTTTTTTACTAGGCATGTTAGCTAAGGACAGCAATACTTTAGTTGGGGGACAATGTGGTCGATTCTGACGTTTTTAGTTGACAGTTCTAAACTAATTAAAATATTGCTGTCACTTTTTTACTAGGCATGTTAGCTAAGGACAGCAATACTTTAGTTGGGGGACAATGTGGTCGATTCTGACGTTTTTAGTTGACAGTTCTAAACTAATTAAAATATTGCTGTCACTTTTTTTCTAGGCATGATAGCTAAGAATTCGCGATTTTACGGTTGGCCCCATAGTAAAAGTTGTTCATAATGATGAGTACATACATACCCTTTTGTATTGTTGAACCTTTTTGATACACATTGTATAATATACTAGTTACAGCATTATAATATAATAATAATAATAAAAGTTTATTGACCAAAACTTAAGAACTAGACAATAACAATTAATTTGGAACATTATGTAAGTAAGAGCTAAATGTAGTAATATCTATTGTTAAATTGCATGGGATTTGTGGAACTGGCTGGCACCCGTACTAGTAATAAAACTGTGCTACGAGCGCCAGAGCCCCCCGTTGGAAGTTCTTAGACATAGTGAAATATAACAGAAGGTTGATTGAATTGATTTAAACCAAAAAAAGATATATACTCGTATACCAAAAACACTAATTAGCGAGAGTACTAAGTAGGCGTTGATAAATTCAAAAATTCACAATAATCATCACAGTTTCATTATTATACATGACTTGGACACTTAGTAAATATAAGCATGCAGTACAATAAAAAGATAATTAAAAATATAAATAAATAATAATATAAATATATATAAATGTATGCTAATTAATTATACCCATGGCTTATTTGACGAGAATTTACTTTTTTTTTTTTACTATTGTAGACTATAACCCATAATTTTTTTTATAATAATAATATGTAAGCTTTGCAGTGGTACTCAATAAATTTCAATATGTATTATATTTATGTGTTTATGTGTGTTATGTTTAGTTACTTACCCCAATCGTTTCATAAGATGTTCTGTTTCTTTATAGTGTAAAGTTTTCAAGAATGTAGTTACTGCTATTTTAACTTTAATTGAAGGAAGGGGATATATATTAATTATTTTATTGATTTTATTATAAAGTGAATTTGCAACAGCTTCAAAGTGTCTTCTAGCTAGCTCCGTACGGCACATTACACTAGCACAGACTCTGGATCTTCTACGCAGGCTATCATTTTCAGGATTATACGGCAATTGTTTGTGTCTCCTAATAATAGTGTGTAATATAAATAGTTGCCTTACAGTTAAAACATCTGCATCTTTGTATAAAGTGTTAGTTTGATATCGGATTGGCTTTTTTAGCATGACTTTTAAAATTGCTCGCTGTGCTCGCTCTAGAGATAGTAGGCTAGTGGGGCAGGCACCACCCCAGGCAGCGTCACAGTATGAGAGTATTGATTGAGCAAGTGAGTAGTAAACTATTTTGAGGGTTACAATGTCTGCCGAAGATCGTAGATGTTTGAAAATATAAATTAATCGTTTTGTTCGAGTTACAAGGTTGTCTATTTGTGAGTTCCAGCGTAAGTTACAGTCAATATATACTCCTAAATACTTGATATTGTTAGTCCTGTTTAAAGGTAAGCACGCACAAGCATCATTGGATTGTGTTTGACATTTGTGAGCTATAATTGAAAAAGTTCTGAGGTCAGGTTGGGATTTTAAATTTGTGGAGAAGGTCATGTACTTCGTTTTTGATGTGTTCAATGTAAGGAGATTAGAAGAAAGCCAGCGCATGACAAATCTTAGGGCTACCTCCGCATTCTTTTTTACCTCACACCAGGTTTTACCACTCACTATTAAGGCTGTGTCATCTGCATATGTGATTATTTCACAAAAAGGGATTTGAGAAAGACAAAGCTCATTTATATATATAATAAAGAGTATAGGTCCTAAAATACTGCCCTGTGGGACCCCAAACGTTAGGGACCTGTCGTCACTTAAGTGGTCATCAATCCTAACACACTGCGCACGGTCTGAGAGGTAGCTACGGAAAATATCCAGAGCAAGCCCACGAATGCCCAGTTTATCCAACTTCAAAAGCAACTTTGGTACAGAGACAGTGTCAAAAGCTTTTGAGAGGTCAAGAAAGATACCTATATTCTTAGTCTTAGCTTCAAAATGACGTACTATAATGCTGGTGAGGTTTAGGACTGCATCCTCAGTAGAAAATCCTTTACGAAATCCAAATTGTTTATCTGATAAAATTTTATGTTTATTTAAATGTTTTAGAAGTCTAATATTTAAGAGCTTTTCAAGAACTTTGGAGAGTGAGCTTAAAATGGAAATTGGTCTATAGTTCATGACACTGTCTCTGGTACCGCTCTTGAAGACAGGAAGAACAAGGGCTTTCTTTAGAGACTTTGGAAAGGTCCCAGTGCTGATGCACAGATTAAATATGTAAGTCATCGGAGGTACAAGGACATCGCTTGCATCTTTGAGAAGACTGGATGGAATTCCATCCCAGCCAATGGCACAGTCTCTGCGCAATCCTCTTATAATAAGGTCCACCTCAGCACAGTCAGTTTCAAAAACTGCCATAGTTTCGTAATTTGGGGATTCACCTGATCTAAAGTCCTGTTCTATATTACCTACGCTGCTACTGTTAATAATTTTGTTTGCCAACTCTTGTCCTATTCCTACAAAATAGTCATTGACTTTATTTGTGGATATTTTGGGGATTTCGTTCAGATCAATAAGTGGGTTGGCAGAATTTGGAGCCTGTTGAATATTTGCAATTTTTTTAATAATTTTCCATGTCTGTTTTGGGTTTCCCCTGGCCTTCTGAAACTCACTATGTTCAAATTGGTTCTTCAAGCGCTTAAGTAATTTATTGCAAAAATTTCTGTATCGTAAGTACGTTATTTTCTTTATATTATTGTTAGGGTCTAATTTATAATTTATGTGTAATTTGTCACGGTTTCTTATGCACTTCAGAAGGCCAGGTGTGATCCAAGGCTTAATAGTAAATTTTCGCCTAGAAACCGCGACTGCTTTTTTGTTTTTTAATATAATAGATGAGATGGCGTTGATCAGAGTTTCCATCGCAAGGTTCGCATCTTGTAGTTCAAAAATATGGCTAAAGCTTGTTTTCCTGATCTGTTCGACTACCGAGGAATAATCTATTTGTGTAGAGGTAAAGTGTTTATAGTTTGTCCGTCCAACAAAGTCACAGCATAATAAATTTGCGGCATGATCAGTTACTGTGTTTGGTAAAACAAAAGTGCTAGCTTGTTTGTGAGTACGAAGTATAACATGATCCAAACAGGACGCATCGCGGGTCGGAAACATGTGCGCAGGCAGCATACCATGAGAAGTGATAATGTTTAGGTACAGATCAGAAAACTTATCTTTATTACCAGGCAAGATATTTAAGTTTATATCTCCTATGATAGTAACAGTTTGAAAAGATGATAACGAGTTCAGTAGTTCATTCAGACTATCTAAGAAAGGATCAAGATTTTTTTCGGTTGGGGACCGATATATTGCAATTACTGCTATTTTGTTAGCATATGTGAACAATAAACAGCTAGCATGAGTCAGTAAATGTTCTGTGATAGTGCCCTCAATATTCGATTTTACATATACCACTACGCCATCATTCTGATTTCTATATCCAGATCGATGGCTATTATATCCGTCAATTATAGGAGTACTAGGTGTCACACTCAGCCAGCATTCCGTGAAAACAAGTATATCGCATTCACATTTAATTCTAGCTAAAAATATTTGAGCTTCATTAATGTTGCAGCTAATACTACGTATGTTTAAGTGGAATATTTTTAGGGACCTGTGTTGGTGATAATCGCTTATTAATTTCTTACATTGCTCTGGAGTACACATGAAAGAATTAGAGACACTAACAGAATCTACTTCATCAATTATGTTATCCATAAATAGTTGGTTTAGGAACGATGACGTAACTTGTATACCTTTTCCTTAGAAGGAACGAGGGCCTTATAGCAATTGATTTTATTATTATGGTTTTGAGCAGACACGATTGATAAGCAGTATTGTATTTGTTTCTATACTCACCGCTTATTATCTTAGGGCAGTTATTTCGTCGCGGCCAGGTGCAACGGATGTATTGATAAATTAATATGTGAAAATCCAGTGACGTAACGTGTATTTTTGTAGCAGTATTTGCGTATAATGATTTAGATTTTAGTAAATAATGACGTGATAATAAATAGCTTATATAATTAGTAATATAATGTGTTGTGATAGTACGGTGTAAATTCAAGTATATATTATAGATATAATTATTATTTTTTAGTGTAGTGATACTAAAATAAGTAGCATGCAGATCATTACTATGTATTATTAACGTGCATAAAAATTGACAAAAAAGGGCAAAGTAAATTAGTCACTTGTTTATAAGAAGGTTAGTCAAGTCTTTTTCGCTGTTTACGCGGACCGCGGGCAAGTTATCTTTCTCGCGAAGATAAACTCGTCCGTGGGCCACCCAGCAATATGAATAACGGTGAGTTTTCGCAAATTCTCTTGACAAATAATGGAGTTTTTTTACTCTTGGAGAAAGGACTTCGGAGATGTAGACCGCCGCTTTCGGACAATTCAGCTGTAAATTTGAAGTGTGGAGCCTATCGGCCGGGAATCTTTTGTTATAGTTTTTTGAGGAATCAATAAATTTCTCTTTTGTTATGACACTAGAGAACACAGCAATAATAGGCTTATTGCCGCCAGGTTTGGCATTAGTGCGGTATATGTCCTTGATGTCAGTAGGTTGGAGGTCAAAGTCAAAAGTTTTCCCTGCCTTAATAATCAAACCGAGAAGGTAATCTTTGGTCTCAGGCTTGTCTTTAAAAGTAGGCACATTTCTTATCTCAATGCTAGACGCAAGTGAGCGAAGACGGAGCTTTTCAACTTCAATTTCCAGCGACTCGGTGCGAGCAGCGAGCAAGTCTTTCTCTTTTTGCAAGCATTCACATTTTACTTTCAAATCTTCGTATTGGCCAATAATAAATGTAAAAGACGCTTTAAATTGGTTGCAATTTTCTTTGAATTCATCCATAATATGTTGGAAAACCGTAAATTTCTCTTCCTGTTTCTCTTGCCACTCTTCAAACATCTGTCTCATCTCGGCCATACATAACCCTAAATCGCTTTCATCTCTTTTTCTCTTGTCTCTGGCCTTCCGCAACTTGATTCGGTCTTCAGAATCGCTGAGGGAAGTCATGCGTGTATTCGAGCCAGAATTTTTATCTGTAGTAGTTGGAGGAGTACGCTGGAGTGACATATTCAAATGCACAAACGATAATTAAGTACAATCAATATCCGTCGGCAAAAGGCAGGAAAAAGTAGGCCTATTTATCACGTGATCAGTTGATGAGTTGATAGAAAGGTAAGGTAATATGAACGATTGTTATTGGATAGTTTTTATAAGTTCAAAGTCCAGGTATCTCGCACTCCTTCTATCCGGACGCGTGAATTGGTTCTTTCGCTCATTCATGCAGCGTGGTTTTCATTCATAGTTATACCTGCTAGGTGACGTATTACTGGCAAATGAAGTGGTGTGGGTGCTGTTGTCCTTCCTGATTTGCGGAGTTCGAGCTTATTTGCAGTTACTTTAAGATACGTTTTGTTTGGAGTTATATTTATTAAAATATTTGGACACAAAGGACACGTCTACTCGCTTTCGCGGTCCGAACGGGAAGGCATTGCCGAAGCGGCTACTCTAATTAAAAAAATCCGCAAGGTGTTAGTGATTTAAGTAATTAGTTGACTAGCGCCTAAACAAAGTTAATCGCTACAAATTGTATATAAAAAAATTTTTACTGCTTGGGTAATTTTGTAGCAAGTAAACTATCGAAATCTACCTCTACGATTATCAGCTTGTCAATTATCGTCAACAATAACAATCCAATTCGATAAGATGTCAAGAGAGAAGGCAATTAAATGTCCCGCTCAAGGCGAGTGTCGTTGAACACCACACGATTCTAAAATTGTTTGTTATGTCAATGTGTATGTGGAGTCACGACGAGTCTGCACGTTTATTGAATAGACATCAATACATTGTACGTAACCGATTTTGTAGTCCTACCAATAATCATTATCAACATCATCTACCAGGTTATGTCAGGTATAATCTTGATGGATCATTATAGAAAACCTGTAGATTGCTATGCTATGTCCTGAAACTGCATCCAGTACCACCGGAGGGTGGGCAGCAGCGTCGACTCGTTAACGGTGGTGAGCGATTCTGCGATCCCCAAGCCGCCTGCCAAGCGTGGGGATTATGGCAAACCCTCCCTATTAATAGAATAGAATAGAATAGAATAAATTTTATTGTGAAACTGTGTACAAAGATGGTGTAACATTAGAGTAAGTATCAACAGTTTTGTTCTTATCGAACATACAATATTTAAATCTTATTATTATTGCATAGGGAGGGGGAGGCCTTCGTCCAGCAGTGGACGTTGCTGGCTGATGATGTGGTGTAATAACGGAAAAAAGTTCTGTTCATTATCCTAATCGCTTTTTGACAGCTCATAGAAATAGCTTTATATTGTTCGCCTGGCGGATGGATCTGGACTACCCATTAATGCAACATTGGACAAGGTTACATGTTGAACATTCCGGATCCAATCCAAAGTATCGTCGTCGTCAGCCATAAGACGTCCACTGCTGGGCGAAGGCCTCCCCCTTTATAGAGGGGTGTTGCCATAATCCCCACGCATGGCAGGCGGCTTGGGGATCGCAGAATGGTCACCACTGTTAACCAAAAGGACGCTGCTGCCCGTCCTCCGGTGGGTCTGGTTGCAGTTTATGGACATACCCAGGTCCAAAGTATAGGTTAAGATAATTAAATTTATTAAGACATTTCTATTATAAAAAAAATTATAAAATATATCGGTGGACATTTAATTTCAACAATTTAATTTCACACAGCGCCATCTAGCCCCAAACTAAGCAAGCAAAGCTTGTAATATGGAAACTAGATAGCTGATAGAATATTTATATACTTTTTTTTGGTAAATACTTTGTATTGTTTTTATTTTTTATTATTTGCTGTGTCATTTTATATAATAATCTAATTGATTGAAGAATTGATATGATTTATTTAATTAATTAATTGATAGTATGATGAGTGGTGGACCTGGGTATGTCCTTAAACTGCAACCAGACCCACTGGAGGTCGGGCAGCAGCGTCCTCTTGGTTTACGGTGGTAACACTGCGATCTCCAAGCCGCCTGCCAAGCGTGGGGATTATGGCAACACCCCTCTATAAAGGGCCTTCGTCCAGCAGTGGACGTTTTATGGCTAACGACGAGTATGATGAGAGTGTTTTTTTTAAAACTATGATGTGACTACTTATGGACTTTTGTCTGAAATAAATGAATATAATAATAATAATAATAATAGAAAGTTGACGACAAAACATTGCACAGGTGATTATTCCTTGTTGCAACTTGTAAATACTAATTATATATTTTGGTTGTTTCAGGCAGAAGACCCCCTAGAACAAGCGCTGAAGTTCCTACAACCGCTGCGGACGCTCGCCGCGGATAGAATAGACACACATTTAATGGCTTTCGAAATTTACTTTAGAAAAGGTAACCATTTTCTTATAGTACTATGATCATCAAACGAAATTACAATATGCACAGACATAGGCACGAATATATAAATGGAGCTAAGGGAACGGGCATGGCTGCTCATCTTACAGTCGACCTGTACAGTTCCCCACAAAACGACTAAGTATTTAATAGCATTATATCCCAACGACAAATAGAATTTAAAAATGAGTGTTGTGCAATAGACAATAGACAATAGTTTATTCGTGGCAAAAGTATAAATAAAACAACAGTTACACAGAACACGGAAAAGTAAAACATAAATTGTTTACCATTTGCCACAAACCGGCCCCAAATCAGCATGATGCCGGTTGCGAGCAACCGGCGCTGGTCTGCCCTTGGGCCCGGCAGGTGACGTCCGCACGCGAATATCTCATGATACGAGGCAAATGGAAGATTCATTACATACATAAAACCAATATCACATCACATAATTAGGTACACGACACAAAACAGACAATATAAAATATACTTACAACAAAAACTTAAAAAAACATTATCCGAACCGATGACATTCGACAAAAGAAAGGATAAAAACCCACCACTACGGCTTTTAACTGGCAGCACTTTTTGAAAAAGCGAACCAACCAAAGAATAATAATAAGGAAGGAGTTTTGGCGGGAACTCGGAAAAATCATGTCGTTGCATTCTATTATTTTCTTAAACTTGTGTTTTTTCGCGAAATTTTTAATGATTAAAAGATTGATTGATGATTTTATTCATAGAGTGTTGAATTACATGCACGAGTGTGGGCTACGAGTGCTATAATGTGGTGAAACATGTCAATAGTGCCATCTGTTGATGCGTCGAAGGGCAAAGCAGTTCAATCAAAATGACGTGTTTGTTCCAGAGCGGCCCCTGCTGATGGTGCAGAGCCTGAAGCGCGCGTGGCGGCTGGACAGCAGCCACCACCACCTGCACGACTGCCTGGTGCGGTGCCAGCGCTGGCTCAGCGGGAACATGGCCTCGCTGCACCCGGACGTCGTGGCCGTCGTGCAAGCCGCCATGGCACCGGTGAGTCGATACTAAACTTGTAAACTAATCGTAAATAACGGAGTCATCATCATCAGCCCGGAGACGCCCACTGCTGAACGAAGGCCTCCCCCTTAGACCGCCACACTGTACGACAATCTGCCATTTGCATCCACCGGTTGCCCGGGACTTTTACAATGTCGTCGGTCCACCTATATATGTATATATATATATATAGTGGGAGGCCGCGCCGACGCTGCGTCTTCCGGTTCGTGGTAGCCACTCAAGAACCTTTCTTCCCCATCGGTTGTCAGTTCTTCGAGCGATGTGTCCTGCCCACAGCCACTTCAACTTGCAAACCTTGCGAGCTATGTCGGTAACTTTGAATCTTTGGCGAATATCCTCGTTCCGGATTCTATCGCGCACAGTAACTCCGAGCATGGCTCTCTCCATTGCCCGTAGCGTGACTCTTAAGTTTCTCCAAAAGGCCAGCAGTTAAAAACCACGTTTCAGTTCCATGTCATCACTGAAAACACATTCTGGTCGTATACCATTGTCTTCAAACACTGCGGGATTTTGGACGAGAAGATATTACGCAATTTTCCGAATAACGGAGTCATAATCCTTTAATTCCTTGGACCTGGCCATGTCCTAAAACTGCACCCAGAACCACCGCAGGACGGGCAGCAGCGTCCTCTCGGTAAAAGGGTGGTAAGCATACTGCGATCCCCAAGCAGCCTGCTAAGCGTGGGGATTATGACAACCCCTCCCTATTAAGGGGGAGGCCTTCCAGCAGCGAACGTCTTCGGGCTGATGATGATAATGAATCCTTTAAAGCGGCTGTAGCTGGTAGTCTGGATGGAGACCACTGCACCCGATAAGTCTCGGTCGTATGTTCAAATGAGCTCTTTGGAGTTTATAGGAAATCATCTTGACTAAACCTGCAACTGCATACGCCTCGAAAGGAGTTCAATGGCGTATGTGACCACTAATGCGCAACCGGGCTACGGCCGATTTGACCGGTACAAGTTGTAACGACTAACGACACACTGTCCCCGGACATAAGTTTCACTTCAGGAGGAGCTTCACTGTAGACCTCACTCTCCACATCTCCACGACAGTAGAACAGATGTTAATTGAGCGCATGTCGTTACAGATGGTGAACGGTCGCACGGAGCTACTGATAGCTGAGCAGTTCATGGCGGAGCGAGGGAGCAAGTCTCAGGCGTGCGCGCTGTGGGGCGCGCGTGCGCTGGCGCGGCTCGTGCCCGCGCGCACGGCGCAGGCGCTGCTCGCTGCCACCGGCATGCACTACCCCGACGTCTCTATACAGGTAACCCACTCTACATGATAACTAACTAAATGGTAACGCACTCTACTTAGTAACTAATTCTATATGGTAACTCAATATATATGATACCTAAATGTAAATGATAACTCGCTCTACATGACTCACACTCACTATTATTATAAGTCACTACATGGATTCTTGTTTTACATGATAATTCACTCTACATGATATACCTTACCAGAGAGCTCACTCTACTTGCTAACTCACTTTAAATGATAATGCACTCTACGTGATAATTCACTCTACATGATATACTTTACCTGAGAACTCACTCTGCTTGATAACTCGCTTTACAGGATAATGCACTGTACAATTCTAAATGATAATTCACTCTACATGATATACCTTACCTGAGAACTCACTCTGCTTGATAACTCGCTTTACATGATAATGCACTGTACAATAGGGTAGATGACTGATGTTTATATCGTTGAAACCAATAGCTTTGATGAAGAATTTAAGTAAATATAGTATGTTTATTGAAAAAAATAATTCAAATCGGTTAATAATGTTCTGATATATGAGCGTTTAAAGTTTTTGTTAGAGACAACTCTGTCCCTTTCCCACAAAACAAAAAATGACGTCACGTCACTTACTTGTCAGAATAGAATTTATATGGCGTACTGAGAAGTGACGTCACGATTTGCTGTTTCGCCTCTCTGTCTAGCATGATATTAAAATGCTTATAAGTTGCTTATTTTTGATCAAATTTTCATTTTCTTTTCATGAATCAGCTATATTTATGGGCCACATTTTAATAGGACAATAAAAAAAAACCAGTCATCTAGCCTATTCTAAATGATAATTCACTCTACATGATATACCTTACCTGAGAACTCACTCTACTTGATAACTCACTTTACATGATAACTAACTGTAAATGATAACGCACTCTACTCTACATTATAATTCCTTCTAGGTGATAGCTACATGATCACACTCTACTATCATCACCAAAATGTATGGTATTGTTGAGGTTACTGCTCCTTAATTATTTGAATGTAACACTTTCCAGGGTTGTGTGGAAGTGCTGAACAGTTTGCGGGAGGGCGACTTCGGTCCGTGCGAGAAGGAGATAGAAGAATACGTGGCGTCGTGTAGCGCCAAGTTCCCGTACGCGATCGCGTTCAAACCGCTCGCGCCGCCCACCGACGTGCCCACCGCTGATACTGATAACCAGGTGAGCACATCTGCCAGAAGACGTCCACTGCTGGACGAAGGCCATAATGGAGAGGTTGCCATAATCCCCACGCTTGGCAGGCGGCTTGGGGATCGCAGAATGCGTTAACCGAGAGGACGCTGCAGCCCGTCTTCCGGTGGTTCTGGGTGCAGTTTTAGGACATACCCAGGTCCGTCTCGTCACTATCGCATAGAAAATCTCCCTATGGCTTTGGTAGCCTAATCCGGAGACCGGTCCATTTGAATTCGTGAGATCGCTGGTTCAAACCCCGTGCCAATGACTTCATTGGAGTTAAGGTACTAATTTTCACACCACGAATAGCGTATGTGACCACCAACTGGGCCAGCATGGTAGTTCCTTCGAGGGAACCTAGATAAATTGCTATTTAAAAAGCATCTAAAGGATGACATTGGCAACAACTGAACTAGTGACACTGTGTTATAGTTTTGGGCTAAATGAAAAAGACCGCCTTTTAGCTCTAGCCATACGGAACTAATTTGGAATTTGAACCCATCGTGAATAAGTCCACACAGAATGGCATCGGGCGCGGACATAGCACGGGCGGCTTGCCATGCCATTCAAATGTTATACTAAATATACATTGAAATAAGGCACACACGGAATGACGGTGACGCACGGCCGCGGATGCACGCCCGTTCAATGTCGTTCCGTGAGTCCTAAATTGTGCCTTATTTCATTGTATTTAATATGACATTTGAATGGAACCCGTGCCATGTCCGCGCCCGACCCCATTTCTGTGTGGCTTGCGACTTATAAACAACGTCTCAGTTATCTGGTACCCAAAGTACAAGGCCCTTAGTTTTGGGGCTATATAGGGTTTTTTTAAAATTGTTTACCAATTTTTGTTATAATTTTCAGGTTCTGGATGAATCGACCCCCCTTCAGCCCAAAGAGGTAGCCGTCAACAACTGAACACGTCCACCGATTCCATTAGGCGATCGCAGCTAAGTTGTGCAAACATGAGATAAAACATACGACATAAGACTTTACTTTCAATAAAATAAAACCGATATTACAATGGACTCTCTACATCTTTTGACGCTATTTGATCAAAAGCATTTTTTTGCTTTTGTCCATCCAAACAATTTTGCATTGAAAAGTAAACCTAGTCTCGACGCAATAGAATTACTATCACGGCACGTAAAATAGTCGTTCCTAGTTTGTCTGTCAACTTCAAATTACTATCAAAAAAGATTGTAAAATATGTGTGATCTACGAAATGAATGTCGGTCTTCTAATGGAACTAACTTTGGTGTTGAAGGCTCATGTAACCTCATTGGTCTATTAGAGTATAATTTGTCAACACATACTGTCAGGTACAGTTGTCTATTTACAAAGTAGGATATTTTTTAATAATTCGCATGTTTGAAATACACGTATGGGTCGACCAACATAAGCTGATTCTACACTCGAAATGTAAACATTAATTTTATCTTTGTTTCTATCGTCAGCAGGGCTATGCCTACACGAGTGACAGAGATAGACAGTCGTTTAATATGTCGTCCTTCTTCAATGACGAACTCGGCTAAGGTTTTAAATAAAAGTTTTTCGTTACGTAATAGCTCTTATTACAGCTGATAGTATTTTCATCACTTTTAGGTATTCAAGATGTATGTGTGTAAGACCGCCAATAATCTCTATCTCTCTCTCATTCACACACGCACTCACACACTTCACTGGCATTACTTTCATCGCTAGAGTTCGTAATGCCTTAACAGTTTTACATGGATTTTCTATATATAGCTGCTGCTGTCTGATACTGCAATGTCGGTTGCTGGACTTATCTGTTCTCACAACTAACTGCAGCGCTCGTGGCGTAGCTTGTCTCGGTGATTCTAATCCATCACCGATGAGCAACGGACGGTCCGGTCAGTCTTCGGATGGGTGATCGTGAGTGGCTTTTATTTCTGAGCGCTACCGTGGGTTGGATGACTAAAAAAATAGTTTTTTTTTTTTTTTTTAATTTATTAAATTAATTAATTGTTAAATTTTTGGTCCCGGTTGTTTGTTCTAGTTTCTATAACAACAATCGTCAGCCATGTCAGAGGCCTTCGGGCGGCACATTCTCTGACACTAGGGCTGGCTACTCAGCCTATACGAACTTACTTACAACTAAAATATTTTTTTAAAGTCACTATTTTCCGTAATGGCCGTTTGGCCGCAAGCATTTGCGCGAGCGATGTTTTCAGCTTATGTCGATCGACCTGTATTTAAATTATGCCGTCTATATGGATGGTTTGAAACAAAGTTACCTAATAAAAGTAGGTAACAGCGACATCTACAGTAAAATTTTACCAAAAAAGGGCATTAATAGAGCCGAAACTGAGAACAATTTGTAGAAGTATCTACGTTAATGTACTAAACCTAATTGTGGTTTCGAATTGGTGTATCATATCAAAGTCACAAAGACTAATTGATTAGCGAGAGAATTGCTAGTCTTCGCCTCGAATTGTTTAGGACTGACGATGTTATTTTAATTGTCATGGTCATGTCAATAAGAGTTGATTTTAGAAACTGCATATTATTAATCAGCCTTTCTTTAGTGAATAAGAACCCTATCCAATGAGATAAGCTATTAAATAATATTATAGTTTTTAAAGTTAACTCTACAAGCTGGCCGGCGAAAATCAATCCATGGTTTCCTAAAGTGCGGAAGAATTACTATTATTTCTTCCATTATATCCATAGTATAAAATATTGACCACGGACTATCCTCTATAACAGGGGTCGGCAACCTTTTGCTATAGCAGGGCCACATATGTTGCCAGAGTATCAGTGCGGGCCGCACTTCGGACATGTATTTTTATTTGCGTATAGCTTTTTATGTATGCTTTAGTATTTTTTTCTTACGGACCTCAGGCTTGCGGGCCGCACCAAGATAGTCCGCGGGCCGCACGCGGCCCGCGGGCCGCCGGTTGCCGACCCCTGCTCTATAATATAGGTACCGCATTACGAGATATTAGTTTCATATTTTACGTGTTTTTCCCGATGGAGTATATCTTTCCACTAGCTACGATTATAAGTCGGCGTCCTTATTCTAAATTTGCAATAGCTTATATTTACAAAAAAAAACGAACAGAACCGAAATGCAGCTGAAAATCCGGTTATCCGGGTCCAAATAGCTATTAAAAAATTGGTAATGAAAAAATAGAGACTGTGTTTTATATTGACTCTAGCATTCTGAAATCATTGTAAGCGAATTTGTGCCTATGTGGCCCGGATGCACGGTGTGCCGGGATGATAATAATAGTAGATTGTTTAACAAGGGACGAAACATCTATTATTAAGGCGAGAGTGTTTCTTTGAATCCCTCGCTGCGCTCTGGATTCAAAGTACTCGAGCTTAAAAATAGTGTTGATCCCAAGGTGGATACTCTACTGTTTATCACCCTCTATGAGAAAATAAGTGCAGCTTATGAATAAGAATAGTACCTACGTTTATTTCATGCTCACTACTCACACTCGCTTCTCACTTTTTATTGAGGAAGATACACTGAGTTAAAATAAAACAAAGTAAAATCCGAATCTGAGTAAACAATTATGAACGAAGGCGGAATGCATTTCGCTCGTTTTTGTGTATTTCACAAACAATATTTTTTTTCGCGCGCCTTCCTCTTTCAAACAGCCTGTTACTTGTTCCTACAATGTACGTGGTTGATCTCTTTGGTGATTGGAACTTTTACTAACAATATCCACATTCCAAATTCAAAGCACCGCCCGGAGAGAGGAAAAGTTATGTTCCTCCCTAGGGCGGAAAAGAGCTCATTTCTGCCCTGTTTGCGAGGAACCAAGTAGGTATTTTTGAATAGATGTGATAAAAAATCTCTATTATCTAATGGTAGCTGTACCATCCTCACAAAGAAAAAGCTTGTCTTCAACCATGTCCCGCAACACCGCGCAATTAGTCTCTGAACTGAAATATTCCGCGCAGTCATAGACCAGAGCTCCAGCTTGAATGAACGTTATTCCGGCCTTGAATGCACGTTATTGCGGCCTTGAACGCAAGTTATTCTGCCTTTTAATAAACGTTATACCGGCCTTGAAATAACGTTATTCCGGCCTTGAATGAGCGTCATTCCGGCCTTGATTGAACGTTATTCCGGCCTTGAATTAACGCTATTCCGGCCTTGAATTAACGTTATTCCGGCCTTGAGTGAACGTTATTCCGGCTCGGGCCAATAAGTTGAGACTGTTAGTAAATGTTGTTACATTATCTATCGTGAATAGATTGATATAATTGGATACCTTACAACATTCAATGATATTGTTGTTAATGTACCTAATAAGCGACATTTAACCAACGTTATCATTATCAAGAAATTGTTTATGATAAGCTTATCTATAGTATGCAACGACTCTCTTGAATGCGGAATCTATAGAACCCGTGGAAATTCCACTGGTAAGAAATCTGTCAGAATGGATGTTATTTAAAAAAAATAGGTCACACTGACGACGTTTGATAGTAAGGACAGGAATCTCTCGGAGCTGTGAGAAACGAGCTACAATTTACAAAAAAAATATGTCACACATCCAGATCCAACTTATCTCAAATATTCGGTGGATCCCTTATATTTTGTGATTGACGCCGGTCGGCTTTGATTTGATATGACCCGTGATGTTAAGTTATAAGGTCTGGTTAATTGTATCGACGTTGCGGAAATTGTTTCACTTGACCAGGGGCCTTACGTAATTCTTCAGGGCTAGCACGGGTCGGAGACAGGTTGAGAGAGCCAGAGAAAAGATTGGGTTAAATAAAATAGTAGTAAATAGAGGCATTTTATTTCTTTCCTCGGTTCCCCCGGTTGCTATGCAATGCGAGGCAGAGAAGATATTTTTATCCTCTGTCATATAGACCCGGGAATACTTACTCCAGCCCATGCTGGTCCTGTTGGTGGGTATAGTGATCGCGTGCCATCCCGCTCGCGCTTGTGATTCTAGTAAATTGACATTTACTCAACAAGGCTTTAGGCCTGATTCTCCGTATTTTATTTTGATCTTTTTTTACATTCGATCGGAGAAACAATGGATTTCTTACCGTTCGGCTTCATTCAGATAATAGTTATTTATGGTACTAGTGCGGTAAGTTGGTTTTTACAAACGAGTAGACGAATGTACCATAGTCACAAGTTTGTAAAAACGAATTCCGCACGAGTGTCATACAAAATTTAACAACACATTTGCGAGAAAACAGTAATAATTAAACTAACTTTATTATTTTGTTTATAAATATCAGTTTGAATGTCGCAACTAAATACTTGACACTGGCAAATGCACAAATTGCAATGCCATAAGGAGGAAAGAAGAAAATACCTTTGGATGTTACTAATATGAAAATGGCGCGAATTAGAACTACTTCTTTCGTTTCATTTTCTCTTTAGTAATAAAGTGAGACTAAAGTATTGAGCAAAAGCGCTTCCAAGGAGGTTCGATCTTTTAGCTTATTCTCGTAATGTGAAACTCCTTGGTGGAATTCTTATTTATTTTTATGGAAATAAAAAAAATACCGTAAAGTTTACGCATGGCGCTATACGAGTACCTACTTAACCGCACGCTCCGTTGTATGGTGCGTAATGTTTAACTTTCAACCGATGTATACAGGCTTCGTAAATGCACTTTTTTGAGCAAATGTGTTGTAAAAGTTGTTCACGAATGCCATAATTTTATACGACAATATGCTTGCGCTTTACCATCATCGCCGAACATACAGTACAATAGTACAGTTATGATACTAACTTGTACTTGTACTAAAATGGAATAAAGGCCGAAAGCTTGTCTAGAAAGGCAACGGGCAGTCTAGAAGAAATCGATTTTTCATGATCTTATTCTCCCCTGCCCATTTTTCTACCGGTCGGCCAGGACCTCGAAAAACCGCCACCATTTTATGGTTGATATACCAAAAACTCGTACGAAACGGTTTGATTGCACTTTCTTTATTCGAACTGCTAAACAGTGGGTAGCGCTGCCCGAGTGGGTGTTTCCTGATAATTATAATCTGAGTGTCTTCAAGTCGCGAGTGAATCGGTTTCTTCTAGGCAAGCGTGCTCCATCGTAGACTGCATCTTTATTTAATATCAGACGAGATATATCATATCTCGTCTGTATCAAATTTAAAAAAAAAAGATTCATATAAACTGATGACGCTTTTCCGTGTTTCTGGCCATCCGATAGGAAAATATGTCACCATGCAAACATAGACACACAGACAGACATTCGCTATTTTTTTATGGCAAGTAATCTCAACACACAATAACATTTAAGCGCGAGAGTTTGTGTCAAAATAAAACATGGCATTGTATGGCGTAAAACGTACGGCAAATAAATTCGATCGAAATAGTGGAAAAATTTACCTTGGAAGACCATTATTATTTGTCCTATCAGCAGAAGCGCGAAGTGAAAATTGATCTTGAGAATCGGGCCTGACCGCACAGTAGTGACAGTTGAACCGCTTTTTACCCTGCTTTAATTTTTATCAAAGAATTGAACCGCTACCGTGTGATATCTCCCTTAGCATAGATAGTCTTTAAAATTCCTAAACAAATTTTATCGGATAGCAATAAATAACTGTATTAATACAATGTGATGGCTTTTCTTACCTTCACGGCTGCCTTATATCAAAATATAGGATTCACACTCAATACCCCGGGAACGCGCAAAACATAAAAAATCAACCCTCGGAAAAATGTCCGCGCCAAAACTCGGCGCTCGCTATGCAGTGCAACCCAGTGAGATACAAGCGCTCAAGCATACATTGAACACTATACAAGTGACATGCAGAGAAATCTTTTTTACTAGGTATTAAAAGTGGAGGGGGGGGGGGGTGTATTTGACCCGCTCTGCCCCCGCGGCCGCTGTCTTCGTCCATCTTATAAGAGTGACAGTCGTGTGATTGGTAATTTTGTATGACGAAACTTTTTTTTCCATTAATACCACTGACTAACTGACTAATCATAATACCTTTAAAAACTACTTGGCCTATGTCGCTGTAAGCTGTCTATCTAACAGTACGCGCTAGACAGAGAGACAACAACTAGGTTAAATTAACTGTAGGTAGTTAGCGCTCGCACGTCCTGAATTGCACTTTATTGTGTCGTAGCAAGAGTCGCTTCTTATTTAAATGATTTTGTGGAGTGAATCTTCTGTACTTGTTTTGTTATGTGTTCTGTGTAGATAGACAGTTTATATAAAGTTGAGCTAAGAGGATTATGCGACAGGCACGAACTAAGTGACTTAAAGGGGGTTAAAAGTTTATATAAAAGTACGCTTACGAAGTCGGAGAGAACATTGCATTAATTAAAGTAACGACTATGATAACATAATATTTGTGACGTTTTGATATTGGGCAGCCGGGCAATAGTTTTACGCATGTTTTCTTCGTAAATTACACCAAGTGTACCCTGAAGTGTTCAACAGATGTAAAATAGTGTGTTAATGTAATTCAAGATAACTCATTCTAAAATGTAAAATTTTCGTCCGTACCGAAACGACCGGGGTACGCGTTGTAAATAATATTTTTTAAGTTTATATTGTAAAATATTAGAATTCTCAGTCTTTGACGTACTTTGCTGACTATTTGTTGTTAAGGTATTTGTAAAAGTAGAATTGTTCTTTTTTTTATTTGGTTTAATTTAAGTTCAGTTTTCATTTCGTTGTAGATATGTGTAAAGTTTGGACAATAAAATTTTATAATTAAATACTACTGCTTATTTGTAACATAGACCTATTTTCACTGGACTTTGTGAACTGATAAAATATAAATGTTTAGGTAGACGTATCTGAAGGAACTTTGTCATCTAAAATGTAAAAGGGCGTCCGTTGCGCTCAGCGTGCCGCGCCGGTGGAACAGATGTTACTGGAAAAACAAAGAGCCTCGTTACGTTGTGCGGACCGTCCGCTGCGAGCGTGGTTGTAATAACCGGGCTAACAGGCTAGCACCCTGAAATCGCGAAAAAAACAGCTGTTCCATGCATTTTGTCCAAGGTCAATTAATTTTTTGTATGGAACAGCTGCTTTTTTTTCTTGATTTCAGGGTTGGTCCCATAGAAAAAGTTGTTCATAATGATGAGTATAACGACGCCTTAAAGTTATAGACATTAATTAAAAATAGTGGTGTATAAGGTTGTATTACTCGGAATCAAAGCAAGCAGAAGTTTTTGAGCTTGAGTTCATAAAAGTTCTAAACGTTAAGTGGGTATGGCAAACTTCCCTATTAAGGGAGGCCTTGGTCCGACAGTGGACGTCTTCTGGCTGATGAAGTGAAGTGAATCGCTATATTGCTTCTAGAGTACAGACTGATTCAAACTTAATGGCGGCTGTGAAGTGCCGCTGCAAGCGAGACCTTGCGATTGTACGCACACCGCACGCCTAATTTTTGCTACAGCGCAGCGCCTCGCGCCTAACTTCACAGCCGCTATTAAGTTTGCATCGGCCTGTAACACTGGAGGTAGCAAGCCAAGGCATTTTTTTAACTATGACGGTTGCTCATTACGGTTCCATGATTATTAAAAAATCACGGTAGTTATCCCGTAAATAACCAGAACTGCAAGTCGTACCCCTCGGTGTCATGCCTTTTGACAGTGTTGTGAGTTTGTTTTAGTGTGTGTTGATAAACGAACAGGATTTTGTTTTAATCTATCACGGTTGTTCGTTACAGTTCTATGGTTATTTACGGGATATTTACCGTGATATTTTGGCTGTAAAAACTGACTTGGTTTTGACACATTTTTGTATTATTTATATGGGAATACTCACGTTTGATGAGTGCGAAGCGCACGACGCGGCCGCACGTGAGTCGGGCTCTGTTTTCACTACTTGAAAAAGGTCACCGGGTGTGAACGAAACTATGCACTCGGAGTATCCGATTTAATTAAACGTGGGTACAAAAAAAACTGCCCGTGAACACAGTGCATGCAAATGCGCTGAAATATCGAAAGCTCGTTTCACAATATAATCACAGTAAATAATCGTAGAGCTGCAAATAATAATTATGTTTTTTACTTGAAAACGTGCCGTGCTTGTATACCTCGTCCCCCGCAAAAAGTGTCAAAATGATGTCGGCAGACGCAGATAGTCATCGATATTAGGAGGTTAATCTATTTACCATCGGCATGAGCTGGTTATTGGTGTTTTTTTTTTTCCATGTTACTTAAACACAGAGCTTCTATCAGTGAACGTAGGCTATGTCTACAACAACTTTTCTATTTGAGTTAACTGTAAGCAACTCTTCTGTACCCAGTCTTAGTACGGAATATTTGTACCACTCTTGACTTGTACATAAAGTAATAAAATGTTATTTTACAAATATTTATATTTCTGTTTTATTTTCACCCTTTTTCTCTAGTCTGCGTTGTGGAGTTATGTTATGGGTTATTGGTAACTAAATAATAAACCTGAGAGGATAAATACACTTCTATACAGGGTTAGTTCTAATCAGTAAGTATCCTTTTAAGGGCATATTCTGTAAATATATATTTTTTTAAATAATATTTTCACCACCGACCAAACTGCATTTGCCTCCTTTAGTCCAGTCCATCCAAAGGTTGCCTGGAAGAAATCGCTCAAGGTGATAAGGCCGCCCCTTGTACTGCCAAGTAATGTACCCTGATTATTTGTAAGTTGTTCTATATATCTGGTGTGCAAGAAAGTTTGTATTGTATTGTATAAGTTACGGAAAGCGATGATCATAATGGACATAGTATAAAATATCAGATGATTTGAGAATGACAACTAGGTCACTTATATCTCAACGACTATCATTGTCGGTACGCCATTACCCAATTTATCTCACTACGCTTTAGAGCACAATGTATTGTGAATTAGAAGAACTCGGCAGGTGCCAGATCCTACGGGAACCGTTTATTGGCACTGAGACTGTTTAGGGTAAAACCGGGTAATGGCAGTCAGGTGACAATGCCGGTCACCACACTAACTCACATAATTTCACGTTTATACGTGTAAAAACACATTCACAGAGTCCCCGCTAGCCAGAATATTCCCCGCGCCAGAGCACTGGCCCGGGGCTCCATTTCAACTATTCTTTAGGTAGTACCTACACGTCAATTGATTTCGTACATTCTTGTACATTTTCGGTCGCGGAACTTAGAGGTGAGCGCCGTTTATATTATTACTACCTGTTGCCTTCGGCTTCGCCCGCGTGGGCTAAGTATTTTACAGGAATTCGGTCAGTGACCACACCGTGGCTTTAAGCTTATTATTAGGCTACCGCCTAAGCCGTGGTAGCCTAATTAGGAGACCCCTCGTTATATTTTAGCCTTAGCTTTTAGAAAATATTATATTTTAACACCCTTTTTTACCCTGTTAGGGGATGAATTTCGAATAACGGTGAAAGTAGTTTCTTAATGGTACTACACTTAGCAAATATATGCGAACTTTCATCACTCTCTCTTGAAGAAAAATATTTACTTCATACAAACTTTGACGCACCGTATCATGTCTTTAAAGGTCGTATTTCAAAAAAAATATTAAAATTTATTTTGTTTTTAAATGCTTTGTTTACATACTGATTTTATTCTAGATTTAAGAATTACTAAGTTTAGTCGTTTCAGCTTTTAGAAAAATCTTTAACTTTAACGCCCCTTTTCACCTCGTTACCCGGGAATGAATAAAATGAATTACAAAAAACCATGAATTTAAGTTTCTTGGTTTCTTTAGTTTAGTATATTTACCAACTTTTATTATCGCAGATGAAAAAAAAAACCAACCCCTAATAACACCCATTAAGGGATGATTTTCAAAAAAACACAAAATATTTATTATTTAATTATGATTGCTTAGAACGCTCACAAAATTTTAGTGCGGTGGCACTGTATTTTTTTACCATTTTGACCTCTCATCCCCAATAAAGCATCTTTAGGGGTTGAATTTTGAAAACTCCTGAGAGATGCCTTTATTTATTTATGATGTTAAAATATGCAAACCGAGTCTGAAAGACGTAGCTCGAATTTTATTTTTATTTCTATACAAAGTTTAGGGGTCAATATAACGCCCTTAGAGGCCGAATTTTGAAAAATCCGTTCTTAGACAATAGACAATAGACAATAGTTTATTCGTGGCAAAAGTATAAACAAAAAATCAGTTACACAGAACACGGAAAAGTAAAACATAAATAAATAAATAATTGTTTACCTTTTGCCACAAACCGGCCCCAACTCAGCAAGATGCCGGTTGCGAGCAACCGGCGCTGGTCTTCCGTACATCTAGACCATTTGAGCAATATTGGGTCCAAATTTCACATCCCTACAATAAGCGGTGTAGCCTGGGCGATGATTGCTAAGAAAAAGGGACTTGCTTTTATATATATCGATTATGATTTAATACCATTGCTGTTAGGTTATTTACCTTCCTATATATTTTACACAAAAAATGTATTTTTTTCGGAATGCATACAAGTGGGTAATGTCTGTCATACTGACCGGTACCAATTATCCGCAGGGTTTATACGTACTTTACGTACGTACTTTGTAGACACGAGCCAATAATGGACGGCCAGTATTGTACGGCATGGATTGTACAGCATGATATTCGATGTACATGTACACCAATTATCATGCTGTGCATTATTATGCCGTACATTATCGTGTCGGCAAATATCATGTTGTACATTATAGACACCCTCAGAGTGGGCTTCACTCTGAGTTCTCAGCATTTGAGCCTGAAGAATGAGTATGTGATTTATGCTTAAAAAATCTTGACCGGTATTACGAACCCGGTGACCGGCATTACCTGCCTCGTGTAATACTGGTCAAACCTATTCCTATCAGCATCCTAAATGCATTAATAATGCATATTACATTAGTCTCCACCTGTATAATCATGATATCAAAATCCTGTATAATAATTATATTTGTAATATATGATATCAAAAAACAAATAAAATTTAAAAAATACTAATAAATAAATTTAAGTAAAACCTCACCACAGTCACGACAAAAACAAAAAAACAATAACATTAGAGAGCAAATATTTTGCTTTCTAATGTAATTGCTTCCCTAATTCTAATTAACTAATTTATTCTACGCGTCAGGTTTTCATTGCTGATGTTTAGTTTGAGGTCTGTGGTCATTGTGGACGGAGCCATGTGGAAGTGGTTTGTGGCTGTTCTTCTGGCAAGTTCGGAGGCGCTGGACCAGATCAAGTTCCTCTGCACGCACCAGCGCTGCAGATATGTGAACTACAACTCCAGGCTCGGATATATTTACAAAGTAGATGGTATGAAGTACCTACTCGCATCTTTATCATACGTTATCATATGTAGTGGTAGGACTTGCAGAGTTCACCTGGGGAAGTACCACACCTTTGCCAGTTATTCAACCGCGTAGTAGTAGTGTGCAAGCATTGTGTTTCGGCTTGAAGGGCGATGTAACCAGAGAGTTACTTAGCGTGAGGTACACACGCTAAGTAATAATTGAAGGTATAATATTATCTTACCTACTGTGACAGCAGGTACTTTTACTAGACGACCATGCACGCATTTTACGTCAAAATCGGGGCTGTGATTTTTTACTGAACGTTTATTCTCTGTAGTAAAGAAAACGAGACAAAGAACCAATAACCTTTACTATCCTAATCCGAGACAAAGTTCAATGTTTGTCACATGTAGGTACCTAAGTACTTTGTATTTTTTTTTAACAATCAAAATCTTTTTATTTGTGTTCCCCGGGATTGCATGGTCCTCACTTTTTTTAAACCATCAATTCCTGAGTTTTAACAATTATTTATAACGTTCCAGGTCAGAGTATTAGAATCATTTACGATCGCAACCAGACCCTGACGATCGATTGCGACAGCGCCAACGTGTTGGACTCCCCCGCGCTACCACACGCCAACGTCACGCTGAGCGTGTCAGACGTGGAACTGCGATACTGTCCTCCGCCAGCTGTCGGCTCGCTCAGCGACACGCTCACTACGCTTAACGTCACGTTGTATGGAGACGACTCGCAGGCGCGCGGCAAACTATCCCTGTACAAGCTGCCACCCGCACCGCCACTTACCGCTAAACATTTCATCGGCCTCGAACGTCTCGTCTACTTGGACATTTACGCGATAAGAAGTGCAAGCGCGAGCCCCGCAGCCGGCTTCCTCGCGCCTTTAAAGAATCTGCGCACGCTGTCCATGTGGAACGTGGAACTGCCGGACGGTGAGCTGGCTGCAGCGCCGCCCTCGCTTCGAACGCTCAACTTGAGCAGCGCGCGCGTCGAGCGCTTACCAGCGCCGATACACGCGTCGACATCTCTGCGCGAGTTGACCATTCATAGCAGGCGTGCTCTGGACGCGGTAGCTGTTCCGCCATCTCTGACCGTGCTGGAACTAGACTCGCCTGCTACCGCTCTGCTACTAGACGCGGTACCCGCGCTTGAGACGCTCTCGTTGTCTCATTGGACGGATGTGACACCTCCACCGTTGACGTGCTGCGACGCATTGCGCGAGTTACATCTGAATGCGCCCGCTGTCAAGTTGTTGCCAAACGGCTGGCTGACGAACTGCTCGCGACTGGAAAAGCTTGATGTTCAACATGCGATTAATCTGACCGCTCTGCCGACGACATTGTTGCGCGGGAATGCACTTACGCATCTCACTTTTGCTTGGGGAAGTCTCGAATTACTGCCGGCGGAGCTGTTGCGTGACTTGCCTAATTTACGCACGCTTATATTGAATGACAACAATTTACGAACAATTCCAAGGTAATCAATCGTCATGAATCATCTTCATCATCATCAGCCGGAAGATGTCCACAGATGTGGACGAATACCTCCCCCTTATAAGGGAGGGGTTGCCATAATCCCCACACTTGGCAGGCGGCTTGGGGATCGAATGGAAACTATTTAATTAAAACGTTTTCCTTGAAAAATAGAAGGTCGATTGTAGAACAGTTTCAGAAGGGCCTGAATATAGAATGGTAGGTACATATATCGTAGGCTTATATATTTAAAATAAATTTCTAAGCAATTGTGAATTAAAACCACGACGACTATGACTACTTCAAATTTTTTCTTTATGTAAGTATAAGTAAAAGAAAATAAGTGAAGCGTATATAAAAATATTTTCTAAATCTATTAAGAAAATTATAAGTTTTTAGTGTAACTGGGAAACCTAAGGAAGCGTTCTAAAAATTCTGTGAAAGCTGATAATTAAGCATGTGCCCCTCCACGGTCGTTGGTATCCGTTGTGAGATCACAAGTGACAAGTGACATTTATGACAAATCGCGATCCCAAAAAGTTACATGATTAGTCTGCTGCAGGCTAATCATGTAACAGTTTTTTAGATCCAGGTTATTATCATCGTGTCATCATGTAAACGAGACGAATGACGAATGATAGAAAGAAGTGGAGACACACGCTACGCCAACTCTCCTAGTGGGATAGATAATTTTTATTTTATTTTATTTTGTTTTGCAATATTTGGAAAACTAACAGCTATAATTAATAAAATATAGTAAGAGGATTATAGGTACTTATGCGTAAACGATTCGAATTGTTCGAAATAAATTGAACAACTTAAGGGTAATCGCTAAAGGCGGGATTAGGATAGATTAGCTTCAGTATTATAACTGAAGCTAATCTATTCACGTTTATTATAAGGCATTTGTTTAAATCTTGGATGGATCTTTTCTGAGAGAAGATAGCTGCGTCATAATATTTGGTTTTCAGTGGGATGTTTGCTGTCGCGCGGGGGGTACAGACGCTGGACCTATCCTCAAACAAGCTGGACAGCGGCGCGATGATAGCGCTGGCACCGCTCGAGGACCTTACCGAACTTAATCTTAAGAACAATCCTAGTTTCGGTGACGTCTGCGAAACAGGCGGTAAGTCATTCATTTACACTCACACACATTCGTTTATATACCTAAATATATATTTTTTATATATTTTTTGCAATTATTTGATACTAGCTGGGGGGTAAATACCCATTTTAAACCGACTTAAAAGAAAAAGGCAGTTATCAATACGACACGTACTCATGTAATATTTAGCTGTGCCCCGTGGATCCACCCGTGTGATGAAGAATAAAGCCGTCAAGGTACGAGTCATCTTGCGACTCGGACAACGAGGGTCCCGTACCACCACAAGTGCTAGGTAATCCACGATAGTAACGAATGTTCAGTGAACATTTCAACCGGATATCTATTACGATTCACGAGATTATAGGTCAGTAAAGACCGGAAAGGCAGATGGACAGACAGATAGACACGGAAGGCGGCTTAATAATAGGGCAAAATTGGATTCTTTTTGGGTACGGAACCCTAAAAGAATTTTTACTTTCGTTCAACACAATAAATTTCAAAAAAATGTGTGGTGAAAACTTATTACGAAACGTTTGCGAGTTTTAACACCCAGTGCTGCTGGGTGTTTTAGGCAATTTTAAGGCATGACTTGGACTTCATCATGATTTTATTTTATGACTTATGACCTGATAGGTACTATCAAAAACTTGTAATATGCATATACACTGGCAGAATACAAATGGTGCGAAGCCAAAAAATAAGAAAAAAAGGCAGACACCGATGTACTTACTTACCTAAGAAAAGGTTTAAACTTTTATGGGACTAGGTACCTACTTTACTTTTCTCCGTAGGTTTTAAGGTGCATAGAATATGGCCTAAGAAAGGTTTTAACTAGTTTGTAAAACTCCTTTCTACAATCTTCAAGAAGTAAATTTGAATCGTAGTCCTCACAGAAAAGCGATGGCCCTACTCTTAGTCTCTTCAGCGGTAGCCCTCCCTCCAACTTATTTGTAATGTTGGTCAAATGCAAGAAAAAATTGATATTGATGAAAAAAATGCTAAAAAATTCAATGCAGCTGTCAGTTTCCTTCAAAACCTATGCTATGCTCGTGGCTCATCCATCTGTAATTCTGTAGGGATAAGACATAAGTTAATAGTTACTATAGTACTTATGATAGTTAGAAATACGACTGCTGCGATCAAAACGCTCTAAAAAACGACGAACAAAACGTTTGCGCGTTTTAACGGTGTAGAACACCATCTAGTATTTTTTTGGGAACTAAAGAAACAAACAAAATAACCATTTCAGTTTTGGCTTGAGAAATTACGGCAAACCGATTTTCATGAAGTTTTCAGTGGTGAGGATTCTGGCGTGACGCACATATTTTTATCACTATAACTTCAAAAACAAAGAACTTCCATAGAAAGTTTCATCACCCATTCCCCCCCCCCCCCCCCCTTAATCCAGCCCTGTCGCAAAATCCGTTCTTGGCTGACGTGTCCTACCACTGAAGAGAGAAGAAGTAGGGCCTTCGCTTTTCTGTGTGTCCTACCTATAGACTACCTACCTGCCAAATTTCAGCTTCGGGGATCAAGTAGTTTTCGAGATTTCGTGTTTTATAAGGTACGCTGCCTATACCTACTGGTAGTGGGTTTGAGCATTTGGATTGTCTCTAGACTTCCATCGGTCTGGATACAATCCTTTTATTTTTGTATAGCAAGGCTAAGTAGTTTAATTAGTCAAATAATATTAATATATAGTAAAAAAAAAAACCCCGGTGTATGTATAAATATCCCGTTAATAATAATAGAACTTTAATATGTAGTTTGTTGTAGTTATTAGGTAAAGGTTATTGCACCCGCAGGCTACTCGCCTATAAAGAACTCGGAGAATCTGACGAAGTTTTCCCTGCTGGAGACCAGCGTGACGCGCATCTGTCGAGACTGGCGTCAGAACATGCCGCGTCTGGAGATGTTGGAGCTGGGACGCACCAAACTGACCTCGCTGACGGTGAGTCGCTGATAAACAATCAATTTAGTAAAAAAAAACGAAAAACCATAATTGCTATGCAACGTACGTAGGTACGAGTCGTAACCCGTAACCTCACGATTTCTTCAAGTCGAGTGGTCTCCTAAGTTACATACAAGCAAGATAAGCTAATAATACAAGTCTGTTAATCACAAAACAGTTCGAGGATCTGCAGTTCAGAAGGATCGTGAAGGGGCAGGTGTGGCTGGCGGACGCTCCCGTGACCGTGGTAGAGATGACGCGTGAAGACTTCAACAACGCCGGATCCACTCAGCCAAGCGGAGCTCGAATGTACTTCCACGGAAGGTACAAGTCTTATACATAAGTTTTTAATGACTGGATTACACAGCTTTGCAGCTAATGCTTAGTACCTACATTTCGTGTAAACGTACTAATTCGTATTACTTAAGTAGGTATAAGTACGTAAATGACAGTGCATGTGAATAGAACCCGATCCTCTTTACTAAGCGACAAGTGTCATATTAATATTAACCGATTAGTACTAATGAGAAGTACGAAGCCCGAGTAATCTAAAGGCATGAGGTTGGAGACTGACTTGCTTCGTTTACTTGTAGGTGCCTAATGTATAATTCGAGGCAAACTTGTTACAAAACGCCAAAATTCAAGACGCGGCGAACGCAATGGGCCATTTGGGCACATGGCTCTTCACTGACTTCTGTGGCCCGTTTCAAACATGGCATTGGTCCTATATTCTTGATCGAAGGTTTCAAAGGAATTTACGCAAAAGCCGACAACCGAGTGGAGGATCCCGCGCTCGCATATGAACTTCCGCAAAGTACTTAACACCTGAATTCCTTATCCAGGTACAACACAGTCGCGCTAGCGTGCGACTGTCGGATGTACTGGACTCGACGCGCGTTGGAGCGACACCCTCACGCGTTTGACAGCATCGACGAGTTGCGCTGCGACGACGGCAAGCTACTGCGTGAAATGCCGCCGGAAGACATGGTGTGCCTCCAGCCAGAAGAATGCAGGTTGGCCGAGTTGCCAGATGAGTGCGCGTGCGCCGTACGACCTGATGACGATACTAGCCGCGATCGGCGGCTGGTGCGCGTGCGCTGCGAGCACGCCGCGCTACGCCGTGTGCCGCGTCCGCATGACAATTCCAGCGACAAGCTGTACGAACTCCTGCTGGCAAACAACAATATCACCGATCTGCACGCCGATGACCTGCACAATGTTAAAGTAAGTAATTACCTACTTTATTCATAAATAAAATATTATAATGGTTTTGACGTTTTAGCGGCGATTTTCTATCATTTAAATAAAGCGAAATGCCGGCATGCCTTTGTTAAGATCGGTTGAGCGGTTAATTCATTCGTAAAAAGGTATCAGGAGGGGTATTCACAACTCATTCGAAAGGTTGCCGTTCGGATTCACATATCATTCGTCTCTGTCATCCTGAATGTAGATGACTGGGACGGATAATTATTAAACAATAACATTTTTGCTGATTCCAAAATCACTCGCTTTCAGGGGCTCGATTTGACAAACAACTCTCTGAGCACAGTGGACGAAGAGACGGCTTCTCGTCTCGGCCGCATCGGCGGTGTGGTGCGGCTGGCCGGTAACCCGCTGGACTGCAACTGCAGTGCGGCGCCGCTGCTGCGCGCGCTGCACTCCCGCGCGCCAGCCGACTCCGACATCGGCGAGGCCAAGTGTCGAGACGGCACCGCGCTATACGCCGCTCCTACCGCCAACTGCTCTCAAACGCTTTCCGCTATACAGCTTGCGTGGCTCACGTCACTGCTCGCTGCTCTATTGGCGGTTGCGCTCGCCACCGTAGCATGCCTCGCATCACGCGAGCGACGCTTCTTCGTAAAAGCCGTGTTACACCGATGGGGCGTATGGCGACCTACCGAAGAAGACGACGGCCGCTGCTACGCTGCCTACGTCACCTTCTCTCACGAAGACGAAGCGGTAGTCCGCGAAATAATAGCTCGTCTGGAGCCGGCGCACCGCCTGTGCATACACTACCGCGACTGGGTCCCGGGGCTGTTGATCTTCGAGCAGATAGTAGAATCTGTACGCAACTCGCGGCGCACGATCGCTTTGGTTTCGCGCCACTTTCTGGCGAGCTCCTGGGCACGCGCGGAGTTTCGTGAGGCGCACACTTCGGCGATGATGGACTCGCGACCTCGTCTCATCGTGGTACTCTTGGAAGATCCAGCTATGTTACCACTAGACGATTTGCTGCAGCGGTATCTCAAGACGAACACCTACGTGCGCTGGGGGGACCCTTGGTTCTGGGACAAGCTGCTGCTAGCGCTGTCGACTCCGCGTCAGAAGCCTTCAAATGTTAAAGTTTGGACTGCAAACAGACGGCCAGCGCTAGCTATAACTGGGGGGTGTACAGTGCCGTTGACTGCCCCTGAAGCCGAAACCGCGATTTGAACGCTGGTTGTTTGAGTGAAACGGATGCTTCGACGCTGTGATTTTTTCTGTTATTTTTATATGATGAATAGGTTCGCGTTTCACGTTGCCTCACCGAGGCATAGACCAGACTAAAAGTGGAGCACGCTTGCCCAGAAAATACCTATGCAAACTTAGCGTCAAGATTCCCAGATTGTATGAGCTTGGAAATATTGTTGCTGGTAGAGTTCCAGACCTTCATAAAGGACCAAAGTTATGTGACGCCCCAGTATAAGCTGAACAACACGGTGTTAACTTTTTGATGAATAGGTACTCGTTAGGTTTAGGTGTAAAGATATTTATTCTCAATACACAGCTAATCGTAGCGTGGCTGAAAGGTATCTATACCTAGATGAAACATGATCATAGCAAGGACGTGCAGTTTGAATATAATCCATGCCATAGGCCTGGCGCACTGCGCTCTTTAGGTATGAAACTACAAGTACGTGGCGGGCCCGTCTAGACGGGCCGATTCAGGGGAAAGAATTCTGTCAGAAGAGAATACGACTTACGCGCTAGACAGAGAGGCAACTTCTAGATTAACATAACTGTAGGTAGTTAGCGCTCGCACGTCCTGAATTGCACTTTATTATGTCGTAGCCAGAGTCTCTACTTATTTAAATGATTTTGCGGAGTGAATCTTCTGAACCTGTACTATTGTATTCTGTGCGTGTACATACATTTTGATGGAAATACTTATGGACGATTTTTGCATTAGCCCATAATTTTTGTTGTAGGTTTTTCGTAGTGTTCTATGACATTATAACAATACGTAGTACTAGGTAGGATCCATAGAATAATAGTGGTATTCCAGATCACGAACCTTTCAGGGGCTACTTTCATACATCATAGCATAACAATACTAATATCAACATGGAAACAAAATTTTGCAAAACAAATAATTTATATATTTATTCAAAAAACTTAATTAATTAGTCTACAAATTATGCAAACATATTATTGTCATTGTAATGGTTCTATTGTAAAATGCATTATATATATTATAATAATTATCTATCATAACATAATTCGATTTAGTATACCTACTGTACAAGTAAGTCGAAGTTAAACAAGGACATTAAGAGTAAACAAGCCGGTCACTTCTCCATAGAAATGGGGAAGTAATATTAATTACTCCACTATGTAATGTTGAAGGTCCAAGACTAAGTATTATATCGAATAGTCTCTTTATTATCTAGGATTTAAATTGATAAGAAAGTAAAAAGTTAATAAACATGAAAATTATGAGCCAGGAAACATCTTGTATTTTAGCTTAATTTTAACGCCACTTTGAATGTAAATAAATAACATAAGGAGTACGAAAACACTAAAACAATGTATTTAGCGGCATAATTTAGTCCATCAAAATTTCAAATAACTTTAGTTGGAATCAATTAGTTCAGTAGTTTATTCATCACAATCCTGCAGCCAAAGATCGATATAAAAAAAAATGCGCGCTCATTTCTCTTCTTTCTCCCTTTCCCACACTTTGTTTTGATGAAGAGAGCATGCTTTTTAGCCAGGCCCACCGATGAGTTCGAGCCGTCGGGCGGTGCAACCTTAAGCTTGTGCTACACTGTGAAGTTAGCTACGTACATTTTTGAGAGCTAGATACTCCAAGATATTTTTTGTCATTTAACAGGTGTTTTAAACTATCACGGTTGTTCATTGCTTTTTATTAATATTTACGGAGTTTCAAGTACCTTGGCCACTTCGTAACATCTAAATTAACAGATAGTTGGATATCGAACGACAGCAGCGCGCTCTTTGCGTGGTGGGCGATATGATTGCCAGAAAGTTTTACAGAGCAGCGCCTGACGTGAAGGTTACGCTCTTCAAATCGTTATGTCAGTCTTTTTACCAGTGCCGTAAACAAGTAAATAAATAAGTTTTGAATATTTTTCTTTTTAAAGGCGCAATTATAGAAGCTCGTACCGGGCGCTTTCTTTTCAAGGGCGCAATTATAGAAGGTCGTACCGGGCGCTTTCTTTTCAAGGGCGCAATTATAGAAGCTCATACCGGGCGCTTTCTTTTCAAGGGCGCAATTATAGAAACTCGTACCGGGCGCTTTCTTTTTAAGGGCGCAATTATAGAAGCTCGTACCGGGCGCTTTCTTTTCAAGGGCGCAATTATAGAAGCTCGTACCGGGCGCTTTCTTTTCAAGGGCGCAATTATAGAAGCTCGTACCGGGCGCTTTCTTTTCAAGGGCGCAATTATAGAAGCTCATACCGGACGCTTTCTTTTCAAGGGCGCAATTATAGAAACTCGTACCGGGCGCTTTCTTTTTAAGGGCGCAATTATAGAAGCTCGTACCGGGCGCTTTCTTTTCAAGGGCGCAATTATAGAAGCTCGTACCGGGTGCTTTCTTTTTAAGTGCGCAGTTATAGAAGCTCGCACCGGGCGCTTTCTTTTCAAGGGCGCAATTATAGAAGCTCGTACAGGGCGCTTTCTTTTCAAGGGCGCAATTATAGAAGCTCGCACCGGGCGCTTTCTTTTCAAGGGCGCAATTATAGAAGCTCGTACAGGGCGCTTTCTTTTCAAGGGCGCAATTATAGAAGCTCGTACAGGGCGCTTTCTTTTCAAGGGCGCAATTATAGAAGCTCGCACCGGGCGCTTTCTTTTCAAGGGCGCAATTATAGAAGCTCGTACAGGGCGCTTTCTTTTCAAGGGCGCAATTATAGAAGCTCGTACAGGGCGCTTTCTTTTCAAGGGCGCAATAGGCATGATGACTACATTTTTTTTATTACCTCATAAAAAAGCTGATCATCAATAGAGCTTATCAACGAAAACAAAATTTAAAATAATTCAAAAATAAATAAGTTCTAAGTATTTTAATTTCAAGCTAGACAGAGAGCGCGCTATACTGAGCTATGACGTCAAGCCTCAGGCGCGGCATACAAATGCTAAACTAACACGTGCTTTGCGAGAAAGGGATAGAGCATCCCCTCTCTATCCCCACCTAAAACTTTAAACGCTCATATCTCAGAGATTTATCAGCCAATACAAGTTATTTTTTCCGTATGTGTAATGTATTTAGTTATATTCATCACTAAGCCTGTTATTTGTCATAAATTAAACATTAGGCCACATGCCTATTATAGAAGCTCGCACCGGGGCACATAAAAGGTTATTTACGGCACTGCTTTTTACTCATATCGAATCTAGACTGCGTACACCTTGAAGTCGCTTGACTCCATCAGAGTGGCCTGTAACAACATCTTCAGGCCCCTTAAGGATAAGGGGATTGCCATAATCCCCACGCTTGGCACCGGCTTGGGGATTGCAGAATGCTCACCACCATAAAATAAAAAGTAAATAGTAAAAGTTATTTACAATAATGAATCCTATGACCTCTTGTGCCTTAATACTATCGTTCCGCGTAATGCATATACATATAAAAGCGTAAGACCAAACAATTCTTTACATGCATGCGGGGCTAAAGTGGCCACTTTAGCCCCGCTACGCGGAGCGAAAGGAACTTTGCTTCCCGCAGCGGCACGTAAATCGTATACACACCACGAGAGCAAATAAAGCAAAGAAACCTCAGATCGCATGTTTGTCACCCTCGGCTTCGCCTCAACACTATACATGAGATCTGAGACCATCTTTACTTTTGCTCCCTAGGTGAGTAATCTATTAATACTAATACTATTCTTGTTTTCGCATTTGACAATAGCTAAAACTAAGCATTAGACAAATAAATAGTTGCTAGCTATAGCACACCTATTAATTTAATTAACAAGATCAAGTTAATATGTATGATTAGAAGTGACTATGGCTCTTAATAAACGTGGATTAGCCTCGGAATAATAAATCCGTATTTTGTCTTTATCTTATTTTTTTTTCAAATTTGTAACTTTTTGGATAAAGACAAGTTCAAGGACAAGTCGGATTAACTATTCCGAAGCTACACCATGTTTATTAATTAGGCCCTTTCTATACAACCAGTTTATTTTTTATTTCACCATTGCACAGTATTAAAACTTAAAAAATATATTTTAATACAATCAATTATTTATTTATGTTTTAAATCCACCCTATAGTTACCCGTTAGTTAATACTTTGGTAATATCAACACTATACTATTAATAATTCATAGATTTCTCTAATATCACAACAAGTCTTATTAAAATGCTGCATTATTAAAAATGTCTCCAGATACAAGATTAAACCATGATTGCTAAAATATTAGGTGGCGCCTACAGTGCCGGGTTCGGCAACAATATTTTCACCTTTTTCCATTCGACACTGGCACTGGAGGCACTTACAAAATATTATATTTCGCTTCCTATAAAATTATTTATCAAAAATATATAATACCATTTATCTGTTATAAAACATTGTCTATAAACTTTCGGTGACTTCACAGCAGCCTATGTGCGTTCCTTTTTATTTGGCAAACATAGGCGATTTGAAGTGCCACCGTTAAAATTATTTACTTGCTAGGGCTAGTGATCTTGTCCCAGTCAACTGCTGTGAAGTCAATTTCTATTTTAGACTGCCTTGGTTTGAATTGCCTGAAAAACAAAGAAAAATCGTTTTGTTCGCCTTGCTATTTAACCAAGAAACTCATTAGCTAATAGCTAAATAAATAAGAACAAAACATTCATAGAGTTATGTTATAAAAATTATGCACACAACTTAATGTGTTAAAATTGGTTCACTTTAACTAGAGCCAGAGTGCGGACACATTAAAATGTTTGTTTGTTTGAGACAGTGTGGGGTGCAACTGGTCTCATATAACACTAGACTAGGTAGAGTCCCAAACACACAGTCACGGTCATGGCCACATTGCCTTTACCATTGAGTGTGACTATTGCATGTAGCTACCAAACTAAGCTTATACCTTTTATATTTTATATCATGTCGATGCCAACACACACACACACACACACACACACACACACACACACACACACACACCCACACATGTGTCATGTGTTACATGTTTTTTTTAAATTATTTTCAGTTTGTTATGTATTCATTTTATAATTTAATTGAATCAAATTTCATTGAATTAGGTATAATAATTAAGAGTGATAGAAATTTGCAGCTCCCTATGGTTCTGATTTAATCATCAAATTAGCTACGCCCCGCGGTTTTGCCCGCGATTGTTGGAATAAAAAGTAACTTATGTTTTATTCCAAGGTATAGGCTACCTCTATACCAAATTTTATCCAAATCCATGTAACCGTTTCAGCGTGAAGGATTAACAAACAAACACACACCAACAAACTTTCGCATTTATAATATTTATTTTCATCAATAATTATAGTTTAATGTTTTATTTATACAGGAATACTCACGTTTAATTAAATCGGATACTTCGTCTAAATAGTTTCGATCACATCCAGTGACCTTTTTCAAAGAGTGAAAACAGAGCCCGACGCGCGTGCGGCTGCGTCCTGCTTTGCATTTAATTAAAGGTGAGTTCGTCGTCAGCCATAAAACGTCCACTGCTGGACGAAGGCCTCCCTTAATAGAGGGGTGTTGCCATAATCCCCACGCTTGGCAGGCGGCTTGGGAATCGCAGAATGCTCACCACCGTTAACCAAGAGGATGCTGCTGCCCGTCCTCCGGTGGGTCTGGTTGCAGTTTAAGGACTAATACCCAGGTCCACGTAAATGTGAGTATTCCCGTATAAATAAACAAAACCACACCAGTTTTCATAGTACAATTATTTTATACCTATTATTTATATTATTTGAATGATAGGCTTGCGTTCGACTGACATCTCGCCTGATAAGCAAGATGTAGTCTACGACGGAGCATCTAGCAGACCCCGATTGCAGCCTCAACTTTTAAACTTTTGTTGTACTTTTGCTATTTGAGTCCAGTAATATGGTGGGAAATGAGGCTCCATGCTGCTGACCAGTACGGGGACGCCCGAGCCCTGAGCCCTAATCAACATCCCCAGGATGTTCTTTCATACATTCGCTGGGATTTTTCACTTGTTGCAAGGGCAGCCTTTTCGCTAGTGGCTAGTTAATTTAATTTCACTTACCAGTACTTGACACCCGCTGCATCTAGCATCCTTTTAGAAGCAATATAGATGGGTTTATGGGCGCCTTTATCAGACAAGTACACAACCTCCCGGATGCCGGACTGTATGATCATCTTAGCGCACTCGTTACAAGGGAACAGGCCGACATAGATAGTGCATTCTCTGACGTCTGCAGAGTTCTTGTTGAGGATTGCATTCATTTCTGCGTGGCATACTGGAATTGAGAACCATTATGTTGTAGTGGACTTACATTGCTTTTAACAGAAATCGAAGGTCAGGCGGAAGTGTGTCTTGGGAGAGGCTATGTTCTGCAGTAGACTGTGATAGACTGAATATAATGATTTTCTGATAATAGTATATTGGCGAGTTTGACAATAACTCCACAGGCATAGACTCAAATTACAACCGCCTCTTTGAGATAGCTATTATAGAAATCTATAGAATTGGTAGGATGGTATTTTTTGGACCTGGGTATGTCCTAAAACTGCATCCAGAACCACCGTATGGGCAGCAGCATCCTCTTAGTTGACTGTGGTAACACTGCGATCCCCAAGCCGCCTGTCAAGCATGGGGATTATGGCAACCCTCCCTATTAAGGGAGAGGCCTTTATCTAGTAGTGGACATCAACTGGCTGATAATGGAAATGGTATTTTTTAGTGCTCTGATCTCTAGGTACTACTCTAAAGTTTGTGATTGAAACACAGCATCCAGTTTTGTGGATTCACATACACCATTTGGTTTCTTTTTTGGAAAACAAGCGGTATAGTTGCATCATCAGCCCGGACACGTCCACTGCTGATCGAAGCCTTTCCCTTAGACCCGTACACTGTACGACCACTAGCCATTTCCATCCACCAGCTACTCACGACTTTTACAATGTCGTTGGTCCACCTAGTGGGAGGCCTACCTAAGCTGTATACTACATACCATAAAGAAACTTGCTATCTAATGGTGACGGAGTATTCTTCCCCCATGGGAAATCATCATCGCTGCATCCTGTTGGCATGCCATTGTACCTGAAAGAACAGAAATAAGCACACACTTATCTTTTTTAATTTAAGAGGAAACAAGCCGGTCACTTCTCCATAGAAACGGGAAAGTAATATTACTCCACTATGTATAATACTACGTTTATAATAAAATTATTCAAATGCACTTACCCTACTCCTACAATTTTATTCTCCTTATTCACAATACATGCACCCACTTGGAAGGCCGGGTCTTTACTGCGTTTTGCCGCTAGAAATGCTATTGCCATAAAATATTCTTGCCAGTCGAGGTAGCCCTCTCGTTTCATTTGTGTATTGTTACTGAAACACAAATTCATAGTTCATATTGTATTTCGACGTTGTATTTGGATTTGGGTGTTCAATTCAATTCGATTCTTGATGTATGGCTTTTGTGAAGATGTTTCACAACTCCGCCACTGTCACATAGAAAGATAGGCCATCAAACGCAGTGAGTTTGTACGGTTATTAATACTGCAATATTCTTTGAAGTGTAGGGATTTGGGTGTTGAGCACAGTGCACTCTTTTGAATTTGACTGACACAAGCCATGGAATGGAACAAACAAATCAGCACCCTTATCATGGACGTTCGCGATTCTGATTGCGATAGCATGCCATCCCGCTCGTACGAACTTACTCGCGCCATGCGCCCTCCCGCTCGCGCACGCTCGCAATCTGAATCACGAACGTCCATGATAAGGGTCCAGTAAACATTTTTAATATATAACTTACTTCGTTAAACTCATGTTACTTGCTAGTCTTTCGGACAAATCCATTTTTGACGATATTCGTGTTGTCTTAAAATAATTTAATTATTGACTAGGCTAATTTGAAGTCACTCCACTGCCCCGTGTTCTATTTATTTTATTTACAATTCTATTATCATTAAATAATTTATTTGTCTTTCATAGAATTATATCGGGCACGGCTATCTGAAAAAATATTTATTGTAATGATTGTAATATTTGAAAGTTGATTTGACAAGTTCACAAAAGGCCCGAATTGGCTCGATTACACACATCTTGCCAACGACGTCAACAACGCTAAAAACACCCATCGTCATCTTTGTTCCGAGAATAAGTTTTACCCAGAGAAATTTACTAAATTTACTATAAATTTCTTTGGTTTTACCTAAGTTTTCTGTGGTTTGACACAAGATTAGATGGCAAGATTGGCGTCATTGGCAGTACTCGTGTGTTTCAGACGCGATCCATAAAAAAAGTCATGTTTGACGGCTATCTAGCGTCAGTGTCACTGTAACATATTTTTTTAAATTCTTTGTTATTGGCATCGCACGTTGTGCATTCTGCCAGAGTCAAGTATTATGAATGTTCAAGTTTATGTAGTATTATCAAGTCAAATATGTCATGAAATCACAGTAAGTCACACGAAATTAGTCAAACTCGAATCCAAGTCATGCCCTTTTTGCCCAATTTTACTTTATTATATTTTATTTTATTTTATATAGACCTGCTGCCTTATCATGTAACTGTTCGGGATCGCGATTCGGATTGCGATTTGTCATTAATGTCACTTGTCACTGTCACAGCTAATCGGTATCACGGAGTGATATCTCTCGCTATCGTTAACGAACGAATGCATTGATTTCCTGAACGAATGAAATTATGTGAAGCAAATCCGTCGGTCTTTTGGCGTTTCGTCCTGCCTTTTTTTTTTCTTTGTTATTGGCATCGCACGTTGTGCATTCTACCAGTGTCAAGTTTAAGAATTTTCACATTTATTTGTTATAATCAAGTCAAATAAGTCATGAAACCACAGTAAGTCACACGTAACTAGTCATAGTCGAGTCCAAGTCATACCCTAGTAAAGTTGTGGCGACTTTACTATGAGCTTCTATGGAGTTTTGAAAACAAAATAAAAAGACATGTTTCACCACATTATATCACTTGCCCACACTCGTGCATGTAATTCAACACTCAATGAATAAAACACCACCATGTTTAATCATTAATAGCCTTACCTAAAATAATCTCGATTCTCTTAGTCACTGCTTAAACTTCTCTGTCCTTTTCTAGCACGTGCAACTTCACGTCAGAGAGAAGATGGCAGAGCATCTTAAGCAGTGACTAACGGTTGAAAAGTTTTTTTAAGTAAGGCCGTAATTCGCGAAAAAACACAAGTTTAAGAAAATAATAGAATGCAACGATATGATTTTTCAGTGTTCCCGCCAAAACTCCTCGTCCTGCCTTCAGGGTCAAATGAGTATGGGCGGGAACGCGAAAAAAAACATGTCGCAGCATTGTATTATTTTGCACATTTTTCTGAGTTTTTAATGTAATTAAAATAGTGGCGTTTTATTCATTAAATGCCGATTTAAGTGCATGAGTGTGGCCAAGTGATATAATATGGTGAAACATGGTAATTTCGTGTTGCTTTCAAAACTCCGAAGAAGCTTGTAGTAAAGTTGCCACAGCTAGGGCATGATAGGACGTGACCGTGACTTACTCTTTGTGCCTAGGACACGTTTGACTGAAAAGAAAGAAGGATCGATGTAGAAATATGTATGCGGCTGAAAGACTTGTATCCATGGCCAGGAATGATTAAAAACAACAAACAATGCAGGGTCAATCAAGCGGTCAAGTCAAGTCAATGTCAATGTCGTGACTTTTTTTTTTTTTTTTTTTTTCTTAGTTCTTGGCATCGCACGTTGTGCATTCTGCCAGTGTCAAGTTTATGATTATTTCAAATATTTAAACGTAAATCAAGTCAAATATGTAATGATATCACAGTCAGTCACACGAAATTAGTCCAAGTCATGCCCTAGTAAAGTTGTGGGGACTTTACTATGAGCTTCTACGGAGTTTTGAAAACAACACAAAAAGACATGTTTCACCACATTATATCACTTGCCCACACTCGTGCATGTAATTCAACACTCAATGAATAAAACACCACCATTTTTAATCATTAATTCGCGAAAATACACAAGTTTAAGAAAATAATAGAATGCAACGACATGATTTTTCCGTGTTCCCGCCAAAAACTCATGTCGTGACTTGCGTCTGATATGAAAGTTTTCGTGTGAATGTTTGTGAAATGAAATGGTGAAATCTTCTAACTTCTCATAGGCATTTTGTGCAGTTCGGAGGTTTTAATGTTGCTGCACTTTCCTAATCAGTGAAAGATTATGTTTTAACGGCTACAAAAGACAGTATTCTCCAACTTTTAGAATTTAAGGTTATCAAGGTATACATTCAAAACAAAAATTTAAAATGTCTTTGATGGAGCACCAAATATATAACGCATTGAAATGGGACTGCGCAGAAATCAATTCCTTTTTCTTAACGGCAGTATCATCAGTAACGATTCATACCTATTGCACCTCAGACAATAGCCCGAATATCAATGTCCAAAGAACATCTTCAAGTATACCTGAGAAAACTACTGAGTACACTGCATTGTACGGAAGCGAGACATGGACAATGACCATAAGAGACCGAGAAAGGCTGGAAGCATTTGAAATGTGGTGCTTGAAAAGACAGAAACAAATCAGTAAGCGTTAGACATTGTAGGAGAGGAAAGAAGGATCATAGAAAGCATAGAGCTCAGAAGAGGAAAAATGTTTGGCAACCTTGCGCGACATGACATGACGTATTTATGAAAAACATCATAGAGGGGAAAATAGAAGCAAATCGAGGACCCGGAAGACTGAGGAGATGCTTTGTTGATTAAGTCAAGGAGACGGCCAAAGTCATGTCATACAAAGAGATCAAAGAACTGGCCGGAGATAGAGAAAGATGGAAGGCACTCCACTGACAAGAGCCATGCTCTTAAAATAAACTAATGAATGCCATATGAGGAGTCTGTACGGTCCATCATATTACCTATGAACAATAGAATTGTACACTTAAGCACGGTTCAACGATGAATAGCAGTAAAAAAACAGTCCTCTTGGACACTAATGTGTACTGTACTATCACTCTGGACATGAACATGATAAAATGTGGGACTTGTATCCGGAAGCCTCTTAGTACCTAGCGTAGTAACTGTCCATGTTAAGTAAATATCTAATATGTAACTAAATAAAAATGTTTGTTAACTCCACAGGTTAGCTCTACAAAAGCACTGCCATGTATTTGTCAAATAAAAATATCAGGATTTAACTATTTTAATATACATTTTTTTATTATAATACCTATCTCTGCCCCGCAAGTTTTTTTTGTGCAACTGACAGTCTTTATAATATGCACATAAAACTTATTTTTTCCCCTAGTTTTTTCAGGCCTGCATTGTTATGCCCAGGGTAGCTACCTAAAACCTATTAAAAACCTAAGCCAAGCTTAGGCATCAAGGGATATTTATTGAATTATTAATACCATGAACGAGTCTGAAATGTAGGCCAAGTAGATTAAGTTTCCGGGGAGTAATAAACAGTACCAAACAATAGATAGGAAGGTCAGTAATGTATTAACATCATATTGCAGAACAATTTTATGAGATTACTAATCACAATAACTAGATATTTTATAAAAAATACTTTTTACTTTAGTAACATGGGTATCTTACTAAAACTACAATTATTTTTTAAGACATCACTATATAGCAAAAACTACATACAATATATCAACATTTTAAGAATTTAGAAACTACTATACAATCAAGTTATGCGATTAACAAGTCACTATAATATTAGGACCTATAGAATATAGCACAATAAGAGAAGTGTGTGCACTTCAAAGGTGGCTCACATACATTACTCTTGAAAATCTAGGAAAATTATATGGTCAGTTCCTGTGGGATAGCAGGTAACCTACACAGTACAACCATCAATTTAATTACTAATACAAAAAAATAATTACATTTATTCACTGACATTATTACTAACTACTACAGTATTCGGTACTAGTTACTATTATACATTATTTAATACTCCTTTTATTTATCTGTAACACCAGCACTAGTTTCGCCATCAGGTTGACCTCCCTGGACATAGGCCTCCTCTAAAAGTCTCCACTCCTCTCTATCTCTGGCTATTCAGTGCCACCCTTTTGGTAGGTCGTCCTCCCACCTTCTCTGTGGTCATCCCCTTGATCTCTTCCCATCTCTGGGATGCCAATGACCTCTTCGGTCCACTTTTGTTTCGGAGATCTAATCACATGTCCAATCCAGCGCTATTTTAGTAATTTGATCTTGCGTGAGACATATGCCATGCCTTGTGGCCTTCCTAATTTTGGTCAGTCTCCACTTGACCTGCAGCTTAATGTGCAACATGCTTCTCTCCATCCCTTGTTGGCATGCCTTAAGTTTTTGTCTGTTTTTAATTACTTATACTATACTATACAAATAACAAAAAAATTATGCTCTTACAATTATCAGCAACAAAGTCATACTTTAAAATATTGGCTAAGCATGATATAATAATATAAAAATTACATTGTAATTGTGTAACAATTAACTCATACGTTAAATACCTACATAAGGTATTATATTACATTTGTTCTTTAGATACACAACTGTAACTTACTCACATTATTAAATCAACTCATAAAGTACATAAGGTATTATAATTACTTTTGTTCTTTGAATACTTAACTGTAAGATGCTCACATTATTAAAACATTAAGCGGTGATACCCTGTATTTCTCTATACTATAATCATGCTGACCCATGATGCTTTTGTGTAAATGATAAGCTCACAGTGGAACAAAATGAAACCCACCTGAAGACAGTTGGTTCCACCGCTTCATTCGAGCTTCTTGGTGAGCAACATTGCAGTACTACAGTAGGTACTGTACATTATAATATCGGAACCCACCCGTTTCTCCGGCCTTACAACGCTTGTGCGCTGCCTTGCCAGCAAAAGTGGTATTAACTCATCACAGCCGGTAGTGGCCGGTAAACTCCATAGTCGATATCGTGAGATGCTGACTTATCTCCCTTAAGATTCGTCGCTCCATTGCGGTAGTCTCGGGTATGTAGTATTCTTTGTTCTCCGTCCACAGCAGCTAACAACATAGCTCCAGCCATGGCTCGCATAGAAAATTTACTATAGATGGCATGGCTTCTAGAAAATGCTTAGGATATTTCCCATAGGCAGGTGGCCTAGTGACACAAACTTCCCATATTTCCTTGTACGAACTAGGGCAAAATTACACATGCCTTTTGTTTTTGTTTCTTGAAAGTTATTGTTATGTTTTGATATTGCTACGTGCTACCTCTATCGTTTGACACTTGATAGCGAGCTCGCAGCTGTCATCGGAGTTCTGTGATACCGATTACTGAGGTTTTAGGCCAAAGTACAAGAAAATGTTCATTCAATTTGGATCGCGATCGCTAACCCTCGAATGACGTTTCGTATTGGTTTCAAATGTCAAAATACAACCCATATTGAGCCCCTCGCAATCCCGATCAAGTTACATGATAAGGCAGCTGACTGGACTTGACAGTGACTGTGATTAAGACTTATTTGATTTGTAATTCACAAATAATCTCGAAATATTTAAATACAGATACTTGACACTGACAAATGCACAAAGTGCGACGCCGTAGTCCTCATATGAGGAAGAAAGAAGAAGGTAATCTCTTCAAAGCAGAGAAATATACTAGCTTCAAAGCTTCAAACCTCAGAGTAGAATTTTGGCGGGAACACGAAAAAATCATGTCTTTTCATTGTATTATTTTCTTAAACTTGTGTTTTTTCGCGTATTATTGATTAAAAATGGTAGTTTTATATTCATTGAGTGTTGAATTACATGCACGAGTGTGGGCAAGTGACAACTCAACTGAAAGTCGCCACAACTTTACTAGGGCATGACTTGGACTCGACTATGACTAATTTCGTGTGACTGACTGTGATTTCATGACATATTTGACTTGATTATAATATTAAAACTTGCAAATTCATAAACTTGACACTGGCAGAATGCACAAAGTGCGATGCCAATATTAAAGAAAAAAATATTTAAAAACTATGTCATAGACGTACCTAATTTAGAGTCTTACTTAAAAAACAGGTCCCTGCCCGTGGTCCACCTACATTAGTTCACCTGGGTGTACCAGGGTCATTTTTTCCCCCTTGGTCCGCCTCAAGAAAACTGGGTGTACCAGGAAATTTTATTTCTTCCCATGGTCCACCTCAATTTATGGTTTTTAGAATTTACTGCCCGTAGTCCACCTTGAAATAAAACTTTTCAACCTTAGTCACTGCTTAATCTTCTCTGTCCTTTACTAGCACGTACAACTTCCCGTCAGTGAGAAGTTTACAAAGCATCCTAAGCAGCGACTAAGTTTGAGCGGCGTTTTTAAGTAAAGCCCTTAGTGGAGACCTGTGTCTTAAAATCAAATCACCAACTATTCACTTCCTTGAACTGAACGTAGCGCCTTTTCTTATGTTACTATGAATCTATGAATATAATAATAAGTTTTAATTTTAAATTATGCAAGTTTCTTGATTTATCTCTGGTTATTTATTCCGTATTAGTCTTGGTAGCTAGCTTGAACTTTGATCACAAAATAGGCGCTTATAACTTTACTGTCTAACAGAGGGCGCTGTATTTTTCACCGAGCTAACTTTCAACCTCGCGGTTAGAAATCACCAAGGTAGGATAATATGGTAGGAGACTTTGCTAAGGACAATAATTATAGCAATCTCACAGTGTTACACACTACAGTAGCTCACGCTCAGGGCTCAGGTGTAGGTAGTAGGTACGTATCGCACCGAGAAACGCAGCACGACCTCCCGCTGCGCAGAGCTGCATTTTCAACATTGTATCTACATGGACCTGAAGTAGGTACCTCAATCTGTAAGACAAGTAAAACTAGAGACTTGAGAGTTTTGCTATCTCTCTCTGGCTTTTTTTAAGCGCAAGGGTTGTTGAATATGGAGCACGCGAAGTTTATAAAACACCTTACTACCTATATAACTAGAGAAACTGCACTATGTACTGTCATTTATTTAACACACAATGAGACTAAGTTACCAAGAACATACACTTACCAAGAACATACAGTCAGCAAGAACATACAGTTTCAAACAAAAAAATAATAATTGGGAGAAATCGGTGAACTTAAATTAAAAAAAAACATAGAACCTCTTCCTTTTTTGAAGTAGGTTAAAAACGCGTGGTACAACAATAATTAACACACGACAACGCGTCTCCGCGGCGCCTGCAAATCGCCGTCTACCTATTTACCTACCTTAGATAATAAGACAAAAAGGGGTTTTCACAGGGCGGCACTCAGTATAGGCATTGGTGGCGATCAGCTGCTTATGTTTGTAATCATTGGCGTATGAACTATGTAATAAATAATAATAATAATTCTTTATTTCGGACACATGATCCATATAAAAAACACAAAATAAAATAAAGAAAGTCAAAAAAATAATTTTAAATTTAAAAAATAACTACTTAGGTGGCAATAGTAAGTTGCAGTCAGGGTCAACTGTCAGCAAGGCTTTTTATTATCGTGTTCTTACACGTGTCAACTCTGGACATAAGTAAACGATGCAATTCGTTTGCGCTGTATTGCGTTAAACGAGTCCACTCGCGACTCCGTGTACATCTCGGAGGCACTACAATGTCTACAATACCATTTCAGGCCCATCAGGTGCCTGAAAATGTTATTGTAGGCCACACGTAACGCTGTTACGTAAGTGCTGTGCGCCTTCTGGGTGTATTTAGTCCAGAGTTGACACGTGTAAAACGATTGACAGAAGGATCGGAATAAAGTAAGTTTCACGTCAGGCGCCGCCTTAAAGAACTTTTTTGCAACCATGTTGCCAACTACGCAGAGAGACCTTCTCTGTCTTTCTATGTCTTCGTGGTCTGAAAGACTAGATGTCACAATGTGGCCAAGGTACCTGAAACTGCTTACTGTTTACCGGCTGCCCATTAAACCGGACTGCTGGCACATTTTGGGGTCGCTTTTCTGATCTGAAGACCATCATTTCGGTTTTTTTGGTGTTGTAAACTAAACCATGTCTGTGCGCATATCGTTCACAAACATCGACGAGCTTACGCAATCCCTTAACCGACCACCATATCGTCAGCATAACTCAGGTTGTTGACATATCTGCCATCCAGCCTGAGCCCGACGGGGGTGCCGCTCAGCTCCACGATCAAGTCGTTTACGTAGAGGTTGAACAGGTCAGGAGAGGTGAGCCCGCCCTGCCTCACGCCACAGGGCAGCCGGTAATCTGTAAAATAAAGAGATCTTCAAACACTTGTCGATTATTGCCGCAACCAAAAATCAGTTGTTTAGATATGACTAGGTAAGATGCTTAAGACCGGACTACATTTACCTCCGTGAAGTGTGAATATTATGGTGTGACTATCACTAAAAGCATTACGAGTATTATTATACCTAATAAGATATTTAGTTCTGCGGTTTTTACGCAATACTTAAGCATCTTTGTAATAGAATGCAATTAGGTACGCGACCAGCCAATCAGCGCTAGTTATTTCAACGTTTGGTCGTTACGCGTATCGATCTAAGCCGAAAGAAGGTACTTAACATTGTGAACATTGAAAAAACAGCTGTTCCATACATTTTGTCCAAGATCGATTAATCTTTTTGTATGGAACAGCTGTTTTTTTTTCGTGATTTCAGGGCTTGGTCCCCTAGTAAAAGTTGTTCATAATGATGAGTACAATGATATCCTAGAAGGATAACGGTATTCAAACTAACAACCTGTATTTGCTAAAAATGTCAGGGTGAGCTAGTTAAATTTCTATCAACCAGTTGTTGGAACTCGACAACTTGAATCACAATGTTAATGAATGACTAGACCGACTAGTGGTTTACATAATATTATTACATTACCAGTCTCATCCTTTGAACAAGAATATTTATTGACCTGTAGACGATAATGTAAGAAATGTCTATCCAAAGCTTGGAGGATCTAGAGATCCAAACGTATCGTTAACGTAGCGTGTACTTAAGTTAAGTAGATTACGTAAATAGGTAACTACGTATACCTATACCTACATACAAATCGATATTAAAATGTAGTGGTTTGCGTGTTTCCTTTTAATTTAAATCTTAGATGGTCAAGGGCATGCGTTTTTCCTTCAGTGTCGTTCGCAGATTTTTTCTACCATATAAATGTTATGAAGCTTACCCACGTTATTTAGATAGATACCTTCTTCTTTTTTAGTTATTGGCATCGCACGTTGTGCATTCTGTCAGTGTCAGGTTTATGAATTTTCAAGTTTTAATAGTATAATCAAGTCAAATATGTCATGAAATCACAGGTAGTCACACGAAATTAGTCAAAGTCGAGTCCAAGTCATGCCCTAGAAAAATTGTGGAGACTTTACTATGAGCTTCTACGGAGTTTTGAAAACAACACGAAAATACATGTTTCACCACATATATCACTTTTCCACACTCGTGCATGTAATTCAACACTCAATGAATAAAACACCAGCATTTTAAATCATTAATTCGCGAAATAACATACGTTTAAGAAAATAACAGAATGCAACGACATGATTCTTCCGTGTTCCCGCCAAAACTTCCAGATAGATACCTAAGTATCTTTGTTGTAATTAGCCTCTTCGTGAGGTTCGATTTTTGAATGATACTCAGTTTTATGAAAAAATATAACCGATCTTCGAACGATAACTCGGGTTTATGATAAAGGCTTAGGGCATTTTCCCATTTATGCAGGTGGCCTAGTGGTACAAACTTCCCATACCTCCTTGGATCAACGAGGCCAAAATGTCCCATGCCTTTATTTCTCAAAAAGAATCACAATTCACTTACACAGAGTGTGGCATAATGCACGGATAAACATTATTCCAATAATGGAAGACACCATAAATCGTGTTGTGTAAAAGTCGCATAGTTTTCGAGATATTTAGACAATAGTTTATTGTAGTGTATTATTTGACATTTCGAGTTATTAGAATAAGATTAATCAAGGAATTATTTCGATCTGTTTTTTGGTTAGTAGTCTTGGATAGATTTTTTTATCGAATTTACACTGCCATTTTGTATGGCGAGTATAATCCTTTATCCACTTGTTATGCGTCACCTGATTGTTATGGGACATGATTTAGCTTAGAAAAAGAGATTTTCCAAACATGAATTTAAAAAAAGTAATTTCCTGTAACTCGACAGATAGCGCAGACCTCAGACTAAACGTGTCAGTCAAAAACAGCATACTATTTTTGATAGGTGGCCTAAGAAATAAAATTAAAACTTGACATTGATGGACACGTCTGGTCTGCGCAAAGTCAGAGCCACCTACAATAAGCTTCTTTTTTTTAATTGACTGTCACAAAATCGGCAATTCTATTTTACACCTTGTATTTTAGTCTTGCGTATAGGTAAACTAAGAAATATTTTTTCGAAATTCAACCCCTAAAAAGGTGTAAACTTTTGTAAGTAAAAAAATCATTGTTTTTGTTCCATATTATTATAAAATAAGTACCTATTATATACCTATCTAGGTACTTTACTTACAGAACATTCATTTTCATAGAAAACGCGTCTATTTTCTTTTTTCATAGTGACGCAATATTCTCGTGATTTGGCCACTGCATTTAGTCCTATTAGTACCTAGCTACTTATGTAGGCACGATGCGTCGTGTCATACAGGACACGATGATCTTCCAGTAGACTAGAGTGACCACTAGTGTGGCCATGATAACTTTATCGTACTATTTATTTCTAAGGTAAACAAACATTCTTTAAGCAAATTAATCTCTAATCTAATTAATTTATTTAATTAAGCAATTATATTTATTGCAAGTGCCTCCTCGTTGATGCTAGTAATTTCTCATAATTATATCTCTGTGTTGTCATACATATACTTTGATTATATAAACAGGTATAATTATCATTGTACATATATATATTTATGTTTTATATATTAGTTTAACTATTATATATTAGTAACGTTGCATCACGCACGCGCAAACTGATATTTGTCATGAAGAACCTCCGGGACTGCACCCCTATTTCTTTTCTGAAACAAATTTACTTTGCGTTATGCCAATCAATAATACAGTACTGCATCACAGTGTGGGGCAGCGCAGGACAAACTATATTTATGACAGTAGAGAGAGCACAAAGAGCTTTAATTAAAGTGATGCTACGCAAACCGTTTTGCTTCCCCACTGACTCACTTTACGCTGAGTTCAAAGTCTTGCGTGTTATGCAGCTCTTTCTCTTTAATGCTGCCCTTAAAACTCATATTAGCGTAAAAACTCACTCTGACTACGATGCTGTCAAAAATAAACGTGCTTATAGAATTCCTGTCCCTCGAGCCAGTTCACTGATGGCTAAACGTAGTCCTGCATATTCACTTCCGTGCGTGTACAACATCATATGCAAGAGAGTCTGTCAGAAGCCAGATGTCACTAAAACTGCCTTTAAGAGATCCATCAGAGAATGGCTCTTAACGTTGTCCTATGATGAGACCAAAGGTCTTGTCCATGGCTTATATAGTGAGAGGTAGTTTCGAAACATAAATATCCGTCTTTTTGTGAAGAAAAAAGAAGGCGAAGAAATGAGTATGTTGATGATTATTTGTATTGTTTTCTTAAGTTAGTACTTTAAGTGCATGGTATTTTACTTGTACTTTCCGTCATTTAAATATGATGCCTTATATAATAGTTAGTTTAGACACATTAGAAAAACACTTGTATCTGTATTATCTGCACTCGGACTCCAAGATACAAGCTCTGTGCTTAGTTTGGGGCCCGTCGATTAACCGTTTTCTTATACTTAGAGTTGACTGAATACGCTGTTTTTGTTACTGGATAAGTCTGTGTACTTACTCTCTGTATATTTACTGTAATTTTTCTTCTGTTAAATAAATCTCTTTATCTTTAGTTTATTATAAATATTGTAGGTATTTTAAGTATTAGTATGTATTTTTACTATTATATTTTATTTTTTGTGTTAGAATAATATTATGGTACATGTTTATGATTTAACACACTTTTCTTTTCTTGCACACCCCGTCTTCTATGCGTTCTATAAATCCTTTCCATCCAAAGGTTGTTCCATGTTCCAATATTTAAGTTCATTAAATTATTTCTGTGTAATTCTTGGTGTGAACAATAAAGAGTTAATCAATCAATCTTTTCATGTGTCTTAATATTGGACTTGTTATTTTATATAATAAATTAATAGACCATTTGAAGCACATTTTTTGACGGGCTGGTTTTTTGGGTTACATTTTCAAGAATTTAACTAAAATCGACGCCATTGTTATGATCTTGGATTTAATTTGGTTTCATATATACGTCACAAACCGCGCATACAAATAATTAACGGTAATTAATAATTGAATAACATTTAATTTTAAATTTTAAAGTCTGTGAGGTCTCAGGTCCAAATTTATAAGCCGCCTGGCCACTCAGCCTATACGAACTTACTTTTACTGAGCTCTTTGGAGTTTATCTTAACCTTACCAATAGTATAAAGAGGAAAAATCTGTATGTTTGTAACGAATAAACTCAAAAACTACTGGACCGATTTAAAAAAACTCTTTTGCCATTAAAATGCTACATTATCCTTGAGTAACATGGGCTATATTTATTACTAGAAAAAATTAGGGATCCCTACTAAAATTTCAATAATGTTACCCAAGGTGTAAAAAACATTGCCATAGAATGTCTTTTATCGCTTGAATTTTTTTTCTATAATGTTAAAGAACATTATTAATATCTACAAAAAACTTCGCGATATCATATTTACATCTGAATGAAATTTTTTGAAGTCGGTTAATAATTTGTATTTACCCCCATGCGAAGCCGGGGCGGGTTAGCTAGTGTTAAATACAGATAATAGACTTCGATACGTACCTTCCACGGGTTTATACAGAGACTTATTTATGTATAATACTTGTATTTTAGTTATTATCCACCTAAATATTAAATCTAAATATTTTAATTTCGGTCTGTCGTTCGGTCGTTCAATGACAGTAGTTTAATTCGCTTTAATAATTTTAAACGACCTAGTACTTACCTACTTAATTTTTTTATGTATGTTTTGCCACAGAATGAATAATAGTACTACGGTTTTGCGTAAGTGACCATGAAAAATCGGAATGTAGAATTCTTAAACGAGTTACGTAGGTTTTTAAGTATTACAATACTTACTCACTTTCCAAAACTAAAAATCTTTCAGTGCTTATCATGTCGCAGTAGAGGTATTTAGTCGAGCAACGCTCGATTTAATAAAAAAAATTTGTGATGTTCTCTTTTTTTGATGTACCTAACTTTTTATGGAATAGATAGGTACAAATTATATAATAAGTACATATTCATAATATTTTAGTGACCGCGCTGTTGATGTGTTGTTGTGATGTATATGATATGTATGTATACCTACTGAATACATGTGATAGTTATATTTACAATTACTAAGTATTCATTGTAGGAACCTACTTCGAAGTATGTGTCGTGAATTATTATTGGTGCTAACTTTTTCGTCTACTCTCCTATTACGTGGCAGGAGACTTTGCCATAATCTGTGGCTTGGAAAAAAAGGTAAAAAAATATACAATGTGTAAAAAAATGTGCAACAGGGTTAAACAATACTGGAGGGAATGTGTGTACCTACTCATGAACAATGAACAACTTTTATTATGCGTCTAACGCTGAAATCGCATTTTTTTTTGCCAAGGTCAATGAATTGTTGTATGGAACAGCTGATAATGTTATCAAGATTTCAGTATTGTTGAAGCTTTTTGTTACATTGTATAAACAATATTTTTGTGACATCCCTATAAAATAATGAATTTTGACGAGTAGAGGTGCGTTCGGATAGCCTATGGCATTATTAGCATTGTCGAAATTGGCGTTGACGTAAAGCGTTCGGTTTGAGAATTTTGCCATGTTTGCCACTTTTGTCCCCTACCCAAAACGAACGGTACAGTCACTAGGGTCTAGCGGGCATGTCAAACAAATGTCACAGGGACAGCACTTGACAAACAAAACTCCAAAACACCGCGAAAACCAAACGTCAAAATCTTAATATCAAAAAACGATCACAACGATCCCATGTCACGAGGTGGGTCAAAAGTGGCAGATTACGATGGCATTTTTTTACCTATCCGAACGGTGAGCGAAAACAGATAATATAATGCAACCTTTGCACACACATTCCCAAAACGAACGCTACATGTGATCATTATTGGCATTTGTAACAGTTATTTTTGCTACCAAGGGGCTATCCGAACGCACCTTTGGTAACTAATAATTTGAATTTGTATAAAGAAGGAAGACTTTTAAGTGTGTCAAAAATTAATATCTAGAGAAATCTTACGTAAAACATTATCATGGTCACTTCATTTGTAAGACATTAATTTCAAATACCTATGTTCTAAGTCAGTGGTTTTGTTGTAGTTTAAATTAAGAGGCAGGATCAGTATTGATCATGTATTGGCATGCGATATGCAATGAATTATTTATTGAGTCAGTAATTCGCGAGCATTAAAAAGAATTAAACGTGTATCGGCCAGTAAAATTACACTTGTGTAGTTATAATAATTTAGTGTTAAATTGTTTTTAGTGAAGTGGTAATAACAGTCAATCAAATATTTACGGTCGACCTCGTGGGATTTTTCATTGATTTGGCGAGTTAATGTTTTTGGTAGTATAATAGAAGACAGATTAACTCCTAATGTAGATATTAGGTATAAAGCATAATCAGCCGTTTAAAAGGTATTCCACTGCTGGTCATATCATAAGACAGCTCTCGAAGGGCGATTGACCCATATATAAAACCCTGGCCCAGTTGCGGATTGGTGGATTCACATAAACTATTGAATGTCTTCCGGGACGTATGCAGGCTTTCTCACGCGGTACGGGCCCGGGATTTGAACCCTTCATGATTTATACTATAACAAGAAATACTTACATTACAAAAATAATTTATAAAAGTAACTCACTAAGTACAGCTACCGTCTCACTACACCAACTTAACTAGGTATACTAGACTACTTTAATTTCTTAGTTTATTCCTATAACTAAGACCAAACCAAATATAAATACATAACTTTTATCTTGCAGTAGATAAAGTGAAGAAAACCCCGACCATGTGCGAGCTGATCTCGCATACGTACTTAGTAACCCACGGAACCTTCTAAATAAAACGAAATTTAATAGATTTTCTGGCCCGGGTAGGTAAGATAAACCCGTGTTTTTAATTGTAATCGTTTCTCCCTTGAGACCGGAACAAACAACCCTAGTTCCATAACAATAAGTACATATAAATGTCCAAATGCATAGGTTACGCGTATCAGTTTCACTAAGCCGTAAGGAACAGCAACACGCAAAAGAAAAACAAGGACGCGGCCGCACGCGCCTCGGTCTCTTTTTTCACTCCTTGAAAAAAGGCACTGGATGTGATCAAAACTACACTCAGATTATTATCTGACTTAATCAAACAAGAGTAATCAAATGAATAAATGAAAGAAGAAAGAAAGAAAGAAAATATAATTTATTTTGCAACATCATTACAAGTAATACAACTTTAATATAATTACAGTCCTGTGATGATGTCACAAAAATTAAACAAAAAGAACACTACTTAGATAGGTAATAATAATAGGTATATAAGTTCTGTATATATATATTCATTTTGCCGTTAATAAGTGTAAAACATAGTTGACAAAAATTGTAAGTTTTGACATAAGGAACGGGCCTAATAAAAAAAAAATAAGGCTGATCTGTCATTTTCTCGAGGATGAATGGCATTTATCTATGAAATAGCTGACTTCTTTTTCGTAAATTCAGGGTTTATCAAGACTAAAATAAATACAAAACAAACATAATAAATTAAGAATTTAAATTAATTATGCCTTAGATCCCTCTAAGGCATAATAGGATTACCTGGAGCGGCCTTATTGCTAAAAGCAGGCAACCTTATTTATTTATTTGGTTTAACTCCTTGTTAGACAGTTTCACCTAAGAACTTTTTACCTACCTGTATGTTGTATTAAATAATTATTTATTTATTGTTTCATCTTATTAATAACTTAAAAACTTTATACATTTATCTAAGTACCTAAGCCTAATTGGCATATATTAAAGTGATAAAAATATCGTAACCTCTAAGCTTGGCCAATCCTCCCTCTAAGGCATAATAGGAAATCCTATTATGCCTTAGAGGGAGGATTGGCCAAGCTTAGAGGTTACGATATTTTTATCACTTTAATATATGCCAATTAGGCTTAGGTACTTAGATAAATGTATAAAGTTTTTAAGTTATTAATAAGATGAAACAATAAATAAATAATTATTTAATACAACATACAGGTAGGTAAAAAGTTCTTAGGTGAAACTGTCTAACAAGGAGTTAAACCAAATAAATAAATAAGGTTGCCTGCTTTTAGCAATAAGGCCGCTCCAGGTAATCCTAATAATAATAATAATAATAATAATAGGAAATCCTATTATGCCTTAGAGGGAGGATTGGCCAAGCTTAGAGGTTACGATATTTTTATCACTTTAATATATGCCAATTAGGCTTAGGTACTTAGATAAATGTATAAAGTTTTTAAGTTATTAATAAGATGAAACAATAAATAAATAATTATTTAATACAACATACAGGTAGGTAAAAAGTTCTTAGGTGAAACTGTCTAACAAGGAGTTAAACCAAATAAATAAATAAGGTTGTGTGGCGACATTAGTGCCACCACTCACGCACACATTCTCACGCACACAAGTGTGTGCTGTATTCACCAGTGCACGCGAGAGAGCGAGACAAACACAGGCGCGCTCCGAGCGCAGACGCTCCCGCGCCGAAATCAACCGAACGCAACCAAACGTTCGTTCGGTTCAGCCAGTCCGGCTCTCACTTCCGCACACGACACACGTCGACATCCGCGACCCTCGCCTCTCACGCGCACTGCACTATTACTTCTGTTTAACTCTCTATTTGTACCTACTTACAAACTAGACCTATATATTGTGATTTTGGCATTATATTCGTGTGGACTAGTACGGTGTTTCATTCACGACGGAGCAGACCCTCACACTACCACGCGAGTACACCAAAAATCCACATTGGTGACCTTTCCGACTCGCGCGCGCGAACGTGAAGACAGACAATCCGTTCGCCAAACAGTGCAAGTGCAGTGATCGAGTGCGGTAACAAACAAACAACAGCAACAAGCCACGCAACCGCCGCAATTCATACCACGGCGGACATCTTGTTTGTTGCATTGACTGACTCAACGACGCCAAAAGAAACAATAAAGCTATACACAGCTACTATGATAGCAGTAGCACGTGCAACTCAGCAGAAAAATCGACTCGCCCACTACGACATCGACTCGCCCGCCGCCGTGCGCCGCCGCCGCTCGTTCAAGGACGGAGCTACACGTGCTCTGGCCGCGCCGCGTACCAACACAACAACGCGCGCAGACGCCGCGCCCTCGACACCACCGAGTTGGCTCCAGACGAGCAGTAGTTGCCGGTTTTCGTTCCTGCCGTGCCGCACCGGCTGGGAGCCAGTCATCGTGAACCGGGCGTTCAAGTCCTGACATCGTGACTCGCCGTGCCACAATAGCGACGTGCGTGACCGCATAATTGCAAAGTCTTGCAATCCCGCCGTTCACGGAAACCGACAACGACGCCAGCATCACGACTCGACGACGGCCGGCCAGCAGACAACGCACGCGGGACCGGTACCTAACCTCCATCCGGACCCGGGCGTAGCGGCCGCGTACAGGGAGTACCCATTCTACATTCCCGGTGAGCGAACTCCAATACTAATACCTACTTCATCAACAAACTTTGCAACGTACAAACAGTGCTGTGTTCATGTTCAATTCCGTCCAAACTGTTTTCCGTGCGTTTCAAAACAAACAACTTTGAACAATTTTCGCCACTAAATACCTATAATATATACCTATGAACATTATACTTAAACATAAGTTTATATACCTTTTGCGTACTTGTTTGCTATAGTATCACTTAAGGCCCTACATTCACAGTATCACTTAAGGGCCATACTGAGTTACCAAAAATTTAATAATTTGGTTTCGAAAAAAAAGAAGTTAATACAATTTTAGCTTGTAAGTTGTATGTCTTAGTTATTAATTAATTTTATCATTTTATTACGTGCATAGAGGTACTGATTTTGAAATTTTAATATTTTCAACAGTATTTACTTACTGCCTACTTATTGTTTTTTAACGTATTTTAGCGATTTATTAGTATCGCTAAATAAGTTGTGTTTTAGTATAAGTGGCGTCCGATTCGTAACCCGTTTTAGAGTGTAACACATTCACTTCCGGTTTCCGATCCACAACTTCCGTTCCGTTCCGTTCACGTCCGGTTTCTTTTCTTGGTTCTCTGTTCTCCACGATAATGGCAACCTCGGAAGAACAGATTAAATTGCTGCAAGACCAACTTAGACAGCTGCAGTACCAGCAAGACCGACGGGCAATGGCAGTATCCGTGAAATTGCCTGCATTTTGGGCCGACAAGCCCACAGTCTGGTTTGGCCAAGTGGAGGCTCAATTTGAAATTGCCGGAATAAAACAAGACAGGACGAAGTACAGCCACGTAGTAGCCATGCTAGACACCAAAATTGCCGGCGAAGTAGCCGATATTATAGAACGGCCACCGGACACGGACTGCTACCAATATCTAAAGACGGAGCTAATAAAACGATTGTCCGCCTCGAGGGAGGACCGAGTCCGGCGTCTCCTCGGGGAAGAAGACATCGGCGATCGTAAGCCGTCACAATTTCTGCGCCGTCTGCGCTCTTTGGCCGGATCAGAATTCAAAAGCGACGACATTATTCGTCAGCTCTGGATGCGCCGCTTGCCAGCAAATGTGCAGGCTATTTTGACCGCACAGGAAGACCTGCCCCTCGAAAAGGCAGCAGATATTGCGGACAAAATAGTCGAGGTTGCAACACCCGCAGTTCACGCCGTATCTGCGCATACTTCGGATTTGACACAGCTGTCCCTTCGGGTCGAACAGCTGACAAAGTTGGTAGAAGCACTCGGCTCTGACTCACGATCAAGGTCACGCTCGCGCACAAACAAGCAGAGGTCTAATTCTGCGTCCAGGTCTACGTCTTCGGGATCCTTGTGCTGGTACCACCGCACCTATAAAACTAAGGCTGTAAAATGCGCAAGCCCGTGCAGCTGGAAAAGCCAGGAAAACGCCAACGGCAGTCAGTAGACGCGGCGACTGACTGCGACACATCTGGCCGCCGCTTATTCGTGACCGACAAGGCGACAGGGCGCCGATTCCTAATTGACACCGGTAGTGACCTTTGTTGCTATCCTCAACGTTTAGCCAAGGGCCACGTTTCCTCGTCAAATGAGTACCAACTTGCTGCTGCAAACGGCAGCACAATTAACACGTACGGCAGCCTATCCTTACGCCTCAATCTGGGGCTACGTCGCGATTTCCAATGGAGTTTTACAATCGCCGACGTAGAAACTCCAATAATTGGGTCAGACTTCCTCAGCTACTACAACTTGCTCCCCGACCTTCGACGCATGCGTTTAATCGACGGGAATACAAGCTTGACAGCAACAGCTTCAGTCGCCCATGTGAACCAAGTAAGCGTCAAGGCCGTTTCCGTCAACGATGTTTCACCATATTCCAGGCTTCTCCTAGAATTTCCAGATTTGACCCGACCTCCAGGCCTTCCACGGCAAGTCAAGCATACAACGGCTCACCATATCGTAACCACCGATGGCCCGCCCGTTTCTTGTCGTCCACGTCGCCTCGCTCCGCAGAAGCTGGTCGCGGCCAAGAAGGAATTCGACGATATGGTGAACTGCGGAACAGCTAGACCATCAGATAGTCCTTGGGCTTCACCACTACACATGGCCAAGAAAGGAGAAGGATGGCGGCCATGTGGTGACTACCGGGCTCTGAACGCCAGGACTGTTCCAGATCGGTACCCTGTCAGACACATCGCGGATTTCTCGCAGAACATTGCAGGTGCTACCATCTTCACCACAATAGACCTGGTGAAGGCCTACCAACAGGTGCCAGTTCATGAAGCGGACATCTGCAAGACCGCGATCACCACTCCGTTCGGGCTGTACGAGTTCCCTTTTATGACGTTTGGCCTTCGGAATGCTGGACAAACATTCCAGCGGTTCATCGACGAAGTCGTCAGGGGACTCGACTTCTGCTACCCATACGTTGATGATGTTCTGGTATTCTCAAATTCACCTGGAGAACACCTGGAACATCTGCGCATCTTGTTCCAACGTCTGGTCGACTATGGAGTCGTAGTCAACGCTTCCAAGTGCGTGTTTGGCGCTGATGAGGTCACGTTCTTGGGATATCGCATCAACAAAGATGGCTCGCGTCCACCTACGGACAGAATAGAAGCTCTGCAGAACTACGATCTGCCGAAGACCGTACAAGGCCTTCGTAGATTCCTCGGCATGATCAACTTCTATCGCCGCTTTCTTCCTAAGGCAGCTGAACTCCAAGCGCCACTCATCGACATTTTAGCTGGCTCTAAACTCAAGGGGGCGAAACCAGTGCCCTGGACGCCCGACCTTGAACTCTCGTTCCAGAAGTGCAAGGAGAGCCTCGCCAACGCTACCCTTCTTGCTCACCCAGTTAGCGACGCTACATTGGGGCTCTTCACGGACGCCTCTTCAGTTCACGTTGGGTCTTGCCTCCAGCAGAAAGTTGGGAACCACTGGCAGCCTTTGGCATTCTTCAGCAAGAAGCTAACGGACAAACAAGCTCAATGGCCCGCGTACTATCGCGAACTCCTCGGGGTATACGAAAGTGTGCAACATTTTCGTCACCTGCTAGAGGTTCAAAACGTCACGATATACACGGACCACAAGCCTCTCATCTACGCATTTACCCAACGCCGCGAAAAACTTCCTCCTGTCCAGCTCAACCAGCTGTCCTTCATCTCCCAATTCACAACTGACGTTGTACACGTGAAGGGTGAGGACAACGTGGTTGCGGACGCTATGTCCAGGATCGAAGCCATCTCACTAGAAGAGAGTTTCGCAGCATTGGCAGACGAACAGGCTACAGATGAAGAGCTCCAGGATGCCATGACCAACTCCTCACTCAAACTGGAGAAAATTCTCATCCCCGGTTCCGACACATACATTATCTGCGACACATCAAATGGAAAGCCGCGACCATTCGTGACACCTTCGTTTCGCCGCAGCTACTTCAACAAGATTCACAACCTCAGTCACCCTGGTGCGCAAGCATCTGCACGCCTGGTGGCTGACCGTTTTGTCTGGCCGTCTATCAACAAAGACTGCCGGAAATGGGCTCGCGAATGCCTGCCATGCCAACGCAGCAAGGTGTCGAGGCATACTGTGACGCCCTTAGGAACATTTTCCACACCAACCAACCGATTTCGCCATGTCCACATAGACATCATTGGACCCATGCCTTCGAGTAAAGGATTCCAGTATTGTCTAACGGCCGTGGACAGATTCACCCGATGGCCAGAGGTCTGGCCCATGGTAGGAATCACGGCAGAGGAGGTCGCCGAAACTTTCACGAGTAATTGGATTGCTCGTTTCGGCGTTCCTTCCACCATAACCACGGATCAAGGTCGGCAGTTCGAGTCTGCCTTATTCAAAGGTCTGTTAAAGCACTGCTCCATACAACGCACCCGCACCACCAGCTACCACCCATGTGCCAATGGTATGGTGGAGAGGTTACACCGTCAATTGAAGGCGGCCCTCATGTGCCACGGTGGTACATGGTGTGCTGCTCTACCTCTGGTGCTGTTGGGCATGCGAGCAGCTTTAAAAGAAGACCTGCGGACCTCGGCTGCCGAACTCGTATACGGCGAACCCCTTAGGCTACCCGGTGAATTTCTAAGTCCTCCAACTGGGACCGAATCCGCCGAAGAAATCCGCGACTTCACATCACAACTGCGCAGCCATATGGCTGACCTCAAACCCGTGACTGGATCGCGCCATACACAACGTCGCCCATTCATATTTAAGGATCTGCCCACATGCACCCACGTTTTTCTAAGGGACGACTCCGGGAAGGCGTCATTGAAGCCTCCCTACACTGGGCCTCATCTGGTAAAGAGCAGAGATGAGAAAACGATTAGTATTAACGTGGGGAACAGGGAAGTCCAGGTTAGTCTGGACCGAGTAAAGCCGGCATTCATTGAGGAGGCACCACCGACAACAACAAGCCCTCTTCCACCGACTCCACTCCATAACCCATCCACTACACCAGCCCCACTCCGTAACCCATCCACTCAACCAGCCCCAGTCCCTACTCCACTTTCCCCTTATGTCACACGGTCAGGACGCCACGTCCATTTTAAGACGCCCATTGACATGTAATTGTAAATATTGTTATTTTATTAGGGGATAAGGAATTTATAGATTGTTATTATAATTATTTTTTTTAAGCATGGGTACTTTTCTCCGTGGGTGGGTGGTGTGGCGACATTAGTGCCACCACTCACGCACACATTCTCACGCACACAAGTGTGTGCTGTATTCACCAGTGCACGCGAGAGAGCGAGACAAACACAGGCGCGCTCCGAGCGCAGACGCTCCCGCGCCGAAATCAACCGAACGCAACCAAACGTTCGTTCGGTTCAGCCAGTCCGGCTCTCACTTCCGCACACGACACACGTCGACATCCGCGACCCTCGCCTCTCACGCGCACTGCACTATTACTTCTGTTTAACTCTCTATTTGTACCTACTTACAAACTAGACCTATATATTGTGATTTTGGCATTATATTCGTGTGGACTAGTACGGTGTTTCATTCACGACGGAGCAGACCCTCACACTACCACGCGAGTACACCAAAAATCCACAGTTGCCTGCTTTTAGCAATAAGGCCGCTCCAGTTCCGCATTGATTAAGTTTATTGAATTATTTCTGTGTAATTCTTGGTGTTTACAAAAAAAGAGTTAATCAATCAATATTGGTAGGCATTGCACACAGCGACATCTAGCCCTAAACTAAGCAAAGTTTGAATTATGGGAACTAGAGCATCGAACACGTTTTGTTTCAGTTACAGTAATTACTAATTAATCGCGCCATCTTGTGTCAGGTTGCGGCACTACGCTAATTGCATGACACTGTGCCGTGACCCCAGGTTTTGGCGGTCCAAAACCTGGGGTCACGGCACCCCACAGATCCAGTCACAGCTGTGCCCTAGGGCACGGCAGCCGTATATACCACAATGTTGTTTTTTTTTACGCGTCAACGCGATCTAATGCGTAAACGTAGTTCATAGAATACCTACTAACTTAGGTAAATAGGTACATAAATTCATATTTATTCGTTCTTCGATACTACGTTCGTTACACAAATATTTGTCCTGAGCCCACCCTAACCCACAACCTACAGCTCTGAAAACAGAGGCGCTGAACTGACCTATAAGTAAGGCAGCTTCAATATAATGGCGGCTTCTATTAGATACAAGTTCTATCAGATAAACCTACTAGGACCTCAAGGCGAACTCTTTCTGGGGCCCCAGGGCAAGTGTGACCCCGGCGACCAACGGTCCGTTTACAAGGTACTCTGTGGCCGAGGTCCGTGTCGTCTGAGGTGCCCTTGAACTAATCGCATATTAAAACTAAAGGCATGTGAAATTTGGTCTAATTGATACAAGGAGGTAGGGGAAGTTTGTAACACTTTGAGCCACCTGCGTATGCAAAATGTCCTAAGACTTTATTAGGTCTAGCGCCGTCTGCGCATGCCCGTCAGAGGCCAAGCAAGAACAAGAGTCATTCAAAAATATATAGTATATATTAAAAAAAAATACAATTAGGTACAATTAAGTGAGTTGTATTTTATTCATATCATGTAGGTGAGTAACCCAAACAAAATTTATTGTCTTCATTAAAATACCTAAATTCAGTTTGATAAAAATATTTCACGAACAATTATTATTTAATTTGGCTCGTGACAACATAGAGATTCCAGTCTTCAATTCACGACTTTAGTGTCTTCAGCGCATATAAGTTTATATTTATCTATCTTTTTTTTTAATAGGTACGTGTCTTTAACACAAGTAACATAATTTTTTTTATTCAACCAACTTCATATTAATATGGGTCCTCCTCGGGAGTATACCCTTTTCAATTCAAAAAAAGAATTTTCAAAATCGGTCCACAATTGACGGAAAAATCGGTGTGAACACACATAAAAAAAACATACATACATACCCCCTTTTTCGAAGTCGATAAAAAAGCTTAATTATGCAAAAATCATACTGGGTAGTAGAACTCGGCTATCTGAACTCTCTTATGTTGTGTTTTATATTTATCTAATTTATAATGCAATAGAGTAACGATACGAGCTAGTCGTTCGCCTGGTGGTAGTCATCACGCCTGCCTTTAACAGCAGCAGTGCAACAATTATGAACAGCACTGTGATTCATCCTGAAATATTGAGTCCCATATGGTTCATACAATCACCCATGAACGATACTTATTGTACACAGACGCACGGCTCACCGTAGACCGGCGGAAAGAAAAAGAAATTAACTGATACCATTCTCTACATGCCCATAATTTCATTCTTAACATTGCCCTTCAAACCGAAACACACAACAACCACACAAATTACTGGGCGTGAAGAGATTTGACATCTTATATCTCAGGGTGCCGAATTATGTTCGCAAGTTAACAATTCTAGCACTGTTCTAGTAACAATTCTACTGTTTGGGCAGGTGTGATGCTTACCACCAGGCGAATACCTTTCTCACTCGTCTCGGTACTATATTACATTTAAAAAAATGCTTTTTTTAATTGACATATATTTTACAAAAAGAAAATCTTATACTAGATAGATACATCATAGGTTTTGATAAATAATATGTCTAGATAGAGTCTCGTACTGTTTATGAACGAAAATTACAAGCCAACATTATTATACTAGTGTGCGTGACAGCCATGTCTTACACTCGCGTTGCACCATTGTTGTTGTTATAGTGTGCGTGAATAAGAGGCTAACAGTTAACCGCTATTTTTATCGACGCGTTTAGGATCAATCAGTCTATCTAGACATATAATTTATCAAAGATCATAGGTATATACACTTTGAGATGCGAGATTTTTATTTAACTTTTTTTCTAATTTTATTTCAGTTTCTATCAAATGCGAGCAGTAAAGAAGGACACAAGATGATATACATAACAAAAAACAACAAAAATACCAGAAAACCAGAAATTAAAAGTGTGCTGCGAAACGCTAATTAAGGAAATAGCATAATTAAGTGTCTACCTAATGTTTAAAGTTAAAAATAGTCCAACTAATCGCACTATAAATTTAAGTATACAAAAAACAGAATAAAACTTAACTTTGAAAAATAAGGCACAAAATCATGACGAGAAAAATTTAAGTACTTTAAAATATTTAAATTTAATACGATTAAAATTGGAATTGACCACATAAAAATAATTAACTTTAGTTTTAGCTAAGTGATTACACTATATTGGTCTGGATATCTCATTTAGCTTCCTAATAAATCATACTTGTACGTATTACAATTAACAATTTGTATCAAAAACATAAGTACGTGCCGACTAAACACTATCACAAATAGCAAAATTGATCTTATAGTTCGTCACCATTAGAATAAATTCCCAAAAACGCATGTATGGCAAAATTAATTTTGGTCTAAAGTAGAGGCAAACAAAATAAATTGCACTGTTTATTTAAATTTTTACTCCTCGAAGAAGGATCAAAATTATACAAAAAAAAGTATAAAACCGTAAGCAGTCCAAGCATCGTAATACAAACAAAATGAGATTGAACCTGCTGAACGTGGCAGTGACCCAGTTCTTCAAGGTCCTGCAGGCCTCCAGGTCTACATTTCTGGTGAGGAGTCTACTGAGTGCCTTGGCACTGTCCAGGGCTCTGGTGCCGACGGGGTGGCCTGACGACTATCCATTAAGAGGTAAAGGTAAAAAAATATATAGTTTGTGCATAAAACTAACCGTCGCGTTGTAGGATTTGCTGCTGTGTTAAAGGCATAAGATATTTTGGCCTAGTTAGTACAAGAAGTTACCTTTGGGAAAGTATTATATGGCTACATACGTATGGGATAAGTATGCCTTAACCTTTTTTGTTTAGGGAGCAATACCCAAAGCAAGGTTGATATAGCAGTTGTGTCTGTCGTAATTTGCCAGAATGAATAACAGGGTTCATGTCGAATACCCTGTCTTACTATTTAAACGTCGTAAATTGTTAGTTCGCCAAGACAGTTCTCTTTCTGCCCATCCTTCAATTTATTTAACCAGTTTTTTCGTAACCAAACCAAATGTTTCTTATTTGAACTTCAGATGGTGATCATTTCGACTTGATCGTGGTGGGGTCGGGATCAGCAGGCGCGATAGTAGCTGCGCGGTGTGCGGAGGAACCCTCGCTTCGCGTGCTGCTTCTGGAGGCAGGGGGAGATCCGCCCCCTACCAGTGTGGTAACCAACTCATATATTGAAAATTCTTCATGTTTTTTTCTTGCCATTATTTTGGTCAATCACGGTAATTTTAACACAACACTAAACAAAATGAATTTATCTTGTTCTGTCGTACTATGACTTGGAGGAGCTAGACTATATAGTTTTAGCATCGAAGTACTATTAGGGTTGCTACTTGCAAGCATTTCAAACTATTTGCGACAGTGGCGTCTTTACTCTTCTTTGCCACACTTTAACTACATAAAGTCATCACTTCAAGTAATCAGAGCTAGGGTATTCCTTTAAAGTAGTCTTCTATTTGGAGAGTTTAGCTCCTTAAATTTTGTCATCACTTGTTTAATATATTGATTACTATTTTTGGAAGAGTGATTCTTGCGAATAACTTTTGGGTTTTGTTTTTCGCAGAGACCGTGTAAACAGGTTCCTTTTAATTATTATTTCAGATTCCCAGTCTCTTCGTAACTCTTTCTGGTACAGAGTATGACTGGAACTATAAAGCTCAACTAGACCAAGGCATTGGAAATGGTCGAACTGAACGTAACATACATTACCAACGAGGAAAAGTTCTGGGAGGATCTTCCTCTGTCAATTACTTGGTCTACTCTAGAGGAGTGCCCCAAGATTATGACGATTGGAGCTTAGTAGCACCAGGCTGGGCTTGGAGCGATGTTCTATATTACTTCAAGAAATTTGAAGGTATGACTGATCCTTCGGTTTTCACACCAGAAAATGCATTTCTTCACTCCAAAAAAGGACCTGTGCTAGTGTCCCGTCCAGCTGATGACCCAGTAGCAGCAGAAATAAACAAAATAATGTTGGCTTCGTATAGAGAAATTGGTATACCGACAGTTTTAGAAAGCAATGGCCCTGAAATCTACGGTGCCAGCCGACCTCATTTTACATTTGCAAAAGGAAGACGATCAAGTACTGCTGAAGCTTATTTAAGGGGATCTGAAAATTATAAACCAAATCTACTTATAGCAAAGTATTCAAGAGCGACAAAAATATTGATTCAGCAGAACAATCATGACGGGACTCTTCAAGCTTATGGTGTAGAAGTACTTTTAAGCAACGGAAAGAAAATTAATGTTTTCGCTAAGATGGAAGTTATAGTATCCGCTGGGACTATCGACACCCCGAAGCTGCTTATGCTTTCTGGAATTGGACCTCGAGAAGAACTAGATAGAGTGGGAATTGCAACAATCATCGATCTTCCTGTTGGCAAAAATATGCAAGACCACGTGTTTGCTCCAATGTCGTTTACCGGGAAACCAGGTTTGCAGACGGCTTTGAACAATCTCGCTGTACCAACACATTTAGATTCCTTTCCTGTTCCATTCCAAACCACATTCTACAGGCTCAATAGTGTTCCTACTATACCTTTTGACGTACGGCCCCAGTTCCAAACATTCAATCTGTACATTGGGGCTACAGCTTCCCTTCTATTAAAGTTCGGATGTATAGGATATGGTTATAACAGCCGTATTTGCTCATCACTGGCCAAGGCCAATATATACAGGGAAATTTTTGAAAAAACACAAATTCTTCTACATCCACTATCAAGAGGAAAAGTAACATTAAAAAGTAGTAACCCATTAGATGATCCATACGTTGAATCAGGGTTTTTAAGGGAGAGACAAGACATAGACAATTTAAGAGAAGGCGTAAAGTTCATGATGCGATTAGAGAACACTACCTACTTTAGAAGATATGGTGGTCAATTCGTACGACAGGATTTACCTGAATGTGATGCATTTTATTATAATTCTGATGAATACTTGGATTGTTATATCAAAAGCTTGGTTGGTCCAATGTTACATCCAGTTGGAACATGTAAAATGGGACCAACTGGCGTTGTGGATGAACGCTTGAGAGTTTATGGCATTAGAGGTCTGAGAATCGCAGACGCGTCTATCATGCCTGAAATTCCTAGTGGAAATACGAATGCTCCAACGATGATGATTGGCGAAAAAGCCGCAGACTTGATCAAAGAAGACCACGGTATCATACAATTTATACACCGGCAAACCTAAATTCAGTGCAACGAGTTTGTTTGCACCAAGTTTGTTGTATAAGGATTACCAGTCATAATTATAGGTAAATGTATAAGGTATACAAGTAAAGGTTGAGCAATTATTTATGTAACTGTGTTAGTAATAGTGATACCACTTTGTAATGAAATAAATTGTGATAAGAATTTGGCAATTTTAATGAAGTTATTAGACCGGAATTGAGGTTAGTAGTGTGTCTCAGGTCAAAGAAGAATTTAAATACACTCGATGAGAAAACGCAATGTGAGCTAAATTTAGTTCTCTGCTGAAAATTTAGTTCTCATGTATCTATGTACATATTTTCATATTCATTATGACGAAAAAAAGAGTGATAGAGCTCTAAACGAGGTTAGCATTTATTGTTTCATGGTTTAACTATATGCGACTACGAGAAAAAAATATTTTTTGTTTTTTCTTCAAAACTTTAATTAATTACTAAAACATATGTAGATTTTACTAATAATATTCCAACAATAAAATTAAGAACTATATACAAAACAAAATAATAAAATTAAATACCAATAATAATATAATATTAATTATTTAATATTTTTTTAATTAAATTAATTATTTTTATTTAATTAATTAAATTAAATTAAATTTGTTTTTTCTTCATTTTATTATGTAACTTTATAGGTAAACAGGACAGGATAAAAGTAATGAAGCTACTGAAAAAATAACACGTTTTTTTTTAGTTTATTAACTTTGCATACTTTGGCTTATTAAACCGTATATTAAACATTACGTTACGTTGGGTATTTGTTTGTCTTGTTTGTTCAAAATAATGAACAGATTTGGATGAAATTTGGATAAAAAGGCAGCTTAGACTTTGGAATTACACATACTTATACAACTTGTTAACCGACTTCGAGAAAGGAGGAAGTTATTATATTAATATATATAAATCAATTAGGAGGTAGGTAGGTAAAAAGCGTAGGGGGGGTCAAAGCCCCCCCCCCCCCCCCGAAATGCCTTCGCCAACCCACCGTTTTATACATACCTACTTATGTATAGATCGTCGTCGCCTTAAAGTTGTTACTTATTGTCTTTGGTCCAGAGCTCGACCCCCCCCAACCGAAATTAATTCCTGGCTACGGCCATGCTCGAGGTGATCCCATAATGGTGCACCTATTGCTAGTGTTTATGTTACAGCAGCGTAAATGATTTGTGGAATTATCTGATACTTGGTTATATCTTTGTGCAATACACAATTAAAAAGCAATCATGTATACCTAATAATCGACTCATAACATTGCAATAAATATAAAGTTAAATAATCAACCGACCTAATGACACAAATGGTAAACAGAGATGCTTAAATAAATTGTCTGTGTCATAGCTGCATTTTGAAACCGGTTGTCACAAAGATGGCTGTTATTTGGCTTTTATAAAGTCAAACGTCCAACTACAAGGTAAACTGCTAAACAATAACCATCTTATTAATAAACTTGGTGTAGCCTTGGAATAGTTAATCAGTCTTTTTTATTTTCCATTCATATTTTGAAATTCTATGGATAAAGACAAAATGCCGATTGAGTGTTCCGAAATTCCAAAGCGATATTATACGCCACGCTTATTCATAAGACCGCCGAAGAGAGAAGTAGGGCTTTCGCTTTTCTGTGCATAAGACCCTGAGTTTTTTTTAATATTCGTGGATTGTCTCAAATTAGTTAATCCGTCTTTTGTGTCTTCCTTTATCAACTAAGTAACTCGGTGGATTAAGCCAAAAGATGGATTAACTATTTCAAAGCAAATTCAGGTTTATTTTTAAAACCCGGATATTGCACCTATGTTTTTTTGGATTGTTATTTGAATGACAACACAATACAATATACTTAATGTTATTGTAAGTAGGTAAACCAACATTAAACGATCATAAAAGTAAGGAATTACTCAGGGGATATTGGTCTGTTTTATTTTATGAATTATGATCCGTAGTTTATGCAATAAAGACCCTAGTTTAGTCCTTATGGGTACCTATAGGCCAGGAAAGTTAGGGGTTATCCTAGAAATAATGTAAAATAGCTTTGTGTTTTCTAAATATTATAGTATAACCTACCTCGTATAAAAAATACTAAAATTACACAGAATGCGTCTCGGAAACAATTATAAACTAAATATTTTGCGTTTAATTTAAATAATTAAATTGATCACTCGTTTAGATTTTGAGCTTTTCTTATTCTCTATTAAAAACAAAAAACTACTGTTAAAAAGTTATTTCGATATGTCAATACTATCGGAGATACATCATTTTAAAAATGAGCGCGATTGTAAACACGTAACAAGATTGACGTGTAACTTTGGTGTTATCAATTAACTATTGTATTGTATTGTAGGTATCTACAAATATCTGTAAAATGAATTTTGTACAAATATGATAAAACAATTTTTTTTTACTGATTGTCTTTCAGCAAATGAAGCCAATCATAGCTGAATTTTATTACTTTGTAATTTGTAAAAACCGTCGTACCTACTAAGTCTCGTGAATTGGCTGGGCTACTACGTTATTGGCTAAATGTATTCGCTACCGTACGCGTACCCGTGGTAGCCTAATGGGAGAGCGTCCGAAATCATGAAGTAACGTGTTCAAATCCCGGACCCGTACCAATAAGTTCCTGGGATTTTAGTATAGATGTTTAGAAGGAAAAGTTCGTGAGAAACCTTGCATACGTCCGGAGAAGAAATCAAATGACGTAGGTATGGAAATCCACCGACCCGCAACTGGGCCATCTTGGTAGATAATATGGCCCAATGGCCTAATCGCCCTTGAAAGGGTAGGCCTAACCTAAGTTCAGCAGTTAACTATTAAAAAGCTTAATAATAAGAAATATGCATGGTTTATTTTATTGACTCACAAAAGAGTCGACTCGCAACAAAACAATTAACTCATCGAACATACAATTTAAATAAGTGTACAAATAAAGAAGTTATAAACATTTTAGTTGCATGTTAGACAGGGAGGGCACTATACTAGCTAATGACGTCAAAGTCCACGATTCCAAACAAATTCTATACTAGCACACGTTTTACTAGAAAGGGACAGATGACTCCCTCCCAAATACTTTAAACACTTGTATTTCAGGACCAGCTTTTCAATTATTTATTCAATGTAAGCTTCAGATACAGTTTAACTCTCCACTTATCCTATTATTTTTAATAATCAAAACACATGATCAGCATCATCATCAGCCCGGGACGTCCACTGCTGAACGAAGGCCTCCCCTTTAGACCTCCACACTGTACGACAACCTGCCATTTGCATGTCGTCGGTCCACCTAGTGGGAGGCCTTCCTACGCTGCGTCTTCCGGTTCGCGGTCGCCACTCAAGAACCTTTCTTCCCCATCGGTTGTCAGTTCTTCGAGCGATGTGGCCTGCCCATTGCCACTTCAACTTGCAAACCTTGGGAGACAAAACACATGCATATTCCCTATTAGCAAAAAAATTGCTGTATTGATAATGATGATAAATAAACACATAACAAGATAGGTACCCACTCATTGTAATTAGAGAGGGGAAATGAAGGGTTCATTATCATTAAGGATGCGTCTGGGGGTAAGTATCGAGCATTACCATGACAAAGGAGTCCTTTCTCGACTTATGGAAATCACTACAGGGATGGATCGTTTCGAAATACTTCTAACTATGGCTGTACCTATATTGAAGCCGCGTGGTTGTTTTGTCATAGCCTAAAGCCTAGTCGGACTATATTAGTAATTTAGTCGAGTGACTAAGTGAGTAAATACCAGCACTCAATAGTAAAAAAAAAGGTGAGTAATGTTTTTCCGTAGCTTTAGTATACCTGATGATGATACCTGTAAATTGGCCGTCAGCCCAAGCTATCAGTACGTACGTGCAAAGTACAACACGGTTAAAATATCTGGTACACCTGGGATCTAGTTAAAACAATTTGTTTTTGTACAAGTCATCATCATAAGCCCGGAGAAATCCACTGCTGAACGAAGGCCTCCCCCTTAGACCGTGCCATTTGCATCCACCGGTTGCCCGCGACTTTTACAATGTTGTCGGCCCACCTAGTGGGATGCCTTTCTAGGTACGCTGCGTTTTCTGGTACTTGGTTGCCACTCAAGAGCCTTTCTTCCCTATCAGTTATCAGTTCTTCGAGCGATGTGGCCTGCCCGTTGCCACTTCAACTTGCAAACCCTGTGAGCTATGTCGGTGACTTTGGTTTTTTGGCGAATATCCTCGTTCCGAATTTTATCGCGCAAAGTAACTCCGAGCATAGCTCTCTTCACTGCCCATTGATATTTTGTATAAGTATGTAATTGAATTAAATTGTTCTTACTACATATTGTGTTTTGTTGTACAATGATTGAATTAGTAAATTAGTGATAAACTACGTGAGCGCTAGGAGTTAAAGGACGAAGCACGAGAGGTGTCGCATTCCAGCGTATGGCGCGGAGTATACTAACACTTGTATATATCCCACAGAAAATAAGTAACTTTTTTTTATACAATCAAGTACGAGACGTGCAAGACGTCCGCCTGGTGGTAAGCGTCACGCTTGCCACTAACAGTAGCAGTGCCAGAATTGTGCACTTGCGACACAACCCTTCGCCGCACAGCCCTGCGCTCGTCACCCTGAGATATTAGATGTTAAATCTCTTCACACCCAGTAATTTCTCTGGTAACATTGCCCTTCAAACCGGAACAAAACTTGCATAGCTGCTTGGCGGAATCTGCAGTAGAGTCCTACCACTACAGAACGTATGGGGGATCACGCCTGTGATCTTGCCTTATAAATACATCACCTGCTATGCATTCCAATGTAAGATTACTACATACACAGAAAAACGAGCTATGAGTGAAATAATTACTTAGCTACCTTCCTATCGCCAACCTCTCTACTCTACCGGCCATGTCATTTTAAATAATAAATGCAATGCAAAGTATTTTCAAAATGATAAAAGGAAGTTTTGTATAGCATTCACAAGTCATTAGAGTGACCCCAGACTCGAGAGCGAGTCTCCAAGTCGTGATCTCAATATCGTTTACATGACAAAGACTTGTTGAGAGCTGTACGACGCGATTATCTGCCTCGAAGGGCGCTACCACTGGTGACAAGTACCTACGTTATGATGTTCATAAAACTGCTTTCTTTCGAGTTTCGCTAGGTATTGTCAAGGCAGTTTTTTCGTATAACTACAACAAAGTCATATTCAGTGCAAGACTATTCGTGCTTTATTTGCATGCAATAGTGTATCGATTTTACACTGTAGTTTTGGCTCGTTGAGGTCACGCGGTGTCCGTTGGCTGCGCGCGTGCTTCTGCACTACAGTGAAATATCGACACTGTTCTATACAAATAAGCTTGGGATTATGGGAGTGAATCTGTCCTTGTAGTATTCTGAGATTTTTTTGAATATTATAGTGTTGTTTGGGATGCTTTATTCTCAGACAAAATAGTATTCTTGCAAACGATCGAGTCGGAATAATATAGTGTTGTTTGGGATGCTTTATTCTCAGACAAAATATTATTCTTGCAAATGATCGAGTCGAGTGTATATAATACATTATTATCTAAAAAGGAGTAAAAGTAGTGACTTTGGCTGAAAATTACTAAGTAAAATTGCACGTGCCAAATAAAACATAATAAGTTCTACACTCACTCGAGCACGGAAAGGAGCACAACTTTTACGAAAATGTGTCTCTGTCCACCAGTGGCGGACACGCGGGTGGTGGACAACGAGAATAACCGAAGTATTCAGGGAATTTGTACCTCCATATCAGGAGCTCAGGAGTTAACATCTACCACAAAAGTCATAGCAATGTCACGACGTGCTCATTTATAAAAAAATACACAGGGGATTGCAAATTTTATTTTAACTGCGTTGGCAGATAAAGTATTATAATTAGTACCTAACCCAAGGGTTTAAGTAGTTAGAGTTTAGGGCTTAGACTGCCTTATAGTTAGTTCAGTTGGAAGCATGTCTGCCTTCAGAGCTGTAGGGCGTGGGTTCGATCTTCGATCCCCACACAGGGCAAACATTTATTTATGTGACGAACATAGATGTTTGTTCTGTGTCTAGGTGTAGTATACGGGGTGTTAGTTTGAACACCGTTATCCTTCTAGGATATCATTGTACTCATCATTATGAACAACTTTTACTATGGGGCCAACCTTGAAATTGCGAACCCAATTGATTTTGCGTGATTTGGACCCAAGTTTGCCGCCCTAGGCTCCAGCCTACTCAGCCTGCTGGTAAATCCACCACTGCACCAACTCGCTACTGAGCCAGCGATATGGCCCAATAAGAGTTGGACGAACGAGGATAGGCCACAAAGCTCCTTTCAGCTTAGTCATACCGTTTCGCGTCACCCAGTACTTATACAAAAAGAAAACCACAACGTTATTGTAAATACTTTTATCCCTAAGAAAACACCCAAAATCCATTAAAGAATCATTATGTTATTCAGGATTTAGTAAATGTGGTAGATAATGGCGAAAATTGCGGATTTCTACTCTAAATTGAATAATTTGCGGCGGACGAGGCTTAACAAAATGAAATTTTGAATCTCACCGAATCCATTATGGAGAAATATGGACTTAGAGTTTTTCTAACTCAGAAATTAGGCTACATTCACCCACTGATTTGGTAGTTTAGTTTTTTTTTTTAAGTCAAGTTACGAGACGAGCAAGACTTTCACTTGATGGTAAGCGTCTCGCCTGACACTAACAGTAGCAGTGCCAGAATTGTGAACCTGCGAACACAATCCTGCGCCGCACTGCACTGCGCTCGTCACCCTGAGATATTAGATGTTAAATCTCTTCATACCCAGTAATTTATCTGGTAATATTGCCCTTCAAACTGGAACACAGTAATGCTTGCACGGACTCTGCAGTAGAGTCCTACCACTTCAAAACGTTGACGTTTCGTTGACGTTGATTGCGATTCTTTATTTACTTTACATAGAGTAATACCTCCTAGCTGGTTATCCCGAGGCATTAGCTCGTGATTTTTCTTGCGTCTTCTGGAGGAAAAAGCATTCCACCTCCGCCCTCTTAAAGCACACTACTCCCACGCCAAACGTAGTACTATAATTTATTCTGTGGCCAAACATCAATTTCGTTAACATTTCCGTCGTAAATAGACAAAGTTATTTTTGCATTTATAATAAAATATAATACTATATAGTATAATACCAATTAAGCAATGGGTATTTTTCAAATAACCTCCTAAAAAGGGGGGTTCATCGTTCAACCCTGCTTTTTGAAGCTCGTGATTATTTTTCCACGTAGGTACTTCACTACTAGGTAATCGTACGTGGTTTAAATAGTGATGTGAATTGAATGAATCGCAACGAGTGCGATTGCAAAGCAATTCCGGCGCTCGATCGAACCCATATCGAGTAGACGCGATGCTTTGAGAAATACATTACGGAATACGTGCGTGGATATGAATGGAGTGTATGCTTTACTTAAACGAACTTAGTAGCAGCAAAGTTTATTTGTAAATTAAATTCTCACCATTTTTTTATAATAACTTGAACTTGAAAAACACTGTAAATCAAAATCGGTTCATCCATTTGGGAGCTACGATACTACAGACAGATACTTTATACTGTCATATAACACCTCTCTGTTTGCGTTGGGGGTTAAAATAGCAATCTGGACCCATGGCACCCTTGGAGGTCATCGTTGAAGGTGCCACGGGGACTTGAATGCGGACCTGTGGTACCCCTTAGTTACTAGGCACTACCTAGTTATGGTAATCAGATATTTAAGATTATAAGTAATTCAGAGCAATTTTTTATTGATATCTAATCTTCCTCGAGCTCCTTTAGAATGTTGGGACGAATTCTCATTCTGTCAAGCTCTACCACACCAGCTTTACAAGTATTCACTGAAAAAACTGCCCATTTTCTAGAAAAAAATACAAAAACAAACCTCCTACCAAAGCGAGTTCAACCTGACACTCGATAAAACTCTTAACTAACTGGGTACATCGTCACGAACTACGGTCCGGCTCCAATAACGTTCGACAACACTCCGTACTAACTGAACGTATGAGGTGACAAGGAGCCGGGTGCTTTTTATATTCCCTACCCCTAACTTGCCCTTTACATGTAAGGCTAGGGATGGGACTTCGGGTAAACTTGATATTATCGACGATCGATTGATATATCAATATTTTATTGTAGGTAGATTTATGAATTTAAATTCAAATTAAAAGTTTATTTATTAAGATAACTGGGATCCAGGGGTTAGTAACAAAGGTTTAAAAAATACTTACAAAACTATTTTGTAAGTATTTTTTATAGAGATAAATTAAAAGTAATAAGAAGAAGAAGAGAAGAGAAGTAAGAATTTAAGTATGTGTAAATAATTTTAGTATATTAGTATGTATAAATAGTAATGCAAAGTTATTGGTAATTAACTAAGCAATTTCAGAAAATCAACTGCTGCTTAGCGTAAGAGCAAAGTGGTTCTAATTGTGTTTATTTATTAACAAAATAATTACGATTTAAGTATACATAGAATATTCTTATTCACCCGCTACCCCGCAAAATAATATTTTATGGATGTACCACCGTTAGGTAAGAATTCTGCGATCCCCAACCCGCATGCTAAGCGTGCGGCAGTGGTCGTTTTCTGGCTGATTATGAATACGAGATAAAAAGTAGCGAGTTAAGCCACGTCATGAGCTAATTACTCCATTCTTAATTTCACTGTAATTGCACTCAAAAGTGTCAAGAAGTAAGTAATACACACATACATTTTCGTATAAATTTATGCTATGAAAACTAAGAACGTGCTTTTGACACATTTTTGTTTTATATTTTTGTTTCTTTTGCGCGACGCGCAGCGGTCCGCAGTGCTAAGCAGGACGCAGCTACACGCGCGTCGGGCTCTGAAACTCTTTGAAAAAGGTCATCGGATGTGATCGAAACTATAGTCGACGTATCCGATTTAATTAAACGTGAGTATTCCCGTATAAATACAACAAACATAAGCGTATGCTATTATTTATATTTTCATTCCTATTATATTTACAAATTTTAACCACAATTAGCATAGTTTTAAAAATAAACTTTATATCACACTTTAGTTATAAAGAATATTCGTACTTCGATATCGATATTTTCAATCCGATAAATTTGCCCCTCACTAAACGATTGGCGACACGTGACGAGTCCTGGGACAGCATCGAGGTGTGACGTTTTATTAGAATATTTTATTGTTTCCACCAATATACTGGACGACCGATAAAATACGGAAAATATTTTTCATCGTAAAATATTTTTTACATTTGCATAGTCTTTTGTTGATGCCATTTGGTTGACAATAAGCCAGGATTAGAAGCAGTTTCATTTATATTGGATGACCATAAAAAAAAAACAATTTAAGTATGTACGGGATTGCGAAGGAAATGTTTTATGAGTTAGGTATCCTTTTTTGGCATCTGGGGAGAAATCTTCTAAAGAAACCTTGGTTGTATTGGTCGGTTGTACCTAGTGTACAACCTGATTATTTAGGATTACACTAACTAAAACCTTTTCCGTGACCTGCCTTTGTGACTCATGACTCATTCTAAAAAACTAAGAGATAAGAAGAAATGAGACAAGTTAGAAATTAAAAAAAGGACAACAACAACATTAAGAGTCGTCCGTCCTCAGCAATAAAACGTCCACTGCTGGACGAAGGGCTCCCGCGTAATAGAGGGGAGTTGCCATAATCCCCACGCTTGGCAGGCGGCTAAGATTGCAGAATGCTTACCACCGTTAGCCAAGTGGACGCTGCTCGTCCTCCGGTGGGTCTGCAGTTTAAGGACTTACCTAGTTCACATTACGAGTATTAAGTCTTAATTATATTATTATGAATAGATAGTGGGAAATCAAATCGCTTGGGACCTTAATTATGATAGTCTAGAAATGCTCCCATCTTCTCGGGCAAAAATTCAAACGTAGGTATTCTATTTGTGTCTTCATCTGACGTGTTCCTGCAGATTCACGGATTTACAGCTTAACTCCTCCAAGTGCAGATTACATGTGACTTTACGATTAAGTGATCAAGATCGTGACGACACTCTTCCGATAGGGATTATCTCTCTCATTCTGTGCTATAATCCCACTGCATTATCTCATAGTATCAATATCAGAACAATACAATAGGGTAGATGAGATGGTTTTTTTTATTGGCCTATTAAAATGTGGCCCATAAATATAGCTGATTAATGAAAACAAAATGAAAATCTGATAAAAATAAGCAACTTATAAGCATTTTAATATCATGCTAGACAGAGAGAAGAAACAGCAAATCGTGACGTCACTTCTTAGTACGCCATATAAATTATATTCTGACAAGTAAGGCGTGACGTCATTTTTAGTTTTGTGGGAAAGGGACAGAGTTGTCTGTAACAAAAACTTTAAACGCTCATATATCAGAACATTATTAACCGATTTAAATTATTTTTTCAATGAACATATTATATTTACTTAAATTCTTCATCAAAGCTATTGGTTTCAACGATATAAACATCAGTCATCTAACCTATTGCAAACACTGATATTCTACTAATACTATAAATGCTACTAATACTGTATAGGACCTGGGTATGTCCTTAAACTGCAACCAGACCCACCGGAGGATGGGCAGCAGCGTCCTCTCAGTGAACGGTGGTATTCCCAAGCCGCCTGCCAAGCGTGGGGATTATGGCAACATCCCTTTATTAAGGGGGAGGCCTTCGTCCAGCAGTGGACGTCTTATGGCTGACGACGACTATAAATGCGAAAGTAAGTCGGTGTGTGTGTGTATACTATATATGTGTGTTTGTGTCTCTGTTTGTTTCTCCTTCACGCTGAAACGGCTGAACGGATTTGGACCAAATTTCGTATAGAATTAGCTGATACCAAGGTGGTATATAAAACACAGGTTACTTTTTATCCTTTGAATCGCGGGTTAAACCGCGGGCGCAGCTAGTAAGTATATCATAGAACCGTTTTGGAGGAGTCAGCTCTTCTAACAGTAGCAGTGTTAAAATTGTGAACTTGCTAATACAATCCTGCGCCGCACTGCACTGCGCTGGTCACCCTGAGATATTAGATGTTAAATCTCATAATATCCAGTAATTTTAATTTATTTATTGGGTACCGACATAGTAATTAATATAGTAATTAACATATAAATTTAGTTATTTAATGCTTGCACACTACTGCTTGGCGGTTGAATAACTGGCAAAGGTGTGGTACTTCTCCAGGCGGACCCTGCAGTAGAGTTCTACCACTACAAAACATGTTTCTTGTCAATGGAGAATAAATACGAAGGCACGTACCATTCACCAGCTGCAGCTGATATAATCAGGTGCCATTTTCATAGTAAAATTAATGAGCGTATAAAATATGAATCAGTATTTACTTGTACCTGCCGTGATAGCTTTTTTTAATTTATTTACTTATTTTACACTCACACTCACTACACTATTGCTTGACTCGAAATCTTGTTCCCAGGCTCGTACCAATTAGCTTTTAGGAATTTCAATGTTGGCCCCTTTGATAAATAATATGCCTAGATAGAGTCTCGTACTGTTTATGAACGAAAAATGACAGGCCAACATTATTATACTAGTGTGCGTGACAGCCATGTCTTACACTCGCGTTGCACCATAGTCGTTGTTATAGTGTGCGTGCATAAGAGGCTAACAGTTAACCGCTATTTTTTTCGACGCGTTTAGAATCCATCGGTCTATCTAGACCCTGCACCTCGCGCCCTACTAACTAAGACTTCTTGATACTGTAACGTGGAAAAGAGATCCAAGAATCGATCACTCGCTAAGTGTACCTATTGTTTCGAGAGACCATTTGTCTGGCCTTGGTTTCAATTTGAACGTAATGCCGCCTGATCTCGCTGATTTAGCTGTTGCTCGAACAACACGGTGAGGTAGAAACGTACTCGTTTATTTTGATCAAAGAATACAAGCTGGCAAATTTCATGTCTCCAGGACCAGTAATATAAGCTGTAGGTACGATAATATGACAAACAGGGCTACTAATCATAAAAATTAAAATTAAAATTGACCCACTGCTGTGTTAGGCCTCTTTCCATTTATGCTATTGTTCCCTGTACTCTACCAAACATTGGTAATGCAGAACTTTGAATATTAAGTAAGTAGGTACACGTTTATACCTATGAAACCGGTATTTCATTCCATTAGATAGAATGCAAGATACACATTTACAAGTTTCCAAAAATTGCTCTAACGACTGACGTTTGAGGTGTTGGGAAAATATATAAAAAATATTTTAAAAATATTTAACAAACTCCCGAACAGAATGATATTTATTTTATGACTGATAACTGATAATCTAGGCGTTTCAATCATTAATTTGCTTGAAAGAGTCAGCTCTAATTTGCTATACCTTAGTTCAGTCATTTCCCATAATTGATATTGTAAATTGAGACCATGGAGAATAACTCTGTTGGTCTCACCAAGCTGATTTATTTACCAAAAACTTTTAAATATTTATAACGGTAACAAAATTAAACGTTGATTCTTTTTAGTAGTATTGTATTATAGCCTATTAGATACCTCTACTGGGCAAAGGCAAATATTCTCCGATTGTTCCAGAAGTAAAAGAAAAACAAAAAAGAAAAGTCTCGCTAGAAAAGTACAATTATTTTTATTGTTCTTATCTCTACAATTGTTGTTTGTAAAATTATCTAAGAAGGACTGGAGCGGTAATAAGAGAGCGCAAACAAAACGGGTGTATCTCGCAGGGCTTGAATAATGTACAGGTGCGGCGTCGTGACGGGAGGGAGCGCTTACATTCCTTGGGCGCGAGAGGAGCGGTTTTAACACCTGCCCTAGCGCAATCTCCGCGCGAAAGGCGCATGACGCGTGCAAAGTGGTGGATTCTAGTAAACTTGTATTAAACTAATAAAATTGTAGAAAAAGATAATAAGTACAATGGATTTGTGGAGTCTCTCAGTATTACTCTCGCCATACGCAGATCGACATTCCACGTAACAGTAGATATCTACTTATCGGCTCTAAAAATCGGATTAATGATATAATATATGATAGTAGAGCACAAATTCTACAATATACTATATGCAATAAATGGGTGACTTTTAAACTCAATTTCGTCGTATCAATTTGATTATTAGTTTTAGTCTACAATGGTAGAAAATTAATATTGAGATTTGAGATTTATTATCAATTAATTAACTTTTTCAACGCGACGTGTGATCGGAATGATGACGTTTATTTGGGTCAAGGCATAAGCATTGCCGTCAAGGCCGTCTTAAACTATGCTGGGGCCCCAGGGCACACAAAAATTTGGGGCCTTTTTGGAAAGTAAAGAAAGCTAATTATACTAACATTTTTTACTAGCTATTTTGTATTTAAATCTATCCTAACTAAGCCAAATAAGTCAAAATCAAGCCATATGGAAATTGTATACTTCTAAATAAAAAAAGGCAATGTTTGCTAAATTCGACATAATTTTGATTTACATTTTATGGCAAAAGTAAGTTTTATTTTCGATCTCGGGGCTCCCTGTTACAGCGTCCGACAAAAATGTTTTGAGAATAAATGTGAGATAAATTTTCGGTCCTTCGGGGCCCCCTGAGGATGCCCTGGGCACGGACCCCGAGTGCTCTTATGGTAAAAACGGCACTGATTTCCGTTCAACGTGGTAATGCCGCCAGCATGCTGGGTACGCTGCCGACCGGTAGTGGGTTTGAGCATTTGGAACGTCTCTAAACTGTCATGGGTCTCGATACTAAACGACTCTAAGCTGTCATTATTTTGATACAGACCTTTGGGTAGCCCGAAAAAATAAATAAGGAAATTTTTTTTACCATAAGAATAATTATTCTTCTTTAAGGTAGGAAGGGAGTCGTGGTTTTTTCTTTTTGTTAACGAATCTTAATAAAACCGTAAAGTCTTTTATGACTGTACCTAAAAATAATACTCAATTCGCTACCCGCACCGCTTATAACCATGGTCACGGCAAGTGAATTCAATCAGATCCTGGGCAAGGTGATCCCCGCATCTAAGGGCGCGTGCATAAATAAAGCGACGGCGTTCCCTCGTCCCGGTTCGGAAGTTATAGCTTCCTTGAGAGGAATGGACAGTGCGTGATGGCCTGCCAATGATGGGGCGATTGATTACTTCGTAGCTTTTTGGTAACGGCTTATGTAACCCATATCTGTTGTTTTTTTTTACAGCAAGTGTTGAGTAAAGTAAAAGTGGAGGAGACCTTCTAACCAACCTTCTTGGTTAGAAGGTCTAAGGTAGAAAGAGACGCTCTCCTCTTGGCACCGGATGTGATCGAAATTATAGTCGGAGTATCCGATTTAATAAAAAATGAGTATTCCCGTATAAATAAAACAAAAATAACTTCAAGACCTTTGTAAGCACAGTTAAGAACAATAAAACATCATTTCAATCTATTCTGAGAAATCAAGGTCAGCTTGATTAAGACGCTGGGTTTCTAAAGTACTTATTAACAACAGGTCTATTGAGAGTTGTAGAATTCAGGCTAGAAAAATGACATGTTTTAGACTTCTACCTCTATTTAGCTGCGTTCGCTGCTATTTTCCAATTCCCCCTAATACATAGGTTAAGCATCTCTACCGTTTCCATGGACCGAACAACTTGTAATAGCGTATTTGAGAGGCTTCAGCTTAAAGTATCGCGGAACCCCTACAATGCACTGCGAAAATTGGTAGCAAAAGTGTGAGCGCAACGACGCATTTACACGTAGCGATTACATTATGATACAAGTGTGCTATGTTGGTCATTACACTGGAGGCGGTATTAAGCGCGCGAGCCGCAGGCGAGCGCGATAAGGAGGCCGAGAGTGTATTGAAACATAGCACAAGAGTTTCATACGACTGTTTTCGTCACACTTGCGAGGAAAAAACATTTTTTTTTGATAATAATCAACCACACAGCGAAAACGTCAACAAACATTTGCGGAAAATGGCGCCCAAATCAGTAATGACAAAGCAGGTTGACATTTACTTCAGCGGCATAAGAACTCTTTGTTGGTATTACAAAAAAAACTGTATGTATTACCCGGCTATATTAAGAGTGCTTCGTATACGTACGTCTAATTGCAGTCACGTACAAACTTGACTTTACCGGGTTATACCTATTATAGCACCATGTGCCGTAATGTAAAGTAAAAAGCACGCGTGCGTAATAGCTTGGATTATGAGCCTAAAACCGATTCAATAAGATCCACTATACGAGCAAGTGTGATGAAAAAAATTATTACAAGGCAATAAAAATACTATGATATCGTGGAACAAAACACATGACAGATGTTAGCGATACTTTTTATGATTTAGGGTTTATTATGTTCCTCATGATTTAACATGTTTTAAAGTAATAAGTGCCAAAACGAGCCTGCAGGGCTAGCATGCGCACCGCGAGAAAAATCTGTCGTGAGAAAACGAGACAGACTTATACAGAGTCGTAGCCTTGTCCTGTTTTTAAGAATCGAGAAAATTTTCTCGCGGTGCGCATGCTAGCCCTGCTGGTCTTTGTTTTGTTCAAAGTTTTGCGCACTGGTGTAATACTTAGTTGACAGGCATTATCTCTTACTAGGAAGGCAAGACCTTATCTAGGGGTCCCATAACGAAAGCTTCAATTTGTCTGTTTGTTGATATTTGTTTTTTGTTGTGGTAAGTATTTTGCGATCCCCAAACTGACTGCCAAGCGTGGACGGGCCCCTATTAAGGGAGTGTCGTAACTAGCCTTTCGTCGAGCTCGTATATTTATATAACCTGTAGTCCTGGTCTGGCCATTTCTGCGACCCTCCAGGGTCTGCGCCCTATGCTTGGGCACTGCCCTAGTTACGTCATTGATTAACGGGGAAGGTCTTCGTCCAGCAGTGGACGTCTTCGGGCTGATGATGTGTACGTGACTTCCTTTTTAATGCTAGACAGACCTACCTATTTGGCTACAGCTCAAAATGGCGTACAATAGGCTAGATTACTGATGTTTATATCGTTGAAACCTATCGTTGCTTTGATGAAGAATTTAAGTAAATATAATATGTTTATTGAAAAAATAATTTTAATCGTTTAATAATGTTCTGATATATGAGCGTTCAAAGTTTTTGTTAGAGACAACTCTGTCCCTTTCCCACAAAACAAAAAATGACGTCACGCCTTACTTGTCGGAATATAATTTATATGGCAGCGTCACGATTGGCTGTTTCGCCTCTTTGTCTAGCATGATATTAAAATGCTTATTTTTGGACAGATTTTCATTTTCTTTTCATGAATCAGCTATTTGTCCACATTTTAATAGGACAATAAAAAAAAAAGACCAGTCATCTAGCCTATTAGTTTATTCGGCGGCGCGGAAAAGAACAGAGCAAGTAATAACAGCTTTACTTAATCGACTTACATAACGCTTCCTCTCCAAAGATTTGACAGGCTTGTACGACGAAAGGAGGCGTTGCTCGGACTGCTTTGGCGCACTCGTGGAGAGGCTCACGTCACGTCCCGTAACAAAATAAAAAAAAAAGTTAGGCGCACTAACGTACGTATGCTCAACATCCTATGATTCCCGGCTGTAATAGGTTATTTATAACCAGGTTATTATATACAATCCTAACCACCAAAATCCCTTCAGAGGCTGACCTCCGTGCCTGTAGTCTCCATCAGGCACGGAGGTTATTAGAATTTTTAAAGCAACACACGGGTTCTTAACTAGTCTAGCACTATTGATATTTGTTATTTTCTACTTTTATATCGTCTCGTATCATGTAACTGCTTATCTAAAATTGTCGAATTGGTGCGGAGGCGGCAGGAATCCGCTTACCTACTTGCTCCTGTTGAGCCGAGACTTCAAAATAGTTTAGGAGATATTATTGCTGTAAACATTTTGCTGCGTTAGCAATTTTGCTAGGCCAACAAATTACAAAAACCTAGAACTAATAACGGTAGGTAGCTTCATCATCGTCATCAGCTAGAAGACGTCCTGTACCGGACGAAGGCCTTCCCTTTAGTAGGGAGGGTTTGCCATAATCCCCATGCTTATCGGCCGGCTTTGGGGTCACAGAATGCTCACCACCGTAAACCAAGAGGACTCTGCTGCCCGTCCTCCGGTGGTCCTGGATGCAGTTTTAGGACATGCCCAGGTAGGTAGCTTAGTGTGCAAGTACTTGGCGCTGACTAGTCTCCAAGACTCGCATTATAAGTACCTACTCTTCGCCTCTGAGTATCATAGTATGCGAAGGGCCTAAAAATTACTGTGATCCTTGCAGCTTTAAAATTACACAGTAATGCCACAGAATAAAACTGCGTTCGTCCCACTTTGTATGCCGTGTTCGGCCCAACATAAATTTTATTTTTAAATTCTCATTTCGTCCCACGCAAACACAAGAACACAACAAGCTTGCAACTTTTTGACAATATCGATCAATCATGCAAATTTTGTGCTTCTGTTTTACAAGTTATTTACAAGTTGTTTTTTGTATTGTATTGTATTTATTTAATACAATACAATACAAAAAAGTTTATTCATAACAAAAACACAGATACACACAAAAACAAACAGAAATTACACAGAACAAAAAGAATTTATAAAATATATATATTTATAAAAGAATTTATACACATAAAAAAAACTTATTCATTGGTAGGTCGACATCCATATGTATGCTATACGTAGCGCTCGTGGCGTAGCTTGTATAGGTGATTCTAATCGATCACCGATTTTAAGCAACGGATGGTCCGGTCAGTCTTCGGATGGGTGATCGTGAGTGGCATTCATTTTTTAGCGCTACCGTGGGTCGGATGACACGTTAAATTGTTGGTCCCGGTTGTTTGTTCTAGTTTCTATAACAACAACCGTCAGCCATGTCATTACATGTTCCCACATTAACTCTGACACTAGGGCTGGCCACTCAGCCTATACGAACGAACTTACTTACTTATTGCTATACCAGGTGTCATGCTGCTGGTCCTGTATAAAACAACCTATATAAACAAATATCATTTTATCTGAATCGAATTGAACGTTTCTGACGTGGATCGGAGTCACTATATGGTAACTTGAAATGAGCTCATAACCCAACTTTTAAGACCAACTAAAATACTTACCTATAACTTGACGTAAGTATAAGTAGTTTTTACACAGAATGAAGAACGCGGAACATAACCAAAACGAGGCTTCTCTTAACATTTACTACGGGACCAAAACAGGATTTGCGATAAAAATAAACCCATTCATTTTGTTGAGTGTGTCGAGAGAGGTAAATCCTCAAAGAGTGTGTCAGACTGACTGAAACTTTTTTGTAAGAGAGCTATAACTGCTTTGTCGTTGACATCTTATCATCTTGTCCATACTTGGATATAGAAAAGATGATAATATTCGCGATTTTAGGGTGCTCTGATGATAAGAGGTAAGTATTCACGTCAAATCTCCTTCTTCCACTTCTCATCTCGTAGTAAGTTTGTGACACCCCCCCTTTAATATTTTTAATTTTTATTATTATTTTATTTGTTTTAAATTACTAATGATCTGTTTTAATTATAATGACGCCTAATGAATGTTCAGCTGAGTGCTTAGCTACCTAATCGTATGTTCTATACCGGGTGTAAAGATTCTCTGACTTGTTTTTCATTGCATACGTATGATGTGTCTATTTATACCTATGATTTGATTTGGCCAAGTGATCGTCTAAGTTAGGACTCTACGTTGTGATCCGATAAAACCCTAAGTTTTAGTGATTTGGGATGAGTACGTATCTACTATATACCTTTACGTGCCTATCTTAGCTTCGCGACCTACTTAAACCGAAGTAAAAGATGTCAATAGATAAAGCGGGTATCGAAATGTATCAATCTAAACCTAATATTGCTATCGTAGAATAATAAGGCGTTAAACCGTTTGTGGATGTTAATTCACTTATAATAATAGTATTTCACACGATGGGATAATGGTAAGCGCGTCTACAGTATACGCTTTCGTCCTTAATATTACTATCAAAATATGAATAGCCTGTTACTTATTTACCGAAGACATTTACCTATTAAGCTAGTAAGTTTAGTATTAGAATTTCGATTGTATTACAAATGTAATAGGCGTTCTTACGGTTTATCATTTCATTCATACTGTTTACCAAACATTCAAGATATATAGTTTGTTATTAACCTACGTAGGTATCTTCTTACAGACCTACGATCTTCACAATAGCTAGAAGTTATAACAAATGTAGGGAAACTATTGTGAGGTTGAAACTTTATAAAATTACTAGTTAGGTTGAATATTGATGAGTTGAGTTAACTGACTAAAATATGCTAATAATACATTTGTGGCTAAGGAAAGACGCCCCTCCAGTCGCGCCTTCCAGTTTGGTTCTTCCTTTGACTTGGGCACCAACCCTCCACATAAGGTGTACATAAAAATGGGACAATGATCATGGATCATTTTACCTGTGGAAAGGGACAAGAGGACTTAATCTTTTAGCAAGTCTATCTGTGTGTCATTGTCAGTTGGTAAAACCATTCAAGGGAAGCCGTTCATTAAAAATCTTTCAAAAACCTTATCCTTATAGTTATTGAAATAACTAAGGATCTTCTCTTTCATACATCAATCTTTGGTTTAAATGAGAGGCTCCAAGATCTTTCGATCGAGGTCTCTCCTGCTGAACTCCAGCGTCGCCCTGCCTATTATTGTCCGACCTGAAATAGCAAGTATAATAAGTAATCAATGATAATAATAACCAGTACATCAAAGTAACCGCAATAACCGCGTAAACCTGATTAACCCTAATGTAACATTGCTATAGTTTTGCAAGAGTAGGTATTATTATAATCTCCGCCGAATCCCGCATGTCTAGCAAGTCCAACACAACTATGTGTGTATTGTGTATGTATAACTTTTACGTTATAACCTCAAATTGACGGTCTCGATGGAACTTCCTTTCACGATGATAAATAGGAATTAGCTAGCAATTTACTAACCAGTGACATGGAATGGGCGCCTCTCCTCTTTTGTAAGAATCAAGGGTAACCCGAACACTTTCGGCTCGTTCATGTATAAGTAGATAGATTGCTATCACGGGACCCTTTTATGGTACCCAGTTGATATTGTATTGTGATATTGTGAATAGAGAGAGAAGTTCCCTCATAATGACCATAAACTTGGAGGTATAGGTAACTTGACTTCTTTTGTCAACATTTTGGCGTGGAAATTAGATTTCGTTAATTAATCATGTTGGACTTAGCTAGCCACCAACATAATGAATCCACTTTGTGTGAATAGTTTGAACGGCTTTATTTTAGTAGCCTAGCTGTTCGCGTGATTACTGGTGCATCTAGGTTTAGTAACCAAGTCTAACACATTTTAGTGTAATTACTTTAGTATTATTATACTTCAAATCGCCAGTCAGATAAGACTTTCTTCCAGAGAGAAACTAGGTATGTTGTGTATTACGGATACGGGCCAGATCTCAGACCAGACCGTGATTCGCTCAATCAGTGACATAGTAGGGGCGCCTCTCCTCTTTTCTAAGACTTAAGGGTAACCCGAACACTTTCGGTTCAACTTGCACATAATTCAGCCAATCAGTTGCCGAGCCGTAGATCCAGCTATGGAGTCAAGATTATTATAGGTTACGAATAGATAGAAAGTCCATCATTTTGACTTAAAACTTGAAGTGACAAATTGACTTCTCTCGTCAGTAATTAGTACAGAATTTATATTCCTTGAATAACAATGTTAGACTCAGTAAGCAAACGTAATGAATTTACTTTAGTGAATATTTTGAACAACGCCTATTTATTTATTCGCGTGTTGATACAGAATTATTTTCCCGCCGGAAACAAACGTTCGCTGTTTAGTTGTTTGAATTACGTAAATAGGTACCTACGTGGAACGCCTTAAGATTTTGAGTCGGTCGGCCTACTTGTCTACTAACCCTAGGTTCCCTACGATTTGGAGTACCGTCCTATGTAATAGAAGACCTAACCAACCTAAATCAATTTTATTTTGCGTTACCTACCTACTTGCGACTTACACAGAGGGGTTTTCTAGAGTTTCGCAGTGCATTACGACACCACTGGTGAATGTCCAGATTCTAGAAGAATTTGGGTAGTGTAAATGTGTGAATGGGGTGGGTGTGTAATATTCCTGTAAAGATAAAAGTGTACCTGGCATTCTACCTGCTATGACCTACACCTTAAATGACGGCCCTAGTCTACATAAGTTTCCCACTACCCCGAGATATGAATCTCACCGGTTGGTTCCCACCTTCCAGGCAGATCAAAGCACTTTCACTGTCCTTGCCGCTAAGTGATCCTATAAGTTTGAGTGGCTAGCTCTAAGCCTAGAGCCCCTAGCACCCTACAAATAACCACAGCTGCTATTCGCCCAGCATCTGTAGGTATTTTACTATTCGCGCCCGGCTTCGCGTACCGCTCTTAATTCCAGATACCTTGGTGCAATTATGGCGTGACAAGCCAACCCGCAGCTCCGGGTTGTTTGTCCCAAGGCCAAAGGAAGGAAGAACACCACACGAGGAGACCAAAAAGGGTAGACCACGCTTAGTTGTATAAGCGCGGACATAACCTTCCACATACTGTCTCAAGCATATGGCCTAACTATTTCCCAACTAAAAACCACATGTACCTACAAGGTAAATGAGGCCAGAACTAGTTACTTTGGAACTATTGTTCTTATAACAGCAGAGACCATATTTCTAAGCTTCCACCCCTCGCGTATAATTAAATTATTAAATTTATTTTATGAATTTATTTGGTATCCATCCAAACGAGAATCGCAACGCCAGAAAGGCTACCCGAAGGTACTGGGACATATACGATCAGGCCAGGAGTGAACACAAAACAATTCTTCAATTCACAAATCAACGAATCCACTGTTTTCTTTTTTTTTTGTTTCCCTCATTAATACACCTAATAAAATCGATAAAAAGATCCAATTAGTGCAACGTTATTTTAAACCGCGTGATTTTAACTCGCGAACAAACTGCAATTACAATCAAATTTTACACCACAAATCTTTGGTTAAAATCCACTTTAGTTAAGTTAAACTTACGACGACGAACAAAAGGTAAATATGGTCTCCGAAAATGACCTATATACACAAGATAATAAGACTCAAACGACACAATCCGCGCATCTCTCCAAGACCAGCTTTTATGTAACAAATCGATAAGAAATATCACAAATATTAAACCGCTATGAACACTGGTTCACTATTTACATACGTAAGTATTTCTAGTCAGTAAATAATTCATTTAACTGAGTAGAGTTGGGGCAAAGATGCCTTTTATTATAAGAAAGTAATTAAAGCACGCGAGAGCTGATCGAGGAGCGTCGGCGGAGCAGACGGACGTGAAGCTGCCTTCACAGTTCGTCGCTGAATCAATCCCTTTTTTTTTCTACTCTTGAGCTCGCCGCGACCCTCTTGTTATCATAGCGGCAAGTTGTTTGATGACCGCTCGATGCCGCCGACAAAGAGTCCACCTCGTGTGAAGGCCTTTGTCCCGTTTTGCCTATCCTAGCTCTTTTAAAATGTCTGTATAGCTAGAGGTGCGTACGTATTTAATTACGGGCATGTATTTATAGTCTCCTTTTTCGTAGGTTATTTTGGAACTAATACAGTTCGTTTGAAGGCATTAGTCAGGTTTAATTTATAGATAGATTTCCGTGAATTAAGACGGGTTAGAACCGTCACAGCGACCCCCAAAATTTACAAAGATGATAGCCCTAATCGGAGTAAATTTTTCCAATATCAATATCTTAATTCAATTCACGGAAGATTCAATGATAAACCCAATAAAACTAATAAATTCAAAGAAAGATTTAAATCTAAGAATGCAAAGTGCAAAATTAAAATTTGTCAGTATCAGAGTTTCAACTATCTATGTGTGGAATAATGTAAGTGTTATATATATTTTTATTCTATCACAATATGAAATAATGTGTTTTTAAACCAACTGAAAACAATCTTCATAAAACCTCAATCTCGAAGTTTGATAACATATCAACCATAAAGTAAATTCTCCTTTCACAGGAGCCACCAACCTCTGCTAAGGAACCTGGTTGTGAGTCAGATCAACCCTAATAGTAGCGCATCGACATCTAATGCTAAACCTCAATTCCAAGAATTTACCAAGTAGTCCCCGATGCACCCCTTCCAAATTCTAGGGACCCCAAAGGCAAAATGGAGTAGATACCGTATAGTTTCTACATTCCACTAAGAGACGAAAATTATAATCTAATTATTTTCAATTGGAGAATGTGGAGTGTACCAGTTCAAGTCTTCATACCCTGTAGAGTACAAGATCTTTATGAAATCAACGTATGTTGATGAATAGCCTCCTGGCCTAACCTAACACCAAATCTCCTTCATAAAGATCAATTTGATAAGTGATCCCCCCCGAGTCAACCCTCCGAGACTGACAAACCGTTTCCAATCCCAATAGTATTATCGTCCTAAGTCCCTTCCTAATATAGTGTCCCTAGCTCTAACACATATACTACATACACCTCGCATTCATCACTCATTTAAACTATGAAGAAGCCCTAATCTAATTTTGTAGAACATTCTCTTTCAGAGCATGTTTACGCTGCCTGCACGCCAACTTACGACATAACACTATCTTCCAGAAGGGAAACGAATAAATCTTGCACATTCCCCTTACACCCTGTATATAATTTACATCCCTACTATTTGAAAACCCGCTCTAATTCACGTAATGGCTGATATAATTATTATTTTTTCTCTCAAGCTATAGCCTCAAACCAACTGTTTACAACGAAATTTTTTTTTTTTATAAACCCAAAAGAATTTTATTTTTATTTTTATTTATTACAATCTTTATTAATTTAGTTAATATTTCAATTATTCGACCCCCAGACTATAATTATTTTAATGACTAGCAAAATACGACCCATAATTTATTTAAGTTTCCTTTTGTTTTATTATTATTTTGTATTATTATTATTATTATTCGTCATTATGCACACTGTTATCTTTAAAGCGTACCTAGTTGTGCATAAATCACCAAAACAATGTTAATGTCGACCGAGATTCGAACTTACGACCATGTGATTTTAAATCCGCTGATATTATTATTTAACTGTAAAATTATTAATCATAATATTACGTTACAGTTTAAAAGTTTTACCATGCACAAAAGCAACTTCCTATTATATCGTTTCAGTTGGGTAAATACATGCACACCGAAAGTAAATCATTTTAAATAGACTTTATTACGAAAATAGAAGTCTAAACTACAGTACAATACTCTTACTTACTTCACTGTACCTTACCTTTACCTCACCATACTAAAGTATGGTTACATTACCTTACTTTTAAAACATACCTTACCAATTTTTTTTTTTTTTTTTTTTTTTAATATCTTTATATATATATATATATTTTTTTTTTCTTTTTTTTTTTCGTTTCTTTCCTTTATTCCATCGTGCGCGTTTTTTTTTTTTTTTTTTGTTTTTTTTTTACATCGTTTAACTGAATAGTACTAACCCTGTATACACATACATTATATAAGTACAAACAATCGACAAGCTACCGTAACCTATAAATGTAATGTTCCATTATAATATTTTATTTTACTTATTTACCGCCAATTATAAAATTATTTAAATTCAACTATGTTGTAGATACACTACCGGAACAAAAACCCCGTTTCCCCATTATTACTATTGTTTGTAATATTTTTTTTTTTATTTTTTCTCTAGAAAGTTTCCACTTAAGATTTTAGTCTTAAATAAGTACACATTCCCAATTTAACTAACCGCCCTACTGTAAATGTAGTTTTTGTTATTATTTTTCTCGACACCGCCAATTGAATGGAACGTTCTAAGCCTCAATAATTGAAACGTTTATGATGATGATGATAATAATGGTATACTAAACTGTGAATAAGACCTAGTTTTGTAACCGTTTGATTTTTTTGGTATACCTATTATTAGACTTTGTTCTGTGACATTACTTTACACTGAATACTCTAATAACAATACAATCTATTTATTTATTGAGCTTTCCGAAATATGTGAGTATTAATAATCCGATTTTATATTTCCCGTATTTTTATATTCATAACAATCTCCCGCGCCGCCGCTGCAATAGAGTACGTTGTCACAGAACAAGTATCAGTAATTGTGGCAACCGCGTCCTGCCTAGTTTATTTTTCGTTTCCTACTTTATATGCACGTAGATAAAGCTTGTTTTCGACAATCTTTAACTATTACTGTCCTAAGATGTGTACTATACCTACTTTCGTTTTTACGCGATCTATCCAGCTGATTAATCGTAATTAACGTAAAATATGAAACTGACAGACAACCTAGAATACTTACTCCGCTTTCATAACTTATATTAATTTTATTACAGAGTAAAGCTATGGCGTAAAGACATTACTTTTAACCGACTTCAAAAGGAGGAGGTTCTATGTTTGATTGTGTATGTTATTTTTATTTTATTTTGTACGTCCTACAATTCAAAATAATCTGATCTTTTAAACCGACCCCCGGCCTATTGAACTTTTGAGTACCTTTTAGTATTCGCCTATCTTGACAAGTTTGATTCAAATACGTTCTAACAATACCGAACTAATCCGTTACTTTCGATTAACCTATTATTAAGAGTGACTTTAAAATAAGTAGATTGAACGAATCGGACTACCTATATCTATTATTAGCATCCCAAATCACGCGTTTCCATTTCAGACGGCAGCAAATTGTGTCCAAAAAGCTAGACCTTTTGGACACTAACCCTATGTATACGGAACCTACTACCATTATAATATTATTTTATTAACATCTCCAAATTTAGTTTACTACACATTATTATGATAAGTACTAGCCCATCTACCATCTGTCGAAGAATCTAGTCGCCCATAGAAGTACATATTAACTAAAAGGGATTATAATTAATTTTGACTGCTTTAGCTTAGTGTAACATGTCCGCCCTAGAGCCATAGTGCGCGGGTTCGACTCCGATCCCAGAAAACATTCGTGAGACGAAACCTAATGCCTGCTATTTCTATGTATTATAAAGTATCATTAAATTTAATGAAGTTAACTGCCATTGTAATTTAATTTGACAAATTATATAAAATAACTTAATTTATCGAGAATGTATATTATTTATTTATTATTAGTTATATATAGTTATTAAAATGACTACCCTAAATTCCCGCTTTCACATGAGGTATAAATAGACGAACTTATTATAACCGTGCTAATTTTTTCTTGTCATATTTTTTTTTGTTGTTATGTTTACGACAGGCGCTCCGCTCCGTATACTGCTATTTTGAAATCTATTAAATTGTTTTACAGTTGTCATCGTGTTTAAATAAATATTAGCGTAAAGAGAAGTATAATGAAATTATCTTTACATTGCTACTGTTTGCGTAACTATTCTTACGCCCAGATGATATATAAATAACGTTTACACCGCAACTAAGTATTGAGAAAACTTTAGTAAAATAACAACTCGCTATTCTATCGCTAAGAACGACGTCCTATAGACAACTTACGGTATGGAGATGATAGTTCGCATAATAATCTACCTATAGCTTGAATATCATAGTTACTTCAATCTACGAATTTATTGATTTGACGCTAATCTCCTACTAATTTCGAATAGCACAAACTTACGCTTTGGTTTCGCTCAAGTTTACTCCCATCAGAAAAGCCAGGGGAGTACGATGACGATTACGATGACCTAAAACTAGCTCTGTACTTTTTAATTAGAAACATGCCGATCAATATTATACCTATAACCACTCGATAATAACGCAGTTATTATTTTATCAATGTTTGTTTACGTGATTATTATTGCCTTCCTACTAAAATGTTGTATTGTATATTTTATTGTATGCTAACGAAAAGTTTGCAGCTCTATTAGTTACCGAATTTAAACAAGTGTCTTATTACATGAAGGAAGCGTAGAAAGACCCTTGAAAGCAGTTGTAATCTTTTGAGTTCTTAAGTGTAACTGTCATAGTATATTATAAGTACTAACGTCCTAAGTGTGACTAGGTAAACTATTTGTGTATGATGTCTATGTGAAACGAATTGAATGTGTCGAATTGTAGTGCAAGTACTTAGAATCCTTACACCTAGAGCTTCTAGCCATAACTTGTCTGTTCTCCCGCGCGAAAGAGTTGAGTATGAACTTAAAGTGATTAATAATAGAGAACTACAAACCTATTTAAGATTAAAAATCCGGCATCCTGGTCATGGCACATCAAATTGTGACACCCCCCCTTTAATATTTTTAATTTTTATTATTATTTTATTTGTTTTAAATTACTAATGATCTGTTTTAATTATAATGACGCCTAATGAATGTTCAGCTGAGTGCTTAGCTACCTAATCGTATGTTCTATACCGGGTGTAAAGATTCTCTGACTTGTTTTTCATTGCATACGTATGATGTGTCTATTTATACCTATGATTTGATTTGGCCAAGTGATCGTCTAAGTTAGGACTCTACGTTGTGATCCGATAAAACCCTAAGTTTTAGTGATTTGGGATGAGTACGTATCTACTATATACCTTTACGTGCCTATCTTAGCTTCGCGACCTACTTAAACCGAAGTAAAAGATGTCAATAGATAAAGCGGGTATCGAAATGTATCAATCTAAACCTAATATTGCTATCGTAGAATAATAAGGCGTTAAACCGTTTGTGGATGTTAATTCACTTATAATAATAGTATTTCACACGATGGGATAATGGTAAGCGCGTCTACAGTATACGCTTTCGTCCTTAATATTACTATCAAAATATGAATAGCCTGTTACTTATTTACCGAAGACATTTACCTATTAAGCTAGTAAGTTTAGTATTAGAATTTCGATTGTATTACAAATGTAATAGGCGTTCTTACGGTTTATCATTTCATTCATACTGTTTACCAAACATTCAAGATATATAGTTTGTTATTAACCTACGTAGGTATCTTCTTACAGACCTACGATCTTCACAATAGCTAGAAGTTATAACAAATGTAGGGAAACTATTGTGAGGTTGAAACTTTATAAAATTACTAGTTAGGTTGAATATTGATGAGTTGAGTTAACTGACTAAAATATGCTAATAATACATTTGCGGCTAAGGAAAGACGCCCCTCCAGTCGCGCCTTCCAGTTTGGTTCTTCCTTTGACTTGGGCACCAACCCTCCACATAAGGTGTACATAAAAATGGGACAATGATCATGGATCATTTTACCTGTGGAAAGGGACAAGAGGACTTAATCTTTTAGCAAGTCTATCTGTGTGTCATTGTCAGTTGGTAAAACCATTCAAGGGAAGCCGTTCATTAAAAATCTTTCAAAAACCTTATCCTTATAGTTATTGAAATAACTAAGGATCTTCTCTTTCATACATCAATCTTTGGTTTAAATGAGAGGCTCCAAGATCTTTCGATCGAGGTCTCTCCTGCTGAACTCCAGCGTCGCCCTGCCTATTATTGTCCGACCTGAAATAGCAAGTATAATAAGTAATCAATGATAATAATAACCAGTACATCAAAGTAACCGCAATAACCGCGTAAACCTGATTAACCCTAATGTAACATTGCTATAGTTTTGCAAGAGTAGGTATTATTATAATCTCCGCCGAATCCCGCATGTCTAGCAAGTCCAACACAACTATGTGTGTATTGTGTATGTATAACTTTTACGTTATAACCTCAAATTGACGGTCTCGATGGAACTTCCTTTCACGATGATAAATAGGAATTAGCTAGCAATTTACTAACCAGTGACATGGAATGGGCGCCTCTCCTCTTTTGTAAGAATCAAGGGTAACCCGAACACTTTCGGCTCGTTCATGTATAAGTAGATAGATTGCTATCACGGGACCCTTTTATGGTACCCAGTTGATATTGTATTGTGATATTGTGAATAGAGAGAGAAGTTCCCTCATAATGACCATAAACTTGGAGGTATAGGTAACTTGACTTCTTTTGTCAACATTTTGGCGTGGAAATTAGATTTCGTTAATTAATCATGTTGGACTTAGCTAGCCACCAACATAATGAATCCACTTTGTGTGAATAGTTTGAACGGCTTTATTTTAGTAGCCTATCTGTTCGCGTGATTACTGGTGCATCTAGGTTTAGTAACCAAGTCTAACACATTTTAGTGTAATTACTTTAGTATTATTATACTTCAAATCGCCAGTCAGATAAGACTTTCTTCCAGAGAGAAACTAGGTATGTTGTGTATTACGGATACGGGCCAGATCTCAGACCAGACCGTGATTCGCTCAATCAGTGACATAGTAGGGGCGCCTCTCCTCTTTTCTAAGACTTAAGGGTAACCCGAACACTTTCGGTTCAACTTGCACATAATTCAGCCAATCAGTTGCCGAGCCGTAGATCCAGCTATGGAGTCAAGATTATTATAGGTTACGAATAGATAGAAAGTCCATCATTTTGACTTAAAACTTGAAGTGACAAATTGACTTCTCTCGTCAGTAATTAGTACAGAATTTATATTCCTTGAATAACAATGTTAGACTCAGTAAGCAAACGTAATGAATTTACTTTAGTGAATATTTTGAACAACGCCTATTTATTTATTCGCGTGTTGATACAGAATTATTTTCCCGCCGGAAACAAACGTTCGCTGTTTAGTTGTTTGAATTACGTAAATAGGTACCTACGTGGAACGCCTTAAGATTTTGAGTCGGTCGGCCTACTTGTCTACTAACCCTAGGTTCCCTACGATTTGGAGTACCGTCCTATGTAATAGAAGACCTAACCAACCTAAATCAATTTTATTTTGCGTTACCTACCTACTTGCGACTTACACAGAGGGGTTTTCTAGAGTTTCGCAGTGCATTACGACACCACTGGTGAATGTCCAGATTCTAGAAGAATTTGGGTAGTGTAAATGTGTGAATGGGGTGGGTGTGTAATATTCCTGTAAAGATAAAAGTGTACCTGGCATTCTACCTGCTATGACCTACACCTTAAATGACGGCCCTAGTCTACATAAGTTTCCCACTACCCCGAGATATGAATCTCACCGGTTGGTTCCCACCTTCCAGGCAGATCAAAGCACTTTCACTGTCCTTGCCGCTAAGTGATCCTATAAGTTTGAGTGGCTAGCTCTAAGCCTAGAGCCCCTAGCACCCTACAAATAACCACAGCTGCTATTCGCCCAGCATCTGTAGGTATTTTACTATTCGCGCCCGGCTTCGCGTACCGCTCTTAATTCCAGATACCTTGGTGCAATTATGGCGTGACAAGCCAACCCGCAGCTCCGGGTTGTTTGTCCCAAGGCCAAAGGAAGGAAGAACACCACACGAGGAGACCAAAAAGGGTAGACCACGCTTAGTTGTATAAGCGCGGACATAACCTTCCACATACTGTCTCAAGCATATGGCCTAACTATTTCCCAACTAAAAACCACATGTACCTACAAGGTAAATGAGGCCAGAACTAGTTACTTTGGAACTATTGTTCTTATAACAGCAGAGACCATATTTCTAAGCTTCCACCCCTCGCGTATAATTAAATTATTAAATTTATTTTATGAATTTATTTGGTATCCATCCAAACGAGAATCGCAACGCCAGAGAGGCTACCCGAAGGTACTGGGACATATACGATCAGGCCAGGAGTGAACACAAAACAATTCTTCAATTCACAAATCAACGAATCCACTGTTTTCTTTTTTTTTTGTTTCCCTCATTAATACACCTAATAAAATCGATAAAAAGATCCAATTAGTGCAACGTTATTTTAAACCGCGTGATTTTAACTCGCGAACAAACTGCAATTACAATCAAATTTTACACCACAAATCTTTGGTTAAAATCCACTTTAGTTAAGTTAAACTTACGACGACGAACAAAAGGTAAATATGGTCTCCGAAAATGACCTATATACACAAGATAATAAGACTCAAACGACACAATCCGCGCATCTCTCCAAGACCAGCTTTTATGTAACAAATCGATAAGAAATATCACAAATATTAAACCGCTATGAACACTGGTTCACTATTTACATACGTAAGTATTTCTAGTCAGTAAATAATTCATTTAACTGAGTAGAGTTGGGGCAAAGATGCCTTTTATTATAAGAAAGTAATTAAAGCACGCGAGAGCTGATCGAGGAGCGTCGGCGGAGCAGACGGACGTGAAGCTGCCTTCACAGTTCGTCGCTGAATCAATCCCTTTTTTTTTCTACTCTTGAGCTCGCCGCGACCCTCTTGTTATCATAGCGGCAAGTTGTTTGATGACCGCTCGATGCCGCCGACAAAGAGTCCACCTCGTGTGAAGGCCTTTGTCCCGTTTTGCCTATCCTAGCTCTTTTAAAATGTCTGTATAGCTAGAGGTGCGTACGTATTTAATTACGGGCATGTATTTATAGTCTCCTTTTTCGTAGGTTATTTTGGAACTAATACAGTTCGTTTGAAGGCATTAGTCAGGTTTAATTTATAGATAGATTTCCGTGAATTAAGACGGGTTAGAACCGTCACAAGTTTCGTGGCATTTTATTAGACTTTGCTCAGACCTGTCGAAAAAATACATAAAACTCATTTTTGTTTGTATTCCAAATGAATTAAGTACCCAATAACTAATTTTTGAAGAATAAAAGTTCATAAACAAAGGAGTTTCATACAAAAGTTTTTACCCATTTTTACCCCCTTAGGGGTTGAGTTTCGGAAAATCCTTTCTCATCAAACCCCTACGCATACACCATCCAAATTTCAAGTCTGTACGACCAGCGGTTTAGGCTGTGCGTTATCTGTTAGTCAGTCAGTCAATGAATCAGTCAGTCGTTGAGTCAGGACAGAGGTTTTTATAGTATTAGATTAGAGATTACTTACATAATGCGCTTATACAATTTTGTATAATAGCATTTTGTTTTGTATAATAGCATTTTGGCTTTCTCAGAAACTGGCGAAGCCAAAATACTGCTATGTACATAGATAGACCTACATTGAATTCATGGGCATTATCTTATCTTAGGGGGTCATTGAACTCATCGTAATGAACAAGTTTTAATACGAAATCTACGCGGTAATCGTGAAAAAAAACAGCTGCTCCATACATTTTGTCGTGCGAAATTGAATTTTTTGTATGGGACAGCTAATATTTTTCGCGTTGTCAGGGTTGGGTTTTTGGTACAAGTTGTCCATTATGAAGAGTTTATTGACCCCCGATGGGGCAGAAAGGCTCTTGAGTGGCGACCGCGAACCGGTAGACACAGCGTAGGTAGGCCGCACTAGGTGGTCCGACGACATTCTAAAAGTCGCGGGCAACCGGTGGATGCAAATGGCAGGTTGTCGTACAGGTGGCGGTCTAAGGGGGAGGCCTTCGTTCAGCAGTGGACGTCTCCGGGCTGATGATGATGATTGATCCCCTAAGATATTGCTCAATGCTCATGAATTCAATAACAACCTGTATACATCACCGTAACCTGCCGGTCCCAGCGGAAGACCAGCGCCGGTTGACTACAGCTAACATCATGCTGAGCTAGTAAAAAAACTAATGATAGGTGTATTATGTTTAGGTTTAATATCTTTAATATGTTCTGTTTGATTGTCTGAATTTCTTTTGTTTTTCCGTGTGTTATGTTTTTGACACAAATAAAGTCTTCTATTTCTACATTATAACTACTGAACAAGCGCGTCTTCTTGCAATGGCCTAAAAAGGTGTCACAGTTCAGTTCCGTGTAATCCGTAAAGCTGCACCGAATTATAAGCATTTCTAACATTGCAAACGGCTTGGAGACCTCGCCATGTGCCATGATGATAAATTATTGAAAAGTCAGGCAATAAAAGTAGGGATAAGGGGAGGATGGGGAAGGCGACATATTGCTGGAATATGAGAAGTTGTGAATAAACTGCTTGTACTAGCTCCGGTGGAATGGAGTGTCGCTGTCTGTACACTACAGAAATCCTTGACGCAATGTTTGTGCTAGTATCTTTATAGGTAGGTATTATAGTCAGTTCTTGTTCTCACTTCCCAAAACGGGATGTTTTGTTATGAAATGTTAGGTGAGGAAACCTGAGTTAGTAGTTATTATGACCGCCGAGTCACGACCTTTAATTTTTAACTGAGTTCATATATGGAGGTTCTCAATTCGACTGTATGTTTTATTTTATGTAGCGCTCGTGGCGTAGCTTGTCTAGGTGATTCTAAACGATCACCGATGTTAAGCAACGGACGGTCCGGTCAGTCTTCAGATGGGTGACCGTGAGTGGCATTTATTTCTGCGCGCTGCCGTGGGTCGGATGACACGTTAAATTGTTGGTCCCGGTTGTTTGGTCTAGTTTCTATAACAACAACCGTCAGCCTTGTCAGAGGCCTTCGGGCGGCACATTAACTCTGACACTAGGGCTGGCCACTCAGTCTATACGAACTTACTTACTTTATTTTATTTCTCTTTTTTTTAATGTATGTTACGCGATTAGTCTGCCAATTATGAACTGGTTTTAATGATTCTTTTTTTGTTTGGTCTACCAAACAAAAAAAAAAAAGGAAAAATTAAAAAAATTAAGGGACCTCCTTTTATTATCTATAATAAAAGGTGGTCCCTTAATTTTTTTATCGAAATCGGTTCAGTATTTTGGTTTTTAAATCTATATTACTAGAAAATATGAAGATGTCATCCAGGTATTCGAAGTTGAAGTCGGTTGTATTTAATAAAAGCGTATTATATATTATTTTATCGTAGTTATCTCGACCATTCATACAAGGGGTAAACACGTACGAAACGGATTGATTCCATTTTCATAGTTTGAACTGCTAAACAGCTGAATGCGTTGCCCGAGTGGGTGTTTTGCAATAGTTACAATCTGGGTATCTTCAAGTCACGAATGAATCAGTTTATTCAAGGTAAGCGTGCTCCATCTTAGACTGCATCTTCGCTTAAGAGGGAATCTGGTGAGCGGTCCTCCACACAACTGTATTCCCCTATTTTCTTCCTAGGTAATGCCTCTAGAGCAATCCTTTTTTAAAATAAATCCTAGGTCAACCGTAGACAAGTATCTGTCATTTTCTTTTTTCAGCAATTGCTATTGCTAATGAAAATATAACCCTCCAAAGATTACTATGAAAATATTTAATGGTTTATATTTTTTTAGATAGGTAGTCAAAATTGAAGTCGGTTTTTTTTAATGTGTCATAAGTACATAATTGTTCTCTTTTATTGTAAGTATCCTTAGTCTAGCATTTGTTTATATTTTCTGGCAATAAAGTTATTTTTTTCTTTATCTTATCTTTAAGTACGAGGTAAGTTGTATGTAAGGTTAAGTAGGCGTAGTAAGTATCTGGTCCTGTATCTAACAAGTCGACTTCGTGTGCAGTTAAGTATAATTACCTCCCCCGAGAGTTTATCTCGGTTCAGACAGCGACGGTGATAATGGAATGGACGGGCCTAGCTTGCAAATCATTCAAAATTAACAAGCCAATACAATAAAACATGCCTAGCTAAAAGTATGCATATAACATTTGTCGGAAAACAGAGATAGCAAATCTACTGCATGACAAAAATAGAACACATGTATTTGTCTATTGCTCTCGAATCTCGAAAATTGACGAGCATTGACGAAGGATTTGGGTATGTCCTTAAACTACAACCAGACCCACCGGAGAACGGGCAGCAGCGTCCTCTTGGTTAACGGTGGTGAGCATTCTGCGATCCCCAAGCCGCCTGCCAAGCGTGGGGATTATGGCAACACCGCTCTATAAAGGCGGAGGCTTTCGTCCAGCAGTGGACGTTTTATGGCTGACGACGACGAAGGATTCTCGCTGTCTCGTAACATTACGATCGCCTCATAATGGCGATTACCTTAGTAAATTTATTGAAATTAATTGCAGTTGTGACGAAATACAGTGATTAATGTGTATGTACTTGTGGAATGTGATCCCTACATTTTTATTGCGAATATTAGTAGTGTTCTTACACTTGGGGAATGCACACGAAGGCATAATTAGTTTTTTTTGTGTACGGCTCGCATGTCGCAAATACAGAGTATGACTGACGCAAGTGGGGTGCTGGCGCTCAACATATACTTAAAAAAACTTTTCAACTGTTAGTCACTGCTTAAGATGCTCTGCCATCTTCTCTCTGACGTGAAGTTGCAAGTGCTAGAAACGGACAGAGAAGTTTAAGCAGTGACTAAGAGAATCGAGATTATTTTAGGTAAGGCCGTGAGTCTTCAAAATCCGTGCGCTTATTACCCGTCCATTAATTTTATCACCGTCGCTGAGTTCAGCCCGATAATGAGGGCTTTTTCTACTCCCTACCACCCCGGTGCACGTACCTATAGGTTCCTTTCCGTATTTACGGTGCAAAAGAATTGAATGATATAAATAATAGACAACTTGCAGGAAGAATACAATTTAAAATTATACAAGTTTGTCGCATATACGTACGTAGGTACTTAATACTTGCCGTTTTTATGATAGAGCAGTTTTTGTTTATAAAAAATACTTTTGCTTTACAAACTTAGATTTGCAAAAGTTCTATTATTATTAACGGGATATTTACCGTGATTATGTTGTGAGTATGTTATCCCGTTAATAATAATAGAACTTTAGTAAACAACCGTGATAGTTTAAAAATGTGTTAATATTTGCAGTTAGTAAATCGCCATGTGCTATATCGATGTGAGGGCGAAAATGTTTCAACCACAATGTTAAGTTTGCTCATACACCTGACTCATAATTTTCTTTAGATACATTTTCGGTAGTTTTATTGTGGTAGTACGTAAACGAGAGTCTGACTCGCACTTGACGTTTTTATTTCAGGATTCAATCGGTAATATAATATGGCCACAAACGCCACAATGTCCGACACAAAGCCTCGATCCTTGAGTCAGCCGGTTCCCGGATTATCCGGTAAAGATTTATTGTGTAGTCCGTTTGGCGCAGTCAGCAGCGCTGCCCCACTTGTGGAGATTATAGACGTAACAGATAACGTCTGTAATCCTTTTTCAATTGACGTGGGTGTATTTGGGCAGTTTGCAATGGAAACGGTTTGGGGAGCTTGGATTTTTAGCCAACATTCGGAATAAGGATAATTTATTAATGTGCCCTCAAAAAAAGCACAAAAAAAAGTTAAGTAGTTATAGTGCTAGCCAGGCAAGCAGAATTAGGTAGTTGCGCACTCAGTTACATATCTTCCTATACTGCAGCATCAGTGGTTTCGCTTCCGTGTGATAGTACGAAGGCACATTCGTAGTAGGGCGTAGAGTGTAGTAGGGAGTACGGTAAGTATTCTGTCTCAAAATACAACCACACAACTGGCCCACTAGCACGCGCCGAGGACTAAGTCTTTTCCCGCGCGGGAACGTGATAAAGCTAGAATATGGATATGTCTTGACCTGGGTATGTCCTTAAACTGCAACCAGACCCACCGGAGGACGGGCAGCAGCGTCCTCTTGGTTAACGGTGGTGACCATACTGCGATCCCCAAGGCGCCTGCTTAGCGTGGGGATTATGGCAACACCCCTTTATTAAGGGGGAGGCCTTCGTCCAGCAGTGGACGTTTTATGGCTGACTACGATGGATATGTCTGTCTGGTTTTCGCGGGTAAAAAAGAGTGGATAGACGTCACGGCTCGCGGGCTAAACGGGCAGAGGTAAGTTGAACATCTGTTTAATCAAGCAAGATTAAACTTATCTTCATTGCTAATGATGAGGATGATGATTGAAAACAAATATTTATATTCATGGTAACGAGACATCGATCAAAACATGGAGACTCGAAGCGGAGCAGAGATCAAGAAGCAGTTTGGAGTTTTGGCGGGAACACGGAAAAATCATGCCGTTGCATTCTATTATTTTCTTAAACTTGTGTTTTTTCGCGAATTAATGATTAAAAATGGTGGCGTTTTATTAATTGAGTGTTGAACTACATGCACAAGTGTGGGCAAGTGATATAATGTGGTGAAACATGTATTTTCGTGTTGTTTTTAAAACTCCGTAGAAGCTCATAGTAAAGTCGCCACAACTTTACTAGGGCATGACTTGGACTCGACTATGACTGGTTTCGTGCGACTGACTGTGTTTTAAAGACATATTTGTCTTTATTTTAATAAAAGAAACTTGAAAATTCATAAACTTGACACTGGCAGTTTAGCCAGTCAGCCTGTATACCTTCCTGGTCACTTGATCAGCCGTGCGCGACTATTGTCGACGTCGCGAAGCACAGGACCGAAATTCCGTACACTCAGAATTAGCGGAATTGGTAAGTAACCGCTTTTTATAGAAGCGGTCCTCAGGTAAGCAATATGACTCGGCGAGATTGAAACGTCAACAATATTGTTAATACTGGTTATTTAATGCACACACAATGAGTAAAGATCTAAAGCAGCACTGAAGGAGAAACAGCACAGTAGGTAAGCGATAGTCAAAGCACAGAGGTAATATTATATGATAGTCGCGTAAATATGACAGCGGGCGAGCGAGCCGCGAGCGGCTTGCGTTCGGCGTCAGAGGTAAGTATGGACTGGCGCGCGGGGCGACACCGGTTGCGCATGCGGCGAGTGTCAATCGATGAACAATAGGAACCTGTTACATCGAGAGCGCGCGGCGCACGTCCAGCAGTTATTCAAAGGTAAGTTCGTATGTATGGATGTGTGAGTGTTTGTGAAAGTATGAATGTATGTATGCATATATTTAGTGATGATGAATGTGACTAATTGTATGTGGGAGACGCCCACATCACTCCCCCCCAGAGGCCTAGTTAAGGGCGATAAAAATCTGGAAAGCGTACTCGCCGTCCTGAACGGGTAGTTCGAACTGGAGCAGGCTGGGTAGGTGATGGTTGTGTGAATGGTTGTATGTCTTGCGGCGGTGTGTCAGAAGGTTGTATGGTTGCAGGTGATGTATGAGAATTTGTATCCTTTTCATCAGCCAGTACGTATGCACGCTTAAGACGGTCTGCTGTTACTGTAACTGTTTTGCCTTTGATGAGTAGCTTAAATGTTTTTTCACCTCTTTCTAAAATTTTATATGGCCCTGTGTACGCCGGTTGTAGAGAAGCACGCGAAGTGTCGTCTTGAAGGAAGACATGTTCCGTTGTTGCAAGGTCTTTGAAAATAAAAACCTTCTGTGTGCTGTGCCGAGAAGCTGCAACTGGTTTTAATTTTTCTGCGAATGACCGCAAGCGTGCGGAGAAATCGGATAAGTCGGTTGTACCTGGGATGCTCGGATCGAAAAATTCACCAGGCAGTCTTAGCGGCTCACCGTATAGCAGTTCGGCCGATGATGCCTGAATGTCTTCTTTAAAGGCACTACGAATTCCGAGAAGCACCAGGGGTAACACTTCTGACCATTTTTCGTTAGAATGACATGTAATGGCGGCTTTGAGTTGTCTGTGGAAGCGTTCTACGAGTCCATTGCGTGCTGGGTGGTAAGCCGTAGTGCGCTTGTGCTTAAATCCGGTCGATTTCGCGAGATATTGGAACAGCGCTGACTCGAATTGCCGTCCGCGGTCTGTTACAATGTCTGTTGGAACCCCAAATCTAGATATCCATCCGGATATTAAAGCTTTGGCAACCGTTTCTGCTGTAATATCCTCCAAAGGCATTACCTCGGGCCACCGAGTGAAACGGTCGACAGCCGTGAGGCAATATCTGAACCCTTGGGAAATAGGCAGAGGCCCTATTAGCTCTATGTGTAATTGCTTGAAGCGCGCGCGTGGTAATTCGAATGTCCCCAAGGGTGTTGACACGTGTCGGGTTACTTTTGTACGTTGGCATGCTAAACAGGTACGGGCCCAGTCTCGGCAGTCTTTTCTTACACCTGGCCATACGAATCTTTCGACTACCATTTTAGCTGTAGCATTGGCTCCAGGATGACTTAGGGAGTGTAGGCTCTGAAATACCTGTTTACGAAATGTCTTCGTAATAAACGGCCTCGGATTTGGTGTACTAACGTCACAGTATAGAGGTTCTTGACTTCCAGGAAAGTCCATCTTTCGGAGGCGAAGAGATGTGTTATTCGTCAGGTAATCCATGAGTTCTGGGTCGTTACTTTGGGACTGAGCAAGCTCCTGGAGGCATAGTGGTGTGCTCAATTCATCGACTCTGCTGAGAGAATCAGCGACGGTGTTGTCCTTTCCGGATATATGCTGGATATCAGTCGTAAACTGCGAAATATAGTCCAAGTGTCTGAATTGCCTGGGCGAACAGCTACGTTTTCTTTCATGGAAAGCATAGCTAATAGGTTTATGGTCTGTGTAGACCGTGAAATGTCTTGCCTCAAGCATGTGTGTGAAATATTTTACGGCTTCGTAGATAGCGAGAAGCTCTCTATCGTACGGAGAGTATTTGACTTGAGCTGGGCTCAGCTTCCGAGAAAAGAATGCTAGTGGCTGCCAAGCATTATCTCGGAGTTGTTGCAAAACAGCTCCCATAGCCACATCCGACGCATCGGTGACTAATGCGAGCTTAGCGGTGCAATCAGGATGTGCTAGAAGGGCCGCATTTGAGAGGCTATTCTTGGTCTCTATGAAGGCGGCCAGCGTGTCGTTGGTTAAGTTAATCGGTGAGGAACCTTTGACTGCCCCTGTGAGGAGAGCATTGAGAGGCGCTTGTATTTGAGCAGCATTTGGCAAAAACCGTCTGTAAAAATTGGCCATGCCCAAGAACCGGCGGAGCGCCTTTACATTCTTGGGCGGGGGAAACTCTTTAATAGCCTGTACTTTTGTGTCTAGCGGCGTGGTCCCTCTCTCTGAAATTCTGTATCCTAGAAAGGTTACCTTGGGAGCCCCGAAGACGCATTTTGTCACGTTGATAACCATACCAAAATCTCGTAATCTGGTAAAAACTTGACGTAAATGGTCTTCATGTTGTGTCTCGTTTTGACTGAAAATTAGAAAATCGTCAAGGTAACAGTACACAAAATCGAGGCCACGCATCATCCCATCCACAAACCTTTGAAATTTCTGACCTGCGTTGCGAAGACCGAAGGTCATAAATGGGAACTCAAACATGCCGAAGGGAGTCGTGATTGCCGTTTTCGGTATATCCTCCGCGCACACTGGAATTTGGTTATAGGCCTTTACGAGATCGATAGTACTAAATACGTTACATCCGACGATATTATGAGTGAAATCATGTATGTGGTGGATAGGATACATATCTGGTATAGTGCGCGCGTTTAATTGCCTGTAGTCACCACAAGGCCGCCAACCATTATCTTTTTTCGGGGCAAGATGCAATGGCGATGACCAGGGGCTCTCAGAAGGTCTGGCGGTACCGTTTGCTAACATGGATTCAAATTCTACCTTCGCGATATTATATTTGTCGGGAGCTAGGCGTCTTGGGGCGCTTGACACTGGCGGCCCAGTTGTGGTGCGTATGTGGTGTTGTGTGTTGTGTGGAATCGTGCGTTGAATCCCAGCTGGGCGCGAGATTTCAGGAAATTCCTGCTTGAGTAGTAAATGGTAACGAGAATCACCAGTCGGTACCTTTACAGACAGTATATTGTTTGCGTTAGGGGCTGGTGAAGCTAGAGTAAACAAGGTTGTGGTATTATCAACCAATTTCTTATTTTTACAATCCACTATTAAATTATAATGACATAAAAAATCTACTCCGATGATTGGCTTGGTCACGTCTGCTACTATAAATTGCCACGGATAATTTCGACGAAGCCCGAAGTTTAGGGTTAAATGTGCATAACCATAGGTGTCGATCACGGTACCGTTCGCTGCTGATAGTTTGTACTCAGTGGGTGCACGACGCTGACGGAGTTGAGACCGGGGGTAAACACAGAGGTCACTGCCAGTGTCGACCAGAAATTGTGTTTGGGTGCTGCGGTCCACGACGAAGAGGCGACCTGGAGTAGTGGGGCAATCGTCTGTCGCCATTACCGACCGCCCGTGTTGTTTTCCGCTTTGTGGTCACCTGGTTTTTGGCAATTGTACGCCCTCGATCCGAATTTTAAGTGATACCAACAAAGCGGAAAACGCCGGTATTCTGAGTCTGACCGAGTTCGGCTGCGTGATTGGGATCCACGTCCCTGCCCGGAGCGGTCGAAAGAACGCGATGGGCGTGACGAACGCGTGAAATTCTCGAACTTAGTAGATAGGGCTTCCACCATCTTTCTTAGTTCACCGATTTCACTTGAACCGTTGTTGCTGCTTGACGTTGTACCAGAACCTGATGAGAGGCATGCTGCTGCCACGTTCTCTGAAGGTGCGGAGATATCCTGAATACGGTCCGCCAGATCTGCAAGTTGTTCCAAGGAATGAGTCGGTTGCGATGCCAGCACCGTTTGGATATTCCGTGGTAGACGGTTGCACCAAATGGTCTTCAAAAACTCCTGCGGAACAGTTGCCCCTGCCAGATCTTGCAAGTGACGTAAGAACTGGGAAGCTTTTCGGTCTCCAAGCTCTTCGTGATCTAGCAATTGTTTCACCTTCTTTTCACGGGAAGCGGCCAGGCGCTTAATTAGTTGGTTTTTTATCTTCCCATAGCGATCCGTGGGTGGCGGACTAACAATTATATCTTTGACTTCTTTGGCTGCCTTCATGTCTAAATGTGTCAATACATTGTTGAATTTTACGTTGTCCTCAATAATACCGTGATTTTCAAATTGTCCTTCTAGAAGAGCAAACCATAGTTCCGGATTGTCAGGCGAAAATTCCGGAACTTTCAAATTGAATTTTCGGTAATCGGAGACTCCTTGGACGTGATCCGTGGACAGTCTTGAAATTTTTATGGGTCGAGGTTGTTGACGTGTAGTTACATTATCATGTTCTTCATCATTTTGTATGACCGTGTCCGAGGTTTCGCTACTCTCACTCATTTTCGTGTTCTTATCGGGGTCACCAATTTAGCCAGTCAGCCTGTATACCTTCCTGGTCACTTGATCAGCCGTGCGCGACTATTGTCGACATCGCGAAGCACAGGACCGAAATTCCGTACACTCAGAATTAGCGGAATTGGTAAGTAACCGCTTTTTATAGAAGCGGTCCTCAGGTAAGCAATATGACTCGGCGAGATTGAAACGTCAACAATATTGTTAATACTGGTTATTTAATGCACACACAATGAGTAAAGATCTAAAGCAGCACTGAAGGAGAAACAGCACAGTAGGTAAGCGATAGTCAAAGCACAGAGGTAATATTATATGATAGTCGCGTAAATATGACAGCGGGCGAGCGAGCCGCGAGCGGCGTGCGTTCGGCGTCAGAGGTAGGTACGGACTGGCGCGCGGGGCGACACCGGTTGCGCATGCGGCGAGTGTCAATCGATGAACAATAGGAACCTGTTACATCGAGAGCGCGCGGCGCACGTCCAGCAGTTATTCAAAGGTAAGTTCGTATGTATGGATGTGTGAGTGTTTGTGAAAGTATGAATGTATGTATGCATATATTTAGTGATGATGAATGTGACTAATTGTATGTGGGAGACGCCCACAGCAGAATGCACAACGTGCGATGCCAATAACTAAGAAAAAAAATGAAAAATAAAGCAATTGACATTTAAAACGTTGAAAGAAGGAGTGTTGCCACTCACATAGCTCTATGATGAGAATACCATAGCCTAAATAATCCTTTTTAACAGTTAGAAGTAAAAAGTAAAAAAAATTGCGTAAGCAGCTAAGCAGTCGATGTAAATAAATTACTAATAAATGATTAGACGGTAATATTAATAAAAGCCTCACTATTTAGGGGGAGGCCTTCGTCCAGCAGTGGACGTCTTCGGCTGATGATGTGAGTATAAAAGTACAAAAATAATTTTGGTAAAAACTTAGCATACCCAATTACCCATTGCTGCACCCTTATCATGTACGTTCGCGATTCCGATTCCGATAGCATGCCATCCTGCTCGTACCGACCCACTCGCGCCATGCGCCCTCCTGGTCGCGCACGCTCGCAATCAGAATCACGAACGTCCATGATAAGGGTGCTGATCCACTGTACGTTTTTATGGGACTAAACCCATAATCATGATCATCAGCCAGAATAAGTCCAGTGCTGGGCGCAAAAACTATAAACCACTATAAACCGACCGACTGATCGATCTGTTCACTGATCGTCCGACTTCCCCTCATACAAAAATTTGTAATTTAAAAATCTCTACTAGTCACTGCGAGTACGTCAAAAGATCATTGAATTTCATAACTCAGATTGCGTCATCCCAGTGATAGGCCAATCGCAAGCTTAGTACGTTACCTCGCCCCCTGCCCGCAACGGTGACTCGTGTTTGTAGGAGAAATTATGTTCACGAGCTATCAACAGGCTATATGATCTGTGGCTGGACGAAAGCCTGCCCCCATTGACATAATCCCCACGCTTGGCAGGCAGCTTGGGGATCACAGAATACTCACCACCGTTACCTGAGAAGACGCTGCTGCCCGTCCTAAGGCGGTTCTGGATGCAGTTTTAGGACACCCAGGTCCAAAGTCAAAATAAAAAAGGATACAAAAGGACTATGATATTAAATTAATTTTAATAAATATATTTTTTTTATAATTTTAATTGTGAGGAAGGCCTCCCACTAGGTGGACCGACGACATTGTATAGGTCAAAGGTCGCGGGCAACCGGTGGATGCAAGTGGCAGGTTGTCGTACAGTGTGGCGGTCTAAGGGGGAGGCCTTCGTTCAGCAGTGGACGTCTCCGGGCTGATGATGATGATGATGATGATGATATTAAATTCACGTTGTCTAATTAATTATGTTGCCTGTTTTATGATTGAAGTTGATAAAAACTAACCTACACCTGTGTCTCTATTACTTAGTTTATTAAATTTTTCTATCGATATTGATGTATTTTTTTCAAAAAGAAAAAAGCTAACTAGCTTAGCTTTTACACTAAGCGTTTTTTTTCTCTTGAAAAAATTTGTTTGTAAACCGGTAGTACTAATGATCTTATATAAAACATCATTGGGTTATACGTAAAACCATAGAGTAAAACCATCGCGAAGCACATGGTGACGTACTCATATGAATTTCGTCAGTTCCGGCGCGGTGGCGCGACGGAAGTGGCGCGCGTCGTGGCCGCATCCGTCGCTACTGTCACCATTCCTCACTTCCGTTTCGACGTATTGGCGGTACATGAGTGAAGCTTCATTATATGAAATTATCATACTGATATGATAAAAGAGTATGATAAAATTATCATACTGAATTTTATTCAAATTCAAATTCAAATTTCATTTATTTCGACATAGAGGTCATATCACATAGTCACAAACAATAATCATTAAAAAAAAAAAAAAATAATACAATTTACTATAACAATAAAATTAAAATATAAGTACTAATTAAATTTATTTGTTTGCTTATTAGTCAGTACATGAACCCTGTAACAGTGGTTCATGTACTGACAGTCAAACCTATTCGCAAATACGTTTAGGATACTGTTGGAGCTGACCCGCACCCTGCGCACCAGGGATGTGCAACGTAATACCGTGTGTGTCCGTTATTATAAGTACTGATAATTTTATCACACTGATAATTTTGTCATACTGATAATTTTATCATACTGTCTCCCACAGTACAGGGTCATCCTAGTTTGGGAGACAGGGACTCCAGTGTTATTATTCTACAACTAGTATATTGTATCTTTCCCTCCTTTTTCTAAATATATAAACAATAGTTAAAACATATAAATACCTATATAATAATGTAATCCATAATTACCTACCTAGCAAAATTGTAATATTCTAAGGTTTTTGGTTTATGTTAATGTAATATTAGCTATAGTTTCTTCATTTGGAAATAAAGAAATTATTATTATTATACTGATAATTTTATCATACTGATAATTTTATTTACACTCATTGATCTGTACTCATCATCAGCCAGAAGACGTCCACTGCTGGACGAAGGGGGGGGGGGGGGGGGGGCTGTCATAATCCCCACGCTTGGCAGGCGGCTTGGGGATCGTAGCTTGTCCTCCACCGTGATATACAAGAGGAGGCTGCTGCCCGTCCTCCATTGTTTGGATGCAGTTTTAAGACATACCTAGGACCAAGGTCAGGTGATGTGTACTGGATAAAATTATCTGTGTTGGTGTGCAAGTATTTTAGTTTCCACTCTTCTTTGTTAATGGATGAATAGATTTAAGTTTGGTATGTAGGTAGGTAAGTATATCATCATTATCTTTGGCCCGATAACATTGTAAAAGTTCGACGACATTGTAAAAGTCACGGGCAACAGGTGCATGCAAATGGCAGGTTGTCGTACAGTGTGGCGGTCTTCGTTCAGCAGTGGACGTCTCCGGACTGATGATGATGATAATCTTTGGCCCATTTCCATATACAAAAAATGAATTATGTTGCCTCTACATCTGCGCTTTTAGCTAAAAATAAGCCTATTCTGGAAACACATATGCGATCAGATATACTAAACTTGCCATAATATGAGGGTGGCAGTTAGAACAAAACAACTTTCTGAAAGAAAAAAACATCAACTATACCAAAAGTTGTTTCACATGAACAACCGGAAGACGTCCACTGCTGGACGAAGGCCTCTCCCTTAAAGGGAGGTGTTGCCATAATCCCCACGCTTGGCAGGCGGCTTGGGAATCGCAGAATGGTTACCACCGTTAACTTAGAGGACGCTGCTGCCTGTCCACCGGTGGTTCTGGATGCAGTTTTAGGACATACCCAGGTCCGTTTAGGACATACCCAGGTCCCAAAAATTAAACATAAAAGTTGTTTAAAATAAATGAAATAACCATAAAATCGACAATATTACGTTATTCTCACCTTTTTGGTTAATTTATTATTTTAATATTTTTGAAATATAAAATGTACCAACAAGTTGTTAAAATGAGTTTTTTAAAATTTTCAATATAGCGTTTTGTTTATTCTGATTCTACTAATGATTCTGCCAGCCACAATTTTTTTTGGAGATATTACGTCGATATAATCAAAGTCGCACAAAGAAAGTGACTATATAACTATACACTACCGTCACACGCATAAAACGGTAAAAAATATTTCTAAAACACTATAAAGTAGGTATTTCAAACCTATTTTTGTTAAAAAGTGTTTTGTCTTCTTTTTTCAAACTCAAATGGTAATTCGAATGAAATTTTAGTAAACACTTTTTAACTTAGACTATACTATAGTCTAAGTTATACTATAATAATTATAGTCTAAGTTATACTATACTATAGTCTAAGTTATACCATCACCGGTAACTTTATTAAAACTTACTACTTAGAGAGTTTAAATATACGCTTTAATGAATCATTTCTGCTCCAAACTGTATCATATTTTTAAACACAAAACCCTCAGACAATTTCCGTGTCTTTGTATTTTGCTATCGAATTCGATTTTTTTACTATTGTCCTGCGCCCCTTACAGTCTATAATATCGTTCCCTTCACAAAGGAACGTGTCTTATTGTTTTTTATTACTTTTGTGAGTAAAGCTTGTAAAGGTAAATGTTTGAAAAAATAAATAAATTAAGCTTTACTCAAGGGTTATATTAAGTTGTTCTTGTTATTATTGTCTTAATTCTTTGGAGGATCTAGCTCTCATATAATCAAAGCTTAATTCACTCTTTAATACATTTTAGATTTTAGATGTACTTAGGCAGTAAATTATCTTGCGAGAATCATATTGTTTTCTGTTTTTTTTTTTACATTATGCGAATGTGTTTTTTTCGCCTGATGGTAAGCATCACGCCTGCCTGTAACAGTAGCACTTGTAGCACCGCCAGAAATGTGAATTTGCGAACAAAATCCTGCACCGCACTGCATTCCGCTCGTCACCCTAAAGTAATAGATCTCATCTCTTCATTGCCCTTTAAACCGAAACACAGTAATGCTTGCACACTACTGCTTGGCCGTTGAATACTACTACCGCTACTGTTAGTGGCAGGAGTGACGCTTATCACCAGGCGAACGTCTTGCTCGTCTCGTCACTTAAAAGCATTAAAAATAAAAGTTTTTGTTTTTATGACTGGTGGAAAGGGACTAAACGTGGTTAAGCTCAAGAGCACAAAAGTTTGCTTTTTAAGCACTAATGCATATACATGTTTACTTTTTAAAATAGTTCAAAGAGGCAATTTATCTCACGCAGGAAGTTTTAATAGTAGGTTATAAAATCCGTACATAAACTCCAAAGAACTCACTGGTGTGCTGACCCGGTATAGAACTCATGACCACACGATTTTAAGTTGCTTGGCCTCCCCCTAAACTAGACTACCGCAGCTTCTTAATTATGGCCTTTTGCTTAGGATATGAGCTCTATTGGCCACATTAAAGCCACCACTGAAAAGGGCCGACAGCCTTGTTTGGCGCCATTTCTGCGGCTGTTGAAATTCAGAACAAGTTGTGGTTCTTTTGTAGATTTTTGAGCTATCGGCTTTCTATTGAATTTTGATTCTCTTGATGAGGCCACTATTATTTATTTTGTAATGTAGCTACGTTTGCAATGCAGTTTATAACACCGAACCGTAAGTAATGGTAGTCGGCTGAAACTTTAACAAAATAGGTGGGTTCATGGTGAAATAAATAAGAAATATCACAAAATTGGATCTGTTTGACCTCCAGCAGAAATTATTACTTTCATCTATTTCAAATTTCCTAATTAAATACAATAAATTGAATTAGATCTGGAGTAATAACAAACAATAAATGTTTGTTAAGATGCCCCATATAATGAAAAGCATTCTTAGAGGTTTGTCTTCGCATCGTAAAAACGATAATACACAGAATCGTCAAACTCGTCAAACGTGTGATTACGGAACAAACTCTAAAAATACTTACCAATAGTAAAAAACGACCCGCTCTCCACTGCAATCGAATCCACACTCTAAAACGAAACTATTTATTTAGACAACAAATATATAATATAATAATATTTTATCCATAGACTTCCAAACTAGTCAACGACTGTGTCGAGAGCCAGTGGCGTCTCTTGTTAATAAGTTAGTAGGTATGTCAATACGAGCTCGTACAAAGCATACTAGACTAAAGACTATGTAGGTACATAATGATTATTTATTAATAAAGAATTTAGAATTTATGTCTATATGCCAATTTGTACCTAAATAAGGGAAAAAAATATTAGAAGAAAAAATCCAGAAAAGAAAAAAAAAACAATGTCTGTCGCCCGTTCGAACGAGATAATTAAAAACCGTAATTCTAAATATATAATTATACTTATCGTGGAACCTTCAGAGCGCAAATGCAACTCGCACTTGACTGGTTTATTTTCTTTTACCACCCAAAAGCTTTATATGACCTATGTAATGATAGTTCCGTTATAATACAAACGAAGCTAGGGTAAAACGAATCCGACCTTGCGTGATGGACACGACACGCTACAATCAGTTCATGTGGTATTAGCTTTGTCCATGAAAGATTCCTGTGATTTTCTAGTAGGGCTGTGCATAATAGTACATTATGATACAAGTGTGCTATGTTGGTCATTACACTAGAAGCGGTATTATGCACGCGAGCCGTAGGCGAGCGCGATAAGGAAGCCGAGAGTGTAATGACTAACATAGCACAAGAGTTCCATACGACTGTTTTCATCACACTTGCGAGGAAAAAACAAACTTATTTGATAATATTCAACCACACAGCGAAAACGTCAACGAAAATTTGCGGAAAATTGCGCCCAAACCAGCAATGCGCGCGCAGTTGACATTTACTTCAGCGGCATAAGAACTCTTTGTTGGTATTACAAAAAATTCTGTAAGTATTACCCGGCTATATTAAGAGTGCTTCGTATACATACGTCTAATTGCAGTCACGTACAAACTTGACTTTACCGGGTTATATCTATTAAAGCACAAGTGCCGTAATGTAAAGTAAAAAGCACGCGTGCGTAATAGCTTGGATTATGAGCCTAAAATCGATGTAATAAGATCCACTTTACGAGCAAGTGTGATGAAAAGTTAATATTGCTATTACATTTTTACTTTTACATTAGATAAGATCTAGTAGTACTACCTTGTTTTCTTCTTTCTTTATGCCTATAATACTTTATAATAATACCTTTGAAACAATATTGACTTCCTTCTACCGCAATTAAACATACGAAAATTTGTGGTAGCAACCCTACTTTATATGCTCCATTAAAACAGTGACTTTAGATTGTACTAATAGCAAATTTTACTCTATGGTAGGTAGGTACCTACCACTGAAGAGAGAAGTGAATAGAACGGAAATGTGACGACAATTTATATAGACGCGTATAGGAAACCACACCACATTGCATCGTATTTAGATCAATTTTAATGTGTTGCAAAATAGCATTTTGAACGTTTTACTTCAAATGTGCGACAAATGATTGACATTTTCTCGTCGTAGTTTCTGTTAAATTTTGTGTGAAACTGGCGACAGCAGTTTTCCATACAATTGCTTTACAACATTGTTTTGAAAGGTTCTTGAGTGGCGACCGCGCACCGGAAGACGCAGCGTAGGAAGGCCTCCCAATATATATATATATATATAGGTGGACCGACGACATTGTAAAAGTCGCGGGCAACCGGTGGATGCAAATGGCAGTACAGTGTCGTACAGTGTGGCGGTCTAAGGGGGAGGCCTTCGTTCAGCAGTAGACGTCTCCGGGCTGATGATGATGATGATTGTTTTGAGAGCCGTTCTACCTAAGAAGTAGGGCTTTCGCTTTTCTGTAGTAGGTACTATAGTTGAATTGTTTATAAAGTAGCAGCTAAGAATCGCGTGAACTATGTGATTTTGCACGAACTCTGCGATAACACTAGAAGTTAGTACAATGCTTGGAAACTGAGTATCCTTAACGATATGCATAATCAACCTTACCCCCCGAAGGTCGATTGGCCCAAATCCATCAAGCTGGCCCAGTTGCGCGTTGGTGGCGATTCACAGACATCATTGAATTGTATTCTCCGGACGTAAGCAGGTTTACTCACAACGATTTCCTTCCGAAAAGAAAGTCAATTGTATTAAAGTTCCCACATAAACTCCAAAAAACCGGAATTCAACCCACGATTTCAAGATTTTAAGTAGAGCGATCTTCCCTTTGGGTGACCAAGACTCGGCGTTTGGATTTTTGCGCTTTATGTTGGTTATATTTCACGATAAAAAAAAATGTTGTCAACTTGTCACAGTTGCAGTTCCAGAAAATTCCGGGTGATACCAAAGATATTATAAGCACTACGTTTTAGGCAAAGATTACAAAGGATGCGCCATCGCGTAATAAAACAACGTTTGAAAATGACCCCCGCGCCGTCATGCTTACGAGTTGCGCTGGAGTGCGAAAGAAGATAGCACTTTTATGAGAGCAAAAGGGATAGCGTGCGTCTCGCTTAGTGAGCGCAGACAGGCGAGACAGTCCTAAGGACCGTCTTCACGGGGCTATTTTAGGGCGCGATATGACATATCTCCCTCCTTATATATATAATATCATTGGTTTTAGGTGATACCGCGGGATGAATAATATCTAATAAAATAGAATATAAAATCTACGTTTTAATAATAATAATAAGTAATATATTTGATTATCTAGGTATACTATAGACAAACATGCATACTCCATTTATTTGCATGTATTTGTCCACGATCTATATTTATCTATATTAAGAAGTATCATTATCACAATCAAATAATTTTAGTCCAACAAGATATACAATGTGTAACAAAAAGGTTCAACAATACGAAAGGGCATGTATATGCTTATCATTATAAACAACTTTTACTATGAGGCCAACCCTGAAATCCCAAAAATTACATCAGCTGTTCCATACAAAAAATGTATGGAACAGCAGTTTTGCGATTTCAGGGTTAGCCCCATAGTAAAAGTTGTTCATAACGATGAGTACAAACATGCCCTTCCGTATTGTGTAACCTATTTGTTACACGTTGTATAAAAAAAGACACTGCTGCAATTAAATTTGATTATTAAAAAAAACACAAAATAGATGTTTCATTTTTACATCAAAAAAATTGTATTTATAACGACCCCATACATCCAAATCTGTCCATGCATTTAGAAATTATGGTAAAGAAACTCACATACATACAGGCTGTTAGTTTGAACACCGTTATCCTTCTGGATTTCATTGTAGTCATCATTATGAACAACTTTTACTATGGTGTCAACCTTGAAATTGCGAAAAAAAAATCTGCTGTTCCATACATTTTGTACAAGATCAAAAAACTTTTTTGTATGGAATAGCTGGTTTTTTTTCGTGATTTCATGGTTGGCCCCATAGTAAAAGTTGTTCATAATGATGAGTACAATGATATCCTAGAAGAATAACGGTGTTCAAACTAACACCCCGTATTTGGACCCTCAAAAAACTACTCTCCTTATTTTATTTATTTTGGCCAGTAGTAGAGTTAGTATAAAAGATTAAAAAACCACGAATATACTCAGAGGACAGTGTTATTTACGAGTAAGACGCTCTATATTATACCATGTTCATAGATTCATGCTCTATTTCAGGCACACGGATTTTTTAAAATCGAAATCTGCAGATAATGTATGCTTTCTCTTTCGCTCTGTTTCTTTTCTCTCTGGTGTTCCGACGGTCATGTACGACGATTAGCGTGAACCAAATTCTCAGGACGGCTAGAAAAAACCGAGTGGATTCGCTTAAGAAGGGAACTAACTCTAACGTTACGATTTTTTAATAGATTCCGTGTCCTGGTACCTGCCGTGGCCGTGGACCTGGGTATGTCCTAAAACTGCAACCAGAACCACCGGAGGACGGGCAACAGCGTCTTCACTGTTACGGTGGCGAGCATTCTACGATACCCAAGCCGCCTGCGTGGGGATTATGGCAACACCTCCCTTTTAAGGGGAGGCCTTCGTCCAGCAGCAGCAGCAGCAGCAGTTGTGTTTTCCCTTGTCCATTCTCTATCCCAATATATTCAAATCGCTTTATAATGATCTGGCTGTCACTAGTCTCGTTATACGAGTTCGTTTTACTATATTGGTGCGGAACCCTAAACATTGCGTGACACTTGCTGTCTTTCTTATCTCTCGACGCTCAGTTTTTATTCCACTTGCGTTAATTTAAGTCACCCAGCCGGTGTTTAGTGTCGCGTGTAATAAAAACCGTATTTCGTTTTTTTTACAATAAATATTAAACAGTAAACATTAAACATAATATGACGTATTTGCAGATAATGACTTACCAGTGATTTTCTGCGGACAAAAAGCTTTTGTGACATTTTAGTAAGTGTGACTCCCAATTTTAAATCTACGCGGAAAAATACTTTGTTTCGGTAATATTCAAGTTATATTAGGCATATTCGTTTGTGACTCTATATTCGTGAAACAATTTCTGTTTTCCCTGTTTGGTTTGTTTTGGGTTACAGCTTCTTCTTAGAGTGTTTAGGAGAGTTTTGGGTTAAATGTAAGGGTAAAATGTAATATGGGTAAGTGACAGAATTCTTCATTATTACATGATATATGAACAAGGCTATGCTACGGTGGCGCCATGAGATAGCGGGCTGAATAGGCTAGATGACTGGTTTTTTATTATTGTCCTATTAAAGTGGCCCATAAATATAGCTGATTAATGAAAAGAAAATGAAAATCTGATCAAAAATATGCAACTTATAAGCATTTTAATATCATGCTAGACAGAGAGGCGAAACAGCTAATCGTGACGTCACTTCTCTGTACGCCATATAAATTCTATTCTGACAAGTAAGGCGTGAAGTCATTTTTTGTTTTGTGGGAAAGGGACAGAGTTTTGTCTAACAAAAACTTTAAACGCTCATATATCCGAACATTATTAACCGATTTAAATTATTTTTTCAATAAACATACTATATTTACTTAAATTCTTTATCAAAGCTATTGGTTTCAACGATATAAACATCAGTCATGTACCCTATTCTTGACTTGGTTGTTACAGTCATGTTGACCATGATGATGACGTAGAGACATTATTATAGGCTGGCATAAGGAACCACTCAAGATCAATTCAACTTTTTTGTCTTTGTTTTTTCTCTAAAGGATAACTGTAGGTAGTAAGGGATGAAAGGTCACTGTATACGCTCAATTAGGGAATTCGACGGGAATTCGACGGAATTCGAAGGGAATTCGACGATGACTTTCATTAGCCCTGTAATTTCGCTACAATATAGTTACTTTGATACTGCCTGGCTCAGCATTGGCATTCCGCAAGCTGGCAACAACTACAACAGAAGTTACTTACTCTCTAAACCGGAAAATAGTAATCTTTTGTTTACACACTACTGCTTGGCGGTATATCTGATACTGTGGTGGGACCTACCACGACGACATCGAAAATGAAGTATACTTACTACCATAGGCTTTAAATTTCACGTACCTAGCCGTAGTAGATGCGAATCGAGGTGAGTCAGTAAGTAAGTCTACGGATCGTGTTCCAGTGACCTTGCCAGTCGCGGAGTGAACGCCAGACCGCCCGCGCGCCCCTCTTTGCACCACTTACAACTGACCGCATTGCACCCCTTTACATCACCACTATCCGGACAAGCCAGAATAACATTGACAAACAATAATCACCGTTATTGAGAGAAAGCATTCCGCTTCATTCACTTGCACCAAAATTTTCTAAGATAATGTAACTACAGAATCAGTGCGCATGTGTCATCCAACCGGGAGAAATGAAGATGGTTGCTGCGGTGAAAGTGAGAAGGATTCCGTTCTGTATATCACCATCGGTCGGGTTATAACGTCGGGACAGGAGGTTCCGGCAGGTTTGTACTGAGTACCGTTGGTGCAAGAGTTAAATTTGCTTGGCGGAGGTCTGTGTTGATTTTCCAGTGTTTGAACATGTTTTTCGCGGACAGATAATTCTTTGTCTTGCAGATTGTTCTAGTTTTTAGTTTCGTCATGACTTGTGTCTGTTTGTTTTCAGATTGCAACGCCTTTTTATTACTTTAACTTTATACAATAGTTTAGAAATTGGACGAGTTCTTCTCATTCTCATTGTAGTCGTGTGGTCTATGTTTATGTTTAGTTTGACGAGATTCGACACCATTAACTTTAACAAAAACAGTCCTCATTCCTTTAACAAAAAACATCAATTTCAACGAGTATCTGTCGCAGCCCAATAAAAAAATTTGGCGTTTTACATAATGACTAGCCTTTTCAAAAAACAGGACCGTTTTCTATAACGGCGGATCAACGTTCAGCCGCATTGTCATTGCGATACGTTCTGCAGTACGGCGGCCTATGTTTAGCCACATTGTAATCAAGTTGCCTTCAATGCAAAATGGTTATCATACTAAAAAAGTGTACAGTGTGTACAAGGTTAAAAAAAACTAACAAGAACACTTGGTATTTAAGTAGAAGGCAAACAAATGTTTTAAACGTATGAAAAGGTCACACTTAAGTTATCAATGCGTAAAACCGCCGCGAGTGTTCAAAATTTTAACTAAAGATTGCCAAAGCAGCGGATCATGAAACGATCATGAAGTCAATTACATTATGGCTAGCCGTATTGTAGAACGTGAAGCACGCATACAATGCGGCGGCCTTACTTTCAGCCGTAATACAATTTGGCTACACTTTAATACGCCGCTTTATAAAACGGCCCTGTTTTTTTAATTGATTATTTAGCCGTTATGTAATACAGCGTATTCTGCATTTTGGCTGCGACATATTTACTTGTACAACCATCCATAACTTTATTTCATGCTTTCTACAATTTCAATTTTTACGCTTCTAAACAAAACTTGGAGGACCTGGCTCTCAAAAGTACATATTAGATATTTATTAATTATCTATCTGCTTTAAATACTTATATATACATTCTTTTAGATATTTACTTGTAAAATATGTCATCATCATCATCATCATCATCAGCCCGGAGACGTCCACTGCTGAACGAAGGCCTCCCCCTTAGACCGCCACACTGTACGACAACCTGCCATTTGCATCCACGGGTTGCCCGCGACTTTTACAATGTCGTCGGTCCACCTAGTGGGAAGCCTTCCTACGCTGAGTCTTCCGGTTCGCGGTCGCGGTGTAAAATATGTATACAGCCTAAAAATCTACAAATAATAGAGATATGTAAGAGCGGAGTCTATTAAATAAACTCTGATAAAACTTTTATCATATTTATTTAGAAGAAGAGTTTAGCCTCCAAACTTATGCTGTGTTAACGTGTGCTGTGCTGTAAGACTGTTAAGGAGAGGCAAACTTATTTATCTCTCCTTCCTCGCTCAGACTTGCGGTCTCGAACCAAATCTTTACCTAAACTTTTGAACATAAACTAAAATTAAAGAATTAAACACTCGTACCTAATGAAACCAATAAGTCGCTCTTCTGATGGTAGAGATAACGCGTGCATAACCATTGCAGTGATGATACCCAGAACTTTAAGTAACAAAAGAAACAGCGCTCAAACAACTAATTATTTTAAGACTAAGTCTAGTTCGCACTGCGTTAAATTTACTAGAGTAGCAAGTAATTTAGGAACTAAATGTGTCTGAACAGCAAAACTTACATAAACATTACATAATTAATTACATTAATTAGTACATGATTTAGTTTTTTTTTTTAACAGGCATAAGCCTTTATTAACTACAACAAACTACAATGACTACTTAGCCTACTACACAACAAAAAACAAAAGGATTGTATCCAGACCGATGAAAGTCTAGAGACAATCCAAATGCTCAAACCCACTACCAGTCGGCAGCGTACCCAGCATGCTGGCGGCATTGCCACGCTGGATGGCAATGCTTATGCGTTGAGCCAAATAAACGCCAGCATTTTGATCACGCGTCGCGTCGACCAGGCGCTCGAATATGTTTTTGAAAAGATGATGAGCTCCCGGTCCCCACGGACCCAATGTCTCAACACCAAACGGCTCAAATATGTAACCTCTGCCGAGGTTAGCATATTTGCGCCGCTTGTGCCGCTCCGCCGAATTTGCCGCCGCACCAGCCCTACTCTGTGTCTCAGGAAGATGTGACGGTGCCAAAGTATCAACGCAAGTTGCGTCCCATACAAGGGGCCGTCCCATCTTCCAAGGCACAAGTGTCATACCGTCAGGTCTTTTGCCATCGTCACGCGCAAGGCCGCTCGGTTCGAGCACAGCTGCAACATTGGCGGTGGATAAAGCCCGGCGTATGACATCATTCAGGCTAGCGTGGCGGCCGATCCGACCAGCGCTTCTTGAGCAAGAGAGACCATGGTGACCGAGCTGATCGACAACAGTACCACACTGGCAGCGATGGGCCTCACAGCACCTTGCACCCAAGCGCAAGCTGACAGCTAGACGAAATGCAGTTGGGTCCAAAAGGCTACCAGTGTTAAAGGAGGGAATAGCCTGCAACCAAAGACCTGATTCCCATACAGAGACAGCAAGGATACGAGCGCGATCTGCGACGCCAGTACACGTATCTAGAAGAGATTTCCGTGCTAGTTCACAGATCGGCTCATCCCATAGTCTCTGCGAAGACAAAGTCCTCGGAAAATCAGTATTTGGGCAAGCCTCCCTCCAAACATTCTTGGCCTCATTCAAATGAGCTACTACTACACCGGAATGGCCTAAAGAGAGAAGAAGGATTTTTTCAATTAATTTATGTGTACTATGAACTGAGGACAAGAAAGCTGGTAGAGCTACACTTGAAATTTTGCGGATCCCTAAGCCTCCTAACCTTACTGGTAGTGAGGCTTGTGACCATGTCCTGTCATTCATGTCAACATTCAAAACCGATATTAGTGTTTCCTTTACGACATTGTCTAAGCTCGAAAGGAGCTCACCGTGTTTCCACAGTGGACTACATCGTAAAGTGTATATAAATTTTGGCACAAACAGACAATATTTGATAATGGTAAACGCCATGTGGGCGTTAATATTGAGTAACCTCCTGGAGGCACTCATAAAATTTTGAATTTTTTCTTCTACGAAAGGTGAAAAAGACTCATCTAAAATCGGTGAACCTAGTAGGCGAAGAGAACATCTATCCACAGATTTGATGTTTGGAGCCAAATCATTAAATTTTGCAATAACCAAATCTTTGTTCGGACATGAATCGCAAACATAGAGTTCGCATTTTGAAAAATTTAGTTCTAAGCCAATAAGACGAAATTCGTCTATGAGAATTTGCAAATCATTTAGGACAGTGCACAGGACAGACCTCACCAGAGCTAAAAGATAGAAGATCTTTTAGATGTTGAGGTGTTAGGCCATCAAGGCCGCCAGCTGAGCCACTCTGAAAAGACGCCACAGCCGTTGCAATCTCCTGAGTCTGGACATCAATGGCAACGTCATCAGGTTGTGGTGGCTCAGGGAGGTGGAGGTTTGCCGCCGCAGGTGGATGTTTGTCACGAAGTGACTGAATCGTTTCTAATGTGTGGGGGGCAATGGTGTCGCTCGAGAACAAGACACGTGCGGCGCCTTTGATATCACCATCACTCATTTTGTTCTCTACTAATTTAAAAGTAACCGAATCGTCTGATTTTTTTGAATTTTGATTATTACGCCTTTTAGGCAGAATAATATTAGCAAGACCTAAAAGGTTCTCTTCCGATACTTTGTACTTTACACAGTTTTCCTTTACTCTAGTGGTAAAATAGTTGATTCAGTCAATTTTACTAAATTTTTAGAGGCGAGCAGCGCCACCATCCACGCGGCGTTCGTTGGCGCGGCTCAATGAGGGTTCAATGTGGTCGATTTTGAAGGTTTTAGTTGACAAAACTAAACTAACTAAAGTATTGACTATTAATATAGACTTGTAATTTAAAAATTATTAATAAATATGTTTATCTGTTATTGTCCTTAGCTAACATGCCTAGTAAAAAAGTGACAGCAGTATTTTAATTGGTTTAGAACTGTCAACTAAAACCTTCAATATTGGCCACAATATCGCGCTTAAAAATCGTCAGCTAGTGGCTGTGTAGTGGCGCTAGTGTAGAGTTAAGTCTTCGACTTCGGAAATCTCACACTATCACTGTTTATTTGCCGGGTTTTATGCATGTTTAATAGAATTATTTTGCAACGAGTCATTATCACGGGCATAATTATGAATATTTTGCAACACTCGAGACTCGAGTCAATGAATATCAGTGATTTAAATTGAGCTAAGAAAAGAGGTGCAAAATTTAACGGGCTGCCAGAATAGCTAATTCAGAGGTTTGTTTGTAATATGTCCCTGGTTCCTGTCCTGTCCTGTGTACTATTTACAAATTCTTGTCCTGTCCTGTGTACTATTTACAAACATATTTTTAAATGTCGATAACAGCTAATAATCAGCTATACTTTAGGACCTTAATCGCCCGTGGCGCCAACTAGTTAGCATAAAAAGGGTAGCCCTCATGGTGTCTTGTATTCGACCGTAATGCACACGAGTAGGGACAGTAACAAGTATTATAGACAGTGGCGGGTTTACCAACAGGCTGGGTAGGCTGGAGCCTAGGGCGGCAGATTTTTGGGGCGGCAAAATTGAATCAAAAATGTTGATTAAAATAATTATTAGGTATTTCCTGTGCAATCTTAACTATATTATATAAGTCGTTGGATAGCAAAAATTATCTAGGAACTGAAACATTGATCCCCTGGTTCACAATCATACAAATTACAGAAAAGGGGGGACAATTAGTGCAAAATTTCCTTAAAAAAATACACTAATATGATTGTGATAGTCCACCCTGTATCATGAGGGTTCATGTATCGAATTGTAGAGGTCGGAGGGGCGGCAAAATGTTAATAGCCTGCTGGCGGCAAATGTGTAAATCTGCCACTGTTTATAGTACCTACTAAAAATAACTCATCATTCAACCAAATTACTAACATAGTCCGAACTAGGCTTTAATCTCTCTCATTATGCGTGTTAGTTCGCTACCTACATTATTATATACTTAAACCGGAAGGTACTTAACGCAGCGTCATAGAGATTGGATATCTGATACTGCGATTTTAACTACTTAAACAAATAGCATCTGATACCTACCACCAAGTGAACGTATAGGTTAGCATATAACTGTCAAACTTGACTCACACTTATTACATCATTGTTTTTTATTATCAAAATGTTTAGTATTCAATGCGTGCTTAACAAGAAAACAAGAAAACAAGAAAAGAAAAAATGGATTGTTTTGTGAAGTAGCTCTATAATTATGTACCTACCAAGGTACATGGGGGGGTTTTTAGTGTCAGGTGGATTTGCTAACGCATGCGGGCCTAACCGCTTTATGCTTTTGACCCGCATCGCCTTCCGCGTCCCGCGTGCGTGTGTGTCCTGTGTGTGCAACACAAGGGTGGTACGGATGCGCGGCAACTGTCATCTATGTCTCAGAGGAATACGGGGCACATTATTATTATACCTGGTTTTTGGCGGCAACACGGAAAAATCATGTCGCTGCATTCTATTATTTTCTTGAACTTGTGTTTTTTCGCGAATGAATGATTAAAAGTAGTGGTGTTTATTCATTGAGTGTTGAATTACATGCACGAGTGTGCATGGGCAAGTGGTATATTGTGGTGAAACATGTCTTTTCGTGTTGTTTTCAAAACTCCGTAAACGCCCATATCCGTGGTCGCCACAACTTTACTAATGCATGACTTACTCTACTGTGACTGACTGTGATTTAATAATACATATATATAACTTGATACTATATAAACTTGACTTGAAAATGCAATATACTTGACACTGGCTGAATGCACAAAGTGCGAGCCAAAAACTAAGAAAAGAAAAAATTTATATTATACCTATGCGTTTTTTGTTTACATGAAATTCAATAGAACCTAGTTCAATGATACCTAATGGAACTGTTATCGCCTGGGTCAAATTACGTTTTTGTTTTGTTTATGGGTTATCTAAAGAAACTGTGTCAACTGAATTCCTAGTATTCGTGATAAGCCAAACTACGTTTCGCTCTATGTAATTCATGGGTCATTTTTGTTTTAGGTTTTTTTATCTATATAAATAAAATTCAAAGACCTGACTGGCTCACTGACATCAACGCACAGCCTAAACCGCTGCTCGTAAACACTTGAAATTTAGAGGGTGTGTTCTTTGTGAAGTTTAAGTATCCACTAAGAACGGATTTTTGAAAATTTCACCCCTAAGGGCTAAAAATAAGGGATGAAAGTTTGTATGAAAGTCCGTCAATTTTGAAAATAAGATCTTCAAATTTTGTGTTTAGACTGACGATTAAAAATTAGTTTATATGTGTCGGCGTTTTTGATAATTCTACCCCCGAAGGTGTGAAAAAAGGGATGAAGTAGTGAATAGAAAGTCCTTCACTTTTATAGTAAAAATCACAATATTTTTTATTTAATATGTTTTTTTATAGAATATGTTAGGTTATAGTTTGGAGGGACTTAGTAATTTTTTCTAGAGATTTCTTTCATGGTCCTAAGATAGAAAAGTTATAAAGAAAAATATGATCAATCCATAACTGTCATAGCCCTTTAAATGCCCATTCAAGCTGTACAGGAACGTGCTAGATGACTTTGTAGAGAGTCTTGAATGGGATCAAAGAGGTCTTTAATATCAATGGCACACGCATAACACGTATGCGTTTCGCAGATAACCAGCTTAGCTGAGAACGTGGCCTCTAAATGCTCAAAGAACTCCATGAGTCATCCCTGAAAGTAGGCTTTACGATGAACAAGGGTCTAAAAAGACTAAGATCATAACAAATCACCACATCCGCGTTCGGAAGGGGTGTTTTTGGAAAATTGGATGACGTCTTTATTCAAGACCCCACATAGTCTGAAGACCAAGGTGTATAATAAATGAGTCTCGCTTATTATCACATACAGTGCTGATACGTGGTCAGTAAAGAGCACGCATAAAGTAGTCCGAGTAGCCTAAAGTGCAGTGGAATGGGTCATGTTACCCATCACTCTCCTAGACCGTATTCCAAACATGTAAAACCGAACGAATGCCGAAGAGGCAGTTAAATGGACAGCGAGATTCAAGTGATGATGAGCAGGACACTGGTCTTAAGGGAAAATGGCCGGCAGACCAAAGCATTCAAGGGGTGGTGGCCGCGGAACGGAAAGTGCGCCAACAGAGCATGCCACCAGCTCCCTGGTCGGGCGATATTGTTAAGGCGGCAGGAAAGTAGTTGACGAGACTGGCACAGGACGATAGAATGGAGAAGAGATGGCGCGCTAAAGAAGTATAGGTACTTCAGCAGTGGGATGGAAATTATTGACGATGATGAAGATGAAAATTTAAACAGGAAATTATGGATTTTTCTCAAATTGTAAAAACGATAGTACATTACAGAAGCATCTAAATCGGTATGGTTATAGCGTAGCGTAATCAGCCTTTTAAATATTCCACTGCTGAATTGGGCCTACCCTGGAAGGGCAACTGAGCCACGCTGGGTCAGTTGCGGGTTGGTGGAATTACGTACGCCATTAAATTTCTTCTCCGAAAGTATGGCAGGGCCTCACGATGTATCCTTCACCAAAGTGCCAGTCGTATGAAAATCCGTACCGTCCGTAGAACTCACTTGGTACGGTCTCAATTTGAACCCGCGACTTCACGATTTCGAGTCGAAGTCAAGCGGTCTACCAATTAGCTACCAGGGCTTAGGTGGTAGTCTAATCAGTTTAAAGTCACGATGTGGTTGTAGACCAAATTCGAATATCGTACCTTCCTGTTAATTCATTCCACGCTGGCGAAGCCGCGGGCAGCAGCTAGTTATCGTATAAGTTAGTACCAAGTGTAAGCAACGTCTCTTTATTGACACAACTGCAGTTTAAAACTTGTGCTCGATGATAACGCTTGTTTTTAATTTGCGACCGGCGACCGCGTGTTCCTATTATTAGTACCATTGATTTCCTGATTGGTACATTTACTTGTTTTTTTCTGATGGACAGTTTAAAATGTTTTGAGAGTGAAGTTTTTTTGCCAGACAATTTAAAAACGCGCGGTCCACTTGAATCCTCCATGTCGATCCATGTCATGTCCCCTGGGGATCGAAAAACACTCGCCTATTCCACCACGATCCCGCAGGGGATTGATAAACACTCGCCTATTCCACCACGATCCCCCTGGGGATTCTTAAATACTCTTAATTCCTTTTAAATCCCCTGAAGTGTTGAGAGTAATTTGAATAAACCTTTGTATCTACAAATTATCTTACTGTGAAGTGTTTGTTAATGTCGTTTCGTTGTCGTTCATTAGATACGCTGAGTTTCGTTGTGTCAAAAGTGTAAAAGAAAAGTCAGAAAATAGACGGAAAATGGGTATAGTTTTATGTTTGACCTAGACTCGTGTGCTGCTATTCTTTGGTATTAGTTGCTTGGATTTATTTTAGATTTACAGTTTTGCAAAAGGAATGGTCCACGAGTCAAAAAATAATCTTGCAATAAAATTATTTCTACAGTCTGAGTTTTTCTTTATATTTTAGTACTGTAGTACTACTAAAGTAGGAAAGAAGGATGCCAAACTCTTATAGAGTTTCAGCCTAGTAGAAAGCAGCCGCGTGCATAAATGAAACTAAGTAGAACTGATAGAGCAAATTAAATATATTTAAATTGTGTATTGGACCATTTTTCTAGAAGTATGAAAAAAAAGTATTTTTGTTTATTATCGCGCTCACAGCGCCAACATCGATCTTGACGCATTTCGGACTTGACTTTTTGATTTATAGCTTCTGGACCATATTGATCCTGTCTCTATGTTCTAGACGCATCTAACATTAAGTGTATGTAAGAAATAATAACAAAACCTAAAAAAAAAATTAACAACTCAAAACTATAGAACTTATAACATTAACATTATCTGAAATATCGATCGGGTCCTTAGAAAATTTATCTGATTGGGTTGCAATTCTACTACCTACGCTTAAATTTCTTCTCCGCTCATACTTTAGGAAAACATGATGAGGTTTTCCTTCACAAAAAGCCATAATTAGTATAATGAGCTTATCAAATTCGCTAGAATTCGTAGGTTCGAGCTACTTCACGATTAGGGCGTCTTATCCCAATATGCCACCGCGACTCAAGCGACTACTCAAGACGTAACCGTTGCCAACACAAAATTGTCAGGCACTTGAAGAGTAAGACATTTTAGCGCGAATAGTAGGTAACAGTAATTGTGCATTAAAAATATTCTTATGGCTTTATTTCTGTTTCCAGATTCAAACCAAGTCGAGGATTTACGGAAAACGCCCAAATGCTGTCTAATAGTGAACTATTTCGACAGTGCCCGAACATGAGGTTGAAGAGATGCATCGGTGCTTTGCTAAAAGCACACGCCGTCGACTGTCCCTGAACCAAATGCTCAGATCCCGTTTCTTATATCTAGTCACTTGCAGTTTCGCTCTTTCTTTCTTATTGACGCGGCTTGACTACAACCCAAGCACAGATACGGATAACTTAGTACAAGAAGCTTTAAAAAATGTCGCCAAAGATTCGCGTTACTCAGAGATTTATCGAAAACGTTCCAAACTTCCCAGAGACATTAAATACATTTTGCTCTGGACTGATTATGATTACGCTCCATTCTATTACTTCGAGGAAGGCCAAAAATCTTTTATCGAGAACAACTGCTCAGTAATAAATTGCTACGTCACTGCTAATAAAAATTTCTTCAAAGGTGACCTAACAAAATTTCATGCAGTTGCCTTTAATGGACGCACTATGTCTGTCCATGATCTACCAAAAACCCGGTCTTCGCATCAGAAATACATCTATGTCAACATGGAGTCTGCAGACAATGAGCCTGTTTGCAAAAAACAATTTGACGGATATTTTAACTGGACATTAACTTATAAACTGGACTCTGATATTTTATTTCCGTACATCTCTATTAAGAATAAGCAAGGGATGGTCGTCGGTCCTCAGATCGACATGCGATGGCCTCAAGATTTTCCAAACGTGGATGACAATTTGTCTGCCAGACTCAGGAATAAGACCAGAGCTGCCGCGTGGTTCGTTTCTCATTGTTCCAGCAAGAGTGGTCGAGATCGTTTTGTTCAAGATTTGAAGATGGCTTTATATCTTTATGGGCACGTCGTGGATATATATGGTTCTTGTGGGACGTTGAAGTGTCCAAGACACCAACAGAACAGCTGTAATTTTCTGTTGGAAAGGGATTATTTCTTCTATTTGGCGCTGGAGAACTCTTTCGCTGAGGATTACGTAACGGAGAAGGTGCTGACAGCGTTGCAGCATGACACAGTGCCTATTGTATTCGGCGGAGCGAATTATTCTAAGTGAGTTATTTAGAAATCTATCTTCATTTCTCCTATTTATACTTGACAAGCGCTAGCGGGGCCTGCACGCCAACGACTTCCAATATATTGCGGTATACATACAAAAACTCTTGTGTTAGAATAAAAATCAACTGTGTCTTCCGAATCATGCAATCCAACTGGACAGACTCACTCTCATCATCATAATCAGCCCATCATAGTCCACTGATGAACATAGGCATTTCCTGAGTTACCCCACTCCGCCCGACTTTTTTTTGTTTTTGTCCAGGGAAAACTCTTGATGGATACCACCGCCCCGGGACGAGCAGGGTGGTTATGAGGGCTTCTCCGGCCTAATGGCGACCTACTAAAACCTCTGGTACGGCCATCCTGAATTGTTCCACCTCGGCTCTTTGTGTCAAGGCTATGGGCAAGCTTTCGCGTTCATCCACGGCCTCAATGTGCTTTGGCCTCTTGGGCATCACCTCGGGCAACCCAAGCTCTACCTGCCTTTTATTCTTAATTCAAGTATGAGTCAACTCTTTAACATACGATCGCTTCGTCTTTCCTTTCAGACTTTAAAAATGCCCCACAAGGCTTTTCTCAGCCTCGTTACAGCTACAACTGCTTTGTAAGCTATTTTAAACCTTGGACATACCCTAGTCATGGCTCAAAATGGAGTGCCTTGACCAGTTAAATGGCTACAAAAATTAACATAGGTAATTACATCCGAAATAGCTTAATAAATTTACCCTCGAATGGCCTAATCACATAATCATAATTAGCGTGACGGTTTACTTAAATAAACGTAAATATATTGCGTACCTACGCAGCTATTTACATTTCAAATCGTCATAATACAAGGTTACGTGGAAAGGAGGTCAATATTGTGAACAAATTTTAGCAATTGTTGCTAAGACATGACTCGCGTCGCTCACTGGCTAAATTTTTCCTTTTCAAGTTATCACAAATAAATTGCGACTGTGTTGAATTTACGGCAGCATACACAGATGTGCATATTGTACAGTTATTATACAATTAGGCTGAGTTTTATTTTTTTATAACCAGCTAGTACCAGCACCACTGGCCGCTGATGCTAGCGTACCCAGGCAGTTTACAGATCCTCATCAGCCAGAAGACGTCCAATGCTGAACGAAGGCCCCATTAATAGGGTGGGGTTGCCATAATCCTCACGTTTAACAAGCGGATTGGGTATAAAAAATTTTTTTTTGACTCAATAGGGATCATTGTATGTTTTTTTATTGACTTACAAAAAGGCTAATTCGCAGCAAGTCATCGAAAATAAAATTTAAATATAATGTGCACAAATAACTAAGTTATAAACATTTTAGTTTTATGTTAGACAGCCCCAATTAGCCACTATAGTGTCACGTCAAAGTGCACGATTCCAAATAAATTCTATACTAGCACGTGTTCTGCTAGAAAGGGACATATAACTCCCTCCCAAATACTTTGAACGTTTATATTTCAGAACTTCACCAGTCGATTTCAATTATTTTTTCGAAGAAAACTTCAGATTCTGTTAAACTTTCCACTTATCATATTATTTGTTACTATTGAAAGACATGTATATTCCCTATTCATGAGTCTTTGGACACCTTTAAAGGATACCATCTCAGTGGCTTACATGTATACCGCAAAAAAAAAACAACAACGGCTGCGTGCGCAAATATGCAAACATTTCCAAGTCTGTTACCCTGAGTCTTAGGCTCTTATGGCATCTCCAAATAATAAATACTTATCCTTGTGATTGTATAATCCCAAAAAAAAGCCTGTTACAGCCCCTACCCGATAAACATCAATTAATACGTATTTTATCGTTCCGTGCTACAGCGAGTGATAATGGAATGGACGGGCCCAGCGCTTGCAAATCGTTCAAAATTAACAAGTCACCACACATACCTAGCTAAAAGTATGCATATTACATTTGCCAGAAAATAGAGATAGCGAATCTAATTACTGCACGACAAAAAGAGAACACATGTACATTTGTACATGTATTAGAAGTTTGTATTGTCGTATCGTACGGCTCGCATGTCGCAAAGACAGAGTATGACTGACGCGAGTGGAGAGCTGGCGCTCAACATATAGTCTTTAAAATCCGTGCGCTTATTTCCCGTCCATTCATTTTATCATTGTCGCTGGTTCCATGCACATAACATAACATAGGCAGGAAGGAGCGCCCTCTAAGTTAATGGTGGTGAGCAGTCTGCGAAGCACAAGCCTCCATCCAGCTGTGGACGTTTTCGGGCTGACGTTGAAACATAAATGTAACTATTTGTGTTTACAGATTCCTCCCGCCTGGTTCCTACATCGACTCGAAGAAGTTTGATGTCTACGAGATAGCGGCTATCATGGATCAGCTCATGAGCACTCCTGAAGCCTACAAGCAATTCTTTAGGTGGAAAAGCCAGTACACGTACAGCGATCCTGTTAGGAGAGAAAATCTTTGTGCGGTTTGTACTGCAATCAATGACAAGAAAAAGTTAGAGACTATAACCATTTACAAAGAGTTTAGGAAATGGTGGAATCCCAATTATAAAAAAACCTGTTAAAAACTCTATCTAGGATTTTTGGAGTTGTTAAAAAGTCTATCTAGGAATTTTAGATGCAAACCGTGTTATGACTGGATTACACAGGGCTTCGTAGCTAATGCTTAGCAATACCTTTCGTGTAAACGTACTAATTCATACTTAGTATCAGTCAAGACCGTAGCCAGGAATTCATTTCGGGGGGTGGGGGTCGGGGGTCGAGCTCATTTCGTGGGGGGGGGGGGGGGGGGTTTGATGGGGTCGAGTTCTGGAACAGAGACAATAAGTAACAACTTTAAGTTGGGTTAGCGAAGGCATTTGTGGGGGGGGGGGGGGGGGGGTTGGACCCCCAAACCCGAACATACAGTCGAACATAGAACCTCTTTTTTGTTGAAGTCGGTAAATGAAATGAATGTATAAATCATTGAAATTGCTATGGTTTATGGAAAATCGCTATCGGTTTTAAGGCAAAACAGAATCTGTGCAAGGCTAAGAATTATTTAACAAACCAAAATTTCTTTATTTTCTGGCCAATCAAGTTTTCAAACGAACCTATACCTTTATCTTTCATTGCCAATTCCATTGCGATTTGTTAAAATGTCAAGAAAGTGTACAGTATTGTGTTTAATGCTATTTAGCGCTACATTTGGTCCTAGGTGCTTCGATCAGTGAAACTGAGTATTTTGCACCACCCGGCCGATGAAACTGAGTATTTTGCACCACCCGGCCGATGAAACTGAGTATTTTGCACAACCAGGCCGATAAAACTGAGTATTTTGCACCACCTGGCCGATGAGGTCTGCGAATTCAAGGTATTATGCCGGTACCTATGTACTCCAAGAACACGGCTTTGTCAAGCAATTAGCAGTATTTTCTATAATTATTAGATAGTGTCAAATTTGATAGCAATAAACTTGTTTAACTTATAGACTTTTAGCTTTAAAGTTGTTAAAACTTAAATTAGGTAGATATCTTATTTTGTGGTGAGACTGAAAATGACTTATGTTTATCTAATAAACAAAAATAAAACCAATATTAAATAAAAATGGAAGATTTATTTTGACCTATAACTTACGATATAGCCTGTACTTGGAGACAGTTGACAGGACAAGAAACAGCTTGTAGTGGTATGACTCTACTGCAGAGTCCGCCTGGGGAAATACCACACCTTTGCTAGTTATTCAACTGCCAAGCAGTAGTGTGCAAGCATTACTGTGTTCCGGTTTGAAGGGCAATGTTACCAGGGAAATTACTGGGTATGAAGAGATTAAACATCTAAGATCTCAGGGTGACGAGCGCAGTGCGGTGTGGCGCAGGATTGTGTTCTCAAGTTCATAATTCTGGCACTGCTACTGTTAGTGGCAGGCGTGACGCAAAAAAAAAAGCATGATAAAAAATGTCTTCTAATTTGAAGTGGATTTACTGTATCCAGCGGTGTAGTGTAAGGGCTCTGTTGCAGAGTCTATATGGAAAAATACAGCACCTATACCAGTTATTCCAGATATGGAACAGCCAGTTATGAACATGGGTATGTCTTAAAACTATTAAGAATCACAGGAGGCCGGGCAGCAGCATCCTCTCGGTTAACGGTGGGCGCAATCTGCGGTCCCCAAACTGCCTGCGAAGCGTGGGGATTATGGCAACTATCCCCCTATTAAGAGGGAGGTCTTCGTCCAGCTGTTATAAACCGCTACGATGTGTTGTATGTACATGTACAAAACAAGCATTACTTACTGTGTTTCAGTTTGAAGGGCAATGTTACTAGAGGAATTACTTACTTGACACAAAGTGATTTCACATCTAATATCTCAGGGTGGCGAGCGCAGTGCAGTGCGGCGCAGTTCACAATTCTGGCACTGCGACTATGGCGTTTTGGGCAGGCGTGATGATTACCACCAGGCGAACATTTCGCTCGTCCTATGACTCCGTTGAATAAAAAAAAACAATTTGTTACTTGTGTAGTTACAAATCGATTACAAGAATTAGAGGTAGGTTGAAATCAGTGATTAGTAGAGAGAGAGCTGAATCCTCCAAGGTTGAAATTGCCTTGTAATCGTTCATTCGTTTCAGCGTGCAGGAGTAACAAATGAAAATTAAATCAAATCAATATAATTTATTTGCTATAATTATATAATATAATGTAGAATCATATACAATATAGGTCTTAAATTAAAAATGGGTTGCGCTATATGATCTTGAAGGCGTGCAAATTACTCGAATTACATATTAATTCGTCGTCAGCCATAAGACGTCCACTGCTGGACGAAGGCCTCCCAACAGAGGGGTGTTGCCATAATCCCCACGGTTGGCAGGCGGCATGGGACATACATATTAATTAAAATTGCAATATTATCATTAGTTATAAAATTATATAAATCAATTATTATATTACGGTTTATCATGGAACTCGTCACTGGTGTAGTATGCCTTATCAATCAGGAACTTTATGAGTCTGAATTTAAAACTGTCAATATTATCTATCTCTTTCACTTTATAGATAACGGTATTTTATTATATATTTCAACCCATTTGACAAACATGCTCTTTTCTATAAGGGCTTTTCTGCTATTTGGCACACACCGACACACATACACACACACCGAGAAACTTTCGCTTTTATAATAATAATGTGATACACTTGCCATCTGGTGTAATGTAGACTCGTCCATTGATTGTTGCTCTTAAGGTCCAGAATACCTCGCTAACTTATTTCAAAATATTAAACAACTCTGAACGCCATTATAATAATATGCTTTAAAAAAAAACAACCGACTTTAATTTCGGCTACCTGGATGACATCTTCATATTTTCCAGTTATTTTGATTTAAAAACCAAAGTACTGAACCGATTTTGATAATATTCATAATTATGGGACCACCTCTGAAGTATTAACTACCAAGCAAAAAAAGTAATGAAAATCAATTCAAAATTGGCGGAGTAATCGTGTAACATATTAAATACAAAACAAAAGAACTGAGAACAACTGAGCGAATTGAGAACCTCCTTTTTAAAGTCGGTTGATGATAATCACTATCAACAAATTATTCTAAATAATTATACTAGAGCCATATTGTTTTGGAAAGTGACCTAGAACGTTACTTTTACATAAACCTGCTTAACATGTAAACATACCTTTGCTAATTTCTGATATACGTTCTTAAAAAAAACGTTGCGAAGGTTTAGTAAAAGTATTATTCAACAATTCGTATTTGGACCTGGACATGTCCTTAAACTGCAACCAGACCCACCGGAGGACGGGCAGCAGCGTCCTCTTGGTTAACGGTGGTGAGCATTCTGCGATCCCCAAGCCGCTTGCCAAGCGTGGGTATTATGGCAATACTAGAGGGATTGGGAGGCTTCGTCCAGCAGTGGGCGTCTTATAGCTGACGACGACGACGAAATTCGTATTTTATTTTTATGTCGAGTTTTATGTACCTAAGTATCAAAAATTCCTGCACTCAAAATGTTATTTTTGTTAAACCTAGTCCCTATATCTCCATTTTTCAATTTTCACTAATGTTTGCTAGTAGTTCAGCGAACAGCAACTGTAATTTAAAAAAAATATAAATAAAAAAAGGTTACCATTTATAAAAATTAACAAACATTAAAAAAAAAAATGTTTTAGAAAATAGTAATGGAATCAATACGGCGACATGATTATTTCGAGTTTCCGGCAAAATGATGATTTTATAACCTTCAAAACTAGTGAAGTGTACGAGTTCCGAGCACGATAGCATTGTGTGGTATTCTGGGCCTTAAATATATTGCTCAGCGATATGAATGTTTAGATACACAGCGTAACAGTATACTTGGTATACAGAGTGCTCGATAGCAGATTAGGACAGAAACTATCCAAAATTACGTAGTAAAAGATAGTATTATATTGGTAAAAGGAAACAATATATATTTACAAACGCAGTCACAGCGCACTTCGCGGGAGTAAGGGTCTACCCACACGTACCACAACCACACCACATCGCAGCCGCAAAATGTGGTGATGCTACGTGTGAATAGTGTCGCTGCAGCTTTTTGCAGTTGCGTTGTGGTACCGACAAAATGTCGATGTGGTTGCATTGTTGCAAGCAGTTGACACGTGGTTGCGTCGTGTGCAGACACAGTTCGACTCCGGCTTTCATAGAGCGTGCACTGTCGTTGCGGCGACGCAACGTTGTATCTGCGATGTCGCTGGCGGCTATTTCACTGTGTAGCTAGTGGTTGCGTTGTGGTTGAGATGTGGTTGCGCTGTGGTTGGGAAGTGGTTGCGATGTGGTTGCGATGTGGTCGGTATCAACCATGCGGTCGATAACGACGGCAAAATGTGATACGTGTAAATTCTACTATTAATTTTCAATACAAAATATGCGCCCGACCACGTGTTGTGGTTGTGGTTGTGGTACGTGTGGGTTTACCCTAAATGGAAAATAATAAGCTGCTGACTTTTTTACACGACTGCCTAAAAAAGGAGTGTAATGTTTTCAGAGTTGATGTATGTATGTATGTGAGTTTTTTATTTCAACACCAGCTGAGCTGCGCTCCGTGGTTTCAGCCTTGACATGAGCCATTCCAGATAACAAAAACGGAAGTGATGCCGAAGATACAACAAATACCTTAAACACCCAACAAACACAAACACGACAAATAACTTAAAAAAAAAAACAACCGCTTCAAATTAATATGGGACCACCTCTGGAGCCAAGGAGGGGCAAAAAAATCTTCGTTATACGGATACTGGTTACTAGGAAAAACGTTTTTTTCTTTACACGATACACTACTGGTTTCCACAAAGGAAACTTACACTGATTTACGAGATGGGACTTTCTATTCTTCATACGAAAACATCAAATGAAGTTTTCAATAATCATACCTTGGAGAATTTACTAAATAATGGAAAAAAATACGGCGATAATCTACATATTTTTCAGCGTCTTTTTGCGAGGAACGAAGTAATAATAGTTCAATATTTACCCACGTCAGTTTCCTTTTATCACAAAGTAGGTACTCGTGTATGTGTATGTCATTATTTAATTTACCACTGAAATTTACCCGTAAGTTTAATCAGCTTGTATGTAGATAACACATAGTCGTATTCCCGGCACGATAAAATTATCCAACATGTTTTAGTTGTTTAATAGACGTTGTGGAGTTTAACAAAGAACTAGACACGTTTTAATTAAGCGAACGGGTAAACATTAAAAATTAATAGGTACTAAAGAAAATGTAACAGTTACTGAACAATTCTAATAATCATTAATATTGTGAAAAAAAAACAACTGAAAAACGTAATAATCCCACTAGGAATTAACCTATTAGAAACATAAAAAACACAGGTCATCCCTTTAATTTTCTTATTAAAAATCGCTAGTTTGGTTAGTGTAGTTTCGCTGTATGTTGATGTTTAAAGCCCTATATTTACAAAAAGAGCAAACGTTTTCATAACAAGTCCGACGCTAATGTATACATCTGTTCAGCAACAATAACAAGAAACATCCGCATGGGGACCGCATTCCTAATCCTAGGTAGTAAATGATGGTTAAGTGTCAACGACGCTCGCGCAGACGCGCGCGAAAAACGTAGCCGACGGTGGTGAGACGATGAACGGGTTTTTTTTTAAATAGGCTAACCGAGCAAGACCGTATGTAGATAACACATACTCTTATTGCATGATAAAATTAGACAAAAAAAAAATTTTTGTTTAATAGACGTTGTGGAGTTCAACAAAGAACTAGACACGACATTAAAAAATTATTAGGGATAATAGAAAATGTAACAGTTACTGATAAATACTAATGATTAATATTGTGAAAAGAAACAATAGAAAAACGTAATAACTGTGATCATTCGTGATCACTGAAGAGAGTACCTAAGAGTAGGGCCTTCGCTTTTCTGTGTTCGTGATATGGCCTCGTTGGAATAAGGATTTGTGTGTGGGGTTATAAACACGTGTAGGTATTTACAAATTACAGTTTCAGTATTGTGATCGAAGTAGTAGTGTTTTGTAGTAAAGATAATAAAATATCAAATATATATGCGTAAAAAGTGTTTTGCGGTTACATTTATGGTGCAACTGAGTGGTGCAACTGAAGACTCGATGTGAACAGTATTCTCAAGTGTAAAGAGAGTTCGACACTATTTATTTAAACTAAGAGTTATCACAAATAAACACTGTTTGATCCCGGGCCTGTACCATAATTAGTTCTTCTGAAAAGTATCCTGAGGACACCTGCACACGTTCAGGAGAAGAAAATTGATGGCTTATAAATGAATCCATCTTCGATCATATACCATTGGAGGTAGCAAGCCAAGGCGCAAAAAAAGGTATGTGGTCAGTGAACATATAACTACACTTTAAGTGCGTTTGTTTTAGTGTGAGTTCATACGAATAGGACTTTATTTTATAAGTGTGAAAGTTTACTTAAATGCAACCTCGTCACCCGCAAAAAGTGGTAGAAAATAATGAAAGCAGATTATTGTCGTTGGCATCTCCAAAGGTATACACTCAAAAGAATCCATTGACCCGCACGGGGCCAGCGTCGTGAGATATCGTGTAATCACCTTTTGTTGGAGGCCTACGACCAGCAATGGAAATGGAAATGGTAACGTCTGATGCTTTCCATAGAAGAAAACATGCAAAGCAAAAAAAAAAGCATGCAAGATAAAACTTTTTATTTATTTTTACAATCAAATGACGAGACGAGCAAGACGTTCGCCTGGTGGTAAGCGTCACGCCTGCCACTAACAGTAGCAGTGCGAGAATTGTGAACTTGCGAACACAATCCTGGGCCGCACTGCATTGCGCTCGTCAAGCTGAGATATTAGATTTTAAATCTCTTCATACCCAGTAATTTCTCTGGTAGCATTGCCCTTCAAACCGGAACACAGTAATGCTTGCACACTATTGCTTGGCGCTTGAATAACTGGCAAAGGTGTGGTACTTCCCCAGGCGGAGTTTGCAGTAGAGTCCTAACTTCTACCACTATAATCTGCAGCTAAGCACCTCACAGTTTGTTCCGGAAGCCTCACTTGATAGAACCATTCTGTTAACACTTCAGGCTAGTTGTGTTTCCATCTTGGACCACACACTCACTTGCCTAGCCTGTCAATTATAAGAAAGTCTTAATTTTTCAGGTTGCATAAGATATGCTGTTCATTATCGCTTGAAATTGTGTGAAAGAGCTCTAGACGTATTAAATATCCTAACATCGTCAATCGTCACTGCATGTCGAAGATATGTATCAACTTCTACATCACCACACACACTACTAATAAATACAATACAACAATATTACAATATTGTCTATTGTCTATTGTCTACCAACAGCCACATGTATCTGAACCAGATGCCCAGATCCCGGATCCTATTACTAATTGTTAGTACAAATCTCGTGATTTACTTCTATTGGACTCTGATTGATTCTCCATTTGGTGACATAGATTCGATTCAAACTTATCTTGGAAATATTACTAAAGCTTATCGCCGTTCCAATACTGACCATAAGGAAAACGAACTCCACGATGACCTTAAATACATTCTTCTCTGGACGGAGTATAACTATGCTCCATTCTATTACTTTGAATTGGGTCAAAAATCTTTTATCAAGAACAACTGCTCAGTGATCAATTGCCACATCACAACCGACAGAACGCTTTTCAAAGATCTGACAAAGTTTCACGCAGTTGCTTTCAATGGACGCACCATGTCATTTGAAACTCTTCCAAAAACACGCTCTCCACATCAAAAATACATATACTTTAACACGGAGTCAGCAGACAACTATCCCATTTGCGACGAAAGAATTGATGGTTTCTTCAACTGGACTGCAACTTACAAACTGAACTCTGATATTCCATTTCCCTACATCATCATCAAGAATAAGCAAAGAGGGATCTTTGGACCCCAAATAAACATGCGATGGCCTCAAAACTTTCCTGACGTGGATGGTTATTTAGCTGCTAGACTGAAGAATAAAACAAAAGCAGCCGCATGGTTCGTGTCTAATTGCAAAAGCAGAAGTGGCCGTGAGCACTTTGTTTTAGATTTACAGCACGCTCTAAAGCTTTATGGACTAGATGTGGACGTGTTTGGCTCTTGTGGGCCTCTAAGCTGCTTCAAAAACGAGACTGCGAGATGTAACGCTTTACTAGAAAATGATTATTTCTTTTACTTGTCACTGGAGAACTCTTTCGCTGAAGATTACGTGACAGAAAAGTTGCTAAGGGCGTTGGAGCATTATACTGTACCTATTGTATACGGCGGCGCGGACCATTCCAGGTTAGTTTGATATGGCCTCATTCTTCACATTAGACAATAGACAATAGTTTATTTATGGAAAAAATATAAATAAAATAAAAATGACATTGAACACGCAAAAGTAAAACATGGTTATAAAGATTGTTTTACCTTTTGCCACAAACCGGCCCCAACTGATGCATTATATGAAACTGACAACGATATATAAGTATTTAGGACGGTTACCAAAGATTTTTTTTGGAACGGAGTGAGAAGACGAGCGAGATGTTCGCCTGGTAGTAACACGCCTGCTCATAACAGTAGACTTGCCAGAACCGTGAACTTGCGAACAAAATCGGAGCACTGCGCGCGTCACCCTAAGATATTAGATGTCAAATATCTACATGCCCAGTTATTTTTCTGGTAACGTTGCCCTTTAAACCGAAACAAAGTATTGCTTGGCGGTTGAATAGCTGGCGAAGCTAACTACTTCCCCAGGCGGACTCTTGTCCTACCAATACAAATACCTAATCAGGTATTGTACCTTTAGCTTGAAACTGACAAGGCGGCATGGTATGCGGCACTTGGAGATTCGCTTAACATAACATACCCTGTGTAACCCAACCTAGGCTCAATAAATTAAATTTGAATTCGTTTATTATTTTTTTATCATCAGAAACGTTTGTTGTTCACAGATTTCTTGCACCTGGATCGTACATAGATTCAACTAAGTTCGAGATCAACAAATTAGCAGCAACCATGGTTAATCTCATGAAGTCTCCGGAGATGTACAGTAATTTCTTTAGGTGGAAAACTCTGTACGCGTACAGTAACCCGGCTTTGGTAGAAAATGTCTGTGCAGTTTGTGCTGCAGTTAACAACAAAACAAAGTTTGAGGCTGTGTCTGTATATAATAACTTTAGGGAATGGTGGAATCCTAATTATAAACTTAGGTGTCAACATCAACCAAACTGAAACCGTGCGAATGTGTAGTGTAATAAACAAATTAAAAATAGCGACTTGTTATTTCCAGAAAAATTCCAAAGAGGTTTGTCTTATTTTTAAACCCAATTATAAAAAAAAATATGAAAAATATCTGTAAAAAGTGTGCTTCTCCAAAAGAGAAGCGCATACCTTTTGGACAAGAAAACTCAAAAACTACCAAAGCTATGACTCTGCAATTTTGCATGTGGTCTGTTGTTAGGACGTAGCTCATTAAGAACTGATTTACCGAAATTCCACTCCAAAGAGGGTCAAATGGAGCGTGCAAGTTAGTATGGGAAAAAAAATTATTTTCGATGTTACCAGACCACGATAAAATTTCGTATACATATTGAAGAAGGGGAAAAAATAGATGTTTATTAATTTTATTTATTTAGAATGTCTTCTTCGTATTATCATCATCATCATCATCGGGCCTTTTCCATCTACAAGAGATGATTTATGTAGCGTCCAAATTACATCTGCGAAGTATAATAATAGTTTAATATCATTAATTATTTATATCATAATAATAATATTTAATATCATTTATTAATTAACATTTAGTAAACTAACGTTTACATACTGAGTTTAATATCTATTATACACCACTATTTTTATTAATGTCTAAAACTTTAAGGGGTCATTGTACTCATCATTATGAACAACTTTTCCTATGGAACCAACCTCAAAATCGCGAAAAAAAATGTATGAATACCTAAACAACTTTATTAACTTAACTTAACTTTTTTAACTTTTTTTTTTTTTAATTCTTTTTAGAAATTCACACTCCGTGATTTTATATCTTCAAAAACGTGATAATGTAACGAGTATTATGTACGCGACTACTATACTCACTATAGATGCGAAAAAAGGTCTTAAAAACTCGCCAAGTTCCAAGTTAATTAGAAAAGTTCTGTCCGTTTTCTTGGAAACACCGCATCCATACCAAGTTATGTAGTTACAGATCCGTGCGTGCGGGGAATAGACATTTTCATTGAACTGCGGAAAAAAGGCGTACCTACCTTTCCTTCGTTTTTGGTATCGCGTATTGAGCCTAGTACACTCACCCCTACCAAGCTATCCCTACCGGTAGGGATAGGTGGACAAAAAATTCACTTGGATCTACCGATAGCGATAAGGAAAGCTTAGTCCACTTATCCCTACTAAATAAAAATAAAATAAATTAATAAAACACCACCATTAGACCTTTGCCCAGCTGTGGAACAACACAACACAGCTTAAATAAGTATATTCAGCCAGTGTCAAATATTTAAAAACGTACAAGATTTTGAGCTGAGTACATAAAATATCCACTGCTGAACGAAGGCCTCCCCCTTAATATAGGGGCGTTGCCATAATCCCTACGTTTGGAAGGCGGCTTGGGGGCGCAGAATGCTCACCACCGTTAACCGAGAGGATGCTGCTGCCCGTCCTACGGTGGTTCTGGTTGCAATTTAAGGATATACTCAGGTCCGGTAGGTAGATAAGGTTGGTAGTAAACAACGATCTTAGTGTAACATATAAGATAGTTGGTAGTAAACGTACAATATGATAGAGCGCACCAGTGTTTTAGATAAAAATCTCCTGTATCCATGGAGAGAAAAAGTGCCTATCGTTCAGTGATGTCATTACAGAGGGCCCCGGGGTTCGCAACCGATACACATGCAGCTACGAAAAAAGAATAAGAAATGAATCAGGCATATTTTGTGCTAGCACTGTCAGGCGGTTCATCATTCTCTATTCTAATAAAAACCGTATACATTTTCTGAATAAAAAGAAGCCTATGTATTAATTAATCTGTATTATATAAAAGGCTCTGTCCTGACTGATTGACTGACTGACTGACTGACAAACAACGCACAGCTCAAACCGCTGTTCGTACAGACTAGAGATTTGGAGAGTGTATTCGTCTCGATGCGTAGGGGTGTAGAAAGGATTTTTCGAAATTCAACCCCTAAGGGGGGAAACGTTTGTATGAAAGTAAGTCCTTTGTATTTTGGATTTTTAGTCACAAAAATCACGAAAATGGATTTGGATAGTAATTTAAAATAAAAAATGCTGTTTTTTTTGACAGGTACGATTTAAGGGTGTGAAAGGGGGGGGGGGGAATGTTGCATAGAAGGTTCTTTGTTTTTGAAGTTATAGTGATGAAAATTGATATTTGGGTAGTTCATTCAATGGTGGGGTAAAAAAGTGGTGAATTTTGGGAGCGGGCCGAATTTCTTCCGTACGCGGATGAAGTCGCGGGCGACCTCTAGTCCATGGTATAAACTAGCCATCTGTTTACTCAAATTCATTGAGGTACAGTAGCAAAAATATAAGTAACAAACATACATACTCACTTACTCGCACGCTTTCGCATTTATTGACCAAGCGAGGCGAAGGTCTTTGAGCCGAAGGGTACGAGTTCGCATTTGTGTGTATTTTGTATGTCTCGATTTGTATTGTCTCGATTGTTTTCGACAATAACTTGCGAAACGTTGATCCCATCTTTAAAATTTTTGAAGCAAGGGAGAGCCATCAACGAAAAATTTCTGTTAGCTTACGCCTATTTTTTTCCGTATCCTCTCTCACTTTCGTAGTTTTTTTTTTATTTCCCCTCCACCTATTCGATATGTAATTGTAAGATTCAGGTAGATTTGCTAGCGTATCGTTTTTCTTTTTCTTATTACACTACTCTGATTCAGGGCAAGGTTATATAAATACCGAGTGGTGTAAAATGCCCTTCTTAATCTTTGTACAATCATGGAATGGTAAGGACGATCCTGAGTTGCGTTCGAATGTACCTACTCGTATTAACATTTCATTTAGTAATAATATTTCCTTATATAGAACCGTGGACCTCGGTATGTCCTAAAACGGTATCCAGAACCACCAGACGACGGGCAGCAGCGTCCTCTCGGTTAACGGTAGTGAGCATTTTGTGATTCCTAAGTCGCCTGCTAAGCGTGGGGATAATGGCAACCCATGCAGCATGAAAGCCTTCTTTCTCCTTAATAGGGAGGGGTTGCCATAATCCCCACGCTTGGCAGGCGACTTAGGGATCGCAGAATGCTCACCACCGTTACCCGAGAGGACGCTGCTGCCCGTCGTCTGGTGGTTCTGGATGCCGTTTTAGGACATACCCAGGTCCACGGTTCTATAGTAAGAACGGTCCACGGTTCTATAGTAAGACTTCCACTGCTGATCATTGTTATTTTAGCTTCTACCATTCTTCTACTTTTACCTTCTTCTACTTCTATTTGTGTTACAAAAATTTACAGATGGCGCCACCAACGCTTAGTTGGTAGCTTATAACAGGTTCGGAAATTTGGCATCTCAGGCAGAGACTTCTGTAGCTTAACTGGCAAAGCAGTTGGGACGGAAACCCATAGCGACTGCTCGTATGCAGGTTCGAGTCCTGCCGGAGGTCATAATTTTTCTTCCTGTTTAAGCTTTAAAAACATATTCTACCATACATTCCAACTTTCTTACACCATAGTTGTATTGTGAAATGTGGGTTCTCCATATTTCGCAGATCCATGCACTCACGAGTAGCGTTCAGTACAAAGAGTGAGTAAGTAGATTTACCGCTCCGAAAACTGCTTCGTGAATTGGCTTCATTCAATTATCTACTCGCGTTCTTGTAAAAATGTTTATGTATCTAGACCTATTCAGAAACACTACAGGAATACGTAGAAAGCTGAAGAGTTCCACATGTAACAGCTGCAACGAACGTTTGTGACAAACTAATTTTTGAATCCTTTAATGTTAAGGCCGATATACACTAGACGAGCGAATGCTCATTCTATCCCCTCTCCGTCAAATTCTATTAGTGTAAACAGAGACAGAACAATCCTTCATTGTTTTACGTTTGCTCGCATAGATTCTACGAATATTCTAAGAATGTTCGCTCGTTTGATGTAAACGGCATTAGAGCGCGCGAACTGTAGCATAGAGCGTTCCTACGTATTCGGACTTGCTTGCTCCCCCGAGCGGTCTCTTCAAAGTGTTTTTGTGTTCGAGCGAATTGAAACACTAGTTCTTGGTTCTCATTCTTGCTCGTTGTTATTTTGGTGTAAACGCTGAAACGAGCTTTCGTTTACACTAAAAGATCAAGAAAGAATGCTTTTGTTCTAGCTCTAGCTCTTTGTTCGTTTAGTCTAAACCCACCTTTAGACAATTGTTGATTTGACTGGACTTCTTGGTTTATGGCTTCTGTGACTATTGTCACAATTCTGCCAATGTCCATTTCATGGCAGCTTCGTAAACTGTATCGAAATTTGCAAAATAAAAATAATATCAAACCTAATAAATAATAGAAATAATCAAGTAAATACCGAAAATAATAATATCGGAGTTTGATCCATGAGATTTCAGTTGATTATACTACTTACTTACTTACTAAAACACAAGAGACAGCACAACTAAGACAAACACATGGTTAGTAGAACATTTATTGTAGAAAAGATAAGACAATTGTTAAGGCGGCGGGAAAACAGTGGACTCAGTATACGCCAGCGACGTCAATAGTTGTCATACATTTTGAAATCCCTGTTGTTGTATAGGCGTTTTTTGGTGCAGTACAAGGCGATGCAATTATTCCGTGCCAGTGAAAAGTGGGTGGTGGTCTACGTCTTTGCAATAGTTTGAAGTATGCTTTTTTAACGGGATCTTAATTTCCCACCATTGCCAGGGTTCTAAACCCAGTATTGATAGAAGGATGAGGTGGAAAAGGAACTTTGGAACCAGGAACTTAATGTTATGGTTGGTATGAACTGCTGTAAGGTAGAGGATGGCACCTTTTAGTAACGGAGGCCAAGATACTTTGGGTCGCTGCGCCAATGAAGCGTCTAGCAAATAATCACAGACAGGTGCAACTTTCCGAAATGTAATTTTTTTTGCAAACTTCTTAGGTATACTATGAAATACATTAAGAAAACTGACGTGAAGTTGCCACATTATAGTTTTATTTATCCGGGATTACTCACGTTTAATTAAGTCTGATATGATACAATACAATTTTATTGCACGCCAGAAATATAGAACAACTTACAACTAATCAGGGAACATAGGTGTACCTACTCTGACTATTCACCAGGTAATTGGCTTATCACATCCGGTGACCTTATTCAATAAGTGAAAACAGCTAAACGCGCGTACGGCCGCGCCCTGATCGGAATCAACACAAATAAACGTGAGTAAATACAAAAAAAACAAAAAAATATCTTATACACACTTTTAAAAAACCTGCGGATTGGCGCTTCTTCAGTTTTTTTATCAATAGGTAATAATAGCCAGCTTCTCAAAGTCATCTCTGAATAATGCATCTACTTAAGGCAAAACACTCAGCCCTATCTTTGGGTTTGCGCTTCCAATCACAGCAACTATCCTACGTATATCGTCACTCCTTCTGTCTCAGGACGTCCTACACTATGCAAATTTTTCAGTATATGACAATGGTTTGTTTTTAACTATTAATTACTTAAACAAAATAATAATATGGTTATCATCATCATCATCATCAGCCCGGAGACGTCAAATGCTGAACGAAGGCCTCCCACGCATGAAACGAAGGATGCCATTTGCATCTACCATTCACCGGTTACCCGTGACTTTTACAATGTCGTCGGTCCACCTAGTGGGAGGTATGGTTATGGTTACATTTAAATTGACTTTAAAATCCTTGTTCTTTTTCAATAAAACAGTGGCGGTCAAAACGGCTACAAGCAAAATAAATCTCTACAAAGGTGCTCAGTCCTGATTAACCGCCAATCGGCCCCGCTGGCTGTACATCGCACCAACTGCCTGCTCCCAATGAGGCGTGAAGATTTTTACGGCTTCACTAATTGACCGCCAACACCGGTAGCTATAAAAGTTATTAATTGGTTCCCGCCAAACCCTATTATTACAGTAGCAATTAACAGTGCAGAAAGACACTTTTAGAGTTTTTTTAATGCTACGAATTGACAATAAGCAATATTACCTACACACCTGGGTGTGTCTTAAAACTGCATCCAGAGCCACAGGTATAACATGGGTTTTGAGATGGGCTAAGGGTGACCATACCGATATCTAACGCCAGCTGAGCTGTGACCAGAGATCTAGTCTCGAGTTTGCCAGTGTGGTGGAAATTATAACCCGATTGCCTTTCAAGAGCAGGCCTGTGCAGCAAAGGAATGCTGTAGGCTCATACAGTACATCATCCGTATTGGGCGTCAGCCAATAACCATTGATTTATTAACTTAATTAAGTCGAATTCTCTGATCATACCCGTTGCCCTTTTTCAAGAAGTGAAAAAAGAGCTCAACATGCATTTTGCTGCTCTCTGCGGGCCTTTCTGTATGTATAATGTACTCTATGTGCGGGCTGCTGCGCGGCGCGCGCGTGATGACAGCGTTTGCTCTACGGGCGCGGGGGTGAGAGTGCCATGCTGCGCCAGCGCACTCTAGTTCTCTTCATCAGCGGAGTCGTTATGTACGGAGTCGGGAATCCTCCAGCACGCGGAGCTCATCACCACCGCCACCACGATCTTCACAATTATGTGTCAAAACCGCATCAGTTTTCATCATAGAGTGTTTTTAGTCAATATCTATCCATCTATTCTCTCGCTCTCTCAGACTCCTCTTTCAAGCCTTCCTTTCCGGTCCTATGCGAGCCTCATCCACTGCTTTCCGAAATGCTTAATTATCTGACCAACAGGCTAGTGGTCTGCCTCTACGTCTTCGCCTAGCCAATAACTAGTTGGAAATCGAACATCACGCACTGCATTGATTACACTGTGTCCACACCGGAAGCTGTAAATACTGGCCTCTACTACTTCCGGCTGATCGACACGCATCGCCCGCCTTTTTTGCCGGATACCGGCCTGGATAAATGTAGGTTTGTGTCCGGGTTAGAAAGGGCGGGAAATAGAAAATCGAAACGTTTTTATTACGTGCGCAAAATCATAAATCTTAATTGATAATATGTGTACTTTTATAGGCAGCCTAGATTTTTTATGGTTGACAGGGTGTGTTGTTGACCACGCCTCAGTGACTAATGAGAAAAGAGTTGAAGCCTATTTCATAGGCAGGGTTATAAATTGTGAGTTTCTCTCGAATTCACGAGAAGATCGGGTATACAAAACTCATCTTCCTGCGTCACTGTCCTTTAGCTCAGTTGGTTGTATGCCTTGAGAGCTGGAGTAGGTGGGTTCGATTCTCATCCAGACCATTTTTTTTGGAGAAACAAATTGATTTATGGAGTATCGGAAAAGTCTGCATTTACGAAAGAACTAATAGACTAATAGCAGCGCTAAATACTAAACTTGGAATGGAAGTAGTGAATTCACTCAAGAATCGAAGTGTGGGAATAGGCTAGATGACTGATGTTTAAATCGTTGAAACCAATAGCTTTGATGAAAAATTTAAGTGAATATAGTATGGTAATTGAAAACATTATTTAAATCGGTTAATAATGTTCTGATATATGAGCGTTTAAAGTTTTTGTTAGAGACAACTCTGTCCCTTTCCCACAAAACAAAAAATGACGTCACGCCTTAGTTGTCAGAATAGAATTTATATGGGGTACAGAGAAGTGACGTCACGATTTGCTGGTTCGCCTCTCTGTCTAGCATGATATTAAAATGCTTATAAGTTGCTTATTTTGGATCAGATTTTAATTTTCTTTTCATTAATCAGCTATATTTATGTGCCACATTTGAATAGGATAATTAAAAAAAAACAGTCATCTAGCCTATTATCGGTCAAACGAGTCAAGTGGACTTAGAACTTCGGTTGCTTTGCATTATTTTGAATCTCTAGGGGAGGCGAGGGGCAGCTGCCCCTCCCTGCTCCCTGGCAACGCCCATGCCAAGCCATAAGCATAGATTAAATAATACTATACGAGGTAACCTACCTCTATATCAAATTTCATTCAAACCCGTTCAGCCAGTTTTGTGTGATTGAGTAACAAACATCCAAACATTTAAACATCCAAATATTATCTGGTTCCCTTACTTATTATAATACTAGCTGTACCTGCGGCTTCGCTCGCGTGGACCAAATAGTTATATGCGCATGACCTTATTTCAATTTAAAAAACAAAGTAACGTTTAAGAGGGTTTAAATTCGGCTGATCATTTTGTAACGATATCTTCGTGCGTAATAAGAATGTTGTACTCGCACCATCTTACACTTGCACCTCTCTAAAGAAAGATACTTTAATTATGAAGGAATGCAGTCTTATGTTGTATTTTCTAGATAATCAGTATTCTAGGTCGGGTAGATGGGATATTCGTGTTGGTTCCGTGGCGACAAATGGCCCACGCACGCAACCAAGAGGTATCACGATTTGCAATTCATCAATGTGACCGCAGAGCCTAATAAGCCAAGTAGCCAATTCGGGACCGCTGAACTTCAAATCGTGAGGTCACGAGTTCAAAACCCGGGCCCGTACTAAATGATCTCTTTGGCGTTAATGTTCAAGTGTATTGTGTGAACCCGCAACTGAGCCTGCGTAGTGGCTTATTCGCCTTTCGAGTATAGACCTAGGTAAGTCCAGCAATGGACACCAAACCAATATAAGATTTTCATTTCTCAAAAAACTAAAAGAAAAACGATTTTCGACAAATAAATATTTAACACCAATTCGGAAAACTGTTGCGCATCCTGACTCTGTCCTCATATTAACCGTGAGATTTCATCTAATTTGGTAATAACGGGCAACGACTTTTTGACTTTTTAGGCAGGCATTTATTTCATCACTTCTTCTGCCTTGTGATGCAATAGGTAATACGATCATCATCATCATAGCCCGTAGACATCCACTGGTGAACACAAAGGCCTCCCCCTTAGACCGCCACTCTGTATTACAACCTGCCATTTGCATCCACCGGTTGCCCGCGACTACCATCATCATCATCATCAGCCCGTAGACATCCACTGGTGAAAACAAAGGCCTCCCCCTTAGACCGCCACTCTGTATTACAACCTCCCATTTGCATCCACCGGTTGCCCGCGACTACCATCATCATCATCATCAGCCCGTAGACATCCACTGGTGAACGAAGGCCTCCCCCTTAGACCGCCACTCTGTATTACAACCTGCCATTTGTATCCACCGGTTGCCTGCGACTACCACCACCATCATCATCATCATCATCAGCCCGTACACATCCACTGGTGAACGAAGGCCTCCCCCTTAGACCGCCACTCTCTATTACAACCTGCCATTTGCAGCCACCGGTTGCCTGCGACTACCACCATCATCATCATCAGCCCGTAGACATCCACTGGTGAACGAAGGTCTCCCTCTTAGACCGGCACTCTGTATTACAACCTGCCATTTGCTTCCATCTTTTGCCCCCGACTACCATCATCATCATCATCAGCCCGTAGACATCCACTGGTGAACGAAGGCCTCCCTCTTAGACCGGCACTCTGTATTACAACCTGCCATTTGCACCCACCGGTTGCCCGCACCTACCATCATCATCATCAGTTCGTAGATGTCCACTGGTGAACGAAGGCCTCCCCCTTAGACCGCCACTCTGTACGACAACCTGCCATTTGCATCCACCGGTTGTCCACGACTTTTACAATTTCGTCGGTCCACCTAGGAGGAGCCTACCTACTGTGCTGTGTGGGGTTATGTAGCTTATGACAACACAGAACATTTTTAGAAAATCGCATGTCAATCCATTCATCTTCCTTGCTCGCAAAACTCTCAAAATAAACATTTTCCAGTATAAGCTGATCCTCGGACCTTAGGGGCTCGGTATGTTCGAGGGTTCAAGTTATAGTGGACAGGATTTTTCATAAATTGCGTCATAACTTCTATATTCCTGGGCCGATTTTGATAAAACATAACCTATGTGAAGCGCCGGACTTCATAGATCATATATCAAGTAACTGCATTCAAATTCGTGCCGTAGTTTCTGAGTTTATCCCGGACAGACAGACAGACAGACAGACAGACAGACAGACAGACAAAATTTTAAAAACTGTATTTTTGGGTTCTGTTGCTCTCATACACTCCTAAAAAAATAGATTTTTAAATATATCTTCAATGTACAGTAATCGCCTCGTTACAGTTTTATTATATGTATAGATAAGTTTTGCTTTTGGGGCTAGATGGCGCCAATATTTATTTATATTTATCTAGTAGAGGTCGCCCGCGACTTCGTCCGCGTACGGAAGAAATTCGGCTCGCTCCCAACATTCACCACCTTAAATCATCCCGAGCAATTTTTTTTGCCAAACTCCCCCAACTCTACCAACTCTACCGACTCTACCGACTCCCCCAAACACCCCCAACCCCCCCCCAACCCTCCCCCCCTCCCTCCACCCTCTCCCCAACCCTCCCGCCCCTCCCCCCACTCCCCCCACTCCCCCTTGAATGAACTACCCAAATATCAATTTTCATCGCTATAACTTCAAAAGCAAAGAACTTTCCATTCCAACAACATTCCACCCCTCTTTCCCCCCATTAAATCGTCCCTGTCAAAAAAATATTGAAACCATAATTTTTTATTTCAAATGATATCCAAATCCAAATTTTGGTCGTGACACAAAGTACAAATCAAAGGACTTTCATACAAACGTTATACTTAGAAGTACCTAAGTTACTACCCCCCTTAGAAGTCGAATTTCGAAAAAATATTTCTTAGTACACCCCTACGCATCGAGACGAATACACCCTCCAAAGTTTCAAGTCTGTACGATCAGGGGTTTGGGTTGCGGGTTGTCTGTCAGTCAGTCAGTCATTCAGTCAGTCAGTCAATCAGTTAGGACAGAGCCTTTTATATATAGACTTGACATGGACATGGGTAAATAGCAAGATTGCACATCAACATACGTAGATTCCAGAACATTCCTCGTTACGCTCCCGTGTTAACTCGATTCGAGCAAGCGAAGCGTGCGCTCTTATCAGCGTGTCTTCGTTCTAAGCCAGGAAATGAGATTTTTGTCTCCCCCTGAATGGAAACGAACCCATTTAGCCGAGCTTACTTATAAGGCATTCAATTTGAATCGGGCTATGGGTGTTTTTAATTTAGTCCGCCTGTCTGATGGAGTGCTCAAGATTAATTCGCTGAATAGCCTTGAATGGATGGTAATGTTCCTAGTTTTGCCTGTGAGTTTTGCTTTGATTTAGGCGTATGAATTTAATATAATCTTAAGGGGACTCTTCATGCTTGTAGCCTTACAGCTCATTCGCTCGCACATTATCATATAGTCTGTGAGCCCATAGCAATATATTTACCAGAAGAAATTACTGGGTAAAAAGAGATTTAACATCTGATATCTCATGGTGACGAGCGCAGTGTAGTGCGGTGCAGAATAGGGTAGATGACTGAAACCAATAGCTTTGATGAAGAATTTACGTAAATATAGTATTTTTATCGAAAAAATAATTTAAATCGGTTATTAATGTTCTGATATATAAGCGTTTAAAGTTTTTGGTAGAGCCAACTCTGTCCCTTTCCCACAAAACAAAAAATGACGTCACGTGACGTACCTAAGTATTTTTTTGTAGCTAAGGCCGGAATTTAAGAGTGGCGCAGGGCTACACATGTCGTGCTCAAGTCTGGGACAAGTGGTCAGTAATGGATATCTATTAGCCGCAGGCATGAAGTAGGGTTGTCGCATTGACAATTCTAAAGTTTTAATTAAGAAAATTTAAGAAAAAAATACATTATGACAGGCTTAGTATCACTGCTTAGCATACATGCTAAATCAACCAAAATATTAAAGACAATATAAAGACTACTACCGATCTCCAAGCCGCTTGCCAAACGTGGGGATTATGGCAAGCTCTCTATTAAGGGGGAAACTTTTGTCCAGAAGTGGGCGTCACCTGGCGATAATGATAATGAATCATAATGAAATACTACAAAACTATCTGGCTATTTGAGAAAATGAAAAACAATTTTAGTTACGTCGTTGAACGGTAATATAAATATTTTCATATGGTAACTACGATCGTTTTCATAGCAAATCTTTTTAAATATTTCCATTATTTAAAAAGTCCTGTTTCTTGAGGTCTTTGTACCTAACCTATCCTAACCAATTCCTTTTCATGTTCTTAGCCCACTAATTTTATAGTGGGCTAAGGACATGAAGGTAAGTGCGGTCGGCACAATGTTTCCTTTATCTGCTTCACTCTTCTGGTATTAAAGAAATATCTTGTAACAAGGATCAAAAAGAAAAATTAAATAATGTTTGAGGTGAAATAAAAAAAGGTTTTGTTGTAAATATTTAATTTTTTCCTATTACATACAGGATTTCACAGTACATACTTACATTCATTCACAGACTGGAAAAATCATGATCATTCCTTTTTGCGTAGTCAAGTTAAAAAATATATATTTATTTAAATTTTCGGCGGTTTTGTGGCAACCCTGAACGAGAGTTCATCCATTACAGTGATCCCTGCCACGAAGCCACTCGCGGAGATCAAAGAAAGCTAAAAGCAGGTAAATGAGGAGCACGGAAATCTTTTATCGTACCACTTTACAGGTGGGTAAAGTTGGAGTGCGATCAAATAAATTATCTTGGGAATTTTGGGCTTAAAAAATTCAAGTACAGGCTCGTAGTTTCGTCAGCTGTCCTACTAGAATAGTATGTTTTCCGGGATACAAAATCTGGTATACAGAGGGTTAGTTCTAATTAGTTAGCATCCTTTTAAGAGCATATTCTGTACATCAAAACAAACTACTTTTACTTTGGGCCTACATTGAAATCGGCACCAATCCAATAACCAATCTATATAAATACAAATAAAAATGCTGTTCTAAGCCAACTTACGGTCGCGCTACCAGCAATGATATTATAGCTACCAGTGTCACTTTGAAAGCGTATATCTTGGGAACACTTGGAGGATCTAGCAATCTGGCTGGGTATATAATCAAAGTGGGAACATGACGCTGGAGAAGATTTTGTTTCAACAAACCTTCTTCCTGTTAGTGTCAGCTATCGATGCGTATTATTTTATGAGAGCCGCTATTTTGAAGAAAAAACAAGATGGCGGACAGTAGGTAGGTACTTATGTCAAAATCTTCAAAGCCCTTTGGTGATCAAATTAAACAGAATAATAGTAGATTGTTTACCAAGGGAGGAAACAACTATTTTTAAGGCGAGAGTGTTTCTTTGAATCCAGAGCGTAGCGAAGGATTCTAAAGTAAAATCCTGAGCGCAGCGAGGGATTCAAAGTACTTGAGCTTAAAAATAGTGTTGATCCCGAGGTGGACACTCTGTTAATTAACACCCTCTATGATAAAATAAGTAAGTGCAGCTTGTGTATAAGAATATTATTACCTACATTTATTTCACTCTCACTATTCAATCTCACTTCTCACTTTTTATTGAGGAAGATACATTGAGTTAAAATAAAACAAAGTAAAATCCGAATATGAGTAAACAATTACGAACGAAGGCGGAATGCATTTCGCGCGTTTTTGTTGTTTTCACAAACGATTATTGTTTTTTTTTTCGCGCGCCTTCCTTTTTCAAGCAGCTTGTTACTTATTCATACAATTTCTTTGGTGATTGGAACTTTTACTAACAATATCCACATTCCACATTCAAATCCCCTAGGGCGGAAAAGAGCTCATTTCTGCCCCGTTTGCGAGGAACAAAGTAGGTCTTTTTGAATAAATGTAATAAAAAGTTTATTTTCAATGCACAGTCTCTCTTTCCGTCTGGAAAACTAATCAGTAAATTGTTAGACCACAGATTTAGATACTTACAGTGGAATGCTTTCAGCCAAATGCGTTTCGGATATCTGAATTGTTATTAGCCACTGTATGGTTTAAATTAGCTGGAACTGGTTGGAGCTGAAATAAATTGTTCTCAATAAATACCAAAATAAATAAGGAAAAAGTATCTACCTAGATAAGTGGCAGAAAAAAAATTGTAGGGATAAGTGACTCGGATTTTGTCACTTATATGTAATTATTACCTAGTAAAATGAAAGTGGTCCTGCCAGGGTTACCACATGGCTTTTGATGGTATTTTTACAAATGTTGTACGACTTATATAGTAGATGTAATCAAAGGAAAAAACTGGAGTTCTGCAAAACCAAGTAGTTAACTCTGCGGCATCGCCCCTGATAAGTTTGGTAACCGCTATCGAGTGTCGTCGATCGTCCACTGAGCCAATAAAACTGAATGCGGGCATTTCGGACCCGCGCGTCACGACCGTTTTTATCTCTCGTCGTCCGTTGCTTTTTACGGGTTAAGTATCTTGGAATATCGAAGAATGAGAGGATTGATCGTTTATGACAACGATCATCAAGACGTTCTTTGAAATTCAATGTTAGTTCGCGTTTGACGTCGTACGCGTTACGTCAAGCCTGATGTTAAGATGCGTTGCACTTTAAAAAAAAGTTTATATCAGGCAACAGGAGTTCATTAAAAAATACGGGCCCATATAATAGATATCTTACAGACCAACATACATATTATAAAAAAATTACCTTAACTAACACAATTTGGGCTAAGATTTTTCTGACAGTGTCTCTTCCCAGTATCGTCGGAAATCCAGCCCTTTAGGCCAGAATTCTGGCGAGAGAATTGCCCTTATGCCTCGCTGGAACCCTGAGCAAGTAGGACTTGAAGTACTTAGGTAGAAGAAGTATAAGTACATTATTTTGTAGACAAGACAATTTCTTTTAAAGTTGCTCGACTGCATTGGGGTCAAGTCAGCTCTTGTAAATATATATTTAAAGATAGAACAGATGAGGAACCAGATAATAAAAATCATATATCAAGTAAACATAGGACGAAGTATCAGTATTAGCTTTGCAGACGAACTAATTGCTTTTAACGTGTTCGGTCACACCTTCACATGATAATAAGATAACCTAGGTGTTGGATAAAAGTACATCAGATGTACTTTTATCCAACACCTAGGTTATCAACCAAAAACCAATATGTCACACGAAGTCGCGTCGCATTACCGTTTGCTGTGTTTAAAAATTAATAACAGTAATTAAATGTTTACATACCAATGTGAGATATATGTAAGAATACGCAGATCCAAGAGAGGAACATAGATGTGCAATCATATTGGAAAGAATATCAACACGGGAAGTACAATTTCAAAATAAATTTCTAAACAATACAAGTGCATGACATTTTTTACGGAGCGAAAACCGACTATTCGTAACAGTCAAAACTACCCACAACTTATTTTTAACATCTATCACCAACAGTCTACTGATTACAAATTTCGTCGCTTTTTACAAGAAACGATTGGCTCAGCCGTCGGAGTACTGGATTTGTTCGACAGTCTCAGAAAGGGCATGGTTCGATACCCGCTTCGAATGACCTAGTGGGATTGCTGTTTTTCCATATTTTTGCACTTTGTTTTTAATATATAAGCTAAGAAAGTAATTTATATAAACTAGCACATTAAAAAAAAAAAAAAAAAAAAAAACACCAAGAGGTAATCAATAAATAAAAAATGTTTTCATTGACAACATGCACCTGTGCCAAGTGTAAGAAAACTTTGCCGAGGCGTGGATTTTTATGTTGTGTAGTCTGCCAGCACAAATATCACATTGATTGTGCTAATGTATCGCAGACGCGATACAATATAATGGAGAAAAGAGATCAGTGGACATGCACAGGATGTATTACAAAACCTAAAAATGTTTTAGTACTACAAAAACCAAAAAAATTACCACCGCCCAAAACATTAACACAGCCTAAATCTTTTTCTGACTTGAAAGCTTCCCCACTAATATCGACACCGCTAGCAAATAATGCTAATGAACTATTCAATGATCTGGTCCCTAAGCAGAAAGAGTTTCAATTACAAAGATGTAAGTCGATTAACGATATATACGAAGCCGATTCACACTCTACACTGGTGGACATGAGTTCAATTAGCTTACCTGATGATTGTTTAAACAATAGCGAAGCAGAAGAATACAAAAAACAAATAGAAGAACTGAAATTAAAATTAAATATAGCCAACGAAGAAATAGATAAGTTGAATTTAGAAAATACAGAACTTAAAAAAGCCATAATCAGCCGTGACACAAAAATAATTTTTTTAAAATCAGTCGGAACAGTAGATAAAAGTTTCAGAAAATCATCCACACCATGTAAGCAAGCAAAGGCGTCCAACGTTATATGTAGTACACCCACGCCTCCCTTAACTGGATTGAATACAGAATTGACGAAAAGTGGATCTTCTGCGCAGCCAGATTTTTGTGAGATTAATGACCCAACTACTCCAGATGTTGGACAAATGCCACAAAAAAATAACACGACGCTACACAAACTGCACCAAAGGGATTATAATGACAAACTTCAAAATTCCATTCCCTTGGAAATTGAAGAAGACAGAAGAAAACAGAAGAATATATTTATATTAGGAGATCAGCAAGCTGTAGGCCTTTCTAGAATGCTAATTAGAATGAGAGAATCAGTAGTATGGAACGATGTCTATAATGTAACAGCCATCGTTAAACCAGGAGCTCAATGCTCAGAAGCCCTAAACTACTGTAAAACCCTTAAGCAAACCCTTGATATAAATGATAGAGTGGTTCTCTGGATAGGTGCTAATGACAAAAATCCATTCAAAATTTTAAATGATTTAAGTATAGCACTTGAGAAAATAAAAAAGGCAAAGGTATACATAGTTGCCGTTAAGTCAAACCAATACTTACGCGAAAAAACTCTAAATAATAACATTGCAGCTCTTGTCAAGACTTACAAAAATTGCACTTTCATTGACATAACCGATAAGTTGAAAATAAACCAAACATTGAAATATTTGACAGATATCAGTAAGACAATTAATTTAAAGATTGACTGCGATGACATTAACAATGATATAATAAATCCAAGTAGAGGAAATCAAGGCCCTCTTGAGCCAATAACCAAACATACCGGACAGTTTTTTCGTCAATAAATCAAAATTTAAAAAATTCTCCGTGCTCCATCAACACATAGCCGGTGCAATAGGTAAGGCAGAAAGAATAGTGATAGCTTTGACAGAGTTATCTGAAGTAGAAAAAATTGATATTGATGTAGTATGTTTAACGGAAACCTTTATGAAAAAAGGTAACGAATTTTTATTGAAAATACCAAACTTTAAACTAGCTTCTTTCTACTCGCGAAACAGTTCGAGAGGTGGCTCATGCATATTAATAAAAAATAGATTACAATGCAAGGAAATACCGATTGTCAAACAACTTTCAACTAATATTGCATTTGAAGCATGTGGTATTGAAATTATACAACATACTTTAATAATTATTTGTATTTATCGAGTCCCAGAGTACAGCGCAACAGTCTTTTTAGAATTATATGAAATCTTACTACGAAAGCTAACATCAAAATATAAAAACAAAAAAGTAATTATATGTGGGGATTGGAATATTGACCTGCTGAAAAAGGGGAAAAAACAAGAAATACTATCGACTACTCTAAAAAATTACAATTATGATCATGTTATTAAAGTTCCTACTAGACGAAAGTCATGCCTCGGCCAAATTGCTACAAACATAAAAAGAAACATAAGTGGTGGGATCCATCATTTGGCTTTATCGGATCATGAAACCGCACAAAGAGTTACTGTTGAACTGAGAGAGAACACGTCATACACTGAATGGACAGAAGATAGAAGAGACTATTCTAAAGAATATATAAATAAATTCTATGAGTGCATAGCAGCATTAAAATTTACTGAAATTTACGAACACAAATCACTTAATGAGGCTTTTGACATATTCCATAATCTCGTTTTATTATTCTTTAACTTATGTTTCCCCATCATAAGGAAGAAAAATAAAATTAACAAGGCCAATAAATGTAGATGGATCTCGAAAGGAATCAAAAAGTCATGCGTTCGGAAAAGATTATACTATCTGAAATATATTCACAGTAAGGAAAATAAGATATTAAATGGCAAAACATATAAAGCATACAATAAGATATTACACAAATGCATTAAAAATCACAACAAATACAAAATACTAAGTACATAAATAACCAAAAAAATAAAACGAAAGCAGTTTGGGAAATAATACGCGATAAAATAGGTGATAACTATTTACAAACGAATGAAATTAATAATATAAAAGTAAATAATACAAACATTGATGATCCTAATATTATTTGTAATATGTTTAACGATCACTTTGTCAACTTAAGTAAATGCGTCAAAAGTACGGGTCAATTGTCTATTGATCCCATAACTAATAAGACAGTTTGTTCTATATTTTTAAAACCGTCTGACGGTACTGAAATTTTAAACATAATTAAGTCACTTAATGATACTAATTCAGTGGGGTTCGACAATCTCAATACTAAATTAATAAAGCTTTGTGGTCCCCTGTTATGCGATCACCTATCTTATATTGTTAATTTATCCTTTGAAGAAGGTACATTTCCAGAAACTTTGAAATACTCAATCGTAAAGCCACTACATAAAAACGGAGAAAAAGACGATTTAAACAATTACAGACCAGTGACACTTATTCCAGTGCTGTCCAAAATATTTGAAAAGGCTATGCTCACAAGACTGGATGAATTTATGTCAAAAAATAACAGCCTTAGTCCAGATCAATATGGATTTGTTAAAAACAGCTCTACCACTTTGGCTGGTTTTAATTTAATAAAAGAAATAACAGATGGTCTTAACTACAAAAGTATTATAGCAGTAATCTTTTTGGATATGTCAAAAGCGTTTGACTTAGTTAACCATAACATAGCTTTGTCTAAACTTGAATCATACGGAATACGAGGAAATGCTCATAAATGGCTAAAGAGTTACTTAGGTAATCGTAAACAATGTACAGAGACATTTAAAATACAAAAAGGACACAAATATATATACCGATCAAATATGGAAATAATTAATACAGGAGTACCTCAAGGAAGCATAGTAGGACCTTTTACTTTTAATTATTACATAAATGACATCCCTAGTGTTACCAACCATAGATGCATTCTATACGCAGATGATATTACTGTTGTTATAAAATCAAAAGAAAAAGCAACAACAGAAGAAAAGCAACTTACAGCTGATACTAACAAAGCACTAGTCGACATAGTACGTTGGTTAGACAAAAATAATTTAAAAATCAATATCAAAAAAACTAAGGTTATGCAATTCCAATCCTATCAGTCTAAAGAAAATAAATTAAATATAAAATACCTTAACACATTGGTTGAACAGGTAGATACGTGTAAGTTCCTAGGTATAGTGTTTGACAAGAACTGCAATTGGAAGTGTCACATAGACAATGTCTGTAGCCGGTTAGACCGGTTTGTATATGCGATTAGGCAATTAAGACTGTCAGTATCGAAAGAAGCAGCGTTAAACGCTTATCACGGGTACGTATCGTCTACTTTGTCATATGGACTACTCCTGTGGGGCAACTCTGTTAATATGGAAAGGGCGTTTAAAACACAAAAAAAGTGCGTGCGAGCGATCTGCGGAGCCTGGTCTACCGATAGCTGTCGGCCTATTTTCAAAAAATTTAGTATTTTGCCATTACCTTGCATGTATATTAAGCAAATTTGTATATTTGTCCAAGAACATCCCGAATGTTTCGATTATCAGTCAGAAAAGGTACCAAAAAATACTGTAAGCAGAAAAGTACACTATAAAAAACTTCATTTTCCAAAATGTAGACTTGAACTATATAAGAGAAATGCTTACTTGATGGCAATCATAATTTATAATAAACTGCCGACCGAAATAAAAATGCTACCCAAGAGCAAATTTAAACGAAAATTGACTACTTGGTTATTCATAAAATGCTATTATACTGTCTCAGAATATTTGACTGATAAAAATACTAATTTATAATAATTGACGACGAAATTATTGAATATATTTACTGAATTATAATAATATTACATTATGTTAATTACCTACATTATTGCACACCTCTTAAAGAGCTAGTCTGTATGGCACTGTATTATTGTATAAGAAGACCTGTCCTACCTACATTTAGCAATAAATATTCTTGATTCTTGATTCTTGAAAAAAAATACCTCAAATGTGTCTGATTTCCTAAAACAAGCCAGAGTATCAAGTGTCTGTAGAAACCAAGTCCTATCTTTTCAATCACATCCATTCGCAGGGTAGTCGGAGTCGGATGGCCGCGCTATCCCAATAAACACCGACAAAGGGTTACGGGGACGATTTGTACAAAACCACAGAGCAGATACAAAAAGGAGATGAAATGGATAAAATATGACTTTTATAACGAGACAATAATACTACTGAGTTAATAGTATGTTGAGTAGGCAATTTACGTGTTTATTTAAATTTCTCTCTAGCTTATGACGGTTACTGAAAAATCCATAGAAATACACCACGCCGAGTGAGGGCCTCGTTTTCTGCTCTATAAAATGTGGCAGGCGCACTTTGACATGTTTCAAATTAAACAATGACACTCCGTTGGCCGTACAGCACGTATTACAGCGTGAAAAAATTAACAAAATATTATCCTTACACACATTTTTTTGGGCAAGCGTGCTCTGTTGTAAACTGCATCTTTGTTGCAGGCGAGATGGCAGTCAAACGAAAGCCTTTTTTAATAATTATTGTATGATTAATAATAATTAAAAATACACATATACTCACAAACTTTCGATAGTTAGTGTGGTTTCCACTTTCACGCAGCAACGAAGCAACCGATCGACACAATTTTTGGCATGGGTTGATCGGAGAGTTTCTTAGGATTTTATTTATTCAGAAGAAATGGCCAGTTTCTGCAGAATATAGGGACACTTCCGCTATTTGCGGGGCAGTGAGACTATAATAATGATTAAATATATTTTTTAAACTTTTTATTTCACAAGGTTTCAATCTTATGATTGATGGGTGTTATTATGCATTGCGGTAAAATGTTCTTAGGCCATCTCCTCTTTGACTTTTCTCCTTGGGTGGAATGTACGTAACCCTCCGTAACTCGACCGGAGGACGTTTCACACCCTCAATCTTGCCCCTTCAGAATTGAAAGGGTGGTTATTGCTTCTTTTTGTTTTGGTGCCTTTTGTAATCATTGAAAACCTTGAAGTAAACATTCGGTTGTCTCATTATCATTGCTACTAGTTTAGAAAAATTCAAAAAAATTGTTACAAAAAATCTTGATAGGACCAGGATATAAGATATCTTTTCAAGCTATCTGAAACATAAGTAAGTCTGCGTTCTTCAACTTCGGCCGTATCGCTGTTTACCAACAGGAGAGGTACAACTCAAACGTAAAGTAAAATGCGATAAAAAACAGTTTAATACCTAAGCCTACATTCAAGAGACACTGATCACTGACTCAGTCGCTACTGATTTTGCAGAGCCATCATCAGCCATGGGAACTTATGTACATTTGCAATCAGAAATGTAACATTGGATAGGTTAAGGAAAGCTACTTTCTTAATTGTAATTTCATCGTCACCATGACAAGACGGCACTTGTTATAATGGAGAATTGTAAAAAAGTAATAAGTTAGTTTAGGATAATAATAATAGACTAGCCCTTACGTCAGTGAGTTGATAAGCCGCACCGTATTCGGTGATTAGGTGTAATGGGTGATTTTCTGACAAACAATAAAAAAAAATCTGTTCATAAAAATCCGTTCAATGGCAATGAAGAGACATGGCCCTGAACAGTTTCACTATCTAGTCTGTGGTTTAGAAGATTTTGAACAAATAATAAAGCAAAGTAAAAAGGTAAAAATATAAAGTAACCTTATTTCATTTATATCAGACCTGTCATGCGTTTTTTGTGGTTATTGTTTGTATAACAAAGTACTTGCCCGTAGTATTTCCTATGCTTTCATTATTCCACGCAAATTAGTAAGTGCGCCTTGCCAATTAATTAATTAATTAGTATCTATAAAAATAACAATTACTATCAACAAATAATAATAATAATAACAATTTAAACGAATTTCATCAAAATGATACAAGAAAATTTGGAAAAGCACTTCACCAACGAACGCTAACTGTGAATTAAAGCAATGAAGGTGAGTGAACTGCGTATTCACAAGAAAAATGCGAAGAAAAGTGGGCCATATCTCGTCAGCGCCGTCTATCCTTTGGCTGTAGAACTACGTTTTGACAGCTGTCAGAAAACTTCCCATTGTAAATACCTTCGAGCACGTTGTGCCGGGCCGCAGCGGAGCGGACCGCATCGCAACGCAAAATGCTTGCTTATAGCACAATAGTGACGTGCCGGGCCGCAACGCATTTACAGATTTCAAATTCAGTTTACTTACTTACACTATGTCGGACCTCAGCGGGGCGGGGCGGACCGCATCGCACTCAAGGAATTCCGTCGCGCAATAATCCGAAGCAATGCGCCCAGTGTGTGCGATAGCGCAACTTATATATCAAAGCAATCAGCGCGGATTTTTGCGATGCAACCCGCCTTTCGGCCCGGTAAAATATACTCGATAGACATTAAAAAATATGGTCAGAAAACAGGAACACCTGACCTACGGTAGCGTTTTGTTGCAATCGCCACTCACGGTCAGACGGTCACCCATTCGAAAAAAACCGGTACGTCTGTTGTCATTAGTAAGAAACATAAATCTGGAATAGGACGTAAAACAGTTATATCTGGTTGATAAATTTTTCATCTGCAGCACAATAAGGGGAACCTCGGCCGTAACGGGTCGTAGGCTCGCAATTTACAGATTGAATTTTTACGACGCCTCAGACACTCGGATAAAGTGATAAACAAATGGTAAAACGGAAGGATAAGGAAGTGGAGTATGAATTTATTAGTGGCGTCAGACTGGCAAGCGCAGTTTTTGCGTTCAGTTTGGCTTTGGTTTGCGTATTATAAGTAGTTCTGTTTATTAGTTTCTCAACACGCTGCCGGTTGCCTGGAAGTGATTGCTTTTAGCAACAAGGCCGCGCTTTGTTATATTCGTTGTTACGCTGTTTATTTTTGTGTGAACAATAAAGTGTTACTTAATCTTTATTTATCTATCTTTCATGCTATCTATATCTATCACGCTTTTAAGAGGGATGGTTAAATGCAGCATGTACCTGGGTGTGTCCTAAAACTGCAACCAAAACCACCGGAGGACAGACAGCAGCGTCCTCTCCATTACCGGTGGTGAACATTCTGCAATCCCCAAGCCGCCTGCCAAGCGTGGGGATTATGGCAACACCTCCCTATTAAGTGATTCGTCCAGCAGTGGACATTTTCTGGCTGATGGGTGGTTTAAATACAGCACTACCAATAGATAGTGCTGCAATATTTTTTATTGAAAATATACTTTTATCGTTTATGTCGTAGATAACCATTTTTTTAATGGCCATAAGCCATTATTAACCACAAAAAATTACATAGGCTACTTATACTACTTAGCCTACTACACAAAAAACAAATTCTATCCAGACCAATGAAAGTCTAGAGACGATCAGTCATAGATAGCAATTAAATTTTAAGTAAATCGTACTGGTATAGTTACAGTAAATCGCTCTTATTTTTAATTGTGAAACGAACTTACTAGCCTTATTCGTTCTTTATCTGCTGCGCTGAGTTCAGTACCATCATCCCATTGATAACAATCGTAAGGAAACCTCCATAGGTCCGAAAAAGAAAGTCAAAGGAGTATGTAACAACCTGCAACTGGGCCAGTGTTTGTAGTGGTAGGATTACTGCAGAGTCCGCCTGGGGAAGTACCACACCTTTACCAGTTATTCAACCGCCAAGCAGTAGTGTGCAAGCATTACTATGTTCCGGTTTGAAGGGTAATGCTACCAGAGAAATTACTGGGTATGAAGAGATTTAACATCTAATATCTCAGGGTGACGAGCGCAGTGCAGTGCGGCGCAGGATTGTGTTCGCAAGTTCACAATTGTAGCACTGCTACTGTTAGTGGCAGGTGTGATGCTTGCCACCAGGCGAACGCCTTGCACGACTCGCCACTTGATAGTACAAACAAAAAAAAACTTGTCCAGCTTGGAGGGACCTTGACCTTAGATCCACTGCTAAACTTGCCCTTCAGGGGAAAGTCTACCTGAGTCCAGCCAACAATGTGAGTGAACCATGTGATTGAATCAGGCGTTACTATGCGGAAGTTCATTACAACAAGAACCACAGTCGGAAAAAACATACAACATACAAAACAAGCCTTCATATTATATTTACTAAAAAGGCTGATTATGCTAAATAAAACAATATACTTGAGTTAAACGAACTGTAATCAGGTCATCAGTCAGTCACAAGCGATGTCTAAGTAGGAGAATAATTCCATTCTCCATACTCCGGCTCCGGCTTGAATGCAGGGTAATTCTACGATTCCGTATTTTTCCGCGCATTTCTGAATGGCACTGGGAATGTCTGAGCCACGAGTATTGTGACTATGCTTTCAGCGTAACTGAGGATAATTTTATAAATTATTTTGACTCGTAATAAAAAAGTCCTTGTTACGTATTTTTAAAGATATAATGGTTAATATGGCTGAGATATTCTTATCAGATCACTCTTACCTATATTATAATGTCAAAATTTTTATGTAAGTATAATATTTGTGTATTTTCATGTCTTTAGAAGTTACATAATTTGAAGACTAACTCAAACTCACAAAGAGTCTAAACTGTAGGAGAGTCGCTAGAGACAGAAAACAGTAGAAACTGTCAGGGGAAGCCTTTGCCAGGAGGAACACTGAACTCAGAGATATACTATAACCTTTAATCAATAACTTGAAACGAGTTCAGGATAAAAGGGCTTTTTATTATTAGAGGAGAGTAACCAAATATGGGCTACCATTTTGTTTTTGCCTCTAAAATAAAAAACTATCAATAAATTAACCATTTATTGACGTCAAAATAATCACACATACATTTTTAAAGAGCTAAGTAACAATCTTATGTCCTTAATATTATAATATATTATTAAATTGAGCATTAAACAAAATATCAAAATAGACGCTAAATATGGAACAGGTACCCAAATATGGGCTACAAATAGAAACTTATAATATCTTGTACGAAAATAACAATTATAAATATTTATCTTATAAGAGATCAAATTACTTTGGAAGATGGAAGAAATCACATAATTTACTTACAAAATTCACATATCCAGGTGTCAAACTCTGGCCCAGCACAGTCATTATGTGCCCAGAGCTGACACATTAAACATCTGACCCACAGTTCTCCTGCTGTTTTCGGAAAAAAGTTCCTGACAAAACATACACGCTGCATCGGCAGTGTCAGGAGCCTCTCTTCCTATAGGCGCATCTGGTTCACTATCTGAATCAAATTGGATATCTTCTTCACCTTCACTTTCGTCCCTGGTCTTGGCTTTCTTATTTCCTATACTTCTTTTCTTCTGCTTGGGTTTCTTATCTTTTGTTTTATTTTCTTTTTCAATTTTCTTCTTACTTGTTTCAATAAGGTCATTTTTATATGGAGACGAAGTTATAACCGAGGCCACAGCAGCTCTTCTACCTCTATTAGATGTCTTTCTGACTAAATATGGGCTAGCCCATATTCAGGACCATAGTCATAGCCCATATTCGAAATTCTTTACTAAAATCTACTTGATCGTGTACTTTACAAATCATATACAGCAAGCAATAAATCGACCGAAAATCATAAAATTAAACTTATATTCTGCAATAAAACACATAGTTAAAATATTTAGACCTAATTTTCATTAATTAAATAACACATTGATACGTACCGCAGAACATTTTTTTGACAGCAGCAACACAAGTATGGTCAACACTGGCGACAGCTCACGCGCGACTGACGAGAATGAGTGAGTGCGATGTTAGAGCGAACGAATGCGATAGACGATCGTCGTTTGTTGCGTCTTTCGATTGTAGGTTTTCGAGAATTGTGACTAGCCCATATTAAAGCACTAGCCCACATTTAGTTACCCTCCTCTATTATATAAATAATTATGTTTGTTACATAAAAAAATAAATTAAAAAGAAGACCAAGAAAGGCTGGAAGCATTTGTAATGTAGTTTTGGAGGCACATGGAGCAAATAAGCTGGACAGAAAAGAAAACAAATCAGGAGGTGTTAGACATTGTAGGAGAGAAAAGAATCATAGAGAGCATAGAGCTCAGAAGAGGATAAATGTTTGTCCACCTTGTGCGACATGACGCATTTATGAAAATCATCATAGAGGGGAAAATAGAACCAAAGCGAGGACCCGGAAGACAGAGGAGAAGCTTTGTTGATAAAGTCAAGGAGAGGGCCAAAGTCATGTCGTACAAGGAGGTCAAAGAACTGGCCGGAGATAGAGAAATATGTAAATCACTCCACCGACAAGAGCCGTGCTCTTAAAATAGATGAATGACATCTTCATGCGGCGCTGTAACGTAACTAATTGTCTATCGAGCGTCATGGAGGGCGGTATAATATAGCTATTATTCTTGATTAACACAATCGTTTTATCCCAGAAGCGTATGGTTTTTTATCTATTGATAAATATATGTATAATAAGACTAGAGGTCCCCCGCGACTTCGTCCGCATGCGGAAGAAATTCGGCCCGCTCCCAAAATTCAGCCCTTTAAATCATCCCAAGCAATTTTTTTTGCCCGCCCCCACAACTCCCCGAACTCTACCACCTATACTGACGCTATCGACTCTGCCGACTCGACCGACTCTACCAACTCCCCCCCAACTTCCCCCCTTTGAATGAACTACCCAGATATCCATTTTACATCACTATAACTTTAAAAACAAAGAACATTCCATACAACATTCCACCCACCCCCCCTCCCCCCCTTAAATAGTACACTGTCAAAAAAAAAATTAAATCAGTATTTTTTATTTTAAAATTATTCGATTTTTTCTCGCCTTTTCCCTAGACCTCCACGAACATTTCAAGACTAAGATAAGATAAATCCGTTCAGCCGTTCTCGAGTTTTAGTGAGACTAACGAACAGCAATTCATTTTTATATATAAAAATTATTAAAAATAAATAATAAATAAATAATTATTATTATTATTTTATTAATTATTATTATTATTATATATATATTTTTTTTTTTTTTTTTTTTTTATTTTTTTTTTTTTTTTTTTTTTTAATAGATTTGCCATTGACAATTACTCTTTTGACAACTTAACATCATCATCATTTTTCACCATCACCGTCCGCAGCGTTCCTTTTCGCAGGACTCTCTTTTGTGAACTATATTATCGAGTATGACGTTCAATAAAATAATTTAGCGCAAACCGTTGTCATATTCACAACTTCAAAATTAAGTATCTTAAAGCAAAAGCAAACAAGCTACCTTGCGATAAGGCCGCCACTCGTGGCACTAGCTCAATCATATGGTTATTTTAGTATCTTTTTAAACGACTTCAAAAAATGAGGAGGTTCTATGTTCGACGGTATGTATTTTATTTTTATTTATGTTCACCGATTTCTCCGTCAATTGTGGACCGATAATGAAACTTTTTTTTTGTTTGAAAAGGTATAATACCTTTGAAGTCGGTTTTTTTTTAAAGTTACTTGTTCTATTATATTGTTTTATGTACACTAAACAACTAAACAATTAAGAAATCTATCTTTGTTGAAATTATAAAAAAAACATGTATTATTCACGATCATGGTCACTGTATAGCCCTATCCAATTTAATAATGCCAGCTTGTAAGCCATTTTACACCCGCCCGCCGGCGTATAGAGATTTTTCTCCTAATAACATTATGTTAGCTAAAAGCAGTAGAACGACGCTTGAATATAGCGAATGTGTATTTTATTGTGCCTCTTTTTCGCTTCTTTAAGACGCAAAATATTATTTTTTTACGAATGTTTTTTTTTGTGTTTACATCAATTACCCCTCTATAAAGGGGAGGCCTTCGTCCAGCAGTGGACGTTTTATGGCTGACGACGACCCCGATATTTGTAAACTGGAATTTACATACACAACACATAGAGATAAAATACTTAAATATAAGCATTGCCATCCAGCGTAGCAATGCCGCCAGCATGCTGGGTACGCTGCCGAGTGGGTTTGAGCATTTGGATTGTCTCCAGACTTTCATCGGTCTGGATACAATCCTTTTGTTTTTTGTTATATAGTAGGCTAAGTAGTCTTTGTAGTTTGCTATACAATATCACTGCTGAACATGTCCCCATGCCACGCCACGCATGCCATGTGAACATGCCTTCGAAAGGCGATTGGACAACATCCATCACGCTGGCCCAGTTGCGGTTTGATGTCACATACGCCATTGAAAATTGCTACTTAGAAGCTTCTCACATAATTTTAGATCTATTTTACACATAGGTTTCACAGCAGGTCAACAGCTTTCTTTAGAAATTAAAATAAACAGAATTGAACCCAGAATAATGTGTAAAGAACTCTACAACAGACCTAATTTTAGCGTTGCCATGTTGGCAAACAAAGTACATCTACATTTCTAAGGGACGTTTGAAATATTATTAAGAGGTTCTTGGTTGAAAAAATCTTGGCATATTTTTCGTACCTATACTAATATCTACTACTCACAGGAATATTTTTGTAAAATTAGCTCGGTGACTAGCCCGTCACATAGTCTACAGATAAATGCTATACTATCTCTACTTAGAGCGTGTCTGTTTGACTAATTTCCCTTGAGTTTACAACCGAGCTTCAGGACACATTTTTTAAATTACTGACTTTCTTTGAAGTGAACTTGTATTCTTTTAAAAACGTACGCACGGTTTATTTTAATTAAATTATAGGCTTACCCGCTATCTTGACAGATATAACACGCTTGCCTAGAAGAAACCGATTCACTCGTGACTTGAAGACATTGTATCTCTCTGCCAAGACCCACTCGGGAAGCGCATTCGACTGTTTAGCAGTTCGCACAATAAAACTGGCAACGTATAGTTTTATTCGTGTTTTTGGTATATCGACCATGAAACGGATGTTGCTTTTTCTAGCTAAGTCGTGCGATAGTAGAATCATCATCAGCCCGGAGACGTCCACTGCTGAACGGAGGCCTCCCCCTTAAACGAAGGCCTCCCCTTAGTCTCCCCCTGTCTTTGATAGCAGAATGGGCAAGGGGAACCAGACGACGGTTCCATGCACACTTACTGTTAAAATAAAAAAAAAATTACACAGCGCGATCAATCCCCAAACTAAGCAAAACTTGTACTATGGGAACAAGATGGCTGATAGAATACTTAAATACTTTTCAACCGACTTCAAAAAAGGAGGTTCTCAATCCGACTATATGTTTTTTTTTGTAATTATGTTACGCGGCTACTCCGCCAATTATGAACTGATTCCAATGTTTTTTTTGGTAGGTAATACTTTATAGGTGGTCCCATATAAATTGTATCAAAATCGGTCCAGTAGTTTGATTACTAGAAAATATTAAGATATCATCCAGGTATTCGAAGTTGAAGTCGGTTGTTTTTTTTTGTAATAAGCGTATCATTTGTAAATACTTACGTTTAATACATAGTACATACAGCACTCAGACACAGAAAAACATCTATGTTTGTCACAAAAATGTTTGTCCTGGGTGGGGATCGAACGAAATTTGTTGTAAAACTGTGCTGAAAAACAACAACCTATTACTTAACCATGCTCAAGATAAATAGAAAACTAGATTAAGCACCTTATTTATGTATTCACCAATAATTAATAATTTAGAACTTTAGATATAAACCCTTTATCATGTTAGGGACCTACTTTGGGCCGGCCCAAAATGAACCAGACAAAAAAAACCGGCTCGGAAGGCATATTACCAATACTATACCAACTGAGATTCAAAGGCAGTCAAATCTTATGTACTTCTTCTTAATTCTAGAAACAACGACCAGGCTTTCAGGCAACTGTAAACTTTGTACTTACTTCAGAATGTTTCTGAGAACATAGGTCCTATGGGTAGGTATTATATTCCAAAACAAACGTTCGACATTTCAATATCACAGCCGTCGTAGATGTTAAATATAGAGCATAGATTATCGAGCAATACTGCGGCGGCGACGCTCGCTGTAGATTAAACAAATATTACCCGGCGATGGCAAATGCCTACAAATAGGTGTAGAGCTGGCATTTAATATTAGGACTATAGTATTTTAAACATAAAATCATTATGTGCTGTTTTATCACGTGGGCCGGTGGACGGGCTGCAGCGTCCTTTCGGGGCGGGTTTGTAGCAATTTTGAACTTTTTTTTAATGTGTGAAAAATTCAAAATGCGATATTAAACCTATTTTTTTTGCCTTTTTCATGTTAATAAATCATTCTAGACAGATATCAATGAGACAACGTGAAGCGCTACGCTGCGTAGAGCTTTTTAGTAGAGCTTTTCGTAGCGCTTGTCGTAGCGCATCTACGCATTTTTCTAAATTATTTTATTTTATTGGCGTTTTAGGAGCTTGCTTGAAAGATATCTTTACCTTTAAAGCGTTGTTTTAATTGATCTCCTTTGGTATCTTTTTATGGTAACTTTCTGTACTCATAAAGCATTGTTGTCGTGGCGTTAGATAAAGCGTTAGAATGTGACATTGTGGGACCAAAATGGAAGGAATTCAGTCCGGCTACCTTATACGAAGATCGATTTTAGTCACCTACCCACCCATCAGCCAGAAAACGTCCACTGTTGGACGAAGGCCTCCTTAACAGGGAGGTGTTTCCATAATCACCACTCTTGGCAGGTGGCTTGGCGATCGCAGAATGTTCACCGCCGTTAACGGTGGGGACGCTGCTATCCGGCCTCCGGTGGTTCTCGATGCAGTTTTAGGACATACCCAGGTCCATATATTCAGATTTTAGTCACTTCATGTGAAATATATGTCTCTTAATTCTGAATATTGAGGAGTTTGAAGTCTAACACCAATATTTGCAATGTCAATGTCAATTTCACTATGCACCTTGGTAGGACTTTTAAAAGTATTATTATACTGTAAGATCTCTCATGTGTTAATTGTGTTCTATGCTTCTATGTTTCAATTTTAATAAGTATCGAGTAATTCGTGATTACTATAACTAACTACAGATTACAAAGGTTGGATGGAGAAAGAAAAATGCGGAAGAAAGTTGCCTCACTAAGTATCTATGCATAACGCGTGCAAGCGGCAACAGTATTCAGAGAGCCATAACAGATAAGTTTGGCTGCCCCCATTCTGCTCTATCACATCAGGTTATTGCTAAAATAATAATAACAATTAAATTAGTAAAAAAAAATATATTTGTACATATAATCGTAGTTTTTTTAAATGTTTTTTATAATATTTATGTTTTTAAATTTAGGTAGCAAATAAATATGTGAATAATAATTAATTAATTTCTAATATGGATCTATGTCTGAAAATAAATGTTATTTCATTATTATTAAAAAAAAACTAACAAAATAAGAACCCTTTGATATGGAACCTTGAAAACCATCAGAACACGAATGAAAATGAAATATGTTACTAAATAAAATCAGAGTACTATCTACACGTTCTTTCGATATGAAAGCCAACAGCTTTCGGCGTATTACCGAGCAATATCAATACTGGAAGTGGAACCTGAGAAATGAGCGTCTAAGCCGCCTCCACAGCCACCCCGTTGCAATATTATTGTAAACTAGTTCCAATAGACAGCTATCAGACTTAGCCGTCTCTGGTCAATTGTTGCAGAAACACTATCAGGAGACGGATTCTACGTAAGTACGAATAAAAAAAAAACACTGGTTTATGAAAAAAAAAATACTTATCATATTAATACGACGTTACTGCCTGTCTTGTGTGACGACCTGGGTATGTCCTTAAACTGCAACCAGACTTATCGGAGGCCAGGCAGCAGCGTCCTCTTGGTTAACGGTGACGAGCATTCTGCGATCCCCAAGCCGCCTGCCAAGCGTGGGGATTATGACAACACCCCTCTATAAAAGGGAGGCCTTCGTCCAGCAGTGGACGTTTTATGGCTGACGACGAGGATACGACGTTACTCAATCGAATGATCCGATGGGGAAGACAAGTTCTTGAGTGGCGACCGCGAACCGGAAGGCGTAGCATAGGAAGGCCTCCCACTAGGTGGACCGACGACATTGTAAAAGTCGCGGGCAACCGGTGGATGCATATAGCAGGTTGTCGTACAATGTGGCGGTCTAAAGTGGAGCCCTTCGTTCTGTAGTGGAAGTCTCCGGGCTGATGATGAACGTCTCGCTAGTCACGCCACTCCATTGCATAAAAAAACTTTCATTACTAAATATATATATTTTTCTAGTTTTATCTCTACCCTCATTCCAAAACTGAGATGAGCGATGCAAGACGTTCGCCTGGTGGAAAGCATTACGCTTGCCTATATCAGTAGCAGTACCACAATTATAAGTTTGCAAACAAGATCCTGCGCCGCGCTGCACTGCGCTTGTCACCCTGAGATGATAGATGTGACCAGAGTACCTTCATGCCCAGTATTTTTTCTGGTAACATTTCCCGAAAACGCAACACAGTATAATGCTTGTACATCTTCTGCTTCGCGGTAGAATAGCTACCAAAAGTGTGGTAAGTACTTATGGCGGAATCTGCAATAGAGTCCTACTTCTACAACAAGTTTCTTATTTATGTCCGTATATCATTTGCGTTGATGAATAGTCATCTAAAATTCTAACATCTCTCACGTTAAAATTTCAGCGCAACAATATCACGCCTAGTTATCGTGTCATTAATTAAATCTCTAGTCATTAGTGCATGTTCAATTTTCAATAACCACCGCCATTGGGAATGAGTCGATTTCAACAAAGGCTATGAATTGATTAAGCTTTGAATGCAGTGTTCAAAATTAAATAGTTTTTGTATGATTGATAGTTGACCTCTTTGATGATCAGAACTTTTACTAACAATCACATTCCAAACTTTAAATCACTTCTCGTCCCTAGGGCAAAAAATATTATTATGAACAAAATAGCTCTTTTTGAATTCATGTGATAAAATGGTGACGGACTCGTGGTTTTTTCCCCTGATTTCCCCCCTGGGGGAGATCTGAAAATATTTCCGTCCGTTTGTCTGCCCTAGCCCAGGGGAGATATCAGAACTTATTTTAAAATAATATTTAAGTATTCACGTATCAAGTTTAGACATACTGTCCACTAGAAAATAAAAAGGTATTTAAGTAATATTTAGAGTATGTTTTCCGTACAATTTCAGTCAGTAAAAAAAAGTCATCATCACAAAATAAAATTAAATGTATTGTATTGAAATATACGCTCACGTTCAGACCCGTTCGACTTCACCCGTTAAAAGAATCTCTATAGCTACTATCCAACCAACCAACGTTCCTATAGAAAAGTATTCTACCATTACAAAAACTCACATGTTTTAACAATAGAACACCTAAACGACCTTAGATAACTTAATTCACTTCCGGTACTTTGACCCTTTGCCACGTGACCAGAGCGCAAATGTTCGCTTACAAACTTCGGAGGTGTCGATTGCCTAATCTAGTTTCGTATTGTTGACTCCTTTCCAATGTTAAGGATCTCTCGAGGACGTGAGTTCACTTTTTAGAGGGTAACTTTGTGAATGTAGTGAGTTAAGGTTCTACACATGATCTTATTATTATTCGTATGTGCGAGTTTTCGTCTATTATCTCTTCAATTCACGCCATCGACGATCGCACAGTAAACGATTAAACTTAAGGAATTCAATAGTAGATTACTCACCTAGGGAGCAAAAGTAAAGAATCTCTCAGATACATACAATACAATTTTATTGCACACCAGAAATATAGAACAACTTAAAACTAACTACTAACTAACTACTACTAACTACTCGGAAGTTTCCCGAGGCGAAGCTGAGGATGACAAATATGAGATCTGAGGCTTCTTTACTTGCTCCCGGGGCGTGTATACGATTTTACGTGCCCCTGCGGGGAGGAAGTGGTTCCTTTCGCTCCGCGTAACAGGGCTAAAGTAGGCACTTTAGCCCCGCAGGCACGTAAAAAAATATTAATCAATCTCATCGAACTATAAAGTTGTTCATTCGCTCGCAAGGTTTGCAAGTTGAAATGGCAATGGGCAGGCCACATCGCTCGAAGAACTAACAGCCGATGGGGAAGAAAGGTTCTTGAGTGGCGACCGCAAACCGGAAGACGCAGCGTAGGAAGGCCTCCCACTAGGTGGACCGACGACATTGTAAAAGTCGCGGGCAACCGGTGGATGCAAATGGCAGGTTGTCGTACAGTGTGGCGGTCTAAGGGGGAGGCCTTCGTTCAGCAGTTGTCTCCGGGCTGATGATGAAAATTGTTCATTAAAACGTGTAGAGGCTCTAAGGTAATAAATCGATTATTCGTATGTATGAGCAATCGGATATTGGTGTCGATTCTGTTGCACCGCTCAATAAACTAAACTTAATTTGACAGGATGAAACCTGTTGACATCCTTTTCTAACATATTGAAATGAAATGAGACGCGTATAATTTTTGTCCTGTCAGATTAGTTTAGTGAGCGGTGCAACAGAATCGACACCATTATCAAGCAAATAATTATTTAAAGAAATTAAAAATAAAATAATTATTGAAACTCAAAGAACTAAAGTTGTTCACGGAATAAACCATTTATTAGGCCTAACGCACAAACATTGCCATTCAACGTGGCAATGCCACCAGCGTGCGGGGTACGCTGCCGACTGGTAGACCTGGGGCCGTACTATGAACGCTTATTCCGGGACCGAATACGCTCAGCTGCCGACGCTGCGCGACTGTGAATTTTATCGCCTCGCAATAAGGTTCGCGGTCGCGCAGTGTCGGCAGCTGATCCTATACGGTCCCGCTATAAGCGGTTCACGGTACGGCCCCTGGTAGTGGGTTTGAGCATTTGGATTGTCTCTAAACTTATCTCGACCACATCGTCGCTTACCAACAGGCGAGGTGGTGGTCAAACGTAAACGTATATAAGGGTTAAAAAAAATGAAATATGAGGCATGTTAAATATATAGTAAGTACCTGCTTATTACCAATTTCTTATTTTTCCTAATTTCCTTTGTTTGTGTGCTATGTTTTTTGTCGCAAATAAACTACTGTCTATTGTCTATTGTCTTATATTGGATCTAAGGTCTGGACACAATGTTTTTGTTATTGTGTTATATAATTAGTTTAAGTAGCTAGCTAACGTGGTCGATTCTGGCGGTTTTAGTTGACAGTTCTAAACTAACTAAAGTATTGCTGTCCTTAGCTAACATGCTTAGTAAAAAGTGACAGCAATACTTTAGTTAGTTTAGAACTGTCAACTAAAACCGCCAGAATCGACCACATTAAATATGTAGTTTTTGTTTTATGTATACGGCTTACATGGGTCAAAATCAGAGAGGTGGGCATTTTGCTTCGGACAAAGTTTTTGGGTAAGTAAGTAAGTAAGTTCGTATAGGCTGAGTGGCCAGCCCTAGTGTCAGAGATGTGCCGCCCGAAGGCCTCTGATATGGCTGATGGTTGTTGTTATAGAAACTAGAACAAGCAACCGGGACCAACAATTTAACGAGTCATCCGATCCACGGTAGCGCTCCGAAATAAATGCCACTGACGATCACCCATCCGAAGACTGACCGGACCGTCCGTTGCTTAACATCGGTGATCGTTTAGAATCAACTAGACCAGAGGGTCTAGACAAGAACCACTTTCTGTTAGCGTTAACGCCTGCGTAAAGATAAAATTGTATGAAAATGACATTAGCTTGAGAAATGTCACGTGACTGCTAATGTCATTTTCATATAATTTTATCTTTCCGCAGGCGTTAACGCTAACAGAAAGTGGTTCTTGTCTAGACCCCAAGCTACGCCACGAGCGCTACAACACAACACACAAAACAACAGCGCTACAACAAACAAAAGTTTTTAAGTAAAAAGTATCGTTATAACACTAACATACGCATTTAAATATAATGCTATCGTTTTGGAGTATCTAGCTCTCTCTCTCTCTATATAATCAAAGTGCTATCTTTTATAGGCACTTCGCGTGTTTATTTTGAGTAATAATGTTTTAATTGATTTTTAAACAAAAATGTGCCCAAATAATCATTCCGGGAACGTGTCCTTAAACCATCTTTCGCAATTCAGCCAAGTCAAAAAAGTAAAAGAAGATAAAATATAAATGACTAGTCTTTAATATTAGCTTTAAATAGCATTAAAATAAAAGGTAAGTATAGTTTAAGTAATGAACTATTAACAGCCTTACCTAAAATAATCTCGATTCTCTTAGTCACTGCTTAAACTTCTGTCTTGTTCTTGCATGTTACACTTCACGTCAGAGAGAAGATGGCAGAGCATCTTAAGCAGTGACTAACGGTTGAGAAGTTTTTTAAGTAAGGCCGTAAATATGTAGTTTTTGTTCATGTATACGGGTTTTAAATGTATATACTCACGTTTAATTAAGTCAGATACTTCGACCATAGTTTTGGATAAAATTCGGTGACCTTTTTCATGGCGAGAAAACAGAGTCTGTGTGCTCGTGTGGCCGCGTCCTGCTTCGCTCCGCCGACCGCTGCAAGTCACGCCCCTTCATCCACATTCGTAACTAATAATTCAGAACTAGCTACGAAAAAAAATATTTTCTTCGCTGTTTCATAACAGGGTTTATTTATCAACTAGCTTTTGCCCGCGGCTTTGCCCGCGTAGTAATGTTGAATACTTGAATTCGGTTAAATCGGGGCCCAACTCAATCACTAAAATACGTATATTATTGCATTTTTTCCAAGCCGCTTGCAAGTCTTTAAGTTTGCTTGAGGATGACCAAATTTGGCATGTCGCGTTTGCAATACTTACTTCAAAACAAAGCCGTCTTGTTGAATTTTAAACAGACAGACAGATGGACATGACAGAATAGATGGATGGATGGACATGGAACTTCTGAAGATTGTGAGGCTTCTTTAAAAATATATGTGGGAGAAATATCACTGCAGGTCGGTAAATTAGAATGCATCACAACTGGGAATAGTTGGGATGGTAAATGTAGGTGAAATTAATTTGTCATTTGTTAACTGAGTAGGCTGTACCGTAAATGTAGGTGAAATTAATTTATCAGACTGAGCCGTAAATGTTGGTGAATTCAGTTCAGAAAAATATCGGGCTGAAGAAGTTTGGACGGTATGAGTTGAAGACGTTTTGTAATTATTTTTGGGCATCTCTACAGCTAAAGAATCAAAGTACAAAGGCAAAGTAGAAGTTGCGTCAGAACTTATATCTTCTGTTTGAATGCAACTTGGAGATGTAGGAACCTCAACACGTCGCTTAGTTATTTTTTTCGCTACTACTGGAACACGTGGAGTGCCGTTAGAAATTATATCTATGTCTTCTAACAGATACGCATCAAAATGATTTCCCGTAAATCGTAGCCGCTTTATAGGTCTTCCTGCTGTACCAACTTTGCATACAATTTGCCATTTTCATAAACTTCAAACTCATATATTTGTCCTGCAGCGGCTAGTTCACACGCAGTGCCCCAACTCGACTGCCGTGACATGTCATTAAAGTATGCAGTCGCAGCGGTGTAGTTGTCGCCGTTTGAATCATGAGACATGATTTCAAACTCCTCCCAATTAGCTACTACATGAGTAACGATGTTTTTTCGTACCTCAATTGCCTTTTCTTGGGTACCGTGCATTAAAAAAGAAAGCGCACGAAAAAGACACGCTCCATCACCAACGATGGGAACAACATAGTGTTTTACCTTCGCTCCATGAATGAAGAGAAGTTCACTAAGCATTTTAAATAACAAACTAAATAACAATATCAACAGTAACAATATAAAAAAACCTAATAACAAACAATGTAAACTAAAATTAAAAAAAAATACGAATAACAAACTAAATAGCAATCTAAATAATTAAAGGAACAAATAACGATAATTATACGAAATGTAAATAACAAATGAAATGAAATAAGCAAAAGTATGATAACAAAGAACGCAAAAAGATCACCAAAATATCGCAAGAATTACGAAACTTCGATAAAATACAGTGCTGCACTGATCGCTTAGGTAGGCTCGGTGTGGGTTGGAGTGGGGCGCGCTCGACGTACAGCGCGTCATTATACTCGGGTTTTAACGTATCTGAGCCGACGCGGGATGGACGGTTCGAAAGCGCTGTGCTTGGTGCGTGCACCGGATCAAGTACATGTGTTTAAAACATTTATCTTCTTACGCATAAACACTCGATTAGCTAATTTATATATATAACATTTTTTTTCAAATGAAAAACTGACCCGTGGCCTTCCAGTTTTGAAATTGTTTGAAAATTCTGAAACATGTTTATGTTTATTTTATCTTATCTCTTAAGTCAAAAAACTTAACAGCCTTAAATGAATGGTTTCGGCAAAATGGTATTTTAATGATACATTGAACCCCTTGCGAATTTTTCAAAATCATTGCTGAGTGTGCGTTTCTCTGCATCAGCCCTTAACACTAATGGTATATCGGCCTACCCTGATTGGGCCATATTCACTACGCTGGCCCAGTGCAGGTTGGCGGATTCACATACACTATCGTATTTCTTCTCCGGAAATATGTAGGTTTCCTCATGATGTTTTCCTTCACCGAAAAGCCAGTGGTATTATCCATGCGTAAGTTTCAAAGAACTAATTGGAACGGGCTCGCCCGGGTTTGAACCCGCGACCCCAAGAATGTGAGTCGAGCTTGATCTCACTGAAGCTACCACAGCTTGAGCTGAGTGTAAGTTTACACCACTCAAAATTTAGTTTAGGCATTTAAAAGTAAGTTAATTTAATATTAAAAATTAATTTAGCAGCTTAGGCTGTACAGTATCTACAATAATTATGTCCGTCAAACAGTCGTCTGCGTGGACCTACAAAAAATAGCCTATGTCCGTTTCCGAACCTTATGTGCTATATCTACCTATCCAAAAATGCAGCTCCATCTGTTCAGCCGACCAATAAATACGCCCATCCCCGTCCCCATTCCCAGCCTCATCCCTATAAGCGCCCCCTTCCCCATCCCCATCCCGATACCAAATGTCATTTTAATATGAACACGCCCATCCCCGTCCCCATCCCCGTTTCCTCCCTCATCCCCATCCCGAACCCCATCCTCACCCCATCCCATCCCCACCCCCATCCCGATTTCAACTTTCATCTTAATATGGACACGCCCATCCCCGTTCCCAGCCTCATCCACATCCCATCCCCACCTGTCCCCACCCCATCCCCAGCCCCATCCCCACCCCATCCCCATCCCCATCCCGATACCAAATGTAATTTTAATATGAACACGCCCATCCCCGTCCCCATCCCCATTCCCTCCCTCATCCCCATCCCGAACCCCATCCTTACCCCATCCCATCCCCACCCCCATCCCGATTTCAACTTTCATCTTAATATGGACACGCCCATCCCCGTTCCCAGCCTCATCCACATCCACATCCCATCCCCACCTGTCCCCACCAAATCCCCACTCATCTCCACCCATCCCCATCCCCACCCCATCCCCATCCCCATCCCGATACCAATTGTAATCTTAATATTAACATGCCTATCTCCGTCCCGTCTCCGTTCCCAGTATCATCGCCACCCCCACCCCCATCCCCACATCTATCCCCATCCCTATACTAAATTTTATTTTAATATGTACAGCCGTTACAAAGTTAAGGAGAAACAAACGTACTATCACTAAAACTTAGTTTTTTTTTTATGCTAACGGGAGCTGATTTTGAAAAAACTGTGACACCCGTATCTTCTTATTTTTATAGTAGAATATGTATACCAAGTTTTGTATCAATCGAACCAGAGAATAAAAAGTTTCATACAAACTTTAACACCCCATTTAACCCCCTTCGGGGTTGATTTTCGAAAAATCCTTTCTTAGTGGGCGTTTACACCTCTCCTAAAACATACCCTCCAAATTTCAAGTCTCTACGTTTAGCGGTTTGGGCTGTACGTTGTCTATATGTCAGTCAGTCAGTCAGTCAGTCAGTCAGTCAGGACAAAGCCTTTTATAGTTATAGATTTTCATAATTTTAAATAAAGTTTTTTTTTTTAAAAAAAACAGGATTGTTTTTCCATAATTTTTTGTAGATAATTCGCGCGTGTAACAGCGGTTGCGAAATTCGGCTTGGAAGTGTCAAAACCAAGTCAGTTTTCATAGGGCTTTAATAAGGTTGTACATTATAACCTAAATAAGTTTAATTATAATATATTGCTAGTTAATAATTCAAATACATTCTAAAGCACATTTATTCTCAAGGTTTATAAGTATACTCGTAACAAAGATGAAAATGTTCTTATATGAGTCTACTCACGAAATTGCATTTACTACTTACTTATAATCAAATACATTTATCCGACAAATAAAGGAACATGTAGAGATGAAACGACGACAGTGGAAAATATCGATGAATTGTGTCACGGGTAATCACGAAAATTGTTGTGAACCAGCAAGCTTGTCTCACAATGGTGTGGATCTGTTGTATCACTAACTAAACTAAACTTTCATATTTTTTTACGGCCGAAACTGTAGGTACTTTAACGGTAATTAAATGAGAGGCAGAAAGGGAGAGAGAGAAAGAGAGATAATATATGACTCCTTTGAGTTCCCCTTCTTCCCATCCTATATCACATTAGTTTAGTGAATGGTGCTACAGTTTATTTAGCCTTTTACGGGTCCTCTGCTGCTCACAGGTTAACCTTAAAGCGATTGGGTCAAATCCATCGCGCGGACCCAGCCCGGGAGTTGAACCCGCGACTTCACGAGTTCAAGTCGAGTGGTATCCCAATTAGGCTACCATGGTTGTATGGTGCAACAGAAACTTGCACATTTTAAACAACTTGGGCTGAGATCCAAGTTGCTTAAAACATTCGAAAAACATCGATAAAACTTATAAACTTAATATTTTCATCCCTAGCTTCGGAGAACCTACCCCGAGGCGGTTTGTCTCAGCAAATATTTGATTACTACCCTTGTTTGGCCTGCCCACATTAGATCTACTGCTAAATTATATAAGCTAATAGCTTCTTGTCTGCTCTCATTTTATTTCGACGGATAGAATGTATGGAAAACTTGCGAAGTTTTTGGAGTACCTACCTACTGGAAATCTTGTCCGGAAATCGGGTTAAGTGCTGTATATTATGGTAGGTCTACGTCCAGCTGTTGGACTAAGATAATTTAATGATAAACACCAGTCATGATACGATATGACAAACGTACTTTTCACTTTTACTATATATTTTTTGGATTTTAACTAGAGTAGAAATTTTGATTTTGGACCTGATTGAAAAAAATTCCAATTTACCTCCATTTAAAAATCATTTACAACAAGCTGACCAACTATATTATACGATATGAGATTCAATAGACACAAACATAATAATCCCCTCAAGCTAGGGCTGCTGGTTGTTTTTATACGACTGTCCAATAATAGGAGTGTTACTTAGTTAGTTTGTTAGTTATGAAAACTGACGTGGTTTTGACACATTTTTATGCCGCTGACATCGCGCGCGCGACGCGCTGCGGCCCGCAGTGCTAAGTAGGACGCAACTGCACGCGCGTCGGGCTCTGTTTTCAATCTCTGAAAAAGGTCACCGGATGTGATCGAAACTATAGTCGGAGTATCGGATTTCATTAAACGTGAGTATTCCCGTATAATTAAAACAAAAGTGTTATTAGTGTTGTCAGGGTTCTTGTATGGATGTGTATGTGAGTTTTTTTATTTCACCATATCTTCTAAACACCTGATCAGTTTTATATGTATATATATAGGGGTATCGTTAGAATCCTTATATCATCCCTAGTGTCACGGCCAATATTTTTTTTAAAACCAATAATTTTTGACAGTGCAGTCAGGTTTTTTTAAAATTATGCCTTGTTTAAATACCATAGTACTAACCTAGGTGGTTGTTATAGTATCCAAGCATCAAACAGTGTTAGCCGCAGTGTCGGGTGGGTTAAATTTTGTCTATTCAGTGGCGTGAATGCAACAGCCCGCTAGTTTTTTTTGAGTCGGTTGAAATGGATTGCAAAAAAATGTGGTGTGACGTTTGTAGTAGTCCGGGTTTTTAGTTTTGTTTATTTGTGCTTTACGCGAACTATACAATACTTGCCAGCCCTAGAGTCCCGCGGTAGCTTGGAGCCAATATCTTAAAAGTGCAGTTCTCGAGACAGCGATATACCGTTACAAACGGCCTTTGTGGATGCTAGCGAGGGCTTTTCGGCTTATCTGATTCAAGTTTCACATGTTATTATATGCTTACTGTGCACTAGACTTACGGTCATAATGTTTTTTTGTTATTCTTGGTATAACAGGGTAATGAGACAAGAAAGTTATTGCGTAATGCTGAGCTCTGTGTACGTCTGTAATTAACTTTTTTATCGAAATAATCGGACTGTAATTGCTGCTAGATATCAGCTCCCAAGGCATCAGTGCTGCCAGTGGCCGATACTCAATAGTAACACGAGATAGCTCAAAAAGTATAATTTTCATGAAAAAAGTAACATTATCTTATTTTATGTGGAAAACGACTCCAACACTGTAATACTTATGGTACTTTTTTAGACAAAAAACAAAAAACAGTCTGCATATCCATTTGTTAGGACGTTCCATCCATTCATCCATTTGTCAGGACGTTCTGCATAACAAGGGGCACCCGCCAAAATGTCACATGCACTTACTGACTAAGTTTTTAAATCTTATACTAGGTGCTCTTTTGTTGCGTGAACTGTTGCATGCCTTGAACACGAAACGCTAATGCTATTCTCTATTCTAATGCTCTAACATCACCTAAAAATCGACTAAAAAGTTTCCAATATTAACGCATTGAATTGTATAAGAAATGCCTGATGTAATTGTATAAATGGTATAAAAACACATTGTTATAAAAATATAAATGGTTACGGAACAAATTAAAAATACTTCTAAATCGATTAATTGAAAATGTAATATGACCAAAATAACAATTCATTCAACTGAGTAAGTATTATTATTATTATTATAAAATTAGAGCTCAAGCCATGCATATTTGAACACGTACAAAAAAAGGTTTTTTTTAAAGGCCAATTTATGTGGAGGCCCCTCTTTTGTAGATGCCCCGGGCAGCTGCCCCGTTTGCTGTCCCATAAATCCGGCCCTGATTTTAGATATTTCTTGTATATTATCCGATCTCACACTATGGTTCTCATTATATTGTTTTCGTTTGGATACACGTTGCATCCAAGTTCTAACGGCCTTACCTAAAAAAACTTTTCAACCGTTAGTCACTGCTTAAGATGTTCTGCCATCTTCTCTCTGACGTGAAGTTGCACGTGCTAGAAAAGGACAGAGAAGTTTAAGCAGTGACTAAGAGAATCGAGATTATTTTAGGTAAGGCCGTATTTGTCTAGTATCTGTTAATGTCATTGTTATATCGCAGCGTTCCAAAATGCGTCCAGATAAACCAAGAAGTTAAGTCAAGTCCGAAATGCGTCAAGATCGCTGTTGGCGCTGTGAGCGCAATAAAAACCCATTCCAATTTGGCGTTAGCTAACCTGACAGATGTTTTTTTCGAAATAACCTTTTCTCCATGCTTCTAGAAAAATGGTCCAATATACAATTTAAATATATTTAATTTGCTCTATCAGTTCGTACAAGTTTCATTCATGCACGCGGCTTCTTTCTAATAGAATGAAACTGTATAGGAGTCTGCCATCCTTCTTTCATTTAATTGTCAGCTATATAGAATTTTGTAGAAACCATTAAAGTATCGTAAAAACACGACACACGTTCGCCCATCCAGGCTTTCTTCAGAACCATAAAACTTTAGTGGCACCTACATAATCACTGGAGAAACTATACAAAAGTTCGGTTAAAAAGTCCGCGTGGACGTGCAGGGAATGCCAGAAGGGAAGTTGATAGAGTCAGTGGAATAAGTATAGTAAGACCACTGAAGAGAGAAGTGAATAGAACGGAAATGTGACGAACCGCGCTAGCCGGTAATAAGTGCAAATGCACTTGATGACAATTCTACCAATATACATGTTTTTAAACTGAGAATCTCATTATGAAAACTGACGTGGTTTAGACACATTTTTGTTTTATTTATACGGGAATACTCACGTTTAATTAAATCGGATACTCCGACTATAGTTGCGATCACACCTTTTTCAAAGAGTGAAAACAGAGCCCGACGCGCATGCAGCTGCGTCCTGCTTAGCACTGCGGGCCGCTGCGCGTCGCGCGCGCGATGACAGCGGTTCCTCTGCGGGCGCGGAGGTGGGGGCGGGTAGAGTGTAGTGCTGCGCCGGCGCTCTCTGGAGTATCCGATTTAATTAAACGTGAGTATTCCTGTATAAATAAAACAAACTGAGAATCACCAAAAATACAATTTAAATAGAAGCGTAGGAAACCAAACCACATTGCATCGTAATTAGATCAATTTTAATCTGTTGCAAAATGGCATTGGTTTTACTTCAAATGCGCGACCAGTGATTGGCGTTTTTTCGTCGTAGTTTCTATACAATGATGTGTGAAACTGGCGACAGCGGTTTTCTATACAATTGCTTTACAACATTGTTTTGACAGCCATTTTACCTAAGAAGTAGGGCTTTCGCTTTTCTGTGAGTAAGACGGTTTGGAAAATCATTTCTAAAATATTAGCGTATCGTATATCGTAAATCGTACACACCACGGGAGCAAGTAAAGAAGCCTCAGACCTCATGTTTATACGTATGAGATCTAAGACATTCTTTACTTTTGCTCCATAAGTGAGTAATCTACTACAAGTATTAAAATTTATCTAGTAGGGTAAGGTAGTCTTTTCAAGGTATTTATGGTAACTAGAAATGAGAGAAACGCTCTCGTGCTTGTAGGGTTAACGTCTCCCCATGACCACTGCAACAGTACCCATAACATAAGTCCATCACTGCTTACTGACAACAGAACAAACGTGCACGTTGCCAAAGTTCGCTAAAAGTTAGCCAAAGTTGCCGCAAGTTCCGAGCGATCTGATAGCGATGTGTTCATGGCAAAATTCACGCCATTTTGACAGAGCGGGTAAAGTTGACTAAAGGTTTTCCAAATAAACTAAGATAGGAAAATGTTATAATGGTACTTTAAATAGCTAACCCTAGGTCATGGTTAAGTCTCGTCAGTGCTGTAAATAAATATTACTTTTCATTAAATAATCAATATTAACCACAGTGTGGTATGTGTTAATTTCTCCTGTAGATTATACTGAAAAGGTTGTGTCTGTCAATTGATGATTCAAAACTAACAATAATCCAGTTTTATTAAATTTTATATCGACAGTCGTAAGGCCTGATTCGCGTAGCCAGTTGGGGTCAAACCCTATATTTAAACTACCCAACAGAGCCCTACTGGTTCATAATAGTTTCGTGACGCGATGGTACTACGCTATGCGTTTTACTGTGGCGGAGTGGAGTGAACTATCTCACTTTCAACGAGGCTCACCTCGCGCGAAATAAAGTAGCCAAGTTAGTGAGGACGGTGTGGAGGGGTATTAATATTGGATGTGGTATTTCACGTACACTAGCAAAAAAAAATAACTACACTTCAGAACCTCGTAACCTCGCGACTGTGCTCTATTATATAATAATTTATCACCGGGACTTAATCGCGCCAATTTTTTTAAATATTTTATTTTGTTCTATTAAAATTTTAATTAATTAGATAACATTAAAAATATCAGTCATTGTGTATAATAATAATATTGTGAAAAAGAACTTTTTTTAAATTCCAGTATAAAAGTTGTTGAATATAAAATTCTGTAAGAAGTTTTAGTTGTAAGTACCTACAAAAATATTGTAAGTAGTACTTGAATCTGTTGTGAGTTGGATCTGGGTTTGTCCTAAAACTGCATCCAGAACCACCGGAGGACGGGCAGCTGCGTGTGAGCAATCTGCGATCCCCAAGCCTGCCAAGCGTGGGGATTATGGCAAACCTCTCAAATAATTATGTTTATCACCGGAGCTTAATCGCGCACAAACTTTATAAACTAACAAAATTATGAAAAAATAAAACAAACAAACAACACAAAAATGGACACACGGTGATAAACATAATTATGTGTTCAAATCGGGAGAGGCATTCGTCCAGCAGTGGACGTCTTCTGGCCTATGTTATTGTTAGTACTTACTTGACTCAATACTTACAATGGAAATATGATTTATCATTATTTTATTTATTTATTTATCTATGATTTCTTGTAAGTAGGTATGTGTATTTCGGACAAAATGTAATATAAGTTTTTTTAGTACCACGGAAACCGGGGTCCGTGCCTAGTTACCTGATTAGTTATTTATACAACCTGTTGTTTTGCATTCCTTCCAGATTTACAGGGATAAATATACTCATAGTTATGAACAACTTTTACTTAATAAAAGTTGATGGGGCCAACAGACAACAGAGATGATAAGAGTAGTTTTCGAATCGTATCCGATTCGTTTGAGTGTAGATTACGTGGGCAACTCCCGCATTTATATACCCTTTCACTAGTTGATGCATGTACAAGAACATTACGTTTATCATGATACCTTCTCAATCAACCTGAGTTCTTCGTACTTCCTGCCCGCTGCATCAGTATGCACGCCGCGATCCCCTGACGCGCCGGTCCGAGTTCGAGTTGCAATACTTATAGCAGTTTAGTACTTATAGCGCTGGCGTATTGTATTACACCGCGTTAGGTACGGCACGTGACCTCGGAGCTTTGAATATGTTTCAATTGAATGGAACCCTTTTTATCCAACATTATTTGAAAGAGCCCTATCTCACTAGGACGGGGCAGCTGTCCAGCTGAACTAACCACAGTCATTTAATGAGAGATCTTAAAAATACTTACAAAAATAAATTATAATGCAATTCATTCGCTCTCTTTTTAACCAAAGGTTTCTTTCTTTACTCCTTAGTTAAGTTAAAAGTATGGTGCAGCTAAATCTAGCTCGTGGAGTTAATCTGCATCTAATCTTGTTATAGGGTGGGCATTGCCCGACCTTGCTCCCCACTAGCTGCGCCAATGGACACCATACCGGTAGCACCACCTCTCTCGTGGTCTTTTGAGCTACCAAACGATAAGTTAGTGGATGATTCAGTTGCCACCTTATTCTCATCATCGTTAGGTATAATTTTTATCCGTGGGTGACACTTTACGGGCACAGCTAGTTATAGACTCGATAGATAGTTTTGTAGAGGTAGGACTCCACTGGAGAGTCCGACTGGGGAAGTACCACACCTTTGTCAGTTATTCAACCGCTAATAAGTAGTGTGCGAGCATTACTGTGTTCCGGTGTGAAGGGCAATGTTACCAGAGAAATCACTGGGTATGATAAAATTTAATATCTAATATCTCAGGGTGACGAGCGCAGTGCAGTGCGGCGCAGGATTGTGTTCCCAAGTTCATAATTCTAGCACTGCTACTGTTAGTGGCAGGCGTGACGCTTACCACCAGGCGAACGTCTTGCTCGTCTCGTCACTTGAACGTATAAAAAAAGGCTTGTGATATCATGGAAGTACTTGACAATTAATATTGCAACCACTGTGAGTTTGAATCGTATGCCTACTTCTTCGGTGAGTGGTCGTCGTACTTGTGAGCACATGAGATTTTCATAAATGGCGCAATTTTTTTATTTTTTTCAAATTGTATGTAAACATACTGAGACGCAACAACATTTAAGTATGTTATTAATAATGTTTAGAGAAGCAAATACCAATCATTTACACTATGATAACATATAGTGTTTATGTGATATACGTACGTGCTACGCTCCGCGTCTTCATCCGCGTGATGATGAAAAACGGTGATGATGATGATAAAAAGTACAATTTATACTATTTCGGAAAGTAAGCTATCTCCATTCTGAGTTACATCCAAGTCCGTTCAGCCGTTTTGGCGTAAAGAGGTATAACAAAGAGAGAGAAAGAGAGGTACTTACATACACACATACCGACAATCTTTCTGATTAATATAAATGAGAAAGTTTGATTATTATTACAGTGTGATAATATATTACTACTACTTATAAGCTTTCACACGAATACAATTCTTACTAAGGGTACTAAAACGATTTCTTTCATCACAGCATCATCCAGATTTAATTCTCGTAGCATCCGAGACTCAATATCTAAGATTGGATATTTATGAGTCCCAGAGTGTGTACACTTCATAAATAAATCTATACGGAACCGGACCGCCTTATAGCCAATACACTCTGCGCTAAGATCACAGTACTGTAACATTGGCAGTAGATTAAGTTCCGGATAATATACAGACAAGTAATATTTTTTGTAGTGGTAGGGCTCAACTTTGCCAGTTATTCAATCGCCAAGCAGTAGTGTGCAAGCCTTACTGTGTTCCGGTTTGAAGGGCAATGTTACCAGAAAAAATACTGGTTATGAAGAGTTTTAACATCTAATATCTCAGGGTGACGAGCGTAGTACAGTGCGGCGCATGATTGTGTTCGCAAGCTCACAATTCTGGCACTGCTGCTGTTAGTGGCAGGCGTAACGCTTACCACCAGGAGAAAGTCTTGCTCATCTCGTCACTAGACAGATTAAAAAAAAAAGTTACTGTAACCAAGAGGACTCTGTTGCCCGTCTTCCGGTGGGTCTGGATGCAGTTTTAGGACATACCCAGGTCCAAGGTTATCCTCTTCTTATTAAAGAGTTTAATTTATTTAGGTAAGTCAATATTCACATAGGTCAAATAAATTTTAATAAAGTTGTATGTTACAATATAAACAGAAAGAAATAATTATTAATAACTAGACTCGACTACGTCCGCGTACGGAAGAAATTTGGCCCGCTCCCAAAATACAGCACTTTAAATAATCCCGAGCAATTTTTTTACGTTTTATTTTTTATTATTAGGTATATGTTTTATAATAACAGAATAAAAAGTTAATAATAAAAACACAATCAATTTAAATAAATGAATGGCAAGCAGGGTATTTAACCACAGCTCATCTGATGTTAAATGTCAGTGTGGTAAGTAGAAACTGGCTCGCAACGTCGCAAGTGAGGTCTAGAGGTATCCTATTCCTATTTAAGTACTGCAGACTTGCCGTTAATAAAGTTTAGTATGACCCTTCAATACTGTTTTGTGAGTAAGGTGCAATAAAAATCCATGGTTCTCAGACAAATAGACAATAAAATGCGAATTGCGTTAGAAATAAGTAATTTATAAAGATTTTCTGATGTTTTATACCTGTATATCACAATATCATTGAATTTGAGTTATCAAATCAAAAGAGTTTTGGCAGGAACGAAAAAAAACATGTCGCTGCGTTGTTTTATTTTCCAAAACTTGTCTTTTTTCGAGTGTTAATGTATAGAAGTGGTGGTGTTTTATTCATTATGTGCCGATTTACAGGTACAGTATGAGCAAGTCATATAATGTGGTGAAACAATTAATAATTAATAAATATCGGTGGGCATTTTTCACTCAGCGCCATCTAGCCCCAAACTAAGCAAAGCTTGTAATATGGAAACCAGATAGCTGATAGAATACTTATATACTATTTTTGTTTTGTAAATACATACTACACCCAGACACAGAACAAACATCTATGCTCTTTCACATAAATGTTTGCCCTGGGTGGGGATCGAACCCACGCCCAATAGCTCTGAAGGCAGACATGCTACCAACTGGGCTATAAGGCTGTCCCATGTCTTTCGTGTTGTTTTCAAAACTCCGAAGCTTTTTTTTTAAATGGATTGACAAGACGAGTGAGACGTTTGCTTGGTGGTAAGCATTACGCCTGCTACCATGTTAGGCATGTCAATTTATCTTTAAAAATAAAATGACTATGACATGACAATCTATTAATAAATAAGTAATGACTAATGACAATCTATTAATAAATAAGTAATCAATCGTTGATGTTCGTTATAAAATCTCGAATCTACTATTTTGAAGTTATAGTACTACTAGCTGATACCCGCTAATTCGTACGCGTAGAACTCAGCCTTCGGCCTCGCTACTATGACCCGCTCCAGGAACACAAAATTACATCCAAATCGGTCCAGCCGATCCAGCGTTTTACTCACATTCAAACCTTCCCTGGACCACGACAAACATTTCAAAACCAAAATTAGTTAAACCAGTAACCAGTTAACCAGTGTTCTCGAGTTTTAGCGAGACAAACGAACAGCAATTGGTTTTTATATATATAGACTAGAGGTCACCCGCGACTTCGTCCGCGTACAGAAGAAAGGCCCGCTCCCAAAATTCTCCACTTTAAATAATTCCGAGCAAACTCTACCGACTCCCCCCAAACAAAAAAAATATATCCCCCCCCTTTTCCTCCCCTTAAATCGTCCCCGTAATATTTTTTTTGTAAATTTTCCACGTTTTTGTGACTAAAAGTACAAAATAAAGGACTTCCATACAAACTTCCCCCCCTTTTCCCCGCCCCTCGGGAGTCGAATTTCGATAAATCCTTTCTTAGTACACCCCTACGCATCAAGACGAATACACCCTCCAAATTTCAAGTCTGTACGACCAGCGGTTTGGGCTGTGCGTTGTCTGTCAGTCAGTCAGGACAGAGCCTTTTATTATATTAGATTGAAGATAGATAGATATTATGGAGCATTAACAAAAGCTGCAAAACTTAAACTATATAAGTACATAAAACAAGCACGGCAAGAAAAACAGAAGAGGCCAAGAAATATGAAATTCCCAGTAGACACCCGTCCCCATATAGTAATAAAAGCCAGTGGATATTAAGATTCAGGGAGTACCTTGCCTGAGGGCCTGATCTATCGGCTCTCTCCTTATATTATGCGGTGACTTATGTGCCTGCAAATAATAGAGGGTCTAAGGAGGTACTTGGTTAAACGGAAAGTGTATTTTGAGATGTAGCTCTTGCCTTGAGGCTATCACGCTCTGAGGGAGTACCTAATCACGTCTCTGGTACGATTTTCAACAAAGGACTTTCGACTTCAAAAAAGGAGGTTCTTAATTCGAATGTATGTTTTTTTTGTATGTGTTACGCGATTACTCCGCCAATTATGAACTGATTTTGATGATTCTTTTTTATTTGGTAGGTAATACTTCAGAGGTGGTCCAATATACATTTTATCGAAATCGGTCCAGTAGTTTGGTTTTTAAATAAAAATTACTAGAAAATATGAAGATGTCATCCAGGTATTCGAAGTTTAAGTCGGTTCTATTTTTTAAAAAAGCGTATTATCTTCATAACAATTTTCTTTGTGAATGTTTTTTTTATTCCATAATATTATGTTTGTTAATGTTGTAAGTAACTTAAAATTATCTTCACAACAATACCATTTTACGATATTTTAGTGCATGACAATGTATAATTTTACTTTAGTCCGAATGTTAAGTAATGTTAAGATAAAAGGTAAAGATAATAGTAAGATTAGATTAAGAGTAAGATAAGAAAGGAAATGTTGCCTGGAAGAGATTGCTTTTATCGATAAATTTTTTTCTACTTTAATTTAGCAATTTTTTTTCTTGTTCAATTATTTAAATTTATTTAATTATTTTTGTGAAATTCTTGGTGTGAATAATAAAGGGTTAATCAATCAATCAATTAGGAAAGGTTTTAGGTTTAGTATTTGAAGTGTTGGGATGTTGTTTGTTCACACCGCCGGTCCCAACGTCATATTGGTCATTCCTTTGAGACATTCGACAGCGAGCCTCAACAGTCCTGTAATTTCACTGGGTTACAGTACCCTAAAGTAAGTAAGTTCGTATAGGCTGAGTGCCTGAGGGCCAGCCTTAGTGTCAGAGTTAATGTGCCACCCGAAGGCCTCTGACATGGCTGACGGTTGTTGTTATAGAAACTAGAACATACAACCGGAACCAACAATTTAACGTGTCATCCGACCTACGGTAGCGCTCAGAAATAAATGCTCGGTCACCCATCCGAAAACTGACCGGACCGTCCGTTGCTTAACATCGGTGATCGTTTAGAATCACCTAGACTAGCTACGCCGTCACGAGCACTACACCCTAATCAAATATCATCTAATCATCTCAGGGTGATGAACGCAGTCCAGTACGGTGCAGGGTTTTGTTCGTATGTTCACAATTCTGGCTTCTGGCACTTCTATAACTGTTATGGAGAACGTGTCGCTTGTCTCGTACTCCATTGCATAAAACAAGACATACTCGTACAAAAAAAAGCACAACGCCTGAAATACGACTTTCACATTTGCAAATGGCGCCATACAATCGCCATACAGACATTTTTTCAAAATAGTTTTGTCTGTATTTAGTATTTAAGAACACCAACACGATGTACGTCATTGCACACTAACGGAGACAGAGTAGTTACTAGCTAAACGGCACCACAATTGGCATGATGACTACAATTTTTTTATTACCTTATAAAAAAGTTGATCATCAATAGAGCCTATCAACGAAAACAAAATTTAAAATAATTCATAAATAAATAAGTTCTCAGTATTTTAATTTCAAGCTAGACAGAGAGCGCGCTATACTGAGCTATGACGTCAAGCCTCAGGCGCGACATACAAATGCTATACTAACACGTGCTTTGCGAGAAAGGGATAGAGCATCCCCTCTCTATCCCCACCTAAAACTTTAAACGCTCATATCTCAGAGATTTATCAGCAAATACAATTTATTTTTTCAGTATGTGTAATGTATTTAGTTATATTCATCACTAAGCTTGTTATTTGTCATAAATTAAACATTAGGCCACACGCCTATTATAGATGTAGGTATACTACATCGGCTTAAAATAGCGAGTCGTAATAAAATCGGGATAATGTAAGGAGTCTCAAAGAAGTGCACGGCCGATCACTTGGGTTATATTACAATAGACAATAGACAATAGACAGTAGTTTATTTGCGACAAAAAACATAGCACACAAACAAAGGAGCATTACGCTAGTAGCACCGAACACTAGACCAGTACGTCATACATTTATTAGACCTGCTTTAACCGCATGAGCACTTTACATTTGAAAAATATTTCAGATGCTATTCCTGAGAACTGGTAGCAGATTTATAGCCCCGCAACGTGCAGTCAATATTTGCGGAGCGTTTCCACCCGGGGTCAACCTTTAACCCCTGTTTTACTGGAGTGGTAGCCCACTGGACTTGTTGGCTGCTCAATGTTAAATCTAAAGTCAGTTATATTTGGGTGTTCTTAGCTTAGATTATACACAGTACCAGATAGATCCCGAATTGACCGTGCGAAGCGACGGTCTCTGAGTCTATTGGGGCAGATCAGCTGTTGCATGTAGGTTTGTATGTATATTTGTTCGACGATAACTTGCGAACCGTTGATCCGGTCTTTATGAAATTTTGTAAGCAAGTAGTTCGTCAAATATGAGCTAAATTGGTGGAAGGGTTAGGAAGATGTGGGGGTCGCGAACTCTCAGTTCACTGCGAACAACTAGTCTTATATTAGACGTATGATAATTTGAAAAAAAAATGTCTTAATCAATATACCTAGTGTTTTGTAGTGGAAGGACCATGGAAGGACACTATTGCAGTGTCCGCCTGGTTAGCTGGTGCACCTTTGTCAGATATTAACTGCCAAACAGTGGCGTGCAAGCAGTACTATTTTTCGGTTGAAGGAAATTGCCGGGCATAAAGAGTTTTTTTAAGTGTCTTAGTTTATGTTATGTTAACTTAAAAAACAACATAATGTTTTAGATCAAAGACATACAACAAATAAGTACCTACTTATTAGTTTTATAGCTAACGAATGCTACCAATATAGTTAAGTCATAATAAATTGCGAATTCATTTATTTTTAGTATTATGTAAACCTTAAGTAAGGCCCTAAGTGCCTACGTCAAACGACATAATGATTTACTGTGTATACATAATCACTTTCTCCCTTGGAGGATCTAGCACTCTCTCTCCTTTCTCCAGTATTAACTTAGCACGCGTGGCGCAAACAAAACTTGAAAACTGGAATAAAACCTTGCTCGCCGATAGCAGTGCTCGGAGCTCCGATTACAAACCGTCTGTTTGTCCGTCCGGCCTTGTTTGACCAGCTCTCGCGGATGTGACTGCACCGATACTGCAAAGTTGTACAGGCTGAGTGGCAGGCCTTAGTGTTGTAATTTTAGTTAACACGAGGACCATAGATGTTCTGGATCACCAAGTTTTTGAGTATTATTTATCATCCAAACTAAAAGAATCGAAATCTGAAATCTGCGTACCTATGTTTTGGATTGAATGCACTAAATTTGTTTAAGAACGATATTATTAAAATTGGCCGATTACTCGGCTTACGCTAGTAGCCACTTATTTAAATTTACGTACATACTTAAATTGAATGGCGACGGATTGTTAGGCAAGCCACCACCGGAACCGATGACCACTCTGTCAAGAGTGTAAACGACTAAGAAGAAGACATACTTACTTACTTACCTTTCCTTCTTCTTTTCTTCCTCAAATTTTTTTAGAGCAGTTTTAAATTTGAGTCTCATAGTTACTAAAAACCCGTCTTTAATTGAAATCGTCTAGTTCTGCGCAAAAGACTTAGGACATTTTTTAAATACAAGTGCATGGCCTAGTGCACAAATTTTCTATATCCCGTTGTATGAACCAGGCCATACTGTCACATGCCTTTAACCTAAGGGTCAACCCACACGTACAAGTAGAATTTACACGTACCACATTTTGCCGTCGTTATCGACCGCGTGGTTGATACCGACCACATCGCAACCACATCGCAACCACATTTCAACCACATCGCAATCACAACGCAATCACTAGCTACACAGTGAAATAGCCGCCGGCCACATCGCAGATACAACGTTGCGTCGACGCAACGACAGTACGCGCTCTATGAAAGCTAGGTCGAAATGTGTCTGCGCACGACGCAACCACATCGCAACTGCTAACGACAACGCAACCACATCGATGTTTTGTCGGTAATTTTAAGAGGCACTATAAGAGGCATTTTAAGTTTAAGTTACTTAAATTCCCATTCGCAAACTGACACACGCTTGCAAGACATCCCATTCTCAGAAGACTAGACGGCAGATAATTTCAGGTACGAGACCTTAAAGAATACGAATGAATCAAACTTCACTTGATGCAACTAAGACTTGAAAGTTTTTCAAACTTGACAGCGCCAGAAAGCTCAAAGAGCGATGCCAAACCGAAAAAAGTACCGTCAAGTCAAACAAAATTAATTTATTTCTGTTTTCCTTTGTGATTTTCACACTTCTATCACTACTCTACTAACCGTTACAATTTTAGTTGTACGTCACCTCTCATCAATAAAACAGTAATAAACCCGATATCGCTGGCCGATCGTAAAACGACCCGACACGCCCTGCGCCGAACGACTTTTATAATGTGTCAAATATAAGTGCGACTCGCATACAGTCCCTTCTATATTTTTACGGATGAACTAGTAAGGGAAGCCGAGGTCACGCTAAAGGAGACTGGGTGTGCTGGGCTAGTAAACAAACATAAATAATCGATATACTTATTTATGGAGCTATTTGTCAGGAACAAAGTCTTGCCGAGGGCAGGCTTTTCTTTTACACAAAATTGCATATAACACAGCATGTCTTGGTCAGTGTGCCTATATCTGACCGTATGCTACATCTGATTATGCAGAGCAAGTGTAGGTTTTTCCTATTGCCTCATCACACTAATCATACTAGTAAAATAAACTCTAAAGTCTGTTCGGTATGTGTGTAAAACAATATGGAACAGATGTGGAGTGAGGAGTATGGTATGCCGTGGGACTTTACTCTGTCCTTTATGTTTGTTAATCGCTTTTTGACAGCTCACGACATAACTTTATAAAGCGTCTTAATTATATCAAATAAATACGTTTGATCTAGAATTACCTTTTTACGTCATCACATAACCTTGTAAAGAGGTAATGCCAGATCAAACGATTTATTTGTATGGGATATAATTTGCTAGACGCTTTACAATGATAAGTCGTCTTCTTTACATGAGCTGTCAAAAAGCGATTAACATAATAGACAGGTACGAGTACGGCTTAAACTTACAGTATTAAGCTTAGAAATCGGTATTTTTGCAAGTGTAGTCCGGCAACAACTTTTTGAAAAACTTACTGTCGACTCAAAGTATTTATTTTGTCTAAATTACTGGGTCCAACTTTATACAGCGAAAAATTAAAAATATGGCTAAAGCAACAACACAGAAAGTAAGCATTGATTAATATTTTAAAGTGAACTCATAAAAGTACATATTGGCTCCTAAGAAACTGAAATGGCGTAGGTATTCAGCTTCCAATAAGAAGACCCTACCATTAGTTCGAAAGCCACTGTAAAACGTAAAGTAGTTGATGAACACGGTGTAAACAAAAAAAAAACAATAACATAGTTTACAATGAAAAGAAAAAGAAACTTTATAGGATTATCAATATCAGATTATCTGATAATATCAGTTGTTTTTGATGTACTCAATCACATTTTCAGATTCTTGCGAAGCTACCATTTTTTAGTTTATTGCCCGTGGTACTACCAGTAGTACCACAGGTAAAAAAAACTCCGTAGTACTACTAAGCGATCCAGTAGTACCACGGAAAGTTTTTTACCCGTGTTACTACTGGTAGTTTGACACCTGTCCCTTTGACACTTGTCACTTTGACTTTTGCTATAACACTGGTGTGAAGGCTCAGTATAAAGGTGGGCCAACCGCGAAATTTTTTAATAATAAATGTAGGTCTTTTATTATTTATGTACACATGTTTTACTTTTATTAATATCATAGAAGTCGAAGTAAAACAACTATATTCATTGCATTGGTTAAATAGGATTTTAATTATTTATAACCTATAGAAATAAACTTCCTGGTTTCGTTTTTGACGTTCGATAAACAAATGAATGCCACTAATACAATAGTTATTTATGATACTAGTGCGGTAAGTTGGTTTTTACAAACGAGTAGACGAATGTAAACCCGAGACGAAGTCGAGGGCTTACCATAGTCACGAGTTTGTAAAAACCAATTCCGCACGGGTGCCATACAACGTTTTACAACATATTTGCGAGAAAACAGATAACAGAAGTACTTGCAACAGATAATGAGACATACTTTATTAGTTTGTTTATAAATATCGGTCGGAACCTCGCAACTAAATACTTGACACTGGCAAATGCACAAAATGCGATGCCATAATCTTCTTAAGAGGAAAGAAGAAAAAATAAATTCGTTCTAAAGTTCATCTTCGTTAAAACATTTCTAATATGAGTGTCTTTTCGTGGTGTTTCCAAAACTCCGAAGAAGCTTGTAGTAAATTTGCCACGGCTTTACTAGAGCATGACTGGACTTGATTGTGACTTACTAAGTGTAACTTTGAGTGTGACTTAGACTCATTCGACTTGAAAATTATCAAAAACTTGATACAAATAAATACTTGACACTGGCAAATGCACAAAGCGCGACGCCATAATCCTCCTAGGATGAAAGATGAAATAAAGCGAATTACCAAATGGCGCTACGTGCGAGTGAAGAAAATTAGATATACATCTTTCATCTCATTTTCTGTTTAGTATTAAAGTGAGACAAACGTATTGAGCAAAAGCGCTTCCAAGGAGGTTCGATCATTCAGCTTATTTAGTCTCGTAATATGAAACTCCTTGATGGGATTCTTATATATTTTTATAGAAATTAAAAAAATACCGTAAAGGATACGCACGGTGCTATACAACTAGGCGTGCGGTAAAATAGGGTTACCGCAAGCCTACATATTTTACTGCACGCCTAGGTGTATGATGCGTAATGTTTAACGTTCGAAAGTTAAACATTACGCACCATACAACGGAGCATGCGGTAAAGTAGGTACTCTCAGCTAAGTACCTATTTTAGCGCACGTTCAGTTGTATAGTACTGTGCGTGAACTTTACGCAATTTTTTTAATTTCCATAAAAATATATAAGAATTCCACTAAGGAGTTTCACGTTACGAGAATAAATAAGGTAAATGATCGAACCTCCTTGGAAGCGCTTTTACTCAATACGTTTGTCTCACTTTAATACTAAAGAGAAAATGAAACGAAAGATGTAGTTCTAATTTTCACCACGCGCACGTGGCGCCATTTGCAAATTCGCGCCATTTTTCATATAATTTTTTTTTCTTCTTAATCCTCCGAAGAGGACTTGGCGTCGCACATCCTGTGCATTTGCCAGTGTCAAGTATTTAGTTGCGACTTATTTCTGACTGATATTTATACAAACATAATACGCTTTAAAAAAAACTGGATGACATCTTCTTATTTTCTAGTAATTTTGATTTAAAAACCAAACTACTGAACCGTTTCCAATAAAATTAATATGGAATGTGTTACCTACCAAACAAAAAAATTATCATTTAAATCGGATCAATCTCAGTAGATACAGGGCCCAGATCCACGATGGATCTAGTGAAATTTTATTTTCTCATTAGATCTGTTTTCGAAGATATCACAGAAAATGTATCTAATAAGATTTTTTGTTCCTGATAGATCAATCAGTTCATAATTGGCGTAGTAATCGCGTAACATACATACAAAGAAAAAAAAACATACAGTCGAATTGAGAACCTCCTTTTTTGAAGTCGGTTGAAAAAATAATAATATAGTAGTTGGTAAAATAATGGCGGTAGGTCGAACATGTTTGCCAGCCTACAGCCGTCTATAAAATAAACAGTCTATTTTACTCGCCACGCATGCTTTTCATTGAGGCTCCCGATTCCCTATCAAATTAATCTAGGACATATCACTACCAGTAGTAACACGGGTAAAAAATACTTCGTGTGGTTCTACAGGATCGCTTGGTAGTACTACGGGGTATTTTTTTATCCGTAGTACTACTGGCAGTAAGACTGGTAGTACCACGGGCAATAAACGCATTTTTTTACCTTGACAGTACAAGTCTAGATGTCTTCAAGTCACGATTGAATCGGCTTTCCCTCGGCAAGCCTGCTTTATCGTACCGTCATAACATTTATATATGTGGTCAAACGCAGGCCAAAAATCAATAGCAAAATATTTGCTGTTGGACGTTATTATTCCATAGACAGTGATTGAAATTTTGTCTAATATCCATCACTCGCATCATTGTGATGAAATCGCGTCATAATTGACGCGATTTCATCACCATTCCCAGGCTTTAATTACTGTTCTAGAAATGACATTCGATCGAGTACCCAAATTAAATCCAGGTGCATCTGAGTTTGCATGCAGCCCGCATTCCACATTCAATTCCGGCCAATGGCGTGGTCGTAAAGAGAACACGTGGCGTCACTTTATTGGCTGCGCTTGTTCGACAAATCGAGTTATTCGTTCTGTGACATTTATGTGAGATTAGAGTTCGAATAGTATGTAATTTATTAGATAGTATTGGATACATTTTAGAACACGCTTTTGTATATTGTTCTTAAAGATCTTGCAAATAAGTCTGGAAGAAGATATAAATATCGTCGCTAAAACTGCTCCGTATATATATATATCTTTTATGCAACCACAATCTAAAATAGGTATATAAAATAATATAAGTAAAAATTTTCTACAGTTTAGTTTACTTGCTATAATATAATATTACCTACTATTATCAATTAGATGGGATGCGATTCTTTTGTAAAACAAGCAAATATTCATAACATGTAAAACGAAGATAATCAACTTTATTTATATTGCAATCTCCAACACTCGTGAGACATGTGCGCGTCGGCTGACAGTTGGATCACGACTGCCAAACCGTAAAACTTTTTTCGTCACACTTGCTCGTAAAGTGGATCTTATTACATCGCTTTTAGGCTCATAATCCAAGCTATTATACACGCGTGCTTTTTACTTTACATTACGGCACTTGTACTATAATAGGTATAACCCGGTAAAGTCAAGTTTGTACGTGACTGCAATTAGACGTACGTGTACGAAGCACTCTTAATATAGCCGGGTAATACTTACAGTTTTTTTGTAATACCAACAAAGAGTTCTTATGCCGCTGAAGTAAATGTCAACCTGCGCGCGCATTACTGATTTGGGCGCCATTTTCCGCAAATGTTTGTTGACGTTTTCGCTGTGTGGTTGATTATTATCAAAAAAATATTGTTTTTTCCTCGCAAGTGTGACGAAAACAGTCGTATGGAACTCTTGTGCTATTAGTCATTACGCTCTCGGCTTTCTTATCGCGCTCGCCTGCGGCTCGCGCGCATAATACCGCCTCTAGTGTAATGACCAACATAGCACACTCGTATCATAATGTACTATTACGACCATGTCTACCAACGCCATCTATGAACGGAGATTGGCAAGTCTACACTAAATCTGCTGGGATGCCCTGGAATGCTATAAACTGCATCTTTTACGGCTCAGCTTGTGGTGAGTTAAATTTAAACGACCTTAGTCGTTTGTAAAACGTTTTATTGACACGTCATGGTCTAAGTCTAAATCTATTCTGGTGAATAAAGTTTACCATGTGTCCCGGAACACAAAGTAACAGGACAGACATTTTTTACTACATAGAGCTAATCTACTTACATATAATAACCAAAACGTAAGTGACAACTAACATGGGTAAAAGATTTTTGTCCGAGAGCTAGTCAATTTATGTTTAAAAAATCTGCAATGTGAGTCGAACCTGGAGCCGATTGGCATGTAACCGAAGTATTATTATATCAGAGCGAGAGAAAGAGAGATAGAGAGAGAAAGAGAGAGAGATAGAGAGAGATAAAGAGAGAGAGAAAGAGAGAGAGAGAGAGAGAGAGAGAGAGAGCGAGACATGTTTATAAGCAGCAGCGGGTTAAATACAGCTGCGGAAGGTAAAGTCATAATATCTTCGAGCGTTAAAAGGAACAGGGCATAATATCGCACGCCGTTTATACCTATAGGTAACGCGAAAGTAGTAGCACATTTTAGTTTCTCAACCAAATAATAACACTACGCTTAAAGGATAAGGCATACAATGTATAGTGACTGCTCGTCACAACCCGAATGATAGCCATCTTTGGCTGAATTTCATGCAAACTGCGCAATCTCTATTTCTAATCGAAGATTTTGCTTCCGTACCTTTCTGAAAATACATCTACTCTAAGAAATTGCATAAGCAATTCTCAACACCTCACTTAGAAACCTCACTACCTAGCCTACGCACTTTGACACGAAATAAACTGGCAATCAGAGGAGTGCGGTGTCGGCGGGAATCCTCATAAATCCGGAGTTGGAATCGCGGCCTATTCAATCTCCAGGGGGTTTCGCTTAGAGCTATGATTCTAGAAGACTCATTTTTTTATGATTTCGAGTGACGAGATGTTCGAGACTTTTGCCTGGTGGTAAGCGTCACGCATGCCCCTAACAGTAGCATTGCCATAATTGTGAACTTGCGAACACAATCCTGCGCCGCACTGTACTGCGCTCGTCACTCTGAGGTATTAGATGTTAAATCTCATCATACCCAGTAATTTCTCTGGTAACAAAGCCATTCACCGAAACTCAATAATGCTTGCACACTACTGCTTGGCGGTTGAATAACTGGCAAAGGTGTGCTACTTCCCCAGGCGGACTCTGCAGTACAGTCCTACCACTACAATCCTATTTATTTTCTGGATATTCCTTAGCAGTACTGTTTTTGGTGACAAGATCGTGCATCTCTTGTTTTATCAAGCGTTACCCTTACGCGTGATAAAACAGCTCCGTGGGAGGCATTGGGAAATTTGGACTTCAACTTTGCACTTTTCGATACGGAACCCTAAAAATCAAATTACTTCCAAAAAATCTAAATTATGTTTTTTTAAGAGCACTTGTATTATATTTTTCATTAACCAACTGATCTGGCTAAATTCATTGTTACATTTATGGCCAACATAGATAATCTTGAGAACAATGTTTTTATACGGTTTAAGCTGGCATTTATACCGCAAGTCCGAATATATGCCAGACTCTTGATTCTCAAAGCTTATCTATTTTACAAACATCTTTGAATCCTTTGCGGCGGCGTAGCGTCGAGTCGTGTTTCGCGCGGGTTTCCTTAAAAGTTCACTTTATAAAGGCTGACCGCGAGCGCTTACACCTCTATATTTAGTCATCCAGATACTTGGTACTTGGTAAGTGGGCCTTTTCCGCACTAGAAGCCTCTGGTGAGCCCATGTTGCGTAGTCCCGGCGCAGCTAGTTCAGCCACCCGGTGTCCCCAAGGAAGGCCAGCAGCTCGCTGACGCCGGCACAGGCCTCTCGGAGCATCTGTCATCCAGAGGTTCCAGGGTATTTAAAATCAATGCAAATATTTAAATAGCCATAGCAATTTGATCGTAAAATAAAAACTAATTTACTTAACTCAGTTGTATAGACTATAGACTGTCTGGAGAGAACAAGTGTTTTATTTCACTTACAATATTTTATGATAGGTAGGGACACAATTCTACTTGAACATAGTAAATAACTGCTTATCTTTAAACGCTTATAAAAATATATTTTATTAAGTAATTTGAAATTAAATTTAGATTGTTTAAGGTATGACAACAATATGACCAATAGATAGTAAAAACTATTTATAAAGGCATGTGACATTTAGGCCTAGTTCGTACAAGGACGTATGATTTTTTTTCTCGAATTCAATAACATCCTGTATAATCCATAATACAGATGGTCCACGGGAAGAAAATTTTACCCCTGCTACTGCTAGGTGCTTATGAGGATCATACGGAAAAGGAAGTAAATAGAAAAATTGCAATAGCGTGGAAGAAATACTGGAAGTCAAAGAAATAATGAAAAACAAAAATATCAATACTGCAATCAAGAGAAAAGTATACGATGTTGCCATATTACCATGCCTTATATACGGATGCCAGACATGGGCCCTGAGAAAAGAAGACGAACATAAACTAGCAGTATGCCAAAGGAAGATGGAAAGGAGTATGCTGGGTATAAAGATATCTGACCAAATAAATAACAAGTTAATTAGACGGAGGACCAAAGTAAGAGACATAATTGAAACTATCAGGACATTGAAATGGAATTGGGCGGGACATATATGTAGGATGAGCAACAACAGATGGACTAAGAAAATAATAGAATGGATACCTAGAGGAGAGAAAAGGAAAGTAGGGAGGCCAAACAGACGCTGGGAGGACATATTTAGACAAAGACATGGAAAGGAATGGAAGAGGTTAGCAAGAGACAGGAAATTGTGGCTAAAACTGGGGGAGGCCTACGCCAAAGAGGCGACATCTATCTGAAATGACTTTTAAGTAATTATACTAAGAATAAATTAGGTAAACCACACGATTAAACCATGACATAAAATATGGACAGTTATAAATCTTTTTAATATTGACGCAACAATTATAAGTGAAGAGTAAATCAACACAGTAGATATACATAAACTTATAGATATAAATAGATGTCTCGACAATAAAAAAAAAACAAAGAATGAGTGGTTAAATAATGTAATTTTGGGATAGTTGAATAAAGGCTTTTTTACTTTTACTTTACAGCTAGGTGAACTAAGGTGGACCACGGGAAGAAAAAAATGCCCCTGGTACAGCCAGGTGAACAGTGTAGGTGGACCACGGGCAGAGAGCGAAAATTTGTACCACTAGGCCACATGCGTATGGGAAATGTCCGAAGCCTTTAGGACAATGTGCAAGCAATATTTTATTCGTACTGGCCGCGTTACCTCGCTGGATTTTAAGGATACCTCTGTGCTCAAAACATAGGGCAGCATTTTAGTCAAGATGACTCTTTATGTCTTCATACCAAGTATATTATCATTTTTGTTTTATTTATACGGGAATACTTACGTTTAATTAAATCGGATACTCCTACTATAGTTTCGATCACATCCGGTGACGTTTTTCAAAGAGTGAAAACAGAGCCAGACACACGTACAGCTGCGTCCTGCTTAGCACTGAAAATCACGTCAGTTTTCATAAAAAAAGTATATTAACCAATATTATTACTAAATAAGTTTACTTATTCTGCTGCCTGTGTGGTCGTATTTTGCGATTCAATAATGAAGGTAGTTTTTGCAACACTTAGTGCGTCACTGAGTCACGTACATTAGTTTAAAAGGCGGTGACATCAATAAGTTTTCCGTGACGTTTATTTTACTGCGTAATAAAATGTCTGGCGACAGACGGTCAGCCAGTTACGAGGGTAATTGTCGAACGCCTTTCATTTCTTATGTAAGTGAGTAGTCGCGATACCTGGGGCCCTACCATGATCGCTTATTCCGGGACCGAATACGCTCAGCTGCTAACGCTGCGCGAATGTGAATTTTATCTCTTCGCAATAAGGTTCGCGGTCGCGCATTGTGGCCAGCTGAACCTATTCGGTGCCGCTATAAGAGGTTCATGGTACGGCCCCTGGTCCTATTAGTTGAACGAAAATCGTCTTGGGGTTTCCTGAGATCAAATTTATAGAATAGATACACAGTCTCTATGAAAATCAAATCTCAAAAGTGGCCCGCGCCAATGCTTAGTTATACAGATATCATACCTCTCCAGGGGCCGTACCGTGAACTTCTTATAGCGGGACCGAATAGGTTCAGCCGCTGACACTGCGTGACCGCGAACCTTATTGCGAGGCGATAAAATTCACAGTCGCGCAGCGTCGGCAGCTGAGCGTATTCGGTCCCGGAATAAGCGTTCATGATAGGGCCCCAGCTAATATAAAAATGTCCACAAGCGGATATTGTTTCATTTTATACTAAGATATTTATTTAATTAAGTGGTGAGACCTTTTTATCGTTTTCCCAATGTAAAGCGAAAACCGTACGATGCGTTGAACGCAAAAGTAAATTCAAAGATATTTCATTCATAAAGCGACGATATAAAAAGTGTCCTAAAACCAAAATATTCTTTTAGTGCTGGGAAAACGTACAATCTTGCTTTACGCCGCTCTCGCCATGAAATCACCCGAAAAATGGCGGTATCGCGTTCAAGTGGATCGTTGAAAGATGGTGAGGAGACGATAAAATATCGACGACGTCAAAATGACGCCGCATCCCTTTCTATATGTTAGGAGATTAGATAGCAGAATGCGGGAAGGTTTGGAACTGTTACTTAAGTAGCAACGTATATGAAAATTCGTATTAAGATTACAAGATCTATTTTTAAAGGTATTGAGTGACGGGACGAGTGAGACATTCACCTGGTGGTAAGTATCACGCTTGCCCAGTAGCAGTGCCAGAATTGCGAACTTGCGAACTTAATCCTGCGCCGCACTCTCTGCGCTCGTCACCCTGAGTTCATCATCAACATCCAAAAGGACGTCCACAGCTGGACGAAAGCCTCCCCCTTAATGGGGAGTGATAAAATCTGGGGGCTGTGTAAAATGTTCCCTAATATTTTTTAATTTATTTTATTTTATTTATATCTCTGAGATTGAGATTAGATGTCATATGCCCAGTAATTTCTCTGGCAACATTGCCCTTCTTGCCGAAATACAGTAATGCTTGCACACTACTGCTTAGCGGTTGAATAGCTGGCAAAGTGTGGTACTTCCTCAGGTGGACTCTCCAATAGAGTCTTATCACTACAAAATGTGATGACTAAGTAACATTCTGGAAAATAATTGAGCCAGAGAAGCGAAGCTCTCCGAGTCTGAGGGACAAGTCGGCGGCGTTTATATGTATATTTTGTTCTACTGTTTGTTGTTGCGAAATTTTGAAAACAAGTAGTTCTTGCTAATATAATTATCAATTTTGAATACGAGTTGAGCTGTTTTGTGTGTTTACTGACATAACTTTTTACTTTTTAACTTTTTTTTTCTCTTTTTAATTACGAATATCGTGATAATGGGTGGTCTCTCAAGTTGTAAATGATTTTTATTTACAGAGAAATTACAATTAATTAATTAGACTTTCAGTAGGTAAGTATTACTGTTTTATTTCCTTGAAATTAAAGTAGAAAATGGAGTGAATAACTCGATAAAGCCCATTCTATCCTCGTCTTAAATATTCACCCTAGCCGATGGCTTTTTTATGTACCTATATAATGACTAGAGGTCGCCCGCGACTTAGTCCGCGTACGGAAGAAATTCGGCCCGCTCCCAAAATTCACCACTTTAAATCATCCCGAGGATCCCCCCCCCCCAACTTCTCCCCTTTGAATGAACTACCCAAATATAAATTTTTTCATCACTATAACTACAAAAACAAAGAACTTTCCATACAACATTCCAACCCCCTTTCCCCCCCTTAAATCATCCCTGTCAAAATTTTTTATACCAATATAATATTAATTTCATAAACAAATGTAACACTGCTTAACTATTCTTTTGTCCTTTCCTGGTTAATTTCCCTGCCTGCATTTGTCAGGCCGCGTTTATAGCGCTGTAAACCTAAGCTGGTTTTACTATAACAGCCTGTTTTATGTCCTAGGACACCAATGTAGATACAAAGAAACTCCCTTTGTTTTATTATTATTTGTTTTCAAGGGTGATTACTGATAAACTAGTTTTTGACCGTTTTTATTCTTTAAACGGTGTAGTTTAAAATAACACACGACGGTCCTTTGTTTTATGCAATGGAGTAACGGGACGAGCGGGCCGTTCGCCTGGTGGTGTTTAGAGGTTGGCAACCCTGGCGACTGCTCGGTGGCTGGCAACCCCGGCACCCTCCATCTTGTTTGGCATCTCGTCTTGGGCAGGGTGCACGTGTACGAAATAAAATGTGAAGACAAATAATTACCATCTTTTAATTAGAACAATGAATAATACAAAGGACACACAAAGCATAAACATGGTGTCAGGTGTACCGCTCCGCGGGATGCTGTTCGACGGTAATAACCTCCACGAAAACTTCAGAAGCTATAGACAAAGGTTAGAAATATATTTATCAGCCACGGGCTTAGATGAATCCAATGACAAAAGGAAGATTAGTATCCTGCTCAATTACATCGGAGAGGAGGGCATAAAAATATACAATACTTTCAATACGAAAGGGACGGAGACATTTACAGAAATTTTGGACAGGTTCAATAATTACTTTGCCCCCAAAAAGAACATTACGATACTCAGAAACGATTTCTTTAACTTATCACAAAACCAAATGAGACTTGAAGAATATTTCCAAACAGTCATAAATCTCGGAAACAACTGCGAATTTGGCAGCCTTAGAGAGAGTTTGACGGTGTCAAAAATAATAGCAGGACTTGACCCTCGTTATAATGCATGCAAAACCAAATTAATGACTGAAGACGACACCAAACTAACATTAGAGTATGTTATGAAATTACTGCTAACATCAGAGGCATCGACAAAATATTTGGAGAAGGATGATTCCCCAGGCACAAGCGAAGTACTGACAATCAATAAAAATAACACAATCAGAAACTGTCGCAACTGTGGCAAGAGTCACAACATAAACCAATGTCCAGCATATGGAAAAACTTGTTTTAAGTGTAACAAAAACAACCATTTTGGAAAAGTCTGTCGTAGTAATCGCAATATTAAAAAACAAGTAAACATAATAGAGGAATGTAAAAGTGCTCAAGAAGAAGAAGGAGAAGAGGGGGATTTTTTCATCGGTTATGTTGGTAATGAAATTCTTCAAGAATTTACTGTGAACAACACACAATTGTCAATTAAGATGGACACTGGCGCAGCCTGTAATGTAATTGGAACAGAGGTATGTAGACAACTAAACTTAAAAAAGTCTGACATTTCACCCTGTGATAAAAAAGTGATACAACTTGATGGTAAGAGTGTACCAGTTAGAGGAACATGTTGGCTAGAAATAGTACATCCCAATAAAAGAAAATACATTGTAAAATTCATAATAGTTGAAGGAAACATTCCCACCCTTCTTGGCTGTAGGACATGTTTAACCTACAACTTTGTATCAGCAAATAGAGAACTTGTAAATGTACACAATGTGACTTGCAAACATAATAAAACGGAGAGTTTAATAAAAAACTTAAAAACTAATTACAGTGAGCTGTTTGATGGTGGTCTTGGTTGCATCCCCGGATCAGTGAATATACAACTGAGCAGTAATGCAGTGCCAACTGCACAAGCAGCTCGTCGAGTTCCATTTTCACAACTGCCTGACCTGCGACTGGAGCTTAAAAGAATGGAGAAGTTAGGAGTTATTGAAAAGGTATCTAAGCCTACAAAATGGGTAAATAATTTAGTTCTTGTCCGTAAACCAAATGGAAAACTGAGATTGTGCATTGATCCAAGATCTTTGAATAAATACATCATACAACCAAAATATCAATTACCTACACTGGATGAAATTAAAAGTAAAATGAGTGGAGCTAAATATTTTGCTCTATTAGATGCGTCTAACGGGTTTTGGATGTTAAACCTAAATGAAAAAAGTTCCGATCTATGCACATTCATAACCCCATTTGGTAGGTATCGATTTAAAAGATTGCCGTTTGGAATAAGTTCTGCCCCAGAGGAATTTAGTAGAATAATCGCTCAAATGTTTGAAAATGTAGATGGAGTCACTCCATATATCGATGATATTTGTATTTATGCTCACTCGATAGAACAATTAGATGACAGATTGAAACAAGTTATGGAAATTGCAGTAAAAAACGGTATTAAACTTAACGAATCAAAATGTAAATTCTTTGAAACAGAACTCCTTTTCCTCGGGCATAAATTTACTGAAAATGGTGTGTCTCCAGACCCCAGCAAAATACAGGCAGTTATGAATATGGAACCCCCTAAAAATAAAAAAGATTTAGAAAGATTTTTGGGAATGTGTAATTATCTCTCTCGTTTCATTCCAAACTACTCAAAGTTAACTGAATCATTGCGCATATTACTGAAAAAAGATGCTGTATTCACATGGGATAGCAACCAGGACGCAGCTGTTAAAACCCTGAAAATTGCTTTGTGTACTAGTCCATGCCTAGGCTTTTTTAATACAAATGAAGATATTGTGTTATCAGTGGATAGTTCATCAACGGCTATGGGAGCAGTAGTTTTACAGAATGATAAGCCAATTGCATTTGGATCACGGTCTCTCAACTCCACAGAACAAAATTACTGTCAGTTAGAAAAGGAAATGCTAGCCATAGTATTTGGTTGTTATAAAATGCATCAGTACACCTATGGGCGCAAGGTAAATGTAGAAACCGATCACAAGCCTTTAGAAACATTGTTCAAAAAACCATTACACAAAGTACCAGCAAGACTTCAGCGAATGATGCTAGCGGTACAAGGTTATAATTTAAATGTAAAGTATAAACCGGGCCGGTTGCTTTTCATTGCAGACACCTTGTCTCGTAGTTGTACTGATAATGTAGAGGCTAAAATAAAACAACTTCACGAAAATATAATCTGTCATGTAAGATTTCAGAGAAACTGTCTACCTGTTTCCAAAGTTCAACTGAAGCGAATCCAAACTGAAACTGAATCTGATTCTGTCCTTCAAAATATAATGGGTTATATCAGAAATGGGTGGCCAAAAAATATTGAGGAAATGGATAAAAGTTTACACAATTACTGGACTTTTAGAGATGAGTTAAGCATATTAGATGGAATTATTTTCAAAAGTAATTTAATTGTGATACCGGAAACTTTAAAAACTGAAATGCTGAAAAATGACCACCAAGGTCATGTAGGTTTAAATACTTGTAAAATTAGATCTAGGTCATGTATTTTCTGGCCAGATTTAAACAGAGATCTGGAATTATTTGTAAGACAATGTGAACCTTGTGCTAAATACAATCCAAATCTACAGAGAGAACCACTTATCAACCACAATGTAGAGAGAATCCCTTGGCACAAAGTTGGCATTGATATTTGTACTTTTGATGATAAGTTTTTTCTTGTGTTCATGGACTATTATTCTAAGTACATTGAAATATGTAAACTGGATAATTTATCAAGTGATTGTGTGATTCTGAATTGTAAATCTACCTTTGCAAGGCATGGCATACCAGCTGTTTTAGTCACTGATGGTGGTACTCAATTCACATCTGAAAAATTCAATAATTTTGCAAATAATTATAAATTTGAGCACATAAAATCAAGCCCAAGATATCCTCAATCGAATGGACAAAGCGAAAGTGGTGTAAAAATATTCAAAAATATTGTAAAAAAATGTAAAGAAGATAATTCAGATCTGTACATGGGTTTGTTAAACTATCGTAATACACCTAAACCATATATGCCATCCCCTGCACAGCTGCTATTTTCTAGGAATTTAAATTCAATGTTACCAAGTTCTAGGACATACTTGAAACCTAAAATATCCAATTATGACAAAAACTTCTACAATCATTTAAATTCTGTTAAAAGAAGTTACGACAAAAAATCTCAATCTCTTACAGAGCTAAGAATCAGCCAAGATATATATTTTAAGAAATCACTTGATACTGATTGGGTTAAAGGCAAAATTCTTGGAAAATGTAAGGAGCCTCGTTCATATGTGGTAGGGGATGAAAGAGGCAACAAGTTTAGAAGAAATAGAAAATTCATTAAGCTAAATTACAATTGCAGAAATTTTGATAACTTAGACGACATTCGTACTGAAGAGAATGTCCAGAGGTATCAATATCGGAAAACAATAATGTAACGTCTCAAGGTCCCTCCGATGTATTATCACATGATAGTGACATGGTTGGGACTGGCCAAAATCTAAATATGTCCAAAGAATCACCACACAACAATTCAGTAAATAATAATATTCCGACCTCTCGAGGTCAGGAAATTGAAGATACAACTAGCTTACCTGGTAGTTCAGGGCCCAATGATAATGTAAAAGTAACTCGTAGTGGACGCTGTGTTAGGATGCCTAATAAATTTAAGGACTTTATGGATAGTTCCAAGTTAGAAGATTAATATTTTAAGTTAGTATTAATATTTAGTATGTAAGGAAATGCTCTTTTTCATTGTTCTGGAAAAGGGGGGATGTTTAGAGGTTGGCAACCCTGGCGACTGCTCGGTGGCTGGCAACCCCGGCACCCTCCATCTTGTTTGGCATCTCGTCTTGGGCAGGGTGCACGTGTACGAAATAAAATGTGAAGACAAATAATTACCATCTTTTAATTAGAACAATGAATAATACAAAGGACACACAAAGCATAAACAGGTGGTAAGCAACACGGGTATTCAGGCTTCCCCATAACAGTAGCCAGTGCCAGAATTGGAACTGCAAACTAAATACACCGCACTGCACTGCCTCGTCTCTTCAAACTGAAACAAAATACATATATACATAATACTTCATTGGCGGTTGGCCTTTTTTTAGCTTTTTTTTTTTTTTTTATCTACTACTGGATTTCGGCCTTACTTAGAAGGGCGTTTAGGGCATTATCTACCACGTTGTGCTAGTTGCGGGTTAGTGGATCTAAATCACAGAGTAATAGAAGCAGAGATGTGATCAAAGGATTTTTCCTTAGGAAGACGCGTGACTGTGCGGGGAGGTGTAGGTTCGCGGGAGGAGTGGCTAATTGTACTGCCATCTAGCGGTTTTCAGGAAAAGTTTTTGAGAATCGACTTAGTGAACTAACACTTAGCTGAATTGACACTTAATTTCTTAATATCACACCAGATGTCGCGTTTTTAAATTTTATAGAACGAGACACTAATACAAATAAAACTACTTACGAATGAAATGAGATGCCAATCATGTCATCTGAATTTTTCCCTCGGTAATTTTTACATATAGAAACAGAGCAACTCATTTAATTTTTATTTTTACTGGGTAAAACATAAAAAATCGTACGTCTAATATGTAAGTTTGAATGACCATTACCCGTGGCGGACGTTAGCAGACTGAGCAAATAAGTGTGATGCCACACACTCCGTCCACAAAATAGTAGGTGTGGCTGCAAGTCACTCATCGCAACTCCTTATCCTCCATGGTCTAAATACGTCACTGAATATCTTCCGTACGTACGCAGGTTTCCTCACGATGATTTGCTTTACCGGAAAGACAGTTGTAGGTATGTAAAGGCACGTAGGTATTCGAATCCTGAAGGAGTTAGCTTTCTGAATGAAACGTAACGTTTTTATGTCGATCTTTCAAAACAGTCGTTGAATAACTTTCGTAGGTGGAGTTTTGGCGGGAACACGGAAAAATCATGTCGTTGCATACTATTATTTTCTTAAACTTGTGTTTTTTCGAGAATTAATGATTAAAAATGGTGGTGTTTTATTCATTGAGTGTTGAATTACATGCACGAGTGTGGGCAAGTGATATAATGTGGTGTAACATGTATTTTCGTGTGTTTTCAAAACTCCCTAGATCTCCGTAGAAGCTCATAGTAAATTCGCCACAACTTTACTAGGGCATGACTTGGACTCGACTATGACTGGTTTCGTGTGACTGACTGTGATTTAATAACATATTTGACTTGATTTTAATAAAAGAAACTTGAAAGTTCATAAACTTGACACTGGCAGAATGCACAACGTGCGATGCCAAAAACTAAGAAAAAAATAAACTTTCGTAGGTCTGTTTAACAGCTGTCAAACGATCATTGACTTACCTTTACATACAATGTGTAACAAAAAGGTTCAATAATACTGAAGGGTATGTATGTACTCATTATTATGAACAACTTTTACTACGGGGCCAAGCCTGAAATCGCAATTTATATTGTTGAACCTTTTTGTTACATGTTGTACCTATATAGATAGATGACTCAAATATCAAGATTGGTTCTTCAAGTTGAATACTTTCTCAGCGTTTTTTCGTGGGCGTTCCGGGCACGCCCAGCGCTGGGACCGCTGATGAGACTCCGGGTTATTGCTACACGCAGCGACAATGATAAGATGAATGGACGGGAAATACGCGCACGTATTTTGAAGACTATATATGTTGAGCGCCGGCTCTCCACACGCTTCAGTCATACTCTGCCTTTGCGACATGCAAGCCGTACTATACAACAATACAAATTTCTAATGCATGTACATGTGTTCTCTTTTTGTCATGCAGCAATTAGATTCGGTATCTGTATTTTCCGGCAAATTTAATATGCATACTTTTAGCTAGGTATGCTTGATTGTGTTGTTTTGTTAATTTTGATCGATTTGCAAGCGCTGGGCCCGTCCATTCCATTATCACCGTCGCTGGCTACACGGACATAATTACACTGCTCTTTGATGAACACGAGGAGAGACTAGGCAATCTTATTTTTTTTCAGTTTTTCAATTTTTTTGTGACACTGGCAGTAATATTGACAAACAAAAGATGAAACACGCGCTGTGGTCAGTTGACTATTCGAAGGCTGAGTATGCCTTATTGGCATTGAGCTAATATCTAAAGAGTCACAATCTCTAAGTGAAAACAGTCAAAAAACGTCCGACTGCCGGTGTACATACCTATACGTGCATTATATGTATAGTTCACAATACAATAGGGTAGATGACTGATGTTTAAATCGTTGAAACCAATAGCTTTGATGAAGAATTTAAGTAAATATAGTATGTTTCTTGAAAAAAATATTTAAATCGGTATTTAATGTTCTGATATATTAGCGTTTAAAGTTTTTGTTAGAGACAACTCTGTCCCTTTCCCACAAAACAAAAAATTACGTCACGCCTTACTTGTCAGAATATAATGTATATGGCGTACAGAGAAGTGACGTCACGATTTGCTGTTTCGTCTCTCTGTCTAGCATGATATTAAAATGCTTATACGTTGCTTATTTTTGATCAGATTTTCATTTTCTTTTCGTTAATCAGCTATATTTATAGGCCACATTTTAATAGGACAGTAAAAAAAAACAGTCATCTAGCCTATTGTTCGAATTTAGAAGTTATGTCGCTTGTATAGTGTTCAATGTATTCTTGAGCGCTTGTGTATTATCATAGTTCAAGTTGGTCAAAAAATCGGCAACTTTTTTTGTCACTAGTTATGGCGCGGACATTCTTTTTGCACGCTTGTGACTCTATAGATATTAGCTCAATGTTTATTGGGTTATTCACCAACTCAACACGAGGGGCTAGAAATGCGTGTGTCCAGTTGGTTAAACTAGAAATAGGTATCACTGGTATCACTTTTTATTTCGTCATCTGGCCACGCTAAGATTTTCACGCGTGTGTCGAATACGCCACAAACCTATAAATATAGTTCTGCGAGCAGTAAACCTCGCGAACTGAGAACCTTTATATGTCTTGTCAACCTCTTGACCGATTTTGCTTATTTTATAAAAATTCTAGTTTAGAATGTGTCTGCCAAACATTATAAAAAAAAATATATAGGTATAAAGATAGCTTTTTTAATGATGTATACTTGACGAATAAATGATTATTCTTATTACTTCTTCTATTTAATTTGAAACTCGGGTCTAAGCCCGGACCTTTAAGAGGCATTTGTGGGGCCGAAGCCAACACCAAGAGGCCCTGTTGGATACAAAAATAACATTATAAAACGATTACATGGGTGTGAATAGAATATGATAGGTACACTATTTTTTACATAAAGGTAAAAAAAAAAAACACACAATCAGGATCCTGTTTTTTCCGGCTAGGTGGCGGATCGTCGATGCGGCCATAGTCAACCAATCTTATACCTAGATTTTGTGTTTTTTTTGTATTTTTTTGCAGAGATCTTTTTAACTCTGCGATACTGGTTTGTACAGCAATCCTTTGCTAAGCCACTATCTTACCAACAAATCTCGTTTCAGGCCGTTAACACCAGCATAGATTCTTAAAACAAGGCACAGTACTTATCCAGTATTTTGCCTTGGACTAGATTATCAACAACGCCTTCATCAAGTGCATATATATATTAGCAACGATTAACGAGAAATCTTGATTTTGCCACGTCCGGACCGCCGCCGCGCGCCGCGGGTCCCTCTGCGAAAAGCTTTGCCTGTGGAACCTCATTGAAGTACTTATCAAGATTAGGTGAAAAATGTGACCTGCAGGTCACATAAATGTACGCGGGTATCCATATCCGGATAGACGAAAGCTAGTATTGCTAGTTATTGCAGAATTTGCAGTCTTCTCTCGCTTCACTCGCTCCGCCAATAAACATAGAGTACCTACTAACTAAAATTGTTATCTAGCTTTTTGCCTGCCTAATTTCATGACCTCTCCCTAACAAGAAGCACTCGCTACGAAACATCAAACTTGCCCATCTACCGGCTCCCACAATATACGTCAAACTTTAAAAGCCTCCATACATGTTGTTCCCAACTTTATTGAGAAATGGCTCCTAGAATTGATTCTGACATCCTCCTTGCGGACTTTAAAACACGCTAAAATGTCTCAGCGCGACTTCCAATCTAAACAGAATCTTACTGCCCTAAACATAAAGTAACTTTGAGCCTGTAATATTTTAAGAAGTGTTTATAAAGAAAACCATTTCTTCTCCATATTTATTAGTTGCTCTTTTTGTGTGTAATGGATTTTTAAGTGAATAAACAACAACAAAAAGAGAGTAGACGTTGCTTTACATTGGAATCGAGTTTAACGAACTGTTCAGTAGATATTGATGAGTTTTTTTATGTCGTATTTTGCTTATGCGTTTGTTTTGTTTTGTTGTGTGTTGTTTTTGTTTTTGTGTTGTTGTTTTGTTTTGTGTTTTTGTGTGTGTTGTTTTTGTTTTGTTTGTTTGTTTTGTTGGCTTGTCACACGCCTTGGCGTAGCTGTAAGTGTGACAAGCAATTAATAATTAATAAATAAAAGTCTATTTTGAAAAGAATGAACTTAGAACAATCAAACGAATGAATGAACAATATTTAGGCAATTTAAACTTAGAAAGTTATTTCAAATTTATCATCATCATCATCAGCCCGGAGGCGTCCACTGCTGAACGAAGGCCTCCCCTAGACCGCCATACTGTACGACAACCTGCCATTTGCATCCACCGGTTGCCCGCAACTTTTACAATGTCGTCGGTCCACCATATTGCTGCTATGGTATATAAAATTATTACATTAAATTAAGTTTTTATTTGCATTCTATTTATTTGTAAATCATTAAAAAAACAAACATCTATAATATTTACATATGTACAAAACTTAAAATAAATATTTAAACTATATACTAAAAACTACTTATTTACAATAAAATATATAAATAAAAAAATTAAAAACCCTAGTTCCTATAAAACAAAAACGCCGTCTAGATCGCCACCATGCGGTAAGGTTCCCAGGTCGGTCCACCTATATACATATATATAAGGCCTCCAACTATATATATATATATATATAGTTGGAGGCCTTCCTACGCTGCGTCTTCCGGATCGCGGTCGCCACCCAAGAACCTTTCTTCCCCATCGGTTGTCAGTTATTCGAGCGATGTGGCCTGCGCATTGCCACTTCAACTTGCAAACCTTGCAAGCTTATGCTTGCTTTTGATTTTAAATTTATATTTGCAGTTAATAGCATTTTTGTCAGAGTTCAATGGTAGGAATTAAGTACTTAGTGGTGTATTCCCGTAGACTCTCTTCTCTTGGGAGCCAGTTTCCATTCTAGACTAGGTGTGTCTAACTTGGTTTAGCATCAGCTGAATCAAACACAAATAGTAAAAATTAATATTACTAGACTTTAATTTCTTTCTCAATTTAACTTAACTTTATTACGAAGATTTTAGTCCCTTTAAAGAAAATCTCATAAAGCTGGGCTATATATTTAACAAAAAACATAATTAAAGGTGTAACAACGAACAAAAATAAAGTGAAACATGTATCAAATTTCTTCTGTACAAAACTAACTAGGTACCTACTAACTTTAATATCATATTTTTCCGCTCTTTGTCATTAAAACCCATTGTCATCATCAGCTCATATCAGCAGGGACCGATATCGATAAATGAAAAATATCGATACTTAAAAGAAAATATCGATAACTGTACCGATACTTCTAAAACATATCGATATGTATACCACGTTTTTACTAATATCGGTATAAAGGTATCGATACTCTATACCGATACGGCGCGGCGGCGTGGCGGTGACATTGCCAGATATCTCGGCTCTGCGGTGCGGAGTGGCAACAGCACTCGCAGCGCGCAGATTCTCTTTATTCGAGCACGACTTGCCCCCCAAGCTTCAACGTTTTGTTTGTCCGTCTAAATACATACTACAATATAAAAAATAATCTGAAAAATAGGACGCAAAAGGCAAACCCATGTTCTATAGACATTTTGATTTGAAACTAATAAAAACAAATTTAAATCAATGTATTGAAATAAAATATCGGTATCATTAGTGTATTGAAATAATGTATCAGTATCAATACCGATAAACAGATACCCAATTATCAGTATTTATATCGATATTGCGATATCGATACCATAAAAATATCTTATCCAAAACACGTTTGAACTTTTGTTCACAAAAAATAAGTTCAAACTCTACGCTGCAACGTTTCCAATGATTTGTTGGTAATCGTTAATGAAAACCGAAGGGAAATGCGTTTTTTTTCGTCGCGAAGTCTAGGCGGGGATGGCTGGGCGGGCGGCAATATATTTATGAAATGGTCGCGAGAATAATTTATACGAAGACAGTTTCGATGCTTTTCAATTCCAATGTACCGGCTTTTTGTTATGGAATTTTGATTTTGATAGTTTACAACATATTAGCGGCCTTACCTAAAATAATCTCGATTCTCTTAGTCACTGCTTAAACTTCTCTGTCCTTTTCTAGCACGTGCAACTTCACGTCAGAGTGAAGATGGCAGAGCATCTTAAGCAGTGACTAACAGTTGAAAAGTTTTTTTAAGTAAGGCTGTAGGTGTCTAATTTTATCTTCGAGCATAATTATACAGGGTTAGTCCTAATCAGTTAACATCGTTTTATGGGCATATTCTGTACATCAAAACAAACAACTTTTACTATGGGGCCAACATTGATATCGCGAAAAAATTATCAGCTGCTCCATACAAAAAGTTCTTTGACCTTGGGCAAAATGTTTAGAAAAAGTAGTTGGTTTTGATGTACAGAATATGCCCTTAAAAGGTTGCTAACTGATTAGGACTAACCCTGTATGATTGGAGATGCCAATGAAGATAATCTGGTTGCACAAGTTTCTGCCAGTTTTTGCACTTTCAAATTAGTAAACTGAATGAAGTCATTTTGTGATCTAGCCATTCTAATAATCACCCAAAGTACGCAGATACCTACTTATTTATTAAAGATAACTTACAGTCGACTGGTCTTAGTTTGAAAAAATGGTTGCGTCTCAAAAAAACTATTAAACGATATCACTACATAATTAACTAAGTATTCCTTATTATAAAATTCATCATTATATTATAAAGATTTCAACAATTCTCCAAAGTGCTGACAAGTGCAGTTAAAAAATTCATCACTGCAGACTACGTTAAAAGTTTTTTTTAGAAAACAATATAAAATACACAAATAAAAAAACAGTACTTAAAAAAATTCCTTATAAATATATTTCCAAAATTCCAAGTATCAAGATGAGCAACGTCTCGTATACAGTGTAAAAGTACGTTCACCGTACCGTAGGCGGGCAGAACGAGAAGATGAAAAATCACAGATGACTTTTTTTATTGCTCGAGTCACCACTCCCGGGAACGGCCGGGGTAATTACGCGGAAAAGTGTATACTACACGACAAATACTAAAATCACCTCATCCATTTATCAAGAGGATAAATAATAAGAAGAAAAGGCAGTCAGTAAATATGTAAGTAAGTTCGTTCGTGTTGGCTTAGTGGCCAGCCAGTTTTAGAGTTCATATGACCCCTATAGCTATCTGATATGGCTTGACGGTTATTGTTACAAAAATATAGAACAACCAACCTGGACCAATATTTTAACATGTCATCCAACCCACTGTAGCGCTCAGATGTAAGTACCATTCACGCTCACAATCAAAGATGAGAATTGGGTCATCCGTTGCTTAACATTGGTGAACGCCCCGAGAGCTACAGCTAAGCCACGAGCACTACAGCTGCGCCACGAGCACTACAGTTACGCCACGAGCGCTACTGACATCTATGCCACGAGAGCTACACCTACGCCACGAGCGCTACAGCTATGCCACGAGCGCTACAGCTACGCCACGAGCGCTACAGCTACGCCACGAGCGCTACAGCTACGCCACGAGCGCTACAGCTACGCCACGAGCGCTACAACTAAGCCACGAACGCACCAGTTACGCAACGAGCGCTACAGCTACGCCACGAGCGCCACAACTGAGCCACGAACGCACAAGTTACGCAACGAGCGCTACAGCTATGCCACGAGCGCCACAGCTACAACTACGCCACAGCGCTATAGGCTAGTGAGATCGCTAGCTGTTTTTATAGTTTTACAAGCTAGATGACTGGCTACAGCTCACCTGTTTTTAATTGATGTTGCGGTTGAAACTGGTTCATATGAATTATGATATCGATAAATGAATAATAAAAATAAACAAAATTATCTACCGGCACTCATTTCAAACAATACACAAAGACTTAAAAAAATGGCACGTATAAAATAAAATAAAGTTCCCAAAGTTAGAAGAAAGCGTACAGCCGCGCTCACAAGTGCCGATATATTTTCGTTTGGAGTGTTCTTCACCAGTGGCGCCGCCTGTGTGTGACTGGCCGAGTTATTGCACTTGGGATGAGTGGCCGATCTGCCCAAGCCGTTTGTGTTAGAGAATAAAAAAGTTAAGCAATGTCGTTGAGAGGATTTGGTTTGCAGTTGATATAAAAATTTGTTTAACGTTTTTTTTTTGGTTTTTAAAGCTTTTGTTGTAAAATAAACCAAAACCAAACCAAAAACAAAAAAGGTATTAATTTATTTTTTCACCTATCAGCCAGAAAACGTCCAATGCTGGACTAAGCCTCGAAAGCCCTTAATAGGGAATTTATTTTTTGTGCAAGTATTTAATAATCCAATGTACACTAACTATGCTATAAGCGGTTTAAAACTTTAATCTACTGCTGAACATAGGTCTCTCTCAACGCATGCCTTGTTTCTATAAAGAGCACAGTGGTGCAATTAACCCTTTGGCCACGAACGAAACCGAAGCTTCGTCACTGGTATCGTACTAAACATAATAATGTTTTGTTTGATACCAGATTCGGACTAAGACTTTTTATTAGCATGAATCCATAGATTTTATTATGCCGTGGCGGTCAATGGGTTACAATCCTTACAATATTTGTTTTATGACCTTTTAATAATTTCTATAATAATATTATGTTTAAAATCTTATAAGCTTAATATTTTGTAAAAATCGGCAAAACTAAGTGGCTTAACTAGAACACTTTTAAATTATCACGGTTGTTCACTACAGGTCTATCACAACATCATCACGGTAAATAATAGAGCTGTGACTTAACTAGAGTCCCCGAATTATGTTTTCCTTTGAAAACAGTTATATAAAAACATCTACGGCCTTATAAATATTCTGATTTAATAATTCAATTCAAACATTTATATGGCTCTAAAGTCATAATGAAACTAAACTTTTAACTATTATTATGATTTATAATATTATGACTCTGTATATTTATTTCTGACTAGAGGTCGCCCGCAACTTCGTCCGCGTACGGAAGAAATTCGGCGGCTCCCAAAATTCGCCACGGTTTTTACCACCCCCCCTTCCCCCTTCCCCCTTCCCCCACCCCCTTCTCCGCCCCACCCCTCACCCACCCCCTCCCTCTTGAATGAACTACCCAAATATCAATTTTCATCACTATATCTTCAAAAACAGAACTTTCCATACAACATTCCACCCCCCCCTTTCCCCCCTTCCCCTAATCGTCACTGTCAAAAAAATTAAAAATTTGCCTTTATGCCTTTATATATATAGGTTATTAATGCCCTTCCAATACCAAAAATTACGTGGTATTAGTTTATTATCGAAATTATTTATATTCCCCTTCTCGTAAAATGTTTCGGTATATGTTCATTGTGAGCGATTCTGACGGTTTTAGTTGACAGTTCTAAACTAATTAAAATATTGCTGTCACTTTTTTACTAGGCACGTTAGCTAAGGATAGCAACACTTTAGTTAGTTTAGTTCTGTCAACTTAAACCTTCAGAATTGACCACATTATCCAGCTATGTTTTCCAGTTAACGACTTTTGAACATCATTTTTCATCCCCTTGATAAACGAAAGAGAGAAAAATAAATGAATAGGCGAGTCAAAGAAACAGTTGAATATAAAAAGAAAAACCATTTATAAATGGAAGGAGTCCTTATAAATGAACGGAAGGAAGGGTGGGACAACTGTCACTACTGCATTAACTCAGTTGGACAATGTCTGCAGACATCGTCAATATCAATTTATGGACAGTGAACTTGACGTTTGTGGCGTTTTTCCACGAAGCTACCTAGTACAGTCATTATGAAAAGTTTTGTAATACGGTACGTATTTTTTAAACGTTTTTTAATTTTATAAGGACATTGTGGTATTTTTTGAAGGCTTTAGTTGACAGGTCTAAATTAATTAAAATATCGCTGTCACTTTTAACAGACACGTTAGCTAAGCACAGCAATATCCCAGGATTGTTAATTATATAGGTACTCTAAAATCCCAGTAAGTATTGTTAATTAATTATAGTTATATTAAGACTGAGGTTTCGCCCACCATTTTAAGGGAATTCTGGTGTTATTTTCCCGTTATTTTCGAAAGATTAAGATAATCCTCAGTCAAGCAATTAAGGTGGCACTGCTACTGTTAGTGGCAGGCGTGACGCTTACCACCAGGTGAACGTCTTGCTCGTCTCGTCAATTGAAAGTATATAAAAAAAAAGGTTATTATCGTGGATACCTAACTGTCAAACAAAAATAAATATTAAATAAACTTTTTTTATTATAAATATTCCGCGTAGTTTAGTTTAGATGAAGCTTATTAGAACTTCTTTTTTATTCTTGGAGGATCTAGCTCTTTTTATTAGAAACTTATATATTTAGGTTGTTAGTTCAAGTTCTGGATAATAGAAGTGGATAATTTGAGTTTGAGTTTTTTATTTGAGTTAGGGTTGACTTTGTTTGTCTATGGTGCTGTAATTACATGTCCTTAGAAATTACTATAAAATCTGCGCTGACATTCAAAACAATAAAATTACCTTTTTAATCTCTAAAAACGGCACAGGGCGTAACAAAAACATTACATTGCCTCCACTGGCCTTTTGCTTATTAAGTTTAATTTTTAATATTCGCGCTCACTCCGCGTAAAATTGCACCCGCAACGAATTGCGCGAAGAAAAAACACGCCACTTACGGGAATAATTCATATTTCCCGGGTTTTAGATGTGGGATGAACGCGTGGACTGTGAAAAGTGGGAATTTAATATCAGGCTTTGAGAGGAGGTATCAAAACAGGCGTGAATGACTGGCTTTAGGATCTCGCGAAGGGTAGTGCAGTAATATTTTGTGTAGTATCATAAAAGCGGAAAGGCATAAGATTACAACCTGAATATACAGGGTACAATAAATCCTAATCAGTTAGCATCCTTTTAAGGATATATTCTGTACATCAAAACAATTTTTTTTTTATAATGGGGCCAACATTGAAATCGCGAAAAAAATATCTGTTTTTCTGTTTAACACCTGTTTCATTCGATGTGCAGCGAAAGTTAAGGAATTCTTACTGATTTCGATCGGATTATAGTTGGATAAGAGTTAATGTTGGTACTAGGGTATTGAAGCGTTTTTGTAAACATATAATGATAACTCACTCTAATTTATAAGGATGCCAAAGTTTGGGTGTTACTCCAGTTATGGTCTGAGTTATATCTGTCTAATAAAAACTTCCGAATTTAGGTAGGCACGAATTAAAAAAAAAAACATTTCAGTGTTGAAAATGTCGTGATGGAATATTCTTATTATATTATAATATATTAATATTGTTTAAATATTAGTTTTTCATTTTATAAATAGTATGTTTTTTTTTTTTGTTAAAAATTAAGAGACTTTATATGTTAATGATCTATAAATACAATTGTCAAAATTTACACAAAATTAATAATTAAAATTAAATTAAAACAGATCGTTTAATCAATGTTGTAATCATAGAGGTAGTTAATATTGTTTATTTTTTGTCTGTTGTATATTTATTGTTTAGACTGTCTAGTTTATTTATTTAATTATTTTAATCACAACTTACAACTATCTTTACAGTTTCTATAACTAACTATCTTTAGTTATGTGCGAGTCCGTCTTATTACAGTGTTACTGGTCTATTCTTCCTGTTATCTGTGAAATTTTTTCACTGGCCTTCTATTCTTATTTGACCTTTACTAATTATGTACCTAGCTGTACATTTTCCTAAGAGAGAAAAAAAAAAAAAAGAAAGTATATAATTAATCTGTCATCATCATCATTTTCAGCCTGTAATCGCTCACTGCTAAGCATACGCCTCTATTCTTGTACGCGTCACATCCCGGTCCTGTGTCAATCTTTTCCAAGGTCCAATTATAGTTATAGTTATTTGTTACAATATTTTAAATAATCCCATGAACCAATGAGCTAGTAGACTCGCAACGCTTCCTTTACCGGCTCCAGCTATAGATATAATGTTCATTACATCATCAGCAGACCGGAGACGTACACTGCTGGACCAAGGCCTCTTCAATAATAGGGGGCTATTAAGGCCTTCGCCCATCAGTGGACGTCTTTTGGCTGAAGATGACACATTTTACACTATATTACTACGAGGCTTTGCTACACAATTAATTACACATTCTATAAATACAGACTTACATTTCTTCACATTACTTTACATTTTATACATATTACATTGTATTTTTTAAATTTTCAATCGACTTTAAAAAAGAGGTTCTCAATTCGACTGTATTTTTTTATGTATGTTACGCGATTAAACCGCCAATTACTAATTGATTTTGATGGTTCTTTTTTGTAATACTTCAGAGGAAGCCCCATATACATATTGTTGAAATCGTTTCAGTAGTTTGCTTTAAAAATCAAAAATACTGGAATAAATCAAAATAACTGGAAAATATGAAGATGTCACCCAGGTATTAAATCTAAGTCGTTTGTTTTTGTTTTAAAGCGTATTGTTTATATATTGTAGCTATTGTTGGAGTAGCGCTCGTGGCGTAGCTTGTCTAGGTGAATCTAAACGATCACCAATGTTAAGCTACGGACGGTCCGATCAGTCTTCGGATGGGTGATCGTGAGTGGAATTTATTTCAGAGCGCTACCGTGGATCGGATGTCACGTTAAATTGTTGGTCCCGGTTGCTTGTTCTAGTTTCTATAACAACAACCGTCAGCCATGTCAGAGGCCTTCGGGCGGCACATTAACTCTGACACGGCTGGCCACTCAGCCTATACGAACTTACTTACTTACTTATTGTTGGTGTATCCGATACTCCGACGTTAAATAATCCAGAATCATTATTACAAAAATCTTAGCCATCCAAAAGTTCCCCATCTTAGAAATCTCATCCACTCCCTCGAAGTAGGAATCCATTATAGGTTATTTATGTTGTGGCCCGCAAAATATTTATCTGTGTCGATAATGGCTCGCCCAGTCCACAGGAAATGAAAGTCCACGGTATGGACTAGGGGATTGGGGTGCTGGATAAATAATAAATATGATTTCGATTTAGAATAAGAATGGTTTTGTCGGCCGCGATTTGGAATGATAAATAACTTTTTTCAGGATTTTGGTGCGGTAAGGGTTTCAATTAAATAGTACATTGTTATCCTAGGGGTGAAAGTAACTTATTTAGTCCCGAGACGGAGTTTAGCTTTCGCTAATTGCTCGAGGGACTAAATAAATCTTTAATTGAGGTAAACACTGTGATTTTCATTACGAATACAAGGAAACTAAAAATAGAAACATGAACTGGGAAATGCACGAGAAGTGCGGGACCATAATCTTCTGAGGAGAATAAAAAAGTTGGAACATGGTTCAATACAAATTTATGTGAAAATAGAACTAAGTAGTAATTTTTTAATAATTTGGGTGTCTGTCATTTGTCAACTGTCACTGTCAGTTGAAAGTGATTCTCCCTAGGGCTAAAATGTATTACTTTCAACCCGCTCCTCGGGCAACTTCAGACCTACTTTCCGAGTATGAGTAACGAAAAAAACGTTTTCAAACATGTTCAAAGCGTTTTGACCAGGGTATGTCCTTAAACTGCAACCAGACCCACCGGAGAACGTGGGTAGCGTCCTCTTGGTTAACGGTGGTGACCATTCTACGATCCCCAAGCCGCCTGCCAAGCGTGGGGATTATGGCAACACCCCTTTATTGGGAGGCCTTCGTACAGCGGTGGACGCCTTATGTCTGACGACGAAGCGTTTCAATTCATTTTTTTTTTAAATTCTGTGGCCCCATCATTGTCATCATCAGCCAGCATACGTCAACTGTTGGACGGAGGCCATCGCCTTACCAGGGGTTGCCATAATCCCCTCGCTTGGCAGGCGGCTTAGGATCGCCGAATATTCACCACCGTTAATAGAGAGTACGCTACCCACGTTCTCCAGTAGTTCTGTAGGTATGTAGTATTGGAATCTTACCCAGGTCAAATTCTACGGGTTGTGTTTAGAAGTTTAATATTATAGAGGTCTCCAAATCTAGAGTGAACAGGTTTCATTTGATCTTTTATATTTCACTCACTCACTCACTCATCAGCCAGAAAACGTTATCTGCTGGACGAAGGCCTCCCCCTTCATCATCATCATCAGCCGGAGACGTCCACTGCTGAACGGAGGCCTCCCCCTTAGACCGCCACACTGTACGACAACCTGCCATTTGCATCCACCGGTTGCCCGCGACTTTTACAATGTCGTCGGTCCACCTATTGGGAGGCCTCCCCCTTAATAGGGAGGTATTATCTTTTTTATTTAGGTCAGTAAAAATAATCAGCTGTTCCATACATTTAGTCGAGGGTAAACTACGTAACAACTTTTTGCGAATCTAGGTTTGGGCCCATAGTACAATTTCTTCACAATGATGAGTACAATGACCACCTTTCAGCTTAGTGATACCAATACGCTCACCCTGTATACATAGAATTTGACCCAAAGTCCACGTAGTTTAGTCCACAGAGAGCTCGGCGTGAAGTTACCGCGATTCAATCGAACTCTAGTTTCTCAACACTCTACTGACTACGAACTGCATCGTACCGTCCTAGCTCAGGGGACCTTGCACTGCCACGGCGAAATGTAATCATTTGAACGTGTTTATTGCGTTTTGAACTTGATTGTACGGATAATGGTTTCTATTTTGGACTCATTTCGGTAGAGTCGGTAGAGTTGAGGGGGCTAAAAAACTTGCTCGGGATGATTTATAGTGGTGAATTTTGGGAGCGGGCCGAATTTCTTCCGTACGCGGACGAAGTCGCAGGCGACCTCTAGTTACTTAATATACAAAACCCAAAAAAAAAAATACCCTAGCTAGATAAATCAATCCTAAGTATGGCTGGACTATACCAACTCTCCTCAAGTTAAAGAAACTAATCGGAACAGCAATCAGCTTTGGCACGAACTGAATTTGCTAAACAAACCTGAAGACAAGAGCGCAATAGTGTGGAAACGTAAAAAGAGCTTAAAAAATGAGCCAGAATCCCTCGCGAATCCTCGCGACGGAATGAAAATTGGATTTGGCTCTGATTGGATTTTTATTTACTTAAGACAAGAAAAATTCCGCCTGGAAGGCGACGGAGGCGTTCTTATAAATGGTTTAGAGACAGGACTGATTAACGGATGGGATTCGTAGCTTATAGATAGATTTTACTATAATACTAAAATTACTATTAAACGTTAATATAGAATAATAATGCCAGAACACGTTTTTGATTTCAGATTATGCGTTTTTGAATCAGACATATTGAATCCTTTCTTTAGTTACACACTACAATACACTAGACCAGAGATATTGACTAGATAAGGTTTTTTTGCTGATCCGAATAGCACAAATTCTATTGGGTTAGAAACCCCTGTCTGCGGCTGTTCCAACAGACAGCTTGTTAATCAAGAGAGGCTTAGTTTTTAATATTGTAGTGGTAGGACTCTACTTCAGAGTCTGCTTGGGGAAGTACTTTCACCTTTGCCAGTTATTCAACTGCCAAGCAGTAGTGTGTTCAAGCATTACTGCAAACAATATTACCAGAGAAATTACTGGGTATGAAGAGATTTAACATCTAATATCTCAGGGTGACGAGCGCAGGGCAGTGCGGCGCAGGACTGTGTTCGCAAGTTCACAATTTTGACACTGCTACTGTTAGTGGCAGGCGTGACGCTTACCACCAGGCGAACGTTTTGCTCGTCTCGTCACTCGAAAGTATAAAAAAAAAGGCGATCAAAATAATTCTGAAATCAGATTTTAAACAAAAAATAATTGAATTAGTTAAATCGGTTGCGAAATGGGGATAGGATTTAGTGAAAGGGGCACAGAATTAGAAGAGTATGTATAGCGGTATGCTCCCCCTATTAAGGGGGAGGCTTTCTTCCAGCAGTTGACGTCTTCTAGCTGATGTGTGTGTGTGCATAGCTGACAGCGGGATGTGAACGCAATGGTAATATGACGGGAGCCGGGGCGGGTAACATTAAAATAAGGAAATAGGGTTTGGGTAGAGTGGGGCACATCGTCATCGATGCGGGGGAACTTGGATTCCTCGCGGTGGTCCGCGAGGTTTAGCGCTATCGAGGCCGCGGATGAGTGCGAAAGCAACGCGCAAGCCGCGGTGGTGGAACAATCTAATAAAACCCCTAGATTGTTCCACCACCGCGCTATTGGGTAGTGGGTGGGGTAGTGGTTGGTGGTGTGGGTGGAGAGTCCCACATGACCACCCTACCCGTCCCAGGGCCGGTGGTATCCATAAAATCGGATTTGCATGATCTTATTCCCCCCAGCCCATTCTTCTATCGGGCGGCCAGGACCTCGAAAAAGCGACACCGTTTTATGGTTGATATAGCAAAAACTCGTACGAAACAGATTGATTCCACTTTCTTTACTCGAACTGCTAAACAGTGGAATGCGCTGCCCGAGTAGGTGTTTCCCGATAATTATAATCTGGGTGTCTTCAAGTCGCGAGTGAATCGGTTTCTGCTAGGCAATCGTGCTCCATCGTAGACTGCATCTTCGTTTATCATCAGACGAGATGGCAGTCAAACACAAGCCTATAAACATATTTAAAAAAAAACTGGACAAACAAAGTAGGATTGAGTAAGAAAGAAGCAAATTAGAGGAAGAACGAGAAAGAAGAATCACAGTATCAAGAGGACGATAAGTGTGAGATGGGATGAGTGCGAGAACTGCAGCACACAGGGAGTGAAACGGGAGCAACCTGTAGAGGGTGTGACGGTTTTAATGCGGTACCCGAAAACTATAAGACGAATTCTGGGTGAATATTAATAATTATTTTCATAATTTAATGACGCGATGCCTAGAACAGCAGCTTGTATAATATACTTTGCAAGGATGCAATTATCTTAGTGCAAGTGTTGAAGTCCCGAGGGTGTTTGCACGTTGGGTATGTACAGTTCAATTGAGTTGAGGTTCTCTCCAACTTATATCTTGGGAGTTTACATTATAGTCGTATTTTTTTTATTGTTGTCTAATATTTAAGTTACCCTCAATAACCAAAGAGATAATCTTTGATTTATAATAACTAGAGGTCCCCCGCGACTTCGTCCGCGTGTGGAAGTAATTCGGACCGCCCCCAAAATTCTCCACTTTAAATCATTCCGAGCAAACTCTACCGACTCTACCGACTCTACCGACTCTACCGACTCTACCGACTCTACCGACTCTACCGACTCTACCGACTCTACCGACTCTACCGACTCTACCGACTCGATCGACTCGATCGACTCGATCGACTCTACCGACTCTACCAACTCGCCCCCCCCCCCCCCCCAAACTTACCCCCTTTGAATGAACTACCCAGATATCAATTTTTCATCACTATAACTTTAAAAACTAAGAACTTTGCACCCCCGTTCCCCTCCTTAAATCGTCCCTGTCAAAAAAAATTTGAAACAGTATTTTTTATTTTAAATGAACTATCCAAATCCAAATTTTCGTGACTCAAAGTCCAAAAACAAAGGACTTTCATACAAACTTAGCCTAAAACGCAGTGTGCCTTAATCGCTTTGTGCTATACAAAAAAACGCAAATGTCCCAGTTAGACAAAAAGCTATGCTGCTGTAAAAAATATATTGCGAGGTATAATACTTAATAGTTTTAGAAAATAAGCACCCGGACATCGAAAATCAGGGCTCCGAAGAAACGCCCTTGTGCGAACGCCTTGTGCTTATTGGTTTTTGCGTTTAGTGCTGTGTTTGTTTGAAACTTTTAAACGTTTAAAATATATTTCTTGCACTTTTTTTTTGAACTGGCAAAGGTGTGGTACTTCCCCAGGCGGACTCTGCTGTGGAGTCCTACCACTACAAAAAATAATTATAATTATAAATTAATTAATTATGAAGTTTGTGGATTTTATTTTGTTAGAAGTTAGAAAGGACATGGAAATATAATTTTGTTTTTGTTAATTTGTTTCTGTATATTTCTTTCTGGGTATTCACTATTCAAGATGCCCGACTGCGCCACGTCTCCCGTCTTTAGAAGATTTACCCCATGTCAACAAAAAAGGATGTTTATTACTAAATCGCGTTTTTACGAGTAATGAAAATAATTTTCATAAGATATTAACGGCGCTTAACCATTGTTGAAACTAAAATAAAATTTCAAACATATTTACATGTCAAATAACCAAAAAAAATGCCAGTATTACGAAGAAATGTTAAAAACCCCTAAATAAACCCACAGTGGCGATGTATCAATATCAACAGATTAGACCTGCTTCGGCGTCCGACCGAAAAATATTCGTTAAGAGAGCGGAAAAATAGAGATGTTGTTAGATGTGTTTTAGCCGTTCCGATATTGCCAACATTACTAACAGACGTCTGACTAAAGAAATATATATAAACGATCCCAAACCATTTTCACCATTTTTACCGAACTTAGATAGGAATTTCAAAACGAGTTTCAATATCCAAAACATAGATAGCAATTCGATATTGAGATCCGCTGTAGTAACGAACGTAACCGCTACCAAACGATGGATGAAAACTATTTTCGTTAGAAGTAGGTATTTGTTCCTTTATAAGCAAGATTGAATTATAATGATACTATGAGTTACGCAGCAGAATAAAAGGAACCAGTGTGGCTAATAATACACACACACACACAAAAACAACATTACAATACATACAACAAACACACACATACACAGGAACACAAAAAAACACACACACAAAAACACACATACAAAAACACACATACAACGAACGTTACATTAAAACGAACATATATTATGCTCGTAAGATCGCCATTGAAGATCTACTTCAAATTGAATTGAATGTACCTACGACTTAAAACACACACAGGGTACAGGGCTATTCTCGAATTAACGATACTCCCCCACATTAGCGTGGCGTGGTTGGAAGATTCACAAGTAGATACTTACCATTGAATTTCGGAATGGTAATCCGACATAAATTTAAAATAACGAATTGGCGTAGTAGCCGAACACTTAAAGCCGGATGTTATTCATCTCTAGCAAAACATGCGAAAAGTCGTTGAAATTGTTCAAAAGCCGAGCTGAAGGGAAACCATGAATACATTCGGCAAACGTCGGCGTCGGCGTGAATATAGAATGAATGAATAAAAATGGAAGCCGCTGCCAGTGCTGTTAATCATCGAGTTTGAATTTCATTTTTACGCTTCATTCGAAATTCACCTCGGTATTTTAGGAGTTAGAACCTTGAGCTAGAACGCGAGGTAGAAACAGAAAAAAGGAGCATGAGTTTAAAACCAGAAAAAAAAAACAAATAAGAAAACAGCTAAGCATTAATGCACTATTATTATTTATCAGCCTTGGCCACTTAGTATCACAGGAGTTGTGGTCAAACACCTAGGCTGTAAAATATAAAAAAAATTACAGATAAGGAACAAAATTATGGGCGTAAGAATGATGACGGCATTAAAATTCCTATTTTTACGATTTTGTACCCAAAGTATATCGACGGAGTTCTTTATCTTAGCCTAGATCGTCTGTGTAACTGTAGGTACTGGTTGTCTGTACTGTTTGTTGTTTTTATTCTTAAAGATCGCCCGCGACTTTGTCCGCGTCCGGAAGAAATTCGGCCCGCTCCCAAAATTTACCACATTTTAAACCACCTGGGAGTATGTTCAAATGTAAAATGTATTTTTTTTAAAATCTGTCCACAGTTAACGGAAAAATCGGTAAACATGAGTTAAAAAAAAAACATTCATACCGTCGAACATAGAACCTCCTGCCTTTTTTGAAGTCGGTTAAAAAGTGATAAGTATTCTAAAATAAAATAATGAAATTCAAGACCAAAGTCGACGTTTGAAGCCGATACATCATCCCAGGCTGGAGATTTCTCGCTACCTTTCAATACAAGCCCGATCCATCATATTAGATCCACAATACACAGTTTTCGCATTAGTGTAAGCAAAAATAATATTTTCATTCCCCAAGACGAAGACCCGGGGCGTTATTTTTGAATCGTGCGCAAAGTTACGCGTGCGAAAGGAGCCGACTTTCAAACGATATTGAACCTTATTCCAAACAGTATCGTTTCAAGGCCAGCTCCTTTCGCATGCGCTACGCTTGAGTACGATTCAAAAATAAGGCCCCCGATAAGAATTTCATTATGCGATAGGTATTTGGAGGGTATATTTATTTTTTAAATGGCGTAGCGTCAGCGTTGAGATGCGAGCGATTGGTAGATCATTTATTAATATCGTGCAATTTAAAAATACGCGATTACGTGGCAGAAAAATTTCACCAACGTAATTATAATCAGTAACAGACTATCAAAGAGCACTGATAAAAATAGGCCTCTTCCAAGACACGCCTCTCGGTCTGATCTATGGTTTTTTTTTCTTTTTTTATGGTGGCAGCTACTGCCGACTGGTTTGGTTGCTGATTAATTTTAATTATTCACTACTAGCTGTTGCCCACGGCTTCGCCCGCGTGAATAAATATCAGGTAGATACGATATTAGAATTTGGGCTAAAACCATACCGTGGGTGGTAACTTTAGAACTCCCTTGCACTTCCCATAGGGGTAGTTAAAAAAACGTGTTTCATTAATTATTCTAAAGTTTACTTGTGCCGAGTTTTGAGTGAATCAAACCAAGGAATAAAAGACATCCATAGACAATTAAAGTAAGTAAGTTCGTATAGGCTGAGTGGCCAGCCCTAGTGTCAGAGTTAATGTGCCGCCCGAAGGCCTCTGACTTGGCTGACGGTTGTTGTTATAGAAACTAGAACAAACAACCGGGACCAACAATTTAACGTGTCATCCGATCCACGGTAGCGCTCAGAAATAAATGCCACTCACGGTCACCCATCCGAAGACTGACCGGACCGTCCGTTGCTTAACATCGGTGATCGTTTAGAATCACCTAGACAAGCTACGCCACGAGCGCTACACTTACTAGCTTACTTACTTTTTTTTATAGACAATTTACCACCCTGTTAAACCCTTTTATGGGTTGATTTTCGAAAATTTGGCTACGTTAAGTTTTATTCCAGATCTTTAAGATCTGGAATATCCACATTTAAATTTTTATTAAAATCGGTTAGTAGTTACCGTGGTAACAAACATTCACACACACAAAATTTTATAATTGTAGTATATAATTGTATCGCATTTATAATTGTAGTAGGAAATAGGATTTTAAGTATTTTTCATGACTTGTTAGTATAATATTAAGTATAATTATTATGTATTATTTATATTTATGTCCAACTAGTAGCTGACCAGTTTTTTTAAGGTCTAAGTAGTTTGTATGAAGAGATTTAACATCTAATATCTCAGGGTGACGAGCGCAGTTCAGTGCGGCCCAGGATTTTGTTCGCAAGTTCACAATTCTAGTACTGCTACTGTTAGTGGCAGACGTGACGCCTACCACCAAGTGAACGTCTTGCTCGCCTCGTCACTTTATTGTATAAAAAAAAGTAGTAAACACTTTATGTTTAAAATCACTTTAAGATGTTCCAAAATTTCTCCACCGATTGATGATGCCAAATTACCTAAGTGATGCACTTACCAACGGATATCATTTAATATTTTTTTGCATTAAATATCTTGTATACAAGTTACTGATTTTCGACGAAAAAACCTAAGGCAACCACAGCCTGTTTTGCATTTTCATTCCTCTTGGATACAATAAGTTGGCTATCATCATAAACATAGATTAAGAATACTAACTCTTAATCTATGTCATACGAGGGCTACACTAAAAGTATCGGGAATGGAATATTTCCACTGTTTCTGTCATATTAAAATCTTTTTAATTGAAAACTCCTTGGTTTTAACAATCGAATACCATTTATTTATTTAAAAAAATATTCTCGGTCTTGTCACAAGGTTTTGTCAAACTTGTTTAGTCGTTGAGAAAATGGAATTGACTCGAGAAAATTCAAGAGCGATGATTTATTATGACTTTCGAAGTGGTTTAACACAAAAACAGTGTGTTGACCGGATGATTTCTGCATTTGGTGATAAAGCCCCATCCAAAACCACAATTTATCGCTGGTTTGCTGAATTTCAACGTGGACGTGTCAAGCTCAGTGATGATCCCCGTCAAGGTCGTCCAAAAACTGCAGTCACCCAAGAAAACGCTGATGCTGTGCGTAAGCTGATTGAGGAAGATCGACATGTGACATACTGCGAAATTCAGGCAACTTTAGACATTGGCATGAGTCAAATACAAATTATCTTGCATGAAAAATTAGGTGTAAAAAAGTTGTTTTCCCGATGGATACCGCATTCGCTCTGTGAAGAGCAAAAAGCGGCTCGCGTTACTTGGTGCGTCAGAACTCTCGAAAGATTCCACGCAGGATCCTCAAATGCTGTATACAACATCGTATCAGGTGACGAATCCTGGATATACGCGTACGAACCCGAAACAAAAAACCAGTCACGAGTTTGGGTGTTCGAAAATGAGTTAAAGCCAACAAAAATTGTTCGTTCACGGAGTGTTGCAAAAAAAATGGTGGCCACGTTTGTCTCCAAAACCGGCCATGTTACGACTATTCCTCTTGAGGGACAAAGAACGGTTAATGCAGAATGGTATGCTAGCATTTGTTTGCCACAGGTCGTTTCTGAACTCCGTAAAGAGAACTGCAACCGCCGCATCATCCTCCATCACGACAATGCGAGTTCTCACACCGCGCACAGAACAAAAGAGTTTTTAGAGCAAGAAAACATAGAATTATTGGACCATCCGCCGTACAGCCCCGACCTAAGCCCTAATGATTTCTATACTTTCCCTAAAATAAAGAATAAATTGCGTGGACAGAGATTTTCATCACCTGAAGAAGCTGTGGACGCCTACAAAACGGCCATTTTGGAGACCCCAACTTCCGAATGGAATGGTTGCTTCAATGATTGGTTCCATCGTATGGAAAAATGTGTCAAATTTCGCGGAGAATACTTCGAAAAGCAATAAATATATTTTTAAATAGTAATGTTGTGTCACTTCCTTGATTCCCGAAATTTTCAGTGCCGCCCTCGTAAATACAAAGATCGGGCCAGTTCAAAATAACATGTTAATTGAGAAAACTGGCTTACTGCTATTTTATCTCAAAACAATAGAGCAGGATGAGCATTGAGAACAAAATTAAATAGAAGCAAGAAAAATACGAGATCCGACTATGTTTGAATTAAAACTTTTCGCTCGCGCCGTTTTGATGAGGAACACTCTTTTTCACTGCATATTTTATGAAAAAATCTTCTGCGCTCAAATGGAGTACCGACTCGGAAATATTCCGAGTAACGAAAGTTGGGAGCTAACTTGGCAAATTTGTTGTGTTTTAATAAATACTGCAGTCAATGTCACATGAAAATAGTATAAAAAATATTAATATCTAGTCTTTAGTAAAACCCTTCCGTAGACGCCCCAGACACACTTCCGTAGACGCCCCAGACACGTCTTGGGCTCGCCGGACGACCCCATCGCCGTCATCACCTTGGCGGCGCTGGGCTCGCCCGATCCGACCACTCCTAGCAACAGGAAATATTCCGTTTTTGGTATAGGTGCCGGTTACCAGAGGCACACAAACACGCACCGACCTCGCCGGCGAGGTCGAGGACTACCCAGATCTGTCAGAAGATCGGTTAGATTCTCTCCAAATAGTTAACCAGATCAACCTACTAGGGCCCAGGGCATACCCCTTCTGGGGTGCCAGGGCAAGTCTGACCCCACTCCCGGCGACGGCCAAGCCGAGGTTCGTACCGTCTGAGGTGCCCTTGAGCTATTCGCCTTTAACCTAAACCTAGGCCGAGCGCCAGTTGCGCTTGCCTAAAGTCCGGTGACGTTGTAGATGCCATCTGTGGCCAATAGCATCAGTCCTTCATAAAAAAGAAAAGAAAATGTCTTTAGTAAAATTTCAATTCTTACTTAATTTTTTTTTATACAGTGAAGTGACACGACTAGCAAGACGTTCCCTGGTGGTAAATGTCACGCCTGCCACTAGTAGCAGTGCCAGTATTGTGTACATGCGAATACAATCCTGCGCCGCACTGCACTGCGCTCGTCACATGTACATACTGGGTATGAAGAGATTAATAAATCTCTTCATACCCAGTATGTACATGCGAATGAATGAATGAATGAATGAATGGTATGAAGAGATTTATTAATCTCTTCATACCCAGTAATTTCTCTGGTAACATTGCCCTTCAAACCGGAACACAGTAATGCTTGCACACTACTGCTTGGCGGTTGAACAACTGGCAAAATTGTGGTACTTCCCTAGGCGGACTCTGCAGTAGAGTCCTAACACTACGAAACTTAATACTTAATGCAATTCCATTTACAACTGTTATTTGTAAATGGAATAGATAAATCATTTATAATAGATAGATAATTTGTTGTTATTTGTTATTGTAAATGTTCTGTATTTTTTCTCTGAATAAAAAATATTTGATTTGATTTGATTTGATTTAAGACCTGGGTTTGTTCTAGAAGTTCAACCAAAACTACAAGAGGACGTGCAGCAGTGTCCTGTCGGTTAACGTTACAGGATTATTCTGAGTCTTAACCAGTGTTAAATTTCTGACTTCAAAAAAGGAGGTTCTCAATTCGATAGGGTTTTTTTTTGTATGTATGTTACGCGCTTACTCCGCCAATTATGAACAGATTTTGAGGTTTTTTTTTTGTTTGACATGTAATACTTCAGAGGTGGTCCCATATAAGTTTGGTTTTTAAATCAAAATTACTAGAAAATATGAAGATGTCATCCAGGTATTCGAAGTTGAAGTCGGTTGTATTTTTTTTTTATAAAAGCGTATTATATTTTAGCCAATCCGAATACCACCAACGATGATCCTGTATCATGTATACCGATTTGCATTTCCGTCATATCCGTTGTGTGGCGGCCAGGAAATGGGAATATCGTATCAGCTACGTACTCGTATGTTCCACTTCATAAATACTGTATGTACATGTAGCTAAATTAGCAGCTCAGTTGGTAGCGTGTCTGCCTTCAGAGCTGTAGGGCGTGGGTTCGATCCCCACCCAGGGCAAACATATGTGACAAACATAGATGTTTGTTCTGTATCTGGGTATAGTATGTATTATAAGTACGCATTTACAAAAAAAAAGTATATAGGTATTCTATCAGGTATCTAGTTTCATATTACAAACTTTGCTTAGTTTGGGGCTAGATGGCGCTGTGTGAAAAATGTCCACCGATATTATAATTGGGAATATGCATGGGTTTTTTTATTGACTCACTAAAGAGTTGACTGGCAACAAAACAACACATTGAAAATATTTTTTTTATATGTGCACAAATAGCCGTGTCTTCAAGTCGCGAGTGAATCGGTTTCTTCTAGGTAAGCGTGCTCCATCGTAGACTGCATCTTCGCTTAGCAACCTACACAACATTAAAAAAAAAAGTATAAAAATAGTTTGGATCAAAATTATGTTTAGAGATTAAAACATGATTTATATACAAACAGTATGATAAAAAAGCCGCTGAGTGATCTGTGCAGTTATATACTTCGCAGAAGTTAAATAACTTAAGAGTGATATTTTTATAAACATTTTATTCACATCAGCCAGAAGACGTCCACTGCTGAACGAAGGCCTCCCCCTTATAAGGGTGGGGTTGCCATAATCCCCACGCTTGCAGGCAGCTTGGGAATCGCAGAATGCCCACCACCGTTAACAGAGAGTACGCTGTTGCCCGTCCTCAGGTGGTTCTATAGATGCAGTTTTAGGACATACCCAGGTCCAGGTAATTTTATTTTATTAAGTGATATTATTTGTGACATAACTACTTACTTAATTAAATTTGAAGTGTATATATGGTGTTATTTACCAATTATTTGTATGTGTAACTTTTGTTAACTTAACCAGAGATTTAATAATGTCCAGTGCTTCCCGCATAGTCTTGCAAGTCTGCTCTGGATTTTCTATAGCTTGACTCTCTGTTATGTACATAAACTATGACGCGTTGTTAGGTAAACATGACAAGCCTGCATACGACATTTGAACATGCAGCATGCCTTTTTGTATTCTTTCATTTGCATTGTTTCAATCATTTGAATTGTGGTTCCACAATGTTGCTTGCAACAACGTGTGACATATCTAAGTTTAAAATTAGAAATAGAAAGAAATAGAAATAGTTTTTATTACCAACCATATAGAGTAGTACATATTTACTTAAATTAGGTACAGACTTAAAAATCAATGGGTTTTATTTAAGCGCGGATTAGCGCCGGGCTAGTTAATCCGCCCTTTATGATTTCTTACAAATGATTAACTAAATTAATAATAATAATGATGAATTAACTATTGCGAACCAGTGCCCTTATCATGGACGTTCGTGATTCTGATTGCGAGCGTGCGCGAGCAGGAGGGCGCATGGCGCGAGTGGTTTAGTACGAGCAGGATGGCATGCTATCGCAATCGGAATCGCGAACGTCCATGATAAGGGTGCAGTTCCGCGTTTATTAGTAAGTCGCAGTAAGTCTTAATTTTTAAGAACGATTTTCAATTTTATTTTGGTGTATTTACCCTATATACATTTAATTTGGAATTTGCGTATTAATTTTGAATTCTTATGTACCTAGCATTTTGCTGACCATGGCATTGACAAAATTAAGTGTACCTTTTTAGAACATTTTCTTTATTAAAATATTTCAACGATTTCAATTAAAGGATATTCAATTATTATTTTTTCAATTAATGGGTAACTTTGTATGGATCCCATCCCGCAAAAAATGTTCATGGTAGCACTATAATCAATGGATAATGATGTTGCACATATATCTTTGTAAGATAATGATCGTAGCATAAATAATTATAATTGGAGAAGAAAGATTTATTTACCAGTTAGTTAATAGTAACATATCGTCGCTATTCTCCAATTGAATAGTAGCACGCTATCTTAGAATAAAAGTACATAATATTTACTACAATATCCACCATCGGCCATAACATATTATACATTTTTCATCACACTTACTCGTAAAGTAGTTCTTATTACATCGCTTTTAGGCTCATAATCCAAGCAATTACACACGCGTGCTTTTTACTTTACATTACGGCACTTGTACTATAATAGGTATAACCCGGTAAAGTCAAGTTTGTACGTGACTGCAATTAGACGTACGTATACGAAGCACTCTTAATATAGCCGGGTAATACTTACAGTTTTTTTGTAATACCAACAAAGAGTTCTTATGCCGCTGAAGTAAATGTCAACCTGCGCGCGCATTGCTGGTTTGGGCGCCATTTTCCGCTAATGTTTGTTGATGTTTTCGCTGTGTGGTTGATGATTATCAAAAAAAAATTGTTTTTTCCTCGCAAGTGTGACGAAAACAGTCGTATGGAACTCTTGTGCTATTAGTCATTACGCTACAACATAGCACACTCGTATCATAATGTACTATTATGCTACAAATTATTTCCAAACTGGGGGACCTTATTACCCATTATATCCTTTTCATGAAAATTACATCTAATGGTTTAATAGTTAGCTTGAAACAGTATCAGAATTATGACAACAAAGGTAGAGACTTTGGTAGCATAATCGGCAAAGCAGTTGGAACGGAAACCCAGAAATTGCTCGTATGCAGGTTCGAGTCCTGGCAGAGGTCATAATTTTTGAAGAAGTGATGTTTTTTTGACAATTGAAGTTTTTTATTTGAATTTAGGAATCAACATGTGAATTGAAATTGAAAAATGAGCATGTTGTTACTTAAGTAATTCAAGGTAATATTGCATGTTTAAAATAATGAATTTGCGGGTAGGAGAGCAATGGGAGAGTAGGCGAACGCTCTTACGACAGATTACAAGAAAATCCGTCGCTGTAGTACCTACGCTGAACTGCCCCAAAATTATAGGGCTCCATGTAGCCCATTTTTAACAAATCCCACTTCCGGCACAGGGTGAAATATATCCACAGTGTGAAGATAAAGTGTTTTTTTTAATTGAATGTAGCCGCGACCGCTTTTTTAATTGGACGTATCCAATTTATGTAGACGCCAGCCAGATGAGAGCCAGGCTCCATTATTGAATCAAAGGCATAAGTTTTCGTATGTGATATCGCTCGAAAGTTAGAAAATTTTAAGGCGAATTGCGAAAGTATACACAGTATTATTTATAGCTAAACAATATACATGCGTACAAGTACTTGCTTAGCTCTTACTGGGTAATTTAAAATATGTAATGGGGCCGATTTTCTAAAGGCTTAGTTCATACAAGCAGGTATGGGAAATTTACACCACTAGGCCACCTGCTTTTGAGAAATGCCCTAAGCTCAGATCTCAGCCATTTATTATCATTAGAAAATTTAAATGTGATAAATTAATTTTTAGTAAAATACAGCTTAAGTTGGTAAATCTAAACTTACTAACGACATAATATAGCTGTTTTTTATTTATGTATATTATTCAAGGACTGACAAATTCAATTTTCTTCTTGCCCAGTACCAAATTTGTCAGCAGTTTTGCAGGTGTATGCAGAAAACTGAAACAGGTAACACCACGGGATGCAACTAGTACTTCATGACTTGTGGCTACGAAATATAAGTTCCACATACTCTCAACGCGAAGTTTAGATTGCGTTTTCCACTTCATTGTCTTATTGCAGTATTGCACCTTACTTAAGCTCTTTTGTGACACAAAACTTTGTTAATGTGAAACATTCTGCTTGTGACATACTTGCAGCAAGTGACTTGGCTGGAAACTTATTGAATATGTTGCTTACTGTTTTAACTGACATTTTGTTCACAGTTTTGAGAACGATTACCTTCTTTCGGTTTAATAATACCGAAACGCGAAACCCTGAACCAAAGACTATAAATCCTGTTGACTGATCGTCCGACTTACCCTCAGACGAAAATTAGTAGTTTAAAAACCACTGCTAGCCACAGCGAAAGCCAATCGTACGTCAGAACCTCAGATTGCGTCTTCCCTCCCAGTGATTGGAAAATCGCAAGGATAGAACATTACCTCGCCCCCTGCCCGCAACGGTGAGTCGTCTTTATAGGAGAAATTATATTCACGAGCCATCAAAAGGCTATAAATGATCTGTGCCCTGAACTAAGATAAAGCCTTTCATAGGTATAGTCGCAGACAGGAATAATTACCACACCGTTGAAGGCACTATCTATACGTTGCACGAAACATTGCGACAGCTGAGTTGTTTTTAAACGCGTTTTGATAATTATCTACCTCAGGGGCCGTACCGTGAACTGCTTATAGCGGGACCGAATAGGTTCAGCTGCCGACACTGCGCGACCGCAAACCTTAATGCGAGGCGATAAAATTCACAGTCGCGCAGTGTCGGCAGCTGAGCGTATTCGGTCCCGCTATAAGCAGTTCACGGTACGGCTCCAATTCTTGGAAGTTCCTGTAAACTTACTATATCGTTTTAGGTACGAAATAACATGCTGTTATGGTTGCATAGAAGAGATCGCTTTTAGCGATAAGGCCGCCAATTGTGGCACTAGCTCATAAGGTTCTTGTATCTTTTTCTATTGTATTTTTTTGGTGTGCACAATAAAGAGTTTTTATCTATATATCTATATTCTGCATCTTCGTTTAACATCAGACGAGATGGCAGTTAAGCGCAAGCCTATAAAATAAAATAAAAAAACAAGATAGGTACGTTTATTTTATGTTTTTAATGCATAAACAATAAAAAAAATACCAAAGCCAAAGTGCCCAAATTGTGGAAACACACATACACACACACACATCACCCAGAAGACGTCCACTTCTGGACGAAGGTTCCCTTAATAGGGAAGGGTTGCCATAATTCCCACATTTGGGAGGCGGCTTGGGAGTCGCAGAATGCTCACCACAGTTAATCGAGAAGACGCTGCTGCCCATCCTTCAGTGGTTCTGGAGTAGTTTCTGTAGTTTTAGGACATACCCAAGCTCCAAGCGTGGAAACACTTCGTATTAAATATCCATATTATACTTTTATTCAAAATCAATAAAATAAAATTAATGATGTTGAGATTTATTCAAATGGCAATATTCGTTTTCGCAACGGTTATTCGTTTATTTTAAAGAGTTCCTTCTTACAATTTTCTATTCGTCTTCTTTGTTAGGGAAGTGTTCTGTTCAATACAACCTCAATTGAATTTGTCCTAGACTAGAATAATATCTTGTACAGAACAGTTATTTTCAAATGCAAGGTTATTAACCACAACTAACTTGATGTTAGTGTAGCGTAAGATGTTAAATATACCTTCTGGAAAGGGATCAACATTATCAACATTCTTAAATTGTTTTTCATATAGGCAAAATAAATATTTCCAACATTTGTATTTTTTATTCAACAACTGAAATTGGCTTATCTTAAAGTAAAATAATGCTTTTTCATCCCATCTATTCGAAAAGGTCGACTTGGTTCGCCTTTATGTGCACCCAAAGGTGGTGTTGTCTATAAGAAACTTTTAGCGGGCAGTAATGAGTTTTTAATCCTCTTTATAAGTGCGCCGCAATTATCTTACAGTCAAAGAAATCGAACGCAAATATTGTTTGAATAAAGAATGGCTGGTAGACGGCCCATAGTCGTGCCACCAGCTAAATAAAAAAAAACTAATTAAAAACGCGCGAATTACAGCCCGGGTTTTCGTAAATTTTCACGGATTGTTATTGTTAGAAATTTATAGTTTTGTTTTGAAAAAAGAGTTGTTCAAGGTGACAGTGAATAAAATATGAGGCGCCTTTTATTTTCTCATAGTGGGTGATGAAAAGTAGAGTATATCACTCGGGCGCAAAATATATTTTTGGCTCGGGCGATTCTACTAAAGAATCCCTCGCTACGTTCAGGATTCTACTCTAGAATCCCCTCAATTTGCTTTGGATTCAAAACAGCGCCCTCGCCGTAAAATTTTTATTTTATTTTATTCTCCCTTATATAATAAATACAATCTACTATTATAGGATTATACTTCTTTAATGACCTTCATGCTTAGTTTGACGATTATTTTAGAAATAGAGCACTATCACTGTTCAAAATAAGGTATACTTTGTGATCATTTGGTTCATCGAAACATTTACAATTAAACCGTTGAGAATTGGACACGAGCGCCATGGGCCCTGTGCCTCTACTAAAATACAGAAAATATAATACTGTGTACCGTATAATTCGATCACACCTTATTTTTAAGTGAAATATAATTCGCTAAATCACTAAGACGCTTGGCAGAAAGGCACTGTTTTAGGTAAGCCATTGGTTGTTTGGTTTAGCTAACGCCATCTCTTAATTCTTTTCGAAAATGTTTGTACCTTCTGTATTCTCGAGATCCATAATCTTTGCCGATACAGCCTGAGGCGCAGCAATTACAGAGCTAGGGAACCCTAAACCGCTATACTTAGACGTTTTTCGCTTATTTTCGTACCCCGTTGTTTCATGGAACCCGATTCTAGGCGGTTCAGTTACTAATTGGTACTCCTTTGCTTTGAAGATATTTTGCTTAAGCTTCAAGATTTTGAGCAAATTATTTGTTGTAGATAGGTTTACTTCCTTAATTTTAATTATATAGATTTTTCTAATAGGCCGTATGAACTGTATCGTTTTTTGAGTGAGTGAAGCGAATAAGGTGAAATGAAAATGAAAATATCGTTATTACAGCATAAAATACTTATTAAAATAACAACAAAAACAGTATTGCTGTGTGTAATTTATAGATTATAGGTATTTGCAGCAACCGGCAAAATTTGATTCGAACAAACACACTCTCGAATAGGTATTATTTTTAACTTTAACTTTTATTTAAACTAATTTTGACGAAATTTGGTTAGTTATACAAGCTCAACTGGACTTGGGTATGTCCTAAAACTGCATCCAGCACCACCGGAGGACGGGCAACAGCGTTCTCTTAGTTAACGGTGGTAACACTCTGCGATCCCCAAGACGCCTGCCAAGCGTGGAGATTATGGCAACCGGGACATTGTTATGGGAGAGGCTTTCGTCCAGTAGTGGACGTCTAACAGACTGATGAAGATACAAGCTCAAACAAGTAGGTACATAATTATACAATATACAGAATAGGTTAAACAATATTGAAGGGTATGTATGTAAGTACTTACTTACGAACAACTAACTATAGGGCCAACCCTGAAATCGCGAAAAAAAAAATGCTGTTCCGTACAAAAAGTTCATCAACCATGGACTTAATTGTAGTTCTTTGGCATTGTTCAACCTTTTTGTTACATTGTACATTGTATGTATATTTTAGTCGGAGATTTTTTAATAAGAGGGATATTTCCATTGCGAAAAATGAAACATATAATATCATTGGATAATTCTACCAAAAAATAGGGAAATTTGTTGCGGCGCCAGCGCCGGCTTGGACAATTGTTTAACAGAAACGGTCGGTACCTACTCACTAAGGGCCGGTTTTTTGATCTGTAGTTAAGCCAACTAATAATTAAAAACGGTAACAAATTGTTAAAATCCTAATAGTTCGGTTTTTTGATTCATAGTTAGCATGACCAGTGGACTAAAATGTAACTAATGGTTAGCTAGTTAACTACAGTCAGTTTAACAAATGGTTATGTCGATTTTGACCACGGATCAAAAAACCGGCCCTAAGCATGAGTTTCGATTACTAGCAAAATCAGTTTTATATTATCGGTTTAAAGAATGCCAGTTGTTGCAAAAACTTCGTTCTCTCAGTCAATCAATTCCCTATAACCCATTGAGCTAATATATCTATAGAGTCCCAAACGTGCAAAAAAAAAATGTCCGCGCCAAAACTCAAAGCACGCTACGCATTGCGCCGACTTTTTGAACGACTTGAACTAAGATAACACACAAGCGCCCAATTATACATTGAACACTATACAAGCGACCTAACGTCTAAATTCGTACAATTGTGGACTATATAATGCACTTATAGGCTTACTTTGTATGTACAATTGCACTCGGACGTTTTTTGACTGTTTTCACTTAGAGATTGTGACTCTTTAGATATTAGCTCAATGCTATACCCCAAGTCTGTCTTGTAGTTTCTCAAAACTACAAATCAAGAAAGATCTTAGAAATCTTTTATACTAAGGTTTTCCACGCTATTAACCTTAAATATAGTTATTGTCTAGTCCAGTGCATCGCAGTTTAAGGTTACATCATTAGGGCGCGTTAACTACCGCATCTCCCCACGGTAGCCACGGTAACTATGCGGAAATCGTTTAATTCGCCGAGAAAGGGGAAAACGTTGGATTTATTTTATAAACGTGTTTTTCCATTTATAAAATAATGTAACTTGACTGTCCTAGATACAGGATAAAGTAGTAGTACTGCGAACATGAGACCTCGCAAGCACACAGCGTATTATTCATATAGATTTATTACGTACTAAATAAATCTGTGGTTAGACAGGTTCTACAATTTCATAGATTTTTTGTCATCAGCAATTTTTTATTGGAGGCGTATTTCCCTCAATATGGGGAAGTTTGTTGTGGTGCTATTTACCGGCCAAGTTTCGTCAAGTTTGTTGGGTAATACGACCTGTACGCGCAACGTCCATACTCCCGAAAAGATGACATAGGATTTTTGTTTTTATTTTATTTATTTATTGTAGGATACTTTGGCAGTCGTTGCAAAGACTTCGCTTGCTTCGCTTACTCGGCCAATTATTCATCGTTAGCCCAGAGACATCCACTGCCGAACGAAGGTCTCCCCTTACACTGCCACACTGTACGACAACCTGCCATTTGCATCCACCGGTTGCCTGCGACTTTTAACATGTCGTCGGTCCACCTAGTCCAGTCCACCTTCCTACGCTGCGTCTTCCGGTTCGCGGTCGCCACTCAAGACCCCCTCTTCCCCATCGGTTGTCAGTTCTTCGAGCGATGTGGCCTGCCCATTACCACTTCAACTTGCAAACCCTGCGCCAATTAATATAAGGGCATTATTAATAAAACGTGTAGCCTCAGAATAGTAAATCCGTAATTTGTATTATTTGCCTTTCATTCAGTAATTATTACAAATTTTTAGCTTTAGTTACTATTACTAAATCAAAACTATAAAGCTGAATTGCGTCTAAACAGCAGCGTTTGCTGCTAAATCTAAAAACGGCTGGAATAGGAAATGGCTCTCAAGCGAGGCTGACTGAACTCATCTCTATATTAAGATCAAATCCACACAGCACAGCTAGTTAAAATAACTGAGAGACTCCATAAAACATCCATTTAGTTTACCACCTTATAGTTTTCCAAGTTACGGCTCCCAGCAGTCAGCCAGACAACCCGGGCGGACGGGACCGGAAGTGACGTCACGGACGCGCTGCACTCCCGCCGGAAGTGGCTAAAAGCCTCCGAGTGCATTTGTCTAGCAGTTTCGTGCAGAGCGGAATCGATTGAACGTGGATTGAGTTTCGATACAGGCCAATAAATAGTTCAGTATTAGATGCAACTGAGATCGAACTTGGACTTGCAAAACATGATAGCCCTGGTAGCCTAATCGGGAGGCCACATCAACAGCCAGAAGACTTCACTGCTGGTCGAAGGCCTCCACAGCGTTGCCAAGTTAGCCACTTCTTGGCTCGATCTGGCAACTTTTAACGTTTAACGTTACCTTAGCAGTAAATAAAATTGGTGGCTAAAAATGTTAGCCATAATTTTAGCAACTTTCAGCTTACTGCTATTAACATGACAAATTACAATAAACTCACCGTCACAAACTATGGAACAGACACCGCACACCGAACACCGATGTGGTTATCTAAGCTTGTAATAATTATCTTCTCAAAGAGTGCTCAAAAGCTTTGAACGTGTAAGGCTGAATAAATTGACATCGCTTATATTATCAACTGACTACAAACAATTAGAAAAAACTAGCAGCGCCCCGCAGTTTTACTCGCGTAATGATGAAAAGAAAAAATGACAAAAGTAGGATAGGTTACCATCATCATCATCATCAGCCAGAATACGTCCATTGCTGTACGAGGGCCTCCCCCTTAGTACTTAGTAACCTATAACCATCATTTGGAACAAATAAAAGATAATAATGTTTGTGTAAATGTAAACAGAAGATTATTCAAATGTAAAAAAAATATGTTACTATTTTCTCCGTTCCTGATTAAGGTACTATTATTATTATTTTTTGGCCACTAATAGCAATTTCCGTAAGTATGAAATTCTAAGCAATCTGGTAAGTTTTTGAAAATGTTTAGCCACGTCTTGTCTTACCGACTTGGCAACACTGGGCCTCCACCTTAATGGCCCCCCATTAAGGTGGAGGCCCTAGGTGGGTGGAGGAGGAGGAGGTGGAGGTGGGTGGAGGTTAAACCCCCGTTTGCCATAATCCCCACGCTTCGCAGGCGGCTTGGGGATCGCAGAATGTTCACCACCGTTAGCCGAGAAGGCGTTGCTTCCCATCAAGCATCACGCATGCATACAAGCGTCATTCTAACATAAAGCATTACTTAAACGATTTTATTTATACTTCTAAATTTAGATGGGTGAATCAATTTAAAATCTTTTTAGTTCAGCAAATCCTAAGCTTAAGCCATGTAAATCACAATATTGTGCAAACAGCTGCATTCTATCCGGTATTATTCCAACGCAATTCATCTGTATTCAACCGCAGTTAACGTGGAATACATAAATTAATTGGAGTAGTCATGTTTTAGCAAAACAGTCGTCACAAATAATCAATACTCTAATAAGTAGCATGAAAAACACTAGTTTCAATACTTTTGATTTGCAAGTTTAGTTTCGGATTTATTTCTATAATATCGTAGAGCAAGTTTTTTTTAACTTTTTTTTAATTGTGGTATTATTATAATTTTTTAAACGCTAGTGTATTTATATTATGAAATACACTAGCGGTTTTATCTGGTGTCTTAAAAGAATCGTATATTTTTCCAAGATACAGTTTATAATACATGTTGTAGCTATAGTTGAGGTTATAAACTATTTTTAATTCAAGTTTTACTCAAATCAGTTGAGCTACAGTAGTGTACAAAGATAAAAGTCACAAGAACTCATTTGCAATGTTTGGAATTTATAATTATTATGCGATTATGACCACATGTAGGTACCTACAGCGACGGTGATAATGGAATGGACGGGCCCAGCGCTTGCAAATCGATCAAAATTAACAAGACAACACAATCAAGCATACCTAGCTAAAAGTATGCATATTACATTTGCCGGAAAATAGAGATAGCAAATCTAATTACTGCATGACAAAAAGAGAACACACATGTATTAGAAGTTTGTATTGTCGTATCGTACAGCTCGCATGTCGCAAAGGCCGGGTATGACTGAAGCGAGTGGAGAGCCGGCGCTCAACATATAGTCATCATTATCTGTGCGCTTATTTTCCGTCCATTCATCTTATCATTGTTGCTGGGTACCTACATGTACTTTGCTGCGATAATACAATAGTTCTCCTGATTATATTTTTATAAAAAAAAAGTATAATGTGTGTAAAGCGAAAGTAAGTACCTATAGAGAGAAAATAAAAAAAATCTGATGTTAGAAAATATTTGCACAACTTCTTATGTTGGTATTTCTAACTCACCAATGCCCTTGAGAAGGCTTATTTGTTGCGAAAACCGTGACTTATTTAGTAATTTTAAGACCTTTCCATAATGTAAAATATTCCATGACAGTCACGGTCTAATAACTTAGTTGGTAATATTAAAAATCAATACATGCAGTGCACGCGACAGGCGTCGCTCGCGGCTCACTGCCCGCATCCGAAAACAACGTGTTTTTATTCCAAAATAAAACTGACGCAAGCACTGAACAACTTCCCACACAATCCGAATATTTTTGTCAACAATTTATTTATTTAGTCAACTGAAATTACAAACTTTGTCTTATTGCGGTATTTGCGGTAAAAACCGCACCGTCGCACCGTCTAGACCTATTTTCAAACTATAAAAAACGAGTTGTTTTTTTATAAATAAATAGATTTACAAAGTTACGGACTTAGGTATGTCCTAAAACTGCATCCAGAGGACGGGCAGCAGCGTCATCATAACTATTATTAACGCAGCATTCTGCGATCCCCAAGCCGCCTGCCAAGCGTGGGGATTATGGCAACAGCTCCCTATTATTCTCGTTCTCGTTCTCGTTCTCATTCTCGTTCTTTCTCGCTCTCGCTCTCACTCTCGCTCTCCCTCTCGCTCTCGCTCTCATTCTCACTTTCGCTCTCACTCTCCCTCTCGCTCTCCTCGCTCTCACTCTCCCTCTCGCTCTCCTTCTCGCTCTCGCTCTCGCTCTCGCTCTCCCTCTCGCTCTCCCTCTCGCTCTCCCTCTCGCTCTCTTTCTCTCTTCCTCTCGCTCTCGCTCTCGCTCTCGCTCTCGTCCTCATACTCCTCGCCTGGAGGATCTAGCTCTCATTCTCTATAATCAAAGTTCGGATCTTTCTTCTAATGATTTCTCGCTAAGAGTCTAGAGCCAGTAATGATTGAAAAGACTAATGAATTTGGATTTGAGTTCAAATCTGACGCTGTGAGTATTTTTGCGACAAAAATACCAATAGATAAACAAAGCTGCGTTTAATAGATAACAGTTAAGGTTTTTTCGGCACCGGTAGGGATTTTATTGTTCTATCTCTGCGTTACTTCAGTGATACAGTGAAAATTATGATAGTAAAAAGCAAAAAAAACTAGTAAATTGTCCTATAAACACACGGTTTTACTTCGTTTTGTACTGGTTATGCATTTATTTAAAATGTGAAACAAAAATTCGGGCTTGGTATTATCAAATTTGTCTGTAGGTATTAACATTTTTGATGTAATCATTTTTTTGTCGCTCACTTAAAATAAATACTAAAATAAAAATAAAAACAAAGTCACACTTACATCATTTTTGTCAATGAACTCACGCCTCAGCGCACCTTTTATTAAAATAATAATGGAAAAAAATCAATTTACATTTTAAAAAAACTTAAATTAACGAATAATATATATTATTTATTTTTTTGATAAAATACAATTGTTTATTGATAACACCAAAGTAATAACAAATTGTTACAATCAAAACATTACATTTTAGAAACACATTTTACATGACTGTACTAATTTTCTACACCATAAAAATAATAATACTTATAATTTAAATCTAAATTAAACTGAATACCTATCCTGAACTATATATCAAACTAAATATGATTTATATTTAAATTATAATCATTTTTATATTTTATCTTATTCATTTATTATTTTTACCTTTATTACCTTACCGAATTAAAATTCGGGGGCAAACAAGAGAAAAAAAACTTTTTCGTCTCCGAATTTAAATGAAAGCTTTGTTCGTAACTGAGCAACATACACTGTGGCATGTACTAGTGCTTGAAAAAAAATACGGTGTCTCGCTGGTTATAATCCAGAACGAAAAGACAAGTTAACTTTATGTAACTGAAGCTGTGTTAGCGTGCTTTCTAGATAGAATCACAGATCAAGACTATCCTAGATGTGTATAGATGTGTGTGTGTGTGTGTGTGAATAGATAGGCTTCCTATTTAAGTACAGTAGTACTTAAATAGGAAGTCTAACTATTCACATTAATCTTAGATTAGAATGATTTATTTATGGTATTTCATTTATGTTTCTTGTCACAAACTCAGTGCATTTCAAACCAATCACGAATACCAGAACACAATACTGTAAATTAAATTTGAAACTGAAATACGAACCGTCTAAGTACTGTTCTCAAAGGAGTTGGTCTTGAATATCTAATTTAATTATGCGTCTCAAATGTGTCTACTGTTACAGTTGTATTATAAACAGTACACAATGTTCAAACGAACAAGATGCATAGATGACTAGCCAATTAAAGACGACAAGACAAAGTGCGAGTGCGAGTCGCGACAGACAGACGGACAACGAAGTGTTTTATAATTTTTTTATATATCTTATTTTCCATTTGAGGAACAGGACCCCAAATAGAAAAAGAATAGAAATTAATGGGGAGGCACTAACAAATATTTCTAAATACCTACTTACAACCATATAATTATAGTATGACACAGAGGACGATGACTATGAATTTAGAAATGTATAAGCTCTCGCGATTTGAACACATAATATTATAATTATCACCGGGACTTAATCACATAAGGACTTAAATCAGTCAGCTCGTGGCTGAGTCCCAGTGCGCGATTCAGTCCCGGTGATAAACATGTTTATGTGTGATTTCTCCTTCTTAAGTAATTATCAACAGTGACATCATGTGTTTGTGTGTTTAGTGTTACTCTTCAAACACTGTTTAAATCGTCTGTAATTGACGTAAATATATACTAATAAGGTACACAGTTTGCCAATAGTTTTGGGCAAGAACGTAGGATATAATATTGGAACTGATAATTACGGGATAACGTCTTCCTCCCTATTAAAGGGGGGGCCTACGTCCAGCAGTGGACGTCTTCTGGCTGTTGAAGTGAAGTGAATTACGTGAGCATTCCCCACTAGATCAAGCGATCATGAAATTAACATTTCATTAAATCTTGTTTTCATAATAAGGAATACTAGAACATATAGTTAAAAATAATAATATTATATTACACATTCTCCTTAAGACGTGGTAGCCTAATCGGAAGAGTGCTAGACTCACAACCGTGAATTCGTGGATTCGAGACCTGTGCCCGTACCAATGACCACTTTGGAGTTTATGTACGAATTTTTATTCCAATGGCTTTTCAATTAAGGTATGTTTTCTTTTCTAGTGAAGAAACCTGCAAACGTGCGGAGAAGATATTCAATGGAAAACTTCAAATCGGCCGGCGTAGTGGATAAGTATGACCAGGGTCTCTTCGAGGGTAGGCATGTAAACTATTAAAAGACTAGTTATACACACATACCTAGTGAAATACTGATAATCGAAAAAATATATTTTTCAACGTCTCAGTCCATGATGGTATTGGCTTTAGTATTGGTGGAATTTTTATTTGTAGTGATTTGTGGTACTGTTATTTCGTTGTACTGCGTCTAGAATGCATACCTGTCTGGTTGTTGTTCCTACAAATAATATAATTACTTTAGTTTTGATCAGTGACGCCTGATAGTTGCAAACTGGCAATAATTGAATTTATACTGTGGTTACTATTGTCAAGCTTTGAAATTAATTGACCGAGCGAAGCGAAGATGCGATGAGGTACATAGGTATAAAATAGCAGGGTTTCGAACTCCTGAAGTACGAAATTCCGAGTGAGAAATAAACTATACAATGTGTAACAAAAAGGTCCGGCAATACTGAAGGGTATTTATGTACTCATCATTATGAACAACTTTTACTATAGCTCTGGTCAACATTGAAATCTGAAAAAAAAACTGTTATTATTATTTTTTTTTTTTCGGCTTGCGTTGCTTGCTTGCTTTGTTCCACAGACCTTGGACAAAATGTACCTACTTATGGAACAGCAGAAACTTTTTTTTTTGAGATTTCATGGTTGGCCCCATAGTGAAAGTTGTTTATAATGATGAGTAGGTACATACATACATATTATATACATACATACATACATACATACATACATACAGTACTGTTGAACCTTTTGTTACACATTGTAGAATATCTAGAATACATTATACTGTGGGTGGGACTGTGTACAGCACATTAGAGTAAGACAAGTATGAACAGTTTTGTTTTTCAAACATACAATATCCGCTCTAGACTACAGGGTGTATTCCGACAGCCTCGCTTGAGAGAGCTGCCATTCTAGGCTAGGATATGTAGATACGTGGTTACCATCTTTGATTATACCGTCACTAAAAATCAAGTAAATTGTTGTAAAACAACGCTCAAAATTCGTTATTTTCAACAATGTCTTCACTATTTCTTATTTTAATCCGATCCATAGCAATCTCTTCCAGGAAAAGAGTGCGGCCGTCATTGAAGGCGGTGTCAAATCAAAATTAGTCATTTTGTTTGCTTTTCTATCGTACTTAGATTTAAAAATAAAGATTTACTCTACCTAACTATCTAAACAAGGCTACATACACGGAGAGGGAACTTATTGTACTAACTCAATGTTGTGAAAACCTTTTACGGGACTGACTCTGTAATCGCACTTGACAGGAACTGCAACTCGAGGTCCGTTTTTGACGATCGTTTTAAAATATTTGACATTTAACTCGTATTTATATATTTATAATTCGATATATTTTTCTATAAATAAATCTGCTATACCGACACGTCAAATTTAGCGACATAGAACGGCACTCGCGCTGCTGGGGGTCGTGACAAGAACCACTTTCTGTTAGCGTTAACGCTTGCGGAAAGATAAAATTGTATGAAAATGACATTAGCAGTCACGTGACTTTTCTCAAGCTAATGTCATTTTCATACAGTTTTATCTTTCCGCAGACTTTAACGCTAACAGAAAGTGGTTCTTGTGTAGACCCCTGATTATTATAAGCGATTTCAAAGTTAGCCCTTTAGTGACGTTGTTCAGAATGATGAGTATAATGACCTTCTATCAGCTTAGTACTACCGTCCCACGTAGCCTTATGTTGTATTTATTCTGATTACTTGAACACCTACGTGTTTATCGACTTGTTTATCTGTGCGTGCTTACTCCATGCTATGAATCGATGGACTTCAACACACGCGGCTCTGAGCTTTGCAATGAAATCCCAATCAACGCCAGCTTAAAATACTCAGTTTACAATTATTTCAGTATGTATTTATTTGGTGTCGAAAATTGCATTTTGTGAATGATTATTATGCTCATTTTATTTTGAATATATTGTAATTTCTTTATGAGGTTTGATTTAACTGTGCTTGGCATAGACATACATAGTAGGGACGGGTTGGACGCCATTTTAACATGTCGCCCATTCGTCGGTGTCAAAAAAACGCATTGACACCGACGCTGGCACAGTCTGCGACGCACGTCTGACGTGATTACTTGAGAGCAAAATGCCAAACTGTGTAGTGAAGGGTTGTACGAATTACATTTCAAAGTGCAGTAAAAAAAGGTGGCGTTTCTTATGACCAGTACGTCAACATTTAAAGTTAAACTAAACTTGCTTTTCCACAAAAACTTTAATTTTTAGGTAAGTCGTTTCTAGTTTCGTACAGTTTGCGCTTCTTCTACCACGCCTTACTGGCGCTGCACGTAGTGAACGCGAAACCCGAGAGATGCGTTGACCTTTTGTCAATGAGAATTTAGTCTTACGATTTCTTAACTCAGGCGTATCTAGACATAGAAATCATTGGTGCTTGGATTAATATTGATCTTTAATTAATAATATCATAAATTAACTACAATAGTAATGATAAAAAAGAAAGAAACTTCATTAGATACGTCCAGAACACTACACGGGTGTTTGCACGAAGCCTAGAAATTCTAATGAAATACTCCTAGTACCAAGCCATAATAAATACTTATAAATATTAAGAGTGACCTGGGTATGTCCTTAAACTGCAACCAGACCCACCGGAGGACGGGCAGCAGCATCCTTTTGGTTAACGGTGGTGAGCATACTGCGATCCCCAAGCCGCCTGCCAAGCGTGGGGATTATGGCAACACCCCTCTAAAAGGGGGAGGCCTTCGTCCAGCAGTGGACGTTTTAGGGCTGACGACGATTAAGAGTGATGCTGTTTCCTCCCAAACTATAGATATAATGTTGTCGATTATGATTAAACTCATCTTGTCAGGATTCACTCTCTAAGGGATTCACTGTATTACCTATACATTGTAATTATTTTATTTTTAATATTCTATGAGCGAGTAACGTAAGAGACCCCGCCATCTTTCGGCGTCCGCGCAATAGTCTCCGTAGTGATGTCCCACGTCGATAGGCTGGGCCGACCGGTTCAGTCGACTCTCACAGATAAGGCAAATCTTTTTTCGGATTGCATTGACTTTTACAAAAGTTATAGAACAAAAATTGTTTTATTTTTGTTAGTTATTGGCATCGCACGTTGTGCACAGAATGCACAACGTGCGATGCCAGTGTCAAGTTTATGAATTTTCAAGTTTGTTTGATTAAAATCAAATCATTTCATGTCATGAAATCACAGTCAGTCACACAAAATTAGTCATAGTCGAGTCCAAGTCATGCCCTAGTAAAGTTGTGGCGACTTTACTATGAGCTTCTACGGAGTTTTGAAAACAACACGAAAATACGTTTCACCACATTATATCATTGCCGACACTCGTGCATGTAATTCAACACTCAATAAATAAAACACCACCAACCACCAACACCACCAGTTTAAATCATTAATTCGCAAAAAAAACACAAGTTTAAGAAAATAATAGAATGCAACGACATGATTTTTCCGTGTTCCCGCCAAAACTCCACAAAAATTGTTAAGTATAATCATTAAAACGCCTACGAGTGACGGCTGTCTAATTAAAATGTTCCCTTTCTAATCGAGATCTTGTCATTGTCTCTAAACACGAACGAGCGTTTATTCCCAAATAGTTCATGTGAGGGATACTAGACCGAGTAATTGAAGATCAAACCTTAAATAAACACAACTTAACCAAAGAGCTATAAATCATACAGAGAAAACACGAACCCGAAACCCTGTTCATACATTAAAAAGGTAGAAAATGAGAAAGTGCGCCTGTCAGTGAGATGCCGTGACTTTCATACGTATCTTTTATAAATTCCGGGGGCGGGCGAGACGAATGTCGACCACTTGTCGGGCAGCGACGGTCGTTTGTCATCTCTGAATTTTTTATACTCAGTGGACGTGGAATTATTTTTGTAGGATTACATCGCTTTGGTTGATGTGATTGCGGGTTGTTGGTGTTTTGTTGAGAGGGTAGTTAATATAAAATAAGAAAAGGTTGGACTGTACTTACTTAATAATATACTGAACGATACATATGTCAAACTGGTATATTTTATTATAAATATATGGTATACCTAATTAAGTATTTACTTTAGGATGTTAGCATTTAAGTATATTATTTTGACTCAATGTTGTAGAATTTCAAACAGGAAAAAGACATTTTCAGCATAGAAATTAATCTGAAATCTGAAAGAGTAAAATTTAGGAAGCATTTTACTCATTTTTATATGGATATATAACGGAGCGAGATCAATTTTTTTGTCGAGTTATTCAGTCGATTTTTGTTTGTCTGTGGTCGGCGAGATCTCATTTAGAGCGGGTAGTGTCATGGCGTCCTGTGGCGGACTTGACGGGGTGGTGGTGACCAGTCTGTCGCAGCGCAACATTTTGTATGGGTAGGCAGGGCGGGGCAAAATGTTAATATCGCCGAACATTCTCGCCATGATGATGCCCAGAGACCCGGCTGTTACATCTGTACCAAAGAGTTCGGAAGCACTCACAACTAACCTCATACGTGGGGTCAATGTATTGTTGAGCTGTCTTAGCTGTCATTAATAAATATGAATCTAACTTAGAAATGCGTGTATTTATTAATATTTCACCGGCCAATCACGAAGGTGCGTGCTCCCAGTAACTTTACTCATGTACGCACACCTCTAAATTGGCCGTGTTATAAGGTTTCGGTTAGTTTAATTACATCCTCTTTAGTTACGGGGTGACTCGGCGATAATGTACTGCCGGCATAATGATAAATCGCCATTTGTTTTGCCGCCAACATATGACTGTCGTAATAAAACAAATATTTTATTATGCAATGTGAAATACTGGTATAAACAAATTTAATTCAGTAAAAATAAACAGTTTAGCATGTCGTGTGCAATAAATAAGGACCATCGAAAACAATGTTTAACAGTAACTGTGAGATTTATGTGAACTGAAGACGGGAAGAAAAGACAGGCAAAACATAACATCTCAATGAGCAAAATGGGTTTTTATTGCTAGATTTCCTGAGATGCAGGTCGGTAAGTACGATGTGTGAAATATTTGTTCTGTTTCATTACTATAGGGCATTGCAAGCACTTAAATTGCATATAGTAGCATAATATTATTCTAAGAATTCGTTGGAGAAATAGTGTCGAAGTCCATTTCAATAATCATTTATCGATACCGATAATAATACTTTTCGGCACAGTGACTTAAAATATCAGGAGACAAAAATTTGGCTTACGTACTAATAGGAATATAACACCTGAGTAGAGCTTATACAGCTTTACAGGTAACTCTACTTTTATGTAGTTTTAGCTTTACTTCATTGTTAATATTTTGCGTGAGCAAAACATCAAACTTTGAAAGACAATATTCAGATTCATTTGAACCCACCCCTTGGAACCAGATTTGCTTGTTGGATATACACCAAGCTACACGAGGCTTCCAATATACTCTGTAGGCACTGATTATTATTATTTAATTAATTTATTATTCCTACCCGTATTTAGGGGGAGGCTTTTGTCCAGTGGTGGACGTCTTCTGGCTGATGTCTGTGTGTATTTATTATTATAAGTAATTTATTTTCTTTTTACATTGTTGACAATCATATCTTAGTAATCATAATATTAATGTTTCAGTCACTCGCCTAATGGCAAATTTCGTGAGGTGCAAAATATCTTCCCTAGTACAACAAAGGAAAGTAATAAGGATGAAAATTCATCCGCATTGATAATGAAATCTACCATTTCATTTCTCTTTAGAATCGAGTGCAAGAAAATTAATCATCAGAAAATAATAATTTATGAAAACTATAACAATCTCTTGCAGATGACATGAAAAAGACACAACCACAAGGAATCTATAAAATATAATAAAAGCTTGCTATTTTGGATATTTTGTATTATTTACCTATATAAAATTATCTCAATGTTACTGGTTTTGTTTTGGTGGTTTACCAAATACTTTAAATTCATACCTAACCATCAAAACAAAATCGGTAACGAATAGCAATAACTGGCGAAATAAAAAGTGCACCAGGCATGAAAATTCCTCTTTATCGATATTTCATGGCGGTACAGCACTAAGCTCTTTGTTCATGTTGGCACTACTGATTTTTTTTTTTCTTAGTTCTTGGCATCGCACGTTGTGCATTCTGCCAGTGTCAAGTTTATGATTTTTTCAAGTATTTATATGAAAATCAAGTCAAGTATGTAATGATATCACAGTCAGTCACACGAAATTAGTCATAGTCGAGTCCAAGTCATGCCCTAGTAAAGTTGTGGCGACTTTACTATGAGCTTCTACGGAGTTTTGAAAACAACACAAAAAGACATGTTTCACCACGTTATATCACTTGCCCACACTCGTGCATGTAATTCAACACTCAATGAATAAAACACCACCATTTTTAATCATTAATTTGCGAAAATACACAAGTTTAAGAAAATAATAGAATGCAACGACATGATTTTTCCGTGTTCCCGCCAAAAAACGCACTACTGGTTGTTTACTATGATAGTACCAACTGCAATTGCTTTGCCAAACGTGACATTGACATTTCATGAAAACGATTTTTTTTTTCTTTTAATTTTGGACTCTTGTATAAGTATTATACGCTGCCATTCTCTTTGGTGGTGATAGCCGCGGAACGCTGTGCGTAGTATTTACTTACTGTATGCGCTGTGCACATGTGCTTACTCATTGGCTCTAAAAATCAACTATTATTTAACCAATCCTTATTGAAATTGTGAATATTACTGTGGCAATAATCAAAGTGCCGTTTTATCGACCTAGTGCTGTTATTATTTCATTGCCGCTGTAACTATAGATGACGGGCGTCGAGGGCCATCGAATCTGCCACCGGATATACCCTCCGAGATGTTAGAGACTCCGTCATATATTTATAATATTATTATATAAAATTATTTTATTTTATTCATATTATAATATAGTCTTAAAACATAAAATTTTGTCAATTCAAAATATTACAAATGTCAATATTGTCTCTACAAAACCCTTAAAATTAACACAATAACTAATCAAATAACCCGCCCCGACCGTTCCAGGTGCAAAGGTGGATCACACTCGCCGCGTTCCCACGTTGAATGGCAATGGCCATCCTCTGCACCAGGAACAAACCGGAGCAGGAGCCACCTGTCTTAATTACGAGCCTTTGCCCTATGTCCATGATAAGCTCCTTAGCTTCAATAGGTTCAATGCCCCATAACAACCCAAAAAATAAAATTAGCTGATGTTTCTTTTAGGTACGTCTATTTTATTTCTTTCAGTCATATTGACTCAAGCCCTAGTCACAACTTTAACGAACATGCATCGGTCCGGTCTGAAGTTCCGGGTATCCAATTTGTATCTGTATCCGGAACCGGAAGTTCCGGCTCGAACTTCTGTCACATGTCTCGCGAGTTTCGGGGATTTCTATCGAACTGGATTCGAATGTCAAAGATATAGGAATGATAGATGATACCACCGGTACTTTACCTGGCTACAAAAAAAGAAAACTATTGTATCCAGGCCGGTGAAAGTCTAGAGACAGTCCAAATGATCAAGCCCACTAAAGTATAAAGTGTGGTAAATTTTGAAGGCTTTAGTTGACAGTTCTAAACTACATTTTTGTTTTATTTATACGGGAATACTCACGGTTAATTAAAGCAGGACGCAGCTGCACACGCGTCGGGCTCTGTTTTCACTGTTTGAAAAAGGTCACCGGATGTGATCGATACTATAGTCGGAGTATCCGATTTAATTAAACGTGAGTATTCCCGTATAAATAAAACAAAAATGTGTCAAAACCACGTCAGTTTTCATAATAAAATAGTTCTAAACTAATTAAAATATTGCTGTCACTTTTTTACTACGCATATTAGATAAGGACATCAATACTTTAGTTAGTTTACTGTCAATTAAAACTTATCAATATCGACCACAGTATCACACTAACACTAATTTTATTTAGTTTAAATCTAAAATGTACTATGTCTCTCTGTCTGAGTGCTTATTACCTTTTCACAACTTAACGAACTTGATAATTTCCTATCTTCCCTACCAATAGGGATAGAACAGTCTGGATATGTGGAACAGACGTATAAAATTTAGCTTGGAGTAGTACCATCACGTAATAATAGATTGTTTACCAAGGGAGCAATCAACAATTTTTAAGGCTTGAGTTTCTTTAAATCCAGAGCGTAGCGAAGCGTGTGCTCAGGGTTCAAAGTAAGTACTCGAGCTTAAAATAGTGTTAATCCTCAGGTGGACACTCTACTTTTTATCACCCTCTATGAGAAAATAAGTAAGTGGAACTTATAAATACGAATAGTACCTACGTTTATTTCATTCTCACTACTCACACTCAACATCTGTATCTTCCTCAACAAAAAGTGACTTCTCACTTTTTGTTGAAGAAGATACACTCGGCTAAAATAAAACGAAGTAAAATCCGAATTTGAGTAAACAATTACGAACAAAGGCGGAATGCATTTCGCGCGTATTTATGTAAAATTTTTTTTTCGCGCGCCTTCCTTCATCATATAGCTTATAGCCTGTTACTTGTTTATACATTGTCCGTGGTTGATCTCTTTGGTGATTGGAACTTTTACTAACCATATCCACATTCCAAATTCTAATCACTTTTCGTCCCTAGTGCAAAAAACAGTTCTTTTTGAATAGATGTGATAAAAAATACATAATTAATATTTTTCTACCCAGAAAAAGATTTATAAGCGTTGGAATACTGTACGTACGTAGGTTTGATTTGTTTGCCGAATACATGAGGTGATATAGCTTAGAGTATGTAATGGCAATATTGTTATTATCCAAAATCAGAAGAGTTTTGGCGGGAACGCGAGAAAATCATGTCGCTTCATTGTATTATTTTCCAAAACTTGTGTTTTTTCGAGTGTTAATGCATAAAAATGGTGGCGTTTTATTCATTAAGTGCTGATTTACGAGCAAGAGTGTGGGCAAGTGATATAATGTAGTGACACGTGTCTTTTCGTGTTGTTTCCAAAACTCCGAAGAAGCTTGTAGTAAAGTTGCCACGAATTTACTAGGGTATGATTGGACTTGACTTGTGTGACTTGGACTGTGACTACGTCTCATTTAACTGAAGAAAGAAGGATCGATGAAGAAAAATGTATTCGGCTGAAGGACTAGTATCCATGGCCAGGAACTATTAAAAACAACAACAACCAAAACTAGAATCATAAATGTTTGAAGTACATGGCATAGCATAATCAGCCTGTTTAATATAGTCTCTTTTTTTTATATATTTTTTTTCTTATGTATTGGCATCGCACGTTGTGCGTTCTGCCAGTGTCAAGTTTATTAATTTTCAAGTTTTTACTAAAATCAAGGCTAACATGTCATGAGTCACAGTCAGTCACACGAAATTAGTCATAGTCGACTCCAAGTAATGTCTTAGGAAAGTTGTGGCGACTTTACTATGAGCTTCTACGGAGTTTTGAAAACAACACGAAAATACATGTTTCATCACATTATATCACTTGCCCACACTCGTGCATGTAATTCTACACTCAATGAATAAAACACCACCATTTTAAATCATTAATTCGCGAAAAAACACTAGTTTAAGAAAATAATACAATGCAACGCCATGATTTTTCAATGTTTCCGTCAAACCTCCTTTTTATTATTGCCCACGAAAAGCGAATGGGCCTTATCCACCACGCTTGCCAGTTGCGGGTTGGTGGATTATTATTCATGTCGTATTTTATTCTATATTTGATGTAGGTACCTACTTACTTTACAGTGTTCTTATAAACAGTGTACCTATTTATAAATAAACATTTACACATTACCATTTCACGGCAAAGAAGAGAGCTATGTTTGGTGTTACTTTGCGCGATAAAACCCGGAACGAAGATATTAGCTAAAGAACCAAAGTCACCGACATAGCTCGCAGAGTTTGCAAGTTAAAGTGGCAATGGGCAGGCCACATCGTTCGAAGAACTGATAACAGATGGGGAAGATAGGTTCTTGAGTGGCGACCATGTGCCGGACGCAGCGTAGGAAGGCCTCCCACTAGGTGGCCCATCGATATTGTGAAAGTCGCGGGCAACCGGTGTGTCATACTGTGTGGTGGTCTAAGGGGGGCCCCTCGTTCAACAGTGGACGTATAACTTAAAAACCAAGTATGTTATACCAATCTCTGATGTTAAAGGCATTGTAAGAATTGACACATCTATATTAACGTATCTTTGTGCTCGTACGTCTAAGCTAGCAGAAGCGCCCTATGAGTTCGACTGTCAAACTTCCAATACATGCACTAGAGGAGACTAGAGGCATTATATTGAGGCATTCTGCCATAACTTTAAGGTGCCTTTGCTTACACTCTTTAGTGCTACACCTATATTGAATCCACGGCAATATTGATTAGACTCGTCTCAATTTATCGGGATAGTTCTCGAAAAATCTACACGGTACGGCTGATGAACTATAAGAAAAACAAGAACCTATAAAAAAATAGGTTCAAAAAAAGATTATTAAAATCAGCCGCAAAATAGCACAAGCAAACAAAACGGTGCAAACTTGGACCAATCAAAAATAGTCGACGACAAACATTTCTATGAAATTGTAGAGCCTGTATGTCAAAATTACCTAGCTGAAAATTACAACCTGTACACGAGTACCAATAGGTACCTCTACCTACATATAGGTACTAATAGGGACATACATAACCTACACAGAAACGAGGAACATTCCCGAACAGAGGAATGCTAAGTTTGCCAGTCGTTGCAGAGACTGCTCGCTCGATAAATAATCATCATCATCAGCCCGGAAACGTCCACTGCTGAACGAAGGCCTCCCCCTTAGACCGCCAAACTGTACGACAACCTGCCATTTGCATCCACCGGTTGCCCGCGACTTTTACAATGTCGCCAGTCCACCTAGTGGGAGGCCTTCCTACGCTGCGTCTTTCGGTTCGCGGTCGCCAGTCAAGAACCTTTCGTCCCCATCGGTTGTCAGTTCTTCGAGCGATGTGGTCTGCTAAATAATATAAAATAGAAATTAACACGTAAACATATAATTTTACATGTTGTATTACAAAACATTTATTTACTAAAAACTCAAAGAAACGCGTAATGAGCAAAACGATTATGTTACATGAGGAATGAGTGCAGACATGGGATCATTTATTCAAAACTACCATTTTCACCAGACCCCTCACTCCAATCCAAAACCAAAATATGATGGGTCTAGAAAAACTGGAACATCTGGAACGAATTGTTGTGCATAACATCTTTAAGGAAAATTAGGCATTTTTACATGAATGCTAACGAGGATGAAATGTTCGAGAGGGTTGTGAATTGTGAGTGAAATATTAAAAAAAGCTAAGAAGTTTGGACAATAATTTTTCTTCTTAGCGCCTTACAATTTGTTAGTAAATATGAAATAAGACTAGCAAGACAACAATATAGTCAGGCGGAAATCGGCCCGTTTGGAGAAATCTCGTAGCCACCTCTTCTATATACTTACAACCGATATGGATGTGTTCCTTGTTGTCTCCACAACACGAAATGGTCGGTTGTAATTCGCGAAAATTGGGCCGGTGGTAGTTATGACGTCACAAAGATGGCGACAAAATATGCAGATTTTTTACGATTTCTCGAAGTTCTATTTCAACAAATGGGGCGTGTGGGTGTCATTTGAAAGGTTTTTTTAATTTGCTAAAATTGTTTTTCTATAAGTTATAGCGTAAGTGTAGTAGTTATAAATATATTCGAAGAAAACTGTTTTTCTGACCCTATACTTTTACATTTTTATCAGCTTAACTCAATAATGTGCAACTGTAGTAATATTAATTTTGCACTATAAAAGATAGCACATTTCATTAGCTTTTCAAAACTGTAATCTGAATTGCCATAAAATAAAAATCAAAGAAGCTATGACCGATTCTATAATGCGAGAACCACGTTACGCTCGACTGCCGCTTCTACTGTTGACATAGTCAATTTGGTTTTGTAAGGTTCTTATGGGTGTCATTTGAAAGCTTATTTCGTGTACTACAACTGCTTGTATGACATCTATTGCATCTGTAGCTGTTTTGTGTGCTCGCGCGGTAGGGGTAGGGGTAGGGGTGCGGGTAGGTAGGTATCATGTTTTTATTATTATTTTGTAAGTTGTTTACATGTTTAAATGCCTTTTATACTATTGTCGAGGATTTATTGTCTACACAAACCTAAAGTAGGTTTTTAGACAATAGAAAAAATATTGTATAATAGATTTTAAGATTCGATAAAAAAAAAAAAAAAAAAAAAAATTAAGTGTAGTAGTTCTAAAAATATATAAATAAAAATGTTTTTTTACCTTATTACTTTGCATATTTACCAATAATGTTTTTTAATAATGTTTAACTCAATAATGAGCAACTGTGATAATATAAACGTTATGTCATAAAAGATAGTGCATTTTATTAGATTTTCAAAAAGTAATCCATATTACCATTTGATAATAAATAAAGAAGTTATGACCAATTTCATAAAGGGAGTATCACACTACGCTCGACTTCCGCGACCAGTGTTGTCTTATTCTAAGTATTTAGTTTTGGAAGGTACTGTAATACAGGGTGTTAGTTTGAACAACGTTATCCTTCTAGGATATCATTGTACTCATCATTATGAACAACTTTTACTATGGGCCAACCCTGAAGTCAGGAAAAAAAAACCAGCTGTTCCATACATTTGTCCAAGATCGATGAACCTTTTTGTATGGAACAGCTGTTTTTTCGTGATTTCAGGGTTTTCCGCATAGTAAAAATTGATCATAATGATGAGTACAATGATATCCTAGAAGGATAACGGATGTAACTAACAACCTGTATTACAGTCGAATAATCAATGATTTTTCATCACACTTGCTCGTAAAGTAGATCTTATTACATCGCTTTTAGGCTCATAATCCAAGCTATTATACACCCGTGCTTTTTACTTTACATTACGGCACTTGTACTATAATAGGTATAACCCGGTAAAGTCAAGTTTGTACGTGACTGCAATTAGACGTACGTGTACGAAGCACTCTTAATATAGCCGGGTAATACTTACAGTTTTTTTGTAATACCAACAAAGAGTTCTTATGCCGCTGAAGTAAATGTCAACCTGCGCGCGCATTACTGATTTGGGCGCCATTTTCCGCAAATGTTTGTTGACGTTTTCGCTGTGTGGTTGATTATTATCAAAAAAAAAATGTTTTTTCCTCGCAAGTGTGACGAAAACAGTCGTATGGAACTCTTGTGCTATTAGTCATTACGCTCTCGGCTTTCTTATCGCGCTCGCCTGCGGCTCGCGCGCATAATACCGCCTCTAGTGTAATGACCAACATAGCACACTCGTATCATAATGTACTATTATGGACTGTTATTTTTCTTTGTTCTTTTATGATCTAGGACATTGAGGCATTATACCTCATTATATACCCCAGACACGTTACAACATTGATTACCATAAGAAATCGTAATAATGGGCGAATCAGAATATCCAAATTGGTTTAATAATAATAATCGTATATATTTCAGGCAACAGGAAATTCTTAAAAAACGCGGTACTGGTGCACCAATACACGGCACGCGGTAGACCCGGTATAGGCACGTAATTCGTCTCGAAGTAAAATTATGTAAGCTCCAGCGGCGTTACACAGCGTTTAGAAAGCATTTTAGGAGCAGTTTTCGCAATGACTGTACATGCTAATAGCAGTCATTTTACCAATATAATTTGATAAGTGAGCATTTTTATAATGGTTTTGCTACGTGAGATCAATTTATATCGGATTCCTGGCTAACCCTTCATTGAAATTGATTTTGACAGGTATGTCAGTTTCTCAATTTCGACTCAATAGTCAGTTTTTTTGCCTGAACTGTAATATGAAATCCCGTCAAACTGAAGAATTAAAGTTAAACTTATTATACTTTTTAGGGTTCCGTACCTCAAAAGGAAAAAAGGAACCCTTATGGAATCACTCCGTTGTCCGTCTGTCTGTCTGTCTCTCTGTCTGTCAAGAGTTTTTTCCTCTGGAATGCGTATAGAGATACCAAGTTGAAATTAACATCAAATACGTAAGTCAACGGTCTATTAGAGCTTTAAAAAAATCATGCTTCTAAGTCAACGCAATCAAAAATTACAGCCATTTTTCTAGAGTTTTTAGTGTTTTTAAGACTCGCAAGTAAATCATAATTCATAAGGTACTTCCCGTTGACCTAGAATCACCAATTTGGCAAGAAGCAAGGTCACATAACACTGGTTATGGGAAAAAACTGAAAATTAATAATTTGTAGATATAATCTCAAGCCAAACCTTGAATGATTATTCCCTTCGGTTGGCTTGTGTTTTTAGTTCCCAAAAACTGAACTAGATGGCGCCATAGAGAAAATTAGCCCGTGCGACTCTTTTATCGCGACTATTTCATTCGTCCTTGTGGTGGCACGTGCTGCGTACATAAAAATGTTACTCCCTGAGGCTGAAACGTTTTTTCTCTTATCTGAGGACTGTCATCAATAAGTTATCCTAGCACATTCATAATAACTACAGAAAAAGACGGCGTACGTAAAAGATAGAAAATTTAAAAAAACTGGAATATCTTGTTGAACGTAAATTGAAACTTCTTTTTAGGGTTCCTTACCCAAAGGGTGTTCAAGTGTACCCTATGACTAAGCAATTCGTCTCTGTTTGTTTGTTTGTCTTTTTTAAATTGTTACTTTTACTAAATTGTATTATACAGACAGATCCTTTCAACGTTTTGAAGGTATGCATATTTTAGTAGCGTTGTAACGGAATAAAATAAACGACTACCACGGCACGTCCGCTCGGTTCGCACGCTACTCACGAACTGATTTGAATTTAGAATTTCGTACGCTTGCCTTCGCTGGAGACGTTTACGTTTTTTAGTAATGAGTGTATTTTCCAATAATACATTTCTTTGTTAAGTAGGTATATTAGGTATTTTTGACATCAATTAGTTTTGTGGATATTGTTGTGAGATTTAGCTGAGCCTGTGATTCGTTGAAGTCAATGTACTTATCATTATAAATAGATACATGTCGGTGGACATTTTCACACAGCGCCATCTAACCCCAAACTAAGCAAAGCTTATTATAATAAACCAGATAGCCGATACAATACTTACATACTTTTTTTTGTAAATACATACTACACCCAGACACAGAACAAACATCTATGTTCGTCACATACATTGTTATTGTTTTGTTAGCTTTAATTAATTAATGTAAGTGGTGTATTTGCCGTTTTAAGGGGGCGACTAATGCCAAAAGTAAGTAAAAGGTGTATTTTTAAACACATAGTTTAATGATAAAGAACGTAAATATTCAGATTTAAAAAACACTACAGGTAGGGGAAAAACCTAAAGAAGCCGAGTAACCGAATAGAATTTTTGAAAATAAACTGGTATATTTAAAATAAATAATACAAATTACCAACAAAAAAAAACTGTTTTAATTCAAATGCTCTAATTTATCAGCGACATCACCACATTATTTTTTACGAATTAATTACATAGCCAAACTAATGTTTTAGCACAGTAGCCGTTTATTTTTTTATTTCATGCCTACATTTTGAATAATTAAATAAAATCCCACCTAAATTGCTCAAAGCCATCATCATCATCAATTGTATCATGCGATTTTCGCCTCTAAACTAATGCAAGACGCGCGGGTCAAATCAGGTATTTTTCTGGCATTAGTCGCACTCTTAATTAATAATAATAAATAAATAAATAAATGGATGCCCTGGGTGGGATTCAAACCTACGCCCTACAGCTCTGAAGGCAGACATGATACCAACTGAGCTATAAGGCAGTAATTGAGAACAACTTTCTCAATGAAGCCAACCCTGTATTTACGAAAATCAAATCAGCTGTTCTATACATTTTGTCGAGGTTAAATGATTTTTTTATATGGAACAGCATATTTTAGGCCCCATAAAATAGTTGTTTACAATGATGAGTAAAATAACCTCTTTTTGGTTTAGTAATGCCGCTACGCCCAAACCTGTATCCATAAGTCAAAGTCAAAGTCCTGTTCGAAAGTCAGTGCTAGGATCAAAGTAATTTTAAAATTGTATTGAAGACAAATATATAAGTATTATTAATGATAATACGCTTTATTTTAAATCAGTCCACTTCAATTTTGTCTAACTGGTTGACATCTTCATATTTCCAGTTTTTTTTTTAAATATATTATTCCAGTAATTTTGTTTTTAAGATCAAACTAATTTACCGATTTCAACAAAATTTATAACGTTCTACTTACTAACGAAAAAAATTTGTATCAAAATCAATTCATAATTGGCGGAGTAATCGTGTAACAAACATACAAAAACATATACAGTCAAATTAAGAACCTCCTTTTTTGAAGTAAGGTAAAAAAAAAGAGATATACTCAATAGTAGTCGTTAGTCACAAAAATCTCTTCAGAGAACAAAGAAAGTCAACGAAACGTGATGTTTACAAGCATTTCCTCACGAATGTTAATCTTCTTTACTTTCAGATTTTAAGTCGATGAATGAATTAACTTAGTATATAATGCTAATGGAATTAGAATTCTGGTTCAACGGAATAAGGTAGAGTTTTATTTTGTAAGAATTAGGAATACCGTATAACCAAGTAGTATAGACAGTATAAAGGAAATTCAGTAAGCAAATTCGTATACATTCAAATTCAAAATTTATTTATTTCAGGTTCTCTCGTCAGTCTGAAGATTTAAGTCGTATTTCAGGTTAATGTACCCATAATTATGCACATAATTAAAAAGTTAAAATACATATGAAAAAAAAAACAATTATAAAAATAGAAGAAATTGGCCAAATAAAATCATCAAATCAAAATTTTTATACAAGTCATTAGTCACATCCATAAAAATTCAATAATGTCAAAATTTAAAAGATAAAATTGATCAAATATAATATAAGTAATTTAAATTTGAGTAAATGTCACAGTAAGTTAAAATTTAAAATTAAATGTCAAGTACACTTTATCTCCGGCACTGGTAGGTAGTAGTATACCTACACTTTCCAAGGAACATACCCTCCAAATTTCATATCTGACCAGTGGTTTAGGCTGTGCGTTGATATATCAGTCAGTGAGTCAGTCAGGACTTTGAATTTTATATAATTATATAGATTGTGGTTCCAGTAAGTTTTCAACCGACTTCAAAAAAGGAGAAATATTTTGTATTTTAAAAAAATTGCTCTAAAGTGCTCTAGAGGCATTATCCAGGAAGAAAATAAGGGAATACATTTGAATGGAGAATCACTCATTACACTGTAGTGCATCGCGGCCGACGCGCGCAGCTGACGTGCGCGGCCGATGCGGCAATACTTGCTCTATGAAAATGTATGACGCAGCTTCCGAGGACTACGATAGACGCGCGTGGCCCGACGACTAGAGCGGCCATAGATTTACACAGTGCCAACTGCATCGGCCGCGCGCACGTCAGCCGCGTGCGTTCAGCCGTGCGCGGCTGCGATCGGCCGCAATTAGGGTTTCCATCTGACAGGCGTTTGCCACATTTGACAGGCATTTTAAGGCTTAGACAGGCATGCGACCGGCGGTAAGCAGAGATAGGCATTTATGATTTCCGCTGTGTCACGAAAAAACAGTTACAGTACATTTATAGTCACAGTTTTTTAAACAATAGTCATGCATTTTCTGAAAAATCAGGCATTTTGTATCCTGGACAGGGTTCCTCCCTTACACAGATGGTAACCCTAGCCGCAACGCACGACAGTTTACCTCTAGACACGTTGTCTATCTGGGAGTGTGAGTGGATAAACGTACTATTATGTATTCTGTGGCTTCAGTTCCAATGGTAATTTTATTTAGAAACGTCAAATCTCCGTAACTGGAAACAACGGTCTGCGATAATGGACTTGTTTCCGGTTTTTATTTTACGGTTGCCATTTGACTTGCGGTGATTTCGAAATGAGCCTTAATTCGCTTTGCTGCGAAGTGTTTGCCATTCAAGTCGTGGTGTATTTGTGCTGTTTTGGGAATTAATTATAGCTATACAGTTAACTGTTCAGCTTTTCAGGGAAATTGTTATAGTATCGAAAGCTAATACTTCACACTCATTATCTATTGAGCCCGTACGAGAAAACGGAAAAACAGAAAAAACACGGAAAATTAAAATAATACAGATTTAAGTCTCAACAAAACTATAGGTTTGTTTATTTCTTTTCAAAATTTACGTCACCAGCCATAAGACGTCCACTGCTGGACAAAGGTCTACCTTAAAAGGAGGGGTTGCTATCATCCCCACGCTTGGTAGAGGTGGCTTGGGGAACGCACTATGGTCACCACCGAGACACTGCCGCCCATCCTCCAGTGGTTCTGGGTGCAGTTTTAGGACATACTCACCCAGATTCAAATTTACATCATCGTAACATGTTGTAAATATCTATAGATATTATGTAGTATATTAATTAAATAGGATTAGGTACGCGAAACGCGGTATATTCCTATTTATATTTAACAAAAAAACTGACAAATATTGTAATCAATCTAATGCACCTCGACAAATACATTTTTGAAATAAAAAAAACTTATGCTAATTTCAAAAATTATAATAAAAATGTTTTCACGTTGCTTCTCACAATAATTAACCGCAGCTAACAGTGATTCCTATATACGACAGCGAATAAATTGTAAAACAAAATGCAACCAAACTTAAAATAAAAATATGACAAAATTGCGCGACTTCGACGCGAAGCAATGTTTTCGAAAGTTAATCCACTGCGCCCGTAGTTTTTATTAAGTTACAGTAAAACTGTGCAGCGAGTGAAACTAGTCGGGAATTTTTCCAAGTTTCCGGCGACACGATGCTAGCGGACTTTCACCTTAACAAGGAGTCGGCTCCAATTCAATTAGTCGAGAAACTTCGACCGAGACGGACGAATTACGGCGGTTCACTTTTGAGACAGTGTGAGTTCGTCAATTTTGTACAAAAATGACGTTATAACACACAAATATTGCTAAAATAGTAATTAGACTATTTACTTGTTTACTTATTGCTAAAATAAGCAATAATTTTGTGGTTAAAGGTATTTTCAAAAACAATGTCAGTGATCCTGGTGATTTTATTTTATCAAAAGTAATTGACTTATTATTTGTAATTTAATAATTATTGACTTGTAATTTAATAATTAATAACTTGTAATTTAATAATTAATAACTTGTAATTTAATAATTAATAACTTGTAATTTAATAATTGACTTATTATTTAATAATTATCAATAAATATGTTTATCTGTTTATTATTATAGCCATATATTTTTATGTCTTTTATATACAGGGTTAGTCCTGATCCTTTTAAGGGCATATCCTGTATACCAAAACAAACAACTATTACTATGGGGCTAACATAGAAATCACGAAAAAAATATCTGCTGTTCCATACAAAAAGTTCATCGACGTTGGGCAAAATGTATGGAACAGATGTTTTTTAACGTATTTTTGTAGTTGACATAGAATTCAGTCTGATGACGTCTTTCAATTACATCACGGCATCCAAATTCCGTACTTTATTTCCAAAAGTACCGTATCAAAGGTCGTTGCTGTACTACTCCGTTTTTACCCCAGGGAGCGTCGGTTTCCCAGCGATTAGAGCTTCGAGCCCATTTGATGTATTCATCCCCTTTGAAGCAGTAGGAAGCTGCGAACAGAGATAAAAGTACTGGCTTAATGTTGGCGCTGAATTTTAGAGCGAAAATTTTACGTTCGATTTCAGAATTCTACCACTGTTTGTAGTATAAGGAATGTTTTAGTACTTTCAAAATGTTAGTACTACTCTGACAAAGAAGAAGGGTTTATATTACATAATCTTTGTTCAACATTTTCATTTTATATGCACTTTTATTCACTTTAAACCAATGTGATAAAAATAAAGCACAGATTTCTTCACTTTAATAATGTGTACAAATGCATTATTAAGATGATTACCATACAAAATATTGATCCCATATACAGCGAAAAAAATGTAAAGGTTACATCATTTTAAATTTCGAAATGCAGTTTACATTTATTTATTATATCAGATATTATCATAAGATTACATCGTTCATCTGTACCTACCTATTTAGTTTCTACGGCTTAGATTTGTATAGGTCTATAATAATTTGGTTGCACTTACTTAACGTTTCAGTCACACAATTATACTTAGATTTTTTTTTTAATTAACAATTGATTTAATGATTTTATCGTAGTAATGCGTTTCTATGGGGCCTTCGTTCAGTAGTGAACTTTCCCGGGCTGATAATGATGATGATGATGATGCGTTTCTAAAAGTCAACAACAACTTTTAAAGGAACAAACAAAACTTTAGGAAACATGAGTCCCTAACATTCACAAAATGCTATCACGTTAACAATACAATCGGTCCCACGTTGGGCGCCAAAATGTCGTTCTCACACAAATTGGCGCCCGAACCGGTCTTACCTTAAAATTGACAGCGCCACCTTGCGTCTACGCGAGGAATTGTGCATCGAGGCGACACTTCGTGACCAAACTTCGGTATGAGTAGACGTGTTGTGTCACCTAACGAAATACACCGAGAATTCGTACGAGTTCTTGAATTCAACAAGCGTTTTACGTAATGCTGTTTTGTATGCTGTAGCGTGAAACGTCTTCAGTTGGAGAGAAAGGTTTCAATTGATTCTTTTGCTTTTACCACAAGGTATAAAATTGGTCCATCTTACTACCTATATTTCTTGTTATTCCATTCTGTTTCATAAATAAATTTAAGTTTCTTAAATTCTAGAAATTTCAGTTATTACTACGAAACGTGTACGTGCGTACAATAAATAAATATTTAAAAAAAATTGGTAATGGTTGGATATGACTAATTCTTTTGTATCATTCAACTCTTAAAGACGCAATATCCATACTATAAACACAAACTTGTACTTTGTACGTGACCGATATTTATTAATAACCGCCAATGAAAATAAACTATAGTCGAATTCATAATTAGACGGACTAATCTAACCTTTGAGTGTTGCTACTTTTTACCCTGCGATAAATAGATTAAGTCTGTTAACTTATGTCAAGAAACTTAATCTCTTTATTTATTTATTTTACTTCTGTTAACAAACTTAATAATTTCACACCAGTGAATTACTTCGATATTTTCATATTAGTCTTTGTAAAAACTGTAGTTCCTGACTTACGTACGATTTCAATCTTTTCAAGGTTGTAAACTTTAGTTTAACGGCACTTAATAATTATTTAATAATTCTTTTGAACGATAAGAATCCTATCACTACGGTTTTCAGCTGGCAGCATTATTTTGAAAAGTGATGTTTCAATCTGTCAGTATAGTCTGTTTAATTATAAATCCGAGTATAGTTGTGTCTAGCTCAGGATACAACTTGTAAACTTAACTTTTTTATCATAAAACTAGTGACCTATTCGATCTTTATAAAGCACACTTCGCTTCAAACATCAAAGTCCATTATGCCTTTCAGTCAATAGAAGATAATGGAGATTACTCTAGCGTTTTGTTTACTATGAGAGTGCAGGTATACTAATAATAAACGGACAATTCAAAGAATAAAGACTGCAAAACTTGACTGAAGTCATGAGCATATATTCTGGGCAAATATTGTTAAGCAGACAGAACGGTGAGAACTAAAAGGTAGAAAGTAAAACCAGTTTAACGAAACTGTAAGTTTCAAAGCTGGGGGTATAAAACCTCTGTGAAATAAAGCTAAAAATGTTACGTGATTTTAAAATTCTTCGAAAGTGGAACGCAAACTGTAATCCACTTGAAGAACATTACTCAGTTGTGTAGCCCCGACGATCGTCCTATTTCAATGGAAGGTTATATACTCAGATACTATAGTCTATATACTATTATCTTATGTTTACTTGTATATAACTAATGTAGGTCCAAGTGGCAAAAAATCACGATTCTTATTCTTAAGATTTGACAAGGACGCATGCGTGAGGTCGGTAGCTCCGCCTTAGTGGGAAAAGGACAACTAGTGAAATCACAAGGTGGTCTTGAAATCAGATTTAGAAGAAGATTGATTTCAGATAAAATGGTAATCAAAATAAGAGGTTTCGTATCAATATTATTTGTTGCAGACCTTGAGTTTGAAAAATTGCAATCAATCTGTGTTTGTGAGAAAATTATTTTGGATTGTGGGTTTTCATTTAGGTTTATATTTTTTGACAGTATGTGCTACCCCAAAAACAAAACAGAGATTAAGTTTTTCGAATAGTGTCCACGTCTATAATTTGTGGTTAGAATCAAATTAAAAAAAAACTTTATTCTTGAAAACATCGTTGGGCATTACTTGATTGTTTTTATGGTGTGACCAAATTTAAAATGAAAAATTTCTCCCATTTTTTTTTAAATAATATAGACCATCATGGTATACTGTGTTAATTATTAATTAAAACTTGAACTACCGTTGCTTAATTACCACATTAACGTATTTAGCCGTGAAACCACAGAAACTAAACTATAATATAAAAAACAAATATTAAAAAAAAACATTTATTTCGGGCTTCACCCATATCACATTAACAACTTAATCATAATAGTATCAAATAAATAATAAAATTAATGTTCCTAAACAAAAACAGAATAATAATCACTAAATAATAAAATAATAATAATAAAGTAATAATGTACCCTGATTAGTTGTAAGTTGTCTTATACTTCTGGTGTGCAATAAATTTGTATTGTATATTAAACAACTCGACTATGACTGGACTACTGTATATTTTAATTGAAACAAACACAAAAATCTAATAGGTACGAGTATAATCTGTTGAATTTTTAGATCTTAAAGAACTTCAATTTAATATTCTTGTAATTGTATGCTAAACACATTAAGTCAGCTTCCGTCTTATTCCATGGCCCTTGTTGAAAAGTAAGTATAACCAATATTTATGGGTACGCTTTAAAGCTAACAAATCACTGTAAACCTTTACGAGTACCTATGACTTCAAGCTTAAAACATTTGCCTTGTGCTCATGGAAATGAATAATCCCTGTAAAAATAAAAACTTTCTTCAAAGTCACTAAAATTTACTAACTGTATTGCATAAACACTTGCCAAAGGCATTGTGCTGCATATAAACTTTGCGTTCATTAATTTTCATCTCACATGATTCAAACTCCGGCTTTTCCAACAAAATCACGGTCTAGTATCTTTTCCACTTTCCAGTCTTCTTTCCCTCGTCAAACTTTAATTCATTACATGCTGAAAGTACGAAAAGTTCGTATTTTTAATTAAAGATACTCAGACCGCCCTGAAGCCTTGACTCAGTGAGACGTGGTTGGCTTATTTTTTTTCGGCACACTCATTCCCGCCTCTGCGACCCTCCCAAACAAACAGCCGTCTACTTTGAAAACAATTTTATTCAAACTGAAAAACTAACTTTCCAGCTTCATGATAGAGCTCAAACTCTGGAAGCTTTGAAATGGATTTACGTCCTTTTGTTGTAAGCTAGAAGGTTTTCAGTTCATTTCATGAAAACGGAGACAGGCACGGAGGAATAGGATCAGTTGACCGCGAGCTTTTCGCGCGGGTGGTCGCGTGTAGGGGTGTTTTTCCGTCGCTGATTTCAATCCCGGAAAAGTTTTCGTCGATTGACTCGTTCGACGTTTTTGTGAAAGTGGGTTTTTAATATGAAACAGCTGTGAAGAGACTTAAAAAGGTATGTTTTATTGTTTGAATTTGAGTCTATTCGAATTTGTTAGGAAAGCTAGATGAAAATATACGAGTCGGTTCTCAAGGGAATTTTACGCCTGCATTTGAGGTAAGGAAATTCGCTTTACAGGCATGCATTAAGTTGGTGGATAGCAAAATGTACATTTTATTTATGTATCACGATATAATACTAGCACTACTATTTCATGATGATAAATTGAGTAAAAATATCTTCTTAAGGTTTTTTGCTAGTAAAATAATGCCAAATAAGTTTTTTAATAGTAAAAGTAATTGAGTAATTATTTATTGAGCTCTACTAACATTGAATCATTATACAATGTTTATTCTATAGTCATAATAAAAAAAGCTTTAACGATACTTATTCCAAATTTTTTTTTTCCGACAGATCAATGTTTAATAAATTAATTGACTTGTTTATGTACTTCTTTTTCTTGTACAATATAGGTTAATAAAACATTTATATGTACTTTTACAAGAGCACATAAGTTAAGTAACTTACAGTACATTTTCCAAATCAAACTAAAGAGAGGCGACTTATTTCGCGCGAAGTTGAAGACTGAATATTTCCCTAAATTTCCACTCGACCTGAAAAGTTCGGGCGGTCGCATTCCAAGAGTGTTGGGTTCTGAAAACTCTGAAACTTTGCCGGCGCCAGGCGCACCGTCACGCCATCATTGCTATTTATTTATTTACTGAAAATCTTATTTAATTTAAACTTTCAGTATCATACACAGACTTCTTTATCCCAGTATAGTTGAGAAGAGACTATCTGCCTCGGCTGAGATTTTAACCTTGAAATTAAGATTTATTTCGAAGTATTTAACACAGAGAAAACTTTGTTACTATAAGGGTATTCGAAACATTTTATTTTCCTTAATTTCGGGCATTTTAGATTAGAGATAATAAAAATATTATTAACTAGACCAAACAATTGCGTTCGTAAGACAAATTAACTCATCAGAAGTGGTAGTACGTTTTGGGGAACAAAACTTTACTACTCTCCCCCCTTTACATGCTCTTTCGACTCTACAAAATATCATAACTATTATTTCGTACATGTTCATACATTTTCTTGTTGCCAATTGCATTAAAAATTAGTAGAATGTTTGGTGACATTATAGATTATTATATTTAGGCTTCATGTTAAGCCTAAATAGACGTACAAATCAAAGATCCGTTGCTGTCGTTATATAGATTTCTTTAATCTTTATGTGTCTTTATGTTTTTCTTTGTAGTGGTAGGACTTTACTGCAGAGTCCGCCCGGGGAAGTACCATACCTTTGCCAGTTATTCAACTACCAAGCAGTAGTGTGCAAGCATTACTGTGTTCCGGTTTGAAGGGCAATGTTACCAGATAAATTACTGGGTATGAATAGATTTAACAGGGTGACGAGCGCAGTGCAGTGCGGCGCAGGATTGTGTTCGCAAGTTCACAATTCTGGCACTGCTACTGCTAGTGACAGGCGTCACGCTTACCACCAGGCGAAAGTCTAGTCTCGTCACTTGGCAAAAAAAACAAGCGACTTTCTGGCCAAAGTTACATAAATTGTACAGAGTGCCTAGTGCGAGTGTTACAAAATTATTCCAATAACTTCACCATCGCGTGAACAATTTTTCAATTGATATTGTAGTAAAGTATACTCGAATTTACGCGTTGAACTGTCATAATGCTCGTTCGCACTCGCAAAACGCTTGAAACGACCAATCATGAGCGCCAACGTTTTCACTTTCGAGTGAAGTTCTTGCTCGATGGTCGATAGAGACGACGTAAAAAAACTCACACTCACATATTGTGTTTGATATGTTTGACACTAGGTGGCGCTGCTCTTATTTCATAAAAAATGTAGTTTACGTTAACGTGAACGAATACCTAAACGCTCTTGGAAAATCTTGCACTAGGCACTCTGAATAAATGTAGTCACGTAAATTGATGATTGAAAAAGGTGGGCTTCTCGTATGATATTTGGTAGAGTTAGAAATTAAGCAGAGTACGCTTCTACCACATCAGAAGTAATAAGAAAAATAGCGAATTCAAGAAAAAGTTTACAAAATAGTTCTAATACTTAAATAAAATAAAAAATTTTTTTTTTTGCATTCTTTGATAAAAACCTGAAAGTATAGTTAGCTATACAAGTAAAAGTATACATTATCAGCTCAATCTAAAGTCGACAATAAATACCTTGCTCTAAAAGTTATAGAATAAAGACATATTTTTTATAAAAATAAAAATAAGCTATAATTATAATTTGCTACAAAATAGGCACATGCCTATCGTAAAACAAAAAAAAAGTAGCGAAAATTAATTAAACATTAAAATATTTCTTCTATAAAACAATAAAAAAACAAATTTTATCATCCGAGAAAAGTATTCTAGCCAAAATTGCAGTAAGTATATTTTAAGTTCACGGTGAACTGAGATTTCTTACTCTAGACTTCCCTATATATCCCTCAAGCCCCTTGACCAATTTGGTCTTTTATATTGAAACTTGTAGAGCGGCTTAGGCTGTGCGTTGTTTGTCAGTCAGTCAGGACTTTGATTCTTATTATACGTCAGCTTCCCTAAGAAATGTTAAATTTATAGGAGGTAAAGTTTAGAAGTAGATAAATAAATTTAAAGGTAGATAAATGTTTACAATCAAGTTAAATCAATAAAATACTGCTAGCGTGAGTTTTAAACAGATTTTTAATGTTTATGTAGTAGCGACTTTCTGGCCGAAGTCGCAAATATTGTACTGAATAAACGTCGTCACATAAATTGGTGCTCGAAAAAGGTGGGCTTCTCGCAGGATTGTAGGTAGACTTACTAACAAAGTGGTATATGCTTCTACTACATCTGACTCTGAAAAGTAATAAAAAGTTAATAATAATAAAATACCCGTTAAACATAGGAAAGTAATTAAACTACTAAACTTTTACCACAATTTTGCCTAGTTGCAATTTTATAGTTTAATGTTTTGAATTCAAAACACATATCACCTAAATAATAATGATACACATGGATATTAAATAGACATTAATTGTTACGAATAAATAATTAGGTATATTACATAAAATTCGTTCGTAATTAAATAAAAAAAACTCGTTTCATACATTTTGTTTTTTTATTTACCAAACTTGAGTTCTCAGTCCGAATGACGTCTGCGTTAGAATTTTACTATCAGAAAAATATGGAATTTTAGCTAAAATTGCAGTAAGTATATTTATATCTATAAACTAGTAGAGTAGTAGTTCGCAGCGAAGTGAGACCTCGCGACTCCCATATCTTCCAAGCCTTTTGACCAATTTTGTTCAAATTCTAACTTGATAATTTCATTTGCACGAACTTCTTATTAAACAAAATTTCATAAAGTTCAGATCAACGATTTGCAAGTTTTCATCAAACAATACATACAAGCGCCGTCTCCTCCCAGACCCAGAGAACTTCATTTCGCTTCGGTCAAAAATGTGACAAAATAATGAAAAAAAACTACCTGTACTATTGTTAGCATTCGGTCCGACGATAAACACGGGGTTACTGTCAGGAATATCAGCATGAATATCCGCCTTATGAAGTTGTAAATTCGGAATTTTCGGTATAACTGCCGTGTATCTGATTTCCTCTGAAAATAGAGTTTGTTTTAAATGAAAGCAGCTATTTAGCTCAATTGACTAGGTCGGATGTCACGTCGAATCGTTTAGATTTAAATTGGACAAGCGTTCATGAACAAACAAATATAGATGCTAATGGGTGATGGCGTTAGTAATTTTTTTTCGCGGCAACTAGGTAAACATGAGTGGCATATTTTTTTTTAATACTTGCATAAATGTACAATAATAAAACACATTCCTGTTTATATAAGTAGACACTAAAGAAAACACAGCTCTGCAAAGGCATGCGGTCAGTGACCGTATTTTATAGGTAACCATAACCATTCTTTAGCAGTGGGTACGCATGGGCGGCATGGAGGATACTCTGTGGTACGCGGAGAGGCAGAGGCGAGCCTCGGCTTGTCACCACCAATGGTTAGTTATTTAAATGCAATGGAGTGACAAGTCTAGCAAGACGTTCGTCTGGTGGTAAGCATCATGCCTGCCTATAGCAGTCCTAGAATTTTGTGAGCTTGCGAACGCACTGCACTGAGCTCGTCACCCTTAGATATTGGATGCCCAGTAATTTCTTTGTAGCACTTGGAATACTTACGGTATGTAGCGGTTGTAAAGTCTGTTAAAACAATAGGTTCTTTTCCAGTCCTCTTGTATCTAAATGACGTGTCCGTGGATCGTTCGCTGAGACCGTAGATGTTGAAAGCTAGTACGACGTTGCCCGTGTCTTTGTTGACACTGAAACATAGATGAAATAATTACTGCAATGATGGACAACGACATGAAACTGGATTGGACGTGGGCAAAGACATAAGTCCTTTTGACTGATCGTTCGACTTCCCCTCACATGAAAATTAGTAGTTTTAAAACCACTGCAAGTACGTCAGAATCTCATTGTATTTCATATCTCAGATTGCGCGATCCCAGTAATTGGCCAATTGCAAACATAGACGTTACCTCGTCTCCTGTCCGCAACGGTGAGTTGTGTTTGTAGGAGAAATTATGTTCACAAGCCATCAACAGGCTATCTGATCTGGAAGTGCGTACCTATGTCTTAAAAGGGCGTCCAGAAAAGCCAAAGGACAGGCAGCGTCCTCTTGGTTAACGGTGGTGAGCATTCTGCGTTCTTCAAGGCGCCTGTCGAGCTTTGTGGATTATAGCAATTCTCTTGTGGCGTAGCTTGTCTAGGTGATTCTAAACGATCACCGAAGTTAAGCAACGGGTGTCCGGTCAATCTTCGGATGGGTGACCGTGAGTGGCATTTATTTCTGAGCGCTATCGTGTGTCGGATGACACGATAAATTGTTGGTCCCGGTTGTTTGTTCTAGTTTATATAACAACAACCGTCAGCCATGTCAGAGGCCTTCGGGCGGCTCATTAACTCTGGCACTAGGGCTGGCCACTCAGCCTATACGAACTTACTTACTTTTTTATTAAAGAAAAGGCCTTCATCCAGCAGTGGACATCTTCTGGTTGATAATGATGGATGATTTGGTTCCGCGTGCCCTTGTAGCGACCTACATAAAGTGCCATGCGTGTGCGCAGCTATGCGCGCTGCGAAACCGGCGACTGCGCGTAAATATATCGTGATTGTCACATAAATTCATACCTATTGATACTTACATTTATGTACGATAAATACACTAATATTTGTAACGGTTATGGAAGAGTGAGGTCTTCTGTCACAAGTATTTCTGTACTCAAAAGAAGGCCTCCACACCACAACTGTTGTTTAAAACGTGTATTCTAATGTAATAAACATATTTTAATTTTTCATTGTCATTTGGACCGGGTTGAACTAATGTTATACTTACTAAAAGTCTTTAACTTCAGCATTGTTCAATCCACTTATCTGCCAGTTATTGAATATTACACTCATGTTCACCAAGGGTAAGTATTGGGTATACCTCTCCAAAAGGAGAGGGTCTGGCGCCGGACTCTTTGCTATGGAACATTGTGCGTTTTCGGCGAAAAAGTTTCTAATGCAGTGAAGATCACGAACTTCGCAGGGCCGGTAGATGATTTCTTTGTTATTTTCTTGTTCTTGAATTCCTGGTGAAAGGAAGTTTTTTTTGTTACATCTTAGAAATGAAATTGTCTTTATTTTGTATTTTTTTTCTTATGAAACTAACTAGTATATATTTTAATTCTTAGAGGTTAGTTACTTGTACATACTACGCGGTGGTGAACCCTGAATCTCACACTAGGTGAGTCCTGTCCTGTGAGATTCAGTGCCTCCCTTGTGCTTATTGTAATTAAATGTTATCTAAAAAGTTAAGTAATACAAAAACCAACAGGAATAAAAGAAAAAGAAAACATAGCATTATAAGATAATGAGTTTGATCAAATTTTGGTGAGGAAATAAGGAGTTTTTTTATTTTCAAAAAATTAAAAAAAAAAAAATTGAATTGTTTTGTCTTTATCTCGACGTCGTTTTCCATCAGGCGATCAAGTTGTCTACCAATTCTACTATACAATAAATCTTTATTTTACCACAGAAGTGAAGATCTTATAAACTAATCATCATTATAACACAGTACGACAGTACACGGGCAGCCTTATCACGTCGAGCAATTTCTTCTAGGTAACCTTTGGATGGGCTGGACTAACGTAGGTATTTAGAGTTAGGTTAGTTTGGTTGGTTGGTGTACATTATACAAAGGTAATCATAACACTTTATAATAACATAATTATAATGTAAAAATATATATGCGCTTACCCACTAAATTCAAGACATCGTCATAGTCCCTACTCTGTTCCTTATAGTTTTCGGCATCCCTATTTCCTTGTGATAAATTACAAAAAATAAAGAACAAGATTATCAAACACAACTTCATTGTTTAACTCTGTTTAAAAAATAATAAAAATGCGTGATGCAAGTTTTTATGTCAGGTTAAAGTTGCGTGTATAAATTGATTACAACCAAGATCTAAATTTTAAGTGTAAAAATGTGCAATGATCTCTCGATACTGATTAGAAGCGATTATAATTTTATTTAGGTTACTAATAACATGCTAGCATGCATGCATTTTAATTCTGCTAAGTTATTTGTGTGCCAAGATCTTGTAGCATTACGCATATTACAGAAGCAGATCTCAAAGATTCCTAGCTGAAATGGGACTTGGCCGGCCGTTAGCCGTATGCCAGTAAAACTTGGAGGATTTAGCTCAAAGACTATAAATCCTGTTGACTGATCGTCTGACTACCCCTCACACGAACTTTTGTAGTTTAAAACCACTGCTAGCCACTGCGAGTACGTCAGAATCTCATTGTATTTCATATCTCAGATTACGTCATCCCAGTGATTGACCAATCGCAAGCATAGAACGTTACCTCGTCCCCTGCCCGCAACGGTGAGTTGTGTTTGTAGGAGAAATTATGTTCACGAGCCATCAACAGGCTATATCATCTGTGATTTAATCAAAGTAGAAAAGATTTGGGAGAAAATAACCATCAAGTGGAGTTCTAGCGTGGCGTGGCTGCCTGGTAGACCCCGCAAGATATGGAGCAATGAATTGGACACCTTCGACAAAAATTGGGTTATTATTGCACAGAATTGGAAAAGTGGGGAGGAGCCCCGATTTGCCCAGCAGTGTGATTGGATATGCAAAATACAAGACAATTCAATGCTAAAAATACAAGTAAGCATTTATTTCAAGCAAAACTGTGAAATTTTGAGCATTTGGATTGTCTCTACTTTAATCGGTCTGGATACAATCTTTTTGTTGTTTTGTAGTAGGGTAAGTAGTCTATATAGTTTGTCTTAATTATTATATGCTTATGCGTAAAAAAATATATATTTGAAAGCGTTAAATGTATCAGTCGGTTGTATCACGAAACCCTTTGTTCATTCTTGGACAGCTGAGATATCGATACGCTTAGAAACAAATGCCCTAACGGTGGTTAGCATTAACTTTTAAGCAGAAAAATCATTACGCAAAGTTTAAGGCTCTCTAGGTTTACGTAGCTGTGAGCGTAAAGGCTCAGTTGGGCTCGCACATCTACAGCGTGGCAACTGAAATATAATTCATCATCGGCCCGGAGACGTCCACTGCTGAACGAAGGCCTCCCCTTTAACTGAATTAAAATTATGTTAGTATAATAATTATGATGATTCATTTGTAATTTACGAAAGGTTAAATGATTTTTGCAATTCAGTGCGTTCCGGCCTGGGCCGTCCTAATGTGCGCGAGCCTTAAATACTTGCTATATTGCTGTATATTAAACCAAACGCAGGTTAGTGTGCGAAGGAGCTAGCCTTCTTCAACGGCGCAACTTTTACAAAATAAAGGCCTATGCCACAAGATGTGGTTCGACTTGAGTCTATCACACGATTTTCAGAAAATGAACCATGCGCTTTAGATCCTTTAAGTATCTGAAAGTAGGTAGGTAAGTCTAAGGACATTTTGGTGACATATTTGGATCAAAATTTACTGTTTTAGAAACTTTGTGACATTACTCTTAGCGATTTTCCGATTGCAATTTTTCATTATGTAATGATATCCAGTAATTATAAATGTCTGGGTGAGATAGCGGTGCACCGTATTTATTATTCTAGAGATAAATAGGTTAAGGTTAAGAAAATCCTATATATATTAATACGCGTATAATATGTGAGTGCTTATATTTGCTTTCTTGTCATAATCTTAATGTCGCAGCCAAATTGCAGAATACGCCGTATTACATAACGGCTAGCCATTTTAAACAACAGCGCCATATTATAGATCGGCGTGTTAACGTTTAGCCGGATTGTAATAAGACTGAAAGTAAGTCCGCCGCATTGTATGCGTGCTTCGCGTTCTACAACACGGCTAGCCATAATGTAATTGAGCGGGTCATTATCCGCCGCTTTGGCAATCAGTAGTTCAAATTTTGAACACTCCCAGCGCCTTGGCGCATTGATAACACAAGTGTCACTTTTTTTTTGGTTAAAACATATTGTTTGCCTGCTATCGACTTACCGAGTGCCCTTTTATTAACATAAATTTATATTTTTTGCTGAATACCATATTATTATGATAAACATTTTGCATTGTAGGCAGCTATAATACAATTTGGCTATACATAGGCCGCCGTATTGTAGAACGCGTTGAAATGACAATCTGGCTAAACGTTACCCGGCCGTATTATAAAACGGCTCGGTTTTGTAAAATGGCTAGCCATTATGTAATACTGCAAATTTTACAATTCGTCTGCGACTTTAATACTACATTAAATAATGTAGTATTATTTACACGTTATCTTCTACAAGTATGCTCTATATAGCTATAATATCCTGGCCAAAGTCACAAATATTATACTGGATGAACGCAGTAACATAGACCGACGTCTTCAGAAGTAAAGCCTCACGAAGAGTTCTGGGTAGACCTAATAACAATCCAGAGAATGACCGTTGGACCACTGGATCTGAAACAAAAAGTTTAAACTAACGGTTGGATCACGAGCAACAAACGATTCATAATGTATGGAACAGCAGATTTTTTTCGTGAATTCAGGGTTGGCCGCATAGGAAACGTTTTTCATAATAGAGCTGATACATCAAAGACCTTCTTTTGGATAAGTGATAGGTACAGGTGACTTTCAGCTTAGTGATAGTAATAATAGCAATGGTGAATGTAATTTTTAACTGACTTAAAAAAAGGACCAAAGGTTCTCAACTCGGAAGCAGGTTTTTATGTTTCTTACCTCTGGACTCATTTATAAATATTTTTTTACTTATTAATCATAAACGATTTGAAAAATTCACTTTTATTTGGAAGTATATACTTTCAGATTAGTCTCATAGAAATTTCTCCCAAATCTGTTCAGTAATTGGTTTTTAAATCAAAATAACTGGAAAAAATAGGTCATCCGAGTCCAGATGTGTGTGTGTCGAGTAGGTTTTTTTTGAGTATTTGTTCTAAGGATCTGCAGTTTTTTTTTCCATTTCAGAGTTGATTCCATAATAAAAGTTGTTCTCAATGATGAGCACTAATTACCTACCTCCTTTCGGTAAGTAATAACATTTTATAGAAATGTACACAAGACAATCAACATAGAAAATATTTTTAATTGTATAATTATGTGTAATTAAGACACTAATATAAATGTTGTATAAGAACATATAAAAATGTGTTATATTAATGCGACGCGTACGACGTTGTACGTACTTAGTATAGTCCTACTTTTGTATTTACATTATGTTATTTCTAACGCTTTGTACATGTGCATTTAAATAAATAAATCAATGCATAATTCTACGATAGGTACAAAGTTATTTTTGCCATAATCCTGTTCCTACTCAGCATAATGTCATGGTGGTTGCGAACAGCCAGCTCTGGTCTTCCATTGGAACCGGACGGATTGGCGGTGACGTCACCCACTGATGCCACATAAATATTAGGTGATATGGCGAAATTTTACCTGAACTGTTATAGGCCTTTGGTCCAATAACCAGTGCTGGGTTGCTATCAGCAATATCAGCATGTATGTCTGCTTTGTGCAGCTGTAGATGGGGTACTTTTGGTATAACTGCGGTGTAAGTTATGCGGTCTATGGGTTAGAAAAAATATAAGAAAGACTAAAGATTATTATAATACTCTTCTTCAGAAGAGTTACCGATAGAGAAGATGAAGAAAGGTTCTTGAGTAGAGACCCTGAACCGAGCGCAGCCACGAAGCGCAGCGTAGGTAGGCCTGCCTCTAAGTGGACCGACGCCATTTGTTTTCTCACAGGATGTGCAGAAATTAGAGTTTGACCACGAGAACATGTACCAATATCCTCGTGGTCATACTGGTATGACAAACTAGTATGATCACGAGGAAACGGTGGATGAGCATTGTAAAAGTCGCGGGCACACGGTGGATGCTAATCGCAGGTTTTCGTACAGTGTGGCGGGCTAACAGGGAGGCATTTGTTCAGCAGTAGTCATCTCCGGGCTGATAATGATGATGATAGCTGGGTAAGGTTTATAAAAATGGGGTGAGCCGAACACGAAACAGCTTTAGTCTTTTAGTCCTAACCTATTTTTTTTATTCCACGAGTCAAATTCAAAAGTCAGAAGTCAAGCTAGAATTACTTAAGTAGTACGTACAAAAAAACATGGTAGTCGAGTTCGGAGACCAAGTTTCAAATCTAGACCCGTGCTAAAGAGTTCTTTGGCTTACTATATACTTAGAATTGGCTTTTCGGTTAAGAAAAATACTTATATCTTAAGGAAACTTGCATAAGTCCGGAGAAGAAATTCAATGGCATCAACCCACAACTAGGCTAGCGTGGTGGATACGGCTCATAGTCATCACTTCTCCCTAACACAAAAATTAAGTGCACGGTATTGATACGTTGGTAACAACTTCATTGAACTTAGAGCATTGTTTATATGCTAAAATGTATACGAGTATAAAGCAACTTACTAAACGTGATGGTGACGTAATCCGTTAAAACTATGGGCTCCTTTCCAGTTCTCTGGTATCTGAATGACGTACTCGATGACCTTTCACTCATACCCTTGACATCGATGGCAAATACAACGTTTCCAGTATCTTTATTTACACTAAAACGCAGAATAATATTTGATTGTGGCAGTCATCGTCATTTTCTTGCCCTGATCCTAGGTGGAGCCGGCACAGCATGATTCAAGAATTAAAAAAAGGAAGGAAAGAAAATTAAGTAGACTAAGGTCTCCACTTTTATGCAGCAGGGCCTGCGTGCGTCCCTTTTTATTCCGCAGGCATAGGCGAAATTAAGAGGGGCCAATCGGCCAACGCGGAAGACCGTCGCGGTTGTCGCGGCGGTCGGCAAAATACTAACGGTATGGATTAGTATTTTAATGTACATTAATGAAACGCGCAGTACTAACTAACGTTACTTAACTTTGAACATCCTAGTATTTACCTAAGCCCACTTACTAAAACTCCTTTACTCTTGCATCATTCAGTCCGCTGGTCTGCATATTGTTTAGTATAGCAGTTATATTCACAGATGGGAAGTTTACAATATTTCTCTCCAAAATCAAAGGGTCTGGAGCTGGGCCCTTTGCTATAGAACACTGGGAGTTCTTTGCAAAAAACTCTCGGATGCAGTCCAAGTCGCGCAAGTCGCAAGGATGATAAATAGTTTCTATGCTATTTTCGCGTAGACCTTAAAAATTCAAGAATTACATAAAGCTGTTAAAACTATTCGTTTCGAAAAATATTAGAACTAAATTAAAGAAAATTACAGAAACAAATGTTGGTAACCTCAAAATATAGATATAAACAAATTCTGGTAATCTTAAAAAAATAGAAAATAAAAACTTTAAATTTAAACAAATTTTTGTATTCTCTAATGCAGAGTATCATTGTCAACTCTCTTCCATTAGTACAACAACGATCCAATAAAAAAAAACAGTTTAATATCTTTCGAGTAACATTTTATTGTCCACTGTGCATAACTTTTATTGTTTTGCGCAGAAGGTAAGCGCGTTTGTTAAACACCGTTTTTAAATAAAGCCCGAAGTGTCAGCCGATAACATACCTATTAAATTGAGATCTTCGTCATAGTCCCAATTGTTTTCTATACTTCCCATTGTAAAAACACAAAAACGAACCGTTAACAGTAACAAACAGAAATTCATATTTTAAGCAATGTTGGTCTAGTAAACTGTTCTGTAGAATTACTTATGGCAAATTACTATAGCAATATTGCAATCTTGTTTGCCAGATTCGATTTTTCGTAATTGTTTACGAATGAAGTGTTATTAGGTAGGTAGGTACATAATTATATCGGTCTAGTTACGTAGGTATCTCACGAAATCTTTTGTTTCTTATTTAGGACAGCTAATTAACATCATTATTTAATCAGTTTGCAAAATACAGATGGGGACAGGAAGTAGGTTTTAATTTAAAAAAAACAAGCCAAACGTTTTGACGCATGTCACCTAACTCGGTTCTGTCACTGGAAGAGACTCCGGGCGGGGTCGCGCTTGAGAGGGGCTCGCTCCCCTCAGGACCTCCCTTGGGTTTCGCGCTTTTTATATACACTCTACGGGAAGCAGCCTTGATTCGGAACTGGCACCCATTTTGAATCTGGAACTAATTCAAATTGGGTATACAATAGGATTAGATAAAGCAAAAATCACTCCAAACGGATATTATATCAAATGAACATTATACCATTTGAACATTAGCGCAACCGTTGTTATATCAAAGAAATGTAATTTGTAACAAAAATTATGGAAATTAAAAATATACAAAAACGATTATTATACGAAACGTTGTTCTTTCAAGTGAAATTATAGGTATGAAACGTAGTTATATGAAACGGCGGGACCCGCTTCTCCTGTTCACTTAAACGAAAACTCTTCTTTTAAAGACCCATTTAAACGCTTATCAACTTCAGTCCAATATCAATGATGGATTTTTGGAAAAGGAAAACATCGTGATGCACATGATAAAACCTACTCACCTAAACTGGGCCACCACGGTGGGTATGAGCCAATCGCTATTCGAAGAAAGGCCTACACACATCGAGGCGACGTAAATTTTAGACGAACAGTACTGTTCCCGAAGAAATTTTCATACGGGTAAGGCTGCATGTCGGGGATAATTTGAGGATAGAAATTGGAAGTGAATCATATTCAGCATATAGATTAATATTTATTTGTAGAATGTATATTTATTTGTGGAGTAAGGAAAAAAATTGCTCTCGAAATATCATGGCATAGAATTAAAGAAAAACCAACATTTATTTTATTAAACGTTTCATTCACAAAGGTGCGTTTCCAATGAAGCGGAGAGAGCGCAATAAAGAAGATACGTGACGAATGACGATTGACCATTCAAATTAGTTGACACAGAATGTATTTTAATGTGATTACCGCTTCTCCTATTCGCTTAAACCAAAACGGACCTTTAGAGACCCATTTAGACGCTTATCAACTTCAGTCCAAAATCACAGATGCTCTTTTGAATGTAAAGGGCGGAGAGAAGCTGCGCCTCAAAGAACACCCCCTCTTGTATCGAAATCGGAAGACGTCCGACCAGCGCAGCAAAACCCGTCACTACATCTGGATCTGAAGACAAGCAAAGAGAAACGTAAAAAATATTTAATAAAAAAAAAAATTAAATAGAATGCTACTGTTGGCAATTCTTTCGCTCACACATTATCGTTATTAGTTTTGGAGATACAACATCACTGATTTTGAATTTCCAAAAAGTAACATATCCTAGTTTATATCTTATCTTAATGTAAAAAATTACGTATATTTCATTTTATTATGATTTGATTTGACGATTTAAAGTGGATAAACCTGAATGTATTGCTTTTTGCCATTTTACTTTAAATGTTGATAGGTACATAATGCAGCGATAATACGCGCGCGCTGTGCCGCCTCGTGGCGTCGCCTGCGCGACACTCGCAATGGCCGTTTAGCCGTCGTGGCGGGCTTACTGGATAGCCGGCTCGTACAGCACTGGATGGATATACACTCGGTTGTAGCTACTTATACTTACAATTGAGTGTGTATCAATCTCTTGCTGGAAAAATATTATCTATAATTTTACTTACCTACTACTTTTTTTTTTTTTTTTTAATGAAATGAACTGCAGACGTAAATCCCGAACCAACGTACTCCAAGTTTATCTGATCGTTGAATAATTTAGAATTAACATCCAAACATCTACATTTCAAAACTAAAACTCGACAGATTTCTAAAGCCACGTTTTTGGTGCTATACTTTTAAACTCAGATACAACATTCCGCCATATTCGTTTTATAGTAACGTGCATCGCGTGTGACGCGCTATGAACACCTCTTTGTCGAAATAAGACATCTAGTTTAGGTGGAAATATTTCATGCGCACCTGGACTAGCAGCTAATTCAGGGCTCAGAAAGAACAGTGGCGTGCCATCTTGTATATCAACATGACTGTCTGCTAGGTCCAGTCGGAGGTCAGGAATCTTGGGTATGACTGCGGTGAAAGTGGCAGACCCTGCATCGAAACAGTTAACATTCATCAATAAAACCTTTAAAACCTATTGAATGATGAAACCGTTACCGTCTTCACACCAAAAAATAAGCCTGGCATAATTGATGCGAAAGCAACTCCATGCAAGTACCACACCAGTCACAGAATTTAGAGCTTAAATAATTATTCCGCCAATATAGTAAAGCAAATAAAATAAGCTCTTAACACTAGGTAGGTATTTTTTAAGATGAGCTCATTCAATTTTAATGTTAACATTTCTGAAATTTGGAGGAGCCAGCCTGGATAATACAAATTGACAACATGGTGCAAGTAGCTGCAGTGAAATATCAGAAGCTTGTTACACATAATAATCACGACAACATTCCGTTAATAATCATAGAACAAAACACAATCTATGTTCTAAAAGCTCTACAGGTACAAGAGTAAAAACCAGGCACTATAATCTCACAGAATAAGCCTCATCATCATCAGCCCGGAGACGTCCACTGCTGAACGAAGGCCTCCCCCTTAGACCACCACACTGTACGACAACCTGCCATTTGCATCCACCGGTTGCCCGCGACTTTTACAATGTCGTCGGTCCACCTAGTGGGAGGCCTTCCTACGCTGCGTCTTCCGGTTCGCGGTCGCCACTGAAGAACCTTTCTTCCCCATCGGTTGTCAGTTCTTCGAGCGATGTGGCCTGCCCATTGCCACTTCAACTTGCAAACCTTAAGTCTAATAAGTCAAGAATAAGTCTAATGATATCAAAACTAAAAGACTTGGTACGGAGTACAAACAGGTATAATCAGGCAGACGATATTGTGTTCTAAGTATGTAATAGAGTTCCGTTGAGCCCTATACTTTTCTTTCAGATACGGAGCCCTTTAAAAGTACTCACGAAAGTTGATGGTTGCAAATCCAGCAAGAATGATAGACTCCTTCGCTGTACGCCGATACCTGAGATAGGCTCTTGGAACCACTACGTTGAAATTTTGCAAATCAAACGCAAACACTAGATTGCCGGACTTTTTGTTGACGCTAAAATAAAAAAATTAAGTACTAGAAAAAATATACAAGAAATAACACAAGAAAGAGAGTACAAGAAAGGATTCATCCTGAGTGAAAAAGACTGTAATTTTCTAAATGTATATCAAAAATTAAAAAATAAGAGAAAAATAAAAGTAAGCCACAAGGTACAGTCCATAGGCTTCCAAACCAATACTCACTAAAACTCTCTAATTTTTGCACTGCTTAGCCCTCGAATTTGTAGACCCGGTAATGCTGCTGTTAAATTAGCCGATGGAAAAAATATTGTATATACGTCTTGATAGAGAGGATCGGGGATAGGTCCGTATGCAGGTTGACATTTCCCGTTAGAAGCAAAGAATTTTCTTATGCATTCCCAGTCGTCGAGAGCGCAGGGACGCATGAGGTTTTCCGGCTCATCATTTGCTGTGAAATATTGATACTTTACCATACAGTTAGTGCATAAAAGCATAGATCAGAGGCATTGCTAGCGCTCCTATATGTCCCTACGCCAATTTTGATGTATTAGGCAACGCTTACCTCTTGTGTTCCAATTTTCGCATTGTCATAGCAATGCATAAATCCTTGAACATTAGTGGCTAACACATACTACAATGAATGAAATTGGTCCTTGTGATACCAGCTTTAAGTAGTTTTATGCGCTTACTCATATTGTCAACAACATGCATACTACCTAATTATATACACAACTTTTTGGATTTAAAGTGTTAGAACGTGTATTTTTTTGATAAATATATTACGCAAAAGCTATCTCTCTTTCTCTCTTCAGCTATGCATAGTGATTTTGTGTAAACCAAATTTTGATGTACCTACTCACCTGTGGGTCCAGTGTAACCAAAAATGTTATCAAGCTCTTGATCACTCAATTGCCTTAGTCTTTGCTGATCATTTTTGCTTCCTGTGTTGTTATTTTCTATTATCAACAAAATAATTACGTATTAAGTATATCATATTAATAAATTAATCCGGTCAAACTACATCTTTGATAATTATCTAAATATCTGTGTTTACATAGTCAAATCTATTAAAAAGATCAAACTTACTTTTACTGCCAATGTATTTTTCATAATCATCATCAATCCTTGCCATATCGTCTTCATAGCTAGTTTCTTTCCTTTCCAATTCCTGATAATTTTTTCTTGAATATGAGTCCTTAGAGTTATAATATTCATTATATTTAGCTAATTCTGATTCGTGACTTACAGGAAATATGTCATCATGTTCTGTACAGCAGCTAACACTAAACATCACGAGAATTATGTAGCGCTCCATTTTAGTTTCATTGCATAATATTCAATACTAACCGTTTTATACTTTGTGTGTTGGTAATGAGATATTTACACGCATGTACAATGCGTGATTTAAAACAAAGCAACCAATAAGTAGTATTAAATTTAATCTATCATTTAATCTATTTGTGATTATTAAGTTACTATAATTTACTTTAATGATTTAATGATATAAGTATCTAACTAATATTATTTATTTATGTCGGTAGCTGAATACTTACCTACATTATTTAGAACCAACAATCAATTATATTTTACTACGAAAACGAACGTAGTTTTAAGTTACGAATGCACCGCATATGACAATACATTAAAAAACCCGGAAATTCTTGCTGCTTGAAACCCAGATATTGCTCGTACGCAGGTTCAAGTCTTGCCAAACGCCATAACGTTTCATACTGTCTATGCATTAATAACACAGTAATACCCAAAGTGTGTAAACATCTATCTCTCTCTCATAAATATTCACTAACGTGGGTTTACTTTGACACATTTTTGTACCGACCGTTTTTGTTGAAGTATCTGACTTAATTAAACGTGAGTAATCCGGTATAAATAAATAAAACAAAAACTATTAATGTTCACCGAGCTTTAGTCCTCCACCTCTCCTAGATTACCCCTCCCACTCCTCTACACTGATTCCCTTCCGCTCTTCATATACTCCTCCCTCCCTCCCTCCCTCCCTCCCCACTCCTCCCATTCATCTCTAGAATCGGTTTAATAGAAGTAATAATATCTACCTTAGATGTATACCTAAGTAAAAATAGTTTCAGATGAAAATATAATTTATAATTTATTTATTCATAATTATAATAATTAACAATTATATTAAATTATGCGTCGGACTCCGCACAAGGAAACCCGTTTCCCGGAAAACGGAAAAATGCCTCATGTCTATAGCAGACATCATAATGGACAGACAGATGGACACGGAAGTATATTTATATTATTAGAAGTTTTCTGTTCAGCAAGTGGACAAGTATAAGAATATCTTTCGGGCTAGTAACCCATTAGCTCATGCAAAAAGTGGTAATCTCGCCCGCGGCCCATATTTTAAGGCGGCCAGTTGCCACCGATGCCTTATTGTCACAATTTAGAATATCGCTGCTTATGGCCAGCAGGGATATTCGTAACTCAATCGGAAACATTTTCGTTCGGATCCGTATTATCCGTCTCAGTCCTACAATTAGGATGACAGAGACGAAGAATGAGGATCCAAACGGAAACCTTTTCGATTGGGTGTCTTATTCTATTGCACGATTTTCACAAATGCCATTCAAAGCATTTGTGTAACTAACTGTTAATTGCAACATAGTCAATAGCTTTAATTTTCCAAATTGAATTTTATGATTATGAGTCTGCACTTATCTTTCACTATTTATCTACGATTGTCTTTTAAAAACTGTGCCTAACCACTACTTGCTCTCTTCGTTAAAAAACCAAGATGCTAACGGTTTCAATTTTAATCGTCAGCTTTTTGTATTATTTTTTACTCTATTACTATTTGATACATACCAATGGTAGGTAATAGTAATTTATGATACTAGTGCGGTAGGTTGTTTTTTACAAACGAGTAGACGAATGTAAGCCCGAGACGAAGTCAAGAGCTTACATTCGTCAATAGTCACGAGTTTGTAAAAACTAATTCCGCACGTGTGTCATACAAAATTTTACAACACATTTGCGAGAAAACACTACAATAGATACATAGTGAAACAACCTTTATTATTTTGATTATAAATTAATAACAGTCAGAAAGTCGCAACTATAAATTCTTGCCACTGGCAAATGCACAAAGTGCGAAGCCATAATCCTCCTAGGAGGAAAGAAGAAAAAAAACTGAAAAGAAGAAATGAAAATGGCACGAATTTGGCTACATCTTTCGTTTCAATTTCTCTTAAGTATTAAACGTATTGAGCAAAAGCGCTTCCAAGGAGATTCAATCATTCAGATTATTTTTGGCTTATTTATTCTCGTAATGTGAAACTTCTGAAACTCCTGAAATGTGGAATTCATAATATATTTTATATTTATAGAAATAAAAATAAAAAACCGTAACGAATAGAGATAAAAGATCTTTATTGCCCGTATAACTGTATCTCCTGATTCCTATTATACTTCTCTTTTGGACTGCTTCCATAGTAAAAAATAATAAATATTTGTGTTTTTTTCCATCTTCTTTGTTTTCTTTGTACAGATGAAAAAATTTCGTTCCTCTATCAAAATTATGCCATCCACTACCATAGTTTACTCCTCCATCTTGCTTTTGTTCTGTTTCATCTGTCAACCCATTATTGGTTGCAATAATAACACTAGAGCCTAAACCCAAACAAAAAAAAACCTAATGTTAAATGTAAAGTTGATTCGCGTATTTCGCGTATGATATTACAGACAAATTACTAATATATTTTCGATGCGCATAAGGATGATTAATATTGTAATGTTCATAGACAATGAACATTTAATATAATTATTGAACTATAATTGTTTAACTGTACTATAGTTAAGCAATTATTATACTTAAGCATTATTTATTATAAGTGGATAAAAAATTGGTTCAACCATGTTCCTAGTTAAATTAATGAGTCTTTGTAAAATCTGTTTTCGTAGTTTAATTTATTTTCATCACACTTGCTCGTAAAGTGGATCTTATTACATCGGTTTTAGGCTCATAATCCAAGCTATTACGCACGCGTGCTTTTTACTTTACAATACGGCACTAGTGCTATAATAGGTATAACTCGGTAAAGTCAAGTTTGTACGTGACTGCAATTAGACGTATGTATACGAAGCACTCTCAATATAGCCGGGTAATACTTACAGTTTTTTTTTGTAATACCAACAAAGAGTTCTTATGCCGCTGAAGTAAATGTCAACCTGCGCGCGCATTGAAGGTTTGGGCGCCATTTTCCGCAAATGTTTGTTGACGTTTTCTCTGTGTGGTTGAATATTATCAAAAAAAGATTGTTTTTCCTCGCAAGTGTGATGAAACAGTCGTTTGAAACTCTTGTGCTATGTTAGTCATTACACTCTCGGCTTCCTTATCGCGCTCGCCTGCAGCTCGCGCGCATAATGCCGCCTCTAGTATAATGACAACATAGCACACTTGTATCATAATGTACTATTATTTTGATTCACAATAATTATGCACTTATGTAAATTATTTAAATTTACTGCAGAAATATTCAAATTAATTAGGGAGATTGAAGAGAGACTAGAGGAGACTTTATTTTGTAATTAACTTCTTGTACTTTGGAGTGAATAATATAACACAAAAACTTATTAACTTCCTAAACACAGCTTAAAAATGAAGTGCGCAAAATTAACTAATACCGTTTAATTTTAAATTAAGTTTTAAGTAAGACCCTTAATCCGGGAACGAAGATCGAATGACACATAATTTTATTTTTTTAAATTTATATAAATAAATTTGTTTCGACGCGGGTCCTAAAACTACATCCAGAACCACCGGAGGACGGGCAGCAGCGTCCTCTTGGTTATTAATGGTGCGCATTCTGCGATCCCCAAGCCGCCTGGCAAGCGTGGGGATAATGGCAACCCCTCCCTATCAAGGGGGAGGCTTCTGCCCAGCATTGGACGTGTTATGGCTGATGATGTACCTGTAGTTTTTTAATTGTAACTTCCAGTCGAAGCTATAACTTGTAGGTTTTGTGATTACTTTACATTAAGGTAGAAACATGTACACAACAACATTACATTTTTGAATATTTTGAAACATTTGCAGTACCTATCTTCGTTTCATATGATTTTTGAAATATGTGTTCAATTCCAGCAACGAAATATGTAGATGATATTTTTTGCTATGTGATATTTAGGTACCTACTAGGAAACAATGTATATATATAAATATATATACAAAAAAAAACATTCTAACCATACATACATTCAAATCTGTTATACAGTTTATATAGAAAAGGCATATAGAAGTTTTGGTGGAAAGAATAAAAGAACTCACATACATACATAGATAGAAAATAATATATATTTATGAACCCTGAAAAAATTACACTCGTTTTCTTAGGCAGTTGTGTAAAAATCAAAGTATTGTTAAAGTTATAATTAAAAAAAACACCAAATTTTTATTAAAGTAATACTAATGAAATTTAATTACTTAAATAAATGTTGTATATCAAATATATCGTATATAGATAACCGGCGTTCTTCATCATCATCAGCCCGGTGACGTCCACTGCTGAACGAAGGCCTCCCCCTTAGACCGCCACACTGTACGACAACCTGCCATTTGCATCCACCGGTTGCCCGTGACTTTACTGCGTCTTCCGGTTCGCGGTCGCCTCAACAACCATTCTTCCCCAGTTGTCAGTTCTTCGAGCGATGTGGCCTGCCCATTGCCACTTCAACTTGTAAACCTTGCGAGCTATGTCGGTAACTTTGGTTCTTTGGCGAATATCCTCGTTCCGGATTCTATCGCGCAAAGTAACTCCGAGCATAGCTCTCTCCATCGCCCGTTGCGTGACTCTAAGTTCTTAATACGTACGTTCTTAATATTATTACCAAATTAAAATTACCAAATAATAATTTAATGTAATATTTTAAATTGAAATATTTAATCTATAATTAAATATTTTAGTGTACATTTCATTTTATAAGACTTTATTATTAAACGCTGATCAATTTGAGGCCAAAGTCACAAATGTTCTTCTGTATATATATGGACGTAAAAAGTTGAGCATGGAATAGAACTGCTTCCCTTACGTCGATTGGAACAAGCAGATTGTATTGAGCAAAAGCTTCCAGTACATCAGGATCTGAAATTAGTAAACAAAATGTAACTATCAAAATTATTATTATGATGATGATCAAAGTTTGAATATAATTTTGTAAGTTACATCAGATGAATTTACATTATTTGGCGTTTCATATGATTTGATGGTTTTTGTTCAATAAACTCTCTTATTACCGTGCATAAACTAGAAAGCACAGATTCCTTCCTTTCCATCCGAAACAAATGACGCAAAAGTTAGGTACATTGTGGTCGATTCTGGCGGTTTTAGTACAGTTCTAAACTAACTAAAGTATTGCTGTTCTTAGCTAACATGCCTAGTAAAAAAGTGACAGCAATATTTAAATTATTTTAGAACTGTCAACTAAACCCGTCAGAATCGACCACATTGTGTCCCATTGTGTCATTCTAGGGGCGCTATAAAAACAAGCACATCATACTATCATACTATAACTGTGTATTGAATAGGTACATAGATTTACTGATAGAAAGAGCTCCTCTAAATCTATAGATAGGTAATGATGCACGTCAGTTGACTCATGACAGAAAGAATATAATATTTTTGTATCGTGTTATCTTGGAGGATCTAGCTCTCTCTCTGTATAATAATCAAAGCGTGTTATGCATAAACACTAAAACAATTAATAAACCTATTTCATATAAATAGTGTTTTGTCTGATTGTATTATAAACCTAAAATAATAAATTGAACTAAATTTAATTTAGATTTATATTGTGGTCAATTCCGGCGGTTTTAGTTGAAAGTTCTAAACTAATTAAAATATTGCTGTCACTTTTTTTCTAGGCATGTTAGCTAAGGACAGCAATACTTTAGCTAGTTTAGTTCTGTCAACTTAAACCTTCAGAATTGACCACATTGTCTTTCATAATTGGAATATTAATTCCTTACTGTTTTAATTTAGGTATTTTTTTGTTTCTTGGTCTGTCGAATGAGCGATTTTCCTAACGTAATAAACGTAAACGTAAAAACAGTAGTGTCTATCAACTTGATAGTTTTTTTTAAAGCTTAGAAGTTTGCGTTTGACCACTAACTCGTCTGTTGGTAAGCGACGATGTGGCATAAACGATGTGGCGATGTGTGACGGTGTTGACGATGTGATGATGTGTGTGTGGTGTGTGTGTGTCGGTGTGGTGATGTGTGTGTGGTGTGTGGTGTGTGATGATGTGGGTGGAGAGCAGACTTAAGTCTTCAGCGGACTTCAGTCCGCTCCGGGCCGCACACCCGAACGCGCGTTTGCCTCTCACCGAGAACACTTTCTGCGCTGGGTGTACAGTCACCCAAACAAGTTCTGCTAACATGTGCGACAAAATTGTTATAAATGAAGTACTTTGCTACATAGCAAATAGAATCGACGTTATTGACGAACCAACGGTAATTCGGATTTGTACAACGAACTTTACTGACGGCGAATTGGAAGCTGCAAAAACGACATTATGTGAGGAGCTAACTATCAGAATGACAACAAGAAAAGGTGAAGGACGATCAGCAAAATTCGTCCAAGACATAATTAAATTAATGAAAGCAGCTGAACCCGAAAAGGTACCTATTTTTGTAGCCAAAGACCTGCACAAAATTCCACCTATCACTTTTGACCACTGTGACGTCACTCGCATTCTAAAGAACTCGCTTCTCTAAGAGCCGAAACAGCAAAAATATGGAGCGTGACAGTTACGAAAGAAGAACTTGACAAATTTCAAGACGAAATTAAATATAACGAAATTAATTGTTTACAAGAGAAACCTGCGCGTAAGGGTGTACCCGAAGCGAAAATGCACGATATTGACTGCGATTTTTTGACCCCAGAGGGTAGTCAGCGTACTACCATATTACATACTACGGTCGTACCGTGCAATGACAAGAATGTGGGTCAATCTTCCGTGCCACCAAACGTATGGGAAACATCGCAAATGACTCCACAAAATAACAGAAAACAAGACGTGGCGTCGAGACCTCGTAAATCAGCAGCAGCTCGGCTATTTCCTAGTACTGCTGCAGAGCATCGGGAAACAGAACTTGATGATGATGATGATGGTTTTACGTTAGTAGCCCGAAAGAAAAAGAGAACTCCGATCAAAAACCAGAGGGGTGCGGGGAATGCCAGCAATGTACTGCTAGTGGCACCAAGCACGACTACTCTTTACATCTCCCGCGTAAGAAAGGACATAAGTGCCGAGAAGCTGAGCGAATACTTAAATAGTAAAGGGGAGACTAAACACACTGTGGACCTCCTAAAACCATACAAGGAAACGAATTTTAATTCTTTTCTTGTAACGGTAGACAGCGACCGGGTCACATGTTCTTAAAGGAGATTTTTGGCCTAAAGGCATCGTATACAGAAAATACATACATAAAAGAAACAAGAACGTGACACGGGCCACAGAAATCAAATAATAGTTAGTATGGCTAGTACAATCAACATAGGAAGCATTAATTGTCGAGGTATGAAGCGAAAAATTAAATTTATACGGGATTTGTGCGATTCTCTAGATGTACTCTGCATACAAGAAACTTGGGCACTGCCCACAAACATCCTACTGGTGAAATATATACCATGTAGTACACCTAGACTAGGAGCTATGGAGCTTATCCTGAACGAAAGTACGTCGCTATTTCTCTTTAATGTTTATATGCCTACTGACGACAAAGATAATCTTACCGAGTTTGTGGAATGCTTGTCTCAGATCTTGGCTGTGATTGAAGAAAATCAAGCCCATAATTGTATAATGATTGGAGATTATAACGCTAACCCTGGTTCATTATTTGGTAATGAACTGAAGAGATTCTGTGAGGAATTTCACATAAAATGGCTGGATCTGGACGCCCTTCCGACAGACAGCTACACTTACATTAGTGATGCCCATCATTCGGTATCCTGGCTCGATCATTGTTTGGTCACTGAGCGTCTGACCAAGTTAAAAATGGAAATGAGAATCGACTATACAATTGACTGGACAGATCACCGCCTTCTGCACTTAAAACTGGAGGTGGCAGGTTTAGTGAGAGTAAACTCGTTGTCCGAGAAAATAAACAGGCCATCAATGTGGAAGCCAAGATCTGTCGAAGATGTAAGGAGATATCAAGAAGTAGCTCATGCCTTATTTTGCAATGTGTGTCCTATAGACATGAATCTATCTCCGGAAGATGGCAAAAATGAAATAAATAGACTGTACAACGACATTGTAAGTAATATGAAGGCAGCTGCGGAACGAGTCTTCATTAGACGCGAAAGTGTTCGTCGGTTGGTCGTACCTGGGTGGAATGATTATGTAAAGAGCAAATATGACGAATCACGACAAGCATTTCTCCGTTGGATTAAAGCTGGAAGACCGAAGAGTGGTCTAGTCTGGGAAGAAAGGAACAAAACAAAACAAATATTTAAGAAGGCGTTAACGGACTGTCAAAACATGGAAGAGCAGATGAAAATGGATGCAATGGCCCGAGATATCGAAAACAAAATTTTTGTTGCTTTCTGGTCTAAAACTAGTACTGCCACAAGAAGCCGGAACATCGTCCCAACACATGTAGATGGGAAAACAAAAGATGTTGACATAGCAAATATTTTCTGTAGTAATTTTATGGATACGGTGCCATTAATTGCAGAAGAAACTAAAAAGGACATACAATTTATAGAAGATAACGATATAGAGATTACAATAGATGAAATAAAACTTGCGCTAAAGAGAATGGGGGCTGGAAAATCACCCGGGCACGACACGCTTACCTTGGAGCACATAAAAAACGCGGGATGGATAGTCCCATTACTGTTAGCAAATCTTTTCACGGCTATGATCAAATGGAATTATTTACCTATTCAGTTCACTAAGACTATAGTGGTCCCTATACTGAAAAGCCGTCAGCTAGATGCCTCGGACAGCTCAAACTATCGGCCTATTTCATTGGCAGCAGTCTGTGCAAGAGTATTTGAGAAGGTTCTTTTGTTGAAATACTCCAAAAAACTGAAGGTATCTGACTCACAAGTCGGCTTTAAAACTGGAGGCTCTACAGACATTGGTATTTTTACCCTGAAACATGTCGTAAGTCATTATACGTATTCGTCGTGACACGTCCATATATGACTGTTATCTCGATCTGTCAAAGGCATTTGACCGCGTCGTACATACGAAGCTATGGCAGAAATTACGGGCCAGACAGTTGCCAGATCGTATTGTTGACATTCTGGCTAAATGGCATAAAGAACAGGAAAATGTCGTGAGATGGAATAATGTTATTTCCAAGCCTGCGCCATTACGCTGTGGAGTAAGGCAGGGCGGATCGGCATCCCCAGTATTTTTTAACGTCTATATGGATGAACTCAGCCAACAACTTAAGGATACTGCAGTAGGGTGTCACATTGCTGGAGTGTGCACTAACCACATTGCGTACGCAGATGATATGGTCCTTCTCGCACCAACAGTTTCAGCATTGCGTCGACTACTACTTGTATGCGAAAAGTATGCACAATCACATGGTCTAATCTACAACGTAAAAAAGACGAAAGCCATGATGTTCAAATCAAAGTCTGCGGCAAAGAGTACGCCACTACCGATTACAATGGCTGGCCAAAACCTTGAATGGGTTGACGAATTTAAATATTTGGGCCATATCGTAACCAGCAATCTTTCGGACTCACTAGACATTGACAGACAGAGGCGTGCCCTGAGTGTCAGATCAAATATGCTCGCACGAAGGTTCTCCAGATGCAGCGAAGAAGTCAAAACACTACTGTTTCGAACGTATTGCACGAACATGTACACCTGTGAGCTCTGGACTAACCACACAAAAATGGAGTATAACGCACTCAGGGTACAATACAACAATGCATTAAGAATAATTATGAGGCTACCAAAATTCTGCAGTGCCTCCAACATGTTTACAGAAAGACGACTTCCTGGCTTTGCGGCTCTGATAAGACAAAGGTCGGCAAACACACGCGAGCGTTTCTACCGCTTGGACAACTCGGTGCTTGCCACGATCCTGCAAGTTCACGGACCGATCCTAAAAAGGTGGAACGAGCTTCACGAAAGAAGCATTTTTATGTAGTTGCACATTATTTTGCTTAAGTAATTTATGTTATGTTAACTTATTTAATATTGATAATTTGATATGATTTGATATGGAATTTTAATTCTGGAATAAAATTTATTATTATTATTATTAAGACGTAAACTTGACAATGCAAGCCATGCTTGGGGCCTTATTTTTGAATCGTACGCAAAGTTGTGCATGCGAAAGGAGCTGCCTTTTAAACGATATTGAACCTTATTCCAAACAATATCGTTCAAATTTCGGCTCCTTTCGCATGCGCGATGCTTGCGTACGATTCAAAAATAAGGCTGGTCTTCGCAAAGTCAGAACTATTCTACAATGAGCATTTTTTTTATTGCCTGCTAGAAATCTCCCATTGCGAATTGAGTTTAAAATAAAACCGTCAAGGTACTAGTCATCTTGCGACTCGGACAACGAGGGTTCCGTACCACCACATGTACTAGGTAATCCGCGATAGTAACGAATATTTTGTGAACATTTCAACCGGCTAGATTACGATAGGTACACGAGATTATAGGTCAGTAAAGATCGGAAAGAGAGATGAACAGAAAAACAGACACGGTAGGCGGCTTAATAATAGGGTACAGTTGGATTCTCTTTGGGTACCCTAACCCTAATATAATTTCCACTTTCGTTCAATATGCCAAACACTAAATTAAAAAAAAATGTGTGGTGATAACTCACATATTTTTTCTTGTTGTTTTCAAAACTCCGTAAAAGCTCCTAACGAAGCCGCCACAACCTCACTAAGGCTTGACTTGGACTTGACCGTGACTGTTTTTGTGTGAACGGCCTTGATTTTTGGACTTATCTTGGTTACGTACTGATACTATCAAAAACTTTTCAAATGCCAATGGTAGAATGTACAAAGTGTGATGCCAGTGGAAACGCATGTCTCCATAGAGAGTTAAAATTTACTTATACGCAGAAGAAGCCACTAAATTGGACAAAAAAAAGGGTATTTTTAAATTAAGTATCGTACAAAACTCCTTTATCCATAGGAGTTTTTGTATTGTATAGTATATTATAATTGTAAATTTGTACTACTTATTGGTCAAAATGTTAGAACTAAAAAAACTCACAGGTAGGCCCAAAACTCCGTAAAAGCTCATAGAAAACTCGCCACAAACGAACACTAGCGGCTGTGACTATGCAGTGGGGCATGACTTGTACTTGACAGTGACTGTTTTTAATTATTTATTTTTTATATTCTATCATGAACTTGAAAAGTTATAATGCTAGTTAGACTGGCAGAAAGCACAAAGTGCGATGTCAAAAAAAAATAGCAACAGAAGGACACTGATACCTACTTGGGAAAAGGTTAATGCAATGTGAAACTCTTTTCCCTACAAGAGTGACATTGGGGTAAGAAAAGGTTAAAACTAAAGTGAAACTCCTTTCTTCTAAAGAATTATTTTATCTTAATTTAGAATTGTACTATTGGTAAAATGGAAGAACTAAAATAATTCAACAGGTCCTGTTAGTTTTGTTAAAAAATTACGATTACGATGGTGGCTCGCTCGCTCATCCATAAAGGTAATATATTCTGACTAAATGCAAGAGCCGACTGCCATAGATAGAATCGACCTAACATGGCAAACGGAACGTTTGCGTATTTAAGACCTAGCTAGCGCCATCTAGTATTTTTTTGGGAAGTAAAGAAACAAACAAAATAAGCATTTACGTTTTAGTTTGAGAAATTATGATATATCTACATATTATCAATTTTCAGATTTTCCCCATAATTACTGTTATAAGACAATTTTTTGTCAATTTTCAACAAATTTCATTAATCTAAGTCAACGGGAAGTACCCTATGAATTTTGATTTAGTTCACTCTAAAAAAACTCGCAAAAATGGCCGTAATTTTTTATTGTCTTGACTTACAAGCTTGATTTTTTTACAGCTTTAAGTAGACTTACGTACTTTAGTTTAATTTCAAATTGATATCTGCACGCGTTCCAGAGAAAAGGGGTCGTGACAGACAGACAGACAGACAGACAACGGAGTGATCCTATACGGGTTCCTTTTTTCCTTTTAAGGTACGGGACCCTAAAAAGAAGACATAACTCTTTATATAATTATATAATATAAATACGATTATTAAGTATTATTTGACGAAATTTATTCCGGACATGCTCTGCTAATGATTAGTATTATTTTGACTCACTGACATTTTGTCTGACATTTGTACCGATATTATTATTATTTGATTTGATTATTATTGTATTTTTTTTTTCTTCAATTTAGTTATGTATTTTATAATAATGTTTTAATTTGAATCTTATTATGGACTAAATCTGAAAATAAATTATTTGAATTTGAATTAATTGTTTTAGAGACCCGTAGTTTGACAAGTTAACCTCATTTAGTTTGAAATTCGATGTTTTTTTATTTACGTTAGACTTAAGTAGGTACCTATATTATATTTCAGACTAAAACGTGGAACATGTTTTGTTTTAATACCTGTGCTGTTACTAGCTCCTGGACCAATAAAATAAGGCGGATTTCCATCATGTACGTCCGCGTGAACGTCTGCCAAGTCTAATCGTAGATGCGGAATATTAGGTATCACCGCTGTGAACGTTGCAGAGCCTGAAAATGCATTATGGATTTATCTATTCTATCTATCTATATAAATAAAAGGCTCTGTGTTGACTGATTGACTGACTGACTGATTGGGAGGGGGAGCGGGGGGATTGGGGGGGTAAACAACGTGGTGAATTTTGGGAGCGGGCTGAATTTCTTCCGTATGAATGTCTACTCGTGCCGACTCCACCGACTCTAACGACTCTAACTCTACCGACTCTAACTACCCAAATATCAATTTTCATCACTATAAATTCAAAAAACAAAGAACTTTCACTACAACATTCTCCCCCCCCCCCCCCCCCCTTGGGGGGTCGAATTTCGAAAAATCCTTTCTTAGTACACCCCTACTCATCGAGACGAATACACCCTCCAAATTTCAAGTCTATATGACCAGCGGTTTGGGCTGTGCGTTGTCAGTCAATCAGTCAGTCAGTCAGTCACCAACCAGTCAGGACAGAGCCTTTTATATGTATAGATAGATTGATATAGATTTTATTCGTATATTAATTTGTCATTTAAATCGATAAAATTCGATAAAAGTCGGTATATTCCCAAATTCTTTTTACTAAATCTGCTATACCGTCATGTCAAATTTAGCGACATAGAACGGTACTCGTGCTGGTGTATGTAAATAAACAAGGTGAAATATAATAAATGTTTTTTTATCAAAACAACCAATTATTTCGATAACAAAACCATAAGAATGTATTTGCCATCGATAACTATTCAAATATCTATATTTTAAAATTTGAAGGTAATACCACAAAATAGATAGGTACAGAAGTCAATCGCATGTGTGTACTTCACTTTTCATACCTACTCTCGGCGGTCTCGCTAGGGTTGTCAAGTTTGGCGGTGGCGGCAGCGCGGGCGGCCGGCTCGCCAAGCAGTTTGTTTATAATGAGGAAGATGAGCGTATTTTTTTGCATCCATACGTAAATACAAACATACATGCATAGACTGCTAAACCCATAACCCTTCCTTTTGGCTTCGCCATTAATCAATACTTAATTGGCCAAATGTTTTCGCAGTTATTATATAATTGGTTATAGTTTTTTGAAGACAAAAAAAAACTATTAATTTACATTTACTTCTTCCTCATTAGATTATTGAACACAAGGCTTACACAGCTTAATAGTTTAATACCTAATATAAATTGTAAAAATATTACAATTCCACAAAGTCATGTTCGCTTTTTCGGCACAGAACTGGGGGCCGCCCTGTCAGGGCGCTTGGCTACCTACCTAACTGTTCTAAGTTACGTTAAAACGAACCATCTAAATACAAACAACTGAGGTAGCTTAAATTAAAATAAACTGGTAGCTTAAAAAACGATAACTCGCCGTAATGTTGAATTTAAAGAACCGTCCACTGAAAAGTTATAATAACTTCTTTTTTGTTCCTCCATTTTTGCACAAAAATGTTCACAGACGCGTGTCTCAAGCGGACGGCACTCAGCATCTCAACCAGTCCGAGACATCGTGTCCGTGAGCGGTGTCTATGTGTGCGTTGCTCGAGCGCACTTTGTATGTTGATTGTCTTCTGTACCTATCTATTTTGTGGTAATACTATCTTCAGTCAGGCATTGAAGAAAAAAGGCGTAGATAACAATTCATTTTAAAGTAGATCTGTACCGGGTACAGTGATTGTTAAATCGCTCATATTGATAACCTATTTGATTGTAAAAAGAACAACATAATATTATATAAGTAAATAGGAACCTGGCTTAAGGGTGTCAAAGTTGACGGTGACTTAATCTCAATTTTGTCTTTTGTCTGAGGATAACTTACGATAATTTACAGTTGCATAATCCGCTAAAACTATGGACTCCTTAGCCGTGCGCCGATATCTGAAGTAAGCTCGGGGAACAGTTTCATTCAGGTTCGTTATTTCAAGGGCGAGAACTAGATTACCAGATTTTTTGTTAACGCTGCAATAGTATAAAACCAATAAGAGTTTTAACACAGTCATCCTTCGGTAAGATTAAAAGTTAATTAATTTCAATCATAAACTTATATAAAAGCGACATTGATAACAGTTTATTTTGAGACATTCTGTTTTAATCGTGTCTCTACAATTATAAGGAGTTCCATCTTCAGATATTGAGTCTATGTTCATAATTGACAAGAATAAGAAATAACTTCGCACTATTGCGCAGCATCCTATGTTACTTTTTTGTACTGAGTAATAATAGAAAAATCATTTATGTTGTATGAGTATATATAAATATTAGGTGTAGACTTTGTAAGTGATAGAGTTCCATTGAACACCCTTCGGGTTTTTTTAATGCAATGGAATGACGAGACGACGACGAGTGTTCGGGTACAAAATTCTAAAATTAGCAAGATTACGTTTAGTGTAAGTATGCTAAAATGAAATTAATAAATAATGAATTTGATGAACCAGAATAATTTCTCTCTTTTCTTTGTTCGTTGGAAAACATGAATACTTACTAGAACTCTCTGATTTTTGCACTGCTAAGTCCTCTGACCATCAAGTTCGGCAATGCAACAGTGAGATTGACGACAGGAAAGAAGACTGTGTTTATATCGATATACAAAGGATCAGGTATAGGGCCATATGCAGGCTTGCAGTTACTGTTAGTAGCAAAGTATTTCCTAATGCATTGCCAGTCGTCCAATGCACAAGGACGAACGAGGTTTTCAGGTTCATCATTTGCTGTTAAAACAAATTAAGCAAATACTCAAATAATGTTAAAAAATATTAAGGGGAAACCTGCACTAACAAAAAAATATTCATATACATCACCCATATCTTAATAACTACACAATGAATAGAAAATAGGAATAGCATCAGTTACCTGTTGGTCCGGTAAAGCCAAACAATCTATCACACCTACTTTTGAATTCATCATTCATATAATTGGAAGAATCGTTGCCTGGATTTTTATACGAATCTGTATCTATATATTCTCCAATACAGTAACCTAAAAATGAATGAAAATGTTTCTTATTATCTTATTTCTAATTTTAATATCTCAGGATTACGAGCGCAGTGCAATGCGACAAAAAAGTTTGTTCATATGTTCACAATTCTGACACTGCAACTTTTATGAGTAGGCCTGATGCATACCACTAGGCGAATGTCCAGCTCGTCTCGTAACACGATAGAAAAAAATGCTTGCTTTGATACTAAATAACTATTAGAATGTATGCAGTTGCTAGCACAAGGATTGTGTAAAGAAAGTTCAAAAACATACCACGCATACCACGATATCCAAGATATTCCAGATATTCATCGTCGTCTTTCTTTTTACCGTCTCTAAATGGGCCACTATTGTAAGGTTGATATTTTTGTATATTTTCGTAACCTTGATGAAAAAACGTAAATCAGTTATATTTAAGTGAAATAATTGTTTCAGTTACAACTTCTTCCTCACTAGAAAATCACCCACCTGCATTACCAATATATTTTGCGTCATAATTATCATCATTAATTTTTGATTCATCTTCTTTGTCGCCCTTCCCATCATCTTGTTCACCTCTTTCAAATTTCCCTTTCACTAAAAAAGGCCCAGCACCATATGTGGTCAGTCCTATAAATCCTCCAAAGTTGCCTCCACCTGCTATACGCCGTTCCTTATTTCCGACTTTATCTTGGCCATCGTTTTCTGAACAATACACTGAACTAAAGAATACAGCTATGATTAATAACTTCATTGTTTCACTTTACAAATAACAAAGTTAACAGTCTTGAACGGTTTTATATTTGCCTTCATAATATGGTGGCGTGTTATGAATTTATTAGGTGTATCGATCATACATTACTACGTAGAAGTATCTAGATTAAATTGATTATACACCATTTACATAATCAGCAGTTTTTTTTCGCCATTTCAGGGTTGGCCCCATAGCAAAAGTTGTTCATATCGATCAGTAAGTATATCAACCTCTGTAATTTTGGCGTGAATGCAATACAAAATCTTCTTTATCGTTAAAAAAAAAGACGCAAAATTTCAATTATTTTTTTGTTTATATGCTATGTAATTAATTCTCTAAGACAAATCTTAGAGAATTAATTACATAGCTCAACTAACTGATTAACTCACGTCACCTATTTTTTTATATTATTTCTAAAGGTTTCTTACTCGTGGTCCACCTACGTGGTTCACCTAGGTGTACCACGGATACCTTTGATCAAAATATTAAAATCATCATAATAATTATCTACACTGAGTAATTTATTCTCTAATTTTAAGACCAAAAATTAGCTGATCTTTTTATAGTTACCTGAGTTAAGATGTAAGTATTTCTATGTTACTATTTCACCAACACAATGTACCAAAACTTAGCTAACTATTTTATATACACGATAAAAAACCTTAAATAGCATACACATTTTTGCCATATGATTTATTATATTTTCAGATGTTAATTAGAACAAAAATCATCTTTTAAAACACTTTGACATGTTTTATAGAAACTTTTTTCGAAACATCTTCAAACACTTTAATAAACATCTTAGACGCTAACTAATTTGAGTCCAAAATTACAAATGTTTTCTTGTATATAATTAGAGGTAAACAATTTAGATTGGAAAAGAAATCCTTCTCTTATAGAAAATGGTAGAAGAAAACTAAATTGAGTAAAAGCTGCGATGACATCAGGATCTGAAATTAGAATAATCCTAATTATTTATTTTAGATAATAACTATTTTTAATATTCTAAACAAAAGGAATCTTTAAAGGCTAAAACAGACAGAGATTTACAAAATAAATCATAAAAGTTTTTACAGTACATTTTATTCATATTACGATATGATATGAATTTGAATGTATGAAACTACTTAGTCAAAACTTTAACTCTTAGGTACTTGCAATATAAATGTAGGTCACACAACATCTCACATATCATATTATATAATATCACATAATAATATTGATGAACTAATAACTTATATAATAGTGTATCGAATTGGTCTTAACGGCAGGCTAATCATGTAACTGTTCGGGATCGCGATTCGGATACGAGTTGTCAAAAATTGTCACTTGTCACTGTCACTGCCAAAAATGATTCTATTATTCCATTTCGGGTCTTAGACAGTCTTCAGTCTTTCTCAGGTTTACGTTTAGGTTTCAAAAGAAAAGTGTTTTCATTGCTTAGTCGAGCTAATCTTTAGTCTTAACTTTGACATATCCACATGCCAACGACTGACAAAAAATATTGGAAATATTGATACTATCATTTATTTTGTACTCTATTTATAGTGGAATAAATTTAATTTAATTTCTATTTATTTTGACTCATAAGGAACACCTAAGCTGACCTCAGAATGGTAACCATTAAACCAATTGCATGTGAACCTAACATACTAGGTTTAAATTTTACTAGTCCTTTTTTGTCTAAGTAGGTACATATTTTTGTAACAAATTATAATTATTTTTTTATTTCACATAGCAGCGTATTTAATGATATTTACATATGTACAAAACTTAAAATAAATATTTAAACTATATACTAAAAACTACTTATTTGCAATAAAATATATATATTTTAAATTAAAAATACCTGTACTGCTAAAAGCTCCTGGACCAATAAAGAAAACTGGAGTAGCATCGTGGACGTCCGCGTGAATATCTGCCAAATCTAAACGCAGGTGCGGAACTATTGGAATAACTGCCGTCAATGTCACAGAACCTGCAATGTCAACATTTTTAAAATAATCAAGGATAAGTATTGGTAATTACGTACCTGGATGGCGCTCTTCTCAGAAACTTCTTCCGAGAAACGCGGTCCGGGGGAGATAACACTGTGAGAGAGCTCTCACCCCCTCTCTCTCTCGAGGGCCCTATGTCTATTTCTTAGTAATACCAGAACAAAAAATATACTAGCTTCATAGGAATCTTTGTTTTTTTTTTGTTATTTTTATTTATTGTCGCTCTACTGATACGGAGAGAGGGTTCTCGTCGCACTAAAATATTCTCCTTGAACTGCATTCCCCGGAAGTACGCAATCCAAGTACGTAGTACTAATACAACATCCTTGAAAATAACATTAAGTACAGAGAACAAGAAATAGGTTGGCAACGTAGAGGGAGAAAGCTTGAACAACTTTCTGTACATTTTTACCTGACTACACATTTTTGATCGTAACTCAAGCCACATAAGATGTTTGATAGACACATTTATATACACGTGGAAGGTTCGCTTTGACATATGCTCACTGTGTTTCATTCAAGAGCAACAAAGATAATTATGTTAATTTTTCTTTAAAAAGTTTTAAAGTTTCCAAATTTATGTTATAATAATTATTAGGTAAGGTTAGGTTAGATTAGGTTAAGTTACAAAAATACATTTAACTTTACATACTATAATAAATGTCATTTTCACTATTGTTATATAATCCTCCTTAGTAGATTTACTGTGACGCCATAATGTATATTACATTAGCAGAGAACGCCAAGCTTGGCAGGCGGCTTGGGGACTGCAGTATGTTCACCATTGTTAACCGAGAGGACGCTGTTGCCTGTCCTTCGGTGGTACTGGATGCAGTTTCAAGACATACCCAGGTCCCATAACTTATAACCTTTATCAATATTTATCACCCAACCTTTTGATACCTCGTTCATCAAAATTGAATGGTTAGTTTAAACGCTACGTTGGAAAATACGTAAATAAATGATCGACTGTCTTCCATTTACGTTTCGATTTGCCGTAGTTAGGTGAAAAGAGACAATACATAGGCCGCAAATTATTTTCGTAAGAACAGAAGAGCATGTTTCAGAATTTAGATAACTTACGGTAATTAACAGTGGCATAATCGGCTAAGACGATTGACTCTTTAGCAGTGCGCCGATATCTGAAGTAAGCCCGAGGAACAGTCTGATTTAAGTTCGTTACGTCAAGAGCAAGGACTAGATTACCAGACCTTTTATTAACGCTGGAACAGTCATAGATCGTAAGTAATACAAACCTACCTGACTTGTAAATTGTCATTTTACCAATAAAATATGAATATATATGAATAAGTTGATAATCTAATACTATAAGAATATCTGTCCTGTGGACTGGGGGGCTTGGGGGGCTTTATTTATTCCAGGACCTGCAGCTAATCATGTAACTGTTCGGGATCGCGATTCGGGTCGCGATTTGTAATAAATGTCGCTTGTCACTGTTACAGCTTCACAGTATCACGGAGAGATTTCTCTCGCTATCGTTATCGAACGAATACATTGATATCCTTAATTAAGTTAAGCAAATCCGTCGGTCTTTTGGCGTTTTATCCTGCCCTGCAGGGTCAAATGAGTTTTGGCAGTGACAGTGACAAGTGTCTATTTTTGACAACTCGTATCCGAATCGCGATCCCGAAAAGTTACATGATAGCCCCGCTTTTTAGATACATCTAAGGTACTTAAACTGTTTTAGAATATGTATCAACATTGTAAAGGAGCGTGTATTAAATGTGAAACAATAATACTCACTAGAACTCTCTTATTTGTGCACTACTAAGTCCTCTGACCATCAAATTTGGCAATGCAGCGGTAATATTGGCTACAGGAAAGAAGATAGTAATTATATCTATGTACAAAGGATCAGATATAGGGCCATAAGCAGGCTTGCAGTTGCTATTGGTAGCAAAGTATTTTCTGATACACTGCCAGTCGTCTAATGCACAAGGACGTAGGAGTTTTTCAGGCTCGTCATTTGCTGTAGAATAAAGGACAAAATTATAAAATGGATATCGTTGATTACATACTAGGTACAATATTTGATTAGTAGTCAACGTGGATATAACATAATCTGAATGACCTGTATGTAATAGCCAATACATATAAGTTTAATTGTATATAAGTATTCTATCAGCTATCTGGTTTCCATAATACAAGCTTTGCTTAGTATGGGGCTAGATGGCGTTGTGTGTAATAAATGTCCCCCCAATATTTATATTAATTTTTATATTTAATAATACTCACGATCTAATTTTTGACTTTCAGGGAATTGTATGATTTATTTTGGAATGAAATTTAAAAGTTATTTACCTGTGGGTCCGGTAAAGCCAAAGAAACTGTCGCATTTACGTTTGATTTCATCATCAAACAAGTTAGAAGAATTCATATTTTCTCGTTTTCTAAAATCATTGTAGTATCCACTTTTGTCTTTATTTTTTCCAATGCAATAGCCTAAATAAATAAAAAATCAGTAACAGTTATACAGATAAAGTAACATTCGTTTCAAGTCGCTCGTTGTAAATTTCGTTTCGTTTCGTATTTCGTAACATACGTATATTGGTTTGCAGCTCATATAACGTTAAATTATTATAAAATATAATATATAAAACATACCAGGGACCCCATCGTATCCAAGATATTCAAGATACTCATCATAGTTTTCCTTTTCCTTAAAATTTCTAGTGTATTCTGCATTATAATTCCTGTCCTGTCCTGTCTTAGATTCGGTATTTACATCAGCTTGTTCATGACTATCGTTGTCTCTTTCAAATTTTCCTTCCACCAAAAAAGGTCCAGCACCGTAAGTAGTAAGTCCTACAAATCCTCCATAATTGCCTCCACCAGCAATGCGTCTTTCTTCGTTTTTATATCCATCTTTGTCGATATTTTCTGAACAAAACGTTGAACTAAATAACACTACAATGATCAAAAATTTCATGTTGAGCTTTACATCAGAGTATTACGAAGTAGTCTAATTCAATGTATTTATACTGCACGTGACTGTTGCGTGTAATCATTGCCGAAATAAAAGTAATTATCTACTACGCTGATATTTTCAAGGTGAATATACTAAGGCTCTGTAATAAAAAAATCTGTCTATTTGTCTATTTTGGCAGTATTTTGTGAATCATTATGGTTGGTAGAATGTTTCCTAGAATATGGTGTGATTATGGTGGATTGTGCTAAACTTGACTTGATTACTGTCCAAAATTTATAGAATGATAAGAATTGCTCAAGGTCAAGCATAGTTTGTACTGGAGATTCCCATAAAAGCAATTTCAAACTTTATAGTGTCTTGATACGGAACCATAAGTGCGTTGCTTGTCTGTTTTTTGTTTGTTAATGTTGTCGAATAAATGCTTTGAGAAGTTTACATTAAATTTAAGACATGATATTGTTTATGAAATATAGCATTGTTTTATTAAATAATATATATTAAAGAGCCTGTGAGATGATTACCTTATATCTTAGATATTAATAAGAAGTAACAATGTATGTTTATCATTTATTGTACTACAATACATACCTACACTACATGAATGTAAAAAAATGTTGCAAAGAAATCTAGTTTGAAAAATAAAGTGCGGAAGTAAAATATTTATCAGACACTGAAACTGTAATCTCCAAAATCCCCAGTTAAAATATAATTAATGTTCTATAAAAACAAAAATATTCAAAACATTCACGTGCTACTCAATCTAAGACCAAAATCACAAATATTCTGCTGAATATAGATAGCAGCTAGCAGTTGGGCTTGGAATAAGAACGACTCTCGAATCACTGCCTGAAGATTTGCGGATAACTGAGCGTTTGCTGACACAACGAGTATATCTGAAAAAATATGTATAATTGAAATATGAACAAAACAATTTGACTGAAAAAAATATTGACTGGAAAAATATAACAGGTAAAAAAAATCAGTCGTTTTGTTTACGTTGAATATTAAAATAATTATACCTTTTATTTCAAAATCGTAAACCTACATGATAAAGTACATGATGTTACTTAGTGTTACTTATGAATAGGCAATCAACAAAAAACAGTTAAATCTTAGGACATCTCTAAATTGGTACATAAAGCTCAAAACATAAAATAAAATATTATATGTATGTATGTACATATATGTTCATATACATATGTACATACATATTATTATGTACAAAGTCACCGACGTAGGTAGCAAGGGTTTGCAAGTTGAAGTGGCAGAGGCAGGCCACATGGCTCGAAAAATTGATAACCGATGGGGAAAAAAGGTTATTAAGTGGCAACCGCGAACCAGAAGACGCAGCGTAGGTAGGCCACTAGGTGGGCCGACGAAATTGTAAAAGTCGCGGGCTACCGGTGTATGCAAATGGCTGGTTGTCGTACAGTGTGGCGGTCTTAGGGGGAGGCCTTCGTTCAGCAGCGGACTTGTCCGGGCTGATGATGATGATAGGTTTGGAGAGACCGGGAGGTCATTTTAATCCCGAAAACGAATGCGACTGGTCGACGAAACTCGTCATCAAAATATCGTTTAATGGCTCAACGCAATGATATTACCTATATGTCCAACGTGTAAGCGTCATTATTCAACGCGGCATTGCCGCCAGCATAATGGGTACACTGCCTACTAGTGTTCTTATAAGGTTTGAATTTAATTATTCTAATTTTATTTAGACCATACAAATAATTATACTTCCAGTAAATTTATAAAAAGGAACAATTTTCCGCAGTAACTTATTGCAAAAATCCGAAATGCCATAGCATTACGGATTTTCGGATACGAAAAAATATTAATATTATAGAGTATTATATCTTCTCGATAATAATTGTGCAGTGCGCAATATACATTAATACGTGCAAAGAAAGGAAATATTGGCGGAGCAATTTTTTGAAACAAATTATGGTATGATAGATTTTTTAAGTTAGGTACACATCATCGTCATATAGCATAGGCAAAAAGACAGCACAAGCTTGGTAATAGTCCTATTAGCACTCTTTTGGTATGGTTTTCTAAAATATCATCCCACCTGTATTGTTGCGAATCCCGGGACCAAAATCGTACGTTGGAGAATCGTCGTCATAATCAGCATGCACTTCTGCCAAGTCCAGCCTCAGATTTGGAAGTCTCGGGATCACAACAGTCAAAGATACCCGGCCTGAAATAATTTCGTTTTACTATCAATTTCAGTTTTTATTATATTTGATCGCTATAAGATATTAATTAGCTAGGTCCCAGTCATCGTCGTTAATCTCTTTAACGAATTTCCTCAGACTGATGTCTTCGCTGACAGATGGAACATAATTATAAAAAGGAGTCTCCAATATTGTGAGCTTATTGAATATAATTTATTAGAGAATATGTTAATTTATGTTTTCTTTTTCTTTTAAAATTATTTTATTATATCTATATAAGGATTTTAGAAATTGTAGGTAGTCATAAATTATTATAAATGTAAGTATATGTTGATAATCAAATTAAAATAAACAATAAAATAAATATATACGTATCATTAAAAATCTTGACGTATTGACGCTTGAGATTCTTAGAAAAGTCAGATCTCTCTGGTGAGATTCAGTCATTTTGAAGTTTCCATAGTACGTCGTTTTGCCTTTTTGTTTAGAATGGTATTCTTTAAAATTATCCTATCCCAATTCAGATTGCAGTCTGATTGTGTCATGTTTAAATTAAAACAGATCCAAACAATATTTTTGCTCACTAAATTTTTATGTTCCTTTATAAAAGTATATAAAGTGTAAATGTATATGGTTCACTTACTAAACGCAAAAGCTGTGATATCAGCTAAAAGAAGTGGCTCTCTGCCTCGCCGACCGTACTTCATGTAACTCCTTGGAGATGTCTCATTCAGGTTATTTATGTCGATGGTAAACACAAGGTTTCCAGTTATTCTGTTCACACTGAAAATATAGCATAAAGTTTTCAGCTCATGTAGAATAGACAGTTAGGTCTTGATATCATCATCATCATCAAAATCTGTCTATCGCTATCCACTGCTGGACATAACACGCCTCTCCCTTTGCAAGATATTCAGTTTGATATTCTGCTCTTCAGTTCTAGTGACTGTGGCTTTAGTCTCAGAGTGCTTTACGTTTTACGCTGCATTTGCTGTTCCATAGTCTCTACTCTTAAATACGTCTACGCCAACAGTGATCGGTTCTGCGACAGATATGGTCAGCCCCTGCTATTTCAAGTTGCTAATACGCTATAATAAAATAATTATATAGGAAACTTTAGCTATTCTCTGGCAAATAACGTTATGCCTATTACGATTCGTTAGAAAAACATCGAGCATAGTTCAAGATCCCGAGTGATTTTATATAAACGTATCTACAATTAATAACAATCAGTTTAATTATTTTCGAGCGAAAAGAAAGATAGAAAGGTAATTTGGCTGCATACAATATAAGTAATAACGTCTGCTGCGTCTGTGTGTGTTTGTTTAAAGCACAATTAAACGAATCTTACTAAAACGTATCATGAAAGTAGTACTCACTAAAAATCTCGAACCTTCGCACTGCCTAGCCCAGTAATCCGCAGATTAGTCAACAGCAGGTTCAAATTAATAAAAGGTATATACAGAGTGTTCTGGACAAGGAACAGAGGGTCTGGAACAGGTCCGTATGCTGGAGAGCATTGGGAGTTGGCAGCGAAAAATTTGCGAATGCATTGCCAGTCGTCCAGACTGCAAGGACGAACGAGGTCTTCTCGATTGCCTAGTTCTGGAACAAAAAGCTTTTTTGACAAGATCTTATGATATACTATTTTAGAGCGGTAATGCTTAAACTCATTGATCCTTTGATCGAAGATTTAATTAGTATGATTTTTCCAATAGCTGTTGATTATGGACCGGAAAAGCGGACAATGAAACTACAATAATGACAAATAGCTTCTAGCGCCCTAGAATTCGGGCTTATATTAACAAAAATACTTGGATTCGAATAACTAAAAAGATTGTTTAAAAAATGTTTTTTTCATGTGTTAAGAAAAATAATATTTAAAGTGGTACATCAAAATTGAAATATTGTGCATTGCAATACTAAATTGTACCTATATTGTTGTGTTTTGAAAATGTAAAAAAAAATACTTACCAATACTAGCGTCTAAGTTTAGCTGTAGATTCCCATTAATGCCTACTCCTATTGCATTAGCAATGTTCCCTGCAATTCCAGTACCAAGTCCTGCAGATAGCCCTAAAGCTGCCGACAATCCGAGACCACTAGCAATACCAGCATTGCCAGGAGAGATACCAGCTTGTCCATAGTTCTGACCTCCTGGTCCATCATACTGCCAGATTTGAGCATTGTCGTTTTGCCCTCCCTGCAACCTTAGACCTTGATATCCTTGGTCATAGTCGTACCTCGGGGAAAAGATACCACCATAATTTTTTAGCTGTCCCACGTTTCCATAGCTCGAGCCAATCCCAGATCCAATGTTACTTCTTGACCCAGAATTTACATTGTCAGCACAATCTCCGAGACAAATTAAAACAACAATGAATCCAAAATACTTCATTCTGATAACTGGTTTAAAATTTGGCTTAAGGAGCCAAGTCTGAATAAGTTGGGAATATGGAAGTCAAGGCGTTTATATATCAACCGTTATGAAAAGTATCATATTAATTACAGATACAGAGTTGCATGTCTTCAAATCAATGAAGGTTATTTTTGTTAAATATTCAAATCAGTCGGATATCTTTGTCATTTGATTATCCACAGAAAACCAAAACTAGTGAGGGAGATTGATACAAATAGTTATTCTATATTCATTGTTTACATTGTAATAAGAATTCTTATTATGAGAAATAGAGGGCCTTAAAGATTTTACTATGAAGCCTGGCATACCTACTGTCCGCCATATTGTCTTTTCTTCATAATAGCCGTTACTCCTAAAACCTATAGGAATCCATAGGAAAACCAAGATGGACGGTTAGGTATGCCAAAACCCTTTTACATCTTGATCACTTAGTAAAATACATTTTAATTGATTTACGTTAATCATAATCATAATCATTTTATTAGTAACAGTTGGTTACAGGTAATTTACATTCATAAAAATTTGCATTTCAATTAATTATTCAATTAGTCAATTAAGGTTAAGAAGATAAGTTCATCGTCGTCAGCCATAAAACGTCCACTGCTGGACGAAGGCCTCTCCTTTAATAGAGGGGTGTTGCCATAATCCCCACGCTTGGCAGGCGGCTTGGGGATCGCAGAATGGTCACCACCGTTAACCAAGAGGACGCAGCTGCTCGTCCTCCGGTGAGTCTGGTTGCAGTTTAAGGACATACCCAGGTCCATAGTCCAGGTCCAAGAAGATAAGTTGCGAGTGTTCAAATTTTATTTAGTTTTTCCGTATCGTCATGAGGACTGTTTATCGCTCTTTTTTAACCGACTTCAAAAAAGGAGGAGGTTATAATATGTTCGACTGTATGTATGCTTTTTATTTTTATGTATGTTCACCGATTTCTCCGTCAATTGTGGACCGATTTTGAAAATTCTTTTTTTCTTTCATAGGTGATACGTCAGAGGTGGTTCCATATAAATTTTATCGAAATCATTTTAGTAGTTTGGTTTTTAAATCAAAATTACTGGAACAGTAACTGGAAAATATGAAGATGTCATCCAGGTAGTCGAAACTGAAGTAGGTTGTTTTTTTTTCTAATGCGTAATTGGCAGATTACTTAAAACAAAAAAGGTTAAAAAAATATTCTATCTACTAGTGATCGCTCACATGGCTCGGTAAGTGGGTTGATGACTCAAAATGTGAGATAAAGTAAATGTCGAATAACACCACATGTCTTTGCCATGCTAGAAGCTTTTTATTAAGTGAATCGAAGTTAACAACTATGTAAAACTTGTGAACCTCGTACTTTGCAATTTTTTGGCCGGAATTGTAAAAAAATCGACTTTTTTAAAATACTTTCTGACCTATAAGTTGGGAAATATAACAAGATCAAGATTCAAGAAAGAAGATTAATTAAGAAGATTATGGATTCGATTATATTTTTTTTGTTTTGATTTATTTTACCTTACACTAGTGATGAAAAGTCGATTAATACATACGCGAGTAGGTGATCTTTTACACCCTCAAACTTTAGCGACCGACGAGTGAACTCGTATGTAAATGATCACCTTTATCCCTTGTGTAACAATCTACTATTGACATGCTTAAATTACGTATATTTTGTATTATGTCTATGTAATTAACGTAAATAAAATAAAATAATTAAAAGTAGATTTTAACTTTTTGTTTTTACCAGTTCTGTAGAAGCGCGCCGACAAACATTGGGATTACTTAATAAGGAATATTGTAGGAATGTATAGTAGTAGTTTCTATAGTAAATAGAATCGAGTTGAAACTAATATACAGATATAATATTTTTTTGCAGTGTATTTCCGATGTTGTTATTGTTGCTAGCTGGTTGAGTTCCACTGTTTGACAAATGTCTTGATCTAAATTAAAATTCCGATGACAATACAGTATCATCAAAGCTAGAGGGAGGATAGCTGCGCTAAACCTCCAATGCTTCAATGACTTTCCAGAGGTAAAGAGAGAACTTCCAGAGAGGTTCCAGAGGTTAGTTTGGCCTCATTTTTTGTTTACAATTATGTTAATTATTAGGTATCAAAAAATCGCTCCAAATCAGAACAATGATTTAGCTAAATGAAGGAACTTTAGAACGCCTGAAATATTAGTCGTCGTCAGCCATAAGACGTCCACTGCTGGACGAAGGCCTCCCAATAGAGGGGTGTTGCCATAATCCCCACGCTTGGCAGGCGGCTTGGGGATCGCAGAATGCTCACCACCGTTAACCAAGAGGACGCTGCTGCCCATCCTCCGGTGGGTCTGGATGCAGTTTAAGGACATATCCTACCCAGATCCTGAAATATTAGTTGTCAAAATACCGGGTGTTAGTTTGAACACCGTTATCCTTCTAGGATATCATTGTACTCATCATTATGAACAACTTTTACTATGGGGCCAACCCAGAAATCACGAAAAAAATAACAGCCGTTCCATTTTGTCCAAGATCGATGAACCTTTTTGTAAGGAACAGCAGTTTTTTTTTCGTGGTTTCAGAGTTGGCCCTATAGTAAAAGTTGTTCATAATGATGAGTACAATGATATACTAGAAGGATAACGGTGTTCAAACTAACATTCTGTATATTATCATCATAGCAAGACTTCACATTTTTTTTTTAATATTCCGTACATGATTTCTTTTATTAGCAACCTAAAATTATGTAGTTTATATCTCGTTCCACCGCATGAAAACATTCTGTGGCTAAAGCAGGTACATTCTGAATTTGTTTGCGTAAGTATCTATAGATAATTATAAACCAAGTATCTCTTGTTATTGAATATTAAACCAATAAATCCTTGTGTTCTGACATGCATATGATTTCATTATTTGCGAGTATCTGATGACCTAGATTATGGTTAGTTAATAATTGTTCTTGGAACGATCTTGTATTCTATAGTTAATCATTTGAGACCACAACAAAAAATATATTATAATAGCTATTATAGACTTTGGTATCTTTTCAATAAACATCTGCCCGGAGATGTCCACTGCTGAACGAAGGCCTCCCCATTGTACGATAACCTGCCATTTGCATCCACCGGTAGCCCGCGACTTTTACAATGTCGTCGGTCCACCTAGTCTCCTCTAGTGCTCGGGAGGCCTTTCTACGCTGCGTCTTCCGGTTTGCGGTCGCCACTCAAGAGCCTTTCTTCCCCATCGATTATTAGTTCTTAGAGCGATGTGGACTGCCCATTGCCAATTCAACTTCCAAATATGTCGGCGACTTTGGTTCTTTCTCTCTTTTTGGTTCTTTGGTTTGGATGTTCATTTATCTTTCTTAATTGAACTATGAACTGCCAAATTAGTAGGTATTAATTGAACTATGAACTGCCAAATTAGTAGGTATTAATGCGTTTGATGTGATGTGAGTGGTTACTTATGAGGGAAAATCATGTTTGAATTTTTTGAACTCAACTGACCAATCAGTAACCATATTTTATGCTTCATTATTCTACTTCTACAAAGCTATCTCCCTGGTATTTGTTTTATGTCCCAAAACCAGCATTTATCATCAAAGTTACTAACCGTTATTCAATTCTCAATTTTTTTATATACTTTACTATGTCGTTGTATTTTACTATATCCTTGTGTTGTTTGGAAGCCTGTGTGTTGAGGTGTAAAATAACAATAATACATAGATAAGAACTTTATTTACGACACTTTTTGTAATATATTTTTACCCCTGTCTATTTTTATAATACTCGTATTACAACAAAAAATACTTAATCATAGTCATAGTACTTATAATTATCAAAACCTCTGCTACTTGCGTTTTGAGTATACCCTTTGGTCCTAATAAATCTCAAATAGTTCCCATAAGAATCTATTCCGAAATTGCAGAGATATTGCTGAATATAGATAGTTGTTAGCAGGCTGGACTGGAAATTATAGGCTTCCTGGATAGCTGTAGGAATATTGGCTCGAAACAACAAGAAAGCCGAGATGACATCTGGGTCTGAAAATGTAAGAAAGTTTTGACTAATTTCACTCTACAAAGCACCTGAACCTTTTTGAATATCATAATAATAAGAAACGAAAAAAGGAAATAAAACTTGAAGACTAATCCCCATTTGTTTAATACAAAAAAATATACCTATATTTAACTCGTATTTATTAAGTATAAAAATATTTAGTATGTGTCTAAGAAACATTTTTGCCATTATCTGAAGTCCACAAGGATAATTTAAAGATAATACAATTTTGTTTCTATTTTAATCACTTCACAGTCAATGTGAATGAAAATGTGTCAGTATAATTCTCATAGTTTCTCGCGCCAGGAAAAGCTCTACTTTGGGAACTGCCTACTCTAGCAAGAGAGAAATAACTACGAGGGGCGTTCATTATAAAGTGAGAATGAGGTGCAAACACTTTGGAACCGAAGAAAGTAAATACTGGCTGGTAAAACTGGAATATTGATGAGGTTAAAAAAAAAATTGAATATCTTTTGTTTTTTAAAAATGGAAGTCTTTTATTTGCATTCTGTCATAGCGTGTTGTCGAAAATGGAAAAATAATAATTGCGCGCGGTCATTAAGTATCTGTGCTTGAAAAATTTCACTACGGAACGAACTAATCAAGACTTGCAGGATACTTTAGAAGCAAATGCACCACCTTAGTCTACAGTTGCTCGTTGGTGTACCAAATTTAAACGTGAACTAACATCCACCAAAGATGACCTTTTGCTTGGGCCGCCCCATAGCTAGCACGCTAGTGACCGAAGAAATGGTAAAAAAAGTTGAGAACATTGTTTTAGCAGATCGTCGTGTCACGGTACGTTTTATAGCCGAGGTAACAAAGATTTCGACTGCTAGTATGCATAGCATTTTACACGAACGCTTGGGGATGAAAAAAGTATCCGCGCACTGGGTCAGAATGCTTACCGATGCACAAAAACAAACCAGGCTGTGAACATTTCTTGAGCTTCCTTGGAAATGTTACAACAAGATCCTGATCGTTTTTGTCTCGATTCATAACAATGGATGAAACATGGCTTCACCATTACGATCCTGATACAAAATTATAATCTATGACTTGGAAATGACCACCATCTCCAACTCCTAAGAAATCTAAGGCGAGTCGTTCCGCCGGATAGATCATGGGCTCTCTTTTCTGGGATAGTAAAGAGGTGGTCATGATAGAACATCTCGACCATGGAGCTACTGTAACGGGCTCTTTGTATGCAGAACAAATAAAAAAAATGCGTAACGAAATATGCGATAAACGGCGAGGCAAACTAGCAAAATCGTTTTGTTCCATCAAGATAATGCCCCGGCTCACAAGTCCGCCGTTGCTATGGCTGCAATTCGTGATGATGGCTTCGAAACACTTGAGCATCTTCCATATTCACCCTACCTTGCCCTTAGTAATTTCTATCCATTTCCGAGGTTGAAGGAGTCTCTGAGAGAACAAAGGTTCGAAAATGATGAAGCAGTGGTCGCTGCAGTCGCTTAGAAAAAAGATATTCCAAGTGTAAGTGGAGTGTTCGCCTTTCAGCGAACACATCGCTGAAAGGCGACTATATCGAAAAATAAATTAACATTTAGTAAAAGTTACCGGCAACATACTCATTCTCACTTTTTATGGAACGCCCTACGTATTTTGAATGTACCTTTGCTATCTGCCAATCCGGATCCCATGGAATACTCTGGGGTTCCATCGTGGATGTCTGCATGAATCTCAGCTCTGTCGAGACGAAGATGGGGAACTTTTGGTATGACTGCAGTAAATGTTGCCGAATCTGAAAATAGTAGGTAAAATATTTTTTCTAAATTCAACGTTAATTTTTAATGTTAAGTTAACTTTCACGTTGGCAGCTTTTAGATAAAGAGTATACGAGTATAGGGTCGATTTTAACCGACTTCCAGAAGAAAGGTTGTCAATTCGATTGTAGGTTTTTTTGTACGTATGTTACGCGATTTCTCCGCCAATTATGAACTGATTTTGATGTATTTTTTTTGGTAGGTAATACTTTAGAGGTGGTCCCATATAAATTTTATCAAAATCGGTTCATTAGTTTGGTTTTAAATCAAAACTACAAGAAAATATGAAGATGTCATCCAGGTATTCGAAGTTGAAGTCGGTTGTATTTTTATTTAAAAAGCGTATTATATATTATCAATATTACTATTATTATTGAATATATCGCTTAACACCTAAACACACACAGGATACCTAAACCGCTACTCGACAACTTTCAAATAACAGTAAACCGATAGTGATTCTGTATGTACTGGTCGCTCCCGTTTACACCGGCTGTACCAGCGCACCAAGCAGACCTCTATTTGCCACTATTATTTCAATTAACACAGAATAACCTATTTCCGTTGATACAAATCACCTAATATAATTATACAGTACCTCATATTAGGTTATAGCGGGGCTATCATATAACTTTTCGGGATCGCGATTCGGATACGAGTTGTCAAAAATTTACACTTGTCACTGTCACTGCCAAAACTCATTTGACCCTGCAGGGCAGGATGAAACGCCAAAAGACAGACGGATTTGCTTAACTTAATTAAGGGAATCAATGCATTCGTTCGATAACGATAGCGAGAGAAATCCCTCCGTAATACCGTGAAGCTGTGACAGTGACAAGTGACAATTATGACAAATCGCGATCCGAATCGCGATCCCGAACAGTTACATGATTATCCTGACTGTAATAAATTAGTTCCTATAGTATGAAAATCGTTTGTAATATAAGGACGGAGACACAAGAGGCGCTGTTTTTTTAAGAATTCTAAAAATAACACGTAAACATTTTATAGTTCTATATTAAAAAAAAAAAACTTTAATAATATTACAGAATATCTTGCTCCTACAAAATTTGAGCCAAATAGTACTAATATTAAAGATTAGCGGTATACCGCTATAATAATTGTAAATCTTACCATAAGTAACAGTGGTATAGTCGGAGAGGATTATTGGTTCCTTGCCTGTTCTTTGGTACGTGAAATAGCTTTTAGGCGAAGTTTGGCTCAGTTTTCGCACGTTGATAGCTATCACTAAATTGCCTGTATCCTTGTTAACACTGGAAACATATACGAGAGTGTTGTCAATGAGAAATAAAAATAAAATGAGGATTATGTTGGTACTATGAGAGAGAGGAGCTAAATCCTCCAAGTGTACCTTTGATGTTCTGATGGACAATTTATTTCTTTTAAACTTGTTCTAAAACAATAGATGGCAAAGATGAATTAGTTTTATAACTAAAAATAAAAGAACTACTCACTAAAACTCTGTAATTCTAGCGTTCTTGAAGCCTCCTATTTGAAGATCCGTATGTGTGATGGTGAGATTGACAAAAGGCATGAAGAACTTGTCCACCGGTAACTTCAGGGGGTCTGGAGCCGGTCCATAGGTAGGCCGACATTCAGAGTTTGATGATAAGAACTTCCGTATACACTGCCCATCGTATTGTTCACAAGGATGAAATTTGTCCTCATTATGTTTTGGATCTGTTACGTAATCATTATTGTTAATATTTTAAGCTGTTTTTTTACAGTGCAAATGGAGTAAGAAGCAGTTTAAATTCAACTCAGGCCATAGTATAGTATTCTAATTATCTTTGGTATTATCTAAACTTAGGATATACTGTCACATAGATGGCAAAAGTGCCATAAAAATTACGGCATAGGCATTTTATTGTATTCATAACAAGAGAAATTCTAATAATAGTATATTGAATGGATCAACCCTTAAAAATAACAAAATTAAGCATTAAAAAAAAGATAAAAAAAAAATACTTTATTTCGGACAAATTATCCATAAGTACAGTGTTAGTAGTAATGTTTTAAACCACACAACCCAAACATACAACATAGCCAACAACATACAACAAACAACAACAACAACATACATACAACAACATAACAACAACACAATAACAACAACAAAGCTTTACAACAACAACATAGCCTTTAACATTTCACTAGTATGCAAAGGTCTATCTATCCTCGAAAGGGGATTGGGCTATCTCCATCACGCTGGCCCGATGAGGGTTGGTGACAACGATATTTAATTAAAATGGAAGTATGTGAGCAAGTTCTTATAGGCTCAGTGGCTAGACCTAGTGTCAAAGTTAAGTGTCAGAAGGCTTCTAAGTTGGCTTGATGGCTTAAGTAGCTTTAACAATAAATAACATACAGTCGGAGCCAAACGACCCATGAATGTAACTACAACACTACTTATTTGTTTGATTCCTTTAAACTTTTGAACCCAAATGTCAGCTATACTCGTCAAGAAAAACCCATAATGCTATGTACAACAAAAACCACGACATCAAAAAAAAAAACTAAATAAAATAAGACAATATATTATATAAATAATTTATCAAATCATTCAATTAATATTCTCCTCTCTTCTAATTTGCTGTGCCCGACTGTCCGTTGAACTTATGTACCTACATACTTTTATAAACACCATGTACTGTACGGAATGGCAATAAATATCTGAATCATCATCAATCAACATGCTTACCGATATTTGATTGTGAAATCCCTATTTTTTTATAGTTAGTTTTTTGGTACATTTGCGTGCAGAGCGTTTTTTTTGTTGTCCTATTAAAATGTGGCCCATAAATATAGCAAATTAATGAAAAGAAAATGAAAATCTGATTAAAAATAAGCAACTTATAAGCTTTTTAATGTCATGCTAGACAGAGAGGCGAAAAAGCAAATCGTGACATCAATTCTCTGTACGCCATATAAATTATATTCTGACAAGTAAGGCATGACGTCATTTTTTGTTTTGTGGGAAAGGGACAGAGTTGTCTCTAGCAAAAACTTTAAACGCTCATGCATATATCAGAATATTATTAACCAATTTAAATAATTTTTTCAATAAACATACTATATTTACTTAAATTCTTCATCAAAGCTATTGGTTTCAACGATATAAACATCACAAGTCATTACGCGGTGGCGGTCAAAAGGCTAAGGAATTTTAGAAACCCTTTGGGCATCGAACACTAAATCATACGATGAGTCTAATACAACTATACCTATGTTAGCTCCATGTACTAAATCATAATTGTCATAATATTTCCGGTTTCCAAAGCTTCTTGAATCATCTGCGTTCAAGCCGGTTAAACTGAACAAGAACACCTTAATCAACAAAAACTTCATTTTTATGTGCACAACAATAATCATGTACCTACACAAATAAAACTTACTAATGAAATTCACGTAGTTTTATAGATCAATGCGCATAGCGTGATGTATCTGTAGTGTGCTAGTTTCAATTCTCAAGTAAGTTTAACTAGTACGTGCTTCAGAAATGAAATTGAACCTTATGACTACAGGTTTAAAATTAAAATTCAACTCATTCAACTGACTGATACAATTAAAATACTTTGTTGATTTTAGATCAAAAACAATTAAATTGGTAATAAAAATAGCTCTATTATCATTGATTGATTTGATTTGGTGGAGTTGGGGCAATAAATTATCTTGTCTACCCGTTAACATGGTGCATGAAACTGCGCCTAAATATCGGAAGTTCGTTTCGCAACATAATCACGGTAAATATCCCGTTAATCATCTAGAACTGTAATAGATTATTTTGTTCCCATAGCTAATTAGGTACCTATAAAAACGCAACATCCACTAAAAAGAAGAAGAAGAGAGATCTCCATACTTACAAGTACCTGGGTATATCCTAAAATTGCATCCTTTATCTACCACCAGAGGACGGACAGCAGCGTCCTCTTGGTTAACGGTGGTGAGTGTTCTGCGATCCCCAAGCCGCCTGCCAAGCGTGGGGATTATAGCAACCCCTCCCTATTTAGGGAGACCAGCGACCACCTTCCTCCAGCAGTGGACGTCTTTTGGCTGACGAGTATACTGTGCACTTAACCAAAGTACTGCTTGCATAATCATCCTGTTAATATAGCCCACTGCTAGATATTTAGGCTTATCTGCAAAGGACGATTGGGCCTTATTCACCACGCTGGCCCAGTTGCGGGTTGGTGAATTACTTCTCCTCACATATATATGCAGGTTTCCTCACAATTTTTTCGTTCACCGAAAAGCTAGTGCTTTGACAGTGGTAAGTATATTTTAGGCCTTTGATATTAACTTATTATGATATGAACTTTGATTTCGGGGGAGTCACACAACGGAGAGAGCTATGTTTTGCGCGATAAAATCTGGAACGAGGATATTCGTCAAAGAACCAAAGTCACCGACATAGCTCTCAGGGTTTGCAAGTTGAAGTGTTAGACCACAGCCCTCGAAGAACTGATAGCTGATGGGAAAGAAAGAATCTTGAGTGGCGACCACGTATCGGCAGACGCAGAAGAAAGGCTTCCCGCTTGGTGGACCAACGACATTGTGAAAGTAGCGAGCAACTGGTGGTTGCAAATAGTTGGTTGTCGTACAGTGTCGCGATCTAAGGGGGCCTTCGTTCAGCAGTGGACGTCTCCGGGATGATGGTGATAAGTTCGGAGAGACTGGGAGGGCGTTTTAATCCCGAAAACAAATAAGTACGTCTTGTTGACGAAGCTGGTCATCAAAATGCTGGCGTTTAATGGCCAACGTGTAAGTGTCATTATTCAACGCGGGAATTCCGGCAACATAATGGATATACTGCCTACTAGTACCTAGGTACTTATAAGGTTTGAATTTTTATGTTATAATATTTAGATCATACAAATAATATCGTCATCAGCCAAAAGATGTCCACTGCTGGACGAAGACCTCTCCCCTAATAGGAAGGTTTTACCATAATCCCCACGCTTGGCAGGCGGCTTGGGGATATACTTCCAGTCGTCGTCAGCCATAAAACGTCCACTGCTGGACGGAGGCCTCCCCCTTTATAAAGGGGCGTTGCCATAATCCCCACGCTTGGCAGGCGGCTTGAGGATCGCAGGATGGTCTCCACCGTTAACCAAGAGGACGCTGCTGCCCGTCCTCCGGTGGGTCTGGTTGCAGTTTAAGGACATACCCAGGTTCATATACTTCAGGTACCATATACTTCCAGTAAATTAATAAAAAGAAGCATTTTTCCGCAGTTACTATTGCAAAAATCCGTAATGCTATGCGAAAAGGGTTATATTATCTTCTGAATAATAATTGTACAGAGCGCTACATTTATGAAATTCATCATCAGGCCGGAGACGTTCACTGCTGATTTTATAAATTAATACGTGCAAAGAAAGGAAACATTGGCGGAACAATTGTTTAGAACAAGTTACGGTATACTTAATAGGCATTGTTAAGTTCCTGGCTCTCCCAAATCGATACATTCTTGGATACCGATACATACCTAACCTATACCTACGTATGAATATAATATACTAACATAATTATACCCAAGGAATTTCGGACTGAGCCATTTTCCACCGAGAGCTAGAAGTAATTTAATATAATAATGCATGAAAAATGGTCAATTACTTATGTAATTTTTTTTTTTTGTGTTCAAATACTTCTTCATCAGCCTGTTAGACATCCACTACTGGACAATAACCTCTCCCTTAATAGGGAGGGGTTGCCATAATCCCCACGCTTGGCAGGCGGCTTGGGGATCGCCTAAAAGGACGCTGCTGCCCATGTGGTTCTTGATTACAAATATTAAACACACTATTTTTTTTTAAAGTCCTGTATAATTTCTCAACCATAATCCATTAACTAAATATCTATAGAGTCACAAACGTGCAAAAGAAAATGGCCGTGCCAAAACTCTTTTTGAACTTTTTGAACGACTTGAACTACGATAAGACACAAGCGTTCAAGCCTACATTGAACACTATGCAAGTGACATAACGTCTAAATTCAACAATTGTAAACCATATAATGCACGTATAGGTGTGTACAACGGCACTCGGACGTTTTTTAACTGTTTTCACTTACAACGGCACTCGGACGTTTTTTAACTGTTTTCACTTAGAGATTATGACTCTAAAGCCACATCCTATAAATCAATAATCTCAAAAATAAATTGTGTAACAAGTAACTTTAAAAAAAACCGGCTTAAAATTAATATGGGGATATACCTCGGGAGTATACTCTTTCAAATAAAAATAAGAATTTTCAAAATCGGTCCACAATTGACGGAGAAATCGGTGAGCATGAGCATACATACAAAAAATACATACATATCGTCAAACATAGAACCTCCTCCTTTTTAGAAATCGGTTAAAAAAAAGAAAGTAAGGATGGGCAAAGGTTATAATTAAACAAACCGTTTCAAATAAATGTTAAATCTAATAAAAAGGAGCATAGTAAATACAAATTATTTAAAGACAAATCCATCGAAAAAGAAATCCATGACATTATTAAAGGTATGATACAAAATGTGTTTCAGACAAATCTATATTACCTACTATAGCTTTTTTATCTGTAGATATTATACAGGGTTAGTTCTAATCAGCTAGCATCCTTTTAAGGGCATATTCTGTACATCAAAACAAACAACTTTTACTATGGGGCCAACATTGAAATCGCGAAAAGGTAATTACCATACATTTTGCCCAAGGTCGATGAACTTTTTGTATGAAACAGCCGATCATTTTTCGCGATTTTAATGTTGGCTCTATAGTAAAAGTTGATTGTTTTGATGTACAGAATATGCCCTTAAAAGGATGCTAACTGATTAGAACTAACCCTGTATAGTAGTCATTAATTAATATTACAACGTCAAATAAAAATAAACCAAATTGAGCTGAACTCCACAGAGTTCATTGTCAATAATTTTGTATTTATAATATTTTAATCTCTAGAATAACCTCTTCGAATAGCATGATATCCATTAAAGTTTTTGTAAGAATCCATTCCAAAGTCGCACAACTCATTCTGTACATAAGTTGACACTAAAAAGTACGAGTGAAGAATGAACGCTTCTCTGACGATTTGAGCAACGTTTTTCTCGAACTTTCCAAACCCTGATTTTACAGCTGAATCTAAAAAGAAAGCAGACACGTTAGTCCGGAAACCATGCATAACGACAAAATCTATTATCTATTACCTAATAACAGCGACGGTGATAATGGAATGAACGGGCCCAGCGCTTGCAAATCTATCAAAATTGCAATAAAAAATTCTAAAATCCGTGCGCTTATTTCCCATCTTATCATTGTCGCTGGCTGCATAATAAAAGGCTCTGTCCTGATCCTGACTGATTGACTGACAGACAACGCACAGCCTAAACAGCTGGTCGTACAGACTTGAAATTTGGAGTGTGTATTTTGTCTTGATGCGTAGGGTGTACTAAAAAAGGATTTTTCGAAATTCGACCCTCTTAGGGGTCTAAATGGGGGGAAACTTTCGTATGAAAGTCCTTTGTTATTGGACTTTTAGGCATGAAAATTGGGATTTGGATAGTTCAATTAAAATAAAAAATGCTGTTTTAAATATTTTTTGACAGGGATGATTTAAGGGGAGGAAAGGGGGGTGGGGTGGAATGTTGTATTGCAAGTTCTTTGTTTTTAAAGTTATAGTGAAGATAATTGATATTTTGGTTTAAAAAAAGGGGTTAGAGGGGGAAGGGGGTAAAAAAAATGCTCGGGATGATTTAAAGTGGTGAATATGGGAAGGAAAATAATTAACAATTATCCCAGCGGTGAGCGGGCCGAATTTGTTCCGTACGCGGACGAAGTCGCTGCTCTATCTAGTACAATTATAAATCTCTTGATAAATTTGCTCATCCATCATTTTAATCTCCAATGAAGATACGTACGTAAGGCACAGCATTTTAAAATTATAATACTTGGATATTTCAATGATCAACGATCAAAATGATTCAAAGATCTTCTTACCATCACTTGTGTATGCTTTGGGCCCAATGTAATATCTTGGTACAGCATCAGGTATTCTAGCATGTACTTCTACCATATCAAGTCTCAAATTATTGTGGACCTTAGGTATAACTGCAGTGAGTGTTATATTGTCTGTAAAATAAAATACTAAATTAGATGTACGGTGATAACTCTTACCAGCGTCAGACATCGTAAATCATCATAATGACGGCTACCGTTTAGTTGGCGGCACTGGCGAGTAAGGTCCTAAAGTATAGCTGATTATTGCTGTTATCAACGTTTAAAAATACGTCTCAAAATAGTAAATTAGCTCTGGATTATCTGTTCTTTCAGCCCGCTTAATATTGCACCTCTTTTCGTAGCTCCGTTTTTATATCACTGTTTTTATGACCCAAGCTTCGAGTATTTTTTTTCTTAGTTATTGGCATCGCAGTTGTGCATTCTGCCAGTGTCAAGTTTATGAATTTTCACTTTTATTTGTTATCATCAAGTCAAATAAGTCATAAAATCACAGTAAGTCACACGAAATTAGTCATAGTCGAGTCCAAGTCATACCCTAGTAAAGTTGTGGCGACTTTACTATGAGCTTCTATGGAGTTTTGAAAACACCACGAAAATACATGTTTCACCACATTATATCACTTGCCCACACTCGTGCATGTAATTCAACACTCAATGAATAAAACACCACTATTTTTTATCATTAATTCGAGAAAAAACACAAGTTTAAGAAAATAATAGAATGCAACGACATGATTTTTCCGTGTTCTCGCCAAAACTTCCGACGAAGGCCTTTTTTTTTGTTTTTTTTGTTTTGTTTTTTTGTTATGTTTCACCGGCCTGGATTCTGGTCCTTTTGGCCGTATCATATGTTTCATTTCTTCTAACGAAGGCCTTTCTCCTTATTAAGTTGCCATAATCGCCACTCCACGAATGGCAGCCGGCTTGGTGATCACAGAATGCTCACCACCGTTAACCGAGAGGACGCTGCTGCCCGTCCTCTTGTGCTTCTGGATGCAGTTTCAGGACGTACCCAGAACTGGCACTGGGAAATGCACGAGAAGTGCGGGACCATAATCCTCTGAGGAGAAAAAAAAGTAGGAACATGGTTCAATACAAATTTATGTGAAAATAGAACTAGTTTTTTTTTAATAATTGGAGTGTCTGTCATTAGTCAACTGTCAGTTGAAACTGATTCTTCCTAGGGCTGAAATGTATTACTTTCAACCCGCTCCTCAGGCAACTTCAGACCTACTTCCCAGACTACAGACTACACTCCCAGTCGGCAGTGTAGGTACCCACCCACCCATCATGCTGGCGGTGTTGACGCGTTGAATAGCAATATACAATGTGTAACAAAAAGGTTCAGCAATACTGAAGGGGATGTATGTACTCATCATTATGAACAACTTTTACTACGACACCAACCCCGAAATCGCGGAAAAAAAGCTGCTACATACGTGTTCCCGCCAAAACTCCGCTTCGAGTATTGTAAATTAAAGACTCTGCACAATAGCCGGGAAATAAACAGTTGAAGTATGATATTTCGGGGGTTGGAGACGTCGCTCTACACTAGCGCCTCTAGCGGCGATTTTTAAACGCAATAGATGAATCAGCATCTTATTAGGCTGCTGTTGAACTTAGGCCTACCGTCGACGTCGATGTGGCCTTATGCACCACGCTGGCCCAGTTGCGGGCTGTAAGAACGCGCCATTGCACATTGTGCATTTCTTTTGTTTTATTTATTTCTTCTCGAGGTTTTTCTTTACCGAAAAGCTACTCATTGGTACGGGCCCGGAACTGACTCCACGACCTCGTGATTTCAAGTCAAACGTGGTCTCCCCTACGTAGTGCACGGGTTCGTTTCGCAAAATGCTATTAGTACTTACGTAGCTTTGTTCTCCGTTGTTACGATAAATTTCTTTTGTTGGAGTAACATAATTATTTTGTGTCAAATAGACTATGCTATCATAGTTTTAGAAGTTTTCTGTGACAAATCGGGATAAATACATGCACAGAGAAATGGGAAGACACCCTGAAAAGTCAAGTGAAATAAGGTCGTAAGGCGTACAGGCGACGTCGAAAAGTGAACTTTTCCTAGCTTATATTAAGTTCCAATTTGTACCTCATTTATTAGTTATACAAGAGCGGTGCGGAAGCGCAGCAAGTAAATATAAAATCTAAGGTAAACGGAATAAAGTTTGGTATCACCACACCACCTGTACTGCTGTAATAAACGTAATCAAAATCATACCTAGTTCAAAAGTATTGTAGTCGTTAATAGCGATAGGCTCTTTGGCAGTCCGTTGGTATGTGAAGAATGCGCTTGAAGAAAAGTTGTAAGTTGGGATGGTGATTGCAATCACGACATTTCCCGTTGCTTTGTTGACGCTGCAAATCATAACGTAAGGATAAGTTGGGAAAAATAATAATTAATTAAATAATTTCGCTTGATAATCCTTTAGCATCCTTTAGCCTTAGTGTTAAAGTTCAAAATAATAAAATAATGGTAGGTACTCTGGCAAAGCTCGACCGTTATTGTTAAATACAACCAGCACCAACCATTTAACGTGTCTTTCGACCCATGGTAGCGCTCAGATGTAGGTAAATGTCAACCAAGGTCATAATCTCCCGATATTTTGGCACAGTTGCATGCAACATTTTCACGGGCAGACAAAAACAGTGTTTAAAATAGTGTTTTAATAAAATAATGGTAGGTACTCTGACATAGCTTGACGGTTATTGTTAAATACAACCGGCACCAACAATTTAACGTGTTGACCCATGGTAGCGCTCAGATGTAGGTAATCACGGTTATAATCAGAAGACCGATCAGATTTAGTCCGTACCTTAACATTGTTATTTTTTAAACTACCCAGTCAAATCTACGCCACGTCTTTCAATGATTACTTATATTATATAAATAAATAAAATATTGGGAGAACATTTATTACGCACAGTGCCACTAGCCCCATACTAAGCAAAGCTTGTATTATGGAAACCAGATAGCTGATAGAATACTTATATACCATTTTTTATCGTAAATACATACTTATAATACATACTACACCCAGACACAGAACAAACATCACTGTACGTCACATACATTTTTGTCCTGGGTGGGGATCGAACCCACGCCCTACAGCTCTGAAGGTAGGTGGTATCCTTTGTTTGTGTGCTATGTTTTTTGTCGCAAATAAACTACTGTCTATTGTCTAGACATGCTACCAACTGAGCTATAAGGCTGTAAATTTTTTTAGTCTAATATTTTACTGTATTATTATGAAAACTGACGTGGTTTAATTAAACGTGAGTATTCCCGTATAAATAAAACAAAAATATTTTACTGTACTTACTAAAACTCTGTAACTTTAGCATTCTTGAGGCCTCTAACTTTAGCACCTAAATGCGTAATGGTCATCGTGGCTACAGGGAAATAAAACTTCTCGACAGGCAGATATATCGGATCAGGAGTGTACCCATGTGCTGGAATACATTGCGAGTTTGAAGATAGAAAGTGGCCAAAGCACTTATATTCATCCAAGTGACATGGGTGCCAAATGTCTTCTTTTCCTTCACGATGATTAGAGCCTGCAAGATGTCATAGGTGTTATGTTGTTATATTATATAAGTTCACAGTTCATTCGATATTAAAACAACTTAAATTATTTAAAGTAGGTACATTATTATCTAATTAAATAAGACATAATATAATACATAAAAAAATCACAAATCAATCGATGAATATTCTCCTCTCTTCTAATTTGCTGTGCCCGACGGGGTCCGTTGAACTTATGTACCTACTTTTATAAACACCATGTACTGAACAGAATGGCAATAAATATCTGAATCTGAATATGAATCTGACAATGATGACAACACCTAAAAAACATTTAAAATAAAAAGCTATTAAACAAAAAACTTTGTGTGTCCATGGTGGTATCTTGCCAAGAAAGTTGGCTACGTTCCCGCGTTGAACTGCCAAAGAAATTACCTGCGCGAGGAATGAGCCAGCTCTCTTGTCACCAACTGCCAACTGCATTTAGGCACTCATCATTATCAGCCAGAAGACGTCCACTACTGGACGAAGGCCACTCCCTTAATAGGGAGGGGTTGCCATAATCCCCACGCTTGGCAGGCGGCTTGGGGATCGAGGGCATTTAGACACTAACCGAGGAGAAATATATGTGCACAGTATTTTATTATGAAAACTGACGTGGTTTTGACACATTTATGTTTTATTTATACGGGGATACTCACGTTTAATTAAATCGGATACTCCGACTATAGTATCGATCACATCCGGTGACCATTTTCAAAGAGTGAAAACAGAGCCCGACGCGCGTGCAGCTGCGTCCTGCTTAGCACTCAAATACACACTCACTCTATAGTCGGAGTATCCGATTTAATTAAACGTGAGTATTCCCGTATGAATAAAACAAAAATGTACACAGTATGTTTTGTTCCTGGACTACTTGCAACGAAGTGTTTGATAAAATTGATTAATATCCATTTAAATCACATCAAATAAACTGTAATGATAAAAATACCCTATTATGTTATTCCGGGAAATAAGCTATCTCCATTCCGAGTTTTATCCGTAAAATCATTTTGGTGTGAAAATGTAACAAACCCACACACACACAGACTTTCGCATTTATAATAATAGTATGCGTGTGATGTGATTTTTGTGATGTTGTAACTTTGATGTTATGAATAAATTAATAATTTGCATTTGAATAGGCTAGATGACTGTTTTTTTTTATTGTCCTAATAAAATCTGGCCCATAAATATAGCTGATTAATGAAAAGAAAATGAATATCTGATCAAAAATAAGCAACTTAAAAGCATTTTAATATAATGCTAGACAGAGAGGCGAAACAGCAAATCGTGACGCCACTTCTGTGTACGTCATATAAATTCTATTCTGACAAGTAAGGCATGACGTAATGTTTTGTTTTGTGGGAAAGGGACAGAGTTGTCTCTAACAAAAACTTAAACGCTCATATATCAGAACATTATTAACCGGTTTAAATTATTTTTTCAATAAACTTACTATATTTAACTACTATACTTAAATTCTTCATCAAACCTATTGGTTTCAACGATATAAACATCAGTCATCTACCCTATTGTTCCATTTACCTATGATATTGAAGTCCTTCATCCGGTCATGATTTCCGTAGCCTCCACGGTGATTCCTATTACCAAATTCTTCCCTAATACCTAAGCAACCACAGACTGCAAAAAAGAATATCAAAACGCACAAGTAAGTCATTTTAGTGCCAAAACTAAATCAATTGAGCTGAATTAAAACGTTACCATTATTTATAAGGCTCATTACCTAATGACAGTTGCGTGTTTTATGAATAGACATAAAGGTCATCGCCCATTATGCATCGTGAAGTTATCATTAGGCCTCCTCATATTTTATGGAGTTCTGTATTGAACATTTTCATTTTTATTTTTTTTGTAAATCTTGGGGGACATTTTACACACAGCGCCATCTAGCCCCATACTAAGCAAAGCTTGTATTATGGAAACCAGATAGCTGATACTTATATACATATTTTTTTTGTAAATACATACTTATAATACATACTACACCCAGACATAGAACAAACATCGATTTATGTCACATATATTTTTGTCCTGGGTGGGGATCGAACCCACGCCCTACAGCTCTGAAGGCAGACATTGCTACCAACTGAGCTATCAGGCTGTCAGTTACGCAAACAATAATTATTTTCCGAAAACTATTTATTTGCTCGCGCGCCCCGCAGTTTATCAAAAGTAGCCTATGTTTTATTCCAAGGTATAAGCTACCTCTATACTAAATTTCACCCAAATCTGTTTAGCCCTTTCAGCTTGAAGGAGTAACAAACATACCAACACACACCACACACACACACACCGACAAACTTTCACATTTATAATATTAGTAGATTTATAAATGTGATCGAAACTATAGTCGGAGTATCCGATTTAATTAAACGTGAGTATTCCCGTATAAATAAAACAAAAATGTAATTGAGAGGTTGTCTAAGAGGTTGTCATAGTGAGTGATAACCCTTAAAAGGATATTTCAGATTTTGTTACAGTTATACAATTACGAATTAATTACGATTACAGCTAATGCGCACTAATCCTGCATTTATAATTAATTGCAACGGATATTCCTGAGTCGTAATAAAATTTTCAAGCTATTATACCATACGTAACAAAAAGGTGTGGCAATACTGGAGTGTATGTATCTACTCAGGAGTTTTGGCGGGAACGCGAGAAAACCATGTCGCTGCATTGTATTATTTTCCAAAACTTGTGTTTTTTCTAGTGTTAATGCATTAAAATGGTGGCGTTTTATTCATTAAGTGCTGATTTACGAGCAAGAGTGTGGGCAAGTGATAAAATGTAGTGAAACGTGTCTTTTCGTGTTGTTTCCAAAACTCCGAAGAAGCTTGTAGTAAAGTTGCCACGACTTTATTAGGGTATGATTGGACTTGACTGTGACTTACTGTGTGTGACTTGGACTGTGACTACGACTTATTTAACTGGAGAAAGAAGGATCGATGAAGAAAAATGTATTCGGCTGAAGGACTAGTATCCATGGCCAGGAACTATTAAAAACAACAACATGTATCTGCTCATCATTATGAACAACTTTAAATATGGCACCAAAACTGAATTCGAAAAACAAAACAGGTGTTATATTTTGGTCCAAGGTTTTACTTTTTAATTTTTTGGTTTTAATTAACTTATTGACAGCAGATTTTATCGCGATTTCAGGATTGGCCCCATAGTAAAAGTTTGTTGTCAAAAAAAGGTTGTCACACGTTGTATCAATTATATTATTATGTTATTCTAGAATTTTTTGGGTTTCGTACAAAAAAAAGGAAAAACTTAAAGGATCGCTTCATTGTCCGTCAGTCTGACCTAACTAAACAAATCCAAACAAATATCCTTAATAAAAGGCTGTAACATTACTCCTATTGCCCATTTCAGTTTACCCCATTTTTCCGTACGCAAGATGTTTTTTACTAGACAACTTTGCCTTTGATTTTTCCGAAGATATTAAAAATAATGTCACGCCATCTGGAGTTTCGCGGCGAAATCCGACCAAGTTACTTCTAACCACGGCAAGTTTCAAAGATTAGCATATTTTAAAAGTCATTCGCACCTGCTCTGGATCTGCGAACTTACCAAGTTACGCCAACTTTGGGGTACTTACCTAATCCTTCTTCAGGTTGGGGTTAATTCGGAACTTTTGTTTTGATTAGTATTTTAATAATATTTAGATGAAAATTAGAAGTTTTTGGAGGATTTACTTTGGTTTAGTGTAACTATAATAAGAAATGTTACAAACTTAGCTCTTAACTTTGTTACGTGTAACGTCTCTTATGTTATAACGTATACTATGTTATGTTATACGTTAAACACATAATTATGTAGGTAATAGAATTATGTCAACGTTTTTTATTTTTATTTTTTAGTATACCAGTAACATCTCTTGTAGTTTTTTTGTTATTGAAATTTAGCATTTTTGGGGATAAAAAAGCACATGACTGTAATAATTCATTCTAGACCTAAAAGCTACAACCGCTGTATCACACTAGTTTAATCCGATTCCATTCAGCTATTATAGAATTTACAGGAAACAAACATACTTATGAACCTGTGTATGTCCTAAATAAAATAAAAACGTTTTATTGTAACGAAGATAAAGTTACACCAGTAGAAAGAACACGCCGAATCGCACAAGGTATGCAAACAACTATACGCTAAACTACAAGGTTTGAATAAATAAAAGCAATTTCATTATTATGATTTTTGAATGAACTCAGCTGATTCAACACCTGTTCGCCCGTTTGACATTTCAACTTGTGATTCGACGCGCGCGCATGTCTTTCTCGCTCACACCACCTAACAAAGCGATACCTGCACTGCTCGCGCAAGTACAATAATATAACTGTGGTCGATAACAGTGCTTACCAACTGAATCAAGCGCGCGGCACAAAGCATGGATAAATACTTGCGTCCAAGCAACTCAACTAAAATGGAAACAATTTGTGCGGCTTGTCAACAATCTATCACCTCGGCAAACGTAACCAAATGCAGTGCCTGCAAAGCTTGTTACCATCCTATATGTGTTAACGCTTCATCCTCGGACACAAGTAAAATTAAAGATTGGAAGTGTCCGACTTGCCGAGCCGTCGAGCCTCGAAACTGTAATCAGAGTACGCCAGTGCATGCACGCGACCGCCTTGAGAGCCCGAGCGACAGTACTGCGGTAGCGAGAGCATCTAAGAGGCCGGCACTTGGTTCACCTGACTTGCCCAAAGAGGGGGGGGGAAGATGATTGTCAACCTGATATCGCCACAGAGTTGCGTCTTTTGCGACTTGATATGTCCGAAATAAAAACATGTTTTCAATTACTAACTGCCGGTATAGAAAAATGTAACGCTAGACTTGACAGCTTCGAGACCAGAATTCAATCACTGGAAGAGAGAGACACTGTTATTTCTTCGCTACTGGAGGAAGTAAATCAGTTGAAAGTCCAGCTAAACTATCAGTCGCAAACGTCTTTGAACAAAGAACTGGAAATATTGGGCATTGCTGAGACCTCTAATGAGAATCTTGAACATATCGCCATGCTTGTTGCAACCAAAGTAGGAGTGAGCCTATCAGAGAGTGAGATTGACTGGGTGATACGTGCTGGGCCAAAAAACCCAAGAAACACCAGTGGCAGACTTCCGCACTCTCCTAGACCAATTATAATCAAGCTAACCAGAAAAGCTAAGAGAGACGAATTTCTAAAAGCGGCCAAAGTTCGTCGCCACGCACTCTCATCAGCTGACATGAGCCTTCCAGACCCGGCCCGCAAGATTTATATTAACGAGCATCTCTCAAAATCAAACAGGCTGTTATTTCGCGAGGCTAGGTCGCGGGCGAAGGAGGCCGGTTTTCGCTTCTGCTGGGTCAACAATGGAAGAATACATCTGCGTAGAGAAGAAGGAAACTCGGCTATCCCAATTATCACCCAAGCGGACCTCGACCGCGTCCTACCTGCAGCTAACGACGGAAATCTCAGACAGTCTCCAATCAACACTGGGAGGTCCAGTTAAAGGCATTACACTAACTCTTACTAAACTCATTGTTATACTAACATTATTACTAACCAGAAAATTCACAACAGATATGTTCAAAAGCGTTTTAACTGTAATTTTAGGATATTTAACAGCCAATCAAATCACGACTACTTTTATCATAATGGAATATTTTGTTGTTTTTATTTTATATCAAAAAGGTACCACTTTAGTAGTAGAAATAAACTTTATTGTAATTAATAGAAGAATACCTCGGATTCTTATTTTTATAGGAGCTAGACTACTACAGAGTTCTAAGACTACTTATTCAATAATAACCATGCAAAAGTCTGTCTATCTCACACATCAATTCCTACACTACACATCAATTAAAAACAGGGCATGTCTTAATTTTGTTTACAACCGGGACTTAACCGCGTGCAAAACCAGTTATCATTTATTTATCTCGGGATCAGGCCTTTTATTTTTCAACACATACACATCGCAACTCACACAAAATATTAAACTATATAATTTACAAAAAGTACAAACCAACAAAGGCTGCAAACCTATGGTTTTTCTTGCTACAATCATAACAAATTATTTATATTTATGTATCAATCGTGCGGTAATAATGAGTAAATACCACATTCATTTTAAAGGCTATCACCCCCCATTGACTTACATTGGTGCGACACAATATATAATTATTAGAAACACACCACGTAATTGCCAAAACATGGATAATGGGTAACTTAGATATTTACGATGAATTAGAAGAAACTCTCAAGATAGAATGTCGCACCATTGACAGATCTGAATTATGTGAAGACCTCATTGGACCATATAATTTTAAGGTACTTTCACTGAACATTAGAAGCTTAAATCGAAATTTTAATAAGCTATTACCGACTCTAAGTCGACTTCGAAGTGAGTTTGACGTTTTAGTTCTGTCTGAATGTTGGCTTCAGGAGCACTCTAATATACCTCAATTACCGGGATATGAAGTACACTACACGAAAAAAATTATCAACAAGTGCGGGGGTGTCACAATATATGTTAAGGACTGTTGGTCCACGACTGTTCAGGAGCCTATTTTCCAGGATGCTAACTGTCTCGTGATAAGTGTGGCAAACAGCCTAAAAATTGTTGGAATGTACAGATCGCCTGCTGTTAGAAATCTTGAGAAGTTCAATGACTCACTTGGAAGCCTTTTAGACAGTATACACGATCAAAGCTCTGTAGTTGTCACTGGTGATATGAATATAGACTTGTTACAAGAACCCCCCTGTAAAGACAATCAGGACTACCAATGCATTATGGCAGAGCACGGATTTCTTCCAGCTATAACTGAAGCTACACGAAATAACTCATGTCTAGATCATGCATTTGTAAAAACTAAAGACAAAGGGATAGGAATAGTCTGCAAGAGTTCAATGACAGATCATGATCTACTTATTGTGGGATTGGTCACCCAGGTGGAAAATAAGAGGAAAAAGAACAGAGTCACTACCAATGTTAACTTGCACGATGTCGCAAATGACCTGGATAATATAAACTGGCAGCGAGTTTTAAACAAGGACAACGTCGATGATGCGGTTTCTGAACTCCACAATATAATGTCTACTTGTATAAGTAAGCACACGCACACACGGAAAATCAGCCGTTCCAAGTTAAATATCAAACCCTGGATCACGCCAGGGCTAATAAAGTGTATGCGACATAGGGATAATCTGCACCTGAAATTAAGACAAGATCCACAAAATGAGGTTCTTAAAATTACTTACAACCGCTACAGAAATTTTTGTAACAAGTTGTTGCATAACCTCAAAGCTGACCATGATAATACCCTGCTGGCTCACAACCATGGCGATCCCAAAAAACTGTGGAAAGCCATAAAAAACGTTTGTGACATACCGAACACGAAAAAAGATTCTCAAGAACTTCTGAGTGGTACCACTAATCCTCAAGAAGCAATAAACACTTGCAATAGACATTTCGCCGCTGCTGGAGATGTCCTTGCTTCCAAAATTTTACATAAACTGGAAACGACGCAGGAAGCTCTGAGCGAGCATGTCTCTTTTGGAAGTCGCAGCCAAAACTCCCTATTTCTTGCTCCCACTGATTTTTGCGAAGTAATTGGGATCATACAGGGTCTTAAGGCAGACGGGGCTCCAGGTAGTGACGCCATAACACCTCTCCTATTAAAGTACGCTAAAGCAGCGCTCCTCAAGCCATTAACACACATCTGTAACCTCAGTATGGCTACAGGTAGTTTTCCGGATTACTGGAAGCGTGGAGTCATCACACCAGTACACAAAAGTGGAGACAAAGCTAGTCCAGAAAATTATAGGCCCATTTCGTTGCTCAGCGTACTATCCAAAGTTTTAGAAAAACTAGTCAATAAGAGACTAGTGGACTTTCTAGAAAAATATAAATTGCTGCAAGATTGTCAATTTGGTTTTAGGCGTAGGAAATCTACAGAAGATGCCGTCCAACTCCTAACAGAGAAAGTGTCGTCTTATTTAGATAGTGGGCAAAGATGCGTCGGGGTCTTCCTCGACCTTGCTAAGGCGTTCGACACCGTCTCCATTTCAATACTCCTGAAAAAACTCGAACGCTTTGGTATCAGGGGAAACACCCTCAGCTGGTTTGCTAGCTATCTCTCAAATAGACGCCAATGTGTTAAGATAGGAGGGTTGAAAAGCTGTGAGATGTACACTGCATTCGGTGTTCCGCAGGGAAGCGTCCTAGGTCCCACCCTGTTCACTGTCTACATGGATGATATCTTTAGGTTAAGCTCACAAAGTTTGGAAATTATTTGCTACGCTGATGACACTGTGGCCATCTTTCATGGTAATGACTGGAAGTCTGCCTTTAATCAAGCTGAAATCGGAATGGCGGCTGTGTCGCGGTGGCTTGATACTAATCTGCTAACTCTAAACATCAAGAAAACAAATTTTATTGCGTTTCACATAACGGAAGCCACCAGCCCAGATCAGACGCAATTACTGATTCACAACAAAAGCTGTGAAGCTCTCGGAATCGACGGGACGCAACTCAGTTGCTCGTGCGACTTAATCGCAAGAGTAAGGCATACAAGATACCTGGGTGTAATGATCGACCAACATTTATCTTTTAAAACGCATATAAGCTTCATATCAAAAAAGGCTCGCAAGTTGATATACGTCATGAAAATTTTAAGACCGGCTGCCAAGGCCGAAGTAAAGATGCTTGTATACAAATCTTTGTGTCAATCTCTATTACAATACTGTGTGGGAGTCTGGGGAGGAGCGGCTGTTACACACATGAGTGAAGTGGCGCGGGCTCAGAGAGCTGTACTTAAAGTTATGTTGGGGAAGCCACGACGGTATCCTACAGAAAAGCTGTTTGAAGAAGCCGCAGTATTAACAGTCCGTCAGCTTTTTGTTATGCGAGCTATTGCCAAATGTCACCACCTCTCAGCTAGCCAGGACCCTACCAAAAGGAAACGCCCTCGTGATCAGCTTCTCCCGAGGGTCAACACTGTGTTTGCTGGTCGGCTACCAAAATACGCCCAAATATTTACATATAATTCAGTTTGTCGAATAATAGATATACAGGAGGAAACATTCGCACATTCCAAGAACGACATTCAAAAATGGCTTCAGTCGCTCTCTTTCAAGCAAACGGAAAACCTTGTAAAATTTAGTGAAATAAAATACAAGGACATCTTTCTCTAGTCAAGCCAGGTAGGAGCCTACATATTTCGCTCTATAACACAAAATTACACGCACCCTGTCACTCAATCACACCCAAGATCAGCAACGCTTCCATTCACTCACACCTATGCAGCATTCCATGCACTGCATCATGCATGGCATTCACGCAGTCTTTTAATGGACACGCATCCGCCCAGCATCATACTCCTAACATGTATTAATAATTGCTCTCAAAAAACACTCTCACTAACACTCGCTCAAATCTTCAGCCTTCATATTCAGCACACTACCTTGCAAGGGCATACCTCTGTTTACGCAATCACACCTAAGGAGCAGGTCACAGACAATACGCTCCCATTAATTTATTATTTAATTATTATTTATTAGTTCACCAACAAAGTGACATTTCGTGTTGCCATTTACACTCACACGTCCACACATTCAAATTCACACCTAACGTGGCCATTCATTCATATTCTCACCTAATTAGTCTTCACAACATTAATACCTACAGCCACTCAAGGTTATGCTTCTGTTCACTTGCATTTAAGTAGCTTATAACAATTCACAAAGTTCCCGCTCCCAGTCACACTCCACTCCGTGTCCACTCACTCACAACTTACACGATTTATATTGAACCGGGATCATAATGGGTCAGCAGCGCGAGTACCGTCCTTACAGATCGTTATATTTGTCATTTAAATCGTATATTTGTCATTTAAATAACTAAATTCTATAAAACGGTAAATTCTCAAATTCGTCTAAACAAATCTGCTATATCGACACGTCAAATTTAGCGACATAGAACGGTACTCGCGCTGCAGGTCAGGATGAGATGATAAATTGTTCTGAATGAATATGCACAGAACACTGAAACAGTCAGTTTTATTTAGTCTTAAGTACCTATCCATCTTCAAACAAATAACTTAACTTCTTATTAATTTAACTAATACCTACTAACTTTCAAGTATATTTAAATTTGCATGCAACAAGTACATTCAGGATTGAGAATGATTTGATCAATGTTTTGCTTACTATATACCCGAGAGAACTATCAATGTGTACAAAACTCGGCGCACAAAGAACTGTCAACTTGGCCACAGGGTGCCCAAGATACAGGCGCTGCCTAGTTTGGGGCCCGCTATATTATCTCTAAAAGTTTGAATGACCTTAATTAGTTATCTGTATGTACTTAGGCAATAGTCTTATTCTTTTTCTGGCAAATAAATTATATTATTATTATATTTCAGTAAAAAAGGAAAAAAAAACTGTGTACAGAACCACCGGAGGACGGGCAGCAGCGTCCTCTCGGTTATCGGTGGTGACAGTTACTCTGCGATCTCCAAACGTGGGGATTATAAGAAGCCTTCATCAGCAGTGGATGTCTTCTGGCTGATGATGATGATGATGAAACATACTTACACTTGACCCTTTGTTTTATTTTTTATTTTTTGTTTTCCGTACCTCAAAAAGAAAAAAGGAACCCGTATAGGATCGGTTGTCTGTCTGTCTGTCTGTCTCCCAAGACTCTTTTTATCTGGAATGCGTGGAGGTATCAAGTTAGAATTAATATCAAATACGTCAGTCCACAGTCCCTAAGATCTGTAAAAAAATCAAGCTTCTAAGTCAACGCAATAAAAATTACGGCCATTTTTGTGAGTTTTTTAGAGTTAACTAAATCATAATTCACAGGGTACTTCCCGTTGACCTCTTCAACAGCCGGAAAACGTCCACTGCTGGACGAAGGCCTCCCCTTAATAGGGAGGGGTTGCCATAATCCCCACGCTTGGCAGGCGGCTTGGGGATCGTAGAGCTCACCACCGTTAACTAAGAGGACGCTGCTGCCCATCCTCCGGCGGTTCTGGATGCAGTTTTAGGACATTCCCAGGTCGTCCCGTTTACCTAGACTCATGAAATTTGGCAAGAAGCAAGGTCACATAACAGTAATTACGGGAAAAATCTGAAAATTGATCATTTGTAGATATATCGTCATTTTTCAAGCCAAACCTGAAATGGTTATTTTGTTTGAACATTAGTTACCAAAAAAAATACTAGATGGCGTTCTACACCGTTAAACCGCGCAAACATTTTGTTCTTTGGTGTTTAGACCGGTTTGATCGCAGCTGCTTCTAATAAATGTACGACTAACTTATTCCTACAGATAGACGAGGGAGCCACGAGCGTAGGTTTTGAAGAAAACTGAAAGCTCCATTGTTTTTTTAAGTTCTTGCATTTGAACTACATTACAAATAAGTTGGAGGGCTACAATTCAAATTTACCTCTTGAAGATTGTAGAAAGGAGTTTTACAGACTAGTTAAAACCTTTTCTTAGGCCATATTCTTTGCACCTTAAAACCTACGGAGAAAAATAATCACATTAAAGTTTAAACCTTTACATCGGTGTCTGCGTTTTTCTTCTTTCTTATTTTTTGGCTTCGCACCATATGTATTCTGCCAGTTTCAAGTATATGCATATTACAAGTTTTAGATAGTATCAGGTCTTAAGTAATAAACTAAAATCATGGTCAAGTCCAAGTCATGCCCTAAAATTGCCTAAAACACCCAGCAGGTCTGGGTGTTAAAACTCGCAAACGTTTCATAATAAGTTCACACCAGTTTTTTTTTTGAAATTTTTAGTTAGCGTATGGAACGAAAGTGGAAATTCTTTTAGGGTTCCGTACCCAAAGAATCCAATTGTACCCTATTATTAAGCCGCCTACCTTGTCTGTCTGTCTGTCCATCTGCCTTTCCGGTCTTTACTGACCTATAATCTCGTGAATCGTAATTAAATAGCCGGTTGAAATGTTCACAGAATATTCGCTATTCACTTAACTATCGCGGATTATCTAGCACTTGTAGTGCTACAAGGGTACTACAAGGGTACGGAACCCTCGTTTTTCGAGTCCTCGGATTTGACGGATTTATTTATTGATTATCATATTATTATAGTTTGCACTGCAAAAAATGCATGGATGACACCTTTTTTACGGTTATTATGGTTCAAATTGAAACTACTGAACCGATTTCAATGAAATCTCCATGATACCGAAGCTCCACGTAAATAACTACAGTAGGTACTGTAGTATAAATTCCTCATTGGAGGCTTTATCTGCTACAACGATAGATTAGATTCTAGACAACCATGTCATGATACAGAAAATGTTCAGTTAATTAAATTTTAAAATAAAATGGCTACTCGTGAGCGTATCGCTTTTTAGCTTAAAAAGTAATACATCAAACAAATGTGTGAAAGTTTGGCATATTGTTAGAGAGGTGAATTGATGAGTCGTTATATTAAACCACGGGGTGCCTCACTCAATTTCATAGAAAAAACTTTGTACACCTGAATGTACGAAATTGTGGATGTGGCATAAAAACAAACATAATTTTTCCATGTATTTTTTTTTAAACCATGTATTGAAATTTAAAGGTTGCCTTAATTATAATTAATGGTGAGCGCAGTCTTGAAAAACCAGCCCCCAGCCCAAAGGTGGCAGGATGAAATCCAGGTTTTTGTAGAAAGACAGCTGTCATGGCGCTGCTGTGCTGATTTATCTTTTTTTTTTGGTAGCAACACTGTGTTGCAATATTGACATGTCAGCTAAGCTAAGTTTGAAGTATGTGGAAGGGAACTAGGAAAAGGAGTTTGGGTAAGAAAAAGAGTGGGTTATTAGTTATAAATTGTAACTTAACGTGACAACGCGTACGTAACGCATTCTTTCCATTTTGACTTATGATTCACAGACTTGGCTATTGTCAAAATTCCAAAAGACTAAGGTTTGTTAGAGAGTGATAGAGCCTATAAATATACTATGTTTTCTCAGTGGACGGAGTACAGTATTCTGGGCGTAAGGATACATAATTGAATCTGCTCTCCGGAACACTGAATACAAATGTAGCAGCTCTCAAAGTCGACAAGCTCAAAAGGCTGACTAACGTTAGCCGCGTGCCGCAAAAAATCTGGGTCAAAATAACCACAAAGTGGAGTCCCAACACGGCGCGGCCACCTGGCTGATTCCGTAAGAGATGATGCTATAATGAATTGGACACCTTCGCCAAAATTAAGACATTAAAGCACAAAATCGCAAAACATGAAAGTAAAACAACGTAATGTGCCTAAAAAGTAAAAATAAAAATTGCCCACGCACGGCGTACATCTTTTTCTGCATAAACTATAAGTCTATATATTTAAGCTTAGAACTTTTTTGATATTAGGTACAATTTTATTATGAAAACTGACGTGGTTTTGACACATTTTTGTTTTATTTATACGGGCTAACTCACGTTTAATTAAATCGGATACTCCGACTATAGTTTCGATCACATCCGGTGACCTTTTTCAAAGAGCGCTAGTGCTAAGCAGGACGCAGCTGCACGCACGCCGGGCTCTGTTTTCACTCTTTGAAAAAGGTCACCGGATGTGATCCAAACTATAGACCAAGTATCCGATTTAATTAAACGTGAGTATTCCCGTATAAATAAAACAAAAATATTAGGTATAAGTAAACATAAGAAAAAAACTATGTCAATGTCATTAAAAAACTTCTAAAATGCTCGCACAACATTTCCAGTCACGGCTACGATTACATAATTATCAACAAAAATACTCATTTCCTCCCTTATAGGAACAATAAGGTTAAATAAAATGTTCATTTTTTTTTTAATTAAATGTTTCTGAATTTGTCATCACTTAATATATTGTGGTTAATAAAATAACAGTAATAAAATAATGGGGGAGGCCTTCGTTCAGCAGTGGACGTCTCCGGGCTGATGATGATGATTATGAATATAATAACAACAAAAAAATGTGATTACATGGTTATGTAAAGGTATACTGTAAAGCGATAAAAAATAACAGTTTTTATTAAAATAACACCTCTAGATTCGTAGGGCTCCAGGGTGTTGCCAACTTTTTGACGAAGTCACGCCACAGGCCCTTTTTGTGAGTGTTCTTTTACAAAGTTACAGATTAAATTTCTCTCTTTTTGACACTTTGCGGTTGCGTGTCGATAACTTTGTACAATACAAACATTGTCAGGTGTGATTTTCTTTGTATTGAGAACAAATAAAAAAGCGTAAGTTATTTAATATTTTATTTTAGTAAATTTTGACTAAATTGAAGACATTTCAATAGAATTTTTGATTATAATAAATCATTTAAAGCGATTGTCTCAGCATATTGGCTACGTACAACGTATCTAAGTGCGGTTACAAATGTTTTGCAATAAAACTCTATGTTTTATGTTAATAGGTTATGATATTAGCTTTAAATTCCAACAAAAAGACTAAATTTTAAAAAAAACACGAGTGCCTTGTCTAAAAACGTTTTTTTTTCTACAAATTTATATCCCCTGTCACTCGAGATGATGTGTCTGTATGTGGATTCCAAATCTGTTCAGACATTTAGAAGTTATGGTAGAATAAATAAACTCACATACATACATACATACTCGTAGAACTCTGAAAATATGATTACACTCCTTTATCTTAATAATTTAATCCAACGATTGTGGGAAACTATAGCTCATTAAAAACAATTTTTATGTTTGACTACGTTCAAAATAGGGTTCAGTGTTACAAAGATGTCTGTGTTCGCCAGGTCACCGCCGAACAAATATTACTTAATTATGCCCCCGAAATACCCTCTGCCTTTTTTAAACACTCTACAAAAAGGGGAATTAAAAATAACACCCTAATAAAACCTTATTGTCCTCAGTCGTATCTTGGCCGGTGTAAAAACAACGTTTATTTTGTGTTAAACAATACTTGTAGCGCTTAAAGCGGACCGCAGCGGAAGCCTTTTGTGAGGTCACCTCATATCCTTGATTAGTTTACAGTAGCGATAGGAAAAAAGTCATGATAGTCCATGAAGGTGTAGTAGCTGAGTTGAGAGAAGATACCTTTGTAGATTCACGTTTGTCTGAGATACTTAATAAAAAAATATGTTTTTGAGACGTTTCTATGCTCATGGAAAAATAATAAAACCGAAATAAAGTAGGCTGATAAACTTTTATTTTGCGGTAATATAAGAAAGTTAGTAATTCGTTTAGGTTGAGTGTCCAACGCTAATTTCATCATCAGCCGAAGACGTCCACTGCTAGACGAATGCCACCTCCTTAATAGGGACGGGTTGCCTTAATCCCCACGCTTGGCAGGCGGCTTGGGGATCGCAGAATACTCACCTCCGTTAACTGAGAGGATGCTGCTGCCCGTCCTCCGGTGGTTCTGGATGCAGTTTTAGAACATACATACCCAGGTCCCAACGCTAATTTAGATTAAAAAAATATTCCGCTTAAACTTCCAAAGGCCTGTGACATGGCTTGACGGTTGCACTGGTGTAGGAAGAAATTAGACTGACCAACCCGCACCAAAGCGCTAGGTGTGGCAATAACCCACCCGAAAACTGGTCACATCCTCCGTTGCTTAGAGTCCAGAACACCGTTATGCTGATATCCCACACGCGCATTTTAGCATTTTTGAATACCAAATAACTAAATATCGTTATATCGTTATGAAAAATCGCAATCGGTGAAATTTGTTAATATAACATCACAAAAGTTTAACAAAAATATCATATTTTTGATCATTGACAAGTTTTAGTATCTAGAAATGTGTTTTTATGGTTTGATTTTAGGAATATCAACAGTATACCATTTGCCTCATTTATTTTATAGTTAGCAATTTCACCCAATGTGATTATTTAGTATTCAGTGATTTTTATATCTTTAAAAATGTTGGAATGCGCAAGGGAGAAAGCAGCGCGTAGTATTTGTGCGGTTATCACCGCACATTTTGTGGTGAGACCGATAGTGACTTTTCTGTTGACTGTACATTAAGGGCCCATGCCAAGTGTCAACATACCGGTGTTGGTTTTTATTTTATTAGCATTTCAATGAAAGTGAATTATTGTTTTTTACATACATTTTGCATTCAAATATCCCACTTCTGGGTAGAGGCCTACTTTTCGATGTTGCATAAGTAGGGCTTTATTGCATTGCCCAATAGGGATTGTTATTCCATATAATTATAATATGCATCAGTTTCAAATATTTAAAATAATAGGATAAGTGGAGAGTTTATCTGAATCTGATGAAAAAAGACAGTTTCCTTTACCATAAGTACTTACTGAGTAGGTATGACTTTTACGATCCATACGGTCAGTACAGCCTATACCTACGTACCAAAGTAGTTATTGATACAGCCCCATCCCACTGACGAATATATATATAGGGAAATTCTTCTTCTAACTATGCCACCATCACTTGATGAAGTAAACTAGAGAAAACAATAAACTCAGCCCTTGACTATGGCTTTAAAAGTCACCAAAATATTGACATACACATACAATCATCAACCAGAAGACGTCCCCATAATCATAATCCCCACGCTTGGCAGGAGACATGGGGATCGCAGAATGCTCACCACCGTTAACCGAGAGAATGCTGCTGCCCGTCCTCCGGGGGTTCTGGATGCAGCTTGAGGACATACCAGGTTAATCAAAAAACAAATATAAAATAATAAGCTTTTAAAAAAAAATACAACCGACTTGCGAACTCCGAATACTTGAATGACATCTTCATATTTTCTAGTAATTTTGATTTAAAACCCAAACCACTGAACCGATTTCAATAATATTTATATGGGACCACCTCTGAAGTATTACCTACCAAACAAAAAAAGAATCATCATACTCAGTTTATAATTAGCGCAGTAATCGCGTAACATACATACAAAAAAAACATGCAGTCGAATTGAGAACCTACTTATTTGAAGTCGGTTGAAAATTAAACATAGTAAGCCGACTTCCTATATATATTTACACCGTGCTACCTTTTAAAAAGCAAGTCATGCTATCTCATTCACTCACTCGTTTATACCGAGCATAATTTGTATTAATTACTAGGCAACTTAATTAATGGCTTTATGGCCTGGAAACAAAAGCATCGGCTTTCGCTGCCTCATTGCGAGATTATTAATTTTTATTTAATCATGACGCTCCCGAAATATTTCCACTATTTTCGGGTAATTTGTGGTGCTTCCTGAAAAGTTGAGTAACCATGGTAATCAAGAAACAACCTTCTCCGGAAATTCAGCCTTTAACAAGTTAAAATACTTTAGCTGTGCTTAATTATAAGTGATTAATTAATTGTGTTAATTATAATTATGTTATAATATTAAGGGTACCTATAGATCAATTACAAGATTTTTTAAATTAATTTTGTTCCGTGACTTTTCACAGAAAATATAGGTAATAGAAGTACGATTAGATAAGGTAGGTTATTTTTACAAGTGATTTTGCTTTGATTATGTAAGAGCTGATTCCTACAAGCAATTTTGTAATAATTTTCTAAAAATACAATTTGTAATAATTTAAATAAATGTTACAATTTAATCGGTTACTTTTAATTATTTAGCCAGTGGTAGCAGTATCCATACATTAAGTCCAAAGAGCTCATTGGCACAGGCCTGGATTTAAACCCGTTAACCCGTCAAGCGGTCTCCCGATTAGGCTACCACGGCTTACGCGTGCGTGTAAGAATATAAACGGCTCTGTTCTGACTGATTGGTGACTGACTGACTGACTGACAGACAACGCACAGCCCAAACCGCTGGTCGTACAAACTTGAAATTTGGAGGGTGTATTCGTCTCGATGCGGAGGTGTGTACTAGGAAAGGATTTTTCGACATTCAACACCAAAGGACGGGGAAGGGGGGGAGGTGTTGGTAGAGTCGGTAGAGTCGGTAGAGCCGGTAGAGTCGGTAGAGTCGGTAGAGTCAGTAGAGTCGGTAGAGTCGGTAGAGCCGGTAGAGTCGGTAGAGTCGGTAGAGTCGGTAGAGTCGGTAGAGTCAGTAGAGTCGGTAGAGTCGGTATAGCCGGTAGAGTCGGTAGAGTCGGTAGAGTCGGTAGAGTTGGTAGAGTCGGTAGAGTAGATAGAGTCGGTAGAGTCGGTAGAGTCGGTAGAGTCGGTAGAGTCGGTAGAGTCGGTAGAGTCGGTAGAGTCGGTAGAGTCGGTAGAGTCGGTAGAGTCGGTAGAGTCGGTAGAGTCGGTAGAGTCGGTAGAGTCGGTAGAGCCGGTAGAGTCGGTAGAGTCGGTAGAGTCGGTAGAGTCGGTAGAGCCGGTAGAGTCGGTAGAGCCGGTAGAGTCGGTAGAGTCGGTAGAGTAGGTAGAGTCGGGAGAGTTTAGGGAGTTTGGCGTAAAAAATTGCTCGGGATGATTTAAAGTGGTGAATTTTGGGAGCGGGCCGAATTTCTTCCGTACGCGGACGAAGTCGCGGGCGACCCCCAGTATATAATAGATTACTAAACTTAGCTAGTCATCTATAATCGGTTTCTAGCTTTATGCACTCGGTGTTTCTTTCCCTAAACCAACGGTAACGTAAGTTACGTACTACCTACCTATGTACTGCTAGGTACAACCATATAACTCACCCCAAGACGGCTTCCCAGGTGTGGCGTGTTAACCGTCTCATCCCGTAATCCAAGATAATTAAGGTATACAATATTAAGGGAATCCCGTGTACATTGCGTCTATTATTCACGGCATATCCCGCCTTGAGAGCAGGGCAGGCGATGGGTGAAATCTCGGCGATAAAGTACGTTGCATTATTGAATGCTGTCGTTGGAGGTTAGTGCACTTTCTTTAGTTGGTAGCTAACCTTTTTTATACATGGTGTGGTATATGTACTAATCACAATTAACAAGTTTCAGTAAGCCTGAATTGTGGAAAAACCTGCTGTTTCATGGAATATAAAATGTACCTTAGCAAAATGAATGGAAGCTTATTTATTCGCAATATCGCAGCGTCAATCGCATAGTAAACTAAAACGTTTTTTTATGAAAATTAACGAGGTTTTGACATATTTTGTTTTATTACACTAGATTATTCCCGTTGAGCTGGATGCGCAGTCTAGTTTTAATCACATCCGGTGACCTTTTTCAAGAGTGAAAACTAAGTACGACGCACAGAATGGGGCCATGTGTCTGCTCTAGCTATACTTCTGCTTGCCATATACCTACAACCGTTATAACCCTGTACAGCTAATATCAATAATTTTATGTACTTACATAACTAGCTTAACGAAATAAGTTTTAATCTAACTCTTTTATTTGTTTCCCATAGGTACTTAATATACATAATCAAATCATGAAAGGGATTTTCAACTATCTCTAAATTGTAATTAAATTATTCAAATGCAGTAGTTTAACTATACTGGAATCATATCTGAAATGTTGTAAACAAAACTCAATTTCACAAAAACTTGAAAAACAAATAACCGTAAACGTAAACAAAAATATCAATCGAACAAGCAAGAGATACAATCTAGATTGCACCCCTTAATAATAAATACAATGGCCATCCCCCTGAGCTCAAAACGAGGGTAATAACATCCCTACAGGTCAATTCTACTACGACACAAATTACAAATACGACAGATGTTTAATGTTGAACAATTTAGAAGTCGGCAAATAAGTCATTACCTAATGGCTGGACTTGGTCTGTTCTTATTATTTTTTTGCTACACCTCAGGTTTAAATATATTCCTTAGAGTTTACTACAAACAATCCACACTTATTGGACTTACTTCTTCACTATCTTCTTTCGATAGAGCAAGAATAAAAACGTAAAAAATACGTTTCCGATTTGATCATCATAATATTTTCTTAATGTTATTTAAGAAATCGGCCATAGTAACGTTTTTCTATGAAAATTTCATCCAGTGGCCTTTATAGGATCTCGAGGTTATTATAAGTCGGACGCGCCATACAAATGACCTAAGGCTCTTTTAGGGTCCCGTTAGACACTCTTTGTGTAGAGGTAGGACTCTACTGCAGAGTCCGCATGGGGAAGTACCACACCTTTGCTAGTTATTCTACCGCCAAGCAGTAGTGAGCAAGCATTACTGTGTTCCGGTTTGAAGGGCAATGTTACCAGAGAAATTACTGGGTATGAAGATATTTAACGTCTAATATCTCAGGGTGACGAGCGCAGTGCGGTGTGGCGCAGGATTGTGTTCACAGGTTCACAATTCTGGCACTGCTACTGTTAGTGGCAGGCGTGACGCTTACCATCAGGTGAAAGACTAGCTCGTCTCGTCACTTGACAGTACAAAAAAAAAAGAACCCGGGAAACTTGACCGATCCTCATTGTTTGAGCGCAATTAGTATTCTGCGTATTTTGCTTTCCTGTGACTTTTCATACCTATTTGTTTTTCGGTCGGAAGTCGGTTTTTTAATAGCTTGTTTCTGTGGTAGAGGAAATAGAATCAATGGTGGTATTAGGGGTCTACAGCTGTTTGTAATACTTTTCATTTAATTAAATGACATATTTTTCCCCAAATGTATTGATTTAAAAACCAAACTACTGAACTGATTTTGATGAAAATTTGAAAGTACCATTATACAACGTGTAACAAAAAGGTTCAACAATACTGAATGGTAAGATGCATCATTATGAACAACTTTTACAATGGGGCCAACCTAGAAATCGCGAAAAAACCCAGCTGTTTCATATAAACAGTTCATTGACCTTGGACAAAATGACTACATACATACCTTTCAGTATTGTTGAATCTTTCTTTCAAATAAAAATATTTTTTCTCATCATCATCGGCTTTTACATGACGGAGTTCTGAGAAAAACAATTTCGCATGTCGGTTGATAATAATAAATACTTAGTAGTTTTCAGTAAATTTTAGTCACGTCGCTCATCGACAAAGTTACTCATCTGCTTCTCCCGAATCTGTGACTCCAGTCTACGTTCAACGTACTGCGTTCCGTAACTAACCTGACTGCTTCGTGCTGGTTTCATGAAATATTGAATGTAGAGTCAGTTTTACGTGTAAATTGAAATGAGGTTAGAAACATGGGCGAACAAGGGTAGAGAAAACAATCACCGTTCCTGTTTAAGTAAAACGTAATAAGATCTTATAGATCTAACTCTAATAGCTGATTGCTACACTCATTGCTCTACACTGATAACCGATGGGGAACAAAGGTTCTTGAGTGGTGATTATGTACCGGAAGACGCAGCGTAGAAGGCCTCTACTAGGTGTCGCGACGACATTGTGAAAGTCGCGAGCAACCGGTGGATGCAAATGGAGGGTGGTGGTTTTGTAGTGGTAGGACTCTACTGCAGAGTCCACCTGGGGAAGTACCACTGCAAGTTATTCAACCGTCAAGCTGTAGTGTGCAAGCATTATTGTATTTCGATTTGAAGGGCAATGTTACCTGAGAAATTACTGGGTATGATGACGAGCGCAATCCAGTGCGGCGCAGTATTGTATTCGAAAGTTCACAATTCTAGCACTGCTACTGTTAGAGGCAGGCGTGACGCTGACCACCAGGCGAACGTCTCGCTCGTCTAGTCACTCGACAGCAACTTAAAAAAGGGGTTGTCATACAGTGTGGCGGTCTAAGGGGGATTCCTTTGTTCAACAGTAGACGTCTCCGGGCTGATGATGATGAGGATGATGATGACACTCATAAGCGTGCGATGAGACACCTTAGTGCTGACAGCCAACTGTAAACTTCTTCGCAGTACCTCTGCAAAAATGTGACCACAACCACCGCTCCAGAACAAGCATCAAGCCACGCAACCCAGAGCAGTGCTAGAGCGCAGATGTACTTTAATCGCTACATAAATCATCTCTTGTAGATGGAAACGGGCGATGATGACGATGAATAGCAGAATCCCTCAACGAAATATATAGAACAGCTGAAGCTGAACATAGACGAAAGAACTGTTTTAGGTGCGTGGCGTCCGTAATTCCTTAAAGTTCATTTGTCAATGCGTATATACAAAGTTAGTATAGTACGTGTATGTATATACTTACGAGTAGTTTATTTTGTCAAGCCTGGTCCAAAACACTATTCGTAGTAAAAGTAAAAAATAATAAAACAGAAAACAACACACATAGCGCTCCAAAAAGAACATCAATAATTCAGCAGTAGATGAAAAACAGTAGACTATAATGAAGCTAACAAGACAAGGATATCTAAAAACTTAGTAGGTAGCTTCTTACAAAACATTTACACTTTAGCCGTCCCTCATAAACCGGCGTGCAAGGCATTTTCACCAGTTTTCCGCGATCCAATACCATTCGTCGCTCGCCGGGTCGCGTATCGGATTCCTCTATACCAAATACAAATAAATGTGGGGTGCTATTACACCGTAATGTAACGTTCTTGTTTTAATTGATTGATTTGAAGACGATCTGCCAACCAAGTTTGCGGCATAAAGTTTGTAAACAATTTAATAATCTCTCTTTGATGAATCACCGTTTTGTTTATTGTTTTCTGTTAGAATGGGGAAGCATGAATTCAATTGATGATTTTGTTACTAACAACCCGTAAACTATTATTAAACATAGGTAAAATAATCCAAAATTGTGTGAAACTAATAAGGTAAAAAATAAAAAAGAGTATCTTTTATTTTTTATTTGGTCAGCAAACGTTGTATGAAAATTAGGCGTTGATTTGTTTTGTGGGTGTGTATGGTTAACTGACTATAATTGAACTGCGGTTGCGAACACTTGATTAAATCGACCTTAATCAGTTGAAATTCTACTTTGTAGGCCACGGAACAGGGCTCATTTTTAATAATTAATTTGCTCTTATTCAGTAGTCAATTAAATACAATATGATTGTGTCCTTTCATTAGGTACCTTTTTAAATACAGATAATTTTAAATATACCCTTAAACAAGAAAACACTTTTAGTTAGAAAGTCTAAGAAAAGACGCACAAAAAGGTTTTTAATGAAGTAGGTAAAATGGATTATATTATTTATTTTAAAAGCCCTACGTCATTAGCTGAGCCTTGTTATTAGCTAAGTAGCTCGGCATTCTCAACTATTTTTCTTTGTCACTTTGTACATTGTTTTGTTACGCTACGTTCTAACCTACATCCTAATGCAGTACCAAGTAGGTAGTGAGTTAATTTAGTTGAGTGGATTCGCCCGTGCATTGTCGCTTGTTTATCGCCTCCCCCTACCGCCCTCTGTCGCAACTTAATGGTATTAAACTTTTGGTATAAATGTGTTTGAACTGTGGATTTTTTGCTTTGTGACATGACAAAAGGCGTCGACATGAGTTGCCAAGTTTTGCGATTGCTATTCCGTTGGAGTTTCGCTCGAGGTTACTCTTTGTACAAGGGGGATATTAGTGACTTGTTATTAAATTTTAAATTACTTACTTATAGATGATATTTTTCCTTTTTTCTTTAGCCACAACATAACACAACATATGTGTTAGAATTAGTTTTGATTTTAAATGCGATACGAAACTCGTCGTGAGCCATAAGACGTCCACTGCTGGACGAAGGCCTTCCAATTAATAGGGAGGGGTTGATACAATCCCCACGCTTGGCAGGCGGCCTCGGGATTGCATAATGCTCACCACCGTTAACCAAGAGGACGATGCTGCCCGTCCTTCGATGGGTCTGGTTGCAGTTTAAGGACACACCCAGGTCCAGATACGAAAGTATACTTACTAAAAAAAATAGAATACTAGTCTTACCCGTTTAATACCTACGTTGTCTGCCATCATCATGGAGGATTTAGCTCTCTCTACAGAAAAACGAAGGCCTACTTACTCCTGGTCTCCATCGCCGATCTTAATGGACAAAACGTATAAATGTTGTTTAAGTTAACAAACATTTAGCATCTGCGCAATACAAAAAAATAATTGCGTAATAATGATTAAAATGTTAACCGAAATTTTAAAATAAAATCAAAGAATTTTTGTTCGTATTTTTTGTTTAAATTTATAAAACTGCTTTAAGAGAAAACCACGTCAATTTTCATATTAAAACAGTAAAAAAAATCTTTTAGTAAAAATTTCTGATTTAGGCTTTGTTCTATTGTGTTTTGTGGCTACATTTTTTCTAGGCAGTTATTCAGAAAGTTTTCTTTATTTATTCAGTGCTCCCCTTCTTAAAGTTCTCTGCTCCTTGCCATAACAATGCCAACTTGCAGGCGCCACGGAGTCGCGACTCCCCGTCTCGTTCGACCCCTGCCGGAAAGAAAATAGCTATATCTGTATGAATTGACGCGTTGCTGTTTATTTATCTTTCCTCGTCGACTTGATTTTTATCACTTGTCACTAGCTATTTCTATAGAGGTAATCAAACTGTTTTTCAACCGACTTCAAAAAAGGAGGTTCTCAATTCGACTGTATGTTTTTGTATGTATGTTACGCGATTACTCCGCCAATAATTATTGTGCACTGATTTTGATGATTCTTTTTTTTTGTTTGGTAGGTTTTACTTCAGAGGTATACATATTATCGAAATCGGTTCAGTAAATTGGTTATTAAATCAAAATTACTAGAAAATATGAAGATGTCATCCAGGTATTCCAAGTTGAAGTCGGTTGTATTTTTTTTTAAAGCGTAATATGTTTTATTTATACGAGAAAATTAGGAATCTGGGTATGTCCTTAAACTGTTCAGAACTAGCAGAGGACGGGCAGCAGCGTCCTCTCGGTTAACGGTGCTGAGCATTCTGCGATCCCGAGGCCGCCTGCCATGCGTGGGGATTGTAGTAACCCCACTCTATTAATAAGGAGGCCTTCGTCCAGCAGTCGAAATCTTCTAGCTGATGATGAAGACGATGAATGAGAAAACCTCCATTGTATGTTTAAAAGTAATTATTTTCAAGCAATTTTTCAGTTTCGTTCCTATCTACCTATTTTAATCTATGCTAATGAAATGGCATGTAAAGCCTACGCCCTAGGTCTTAAAAATAAAACACATTATACACTATGGTACAAACGATTACTTTGAATAAAAGCTAAGAGCCTTTTAAAAAATATTCTTTACTTACACTAAAATATACACTACTCAGCTAAACTATTTAAATATAATTATAACTAAACTAAAATTAAACAATCGACATAAGATATCGTTTAAAGTATCTCTTGGTTGCAGTATCAGACCTATTTAAGCGATCTCTAATTTCGGGTAAATAATGTGCCCAAAATGCTAGTCACGTTGCCCTGCATTTTGGGAGCCTTTAATTATTAAAAAAACATTTGTGAGTTCCTAGACGGCCGATTATAGAATGGACCGGGGATAAGATCATGCAGATCCGAAGCGCACTCTCCGAAATGTTTCTCGATTAAAAACCGAGAGACAATCAACTTTGCGTCGATGAAGAGCTTGGAGCTTAGCATGAAAAAGGTAGTCGTTGCCTATGATTCTCTTTGCACGTTTCTCAATTCTAATAACGAAATTGGCCCGTCTACAAGTTTTTTAAATGCAATGGAGTGACGCTAGGCAAGCTTTTTCAGTTCTTTGCTCGTAACAGTAGTAGTAGCCAGAATTATGAGCTTGCGAACAAAATCCTGCACAGTACTGCACTACGCTCAAATGTGATGTTAAATCTCTTCATGCCCAATAATTTCTTTGGTAAAAAACGGTAGTAAGGTGGTAGGTTGGTTTTCATTGGTTTCCCTTAAAACCGAAACAGCAGTAACGCTTGCACACTACTGCTTACCGGTCGAATAATTGACAAAGGTACCTTAGACAAATTGTGAATGTGGCAACAACAAAAATAACTCCAATGTACATTGTACATAGAGTTAACTCTTTTTGCTTACCCATAAAATGTATAACTTAATTAGTAATCTGTGGTAAATGGTGCTGGTGTCACAATTATTTAAGACAAATTTGGTTTAAGATCTTATATTTAAGTAACATTTATTGTGTCACTGTTTATTTGCCTTAATAACAATAAATAACAAACTCTCGCGCTGAGCCTTTCCGCATCTCTGTAGAATATTCCGTCGTCTCGTGTATAAGTCAATGTTTCTAAAGTAATTTTCTTAAGTTTGCCCTCAAACTAACATTGTGTAAACTAGCCTTAAGACCCACATCCTGTAAGCAACGAGCTTTGTCTACCAACCGATGTTGACTTCCTACACCCGTAACGGCTCTAACAACAACTTGAACCTTAGAACTTATCATTCCAGCAACATGGTGCAAATTGTTCTGACAAAAAAACTCAACGATAAGATTTATGGTTCCTACAAATGTATTTTTCTTGGTACTTTTCGCGTAAAAAATATGTTTAATGAGCCATTAGCCTTGTTTTGTATTTTCAGAGCTGTTTGCGTATTAATTTCGATTCTGTTTTCAGTAAGTGTTTTCTTTTTTCTAGATTTTTTATCTTCGACGTACAGAGGGGTATTAAGCTTAACGAGTGTATTTGTGTATCTGTCTAGGCCCTAGACATAGACAGGTACACCGCTTATATATTATACTTTATTATATTTACCTAGACGCTAGGCTTTAATCAAACACAGCTCTGGAACTGTGCTTCCTAATGAATGACCCGATTTTTTTTGATTTGGATTTCGTTTTTTTTTTGTTTAATTGTAAGGTTACTTGATCGATAGTATTCTTAGCTGTAATAGAGAGTAGAGTAGCGGGTATTAAAATTTCAAATTGAATAATATAGGTAGTTTTTGTTTTATTTATACGGGAATACTCACGTTTAATTAAATCGGATACTCCGACCATAGTTTCGATCACATCCGGTGACCTTTTTCAAAGAGTGAAAACAGAGCCCGACGCGCGTGCAGCTGCGTCCTGCTTAGCACTGAGTAGTCCCGTATAAATAAAACAAAAATGTATCAAAACCACGTCAGTTTTTATAACAAAAAATATACGTAGTTTTTGAAAACATACATTTTCTAAGACATTTTCCACCCATGTTTGAAAGAAATCGGTTATCAAGTAGTAGGTTCTTGCATTCTTAGGGCTTTTTGTTCATAATTAAAGTGCAAAAAAAATTGTTACATTAGTTAAAAAATATTGTTAGGTAGTTGTTTCATACACATCGTCAAGTGCGAGTAATAATTCTTTTTGAAACAGCCATATTTTTTCCGGAATTTCAAGGTTGATTGCATAGTAAAAGCTATTTCCCAATGATGAGTACAATATAGCTCTTGTCGGCTTAGTTATGTTAGTTGTTTTGTTATGCCTTGCAGTAAAATGCCAAAAAATATATACTTGTTTTGATATCGCGCAAAGTAATTCCGAGCATAGCTCTCTCCATCTGCCCGTTGCGTGACTCTAAGTTTCTCCAACAGGCCAGCAGTTAAAGACCACGATTCAGTTCCATATGTCATCACTGGCAACACACACTGGTCGTATACCCTTGTCTTCAGACACTGCGGAACCGAACATTCATGCGGAACGAGGATATTCGCCAAAGAACCAAAGTTACTGACATAGCTCGCAAGGTTTGCAAGCTGAAGTGGCAATGGGCAGGCCACATCGCTCGAAGAACTGACAACCGATGGGGAAGAAAGGTTCTTGAGTGGCGACTGCGAACCGGAAGACGCAGCGTAGAAAGGCCTCCCACTAGGTGGACCGACGACATTGTAAAAGTCGCGGGCAACCGGTGGATGCACATGGCAGGTTGTCGTACAGTGTGGAGGTCTAAGGGGGAGGCCTTCGTTCAGCAGTGGACGTCTCCGGGCTGATGATGAATGATGATAAAAATAGTTTTTTTTAAATCTTCTTTGTCAATTTAAGGAAACGGTGAACAGTTTTGTTTTTCGAATAGGACAAATGCACAAGATGAGATTCTAAACACTTTAGAAAAATGGTTTGAATCGATCTGTAAAGTTATTCACACCAACCACCAAAACTTGGCCCCATCTTCAAGGGTGTCGGTGCAATCTTCAGCCATTAGCCCCTCCCCTTCTGGTGTAACGCGCGCCGATACCATCCACTTCCGGCGAGCAGCCCTTTAACGAGTCGAGCTATCATTTGTATTCATTTTCTGGAGAGAGCTGTGGTTTTCCGGTGATTTATAGGAGGTTAGAGTGGCTGCCACTTTACCTCGGAATTGGGACTAATCGCATGGTACTATTTATTTGACGTGGAATGGGTGTGTAATTTTAGGACGTTAAACATAAATGATAGGTTAACCCAGTGAACTGAAGGTGATTTTTATTAAAAATAAATAAAAATATGTCGCAATCGAGTCGTATCCGGGACGCCAGCGCCACCTGGTGGCACTCGATGGAGTCGGTGACGTGCGCGCCATCGATCGGTGGCTTCACTTTCCCATTGGCGAGCGGCGCGTGCGGTGGACACTGAACCATCGCGCGTTCTGTGATACGTACCTACCTACAACTTATTTGTGCCTACCTGATTACTGTACTGTGCCTGTGAAGATTATAATTTGAAGATTGATTGTACGAGCTTGTTTTATTCTCATCCGACACTACCCACCGACGACGCCCACTGCTAAGAGGATCAACGATGAGTGCTGATGATGATGATGGCGAAAGGACCCTCCTCCTCCTCCGTCAAATAAATATTGGGGGGACATTTATTACACACAGCGCCATCTAGCCCCATACTAAGCAAAGCTTGTATTATGGAAACCAGATAGCTGATAGAATACTTATATACTTATCTATATTTTTTTCATTAAAAATAGTTTTGAGTTTGACCACATCCTGCCTAATGTTAGCAACGATACGATCTAGTACGGGGCACGCTTACCTAGAAGGAACCTATAGTGTTTAGGAGGAACCAGTTTTGATTATATTTTTTAAACAAAACAAGGTCTTTAAACTTACACGTAATTGTGTATTTCACTGGGAAAAATATAATAATTAATTACGCTATCGATGCAAACGGATAGTTGCTCTTAAGCGTGTGTGTCTGAATTTCTGTCTGTGAAATCGTAGCTCCTAAAATGACGAACCTTTAGTTTTTAATTTACTAAATTTTTATTTATTAACCGACTTCAAAAAAGAGGGTTCTCAATTCGACGGTATGTTTTTTTTTTGTTTGTAAATATGATCTGATTTTGATGATTCTTTGTTGTTTGGTAGATAATACTTCAGAGGTTCTCCCATATAAATTGTATCGAAACCGGTTCAGTAGTTTGGTTTTTAAATCATAATTACTAGAAAATATGAAGATGTCACCCAGGTATTCGAAGTTGAAGTCGGTTGTATTTTTTTTTAAAACCTTATGATATTGTGACTTGTTCGTGAGTGATCTTAGCTACAAGTTATGCTTTTAAATATTTTTCATTAATATTTAACATTATACTTGATGCCTTTAAAGTAATGTAAACTTAGATGCTATTCTTACAATATATCAGCATAAAGTTAAAATCAAAATTATACCGAGGTAAAAAGAAACCATTGACTGTTGCTGGCTGTACCGCTCACCCCTGTCTGCCAGACGCAGTGTCTGTCGCCAGACAGTCTGTCGCCAGACAGTCTGGCGACACTGCTATCGATGTTCCCCGCTGTCTGTACTTTGTTTTCTATATTAAGACTCTTATAGAGATGACTCCTTTAAGCATAGTAAAGTATAGAAGTAGTAGGTATGGTAGATAGTAGGTATGATAACACAATACATTACAATATTTAACACTTTATTGACATTAAGAACTTATTTATTTATTTTTCGGTACTACCTATGTAGTACCGAAATAAACCTTAGGTAGTAAAAAAAAACTAAAAACTACAAAACTAAAACTACCTTAAACTAAACTAACCGGTTTCAACTAAGTACCTTAGGTAGTTGTTAAGGCCTATTTTGAAGTTTAATTGATGACAGGTCTAAACATATTAAGTAGTTGCAGTCCTTATCGCATAGTCTGAAATGTAAAAGACAGTTATGTTTTTAGTAAGTTTCTACTCGTATGTTAACAAATGGCTCAAGAATAATTTAAAAAAAATATAGTATCAAAGAATATCTCATCATGCATCAGCCAGAACTCAGCCACTGCTGGACGAAGGCTTCTCCCTTAATAGGAAGGGGTCGCCATAATCCCCACGCTTGGCAAGCGGCTTGGGGATCGCAGAATACTCACCACCGTTAACCGAGAGGACGCTGCTGCCCGTCCGCCAGAGGTTCTGGATGCAGTTTTAGGACATACCCAGGTCCAGAAAGGAATATAATCATAGATAAAAATATATAGGTAAAGGTTTTTCTAACCTACCTATAGTAGTAATTCTTATTTTATCACGACATTGCTGTCTTCCTCTCTATCATACCTTTAACATGCAACTGTGCCCGACGGTCCCGACGGGGGCCGTCGGGTTGCAATTGTGTGGAATTGGTCGTAAATAAAAAAAAAAAAATAGTAATTTTTTAAATAAAAAACAATAATAATGAAACATTATTTAATGATATATTTAATGTAAATAAAATTATTCGTTGGTTAATTATTGATTCTCAAAATATAATTAATAGTACATTATGATACGAGTGTGCTATGTTGGTCATTACACTAGAGGCGGTATTATGCGCGCGAGCCGCAGGCGAGCGCGATAAGAAAGCCGAGAGCGTAATGACTAATAGCACAAGAGTTCCATACGACTGTTTTCGTCACACTTGCGAGGAAAAAACAATTTTTTTTTGATAATAATCAACCACACAGCGAAAACGTCAACAAACATTTGCGGAAAATGGCGCCCAAATCAGTAATGCGCGCGCAGGTTGACATTTACTTCAGCGGCATAAGAACTCTTTGTTGGTATTATAAAAAAAACTGTAAGTATTACCCGGCTATATTAAGAGTGCTTCGTACACGTAAGTCTAATTACAGTCACGTACAAACTTGACTTTACCGGGTTATACCTATTATAGTACAAGTGCCGTAATGTAAAGTAAAAAGCACGCGTGTATAATAGCTTGGATTATGCGCCTAAAAGCGATGTAATAAGATCTACTTTACGAGCAAGTGTGATGAAAAATTATTTTACAATACTATTAACATTTTAACTATAACTTTTTATTTTTACAACTGCAACCATATTTAACTTTTTACCACCTAAGAAAGATACATTGTGGAATGCTACAGTATAATCAATATGAATCGGCTTAGAACAAGAAGAAGAAGCTTGGAGAAGTCAGCTTTCTAACAGCTGTACTATATTTACTTATACTTCAGAGCTTCAGGCATGAACCCTGAAAAGAGACTCTCGATTAAATAAGTAAATCGCTCTAATTCCTATAATCCATACCCGTTTCAATCGGCCATACCTCATAAATTACGCCAATTCGAGAACCACAATAAATTGTGCGAAAACTCCGTGTTTGCATGTCCGGGCGCGATTAACGCCAGCCACGTATTTGTCTTTGGTTTAAAGCTGGCAGCTAATTGCGCAGGTTGGTGGCAAACCTGCTATTTGAACCGAGTCAACTGGGCTTCTACAGTGTAAATATTGAAATAGACACTTGTGGGAACTGAAATCACAATTATAACACTACTACTGTTACGGGCAGTCGTGACGCTTACCACCAGGCGAACGTCTCGCTTGTATAGTCATTAAATTTATGAAAAAATAATCATGTTTCACACGCATATAATTTATGATCGCGTTTAACTGTCATGTTGCTCTAGTAAGCGATGATAATAAAGTCGAAAATTAAAGCAAGCGCACGTTAATCAGCTATCCTGCGTGAAAACATAAATAAAGAACTAGTTTTAATACTCGTAATTAGGTACAGTAAGTATAATTGGCCTTAAGCAGTACTAATTGATATAAATAAACAAATTATGCAATATGAACATAAAATAATAAGCATTGAGATGTTCGTGTACAGGTTTTTTTAAATGTCTATGTAATAACTTGTTTTCATTTATTTCGCTGTTTCGGTTAATATTTCTGGTCTAATTAATTTTATTCAACAATAAAAAATAAACTTTTTTTTTTCTTTATTCAGCAGTGGACGTCTCCGGGCTGATGATGATGATGATGATGAATTAATTTTATTACCTCATCATTATTATCCATACATTATTATATTACTCTCCTCGTTTTTATTCCAACCTCCTCAATATAATCTGTTCTTTCCTCAACAAAGAACCCAAAGTAAACAAGTAAATCTTATCCCTACAAAATATTGCTACAATCTACTTCAATGATAATTAGGAAGATTTCACGTCGCATTTGGACCGCAGTGATACTGGGCCCAGATTGTGCTGAGCTTACGAGATAAAGGGGTAATTTCCCCTTGTACTGAGCAAGGGGATTTCGTAGTCTTTTTTAAGATAAGGGTCAGATAAGCTGATGTTTGGTGGTAAAAGTAAATAAAGTTGCAATGAAGAGAATTTATGTTTAGTGACGATGTGTTTAATGATAACATGCTTGGCCTAGTTAAGTAGTACATTATTAGACTACTAGCTACGCGCCACGGTTTTACCTGCAATTCTTGGGATCAAAAGTAGCCTACGTTTTATTCCAATATTTATTCCAAATTTCATCCAAATCAGTTCAGCCGTTTTAGCGTGCAGAAATAACAAACATACAGACACACATACCTTCACATTTATAATATTATATAGTAGGAGAGGATAATAGGATAAGAAAGTGGCGGCTTGCGTCTAGACTCGAGACTGAAACAGGAGACCGAAACCGTTACTTGACTTCACAAGCTGCATAATATACAAAGAGAAAGAATACGATTAAGGGCCAAGTCGTTGACAATTGATGTTAACAGTTTTATACTCCCTTGGTATAAAATAAATAGCCGTCAGTGAATTTATTTTAGACAACTTATATAGATCACAATACAAGGGGCGCTCAATAAAAACCGAGAATGAGTATGCTGCCGGTAACTTTTATTAAATGTTATTTTATTTTTCGATATAGTCGCCTTTTAGCGCAATACACTTGGAATATCTTTTTTCTAAGCTTAAAATTACTATCTTAAAAAACTTTTCATCCTGAGCAGCTAAAATATCCTGTACTGCAGCGACTACTGCTTCATCATTTTTGAACCTCTGTCCTCTCAGGGACTCCTTCAACTGCATTTTTTTATTTGTTTTGCATACAAAGAGCCCGTTACAGTAGCTCCATGATCGAGATATTTTATCATGACCACCCCTTTACTATCCAAGAAAAGAGAGCCCATGATCTTTCCGGCGGAACGATTCGCCTTAAATTTCTTAGGAGTTGGAGATGATGGTCTTTTCCAAGTCATAGATAGTAATTTTGTTTGTGTAATCGTAATGGTGAGGCCACGTTTCATCCATTGTTATGAATCGAGCCAAAAAACGATCAGGATCTTGTTGTAACTTCCAATGAAGCTCGAGAAATGTTCAGCTTGATTTGTTTTTGTGCATCGGTAAGCATTCTGGGGACCCAGCACGCTGATGCTTTTTTCATCCCCAAGCGTTCGTGTAGAATGCTATGTACACTACCAGTCGAAATCTTTGTTTCATCGACTATAAAACGTACCGTGAAACGACGATCTGCTAAAACAATGTTCTCGACTTTTTTTACCATTTCTTCGGTCACTACTGTTATGGGGCGGCCAGGGCGAGGGTCATCTTTGGTGGATGTTCTTCCACTTTTAAATTCGGCACACTAACGTGCAACTGTAGAATATGGTGGTGCATTTTTTCCTAAAGTATCTTGCAAGGCTTGATTAGTTCGATCCGTTAAGAAATTTTTCATGCACAGATACTTAATAAACGCACGCAATATTTTTTTCCATTTTCGATAACATGCTACGACAGACTACAAACAAAAGACTTCAATTTTTTTAAAACAAATCATATTCGAATTATTTAGTTTTTTAAATCTTGTCAATATTCCAGCTTTACCAGCCAGTATTTACTTTTTTCGGTTGTAAAGAGTTTCTACCTCATTCTCAATGTATAATGAACGCCCTACGTACACCTTGTCTTTTAATTGCACAATTGCATTGTCGTGCGCATCACGTGCTTTGCACGCGTGAGCATGCTACCGAGTAATGCGGATTATAATTAAAGGAAACGAAATATCTTGCTTCTTATGTACTTAAGGCAAGCTTGTAGCAATTTTGAACTTTTTTTTGAATGTGGGAAATATCCAAAGTACCCGATATTAAACCAAAATAAAAGTCTATTATAATTAATCATATAGTTTAGCGTTTTGTCTTTTAGAAAACGCGATTTTGTATGTTTGGCTCGATAGAAAAAATTACAAAGTATACACTAAATCGGCATTTAGATTAGCTAGAATTATGAAAATTCATTATTAAACCACATACAATTTATAATTGTAAGTGTTTTGATTTTTAAGATTACAGCATTTCTTTGTTATATTTTTCAAAACAAAGAAAAACCTACTAAATTTAGCAATTTAAGCGCTCGCACCTTCTCCTCTCTCTCTCGCTCGCGCCTACCGTTTAGTGCCTATCGTTTACTCGCCTGGACGTACCTCGCTACAACCAAGCCTTAAACTAGATTGGCCGTCACCTATCTTATCACGACAAGTTCTTATGTTGTATTTGTTATTGTTGCAGGAACAGTAATCCCGATGTGGCAGCCGGCGTGACGTCGCATCGGCACGATGCACCAATGTTCACTTTTCATACTCACACTGCTATGTGTTACAGTCAAAGGTGAGATTGAAAGATTTTTACATACAATAATTTCAATAAAATCACACAGGCTGCGTTCCAATAAATGTGCTCAAGGCAGGCTGTGTTTCAAGTCAAGTCAACGCAGATTTGGTGGAATAGACGTAATCCTACTCATATTACGAGTATAAATGCGAAAGTTTGTGTGTGTGAATGTTTGTTACCACGTACCTCCGTAACAAGTAAGCCGATTTTAATGAAATTTTAAATGTGGTTTCTTTAAAAACTGAAATAAGACCTAGCGTAGCCTAATTTTAAAAAATCAACCCCTAAAGGGGTTAAACAGGGTGTGGTAAAGTTTCTATAGATGTTTTTTATTCCTTTGTTTGATTCACTAAAAACTCGGCACAAATAAACTTTAGAATAAATAATGAAACACGTATTTTTTATTTAATTTTTTATTATCCCTATGGGAGGTGCAAGGGAATTCTAAAGTTACCACCCACGGTATGGTTTTAGGCCAAATTCTAATATCGTTATCTACCTGTAATATAGCCCACGCGGGCGAAGCCGCGGGCCACAGCTAAAAATAATAATCATATTTTATTTGGCCCAACGCATAAATATGCCTTTCGCCATACGCCATTCAACGTGGCAATGTCGTAACTAGGCCTAGCGCCATTTGCGCTTGCTTAAAGTCCAGTGACGCTGTAGAGGCCACCTGAGGCCAACAGTATCAGTCAATCATAAAAAAATAGATAGATAGATAGATAGAAACTCTTTATTGTGCACACCAAAAAAATACAATAGAGAAAGATACACCTTATGAGCTAGTGCCACAATTGGCGGCCTTATCGCTAAAAGCGATCTCTTCCAGGCAACCATAAAATAAATATTTTATGGCAATGCCGCCAGCATGCTGGGCACGCTGCTGACTGGTAGGGGGTTTGAGCATTTGGATTGGCTCTAGACTTTCATCGGTCTGAAAACAATCCTTTTGTATTTTGTGTATAGTAGGATAAGTAGTATAATCTAAGTAGTCATTGTAGTTAGTAAAGACTTATGCACGGAAATATATATATATATATATGTATATTATATATGTATTATAATAATCATTTGTTTTATATCTTTTATTACATTGAAGCAGAAACATAAAAGACATTATTAGGGAGATTATTTTTGTAACTTGTAAGTGATTCGTTTTGAGTTTTTGAAAGTTGGTGGTATTAATAAACCACCAAAAAATAAGTATTGTATAATAAGAAAAAACAACGAGGCACACATTGTCTGGAGGTTCCTAATTTAGCAGCCCTAACAACTGGAAGCTTAGCTCTACCCCGCAGCTGGTGGCTTTCTTGGTTTAGGATTTTATACTATTTTTATTAAAAAAATTACATTAAATAAGGAATATAAATATTATTTCTTTTTCTAATTTCAGATATTTCCGGTAGTTGGGAAGAATGGTGGACGTACGATGGGATTTCAGGTAAATTAATTGTTTTTTCTAATTTCTTTTGCGCTAATAACTTTTATTTGTATTAAATGCAAATGTCGCTAGTCAGCTTATATGAGGTTAATTAAAGTTCACAGAACTTTACAATGGCCGCGGTACATGGTTTTCCTTTTTCCATTTATTTCCATATCACATCGAAACACTCGTCCCAGTCGAGTATCATAAAGCTATTCACCGTTCTTGTCACCTGAATACGAGTAAACCCTTACACCCACACTATGACAACATAATGACTAGAACACCTAGTCTAGATACTTCCTATAAACAGTAAGGATAGCTCGCCCCAGTTATTATATATATAATATGAAGAAAAAAATGAGGCCCGAAAAGAATATGATAGAGTCTGCCCAGTAGAAAATCATAATTTCATAATACCCTTGTCACCAAATTGTCCAGGGGCCTTTAATACCTGGTTCACGAAAACATACAAGAAGTTCTGAAATTTTAGTCCATTGCTGGCCTGCTCTTAAAGGACGATTGGGCCATGTCCATTGTCCATGTCCACAGCACTGGCCATTCGCGGTTCGGTGAATTCACATACGCCATGAAATTACATCAATTTTTTTTATTACAATTATTCAACATCGATTAATACATTCTTAAACATAATCATAAAAAAAAACCGGGCAGGTACACTTTTTTTATCATGGCTTTCGTGAGATGCGCAATTAAGTTTTACGGTAGTACTATCATTTCTTCTGTGGTTTTACCAAGTTTTTGTTAAATTACTCATACGAGTATGTGGAACTCCCTCCCCTCCTTGCTCTCCTTATTAAGGGGGAGACCTTCGTCCAACAGTGGACGTCGTCTGGCTGATGTTGATGTGGAACGCTATGATTATATTAAAGTGATGATTATGATAGTGATTATTAAGATTTATGTATGTATAGTGGTAGGACCCTACTGCAGAGTCCGCCTGGGAAAGTACCACACCTTTGCTAGTTATTCAACCGCCAAGCAGTAGTGTGAAAGCATTACTGTGTTCCGGTTTGAAGGGCAATGTTACCAGAGAAATTACTGGGTATGAATAGATTTAACATCTAATATCGCAGGGTGACGAGCGCAGTGCGGTATGGCGCAGGATTGTGTTCACAAGTTCACAATTCTCGCACTGCTACTGTAAGTGGCAGGCGTGACGCTTACCATCAGGTGTAAGTCTTGCTCGTCTCGACACTAAACAGTATTTAAAAAAATGTATTCAAAAAACAGGAAGCGCTAAAAAACTATGATCCTCTAATTGGGCGTAGACAAAATAAGTTGAGAGCTTCAGACTTTACCTAATCCTATTTATAACTATACCAGTAATGCCTATTCCAGTTGCACCTCCCCATCCCTTAGTCAAGCCCAAATCTTGCCCCTTGACCTCTTTCACCTATTTCCCTACTACTTGTACTGTGTTGGGTAATGATCACAGATACAATCTTAATGATAGTGCGCGCTCACCCGTGGCATTGTATGGCGCTCATTCGACCCTAGCGCTGTATTTACCCTGCAAGGATTTCTTTCACAGTTGATTTAACTTGACCACTGGATTAAAGCTCTAGAATTTATGGGAATTCTCATAGATTTTCTAAGGAAGTGTTTGAAGGCTAGTTGGATAAGATTTCTATAGATCATCTTTTGCTTATTGTCGCTTACTAGCTAACGCTTATCATATGGGCAAGTATAGCTAGAACATGTTAAGAGCAATATTAAAAAAAAAACTAAAGTTAACACTCATCATTTTACTTTGTAACAATGCGCAATGTACAACAATTAAGGTTCGAGCACATTTTTATGCCGGGCCGCAGGGAGGTGGATCGGACCGCAACGCAAAATACTTGATTAGCACATTAGTGATGTGCTCGCAATTTATTCTGTGGTGCTAGGCCGCAGCGCATTGACGGATTTCAAGTGCAGTTTACTTACTTATTTATTACTAGAGGTCGCCCGCGACTTCGTCCGCGCGTACGGAAGAAATTAGGCCCGCTCCCAAAATCCACCACTTTAAATCATCCCGAGCAATTTTTTTAGCCTCCCTCTAACTCCCCGATCTCTACCAACTCTCCCCCCCCCCCAACTTCCCTTCCTTTGAATGAACTACCCAAATATCAATTTTCATAACTATAACTTCAAAAACAAAGAACTTTCCATACAACATTCCACCCCCTTTCCCCCCCTTAAATCGTCCCTGTCTAAAAAAAATGAAAATTGTATTTTTTATTTTAAATGAACTATCCAAATCCAAATGTTCATGATTAAAAGTATAAAAACAAAGGACTTTCATAAGAAAAATCCTTTCTTAGTACACCCCTCCGCATCGAGACGAATACACCCTCCAAATTTCAAGTCTGTACGACCAGCGGTTTGGGCTGTGCATTGTCTGTCAGTCAGTCAGTCAGTTAGTCAGTCAGTCAGTCAGGACAGAGCCTTTTATTATATTAGATTTCATATGAACTATTGCACGCTATGCTGAGTCGCAGCGGGGCGGGCGGGCCGCATCGCACTCGTGGACATCCGTCGCGCAATAAGCCAACCCGCTGCGACCCGGCATGGTGCGCGATAGTTGATATAAAATGTATGAAAATGAACTGGATGGATTAATGCGATGTGATCCGCCCCTCTGCGGCCAGGCAAAATGTCTTACAAACGTCATTTAACATTAAGCGGCGTTTTAAATTACAACTTGAATGTTCGCATTTAAAACCATTATTAACTAAACTCACCACCATCATCCACGGTGATGGTGATGAGCCTTTCTTATTCCATTGTTGGGATTTGACCTTTCTGTGATTTTACGTATCGTCTTAATTATTTATTTATTTATTAGACAACAGATCACAGAAGTTGCTTAGTACAGAAACGTGTTCAACATACAGAAAGATCCCATGATCCAAAATAGCAAGCACTCGACATGGCTAAAACAGTGTATTTAGATTGCAACTATTAGATAATTATCTAAAATAATAAAAGTTGTGAGCTAGATCACTGAGATTATGTTAAAAATATTTTTGGTACTATGCACATAGAACTGTTGAAGTCGAGTTCATTTATCTAATACAATTATTTAAACTTACAAATAGATAAATTAGTCATAAACAATTTATAAATCTTTAAAGTATACTGTCTACATCTACTATGACCCTGCTTTAATCTATTCCAGGTTCGACTTAAAAACAAAACAAGTTATGGAAGTTATTGATTATTCATTTCCATCAAAAAATGAGGTTAATTGATATATTTTTTGTACTAATAAATAATTGTAGTAATGGAATTATTAAAACATAATGAATTGGTGATAAATTGACATGCACGGCATTATAATTTGACCGGGTGAAGGGAAGGTTATAGAATATATTGAAAAATATCACCACGAAAACATGACGGAAATTGAATAGATATAAACTGCAACATACTTTGGCACCAAACTATAATGGAGTCTCTGGACTAAGCTTACCCTCGATCTCCTCCAGTGAAGGAAAATATCGTAAGAAAATTATACACTTATTCATAGGTAATATAGTTATAAAGAACGACAAAGCTTTTTTGAAATAAGCAATTATTTATTCTATTTAATTAAATTTTCACCCTTTTTATTGCTTCATCATCAGCCCGGAGACGTCCACTGCTGAACGAAGGCCTCCCCCTTAGACCGCCACACTGTACGACAACCTGCCATTAGCATCCACCGGTTGCGTGCGACTTTTACAATGTTGTCGGTCCACCTAGTGGAACGCATTCCTACGCTGCGTCTTCCGGTTCGCGGACGCCACTCAAGAACCTTTCTTTCCCATCGGTTGTCAGTTCTTCGAGCGATGTGGCCTGCCCATTGCCACTTCAACTTGCAAACCTTGCGAGCTATGTCGGTAACTTTGGTTTTAATGCTTAATATTGTCAAATTCTGTTCGCTGGTTATTTTGTCTACAAACAATTTGTCATGGAGCACAAATAAAATTCCTCGAAAATGTGTTCCTAAATACCGCAGTAATGTCAAGCAATGACTGGTAATGATGTACCCGGGAAATGATATCCGTAGCGACGTCTAATACTGACAGTGTACTTAGAAAACAGTAGTAAATATTAGTACAAAAATTGCTTTCGATTTTGCTAATCGAATCCTTAGAGGGGAGGCTTTCTTCCAGCAGTGGACGTCTTCTCGCTGATTATGTACTAATCTAACTTCTTTTTTTTTTCGTTTCTAACATAGCTATTGTAGAATTAGGAATAAAATAAAATAGGTTTAACGGGTTGGAAAAGTTTTAGGGTGGAACTAAATCTTATTACTTAAACGGAAAAGTCTTAATTCAAAAACTACGGCCGTCTTAATCTTACAGGATTTATATAGCACAGACGGAAAATGCAACTCTCGACTCATAAACTTTCAAGCTTCCTTTGATTGTATTGATTGGGTTCAGAACTGTTGTATTGGTAGGACTCTATCGCATAGTTCGCCCGGGGAAGTACCACGTAGAATGTAGCGTTTTCCGTGAGTTATATCGCTGCATCAGATCGTACATAGTGGGGTCACCCTGCCGCCACATTACGTTCGACTCAATACACCATGATGACCAAATTTTGCGGTATCCCGAATTTCTATTCAATACGATAGAGCAACTATGCGATGGCTATAGTAGAGGCACTGAATAGTTTTCCGTGCGAGTGACGCCACGACCCGTCATTTTGATTTGTCACCGTTTAAAATTATGTGGGTAGTTAGTAATCGTGTATTAAAATCGATAGCTACATGTGACTGGATGAATGAACTTGTCTTTATCGTGAAGCTTTTTACGGCGTAGTAGTATGTGACTGTCAGTATTCAATGAATAAATTAACTTTATGGTTCTGCCTTGTACACATCAGTAAAGACGTCCACTGCTGGATGAAGACCTCCCCTTAATAGGGACGGGTTGCCATAATGTCAAAATAATTCCCACGCCTGGCAGGCGCCTTGGGGATCTCAGAAAGCTGCTGCTTGTCCTCCGTTGGCTCTGGATGTAGTTTTCGGACATACCCAGATTTAGCCTACGGTTCACCGCATGGATTGAACCAGAGAACGGTTCAGGCTTAACAATTAATAATTATAAGCTTTGCTTTTTGTAACCTTTTATAACAAAAAAAAATATTAATTTGAAATCGATTTAACCTGCTTCTAATTGTATATCGATTTATTTCGCGAGTTTTGTATATGTAGTTCCGATGACAATACAAAAGATACCATGGAGCTAATAAAGAAAAAAAAATACAACCGTCTTCAACTGCGAATACTTAATATGAAGATGTCATCCAGATAAACGGATGACATCTTCATATATTCTAGTAATTTTGATTTAAAAACCAAACTAAAAAACGAATAAACTATTGTCTATTATCTCCTACTACTGAACCGATTTCAATAAAACTTATATGAGACCACCTCTGATATATTACATAACAAGCAAAAAAATAAATCAAAAGAATCATCATTAAAATCAGTTCATAATTGGCGGAGTAATCGCGTAACATACAAACAAAAACATACAGTCGAATTGAGAAATTCCTTTTTTGAAATTGGTTGATAATGGAACTCCTCAACTGCCAACAGATAGCCCCTCAAGTTTGGCTCATTTATTTTGTTTCGATGAGGAGTAGCGTGGGTAGACCCTCCCGCTAGGTGGACCGATGATATTGTGAAAGTCGTGGGCAACCGGTGGATGCAAATAGCAGGTTGTCGTACAATGTGGCGGGTAAAAGGGAGGCCTTTGTTCAGCAGTGGACATCTCCAGGCTGATTATGATGATGATTAATATTGGATATTATGTATAATGTTGTCTTTTACGTGTGACAGACAAAATACACTCGACCTACTCAGTATAGGGAATATTTCAAGTGGCCCGGGCTCGTTAGATGCTATCTACGTCATTAAGTTCACTGCCGCTGTCATCATTTTATATTGCTGCCATTGAGCTAATGTAGGCGTGTGTATTCTGAAAATTTAGAAGTTATATTCTAATATTGATTTTTGAAGAAGCCGGAAGCCGTGAATTTTACAGGAAATGTACTTTATAACCGTATGCTAGTGACAGCAAAAGTGGAAACAAAAAATCTACAAAAGAGAAAGAGAAATCCAAAACGAAGGGCTAAGCTTTGTTTTTCCACCATTTTTTTTAAAAGTTTCTGCTGGCTTCGTTCGGATCGGATTTAGTCTGATTTGATTTTTTATTGCGAATCCCATACTATAATTTACTTGTTGAGATTCTGATGATCCGCGAGATGACCTCAAGCTTGCGCTCATATAGTTAAGACTAGAGGTCGCCCGCGACTTCGTCCGCGTACGGAAGAAATTCGGCCCGCTCCCAAATACTCGTATATTCCATACCGCTGGGTTAATTACTAATTAAGATATTTAAGTATAAGAATTTCAGTACTTACTTTTAGGAACTCTCACATTATATTGTTCGGAGGCGGGCGTTGTTACCCGCGACACAGTTTTTAACTTCTGCGGGTAACATCGTTCTATGTTTATAAAAGTACATTTGTTTTATGTTCCTAATAAAGATCAAATTCAAAGATCAATTTAATTTCATCTATTTTCCTCCCCATTTTCACCTCTTTAAATCATCCCGAACAAATTTTTATACCCCCAACCCCGCCCCTTGAATGAACTACCCAAACATACATTTTTATCACTATAACTTCAAAAACAAAGATGTTTCCATACAAGATTCCACCCCCCTTTTCCCCCCTTAAATCATCCCTGTCAAAAAAAAAAAAACCAGCATTTTTTATTTTAAATGAACTATCCAAATCCAAATTTTCATGACTAAAAGTCCAAAAACAAAACACTTTCATACAAAAGTTTCCCCCCTTTTTCGCCCCCCTTACGAGTCGAATTTCAAAAATCCTTTTTTAGTACACTGCGTAGGGCATCAAGACAAATACACCCTCCAAATTTCAAATTTCAAGTCTGTACGACCAGCGGTTTAAGCTGTACGTTGTCTGTCAGTCAGTCAGTCAATAGTAGAGTCAGGACAGGACAGAGATTCTTATAGTAATAGTTTTTTTTTTGTGCAGGCCTGTTTTTTTAAAATGTATTATGTTTTCTCCAGGTCCCGGGTTCTGGGGTCTGATCAACCCGCAGTGGAGCATGTGCAACAAGGGACGTCGACAAAGTCCAGTCAACGTGGAACCAGATAAACTGCTCTTTGACCCCTGGCTCAGAGACATACAGTTTGATAAGCATAAGGTACATTTTCACTATTATACTTCATTACTCTGTAGCTAATGTGATGCGACAGCTTTTAACATCACATTGTTGGACGAGGGCACAGCTATACCATGCAGCTATACTATGTAGGAAGGCCTCCCACTAGGTGGACCGACGACATTGTAAAAGTCCCGGGCAACTGGTGGACGCAAACTTCTACAGTGTGCGGCGAGTTCATATAAAATTTATGAAAACTGAACTCTGCAGCTCGGTGGAGGCATTTTAGTGGCTATGGCGCGTGTCCCATGTCCTATAATAACTCAACTATCAGATCTTAATAGACGATCAAAGGATTTTTCGTAGTGGTAGGACTCTACTGCAGAGTCCGCCTAGGGCAGTACCACAGTTATTCAACCGCCAAGCAGTAGTGTGCAAGCATTACTGTGTTCCGGTTTGAAAGGCAATGTTACCAGAGAAATTTCTGGGTATGAAGAGATTTAACATTTAATCTCAGGGTGACGAGCGCAGTGCAGTGCGGCGCAGGATTGTGTTCACAAGTTCACAATTCTGGCACTGCTACTGTTAGTGGCAGGCGTGACGCTTACGCCTGCCACTATACACCACCACCAGGCAAACGACCTGCTCGTCTCGTCACATGATTGTATAAAAAAACGTATTACCACCGTAATATAAATATAAATATTGGGGGGACATTTATTACCTACACACAGCGCCATCTAGCCCCATACTAAGCAAAGCTTGTATTATGGAAACCAGATAGCTGATAGAATACTTATACACTTTTTTTTTAATAGTAATAGTATTTATTGTAAGAAAAAGTGACTCTAGACTAAAGAAACTAGAGTCTAAGTTCTTTATTATATCTCACAGAATAGAAAATTATACTAGTCTGCTCCAAAAGCTGCTTAATTCAACGTACTTACGTTGTTACGTACTTAGTTACGTAACTACTGAATATATTATGCAGCTGTTCCACTAGGCTAGAGCGCTGCGATGCGCGATGCAGCGCTAATCCTATGTTAAAACATGTTAAGCCAACTGCGATAGCTTGGAAAGAGCATTTTGTGCCACCTACTGGTCTAATGAACCGTATAGACAGTAATCAGACAGAACCGTATTAAAGTAAGATAGTAAGTTCGTATAGACTGAATTTGGATTTGGATTTAGATGCGTGACTTCGTTAATTCTGAGCGCCTAGGTACTGTGAATCGGATGACCCGTTAAATCGTTGGTCCGTTCTATGTTTAATAATATAGGATGACTGCGCGATGTCAGCAACCTTATCTCATAGAGTACCAAGATAAAACCCCTATAAAGTTATAGAAACATACGGCCTTACTTGAAAACGCTGCTCAAACATAGTCACTGCTTAAAGTTCTCTGTCTTGTTCTTGCACGTGACACTTTACGTTAGAGAGAAATTGATAGAGCATCTTAAGCAGTGATTAAGTTTGAACGGCGTTTTTAAGTAAGGCCGAAAAAAGTTTGGCAAAAACAGGGTTGCCAGAACTTATCATAAAAAGTTGTCCCATCGAGTAACAGTGTGACAGGTGAGGTTGTTACTCACTGAATGGAGAAGTAAATAGGGTTCGCTTTTTTGTGGTGTTACTCGTTGGGAACAAACCCTAACCTGGAGCATTTTGGATAAAAGCGATAAACATTGATAGGATTGAATTAAGAGAAAGCGTTATAACTGAATATTTTTAAATAATTTAATGAACATTAATGTATGTAAATTTACTATGTTAATTATCACTGTGCATTTTAAATGGTTTTAATTAAAGCTAGGCTTTCGCCTAACATAAAGTGAGTGAATTATAATCTTTTAAATCAATAAAATATTACACAACTGACTGAATACACAACCCTGTTTATATTTAAAAACATAATACGACAAAAAAATATATAGTGTGCCATAAATTAGTAAAAAAAAATCGCTTAGTTGCATTTGCAACTGATTGCAGCCAAAACATTTTTTTTTACCAAGACTGTAATTTTTTTGTGACTTTGAATCACTGTTATTTGGCTATTTCAGTCTCATAATATTCACAAAAATTATTATCTTAGCACTAATTTACTATCTACTTCTCAATTGTATACTTGGATACTTTGCTTACCCATAAAATTAATAATTTAATTAGTAGTCTGTGGTAAATGGTGCTGGTGCAAGTTTATGTACACAGTACATATATATCGATGTGCTAGTGTCGCAATTATTTAGGATACATTTGACTTAAGATCTTATAATATGTAACATTTATTGAGTGGTTGTTAAAATACCACATAAAAAAAAGAAGTGAAGCAATCAAGCAACTTACATGACATACTTTTGTCGCTAACAGTACAAACAATAATTTTAGCATGCGGGACGAACAAAGGCAAATATTATCATGCAGGACGAATAATATACTTTTTAATGTTGTGGGCCGAAGACTCGGGACGAATATGGCATAAATCGTCTACCTATCGTTTGAAGCCAATGATTTCCTGTCTTGTTTGAAACATTTGCTGGTGATTTGTTTTTTTTTTTCATACAATATTTTAACTCCCATTTACCTCCACAACGTAATCTGTATATCCGATACGAATATTACATTCCAGTGCATCAAATGATTAGCCCCTTCCCGGGGATGCTAGAGCCTGCATTATTACTTAGAATGTCTGACGGTGGACTAGATTCTAGCCTTGACCGGAATACAAAATAATATGGTAGGCGTAGTAAGCGCTTGACTGTGGGGGTTTGTGTGGGAGATTTACTGTGGGTACCAAAGTTTTATGAGACGAACTGGTAGAGCAAAGTCGTTTATCACATCACACATCATCAACCAGAAGACTTGCACTGTTGGATGAAGGCCTCCCCCGTAATAGGGAGGTATTGCCATAATCACCACGCTTGGCAGGCGGCTTGGGGATCGCAGTATGCTCACCACCGTTAACAGAAAGGACGCTGCTGCCCGTCCTCCGGTATTCTGGATGCAAGTTTTACGGCATACCCAGGTCTAAGTCGTTTATAGCAGGCGATTTTTTTTTATCCAACTGCCAAATTGAGAGATTCAGATCATAAAATTAATGTAAGTGTAAGTAAATGTAAAGCATTTTGCAGTTATTTTCATTACATCAATTATGGATTAAACTCAGACAAAGTACATAGCAGACATAATTTTTTTTTCCAATTTAATTTTTATATTGTGTTACTTATTTGTATAGAGATTTATAGCCAGAAATGTTCCACTGCAGGACAAAATGTCATTCTTCTTCTCCATATGACTCTATAACTAATTGTTTAAAAACATCGTAAAAAAATCGCTATATTTTTAGCAGGTTTTAGGCCCCCCAACTTAATCTTCCTAGATACGTCCTTGTTGAATATGCTCGCTTTACAAACATTTCGACTCGACCTCGCCTTCTCCAGATAATTTGGTTGAACTGAATTCTGGCTGCATAGAAAGTATGCAGGTGCTGCAAAGGTTTTACAAAGTTACACGACTAGGCTATGTAAGTAATTTGTTTCGAGTTTACTTTGTAAATAAAGAGAACTATGGTAAGATTTCAGAGCGCTGCTGTGTTACCTTTTTTAACCCCTGTCGCAAACAGTCGGTGTTATAAGTTGAATATGGATAATTGGATATCTGTGTATCTATTTAAGGCATCGGAGCTTCCAAACGGATAAAGCGATTTAGATTTCGTTTTATTATTGTTTGGATGAAGATTTTGATCAAGGGTGTTCTTAGTCCAGTACTCGGCGTTTTAACTGTTTTCTTACAAAAACATAGCAAAGTAATGTTACATTGTATTGGTAGGACTTTATTGCAGAAGCCGCCTGGGGAAGTACCTTTGCCAGTTATTCAACCGCCAAGCAGTAGTGTGCAAGCATTTGTGTGTTTCGGTTTGAAGGGCAATGTTACCAGAGAAATTACTGGGTATGAAGAGATTTAACATTTAATATGTCAGGGTGACAAGCGCGGTGCAGTGCGTGGAGGATTGTTCTATTTTTCTGTATTTATTTTTTGTTGTTTTTTGTTTATTTCCTATAGTGGTGCTGTAGGCTTGCCCAAAACATTTATACCTTAAACCAATGCACATATAAAGTCCTCTTCTATGCATACAAATTCAGTTACATGTAATGAATATTCTAACCGGTGCACGTAGAATTATTCATTTAGAGTAAGCTACGCTTCGCGGTTGTACCCGCTATAAAAACGTACAATTTCATGTATTTTTTAAGGAACTTAGGTACTTATTACATCATTATTCACATTAATTTTTAGATCGTTCCACACCAAAAGCAATTAGAACCAAAGGTATACTTTGATATATTTTATGTTACAATGATTATTCATAGCAAAATGAGTAGCTTCATAAATAGGGAATATGTATTTGTTTTTTTTATTGACTCTCAAAAAAGCTGACTGGAAAACAAATCATCGCAAGTAAAATTTTTATATGTGCACAAATAACGAAGTAACATTTTAGTTTCATGTTCGACATTATACTAGGCATTATACTAGGCAGTATACTAGGTGTATGACGTCAAAGTCCACGATTCCAAACATATTTTATACTAGCACGTGTTTTGCTAGAAAGGGACAGATGACTCCCTCCCAAATACTTAGAACACTTATATTTCAGAACTTTACCAGCCGATTTCAATAATTTTTTCGACGTAAGCATCAGTTAAACTCTCCGTTTATCCAATTGTTTTTAATAATTGAATCTCAGGCATATTCCCTATTGTCATGAGCGTCATGTAGTAGTCGATAAAGATAACCAAAGATAAGCAACGCGCAATTTGTTCATTATTCGGATGCGCGACTGCGAGTGGCATGAGCAACTGGACAATAATTATTGTGCTTTACTTTATAAATCAATCAAGCAGAAGACAGATCGGTCCGCTCCACACTTAATTGCCATACCCCATTATGTTTATATTATTATGTTATTAATATTAGTTTTACATAATCCATATGCAATAAACGATTGTGCAATAAACGATTTGACTTTGACTTTGACTTGGCATATTAACTGACATTAGGAATGGCCTCTCAGCCTGTACAAACTTACTCATAAATAATCTAAGTTTTAAACGCAATCTCGTGAGATATGCTCCTCAGTTTTGTAAGTACTGCACTTTTCTCTTAAAGACACATAGGATCACATTAATGTGATCCTATGTGTTTTTGTACGGTATCTCGTATTTCTTACGTAACTATGTGAATCAGCTTTTAACATGGAGGATATTACTCTGTGGCTTTTAACATCTAACTAACTGGATAACATCAAGTAACAAATTGGATGCTTATTTTATGTAATAGAGTGACGAGATGAGCAAGACTTTCACCCGATTGTAAGCGTGATGTTTCCTATAACAGTAGCAGAGCTAAAATTGTAAATTTGCGAACTAAATCCTGCGCTGCACTGGACTACACTCGTCACTCATAATACTCTAAAATATTATACATGACAAATCTCTCAATGTCCAGTAATTTCTCTGGTAACATTGCCCTTCAAACCGAAATATAGTCATCATTAGCCTGGAGACGCCCACTGCTGAACGAAGGCCTCCCCCTTAGACCGCCACACTACAAAAACCTGCCATTTGCATCCACCGGTTGCCCGCGACTTTTACAATGTCGTCGGTCCACCTAGTGGGAGGCCTTCCTACGCTGCGTCTTCCGGTACGTGGTTGCCACACAAGAGTCTTTCCTCCCCATCGGTTATCAGTTCTTCGAGCGATGTGGCCTGCCTATTGCCACTTCAATTGGCAAACCCGACCTATGTCGGTGACCTTGGTTCTTTGGCGAATATCCTCGTTCCGGATTTTATCGCGCAAAGTAACCCCGAGCATAGCTCTCTCCATTGACCACGACTCGTATCTGTTTTAAAACTGTTACTGGATGAAAAATCAACAAACAAACATTCGCACTAGTAATATTAGTAGGGACAGCATGTACATGCAGCGGTAATGTATGATAATTAATTCTGGCGATATCAGTACATCGAGCGTTTTTGCAGCGGAACGCGTTTCATGTTGTTTACTGGAAAAATAGGGCTTTTAGCTCAGCTGTGTAGTTGCACGAATCGTTTTCAAGTTGGCAGGTATCGTTTTCTGTTTTTTTTTTCTGGGACGCATATCTCCCGGAACGTCAATCCAACGGATTTCTGAAAGGTGTTTGGAATGAAATTCTGTAGAAGCACCAGAAGTCACTGTCTATAGTTATGACAATACCTTCGCTCTCAACGCGTATCATCTTTCACATAAACTATGTATCCACACCTCTTTAGCTTCTTAAAGATACGCATATTTAAGCGCCTTGCCAATCACTTACATATAAGTACAGTATAATATATCAGGTGAAATTGGTGGTTTCAGCGGGGCAGATGCTATCAATCAATGACTGCGCCTTGATTAAAGGCTGGCAACTTTTGCGCTTTGAAGATGACATACTGCGGTTAGGCACGCGATCTAAGGTGTGACTTGCCATAGATATGCTGGAAATGCCTCGGAATTTTCATTTCTAGAGTTCATTTAAATTGTTAATGATAATGTAATTGTAATTGATATTTATGATATATACGTTTAAACGATGTAGACATACCAACTCAGACCAAGTGGCCTTAGTCTCTGGTAATGTCCTGCACCGGACCGTATAGAAGCCCATCTACAAAAGCTCATCTGAGTGACAAATCAGAATCAATGAATATTCTGCCACCAAGAGTTTAGCGTGTTTTCTCACGGAGCACTGCACGACACGTTTTATGGTCACGCACGACATAAGACAGATAACACGGTAAACACGTCTTCTCACGAGACAACACGACAGCACAGCTCGGAACGGCAGTCGCGCTTTGGTAAAAAAACGAGTGCCGGCCGAATGAAGTTTAGTGTCGTGTCGTCGTCGTGCACGACACCGAGATCAAGTTCATTGCTTGTTCCCGCAGCCGCTATATCGTGACAGTAAAAAAACGTCAACTACACCGACGCTATAGCCGAAAATCATACAAAAACCATACGTGTTCATACGTGGGTCGTGCAGTGTCGTGTCGTTCTGTGAGAAAACGGCGTATAGGATTATATGGGGCTCTGAATCGTCACCGTAAATTACGGTGTCGTGTGTCGCCTCGTGAAAAAACGCACTAGTGTATAAAAATCACTGTATTCTCGTTTGTCGGGTACCTACTAGAGCTAGTGAAACAACTGGGCTAATGAAATTTAATAATTTAATATCGAATGTCCCAAATGAGTGCCAAGTCAATGCAATGCAGTGTAGTGTTAACCTAGACTTTATTTTTACTTAAAGTTCTGGAAACCGAAGTGTATTCATAATAATATAGCTTGGCCTTAAAGCCTCCTGTAGTAAAACTTAATTTGATGAAAAAATTATCGTTTTTGGACTGCCATAATACATTCAAGTTTATTTTACAACCCTAGTTTTTGATTTGTTAATCAATTTATATGTTTAGACAATAGTCAATAGACAATAGTTTTTTTTATATTTTGTTATATTAGACAATGGGTTATATGTTTTTATTTTTTTAGATAGTTAAATCTTGCCGCATCTAGTTTACCAGCTCAATCATGGACGAATGGGAGTGTCCGGTTACTTCAAGTGCTGTTAACGTCAGATAGCAGGGAATGATTTTAAAGAAATAGAACTTGTCTTGTGTAGCTACCCTAACCGGGCCTTAAACTCAGCTACGTATTTAGTTGTTACGGTGAAACATGATAGTCGGACAACCTTAGTTCTACTGGACATTACTATAGGTCATAGATTTTTAATTTTTTATGTATTAAATGTTATTGAATCTTAGGATCTCCTAGGCTACATTTGCGGATTCCCTGTTTCTACTTTAAATTACATTTATTTTCTCGTTTATCATCTCTGGGATAGACTTAAAGTATAAATTATGGTTAGCTTACTGAAGCGAATCCTATAATAAAATGTGGCCCATGTGTTATTCCAGTGTATAAGCTAACTATAGGTACCATTTATCCAAGTTTGCCAATACAATAATATTATTTAAAAAATGCCGTTTTTGCGTGATTGAGTAACAAACTTTCAGATATCTAAACATCCAAACTTGGACATTTATATGAGTAGGATTTACCTATAGTAGAAGTATGGTTCCTTGATATCTGCACAATGGGCGCACTGCCGTTAGCCATCGATGCTATTTTTTTTCCATTAATCTGGAATCCCTTGACTTGACTTAATTTTAAGCTTGGCGATGTTTCCCATTAATAACAACTTAACCTACCACTTAACAACAAAATGATTAAATTGTATCCAGACCAATAAAATTCTAGAGACAATCCAAACATTCGAGCCTATTAATACCAGTCCTAGTAGAGTAGGTTCTTGAGTGGCTACCACGAACTGGAAGACGCAGCGTAGGAAGGCCTCCCACTAGGTGGACCGACGACATTGTGAAAGTCGCCCGGTAGATGCAAATGGCAGGTTGTCGTACAGTGGGGCGGTCTAAGGGGGGCCTTCGTTCAGCTGTGGACGTCTTCGGGCTGATGATTAATGCCAGTCCGCAAAAGGATATTTTGTACAAGGGCGGATCCAGTCATGACCATGGGGGTCCCCCCCCCCCCCCCCCCTTAGGCTGGGTGTAGGTTCTAACTTAATCGAATTGGAGCCTGTCCTAACTAGACCTCGACTCGCCTATATGACCCGCCCCCTGACTTAAAATCTGGATCCGCCCTTGATTTTGTATCCAGAGCGATTAAAGTCTAGACGATCCAAATGCTCATCATCGGTAGACATCATCGCGATCGGCGGCAGTGTATCGAGCATGCTAACGGTACTTTGAATAACAAAGCTTACATGTTATTTTTTCCTTTCTCGTTATATCTCTCTCTTTGATGTATTAATTATTCCACATAAATAACGGTTTTCTTCTTTTCACAGGTCAGCGGCGTCCTCCAAAACACGGGCCAGTCTCTCGTCTTCCGAGTGGAGAAGGACTCAAAGCACCAAGTGAACATCAGCGGTGGCCCACTTTCCTATCGGTACCAGTTCGAAGAGATCTACTTCCACTATGGCATGGAGGATAATAGGGGCTCTGAACACCAGATCGATAAGCATACGTTTCCTGGAGAGGTGAGTGATGAAGTAATATAATTTTCATCACACTTGCTCGTAAAGTGGATCTTATTGAATCGGTTTTAGGCTCATAATCCAAGCTATTACGCACGCGTGCTTTTTACTTTACATTACGGCACTTGTGCTAATAGGTATAACCCGGTAAAGTCAAGTTTGTACGTGACTGCAATTAGCCGGGTAATACTTACAGTTTTTTTGTAATACCAACAAAGAATTCGTATGCCGCTGAAGTAAATGTCAACCTGCGCGTGCATTGCTGGTTTGGACGCCATATTCCGCAAATGTTTGTTGACGTTTTCGCTGTGTGGTTGATTATTATCAAAAAAAGTATGTTTTTTCCTCACAAGTGTGATGAAAACAGTCGTATGGAACTCTTGTGCTATGTTAGTCATTAGGCTCTCGGCATAATACCGCCTCTAGTGTAATGACCAACTTATTTGGTGTTTTTGTTAGAAATTAAGCGATTGACGAAAAAGGAAGAAGACTTATTTAAGGATCTGAATGATCTGCCGATGATGATGGTTTTTTGAATTTTTATGCACCGTCCGTGAAAACATTGAATTCATTTCACCCACAAAATCATTTTGGGCGCATTCTTCAGTAATAAGCTCGTATTTTTTTGATCCAGATACGCCAGTCATATGGCCAGTCTATCAAAGATTACTTAAAATGATTTTGTTTTATTTATACTGAATTACCATGGAGGATAGGGAGTTGTGATGAGGAACATGCGGCCGTACCTGTGGATTTTGTAGACGGATTGTGTGACGTCACACTTATTTGGTCAGTCTGCTAGCGTTCGCCTCGCGTAACAGTCATTCGGGCTTACAAAACACACGTACGACTTTTAGTGTTTTTACTTAGTAAAAGTGAATATAAAATGAGTTGCTGTGTTTCTTCATGTAAAAACTATCGCGGCAAACATTCTGATGACATGAATGGCGTCTCATTTCATTCGTAAGTAATTTTATTTGTATTTTCTAAGGTTCGTTTTAGAAAATATGTAATGTTTCTTGGTGTTTTTAACTAGTTCTAGAGATGGCGCCACTTTATTTAACGTTAACCATAAAAAAATACGTTTCAGAGCACTTTTTAAATTACATGAACTATTCTTGCTTAAATTTATTATTTTTATATAATGTGTTTTTGGTTTATTCCGGCTTTTAAACTAGTGGTTCTAGTTAAAACCTTTGTCTTTAGAATTTACGAAAGCGACATCTGACGAGAGAGTAAGAAACCTGGTGTTTATAAGAGTTCTCCACTTTTTTCGATAAAGCACTTCTCAAAAACTTATTCTGAATTCCGCTAGATGGTAGCTCCATGTGCGGACTCTAGCGCCCCTCCCGCGAGCCCTACACCTCTCCGCACGATCACGCGTCCTTCTATAGAAAAATCCTTTGATCGCGTCTCTGCTTCTATTACTCTGTGTGAATTACTCACGTTTCCTCAAGTCGAATGTTCCGACTATAGTTTTGATCACATCCTGTAACCTTTTTCAAGGAGTTAAAACAGAAACGAAACGCGGCTACAGCGGCACACAGACTGCCTTCGAAACTACAACTAGAAGCGGCGTTTTTCTTTTAGGTTACATCCCTATCAAGTTATAAAACATACATACAACATACATAATTATAAACAACTTGAAACTGTTTTTCACCGGGAAATTACGAGTTATGTATACTCGTAATTTCCTGGTGAAAAACAGAACTAAGTGATAAACCTTATTTGTTTAGAAAAGGCTAATATATTTTTTAAAGCTTAGTCAGTAACAGTAAGAAAAAATATGACCTCTGGCAGGACTCGAACCTGCATACGAGCAATCTCTGGGTTTCCGTCCCAACTGCTTTGCCAATTAAGCTACAGAAGTCTCTGCCTTAGTTGTCATAATTCCGATACTGTTTCAAGCTATCAACTAATGCGTTGCTGGCGCCATCTGTAAATAATTAGATGAGATGATAAAATGATTAGATCTGTAGAGGTCATATTTTATCTTACTGTTTAAGTTTTAAAAACATGGAAAATCCCAAAGTGTAGAAACACTTGATACAAAATATTCGGTAATTCTAATGCTATCATCGTTGCTATTACTAATTTGCCTGTGAAAACCAAAGCAAAATACCTATTACAAGATTTCCAATCCACAACAAAACTCAACAAAAGCAAAACTTCCGAAGTTCTTCCTCAGAGACTAATAATGGTTCGACAACGCGGAGGTGTTAATTTATAATAACCACCTAACGAACGATAATGATTGTATTTGTAAAACAGCCCGCAATAAACGTCGAACTTTCTGGAAACTTCACTAAGTAACGGCAGTAAAGTTGAACCTTGAAGTTATGTACTAGTATAACGGGAATAGTACCGATAACTGGAATAGATAAAGCTGTTAGAATGCTGCGTTTTATTACTAAGTAGGTATATTGTGTTTTTTGTTTTATTTTTTGTTTTTATTGCAAACATTTTCAACTTTAAAAAAAAATGTAAAATGTAAGCCTAGGCACTGACACCTTTCAGTTGCTGAGGACCTACTAAACAGGTATCTTCCAATCTACCGCATTATACTGGGAACCGAGTCTTAATGCCAACTATGCGGCGAGTTTGACCGCAGTCGCGCTAACTATGCCCGCTCTCTCTCAATAGTTGACTAGAATTTCTAGGAATCGGAGAGCTAGATCCTCCAAGCGACTGGACAACGAATGAATGATCTGTGACATTATACGTCAAAAATATTAGTAATAAGGCCTCCCCCTTAGACCGCCACACTGTACGACAACCTGCCATTTGCATCCACCGGTTGCCCGCGACTTTTACAATGTCGTCAGTCCACCTAGTGGGAGGCCTTCCTACGCTGCGTCTTCCGGTTCGCGGTCGCCACTCAAGAACCTTTCTTCCCCATCGGTTATCAGTTCTTCGAGCGATGTGGCCTGCCCATTGCCACTTCAACTTGCAAACCCTGCGAGCTATGTCGGTGACTTTGGCTCTTTGGCGAATATCCTCGTTCCGGATTTTATCGCGCAAAGTAACTCCGAGCATAGCTCTCTCCATTGCCCGTTGTGCGACTTTGAGCCTCTCCAAAAGGCCAGCAGTTAAAGACCACGTTTCAGTTCCATATGTCATCACTGGTAACACACACTTGTTGAAGACCTTTGATTGAAGACCTTTGTCTTCAGACAATGCGGGATTTTCAAACAATTTAAATAAGAGAATAAACATCCTCTATGTCCATTAGATCTTAGGCTAGCACGATCCATGTTTCACAATCCACAAAACATTGAATAAGTCACGGAAAACAAAACAACTTCGGATAGCTATCAGCCTAATTAAAATTACACTTTGTCTATCCCATTCAATTAGTTGAAACAAAATCTATTGGCCAATGGGAACGTTCTGTAATTCTCCCAATTAACGAATTGGTATTAAACGGAGAGTTTTGATACTCATTTATTCGGTGAAAATGGTTTACTTTAAGAGCTTACGTATATTTTTACTTACACAAAGTATCCATTCTTCAATGGATAATTATAAGATTTTGATATATTTGATTGATATATTATATGAATAGTACCTATGATATTAGGTACTATTTTTCCAGAAAGTTTCAAAAAATAATTATTTATTGTCTGCGTCTGACAATTTGTTTTGTCTGATAAAGAATTATTATTGCAACTCACATAAGAAGTAAGTACAGATACAGGTTCAGGTTTAAATAATTATTTATTGCCTACCTGAATTATTTTTTATCAGTCTATTTGTCGTATTGACGCCATATTGTATCGATAGAACGTCGCCTTCACAGCACTACAGAGCTGGACATCACTATCACAGCAGACGCGTAGATGGCGGTAATCTGGATGCTTGGTTAATTGATATATAGCAATAATCAATACGATTATATTGATGACGATAAATACCTACAGCTCTACTATTTCTTTGAATTATGAATATGATTATGCGTTATTCATCATCAGCCCGGAGACGTCCACTGCTGAACGAAGGCCTCCCCCTTAGACCGCCGCACTGTATGTCAACCTGCCATTTGCATGCACCGGTTGCCCGGGACTTTTACAATGTTGTCGGTTCACCTAGTGGGAGGCGCGTTTATGCGTTATTAATAGAACATTATATTTAGTAATTAGAATATACTTAGGTACATAAAACAATAACAAAATAAACACATAAATTATCTTCACATGTTTTTTTTTCTTAATTTTTTTTTTCTTCATATTTTTTTTTCCATGCTCTGATTCTGGCGCAAAGGCGCACAATACTGGCATTACTGCGCTGAATGATAATGGCTATTCTTTACACCAGAAATGAGGTGGAGCGGGGTTTCTTAGTTCTTATCTACATCATAGTTACTTAGCTATATTTATACAGGGTTAGTCCTAATTAGTTAGCATCCTTTCAAGGCATATACTGTACAAAAAAAAACTTTTACTATGGGGCCAACATTGAAATCGCATTTTGCCCAAGGTCGATGAACTTTTTGTATGGAACAGCTGATATTTATTTCGCAATTTCAATGTTGGCTCCATAGTAAAAGTTGTTTGTTTTGGTGTACAGGATATGACCTTAAAAGGATGCTAACTGATTAGGACTAGCCCTGCATAGTTACATATAGATAGTTTGCAAAGTTATGTCGTCAACTTTGCATGAGCTGTCAATAAAATATTAATACAATGTACAGAGTATAATGACAAAGCAGGTTCTAAAATGAACCTTAATAAGAAAAGCATTAGCTCTCAGTCTCAGACGTCTTTTGAAGAGCCAATCAGTTGATTGTCGACCTTGCGGTCGGCGGAATACTGCCGCTAAGGTAATAAGTAATTCCTAAGTCCGACTGTAGAAGCTTTTAAAATAATTAAATTTACCTTGTCGAACGTTCTAGGTCTATTTGTTTTACGACTTTTTCTACGAAGCGTGGTTGGGCTGAAAAATTTACTACAAAAAAAGCGTATTTAAACTGTTATCATCATCATCACTAGCTAGAAGACGCCCACTGCTGGACGAAGGCCTCCCTTGACAGGGAGGGTTTGCCATAATCCTCACGCTTGGCAGGCGGCTTGGTGATCGCAGAATGCTCACCACCGTTAACGGAGAGGACGCTGCTGCCCGCCCTCCGGTGGTTCTGGGTGCAGTTTTAGGACCCAGGTTCTAACAAGCTTAAAGAAAATATGCATACTGAACAAACACTTTAAACTGGCTTATAAAATTATGTGTTATACGCGTTCAAAGTTTTCAGTGGGAAATGAGAGTGAATTCACGTGGATTACAAAATAAATGTTTTATAAAACATGATATTTAATTTTCATGTAAGTGTTTTTATGCTGATATACTAAGCCTTTCCTTTAATTCCTTGTACATGTTTCATAAAACACGTACTAGGAATTTAAAGCTTACAAATACCTTTTAATCCAGCATCCTCCATGGGCATGACATTTCAAAAAAGTGTGTTTACCATAGATCTATGAAAAAGGGAGATGAGGTACGCTCTAATGTCAAGCAAACTTAATTGGACTAAAACAACTACATGTAATTTATTAATCGGAAGAGTTTTTAAGAAAAAATTATATTTTATGTATTATCGAGTGAGACAATCGTGAGTTAATTGGAACTTGTTTTTGGTTTTTGGACTATTCGTCTTTTGAAAACACAGGAAAGTATTGTTTCTGCTTATTTAGATAGATACGATACGATAATTGAACCTAACGTTATACACAAGCGTCTGTTTAATTGTGACTAAAGTCAATAAGGTTTTGGCGGGAACACGGAAAAATCATGTCGTTGCATACTATTATTTTCTTAAACTTGTGTTTTATCGCGAATTAATGATTGAAAATGTTGATGTTTTATTAATTGAGTGTTGAATTACATGCACGAGAGTGGGCAAGTGATATAATGTGGTTAACATGTATTTTCGTGTTGTTTTCAAAATTCGGTAGAAACTCTTAGTAAAGTCGCCACAAATTTACTAGGGCATGACTTGTTCTCGACTATGACTTTCGTGTGACTAACTGTGATTTCATGCTATATTTGACTTGATTTTAATAAAAGAAACTTGAAAATTAATAAACTTGACACTGGCAGAATACACAACGTACGATGCCAACAACTACTGATTTGATACTTCGTCAAGGCTAAATGAGGCATTTGTAAATCGGACAATGCAATATGATTATGACATGGAGCTGCTGATGATAGAGTCGGAAGGTGGCATGGAAACTCTGTGATAAAACGACGCAAGCCTGACGGGTTTGGGCGCGTTTGATTCACTGACCTCTATAAAACAAGTGCGCTGGACTTCATATTGTCGATAGCAAATTGAAGCCATTTGTGTTTTGCCATTTTGGCGCGGATAGCTAACGGATAGCAGTGTGAGCATCCATGGAACTAATATTACGTAATACTATTATGTCAATTTGAGTACCGGAGACGCTCGGAGGGGCGCTTCAAAACGGCACAAAAAAAACGGACATTTCATAATACAATATGTAGTCCATCGTACTAGTGTTATAGAGGTCAGTGATTCGTCTTGACAAGGACCACTTTGGTTGTTTTTTGACTAGTAAAAACTGTTTAAAAAAAACACTTTTTGTTTTTACTAGATTCAACTGTACGGGTTCAACAAGGAACTCTACCACAACATGTCGGAAGCTCAGCACAAGTCGCAAGGCGTTGTTGGCATCTCTCTCATGGTTCAAGTAAGTAATAATAAATAAATATCAGTGGACATTTTTCACACAGCGCCATCTAGCCGCAAACTAAGCAAAGCTTGTATTAATATTAATATGGCAACTAGATAGCTGAATAGTACATTTTTTTTTGGAAATACATACTCTACGCCCAGTCACAGAACAAACATCGAACGTCACATAAATGTTTGCCCTAGGTGGGTATCGAGCCCACGTCCTACGTATAACAATGGTATAATGTGTGTCCCTATGTGATGTGTATAAGGTACAATTTCGTTTGCATAACAAAAGCCGATGAAATTAGGCCAGATCAATCCAGACGATCATTGACTTTGATCGATTTCCGATAGAAGCCAAACCTCAATGAGTCTTCTGAGTGTATTGACAGACATAATGTTGGTGGGATAACTTTACGATCAACTATTGTCTTTCATTTCCCTACTGCGCATAGAGTACAAACTTGTGAATAGAGTAAACAGTTTTGTTTAAATATGGCGTTGTTTCTTTACAGATTGGCGAACCAACAAATAAAGAGCTGAGACTAATTACCAATGCATTCAACAAAGTTATATTTAGAGGTTTGACATGTTCTTATTAGCGAAGCCTGGTTATTTTGTTACCGAAGTCTTTTAAGCGTCGTTATAACACGCTTTTCTCTCTTGTAACAATGTACCTAAATATTGTAGCCATTGTAGTGGTAGGACTCTAATCCAGAGTCCACCTGGGGAAGTACCCTTTGGCAGTTATTCAATCGCCAAGCAGAAGTGTGCAAACATTACACAGTGCAGTGTTTTGGTTTGAAGGGCAATATTATCAGAAAAATTACTGTTCATGAAGAGATTTGATATCTAATATCTCAGGGGTCGAGCGCAGTGATAGTAGTATTCATAAGCTGCACTTACTTATTTTCTCATAGAGGGTGATAAGCAGAGTGTCCACCTCGGGATCAACACTATTTTTAAGCTCGAGTACTTTGAATCACTCGCTGCGCTCAGGATTCTACTCTAACTTCTATTCTATTCTACTCTAAACACTCTTGCCTTAAAAATAGTTGTTTCCTCCCTTGGTAAACAATCTAGTTACTATTAATTACTCCAAAGCAGCAAGCACGAATATTGATACCTACCTATTCACAATTTATACACAGGCACTTTTAGAGTGGGTGCCAGCCAAGAAGGACAATTTATCCTGTATTGTTATTGTTGGACCTGGGTATGCCCTTAAACTGCAACCAGACCCACCGGAGGACGGGCAGCAGCGTCCTCTTGGTTAGCGGTGGTGACCATTCTGCGATCCCCAAGCCGCCTGCCAAGCGTGGGGATTATGGCAACACCCCATTGGGAGGCCTTCGTCCTGCAGTGGACGTCTTATGGCTGACGACGACGAGAGCAGTGCAGTGCGGCGCAGGATTTTATTCGCACGTTCGCAATTCTGGCACTGCTACTGTTATGGGCAGACGTAATGATTACCACCAGACTAAAACGACTCGATCGTATCGTCACTCCATTGCATTAAAAAAGTAGGCTTAAGAGTGCGACTAATGCCAGAAAAATACCTGATTTGACCCGCGCGTCTTGCATTAGTTTAGAGGCGGAAATCGCATGATACAATTGATGATGATGATGGCTTTGAGCAATTTAGGTGGGATTTTATTTAATTATTCAAAATGTAGGCATGAAATAAATAAAAATAAACGGCTACTGTGCTAAAACATTAGTTTGGCTATGTAATTCGTAAAAAATAATGTGGTGATGTCGCTGATAATTTAGAGCATTTGAATTAAAACAGTTTTTTTTTTGTTGGTAATTTGTACTATTTATTTTAAATATACCAGTTTATTTTCAAAAATTATATTCGGTTAATCGGCTTCTTTAGGTTTTTCCCCTATCTGTAGTATTTTTTTAATCTGAATATTTACGTTCTTTATCATTAAACTATGTGTTTAAAAATACACCTTTTACTTATTTTTGGCATTAGTCGCCCCCTTAATTTATTTTGACGAGACCCGCTAGCTGTGATTAAGCCTGATTTAAAGTAGGTATAATGTTTTTATAGGCAGTTCCTTCCCCATCAAGCACTTGCCTCTAAGTTCTTTGCTGCCCAACACTCAGCAGTACCTGACTTACGAAGGTTCCACCACGCACCCTGGCTGCTGGGAGACCGCTGTATGGATCATCTTCAATAAACCCATTTATATTTCTAAACAAGAGGTAGGAATTCATAACATTATTTATGTTATTATTATGAAAGAGGCTTTAAAACGGCCTTAAAGCAAAGTAGCTCGACAGTAGCACAGTTTTGCTTTTCGGTTAGGCCAATAGTCAGATTCAAAAGATTCAGGATTTCAGGTTGTAATCGCAATGTCAGGGGGTTTTTCACACTGCAGCTGTAACCACCGTCCGCTTGAATCCTGGCTTCCCATAGTAAAAACAAAAAGAGTTAATAATGTACCTATTTATCATTGTATACAACTTTTACTGAGGCACTGACCCCGATATCGCGAAAAAAATAAGTTCCATAGTTACTTTAAAAAAATTTAATCACCCTTGACGAAATGGACAGAATAGCTTTTCCAGTTTTGTTATTTACTGTAAGCCCTAGTATAGATCCCCTAAATGGGAGACCAATCGTTTTGAAATCATAGAGTTCAAATCCCGGACGCTTACCATAGAGCTCTTTGGAGTTTATGTAAGGATTTCCATACCACTGACTTTTTCGCCGAAGGAAAACATCATAAGAAAACCTGTACACGTCCGGAGAAGTAATATAATGACGTACTTATGTGAATCCACCAACTAGCTGGTGTATATGGCCCAATCGCCCTTTGAGAGTAGGTCTAAATCCTGTCGTGGACTGGCTGATACGCTTATACTGCAACCAGAACCACCGGAGGACGGACAGCAGCGTCATCTCCGTTAACGGTGGTGAGCATTCTGCGATCTCCACTCTACCTGCCAAGCGTGGGGATTATGGCAACCCCTCCTTATTAACGGGGAGGTCATCGTCCAGCAGTGGACATCTTCTGGCTGATGATGAATAGCGGCTCACAATCATGATGAGTACCTTCTTTTGACTTAGTAACTACTACAGTTTTATAAGTCCTGTGCAACGTACTACCAGATGAGTTTTGGCGGGAAAATCATGTCTTTGCATTCTATTATGTTCTTAAGCTTGTGTTTTTTTCGCGAATTAATGATTAAAAATGGTGGTGTTTTATTCATTGAGTGTTGAATTACATGCACGAGTGTGGGCAAGTGATATAATGTGGTGAAACATGTATTATCGTGTTATTTTCAAAACTCCGTAGATGCTCATAGTAAAGTCGCCACAACTTTACTAGGGCATGACTGGGACTCGACTATGACTAATTTCGTGTAACTGAATGTGATTTCATGACATATTTGACTTGATTTTAGTTAAAAAACGTGAAAATTCATAAACTTGACACTGGCAGAATGCACAACGTGCGATGCCAACAACTAAGAAAAAAAACGTACTACCATATCTCTTTTACTTATTAGATTAACCAACAACTCGTTTCCTGATATTAATCTTCTTAATAACAGATGTATGCCCTGCGCCGGTTGATGCAAGGTTCTCAGCTTACGCCCAAAGCACCTCTCGGCAACAACGCGCGACCGGTCCAGTCACTGCATCATCGCACCGTCAGGACTAACATCAACTTTAACAAGATTGGAATGCAGGTAACTTTCGCTGATCAAATCGTTCACGAGAGAGAGAGAGAGAGAGAGAGAGAGAGCGAGAGAGAGAGATGAGGTCATGTAGGTAACAATCGTTATACACAGTATATTTTGAAATGCTTAGACATCAACATGTTTATCTAATGAGCTAAGTATCTTTACCAAATTTGGTAAACAGATTGAAATACAGCTTACTAACACAACAATGTGCGTAGGTATAGATAACAGACGGTAAAGCGAATTCACATTGTATCTTATAAGCTTATTGCCTTTTACAAATTTGGTAAACAGACTGTAAGACAACTTACAAACCAATCAAAGAGTAGAAAACAAACGTAACCAATTTGGTAAACAGATTGTGAGACAATTTACAAACCAATCATCATGCTGAAAAACAGACGTTTAACCGAATCTACGTTGTATCGAATTACCTAACTGTCTTCAACCGATTTGGTAAACATATTGTAAGACAATTTAGAAACCAATCATCATGCAGAAAACAGATGTTAAACCGAATCCACGTTTTATCGAATTACCTACTTAACTGTCTTCAACCAATTTAGTAAACAGATTGCAAGACAATTTACAAACCAATCATCATGCAGAAAACAGACGTTAAACCGAATCCACCTTGTATCGAATTACCAAACTGACTTCAACCAATTTGGTAAACATATTGTAAGACAATTTACAAACAATCATCATGCAGAAAACAGATGTTGAACCGAATCCACGTTGTATCTAATAACTGTATTGTTTTTAACAAATTTGGTAAACAGATTGAAAGACAATTTACGAAACCAACCAACGAGTAGAAAACAAACGTAACAAATTTGGTAAACAGATTGGAAGACAATTTACAAACCAATCATCATGCTGAAAACAGACGTTAAACCGAATCCACGTTGTATCGAATTACCTAACTGTCTTCAACCAATTTGGTAAACATATTGTAAGACAATTTAGAAACCAATCATCATGCAGAAAACAGACGTTAAACCGAATCCACGTTGTATCGAATTACCTAACTTTCTTCAACCAATTTGGTAAACAGATTGTAAGACAATTTACAAACCAATCAGCGTGCATACGAGTAAAACAGACGTTGAACCAAATCTATGTTGTATCTAATTACCTTACTGTCTTTAAAGCTAGCACTGAGTCTTATCTATGTAATGTACGCGCAAACTAGAGGCCGTAAATAAGCGCAATAATCACCAAGTCGGTTAACAACGTGTTTATTGCGGTACTGCATGAGAGCTCAATCTACAGATTATATGCTTACGGTTTTAACCTAATAGGTTTGTAACGAGATTTTCATTTAAATAATTAGTAGTGTTGTTGCGATAGTAATTTTCTGTCGTGATGTTAAATATGACCGTGAAATAAATCGTAGGTACTATCGATAGTTTTATTGATACTAAGTATCAACTCTTGTCAATACTATTTTGGGTATTGACTTTACTATCAATAGTATCGATATTAGAAATTAATTAATGCTATTGAGCCAACTCAATAGTTAAGTAGGTATCAATAGCACAGAATAAATAATAGTACTACGTACAGAAAGTTCATTCCGAAAAGGAATTGAAATAAATAACGACTCTATCTACTAGGCAATAAAGTAGCAATTCAACTCGCACAGCGCTGGATACCGCTCGCTATATTCACCTAGTTATACCGCTCTCTTTCTATCACGTATGCTTAGTTACGTGCGAGGAGGCTAGCGTGCGGGCGGCTACTGACTTCTGCCTTGCATTGTCCTCCCGGACGGAGCGCCGGCCGAAAATACCTAAACTGCGGACACCCCCCTGTCAATAGTATCGGTTGTATACATCTATTAATACTTTCGTTAGTATTGTCAAAAAAATACGAGCTATCTGCTGGTGGCCCTGGCAACAGAATCAGTCCAAACAAAACATAAATTTGTGATTACTTGAAAATATTCTCAGCAAGCCATTCAGTTAAATTTATGACATGGAAATAAGGACAGGATTTAAAAAAATACTTATTTGTTTTTTTTCTAAAATGTAAGCAGTTTTGTCAGGTAGCTTCTTAAGCTTAGGATGCGGTTGTACCAAAGCTGGGCTCGAAACGATAGGCTTAACCGACTGCACAGGAAAGACAATAAATTGTCTAGAAGCCAGCTAAGGCCGTTCTCAGCCGAGATAATAACTCACTGTTGTAGAAAGCTTACTTTATCAGTAGTTTAGAAATTCGCCTCAATTTGACTAGTTTAGAACCCCATTAAGTAGGTAAGTATACTGCACCTATATCAGTAATAGTAGTTATTTTTCCAAAAAATATATATTTCACCTATAATCTATATTTATAATAATATATATGTACCTACTGAGTGATAATTTTAATAAACACACAAATATATCTTGGTATCATTTTACTATAAATTATAGTTTGATCAGTAAAATTAATTGGATAGATTTTTGGTCGTACCTAAAAAAATATAAATTTTTCATAAAACTCAGCGACTCACCAAACGTTATTTATGATTGTTCGCTACTCTTGTGGAACCCGAATGTGGGAACATTATGTTTCTCGCGGCCGACTAACCTTAACACTGCTCTGTCATACTGTGTGAAGGTTCTGCGGTTACATCGGCAGACAACGCAGTATCCGCGGGAGACTTCGTGACCCTCTGTGAATTTATGGCAAAGAGAGCAGGGCGCGGGAATGTATCAAGCGGAACAAAAATGCTTTACGTTTGTTATGTGCAACTATAGGTACCCAAAGTTTAGTACCATTTCACTTCCTATCGAAATCCCTAGATTTAATTGTTTTTAGGTACCTAAAAAATATTGAAAGTTTTGTACTTACAGAAGAATCAAGTGTTTCAACTCAATTTTTTTATTACAGGAATCAAGCAACTGCCCGGACATGTATCGCAACATGCATTATACAGGTACTTAACTTGTTTTATTTATATTCTAAGTAACCGTTCGTACACAAGTCGAGTTCGAGGCTCGAAAAATATCTCGTTTTTCGCGTTTTTTACGTCTTGCGCTTGTGTGGAACATGCGACCGATATGGTAAAGTAGAAAATGATGTTTCATTTATTGAATTAGCACTATAAGTGAATGATATAAAAAAAACGATTATTGAAGAATAATAAGTATAAATATTATAAATGTATACTACTGAATAAATAGTTAATTCAAATAAGTTTAAAGTTTTTATTTGGAATTGAGAAAAAACACTTTGTCCTTTTTAGACACAAAATTAATAAACATAAATTAAAACAACGTCTAACGTATCGTCACATCTGTATCGCTCTCAATATAACTATATTTCTTTACAAACAGACTTTAGTATATTTTTTAGTTTACTGATTCTAATAAAGATCAGCTCTCTATTTTTTTATTCTAGATGATAGAAAACAGTTTTTGGCGCAATTAATAAAGATTTGGTGTTCATATGATTAATTTGCTCTAAAAAAAACACTCACGCGTGTTCCTGCTAGTCTGAATGGAAGTTAAAGCAATAAAAAATAAACAACGAATTTATATTTTATTTGTTTTCGTCGTATAGGAATTACAAAGTTATAACAAAGCGCACTACGCAACGGTACGACTCGTCGTACCGTTACGTAGTGCGACGTTTCTCGAGTGTCCGATATTCCGATGTACTTTGGCCTTGTGTACGAACGGTGTGAAATATTTTATTGCACTCTCTAAAAACAGAGCATGACTTGAAGCACGGATATGGTGTTTTTTTTAGTGCACCAATGAAACCTTCTAGTGCATAACGTAAAACTTGTACGTCTAACATTTAACTTTGAACTAGTAAACCCAAAACTTTAGAGACGTCAAACGAGAGTTCCTAGTTTTGTTTGCACATTTTCAAACTTTCACCATTTTCATCAAATTAGATTTTTAAAGAAAAGTTTCAATTTTCTACCTTTGCGTGACATTATAAAAGGACATCAAAATCGATACTTACTTGTATTACAGGTTAAAAGATCCTGTGATGTAGACGATTAAACCGATAATTGTAAAGATTGTTTCACAATACAATACTAAAACATAATTACTAATTCTACACATATACCTAATACTTAATAAAATATGTAGAATTAATAAATATACATAAATATTATTGGTCATTATTATTATGTTACGTAAACTGGTTTAAAAATTTCAATTATAATGTAAAACCGCTAATACTAATTTAAATTTATTTTAATACCCATATATATGCGAGTAACATATACATAAAGAAAAGATAGCTTAAATTATTGTACAGTTTAAAAAACTTACTTTTCAATGTTTCAATCATTACTAAGTAGTAAGAACTAGTTTTAATAACCTAAAACTATTATAATCACTGTAAATGTTTTTTTTTTAATTTGTCATGAAAACATTACGCAGCTATAGTCACTTTTGTAGCTATTTCAATTTTAACTTACACACATCCAACAGTTTCATAGTTTTATACAAATTCCAGGTATGCCGTTGTTCACGTCAGCTTTTAATAAACTGTCCAGGAGTTCGTGGAGCTATTTAATTGAATGTTGGATTGTTTTCAGCACGATATACCCGAAAGTCTCGGTCGAAAAAAAGCGTTGCATGCAATCGCACTGTTCCAAAGAAATGTCACAAAAATAGGTATACTGCATGTTGCACTAGACGATGTATTGCTTCCTATAATCACTGTTAGCTGCTCAGCCTATATGTACTTACTGATTATTTTAATTGCATTCAATATATTTATTCAATCTAGTGTCGAGACGAGAAAGAAGTTCGCCTGGTAGCGTCACGCCTGCCACTAACAGTAGCAGTACCAGAATTGTGAACCTGCGCCGCACTGCACTGCGCTCGTCACCCTGAGATATTAGATGTTAAATCTCTTCATACCCAGTAAAATCTCTGGCAGCATTGCCCATCAAGCCGGAACACAGTAATGCTTGCTCACTACTGCTTGGCGGTTGAATAACTGGCAAAGGTGTGGTACTTCCCCAGGCGGACTCTGCAGTAGGGTCCTACCGCTACAAATCTATATTGCTCTAGGTCCACTTCTACTGATAAACATCTGACTCCTCCAAGCTTCAATTGATCCGTCAATGCCTGTTTGAAATGTCTTCTTGCATACTCGTACATTGTAGAGAGGTCCTTTTCAATGTGTCAATTGATGAAGAGTTATTGTATCTTATTTCACTATAACATAATTACAAGAACGTTGCGAGAAAACTTGCATACGTCTGGTGAATAAATTCAATGGCTTGTGAATGCTTAGTGGATATGGCCCAATCACTCTCAGAGCTTAGGTAGGTGTATGACCTATGTACCTATATATTGGTATTTACCTATGAAATTGCCGTTTTGTATGGAATAAGTGAAAGTACTTATTTTTTTAAACTTTTTATTTCTGGTTTTCAAAGTAATCACCCATGCAATCGACGCATCTTTGCCAACGAATTGGCAGTTTATTGATGCCCTTCTTGTAAAAATTAGCTGGACGGGGAGGCAACAAACTCTTCAAAGGCATTTTGTGCTGCCTCTCGGGAATTTAATTTTTTACCCACTAAAAAGTTGTCTAAATTTTGGAAAAAGTAATAGTCAGTAGGTGCAAGGTCTGGTGAGTATGGCGGATGAGGGAGAACTTCCAACCCCAGCTCTTGCAGCTTGGAGACTGTCTGTAGCTGCAGCGCGAGGCAGGTCTCGACGCGCACGTTGCGCTGGCGATCGTTAAGTTCGTGGGGCACCCATCTATCAAGTTTTTTTACCTTGCCTATTTGTCGCAAATGGATCAAAATTGTTTTGATGCTAACATCAAAAGCTGCTGCTAGCTCAGCTGTAGATTGAGTTTCGTCAGCTTCCACAATCGCCTTTAATTCATCATTGTTGACCAAAGTCTCCGGACGACCACGAGCTTCATATTTCAAGTCAAAATTTCCAGAACGGAACCGGGAAAACCAATAACGGGTTGTGCGTTCGTTTGTACAGTTCTCTCCGTAAACGTTTTTGATGTTACGTGCCGTTTATGTCGCGTTGGTGCCACGACGGAACTCATATTCCAAAATTACACGAATTTTTTAATTATGACGAAAAATTTTCAAATGTAATGAAAATACAACGCTAATCAATAAACAAAAGACTGAGTTTGTAAAAACAATGTCATGTTTTTAAGACAAAATTAATTTGAATTCAGAATACAAAGCCATTCCAAGCTTTTTTTCTATTTGAAATGACAAGCACTGAAGAACGGAAATTTCATAGGACCTATTATTAGCTAATGATTCAATCCGTTTTATTGTGTAGTAGCTAAGTGAAGTAGTTTAAATGGTTACATTGTATCTATTCTGTTGTAGATAATAAGCTAATCCACAAAAAAGTTTATTTATTTAATCACAAGAGTAGGCTTGGCATGTGTTTTTGCGCAGTTGTAGAATTTAGTTTTCTTAACCTAATTATAATACATTTTATATTATTATGCTTATCTAAATATATAAAAGGCTCTGTCCTGACTGACTGACAGACAACGCACAGCCCAAACCGCTGGTCGTACAGACTTGAAATTTGGAGGGTGTATTCGTCTCGATGCGTAGGGGTGTACTAAGAAAGGATTTTTCGAAATTCGACCCCTAAGGGGGGAAACGTTTGTATGTAAGTCCTTTGGTTTGGGGGGGATTGGCTGGGGGTGGGAGTTGGCAGAGTTGGGGGAATTAAGGGAGGGGCCTAAAAAAATTGCTCGGGATGATTTATAGTGGTGAATTTTGGGAGCGGGCCGAATATCTTCCGTGCGCGGACCAAGTCACGGGCGACCTCTAGTTTTAAATAATGTTTACTTCTTGGATGCTTACATAAAATAGCTTGGCAAAAAAGTCTGAACGGCAACTTTTTATCTTAGTCACAACATTGCGGATAATTACGGCAAATTCATCTAATCGTCTCCCTCGGACATACTGCAGGGATGCTAGTACTTAGAACAATGTGCAATAGTCGCTTAGTAATTTATAATCTTTTTGCCAAGCTATACAGTAAGTTAGACGAATCTTGTAATCGCAAGAGAGATAAGGCTTAATATAAAATATTCCTTGTGATTGGTAGTAACGTTTCGAGCATTATACCATTGGACCATTGGACCATTGGAGATGCTAAAAGCGATAATCTGAAAACATAATTATTATCTACCACTTTTTGCTGAAAACAGGTAAATACATGACTTTCAAGTAAACTTTCACACTAATACAACAAATTTCTGTTCGTATGAACGCACACTAGAACTAACTAACAACACTCACAAAGGGTATATTAGATATTCACTGACCATGCACTTTGACAGAGGGGCAGATACGTCTTGGTTTTCCACCTCCAATGGATTATGTGCAAAAGTTGTAAAGTAAAATAGTAAAAAAAAAAAAAAAAATCGTAAAAGTAAAAAAAAAAGTTATAATAATAAAATAATTGTAATAGTAGTAATAGTAAAGTCATGACGATTCTTCATTTTTTTTAAAATAAATATTAATATAACAATTTTTGACTTTACAGCAACCCAATGGCCCCGAGAACACAGCTTGAGGTACAGAAGCGCTGATGATCTAGCTATCCCTCTTAATTAATACTATAATTATTAGTAAGCCCACACATATATAAACATAGCATAAAGATAGTTGATATACATTATATTCGTATAACACCAAAAACTTGGACAACCTAGAATAATAAAATAATATAAAAGCAGATGTTTGTATATATTTTATCCTACATAACCTTATTTTTAATAGTAACTAAAATAAGTTATAATTTTGTTGATCTTAATTGTTCTATAAATCAATCAGCTTAATTTTTTATAAATTATTTTTCATTCTATAGCTTTCAAATATTTATTTTCTCTCGGATAACCACAAATTCGAGGTTTGTACATAATTATTATATAACTAATATTGCTGCTTCTGTTATAATATATTGTAATAGTGATTACGTATTATGATAAAAAATTAAACCTATATTATATCGTATTCTAGTCAAGTCGATGTAAGTCAATTAATAATCTAGTTACTATTGTATCAAACAAATTAAATAAAACAAAATTCGCTGTACAATGAAATAATGTTGTTCTTTAATTTATCCGCTGAATAAACAAATGATTCTGTATAGCTTAAAAGGTCAATTTTCTAGACAATATCTTTACAAAACCCTATTATATCTAAGCATAATGTACCAAACCTGTAACATAATTGCGTTATTATGCCTATAAAAAAATATGTAAAGAATATTTAGCATAGATTTAGTCATTAGTGTTTGTTATGTGGTGTAGTTAGACGTATGACAAAATATAATAAAAGTATCATAAAAACGTCCACACTGTAAAGTGTATTTACTGCGAATAATATAACTACTAGATTATAAGCTTTGATATTCGCATTTTGTAGTAGTTTATAGAGAGTTGATTAAAAAAGTATCTAATAATAAATAACGTTAAATAATAGGAATTTCATTTAGATATATTAGGTATATTATAACTATAGTAAATTAGTCGTTTATGTACTAATATGCTTTTCATGCCAGCCAGAGATATATAATATTATACACTTACATAGATTCATTACACCATGCTGTCAATTTTGTAAAATATCGCTCGTTGCAAATCTTATGAATTTATAATGTATAAAAAAGTTGTGCGATTCTTATGATTTGACAGTTATTTTATAAATCATAATATAAGTGTGTTTATCAATTATAATATTATTATGTACTGTACCTATATAATAAAAAAAATACTTATCTGAACACTAGAAGTAATTTAATAGTAGAGAAAAAAAACTGTGTATATCAAAACTCCGGCTGTCATATTAAAGAATTCAGTACCAAAATTATAATTATGGAAAACGTCGATTCTTTTGTATCAATTTCTGAACTAAACTAAACCAAACTGGATTTGACTAAAAGTTTAAGTACTAAAACCGTGATAAATCCAAAAGCTTACAAAAATAAAACACGTTTTGCGATTGAAAAGACCCGTTAATATTAATCTTAGTAGGTTAGTATCTATTGAAGAACTCGTTTACCCTGGGGCATCGTGGTGGAATAGGCGAGTGTTTTTCGATCCCCCAGGGGATCGCGGTGGAATAGGCGAGTGTGTTTCGATCTACCAGGGGATTGTGGTGGAATAGGCTAGTGTTTTTCGATCCCCCAGGGGATCGTGGTGGAATAGCGGGTGCTTATCGGTCCCCTGGGCGATCGAAATGGAGGATTCAAGTAGAACGCGCGAATTTACAGATCCATCATCAAATCACATTAAATACTGTGATTAAAAAAACGCCATACATACTGAAGATATAATATATACTACTATCAGGATATAGATTTATATATCCTGATAGCAAATTCCGACTAAGGGCACCTGCAACATCAGGGCTATTAAAAACCATTTGTACAGTCAAATATAACTATTGAGACTAGAGAAGAAATTAAGTTTAGAGATTGTGGAACAGAATTGACATAAAATGGTAAGTAAATGTATTTTTTTGGAACGTAAAAGTGCAATAATAGTATTGCTTAAAATGTATTTATTAGGATCTGTGTCGCCTGTGTTGAAGGAAAATAAAATGTTTATCATATTCCAACTTTTGTTTCATTTGTGACATGACCCAATATGTATTATATATTTAAGGGGAAAAAATAAACAATTTGTATTTAATTAAATGGCCAGAAAAAAGTAAATAGTGAAAAGCAATTAAGTAAAATCTTCACAAGAGGAATAAGGCAAAATTACACAACACTATATCGATCTCTGCATCAGTATGATTCCAATAAGTTTAATTGATTATGATGCTGTTTTTTTTCGGAATCCTAATAAAGATTCTTTGTGTCATTCATTAAGGTGCTAATATTTCCATATTTCTTTTGTTACGTGACGAGCGAGTCGTTCGCCTGGTGGTAAGCGTCACGCCTGCCCATAACAGTAGCAGTGCGAGAATTGTAACTTGCGCCGCACTGCACTGCGCTCGTCACCCTGAGATATTAGATGTTAAATCTCTTCATGCCCAGTATTTTTTCTGGTAACATTGCCCTTCATACCGAAACACAGTAATGCTTGCACACTACTGCTTGGCGACTGAATAACTCGCAAAGGTGTGGTACATCCTCAGACGAAATCTGCAGTAGAGTTCTACAATACTATGAATATTTCTTTAGCAAAACGAAGAAATCGTCATTGTCACCTTCCCATCTCAGGTAGTCGTTTTGATAGAGTACATAAATCATTGCATCACCTGTAACATCCGCTTGGCATACTTGGGCCTGAAAAATAATCAGAAATACTAACACCCAGATTTAATGTACGTACATTTGAAAACAACATACCTTAGGTACTAGAGCCAAGTTATTTACAAAATACGTGGATATTTCTTATAAAAACAAAGTTACGGGACGAGCAAGACGTTCGCCTTGTGTTAAGCATCACGCCTTCCCGTAAAAGTAGCAGTGCTAGAACTGTGAACTAGCGAACAAAATCCTTCGCTTAACTGCGCTCACCTTAAGATACGTATTACATGTCAAATCTCGTAATGCCCAGTAATTTCTCTGGTGAAAAACACTGGAGAGAGAAGTAAAAGTAGGAACTTCGCTTTTCTGTGGGTGAAAAAGGAACCTTATAGGATCACTCCGTTGTCCGTCTGTCTGTCTATCTGTCAAGGGCCTTTTTCTCGGAAACGAGTGGGAGGTATCAAGTTGAAATTAATATCGAATGCGTATGTCCACGGTCCTTTAGAGCTGTAAGTGTAAAATCAAGCTTCTGAGTCAACGCATCAAAAATTACAGCCATTTTTCTAGTGTTTTTTAGACTCGCAAGTAAATCAAAACTCATAGGGTACTTCCCGTTGACGTAGAATCATGAAATTTGGCAAGAAGCAAGGTCACAACACACAAGGTTATAACACTGGTTATGGAAAAAATCTGAAAGTTGATAATTGGTAGATACCTATATCGTAATTTCTCAAGCCAGAACTTGAATGATTATTCTGTTCGGTTGGCTTCCGTTCTTTAGTTACCAAAAACTGAACTAGATGGCGCCACAGAGAAAATTAGCCTGCGCCATTCTTTTATCGCAACTGTTTCGTTCGTCCTTGTGGTGGCACATGCTACTGTACATAAAAATTGTACTCCCTAAGGTTGAAACGTGGTTTCTCTTATCTGAGACCGGCATCAATAAGTAACCCTAGCACATTCATAGTAACTACAGAAAAAGACGAAGTACGTAAGTAAAAACTGCATCATCTTGTCGAACGTAAATTTAAACTCCTTTTTGATGATTGGATCAAAATTCCTTACCCAAAGGTTGTTCAACTGTACCCTATGACTAAACAATACGTCTTTGTTTGTCTTTAAATGTGTTAGTTCGTCTGTTTTTGATCTTTAACGACGTATATCTCGTAACTCGTAATAGGTAGCAGGTTGTTTTTTATAGAATATTCGTTAGATACTGTCACGGATTTCCATTTGCACTTGTGGTGGTACGGAACCTTCGTTATCCGAGTCGCAAGTACTCGTACCTACTCTTGACGGCTTAATTTTTTGTGGTACTTTCCCAGGCGGACTCATTTGACTCATTGCATTAGAGCCCTACCAATATAAACTGTGTAAGTACCGAAAAAACGCAAAGACAACTTGTGCTTATTATAGGTAACTTGGCTTATTTTTAAACATGATAGTAATTATATTTGTAATATTATACGGATCCCAGGAGGAGCGGTTTGACATCTGTATCTTTGTTTGTTGTCACGTTTGTATCTGTGACAAAAAATATTTTAAAAAAGGCTATGGCGCGATACAGCTACTATCGCAGAAAAGCAAAATCCTTTCTCCCTCCAGTGACTAGAATCTTATATTTTTTTCTGTGTCCACACAGATATTAGTACGTTTCACAGAGCAATTTAACATAGATTAGCAGCAGCGTAAAGGAAACGCTGCGATACATATAGCGTATGTTGCACCGGATGTGTCCGGGCAGCCATGTTGTCTGCGGCCCCGCTTCCGCCGGATCTACGCTTGCTACGAACCTCGGCTACGTAGCTCTACGCTTGCTACGAAGCTATGGAGCTACGAAGCTCTACAGTGTAGTCTTAAGCTGCATACGGACTGCGCGTTCCTGTGTTACGCGTAGTCGGAATACGCTGTCCACGCGTACATTGGATACGCGTACAGCTCCTGTACGGACCGCCGTGAACCTGGACGCAAAGTCAATCGATCCATAGCGCTACGCAAACCCCGCCAGTCATCCGCCATGACTATTTTCATTATTGAAACTCGATGAACACGCGTGTTTATCCATTTTGCCGTCCAAATATAGCGTACCCGGGCGGGCGCGTCCCCTTTGACGCGTGACCAAAAACTGACTCCTAGTAGTCGCTACTAGTTGCTCGTCAGTTGCCGCCGCACAAATTTGCAATGTCCCGCACTCGACACGACGCGTCGTCTACACGTCTGAGTGCCTAGTGCGAGTGTTACAAAATTATTCCGAAAACTTCACCATCGCGTGAACAAATTTTCGATTGATATTGTAGTAAAGTATACTCGAATTTACGCGTCGAACTGTCAAAATGCACGTTCGCACTCGCAAAACGCTTGAAACGACCAATCAGGAGCGCCAACGTTTTCACTTTTGAGTGAAGTTCTTGCTCGATGGTCGATAGCGACGACGTAAAAAAACTCACACTCACATATTGTGTTTGATATGTTTGACACTAGGTGGCGCTGCTCTTATTTCATACAAATTGTAGTTTACGTTAACGTGAACAAATACGCAAACGCTCTTGGAAAAACTGGCACTAGACACTCTGACATCAGTCGCGCGCTAGTGGCAGGGCTGGTCGCACGCTACGCAAGGCGAGTACGCGTCGCGTCAAAATGGCTTCCAAATCTAAGTATTTATTGTACAATCAAGTACTATTCTTTATTCTGTGGTCGTACTCGACGGCTCAAGAAGAAATGAAAGAATAGTCGAATTAAGTTAGCGCCGTGTGCGGAAACCACGTCGATAGAGTAGTATTTCAGTAGGCTACCTCTGGTTCGCATCTCAGACGCGTATCTTATGGATAGCACCGTAGGCTTACATGATAATTTTGGAGAACCGGTATATTAGGACTGGTATTTATTTGATACATAAAACAGAATACAGTCTTTACATATGCATTGTATAGATTACAAATAATTTGTTCTAGATTGCATTCCTTAATAAATGTGTACACAACATGAACAACACAGAAGCAGTAGGTACCTACATCTATAAGTCAATCAAACATTAAGTAGTATTGTAATTACACAATCAAACATAAGCAGTTATAATAACTCAATAAAAAAATATATATTAAAAGAACATTTAAAGCATACACAGATACACAGACACAGGTTATATAGAACCTATACATACAAGTTAGATTCCAATCAGGTGCTGAAAGTTTTATATCTTAACAATGCAACCTACGTCTTAAAACGCTAGAACTTCACCAAATAATATAAACGGAATACGAACATCTAACATCTTTCAGCTATTTTAAAAATACATTACGCATTTAAAAACTGGTTAATGTCCCACAGAGTTCCGTAGCCGGAAACTCAGTCGGCGGAAGTGGCCGGCCGCCATATTGTTTGCAAGTGAACTTCCGGTGCAAGCCTCCACTTGTCTTGTTGAGTTGCATGCATGGGCCACTTTACATGTTCCCCTTTTAAAAATGGCTTTGATGACGTCAACTTGGATAACGATTTGCAAAAAATACAAAAATGATTTTGTATTTCGTGTTCATCATTTTATTTACTTTTTATCACATCTATTCAAAAAGAGCTACTTTTTTCCTCGCAAACAGGGCAGAAATTAGTTCTTTTTGTCGTCCGGAGGGAGAAATGAAATGAATAAAAAGAAAAAAAAGATAAAAAAGTGTCGAGTGAAAAGTGATTTGAATTTGGAATGTGGATATTGTTAGTAAAAGTCCCAATTACTAAAGAGTTCAACCACGGATAATGTATGAACAATTAACAGGCAGTTTGAAAAAGGAATGCGCGAGAAAAAATTAAAAAAATAAGCATGTGAAAATAACAAAAACGCGCGAAATGCATTCCGCCTTCGTCCGTACTTAATTGTTTACTCAAATTCGGATTTTACTTTGTTTTATTTTAACTCCAGTATCTTCCTCAATAAAAAGTGAAAATCGAGTGTGAGTAATGAGAATTAAATAAACGTAGGTATATACCATTCTCTTCATCAGTTCCACTTACTTATTTTCTGATAGAGGGTGATAAAAAGTAGAGTGTCCACCTCGGGATCAACACTATTTTTAAACTCGAGTACTTTGAATACCTCGCTGCGCTCAGGATTCTACTTTATAATCTTGCGCTACGCTCTGGATTCAAAGAAACACTCTCGCCTTAAAAATTGTTGTTTCCTCCCTTGGTTAACCATCAAGACAGGTAAGTAACTAAAGTCACCGATATAGCTCAACGTATAAGCTAAGGTGGCAGTGGACCAGCCACATAATATCGCAGAACAACTAACCGCTGGGTAAGACATGTTTCAAAGTAGAGAGCATGAAGTAGGATGGTGAATCCCCATTCTTTGTCGATAACAATATCAGTAAGGCACCTATGGGCTATTAAAATACCCAAATATAATATTTTGCTATTTAACATTTTGACGTGGAACGCTAAAGAGCAGCCTAAGTAATTTCATTGTGTCTCGGCGACGCGGCGAAGTGGTAGCGTCAGCAAAATCTCGCCATGCTACAATTAAATAAATAAAAAACACCTTTCTACCTAAAAGGTAACATTTGAGAAATATTGTCATTTTAACTAAAATAATGTATAAATCTAACAAGATAGATAATATTTTTTTTAAATCTAATTGATATTTATCAATTCGTTTTTTTTTCATCGGTGATTAATTTATCGGTGCTGGTTAGAAAACTACTAAACTTTAAGGCTTAGGATATTTCCCATAAGCCAGTGGTCTAGCGGTACAAATGTACCATCCAAAACCTTATTGGCCATATTACGCCTATGTGCCCTAGCTAGACCACTAAAAGCAGATTCTAGATTCGGAAACAAACAGACCTCAGACGTAGGCTTAGTTAGCACAGATTGTTATAAGGCTTCATTGTAAACTATTTAAATCTCGATCATTATTGGCAGCTCGTTCAGCTTAATGCAAAGCATAATCTGCCTCAGTCCTTACCACTTCTATCCTATTCAGCGTCAATCTTGTCCAATTGTATCCACAGACAAATTTAAATTCGGAATTCTTTTAAAGTTATTATTTCTGGTTTAAAAAACACCATGCTACCAAGTTTTAGTAAATATTGAGTCCAATCAAAATCAATTAATTTTCGAACATGTTCAGTGTATACACTATAATAAAAAATTACATGATAGCTTCTTTTTTATTTGCCAGCCAGCGTTTACTTTGAAAGTTAGCCTATAAATGTAATACGTTGCTGATGGTACCGCCGGTCGCCAACCGAGTTTGCGCCCATTGACGGCGTAATGCACAGCGCACACCACTTATTGCTCAAACAACTCACTTACCGTGCCCTGATCATACTATACATACACGGTATACAATATACATACATGGTGCTGAATAGTGTAATAAACACATTGTTTTCTTTGCCAAGCGACCGCTGGGCAAAAAGTCAACACAGATTGGGTTCCAGAATACAAATGACTTCAGGGCGCGTGGCGCGACGAGCTGAACTCGCACAACGAACACTGGGCCACCAAAGCCAAAGACCTGGAAGGAGGGAAAGGAGACCTTTGCCGAGCAGTAGGATACTTTAGGCTGAAAATTATATCTTTAATTGCTTTCTTAAAACTCTCTTGTATTTGTATATTCTAATACATAAAAAATATTAGTACTAAGTACGTACAGAAGGGTCACTTCGCTCCTATTGAAAACACGCCTGAAGTACCTACAACTATAATTTTGAACAAGTGCACCTACTTATAACTATTCATCATCATCAGCCCGGAGACGTCCACTGCTGAACGAAGGCCTCCCTCAATAAAAAAACCCTACCTATAACTATTAACAATGACGTATTAAGTGCAAGTTTACAAACAATTCAAGAATTGAGCCCTAGATCCAAAACTCTACCACTAGTGTACCGCCATCTTCGAGCCCATTTTAAGTATATTTTATTTATGATTTGACTGTTTTATTTTTTGTTGTGTTCGAGACCGTCAAGATAAGGTATGTACGAAAAAAAAATACACCCGCGCGAAGCCGGTAAGGACTGCTAGTTGAAGATAGTTGTCATTTGTCTGTCACATTTTAAGAGAGGCGAAGTAAACACACAACGTATGCTTTCACGTTACTTTAACACTAATAAAACCAATTTGTATTCGTATTAACGCACACTAAAACAAACTCACAACATCTAACTACCAACGGAGAGCAGAGAGCATGGCAAAGGATGTCTTGGCTCCATACCTCGAATGCTATACGCTCGTTAAATAGCTCACTCCTCCAAGATGCTCGAAGACCACAATTCACACTTGACAGAGTTATACTCATTTCAGTTTTGTCTATGAAATAACCAAACAGAACATTTTTCAATCACAAATCGTCCTTCTATCGCTTTATCGTGCCCGTATAACCCCCAGATCCAATACAATACTAAGCCATCTCTTTGACCGTCCGACTGTCAGCACAAAAGTACAGACTCAATCAAACCGAGATAGAGTGGAAGAAAAAGTGGGCGCAAACTGGATTGTCGCAGTTTCAATTCCATTTGGGCGTAGGTGCTATTACCTATTCTGTGGCGGGCGGTTTGTCTGGAATAAGGGCAAGAGGGAATATGAGCAGAGCGATGGACTAAAAATAATAAAAACCATCAAGGGTCATTCGGCTCGCACGCCGTGGTTACTACTACCGTACTATCAAAAGTTTGTTTTATCATGCTTTTATGGGTACTCTACGGAACCTTAATACATCCTCCACATGATTCTCAACCCGGGACTTGGCTGTGTCCTAAAACTGCATGCAGAGCCACCTGAGAAAGGGCAGCAGCGTCCTCTCAGTTAACGGTGGCAAGCATTCTGCGATCCCCAAGCCGCCTGGCAACGCGTGGGGATTACGGCAATCCCTCCCTAATAAGGGGGAGGCCTTCGACCAGCAGTGGATGTCTTCCTGATGATGATGATGATTATTATTCCCAAAGTTGATCAAAGTTGGGCAAGGGACATAGTGATACTTCGATAAGCTTGGTGCAGCCTCCCTTCACTTCGGGCAACGTGTCCCGAAGCGTCTGACCACCGTTTAATAAAAAATATGCACGTAAATAATTAATAACATTGCAACAGTAACTAACAATGAGGTTCAGTAAGCAAAAATTTTCGCATTTGGCGCCAGCGGCGATCCGGATGTGGCAAAATCAAGTTTTTTTGTTATCGAGGCTAAAGTATATGATATCTATTATGATATCTATTATGCTCTTGATGACGGCGTTGTCGATAATCTAGTCCATGGAAAAATACTGTGCCTTGTTAGAGTTTAGAGAATCTATGCTGCTGTTGACGGCCTGAAAATAGATTTGTAGGTTAGGTAGTTGTTTACATTTTATGTTGGACAGAGGTTTAATTAACAATGCAAAAGATTTGTACAAACCAGTGTTATGACGATTCTTTCTGGTAATCAGAGTCTTTAAAATGTTCTCTGCAATAACAAAACAAAAAGCCACCTAGCTAGCAAAAAATCGATTGTGGATCCCCATTGAACGCAAAGGAATTGTCGAGTCCCTTGCGAGGTGGCACCAACTATTTTTTTTTTAGTTCAACCAATTATTTATTCTGTGGTTGTACTGTACGAGTAGTGTAGTCACGCACTTCGGACTGCGGATTGACTTCGACAAGCACTTCGTTTAGGTAACTTTCCGAGTAGTGTAAAAAGCGGTTATCAGCTTTTCTGATCTCCTATCACATGCACTGGTATAGCATCCTTACACCGCTTATCCCGCCTCCAAAGCCACACCCGAACCGTGTTAGAGTATTCGAAAGTGTAAATCACGGTAAACACCGAGGCCCACAGTTCCCGCGTCGCTTTACGTGATTTAGCTCGTCATTAGTGGTTTTGGAGCCTCTGTAGGTAAGAAGGTATTTAACATAGATTACATGCATGATGTTATTGTCTTCCAGTTTGAAGGGTACTGCAACTACCAGCTACCAACATTACAGGGCTAATGTGAATCACAATTAAAATGTTTCAATGTTTAATGACGTTACTGTATTTCAGTTTGAAGGGTTTTATAGCTACCAAAATTACAGGGCTAATATGACTCACAATTAAAATGTTTAAATATATAATGACGTTACTGTATTTCAGTTTGAAGGGTTTTATAGCTACTATAATTACAGGGCTATGTGAATTATAATCAAAATGTTAGAACAGATTCAAATGGAAACACACTTCCCAAATCATAAATAGAAATTGCAAACTAACTCGAACACCTATAAAACCTGAACAAAGTAAGCAAAGCGATCATTACGTTAAGCCACCGTTAAGTTTGTATAAACCAAATATTAAGGCAACATTGAGTTTGAGCCGTGCTTATTTTCTGTTGTTACCCAAATTGTCGACACTTGAGTACAGATTAGCTTCGTTACCCCGCGGCGAATCCCGTGCCTGAGTAGGGATGAGACAGCCTGCAGAAAAAATGTCGATAAAAATATTTATTTTGGTCAGCAACTGGAATTTTTGATTTGTTTAATATCTATACTTAAATCAACAAGGGATAGATTCAATTTGTGGTAAAGAATTCATTATTTTAATTTTTTAAGTATTTACTTGAATTTAATATTATTGTTATTCTGTAGACTAAATTATCTACTTACATAAATAGATTTAAAGCTTAACGGAGCACATGTCTATAAAATTAAAAAAACTTAGAGTAATTCTACAGACAATGTTTTGTGCCTCTGGGAGCAAGGCCGTAGCCAGGAATTCATTGGGGAGGGGGGGGGGGGGGGCAGCTCATTTCGGGAGGGGTCGAGTTCTGGACCAGAAACAATAAGTAAGACGATTGGCGAAGGCATTTCGGGGGGGGTTTGGACCCCCAAAATCCCCCCCCTGCCTACGGCCTTTTCTGGGAGTTTCTATTATCTCCTCTTTAAAGACTTTATATTCTATCCACACAATCTATATACCAAAAATATTAAATACTAGCAGCCAGCGTCCGGAGGTTTTGACCGTGATTCCTAGTTAAAAAATAACTTATGTATTCATCTACAGCCGGAAAACGTCCACTGCTAGACGAAAGCCTCCCCCTTAATAGGGAGGGGTGCTTAATGCTTATGTATTATTTAAATTTATTAGAAGATAAGATTCCTGTTGCCTGAAATAAACGATTATTATTATTATTCACTTATTTATTTTCATTTTATTTTTTTATAATATGTAGGTATAAAATATTAAAAATACAAATTATAAAAAACTTAAAAACTAGGGTGCTGCCGGCAGCGGGGCAGGGCTCAAGCTGCCGGTGGTTACGGCTGCAGAGTGAGGAACCTACTGACAATGCGTGCCGTGTCAAGTACCACTGCCTTTTGTATCTGACCGTTGACCCAACCGTCTAGCGAGAGCCTCTTGAGATATTGGTCGAGACTCTTCGCTAAGACCGTTTGCCGAAACGACTATCAGGACTATGATTGTCGAGTCAACATCCCATGGCGGTTAACTCGAAGGCCAAGTCAAGGTGCTTGCTGAGTTTGTCCTTCTCGGCCTTCACGAGATTCTCGTTATGTGGGATGGTGACGTCGACGAGCACTGCTCGGCGCGGCGCTGGGACCGATCCACCATCACGACATCAGGCTTATTGGCGACAATAATCCTGTCCGTGATGATGGAGCGGTCTTAGTAGAGCAAAGCACGACCATTCTCGAGAACTGGAACTGGTGCGTACTTATAGTAAGGCACCTCCGACTCTACAAGGCCGTATCAAAGAGCAAGTTGCTGGTGAATGATCCTGGCCACTTGGTTATGCCTGTGCAAATACTCGCCTTTAGCAAGATGCGAACAACTGGAAATTATATGTCGGAGAGATTCTCCGGGACGGTCGCATGCCCGACAGATGTCGACTGTACCGTCCTTCATGATATATTTTCGGTAGTTGTTCGTCTTGATAACTTCGTCCGCAATTGCACAGGCAAACCCGTCGGTTTCTCCAAAGAGGACCCCGAAGCGGAACCAGTTCACCGACGCGAGCAAGTCCACATTGGATCCTGTTAAGGCTCGATAGAACCGACCGTGCAGCTCCTTGCTCTTCCAGGCTGCAAGGAAGTTCTCGTTTGCCAAGGAGAGTGGCGTGAGCCCCTTGTCCACTGTCACTACAACACACTAGCAGATGAGCGTGGGTGCAACATGCAATGCGCAGTGAGCATTTATTATTATAATTCACATATTTATTTTCTTTCTTAAATCTAAGTTTTTACAATCTAAATTTCAAAACATAAATATTATAAAAAACCTAAACCTAGAGTGCCGCCGGCAGCGGGGCAGGACTCAAGCTGCCGGTGGTTAGGGCTGCAGAGTGAGGAACCTCCTGACAATGCGTGCCGTGTCAAGTACCACTGCCTTTTTAATTCTTATTATAAATCGGTAAACAAGTTCGAAATATCGTCACGCATTATACGCATTAGCTCAATATTATATAAACTAAGTATTTATGATTACAGCAGGTAAGTACTTCTACTGAGATTATCGATCTCTACGGTAAAAATAAAAACACATGTCACATCCCTAAATTTCCAAGTGGTCGCGCGGGTAGCTCGCGGAATAATGATTTCTTTGAGACCGACTGTTTGAAGAGTACACCATTACTGGCTCTCAGATACGTTTGTGCTGAACTTAATGGCGGATCACAATGCGGCTCTAATTGTTTTCCTTACCTTTGTACGTTGAGGTGTGTTTACGATTTTCGGGGTTTGAGATTTTTGATCTTTTTCTTCGTTAGGTAAATTCTCTAGATAATAAATTGTATGTTAACTGAAGTGAATACGTCTTTTAGACGTAGTCATTGTGCTAACTGCTGAACAGTGTAATGCTCATCCGAGTGTATGTGGGTGTGGTGGTTGGTCACAAGTCGCGAGTGAATCGGGTTCTTCTAGGAAATCGTGGTCTATCGTAGACCTTACTGCACAGATGACAGTTTTACGATTAAAAAAAAAATACTGGGAGAACCAGTTGAGAACCAGTTCCTATTTTAGGCTAAATGTTTTTACTATCTTCAACAGTATCGACACTAAACATCAGCAAGTGATTTGTGATCAGTTGTTAACTTTGATTAGGAACATTTTGTTTTTCAAAGTTTTTACTTCTATTTATACAGTCTATCTACGCAAATGACCACAGTTCCGTCGAATCTAATTAAGGGTAGTAAGCACGCCTAGCATGGAAAATGGAAACTGCTCTCTAGTTAGTGAGGCTGCCGTATAATGCTTATAAATCGCATTCTTACCTGTCTTTTGTACGTTTAAAATGTGGTAAGAAAAATAATTATTAAAGTAGGTAACCGTAGGTAGGTAGGTAGGTAGGTTTCCGTGTTCAATGTGATTGTTGTTTATACTTCATACATATATAAACTATCGTCTATTGTAACTTGGTTTCGCTTCTGAACTATTAACAGTCTTTTACATCCGTTTTTTGCTGGAGAGTTGACTTCTCCAAGAGTAGTAGAAGAAGTAACAGTTTTTCCAATTAATTCTCCTACTCCAAAAATTACTTGAAACTCAGGTTAAGTAAAAACATAATGACATTGTGGTCGATTCTGGCGGTTTTAGTTGACAGTTCTAAACTAACTAAAGTATTGCTGTCCTTAGAAAACATGCCTAGTAAAAAAGTGACAGCAATATTTTAATTAGTTTAGAACTGTCAACTAAAACCGTCAGAATTGACACCATTTTATACTTAGGTAGTATCTACATACAAAGAAACAATAAATCATCGTAAGCAAAGCTAAAGCAATTCCAGATGCACGTAGAAACGACACATGGGCCCATATTAACCGTTTTGGGCATATATTTTTTACCCATAAATTAACCAGTGAACACGGAAAACGGAACAGAAACGAGTTTTTCATACGGCAGTAGGTTAAACTGGTGACTTTATATGGCGAAATTAAACACATAAATTATCAGAATCCCGCGTAGCTTAATCAACAAACTTTCCTCAGTAACAATATTGTTTAAAACTAGATGTTTTAGCTAGTTTTTTTTTTATTCTGGCCACTCAGCCTATACGAAATTACTTACTAGATTTGTTAATGCCATCATAATTTTCAGTCCTGTATTTCTAAATACATTTTCTTGAGGCCTTCTGGCCTCAGGAAAACAGCGGAGGGGGGGGGGGGGGGGGCTTAGGGTCCTTCTACCAGTCAAGGCCTTTGCACAGAATGAAATGAAACTCCATAGATAGGATGCAACTACCAAGAACTAAGTCTCGTGGGTAGTTACTGGTAACATTAAAATGTGCAAACGGGAGAAAACTGACAAGGATACTTATGGAAGTTTTGCAACCGATTATATGTTTTTCACTACTTAGTATTCGGAGGGCATTCGAAACTTTTCATAAAATATTACGAAAACTTTGATAACAGACAGCCATCGCAAAAATATCAATTATCTTAGTAAGAATGTATTGTATCTATTTATGTATCATATTTATGTTTTATATATTAGTTTATTATAAATACTGTAGGTATTTTAAGTATTAGTATGTATTGTTATTAGTATGTATTTTTACTATTACATATATATAATATATATATTTTATGTTAGAATAATATTATGGTACATGTTTATGATTTCACACACTTTTCTTTTCTTGCACACCCCGTCTTCTATGCATTCTATAAATCCTCTCCATCCAAAGGTTGCTTGGAAGCGATTGCTTTTAGCAATAAGGCCGCCACTTGTTCCAATATTTAAGTTTATTTAATTATTTCTGTGTAATTCTTGGTGTAAACAATAAAGAGTTAATCAATCAATCAATCTATAATTTATGTCGAAAAATGTGGCAGTCCTTTTCTAACAAACTGTGGTGCAAAAGAGCTATGATTTTAAGATCTGTCAAAAAGCGGCTGCATGCACTTTTTAAGTTAAGTACTGAAGTTTAGTTATTAGATGACAATGCAAAGTATTCGGTTAACGACCATATTCGAATCAATGCACAAGATCCCCGTAAACAATCAACATTCTTTAGAGGAAACGGATAGCATTCTGCCAATTGTTTTGTAAACTCAAAGAAAACTGCCACTGAATATCTTCAGTCATCGCTCAGTGACCGTTCAAAAACAGTGCTTGCTATGAAAATTATAAACTACAGAAAACTTTATACGTGTCACCTCAAAAACATGCTGCTTGCAAGCAATTGCAAGAAAACTTTGATAAAGATTGGCTTGTATTCCATATTTTTGAGCATAGCAATACTGGTAGCTTTAATACCGAATATTATAGGTAAAAGGAATGACATGGAGGAACAAAAACCAAGACCAAGATTTAAGACAGATTTGAAACACGTATTATTTTGGAAGCAGCCAAAAAGGAATAAGAAGAATTTCTACAATAAAGATGTAGAATATGTACCGGGTCAAGCACAATTTATCAAACAGAACTGTCCACAAATAAACTGCTACATTACTTATAACAAAACCTTACTCGGCACTGAAGAAGATTTTGATGCAGTAGTATTTAATATCCATGATATCAAAAAGATTAACACTTACAATATGAATTTAGGAAGAAGTGAGGATCAAATATATATTTTCAAATCCCACGAGTCTGCACAACACCATCCGGTATGCCATCCGTTATTTGACGACTTTTTCAATTGGACCTGGACTTACAAACTAAATTCTGATATACCTCATCCTTTTATTAATGTTCATGATGCGAAAAATAATTTAATTGGTCCTAAGAGTGGAATCGATTGGGTTAACAACATGAAACATACAGATGAGTATAAAAGTAAAATTGATAATAAAAAGAAAGCCGTGGCTTGGTTGGTGACAAACTGTAAATTGAAACATAAGCATCAAGATTTTGTCAATGATTTAAGACAGGAGCTTAAGGGCTATAATCATACGGTTGATACTTTTGGTCCTTGCAGCGAAATGAAGTGTCCAAAAGGCGGAATCTCTAAATGCTTTAAAATGATCGATAAAGATTATTTCTTCAATATCATTTTAGAAGATTCCTTTGCAGAAGATTATGTAACAGAGAAGATGGTGAAAGGAATGACATTTTTGACAATACCTATTGTTGGTGGTTCGACAAACTTTACAAAGTAAGTTGAATAAGAAAAAAATAATTTAAACGGTTATCCCTTTAAGATAGCAGCGCGGGCTCAAATCCAAAAAACTGAGCTTCAACTGCCTGTGAAAGAGAGCATCGTGAGGAATCATGGTGGAGTGGAAGGATACTTTCAAGTGCTCGGTTGGCTAGCTATAACCCTTAAGTTAAAAATCTGTCACCAAGCACCTAACGACGTGTTCCGGCAACTCAATGCAATGATTTGTTCATATAATGAGCAGTGGGTAAAAATAAGGAACCCGGATTTTGTAATAAGTTCGAATGTGTTATTCAATAAACATAATTAGCTTCAAACGATGCACCTGGGACGGTGGACCTGTGTATGTTCTTAAACTGCAACCAGACCCACAGGAGGACGGGCAGCAGCGTTCTCTTGGTTAAAGGTGGTGACCATTCTGCCATCCCCAAGCCGCCTGCCAAACGTGGGGATTATGGCAACACCCCTCTATAAAAGGGGAGGCCTTCGTCCAGCAGTGGACGTCTTATGGCTGACGACGATGCTAAACCTAAAATGTTCAAGACTTAAATTTTAAAATTCTATTAATTAAGCTGCCGGACTGGTAGACTAATAAGTATGCCTGTCTATGAGCAATCTAATTGTTGTTTTCATTGGAAAAGTATTCCTTTAATTTGTTTATTACAGATTCCTTCCTCCTGGATCCTACATTAATACCCAAGATTTTGATCTGAAGAAACTAGGTTCTGTCATTGATTATCTCATTGGAAACCCTTCAAAATACTCGTACTTTTTTGACTGGAAGCTGTATTACTTTTACACCACAAGGCCTAGGAACTACTTGTGCGATTTGTGTACGAAACTAAACGAAAAAAACGTAAAGAAGAGTTATCCGGAGCTAAGGCGCTGGTGGAACCCGGACTACGAAGATACGTGCCAAAAAATTCACTTGTACCAGATGTTTAGAGATACTCCATAACATGTTTCAACAACAACATGTAGTGATCGTGGCGGAGCTTGTCTAGGTGATTCTAAACGATCACCGATGTTAAGCAACGGACGGTTAGGTCAGTCTTCGGATGGGTGACCGTGAGTGGCATTTATTTATGAGCACTACCTTGGGTCTGATGACACGTTAAATTGTTGGTCCCGGTTGTTTTTTCTAGTTTCTATAACAGTAACCGTCAGCCATGTCAGAGGCCTACGGGCGGCACATTAACTCTGACACTAGGGCTGGCCACTCTGTCTATACGAACTAACTAACTAACATGTTTCAATCCTTTGTCATGTTTCTAATAAGCCAGTAAAGAAAAAAGTCCCTGAATTAGATGTCAATGAAAGGAATACCTACCTGGGTATGTCTTTAAACTGCAATCAGACCCACCAGAGGACGGGCAGCAGCGTCCTCTTGGTTAACGGTGGTGACCATTCTGCGATCCCCAACCCGCCTGCCAAGCGTGGAGATTATGGCAACACCCCTCTATAAAGGGGGAACCCTTCGTCCAGCAGCGGACGTTTTATGGCTGACGACGAAAGGAATACATGCATGTAGACAGAGACATAAATAATAACTTTAAATTGAATATAATATAGAATACGAGCTCCGTACGATATGCCGAAACACGCTTCACCGATGGAGTTTTTCATGGACTGCACTCTTTGCAGTACAATAGATAGGGTTCGTGATAAGATAAGAATTTCTTAGTAAACATAAGTAAGAAATGGGAAAGATTAAGTTAAGTAACAACTTTTATATTAAAATTATAAGATGAAGATAATAAAATCCGTTTTTGAAGCAATAATTTTTAATATTTTTTGTGCTACATAAAACTTAAAGAACTGTTTTAACCGACTTCAAAAAAGGAGGTTCTCTATTCGACTGTATGTTTTTTTTTTTTTAGGCTCAGTGGATTAAACTGTTAGGTATATAAGTATCAATGATTTCGTCGATTGTCCTTTAATGCTTTTCTGAAGTCATTGAAATATTATTTCCTACTTTTTAGTTTAAGTTTGTACATAATATAGATATAGTTTAGAAATAGGTTTTTTTTTCTAAAAACGAATTTTATGTACTTGTGTTATGTTCCGCGGTACACGTTTTTCATATCTGGAAAAAAGTTTCCTAAATCCATCCTCAAGATACTCGTATAACTAGTTCAAGGTACAGCAATACGAACGTCTGATGGTAAGAGTTAACGACTGCCCCTGGCTATTGCAGAAGGCACCCAAACTTGTGAAACTGTGAAACTGTGCGTGTGAAACATTGGCCCTCATTACTTTGATACATTCGACGTTAAATCCACTTCACTCTTAAAATTATTGTTAATTGTTTATAACTCTCGACGCCAACAGAGGGGTGATATTTATACGTTTATCAATTTAAAAAAATATACAATCAAGTGCTGTGACTAGCAAAACGTTCGCCTGGTGGTAAACGTCACGCTTGCCAGCAACAGTGTAACAGTACAGAACCAGAACCAGAACAAAAACTAACTGTGCCAGCATAGTAAACTTGCGAACACAATCCTGCGCCACACTGCACTGGGCTCGTCACTCTGAGATATTAGATGTTAAATCTCTTCATACTCAGTAATGTCTCTGGTAAAACCGGAACACAGTAATGCTTGCACACTATTGCTTGGCTATATGTATTTGTCTGTGGCATTGTAGCTTCCAAACGCATGAACTTGCCTGGTTTTTTGTTTTTCTGTTTGGTGTCTTGATCGAGTGTTCTTAAAGAGACATGGGGGATTTTAATATAAATAGTACGGCCCCTGGTCCACTTACCTAATGGTAACTGTGATGTAATGGTGGTACTATGAACTCTAAAAACCATGATTGCTACGTTCCGCCGCCGACGCTGCACGACCGTAAATTGTTTCGCCTAGCAATACGGTTCGTGAACCTAAAGAAAATGGTTTTAACATGTCGTAGTAGTGTGTGGCCCGTGGCCATAGTTTCATTGGAATTCACATCGAAGACTTACAACGACGATGTGTGTCATTATCTCTGGCAATTTCTTTATTTTTTATTGAAACTATAGTAATGAAATCAAGACTCACCTGACAGGAAGAGACAACGCCTGTCCACGACCATTGCAACAATATTATTTAGCATATTATTATCAATCTCCCGATCGAAATCCCGCAAATCACGCCATTATAATTTAAGCACAGTCGGCAAAATTTTTTGCAAAAAAGTCACACAGACATTATTAAGTACGTTCGCTTACGTTCGTTTCCCGCTTCGATCATTTTGCATTAAAAGGGCTGCCGATATCAGTCCTCGGAGAGGCATCTGTGATCGACGGCTCGGGACTCGGATTTATTGAATCTGCCTTTCTATTTCTTTATTCTTTGACGAGGTGATGGGTCATCCGTCATTCTTGTACGTTTGTTTAGGTTGGAGGTATTCGATCACTTGGAATAAATCTATATTATGTAATGTGTAACAAAAAAGTTGAATAATACTAAAAAGTACGTATGTACTCATCATTATGAACAACTTTTACTAAAGAGCCAAACTTGAAATCGCGTAAAAAAAGCTGTTCCGTACATAAAGTTCATTGACCTTGGACAAAACGCAAGTGCTAGAGATCTGTTCATTGGAAAAAACGCTTTAAAAAAAATACAACCTACTTCAACTTCGAATACCTGGATGACATCTTCATAATTTTCTAGTAATATTGATTTAATAACACTACTGAACCGATTTCGATAAAAAAATATTACCTACCTCTAAAGTATTACCTACCAAACAAAAAACGAAACATTAAAATCAGTTCGTAATTGGCGGAGTAATAGCGTAACACACATAAAAAAAAACATTCAGTCTAATTGAGAACCTCTTATTTTGAAGTCTTATTTTGAAGTGTGATTTTGAAGTCGGTTGAAAAGATAAAAATACCCAAAGTGTGGAAACACTTAATAATAAAAAAGTAAGTAAGTACTAAGTACTTTTTCATAATTATAAATATAAACCGTCGTCGACAAAAAATCTATAAATTTGTAGAGCCTGGTACACGCTGTGAGCTCGAGAGGTCTAATGTTCACAGAACTAGTATATATATTTTTTCTACTTTTAGTGACGAGACGAGCAAGGCGTTCACTTGGTGGTAAGCGTTACGCCTGCCACTAGCAGAAGCACTGCCAGAATTGTGAACTAGTGAACACAATCCTGGGCCGCACTGCGCTCGTCACCCTGAGATATTAGATGTTACATATCTTAATACCCAGTAATTTATCTGGTAACATTTCCCTTCAAACCGGAACACAATAATGCTTGCACACTACTGCTTGGCGGTTGAATAACTGGCAAAGGTGTGGTACTTCCCCAGGTGGACTCTGCAGTAGAGTCCTACGTCCTACCACTACAAAATTGAATTGTAGACATTACTGTAAATATTACTGGCTTGAATTATAGTTAAATATAAATAAACTTGCTTATAGACCTTCCCATCCATTAAACACATACCCTAACTCCACGTCACGTCGGCAATCCCGCGGCCGCTATTGGTCGCGAGGGACGCAATCAGTTATTTAACGCTGTCGACAGGTCCCTAGCGATTTCCGCGAGAAAACTGATTTGATGTATACCGGGTATTAGTTTAAACACCGTTATCCTTCTAGGATATCATTGTACTCATCATTATGAACAACTTTTACTTTGGGGCCAACCTTGAAATCAGGAAAAAAACCAGCTGTTCCATATAAAAAGGTTCATCGATCTTGGACAAAATGTATGGAAGACCTGTTTTTTTTCCGTGATTTCAGGGTTGGCCCCATAGTAAAAGTTGTTCATAATGATGAGTACAATGATATCCTAGAAAGATAACGGTGTTCAAACTAACACCCTGTATTATGTATGTTCAGATATACTTCTTTTTTTTTTCTTAGTTCTTGGCATCGCACGTTGTGCATTCTGCCAGTGTCAAGATTATGAATTTTCAAGTTTTTTAATAGAAATCAAGTCAAATATGTCAATAAATCACAGTTAGTCACACGAAATTAGTCATAGCCAAGTCCAAGTCATGCCCTAATAAAGTTGTGGTGACTAATGCTCAAAGCTCATTAAAGCTAAAGCTCATTAGCTTCTATGGAGTTTTGAAAACAATACGAAAAGACATGTTTCACCACATTATATCACTTGCCCACACTCGTGCATGTAATTCAACACTCAATAAATAAAACACAACCATTTTTAATCATTAATTCGCAAAAAAAACGCAAGTTTAAAAAATAATAGAATGCAACGACATGATTTTTCCGTTTTCCCGCCAAAACTCCATTAGATATGCTTATTGAGTACTTCTGCGAGCAGTAGAGCTCGAGAACTGAGACTTCACAACCTTAGGTAAGAGTTTTGGCGGGAACACGGAAAAATCATGTCGTTGCATTCTATTATTTTCTTAAACTTGTGTATTTTCGCGAATTAATGATTAAAAATGGTGGTGTTTTATTCATTGAGTGTTGAATTACATGCACGAGTGTGGGCAAGTGATATAATGTGGTGAAACATGTCTTTTTGTGTTGTTTTCAAAACTCCGTAGAAGCTCATAGTAAAGTCGCCACAACTTTACTAGGGCATGACTTGGACTCGACTATGACTAATTTCGTGTGACTGACTGTGATATCATTACATATTTGACTTGATTTTCATAGAAATACTTGAAAAAATCATAAACTTGACACTGGCAGAATGCACAACGTGCGATGCCAAGAACTAAGAAAAAAAAAATCCTTAGGTAAGTACCTACACCTTGATAGCCTGTAGACCGATTTTGCTCTTTTTAGAAACTCTTGTTTATAATTAAGTAGATCAAATTACTATCAAATTTCCCCCTTTTTGGAGGAAACAAAAATCACCGACAACAAATATTCAATGAAATGGTACCAAGTTTGTTCAAGATTCGTTGAGACATCCAAACATCCGGACAGATGAAAGCTTGCCAGTTGTTGCAAAAATTTCGCTCGCTTCGCTCGTTCGGTCAATAAAAGATTAACTTTGTTTTCCTGTCTGCCAACTAGTTACCTGTTCAAACGACTTCAAAAAAGGACTCAATTCCACTGTATGTTTTTTTTTGTATGTATGTTACAAGATTACTCCGCCAATTATAAACTGATTTTGATGCTTCTTTTTTTGTTTGGTAGGTTACTTCATATGAACGACGGCGATTCCGTTAATCAAAGCTGGACCACTTCCCATACGTTTCCGCTACTCGTCCTCTCTGTCGGCGCCGGCTAACGGCCGTGGTCCGGCCAAGCATACCTTAAGTTTTATAAACGTGTGATGTTAGAAGGCTGGACCTTTTCCGTAGCGCTACCAACGTTTCACCCATACTCTACCCATCGAAACCATAGACAAACTGCTCAAGTTCACTAACATGACGTCACTGCGACGCCCCGGTACATAGCCAGTAGTTAACTCTGGGGCGCCGTGCCCCCGTTGGGTCTAGCCTAGCACTAACTTGTTGTAGATGTACTTACTCGTATGCTAAGGCATGTTTCATATATTTGAATAATATTTATTTTTTTATGTTGCAATGGCTATCTGATAAAATATTAAATTGATGATCGACTGCAGTAACAGTAGTCTATTTGCAACATGGGAAATCTTCGGCTTAAAACTGGCACATGACATTCTTTCATGGTGCTCAATTTGGTCCTTTTTGAGAGTAAAACTAGGTAACTTTTGTAATTTTCAAGAAACGGGAAGACAATGAGGCTGCTGCCTTCCCCCATAACCTTCTACCTAGATTCACCAATGATCATTTGACAAGCGCTTCACCTTGAAAACGGTTGGGAAAGGCAGGGTAATTATGAATACAGGGGTGTCCTTACATATAAAATTATATTGTCACCGACAATATGGATAGGTGAAATTTTCTATCGGTAAAACAAATGAAAATAAAATGTAACCCTTATAACTCTGTTGTTAGTATGTCTGCCTTTAGACCTGTAGGTTATGGGTTCGATTCCCACCCAAGTCAAAAATGTTATGTGACAGTCGAAGGTTCGTTTCTAAACTTCACACTTCTCAGTGCACATTGTATATTATGTAGTTATTCGTCTGTCGTTGTTACCCGTTTCTACCCTTATATCGCCATTACAAAAAATATTCAGCCATTTATTTCAACTAACTGCTGTCAAATTTTTACTTATCAAAACTTATCAATCAACTTTGACAAATACTTCATTATAAAAGCTTTGTATGCCGATCATATGCCGTTATTTAGAAATCGTGGAGAAGATTTGGCGCCAACAAGAAAAATCAAGTCAACAATTTTTGTGGGTATTCTGTTTATTAAAATACATACCTATCATTATACTTAAATTATGTCTTTTTACTAAAGTCTAGGCATGCAATGTAAATTGGTGAAGCGAATCTTTTCGTGACAGATTTAAAAAAGGCTGCTTTTAAAATCTACCATTTTTACCATGATGACTTGAATTTAACCGTATCTTGCTTCTGGCTTGCTCCCAAGTATAATGCTTGAATTGCGTGACTTTGACTAAGTACAATATTTAAATTAATCATAATTAATGCAATCAATATTTTGATGATACCTAGCTAGAAAAATACAAAAACACTCGACAGTGGCAAATACACTATGTATAACGCCATACGCCATAATCCTCTAAGGGAAAAACAAAAACACAAAGTGAAACGTTCAACAGCTACGGTCCGCCTCATGTACATAGATTAAATGACAGCTAGTATTATGAACAAATTCCTAGAACTAGTAGTTCGCAGCGAAGTGAACCTCGCGACCCCTAGATCAAACCCTCCAAGTCCCTTGATAAAATAAGCTCATATTCATGTTCAATAACAATATTGTATTTGCACGAATTGTCCCCTTAAACTCAGAGATCTTGCTTCGCTCAACTATCTACTTTACAGTTATTTTCCAAAAAGATTTAGGAGTTTGATGTTATTTATTCATTATTTTCGTACCTTCTAAAATCAGTGTATGCCTACTACCAGATTTAAATTAAACATAGGTTGTTTTCTTTTATAAAGTACTATTTCCCAACACAATTTTTCTTAAATTATTTCACTGGAAAATAATGATTACAGAAAGCGGCACACGGGGCCATGAGTTGGCGTACACGCCAGCCAACCTTGCTGGCGCCCTCAGTGGTCACTCTGCTTCAGTACTTAAAACGTTCGCTTCCTGCCCGTAGTCCGTAGTCCACCCACATAGTTCACCTGGCTGTTCCAGGGGCTTTTTTTATTCCTGTAGTCCACTTCAAGATTACTGGGTGTACCAGGGGATTTCTGCTACAATATACTGTTCAGTGGTCAGTGGTTCTATCGTATTAGCCTGCTCACGTCACCCCGCTAACGAGACGTTCGGCGCCGCCGTTTTCTGGTACAACCTTGCTTTAAATAATAATTTGTATTGTCATATTATGCACAATGTTAGGCTCGGCCAAGGCACGGCGATCACAGATAGGTGATAGGGTAGGTCTTATCTATCTATTAACTAAGCGAGAACAACCTATTCACGTGGAATATTGAGTGCGGACCGGTGCAGCCAAGTCTGTGGGTGCAGCTTACTGTCTTATTGTATATCCTCTCAAATTTGCTTCTCTTCTTTGCCAAGCCTTATAAACGATAACGCCAAAAGCTTTGATCTTTCTCAAAGTAAGTTTTGGGTAGGAATCTGTGACTCTGTTTAATTTTTATGATTACTCGTATTTTCTGCGTGTTGTTTTTTGTGTGAAAAAATAAACGAATTTGACAAATATTAATTAATAATATTTTTTTATTTTAGGGTTCTCTATGCGAAATTGTTCAATGGAACTATTACTAAGCTTGCGTGTCGCGGGTAGACGTCTGTTTGTCCGTTTGACCTACAGAGATATTATAATGTCTTAAAATCATTCAATTATTTAATTTGACTAAGTTAGAGCGACGTTTTTGAGTAAGGCCGTTAAAACCTAATAATGCAAGTATACTCAAAAATCTAAGTTTCATAAAAATAACCTAGATGTGGGGTTGATCCAGAGCATCTTAGCGGCGCCAACATCTAGCGCTGCTAGGATGCTCTGTCGGTCTGTCTATAGACTTTTCAAAGACAGAGTCTGTATTGTTTAAATTGTTTTTGTGTGTATACTATGGGACTGACATAGTCAAAAATGACTCCATATCCCTAAATAAAAAGATATAACAAAAAAAAATAACATAAAGTACAATACAAAGTGACGTTAGACAATTATTTTGTGTTAACATCAAATCGTGATTTATCGTCATAAAATAACCGATAATAAACGTCAAACTTGACATAATGACCATGAAAACTTTATAGCTATACGACATAATAAATAATAAAAATCAGCCACGTAGAGCGAGCGAAAAGATATTAAATAAAAAAAAACATTATGGTCAACATTGTTTTGAAGGCTTTAGTTGACAGATTTAAACTAATTACAATATTGCTGTCCCTTTTTTATCAGACATGTTAGCTAAGGACAGCAATACTTTAGTTAGTTTAGTTCTGTTAACTTATAAACCTTCAAAATCAACCACATTGTGTATTAAAAACAAAATACAAATATATATTTACATTGTGTAGAACCCTCGGTGCGCAATGTCAATTTGTATTTGCCCAATTTTCAAAAATATACCGACTTTTATGACATTTTTATTATTGAATAATAACGTCAAAGTCACTTGACTTGAAGTATAGTTACGTCATCTGGGGAGTCTTCAGACTACGCTATAACATAAATGACTAAAACTAATGATTTGTAATATAAGCTTGACAAAAAGTCTTGAAATATTTTTTTCTCTCCTGGCATTACTGTGGAAAACATGTCAGGCGGAGAATTTCATCCAAACATCTTCCTCAGACTCACGACTTACTACAGGGTTGCTATTATTGAGAACTACTTACAAATGTGAAACCCCAATTAAATACTTTTCTTTGCTTTATATACCTTCAGATTTTTACTTTTTATTACTAACCCACATATACTTACGTTAAATAATCCGTAACGTTATATGGAGATAGACATTGACTACGGTTTGTTGTGATCTAGGTTAAGTCTATCTAGACGGTAAAACCGCAAAAAAGTTAAAGAAATTAAAATACTTTGTACTTTATCAGGCATATAATTATTAAAACATAGGTATAGGGAAACGTGTTCATGAATACATTATTATATGAATGCGGCATCCGTCTTGCGATGTCATTGTTAGGTGACATATTTTATAGCGCAGTCTGAAAATTCCTTCGAGGTCGACCATCGGCTGATAAACGTCTCAGTAACGGCTGAGCAACGGATGAACAACGGTCGAACAACGTCTCACCTAGACATAGAAAGAGTTCTACGTCACTCAAAGTACGTGTGATATTTCTATTTGTACAGGATGTCCCTTTATAAATGGATAGTCTGTCAGGTGCATGAAGGAAATCATCTCGGAGGGTTCTGATGTCACTGTAAAAAAGAAGACCACCATGGCAAGTTGTTTGGTAAGAAACCATAAAAAATTGCCATATGACTAGGAACTTGTGGCTATGGTAAAAATAATTTAATATTTATATTTTACATCGACCCGCGGCGTGGAGCAAAGGTACCACTTCCGCAGCGGCACGAACATCTTATACACACCACGGGGCAAGTAAATAAGACTCAGATCACATGCTTGTCAACATGGGCTTCGCATCTGGAGACATGAGATCTGAGATATTCTTTACTTTTGCTCCCTAGGTGTGTAATCTACCAATAATTCCAGCTAACTAAAGTTTATGAATCTAATAAAAAAATTAAACCGTGTTTCATGACAAGTCGTCGTATCTTTGTTGTTGTTCTGTAGATATGTAGATTCTGTAGATATCACACAGTATCTATGCGACTTATTAATAGCTTAATAAATTAATTATTACGGAAAACCGAAAAAACAACATTACACTAAGAAATGTGCACCTAACGATATTTATTTTCTACTTTTAGCATAGCTACGGAACATTCGAAAAACTTTTCTCACACATGCACTAGCCAAATTTTCCAAACATTAGCATAGGTATTAGGTACTTTTGCTAGTATTGAGAATATAATGCACAGCTAAAAAAATATATTTCAGTATTAATTATTATTGTCAATCATTGTGATTTTGACAAGCATCTATCGGATCAACCTGTATCATGATCAACAGACATTTACGTCATTTAATGTGAAGGCTTTCGTTGACAACTCCTAACATACTCACGTCATTTGTAAAGGCTTTCGTTGACAAATCCAAACATGTATTTTTTTTTAATTGGCTACTGCCCTATTTCGTAACTTTGCCAGGAACAGTGAGGGAAGAGTCAACGAAAGAGGGCCGAAAAGAAAAATAGTTCTATTTTTTTAATGAATGTATATTCATTAGCTTACTAGGTTAGAGGACTGGTTTTTTTTACTGTCCTATTAAAATGTGGCCCATAAATATAGCTGATTAATGAAAAGAAAATTAAAATCTGTTCAAAAATAAGCAACTTATAAGCATTTTAATATCATGCTAGACAGAGGCGAAACAGCAAATCGTGACGTCACTTCTCTGTACGCCATATAAATTATATTCTGACAAGGCGTGACGTCATTTTTTGTTTTGTGGGAAAGGGACAGAGTTGTCTCTACCAAAACTTTAAATGCTTATATATCAGAACATAAATAACCGATTTAAATTATTTTGAATATTTTTGTATGAAGTGATTCCACACTTATGGTATTTTTAAGCTTTAAAAAAAAAAAAAAAAAAAAAAAAAAAAATCGATTTAAATTATGTTTTCAATAAACATATTATATTTACTTAAATTCTGAATCAAAGCTATTGGTTTCAACGATTTAAATATCAGTCATCTACCCTATTGGCAAAGCAGTTGGGGCGGAAACCCAGAGAGAGATTGCTCGTATGCAGGTTCAAGTCCTGCCAGCAGTCATAATTTTTCTTACTATCCACGCATTAAAAACATAGAAATACCCCAAAGTAATACTTCATACGAAATATTCAAGAATAATTCTAGTTGAGAGACTAAACAGAAGGGCTCAGAATACTGCGCGCCGCTAGCGCTCGCGCTCGCGCATTTCAACACTTTTAAAAGCTGCATATAGTTAGCGACGGTGATAATGGAATGGACGAACCCAGCGCTTGCAAATCGATCAAATTTAACAAGACAACACAATCAAGCATACCTAGCTAAAAGTATGCATATTACATTTGCCGGAAAATAGAGATAGCGAATCTAATGTACATATTGTACATGTATTAGAAGTTTGTATTGTCGTATTGTACGGCTCGCATGTCGCAAAGGCAGAGTATAACTGAAGCGAGTGGAGAGCCGGCGCTCAACATATACTCTTCAAAATCCGTGCGCTTATTCATCTCCCGTCCATTCATCTTATCATTGTCGCTGCATATAGTTATGATAAATCGCAGTCAGTGAAATTACACAGGGAATAACATTTTACAATGGTTCGAAAGTTACAATTTCGATTCAGTCAAGTTTTCTTTTATTAAACTGGGCATGACCAATAATTATATTTTTAGTTAGATGCTGCAAAAACTAGTTTAGATCAAAATGATTATTTTGCTGCACCTTTGTAATACAATTCTCAGCAATATCACCAATTGAGATTTTTGATAACTATAATCAATGACTAGCTGTACCCGCGGCTTCACTCGCGTGGACCAAATAGTTTTATGCGCATGACCTTATTTTACTTTAAATAACAAAGTAACAGTTTAAGAGGGTTTAAATTCGGCTGATCATTTTGTAACGATATCTTCGTGCATAATAACAATGTTGTATATCGCACCATCTTACACTTGCGCCTCTCTAAAGATAGATACTTTCATTATGAGGGAATGCAGTCTTATGTTGTATTTTCTAGATAATCAGTATTCTAGGTCGGGTAGATGGGATATTCGTGTTGGTTCCGTGGCGACAAATGGCCCGCGCACGCAACCAAGAGGTATCACGATTTGCAATTCATCAATGTGACCGCAGAGCCTAATAAACCAAGTAGCCTAATTCGGGACCGCATGAACTTCAAATCGTGAGGTCACGAGTTCAAAACCCGGGCCTGTACTAAATGATCTCTTTGGCGTTAATGTTAATGTATATTATGTGAATCCACTAACCCGTAACTGGGCCTGCGTAGTGGCTTATTCGCCTTTCGAGTATAGACCTAGGTAAGTCCAGCAATGGACACCAAACCAATATAAGATTTTGAAAACAAATACTTTCTCCAATGAAATATTTGACAACAATTCGGAAAACTCTTGCGCGTCCTGACTCTGCCTTCTTTGGGTCCCCATAATAACCGTGAGATTGCATTTGGTAATAACGGGCAACGACTTTTTGACTTATTAGGCAGGCATTTATTTCATAACTTCTTCTGCCTTGTGATGCAATAGGTAATGCGATCATCATCATAGCCCCTAGACATCCACTGGTGAACGAAGGCCTCTCCCTTAGACCGCCACTCTGTATTACAACACCTGCCATTTGCATCCACCGGTTGCCCGCGACTACCATCATCATCATCATCAGCCCGTAGACGTCCACTGGTGAACGAAGGCCTCCCCCTTAGACCGCCACTCTGTATTACAACACCTGCCATTTGCATCCACCGGTTGCCCACGACTACCGTCATCATCATCATCAGCCCGTAGACGTCCACTGGTGAACGAAGGCCTCCCCCTTAGACCGCCACTCTGTATTACAACCTGCTATTTGCATCCACCGGTTGGTCACGACTTTTACAATGTCGTCGGTCCACCTAGGAGGAGGCCTACCTACTGTGCTGTATGGTGTTAAGTAGCTTATGACAACACAGTTTTTTTTTTTGAAAATCGCATGTCAATCCATTCATCTTTCTGACTCGCAAACTCTCAAGATAAACATAACCAGTGTAAGCTGTTCCTCGGACCTTAAGGGCTCGGTATGTTCGGGGGTTCAAGTTATATTGGAAATGTATATTGTTTCATAAATTGCGTCATAAGTTCTATATTCCTGGGCCGATTTTGATAAAACATAGCCTATGTGAAGCGCCGGACTTCATAGATCATATTTCAAGAAACTGCATTCAAATTCGTGCCGTAGTTTCTGAGTTTATCCCGGACAGACAGACATACAGAAAAAAAATTAAAAACTGTATTTTTGGTTTCTGTTGCTCTCATACACTCCTAAAAAAATGATTTTTAAATATATCTTCAATGTACAGTAATCGCCTCGTTACAGTTTTATTATATGTATAGATTATAAAAATTCTAAAATGTTGCAATTCGCGAGCGAAATAGCGGCATTCTGTACCTTAAAATATAACTCTTTTTCCGCAGACAAGCATCAGACAAGGAGAAACATATATATTATTAATAAGCTAAGATTTCCCAACTCGATTCCTCAGAATTGGCTTAGAATACTCACAATAGTAAAATAATAAAGATTGAAACCATAAGCCTGCGATATAAAATATCCGGGGCCTACAATAAATAAATAACTATAGAAAAATGCATTGCAAATTGCATTTGCCTCCTTTAGTCCAGTCCATCCAAAGGTTGCCTGGAAGAAATCGCTTAAGGTGATAAGGTCGCCCCTTGTACTGCCAAATAATGTACCTACCCTGATTATATGTAAGTTGTTCTATATTTCTGGTGTGCAATAAAGATATATTGTATTGTATTGTATTGTATAGATGGTTTCTCGTCCTGGAATGTCTTTTGGAGCGGACATCTACAGAAGTGACCATCTTTATATCATGGTCGAAGCAGTATAGCCGTTCAATGCTAGTATTTACTCTATGTTGTGCAATCAAGGGTACCTTTCCGTACCTCGTCTTTGCCATCAATTTTACTTTATTTCGTTTGGTAGTTTGCAGAAATTCATAGTTCTTAACGAGACGCACTGGAGAGCCCTGACGTTGGAGACTTTCTACGTTCAGCAGACACGAGCACCACGAGACTCGTCCAGTCTTTCTAAATGATAACAGTCAATTGACTGTTATCATTAACCTAGAATATAAATAAAATAAATCACAGTGAGCCAACTTGCTAGAACAAACATACTGTAATTTAGTATCTATTTGAACTAAGTATTTTCTTGTTTCTTTTAATACCTAAGTAATTTTTATTTTAAAGTATTTTATTTAATATAATTTTTGTTACCTATTTTAAATGGGTATACATAATTACAGTATTATTTTGAATTTTTTTTGATATAATTACATTTATAATAAATCAATGGGAATTGTCTAAAACTTCTGGACCTCCATTTTCAATGCTAATATAAAAAAATGTGAAATCAACCTTACCCACTTTGATTATATACCTTTCCTTACCCATTTTATTTGTTTCCATTTGCTCAACCTTTGTGTCCTCTTTAAAAATATATTTTCCTCTTTCTCATCTGAAAAATTAGCGATTTTATTTTACGCTTTGATATTTTTACATGTCTCTGAGGTTCTGACAGTAGGTACAAGTCAATTATCAGATGACGCGTTTTTGAAATTGTTCCAAAAATAAAAGACAGCGTGATGCGCAAATAATAGTTAAGGGTTCTTTATAAAAAATTGCATTGATGAAGTAGTACTAGTAAAAAAAATTACACGTCGTCATTTTTATTTTTAAAAGTAGCCTGTATGCTATGCTCGGAAAGAATCTATTCCGAGTTTCATCCAAATCCATTCAGCTGTTTTAGCGTATTTGAGGTAACAAACACGCACACGCACAAGCTAATACTATAAAAATCACTGTCCTGGCTGTACGACTGAGTGACTCAGTTACTGACTGACTGGCAGACTTACTGTCTGACTGACAGACAACGTTCAGCCTTAACCGCTGATCATACAGACTTGAAATTTAGAGGGTATATTTGTCTTAATGAGTAGAGGTGTACTAAGAAAATATTTTTTGAAATTCGGGCCCTAAAGGCGTTAAAATCGGTGAAACCTTTTGTCCTTTGTTTTTGAACTTTTAGTCGTGTTTTTTTTATTTGAATAGTTAATTTAAAATAGGAAATGCGGTTTTCAATATTTTTTTGGCAGGGGTGAAACGGGGGATGAAACTTTCTAAGGGAATGTCTTTTTTTCTAAGGTATAGTGATGAAAATTGATTTTTGGAGATATTGTATGTATAAATAAGCCTTGTTCCTATGATAGATAGAAACCTACACAATCCTTGAGTGCCATATTTTATTGTAATACCAAATAAATATATAATTCATATTATGAGCCGACAGCTACTTATGTATGCCTCTTTACAACTCTAATTTTTCTCACTTTTCAACTAGAGAACCCAAATAACTAGTTGATATTTGTCTATGCAAATAACAAACCGGATATCCGAATAATTGTCTTCATGCATGGAGTACAGCATCGGTCTTGGTTAAGACCTTCTTTCCTCCTGAGGAGGAGAGGATTACATCGTGGAAAAAGTCGTGAAGTAAAACTCCGACCTATAGGATAGGAATAATGAAAAAAAGTGTGTATCCTTTCCCATCGTTGTTAAATTACCACGAATCAGATTGTTTCTATATTCTTATTTTAGATCTATGAGTTATCAAGAAATATTGTCAATCCGATCGTTCCTTAATATTTTTTTTTATTCCCATAAGCAAGGTATCCTGTGCACAAACTACAAAGCCAAAAAACGAAGGAAAAAGTTGATAAATGTGCTCTGTGAACGTGGAACATTTACCTCCTTCTTTCCAAGCAGGAAATCAATGTTCCAAGACATAATCTAAGGTTCGAAGTATGTTCCAAATCCCAGAACTCCAATATTTATTATGTCTTTGATTCAATAACTCAAGATTGGCAGAATGCAAAAAGTGTGAAGCCAAAAATTCAGAAAAAATTAAGGCATCATAAACAAAAAATGTAGGGTGAACGTAAAGGGAGAAGACGGTGAAAAAAATATATTATGGTCTTATGTATACTATTGTGTGTGTGCCTGAGCACTCGGGCTCATTTAATACTCCTTCTTGCGGCGACGGTGTGTGACGGGTGATATAATTTTTGTACTCTCCCGCCAAAACCCGCTAAATGTCTTCATGGTATCTATTGACATGATGATTGTAATTTTTTTTTCGTCTTAGTTATTGGCATCGCATGTTGTGCATTCTGCCAGTGTCAAGTTTATGAATTTTCAAGTTATTTTTTTCTGGCGACTTTACTATGAGCTTCTACGGAGTTTTGAAAACAACACGAAAATACATGTTTCACCACATTATATCACTTGCCCACACTCGTGCACGTAATTCAACACTCAATGAATAAAACACCACCATTTTTAATCATTAATTCGCGATAAAACACAAGTTTAAGAAAAAAATAGAATGCAACGACATGATTTCCATGTTCCCGCCAAAAACAGATTATTGACATTTTATTATGCTGCCACGCGAAGCACATTCTTCACCAAGGAGGTTGGAAGCTCTACGCTTGCGCTATATTCTGCACATGCCAGGTGTCATTCAGTGTCAAGCATTTGACAACGTCATTAGAAATCGAGTCGATCCTGTGCTGCCAGCCTTTCTATTATACTCGTATATATACTTGTTTTTTTATTTCAGGTTACCTAACAATTCATCATCAACAGCCAAAAGCTGTCCACTGCTGGACGAAAGCCTCCCCTTTAATATGGGGGTTTGCCATAATCCCTACGCTTGGCAGGTGGTTTGGGGATCGCAGAATGCTCACCACCGTTAACGACGAGGACATCAATGATAAGAGGACGACGAGGACCTAGCAATTATTTACACCCTATTACATAGGAAACAGAACTACTACATTAAAAAGTACCTATATTAAAATGTTTTTTGTAAGTTTGTACTTACCGGCGACCTCCTCAAATGCATGAATGTCCCCAAACTGCAACCAGAACCAACGGAGGACGGGCAGCAGAGCCCACTTGGTGGTGAGCATTCTGCAATCCCCAAGCCACCTGCCAAGCGTGGAGATTATAGCAACCCCTCTAGATGATGTAATTTTTTTCTTTTACTCACCGATATACAGGATTAGTTCTAATCAGTTAGCATCATTTGAAGGGCATATTCTGTACATCAAAACAAACAACTTTTACTATGGTGCCAATATGGAAATCTGCTGATGATGATGATGATGTACAATAAAATTATTCATAACTGTAATAGACTATCTTATTACGCTGTAATGTATAAAGATAGGTGGCACCGACTTCAGTAATAGCTAAGTATTTCACGATTTTTATGATACGATTAACTACCAAACATGATTGGCAACATCGATGAAGAAAAATGTATTCGGCTGAAGGACTAGTATCCATGGCCAGGAACTATTAAAAACAACAAACGAAAATGAAGCTTCTGAGTGACGTCATGTTGGTGAACCTGAGCAGTTTGTCTATGGTTTCGATAGGTAGAGTATGGGTGAAACGTTGGTAGCGCAACGGAAAAGGTCCAGCTTTCTAACATCACACGTTTATAAAACTTAAGGTATGCTTGGCCGGACCACGGCCGTTAGCCGGCGCCGACAGAGAGGACGAGTAGCGGAAACGTATGGGAAGTGGTCCAGCTTTGATTAACGGAATTGCCCTCATGTTAATGATTATTTTTTATTTGGTAGGTAATACTTCAGAGGAGTCCCATATAAATTTGATCGAAATCGGTTCAGTAGTTTGGTTTTTAAATCAAAATTACTAGAAAATATGAAGATGTCATCCAGGTATTCGAAGTTGAAGTCGTATTTAGTAGTAATTATTTTACGTAGTACGTAGTATTAAAAAAAAAGCGTATTATATTTTAAGAATGCATGAACCGCATCACTAACTTCAATAAGTTAAAACGAACTAATTGAACTTAGCGATCGGAAACCGAAATAATTATGTTAAGTACCTACTCTGATACTTCGCTTGGCCGAAAGATGGTAATCCGAAAGTATTTTACATCGAACATGCTCATCCCAAACTTCCTCAGGTAGTTAATATAATTCACAGCTCATTCGGAAAACAATTACATGCGAATTGGTATAATTGCGTGCATGAATTGGGCGCCGTCGAAGTGGGTGTTAACTGAACGCACCTGAGCCCAAATGCATTGTTTTGGGTATACTAGATGTTCTCGATCGTGGTTTAAATTTAAAAAAAAAATCTCATAATCAAAAAAGATTCTATAATAACAATAAGAGTAGTGGTAGTGGTTGTGGTAGTACGTGGTACTTACGAGTACATTCGTAGTAGCCATCATTAATCAAGCTGGTTTTTTTAATAGGCTAGATGACTGGTTTTTTTACTGTCCTATTAAAATGTGGCCCATAAATATAGCTGATTAATAAAAACACAATGAAAATCTGATCAAAAATAAGCAACTTATAAGCATTTTAATATCATGCTAGTCAGAGAGGAAATTATGACGTCACTTCTCTGTACGCCATATAAATTCTACGTAATTTTGTTGTTTTGTGGGAAATGGACAGTTTTCTCTACCAAAAAACTTTAAACACTTACGGCCTTACTTAAAAAAACTTCTCAACCGTTAGTCACTGCTTAAGATGGTCCGCCATCTTCTCTCTGACGTGAAGTTGCACGTGCTAGAAAAGGACAGAGAAGTTTAAGCCGTGACTAAGAGAATCGAGATTATTTTAGGTAAGGCCATCATATATCAGAACTTTAATAACCGATTAAAATTATTTTTTCAATAAACTTATTATATTTACTTAAATTATTCATCAAAGCTATTGGTTCCAACGATATAAACATCAGTTATCTACCCTAATGTTTTATGAAATATTTGAAAATTATTTCACTGCCTTTGCAGTAAACGAAAACATAAGGAAACCTGCATACGTCCGGAGAAGAAGTTATATAGCACGTGTGAATCCACCAAACTTCATCGGGCCAGCGTGATGAAGTATCACCCAGTCGCACTCTGAGGGTAGGCCTATATTCAGCAGTGGAATATTAAGACTGCAGTTCAGCTTAGTAGAAAAACCATTTTTAGGCTACCAACAAGGGGCTTCCGATGTAGGAAGCGCGACGAGCTAGTGGTAGTTTTGTAGCGGTAGGACTCCACTGCACAATCCGACTGGAGAAGTACCACACCTTTGACAGTTATTCAACCACCAAGCAATAGTGTGCAAGCATTACTGTGTTCCGGTTTGAAGGGCAATGTTACCAGAGAAATTACTGGGTATGAAGAGATTTAACATCTGATATCTCAGGGTGACGAGCGCAGTGCAGTGCGGCGCAGGATTGTGTTCGCAAGTTCACAATTCTGGCACTGCTACTGTTAGTGGCAGGCATGACGCTTACCACCAGGCGAACGTCTTGTTCGTCTCGTCACTTAAGTGTATAAAAAAAAAAGTGCGAAAGCCGCTACGGATGGCCCGGTCAGTCTTAGGTTGGGTGACCGTGAGTGGCATTTGTTTCAGAAACAGATGCCACTCACCCTGTTAAGCGGCATTAAAGTTAAGCGTAAGTAGCTTGTTAAGCCATGTCAGAGGCCTTCGGGCGGCATATTAACTCTGACACTAGGGCTAACCATTCAGCCTACACGAACTTACTTTAATGGGGCTTTCGCTGGAAGCAGACGAGTAGCTTTACGTAACTTCTCGCACAAATTAAAACAATAAAAAAAGAACAAAAGATAACCAAAGAAAACAAGAGAAAGTTTATTTTTGTGTTTTAGTTTTGTATTGTTTTTTTAATTATATTTAGTTTAAACAATGGTAGAGCCAACAGATACACTACTGCTATCTAATTAAGCACACATTGCTTGTCTACATAGGAACTCACACCTGAGCATGAGTCGTAGTCTGTTTACTAGGTTTAAATGGGATACGAATGAATTGAAAAAATCTGGTAAAGTCCAGCCGTGGACGTTTTATGGCTGACGACGACGAGGGTTATTAAGTGTTCTGCAGTGGTAGGGCTCTGTTGCAGAGTCCGCCTGGGGAAGTACCAAACCTTCAGTCATTCAAATGCGCCAAGCAGTAGTGTGCAAGCATTACTGTGTTTCGGTTTATTGGGCATAAAGAGATTTCACATCTAATATCAGGATGACGAGCGCAATGCAGTGCGGCGCAGGATTGTATTCGCATGTTTGTAAAAAGTGGTGAATTTTGGGAGTGGGCCGAATTTCCTCCGTATGCGGACGAAGTCGCGGCGACCTCTAGTAGGTAATAAAAATGTGTTAAAAACTACACTGTCCTCACAAATAACTTTGATGTATATAATATTTTATTACTAAAAAAGAATTAGAAACCCTTTTAGGTTACCCTTTAAAAAGGTTAAGGCTTTGTCAACGAAAGCGATATTTTTTTCAAGAAAACGCTGACATTTCAATTCATTGATTATGCCGCCCTTTGTCTGAAAACTGCTGAAATATCTCTTTAATTTTGCGTAGCTACACATTTTTACGTTACTCTGTTTTCTTAAAAAATATGCAGATAATATTTACATAAAAATTTGAACTTTGTCCCATTCCCAGAAAGTGAGGGTTAATAAAGAATTTAAGTACTACCACGTCTAAGTTGTGACTTGAATTTAGTTTTGTACATTAGGAGTATGTGAGCTAGGCCTCAAAAGTCTATTTTTTTCTGGCACGAATTCGCGTAACCGCCAAATTACTGGTCCGATCAATCCAGGCATGTAGTGGAGAGGGCCCCGCTAGTTGCTAGCTGCACTTATGCTGCACCTCATTCGCCGTTCCGGCGACAGCATTGCTTCACTCTAGCGGCTAGAGCGAGTGCGAGCGGAGAGAGAGTCCGAGCAGACAGGGTATACGTTTCCGTATTCGCCGCCGTTCTCCGAGCGCACACTTTCCTCTCCACTTTGGTGAAATCCGCTCCTTAACTCTAGTGGGCTGTTTGTCTAGTATGAAATCTTTTTTGCGTTTATTCCAAAAATCGTGGATGCAACAAACAAAATAGTGTATAATAATCAAAATAGTGTATAATAAATCAAACATCAGCCAACCTTTATTCCAATGTTTTCCAAAATTAAAGCATTACAGATCGGCTAATTCGAGTGTTTTCCAGGGTAGCCTCATGAATTTTGTTTTTCTTCTTCAAAAGGGGAGAAAGTTCAAAATCAAACGGTAGTCGCGAAACACAAACAGTCTGACGTCACTCATTACCATAGTTGGAGTCCTGAGTAGCACAAAGTATTGCAAGACAGTACGTTGCCTCTACTTAGATATTTAATCATCATCGTCGCCTGTCTTATTGTACAGCAGGATATAGGTATCTCCCAAGGCACGCCACTCAGTCCCATCTTCGGCTTTCCTACGTACCTATATCCTCACTTAATCGAACCTCAGGATGTCCTACGCTACTTTTGCCGATTAGTGGTCTCCGGTCTAGAACACGGCTACCCCAACTCGGTTAACGATTTTGCGACAGATATGACCAGCCCGCTGCCGCTTTGACTTATTATAACTGAGCCGTCGTCGGTGACTTTAGTTACCTTTGTCAGTTCAACTTAGGTAGCATCATAGCTGGTCAAAGTGACTATTCAATGCAATCAGGATCCACAGGTAAAACTTTTCGCAAATGGCTCCTGCGGCGGTCTGGATGTGGTAAAATCAAGTTTTCTTGTTAATCGTTGTATAAATCTATCTGCTCTTGATGAGGGCTCTGACTCATTGGACCGAGCTTTAGTTAGCATGGCAAAGGATTACTGTACAAGCCAGTATAATAATGATTATGCAGATTCTCCAAGGTAATCCGAGTCTTAAAAATGTTCTCTGCATAAATAATGTAATATAATGCAATAAAACAAAAAACAACAAAATAGGCCATGGTCTCGTACGAGATTGAGAGTAGACTATGGCCGTATTGATCACGCGCCACCTAGCAGAAAAAACGCAGTGTTCGCGTTGCATTAAATATTCACTTTTACAAAGCCTGCCTTACAGAGGCACGGCCTGCTTACTACAAAAAGGGAGGATGCGGCTGCAAGAAATTCGCGCCCAGCTGGTTTCTGTTTCATTCTAAATAATCATCATCAGCCGGTAAACGTCCAGTGCTGGACGAAGGCCTCCCCTTAATAGGAGAGGGAGGGGAGTTGTCATAATATCCACGCTTAGCTTGGGTATTGCAGAATGCTCACCACCTTTAACCGAAAGGACGCTGCTGCCCGTCCTCTGGTGGTTCTGGATGCAGATTTAGGACATACCCAGGTCCCAGGTCCATTCTAAATAATACCAGTTTCCTAAACTCTCAGTTACTGTCTTCCATAGTTACCATGAAAGTAGGGTCAGAGACAAAGAGCTGTTGAATATTCGAGCAAGCGTCGATCTCGACGATATGCTAACTACTTGCGGACTCCCCTTGACTTGCTGACGGTACTGAGCGCTGAAATGTATGAATTTTTCAAGGATTGCTTACTCCGCGCTATTTCATCAGAGTCTGGTGTCAACGACTTTTCCACGCTGATGAGATTGTTGAGTGGGAGTGTTTTTGAAGTTTTGAGAAAAAGTGACAAGATTGAAGGAATTTTGGACTTTATTAAAACTTTTTGTAGTTTAATCAAAGACATACATATAATCATTGAGTTTAATGGAAAGTTGAATTGTTGTTTTAAAGATTAAATTGCTTTACAGTTGCTACTTAGTTTCGTTTATTTATTTGTATGAATTGCTGTGGTTACAGTATAAACTAAACGCACAGAGAGTCAACATTAGGTACTTTCACAGAAAAGCGAAGGCCCTACTTTACTTCTCTCTTCAGTGGGTACTTTGTTCCACATAACTCCTGACATAAATCAGACTACTATTTACTGTGCTAATCTGCGACCCGCGATAACTTGCATCTGGAAGACCAATGATTTGCCACCAGCATGGCAATGAGTGCAGCGAATGCCCTAGGCTTTGTTTTGTTTTTCAAAGTATTGGGCACCAATTCATTGGCAATGGACAGTTAGTACCATAAATAGGGCGGTGCCAGCGGTGCCCAGACACCGGGCGCTGGTCCTGGAGGGGCGCAAAAATTACCATACCAGGACCAAGTTTTGACCATTTTTCTTTTCAAGGCCACAATTATAGAAGCACGCATCGGGCGCTTTCTTTTCAAGGGCGCAACTATAGAAGCTTGCACCGGGCGCATAAAAGGCTATTTTCATCACACTTGCTCATTCAAATCATTCTTAATATAGCCGGGTAATACTTACAGTTTTTTTGTAATACCAACAAAGAAATTTATGTGGCTGAAGTATCTGTCAACCTGCGCGCGCATTGCTGGTTTGGGCGCCATTTTCCGCTAATATTTGTTGACGTTTTCGCTGTGTGGTTGATATTATCAAAAAAAGTATATTTTTTCCTCGCATGTGTGATGAAAACATTCGTATGAAACGCTTGTGCTATGTTGGTCATTATACTCTCGGCTTCCTTATCGCGCTCGCCTGCAGCTCGCGCGCATAATACCGCCTCTAGTGTAATTACCAACATAGCACACTTGTATCATAATGTACTATTACGGCACTGTGGACAGGCGTTATTTCTTACCGTCAGGAGAGCGTTTAGCTCGTCTCATGTCCATAAGTATCAACCATTACAAGAATCATCGTCAATCAGGTTATATCATTAGTAGTAGTTAGTATCAACCATTTTCCCCCAACCGTTGATCATCGCCATCATAGAGCGCCATCTTTTCTTTTTAACCGACTTCAAAAAAGGAGTAGGTTCTATGTTCGATGGTATGTATGTTTTTTTTGGTATGTTCGCCGATTTCGCCGGCAGTTGTGGATCGATTGTGAATATTCTTATTTTATTTGAAATGGTATACTCCCGAGGTGGTCCCATATTAATTTGACTTTTAATCACTTCATTCCATGTAAGCAACGTGCTAAATCTGGAACGAGGATATTTACCAAAGAACCAAAGGCACCGGCACAGCTTTCAGGGTTTGCAAGTTGAATGGGCAGGCCACATCGCAGGAAGAACTGGTAACCCAGGGGGTAGAAAAAGACTGGAGTGGGGACTACGAACCGGACGGCGCAGCGTAGGTAGGCCTCCCACTATGCGGGCCAAAGACATTGTGATGTTGCGGGCAACCGGTGAATGCTAATGGCAGGTTGTTGTACAGTGGACTTTGTTCAGCATTGGACGTCTCCGGGCTGATGATGATGATGATACCTTAAATAACCTTCGTCATCCTACCGCAATGTATAAATTAGCATCAATTAATCTTTAACATAATCGTTGTCCCACATAATCTTGTCCGCGTAATTCTATCATCCAATATTCAGGACAATACGCCTACAAGACCTAGTCGCGATGCAATTAAGTCAGGTTGATGAATATTCGAGAAGGTTCTATGGCACTCGGGGAGGCAGAGGGCGCCACTGAGCCTGCCATTTGAATTATGCCTGCTCAGTCCTCACCTCAGTCAAGTGTGAGGTGATTAGAATACGGGGTCGAGGAGTTCCTTGAGCGTCTAGGCTTGGGATACTATGATAGCTTGGCAAAAAAGTCTTGTAACGGATCTTTTTTCTCTCCTGTGGATCATCGGGTCAGTGAGCGAAGTAGTCGATAGTTTTTTTTGTATTAATTCATTAAAAGTAAGTTCTTATATCTCCCTGGCCTGGGGGAGACACCAGGTCTGAAAAATCCTGATGTCTCCCCCAGGTGTGGGAACATAGGGGAGACCCGAGACCGTCACCCAATTATCTTCCTCAAATGTAATAAGCTATCGCAAATACTAAACGCTACGCTAAATACCATAGTCGTTATGCTAATATTTACAACTTTACTTATATTTAGAAATACCGACAAATTAATTGAAACCTATTATCGTCAAAACAAAGCCCAATTTAGCTTGTAACACTTCTAGTTTAAATAACATACATTATTAATGCCATTACAAAAATATTGTAAGAATAATTCTCGAGGCTTTAGATAACAGATCTAAACTTACTAAAATCTATTATACAGAGTGTTAATTTGAACGACGTATATAATCTAGAATATAGTAGTACCTATCATTATGAACAACTTTTACTTACTGTAAGATCACCTCTGAAATCGTGAAAACCAATAAACTTTTTCATAGAAAATTTTCATTCGCTCGATATACGATTTTAGAGGCGGTCCCATAGTAAAAGTTGTTTAAAATTATATTCTAGGATATGTCCATCATTCAAATGAACAACCTGTATAGTTATCTTTTTCATTTAAGTATATTACTTAGATAAGGACTGCGGCTTTTTATTGAGTTGCACCTGTCAACTAAAGCCTGAAATTGGCTGGAATATCTACTAAAAGAGTTGCCACAGTAAAACTACAAAATGACCGAACCAAATAAAATTTTACAAACAGTACTTTTCTAGAACCTTTGGATGGGTTATTTTTGCCATCGACCGCGAAATTCATTATGTACATTTACACTTAAAATAAGTCACGGCATGTAATTTTTTCTAATAACAGGATTATCAATATACGATAACACTTCATCAAAACTCTCGGCTCCTTTTGGGTAACATTTCTGCTGTAAGTTCCCATAGTACCACCACTTTCTAAGAGTCTCGTAGGAACTATGCATTTCTGTTCTTTTCTTGTCGTTCAGTAGGTCGCAGAGGTGGCAGTAGCCCTTCTGTATGTTTGCTTCGTTGATGGTGTAATCTTTCTTCCAGGAAAAGTACTTGTTGTAAGTGACAGGATTTCTAGTGATATAGCCTAGAAGACTAGCCAGTCTTTCCGGGTTGTCGTAGCGTGCATCTATGTAGGAGCCAGGCGGGAGAAATCTGAAAATAGGCAGTAGCCACAAATATGATATTTTATGTAAAGTACAGATAAAAAATAATAATGTAAATAAATATTATCAATAAACTAGATAAAAAAGTTAATTAGTAGGTTTTATACTTTATACAAACAAGTAACGAGACGAGCAAGACGTTCGCCTGGTGGTAAGCGTAACGCCTGCCACTACTTGCGAACACAGTGCGCCGCACTGCACTGCGTTCGTCACCCTGAGATATGACCGTCAGCCATGTCAGAGGCCTTCGGGCGGCACATTAACTCTGACACTAGGGCTGGCCACTCAGCCTATACGAACTTACTTACTTACTTACCCTGAGATATTCGATGTTAAATCTCTTCATACCCAGTAATTTCTCTGGTAACATTGCCCTTCAACCCGGAACAGAGTAATGCTTGCACACTACTGCTTGGCGGTTGATAACTGGTAAAGGTGTGGTACTTCCCCAGGCGGACTCTGCAGTAGGTCCTACCACTACTAAAAGATAAGTGACTATAGCTACGTAGTGTCAGAGTTGACTGCCTTTAAGCTCAGTTGGTAGTATCTCATCTTCGAGAAACTATAGGACGTGGGTTCGATTCCCACCGAGGACAAAAAAATCATTATAATTCTGCTTCTGGTTGTTGTATATATTAAAATTATGTACCTATTTACAATAAAAAGTATCTGAGTATTCTGTCAGCTATCTGGATCCCATATCCATAGTACAAGCTTTGCGTGGTTTTGGCTAGAAACGCTGTGTGATATGTCCAGCGTTTAGTCCTAAATGCCTCTCATGGTCACCCATCAGAACACTGACAGGATGATGTCTTACTAAAAGTTTGATGTAGAATGGGAGAACATCTAAAAATAAACCAAGCGAAACTTTTTTTTTGTGGTAGGACTACTGCAGAGTCCGCCTGGGGAAGTACCAAACCTTTGCCAGTTATTTAACCACAAAACAGTAGTGTGCAAGCATTACTGTGTTCCGGTTTAAAGGGCAATGTTACCAAAGAAATTACTGGGTATGAAAAGATTTAACATCTAATATCTCAGGGTGACGAGCGCAATGCAGTGCGGCGCAGGATTGTTTTCGCTAGTTCACAATTCTAGCACTGCTACGGTTAGTGGCAGGCGTAACGCTTACCACCAGACGAACGTCTTGCTCGTCTCGTCAGATGACTGTATTAAAAAAACCCGCTACGGAAAATGTACTCACCTTCCATAATCTGCTCCTCCAATAACAACAGGCACGGTATTGTGATGATAGCCTTTTAAAACCTCTTTGGTCACATAATCGTCCGACATACTAGTTTCAATCGCCAAATAAAAATAATAATTTTCAATGATCTTCTCGCAACCTCCTAGAGGACATTTTTCATCTTTACAACCAAATATATCAATTTCCATCGAATGCTCAGGTAAATGTTTTTTCAAGCCTTTCGCAAACAATTTCGCCTGTTCGTTGTCACATTGTAGGTTATGCCACATGATAGCTTTTCTCTTATTCGGATTCGACGAGTCTAATGTATTGTTCAAACTCTCGGGCCATTCCACAGCCAAACTTGGAGCTATCAAATGTCCGTTCAAGTCTTTCACTTCGATAAACGGAGTCGGTATATCGGAATGCAGTTTGTATGTCCATGTCCAGTTAAAAAAATCATCAGCCTTTATATTACAAATAGGATATTCATTCGCTGGAATTGTCGCGTAAAAAACGTACTTTTGCCTCTCTGATCTGTGTTTTGGAAAATTCCTTTTCCACATTTTCAACGTACTTATACTATAGACTATAGCGTCAAACTTAGTCACATTACTTAAGAGGGTCTTATTTGTTGTTAAGTAACAATTTAAGTGGGCGCAATCATTGTCTATAAATATTTGTTCGCCTTCTGTTACGCTCACCTCAAAATCGGGTATCGTCCACAGCAGAATGTACTTCAACTTTATCGTGTCTAATTCTATTGCTACTTCTGGAACGGGATATCTCTTCAACTTATATTGCAACATACTCGTTTTAGTTACGGCAGTGAGAGCCGAATGGAATGTATAAAACGCGAGAGCCACATACGTTACTAAACCACATAAACATAAAATAAAAAATAATCTAGCAAATCTAGCTGTTCTTGAAACTAAGTACATTTTAAGTGTTCTTTTAACAAATGCTGAGAGAACAATGAATACAGACAACAATTTCATCTCACAAAATGATCACGAATAATCACTCTGAGGCATAGCGTCTAGTCACGGAGTAAACAAAACATTCTTTTCACTTCAAATAAACAATTGGCTTGCGTAAATGGTATTCTAAACAAAATATTTCCTGGTAGAATCTGATTGAAAATGTATATTCAGATGTTTCTTTGAAATTGAAGCATTTTTATTACACCATCCCTTGACTATTTGAATCCGTTTTTTGAAAATGGCACTACCAACCGCACTACCAGTAGATAGTGTCGTCTAAAATTACCGACAGTACCAAGCCCAAATTGTGCAGATAGTCTGTCCATTTTATTAATCGCTTTTTGACAGCTCATACAAAGTTGACGCCATAACATTGTAAAGAATTATATCCCATATCCCATACAGGTAAATACGTTTAATCTAATATTACCTCTTTAAACCTCTTTTAGTGTTCTTAAGTGGCGACCGCGAACCGGAAGACGCAGCGTAGGAAGGCCTCCCACTATATATATATATATATATGTGGACTGACGACATTGTAAAAGTCGCGGGCAACCGGTGGATGCAAATGGCAGGTTGTCGTACAGTGTGGCGGTCTAAGGGGAATACCTTCGTTCAGCAGTGGAAGTCTCCGGGCTGATGACCTCTTTAAAAGGTTACATCCACCGTTGGCTTAACCTTGTAGTGCTAGATAAAACGAATTGATTCCTATGGGATATAATTTGCTAAACGCTTACAATGTTGTTTCGTCAATTTTGCATGAGCTGTCAATAAACGATTCACACAATGGACAGAAATAGACGCAAAATGACTAATATGCTCTAAATGACCGGTGATGGTTACATCACATTTTTGATAGATAAGTGCTTTAAGTAAAGTCCCATAGTATCAGAATATAGTAGCTTCCAAAAAAAAACAAATGTTTAAAAAAGTCTTATTACAATCTAAATCAATTTAAAACTCGGTTAAAAATGCGTGCTCGTACAATAAGTTTAGAATCAGCACCCATATAAGTACCCTGGGAATTTTTGAAGATGAAACTCATAATATAATATACGTAAATCTGCTAACCTGCCCAAACAAAGGCAGGCTATAGTGAATATCGCCTAATCACTCTTCGAACTTAGATCCTGAATTGATTCAATAATCTAGAGTGATCTAATTATCTATTAACCAAAACACATTTGTTTTTATCTAATCAATCCAAATCTAAGCAAATGCAACGCATGTCAGTAAATCACTTTACCTATAACTTTAAAACTGCCATCTATTCAATCACTAGACACTCTACTTCCAGCCATAAAATGCTACGTCTCAAAGACGGCTTCAAAGGGGCCGTCAGCCTGTCTATTCGCAGCCGAAAAGCTCTTGAGAAAATTTTTCTATCAGTCGATGTCTCCCTCTATTTGCTAAGACCTGTTTCGTTAGAGGCGTGGTTTGTTTCCATTTGCTCCCGATTTTGTAAAGTTCTGACGCACTTATTCGTGCGTCAACACGATAAAAAAACAATATTGAGTCAGCTAAAGGTTTTTTTTAATTTTAATCATTTATAGGGTTTTTTTTATTCTTAGTTATTGGCATCGCACGTTGTGCATTCTGCCAGTGTCAAGTTTATGAATTTTCACATTTATTTGTTATCATCAAGTCAAATAAGTCATGAAATCACAGTAAGTCACACGAAAATTTATAAGGTTACGGGTAACTGTGTTACTAAGGCGAAAGGAGGTTATAATATTTAGTAGCAAAATAATTTAGTTATTGTTCACGATTTAGTTTGGCAGCAGAATTTATATTTCTATAGAACAGTGTTTTAAACTATCACGGTTGTGTACTACAGTTATATTATTATGTACGGGATATTTACCATGATTATGTTAGGAAATGAGTCTGCCCGTGAACATGGTGCATGCAACTGCGCCGAAATATCGGGAGCTCAACATAATCACGGTAAATATCCCCTAAATAATAATAGAACAGTGTCAATATTATACTGTAGAGCTAAGGCACGCGCGCTGCCGGCAAGACCCACGTGACATCAACAAGCCAAGCTCAACAGTGGAATATCGACACACCATCTTATACAAATAAAGTACAAATTAGCTGAATATGATATTTTGTAATTACGGTACGTTTAGACGCGTGTTCAATGGAGCTGATTCTGGTCTGTTATTATTTTGATCAGAATCGCGGTATCCTGCAGGAAAGTTTCAACGGTAGTCAATGGAGAGTCACAACACTCTTTGCATGTAGGACGTCGAGTCTTCGGCAAATATGGACATCGCGTATGAAGTCAAACAGAATTACGTATTCCATAAAAATATACCCCTTTCGGCACGTGACTTCGCCGTCGCGGGCGTGCTGCCGTCACGTGTTTATATTTACGTCAATTTATTCATAAGTACCTACTTTCATAAATACATCGGTGGTCGTACATACTTATTTATAATGTAATAATTATGACAAAAATACTAGCAATTTTTTTTCACATTTGTTTTAGTCACTTGTAAATATATGTAATTAAATCTTAGATTGGGTTTTACTAACAAATAAAATTATTTAACCTACTACACAAAAACGAAAGGATTACGAGCTAATATCTCAGCTAATATCTAATATCTCAGGGTGACGAGCGCAGTGCAGTGCGGTGCAGGATTGTGTTCGCAAGTTCACAATTCTAGCACTGCTACTATTAGTAGCAGGCGTGACGCTTACCATCAGGTGAAAGTCTTGCTCGTCTCGTTAAACGACTGTATAAAAAAAATATGGATTTTATGGTCATATATGGTCACCGATTTCTCCTTCAATTATGGACCGATTTTGAAATAGAATTTTCGTTTTTTTTGTTTTGTACGGTAGGCGATACGTCAGAGGCCGTCCCATATAAATTTTATCGAAATCGGTTAGGTAGGTAGGAAAATATGAAGATGTCATCCTGTCTACCTAGTCGAAATTTAAGTCGGTTGTTTTTTTTAAAGCTTATAAATATGCATTAACACTCTGCCTATAGACGTATTTATATTTAAATTAGCAAGTTACATTACCGAATATACAGTAGAGCCTACGGTAATAAGTTCAATATAATAACGCTTAAAAAAAAACATATTTTCTAGTGGTTTTGATAAACCAAACTACTTAACCGATTTCGATAAAATTTATATGTATTTTTTATTTACCTCTGAAGTATTACCTACCAAACAAAAAAACCCATTAAAATCAGTTCATACCTAATTGGCGGAGTAATCGCGTAACATAAAAAAAAATGGCGAATTGAGAACCACCTTTTTTGTAATACACACAACAAAGTAATAGAAACTAAACTTTTTGCCAAAAGCGGCAAAATCAGCTTGTAATTATTTTGATATTACTACATCATCATCATCAGCCCGGAGACGTCCACTGCTGAACGAAGGCCTCCCTCTTAGACCGCCACACTGTACGACAACCTGCCATTTGCATCCACCGGTTGCCCGCGACTTTTACAATGTCGTCGGTCCACCTAGTGGGAGGCCGCGCCTACGCTGCGTCTTCCGGTTCGCGGTCGATATTACCTATGACTAAAATATTTCATAATAGGCATGATGACTACAATTTTTTTATTACCTCATCAAAAAGCTGATCATCAATAGAGCCTATCAACGAAAACAAAATTTAAAATAAGTTCTATGTATTTTAATTTCAAGCTAGACAAAGAGCGCGCTATACTGAGCTATGACGTCAAGCCTCAGGCGCGGCATACAAATGCTATACTAACACGTGCTTTGCGAGAAAGGGATAGAGCATCCCCTCTCTATCCCCACCTAAAACTTTAAACGCTCATATCTCAGAGATTTATCAGCCAACACAATTTATTTTTTCAGTATGTGTAATGTATTTAGTTATATTCATCACTAAGCCTGTTATTTGTCATAACTTAAACATTAGGCCACACGCCTAAACCACTGCCGTACATGCTTGTATGGGCCTGTCTACAGATTGGCCTGTAAGCTATGGAATGCAAATATCCAGTCAAATTCCAACATGCCTTTACTTCGCGGTTGTACCGACAAATACCTGCCTCGAAGCCGCATCGATCCGTTATCGATGTCGCTATTAACGTAACGACGGAATTTTGCGATGTAGTATCGAAAAGCTCTTTAGAAGGATGGTTTCACCGAAGTATTTATACAACAAAGAATTAAAAAATAATACGCTTTAAAAAAAATATAACTGACTTCTATTTCGACTACGTGGATGTCATTTTCATATTTTTCAGTAATTTTGATTTATTCCAGTAATTATGATTAAAAAACTAAACTACTGATTTCGTATATTTTTTTATTTTTTTCCCCATGATATAATTCCCCATATTATATTTCGTTATATGTAAATGTTATGTGACCTTGCTTTTTGCCAAATTTCGTGATTCTACGTCAACGGGAAGTACCCTATGAATTTTGATTTACTTGCGAGTCTAAAAAACACTAAAAACACTAGAAAAATGGCTGTAATTTTTCATTACTTTGACTTAGAAGTTTGTTTATTTTACAGCTTTAAGGGACTCTGGACTGAAACATTCGATATTAATTTCAACTTGATACCACCTCGTTTCCAAGAAAAACAACGGACGGACAGACTGACGGACAACGGAGTGATCCTATAAGGGTTCCTTTTTTGAGGTACGGAACCCAAAAAAACTAAATCGGTTTTTCAGTTTGGGAGCTACAATGCATTAAATAGGTTTACAGAGACACACGTTAAACATAAACACTGTGTGCCCCAGGGGTTAAAAATACGAAAACACATATTTATGTAGCTCGACGTGCTAACTATAAAGCGTATTTTTTTCTTTGAGTCGTAAACGAGTGCTTACTCTTTCAAACGAAACTAAAAACTTCGCACCAACTTTACAAAAGATCGAGAAATATCTAAAAACCTGTAATAACCATGCAGCCCACCTGAGGAAAGAAAATTCGAAGTTGGAAAAATGAGGTAAAATCGAAGTTCTGGAGGCAACTTTAAAAAGTCTAATTTTCTTCATACGCGACTGGGGTACACAGGTATGGAGTCGAGAGTGAAAGATATGTATGGATACGACAAAAACTTTAAATCTGTTGACAGATAAAGAAATATTACTTGTTTTCGGGCAATAGCCTTTATTAACTACAACAAAAAACATAACATTTGACTAATTAACTACACTAAAAGAAAAAGATTGTATCCAGACCGATGAAGATCTAAAAACAATCGAAATGCTCGAATTTAATGTTATTTAATTGTTATTAGTCCGGCTTCTTAGCATGAAATACGGTCCCATAAAACCCATTTAAAACAATGTTTATCCTTATTGCATAACAGGAACCCTTAAGGCACGATTGACAAATAAATTATATAATTTATATAAATAATCATTATATATAATTAATTTTGGGAGCGGGCCAAATTTCTTCCGTACGCGGATGAAGTCGCGGGCGACCTCTAGTTTTTAATATTTAGCTGTCTGAATCTAACTCGTTTATTTAAAAAAAAAGTGCATTGTAGGATCGTGGTATAGCGTGGTATGAATCTTAAAGATCACTGATTTTAAGCAACGCTCGTTCCGGTCAGTCTTTAAATGGGTGACCGTGAGTGGCATTCATTTCTGAGCGCTACCGGAGCTCGAATGATACGTTGGTTATTTATTATCGAATTAAATTGTTGGTTATTTATTATTTATTTATGTAACATGAACAACAACAACAACGACAGGGCTGGCAACTCAGCCTATGTGTAGTAAACGATTGATGAATAAAGCATTGATAATAATGATCAAATAATGAACATTAACATTAACATGTTTACTCGGTACTTACGATAAGAGAAAAAAAAACTTCTGAAATTGCGTTTCAAAATTGGTAGGATGAACAACCGGACAAGCGACGTAGCAATAGTACCTACTAGTATAGCATTTTGTAATCCGTGGTAATAAGGCCCGTGCACACCCTTTGGGTACGGAACGGAAGAAGGTCCATGTGTTTCTACTGGGTAAAGTAGGCAATATCAGACCATGCTATATAATAAGGCAAAGTTGGCCATCCCGCTGTAAGATTTCTCCCAATCATAACTTTCAGTGAATAAGAAAATATGCGCGAATGCAACTTATATTTTCATAAGACTTCCAACCATGCAATTAATTCCTTGTCTTTTATCATGAAAACTTTTCAATGTAACTAGTGGGAATTGACCTTTTCCTTGAAATTGTGTTTTAACTTACGAATAAATATTATCGAATATAGCCTAGGGTAACTTAGGTAAGTAGGTATATCTAGTAAGTGCCGAGCCAAGCCGTAACTCGTCGGAACATCTTCGCATCGCGGACCAATTAGTACAAGATGTTGCCAAGCAGCATTTGCAGGCGCGATTTGTGCAAAACGAAACCAAGCAATAGTTAATTTATCTATAATTGGTTGACGACCTAAATATCAAAGGCTATGAAAAAAATATCATTATATTAGCTTAATAAAAGGAAGATGGCGTTCAAACACAAATCTTTCTTGAATAAAAAACGCTAAAAGAAAGTAATAACTAATACGAAGAATAATAATAACTAATTACGGGAGCGGGGCCCAAAGCGGGCACCGTGTTTAAAGCGGGCACCCCACAAAAAAGTTGAAATTGCAAAAGCTATTGCGGCACAGCTGTGCGTGAACATTGAACAAGTTCTCCGCCATGAGCTTCCCGCAACAATCACCCTGGTCCACCTGAGACGAAACGCGCGCGCACAACGTGACGCAACATTTTTTCGGTGCTTGATGAAAAAAAAAGAAATGTAGATTAAGCTTTTGGGTGTCAGTTGTCTTAATTTCAAACTGCGCATGTTGTTTTGTATCTTTCTGGTGGAGTTTTGATTATATTTGATTGACTATAATCCAATAATGAAAGGTTATAATTTGGATATAAAAAATTACCGTTCCAAAGGGCAAAGTGGGCTGGGTATACCGGGCATGCCCACTTTGCCCGTGTTTGAATTGTGAAGTATAGGATATTCCAAGGTCTATACTCCAAAGACATTTTCTATCAGGATCGGTTAAGAAGCTAGAACGATAAACCTACTCCAGTTTTTCACTCCTGCTGAGTAAGAAGAAGAGTTATTAAAATATGTCTTCAACATGGTCATTTTTTTTTTGGACTGGCCTGTAGTTATTGAGTAGTTAAAAATTAAGACAATTTATTGTGTTTTTGTTAAGTTTATTAATAAACAATAGAATAATTATGAATAACCACTATTTCATGTTTAGCCTCTTACTAAAAACTAAAATAATATTTTACACATTTTTCATACCGTTAAGATATGATTTGAAGTATGCCCATTATTTTGTCCAACTGTAACCTAAATGGAACTTAACTGTAACCTAACGGTAATCTAACCTAACTGTAATCTTACTGTAACATACCTAACTCTAACCTAAGTGTATTTTGAATTTTTCTAATATTTTTTATGCATGTTTTAATATGTTCTGTGTGGTGTAACTAGATTAACATAATTTATAACACGAGCTTATTGTTGAACACCGTCCAACAAGTGAACGCCGCGAGACTAGTTTTTAACGAATACCGTGAAAGCGTTAATTACTTTTACAGTAATTAATATGATTTAGAGATCTTGGAAAAATTTAACCGTTTATCTCTTGTGTTTTTCCAGTTTTCGTTTTGGAGTACTAGTGAACAGCGCTAATGATCTCGATAATAAACTATTTAAAAAATAGTATGCAAGTCAGAATTATTGTGCCCCAAAGGTTCCGTACCGTACTGCAATAGTGCATATTGAGTAATTCAGAATCAATAGGGAAAACCTGAAAGTTTAGGGTTTCGTACCCAAAGGGTGTCAAACTGAACTCTAATATCCCAACAAAATTTTTTATTTTTATTTTGACATTAAAAATGTATACAAAATTATATAATGACCCACAGGCTCCCAAACTAATCAAGGACCATATCTCTGGAGCTAGTTGGCTTCTCCTGTTTAACAAGACAGTACGTACCTGTGTCAAAAAACTATGCTAGATTACAAATTATAGTAAATATTTATTGAAAATCATATAGAGAATTTAGAATGTTTATGTTTTATGGCAATATGTATACAAATAAACAAAAAAAAACGCTATGAAAAAAATTCAAAACATACGGAAAATAACAACGTTGTGGCATAGTCTGCTTGCCTGTCTACTCTGGAAATCTATATAAATATCTACAAAAAAATAATTAAAATTAAATATTTAAAAAAAACCTGGAGTTTTGGCGGGAACACGGAAAATCATGTCGCGGCATTCTATTACTTTCTTAAACTTGTGTTTTTTCGCGAATAAATTATTAAAAATGGTGGTGTTTTATCCATTGAGTGTTGAATTACATGCACGAGTGAGGGCAAGTGATATAATGTGGTGAAACATGTCTTTTCGTGTTATTTTCAAAACTCCGTAAAAGCTCATAGTAAAGCCGACACAACTTTACTAGGGCATGATTTGGACTCGACTATGACTAATTTCGTGTGACTAACTGTGATTTCATAACATATTTGACTTGATGATAATATTTAAACATGAAATTGCATAAAACTTGGCACTGGCTTAATGCACAAAGAGCGAAGCCAAAAACTAAGAAAAATAAATTAGTATGTAGTTTATAGTATATAGTATTTAGTTTTGTGTTTTGATTACCAGGCACAATACATTAGTCTCGATATTGAACCATACTTAATTACTCAAAGACAGGTTCTGCCCACCTTAATTAATCCTTACTGAAACCGAGCTGGCCAGATTGATTACATACAAACACTCTATGCAACATTACGTATAGATAGACGATGATGTGTGTTAAATTTATCAAGGATTAAATCTAAATGAAGAGATGTGGATGCTGCTACAACATGTCTTCCTTGTCTACGCCTCGGCGAGGCAGGGTCAAACGCGAACCCATTTATACAAAAAAAAATGTTTCGCACCAAAGCTTACCAAAGACGAAATATATATTTTATTTAGTAACAAGAACGAAAGGAGAGATGTGCATTCATTATGGCAGTCGGTATGACTGCCCATGACCAATTACTGTCTATTCATCAGATTCTTATAACCAAATCTAAAGCTACAAGCTTCTTTATCTATTCTTAATTTTGTATCTTTTTTCTTTATCTTTTTTTTAATGTAGTGTTAGATCAGTTTGATTGGATTTGGTCGCAAAGTAATACCTGAATGGCTTACTTTTCAACCGACTGCGAAAAAGAAGGTGCTCAATTCGACTATAATAAGTTTTTTTTGTGTGTATGTTACGCGATTACTTCGCCAATTATGAATTGATTTTGATCATGATTTTTCGTTTGGTAGGTGATACTTCAGAGGTGGTCCCATATACATTTTATTGAAATCGGTTCAGTAGTTTGGTTTTAAAATAACTGGAAATATGAAGATGTCCAGATGTCCAGGTAGTCTATGTTTTTTTGAAGGTTGTAGAGTCGGTTTTTTTCCTCATTTTATTGAATTGTTTTTTTTGATAATAGGCATATTAGTAGTAACTTTAATAATAATAGCTTTAGACATCTTTAACATATCTAGCTATTTGATAAATCAATGACCTAAACAGTGTGGATTAGGCCGCCTATCGGCTTGATGCATCACCTATTGTACTACAATGAATTGGTGTCGTACCGTCTCCGTAGCATCTCGTAGCAATTCGTAGCATCTCGTAGCGGCATTTCCTTTGAAACTGTACTCTAACTACTGTTTACCATGTAGTAATAGTATACTTATGCAGCTTTAGTTGATATCGAAATATCTAGTAGACAATGGTAGCAATTCTAACATCACTCGAAATTAAGTTCGCCAATTTTATTTTCAAACGTAATTTGAACCGTGTATTCTTTGAAACAAGCTCTTTTTCAAATTTAAAAGAAGGTACCATTTGTTATTTAAAAAATCAGCAATTCATATATAGTCGATAGCCTAACAAGCCTAAAATGAACTTTATTGCCACAGAATGAGAGTCTCCATTCGTTTAAATGACATTCCAACGTGAACTTTTTATACTTGTATTAACTCTTTAATACTCTGTGCCTTTAAGCGTCATCTTTTAGGTGTAGATTAAAATGACGTCATCTTAGCTGGTTTTAAACACGTTTTGAGGTGGCAGTTTGATAAATGGGGACTCTCGACGCGTAGCAACAAAGTTGTTTTTTCGCTGATAGGTATCAGTAACTTGTCAAGTAAATTGGTGCTAAAGAATATATGCCAGTGGCAAAAATACCTTGTTACAAAGTAGACAAGGTTTAAATTATATTATGCTGAAATTTAGTGTGACCTGACTAAAATTTGTGAATGCCAGCCAGAATCACTGCCAAAATATCTTTATCTTGACTAAGACACTTACAGCCTTACCTAAAATAATCTCGATTCTCTTAGTCACTGCTTAAACTTCTCTGTCTTGTTCTTGCATGTTACATTTCACGTCAGAGAGAAGATGGCAGAGCATCTTAAGCAGTGACTAACGGTTGAGAAGTTTTTTTAAGTAAGGCCCTATGTCCGTTAACTTATTATGCCGGAATGAACTGGCGGTGTAGCAAACTTCGTAGCAAACTTCGTAGCAATTTGTAGAGGCATCAAATCAGGTTATAAAAAAATTTACCTATTATTATAGGTCCTTTTTCAACCGACTTCAAAAAAGGAGGTTCTCAATTCGACTGTATGTATGTTACGTGATTACTCCGCCAATTATGAACTGATGTTAATGATATTTTTTTTGTTTGGTAGGTTACTTCATATGAACTGATGTTAATGATTATTTTTTTGTTTGGTAGGTAATATTTCAGAGGTGGTCTCGTATAAATTTTACCGAAATCGGTTTAGTAGTTTGGTTTTTAAATCAAAATTACTAGAAAATATGAAGATGTCATCCAGATATTCGAAGTTGAAGTCGAGTGTTTTTTTTTTAAAATGTGTATTATTAATCTACATAATAAATAGAATAGCCAAACACTTTACTACTCATTTGTCGAGTTAATAAACCTCCTCAGTTCTTGTTAGCTGTGCCCGACATCCGTTAAACTTGTGTACTTACATTATAATTAAAAATGTACTATTACAGAAAAAAAAAAAAAAACTAAATTTGAATATACCTACCGATCCTAATTCCAAGCCTATGCCAAGCCAAAAACGCGGTTTTTTCCATTAAAAAAAAGTGCTTATTCTAGAAATCAGGAACCTGAAAAGCTGTTTTCATATTTTTGTGACATCTATTGTTATAACAGTGTGCTAGTGGGTTGACTCTGAGGTGAAATAACAAAAAAAACGCTGCTGTCATTATATCGAAATTTAATAGCTAAAAGTATATTACAACATCCCGTTTACGTTCTATTTCCCATTACTACAAATTACTTAATTTAATTAATTTGAAAAAAACATTACAAAGGAACACACAAGGACACTACATTCACAACATTCGCTTCATATTACTGAGAATAATACAATTTCCAGTTATTCAACCGCCAAGCAGTAGTGTGCAAGCGTTACTGTGTCCGGTTTGAAGGGCAATGTTACCAGAGAAATTACTGGGTATATGAAGAGATTTAACATCTAATATCTCAGGATGACGAGCGCAGTGCAGTGCGGCGCAGGATTGTGTTCGCAAGTACACAATTCTGGCACTGCTACTGTTAGTGGCAGGCGTGACGCTTACCACCAGGCGAACGTCTTGCTCGTCTCTTCACTTGAATGTATAGAAACTAAGAAAAAAAAGTGAATCTTTTAGACCGCCAAGCACGCGAGCCGTGATAAACGTCTATCCGCTCTTTTTCGCCGTGAAAACGAGACAGACGTATCCAAATTCTAGCTTTATCACGTTCCCGCGCGGGGAAAGACCAATTAGTCCTCGGCGCGTGCTAGGAGGGCAGCCCTGCCTGTAGTAACTGAATAAAAAAGTCTAAATATGAATCTTACTCGTATCTTCAATACTATCTTCTAAAAGTATGCGAAAGCATCCGCTTGATTGTATCGAATATGTTTTTGAAAGTCTTCACTCTTGATTCGGGGAACAACAGGTCTAGCACGCCTCTCTGAACGTTCTTCATTGGAACAACCCTGATAAGTTCATCGGGCTCTTCAGTCGTTGTTGTTTTCTTCGTCTTAGTCGTTCGTTGTAAGAATGTGGAGTTAAGGATGTATTTAGGAGGTGGTTGCGTCGACGCTTCGGTTGTAATGTCTGGGTGGAATTCAACGTACTGTGACTGGTCTTTATTGAGAACATAGCTCACCTCTTCTGTTGTAGTTGAAGTAGTGTCTTCGTCTAGTGTTATTTTATCTTCCGCTGATGTTACTATGCTCGTGTAAATATCTTGAAAGTTTAGTGCTGATGGATTGGAAAAGCTGAAGGTGTAAGGCGGTACGTCTTCTAATGATTCTGTTTCGGATTTGACTGTGACCTGGAAAGGCAAAGAAACCTTCGTTTTAATACTAATTTCAGAGGACTACCGGAGGACGCGCAGCAGCGACCTCTCGGTTAACGGTGGTGAGCATTCTGTGATCCCCAAGCTGCCTGCCAAGCGTGGGGATTATGGCATCCCTATTAAGGGGGAGGCCTTCGTCCAGCAGTGGACGTCTTCTGGCTGATGAGTGAGTGAAATTCATTTCCTAAATCTAATTTCATACAAAGTTTCGTAAGTTATTAAGTTAGTAAGTTTTGTAACATATTTAACTACCAACCTGATAGTTTAATGAAATATTGTAAAAAAAATGCCTACAACTTATCATCGTCATTTTAACCAACCCATCTTACATAGTCGGATATAGACCCCGCTCAAGGCACACCACCTGTCCCAATCTTCGAGTTTTCGCTTCCATCCACCGCTCTAGCCACTGTCTTACGTATTACGTCACTCCATTGAGTCATGGTTCGCCTAGGTTACCTTCCTGCTTCCACTTTAACTAAGTAACGTGCTATATCGGTGATAAAGATACATTCAGTCAAAAAAGTAACGGGAATGGATGATTAGTTTATGGTTCAAAATTCAATATTAGGTTTTTTTTGTTGTTGTTAGATTGGCACATCTGTTGTCCACTTTGGTGCGGAGTTTGAGTTGCGTCTGTTATATAGATTAAATACAGTGCTGTTTTTAGTAAGATCATATCTAGTGAGTATTGCGAATTTCATAATGAACATAAACATGGAACAAAGAGTTTGTCTTAAAGTTTGCATCGCCAATAGAATTTCGTGTTCAGAGTCCCTGAAAATGTTACAGAAAGCTTACGGTGAATCGATTTTATCAAAAACACGTGCTTTTGAGTGGTACAAAGCGTTCAAAAGCGGTCGAGATGTTATGGGAGATTTGCCTCGTTCTGGTAGGCCATCAACGTCTTCAACTGAAGTTAACATCGCAAAAGTGAAGGAAATTGTGACTGAAAATCCTCATTCAAGTTTGAGAGAGGTAGCCGCTGAGCTTTTTGTGTCTCACGAGTCGATCTGTACCATTTTAAATAATCAGTTGGGTATGAAACATTTTGCCGCTCCGCTAGTCCCAAAAGACCTGAATTTCTCCAAAAACTCGAGCGCATAAGAGTCGCTGAGGACATGCTAGAACGAGTCAATTCCGACCCAAAATTCATCAAACGCATTGGTACTGGTGACGAAACATGGGTTTACGAGTTTGACATGCAAACTAGTCAACAAGCTTCCGAGTGGCGCCTTCCAACTGAACCGAAACCGAAAAAACCACGCCAAAGTCGATCGAAAGTCAAAGTCATGTTGACTGTTTTCTTTGACTATCGCGGTGTTGTGCACTCGGAATTCTTGCCGGAAGGTCACACGGTAAATAAAGAATATTATTTGAGTGTTATGCGGCGTTTGAGAGAGCAAATTCGACGAAAAATACCAGATTTGTGGAAAGAAAATTCTTGGATTTTGCACCACGATAATGCGCCTTTCGCACAAGGCCATCATTGTGAACGAATTTTTGACCAAAAACTCAACAAATACCAGCGAGCAACCACTTTATTCACCAGAAATGGCTCCAGCCGACTTCTTTCTTTTTCCTAAACTCAAATTACCACTTCGTGGCACCCGTTTTCATTCGGTAGAAGACATAAAGGAGAATTCGCGGCGAGAACTGAACTCTATTCCGGAAAAAGCATAAAAAAAATGTTTTGATAATTGAATTATTCGTTGGCGTAAGTGTATCGTTACTGAAGGAGCATACTTTGAAGGCGATAAAGTACATTTGGATGAATAACTAACATTTTGGGTATTATTCAATTTTTCCCGGTACTTTCTTGACAGAGTAGTATATCGATGACTTTGCCATAGGTCAATAATTTAAGTAGGTACAGAGTCATTTCTAACTAACGCAAAACCTCTTAAGGGCGACTTTGGTTCTTCAAAACTGGCAAGTTTTGTTAAGGGACTTTAGAAAATTCTCATTAAAACAAAACAGCTGCTCCACACATTTTGTCAGGTGTCATGAACTATTTATATGGAAACGCCAGCGACGGTGATAATGGAATGGACGGGCCCAGCGCTTGCAAATTAACAAGACAACACAATCAAGCATACCTAGCTAAAAGTATGCATATTATATTTGCCGGAAAATGGAGATAGCGAATCTAATGACTGCATGACTAAAAGAGAACACATGTACATGTACATGTATTAGAAATTTGTATTGTCGTATCGTACGGCTCACATGTCGCAAAGGCAGAGTATCACTGAAGCGAGTGAGAGAGCCGGCGCTCAAATACAGTCTTCAAAATCCGTGCGCTTATTACCCGTCCATTCATCTTATCATTGTCGCTGGGAAAAGCCATAGATCTAGTAAAAAACGGGAGATGAAGTACGCTCTAATATCAACAAACATAATTTGACAAAAAATAAATGAATGAATCGTAAAGAATTTCATAGAAAAATTTAGTCGTAATGTATATCGACTGGGAAATAATTCCGTGGGACTTGTTTTTAGTTTTTGGAATATTTGTGCGTCTTTTGAAAACACAGGAAGGTATTTGTTTTGATTATTTAGATAGATCTACGATAATTGAACGGTTTGGCCCGTTTTGGTAATTGATTTTCGTAGTCAGCTACTAAACCTAACGTTATACAAACATTATACACAAGCGCCTGTTAGATTGTAACTAAAGTCAATTAGATCCGTGGACCTAATTATTTGTGCGGTCCACGTCAAAGAGCGCGTCCCTCATCTCATGGGAAAAGCAGTTTTTTTTTTATTTTCAAAATTCCCTGAACAAAACTTGTCAGACTTGATGGACCAAAGTCGCTCTAAAAATGATCCTGTATAGTAAATTAAATATTACCAAATAATTATAAATAAAGTAAAGACTCACTACGATCATGAAGAGCAGCCCCACACTCCAACAATGACGCATGACTTGTGTTGCCTAACTCCCTTTCTGTACTGAGGCACAATGTCATCGTCGTCCCGTCAAACGCGCACTGTGCGAACCGCACCGATTGTGTTCAATAGAACAATGATTTTGTTATAAAAATACTTTTGTTATAACTACACATGACTCGCCGCGGCTCCGCTCGCTCTGATGATTTATATTATACTGCTTTGTCGAAAAGGGGTTCCATTTTTGAATAATTAAAACTTCAACTTTGTAGAACAAGGATTCAATTTTTGAATGATTATAATCTTCGACCAATAATTCTAATAATACTACTGACCGTAAGATTGAAACGTTGGAATACCAATAGGTTGGTAATAGCTATTTATGATACTAGTGCAGTAAGTTGGTTTTTACAAACGAGGGCTTACCATACCATTACCATCGCGAGTTTGTTAAAACCAATCCGCACATGTGCCATAAAACCTTGATATATGTTCTGTGCATAAAACGGTTTACAACACAGTTGCGAGAAAAAAGATAACAGAAGTACAACAGATAACGAAAGTTTATTATTTTATTTATAAATATAGGTTGGAAAGTCGCAACTAAGTAATTGACACTGACAAGTGCATAAAGTGCGATGCCATAAACCTCCTATGAGGAAATAAGAAAAAAAATCGTTCTAAAGTTCGTCTTCGTTAAAACGTTTCTAATATGAGTGTCTTTTCGTGTGGTTTCCAAAACTCCGAAGAAGCTTGTAGTAAAGTTGCCACGACTTTAGTAGGGCGTGACTGGACTTGACTGTGATTTACTAAGTGTGACTTTGACTGTGACTATTTCGACTTTAAAATTATCAAAAAAATAATACTTGATACTGGCAAACGCACCAAGTGCGACGCCATAATCCTCCTAGAAGGAAAGATGATTTGGCGCGAATTAACAAATGGCGCTATGTGCGCGTGGTGAAAATTAGAACTACATCTTTCGTCTCGTTGTCTGTTTAGTATTAAAGTGAGACAAGCGTATTGAGCAAAAGCGCTTCCAAGGAGGTTTGATCGAATTCGATCGAATACATGAACAAACTTAGGTACATAAATATAAGTATGTTAAACCAAAAAAAAACCTATTGCCGCGCGTAAATATTGTAAGTCTTTTGACAAAACAGTTTGGCAAAAACCTAATTACAAGCTAAAATCACTCGCAAACCGGCATTTTATTTCAACATACAGACATAAAGCCATAATATTTCTTCTAGTAATCAATGAAAAGTACGCAGATTGTTGCATCTGTAGTAAATATCCGACATCGGTAGCTCATTGTTCTTTTTTGTTTGGGTGACATCTCAACTTTGTATGGAGCACGCGTATTCTCAGGAGATCATATCTCAAAACAAATTGAATCATCAGTATCATTATATCTTAAGTTCGAATCGGCCTACCTAGCCTTCGGGAAGCTTATTACACTAATAAGGCTAGCCAGTAAGCCTATCGAACTTTGATACACAATTATAAAAGACTGAATATTTACGCTCAAAACATTAACATCCAACAATCTATCTCCATGCGGGCTTATTGATAGTACCATCCACGCTAAAGTTCCAACAAAAATAGTAAGCAAGGCATTTTCTGATAGCGTATCTTCTGAACATCCGCGAGTCGAGCTAAAATCACATTTGGCTGTAAATAAAAGGAAGCGAGCTGAACCCGCTTCTTACATGGTGATATGGTAGGTTTGGCTCCGTTATACTACGGAAAATAATAAGGTATAATGATTTATTTTAAACAATATAAAAATTAAAGTGAATATTTATTATGAAGTGCTTCCACAGTTGGGTATATTTATGTTATTGATGCAAAGACAGTGTAAGAAATTAAGACATCTGACAGTACTTGAACCTGCATACGAGCAATCTGGGCTATGGCAGAGACTTCTGTAGCTTAATGAGGTTCCACAGGCAAAACTTTTGGCGGATAGCGCCGGCAGCGGTCCGGATGTGGCAAAATCAAGTTTTCTTGTTAATCGTTGCTTATATCTATCTGCTCTTAATGAGGACGTTGTTGATAATCTAGTCCAAGGACAATTCTGGGCTGTCCCTTGTCTTAAGAATGTGTGTGTGTTGACGGCCTGAAAATATATTTGTAGGTTAGATAGTTGTTTACATTTTATGTTGGACAGAGCTTTAATTAGCAAGGCAAATGATTGCTGTACATTGCACAAACCAGTACTTATGTGTACATTCTCTCTGGTAATCCAAGTCTTTAGATAAATAAGATAAATATAAAATAAAACTTTAGGTTTGTTAGGTTGACAGTGTGGTCGATTCTGACGGTTTTAGTTGACAGTTCTAAACTAACTAAAGTATTGCTGTCCTTAGCTAACATACCTAGTAAAAAAGTGACAGCAATATTTTAATTAGTTTAGAACTGTCAACTAAAACCGTCAGAATTGACCACAATGACCATCCAACAAAATAAGAAAAAAATTGTAGTCAAGCTCTATTAACCAATGATTTTCAGACAAAACTACTTTTGACTAATTCTGCTAGTTAAAACTACTTTTGTCTGGTTAATAGTTTGACTGCATCATAACCTACCATAGCATACATCAGGCTTTTTATTTTTGACTTATAAATTTATATTTACCAATAAATAATGTTGACTTTCACTTTAAGGCAAGATATACATATTGGTACTAAGGCAAGATGGCAAAAATATCGTATAGATTGTGTCAATGTGAACACGCAGTCAGCCGCGCGGTAGAGGCGGTTAATATGCGGTGTTGCAGTTTATTTAATTTCCTCAAAGGCATTACGTGGAAAAGCGTGTTTTCAAGTGCGCCACCCTACTCCGCCCTTACATGTGAGCCACTTGAGACACGCAGAGCTTTCGCCTGTACTTTTATTACTATTTAAAAGGTGATATATTTTGTGGGATGGCTAATTTCTGTATCTATTTTTAACCTCCGACACAAACAGACAGTTTTACCGTGTATATCAATCTCTGTATCGTGTTTAGTATTGTAGTTTCCAAAGATGAACCGATTTTGATTTCTTTTTATCAAAGGAATCTTGATTGAATAGTTTCTTAGCTGCTTTCTGAGTTTTAGAGTATTTAAAAAAAAAACACTTCCGTCACTAGTATTTTTATTTTTATATTAAAATACATATATATATATCATTATGTATATAAATTTTATTGTTCTGATACGTCACACCAGGCACAATCTATCCCAAGATATAATGTTAGTATTATCTCTACGCGTGAAGGCGTGCGTTACCATGACTACACGCATTTATCTATTCTATGACAGCGTGCTTCCTTGCTTCCTCCAACGTCTGTCGCCCCGCAGGAGGGTCATCCTAGACATTGCCAAACTATAGGACCTACCTATAGTTTGGCAATGTCTAGGATCCTAGTGTGTGTGTAACAAACATTGTTACTCCTTCAGGCTGAAACGGCTAAACGGATTAGGATGAAATTTGGTATAGAGGTTTGTAACTTGGAATAAAACATAAGCTACTTTTTATTTTAAGAATCAAGGGTAAACCCGTGGGGCGCAGCTAGTTTCAAATATTTTTAAACGCTAATCTAAAGTTCATATTTTCGTGAATCTGTGTAGATTGTAGACAGGTGGTACAGGAAGCTTTAAAATGTTACACGCCAGCCTTTATTTGTCCTACTCCAATTCCACTCAGCATTTTCTTTTCAGCTACATTTTAGCAACAAATTGTATAAGAAATTCACACTTTTGTGGATGACACTCTAGTCTCCGGAGATTCGATTGAATCGCGAATTTCGTATACGCTTTTCCAGGACGAATAAGTGGGTTTATTCTATTCAAAGAGACATGACGTAACTCTTTTACCAAAACACACCAATTACAGTGCGAAAATAACTGGGCCTCAAACAAGTAGAATTGAGCATTTCGATTGTCTCTAACTCAGGTCTATAAAGAAAGAATGAAAGAAATGTAATTTAAAAATGATAAATTTAAAAAAAAAAAGTTTTTTTTTGTCTTTACGCTTTCAGCGGTCTGGATACAATCCTTTTGTTTTTTTATATACATACAAGTAACGAGACGAGCAAGACGTTCGCCTGGTAGTAAGCGTCACGCCTGCCACTAACAGTAGCAGTGCCAGAATAGTGAACTTGCGAACACAATCCTGCGCCGCACTGCACTGCGCTCGTCACTCTGAGATATTAGATGTTAATTCTCTTCATACTCAGTAATTTCTCTGGTAACATTGCCCTTCAAACGGAACACAGTAATGTTCACACTCCTTTTTGCCGGTAGAATAACTGGCAAAGGTGTGGTACTTCCCCCGTCGAACTCTGCAGTAGACAGTCTATTTAGTAAGTAATTAAACAAATAATAATTATATTATTGTCTTTACAGTAAGTATTAATATTTATGACAAAAAAAAAAGTGTTTAAAGTTGGGATAAAAAAAGTGGTGAATTTTGGGAGCGGGCTGAATTTCTTCCGTACGCGGACGAAGTCGCGGGCGACTTTAGTTACTTAATAAATAGATATTAAGATTTAAATAAATTAAATTAACTATACAGTTTATGGCGCCATCAATGCTTTAGTTGATAGTTTAAAACAGTTTGAGTTATGACAGGTAAGGTAGAGACTTTCAGTTAGGACGGAAACCCAGAGATTGCTCGTATGCAGGTTCAAGTCCTGCCAGAGGTCATAATTTTTCTTACTGTTTAAACTTTAAAACAGAAATACCCAGAGTGTGGAAACACTTCATATAAAAATATTAAACTTTAAAAACACGGAACACAGTACAAAAAAACACAGTAAAAAAAACAGTAAATACAGTTATATCATACCATTATGCGTAGCTCTGTATAAGAACAAAAACAAACTAAAATACTAAATCTATCTATATATATAAAAGCGAAAATCACTCACTCACTCACTGACTAAACACTAAATCTCGAAAACTATTTGATCCCTGTAGCTCAAATTTGGCAGGTTTGGTCTAAGCATAAGTAGTAGACGTCAGCTAAGAACGGAATTTGCGACAGGGCTGATTTAAGGGGGGTAAATGGGGGATGAAACTTTCTATGGAAGTTCTTTGATTTTGAAGTTATATTGATGAACATTTGTGTTTGGGTAGTCCATTTAAAATAAAATTTGATGGTATTCATATTTTTTGAGATTATTTAAGAGCGAGAAACGGAGGATTAAACTTTATAAAACAAAATGAAACTCGAAATGGAGAGCTTATATCCCGGAATAACATACAGGCAATTTTTGTATTGTCACCTTCGCCGTTTTTCACCATCACGCGGGTGGAACAGCGGGGCACAGCTGATATTACATGCATAATTATGTGTCGAACTGATAACCTCCTTTTTGAAGTCGGTTAAAAATGGGTATTTATCCCCGTGCGAAGCCGGGGCGAGTCGGCTAGTATACAATATAAAATAAACAAAACGTCAAAAAAAATAGTCTCATTTCTTGATACGATAAAACATTTTGACTCTTATCAAAAGGTCACCTTGAAATATGTATAAAACTTCCTTTGAAATCAGCTTTTAAAATTCCTTAAATCATTTCCCTTCGTCAAGAGTAATCAAATCGTGTATAATTGCCGAGTTTCAACATGAAAACAGTATACTCTTAATCAGTACCTAAGCTACTAATAGCGGATACCGTGTGTGCCTAAAATTATATAACAGCCATTCCCAGTAGCTAGTTTGTGTATACTACAATCCTTTGATATAATTACCAGACTCCGACAAACGAAATACATAATTAAGAATAGCGATGCGAATTGTCACCATAGAGTGTAGGTACAAAAGTCGCGCGTCTGCTAGCGCTGCTCATAATAATGATTCATGATACATCATAACAATTTTTCTATACAGACAAGCGTGCACCTGCTCGATTTTTTATAGAATATATGAGGGCATAAGTTAAACCTAAACGCCCTAATACATAAAAATAAAAACTTCGTCGTACTAATCGTCGTTCACGCTACGACAATTAATGTCAAGCATCGTAGTTTGTCATATCAATGTGACAAAGTGGTGTGAATTTTAGTCGTAGTCAGTGTCAGAAATGTTAGTCCGGAGCGTGTCTCTCGGCCACAAATGTTAAAAACCTAGACTCTTAGACGTAAAGTATAATTTTGTAGAATAGATATTAAATTAAAAAAGACCGATTCACTTTTCCAAGGCTGTTATGTGGATAAATTTTAAGAGAATGTCCGTTCTCCCGGCTTGAGATCTGTAATTGTAACTCAAGTATACTGTCACAAAACTCTTTAATTCGTTCAAGTTTTGCAACAGTCAGTTTCCGCGCCATCGGCTTCACCCTATTAATGTTAATTAAATCTTCGGATTCGTATTCAAAGGCCTCTCCTGCGGGGAAACTTAGGAACGTTTTAATTCCCGTATTGTAATCCCATCTTAATTTTAATTAGAATTAGTACTACGGACAATTATGAAGGGGTGCGATGTTAAAGTAAAACGGGACTCATAATAATTTCACGTTTAGATGACGGAATAGTGCTAATAATCGTAGTTAGTTACAATCTATAATAATTATTAGAATGATCTAAACGAATATTCTTCTTTCTTACTTATTGGCATCGCACGTTGTGCATTCTGCCAGTGTCAGGTTTATGAATTTTCAAGTTTTGATAGTATAATCAAGTCAAATATATTATGAAATCACAAGTAGTCATAGTTGAGTCCAAGTCATGCCCTAGTAAAGTTGTGGCGACTTAACTATGAGCTTCTACGGAGTTTTGAAAACAACACGAAAATACATGTTTCACCACATATATCACTTTCCCACACTCGTGCATGTAATTCAACACTCAACAACTCTCAACAACAACTCAACTCAACAACAACAACCAACTCAACTTCTCAACTTTTTTTTATCTTTTTTATCTTTACATAAACCAATTAGGAAAATCTTTCTTTTTTTTATTTGTTGGATATACTTTCAGATTGGCCCCATAGAAAATCCTAAATCTGTGCTAAATTGGTTCAGTAGTTTTTTAAATCAAAGGTTTTTAAATCAAAACAAATGGAAAATGTCATCCAAGTAAACGAATTTGCGTATAGGTATTGCTTTGAAGTCGGTTTTTTTTTAATTAAAAGAGCGTGTCTCCTTTAATTTTTAGTATTATACCTTTATTATACATCAAAAAAAACTTACACATCATCATACCTACTTTGTGTTTAAATACCTCCCTCGCTATTGTTTTAAACTTAAACAAATCGACGTAAAAAAAATTCACCGGTTTGCATTTATTTGATTGCCTTATCTTTGCTATTCGCAGGACATAAATTGAATAAACGAGCAAGGTTTTCCACGATTGAAAAAACCCAGCCTCAGCATTTCGAGACATTGGCAAGTCCGACGTAATTTTTTTCTGTCTGTCGATTTTTTTATTAAAATGAAGTTAAGCCCGCTGAGTCAGCAGAGAGGTGATAATTTTATATTCAAGAGATATCGGAGCGACTGACTGACGTAGTAAGAAATTGGGGTTCCTAATTCGTATAAAATATTGAAGACTTTTGTTTTTTTATGCCAGAGTGTTTTGGTTTGACGTTTTATTTGCTTATTCTTATAAAATAAGTCTGGTACTTATATTTGTAGTGGCAGGACTCTATTGCAGAGTCAGTATGGGAAAGTGCTACACTTTTGTCAGTTATTCGACATCCAAGCAGTAGTGTGCGTTACTGTGTTTCGGTTTGAAGGGCAATGTTACCACATAATATGGAGTATGAAGAGATTTGACATCTAATATCTCAGGGTGACGAGCGCAGTGCAGTGCGGCGCAGGATTTTGTTCGCAAGTTCTCAATTCTAGCAGGGCAGGCATGATGCTTACCAATAGGCCAGCGTCTCACTCTTCGATTAGGTACCTACTCGTTTTTTCAGGAGTGTTTGCCCTAGAGACTAAAATAATATATCATCCAAAACTAGCTACTAACTCTAGCAATTTTTCGGAAGTTGTAAATACCGGTAACATCCTAATACATACACATCAGTAGATGACCCAGAAAACACTGAATACTTATTCAAAACTTTAAAAACTAAAAGCTACCGAAGCTCGTGTAATGTATTTTTGATGGAAGACCACGGCCTCAACTCTACAACCGCGAGACTGACTGGTAGAAAATGCATTACTTAATATCTATAAGAATACTTAAATTATTTACATTAATTTTGAAAATAATAGATATAAAGCTTTATCTATGTAGGTATGGTGTGTTAAGATGGAAAAAAACATCTTTAATCTCAAAAAATTTGTAAAAATAAACAATCTTGATAAAATTTTAAGCTTAATAGCTTAATAATAAAGCTTTAAATGAGCTGTCTAGTTTTAGCAGCGCAACCGAATTACAGCATAGCTATATCTAACTATGAAATTCCATCTTAACAATCACCGAAACTTACAGAAATACCCTGACTTCACGAACTTCCCGCGTTAACGTTTGGCGTTAATCCAAAAAATTAATTGCTCCAAGCGGCGCTTTAGCTACAGCTCTCAAGCACTGAAGCGCTGTTCAGGCGCTGCTCAAGCGACGCGTCTCTAAGTGTAATTAGTGCAATCAGTGTGAATCACGTTTTAGTCAAGTGTGCGCTGTTGTGTTGAGTGTAGTGGGGCCCTTACTCAGTGTGTTGTGAGTAGAAAATGTTTACATAACAACTAAAATATTCTTCTAGGGCGGCATTCCGGATAGCCTCAAAGTACCAACATACGTATAAGTATACCCATAAATGTGTATGCCTGTATGTTTTGTATGCAATGGGGTGACCAAATGAGCCAGTCGTTCGCCTGACAGAAAGCATGACGTCTGCCCACAACAGTAGCAGTGTCAGAATTGTTGCAAACAAAATCCTGAGCAGTTTCTATGATAGAACCGATTACGTCAATTACTACACCAATGTTATTATTTGTTGTTGTAGTCGTGTGAGTTCGTATTCCAGTAGTAGTGGATTTTCAACGAACGCATTCCCATTTCAAGTGGCTGTTATCGAGTTTTAGCCAAAATGTGTCACAGTCCAAGTATTTAAAATGAAAAAAACCACTGTGAATACCTAGATTACCTATTCTTCACCATTTACGTATTATGATATTTGCTAAAAAAACAAATAACTTTTATATTAGATAGATAGATACTCTTTATTGTGCACACCAAAAAATACAATACAAAAAGATACAATATCATATATATATGATAGATATTTCTCATTTCGTACCTTGACATTTATTTCTTTTTCGTTTCAGATCATTTAAGCGCTTTGTTCACAAAAAACAAAACCGCATAAACAACTTTAAAACAAAATAAAATACCTACACAACTTAGTAGGTATGTTCCTCCTCAATTTCACAAAAAAACCAACAACGTTTATTAGATAACTTCCCAGTTTAATATAACACGTTAAGCACAACTTTAAAAATCGAAAGCTCTCTTTCAAACTTTTCACCGAGGTCCTGAACATTAGCAAAAAGTCATTAAAAGTAAAGGTGCTGTTCATCATAGCTTGGGAGCTTCAAAGTCGGTATTAAGGTCGACTCGGAGGGACCCTAACTTATAAAAGTTCATTCATTTAACGCTTGCACGCTTCCGACTTGGAACGAGGCGAGATTTCAAATTATTATGGTGAATACTGCTGAATAACATTTATAAGTATTTGAAGACTTACTTCCGCGGTGTATTGAACTTTTGATGGCAACTTGAAACCAAGTTTCATTTATTTATTTTCATTTTCAATCAATAGAATAAAGAACTAGAATTTGAAACATACAAATAATTGTATTATATTCAGTGTCCCGACAGACTTATCGTTATATTCTATATCAGTATCATTATAAGTAAACAAATATATATTTTATTTCGGGCTTCACCCTTATTACGTATGCAATTCAACCATAATTAGATAATCAAAATCAAATTAATAATAATATAATCAAAGTTCCTAAACAAAAATAGAATAATAAATTCAAATTAAAAAGTCAATAAAAACAAAAACAAAAATCTTAACAAATACATTACTACCTTCTCTTCGGCATCGGTACTGTTCTCGGAGGAACAAGCTCTGGCTGGGTATATAATCAAAGGTACTGTTACATGCACAGAAAAGCGAAGGCCCTACTTTACTTCTCTCTTCAGTGGTTACATGTCTGTCACAGCAATGGCTAAGAAAAGGACAGTCCAGTCTGTCAGTATCGTATTCAGGACGATGTTGGAGCTAGCCCGCACTCTTTGTACCAAAGATGCGCACCGCTTGCGCAATGCGCATAGTCATATGGAAACAATCGGTGTGCGCGTCCGTGTCCGTAAACATAATATGAAAGCGATGATCATCATCATCATCATCATCATCAGCCCGGAGACGTCCACTGCTGAACGAAGACCTCCCCCTTAGACCGCCACACTGTACGACAACCTGCCAACCTGCTGACAATCTGCTTAGGCGATGATATTGATAGTCAATTTGCTTAAAAAATTGTTACAGAAGCATATTTGCTTCTTCAAATAATTATTATGCGCATATAATAAACTGTCCCGATAAAGTATCTAGTGTATGTTTTAACTTTTTGATTATAATACCCAGCAGCTAGATCCTCCAAGTTTTAACTTAATCATGTACGAAATAGATTTAATAAAGTATAGGAAGTTTTCAGAGATTCAAATTCCACTTAAAGTCAAAATAATTTTGCAGTATTCACCATGGGGCGCCACTCGTTTATTTGTCGTCATTAGCATACACGCCGTCACCAGCGTCGGCCGTATCCACCACACTCGCCCGAACAAAGAGATTTTCATATTTAATTTTCTGTTTAGTATAATTGCCTACACATTTTCTCTCCTAACCGACCGTTTTCACAGAATTTGCATATAGAATATCACTATTTTAATTATTTTTTACTGGAACTCGCTTTTGCAAACACATAACGAGATGCATTCAAGGAAATAATGGCAAACATTTTAACTCTCAGAACACACAATGCGTGTTTATGCATATTTTCATCTGTGATACAACGTAGATAACTTGGATTGTTATCTTAGTCATGTCCAAGTTATTGAGAGTAATGCTTGTAAGCGCGTACAGTGCTCTCTTTTTTCACTATTTAAAGATAACACTGATGGGCAGAAGCAAAGACTCAATTGAAATTGAATACGTATTTCGTCAACCAGGATCTTTGAAAAAAATTATCAGGGAGATCAAAAAGTATGGTGCAAATTTGACACTAAGGAAGCTGACGCTAAACTTTAATAAGCCAGAAAGATTACCTACAGATATGAAATTTATCCTAAAATGGACCGAGGCATTTTCGCACTACAGTTCAACAATTTTCCCTAACGGGCAATTGGCATTTATTGGGAATAAGTGTGAATTCTACAACTGCTTTTTAACGAACGATAAGAGCCTGCTTCCTGATCGTAGGTACTTCGATGCTATTTTGTTTGACGTGGAAAACAATTGGGACGATCATCCTATCATAAGAGCTCCACATCAGTATTACGTATTTACTGCATCAGAGTCCTCGAGTAACTATCCAATATGCCACCCTTACTTCGATTCTCATTACAATTTGACCTGGTCCTATAAACTAGATTCTGACATTAGATGGTCCTACGTGACTATTTTGGATAAGTCTGGTAAATTTGTCGGACCGCATATCAATATGAAGTGGGTAGACCTAATGAAACAGACTTCAGAAACTGTTATCAGAAAATTGGTACACAAGAAAAAGGTGGCAGCGTGGTTTGTTTCAAATTGCAGATCGAAAAGTAATAGAGAAAAGGTAGCTACGCAATTGAGTGCAGCATTGGCGAAATATAACCTCAAAATTGATATCTTTGGTTGGTGTGGAGAGTTATCGTGTCCTAGAGAACGTATTGAAGAATGCTTGGATCTTTTGGAGCAGGATTATTATTTTTATTTGGCATTTGAAAACTCTTTGAGTGAAGATTATGTGACAGAAAAGCTTTTGTACGCAGTTCGACATCACACCGTTCCTGTGGTATTTGGTGGTGCTAATTATTCAAGGTATGTAGCAACAATATTGTAATATGAAAACTTTAGAACCCACATAATAACTGAGATGTCGTAAATCACACGTAATGAACAGCGTAAGTCAAAGCGAATTGAATAAACTCAAACTCGAAGCGTACTAGAGCTATGGTAGTGTTCCCTTAGCCACTTCCCAGTACCATCACTCCCTCGCCACTAAATTTAGGGCACCTAAATAAATCATTCACTCTATAATTATGAGTAACCATTGAAGCGTTCCAATAACCAGCCTCCACTCCTTTGCGTCTTCATCAGATCAGATCGATGATGTATTATATGTGATTGATTCAGGCGTTACTTTGCGGAAGTCCATTGTTACCAAAATTTGTTTTAATTTCTAGTGTTTTTCCGCTGTAATATCGTTTCGGATAGGTACTTATAGGACTTATAGGATGAAGGGACACACTAAAATCTACTGTAACTATCAACCTTAATTGAAAAAAGTTGACGAAGAAGAAGTAACGAGGAGACGAAGACGACGAGTGACGAAGATGATGTATTGTAAAGTTATCCGGATTTTTATATTATGCTTCACATCAGTAGCCAGAAGACGTCCACTGATGGACGAAGGGCCTTAATTGGGTAGGGTTGCCATGCTTGGGGATCGCAAAATACTCACGACCGTTAACAGAGACGACGCTACTGCCCGTCCTCCGATGGTTCTCGATGCAGTTTTAGGAAATGTCCAGATTGCCCAGGTCCATATTATGCTTGCAAAGTTTCAAATTAGTATGACAACAATACAAGCAGGAATTTTACAAACCGTGAAAAACAAAAAAGAATTATGTTTGTCAATCAAATAAGTCGCAAAGTATTCTTTCGGATGTTTGGTTTGTAAGTTTTGTTCGGATGTTTGTTTCCAGATTTTTGCCGCCTGGATCGTATTTGGATATAGGAGTACTAAACGCCACAGAAGTTGCGTTTAGAATGCACGAGGCCATGGAAAAACCTACTGTATATCAAAATTATTTTAGGTAGGAATTTATTTTCATCATCATCAACCTATCCTAAGTCATAGGCTGGAAAGAGGCATCTTTCAATACACTCCACACAGCGATCTTCAGCTTTCCGCTTCTAGACACTACCCACTATCTTTAGTACTTATATCGTCGCTCCACAAAGTTTCAGGGCGATTTATGAATTTGAAGCAGATCTTAGTTGAATTGCAATCTAAGACGTAAAATTTTTTATTTAATAGAAAATAATTCTTGCTTCATCTCTTGGCAGCGCTGGAATGAACTATACCGGGTTACAGGTTAAGTTGACCTAGATCCTTTAGGGGGTTATAGTATAGATAATTACTGACTGATTTGACTATGGGACGCTCTATCCAAAACCTTGTTGTATTATTTTGTAATCTAAACCAAGGAATAAATTCGAACAACTTATTTTTACTTCCACTGTGGATTTTAAATGTAAGTTTTTTTTTAATGAATTCTAATAATACCCAAGAGTATTTTAACTTGTTGGATATTAGATAGCCTAAGAAAGGTAGATGTTTTAAGTGAATCTGCAAAATAACTGTCATAGATATATTTTTCAATAATCCATAACAAAAAATAATTGGTTAAATGAATTTGTTTTTTTCACAATTTGTTGTGTTGTTCAACAGTAAATCTTCTACTCCGACCCATTTTGTTCAACATAGGGTTTAAGAATGATTATTTTAAAATACCTTAAATGCAAAATATGTTTTTTTAATTAAGATGCCAAAATTTATTTTATTATACTTTATTATTTAAAATTAATTAAATCTAGGAACAAAAAATCTTTAAAAGTCCAATAACAAAAACGGTAAGGTTTTGGATAGAGCGTCCCATAGTCAAATCAGGCAATAATTATGTATACTATAAAGGATCTAGGCTGACTTAACCTGTAACCCTGTATACCCCACTTAATAAAGTTTGACTTTAATTTCATTGTTTCGTCTCCTCAGATGGCACAGCCATTACACGTATAAAGAGTCGGCGATAGTTCCCGATGTGTGCAGGCTGTGTGAGCTGCTAAACAATCCAAAACTAGGCCGCCGTGTCGTGAAGAACTTCAGAAAGTGGTGGGTACCAGATTATAAGAAGGAATGCGCAGTTGAACACAAGCGGTTACGTTTTCTGACAAAACCAAATAGATTCTGAAAAAAATTATGTGTTTTTTTAATAGGTCTGTTATTATTTTCGTGTTACTTACCGTGATTATATATTGTGCAATGAGCTCCCGATATCGGGATCGATACCGAAATATTGGGAGCTCATTTCACAACATCATTATCAGCCAGAAAACGTCCACTACTGGACGAAAGTCTTAATAGGGAGGGGTTGCCATAATCCCCACGCTTGGCAGGCGACTTGTGGATCGCAGAGTGTTACCACCGTTAACTAAGAGGACGCTGTTGCCCATCCTCCGGTGGTTCTGGATGCAGTTTTAGGACATACCCAGGTCCATTCACATGCATTTCACAATATAATCACGGTAAATATCCCGTATATAATATTAGAACTATAGTGAACAACCGTGATAGTTTAAAATACTTAGTTTATTTTTATCGAGAGCTCATTTCACAACATAATCACGGTAAATATCCCGTTAATAATAATAGAACTTTAGTATTTTTGTTTGTTTCCTCGCTGTAAATATAATATAATATAATAGGTATTAAATTAGACTGCCCTATAGCTCAGTTGGTAGTATGTCTGCCTTCAGAGCTGTAGGCGTGGGTTTGATCCCCGACCCGGAGCAAACATTTATGTGACGTACATCGATGTTTGTTCTGTGTCTGGGTGTAGTATGTATTTACGGAAAAAAAAATGTATATAAGTATTCTATCAAGTATCTAGTTTCTATACCACAAGCTTTGCTTAGTTTGGGGCTAGATGGCGCTGTGTGAACAATGTCCGCCAATATTTATATTTATATTTATATTAAAAAAGCGAAGTTATTGTACCTTGTGTTGTTTAAATCCGTGATAGCCTAGTCGGGAGAAGAATCATATCTTGATAGCCTGAAATTATGTTTGGTGACAAATTGTGATGATACAAAAATTATGATATTACAAAAATGTAGTGCGCAGTATTTATTAATGTCATTTAACGTTAAGCAGTGTTAAGTAAAGCCGTATATGGCGTGCTCTACAGTATTTATCATATAAGAGTGAAACCGTGAAACATTCAGGTGAACAAAGTTACGAAACTTCATCAAACTAACAAACTTGATTCCAAGTTTTGCATTTGTGTGTACTTAAATTTAAATAAGCAAGTCCAGTGCCATACATCATTAGACGGGAAAGTTGGCGAAACACATACGTCTCAGCATAGTTTGCTTAACTTTGTATTAACTTGAAAACGAATGCACGGGAATGATTTTCTACGCTAGGAAAGTTACTTGTTGATATGATTTTATTGCTAATAAATGTTACCTCTAGGTTAGGCTATAGTTGCAAGGCAACTTTGTCATAGGCAATACGTAAATGGAGAGGACCGTCGTCAACCACTTAAGACGTCCACTGCTGGACGAAGACCTCCCAAGGGGTGTTGCCATAATCCCTTCGCTTGGCAGGCGGCTAGGGGATCGCAGAATGCTTACCACCGTTAACAAAGAGGACGCCGCTGCCCGTCCTCTGGTGGGTCTGGTTTCAGATTAAGGACATACCCAGGCCCAGATTGGAGAGGTATTACACCCAAAAAAGGGGGAAAGTACACTTCGGCGTTATTTACATGCGGATTGGCTCTACATGACATAATTATAAGTTTGTGCTCGCGAGGTTTGTTTGGCAGAACTACAGACTAGACTTCGGCCCTTTGTCCAGCGATGTCGTAACCGAGACGTCAACATTACTAAAGCCGCGTGTCCACCGCATGTCCGTCACTGCGCTATAGTAATCTGTGTACCCCGCCGCTACCGTTACTGCTACTTCGGCGACGTCTCTCGTTCTCGTTGACGTCTCGGTGAAGGCGTCGGTGGACAAACGGCCTCACTGCGTATGGAAATAAAATCGTCATGGAAGATGAAAGTTTGAAAAAAGTTCATATTTACTTATCCATATGATTCCCACGTCTTGCACCCACCTCTGAAGCACGGATCCCCAATCATAACTTAAGCACATTTCCGTTGCAACTTGCACAAATAAATAAACTTTATCAAGAAACTTTCAAACTTTATCTTAATATTTCGCAGGGTAATTTCAGAGCTGCATAGGTACTTCTACGATGAAGGTACAGGAGTGGGGTTTCATGAAAATTGTTATTTATTTTATTCTGTGTTTATATTGTAGTGGTAGGGCTCTATTTAGAGTCCACCTGGGAAGTACCACATCAGGGCCGTAGCTAGACCTGAATTTAAGGTAGGGCAGCTGTTGTTACAGGTAGGGCGCTTCACAGTACTCTGATTATTATTAACTAATGGTATTTTTAAGGTAGGGCATTGGTACTTTAAGGTAGGGCATTGCCCCTCAATGCCCCCTCTCCCTTCCCCTGGCGACGACCCTGTACCACATCCTTACCTTATTCAACCGCCAAGCAGTAATTTAAAGTTTTTGTGTTTCGGTTTGAAAGGCAATGTGACCAGAGAAATTACGGGCATGAAGAGATTTGACATTTAATATCTAAGGGGACGAGCGCAGTGCAGTGCGGCGCAGGATTGTGTTCGCAAGTTCACAATTCTGCCACTGCGACGCATACATTACATTTAAAAAAACAGCTATTGTTAACGTTGCTGCCCGTCCTTGGTGGTTCTGAATATGCAATTTTAGGGCAAACCTAGCTTCATACATTCTTCATACAATTTTTAAATTATGACAACGCAGTGACATGATTTTTCCGCGTTCCCGCCAAAACGCCCACCTTATTACCCACCATGGTTGCCTGGAAGATATCGCTGTTAGCGATAAGGCCACCACTTGTAGCACTGGTTCTTAAGGTTCTTGTTTCTATTGTTATTTTTTTTTATTTCTGATGTGCATAATAAAGAGTTTCTATCTATCTATCTATCTATCTATATTATTTGCTTGGTCGTGTAAGAAAACTACAAATATTCCTGCCATAGGCCTCTGTCGTTAACCAACCGCTCCCCTAGAAAGTAGTGTACGAAACTAATTAACAAGTTGAACTCTCGTTCGGAGATTTCGTTAGCGCGAAGTAGTTGCAAAGTTTGCCCGTCGACGCACGCACTTCGAGTTTATGAGATGCTAGCTGCGCTCTATGGCTTTCCAGATTTTTCCAGATAATACGACTCTACAAATGGAACGGCAAAACCACAGAAAATCTACAAAACAACAACACAAGTACAAAACGTGAGTATTCCCGTATAAATAAAACAAAAACACAAGTACAAATAATTTTGTTACTTTGTTCAAACTGCTAAACAGTCGACTGCTTTGCCCGAGTGGGTGTTTCCCGATCTGGGTGTCTTGAAGTCACGAGTGAATTCCGATTTCAATGTTCGCCCCATAGTAAAAGTTGTTTCTTTTGATGTACAGAATATGTCCTTAAAAGGATGCTAACTGATTAGAACTTACCCTGTATATTATTGTGGCGGTTTCATCACTGTGTTAACATGACAGTGGCGAAGGGTCCATATAAGCCGATTCCTATCGACTTCCCTTTGTAAAATGTGTCTGTAAGTATCAACAATATAACTACCGACATACTATCGAGTACCTACCTAGGTACCAACTCTCAATAATTACCTAACTCCGAGGTGCCGTTAAAATTATCTTATCTTAGCAATGTTACGAGCCGCCGACTTTTACGCAATGGTGCTTTTAAGCATGGTGAAGGTGGTTTCGGGTGTTCCTAGACTGCTTTCCGCACAATAGTAAGTTTTTTGCTTCGGCTTCCCTTTACTGAATTCTCACCCCTCGCCACTGACATGAATGCTACTTTTCAAAACCTTATAAACTCCTACCTGCCTTAGAATCTCTCATAAAGAACCGTTTCGTTTTATTACAAGTCGATGCGCCGACTCATCAGTTTAGTGGTTCCGCCCTTTCCTTGTTCTGAGTCCGCTTGGGGTTCCCGCCGACCGATACGACTCGATCCAAATTGTGGCTCCGAAAAACTATCACAGCGTCATTTGTCGTCGTCCGGAATAAAATTGTAACAAATTCACGAGTATAATAAACGTGAATTTCCCATATACTAGATAGTCAAGCTCGTTTGAAAAATAAGCTTATTAAGGAACAAGAGCCGCGATAAAATATACAAGCTAAAATCGTTTGAAAAAAGAAGCTATAAGCGGCAGCAGACGCCGCAAAAGGTCGATTTTTAAAACATGGGCATGAAACTTCGCGTACTTACTAATAACACCAAACAAAAAATTACGATTGATATAATAGATACCTCGCGTCCCGGGGCAATTTTTAACATTCTTACGAGTACCGTCCCCTATTAGCTATTTCAGAGTTCAACTAAATATTCAACCCAAAAATATTAAATAATACAACTATAATACTAAAACTAAAACTATAATAATACTATCTATACTTACACAAAAAAATATTTATTTATTAGCAAAAGTCTGGAGCTTAATTTAATTTAATAATTATATTTATATTATTATTATTTATAGGTATACAAATTATATATTTATAAATCAAAAAGTAAATGTCAGAAATAAAAAATAAAAAAAAATTATGTCAAATATCAATGTAACTTACTAGGTTAAACCAAAGAAAAGAGAGAGTTTTGGCGGGAACACGGAAAAATCATGTCGCTGCGTTCTATTGTTTTTTAAACTTGTGTTTTTCGTGTATATTTGATTAAAAATAGTGGTGTTTTATTCATTGAGTGTTGAATTACATGCACGAGTGTGGGTAAGTGGTATAATGAGGTGTGATGGTCTTTTAGTGTTATTTTCAAAACTCCGTAAACGCCCATAGTAAAGTCGCCACAACTTTACTAGGGCATGTCTTAGACTCGACTGTGGATAGTTTCGTTTGACTGACTGTGATTTGATGACACATATAAATAACATGATACTTTAAAAACTTGAAAATGCATAATATACTTGACACTGAATGCACAAAGTGCAAAGCCAAAAACTAATGTGTCCGATCTCAACAGGTGGTTTCGTGCGAATGGCTTGATATTAAACTCTAAAAAGACCCATTTTATTCATTTTTGTCTCTCAGGTCATTCCACGAAGCCACTAAAAGTACTATTAGACGGCGTCATGGTCGAACAAGTCCAGAGTACCACCTTCCTAGGGTTCGAGATCGACCGCAGCATGACGTGGGAGCGACATATCGACAGGCTGTGCGGCAAAGTGAGTAGTGCGTGCTTCGCGCTCAAGCGAGTGTCCCGTGTGGTGTCGGCGGATGTGTCTCGCGCTTGCTACTTCGCCACGGTGCACTCCAGGCTGCAGTACGGAGCTGAGCTGTACGCTCGCGCTGCAGACTGGGAGCGCGCGTTCCGAGCGCAAAAGCGTGCTGTTCGTGCAATCGTGGGCATATCGCGATGCACATCCGTCAGACCACATTTTAGGGAGCTCGGGATACTCACTCTGCCGTCCATCCTGATTTTTCAGGTGGCGGTGTATGTGAGGAATAACCTCGACACATATAAGAAACGCGGAGAAAGGCACACTTGCGGCATCCGTAACGCTGACAAGCTGGTCAGTATCTCGCGCTCCCTCGCGAGGTCGGGCAAGCTGACACACGTTATGGGGCCGGAGGTATATAACATGCTACCTGATACGGTCACAATCGCTCCGAGCTTAAGTTGCTTCAAAAGCAGACTGAAACGCTGGCTTATCGAGCAAATGTTTTATAACTTCGATGAGTTTACTAGTTCTATTCGCAAGCGGAGAATAAATAATTAGTTTTTTGTTAATTATTTTTTTGTCTGGTTGACATTAATTTAATATATACGAGGGCGGCACTGAAAATTTCGGGAATCAAGGAAGTGACACAACATTACTATTTAAAAATATATTTATTGCTTTTCGAAGTATTCTCCGCGAAATTTGACACATTTTTCCATACGATGGAACCAATCATTGAAGCAACCATTCCATTCGGAAGTTGGGGTCTCCAAAATGGCCGTTTTGTAGGCGTCCACAGCTTCTTCAGGTGATGAAAATCTCTGTCCACGCAATTTATTCTTTATTTTAGGGAAAGTATAGAAATCATTAGGGCTTAGGTCGGGGCTGTACGGCGGATGGTCCAATAATTCTATGTTTTCTTGCTCTAAAAACTCTTTCGTTCTGTGCGCGGTGTGAGAACTCGCATTGTCGTGATGGAGGATGATGCGGCGGTTGCAGTTCTCTTTACGGAGTTCAGAAACGACCTGTGGCAAACAAATGCTAGCATACCATTCTGCATTAACCGTTCTTTGTCCCTCAAGAGGAATAGTCGTAACATGGCCGGTTTTGGAGACAAACGTGGCCACCATTTTTTTTTGCAACACTCCGTGAACGAACAATTTTTGTTGGCTTTAACTCATTTTCGAACACCCAAACTCGTGACTGGTTTTTTGTTTCGGGTTCGTACGCGTATATCCAGGATTCGTCACCTGATACGATGTTGTATACAGCATTTGAGGATCCTGCGTGGAATCTTTCAAGAGTTCTGACGCACCAAGTAACGCGAGCCGCTTTTTGCTCTTCACAGAGCGAATGCGGTATCCATCGGGAAAACAACTTTTTTACACCTAATTTTTCATGCAAGATTATTTGTATTTGACTCATGCCAATGTCTAAAGTTGCCTGAATTTCGCGGTATGTCACATGTCGATCTTCCTCAATCAGCTTACGCACAGCATCAACGTTTTCTTGGGTGACTGCAGTTTTTGGACGACCTTGACGGGGATCATCACTGAGCTTGACACGTCCACGTTGAAATTCAGCAAACCAGCGATAAATTGTGGTTTTGGATGGGGCTTTATCACCAAATACAGAAATCATCCGGTCAACACACTGTTTTTGTGTTAAACCACTTCGAAAGTCATAATAAATCATCGCTCTTGAATTTTCTCGAGTCAATTCCATTTTCTCAACGACTAAACAAGTTTGACAAAACCTTGTGACAAGACCGAGAATATTTTTTTAAATAAATAAATGGTATTCGATTTTTAAAACCAAGGAGTTTTCAATTAAAAAGATTTTAATATGACAGAAACAGTGGAAATATTCCATTCCCGATACTTTTAGTGTAGCCCTCGTACTCGTAATATGACATTCATTTTAATTTTAATTGTATACTATTGTATATACCATGGTTTTGTTTTTGACGTGTAAATAATGTATTTATCAATAAATAACTTTGACTTTGACTTTGACTTTGACTTTGACTAAGACGAAAAAAAAGAGAATAATGTTCTATTTTTTGGCGGTAACGCGAAAAATCATGTCGCTGCATTGTATTATTTTCCAACACGTGTGTTTTTTTGAGTGTTAATGTATAAAAATGGTGGTGTTTTATTCATTAAGTGCTGAATTATACGCACGAGTGTAGACCTGGGCAAGTGATATAAAGTAGTGAAACAGTCTTTTCGTGTTGGTTCCAAAAGAAGAAGCTTGTAGTAAAGTTGCCATAACTTTATTAAAGCATGATTGGACTTGACAGTGACTTACTAAGTGTGACCTTGACTGTGGCTAAGAGATATTCGACTTGAAATTCAGCAATAACTTGCAAACTTTTACACTGATAAATGCACAAAGTGCGACGCCATAATCGCTGATGCTCGACTGACGGATTTCAGGCGATCATACGGAAGCGAATGTTTTCTCTTCTAATTAGCGGGCCTAGACAAGTGGCATTCGCTTCGGAGCGATTCCATATCGACAGTCGCTATCGCTTAAGCGATAACGAAGTTCGTTTGGTAGACAAAGTCACATAGGTTTCGCTAACGCCTTCTCTATTCGTTTGTTCGATAAACTTTACATTTTGTCTCTGGACTTTCGTCGGCAAACGTCAAATTGCCATAGAATACTTGAGAGTTAGTATGAAATAATAGAATAAGCAGATTTTAGCTTCGCCGGATCAATGTTTATGTTAGTTAGTATAAACAATTATTATTGCCATGTTCTTGGCCTTGTATTAACCGACCTTGAAAAATGTATAAGTATTAATTGTTATTCCCTATTACATAATATTGCTAAATAATTTTAAATTATGTTTTACTTCTAGCCGTTTTTTAAATCCAGTTTTTTGAGCCTAAAGTAGCTGCATCACATTTCTAATATTTTAAATGCGAAAGTTTGTTTGTGTGTGTTTGTTTCTTACTCTTTCATGCTGAAACGGCTGAACGGATTTGGATTACATTTTATATAAAAGTAGCTCATACTTTGGAAGAAAGCATAGGCTACTTTTTATCCCAACAACCGCGGGGTGCAGCTAGTTATAAATAATGCTATATCGCGTCTTCTCAACGGTTTCCAATAAGTTCTCCACTGGCATTCACACATAAAGCGCACACTTACCTACAAATTTTATTTTAAACAAAAAACTCAAAATAATTCACAACATACCGCTCAAAACAGTGTTAAATCGCCATTTTGTTTCGTTTTCTACAGGGTCTCGGCATTCGCTAGGGTTTCTATCGAGCGAATCCAAAACCAAGCGATAACGTTAGCCAAAAGTGCCACTTGTCTACGCATTTCTATGGAAGTTGTTATTCGGCGATGTCGATTCGTTTCACGGAATCGAAAGATGTTGACAGTATCTAGCAAGTTTCTATTCGTTAACGTAAGACCACGTGACATTGCGATAGCTTATGCCAATCCCATACATTTGGGACTTTTCTATTAGCGTCATCGCTAATCGAATGTTACTTTGTCTAGGCCCGTAGGATACTTGGCAGTCATAATAGCATCTTAAAGTTTTGGCGGGAACACGGAAAAATCATGTCGTTGAATTCTATTATTTTCTTAAACTTGTGTTTTTTCGCGAATTAATGATTAAAAATGGTGGTGTTTTGTTCATTGAGTGTTGAATTACATGTACGAGAATGGGCAAGTGATATAATGTGGTGAAACATGTCTTTTCGTGTTCTTTTCAAAACTCCGTAGAAGCTCATAGTAAAGTCGCCACAACTTTACTAGGGCATGACTTGGACTCGACTATGACTGGTTTCGTGTGACTGACTGTGATTTAATGACATATTTGACTTGATTTTAATTAAAAAAAATTGCATCTTAGCTACCATAGCCGATAAATACAATTGCCCTATATTAAGGCATTGGATAAAAACTATAATAAAATTTAAGCTGTAGGTCTGTTTATTTATGTTTTCAAATTTTAACGTGTGTTTTTCTCTTTTATGTATCTCTTTATTAGTATGTGTTTTGTGTAATGGCTATACTTATGGATCTCTGGTCTGAAATAAATATTTATTATTATATTATGATTATAATTCTCTTAATAAGGCCCTGTTCAAAAAAATCACGTGCAGTCATAGCAGTTTTTGGACGGTTTTTATGAGTTTGTATTTTCCCAAAAAATATATTTGTATCTATAAGATATGAGTAGTGATGTGACCTTTTTGTAATATTGCAAAAAAAATTAGATAAGATGAAAAAAAATCGACAAAGCACCACGATTTTTACACATTACAACAGTTTTAATCGTTCAATTTTTACAAGGTTTGCAGAAAAATTAACTCACTTGTAAATAATATAGTGTGTCACAATTTGTTGCTCTTAGTTATGTATTTTTTTTAAATATTATGCTTGTAATAAATAAAAAATGGGTAAAAATATCGAAAATCGAATCTTGGAACGAACAAATCTGCGTAACTGCCATATTTTTGCTCCGCTAAATGTGGCCCTACATGGAACGTTGAGTAACAAAACAACGCCCAGGGCATCACACAACAATGATCATGACGCTCATAACTAGTCTAATAAATGATTTCACTGTCGAATTCGTTCGCGAGATAGGGTGCCTTGAAGAGGAATGGTGACTTCCGCTCCGGCTCGTTCCTGGTGCAAAGACTGGCCATCGCCATCCAGCGATAAATGCTGTCAGCTTCGGTAGATAATGCAAACCGGTTTCACCGAATAAAAAAAACTGGGTTTTCGGTTGTTTCAAGAACACAGAAAAATCCTGTTTTCATTGCTCACTTCACCGGTTTTTCGATTTGTGGGTAAATTTCGTTTTCTCGTTGTAAACTACAGTTCAGTAAGCAACTGACAATAATAAACACTGCTAGAATTATTTATGTTATTGGTGTTCGTCTTACTTACGTACACCCTTGCACTCAGTAGCCACTTATCCAGTATCAAAGGTTGCCTGGAAGAGATTGCTTTTAGCAATAAGGCCAACTAGATCCAATATTTAAGTTTATTAAATTATTTCTGTGTAATTCTTGGTGTGAACAATAAAGAGATAATCAATCAATCAATCAAGCAAATCTTTCATAGTTTTTTTTTCAGATTCATATCTTTCTAAAATTATGACACATATGATGCAAATTTGAAGCCAATACATAAAAATTATAACTTTTACTGAACTTGATATTCTGAAATGTGTAATTTTATAGCAATGTTAGCTCCAGCATTTTAATTTTTTCAAAACCGAAAACCCGGTTTCAAAATCGGTTTTATCTAAAAACCGAAAAAAATACGGTTTTCATTTCGCACCGGTTTTGTGTTCATAGTCATGGGTACCGCACCTTTGCGCTGGGTGCAGTCAGGGGTGTGTTATTTGACTAAACTTTTTATGTTTTTTATTTGGTTAATTGACTGGTGATACTGTTTGAGAAATATAATAAACTAGAGGTCCCCCGCGACTTCGTCCGCGTGCGGAAGTAATTCGGACCGCCCCCATAATTCTCCACTTTAAAACATTCCGAGCAAACTCTACCGACTCTACGGACTCTACCAACTCTATCGACTCTACCGACTGTACCGACTCTACCGACTCTATCGACTCTACCAACTCCCCCCCCCAACTTCCCTCCTTTGAATGAACAACCCAGATATACATTTTTCATCACATAACTTCAAAAACAAAGAACTTTCCATACAACATTCCACCCCCCCCCCCCCCCCTTAAATCGTCTCTGTCGAAATAATTTTGAAAACAGCATTTTTTTTTTTAATGAAATATCCAAATCCAATGTTTTGTGACTAAAAGTCCAAAAACAAAGGACTTTCATACAAACTTCTCCCCCCCCCCCCCCTTGTGGGTCGAATTTCGAAAAATCCATTCTTAGTACACCCCTCTGCATCGAGACGAATACACCCTCCAAATTTCAAGTCTGTACGACCAGCGGTTTGGGTTGGGGTTGTCTGTCAGTCAGTCAGTAAGTCAGTCAGTCAGGACAGAGCCTTTTATTATATTAGATAAATATTACATAATTAATATTATTGACATTCGTTACTAATATTAGCTAACCTAAAAGTTCGAGCGCTATTCGTTGTTTGTTTTTACAAAAATACAATCTCTGAGCAAAAAGCGGCAGCCAGTGATGGCGGAGTTAGTGCATTTTTATTTTGCTCCCCACAAAGCGCATTCGGGCGTGTATCTATTCATCATTTAATTTACATTTCAAGCGCGGCCACAACCGAATGTCTGTGGAATATAGGAACGCAGTATTGGCAACGTCCCAATTTATATTTTAATAGTTTCTCGTTTCGGCAATACGTGTATACCAAACTAACATGGACATAAAACATGGGCATGAAACTTCGCGTACTTACTAATAACACCAAACAAAAAATTACGATTGATATAATAGATACCTCGCGTCCCGGGGCAATTTTTAACATTCTTACGAGTACCGTCCCCTATTAGCTATTTCAGAGTTCAACTAAATATTCAACCCAAAAATATTAAATAATACAACTATAATACTAAAACTAAAACTATAATAATACTATACTTACACAAAAAAATATTTATTTATTAGCAAAAGTCTGGAGCTTAATTTAATTTAATAATTATATTTATATTATTATTATTTATAGGTATACAAATTATATATTTATAAATCAAAAAGTAAATGTCAGAAATAAAAAATGTCAAATATCAATGTAACTTACTAGGTTAAACCAAAGAAAAGAGAGAGTTTTGGCGGGAACACGGAAAAATCATGTCGCTGCGTTCTATTGTTTTTTAAACTTGTGTTTTTCGTGTATATTTGATTAAAAATAGTGGTGTTTTATTCATTGAGTGTTGAATTACATGCACGAGTGTGGGTAAGTGGTATAATGAGGTGTGATGGTCTTTTAGTGTTATTTTCAAAACTCCGTAAACGCCCATAGTAAAGTCGCCACAACTTTACTAGGGCATGTCTTAGACTCGACTGTGGATAGTTTCGATTGACTGACTGTGATTTGATGACACATATAAATAACATGATACTTTAAAAACTTGAAAATGCATAATATACTTGACACTGAATGCACAAAGTGCAAAGCCAAAAACTAAGACGAAAAAAAAGAGAATAATGTTCTATTTTTTGGCGGTAACGCGAAAAATCATGTCGCTGCATTGTATTATTTTCCAACACGTGTGTTTTTTTGAGTGTTAATGTATAAAAATGGTGGTGTTTTATTCATTAAGTGCTGAATTATACGCACGAGTGTAGACCTGGGCAAGTGATATAAAGTAGTGAAACAGTCTTTTCGTGTTGGTTCCAAAAGAAGAAGCTTGTAGTAAAGTTGCCATAACTTTATTAAAGCATGATTGGACTTGACAGTGACTTACTAAGTGTGACCTTGACTGTGGCTAAGAGATATTCGACTTGAAATTCAGCAATAACTTGCAAACTTTTACACTGATAAATGCACAAAGTGTGACGCCATAATCGCTGATGCTCGACTGACGGATTTCAGGCGATCATACGGAAGCGAATGTTTTCTCTTCTAATTAGGATACTTGGCAGTCATAATAGCATCCTAGAGTTTTGGCGGGAACACGGAAAAATCATGTCGTTGAATTCTATTATTTTCTTAAACTTGTGTTTTTTCGCGAATTAATGATTAAAAATGGTGGTGTTTTGTTCATTGAGTGTTGAATTACATGTACGAGAATGGGCAAGTGATATAATGTGGTGAAACATGTCTTTTCGTGTTCTTTTCAAAACTCCGTAGAAGCTCATAGTAAAGTCGCCACAACTTTACTAGGGCATGACTTGGACTCGACTATGACTGGTTTCGTGTGACTGACTGTGATTTAATGACATATTTGACTTGATTTTAATTTAAAAAAATTGCATCTTAGCTACCATAGCCGATAAATACAATTGCCCTATATTAAGGCATTGGATAAAAACTATAATAAAATTTAAGCTGTAGGTCTGTTTATTTATGTTTTCAAATTTTAACGTGTGTTTTTCTCTTTTATGTATCTCTTTATTAGTATGTGTTTTGTGTAATGGCTATACTTATGGATCTCTGGTCTGAAATAAATATTTTTTATTATATTATGATTAATCCTCTTAATAAGGCCCTGTTCAAAAAAATCACGTGCAGTCATAGCAGTTTTTGGACGGTTTTTATGAGTTTGTATTTTCCCAAAAAATATATTTGTATCTATAAGATATGAGTAGTGATGTGACCCTTTTGTAATATTGCAAAAAAAATTTGATAAGATGAAAAAAAATCGACAAAGCACCACGATTTTTACACATTACAACAGTTTTAATCGTTCAATTTTTACAAGGTTTGCAGAAAAATTAACTCACTTGTAAATAATATAGTGTGTCACGATTTGTTGCTCTTAGTTATGTATTTTTTTTAAATATTATGCTTGTAATAAATAAAAAATGGGTAAAAATATCGAAAATCGAATCTTGGAACGAACAAATCTGCGTAACTGCCATATTTTTGCTCCGCTAAATGTGGCCCTATATGGAACGTTGAGTAACAAAACAACGCCCAGGGCATCACACAACAATGATCATGACGCTCATAACTAGTCTAATAAATGATTTCACTGTCGAATTCGTTCGCGAGATAGGGTGCCTTAAAGAGGAATGGTGACTTCCGCTCCGGCTCGTTCCTGGTGCAAAGACTGGCCATCGCCATCCAGCGATAAATGCTGTCAGCGTCGGTAGATAATACAAACCGGTTTCACCGAATAAAAAAAACTGGGTTTTCGGTTGTTTCAAGAACACAGAAAAATCCTGTTTTCATTGCTCACTTCACCGGTTTTTCGATTTGTGGGTAAATTTCGTTTTCTCGTTGTAAACTACAGTTCAGTAAGCAACTGACAATAATAAACACTGCTAGAATTATTTATGTTATTGGTGTTCGTCTTACTTACGTACACCCTTGCACTCAGTAGCCACTTATCCAGTATCAAAGGTTGCCTGGAAGAGATTGCTTTTAGCAATAAGGCCAACTAGATCCAATATTTAAGTTTATTAAATTATTTCTGTGTAATTCTTGGTGTGAACAATAAAGAGATAATCAATCAATCAATCAAGCAAATCTTTCATAGTTTTTTTTTCAGATTCATATCTTTCTAAAATTATGACACATATGATGCAAATTTGAAGCCAATACATAAAAATTATAACTTTTACTGAACTTGATATTCTGAAATGTGTAATTTTATAGCAATGTTAGCTCCAGCATTTTAATTTTTTCAAAACCGAAAACCCGGTTTCAAAATCGGTTTTATCTAAAAACCGAAAAAAATACGGTTTTCATTTCGCACCGGTTTTGTATTCATAGTCATGGGTACCGCACCTTTGCGCTGGGTGCAGTCAGGGGTGTGTTATTTGACTAAACTTTTTATGTTTTTTATTTGGTTAATTGACTGGTGATACTGTTTGAGAAATATAATAAACTAGAGGTCCCCCGCGACTTCGTCCGCGTGCGGAAGTAATTCGGACCGCCCCCATAATTCTCCACTTTAAAACATTCCGAGCAAACTCTACCGACTCTACCGACTCTACCGACTCTACGGACTCTACCAACTCTATCGACTCTACCGACTGTACCGACTCTACCGACTCTATCGACTCTACCACTTCCCCCCCCCCCAACTTCCCTCCTTTGAATGAACAACCCAGACATACATTTTTCATCACATAACTTCAAAAACAAAGAACTTTCCATACAACATTCCACCCCCCCCCCCCCCCCTTAAATCGTCTCTGTCGAAATAATTTTGAAAACAGCATTTTTTTTTTTGAATGAACAATCCAAATCCAACTAAAAGTCCAAAAACAAAGGACTTTCATACAAACTTCTCCCCCCCCCCCCCCCCCTTGTGGGTCGAATTTCGAAAAATCCTTTCTTAGTACACCCCTCCACATCGAGACGAATACGAATACACCCTCCAAATTTCAAGTCTGTACGACCAGCGGTTTGGGCTGGGGTTGTCTGTCAGTCAGTCAGTAAGTCAGTCAGTCAGGACAGAGCCTTTTATTATATTAGATAAATATTACATAATTAATATTATTGACATTCGTTACTAATATTAGCTAACCTAAAAGTTCGAGCGCTATTCGTTGTTTGTTTTTACAAAAATACAATCTCTGAGCAAAAAGCGGCAGCCAGTGATGGCGGAGTTAGTGCATTTTTATTTTGCTCCCCACAAAGTGCATTCGGGCGTGTATCTATTCATCATTTAATTTACATTTCAAGCGCGGCCACAACCGAATGTCTGTGGAATATAGGAACGCAGTATTGGCAACGTCCCAATTTATATTTTAATAGTTTCTCGTTTCGGCAATACGTGTATACCAAACTAACTTTATAGGTTAACACGCAGTTTTCCAAGATTCTCTCGTGTTTGCTGCTCTTTCGAACATGAGCTTATGATTTGCTTCATGAACCGTGGTAGCCTAGTAAGAGAGACCGCTAGACTTGCAATCGTGAGGTCGCGGGTTCAAACCCCCTGGCCCGACCAATGAGCTCTTTGGAGCTTATGTACGGATACTGATACCACTGGCTTTTTGGTGAAGGAAAACATGGTGAGAAAACCTGTTTATGTCCGGAGAATAAATTCAATGGCGTATGTGAATTCACCAACCCGCAACTGGGCCACCTTGTGAATAAGGCCCATTCGCTCTTCAAGGGTAGGCTTAAGTCTAGCAGTGGACAATTAAAAAGGCTGATTATGCTTTATGAACAAGCACGAGTAGGTATACAACCTATTATACCTGCTTTACACTAACGTGGCTTCCGGTATCGACTGTGGTTACACGCAGTTCGAATGTAGCCGCTTCAGAAAGATCGTATCTCTTCTATCTATTCTCTTCCTGTCTACGTCAGACTTTAAAATAATTATAGTATAATCTTTTTACTTTTGTTTTATGCAATGGAGTGACTATGAGACGTTCCCCTGGTGGTAAGCATCACGCCTGCTCATTACAGTAGCAGAGCCAGAATTGTGAACTTGTGAATTTCGGGGGGGTTGGACACCCCCCCCCCCCCCCCCCTGCCTACGGCCTTGCTCTATGATTACTTGAGAACGACTGCACCGTTTTAATTATTTTTTTTGTAATAGGTTTGTAATAGGCTGAAAAATATTTATAAGCATAAATTTCGTTTTTTTTTTAAATATATGGTTAAACCGAAAATACTTTATTCATGAGTTTATGGAAAGAACAGTATAATGTCCATCAGTTCAGCTCGTACTTACCTTGCTTACTGCAGCTTTTGTAGTTATTAGCGTGGACTATTTTTAGAAGGTTAGTTACCAGGTTCTGTTTTATTTCAGCCGGGAGTTGTGAATCCAGTTATACGTTTTTGTTCCAGCGTGAATGTGCAAAATATTAGTTTGGAATCGATAGCTCCAGTTAAAATACGCGATCTACAGCAAAATGGAGATAATATTATGACATAATAGGTACAATACATAATACGAGTATATGCATGAAAAATTAAGGATATGAGATCATCGGTACAACATATCAAAATGTTTTTTTAAACTTTATATTAAATCGGCCCGCCCCGCATGACATTGCGGTTTATTCCACTTTGTTCACCTAGTGTGAACGAAGTGGAAATTATAGTCGCTTCATAAGCAAAGTTTGGGGCTAGATGGCACTGTGTGAAAAATATCCTCTGATATTTATTATTAATTATTATTTTATTATTTCAACTCGGAATCGTTGCACCTAGGTGATATCACCGTGGGGATTATGGCAACACCACTCTATTAAGGGGGAGGCCTTCGTCCAGCAGTGAACATTTTATGGCTGACGAGTGACGTTTTTTTTTTTATTTCCTGACTCCACCAAAATATTTTTTACAACACATTTGCTCTAAAAATGCATTTACGAAGCCTGCATCGTTCGAAAGTTGAACATTACGCACCATACAACTAGGCGTGCGGTATAATAGCAAGGCGTGCGGTAAACATATTTTACCGCACGCCTAGTTGTTTAGAGCCGTGCGTATCGTTTAAGTATTTTTTTTATATCTATAAAAATATATAAGAATTCCACCAAGTAGTTTCACATTACGAGAATAAAATAAGCTGAATGATCGAACCTCCTTGAAGGCGCTTATGCTAAATACGTTTGTCTCACTTTAATACTAAATAGAGAATGAGACGAAAGATGTAGTTCTAATTTTCACCACGCACCCGTAGCGCCTTGTGTTAATTCGCGCCATTTCATCTTTCCTCCTAGGAGGATTATGGCGTCGCACTTTGTGCATTTGCCAGTGTCAAGTATTTATTTGTATCAAGTTTTTGATAATTTTCAAGTTGAATGAGTCAAAGTCACACTTAGTACTTAGTAAGTCACAGTCAAGTCCAGTCATGCCTTAGTAAAGTCGTGGCAACTTTACTACAGCCATCTTCGGAATTTTGGAAACAACACGAAAAGACACTCATATTAAAAACGTTTTAACGAAGACGAACTTTAGAACGAAATTTTTATTTTCTTCTTTCTTCCTAGGAGGATTATGGAATCGCACTTTGTGCATTTGCCAGTGTCAAGTATTTAGTTGCGATTTTTTGACAGATATTTATAAACAAAATAATAAAGGCTGTTTCATTATCTGTTGTACTTGGTTTTCTCGCAAATGTGTTGTAAAACGCTGTATGGCACTGGAATTTACAAACTCGTGACTATGGCGTAACTTACCGCACTAGTATGATAAATAACTATTTCGACCGAGTGAATTTCAGCCAATAGGAATAGGTATTAAGTACTCTACGAGTATATAAACAAATCTATACAAAACGCTTTAATTGAACCGTTTATTTTTGGAAAATATTAATAAACGTCAACGCTATCAAGTTTCGTCGTACATACACCGGAGATTTAGCAGGCTCAATGTTCGACGAAATCCAGCTTGGTATGTTGGTTAATATTCTATCTAGTTTTATTATATTTGGATTATTTAGATCGTTTTCAGTGATAATTACTGATTGATTTGTAGGTGTTTGAACATTTAATCCACTATCATCATTTGTTTCATCGTCTTCAATACTCGTGCCTAAGCTTATCGCAGGATTATCTGTCGAATATGTGATTGCTTCGGGTAAATTTGGCTCCGTTGAAGGACTTTTTAGTTTAGTTGTTGTTAGTTCATTTGAATCGCTGTCAGTAGCTGCATGGAATGGAGGTTCTAGTCCCTGTGTAGTCCGTTTAAGGGTGTCATTTGTTTCATCGTTTGCATTGTTCATGTCTATTTTTAAAGAAGTTATTGAAGTAAATGCTTCAGACAAATTCGGTTCAGTAGTGAAGTCACTTGATTCTGTTATTTTATGACTACTTGGATAGCTATCACTTTTTATATCGAGGCTTTTTGATATTTGAGCATTATGTTCACTAGCATAATTGACTAATGATGCTAATGTAAAATGTTCTGTCTCTGTGGCTAAACTGGCTGGATATTCAGTCGTTAGCTCAATTGTGTTTGGTTCTTCAATTGTGTCTTTTAGTATTATTGGTTTACTAGGGTTAGTATCACTTTTTATATCGGACGATAGATCCAGTATTTGATTACTTGGTTTACTGACCTCATTTGTTGTGGCTAATTTGCTCATATTTTCAGTTAACGATATTCTTGGTTCAATTAAATTTGAGTCTTTACTTGGATATCTTATGATCATTACATCATTTGATTCAGTTGTTATATCGGAGTGATGATGTTTTATTGGTTTCGAGGTGCTAGCGGTACTAGATTCGCCAACTTCTATCATTGGTCTACTTATAACGGTTTGAGTTTCTTGTTTTGAAGGGTCAGACCACGGAACAGAATTAGACTCGGCAATATCAGGTATATCTCCTTCAGGTTTAATATTTTCAAGCTTTTTGACTTCATCCGCTCTCAGTTCTATGACTGGCTGATCACTAATTTCAGTAGTGTTGTTTAGTTCACTAAATTCAGTTGTATCATTCATTAAGTCACTTTTTGATTCCATGGCTAACATTTCAGAATCGGATGGGTCTGGATCAGTTAATATTTCTGTTGATGTCTTTGCTTTTTGAGTTGTTATATCATCGTATTTGTCTAAATTATCTGGTTTTGTTTTAATAAGTTCAGACGTTATATATGTTTCATGCAAGTGATCAGTTTCCTGTGAATTCGTTACCAGTGATTCTGAAAAAAACAAGTTATTATTACTAAATATACATATTTATTCAAAACAAAACAAACGAAAACATTATAAACTAAACTACTTAATTATAACTAAACTAAAACTAAATAATCGATATAAGAGACCGTTTAAAGTATATGAAGAAAGCAAACCTATAGATAATTTAAACGTTCTCTAATTTCGGGCAATGTGCCCAAAATGCTGGCCACGTTGCCCCGCTGACTTGCGAGGCTAATTTTCTGCCCTAAATAAAGAACAGCATTTTGGTCACGCGTACATCACACAAGTCTTCCCGACAATTCCTTAAAACCACTCAAAGCACCTGGCCCCCACAGCCCAAGTGTCTCTACACCAAACGGCACTATGTAACTTCTATCGAAGCTAGAATAATTGTGCCGTTTTAGGCATTCCGCCGCTTTAGCCGCACCACCCGCGTGTTTTGATCGTTCTGGAAGATGAGACGGCGCCAGTGTATCAACACATGTAGCGTTCCACACTAAAGGCCATCCCATCTTCCAAGGAATGAGAGTCATAGCGTCGGGCCTTTTACCATCGTCGCTCATTAGACCGTTCGGTTCTAAAACTGCTGCGACGTTGGCACTGCCAGAAGCCCGCCGGATGATATCATTCAAAACGCCGTGGCAAGCCATGCAACCGGTACTCATACTGCAAGATAGACCGTGGTGACCGAGGCCATCAACCTGTTCACCACATGCACAATATGCACATAGGTGGGGGACGACGCATGACGTACCTATTCGCTATTATTACTAAAATATAACTAGAATCTAGATTATATTAACTGTTACATCAAAATATAGCCCTGTCAATCATGAGTCGGTTCATGATTAAATAACTGTGATAAAGTAATTGTCACATAAATTTATATTTATAAATAATACATTTAAATGGGCGATTTTCTGACATGCAATAAAAAATAAGAAGGTCATTGTAGTTGGCTCTGCCTTTGCGCATACTAGACGTACCAGTCAGTGTCAAGTATTTTTTTTATTTCTTAGGCCACCTATCAAAAATAGTACTTATGCTGTTTTTGACTGGCACGTTTAGTCTGCGCTATCCTTACGCTATCTGTCGGGTTGAAGGACTACTTTTTTTTTAAATTCATGTTTGGAAAATCGCTTAAAGTGTAAATTTTTAATTTTCACATGTGTTTTCTTAATCAGCCCGGAGACGTCCACCGCTGAACGAAGACCTTCCCCTTAGACCGCCACACTGTACGACAACCTGCCATTTGCAACCACCGGTTGCCCGCGACTTTTACAATGTCGTCGGTCCATCTAATGGGAGGCCTTCCTACGCTGCGTCTTCCGGTTCGCGGTCGCCACTCAAGAACCTTTCTTCGCCATCGGTTATCAGTTCGTCGAGCTATTTGGCTACCCATTGCCACTTAAACTTGCAAACCATGCCCGCGACTTTTACAATGTCGTCGGTCCATCTAATGGGAGGCCTTGTTACGCTGCGTCTTCCGGTTCGCGGTTGCCGCTCAAGAACCTTTCTTCCCCATCGGTTATCAGTTCGTCGAGCTATTTGGCTACCCATTGCCACTTAAACTTGCAAACCCTGCGAGCTATGTCGGTGACTTTGGTTCTTTGGCGAATATCCACGTTCCGTATTTTATCGCGTGATACATGTATTTTAGTTACAAGTAAATATAATATAAGTATGTGTCTTACCAAGTTTCTTAGATGCCCGTTCTCGTAACAGTTTCAGTACAAGTTGGATCATATCACTTGAACTTAATTTTCTAAGTGCTGAATCTACAACTACAGAATCAGTTAATTGGTTATTACTTCTGCTGTTATCATTTAAATTATTAATACTTGCTGTTGTTGCTACGTGTAAATACAGGTTTACTATCTGCAAAGGATAGATGTTATTAATTAGTTACAAGTTTTAATAAATCGGCCAAGTGCTCACATTATTGTGGCACTAACAGTTTTACTTAAAAAAACTTCTCAACCGTTAATCACTGCTTAAGATGCTCTGCCATCTTCTCTCTGACGTGAAGTGTAACATGCAAGAACAAGACAGAGAAGTTGAGACTAAGAGGATCGAGATTAATTTAGGTAAGACTGTAAATTAAGCGTGCTGCTTCTCAGCGCTGTAAATTTATAAATGCAAGTACTTGTACACGCTAAACCTTTGGGTGCCCAAGATACAGGCCTTGCCTAGTTTGGGACCCACTGCAAATTAATTAGTCAGTTACCTATATTTATCTACTCTCTAACACAAAATGTATTATATAATCTTATAGAAATAAATATTTTTAATCTTTTTTTTTTTTTAATTGCTACAACAATATACCTACTAATTGATTGATTAATTTGCACTTGGCCAGTTGTGGCACTAGCTCATAAGGTTTGGTGTGTACAATAAAGACTTTCTATCTATCTATTACTATCGTTATTATCGTATGCGTACGGAAGAAATTCGGGCCGCTCCCAAAATTCACCACTAAATCATCCCGAGCAGTTATAAATGCGAAAGTTTGTCGGTATGTTTGGACTTAACAGCACTGATAGCTGTAGACCAAAATTTATTGAATATAAAATTCTATCACTTCCGTCACTTTACATCTTTGAAGTAGCATGCTTTGTTAAAACTAACCCGAACTATTTTCCTCTTACAAATGATAAATCTAAACGTAATAGACGTGACAAACACAAGCTTCTCATAGTAAACCGCAATAAGAAATTATTAAATGATAGCATTTTTTGTATGGGACCGGTAATCTATAATAAGATGCCAAGAAACCTTAAAGATCTAAATACTAATCTGTTTAAATAGACATTAAAAAAAATACTACTGACGTAGTGCTATTACACCGTAAAAGAATTTATTAATGATAAGGGATTTAATTGGAATATTATTGACTAACTAATAATGACATTATAACATTGTGGACATTGTATTTAACTTGACATAACTACTATATTATGACATTTTCTTTGTACACTAACAATACTAATAACTTATAATTAGCAAGTAATTAATATGCCAGGGCTAATATTGCATGTCTATTTAGAGACAAGTTTGTTTTCGGAGCTCTTTAAAAACAGATTATACTCTGTATGTCACATCTAGTTTTACCAACAAACTGCAATAAATATATTTTGATTTGATTTCATTTGATTTATGTGTATACGTTTGTTACTTCTTCACGCTGTAATGGCGGAGCGGATTAGGATGAAATTTGGCATGGAGCTTTATACCTTAGAAAATTAAACATAGAGTACTATTATCCCAAGAAACGCGGGAGGATCCGAGGCCCAGCTAGAGATGGATACGGCACAATACAGTGGCGGATTTACACATTTGCCGCCAGCAGGCTAATCAAATTTTGCCGCCCCGATTCGATACATAAGGGTATGAGGGTGAACTGTCACAATCATATGAATGTATTTTTTTTGTTAATGAAATTGTGGACTTATTATTTTAATCACACCACATATAGGAAAAGTCCTATAATTTGTATGATTGTGAACCACGGCATCGATGTTTCAGTCCTTAGATTATTTTTGCAAACCAACGACAAAAGACGAAGATTGCACAATAAATATTGAGTTATTATTTTAAACAACATTTTCGGTCCAATTTTGCTGTCTCTAAAATCTAACGCCCTAGGCTCCAGCCTAGTCAGCCTGCTGGTAAATCCGCCACTGGCAAAATCGCTCTTTGAGAGTAGGACTAAAGCTAGCAGAGAACTATTAACAAGTGATTTTACCTTGACATTGATCGCCCTGGGGTAATTGCATCGCCGTGCCCTGTACGCCAAGGCACTAAAACCTTAATTAAGCATTTTCAACTGACTTAAAAAAAAAGGTTCTCAATTCGACTGTATGTCATATTTTTTTTATGTTATTATATTACTGCGCCAATTATGAACAGATTTTGATGATTCTTTTTTTGTTTGGTAGGTTCAGAAGTGGTCCCATATAAATTTTATCAAAATAGGTTCAGTAGTTTGGTTTTTATATCAAAACTATTAGAAAATATGAAAATGTCATCCAGGTATTCGAAGTTGAAGTCGGTTGTATTTAAAAAAAGCGTATTATTTATGTTTAAACAGGACATATTTTTTGTCAACTGTAGATGTCGTTGGCGCTCAGGGCACGCTAGCCCTTGTCACGTGTGGTGGTCAAAAGGTAAAAAAGTACGTGTAAAAATAAACAGAAATATTACCGTAAAGACCAGAAACACAGTCGCCAATGGAGCCATTTTATTTACCTAGATATCTAGATCTACCGCTGATGAAATGGGTCCATTGGTTCCGAACCTACCTATATTTATAACTTTTTTTGTTCACTTAACCTTACTTTTTAACAATACTCGTGGAGTCTCGCAGTTCATATGAAATTGATTTTACATTCAAACCGTATCCATAACATGTATAATAGGGCAATGTTGATAGGATTATAGAGTGGAAAGTTTATAAATGAGCAAATTAAACATGGTTATATTATAATACGCATCAGTGTTACTAAACCTTAAAGAGGTTGCACATCTAATATCGCAGGGTGACGAGCGCAGCGCAGTGTGCCGTAGGATTGTATTCGCAAGTTCACAATTCTGGCACTGCTCTTGTTATGGGCAGGCGTGACGCTTACCACCAGGCGGCCTCGCTCGTCTCATCACTCAATACAAACAAAAAAATGAGGTCATTGTACTCATCACTGTGGACAACTTTTAGGTACTATGAGGTTAAATCGCGAAAAAAATATCAGCTGCGATTTCAATGTTGGCCCCATAGTAAAAGTTGTTTGTTTTGATGTAAAGAATATGCCCTAAAAAGGATGCTAACTGATTAGAACTAACCCTGTATACTATTTATTCATATAGTTTTTTTTTTTTTTGTATAGGTAATTTGATTGAAGGCTACGCTGATAATTTCAAGTGAATAAAATATAAATCACTAAAATTTAGCTAGCTACTGCCACTGCTACTGTTTGGCTACCTTTAAAATCATCATCATCTTCCTGCCCTTATCCCACTAGGTGGGGTCGGCACAGCATGTTTCCTTTCTCCGCTTCTCTCTATCATTTTTCATCTCTGCATTCACTCCCTTTACACGCATAACATCTTTTACACAGCTCATCCATTCATTTTTAGGGGGCCCCTTCTGGTTTTAACGCTTATCATCATTTCCAAGGCTTTTTTAGTTATATGGCTCTCTTCTCTTCTCATGACATGTCCATACCACGCTAGCCTTCCACTCCTTATTTTTTCGGTCACTGGTGCTACTTTTAGACGTCCCCTACATACTCATTTCTAATCTTGTCCATCCTTGTCACTCCACACATCCAACGCAGCATTCGCATCTCCGTTGCGTGCAATTTCCTTTCATTCTCCTCTTTGGTCGCCTAACACTCTGATCCGTACAAAACGACAGGTTTTATGACTGTTTTGTAGATTTTCCCCTTTAGTTTAAGGGGCATTCGCGAGTCGCAAGTTGTTCCCGAGACCTGTCGCCACTTCATCCAACCTGCGTTTATCCGGCTTGTAACGTCTCGGTCAATATTACCGTCGTTTTGGATGACGGAGCCTAGGTATCGGAAATAGGAGCAAACTGGAAGGGATACAACATCTAAGGCAATTGGGGTAAAACTGGATGGACCCCCGAAATCACAGAGCAAATGTTCCGTTTTAGCCCTGCTGATCTTTAAGCCTACTGTCTCCAGTTTGTTCTGCCATTTTCCCAGTCTTCTCTGTACCTCGGCCCGTCTTCTCCGACAAGCACAATGTCGTCGGCGAGCAGCATACACCAGGGTGCCTCCTCCTGTATGTTTGATGTTAATACATCCATTACCAGGAGGAACAATTAGGGGCTTAGTGCCGATCCCTGGTGCAAGCCTACAGCAACACTGAATTTGTCGGTTTCGCCAGCAGTGGACCGTACGTACGTACTAGCTCTGCTGTACATGGCACGGATAAGCTGCAGGTATTTCCACGGTACTCTTTTCTCTTTTAGAGCCCACCACAAGACCTCACGAGGTACTCTATCATATGCCTTTTCTAGATCAACGAACACCATATGCAAGTTCTTATGTGCGCGTCTATACTTTTCATACAGCTGGCGCAGTACAAATATGGCATCCGTTGTTCCGCGTCCAAGCATAAATCCGAACTGGTTTTCGGTAACATTCGTCTCCTCTCGCAATCGTCTTGCCGTTATTTTTTCCCAAACTTTCATGCTATCTGACATAAGCTTTATTCCTCGATAATTGTTACAAACCTGTACATCACCCTTGTTCTTGAAAACGGGCACCAGCGAACTGTTACACCATTCGTCAGGGATCGCCTCTTTTTGTAACAACTTATTGAAGAATAAGGTCAGCCATACCCATCCATCTAACTTTAAGAACTTCCACACTTCTATTGGTATGCCATCAGGTCCAACGGCTTTTCCGTTTTTCATACTTTGGACTGCTTTTTGTACTTCTTCTATATCTATTTCTCTTACCATATCTATGTTTACTGGAACGTTCTGTAACTCTCCACTCCAATCATTTTCTTCATTCATTAATTTCTCAAAATACCCTCTCCATCGTCCCTTAATGTCTTCATTATCTGTTAGTACTCTTCCCACACTGTCTTTTATATTATATATAGACTAGAAGGAGCAGATAAAAATTGTGTGTACTAAAGTAAATAGATATGTTCATGTTTTAAATAAACTTAGGAGAACATCGGCACAACAGACCGTATTACTGGCATATCATGGTTATGTAAGCTCTGTGTTGCGATATGGTTTGCTTCTTTGGGGAAATTCTACTAATATAAAGAAAGCTTTTCTATCACAAAAAAAATGTATTCGTGCTATGGTAGGTATTCGACCACATGAGTCTTGCAAACCATTTTTTAAGAAATTAGGTATTTTAACGCTGACTTCTATGTACATTTTTGAAACATCTATGTTTGTTCGTAAACAATCTAACATTTTTCAAAAAGCTAGTGATAAGTATCCAAGAGTTGCAAAATATGATAAAAGACTAGTTTTTGAACGGCCGCCAAGGGTGGCGCTATTTGATAAAAACTGATATGCTATGTGTATCACCGTATATAACAAATTACCAGTGTCATTAAAGGAACTTCCTTATGGTCAGTTTCGCAAAAAATTTAAGATGTGGCTTTTAGAAAAATGTTTCTATTGCTTGGACGAGTTTCTAAACAAGCACAATGTAATGTATCTATGCTAATATTTAGATTTATCTGTGACATTTCCACATGCCAATGAACGGCAAAATAGATTGGACTACACCTATCAATACGATCATAATTATTTAACTCTATTTTTGGTGGAATAAAATTCATTTCAATTCATTTTATGCATTTCATGTGATTTACATCCTTGAACTCCTCTCTCTTGCTTTTGCTATTCTGTATAGGTGCTTTCAAAGATGCGTACAAGAAATCTTGTGCATTCGCTTTTGCAATAGCCACGGCTTTCTTTGCTTGTTTTTTGTACTTGTTGTAAATTTCCCTTTTATTTTGTTTAATTACTTCATCCCTATCATCGGTACCTTGCCATTCCTTAATGGCATTTTTCTACCTTTAAAATCAGAAATAAAAATATTCCTGTTGCCTGAAATAAACGATATAGTTTATTTATTATCTTTTTATCTTCTAATACTATAAGAATCACTGTCTAGCCTGACTGACTGGCTGACAGACAAGGCACAGCCTAAACTGCTGGTCGTACAGACTTGAAATTTAGAGGGCATAATTTGCCTTATAATGCGTAGAGGTATATTAAGACAGGATTTTTAGAAATTCAACCCCTACGGGGGTAAACATGGATGATAACTTTTGTATGAAACTCCTTTGTTTATGAACTTTTAGTCGTGAAAATTAATGTATTTGGATAGTTCATTTGTAATAAAAAAATCAGATTTATGTATTTTATTTGACCGGGATGATTTAAGGGGGTGACATCGGGGATGACAAGTTGCATGGAAATTTCTTTGTTTTTGAAATCATACTGATGAAAATTGGTATTTGAGTAGCTCATTTAAGGGCCCTGTTTAAAAAAATCACGTGCATTCATAGCAGTTTTTTGACGGTTTTTATGGGTTTGTGTTTTCCCAAAATATATATTAGTATCTATAAGATGTGAGAAGTGAACTAACGCTTTAGTAATCTTTCTTTAAGTTTTAGATAAGAAAAACAAAAAAAAAAACACCTCTATTTTTACACATTACAACAGTTTTAATCATTCAATTATTACAAATTTAGCACGAAAATGTACTCTCTTATAAATAATATAGTTTGTCAACGAACTAACGCTCTTATTACTTAGTCTTGAAAAAATATTTTTATATTATGCATGCAATAAATAAAAAATGGGTAATAAAAACGAAAATCTAATCTTTTTTTTTTTTTTTAAATCTTCTTTTATTTAGGGACATGGAGTCAAATCTTGACACGCACGAATCTGCGTAACTGCCATATTTTTGGTCCGCTAAATGTGGCCCTATCTCATTCAGCTTTAGAATAATTATTGATCTTAGTAAACAATGTGCTTGAATTATGGATGTGCGTTGTCGTCATCAGCCATAAAACGCCCACTGCTGGACGAAGGCCTCCCCCTTGATGCCATAATCATAATTGCCATAATCCCCACGCTTGGCAGCGGCTTGGGGATCGCAGAATGCTCACCGCCGTTGACCAAAAGAACGCTGCCCGTCCTCCAGGGGTTCTGGTTGCAGTTTAAAGACATACCAGGTCAGGATGTGCGTAGTGCGCGGCTTTAACTAAAAATATGGTAAGTATTATAAATTATTTTGACAAGAATTATTTAAGTAGGTGAAATGGAGGAAGTAATTATAAAATATGTTTAATTAACCCAGCAGTTTGGAAGATCAAGTCCTGCCAGAGGTCTTAATTTTTCTTACTGTTTATGCTTTAAAAAACATAGCATGGAAGGTACATGGGAGCCGGCCGAGTTTCTTCCGTACGCGGACGAAGTCGCGGGCAACCTCTAGTTATATTATAATTGTGTAAATTACATTTTAATCAATTTATCATGTAGGCTTTCTGATAATGCGTGGTGAAATTGAGAACATGTATAAATACAGTTTCCAATCTATTTATTTTTATTGTACTATTAACTCTTTCTTCACAACAAGACTTCAGATAAACTTATATAATGTCTCGTTTCGTTTTGATGTTACTTTTCGTCATGGTAAGTTCTCTATTTTATTTACTCTATAATTACGTAAGCTTACACCTACTTTTTTGAAGTCGGTTGAATATAACTAAAATTAATAGATGTTTCCATATAAATTAAATTAACTGACTCCGCTTTACTTACATGAGATCTCACAATTTGTTACGGCAGAACGATTTCGTGCGATCGTTTGCCAATTTATGCACGCCTGCCAAAAAAAGAACTGTAATCTTTTGAGGGTTCATGTATGTATGTATGAATGTAATCATGTATGTATGTGAGTTTCTTATTCCGCAAAAACGTCTAAATGCCTGAACAGATTTGGTTGTATGGGGTATCGTTAGAATCCTTACATCATTTCATCTTTCCGAGTTCATCAGCCCGGAGACGTCCACTGCTGAACGAAGGCCTCCCCCTTAGACCGCCACACTGTACGACAACCTGCCATTTGCATCCACCGGTTGCCCGCGACTTTTACAATGTCGTCGGTCCTCCTAGTGGGAGGCCTTCCTACGCTGCGTCTTCCGGTTCGCGGTCGCCACTCAAGAACCTTTCTTCCCCATCGATTGTCAGTTCTTCGAGCGATGTGGCCTGCCCATTGCCACTTCAACTTGCAAACCTTGCGAGCTATATCGGTAACTTTGGTTCTTTGGCGAATATCCTCGTTCCGGATTCTATCGCGCAAAGTAACTCCGAGCATAGCTCTCTCCATTGCCCGTTGCGTGACTCTAAGTTTCTCCAAAAAGCCAGCAGTTAAAGACCACGTTTCAGTTCCATGTGTCATCACTGGCAACACACACTGGTCGTATGTATACCCTTGTCTTCAGACACTGCGGGATTTTCGACGAGAAGATATTACGCAATTTTCCGAACGCTGCCCATCCGAGTTGGATTCTTCGGGCGACCTCTTTGTCATTCAATTTGTCAGTCATTCCGAGTTACTTAAGCTATATTATCAAATCAATTTGGGTATCAAATTAAAGACCTTTAATGAGCACATTTCAAAACCATATACCTACCTAACGTTTCTTCTATCTTCTTCTATATTATATATTATATAAATCAATTGCTGCTCGTTTGTCTCGCTAAAACTCGAGAACGACTGGGCCGATTTAGCAGATTTTGGTTTTGTAATGTGTGTCGTACTCCAGGGAAGAGATGAAATTCTGTGTTCCTGGAGCGGGTCATAGTAGCGAAGTAGCGGGTATCAGCTAGTTATGTATAAAGTTTACATAGGTAGTGAGTACTGCGCGCATTTCATGTTTGGCAAACGATTTAGTATGTCCGCGAATGTATAAATTAGTTTTTTGCTTTCAGGTAATACAATATAATTTACCAAGTATCAGATGCATGGAAGAGTCAGACTCTCCTCAGTATGAGGATGGATCGGATAATCTTCTAGACGACTCTATGAGCTCCAAGAAAATGAGATTTAGATTCCCTAAGCAATTCTTTAGTACAGGTATGTACGTCGCAGGTTTATGATGAAATTAGGTTTTTGATCAAAATCTAGGCTTTTGAACAGAAACCGGAAGAAAACAAAATGATTACTTATTTCATGTTTTTTGTTTATGGTGACATTAGTTGTCTAGCTTTCGCTGCAAGTATAAATCATAATTTTTTCTTTAACGGATGACAAAATGTATTATTATTCTCTATTTCAGTGGTATCTAAATTAGACAGTGGTCCAGTATATAGTTTAATACATAAAGTTGCTACCAGTCCTCCTAACCAACAAACCAGCCGCCACAAGTAACAAAGAGATTAAAAACCGGAATTACAGATGGAGTTGAAAACTCAAAAGAACTATGTTTCCACATTCCTCAGGTTGGACCTTCTAAAGAGTGAAAAAAAAGTGTACGCGAGTTAAGATATTCATTGTCATAAATATATGAAACCGGAAATTTTACTATTAATAGGTAGATAAATTCATTAATTCATTCTTAGAGTCAAGCAACGGGCAATGGAGAGAGCTATGGTCGGAGTTACTTTGCGCGATAGAATCCGGAACGAGGATATTCGCCATAGAACCAAAGTTACCGACATAGCTCGCAAGGTTTGCAATTTGAAGTGGCGCAAGGCTGGCCACATCACTCGAAGAACTGACAACCGATGGGGAAGAAAGGTTCTTGAGTGGCGACTGCGAACCGGAAGACGCAACGTAGGAAGGCCTCCCACTAGGTGGACCGACGACATTGTAAAAGTCGCGGGCAAGCGGTGGATGCAAATGGCAGGTTGTCGTACAGTGTGGCAGTCTAAGGGGGACGCCTTCGTTCAGCAGTGGACGTCTCCGGGCTGATGATGATGATGAAATATTACTAACTGTAACTATTAACTAAATAACTATCTGTGTGGCGTGATGATGTGACCTTATAATTATGGATAATGTTTGGATAACCTTATATATGACTTTATACCATCCCAAAAACGGTGGATGTTTGCCAACCAATTTTGATAATATTTGGCCAAAAATTCGGTGCTCAAATTCTAAACAAGAATTTCGAATATGAGCCAAATCGGTCAGGCGTGGGGGTTATGGCAATACCCCTAAATAAAGGGGGAGGCCTTCGTCCAGCAGTGGACGTTTTATGGCTGACGACGACGGTCAAGAGGTTCTAAAAATATTTTATAAGGTCATAAGTACTATAATTCGCAGAAACTAGCAGTTCAGTAAGGTTTAATGGCACAGTTTTTCTCATATCAAGTAGAGGAGATGAGCTCTTTCCGAAAAAAGTATTACTTTAATATCTTTATGTCTTATTATCTTAACGTCTTGACAAGAAAGTTTGGGGTCAATTTATAAAATATGGAAACAAAGATTTGTACGAGTTCACAGCTCTTAAAGAAAGAGGTAACTTCTCCAAGACCGATATCATTCCTACTCTTTAATTTCGTGATAAGGGCTAAACAGTGTTTTATGTTTTGTATTTTTTTTGTGATTTTCTTAGTAAAAATGTTATTTCCAAAATTTGTTTTGTTTTATAGAAGTCTATATGTCCATCCAGAACCATCGGAGGACGGGCAGCTGCGTTCTCTTAGTTAACGGCTGCGATCCCCAAACCGCCTGCCAAGCGTGGGGATTATGGCAACCCGTCCCTATTAGGCTGAGGCCTTCGTCCAGCAGTGGACGTCTTCTGGCTGATAATTAATGATGATGAATTAAGTCTATACTAATGATTACAAGTAAATAAAAAAGTGTTCTCTTTTCAACCGACTTCAAAAAAGGAGGTTCCCAATTCGACTGTTTTTTTTTTGTATGTATGTTACGCGATTACTCCGCCAATTATGAACTGATGATACTTTATTTTTTTGGTAGTTCATACTTCAGAGGTGGTCCCATTTTATCTAAATCGGTTCAGTAGTTTGGTTTTTAAATCAAGATTACTAGAAAATATGAACATGTCATCCAGGTATTCGAAGTTGAAGTCGATTGTATTTAAAAAAAGCGAAAGAAAAAAGAGCGTCGGTGACCTGGTGCTAATAGCAGAAGCTAACGCGCCCACTCTTGCTTGGAAGCTCGGCCGCGTACTTCGCCTGATAACCGGTCGCGATGGAATATCGAGAGTAGCAGACGTCCTCACATGCAAGGGCTGCGTGCGGCGATCCCTGGTCCGTCTCTGCAAACTACCTACGGCGGAGGAGCTTCACAGTTAAAAGCGAGCTTTCAACGGCCGGGAATATGTCAAGGCGTAACAGTTCTCCTTAGAGAAAATAAATAGCAACGTCGCGTCGAGTCTAGTTGTGGCCACTTAAGCTAAAGGACTTTATTGCATTTTTAATTGTCATCCTTCACTTGCGACATAACGTTCTAAGAGATCAGTCCTTGTAATATTTTACTACTTTATTAAACCAATTTTCGTTGATTTGGGTATTTCATTTGGGCACCGACATATCCCCTAAAGATATGACATGGTGGCCCATGAGGGGAGGTATACTTATAAGTACGCACCAGCTCCAGTTCTCGAGAATGGTCTTGCAATGCTCTACTAGAACCGCTCCATCGTCACGGACAGAACTATCGTCGCCAATAAGCCTGATATCGTGATGGTGGATCGGTCCGAGCGCCGGGCAGTGCTCGTCAACGTCACCACACCATCCCACATGACGAGAATCTCGTGAATGCCGACAAGGACAAACTCAGCAAGTACCTCGACTTGGCCTTCGAGATAACCGCTATGTGAGATGTTGACTTTACGATCATTGTCCCGGACGTCGTTTCGGCAAACGGTTCATGAAAAAAAAAACAGCTGTTCCATACATTTTGTCCAAGATCAATGAACCTTTTTGTATGGAACAGCTGTTTTTTTTTCGTGATTTCAGGGTTGGCCTCATAGTAAAAGTTGTTCATAATGATGAGTACAATGATATACTAGAAGGATAACGGTGTTCAAACTAACACCCTGTATATAGATAACACAAAACTGTGTGAATGAAATATTAATCAATTTATCATGTAGGCTTTCTCATAATGGGTCGTGAAATTGAGAGCATGTATAAATACAGTTTCCAATCTATTTATTTTTATTGTATCAACTCTGTCTTCACAACGAGACTCCAGTTAAACTTCTATAATGTCTCGTTTTGTTTTGATGTTACTTTTCGTCATGGTAAGTTCTCTATTTTATTTTTACTTTATATAATTACGTAAGCTTACGTATACTTTTTTTATCGTCATTTACCCGAAAAGTGTCCATCGGGTCCCTATTATTAAGATTACGTCATCTGTCTGTCTGTCCGTCCGACCTATTATGACCCGTACCTTCCAAACCGTAAACAGAAAAAAAAACACCAAATATGCGTTACTATTGCGAATCTAAAAAAAAAAACAAAAAAAGGGGGGATGAAATAAAATGTACATTAACTTTTTTTTGTTGGAATGAGAAACGCACCTATATTCAATGCATTAGTTTTTAACCGACTTCAAAAAATGAGGAGGTTCTCAATTCGACTGTATGTTTTTTTTTTGTATTTATGTTACGCGATTACTCCGCCAATTATGAATCGATTTTGTTGATTCTTTTTTTTGTAGGTCAGTTCAGAGGTGGTCCCATATACATTTTATCGAAATTGATTCAGCAATTTTTGAAAAATCTACAAAAACTAAAAATATATTAGAGCCTGCAGATGGTGGTGAGCTTATGGAGTTGCAATCATAACATCATCTATCTAATATAATAAAAGGCTTTGTCCTGACTGACTGACTGACTGACAGACAACGCCCAGCCCAAACCGCTGGTCGTAGAGACGTAGAGAATTTGGAGGGTGTTTTCATCTCGAGATGAATACACAAAAAAAACCTAAAAATCCATCGAAATTCGACCCCCGAGGGGGGGGGCGGAAACGGGGGGGCCGTTTGTATGAAAGTTTTTTGTTTTTGGACTTTTAGTCACGAAAATTTGGATTTAGATAGTTCATTTAAAATAAAAAAATGCTGTTTTCAAAAGTTTTTTGACACGAACGATTTAAGGGGGGGAGTGTTGTATAGAAAGTTCATTGTTTTTTGAAGTTATAGTGATGAACATTTGGGTAGTTGATTCAAAGGGGGGAACTTGAGGGGGGGGGAGTTGGTAGAGTCGGTAGAGTTCGATTCGGTCGAGTCGGTCGAGTTGGTAGAGTCGGTCGAGTCGGTCGAGCGGTCGAGTCGGTAGAGTCGGTAGAGTCGGTAGAGTTGGTAAAATTTGCTCGGAATGATTTAAAGTTGAGAATTTTGAGAGCGGTCCGAATTTCTTCCGTACGCAGACGAAGTCGCGGGGGACCTCTAGTGTAATATATTTTTTGTTTTTGTTAAGTTCTTTGTATTGAATTTGAATTTTATAGTGATGTTATTATTATTGATATTTGGATTGTCTTTTTTATACAAAAGAACAGTACTTACTATTTATTGCTTGGGTTGCTAAGTGGTGAATATGGGGAGGGGAAAAATGAGTAATTAGCCCAGCGGTAAGGTATTTGGGAGCGGGGCGAATTTCTTCCATACGCTGACGGAGTCGCGAGCGACTTCTAGCACCTGATGTATATAATTACTATGTATAAATTTGACATAGGTATCACATCAACAGCCGGAAGACATCCACTGCTGGACGAAGGCCTCTCCCTTAAAAGGAGGTGTTGCCATAATCTCCACGCTTGTCAGGCGGCTTGGGGATCGTAGGTATAATACGTGCAAAACAAACATTTAATCTTTGGCAAACGATTTAATCAGAATTTAGTAAGACCTCGAATGTAAAAATTACTTTTTAACCAACTAAAAAAGGACGTACCACGTTCTATGTTCGACTGTATGTTCGTATCACCGATTTCTCCATCAATTGTGGACCGATTTATTTTAAATTTTCTCGAGGTGGTCCCATATTAATTTGAAAGTCGGTTTTTTTTTCTTTTTTATATTACTTGTTTGCTTTTTAGTTCGTTTTTGACAGGATAGATAATGTAAACGTCGTGGACGTCTCCGGGCTGATGATGATGATGATGTGATAATGTAAAATTCATCTTTACTTTCAGGTAATACAATTTAATATAGCAAGTATCAGATCTCTGGAAGACTCAGACTCTGATCTTGATTTCCCTCTGTATGAGGATGGATTGGATAGAGGGCTAGAAGCTATGCCCTATGAGCTCCAGGAGATTTAATTTCAATTTTAAGAATATCGTTAAAAACGGTTTGTATGTCGCAGGTTTATGATGAAATTAAGTTGGTCTAAAAATCTGGTCCGGTTCCTGATCAAAATCTAGGAAGAAAACAAAATGATTTCTTAATTTTAAGTTTTCGATCAAAAACTGAATTTTGTTAGGTTTATGATATTATTAAGTAATAGTTATCTAGCTTTCGCTGCAAGTATAAATCATTATTTCTTCTCTAACGGATGACTAAAAGTTTGTAATTTAATCTCTATTTCAGTGGCTAAAGCAACGACTGCATTAGATAAATATCTAAATTCTGATGACGAAGAAAATCCAGACCAAAGTAACACAGAAATTAAAACCGGAATGAAAGATGAGCCTGTAAACTCAAAATAACTATGCAACCAAGTAAATATGCAACTATGTTGACATATTTATGATTAAACTTTGTATGTTTGTGAATGTAGTTTATTGTATTAGTTTTTTAAGTTTATATTTTATTACCTATAATAATTGTACTAGGTAAATTATTATTTGACATGCATGATGAGTATATTCTTTTTTATCTTTATTTAATATTTTAAGTATATTTACTTATTTTTTATCATTTTAATTTAATTGATTCTAATAATGTATTGTTTTAATTTTAGTTTAATTAATTTTAATAATCTTTTGTGTTGGCTTGTCACACGCCTTGGCGTCGCTGTAAGTGTGGCAAGCATTTATAAATAAATGAAATGAAATGTAACCGGAATAAAAGATGGACCTGTAAACTCAAAAGAAATATTTGTCCATATTTCATAATTTGGATGATCTTAAGTCTCGTAAAATTTAGTGTACGCGAGTTATTATATTCATAGTCAAACGTATATGAAACCGGTTTTTTTATTAATACATAGATATTACCGAAGACAGGCTATATCATCATCATCATCAGCCCGGAGACGTCCACTGCTGAACGAAGGCCTCCCCCTTAGACCGCCACACTGTACGACAACCTGCCATTTGCATCCACCGGTTGCCTGCGACTTTTACAATGTCGTCGGTCCACCTAGTGCGCTACCTTCCTACGCTGCATCTTCCGGTTCGCGGTCGCCACTCAAGAACCTTTCTTCCCCATCGGTTGTCAGTTCTTCGAGCGATGTGGCCTGCCCACAGCCACTTCAACTTGCAAACCTTGCGAGCTATGTCGGTAACTTTGGTTCTTTGGCGAATATCCTCGTTCCGGATTCTATCGCACAAAGTAACTCCAAGCATAGCTCTCTCCATTGCCCGTTGCGTGACTCTAAGTTTCTCCAAAAGGCCAGCAGTTAAACACCACGTTTCAGTTCTATATGTCATCACCTGTCATCATATGTCCAATGTCCATGTTGTGCCCGTACCGGTTGTCGTTGGGAACGATACTCTCGAAGTTGTTGACCACTACAACTACCTTGGACAGATTGTTCAGTTAGGTAGGTCCAACTTCGACAAAGAGGTCACCCGAAGAATCCAACTCGGATGGGCAGCGTTCGGGAAATTGCGTAATATCTTCTCGTCCAAAATCCCGCAGTGTCTGAAGACAAGGGTATACGACCAGTGTGTGTTGCCAGTGATAACATATTATTTTTATACATGGCTTACTATTGTTCACACCAGAATCCACACTAACTTACCTTTATAACTCTGGAACCCTTGTAGCACTGGTTTTGAGATTTGGCATATCGTAACGACCAATGGACGACAAAATTTTGGAATCAAAACCACGTCTCCATCTCTCACCGTTCGCTCGCATGAGAGGTGAGGATTCTGGCGTGAGCTTCACACCAGAATCCTCACCAAGCCCTACCTATAACTACAAAATTACGATGCGACTCATTATCTCACATTGGTGTGTTCATGTAATTATGACCAAATATTTGCATTTTCAAAACCCATTTTTATGAAGTTTTCAGTGGTAAGGATTCTGGCGTGATGCACATTAAAAAGAATGTTGTAGAGAAGGAACAGAATGTGAGCATTTCTGCGAAGACGAATGGGGAGTCACTTGAGCTTGGCGCGAAACTGAGACATACGGTCATACTTGCGTAAACCAAATATTAATCATATGCAGAAGTTTTGAAGGCGCTCAAATTTGTTAAATTAGTCTTCAGTGAGATCTAAGTAATAGACATCGGCGTAGTCTAGAATAGGGAGCAGCGGCGAATGCACCCTATTTTAAACTACGCCGATGTTACATAAATAAAGAGCCCTTCAAGCATTAATAGTACATACATAGTAATTATTTTATCTTTCTACGGTGTTACTGATTTATGTGCTCTATCTATTTATAGACGCGTTTTTTATTTTAGGGGGATAAATCTTCTGGACGCAAAACTATTATCTTTTTCGCGACTAAACGCCTCATTTTATTTCAGCGTGCTAACTCTTCAGTGTGAAATCTTCTAGAGCAAGGTTTTGTCATGGAAATGGAGACTGCGACCCGATGCAAATGACTGAATAATCTGCTCATTGAGATGCGGCGATGAGAACCCTGTTCCAGAGAACACGACAGTTGTTTACCATCGATTTGACTTTACATCTGTCGCTCAAGGGACTCAATTGTTCCAACTATTGTTTTCTCTGAGGTTTTATGTATCTGCATACGTATATTTAGTCAAATATAAATATATAAAGTCAAATAAATAAAAATATATATAAAACTAGAGGTCGCCCGCGACTTCGTCCGCGTACGAAAGAAATTCAGCCCGCTCCCAAAATTCAACACGTGTTCAAAATCAAAAAAAGAAGTCATAAATTTCCAGGCGTGCAAGCTGGTTTTAATTCTGTACCACAGTTTTTGACCCACGCTCTACAGCTCTGAAGGCAGACATGCTACCAACTGAGCTATAAGGCTGTCATAGTATTATTAGAGTATATATCTTATAGTATTAGATTAGGAAAAATCTTTATTTATTTGGAAGGATAGGTTTTTTTTATAATGAAGTAATACTTCCATATTTGTTCCATAGAAATTTAATTAAAATTGGTTCAGTAGTTTGGTTTCAAAATAACTAGAAAAAGTATGTCATCAAAGTACACGAAACTGTGTGTTGCTTTGAAGGTTGTTCTTTTTTTTTTTTTTTTTAATGGATGCTATTACAGTTTTTTTTCACGGGTTTGAGGCTGATCTTATAGTAAACCGTATAGATTCCAGTGAAAGTATTGAGTTACATATTTTATTTAAAGGCTTCCCGGCGAATGGTATTAGGTATGCCGCGACCACCTCACCGCGGCCGCAATTTTTCCTCATAAAAGATAAATTCCTCTTACAACTTTGAGTGATCTTCGTGCGGTTATACCTAATTTTACGAGTAAAGTTTTGCTATTCGCCCCGTTCGGACTTGGCTACGGAAAATGCAGCATTAATCGTAGAAAATCAGTATTGTTTGTGTTAACTTGATGACGAGTATCATGAAGTAATGAGGCATCATCATCAGCCCGGAAACGTCCACTGCTGAACGAAGGCCTCCCCCTTAGACCGCCACACTGTACGACAATCTGCCATTTTCCATCCACCGGTTGCCCGCGACTTTTACAATGTAGTCGATCCACCTAGTGGAAGGCCTTCCTACTTTCCTACGCTGCGTCTTCCGGTTCGCGGTCGCCACTCAAGAACCTTTCTTCCTCATCGGTTGCCAGTTCACTCGCGTAAGTGAGTATGTATGAGTAGGTAACCATATTTCAGAAGTTGAGGCTTATATCTCCATTGCCAGTTTATACCTATACTCGAATTCATAATCAAATGGACTAAACTGACGTTTCGAGTGTTGTTACTTTTTGGCAAAATTTATATAGTGCTGGGATAAAAACATTAAGTTTGTTAACTTATGTTAGGAAACTCAATCTTTTTATTAACTTAATGTGCTTCACGTAGGTGGCCGCTGAGATGCTGTTCTATAGTGAAGAATCAGCAAACATAGTGTAGCACGCCTTGAGACTTGATGGAATGACGACATACGCGTAGGACAGCTGGCAGTGGCAGCGGATGGCTGAAGATTGGGCTGAGTGGCGTGCCTTGGGAGAGGCCTATGTTCAGCAGTGGACTATGATAGACTGATCATGATGAAAATATGGTTAATCATGTCATCACAATCGGAACCATTACCAAGTCATGGCGCGCGATAATATACCATACTTATTAGGGTACCGATGGGCCGCTTCATAACTCGTGATTTGGTTTCGTTAACGGCTATAGTTGAGCTTTGGAGGACTGCCGATTTAGAGCCCTTTGACTGATGATGGACCGGCTATCGAGGATACAGTAAATTTATCATATAAATTTACTGAGAGCAGATAGCTTATGGCGAAGTTTGGACGAGCATCCTTTAAACATAAATTAAGAACAAAGTCATTTTTTGTGCGCGAATAAATCCCGGTGATAATCAAAAATTTTGTACAGCAATCCTTCGCCTTGCTAATTTAAGCTCGGTCTAACATAAATTGTAAACAACAACATAACCTACAAATCTATTTTCAGGCCGTCAAAAGCTGTATAGATTCTTAAAACAAGCCACAGAATCAGAAAGTATTTTTCCTTGGTCTAGATTATCCACAACCCCTCCATCAAGAGCAGATAGAAGCAACGATTAACAAGAAAACTAGATTTTGCCACATCCGGACTGCCGCTGGCGCCATCTGAGAAAAGGTTTGCCTGTGGAACCTCATTATACTGAAGCATGTAATTTGGCCAAGCGCCGAAGCGAGGGAAATCTTTGCAACAACTCTCTAAATTTGCTTTCATCTGTCCGGATTTATCTGTGTAGGCTCTATTGGTACTCGCGTGTAGGTCGTATTTCAACTAATCTTGACAAAACTTGGTATACAGAGTCCACCTCGGAGAAAGGGTTTCCAGCTTAATAACATTTCGCTGGGGCCCACGATTTTGTTTTTTATGTCATCGATGTTTATTTGATACTCAATTCTAAACAGGAGTTTCGAAAAAAAAGCTAAATCGGTCAAGAGATATAAGGTCCCATTTCAAGATCTAACTATTCGCAAACTACTAGTAAATAAAAATGTGAAATAGACAAATCCAACCTTCCCATGAATAAAGTGAGCAATTCCAAAGTTTCAATGCATTATCTGTGCAATGCAACGCAACGTAAATCAATTACCAACTCAACGCAACATTAAATAGTTACCAGCCTGGAACTATGTGAGAAAATTACATCCCGTCCATAACTGCGTAGTTTGAAATAACGTAGGATACCGGGGAAGGTATGGACTGGGGTAGAACGGTCGTAGACTTACTTCGACTATGATATAAAAAAATACATTCTCAATGGGATTCCACAGGCAAAACTTTTCGCTGTTGGCACTAGTAGCAGTCCGGATATGGCAAACTCAAGTTTTCTTGTTAATCGTTGCATATAATTATATATATTATAATTACCCAGTATTCATGTTTATTAAACATGAATTCCTGTTCGTTCTTTACTTTACGTTGAGGTTGCATGATAATGTAATTGGATATTGTCGAGCAGGTGGTGTGAAAATCATTATTTCGACATGCTGCCATGAATTCCACATGAACTGTGGAACAAGTTAACCTACAAGGATGACATCTCAGAAGATTTTTTTACATCGGATTCAAGGTGAATGTTGAGAATTGAGATATATAACCAGGCTTTGCATTTAATCGCTCGTTTCTAATAAATAACTATTGTGTTTTTCTTTTTTCATAATATATAGCTGCATATGCTACTTGAATGTATTCCTGCGAGATGATAGTCCAAAATATCGCAAATACCGGCTAGGGCTGGCGGCGCGGCGCAGCGATATTGCATATTTGGGCGCTACATTGAAATCTAGGAGAGCCCACCAAACATGTAAGAGCCATGTTATAATTACATCGGTAGGTTGAGAATATATTATTTAGCTACTATACCTATAAGCAAAAAGAACTGATAACCGTTGGGGAAGAAAGGTTCTTGAGTGACGACCGCGAGCCGGAAGACGTAGCGTACTAGGTGGACCAAAGACATTGTAAAAGTCGCGGGCAACCGGTGGATGCAAATGGCAGATTGTCGTACAATGTGGTGGTCTAAGGGCGGCTTTCGTTCAGCAGTGGACGTCTTCGGGCTGATGCTGATGATGATGATGATACCTATAAGACACTTTACTAAAGGCATGTAACATTTTGGCCTAGTTCATACAAGGAAGTATGGGGACTTTGTACCAATATACCAAACCTGCGTATGGGAAATATCCTAAGTCTTTACAATAAATCAAATTACTTATTAAGTTAATTTCATTCTCATTTTTTTAGATATTACAGACTTTATTTGATTTTCCGTGGCAGCCTAGTTGATACGCTTCGACTTGAGATCATGACTTCGCGGGTTCAAATACCGGGCGCGTAGTTCTTTGAAATATATGTAAGGATTTTTATACCACTAGCACTGGCAGGTTTCCTGTGAAGGAAAATACCGTGAGGATAAGAAATTCAATGGCGTATGCGTATTTAAATAATTACTTTAAAACAAAACGATTACATTTTTTTCAAGATATTTCCAGTAATTTTGATGTAAAAACCAAACTATCGAACCGATTTCGATGAAATTTATATGGGATCACTTCACGTACCAAACAAAAAAAAATTATTGGCCGAGTAAGCACGTAACAAACACACAAAAAACACGTACATAGATTCGAATTGAAAACCTCTTTTTTTGAAGTCGCTTGAAAATATCATTCGCCCTTCAAGCCCAAGTTCGCAGTCGACTATTAATAATGCTGAATTTGCTATATTACACTCCAAAGAATTTATTGGCACGGGCCCGGGCCTTGAACACATAAAGATCGTCTCACGATTCCGAGTCTAGCATAGTCTTCCGATGTTACTTATAAGAGAGCAACTTCTCCAAGCTTCTCTAAAAAAACCGTACATACAGCCGAACATAGAAAGACAGATAAAATAGACAAGATAGTTAAGATAGTCTTTTTTTGAACTCGGTTAAAAATAAAAAGATTTTCGTAGTGGTTGGACTCTACTGCAGAGTCGGCCTGGGGAAGTACCACACCTTTGCCCCTTATTCAACCACCAAGCAGTAGTGTACATGCATTACTGTGTTTCGGTGTGAAGGGCAATGTTACTAGAGAAATTACTGGGTATGAAGAGATTTAACATCTAATATCTCAGGGAGACGAGCGCAGTACAGTGAGGCGCAGGATTGTATTCGCTAGGTCACAATTCAGGCACTGCTACTTTTATAGGCAGGCGTGACGCTTACCACCAGGCGAACGTCCTCGCTAGTCTCGGAGTAATAGAGAACCGAATCTTATTAACAGGTCCCATTAATCACTGGCTAAGCAGTGTGTAAAAGTCAATCAATAACATATCGGAGGAGCGTCGTGCTCCATCGATCAGGGGAAAGAGTACAACTTGTCAGATTGGAGGGTGATCAGTCAGCCCTCCATTACGCACGGCTCAGTCAATCACGGGCCTGTTCCCGTTAGCGATACGACGTCCGGTTTTAGGAAATATTTGTACAAAACATAACTTCTGGGTAATGAAACTACCATAGAATTGCTCAAAGTGATCTGTGATAATGCAGTTTTTGTGGTACTTACAGTATTGCCAGTATTATTATCTTTTATGCATTCGACTCGAGACGCGCGGGTCGTTCACCTGGTGATAAGCGTCATACCTGCCCATAACAGTAGCAGTGCGAGAATTATGAACTTGCGAATAGAATCCTGCGCCGCACTGCACTGCGCTCGTCACCCTGGATATATCTGGGTCCCTCTGAGACCCAAGGGACATCAGGGTCAGTTTATCCCGTGTTATCTTCTAGAGTGTCTTGTTCGTATTACATTCCATAAAAGCCGTCACACACGACAAAGATGCTATAATATTTCATGTTAGGATAAAATATCGCTCGCCATACAATTTTGTAATACTTAGGTATATGTTATCTTCGTTTGTGCTGGCAATGAAATGTATGAGTAGCGATATTGAAATATGTTCTAAGATAATAAATAATAATAATAATAATAAGATTTTCGTCGTATCGCCATCAGCCATAAAACGTCCACTGCTGGATGAAGGCCTCCCCCTAAGGTGTTGCTATAATCCCCACGCTTGGCTGACGGATTGGGGCATCTTCATCGTATGTGACGGCCAGGCCCTAAATTAAGTTTTCATGGTAATCAAAATAATAAATAAATGTTGGAGGACATTTTACACACAGCGCCATCTAGCCCCCTATTAAGCAAAGCTTGTATTATGGAAACCAGATAGCTGATATAATACTTATATATATTTATTTTCGTAAATACATACTTATTATACATACTACACCCAGACACAGAACAAACATCTATGTTCGTCATATAAATGTTTGCCCTGGGTGGGGATCGAACCCACGCCTTACAGCTCTGAAGGCAGACATGCTACCAACTGAGCTATAAGGCTGTATGGTATGGAGTATTGACTAGGATTTAGAGAAAGGGTCGGTTTGGAAAGAAACGTTCTGAAACTGTTTTTGCGCCTAAACTATTACAAAATTCTAACAAAGTTTATATTTTCATAAAATAAATACCAAAGTTTTAAAGTTACATTTTATTTTGTTTTTTTAAATGTTTTTTTTTTGTTTTAGGTTAATAATACGTACCTCACAATTTGACGAGGATAATCGTAAAAAAAGTGTTTGTATTTTGTTTTGTTATAGGTACCTTAGGTAGGTTATAGGGTACACGCCCGAAAAACGTGGTGAAATACAGTATGTCGCGAACATTTTGTCCATCTAATGACGTGATACGAATCGTGGTAAAATGTAAACAGGCGCCAGTCGAGATGAAGATAGATCGCGGCAGACGCGTGGTCACGTTGTCCGCGAGCTTTCAATGCAGTGATGGATAGCGCAATCTGTAATGTTATACCAAACACTGTTGAGTATTTTAGCCTTGTCGAGTTTTTTGAAACAATATTACAAACTTCTTGCCTTTACAAAATCTACCACTTCATCTCTATGCCACTTCGGTTTCTCTATTTAAGTCTGTCAATTTTATACCAATGTAGTTTAAAACACAAGATATTATTATCAGCCGTTGACCCCTGACCGTCAAGTACCTTTTTACGTATTATCAACGACGATATAAGTACAAGTCGTCGGTGGTATTATAGAGATCCCCCAAGTGGTATTGTTTATGCACACTCTTCATAATTCTTGACCGAGTGAACGAAGTCTCTGAAACTACTGGCAAAATTTGCTTCCATTTGTCCGGATGTATAATAGTATAAATTGATATTGGTACTCGCTTACAGCTCGTATAAATTGTTCAATTAATCCTGACGAAACTTGATATACAAGTTCTACGATTTTACAGAATTTTTCGTAATGCGCGAGTTTTGATTACGAGTAAAAGGAATCTATAAAATTGTAGAACTTGTACCTATACATACCGCGAGGTGTGCTCGCGAGGTCTACTGTTCCCCAGAGTGCTGGTAAACCTTTTGGAAAATACTACAAACTACAAAGACTATTTATACTACTTAGCCTACAACACAAAAAAAACAAAAGGATTGTGTCCAGAACAGATTGTACCAGATAAATTACTGGGTATGAAGAGATTTAACATCTAATATCTCAGGGTGACGAGCCCAGTGCAGTGCAGCGCAGGGTTGCGTTCGCAAGTTCACAATTCTAGCACTGCTACTGTTAGTGGCTGGCGTGACGCTTACCACCAGCCAAACGTCTTGCTCGTCTCGTCACTTAAATGTATAAAAAATAATTTCAAAAAGAGCGATGAAAGTCTAGAGACAATCCAAATGCTCAAACCCACTACCAGTTGGCAGCGTGCCCAGCCTGCTGACGGCATTGCCACGTTGAATGGCAATGCTTATGCGTTGGGCCAAATAAACACCAGCATTTTTATCACGCGTCGCGTCGACCAGGCACTCGGATATATTTTTGAAAAGAGGATGAGCTCTCGATCCCCACGGACCCAATGCTTCAACACCAAATGGTTCAAATAGGTAACCTCTACCGAGGTTTGCATATTTACGCCACTTGTGCTGCTCCGACGGATTTGTCACCGCACCAGCCCTACTCTGTGTCTCAGGAAGATGAGACGGTGCCAAAGTATCAACGAAAGTTGCGTCCCATACAAGAGGCCGTCCCAAATTCCAAGGCACAAGGTGTCATAGCGTCTGGTCTTTTGCTATAGTCGCACGCAAGACCGCTCGGTTCGAGCACAGCTGCAACATTGGCGGGGGAAAAAGCCCGGCGTATGATATAATTTAGGCTGGCCTGACGGTTGATTCGACCAGTGCTTCGTGAGCAAGAGAGACTATGGTGACCGAGCTGATCGACAGCAGTACCATATTTGCAGCGATGGGCCTCATAGCACCTTGCACCCAAGCGCAAGCTGACAGCTAGACGAAATGCAGTTGGGTTTAAAAGGCTTCCTGTGTTAAAGTAGAGAATAGAACCTACAACCAGAGACCTGATTCCCATACAGAGACAGCAAGAATACGAGCGCGATCTGCGACCCTAGTACACGTACCTATCTAGAAGAGATTTCCGTGCTAGTTCACAGATCGGCCGATCCCACAGTCTCTGCGAAGACAAAGTCCTCGGAAAATGAGTATTTGGACAAGCCTGAGCTCCAAACATTCTTGGCCTCATTGAAATGAGCTACTACTTCATCGAAATGGTCTAAAGAGGGTGCAAGAATTGTAAAATACTTAGATTATCCGTATTTAGCCTTTGTTGCATTTTTTTGTATGACAGGACTTTTTTCGTGTAGTCAAGGTTGGTTTCATGGTACACGTTGTTCATTATGAAGTGAATGACCCCTTAGATCATGCCGATGCATCCAATGCCATCCTGTATAATAGCCTGCTTCAATTTCAAACAGGTACATAATATATGTAACTATAGTTTCGTACCAACTCCTAACAACATTAAAGATATCCTAACTCTCATCACTGCACATCCGAATGCACCCATTGTGATGCTTTATTCATAGCCTCTACCTGTCATAGAGGATAACAAATCAGTCTTCGAGCATTGCAGCCACACAATGGCACTGCAATAAATAATGCTACCTGTCGTTACCCACAATACCATCTCGGTGACACGACAACGCTATGAATAACTAGTGTTCCGGGTTCAGTTCCGGACTAGTTCGGAATATGCCGGATTATGCCGTTCGGTGTGAACCAGGCTTTACATTTTTAATACGGTGATTTGTGCCTTAGTCGGGTTTTTTTGCAGTAATCGGTGGGATTTGAATGAAAAATGTTCGAATATAGATTGCACTAGCTTCAAATCCGTTGCAACGTTTTCTAAACTATAAGCTAAAATTGCTCAATAATCAAAAATATTATTAATTTTGTATTATTTAAACGGGATTACTTCTACAAATGTTTCGATCACTTAACAAAAACCAACACAGTTTCCATATTAGTATTGTCAAAACTTTTGTTTAGTTATGAATGAAATGACACAACAGTATGTTGTATAGTATGTACAGTGAAATTGGTGTAACAAAACATTCAAATACCTACATTATTAACGTAACCTTTAAAGTGTAGCAAAACGCCAGTAAAAACTTATACACATCGTCATAAGATTGTTAAAAGAAGACGTTTATTGTAGACGATTAAATGAGCTTAACAAAATAATAATTTAATTTGTTAAGCTCATTTAATCGTCTACAATAAACGTCTTTTTAAGCTTCTTTAGCTTTTAAGCTAATTTTCATTTGCTCATTCATTTGCTTTTTACTTCATACCACTGTTCACATAATTTCCAGTTGACGATAAATGTTATTCAAACATGTTATTCACTATCTGGACACGCATGAAGATTCTAACGTGCCCAGATGGCGAAATAACAACTGATACCAATTTTGAGTTTCACCAACTGAACACACACGTGTCCAGCCCCTCGAGTCCACTTGGTGAATAACCCAATTATTCAATTATAGTATGAATCCAAGTCCAAATTCTTGTCATCCTCAATTTTTGTTTGCAGCCAATGATTTTAGTAAGTATTTTTCCTCAATGTTTGTAGCAGTGAACTAATACCAAGGCTGATTATGCAAACTCCTCGCATACATTTTTCGACACTCATAAAATCGGTCGTTCAGCTAAATTTTAGCACTAAAAAAGTAATAAAAGTTTGTTAGCATGTTACTCTGTCACGATACACCCTTCCAAAATCTCCCATTATAAGTTAGCGCCCGAAGTCCCGATCCGGATTACATCGTCCGGTGAGTGTGACCGCGGCTTTCCGAACCGTGTGGTCGCGCCTAAGCTTAGCCAGTTTAAACTGGATTAGTAACTCGTGTTTGATATTAATTGGGTTTTAATTCAGTTTTAAAACTGCGATTGAGTCGGTTTTGTTTGGAGTTCGTGGTACGTGGTCAAACAAATGTTTTGGCGACTTTGTTGTGAGGTACGGCAGGAATTTTAATTTGGAACAATTTCGTAAACTTATGATAAGCATGTTAATCGAGTTATAATAATTTTGTATTATGTTTGTGATATTGGATTGGTATTTACTCTACGCCGTCTTCGATGTTTCCAGAGAACTAAGTACAATCTGGGAATAGAGTGGATATATAACATCCAGTCTATGTCCTAAAACTGCATCCAGAACCACCGGAGGACGGGCAGCAGCGTCCTCTGAGTTAACGGTTGTAAGCATTCTGCGATCCCCAAGCCGCCTGCCAAGCGTGGGGATTATGGCAACCCCTTCCTATTTAGGGGGAGGCCTTCGCCCAGCAGTGGACGTCTTCGGCTGATGATGATAACATCTAAAACCACGTGTTCCATTTTTGGGCCACCCACACCCTTACCATAATTTATTACCATAAAAATTCTGAACTTAGCTTGAAGAGTCCCGTTTTTAACCGACTTCAAAAAAGAAAGAGGTTCTGAGGAAGAGGAATTGCGGACCGGTTTTGAAATATTTTATTTTTATTTAAAATAGTATACTCTCGAGGTGGTCCCATATTTAATTTGAGGTTAGTTGTTTTTGTTGTTTTTTTTTAATAACGGTGATTGCTGAGAATAAGTAAGTATAGTCTGTTTTTCTTAAGAGTCCAATTTTGTAAACAACAATGGCGGATTCCATCCAATGACAGCTCAGAGTTATATCACTAATGGCTGTGATTGGGTGTAAATCTGCCATTGTTGTTTACAAAATAGTACCTAAGAAAAACATATTTTAGAGAGAAATGGTGCTATACCATGAATAGACTCTTATTTCTCTTGGAAAACGTGCTGATTGGAAAAAAAGAAGAAAACGTAAGTAATGGCGTGTGACATTTTGGCTTAGTTCCTACAAAGAAGTATGGGAAGTTAGTATCACTAGGTCACCTACAAAAATGTCCTATTATGACCGCATACGACGAGAAAAACCCGATAGAAAAACCGTACGGTCGCGCCTGAAGGCGCTCCGTGCATACATTTTGTACTAAGTCTCGCACACAGTAAGACGCCCGTCTCGACCACCAGTTAATTGTGCGCAGTGTGTTACGGTCAGTCCGGCGCCTTTCGGGTGCCGTGCCGAATCAATGTGCGACCACTATATAAGTCTTTTATAAGTGTATCAGCTGTAGAAACGAAAAGTCTACACAGAAATTTTTGGAACATCCAAACATTCGACCTCAAAAGGTACTCCAAAACGAGAGGGATAATAGCAAAACTTTTAATTACACACACTATCGATTTACACACACTACTACACATCCTATAACAAACGAAGGAAACTTTCTGAAAGGCACAAAAGAAAGTAAACATGAAGTGCTGGTATCATAGACTAAAGAACTATTATAGGTAGACGTCACAGTGGAAAAACTTGTAAGGTTAAAAAAAATACTGCTTAGCTACTCATTGCTGTATAAAATTAAGTCATAATTAATTTTAGTCTTACCTAAAATAATCTCGATTCTTTTAGTCACTGCTTAAACTTCTCTGTCCTTTTCTAGCACGTGCAACTTCACGTCAGAGAGAAGATGGCAGAGCATCTTAAGCAGTGACTAACGGTTGAAAAGTTTTTTTAAGTAAGGCCGTTAGTGTATACACAATATACATAGATGGAAGCTTTGTATAATGGCGGCACTTCAGTTGGCCGCCTAAGGCATAATATTATGCTAAATAAAATGGAACGTACCTACTCGTGCAGGCTCATAGGTCCATTCCTTTTATTTGGCAAATACGGCAAGGCGAAGTGCCAGCATAAGACTACATGCTGTCTATGGAACACTTTTTCACTTATTTTTTTGGGTATTCATATTTTATGTTCCTAATAAAGATCAATTTCAATGACACGAATATTTTATTATGAAAACTGACGTGGTTTTGACACATTTTTGTTTCATTTATACGGGAATACTCACGTTTAATTAAATCGGATCCTCCGACTATAGTTTCGATCACATCCGGTGACCTTTTTCAAAGAGTGAAAACAGAGCCCGACGCGCGTACAGCTGCGTCCTGTTAAGCAGTATCCTATATAATTAAACGTAAGTATTCCCGTATAAATAAAACAAAAATGACACGAATACCCAAAAAATAAGTGTCATTTTTTGAGGGTTACCTAGTGGTAAGTGTTACACCTGACACAGTAGCACTGACAGTAGCCGTGCCAGAATTGTAAACTAGCGACAAAATCCTGCGCCGCGTTTTCTGCGCTCGTCACCCTGTAAAATGTCACCTAGTCGATGTCCTGTCTAAGAGATTGTTAAGTCTATCGCAGGAACACAGCCAGTTTGGTGGTCAGTTAGCTAGTTAGCGAGAGCGTACGGAATAGGGGTTCGTAGCCAACTAATACGAACTTTGGCGCTGCTATTTATCTAATTTCGTTGGGACTATGACTTTCCCAGCTATAAGGTGTATGCGTTGATTAGTTCGCACTTTATGGCGCTTGTCGGTGTATTTGTTATTATATTTATTAGGGTTACTCCTGTTTAACTTGTAATAGAGGTAAGGAAACCACAGCCGTGGAAGCCTAATCGGAAGACCGCTTGACTTTTAATCGTTAGGTCGTGAGTTTGGGTGTCTATAATGTACAACATGATATTTGCCGACAGGATAATGTACGGCATGATATTGCACGGCACGATATTGCACAGCATGATATTCGATGTATTTAAAATAATTCTAAAGAACTGGCTCGATCAAAGGACTTTTTATTCGCTTGACGAGTTTTTTATGAGCGCAAAATTGTAGGTACTTATTTATATTAATTGATGTTTTTTTTTATTTTATCATAGAAAAATTAGTTAATTTTTTATTATTATGTACTAATTAATTAATATTGGAATGACTTTTATTAATATTGACTTGTAATTTAATAATTATTAATAAATATGTTTATCTGTTTATCTGTTTACATGTACACCAATTATCATGCTGTGCATTATTATGCCGTACAATATCATGCCGTACATTATCTGTGCCGTACATTATTGCCTCCCGTGAGTTTAAGCCCAGGCCCGTACGAATGAGCTCTTTGGAGTTTATGTTCGGATATACTCATACCACTACGGCTTTTCGGTTAAGGAAAATATAGTGACCTGCATACGTCCGGAGAAGAAATAGGCTAGATGACTGGTATTTTATTATCCTATTAAAATGTGACCTGGGTGACCTGGGTATGTCCTAAAACTGCATCCAGAACCACCGGAGGACGGGCAGCAGCATCCTTTTAGTTAACGGTGGTGAGCTCTGTGATCCCCAAGCCGCCTGCCAAGCGTGGGGATTATGGCAACCCCTCTCTATGAAGGGGGAGGTCTTCGTCCAGCAGTGGACGTTTTCCGGCTGTTGAAGATTAAAATGTGGCCCATAAATTTAGCTGATTAATGAAAAGAAAATGAAAATCTGATCAAAAATAAGCATTTTAATATCATGCTAGACAGAGAGGCGAAACAGCAAATCTTGACGTCACTTCTCTGTCGCCATATAAATTATATTCTGACAAGTAAGGCGTGACGTAATTTTTTGTTTTGTGGGAAAGGGACAGAGTTGTCTCTACCAAAAACTTTAAACGCTTATATATCAGAAAACATAAATAACCCATATAAATTATGTTTTCAATAAACATATTATATTTACTTAAATTCTTCATCGAAGCTATTGGTTTCAACGATTTAAACATCAGTCATCTACCCTATTCAATAGTACTTACGTGTGAATTCACTAACCTACAACTGGGCCAGCGTGGTGAATACAAAGACCTATATGTACGAAGTACATATAATTATATCGATGGGTGAATATGGCCCATTCGCCCTTCGAGGGAAGCCCTGACTCCAGCACTGCAGTGGGCAATAGGCTAGATGACTGATGTTTAAATCGATGAAACCAATAGCTTTGATGAAGAATTTAAGTTAATTTAGTATGTTTATTGAAAAAAATATTTTAATCGGTTAATAATGTTCTGATATATAAGCGTTTAAAGTTTTTGGTAGAGCCAACTCTGTCCCTTTCCCACAAAACAAAAAATGTCGTCACGCCTTACTTGTCAGAATATAATTTATATAGCGTACTGACAAGTGACGTCTCGATTTACTGTTTCGCCTCTCTGTCTAGCATGATATTAAAATGCTTATAAGTTGTTTATTTTTAACCAGATTTAATATTTTTTGTCATTAATCAGCTATATTTATGGGCCACATTTTAATAGGACAATAAAAAAAACCAGTCATCTAGCCTATTAAAATGTCTGGTTTTGCTTATTATTATGCTATAGAGGTAAAGATGACCTTACTTACTCCTAATAATCTACTGCGGCATAAACGAATCTGTACCACATAACGGATTACCCCTATGAAAACTGACGGGCTAACTGTTTTTGATTAATTTATACGGGTTTGATTATTCACATTTAATGAATTCTTTTCCTTTTTTTATTTCCCTTGGAGACCCCCACTTGAAATACCCTTTTTGCTCTCACCACAGACTTTTTTATTGTTTAGATAAATTATTGCACGTACAAGGTATATGGTTATCTAGAGAATTCATCACCTACGGTTTTTTTACTCTACCAAATTTGGCCCCAAAAGAAAGCAAGCCAACACTACGAGATGAGTTGATCGATAGACTTAGCCCAACTCAGCGGTGGAGATTCGAAAAGTTCATTCATTTACGGAGGTAAGGCCTTTAGCACACTCTCGGCGTGCGAATGTGACGCGATGTCAACGCTATTAATGATGTTAAGTTGGAAATTCGATCGCTGCGCTGACTCAGTAAATCAAATGTTAATATTATTTATCGAAAGATCTAGCCGTAATAACTATTCATTGCTTTTTTATTTCGATATTCAATCAAAATGTAAAAACGGACACGTTCTGAAATTAAACCTCAATAATCGAAGCTTGACACGCATGAATCTGCGTTATTGCTATATTTTTGCTCCGCTAAATGTGGCCCTGAGATGGGCCTATAGTTCTTCAATAAGGTATTATTTCCTTTCTTGAAGAACATCACCACCACACTCCTGTGCCATGCTTCAGGCGTAGTACCTTCGTGAATGACGGAATCGAATAACTTCTGGAGGACTAAAAGTACCGGTTTACCACCCGCTCTCAGTAGTTCTGTCGTTATTCCGTACTCACCTGGCGCCTTGTTATTCTTAAGCTGCCTGAGAGCCATTCTAATCTCGTACAGGCTGACGTCTGGGATGTCCTCAGTGTAGAGTCGGATCAGTTTAGCTCTTGTGTCGTGTTGAGGTGTACAACTGTCCATAAAACCTCTCGAGCTCTATAGTGATAGAATCCGGAACGAGGATATTCGCCAAAGAACCAAAGTTACCGACATAGCTCGCAAGGTTTGCAAGCTGAAGTAACAATGGGCAGGCTACATCGCTCGAAGAACTGACAACCGATGGGGAAGAAAGGTTCTTGAGTGGCGACCGCGCACCGGAAGACGCAGCGAAGGAAGGCCTCCCGACCGGCCGACATTGTAAAAGTCGCGGGCAATCGGTGGATGCAAATGGCAGGTTGTCGTACAGTGTGGCGGTTTAAGGGGGAGGCCTTCGTTCAGCTGTGGACGTCTCCGGGCTGATGATGAAATGTGGCCCTATCTCATTCTGTTTTAGACTAATGATTGGTCGCAGTGGCCTTAAGTAAATAGAAATTCTTATTAAATATGTTTTGACAAATAAGTATTGTATACAAACTTATTTTTTATTGTATACGTTTCAACGGCTCCAAGCACCCAAAGTAAAGTTCTGCACGGGAACGTGGCGCATGCAACTGCGCCGAAATAACGAGACTTCGTTTGACAGCATAATCGTGGTAAATATTCTGTCAATCATCATAGAATTCAAGCAGGCATTTCTGATCGCCTAATGGAATCTCGTTCGCCAGTCAGTGTAATAAAGCCTTAAAGTACGCAACCTCCCTCCAACTTACCCCCCTCCTGACCGTACGGATTAAGCTTTTGAACAATAAAAAGGTTATTAGGAGCAAAGCGTATTTTCGGGACTAGATAGACAAGAAATGTTTGAAAGTAGAGAATATTTTTACTCGATAAGATATACTTTTTTTTTGCGAAATAACCAGATGCTCAAAAACCTTGTGACAGAAATTAAAAAATATGTTAAAATAATCTCAAGGATTCTTTGTGTTTCTGGGTTGTTCATTTAACAAGAGGAGAGGAAGAACAAGAGGAAGATCTTCCTCATGTCTCTGACATGTTAGAAGATCTTTCTCCCCTTAGCCTCAGTAAAAAAAATTGCTCAAGTTAAAAAAACACATTTTTTTTGCTATTGAGTGACGAGACGACCGAGACTTTGCCTGGTGGTAAGCATCACACCTGCCCATAACAGTAGCAGTGCTAGAATTGTTAACTTGCGAACAAAATTCTGCGCCGCACTGCACTGCGCTCGTCACCCTGAGATATTAGATGTCAAATCTCTTTATGCCTAGTAATTTTTGGTCACATCGCCCTTCATACCGAAACACAGTAATGATTGCACACTACTGCTTGGCGGTTGAATAGCTGGCAAAGGTGTGGTACTTCCCCAAGAGGACTCTGCAATAGAGTCCTACCACTACAACCTGCACCTACGCTGATGTCGTTGAAGTGTAGCTTTATTATAAAAACCTGACAAGACGGAAGACGAGATAAATTTATATTTAATGTTTTCGAATCGTAGCAATAACATAATATTTCGTAGCCTACGAAAACTTCGTAGCAGCTCTACGACAAATACAAATAAACATTCGCTACGTCAATTTCCAAAATCTCAGTACAAATAACGTCTCCCCTCATTTTTCCGCACCAATGCACAAAAACACTTATCTCCGCCATAAATACCCTCTACGCGGGGTTGCCATGATTATGTATCTAAAAGCATGTCACCGCGGAACTATTTGTCATATGCTAAGTGATTTCCCTCGTACAAGCGTACCAACGTCGGATTTGGTGAATCATCGTTATATGTACTTACGTAGCTCATAGCTGTGTGTACTTATGAGCGTTCTTGGATGGTGATATGAAAAATACTTGGTCTCGCTGTTAGATGTTTGCAGGTAACGTATTTAATTTGACAGTAAGGTCTTTTCGTAGACCAATCGTGAGAGACGAATTATAATAGCGTGTGTGAATCTGTCAACCCATACTGGGCCATTGTTGAATACCGCCCAATCCCCCTTCGAGGGTATTTAAAGGCTGATTCATTATATGCCGATTATTTGGCAGTAGGTATGAAACCACTGGTTTTTCGGTGAAGGAAAAAATCGTTATAAAACTTGTATACATGCGGAGAAGAAATTCAATGCCTTATGTGAATCTATCTTTCTGCCACTGGGCCTAGTGGATATGGCTCAATCGACTTTCGAGGGTAGGACTTTATGTCCAGCATTGGACTATAATTCCATGCCGATATATAAAAGGTACGTGCGGCACGTAGGCATCACCATCATTATATCTCCCAGGACACGTAGACAGACTTTAAGAGAATTAGAGGAACGAGGTTATGAGGATCATAAACATACACATAATAATATACTATCTTACTCTTATGTGGCAAACATATAGATCCCTACCTCTATGGTGGCAAGTTTTTTTTTTAAGTTTACGTTTGGGTGCTGTCGCTATCTCGCCTATTATTTAAGCGAACATGCAGTCTTCGATAGAGCACGCCTGCCTAGAATAAACCGATTAACGCGCGACTTGAAGACACCCAGATTGTATTATTCCATACTTTACAGAGATTTCAAAACAATATAATTTTTTTTAACTTAGAATCGTAACATCAAATATTACAGTAACGTCATCATGTATCATTTATGTTTTATATTTTTGAATCAATCTGCACAATACAATCTGAACCACTCTACTTCCTAACTCATATAACAAAACAAAATTTACATCTACTATATTCAAAATTTATGAGCACCCAAAAACACTCGTCGCAAATATGGTGACAAAAAGCTAACATCTCATATCGACGGTAATGTATTCAAGGGCCCCATCGCAGACGCTGTCCCGCCATGTGTCATAGACAGTGGCCCCCAGGGGACACGCAGAAACTGGCAAAAACTGAATATTGCAGATATGTTCGCATTATTGTTGTGAGGACTCGTTGTTAGGGACGACACGGTTGTTATCATCAGCAAAAAGACGTCCACTGCTGGACGAAGGCCTTCCTAAATACGGGTTGCCATAATTCTTCGCAGAATGCTCACCACCATTAACCTGGAGGACGCTGCTGCCCGTCCTCAAGTGGTTCTGGATGCAGTTTTAAGACATACACAGGTCCGACACGATAGTGGTCAAGACTAAAGAAGAATTCCCAAACGTACATACCTACGGTTACAGGAAAGGCTTCAGGCGTCAGAGTAATAATCTACTATTATTAGGTTCAAGCATATACCATAGGAAATTCCAGTGGCGGTAATCTGCTTTTGTTTTCTGCCATTTTTGCGGTGGACGAGGTAAACACGCGTAGTATGGTATAAGCCAGTTTGAATTGCGAAGCAGTCGGCAGCGTACCAAGCATTCGCCGTTCCCTTATTGCCTCGTTAAATCATCATTATCAGTCCACCTTGGTCCACTGCTGAACTGCTTCTCCTAATGCACGCCACTATCCCGATCTTCGCTTTTCGGTTCCAGGCACTACCTACTGTGTCTTACATATGTCGTCACTCCATCGTCTACACTACGTTTGCCGGTTCGTTGTCGCTATTTGCTACTCTAGAACGCGTCTACCCCAAAGTTTATCGGTTCTGCAACAGATATGACCGGCCCATTGCGACTTCATCCTATGTCGGTGACTTCAATTCTCTTGGTGAATTAGGTACCACGTTCTGTTTCAAATTAAATGTCGTATAACAATAGAAACAAGCCCCGCTCACTTATACATAATGTATAAAGGGAGGGCTAGTTTCAATAAAGGATTTTTTGCATGCTCTCTTCCCGTTCAACGATATTGTAACGTCCTCGTTCACGTCACTTTTTGTACAAATCATATTTCGAGAGTCGCTCGTCACTTCAGAGAGAGAATAATTTAGCTAAATCACCATTCAAAAAAGATCATTGTAGTATACAAACACATTTAGGTAAGGGATACCTTGGTAGGGAGGGGTGTACCAGGCCGATAAAACTTTGTGTCTTTTATCCACAGAAAAGCGAAAGCCCTACTTCTTAGGTTAGAACGGCTGTCAAAACAATGTTCTAAAGCAATTGTATAAAAACCGCTGTCGCCAGTTTTACACTTATTTGTATAGAAACTACGACGAAAAAATGGCAATAATTGGTCGCGCATTTGAAGTAAAACGCTCCAAATGCTATTTTGCAACAGATTAAAATTGATCTAATTACGATGCAATGTGATTTGGTTACCTACGCGTCTATTTAAATTGTCTTTTTGAGTATTCTCAGTCTAAAAACATGTATATTGGCAGAATTGTCATTAAGCGCATTTGCACCTAATGCCGGCTAGCGCGGCCCGTCACATTTCCGTTCTATTTACTTATCTCTTCAGTGCTTTTAGCATTATGCGTGTCATAGAGTATGGTATGACCCGTGATATGACTTTACCAAGGATGTTTTAAACAAATAAAACGTACCAGGATGGCGCTCGTAAATTATATCGTAAATGAATCAAAACTAAACTTTAACTTTAGTGTCGTAAAGACGATATTAGACTAATTATAGGTGGAAGGAAACGCGGTCCGAGGGAGATAACACTGCTAGAGCCCTCTGTCTCTTGGTTAGTAATACCAGAGCAATAAATATACTACCTATTGGTAGTATATACTACCTATTGGTAGTATATTTATAACAAAAAACAATTATTTCAGGTAACAGGAATTACTTTAAAAATAATAATAACCCATATTTTAGATACCTTACAGACTAACATACATAATATAAAAATAATCTTAGTTAACACTATTTTGTCTGATATTTTCCTGGCATTGTCGCTTCCCAGTAGCGTCGGAAAACCAGCCCCTTTGGCCAGAAATATGGTGAAAAGAAAGCGCCCTTGTGCTTCGCCGGAACTCGGAGCAAGTAGGACATGAAGTTCGATAACTTGATAGGTTTTTTTTAATTGTCGCCTTTCAGATAAGGACAGAGGATCAGAGTAATATTATTACTCTGAGGGCAGAAGGCTCTCGTAGCTCTATCTCCTTCTGATCGCGTCCCTTGGTAGTACCTACGCAATCCAGGTAAGTAGTTTAACAACAAAACATCCTTAGAGCTTACAGAAAATCTGATATGGTGGGTCGCATCTCAAAAAAAAAATTAACATCGCCTCAACTTCGCTGTTACAAAGATAGAGTACAAATTAGCTTGCACTGAAAAGGACTTATGATTATATTTGTCCCTGCAAAAGGAACCACAATATATTCTATCAGTGTAAAAAAAACACAAAATACAAAAAAAGGTTTATTATTTTTAAGTTTAAGAGTGTTATATTTTTTATCCGTAATTCGAAAGAAATTGAAAAAACAGTCTTTAGCTAAAATACATTTATTATATAGATACTTGTTTTCGTGTTTTATGGATAACACAGATAGATTATTATTGTACTTTCTTTTGTTTATGACGCATTTTCTATGGTAAAGATTATTCTTTACATATTTTATCATCATCATCATCAGCCCGGAGACGTCCACTGCTGAACGAAGGCCTTAGACCGCCACACTGTACGACAACCTGCCATACATATACATATTTTATAGTACTATTATAATATGTTTTTGTGGCGGAACATAACACTGTGTGGTGATGGCGTGCAACTACAATAAATTTACACGAGTAACTTCAAAAAACGACTTCAAATTAATGTGGGCCCACCTCGAGAGTATACTTCCAAATAAAAAAGTTTTTTTTTAAATCGGTCCACAATGGGAAGTTTTCTGACAGCTGTCAAAACGTAGTTCTACAGCCAAAGGATAGACGGCGCTGGCGAGATATGGCCCACTTTTTTCGCATTTTTCTTGTGAAAAAGCAGTTCACTCACCAGCAGTGAATGCTGCACTTCACAGTTTGCGTTCGTTGGTGAAGTGCTTTTCCAAGTTTTCTTGTATATTTAGTTTGAATTCTGAAAAAATATTATTATTACGTTACGTTATTGTTATTATTTTTTGTTGATAGTAATTAATTAATTAATTGGCAAGGCGCACTTAATTATTTGCGTGGAAAAACGAAAGCATAAGAAATACTATGGGCGAGTACTTTTTTATACAAACAATAACCACAAAAAATGCATGACAGATCTGATATAAATGAATTAAGGTTACTTTAAATTTTTTGACCATTTTACTTTGCTTCATTCGTTCAAAATATTCAGAACCACAGACAAGATACAAGATAGTGAATCTGTTCAAGGCCATGGCTCTTCATTGCCATCGAACGGATTTTTATGACCTAAATATATTTTTTATTGGCTGTCAGAAAATCGCCCATTGACGGAGATATGGGTGAACATACATTAAAAAAACATACATAAAGTCGATCATAGAACCTCCTTCATTTTTGAAGTCGCTAGGCACCTATTAAGTAATTAAAAAAGGACCAGGCACTCAATCCACATCACGAACCATTTTACCTGCCTTGAAAATCCACACTTCTACTAACAACCCTGAAATCTGTCTAATTCCCTAATCTAAACAAGTAAAGGAAACTCAATCATCACGTCCGTACAACGTTATTAGACAACGAGTTCAGCGGAACCCTATCTGGAATGCAAACCGCGAGCCAAAGAATCTCATTAGCGGGACGAGACCCGCTGTTCTCGAGACAGGACCTATTCTGGAGACCTTGAGGGTATTAGGATAATTTAACTTCAAGCTGTGAATGAGAAAGAAACTTTCAAAAAAAAGTTTGGTTGTTAGTATCGCAAAGATATTAAAATATAACAAAACTAGAGGTCCCCCGCGACTTCGTCCGCGTGCGGAAGAAATTCGGACCGGTCGCAAAATTCTCAACTTTAAATCATTCCGAGCAAACTCTACCAGCTCTACCGACTCTAACGACTCTACCGACTCTACCGACTCTACCGACTCTACCGACTCTAGCTACTTTATCGACTCTACCGACTCTACAAACTCTACCGACTCTACCGACTCTACCGACTCTACCGACTCTACCAACTCTACCGACTCTACCGACTCGACTGACTCTACCAACTCCCCCCCCCCCCCCTAAGTTCCCCCCTTTGAATGAAATACCCAAATATCAATTTTCATCACTATAACTTCAAAAACAAAGAACTTTCCATACAACATTCCACCCCCCTTTTTCCCCCTTAAATCGTCCGTGTAAAAAAATATTTGAAAACAGCATTTTTTATTTTAAATGAACTATCCAAATCCAAATTTTCGTGACTAAAAGTCCAAAAACAAAGGACTTTCATACAAAATCCCCCCTCCCCTTTTTCCCCACTTGGGGGTCGAATTTCGAAAAATCCTTTCTTAGTACACCCCTACGCATCTAGACGAATACACCCTCCAAATTTCAAGTCTGTACGACCAGCGGTTTGGGCTGTGCGTTGTCTGTCTGTCAGTCAGTCAGTCAGTCAGTCAGGACAGAGCCTTTTATTATATTAGATATAACACCTTCGCGTAGAATAAATAAAATATATAAATATCGGTGTACGTTTCACACAGCGCTATCCCCATACTAAGTAAAGCTTGTATTATGGAAACCAGATAGCTGATAAAATACTTACGGTCTTATGCATGAAAATTGCTTAAACAGTTTCATAACAGCTTTATAGTTATTACGCGTTTTAAACTCATTATAGCCTATTAAGCCGATAAAATGTGTTGGTATGCATAAACCTATTATAACAATATTTTAACTAATAAACCATAGACAAACATAATAAACAGATCGATGTTGCCATTCCCCTGAAATAGAAGAATGAATTCGCTTTACACTTGCTATTCACTACCAAATCTTGATAAAACCACTCATAATTCAATATGAAGCACATAATAATCTGTGGAGTTTGACATTTCATGACATCGACAATCGCAAAATTATGACAGCCTAAGTCATATTACGATTATTATGTATTTGTTTATTTGGCACGGGATTTAAAGTAAATTTGGTTTCTGTTATATTTTTACGAAAAAAGTAATAGCAGAAAAACAAAACAAACGCCAGCGGGGCTAAAATTGGCTAGAAGAAGACAAGGCAATTAGGTAATGGTTGTAGTTTCGGGGTGGGCCGGGTGAAGGTTGCAGCTATGCTCAGAGTTACTTTGCGCGATAGAATCCGGAACGAGGATATTCGCCAAACAACGAAAAACTGACAACCAATGGGGAAGAAAGGTTCTTGCGTGGCGACCGCGAACCGTCCTACGCAGCGTAGGAAGGCCTCGCACTAGGTGGACTGACGACATTGTAAAAGTCGCGGGCAACCGGTGGATGCAAATGGCAGGTTGTCGTACACTGTGGCGGTCTAAGGGGGAGGTCTTCGTTCAGCAGTGGACGTCTCCAGGCTGATGATGAGGGTTGAAACTATTGTTCATGAGAATGATTATTGTTATATTTTCCGTAAAATTTCTTGTTTATCATGTAATGTTTATTCTTACTTTCATGCCAGTGCCCCTACATATGTAAATTCAGAAGCAAATGAATATTTCTATAGGCAGCCATGCTATTATAATCATGGCCAGATACAGTTTATCAAAAAGTACCTAATGTGATAGCAGTAGGAAACCATTGTCGATCCTGTGAAAGTTTCGTCAAATGCTTCCCGGTATAACATAAGCCTCTCCCATAGAGGGGGTAAATGCTATTTTCCCCACGCTTGGCAGGCGGCTTGGGGATCACAGTTCTTCCACCATGTACCTTAGGGGCGCTGCTGCCTGTCCTCTGGTGGTCACAGTTTTAGGACATATCCAGTCCTACAATATGACAATGTGTAGCTATGGATTACATTAGGTCTTATAATATCTTAAGTTAGATAACATTATTATTGTAATTTTTTAGATTATGTTGTAGGAGCTAATAAAACAAAAAACATTGATAGCTGAATTTTATCACAAAATTATTGTTTTGATTTTATAATATATATTTACCTTATTTTCTTTTAGAACCCACCAGTAGCAGATGTGATAGAAACCACCACATAGAAGATCCAGACATGGCTGGGTTATCAAAGTTGTTCATAACTTCCGCAGATGACTTTGAGTGGTTCATCAGTAATAATCCACAAAGACGTGCCAGTGGTTTCAGCCTCCCCAGGAGATTTATAATAGAATAGAATATCTTTATTATTAAATGTACTTGAAATTATTAAATGTTGCATCCTTTAATAAAAACACAATATACTTTACATGAAGCTTTAATCAGTGTGTACATCTTATATAACATCAGTCATATCATCATAGGTACCTACTTTAATAAAATACTCAAGCTTCGTTCGTTTGAAGCAACAATAAGCAACAAAACTAAAATAAATAAGTAAGTACTTGTAGATTATATAATATTAATAAGTTACAAATAACCTGTAATAAGCTAAGCTTAATCAAATATATATTATTATTATTCAAACTTACAACAAAGATCAAGCCAAAATATTATGCTAGTACCTTTAAGTAAGTTGCTAAACAGTGGCAATGATGAAGGTTTTTTTTTTGTGTTCTACTGCAATCAGTCTTCTGACTATGGGCTGTTTCGTTGTAGTATTTTGGTTGTCGTGTAGGAGAAATGATCCAGTGAGCATTTCTTCTTATCTCTATGCATCATTTCTGTCCAATTCCATGATTGTTGTCTATGTAGCCTCTTTTGATAGCTGATGGTAGTAAGCTGTGTCGCTAGCTGGTTTGGATGCATGGTCAGTTGCTTTTTGTATTTAGTTGAAAAGAATTTTATTTCATCCCTGACTGTGTTCATTGTCAATCCTTTATGCAGCTCTGTAGTCTTCAGGAACCATGGAGCATTAGATATGTTTCTCAGAATGTAATTCTGTGCTCTTTGTATGATAGAGGTGTTTGAGTTGCAGGCAGATCCCCATAGTTTAATGCCATATGTCCAAATTGGTTTCAGTATTGTCTTGTATATCAGAAGTTTTTTGTCAATAGATAGTTCCTGCCTAGTAGCCAGTAGAGCCCTTTGTGTTTTAGGTTGAGTTGTTCTCTCTTTGTTGTGATGTGTTGATGTCATAGGTCCATCTAGCGGTCAGCTACATCTGGCAAACATCCTTCTCCTTAGTGAAGATTTGAGGATTACCAGAACAAATGTAACAGTTGGTCGAGCATCTATTTTTCATGTCAGTGTTATTTTATTTAATAGTTGACACTCATCTTGCTCGTTTTCATGCTTCCTTCCAATTCTTATTTAATGTAGGGGAGATAAGTCCTGCTCTGACGTTCCGCTCGGTATGTATTGTGCATTTCCCCAGCCAGCACCAACCAACCTCCTTGAAGTACCCGAGCAAGGCTCTGGGCCGCTGGCATAGTAGCTCCAGTGGGTTAGATCGAAGTATATATGATGATGATGAAAAGCGGTCAAGCTGCTGAGATAAAGCTGCCTTTTGCAATCCGGTATAGCGATTCTCATTCTTTAGTTCTGACACTTTGCACTTGCTTTGCACTACAACAGCACATATATATTTACATACATTTACACTACGGCCACAGCATAACGAACTGCCCGTGGCTCCGAGTTTGTATAAATGAACGTTTTCTCCATAAATCGACTTGGTTGGCGAGATTGCTGCGGCGTATTTTTAACCGAATTCATCCGTTATCAAATTGGTTACATGTATTGTAGTTTGCTGAAGCGTATCGGAGAAAAATCTGTGCTTTGCATGATTAAAGCAAACCACTTAATTCTTCCTACACAACGAATAAAATTCAGAGGAAAGATACTGAAAACTTCACTTTTCTATTCACACTAATTGATTTACAAGTTCAAAACAGCTGATCGTATTGTCGCCATATTGTTTCATAAACCACAGTTCGAATAATAGTTTCTATGGTTATAGTAGGGTCCTGGCCATTTTAAACTTATGAAAGGTTTGTAACACTGTTTAGCTTATAAAGCCGTTATTAAGCGTTCATGCATACGAAAAAATGGACTTCCTGCTATAAAGGGTTTATAACAGGTTTAAAACGTTTGATAACTTTTCATGCATAAGACCGTTATTATATACTACTACTACTTATTATATTATTATTTTTATTGTAAATTCTTACATACTACACCCAGACACATAACAAACGTCTATGTTCGTCTAATAATTTTTGGTCCTGGGTGAAGATCGAACCCACGCCCCACAGCTCGAAGGCAGGCATGCTACCAACTGAGCTACAAGGCAGTCAGAATTGAATCTTCTTTGACTTTACGAAATGCCGATAGTTTCAATATCTGGAGCGCGGCTGACCTTACCTCTACCTACTAAAATATGTAGGGTTATCGCAGCGGCAAGTTAGTCACATTATGATTTTCATCCTTGTCAGTCTTCGCATAAGACGTAAAAATTACTCAATCTTATGGCATTGAAAAGGCATAATACTCATTAACTCGTTAGTATTATATTTGGAAAATAACTATTTAGTAAGTGAAACTTGTCACAAATGTGTTTTTTTTCCCTTCTTTTCTTTATGTTTCCGTGAAAATAATCAAGAGAAAATAAATACGAGAGAGCTAGATCCTCCAAGGTACCTACACCTTGGAGGATCTAGCTGATTATTTTTAAACATCCTAGAAAAACAACAGTTATATTCAGCTGAAAACTAAGCTAGATACTCTACAATACAACCAACCCCACAATAACCCCCCAAACTCTACCTACAATAAGTTTTGTCTCTCCCAGTAAATCTTGCGATTTTTAGTGACTTAATTTCTTCAAAATGTGTTAAAATCAGCATTGTCAAAATTTAATACAACCTTACGAGCAACTGCTGAAACTAACTTGATTTTTAATTGAACCTAATTGAACCTAAATCGAATCGTAATAGCGAATACTTCAGAATACGTACTTATGTTCGGAGCAGTGAAGACATTGCGTCTTTGCATTCGAGCCGGTTCGCTCATTGGAAAATCACCTCCGCCTACAGAATACTGAGTATTGAACAACGGATGCTATTTAAATGCTCATCAAAATAACAGTTTGTGTACCAGATTATTCCAATAGAAATAACAACAGCGTCTCTAAAATTATGCACAGTAAAACTAACAATTGCTTACTGTAGCCTAAGTGTAGTGAATAAAACTCGGTATGCTTTGCTTTAAGCCTAACAATAATTATATAGCATTGTCCAGTTATAAAAGAGTTTATCTCAAGAATCAATAAATAATTATCGTTAATAGAATGTCTCAGAGCTGAAGAATATTTTAATAAAAGATGACACTAATTGGAAGTTTTTGATCGTTAGCATTTACTCTAGCGATGTTAGTTTATTTAGTTTTTTGTATATGGCTTTAGGAGGGACTCCTGTGAGCGATTCTGCATACAAACGTATTTCCCTGTGTTTTTTCCTATATAATGTCCCTAGAACATTTTTTTTAAGTCTCTCTCTACTACTAGACGTGTCTATGTCATTTCCTTTTTTTTTAATATCCCTTCAAATATTTTCATAGTAATTTTTGGAAGGTTATATTTTCTCAAGCAATTCGTTGCTGAAAAAAAGAAAATGACAGAAACATGTCTAAAGTAGACCAAGACTTAATAAATAAAATACATTGCTCTAGAGGCATTATGTATTCAGGAGGAAAATATTCTCCATACAAATGTATTCCCCACGTATGTATGGAGAATCGCTCATCGGATTCCCTCTTTATGCGATTAATTGTAAATAAGTATAGGCTGGGGTATTTTGTTTTTTTATTTGTAATTTAAGTAGGAAACTACGTACCTACTCGTACACTTTCTATCATTTTGGTTCACATTTCGTAAATTTGGTACGCAATTAATTATTTAGCTACCGGCAATATGTTCGTATCGTATCGCCGTATCTGCGTATTAAATCTTAGAATCTAGTGCTCATACGGGATTCCAATACGGGCGTTAGATTTTATCGCTAGTTGTCGCAGTTTAGTGGAAATAATTGGCGGATATACACAAACGAAAACAGACTTTACAGTGTTTTAATTATGCTATGATGTATTTCATTTTCACGATTAAAAATGTTTCTCGTTTTGTAATCGTAATATTTTTTTCTCGTGCGATTTGTGCCTACATTATTACTGTACTGTGCCTGTGAAGATTATAATTTGATTAATTGTACGAGCTTGTTTTATTCTCATCCGACACCACCCACCGACGACGCCCACTGCTAAGAGGATCAACGATGAGTGCTGATGATGATGGTGACGGATCCTCCTCCGTCATATATATATATATATATATAAAAGGCTCTGTCCTGACTGATTGACTGACTGACTGATTGGGTGGGGGTGGAGGGGATAAAAAAAGCGTGAATTTTGGGAGCGAGCCGAATTTCTTCCGTACGCGGACGAAGTCGCGGGTGACCTCTAGTATGTAATAAAAGCAGGTATTAAAAAAAAAAAAAATATTCTATCTGCTACCTGGTTCCCATAGTACAAGCTTTGTTTGGCGCTGTGCCAAATGTCCACAGATTTTTTTTCTTTATCACCTCTATCATAAAACGTAAACATTCAGCACATGCGTAGCTAGATAAGCTCAAGAACACATGTGATTATCAATTCACGTCACAATCGAGAAAACGGTTTAATCCCAAAAACCTTACCTTTCCATCACCTCCTTCGCATTCATAATGTCACCGGTTCACAACAAAAAGTGTTTCTAAGCGCCCATCTACAATTTTCTGCTACAACATTAATCGCGCGCATTGAAAAACTCGGATGATTTCGTCCGGGCCTGTCCGGGTCTGTCCGAGTTTTGTCCGGAACCCATGTCACCCGAACAATGAGCGCGCGATGTGTTATCGCCATTTCGGAAAAACGTGGGACATTGTTACGAATCAAATGTAATTTTTTGTCGTATTCAATTATTCGTTTCGTTTGACTGGCTTGGGACGTTTTCTCAATTTTTTTACCCTATTTTTCATGCTACCATATGGGATGGGCCCATATTAAAAGTTGACATGATGAATACAATGACCTTAATAACACTAACCCTGTACAACGTAACCCTGTACGTGTGAGTTTGGTGCTTCTTCACGCTGTAATGGCTCACTCAACGGATTCGAGTTAAATAAGAATGGTCACAATTAATACAGAATTTACCAAAAAACACATATCTGCCCCTTTATTATTTTATGTACTTAAAAGTACATCAATAAACAGATATTTTTTATTTCGATTTTAATGTTTAACTTGGCTAAATTGCCTTCGCCAGCAAAAACATTGTTATCGAACTTTGCAATCGCTAATACCATGGTATCTACCAATATCGCTTTTAAAAAAAACCACCGACTTCAACTTCGATTGATGGACTTCTTCATATTTTCTAGTCATTTTCATTTAAAAACCAAACTACTAAACCGATTTCGATAAAATTTATATGAGACTACCTCTGAAGTATTACCTATCAACAAAAAGAATCATCAAAATCAGTTCATAATTGGCGAAGTAATCGCGTAACATACATACGAAAAAAAAACAGTCGAATTGAGAACCTTCTTTTTTGAAGTCGGTTGAAAACTCAATATATCTCCGGTCATACCGCGAACGTTTGAAGAATCTTGTTCAAGGAAACTGTACAAAGAACAGTTTTGTAAACACGCTAACAAATGCCAATTACACTCTCATCGGCTTTTTTAAGAATACTCCGTTGCCAGATAACTTCAGTCTTTCAGTCGACACACAGCAAAAACATTTTTACACAGATTTATGATTTAAAAAAAGAATTCAAAACGACCTATAATTAAAACCTACCTAAAAGTATATAAAGACTATTTAAAAATATACAAGCGGGACTTTAATTGTACAAACAAAACAATCAAAAAGGATATTTCCCGTTCCTACCTAGAGTCCTCTCCCATGGCAAGACTGATACGATACTTAAAATGCTCGTTCCACATCCTCAGTATAGCTTTCCTGAGCTATTTCTTCTCTCAAGATAATATAAACCCAATCATACAGAAGAAGATAGCCAGATATCTTCCTGATATCAAATATTTATTGATCTGGAGTACTCTACCTCGACTAAAAGGATATGGTCAAAAGCATTTCATTCAAAAGAACTGTCATGCAATCAACTGCTACTTCACCACAAACAGAAGCTTGTTCGGTGACCTTCGTTATTTTGATGCAATTATCTTTAACCTTCAAGAAGTCAGTAAAGGAGTTCAAGAATTGCCTTCAGTGAGAAATACCTATCAGAAGTATATTTTTGCTGCAAACGACTCTTCAGATAACTATCCAGTCTGTGATCCAGTTTACGATAATTTCTTCAACTGGACTTGGACTTACAAGTAAGTATTAAGTTTGTCTTATCGATTCATTTATCATGATTCTTTATGATATGATACCTTTTTTGACAAGGGGGAATCTTTGAAAAATGCCCGATTTCATTGGGGCTTCAAAAAAGGAGGAGATTCTCAATTGGACTGTATATTTTTTGTAATAAAGGCTCAGCAGCATATTGTTTCGGGTAAGCCCATGCCCCTACGACGAGGGCCATACAACGCTGTCGTCCTCCTCGGGTTGTTTAGATAGTCGCAGCCACAATTCTAACCATCCCGATCATAGAGTTTCCTTTTGGTGGACTCTTACTGCAGGCAGAAGATACCGATGCCGAATTCTATTGCCCCGGCATCAGGGCGAACAACTACATTAAAAAGCTTTTGTCTATAATAATTTTGTTAAAAAAATATATATGCTGGCCTTTATCTGGGCCAGAAAATTGGCCTCGCAATCCAGCGGGGCAACGTGGCCAGCATTTTGGACACATTACCCGAAATTAGAGATATCGATATCGATAATTAAATTTTTAGTTTTTGTTTAGTTTAAATTACGTAGTTTAAAAAATTGAGTTCTCTTTTTAGAACAAATTCCACAATCCCATACAGTTTCATCACAATCTACAACACAGATCAGGAAGAATTAGGAAACAGCTTCAATTGGCGACCTATGGCACCCCTGAAAGAAGACATTTTGCATGGCCACAGCTCTAAGGAGAAAGCTGGGATCATTCTCCTGGACAAGTGCAAAACTAGAAGCAAACGAGAAGACTTCTTAAAAAACCTCATGACGCATTTACTCAAGTATAACATGACTATTGACGTGTTTGGAAAGTGTGGTTCTATGGAATGCAGAAGGATTAATATGAAGCCATGTTTGTGGAGGATTCGGAAATATTATTACTTCTATCTCGCCTTTGAAGACTCTCTGGCAGATGATTTTGTGACAAAAACAGTTTTGTATGCATATGAGAATAATGCTGTGCCTATTGTGTATGGAAAAGCTGCTTATGACAAGTAAGTTATGATATTATTTTCATCACACTTGCTCGTAAAGTGGATCTTATTGCATCGGTTTTAGGGTCCTAATCCAAGCTATTACGCACGCGTGCTTTTTACTTTACATTACGGCACATGGTGCTATAATAGGTATAACCCGGTAAAGTCAAGTTTGTACGTGACTGCAATTAGACGTACGTATACGAAGCACTCTTAATATAGCCGGGTAATACTTACAGTTTTTTTGTAATACCAACAAAGAGTTCTTATGCCTAAATGTCAACCTGCGCGCGCATTACTGATTTGGGCGCCATTTTCCGCAAATGTTTGTTGACGTTTTCGCTGTGTGGTTGATTATTATCAAAAAAAAATGTTTTTCCTCGCAAGTGTGACGAAAACAATCGTATGGAACTCTTGTGCTATTAGTCATTACGCTCTCGGCTTCCTTATCGCACTCGCCTACGGCTCGCGCGCATAATACCGCCTCTAGTGTAATGACCAACATAGCACACTTGTATCATAATGTACTATTACAATACGATTATGCTGGGGCCACATTATCGGGAAGATTCGTGTCGCATTTTCGTGATAAAAGTTCGTAACAAACTTTTGCAGAAGACTATAGTCTGGTTTAACATAATGAAGATTACATAGAATGGTGTCGGCTTTATAGTTTTCTTTAAATTTTAATACTTTGTCTTTGCTCTTTTCTTTGGCGCCAGATATGGTTAGTAAAGTCTAAAAAAATACATAAGACGAACTCAAACTTTGCACTTGAAAAAATAAATTTTAATTGTAAGCTATTTGAATGAACTCTGTCGCGATAGAACCTTTTGATGTAGGTACCCCATATTACTGATAGTGTCTTGATAGAAAAAAAAATGGTATTTACGTAAATAAATAAATAAATTGGTATTTACGTACACCCGATATTTTTTTGACACATCTGTCTCGACATTTCGCAATATTCCCCTAATGTAGCAATAGCCTGGACCTGGGTATGTCCTGGACCTGGGTATGTCCTAAAACTGCATACAGAACCACCAGAGAACGGGCAGCAGCGTCCTCTCAGTTAACGGTGGTAACCATTCTGCAATCCCCAAGCCGCTTGAAAAGCGTGGGGATTATGGCAACCTCTCCCTTATAAGGGAGCCTTCGTCCAGCAGTGGACTTCTTCCGGCTGATAATGTAATGTAGCAATAGCATAACAAACACCAGAATATCCGTTCCCTATTGAATGATCGTTGAAAGCTGCAGGCAGTTACGTCTAAAATATAATTTTTTGCAACGCCATTATCTAGCTCGCCATGATATTCAAGACACCATTATTTGCCAGGTATCTACCACCGGGCTCTTTCCTAAACGGATACACTCTAGGAGAAGAGAAGCTAGCCTTGGCTATGTTCCAAATAGCTTTTGATCCGTCTAGATATGTCCAGTATTTCAAATGGAAGTCACACTACTCTGTCAAAAGTTCGCAGGTTTGTGATGTTTATTATTCTTACCCGACGTAAATATGAAGATTACATAATACGCTTTAAAAAAAATACAAGTGACTTCAATTAAATACGATCCACGAATGCCTGGATGACATGTTCATATTTTCTAGTAATCTTGATTTAAAAACCAAACTTTTGAACTGATTTTGATAATTTTTTTATGGGACCACCTCTGACCTCTTTCTTACCTACCAAACAAAAAAGAATCATCAAAATCATATCATAAATTCATAATTGGCGGAGTAATCGCGTAACATAAATAAATAAATAAAACTGTCGAATTGAGAACCTCCTTTGTTAAAGTCGGTTGAAAATGGTCAGCTATGTATATTCGATAAGTACCTAATAAATAATATAGGTATAATATTAATTTGTTCCATCATATCACATCACACTTCAAAATATTTATACTAGGTAGGTATTCGTAAGTTTGTGAGAAGTAAGTAGGTATATAACTACGTTTGTTTGTTACTTCTTTACCCTGGCTATCGAAAACTATCTCTTTTACCAATTTTACTCAATTTATACAATAAACATTATTCGACAAAATGTACACACACATTATTGGTAATTAACAACCCTTTAAGATAAACTTTTGTACAACTTATTATAATATTCCATAACGTTTAAAATTCGCGAGAAAAGAAATCAGCTCATCCATACATTTTACCGCGAGACTTGAACATTTTCTATGCATGGAATAAATTATTCCTTATTTAAAACTACTCGTACTCGACTTATTAGGTATGTCTATAATGTGTCCTGGCAAGAAAAGGTTTGGTAAACTAAAATTTTATTCCCCAAAGGTTCTCGACGCCTGCTCTCTATGTACGGCCCTGAATAATCCCAATTGGCTGATTCATCACATCACTTTCACCGACTTCAGAGCGTGGTGGAACAAGGATTACGAAAAACGCTGCAAGGAGCCATCTAAGCTGATGCCGTCGTATTATTTGGGATTTTAACTTGTACTTTTTCATATGACAAAATTAGCGAAGATCTATTGATAAAATTGGTGAAGGGGTGAAGCCTTCTTGGCGCTAAAACGCTTCTGATACGTGAGGTCACTACGCTCGGAGGAAAGATTTCCCTCTTGGACAACATTTCACTGTCACGAGGTGTATGCACACATTAATACGTCAAGGCTACGTCACACAAATACATCAAGGCAATGATCTTATACGCTACATCAAGTGTGTTTGTTCGCATGTGACAAACAAAATTGTAGCACCAAGGAGGCTTAACCCATTTTGTAAACAATCATTAGTACATCTATATTTTTTAATATAACTTTTTTTTAGGCACAGTCCTATCCTACACATAAATAAGAAATTATAAACAAAAATGAACAATAATCTCTACCGATACATCTGTATGTATCGGTAGAGTTTATTATAAGATTGTCTACTTTAAAACTTAAATAAATCTGCATCAGAAACCAAGCAATCTTTTTAATCGCAGATTTAAACCTACATTAGTAGGAAATATACTGAACAATTTTAAGGGACATTAAATAGGTACCTATTAAGTTTGTAGTACAGTTAGGAAAAATAACTATCAATGTTGATAGGTTACATTTCATTTATTTCGTTTCGAAAGGTTCCATACATAATTTAGTTTTGCTGTAGTTGCCGCCTTTCGAGCCCACACTGTGGCTCGAAAACATTGTCGAATAATATAAAAACTCAAAACAGGTACCAAGAGTAGGTGTCCTGTATTTTTTTTAAACCTGTGATCACAATTTAGATTTTGAATGAATGCTTATAGCATTTTATAGTCCGAATGCCTCTCTCATAATGCAATCCTATTGCAAGTTAAATTCTCCATAATACTTTAAGTGGTAGGAATTCAAGTTTCTACAGACGCGGATTCAAAAGGGGGTAATGGGTGCTATGGCCCTCTCCTGACCTGAAGCACCTAATTCAGACCAATATCAATTTATTAGCTCTGAAACAGACGAACACACAATTATTAAAATTCAAGTAATGTATGAATAACATTTTGTTTCTTCTAAATAAGTTAGCAATTCTTTAGACCACATCCGGCTTGATGTTAAAATACAGGGTGTTATTGAATTCATGAGCAATATCTTAGGGGGTCACTGAACTCATCATAATGGACAACTCGTACTATTAAAGTAACGCTGAAAACGAGAAAAAAAACAGCTGTCCCACACAAAAAAATCAATAGCAAGTAAATGAAAAAATAAAATGTTCCATACTTTTTTTTCATGATTTCAGCTTTGATATCAAAGTTGTTCATTATGATAAGTTCAATGAACCCCCACGATATTGCTCATCAATTTAATGACACCCTATGATCTACAATTCAGCACGCTTATCTTTAAGGAACCTGTTTATTTAGTACTTGAATACCGGCGAAGAGTTCCATAGTTATATTCTCGATGTGCATTAAAAACAACAACATCTATTCCATTTGCATTTTTTTTTTATACGTTCAAGTGACAAGACTAGCAAGACGTTCGTCTGCTGGTAAGCGTCACGACTGTCACTAACAGTAGTAGCAGGGCCAGAATTGTGAACTTGCGAACACAATCCTGCGCCGCACTGCACTGCGCTCGTCACCCTGAGATATTAGATGTTAAATCTCTTCATACCCAGTAATTTCTCTGGTAACATTGCCCTTCAAACGAGAACACTGTAATGCTTGCACACTACTGCTTGGCGGTTGAATAACTGGCAAAGGTGTGGTACTTCCCCAGGCGGACTCTGCAGTAGAGTCCTACCACTACATAACTATCCATTGCTATAGACATCACTCATCAGCCAAAAGTCGTCCACTGCTAGACGAAAGCCTCCCCCTTAATAGGTAAGGGTTGCCATAATCCCCACGCTTGGCAGGCGGCTTGGGGATCGCAGATGCTCGGTGCTCACCACCGTTAACCAAGAAGACGCTGCTGCCCGTCCCCCGGTGGTTCTGGATGCAGTTTCAGCACGTACCCAGGTCCTATGCTAGACATACTTCCAAGGAATTCAACATAAATCAACATCCATTACTCTACATTACTTTACATTACTAACTCAATGCCATTTGCAAGTAACTTTGTCTTCTATTCGTCAGGTGTCAGAATCGCGAATAAATTCAAATTCAAAAATTCAAAATTTATTTATTTCAGGTTAAGGTACCCATAATTATGCACATAATAAGTTAAAATACACATTATTATAAAAATACAAGAAATTGGCCAAATAAAATCATCAAATCTAAGTTTTTATACAAGAAACGAATGAATGAATGAATGAGTTGAACCGAATTTGTTTGATTAGAACTAACTCTCCGCGAGAAAAGCCCCCAGTCTAAATTAAGCCCTGTACCATATGAGCCTGACTGTACAAAACACATTACCACAAGTGTACAACAAGTAAACACGAGCCAAAATGAGGATTTAAAGTTAAATTAACATCAGAGTTAACGCTGGGTGCACAAGCCGCTAGTAGAGTTTCGATGTTGATTTTAACCTCGTGATTTTAATGCGTTATTTAGAGCGTTCGTGTAGCTTGACTAGGTGGTTCTGGAAGATCACCGATATTGCAACGGACAATCTGGACAGTCTTCGGATGGTTCCTGAGTAGCGTTGATATCTGTGCGCTAAAGTGGGTTGGGTGTCACGTTGTTGGTCCAGCAGGCTAATTATGTAACTGTTCGGGATCGCGATTCGGATCGCGATTTGACATAATTGTCACTTCGCACTGTCACAGCTTCACGGTATCACGGAGGGATTTCTCTCCCTATCGTTAACGAACGAATGCATTGATTTCCTAATTAAGTTAAGCAAATCCGTCGGTCTTTTGGCGTTTCGTCCAGCCCTGCCGGGTCAAATGAGTTTTGGCAGGACAGTGACAAGTGACATTAATGACAAATCGCGATCCGAATCGCGATCCCGAACAGTTACATGATTAGCCTGCCGGTTGTTTGTTCCGCCTTTTCCACATATCCTTACTGGCAGGGAAGATAGTATATTTTTCCACTTTTCGCTACTTGGAGTTACGCGTACACCTGTGTTGGTGGAAAATGTTGTAACCTTCTGTGGATAAAACTACGTAAGTACTAATAACAAGTGCAATAGAGACAAGTATACAGGGTTACGCTTATTAATGAGCCGAACGCAGGTCATTGTAGTCATCATTGTGAAAAACTTTTACTATGGGATTGGTCCCATAGTAAAATTTTTAAAGGTTTTAAAACTTTTAAACGTGCCAACCCTGAAGTCGCGAAAAGCATTCAGAAGCATCAGCTCCTCCATACATTTTTTCGAGGGAGAATGACAAATTTTTATGGAACAGTTGTTTTTTTTTCGCAATTTCCGTGTTGGCCCCATAGTAATAGTTGTTCCCAATGATGGGTACAATGACTTATTTTATGCTTTATAATACGGTTAGGCGTAATCTCATTTTATGATAGTAGCGGGTAAACGGTGGATGCAAAAGACAGGTTGTCATACTTACTGTGTGGCGGTCTAGGCTATCAAAGGCCTCCTTCTTTGTTTAGCAGTGAACGTCTCTGGGCTGATGATGATGATGAACTTTATATTATGATATCCTGTCTCGTTAGCCAGACCGTCTATCCGGGCTATCCGTGGGCTAACCGTGGTCTCCGCGAACTAAATCCGTACCTACTAGTATATGGACGGCTACAGCTTACCATCAGGCGGGGCGTCTACCTTTTTGTCGCTTTTTCTGTAAAAGATAAAATCGTGTGTACCGACCTAAAGGCAGCAATCCCGCCAAATAGGTATTATGTTTTATCGTACGTTTTAATCTCTTAAAATAATTTAACTTTTAATCCGTATTGTCGGATGAACGAAATATGTTTCGGACTGAATGTCTATATACCGAGTGTTAAAGGGATACTACGGATACGCTCCCGAAAATTAAGACAAGTGTTTTTTGTGACAAGACTAGCGAGACGTTTGCCTGGTGGTAATAACAGCAGTAGTGCTAGAATTGTGACCTTGCGTCAAAATCCTAAGCCGCACTGCACTGCGCTCGTCACCCTGAGATATTAGAATATCGTTCGGTAACCTCTACCTATACCAGCTTGAAGACGTTTAATTACAATAATTGTTATTGTCAAAAATATTTACATGCTTATTTTTTTTTGAATTCGCAGCTTATTTAATAGACTATTCAAATAAATGGACCCAGGTCCTAAAATTGCATCCAGAACCACTGGAGGACAGGCAGCAGCGTCCTCTTTGTTAACGGTGGTGAGCAGTGGCGGATTTACACATTTGCCGCCAGTAGGGTATTCCTATTTTGCCGCCCCTTTGACCTCTACAACTCGATACCCAGTAAACTATCACAATCAAATATTTGACATTATTTTTGTTAATGAATTTGTGCACTAATTGTAAATCTTTACACCACCCTTTTCCCGTAATTAATGATAAATTGTAAACCAGAAGATCAATGTGTCAGTTTCTAGATTATTTTTGCAACTCAATGATTTAGTTAAGATTGCACAAGAAATACTTAGTAAATAATAACTACTTAAGTATTTCTTGTGCAATCTAATCAAATTGTTTGCTCCAAATTTGGCGCCCCTAAAATCTGCCGCCATAGGCTCCAGCCTACTCAGGCTGCTGGTAAATCAGCCACTGATGGTGAGCATTCTGCGATCCCCAAGCCGCCTGCCAAGCGTGGAGATTATGGCAACTCCTCCCTATTAAAGGTTAGGCCTTCGTCCAGTAGTGGACGTCATCTAGCTGGTAGTGTAGTGTATAAAGCCAATACGCATGATGACTACAATTTTTTTATTTTCTCATAAAAAAAGCTGATCATCAATAGAGCCTATCCACGAAAACAAAATTTAAAATAATTCAAAAATAAATAAGTTCTAAGTATTTTAATTTCAAGCTAGACAGAGAGCGCGCTACACTGAGCTATGACGTCAGGCCTCAGGCGCGGCATACAAATGCTATACTAACACGTGCTTTGCGAGAAAGGGATAGAGCATCCCCTCTCTATCCACCTAAAACTTTAAACGCTCATATCTCAGAGATTTATCAGCCAATACAATTTCTTATTTCAGTACCTACGTGTAATGTATTTAGTTATATTCATCACTAAGCCTGTTATTTGTCATAAATTAAACATTATCTATTATATATATTACCTACTCATCTTCTTAATTCTTATATGTACTTGCTAAGCTATGCCTACCCTCTGAGTAGATAACTGACATATTAAAAAACCCATGCCCATGGTATCGAATACGTTAGTTATTATTTAAAAGCCAAGCATCAAAGTATAACTTATTGTACAATTCCCAGCTTTTCACGGAAGCTTTCATTAAAAATAAAGGGGATTCCCGCAAACAGCTTAGTATTGGCGGCTTTATTTAAGCTTCAACTTGCTCTCTCTTATAGACTTACCTCACTTACGGAGTCTATCGGCAGCTGCAGAAAACGTTACTTATTTATAACTTAGCTTTTCCGACTTTTAGTTTAGTTTTCATGAGGTTTTACTGTATAGGAAGTACGTAAGTGGCTGTAGGTACCTACTATTGAAACATTGGCAGTCTTAAAACTATACAAATCTTTTTATTTAAGTGTATAAACAAGAAAACATATCAGGTAGGTCAGAAAACATACTACACTACCTATAGGTGATAATGTTTATTCAGTTAATAATTTTAACTTCTTTCCTTTTTGGAAATAACATAAAACAAAAAAGTACTTGGTACACCGTGATCAGTTTCGTTTTTTATTTATTTATTGTAGCCACAGATACCGGGATCAGCATGTGCTTCACGCCAGAATCCTCACCACTGAAAACTTCATGAAAATCGGTTTTGAAAATGCAAATATTTAGTCATTAATTAGTCATAATTAGTCACCAATGTGAGATAATTAGTCGCATCTTAATTCCGAAGATATAGGTAGGGTTTGATGAGAATTCTGGCGTGAAGGTCACGCCAGAATCTTTTAATTATGGTTTTGATTCCAAAATTTAGTCCTCAATTGATCGTTACTATATGCCAAATCTCAAAACCAATGCTACAAGGGTTCCAGAGTTATAAAAGTAAGTTTGTGAGGATTCTGGCGTGAAGATATCACGCCAGAATCCTCACCTGATACTCATACAAAGCATAAGTTGTGGAGTCCAAAATTGGTGTCAAGATTTAGTCAATAATTAGTCGTCGTTGTTTATTTAAAAAAAATGTGGTTACCTTTATAAAAGTTTGATAAAAAGCCGTGTTAACTTCTACATACATTTTTCAAGTCAAGTACCGTCGTATTAAAATTAATAACCAATATTTAGTGTTTACCAGCGGTTAAAATACTAATTTATTTTTGCGAGGGAAACGGATCACGGTATCAGTGCAGACAACGCTCCGGGATCCGTGGCGAACTCAATCTGATCCCGGGATCCGTGCAGACAAACCCTTCAAACTTAATGGCGTCTGTGAACTTAGGCGCAAAGCGCTGCGCAGTAGCAAAAATTAGACGTGCGGTGTCTGCGTGCGGTTACAATTTACAATTACAATCGCAAAGTCTCGCTTACAGCGCACTTCACAGCCGCCAGTTTGAATCAGTCTGTACCTAGTCTTCATTGTAAACAACTTTAACTAAGGGCCGTCACTAAAATTGTGAATAAAAATTGCTGCTCTATGCATTTCTTCAGTATGAATTACATTTTCTGTGGGACAAAAAACCTTGCACAACCCGCATGGTCACGCGTCCATCTATTGGTTCTATATGAAAACTCGTTGATCACATCTCTGTTCCTACTATTGTGTGAGGACAGCAAAATGTTTTTTGTGATATCAGGGTAGGTCTCAAAGTAAACATTGTTCACTACTATGAGTGCAATGAGCTCTTTTTGGATTATTATTACCGTACCGCTTATAACCTCGTATTACATCATTAGGTAACTCGAGATATTGCATGCAAGAACTTCATTATACCCTCTCCCAAATCTTCCATATCCAAAACATTAATTAAGATGCTAAACGAGCTCCCGCTTTCCCATTTCTAGTGAGAGCCAAACATGATGACCGCTCTCAACTTTATACATAATTGCTTTTAACACTTAAATCAAATATACAATAGATACCTACACAGTCTCTATGAAAAACAAACCTCAAATGTCCCCGTGCCAATGCTTACTTATACCTTTCCAGCTAATATAAAAATAGTCCACAAGCGGATATTGTTTCATTTTAATAATTAACCTTAACACCCTGTAATAGCGTTGTAAAACATTTGTGAGCGTGTATAACATTCGACATCGTAGCACGTCACACAATTCGCGCGGTCACACTCGCCTGAGAGAAAAACAAGGCATATTACGCTAATCATGCCTTGTTTTAACGGTAACATTTTCGAGCATCTGGATCTACCCTATATTTCATCGCAGTATAAGCACAATCATATATTGCGGCATTGCTATTAGCAAAATGGCATTGTATTCGTCTAGGAACTCAAGGAGAGCTATTGGGACCATTAGTAATTACATAGTTCATAGTTAAGTACCTACTAACTATGCCCTTGCGATTTTACTCGTTATTACATTTAGGAACCATAATAATTTTTATATATCTCGGGTAAAAAAACTTAAATAAACTAGTGTCTCTCCAACAATACCCATGCCAAAAACATGTCGTTAAATGATGATTGATTCGTAGTAGTACGTAAACGATAGTAACCTATAAATATAGTAACCGAATGTATTGAACCTAGAACAGCGCCTCTGTTGGGCGCAAATAGTAACTTTTTCGTATATAGGTGACTCGCGATTTTGATGCCTCGCCTGTTACAGCGTACAATTAAAATTATATATATTCATGCTATATACCTACTGCATTCATCCAGTGCATAGTAATACAATTAGGGCAAATGTTTAAGGTGTCAGACACTGGCAAGTACAGACATTTGATTCAATGAAAGGGAAGTTTAGACTCTACCACAGTGCACGGTCTACACGATCACACATCCCAATGCCTGCATTAGCCTACCCTCAAAGTATAATTACGCTTTATTCCACCACGGAAGTCCGATGGCCGCTGGTAGTTTTGTAGACGTCACTGAATTTCTTCTCCGGATATATCTTATCCGGATTATGTAGACTTTATCACGATATTTTACTTCACTGAAATACCTGTTGTATGTTTTTATCTGTATGTAAATACTTAAGAAATAACTATGTATAAATATGTCCGAGCCCATAACTGCAAGAAAATAAGGCTGGTTTTCTACCAAAACTTAGCGGGCATTAATATTGGCGCGAACTGTAATATAGTTTTTGTCGTTCTGAGACCATCTACATTTCTAATCCAACTCTAATCTCTGCCTCCAAAGTGCTAATAAATTCTAATTGGTTCAGTTCATTATGGGCAAGACGTGCTTGGTATAGTCAAGGTTATTGAATGGAAATCAGTTTTTCAGCAAGTAATTTCACATGGGCCCGTGGAAGACATCTCATCATCACATCATCAGCAAGAAGACGTCCAGCAAACGACGCAATAAAAAATAAGTTTTTTTATCCCTCGTCTACAATAGTTCTTTTTTTAACACCATAACATAACACCTATCCGTATTTATTCTGTGACCTATCGAAGAACCACATAACCTCATTATCAGCCCGAAGACGTCCACTGCTAGACGAAGATCTCCCCCTTATAAAGGGGTTGCCATAATCCCTTTGCAGGCGGCTTGGGGATCGCAGAATGCTCACCACCGTCAACGGAGAGGCCGCTGCTGCCCGTCCTGCGGTGGTTCTGGATGCAGTTTTAGGACATACCCAGGTCCAAGGTCAAGGTACGAGGCCGTGGAAGATATATACGTCGTCAGATTGAAATATAGATCAATATCGGATTTTATTTGGTTTTAGATTTTATATATTACTTATAAGTACATACACGAAAACAAAGGATCAATTGGCATAGACTCTCGTGTAACAAGTGCCGAACTAATCACTCACCCACCCACCCATCAGAAAACGTCCACTGCTGGACGAAGGGGGAGGCCCCTTAATAGGGAGGTGTTGCCATAATCCCCACGCTTGACCTTATCACTGAAATATAAATGGTAGGAAGCTGCGTAGTGGCACATGCGTATGTAGGGAAATATCCTGCACTACAACTATTACTAGATGCAATGTAGTGACGAGACGAGCGAGACGTTCTCCAGATGGTAAGCATCACGCCTGCCCATAACAGTAAGTAAGTAAGTTCGTATAGGCTGAGTGGCCAGCCCTAGTGTCAGAGTTAATGTGCCGCCCGAAGGCCTCTGACATGGCTGACGATTGTTGTTATAACAGTAACAGTGCCAGAATTGTGAACATGCGAAAAAAAAACCTGTGCCGCACTGCACTACACTCGTCACTCTGAAATAATTATTTATTATCAATTCTCTTCATGCTCAGTAATTTCTCTGGTAACATTGCCCTTTTAGTCGAAACCCCAGAATAAATAATAGTACTATGTACCGACACACAGTAATGCTTGCACACTACTCCTTGGCGGTTAAATAACTAGCAAATGTGTGGGTGGTCATCTGTGATATAGCATCGTAGGTACATGACCACAGTTCACGACTTCAAAAGAAAACTTAGAGATTTTTTCTCAAAGGGAAGTATTAATTTACCTCAGCCAGGGAACTCAGAAAATATTAAACGGGGCTGCCTGTTTACTTTAGAGTAAATAGGTACAGTTTTCAGAACTTCGCTCGGAAATTAGCTTCCTCAATTTTTCTCTCAAATTCTCTAGTCTAAAGAGTTTATCGTAGAAAAAGTTTTTTTAATTTACGACATACGTATGGATCAGCTGATATTTTTTCGCGATTTTTGTGGGACCAGCATAGTAAAATTTGTTTATAATAATGAGTAGGTAGGTACCATTATATAACCTAGAACATGTCCGTCGTTGAAATGAACACTCTGTATATTGTAAATCTTTTCACATAATGAAAATAATACTATAGGTACATACGAGATATACACGGAAAAAAGTAAGTAAGTTCGTATAGGCTGAGTGGCCAGCCCTAGTGTCAGAGTTAATGTGGCGCCCGAAGGCCTCTGACAAGGCTGACGGTTGTTGTCATAGAAACTAGATCAAACAACCGGGACCAACAATTTAACGTGTCATCCGACCCACAGTAGCGCTCAGAAATAAATTGCCACTCACGGTCACCCATCGTAGACTGACCGGACCGTCCGTTGCTTAACATCGGTGATCGTTTAGAATCACCTAGACAAGCTACCCCACGAGCGCTACATACACGGAAAGGTATTACTAAGCCAAAAGGTGTCATCATTATGAACAACTTTACCTACTATGAGACAAACTCTGAAATAGCGAAAAAAATCTACTATTCCCATAGATCTAGTAAAAAAGGGAGATGAGGCACTATAATGTCAAGCAAACATAATTGGACTAAAACAACTAGGTGGGTACATTAATTAATCGGAAGAATTTGAAAGAAAAATTTAGGCGAGTTATAAATAATTCCGTGGAACTTGTTTTTGGTTTTTGGACTATTTGTGCGTCTTTTAAAAACACAGGAAGGTATATTTTATGCTTATTTAGATATATCTACGATAATTGAACCTAGCGTTATACACAAACGCCTGTTTGATTGTAACTAAGGTCAATTAGGTCGGTGGACCTAATTTGTGCGGTCCACGTCAAAGCGCGCGTCCCTTATCTCCCCTTTTTTACTAGATCTGTGACTGTTCCATAGAAAAAAGTAACTCGCTTTCTATGAAAAGTAGGAACTAGGTACCTAATAATTGATTAGGGGAAGGGGGGGGGGGGGGCATGACGGGGTCGCGAGGTAAAACGGGGCCACACACAGATACAAGAAACTAGACGCTTGCGAATAGAGAGCAATAAGCCAATAGGAAGCCATACTCGATCAACCATCAGTGCGACAGAAACAGTGAGTTCAGTGCACGCGTTTTATGTTTACAAACGAAAATCACGTTGAATGTCTCGTCGATAAAATTATACGCAGTTAAAAACGTCTTTACTATAAGGTAATTATGACTACCCAATTTATGTCTTTTCTCGTACGTATATGGTTGCTAGTGTTGTTTACTTTGTTGTGGTATAGTTGGAAAAAAGTTCAGTTAATATATATTTTTTTGAGAAATTATTTTTTTCTAAGTCTGCCTTTGGGGCAAGACGTGATATTGGGTATGGGGTAAGATGGGGTATAGGGGCAACACGGGGAAGTGGTAGTATCTATGTTTATAAATAGGTACGTGCCTAACATGGTTTTACTTTTCAGGTAAAACAATGGTACGTACATACAAGAAAAAAACTAATAGAGGACTTTGACTTTGGAGTTTGTAGAAACAGCTATAGATAAAGTATTAAGTAAAGAAATGGGCTACAGAAAAGCCGCTTCTGAATACGGAGTGCCTCAGACTACTTTAGAGCGATATGTTAAGAAAATGAAAGAAGGTGGTGAAGTTACAATTGGTGTCCCTTTGGGCACTAAATAACCTATATTTACAACAAAAGAAGAAGACGAAATCGTAGCATATCTAAAACATATGGAACAACATCTATTTGGACTGACAACTCTCGATCTGAGATGTCTAGCATATCACTCACAATGCTTGTGTTGGTGTGGATGATGAAAATACCGAAGAAATTCCCATTTATAATTATTGTGATAATAATTAGCTTACCCCATCTTGCCCCATTTTCATTACCCCATCTTACCCCATGGTACGGGGCAAGATGGTTTTTCAAAAGTTCCTACTAAATCATTTATTAAAAATAATGCGATAAGTTTATCTCCCAAAGATGGATTAATAAGACATTGTGCCATAAATAAATAAGAATTATAAACGTAATGATTATACTGTATTTTTGGTATTTTCCTTAGATACCCCATCATGCCCCTTCCCCTAATTGTGAAAATGAGTAGACAATTTATATTATTCTTATTACCTATAGGTAGTGTACAATCTCTACTACCTATACTACCAATACTTCCATTACCTTTCTTACTGTTTAAGCTTTAAAAAACAGAAAACCCCAAAGTGTGGAAACACTTCAAACAAAATATCCAATAGTGTACAATCATATTCTATATTTATACAATACCTACAATACAATAGTTTTTTGACTTTGATTATATATCCAGCCGAGCTACATCCTCCAAGTTTATTGATAACACCAAAATTACACGTCAAATGTATGTGTTCATTATGTAAAAAATATAATATGTTGTGTTTGTATTATTTATGTTTGTTTTTTGTGTTTTTCATTATGTTTTCATTGTGTTTCATTGTGTTTTTATTTTTATTTTTATGTATTTACGTCCCAAAAAAGAATCACAAAATACTTAAGTATAAAAATTCGATAATAATCTCTTATTTTAAAATATTAAGCTTCAATGTCATAAAACTATTCTCTTGTAACCACGCTTTCAGCTTGGTTTTGAAGCACACGGTGGAAGGAGCATCCCGAATGGTAGCTGGTATGCGGTTGTACCAAGATCGCAGGCCCCAAAATATACACTGACCTCTCCGTCTTGACAAGACTCCGACTTTTATACAATCATATCTGTGTTTACCTTAGAAAGACAAAATCTCTTCCTTAGGTAAATTAAATCCTTTCGAGATAAAGCAGAGAATACTAGGTACATTTTCTCGATTTTTAAATGAAATAACGAAGAAAAAGCAATCCCGTTCGCCGGCGGCGTTTGCGTACGTTAAGTAGTTGCTAGTACGAGTACTGTCTGTGGACAAGTTAGATTGCCTCCTTAGCTTCAGCAAGCTTCTATTTTTTTCTTATTTTTAATAAACTAACAATGTAGGTAATAAAGGCATGTGAGATTTTGGTCTAATTCATACAAGGAGGTATGGGGAACAAGGCCGTAGCCAGGAATTCATTTCGGGGGGGGGGGGGGGGGGTTGAGCTCTGGACCAGAGACAATAAGTAACAACTTTAAGACGACGACACGACGACGATCTATACGTAAGTAGGTATGTATGAAACGGTGGGTTGGCGAAGGCATTTCGAGGGTGGGGGGGTTGGGGGGATTTGGACCCCCCCTGCCTACGGCCTTGATGGGGAATTTGTACCACTAGACCATCTGCGTATGGGAAATGTCATAAGCCTTTGCCTACAAGTTAAATGTACCTACTTGCCTAGATTAGATTTTAATCTTCTGTTTCAGAAACAATTTTACCGTTATAGATTTTGGTCATAAAGAATCATTTGTTTCACGTATGTTGCCACTTCCGCTTCACAACGTTCATAATAATCTATCTATACATGTAATAAAACTGTAATGAGGCGATTACTGTACATTGAAGATATATATAAAAATATTTTTTTTAGGAGTGTATGACTGCAACAGAACCGTAAATACTGTTTTTATAATTTTTGGCTGTCTGTCTGTCCAGGATAAACTCAGAAACTACGGCACGAATTTGAATGCAGTAATTAGATTCGCTAACTCTATTTTCCGGCAAATCTATATCTATACATATAATAAAACTGTAACGAGGCGATTACTGTACATTGGTGATATATTTAAAAATCTATTTTTTTTAGGAGTCTATGAGAGCAACAGAACCCAAAAATACAGTTTTTAAAAATGTTGTCTGTCATCTGTCATATTGTCTGATAAACTCAGAAACTACGGCATGAATTTGAATGCAGTTTCTTGAAATATGATCTATGAAGTCCGGCGCTTCACATAGGCTATGTTTTATCAAAATCGGCCTAGGAATATAGAAGTTATGACGCAATATATGAAAAAATGTACTGGTCCACAATAACTTGAACCCCCGAACATACCGAGCCCCTAAGGTCCGAGGATAAGCTTATACTGGTTAATGTTTATCTTTATAGTTTGCGAGTAAGGAAGATGAATGGATTGACATGCGATGTTTCTAAAAATGTTCTTTGTTGTCATAAGCTACTTATTAACACCGCACAGCATAGTAGGTAGGCCTCCTTCTAGGTGGACCAACGACATTGTAAAAGTCGTGGACAACCGGTGGATGCAAATGGCAGGTTGTCGTACAGTGGCGGTCTAAGGGGGAGGCCTTCGTTCACCAGTGTGGACGTCTACGGGCTGATGATGATGATGATGGTAGTCGCGGGCAACCGATTGATGCAAATGGCACGGTGTCGTACAGAGTAACGGTCTAAGGGGGAGGCCTTCGTTCACCAGTGGATGTCTACGGGCTGATGATGATGATGATGGTAGTCGCGGGCAACCGATGGATGCAAATGGCAGGTTTGTCCTGTACGACAACCTGCCATTTGCATGATCTGTAACGATATCTTTTTGCATAATAATTTGTTGTATCTCGCACCATCTTACACTTGCACCTCTCTAAAGATAAATACTTTCATTATGAGGGAATGCAGTCTTATGTTGTATTTTCAAGATAATCAGTATTCGGGTAGGGTGTCTATAATGTACAACATGATATTTGCCGACACGATAATGTACGGCATAATAATGCATAGTATGATAATTGGTGTACAATGTACCTACATGTACATCGAATATCATGCTGTACAATCCATGTCGTACAATACTGGCCGTCCATTATCGGCTCGTGCCTATAAAGTACGCACTATATTGTACAGCCAATAATCCGAGTACATTTCTCAAAATGACATTAAAAAAAACTGAACCTAACTGCTATACAAATAAGGAATTCGTGTACTTGTACATCAAATATCAGTCTGTACAAAATCGGGGCGTGCATTATTGAGCCGAGGCGATAATGTACGGCATGATATTGCACGGCACGATATTGCACAGCAAGATATTCGATGTACATGTACACCAATTATCATGCTGTGCATTATTATGCCGTACAATATCATGCCGTACATTATTAGTCAGTCAGTTCGTATAGACTGAGTGGCCAGCCCTAGTGTCAGAGTTAATGTGCCGCCCGAAGGCCGGCACATTATTGCCTCCCAGTTAGTGTAGCAGGTAGCTGTAGCTGGTAACATTTTTATTTTGACGTTTGACGTTTCTAAATTGACAAGTATATCAAAACAACGGTGATTTCCGTGCTAAAAATAAACTGAAAACAAAATAAATCACGTACGTGGGCTGTTAATTACACGCTTAAACCTCTGAGCTAACTGCTGTTATAAAATTTGAAGCTATAAAATTTTTTAAACTTCTGCTCCTTTGTTAAAAAAGTTAGGTTATGTTATTGTGAGTCAGATGATTGTCTGTCAAGATGATACGATGATACGAAGTTTTTGATATGGTGCCTTCGAATGACTGCCTTGTAAGGGTTGAGGAAATAAAAGGTTTTACCTGAGATCGCGCAAGCCAGTTTCTATCACGTTGCCGACGTGTCAAGTGCATACAATAAATTGAGATTTCGACTTCGGAAATTAGTCATATATCGCGATGAGTGAACGAGAAGGTGCGTCAGGGTCTGACTCCCAGGGCTCTGACAAAGACAAGACAAGTACGAGAACTCCTTCGCAGCCTGTGCCTACTGGATCAAGGTTCGTAATTCAAAGCTTCCTGATTATTAACACCACAGATATTACACCAGTTTAGGTAGATGACAAAGACGGCAAGGTTTCTTTGTTTACAAACATGTGTCTGTAGTTCTATTAAACCTATAATTATAGGCATAATTAACTATAACCCATTTTGTCAACTCATTGCTGCAACTAAGTACTTCCTATCCTATGAATGTTTGAATTCCTGTAGTTTGACAGGCCACACCAGTAAAACTGCTGGCCACAGCTATCACTATACCATTATACCTAGATTCTCTGTAATTCTAGGGCTTCACCTGTGTGTAATGCCATTATTTAGCGCGTTTTTTTTTTTTAAACAGAAGGCAGATATGGCCGGGTATTGGCACGCTATGGGCTAGTGGCGTTATTAGTGTCGTTAGACGTTAGCCGATATTCAAAGTCAAATGATAGTGTGGCAACCTATGAAGCGCATTGTTTAATGCATCATATAATGCACGTTAATTATTTAGATAACTAGACGTAAAGCGTCACGCAGGTGAAGCCCTAGCATAACAGATAGTCTGATTTGAGGGACATGATCCAGAATTCTACAGTAAATGATTTCTGATTCTGATTCTGTATTGATCTGATTGATTGATTCTTATCTGCAATATAGGCTACTTTTTATTTTCTGCAATGACCTAACTGTATGCGGATTTTGAAGGACAGCAGTTGAAACTACTGGATGCTAATAGTTTCTAATTGATATTGAAATAGTTACATCACTATTTCCTCCTTTCATCCACATTTATAACCAGCTATAATTTTTAAAAAAAACTTTATGGGATATTTATGGAAATTTACCATGAGTATGACATGTTCATGGTAAATATCCTATAAATAATCATATCAAATTATCGGAAGCTATATTTTGGCACTGTTGCAAGCACCATATTCAAGGGCAAAATCCCGTATAGTAATTATAGAACTGTAATGAACAACCGTCATAGTTTAAAACAGTGTTTTGCTATTCTATTTTTAGTGATAGCAGAGGCAATAGCAGCTACTATGCCAATGAGCCCATTCAGTTCCGAATCAAAGGGTCGACGATTATGGGAGCCTCTCCGCCCCAGTTCGTCACCCTAGAAGACATCATGAAGGCTGCACATGGCATGCAAAACATGGCGTTGGCTCATGAGATAGCTGTTGATAAGGACTTCAAGTTGGAACCTTTTGAGCCTCCTGACAACAGGTAACAAAAACAAATGAACAGTTTTTAAAAAGCATTTTGAAGAGTACAGCAGAATTTCTTTAGTTAACTACCGAAAGTCCATCGTTTTCATTGCAGTCTGTAACATTTTTAGTAAGTTTAGATCGTCAACGTAAGCCTTAAAAATTGGCTGTATTATACTATTACGGCTTGGCCACAACGTTGCCGCTAGCAGCGAAATCTTAGCGCGGGACAGCGAGCGGAAAAATCTAATGTACTAAAATGTATGAAGCATGCTACGACGCACCGCTTTTCGAGAGCGATTTTTGTCGAGCGTATCACAGCAGCGACGCGAGAGGCGGCGCGCGGCGGGAACAAATGTACGGGCGAATGAGCGAGACGCCACGACAAAAAGCGAAATAGACAGCGGTGGCGGTGTTATGCATTGACCAGCTGCCGCTACCGCTACTGAGCGTGTACGTGGCCTCCCACTTTGACCGACGTCGTGGCCGTTAGAAACACCTCTCCAGTTTAGCAACGCATTGACAACATCACTAATGCATTGTATTGTAATGCAGCAGGTGTACATATATGTACATTGTACACATGTCAGCAGTTTCCGATTACCATCCGGTGAACTGTCTGCATGTTTCCTACTGTTTCTGTAAAAGAAACTACTAAGGGACCAACCCAGAATTCGCAAAAGAAAGATCAACTATTCCATACATTTTGTTGAGGGTGAACAATATAATAAACTGCTATTTTGTTTTGTTTTTGTTTTGGTCAGGTCCCATATTGAACATTGTTCATAATGGTATGTACAATGAAAACTCGTGTAATTAACCACCCAGTGTAGGCTAAAAAAAAGGATTTAAACCTGCAACACTGAGATTATCGACCTGGGTGTCTTACAACTGCATCCAGAACCACCAGATGGCGGGTACCACCGTCCTCTTGGTTAATGGTGGTGAGCATTCTGCCATCCCCAAGCCGCCTGCTAAGTGTGGGGATTATGGCAACCCCTCCCTATTAAAGGGGAGGCCTTCATCTAGCAGAGGGCGTCTTCTGGCTGATGATGATGATGATGATGAGATTTAGATGATAATGATGATGATGAGACTTGGATCTATTGCACAGTATTTTTTTCATGTTTCAGTTACCAGAAACTGGTGAAAGAGACATTGCACAAAGCATACTTTGACATATTGAGAGAACAGCTGGATTCTGACCCTCCTGTGTACAAGCAGGCTCTTGTACTTCTAGAAGATGTAAAGCAGGTAAACATTGAGCCTGCCCCAGACAGAACAACCTATTGTAGCAGCTAAAAACATAATCAGCTTATCATAAACAGACCTATCCCAAGGCTGGCCAATCTGCTGGATATTAGATTTCCCACTTCCAGCCAGCTTTCCTGCCTATCTTTTCATGTTTGCCGGTATTTGGTCTCCGCTCTAAAATACGTCTACCCCAGCAGTTATCGGTTCTGTGGCAGATATAAACAGCCCACTGCCAATTCAACTTACCAATACATTGAGCTATGCCGATGACTTCCACAATCCCTTGGAAAAACTCTGAGGATAGTTTATTCCATAGCTCGCAGCTAATAATGCTAGCAGCTAAAACAAGGGGTAGGCCAGGCAACACTTCCGCATCAAAAGACTAGAATCTAGGCCGGTGAAACCTAAAAAAAATGGTGGCAGACCTGGTAGCAAATAGTGGTGCCTGTCAGTGGCACAGCCTACAATAGCAATTAAATTCATGGCAGCTGCTGTATTGGAGAGGCTTAAAACTTTCACTTCCATAGAAAACGCGTCTAAAAGTAGTTAATTATAATAGGGTAGATTACTGATGTTTATATCGTTGAAACCAATAGCTTTGTTAAATAATTTAAGTAAATATAGTATGTATATTGAAGAAATAATTTAAATCGGTTAATAATGTTCTGATATATGAGCGTTTAAAGTTTTTGTTAGAGACAACTCTGTCCCTTTCCCACAAAACAAAAAATGACGTCACGTCAGAATAGAATTTATATGGCGTACAGAGAAGTGACGTCACGATTTGCTGTTTCTTCTCTCTGTCTAGCATGATATTAAAATGCTTATAAGTTGCTTATTTTTGATCAGATTTTCATTTTGTTTTCATTAATCAGCTATATTTATGGGCCACATTTAAATAGGACAATAAAAAAAACTGGCGTGGTTTTGACACATTTTTGTTTTATTTATACGGGAATACTCACGTTTAATTAAATCGGATACTCCGACTATAGGTAGTTTCGATCACAATAATTATCACAAGTTTTTTGGTTTACAATTATGTCATATTCAGTGCAAGCTAATTTGTACTTTATTTGTATGAGAATGTATCGATTTTCCATTGTAGCGCATGGCTCATAGATTATAAATTGTGGTTCAAAGATTATAAATTGTGGTGGGAAAAAAAAAAGGTAAAAAAAAAAATACACTAGAGAAAAAGAAAAAAAAAATATATGGATAACTGTATACTTTTATAGATTTGTGTACTTATTTTACAAAAAAAAAAAAAAAAAAATTTGATTTGTTTGCCGATCAGTTCAAACCACATTAAACAGCGTAAGCAACATGTTTGGTCTAACAATGTCTCCGACCTGTGTCGGAGGAAGTATAGACGGAATAAAAAATAAATAAAAAAAAAGTTGTGGTTCAAAACGTTAAGACACTTTTTCTATAGGAATGAATCTTCTGTATGTAGTACTAATACGTTTCTGTAATATAAATATTTACGTAATGTAACTAAAACAGGAAGTCATTATTGTTGACTTGTGTGAAGGCTAATATACTTGCATTGGTCTGTTATGGTATCTAGTTCATGGAAAACTGCATTATGAGTTTCTCGTTGTTCCTGTAAGTTATTTATGATCATCATCATCATCATTTCAGCCTGGGATCGCCCACTGCTGAGGTTGCTGAGTTGCCTTTTTGTTCATAGTTTTTTATTGTACTAAAAAAATTGCTAATGCTATTAAAAAGGCTGATTATTCTATGCTTATTAATGAACGCCAAGACAGTGATATCCTGGATTTTGTATTCAATGGAGGGCAGCTGATCTCTTGTGTCTTGTTCATTATTTGATACCTATCATTAACAAAAATTTAAAAACTGGTCCAACTTGGGAAAGAGTAGTACATGACCGGGTTGTGTGGCATACAAGAAGAGAGGATTACACTCAGCAACTCACTGCTAGCCCAATCCCTCGAAGGCGATTGGGCCATATCCACCAAGCTGGCCCAGTTGAGGGTTAGTTAATTATTTACATAAGTGAATAATCATTTTTTTTATTATGTCAAGTGACGAGATTGCAAGACTTTCACCTGATGGTAAGCGGCGCACCTGCCACTAACAGTAGCAGTGCAAGAATTGTGAACTTGCGAACACAATCCTGCGCGGCACTGTTTGCGCTCGTCACCCTGACATATTAGATGTTAAATCTCTTCATACCCAGTAATTTCTCTGATAACATTGCCCTTCAAACGGGAACACAGTAATGCTTGCACACTACTGCTTGGCGGTTGAATAACTGGCAAAGGTGTGGTACTTCACCAGGCGGACTCTGCAGTAGAGTCCTACCACTACAAAAAATAATCAATAATCATATCAAAATCCTGAAAGACCTGGGTTGGACCCACGAATCTTACGATTTCAAGTCGATTAGACTTGGTGTTCGTTACGTTGAGATATTTAGCTACATATTTATTTATTGTGGTTACAGAACCCTTCAAGCCAGATCACAGTATGAGAATAGGCTAGATGACTGGTATTTTTCACTTTTTGTCCTATTAAAATGTGGCTCATAAATATAGCTGATTAATGAAAACAAAATGAAAATCTGATCAATAATAAGCAACTTTTATGCATTTTAATATCATGCTAGACAGAGAGGAGATTATGGCGTCACTTCTCTGTACGCCATATAAATTATATTCTGGCAAGTATGGCGCACAGAGGCGTGGCGTCATTGTTTGTTTTGTGGGAAAGGGACAGAGTTTTCTCTACCAAAAACTTTAAACGCTTATATATCAGAACATTAATAACGGATTTAAATTATTGTTTCAATAAACATATTATATTTATGTTATTAAAGCTTAAACAGGAAGAAAAATTATGACCTCTGGCAGGACTCGAACCTGCATACGAGCAGTCTCTATGGGTTTCCGTCCCAACTGCTTTTCCAATGAAGCTACAGAAGTCTGCCTTAGATGCCAAATTACCCAACCTGTTATAAGCTACCAACTAAAGCGTTGGTGTAACTACATAGTAAATATTATATTTCCTTAAATTCTTCATCAAAGCTATTGGTTTCGACGATATAAACAGTCGTCTACCCTATTACTCTAAGTAATGTCTTTCCCATCACCAGGGTCTGTTCTCGATACTGCTCCCGCGACACACCCGGATACGAGAGATGATAGAAGAGGTTCTGGACTCCGATTTCATCAAACAGCAGGCCGTGAACAACAGCCTGGACTTCCGCAAGTACGCGGTGTTCGTGATAGATCTGATGGCTAAGATGGCAGCTCCAGCGAGGGACGACATGATACAAGAAATCAGCAAGCTGGAAGATACTGTGAGTCTCTCGCTTTATTTTCAGGGATCCGTATGTGAAGGGAGTCTGATGTCAGTCTAATAATGTCCCTAGTGTTAGGTACACTTACCTAAGGGCGTTCTTTCTAGGCATACACAACAAAAAATAAGAAAAAAGAAGAAGTATATAAGTATTCTATCAGCTATCTGGTTTCCATATTACAAGCTTTGCTTAGTTTGGGGCTAGATAGCGCTGTGTGAAAAATGTCTACCGACATCTTTTTAAAAAAATATGAATTAGCGCTAAATCAATAGTGTCTAAATCAGCGATCCCTAACCTTTTCAACCTTGTTACACCTATGGGTCCTAACATTTCAGGCTTATTCTGCAATGAGGTGCCACAGACAATTTTTTTCACAGATGGATGGATGGCGGTCCGGATGTGGCAACATCGAGTTTTCTTATTAATCGTTGCTTAAATCTCTTGATGTGGGCGTTATCGATAATCCAGTCCAAGCAAAAATACTGGGTACCGTGCCTTGTTTTAAGAATCTATGCAGCTGTTGACGGCCTAAAAATTGATTTGTAGGTTAGTTATTTACATTTTATGATGGAAAGAGCTTTAATTAGCTAGGCAAAGGAATGCTGTACAAACCAGTATATTATGTAGATTATCCTTGGTAATCCGAGTCTAATAAGAGTAAAACAATTAAATTGTACAAAAGACGAAACGGTTTGATTCCACTTTCTTTATTCGAACTGCTAAACAGTGGGTAGCGCTGCCCGAGTGGGTGTTTCCCGATAATTATAATCTGGGTGTCTTCAAGTCGCGAGTGAATCGGTTTCTTCTAGGCAAGTGTGCTCCATCGTAGACTGCATTTTCGTTTATCATCAAAAGAGATGGCAGTCAAACGCAAGCCTATATCATATAATAAAAAAATAATTAAAAGACACTACAAAGTCTATGTCATTGACAGTTGACTTTGGCCGCGTCGTCGATGTGCCACCTAGCGGACAAAAATCGCAGTGTGGAATCCCATTACATTGAGTTAGCCATCTTGTAGAACGCGAAAACGGCTCCGTTCTTTAAAATGGCTAGCCGTTATGTAATACGGCGTATTCTGCAATTCGGCTGCGACAAACATATTATTATAAATCCAATTCCAGGTGGATACATTCCGCGCTATTCTAGAAACGCTCGAGGTGCTGAAGCTCGACCTGGCGAACACGCTGATCGCGATGATCCGACCCCACGTCCAACAAGAGAGTGTTCTGTACGAGCGGGCCAAATTCGACGAGATACTCAAGGTTTCTGAAGGTACGTGACATGACCTCTTTGCAACATCACTATAGTACATTGTTATCCTAGGGGTGAAAGTAAGTCTTTAACCCCGAGGTAAACACTGTGCTTTTCATTACGAATACAAGGAAACTAAAAATAAAAACATGAACTGTCACTGGGAAATGCACGGGAAGTGCGGGACCATAATCCTCTGAGAAGAAAAAAAAAAGTTGGAACATGGTTCAATACAAATGTATGTGAAAATAGAACTAGTATTTTTTTTAATAATTTGAGTGTCTGTCATTTGTCAACTGTCACTGTCAGCTGAAAGTGATTCTCCTTAGGGCTAAAATGTCAACCTTTCAACCCGCTGCTCAGGCAACTTAAGACCTACTTTCCGTGTATGAGTAATGAAAAATAGTATTATGGGTAAAATGCCGCATAAGTCGCATTTCGGACGTGTCACTATGTGCCCTCAGTTATGCTAGACTGCGCAATGGATTTTGATACGGTTTTCTCCATCATTTAGAATATTTGTAGCCAGCGGGGCAGGACTCAAGCTGCCGGTGGTTAGGGCTGCAGAGTAAGGCACCTCCATTGACCTAATATCTAAAGAGTCACAATCTCTAAGTGAAAACAGTCAAAAAACGTCCGACTACCGTTGTACATTCAAGTCGGTCAAAAAGTCAAGAGTTTTGGGTAGGTTTTTTTTGCACGATTAAGTATATATATATATATTAGCTCAATGGGCACCTCCTGGCAATGCGTGCCGTGTCGAGGATGACAAGGCAGTGCCTTTTGGATATGACATTAGTATCGTATGTGGAATCATTTTTTTTTTTCATTGTTTCAGATGGCCTGAAGCACACTACGGAATGGCTGAAACGGCACATTGACAAGACGGGTCTAAGTGTACCGGTGACGGATGTCAACACTATCAGGAATGTGACCGCGCAGACCCTGGCGAAGGCCTACCTTGAGCTCTTAGAGTGGGAGGGTTCTAAGACTTATCCAGAGGTACGAAACATTTTAAATTAAACTATTTGTTTTCAGTAATTTCCCAAATTACCAATCATACCGAAACACAGTAGTGCTTGGCGATTGAATAACGGCAAAGGTGTGGTAATTCTCCAGGCGGTCTCTGCAATAGAGTCCTACCACTACAAAACATACTTCTACTTGTGTCGATTTGAAATTTGGAAGTAATGTTAAGTTTCCAATGACAAAACAATAATTTCGACTGCCTCAGGTGTAATACCTTGAGAGCTGTAGGGAGGGGGTTCGATTCCCACCCAGAACAAATTACTGTGACGAACATCGATCTTTGCTCTGTGTCTGAGTGTTGTATGTATTATAAGTATGTATTTACAACAAAAAAAGTATAAAAGTATTCTATCAGCTATCTGGTTCCCAAAGTACAAGCTTTGCTTAGTTTGGGGCTAGATGGCGCTGTGTGAAATGTCCACCAATATTTATTTATTAAATTAATTATAAAAAAATATTTCAGACTGTGTCTTTAGACGCGCCTAGGTTCGCCGACCTGAGCGGTCAAGTGTTCCGCCTGATATGCATCGCGTCCATAATGCTGGCCAGCCCAACTGTGGGCACCGACCCGAGCGAGCAGGCGGCGCACAAGAAGACTCTCAAACAGAGGATCACTATCATACTTGAACTAGCAGCCAACGACATGTGAGCATAAAATTCGATTTTTATACCGCATTCCAATACCCAAAGGGTGTTCAACTGTATCCTATGACTAAGCAATCCTCCTCTGTTTGTCTATAAATATGTTAGTTCGTCTGATTTTGATCTATAACGACGTATAAATCGTAATAGGTATCCGGTTGTTTTCATAGAATATTCGTTAGATACTGTCGCGGATTTCCTTTGTATTTGTGGTGGTACGGAACCCTCGTTATCCGAGTCGCAAGTACTAGTATGCTTGACGGCTTTATTTTTTAATGAATTGAGTGACGAGCGAGATGATCGCCTGGTGGTAAGCGTCACGCCTGCCCATCTGTATGGGCATGTAGCAGTGCCAGGATTGTGAACTAGCGAAAAAAAACTTAGCCGTACTGCACTGCGCTCGTCACCCTGAGATATTAGATGTCAAATCTCTTCATGCCCAGTCATGTTACTGGGCATGAAGACATTTGCCCTTCTAACCGAAACACAGTAATCCTTGCACACTACTACTTGGCGGTTAAATAACTGTCAATTAAAGTGTAGTACTTCCCCAGGCGGAATTTCCAATAGAGTCCTACCACAAAAAAAACTTCAGATTGAATTTTAATAAAAACTTGCAAATAAGATTATTTTACGTGCCTGCGGAACTAAAGTGGCTACTTTAGCTCCGCTACGCGGAGCCAAAGGAACCTCTTCCTCCCCGCAGCGGCACTTAAAATGGTATACACACCATAGGAGCAAGTAAAGAAGCCTCAGATCTTGGTTGTCACCCTCGGCTTCGCCTCGGGAGACAATATACATGAGATCAGAGTCATTCTTTACTTTTGCTCCCTAGGTGAGTAATCTACTATTTCCAAGTCAAGGCATGGAATAGGGACCGTTTCACATTATTGTCATTTTTTTTTTCCAGTGAACTAAAAGCGGTGTTGCCATCGATAGCGGAGGAAGTGATCCTCCTGACGGACCAGCAGCTGGAGCCCATGAGCCAGGCGCCGCTCACGGCGGAGACCAAAGATCTCATCCGCACGCAGATTGTGTCGCTGGGAGACCCCGACCATAGAGTTAGGCAGATAGTTCGTGAGTATTTTTTTACTTAATCCTTCTAAGAAGAATATGCATGATAATCGGCATTTTAAGGGTAAGGACTCACGAAGCGGTTTTCACACGCGCCCGCCGCGGTTGCGGGCCCGCAGCCTTTGTAGAATACAGATATTTATGTAAAAAATTAAAGCACATTTCACGACGCGTTTTACGCCCGCGGCGTGTGCGATTGTTTGCGGGTCTCGCTGCAGGCGGTCACCTTGTACCGGCGGGCGCGGGGCGCGGGGCGCGGTCCGCAGCCGCGCGCTCTGTGATCGGTTGATCTCAACTGATCGTTTAACCGCCCGTCGTGCGATAATCAACCGCCAAGATTGCGAGCGATAATCGCAACCGCGACAGCTGCGTAACCGCACATAACTCCGGTCTCGTGAGTTTTGAAAATATAACTCCATTCCGCCACCGCAGCGGGCTCGGGTAAATATCGTTCCGTGAGTCCTTAGCTTAATAGTCCACTGTTGGACTCGGGCCTGCCCTCAAAGGGCGACTGGGCGATATCCACCGCGCCGGCTCAGTTGCGGGTTGGTGGATCCACATACGCCATCGAATTTCTTATCTGGTCTATTCTGGATATTTTCCTTTTCCGAAAAGAATCCGTACATAAACTCCAAAGACCTCATTGGTACGCCCTAAATTAAAACCCGCGACCTCACGCTTGTGAGCGTTCTCCCAACTAGGCTACTACGGCTTTTTCCCGACTAGTCTACCACGGCTTCTCCCAGCTAGCTTACCACGGCTTCTCCCAGCTAGACTACTACGGCTTCTCCCAACTAAGCTACCACAGCTTTCATAACTAAGCTACCACATCTTCTCCCATCTAGACTACCGTGGCTTCTCCAAACTAAGCTACCACAGCTTCTCCCAACTAAGCTACCACAGATTCTCCCAACTAAGCTACCACAGATTCTCCCAACTAAGCTACCACAGCTTCTCCCAACTTAGCTACCACGGCTTCTCCCAACTAAGCTACCACAGATTCTCCCAACTAAGCTACCACAGCTTCTCCCAACTAAGCTATCACGGCTAATTAATTTCAAATTTCAGGTACGCGAGTGCTAGAATTCCTAAAAGTGATCCTGGTATGCGCGGGCGGGTCCCGCCAGATACCGGTCGGCCTCTCCGCGTTATCCGAGGAACTCACCTCCATATCCGGGACCCTGCTCCGGTACGTGATGCACAACAAGGCTGTGTTCACATCACACTACTTGGAAATTGTCGAAGAAGAGTTGAGTAGGGGTTAAGCGAGTCTGTTTGTAACGTTTTGTTTAGGTACATAAATGTTATTGTAGCGTGTTTTACTGAATATTGTAATCTATTCCATATACATACAGGGTTAGTCCTAATCAGTTAGCATCCTTTTAAGGGCATAATCTGTACATCAAAACAAACGAGTTTTACTATCGGGCCAACATTGAAATTGGAAAAAAATATTTTGCGATTTCAATGTTGGCCCGATAGTAAAAGTTGCTTGTTTTTATGTACAGAATACGCCCAAGGATGCTAATTGACTAACTAACCCTGTCTATAATCATCGATCTAATTCTCTTCGAAACATTTTATCAAGATTCTCAATAAAATTGTCGACTAGTATAACTTGTTGATTGATAAAATGCCTTACTTATAATGCTGGACACATACATTAATACAATTCCAATAACTTTTACTATTTGATGAAACTTCGCTTAAAATATACCTAAAGATATTATATAATATATTATGTAGCAATCTTTTTTGCCTAGTCATGGGTGCTTTTTAAATTTTGAACATCAAAATTAACCATATATGTAAGATAAGTGACATGAAATGAACTATAACCTATTCCTAACTTTTTTATACTAGGAAATTCGTTAAAAATAGTGGATTATGCACTAAGGGAATAAAGCAGTGTCTTACGTCGCGGGCGGCATATTGAACCCTGAACGTAACGAGGGAGTTATATAGAGTCCTGAGTGAAGCGAGGGGTTCAAGCTGCACAAGACGAAGACAGGCTTTATTCCAGAGGAGCATTACATACTCTACTTTTCACACCTTCTGCGAGGCAATATAAAGCCAGGCCTCCATAAATTTAAATTCACAAACAATCACAGGACTAAACACCTTCTTTTGTTTCACATGATTTGTAAACGTACCTTTTTTTGAGTTCAGCTTATGGTGGCCAGTTCTATTTTCGAACAAACCTCTTTACAATGTGCTATATGGGGATATTTTTTTTACGATTTTCCACACTAATTTGACGTTCCAAATTCAATATTCCTTAGGGAGTTTCATACAAGTTTATTTCCCTTATGAGATAATGGTTTACTTTACGTTGAGGTTGCATGATATGTAATTAGACATTGTCGAGCAGGTGGTGTGAAAAAATAATAGGCTAGATGACTGATGTTTATATCGTTGAAACCAATAGCTTTCATGAAGAATTTAAGTAAATATAGTTTGTTTATTGAAAAAAATAATTTAAATCGGTTAATAATGTTCTGATATATGAGCATTTAAAGGTTTTGTTAGAGACAACTCTGTCCCTTTCCCACAAAACAAAAAATGACGTCACGCCTTACTTGTCAGAATAGAATTTATATGTCGTACTGAGAAGTGACGTCACGATTTGCTGTTTCGCCTCTCTGTCTAGCATGATATTAAAATGCTTATTTTTGATCAGATTTTCATTTTCTTTTCTTTACTCAGCTATATTTATGGGCCACATTTTAATAGCACAATAAAAAAATACCAGTCATCTAGCCTATTATGATACACACAGCTCGCATATTTCCATACTTTTAATATTTCATAAAATATAATCCATAGCTGTGTAATTTATTATTATATTACCGTATTAAAATAATATCTATTAGTAGGACTTATTCAATGATTATAATATGCAATGAATTTAGAAAAATACTATAATAGAATGAAAAAAACTTAGTTGTCTTGAGTAACTAAAATGTTTGTAATTTTTAAAAGGCCATTGGCATTAGTTGGTGTTGGGTGTAGTATGTAATGTAGTAACGGAACTGTGCCTCACTTTGTGCGCAAATCACACGCCCTTACGCGAAATAAAATAAATAAATATCGGCAGACATTTCACACAGCGCCATATAGCCCCAAACTAAGCAATGCTTGTATAATGAAAACCAGATAGCTGATAGAATACTTATACAGGGTTAGTTCTATCAGTTAGTATCGTTTTAAGGGCTTATTCTGTACATCAAAACAAACAACTTTAACTATGAGGCCAACATTGAAATCGCAAGAAAAAACAGCTGTTCCATACATTTTGCCCAAGGCTGATGAACTTTTTGTATGGAACGGCTGATATTTTTTTCTCGATTTCAATGTTGGCTCCATAGTAAAAGTTGTTTTGATGTACAGAATATGCCCTTAAAAGGATGCTAACTGATTAGAACTAACTATGTATAATTATTTTTATAATACATACTACACCCAGACACAGAACAACATCTATGTTCATCATATAATTTTTTGCCCTGGGTGGGGATTGAACCCACGCCCTACAGCTCTGAAGGCAGACATGCTACCAACTGAGCAACAAGACAAACGGAAAGTATTACGGCGATACATCCTATTTTTCAAGTTGTGTCACTGTAGTCGATAATCGGTCTTAAACTATAGCCGATATTACTAAATGTGACCCACATTTTGTAAAGCAAGAATTTGCCGGTTACGCAAGTTTCTGCGTCTCAGACTTATATTTTTTGCCGTCTTCAAAAAATAACGAGATTCTCAATTCGATTATTTAGTTGTTTTTTTTTTAGGTTTATAATTATGCTCGGCTAGCTATTGCCAACATGTTTTGTCAGCTTAAAAACTTATTCGCTTATAGTGAAATTGTGCATTAATCGAGTTGTGCGTTGCTTGAGTGAGATTTGTATTTATTCTAGCTGTATTTTATTTACTTAGTAAATGCATAATTTACCAGTATTCTAACGAATGCCTTACATTAATTAACATAGCTTTACCGACTTTAAAAAAGTGATATAGGTATGTTTATACATAATTATTAATGTAACACAAATATTAATTGCCAAAATTGTCATGAAATGTTACGTACAATGTACAATATACATTTTAGATGTTACTGGATTACATTATAGAATGTATGCATTTTACAATCCTAAACGGGAACAAAATTAGTTTAATTTATTTGAAACTGCAATGTTTGTATTTTATTTGTATGAATCAAGTGAATGTTGCACTAATAAAAATATATTTACTAAGCACTTCTTTCTATTATCATATAGAAGAAACCGATTCACTCGCGACTTGAAGACACCCAGATTATAATTATCGGGCAACACCCACTCGGGCAGCGCTACCTAGTGTTTAGCAGTTCGAATAAAGAAAGTGGAATCAAACCGTTTCGTAAGAGTTTTTGGTATATCAACCATAAACCGGTGTCGCTTTTTCGAGGTCCTGGCCGTCCGATAGAAGAATGGGCTGGGGGAATAAGATCATGGAAATCTGAAGCACACTCCCCGAAATGTATCCGATAAAATACCGATAGGCTAGCTACTTTTCTACGATGATCAAGGCTTTGTAGCTTGGTCCGAACTAGACAGTCGTTGCAAATGGTTCTCCTGGCACGTTTCTCGATTGGCTCCAACGTCTCAAACTTAGCCGATCCATCCCAAAGCCCATCATAGCTTTATGTCAATAGTGTAAATACTGTTGCTGTCAAAAATTGACTGAACCACGAAATATCAGTTTGCGGTTGGTTTGCGGGTTTAGCCTCAACCTGCCAGCTGTCAGGCCAAAATTTAGCGACCTCAAAAGGTAGATCAAATTTAATCTAGTCAGGCGAAAACTTAAACAGCTTTAATTAATATTTAAATAATAAGTTTTAATTTTAACCGGTTTAATTTTTCACCTCGTGGAGTCTGTGAACGGGTGTTTTGACTTTTATCTAGTATACGTTTTAGTCTGTATAAGTGTGCCGTAAACCCCAGCAGCCGTTATAAAGGCGGGCACGACTAAATATTCCGCCATTGACGGTCCTCTCTTTAGTTCGTTTATGGCACCACTGCGATGTAAGCATGCGTTCTCTCTTTTGTCATCACGAGAGCGTGCTGTTATATCATTACTTTTAACCATACAAATATATTGTTACTAAATAATAGTAGTGGTAGGACTCTACTGCCGAGTCCGCCTGGGGAAGGACCACACCTTTGCCAGTTATATTCAACCGCCAAGCAGTAGTGTTTGAAGGGCAATATTACCAGAGAAATCACTGGACATGAAGAGATTAATAATATAATATGGGTTACGAGCGCAGTGCAGTTCGGCGCAGGATTTTGTTCGTAAGTTCACAGTTCTATGCACCGTTAGTGGCAGTCGTGACGCTTACCACCAGGCGAACGTCTCGCCGGACAAGGTGGGTGGACGAACCATTACTGACCGAAGCAGATAGCACAGCGAGAGAGATGCCTATACTAACCAATGGAAAAGAGAACTGAAGCTGTGGAAGATGACAAGGACAACCGAACCCACTCGGCGACAATGATGAGATGATGGGACGGGAAATAAGCGCAACGATTTTGAAAACTTTATGTTGAGCGCCGGCTCTCCACTCACTTAAGTCATACTCTGCCTTTGCGACATGCGAGCCGTACGATACGACAATCATCATCATCATCAGCCCGGAGACGTCCACTGCTGAACGAAGGCCTCCCCCTTAGACCGCCACACTGTACGAGAACCTGCCATTTGCATCCACCGGTTGCCCGCGACTTTTACAATGTCGTCGGTCCACCTATATATATATAAATATATATAGTGGGAGGCCGCGCCTACGCTGCGTCTTCCGGTTCGCGGTCGCCTCAAGAACCGTTCTTCCCCATCGGTTATCAGTTCTTCGAGCGATGTGTCCTGCCCTGCCCACTTCAACTTGCAAACCTTGCGAGCTATGTCGGTAACTTTGGTTCTTTGGCGAATATCCTCGTTCCGGATTCTATCGCACAAAGTAACTCCGAGCATAGCTCTCTCCATTGCCCGTTGCGTGACTCTAAGTTTCTCCAAAAGGCCAGCAGTTAAAGACCACGTTTCAGTTCCATATGTCATACCTGGCAACACACAATACACTGGATACGACAATACAAACTTCTAATACATGTACATGTGTTCTCTTTTTGTCTTGCAGTAATTAGATTCGCTATCTCTATTTTCCGGCAAATATTATAATATGCATACTTTTAGCTAGGTATGCTTGATTGTGTTGTCTTGTTAATTTTGATCGATTTGCAAACGCTGGGCCCGTCCATTCCATTATCACCGTCGCTGTACCCACTAATAAAAATAAATTTCAACAATCAAGTACAGCTATTTATTTTATAAAAAATATCACTTTACAATAACTTTCGCCCTTGCTCATAATGCACTGATACGTTTGAATCAGGTTTTCAACTTCGATAGCAAACAATACTGGTTGATTATCTGATTTTCATCACACTTGCTCGTAAAGTGGATCTTATTGCATCGATTTTAGGCTCATAATCCAAGCTATTACGCACGCGTGCTTTTTACTTTATATTACGGAACTTGTGCTATAATAGGTATAACCCGGTAAAGTCAAGTTTGTACGTGACTGCAATTAGACGTATGTATACGAAGCACTCTTAATATAGCCGGGTAATACTTACAGTTTTTTTGTAATAACAACAAAGAGTTCTTATGCCGCTGAAGTAAATGTCAACCTGCGCGCGCATTGCTGGTATGGGCGCCATTTTCCGCAAATGTTTGTTGACTTTTCGCTGTGTGGTTGATTATTATCAAAAAAAATATGTTTTTTCCTCGCAAGTGTGACGAAAACAGTCGTATGAAACTCTTGTGCTATGTTTCAATACACTCTCGGCTTCCTTATCTTGTCTAATACCGCCTCTAGTGTAATGACCAACATAGCACACTTGTATCATAATGTACTATTATTACCTTCTGCTTCCACGTATGAGGCAGATTACAAATCTTATAAAAGACTCCCTTAGAGGTTTATGAGCAAACCGGTTTCAAATAGGTCACACTACAAGTATGTCAGAAGGTCTTTCACAATAACTTATAATTATTACATATCAGACGAACATAAACGTATAAATAGATTAAAATGACAAAAGCTTGCGTCAAACGTGCGATACCAAAACAGCAACCGTATTTGCCCCCATGCGAATATCCCCCTTAAGCAATTGATAACAAAGTAGCATTTCGATTTATGCATTTAGTCACTCCGGTTGTGAAGGCTCGTTCAAAATTTGAAATGTTGCCATAACACAATAAATAAAATACCTCACTGTCATGACATTTAAATAATAAGACTCTCGTTACACCGCAATAGAGCAAATTTTACCGTCACACAATAAGAAATTTTTATTCTCTCTAACGGTTGAATTTTTACGCCTCGGCCACGACCCTAGGGGGCTATAGGCGGCGCGTGGAGCGTGTTGCGACCGTCGTCGCCACTGAAGGTGCGTTCGGATAGCCTATGGTGGCATTATTAGCATTGTCAAAATTGGCGTTGACGTAAAGCGTTCGGTTTGAGAATGTTGCCATGTTTGCCACTTTTTGCAACCCAAAACGAACGGTACAGTCACTAGGGTCTAGCGGGCATGTCAAACAAATGTAACAGGGACAGCACTTGACAAAAAAAACTCCAAAACACCGCGAAAAACAAACGTCAAAATCATAATGTCAAAAAACGATCACAACGATCCCATGTCGCGGGGTGGGTCAAAAGTGGCAGATTACGATGACATTTTTAGCTGTTTTGACCTATCCGAACGGTGAGTGAAAACAGATAATAATGCAACTTTTGCACACACATTCCCAAAACGAACGCTACATGTGATCATTATTGGCGTTTGTAACAGTTATTTTTGCTACCAAGGGGCTATCCGAACGCACCTTGAAGAGAGAAGTGAATAGAACGGAAATGTGACGTGCCGCGCTAGGCGGCATTAAATGTAAATGCGCTTAATGACAATAGGGTAGATGACTGATGTTTATATCGTTGAAACCCGATTTTTGTAAGCCCGAATGACTGTTACGCGAGGCGAACGCTAGCAGACTGACCAAATAAGTGTGACGTCACACAATCCGTCTACAAAATCCACAGGTACGGCCGCAAGTTCCTCATCACAACTCCCTATCCTCCATGGGAAAACCGCTGTCGCCAGTTTCACACTTATGTATACTACGACGAAAAAATGCCAATCATTGGTCGCGCATTTGAAGTAAAACGCTCGAAATGCTATTTTGCAGCAGATAAAAATGTATCTAATTACGATGCAATGTAGTTTGGTTTCCTACGCGTTTATTTAAATTGTCTTTTTGAGTATTCTCAGTCTAATAACATGTATATTGATAGAATAGGATAGATGACTGTTTTTTTAATTGTCCTATTAAAATGTGGCCCATAAATATAGCTGATTAATGAAAAGAAAATTAAAATCTGATCAAAAATAAGCATTTTAATATCATGCTAGACAGAGAGGCGAAACAGCAAATCGTGACGTCACTTCTCTGTACACCATATAAATTCTATTCTGACAAGGCGTGACGTATTTTTTGTTTTGTGGGAAAGGGACAGAGTTGTCTCTAACAAAAACTTTAAACGCTCATATATCAGGACATTATTAACCGATTTAAATTATTTTTTCAATTAACATACCTACTATATTTACTTACTATTGGTTTCAAAGATATAAACATCAGTCATCTACCCTATTGCTTTACAACATTGTTTTGACAGCTGTTCTACCTAAGAAGTAGGGCTTTCGCTTTTCTGTGATCGTAGCCGCCACGAGCCGGCAGCGGTGGCGACTGCGACCGTCTGACGTATGAGTTTGTCCTTCGCGCTCGCCGGACGCGCAGCTCTAACTCATGGCACCCACCAAAAAAGAGAGAAGTAAATAGAACGGAAACTGACGGGACGCGCTACCCGGGCATAGCACTTATGAGACAATTCTACCAATATATATGTTTTTAGACTGGGAATACATAAAAAGAAAATTCAAAAAGACGCGTAGGAAACCAAACTACATTGCAATGTAATTAGATCATTTTTAAACTGTTACAAAATGGCTTTTCGAGCATTTTAAACTTTAAAGGCCTTACTATAAAACGCCGCTCAAACCTTAGTCACTGTTTAAGGTGCTCTCACAACTTCTCGCTAACGTGAAATGTCACGTGCGAGAACAAGACAGAGAAGTTTAAGCAGTGACTAAGTTTGAACGGCGTTTTATAGTAAGCCAGTAAATGCGCGACCAGATCGCGTTAAGTCTCATATATAGTGACAATACGATTTTGTGTGAAACTGGTGACAGCAGTTTTACGAGTCATAGTAAAGTTTTTCTTTTTTAAACAAATTTTTTATCACCGACACTAAGAATGTCTTCTTGTGTCGTAGTTGTCTACGTACCTTCATATTTTTAAGAAAAAGCGTAGGTGTAATATTATACAGATCAGAACACGGTAATGTATAATATAGATACACATAGGATTGTAACATTTAAACAGATAGTATAAGAACACAGAAAAGCGAAAGCCCTACTTCTTAGGTTGGACCTGGGTATGTCCTAAAACTGCACCCAGAATCGCCGGAGGACGGGCAATAGCGTCCTCTTAGTTATCGGTGGTAAGCATTCTGCGATCCCCAAGCCGCCTGCCAAGCGTGGGGATTATGGCAACCCCTCCCTATTCAGGGGGAGTCAGATTGCGTCATCCCAGTGATTGGCCAATCGCAAGCTTAGAACGTTACCTCGCTCCCTGCCCGCAACGGTGAGCCGTGCCATCAACAGGCTATAAGATCTGTGACTGCGGTCCACCTGTTCTCGATTTTTCAAAATACCTAAATATGAAGAAAAGTACGAACATGCTCACGTTCTGCAAACATCATCATTTACATTTTTGTTTTATTTATACGGGAATACTCACATTTAATAAAATAAAACAAAAATGTGTCAAAACCACGTCAGTTTTCATAATATTATCATTTACCCTGATAGTTCTGAATACAGATTGTGACTCTTTAGATATTAGCTCAATGATCAAGCGGCATAGTTTAGTCCATCAAAATTTCAAATAACCTTAGTTGGAATAAATTAGTTCAGTAGTTTATTCATCACAATCCTGCAGCCCAAGATCGACATGAAAAAAATTGCGCGCTCATTTCTCTTTCTCGCTTTCCCACACTTTGTTTGATGAAGAGAGCATGCTTTTTAGCCACGCCCACCGATGAATTCGAGCCGTCGGGCGGTGCAATCTTAATGCTAGGAGTATAGGGTAGATATTCGCATGCGGGCGATCCAGTGACATGCGCGTAATGGAATAGCATATCACTAGTTACATTGAGTTTCATAAAATTTATAATAATTACAAAAGACCACAAAAATATTCTAATCGGAGCCACTGTGGCGAGAGGAAGCACTTGAGGCTGACCCGCTACGGGAACCCTGAAATTAAAAACATAGAATTAGTTCCTAAATAATATTATGACATCCCTTTTTCGGTTATTTTTAGTATTTTTCTAATTATTTCCACCTGAGAATATTAAGGTTAAACGCATATAAGTATTCTATCAGCTATCTAGTTACCATATTACAAGCTTTGCTTAGTTTGGGGCTAGATGGCGCTGTGTGGAAAAATGTCCTGTGATATTTATTTTATTTATTTATTTATTTTTATATGAAGTATTTTAACACGAATAAAATCACCTTTGCAAAGCTTGTTTTAAAAAAACATTTTTACCCCGTGATGATGATAATAATAATAAAAATTAGCCTTTATGTTATTCCAGGAAATAAGCTATCTCTATTCCGAGTTTCATCCAAATATATTCAGCCATTTCGCCTAAATAAACAAACACACACACATACCGACAAACTTAAGCATTTATAATATTATCAGCATGATGTAACACAGTGTGATAAGAGACATACCTGTCTTGAGCCACTCGGAGACCTACTCTTGGAGCCGCTTCCGGAGCGCCGCGAGCTGGCCCTCGAAGACGCCTTGGAGCCCGAGGCCTTCGACGAAGCACGAGAGGCTCTCGACGAGGCGCGGGACGACCGCTTGCTTGCCCGAGAGGATGCCCGTGACGATGCTTTCGAACTAGCTTTAGAACCCTGAGAAGAAACGGAATAATACATATTTTTTTACATATACACATGTCGGAGCCACGGACGCGCCATCTGTGAACACTGGATGGCAACACCAGAACGAACGCGAGCGAGGTTTTCCAAAGACATCCGAACGAAGCCTCGCTCGGATGCGGCCGTCGGCGAGCGGGCAGAACCGATCTGAGAGCCGAGCGGACGTGTCTGTTCGAAATAACTATTAACACTGTTACCTACCTACAAGAAATAAATTTATTGGATAGCATAAAGTGTGCTGTATCATTTCTGCTTGCTCGAGGCTGCCCACGATGGAACTCGACGAAGAAAGGTGCCCACAATATAACGAGACGCTCTTCGCGCCGGTACATAAATATACTTTTCATGACTCATACTCGGGAAGTAGATCTGAAGTTGCCTGAGGAGCGGGTTGAAAGTAATACATTTCAGCCCTAGGGAGCATCACTTTCAACTGACAGTGACAGTTGACCAATGACAGATTCAAATTATTTAAAAAAAAAATCGTTCTATTTTCACATAAATTTGTATTGAACCATGTTCCAACTTTTTTTTCTCCTCAGAGGATTATGGTCCCGCACTTCTCGTGCATTTCCCAGAGTCAGTTCATGTTTTTATTTTTAGTTTCCTTGTATTCGTAATGAAAAGCACAGTGTTTACCTCGGGGTTAAAGACTTATTTAGTCCCTCGAACTATTAGCACCCCGTCTCGGGACTAAATAAGTTACTTTCACCCCAAGGATAACAATGTACTTTTTCGTAAAAATGAATACCTACATAAGTACTACAGTGTTTTAAACTATCACGGTTGTTTACTGTGCTCGTACCTATTAGTTTAGCACTAAGTTAAGAAGATACGATGTGACTGTTATGTATTTTAACAAAAAAAACAGAATTTCAAAGAAACGGTTGTTTACTGCGCCGAAATATAGGGAGCTCATTTCACAATATAATCACGGTAAATATAATAATATAACTTTTTGAATACATACATAATTATAATACCTACGTTTTATCATTACACTTACTCGTAATGTGGACCTTATATTAAATCGGTTTCAGGCCCATAATCCAAGATATTAAACATGCATGCTTTTAATTTATATTACAGCACTTGTGTTTTATTATATCCCGCTTAAGTGTGTACCTCTCTGTAAGTTATATTTATGTACACGAAGCTTTCCTAATTTAACTGGGTAATACTTGTTTTTTTGGTATACCAACAATGAGTTTTTATGCGGCTAAACAAAATGTATGCTAATTAACACATTTTTATGAATAAATAAATTAAGCCTCTTTAATTATAATAAATTATTTTGTTCCTCGCAAGCAAAACGTCGTATGAAACGAGTGCGCATTGGTAATTACACTCTCAGCATTTCCCTCGCCAGCGTTTACCCGAGCCAACCCAGATCCAGAGAAATTACTGGGTATGAAGAGATTTTACGTCTAATATCTCAGGGTGACGAGCGCAGTGCGGTGCGGCGCAGGATTGTGTTCGCTAGTTCACAATTCTGGCACTACTACTACTACTGTTAGTGGCAGGCGTCACGCTTACCATCAGGCGAGTGCCTTGCTCGTCTCGTCACTTGAACGTATAAAAACAAAAATAAACAAAAAAAAATCCTTGAAGTACCGGCGAGGCTCAGGGCCACAGGAATAGTAACTCCAGTGGGTTATATGGAAGTGTGTAAACAAACAACCAAGCTGTTGCGGAGATAAAGCAGCCTCATGCATTCTTACCTTATCGCTGGCCTTAGAACTGGCTCTAGAGCCCTTCCCGCTGGCAGCAGAGCTGGCCCGAGAACCCTTCCCACTCTTGGAGCTGGCGCGGGAGGACGCGCGTGACGCTGACCGAGACCGGGACCTGGATTTGGACCTGGAAATATAACGAGCCATTATTATCTAGTGAACTTTTTTATGCTTTGGATTGACGAGGCAAGCGAGAAGTTTTTTTTTAAATACTTTCAAGTGACGAGACAAGCAAGACTTTCACCTGATGGTAAGCGTCACGCCTGCCACTAACAGTAGCAGTGCTAGAATTGTGAACTTGCGAACACAATCCTGCGCCGCACTGCACTGAGCTCGTCACCCTGAGATATTAGATGTTAAATCTCTTCATACCCAATATTTTTTCTGGTAACATTGCCCTTCAATCCGGAACACACTACTGCTTGGCGGTTGAATAACTGGCAAATGTGTGGTACTTCCCCAGGCGGACCTGCAGTAGAGTCCTACCACTACTACAAAGTTTTGCCTTGTGGTAAGCATCACGCCCGCCCAAAACAGTAGCATCGCCAGGAATGTCTCTTCATGCCCAGTAATTTCTCTGGTAACATTGCCCTTCAAACCGAAACACTACTGCTTGGCGTTTGTATAACTGGCAAAGATGTGGTACTTCTCCAGGCGGATTCTGCATTAGAGTACCACTCCAAAAAATATCGAGTAGACACTCTACAGCTACAACTAATTTAATTCATCTAATAATATATTTAAAGGTTCTTGAGGCGACCGCGAACCGGAAGACGCAGCGTAGGCGCGGCCTCCGTCTATATATATATGTATATATACACCACTACTTTTTTTAATTTAGCTTAATTTTAACAGCGTTATCTATTTCCGATAGTGAACACATTGATGAAGAAAAAAACTGAAAATATGAGGTAAAAATAATGTCTCGAAAATTTGGTAATTATTGGACACTAAATATGCAACACAACCATTTACTCTATTACTATGTGCGTCAGCTGATTGAAGTCATTCATAAAGCAGTGCGTCCCTCTCTTCGCTCAATTCTGCGCCGACGCCGGCGGGCGGCTGTAATCAAAGGCGCCGCGCCGCAAGGCGAGCGAGCGATTCAAAGAAAGCCGCCGCGACACCAACGTACTGTCGTTAGTCGCGTGCTAATTGCGGTCAAGGTAACACCGGTTGCAGTGACCTTTCGCGCCGCGTCGTCGATGGGCTATTTTGATAATGGCGTATCAATACAGTGCTCGTGAATACACTTTAATGTTACGTGCATATTTTATGTGAAACGAAAATGCCACCGCAGCCGTGCAAATGTATCGTGAGCTGTACCCGGACTCTCGTCAACCGACCCGAATAACGATTGTGAGTGCGTATCAGCGGTTGCTGGACCACGGGTCTTTTCACACCCCGTCTCATGCCTGGGGACGGGGGAGACCCGCATTGTCCCAAAATGTTTACGACGACGTGCTAGCGTACTTCGAGGAAGACCCTCGGAGAAGCACCAACGACGCTGCTCGCCAGTTTGGCATCAGCCAGTACTGTGCGTGGAAAATAGTGATTTCTGGAACACAATAAGGTCGGTTCATCATTATTATTAATTCCTGATAGTGATTTCGCGGCATTTGTAATAAAATGCCTACAAAGCTACCACCCACGCTTACTCCATTATGATTTGACACATCAATCAATGCGGGGTGAATAGGTGTGAGGCGGTGAGGAGGAGCGAGTGAAATGGGTTATAAACGTAAGAGAAAGAATGAGCGCGTTCATTGAAAAACGGTAACGTAGTATTTTGATTGTACTATCATAATTTGTGGCAGGATATTTGTAATTATAAACTTGTTATAACTGAAGCTCTATGTCATATAGAGGTGTACTGACAGCATATTTACGATGTATGTATAGGTATAAATCCATTGTTAAAATTAAGCTAACTTAAATAAAGTAGTGGTGTATATATATAGGTGGACCGACGACATTGTAAAAGTCGCGGGCAACCGGTGGATGCAAATGGCAGGTTGTCGTACAGTGTGACAGTCTAAGGGGGAGGCCTTCGTTCAACAGTGGACGTGTCCGGGCTGATGATGATACGTAGACTTACCTCCCAGAGCCAGACCTTGAGCCAGACCTAGACTTGGGTTTCCTCGAGCCGGACCGACTGCGAGAGCGGGACTTCTTCGAGCCAGAGCCGGACCGCGACCGCGACTTGGACCGCGATCGGGACTTTGACCGCGACTTGGACTGAGACTTGTCTGATCCGGCTGGAGATTTCGAACCGGATTTGGAACGAGAGCGCGACCTAAATAAATACAAAGATATCGATTAAGTTACGAAATGTTATTATGGAATGATATTTTCGTAACGCACTGTTTTATTTTTATAGATCAATGTTTGGTCATCTGGCCTGATAGCAAGTAACGGTGGGACCGAGGATGAACCATGTCTCTAAGAAATCGAAATCACAAGTTATGCGGCCAAAACGGCGAAGTTACCTTTCTTTCTCCACATTTTCTTCCTGCTTCTCCTCTTCCTCATCCTCCTCCTCTTCTTCTTCTTCATCTTCTTCCTAAAAACACATTAAAATCAATAAACACTCTATATTTTTATTAAATTAATGCATAGAAAATAAAATATTTTTTTAGTAACATCACAACTGTTCTCATCATTGTAAACTACTTTCACTACGGGGCCAACCCAGACATCATCTTGATATATCCTGATATTTTTCCACTAGGTTTGTTTTTATCATCGAAGAAAACTATTTTAAGTGCCAGTGGCGTACTTTGAATCCCTTGCTACGCTCAGGATTGTACTCTAGAATCGTTCGCCCTGAAATCACGAAGTATTAGATCGTTTACCAAGGGAGCAAACAACAATGTTTAAGGCGAGAATGTTTCTTTGAATCCAGAACGGAGGATTCAAAGAAACACTGATGATGATGATCGATGATGCACCTAGTGGAAAAATCGCAGTGTGGATCCCCATTCGTTTACCTGTGCAGGTTCAAGTTGTTTCTCCCTAAGCCTGAGCATCCGATGCTCGGGCCCGCTGAGTGGCCTGTGAGTGACGACCAGCCTAGTGAGGGCCTGGGCAGCGACACCGGCGCGCGCGCGACGCTTGGACAAGCGCACACGGGTCTCCAGCTCGTTGTAGTAGACGCAGTGGTTGCGGACCACCTGGGAAATAGCATTTGGTTAGCAATTTTCAAATTTTTGCAATCAAATAGCAGGGCAAAAAATGACACTCCGCAGTTTAGGCAGGGGGGTGTCACTCCTCAGTTTAGGTATGTTCGGCCGGCGCTCCGTCCGGGTGGACAATGCAAGGCAGCAGTCAGTCGCCGCCCGCACGCTAGCCTCGTCGCACGTAACTAAGCATACGTGATAGAAAGACAGCGGTATATCTAGGTGAATATTGCGAGCGGTATCCAGAGCTGTGCGAGTTGAATTGCTACTTTATTGCCTAGTAGATAGAGTCCTTATTTATTTCAATTCCTTTCCGGAGTTAACTTTCTGTACGTAGTACTATTATTTATTCTGTTTTAGGTACGCTCGACCAGCGCGCCTATCGGGTAGGCGTATGGCAGGGCTGTGGCCGCTCGGCTCGCACGTATCTCTAGTGTATTTTAGCTGTAGTGTGTTTGTGGTAGTTAGTGTGTTTTAAACTGAACTTCTGCAAAGTAATGCCTGATTCACTCACATAAGCTGTCTTTGATTTGAACTGCGCATGCACAAATTTCACACTACAGACACGCAGTTTGGGGATCAATTGTAACTTGTAAATATTTTGTGTTGTTTTGTCTAGTCGGTAATAAAAATATTTGTTGTGGTTATATAAGAAATGCACAAATAAAATAGAAAAACCAAATCAATCTTGCAGTACTCACCAAGAAATAGTTCTCCTCGTAACCCTTAGAAGCCTTACTCTTGACGTTCCAGTTGTACTCTCTTGCCATTTTGTATTCATATGTATCTCCATCCATATATTGTACGTTTTCGGTGACGTCTCGACGGCGTTTCTGTATTGTTTCCTCTGTAGGTAAGCAGTACGCAACGAATTGTTCTCCGCTTTCGTCCATCACACCTCTGAAAAAGGGAAAAACTCGCCAGTTGACTTAATGAAGTATTCCATTGATGCCCTTAACTTTGTTTTGCTACTCAGAGTTCTGGGTACTGGCAGGGGGTGTCAGTAACTGGCAGGGGAGGACAATGCAAGGCTGAGGTCAATGGCCGCCCGCACGCTAGCCTCGTCGCACGTAACTAAGCATACGTTATAGAAAGAGAGTGGTATATCTAGGTGAATATAGCGAGCGGTATCCAGCGCTGTGCGAGTTGAATTGCTACTTTATTGCCTAGTAGATAGAGTCCTTATTTATTTCAATTCCTTTGGGGAGTGAACTTTCTGTACGTAGTACTATTATTTATTCTGTGGTACTGGCTACTGCTATGGTCACAAACAGGTGTTGAATGTTCCAAGCAACTTTATTTAATTTACTAAGGACTTTAATGCTCAAGGTTCTGGTTACCGCTATAATGGTCAGGCTTTTAATGTCTCAAAGCAATTAGCACTAGATGCACTAATTTTGTCTTAGTGCTTAGAACTCTGCTTTATGCTAGGGCTTCACCTGCATGTAATGCCTTATTTAGCACGGTATTTGATACAGTACGCAGATATGTCCGCTTGTTAGCGCGATGTTAGGCCAGTGGAATTATTAACGTCATTAGAAGTTAGGCGATATTCAAAGTCAAATGACAGTGTGGCCGCCCATGTAACGCATTGTTGAAACCAACGTTTATTACACGTTAATTATTCCGATAACTGGACGTGAAGCGTCACGCAGGTTACTGCATAAATGCAGTACAATATGTCGATATTACACTGTAACGTTGAGGCGCGGGCGCCGCTGGCGGCAGACGCGTGACGTCAACAAGCCAAGCGCCAAAGTGCAAAACATCGATAAAATCAATACACTATCATATACAAATAGAGTTCAAATTAGCTTACACTGAATATGACATGATTGGTGGTTATAGGTATATCTATGTTTAGACGTGTTTTCTATCGATGTGAATTTGCTGTATCTGGTACTATTCTTTTTCTGTGCGGTGATAGAAAGTTTAAAATCCATTGAAATAACTCTTACCGAATCATAGCCTGAGACATTGCTTCAATCTGTCCAGCAACATTCTTGTCAGAAGGTGCGGGATCCGTATCAAATATGACTTGAGCACACGGATATTTCCACATTTCAAAGTCTGGGAACACAGACATGGTTTCTACAGGAGTAACGCCTGGCTTACTGTAGTGTTTTTCTATAGGCTTCTTGTTATCATCAAATGTTTTTTCAATAGCCTTGATCTGGCTTTCACGGTCCATATACAAAGTTTCCTCACTGAAGATCTTTTTGACGTTGTAACCGACTTTAGCTTCAACCTAAAAAATTATAATAAGGTAAAATTTTAGTGCAACTGAGTAGGCATAGTAAGCTTCATTTTGAAGGCTTTTGTTGACGTTGAGTAGTAGCTTTAGTTGACAGATCAAAATTTTTATTACAGACCTTATATATTATTTAATAGCCTGCTATGTAGTAAAACATATCTATGTTTATAGTGAGGTCTGTCAACTTAAGCATCAAGTTTTTTTTTGGCTGACCCACTAATTATACAAGTGAAAAAGTGAAGAAATTTATGTAAAGAATGCGTTTAAGTATGTTCACTATTTAACCATAAACCCATTATATACCCATATTACCCAAACCCAAATAAGCCTATATTCCGATACCCAATCAGAGGTTTCAATTTAAAAACTACTCTCTCTCTCTCTCTGTCCTGAATGTAGTAGACAACAAGAGTATTTTTGAAATCAAAACCTTCCAGAATACAAAGGCTGATGTATAAACTTCACTCATATTTGGCTTAATATCTTACTCCTCTATGCCAAAAATACACAGGTGTCTGACAGGGTATGGTATGGGAGCTAGATTAGTAGTGGTACCATTAGAAGAATATGATTTTGCTCAAACAGGTCTAAAGCATACCTTTTCCATAGATTGAGGCTGGAACCGTGTCTGTTCAGTAGAAATATACTCGGAGCGGCGCAACCACGACACATTTTTGGCGTGGTGTCGCGAACGCTTCGAATCTTGCGGCGTGAGTACGTCATCTTCAAGCAACTTCTCGTCAGCAGGGTCTAGCACTGCATTACCGTCTCCTTGGTATATGTCCCGGTTTATCAGGTCTATATGCACCCCTAAATCATGTTCTGTCAGCACTTCGTACCTATAATTCTTCTCCAAAGACGTAGGATTGTACTGAATGAACCGAGTGGATGGAAATGGGTACGTAATGAACTTCAAGTCGAAAGGAATGTCTGGTAATGTGTTGCAGTACTTTACTCGAGTCACCAACTCTGACCTACGGATGAGAATAAGTTTAGTGTGAATCGGTATTTGTGTAAACACTATTATTTATTCTAAACTTATAATTAAGTCTTTGCTCGAAATACAAGATTGTTCCGGGATCTAACCTTCTTTCGCCAGTCCGTTGGGGCCGTTTGTCTCTCTCGGGCTCATTATTATTTTGCACTGTAGGTGGCATTTTTCAAGCTTTCACTTTAATTTAGCTTCCACAGTCCTCAATACTTTCTCAAAACATCTTTTCAATAATATTTAATATTATTATAAAAGCGCACTCCGTAGCGTAACTCACAGGCTCACACATGACAGAACACAACAAAAAGAAAAAGAAACGTCACTAACCACAAAGGAGTTTTGGCGGGAACACGGAAAAATCATGTCGTTGCATTCTATTATTTTCTTAAACTTGTGTATTTTCGCGAATTAATGATTAAAAATGGTGGTGTTTTATTAATTGAGTGTTGAATTACATGCACGAGTGTGGGCAAGTGATATAATGTGGTGAAACATGTCTTTTTGTGTTGTTTTCAAAACTCCGTATAAGCTCATAGTAAAGTCGCCACAACTTTACTAGGGCATGACTTGGACTCGATTATGACTAATTTCGTGTGACTAACTGTGATATCATTACATATTTGACTTGATTTACATATAAATACTTGAAAAAATCATAAACTTGACACTGGCAGAATGCACAACATGCGATGCCAAGAACTAAGAAGAAAAAAAAAACTAACACAAACTGTCAATGTCAAGTTTTGTTTTGGCTTCGCACTTTGTGCATTCAGCCAGTAGGTTTTTTTCTTTTTTTTTTTTCTTTGTTATTGGCATCACACGTTGTACATTCTGCCAGAGTCAAGTATAATTAGTATGACTGTTCAAGTTTATGTAGTATTATCAAGTCAAATATGTCATGAAGTCACAGTTAGTCAAAGTTGAGTCCATGTCACAGTAAAGTTGTGGTGACTTTTGAAAACAACTCAAAAAGATGTCTTATGTTTCACCACAATTATATCACTTGCCCACACTCCTGCATGTAATTTCACAACACGAAATAATTCAAGTTTAAGTAAATAATAGAATGCAGCGTCGTGATTTTTCCGTGTTCCCGCCAAAACTCCGAAAATGGCACTGCCATGGCAGGCATTTGAGTGAAACAAACAAAGCAAAGCAATCGCGTTGTTTCTTTTGTGTGGAACTTCTGCAGAGGTTCAAAAAAGGGCAGAAGCCATAGTTAAAACCAAAGAAATTGACTAGGTTAAAACAAACTTGATACTGGTAGAATGCACAAAGTGCGATGCCAAAATTCAAAAAAGGTAATACCGGAAACAGCATATAAATTTGACATACCGCTGAATAAAAAAGTATTTTTCCTCCAGAGAGCTATATGGCATGACACATCGTACATAATTGCTACTGAATTTACCAATGATGTTATATGTTTGAATTTACCATAAAAACATTAACATTTAATTAAGATGTACCTGCTGTAAGAGAGGATCTAAATCCTCCAAGCCCAAGCTGTAGATCATTTGATAATTTTGAAAACTTGTTAGTGGACAAAATGCAGGATGTGCGGCGCAATAATCTGATGCAAAATGGTGTACAAAATTAATATTATGCTCGAAGTTGCAGCACGAAACATGGAGGAGTCAACCTACTTAATCACTGGCTCGAAGAGAAGAAAAAAAGAAGCAACCGTGATATCCTTAAGCCGAACATTTACATAAAAATATGGTATATTAGTTAAGTTAATAATTAATTAGGTAATAAAAATGTTTTGGGAGACACTAGTGAGACTTCCTCCTTCCCGAGTGTTTTTTTTATTTTCCACCGAGGTCATCGTGATTAATGAGGTTTCACAGGCAAAACATTTTATGTTGGACAGAGCTTTGATTTAGCAAGGCAAAGTATTGTTGTTTAGACCAGTATAATGTATGCAGATTCTGGTAATCCGAGTCTAATAAGAGTAAAACCAATTTTAGAAGAAAAGACAAGAAAATGTATGAGATTGATTATGGCCGCATCGATGACGGCGATTTTTATCTAGCGAAAAAACAACGCCGTTTGGATCTTTAAGTAAGGTATGCTTGACTGTGTTGTCTTGTTAATTATGATCGGTTTGCAAGCGCTGGGCCCGTCCATTCCATTATCACCGTCGCTGCCATTATTTACATCTTGTTGTAGATAATTAATAATAAATAAATATCTAAATAAATAAATATCGGTGGACATTATTCACACAGCGCCATCTAGCCCAAACTAAGCAAAGCTTGTAATATGGAAACTAGATAGCCGATAGAATACTTGTATACTTTTTTTTTGTAAATACTTACTTATAATACATACTCCACCCAGACACAGAACAAACATTTATGTTCGTCACATAAATGTTTGCCCTGGGTGGGGATCGAACCCACGCCCTACAGCTCTGAAGGCAGACGTGCTACCACAGAGTAATAGAAGCGTGCTACCAACTAGTTCAGTTGGTAAGGCAGTCAAAATTAATATTTTTTGTTCTTTTTTATTGTTAATAAAAAAAAATGAGATGAGAGAGCTATGTTCGGAGTTACTTTGCGTGATAAAATCTGGAACGAGGATATTCGCCAAAGAAACAACCAAAGTCACCGACATACCTCGCAACTTGAAGTGGCAATGGGCGGCCTGCCCATTGCCCATACATCGACATATCACACTGTGCCATCTACCCCAAACTAAGCAAAGCTTGTACTATGGCAACGTGATAGCTGATAGAAGTTTGGTCTGAGTGGGAATCAAATAGTGTTATCACACGTTCGAACACGGTGCGGCCGGACCAACGCACCCTGCGATGCGCTTGTTCACAACAGACGACCGCCCCGTCCAATTGTTCCTGTGCTAAAAAGTAAGTAAGTTCGTATAGGCTGAGTGGTCAGCCCTAGTGTCAGAGTTAATGTGCCGCCCGAAGGCCTCTGACATGGCTGACGGTTGTCGTTATAGGAACTAGAACAAACAACCGGGACCAACAATTTAACGTGTCATCCGACCCACGGTAGCGCTCAGAAATAAATGCCACTCACGGTCACCCATCCGAAGACTGACCGGACCGTCCGTTGCTTAACATCGGTGATCGTTTAGAATCACCTAGACAAGCTACGCCACGAGCGCTACCTTCCTGTGCTGGCAGTGCGCAAACACATCATGCATATATGCCTCTGACTTTATCAAAAGCAGAAAAAAAAACAATAATAGGGTAGATGACTGATGTTTATATCGTTGAAACCAATAGTTTTGATGAAGAATTTAAGTAAATATAGTATGTTTATTGAAAAAAGAATTTAAATCGGTTATTTATGTTTTCTGATATATAAGCGTTTAAAGTTTTTGTTAGAGCCAACTCTGTCCCTTTCCCACAAAACAAAAAGTGACGTCACGCATTACTTGTCAGAATAGAATTTATATGGCGTACTGACTAGTGACGTCACTATTTGCTGTTTTGCCTCTCTGTCTAGCATGATATTAAAATGCTTATAAATTTGCTTATTTTTGATCAAATTTTAATATTTTTTTTCATAAATCAGCTATATTTATGACCCAAATTTTAATAGGACAATAAAAAAAACCAGCCATCTGGGCTATTGTGGCAATAGGCATGATGACAGATTTTGAAATACCCTTCTATAATGTAGATATACGTCTAGTATTGCCGAAAAAAACTATATTTCAGCAATATATTACGTTTAAACGAAAATTATTGCATTTTAATTAATATAAATTGAAATACGCGCGAAAAGACCGTAAGTGTCATGGCGTCAGCTTGTGACGTCACGACTTAGTTACCATCGCAAACATTGTTGCTACAAAACACCTGCACCAAGGATCAAAAATAAAAAACCGAGTAGTGTACATTCACGTTAGACTTCGCAACGTGCTACGCGTGCGGAGGCAGACTGATGACTGAACCACCAAACGGTTGAGTTCAGTGTACAGATGGTAGAACTCGGTGCGGGCGCACCACGTTCGATGTGTCGACGGAGCGCACCAGCCGGACCAGCACCCTTCTCATGGACGTTCGGGATTCTGATTGCGAGCGTGCGCGAGCAGGAGGGCGCATGGCGCGAGTGGCTTGGTACGAGCATGATGGCATGCTATCGCAATCGGGATCGCGAACGTCCATGTTAAGGGTGCAGTATTCATAATAATAATGTTCGGCGTACTGCTCGCCACACGTTGGGATTTAGTCCGACAGCGAACTAAATTCGTGGTCCGGCTGCACCATGTTCGATCGTGTGTTAGCACTAAAACCCACGCCCTACAGCTTCTTTTTGACAATATCTGTGTACACTATGGAAGCAATAAATATCTGAATCTGAATCTGAATCTGAAGGCAGTTAAATTATTAACTGAGCAAATGAGGCAGTCAGCAACCTCTAAAATCTTCTATATACATTAAATAAAATTTAATGCTCTGTATTAAAAGTAGGTACTTAGTCTATTCTGTTTCTTAAATGAACCAAAAACCATGTTAAAATCAGTGACAGTGATAATGGAATGGACGGGCCCAGCGCTTGCAAATCGTTCAAAATTAACAAGTCAACACCATCAAGCATACTTAGCTAAATGTATGCATATTACGTTTGCCAGAAAATAGAGATAGCGAATCTAACTACTGCATGACAAAAAGAGAACACATGTACATGTATTAGAAGTATGTATTGTCGTATCGTACCGCTCGCATGTCGCGAAGACAGAGTATGACTGACGCGAGAGGAGAGCCGGCGCTCAATATAGTCTTCAAAATCCGTGCGCCTATTTCCTGTCCATTTATTTTATCACTGTCGCTGGTTAAAGGTAGGAAATTATATATCATTATAGGAATCTATGAAGCTTTTTTGTTTGACGGAATACTAATAATCATTTGCAGTCTTACCTAAAATAATCTCGATTCTCTTAGTTACTGCTTAAACTTCTCTGTCCATTTCATCTCTGCCTAACAAAATAACGGCCATTTTATTATTGCCACTATAGATGTGAACAGGTTTGAAGAAAACCGGTATAAAACCGCTATTTCAAAACAATAACCGGTTTTGATCGCAATATAAAAAAAAAAACATAATAGAGCACATACTGCAAATTGCGAGATCTTATGGCTATATCGTGTTTCTCTAACACGGAAATGTATCACACACTCTCTGAAGATCTGGCTCTGTCGAATGTCGATAAAATATATTTTCGAGCACACCGCGCTTGATGGTGTTGACTTAGACACCAATATTTTTTGGAAACTAAACAGCGCTTATTCTGATGAGAATAAAGTTTGCCACATCCATGTTTGGTTACGGTTTTCTTCAAGAAGAAGCCGGTTGATAACACCGTAGATCAGCAGAGGTATTCACAACTCAATCGGAAAGGTTTCCGTTCGGATCCATACTATCCGTCCCAGTCTATTAAATTCAGGATGCCAGAGATGGATAGTGTGCATCCGAACGGAAACTTTTCCGATTGAGTTGTGCTGTTCTATTTTATGCATTAAAATTGTAACTCAATGGGAAATTTTCTGACAGACAATTAAATATAGAAACTCATTGTAGATGGCTCTGAATTTGCGCAGACCAGACGTGCCAGACATTGTCAAGTTTTTCAGAAGCCACCTATCATAGTTTGCTGGTTTTGACTGGCACGTTTAGCCTGCGCTATCTCTCGAGTTGAAGGAAACACCTTTTTTTTTTAATGAATGTTTGGAAAATCTCTCATTGAACAAACCAGTCAATATCATTATATTAAGCTGTTTAAATTACTTTAAATGGCATTAGAAATGTTTCCCCTCGTACAAATCCATTGAAAAAAATATTTTTTTGTTGCTTTGGTTATCGTTTCTTTATGTACGAATAGCACTTTATTATTATTATATTTTAGCAAAATATTTAAAAAAAACTTTTATAACACCGTTTTTTTTTTCAAAATTAATCGGTTTTAAACCGGTTCTGAAAATTGTAATCGGTTCACATCTCTAATTGCCACTAAACTTAATGCTTTGATTATATACCCAGAGAGAGAGCTAGTTCCTCCGAGACTTACGGCCTTACCTAAAATAATCTCGATTCTCTTAGTTACTGCTTAAACTTCTCTGTCCATTTCTAGCACGTGTAACTTTACGTCAGAGAGAAGATGGCAGAGCATCTTAAGCAGTGACTAACGGTTGAAAAGTTTTTTTTAAGTAAGGCCATTAATGTTAACATTGTAAACTACAATATTTCACAATATTAATATCTTTACTACAATACATTTCCTCAGCTAATAGCTGGTTCGTTCTCTTTGATTATATACAGTGATAGCTAGTTCCTCCGAGTTCGTTCTACATTGTATACAATTTTTGAATTTAAGGGTTTTGGAATAATAAGGTTATAGTAAAGATTCTCGTAATAAGTGCCAACGCCAACCGTAGCCGGCTTAAGTGTTAAATTCTCTTTGGTAGCCGGCGCTATCATTTCAAAACTTCCGGATGTGCCTCACTTCACGTTATTCGATAATTCAAATCAAACTTCATTTCACATCCATCGCTCATCTGCCAAGTTTTCTGTTCTGTCGCCATCTTTCTTTTCTCAAATTTGTCGGCACGAAGGTACGTGTTAAAATTGGATTATTATCGAAAATAAAGGTTTTTGTGCTTAACCATCTGTTTCGTTGCTGGCTCAATTGCATCTCAAGTGGAATACCAAACCGTAAGTGCAGTTCGCAATGTGTCTAACCCGCTAAAGAAGTCAGCCATGTGGTCGGTCATAGTGAGGTTTCTACAACTACGCATTATGTTTTATGAACTTCCTCGCAAAATCTTAAAGTTTATCACCACGGTGCTAGTATTGGAACCACTTGTCCCGCTTGATATTAATTGGAAGTAATGTAATAATTGCGACAGTTTATCGAATATCAGTACATTTTTGGGTACCGGTATAGACCTCAACGTGGCGCGAATGTCGTTGCTTTAACCGATTATTTTTGTTGTAGAGAGTATAATGGGCACTGTAGAGCGCGTTGGCGATGACCACACGTCCGAGGTGGAGTCCGGAGATGAAGAAGAAGTTGTTGGTGGCGGTGAACTGGCTCAGCATCTGTTGAAAAGGTAAGTAAGTAGACTTAATCTTTACTTGTAAGTATAGGTTATCTAGATTTTAATATTTCGTTCATCGCCTATCATTTTTACGGTCCTGTCATAATTAAATCGTAAACTTTGCAAAGAAATGTATTTCACCAATTCAACCTAACTTGCCTACCTACCTAGTCTACAGTAAAAATTGCAAGTCTAAAATCTAAATACAAGTTATTTTGGTATGTTCATTTTGTATAGCCTTTAGCTTTTAAGCAAATAGGTGTAAAATTTAGTTAACAAAAGGCATGGACCCCGCAGTCCGTGGAGCAAGGAAACAAATTTAAAAAAACAAGTTCAAGGTGAAAGAAGAGAAGTTTAGAATAGAAATATGTAGGCATGCGCTACTTTATAATGTTATTTGATCTTGGTAAAAATTGCAAAGCAGGTGCTACTTGCTAACACCTGTCATGAAGTACATACCTAGTTCTAGGATAATATAAAGGTCCACCAACTACTATGAATAATAGTCAAAACTTCTAATGATACAATGAGAATTTTCATTATATTTGTTCTTGTAGGAGATTATGAACCGCCAAGAGAATTAACTCCAAAAACGGAATTTACCTTATCAAATTTGTCTGATGAGAGTTACCTAGTGCTTACTTGACTAGCACCCTTATCATGGACGTTCGCGATTCCGATTGCGATAGCATGCCATCCTGCTCGTACCAAACCACTTGCGCCATGCGCCCTCCTGCTCGCGCACGCTCGCAATCAGAAATTCAGAATCACGAACGTCCATGATAAGGGTGCTGATCATCTTATTATTTCTCAATAACTCATTCACTGTAAATTCAAAAGTAGCCTGTTATCTTTAAAGGCCGTCACAGATGACGAAGATGCTGTAATATTTCATGTTAAATAAAATATGGCTCGCCATACAATTTTGAAATATATATTATCTTCGTCACTTGTTCGTCATGAATGAGTATGAGTAGCGATATTGAAATATGTTTTAAGATAACATGAAATATTATAGTATCATCGTCGTGTGTGACGGCTGTAACTGTTTATGGCCTAATGGCTGGAATGATCTTAATGAAATCTAGAGCGAGTTCCATCTAGCTAGTTCAATAGACTGATCATAAGATACATGTCTTTTGGAAGATGCAGGCATTCTGGAAAATTACTTACCCTGCAGAAAGCTGCTAATTTTACCATATATTTTTATTTCGCATGTAACCAATCGACAGAAAGTGTAAAATTTTGAATGAAATTAGATACTAACCTCACCATGCCAGAAGCACACTTGTACCATGTGCTCGTTTATTCCATACTGATGAGTCACCCATTATGAATGGAATGTCGTCTACATGCAATGAAAAATTACACAGCAATGACAAGTGAATCTATTTGAAGTTGAATTAATTGATTAAGTGTAAACTGCACAAGGCATGCAGCTACCACATGGCATGGCTACTACACAGCTATTGCTATTACCAGTACCATCTTTTAACATAAGGGCACATGGCCCATGCCCAGGCCTCAGGGGGCCCCGAAGGACGATTTTTCTCTCACATTCATTCTCAATACATTTTTGTTGGGCACGGGGTAACAGTGAGCACCCGGGTCGAAAATAAAACTTACTTTTGTGTTAAAATTTTAGTCAAAATTATGTACATTTTGTTTAAACAAATTAGGACAAAATCAAGTCAAACCACCTTTTTTCTTTTAGAAGTATAAAATTTCCATAATATTTGACTTATTTGGCTTAGTTAGGATCGATATAAGACAAAATCCATAAAAAATATTTTTTTTGTACTTGACCTAGGTATTATAAAAGCAAAAAAAAATATCTGATAAAAGCATCAACTTAATATAATTATAGTGGAAAGTCAATGTGAGTCCAGCAAGAATATTAAATTTTATTTACACTTTTTTTAAAAGTTATAACATTATGACAATATTGGAGAAGTATCACACCTTTGCCTGTTATTCAACCGCCCAGTAGTAGAGTGCAAGGATTACTGTGTTTCGGTTTGATGGGCAATGTTACCAGAGAAATTACTGGGCATAAAGAGATTTCACATCTAATATTTCAGGGTGACTAGCGCAGTGCAGTGCGATGCAGGATTGTATTCGCAAGTTCATAATTCTGGCACTGCTACTGTTATGGGCAGGCGTGACGCTTACCACCAGGCGACCGTCTCACTCGTTTAGTCACTCAAATCCATTTTAAATAAATATGTATATTTTAAAAGTTTAAACAGTAAGAAACATTATGACCTCTGGCAGGACTTGAACCTGCAAGCAATCAATGGGTCATAATTGTTATTACTGCTTAAACTTTAAAAACATAGAATTACCCAAAGTGTAACACTTCATATAAAAATATTTAAAAAAAAGTAAGTTCGTATAGGCTGAGTGGCCAGCCCTAGTGTCAGAGAAAATGTGCCGCCCGAAGGCCTCTGACATGGCTGACGATTGTTGTTATAGAAACTAGAACAAACAACCGGGACCAACAATTTAACGTGTCATCCGACCCACGGTAGCGCTCAGAAATAAATGCCGCTCACGATCACCCATCCGAAGACTGACCGGACCGTCCGTTGCTTAACATCGGTGATTGATTAGAATCACCTAGACAAGCTACGCCACGAGCACTACGCTACGCTAAAAATATTCAAAAATATGTATATATATATATACAGGGTTATAAGGAAAGGGTATGCTAAGCCAAAAACCCTTGAATGTATACATTGTAACCATTATATCCTGAAAGTTTCAAAAGGAAAAGAGCATATTTTGATTTTCATACAAAACTAAAAAAAAAAAAAACTGTTCTAAAATTGCACAACCCTAGCACGCGGTCTATCAGTACACGCACACTAGCACGCGCGGTTCGACACGCACACATCCCCAAGACGGGCGATGGGCGCCGCCCGCCCGCCCCGAAACTCCCCAGCGCCCGCGCTGCGTCCCGCGACCGAAAACAAAATTGAACACACACCATTGCCTACTTGGAACCAAACCCACAAGTACCTAAAGCTTAATGATTTAATAATCTCTAAACTACTTACCTGGTCCATTCACAAGAACGGTTCGAAGTGGCGTACGTGTTTGACTGGATGGTACAGGTCTTCCTTCCGAATGCGGCGCTCGAACAGAGCCCGTACTAAATAACCGATGGGTTAAATTACGAAAGCAGTGGTAAGAGGGTAACGCACGATTGGGAAAACGTTCTCCGTACAGTACCCGTGCTGCTGTCAGCACACCGTCACATTTTCCTACGCAAAGCATCATATTGTAATACTCCGCGTTGGAGTATTCTACCATTTTTAACTAAAACTTGTGATAGATAGATAGACACAACAAAACAAAGTAACGAAATAAATTAACAAGTAACAAAAGAAATTAACAAATAACAAAAGTAATCGCAAAAAAACCCGTTAACAAAAGCTGTCGATATACGCACGAATCGGTAGCCAGCGACAGACTGCATTCCTAAATAATCTAATTAAACAAAATACAAATTGATGAGCAGGTGAGTAGATTTTCCCGGTAGTTTCTCTCTTTCTTTCCAAAAAATGCCGCCCGCCCGCCAAAGACCGGCTTTCTTTTGCGGCTTTTTTAGAACAAGTGTTTACGCGCACCGCCAAGTAGTGATCAAAAACATTACAGAAGTGACAAATTAATCACAAAGTATTAAACCACGTAATTACCTAACGTTCCTTCCCTGAGAGTGGAGTGGATGGCCCTAGTGTCATAAGGCCAATTTTAATTTTTTTACGAGGGGGAAATCTTCATAAGATACCAGACTGCTTTGGGGTGCAGCCGGGTTATGTGGGATTATACCCACTAAAGCCCCCCACTCCCCGGTGGCCTGCCTTGGTGCTTGACCGAGGGCTCCGGGATCTCCAAGGGAACGCACCGGAGCCCTCAGCACCGCGCTTCAGATCCTCTCGGGACAGCTACAAGCTGTCCTGAGACGCTTCCGCCTGCCACAACGTCAGCCATTCGACGTTGTCGTCCTTCCCAGGCACGTTTATGCAGGTGGTTAGAACCTCACCGCTAGCTAGCCCCGAACCCAGAAGTCCCCTTTTAGTAAGCACTTTCTAAAGGCAGGGGATACCGATGCCGTATTCTAATCCCCCGCCATCAGGGCAAGTCATGAGGCCACCTAAGGGCCTCCATCTATGCATACATCCTAGATTAATGAAACACCCACAACAACCGCGTCTTACATTAACGTCAGCTGATAGACTGTCTGATTCTGATAGATAGAATAAGCAATCGAGATTTACATTTACATGTTATCTAAGTCATGGCATCACTCCAACGCGCAAAGCTCAAACATTGTCTTATCTGTACATCTTTTATTCTTTAATTGGGATTTTGCACACACGTGCGTATGCCCATATGTGTGCGTTTTATAACAATAAAGATGTAAGTGTGCTCATCTCAGTGTCCCAGTACAGTGCGAAACAGTTGCCCAACTTACGACAAAAAACTAATTACTATTTTTTATTATGCCAGACTGGCAGATTAGGCATTTGAACATCGGATCGCCTGATAGTAGGAAAGCGACACAGTAACGGAAGTTTGTAGCAAGCCTAGTCTGGAATGGGAACTGGCTCTAAAGTGAGGCTGCTCAAACACTGTTAGGTGCTTGGTGACAGATTAGTAACTTGAGTCAGGCGAGCAGTAGTAGAAAGTATCCTATCATGATGCTATGGTTTCCTCACGGTGTTTTCGTTCACCGAAAGCTCAAGTGGAAGTGGATCGCATAACCAACTGAGCTATCATTTCTTCAAAATGTTCATGAGTTCTCTTGTTACTTTTGCTTTTTTTTATTTTTTTTTTCTCGTTCAATCTTATCGATTGATATCTGATCTTATCTTGGATTTTTTTTAGTCTGAGTTTATGTGAGTCCTGGAATCAAAGGGGTCTTGGGGTATTTAAGTGACTCGTGCGAAATAAATACAGTCATCGTTGAGACAGCGGCGGCGCGGCGCGGCGACATGTACCTACTCTGCTCCGACAGCAAAGTTGGGTTACTGCACTGCATTGTTTCTACATTTTGAAGAGTTTCGTGACCATTGACCTTTAGATCAGCTGATGCTAGGGTTGAACACGTCGTTTTTTCACGAGATATTTGAAAGGCTGTATCTCAAAAACGATTAGGTTTTCCGGAAAACTGCCTGAACAAAAGTTGTTCAGAATGATGAGTACTTTAACGGGTTTTCGGCTTAGCATACCCTTTCCTTATAACCCTGTATATATGTATTCACAAAGATTAGCATCTGAGATGATAGAATGTATTGTAGAGTACCTTACCTACCTACTTGCCAGACAAAAACTAGATGTCTATAGTTAGTCATGCAAAAAACTCCAGACATTACCGACTACTTAACGACACGCCACCGAGCAAGAAGTTTTATCATATCGCATATTTCAATCATGTTTTTTTTTATAAAAAAGGACCAAAAAGGCTAAGACGCGATTACGTGTCGTTGAACTTGTGGACTCATTGTTCGCTTCACGCTCTACTTGGTCGGTAAATACGTGTACTTACCTATCTCTTAACGTGCTCTTAAATGAACTGAGCTGTGCGTGTAAATTATTTGAAATTCTTTGTATGTCACTGAACCATTTTTAACAGATTTCAAAAAAGGTGTCAGTCAGTTGATCTAATCTATCCGTGTTTTGGTAGACTTCAAAAAAGGAGGAAGGTTATCAATTCAACCCTTCGATTTAAGGATTCCCTCTTAACCAGTATACAGGGTTAGTTCTAATCAGCTTAGCATCCTTTTCCTTTTTTTTTATTGTTGGTCCCGGTTGTTTATTCTAGTTTCTATAACAACAACCGTCAGCCATATCGGAGGCCTTCGGGCGGCACATTAACTCTGACACTAGGGCTGGCCACTAAGCCTATACGAACATACTTACTTTTTAGGGCATATTCTGTACATCAAAACAAACAACTTTTACTATGGGGCCAACATTCAAACCTGGAAAAAAATATCAGCTGTTCTGTAATTATACAAAATGATCACCGACTTTGGTCAAAATGTATGGAACAGGATGGATATGGATTTTTTTTCAATTTCAATGTTGGCCCCATAGTAAAAATTGTTTGTTTTGATGTACATAATATACCCTTAAAAGGATGCTAACTGATTAGAACTAACACTGTATAGTAGCAGATAATGCAGACCCAAAATATAGTTTAATACTATTATATTATAGTATGGTTGGCAACTCTACACTAACCGATACCGATTCCATAGAAGGCTAGTAAAAAATCTCTGGAAGTCTATCAAAGTGCGACATATCGACAGACAGCTAATGCTTTGTTGAATCGATATTTTTAGACAATAGACAGTACTTCGGCACCGAATCGGTGTAGTCAAGGCGTCTGCGATCGATATTTGCTAATAAGAATTTAATGATCGTTTAATGTCCGTTCGTCAATACGCAACATACTTTCTATACGCAACTCGCTAATATAAGTTCATGTCGTACGAAACACATGAATTGTTCGCTCTGAATGGCAAGTCGATTCAAGCGCGCGACGATTTACATATAATAATTGCCCATTTCTGCTTTTAATAAAAACAATTTGTACGCAGTAACGCAGAGTTGCGCGGGACGTTAGTGATAAGACGAAAGGGACCAATTTTAACTAGGGCAACCGACTATGAAATTAAAGGGTTCAGTTAAACTGGTCTATTTAAAAATGTAATTCACACTCGACGACAGACTCAGAACATTAACATTATTTAAATCGGTTAATAATGTTCTGATATATGAGCGTTTAAAGTTTTTGTTAGAGACAACTGTCCCTTTCCCACAAAACAAAAAATGACGTCACGCCTTACTTGTCAGAATAGAATTTATATGGCGTCCTGACAAGTGACGTCACGATTTGCTCTTTTGCCTCTCTGTCTAGCATGATATTAAAATGCTTATAAGTTGCTTATTTTTAATCAGATTCTAATTTTCTTTTCATTAATCGGCTATATTTATGGGCCACATTTGAATAGGACAATAAAAAAAACCCAGTCATCTAGCCTAATAGGCTAGATGACTGGGTTTGACGGGTTTGGGTGGACCGATTTTGTTTTTTTTTTATTTGAAAGGGTATACGCCCGTGGTTTTTTTTTTTAAGTTGTATGTTTGCAATTTGTAGTGCAATGAGCTCTTTTCGGCTTGTAGAATTAATATGGTAGTAGAGTTGTCTTAAAATGTCGTCCATCAAAAAAACACCTTAAGAAAAACACTCTTTACTTATAATCGCAAACTCAACAAAGTTTCGCTAAATACTCTATACTTCTAATTAAAAAAAAACATGATTTTTATTACATTATACTCCAACTTCAGAATGTCTGCTTTTCGTAGAAATAAATAGAACCATAGAGGAACATCGCGTCTGTTTATAGAGTAATTCGTGCGGAGGTTGTTTATTTCTTGTGAAACTGGGCTATTTTTGTACAATCAGGTCACATCTGCTACCTACTTACATTGGATTTATACACCGGTTGATATTACGATCAAAGAGATAACCTACTTAGATGTTTTTGATACTTTCTAGATTCGGGCGCATCGTCGATGCCGCTCTATAGTCAACTGTCAATCTCATACATTTTGTTAATTTTTTCTAAACATTTTGTAATTTTTTTCTACAATTTAATGGTTTTACTCTTATTACTCGGATTATCAGGGAAAATCTGCATAATTACTCGGTTTCTACAGCCTTCGAGCGGCACATTAAACCACAGAGTAATAGAAGCAGAGATGTGATCAAAGGATTTTTCCTTAGATAGACGTGTGATCGTGCGGGGAGGTGTAGGTTCGCGGGAGGAGTGGCAAATTGTACTGCCATCTAGCGGTTATCAGGAAAAGTTTTTGAGAATCGAACTAGTGAACTAACACTTGAATTAACTCTTAACGCTGAATTAACTCTTAATTTCTTAATATCACGCTAGATGTCGCGTTTTAAAATTTTCTAGAACGGATCACTAAATATAGAAATAAAAATACTTACGATTGAAATTAGATGCCAATCATGTCATCTGAATTTTTCCTTTGGTTAGTTTTACATAAAGAAACAGAGCAACTTATTTCATTTTTACTGTTACTAGGTAAAAACATAAAAAATCGTACGACCGTTACGCGTGGCGGACGTTAGCAGACTGAGCAAATAAGTATGATGTCACACACTCCGTCTGCAAAATAGGATCAGCGGCTGCAAGTCGCTCATCGCAACTCCTTACCCTCCATGCATTAAACACTAGGTCGGCCACTCAGCTATACGAACTTGCTTTATAACATTTTTCTGTTATTGCCAACAGCGGCTACACCCGCAATGAGATGCTGGCGGCCATCACGAACCGGCTGCACGCGGAGGCCCTGGCGTCCCTGCCGCCCCCGGTCCGCCGGCGGATCCGCGCTCTCCGCACGCTGCAGAAGGAGTTCGTCGACATCGAGGCCAAGTTCTACAGCGAAGTGCACGCGCTAGAGTGCAAGTACGAGAAGCTCTACAAACCGCTCTTTGAAAAGGTGAGAATGATATTACTTACTTTATTAGTATTGGTCTTATGTGGGAGCAAATGCGGCAACGCCACGCGACGCGGGACGCGAAACAGTGCGAAGATATTGAAAAGCTTCTGTTCCTACCGTAGCTTGCGTTTCGTCTAGATCAGCTTGTACGCGATTATGATTGATGCGAAAGTTGCATCGCATCGTGACATTGCATTGGCATTTTATCTCGAAACCATCACCGTCATCAGTCCGGAGAAGTCCACTGCTGAACAAAGCCCCTTAGACCGGCACACTGTACGACAACCTGCCATTTGCATCCACCGGTTGCTCGCGACATTAACAATGTCATCTACCTAGTTTGGTTCGTGGTCTCCACTCGAGAACCTTTCTAAAACAAGGTTCTTTCAAGAAACATATACTTGAAAAGAAGCAGATGTGCAATCCTCATTCTAAAGAAGCTTTCGTAGCGTCGTACCTCGTTCTGAATTTATTCACAAATAAAAAAACATACCACTAGCTTTTTGATGTAAGAAAACATGCGTGTAAACCGGCATGTGTGGAGAAGAAACTCAATAGCGTATCTATTGTACTAGACTAGCCTATCTTCATCCGGACAGCCTGGGCCTAATCGCCCTTCAAAGGTAGGCCTATACCTTGCCAGTGCCGTAACTAGGGCGGTGCCACCGGTGCACAGGAACAGAGCGCAGAAATGACCATACCAGAACAAAGTTTTGGGTCATGCATGGGCGCAGTTACAGAAGCTCCACCGGGCGCACGAAAGGCTAGCTAACGACACCGTACCGCTACTAGCAGCTGGATGTTATTGGTTTCTGTAGGCTTACTTCAACTTTTTTATAATTTCTAGCGCGCACAAATCGTGAACGCCGCATACGAGCCAAACGACGAGGAGTGCCTAAACCCGTGGCGCGACGAGAACGAGGAAGACGAACTGGCCAAGGCCGTCCAAGGCGCCGCCATCACCGAGGGTGAAAAGAAAGAAGAGGAAACAAAGCCTGCCGAGTGAGTTACATGGAATCGCAAATAATTCAATATTTCAGTGGGTGTCCCCCTCACATGTCGGCCAGACAAAAGCGACCAACGCGCCTTTCGTTCATGGTGGACATTCCCCATTTACGCACAAAGTGTTTTGATTCCAAATTTTTTTATTGTAAGATGAGGTGATGAATTATCTGCCAGAGTCTGTTTCCCATAACATTCAATACTAGAGTAAATAGATTCCTTCTAGGTAAGCATGCTCCATCCTCGACCACACCGTAGCTTACCATCAGGAAGAGCGTGGTTAAAGGCAAACCTATTCTGAATTTTAAAAACACCATCTCTACTAAGAGGTGATGTCATATTTTTTTTGTAATTATGTAAAAATTAAACGCTTGATACAAAATGATGACATATCTATCACCAAGCACTGACCAATCATGATTGATCAAACATGCACTACCAACTGAGGCAATATCTTGTCACCAATATTGGTGTCCAACATTTTGGTTTCCTTTAAGTTTGGTTCCTGTTTCAGGCCCCCCATGGACCCCAATGCAAAGGGAATACCCGACTTCTGGTACACCATCTTTAGGAACGTTTCAATGCTGGCTGAGATGATGCAAGAACATGACGAGCCTATCCTTAAAACATTGCAGGATATCAAAGGTAATTTATACTTGCTGCTTTGCTTAACATTTCAGGATTAAAGCCTTTTTACATTTCTACTGAAGCATTTGATATAAGTTGAGAAGTTATTTATTTTTGTTTTATTTATATGGGAATACTCACGTTTAATTAAATCGGATACTCCAACTATAGTTTCGATCACATCCGGTGACCTTTTTTAAAGAGTGAAAACAGAGCCCGACGCGCGTGCAGCTGCGTCTTGCTTAGCACTCTTAGCAGTATCCGATTTAATTAAACGTGAGTATTCCCATATAAATAAAACAAAAATGTGTCAAAACCACGTCAGTTTTCATAACATAAAAGATTCTTTATTATTAATAGAAAATTGTTGGTGTTTAATTTATTTAATTACTACAAGGATGAACGTGTTGTTAGTTTTTATTTCTAAGTTCACCCAGTTTTATCTAACAATTCAATGAAATTTATTGTATATTAAAATGATGACAGATCTATCACCAAGCACTGAAAGCCATGACGATCAAACATGCACTACCAACTGAAGCTATAACCTCAGTAGTATATAATATGAATGTAACAGGACAATACTGACTGCAAGTTTTTTCTTCACAGTGCAAATGCATGAAGACCCCATTGGCTTCACTCTGGAGTTCCACTTTGCAGCCAATGACTACTTCACAAACACCATTCTTACCAAGGAGTATTCGATGAAATGCAAGCCTGATGATGAAAATCCACTCGAGTTTGAAGGGCCTGAGATCTACTCGTGCAAGGTTTGTGAAACTAATGAAACTAAACAAAAAAAACTATCCCCCCTTATTTTTTTACTTATCTTGAAGAGCATTTCTCAGATCTTCCTAATAATGAAGCTCACTCTTACAAGAGATTGCACATCTTATGTATCAGGGTGACGAGCGCAGAACAGTGCCGCGCAGGATTTTGTTCGCAAGTACACATTTCTGCCACTGCTACTGTTTTGAGCAGACGTGACGCTTACCATCAGGCGAATGTCTCGCTGGGCTCGTCATAAAAGAAAAAACGAATTTAAAAAAACTAGGGAGTGGAAATCTTAAATGGGTGGAAGAATGAGACATTTTTGCAATAATGTAGTTCTTTTTTACCTTGTATTAGTGGACATGATGACATATCTATCACCAAGCACTGAATTTATGATTAACCAAACATGCACTACCAACTGATGTTCCACAAAACACTTAACCTTGATAATTTTAAACCTTAAATTGTACAACTTGGACACAATTTTCGTAATTCCTCCCCAGGGCTGCGAAATCAACTGGAAAAAAGGCAAGAATGTGACGGTTAAGACGATAAAGAAGAAGCAGAAGCATAAGTCCCGTGGGTCGGTGCGCACCATCACCAAGTCGGTGCAGGCTGACTCTTTCTTTAACTTCTTCTCGCCACCCGCCATGCCTGAGGACCCCAACTCTACCCTGGCTTCAGACATCCAGGTAACGATGTGTAATTTTAGCTGAACCAGTGGTTCTTAACCTTTTAGTGATGAGGGACCATTTGACAGTATTTTTATCTTGCCATGTATCACTTACTGCTTGGAGGTAAATAAAGTTAATGTAAATTAATCAAATCAATTTCAATTTTGCAAACGCAAATTTTCGACAAAAGCAAACGGAACGCTTAACTTGTAAGCGTTACAAGTTACCTTTGTTTCTTAACAGACTTCACAAAAGGTTCTAAATTCGACTATGTTTTTTTTGTATGTTGTTATGCGATTACTCCGTCAAATATGAATTGATTTTGATCATCATTTTTTTGTTTCGTATATGATGATTCTTCAGGTGGTGGTACCATTTACATTTTATCGAAATCGGTTCAGCAGGGTTTTTAAATCAAAATTACTGGAAAATATGAAGATGAAGATTTTTTTATCGTATGCCTGGCTTTTTACCAGAACCCACGTTGATCTATTAACTCCAGTAAGAAAGACGAACGCTGCGTTTCAGTGAGGATGTTTCTTGTTATCTTAGATAGATAGTGATCTTTACAAAATCGGTTCAGTAATTTGGTATTTAAATTAAAATAAGTGTATAAAAATGTAAAAATACAATGTCACAAAAAAACATCCAAGTAAATAAATTGCATATATGGCTTAGAAGTCTCTTGAACTAGGTTTTATTTGTTTTTTTAAATTGTTTCCAGGCCTTGCTGACGGCCGACTTCGAGATCGGGCACTACATCCGCGAGCGCGTGGTGTCGCGCGCCGTGCTGCTCTACACGGGCGAGGGGCTCGACGACGAGGACGACGACGACTACGAGGAGGAGGTCAGTACCGCACACTTTGCACACTACTTACACTTTTCGACATAGCTTTTGGGCGTTGCCGCGATTTACCGAAATAGTGTATAGGGCCAGGCAGTCATAAATGAATGAATGATTAACTCGGATTAACTATACACACACCCTCACATGCACACTTCCCCTTCTCACAAACACTCCCTTACAAAACCACACAAACCCACCCCCACGACACCCTCTCGTTCTCTCTCTCGCTCACACCTCCCCCCTCATCCTTCCCCCTCTCACAGTCTTCCCCCTGTCTCATACCCTCCCCATCTCTCTCTATATCGCTCACTCACTCTTTCTTACGCAAAGTCTTACATACTGAGTACATACTAAAATTGGACGGTTAAATATTGATACGTTAGCGGCTCCTAGATTCTAGACGGCATGGCGCTCAAGATGAACCTGTAATATTGCAGTACAACAGAAAGCCTGATCTCTTTCAATCATTTATTGCATTTAAAATGGCTCCTTTGTATATTTCTCTACAGAACTCTACAGATTCAGACAGCAGCTTCTATTATTATAGACCAGCAAAATCTTTTGGCAGTCTGCTAAAACACTTGCGCAGTAAACTAGAGGTGGTTGCATCACTTTTTTTATACTCTTCTTCTGACAGTACTGGAATAAAATTCTTCCTCTTTGATTAGTTTGAATGGAGAAACGTTGTCTTGCCGCGTTTCTATCCTCAATATTTTCAGTAGACTTTATGTAGTTTATAGTTTAGATATCTTATGACCTATGAACAATTTTCAGAATAGTTTACCTATAAAACTAATTTATTTATTTATTTATGATACACAAAACAGATAACAATCGATTTATTATTATATAAATGGAAACAAATATCTGAACTGGATTGTAACCCAAAGTATGTGTGTACAGAAAAATAAATAATCGATAATTGCGGCCTTACTTAAAAAAACTTCTCAACCGTTAGTCACTGCTTACGATGCTCTGCCATCTTCTCTCTGACGTGAAGTATAAGATGCAAGAACAAGACAGAGAAGTTTAAGCAGTGACTAAGAGAATCGAGATTATTTTAGGTAAGGCTGTTGATGTCTATTATGTCGCTATACCCACTAAATTAATCTGACAAGTCTAAAGATTGTCTCTTTATTTCAATATGTGAGAAGTGTGACAGAATTGTCAAACCTGTCAATTTTAGTTTTAAAAGTGTGACAGTATTTTTAAACCTGTCAAGTTTAGTATAGAAAATGATACAACAGAATTGGTACCAATATTTGCAAAAGATATTTTGATCAATATTACAACTAGGTGCCGCCCCGCGGATCCACCCACGATTCCTGAAATAAGAAGTGGCTTATGTTTTATTTCAACGTTTAAGCTACCTCTATACTAAATTTCGTCCAGATCCATTTAGCCGTTTCAGCATGGAGTAGCAAACACACACACACAAACACACTGTCAAACTTCCCCTTTTTTATTATAATAGTGTAAAATCGGTTGTCTTCACACCTTCACACTTGTCAGTTTCTTGAACATATTGGGTTCAAAACCAAATGCTCACATTTTATGGCAAAAAAGCTAACAAGGCAAGTGAAAACAGAACTTTCACTCGCTTTCATAAACAAATCGCAACTGTTAATTATTATTCAGCAAACTTGAGAATGGGACGTTATGTGAATCTGATATATTCCAATTAAACAAATACAAACACACAATGACTTTATACAAATCATAGAACACACTAACCATTATACAAATCATAGAACATACTAACCATTATACAAATCATAGAACATACTAACCATTATACAAATCATAGAACATACTAACCATTATACATAGACACTAAGTTTTACTATGATAGACAGACCAGCAAAAGAGAAAGGAAATCTTTTCTTTCTATTCTCTTCGGAAAAGTCGGAATCTTAGACCAGTGGTATTATAACTAACCAAATTATATTTATTGTATGCTTTATAATGATTTGGAAAGGATTTATGCACCACTATTTTTTATGAATGTCTAAAACTTTAAGGGAGTCATTGTACTCATCATTATGAACAACTTTTCCTATGGGGTCAACACTGAAATCGCGAAAAAAAAAAAAAACAGCTATTCCATACATTTTGGCCAAGGTCAATTAACTTTTTTATTTGGTCCCCTAGGAGAAGTTTTTTTTATAATGATGAGTATAATGGCCTTTTAAAGTTTTAGACATTAATAAAAAATAGTGGTGTATAGTAAATATACATGTAATATTTTATTAAGCAAACTAATGTTTCTGTCATTCTGTCAATGCCAAAGTGATATTTTTATCTAGTTTTATTGAAACCTTTAAATTTAAAATCATCGTTTATTTATTTAAATACTTTATAGTGGGTGTGTGGTGTTTTGCTCATTCCCTTTTAGCTTTTTCAATTGATAACATACTCTATATATGTGCAATTCAGACCAATAATTCTTCAGATATATTATGACTTGTGCCAATGAATATTTGGCAACTAGTAACTAGACAGTGAATTCTACAGCCATCTCTATTCCGTAGTTATACCTGCATGGTAGCGCTTGCTTAGTTATTTTATTTGCCTTCCCGAGACAGACGAAGGTACAGTATTATTTATACCTTGGCCAAATTCGATATGTTTATTTTAATAATCAAACCTGTATTTTTAATTTGAATTTGGTATAGGTTCCTATCTGAATAAGTTAATAAATCCTTAGCATTTTTTTAGTCAGACCAGGACGTCAATTAAAAAACCGAATCAAAACAAACGATGAATTTTGTTGATGTCACGCGCGTGTAACGTTACACTTCTAGTGTTTTCCGTACATCGGTGTAAGAAAATACAAGTTAAATATTTTCATATCGGAGTTTGCCAAGGGATAGAGCGGTGCGTTGGGTTAAAACTATCGTCCGCGATCTGGATACGGTATCTACGTCTGCCGCGGGGGCTGCCTACTCGCAACCAACCGCGCTGTTATGGTTTCAGGAGGATTCGTACTCGGAGGAAGACTCCGGCACTGAGGAAGTATCGGACGCGGAAGATTGATGCGAAGTTTGTCCGGTCGTCCCTAGTGTTAAAATAGCCTCGCGAGGCGCCTCGCCTCCCCTCGCTCGCGCCCCGCCCAGGCCGTAGGACAGCCCGCGAACGCGCGCGTGCGCACTGTAACGCGATCATATCCCGCTCATATCTTTGCTAATATATTTTACCAAATATTTGCACTTTCGCCAAGCGAAACGTGATATCGGATTCTCCTGCGACGCGTCCATCCAAATTCGTTAGTATTTTGTACGCTAGATGTTGTTACTGAGAGATCTCTCGCGTTATACGCTTTCCTTTCTATGCATGGTTTATCCCGTGTCGAGATAAATATGTTTTAGAATAGTGTTTTGAATTGTGCTCTCGAGCTTTTTATTTTAGATTTAATGGCGAGAAATGTATGGTGCCTTCGTATTGTGTAATATAATTATAAAACAATGCATGTTAACTAGATAGGTGTCCGGTACGATGACTATATTGCATTTCTAGACTAGATATACATATTGTCGTTTTGTTTACTATATATTTACAGTAATTATAGCGTGTATTTTTGTTTACGAATTTTATATGTTCGTTTGTGTACTTTGAAATTTCTTGTGATATTAATGTTCTCTAAGGCTATCTAACTGTTTTCTATTTAATAAAATGTAAGTATTGTCATTCCAACGAAATGTAGATTGTTCTGGTCGTCAATTAGTTTAACTGGCCATGGAAACGATCACATCGAATCTCTTTGTGCCAAAACGCATTTTCGCATCACTTGTATGAAACTGTGATCTTTCTGATATATCTATAAATGAATAATTAATAAAACTTGACAATAGCTAGGTTGTATAGTATAGAATCTATGCTATAGTGTAGATGTATATTGTTTTATGTATGTAACTTTTTATTGAAGTTAGCAGCTCTGGTAACTTGCGTATAGTAAATGGCTTAATTCTGGCATGTCTTTATGGAGACCATTAAATTGTATGCTTTTTATACAAGTGTTTTTTTTATTTTTATTTTTTATCCTTATTTGCATGCTAAAATTGTGAGAATGCAGATGGTTGAAGAATTCACGATTCACGAGGTAACTAGATTATCAATTATGTATTATTTTTTATTCGTTGCCTGTCGTCATATTCTTTGTCATATCGGTAGGTAGGTTGGTCATTTTGTGTTTTATTTGTACTACGAATTTCATTGTTTTAAACTATCATCACGGTTATTCACTAATGTTGTATTATTATTTACGGGATACCGGGAGCTCATTTTACAAAATAATCACGGTAAATAATAATAGAACTTTAAGAATTTAATGTAGATAAATAGGGTACTTTAAAAAGCGACGCTGGCGCGATTTCACGTGGTCGCCGATAGGACCGCGGGCAACGAATGGTCATTGGTTTGTTTGTAATGGCGTGTAAGATTTTCTTATAAGAGTTGTATGCTTTTTCAGGAGGAGGAAGAATGCTCGACTGAGGAGAGCGAGGACGAAGAACCGGCGCCTCGGCGGCGAACCAAGAAGCCAGTCAAAAGCAGCGGCGCCGCGGGGAACCCCGCGGAATGCAAGCAACAGTAGCGCGCCGCACACTACCAACAGGCTTTCTACTACTAGAAACCTCGCGCGGATGACATCAAACGCTAAGTTAATGAATCTTACGGCTTTCTACCCTGTAGACCTTGCAATAGAGCTTGGAATATTTTGGTACAAGTTTTTATATGAAAGTTTCACCACTTTGGGTAGGATATCGAACGCTGATTGGTCTGCTCAAGATCACAGGTTCTGGCGTGTCATTGGTGGGATTACACATTAGCGGAATAGCGCCAATGAGTTGTCTAAGTTCGCTCACAATGTCTACAAAGGTAGAAAGTTGCTAGAATCGATTGCCGTAACTGAAGTAGGACTCGCTACGGTAAAACGACTGATATCGAGTATATAATTTTCTGGATGCATTCGTTAGAACCTCGCATTAAATTCACAATTGGACAAACCTTCACATTCCTAGTTACGTTGTGTTGAGAATTATGTAAATGGAATGTTGTTAGATTCCGCCTTTTGCAGTTTGGTTATTATTATTTTTGTCCGTTAGTTAACTCGTGGTGCTCCAGGCTCTAGATTAATGTGATGTTGCATTGCCTGTTTGTTAACTGGCAATTTTTTAAAGTCTTTAAGACGGTAATAGTTGTTTAGAGATGTGACGCTCCGGATATGGAAATCGAGTTGCTCGATTTAACATTGCAGCTACGATTACAATATAATCGACTTTATATTATTTTTAGTTGATACATCACCACACGAACTTGTTTTTCGCTTCCTGTCGCATCTTAACTAGGCCAATTATTATTATCAAATTGTATAAAATTGTGGCTAAAATAATCTTTAGGAGTAGAATCGTGTCTAATAAGCAATTACTACTAAGTAATTATTTCAATGTATCGGGCAGAAAAAGGCTAATAATCTGTAATGCCAGTGATTTTATATAAGTAACACTGGAGTTTAGTCATAAGCTGCGTTACGGTCAGGTTACACGATGTGTTGCGGCAGGCAAGCAGCAGTGCCGCTCCGGGCATCTCTCATACATAATGTGTTCACCACATTTAATTTTGATAAGTGGTTGTGAAGTTGCGCTAATGCGTCTAAGGCACCGCGCCGCGGCGCCGCAGTGCATCGTGTGCCCTGGCCCTTCGTTACACCAACTATAGGATATTTGTACACACGAATATTTCTAAAATAAATGCAATGATAAAAATACTTTTTTGCTGTTTACTTTCATGTGCAATGCCAATGCCAATCTGATTCTAGGTACCTAAGAAGATACAAAACTACAAAACTGGTGTGCTACCTTGGTACTTATTTTATTTTATTTTCACAGGAAAACTTACAGCTATGTACACAGTTAGATAGAGTTATTAAGAATAGAAGGCCAATTAAAAGTTTTCACAGATAAGAATAGAAAAAAATTGTAAAAAGACGGACTCGCACATATTAATACAATAAAAACACTAAATAGAGAATAGGGAGTTAAGTTTAGTTTAGTTTACTAAATACTTATTGGAAAAAAATAAATAAATAGAGAAGGAAAATGTTTACAAGAAATAGTATGAGTTCAGAAGCTGCTTCAATTTGAATGCAGAAGTATTAAATAGATCTACATCAAGTTCTTTAGCAAGAGTGTTATAACACCTGCATGCCCTTATAATATAACTGTTTTGCCTATAATTACATCGCACAAAAGGAACATAAAGAAGATTCGGCCTTCTAAGCGAAGCGGTGTGTGTGCGCAGTCCCAGCTGCCCAAGTAACTCCGGACAGTCAATCGTACCATTTGCTATATTCAGGAGGTAAGAAATATCTGCTACTCGTCTTCTTTCATGAAGTGGTAGAATGTGGAACTTTTTGCACCGGGCGGAATAATCTGGTAAAAATACTTTAGCGCGATATTGTAGATAACGTAGAAAACGCTTTTGAATGCCTTCAATACGCGTAATGTAAATGCCATAGTTTGGGTTCCACAGGTAGTACAGGTAGTATACCATTAGACGACCTTTGTTACGTATTTCGGTTGCGATGCTTATGGATAGCTCTTAGCTCCGTGGGAGAAGGGCCTTACGCGACGCGTAGACAGCGCTGCAAGTAGCAAGCGACCAGCTTGCGGTGGTAGACAGCGCTGCAAGTAGCAAGCGACCAGCGCGAGCTGGTAGACAGCGCTGCAAGTAGCAAGCAACCAGCGCGAGCTGGTAGACAGCGCTGCAAGTAGCAAGCGACCAGCGCGAGCTGGTAGACAGCGCTGCAAGTAGCAAGCGACCAGCGCGCGCTGGTAGACAGCGCTGCAAGTAGCAAGCAACCAGCGCGAGCTGGTAGACAGCGCTGCAAGTAGCAAGCGACCAGCGCGCGCTGGTAGACAGCGCTGCAAGTAGCAAGCGACCAGCGCGCGCTGGTAGACAGCGCTGCAAGTAGCAAGCGACCAGCGTGAGCTGGTAGACAGCGCTGCAAGTAGCAAGCGACCAGCGCGCGCTGGTAGACAGCGCTGCAAGTAGCAAGCGACCAGCGCGCGCTGGTAGACAGCGCTGCAAGTAGCAAGCGACCAGCGCGCGCTGGTAGACAGCGCTGCAAGTAGCAAGCGACCAGCGCGAGCTGGTAGACAGCGCTGCAAGTAGCAAGCGACCAGCGCGCGCTGGTAGACAGCGCTGCAAGTAGCAAGCGACCAGCGCGCGCTGGTAGACAGCGCTGCAAGTAGCAAGCGACCAGCGCGCGCTGGTAGACAGCGCTGCAAGTAGCAAGCGACTATGTGCTAGACGTGACGTGTTGTCAACGCGTCGCGTCGTGAGCTAATTTGTAAGAAGGCTGCTAACGAACTAGGATACGCGTACAATACTCATGTTCACGCCAGAATCCTCACCACTGAAAACTTCATGAAAATCGGTTTTGAAAATGTAAATATTTAGTCAATATCAAGTCAAATGTTAAGCCAATATTCAATATTTAGTCGAGTCAAGTAAATATTTAGTCAATGTGAGATAATTAGTCGCATCGTCGTAATTCCGAAGTTATAGGTTTGATGAAGATTCTGGTGTGAAGCTCACGCCAGAATAAATCACGGTGCTCTGCGTAGAATCGTAGGATAGCGGCCTAGCGTTTCATTTCATGCGTTTTGACAGACACCGACTTTAAAAACGTAAGAATTTACAGCCTTACCTAAAATAATCTCGATTATCTTAGTCACAGCTTTAACTTCTCCCACTAGTTCGATTCTCAAAAACTTTTCCGGAAAACCGCTAGATGGCAGTACAATTTGCCACTCCTCCCGCGACACCCGCGCAGTCACGTGTCTTTCTAAGGAAAAATCCTTTGATCACATCTCTGCTTCTATTAATCTGTGGTCCACGCATAGCACACTTCCAGTCGAGCCAGAAGAGTCCATGCAGGAGCGAAGGCACCTAGCAAAACGAAATGTTAAAAAGGCGGTGAGTCGCGCCCACAGAGTAATAGGTCGCGCCCGAGCCGCCCGCAGTGTGGCGACTCCTCGACCCCGCGACTAGCAGTGTGCGCTGACCAATTATTGGATTGTATATAAAATCTAGAAGAGGCTCACCTCCAGCTTCGCCCCGACTTTTCATTCTGTACGCGATGCAGAGTCGAAACTAGACTTTTATGCGCCCGGAGCAAATAATAATAATAATATAATAATAATAATATTTATTTGACTAAGCTTAGCCTATTACAGGTTATTAGTAACTTATTAATATTATGTAATGTACAAGTACTTACTTATTTATTATAGTTCAAACTTCTATAACTGCCATGCATGACCCAAAACTTGGTCCTGCACCCTTATCATGGACGTTCGCGATTCCGATTGCGATAGCATGCCATCCTGCTCGTACCAACCCACTCGCGCCATGCGCCCTCCTGCTCGCGCACGCTCGCAATCAGAATCACGAACGTCCATGATAAGGGTACTGGTCTGGACATTTCTGCGCCCTGTGCCTGGGTAACGCTGACATCACTAGCACTAGTTACGGCACTGATGGATGCGCCTTACGCCCGTGGCTTAATTTTATATACACTACTGAGGTCAAACATGGCGGCATACCAGGGCCGGATTTAAACGAGGGCAAACGGGGCAACTGCCATGGGCCTCAACATAAATTGTAAAATTCAAATATGCGTGCCTTGAGCACTCATTTCATAGTATATATATAAATATATTCAGATAGACAAATAGTCACCATCATCATCATGATGATGAGGTAAATAGTTAGGTATACAGCGTCAAGGAATTCCTTGCGTACGAGTGATCGCACGATTGTACTGTTGTATTTTAAGTAAATTAATTGACATTTATATAATGTAAACGTGTAGTTTTTTTATAATTATTTTAATTTAATTTGACGCAATAATAATTACGCAATAAATAAATATGAATATCCATTTTTTTTTTACAAAAAAAACAGTTACGTAATCAATTTAAGAGTATATTTAATTTGTTCAGTAATCATCTCTTTAACACAGTGTGTTTTGACGGTTATGTAGAAAATTCCCTTTCAGGGCATGCTTAAACTATATTTAAAGCAAAGGGTTGTAATATTAGTAGCCGGGCTTACTAATATTATAACTTTATAAACCTTCGAGGAGCATGATACCTACAAGCTCGAGAGTTCTTTTAATATTACTCTGAGCTCGAGAGGCTAACCCAAAATATCACTTCTTAGTTGTACAGTGTTTCTCTAGTGTATGTAAAACAATTGTTTTGTTAATTTTATTATAAATCCTGTTCATGTTTGCTAAAATTGTGAGGGTAAAATAAATTCCACAGTTAATATAAGATCGATTTATTTAACTTTCAAAGATGTAACAATGTATTTTATCACGATTTGTCTTTTATTCCACCGCGATCAGATCTGAGGTCAATAAATAATACAGTAATATAACCCTAGGGTCTACTTGATGACCAATTAAATTAAATTCACAACGCTTGTGCAATATAAAGAAAAATTTAAAGAATTCAAACTAATTTTGCTAGAAATTAAGGATACTAAGTGCATTTTAGTCAAAAAGTAGACCACATAAAACTAGAATTCAATAAAAACTTATATCAATGAACTGGCAAAAACGTATGGTGTAGGTCACACTTTAACAGTCTTACCTAAAATAATATCGATTCTCTTAGTCACTGCTTAAACTTCTCTGTCCTTTTCTAGCACGTGCAACTTCACGTCAGAGAGAAGATGGCAGAGCATCTTAAGCAGTGACTAACGGTTGAATTTTTTTTAAGTAAGGCCGTAACTGTTTTCGGGTTTTAAGTAGTTTTTGTACTCTAATCTTGGTAGAGTCTGATTCGAACTTAATGGCGGCTGTGAAGTGCGCTGCAAGCGAGACTACCCGCAAGCACTCGATACGCACACCGCACGCCTAATTTTTGCTACTGCGCAGTCGCACCTAAGTTCACAGCCGCAAGTTTGAATCATCCTTGTAAGTGTTAAGTACATAATAAAATTGCATTATCATACAACAAATTATTCCTCATACAGTCAGTTGGATTGACAATGACTGGAAAATAAAGCAGATTATTCAATAAGGAGAAAAGTTGCGAGACACAAGCGAAGTCTTGTCTCCCATTGAATACTTTGCACTAACAAATTAGTTTCACTCTGATAAACGAATCCGTTAATCAATCTACCACCAACCGGTAGAATCTCATGTATAAGTAACGCAACGTATCTCACAAGTAAGTATAAAGGATCCTCTACACAAAAATAGACGCAGAACAAGCTACTTCGTCCATTCTCAAATTTTTTTTAAATCGAAAACTGAACGCAACATGAATTAAATACAACCGAATAATAAAATGACCAGCAAATTGTAAATGTATACAAAATTTGAGCCATGCTTGGTTCAGTCTGCGACATTTTAGCACCACATTGTCTTAAAATTAATCTAGCGTCTGAGTTATATTACAATGTTTTGTTATGAACAATCGCATTATAAACAAGTAATATAACTAAGCAACAATTTACAGGGACAACAATAATATCGCTATCATAATAACACGAACAACAGGGAATGATGCGATATGGTAAACATCAGTTAGGCTAATAAGGCCCGTTAAATTCTTCAGAAGACAAAAGTTGCCTAACATTTAACACCAGTCAATATTCTTTACAACATTATGCATTTTGAAAGGTTTAAGATTTATCTAATGGCAAGACATTTTAAATCATTAATTGATTTTGAAAGCAAATGAGGTGGCACGTTCACAATAAATCTGTGGCACCAAAAGTCCCGCAACTTTTGTCCTCCAGTGAATATATAGCTTTAAATATTTCACTAGCTGCGAAACTAGGTCTAATAAATAGGTAATCCGACTTTTTACCGAGCGTATTTTGTATGATATATTCAGCAATTATTTAGGAAGATAGTAGGTATGTTGTTTAAGTTTTTGCGATAACATATACGCGGAAATATTTATTTTCAGGCCATAAATCGTCTGGCAAATTTTGCCACGCACACAAGAAATAACTGCAGTAAATGTTAAGTACCTACTTATTATAATATACTTAGTATCATTATTAATTATAAGGCTAAGCCTCTATTTACAAGCAAATTGCTTTCATCTTCAGACGGCTGGTCAGAGCCCGGGCTATGAATATTGGTGTTATTCTAAAATCAATGTCTAAAATACTCTGAATAACATGGCTTACCTAATACGCGTATAGATCATTCTAAAACAGACAATTTGGGATACAGGCCGGACTTATTCAACATTCCAATTTACACAAATTATTCACAATATATTAAAACATATGTATGTAGGTATATAAAAATTACCTACAAATATTTTACCTTACCCTTATCCTGGGGTCTTATTGCTTAAGCCTGCAGCATGCTATCCCGCTCGCGCCAATTTACTCTAACTCGCACGCACGCGAGCGAGTCGAAACGTCGTTAGCAGACTCGAGCAATAAAGCCCCCGGTCTGACTACGTCCCTGAAATACATGGCCAGACCGAATACGATACATTTTAGATAATAAATACACAACTTAATTTCATATTAAAAAATAATAAAAAGTGAGGGTAAATCAACCTACAAACGTGCTAAACACATGCAAAAATTCTGGGAAATAAATATCAAATAATACGATACAAAAATGAAACTAATTTGACCATTATATCCTTCGATGAATAAGTCAATAAATAAAATTAGCCAACTTACGGGGCGTGGTCCGAAATACGCAAATAGTGCCAATGAAGGTAACAATCCATATAACTACAATACAATAAAGGTGGCACTAACTTGTAATGCACACTGAAAGAATCGTCGATAAAGCACGCGGCGCTCACACCTAACGGCGCGGCACGCTACACTCACTGCTGTAACAGGGTATTACACAGAAATGTTACAAATCAATACAGCTCAAATAAATTTACTTCGTACTGTTGGTTTTAATTAGCTTTCTTGGCGTGCTTCGGACCGCGCCTGTTGTTTGTTTGTATTGTTGGTCAGGATTTAATTGATATGAAGGAACTTAAAATTCTCAACCCGATACTTTTTCATTCAAGTCTTTATATTCGCATTGAATAGAGCTGAAAACAAGTTTATTGCCATAATAATTGACAAGTTATTAATAATCAGTTTACTATGAAGATAATTAAGTCGTTTAGCGTATATTGGTAATATAGCCGTAACCCGCGCCTTTATGTGCTATAAAGGCAGCATAAGAAGCAAATTAGCTCTTTACGAAAATTCACTACATTCCAGTCTACCGTTGACAATCATTCAACTTTCCTATTACAACACCCGTGTCGAAAAAGGTTGTTAATGATATAATGACAGACATTGAATTACAGATTTATTTTATAGAAAAACAAACGAAATGGTTAGATTCCACTTTTATTGTGCGAATTGCTAAAAAGTCGAATGCGATTAAATAGGCTAGATGACTGGTTTTTTTATTGTCCTATGAAAATGTGGCCAGCTGATTAATGGAAAAATAATGAAATTCTGATCAAAAATAAGCAACTTATAAGCATTTTAATATCATGCTAGACAGAGAGGCGAAACAGCAAATCGTGACGTCACTTCTCTGTACGCCATATAAATTCTATTCTGACAAGTAAGGCGTGACGTCAGTTTTTGTTTTGTGGGAAAGGGACAGAGTTGTCTCTAACAAAAACTTTAAACGATCATATATCAGAACATTAATAACCGATTTAACTTATTTTTTCAGTAAACATACTATATTTACTTAAATTCTTCATCAAAGCTATTGGTTTCAACGATTTAAACATCAGTCATCTACCCTATTCTAGACAAGCGTGCTCTGCGGCAAATCGCATCTTCGTTTAACATCAAATGTCAAGCAGCCTCAATGCAAGCCTCTAAAGTATAAACAAATAAAATAGAGGTACGCCCTTCTCGAGTTACTACCATAGGCTTACAATGAGCGATTATCCAAACATGATTTTTAAAAAAAGTTTCCTACAACTCGATAGATAGCGCAGACTAAACTTACCAGTCAAAACAGCAAACTATTTTTGATAGGTGGTACATGAAATGAAATAAAAAACTTGACAATGACTGCCCGTCTGGTCTGCGCAAAGTCAGAGCCATCTACATCAGCTTCTATTTTTTGATTGCCTGACAAAAATCTCCCGTTATAATAACCACTTATGCACAAACGTGCTGTGGCCAAAGAACAAAAAAAAAACACTTGACAGTCGAATCGATGTATTCCTAGCTATCTGACAGATGTAGAATATTACTTATTATGGTTGTAAATGGCAACAATATTGTAGATATTTTTTTTGGTATTTATCTCAAAACTCTATGAATCAAATCATCTCTTAATACGAGCTTTTTCGATACGGGTGTCTTCAGTATTGGTGTGATTTGTGACAATGTCTTACAACGAAGTAACTATAAGTGCAACATATCTCGCCCACAGAAAACAGCTGTATTACATTATCTCAGTTTAAGCAACGTGAGGATTCTCAAAACGTTCAGAGGCGTGCTGATGACGTAACCATAAGAACGGTTAGTCGCTTTAAAAAAAAATAGGCTTGCGTTTGACTGCCATTCCGCCCGATGTTAAGCGAAGATGCAGTCTACGGTGGTGTGCTTTATCCTTCTTATAACTGCGCTTATTACATGTAGGCTAGCAGATAGACACCAAACTTCTTGAGTTCTTGTCGTGCGAAACTTTGAATTGATATATGGCGTCATCTTCTCTTTAAAAAAAGACTTGTTTTTACTTGATATGCGACTTTTTTATTCCTGACTGTTTTTTTTCTTAGTTATTGGCATCGCACGTTGTTCATTCTGCCAGTGTCAGGTAAATGAATTTTCAAGTTTTAATAGCATAATTAAGTCAAATATGTCATGAAATCACTGTTAGTCACACGAAATTAGTCATAGTCGAGTCCAAGTCATGCCCTAGTAAAGTTGTGGCGACTGTACTATGAGCTTCTACGGAGTTTTGAAAACAACACGAAAAGACATGTTTCACCACCATTTTTAATCATTAATTCGCGAAAAAACCCAAGTTTAAGAAAATAATAGAATACAACGACACGATTTTTCCGTGTTCCCGCCAAAACTCCTTGACTGGCTTGTTTGCCAACAGCTCATTTGATGAGCTGTGAAGCCTGTGACCAAAAACCAGTAATTGCATTTCTTTCAAGTATTAGCTTGAAAGAGAAAAGAAAAATTACAGATGCGCCACAAAACGCTATTATAGCGTGAATCGTGATACTATAGGGACCTATAGCCTACCATAGACAATAAACGATTTATCGAAAAACAAACATATCAATATTTAACTCAGTAGCTGACAAGTAATTTATCGATTCTAATGTCAACTATGTCAATCGATAAAATTGCGGGAAAGGATCTATCTTTGATTAAAGATATAGAGCATATCGCAATATTCGCCCGACCAAACCCGTCTAAAAACTCCGCCAAAACATGCCGGTTCTGATGTAGCTTGCATTCAGTTTTGCTACGAATCGTGATGAACAGAGCATTTTTAACCATAACTTAACCCTCAACCTTAGTTGTAAAGGTTTTGGACATTGCCCATCAGCAGGTGGCCACAATGATACACATAAGGGCCTTATCAGCCTAGCGCTTTGCGAGCGTCTTCTAAGCGGAGCGGGCACGCAGCGAACACGCCGCGGCTGCACAACGAACACGTCGCGGAGACGTGGCGATTACGCAACGTTTTCGTCGCCTGCGTTCGCGGCGAGTTCACGACGTATCATACACTCAGTAACAGAATGTATTCCGACGAGGAAACACTTCTGTTGGCTTTGTTACTTCGAAGACGCAGAAAAGGTTCTGTACGAGAATGTACAAAATGCCGTTGGCGGCAAGCTCGTTGCGCGACCGCGACGTATTTGTTGCGCATGCGCGGCGTGTTCGTTGCGCGTCCGCCACGTATTCGCGGCGCGCCCGCTCCGCTTTGAAAACGCTCGCAAACCATGTGATAGCAGCCTAATGGTACAAAAATCCCATAACGCCTTGTATGAACGAGATGAAAATGTCACACGCCTTTAATTTGACAGCTGCTATTCGTTTGAATAAGCCAGTACGCGCCACTAATTTTGTATTGCATAATCGCGGAATCCTCGGTTTCCTTAATCTATGGATCTCAGCTTCTATAAACTGGTATAATATAAAACAGCCGACACGACCAGGGGGGCTAAAATGGGCGCGTTTAGCAATTCTGCATATGATCCTATGATGATTCATTTCGTAAGTCGTAAAACAGACACTAAAGCGCCAATTCATACATGATTTTGCAAATGATTCTATTACGGAATTCATTAGCTTGACAGTTTTCTATAGAAAGTCGTAAAATGGTCGATGAAAGATGAATTGCATAAAGTTAACTAGCAGATTCTTTAGAAGTTACTCGAGAGCAACTTTTTACAATTCATTTTGCTAAGAATTCATTAGATGAATTGCTTAAAGCGGCCATTTTAGACCCCTAGATCTTGGCAAGGTCCGTGAGGACAGAAGACAGAAGTAGATAGGGCGAAGTGTCACGCGGGAGTCTTAGCTTTCTTTCCGAAGGGCAAGTGGAGGCGTCGTTTTCGAGGCTTCGGGAGGCCTTCGTCGTCCATCAGTGAGGAGTCTGTCGATTCTTCTTCTGGAGGCGTGTTGCTTGAAGGGGTCGGTGTATCTGCAAGTAACAATGACAATATTGTGAACAAGAAAAAGCTTTTTAAAAAAATACAACCGACTTCAACTTCAAATACCTGGATGACATCTTCATATTTTCTAGTAATTTTGATTTAAAAACCAAACTACTGAACCGATTTCGATAAAATATATATGGGACCACCTCTGAAGTATATATGTTACCGGCCAAACCCGATTTCAGGATAAACTAATTTTGCCTAGGCTAAACTAATTCTTCCTACATGCAATAGGATAAACTGGTATAGCCTAGGCTAAACTAGTTCGTCCTAAGCCCGATAGGATAAACCATACAGGAGCAGCTGTTTTTTTTCACGATTTCCGCCTTGTTCTATAGTTTTTTTTTATTTTTTATTTATAGGCTTGCGTTTGACCGCCATCTCGTCTAATAATAAACGAAGATGCAAACTACGATGGAGCACGCTTGCCTAAAAGAAACCGATTCACTTGCGACTTGAAGACACCCAGATTATCGGGGAACACCCACTCGGGCAGCGCTACCCACTGTTTAGCAGTTCGAATAAAGAAAGTGGAATCAAACCGTTTCGTACGAGTTTTTGGTATATCAATCATAAAACGGTGTCGCTTTTTCGATGTCCTGGCCGTCCGATAGAAGACTGAGCAGGGGGGAATAAGATCATGCAAATCCGAAGCACACTCCGAAATGTATCCAATAAAATACCGATAGGCTAGCTACTTTTCTACGATGATCAAGGCTTTGTAGCTTGGTCCGAACTAGACAGTCGTTGCCAATGATTCTCCTGGCACGTTTCTCGATTGACTCCAACGTCTCAAGCTGGTACTTAGCCGATCCATCCCAAAGGTGCATAGTAAAAGTTGTTCATTTATGATGAGTTTAATGACCCCGTAAGATATTGCTCATGAGTTCAATAACATATTATTATGTATAGTATACGGTATTATCATGCCGACAGATATCCATGCAATAAAATGACTAAGTTCTGTTAAAGACAAGCTTGGCTTGGCTAACAACGCTAAAGGTTTTTACGGACCAAAAGCCATTTTGTCATTTTAGTTGTTATTTCCACACAGATATATTTTGATACACACTCACTTTATGATTCGGCGATGTTTCCCTACATGCGACACTCAATCCGATTCCATCGGATCTACGACAATAGAAACATGAAAATTCGCACAGGATTGAAATGTGGTATCAAAGGTTTTTTGAACCTGGGTATGTCCTAAAACTGCATCCAGAACCACCGGAGGACGGGCAGCTGCGTCCTCTCAGTTAACGGTGGTGAGCTCTGCGATCCCCAAGCCGCCTGCCAAGCGTGGGGATTATGGCAACCCCTCCCTATTAAGGGGGAGGCTTTCGTCCAGAAGTGGACGTGTGATCCAAGGTTTTAGCTATTCACAAGGTATACGTGCTTTCTAGATTGTTAGAAACAGCAAAGCCATATATATCTGATAACGTTAAGCTATAAGCTAAAAATAAGCAGCTTGTTTAAAGCATTTTTTTATCCTGTCTGTGGAGGCAGTTTTTATTTTATTTGTTATTTACAATTTATACATTTTATACATTATTACATTGCCTTGAAATCGAGAAAAAAATCTGCTGTTCCATACAAAAAGTTAATTGACCTTGAACAAAATGTATGGAACAGCTGACTTTTTTCGCAATTTCATGGTTGGCCTACTTAATAAAAGTTGTTCATAATGATGAGTACATATGTATGTACTCTTCAGTATTGTTGAACCTGTTTGTTACAAGTAGTAATTTTTTTTGTTGTTGTATAGTAATGATATTGTAGTGGTAGGACTCTATTGCAGAGTTCGCTTGGGGAAGTACCACACCTTTGCCATAGTTATTCAGCCGCCAAGCAAGTGTGCATTTGTGCAAGCATTACTGTTTCGGTTTGACGGGCATTGTTACCACGGAAATTACAGGTCATGAATAGATTTGATATCTCAGATGAGCGCAGGAGTATGTGCGCTAGTTCACAATTCTGGGACTACTACTGGCGAACGTCTCCCTCGCCGCGTCACTCCATTTGTTAAAAATGAATCTGCTGGGAGACAAACCTTCATGCAGCGGCTTCTGCTTAGTAAACGGCGTCCTGAGAGGCTGTCGCGGGTCATCCGCCAGCGGCACCACGTCGGTGCTGCGCGAGCGCACGATCTGGCCCGAGGACAGCGGCCGGCGCGGCGGGGGGAGCGGCGCGCCGCGGAGCGACGCGCGCAGCTGCGGCTGCGACAGCGAGTGGCTGGAGCGCGTCAGGTCTTCCCCTGTCCAGTTCACACTACACACGAAAAATTAGACTTTTTAAGCAAAAAAAACTAACTTGTAGACGAGGACAGTTTGGAAAACTCATTTGCGCTCATCTTTCATTTACTATGAACAAGTGTCTCACGGTTTCACTCGCCATAATATAATAGAAAAATAACAGACCAGGATTTATTCGAGCTATGGCTTTTATGTAGGAAAACATCGTGAGTAATTCTGCATAAATGTCTGTAGAAGAAATTCATTTTTTTTTTTTTTTTTTTTTTTTTCAGATCCAAGATCCATAGTGGTATTAACATTGCACAGATTACAATATCACAGGGTATCGTTATCACATTCGGAAAAGAGCTTTTCTTCCATAAAATCGCCACTCCTCCGTATGGTCTTCCACGCAAGACACCTGCTCCGATGTCAACTGCTGAGACTCCAGTATACTCGAACTCTCGATCAATCTCTCCTAAAATAGGAATATCGTAAGGCATAAGCCAGGTTTCTTGTAGCGCGATAATATCTGCCTTCTCACATAACTTCTTTATGCAGTTTATTGAACTCTTCAACGACTTACAATTAAAACTATAAAATGTATTAACGTTCTTGCTAATTATTGTATTATCCATACTGAGTTCTATATATGATCTGTCTCTTCTTGCGCTCTTCTATCTCTATAATTAAAATTTACGAACTTTCTAAAAGAAATACCTTCTGGCCACATATTATTATCCAAAAATAATCCTAGGTTTCTACTCGATACCCATAGCTTAAAAGAGTGATGTCCTTTGTCTTTTTTTGTATTTATGCGCGCTAATGTTACTTTTTCTTGGGTTTTATGTTCAATATATTCAACAATGTCGCTTTCAGTGGTATCTTTATGAACGTTAGATATGAAAAGTTGGACTTTGGATTCTGCCGCTCTAAATTTGGTTCCGGTTTGATTGTTAGCCATCCCTAAATTCCCCACGAAACGGTTTCTAAGACGTCGTCTATTTACTTGCATCCATTCTTCTGATGGTTTGGATATTTTCCAGTCCACGTTACTATTTAAAACATCCACCATAGTAGCCTTTCTTACATTTTCTCCGCATGTACTTTTTATTCCATTTATTTCTACACAATCTGTGTATTTTTGCAATTGCACAGTCTCGCTTAACTTCAAACTGTCAACATTCGACGACGCAACGGCCGCGTACGACAAATCATTCACTTCTCTGTATTTAGGACTGCCCGATGCAAGCGAAATAGCACTATTATTTTGCGGCGTTCGACAGAGAGGCAACTGCTCTTGCTGTTGTTCGCCACAGGTCAAGCCAAAGGTCAAGCGCTTCGAACTTTTCTGTGAGCTTTGAGCTTGAGGCGTTTTCCAGGAATCACTATCAATCTCATCTTTCGTTTGATTTAACTTTTCTAACGGCTTTTTGCAATTTATTGTTGTAGTGGTAGGCAATGTTTGGGAAAGAGCAGGCCCTGTTTTCAGTTTTTCGATATCAATTTTTGTCGCATATGAGCTTTTTATTTCTTTAATGTCGTTTTGTAACACTAGAATATCCTTTAAAAGCCGGGTGGGGTCTAAATGGTCGAAAGAAAGTGGCGGCAGTTTATGGAGATCTTTGGCTACAAAAATCGGAATTGTTTCTGGGTCTGTATTCTGAAAAAGCTTAATTATGTCTTCCAAATCTTTTTGTATTTTCCCATTTATTTTCTTGCGAGCTATCCTTCGCGTGGCCGTTGGAATAGATGCAAATAACAATACCTTTGCAGTATCAACATCCTCCGAAGTAAAAGATGTGCTACAAATTCTTATAAGGCTCTCATTGTCCATCACTTCTATCTTGTTTTGGATGAAGGATAGTATTTCATTTATCACTATATTGCACGTATTACACTTAATTACATTCGTCGGCATTTTAGCCAGCGCAACTTTTTGAAATTCCCGCTGCACGCGTCCGAATGATAGCTCGTTCCCGTCAATGGCGCGTGTTAATTCGCCAATCGGCAGTAGGGTGTGTTACAGGTGTTACAGGCGGATGCACTATGAACCTTCTGACCCTTAATCTGTATCCATGTAAAAATGACATAGACCTGTTCTTCAGTAGCACCGTGAAAGCCGGACAAGAAAGAACTCGCTTTGGCATTTATGATTGTTATATATTTTTAGTTTGAGCTTGAACCTAGAACTTCAAGAATGTGAAGCGCGTAAAACACACTACACAACACAACACAACTCACAAAACAACGCACAACGCGCGCACGCACGCACGTGTGTGTGTATGTGTGTGTGTGTGTGTCGCGCGCGTGTTTTGCGCACAACTTCAAAATCTATTTACTTACTTGTCCCCACCAAGCACAAACTGCACTTGGTCTCTCCCTTGATCCCTCCTGAAGTCCGTGACAGGACTCTTCCGCACGTCATTGTTGGTTTTCACCTTCAACTCTTCGGAAGACTGTTTCTTTTCCTCCAACCTATTTAGTCTGTCTTCTGTGCGCCGGTCGCGCGCTTCTTGCGCCAGGCGCTCTTCCAGTTGTAACCTGGAAAGTAAAGATCAGTTTAAAATAAACAATGCAATAATTTAAAATGGCTATACTGAGAAACAATGGAACGTTTTAATATACGTATGCTGAGAAACAATGGAATGTTTTAATATAGGTTTGCTGAGAAACAACGGAATGTTTTAATATAGGTTTGCTGAGAAACAACGGAATGTTTTAATATAGGTTTGCTGAGAAACAACGGAATGTTTTAATATAGGTTTGCTGAGAAACAACGGAATGTTTTAATATAGGTTTGCTGAGAAACAACGGAATGTTTTAATATAGGTTTGCTGAGAAACAACGGAATGTTTTAATGTAGGTTTGCTGAGAAACAACGGAATGTTTTAATATAGGTTTGCTGAGAAACAACGGAATGTTTTAATATAGGTTTGCTGAGACACAACGGAATGTTTTAATATAGGTTTGCTGAGAAACAACGGAACGTTTTAATATACGTATGCTGAGAAACATTGGAATGTTCTCCTATGTTACAATGATGTTACATAATAAATTACATTTCTTTCTTTCTTTTTTCTTTTCTTCTATGGGATGCTGAGAAACGATGGAACGTTTTGATGTGTATACAAAAAAACAATGGAACGTTTTATAACATAGTATACTGAGAAACGATGGAAAATTTTCCTATTGATGTGCTAAGAAACAATGGAACTTTTTATATAGGCATGCTGAGTAACAATGGAATGTTTCAAATTGTATTTTGTTTTTCAAATTGTTTTCCAAAGGGTACGCTGAGACACAATGGAACGTTTTGATGTGAAACAATGGAACGTTTTAGTATGAGTATGCTGACAAACAATGAAACTTTTTTAATGTATAGGTATGCTGAGAAACAATGGAATGTTTTCCATAGGTATGCTTATTAAAATACAGTCCCATGGGATACGCAGGCGAAGCGAGGTTAAGCTACTTTTTAATAAATCAAACATTTGCCTTTTTGTTAGGACACATAGTATTAAGAAGCATGGTAAAGCTTTAGAAACAAGTCTACCTTGCTTCGGCGAGTCTAAGATCCAGTGGGTAGTGTGGGGCGTCTGCTTCACTTCCCGAAGAGTCTTCGCGCCAGCCAAAAGCGTCCGTTACTGGAATTTAATATCACATACAATCTTTTCCATCTTTTTTTTTAGTAATATTGCCATGTTAACAAAATTGCAATTTTTTAGGATAACCACCTATCTCAATATTTAGTTTTTTTTTGTTTTCTGTCCCGTTTACATTTTCTTAAATAAAACTTTACTTTATTGTAAAAGCATGTATGAAATAATATGTACATGACATAAATATGAATAAAAAGCCATCAAGCATAAAATATTCATAACAAATCTTACCTGCATTATGTCAAATGTTGCCATAAAACACTGATAAAGCCAGAAAAAAAGTGTCTAGTCTATGGTGAAAACGCAAGGCTCTAGTTGATAAAAATGGCGGCAAAAATAAAACAAAATCACAATCGTAAAAAGCTTTCAAACGTGCATTATAACAAAACGATATTGTCTATGGATTTCTAGACTATGACATTCCAGAAGCTATAGTATAGCTATAATAATAAGCCAATATAATCTGTGACTACCAAATTGAAGTAATCAGGTAGGAAAAAAAGCAGTAGGTATTCATTATTTTTAAGCATGTTAAACGGCCTTTTCGGTTATCGTCTGAAGCTTGTTACTTATTAGTTATTTTTCAGATAATTTCAATAGCCTGTTTTAGATGTTTTATCTCGCTCTCGCACGCGATATTTTTCGTCTGTGAGAAGTTGTCAGAACAGTCCACAGCTAATCGAGATTGGTAACAAAATATATCAGCATACTTACTACGCCGCTTTATTGACATGCATTATTTTTACTTTAATTTACCCAGAGCCCAATAACTTTATTATGTTTGACGCGATCAAGTCAAGTAATTCATTAAGTTTTTCCGACTAAACTTAAAACTTAAAAGTGCTTTAAAACTTAAGTTAAAAGCTCCGATCACCAGTCACTGCGTTATTTACTTATATGCTCGCCGACTGTAAACAAACATGGCCGATTGTTAACTGATGAAATGTTTAAGTTTATAATTAAAATACTTTATGTACCAGCTGAGATATGCTGAGATTTTTCCGCGAATCATATTTATTTATACAGGGTTAGTTCTAATCAGCATCCGTTTAAGGGCATATTCTGTACATCAAAACAAACAACGTTTTACTATGAGACCAACATTGAAATAGCGAAAAAAATATCAGCTGTTCCATACAAAAAGTTCATCGACCTTGGGCAAAATGTAAGGATCAGCTGTTTTTTATTTTGCGATTTCAATGTTGGCCCCATAGTAAAAGTTGTTTGTTTTGATGTACAGAATATTCCCTTAAAATGATGCTAACTGATTAGAACTAACCCTGTATATTAGGTATGTTTCATATTTTCAAACTGAATTACTGGCAAAATAAGTATTTTTGTATTACCTACGTAATTAACAAACGATGAGCGACGCAGCCAACGAGCGCAAAGGACGTAACTATATTTTATCCTTTTCTCTCGCGTTATTCGGATCGCGTTTGCTGCGGTACTATAAAACTGACTATATAAATAACTTAGGAAGTTGTATTTTGATTGGGAATCGGCCATTTTTGTATACAAAATTCGACATGAAAGTCGAAAGTGAAAGTACAAAGTACGTGGATTAAATCACATGCAAGAATAAAGGAGAAACCCACACCAACAAGTAATATACAAGAGTGACAAGGTGAATTTTATCTAGCCGACACGACATCGTCACCGATATTTGTGTACAATAAAATCTTAACACGTATATAGTCTTTCATTATTTTGAACTGATGCGACCACCTCTGAAATCACGAAAAAAATATTCTGTTCCATACTTTTTGCTGAGTGCAAATGACATTTTTGTATGGAACAGATTCCCATAGATTCTTCCTAGGGTTACCCAGATTTTTTACATGTACTAAGGGACGACTTCCGAAATCGCGGAAAAAAGCTTACTTATACAGATCATTATCGACTTATAATAAGTATAAGCACAGAATAAATAATAGTACTTGTACAGAAAGTTCACTCCGCAAAGGAATTAAAATAAATAAGGACTCTATCTACTAAGTAATAAAGTAGCAATTCAACTCGCACAGCGCTGGATACCGCTCGCTATATTCACCTAGATATACCGTTCTCTTTCTATCACGTACGCTTAGTTACGTGCGACGAGGCTAGCGTGTGGGCGGCCACTGACCTCAGCCTTGCATTGTCTTCTCGGAGCTGAGCGCCGGCCCAACATATCTAAACTGCGGAGTGACAACCCCCTGGTATAAGCACACAATTAAGGTGTTAGCTTAGTTGTTGTGTAGTATTCTTCTTTCACCAGTTTAATTAAAAAGGTGTGTACGTTTTGGTGGTCGTTAATATTTTTGGGAAAAATATTTATTTTCTGGTGTCAGTTAAACATAAGCTTTTTTTTTGGTAGAATAATGTCGTTATTCCAGTATACATCCAGTATCGTGTCGGCTAGTAAAATATATATTATTATTTCATACATGCTTTCACTAATTCTTAAAGTGCCTGAAAGCTTCCTATCGATTGTGACAGATTATGTATACATTTCCTTGATTTTTTATTGAAATTCCACAACTTAAAACATTAGTTACACAGTTAAATGTTACTTAAAATTAAATAAATAAATAAAAATATATGGCTTACAATTATGGTAAGTTAGATCTTATCGTTTCACTAGATCTAAACCAGGAACTTGACTAACCCCTTATCCTTTAAAATTATACTAAAATGGTTTGAAATGGGGTGAAACTTCAAGATCACGAAATTAGACTTTGTCTTAAGGTAAATAGTGAATTAAATAGCTTATCATTACAAGGTTCAGATTGAAGGCGAAATTTAATATAACTTTTATTTTTAAATTGGAAGTTAAGTACTGTTTAAGATTCTGTTGTCGATTCTGTTGCACCGCTCACTAAACTAAACTAATCTGACAGGACTAAAATTACACGCGTCTCATTTCATTTCAATATGTTAGAAAAGGATGTCAACAGGTTTCGTCCTGTCAAATTAAGTTTAGTTTAGTGAGCGGTGCAACAGAATAGACACCATTGTTTAGTAATTAAAATATATAGAGCTTTGAGCACTATTAAGGAAACTTATATTTAAGTCGTTGTAAATTAATCACCTAATTAATATTAAGTATGCGCTTTAAGCTTGTTAGGTACTTCGAAGACATTAGGAAATATATTATCACATCGCATCTTGTAACACATGTATAATAACGTCTTTCAAGATAACAATTCAAATGTTTTTAAAATAGCTCATTAAAAATTTATTTTTATTTCAATTTCGTTACTGTTCACAATTCAAAAACGTTTAGTAAAAGGGCTTATATAAATAAGTTTTATCCTGAATTTGATTGGCTCTTAAGCCTATATTGTCTATGGTAGCAGATAGGTTCCCAAACACGCTATGAGTTCATTTTGCGACACGTCGCCATATTTATATTTATTTTAAGCATACCCATACGCAGGTGGTTTAGTGGTACAAATTTCCCATACTTCCTTTTATGAAATAGGACAAAATGTCACATGCGTTGCTCTAAAACAGTACACAAATCTTTTTCTCATATAAATTGATTACATTCATTTATTTTCAAACTACCGCACGTAAAGTTGTTAGGAGGCTATCTGCTACCGTTAGATCATCTAAGCTTTTAAGTTAATAACCGCTGCAGTCGACTATACTTCGACTGCCTTATAGCTCAGTTGGCAGTAGCTTTGCTTTGAGAGCTGTAGGGCGTGGGTTCGACTCCCACCCAGAACAAACATTGATGTTTGTTCTGTGGTGTTATATCTAAAGTACTTACGTATTTACAAAAATGTGAATAAGTATGAATTCGTTTTCTGGTCCCCATAGTAAAAGCTGCTCAGTTCAGGGCTAAATGGCGCTGTGTGAAGAGTCCACCAATATTTTTACTTAACACGCAATATCGGACCTTGTATGCGTCAACGAGCTCCCAAATACTTTGAACGCTTATATTTCAGAACTATACCAGCCGATTTCAATTATTTTTTCGACGTAAGCAACAGATTCAGTTAAACTCTCCATTTACCCTATTATTTTTAATAATTGAAACACATGCATATTAGGTTTCGAAAGCCGAAAACGCGGCCTTAGTTTAAACTTTATCTAGGTACAAAATTATTTTAGCTGCGTAAACAAGTTTAGTTAAAATTAATGTTTTTTTGCGACAATTTAAGGAAGAAACATTTATAATGCCGGCCACACACCCCAGCCGAAACCAGAGCTTCTACCGTTATTTGTTACCGTTGTTTCACTCACGCAATTTCAGTTCATTGAAGATATTAACAAACAGAACGTGATTTAAAAAAGTGTATGTTGTATCGCTAGCTCTAATAAAAATCAAACTGTTAATTTGACAAGATTGCAATTTTTTATTTCATTTAATTTTTAATGTTTGCTCAGAACCGGGATACGTGGCATACACACAGAGAGGCTTATACTTAGCAGCGAGTGGTTACAAGATGAATTGATTATGATGATGATGTCAAATTGAAAGAACTGGCCACCCGGCTAAAGACGTCTCAAAAAAACTCTGGTAACATCTCAAATGGCACCCGTTAGATGAAAACCGTGCTAAATAGAAAATACGAACATAGAAGGCAGACCTCTAAATGGGACCAGGCCTAGAAAGAAAATGAAATAATTTTATAGAACAGATACTATATACATTTACTTATTAGGAATTTTCACTCTAGATAAAAGAATTGTGCAAATGTGCAAGCGAGATAGTTGAGCCATGGTAATAACGCGTAACTGCGTATGTTATTAAAGCGCGCCTTAGCAAAATATCGAAATTCCACGGCAGAGTGTGTAGCCCGCATAAAACTAATTACTTAACTTACTACAAACAATTAGCAATTACAGATCTTAAACTAAATAAATTAATTAGATACTTTGTACGTTATTATTTAAGTAGATACTTTGTACGTTTAGCATCTTTATTTTGTACAAAAACTAGCTAACAATATAAAGACTTTCTTTAAAATTTTATACTTCTTCAAAACTATGAGCAAATCATGTCTTTTTTAGTTGTGAATACTTTGTATTAAGCATTCCAATAAAACCATGTAACGAAACCACGGCAACGACAATGCATTCTATTTGGTTCAAAAAGGTCAGTGTCCACCATACCGGTGTGAGGCGAAGCTGGTTTCCCAACGTATCAAACAAAGCCATATAAAATAAACAAATTACGAACAATATAAATTTAGGTAAATTCCTTTGGGAAAATAAGAGAGTTCTGCGTTATAATACTGCTTACGTAGATACCGGCCCTTAGGGTTCATACCTTCTAACTTCACACTTCTTCTAGATTGTTTAAAATTATTTCATTGAAATGTAAACCCTATGTCAGAGGTTCATAAGATCTTCAGTTACGAGCCAAAGTCACATTAAATGTTTTTTTTTAAATGTTATCACTTTAGATAATAATAATATCGATCGAACTAGAATGTCTTGACATGTAATAATTGTTGTGTATAACTTTTTTGTTTTTTTTTCATGCCATGCTGTGGATTCGTATACAAAGAAAATGCCAATTCATTTATTGATCTAAGATCTATTTGCAAGCGTGCACTAGCTAGTCTTGTTATGACGACAAAACGATCAATGTTTTCAAGCAGTTGACCATTGGCCATTTATCACTAACCAAACATCTGGTCGGCGCGACCAAGCCGCATAGTGCACGTTTACATAAAAAATACTAAAGTTTGTGCAAAAAAGAACTAAAATTACGTTTTTTTTTCTTATTTTTGGTATTTAGTTAAGCTACAAAAAAGGGTAATTTAGCACTGCAGTGCCCTGAAATCCCAGTAGTTCGCTTTCCGCACAAACTCTCCATTATCTAATTCACAGAAAAAAAACAAACAAATTCTATGGAGGGTTGCGGTACATGCATTCTGGCATCACAGATAATATGAAAAAACTGTTTTCTAAGATTGGCCAGCCAAATTTGATAAACATTTTCGCGTATTCATAAATAGACGACTTATTATTAGGCTGTTGGTATAGTGGCGCCAGACCGTGGGCACATTTGGAACTATATCTTTGTATAGATAGCCGTAAGGCCCTTGATAATGCGACCCCGTTTCTAACTTATCTTCAATCGCTTTCAAAATCAATAAACATTATCAAAACATCTAAGGGCGTCCACTGCGTTGAGCGGGTCCCGCGGGCGGATGGCTGCCTGTGGGTCTGCCACATAAAAAACGCAAAGGTTCACGCATTTGCGTAAAAACCGAGCTCCTTTACTGTTGTGTGCGCGCCGGCGTTTATCTAGCTAGATAATAAATTAGTAAGCCTATCACGACACGAATGTACGAGCGCAACATTTTAATTGTACTAAGCTGCGCTAGGCGCGCTCAAGGCTTGGAATAGGCCGCTATGAAAAAATCACGTGTTGCCAAAAATTATACTATTTGGTCGATTATATACTGCAGCTCCATTTTTGCCTCGAAGTACATATAATATGGATGACTTGGCTTGATGACCCCCCGAGGAGCCAAACTCTGTTATACTCGACCTTAGGCCCATTCCATGACCATAGTCAGATTTCCTATAAAACCCTCTTATTTCTACGATTTTGCTATGAATTTACCCTATCTTAAAATTATACTACTTTTGCGTAGTATACAGACGTCACGATACTACACATCACATGAAATTATAGTATAAATAAATTAGCTATACAACAAAATCCAACACTGCTCAACGCAACGGACGCCCTTAAACTTCGAACTCATTGTACATTGCTTGGTCTAGCTATAGATGGCCTAGAAACTTCTATTAACCTTTTGACCGCCACATTCGTCTATAAGTGACAAGCGCTAGCGGGCCATTTGCGCCAACGACATCTATAGATGACAAATAATACATCCTGTTAATACGTAAAAACATGCTTAATTGACGATAACTGATTACGAAAAAAATAATTTTTTTGGCAGTTTTTTTGGCGTACAGGGCACGACGATGCAAATATGCCGTGGTGACCAAAAGGTAGAAGCTGAGTATTGCCCCATCCCTTTATCCGTGCCTGAGTGCATGTACCGCAGAACTGCAGTCGTGTGTGGTTCAGTTGGCGTGTTCGTGGAAGAGCGACGCGTCGTCGAGCGCCTTACCTGACCCGCACAGCGAGGCGTCGTCTCCGATGCTGAGGTCGTCCTGCGAACTGCTCATGCGACCTGCGTGTACGTACGAGCGAATTAGTCGTCATCCTTCAAATTATTTTATCATAACCCCGGAGAATTCCACTTCTGAACGCAGGCCTTAGACCCAGTGCCATAAATAGGGCGGGGCCAGCGGTGCCAGCGGTGCCAGCGGAGCTGGTCCTGGAGGGGCGCAAAAATTACCAGGGGCCGTACCATGAGCGCTTATTCCAGGACCGAATACGCTCAGCTGGCGACGCTGCGCGACTGTGAATTTTATCGCCTGGCAATGAGGTTCGCGGTCGCGCAGTGTCGGCAGCTGAACCTATTCGGTCCCGCTATAAGCAGTTCACGGTACGTCCCCGAACCAGGACCAAATTTTGAATACTTTTCCGTTCAAGGGCGCAAGTATCTCGCACCGGGCGTATAAAAGGCTATTTACGGCACAGCTTAGACCGCCACAGTGGACGACAACCTGCTAGTTGCATCCACCGGGTGCCCGCGAATTTCACAATATCTTCGGTCCACCTAGTAGGAGGCATACCTACGCTGCGTGGTCGCCACTTAAGAACCTTTCTTTCTCATTCGCGATTGCTATTGCTAAGCGCGACTTCTACTAACAGCCACAGCTTCCCAGTATGAATAGTGTTTTAACTGGTTCCCAAAAGCAAAAAGGCAAAAAAGATTATTTTGTGATGGTAAGAGATAACGCCATGACCATTGCAGTGGTACTCAAGAAGTTTGAGAATCAAAAACGTCTAGGTCAATATGCGATTAAATATAGCGTAGATCCCGGATCGCCACTCGAAAACGGCACCGTCAAAACAAGGCATAAATAGCGCAATATGCCTTGTTTTGCTCTTAGTCGCTTATAACCGCGCCAATCGTTTTACATGCAATGCCGAATGTTTTACACGGTCCCAAATGTTTTAGAACGCTATTACAGGGTTTTAAGGTTCATTATTAAAATTAAACAATATCCGCTTGCGGACTTTTTATATTAGGTGGAGAGGTATGATATCGGTATAAGTAAGCATTGGCGCGGGGCCACTTTTGAGGTTTGATTTTCATAGACACTGTGTATCTATAGTATATTTTGATCTAAGAGGTCAACACTGCACTTTAATTTGCTAGCTAAGTACCCTTTGAACTGGAACATATTAATTAAAGAGGAGTAAAAAAGCTATACTTCGGAGTAATAAAACAAGGACCAGGACAACTGCATTCGCGCTCATCACTTTGACATTTCCGGTTTAGCGCCAAACTAACTCCAACGAGGGAGTTGGTGGAATGGGAGGAGGCTCATGTCCTGCAGTGGGCTGATTAAGCTATCAATAATGGTGATAATGACGACATTCGATGTTGAATCTCATTATTCCTATCATTTGCTAGACACCGTATCCTTCATATCCGAATACAGTAATAAAAGATCAGTGAACAAGCTATAATCGGGTAGGGACAGTTTTGCTAAGTTTTGGTTACCTCTGCCGGCAGGCCGTCCGTTATTGAGATTCCTATAGAGCGCAGTCTCGAGGTACTGCAGCCCGTTGTTGTTGATGATGTTGAAGCCGCACAACCGCTCGATCTGCTTCCATCGATGCATTCGCTCCTACCATACATAAAATTAGACCATTTCCCATACATGAAATGCCATTTTGCAACAGATTAAAATTAATCTACATATAAATTAAATTAACCAAACCAAAATCTCGCTACCCCCACACAGGAATCTTTTCGCTTAAGGTATATACAAACAACACCTCTTTATATAACCCTCTGGTCAGAATGTGTCGCCAATACAACGATATCCTAGTGGACCATCATAGTTCGATAGATATATTTAACTTTAAACTAACTAAATTTAAACGTGATATCTTGGCCGTTTTGGTAAAACAGAAACAGCATCGATGAGTTGCTTGTTAACAACTACTTTTTATTCTTTATAGCATGTCACCTGTCCTAACCGCAATCCTTTAAATGTTCTTTTTTTTTTTTTTTTAAATTGAGTTATTATAACTACTTATGTTTGATTGTGTAATTATAATACTACTTAATGTTTGATTGACTTATAGATGTAGGTACCTACTGCTTCTGTGTTGTTCATGTTGTATACACATTTATTAAGGAATGCAATCTAGAACAAATTATTTGTAACCTATACAATGCATATGTAAAGACTGTATTCTGTTTTGTGTATCAAATAAATAAATAAATAATCTAATTACGATGCAATGTAATTTGGTTTCCTACGTGTCTATTTAAATTGTCTTTTTTTTTTTTGAGTATTCATGACCTGGGTATGTCCTTAAACTGCAACCAGACCCACCGGAGGTCGGGCAGCAGCGTCCTCTCAGTTAACGGTGGTGACCATTCTGCGATCCCCAAGCCGCCTGCGAAGCGTGGGGATTATGGCAACATCCCTCTATTAAGGAGGAGGCCTTCGTCCAGCAGTGGACGTCTTATGGCTGACGACGACCATACATGAAATTGGGGACCTATGCATAATATTATCCCTAAAACTGCATTTAGGACCACCGGAGGACGGGCATCAGCGTCGTTTCTGTGAAAATTCTGCGTAGTGAACATTGTGCTATCTACAAGCCGCCTGCCAAGCATGGGGATTATGGCAACAACTCCCTTTTAATGGGGAGTCCATCGTCCAGCGGTGGACGTCTTCTGACTGATTGATTGATTAACTCTTTACTGTTCACACCAAGAATTACACAAAAATAATTTAATAAACTTAAATATTGGAACAAGTGGCGGCCTTATTGCTAAAAGCAATCTCTTCCAGGCAACCTTTGAACTTGAAGACTGACATATGATACATAAAATTGTGAGACTTTAGTATCAACTGTTTTTGTTTTATTCAAACGGGAATACACACGTTGAAAAAAAAAAAAAAAAAAAAAAAAACCGCTCTCAACCGTTAGTCACTGCTTAAGCTTCTCTGTCTTGTTCTTGCATGTTACACTTCACGTCAGAGAGAAGATGGCAGAGCATCTTAAGCAGTGACTAACGGTTGAGAGCGGTTGTTGAGCCGTTCCGCACAATATTGCTATACCCCAAAGGGGTCATTCTGTCGTTACGTCCATGAATTGTGCTAAATAAGATCTGCATGTATTATGTAAGTTACATAATGTTTGCAATAAAATATTGAGTATTGGGAAGTTTTTTTAAGTAAGAGTGTAAGAAATTGACGTAGTGTTAGAACTACACGCAGACTTTGTCCTATTCCTATTTACATCGCATTGTTGTGTGTGTTTGAACTGACCTGTAATTCCTGAGTGACTTCGTTGAGCGCGGTGCGTGCCTCCACTATAGACCGGTCCACGTCGTCGATTGATTTCCCGTGCGTCGATACGAACGCGCCGACCAAACTCGTGCGCTTCTTGCGTAGCTTCTCGCACTGTGAATTGAAACGTCAATTTCTATTATCAATTAAGTTACGGTAGAAACACACCACCAGAACCACCGGAGGACGGGCAGCAGCGTCCTCATAGTTAGCGTGGTGAACATTCTGCGATCCCCAAGCCGCCTGCCAAGCGTGGGGAAGGCAACCCCACCCTATTTAGGGGCTTTCGTCCAACAGTGGACGTATTCGGCTGATGAGGAGAACGATATATACATTGCTATTGCTACATTATTATCAATATAGTAGATATGCATCTGAACAGTGCAGTAAATAGCCTTTTATGCGCTCGGTGCGAGCTTCTATAATTGCGCCCTTGAAAAGAAAAATTTTCAGAACTTGGTCCTAGTCTGGTAATTTTTACGCCCCTCCAGGACCAGCGCCCGGCGCCTGGGCGCCGCTGGCACCGCCCTATTTACGGCACTGCATCTGAACGCGTAGTCGACAAGACACGTGACGAGTTTTGGCGGGAACAAGGAAAAATCATGTCGTTGCATTCTATTATTTTCTTAAACTTGTGTATTTTCGCGAATTAATGATTAAAAATGGTGGTGTTTTATTCATTGAGTGTTGAATTACATGCACGAGTGTGGGCAAGTGATATAATGTGGTGAAACATGTCTTTTCGTGTTGTTTTCAAAACTCCGTAGAAGCTCATAGTAAAGTCGCCACAACTTTACTAGGGCATGACTTGGACTCGACTATGACTAATTTCGTGTGACTGGCTGTGATATCATGACATATTTGACTTGAATTTCATATAAATACTTGGAAAAATCATAAACTTGACACTGGCAGAATGCACAACGTGCGATGCCAAGAAATAAGAAAAAAAAAAAAAGACACGTGACCAAAATGACAGCGCGTATCTCAAGGCTTAGGACATTTTCCATACGTAGATGGTCCAGTGGTACAAATTTTCCATACCTCCATGTATCAGCTAGATCAAAATGTAATATGCCTTTACAATACATTTTTGTATGCGACCATATGTAGTATTGTATTGGCTTTCCTAGGACCGTGTGACTCTCAAATCTTAAGAGGGAACACGGTCTACGATTCTCCATACAAATCGAATCGGTTTCTTCTAGGCAAGCGTGCTCCATCGTAGCACCAAACGCAAGCCTTTAAACAATAAAAAAAAAATTGTATTCCCCTATTTTCTTCCTGGATATTATCAATAGAGCAATCGTTTTTACTGGGCATTACTGGGCATGAAGAGATTTGACATCAAATATCTCGGGGTGACGAGCGCAGTGCAGAGCGAGGCAGGATTTTGTTCGCAAGCTGCTATTCTTATGGGCAGGCGTGATGCTTGCCACCAGGCAAACGTCGCGTCACTCCATTGTATAAAAAACAATATGGCAATGCCACCAGTGTTTATGCGTGAGCAGCTAGAGGTAAGTACAGCCGTGTATACTGACCGCTTCCCTCGCCTGCTGCAGTTGCATGTCCGCCTGCTGCTTCTTGCGCAGGTAGGACCGGTTCTCCACCTCGTGCGTGAGCTGCAGCCACTGCTGTAGCCCGGCGGGCGGCGCCCAGCACCGGTCCTCGAGCTCACCTTCCGCCCGCCTCAACTCCGCCCTCAGCATCTGCAAATGTCACGTAACATTCATTGAATTACGGAGAAATACATTCTAAAATCCCGCAGTGTCTGAAGACAAGGGTTTTCAACCAGTGTGTTGCCAGTGATGACATATGGAACTGAAACGTGGTCTTTAACTGCTGGCCTTTTGGAGAAACTAAGAGTCACGCAACGGGCAATGGAGAGAGATATGTTAGGAGTTACTTTGCGCGATAAAATCCGGAACGAGGATATTCGCCAAAGAACCAGTTACCGACATAGCTCGCAGGGTTTGCAAGTTGAAGTGGCAATAGGCAGGCCAAATCGCGGGAAGAAATGATAACCGATGGCAATTCTTCGGATTATGGTAACTCCGGGAGCCAGTTCATCGCCCAGCAGTGGACGTCTTCTGGTTGATGTGATGATACTCATACTCATCAGTCAGAAGACGTCCACTCCAGGTTTGCTGTGATGATGTGCGTTCCTAAATTAGCCGGCTGAGACAGAAAGAAACATGGTTTCAGACTTCAAAGCGGCGGTCATGGCAAAGGCAGGTGAGGCTGTTTTCGGTTGAATGTACACAACCCTTAAATCACTGACAATAACTCAGCTATTTCATTGAACAATTTACACTTACGAAATGAATGGAAATATTTTTTTATTCCTCTGTCTCCGCAGTACATATCGCGGTAAAACCACGTGTCGTTACTAGTCGGTGTCACAAAAACAACAATGAATAATTAATTACAACACATCTTCTACTTCCTTGTCAAATCGATTTTTGATGTAGTCTATCTACATCTTTAGGTATTACCCTTATTCTGTCAGCATTCATTGATAGACTGTAATGACGTTGTTAATAATATTCTGAGCTGTTGATGTTAGGTACAGGTATTGTATAATATAGAATCCAAAATAGTAAAAAGCATACGTAACCGATTTTTGTTGAAAAACGTCTCGCGGTGTGCAAGAGCAACCGACTTGTGGGCTACAGAATAAAACAGACGAAGACTTGGATATTTTTTTTGGATAAAACTCGGAATGGAAATAACATAAAGGGTACTTTTTATCGTCATCGCCATCACCGTCTTTACCATCACGCGGGTGGAACCGCGGGGCGTAGCTAGTAAGAAATAACAAAGAGCGGGCGTCACGAACGCGAGATTTTTCAGTTTATTTTAGTCATCAATTATTTCTATGTCTAGATACGCCTGAGTTAAGAAATCGTAAGTCTAATTTCTCTTTGACAAAAGGACAACGCCATCTCTCGGTTTTCGTGGTCACTACGTGCAGCGCCAGTAAGGCGTGGTAGAAGAAGCGCAAACTGTTCGAAACTAGAAACGACTTACCTATTAGGTAAAAATAAAAGTTTTTATGTAAAAGCAAGTTTATTTTAACTTTAACGGCCTTACTTAAAAAAAAAACTACTCAACCGTTAGTCACTACTTAAGATGCTCTGCCATCTTCTCTCTGACGTGAAGTGTAACATGTAAGAACAAGACCGAGAAGTTTAAGCAGTGACTAAGAGAATCGAGATTATTTTAGGTAAGGCCGTAAATGTTGACTTACTGGTCATAAGAAACACCACCTTTTGTTAACTGCACTTTGAAATGTAATTCGTACAGCCCTTCACCACACATTCTGGTATTTTGCTCTCAAGTAATCACGTCGGATGTGTGTCGCAGACTGTGCCGGCATCGGTGTCAATGCGTTCCTTTGACACCGACGAAAGGGCGACATTTCAAAATGGCGTCCAACCCGTCCCTACTATGTATGTCTATGCTAGTCATTGATAAAATAGTAAGTTCTAAGGGAAATTCATGGAATGTATCCTTCTGCTAACAAAAGAAACCCCACTAACTGCGATGAAATATAGGGTAGATCTCCGATCGCCGCTCGAAAACGGCACCGTGAAAACAAGGCATAAATAGCGTAGTATGCTTTGTTTTGCTCTCAGTCGCGTGTGACTGCGCCAATCGTGTGACGTGCTACACGCTCACAAATGTTTTACAATGCTATTACAGGGTTTTAAGGTTTATTATTAGAATTAAACAATGTCCGCTGGTGGACTATATTTATATTAACTGGAGAGGTATAATATCTGTATATGTAGGCAATGGCGCGGGGACACTGTTGAAGTTTGATTTTCATAGAGACTGACTGTCTCTCTAGTACGTATTTACCACTTTTTGTTTCCAAGCGTTACAACACTGACGAACGTAGTAATAATCCAGCGTCATAATTTTTCTTTCAAAAACAACTTAAAACTTTATTTTCTATTTTCACTTTCTTTCTTAATTTTCTATTTCAAAATATCTTCTGTAATTTTCACTATTCAAAGTTCTATTTTTAAATTTCACTATTGAGAATTTCTTTCGAACTTTCACTATTCAAAATGTTCAACAGCAGTTTCGATGCACTGTCCCCAACCGTAGAACGTACACTGGCCGGTAAAACGCGATATAGAAAAACTTTATTCTTAAGAATTCTAACGGACGACGTTAAGGAAAATCATAAATTAAGGAAAACACGAGGTGGTTTTGGATTGAGAATTATCAATGCACGTGATAAAGTTCAGTTCATTGCACAATTCTGCTATGGAATTTGGCAGTAAGTTTAGTTTTCACACAACTTTTGAGAGATCTTCCAAAAATCTACTATAAACAGACTTGTTGATTTGGTACGTTCGCGGTGACCACGACAGACTACCATCTGCCAAACGGGAGAGAAAGAAACATAATATTTTGTTTTAAACCAAAGTATTTGATTGATTCCAGCATATCTCCTCTCGTCTCCGCCTTAGTGGAAACGCACTTCTTATATTTAGTGTTTCATAATATAGTTGTAGCAATAAGGGTGTTACCTCTACCCATCAATGAGAACGACATTTAGAATACCAGTTTGCTTAATCCGGGAAAGAGACCAAAAAAAACCAGTCATGTGATCCATTCCTAAAAAAACTGTAAGAACACAGATTGTTCTCTAAGAAGAACTGTTTGCTCTTCTAAAGCATATACTCACTATACTTCATTCTACTTATTTTAATTAATACAGCGGTGCTTAGTTACTAGTTGCGATGGCAACTGGAATTTTGGAGGTACTAATGTTCCCATTCTATGCAGGTGTACCGGAAACAATAGACCATCAGGGCTAGGATGCGCACCGCGAGAAAATGTTGTCGTGTTTTTATTTCGTGCGAAAACGAGACAAACTTATACAGATTCGTAGCCTTGTCCTGTTTTTAAGAACAGAGAAATTTTTCTCGTGGTGTGCATCCTAGCCCTGCTGGGGACCGAACCATTGGAGGACGGGCAGCAGTGTCCTCTCGGTTAACCGTGGTGAGCATTCTGCGATCGCCGAGTCGCTTGCCAAGCGTGGGCTTACGTTTGAGTGGCCAACCCCTCCCTGTTAACGGAGAGGCCTTCGTCCAGCAGTGAACGTCTTCATGCAGATAATGATGCAGGTCTACTACACGACTGCCTGGAACTTCCAAGTCGTGTTTTCCATAGTTTAACAAACCTACATACCACAAACTCCTTTTTTAACGTAACCAATTTAAAAAAGAATACACGGTGGACGCACTAAGAATTTACAATCGTGTGACGTCTGACGTAGGTACGTGATGGTTAAGCATTTTCCCCATTTTTCATTTCGATTTCACGGGGTAATTACCCCGTTACGTCGATACAGAAAGCCCTTGGTCGAAAATTTATTTCCCACACCTGAAGCCTACGTACCTACGTATTAAGGATTTCGAATAGTCAAAGTTAGGTGGAATCTTATAAAATGCAAAACACTTTTGCGGCTAATTCAATTAGTACCTAACAATTTTTTTTATGGAGTGAAGTGATGAGACGAGCGAGACGTTTGCGTGGTGTTAAGCGTCATGCTTGCCCATAATAGTAGCAGTGCCAGGATTATGAACTTGTGAACATAATCCTGCGCCGCACTGCACTGCGCTCGTCACCCTGAGATATTAGATGTCAAATCTCTTCATGCTCAGTAATTTATCTGGTAACATTGCCCTTCAAACCGAAACACAGGAATGCTTGCACACTACTACTTGGTGGTTGAATAACTGGCAAAGGTGTGGTACTTCCCCAGGCGGACTCTACAATAGAGTCCTAAAACTACAAACATTATTTACTATGGTTGATAATTTTAAACATTCTAGAAATATCCTAGAGGTCCAAACAAAATCATAGAATTAGGACTGGTTACAAAACAACTGGATCAAAGACTTCTAAAGTAAGCATTTCTAGTTTTTTACACACTAAGCAAAGAAACTATCGGAGTAACCAGCGTAAGTGAAATAAAAACGAATCAAATTAAAAGTCTTCCCCTTTTAAAAGTCAGTTCAAATGGAGCTCTCGACGTCACATCAACAGCCGGAAGACGTCCACTGCTGGGAGGTGTTGCCATAATCCCCACGCTTGGTAGGCGGCTTGGGGATCGCAAAATGGTTACCACCGTTAACTGAGAAAGCGCTGCTGCCCGTCCTCCGGTGGTTCTGGATGCAGTTTTAGGACATACCCAGGTCCAGGGAGCTCTCGACGTCACATACACGTTATCCTTTCAATTTCACTAACCTTTGTTAATTAGTATCTTTAACAAGGTCTAATAAGTAATAACTTCACTTCAACTCAGTTTTTTTGGATAAATTTTGATGTTAAAAATAGAAAACAAAAGCCTCACCTCAATTTCAGCCTTCAATTGTGTAACTTCTAGGTCAGAAGACGCGGAGTTCAACAGGGGCGTATCACCGGCCTCACGCAATTTCTTCTCTAGATTTTTCTTCTCCGTAGTAACGTTCTCCTAGAAAAAGAAAATACATTCGTTACTTCGATAAACAACTGATACATCACTTGCTCTTCTTAAAAACCATAGCGTGGTGACAGGGCTCTCTCCAGTGCTAGCTCTGCAGGGCTAAAACCTGTGTCGTCGCTTGGAAAATTTGTCCCCGTGGTAACACTATGCTGAAGTTAAAATCTTGATTTTATTTACCTTATAATTATTATTTATACAACTTGAACAAGGTAAAAACTTCACACGCATTATCTTAATAAACTTGAATAATATTTGGTAAAACGCCAAATAATCCACATTAGATCCAAATTCATACGCGACTGTTTCTATCAAGCTCTGCAGGTGAATGATTATGTCCTATTCGGTAATGTTACACAGCCCATAACTTTATGGCTGCCTTAGATTGGCGCCACTGATCTAAGAACCCTTATAGTCCACTTATGATAGACCTATCACTTCATAACAATAACGTGCCAGCAAAGGCACATGACAATGGTAATTTTTAGTTCCAAAACCGTTCGCTACTAATAAGTATAATGCCATAACAGTTGTTGTCGTAGGTATATGCGAATTCACGAGAAGGCGAAATACCCGGTGATGTAATACGCATGCACTATAAACGTGATAATTTTAATGTGAGATGAGTTAGCTTAGCTATCGTCTTATTTCATGAATTAGACATAGGTTTTATCCGGAACGAGGATATTCGCCAAAGAACCAAAGTCACCGACATAGCTCGCAAGGTTTGCAAGTTGAAGTGGCAATGGGCAGGCCACATCGCTCGAAGAACTGACAACCGATGGGGAAGAAAGGTTCTTGAGTGGCGACCGCGAACCGGAAGACGCCGCGTAGGAAGGCCTCCCACTAGGTGGACCGACGACATTGTAAAAGTCGCGGGCAACCGGTGGATGCAAATGGCAGGTTGTCGTACAGTGTGGCGGTCTAAGGGGGAGGCCTTCGTTCAGCAGTGGACGTCTCCGGGCTGATGATGATGAGATTTTATCTAAACTACACCAGTTGGATCTTGTTCTTAATCAATCGCTCATTGTTGCAAAATTACTTTATACAGGGTTACTTTTTAGGATAGATATTTCTGATATCAAATTGATTGGAAAAGACAATACTAGCTCCCCAGATAATCCGTAGAACTATCGAGCGCACAACAGGAAAGCACAAAACAAGAACACTACCCAGACACTCTTTATTTTGTCTCAGAACCGGGGTTGGCGGCCTTATAGCACAAAGATTGGAACACTTGCTTTTCTTCCTGTTTAAGGCCGGGTATTTCACGTTTCAAGCACATTTTTTAATGAGTTCAATAATTAGTCTAAAGCTGTATCAGTTAGGGTCACATTTAGCGGAGCAAAAATATGGCGGTTACGCAGATTCGTGCGTGTCAAACTTCGATTTTTGAAGATTTTCTCAGATTACTTGAAAAGTATAGAATTTAATAACTTTTGAATCTCAGCATGCTCTCCAAAATACTATTAACTTATAATACATATTTTTTTAATGTGTCTATGTGCTGTAATTAGGACATAAAACTGAAAATGGTTTAAAAATAGACACTGCTTCGGTATTTTTTTCTATCGAGCGAGTTGTTACCAATCATGTTTCTAAATTTACAATTGTCTAAATAATATGTTCATCTATGATATTACACTAACTCCGTATTTTTTTTCAAATTAGAAGTATGCGAACTTATGTATCAAAAGTTGCAAAAACCTAAATAAGCCCGTCTTAAGCTTTAAAAACATAGAAATACCATAAGTGTGGAATCACTTCATACAAAAATATTCAAAAAAGTATAGCCAGTGCGGCTTCTCTTGTCAGGCCTTGGAACCTGTAACGGTTTCGGCTTGGGTAAATATTTGTGATACAAAAATTTACAGATGGCGCCACCAACGCTTTAGTTGTTAGCCTATAACAGGTTGGGAAATTTGGCATCTAAGGCAGAGACTTCTGTAGCTTAATTGGCAAAGCAGTTGGGACGGAAACCCATAGAGACTGCTCGTATGCAGGTTCGAGTCTTGCCAGAGGTCATAATTTTTCTTCCTGTTTAAGCTTTAAAAACATACGCTTGCTATCCTACCCTCATTGCCCCAAGAGCCGCTCACTAAAATACTTATTAAAAACCATATTCCTGGTAGCTGTGGGCAACTACGAGTATACTGGTTAAAACACTTATGAATACGGAATTGGACCATCGACAGTGACAGAATAGACAGAATGTGTATGGAGAAGACGCAGCGTAGATAGGCTAGGTGGACTGAGGACATTGTGAAAGTCGCGAGCAACCGGTGCATGCAAATGACAGGTTGTTGTAGTGTGGTGATCTTAGGACCTTTGTTTAGCAGTGGATGTCTCCGGGCCGATGATGATGAGGATGACATATTATTATTTATAGGCTCGCGTTTGAGTGCCATATCATATAATAGACGGTATAGACGGCTTATTTAAGTACCACACTTTAGTCTCATACCTGTTCCAATCTGGCCTTTTCTAGTTCCTTCTGCATGTCGTCCAAGGCCATTTCAGCCTTCCTCAGCTGCTCCATGTCCCGCAGCATGCGCTGTACCTGGCTGCGGCTGGCCCGCCCTGCCCGCAGCGCCGCCCAACCCGCGACCACGGCGCCCAGCAGCAGTGATGCCAGGAGCCAGTCTTTCCATCGACTGCCTTCTGATAAACAGTATTTTATGTAGCATGGGGAAAACGGACAGACTTCTAGTACAGACAATTCTTAAGGTTTTCGTTAACAGATCTAAACTTAGGTACTTAAAACTACAGCCATTGATTGAAAATACATATCGTCTGCCCCTCAATCTGAATGGAAAACAAGCGTGCCACTTTTTTAACCGACTTCAATAAAGGTTCTATGTTCGACGGTATGTATATTTTTTGTTTTTTTTTTTAAATATTTTGTCCGATTTCACGGTCAGTTGTGGATCGATTTTGAAAATACTTTTTTATTTGAAAGGGTATACTCCCGAGGTGGTTCCATATTGATTTGAAGTCGGTTGTATTTTTTTTTCAAAAAGTTATTTCTACTTATCGATGAAAAAAAACGTTTCTCTTATCTCGGCCAAATTTTTTTTGTACAGCTAATAAAAAAAATGCTTTCAAATTTTTTTATATAACATATGTAGTGTAGACTAAATAAAATATCTTAAAATGGAGTGCAATGACGACGCTACTTTTGGCACGCGAAGTACATACACTAATCATCTATTTCATAGCTGTCTTTTTTCTTTGCAGTCTGTTATATCAAGACTGGCACCATTTTAGTAAGTTTCGATCTGTCAACTAAAGCCTCGAGGATTGGCTGTATTGGCTGTGTGTTGGTGTCAAAGATTACGAATTGGTTGGTGTCGGCTTCTTAGCTCGAAAAAGTCGAACTTTGGTCCCATCCGGCAGAAAACATGAAACTTGGCATGCTTGTAGCTTTAATATATGTGCTTTAATGTAGAAGGAGCAACACGTCGTTTGTTCTGTGGCTTTCTAACGTGGTACTTATTTTGGAAAAATGTGAATGGGTTGTAAATATATGATCAATCAAAGAGGTTCACCCCCCCATTGAATCATTAAATCGTCTATGCATAAATTAGGTAACAGTTGGTGTTTCAAGTTCCAAAACAGGAGTCAAGGAGGTGGTGAAAGTAATTCACGCCTTACATATTTGTTAACATTCAGGCATCAGGAATTCTTTTAACGGTTTTTATGCAAAAAGAGTATATTATAAGACAAAGGGATGTGCACAAATCGATAAAACATCATTTACGAGCGCTACATGGATTAAAAAGACACTCTTCATTCTTTTAAAATCAATATCAATTAGAAACAGTCTTATTTCTATTTCAAATACGATTCAATATCGCACGACCTTGATATTAAAGGCAGTACATTATATGGAAGCACGCTACATTAGCCATTGTTACATGGAATCGCGCACAATGGATCGGAATACTATTCCGATAACCTACGTTCAACACAAACAAATCTAACCAACCGATCCAACCAACAAATCCAACTCGAATTTGATTGACGACAGTTTGACGAATTAAAACCTATTAGTGAGCGCTTCACGTAGCATTAATGTATGAAACCTTACCAACGACTGAAATTAACGCATTGCTTAATTTGATGTCAATTGCCTACCTACCTGGGACCGGGGTATGTCCTTAAACTGCATCCAGAACCACCGGAGGACGGGCAGCAGCGTCCTCTTGTTTAACGGTGGTGAGCATTCTGCGATCCCCAAGCCGCCTGACAAGCGTGGGGAATTTGGCAACTCCTCCCTATTAAGGGGGAGGCCTTCGTCCTCGAAAAACAAAGAACTTTCCATACAAGGTTCCACCCCCCCTTTCCCCCCTTAAATCGTCCCTGTTAAAAAATATTGAAAACAGCATTTTTTTTAATGAACTATCCAATTCCAAATTTTCGTGACTAAAAGTATAAAAACAAAGGACTTTCATACAAAACGTTTCCCCCCTTGGGTGTAATTTCAAAAACCCTTTCTTAGTACACCCCTACGCATCGAGACGAATACACCCTCCAAATTTCAAGTCTATACGACCAGCGGTTTGGGCTGTGCGTTGTCTGTCAGTCAGTCAGTCACCAGTCAGTCAGGACAGGGCCTTTTATATATATTGATAGATGAATACTCTCAACTCTTAGATATACCTGGTATAGCTAAAACCATAGACTTAAAATCCGTGGCTAAAACAATCATGAAATCTTAATAAAAAAATCCGAGATTAACCATAATTATGGACTCAATAGCTACAGTACGATTTCAGTATTCTAGAGTTCAGTAGGCACGCATTGGAATTTAAACAATGCACTATGATTGTAATAATGCTCGCAGCAGCAAAATCACCTTAAAAATGCCTTTATAAAGCAATTACGTCTAATACTCACACACATTTAATAAACGTGACAATACAACGATACTACATTTAAACCTGAAGTTTTGTTACGAATAGCGTGAAGAGAATAAACTAAAATAAACTTTAGATATACAGGGTTAGTTCTAATCAGTTAGCATCATTTTAAAGGCATATTCTGTACATCAAAACAAAAAACTTTTTCTATGGGGCCAACATTGAAATCGCGAAAAATATCAGCTGTTCCATACAAAAAAAAAACATTGAGATTAAACAAAATGTATGGAACAGCTGTATTTTTCGCCATTTCAATGTTGGCCCCATAGTAAAAATTGTTTGTATTGATGTACAGAATATGCCCTTAAAAGGATGCTAACTGATTAGAACTAACCCTGTACACTTGTACAGTACCTACATAATATTATATCTAAACCAATATTATAAAGAGGAAAGATTTGTATTTTTGTATGTTTGTAACGAATAAACTCAAAAACTACTGGGCCGATTTCAAAAATTCTTTCGCCATTAGAATGGTACATTATCCTTGGAGTAACATAGGCTATATTTATTTTTAGAAAAATTAGGGATCCCTACTAAAACTTCAATAATGTAATTAGTTATAATAGTCTACATGGCCGCCTGCCAAGCGTGGGGATTATGGCAACCCCTCCCTATTAAGGGAGAACCCATCGTCCAGTAGTGGACGTCTTCTGGCTGATAATGAATTCCAGATGGAAAAGCTATTCATCTTCTTGAGGTTGGGTATTGGAAACCGGGTATCAATGGGATCTTTTTTTTTTTTTTTTTGTTTATTTTGTATTGGAGAATTAATTACATAGCTCAATTTATAACTCTGTCAAACTGCATAGCAGTTTGTAGGCAGACATCGACTCTCATATTCATTACTATTTATTACGAGTATGTTGGAGTAGGTATTGACATTTTAGCGATAAGTAAACTTATAACTCAATATATGTTATTTACATAGATATTCTATTTCTTAGGAACTTACGTACGGATTTACCTTATGCCGGCTGCACATTCTTGCAGAGACACACCGAGACCAATTATGAATGTGCGTGCTCCCATCGTCGTCAGCCATAAGACGTCCACTGCTGGACCAAGGCCTCCCAATAGAGGGGTGTTGCCATAATTCACACGCTTGGCAGGCGGCTTGGGGATCGCAGAATGCTCAAAATGCTCAAAAGAACGCTACTGCCCGTCCTCCGGTGCTCCCATTTAATTAACATTTTTAACGTTTAACATTTAATTTTTAACGTTTAATTTATATTAACATTTACGCGCTTCTGTAAATTGCCCGGGGCAATAGTATACTAATACCGGTATTAGACTTTTTATAAAAGAAAATAATTACGTTATACTTCACGACATTTTCTGGATTTTATCCACGTGTTCTCAAAAATTCAATGGCATCTACGAACATGGCAACCCATACTGGGCTATCGTAGTCGATATGGCAAACAAAACTCTTTGAGGATATTCCTATGAAAATACAATGGGGATCCACACTGCGATTTTTTTCCGCTAGGTGGCGCATCGGCAATGCGGCCATAGTCAACTGTCAATCTCATACAATTTGTTGTTTTTTTTTTCTATAATTTAATGGTTTTACACTTATTAGACTCGGATTACCAGGGAGAATCTGCATATACTGATTTGTACAGCAACCCTTTGCTTTGCTAATTAAAGTTCTATCCAACACAAAATGTAAACAGCTATCTAACCTACAAATCTATTTTCAGGCCGTGAACAGCTGCACAGATTCTTAAAACAAGGCACAGTACTAGTAGAGTATTTTTCCTTGGACTAGATTATCGATAACTGCCTCATCAAGAGCAGATAGATATAAGCAACGATTAACAAGAAAATTCGATTTAGCCACATCCGGACCGCCGCTGGCGCCATCTACGAAAAGTGGTGCCTGTGGAACCTCATTGTATACTAATACGTTTTTATCCAAGGGTCATCATCACCACCGTCATTCTTTTCAGCCCGTATTCGACCACATTTGAGCACAGACCCATTCGTGTACGTCTCTAATCTGGTTCTATGCTAATCTTGTCTAAGTTGAACCCGATTATGAGATTATTTTGCCAAATCTATTCAATATTGAGATATAAGACATAAAATTGTCTAAACCACATAAAACTACTATTACAGAAGCGATAATAAAACTAATAACCATTGAAGGTCGAATCATCAAACCGCAAAAGGTGTGCCCACATACCGCAACATATAAAGAAAACACAAAAAAACTTATTACCATCATCGGTTAACTCCAACCGCCCACAATACAGTATGTAAACAAAATAACACGTTCCGAGCAACACCCAAACGTCGAACACCATTTATAATCACACATCGCAACACAAATTTCTCATTGTTCGTAAAGTTTCAGGATAATTTTCAGGTATTACAATAACGTATACTATTTATAGGGACGGATAGCTCATTTTTCCGCGTACAAACGATCATATGAAGTGTTTGAACCGAACTAAAAATCACACTCGGTTTGAACGTGATGTAATTGTAGTGACACAACGCATTGTGAAACTGGCAGGACAATTAGAGGTCCAAGAGCTAATAGATCTAATGTGCTGTACTGATTTCCTTGTATGCGAAAGTGGGGTTTAGGTTAAAGCTTTATTTCAACATTACGAGAATTCAACAATTTGCAAATCCAACCTAATGAAGCTAAAGAAAAATTCAATATTTTTTTAAATTATTAATATGGATTAAATAATTAAGAACTTTGTTATTAAATGTATGTTTATGTAACATTCCAGTTCCAGTATAATAATGCGATATCTACTTGCTTCGTTTGTAACACAGTTAGTTATTAGGTACCTATAGAATTAAATAATGATTATACGCACACCGCACGGCTCATTTTTGCTACTGCGCAGCGTCTCGCGCCTAAGTTCACAGCCGCCATTAAGTTTGAATCAGCATGTAACAGCAATTTTAGTGCCGTCCAAGACGTCACTTGTCACTATAGTAAATCAGTAAAATGTATTGACAGCTCTCCGTCCGAGAATGTCCACCAAATTCTAGTACCATGGTGAACGTACAAACAGCAATTTAATAACAGCACAAGCAGTAATAACCTGCTTCGTGACATTGCATTTCGTACTCATCCTTAATGCTGAGGAATGGTATCGAGTTATTATTATAACTTTAATAACTGCTACCTGTGCTTCTACTTTGTAACAAGCCATAAATAAAAAAGGTTATTTTTTTTCCAATGTCACTCGGGATGAAGGATTCTAAGGACACCCATAGATCCAATTATGTTCAGACAATTAGAAGTTATGCCGGAACAAAGAAAGTCACATACATAAACCCTGAAAACATCCTTTCTTTGGGTTGTCGTGTAAAAATGACTCAGGTCTATTACAATGTTTCGGTGTAATTAGTTGGAAAAAAGATGTTAGTAGCGTTTTTTATGGTTTACATTTGACCACAGCTTACCTACCTGATGTTACGAACACACAGCCGGAAATGGGAACTGGCTCTCAAGCGTTGGTTTTTTTAAACTAAGCTAACTAACTAAGCGTAAAAAGATAGATAATCGTGGGTAACTCGAAACGTAAGTAAGTTTGTATAGGGTGAATGGCCAGCGTTAAAGTCAGAATCCCGTCCTAATGCTTCTGACACGCTCTGTTGTAAATGTCACCCGCGGTCACCCATGCCAAGACCTACCGGATCGTCCATTCCTTAACTTCGGCGATATTTTAGAAACAATAGTGTGGGCAAAAGTGGAATATCGACACACTGTCATTTACAAATAGAGTACAGGTTAGCTCGCACTGTATATGACATGATTGCGGTTATAGGTATATCTACTTTAGACGCTTTTTCCATGGGAGTGAATCTTTTCTACGTAGTATCTTATATTTAAAAAAAGTTATATAAAAATGCATTTTTTAATGTAAAAGTCGCGGGCAACCGGTGGATGCAAATTATGGCAGGTTGCCGTACATTGTGGCGGTCTAGGGGGAGGCCTTCGTTCAGCAGTGGACGTCTCCGGGCTGATGATGATGAACTTATATTTTCAGTGTCTTTACTTCAACACCTTTTAGGGCGACACTGCGGGTCGCCACTAGTACGATACGAGTTGAATTCAAAAGACCATTATAAAAATGCTTTATGATTATTTTGATGACAGAAAATAAACTAATGCCATTTTAATGGCTTGAACAATCTGTTCGGAGTCCGGAATAACATTTTATGCCTATTATGTCTAATATACTTGGTACACACCGAATACACAATATATAACAAAAAGGTTCAACTATACTGGAGGTAAGTAAGTTCGTATAGGCTGAGTGGCCAGCCCTAGTGTCAGAGTTAATGTGCCGCCCGAAGGCGTCTGACATGGCTGACGGTTTTTGTTATAGAAACTAGAACAAACAACCGGGACCAACAATTTAACGTGTCATCCGACCCACGGTAGCGTCCAGAAATAAATGCCACTTACGGTCACCCATCCGAAGACTGACCGGACCGTCCGTTGCTTAACATCGGTGATCGTTTAGAATCACCTAGACAAGCTACGCCACGAGCGCTACGATAAACTATAGCGCTATAGCGCTACTATACTGGAGGTTATATGTATGTACTGTACTCCTCATTATGAAAAACTTTTACTATGGGGCAAACCCTGAAAACCCCCTTTAAGCTGTTCCATACAAAAAGTACATTGACCTTGGACAAAATGTACGGATAAGCTGATTTTTTTACGCTATTTCGGGTTGGCCCCATAGTAAAAGTTGTTCATAATTATGAGGACATACATACCCTTCAGTATTGTTGAACAGTTTTGTTAAAGTTTTTGATAAACTATAATTATCTGCGGTAACCTGATGGGAGACGAAGACGAGAGAAGTTACGCTTCTGAGCTTAGCGTCAAGCCGTCATGGGTTCAAATCCGAGACCCGTACGAATGAGGTCTTTTAAGTTCATGTACTATCATACCACTGGCTTTCCGGTGAAAGAAAAGAACGATCTGGGAGAGAACGGCGAAAGAAGAAGATACAATCCCTCGTCAGTCAGAAGACGTCAACTGCTAGACCAAGGCCTCCTCCTTAATAGGGAGGGGTTACCATAATCTCCACGCTTGGCAGGCGACTTGGGGATCGCAGAATGCTCACCACCGTTAAACTAGTGGACGACGCTCGTCCTCTAGTGGTACTGGAAGCAGTTTTAGGACATACCCAGGTCCACTGGAAATACCAGTTTTAGGACATATCCAGGTCCAGGTCAGGTTTTTTGTTTGGAAACTATAACAAAACTAATAATAATGTGTAAAATTTTCCAAACTCGTTATAGGCATTTCGTGAATCTACTGGACCTTAAGTTCCCACAATACTACATTTCATACAATCCGTTCAACCGTTGGTTATGGGAACGAACATACAAATTTTCGCATTTATAATATCAATATGACGACCACCCGTTTATGGCACCATTTCAAACTATTTAACTGTTTTAATGGTTTCCTTACATAGGCCTGCGATGTTATTGACAATGAACTTTATTACAATGATCGCAAGGTCTAGGTTTAGTACATCGTGCATTAACCTTCGTGTAAGTGTTCATTGTAAGCGGTAGCCAGTGCAGTGTTGCCAACTCGGCAATTTCGCTGCTGGATGTAGCACTGAGCACTGCATTTAAATATACAGCGTGTAGCACCCAATCTAGCACTAAATAGCATTAGCAATAACACAAATTTGCTAGAAATCTTTACAGAAGGCAACGGAATCGACGGTAAAGAAATGGTTTTTAGTACATTTTTATTAGTGTTTTTTTATGATATGGCAAGACTGGCGTGTTGGTAAGTATCACGCCTTCCCATAACAGTAGTAGTGCCAGATTTGTGCACTTGCGAACAAAGTCCTGCGCCACACTGCTCTGCGCTTGTCACCCTGTGATATTGCACGTTAAATATCTTCATGCCCAGTAATTCCACTGGTAACATTTCCCTTCAAACCGAAACACAGTAATGCTTGCTTGGCGGTTAAATAGCTGGCAAATGTGTGGTACTTCCCTAGGCGGAATCTGTGAATAGATTTCTACAACAAAAATATATATTTTCAGTCTAGATAAATGGATAAAAAAGGAGAAGATAGACTTAACAGACAAATACTGAAATTCAACACTGTTTGATATAGGCACATCAGCATAATGCTGCTCGCCTATCATTAAATAAATAAATAATTTTTTTTTTGTTTTAGCACTATTCTGAATAAAAAATAGCAGTCTGGCACTTTATTGTATCGAGTTGGCAACCCTGGGCTATGGTAGAATCTCATCTTGACTATAATTCCCACGGTATATAATGCCTTTGTATTAGAATGACAAAAGATTGTTGGAATTGTAATAAGCATTTGCACCAAGTGCAAATAACCAACCTACCTATAACGCTTAGCGCCAGAATCAGGCAAGTTGTCCTTTTAATAAGAGCTATTTTTGTAGCAGCAGACAATCTTTTTTTGTAGGTATAAGGTAGATATAAGAGCTTAACCTGTGGACCCGGTGTTTCGACCCATACACATTTACTATATTCTCAGATTCAGATTCTTTATTGACAATAATAACATGTTCGTTATATGAGGCAAGTCGGTTTACACGAGTGAACATTTAAAATTAAATCTGGGGCCTTATTATTGAATCTTACGCATAGTTGCGCATGCCAGCGGACCCGACTTTCAAACGATATTGAACCTTCACTTAAGACCCCAGGAATACAGGCTACAGCCACATTTTTTTATCTATATCTTCTGCGCCACTATGGTGATATACCTACAAGTATTTATACAAAACAATGCTAAATCGATATTTAAACGACAAATCATGTGCAAAAAATCTCCAAATCTGACGGTGACACAGCTTTTACGTTTTTATGATCCGTCTTGAGTGTTCCATTGAAATAATACAAATAGTTCTGACACCTACATTATATTATACTGATGACAAGCCCCGTCTTTGAACGGGTGTACTATGATAAATATAAACCTTTTGGCACGGGCGTAACTATATCTTTGATATAGGGGGGCTCCAAGGGTCTAAAAATGTACTAAGATAGACTAGTTTTTGCGTGGGGGTTGAACAATACAGAGTGTCAGCACGAAGACTATTTATATATTTATGACACCGGGTGTCATAGTATGACACTCATTATTATTATTTTCGTCGGATATAAGGGTTAGGGGGTCCGGACCCCCTCTGTACTGTTCGATGCCCACGCAAAACTAGTCTATCTTAGTACATTTTTAGACCCTTGGACCCATATCAAAGCTATAGTTATGCCCGTGCCAAAAGGTTTATATTTATCATAGTAAACCTGTTCAAAGACGGCTTGTCATCAGTATAATATAATGTAGGTGTCAGGTGGATATAAAGGTTAGGGGGGTCCGGACCCCCTAACGACATCGCAGGCGCGGATCCACCTTTGTGGGCACGGTGGGCATGCCCAACAATGTGCCCAAGGCACAACAACGCCTTAACAAAATTGAAAAAATCTAATAATGAGTTGTTCGGGATTTAGGACGCAGTACATTACACACAAACACATTGTGAGCAAGCTGTGAGAAAGCTCTTTTGTAGAAATATAAAGTATCTTTCGTAAGCGATCAATCGCTTGGGATCACATTTAGCCGGATTTCGGGTGGCCGCGTGACCACAACCTTTTTTGAGGGCTGGATGCGCGCCTGATTCAGAGTCTAGCGGTCTTCCCAATTAGGAACCATAAACACGATGTTACGTTCCATACGACATTGCGAACGTGCGCCGCATTTTTACCTAAATAAGCTACTATATACTACAACGAGGCATCATTTACACACATCTTACCTTTAGGGGGTCCAAATAACACCACGTCCATAGCCTTGAGGGCCAGTTTCTGCTTGTGTATGGGGTCCTTTATACCCAGCACGTTGCTCAGGTATTGCATGTTGTTCACAGCCAGTCTAAAACAATTATATAGTCTTTAGTTTGGTTCTCGACTGATTTACTAGATGGCGCTAGGATAGAAGAAATAATGTTGTTTCTGACTAGCATATTAGTATTAAACATTTTCGCTGCTGGATAAAAGAAGGCTTTGCAACCTACTTTTATTCATAGTTAAATCAGTTTTGTACAGTCTGTGCAAAAAAAAAACATAGTGGCCAAATAGTAGATTGTATCATAAGGGAGCAAAATAATATTTTTACGGCGAGGGCGCTTTTTTGAATCCAGAGCGAAGTGAGGGATTCTAGAGTACAATCCCAAGCGTAGCGAGGGATTCTTTAGTAGAATCCTGAACGTAGCGAGGGATTCAAAGTACGTCGCCCGAGCTAAAAATATATTTTGCGCCCGAGTGATACACTCTACTTTTCATCACCCACTATGAGAAAATAAAAGGCGCCTCATATTTTATTGTAATATTATTATTTAATAAAACATAGAGTAACAACTAAATTGAAATTAAATAGTATCTAATAATAAAACAACAAAAAATTAGCTTAGTCAAATAAATATTATTATTATTTTTATATACTATTTATTACTAAAAATGTATGTATACATTTGAGACATTTTCGCAATTATGCATATTTATTGTTACAGTTTTATTAGGATTAGAGATTGTTGTAGATTTTATATTATGCGTGTTTGAAATAATGTCCGAATCTGGTTCATTTTGAGAAGGCGTTCGCGCGTTTTTATTTAGTATTTTTTTAATTCAGCTGGCGGCGCGCCCTTGGGCCGTCGTACCTGCCAGTCTTTATTCAAACAATATTTGCGTTCGATTTCTTTGGCGCTGAACACTAAGATGTTCCACAATCAAAAAGTGCGCGGCAAAGATAATAGGCTAGAAGACTGTATTTTTTTTATTGTCCTTTTAAAATGTGGCCCATGAATATAGCTGATTAATGAAAAGAAAATGAAAATCTGATCAAAAATAAGCAACTTATAATCATTTTAATATCATGCTAGACAGAGAGACGAAACAGCAAATCGTGACGTCACTTCTCTGTACGCCATATAAATTATATTCAGACAAGTAAGTCGTGACGTCATGTTTTGTTTTGTGGGAAAGGGACAGAGTTGTCTCTAACAAAAACTTTAATCGCTTATATATCAGAACATTAATAACCGATTGAAATATTTTTTTCAGTAAACATACTATATTTACTTAAATTCTTCATCAAAGCTATTGGTTTCAACGATATAAACATCAGTCATCTACCCTATTGCGGCGCACTTATAAAGTAGATTAAAAACTCATTACTGCCTGCTAAAAGTTTCTTATAGAGAACACCACCTTTGGGTGCACTTAAAGGCGAACCAAGTCGTCCTTTTCGAATAGACGGGATGAAATAACGAATGAAACTGATGATACGATTTTGAAATAGCAAACCTCGTATTTCCTCCTCGCTAATATCAAACTCCGCTGTTATTGCTTTGCTTGGTGTTTCTTCCTATACAAAAACGGCATACGAGTTCTCCCTGAACACAAAGCACGAACACTAGCAAGCTACTACTTTAATGCCTGATGTACATTCTCGTCAACAGCCCAAGGACCTCTGACCCGGCCAATTTACGAAGACGCGGGCTCCTAGTTGATTTTTGTACGTGCGTGCCTCCGTAAATCGGCATGCTGATAGAGTCTCTATCGGTCTCGGGGAGAACGTACAACCGGCATAAGGTTCATCGATTCAAACATGGTGAGAATTTAATATTTTAAAAGCCTTTTTGTCCTTGTATTGACAAACATTGATCGCAATGTTTTCGGCAATCTATGATTATTCTTAATTTTCACGTAACGCTATTTATTGATTTTAATTAGATTTTTAAAGTTCTTTACTGTCATAACTAAAGTAAATATTTGTACAAATCAGCGTTAATTAGCGTAAGTTACAAGTTATTGTTCCATCATGGAAGTTTTCTATACTGTATTACCTTTAAGTTATTGGTATTACCAATAAGTTATTGGTAATAATAAGTTATTGGTAATACGGTACACTCGCTCACTTATTGGCAATAAGTAGTTTTTTAGGCTAGGAGCGTTTTAAAACATTGAGCTAATCAAGTAGAATAACAAAAACTCATCAAAACATAAAGTTGAGACTAGTTAGAATAACTATTTAATATGTTTGAGCTTTTATTAAGTTTTTTTGATATTAAATCTTTAGCAAAACTTGTATAAAAATGAAAGTCACTAGCTTATATCTACTACTAGATTATAAATAATATAAATCAGGAAGACAACATTGTAATTTATTTTTTTACATTATAAAAAATTACTATTCTTATCTTTTAAATAATGATGATATAGTCGAAATACATTTCCGTGTTCAGTATTATTTCAAGAATAATGTAGGTACACGTACAATTAACGTCCTCTCGTAAATTGTGGTTTTACTATGAAAATAGCCAATAAAAAGTGAAGAGTTGATGGATTCGCCACCTGCTTTAGACTTTACGTAGAACGGTTTGTATTTTTATTTTATTTTTATATGATAGAATGGCAAACAAGCATGCGGTTTGCCTGATGGTAAGCTCACCGCCGCCTATGGACACCTGCATGGGCATGGGGGTCATGACCCCCATGATCCTGGGCTGGGTGTAGGTCGACTACTGTTTTTTCTAGTTGTCATAGAATAGGAGCCTGTCCTAATGTACTTCGACAGGCAGGATATACTTCCGTCTCTTCGATTGAGAAGAGCTTGGACGAAAAAAACACTGTAGTGGGATTTGAGGGTGCTGCTGTGCTTGAATCCGTTTTTGTGAAGGGGCAACACCACAATATCAAAGGAATGTTGATGGAGCACTTTCCCTCTGGAAAATTTATATCTCAGCCGTTTTGTTGTTGTTTTGCAGCGACAATGATAAGATGAATGGACGGGAAATAAGCGCACGGATTTTGAAGAATATATGTTGAGCGCCGGCTCTCCACTCGCTTCAGTCATACTCTGCCTTTGCGACATGCGAGCCGTACGATACGACAATACAAACTTCTAATACATGTACATGCGTTCTCTTTTTGTCATGCAGTAATTAGATTAGCTATCTCTATTTTCCGGCAAACGTAATATACTTTTAGCTAGGTATGCTTGATTGTGTTGACTTGATAATTTTGATCGATTTGCAAGCGCTGGGCCCGTCCATTCCATTATCACCGTCGCTGTAGTTTAGCTGTTTCGTTTGATTTATAAATCGCGACCTTAGTTCACTTTTTGTCCACGACATTTCTCTTTCTGCACAGACCCTTATTAACTACCAGACATGCCAGTTACCTTGGTAGGGTGGCTCCAGTAATCTTGTGCTGCAGGAACAAAGTCTTGTACTGCGGCAGGTCCACCGACTGGGAGAGCCATTCTACAGTCTGCTCTACGGTCCAGTTGTGTACCTGAGAACGTAACGCAAGAATAGTAAATAACAATAGGGAACATGCATGTGTATCAATTATTAACAATAACATGTATACGAGTTGCGCCGGAGTGCGAAAGAAGTTAGCACTTTTATGAGAGCAAAAGGGATAGCGCGCGTCTCGCTTAGTGAGCGCAGACAGGCGAGACAGTCCCTGGGGCCGTTTTCACGGGGCCATTTGAAGGCGCGATATGACATATCTCCTTCCTTATATATATATAATATCATTAAAATAAGAGGAGAGTTTAACTGAATCTGACGTTTACATCGAAAAATAACTGAAATCGGCTGGTAAACTTCTAAAATAAAAGCTTTCAAAGTATTTGGGAGGGAGTCATCTGTCCCTTTCTAGCAAAACACTTGATAGAGTTTGTTTGGAATCGTGAACTTTGACGTCATCAGCCACTACAGTGATGCCATCACTACAGCCACCCGTCTGACATGAAACTAAAATGTTTATATCTTCGTTATTTGTGCACATACTTCTTAAAATGTTGTTTTCGATGATTTGTTTTGTTGCGAGCATTGAGCTAATATCTAAAGAGTCCCAATCTCTAAGAGAAAACAGTCAAAGAACGTCAGAGTGTTTTGTACATACCTATACGTGCGTTATATAGTTCACAATTGTTCGAATTTAGACGTTATGTCGCTTGTATAGTGTTCAATGTATGCTTGAGCGCTTGTGTCTTATCGTAGTTAAAGTCATTCAAAAAGCCGACGCACTGCATACCGTGCGCCGAGTTTTGGCGCGGTATTTTTTTTGCACGTTAGTGACTCTATAGATATTAGTTCAATGGTTGCGTTGCGAGTCAGCTTTATTGTAGTCGATAATTTAAAAAAAACATGCATATTCCCTATTAATTGAAATGACGCTTTGAAAGATGTTACGACATTCAAAGTGGATGTCGTGTGTTGTCTTACAATATATTCTGGCAATAAATCACGACCAAGGCTGCAAGTGTTTGCAGTTTGTAAGATGAATAGGCGTCATTCGTAAATTATATTGATAGTTTCATTTCCAGGTGTTTGTACTCTCTAGGATACCTATTAATAATAAAATATTATTATACCATAATAATATATTATTATTAATAATTATAATGGTCAGAAGGTCCAAAAATGAAAAATGTAAAAAGATAGACCAGTTTGGTGTAAACAATACAAAGTGGAAGCACGTAGACGATATACAGGGTTAGTTCTAATCAGTTAGCATCCTTTTAAGGCCATATTCTGTACATCAAAACAAACAACTTATACTATGGGGCAAACATTGAAATCGCAAAAAAAAACAGCTGTTCCATACATTTTGCCCAAGGTCGATGAACTTTTTGTATGGAACAGCTGATAATTTTATCACGATTTTAATGTTGGCTCCATAGTAAAAGTTGTTTGTTTTGATGTACAGAATATGCCTTTAAAATGATGCTAAGCTAACTGATTAGAACTAACCCTGAATATATTTGTCTATATGGCACGATTTTCCACTGTAGTGCTTGGTTCATTGACGTCACTCAGCTCACGCCGGTTGTGCGCGAACCTCAAGCACTACAGTGGAAAATCGACACTGTCCCATAGACATAGCGTACATATTAGCTTGCACTGAATATGGTGTGATTTTAGTTTGATTTTATTTGAAGCTAATTTGTACTCTATTTATATAAAAGTGACTCTATACTCCACTGTACCGCTCGGCTCGTTGCCGTCACACTGTCGCCAGCGCGTCAATAGCCACTGAGGCACGCGGGCAATGCCAGCCGCGCTCATGTTCGTCATACCGAAATTACTGGATATGAAGAGATTTAACATCTAATATCTCAGGGTGACGAGCGCAGAACAGTGCGGCGCAGCATTGTATTCGCAAGTTTACAATAGGGAATATGCATGTGTTTTTTTAATGACTCACAAAAAAGAAAATCATCAAATCAACAAAACAAATCATCGAAAGTAAATTTTTTATATGTGCACAAATAACGAAGTTATAAAAATTTTAATTTCATGTTAGACTGGCAAGGGCACTATACTAGGTTTATAACGTCAAAGTCCAGGATTCCCAACAAATTCTATACTATAGTCAACTTCAACTCTTGTTTAATGGCCTTTGTGAGGATGTTTCACAATTCTGCCAATATACTATAGTCACCGCGTTACCAACTGAGTCGTAGGGCCATAAACGTCAATAGGGATAGTGCGAGTGCGAGCGAGATAGACATAGTGCGAGCGAGCCCACAAGTGCGAGCGAGATAGACATAGTGAAATGATTTATGGCCGCACGGCTCAGTTGGTAACGCGGCGACTATAGCACGTGTTTTGCTAGAAAGGGACAGAAGACTCCCACCCTAATACTTGAACGCTTATATTTCAGAATTTTGCCAGCCGATTTCAATATTTTTTTCGATGTAAACATCACATCCAGTTAATCTCTGTATTTATCCTATTATTTTTAATAATTGAAACTCATCCATATTCCCTATTCTGGGACTGCTACTGTTATGGGCAAGCGTATCACCAGGCGAACGTCTCGAAAGTCTCGTCACTCGATAGAATAAAAAAAAAACTTCCCAGTACGCCAGGCCTGCTGATAGAAATGTACAGAAGACTCCTTACCTCGGACCTCAACCAGGCCTCCCAGAGCTCCTTGACAGATATGTGCATGTCGTCGTTGTGGTGGAACGCGCGCTGCCGCTTCTCATACCCGCTGTCGTACTGCAACTCCTCGCGGAGGAACTGAAACAACCATCGGTGGAAATATAGTACCGGATACCACATTACGTATAACCACTGAAGAAGTAGGGCTTTCGCTTTTCTGTGCGTTTAAAACTTATAACCAATAAACCACCCCCTACCAATCCCTATTGTGTTAATTATTGATTTTCTTTCTTAATCCTTTCATTTTGCACAATGCAAGTTCAGCGTAGCGTAGAGACATTGGATCTCTGTGTATTATGTATATTCTATCGCATCTACAACGGGCAGTGTTCCGACGAACTGTTCGACCTTATGCCGCCGCGCCGGGGTGTCATGGTTCTATAACCGCACTAGCCGCCATCGTCAGAAGGCTCATCCATGCAAAATCGATCTGTGGAAATCGCACACTGTACAAAGTGGAATGAACTTCCTTTCTCGGTCTTCCCGTTGAGCTACAACATTGGGTTCTTTAAAAGGCGCGTTAACTGACATAAAATATCAGCAATCAATTATTGGTGCCCCTGATGTTACAGATATCCATAAGCGACGGTGATCGCTTACCATCAGGCAGCCCGTCTTCTGCTTGTATGCCACCTATGGCATAATAAATATACACATTAAATTAATACGTCCTTACCTAAAATAATCTCGATTCTCTTAGTCACTGCTTAAACTTCTCTGTCCTTTTCTTGCACGTGCAACTTCACGTCAGAGAGAAGATGGCAGAACATCTTAAGCAGTGACTAACGGTTGAAAAGTTTTTTTAGTTAAGGCCGATAATATCTATAAATACTATAATAAAACTTAAAAACCAGGCTAGGGTAGGGTGTCAGACAGTGCTCAGGGTGCCGGTGGTTAGGGCTGCAGAGTATGAAACCTCCTGACAATGCGTGCCGTGTCAAGGATCACTGTCTTTTGGATCTGACCCTAGATCTGAGAGCCTCTATGGTAGAGGCTTTAAAACGCAAACGTATTATCACATTAAAATACTTTTCAACTCTCTTTTAATATCCAGCTCTCAGATTTGAAAATTAGAGAAACTGTACAAAAAGTCATAATGCAATACATTGTATGAACAAAAGTGTTGTATATAAACCAAAGTTTATTGACTCATTCTTTGATGTCTGCGCTTGTATGTGTGATACATTTAATTTAAGATAATTTTTTACAAGACTCGTCACGATAAGTAAGTGTTAGGTTTGGAGGCGGTGTGTAGGAAGCAACCTGAATGTTAATAGAATTCTCAAACAATAGCTCCAGTGTCTATCAGATCAGTTCAATAGTCATCGTTTCATCATCGGAACTATACATATGAGTACCAATAAATTCAAAGCTCTAAAAGAGCGTTTTCAAAAAAGCATTGCTTAAAAATGGCACCTTTTTCGTCGCCTTCACGGCCACCAACCAAACATAAAATATATTATTTCAGGCCAACGAAAAGAACAAAACGTGCTATGGCATGCACCTTCTAAGCTCACTCAAAGCCGACATGTAAAGTTTAGAAGTTTTATTCATTATTTTTTACATAATAGATAAACTTTTTATAGTACACACTACACACCAAGTTTATTTTGACGTTTTAGTTCACTTCATCAGCCGGAAGACGTCCACTGCTGGACGAAGGCCTCGCCCTTGTTAGGAAGGAGTTGCCATCCCCACGCTTGGAGCCCGGCTTGCGAGTGTTACCACCGTTAACCGAGAAGATACTGCTGCCCATCTTCCAGTGGTTCTGGATGCAGTTTTAGGACATACCCAGGTTCCAGGTCATTTTAATTAAATTATCATAAATTCCTAACGTCTATACCTAACTCGAATCAGGCTAAATTTTGAGGTAACTGATTAGTTTGTTTCGCTTGTTATACTGCACAGAATTGATAATTCAAGGTTTGGTTGTCGACCTATAAAAAAAGGTGCCAGCTCTGATCAAAAAATAGGGCATTGCCTTTTGTACCAACACTGTTTTAAATTATTGAGGTTCTTCATAGCAGTTATTTTTAATACAGTCGTCGCGAAGCTTGAAGCTTGTAATTAAAAGTGTAAAAGCTATCAACTTCATAAAGAATAGATATACCAGTATACCACTGAGTCCATAAGTCCTATTTGCCAAAACATCATTCAGTCCAGCAAATCATTTGCAGTAGGAGTAAATTAATAACTCGTACATGATGAAAGGTCAACGAAACTGCGCTTACGGCAAGAACGCAAACAAAGCTGATGAGACAAATATTTATAGAGAAATGATTGACGATTGAGACGATTGACGATTTGAGAGATTGATTGAATTGATTGACTCTACACCCAAGCAGACTGAATCGTTTGATTTCAATTGCGGTCATTGCCCTATTTAACTATAGTTATGTCTCCTTTGATACTGGTCTCATATAAAGTGTTTCAGGTTTCTTTGAGCGCGAATTGAGTGGCACTGATCACATTGTACTGAATACTTGGGATAAGGACCCATTGTGACGTCTACAGTTCTCGCATATTGTCTTCGCCACAGATTTTTATGAGTTTACTAGCTTTTGCCCGCGGCTTTGCTCGCGTAGTAATGTTGAATACTGGAATTCGGTTAAATCGGGGCCCAACTCAATTGAATCACTAAAATACGTATATTATTGCATTTTTTCCAAGCCGCTTGCAAGTCTTTAAGTTTGCTTGAGGATGGCCAAATTTGGCATGTCGCGTTTGCAATACTTACTTCAAAACAAAGCCGTCTTGTTGAATTTTAAACAGACAGACAGATGGACATGACAAACTTATAAGAATTCCTCGTAGTACTACGGAACCCTAAAAATGTCTGCTAATGACGCTATAGTTGCCGGGGCCTTTGACCCGAAAGATTACAATATTTCTTTCTAGACAACGTTTTTGACTTTTTTGTTGGAAGGTGCTAAAATAGCCAGGCTTTTAGGGGAGCTAACTCGCGAGCAAGCCACATAGAACTGACCATGCGAAAAACAGTCCTGCCTAAATCAATACCAGCGTATTTTAAAGTTTGACCCTGAGCCTTATTGATGGTCATGGCAAAACAAACTTTTAGGGGAAATTGAAGCCTTTTGAAGTCTTAAGGTAAGTCACTGGGAATCATGGGAATACGCGGCACAAACACTGTTTCGCCATGGGCACACCCAGTCAAAATGATGGCCTCAACCAGATTACGATGCAGCATTTTTACTTGTAACCTGGTTCCATTACACAATTTGGGTGGTCTTAAATTCCGAAGGAGCATGACGGGTGTACCTTTCTTTAGGATAAGCCTATAATAAGGTAGCCCCGCTGGTCTTAATGAATTTAAAAATTCAACTGGATAGTTTACAGCATCATCATTATTGCATACCGTATCAACAGAGTCAATGAAATGAAATAAGCTTAAGCAGAAAAAGTATGATAACAAAGAACGCAAAAAGATTACCAAAATATCGCAAGAATTACGAAACATCGATAAAATACAGTGCTGCACTGATCGCTTAGGTAGACTCGGTGTGGGTTGGAGTGGGGCGCGCTCAAAGTACAGCGCGTCATACTCGGGTTTTAACGTATCTGAGCCGACGCGGGATGGACGTTTCGAAAGCGCTGTGCTTGGTGCGTGCACCGGATCAAGTACATGTGTTTAAAACATTTATCTTCTTACGCATAAACACTCGATTAGCTAATTTATAAATATAACATTTTTTTTCAAATGAAAAACTGACCCGTGGCCTTCCAGTTTTGAAATTGTTTGAAAATTCTGAAACATGTTTATTTTATCTTATCTCTTAAGTCAAAAAACTTAACAGCCTTCAATGAATGGTTTCGGCAAAATAGTATTTTAATGATACATTGAACCCCTTGCGAATTTTTCAAAATCGTTGCTGAGTGTGCGTTTCTCTGCATCAGCCCTTAACACTAATGGTTTATCGGCCTACCCTGATTGGGCCATATTCACTACGCTGGCCCAGTGCAGGTTGGCGGATTCAAATATACTATCGTATTTCTTCTCCGGAAATATGTAGGTTTCCTCATGATGTTTTCCTTCACCGAAAAGCCAGTGGTATTATCCATGCGTAAGTTTCAAAGAACTAATTGGAACGGGCTCGCCCGGGTTTGAACCCGCGACCCCAAGAATGTGAGTCGAGCTTGATCTCACTGAAGCTACAGCTGAGCTGAATGTAAGTTTACACCACTCAAAATTTAGTTTAGGCATTTAAAAGTAAGTTAATTTAATATTAAAAATTAATTTAGCAGCTTAGGCTGTACAGTATCTATAATAATTATGTCCGTCAAACAGTCGTCTGCGTGGACCTACAAAAAAATAGCCTATGTCCGTTTCCGAACCTTATGCTATAACTACCTATCCAAAAATGCAGCTCCATCTGTTCAGCCGACCAATAAATACGCCCATCCCCGTTCCCATTCCCAGCCTCATCCCTATAAGCGCCCCCTTTCCCATCCCCATCCCGATACCAAATGTCATTTTAATATGAACACGCCCATCCCCGTCCACATCCCCGTTCCCTCCTTCGTCCTTCGTTCGATTCGATTCATCCCCATCCCGAACCCCATCCCATCCCCACCCCCATCCCGATTTCAACTTTCATCTTAATATGGACACGACCATCCCCGTTCCCAGCCTCATCCACATCCACATCCCATCCCCACCTGTCCCCACTAAATCCCCATTCCATCCCCACGCATCCCCATCCCCATCCCGATATCAATTGTAATCTTAATATTAACATGCCTATCTCCGTCCCGTCTCCGTTCCCAGTATCATCGCCACCCCCACCCCCACCCCCATCCCCACATCTATCCCCATCCCTATACCAAATTTCATTTTAATATGTACAGCCGTTACAAAGTTAAGGAGAAACAAAGGTACTTTCACTAAAACTTCGTTTTTTTTTAATACTAATGGGAGCTGATTTTGAAAAAACTGTGACACCCGTATCTTCTTATTTTTATAGTAGAATATGTATACCAAGTTTTGTATCAATCGAACCAGAGAATAAAAAGTATCATACAAACTTTAACACCCCATTTAACCCCCTTCGGGGTTGATTTTCGAAAAATCCTTTCTTAGTGGGCGTTTACACCTCTCCAAAAACATACCCTCCAAATTTCAAGTCTCTACGTTTAGCGGTTTGGGCTGTACGTTGTCTATATGTCAGTCAGTCAGTCAGTCAGTCAGTCAGTCAGTCAGGACAAAGCCTTTTATAGTTATAGATAGATAAACATTTAAACAATCTAGCGTGCTCCATAGTGTACCATCAGGTGAGCTATGGATAAATGCTTGCCCAATTTTTCATTAAAAAAAAACATAACTTATTCGACTCAATTCTGTAACCAGAAGAGTTTTCTACTTTCCATTTAATAAGCCTAATAAAACTTGGTAGAAGGTTAATTTGTATAGTCTGGGGCACATAGTACTAATAAATAAAAACCGGTGCCTGGGGTAACAGGCTGTCAAATAAGAGTTAAGACTACGAATATAATGCTCAGAAGCGGTGTCACGAGAGAAGAGAAGAAGGGTAAGACCCGGTTCTTTTTAGTTACTTTCTTCTAAAGAGAAACGGACAAAATGGCATGCAAGCCATCTAATTGCAAGAGGTTAGCGCCGCCTATGGACAACTGCAACAGCAGAAGCATCGCCATTGCGTTGCATAATCTTTAGGATGATTCTATATTTTTTTATGGTAACCACGACGATGGTGACGAGCGCAGTGCAGTGCGGCGCAGGATTGTGTTCATAATTTCACAATTCTGGCATTGCTACTGTTAGTGGCAGGCGTGACGCTTACCACCAGGCGAACATCTTGCTCGTCTCGTCACTTGAATGTGTAAAAAAAAGAAAGAGAAAACGTCTGCCCATGAACATTGCAGCAACACCCAGATCTTGAAACCACCCAAGCCCTCAGCCAAAGGGGTTAATGAAACGACTCAGGTTATACCTCTGATACTTACGTCATCACTCTCACTGAGGTCCACGTTCCCGTTGGCGTCGTCATCGAGCTGACGATGGAGCTGCGTGATGGCCTCCAGCCCCGCACGGTCCTGCAGGCACGAAGCGTCATTGTGACACGCTTCCAGGAGAACTGGAATAAAAAAAGAATTATTATTAATTGTGACCACAGGTCGTGACTGTATCATCGCAGGATAAGCCAAAACTTTCGGTCGAAAGCTATAATTGTTTCTCGTGTTGTTGCAGAATTCAGAGGGAGTCAAAGTTTGTCTCGCCATATTTAGGTCTGTCGACGGCCTTTTGGCTTTGTGAAGGCAAGTGACATTCGGGGTCCACAAAGCTGTGATTTGGTTTACAGAAGTTCACCGAAGTTTGTTCAGGTCATGCGGCAGATGAAACTAGTCAAATTACAATTCAGCCTTTTATACAACTTAAAAAATATTTTGATTGTTTAAAAAAGGATGAGAAAGAATGACGGTAAGGTTGAAGGTAAGGTCACTGGTTCCATTACAGAGTAAATTAAATTATAGTAATAATGGGCAAAGACAAAGTCTTTTAAACTAAAAGATCTTCGTTGAGAATTCTTATACCTGTCTGCGAATTTATTATAGCCTACGCATAAGCTGATTGGTAGAACATGTTAGGTAGTTGTAATACAAACAATAGGTACATCCATCAGAATTCAGAATACAGGTTAATTGAGTGGGTAATTAATTCAGAACTGCGCATGTCTAATGTAGACGGAAAACAAGTCAAAGGCAAGTTGGTCGTTAATTCAATAGGCTAGATAACTGGTTTTTTTATTGTCCTATTAAAATGTGGCCCATAAATATAGCTGATTGATGAAAAGAAAATTAAAATTCTGATCAAAAATAAGCATCTCATAAGCATTTTAATATCATGCTAGACAGAGAGGCGAAACAGCAAATCGTGACGTCACTTCTCTGTACGCCATATAAATTCTATTCTGTGAAGTAAGGCGTGACGTCATTTTTTGTTTTGTAGGAAAGGGACAGAGTTGTCTTTAACAAAAACTTTAAACGCTCATATATCAGAACATTATTAACCGATTTAAACTATTTTTTCAATAATCATACTATATTTACTTAAGTTCTTCATCAAAGCTATTGGTTTCAACGATTTAAACATCAGTCATCTACCCTATTGTAGGCGCGAATAAATCGTCAGACTAAAATATAGAATTATATACCTACATATCTAATTATTTATAACAATGTAATATTATTTGACAACCGTACCAGTTTATCAGTCAACGCGGAGGTCGCATTTGTTTATCTACCATATACAAGTATTGAGTACTATAATTATACGTATGTTGTTGCAACATGTTATTTCAATGTCCATCGTTCACTGCGTGAAGGCGAGGTGCGCTCATACAATCAGCAAGGAAAAGTACATCTAACTCAGTTTACAGAAGGCTTAAATTATCCCGCTGTTTCCCTGTCGCTTATTTCCAAACATGTTCTACGTCTTCCTTATAGAACAGCTGGGTATAGGCCTTTCTCTTATTGCTATGTCATCTGCCTCGGTCCTGTGCTAATCTCGTCTAGGTTCGACCCGCGATGGTGACGACACGGCGTCCCAGCTCACAGCTGGACGCCCAACGCTCCGTTTACCTTCCCTGGGCCTTAATTTGACACGACCTTACTCCAGCTTATCACTACGCCTAGCAATAGCAAGGTCATACATTAACATTTCCTAAACTATCTCTAGTTTTTTTTATTGTATTAGGAGACGACCTTGTGATTCGCCTGATGGCACGCATGCCCATAACAGCCCTTACATAGTTCAGATTTTGAACTTCAACTGTTCAAAACTGCTGCGAATTGCACTGTGCTTGTTACCCTGATGATATAGTGATGCTAAATCTTTTAAAATCACTTTTCATAGTCGAAGCCTCGAAGAGCGATTGGGCCATATCAACCACGCAGAACCTTTCGGCTGAGAATATACCTGATGTATGCAAAAAAGAAAACATTCATTGCCTAGTAATATCACTGAGACATAGAGCCTTCAGTCTGGAAAAATGAAACGTGTAAATGACATTCATTCTTGAAGCTATTTATAATAAACCAAGTAGGGTTGTCTTTTCCGTGGCTTTTTTTGCGCCCGCGTCTTGTTGCAGTGGGTGTTGGGATTCTACCACTAGATAAAGACTAAGTAGTCGGTGGAAACAAATGACATGGGAAATAGTATTTTTAAATATACACAGATATATTATGGTGCACCGGGTCCTGAACCTGGGTATGTCCTAAAACTGCATCCAGAACCGCCGGAGGATGTGCAGCAGCGTCCTCTTAGTAAACGGTGGTGAGCATTCTGCAATTCCCTAAACCGCCTGCCAAGCGTGGGGATTATGGCAACATCTCCCTATTAAGGGCGAGGCCTTCGTCCAACGTTGCGTCCATCAACGCAACATAGAATGCAAAACCAGTTCCATACCACATTGGTAATGGAATTGTAAACAAGCAATGCGCGCGTAGAATTTCTTTACCTAGATGTTTGTGACATTTGTTAGCGCCAGGATTCTAAGCTACGAGTAGGTACGTATACACAGTATATAGGTAGGTAAAATAACCGCAATGACAAACACCTTATCGGAAATAAAGCCTTTTTAAGCCGAAACGAGGTTTTCCTCGCGGAAATACTGCATGGCACTGACCTTAGCTTCAGTAACGGGGTTATTTTTATTTTATAGCTCATTTTTATAGAAAGCACGTATCGACTACATTGCGTGCATTTAAGATTCTGATGATTTATGTTAAGAGTTCAAAGTAATAATAGCAAAGAAAAGATAATAATCTTTATATGTGACAAAACTAAGTCACTTTTGCATAGTACCCTAGTAAGCCGGTAAGCGCAGTCTACTAGGATATATCACATTCACAGTACGAAATTTTACAACTTTCGATATAGAATCATCTCCTTATGTCGATGCAAGAAATTCTAGAACCTTCATCTTCAGACTCAGTTTCCGAGTCTATGATGATGGGTAAGAAGATGTGCAGAATCACTTGTTTCCGTTGTAGAATCAGGATGTTCAATTCCGTTTATATTTTTAATCAACTACAATTTTGTATTTAAAAATCAGTCAAGAGTAATTTGGATTAGGAACTTATCATTATCTAACAGGAAAATGAACGGCTAAACAATATCAGCACCAAATATAGGTGTAGTATTCGAAAACAATATTACCTACCAGCCAATGTAGAGATGATTCGATAATAGGGAAGATGCATATGTTTTAATTTTTAAAAATAATATGATAAATGGAGAGTTTAACTGAATCTGATGCTTACGCCGAAAAAAAAATTGAAATCGGCTGGTAAAGTTCTGAAATATAAGCGTTCAAAGTATTTGGGAGGGAGTCACCTGTCCCTTTCTAAACACGTGCATAGTATAGAATTTGTTTGGAATCTTGAACTTTGTCGTCATAAACCTAGTATAGTGCTCACCCTGTCTAACATGAAACTAAAATGTTTATAACTTCGTTATTTGTGCACATATTAAAATTGTACTTTCGATGATTTGTTTTGTTGCCAGTCATCTTTTTTTAGAGTCAATAAAAAAACACATGCATATTCCCTATTCTTTGACTTTATCGACAACCGTTGGGGTAGACGTGTTCTAGAGACAACGAATCATATACTAAGTGTAATACTTGAGTGCTAAGCAGGACGCAGCTGCACGCGCGTCGGGCTCTGTTTTCACTCTTTGAAAAAGGTCACCGGATGTGATCGAAACTATAGTCGGAGTATCCGATTTAATTAAACGTGAGTATTCCCGTATAAATAAAACAAAAATGAATCACATACTATTTTTAAAAAAACAAATCGAATCAGTAAACTTAGCGTCTGACGCTCTGGTCGAGTAACGACATACATACGTAAGACAGAAGTATCTGAGAGCAACGGAACAGAAGAACTGAGTGGCGTACATGAGTGTAGTATCAGCGATGGACTATAATGGGTTGATTATGATGATACAACATTTCTATGGTGATTGTCAGGGTCCCCTACGCTCTCTAAACAAACACCTATACACCATTGGGGTTACAGACAGTCTGTGCAGAGGTTGCATGGAGGCGATCGAAACGGCTGCGTGCTACTTGAATGCAGCAGTGTGGAACAACAACGTATACGACGATACTCGGGTCACAAAAGGATATTCGGGGAAGCCTGCGCCTTCGTCAGCGAACTACTAAATTCCTCGGGGACACCGGGTGACCGATAAAGGTGCCATCAGTGGCTTCTAGTGCGGAAAAGGCCCGCTCACCACGTAAGTAAGTACCAGGGTCCCTTACGAACTCTACTACCTATTATATAGTAGGTCTCACAGTATGATTAAGTCTGTATTTTACCACCTACTTACTCAAAGTCGTTGACACGTCTACGGTTATCTGGTATGTGGGCTTGTGACAGACAATTAGTCTTCCTAATGTTGGCTTTAATTTATTGCCGCGTAGAACAATACACGTCCATTCCATACTAACATGTATCAAATTCACTGAGATAAATTTGATTTTGTGATTAAATATAACAATTTTAGAGACTGGAGTTCTATAGTTCCTCCTTAGATGCTTTCAGGAAACCTTTTATGAGCAGAGTCGGCTCGATCGAAAAGAGTCAAAGTCAAGCTCAGTTAGTACCTTTGACATTGGCTGGCTTTAAAGAAGATGGACGTTGGACGGACGGACCGTCCAGAAGAACGTAGGTAATGCCGTATGCAATGAATGCATTACATGGTCTGCAATAGGAACATTTAGAAGCACGTGAAGATTAATAATAGTTGCACTATGCAACTATTATTAATCTGCGACATTTGACGATTATGACGCTGGCAAACGTCACGTCATTTCAATCACAAACGAATAACTACGAGTACTACGTATTCTTACTTATCTGGCAATACAAGACAATGATTAGTACTTTTAGAGAGTAGTAAGTACAAGAAAGATGATGAGACACTATATAAAGTGTGAGGTACATCCTTCAATGGATCATCGATAGCAGAGTTTCGTAAAAAAACACCCTAAGAGTTTGAAATGGCCTAACAAAAGTAGTATTGTCTGATCTCTTTCTCTTTCTATTTATCTATTAGTGTCTTTGTAACCGATGGACCAAAGCTCTATCTTTGTCTTTCGTCTTTTCGCTCTACCTTTGACAAGCCCATAGATATAGAACTAGAACACCTTTTTATTTCAGTACTAATTTAGGGCTTCCTCTGGGACCGGGTTTGAAAGTCGTATAAAATCACGTATTCAAGCAACTTCTTTTTCATACGTGGTCACACCGTCACAGCCTAACTCTTCGTCATTTTGCCTAGTCCTCCAAATTTTTATATAACAGATCCATCTTTTTACTTATCTTGGGGGTCACGAAACAAGAATTGTATTAATTTGAGGGTAGAAAAGATAGTCCGTACGAAGAATAAATGCAGAACCACCATTCATAACGTAGCGCAGTTAGAAGTTCGCTAATTCACATTGACACAAAACAGAGCTCAGCTGTGACGAAACAAATCTAAATGCATTTCCAACGACACTAGCTGCTGGGGGTTGATGAACTTTATCTCACACTTTACAATTAACGCTGGCTGAGTTTATCGCATCATCTTGGACTAAATATTCGATAGAAGAGCACAAAGGAGACCTAAATGTGTTTGAAAAATACTACATCAATATTATAAGGACTGATATATTTACTATCTGCGGCTAGGCAAAAAATCTAGCTCCTTAAAAATTTAATATATTATCTGCAAGATTGGCTATAGCCATTCAGCGTGGCAATGCGGCTAGTGTGATGGGCACCTTTGCGCCAGGTGCCGTTAGGGGCGGGCTATTTGATTGACGAGCGTAGAACTAAGTAACTTTAACATATTTTTTATTTTATGCTTTGTAATGATGTTGTCTGCAATATTCTAAGTCCAAACCGATTTAACATTTTTATAATCTTATTTTCCCTAGCCGATCCGCAAGCCGCCTGCTAAGCGTAGGGATTATGGAAATCCTCCCACCATTAAGGGCAGGTCTTCGTGCAGCAGTGAAAGTCTTCTGGCTGACGATGCGATAATCTATGAACATTTATATGACACTTGATATTTTTGGAGCAAAATAAAAAATTCCAAATTCATAAGTTCTAATTCCAATAAAAGTCCGCTTAAACTCGAGGTCGTTTTCTGAAAACGAAACGATAGAATATATTTATGACGTCAATACAACTTGACTACAATACAAAAGAAGCCAGGGAAATCCTAGACAATGACTGAAACAAAATCACAAAAACAACATGCCGAATCGAGCATATTCAAGATCGTGTTCACATCTGGCTTCCTCAGACTGGTTAATTAATATACTGTACTGGTTTGAGTCACATTGCATGCATGTTTGCCAATGCACCGATGTTTACATCGTCATTATTGTGGAAAACAGCGACTTCGAAATCTGGAAAATTTGTAGAGATTAAAACCTACGCTAAGATCAAAATATTGCTTCCATTTGTAGGTTTGGAGCTGCCATGCAGCATGTTTATTCTTTATTTGTAATTTCTGCATTAATTTCAGTTACAATCTTTTTTTATAGATTTATGCGTTTGGACACCAACTCATTTGATAGTAAGCGACGCTGTACCCGAGGATAGATTACGTCAGTCTAGAAGAAATCTATTCACTCTAGAGGTAGATTTAAAATTTCTGGTTTGTTGTCAGATAATACGCTTTTTTAAAAAATACAACCAAATTCAACTTCGAATACCTGGATGACATCTTCATATTTTCTAGTAATTTTGATTTAAAAACCAAACTAATGAACCAATTTCGATAAAATGTATATGGGACCACCTCTGAAGTATTACCTACCAAACAAAAAAAAAACATTAAAATCAGTTCATAATTGGCGGAGTAACACATTTAGTACTTACATACAAAATACAAAAAAAAAACATTCGAATTGAGAACCTCCTTTTTTGAAGTCGGTTGAAAACAAGAAAGATACGTATAAATACTACAGGGAGCCGACCCAACATAATGGGGTCTATATAAGAACCATGTAAGAAATAATAATGGGATCCAACTGTTATCCAATATAATATATACTGTATCTCTAGATTATTTCCGCCGCTAATAACTTTTTATTACACATTAGGTTATCACGTTGCCATTTGCTAGAAACTGATTATTTAGCCCCTTTTTCTATTAGTACTCGATACGTTTATAGTACAGCGGAAATATACTAGAGATACAGTATATAACAGTTACATTAAAATGAACTTCTGCGCAAAGTTACACCTGGTTCAATCACATATCTATAATAGGATACTAGAATGCAAAAATCCTGTTCGTCTTCTTTTCAATCCCTGTTAAGCTCAATTTCAAGACGATTCAACAAATGAAACTAACTTTGACAACAACAATCAAAATCGCGCGTAGTACCAGGGAAGCAGCCAGTTTAACAATGTTTGCAGGAAGATGAATAGATTGAAGGTGGAAGCTAGCGGGACGCCTTCAGATCAATTTAACTCCCGTTTTATTGGAATCAATTGGTGTTGGTCGCGTCAAGCGGTTTGTGGGCATACTATTAATTGAAAACGGTCTATGGACCAGGAATTTCACGCAACATTTGGTCTCGGCATTTGGTCTTTATAAAATGTTGCCGAAATAAGTGTATCTTATTATTTTCATTATCATCAACCATATTAGGCTTAAGACAGCTGAACCTACATCTATAAACACACATCTACATTCTACCAATATACAATGACAAATAAAAATGACACGCTATGTGATTAGCGCGTCATTCTATATTACTTATTTCATCTTCATCACCATCAATGAGTATAATTAGCCTACCATAGACTGCTGGCCATACGCCTCAGTCAAGTCACGCCATAGCCCGATCTTCGGCCTTCTACTTTAAACCAACGCCAGCTGTCTTACGTAAATCGTCAGTCTATCGAGTCTTACTTATAACCTTTTTAAATATTATTAATTTCTACACAGGGCAATACATAAACACTATAATAAAGGCAAATTAATTGAAACAGTACAAATAAACAAAAAAACCTTAAAAAACAATAGCTGTGACTGACCACCACTGACTGTGGCCTGACTGTCTGTGGATCGGTGACCTGATGGAGGCCTCCTCTCTTGGGGTAGCTGTTGCCAACTACTGGTCTGGACAAATGTAACCTATTTTACCACAATAAAACCATCGACACGACGAAGAAAAAATAAACAAAAAAACATGTAGTTATTTTCAAAGCTGCAATTCCGAATTGCAATGTGAACGACCCGCGACAAACTGAAAACGCTACAAGAGAAAATATATAAACAGCATACGACGTGATTCTTTAAAAAAAAACGGCGTGGGAAGGACAACGAGCTTTTGCACTAAAAATAAGCCTAACATATGAGTGAACCATAAGAGGATAAGCAAGGAGTTAGCTCGGTGATCTACACGTGATTTGTAAAGCGCGATCAGTGAGTCATGTGGCAGCCTAGATCCACCTATGTAGTAAGAAGATATTATAACAACAAACCAGTATCCGTATTCTGAGCTCAATTGAATCGGATTCGACTCGAATTCTACTCTCACCATTTTCGTATTTTGCATACAGGCGCGGATCCAAGATTCCGTCAGGGAAGGGCAATTTTGACAAAATTTGTGTCTTGACTCAAACCTGACTGTAAATTGTAACGCGAACGGAACTGAACCATAAAATAGATGAAACTACTTGAGACGGGTTTATGGGGGGAGTAGTGACATGGGTGCCTTTCGTATGGCGTATTCAGCATGATAGAGATAGTGCAGCTTCAGAGTCGAAACCCATCCGATTGAATTCAGAATACGGGCTCTATATGAACAACAACAATCGGACATTAACTGCACTAAGTCACATACGTACTTACGAACCTACATTACAACTCCCTTGTAGTGTATGCTATATTCGAGCAGGCATCTGGGACAATTTGTCTGTGAACGTGACTAAGATAAAATATGGATAAGTCTGTCTCGTTTTAGTCGGACAAAAGTGTGAATATTTGAACATTGCTCTCGGCCGGCAGAGGGGCGTTTTAAGTGGACTACAATACATTTAAAATGAATTTACTTAATTAGGAAAGTGTACTTAGAGAAAGGCAATACGCTATCATCATTATCATCATCATCAGCATGTATTGGACCCACTGCGCGGAATATGTCCTCTTCTCCCTTGTGCCATTGTTCCCTTGTGCGATACGCTAGGAAGTGTCCAAAGCCAAAGAGAATGTTACCAAGTCATTCAAGTGGGGACATACTTAAAATTTTGAAAATGTATCTGTTTTAGATCTTAGATCTAGCCGCTTATTTCAGGAAAAAAAAATGCTTTCACGCAGGATTTTGATTCTTATTGCAAAGACCCCTAACTAAACATTAGAAAAGCTACTGACACTTCAATTTGAATTATAATCAACCAACATTTTTAAGCATTATACCACTTGGAGGATCTAGCTCTGGCTGGGTATATATTCAAAGTTATACCATTATGTATAACAATTTATTTGGGGCCTCGTTCCCCATTACGTAATACACGGCAGCAACTGCATCAAATAAATTCGCTGGGAATTCGACGCACTTTTGTACGTTACGCTGCGTATTAACGTTTTATACACGTACTAAACGCATCCATAGGAAACTGCTCGCTTATAGTTTGTTATGCTATTGTTCACATTTTAAGATTACAAAACATACATGAATTTTGCTTACTGCTCGAGTAGAGTTTGTAATGGGTGTAAGCAAAATTCCTAGTTCACCGCTATACAGTGTTAGTTACACATGATCAGGGTTTAAATTCTTGTGTTATCGCAGTTCTAATCTAACCTAGTGATCTGCATTACATGCTTTTTAGCGCTTTGCCGGCCGGTGCCACGGCACGCTCGCTTCGCTCACTCGGCTCGTGCTTTGTGTTGTCGCAGTTCCAACCTAACCTAGTGATCAGCGTTACATCCCTTTTAGCGCTTTGCAGGCCGTTGCCACGGCACGCTCGCTTCGCTCACTCGGCTCGCGCGTTGCGTTGTTGCAGTTCCTACCCAACCTAACCTAGTGATCTGCGTTACATACCTACTTTTTAGCGCTTCGCCGGCCACTGCCGCCCTTATTCCGATTTATACACGATTAGTTTGCATTGCGTATTGGCGCAGTATATTCCGGAACCACCTCTTTGCATAGGTCACTCCTAAATATACGCGATTATTGCGAAATGGTGGTGTACCTATGGTTTGTAAATCAACAGCGAGACATTTGGATTTCAAAGTATATTCGATTATTGCGTACTAGCATTGTATACAATGTAAGCACGCCATTGCGCGTATTCGTGTATTCATAGAGCCTTCTCTTAGAATAGCGTTACCTAGGCATCTGCTGTTTTCTCATCAAAACATTGGGAATTTTTGGCAAGTTCCTTGAACTGAAGTAAACAAATAAAACTATTTAACAAATAACTACACGAGCGCGATACAAGCTAAACGTCTTTACAAAGCTGAACATGAACAGGTTTCTGCATACTAAGTAGGAACATCGAAGTTTTCCTTATCTTAGAATGTTGAAGGTCTGAGGACTTCCCGAAAAATACCCAAGACATTCTTGTTTACAATAGGAGGAAAACGGTGAATTTCTGTGGAGGATGAAGAATACGATGTTAGTGCAAGTACAGTATAACTAAACGATAGCACGCGGCTACGGTCATGTAGTACTTAAAATATGGTAGGTAGAGGTACCTATACCTAAAGTAGCTTTCAATCAGTGAGTTAATGAAAAACATCATAAAAAAGATAGACCCCGGAAAACCGTGAAGTTTTATGGGTCAATAAAGAAGAGGGCCAAAGCCATGTCGTACAAGGAGGTCAAGGCACTGGCTGAAGACAAAGAAGATGAAAGTGAAAATTAAGAAGAAAAAGAAGACGTGGGAGTGAAGATGAAGATAGTTAGTCCACCGACAAGCAGTAGTCTTTACCATAAGGGCACACGGGGCCCGTGTCCAGGCCCCCGTCTTCAGGGGGCCCCGAAGGACCGACAATTTCTCTCACATTTTTGTCCACAAAACATTTATGTCGGGCACAGTAATAGTGACAGGTCGAAAATAAAACTTTTGTCTTAAAATCTAAGACAAACTGTTGTCGATTTTATTTAACCAAATTAAGACAAAATCAAGTCAAACTTTGCTTTCAGTTAACATTTGACTGACTGACATTTGACTTGATTTTGACTGATTTGGCTTAGTCATAGTTAGGATCGATTTAAGACAAAAAAGCCAGTATATAAATGTTAGCATAATTAGCTTTCATTACTTTCTAAAATGGCCCCTGTGGCAATTGGCCCCAATGGCTTGGCATGTCTTGGCATGGCTTATTGTGTGCCGGGGCCCCAGCGTAAGAGCTGGGCTCTTAAATTAACGGTGATGATGATCAATCAGTGAAATCATGCGTTTTCGTCGGACCATGATGTCTGCTGATGCTATATACTTCGTTGCTTTATAAGGATGCTTACTCGTCAATTACGAACTTTTTTGGCTAGAATGAGTATTACAGTAAAATGTGTCCATTTGAAAGCGGAAAACGTTCGACATCACGACCTTGTGTTGCGGATCAAATTATTGCTTTGGCTTTGACAGATTTGTTTCGCTCGAGGCCGGATTGAAACCCTGCTAAATTAAACAGGTAATTTTCTAGCTCAACTCTAGCTATTAATCTATTTTCAGTAGAGAAATATTTGTTAATGTCAATCAATGTTGTGGTCTGAGATAGAGTTACACTTGCCTAGGAGAAACCGAGTACCAATACCAATGAGTGTTTTGGAATTGACTTCTAAGTATCTTTTTTTTAATCCCTTTTTTTTATCCTTTTTCCTTTCCTTGGTTTTTCAGTAAAGAAAAACATCGCATCGCATCGGTAGTATTGGTAGGACTCTATTGCAGAGTCCGCCTGGGGAAGTACCACACCTTTGTCAGTTATTCAGCCGCCAAGCAGTAGTGTGCAAGCGTTACTGTGTTTCGGTTTGAAGGGCAATGTTACTAGAGAAGACAATGAAGTTCACAATTCTGGCACTGCTACTGTTATGGGCAGGCGTGACGCTTACCACCAGGCGAACGTATCGCTCGACTCGTAATTACATTGCATTAAAAAAGCATGCAATAAGTTTAAATATGTATGTGATGCGTGGTACGAAACTGAGATGGAGTATTGCGCAATCGCCCTTTAGGTACCTATAGGTAGGCTTACGCCCACCCAGTAGAGACCATGTTAAAAGCCGCTGCAATAATTTTTTAACTCCTCTTGCTCAAAAAGTCCGTCATTATAGCGCACCAGAGCGGGGCTAAAATAGCATATCATGCTCTAGGGGCTAAAGTAACATTTTTCTCTGAGGGCAAACGTTTTTTTTTAATAGTCTATTACACCAACGAGTCTACAAAAACGAAAAAGTTTTTATTCATAAGTAGAATAATAATAGATAAAGACTCGACTTCATTCTGTTTAATAAAAAAAGAACATTTTAATTTTGTAAATGAAACTAAAAGCGGCGATCTCTTATATATAGAATGCGTGCATTGCGTTGCGGCTACAGAAGAAATTAAAAAAGAAGGCATTGGCGCGAAATCTTCAGAATTTTTCTCTAGTTAAATATTGAATTGAGTGACCGTAATTATTTGTGTTAGGTACAATAGTGCGAAAATTATGGCAACCCCTCCCTATTACGGGGGAGGCCTTCGTCCAGCAGTGGACGTCTTGCATGAAATGGCATTGTCTAGTTAGAATGGAAACCCTACTTTGCAGATGGAAGAGAAAGGCAAAGAAATAATTTTCAACCCGTCAAAAATTCATAAATCATTTATTTTGGTATTTTGATTATTTTATTTTCTCGCAATCGTAGTGAAAAGTAGAGTGCGGCGGTAAAAACGCATTATAACTCGGTTTCTTTTACCTACCTCGTATATAATGGCTTAATTTAGAACCTTGTATAACAATGAACCTTTTGCCTCCGTTGCTGTTGAATTCAAAGCAGGAAGATAAAACAAGTGAGAATGAAGCAGAACCCGGCGTTCGGTATTTATTTAGCAGTGGAATTAATCAAGTGATTGGCCGAGTCGCCGCGTGCCAACAAATGTTTACGTGTACAAATAGCAAGCTCAAACAATGATGAGTTCTCGTGAATGCTTCCTAAACAAGCAGCCGAGAATTGCCGTTGTACTTTCCGAAACTAAACTTAGAATAAAATGGTTAGATTTATTGCTCCGCCGCGATGGCATCTGAGCTAACAAACAAGTATTTTTTCTAACTTGTACTGTTCTACTGGTGGGTATGTCCTAAAACTGCATCAAGAACCACCGGAGGACGGGCAGCGTCTTCTCGGTTAACGTTGGTGACCATTCTGCGATCTACACGCCGCCTGCCAAGCGAGGAGATTACGGCAAATCCTCCTACTAAAGAGGACGCCTTCACGTCTTTCTAGGTGATCGATCTCGGCAACCGTATTTTGTTTTTTTTCTAACTCGGCTGTCATCGCGGCCTGCGAGATTTTTTTCCAACAAAGGAAATATTTTTTGTTAAACACGACATATTGCACGGCGTTAAGGGATCCTCACTGCGCATATCCTACTTGCACTTGGCTTATTTCAGCACTACCTATGTAAACAAGTAAAACATAATGTATGGTGCACAAGGAAAGGTACTAAGCTGAAATGAAACATAATAATATTTTTTGGGTTTGTATAAAAATGGTCAACGAAAGAGCTGCTAAAACAAAACAATGCCCATTTTAGCTGAACCAAGGGCCAAGAAAAGCCATCGCGGAAGAGGCGATGAAACAATATCAATTGGCAACAGGTGAAGCGCGATGTACTCGGTTCGTGGTTCGGTGCGCTGCACGAGTGGCGAAATCTAAAATAAAATCCGCAAGATAGTCTATAGATATCTATACACTTTACTCTAATAGATAGACTGCCATTGATACGCGGGTTTATACAGGGCTGTTCAGACTACGTCACTATTTGAAATCGCATTGAATTCATATTTTCTTCGATATTACAAAAAGAGCGACAAACAAGCTTATTTACGTGATGGTATACAGCAAACCTCCTATTTTGTGTTTGTAGTAGGTTTTCTCGACAATGCGGTCTAAATCGTCTAAAATAACCCTGTTTTCTTTGGATTTGATGACGCCCATGTTGAACTTTACGGAAAACAGATTCTGGGAGATAGTTCCGCCTGCAGTACTATAGTGGCGTTGTCAATGATTTACCAACCCGGAGAGAGGTTTAGGATGCGTTTCCAAAACGGAGACGACGTGCAGGAATCTACACTCGCATTCGTTGATTTAAATATCATTTTTGTGACTGGTCGGTCTTATACGTCTCCGCTGCGCTCCGCCCATCTCTGCTTTGGTGGAAAGGCATCCTTAGACAAGACTCTTTTTAAAACACTATGTTGTGGCTCTACCTACGAAATGGGTTTGTAAATACCCGATTTTAAAGCATCTTCTCCATATTGTGACTCTATGGATGGAATGGTCGATTCTAAAGCCCGATTCTAAGATTATCCTTCCGGCGATATCAAGGCCGAGCAACAGGTCGATGGCATTTGGAAACGCTTTCTTCAGGCACTGTAAAATAATAGAGTCCACTGAAGAAGCTGTTTATGTCGTAGGGCTTAGGTATAGGTACAAATCTCAATAAACTTGTAAATTATGGTTAGGACGGTAGAAGGGACTTTCTAGAGTTGCTTAAATTGATAATTTGCCGTCAAAACATTCAACGTCAGGCAGGAGACCGAGGAAAACGCGCTCGTTTCAATCTCATTGATTTACTTTGCTTTGAATATGCAAAAATTTTAGGATTTTCTGACATTAAGTTATTCAATGTTTTTTTAGTTGGGCCGATATGATTACGCTATCCTAATTGAAAAATAGGATGAACAAATATCAGCGGCGACGGCGTTGGCTCCTTGGCGTTAGCAATTCTTTAACTGTCTAACATAGACCAATTTAACATTAACCCGCGTAATTAAATTGAACGCTGATATAGCGAAGTCTGAGGAAGCCTTCTAATGAGTCACTGCATTGTCTGCCGGGACCGGTCTGGTTATCACGTGAGACCGAGCTCGAAACACGACCAGCTGGCGCGAACATTTGGCGACCCAGCACTTGTCGCAACTTCTGTTCTCATCTTCACATATAGCGCCATATTTCCAACCGTGTAATTTTCCAATTGGGAAAAATATGCAAACGTTCTCAGGTGTTATAATAGTTGATAGGCTCAGCTGATGTTGTGGTCGATACTGGATGGTGTAAATACTAGTCTGGAATGAGAACTGCTTCTCTGGGTAGGCTGTCGGAAGTCGGAGCTCGTGAGATGCGGCAGATTTTCAACTTGAGGCTATGTGATAGCTAGCCGAGCATCAGAAAGCAACAAAATGCCATGGCTATGTTAACCATGTTTACTTACACAGCATTCGAATTCATGGTAATTAACTACACGCTCTGAGGCGTGATTTCGTAATGCGACATCTACTGAGCTATCATCGCTATAAGATTCATCTGTGTCGATCTGTAGAATGCTTCATCATCATCAACAGCCAGAAAACGTCTACTGTTGGACGATGGCCTCCCCCTTAATAAATGCGTTTGCCATAATCCCCAAGCTTCGAGAGCCCGTCCCTTCTGCCCGTCTTCCGGTGGTTGTGGATGCAGTTTTAAGACATACCCAGCTCCATACTAAGGCTTATTAAAAACCTAGTCCAAACAAGAACAAATAAGCACCTAACTTTGATGTAGCTATTGCACAAAGCTACAGTTTACAATAGCATGGCAGTTTTCTGTTTCTACGGTCAAAGGAATTAAAGACTGCAACAAATGATCAGGTGACTTTCGTAGTGTTATAATTTGGATTTTGGGAACAGAGGAGTTAGCGGTTAAACGCGAATTTACGAGATGAAGTAAAAGACAGCGACAATGATAAGATGAATGGACGGGAAATAAGCGCACGGATTTTGAAGACTATATGTTGAGCGCCGGCTCTCCAATCGCTTCAGTCCTACTCTGCCTTTGCGACATGCGAGCCGTAGGATACAACAATACAAACTTCTAATACATGTACATGTGTTCTCTTTTTGTCATGCAGTAATTAGATTGGCTATCTCTATTTTCCGGCAAATGTAATTGCATACTTTTAGCTAGGTAAGCTTGATTGTGTTGTCTTGTTAATTTTGATCGATTTTCAAGCGCTGTGCCCGTCCATTCCATTATCACCGTCGCTGGTAAAAGATGCAAATGGGACATTTTGAGAATACCGACGTTTGGCGAAAATAGGACAACTCTCAGAGTTGAATGCATAATTTATGTGTCTACTTTATCATTTGCTTATCAAGAAGCTGTCTAGGCGCGTTCGAGTGGACCTTGAACTCTATCAGATCTGGGCGACCAAATGTTGATAATATCGCAAAATAGACGCCTATATCGTAAACATACAATAAAGAACATGCGGCGATAGGGTCAAGGCTTTTATTATTGCGTCATAAGTTAAACACGTTTTGGCATATTTCTAAGAAAAATCCCGGTAAATGTTTAACTTATTACTTATCGAAATGAAGATATTTTCCTGTTCCCATATAAGAAGAGCCATCGGAACCATCTCCCTTATTCAGCTGCCAAACTACTCTGTTTTGTCAGTCAGTCTAATTGCGCCTTCTAACAGATTTCGAAAAGAGTTTTTATAGCTCTGTTTTAACTATCATGGTTGTTCATTAGAGTTCTCTTATTATTTATGAGATATTTACCGTGATTATGTTGTAAAACATCTCACAACTAAATCATGGTGAATCCCGTCAATAAGAAATCGTAAAAATGCGAGTTCAATTTTAGACGCTTATTTTTATATCATGTGTTTATTTAATGCACACAGCAGAAAATCTAGAGATCTTTTTGAAAATTTAACAGTGGGCAAAGGTCACTACAGATTAGGTCCCAAAATCTAAACGACCACGGGGTCGACCCAGACGAAGGTGGCGTGACGAACTGGACTCGCACGACAAACATCAAAGCTGAAGATCGAGCCGTCTGGAAGGAGGGAAGGGAGGCTTTTGCCCAGCAGTGGGACACATCTGGCTGATAATAAAAATAATAATAATGTTCAAATGAGGTTAAGTACCTAGTAGTTTGTCAAATTGTCTAAGATGTAGTTTTGATGCCCTCAAATAACGCCAGTGTACAGCGAAAAATTCAGGGTTCGAGGATATATTATATCCGATATATATCAAACTGGGTTCGACGATATATGGATAGGTAGGTAGGATATGATATATATCATTCATAAAAAAGGTTTTATGTTTTTGAGTTTATTTTTGAAGATTTTATGTTTTGGTTTCTTTTGTCTGATTTTAAGTAAGTACCTAAATAAATTAAAAAATTTTTTTTTTAATAATTTTAGTATGTTTTGTGTAACATAATTATATGCAAATAGTAGTCAAAAATAATACATAAAATAATAATGGCTTTCATGCAAAATTGATTTAAATCAAACTTGATTTAGTACATCTGATATACATATATATCATAAATATCCGATATTTTGATATTTATAATAAATATCGGATATTTTCGAACCCTGGTAAAATTATACTCATTGCCTTAAGAACCCATCAGGAGATTTTCAGTTAATATTTCACCTACAAGTGCTACTTTAAACATGTGCTAGGCTGTAGCATTTAGTTACCAATTACTGGACCACTTAGCAAATATTATCACTGCAAACTTGATCCAGACTATGTACATAATCTATATGTTTATATTATAAGTTTAACTGCCCAGAATAAACATACAACAATCACAGTTTTATGTATTCTACCCACAACCAATGTTTGGTTTTAAAATTAGCAGCACTGATAAAAGACAGGTAACTATGTAATTTGGTAGTACCTATGGTAAGACATTTCGGCCGCTGTATACTGTGTCATTTTTACCTGATATCAATAACATATTCTATCATAGCAACATTTGGGCATAAGGACCTTTTGGCACTAGCGATTTGTAAATGTTGACACCATATTTACCAGATATTATTACCCATTGACATTTTGACATCAGAACATTTATGTCTGTTTATGCTTTGGGCCATACTGTAACATATTTTGCTTGTAAGTAAGTATAGACTGAATGGCCAGCCCTAGTGTCAGAGTTAATGTGCCACCCGAAGGCCACTGACATGGCTGACTATTGCTTGTTAAACTTCTTCACACAATAATCCTTTAGGGCTAACTATAAACAACTGAAAATATGATTTATTTAATCATGTGCATTTTAATCAACTATAGATAACAAAGTTATTAGTTCATGTCGCAGTATCACAGTTGAAGGACAAACTAAGTACAAATAAATTAATTTTGTGCTTCTATTTTAAATGAACACCAATAATGAGTAATGCTACGGTTGCTACTGACCAATTATCATCTTAATGTTAGTTTCACTGCAAGGCCAATCATTCATTGTTCTTATTTTCCTTCGTTAACAATTTTGAACAGGAGCCAAGATATATTTTACATTTTGCATGCATTGAACTAATATCTAAAGAGTCACAATCTCTAAGTGAAAACAGACAAAAAACGTCCGAGTTCCGTTGTACATACCTATACTTGCATTATATAGTTTGCAATTGTTTGTATTTAGACGTTATGTCACTTGTATAGTGTTCAATGTATGCTTGAGCGCTTGTGTCATATCGTAGTTTAAGTCGTTCAAAAAGTCGGCGCTCTCCATACCGTGCGCCGAGTTTTGGCGCAATTTTTTTGGATGTTTGTGACTCTATATATATAAGCTCAATGTCTGCATGCTATTACTTGTGTGGTTTTATTTCACTTTTTTTTATAAATTCAAGTGACTGGACCAGCCAGACATTCGCCTGGTGGTAAGCGTCACGCCTGCCACTACCAGTAGCAGTACCGGAATTGTGAATTTGTGCATCGCACTGCACTGCGCTCGTCGGCCTGAGATATTAGATGTTAAATCTCTTCATACCCAGTAATATCTCTGGTAACATTGCCCTTCAAACCGGAACACAGTAATGCTTGCACACCACTGCTTGGCGATTGAATAATTGATAAAAGCGTGGTACTTCCCCAGGCAGACTCTGCAGTAGAAGCCTACCACTACAAAAAAACTTCACTTCCCATGTAATCTCTGCTATGTGTCATGGAGTGCTGCAAATGAGACAATCTTTATCTTTTAAGCATATCACAATGTTTTAAGCTGTTGATCATTTACGGGATATTTACCATGAGTATTTTGTAAATTAAGCTTATGATATTGAGATGATATCTGGTTTAAGTGTCATTCAAAATGTTGATGTGTTCCCGACTAATTGGTTTCTTAACCAACCAAACAGCCAATTAAAGAGTTGTTGCACTCAACTAATGCTAAGTTTTGTATACTGAAAATAGGCTTGTTTATTGTCCTTTTTTGTTTCATGCATTTGCCATCAAGTGCAGTCATTGCACATGCAACATTTGAATATGAATAAAAAATATTTATTTAGGTATACTTTTCGGTTTTCTAGCATAAGTTGCAGTAAAATAATAATAATTAATTTATTTATTTAGGCAAATTCCACCCATACATTTAAAAAATTGCAAAATCTAATAAAATATATTTAAAAAAAAAGGTTTTTTGGCAAAAAATTCAATTTTTTTGCTAACTATACATACATATATTTACTATAAGCTTAGACTTACTAAGGCCGAAAGTTTCACTAACAATAATGAGTGAGAGAAGATTATTAACTGCACTCTATTAGATTTTCTTACAGTGATTCTTTTTTAAATAAAATAAAATGTTATCTTAATATTCTAGTTTTTGAACATGATCTAAGGTTAAAACATAAAGATGGAATAACTGGAAAATTATTTACTGACTTAAAAACTTATCTTAAATTGGCAAACTAATTTCAATAAAATTTTGCATTATGATATAACAAAATGTGAATATTCATTTTAGACATATTTTTATTTAAGTAAAACCTGACTGATTGCTGTTTGTTTAAATAGTAGCTATAAACTATCTGTAGGTATAATATAATGAATACTTTAATTACTACCAAAAGAGGTAGGGTAAAAACCAATGTTAGGGTTTTACCTTAACATGGTTTTACAGAGGTAGGTACATACCTAAAGAATAAGTAATTTTTGAAACTCTTTCTAGCTATAATATGGCAAGGTTTATATCTGACTGATCTCATTCCAGTCTTTACGAACAGATGTCTTGGAGGCCAGTAAGAATTGAACAATGTATTAAGTAACATATTAACAAATGACTTATTGAACTCTATATCAACGTAGTAGGTTATGTCATAAGAAAATTGTGATTTGACAAAGAAAGACAAAACAAATAACAAAAAAAATAAAACAAAAAGTTAGGGTTCCTGGATACGTATCAGTCACGAAACATCAGACCTCTGGAGTACAGGGGGCCTCTTGTTGAAAATGAAATTGATGATTTATAATTTACCTATCTATCTTGTGCTAAAGTTATATGGGAGAAAAAAGAACAAAAGATTATTTGAGGTTACAATGCGTTTACTATTTTGATAAGTCCTAATACAATATTAATATTAAAACGCTGATGGCGATAGTCCAATGGATGACGGCAACGAGAAAAATTGGGAAAATAAAATAAATGAAAGGAGGTTATCTGATGGATCCTTTGCTGATGGTGTCTTCTGCAGGATCATCCGATTCTCGAACGCTTCATGGAGCTCCTCCAGTGAAATGACATTGCCTTGTCTTCAAAGCTTCAAATGAGAATTTCGCTCGAGTTCCTTAGTTTGGTGACCGCATGGCGCGTCACAAAATAATTCTTGAAAGTTGGAGTTTTACGTCATCTCAGACGGAAATATGGACCTGGTGTCCCCTGCGGGATCGGCGTTGGCTCCCTCAGGTCATTCTCTTCTCAAAAAGATGTAAAAAAATCCAAAAGGTGATTCACCCCGTAACACACGCAACGGCGGCTCCGACGTGAATGTCTATTTTTCAAAATGGTCTCCTCGATCTAGCTTCTCTTTCTCGCTTATGGAAGAATTCTTCGAGTGCGAGCGAGTCAGCGTATATGACGTCATGTCGTAATACGGCTTCCAACAGATAACCAAATATTTTGTATAAAGCTATCCGATAGATTCTAAATTTGAAACTAATTTTATTACTAGTTTACAATTCCAAAATAAATGCTTAAAAAATCCTAATTTGTTATTTAAATACAATTTTGATAATTAATTTCACACCAACATTTTATGTTGGTTCCTGATATATTTTATGGAGCAAAGCACAAGCCATCCTGTGCGCCAATTTGCAAAATGGGAGCTAATAAAATAAAGTAATAATATAATTTAAAGATTATATGACAATATCCCCCTTTTGAAACAAAAGACAGTTTACTGTCTGAACAGACGGGGTAGGCATGAAAAGAAACTTTTTGTTATAGGTTGGAATCCTGAAATATAGTGAGGTTGATACTTCAGCAAGCTTCTTACATTCCATCTAGCAAAATAAACTGTTATTCCACTTTCATAAAATAAATCACTCACATTCTTTCATACATAGGTACCTATAAGGAATTCAAATAATATTCACACTGCCTAGTTCTTACAAAATCACCACTCACACCTTTAAACTTACATCGAACTTCATAAATCTCCTTGCATCTCATAGTTAAATTGAGCTATTCTGACATACTTGCTTCACTTTTCATAATCCTCATGACTCCATACATAACATGATGGTATAGGATATACCTATAGAAATAACACATTGTGTAATAAAACAAAAGTAGTATATAGCAAGTAGCTTAAAAGGTAACTGTTAATATAAATATCCATTCACTCTTATGTAGGTGCGGACAAAACTTATCTGAAAAACAATGATATCTAAATGGTTTTAAACGGTAAGTAAATATGTGTTAGTATGTTTGTAATTCTTATAATAATCTATACCCTACAGTTTGGGTTTTCTAGTAATGACCTAATTCTATGAGAATAAAGTCTCACTATTGTCTAATAGTATGAAGTGAAAACTTCTAATGTTTAAAGTAAATATCTATCGTTGTAAACATTAGATAAACTAAGTATAAGCTTTAATTAAGTACAGGTAAATCTTAATTATTTAAACCTAAATTAAATCTACGCAGTGAATCCGTGCACTAGATGCTGCTAACTATAATTAAAGACTAATTGTTAATCTTAGAAGGTTCACAGACAACCTTTGGTATCTACAAGACAAAAAGGTAAGTTTGGTATGTATGTATGTATGTAGATCTACTAAATATTGCTAGCATGTCCGAGTGTTTTAACTCAGCCATAAGAAAACATTTTAAGTCATACTAGGTATAAACTTGTCGTTAGTCAAATCCGGTATGTATGTTAGCATGTAACAAAAAGACTAGAACTCAATCGTTCCCAAATAATTAGCTAATAAGCTATAGTTAATGGTAGGTTGCCTTTAAATAGGATCCTCCAGAAAATTGCCCAATATGTAGGCTAAGAACTAATAAGCACACGAAAATATGCATTATTGAACGTTTGGTTTATAGTTGGTAATGTAAAAATAATTACTCATACTTAACCTTAAAAATATTGCATCACAGACTTGGTTTTAACAAAAATTACCAAGTCTCAAAACACAAAAAAAATGGTATTAACCTTAAAAAATTGCTTCACAGACTTGGTTTTAACAAAAATTACCAAGTCTCAAAACACAAAAAAAATGGTATTAAATATACTGCTTTTGCTTTATATAGCAATGGATACTTCTCCAAAACAAAACAATAGCTTTGAATACTGTTATTAAGTTAATTCAAAGTAAGTATTTAAGTCTTTCCCTGAATGTAGGTCAACACTTTGTTAATACTTGAAACTTGTCTTTGAGACAGAAAAAGAATCGTCTTTTCTATACAAATTGGAAATCAAAATAAGTAAATTCTTGTATAAATAACGCTTAAGTAGTTCAATGTCTGAATAGAAGTCATACTTAGTCTGAGTATAGACCATATAGTATGTCATTTTACCTACATGAATTTGTTGGTTTACAAGGAAAATTGCAATGTTTAAATTCTAAACTTGTTTGTAAAGAAATAATTATTGATTTTATGATTTTATCAGTATTTGTTATGGATTTACAGTATCCTAAAGTATCCGTAAAAATAATAATGTGGGTAAAAACGCAAACTTAAAACTTATGTGTTTCTTTTTTACTTTTGAGAATTTTGGTTGTGAACATACGGTTTTCATTTTAATTTGAATAATACTGAACCGATAGCCAAAATTGTGTATCTATAGGTAGCTAGATATGCGTAGGTACGATAAATCAAAAATAATTGTCTGTAACTACAATTTTGAAAAAGTTATAAGCGCCGCCATATGTGTGTTTACATACTGCATTGCTTTGAATAAATAAATATTGTTTTTGTTTATATTTCAAAAACTATTGATCTGAATTTTGCAATAAAAGTATACATTGACTTCTGTTAGCGTCTACTATGGGTAGTAAACAAAATATTTTATTAAAAATTTTGAGAAGAGAGTGGGTAACGAATGGCGAACTGATCTGTAAAATTTCAGAGCAGTGCCTTCTAACAGCTCTGAAAAACCTCTCAACAGTACACTTTCACACACATCTCTTGCTAACTTAATTTCGTTCACTCGATTCAAAAATTCAACAACACACGTATCACCACTATACTTCAGTCCCCAGGACTTCAAATTGGAGTTGTAACTGTTATTAATTGCATATGTTACCTGGGTGACTGGTACATGACTGTTTTGTGTCGAGTGCCTTTGTTTCATAAATGGAATATACTTGTCACCGTCTGTGGCTGGATCTATAACACTAGTGCTAGGATTTGTGTGGATATTTTTGCATAATGGCGACTGGATTGTTCCTTGAGCCATCCTCACATCGGTATTGACATAATTCATTTCTTCTGAATCTGAAACAGGTATATCTATTAAGCTCTGTGAATTTTGGAGTTCTGGTTGAGGTGAATCTGACGTTTGCTCCGCTGTTAACTTACGGTCAACAGACGGTGTACTATACATCTTTACAAGAAAAATTGTTATACAAATGCAATAACACAATTGTGAAAATACCTACTTCTACAGTAGATTAAATTGTAATCTTTTGTTTATAAATTCCAACATACACCTTTGCACAAGATAAAATTGGTTTGTTTTTAAGTTAAATTCTAAGTAAATAATTGTTCGGGCGCCATTTGTCATAAGAAAATTAAATTTTTGGAGAAGAGAAATACATTTTTTGCAAAGTTACAATATGTTGGAATAATATTTAAATAAGCTGATTGCTATTGTTTCGATGGAAGATAATGACGAGAAAACTTGGTAAAAATAAAATAAATGAAAGGAGGTTATCTGATGGATCCTTTGCTGATGGTGTCTTCTGCAGGATCATCCGATTCTCGAACGCTTCATGGAGCTCCTCCAGTGAAATGACATTGCCTTGTCTTCAAAGCTTCAAATGAGAATTTCGCTCGAGTTCCTTAGTTTGGTGACCGCATGGCGCGTCACAAAATAATTCTTGAAAGTTGGAGTTTTACGTCATCTCAGACGGAAATATGGACCTGGTGTCCCCTGCGGGATCGGCGTTGGCTCCCTCAGGTCATTCTCTTCTCAAAAAGATGTAAAAAAATCCAAAAGGTGATTCACCCCGTAACACACGCAACGGCGGCTCCGACGTGAATGTCTATTTTTCAAAATGGTCTCCTCGATCTAGCTTCTCTTTCTCGCTTATGGAAGAATTCTTCGAGTGCGAGCGAGTCAGCGTATATGACGTCATGTCGTAATACGGCTTCCAACAGATAACCAAATATTTTGTATAAAGCTATCCGATAGATTCTAAATTTGAAACTAATTTTATTACTAGTTTACAATTCCAAAATAAATGCTTAAAAAATCCTAATTTGTTATTTAAATACAATTTTGATAATTAATTTCACACCAACATTTTATGTTGGTTCCTGATATATTTTATGGAGCAAAGCACAAGCCATCCTGTGCGCCAATTTGCAAAATGGGAGCTAATAAAATAAAGTAATAATATAATTTAAAGATTATATGACAGTTATTATAATCTGAATAGTTCCCTATCAAAGCTGAGGCGACGGGACTGAAAGATGATAACAGGTGTCATGGAAAAATGTTGAAATTCAGGGTCAGGATGCCACTTACTATGGTCATTTGAGACTCCACTTCCAGGATCTCCCGAAAAAGAGCCGGCTCTCACAACAGGTCCCCAGTGCTGCCTTCTCGCACCTTCTCTACTCTCTGTCCTTTCCACATCATCCGCTTTGCACAAATGAAGACCTAGTACGCACCAATACAACACTACACCGATACGCATCGTGATCTCTCAATGACACTAATTCACTGACCGCACACAATAATACGTAATCGATGCCCGAATACCGCACACTATACTCATTCTAAAACAATGAGCTGCTTAACCATGCACTGTTTTACGGCCACATCACAAGTTCAATGAAAAAACATTAAAACTACGAATTTTTTATCACAGAAAGAACCAGCGAGGACGAATTTTTTGACATTACCATTATATTAAAATTGACGTTGACATCTTGCGTGTGTCACAAAGTACTAAAAAAAAGTCTATGGTTAGAAATTTTATAGACAATACTTGCGTGACTTGTCTATGGTACAGTTTTTTTTTCTTCTTTGTTGCTGCATTCTGCCAGTGTCAAATATAAAAGTATGTTTTTTTATTTCTTTGTTATTGGCATCGCACGTTGTGCATTCTGCCTTAAATGTTCAAGTTTATGTGGTATTATTAGCCAGATCCTCCAAGATTATTATCTAGCAAAATATGTCATGAAATCACAATTAGTCACACGAAATCAATCAAAGTCGAGTCCAAGTCATGCCCTAGTAAAGTTGTGGCGACATTACTATGAGCTTTTACGGAGTTTTGAAAACAACTCAAAGAGAGATGTTTGACCACATTATATCACTTGACCACACTCGTGCATGAAATTCAACACTCAATGAATAAAAAACCAAATAATAAATAATAGAAAGCAGCAGCGTCATGATGCAGCCAAAACTTCCTAAAAGTATGTTTCAAGTTAGAATGTCTGTGGTTTCAAATATTTTATAGTATGAATTCAAATAAATCATAAAATCATAGTCAGTCACACAAAATTAGTCCCAGTCAAGTCCAATTGATGCCTTTGTAAAGTTGTGGTAACTTTTACTTTTCTATGCTTTCACGGAGTTTTGAAAACAACACGGATAGACATGTTACTGCACCACATTATATCACTTGCCTACACTTGTGCATATAATTCGACACATTGTATAAAACACCACTATTTTTATTAATCGTCAATTCGCGAAAAAACACTGTAAAGTTTATTAAAATAATACAATGCAGCGACATGATTTTTCCGGGTTCCCGCCAAAACTCTTTATGGTATAGTTTGTCGATAACATTAAACGATTTGTAGTTTGTACAATAATCGACTAAAATGTCTCAAGATCCTCTTTGAATAAAGCATGAACGCAGCTGATCATCTATTTACCAAAATATGTCAAGTAAAATGTCAAACGAAAGAATGACCTTGTCAGTTTGTAAACAATACCTTGAATTGAATTCGACCAAAATAATCTAATTTCCTTATTGTTTATTCCTCATTTCGAAAGATTATCGTTTTTATCGAGCGTCAAGACGAAAAGTGATATATGAAACATGAACATCGATTTTGATACGCTGGCTGTTTTGGAGGAGGAATCACACAATGTAAGTTCCCAATTTTCTTTGTCTAGGAGCATGGGATCTAGCCTTGATGCATGTTTTTTTCGCGTATGTGTTTGTATTCGATAAGAAACACCTGTAAGATTATTCAACAAGCGATCTAAATCTTTTCTAGACCTACTTTTGTGGATGTAATTTACAAACGTTGTTTACTTCAATGTGTGGCAAAACACATGACATGTTCTTTTTTGTGATCGATTTACAAACATTGTAAGGAAGGTATTGCACAACAAAATGAAGGATTTCATAAAAGCAACTTGACATATTCCATTTCATGACAATCTAGGTAGAGTTAGGAGATTATTGGTATGCTTTGGCATAAAACTACCCCTATTTTTATGTTGTCTAGTAAAATCTGTATTTGTGAACTTCATACTGCAGCTATCTTAATTTTGCCATACCAAATTACAAATATCACAAGCACTTGATGGCATAAAATAGATATTATCTTCTACTCTATTATCTCCTGTGTACAATGTTCACACTAGATCAAAATTAAATATTTTAATTCAGTCTTTAATTTAGAATTCCTGAGGTTTACCTAAAGAACTAGAAAGAAAAGCAACCAGGTAGCAAATTGTTGTTTAATCAGCATAACATTACTTGTATACATTCTGATTAGTATCTTGTAAGAAAATAAACAGTGAATTTGAATGAGATTATTAAAGAATTTTAAACAAAATAAGATTAAAGACAGTCTTTGTTTTTGCTTCGCGATTAAAATTGGCTCTTTGTACCTGTAACAAACAGCATTTTTCTCATATTGTTGACTTAAAAAAAAAATGTTTTTGTATTCAAAACAAGATCCTTTTGCTATTTTTATCTTTGCAATACTGCTGCCATCTAGTAGAATTATACAAAACAAGAATATAATATAAGGTAAATTACAAGGTAACTACTTTAGTTCACTACATTAAAAACAGAGAGCGCCATAATCAATTTTTATGTAATAATTAAACAAGTGTTCAACTAGTCCTGTGTCGGTTGGTCATTTTCGGAGATCTCGATCTTTCGTAACCGACGAGCCAAGTGACCGAGCAAAAAGATTCGATCAAAACGTCGTTCATCGGTCTCGAGTACCTACAAATAAAAATAAGGCTTAAGGCTATTAATATAGAGTTGAATTTTGCTAGGTACGCAATTTCACCGAGATTGATCGAAGAAAACCGAGACGAAACCGGTTGGTGTTGTATCAATCGCCGGTCATTCATTCGGTCTCGGTCTCTCGGTCGGTCGCAGATCGGAAGATCGTTATGAATGGGAAGGCAAGGGCCGCGGATCTTGGGCCGCGCGTCGATCAATCACGACCCGGGTCTTTAACGATTGACGACCGGGTCGGTCACGCAGAAAGCGCGATTCGATCGTTTTGATTCGTTCAATCACGATCGACACAAGACTATGTTCAACCATCAGAGACTCCAAGGAAGTGCATTTGGTCTGAGCTTAAAATAATTAGAAGCTAGGTATTTTCTGTAAACCTATATATTATAAAATTAATAAAAGCTAATGGTTTTACATACATCACAAATTATTTTGATACTAGATTTGTGTTTGTTTTGCATATCTGACCTTTGTTTACTAAGCCAATTTGCAGAAGCGTATAAGCTTGAGCTCCCTTGATGCCTAATTATTTACAGCTCAGATTATTAGAACAAACTAGTATTTCTCATAGGGTTCTTTGAGTAAACTTAAAATTTATTTAAGTGAGGGAGCTACTATCGTACTCTCAAAATTTTACTGAAAGCTAGCGAGTTTCTTTTCCTTACAATATTGTTTGTTTTGTTTAGTGGTTTTAGCTGTTTTATGTTTCTGTAACAACATCAGGCCTTCGGCAGGCGCGTTTTTTTTATACATTCACGTGACAAGACGAACAAGACGTTCGCCTGTTGGTAAGCGTCACACCTGCCACTAACAGTAGCAGTGTCAGAATTGTGAACTTGCAAACACAATCCTGCGCCGCACTGCACTGAGCTCGTCACCCTGCGATATTAGATGTTAAATCTCTTCATACCCAGTAATTTCTCTGGTAACATTGCCCTTCAAACCGGAACACAGTAATGCTTGCACACTACTGCTTGGCGGTTGAATAACTGACAAAGGTGTTGTACTTCCCCAGTCGGACTGTGCAGTGGAGTCCTACCACTACAAAATTTTACTCTGATACTAGGGCTGGCCACTCAGCCTATACAAACAAACTTTGATGGTTTTAGTACACTACTTTAAGAAAGTAAAAGAATAATATTTTTCTAAGTATACAACACTTAAGAGTAAACTAGCTTGTCACTTCTCCATAGAAATAGGGCAGTGATATAACTCCAATATGTAGTCTTGTAGGTCCAAGGCTAAGTATTATATCGATTTGTCTCTTCATTGTGGTCGATTCTGGCGGTTTTAGTTGACAGTTCTAAACTAACTAAAGTATTGCTGTCCTTAGCTAACATGCCTAGTAAAAAAGTGACAGCAATACTTTAGTTAGTTTAGAACTGTCAACTAAAACCGCCAGAATCGACCACATTGTCTAAGATTGCATATTTATAATTTAAGAAAGTATAAACTTACTAAACATGAAAGTTATGAGCTTGGAAACATCTTGTATTTAGCTCGATTTTAACACCACTTTGGACGTAAAAAAATCTCTAAAATAATTTATATTGCGGCATTGTTTAGTCCATCAACATTTAAAATAACTTTAGTTGGAATAAATTCATTCAGTAGTTTTTTATTTATTTATTTTTATTTTATTTTTACATTTTTAGGAAAACTAACAGCCTAAATAAATGAATATTAACACTTGGTTCTATGACTGGGCTAATTATAAGTTTCCGCCAATAGAATAGTAAATTAAAGATTAAATACATCATAAACTGCGTAGCAACAGTATGCTGTAAGTATACATAAACAACGGAACTGGAAGAGTACAATATTATGAGTCAAAAAATAATTTAAATTTGTGAATGAAAATATTCGGAAGCTAAATGTGAGCGTATAACATTTACGCTATCGTTAAATACGTCTATATTATTATTTAATAAGTATTTGTTAACAAATGAAGAGGTCCTGTGAAGGAAGGTACTTTTTTTGTAATTTGTCTTGGCTAAACCGAAACCGGCTTTAAACCGAAGCCTGCAGCCAAAGGTCGACATAAAAAAATTGCGCGCTCATTTCTCTTTCTTTCTCTTTTCCCCACTTTGTTTGATGAAGAGAGCATGCTTTTTAGCCACGTCCACCGACGAGTTCAAGCCGTCGGGCAGTGCATCCTTAAGATTGTTAAGATTCGCACAACGCAATAGTCGCATGAATATACTGCGCTTGCGTTACGCTCGCCGCCTCAGGCGTGCCCCCCCAGGCTTGACCTAGTTACAGGTCAGATTGCAACTGCATTCGATCAACAGTGCAGATGAATCAAATTCACAATAGCATATTCTAGAGAAACACTGTGAGCTGTAAGAAAACTTTGGGAACGCATTGGTGAGTGCGCCTTTGTTTCTATGAATTTTATTGTAAGCAGCTTTCGAAGAAAGATCTTCCAAAAATAAAAGGTTTTTTTTATTGGCCGAAGCGAAGCCCTCCAAGTCTAAGGGAGCAAGCAAGTCTGCTTTTGTATGTATGTTTGTTGTGAATTTACTATAGATTTGGAATTCAGAATGTTTTCAATCATCTAGGCTTCTTTATGCGCCTTATTAATAAATGTGGAGTAGCTACGAAGTAATGAATCCGTCTATTGTTTTAATCCACCGAGTTACAAATTTTATTTTCTACCGTCTTTAAAAAAGGAGCTACTAAATTCGTTCTTTTTTTGTTTTTATATGTATGCTAGGCGATTACTCCAACAAAATTATGAATTGATTTTGATGATTGTTTTTTTGTTTGGTAGGTGATACTTCAGAGTTGGTCCCATATATAAATTTTATCGAAATCAGACAAAATTACTGGAATAAATCAAAATAACTGAAAATATGAATATTAAAAAAAAAGTATTATATTTTAAATGGAAAACAAACAGCAGCTTAGCAGCAAGTAAGACACTAGGTAAATAGAAACGAATAACCCAAATCAGTTTTTGCTTGTGGAAACTTACATAGTGAAAGCTCCCCGTTGCATCACCAACGTGGGTCTAGATAACTGAATACTTTACTAGCATTATTAAAATAGGAAACTACATACTTACAAGAGAAAAATTTAAAAGAAAAAAAAAACATTTGAAAGTAAATAAAAGACGGATGGATTAACTTTTACGAAGCTACTCCACGTGTATTTATAATAATAAGGTCCTATAAAACTCGAAGGAATTATTTTAGTTTGTTTTAGGCTCTTATTATAAAGGGTTAAGAGTTACGGTATTAGCCGAAAAGATTGAACAATTCTTAAAAGCAAGCCAGTGCAGAAATAAAGGGAGGCAATGAAAAAAGTATAATACATATTTTACGCCCTTGCAAATTGTCCCAGTAAACATCGACTTTTCTTTATTTTCTTTCTATAATCTTTTTTATGTACTTATATAAATGAAATGCTGTTAGTTGGTAAGCGTATCACTTGAGAGCGGCTGGACCGATTTGGCATTTTTTTAAAATAATTATGTAGTATTTGTAATAGTCTGAATTAGGTATATATTGTTAAACAATATTTAAAAAGTTGCCGGATTTTTTTAAATTCGGGAATTATTGAATAAACGGCATACACAGGGTTCCGTAAAAAAAGAGTGCAATGTTTTCAGGGTTTATGTATGTATATGTATGTATGTATGTATGTTTGTGAGTTTCTTTATTCCACCATGGCTTCTAATTGCCTGACCAGCAGGGCTAGCATGCGCACCGCGAGAAATTTTTGTCGTGTCTTTATGTCGTGCGAAAACGAGACAAACTTATACAGATTCGTAGCCTTGTCCTGTTTTTAAAGAATCGAGAAAATTTTCTCGCCTGGCGCATGCTAGCCCTGCAGATTTAGATGTGTCGTATTGTTAGAATCCTTACATCATCCCGGTTGTCACTGGCTATACTTTTTTGGTAGGGTAGTAGTGTTTTTTTTAAATATTTCTAGAGTTTTTTTTTTGGTAGGGCAATAGTGTTTTTTTTGTTTAATTTTTATTTGAACTTAAGCTTATTTCCCTATTCAATAGATAGATATGCGTAATTCTTTTTTTCTTTATGGCAGGAAAATGTCTGTCGAGTCACGTAGAGTGCGGCAACGTCGTGCGCAACCCGCCGGCGGGGCTACAGACGTTGGGGGAAGAAAGGTAGCACGTCGTCATAGAATAGAGATTAGTTATATGACGCCACACTAAAGCACGGCTACACGCGTAGAGAAAAGACTAAGGTTATGTCTTGAGATAAATTGTAACTGCCTGTCACGTATCATAATGGTAACAGCTAATGGTATCTTTTAAGGTAGGGCATTGGTATTTTAAGGTAGGGCATTATTGCCTGGCTACGTCCCTGCAGTTAATTGATACTAGTTAATACTAGCTGCGCCCTGCGGTTTCACCCGCGTGAATTTGCCAAGCTATAGTTCAGAATAGCCTATGTATATTATACATTTATAGACTTTTCGGACGAAATTCTATAAATGATTGTTGCTTAGTTCAGAGGAAGTAAGGTTACACACAGCCATAATCGAAATGCGACTTCATTTTTTACTATTTTTATTAACTAAGCATTCTCGATGGGAATTAGATTAAATTGGAAATTTCTATGTCATTATCGTGCTCTAGAGTTATATTCATCACACTTGCTCGTAAAGTGGATCTTATTGCATCGGTTTTAGGCTCATAATCCAAGCTATTACGCACGCGTGCTTTTTTATTTACATTACGGCACTTGTGCTATCAGGTTTGTTCGTGACTGCAATTAGACTTATGTATACGAAGCACTCTTAATATAGCCGGGTAATACTTACAGTTTTTTTTGTAATACCAACAAAGAGTTCTTATGCCGCTGAAGTAAATGTCAACCTGCGCGCGCATTGCTGGTTTGGGCGCCATTTTCCGCAAATGTTTGTTGACGTTTTCGCTGTGTGGTTGATTATTATCAAAAAAAGTTTGTTTTATCCTTGCGAGGGTGATGAAAACAGTCGTATGAAACTCTTGTGCTATGTTTCAATACACTCTCGGCTTCCTTATCGAGTTCGCCTGCGGCTCGCGCGCATAATACCGCCTCTAGTGTAATGACCAACATAGCACATTTGTATCATAATGTACTATTATAGCTTAATTTCATTTGACTGTAATAAGCATAGCCAGCCTTTCATTAATCTAGTAGCACTGCTGGACTTAGGCAGTCTCTGCCAAAGTCGTTTCCTGAAAGTACAATATGGTGTTTTCAAATCCAGACTGAACAGGTTCCTTATAAGTAAGCGTGCTCCATCCTAGACCGCATCGTTGCTTACCTTCAGACAGGTTGGGTCGAATTTCGAAAAATCCTTTCTTAGTACACCCCTACGCATCGAGACGAATACACCCTCCAAATTTCAAGTCTGTACGACCAGTGGTTTGGGCTGTGCGTTGTCTGTCAGTTAGTCAATCAGTCAGGACAGAGCCTTTTATATATCAATATAGATATTATATAGATGTGACAAGTCGAGCAAGACGTTCGCCTGCTAGTAAGCGTCACGCCTGCCACTAACAGTAGCAGTGCCAGATTTGCAGAAAAAAGAGAAAAAATAAAAATAATTTCTTTTTTTATTTATTTCTTTTTTATTTGAATTTGAGAATTGCCATCTGCATAAAATGATCTAGTCAATTAACTTTATACCTACATATCGGAAAAAAATAAGATGACAATAATAATTATGTACTTACCTATATTAATATTGTACTTACCAGTAACTTAACCCAGAATCAAGTAATTATGATTAAAAAACCAAACCACTGGACCGATTTCGATAAAATTTATATGGGAAGAATCATCAAAATCTATTCATAATTGGCGGCGTAATCACGTAACATACATACAAAAAAAAAACAGTCGAATAGAGAACCTCCTTTTTTGAAGTCTGTTGAAAATAGTGCCATTTCTCAAACGTCTCAACCCAGCCTAGAAAGGAGCCTCTCTGGATCTGATGACGGCAAAGATATCCGGTGATTAATGATCATTAATTTCATCATAGTAAATTTTTTGTGTAATTAAATTGATTGACTAGACGAGCGAGACGTTCGCCTGATGGTAAGCGTCACGCCTGCTCATAACAACACTGCTACAGTGCCAGAATTGGAATTGGAAGGTAGCAGACTTTAGTCAAACAAAACGTTAAACCTACTTAAAAGCTAAAAATAAACGAATGCGTCATACCGTCGCCGCATTAGGGACTTAGAGTATACGCATACGTATACTTCAATAGAATAGCAAGCACATATAACTAACTATAGTTATATATATTTACTCATCAGGATGTTTTACCATAATTATAGCTAAAGTATTTTCTGTTTTATCTTATCATGGTCATTCTTTGAATAGTTTAAGCAGCCCTTATACCGTAATACTGTAAGTGGACCTGGGTATGTCCTAAAACTGCATCCAGAACCACCAGAAGACGGGCAGCAGTGTCCTCTTGATTAATGGTGGTAACACTGCGATCCCCAAGCCGCCTGCCAAGCGTGGCGATTTTGGCAAAATATTAAGGGGAGGCATTCGTCCATTAGTGCACTTCTTATGGCTGCCAATGATACCTTAAGTTACCTCACTTAAATCCAATGTTATTTGAACGATCTAAACATTTAAAGAAGACAATAAGGTTTCGCGTGAGTAGCTCGTCCTATCCTAAAGCAAAGCGAGTAAAGATTGCGATAGGGCCGCCCGCCATGAGTGTTGGTACACTCATACATCTATATTGCATTGTAACCGAGTGCAGTCAAACGATAAGGTCATTCTAAGGTGGGGAGTACAATACTCTGTTGCGACACTAGCCCGGCAGACGGCGAGAACTCGGTCCGTGTTTTCATCGCATGTGCTATTGGAAAAGTTGTTTTTAAAAAAGAAGTACGCTAGGTCGTTCGCACTGCGCAACGCAAGTCTGACTCGAATACGAGACAGTGTGCGTCGCAACATTCGCCAAAGCAGACACGAGCCGCCGCTCTATCAAAACACATCGTAAGTGGGAAAAAAATGTATTTCCATTTAGATTATGTGTGAAAATTACTTTATTACGGTGCAAGTGCTGTGGGCGCGGCGTAGTTTGCGGCCGAAGGTGATTTATTTTAGGTTATGAAATGACAGTTACTACGGCGCATATCGGTTGTGTGAACGACGCAGTTTCGTATCGGCCGGTCTTTTGTTGCTAACTGAACATTAACTGCGTATATTTTATAGTTGTTATGCCGCCGGGTGACATTTTTGCTTGTAAGTATAGATTTGTTTGGTTTTTAACTGCAATTGTGTTTGTAATAAAATGGTTATACCTAAGCGTTGACAGCGGGTTGTCGTTTCTATCTTAGAGGTAGGCCCTTCGCTTTTCTGTGGTTTCTCTAGACTGTTTTGAGTCAATAAACTTATTTAATAAGTACTACTTAAGTTAGGTAATGGTTGATAGACTTTTTTGTTTGCCTGTATTTTTAATACACACTTGAAATGTCTAAATTACATAAAAATGTTAATGATTGTACCTCTAATGTTTATCAATTTGTTGAGTGAATAATTTATCATCTGTGGTAAATAGCGATGTTTATTTATTGTTTTGTTTATAAACAATGCAGTTATAATTTTCAGATGTGCATGAAACCAGTATAAACACATAAAAGGGCTTAAACCATGATTGAACATTTATATACTTTTAATATTTGACTAACTAACTAACAAACTTTTTTCAATCATGGTAAATATCTCATAATATAATAGGTACTATCGTAGTAGGTACACTAGGTACTATATAAGATGTGATCTATACTTATAATAAAACTGTGACGAGGCGATTACTGTACATTGAAGATATAGGTATTTAAAAATCAAATTTTTTTGGAGTATATGAGAGCAACAGAACCCAAAAATACAGTTTTTTAAATTTTTGTCTGTCTGTCAACACTTTAATTTATATAATAATTATACAAATTAAAATGCTTCAAGTCAATAAATTAATAAATACTGTTATCATTATTTAAATGTACAAACACGTACAGGTTATCAAAAATAACCATTCCTAAAACATATTTTTTTTGTTTAACCTGTGTTGTCCCAATGGGCAAAGGTCTCAAAGGCAAAACAATTAATAAATTAAAATAATACTAAACTATAAAATAATACTAAACAAAAAATGCGCAAAATGCGTGTTATAAAACAATCACACTGTGAATGTTTATTTATATTATTTATTTATTTTTATAATTTTAGGAAAACTTACAGCTAACCAAGGAAGACAAAAAGAGAGAGTAGGTATAGTATATAATAATATAGTATATATATTATGTTACTCATGTAAGGTCGTTGTATGTGTCGATGGATTACATCTGCGTTGTACCGCGTCCTAATCTAAGTGGGCAGCGGGAATTTTTATGCGCAGTTTCTTTTTAAAGAACCATTCTTTTGTTGATTGCGTAAAACAGTTTCTTTGCTTTATTTTGTTTCTTTGCATTTATTAAAGTGTAATTTTATTTTATCCTCTTTTTTTCAACCGACTTCAAAAAAGGGGTTCTCAATTCGACTGTATGTTTTTGTTTATTTTTATGTGTTGTATGTTACGCGGTTACTCCGCCAATTATGAATTAATTTTGATTCCTTTTTTTTGGTAGGTGATACTTTAGAGGTGGTCCCATATAAGTTTTATCTAAATCAGTTCCGTAGTTTGGTTTTTAAATCAAAATTACAGAAATAAATCAAAATAACTGGAAATTTTAAGACGCCCTCTAGGTAGTCGAAATAAAGTAAAAATTTATTTGCGGAAACACAATTAACTTTGGATACAAAAAATGTGTATTAACAATAAACTTAAAATGATTCGTTGATCCAATCAGAGATTATATGCGGCCCCACACTAGGCTCAAGGCCCGTATTGTGGGAACCTTTATGGCGACCTTACAGATAATAAAATAGCCAGACCGAGGTATCCTTCTAGAGGTATCTTAGCAAAAATAACTTTAAATTACAGAAATCAAAATTATATAGAAAAATCCGTTTTCAGACTCCCAGCTATAGAAATATAAAAATAATTAAAATTTAAAAAGTAAATACCTAATGTGTGTAAATACCTAAGTGTGTGTGTGTGTTTGTTTGTGTCGTGTGTGTGTAGATAGGGGTGTGTGTGAGATTGTGATGTTGGTGTGAATGTATGTATCTTACGTAATTATCACCTACTCTTATGCTCTCAGTCTCGTTATATGACAGTGTAAGTAACCATTTCTGTACTATTTGATTAACTTTACCTCTTCTTTCATTAATTAGATTTCGAAAAACTTTGAGTATTCTATTATAGATAAGTGGTAAGAGGTATTTCGGGTGACGGTTTGCAAATACTGAATTCACTCTTACCATAGGCATTTTGAAAACTCGTCATTTAGTAATTGGAGTCGGTATTTTTTAATAGCGTATATTATTGTTTATTTACACAATTTATGTGTCAAACATGAGCATGTCATCTGAGTGCATGTCTATGAACTTCACTACATAAAATAAAATAATAAACTAAAATAATGACTACATTGCACTTCATCGCCAATAAATAAATAAACATTAATTACATTACTAGTACATTACATATTACATTACATTATTATTACATTATTAGTATGTATTATAAGTAAGTATTTACGAAAAAAAATTGTATATAAGTATTCTATCAGCTATCTGGTTTCCATAATACAAGCTTTGCTTAGTATGGGGCTAGATGGTGCTGTGTGTAATAAATGCCCCCCCAATATATATATATTAATTGTGCTTGCTATATTTCACAACATGAACTTTATCATTTAAGGCACAGAATGCTGCGCGCCGTTATCTCTCTCGCGCATTTCAACATTTTGAATGTATGAAATCACTGAATATAGTTATTAAAAATCGTAGTCGGTGAAACTACTGATAATAACATTACAAAGGTTTAGAAATAAATAGAATGTCGATCCAAGCAAGTTAGCATTTATAAAACTGGGCATAACCTAAAATCCGATTCTTAGGAACTAAAACTTCTTTAGATTGAAATGATATTTTTGCTGAACCTTTGTAATGTTATTCACATCAATTTCACCGACTGTGATTTTGCATAACGATATTCAGTGATTTTATATCTTCAAAAATCGTGAAATACCTACGCGAGCGAGATAGCGGCGAGCAGCATTCTGTACCATAAGGCGGGCTTGTAGCAATTTTGGAATTTTTAAAATGTGGGAAAAATCCATAATGCCCGATATTGAACCAAAAAAAATATTTTATTTTAATTGATCATGTATTTTAGCTTTTTGTTTTTTAGAAAACGTGATTGTGATTGTTTGACTCGATAGAAATAAATGTCAAAGTAGACTCTAAATCGGCATTTCGATTAGCTAGTACTAAGAAAATACATTATGAAACCACGTAAAATTTATACTAATAGATGTAATATAGCATTATTTTTATTTTTTATTTTGAAGATTACAGTATTTCTTTGTAAAAGTTTTCAAAACAAAGAAAAACCTAAAAAAAAATCCAATTTAAGCGCTCGCGCTTTCTCCTCTCTCACGCTCGCGCCTACAGTTTAGTGCCTATCATTTACCCGCCTGGACGTACCTCGCTACAAGCGGGCCTTAAGTTACTTGTAAAGGTAAAAAAGTACCTAGGTACCTAATAAAATTATATATTTTTTGTTATCCGATTAATTCATCAAAGTATGCAAATTTGAATATCCTTTTAAACATGTTGTGAGTATCCTACCTACTGTATTAATGTTAAAATAATACAATATCAAGAATAATTGTTCTCATTTCGCAACATTAAAATTATCTTTAAGGTGTTTTGTTAAGGTATCTAATTATATCTTTTTCAAAGCGTGAATTCCAAATGTGAAACATGTCGCTTAGATTGCTATGTGACCTCGTTCAATGCAATTCTCATGCAAGGCATAGCCGCGCACCTACCGAATAAGCTTCTCTACAAGTTTTCTTGTATCATCGCCGTTGGCCTTATATTGTCCTCTGCTGGACGCCTCTCCTAACGTGGAGTACGTCAGGAACGGACAGTATTGAGCTCAGTAGCTCTCTGCATCTCGTTTTTGCCCGCTGCTTTACGCAGGTCGTCACTTCTCCTGGCTGCAGGATTGCTAACTCTTACTCTATGTTTAAGGACCTGGTCAAGTCCTAAAACTGCATCCAGAACCGCCAGATCACGGGCAGCAGTGTCTTCTCGGTTAACGGTGGTGAGCACTCTGCGATCCCCAAGCGAGTGTGGGGATTATGGCAACCCCTCCCTATCAAGGGGAGGCCTTCGTCCATTAGTGGACATCTTATGGCTTTCAATGATACCTTAAGTTACCTCATTTAAATCCAATGTTATTTGAACGATCTAAACATTTAAAGAAGACAATAAGGTTTCGCGTGAGTAGCTCGTCCTATCCTAAAGCAATTTAAAGCAAGGGATTATGGAAACACCTCTCTTTTAAGAGGGAGGCCTTAGTCCTGCAGTTGATGTCTTCTGGTTGATGATGACTCTAGGTGTGCCTAAACGTGTTCTACCTAGAACCCGCTTACCCCAAAGGTTATCGGTAAATTTTTGTTTTATTTATACGGGATTTCTCTCGTATAATTAAATCGGATACTTCGACTATAGTTTAGATCATATCCGGTGACCCTTGAAAAACGAGGAGTGTAAACAGAGACAGACGCGCGCGCGGCCGTGTCCTGCTTTGCAGAAACTTTAATCAAAACTATATTATGATCAAAACTATATTATGGTCGATAATATAGTCTGATTAGAGAAACCCGTATAAATAAAACAAAAGTCTGACAAAATTCACTGACGTGGTTTTGACTTAAAACCACTTCAGTATTCATGGTTATCGGTTCTTCGGTACACGTGGCCGGCTCACCGCCATTTCAGCATATTAATTCTTTGAGCTATGTCGGATCACTTCGTTACGAATTTTTGGCCGCGGTACAACTCCAGAGCTCTTTCTTCAAAGCTCGCTCAACGACCGTGAACGTTAAAAGTTATCTTACAAAAAACAGAAATGTAAGTAAACAAATAACTTAGCAGAACTTGGTGTAAGCACCTACTTTACCAAATTACTTAACGCGACTTGGTACACTATGAGCACGTACTTTACAAAATACTTAACAGAACTCGATAGAGTAAGCACCTGCTTTATCAAATTACTTAACATAACTTGGTAACGTAACCACCTGCTTTACCAAATTACTTAACATAACTTGGTAACGTAACCACCTGCTTTACCAAATTACTTAACAGAACTTGGTAGCGTAACCACCTGCTTTATCAAATTACTTAACAGAACTTGGTAGAGTAATCACTGATCACCTACTTTAGCGTGGGGATTATGGCAACACCCCTCTATAAAGGGGGTGGCCTTCGTCCAGCAGTGGCCGTTTTATGGCTGACGACATGACATGACCTACTTTACCAAATTACTTAACATAATTATCTAGATTAAGCATTTACTTATCAAATAACGTAACATAACTTAGTAGTGTTAGCAGGTAAGTTCTTTACTATCAAACTCTCTGCCTCTCTAATTGTTTTTTCACGTTTTCACACGTTCCTAACGGCTACGCAAGGATTCTTGGCTATAAGGAAATGTGCAACATAATGACGGGTATTATTAGATACTAGGATATCCGGAACTTATTCGTATTTTCGGGTCAGTATGCTATCTTAGAGTCAAAGAGCAGTGCTAAGGGCCTGGATGCGTTTCACTGGAGATCCCCGAGCCCTCCGTCAAGCACCAAGACCAAAGAGGGTTTTAATGAATGTAATCCTACAAAACCCAACTGCGCCGCATCGCGCTCGTAATCTTTAAAAGAATTATCTCTCCTCAACAGTTAGAAAAATACACAAGTCATCCGTACAGGTGCTAAAATAAAATAAAATATATGTTTTTTTGCATCAGATAACTAGACTAGACGATAACTAGACATTTACAGGAAAAAAGGTAAATTTTCCAGATATCTGAGGTTATGTAAGAACTGTTAATTAACCTGTGTGTTTAGGCTTCATACACTCCTCCACGCAAGCTCTGATCTCTCATACAATCGTCGTCATATTACAGGAGTCCGTCGGCGACGGCGGGGTGTACGGCTCGCTTGGTGCTGCTTCGGCCGAAGGGGGCGAAAGGCGTGAGGGGGGGAAGCGAGGGCGCAGACCCGGCAGGAAGGCGCAGCTGGACAAGCCAGATATGAAGGCCAAACTAGGTGGGTACAAATCACACATGACATTATACAGATATACAGAGAGGCCAAGGTCTCGCCGCTTGAGTCAACTGCGTGTAAAACTCAGTACATTTTTGTTTGCAGCCGTAAAATATCCACAGTCATAGCTGCTTGTCTGCGATAAGCGTGTTAACCACAGAAAAGCGAAAGCCCTGCTTCTTAGGTAGAACGGCTGTCAAAACATTGATGTAAAGCAATTGTAGGGAAAACCACTGTCGCCGGTTTCACAGAAAATTGTATAGAAACTACGACGTAAAAATTACAATCATTGGTCGCGCATTTGAAGTAAAACGCTCGAAATGCAATCTTGCAACAGATTAAAATTGATCTTATTACGATTAGCGCGTTTGCACTTAATGCCGGCTAGCGCGGCCCGTCACATTTCCGTTCTATTCACTTCTCTCTTCAGTGGTGTAAACAAACGGACGATATTTTAATTTAAAATATTCGGGGAACCTGCATATTACCACGTAATTCGATGGCGTATGTAAATACTCAACTGGGCCAGCGTGGTGGATATCCCGCTCTTCGAGAGCAGGTCTACGTCCAGAAGCGAATTATTAAAAAGGCTTATTATGCTTTATACTAAAAAAAACATCTCAATCGAATTGGACAAGCGTTTGCAAACTTATGCAACCCAATCTCCCCACGCGTGTTCACGTAGCTTGTATTGTACACAGTAACTACTGGCTAGTTGTCAAAAATGCTGGCCTTGACTAGGACCGAAAGAAGTAGTTTGCTCAGAAAAAGAACTAAACAAATAATAATAATAAATATTGTTGGATATTTCACAAAGCGCCATCTAGCCACAAACTAAGCAGATAACTGATTTAATACTTATATACCTTTTTTAAAAATTAATACTTACTTATAATACATAGTACACTCAGACACTGAATAAACATCTATGTTAACATTTAGGAGGAAACCTAACCCACGCCCTACAGCTCTGAAGGTAGACATACTACCAACTAAGCTATAAGGCAGGAACTGTTGTGGGATTTGAGGGCGCTGCTGTTCTAAAAGCTTAGGGTATTTCCCATATGCATGCTACTTTCCATACCTACTTGTATCAACTTTTTGATTCGATTCGATTCCTATCCAGGACAAATATAAAAAATAGCGTAGAGTTTGTTCTGTGAAAAAACGTAAATAGCGTAGTTTGTTCTGTGAAAAAACGTAAATAGCGTAGAGTTTGTTCTGTGAAAAAACGTAAATAGCGTAGAGTTTGTCCTGTGTTTGGGTGTAATTGTATCTATAGACTATAGACTTAATCTTTACTTTAATATAAAAATCTATTGACGCGTGTTAGTCTCACAAAAAAAACGAAAATGGCTCGATCGTTTTTTTTTTTTACTGTTGTGGATTAGAAAAAAAATGCGGTGGTACGAAGTTCAACGGGTCTGCTAGTGTATTATAAGTATTAATTTGATAGAATAATTAAAAAAGTTGTTAATTATTGTATCAGTTATTTGAGTGAAATGATGAATAAAAATTTATATTATTAATTTTTTTTTGAATGGTGAATTTGATTCATGTTGGAGGGTGGCGGGACTGGCGGGTTCCGAGGCACGGTCAATCCTGGCGCACTCCGGCATAATGGCGCACTTTAGGCATAAAGCTAGAAGTACGTGGCGGGCCCGTCTAGACGGGCCGATTCAGTGGAAAGAATGCTGTCGGAAGAGGCTTACGCGCGACAGAGAGGCAACTTCTAGGTTAATATAGCTGTAGGTAGTAACGCTCGCACGTCCTGAATTGCACTTTATTGTGTCGCAGCAAGAGTTGCAACTTAGTTAAATGGTTTTGCGGAGTGAAATTTGTGTACTTGTACTATTATGTAAGTATTATGTGGCACGATGCAAATAATTTCTGGTCACGTTTCAGAGCGCAGCCGCCAGTCGGCGCGCGAGTGCCGCGCCCGGAAGAAGCTCCGCTACCAGTACCTGGAGGAACTTGTCGCTGACCGGGAGCGGTCGGTGCTCGCGCTGAGAAAGGAACTCGATAAGGTGAGCCTTAAAGGCAAACAATGAAAAAAAAAAGTATTTTTCAACCGACTTCAAAAAAAGATTTTCGTAATTCGACTGTATGTTACGCGATTACTCCGCCAATTATGAATTGATGTTGATGATTCTATTTTTGTTTTGTAGGTCATACTTCAGAGGTAAACCCATAAAAACTTTATCAAAATCGGTACAGTAGTATGGGTTTTAAATGAAAATATCTGGAAAAAAAGATGTAATCCAGGTATCATAAATTGAAGTCGGTTTAATTTTTATTATAGTAGATTATGCATAAGGGAATAAAGCAGTGTCTTCTTACGTCACGGGCGGTATATTGATCCCTGAGCGTAGCGAGGGAGTCTCGAGTTATATAGAGTCATATAGAGGGGTTCAAGCTGCCCAAGACGAAGACAGGCTTTATTCACGAGGAGCATACTCTACTTTTCACACCTTTTGCGAGACAATAAAATGCCAGGGCTACATAAATTAAAATTACAGTCAATCACAGGACCAAACACCGTGTTTTGTTTCACATTCTTTGTAAACGCACCATTTTTTTTTGAGTTTTGCTTATGGTGGCCAGTTCTATTTTCGAACAAACCTCTTTACAATGCCATATGGGCATTTTTCTTCCACGAGTTTCCACACGAATTTGACGTTCCAAATTCAAATCACTTTATTCCCTATGGACTTTCATACAACTTTATATCCCTTAAGAGATAATGCTTTACTTTACGTTGAGGTTGCATGATATATAATTAGACATTGTCGAGCACGTGGTGTGAAAAAGGTATTACTGTTATTTTTTAATTTTAATGCACAAAACTTGTGGCCTTCAATCTATGACTCGTCAATGGAGACGAGACGAGCGATACGTTCGCCTGGTGGTAAGCATCACGCCTGCCCATAACATTAACAGCCTTACCTAAAATAATCTCGATTCTCTTAGTCACTGCTTAAACTTCTCTGTCTTGTTCTTGCATGTTACACTTCACGTCAGGGAGAAGATGGCAGAGCATCTTAAGGCTTGTATTTACTAAATTTTCCCCTCGCAAAATCAAATTTATTTAGTCAAATAACTATATTTAAAGCCCAAAAATACAAAATGTTACAGAAGAACATCCGTCTTAGTAACTTTTGTGGATGAAAACACGATTGATTATACTTTCCTCGATAGAAAAAAATACCGAAACAGTGCCTATTTTTAAACCATTTTCAGTTTTATGTCCTAATTACATCAAATAGTCACATTAAAAAATTATGTATTATAAATTAATAGTATTTTGGAGAGCGTGGTGTGGTTCAAAAGTTATTAATTTCTATACTTTTCAAGTAATCTGAGAAAATCTTCAAAAATCGTAGTTTGACACGCACGAATCTGCGTAACCGCCATATTTTTGCTCCGCTAAATGTGACCCTACCTGATACAGCTTTAGACTAATTATTGATCTCATTAAAAAATGTGCTTGAACCGTGGAATACCCGGCCTTAAGCAGTGACTAACGGTTGAGAAGTTTTTTTAAGTAAGGCCGTAACAGTGCAGCATTGTGGACTTGCGAATAAAATCCTCCGCCGCATTGCACTGGCTCGTCACCCTGAAATATTAGACGTCAAATCTCTTCATGCCCAGTAATTTATCTGGTAACATTGCCCTTCAAACCGAAATACAGTAATGCTTGCACACTACTGCTTGGTGGTTTAATAACTGGCAAAGGTGTGGTACTTCTTAGGTGGACTGTGCAGTTGAGTCCTACCACTACAGAATGTGCCTTAAGAAGCTTTGCTTACTTAGCTCCAAACTTAAATATGACAGGCATCAGATAATGATGATGTGTTTTTTTTTTTGTTTTACTAATGTTGCCGTTTTATTCATCTAGTATCGAATTACACGCACTGGTGTATTTCGTTTGGTTTTGGAAACACCGTAGCTTTAAACTGTTACCATAATACCAAATACCAGGAAGGACCGCGAACCGGAAGACGCAGCGTAGGCGCGGCCTCCCACTATATATATATATATATATATATATACTAGAGGTCGCCCGCGACTTTGTCCGCGTACGGAAGAAATTCGGCCTGCTCCCAAAACTCCCCCAACTCTACCGACTCTACCAACTCCCCCCCAACCCCCCAAACCCCTCAATCTTCATCACTATAACCTAATCTAACCCAACCCCCCATTCCCTCCCCCCACTTCCCCCCTTTGAAAGAACTACCCAAATATACATTTTCATCACTATAACTTCAAAAACAAAGAACTTTCCATACAATATTCCCCCCCCCCCATTTCCCCCCTTCAATCGTCCCTGTCAAAAAATATTGAAAACAGCATTTTTTATTTTAAGCTATCCAAATCCAAATTTTCGTGACTAAAATTACAAAAATAAAGGACTTTCATACAAAATTCCCCCCCATTGTGGGTTGAATTTCAAAAAATCCTTTCTTAGGACACCCCTACGCATCGAGACAAATACATCCTCCAAATTTCAAGTCTGTACGACCAGCGGTTTGGGCTGTGCGTTGTCTGTCAGTCAGTCAGTCGGTCACCAATCATTCACTCAGTCAGGACAGAGCCTTTTATATATATATAGATAGATAGATAAGTGGACCGACGACATTGTGAAAGTCGCGGGCAACCGGTGGATGGAAATAGCAGGTTGTCGTACAGTGTGGCGGTCTAAGGGTGAGGCCTTCGTTCAGCAGTATACGTCTCCGGGCTGATGATGATGATGAGCTGTTTAGTTTACCACCTTGTCCTTACCATTCCAGTATTACAAGTGGAATTGCGAGCTGGACCAGGGCAGGATACCAGAAGGCCTGGAAGCCGTGCTTCAAGAGGTGTGCGCCGTGAAACAAGAGGACGCGAAACCTTTTTAAAACTACCCGCAAGTAATTTCAGAAATAATCATTATCATAAATCTTTTAATTATTTGCTGTGAATGTTAAAACTGTGTTCAAACCCAAATATGAAATATCAAGACTGCTGGTAAATATGGTTTCGATTTTATTCAATGTCTAGTAGCCACGGATACCGTGATCAGCGGGTAACATATTAATTTGTTTCATTGAGGGAAACGGATTACGGTATCAGTGGAGACAAACCCCTTCTGCCTGATGATGTGTATATACAGGGTTCGTTCTAATTAGTTAGCAAACTTTTAAGGGCATATTCTGTACATCAAAACAAACAACTTTTACTATGGGGACAACATAGAAATCGCAAAAAACCAGCTGTTCCATACGTTTTCGCCAAGGTCGATGAACTTTTTGTATGGAACAGCTGATATTTTTTTTGCGGTGTTGGCCCCATAGTAAAAGTTGTTTGTTTTGATGTACAGAATATGCCCTTAAAATGATGCTAACTGATTAGAACTAACCCTGTATAAGCCTTTTGGTTTAAAAAACCTTTTAGTTTATATGTGCACATAATCAGCCAGGATAAAAATATATCAAAATGATAGCGAAAACCGTATCAAAATCCGTTGCGTAGTAAAGAAGAAGCATACATACAAACACACGCGAAATGCGACCTTATTTCATACTGTTTAGTGATCAGGGATGATTAGTGATATTGATGCCGAAGAGTGATATCGAATATTGTTAAGTAGGAATTAAGTAAGTGAATTAAGTGTTAACTTTCTCCCTCTTTTTTTTAAAATTGGAAGCCACATTTAATGTCAATAAAAAATACTTTAAGAATAACATTAAGTATATATTTTTTTAGAAATATATCGTTAGGTAAAGAGCTAGGCTAGGCTGTTAGTAATATAACCTGTCTAAGACAGATTTACTCGTCAACGGGAGTGATAAATTATTTATAAGAGTTAAGCCATTATATAATATTGGCATCATATAAGAAAGTTGATATGAAAGTAAAATATAGCAACAAAAAGCAGAAAAAAATAATATCGGACCTGGGTATGTCCTAAAACTGCATCCAGTACCACCGGAGGACGGGCAGCAGCGTCCTCCCGGTTAACGGTGGTGAGCTCTGCGATCCCCAAGCCGCCTGCAAAGCGTGGGGATTATGGCAATCCCCACACCGTGCTAGTGGTCTAAGGTCCAGGAGCCGTATCATGAACTCTTATTCCGGGACCGAATACGCTCAGCTGCCGATACTGCGCGACTGTGAATTTTATCGCCTGGCTATAAGGTGCTTTCAGTAGTGGACGTCTTCTGATAGTGTCTTTGTCTAGCAGGCTGCATTTGATTAAAATCTGAGTGTTTTGCGCCTACTGCTTGACCACGGCCCAACTAAAACTCTCCGGTGCAGCAGTTTGTATGCGATACAGCCACGCTGCTGTAGTTCGGGCTGTGGCGTACAGTCAGTTACCTACTTTGTATTCAAATCTGTATCCTCTTAGCTTAAAGTTGCTATTTGTTTGAGTAGTTAAAATGTGCCTTGATTTTCGTATTTTTTCCAAGGTACTATTTTTTTAAACCGTGATAGTTTAAAACAGTGTTTTAGTTTTTTTATTGACGAGCAAGACTTTCGTCTGGTGGTAAGCGTCACGCCTGCCACTAACAGTAGCTGTGCCAGAATTGTGAACTTGCGAACACAATCGCATTGCGCTGCGTTCGAGATATTAGATGTTAAATCTCTTCATACCCAGTAATGTCTCTGGTAACATTGCCCTTCAAACCGGAACACAGTAATGCTTGCACACTACTGCTTGGCGGTTGAATAACTGGCAAAGGTGTGGTACTACCGTAGGCGGACTCCGCAGTAGAGTCCTACCACTACAAAACTATCCTCCGTTTCTTTCAAAATACAGGTAGAACATGATTGTAACAAAAAGGTTCAACAATACCATAGATTATGACAATACTGAAGGGTCAACCCAGAAATCGCGAAAAAATATCAGCTGTTCCATACATTTTGTCCAAGGTCAACGAACTTTTTGTATGGAACAGCTGAAATTTTTTGCGCGATTTCAGGGTTGGCCCCATAGTAAAAGTTGTTCATAATGATGAGTACATACATACCCTTCAGTATTGTTGAACCTTTTTCTTACACGTTGTATATTTAAAATTACAGATAAAATAAGATAAGTGCATAAGATACTTATTTAATTTATTTAGTACTTATACTATAGTATATAATATATAGTATATAAAGAATATAACTGCTTGTTGTACTTCCTACGTTCAATTATTATTTGTTTTATTACTTTGTGTGGCAAAATGATTAGTTAATTTATTAAAACAGTCTAAGAATACTTACAAATTGATTTATTTCCCTTTTTTTATGTTCGATATTGACAATATACCAGTTTATTTGTAAATAAAATACAATTATACACTAAAATTAAATTATAACTAACTAACAACTAAATAAACCCTACCTAGTAAAAACAACCCCTACATAATAAAAAATACAAAACTTAAAATTGACAATATTATTATTAAATAATTATTATTTTATTCTACACCAATAATTCAACAAAATAAAGAACACTGTATAATAAATAGAAGTTATGGGGTAAATATAGATGAATATGGACATTTTGGCTTGCATATATTACTTAATCATGTAGTTTGAATATGTATAATGTGATTGAACATAAATACTTAGATAAACAAATATTGCAACCGAAGGGCACGCCACCTCATTATTAATTATAAATTATTCGATTTATAATTAATGATATAATTATATAATGATAATTATAATTAATTATAAATTATTCGATTTATAATTAATGATAATTATAATTAATTATAAATTATTCGACTTATAATTAATGATATAATTATATAATGATAATTATAATTAATTATAAATTATTCGATTTATAATTACTGGGCTAAGTCTTAAAGTACAAAATTGTAAATACAGGTAAAACGTGATAAATAGAAGTGACGGGGTAAATGAAGATGAAATTCTAATTTAGGATAGCATATAATATACAATGTGTAACAAAAAGGTTCAACAATGTAACAACAACGGGTTTGTATGTACTCGTCAATTTGAACAAATTTTACTATGGGGCCAACCTTGATACCGCGAAATAAAATTCAAGTGTTCCGTACAAAAAGGTTAATTGACCTTGGACAAAATGTATGGAACAGCTGTTTTTTTTCACGATTTCAAGGTTGGCCCCATAGTAAAGGTTGTTCATAATGATGAGTACATACATACCCTTCGGTATTGTAGAGCCTTTTTGTAACACATTGTATAATCAGGTACCTAGTGTAAATTTGTAGATATATATGGTTATTGAACATAATATACTCAGATTTTTAAGAAAAACTTCATACAACCGAAGGGCACGCCACCTCATTTTTAATTAAAAGATTGTAATACTTACATTATGTAATGGGAATATGCATGTGTTTCAATTATTAAAAATAATATAGAATATATATATGTCGCGATCGAGTCGTATCCGGGACGCCAGCGCCACCTGGTGGCACTCGATGGAGTCGGTGACGTGCGCGCCGTCGATCGGTGACTTCACTTTCCCATTGACGAGCGGCGCGTGCGGTGGACTGAACCATCGCGCGTTCTGTGATACGTACCTACTTACAACTTGTGTGCCTACCTGATTACTGTACTGTGCCTGTGAAGATTATAATTTGATTGATTGTACGAGCTTGTTTTCTTCATCCGACACTACCCACCGACGACGCCCACTGCTAAGAGGATCAACGATGAGTGCTGATGATGATGATGGCGAAAGGACACTCCTCGCTCCTCCGTCCGTCATCAGAAGTGGGATCAGTGTTGGATCAGAACCAAGAAGACAGACATGTGGCGAGCCATGTTTGAACAACAAGATAAGAACACGCAAGCATTGATTGAGGCGCTGCAATCACCAAAACAAGCCTACCATGAAGAACTACCTGCATTCGATCCTGAAAAAAGAGATACCGACGCAAGATCATTGTGCGTAACGGCAGATTTGTGTTTCGCCAAAAATCCACCAAGCGGCAGTCGTCTTGTTCTGGCGGTCATCAAGGCGCTAAAAGGTAAAGCATCCACGTGGCTATCACAAATTGCCTACGAAGGAATGACATGGCACGAGTCTATGATAATTTTCATGCCACGGTTTATTTCGACCGAGACATTGGCAGGTACCCTCATTAAAATGAACGACGTAAAACCCGATTGAAAACGAAACACTACCCACGTGCGTGAGTCGTTTGATTAGTTCACTGACTAATCATTGGAAAGATGTGAACAAGGAGGAAATTGCCGTAGCAACAGTACTCGCACACAATTCGCAGTTTGACCCGTGACTTCTAAGAATGGCGTTCACTACAAACGTTACATCGAGGGAGACAAACTGCAGCAAGAACTGAACGCATTTTCACACTTGAAGCGCTAGATCACCATCGGACAAAGCGAATTGAGTGCAGAAGCAATCCCATAGACTCGAGTGGCAGACCTGCACCACATACATCATCGAGTCAAGCAGCGCAGCAGCCGACAGTGAATCCCTTGGCGTGCTTTAAATGTGGCACACAATGCAATGTGGTGTGTGGGCGGGTCACATAGCCATCCGGTGCACGAGCGACGGCGGCGGAGACGGCGGCAGTGGCAGAAGCGGCAACGGCGGCGGCGGCAGAAGCGGCGGCGGCAGAGGCGGCAGCGATGGAAGCGGCGGCGGTGGCGGCGGCAGTGGCGGCGGCAGCAGCGGGCGGCTGACGTCGGCGGCACGCGCAGCGAGCGGCGCGTTGATGTCTGCATCGTACAACCACCATCGGGCGTGTTACATCACAAAGGTGAACTGATATGCTTTGCTTATGATTCTGGCGCTGATTGCTCGTTGGTAAAAGATAAGTTTTGCTTCGAAATTTAGTGGTAAACGTGCTAGTAATGTCGTTGCTATGACTGGTAATTGGTCAAACACGAGTGTTCAGTACAGAACAGATTTTATTGTGTAGTGATTAACGATCACTCTCTCTCAAAATTGTGTTGCAAGTTTTGCTCGACATCTAATTGCAAAGTGACGAGGTCGCGAGATTTTAAACCGGGGTTTTTCTGTAAACATAAAGGCAACGGAGCTTTGGATAACTAAAGTTCTTTGTGTAAATTCGATGAGTCATAATAGTGATACCACGCTTCAATCAGATTTAACTTCTACTCGTATCGTGACTGAAGTAGGTAACAGGCAATGATAAGCCTAGGCTTTGATTTTTTTATTAACGGTTTACCTACGACGAGCTTAAGATTAAGCTGATCGATCCGAATCGCACGGTGCAGCGGCGACCGTATAGGATGTCTGCAGATGAACGTAGCGTTGATAGACGAATGGTAGTGAAGGTAGACTACCATGAGAGATTTTCGGGTTCGAGTCTTGACTTCAGAAAATGCCAGCAGGTCACGTATCAGTCGAAACCGATGTACCTAGATGATGTTAACGATGAAGTTCAAATTTGATTTCTGATTGAAACTTGAGTAAGGACTCTAGGTGCTATAGTGAGTTGTGTTCGACCGTGCCAGTAGCTACTTCGTAGTCGTAACCCGGTAGAAATCGGTATCTCTTGAGGCAACTCAAGTAGTCCGTGGGAGCGCGGTGTGCGTTTGGCTCTGGTCGAGGTCGGGGTCTGTAAAGACCATTACGTGTGGTCACGAGGGGGTGACACACGGGAGATCTTTGAGGGATCTGATCCATTCGCTGGATGTGTGAGAGCAATGCGATTGCTAGTCGGCTGGATAGCCGGGGCTCTAGATGTCTTACTCGAGAGTTTAGAGAGTTTGTAGAGTTTATGCGAGAGTTTATAGAGTTTAAGTTTTGTGAGTAATGTAAAGTTTGATTTAAATTAAAAGCACAGTTTAAGGAGTATCGATCTCTTTGTAGTTTGATCCTAGAATGTAGAGTTTGGTCAGGAGTGACCGAGTGGAACAAATTTCTGTCGTAGACTATTTGTTCGCAGGGTAACCATCACACGAGGACGTGTGCAAGCAGGATGACCGTGTCGCGATCGAGTCGTATCCGGGACGCCAGCGCCACCTGGTGGCACTCGATGGAGTCGGTGACGTGCGCGCCGTCGATCGGTGACTTCACTTTCCCATTGACGAGCGGCGCGTGCGGTGGACTGAACCATCGCGCGTTCTGTGATACGTACCTACTTACAACTTGTGTGCCTACCTGATTACTGTACTGTGCCTGTGAAGATTATAATTTGATTGATTGTACGAGCTTGTTTTCTTCATCCGACACTACCCACCGACGACGCCCACTGCTAAGAGGATCAACGATGAGTGCTGATGATGATGATGGCGAAAGGACACTCCTCGCTCCTCCGTCCGTCATATATAAATAGAGAGTTTAACTGAATCTGATGCTTACGTCGAAAAAATAATTAAAAACGAGCGGTAAAGTTCTGAAATATAAGCGCTCAAAGTATTTGGGAGGGAGTCATCTGTCCCTTTCTAGCAAAACACGTGCTAGTATAGAATTTGTTTGGAATCGTTAACTCTGACGTCATAAACCTAGTATAGTGCTCACCCTGTCTAACATGAAACTGAATTTCGAACGATTCCAAACAAATTCTATACTAGCACGTGTTTTGCTAGAAATATATATATATATATATATAAGTATTTGGGAGCGAGTCATCTGTCCCTCCACGTTCCCCGTCTCCCCGTCTCCACGTTCCACTTCTATTTATCCCGTTTCGTTTATATTTTAATAAGACTTAGCCAATCGAGAATATGCTTGTATGTATATATATACATATATATATTGGCTAAGTCTTGTTAAAATATAAACGAAACGGGATAAATAGAAGTGACGGGGAACGTGGAACATAGAAAATGAATGAATAATGAATGTATTGGCTTACGTATATTACATAATGACGTAATGTAGGTATGTATAATATGTATATTATATAGCGATTGAACATAATTAGATTCAACAAAATATTTCATACAACCGAAGGGCACTCCACCTCATTATATACTAAATACTTAGATATAAAACAATATATGTTTTCGTCGGACATTCGTGTTGATGCCCCCCTCTCTTCTATTTATATATTATACTAGCTGACCCGCCCCGGCTTCGCACGGGGGTAAATACCCATTTTAAACCGACTTAAAAAAAGGAGGTTATCAATTCGACACGTATGTAATATTAGCATATTATATTAATTGGTAATCATCATCTTAATAAACATTGATAGCTTATTTACCGCACTGCACAGCTTATGATATAAGTTTCCTCTAATCATCCTAATGTTTAGCGCCAATAATAGAAAAGATAAATACTTTATAATTAACTAGCGGCCCGTCCCGGCTTCGCACGGGTGGACATTTATTTTTTAAATTACTTTTTCCCATTTCTGTCCCTATTTTACATTTTAACTTTTTCATTTCATCCGAGGGTTGTCTGTTACATTATTGAAGTTTTAGCAGGGATCCCTAATTTTTTTCTAGGTATAAATATAACCTATGTTACTCAGGGATAATGTACCATTCTAATGGTGAAAGAATTTTTGAAATCGGTTTATTAGTTTTTGAGTTTATTCGTTACAAACATACAAAAATACAAATCTTTCCTCTTTATAATATTGGTTTAGATTTAGGTTTAAATCTAAGTTTTATTATTATATTTTTTATGCATATTTTATTATTAAGTTCCATATTTCGCTGTTGACTGCTATTGTAACCAATCTCTTTCATAAGTCTTTATGAAAATAATATTATTCAAATGTCATAATAATTATTTTATTCATTTATTTGTGGAGGGATTTCCATCTTTCTCTATCTCCGGCCAACACTATATTTACCCGTTATACAATTGTATAAAGGGTAAACTGGATAAATGGACTTGACGGGATGAATACAGATGAATGTCTAATATTGGCTTGCGTATAGTCAAGTAGTTTGAGTATGTATATGTTACGGTTAGTTTAATAAATAATTACCGGTATTCATAATAACAAACCGGTACCGGTGACCGGTATTAATATTAGCATCAAATGGTTAATGTGATGAATAACGAAGGAATTATCATTTTACTGTTTATTATAAATAAATCATTCAACGGCAAAAAACGGTAAAACGGGTACAGTGTTACGTTTAAAGTAATAAAATACAGTTATTTTGTTTAATTATAACCTAACGTCCCACCCCCTTCCCGCTCCCGTCGTAAGGAGCAATTTATTACTTTTACCGTGGTTATGAGGGAATTATAAAAAGCGGACAATGTGGTAAATTAATCACCTTAACCTTGGTTTGTATTAAAAAAACCGGTAATATATTATGGCTTATAAAAAATATTATCCTACAATTAGCAGTCACCAATAATGTGGGCCAATCTTATTCAGATAAGTCTACTTAAAATAAATAAATGTAAATACCGGTAAAACGGAATTAACTGGAGTGACGGGTAGAGATGAATGTTTAGTTTAGGCTTGAGTATAAATACATAATCCCATAGTGTAGATATGTGTTTTATGTGTAACGTGATTGACTATAAGATATTTAAAAAAAACTTCTTACAGCCGAAAGAAACGCCACCTCATTATTTTTTCTAAAATACCGGTATAACGGGATAGTGACGGGGTGATTGAAGACGAATGTCTTGCATAATTACTTGTAATAACGACTATGCTAGACATTTTCTAATTTTGGGTCGCTGATATAATAAAATACCAAAAAATAAAATAATATATGTAACCAAATTTATTTAATAAAAACCCCATAAAATAATAATAGTACAATAAGAATTATAAAATAAAACTAAAACAAAAAAAAATTACTTCATACAACCTAATGGTAATCCACCTCATTAGATATTAAAGTCTTAGATATGCAATTAATTCGTTTTGTGGCTGCGTGGTTTAGGTTGTCTTTAAGGTACAAAAAAACAAAAATAAAAATGTTCTTGTTCTTGCAAATTTTGATGTTACTTCCCAGTAACATCAAAATTTGAAAAATGCAACTGGTACTGGAAAATTTATATGTTCATGTATACTTCGTTTTTTTTATCGTTTGTTTATTTTTATTTAATTTAGCTTACACGCCAATGACAATTAAATTAATTAAATCATTACTTCTGTTAAATACATTACAATTAAACTATTCGTTTCTTTAAAGAAGTACAGATAGAAGGAAAACCCTTCTATCGTCATTTAACTTTAACACTGGTTTCAGGTCTCGTAACCGCATTTATCTTAAGTTTACATGAACTTTCCAATAACCCTTATTATAAGAATGCCCCCCGAATATAATAGATAAATTATTATCATTAAAAAACCTATAAGATTTAAAAAATGTCTCGTTTAAAATATATTGTTTGCTGTAAGCATGAGTGCAAACATGCGTTTGACGACATTATATTAACATTTATATTGATATATTATAGGTGTTAATATATTAACATATTATATTAAGAAATTATTTTTATTGTTATTGTAGGTTTATGAAGTTCACGATATGCCTTTAAAGGCATACAATAGAGAAATGGTAGGTATATGCTCAATACTTAAGAAAAAAGAGAAAAGCTTTTTTAAGTATTTTTAAACGACACCAAAAAATTCAACCCTAAAATTGAATTGACCAGGGAAAATAATAACTAAAAATATATATATAGGTAGGTGTCGGAATTAATTAACCTTATAAAAGCTTTTTTGGACTAACAGGTCTCTTAGGTTTATCTTAGTATAGGCTATAAATAATAGGCTCGATTTTAACTAGACTCTTAATGATTTAAGCGGACACTGCATTCAAATGAGAGTAAGTAAGTTCGTATAGGCTGAGTGGCCAGCCCTAGTGTCAGAGTTAATGTGCCGCCAGAAGGCCTCTGACATGAGAGTTATTAAATAACTTATGATAAGGTAACTTCGATTTGTAGTTTAATAAATCATTAACCTTATAAAAGCTTTTTTGGACTATCAGTTCTAATAGCTTTTTCTTAAATATACTAGATTTAAGACTAGAGTTTTGATTTTGGTAGATATTGTATTAATAGTTCATTATGTCTTTGATGAAATTTACGCAGCTGGTTTTGATACGAGTATCAGTAAACACAGGTTTTTTGTTATTATTGTTGCTATATTTCATTTTCACCGTTAGTTATAATGATCTAATTTTAATTAAGTATTAAGATTTAGTTATACTTTTATGTGATTTAGAAATACATACAATAATTATATGTGGTTATATGACTTTTACATTTCAAGTGAACGAATCAATAGTCCCATAATTGTTTGTTGTTCATCACAACAAACATGTGTTTGTTGGTCTTCAACTTTATTAGATTAGTATCTAGGTAATAACGCCTAAACATCAAGTTCTGTGGAGCATAACAGCTTCTCCTCTATGTCTTTTAAATTTCCAATGAATAAATTTATTTATTGATTGGAAATTTTAAAGACATAATACAATTATGAGCCTATAGGTTCATAATTGTATTGTAACAGCTATAACTAGCTAAAAACTTCTTTAGACCAACTTTTGTTCTTCACAACAAACAATTATGAACCTATAGGCTATTTTTATAGCCTTATATATTTATAGCTGTTTTAATTAACCCTGTAAGTATATAAATAGCTTAGAGCTAGAGTAAGAATAAAAAAGTCGTAAATATGTATTTATGCGCCAACTATCTCGCCCAGTGAACTAGCGTAGGTGTAGACTTACTGTAATTATTCAACATAATTCATATATTATTATTATGTAAAATACAGTAATGTTTATACAATGTGTATTATGTAAAGTACAGCGTGGGCATGGCCTTTGATTACTAACCAGTAAGCTAATCATGTAACTGTTCGGGATCGCGATTCGGATCACGATTTTTCATAAATGTCACTTGTCACTGTCACGCCAAAGCTCATTTTGACCCTGCAGGGCAAGACGAAACGCCAAAACACCGTCGGATTTGCCTATCGTAATTAGGAAACCAATGCATTCGTTCGATAACGCTAACGAGAGAAATCCCTCCGTGATACCGTGAAGCTGTGACAGTGACAAGTGACATTTATGACAAATCGCGATCCGAATCGCGATCCCTAACAGTTACATGATTAGCCTGCAGCAGCGCGAGTACCGTTCTTAACGATCGTTATATTTGACATTGAAATCGTATATTTGACATTTAATGGTATACTCTGAAATTCGTCAAACAAATCAGCTATACCGACACGTCAAATTTAGCGACATAGAACGGTACTCGCCCTGCAGATGGTCTATCATGACATTTTGCGACAATGATGTAAGTAAACGATAGTAAAGTTTATAAACAAGGACACAAACTTTGTTTTTCAAATTATACGAGTAGTGTACTATATCAAATGTTGACGGTGTCTTAAAGTTTTTTGTTGTTTATTTATGATTGTTATATTTTTTTACGTGTTTTATGTAATATTGAGTGTAAAATAGGGCCTAAGTTAAAAATAAAATATGTGGAATAATTAAACCGTTTTATTTTAATTTTAGGTACCTATCTACACTTGTAGTCTTCTGAAAAGCTGCTTGCTTTTATTTTTGAGTGATTATCTTTGATCGACATGTTGCCAGGCAGAGTGATGGTAGGTGGACTGGACGTTGTACCGGTAAAGGGAAACCATAAAGGCATGGTTCACCTTTAATGGGTTTTCTGTGTTGTATCTTGCCTATAAAACTCAAAGACTTCAAAAATATACAATTTTTATACATATTTATTATGTAACTATTACCTAGTAAAATGAAAGTGCTCCTGCCAGGGAGTATCACATTAAATATTATAATTATATTAAAAATATATTGTAGTGAAGAAAAAACAAAAGACAATCGAAAACGTAGAAAGAATAAAAAGCTTTTGTAAAAATACAACCGACTTAGTTTCTACTACCTGCATGACATCATATTTCTTGTTATTTTTATTTATTCCAGTAATTTTGATTTAAAAACCAAACGATTGAACCGATTTCGATATAATTTATAAGGGACACCCTTTTGATAAATTATATGTCTAGATAGATCCTTAACGTGTCGAAAAAAATAGCTGTTAACTGTTAGCCTCTTATGCACGCACACTATAACAACGACAATGGTGCAACGCGAGTGTAAGACATGGCTGTCACGCACACTAGTATAATAATGTTGGCCTGTCATTTTTCGTTCATAAACAGTACGAGACTATCAAGACATATTATTTATCAAAGGACACCTCTGAAGTATCACAACCAAACAAAAAAAGAATCATCAAAATCAATTCCTATTTGGCGGAGTAATCGCGTAAATACATACAAAAAACCAGCCGAATTGAGAACCTCCTTTTTGAAGTCGTTTGAAAAGTAGTTACAATTTATGAAGAAGTTTTATGCACAATGTAAACAACCTATTTACAATACCTACGTCGAGTGCGCCAGAAACATAATACAGGGTTCATCATCATCATCATCATCATCAGTCCGGAGACGTCCACTGCTGAACGAAGTCCTCCCCCTTAGACCGCCACACTGGACGACAACCTGTCATTTGCATCCACCGGCTGCCCGCGACCCTCACAATGTTGTCGGACCACATAGTGGGAGGCCTTCCTATATATACACTGCGTCTTCTGGTTCGCGGTCGCCACTCAAGAAGCGTTCTTCCCCATCGGTTGTCAGTTCTTCGAGCGATGTAGCCTGCCCATTGCCACTTCAACTTGCAAACCTTGCGAGCTATGTCGGTAACTTTGATTCTTTGGCGAATATCCTCGTTCCGGATTCTATCGCGGAAAGTAACTCCGAGCATAGCTCTCTCCATTGCCCGTTGCGTGACTCTAAGCTTCTCCAAAAGGCCAGCAGTACATACAGAGTTAGTTCTAATCAGTTAGCATCCTTTTATGGGCATATTCTGTACACCAAAACAAACAAGTTTTACTATGGGGCCAACATCGAAATCGCAAAAAAACAGCTGTTCCATACATTTTGCCATACATAGAGAATTTGATCGCGATTGCAATGTTGGCCCCATAGTAAAAGTTTTTTTTTATGTACAGAATATGCCCTTATAAGGATGCTAGAACCCTGTATAACGTCGAGAGAGAGCTAGACCCTCCAAGATAACGTCATTATATTCTGTCTGTATCTGACAAGCAGTGACAAGCTATATATATAGTTGAGACGACGAAATAGTATAAATCAAGGGTCTAACCTGGATAAGGTTGGTACATGACTGGAAAAGTTGGAGGATCTGCCTATCTTACGACCAAAAATGTGTCAAAACCCATGTCATATTTCATATCACTCTCGACCTAACCTTACCTAAGGCAAAGTAACGTCTTCAAGCAAAAAGCTCGCGGAAGGCTTCAGATATTTTATTCAACCTTCAAGAAACACTACGTCATTCGGCAGCCATTAATCTGAAACATAATCTTCTACTCTTTATTCTCAAAATAAACAAAAATCTAGCCAACCCTCAAGAAATTAGTTTCTCGATTAATCTTTAAAATTTCACGTACAGGTGCTACAAACGAAATGAAAGTGTTTTTAATTTATTTATTCGAGATTACTCGATTACTCACGTTAAATAAAGTCGGATACTCCGACTATAAAAAGCATTGGTAAAAATACAATAAAACCACGTTAGTTTTCATAATAAAATATGCAAATCGTCATATTCGTCTTACTGTTCCACAAAATAGCACGCACGCGCGTAAGTACTTGGTATGCAACGAAAGCATTCTGCGATTCTCAAGCCGCCTGCCAAGCGTGGGGATTATGGCAACCCCTCAGAATTAAGGAGGAGGCCTTCTTCCAGCAGTGGACGTCTTCTGGTTGATGATGATGATGTGAGTATGGTAAGTAATAAAAACAAAGGATTGCAAGAATTTCAAAAGAAAGCTCTCTTTATTTCCTTATTTATCTCTACACACGTACAGTCTTACTTAAAAAAACTTCTCAACTGTTAGTCACTGCTTAAGCTCTGCCATCTTCTCTCTGACGTGACGTGTAACATGCAAGAACAAGACAGAGAAGTTTAAGCAGTGACTAAGAGAATCTAGATTATTTTAGGTAAGGCTGATTGATAATTTTACGCCATCAACACATTCGTAAGTATGATGCATGCCGTAGCAAGACGATTTTATATGCGCAGTTATAAAATAAAATAATAGCAAGTTCACAATTCTGGCACTTCTACTGTTGTGGGCAGTTGTGACGCTTACCACCAGGCGAACGTCCCGCTCGTCCCGTCATTCTAAAGAGAAAAAACTAATTCCAAAAAATATAACCCTTCAAATATCTTCATAGTAATTTTTGGAGGCTTATTTAGTTGCTGAAAAAAAAGATGTTACAGAGACTACAGTAAACCTAGACTTAAAAAAAATTGCTTTAGAGGTTTTAGCCTGGAAGAAAATAGAAGAAAACATGTGTATGGAGACTCACAGACTGGATTTCCTCTTAACAAGTTCGTCGTAATTTTCGAAATGTTAGTTTATCTTTTTATTTATTAATTTTTTATTTATTTATTTAAATGCACATGTACAAAGCATTAGAATCTACATAATGTAAAAACAAAAGTAGGACTATACTAAGTACATACCCTGTAAGGGCGTCGCATTAATATTACACATTTTTATAATAATATATACAACATTTATGTTAGTGTCTTAATTACACATGGTTTAGCACAGGACGAAGATTAGTGTCGTGAGTTTGAAACATATTTGATATCCTCTAAAAACTCATCTATACTGTAGTAACATTTATTTATAAGTAATTTTTTAAGTTTGCTATGTTTTTTTTTTCATTAGGCTCATTTTTATGTTATATGGGAGTGCATTATATATTTTGATTAAGTAGCATATACTCTGGTCCCTTCCTGACTATTTCTAATTTCGGTTCCGGTGCTGCGAGTTGGTTTTGTCTACGGGGATTTTTATTGAAAGTAAATAGGCTTGGGTGTTTTTTTACGAACAGAGCTGCTTCTAGGATATATATATAGGCATACAAGGAGAAATAGTGCAATATGCAGATGACACAACTATAGTTCTTTCAGCAGACACAGTCGATGATCTTCGAGATAAAATCAAAGATACTATGCATAAACTTAGTGAATGGTTCAAAATCAATGGCCTTAAACTTAATGCAGAGAAAACTAACCTAATGTTTTTTAATGCTGTATCATCGGAACAACATCCTATCTCTGTTATACTACAGAATGACACTATGTGCATTTCATCAAATAGTGTGAGACTACTTGGGTTTGAAATTGATCCAGCCCTAAAGTGGAAACAGCATATAGATGTAACATGCAATAAAATGGCAAAAGGTATACACGCACTGAAACAACTCAAAGTAATGACTACACGGGAAAATTTAAAAGAAGTGTACTATGCATATATCCATTCTATTTTGTCGTATGGAATCATTTTGTGGGGGAATTCAACGGAATATGAGAGGGTACTAAAAATGCAAAAGCGCGCTATAAGGGTATTAGTTGGTGGAAAATTTGATGAGACGTGCAGGGAACATTTTAAGGAACTAGGCGTACTGACGTCTGTGTCGGTATATATATTAGAAGTACTCAAATATGTCAGAAAGAATATACATAAATTTAAGATAAAAACAGTGAACAGTAAACGGACCAGAAGAAATAATAAACTGTTATTAGAAGCGACGTACCCACGATTAAAGATGACAGAAAAGTTGCCTATTATAATGGGTGAAAAATTGTTCAACAAACTCCCAGAATTTATCAAGTCAGTCACAAGTGAAGTACAATTTTTCAACACTGTCAAAATGCTTTTGTTAGACAGGTCAATTTACACGCTTAAGGAGTACATGGATAATGATTATAGCCATTTAAAGCCCAACAAGTAGTTTTGGAAAACTCAGCCCTTATACAGCTGATTTTCTGATTAAGGAATTTACTGAAGTACTTAATTATAATTTTTTAATAATTTAATTTGATGACGAGATATGGTGTGATGCTCATCGTTTACTATTTAATTATAAAAAGCTTTTGAAATTCCTCCTATTAATAAATGATATTCTATTCTATTCTATTCTATACATGGTAAAGACAGAATTTTTGTTTTATAAAGTGAGATTTACAGCTATCGCGTTGCCGGATATTAACCAGTATACGGATACATTTTTTTTGCATGATAAAGAGGTCCTTGGCGTCTGTACAGAAAAAGATTATTCTTATGTTGCCATCATCATCATCAGCCAGAAGACGTCCGCTGCTGCTATCTTATGTTATAATTACCCAGCTCTAAATAAATGTACTGATGAGTATTGGACGACATATAAAAATGATTTATGGCCCTGAGACTCAGATCAAAACGGCCCGACTAGACAAATAACTAAATACATTGTGTAATTGTGTTTTAAAATACCGGGTGTTAGTTTGAACCCTTTATCCTTCTAGGATATCATTGTACTCATCATTATGAACAACTTTTACTATGGGGCCAACCCTGTAATCACGAAAAAAAACAGCTGTTCCACACAAAAAGGTTCATCGATCTTGGACAAATGTATGGAACAGCTGTTTTCAGGGTTGGCCCCATAGTAAAACTACGTTACGTTATAAGTACGTGTTTCTGTATATAGAACTATTTATGCAATTTTTTAATTATTTTTTTGGTTTGGAAAAAGTTTCAACGATCTTGGACAAATGTATGGAACAGCTGTTTTCAGGCTTGGTCCCATAGTAAAACTACGTTACGTTATAAGTACGTGTTTCTGTATATAGAACTATTTATGCAATTTTTTATATATTTTTTTATATTTACCCGGATAAAACTTTCTGGCAGCGAGCTTTTAAGTGACCATCAGGGGACCCTGTGACGGTTCTGAGTTCTGCCCCGTCTTAATTCACGGAGTCCTACCTATAAATTAAACCTAACTAATGCCTTCAAACGAACTGTATTAGTTCCAAAATAATCTACGGAAAAATAATATAAATACACGCGCGAAATGAAATTATATGCTATACGTACGCACCTCTAGCTATACAGATATTTTAAAAGAGCTAGAATAGTGCAACAAGGCACAAAGGGGCACCGCGCGAAGTGCGACTCTTTGGCGGCGGCAGCGAGCGGAGATCAACCAACTTGCCGCCACATTATAAAAGCCCCGCGGCGAGCTCAATAGGGATTCAGCGACGAACCGTGAAGGCAGCTTCACGTCCGTTCGCTCCGCCCCCGCTCCTCGATCAGCTCTCGCGTGCTTTTAATTACTTTCATAGTTTCAGATAATAAAAGGCATCTTTGCCTAACTCTACTCAGTTAAATGAATTATTTACTGACTAGAAATACTTACGTTTAAATAGTGAAACAGTGTTCATAGTGGTTTAATATTTGTGATATTCCGTATCGATTGTTACATAAAGCTGGTCTTGGAGATATGTGCGGATTGTGTTATTTGAGTCTTATTATCTTGTGTAGGTCAATTTCGGAGACCATGTTTACCTTTTGTTCGTCATCGTAAATTTAAATTAACTAAAGTGAATTTTAATCATATGTTTGTGGTGTAAAATTTGATTGTAAATGCAGTTGTTCGCGAGTTAAAATCACGCGGTTTAAAATAACGTCGCACTACTTTTTTCTCTCTCAAACATAGCCGACGCCCATTTAAGCGCACGTACCTAAACACCTGTGTGTGGTATTCAAAACCGACGTATTAAAGTTGCTGTTGGTGTCAGAGTAAAGTTATTGGGCGAGATGGCAGAGCTAAGTAGTGTGTGTAACTCGATTTTATTAGGTGTATTAATGAGGGAAACAAAAAAAAAACAAAACAGTGATTTCGTCGATTTGTGTATTGAAGAATTGTTTTGTGTTCACTCCTGGCCTGATCGTATATGTCCCAGTACCTTCGGGTAGACTTTCTGGCGTTGCGATTCTCGTTTGGATGGATACAAAATAAATTCATAAAATAAATTTAATAATTTAATTATACGCGAGGGGTGGAAGCTTAGAAATATGGTCTCTGCTGTTATAAGAACAATAGTTCCAAAGTAACTAGTTCTGGCCTCATTTACCTTGTAGGTACATGTGGTTTTTAGTTGGGAAATAGTTAGGCCATATGCTTGAGACAGTATGTGGAGGTATGTCCGCGCTTATACAACTAAGCGTGGTCTACCCTTTTTGGTCTCCTTGTGTGGTGTTCTTCCTTCCTTTGGCCTTGGGACAAACAACCCGGAGCTGCGGGTTGGCTTGTCACGCCATAATTGCACCAAGGTATCTGGAATTAAGAGCGGTACGCGAAGCCGGGCGCGAATAGTAAAATACCTACAGATGCTGGGCGAATAGCAGCTGTCGTTATTTGTAGGGTGCTAGGGGCTCTTAGGCTTGGAGCTCGCCACTCAAACTTATAGGATCGGTTAGCGGCAAGGACAGTGAAAGTGCTTTGATCTGCCTGGAAGGTGGGAACCAACCGGTGAGATTCATATCTCGGGGTAGTGGGAAACTTATGTAGACTAGGGCGTCATTCAAGGTGTAGGTCATAGCAGGTAGAATGCCAGGTACACTTTTATCTTTACAGGAATATTACACACCCACCCCATTCACACATTTACCTACACTACCCAAATTCTTCTAGAATCTGGACATTCACCAGTGGTGTCGTAATGCACTGCGAAACTCTAGAAAACCCCTCTATAAGTCGCAAGTAGGTAGGTAACGCGTATTAAAATTGGGTTAGGTTGATTAGGTCTTCTATTACATAGGAAGGTACTCCAAATCGTAGGGAACCTAGAATTAGTAGGCAAGTAGGCCGGCCGACTCAAAATCTTAAGGCGTTCCACATAGGTACCTACCTATTTACGTAATTCAAACAACTAAACCGCGAACGTTTGTTTCCGTCGGGAAAATATTTTCTGTACCTATCAACACGCGAATAAATAAATAGGCGTTGTTCAAAATATTCACTAAAGTAAATTCAATATGTTTGCTTACTGAGTCTAACATTGTTATCCAAGGAATATAAATTCCATACAAAATACTGACGAGAGAAGTCAATTTGTCACTTCAAGTTTTAAGTCAAAATGATGAACTTTCTATCTATTCGTAACCTATAATAATCTAGACTCCATAGCTGGATCTACGGCTCGGCAACTGATTGACTGAATTATGTGCAAGTTGAACCGAAAGTGTTCGGGTTACCCTTAAGTCTTAGAAAAGAGGAGAGGCGCCCATACTATGTCACTAATTGAGCGGATCACTGTCTGGTCTGAGATCTGGTCCATATCCGTAATACATAAACATACCTATTTTCTTTATGGAAGAAAGTCTTATCTGACTGGCGATTTGAAGTATAATAATACTTAAGTAAAATGTGTTAGACTTGGTTACCAAACCTAGATGCACCAGTAAGCACGGAATCACGCGAACAGATAGGCTACTAAAATAAAGCCGTTCAAACTATTCACATAAGTGGATTCGTTATGTTGGCTAGCTAGGTCCAACATGATTAATTAACGAAATCTAATTTTCACGCCAAAATGTTGACAGAGGAAGTCAAGTTACCTATACCTTCAAGTTATGGTCATTATGAGGGAACTTCTCTCTCTATTCATAATCGAATATCAACTGGGTACCATAAAAGGGTCCCGTGATAGCAATCTATCTACTTATACATGAACGAGCCGAAAGTGTTCGGGTTACCCTTGATTCTTACAAAAGAGGAGAGGCGCCCATTCCATGTCACGTTAGTAAATTGCTAGCTAATTCATATTTATCATCTTGAAAGGAAGTTCCATCAAGACCGTCAATTTGAAGTTATAACGTAAAAGTTATACATACATAATATAATACACACATAATTGTGTTGGACTTGCTAGACATGCGGGATTCGGCGGAGATTATAATAATACCTACTCTTGCAAAACTATAGCAATGTTACATTAGGGTTAACCAGGTTTACGCGGTTATTGCGGTTACTTTGATGTACTGGTTATTATTATCATTGATTACTTATTATACTTGCTATTTCAGGTCGGACAATAATAGGCAGGGCGACGCTGGAGTTCAGCAGGAGAGACCTCGATCAAAAGATCTTGGAGCCTCTCATTTAAACCAAAGATTGATGTATGAAAGAGAAGATCCTTAGTTATTTCAATAACTATAGGGATAAGGTTTTTGAAAGATTTTAATGAACGGCTTCCCTTGAATGGTTTTACCAACTGACAATGACACACAGATAGACTTGCTAAAAGATTAAGTCCTCTTGTCCCTTTCCACAGGTAAAATGATCCATGATCATTGTCCCATTTTTATGTACACCTTATGTGGAGGATTGGTGCCCAAGTCAAAGGAAGAACCAAACTGGAAGGCGCGACTGGAGGGGCGTCTTTCCTTAGCCACAAATATATTATTAGCATAATTAGTCAGCTAACTCAAATCATCACTATTCAAATTTACTAGTAATTTTATGAAGTTTCAACCTCACATACAGTCGAAATTCTAATACTAAACTTACTAGCTTAAAAGGTAGATGTGTTCGGTAAATAAGTTACGGGCTATTCATATTTTGATAGTAATATTAAGGACGAAAGTGTATACTGTAGACGCGCTTACCATTATTCCATCGTGTGAAATACTATTATTATAAGTGAATTAACATCCACAAACGGTTTAACGCCTTATTATTCTACGATAGCAATATTAGGTTTATCTTGATACATTTGGATACCGACTTTATCTATTGACATCCTTTACTTCGGTTTAAGTAGGTCGCGAAGCTAAGATAGGCATGTAAAAGTATATAGTAGGTACATACTCATCCCAAATCACTAAAACTTAGGGTTTTCACGGATCACAGCGTAGAGTCCTAGCTTAGACGATCACTTGGCCATATCAAATCATAGGTATAAATAAATAGACACGTCGTACGGTAGGCAATTAACAAGTCGGAGTAACCTTACACCCGGTATAGAACATACGATTAGGTAGCTAAGCACTCAGCTGAACATTCATTAGGCATTAGGCGTCGTTATAATTAAAACAGATCATTAGTAATTTAAAACAAATAAAATAATAATAAAAATTAAAAATATTAAGGGGGGGTTACAACCCTGGGCCCCATTTCAACGAGGAGGGCCCTCGTAAACCGGAAGACGTCTGTTCCAGACGTTTACAAGTTTAATGTTAGTTTGCTTGAAGTAGATATTACTTTTATATTTTTACAAGATTTGCTCACACATTATGTGCAAATTATTTACACATAATGTGTTTCAGTTTGTGTATATACCTACCTAAGTAAGTACATGCAGTCACCTATAATTAGTTGTCATAATTATACAGATATCTATACAGATAACTGGCTCACCCCCCCTCCCTCTATTTTATGGGGGGTATTTGGTCCTCTGCCCCGCAATTCCGCGGCCGTTGTTGCGCCCTGCGGTTTTACCCGCGATCCTTGGGGTAAAAAGTAAGCTACTTCTATACCAAATTTTATCAAAATCCGTTCAGTCGTTTCAGCGTGAAGGAGTAACAAACATATACACACACATCGACAAACTTGCATTTAAGTATAATATTAGTAGGATAAATAGATAAGGGGGAGGCCTTCGTTCAGCAGTGGACGTCTCCGGGCTGATGATGATGATGATGATGATTAGTCGGATAACTAGGTAGTACCGAAGCTGTACGTGTCTTTGAACACAATTTTAAGGGTATACATATTCTGTACATCAAAACAAACAACTTTTACTAAGAGGCCAACATTTAAATCGCGAAAAAAATATCAGCTGTTCCATACAAATAGTTCATCGACCTTGGGCAAAATATATGGAACACCTGTTTTTTTTGCGATTTCAATGTTGGCCCCTTAGTAAAAGATGTTTGTTTTGATATACAGAATATGCCCTAACTGATTAGAACTAACTAGTACTTATCGTAGTTCAAGTCGTTCAAAAAGTCGGCGCATTGTGTAACGTGCGCCGAGTTTTCAAATTCAAATTCAAATTCAAAATTATTTATTTCAGAGAACAAGGGTCCAACAAGGGCGTTTTGGCGCGGACATTTTTTTTGCACGTTTGTGACTCTATAGATAATAGCTCATTGGGAAAAACGGATACAATGGCGAGCTCTAAATGAAACGCGGGAAACACCTAGTTTTTATACTGAAACTGTTTTTTGCAGTCCCTTGGAAATATTTCTTTGTGGAGGCAATTTACTCCGGAAGCGGAAGGACACTAAATTGGTCAATTATCTGGGCACGCTCAATTTCTGTGGCCCTAATGAGGGCGCAATAAGGGCTATTAGCGGTCCGCTGTTCATGATAATAGAATGGTTTACCGTGTCTTTTATTGTTATCAATCTTCTACACAGAGTTACGCTGCGTAAAAGTATTACAAAGCGGAAAGGAGATTATTGTAGGTAGCACTGAAGAGAGAAGTAAATAGAACGGAAATGTGACGGGCCGCGCTAGCCGGCATAGGTGCAAATGCGCTTAATGACAATTCTGCCAATATACATGTTTTTAGACTGAGAATACTCAAAAAGACAATTTAAATAGACGCGTAGGAAACTAAACCACATTGCATCGTAATTAGATCAATTTTAATATTATGTTGCAAAATAGCATTTCGAGCGTTTTACTTCAAGTGCGCGACCAATTATTGGCTTTTTTTCGTCGTAGTTTCTATACAAATAAGTGTAAAACTGGCGACAGCGGTTTTCTATACAATTGCTTTAGAACATTGTTTTAACAGCCGTTCTAATCTAAGAAGTACTTAGGGCTTTCGCTTTTCTGTGGTAGGTAGGTACAAATTCTTAGAATCAGCTGCTAAACAGCATACAAAACAATTTTTGTTCTATGACTTGGAAATACGCGAGAAAATCAACTGTTCCGTCGTACTTTTTGCTGAGAGTAGGTAAATTATCATTACCTATGGCACAGCTGATTTGTACTCTAGCAAATTTTAAAAAACAGAAGAAATGTTGTTAGTTATGCTCTACAAACTGCAACTATAATTTATAATGTTCTAAGCTGAATCTGATTCTACTAGGTTGTTCGGGCAAAAGCCTTTATTAACTACATCATCATCTTCAGCTAGAAGACGTCCACTGCTGGACGAAAGCCTCCTAAATGGAAACCTATATACCTTACCTATACCTTAATAGGAACCTTGTTGAAGTCAGATTGATTTATATTTGATGGAGAAGCAAATGTTTTCATTTTGCGATCTTTTCTGTCAAAATAAAAGTCTTTCACAGGCAGAGATGTTGAATTTGAAGCCGCGATAGCCTAATTGGTAGCCCGCCCGACTTTTAATCGTGAGGTCACTGTTGGAATCCCGGGCCCTGGCCAATAATTTACGTATCTTTTTGTAATGAATTTGATGTACGGATTTTCATATCACTGGCTTTTCAGTGAAGGAAAACATATTTATTTTTATTTTTTGTATGATATAGGCTTGCGTTTGACTGCCATCTCGTCTGATGACAAACGAAGACGCAGACTACGATGGAGCACGCTTGCCTAGAAGAAACCGATTCACTCGCGACTTGAAGACACCCAGATGATAATTATCGAGAAACACCCACTCGGGCAGCGCTACCCACTGTTTAGCAGTTCGAATAAAGAAAGTGGAATCAAACCGTTTCGTACGAGTTTTTGGTATATCAACCATAAAACGGTGTCGCTTTTTCGAGGCCCTGGCCGTCCGATAGAAGACTGGGCTGGGGGGAATAAGATCATGCAAATCCGAAGCACACTCTCCGAAATGTATCAGATAAAATACCGATAGGCTAGCTACTTTTCGACGATGATCGAGTCTTTGTAGCTTGGTCCGAACTAGACAGTCTTTGCCAATGATTCTCCTGGCACGTTTTTCGATTGACTCCAACGTCTCAAGCTGGTACTTAGCCGATCCATCCCAAAGGTGGGAGCAATATTCCATGCACGACCGAACTTGTGCTTGGTATAATGAAAGCAACTGTTCCGGCGTGAAATACCGACGCACCTCCACACGCCGTGATGAAACTTGAATACGTCGGGAAATATTCAATGGCGTAGGTATCTGAATCCTTCAACCCGCAACTGGGCCAGCGTGGTGGATATGGCCCAATTGTCCTTCGAGGGTATGCTCGGGTTTGATTATGTTATACTAGCTAATAGCTGAGGGTTGCATACCCAGCGCCTTATTCAAACAATGTAGGTACTTACACATTTACGGCCTTACCTAAAATAATCTCGATTCTCTTAGTCACTGCTTAAACCTCTCTGTCCTTTTCTAGCACGTGCAACTTCACGTCAGGGAGAAGATGGCAGAGCATCTTAAGCGGTGACTAATGGTTGAAAAGTTTTTTTAGGTAAGGCCGTTAAAGTTCGGACGTTAAAAAAGATGCGGTGAGCAAAACTTATTTTAAACCGAAAAAAAGGAGGATGTTCTATGTTCTACGGTATGTATGTTTTTTTTAAATGTATGTTCACCGATTTCTCCGGTCAATTGTGCACCGATTTTGAAAAAAAAAAAAAATTTGAATGTGTATACCTCTGAGGTGGTCCCAAATTAATTTGAAGTCGGTTTTTTTTAAGTTAGTTTTACCCAAATAAATCAGATCGTCCTTGGCAATCTGCTGTTCCAGTAACCTGTTACCGGCTTACCGGACAGGGTAGGTAAATTTGACATGATTAATGATCCTGCCCGGAGCTACCAGGAATTCATAAATATGCCTGCAGAGGGTCAATGAAGACCTTCCTTCCCCAACTTTTGGAATAAACGATAAACGTGAAATGGCTCAGGACTTATTTATGTTCGCTTAAATTTTGCGGTAGCTATATAATCGCTCAAAAAATGTATACGAAACCTTCTAAACTTAAAAACAGGATTTAATTTAAAAGAGCCTTAAAAACTTCACGCGACACAAAAAAATAAGTACGCAGTAATGAACGTCATTTAACTATAAATAAGCGGTGTTTAGACACCGCTACTTTAGAGTAAGGCCGGAAGAAAAATCAATTGTCGTGCCGTCTCGCCAAAACTCGAAAATGCCACGATTGATTTGTTTTTTTTGTTTGATCACTCAATACCGTTCGTTCACCGGCTCATCTAGTATTTTATAAAATCGACAAGGCCCGAAGACGATATAATATTATATTCGTTGAACAGCTTATGGCACTGCGTTCCCACCGGGTGTCACCCCGTCACACCCATTTTTCTCCGATGCTAAGGTCCGGACCCCTAAACGCCCCTTATATACGCCCGTGGATCTTCACGACAACGCGCGACCCCATACTGCACAACAGACAGTCTCCAAGCTGCAAGAGCTGGGGTTAGAAGCTCTCCCTCATCCGCCATACTCACCAGACCTTGCACCTACCGACTATTACTTTTTCCAAAATTTTGACAACTTTTTAGTGGGTAAAAAATTCAATTCCCGAGAGGCAGTACAAAATGCCTTTGAAGAGTTTGGTGCCTCCCGTCCAGCTGATTTTGACAAGAAGGGCATCAATAAACTGCCAATTCGTGGGCAAAGATGCGTCGATTGCATGGGTGATTACTTAGAATAATAGAAATAAAAAAGTTCAAAAAAATAAGTACTTTCACTTATTCCATACAAAACTGCAATTTCATAGGTAAATACCTAATATAATTAGAAGCTACCTTCGTACCAGGTTTTATCAAAATCCATTTAGCAGTTTTTGTCTAATTGAGTAACAAACATCCAATTCAAAATATTGGTAGGATTTATCTTTAACCTTGGTTTCAAATTGCGGGTAACATATTTCCGAAAACAATGTTGGCCAAATTATTTGAAAGGTTTGATGTATGGGTGTTTCCTTAGCAAAAATATTGCCACCCAATTTCCTGCTTATTTTTATTTATTACTTGACTTTTGTTTAGGCCGTTATTGGTATAAGCTTATGGTTAACTGCGAAATTAGACCTCGTGATCTTGACAATCTCTTGACCGATTTAACTTATATTCGAAATTCTTATTTAGAAGTGAGTAGGTACTGAATGTTTCTATCAAATATTATCAACATCGGCCGGCAAATGGCGTCACATCACACTTCCCATTTTCTCAAGATTAGTTGAAAAATACGAACTGTATCTAGGTACTGTGTACCACGGGCGTAGCTATAGCTTTCATAAGAAAGTAGCTATAGCTTTCATAAGAATGTAGCTATAGCTTTCTTAACAAAGTAGCTATATATTTAGCTATAGCATTCATATGTAAGTAGCTCTAGCTTTCTATGAAACATAAATCTGTGAAAGAAGTAGCTATGTGAAACCCGCACCACCGCCGCCGGGTTTTTACTGTAGAAAAAAACTTATTTATTTATTTATTATTATTTATGTTCAGCCTGTATTGTCCCACTGCTGGGCAAAGGCCTCCCTTCCCTCCTTCCAGACTGCTCGGTCTTCGGCTTTGGTGGCCCAGTGCTTGTCGTGCGAATTCAACTCGTCACGCCACCTTCGTCTGGGTCGACCCTGAGGTCGTTTGGATTTAGGAACCCAATCTGTGGTGACCTTTGCCCAACGGTCGCTTGGCATGCGACAGACGTGTCCTGCCCAGTCCCATTTCAGCTGTCCGGCTTTGTGGCCTACATCAGCAATCTTGGTTTTGGAGCGTAGTATCGTGTTCCTTATTCGGTCTGTTAATTTGACTCCCAAGATACTACGCTCCATTGCTCGCTGGCAAACCCCGAGCGCGGTCTTCTGGTCTTTCGTCAAAGACCAAGTCTGTGCACCGTATGTGAGAACGGGGAGAATGCACACGTCCATGAGTTTACGTTTAAGGCATAGTGGGAGTTCGCCTTTCATGAAGTCTTTCATGGCCCAATAGCTCTTCCAGGCGTTATCGGTGCGTCTAGCAACTTCTTTATCTTGTCTCGCCTGGAAGGAGACTATTTGGCCAAGGTATACGTATTCATGAACGTACGCAATCTCCTCACCCTCTACAACTGAATCAAAATAAGTGATTTAGTCTTCGATTGCTCGGTCACTTAACATTAGGTGAGCTGTAGTCAGAAACATAGTCTGCTAACAAAAGTTTTATTCGTTTAAAGTGTGAAAATTGGTTCCTTCATATGTTAGGCGAATATGTCCGAATTAATTGGCGTTCCACAGGCAATACCTTTCGCAGATGGCGCCAGCGGCGGTCGGGATGTGGCAAAATTAAGTTTTCTTGTTATTCGTTGCTTATACATTTTGCGTTCCTTCTAAATATTACCTGTAAAAAATTATTGCAAGCATGATAAAAAAACAAACACAAACAACACGCAAATTTAATTTTGGAAGAATTTAACTTTTAGAAGAGCTAATAATGTAATGTATCTAACTGCTCTTGATGAGGGTGTTGTCGATAATCTAGTCCAAGGAAAAATACTGGGTACCTACTGTCCCTTGTTTTAAGAATCTATGCAGCTGTTGACGGCCTGAAAATAGATTTGTAGATTATAGTTGTTTACATTATAAGTTGGCCAGAGCTTTAATTAGCAAGGCAAATAGGATTGCTGTACAAACCAGTTTAAATGCAGATTCTCTTTGGTAATCCGAGTCTTAACATGTAACATCTTACATGTTGTACGCAAAAACAAAAAAAAACAACAAAATGTATGAGATTTTCAATTGACTATGGCCCATTGAAAACCTTCACCCTTTCGGTTTCTATATTGTGTAGTCCTAGATTAACTCGTATACTTTATTGCTTCGAGTTTAAGTTAGGTCGAATTTTATCACAGGAAATGAGGATAAGTCAGTGCCCTTGCGAAGTTCAGCACAGAAGGGACAAATCCCATAAAAAACAGGAAGTTTTTATTTATTATTTGTACCGATCAATGACCGAATAAGTCTCAATTGAGTTATTACAGAGTCAATGACATTGAACCCCGGAAACGGATATACTCTAACCGCTTGCTAAGCTTGCTTTTTTTTTTTTACTTTTATTACATATTTTTGAGCTTGGCATATTTCTACATACATATTTCTAGCTCTAAGTTTTTGAGCGTTGTCTAATAAAACAAAAAAAACATTTTCAGAACCGTTACTTAACCTTCTATATACCAAAAATATATAATGAATTAAAGACCGATGATAGATAGTTAGCGAACCGGAAGAAACGTAGGAAGGCCTCCCACTAGGTGGACATTGTAAAAGTCGCGGGCAACCGGTGGATGCAAATGGCAGGTTGTCGTACAGTGTGGCGGTCTAAGGGGGAAGCATTCGTTCAGTTCAGCAGTGGACGTCTCCGGGCTGATGATGATGATAGATAGATAGTTAGGTATCTAATCTAAATATTTACAAATAGCCGTAGTGATTGTGTAAAAAAAAGTTTCGTGTAAATAGTAGTGGGGCGTGGTAGATGTGATGAACACTTTCGATATCCACCACACAGTAGTGTGCAAGCATTATTGTGCTTCGGTTTGAAGGGCAGTGTTACCAGAGAAATTATTGGGTATGATGAGATTTAACATCTGATATCTCAGGGTGATGAGCGCAGTACAGTGCGGCGCAGGATTGTATTCGTCGTCGTCAGCCATAAACGTCCACTGCTGGACGAAGGTCTCCCCCATTATAGAGGGGTGTTGCCATAATCCCCACGCTTGGCAGGCGGCTTGGGGATCGCAGTGTTACCACCGTTAACCAAGAGGACGCTGCTGCCCGTCCTCCGGTGGGACTGGTTGCAGTTTAAGGACATACCCAGGTCAAGGATTGTATTCGCAAGTTCACAATTCTGGCACTGCTACTGTTAGTGGCAGGCGTGACGCTTACCACCAAGCGAACGTCTCGCTCGTCTCGTCAATAGACAGCAATCAAAAAAATAGAAGTACCTACGTAAAATCGTCAATGAATACAGTTTTTAATAACATGAATAATTTTGCTCTGATATTTTATTTTTTATAGAATTTAACAGGAGTGAAAGCGAATTGACGACCTGGAAAATCTTGTCATAAGCTTTGAAAATATAACTTTGACATAGGTCTAGTGCTGAGGCACTTTACCCAGTTTATATCTAGTAGGTATACCTACTTCCCAAGATTAGTTACGGGTATTACATCATGTTGAGATGGAAAGTACATTTTACTCCTCTGTTTTGGCGTGAGTAAAGATCCTTTGATAATTTATTCACTAAAAGAAAAGTTGTTTTTACGAGGGTTTAGAAGCAGTATTATTTTATGGCCGTCCCAGCAACAGAGATCGCAAACGCCTAAAGCACTTTGGTAAGTTCTCCTCGTTTATGTGGTTTCCGTTACTGACCTTACTATGAATAGTTGACATGATGATGTGGGTCCGAGGACGTATTCAGGATTTTGTTCGAGGGCAGCCGAACACAAAAAATATTATATACTGTGAAGAGAGGGGCTTGAATGAAACGGCGAGAGTTGGGAAGAGGAGCCAATTTATTGACACGTTTGTCTTACAGTGGATTAATTTCGGCACTTTCTTAGTCTTCCGTCAAGAATTCGCCGTCCCAACTACGTGGAAGCGGAGGCTCTGTGGCGAGAGAAGTAAGAGAGAGCAGTATTAGGTCTTCAGAGCTAAGTCCCACGAGGTGGAAGCTTAGATCATGCAACACTAATGTTCCCTAACCGGAATTATCACCAAACATTCATCAAAACATCACTTGGCAACCCGTGAGTCAAGCGTTAGCGCGTTTTAAGCTGGTACAGCGCCATCTAGTTCTCTTCGGGTGAACTCAAGTTGTTGTGCTTCCTCAAAACGTCACTTGGCTCCTGTAAGTGAAGCGTTAGCGCGTTTTAAGCCGGTACAGCGCCATCTAGTTCTCTTCGGGTGAACTCAAATGGTTGTGCTGTTATAATACCTAATTAATATACTTATACCAAGGCCGTAGCCAGGATTTCATTTCAGGGGGTGTCGAGCTCTGGACCAGAGACGATAAGTAACAACTTTATACATGCGCCAACAATTCGTGATACCCTAGTCAGGAGAGGATGCGTGCATTGTTGAAGCTTGAAGCTGTGAAATGGATAGTGATGAGAGAACAAGACGCTCGGCTGATGGTAAGATATGAAACTAGCTCTATAATTGCTAATGACCCACCCAATACTGCAGTAGCACCTCTGTGGTGGTACCCAATACTTTGAGTAACCAGGAAAGTGGTATATGGCCCAATCCCAATATGTAGGTCTATGCTCAGAGGCTGATACAGCCCAGAGAAAAACCAACTGCAAGTATAGCAGTACGCAGTGAGCAGTAGCAAGTACTTTTATTTTTTGTAATATTTAAAATTCAATTTTCTTTATAATTACTAACCTTTCAATTTAGAAGCACTTATTCGAGTGGTTACCTTACTATGAGAGGGGCAGTTGCCCCCCACCCTAGGTACGCTCATGCATACATGGGTCATGTTTTGATTCTGACACGATTTTAATACTTTCTTCTTTGCGAATATCTTGTAGGTTAATTAAATTTATGGTTTGTTTGTTTGGTACACTTTGGGTCATTGTTATGGTATGTTAGCCAACCCCGTGAGGTTGGATTGGCTAACATTAATATGAGAGGCGTCGTAAGGTTACTCGTGAGGTATTCAAGGTTAGAATTTGTGTAAGAATTTGAAGTATTGCAAACCAGGCAAGCAGCCTAAAAACTTACCATGCATAAAACGCTAAAAAGTATTTCAAACCTATTTTTGTTAAAAAGTGTTTGTCTTCTTTTTTTCTAACTAAATTCGTAATTCGATAAAAAAATAACAAAACACATTGTAACTAAAATAGGTTTCAAATACATTTTAGTGTTTTATGCATAAGGCGGTTAATCTATATCTGCAAAGTCTTACGGCTAGGCGGTGAAAAAATTGATTAAATGCAGCCAATATCGGTACTAATTACCCACCAAAAAAACCCAATACTTAACTAATCTAATAGATTTCTTCTAAGCTTAATTGCGTACTTAGAATGTGTATTAGGAAATTAAACGACTGATAATTTGTATTAAATATTTACATTTTAATCATAAAATCTAACAGATCTTAGGAATAGAAATCGTCGAAACGCCAGCTACAACTTTTTAATGATTTAAAAATTTAAAGTAGATGCTTTAACTCTAGGTATCTACTTAGATACAAACTTTAACATTTACTTACTAATCCAAATATAATTGCCATTACTATTTAGACAAATAATTTATTAAAGGTTTTATTATCTTCCAAAGGGATTCGCATCGTGTCAAGAACTACTTTTCTAACCGGTTTTATGTTTATTTACAGGATATCACGTTAAAAAATCCGTTAATAATAACAGTAGAACCTTAATGAACATCAGATGAAAGTGATAGTTTAAAACTGTGCTTTCCTATGCTTTCTTAATTCCTATACTACGTTTAAAACCTTGACGTTGTACCTTTTTTAAATAATATAGACTTCAAGCCGCCACACACTTGGAGGATCACAACACACATACGACACACACACACACATTGGTCACATACGATGAAGATGCTATAATATTTCATGTTATCTTAGAACATATTTCAATATCGCTACTCGTCTTGGAGGATCTAGCTCTCTCTCTCCTACCCATTTAAAACAAATGACGAACAAGTGACGAAGGTAATAGGTATACATATATTTCAAAATTGTATGGCGAGTGATATTTTATCTTAACATGAAATATTTTAGCATCTTCGTCGTCTGTGACGGCCTTTAGGTAGGTACTTATATAATGTAGAAGACAAAAGGTAATTACTAATTATTGCACATTGTACAATACTGTAGATACATGTAATATAGACATACTTAGCTTGAGCTGAGGTAGTTCTTATGTGTTACCATGGTTAACCCTGGAGACCGAAGAACTAAGATTAAAAAATACGTGGCTATAACTCGGTTACGAGATAGATTTACGAGTTTTGGCGGTAACGCAATAAAATCATGTCGCCGCATTGTATATATCACCAAAACTTGTGTTTTTTCGAGTGTTAGTGTCCTTTTTTGGGAAATTGTGTAAAAATGTGTGTCAAGTGCCGGTTTACACACGAGAATGATATAATGTGGTGAAAAAATTCTTTCAGCGTTGTTTTTTGAAAAGCACAACACGCAAATCTATTTCGAAAATTAAATTAACAAATAAAAAAAAATAAAAAAATAAGTAAAAATTCACAAAAAGCTATTTGTGAATTAAGTTTTTTATTATGTTTAAAAAAAATACCTAGCTAAGAACACTAACAAACCAAAATGATCAAGATCAAGTCTCCTTTTAAACAAACAAAATGATATTTGGTCCATCCTTTTGAGAACTACGATTCCACAAACAGGTAAACAGACACACCAGCTATCACTTAAAACAACCCTCTGTTTGCGTAGTAGGTTAAAAAGACGATGACTTAAATAACTACCTATTTATATTTTAACTAACATCTGTAGTAAACATTACACATAGATTTTATTTGACAGAAGTTGGAAGTTAATATTGTTGCAACGTCCTTAAAAACTAATAGGTATTTCTAACGACAAAATATGGGACAAACACCAAGGAAATGGGTACTTAAGCCCAACCGTAACAATTTCATAGTACATTTACAAAGATAAGTAAGGTATTACATATTAAAATTACGTAATATGTACCCAGGTAAGATTATATTTGGTAGTTTAAATCATAAACCAACATCAACATATTTACTCATTTTCCACCCAAAACTGGGTATGGTTGGTGTTATTTACAGAATTATTTTAAATAAAAAAATTCAAGTAATAGAAAACGCTTTGAAATCGCTGCCGTCCTCGCTCGTTCCTTGAGCCATGCAGAGCGGTGAGGGATCCTTCACGAAGTCTACCTTCACGAAGGATTGCCGGGAGTCGCGGTTCCTGTCCCGGGTAGACATGATGCTGGGCAGAGGGGTCACATCGCGGCAGACTGTGTGGTCGCAGGTCACGCGTGAGTCCCGACGCCGGACTACGCGCCTGCATAGTAGGGTCTCTTGGAATGCTATGCGATACCTGTCAAAGAAATTTTAAGTTTTGAGCTCTTATGTTCCTGTCTCTTATGCATAATTGTATTATGGACCTGGGTATGTCTTGAAACTGCATCCAGAACCACCGAAGGACGAGCAGCAGCGTCGGTGGTAGCATTCTGCAATCCCTAAGCCGCCTGCCAAGCGTGGGGATTATGGCAAACCCTCCATATCAAGGGAGGGTTTTCGTCCAGCAGTGGACGTTGCTGATAACGTAGCGTTGTTTTTATTAAAGTATTATACAACTTGTAACAAAAAGAGTTATATGATTTCCTAAGATATTGATCATGATTTCAATAACATTCTTTTCATCACACTTGCTCATAAAGTAGATCTTATTGCATCGGTTTTAGGCTCATAATCCAAGCTATTACACACGCGTGCTTTTTACTTTACATTACGGCACTTGTACTATAATAGGTATAACCCGGTAAAGTCAAGTTTGTACGTGACTGCAATTAGACGTACGTATACGAAGCACTCTTAATATAGCCGGGTAATACTTACAGTTTTTTTGTAATACCAACAAAGAGTTCTTATGCCGCTGAAGTAAATGTCAACCTGCGCGCGCATTACTGATTTGGGCGCCATTTTCCGCAAATGTTTGTTGACGTTTTCGCTGTGTGGTTAATTATTATCACAAAAAAATTGTTTTTTCCTCGCAAGTGTGACGAAAACAGTCGTATGGAACTCTTGTGCTATTAGTCATTACGCTCTCGGCTTCCTTATCGCGCTTGCCTGCGGCTCGCGCGCATAATACCGCCTCTAGTGTAATGACCAACATAGCACACTCGTATCATAATGTACTAGTATAAAACAATTTTATTTTTTAAAACAATTTGGTTTCTAACAATATAATTAATGTAGGATAATTTGAAAAAAGAAAAACACTGGGCGCAACTAGTTACATAATAAATCAAATAAATGGCTTGAGAGAAAACACTTACACTACATTACCTCTAATGTAGATACTAAGTACCCTCTACATACATAACAATAAAGTCTGCTTATGTTCTCATATTTTAGTCATATTTCGGCTCCAATTTCAGGTTCAAACGTAGCCAGTAGCAGTTCAATGAGCACTGCTACTCCTGCCAAACCATTTTGGGAGGTTTTAAGCTCATTAAAAAATTCTATTCCGATTTTAAAACGCATCCCGCGTGGTGCTCGAATTTCGGTTGCCCAAAGTTTATCTTTTGCTATTCGGAATGCCGTTACACAAAATTCAAAGCAGGCCTGGGAACATCTCCTCTCTTTTCCATACAATGTGCTTTACGTTCATTCGGACCCGTCTAACAAAAAATCCCTTACCACTAGAGTAAAGAAAAACTGTGTAAAGTACAAAGTATCGGAAGAGAACCTTTTAGGTCTTGCTAATATTATTCCGCCTAAAAGGCGTAATAATCAAAATTCAAAAAAATCAGACGATTCGGTTACTTTTAAATTAGTAGAGAACAAAATGAGTGATGGTGATATCAAAGGCGCCGCACGTGTCTTGTTCTCGAGCGACACCATTGCCCCCCACACATTAGAAACGGTTCAGTCACTTCGTGACAAACATCCACCTGCGGCAGCAAACCTCCACCTCCCTGAGCCACCACAACCTGATGACGTTGCCATTGATGTCCAGACTCAGGAGATTGCAACGGCTGTGGCGTCTTTTCAGAGTGGCTCAGCTGGCGGCCTTGATGGCCTAACACCTCAACATCTAAAAGATCTTCTATCTTTTAGCTCTGGTGAGGTGGGCGAGACCCTCTTAAAAGACCTTACAGCTTTGGTAAGTCTTATGTTGTCGGGACGAGTCAATAGTGACGTTATCGAAATTTTGTACGGCGCAAATTTATGCGCACTTATCAAAAAAGATGGTGGCATCAGGCCTATTGCGGTCGGCACCACATACCGTCGCCTCGCGGCCAAGGCAGGCTGTAGGCAAAAGGTTGCTCTTTTGAGTAGCCTTTTCCAACCAATACAGCTTGGTTTTGGTTCGCGAGGTGGGTGTGAGGCTGCTGTTCATTCTCTCCGGACTTTTTTGGATCAAAATTGTGGAGAGGTGCTACTAAAGGTGGATGTCAAAAATGCTTTTAATTCGGTCGATAGAGGCGCCCTGTTGACACAAATCAAAGACAAAATTCCAGACGTTTTCAACTTTCTTTGGCAATGCTACGGCAATCCCACAAAATTAACATACCAAAACAATGTTTTGTTATCTTCAGTAGGCTGCCAACAGGGTGATCCATTCGGTCCCGCCATTTTCAGCCTGGCCATTCATCCAATTATTCAACGTCTCCAATCCAAACTTAATGTTTGGTATTTGGATGACGGAACCTTAGGAGGTGATGTGAGCACTGTCCTAAATGATTTGCAAATTCTCATAGACGAATTTCGTCTTATTGGCTTAGAACTAAATTTTTCAAAATGCGAACTCTATGTTTGCGATTCATGTCCGAACAAAGATTTGGTTATTGCAAAATTTAATGATTTGGCTCCAAACATCAAATCTGTGGATAGATGTTCTCTTCGCCTACTGGGTTCACCGATTTTAGATGAGTCTTTTTCACCTTTCGTAGAAGAAAAAATTCAAAATTTTATGAGTGCTTCCAGGAGGTTACTCAATATTAACGCCCACATGGCGTTTACCATTATCAAATATTGTCTGTTTGTGCCAAAATTTATATACACTTTACGATGTAGTCCACTGTGGAAACACGGTGAGCTCCTTTCGAGCTTAGACAATGTCGTAAAGGAAACACTAATATCGGTTTTGAATGTTGACATGAATGACAGGACATGGTCACAAGCCTCACTACCAGTAAGGTTAGGAGGCTTAGGGATCCGCAAAATTTCAAGTGTAGCTCTACCAGCTTTCTTGTCCTCAGTTCATAGTACACATAAATTAATTGAAAAAATCCTTCTTCCCTCTTTAGGCCATTCCGGTGTAGTAGTAGCTCATTTGAATGAGGCCAAGAATGTTTGGAGGGAGGCTTGCCCAAATACTGATTTTCCGAGGACTTTGTCTTCGCAGAGACTATGGGATGGGCCGATCTGTGAACTAGCACGGAAATCTCTTCTAGATACGTGTACTAGCGTCGCAGATCGCGCTCGTATCCTTGCTGTCTCTGTATGGGAATCAGGTCTTTGGTTGCAGGCTATTCCCTCCTTTAACACTGGTAGCCTTTTGGACCCAACCGCATTTCGTCTAGCTGTCAGCTTGCGCTTGGGTGCAAGGTGCTGTGAGGCCCATCGCTGCCAGTGTGGTACTGCTGTCGATCAGCTCGGTCACCATGGTCTCTCTTGCTCAAGAAGCGCTGGTCGGATCGGCCGCCACGCTAGCCTGAATGATGTCATACGCCGGGCTTTATCCACCGCCAATGTTGCAGCTGTGCTCGAACCGAGCGGCCTTGCACGTGACGATGGCAAAAGACCTGACGGTATGACACTTGTGCCTTGGAAGATGGGACGGCCCCTTGTATGGGACGCAACTTGTGTTGATACTTTGGCACCGTCACATCTTCCTGAGACACAGAGTAGGGCTGGTGCGGCGGCAAATTCGGCGGAGCGGCACAAGCGGCGCAAATATGCTAACCTCGGCAGAGGTTACATATTTGAGCCGTTTGGTGTTGAGACATTGGGTCCGTGGGGACCGGGAGCTCATCATCTTTTCAAAAACATATCCGAGCGCCTGGTCGACGCGACGCGTGATCAAAATGCTGGCGTTTATTTGGCTCAACGCATAAGCATTGCCATCCAGCGTGGCAATGCCGCCAGCATGCTGGGTACGCTGCCGACTGGTAGTGGGTTTGAGCATTTGGATTGTCTCTAGACTTTCATCGGTCTGGATACAATCCTTTTGTTTTTTGTTGTGTAGTAGGCTAAGTAGTCATTGTAGTTTGTTGTAGTTAATAAAGGCTTATGCCTATTAAAAAAAAAAAAAAAAAAAAAAAAAAGTCATAACATGAACTTGAACTAGCTGACCCACGCAACTCGTGTTATAACCTGTTATAACTAGCATAATCTATTGTACTCGCCACGCAACCCGACTAAGTTATTTTGGTATTTCTGTACGGTTTGGGTACTATACTACAAATTGCCTATTCAGTATTATGATTTATGTCGCCCTCTACGTTATACCAATGTTGACACTTGTAAGCCTTATTACACAAGAGAAGGCGATGGAATAATGCTATAGAGTGACACTGATTGATGATGAAGACTTGGTAAGCAGAGACTGCGGGTTTAAAACAAGTTCTTTAAAAACACAACCGACAACAATTTTGATTATACTTTTTTTTTGTACAATCATGTCACGAGACTAGCGAGGCGTTCGCCTGGTGGTAAGCGTCACGCTTGCCTATAACAGTAGCAGTGCCAGAAATGTGAACTTGCGAACACAATCCTGCGCCGCACTGCACTGCGCTCGTTACCCTGAGATATTAGAATTAGTCTAGGCCATCTCCGCATTTGCGATTAAGTAATTGCTTTAAACTTGCTTTAAACAATTTGGAGGTAATCCAGACTAGACTCGTAACTCAATGGGACAACACGACGGGACTAGTGGGTCAGAAATATTGATGTCACTTGTCCCATGGGACTGGTGAGTCGAAATAGTGGCAGTTGTCCCACTGAAGAGAGAAGTAAAAGTAGGGCCTTCGCTTTTCTGTGGTTGTCCCATCACGGGACAACTCGATGGGACTAGTGGGATAGACCCAATTCTTCTATATACATAAAAATGAATTCCTAAATGTGTAGCCACTTTTTAACAAAATTAGTGCTGGCATAAAAATATTAAGTTTATTAACAAATGTTAAAAAACTTAATCATCTCACAACAGTGCTACTTCGATATTTTCATATTACATAGTCTTTGTAACCTGATCTCGGAATGTCCTAAAACTGCAACCAGTACCACCGGAGGACGGACAGCAGCGTCCTCTCCGTTAACGGTGGTGAACATTCTGCGATCCCCAAGCCGCCTGCCAAGCGTGGGGATTACGGCAACACCTCCCTGTTAAGGGGGAGGCCTTCGTCCAACAGTGGACGTTTTCTGGCTGATAGGAGTCTTTGTAAAAGTTGTTGTTCCTGACTTATGTACCTACGATTTCAATCTTTTCATGGTTAGAATTATATAAATCATGAAAATAAAGCTACATTCCCCTGTAGCATTTTACAGAACAACTTTTTAACACAATATGTTTTCCCTTTTCTACCGGCACTTCCACTGGCAGCACTGTCAACGTATAACTACAATAACATTATTCGATAATTCTTATGAACGATAAAAACTGAACTATAATTATCACTACGGTCCTTTATCTGGCACATAGACGGATAGTACCTACTGTCTCTATGTGCTGGCAGCATTATTAGGAAAAGTGACTTTTCAATCAGTTAAGTCCGATCAATTAGGAATCCGACTATACATAAATAAGTATTTACAAAGACTATAAACCCTGTTGACTGATCGTCCGACTTCCCCTCATACGAAAATGAGTAGTTTAAAAACCACTGCTAGCCAGTTCGAGTACGTCACTATTTCATAACTCAGATTGCGTCATCCCAGTGATTGGCCAATCGCAAGCTTACAACGTTACCTCGCTCCCTGCCCGCAACGGTGAGTCGTGTTTGTAGGAGAAATTATGATCACGTGCCATCAACAGGCTATATGATTAAATAATTACGGAACACGGACATGAATGTGAATATGAGAGTTGATGTCTGCCTACAAACTGCTATGCAGTTTGGCAGAATTATAAATTGAGCTATGTAATTAATTCTCTAAGACAAAATAAATAAATAAAAAAACTGTGGGTGTGTATTTTATTATGATTAGGATCCTTATTAAAATTGATCCAAAATCAAAATTTTAGTTTTATATTAAGTAATATAATAATAAATTTTTGTATTAAGTAATAAGGAAGTGAAAAGAAAAATGGCGTGGTAAACTTCAGCGGCCGATGAAATTATAACGCGATCAGCAAAATTATGTAGTTAAACTGTAGCAATTTACTCAAAGTTATGATCGAACGGAACTCTCCCAAGCGACCGGAAACTTAAAACAAATTCAATCACAAAACGGTGTGACTCAAATTACGATTCAAGATGAGTCAGGAGTTGATGTTTGTTACGAAATGTTGTTACGGCTTCTTATAAATTAGCTTTACCGTGCTGTATGCAAATTAAATATTTTCCTTACTTCAGTCAGACCCAGTGAGTGAAAACATCTTAGAGTCAGACCCCTTTATTTTATTAACATGCAGGCTTTTTGGTATTGTTTTCACTATTTAGGTATATCGTCGTCGTCGTCAGCCATAAGATGTCCACTGCTGGACGAAGGCCTCCCAATAGAGGGGTGTTATCATAATCCCCAATTTAGGAATATACCTCAAATATACTTTAATCAATATCTATAATAACCTATAACCCTGATAATCGATGGGGAAGAAAGGTTCTTGTGTGGCCACCGCGAACTGGAAGACGCAGCGTAGGAAGGCCTCCCACTAGGTGGACCGACGACATTGCAAACGTCGCGGGCAACCGGTGGATGCAAATGGCAGGTAGTCGTACAGTGTGGCGGTCTAAGGGGGAGGCCTTAGTTCAGCAGTGGACGTCTCCGGGCTGATGATGAATATCTATACTATAATAATAAGTACTACCTATAACATCTATAGTTGTTACTGAGCGAAGCCAAGTTGACCCAGTTGCGACATTCGCATACGCCTTTGAATTCCTTTTCCGGACGGTTTTCTCACTATACCTTTCCTTCAGCGAAAATCAGTGGTATAAAAATCCGTACGTACGTCGGTATTTAAACTCCAAAGAGCTCACTGGTAACGGGCCTGTGATTTGAATTTCGCGATTCCGGGTCTACCGGCCTTCCCATTAGTTTCCATCGGATTTTTACCGCTTCTAATCCTACTGATTACCATGATTATTGTCTAAGATTAAAGTATTCATAGCCACATTCATTCATTGTCAGCCAGGGGACATCCAATGCTGGACGAAGGCCTCCCCCTTAATAGGGAAGGCTTGCCATAATCCCCACGCACACACAGCAGGCACGCAGGTGGCTTGGCAGGTGGCTTTTTGTAGTGGTACGACTTTACTGCGGAGTCCTCCTGGGGAAGTACTACACCTTTGCCAGTTATTCAACCGCCAAGCAGTAGTGTGCAAGCATTACTGTGTTCCGGTTTGAAGGGCAATGTTACCCGAGAAATTACTGGGTATGAAGAGATTTAATATCTAATATCGCAGGGTGACAAGCGCAGTACAGTACGGCGCAGGATTGTGTTCGCATGTTCACAATTCTTGCACTGCTACTGTTAGTGGCAGGCGTGACGCTTACCACCAGGCGAAAGTCTTGCTCGTCTCGTCACTTGACAGTATAAAAAAAAAAGGGATCGCAGTATGTTCATCACCATTAACCGAGCGGACGCTGCTGCCCGTCCTCCGGTGGTACTGGATGCAGTTTTAGACATACCCAGGTCTAATTCAAATTCATAGCCTGAAAAGATAAAATTATTAATTAGTTCAGCAGTGCAGTAACACACAACGCGACACCGTTTCATGGTTCAATATGAGGGTCTTCAAGTCGAGAGTGAATCAGTTTCTTCTAGGTAAGCGTGCTCCATCATAGACTGCGAGGCATCGATAGCGAGATGCAGTCAAACGAAAGCCGTCCATGAAACAAGAAACTAACCGGAATAAATCTTTTGGCTTTTGACGACATAATTTCGATTAGGCGTAAACTAAAGTGCCTTCCACGCGCCTTCTTGCCTTTAGATCTACCACGATTCGATTTTCTCGCGATGTTTAGCATAATTTCACATTACTTTTTCCTTATCCCCGACTTATTATACAACCTTGATTTCGCTCACGTCACGATTTATTTGAAGGATTTATTTTCTTTGTACGGAAAATTGCTTCTTATCTCGAGACTTAGCAAAACCAATAGCTCAAGACAATCTTAAGGTTTACGCATTCTAAAATTAGATCTTTTTAGCGTGGCTCGTCAAAGAGGCCTTATAAATACGCCTAGACACATTATTCATCGTTCTGGGTGTCTACTCTTGAAGTCACTAAGTCATAGAAGCTATTTTATTTCTGATGTATGATATTGTATGATTGAACTACGCTCTCGGCTTCGGGATTTATATCTTAATTTTTGGCTTCGCACTTTCAAAGTCAAATAAAGTCCCGGTACGTTCATGCTTTACTATAAGCTTAATTATATGTAGTTTTGTAGGCAACACAATAAGCTATTTTACACCGGATTATATAACTTTCCTAGACTGACGCATACAGAGAGGCGCTACGGTGCCGACATTAAATTTACACACGTGTAGGGTTAATGATAAGTAACCATAAAAATAAGGTAAAAAAACGCGGAAAAAAATCTGATGTTCCATACAAAAAGTTCATAGACGTTGGTCAAAATGTATGGAACATCAGTTTTTTTTACGCTTTTTTTTTCTTTGTTTTATGGTTAGGTACTGAACATTACTACACGTGTGTTAATTTAATATCGGCACCGTAGCGCCACGCTGTATACACAAATAGTTTATTAGTAAAATAAAACCACTTTCATGCGTGAATACTTGATACAAGGTTTGGAAAATAACATAGAGCAACATGTTTTTTTCACGTTCTCAGTAAAAACTCCTTGCTATTTTCTTTGCCACACTCGCACTTTTACATACTGTGTACCATAGAGATACGGTGTGAATATCTAAAAAGTGTATGTTGCTTCTGTCTGCCAGGACAAATATTTACTTATAGTATTGAAATCTTTTGATTTTGCAGAGATTTTAAAAAAGCAACAAAGTATATTTTTTTCCTAAAAACATAATAAAATATATGCCTTTATAATATTTGTTATGATAGAGAACTAGAATCAATACTAACTGTTTTGAAATTTTTAACTAAATGCGCGGGTGTAAAGGGTTATTGAATTCATGAGCCATATCTTAGGGGATCATTAAACTCATCATAATAGACAACTTGTACTATGAAATTAACACTGAAAAATAGAAAAAAAAACGGGTGTACCACAAAAATAAAAAACTATAACGCACAACGAAATGTATGGAGCAGCTGTGTTTATCCATTACTTTGATTTCATAGTAAAATTTGTTCATTATGATGAGTCGTTCATTGGACTACAATTGATTGCTCATGAATTCAATGACATACGCAAATCGAAGTTGTAGGTATATATGTATTTCCAAAAACAAGGAAAAGATAAAGGGCATTAATCTTGAAAGATTTAAATAATAAAGCGGTTCTCAAACTTTTTTGGTGATCGAACCCTTTTGGAAAGTGGACGTAAGTATTACTTGACGGAACCCTACAATAAAACAATAGTTTTTAAAAGTGCCCGTTTGTGTTGGCTTAACAAAGTATGCCAATCATTTGAATGAACAAAGTATACTCTGGTGGGTGGCGACTTAAGTTCGGCTGCGCCTCGTACGCGTCAAAACGGTCGACCAGAGAGAGGTGTTTTATTTATTACACCTACCCTACTACTAACCCAAGGGTTCCGCGGAACACACTTAGAGTATGGCTGATATAATAGACCGAAGGCCTATAATATGTATGTCAGACCGCCGCCCCGACCCGGCAGCTCGACTTGTCGGTCAGTCCGACCTGGCGATCTGTCCCACCGGTCCGAAGGCTACAAAATTAACATAGTCTCAAACTTTCGCATTTATAATAATAGTTTGATGAATGATGCTCAAAGTTCTTGAAAGTCATGAGTCACGAATTAAAAGTCTATAACAACATAAAAGAAACAAAATGTCATTTGACAAGTTATAAAAAATTTAATTTTAGTATCGCTCAATGTAGCTACTACGTACACGACTTTTATCTCCCAGGTTCACTCGCAGCTAACAAAAACCATAACAGAAAAAACCGAAATATGGAAACACAAAATATTCAATAACCTATACCTAATAGGAAGTGCGACTTCTCTCGTCAGACCTTGGAATCTGTAATGGTTCCGGTTTGGGTAAATAATTGTGTTACAGAAATTTACAGATGGCGCCTTCTGACAGACCTTCTTCTGGCAGACTTCTGTAGCATAATTAGAAAGCAGTTGCAACAGAAACCCAGAGATTGCTCGTATGCAGGTTCAAGTCCTGCCAGACGTCATAATTTTTCTTACTGTTTAAACTTATAGACATAATAACCATAACACTGTAATTTTACAAATTAATATAACGGAGTAATTAGGTACATTATTTCTTAAGTATTCTTAATTGTGAACTTATAGTATACCAACGTAATTACACGAAAATAAGTTGGTCTTACATTTTCTAACTACATGTAATTTTTTTACTAAAAGAAAAACCAGAAAAGAAGAAGAATCTTTGTATAGTAATTATGTAAAGTAGGTATTTAGACATTATCAGATATACTTAGTAGGTATATAATTATATCTGAACGTTTCGCACGGCGTCATCATGCCCCAAAATAATGAAAAAGCTACTTTGCTAAGGTACGCTGGGTACCAGATAAGTGATAAAACACTTAAGAGTAGACAAGTTGGTCACTTCTCCATAGAAACGCGGTAGTATTACTACTCCACTATGTAATTTAGTAGGTCCAAGACTAAGTATTATATCGATTAATCTGTTTTTTATCTAGGATTGTAAATTATTACGAAAGTAAAAAGTTAATAAACATGAAAGTTATGAGCCAGGAAACATCTTGTATCTTAGCTCAATTTTAACGCCACATTGGACGTAAATAAATAACATAAGGAATACGAAAACTCTAAAACAATTTATCAAGCGGCATAGTTTAGTCCATAAACATTTCAAATAACTTAAGTTGGAATAAATTAACTCAGAGTTTATTCAACCACATAACTGCAGCCAAAGGTCGACAAAAAATATTTACGCGCTCATTTATCTTTCTTTCTCCCTTTCCCACAGTTAGTTTGATGAAGAGAGCATGCTTTTTAGCCGCGCCCACCGATGAGTTCGAGCCGTCAACTTGTCGATCCTTAATTTTTCGACCGCTTCTGTCGAACACAGATTTTCGGACACAGATTTTCGACCGCGACACAGATTTTCGACCGCGACAGATTTGAAGGCACAAAGCTGCTCGAAATGGGTAACTATGACTTCTTCTCAACGCCGCCGCCGCCGTCGGTATTTACGTCTATTGTGTATCATCGGGCAGATCATTACGTGTGCACGCCATAAAAAGGCTGTAATCATTCAAATTTTTCTTATCCCCATTCCAGATATGGCTACCTCAGCATTTGCATGCGCGTGGTCCCCCGCAACGACACTGAAAGCTGGGTATTCAGAGAGCCCACTGTCAGTGTGTTTCGCGACGTCGAACGGTACGCGGTGGCTCCCAAGCCTCGGCAGGCCAAGGCACTCTTCGACGGAGACTTCCACATGGAGTTCTGCGATAACTTGAAGCAACTGCTACAGGCATACTTTAGAGACTTTAGTTTTGAAAGGTGGGTACAAACTACATAGAATTTTATAAAACCTATTTTTCGTAACTGAATAAATGAGAGGTCCTAGCAGTGCGACTTAGGAGGATAGGCGCTACTCCCAAGCCACGACTGGTCGCGGCGGTCTTCGATGATGAGTTATTTCACATGGTGTTCTGCGATAACATAAGTCATCCTTTAGAGACTTTCGTTTTGAAAGGGTGTACTACGAGCTAGGTAGATTAGGCGGTAACTATACGATCCGATTCCACCCATGAATATCGAACAATCCTGTTGTTGCAAAGGAAATTGCTACCCAAACTCAGTAAGTTCAAAAGTTAATTGGCGATCAGTGAGCAACCATTTTTTTTTGTGTTTTCGTTGACGACCTTCTTATATTTCGCTTTTCGAGTAATCTGATAATTGTTTCAAAAATCAAAGCTTACACCTTGCAGGATTCAGCTCACTTTCCCTTGACACGCGCAAATCTGCGTAACAACCTTTATTTTTGCTCTACAAAATGTGACCCTATCTTACATAGCTTTAGACTAATGGTTGATCGCAGTAAAAATGTGCCAAAAATGTGGAATAGCTTGGCATTAAGATAGTCCATGACCTTTCAAACGACTATTTCAAATAATATTCTTGTACAAATAGAAACGATTCACTGAATTTAATTAACAAACTGTCAAAATCATATTCGAACGGAAACTTGCGTTGATTAATTCTCGAGCGACATTAGGCAGTCGTGCCCATCAAGTTTAGGTACAGGGGCCTTATTATTGAATCGTAGGCAAAATTGCGCATGCGAGCGGATCCGACTTTCGAACGATATTGAACCTTATTCCAAACAATATCGTTCGAAGGTTGGCACCGCTCGCATGCGAAACTCTTGCTCTTGCGTACGATTTAAAAATAAGGCCCACGTTTAGACTTAGTTATAGTCGAAGTGATGTAGTAAGGGAAATACATAATTATTCATTGGTACTATACCACTAACCAACATACCTTCTTTTCAGCATATACAGGGGTAGTTGTAATCAGTTAGCATCCTTTTAAGGGCTTATTCTGTATATTAAAACAAACACCTTTTACTATGGGGCCAACATTGAAATCGCAAAAAAAACACAGCTGTTACATATACTATACATTGCATTGCATTGCATGCTATACATTTTGCCCAAGATCGATGAACTTTTTGTATGGAACAGCTGATATTTATTTCGCGATTTCAATGTTGGACCCATAGTAAAAGTTGTTTGTTTTGATGTACAGAATATGCCCTTAAAAGGATGCTAACTGATTAGAACTAACCCTTTATATCATTGGAAGTGGCAAGCCAATGAAGGTGTACCCCTCTGCCAGAAGGTATGTGGTCACCTACCATAATTATACCTTGCAGTGTTGCGAGTTTGTTTAAGTGTGCGTTCGTACGAATAGGCATATGTTTTATTAGTGTGAAAAAACTAGAAAATGTGTGTCAAGCGTATTTACCACGTCCCCCGAAAAAAATGGTTGAAATTGACGACGTTGGCATCGCCAATAGTAACATATGCTCGGTAAAGGGCAAAAAGAACGAATTTTAACGTCATTTAGCAAATAATTAGGACTTTTGTATAAAAGTGATTCTGTCTGGGGCAGTTTTCAGTACGTACCTATATATAAAAAGATACAGTATAATTAACATATTAAATTAACATTCACACTCCTAGAAGGTAGGAGTAGGCGGTTCCAAAAGCTCTTTTAATACTTGGCGAGTATTTTATTCCAAATCATAATAATATGAAACAGGAGAAAATAGAGCAAAATAGAAAATGTTAAAGAACAATACGCGTTTTTATAATAAAATCGACCATTTCTTCTTTTATTTTGAGCTCCTTTTTTCGGGGCAATGTGGCGCACTTAAACAGAGTGTTTGAAAGCGCCACAAATTAAATTTACACAATCCTTTTTCTACAAATTGGCGAGCGTATTAAACAAAGCATTTTAAATTAAAATTTTACTCATTTAAGTAAAATATTTCCAGCTATTCCATTTGTATAAACGAGTCAGGACAATTTTAATGTTGACTTAGTTTTTATTACGTGATTCATAAAATGTTTTGCTTGTATTATACAGCGTGGCGCTACGGTGCCGACATTAAATTAACACACGAACACGTGTAGGATTAATGATCAGTAACCATAAAAATAAAGAGAAAATAACGAGAGAAAAAAACCAGATCCATACAAAAAGTTCATAGTTCTATCTAGAGTTTCTATCTATCTATCTAAAAGTTCATCGACGTTGGTCTAAATGTAAAAGAAATGTATATATAAAACGATGTAAAAGGATCAAAATTCAATAAAACTATTCGAAGTGTATCTAAAAAAAAAGTATCTGTAATATTTGTATATACAGGGTTAGTTCTAATCAGTTAGCATCCTTTTAAGGGCATATTCAGTACATCAAAACAAACAACTTTTACTATGGGGCAACATTGAAATCGCGAAAAAACTATCAGCTGTTCCATACAAAAAGTTCATCGACCTTGGGCAAAATGTATGGAACAGCTTTTTTGTTTTATTATACGGGAATACTCACGTTTAATTAAATCGGATACTCTGACTATAGTTTCGATCACATCCGGTGACCTTTTTCAAAGAGTGAAAACAGAGCCCGACGCGCGTGCAGCTGCGTCCTGCTTGCTTGTGTTTGCTTATGGAACAGCTGTTTTTATTTTCGCGATTTCAATATTGGCCCCATAGTAAAAGTTGTTTGTTTTGATGTACAGAAGTTGCCCTTAAAAGGATGCTAACTGATTAGAACTAACCCTGTATACCTGATGATATTATGTATATATTTGTATACCTACTTATCAATAGTAAATAATATGTTTTGCTATGATATGTTTTGTTTTGTTTTGATATGGTTGCGTGGCCACTGTAGCTGCCTGCTACGACGCGACCGACGTAGCGACGTAGCGCTCCGGCGCGGCGGCGGCGGCAGCCGCGTGGTACGAACTACGAAGCGTAGCACGGCCATGTAAAATTTAAGGTCGGTTGTATTTCTCATTTATAAAACTAGATCAAATCTGATAAAATGTTTTAAATCAACCATATTAGTAATGGAATTATGGGCTTTACGGAAGACAATTAACACAGAGCTTGAAATAATAAAGCTAAGAACTTATCTGAAGGCAAATTACCACTTAGGGTAAATATACAAGCCGTAGAGTTGATTTTTACAAAATCAATCTCGTCGGTTGCTGTACAAGTCTCTGATAAAATTAGTTTTAATCTTGCATCATAAGCAATAACATTTTTTCGTCAAAGTTTGTTCGTTAACCGAAGTATTGTAAGTATATACATAACTTTAAAAAATATTCAGCCTGTGATTAAATATAAGTAATCGTATTAAAAGTTTCCAGATTTTAATTAAAAGAGAAAATTAAATTGGAAAGTAATATATTTGTGAAAAAAAATCTAATTAAACAGTGTGCAAAAGTTTGTTGTTTAACATTTTTTAATAAATTAAATGGCATATTTTAGGTGAAATTGTTTTAATTTCAATATTTTATGCATGACGAATAAGAGAGAAAAGTGCAGAGAATATTATTAGAAAAAAACATGTTGTCAGACATTATTATGAATGACTATCGTCCATTATCTTACTCCAGAGATGGCAGGCGACATTTATGAATTCCCATATTTGTTTTATTTACGAGTACATTACGAAATTATAAAAAATACAGATTCTTTTTTAAAATGTGCAGAGAATACATTAAAGGTAAAAAAAACATTCCAAGTCTCAAAGAAATTTCTTAAAATATACTGACTTCATTTAATTTTAAAGATGATATAAATCAGTTTATCATAACTAAGCAGATTCAATTTCTAAATTAACCTATTAGATTCCAGTACGAAATATTTTAAGCGAAGTTTTACTCACTCGTTTGACTTTATTTGTGATAATGTTTTTCGAAAATGTGAATAACTGTGTTAAAATAGTTTTGTTATGTTCAATGTTTGGTTTATCTTATAATTTTATAATTAGCTTTCTACACCAATTTATAAGTGTAAAGTCAAACTATGTAACTATAGCTGTTTAATTTCCAAATTATATAGGAAAAATAAATTATAAAGCTTCCTCTACATAAGACAGATGTAGCTATGAGAGATTGCAGCAATCGAAACCGGAAGACAGATTGTAAAACCACATAGGCGTCAACATGAAGCTTTAAAATGGAAATGTCTTATGAGATTGATTTACTTCCTACATTTACATTTTGGTGAAGTGAAACTCCGGCAGTATTTATTAGTTACATATATATTCTAAAACCATCTATACACATATTTAATGAGTAAACTTAATTTATGTAAAAGTCAGATTGACGCATACCTACGAGCCTACGACAGTATGCACGAAGTATGAGAAGTATGCTAACATGCTACTTATAACATTGATATCTGCCTCTCAAAACTTAGAACAGTATGGTAACACTCATGACATTGTCGTCTACTGCTCAAAACAGAACAGTATGGTAACATGCCACTCATGACATTGTCGTCTACTGCTCAAAACAGAACAGTATGGTAACATGCCACTCATGACATTGTCGTCTACTGCTCAAAACAGAACAGTATGGTAACATGCCACTCATGACATTGTCGTCTACTGCTCAAAACAGAACAGTATGGTAACATGCCACTCATGACATTGTCGTCTACTGCTCAAAACAGAACAGTATGGTAACATGCCACTCATGAAATTGCCGTCTGCTGCTCAAAACAGAACAGTATGGTAACACGCCACTCATGACATTGTCGTCTACTGCTCAAAACAGAACAGCATGATAACATGCCGCTCATGACATTATTATCTACTGCTCAGAACTTAGAACAGTATGTTAACCTACCACTTATAACATTGTCATCTGCCACCCAAAACTTAGAGTAGTATGGTAACCTGCCACTGACATTAAACAGTAGCTATGCTCAGCTACCTCTCATGGCGTTGTAAATTATAGTCACCTGTTACTCATGATATTATACAATAAACATTTTACATTATGCTTACTTGCCACTACATGATATTGCACTATGTGCTCACCTGGCCACTGATGACATTGTACACTACGCTTACCTCCCGCTCGTGACATTTTACAGTATTCTCACCTGCCATTCATGACATTGTACAGTACACTCAACTCTGACTCATGACACTTAACAGTATGCTCACCTGCCACTCATGCCATTGTAAAGTACACTCAACTCTGACTCATGACACTTAACAGTATTCTCACCTGCCACTTATGACATTGTACAGTACACTCAACTCTGACTCATGACATTTAACAGTATCCTCACCTCACTCATGACTTTGTACAGTACACTCAACTCTGACTCTATGACATTTAACAGTATGCTCACCTGCCACTCATGACATTGTACAGTACACTCAACCCTGACTCATGACACTTAACCTTCTGCTCACCTGCCACTCATGACATTGTACAGTATCGGGTTGACAGTCGCCGACACGTAGTACAGCGCTCCGGCCACGTTGAAAAGGTGTTCGTTGATGACGTGGAACTGCGGCAGCCGGTAGCCGTAGATGTAGAAGAGGCGCTGCACGTGGAACGGCACCCAGCAGACGAAGAACGCAATCACCACAGCCGCTGGTGGTTAGAAAAAAACATATAAAGTATAAATTACGGTATCACAGAACTTTGTTGAAGTAGAAAGTCAAAAAGAATAGGATGTGAGAGTAAAACAAAAACAAAAAAAAAACAAGCGACATTAAACAATTATGGGACCGTAAACATACATTAAATAATATAGTCATAGGACCTTGTGCTTTTTTGAAGTCAGTAAAAAAATAGGTATATCTTAGCTTCAGCGCTTATAAATGGGCCTGCCACAAACTGAGTAAAGAACTAAAAACTACACTGGACAGCTTTGCAGTGTAGTTTTTAGGCGTTAGACGTCTTCAGGCTGATTGATTATTCACAAATTTCAATGTTTAGTGATATTTCATCATAGGCTGATTCAAACTTAATGGCGGTTGTAAAGTGTGTTGCAAGCGAGACTTAGCGATTGTACGCACACCGCACGCCTAATTTTCGCTACGGCGGCGCAGCGTCTCGCGCCTAAGTTCACAGCCGCCACTAAGTTTGAATCAGCCTTTATAAGTTTCACGAATCTGGCACAGAATTTACAGTTCACTAGACAATTTTACAGGTGTCAGTTTCAGACACAAAGGTAACGACTGAGAATTTAAGGTGTCAGATTAATATTTCATGTCTTAGAAAAAGTAATTTGGATAAAGGATAGAAAACGAAGCGACGTTTTTGTGGAGAATTGAAATGCGAGCAATTTTTTATAGTTCGTAAGAATACAGCCTAAAACTACTTATTTAGAGACTTGTGTACATTTTATTGTAGTCGTATACTTTGGGAGATTAGGCGCTTAAATTTCATGGGTTCGAACTTCGATTACCTACTGAAGAAAGAAAAAATATAGTGCAGCGTAGTGTGTGTGTGAACACACAGAGTGTGTTTTGCACACACACTTAGGTACTCGTTATTATTAATAACAGCTGTGGCCAGGGCCATTATCATAGCTGTTATACCGATTTACGGAATGCCTAAACACCGTATTTTATTAAAATGATTAATTCAATACACGATTCGTTTATTTTTCGCTATAGAACAAGAAGCCACTTTTATGAAATTATGACTTATATATATTATAAAATGTTTTTTGAAACAATTAAAAATGCCCTACCGTCTTGAGTTGTAGGTATCTAAGAACACTCTGGATCAAGTCACCTTTCATATAAAAAAAACTAAATCAAAATCAGTTCATCTGTTTGGAAGATACGATGACACATACAAATACACAGATATTATGTATTATAAGTATGTATTTACAACAAAAAAAAAGTATTCTATCAGCTATCTGGTTTCCATATTACACGATTTGCTTCGTTTGGGGCTAGATAGCGCTGTCTTAAATGTCCACCGATATTTAATTTATTTATTTACAAGTTTACATAAGTTAAACTTATGCCATTAAAAATAAAACGAAGCGCACGTACAGTAAATTATGTTTTTGTTTCGTTTTATGTGGACTGAAATATAAACAATTGAGGTGATTTTGGTATTATCAGAATTTATTTTAGCTTAGAGATAAAAGGATGTTGCTCAGACATCAATGTAAACAGTTTCTTACAATAACTTTAGTATCGAAACTACTAGGCAAGTAAAACATAGCTTGTAGAGCAATTTGAAAAGCAACTTGTAGAGCAACTTGTAGAACAACTTATAGAGCTACTTGTAGAACAACTTGTTTGCTATGTTGAATAATTTAATAGAAGTTTACCAGAGAGATAATATAATTGCGTATAATTCACGTGAAATTTCACGTGATACTCTGACCATAGTTCCGATCACGATCGAGGAGTGAAAACAAAGCCCGACGCACGTGCGGTCGCGTCCTGCTTCAGACGGACGCATCGCGGTAAATATCCAATTATTGTAAGTACTTTCTTAGCTGATATATCTACTTATTTTCGACTAAAAGTAAACCTAAGCTTAATGAACTCAGAACGCTCAGAACTATCGCTTCTCATAAAGTGCAAGCTGGTCAACGTTTACGATGTGTGGCCGGGGCGTGGGATATATTAAATATCCCACGCCACACCCACACATTTGTATAAATTTCCCTCATACAAGCTTGAAAATAGGGTAACGGACTCGTGTCTCCCCTGATTACCCCCCTGGGGGAGACATCAGTAATTTTCAGTCCTGTCGTGATAATGTGTTTGATAACTTTTATTTTTTTATTTATTTAAGAGTCAACAAACAGTGCACAGCAAAATATTATGTTAAAGTAGTATTAATAATAAGCTAGGTAGCTGGTGCACCAGCAACGTTGACCACAGATGAAGTATTAATAATAAGCTAGGTAGCTGGTGCACCAGCAACGTTGACCACAGATGAAGTATTAATAATAAGCTAGGTAGCTGGTGCACCAGCAACGTTGACCACAGATGAAGTATTAATAATAAGCTAGGTAGCTGGTGCACCAGCAACGTTGACCACAGATGAAGTATTAATAATAAGCTAGGTAGCTGGTGCACCAGCAACGTTGACCACAGATGAAGTATTAATAATAAGCTAGGTAGCTGGGCACCAGCAACGTTGACCACAGATGAAGTATTAATAATAAGCTAGGTAGCTGGTGCACCAGCAACGTTGACCACAGATGAAGTATTAATAATAAGCTAGGTAGCTGGTGCACCAGCAACGTTGACCACAGATGAAGTATTAATAATAAGCTAGGTAGCTGGGCACCAGCAACGTTGACCACAGATGAAGTATTAATAATAAGCTAGGTAGCTGGTGCACCAGCAACGTTGACCACAGATGAAGTATTAATAATAAGCTAGGTAGCTGGTGCACCAGCAACGTTGACCACAGATGAAGTATTAATAATAAGCTAGGTAGCTGGTGCACCAGCAACGTTGACCACAGATGAAGTATTAATAATAAGCTAGGTAGCTGGTGCACCAGCAACGTTGACCACAGATGAAGTATTAATAATAAGCTAGGTAGCTGGTGCACCAGCAACGTTGACCACAGATGAAGTATTAATAATAAGCTAGGTAGCTGGTGCACCAGCAACGTTGACCACAGATGAAGTATTAATAATAAGCTAGGTAGCTGGGCACCAGCAACGTTGACCACAGATGAAGTATTAATAATAAGCTAGGTAGCTGGTGCACCAGCAACGTTGACCACAGATGAAGTATTAATAATAAGCTAGGTAGCTGGGCACCAGCAACGTTGACCACAGATGAAGTATTAATAATAAGCTAGGTAGCTGGGCACCAGCAACGTTGACCACAGATGAAGTATTAATAATAAGCTAGGTAGCTGGTGCACCAGCAACGTTGACCACAGATGAAGTATTAATAATAAGCTAGGTAGCTGGGCACCAGCAACGTTGACCACAGATGAAGTATTAATAATAAGCTAGGTAGCTGGTGCACCAGCAACGTTGACCACAGATGAAGTATTAATAATAAGCTAGGTAGCTGGGCACCAGCAACGTTGACCACAGATGAAGTATTAATAATAAGCTAGGTAGCTGGTGCACCAGCAACGTTGACCACAGATGAAGTATTAATAATAAGCTAGGTAGCTGGTGCACCAGCAACGTTGACCACAGATGAAGTATTAATAATAAGCTAGGTAGCTGGTGCACCAGCAACGTTGACCACAGATGAAGTATTAATAATAAGCTAGGTAGCTGGGCACCAGCAACGTTGACCACAGATGAAGTATTAATAATAAGCTAGGTAGCTGGTGCACCAGCAACGTTGACCACAGATGAAGTATTAATAATAAGCTAGGTAGCTGGGCACCAGCAACGTTGACCACAGATTAAGTATTAATAATAAGCTAGGTAGCTGGTGCACCAGCAACGTTGACCACAGATGAAGTATTAATAATAAGCTAGGTAGCTGGTGCACCAGCAACGTTGACCACAGATGAAGTATTAATAATAAGCTAGGTAGCTGGGCACCAGCAACGTTGACCACAGATGAAGTATTAATAATAAGCTAGGTAGCTGGGCACCAGCAACGTTGACCACAGATGAAGTATTAATAATAAGCTAGGTAGCTGGTGCACCAGCAACGTTGACCACAGATGAAGTATTAATAATAAGCTAGGTAGCTGGTGCACCAGCAACGTTGACCACAGATGAAGTATTAATAATAAGCTAGGTAGCTGGTGCACCAGCAACGTTGACCACAGATGAAGTATTAATAATAAGCTAGGTAGCTGGGCACCAGCAACGTTGACCACAGATGAAGTATTAATAATAAGCTAGGTAGCTGGGCACCAGCAACGTTGACCACAGATGAAGTATTAATAATAAGCTAGGTAGCTGGGCACCAGCAACGTTGACCACAGATGAAGTATTAATAATAAGCTAGGTAGCTGGGCACCAGCAACGTTGACCACAGATGAAGTATTAATAATAAGCTAGGTAGCTGGGCACCAGCAACGTTGACCACAGATGAAGTATTAATAATAAGCTAGGTAGCTGGGCACCAGCAACGTTGACCACAGATTAATGCACCAGCAACGTTGACCACAAAATAAAAAATAAATTGTTCAAAATTCAACACCCTCCCAAAAGACCCACACGTAATAGTCTAGAATGTACCTATGAACCATTGTACCTATCGGACTATATCCACCACGCTGTTGGTGGCTGTTGCGGTTTGGATTCACATAAGCCATTACATAATTCATTTTTTTTTAAATTGTTTGGCAGTTATAAATTGAGCTATGTAATTAATTCTCTAAGACAAAAAAAAACAAAAAACAAAAAAATCTTCTCCAGACGTATACAGGTTTCTTCACCGAAAAGCCAGTGGTATTTAAAGTTAGAACATTGACTCCAAATAGCCCAATGGTACGGGCCTGGGTTTATAGCCTCGATTTAAAACCGTCGGGGCTTATTTTTGGCCGTGGTATTTTTACTTGACGAAAATCAATCTAGTTTTGAATTTACTCCCAATTTTGTAGCAAAGGTCGCCTTTAGTAGGAATCAACGTAAAATTTTCAGCATTCCATTCTGAGGGACGCTACGAAAGGCCAGTGCGGACCGTAAGCTTAATTAAAATTTGCAAACGTTTATGATTTTAGGAAATAATTTAATTGCTTATGCCGCTATAATTTTATAGAATCTGTAGTAAATTTGCTTCTGGAAATAATCTGCTTATTTACGATTTCCCTTATCCTTATTTAAGGTTTTGTTACGTACGTTTAGGTATAGCTGAGGAAAGGATAAATCGTTTGATTGTCAATTTGGAAGTTGGGTTGTGTGTATGCGGGCGTGTTCAAACTCGCCTTCTTACACGCTTATCATAGACGATATGAAGTCAACGTTTTTGATATGAAGTAATGAGACGAAGGACGCTCAACTGACGGTAAGTGATAGCTATAAAATCACTGAAAATTGAGAACGGGACCGGGTAACAAACTCCAGGACAACACTTTAAAGGATGTCATGTAGTGGTCAAAGGTAAGTATGCTGATGATGATGATGATGACATCAGTTTAATGCCAAGATAAAGTCGCTCAGCGAGCTATGGAAAGAGCTATGCTCGGCGTTTCTCTAAGTCTAAGGGATCGTAGGAACGAAGTAGCGTAATTCGCCAGAGAACCCAAGTGACTGATATTGTTCAGCATATTAGAAAGCTGAAATGCATTGATCTGAAATGGCAGTAGACTGGCCATAACTGTCGCAGAACAACTGATGTAGAGGCATCTATTTTTAGACGTCTGACCTGAGAATCTCGGTATCTAGCTTTTTTTTTAAGATTCACTATCTGGACATGCGCCATGCATAAAAATCTTTGCGTGTCCAGATGACGTAATAACAAGTAATACCTATTTTCAACCGACTTCAAAAAAGGAGGTTCTCAATTCGACTGTATGTTTTTTTCTTGGAGGATCTTTCTCTCTCTTTCGTTTTTTTTGTATGTATATTTAATAATAATACGCTTTAAAAAAAAGTACAACCGACTTCAACTTCGAATACCTGGACTTCACCAACTGGACAAGTAAACCTGTGTCCAGCACAGCACCCCGTGTCGAGTTGGTGAAACCTCCAAGAATTCAACCATGACAGTAAAACCACGCTAACAATTATTAAAAAAACGCTTTACCCCTGACCCGGTGCCCGAATTCTTTCCCAAAGTTCTACAAAGGACCCTACATCATTTTGAACGATACAACATTCAAAACTCTGGACATGAGTATAATTTACTGAATACCGTTTGCGTTTATTTTTAGTACCGTGGGAGTAAATAAAATTGTTCTACAGAGTTACTTAGGGCGTTTTAAACGTCTGTGTTTATTATTTGACGCGTTAACGCCCCCACAGCATGTTGGAGCCAGTTCTCTATCAAATCAAACTTCCACAGCAACTGTTATAAGACATTTAGTAAGTTATACCACTTCGAAATTTGAAAAGTCCTAAGCTAGACATATTGAGTTAGTACTAAATCTGCAGCCAGCACGGAACCACCGGAGGATGGGCAGCAGCGTCCACTCGGTTAACGGTACCCAGAGAAATTACTGGGTATGAAGATATTTAACATGTTATATCACAGGGTGACGAGCGCAGTGCAGTGCGGCGCAGGATTGTGATCGCAAGCTCACAATTATGGCACTGCTACTGTTAGTGGCAGGCGTGACGCTTACAACCAGGCGAACGTCTTGCTCGTCTCGTCACTTGAAAATATAAAAAAAATATAAAAAACGATGGTGAACATTCTGCGATCCCGAAGCCGCCTGCCAAGCGTGGGGATTATGGCGACCCCTCTCTATTAAAGGAGTAGGCCTTCGTCTAGCAATGGACGTCTTCAGGCTGATGATGATTTACTGGGTAACGCGGTTGAGAGGAGGTCATTAGGCTCACCATTATGAACAACTTTCAATTAAGTACTACAGAATCAGTTTTTATATCTTTCAGCCTTTTTTAAATAATATAGGCCCATTTCTTAACCTTCGCTTCGGGCAAATAGCCCCGGGTCAAAATACCTACAAATTTGAATCTGGTTTGACTTCTTATCAAATATTCAACATTTGCGACTTGTTTCATTAAAACGTTCTCAGATTTTTAAAAAATTCTGAATACTCTCGCATTTAAGGTTGATTCCGCGCAATTTAAATTATAAAATGTTGGTTTTCCTCGAAAATCATGCCTTCTATAATTACTTTGTAATCGGAAGCAGCTTTGATAATCTAGAAGATATTATAATACCTTTTACGAAATGAGAATCTTCAAGCTTCTTACGTAAATTACATTTTCACACCACCTGCTCGACAATGTCCAATTACATATCATGCAACCTCAACGTAAAGTAAAGCATTATTTCTTAAGGGATATAAAGTTGTATGAAACTCACCAAGGAATAAACTGATTTGAATTTGGAACGTGAAATTCGGTAAAATAAATATAAATTATAATTTATATAAAGTAAAATAATGCCCATATGGCATTGTAAAGAGGTTTGTTCGAAAATCGAAATGGCCACTATAGCAGGGGCTGTACCGTGAACCACTTATTGAGCCTATTTGGTATAGGCTCAGCTGCCGACGCTGCCCGACTGTGAACTTTATCGAACCGCATTACAGTTCGCGGTCGCGCAGCTTCGGTAGCTAAACCTATTCGGTCCCGCAATAAGCGTTCATGGTACGGCCCCAAAACTAAAAAGAAAGAAATGTGTTTACAAAGAATGTGAAACAAGAGACGGTGTTTGGTCCTGTGATTGTCAGTGAATTTTAATTTATGGAGCCCTGGCTTTTTATTGTCTCGCAGAAGGTGTGAAAAGTAGAGTATGCTCTTCTGGAATAAAGCCTGTCTTCGTCTTGGGAAGCTTGAAACCCCTCGCTTCACTCAGGACTCAGGACTCTATATAACTCCCTCGCTACGCTCGGAAGTTAACACTAGACTACCTGGTTACGCTCGGGTTCAATATGCCACCCGCGACGTAAGACACTGCTTTATTAGTGCATAATCTACTATTTCCTATAGGACAGCTGCTGATTTTGTATCGCGATTTCAAGGTCGGTCCTATGGTAAAAGTTTATCATCATTGTTAACAACTTCGTCTATGCAATGAAATCCTTTCGGCTTAGCTTACGTTTCCATATAATCCCGTTTAATATGTTTTTTGTGAATCATCGTCAGCCACTCAACTCCAACTCACTCTCCCTTCTTTGTTTACTCTTTTCAAGAATGCAAATCTCTTGGGAAAAGTTACTGTTATCTCCTCTGAATGTTTATTGTTTAGTGTGTGCTAGTACTTACATGCTTTTAGAATGTTTTTTTGTGTTTAGTGTCATAGTGAGTAGGTAAGTATTACCCACTATTATTTTTGCATGCCGCAAGGCAGAATATGGTGCACTTTACCCATTTATTTACCATCTTTATAATCTACCAATATGAGCAATAAAGACATTATTATTATTATACCTAATGATATTCTGATATTCAACCACACGCACAATCTGTTTTCAATACCATCTAATTATTATTGTGAAGAAAAATTATTACCGAGTGCGAAAAGCGAAGCTCGGGAGGAATGGCTCATTGAGCAAATAGACAGCAAAGCTTGGGGAAGTCGAGTGGCGCGACAGCCCCGCGACAATGCTATCGAGATGAAATATGTTTTGTTTGTGAACAAATAAGAAGAAATACTCGACATTTTCATTTCCTTCAGCAAATAACACGTGGGAAGAATGAAAATAAATTTTTACAATTACTGGCAGCTGTTTAGGTAGGTACTGCTATCTATTTAGGGTTCGTACTTCGTACCCTAAGGTACAGCCTTGCCGTACATGGGACACGCGCTACTTCCGACTCCAGTTTTCATACATTTTATTGAAGCATTTGACGGTAGAAATGGCTGTCGTGCGCTTCCGCTTCTCAAAAGCCGCTTCTAGCATCAGACGGCGGCGTTTTGTGGATGAGGCTCGTACCCCGTGTGCTAACTACACTTATTACTACACTAAAAGTTGTTCATTTCGACGAGTTTAATGGCCCCTTATGGTAGTGCTAATGAATTCACTTTAACATCACACAATTTCACACTGTATACTGGTACGTACGTGTAATTGAGGATGACTGGATTCACACGTTTTTATACATATACAAATAGATAGATTAAATCTAAATTTTATAGCGCAGGTAGGCTACCTACCTATAAAAAGTCTCTGTAACGTTTTGGAAAAGCGTAAGCTTTTCAAAAAGCTTCACAAGAAGTATACGCTTTAAATAAAACACAAAGCAACACAAAGGTTGTCTGGAAGAGATCGCTAAAGGTTGCCGGGAAGAGATCGCTTTTAGCGATAAGGCCGCCAATTGTACAACTAGTTTTAAGTTCCTGTTTTGTGTTGTGATCATCATGAATGTTATCATTTCTTTTGGTGTGTACAATAAAGAGTTAATCTATCTATCTATCTATCTATCATTTATACAGAAAAACCAATAAAACTAGAAACAGCACATTAAACTAAAATATTATACTGATTCAACTTCGTAAAAACTGAGAATGAAACGATATTTTCTTTATTCTGCTCATTCGCTGATATTCCATTTGAAAGATGTCAGTTTCATTCGTTGTTACAAAAATGTTTATGAATAGTCAATTTCCAGATAACTATATCTTTTAGCCCTCGGAAAAATAAACATTTTATTTTGAATCCTTGTTCTGTGTTCAATTTCCTGTCATGTACGTACTGTTAGCTCTCTAGCATCTCGTTTAACGTTTGAACAAAAGTAAATTGTTTACATTTGAAATTCATGACGATTTTCTTATGAAAGTTCTTTCATGAATATAATTACGGTTTACAATTTCAGAAAAATTAGGTGACTAATGGAAATGGAAATTCTATTTTATATTCCAATAGCTGCGTCCCGCGGTTTCACCCGCGTGATGATATAAACCGGGGATGACGGTGATAATAAAAGAAGCTTAGTTACCTATATTTTATTCTGGGAAATAGCTTTCTCCGCTCCGACTTTGATCCAAAGACATTCAGCCGTTATGGCGTGAAGAGGTAAAACACACGCGCACACACACACAAAATCCGGGCAAAAAAGGGGCGACTTAAATGCCGCATAGTAATGACCGCAATAATGCATTATGTTTAGGTAGGCAATGCATGGAGAAAGAGTATGTCTAGGTCTGTCTGTCCTCCTTTTATGTTAAAAACTCTTCAAATTTGTCTAGTACTCCTCTGATCACGGCGGTAAAAAACGGGGCGTTTTTGCGACTTTAAGTAAGTAAGTAAGTAAGTTCGTATAGGCCGAGTGGCCAGCCCTAGTGTCAGAGTTAATGTGCCGCCCGAAGGCCTCTGACATGGCTGACGGTTGTTGTTATAGAAACTAGTACAACCGGGACCAACAATTTAACGTGTCATCCGATCCACGGTAGCGCTCAGAAATAAATGCCACTCACGGTCACTCATACGAAGACTGACCGGACCGTCCGTTGCTTAACATCGGTGATCGTTTAGAATCACCTGGACAAGCTACGCCACAAGCGCTTCGACTTTTACGAGCGACTTTTGGAGGGTCATATTTTCATCAGCAATTAGTTGATGAAAAAAAGAAAAACGAAGGGACATGCCTATAGCTGACCTAAATTCTAGTAAAAGAACTCTTTTCTCTAGAGGCATTATTTAGGAAGGAAATAGGGGAATACGTTTGTATGGAGAATCGCGGATCAGATTCCCTCTTAATGCTGCTCATTTTGCTAATCAATGTTCTGGATACCGCTGCAATGATCATGGAATTTTTTTTTTCATTACGTCTTCTTCGAAGTCATTCTCTGTTACTTACCATGAAAAAAAAACTACTTATCACAAAGGTGGACACAATTTAAGTTTATCGACCATCGATTACGAAAATACAAAGATAAATAATAATAAATATCGCAGGACATTTTTTCACACAGCGCCATCTAGCCCCAAACTAAGCAAAGCTTGTAATATGGAATCTAGATTGCTGATAGAATACTTATATACATTTATTTTTTGTAAATACATACTTATAATACATACACAGAACAAACATTTATGTTCGTCACATAAATGTTTGCCCTTGGTGGGGATCGAACCCACGCCCTACAGCTCTGAAGGCAGACACGCTACCGCTGACCTATATAGCAGTCAACTCAGATAACTTCACTTAGAAAGATATCATTGCATCCATTTAAACCAGTAGTTCTGTGATCAGTAGAGCTCGCGAACTGAGACCTCACGACCTACATTTCACGACTTCTTACCGATTTTGCTCACATTCTAAATTCTTGTTCAGAATTGAGTACCGAATTTTCTGACAAATGTTATCAAAATCGGCCGGTAAATGGCGCTGCCGCGCACTTCCCACGTTTTTGGGGAAATACTTACCAAATAATAAGGTTTTTAAAAAAAATACGGACTTCTACTTCGAATGACATCTTAGGAAACCTGGATGACATCTTCATATTTGGTAGTAATTTTAATTTAAAAACCAGACTACTAAACCGATTTCGATAAAATGTATATGGGACCATCCCTGAAGTATTACCTACCAAACAAATATAATCATCAAAATCAATTCATAATTGGCGGAGTAATTGCGTAACATACATACAAAAATATATATATACATACAGTCGAATCGAGAACCTCCTGTTTTGAAGTCGGTTGAAAAAAAATTGTAATTGTCTAACCATGAAATCTAACGTGGTATTGACATATTTTCGTTTTATTTATACGATTGATCATGATAATCAATAAATAAATTAAAAACTCATATAATTTTGCAATGCGTCGTTAATTTTCGGAACACCGCTCCGTATCCGCATTTGTCAGCCGAAAATAACCTTTTTAATTTCCCACGAAAGCTGAATTTCTTATAAATTATTATCAATCTTCTTATTAGCTAAAATATCGATCCACATATTGACCCGATATCACTTGAAATGATGAGCTGCGAATTTCGGAAGACGTAATAAAAAAACGTGACAAGACGATCCGGCATCTTCTGCGACACTTTCTATTAAACACGTGACTGGCTGTGCTCGTAAAGCAAATGGTAGCCCGTTTATGTTGTAAGGAATCAGAAATTGCTTTTTTAACCGACTGAGAAAGTCTGGGAAAGAGAGTAGGTTCTGTGTAAACTCACTGCACGCATTTAAAAAACAATTGACTCAACATATTCTAGCAGTTAAATCAAATGCTTGAAGTGGGTCCATTGAATTTTATGTTTGGCTTTGATTAATTCCTGTTAAACTAGAACTGCTAACTATTTACCTATTAATGGATTTTATTTGTTTTTGTGTACCTATTTATGCGGCAACGAACGCCATATATATTTGTTGTTAAATAATGTTATCACGTAAGTGACAATTTGTCTTTGTTGATAATAAAAATCTTTAAACCTATCTTCAGGGTTTGCCTCTTCTTAACTTTCAATGAGTTGGTAGTCATCTCAGCGACGTGGTCGAGTCGCCACTTTTAATTTATATATTATATTTAGTCAATTCAGCCGGAATTTAGTATTGTCATGTCATGTCAAAGAAACAAATAGGTTTAAAAAAAATATTATGACCTACGGCAGGACTCGAACCTGCATACGAGCAGTCTCTTTGTGTTTCTGTCCCAACTGCTTTACCAGTCAAGCTACAGAAGTCTCTGCCTTGGATGCCAAATTTCGCATACTGTTCAAGCTACCAAGTAAAAAGTATGGAAACACTAAGTAAACACTTCCATAAGTGTGGAAACACTTCATACAAAATATTCAAAAAAAAAGAAACAAGCGTTTCAAATTGTTCAGGGTTATTTAAATAAAAAAAAATGTTTTGTTCGTTTACATGATTATATAACTTTAGAGGTAGACCAAAAGGTGGTTTATTAAATAATAAATAAAACAGTTATCAAAATCATCTATTGTACCTATGGCGGGATAGTTTGTTTTTTAAATTTTTCCTTATAATAGAGATTTATGAGAACTGAATAATCGAAGAAACAACTATTCTATAGTATACTCTGTTGTATAAAAATGTTCTGTTGTTGAAACAACTATTCTATAGTACTCTACTATTGCTCTTGTATCAGATAGAAATAGATCCGTATCCACAGGCAGATGAAGTTCGAACGGGCGTAAGTATTATAAATGCGAAGTCTGTTGTACGTTTGTCTCTCTTGTGCAGACAAAGCAATGGATTGCCGTGTTTTTTTGCCTTGAGACAGGGATATAGTCGTAGCTGGAGGCCGGAGTACGTGACTTATTATACCTACAGGAAAATATACGGGTGGCCTGGGATTATCCACATGAATGAAACCATGGGGAGTAGCTAATGACTTAGATAGAACATGCTATTAATCTACCGAGCAGACATTTTGTCCTAAGACAATAGTGTCAGTAAAAAAACAGTCAATTCTAAGTCTTGCTCACACGCTCGAACTCGCAAAGGTTCCGTACTATCACAATTTTTATTTTATTTTTTTTACCAATTTAATTGTGATTTTTTGTTCAATTTGGAATCTTTATATGCTAGGCTAACTCGCTCTTGTCGCTTAAGTACGTATTTGTTCTTATACTCTAGAATTTACACTATAAAATAATAGATTTGGCGCTTCTATTTATTACAATAAGCCCCCTTTTTATTTTCCTTTTATTCTTTACTAGCAGCACCCTGCGGTACCACCTGCGATTCCCAAGACATAATATGTGTTATTCACATGTTATTAGTGTAAAACATCTATATCATATTTCATCCAAATCCGTTGAGCCGTTTTTGCATGATTGAGCAACAGACATCTAGATAATTATTCAAACATAGAAAGTCTCACATTTATAATATTATTATATTATAGGAATTGGTGGAAAGTGGAAAAAAATTAGTAATTAACCCCGCGGTATGGAAGATCTCGTATCTATTTGGGAGCGGGGCGAATTTCTTCCGTACGCGGACGAAGTCGCGGGCGATCTCTAGCTTATCGTATTAATTACTCAGAGCAACGCATTTTCTGTTAATTTCAAACTCTACGTACCTTCCTTAGAAAGATACATGTCGGATGGACGGATAGACAGACAGACGACGTCTGTTAACTAATAGGGTCCCGCTGGACACTCCTCGGATACGGAACCCTAAAAACGAAGTTACGGGTAATACCGTGACAAGCAGCAAGTAGATACCGATTATATAACGATTTATATTTGGATAAGTGATAAAGGCCCTTGTGTAGATGAGACTTAGGTACTGAATCTAACACTAGGTGATTGACGAAGGTTGTGACAAGAAGGTACCTAGATTAGGCTAGACATATATTTTCTTACCTAGATAATATCTGTTAGATATTATATTATAAGCTATATCTAATTGATCGACTGGAATTTTTGGAATGATGCCAATGTCGGGCTTTGTTCTGATTGATTGATAAACAATTATACCTATACCTATTTTTTACTCTAGCCATTGTAAACTCTGCCATATTATTATTAAAACCACGGATATGAAGAAAGAACAAATGTAAGTAATTATGTAAAATTTTACACTTGTGACAACTTTTACGATAACCATGATAAATGAAAAAAAATTGCTGTTCCATACTTTATGTTTTACTGTATGTTTTTGTTTATGTTTTTTCAAGGGTAAATGATCATTCTCTATGAAACAGCTGATTGTATTTCTCGAATTATGTTGGTTCTTAAGTTATACAAAATGATGAGTACAATTACCTCTTTTCGGCTTAGTACTACCAGTACGCGTAGCCCTATACCAGGGATCGCCAACTAAAGGCACGCGACAAAATATTTTGGGCACGCAAAAGATCGAAACGGTTTGCATTCTAGTTCAAAGTAACAACGTTCACTAAGAAAAATTACGAACGAACGCGAGTGAGCCTACGCTATGGTAGTGCAGGCGGTGCATGGGGCGGCGGGCGGAAAGCGAATGAAGAGTTTTGAGTTGATACTATTTAGTTTTATAATTTTCCCAATAATCACTATGGCAAAATTCACGCACTTCGCACACGCAATTCGGTTTTATGGCACGTCTATGGCTTCATTAAATATTTCTATAGAAAAAATGGCACGTTGATTCATAAAGGTTGGCGATCCCTGCCCTATACCTTATAGTTTAAAGTTACTTCATTACTAAAAACTAAAAAAACCGTGTAGCCGTCAAGAATAAAAAAAATGCAATCATAATAATTAGTATTATAACCGACTTTTACTATGACTTTTGTTTTCAACATACTAGCCATGCGTTTGACCCTCGGAGGAACTAGCTCTCTCTCTCTCTCGTTTGAACACAATCTCACCTGATGGGAAGTGGTTACGAGATCGAAGATGGAGCATGCTTGCCTGGGAAGTACCTATTCACGTTGTACTTGGTCAGGAAGACGGACGCTGGTAAGGTTAGCTCTGCTGTACTTGCTATAGAAAGATGGTTTGGAAACGTTTAGTCCGTCTAATAGGAACTTCCACCGTAAGAGGGTGTCCTTTCCTAGAGCGCCTGGTTGCGTAATAGAAGAAGGTGATGACTAGCTAAGTCGTGTAGTCACATTCACCTAGGGTATACAATACAACTAACGTTATTGTATAATTTCCGATTTCGTATCATCAATTTCATAATTGGCGGAGTAATCGCGTAACATACATACAAAAAAAACACAGTCGAATTGAGAACCTCCTTTTTTGAAGTCGTTTGAAGTGGCAGGGAATTACTGAAAACAACTGTTAAGGAAAATTTATAAGGCTTCCCAGTCGCTTAATGATTCTTTTAAGACTCGACTCCGGCTACCAAATTAGGCAGAAGAATTAAGCTGTTTATCAGGATATGACGTGGAAAATGAAGTTGTTGTACAGGCTACGCCAAATGGTGTTATCTAGATATAGGACCCGGCGTTTCGGTAGCGAAGAAAGAAGTGAATGAGACTGAATACCCACTAGGTTCAACAAGTAAATAAACAAAGCTATTTAAATATTTAAATAATAAACTTTAAAAAAAAAGAACCGACTTCCATTTTTACTACCTGGATGACATCTTGATATTTACCCTTGGAGGATCTAGCTCTCTCTCTCTATTAGGTACGTAGTCGCTCGCGAGTCATTTGTCTTTATGACTTTACGGTCGCGATGGTTTACAGTCCACATAACACCTAACGAAGTAAAGAAAAGGAAGTCTCTTTTCAACTCTGTCTCTTTGGAATACGAGTCAATAGATACGAATCGCATTTGGGCCGTTTAAACTTGACTAGAATATTTAGTTATATGCTTAGTACTGCGGTCCTATGAATACAAACGAGATATTCCAAGTGAGAACGAAGGTGACGAAGTTTCGTTTCTGTCTAACGCTTACCCAAAAGTTAGGGAGTACTTGAGAGCCGTTATTGAGAAACGTTTCACCAAATGTTTACCGTTTTTGTTTTTCTCGGTCTAATGGTGTTGACAAGGGCTTATTTGCCGACCCTGCCACCGCAAGGCGGAAACATTGTGGGCAACAGCGCGGTTGAAAGGTTTTACCACAGATTAAAAGATGTTATGACTGGTAATTTCTTTGAAAGACTCAACTCAACTATGTTTAATTTACTTTAAAAGTGGAAACTCTTAATGGATTTTTAGTGTTTTAATTAAGTTTTATTTAAGTTTTTATGTTATATAAAAAAAACATATCACGTATTTTTACAAAAAAACAATTGACATCAATTTTTGATTACCTGGGTGACATCTTTTTTCCACTTATTTTGATTTAAAAACCAAACTACTAAAACGATTTCAATAAATTTCATACAAAAAAAACAACACAATAAATTCATAAACGGCGTAGTAATCGCGTAACAAACATACAAAAAAAAAGTAAAACAGTCAAATTGAGAACCTCCTTTTTTGAAGTCGGTTGAAAATAGGTCGCATATCTCAAATAGACGGCCCGAAGTATAATAATTATACAATTTCACATCCAATAAGTCACTAAGTGGGTGCAAGAGAAAGATAGTATTACAAGAATAGGGCAATGCGTATCGGTATTACTAAGCTGAAAGGAAGCCAAGTACTTATCACTGTAACTTTTTCTATGGGGCAACCCTACCGCGAAAAAAAACAGCTTTACGAAAGAGTAATACTATTAACTCACGATAAAGTGTGTGTGTGAAACAACTGATTATGCTAATTATTAGCTGATGAAATGTAACATATTTACTCACTGACGAAATAATTTAAAATATTAATTGATTTTCGAGATATAAAAGTAAGTATTTAAAGTTTTCAGTGGGGATTTATAGACGATACTCAATTACTCATATCTCTTTCCCGCAAAGTGAGTACCTACCAGAATAAAAAAATTAAGGCACACATAGAAGTGACGTCGATACCTATATAATTTGTAGACGTCGTCGAACGATCTAAGATAAGATAGTCAGATAGATCCATACTCTAATGCGCCTACCAAGCATGAAATGAAAAACTACTCTAACTGCGTTATTCATGAACAGATTTTTAGACTGATCGAATGTTTTTAAAATAGCCAATCGTTTAACTAAAGGATCTTAATTACATTTAGATGGCCTACTAAACTTCGCAACGGTTATTTTACAATTTTATTTCGAAACAAAACCAATTTCAGTTTCTTTTTTTACACAACAAATTTCCCTATTACATGGCCAAGAAACATGTTTTTTTAGTACGAATGTGGATGAAGGGTTTTCGTTTTCTAAATAAAAATACTGCTAGCGGTCAGACTCGGCCGAATTAAATTCCAGTGTGCAGATACTGATTGTAGATGTAGAACCCTGTTTCTAAGCTAGAAACGCTATATCGTTGGTAACTTTGCTATTTGTGCCAGGATTCCGGCCAGTGACGGGGCAAGGCAAACTGTTGATGGGGGCAAAATTAATTTAACAAGGCCCTAGGAGAGTGATGGCGGATTTTTTAAAATTAAATGTCCTTTCATGAAACAGTGAATGCAATGACAATAAAACCTATCTACGGATGGATGGCATTTAGAAGACCTGTAAAATGTAAAACTAAATAAAAAAATATTGTCTAAAAGCCGCAAACAATTACAGTTTTAATGACTACATTTTAAGCCTGGTTTAATTATTTGGTGTTTTTCTTCTCACCCACAGCGATGAATTATTTTGTGCTCAAAGACACAAAAGGCCGTGCGCGCAATCCGCACTGTTTTGACTCCTTGATAAAGATCACTAGTGAAACGCATGAGTAATCCAGTATAAATAAAACAACATTTTGTTAAAACCATATCCACGTTTCCATGGTATACAAGCGACTTCAAAAAAGGAGGTTCTCAATTCGGCTGTATGTATTTTTTTGTACCTATGTTTGTTATGTTTTTACTCCGCCAGTTATAAATTGATTTTAATGGTTTTTTTTTTGTTGGAGGTTCATATTTCATACCCATACACATTTTATCGAAATCGGTTCAGTAGTTTGGTTTTTAAATCCAAATAACTGGTGAAAATATGTTTTCCAGGTAATCGAAATTGAAGTCGTTTTTTTTCTAAAAGTTAAAAACAATGGTTAGGTAAACACTTAGTTAGGAACTCTGTCTTAAACTATCCCGGTTGTTCACGGTTGTCTGCCCGTGAACATAGTACATACAACTGCGTCAAATGATCGGGAGCTCGTTTAACAACTTATTCATGGTAAAAATCCCGTAAATAATAATGGTACTGTAACTTTGCTAAGTTTTTATGAGTTGAAGAAAGATGCATAAATATGCTTTCAAAATATAAGGCCCCCAGGCCACGATGCCGTAGGCAATAGCCCACGTCCCCAAGCCTTAAGCCGCTCCCGATTCCAGGCAGGCTAGAGAGCTTTGCATGTGTGGAACGGAAAAGGGTTTCCGTTTAGTGTGACATATATTTACAGCCTCAGTACCGGTTACACCGACTGGGTGTTTGTTCTGTTCCAACGAAATGTACTTGGTGAGTTTTCTCTAAAGTTTTTAGCCCTGTATGAAAATGGTTTAACAAATTGTTTAAGCTTGGTATGTATTTTAGCTTTATTTTTATGTATATGCTATAATTCATATTATGAAGAAACGATTGAGACGTTCGCTTGGTAGTAAGCATCACGCCTGCCCACAACAGAAGCACTGCCAGAATTGTGAACTTGCAAACAAAATCTTGCTCCGCACTGCACTGCGATTGTCACCCTGAGATATTTCATGTCAAATCTCTTCATGCCCAGTAATTTATCTGGTAACATTGCCCTACAAACCGAAACAGTGCTCGCACATTACTTTTTGGTGGTTGAAATACTGGCAAAGGTGTGGTACTTTCCCAGGAGGACTCTGGAATAGAGCTCTACCACTACTGAAAATACATTATATTTTTAAACTAGCCATTATTTTACTAGCTGGTGGGCCGGGAAAGTGACCCTTTAAGTATATGTACTTACAGGGTCAACTTTCCCATTTCACATAAGTGATTATAATCACATAATTAATAGCATAAATAAAGATGTTGAGTGTATTCCTTAGTTTAGTTATTCCAACCTCTTGGGCCTCTTCCCAATTGCAGCGTCGCTAGTACATTAGCATAAATTATTATTGAAGATATAATATGATATTTAGAATTTTAAAACGTTTTTCCTTGCAATAATGGTAATAAAAAACAAAATATAAAACAAACAAAAAGACACTTAGTATATAAAACAAAGTCAGGCTAATTACACCATTTACTACTCAAGAATATCTGGCTGGACAGATTTTTATAATCTTTGATTTGTTGGATTTGTCTACGCCCCGAATAGCAAAATAACTATTAAACCTTAAACTATTATATAGGATACAATATATATTACAACATCGGAAAAAAAACAAGAAAATTGTTTTATAGATGGTACGAAGTTCGCCAGGTCAGCTAGCTTTTTAATAAATGCCTACATATCAAAGTAAACGTAAACAAAACAATTCTTTGGAAGAAGACGAGACGGGAGAGATTTTACCACGCCAACCCGTTAAAAACGATAATTAAGGTCTTCTAAATGTTCGTAAATGGTACTTATTGCAAAATTAACTTTTAAGTATGGATTCCATTAGTACCATTTATGTGACAGTGTAAAGAGGGGCATACCAATACCAATTTCATTAAATAGGTACCATTTTTTCGTGACCTACCTAAAAGTTAGGACGTGTGGAAAATCTGATCTAAGTGAAATATTAATTAAAGACGTGAGGGCACGGTTTTTATGAATGACGATGACTCAGGGTAATTTTTAGTATTAAAAGGTAAAAAAGGTAGACATGATTTCAACAACTTTTTTAGACTAGGTTGGTGGACTAGGTATGCGTCACGCCACAGAAGAAATAATAGTACTAAGTACCGATCCTGTGCCCAAAGGAAAATTAAAAAGATAATAAGATATATATATATATATAGAGGGATATCAATTGGGACAGGGACAGGCTCAGTTGGTAGCATGTCTGCCTTCAGAGCTGTAAGGCGTGGGTTCGATCCCCACCCAGGCCAAAAATTTACGTGACGTACATCGATGTTTGTTCTGTGTCCGGGTGTAGTATGTTTTATAAGTATACATTTACGAAAAAATAATGTATATAAGTATTCTATCAGGTATCTAGTTTCCATAATACAAGCTTTGCCATCTAGCCCTATACTACATAGGGCTAGATGGCGCTGTGTGTAATAAATGTCCCCCAATATATAAAAAATAAAATGAAAATTACCATAATATGGGGTTTTATAAGCACTGACTAAATATATTGTAGAAAATTAAATCAAGACTTGAAGAAAGTAGAATCAAACCGTTTCGATGATCAAGACTGTAGGAATTCATTCGAAATTAAAAGTTTGTTGACTAGCCTAAAAGTAGGTTAATTTGTACTATATAATGCCTGCGTTTATACCCTACTATACAAAACGGGGTACTGGGTAATGATGTTTAGCAGTTCATGTATTTATGTCATTATATATTTTTTCTCAATATAAATTTGCTTTTCAACACTGCCTGATGTTATAAGAAGTGGTCTCGAAGTGGTGGATGGACTTAAATTGTTTAATCTGTTTATGAGATAAACACGTACCTAATAGTAGATTACTCACCTAGAGAGCAAAAGAAATGAATGGCTAAGATCTCATGTATATTGTCTCCCGAAGCGAAGCCAAGGGCGAAAAACATGAAATCTGAGGCTTCTTTACTTGAACCGGTGGTGCGTTTTTACGTGTCGGTGCGGGGAGGATACCTTCGCTCCGGGTAGCGGTGCGAAATTAACCACTTTCGTCCCGCAGGCATGTAATAGTACATTGTTATCCTAGAGGTGAAAGTAACTAAGGATAAAATAAATCTTTAACGTCGAGGTAAACACTGTGCTTTTCATTACGAATACAAGGAAACTAAAAATAAACTGACGCTGGGAAATGCACGAGAGTGCAGGACCATAATCCCTGAGGAGAAAAAAATGTTGGAACATGGTTCAATACAAATTTATGTGAAAATAGAACTAGTATTTTTTTAATAATTTGAGTGTCTGTCATTTGTCAACTGTCACTGTCTGTTGAAAGTGATTCTCCCTAGGGCTGAAATGTATTATTTTCAACCCGCTCCTCAGGCAACTTCAGACCTAGGTACTTTTCGAGTATGAGTAATGAAAAACTTATAACACCTCTCCCTCTGTTTGCGTCGGGAATTAAAAAAGACGTGGCAAAGTTTAGTAACCAGCTTGTCGGTTAGTCTACTATAAAATTTAACAAGCTTTGAAGGTCGAACGAGCGATCGTGTCAGGAATTAATGCCTCACTTGAGGAGTTAATTACTTCAAAATAGTTCAGAAGCCTTTAGGAACGTGCCAATAATTTGTGATGGAATGAGAGGACGTTTTGAACGGGTTACGTATCCTTGAACCTGAATAGGAATGTCTGAATATTGTTTTAAGCATTAAGGTATTATAATAATAGGATCTTTACTTACTTACATATTTCCGATTCGACCCCAAAATTTTACCGGTTTCCAGGAGGTACCTAATAGTAGATTATGTACCAAGGTAATAAAACAGTATCTTACGTCACGGGTCATTGGCCCTGAGCGTAACGAGGAACTCTAGAGTTAACTCCCGAGCGTAACGTAGCGAGCGTTTAAACTTAACCGAGCGAAGCGAGGGGGTTATGTAGAATCCTAAGTGAAGGGAAGGATTCAAGCAGACGAAGACAGGCTTTATCCTAGAGGTGAATACTCTACTTTTCGTACCTTCTGCGAGACAATAAAAACCTTGGAGGATTAACATTTCTCTGATAAAAACCGAGACGCGGTTTTTTTTGTTCCGCCTATTCGATTCGCCAGTTCGATTTTCGGATAAACTTTCTTTGCCTTACCTATGCCAAGAGTTTTCATACGAATGATAACGTAACAAATTCAAATCACATTAGATCCCTTAGGATTGTCTTATAACTTTATATCCCTAAGGACATAATGTAATGGATTGTAATTGGAAATTGTCGAGGAGGTGGTTTGAAATAGTACATTATGATACGAGTGTGCTATGTTGGTCTATTATGCGCGCGAGCCGCAGGCGAGCACGATAAGGAAGCCGAGAGTGTATTGAAACATAGCACAAGAGTTTCATACGACTGTTTTCATCACACTTGCGAGGAAAAAACAAACTTTTTTTGATAATAATCAACCACACAGAGAAAACGTCTACAAACATTTGCGGAAAATGGCGCCCAAACAAGCAATGCGCGCGCAGGTTGACATTTACTTCAGCGGCATAATAACTCTTTGTTGGTATTACAAAAAAACTGTAAGTATTACCCGGCTATATTAAGAGTGCTTCGTATACATACGTCTAATTGCAGTCACGTACAAACTTGACTTTACCGGGTTATACCTATTATAGCACAAGTGCCGTAATGTAAAGTAAAAAGCACGCGTGCGTAATAGCTTGGATTATGAGCCTAAAAACGATGCAATAAGATCCACTTTACGAGCAAGTGTGATGAAAATATAATTTCTACATTTTATACATTATTATGTAATATCATATCTAACTTGTTTTGGGATTCGTTTATGATTGGAAATAGAAATTAACCACGATAATAAACTAATACCACTGGTATTCGTTTTGTGGTATTAGAAGGGAATAGATCAAATTAATAACTAATTTGAAGCGGTAAATCCATCCATTTTGTAACCAGAAGCAGGAAATAATAATATAATGGTTTTCCTGGTTTCTGGTGGCGTATTTAAATTACAAATAAATAAATAAATAGGCCAGGAGATTTGATCCACAATTCCGGTACTGTTCGGGGTTGGATCGTAGATTAACATTGAATTTGTTTTCCGGACATAATGCAGGTTTTCCTTCAGATATTTCTCTAAAACTAACATCACTCGATGAACTGACAACCGATGGGGAAGAATGGTTCTTGAATGGCGACCGCGAATCGAAGACGCAGCGTAGGTGCGGCCTCCCATTATATATAGGTCGACCGACGACATTGTAAAAGTCGCGGGCAACCGGCGGATGCAAATGACAGGTTGTCGTACAGTGTGGCGGTCTTAGGGGGAGCCCTTCGTTCAGCAGTACGTCTCCGGGCTGATGATGATTTTTCTTAACTAAAAAGCCAGTGCTATGAAGGGTATGCCGTTTTACAAAATTTAAGGTATATTTATTTTTTTCATGCATGTTTATAATACTTCACGACTTTTATTTATTTTTGCATACAATTTGATTATTTCACTATAAACTATAGTTAAATCATACATTGTGGTCGATTCTGGCGGTTTTAGTTGACAGTTCTAACTAAAGTGTTGCTGTAATTTTTTTTACTAGGCATGTTAGCTAAGGACAGCAATACTTTAGTTAGTTTAGAACTGTCAAATAAATCCGCCAGAATCGACCACATTATGTACTGTAAAAAGTTAAAACTCATATTAGGAAGCATGTACCTACTAAGTTTTTATTTCTACACGAATTCAAAATTTTATCTTCTTCTGGAGGAAATGTAAATTTAAGGGATATATGGGTCCAAAATATGAATGAGGTTTACTGTTATTTTATTATAAGTCGCCATAGATCGCCGGGGCACCTCTTAAAACCAGAACTGACTGTCCTTATGGCATTCAGCGCATTTTGGGGTGAGTTGACCCCATTCGTCAGTGGCATTTTTTTACTGTTTCCATGATTAACCCCGCCTGTGCTTGATGTGTAGAATAAATGATTTTCACTCCATCCCTTTTTTTTAACAAATTTTTTGTAGACAATTTCTATGTAGAAAAAAAGGTTTGGCGCCTGTGAGACTTTTTTCACAGGTACCAAACCTTTTTTCTTTGTTGACAAAGAGGATTTATCTTCGAAATATATTTTACTGCGTTGGGGTACAGACACGTCATGCGGATTGGATCAACTAAAACCACCTAGATGAACTTCCGTGCTTGACGGAGAATAGGCTAGATGACTGTTTTTTTTTGTATTGTGCTATTAAAATGTGGCCCATAAATATAGCTGATTAATGAAAAGAAAATGAAAATCTGATCAAAAATAAGCAACTTATAAGCATTTTAATATCATGCTAGACAAAGAGAAGAAACAGCAAATCGTGACGTCACTTCTCTGTACGCCATATGAATTCTATTCTGAAAAGTAAGGCGGGACGTCATTTTTTGTTTTGTGGGAAAGGGACAGAGTTGTCTCTAACAAAAACTTTAAACGCTCATATATTAGAACAGTATTAACCGATTTAAATTATATCTTCAATAAACATATTATATTTACTTAAATTCTTCATCAAAGCTATTGGTTTCAACGATATAAACATCAGTCATCTACCCTATTCCAAAAACTGCAGAAGAGCACACCTGGATACAGCACTGAGCCTCAGTGCTTCCCGCGCAGCAGTGTGTAAACATTACTCTTCCGGTTTGTATTATACAGTAGGACAGATAGCAAAATAACTCAATCAATTTGGTAGTGGTAGGACTCTATTGCACGTTAGTACCACACGTTTGCCAGTTATACAACCGCCAAGCAGTAGTGTGGAAGCATTATTGTGTTTGAAGGGCTATGTTATGTTACCAGATAAATTACAGGGCATGAAAAGATTTGACATCTACGGCCTTACTGAAAAACGTTGCTCAAACTTAATCACTGCTTAAGATGCTCTGACATCTTCTCACTGACGTAAAGTATCACGTGCAAGAACAAGACAGAGAAGTTTTAAGTTTACGATTGATGAAGAAGATTGAACGAAGGCCTCCCCCTTAGACAGCCACACTGTACGATAACCTGCCTTAAGCATCCACCGGTTGCCCGCGACTTTTACAATGTCGTCGGTCCACCTAGTGGAACCTACGCTGTGTCTTCCGGTTCGCGGTCGCCACTCAAGAACCTTTCTTCCCCATCGGTTATCAGTTATTCGAACGATTTTATTCAGGAGAGGATTTTGATCGCATGTTCATAATTACTACTCCTACTGTTATGTGCAGGCGTTATCTCTCTTATAATCACGAATCGTATTTTTCGTCTCAACACTTTAGGTATTCTATAAAATAAACTATTCAGAAAAATTCTTAGCAAAGGCAACACTTACCTAACATCCTAATGATGGCTTTTCTGGATTTGGACTGGCGTGTCTCGCCGTGGATGTGCCCGTTGAGAAGACCCAGTTTCGTCTTCTCGCTTACTCTCGTTGATCTGAAACAAGCCGTCAATTTTTAAACGACTTCCCCTACTAAAAACAAAAGACAAAGGGGAAATTGAGGAGGTTTAAAAGGTTTGATCTGGTTTCTTTGGTGATGGTTTCGGTTATTATTGTAACAAATTTCTATTTTTAATTTATCTCGTACCTTCCATGTTTATCTAATGGCTGTTATAGTGGGTCAATCTTTTAATGGGGTGAAACATGTCTTTTCGTTTAGTTTTCAAAACTCCGAAGAAATTTGTAGTAATGTTGACACGGCAGGACTTGACTGTGACTTAACTGTGTGTGACTCTGACTAAGACTTATTTGATTAGAAATTAATCAAAAACTTGATAATATAAATACTTGACACTGGCAAATGTACAAAGTGCGACACCATAATCCTCTTATATTAGGAGGAAATAAGAAATAAAAAAGTCAGGTGGCCAATATTGGAAAAGACCACCAACTCAAAGCTAGACATTTTAAATGACTCTGAGACAAAGAGTTAGGATGGCGTCTTTTTATAATTAAAATGTTGATGTCTCAATAAAGGCAAGGGCAGTATTTTTTCCTCTAATTTTTAAACGTTAGTATAAGTTACATCATTATTTATTAGAGGCGTAACCGTTCTAACAAGTAGGTAGGTAGCTAGGTAGGTATTTAACAATCTCCGCAAGCCAGTTCACAACTTTATGGACTAAATACCCAGGAGTTCTGAAGTCAATTAAATACCTCGAGGCTCTCAAACAAGGGGAAGGGCCCGAAGTTTGTCAAAGGTTGGAGAATGATAAACAAACGTACGATCATGTAACACATTCCCTTGGTGTGGCATCCGGGGGGTTACCACAATCTCGAACTTCCTTATTTTAATGTTATTTATTACAAAAATAATGGCACTACGTAGGAATCATAATCAGCAGCCCTGGAAACTTCCACAGCTGAACGAAGACCTCCCCTTAGACCGCCACATTGTACGAGTACGACAACCTGCCTTCTGCCGGTTGCCCGTGATTTTCACAATGCCGTCGGTCCACCTAGTGGTAGGCCTCCCAACGCTGCGTTTTCCAGTTCATGGTCCACTGCGTAGAAAACAAAATGCATTCATAATATGCGTATAACGCATCAACTTACGGGCACCGCACAGCACAGTGCACCACGTATTTTATATTATAACCTGTGGCAGTGTGGCTATATTGAATTTATTTACGTCTCCCTCCTTTGGCAGTAGAGAAAATGAAACAATGTTATTTGTAGCAATACCGTCGGCATTTTGGGTATACTGTCTAGGGTTGCACTGTTGCAAGACATCCGTCATTTTAAAGAAAGTCCTGTTTTTCAGCCCTAAAAATAAGCCTTTTTCTCTATTTTGAAATCAGGAATAGAGGAAAATACAAAATACTTCGTTCTTTATTTTAGGAAAACTACGAGTGCGTATAGCACAGAACTTACCTATTATAGAAAACGCAGTTTTTTTCTTCAAGCTTTAAAAAGTAATGCCAAGCATACCGTTAAATTCAATAACTAAGTATTTACCTATTAAGACACTTCGAGTAGGTATAAATTATTTTATAAATGTGGCATTTTATTTAAAATAACAGTAGCCCTTTAATACCAACCTTGGTCCTTTATTTTATTTTTACATATTTCTCTAACGCACAAAACTAGAGCTGGCAACCCTAATGCTGTCAAATGATAGTGGGCTTGAGCAATAATTTGGATTGTCAAGAAAATTTCGTCGACCTGTTAGGTAGGTAATTCGTTAGCTCACTTGTTCAGGAAAATAAGATCGTAAGGGAAAAACCTAATCTGCCGACTGTTAAAAAATCTCAAATTTACCTCGCTCGTTTTCAATCAGAAAAAGCAAAACATATGTGTATGTCTATGTGTGGTAGCTGTAACGTCAACACCGACCACAAAATCTATAATAAATTAACCTACTTATTGTTATCGAAATTTTGTATTATTAGTATTAAAATGGATAGAGGAGTGACGAATATTCATAAAGTTACTATTCATAACACTTACTAGGTAACTTAATCTAAAGCCATAAATGTTATAACAAGTTATTCACAATGACTATATTATTATTATCTTAGTGAGTAATAGAGTTAAATAGTAGTTCCTAACTGGTTCGCGGTTACGCTCATTTTTACGCGAGAACACTGAGGGCAATTCCGTTAATCAAAGCTGGACCACTTCCCATACGTTTCCGCTACTCGTCCTCTCTGTCGGCGCCGGCTAACGGCCGTGGTCCGGCCAAGCATACCTTAAGTTTTATAAACGTGTGATGTTAGAAAGCTGGACCTTTTCCGTTGCGCTACCAACGTTTCACCCATACTCTACCTATCGAAACCATAGACAAACTGCTCAGGTTCACCAACATGACGTCACTCAGAAGCTTCATTTTCGTTTGTTGTTTTTAATAGTTCCTGGCCATGGATACTAGTCCTTCAGCCGAATACATTTTTCTTCATCGATGTTGCCAATCATGTTTGGTAGTTAATCGTATCATAAAAATCGTGAAATACTTAGCTATTACTGAAGTCGGTGCCACCTATCTTTATACATTACAGCGTAATAAGATAGTCTATTACAGTTATGAATAATTTTATTGTACATCATCATCATCATCAGCAGATTTCAATGTTGGCACCATAGTAAAAGTTGTTTGTTTTGATGTACAGAATATGCCCTTCAAATGATGCTAACTGATTAGAACTAATCCTGTATATCGGTGAGTAAAAGAAAAAAATTACATCATCTAGAGGGGTTGCTATAATCTCCACGCTTGGCAGGTGGCTTGGGGATTGCAGAATGCTCACCACCAAGTGGGCTCTGCTGCCCGTCCTCCGTTGGTTCTGGTTGCAGTTTGGGGACATTCATGCATTTGAGGAGGTCGCCGGTAAGTACAAACTTACAAAAAACATTTTAATATAGGTACTTTTTAATGTAGTAGTTCTGTTTCCTATGTAATAGGGTGTAAATAATTGCTAGGTCCTCGTCGTCCTCTTGGTTAACGGTGGTGAGCATTCTGCGATCCCCAAACCACCTGCTAAGCGTAGGGATTATGGCAAACCCCCATATTAAAGGGGAGGCTTTCGTCCAGCAGTGGACAGCTTTTGGCTGTTGATGATGAATTGTTAGGTAACCTGAAATAAAAAAACAAGTATATATACGAGTATAATAGAAAGGCTGGCAGCACAGGATCGACTCGATTTCTAATGACGTTGTCAAATGCTTGACACTGAATGACACCTGGCATGTGCAGAATATAGCGCAAGCGTAGAGCTTCCAACCTCCTTGGTGAAGAATGTGCTTCGCGTGGCAGCATAATAAAATGTCAATAATCTGTTTTTGGCGGGAACATGGAAATCATGTCGTTGCATTCTATTTTTTTCTTAAACTTGTGTTTTATCGCGAATTAATGATTAAAAAAGGTGGTGTTTTATTCATTGAGTGTTGAATTACGTGCACGAGTGTGGGCAAGTGATATAATGTGGTGAAACATGTCTTTTCGTGTTGTTTTCAAAACTCCGTAGAAGCTCATAGTAAAGTCGCCAGAAAAAAATAACTTGAAAATTCATAAACTTGACACTGGCAGAATGCACAACATGCGATGCCAATAACTAAGACGAAAAAAAAATGACAATCATCATGTCAATAGATACCATGAAGACATTTAGCGGGTTTTGGCGGGAGAGTACAAAAATTATATCACCCGTCACACACCGTCGCCGCAAGAAGGAGTATTAAATGAGCCCGAGTGCTCAGGCACACACACAATAGTATACATAAGACCATAATAAATTTTTTTCACCGTCTTCTCCCTTTACGTTCACCCTACATTTTTTGTTTATGATGCCTTAATTTTTTCTTAATTTTTGGCATCACACTTTTTGCATTCTGCCAATCTTGAGTTATTGAATCAAAGACATAATAAATATTGGAGTTCTGGGATTTGGAACATACTTCGAACCTTAGATTATGTCTTGGAACATTGATTTCCTGCTTAGAAAGAAGGAGCTATGTAAATGTTCCACGTTCACAGAGCACATTTATCAACTTTTTCCTTCGTTTTTTGGCTCTGTAGTTTGTGCACAGGATACCTTGCTTATGGGAATAAAAAAAAATATTAAGGTACGATCGGATTGACAATATTTCTTGATAACTCATAGATCTAAAATAAGAATATAGAAACAATCTGATTCGTGGTAATTTAACAACGATGGGAAAGGATACACACTTTTTTTCATTATTCCTATCCTATAGGTCGGAGTTTTACTTCACGACTTTTTCCACGATGTAATCCTCTCCTCCTCAGGAGGAAAGAAGGTCTTAACCAAGACCGATGCTGTACTCCATGCATGAAGACAATTATTCGGATATCCGGTTTGTTATTTGCATAGGCAAATATCAACTAGTTATTTGGGTTCTCTAGTTGAAAAGTGAGAAAAATTAGAGTTGGAAAGAGGCATACATAAGTAGCTGTCGGCTCATAATATGAATTATATATTTATTTGGTATTACAATAAAATATGGCACTCAAGGCTTGTGTAGGTTTCTATCTATCATAGGAACAAGGCTTATTTATACATACAATATCTCCAAAAATCAATTTTCATCACTATACCTTAGAAAAAAAGACATTCCCTTAGAAAGTTTCATCCCCCGTTTCACCCCTGCCAAAAAAATATTGAAAACCGCATTTCCTATTTTAAATTAACTATTCAAATAAAAAAAACACGACTCAAAGTTCAAAAACAAAGGACAAAAGGTTTCACCGATTTTAACCCCTTTAGGGCCCGAATTTCAAAAAATATTTTCTTAGTACACCTCTACTCATTAAGACAAATATACCCTCTAAATTTCAAGTTTGTATGATCAGCGGTTAAGGCTGAACGTTGTCTGTCAGTGAGACAGTAAGTCTGCCAGTCAGTCAGTAACTGAGTCACTCAGTCGTACAGCCAGGACAGTGATTTTTATAGTATTAGCTTGTGCGTGTGCGTGTTTGTTACCTCAAATACGCTAAAACAGCTGAATGGATTTGGATGAAACTCGGAATAGATTCTTTCCGAGCATAGCATACAGGCTACTTTTAAAAATAAAAATGACGACGTGTAATTTTTTTTACTAGTACTACTTCATCAATGCAATTTTTTATAAGGAACCCTTAACTATTATTTGCGCATCACGCTGTCTTTTATTTTTGGAACAATTTCAAAAACGCGTCTCTCTGATAAGTGACTTGTACCTACTGTCAGAACCTCAGAGACATGTAAAAATATCAAAGCGTAAAATAAAATCGCTAATTTTTCAGATGAGAAAGAGGAAAATATATTTTTAAAGAGGACACAAAGGTTGAGCAAATGGAAACAAATAAAATGGGTAAGGAAAGGTATATAATCAAAGTGGGTAAGGTTGATTTCACATTTTTTTATATTAGCCAAATATTAGCATTGAAATTTAGGTCCAGAAGTTTTAGACAATTCCCATTGATTTATTATAAATGTAATTATATCAAATTTTTTTCAAAATAATACTGTAATTATGTATACCCATTTAAAATAGGTAACAAAAAATATATTAAATAAAATACTTTAAAATAAAAATTACTTAGGTATTAAAAGAAACAAGAAAATACTTAGTTCAAATAGATACTAAATTACAGTATGTTTGTTCTAGCAAGTTGGCTCACTGTGATTTATTTTATTTATATTCTAGGTTAATGATAACAGTCAATTGACTGTTATCATTTAGAAAGACTGGACGAGTCTCGTGGTGCTCGTGTCTGCTGAACGTAGAAAGTCTCCAACGTCAGGGCTCTCCAGTGCGTCTCGTTAAGAACTATGAATTTCTGCAAACTGCCAAACGAAATAAAGTAAAATTGATGGCAAAAACGAGGTACGGAAAGGTACCCTTGATTGCACAACATAGAGTAAATACTAGCATTGAACGGCTATACTGCTTCGACCATGATATAAAGATGGTCACTTCTGTAGATGTCCGCTCCAAAAGACATTCCAGGACGAGAAACCATCTATACAATACAATACAATATATCTTTATTGCACACCAGAAATATACAACAACTTACATATAATCAGGGTAGGTACATTATTTGGCAGTACAAGGGGCGACCTTAAGCGATTTCTTCCAGGCAACCTTTGGATGGACTGGACTAAAGGAGGCAAATGCAATTTGCAATGCATTTTTCTATAGTTATTTATTTATTGTAGGCCCCGGATATTTTATATCGTAGGCTTTCTATGGTTTAAATCTTTATTATTTTACTATTGTGAGTATTCTAAGCCAATTCTGAGGAATCGAGTTGGGAAATCTTAGCTTATTAATAATATATATGTTTCTCCTTGTCTGATGCTTGTCTGCGGAAAAAGAGTTATATTTTAAGGTACAGAATGCCGCTATTTCGCTTACGAATTGCAACATTTTTGAATTTTTATAATCTATACATATAATAAAACTGTAACGAGGCGATTACTGTACATTGAAGATATATTTAAAAATCATTTTTTTTAGGAGTGTATGAGAGCAACAGAAACCAAAAATACAGTTTTTAATTTTTTTCTGTCTGTCTGTCTGTCCGGGATAAACTCAGAAACTACGGCACGAATTTGAATGCAATTTTTTGAAATATGATCTAGAAGTCCGGCGCTTCACATAGGCTATGTTTTATCAAAATCGGCCCAGGAATATAGAACTTATGACGCAATTTATGAAAAAATATACATTTCCAATATAACTTGAACCCCCGAACATACCGAGCCCTTAAGGTCCGAGGAACAGCTTATACTGGTTAATGTTTATCTTGAGAGTTTGCGAGTCAGAAAGATGAATGGATTAACATGCGATTTTCTAAAAAAAAAAACTGTGTTGTCATAAGTTACTTAACACCGCACAGCACAGTAGGTAGGCCTCCTCCTAGGTGGACCGACGACATTGTAAAAGTCGTGACCAACCGGTGGATGCAAATAGCAGGTTGTAATACAGAGTGGTGGTCTAAGGGGGAGGCCTTCGTTCACCAGTGGACGTCTACGGGCTGATGATGATGATGACGGTAGTCGTGGGCAACCGATGGATGCAAATGGCAGGTGTTGTAATACAGAGTGGCGGTCTAAGGGGGAGGCCTTCGTTCACCAGTGGACGTCTACGGGCTGATGATGATGATGATGGTAGTCGCGGGCAACCGGTGGATGCAAATGGCAGGTGTTGTAATACAGAGTGGCGGTCTAAGGGAGAGGCCTTCGTTCACCAGTGGATGTCTACGGGCTATGATGATGATCGCATTACCTATTGCATCACAAGGCAGAAGAAGTTATGAAATAAATGCCTGCCTAATAAGTCAAAAAGTCGTTGCCCGTTATTACCAAATGCAATCTCACGGTTATTATGGGGACCCAAAGAAGGCAGAGTCAGGACGCGCAAGAGTTTTCCGAATTGTTGTCAAATATTTCATTGGAGAAAGTATTTGTTTTCAAAATCTTATATTGGTTTGGTGTCCATTGCTGGACTTACCTAGGTCTATACTCGAAAGGCGAATAAGCCACTACGCAGGCCCAGTTGCGGGTTAGTGGATTCACATAATATACATTAACGCCAAAGAGATCATTTAGTACGGGCCCGGGTTTTGAACTCGTGACCTCACGATTTGAAGTTCATGCGGTCCCGAATTAGGCTACTTGGTTTATTAGGCTCTGCGGTCACATTGATGAATTGCAAATCGTGATACCTCTTGGTTGCGTGCGCGGGCCATTTGTCGCCACGGAACCAACACGAATATCCCATCTACCCGACCTAGAATACTGATTATCTAGAAAATACAACATAAGACTGCATTCCCTCATAATGAAAGTATCTATCTTTAGAGAGGCGCAAATCTAAGATGGTGCGATATACAACATTGTTATTATGCACGAAGATATCGTTACAAAATGATCAGCCGAATTTAAACCCTCTTAAACTGTTACTTTGTTTTTTAAAGTAAAATAAGGTCATGCGCATAAAACTATTTGGTCCACGCGAGTGAAGCCGCGGGTACAGCTAGTCATTGAATATAGTTATCAAAAATCTCAATTGGTGATATTGCTGAGAATTGTATTACAAAGGTGCAGCAAAATAATCATTTTGATCTAAACTAGTTTTTGCAGCATCTAACAAAAAATATGATTATTGGTTATGCCCAGTTTAATAAAAGAAAACTTGACTGAATCGAAATTGTAACTTTCGAACCATTGTAAAATGTTATTCCCTGTGTAATTTCACTGACTGCGATTTATCATAACTATATGCAGCGACAATGATAAGATGAATGGACGGGAGATGAATAAGCGCACGGATTTTGAAGAGTATATGTTGAGCGCCGGCTCTCCACTCGCTTCAGTTATACTCTGCCTTTGCGACATGCGAGCCGTACAATACAACAATACAAACTTCTAATACATGTACAATATGTACATTAGATTCGCTATCTCTATTTTCCGGCAAATGTAATATGCATACTTTTAGCTAGGTATGCTTGATTGTGTTGTCTTGTTAAATTTGATCGATTTGCAAGCGCTGGGATCGTCCATTCCATTATCACCGTCGCTAACTATATGCAGCTTTTAAAAGTGTTGAAATGCGCGAGCGCGAGCGCTAGCGGCGCGCAGTATTCTGAGCCCTTCTGTTTAGTCTCTCAACTAGAATTATTCTTGAATATTTCGTATGAAGTATTACTTTGGGGTATTTCTATGTTTTTAATGCGTGGATAGTAAGAAAAATTATGACTGCTGGCAGGACTTGAACCTGCATACGAGCAATCTCTCTCTGGGTTTCCGCCCCAACTGCTTTGCCAATAGGGTAGATGACTGATATTTAAATCGTTGAAACCAATAGCTTTGATTCAGAATTTAAGTAAATATAATATGTTTATTGAAAACATAATTTAAATCGGTTATTTACGTTCTGATATATAAGCATTTAAAGTTTTGGTAGAGACAACTCTGTCCCTTTCCCACAAAACAAAAAATGACGTCACACCTTACTTGTCAGAATATAATTTATATGGCGTACAGAGAAGTGACGTCACGATTTGCTGTTTCGCCTCTGTCTAGCATGATATTAAAATGCTTATAAGTTGCTTATTTTTGAACAGATTTTAATTTTCTTTTCATTAATCAGCTATATCTATGGGCCACATTTTAATAGGACAGTAAAAAAAAACCAGTCCTCTAACCTAGTAAGCTAATGAATATACATTCATTAAAAAAATAGAACTATTTTTCTTTTCGGCCCTCTTTCGTTGACTCTTCCCTCACTGTTCCTGGCAAAGTTACGAAATAGGGCAGTAGCCAATTAAAAAAAATACATGTTTGGATTTGTCAACGAAAGCCTTTACAAATGACGTGAGTATGTTAGGAGTTGTCAACGAAAGCCTTCACATTAAATGACGTAAATGTCTGTTGATCATGATACAGGTTGATCCGATAGATGCTTGTCAAAATCACAATGATTGACAATAATAATTAATACTGAAATATATTTTTTTAGCTGTGCATTATATTCTCATTACTAGCAAAAGTACCTAATACCTATGCTAATGTTTGGAAAATTTGGCTAGTGCATGTGTGAGAAAAGTTTTTCGAATGTTCCGTAGCTATGCTAAAAGTAGAAAAGAAATATCGTTAGGTGCACATTTCTTAGTGTAATGTTGTTTTTTCGGTTTTCCGTAATAAATAATTTATTAAGCTATTAATAAGTCGCATAGATACTGTGTGATATCTACAGAATCTACATATCTACAGAACAACAACAAAGATACGACGACTTGTCATGAAACACGGTTTAATTTTTTTATTAGATTCATAAACTTTAGTTAGCTGGAATTATTGGTAGATTACACACCTAGGGAGCAAAAGTAAAGAATATCTCAGATCTCATGTCTCCAGATGCGAAGCCCATGTTGACAAGCATGTGATCTGAGGCTTATTTACTTGCCCCGTGGTGTGTATAAGATTTTCGTGCCGCTGCGGAAGTGGTACCTTCGCTCCACGCCGCGGGTCGATGTAAAATATAAATATTAAATTATTTTTACCATAGCCACAAGTTCCTAGTCATATGGCAATTTTTATGGTTTCTTACCAAACAACTTGCCATGGTGGTCTTCTTTTTTACAGTGACAACAGAACCCTCCGAGATGATTTCCTTCATGCACCTGACAGACTATCCATTTATAAAGGGACATCCTGTACAAATAGAAATATCACACGTACTTTGAGTGACGTAGAACTCTTTCTATGTCTAGGTGAGACGTTGTTCGACCGTTGTTCATCCGTTGCTCAGCCGTTACTGAGACGTTTATCAGCCGATGGTCGACCTCGAAGGAATTTTCAGACTGCGCTATAAAATATGTCACCTAACAATGACATCACAAGACGGATGCCGCATTCATATAATAATGTATTCATGAACACGTTTCCCTATACCTATGTTTTAATAATTATATGCCTGATAAAGTACAAAGTATTTTAATTTCTTTAACTTTTTGCGGTTTTACCGTCTAGATAGACTTAACCTAGATCACAACAAACCGTAGTCAATGTCTATCTCCATATAACGTTACGGATTATTTAACGTAAGTATATGTGGGTTAGTAATAAAAAGTAAAAATCTGAAGGTATATAAAGCAAAGAAAAGTATTTAATTGGGGTTTCACATTTGTAAGTAGTTCTCAATAATAGCAACCCTGTAGTAAGTCGTGAGTATGAGGAAGATGTTTGGATGAAATTCTCCGCCTGACATGTTTTCCACAGTAATGCCAGGAGAGAAAAAAATATTTCAAGACTTTTTGTCAAGCTTATTTTACAAATCATTAGTTTTAGTCATTTATGTTATAGCGTAGTCTGAAGACTCCCCAGATGACGTAACTATACTTCAAGTCAAGTGACTTTGACGTTATTATTCAATAATAAAAATGTCATAAAAGTCGGTATATTTTTGAAAATTGGGCAAATACAAATTGACATTGCGCACCGAGGGTTCTACACAATGTAAATATATATTTGTATTTTGTTTTTAATACACAATGTGGTTGATTTTGAAGGTTTATAAGTTAACAGAACTAAACTAACTAAAGTATTGCTGTCCTTAGCTAACATGTCTGATAAAAAAGGGACAGCAATATTGTAATTAGTTTAAATCTGTCAACTAAAGCCTTCAAAACAATGTTGACCATAATGTTTTTTTTTATTTAGTATCTTTTCGCTCGCTCTACGTGGCTGATTTTTATTATTTATTATGTCGTATAGCTATAAAGTTTTCATGGTCATTATGTCAAGTTTGACGTTTATTATCGGTTATTTTATGACGATAAATCACGATTTGACGTTAACACAAAATAATTGTCTAACGTCACTTTGTATTGTACTTTATGTTATTTTTTTTTGTTATATCTTTTTTATTTAGGGATATGAAGTCATTTTTGACTATGTCAGTCCCATAGTATACACACAAAAAGAATTTAAACAATACAGACTCTGTCTTTGAAAAGTCTATAGGCAGACCGACAGAGCATCCTAGCAGCGCTAGATGTTGGCGCCGCTAAGATGCTCTGGATCAACCCCACATCTAGGTTATTTTTATGAAACTTAGATTTTTGAGTATACTTGCATTATTAGGTTTTAACGGCCTTACTCAAAAACGTCGCTCTAACTTAGTCAAATTAAATAATTGAATGATTTTAAGACATTATAATGTCTCTGTAACGGACAAACAGACGTCTACCCGCGACACGCAAGCTTAGTAATAGTTCCATTGAACAATTTCGCATAGAGAACCCTAAAATAAAAAAATATTATTAATGAATATTTGTCAAATTCGTTTATTTTTTCACACAAAAAACAACACGCAGAAAATACGAGTAATCATAAAAATTAAACAGAGTCACAGATTCCTACCCAAAACTTACTTTGAGAAAGATCAAAGCTTCTGGCGTTATCGTTAATAAGGCTTGGCAAAGAAGAGAAGCAAATTTGAGAGGATATACAATAAGACAGTAAGCTGCACCCACAGACTTGGCTGCACCGGTCCGCACTCAATATTCCACGTGAATAGGTTGTTCTCGCTTAGTTAATAGATAGATAAGACCTACCCTATCACCTATCTGTGATCGCCGTGCCTTGGCCGAGCCTAACATTGTGCATAATATGACAATACAAATTATTATTTAAAGCAAGGTTGTACCAGAAAACGGCGGCGCCGAACGTCCCGTTAGCGGGGTGACGTGAGCAGGCTAATACGATAGCAGAGCAGACCACTGAACAGTATATTGTAGCAGAAATCCCCTGGTACACCCAGTAATCTTGAAGTGGACTACAGGAATAAAAAAAGTCCCTGGAACAGCCAGGTGAACTATGTGGGTGGACTACGGACTACGGGCAGGAAGCGAACGTTTTAAGTACTGAAGCAGAGTGACCACTGAGGGCGCCAGCAAGGTTGGCTGGCGTGTACGCCAACTCATGGCCCCGTGTGCCGCTTTCTGTGATCATTATTTTCCAGTGAAATAATTTAAGAAAAATTGTGTTGGGAAATAGTACTTTATAAAAGAAAACAACCTATGTTTAATTTAAATCTGGTAGTAGGCATACACTGATTTTAGAAGGTAAGAAAATAATGAATAAATAACATCAAACTCCTAAATCTTTTTGGAAAATAACTGTAAAGTAGATAGTTGAGCGAAGCAAGATCTCTGAGTATAAGGGGACAATTCGTGCAAATACAATATTGTTATTGAACATGGATATGAGCTTATTTTATCAAGGGACTTGGAGGGTTTGATCTAGGGGTCGCGAGGTTCACTTCGCTGCGAACTACTAGTTCTAGGAATTTGTTCATAATACTAGCTGTCATTTAATCTATGTACATGAGGCGGACCGTAGCTGTTGAACGTTTCACTTTGTGTTTTTTTTTTCCCTTTTAGGATTATGGCGTATGGCGTTATACATAGTGTATTTGCCACTGTCGAGTGTTTTTGTATTTTTCTAGCTAGGTATCATCAAAATATTGATTGCATTAATTATGATTAATTTAAATATTGTACTTGGTCAAAGTCACGCAATTCAAGCATTATACTTGTGAGCAAGCCAGAAGCAAGATACGGTTAAATTCAAGTCATCATGGTAAAAATGGTAGATTTTAAAAGCAGCCTTTTTTAAATCTGTCACGAAAAGATTCGCTTCACCAATTTACATTGCATGCCTAGACTTTAGTAAAAAAACATAATTTAAGTATAATGATAGGTATGTATTTTAATAAACAGAATACCCACAAAAATTGTTGACTTGATTTTTCTTGTTGGCGCCAAATCTTCTCCACGATTTCTAAATAACGGCATATGATCGGCATACAAAGCTTTTATAATGAAGTATTTGTCAAAGTTGATTGATAAGTTTTGATAAGTAAAAATTTGACAGCAGTTAGTTGAAATAAATGGCTGAATATTTTTTGTAATGGCGATATAAGGGGAGAAACGGGTAACAACGACAGACGAATAACTACATAATATACAATGTGCACTGAGAAGTGTGAAGTTTAGAAACGAACCTTCGACTGTCACATAACATTTTTGACTTGGGTGGGAATCGAACCCATAACCTACAGGTCTAAAGGCAGACATACTAACAACAGAGTTATAAGGGTTAAATTTTATTTTCATTTGTTTTACCGATAAAAATTTCACCTATCCATATTGTCGGTGACAAAATATTTTTATATGTAAGGACACCCCTGTATTCATAATTACCCTGCCTTTCCCAACCGTTTTCAAGGTGAAGCGCTTGTCAAATGATCATTGGTGAATCTAGGTAGAAGGTTATGGGGGAAGGCAGCAGCCTCATTGTCTTCCCGTTTCTTGAAAATTACAAAAGTTACCTAGTTTTACTCTCAAAAAGGACCAAATTGAGCACCATGAAAGAATGTCATGGGCCAGTTTTAAGCCGAAGATTTCCCATGTTGCAAATAGACTACTGTTACTGCAGTCGATCATCAATTTAATATTTTATCAGATAGCCATTGCAACATAAAAAAATAAATATTATTCAAATATATGAAACATGCCTTAGCATACGAGTAAGTACATCTACAACAAGTTAGTGCTAGGCTAGACCCAACGGGGGCACGGCGCCCCAGAGTTAACTACTGGGTATGTACCGGGGCGTCGCAGTGACGTCATGTTAGTGAACTTGAGCAGTTTGTCTATGGTTTCGATGGGTAGAGTATGGGTGAAACGTTGGTAGCGCTACGGAAAAGGTCCAGCCTTCTAACATCACACGTTTATAAAACTTAAGGTATGCTTGGCCGGACCACGGCCGTTAGCCGGCGCCGACAGAGAGGACGAGTAGCGGAAACGTATGGGAAGTGGTCCAGCTTTGATTAACGGAATCGCCGTCTGGACGGCGATTCCGTTAATCAAAGCTGGACCACTTCCCATACGTTTCCACTAAGAGAACAGTTTCGAGAACAGTCGTTGAAAATGAAAATAATTTTATTGACAAGTTACCTAACTAAAAAACACAATATCTGATGGTTGCCTATACGTTATACTGTTATTTGACTGATCCGAGTAACAGTTTAGAGATTATGTTATCCGTTAGGAATTATATTCAATAATAGTTGCGTCCCGCGGTTTCACCTAAGTTATTTTATAAAATGGCGATGATGAAGATGATGAAAAGTAGCATATAATATGTTTCCGGAAAATTACCTATTTCCATGCCGAGTTTCATCCAAATCCGTTCCGCCGTTTTGGCGTGAAGAGTTAACAAACATACACACACACACACCAACACACACACATACCTTTAAACTTAGCAATTTATAATATTAATTCATGTGAAGTGTGATTAAGAATATCGATAATCGAGCCTATTAAAAATAGCATCTCTAGAAATGGCGCAATCCTTGTTTTTATCTGATAGCGACTTATCCTAGAAGCCTTCAGAGAGCTTGTTCGTCGACGTTGACAAATTACCGCCGCTTTTCACTCGTGTCGTGTTTACGATCGACCATAGTGTACGTTTAGACAGTATTGGAACTTAACTTACTACCGCAGAGTAAGTACACGGGTTGGCTATTGTGATGAAGTTAAGTTTGGCAAGAATTTACTGCAAGCTGTTCGGAGCAACAGGGTCGTTTACAGGTGTATGATTTATAGATGGAGCCATTGTGAGAAAAAGCTTCTCGTTAATGATCGTAATAGGCTAGATGACTGCTTTTTTTTATTGTCCTATTAAAATGTGGCCCATAAATATAGCTGATTCATGAAAAGAAAATGAAAATCTGATCAAAAATAAGCAACTTATAAGCATTTTAATATAATGCTAGACAGAGAGACGAAACAGCAGTCACTTCTCTGTACGCCATATGAATTCTATTCTGACAAATAAGGCGTGACGTAATTTTTTGTTTTGTGGGTAAGGGACAGAGTTGTCTCTAACGAAAACTTTAAACGCTCATATATCAGAACATTATTAACCGATTTTAATAATTTTTTCGTTAAACATACTATATTTACTTAAATTCTTCATCTAAGCTATTGGTTTCAACGATATAAACATCAGTCATCTACCCTATTGTGAAGTAGGAACTCGGGCCCGCACAGTCAATGAATTCTTCTTTCTTTCTTACTTTAGTTGTGGCAATAAATATCAATTTAGAAATAAATAGTAAATAAATATTAAGATATCAGACGATTTAAATATAAAAATAAAAATTATACCTACCATGGGCTTAAGGGGGGGTTTAGGGGGTCCGGACCCATCCCCTTAGCACCCGAGGTACCTAAATATAAAAATAGGTGTTATTCTATGAAATACGGTACTGTACTTTTCCTGCTACTCACATAATTTTTCTGAAAAATAAACGTTAAAAGTAAGTAAAGTATTGGTGCTATTATTTTGTTCAGACGTATTTTATAGCTTGTATTGATTTACGTACTGTACACAAATACTCCAAGATTCTCGAACTAGACTACTTGGGAATAAAGCATTAGAATATGTCAAATTAGAATCAAAATTAATAATATACAGGCAGGTACTATTACAGCCTCTCGAGTAAATCAACTTTATTAGAGACACCAAAAGCTCTCTCATTCTGACATGAAATATTCGAAATGCTTTTGAAAGGCATAGATATAATAATAAGCATTAAAATTACTTAATACATTATTTATCAACATGAGATGTACAGATAGTTACGTAATCCCTTTATATCAACTAAATCAATTTACAAGGAAAATTCAAATATAGAGATAATCTACGTCTTAATATGATATAGATAATTATATCAATATCAAATACATTTATATACATTGTGGTACATGTTATGTACACAACTTAAAATAAATATTACTAACTATAAACTAACGTGGTTTTGACACATTTTTGTTTTATTTATACGGAAAGAGGTCACCGGATGTGATCGAAACTATAGTCGGAGTATCCGATTTAATTAAACGTGAGTATTCCCGTATAAATAAAACAAAAACTATAAACTACTTCCATACAATAATATATATAAATATATTGAAAAAAAAATCCTTGTACGTATAAAACAAAAACGCCGTCTAGCGCCATGCGGTAGGGTTCCCAGGATTCTGGCTGTATTTCCCCGTTGAATGGCAATACTTAGCCTCTAGGCAAAGCTTCAGAAGTCCCCCGAGGCGAGGACCAATCTCTTGTCCAAATCTTTAAAAAAATATTAGTATTGGACGACCACGGGCCCACATTTTCCACAGCCAGCGCCACAAAGTCATAATGTGCGCTTAGCTGTGAATACTTTCGATGTTTGAGTAGTTGGGCCTGTTTGCCGCGGACCCGACACTGCGAGCGGAGCTGCCCACATGGGACGGTGCCAATATCTACGCCAGTGGCGTCCCAAACCAAAGCTCGGCCGAGACACCACGGTACCAGCGTAGCACCGTCCGGTCGCTTACCATCATCCCTCGACATTCCGCTCGGTTCCAGAGTCGAGTGAACAGCCGCCGTGGAGAGTGCCCGTCGGACTAAATCATTGAACGCCCAATGACGAAAAGTGCGGCCGGCACTCTTCACGCAGGACAGTCTGTGACGTCCGGATTGGTCCACGTCTTGTCCACAATGGCAACGATGAGGCTCACACAACTTAGCTCCCAGACGCAGACCCACCGCTATGCGCAGACAACTGGGGTAGAGGACTGTAGCCAAGTTGTCAGAAATATATATCAAATACTAAATTAATAAATCAGGAATAGTTAGGTAAGTATTGTTCTAGATTAATCCCCTTGCAAAATTGTCTCTTACATTTGTAAACGACTTCAAAAAAGGAGGAGGTTCTATGTTCGACTGTAAGTATGTTTTTATTTTTATGTATGTTCACCGATTTCTCCGTCAATTGTGAACAGATTTTGAAAAATTATTTTTTTTTGGTAGGTGATACGTCAGTGGTGGTCTCATATAAATTTTATCGAATTCGGTTCAGTCGTTTGTTTGTTAAATCAAAATTACTGGAATAATAACTGGAAAATATGAAGATGTCATGCAGGTAGTCCAAATTAAAGTCGTATTATATTTAATAATTGTAATTGTGGTTTTGTGGTTATTGGATAAAGATTTCCCGAGTAGGTGTTTTCCGTTAAATACTATCTACGGTGTCTTCAAATACGAATCGGTTTCTTATAACTCGGGTTGTTAACTTGCTCCATACAATAGATGTGATAGTGGCGGCCAACTACTGCCCCAAAACAAATATGCCTTGGCGACAAAGTGGCCCTTATGTAATATAATGGTTAACCAGGCAACGTGATATCTTGTGGTCCCTAAACTAAATACACTTGCCAAAAACTTTTCTCATTAGAAGTCTCTAATACTTGATTAGATTCCAACGACTATCGTGGATTTCCTATGAACTGTAATAGATAAAAAAATAATTATAGTGTAATCTAAATACTAGATTATGCCTATTGCTGTGGAGACCTTGGGTTATAGGGGTGTTGAAGCTAATAGAGCATTGGCTATTTTATTATGAATACTGACGTGGTTTTGACACATTTTTGTTTTATTTAATACTCACATCAACAGCCGGAAGACGTCCACTGCTGGACGAAGGCCTCTCTCTTAAAGGGATGTGTTGCCATAATCCCCACGCTTGGCAGGCGGCTTGGGGATCGCAGAATAGTTACCACCGTTAACTGAGAGGACGCTGCTGCCCGTCCTCCGGTGGTTCTGGATGCAGTTTTAGGACATACCCAGGTCAGGTCAGGACTCACCCAGGAATTTCTCAATATTTAATTTTCATTAAAATATTTTTTTATAGTTATTCTTGTATGTAGTTGAAAAACGATCGATCCCAAAAACAGCATTGAATAATACTATGGGGGAACTTGGTCTACATGGGCCATTAGGCCAAGTTCGCCCACACACACACACAGCACTGGGAAGGCCACATGCCCCTCCCAGAAATAAATCCTGGATCCGTCCTCACACGAGTATAAACACAATAATATTAAGCGGGTGAAGGTTGTGTTGAACGTACAATTAGAGAGTCGTTTGTACAGCCTGTTTGTACATGTTGGAGTAGACACTTAACATACAGTACGTGAGATTAAATACGATTCGCAGAATGAGAGATTTTCACAGAGCCATTTTCCAGTAGTACTAAAACTACTCGCACAAGAATAGAATACAATAGAATAAAATTTTATTGTTTTTTTTTAAATTAAATTGAATTAAATATGTAACTTTTAAACTTTCGCGATTTGAACACATAAATAGGTTTATCACCGGGACTAAAAAAAAATTTTTTTTTTTAAATTAATTTAAAAAAAATAATTATTGGTGCGTGGAAGTCCCGGTGATAAACATTAAATTAAATAATATATATTAAATTAAATTATATATTTTTTTACAAGCGCGCCATCTACATATATAGTGTAGTCACGCGCTAAAACAGAGCGTTAATGTCACTTTAATCTTTATGTAACGAAAAGCCGATTTCAAAGTCGTTGAACCGTAAGTACGCACATTATCTATTCTATGAAAGTGTCATTACTAATACTTTGACCACTGAAAAGGGAAGGCCCTACTCTTAGCTCTGTGACTTTGACGATTGCAGCTATGCCCACTTTAAACTTAGAGTAATAACACTTAGACTTAGAGCGATAGTTTCAATCAAATTCAATTGCAAATTCAATTCACTGGTGAAGCCGAAAAACAATCAATGTTAGCGTGAATATTACCACAGAATAAATAATAGTACTGCGTAGAGAAAGTTCACTCCGCAAAGGAATTGAAATAAATAAGGACTCTATCTACTAGGCAATAAAGTAGCAATTCAACTCGCACAGCGCTGGATACCGCTCGCTATATTCACCTAGATATACCACTCTCTTTCTATCACGTATGCTTAGTTACGTGCGACGAGGCAACCGTGCGTGGTGAGCATTCTGCGATCCCCAAGCCGCCTAGCGTGGGGATTATGGCAACCCCTCCCTAATAAGGGGAAGGCCTTCGTCCAGTAGTGGACGTCTTCGGGCTGATGATGATAATGATGTTTTTTTTTTGACATGCACACATGCGTTCGGAACATTTTGCAAATAAATAGTTGTCTTCTCCTTATGTTGGGACATTTAGTAGGGAGTAAACAGAGTGTTGTCGTCGTGAGAAAACCAGGTCAAGTACCGTAGTAAGCCTTTAAAGGCTTACTTACAATTGCTTCACTTACCTTTTTATTAGTAGCTTTTTATTAAGCATTACTGTGTTGCGGTTTGAAAGGCAATGTTACCAGATAAATTACTGGGCATGAAGAGATTTGACGTCTAACATCTCAGGGTGACGAGCGCAGTACAGTGCGGCGCAGGATTTTGTTCGCAAGCTCACAATTCTAGCACTGCTACTTTTTTGGGCAGGCATGATGCTTACCACCAGGCGAACGTCACGCTCGTCTCGTCAATCCATTACATAGGTAGGTTACATTTTTTTATATTTTTATTAAATTAAAATATATTGACCCAGTAAATCTCACAACTCATGCAGGGTTACGCGTATTGGTATTACTATGCCAAAAAGAGGTAATTTTACTCATAATTTTAATCTATGTTTTGCAATGCGCGACGGGCAACTAAGTCTCATAATAAAAAGTAAGTTCGTATAGGCTGAGTGGTCAGCCCTAGTGTCAGAGTTAATGTGCCGCCCGAAGGCCTCTGACATGGCTGACGGTTGTTGTTCTAGAAACTAGAACAAACAACCGGAACCAACAATTTAACATGTCATCCGATCCACGGTAGCGCTCAGAAATAAATGCCACTCACGGTCACCCATCGTAGACTGACCGGACCGTCCGTTGCTTAACACCGGTGATCGTTTGGAATCACCTAGATAAGCTACGCCACGAGCGCTACAAGTCTCAAAGTGCATAATATATTTAATTTAAGACTTCTGTACACTTAGATGCATATAAATAATTATGAAATAAATTAAAAATACTATATCTAGGGCCAACCCCGAAATCGAAAAAAAAATATAGGCTGTTTCATACATTTTGTCGATATTACAGATATTTTTTTCACTAATTTCAGTGTTGATCCCATCTTCATCTATAACCATCTAACATTTTAAGTTTTTGAATATAGGTCGGTCAAACAAAAACCTATTCAAAAAGTCTAGGGTTGCTAGTTATCCAGATGAACATTTTAAAGACAAAGTATAAAAAAGCTGGAATTCAAGGCAAAAACTACGCCCTTGCTCGGAACGACTGAAATTCACCGAAATAAAATGTCTATCAACCTGTTGTTAAAACAATTGGTCCAATTTGTCTGTGGAATGGAAATGAAAAAAAACTTGATTTTATGGGCGTGTAAAAGTTTATGATCAAAATAGATTATACGCCCTATTGATATTATGAAAGCGCGGAGTTTACGTCGTTCAGACAGTCGTATAAATATTTGTGTTGTTGGATCGGGATTTAATTGCTGATAAACTTTGATCAACTCTCGGAGGAACTAGCTCTCTCTATATAATCAAAGGATCAACTGATGGCTAAGACGTCCAAAATTTAAGCAATCTAAATACTCAAAGAGTTTAAGGATAGAGCACGATTTCGTGTTTTAGAAAAACATTTGATAAATTAATAGTAGTTTATGATACTAGTGCGGTAAGTTGGTTTTTACTGTCTCGGGCTTACCATAGTCACGAGTTTGTAAAAACCAATTCCGCACGAGTGTCATACAAAATTTTACAACACATTTGCGAGAAAACAGTAATAATTACACAAACTTTATGTAACTTTACTTTACTTTATTTAAACTTTAACTTTATTATTTTGTTTATAAAAATCAGTCAGAAAGTCGCATCTAAATACTTGACACTGACTGGCAAATGCACTAAGTACAATGCCATAAGGAGGAAAAAATGAAAAATTCACTTTGATGTTTCTAATATGAAAATGGCGAGAATATACAAATGGCGCCAAGTACCCGTGGGGAAAATTAGAACTACATCATACGTTTTATTTTCTCTTTAGTATTTAAGTGAGATAAACGTATTGAGCAAAAGCGCTTCCAAGGAGGTTCGATCATTATTTCGCTTATTTATTCTCGTAACGTAAAACTCCTTAGTGGAATTCTTATATATTATTATGGAAATTTTAAAAATACCGTAAAGTTTACGCACGGCACTTTACACTATACACTTTACCGCACGCTCCGTTGTATGGTGCGTAATGTTTATTGTGTTGTCTTGTTAATTTTGATCGATTTTCATGCGTTGGGCCCATCCATCCCATTAACACCGTCGCTGTTCGGTGGTACCTACTCCAATGCTATTATTATGATCCCAGAAATTAATAAGCGCATTTTCGTGAGTTATTATTTGTTATGCGATCTAACAATGGTCTGAAAATGGTCCCATTTAATTTCGGGCAGAGAGCTCTTATCGCTATTTTTATTATACTTACAATGCTTTTTGTATGATAAGTGCGGACTATTTCCGTCTTCCGGCATGGATGACGAAAGCTGAATCTCTTATGTAATTGATTTCCATACTAATACTACGTTTAGCACGTATTCGTTTTACTAATAAGACGAAACACACTAAGACGAAAATATGTTTGAAATTGAAATTGAATTTTATTAGGAACATAAAACAAATGTACATTTATAAACAGCGGTAGAACGATGTTACCCGCAGAAGTTAAAAACTGTGTCGCGGCTAACAACGCCCGCCTCCGAACAATATAATGTGAGAGTTCCTAAAAGTAAGTACAGAAATCCTTATACTTAAATAAAAATTAAAGATCTATTTACTGACAAAGTCTTACGAGGAAGTGTGTGTGTGTGTGTGTGTGTGTGTGTGTGTGTGTGTGTGTGGATATGTGTGAGTGAAAAAGAGGATGTGTATCAGTATGCGGGGGAGGTGGAGGAGGGAGGGGGGGCGAATGCGTGAGTGAGTGTGAGTATATGTAGGTAATTTGTTAGTTATGTATAAACTATTTTATTATGAAAACTGACGTGGTTTTGACACATTTTTGTTTATTTTTTTGTTTAATTAAACGTGAGTATTCCCGTATGAATAAAACAAAAATATGTATAAACTGTAATTAAGTCTTCAGTATCTTGATAGGACAAGGATTGGAGCCATTTAACACACTTCATCTTACAAAACGTAAGAGGCCCAGTGCTACTTGTTAAAGTTAGATGAAAACCGCGCAATTATGGCGCAATCGCCCTTCGAGTGTAGGGGCTATATGCAGCACTAGAAAGGCTGATTATGCTAAAAATTAACACATACTTCTTCATAGAGCCGATATACAATAAAGCAGTGTGGAGTGCAATTAGACAGCGCTTAAAAAAACCTATTGAAATGTCTGACAAAATCTAGACAATAACGATCTGAACACACTCCTTTTTATATGTAACACGTAACTGTTTCTCTTAGGTTAGGAGAAACCTATATTCAGCAGTGGAGTATGATAAACCGATTTTGATAATAAAAGAAACTCAAAATATTTAAATTACCATTATATCATCTAGCCTTCATAAATCTCACTTCTCTTGCCATGCTCATTATAGGTCTGCAAAAAAGTCTTGAAACGGAAACTTTTCCCTTTTGTCAGTACTTTGGATTATCACGTCGACAATCATCTTCCGCAAACGTACTACTGGGTTACTTGTATTTAGAACTATTTACGATCGTGGCGCCCCCCTTTTAATTTCAACTTTATTTTGCCAAGTTATTCACACTTTTGTTACGAGTACCTAAAATACCGACGACGCTTATAGTGCTTTTTTCTAAAAATCTAATATAATAAAAGGCTCTGTCCTGATTCAATGACTGACTGACTGACAGACACCGCACAGCCCTAACCGCTGGCGTTTGACGGGGGGAGGGGGAAGATGAGGGGAAGTTTGTATGAAAGTCCTTTGTTTTTGTAGTTTTAGTCACGAAAAATGGATTTGGATAGTTCATTTAAAATAAAAAATGCTGTTTTCAATTTTTTTTTGACTGGGACGATTTAAGGAGGGGAAAGGGGGGTGGAATGTTGTATGGAAAGCTCTTTGTTTTTGAAGATGTAGTGATGAAAATTGATATTTGGGTAGTTCATTCAAACGGGGGAAGTAGGGGGGGGGGTTCTACAAATACGAATAGTTTATTGATAACACCAAAGTTACACGTCAAATTTCATTAAGTATGTCACAATAGAGTTGGTAGACTCAGTAGAGTTGTTCGTAGAAAATTGCTCGGGATGATATAAAGTGGTGAATTTTGGGAGCGGGCCGAATTTCTTCCGTAAGCGGACGAAGTCTCGGGCGACCTCTAGTAAACTTATATAATGAAAGTAACGTTCTGACAAGTATAGTTTTCTATTATTTGTGGTTCTGATGAGAAAATAGATATCCAGCATCAGTCCGTAAAAACATATTTAGGAAATAGCAGCCTATCTCTCACCGATACGGGTACGTGGAAATATGACCTTAATAGCTCGCATTTGTAGCCGAGGAAGGTAAACCTTCTTTTACGAAAAGCCGTGCCATCTTTTGTGACCTCTTTGCTCAACACCTTGGTAACAGATAGCCCTTAATGTAACAACTTATTCCGACCCTTCTACAAATCGAAAGTCTGATGAGGGCTGGATACATGTGAACTATATTGATAGACACGTATTTATTACTTTACTTTCTAAGGACGTCTGAGAAATCAGAGGTATTTTGGTTCTATTTTGGTCTGTATTGTACCTACAATACTTAAAAAAGGAGGTTCTCAATTAGACTGAGTTTTTTTTTTTTGTTTGTATGTTACGCAATTACTCCGCCAATTGTGAACTGATTTTGATGTTTTTTTTTTGTTTGGTAGGTAATACTTCAGAGGTGGTTGCATATAAATTGTATCGAAATCGGTTTAGTAGTTTGGGTTTTAAATCAAAATTACTAGAAAACATGAAGATGTCATCCAGGTATTCGAAGTTGAAGTCGGTTGTACGCTTTTTACAAAAAAACTAATTGGCGGAGTAATCGCGTAACATACATCCAAAAAAAACACAGTCGAATTGAGAACCTTCTTTTTTAAGTCGGTTGAAAAGTACCCACTGTTAACCCCCCAACGCAAACAGGGGTGTTATATTATAAGTTTAAGAGTGTAGGTACCCTATAATCTATACATAATATAACCTTTTTATACAGATCAACTTAGTGTTATATTACTTTTATAAACGACTTTATATTAAAACTTATTCTAGTCTAGTATTTGTGCTTTGTTTATTGTCTGTTTCTGTGACAACAACAATTCTTTTGTAGCCTAGTTGGAAGTATATGCACAAAACAGATAGGTACAGAAGTCAATCTACATACAAAGTACGCGCGAGCAACGCAGCCATAGACACCGCTCACGGACACGATAATATCTCGGAAGGGTTGGGCCAAAGCGAGCGCGAGTGGCGTCTGCTTGAAACACGCGTCAGCGAACTCTTTTGTGCAAAATAGAGCAACAAAAAACTTATTATAACTGTGTGGGCGGTTGTTTAAATTCAACATTAAACGGTGAGTTGTCGTTTTTAAGATACCAGTTATTTCAGGGAGGCCCTTGTACTATGGAAATTAGATAGTTTAGCTGTTTTTTTGTTTGATTTATACGGGAATACTCACGTTTAATTAAATCGGATACTCCGAATAAAACAGAGCCCGACGTGCGTGCGGCCGCGTCTTACTTCGCACTATACTCGGAGTATGCGATTTAATTCAACGTGAGTATAGGGTAGATGACTGATGTTTATATCGTTGAAACCAATAACTTTGATGAAGAATTTAAGTAAATATAGTATGTTTATAGAAAAAAATATATAAATCGGTTAATAATGTTCTGATATATGAGCGTTTAAAGTTTTTGTTAGAGACAACTCTGTCCCTTTCCCACAAAACAAAAAATGACATCACGCCTTACTTGTCAGAATAGAATTTATATGGCGTACACAGAAGTGAAGTCACGATTTGCGTTTTCTTCTCTCTTTCTAGCATGATATTAAAATGCTTATAAGTTGCTTATTTTTGATCAGATTTTCATTTTGTTTTCATTAATCAGCTATATTTATGGGCCACATTTTAATAGGACAATAAAAAAAAACAGTCATCTAGCCTATTCCCGTATAAATCAAACAAACAAAAACAGCTAAACTATTTAATTCCCATAGTACAAGCTTTACTAAATTTGAGGCTAGGCGCTGTGTGAAATACCCACCAATACTGTCGTTTTATTTATTTATTCTAAGTTAACTTAAGTTACGTTTTAGGGGACTCGCCCTTAGTATGGGCGAAATATCCGCTAATCGCTGTTTGTGGGACAGTTGTCTAAAAGAAAGATAGTTGCTAATTATATTATTCTTTTAGTTAAGCATAGAGAAATTGCTACGAACTTAACCTAACTTATTCTTCCCCAGACGTCTATTTATCCACTCAAACTAAATAAGAACTGAGCAGACCTTATACTCAGAGATAATTCAATCAGATAAACATTTAGCCGAGCCGTACCAAGATCCTAGCCAGACTAACTAGTGTAACCAATCTCCACCGCGTCTCAGGTCTCAAAGAGATGTAATTAATCTGTGCCCGACCACATTTTGTAACCTTAGAAACGTGACTTGACTTACAGTGCTTAGCATAATTATTATTAGTTATATAGTCGGTCATCAAAGCAAGTTGTGGTTTGTTTGTAATAAGTTTGGCTCTTTCGGTCTTTGAACCAATAACCTGCCTTTCGATAATGCAAAGAGATTTTTGATTTACTGTGCTTTCGATAGATATTCGTTTGTTTTGTAACAAGAGATGTGTTGAAATCATTGATCTATAGAGTCACAATCCTAAAAAAAATGTCCGAGACAAAACTACGGCGCACGCTATGCAGTGCGCCGACTTTTTGACCGACTTGAACTACGATAAGACACAAGTGCTCAAGCATACATTTAACACTATACAAGCGACATAATGTCTAAATTCGAACAATTGTGAACTATAAAATGCCCGTTATACGTATGCAATTGTATAACGGCTGTCGGACGTTTTATGACTGTTTTCACTGAGAGATTGACTCTTTAGATATTAACTCAATGGTTGAAATAGAAAATCTTAATTTCTATTTTGTTTTTACTTATTTACAAATTATATATATTTTAAATGGTGCCTCTTGAGCCCTTGCTTTTTATATTTACCTAAACTAAATTCGCATCATGTTTTTTGTTCCAGCAAAAAAAAGATCCGAATTTAGGTCATAAACCAGTCGTATTTAATTTACTGAATTGTTTATGAAGTAACACGCCTCAATAGACACCAAATTTATCAAAACACAATAAGAAGTTTAAACGTTAAAAGAACAAATAACAAACATAGGCTGCTAAATTCGATTTCGTGCACCTGCGTAGCACTACGAACAGATTTCGTAGCGACATTTGTAGCACGCTACGAATACGTAGTTTACCTACGCATTCGTAGCACACCTACGCCAAAGTGTACTGTGTAGGTGCGCAGACGCCATAGACGCCACTACGTGACCTATGATGCCTGGATTAAAAGGTTATTCGTTTCTAACTCCACATTTTTCTATATTATTTCGATCATCAGTTGCGTCTACTATGTGCTCTAGAATCAAAATCTAAGTACCTAATTGAAACAAACGTTCAAACTCACCTAATATGCAGTCCCATCCTCACATAGAGGCAAAGTATGAGCACAGCCGGCAGGAAGAAGAAGAATATGCTGCTCAGTTCCAGGAGTGGAGAGGGCGCCATCAGAGCACAGAACGCAGACTCCTTGGATATGTTGCCGGAATCTAGAATAAAAAACATTCTTTCACACACGATCTTCTGAATCTATCATGTAGGATTAGAAGCGTGCTTCAAATTCACTGACGTCGCTTGCGGCCGCTACCGTGAGTTTACCGCTAAGCAAGTAAGTAAGTTCGTATAGGCTGAGTGGCCAGCCCTAGTGTCAGAGTTAATGTGCCGCCCGAAAGCCTCTGACATGGCTGACGCTGTTGTTATAGAAACTAGAAATAACAACCGCGACCAATAATTTAAGGTGTCATCCGACCCACGCGGTAGCGCTCAGAAATAAATGCCACTCTCGGTCACCCATCAGAAGACTGACTGGACTGTCCGTTGCTTAACATCGGTGATCGTTTAGAATCACCTAGACAAGCTACGCCACGAGCGCTACTTATTACCAACTTAGCTAAGTATTATCAACATCTGTCAATACGCTGAGTTGGGACCAGGTTCATGACATAAATTATGGATAAGTACTTATCCCTTTTTATAACCATGTATAATTATTATTATGTCCTTAAAATGTGTTTTGTATCGTAACTGTTGATTGTGTTATTTTTGTGTGTATCTGTGTTTTTGTCTTGAATAAATGTTTATTGTACTCGTATTGTATTGCAATAGTAATAGTTTCGATAGTATAGTCTCAATCAATAATATCGATACTATCAAGATAAATACTAATAATAAAATCATCAATAGCATCTATAACTATTTAGAATGATAGTCCAAGGAAATAGTATGGATAGTATAATTGATTTTAGGGTCAAGTTTCATTTTGTGTGTAGCAGACTTTCGTTTGTGTTCGCTGCCGCTTTCCCCACTACAAGACATACGGCAGAGTGGTAGCACCCGGACTTGATTAGATATTTTGAGCCGCTATCGTCTGTCTAGGGCAGGCCGTAGGTATATTGAAATTTGTTTTAAGCCCCTCGTCTACGGCAAATTATCACAGAGCCCATTTCAGACAGATAAACCAAACCCGTAATTGTTTGAGACTAAATATTATTTGCTTTTAGCCCCCGACGCAACCAGCAAACAGACACAAACAAAGTTATAAATATAAATGTAACGTGTGTATCTATCTGTGTCTGTGGCGTCGTAGCCCCCAAACGGCTGAACTGATTATGATTTAGTTTCATTAATTGAAAGGTGACTTGATTATAAAGAGATTGTTCTTAGCGATAATGCAAGAGAGTCGGGTTTTTAATATTTAATTTTTGCTAGTGTTTTTTTTTACAGACTTCAAAAAAGGAGGAGTTTCTCCATTCGGTGTATTTTTATGCAATGATAAACTATTACATTCCTGATACAGTGAACGCTTCCCTTAATCAAGGGCCGTATAATAGGCCTCACTTAAACTAACCACGCAATCTTACGCCTTTGTAAACCTGAGATAAAGTAATGTGATATTGGCAAAGAAAGACTATATTACCAATTGATCGACGAAGATTCCACGGGGGATTTCCGTAAAATTGTATTATTACTGTAACGATATTACCTTTGTCAGCCCGAAGTGATTTACTTGTTTAGGTAAAAGTAAATACCATCTTTTTCCTCTTGTTACCTATTTTTGTATCTACCCTTTTCATTATTTGCAAGTTTCCCCAGGGCGTTGAATATCTGACACTTTATAGGGATGAATGAAGTAGACATCGGCCTAAAAGCCTCGCCAAACGTTACTATATTGAAATAAAAAGGATCTAGAAGTTTATCTATATGAAGACTTCCTTGATGGGAAAACTACTTACTAAGATGCTCGTTGAGTGAATTTTATCAGGTATTACTGTGGTTCGACGACAAAGTCAACAGTATTGTCATCATCATCATCAGCTCGGAGACGACTGCTGAACAAAGACCTCCCCCTTAGACCGTCACACTGTAAAACAGCCTGCCATTTACATCCACCGGTTGCCCGCGATAATGACAATGTCGTCGATCCACCTAGTGGGAGGCCTAACTACGCTGCGACCTCTTTGATATCTGCGACGTCTTCCGGTCTTTAATGGGTTTGTGAAAATATCTATTGTTATGGTCAATTATTTGGTTTTATAAGGTTCTTGAGTGGCGACCGCGAACCGGAAGACGCAGCGTAGGAAGGCATCCCACTAGGTGGACCGACGACATTGTAACAAGTCGCGGGCAACCGGTGGATGCAAATGGCAGGTTGTCGTACAGTTACTACGTAACTGACCGCTCAGTTAGAAACAGATGTCAAGCAAAACACTGCAAAACCCGTACAAACATTCTATCTCAAAAAAAACATAACTAAGGTTCTTAATTTCTTATATTTATTATGGAAAAGTTTTCGCATAGTTAGAGGCTTCCTTCTTAGAACACAGAAATAATTCCAGTAGCCAGTGGGCGTCAGCTGGTCTTGATACTAAATGATGAATAGGTTGCGTACTTTAGGTCCAAGCGTGTTTATGAGTAAGTAGTTTACGGAACTCATTATCATTAAAGATAAAGATCATTTATTTGCATACAACATGGTTGGTTTGTACATATACAATTTGTGCACAAAAGATGTCAAATATAAAAGTGTCTTACAGAGCTAGCATGTTGTGCCGATTAGGCGTACAAATGTCAAATAGATGGCACTATGCTCGTCAAAAATAAGAATAATTATGAAAAAAAATATTAAATTATAATAATAAGTATAAAATGAACTGAAAATTAACAAAAACAAATTATAATGTCAAAATATATCAGTCAAAATAAAAATAAAATACCAATGTCTTAATAGCGAAATACCAAATGTCAAAAAAATCCATACTTATTAAAATTTGTCATTTAAAAAGTCATTAATTGTATAATAGCATTTTTCCAATAATAATATCTTCAATTTATTCCTGAATAGGTTGGTATTATGTTCCCTTATAGATTTTGGTATCTTATTGTAGATAAGAGGTCCCATGCACACTATGTTGTTTTGCATCAGGGCTGTCTTTCCTTTATGGACGCGCCGTTTGTCTTGGTCGCGTCGATGCCTAGTTACAGTGTCAGACAGCGTAGGGAATCGCTCTCGGTTTGTTTTTACAAACAAAGCTGTCTCCAGGATGTATAGGCACGAAAGCGTAAGAATTTTGTGTTTTTTAAAATATGGTTTACAGCTATCTCTTTTTTTGAGCTTAAACATAGCACGAATACAGCGTTTCTGTCTTCTAAATATAATAGTTTTATTTGTTGAGTTCCCCCAAAAAATAATACCATACCTCAAAATGGATTCGACTAGGCCATAATAGGCTGTAAGTAAAGAACCTGTATTTATAGTATGAGCTAGCTGGGTTAAGGCATATGCTTGACTGCTTATTCTCTTCGAAAGATTCTCTACTTGCGGCTTCCAATTTAATTTATTGTCAATAGTAAGACCGAGAAATTTTGCACTTACTACTTCTTTTATTGATATATTATCATATGCTAAGGTAATATTAAATTTGCTAGGCCCTCTTTGTCTAAAGTGCATGATATTTGTTTAACTTAAGTTTATTTTTAAATTATTTTTGTCTAGCCATGATACAACTGATGTCAAGGAATCATTAATGTCATTTTCATATACGTCAAATGCCTTACATGCTATTGTGATAGTGCTATCATCTGCAAATAATGTCATGGGTTGCGAGGTGGCGTTGGGCAAATCATTAATATATGCTATGAATGAAGGTGGGCCCAGGACACTGCCTTGTGGAACTCCATACGTCACTTTACGTTTACTAGATCTAGCTACCTCTTCAGTCTTAGTTTCAAGATTCACTCGACTGACTTCAGTGATTTGTGTTCTATCACTCAGGTATGATTTTATTAGATCTAAAACATTACCCCGTATGCCATAAACTTCCAGTTTACTCGTTAATATCCCGTGATCTACATAATCGAACGCCTGGGTCATATCACAGAATATTGAACACACTGGAGAGCTTTTATCAATACACAACAGGACTGGTTTGATAAAATCATAAATGGCCATATTAATATTTTTACCTTTCCGAAAGCCTTTTTGCTCCTTGCATAATATTTTATTTATTATTTATTCCCAGAAGCTTGAAACTGGGTCGTAATGTGTTATGTGTGTACACTAGTTTTAAGTTCCTTTTTTGTGTTGTGATCATCATGACTGGTATAATTTCATTTGGTGTGTACAATAAAGAATTAATCTATCTATCTATGTGTTGTGATTTTGGTTAGATGGCGCTGTTTCAAAATGGCCGTCAATAGTAAATAATTAAAGTGTCTCTATTGCAATTACATAAACCCACTGAGAGTAGGGCCTTCGCTTTTCTGTCCATAAACCCACTAGCATAACAGTCCATTGCTGGACCTACCTAGAAACCTACACTAGAAGGCCAGTCGGGCCATATCCGACACGCTGGCCCAGTTGCGGTTTTATGGATTCACGTTCATTATCAGCCAGAAGACGCCCACTACTGGACGAAGGCCTCTCCCGAACGTTTGGAGGGTCATATTTTCGTCAGTAATTCGTTGAAGAAAAAAAAGATGCCTATAGCTGACCTAGATTTAGAAAAAATACTCATTGCTCTAGAGGCATTATCCAGGAAGGAAACAGGGGAATACGTTTATATGGAGGTTCGCAGATCAGATTCCCTCTTAATAGGGCGGGGTTGCCATTATCCCCACGCTGGGCAGGCGGGTTGGGGATCGCTGAATGCTACCACCGTTTTCTAAGAGGACGCTGCTGCCCATCCTTCGGTGGTTCTGGATGCAGCTTTAGGACATACCCAAGTCCACATTCACATTACGCCATTGAATTTCTTCGCCGGACGTATGAAGGTTTACTCACGATTTTTTCCTTCACAGAAAAGGCTGTAAGTATTAAATTCCGTAGAGCTCTTGGTACGGGCTTAGGTTTGAAAACTCGAGCTCAGAAATACCTTATCTACTAAAAACAAAATGTTAGCAAAGTACTTTACTAAAACATGGGTCACATTACATAAAATATTTGACGTAAAAATATTAACTTCACTTTCTTTGTGTAGTAGGCTAAGTTGTTTACAGTGTAGTTAATAAAGGCTTATGGCCAAAAAAATAATATTTTATTTTTATTTTAATGTAAAAAATCTTCACACAGATACGAGTAAGTTACAGCTAAAGATGGATGTGAAAATAAACTTAAGTTTAGCCAGTTATAATCTTAAGTTAATTTTCAAGGAGAGGCTAATGGAGATCAACATAATGTAAATATGCGATAAATGATTTCGTCTTTAGCCAGCTAAACTGCAGATTAGCCTAAAAGCAACGGCTTGTTAAGTATTTGCGGGGGAAGAGCGCTTAAGTGGAAATCATTTCTAAAAGTACCTACTTAAGTTTTGTTATAAGGCTGATAACTGCCAAGCACTGCACTGCTGATTAGTTATCATCTAAAAATACTAATTGTTTATTAAGAAACGTTTTATCACAAAAATATTCTTATTTATATTTTTATTCTCGGTATAAATTTTTATACGTGATGCCTATTTTGCGAATGTATTAGTGTAATTATTATATCATTTTCTTTGATTATAGCAGTGATTCCGCTGTGCGTGTTTATACGATAAGTGATTACGGCGATATCTGATTTTATGCTTTATTCATAAAACACAACGTAAACTACACAACGTAATTGGGTCCTAACATTTTAAATTCTAGACGATCACTAATTATTTTATTAATTAATTAAAATTATATAAAACTAGACGATCACACCTGGCCATAATAATAATTTAAGTAAATTTTAGTAACGAAATATTTAGGTAGGTTAATAAAATAGAATTTATGTCACGTTAAACGTTTAGTTCGTATAATTATAAGTAAATAATCTAACATATATATAGGTAAATATCTAAATCGGTTACAGTACCTGAACCTGAATGTTTTTTTTTTAATTCTATTTTCGCTACATTTTTATTTTTTGCCAAGAGGTTTCGTCTGCACTTGCCTATAGCCTCGAAAATAATTTTAAGGCTAGCTGGCTAATCTTAAGTTTATTATCACACCCATCTTTAGCCGTAACAGATATATCACACACATTTTCATATGAGTCATAATACATAATTATATTTATTTTCTAACTCACTTTTTTCACTTACATACGTTTTTATTCTGGTGGACAAACATCTAGACTCCTATAGGAGTCTAGATGTTTGTCCACCAAAAATAATGACAGCTCTAACTATAGTTAGAGCTGTCATTATTTTTTATTGTTTTGCTTTATATTAGAGAACCTGAGAAATTTAAGCAATTTTGTTACAAACTATGTTTGACAAAAAAAAAACTTTAAAATTTTAAAGTGAAATCTGTCTTATCTTGGGTCTTATCTGCGCATTTTTTTCCTTTTTAGTAAGTATTCACGTAAGTTTTATTTAACTCAAGTCTTAACTTAAGCCATCTTAAGTATAGTTAATAAGTAAACTCACATTTTAATTAAAAGTTAGCGTTAGGAAGACAAAGTAACTTTTTTATTTAGTTGCTTCAAGTGGGTAAGTAATAATAATACGCTTTTTTTTTAAATAAATACAACCGACTTTCGAATACCTGGATGACATCTTCATATTTGCTAGTAATTATGATTTAAAAACCAAAATACTGAACCGATTTCAATAAAATTTATATGGGACCACCTCTGAAGTATTATTAGCTACCAAACAAAAAACTAATCATCAAAATCAGTTCATAATTGGCGGAGTAATCGCACACATACAAAAAAAAACATAGTTTTGAAGTCGGTTGAAAATAGACAGCCTAAAACAAATTCGATGTTAATTTTCCATTACATATTTGGCTCTATCCTTAACCACAGAAAAGCGAAGGCCCTAGTGATCCTTACACACACATAATTTATTCCGACGCTGTAAGTATATCGCACCGTATCTTTTCAAGGCAAGAAATGTCTATCGTCGATAATAAGCTTTGCTCATTGAGGTTTTTGAGGTCCCACTTCCATCTGTAATCCACCACAACTAAACTACATGGCGTGATATTAATAATCATGGAGGTACATAAACCAAGCGCCGACAAGCTTGTTTAAATGTAAACTGCAAAAACTAAATATTGAAAACATTTACATATCAAAACATCGAGACGTGATCATATAGTCCTCAAGAAAATGTTGATGACCTCTGAAAATGTACTATAAACAAATACAGAGAAATAAATTTACCGTCGCAAATAGTTTAAAGAGTGGAGACGTCTCTCGTCTGATATGATTATTCGAGAACTTCTCTCGGAAAAGTTGGGACAAAGTTGTGCAAACGTTGGGTAGTCTAAAGAAAATAATGAAGTTAGTTAGTAGATACATTCACCTACATTTGAAGTAGTGGAGTTCTAGTACGTATTCATTTTTTTTTTTGTTTTTTATACGCGTTAAACTCGATGGCTGTCATAGAAATAGCTGGAATAGAGATAGCGCAAATAGAGATAGCTGGAATATAGATAGCGAGAATAGAGATAGCTGGAATTGATATAGTTGGAATAGAGTACCAATATACGTAAAGTTTATTTCAGAATATTCTTATTTAAAAAATCATATTTTCTTTAATATTCGGCTGCCATCCTAAAATCTTTGAATTACTTTAATAAAGGAGAGTATGCATTTTTGCCTTTCCGAAAGGTTCAAAATTATAAGATTAAATTAGGAACTTGTTCAGTAGACGCTTTACACGATCTAGATTCTGGATCTTTGCTGGAACAGTAATTTGAATATATTTTCTGAATGTCAGGAAAAGGTCTGATTTATAAAGTTCCGTTTGAAAAAGTTTAGTACTTTGTGAAATTCTTGTGAAAATTAGAAATGCCTTCCGCCAGGTGAACGACTTTCTGGCTCGTTAATCAATAGAATACGTAAGTACTGCATCATTGATCCAAACATTCCATTGCTGGGTAGAGGCATAAGTTATTCCTACCTAAATTCCTGAAATTCCTTTCAACCTATAGTCCCTAATCTAATATAATAAAAGGTTCTGTCCTGACTGACTGACTGACTGACAGACAACGCACAGCCCAAACCGCTGGTCGTACAGACTTGAAATTTGGATGAATATTCGTCTCGATGCGGAGGTGTGTTTGACACAGGTGTTTTTATACTTACTTACTTCTGTCCATTATGTTAATCGCACATTTCAACAGCTCACAAACAGTTGAAGTGATAACTTTGTAAAGCGTCTAGAAAAATATATCCCGTAGATATAATTTGCTAGACGTGACGCTTATCACCAGGCGAACGTCTTGCTCGTCTCGTCATTTGATTGTATTAAAAAAAATATAAATTCGTTTGTAGATCAAACGAGATTTCGTCAACTGTAGACGAACATTATTAAGAGGTAATGCGAGATCAAACGTTATTTCTATTGGATGTGTTGTGCTAGACGCTTTACAAAGCTGTCTTCAATGTTGCATTAAAAGTCCCAACCTATTTTTAGTTAGCGAAACTTTGGCAACAGAAATAAAACATTTTTCATTTTCATTTTGTTAAAATGTGTCAAATGTCCAATAATAAAGGATTTAAAAAAATTATACGTTCAAATATAAGTTAACATAACCAACATTTGAGGGGAGGCCTTCGTTCAGCACTTGACGTCTCCGGGCTGATGATGATGATGATGACCATAATTTGTATGATCCTATCAAATGAATAGGCCTTTCCTCGAAGGATATTTGGATACATAGAAGCATCAAACTTAGTGTATGGTTATAGGCTTATAGACCAAATTCTAATAACGTTCCTGTAAAATAATAGCCCACGCGGGAGAAGCCGCGGGCAACAGTTAGTTGTAACATAAAGTAATACATTATATAGAATTTCAGTGATTTTGTCAATGAATGATCTGAAACTGAATTTTGTACTTTAGTGATGTGCGAGCGAGATAGCGCTAATAATGCCCTTAGCACCTTTGTGTCCCTCAGGTGGTTCGGAGGGCCTTATCCTTATGCGATTTAACCATAGAATAAATGATTGGCCTTAAAATGTCTCTCTCTGATGTCTAAGTGACATTGGAATCCAATAAACGCAATTTGATTGAAATCTTGTACAGCCCTTACAGAGTATTCTGGGATTCCAGACAATAAAGTACATGATGAACCTATTGGAAGATACGAGCCTTTTATTAACCGACTTCAAACAAGGAGGTGGTTCTCAATTCAGTTCTTTTATGTTTGCTAATTACCTCAGAACTCCGTCAGAACAGTCAGAACACCGATTTGTAAAACAGTCAGAACTCCGATTTGTAAATAACTTCAATTATTTGAATTGGTTTAATGGTTATTACTAGTATAGTGTTAAATTATCTACACCAATATTATAAAGAGGAAAGATTTGTATTTTTGTATGTTTGTAACGAATAAACTCAAAAACTACTGGGCCGATTTCAAATATTCTTTCACATTTGTGAAAATGACGATGGCGAATGGTGTTTCTAATGAGAATGCTACATTATCGTGGAGTAACATAAGCTATATTTATTTCTAGAAATTTGGGATCCTAAATACTAACACTTCAATAATGTACCCCAAGGTGTAATTTTTTTGCCATAAAAACATCTTTCATCGCATGCGCTGCAGAAACTATAGAAGATAGAACAAAAAAATGGCCTACAGTATTAAAGAACACATCAATATCTACAAAACACTATGCAATACCATATGTCCAATTGTTATTGTAATTATGTTACTATATAGACTTTTTTACATCTTAAAAGTTGATAGAAATGCCGGCCAAAATCAGACCACGTTATCAATACCTTTGTATGAACGCTTATCCAAATAAGTCATTTCGTATTCAAGACTGTTTCAATACCTGTACATTACTTTTTTAATTATCCAAATCGGACATTCTATACAAAAGATATTACGAATGTGACAATCGTGTCGATTCTGTTGCACCGCTCACTAAACTAAACTAATCTGACAGGACTAAAATTATACGCGTCTCATTTCATTTCAATATGTTAGAAAAGGATGTCAACAGGTTTCGTCCTGTCAAATTAAGTTTAGTTTAGTGAGCGGTGCAACAGAATCGACACCAATGTCAATCCAAACAAAATACTAATACAAAAATTAACGCCGCCGCGCTCGCGCCGCTATTATTTATTCTGTGGCTGCGCCGTGGCTGGTTACACAACAGAATAAATCGTAGTTACTCGCAGCGCAGCAGGCAACGCGGTGAGGGAGAGGGCACCGAGGTGCGGGAGAGGGGCATGCACATCAAATTCGAGAACACTGCGCGCAAGAAAGAGGTAAACCCTCTAACCTGCGCGGGCTCGGCGTCCAAAGCAGCGGACGCAATCGACATTGAATATTTTGACTTTTTACATAGCACATTTTGTTTTCAGTTTAAAAGTTTTTTTCAGAACTACTTACTCATAAATTAATAATAATTAATAAAATAAATAAATTAAGTTTGCATGTGGTCTGTTGTTAAAACGTAGATGCTCACTAAGAACGGATTTTATCAAATTCCACCCCTAAGGGGGTAAAATAGAGGGTGCAAGTTTGTAAGGGAAAAACTTTTTTCCATGTTAGTGCGATACAATTTCGTACACATATTAAGGAAGGCAACACAACGGCTAATGGATAGAGCAATGCTTGAAGTTTCTTTGCGCAATAAAATCCGGAACGAGGATATTCGCCAAAGAAACAAAGTCACCATCATAGAAACAAAGTCGCAGGGTTTGCGAGTTGAAGTGGCAGTGGACAGGCAACATCGCTCGAAGAACTGACAACCGATGGGGAGGAAAGATTCGCGACTGCGACCGCGAAGCTGAAGACGCAGCGTAGGAAGGCCTCCGACGACATTGTAAATGTCGCGGGCAACTGGTGGATGCAAATGGCAGGATGTCGTACAGTGTTGCGGCCTTTGTTCAGCAGTGGACGTCTCCGGGCTGATGATGATGATGAAAACTTTATTGTCACCATACAATGGTCATTACAAACAATACACTACAGATAAGCACAAAGGCGGTCTTATCGCTAAAAGCGATCTCTTCCAGACAACCCTAGGATGGAAAGAAAAAGTTTAAATGTAATAGGGACGGAAATGGGAAATAGTAATAAAAAAAAAACTACTTATGTCCTGCATAATGATATATTTACTCTACGTTTAAAAAATAAATGTCCATCCGTGCGAATCCAGGGACGGGCCGCTAGTCTTTATTATTACTATTATAGAAAGCCATATTTATAATTCAAGATACTTATATATTTATTTCAAGCGACGGAAAGAGTCATTGATACACTTCATTTCATCAGCAAGAAGACGTCCACTGCTGGACGGAGGCTTCCCTCTTAATAGGGAGGGGCTGTCATAATCCCCACGCTTGGCAGGCGGCTTGGGGATCGCAGAATGCTCACCACCATTAACCTAGAGGACGGTGCTGTCCGTCCTCCGGTGGTTCTGGATGCAGTTTTAGGACGTACGTACACATTACACAGGTCCAGGAGTGGTTGATACAGGTAAGACTAAAATCATAAAGTAACTTACACTCACAACACAACAACATAATCTAAAAAAAAAAAACATAATTTTCATAGAAAAATAATCTTATCTACCCTAAAACACTTACAAAGAATACCGAACCCCAGTTGGTAATACGAGGAGTAATATGGATGAAACTACTGTATTAACTATGCACTAAACCCAGCCACTCGAGTTTAGACGGCAAGTCTTCGTGGAACGCGAATTAAAGTCCATGTTCCATTTACTGTAGAGGTAATAACTAAACTTCTAAGGACTCCAATTTGTGCTCAGCGCAGTTTCTCACTTCTTAGTGATTTGTATTCGCATTAAATTTGCTTTTTATTTGACTACGCAAAATGGACGGTTTCGATTTTCGATTAATATACATACATGGCATACTTTATCTTCATCATCATCAGCCCGGAGGCGTCCACTGCTGAACGAAGGCCTCCCCCTTAGACCGCCACACTGTACGACAACCAGCCATTTGCATCCACCGGTTGCCCGCGACTTATACAATGTCGTCTCGTCAGCCTACCTACGCTGCGTCTTCCGGTTCGCGGTCACCTCGAGAACCTTTCTTCCCCATCGGTTATCAGTTCTTCGAGCGATGTGGCCTGCCCATTGCCACTTCAACTTGCAAACCCTGCGAGCTATGTTGGTGACTTTGGTTCTTTAGCGAATATCCTCATTCCGGATTATATTGTGCAAAGTAACTCTGTTATGTTTAAGTTACTGTATAACTTAAGTTAGCATTATTGGATTAGGTATTAGTTAGAATATAAACGCATCGTTCATAAACACACGTGTTGTTATTTTATGACTGGTAGGCACACATTGCGTGCTATATTGGCGACGCATTGAGGGCCGGATACGGTCGATGCATGGTCTGCATGCTCCAGTTGCGGTATTTCCGCAAAATAAAATAGGCTACTGCGAAAATCAAATTAAACCAAACTCCTTTTTTTGATCCTAACTCCTTTGTTTTCATTTTATTCCAACTAACAGGTATAGCAGCAATTTTCCAATGAAATATTCTATTAGCTAATCGTACTTGTAAATGAGAAATACGCGAAGTACACAGATCCCGACATTCCTGCTGAATATTTAAAGTATTCCGGATTAAATGTTTAAAGTCAGAGGCTAACCCAACAACGCGTCAATAAATAAAATAAACCACTTTCATATACCGGGAAATTGGAATACAGTATACCAATTTCCCGGTCGATAAACTCGAGAGATAAGGGAGAAACGGGATTTTCTCGATCAATGGCAATACGAGAAACAAAAGGAACTGTTTAGAGTTAATGAGCCAATGGGCCCTACCCGCGTCACTCGCTGGCAGGACTTGAATCACGTTGCCGATAAGTACACTGGGTGTGCATTGATAAACGTTCTCACTTCTAAATCCTATTTTCAACCGACTTCAAAAAAGGAGGTTCTCAATTCGACTGTTTTTTTTTGTATACATGATGCGCGATTACTCCGCCAATGAACTGATTTTGATGATTCTTTTTTGTTTGGTAGGTAATACTTTAGAGGTGGGTCCCATATAATTTTTATCGCAATCGGTTTAGTAGTTTGGTTATTAAATCAAAATTACTAGAAAATATGATGATGTCATCCAGGTAATCGAAGTTGAAGTCGGTTGTATTTTTATAAAAGCTATAATAAGATTTAAAAAAAATACAGTATGTACGTAGTATAGTATGTACAATATTGAGCACTTTTACCGTTTTTGTTTTGTTTAGGCCGGCCGCAAATCATAAGAAAAACCTGATAGAAAACCCCGTGCCGTGCCGGAAGGCACTCCGTGCATACATTTTGTACTAGGTCCCAACACACCATGCCGGTCGTGACGGCCGTCTCTCTCGCACCTGTTATTATGCGTGGTGTGTGACGGTCGGTCCAGCGTAGGACCGAAATAATGTGTGGCCGGCCTTATACGGGATTGCTCAGTCCGATTTTCCGACTATAGTTTCGATCACATCCGGTATACTGAGGCCTCTCCCAAGGCACGCCAGTTAGCTATTCGCTTCTAACCACTGCCAGCTGCCTACACATGTCGTCACTCCATCGAGTCTCAAGACGCGTACACCGTACACTACGTATAAAATGGTAATTAAACACAATTTTTTACCGACTTTAAAAAAAGGAGGTTCTCAATTCGACTGCTTTTTTTGGATGTTTGTTACGCGATTACTTTGCCAATTATGAATCTATCTCTAATCTCAATTATTTATCATAATTCAGAGGTAGTTCCATATACATTATATCGAAATCAGTTTAGTATTTTGATTTATGAAACAAAATATGTAACGGGAACAAAGATGTCATCCAGGTAATCGAAATTGAAGTCGGTTTTTTTTAAATGTAAATTATGAAACTAAAGCCGCTGGTGCGATCTATAAAGTAAGTTCATTTTGGTTATAATTTGAGTTAAAACAATAGATTTCTATTTTCAACCGACTTCAAAAAAGGAGGTTCTAAATTCGACTGTATGTTTTTTTTAATGTATGTATGTTACATGAATTGATTTTGATGATTCTTTTTTGTTTGGTAGGTGATACTTCAGAGGTATACCCATATAAATTTCTCGAAATATATAATAAGTTGTTTGGTTTTTGAATCAAAATTACTGGAAAATATGAAGATGTCTTCCAAGTAGTAAAAATTGAAGTCGATTGTATTTTTTTTAAAGCGTATTATTATGTACTTGGAGAAATCGACTCTCTCATGTACCTAGGTACACGTACATGCTTTCGTAAACTTAATGGCTTGTAAATAATATCTGATTAGCTTATAAAAATTCTAATTAAAAATATACCCACATGTTTGCAGGGGTTGAATAAGTCTATGTTTGAACAAGTTGGTATAATTAACATGATTTCCAATAATCCCGAAAAGTTTCAAAAGCTGCGTTAAGGGCTGCCTACTCCGTAGCTAAGTACTCCGAATTGGAGCATGCTTGTGTGTAATTATGATTTTAAACAACATTGTTAATTTGGTATTAGAAAAGTTGTTAAATGGGCAGTTTTAATACTTTAACTAGCTAGCTAGTTAAAGCTATTCCTTCCGAAATGCCTTCGCCAACCCACCGTTTTATACATACCTACTTACGTACAGATCGTCGTCGTCTTACAGTTGTTACTTATTGTCTCTTCTACGGCCTTGCGAGTAACCGTTTAGATATCCTGTTATCAGTATATCGTTAAAATGAATATTAGGAATATTATAATTTGTGTGATCTTAATACCAATGAATCAATAAAATTTAATAATGTGAGTAGATATATTATACAATTTAATTATTACAAGCGATAGTAGCGACCCGCCCTGGTTTCGCACGGGCAGCAGAGCATAATAAACACAAGAATATTGGAAATCGACCCTAATATAGCAAGCTCTATAATCTTCTTGGGGAATTATGCTTTACCGAATTCCAATGATATAATATATTATCTTTGCCTAATTCTCCCAAAATACGACACACGTGTGATCGCACTTATACACAGCACATCACTATTCTGATGACAAACATGCATATCTCAGAGGTATGAACAAAGATAGTAAATACTACAAAATAAAAACGAAATAAGTAAATAAATATTTTAAAAAATCACAAGTTTTCTGGAAAAGATATATAATATTCTATGAAGTTTTGTCAGTTTAACGCACAAAGTAATAAAACAACGTTGGTAGTAAATGTACCTACTTAATCGTAGACAGCGACGCGACACAAATGAAGACATAAACTAGAATTTTCTCAAATACACACAATTTTGTGGATCAAACTAGAAATGAGATCAAACAACTTGTCTAAACTCTAAGGAGTGTTGTTTACCAAAGCTATATAATTATACTTTTAGTAACTTACACGATTCTGTTATGGGAGATGGGCCAGCCCATGCAGCTTTGCCAAGAGATGAAGCTAGAATCATTTTTATCGAAAATACAGGGTTAGTTCTAATCAGTTAGCATCCTTTTATATTCTGTACATCAACAAACAACTTTTACTATCGGACCAACCTTGAAATCGCGAAAAAAATATCAGCTGTTCTGTTCCATACATTTTGCCCAAGCTCGATGATCTTTTTGTACCTTGAAAAAGGTCACCGACTATGATCGAAACTATAGTCGGAGTATCCGACTTAGAGCGGCCGCACATCATAAGAAAAACCCGATAGAAAAACCGGACGGTCGTGCCTGAAGGCGTTCCGTGCATAGATTTTGTACTAGGCTCCGCAAACCGTAAGAAATTTCTCGAGACAGCCGTCTCGCTCGCACCTGTTAACTGTGCACAGTGTGTGGCCGCTCTTAATTAGACGTGTTCTTATGTTTAGTAAGTTTGGCTTATGATCAATAACTACTTACCGTCATATGCATATAACGCTAAAACGAATTACAAACCTATTTTTGTTAAAAAAGTGTTTTGTCAAATTTCTATCGAATTACGATTTAAGTTTGAAAAAAGAAGATAAAACACTTTTTAACTAAAATAGGTTTGAAATACTTTTTAACGTTTTATGCATAAGACGGTTAGTCTATAGATATAAATGTAAGTTAAGTAGCTAAGTAGGCTCATAGTACAAATCCGAAAATAAGCATTTACTAGATAAACAACCTATTCATATTCCTTCACAAACTTCACATTCACACATAAGTACGTAAGTATAATGTATTGTTAAGCACCGAGTCTAAAAATATCTTCATGAATATCGAAACTTATATATATAGGTACCTACTTTAATTTCAGTTTGGTTTAAGCAAACAAACAAGTTTGAAACGCTTTTCACATTTTAGCAATTTCTCCAGCCATTACGAAGTAAATATTTACTTGGGTTTCTACTCGTAGATAAAACTAAGTATTTACTAGAATACCAAGATCTGTTCTTACATACGGATTAAATCAGAGTTTCATAGTTTTCGAAATAATATAAGTACTTACATACTAACTCAGAAAAAAAACAAAAATAAACTTCGGCAGTACAAGGACGACCAATAAATCGTCTAAAGTGGTTTCTTTAAACTGAACTAACGCAGCAGGTAGGCTGGTATGCTTTATAAGTAATATTTCAACTAAGTATTGGCAAGCGTACCTATTATAAATCTTATTTTTAAGCCATTAAGTAATTATTTTATTTTATTTATCAAACAAAATCCACAGTTAATTATATAAAACAGTATCTTACAAACTAGCTTACGGCCAATAACGGATTTACATTATATTAATAGGAACTTATTAGTACATTATGATACAAGTGTGCTATGTTGGTCATTACACTAGAGGCGGTATTATGCGCGCGAGCCGCAGGCGAGCGCGATAAGGAAGCCGAGAGTGTATTGAAGGCTAGCACAAGAGGTTCATACGACACTTTCTTTTTTGATAATAATCAACCACACAGCGAAAACGTCAACAAACATTTGCGGAAAATGTCACCCAAATCAGTAATACGCGCGCAGGTTGAAATTTACTTCAGCGGCATAAGAACTCTTTGTTGGTATTACAAAAAAACTGTAAGTATTACCCGGCTATATTAAGAGTGATTCGTATACGTACGTCTAATTGCAGTCACGTACAAACTTGACTTTACCGGGTTATACCTATTATAGCACCATGTGCCGTAATGTAAAGTAAAAAGCACGGGTGCGTAATAGCTTGGATTATGAGCCTAAAACCGATGCAATAAGATCCACTTTCCGAGCAAGTGTGATGAAAAAAATATTACATTACCGTCATAATAAAGTACTCGTAACAATTTTAAAACATGTATTATAAAAAAAAAAACGCAAACAAAAAAATATTATATTCCAAAGTTGCCCCTCGCAATGTTATTTAGTCATAATACTATATTTAAAGCAAAAAAAAAAACACCCACACATCATACGACGCAGACGAACATCTGTCTATGTCACTTCTAGGGTTGAAAACACGATAAATTATATTTCTCTCGATCGAAAAAAACGAAACAGCGCCTACTTTTAAACTTGTTTCAGTTAAGTATACCTATATCCTAGTTATAGCACATAGTCGCATAACAAAATATGTACTAAACTTGTACTATTCATGGTATTTTGGAGTATTTTCTACGGTTGAAAATTTCTTAATTTCGATACTTTTCGAGAAATCTAAGAAACAACTCAAAAATAAAATCTTGAGACGCACGAATCTGCGTCCGCTATGTTTTTGCTCCGCTAAATGTGGCCCTATCTCATTCAGCTTTAGACTAATGATTGAACGCAGTAAAAAATGTGCTTGAAACATGGGTAAGCCTTAAGCTTGTTTAAGTGCAAGTTAAGTGCATAATTGTAATATAGTTTTTACGTATCCCTATCACTGGGTCTTGTTTTACTTTACACTTTTTTGTAGTGATAAGACTCTATTGCAGAGTCTGCCTATGGAAGTACAAGTTTGCCAGCTATACAACCGCCAAGCAGTGGTGTGTGGTGTGGTGCGTACTTTTTTGCAATGTTACCAGAGTATAACGAGCATGAAGAGATTTGACATCTTATATCACAGGGTGACGAGCGCAATGCAGTGCGGCGCACGATTTTGTTTGCCACTTCATAATACAATTCTGGAACGTAGGTGAAAATTACCACCAGGCAAACGTCTCGCAAAAAGAAAGGTTCTTGAGTGGCGACCGCGAACCGGAAGACGCAGCGTAGGAACACTAGGTGGACCGACGACATTGTAAAGTCACGGGCAACCGGTGGATTCAAATGGCAGGTTGTCGTACAGTGTGGCCTTCGTTGCCGTGCTTCGTGCCTTCGTTCAGCAGTGGATATCTCCGGGCTGATGATGATGATGATGGTGATGAAACGTCTCGCTCGTCTCGTCATTCCATTGCATAAAAAACTTGGCTTAACCTCGGAATATTTAATCTATCTTTTGTATTTTCCTTTCTTTCAAATGTATTTGGATGAACTATTACGAAACTATTCCACTAATTGATGAGGCTTAGTTTATTTTTACGATTTGTTAGGAAATTCGGCAGCCTAATCCGATTTAACAGACACTGGCTATTAAAGAATAAACAGCAAAGTGGGCTTAGTAATAGCCCCATTTAAAAGCCTTTGGTTACAATTACAACATCAAATCAAATATATTTTTTTTACTAAAATAACAAGTGAAACCCTAAAGACCCTAAAGCCTTCTACTTATGAACGTACTAAGTACAATATTTTGGCTTTTAATGAGTAGGTATCTGGGTGGTAATATGATTGAAGGTAAATAAAAGCGGGTCTTGCTCTCCTTCAGGGATATCTACCGTGTGACACGAAAAATCCACATAATAAATGTCTCCTCAACCAGAAGGAGGCAAGCTAAATTGACTGTAGGGAAATATCACACGCACAGCTTTGCAGAGGAATGGGGCTGTCAAATACAGAGCTTTTATTTGGAAAGAGAGAATTCGAATAAAAATGCGTCTTAAGGGAGACGATCAATTGCAATATTGACAATGGTTACGGCCAGTGCAATTGATCGAAACGAGCTTGGAGGAGTCAGCTGGCTGTTTACGGAGCCAATTGAAGCCAATTAAAAGCCAAGCCCAGGAAAATTAGGGGATGAACTAGAATAAAATAAAAATAGCTTATTATAACGTATTATAACGCAACCTACCTCTCGTATAAAAAGTCTAAAATTAAGCAAAATGCGTTTCCGAAACAATTCAAAATTTTAAAGTTTGCTTTTTTAGAAATAAAATAAAATTGTCACACTATTAGATTTTCAGCTTTTAATATACTTTATTATAAGCAAAAAATTAGTGTGATAAAATTATTTCGATACGCCAATTAGTTTCCGAGATACATACTTTTCAAAATAAGTGCCTGACACTAATTTCCGCAGGCTGGCCCTCGCCGTGTGTGACGTCATCATACAATTCGCACAATTTGTCGCACGCTGGTCTTTTACGCTTCACTATGAACCTCCTTCGACCGTGATTCAGGACAACTTTGTTTCAATATTCCAAGGTCATATTTGCTTAATTCCTTTTTTTACTGATTGTCCGTCAGCAAATAAAGCCAATGATTATTTTTGAATTCGCTAGAACCGCCATACTAAGTCTCATAGATTGACTAGGCTAAATGTCAATTGCTTCAGTGTCCAATTAGAAATTGAGGATATTTTGGAGGGAATATGGAATACGTGTTTGATACTAGTCATTGTATTTATGAAAAAAAGCTGCATTTTCTGATGGAAGCAAGCCGCTTTGCACAGTGTTAGTAGGGGCCAAAATAGGCGATTTTTTGAACAAGTGGCGCCATTTCTGTTCCTTAGGTATGAAACAAATGCAGCTTTCGGGCCAAAAATGACTCTAACGGCTATGACTATACATCAATCTGCTAAAATCCTTACTACTTAGTTAAGTACTAACTAACTCCTTGTAAATAAGACCACGCAGGGCAGATTCACTCCCGTAGATATACTTATAGCCACAATAAAGTCATATTCACTGCAAGCGAATGTGTACTTTATTTAACAGCCTTATAGCTCAGTTGGTAGCATATCTGCCTCTATCTATATCCTCTATATATCTATCGATGTTTGTTCTGTGTCTGGGTGTAGTATGTATTATAAGTATGTATTTACGGAAAGAAATGTATATAAGTATTCTGTCAGCTATCTGGTTTCCATAATACAAGCTTTGCTTAGTATGGGGCTAGATGGCGCTGTGTGTAATAAATGTCCCCCCAATATTTTATTTATTTGTAAAAGTCGATGTGTCGCTTTCCCACTGGAGCGCCTGTCTCGTTGACGTCAGACGGCTTCCGCCGGTTGCGCGTAGAATATCGACACTATGCAAATAGAGTACAAACTAGTTTGCACTGAATATGACATGATTTTGTAATTAAAGGCATAATTGTAGTATACACGTGTTTTCTATGGCAAGTACCGTCTTTACCATAAGGGCACACATGCAGGGCCCGTGCCGGCCCAAAGGTCCGACAATTTCTCTCACATTTATTCTCAAAACATGTTTGTCGGGCACAGTAGGTAACAGTGAGCACACGGGTCGAAAATAAAATTTACGTTTGAAAACTCAAAAGGATGTCGATTTTATTTAACCAAATTAAGACAAAATTAAGTCAAGCTTTGCCTTCTTTCTTTTAGAAGTATAAAATTTCCATAACATTTGACTTGATTTTGACTAAGTTGGCTTCGTAGTTAGGATCGATTTAAGACAAAAATCCAGTAGACAAATGGTAGTATTATTCGATATTTCTTTCCAAAAGGGTCCCAAATTCTTGTGTGCCCAAGGGCCCCAGCAGCATAGTTTAAGACGGCCTTGTCATTGGCAGTGAATCTTTTGTACGCAATACTTATTATGTTTTCTGTGGTAAGACCTAAGAAAAGCGCGCTCTATTTTAATTTTTTTTAACTCAAATATACTTTATCTCACAAAGTATCTATACCTGCGTTATGCATAGTCAAATGCACTTCGCATTTGACTCATTTCACCATCATGACTTCATCTTGTACGGTTATTTCAAGCCTTCTTCGTCTAACATCCAGTGAGTCGATCCGAAAGTGTTGACAACATGGAGGATATCTTCTATTACTCTGTGGTTGACAATAAAGCTTGAAATCTCAAGGTATACTGTGATGTGAGTGACATGTAGGTAAATCGTATTTCGCGAAAATCATATTTCGTATAACGCTTGGAATTTCGTATGAATCTCATTATGATACATTGACTGAGATGCTTCTATGTCTAAACTGTTATTTCTACGAGTATACATGGTGTGGCGTAATGAGTGGACATCCTTATACTTACCTACAGAATGGTACAGAAAATTAAAAAGGTATTCTCTATTGGTCACACAATTTTCGAGTTGAATTGAGTTAAATATTTTAATTATAGGTACACGCGACAAAAAAATAGCGGTGTACGTTCGATAGCACATCTGACCAAGACTACTCTAGTTAACCAAAAAACATTTTGCCCGGGGGGCATTACAATCCGTCTGGGATTGCGATTTCTTTATCCTATTTCACATTTTTGGATATAGAACCTCTTAGAGGATCTAGCTCTGGGTATATAATCAAAGTAGAACCTAAACTGAGGTTGACGACAAAAAAGTATTCGCCAAAAAACAGAAAATAAACTCACGAGGCAAGAGTTCCGTATATTTTTTGAACATTTTTATATCTACACTATCCAACCACTACCAGACGGCAGCGTAAGTACCCAGTATGCAGGCGGTATGCTTTGTATTTTTTACTCCTTCGAGATTATTATCTGGTTGTCTGGGATTGTTTTGCCCGGGGGGCATTTGTATAGGCTACGTTTACCAGTTAAATTATTCTCTTTTTTTGTCGTATTTATTGCCTTTTAACTGATATTCTATGTCGCCATTTTGTTTAATTATTTTTCCTTTCTTATTTAATTAAAATGTTACTATTTACTACTGTTAGCTTTTCATGTTCCTATAAATCTCCTTTTGTTTTTTGTTCTTTATTTATTATTTTCTTTATCCAGTATGGCTTGTACCTGCCTATCTTATCAGCTTTACATCTCGTATAATTTGGTCTATTCTAGGTAAATCGGTTAAATTCGGTGTTTATTAATAAAATAGTCGTAAAAAGTCTCAATACGACTGGCAATAAACTCCTGTTAAGTACTATCACATCTTTACGACCGTAGCGCTGCAGGGTCTAACACCGTTTTTATACAAGGCGACGTAACGACTCGAGTAGCGTCGGTAATTGTTGTATCAATCAACAATGGTACTGGCTGTTTTACCAGTTGTTCCACTAGCCTATACAATAAATAATATTGTAAATTTTCCGATTTGTGGTCGCCTATCAAGAACCTTTCTTCCCCATCGGTTATCAGTTCTTCGAGCGATGCCTGCTCATTGTCACTTCAACTTGCGAACCCTGAGAGCTATCTCGGTGAATTTGGTTCTTTAGCAAATATCATCATCCCGGGTTTTATCGCGCAAAGAAACTCCGTCTCTTTATCTTTACTTCTCCGTCTCCGTATCTTTCTACAATGCTACAAACTGGACGACGCAGCGTAGGTAGGACTCCCAATAGGTGGACCGACGACATTGTGAAAGTCGCGGGCAACCAGTGGATGCAAATGGCAAATGGCAGGTTGCCGTGCAGTGTGGTCGTCTAAGTGGCGGTTTGTTCAGCATTGGATTTCTCCGGTCTGATGAAGATGTACTTACTAAATTTATTCCAGTAGTATTGCTGTAAAATCATTGGAACAAATTAGTGGAGTTATTATGCCTGGCATGGCACCCTGTACCTTCTCGCATTGTCATATGCATTTACGTATAGCAAATGTACATTGTACAGTACCTACTTCTAGGATAAATATAATAGATATAAACATAGCAGTTGTACCTACCGAAAAATTATTGGCTGTTAAAACAACTGGTATAGAGTCATCGCAACTTGCAGAGTGCATTCCAACAGCACCACTGATGGGGCAAGTCAGTGGTGCAAACGGTACGTCGGGCAATTTTGTACACGAATGGTTAAAATGTCAGTCGCTGATCATGACATAAGTATAAGTCTAATTACCAACATTTTAGCTATATGTACATAGTATCAGAAGGAGCTGGGTTGGCTTTCAAGGAGCTGGGTTGGCTCGGGTAGACGCTGGCGGGGGAAATGCACAATACACCCCAAGCGGGACGTGTGCAGGACTTATCGCCCCCACATTGAATAAGATAGTATTACATAAATCAAAATAGCAATTACTATTTACGTTATTTTATTTATATTTATTAGTTACGATAATTTCACTCCCATAGGAAACGCGTCTCCACATAGTTGAACCACACATTTTTTTTCTATACCGCTGCGTTTCACAATGGCCGAGTATCCGATACTTACATAGCTTTGTGTACGAAGGGCTTTACACAGGCGGATAATCTTCCAGAATGAACACTGTAAGTGGAATGGATATAGGAACCCAGTCCCGACAAGTGTCTAGATTGTAAGCAGAATCTAGAGCGCGGAGATACCTAATTGTTTATTATAATATAAAGATTTTGTCACTTATCCAATCCACTTATCGTTTTAAATGGACAAGCAAGCTTTTTGTTTGATCATGGTGGAAGTTACGACCGCGACGGTGGGCACACCTAGCTTGGAAAGGTAATTAGCTCTCAAGTGAGGCCACCGGAACGGGATTAGTTAACTACTAGTTACTAGGTCAAAAAGGGCTCATTCGAATCAACCTTATAAGTTTATAATAAACCTATAGGTTTATTGTAACTTTTAATGGTTATGTAGTATTCTTAATTTTTTTAATATAAGTACATATTTTTTTGATACTTGTGTTCGGAGTCTCTTTGCGCGATAAAATCCGGAACGAGGATATTAGCCAAAGAACCAAAGTGACGCTCAGACGGCCCTCAGGATTTGCAAGTTGAAGTTGCAATAAAAAATATCATTAAAATTATAAAACGCCAAATGGATAATTAAAAAAAAAATTTTTTTTAACGCACACAATGAAAGTCATTGTGTGGATGCAAATGGCAGGTTGTCATATAGTGTGGCGGTCTAAGGGAGGTCTTTGTTCAGCAGTGGACGTCTCCAGTCTGATGATGACTAATGTATGTAATCTAAAGATTACTTACTCGGCGGATAGTCCCTGTAAGTGATGTCTGTGTACAGCGCGTAAGGGGAAGCGCAGATCACCGATATGACCCACAGTATGAGTATGATCCTCGAAGCTCGCGTCAGGCCCGCCATGGCATACAGGTGCAGTGGGTGGCATATCGCCAGGTATCGCTCCAGGGAGAACGCCGATATCGTCAGCACGGAGACGTACGTCGCCCTGCAAACAATATAGAGACTGATAAGCTTGCAATGAAGCGGAACTTCTAAAACTGCATCCACAACCACAGCAGAACGGGCAGTAGCGTCCTCTCGGTTAATGGTGGTGAGCATTCCGCGATCCCCAAGCCGCCTGCCAAGCGTGGGGATTATAGAAACCCCTCCCTATTAAGGGGGGAGGCTGTCGTCCAGCAGTGGACGTCTTCTAGCTGATGATCAAGCTTGTAATGAAGTAGGTTATATCGAATTCTAATTGATCGAATGATAAATCGACGATGAATCGAACTCTTGGCGTTACAAACCAGGGGGGTGTCACTCCGCAGTTTAGGTATGTTCGGCCGGCGCTCCGTCCGGGTGGGCAATGCCAGGCAGAAGTCAGTGGCCGCCCGCACGCTAGCCTCTTCGCACGTAACTAAGCATACGTGAAAGAGAGCGGTATATCTAGGTGAATATAGCGAGCGGTATCCAGCGCTGTGCGAGTTGAATTGCTATTTTATTGCCTAGTAGATAGAGTCCTTATTTATTGCAATTCCTTTGCGGAATTAACTTTCTGTACGTAGTACTATTATTTATTTTGTGGTTCTACGTCGAGAAAAAGATGCTAGTGCAATTAAAAAGAGATTTAGTACTAGATAAACAATTAAACAAATTCTGATTGCAACAAAAACAATGTCAATTTTCCATCGTAAAATCGTCCCATAGTGAAAGTAGTTCAAAATGTCACCGTACAGCGACCCACAGTGATTTAATCCTCTCTCCCTCGCAGAGAGGAGAAAAATCCTCCAATACGACCGATGAATGTAAAAAAAACAAGTAACAAAATTAATAAATAATAGTTTATTTTATGCAACACGAAATACTTAAAAACACGGGCCCATATATATAAGAAATATACAGACTAACATAAATTTTCAAACACAATTTGGGCTGAGATTTTCCTGACAGTGTCGCTTCCCAGTAGCGTTGGAAAACCAGCCCCTTAGGCCAGTATAAAATGACTTTTTGGACTTAGTAATATCGTTACGCGTAGGTACACCCCTGTTTGAATATCAAAACCTCCCAGGTTTTTATAAAAGTATGAAGTCACGATTAGAAGTCGCTTTACCACATTTTAAAATATTCAAAGCCCCCAAATCCACCCTCCCTGCAAGAGATTAATTCATTAAGTCTCAGGGAATTATTAATGCGTAGGTAATTAACTCTATCTCTTTGATACCTATATCCTGAATTCGCGAAAAAAACAGCTATTCACCTCGAGAAGATGACTGTAATAGGTGTTTTTTCGGTGAATTCTGGGTTGGCGCCATTGCAAAAGTCGTTCAGAATTATAAGTACCTATGTAATCATATTTTTTCGACCAAGTAGCAGTAGACATTTTAGTATAGAGTCATTCTGGGACGGAGCCAGTTATACCATTAGACGTAACCACGTATAATAAAATGTCTTGTTTGTACGCAATAAAAGACATAAATGTCCAAAGGCGTATTTGATAAAAGCAAAATTCTAACAAAATGTAAACCCATTTTGTCATCTTGTTTGTGCAGAACAAAATAGCCTTAACGAAACCCAAGTCAAAGATATCAGGATGTTTACTGGTCAACTAGATGAATTACCTACCTACACACACATACACACACTATTAACGACTTATGGAATCGAAAACTTCCAGAACTCCAAATACCTAGTCTATTTCCACGACAAATATAAAGTAGCTCTGTAACATACTTAGATCTTTGTCGTCCAAACTTATCCATACAGTTGGCTTATGTTCTATAACATATATGTTTCCTCTAATGCTTTATAGATAAGTTGGTTGATCTTAAGGCCCAGAATAAACTCAAAGGTATTTTTTTTCCTATAACTGATGGGGAACAAAGGTTCTTGAGTGGCGACCGCGAACCGGAAGACGCATCGTAGGAAGGCCTACCACTAGGTGAACCGACGACATTATGAAAGTCGCAGGCATTCGCTGAATGCAAATGGCAGGTTGTCGTATAGTGTGGTGATTTAAGGGGTAGGTTCAGCAGTGGAAGTCTCTGGGCTGATGATGAATATGATGAAAACGTCCATGCCTAACAATGGATTTTTGTTTTGCCTATATTTATGTTGCTAGCTATGATTATATTGGAATTGCCTTCCGGGACTGCATTAATAGAGAATACTGACGAAAGATGAAGGCTTGAGCCCTGCTGTGGGGAGAATTTACCGCCAATGATGATTCCACGTTTCGAGGATGTGGAACTCTCTGCAAGAGTGTGTTTCCCAAAAAGTAAAATAATAGCTGTCTTCAAATCCAGAGTTAGCAGGTTCCTTCTATAAGGTAAACGTGCTCCACCCTAGACCGCATCGTTACTTAAAGGATTACCCATTTTTAATTTAAAAAAATAAATGATGTTAATATTCAGTGATTAACTCTTTTTTTTTAAACATTATGAAATGTGTGAGATTATCATGCGCCGAATTCTGGGCCTTACGTTATTTAAGTTACTGTCATTAGACGGGTTCGTATGCTTATTGAACGGATAAAGTTCGAATGTTTGAAGTTTAGAAAAGTTAGCGAAGGACTTGTAAGACATCCCGCAATTCACGATCCCTTGGCATATATAACTGAGAATTTTATATTAATGGTTCAAATACATTAAAACTATGTAGACTTATAACTAATTGCTTGAAGTTTTTTTTTTATCTAAATGGTCTTATTAAGATTTAAACTTAATTTTTAAACACATTTTTATAATAAATATAAGCATAACAATGCAGCACAAGCGCCGCAAATATGCTAACCTCAGCAGCGGCCATATTTGAGCCGTTTGGTGTTGAGACATTGGGTCCGTGGGGACCGAGAGCTCATCATCTTTTCAAAAATATATCTGAGCGCCTGGTCGACGCAACGCGTGATCAAAATGCTGGCGTTTATTTGGCCCAACGCATAAGCATTGTCATCCAGCGTGGCATTGCCGCCAGCATGCTGGACACGCTGCCGACTGGTAGTGGGTTTGAGCATTTGGATTGTCTCTAGGCTTTCATCGGTCTGGATACAATCCTTTTGTTTTTTGTTGTGTTACTAGGCTAAGTCCAAACCCAATCCACGAAACCAATCCAATTGCAGAAAGGCGTGAGACAGGGAGACGTTATTTCTCCGAAACTGTTCACGAACGCATTGGAGGACGTTTTAAGCTCTTGGTCTGGAACGGATTCGGCATCATTATTAATGGCGAAGACATCACTCACCTTCGCTTTGCCGATGATATAGTCATCATGGCAGAGTCGCTGAAGGACCTCAATACTATGCTCAGCGACCTCAGTAATGTTTCCCAACAGGTGGGTCTTAAAATGAACATGGACAAGACAAAGACCATGTCCAATGTTCATGTTGTGCCCGTACCGGTTGTCGTTGTGAATGATACTCTCGAAGTTGTTGACCACCACAACTACCTTGGACAGATTGTTCAGTTAGGTAGGTCCAACTTCGACAAAGAGGTCGCCCGGAGAATCCAACTCGGATGGGCAGCGTTCGGAAAATTGCGTAATATCTTCTCGACCAAAATCCCGCAGTGTCTGAAGACAAGGGTATAACGACCAGTGTGTGTTGCCAGTAATGACATATGGAACTGAAACGTGGTCTTTAACTGCTGGCCTTTTGAAGAAACTTAGAGTCACGCAACGGGCAATGGAGAGAGCTATGCTCGAAGTTACTTTGCGCGATAGATTCCGGAACGAGGATATTCGCCAAAGAACCAAAGTTACCGACATAGCTCGCAAGGTTTGCAAGTTGAAGTGGCAATGGGCAGGCCACATCGCTCGAAGAACTGACAACCGATGGGGAAGAAAGGTTCTTTAGTGGCGACCGCGAACCGGGAGACGCAGCGTAGGAAGGCCTCCCACTAGGTGGACCGACGACATTGTAAAAGTCGCGTTCAACCGGTGGATGCAAATGGTAGGTTGTTGTAGAGTGTGGCGGTCTAAGGGGGAGGCCTTCGTTCAGCAGTGGACGTCTCCAGGCTGATGATGACTAGGCTAAGTAGTCTTTGTAGTTTGTTGTAGTTAATAAAGGCTTATGGTAAAAAAAACATACAATAATTATGCTTAACTAATATTTTCTTTGGAGAACCAAAGAATAGGTATGCACGAAAATTAACTGAGTACAGTAGTACTTACTTGTAGTAGTACGGACCGTCGTTGCGCGAGTACAACTCGCACTTGACGGTTTTTAATTTAATATAATATTAGAGCAAAGAACTCAAATAAGATCAGGCAAATACACATCACAAACAAGAACAAAGAAAATGCGAAATTGCGTACCAACTTGTTTCACACTAATCTCATACTTAAAGTCATCTAAGCCTCCTCTTAGAGATTCTCAGTGCCAAAGTGGAATTACATGCCACACTTCTCTAAGCTTATATTGATCTGTCACAGCTGCGACCGCTAAATCGATTATTAATTAGCCTAGCCGCACATGGGAGACTCGACACAGCCACAAAACGCCGCCACCGAGCTGCGGACTCCAGTTTTGATACATTTTATTTGATCTTGCCGCATACGCCGCATAAGCTATGTTAAGTATTATGTAGTGGTAGGTAAGACTCTATTGCATAGTCCGCCTGGGGAAGTACCACACCTTTGCCAGCTATTCAATCGCCAAGCAATTAGTGTGCAAGCATTACTGTTAATGTATTAGGTAGGTACTTGTTAGTTTCATAAGATTTACACTTGTACTTAGTCGAACCATGTAAACTGTTAAAATAAACGTTATTATCCTTATTAATGTGTTATGGTTTGAAGGGTTTGTTACCAGATAAATTACTGGGCATGATGAGAGTTGACATCTAATATCTCAGGGTGACAGCAGTGCAGCCAATGCCTGTTTTTCCAATTCCCTAAAAAGTAAGTCGAAATTCCCTAAATTTGGGGAGAAAAAAAAACGCCCACCAAATTCAATTCAAAAAAACATTTTCTCAACAATTCAACATTTCTTTCGAACAGACATTTCGTAAGTAATGCTCCGTGAAATAGTTTTAGAAATATAATGCTCCTCACCAACTGAGATAAGATAGAGCATAGTTTCTTCAGACTAAAGTGATGGACTGTGACCGAGTTAGCGCGGCAAGTCTTACACAACGTAGCAAGTATTATGTGAAGTGAGGAGTTTTCGCGCCAACAACGTGAAAAAACATATTTTATTTCGTTTTTACTTTACCGTATTCAATGTAATTGTTATTTTGTTTATATTTTTTGCCACTAATAAACTATTGTCTATTTTAAACAGACATCTAAAAGACACCATTGTCGTTTAGATGGTGTATTCCCGTTGTCCCATTGACGCTGGCCCCATTATGGGGACAGCGGGAAATCATAAAATTTCCTTTCCGTTTTCCCCATTGACGCTTTCCCCATTATGAGGACAGCGGGAAGTCATAAAATGTCCTCTCCGTTGTCCCCATTGACGCTTTCCCCATTATGGGGACAGCGGGGAGTCATACAATTTCCTTCCCGTTGTCCTCATTGACGCTTTCCCGTTATGGGGACAACGGGAAGGAAATTGTATGACTACCCGCTGTCCCCATTGGTGCTTTTCTGTTATATCCCCTGATCCCTTCTAGATTCAGTACAAATAAAATAAATACTTACGCTTCAGATATTAGAGCTCTCAATTTGCAGAACACGATGCCCAAGCTATAGGGATATTGATGCCAATAGACTGAAAGGTCGTTGGGAAGACCTGCAACAACGAGATAATACACGTTAATCTCTGGTTTAACGTCCAGAACCAATGGATTCTTACCCTTATCGTTTAGAAGGTAAGGTTCACAAAACGTTACATTGCATAATTATTTGATTATATCGAGAGGTTACCAAAAGATTTGGTTTATTTAACCGCAAAGTTTTCCTGAGCCTGAAATAATCTATAATGGATAATAATTATCATATCTTGGTAATGCTATAGGTAGGTTATTAAGTAATTCCATTTCTTATAAGCTACTGCGGCTTTCTAAGATAGTACCATAACTTTTAGAAGACTGGGGACGAACTAAGTAAGTGCGGGCTGTGGGTTGTTTAATATTTTACCCGCTAAAACTAGAGTTCGTTGCTATTCGCTGTTTCTTTTGCTATTTTACGACTGGAAAAGGATATTGTTAGGATATAGGTCCATATTACTTCGAGTAGTTAAGGGGGCGACTAATGCAAAAGTAAGTAAAAGGTGTATTTTTAAACACATAGTTTAATGACAAAGAACGTAAATATTCAGATTAAAAAAATACTACAGGTAGGGGAAAACCCTAAAGAAGCCGAGTAACCGAATAGAATTTTGGAAAATAATCTGGTTTATACAAAAAAAAAAAAATTACAAACAAAAAAAACTGTTTTAATTCAAATGCTCTAAATTAACAGCGACATCACCACATTATTTTGACCAATTGCCATTGGCACTATTTGGAATAAAAATAGTACGTACATACATTGTATGATGATTGCATCAAACAAGTAATTTTAGACGGATATTTAAGTCGAGAATAAAATGGGTTTTAAGCACGAATATATACACTCTGCTTGGAGGATTTAGCTGCTCTCTTTTGGTTTTTAATATGAAAACTGACGAGGCTTTGACACATTTTTGTTTTATTTACACCATTACACAGGTTAGTTCCTAGCTTGGGTAACAATGCTTCTCATCCTGAACATAAAAAAATAACAAATGAATATCAAATATAAATAACAAAATATATTCTGTATATTAAATAAGTAAGTAAGTAAAATAATATTAAATAACAATTTAAGGTTGAAAACTTTTGTTCGTTCTTGGAGATAGATAACGTTTGTAAAAGAAATACATGTTCATTTCATTTATTTTTTACGGGAATACTCACGTTTAATTAAATCGGATTCTTCGACTATAGTTTCAATCACATCCGGTGAACTTCAGTCACTATAGAACTTTCAGATCAATCAATGCAATTAAATTCGTTTAATTTAATCGTATAGGTAGGTACCTATACGATTTAATTAAACGTAATGAAAAAAAAAAAATTAACGAAACTGCATTTTTTATTATATTTTTCATTCTATCAAGTGACGAGACAAGCAAGACGTTCGCCTGGTGGTAAGCGTCACGCCTGCCTCTAACAGTAGCAGTGCCAGAATTGTGAACTTGCGAACACAATCCTGCGCCGCACTGCACTGCGCTCGTCACCCTTGAGATATTAGATGTTAAATCTCTACATACCCAGTCATTTCTCTGGTAACATTGCCCTTCAAACCGGAACACAGTATGCTTGCAAACTACTGCTTGGCGGTTGAATAACTGGCAAAGGTGTGGTACTTCCCCAGGCGGACTCTGCAGTAGAGTCCTACCACTACAAAAACTTCTTCAAACAAAAGCTTTTACCTTCAAGTAAGTGGAAATAAAACAGTGATATTGTCATTATGTACTTGAACGAAGCGAAGCGAAGGTCTCTGAGTCTAAGGGGAGAAGTTGGTGTATTATTTGTTCAATGATAATAGACAATGTGTAACAAAAAGGTTCAACAATACTGAAGGGTATGTATGTACTCATCATTATGAACAACTTTTACTATGGGGCCAACCCTGAAATCGCGAAAAAAAAGTTAGCTGTTGCATACAAAAAGTTCGTTGACCTTGGACATAATGTTTGGAATTGCTGTTATTTTTTTCACGATTTCGGGGTTGGTCCCGTAGTAAAAGTTGTTCATAATGATGAGTACATACACACCCTTCAGTATTGTTGAACCTTTCTGTTACACATTGTATATAAAAAATAACTTGTGACCTTTGATTATATGACAGGTATATAATCTAAGCTTGTGACCTACAGACTGATATCTAGCTAACTGATATTTACACATAGCCTAAAGCGCTAGTCTAAGAGATATAACATGAAATGTAGAGGGCGTAGGCACAGTCCTTGGCTTAATACATACATATTTTATTCAATATCTTCAGCTATATTAAGCAGACAACCGTAAATAATGAATAGAATAACTTCTGCCTAAGCCAAGGATTCTGACAGGTTCTCAAGTCAAGGGAACGCAAATTTTTGCTGTTGTATTTTATTGTGGACATATGGAATGTCAACCCTTGATGTTTCGGGTCAGATATTTAGTGAGTAGACCTTTCTGCCGTACGCGAGATTTATACGGTTCAGGAAATGAGAAAGATAAAGATAATCCTTTCACATAAATATAATCACAGCTTCCAGAATGTCGGCGCGGTAATTTTGATCTCATACGTACTGTAAATGGCTGTAATGTAGTGGTAAGACTCTACTGCAGAGTCCGCCGGGGGAATTACCACGCCTTTGCCAGTTATTCAACTGCCAAGCAGTAGTGTGCAAGCATTACTGTGTTCCCGTTTGAAGGGCAATGTTACCAGAGAAATTACTTGGTATGAAGAGATCTAATATCTCAGGGTGACGAGCGCGGTGCAGGGCGGCGCAGCGCAGGAGTGTGTTCGTAGGTTATATGATATGATGATAAGTTTCGTGGTCGAAGAAAGGCGATTTTTTTAATCGCGGAATTTCCTTTGGGCTGGATTAATGAAACAATTGCGAAAATGATACACTCGTAGTAGTTCCGTTGCAAAGTTCCGTGACGGAACAAATTATACAAAGTCGAAAGAGTTGGCTTTCAATTAAAAAAAAAAATTTTTTTTTTAAAAAGGTTCTCAATTAGACCGTTTTTTTTGTATGTATGTTACGCGATTACTCCGCCAATTATGAATTGATTTTGATAATTCTTTTTTTGTTTGGTAGGTGAGACTTTAGAGGTAGTCACATATACATTTTATTCAAATGTGTTCAATAGTTTGGTTTTTAAATCGAAATAACTGGATAATATGAAGATGTCAGGTAGTCAAAATTTAACCCGTTTTTTTAAAGCCTATTATTATTCTTTACAAAGATGGTCCTTTTGACCCCATATTTAAGACGTCGGTGACCACACACCTTTTGGCAGAGCGGTAAGCTTTGGCTTGCCACCTCCAATGGCATAATGATTGAAGCACATAATAAAAAAGGTTTCCCGAAATTAACCCTAATGTCCGCCATGAAACATTTGAAAGAGATTTCAAGATTAACTACCTACCAACAAAGTACCTTCAATATAATAACAACAACAACAATAAACAAAAATACAATGAAAAATTATACATTTGTTCATATAATAGCTAGTACCTATAGTATTATATTTTTTTATCTTTGATAGTACTAAATACCTACGTACCTAGCTCATTTCATCCTTTTGCGAAATTAATAGCCAAGACAGAGAATATCTATTAGTTTATTATTATTATTTTTTTGGCATCGGACGTTGTGCATTCTGCCAGTGTCAAGTTTATGAATTTTCTAGTTTTTATATTAAAATCATGTCAAATATGTCTTGAAGTCACAGTTAGTCACACGAAATTGTTAGTCATAGTCGAGTCAAAGACATGCCCTAGTAAAGTGGTGGCGACTTTACTAGGAGCTCCTACGTACTTCGTTTCGAAAACAACACGAAATGACAAGTTTCACCACATTATATCAGTTGCCAACACTCGTGCATGTAATTCAACACTCAATGAATAAATCACCACCATTTTAATCATTAAATAGCGAAAAAACATAAGTCAGAAAATAATAGAATGCAACGACATGATTTTCCCGTGTTCCCGCCAAAACCTATTACATTATTAGTATTAGTAAAATTATAAAGCACCTTATTTTATTCTATAATAGGGTAGGAAATATTCACGGTATTTTTAATGACTCAGAAAAGACCTGACTCGCAACAAAACAACACATGGAAACAAAATTTTAATACGTGCACAAATAACGAAGTTAAACATTTTAGTTTTATGTTAGACAGGGAGGGCACATAAACTAGCAAATGACGTCAAAGTCCACAATTCAGGACTTTAATAGCCGATTTCAGATATCAGTTATCAGATTCTGTTAAACTATCCAGTTATCCTATTATTTTTAATAATCAAAACACATGCATATTCCCTATTGAACTAAGTACTTACCGATACCTTCGAGATTTGAAACTTCATTTCAATGTTACTATCTCCGATCTCGATAACTCTACTAAGCCCAGACTTGAACCCTAAAATACCCTGGATTAAAGGTCTACACAGTACACACGTACCTAGATAATTTATCATTTCCAGACCTTTCCAAAATCCATTACTTCGACCGACCATTAGCTTAATTGCGTGAGGTGATTTGTCTTAAGCAATTTGTCAACAATTAAATTCCAGAACTCGTTATACACATTTCGTGAACCGGTATGGCTTTAAGTGTAAAAAAAATATACTTAGATGACATTTATTTTAGAACTTGATGAGCTGGTGAATTTCGTATCACCTTATTCTTATCCTAAACCTTCAGCGTTCTTCATCCAGTGTTACCTACGGCTAGCATAACAATAATAAATCAAACCGGTCAAGCCAGGTCAAGCCATTTTCGAGTTCGTGCGAGACAAAAAAAAACCAACAAATAAATGTATGAGATTGACAGTTGACTATGGCCGCATCGACGATGCGCCATAGAAAGAGATTTTTCTTCGGCACCTAGCGGAATAAATCGCAGTTTGGATCCCCTTTAAATTATGTAGATATGTAGGTAAGTATATAGATGTAGATGGACAGATAGATAAGTACTTACCAAACAATAGCAGCAGTAAATCGCTAACCGCCAAACTAAACAAATAGTAGTTGGTGGCCGTGTGTAGTCCAGGGTGCCGCACTATAACCACGCACACACAGACATTTCCCACCACCCCGGTGAGAAAAATCACCACCAGAACCACACTCAGTGGAACTATCTCTTTCAAAGGCAGTCTACGGGATCCCATGAGCCACCAGAGCATCTCTTCCTCACTGCAGTCAAAGTGCGTAATATTGTTGCAACGATTGAAAAAGTCATCGTAAGTTTCGTTGTTGCGAAGAAAAACGACTGACTCCATTTTCCTTTTTTTGTCACAACCGTCTCAAGGGTTAAAAAAATTACATGTTTTTTTTTTGTATGAGACACTTAAATATTAATTTTTCTAAGGTCATAGTTTATTTCAGATAGGTAATATTTGAGCGTAATATTTTATTTTGAATATTATTTTTACACGAAAATATAAACATGTTCTTAGTTAAATTAATTAATTTAACATTTTAAATCATTTCTTATTTCGCATCTTATATCATTAATAACAAAAAAACCTATTTCTTTCATCAAAAAACACAATTAACTATTCTTTTGTTTTATAATATTTACAGCAGCAATTCATGCGGTCGCGAAAATTTCGCGTCGAAGTAAGGACAGAGTGCGACGCTCGTCCGATCGCAGAGAGTTTCGCGCGCGAACTGATATTGCTGGAAGATTGTAGACTTGACTTGTTAGTAAGACCACAAGTCTTACTAATAAGTAATGGCGTATTCTCAATCTCATATACTTAAATCTTCTCCATCCTAAGATTGCCTGGAACAGATTGCTTTTAGGAATAAGGCAGCCACTCGTTACACTAGTTGATCCTAAGATTGCCTGGAACAGATTGCTTTTAGGAATAAGGCAGCCACTCGTTACACTAGTTGTTTCTCTGCGCTGTTAATTTTTGTGTGTAATTTTTAGTGTGAAGTATAAAAGCCCTATCTGTCTAATATTTATGAATAACGCCACACCATACCTACCCCAAAACCCCAAGCCCCCCAAGCCACCTGCCATAAAGCGTGGGGATTAAGCCAACCCCTCTTACCAAGGGGGAGGCAGCAGTGGACGTCTTCTGGATGATGATGATACCTACTTACTGGTTACAGCAGCGCTGTTCCAGCTTGTTTGTCTCTCTGAGATTTAAAAAGCCTGGCGGACCTGGGTATCTCCTAAAACTGACGGGCAGCCAGCGACGGTGATAATAGAATGGACGGGCCCAGCGCTTGCAAATCGATCAAAATTAACAAGATAACACAATCAAGCATACCTAGCTAAAAGTATGCATATTACATTAGCCGGAAAATAGAGATAGCGAATCTAATCACTGCATGACAAAAAGAGAACACATGTACATTGTATTAGAAGTTTGTATTGTTGAATCGTAAGGCTCGCATGTCGCAAAGGCAGAGTATGACTGAAGCGATTGGAGAGCCGGCGCTCAACATATAGTCTTCAAAATCCGTGTGCTTATTTCCCGTCCATTCATCTTATCATTGTCGCTGCGGGCAGCAGTGTCCTCTTCCTCTGTTTAACGGTAAGCAATCCCCAGCGTGGGGATCTATTCTAAATTTTTATAAAGATTTGGAATAGATGAGATTAAGTTAAATTACGACTCGGATATTTTGAGATATGGCTTAAGTGTAATGAAGTCATTTTGCGATCTAGCCATTTTAATCCTAACCCATGGTAACTCCTCCCCTTCGTGCAGAAGTGGATGTCTTCTGGCTGATAATTCGATTAGAAGGGCGGACGTAAGTAAGGATTTAGTTCGTGCCTGTGTTTCGTGTAGCAGTGAGGTCATTGTAGACAGAACTGCGTGCGTTCGATCCCCACCCAGGGCAGAACATTTATGTGACGAACATCAGCGACAATGATAAGATGAATGGACAGGAAATAAGCGCACGGATTTTGAAGACTATATGTTGAGCGCCGGCTCTCCACTCGCTTCAGTCATACTCTGCCTTTGCGACATGCGAGCTGTATGATACGACAATACAAACTTCTAATACATGTAGGTACATGTGTTCTCTTTTTGTCATGCAGTAATTAGATTCGCTATCTATATTTTCTGGCAAATGTAATATGCATACTTTTAGCTATGTATGTTTGATTGTGTTGTCTTGTAAATTTTGATCGATTTGCAAGCGCTGAGCCCGTCCATCCATTATCACCGTCGCTGTACCTACCTACCTATGTAGGTACACAAAGAAGTAACTGGGAAAACCTTTCTTCGGCCGCAGCATTACCTAAATATTGGAAATAAATATTTGATTTGAACTGAACTTGCGATCGCATGGCGTGATACATATAATTATGTATAATATACATAATTTTATACGAGTAGGTAGTCAAAGCGTGGCGGCTGGCGGCGCCGGCGGCGGTGGCTGGGGGCTTCATCGGAACGAGTCAAAATCAAAATTCGAATTTAATCAACATTTTTCTCGTTGGCGCCAAAACCAGCACGAAAAAACTCCTTGTCTATGGTTATTGGCAACGGCCAATGGCAATTAGCCAACGACGTGAGATTTGGCGCAAACAAGAAAAAAAATTAGCTTGCCTTGAATTTTATAACTGGTGCTCTCGCTTCACATAATATTTTAATTAGTAATGTGTCGTTGCGGTTTTTTCAAATAACGCAACGAAACCGTTGTTCGTTGGCCAACAACGTTTAAATAACTATCTATTTCTAGCAACTATCTATTTTCAAATTTTTAAATGCGATACGTTACGGCTTAACATAAATGCGTTTACCAAACGATGATCATCCTAAACACATTGGGATTAAGTCACATTTTCGCAATCTCTAAATTCAACTCAGCCCAACGTGTATAGCTATCCTACTCGCACGCATGGTAACACTCTATCTGGCTTATTCGGTCCAACCCGCTATGTCGATAACTTCATATACGCTATAGTTTGCGCGAATTTAGAGCGTTGTGAAAATAACGTGGGTTTCGTTTCATACTTAACAAGCGATGTTTGTGAAACAACTCGTTATTGAAATAACTAGTTTTGCTATGGTTGGACAAGGAGTGATCGTTGTGTAGCGCGATAGATAGTTGTACAACTATCTACGTTGGACAACGCTCACCACTAATTTTAATCACACCCACACTCTAAAGCCTGGTCTCGGTCTGTTTTAGACAACATGAATATCGCGTGCAACGCATCCTGTTCGTGTGTGATAAGTAGATGTGGTTTTTGCAAAGTTACTCCTTTTATATAATGCCACGGTTTACCACCTCCATTGGTATATGCTCTAAGTACTATGCGTATTGAATCCACATTGCCAATCATAATATAAATAGTAAATGCACACAGTGCTGTGCCAAAATACTTTCAGTAAGAAAAACAAAACAAAAAAAACCATTATCTTTGGTACAATAATGGACGTGTGCTCAAACGACGATTTGGCGATGTATTTTCAATTTATTGATTAAATTCTACGTTTATAAAGAACAAATAACTTTCCTAGTGCATCTATCTAATTAATGCAACCCCTAGAGACAGTGTAACGCGGGTTACATAGTTGAAAATGTCGTCCCAAATTGGGGACGAGATTGGCGACTTATCTGCTATGTCAACAGAAGCAGACTCTCAAACAGCAAACGAAGGTACAGTAAATAATAACATTGCAGTTCTTCATTACAGGAGTGGCATATGATAACAAGACCGCAGGAGCTGATGTGGGACAATTATTGACACTACTTAAATGACAAACCAATAATCGCGAAACCAAACGAATTGAGACCTCAAAACCAGAAAGGACATAAGTACAAGACACAAGGGACCATTGGCATAGTGTTTAATAATAATAATAGTAACAGTTTGAATGGTGTAAAAGGCTTTTGGTCTAAGCCTAATCACTACGTTGTACTCAACATTATATTAATTGCTTATGACGGTTGATGCATTTTTATCCAAATGTATGACAAAAACCATTCATAGCAGGCTCGAGCACAAGTGCTGATGATGGCGCCTCAACAACAGCTGCCACTCCATCAAGCAACGAGCATGCTTCTCGTCAGTCCAACCTGCAGCGCATACAACAGAGAAAGCAGCAAGTTTATAACTGGCCGCATAATAAAAAGTTGCTGAAATTAGCCATTTATTCAGCTTGCCAGGTAAGATTTAATAAACTACTCGTTACCTTCAGCCTTTAAAAATTTGCTGTTGGATACAAAGCTGGTTTTTCCCTATGGCGAACTAGGCCCCAACAGGAAGACATGGACAAGGTAGCCAAACATAGAACGACAAGCAAAATAGATGAGAAACAACATAAAAATACTGGCACTACACAGCTTAAGGTGATCAAGCCTGCGTAGTCCAACTCTGGCTGGGTATAGGCTTCTGATTATGCTATTTACCCATTGAGCTAATATCTATAGAGTCACAATCATGCAAAAAAACATGACCGAACCTAAACTCGTTGCACGCTATGCATTGTGCCGACTTTTTGACCTACTTGAACTATGTTAAGACACAAGCGCTCAAGCATACATTGAACACTATACAAGCGACATAACGTCTAAATTCGAACAATATTGAACTATATAATGCATATATAGGTATGTACAACGGCAGTCGGACGTTTTTGACTGTTTTCACTTAGAGATTGTGACTCTTCAGATATTATTAGCTCAATGCATTTACCTCACAAATACGTCTCCCAGTTCCTGTTAAGCCCAAATTGTCTTTTAACTAGTGTTTTTTTTAGTAAATTCTAAAGTCAACAATATTGATATACAATACTTCATATATGTAATGTTTCCAGACTCCAGATTGCAGTTGTAATGGTTGGAAGACTCCAGTACCTGTTCAGCCAACCAAGGGCAATGCTCGTGCTGATGTCCAGCCGCTGGCCAGCTTCACAGACCCTTGCAGGAATTGCAATCACGTACTAGGTAAAATACTTTTCATTCTAATCTAAAATCTATCAAGTCCCCATTTGGATCAGGCCTACCCTTGAAAGATAATAGCGCAAATGCCATGTTTTTTTTTGAATTGGAGCAAAAACACATACTAATGATCCTAAAATTTAAATGTTTTCATCATAAGACGTTCACTACTGGACGGAGGCCTCCACCTAAAAAGGGGTTGCCATAATCCACACACATGCCTGACAGCTAAAATTTAAATGTATGTCACAATCTATCATGATATCATTGAAATTTCGTCTCCAAACATGTGTTAGTTTTCCAATGAAGTTCTCCTTTAGCAAAAAAAAATTTATGGATGATATTGTCTTTCTGAATTTTATAAACTGTTTCTTATTCATCTAGTGGAATAATATGACATTCTACCTCACCAAATGTTTATTGACTGATATTTATGTCCAGAATGATTAGAAACTATTTTATTTGCTCTGCATTCATCAGTTCTATTGTTGTGGATATAACAGCAATAAATAAAGTATCACATCAGTGTGTGTGGAGTCAACTGGTGATGTGATAACTCCAGATGTAACAGAGTGGGGAAATAGTAGTATTTAGCCAGAAACAGAACAAAACACTCTAGTTAACAATGCTCATATAAACTTTACCATGTTTTAGTGTTACTAAGTTCTACATACAGAACTTGAGGCTTCTACATACCAAAGCCGCATGGTGGGCACCATTGGACCTGGGTATGTCCTTAAACTTCAACCAGACCAACCGGAGGACGGGCAGCAGCGTCCTTTTGTTTAACGGTGGTGAGCATTCTGCGATCCCCAAGCGTGGGGATTATGGCAACACCCCTCTATTAAGGGGGAGGCCTTCGTTCAGCAGTGGTCGTTTTATGGCTGATGATGTGATGGTGGGCACCCAAGTTTATTTTGAAATCTTGCTGACAAATTGCATTTCGCTCAGTTGCCTGCCCACTGCCATAGTGCAGTAACTTATAGTGCAGCGGAAAAATCTCAGGCGAAGTTATTCCGACTTGCAATGTTCTGAAGCTGCCTGCAGTAACCCAGCAAGTTCGGTCGCCGTCGACTTTAATATGTAGAGGTCTTTTAGTTCTACTGTACAATAATCTTATTCCATCACCAACTGTAGAGAAGCACGTAACCCAGCTGCAAGGGCTACCGGTGGCAGAGGTGAACCGGCTGCTCGGCACCGTTGTGGATGTGGAGAATATCTTCATGTCCATGCACCGGGAAGATGACCACGACACCAAGCGGGTCTACTACTATCTCTTCAAGGTCAGTACGGACAACAACGTTTACTTCCAGTAGAGGTTTACCGCTCATGAACTGTGATAAGAGGTTTCATTATTAAGATATTTTTTTGTGAATTAAGTGTTTTCACTAATGTCTCTTTCTAATCTTAAGGTCAGAGTGAATGTTTAATTAAATTCTTCTGTCTGCATGCTTCGTCTTTGACCATATTGTTGCTTCCCTTGTGGTCAGAAGTACACTTCATCATCAACAGCCAGAAGACGTCCAATATAGGACGAAGGCCTCCCCCTTAAAAGCCATAAGCTCCACGCTTGGCAGGCGGCTTGGAGATCGCAGAGCTCACCACCGTTAACCGAGAGGACGCTGCTGCCCATACTGGATGCAGTTCTAGGACATAAATATTTGGGATTATAGGATGTAAATATTCACAAAAAGTTGCTCATTATTTCCACAGATCCTCCGTAAATGCATACTAACCCGGTCCCAGCCCCGGATCGAGGGTCCTCTTGGGCAGCCTCCATTCGAGAGGCCTTCCATCGCCAAGGCCATCACTAACTTCGTCCTGTACAAGTTCAACACGCTGCCGCAGCGCGAGTGGCAGACTATGTATGATCTGGCCAAAATGTTCCTGCATTGCTTCAACCATTGGAACTTCGAGACGCCCAGTGTGAGGAGACTCGTAAGTAATTTTGCCCATTTTTCAACCGACTTCAAAATAGAGGTTCATTCAACTTTCTTTTTTTTTTGTATATATGTTACGCGATTACTCCGCCAATTATGAATTGATTTTGATGATTCTTTTTTTGTTTGGTAGGTGATACTTCACAAGTGGTCCCATATACATTTTATCGAAATCGGTTCAGGAGTTTAAATCAAAATAACTGGAAAATATGAAGTTGTCATCCAGAAATATCAAAACAAAGTCCAAGACATCTGCATTATCAGTGCCCATTACGTATACTGAAAATAAAATTTTAAGAATATTTTTATTTATTGCAGCAAGTTTCCAATCAAGAAGACTTGTCAGCATATCAAATCAATTACACAAGGTAAGAAACAGTACACACATACATACATTTTCGTTATTAATATGTTTAGTTTTTATAAAGACAGGAAATTTTGGCCTAGTTGGTACAGCCGGTACAGGAAATTTGTACCACTCCACATGCATGTGGGATATGTCCTAAGCTTTTACAAAGTTTATCATGTTACAAAGTTACATACTTCAAATGTTACAAAGCTACAAGTAATGTAACTTATTTATGTTGGTAAATCTGAAACTTTCGGGACAAAGAAGAATTGGTTAACAGACAGTAAAACAGATATATACATAAGCAATATGATACCAACAATATACAATATGGACCTGGGTATGTCCAGCGACAATCATAAGATGATTGGACGGGAAATAAGCGCACGGATTTTGAAGACTATATGTTGAGCGCCGGCTCTCCAATCGCTTCAGTCATACTCTGCCTTTGCGACATGCAAGCCGTACGATACGACAATAGGGTAGATGACTGATGTTTAAATCGTTGAAACCAATAGCTTTGATGAAGAATTTAATTAAATATAGTATGTTTATTGAAAAAAATATTTAAATCGGTTAATAATGTTCTGATATATGAGCGTTTAAAGTTTTTGATAGAGACAACTCTGTCCCTTTCCCACAAAACAAAAAATGACGTCATGCCTTACTTGTTAGAATAGAATTTATATGGCGTACTGAGAAGTGACGTCACGATTTGCTGTTTCGCCTCTCTGTCTAGCATGATATTAAAATGCTTATAAGTAAAAGTAAAAGCTTATTTTTGATCAGATTTTCGTTTTCTTTTCATTAATCAGCTATATTTATGGGCCACATTTTAATAATATAATAAAAAAAAACAGTCATCTAGCCTATACAAACTTCTAATACATGTACAATGTACATGTGTTCTCTTTTTTTCATGCAGTAATTAGATTCGCTGTCTCTATTTCCCGAGAAATGTAATATGCATACTTTTAGCTAGGTATGCTTGATTGTGTTATCTTGTTAATTTTGAACGATTTGCTAGGGTTGGGCCCGTCCATTCCATTATCACCGTCGCTGGGTATGTCCTTAAACTGCAACTAGTACCACCGGAGGACGGACAACAGCATCCTCTCGGTTAACGGTGGCGAGCATTCTGCGATCCCCAAGCCAAAGCGTGGGGATTATGGCAACCCCTCCCTATTAAGGGGGAGACCTTCGTCCAGCAGTAGGCGGATAATGAATATATTCAATATTATATACAAAAACATTGTTAATACCAAAATTTGTTTTAATTTCTAGTGTTTTTCCGCTGTAATATCATTTCGAGTACTTATAGGATGAAGGGACACACTAAAATCTACTGTAACTATCAACCTTAATTGAAATTGAACCTAACCTGAAACAAAAAAAATAATTAAACCTGAAACAAAAAGTCAATTAAACCTGAAAGCAATTTATTAATAAATTCTGAAAACAAATAATGATTTTAAGCTGTTTCAACGTAATATTTTCCTGAAACAAAATAATGATGATCAACCCGTAAATTGATAATAATTATTAATATACAAAAATTATATGATCAATAAGTAATAAAACAAAAATAATTATATCACCCTTAATCCTTTAGAAGTACTCGGTTGTCGACACGTGTTTCACCTCTGCACGAGGCATCCTCAGGACGTGTTGACTCCTCAAGCGCTTGGCTGGGATTGTTAATGCTTATAGCTAAATTAATGCTGTTGTCCTCTTGATGTACCATACTGCTATACTCACGAATGCAAATTTTGTGTGCGTGTATGTATGTTTGTTCTTTACGCTGTAACGACGCAACAGATTTGTGTAAAATTTGGATTGGGTTTAACAAATGGTAATTTTCTGGTTTGGTCGTCAAATTATTAATTATATTACTGTTTTGTAAAGGTTTAGGTGTAGTATAGTTATTTATACATTATTATACTTAAGTATAGATTTGAAAATTATTTATGTTTGCGCTATTGTGCCAGTGCGTGTAGTGAAGCTAAGTATCGATACAATCATCTTAGTTTTTCGATGCTTATTGTCCAAACTTCTATGTATACTAATGAAAAAAAAATAACACAAGTTTAAAATCCCCATAAATAACGGGTTCTATAAGATGGCAGGTAAAACCACGGGGCGCACTAGTATCGAATAAAGAGAACCTTTCAACTTGGTTCGCTAACTCTCTCCTCGTTCCATGATGCTCAGATGGCTGGTATTTTGCCACGTGCCGGCATTCTGCGACTCGCTTCCGCACTACGACACGTCGCTAGTGTTCGGGCGCACACTACTACGCGCCGTGTTCAAGTCCGTTTGCCGCCAGCTCATGGACAAGTGCCACTCGGAGAGAGACCGCATGCCGCCCGAGAAACGAGTGAGTCATTCGTCGATCAAAGAAACAACATCAGACGCCGTGGATTAATATTTTAGCTTATCAAACAAGTAGTAACTCTATGTTAAGAGGATAAGGTTAAAAATGCAAAGCAAGTGATTCTTCGTCACGAACCGAACGAGTCTGGCCGAATTGAAATGAAGAATTTTGATTGTGATACAATTTAAAAATAACCACACTAGAAAAACAGTATAACAGTTATAATAATTTTTTGTAGTGGTAGGACTCTATTGCAGAGTCTGCCTGGGGAAGTACCACACCTTAGCCAGTTATTCAATCGCCAAGCAAGTGTGCAAGCATTACTGTGTTCCGGTTTGAAGGCCAATGTTACCAAAAAATTTCTGGGTAAGAAGAGATTTAACATCTAATATCTCAGGGTGACGAGCGCAGTGCAGTGCGGCGCAGGATTGTTTTCAAAATTCTGGCACTGCTACTGGTAGTGGCAGGCGTGACGCTTACCACCAGGCGAACGTCTTGCTCGTCTCGTCACTTGATAGGATAAAAAAAAAACTAACAGAAAAAAGGTATATCAGATTTGTGAATTTTCAAATATTTTTTTTTCAAAAATTGATTTGAAAATTTGCAGGTGCTGGTCCTAACGCACTTCCCTCGGTTCCTCGCACTACTAGAGGAGGAGATATTCAGCCCCACCTCGCCCATCTGGGACCCTGACTACAAACAAGTGCCGCCCACACACCTGCAAGCGATACTCGACAATAAAACCAGTGAGTTACGGTTTCAAGTCCTATATCTACTCATAATGAACACGATGCTCGGTTAGACGATGGACGTATAGATACGGTCACCTGTTTGCAACGAGAGCAAAAGAGAGGGAAATATATTTTATTCTTTTTCTTTCTTGTTGGGTAGCTAATCGTAGTTTCGGCGGACCAACGACAATAACACCTATTGTCTGACAGAACTTGTACTTTTTTGAATATTGTTGTATGAAGTGTTTCCACACTTATGGTATTTCTATGTTTTTAAAGCTTAAACAGGAAGAAAAATTATCACCTCCGGCAGGACTCGAACCTGCATACGAGCAGTCTCTATGGGTTTCCGTCCCAACTGCTTTGCCAATTAAGCTACAGAAATAAGCCTTAGATGCCAGATTTCCCAACCTGTTTCAAGGTACCAACTAAACCGTTGGTGGCGCCATCTGTAAATTTTTGTAACACAAATATTTACCCAAACCGAAACCATTACCGGTTCCAAGGCCTGACGAGAGACGTCGCACTGGTTAATCATAATTTTCAGAACATAATTTTTCTTCCTGTTCAAGCTTCAAAAACATAGAATTTGTACTATCTTACGTCAAACATACACTCAACAGCGCATGTAAGCGTAAGTACCTACTGGTAGTTCATATTTTTAAAAGTTTCGGGTCAGTAAAGTTGAAATAAATATTTTGCGCCAATCACAGACGTCGACAGCAAGAGTGAACGTTATTCTAACCAATAAAAAGCTAAAGTAATTACCTCGCCAATGGCCGTCGACTATCCCACCAATCATACACAGTTCGTGGATCATGGAAACTCATTTTTGTTTTATTGTTTTATTTATACGGGAAAAAACAATATTGGGATTGTTTTTTTTTATTGTATCCGATTTAATTAAACGTGAGTATTCCCGTATAAATAAAACAATAATGTGTCAAAACCACGTCAGTTTTCATTTTTGTTTTGTTATAATATTTATTAATTTATATTTAATTTGCCTCATTTTAGCGTAATTTCAACGTGTAGACGTTAGATTGTAAGCAAAGGGGTTATAATTTCCTATGAATACGTAAACACGTAACGTTCAAATGTGCGTCAAATTCCGAGTGGATTTGACGGAGCTGCTGCGTTACGTTAACGTTACGTGCATGTATTCAAAGGGAATACCCACCAGTTATATAAATAATTTGTCGCGTATTAGTCTAAACGTTTGCATGTATTGTGTATTGTCATTTCATTGTCATAAAAAAATTAATTTCATTGATCCTCATTTTACATTCATTAATCTATCATCATCTATGCTAAACTTAAATAGATTGGTAGGAGAATCTTTCAGAGCCTGGGGAAGAAAATCACTACACCTTTGCCTACTCAGCTGCCAAGCAGTAGTGTGCAATCATTACAATGTTTCCAATCTGGATAGTTACTTAGAAATTTATATATCGCGCGTGAATCCTCTGGTTGTTAGTATTTTAAGTAAATATGTTACATGAAACTGCTGGTCGCTAGTAATCTAAATAAATATGATACGTGAAACTGCGGGTCGCTAGTAACGTGAAACTGCGAGTCGCTAGTAATCTAAATAAATATGATACGTGAAACTGCGGGTCGCTAGTAACGTGAAACTGCGAGTAGCTAGTAATCTAAATAAATATGATACGTGAAACTGCGGGTCGCTAGTAACGTGAAACTGCGAGTCGCTAGTAATCTAAATAAATATGATACGTGAAACTGCGGGTCGCTAGTAACGTGAAACTGCGAGTAGCTAGTAATCTAAATAAATATGATACGTGAAACTGCGGGTCGCTAGTAACGTGAAACTGCGAGTCGCTAGTAATCTAAATAAATATGATACGTGAAACTGCGGGTCGCTAGTAACGTGAAACTGCGAGTAGCTAGTAATCTAAATAAATATGATACGTGAAACTGCGGGTCGCTAGTAACGTGAAACTGCGAGTCGCTAGTAATCTAAATAAATATGATACGTGAAACTGCGGGTCGCTAGTAACGTGAAACTGCGAGTAGCTAGTAATCTAAATAAATATGATACGTGAAACTGCGGGTCGCTAGTAACGTGAAACTGCGAGTCGCTAGTAATCTAAATAAATATGATACGTGAAACTGCGGGTCGCTAGTAACGTGAAACTGCGAGTAGCTGGTAATCTAAATAAATATGATACGTGAAACTGCGAGTCGCTAGTAACCTCAGTAAATATGACGCGTAGAACTGCGGGTCGTAATCTAAATAGATATGATACGTGAAACTGTGGGTCGCTAGTAAAGGCGTGAAGCTGCGGGTCGCTAGTAATCTAAATAAATATGATACGTGAAACTGCGTGTCGCAAGTAATAAAAAAAAGTGTGGTACGGCAGCGGGCGTGAGCGGTGTGAGGCGAGGCGAGTTCGAGCGGCTTGCGCCATCTGGAGACAGCAAGGACGGCTTCACCACCCTAACTCTTTCATCAGGTATACACACAAATATACAAGCGCCCTGATTGCGATAGTTTGCGTTGCAAGTCAATCGCAATCGCATGGCTTCAGCGATTTGCGGCTCTGGTTACTATTGAGCTAGTCTTCGGCACAGTACCCGCGGCGAAGCGTTTGAAATTAGTTTTGGTTTTCAGTTGTGCATGTAATCGAAGTTTGTTCATTCCCATCTGATTTTATGGCTACACCTCAAAACAGTTTATGAATGTTGTAAAGGACTGTCACTGTGAGGTTAGTGGCACTAAATTGTAAGATTTTGGTTGAAAACTGATTCTAAACGCGTCACATCTTAAGTTGAGCTTTATTTTCGTGCTTGGGTTTTGGATGCTGACATATTCATATCTCGTCATGGTAATGGTCTAACAACATTCACTTCACACTCATATTCACGTCATTAATTCATTTCATGCTTCTTTGTCTTTATGTTATGCCTAATTTTTTATTATTGTAGTGCATGCTATAGACTAGTTGTGAACTTATTAACATTTGGAACCAGCTTTAAAACCAGCAGCTTGATTACGTTATCTGTCTGTTGTAATCGCAATCGTGATATTCCTGTCGTGGCACCGTTCTGGAATTAAGCGTGTTATCACGATTGCAAGCGAGTCACGGAAGCTGGCCCCTAGCACGCACCGAGGACTAATTAATTGGTCTTTCCCCACGCGGGAAAGTGATAAAGCTAGAATATGGATACATCTGTCTCGTTTTCGCGGGGGGAAAAGAGTGGATAGACGTTTATCACGGCTTGCGTGCTAGGCGGGCTGAAGTTGTGATGGCAATATTAAATATATCATTGTCACAGCTATCTTGTTCACACTTGCGTTTATTGTGTTTTCCTCCCTCTCCAAATGATATAATCAAAGAGACAAAAAAAAATCTTCATAACATTCATACTGTTCACGATAGTAAAATGTTTTAAGGAAGTACGGCAATTTTTAATAGAGGCTAGGTATTTTTATTTTGTTGGAAATATTCAGTGTTTTCATAACTTTAAAATGCCTGTCTATGGTCGCGATGACGAGCCTTAATAAGTGTCAACACCACGCCAGTATATACAAATTGTAACAAAAAGGTGTGGCAATACTGACGGATATGTACGTACTATGTACTCATCATTATGAACAACTTTTACTACGCCAACCCTGAGATCGCGAAAAAATATCTACTATTTACATGCGAGTTTGAAGTCTCGAATTTTTTGAAATTTAAATTGAAAATATCTTTATTACAGCATAAACATATTAAAATAACAACAAAAACAGTATTCCATACATTTTATGCAAGGCCAATAAACTTTTTGTATGGAACAGTAGTTCGCGATTTCAATGTTTGCCCCATACCATAGTAAAAGTTGTTCATAATACCCTTCAGTATTGCCACACCTTTTTGTTACACGTTGTATGGTATTAACAGTCGTTGTCTTCCAATAACAGGTAGTATAAAGACAGAGACCACCGGCGTGAAGCGTGGGGCGGGGCCGGAAGCGGAAGCCCCGTTAGGCGCCAAACGGCGGCGCGCGGCCGACGACTCCGGAGATGACGTCAGCGAGCGGACAGTGGCGGATATCGTCGCTACCATCAACGATCCCAACTACATGTGTGGACCTGATGTGAGTATAAGTACTTAGTTAAAAGAGCCAACAACGCTTTAGTTGGTAGCTTGTAACAGGTTGGGAAATTTGGCATCTAAGGCAGATACTTCTGTAGCTTAATTGGCAAAGCAGTTGGGACGGAAACCCATAGAAACTGCTCGTATGCAGGGTCGAGTCGAGTCGCTTGTCTCGTCACTCCTTTGTAGAAAAAACAGTGCCAATTGCCTATACTTATGTCCTATGTTAGAGTCTAGTCTAGTCCTATGTAAAAGCTATAAAATTCACATACCTTGGTGCTGCTCGTCTACTTGTCGTTAAATAATTACACACAATTTTAAAATACAGTGGTTTTAATCCTATCCCAGGCATTATTCCAAATGCAAGCGCCGCGGGACGAAGCCGCCAAAGTGGAGGAACAACGGAAACTCATAGAATTCCACGTCATCGGCAACTCGTTGACGGGCCCCGTGAACAAGCAGACCATGCTCTGGCTTATAGGTGAGATTCTTGCAGTGCATTCAATAAATTAAATTAATAAATACTGGTGGCCATTTGTCACACAGCGCCATCTAGCCTCAAACTAAGCAAAGCCCCAGACCCGATGACCTGACCTTAGGCCTGATGCTATTCTTATCGTAAGAACAAGATTAGGTCTAACACACTGTGAAGTATAAGTATTACGACCTCGATCTCGCGTGCCTGCGCCTCAGTGGCTATTGGCGCGCCGGCGGCCGCGTGACGTCAACGATCCAAGCGGTGCAGTAGAATATGAACGCATTTTTATACAAATAGAGTACAAATTAGCTTGCACTAAATATTAGTTATGATTATAGCTTAGGTGGTTCCAACTGTTTTTGACATGATTTTTCTCTCTAAGGAAATGGATCTTCTATCTGTTTCTGTATATAGTTATATTATGTTTTTTGTGACAATACTGTGATAAATTTAAAAAAAACTGGCTTAACGTAAAGAAGTAGTCAGATTTTAGTGATTGTTCTAATGTTCTTTTTTAAAATTTTCGCTATGTTAAGGGTTGAAGTAGATTTTAACCTAATTACTACAGATCAGCTGTTCTAATCAAAAAAACTTCTTACAGGTCTTCACAACGTGTTCTCCCATCAGCTGCCAGAAATGACAAAGGAATACATATCTCAACTAGTTTTCGATTCGTAAGTAGTACAATTGAAATCGGATATTTAAACTTTGGCATGTTTTTTTTTTGTAACTTAACATTTACTTGTTTGCAGTAAACACAAAACGCTGGCCTTAATAAAGGAAGGCAGGCCGATCGGCGGTATATGTTTTAGGACGTTTCCATCGCAGGTGAGAAAATAAAAAAAAACGATAATCACTGCACTAATCACTCGTCTAAGGTCCTCGTATAATATATTTGTTACATCTTACTCAAAAGGCCCAATGTGCAAAGAGTTCTCGCATGAAAAACCTATGGTAGCCTAATGGGAGATTGCTAGACTTGGAATTGTGAGGTTGTGGGTTCAAATCGGTCGGTCAATTCTAGTTATTGTTGTGTTTGCAGGGTTTCAGCGAAGTAGTGTTCTGCGCGGTGACCTCTAACGAGCAAGTGAAGGGCTACGGGACGCATCTCATGAACCACCTGAAGGATTACCACATCAGGAACAACATACTGCACTTCCTTAGCTTTGCAGACGAGTTCGCTATAGGTCAGACCTTTTAATATTTTATTGGAAACTATACTAAACTAGACGCGAAGAATAGAGAATATGACTATACCGTGAATTGGTTCCTTCTAGGCAAGCGTGCTCCATCTCCTTCTAGGCAAGCGTGCTCCATCCCCTTCTAGGCAAGCGTGCTCCATCTCCTTCTAGGCAAGCGTGCTCCATCCCCTTCTAGGCAAGCGTGCTCCATCTCCTTCTAGGCAAGCGTGCTCCATCCCCTTCTAGGCAAGCGTGCTCCATCCCCTTCTAGGCAAGCGTGCTCCATCCCCTTCTAGGCAAGCGTGCTCCATCACCTTCTAGGCAAGCGTGCTCCATCACCTTCTAGGCAAGCGTGCTCCATCCCCTTCTAGGCAAGCGTGCTCCATCCCCTTCTAGGCAAGCGTGCTCCATCTCCTTCTAGGCAAGCGTGCTCCATCCCCTTCTAGGCAAGCGTGCTCCATCACCTTCTAGGCAAGCGTGCTCCATCCCCTTCTGGGCAAGCGTGCTCCATCCCCTTCTAGGCAAGCGTGCTCCATCCCCTTCTAGGCAAGCGTGCTCCATCTCCTTCTAGGCAAGCGTGCTGTATCCCCTTCTAGGCAAGCGTGCTGTATCCCCTTCTAGGCAAGCGTGCTCCATCCCCTTCTAGGCAAGCGTGCTCCATCCCCTTCTAGGCAAGCGTGCTCCATCTCCTTCTAGGCAAGCGTGCTCCATCCCCTTCTAGGCAAGCGTGCTCCATCTCCTTCTAGGCAAGCGTGCTCCATCCCCTTCTAGGCAAGCGTGCTCCATCTCCTTCTAGGCAAGCGTGCTCCATCTCCTTCTAGGCAAGCGTGCTCCATCCCCTTCTAGGCAAGCGTGCTCCATCTCCTTCTAGGCAAGCGTGCTCCATCCCCTTCTAGGCAAGCGTGCTCCATCCCCTTCTAGGCAAGCGTGCTGTATCCCCTTCTAGGCAAGCGTGCTGTATCCCCTTCTAGGCAAGCGTGCTCCATCCCCTTCTAGGCAAGCATGCTCCATCCCCTTCTAGGCAAGCGTGCTCCATCTCCTTCTAGGCAAGCGTGCTCCATCCCCTTCTAGGCAAGCGTGCTCCATCTCCTTCTAGGCAAGCGTGCTCCATCCCCTTCTAGGCAAGCGTGCTCCATCACCTTCTAGGCAAGCGTGCTCCATCACCTTCTAGGCAAGCGTGCTCCATCCCCTTCTGGGCAAGCGTGCTCCATCCCCTTCTAGGCAAGCGTGCTCCATCCCCTTCTAGGCAAGCGTGCTCCATCTCCTAGGCAAGCGTGCTGTATCCCCTTCTAGGCAAGCGTGCTGTATCCCCTTCTAGGCAAGCGTGCTCCATCCCCTTCTAGGCAAGCGTGCTCCATCCCCTTCTAGGCAAGCGTGCTCCATCTCCTTCTAGGCAAGCGTGCTCCATCCCCTTCTAGGCAAGCGTGCTCCATCTCCTTCTAGGCAAGCGTGCTCCATCCCCTTCTAGGCAAGCGTGCTCCATCTCCTTCTAGGCAAGCGTGCTCCATCTCCTTCTAGGCAAGCGTGCTCCATCCCCTTCTAGGCAAGCGTGCTCCATCTCCTTCTAGGCAAGCGTGCTCCATCCCCTTCTAGGCAAGCGTGCTCCATCCCCTTCTAGGCAAGCGTGCTCCATCCCCTTCTAGGCAAGCGTGCTCCATCTCCTTCTAGGCAAGCGTGCTCCATCTCCTTCTAGGCAAGCGTGCTCCATCCCCTTCTAGGCAAGCGTGCTCCATCTCCTTCTAGGCAAGCGTGCTCCATCCCCTTCTAGGCAAGCGTGCTCAATCCCCTTCTAGGCAAGCGTGCTCCATCTCCTTCTAGGCAAGCGTGCTCCATCCCCTTCTAGGCAAGCGTGCTCCATCTCCTTCTAGGCAAGCGTGCTCCATCTCCTTCTAGGCAAGCGTGCTCCATCCCCTTCTAGGCAAGCGTGCTCCATCTCCTTCTAGGCAAGCGTGCTCCATCCCCTTCTAGGCAAGCGTGCTCAATCCCCTTCTAGGCAAGCGTGCTCCATCGAAGACTGCAGTTTCGCTTAATATCAGGCCAAATTGCGGTCACACGCAAGTTCATTAATTAATAGCTTCTTGTGTAAATGTAGTGTGCTTGTTTTTAAGAATGGTGTATGTTTATTTTAATTATAATTATTGATTTGAATGCCGAGACGAGCGAGACGTTCGCCTAGTGGTAAGCGTCACGCCTGCTCATAACAGTAGCAGTGCCGAAGTTGTGAACTTGCGAACAAAATCCTGCGCGGCACTGTACTGCGTTCGTCACCCTAAGATATAATATGTAAAATCTCTTCATGCCCAGTAATTTCTCTGGTAACATTTCCCTTCAAATCGAAACACAGTAATCCTTGTACACTACTGCTTGGCGGTTGAATAACTGGCAAAAGTGTGGTTGCCCAGGCGGACTCTGCATTAGAGTCGTATCCCTACAAAAACATATTCATATTCATTTATTGGTAAACTATCATATTTACACGTCAAATACATCATGACGAATTCTCCAACCAAATTATCATCCCAGATGAATTAAATTTTAAACAATTTTTTTTTATTTTTTTTCATGACAATATATCATATTAATGAATGAACGCAGGTCAACAATATCAATTAAATTAAAAAAAAACGATGTCATACTTAACAATAAAAAAATTAAAATATAGTAATGTATTTACACTAAGTAAAATAAACAATTTAAGTAATCTTCAGTTTCGTATGTCATCAAACGTATAGAAAGCCTGTTCGATAAGCCAATTTCTTAATTTGCGCTTACATATACTAGGCTTATTCGTTAAAATATTTCAGGTTACTTCAAGAAGCAGGGCTTCAGCAAGGACATTAAACTGCCTCGCGCGATGTACCAGGGCTACATCAAGGACTACGAGGGCGCCACCCTCATGCACTGCGAGCTCAACCCGCGCATCGTGTACACGCAGTTCACCTGCGTCGTCAGGAAACAGAAGGAGGTATAGTTTTCACTAATGACTTGCTTAATTAGAATGTGGGGCAATACTCGACTGGTCTCGCCTTTATCTAGAAACAACAGTGAGGCAGGTGTTTTTAATTCCTTTCTTTGCTGTACAAAATACCAATAAATAATAAGAAAAAGTATTATTATGACATATTAACAATTATGCCAAAGTAAATTATGAATAGGCTAGATGACTGGTATTTTTTTACTGCCCTATTAAAATGTGGGCCTTAAATATAGCTGATTAATGAAAGAAAATGAAAATCTGATCAAAATTAAGCAATTTATAAGTATTTTAATATCATGCAGGCGAAACAGCAAATCGTGACGTCACTTCTCTGTACGCCATATAAATTCTATTCTGACAAGTAAGGCGTGACGTAATTTTTTGTTTTGTGGGAAAGGGACAGAGTTGTATCTAACAAAAACTTTAACATATATCAGAACATTATTAACCGATTTAAATTATTTTTTCAATAAACATACTATATTTGTTTTATTCATACGGGAATACTCACGTTTAATTAAATCGGATACTCCGACTATAGTTTCGATCACATCCGGTGACCTTTTTCAAAGAGTGAAAACAGAGCCCGACGCGCGTGCAGCTGCGTTCTGCTTAGCACTGAGCAGTGACGCAGCTGCACGCGCGTCGGGCTCTGTTTTCACTCTTTGAAAAAGGTCACCGGATGTGATCGAAACTATAGTCGGAGTATCCGATTTAATTAAACGTGAGTATTCCCGTATGAATAAAACAAAAATGTGTCAAAACCACGTCAGTTTTCATAATAAAAAATACTATATTTGCTTAAATTCTTCAACAAAGCTATTGGTTTCAACGATATAAACATCAGTCATCTACCCTATTACAACAATAGGCCAAACAAAAGGATCCCGAGACTTTTAAGACTTTGTCTACTATATTTTCTTGTAAAGGACACTCTTTTATACTCGGGAAAAACGAGGAAGGAAGTTATAGCTTGGCAGAAAATAGTAATAATTTATAGGGGCGCCACTATTGCTAATAATTCTAAACACATACAGCTCTGTAGTTCGTTAGAGGAAGTTGATTAGACGAATTCACTCACTTATGTAATTCTTCACAGGCATTCGGGAGACGATAGCAATTTTGCTCTTTTGGAGGAATTTTAGATGTGTTTACTAACTTCGAAAACATAACTTTGAGCTGTAAAACAATGCAACACTGTAACCTGTGAGAGAAAAGAAATGGTGGTGACGAAATAAAGATTTCTATATTTTCAGATTGTCAAAAAGTTGATCGACATGCGGCAAAAAGAAGTCAGGAAGATACACCCAGGGCTGACGTGCTTCAAGGAAGGTGTAAGTGTGAATGAATCAGCTATAATAACCACTTACCATAAACGCTCAATAGGGTCTGGTATAAAATATTATATCGGCAGGCGTGATGCTTATCACTAGGTAAACATTCCGATCTTCTCGTCACAACACTGCATAAAAAAATAAGATATGATATTATATGATTTTAGCCCCGCTACGCGGAGCGCAAGGAACCACTTCCTCCCCGCAGGCACATAAAATCGTATACACACGACGGGAAAAGTAAAGAAGTCTCACATCTCATGTTTGTCACCGGGAGACAATATACAAGAGATCTGAGACATTATTTACTTTTCACACCACCTGCTCGACAATGTCCAATTACATATCATTGTATGTATGAAACTCCCTAAGGAATAAAGTGATTTGAATTTGGAACGTCAAATTCGAGTGGAAACTCGTGGAAAACTCTATGCCCATATGCCACTGTAAAGAAGTTTGTTCGAAAATCGAACTGGCCACCATTAGCAGAACTCAAAACAAAAGGTGCGTTTACAAAAAATGTGAAACAAAAGACTGTGTTTGGTCATGTGATTGTCTGTGAATTTAATTTATGGAGGCCTGGTATTTATTGTCTCGCAGAAGGTTTGAAAAGTAGAGTATGTAATGCTCCTCGTGAATAAAGCCTGTCTTCGTCTTGGGCAGCTTGAACCCCTCGCTTCACTCAGGACTCTATATAACTCTAGACTCCCTCGTTACGCTCAGGGTTCAATATGCCGCCCGCGACGTAAGACATTGCTTTATTCACTTAGTGCATAACCTACTATTTGCTCCCTAGGTGAGTAATCTACTGTCACGGTTGTTCATTACATTTCTGGATATTTAATCGGTTAATATCGGGGGCTCATTTCACAACATAATCACGGTAAATATCCCGTAAATAATCATAGAAATATTAAGAAATAAATACACAAGAAATGCCCAAGTGTGGAAACACTTCATTATATATTCAGTTATGTATCCCGTCGTAGGTCCGCAGTATCCCCGCGGAGTGCATACCGGGGCTGCGCGAGGCGAGCCGGCGCGCGCCGCCGCGCCTCGAGCCCGAGCCCGACGCGGAGCCCGCGCTGCTCAGGAACGTGCTGCACCAGGTACCTATCGTCACGTCGTAGGTCCGCAGTATCGCGGAGTGCATACCGGGGCTGCGCGAGGCGAGCCTCGAGCCCGAGCCCGACGCGGAGCCCGCGCTGCTCAGGAACGTGCTGCACCAGGTATCGTCAGCCGGAACATGTCCACTGCTGGACGAAGGAGTTCCCCTTAAGGGGTTGCCACAATCCCCACGATCGGCAGGCGGCTTGGGGATCTCAGAATGCTCACCACCGTTAACCGAGAGAAAGCTGCTGCCCCACCTTCTGTAGTTTCTTGATGTAGTGTTAGGACATACCCAGGTCCAGTTACAAACTACATTATCTTAATTAACCATTAGCCAATAGAGTAATAAAGTTAAGAATAGTGATTACTACTCAAGATTTTACAGATTATTATATAAATAAATCATGTTTACGTATGCCTTATAATATATTTCCCTACTCATTTCTCTACGTTATAAATATTGGTGACGGACTATATTACCCTCCATTCACAACTCAATCGAAAGTTTTCCGGTCGGATCCACATTATCCCTCTCATTCATCTACATTCAGAATGACAGAGACGGAGAATGTGAATCCGAACGGAAACCTTTCCGATGGAGTTGTGAATAGGGGTGCCTACATCCATTCTCGAGCTCAATTCCAATCCTCTAGACCCATCCAATACCAACTCCGGATTCGACAAAAAAATACTCGTAAGATATTTTTTTCAAGTTTTTAGTTAAAATGGTTTTGCTGGTCGCTACGTAAAATTTTGACCGAGTGTTCACGAGTAACAGTTTTGTTTTTATGTAGTTTAAACTTGTTTACGACAGCGGGACTTCATTAGTAATTGATCAAATTTGATAACGTCATAATCACAACAAAAAAGTTTTTGTGCTAACCAAAGAACTAAGAAACTTAATTTTTTCAGGTGAAGAACCACGCGGCTTCTTGGCCTTTCCTGAAGCCAGTGGACAAGGCAGAGGTACCGGACTACTATGACCACATCAAGTATCCTATGGGTAAGTATCACCCTTCAAGAAGATAATTGAAGACTCATACACACATGCATACATGTCTCGGCAGCCGGGTTCTTAGGTGTCCTATTGGGAAATTGCGTCCCTTGAGATCGTGAGGTTGTGTGTTCGATCCCGGGGCCGGATCTCTGTGAAACTATCATGGTAGATCATTGTCATTGGTCATCATAATTAAGTAAGTATAAATGTATAATTATTTACGGGACATTAACCGTGATACGTTTCAGCCACTGAAATGGAAAAAACGTTATAATCAATAAATAATTTCTAAATTTTGATGTAGAAATTTCATCGAAATAGGTTCAGTATAGTTTGGTTTTTAAATCAAAATTAGCTGGAAAAATATGTCATACAAATAAACGAAATTGAAGCCGTTTTTTTTTTAAATACGCGCGCGCGGTTTCTACTGAAAGCGGCCGACTAACCTTCATACTGTTTTTATAGCAGTATGAAGGTTAGGAAAATTATATCCTAACGTGTGTAGGATAGGAATTATTTTTCCTTACACCGTTGCGATATGGACCTAGGTTCTAAAAAAAACCCCAAATTCATGGTATAATATATACTCCGTCAGGTATGACACTCCCGAGTGACACAAGCTTACGTCATCGACGTGAAATGACCAGTAGCTGGAAATCAAAACTCCCCGTTCTCCGTATATTACCTGTGGGAATCCCATAAAACTATTGATTTTGGTTAAAACTATGTCAATTCGTGTTTAACTTGAATCATTTCGCTTGACCGGACACGAAATGACAATTGAAATAATTTTTATAATTTATAGATTATTAACAAATTTGATTCCCAATTTGGTTGCCATAAAGTGGCACCGGAAGTGGTTCCGCGAACCGGAAGACGCAGCATAGGCGCGGCCTCCCACTATATATATATAGTGGGAGGCCACCTCGGTCCACCTATATATAGGTGGACCGACGACATTGTAAAAGTCGCGGGCAACCGGTGGATGCAAATGGCAGGTTGTCGTACAGTGTGGCGGTCTAAAGCTTTGGTCTGGTGATCATGACGCACAACGCTGCGGTATGCGCCGCAACGCAGCGTCACGACGCAGCATTTAGCGTCCCTGCGGAGAGGTGGTCAGTTGATTTTGCCGCAGCTACCAAGGTAGACGTGAACACACCCGTGACGCACACCGCACACCGCAGCGTTGAACCGAGAATGACGCCGCGCTGTGCGGGAGTACACCTCCCCACTTCACCGCGCTTGCCCCTCGCCGCTGACGCATACTGCGACGGAACAAGAGAACATTCTCGACGTTTTTCATATGATTGAGTGTCCGGCAACGCATACCGCATACCGCAGCGTTGTGCGTCATGATCACCAGACCAAAGCTTAAGGGGGAGGCCTTCGTTCAGCAGTGGACGTCTCCGGGCTGATGATGATGATGAAAGTGGCAACTGGAGTGACGTAAGCAAGTGTTACTCACGGAGTAGCAGACTTTGTTTTATTGGATCATGCCCAAAATATAGAATTAATGAATAAATGGTGTGATTGTGTGTCCCCCGGCAGACCTGCGCACGATGGGCGAGCGGCTCAAGTCGCGCTACTACGTGTCCAAGCGGCTGTTCATAGCCGACATGACGCGCATACTGACCAACTGCCGGCTCTACAACTCGCCGGACACCGACTACTACAGGTAACACCACAGAAAAGCGAAAGCCCTAGAAACTTTTGGCGGGATCGCGAGAAAATCATGTCGCTGCATTGTATTATTTTCCAAACCCTGTGTTTTTTCGAGTGTTAATGCATAAAAATGGTGGCGTTTTATTCATTAAGTGCTGATTTACGAGCAAGTGTGTGGGCAAGTGATATAATGTAGTGAAACGTGTCTTTTCGTGTTGACTGTTTCCAAAACTCCGAAGAAGCTTGTAGTAAAGTGTTGCCACGACTTTACTAGGGCATGATTGGACTTGACTGTGACTTGCTGTGTGTGACTTGGATTGTGACTACGGCTCATTTAACTGGAGAAAGAAGGATCTATGAAGAAATATGTATTCGGCTGAAGGACTAGTATCCATGGCCAGGAACTATTAAAAACAACAACAGCGAAAGCCCTACTTCTTAGGTAGAACGGCTGTCAAAACAATGTTGTAAAGCAATTGTATGGAAAACCGCTGTCGCCAGTTTCACACAAAATTGCATAGAAACTACGTCGAAAAAATGCCAATCATTGGTCGCGCATTTGAAGTAGAACGCTCGAAATGCCATTTTGCAACAGATAAAAATTAATCTAATTACGATGTAATGTGGTTTGGTTTCGTACGCGTCTATTTAAATTGTCTTTTTTGAGTATTCTCGGTTTAAAAACACGTATATTGGAAGAATTGTCATTAAGTCTAAATACACTTAATGCCGGCTAGCGCGGCCTGTCACATTGCCGTTCTATTTACTTCTCTCTTCAGTGGGTAACACCGCGAGTAGCGCTCGTGGCGTAGCTTGTCTCGGTGATTCTAAACGATCACCGATGTTAAGCAACGGACGGTCCGGTCAGTCTTCGGATGGGTGGCCGTGAGTGGCATTTATTTCTGAGCGCTACCGTGGGTCGGATGACACGTTAAATTGTTGGTCCCGGTTGTTTGTTCTAGTTTCTATAACAACAACCGTCAGCCATGTCAGTGGCCTTCAGGCGGCACATTAACTCTGACACTAAGGCTGGCCACTCAGCCTATACGAACTTACTTTTTTCCCGCGAGTCGACGCAATTTCTTCAATTTTGGCTTCACAATAAGTGTTCTTTTTTATCAAGAAGAGAGAGGTTCGTCTGGTGGTAAGCGGCACATCTGCCCTTAACAGTAGCCGTGCAAGAATTGTGAACTAGCGTACAAAATCCTGCGCCGCACTGCACTGGCTCGTCGGCCAGGGACATTAGATGTCAAAGTTTTTTCTTCTTCTTCTTCTTCGTCTTAGTCTTTATCCACTCATTTTATTAATTACTAGGTACTTCCCGAGATGTTACCCACGTTTTTGCACTACTTTCGACATTTTCGTATGGAAATAGTACATTATGATATAAGTGTGCTATGTTGGTCATTACACTAGAGGCGGTATTATGTAAGGAAGCCGAGAGTGTATTGAAACATAGCACAAGAGTTTCATACGACTGTTTTCGTCACACTTGCGAGGAAAAAACTATTTTTTTTGATAATAATCAACCACACAGCGAAAACGTCAACAAACATTTGCGGAAAATGGCGCCCAAATCAGTAATGCGCGCGCAGGTTATCTACCTCCTTATATATAATATCATTGCTAACTAGCCATAAATATTTCAGGTGTGCGAACGCGCTGGAGAAGTATTTCCACGGCAAGATGAAAGAGGTGGGCCTCTGGGATAAATGATTAGAGTTTAATTTCGACGACTTCTTCGTCAAACATCTCATCGCGAGTGCGCGCCCCGCGTCCGATGAATAGACTGCTTTAGTGAAATAATAGTGTAATCGAGAAATCATTACTTATCTTAGTGATATATGGTGAAAGTGAAACGAGTTCTTAGTGATATAATGACTTTATTGGTCTGTGAAACTAAGTGAACGGAGTAAGTGTGTCGCAAAGTGTTTTAGGTTTGTATTGTACAGGTTTTCGGTTAGCCTACGGATATATTCGACGGTTAGTTACAAGGTGCGTAACATTTACATTTCTGTAAAAGTAAATCTGTGAAATGGGCCATGAGGTAGAGGAAGACTACCTGCCCGATGGTCAGATCAGATGTTGAAGTATGTCGGAAGGCTATGAATGAGGCTCGCACAGGACTGGAAAGGATGGGGTGAACGATAGGAGACCTTATACTCAGCAGGGGGTGGAGACGGCCGATTTGAACTTTATTCGAAGATATTGGGGAGTTTGTAACTCGCACCGCCACTGTACCTAAGACAACTTGAATGTCTAATAATCAAACGTTTACTCCGGTTGATCCTAAAAATTCATGTTCCAGGATCAAATTCCTTATTTTCTTGCCAATTTTCTTATATTTCAGTGATCCGATTGATGATGTTGATACCAAATTGCCTTTTCCTTTTTTTTCTTTCAAGGGCAATGGGTTCTATCAGTAACCCCCTGATCGTTGCTTTCCCGTTGCCGCGTCTTTTTTTTTAATCCCTTGCTTTAGCTCACCAGTATTGAGATTCGACGTAGAATGGGCAATTGCATTTTTCAATCGCCTGACCTATCTGGCGTTGTTACTGTTTTACTAAATCAGATTGCTTTTTGAAATTTTGCTTTTAAATTTTCCTTTTCCAAGCATTTGCGTGCATTTACTTTGCGTTTTTTATTTTAATTTCTCCAAGCTGCTTTTGGGGCTTTTCCACAAAACATTGTTTCATCAATCAAAGTATTTACTAAAATAGTAACTGCAATTAAATTAAAATAGCCTTTATTCTCTGACATTGTTACAACTACAATACCTATAATACATTATTTAATATTTGTTTTATTACTCTATAACACCAGCACTAGTTTCCCCATCAGGTTGTCCTCCCTGGACATAGGCCTCCTCTAAAAGACGCCACTCCTCTCTATCTCTGGCTATTCTGCGCCACCCTTTTGGTAGGTCATCTTCCTACCTTCTCTGTGGTCGTCCCCTTGATCTCTTCCCATCTCTGGGGTACCAAGATATGACCTCTGGTCCAAAGAGGCAGTTAAATTACTTTTCCATTATTTTGCTTTTATTTTTTCCTTTTCCAAACGTTTCCTTGCGTTTTCAACCGACTTCAAAAAAGGAAGTTCTCAAATCGACTGTATGTATTTTTTTTTATATGCATGTTACGCGATTACTCCGCCAATTTTGAACTAATTTTGATGATTATTTTTTTTGAAATTTATCGAAATGGGTTCAGAAGTTACGTTTTTAAATCAAAATGACTAGAAAATATGAAAATGTCATCCAGCCCCCTTAGCACGCGCCTAGGAGTAATTGGTATTTCCCCGCGCGGGAACGTGATAAAGCTAGAATATGGATACGCCTGTCTCGTTTTCGCGGGGAAAAAAGAGTGGATAGACTTTTATCACGGCTCGCATGCTAGGCGGGCTGGTATTCAAAGTTGAAGTCAGTTGTATTATTTTTTAAAAAGCTTATTATCTTTTACGTTATTCTTTGTTTTCATTTCTCCAGGCTGCCTTTGGGGTTTTTCCAGAACATTGTTGTGAAATATTTTATGAAGAGTTTAGTTGCGTGGTTATAAGTTTCAAAAACTTAACTGTTGCAGAGACATCTTAAAATTCAGGTGTTATCAGTTTGTCTGAGCACAGTTCCAAAGCTTTTGCAACACGCATTATGTTATTCCGGAAATTGAATTGCCTCTCCGTCAATTTATTTGCACTTTCTTGGACTTGTCTTGGACAGTTTTTTATTTCTTGCAAATAGCGCCACTCTACTGTGTGGCCATTTTTGTCAATGAAGTCCTTTTTTTTTATTCAAAAGTGATTCTTATTAGTTTTACCATATTACAGGGATCCAGGAATGCCACGACATGAGTCAAATTTGTTTTCAGGTCAGTTGGATCATTTATCATTAGACCCGAGCAAATTAGCGGCACACTCGCCAAATGTCAGACTCACAACATCTGCGCCAACTTCATGGTATTTTTGAAGACACGTTTTTACAATCCTCGCCCGTTGCTCTGCATTCATTCATGCAACTTAAAAGAGTCTTTTTCACTTAGCGTCATTTTAGAAAGCAGTGCTCTAAAGCTTCTAATGTAAAACCTGGATTGGCGTCAACCGCTTGATACTATTCGGATAATGTTGAAGGATGGAACGAGCAGGGTTGCAATTGTCTTCGGACGTACCTACTTATAACCAGAAGGGGAATAGCAGTTGAGCGTTAGGGCATTTTTTTTAAATTGCTGATGTAAATTTAACTACAATTCTCTTTTCATTTAATTTGGCTTCTGGCTTTTTTTTTAAATTGAAAAAATGTCCCCCGCTATTTCAGAAAGTGGAGCTGTTTCAGCAGTATTACACGAGCTTCTTTTTTAAAGTTACAAGTGATATCTTTAAGTGATATTACGCACTTCTTTAGCAGTCTCGTTTTTCGTCATTTTAGACTCCTAGTTTTTGATAAGCTCTTTTCTGAAAGTAACGAATTGTTCTTAGTCGTTTTCTTTAAAAGCCTTTTTGTTTTTGGGATGTTAAGAGCTAATTGAATTGATATTTAATATTGAGATCAGAAGATAGGATATTTTTTTTAAAGGGTTTTTAATCAGGTAATGGCGTTGATTATTTCATTCTCTGGACTTCTGTTGCAGAATCTATTACTGGTACATTAAACTCGCACCCACTACAGCAGACGACCTAAAATATAACTTGCAAATATAAATATATTTTTAATTGTGAAATAATAAAATTACAAATTAAAACAACTTGACAATCAATGAGAGAGTAAACTCTCTCATGAGTGTTTTCTTGAGATTTATGTTTAACATGCACTTTCAAAATGTTCTAATGGAATAGATATCTGTAAATTGAACTGAACTTCAATTTATGTAACATCAATTTGATTTGAACATGGAAGTAACTTTAATTTACAGGCTTTTTGAGTTTTCTGAAATGTTGAGTGAAATGTTACAGACGAGCCTGCGAGGCCTAGAAATTATTTGAGGGATTTGGAATTGGAATTTCTAAAACAGCTTTCACCTTATCAGGATTTGGTTTGACAACTTCAGAAGAGATAATATGGCCTAAATAAGCCACTCCCTTGCTCACATTTGTCAGGCTGAATTTTTAGGCCTTATAGTTTCAGGAGCCTGAAAAACTTCCGCAAGCGTTTGTTCATAGTGTTTTAATATTTTGACGGACACAGTTTAAACTGCAAATTAATAGTCAATAGCTCATGAGATAGAAAGGACAGTCCAACTCACCGTTAACCAGCTCGGGTGCCTCCTGGACCTCCTGCGCAGTCTGTAATGTAGGTACAGTTTGGATGCCACAGTTATTTGCACTTTCACGATCGATATTCCAAGATAATGTAATAAACTGTTTTGTAAGATCAAATATTCATTTCGAACCTGCTAAAGTAAGAATTGACCACGCCCGATCATTAGACATTCCGTAATAGGCCAAACCGAACACTGTACAAAACCAAGGCAAAATCAGAAAATTTGGGTCTTGAAACCTACCAATCCTTCAACTTTGTATGTGGTATTAGCGAAATAATTCGGTACATATATAGTAATGTGTAGCGAAAGTTTCTTTGTACTAGAGAAATGTCAATTTAACTATTCACAATTTTCGTGACGATAGTCTCGATTTAGAGAGTTGTAGCTTAATATAGAAAAGTACTGTTACGGCGAATTTTGTGAATAAGGCTTCGCTCAGTCTTCATTTTAAGATCGATCTGATTTGAAGTGATAACTACCCTTAACTTCCTGTTCTCTCCGTTTTGATAGTTAACGTTAATTACATTTCGTTTCGACAACCCTGTCTTAACAAAAACTGTATACGGCTTCCCATACTACTTTTGTATAGCGCCTCTAGCGGTAACTACTGCAAAACTCAATGTATGGAACCTGTCAAAATGAAATATAGTGAAAGTACAACTATCAAAACAAAACTCATACTATACTCTGTCCATTATCTTAATCTCGCTTTGACAGGTCATGCGAAGTTGACGACATAACTTTGTAAAGCGTCTAGCAAATTATATCATAATAGAAATACCTTCGATTGATCAAGCTTACTTCTTTACAAGATTATGTCAAGTGTCGGCGTAACATTGGAAAGAGATAATGCTAGAATTTATTTGTATGTGATACAATGTGCAAGACGCTTTACAATGTTATGTCGTCACCTTTCTCTGAGCTGTCAAAAGCAATTAATATAATGGACAGAGTAAGGGTGCTGAACATAAAAGTATGCTTGTAAATAGATGTATGTAATATTTTTCTCAAGTTTTAATAACCATTATTTATGTCTTGTTTAGTGTTATTATGAATGTTTAGGTTTAATGTCATCTAATGGCTATTTACGATTTACCAATTGTTAATAACGAAGTCATTGTAAGACTGATGCAATTGAAATGGCTGAAAAACAATTATTTTTCAACATTTTCATATTAAATATAAGTGATAAGTAATTTATGTTTGGTTGCGCGGAACGGCAGTACTAAGGCAATGGTTGGCGATGCCAACCTTGAAAACGAGGAAATAAACAGTTGTTCTATAGAAAGTTATTCTCCCTCGACGAAATGGGAATATCACGATCCACGGAATTTGATCATAGTGTGAACCATAAGGGGGAGGCCTTCGTTCAGCAGTGGACGTCTCCGGGCTGATGATGATGATAATGTGAACCATTAGGGCGATTCCATAGAAAACGCGCCTAAAGTAGATATACCTATATATACTACAATTACATATTCAGTGCAAGAGAATTTGTACTCTTTCGCCTCGGCACTTCAGTGGAATATCGACACTGTTCTGATCAAATAGGGCACAATAAGCTTGCACAAAATATGACATATGATTTTAGTTATACATATACGTATTTTTATTCAACTTTTGTTTAAACGTGTTTTCTAAAGAGTGAATCTGCTATATTATGTTTTCAACCGACTTCAAAAAGAAGGATCTCAATTCGACTGTATGTTTTTTTGTTTGTTACGCGATTACTCCGCCAACTATGAATTGATTTTGATGATTCTTTTTTTTGTTTTGTAGGTCATTCTTTAGAGGTGGTCTTATTTATTTTTGTCGAAATCGGTTTAGTAGTTTGGTTTTTAATTCAAATACACTGGAAAAAAGATGTCGTCCAGATAATCGAAATTGAAGTCTGTTTTTTTTTAGTATTTATTATTGTCTGTGGTATAATGATATCTTTTTAGCTAAGTACTACCATTGCGCGTAACTCTTTTATGTAGTTAATGGTGTGTTAAATATTCGCTCAAACATTTGATGATTACCTATTTAAAAATAAATGTAAAAAGAATATCGAGGCACACATTGTTGTAGTGATGAGATAGTAATGAGTTAGTACGTTCTTGTATAACATTATATTATTATGGTAACCAAAGAACATGTTATTTCTTCGGTTCTAGGTAAATGGATGCTTAAGACAAAAATTAAGCAATTGTTAAATGAGTTTTTTTTTTGTATTTTTATGTAAATAGTAAAGAATGCCAATAAATTGTTTTTACAAATGTAATTGTTTTTTATTTGTATTTGTATACCTTTGCTGCAGTTACATATAAATAATAATATGATAATAATAGGCTTACCGTCTTATGCCAAAAACATTAAAAAGTATTTCAAACCTATTATAGTTAAAAAGTGTGTTTTGTCTTCTTTATTCAAACTAAAATCGTAAAAATTCGAAAGAAATTTGACAAAACACTTTTAAACTAAAATAGGTTACATACACAGAAAAGTGAAGGCCCTACTTTTACTTCTCTCTTCAGTAGTTTCATATACTTTTTAGCGTTTTATGCATATGACGGTTTGAACCCGAGTCGTCCCAAGCTAAGGGAAGCATTTGTAAGTAAGCCTTAAAAGGCTTAGTACGGTACTAGACCTGTTTTTCTCACGATAACAATGCTTTCTTTCCCTTCTAAATTTCCCAACATAAGGCGCAAACGTCTATTATTGGCAACATAAATGAAAAAGTTTTACGATTGATATTTATCACGCAAAAATTGCTATTTTGATGTAATTCGGTGTAGAGGTAGCCATGTAGCTTAACTTGGAATAACACAAATAGGCTACTTTTTCCACAGGAGTCGCAGCTGAAACCGCGTGGCATTGTTAGTGTTTTTATAAAAGAAGTGTTGTCGACGTGTCTCTGCACTGCGCTTGTCATAGCGCGTATGACGTTACAGTAAGTAAAGTCCATGGGGTTTCTGTATTACATAAATTCACAACAAAAATGTTGGTACAACCAGGGCCGAATTCAAAGATGAGGAGGCCCTGGGGCAACAAAGAAGTCACGATAATAACCACGATTATAATCTGGGTGTCTTCAAGTCGCAAGTGAATCAGTTTCTTCTAGGCAAGCGTGCTCCATCGTAGACTGCATCTTCGTTTAACATCAGACGAGATGTCTACTGTCGAACGAAAGCCCTGCCCCTTAATCGCGAGGGGTTTCCATAATCTCGTCGCTTGGCTTTGGCAGTTAACAAATATTTTTCTTGTAAGTGTTTCAATCATTTATTGCATGACAAATCAATACTTCTCAGCAAACATATTAGGATTTACCACGGGGTCTCAATACGAACAAACAAAATCTTTAAAAAAAACGATAGTTGGTGTTACATGTCTCGATTTGTAAATAGAGTTTATGTAAAATTCAGACACAAAAATAAGTCGTGAAAAATAGTAAGTTATATTTTTTTTAAAACACGTTAAATCAGGAAAATGAAATGGCAGGGTCCTTCATAAACTTTAGACAAAAAAAAACAAAATGTTAAGTTGTAATGTTGACGTTTTTCTATCAAAAATATTTATTATTTTTAATTGGTCAATTAAAAATGTGGCGTGCCGTAGTCACAGAAGAAAGCCGTAGGAAGAAGACAGATTTTAGTATTGCAACCTAAAAGTACCTACCGTCAGCCATGTCAGAGGCCTTCGGGCGGCACATTAACTCTGACACTAGGGCTCGCCACTCGGCCTATAAAGAACTTACTTACTTTTTTTAGTACCTAGGTACCTACCTATTATCTTGTTCAATAAAATATTTCCACTTTGGTCCTTAGGTTACACAAAATAAAAGGCAAATAGTATCAATACTGTATTGGTTTTATTTACTTCATCACACAAGTGAAAGAACACTTAAGACGGGAATGTAAATATGTATCTATATTTACACGGCTCTCTAATTTTATTTAATATTATATACCAGTCTCCTTGTATATTTAACATCCAAATAGACTTAAGTACCTTATTTATGTACTGCGTAAATAACTTAAATGCTCGCCTAAAATTATCTTAACATAAGTAAATATAAGGTATAATTTTATTTCACAAGTTTGTAAAGAATCGATTTGAAATATAACTTTTTATGCACATTATCGATAAAAATTAACCTAACTGTTGAATTCAAACGCGATACGATTTCAGACTAGATTTTATATACTACTTTTGTAAGTACAAAATTAGTATTTTACATTAAGGTACTATCAAAGAAGTTTCACTCTTTATTGCAGCTACCACGTTGCTAAAGGCAGAACTACCGAAATTACGTCTAGTCTGACTCCACTACCCAACAAAATATTAAGCAATTTGGTTGCGAAATGGCCCCTTATTCCAAAGCATACACCCGAAACGAAATAATCTAAAGTAAAGGTGGTTATAAAACAGTCGATAAATGACACGGAAAATATACAATCTTAAATCTATTGCCGTAGATACAAACTGTCAGTATACAACAGGATACAAGAGAGGAGCACGTATGACGTTGACAGGAAAAAAGTACCAAACACGGCGCGAAACGTAACAGAACATTATGGCAACAATTTTAGTACAGCACTATAAAAAATAATTACCAAGGACTACCTATTATTTTGATTTGACATATACTCGTAATAGCAAATTTTTTTATTACAAAAAGTATATATTTAAATAAGTCATCATCAGCCCGGAGACGTCCACTGCTGAACGAAGGCCTCCCCCTTAGACCGCCACACTGTACGACAACCTGCCATTTGCATCCACCGGTTGCCCGCGACTTTAACAATGTCGACGACATTGTAAAAGTCGAACCCACCAAAAAGCCCACTATATATATATATATAGTGGGAGGCCGCGCCTACGCTGCGTCTTCCAGTTCGCGGTCGCCTCAATAACCTTTCTTCCCCATCGGTTGTCAATTCTTCGAGCGATGTGTCCTGCCCACAGCCACTTCAACTTGGAAACCCTGCGGTAGTTCTCGGTGTCTTTGACGAATATCCTCGTTCCGAATTTTATCGCGCAAAGTATCTCCGAGCATAGCTCTCTCCATTGCCCGCTGTGTGACGCTGATTTTTGAATTTAAATAGTAAAGTTGGTAGTTGGTTGGTATGGTAGTTTTTTAATTTTTATTTTTTTATTTAGTACTGGATAAAAATATACACAATTTTAAGCTACGTTCACGCGCCGCATACTATAAACAAAATTAAAGAACACGTTACATATTTGTTAGTATCATATATGGACGGAACCCTTTATCCAATTGTTATTTACCTCAGGGCCACCACAATATTGTTACAGTAAAAGAAGCTAAAATATAATGATTAGGTCTAACTTATGAGATCATGGACCAATCAAATATTTTAAGTACACCGTCATAATGAATTCTGAACATAACTTTAGATTATTGACGAGCGAGGGAACGGGTTATGGTAAGATTAACAGGGTCAATTATAACAGACAAACGGACACAAATATCGCAAAAACTAATGCGAAAGACAAGAAAATAACTTTCTCTCTAGATAGTCTACGCGTAACGGATCTGTATGTCTGTTAATATTATCTTGGTACGTTCATAAATCAATTAATATCACTTTAAGTTGTAAAATTCTATTTAACGCTACTCTACCGCTGACCCAGAGTAACATTTCAAGTTAGTTTACCGGTAAAAAAAGTATGTATATTAATTGAATTATTTCATTTATTTTCACAAGTTGGGCGCCATATTTTAATTTCACAACACGTTGGGCGCCATTTTGTGAATATTTAGTTGTTGACCAAGTAATGTGGTATTTTCAACCCCAAACGATTGCAGTAAGCGTTGACTAGGCGGAGTTGCGTTGATATCTGATATTTCATGAGCTACTTGTTAAACTAGTCCTTACGAATAAAATATCACTTGTCCACCGACCAAACGTCACTATCACTGGAAGTTTCTTTGAGTATTTATTTATACATGAACACATCACTCACTCCACTATGTTCGTCCAAATGGCCAACACTGGCCAAAGTCCTGGCGTGTGGTTGGACAACGACCCTAAGAACGCTGTTGATTCTATTTTAAATCTTTTTTTATATGTAGTTTAAAAAAATAACCATAGTAAAGCAAATCTTAGGTCGTCCGAAAGCCTCTAACGTTGCCTACAGACGTAACGACGCTCTATGTCGTACAGTAACGTTCATTCAGGTGCGTGTCCAACCGACACACACGTTCGCGCTTCTACAGAGTGACATTGAATTCATTGATATTATCTTGGGGGGCCATTCAACACATCGTAATAAACAATTTTTACTACGAAATCAACGCGTAAATTGTGAAAATCAGCTGCTCCATACATTTTGTCGTTCGTAAGTAAGGAATAGCGTTTTCAGGATTGATTTCATGGTGCAAGTTGTTTAGTACGATGAGTTTAATAACCCCCTGAGATAATGCCGATGAATTCAATGTCACCCTGTATACTCTAACTAAAGTAAGAATGCCGATAACAGATGCAAAAATTGTAAAAAAACGGAAACTGTAAATTTCTGTTCACTTCTGTCAATTTTTAATTTAGCTACTGAATTAGATTTTGTGTGATTCGGACTGAAAAACACTTATTTGACTGGATCGCATCAAAAACTTGCAATATTTATTACTTGACACAAACAGAAGGCGCAAGTGCGATGCCAATAACTAAGAAGAATAGAACACTGAATGTTTCTGTCTCTGATTGGCTATCGCGGTGCATTACACCATCGTTGGATAGATGGCGCTGCATGTAATGTTGCATTTCACTTCAAAACGTAGTAATTCAGTTTATCACAAATTTGCAGCTGTGATCGAGATAGATATATTAGTAGGAGCATATTTAGGTATGGCACTCGTCGAGAGAGGATGTTGTTAATGCGTGCTTGTGGAGCTCATGGACGCTTCGTCCTGCCGGTCGTCCGACCGCAGCGCGCCTGGCGGAGACCCGCCGCAACTCCTGCGATACAAAAAAACATAATTATATTAGATGTACTTCTTATGGCCGTGGGTGTAGGGAAAGTTCAGCAGGACAAACGTACGCACTGCGATGATACCCCTGCTCTTTTCAACCGACTTCAAAAAAGGAGGTTCTCAGTTTGACTGTTTTTCGATTACTACACCAATTTTATTATGAATAGTTTTTTTTGTTTTTTTATTTGTGTGTTAGGTCATGCTTCTTAGGTGGTCCCATATTTTACCGAAATAGGTACAGTAGTTTCGATTTTCTATCAAAATAACTGGTAAAAGATGTCATCCATTTCGATAAAGTAATCGAAATTGGACTTAGTCGTTGTTTTAAAAAAAAATTCTTAACGGAAGCAGGACAAAGGTTTAAAAATAAAAGTAGTAGGTATAAGTATCACATAAAAATAACAGTACAACGCACAGAAGGCTTACACTTTTTTTTAGTGGTAGGACTCTACTGCAGAGTCCGCCTGGGGAAGTACCACCCCTTTGCCAGTTATTAAACCGCCAAGCAGTAGTGTGCAAACATTACTGTGTTCCGGTTTGAAGGGCAATGTTACCAGAGAAATTACCGGATATGAAGAGATTTAATATCTCAGGGTGACGAGCGCAGGATTGTGTTCGCAAGTTCACAATTCTGGCACTGCTACTACTGTTAGTGTCAGGCGTGACGCTTACCACCAGGCGAACGTCTTGCTCGTCTAGTCACTTGAACGTATAAAAAAAAGTAACCTGTCGTGCGCGGGCGCGTGCGCGAGCGTCGGCACGAGCTCGTCGGGCGAGGACGCGCGGCTGCTGCGCGCGCTGCCCGTCTCCGAGTACGAGTTGTCGCTCGTCAGCTGCAACAACAACACTGCACTCTTAACGCTGTTTTCTGGGTTTTTTTTCGTTTCTGGCTTAGCACATTGTTTATTCTACCAGTCTGGTAAAAAATGGGCAAAATAAAATACAACATGGCGCCATTATCTATTCGTTTCCCACTTCAAAAACAGAACGGAGGTTCTCATTCCGGTGGTTTTTTTAAACGTTTGTTACCTCAGAACTCTGCCATTTATAAGCCGGTTTAGAACATTTTAAATGATATATTTTCAGATTGGTAATCGATTATACATAGTTAGATTTTTATTGAATAACTGGAAAATATATGTCATTTAAGTAAACGAAATTGCGTACTTTGCTTTGAAGTCGGTGTTTTTTTTTAAATGGCTTGTTTATTTCGTCGGAACGAAACTGTGCAGTAGCTGTTGTATTGTAAGTAGCAAGATGCCGTACCAAAGTGAGTGGATGCCTGTTTCGGGAGGGGCTGAGCGCGCGGCTGCGAGCTTCATCTACGTCCAGCTGCAGGATGCTCTCCTGGCTGCCCGTGAACTGAGGACCAGTGCATCATCACGTCAGACAAAACGTTATTATACACAAAACGTCTATTTTACATTTCTTTGATTACTTACGGAATACTTACGATGATTTTGTTGGATATATCTCGCGACTTCGTTTCACAAAATAATCACGGTAATTTATTTATTTATAGGCTTACGTTTGACTGCCATCTCGTCTGATATTAAACGAAGATGCAGTCTACGATGGAGTACGCTTGCCTAGAACAAACCGATTCACTCGCGACTTGAAGACACCCAGATTATAAATAAATGTCCCGTAAATAATCATGGAAGTGTAATAAACAACCGTCATAGTTTAAAACAGTATCTTTTTTTCCTGTCTCGTCTGACAATATCCTAATTACGCAAGGAAAACTAAGTCATATTTTGATAATATCATCATAAGCCAGAAGACGTCCACTGCTGGACGAAAGCCTTAATCACGGTTGGCAGGCGGCCACCATTAACCAAGAGGACGCTGCTGCCAGTGACGTAAGTAGGGCGGTGCCAGCGGTGCCGAGGCACCCCTCCAGGACCAGCGGGCGCTGTTCCTGGAGGGGCGCAAAAATGACAAGACCAGGACTTCTGAATATTTTTCTTTTCAAGGGCGCAATTATAGAAGCTCGCACCGGGAACATAAAAGGTTATTTATGGCACTAGTTGCTACCCGTCCTCATTGTTAGCTTCATTATCAGCCAGAAAGCATCCACTACTGGACGAAGGCCTCTCCCTTAATAGGGAGGGGTTACCATAATCCCCACGCTTGGCAGGCGGCTTGGGGATCGCAGTGTTACCACCGTTAACTAAGAGGACGCTGCTGCCCGTCCTCCGGCGGTTCTGGGTGCAGTTTTAGGACATACCCAGGTCTCATTCTCAGCTTAGATAGTGACTGTTGCAGGTACTCACCACAAACCCGTAATATTTGAGTATGTCCATCTTGCACATTGGACACGTGCGGTGCTCCAGCAGCCAGGGATCTATGCAGTTCTTGTGAAAATCGTGTCTGGAACGCACAACAATCTAATCAAAAATATATCAACACATCCATTATGTTTATCATCAGGACTTAATCGCGCACACAACAATCTACTTCTTTATATACCTACAACATGTAACAAGAAGGTGTGACAATACTGAATGGTTTGTATGTACCTACTCATCATTAAGAACAACTTTTACTATGGTGCTAAGTTGTTAACCCAGAAACCGCGAAAGAAATCAGCTGTTCCATACAAAAAATTAATCCAACTTGGACAAAAAGAACTGCTGATTTTTTTGGGTGTCTATAATGTACAATATGATATTTGGCGACACGATAATGTACGGCATAATAATGCACAGCATGATAATTGGTGTACATGTACATCGAATATCATGCTGTACAATCCATCAAGGGCGGATCCAGCTTTTAAGTCAGGGGGGGTCATATAGTCGAGTCGAGGTCTAGTTAGCAGTTAGGCTCCAATTCCATTACAACTAGAAAAGCTATAAGTAGTCGACCTACACTCATCCCATCCCTCCCCCCTGGATCCGCCCTTGCAATCCATGTCGTACAATACTGACCGTCCATTATCGGCTCGTGTCTATAAAGTATAAGTAAGTAAGTATAAACGGCCCTATATTGTACAGCCAATAATCCGAGTACATTTCTCAAATTGACTTAAAAAGAAAATAACCTGAACCTAACTGCTATACAAATAATGAATTCGTGTACTTGTACATCAAATATCAGTCTGTACAAAATCGGGGTGTGCATTATTGAGCCGAGCCGATAATGTACGGCATGATATTGCACGGCACGATATTTCACAGCATAATATTCGATGTACATGTACACCAATTAGCATGTTGTGCATTATTGTGCCGTACATTATCTGTGTCGTACATTATTGCCTCCCATTTTTTTTTGTCGATTTCTGGCTTGGCCCCACAGTAAAAGTTGTTCATAATATTGTGTACATACATACCCTTCAGTATTGTTGAACCTTTTTGTTACTCGTTGTATATGATTCTTGTGTATGTTCATAAGACCTCTTATACAGCTAGGCCGCGGGTGGATTCTTGGATGGTTTAAATTTATATTTGGACCCGGTAGATCCGCTAAACAGTAAAATGAGTCGACTGATTTGTTTTTTTTTTATTATGTATCTCTACTGGGTGGATTAGGAAAAAAAATTGGTGAGACGTAGTTCACCGGGCCATCTAGTAAATTGTGTTCATCGGGATAAGTTCCGGTGATAAAAACCAAGACATACCTCTCTACTATACTACTATAATCATCATTGTCGGAACTACACAAATGGCCCTAGAGCCGTTTAAAATAACCGTACAAGTAAAGTAGTCGTAGTAATAAACGTTTGTATAGACCTATAACGACATAGATTATTCATAAACATTTATTATTATTCATAAACAGATGCGTTAATGGAAACTTACCTACAAGGAAGAGATCTGAGTGTCTCCGTAACTTTATAAGGCTCTATGCAAATCGCACAGCACTCGCCGTCGCCCTGCACTTCCTGGAAACAAATGACACATATTTTAATATCATGGACGACGCGACACGCGCACACGAGTGACGACGCGTGTTGGAAGTCCGTGAGACAGTGCGACGTTATGGAAAGAAAACAATCTACTTCACTGCAGGGGTGACGCCGCCATTTTACTATACTACTATAATAATACTATATAATGTCTCATATAGAAGCCGTGGTAGCCACAGAAAAGCAAAAGACCTACTTCTTAGGTAGTACGGCTGTCAAAACAATGTTGTAACGAAAACCGCTGTCGCTAGTTTCACACATAATTGTATAGAAACAACGACGAAAAAATGCCAATCATTGGTCGCGCATTTGAAGTAAAACGCACGAAATGCCATTTTTCAACAGATTAAATTTGATCTAATTACAATGCAATGTGGCTTGGTTTCCTACGCGTCTGTTTAAATTGTCTTTTTGAGTATTCTCGGTTTAAAACATGTATATTGTGTAGAATAGGCTGGATGACTGGTTTTTTTTTTGTCTTATTAAAATGTGGCCCATAAATATAGCTGATTAATGAAAAGAAAATGAAAATCTGATCAAAAATAAGCAACTTATAAGCATTTTATTTATTATTATAATTCTAGACAGAAGGCGAAAGAGCAAATCGTGACGTCACTTCTCTGTACGCCATATGAAATGAAATGAAAATGAAATGAAATATCTTTATTACAGCATAAACTTATTAAAATAACAGCAACAACAGTATTGCTGCGTGTCATTTCTAGATTATAGTTATAGGTACAAGTTTATGCAGAGTTTCTTTATATTAATCATAATGGTATTTCTAATGATCCTCACACTAGGCTAAGCCTGTATCGTGAGGATCTGGATACGATTTAAACAGAATGTTCGTAATAAGCCTCAGCTGACAAGGTATAAGATAATAGTAATTTAGGTAACTTAAATGAAAACGTTAGTTTTATTAATTTTGAAAAGTTAGAAACATATGAGTATGAGTATTTATATATATATATATGTATTTATTATTAAAGTTAAGTTTATAATTACTTATTATTATATAATAGGTCTATATATAAGTATACATTATATGTTATGTGTGTTGGGAACGTAGGTAAGTATTACAGTTCGTGTAGCAATTATATAGGTATTCTGTTCCATAATTCCATATTGTAGATTACTTAAGAAGATTGGTTATGTTATTATTTTTGTATTATTATTAATTGCTCTGCGTCTTCATATGTAAGAGTTTTTAGCCATTTCCGAACAGCCGGTTTTGCTTTATAGACAGGTAGGTGTTTAAGTAACGTATCACATTGCCTAATCACCGTATCTTTGTGCGAATTTAGTAAAAACTGCAGGATTCCCGAGCCTATAAATTCTACGCTTAACAAGATCCTGGTAGCCTTCAGCTTTAAAGACAGACTTATGCACCGATAGAAACACTTTTTGAATAAACAACTGCCGGACATTAAGCACATCACTATCTCTGTATACATCGGTTGTGGGGTATCTACGCGGTTTTCTTAACATAGTTTTAAGAACAGGACGTTGTGCCCTTTCCGCTTGTATTAACGTAGTTTTTGCAGCGGAACCCCAACAACTGATGCAGTACATGATTAATGACTGACACGACGCATAATACACTGACTTAGAGTGTCAAAGCTAGCCACGTCACGTAGCTGCCTCATAATATTAGCTACTTTTCTGATACGCCCAGACAAGGCATGAATGTGTTTTTTGAATGAAAGGTTCTCATCCACCAAGACACCAAGATATTTTATTACTTCCACTCTAATGAGTTCTTCACAGTTGCAAGATGCTGCACTAGACTGTCTTCCACAAGTATGTATTTTAATAGCAGACAATGACGAGGGAGGAGCGGAAGAAGAGGTTTTATGGAAGCATGTGTACATTATTTTCCTTGTATTTAAAGTCAGAAGGTTATTTTGTAAATTGTAACCACTTTTGTATTTCAGTCATACCAAACTCTGCTGCCGAAACAGCATCCTTCCAAGTTATAAATTCTATTCTGACAAGTAAGGCGTGACGTAATTTTTTGGTTTTGTGGGAAAGGGACAGAGTTGTCTCTAACAAAAACTTTAAACGCTCGTATATCAGAACATTATTAACCGATTTCAATTATATTTTCAATAAATATACTATATTTACTTAAATTCTTCATCAAAGCTATTGGTTTCATCGATATAAACATCAGTCATCTACCCTATTGTCATTAAGCGCATTTACATTTATTGCCGGCTAGCGCGGCACGTCACATTTCCGTTCTATTCACTTCTCTCTTCAGTGGTGGTAGCTTAATCGGGAGACCGCTTGACTTATAATCGTGAGGTCGCGGGTTCAAACTCAGGCCCGTACCAATGAGCTTTTTGGAGTTTATCTACGGATACTTATACCACTAGATTTTCGGTGAAGGGAAACATTGTGACATGCATACGTCCGGAGAATAAATTCAATGGCGTACGTGAATTCAACAACCCGCAACTGAGCCGGCGTGGTGATTATTGCCCATTCGCCCTTCGAGGTTAGGCCTAAGTCTAGCAGTGGATAATTAAAAGGCTGGCTATGCTTTTGTCTTTATATAGAATTAGCAGAGAATTAGCTTTTCAAGAGTTGACAGCGGTGACAAGTTGACAACCTTATATAGAACATGAAGCAACGTAAACCTCATGAAACGGAGTTTTGGTGGAACACGGAACAATCATGTCGCTGCGTTCTATTATTTTATTAAACTTGTGTTATTGCGCGAATTAATGATTAAAAATTGTGGTGTTTTATTCATTGAGTGTTGAATTACATGCACGAGTGTGGGCAAGTGGTATAATGTGTCTGTCTTTTCGTGTTGTTTTCAAAACTTCGTAAACACCCATAGAAAAGTTGCCACAACTTTACTAAGTATTATGCCCTAGTAAAGTTACCACAACTTTACTATCGGCATGACTTAGACTCGACTGTGACTGACTGTGATTTGATAACACCATATATATATATATATATAATAGACAATAGACAATATTTTATTTGTAGAAAAAACACATTTTGTACACAAGACAAGACAATATAAACTCATAACAAATTTAAACAGTACAAAATAGTTTTTCGCCACAAACCGGTTCCAACTCAGCATAATGCTGGCTGCGAACAGCCAGCGCTGGTCTATATATACATCTTACTTGATACCATATAAACTTGAAAATGCATAATACTTGACACTGGCTGAATGCACAAAGTGCGAAGCCAAAAACTAAGAAGAAGAAAAAACCCACATGATTCGTTCATTTTTCGTTTTATCTTCTTGTCATGCGCACTGGATGTTCAACATAGAAGGGCATCCAACCCATTTGGCCAACTTGGGCAGTCTGTCTGAATGATATTTCATATCCGGCACTTGACTGACTGTATTTGCCAAATATACAGAGACGCCTTCTTTTATGATAAAAGAAGTATTTAGTGTGTCTTATGTTTTTTTTATTTTTTTATCCTTTATGTTTTTGTTTAACTGCACAGCTGTGTCTGTTTTTTCAGTTTGTGCCTTCATGTGAGAGTATTAGATAGCAAACAAACAAGTGACTTTATGAGGTTAAGGTACATTAATTAGGTTTAGGTACGTTTTATCCTCCTAATATTAAGTAGCTGTATAATCGTAGATGGTCAACACAGATACCCCTAACCTCGATTATGACCTGTATGACTCAGAGCAACACACACGGCATACAAAAACTTCGAGACACAAAGCGCTGAAGTCTGAGTAGGTATCTGAGTAAGTTTATTAGATTCTGACGGCTGAACTAAATATCCTTCATGTGCGTTGCTCATAAAAAATATTGATAAGGAAATGACCAGTCATTGACCTCAAGAAAGTGAATTGCAAGATACAGAGTAGGCGTCGACACGAAGGCCAAGAATCTTGCGATACCGGACCAAAGGTGCAAAAGATGTGACGTAGGTACAAAACAAGACCTAGGTATTGATATCCGACATGTTTGGCGTTGGCTTGACTGGCCAGGCGATCAACAATAAAATTACAGAATAATTTAAATACATACTTAAATAGTAGAAATCTATAGTTCAATATTAATAGTCTTACTTTGAAAAAAAACTCAACCGTTAGTCACTGCTTAAGATGCTCTGCCATCTTCTCTCTGACGTGAAGTGTAACATGCAAGAACAAGACAGAGAAGTTTAAGCAGTGACTAAGAGAATCGAGTATTTTAGGTAAGGCTGTAAATGTACAGTTAATCTTAGTGCATGTCGGTTGCGCCTGTTGGAGCATTACGCCATAACAGGCTAACAGATCTAAAGAAAATGGGAAATTATTTGTACTTACTCTATCTTCAGTCTTTAAACTCTTAATGGGTATTTTTGATAGCGCCTTTTTGGCAGCACAGCATAGTCGCTTCTGTAAATCAAAGAAAAACAAACGTTAGATTTTGTGCGCGTGTGTCTTTGGTTTTTACTGCTTGGTATGTTTGTGTGAGCAAACAGTTTTGTATTACGTGTATAAAAACATGTAACTTCAACTAATATGTGACTAATATTGGACTTCACTGTGGTCAATTCTGAAGGTTTAAGTTGACAGAACTAAACTAACTAAAGTATTGCTGTCCTTAGCTAACATGCCTAGTGAAAAAGTGACAGCAATATTTTAATTAATTTAGAACTGTCAACTAAAGCCGTCAGAATTGACCACATTATCGCATTAGGTACACCTGTATTGATAATTGTAAGTTGTCGTTAAATAAATAAATAAATAAGCTTGGCCGAAGTGGTGGGCAAAGACCAATCGCCCTTCGTGTGTAGGCCTATATACAACAGTGGACTTTTAAAAAGGTTGATAATTTTCGGTTCTAGGTTGCTCTTACACCAAGTACACGAAAAAATATTCATACCTTAGAATATAATGTACAATAAAAATAAAGTATTTGTTTTATTTGTACGGGAATACTCACATTTAACTAAATCGGATACTCCGACAAATCCGAAAATGTGTCAAAACCACGTCAGAGTACGATAGTTCGGTTTAGTTAAAGTTGCTAGTTTTAGCACGATAGCTAGATTTAGTCAAAGTTGCTAGTTCGATCCACGAGCAGCCTGCCAAGCGTGGGGATTATTGCAACCTTTTAATGGGAGGTCTTCGTCCAGCCGCCTACGCCTACGCCTTCTGGTTGATGATGGAAGTAGCTAGTTATAGGGCGACTTACCGACAGTCTGTCCTTAGCGTGTATGTATCGGAAGCGCTGTATGTAGTAGAAGACGAGCCACGCGAGGGATATCACCATCAGCACGATGAACGATATCGACACGAACAGCACCGACGTCCTGCGAACAACGTCACAATGTCACTTAGTGTTAGCGACAAATCGACAATGATAAAATGAATGGACGGCAAATAAGCGCACGGATTTTGAAGACTATATATTGAGCGCCAGCTCTCCACTCGCGTCAGTCATAGTCTGTCTTTGCGACATGCGAGCCGTACGATACAACAATACAAATAAATCCAAATTATGCTTTCGTGTGCATTCCCCAAGTGTAAGAACATTACTAATATTCGACATTAACATTTGGGGATCACATTCCATAAGTGAAAACACATTAATCACTGTATTTAGTCACAACTGCAATTAATTTCATTAAATATGTTAGGGTAATCGCCATTTTGAGGCGATCGTATTGTTACGAGACAGAGAGACTTCGGGAATCCTTCGTCAATGCTCGTGAATGTTCGAGATTCGAGAGCAATAGATAAATAAATGTGTTCTCTTTTTGTAATGCAGTAATTAGATTTCCTATCTCTATTTTCCGGCAAATATAATTACATACTTTTAGCTAGGTATCGTGTTGACTTGTTCATTTTGAACGATTTGCAAGCGCTGGGCCCGTCCATTCTATTATCACTGTCGCTGGCTTAGTGTTTACACTGGCCGAAGCTAAGCGAACTCGTACTACAAGCTGTCGTAACATCACACTATTTTACACTAAAATCCATTAATAGTTGAGCAGAAAGAAAGCTGACTGGTTGATTGATTAACACCACACCAAAAATTACACTGAAGTAAATAAGTACTTATAACAAAAGAACTAGTAAACTGTCTGTCTGTCCCTTCTGAAATGTCGTTGGCTTGACGGCGCTGCTGTGGTAAATTAACTTTTTTGTTTAGGTATCATAGAAAAGTAATACCATAGCGAAGCAATGTTGACATAACAGCTGACTTTAACATTTGCCAGCAGGAAGGAATAGGGTTGACATTTACAAATCGTAAACTTATTTCGCTTTAAGGCTTGTATTTACCAAATTTGCCCCTCGCAAAATCAAATTTATTTAGCCAAATTACTATATTTAAAGCCCAAAAATACAAAATGTTACAGAAGAACATCCGTCTTAGTAACTTCTGTGGATGAAAACACGATTGATTATACTTTCCTCGATAGAAAAAAATTACGAAACAGTGTCTATTTTTAAACCATTTTCAGTTTTATGTCCTAATTACAGCACATAGTCACATTAAAAAATATGTATTATAAGTTAATAGTATTTTGGAGAGCATGCTGTGGTTCAAAAGTTATTAATTTCTATACGTTTCAAGTAATCTGAGAAAATCTTCAAAAATCGAAGTTTGACACGCACGAATCTGCGTAACCGCCATATTTTTGCTCCGCTAAATGTGACTCTACCTGATACAGCTTTAGACTAATGATTGATCTCATTAAAAAATGTGCTTGAAACGTGGAATAACCCGGCCTTAAGGCCACGAAAGTTCTGTCTACACAAACTGTATTCAATGTTTATAAAATCAACGAGATTTGTACATTTTGGAAAAAGACTATGAGTATGTATCATTTTGATTCATTCAATTCATTCTAACTAATATGACTTGAATACAGCAAAAATAATTCCTTACCTTCGTATCCTAAGCGTAAATAAAACAAAAAGAAAACAACAGATAAATCATAAGTTAACTGAAAACAGTAAATAAATTGAAATAAGTACGATATGAGGTAAGACTTAGGAACCTTCCGTTCATTGTGGTCAATTCTGAAGGTTTAAGTTGACAGAACTAAACTAACTAAAGTATTGCTGTCCTTAGCTAACATGCCTAGTAAAAAAGTGACAGTAATATTTTAATTAGTTTAGAACTGTCAACTAAAACCGTCAGAATCGACCACATGGTACCAGGAGCAACAAGGAGCTCAGCGAGAACTAAACTTTTTTTATGCAATCGAGTGACGAGGCGTCACGCCTGCCTATAACAGTAGCAGTGCCAGAATTGTGAACTTGCGAATATAATTCTGCGGCGCACTGTACGAGTACGAGTACGTACTGCGCTCACTCTGAGATATAAGATGTTTAATCTCTTCAAACCCTGTAATGTCTCTGGAAACATTGCCATTCAAACCGAAACACAGTAATGCACACTACTGCTTGGTGGTTGTATAACTAGCAAAGGTGTGGACCTTCCCTAGGCGGACTCTGCAGTAGAGACCTACTACTAAAACTACTTGTATTTCTTATGTTTTGGTATTTATTCAATTCAATATTTATTTTCCTTAATCTGCCTGCCAGTGAATCTTCAGGACGTAGTACTTATCATGCTTTCTGTGATTACACGAGCATCTTACTCAGTGGCGGATTTAGCAGCAGGCTGAGTAGGCTGGAGCCTAGGGCGGCAGATTATAGGGGCGGCAAATTTGGGTCCAAATTTGTTTATCAAGCAGAATTTAAAAGATACTTATATACGTAAGTGTCGGTCCGAGTGTAAGTGATACTTTCAGGGTTAGTTAACACATTTTGCGTCCTCATTAATAGACTCGTATCCGAATTAGATAAACGGCAGGTCTACAACCAGGTTCAATGAAAACTATTCATTTCTGACCAAAATGAGAGAACTGTCATTATCAACCACTATGACGTGATTCTGAACTAGGGTCATTACTTATTAAGTTTTCTGTGCTAGGGTATCGAATTGTAGAGATAGGTAGGGGCGGCAAAATTTGAATAGCCTACCGGCGGCAAATGTACGAATCCGCCACTGATCTTACTATCACGAGAGTGTCTCCTTCTTGTCATTGCTAGACACCATAAAGTAGCGCCTTATCCTTTAAGCCTAATCGGGAGACCGCTTGACTTGTAATCGTGAGGTTGCGGGTTCAAACCCAGGCCCGTACCAATGAGCTCTTTAGAATGTATGTACGGATCACATACCACTGGCTTTTCAGTGAAGGAAAACATCGTGAGGAAACCTGCGTACGTCCGGAGAACAAATTCAATGGTATATGTGAATTCACCAACCCGCAACTGGGCCAGCGTGCTGAATATGGCCTAGGGGGGCTAAAATGGTCGCGTTTAGCAATTCTGCATATGATCCTATGATTATTCATTTCGCAAATCGTAAAACGATCACTTAAGCGCCAATTCATTCTATGATTTTGCAAATGATTATATTATATTACATAATTCATTAGTTTGTCAGTTTTCTATAGAGAGTCGTAAAATGGTCGATGAAAGATGAATTGCATAAAGTCAACTTGCAGATTCGTTAGAAGTTACTCGAGAGCAACTTTTTACAATTCATTCAGCTAAGAATTCATTAGATGAACTGCTTTTAGGGGAATTGCTTAATGCGGATATTTTAGACCGTTCGCCCTTCGAGGGTAGCCCTAAGTCCAGCAGCGGCCAATAAAAAAATGCTAAATATGCTTATACTTATTATGACGTCACGGCAGAGGATGGTAGCACTCACTTGTTGATGTTGTTGGTGACGTGCGCGAAGGTCCGTCCCTTGATGATGCCGACCATGACCCGCGTGCCGTTGTCGATCAGCCGAGTTATCTCCTCGCCCTTCCACTTGTACGTGAACACTGCGCTTATGTTACCTGGAACGAATGATAGCACGAAATAAGAACATGACACGATATTACGAATCACGGCCGAGACTATAGCTTTCAGTGTAAACTCTAATATAATCGGCCTTACTATAAAACGCCGTTCAAACTTAGTCACTGCTTAAACTTCTCTGTCTTGTTCTCGCACGTGACATTTCACGTCAGCGAGAAGTTGTCAGAGCATCTCAAACAGTGACTAAGTTTCGAGCGGCGTTTTATAGTAAGGCTGTATATATCTATAATACTGGTACTGGTACTATTTTTAACCAACTTTAAAAAAGGAGGTTCTCAGTTCGACTATGTTTTTTTGTTACGCCATTACTCCGCCAATTATGAATTGTGATGTTTTTTTTTTTTGGTTGGTAGGACATTCTTCAGAGGTGATCCCTTGTAAATTTATTGAAATTGTTTCAGTAGTATGGGTTTTAAATCAAAATAACTAGAAAAAATATGTACAATACATTTTTGTTTTATTTATACGGGAATACTCACGTTTAATTAAATCGGATACACCGACTATAGTTTCGGAAAAAAAAAAAAATAACACTTCAGTTTTCATAATGTACAATACAACTAATCAAAATTGTAGTCGTTTATAAGTACTTGTTAAAAAAGAGAATTGACGGCATTTCTGCGTTATTTAGTACTTATAAATAAAAGCTGCACCGTCGTAGATTGCAACCTCTATATCATCAGGTGAGATGGCGTTCAAACGCAAGCCCTTTTTATAATCCGTATAAACGCTAAGGGCCCAGATTTCCTAAACCATCCGTTTATGTAAGAGAATTGGTGTGGGGAAATATTTAGTTTTAATTGAAATTTGTAGCATTTGTCGGGTCTGAAGCTAGTTCCTAATAAATCATCATCAATAATTTTCCACTCTCTGTTGAGTATAAGCCTTCTCTTCAGCGCGCCATATTTTCCGGTCCTGTGCCAGTCAAATAAATGTATTCTGAGTTAATCTGTAAAACATCTACTATAGACCTGTTTAGTCAAATTTTAGGAACAAACCTTCAAATTAGGTTACTTCAAATCTAGTGTAGTAATATATTATCTTTGCTTCGAATCAACTTTTCATAAACGTTCTATTGGTTTGTATTACACTTGAAGGTTAAGACACCATCATATCATATGACACGAGTCCATGCTAGATAAGAAGCGGATTAGGGTCTTAGATTAAGATTGTGTGATAACTGAATACAATTATGCTGATACGACTCCTAAAATTAATACGAATGGAAGGACGCTTGTCATAATTATTTAATTCAAAGGCTTGCGGCATTGCATTAGCCTTTAAAATTCTATAACAGGGTATAGGTATAGGACTACCTTCGAATGGCTATGGGCCATACTACATACGCTAGCCCGGTGCTGGGCGACGGATTCACAGACTCCATGTAATATCTCCCCTGGAAGCATCTGTATATTTTACTACTGATTGACTATCACTAAATAGTAAAGAGTAGTGTTTGTTTACTGAACGTACACATTCCTGCTGGCTTGGCCAAGTTACAGGTATCACCAGGGGGGTGTCACTCCGCAGTTTAGGTATATTCGGCCGGCGCTCCGCTCCGAGAGGACAATGCAAGGTCAGTGGCCGCTAGCGCTAGCCTACGCACGTAACTAAGCATACGAGATAGAAAGAGAGCGGTATATCTAGGTGAATATAGCGAGCGGTATCCAGATCTGTGCGAGTTGAATTACTACTTTATTGCCTAGTAGATAGAGTCCTTATTTATTTCAATTCCTTTGCGGAGTGCACTTTCTGTACGCAGTACTATTATTTATTCTGTGGTATCAGGTACCAAAGGTACGTGAAAACGTTACTTACTTTTCTTTAAGACTGAGTCTGAGTCGGAGAGTTTTAGAGAACATAGTAATCAATATAGAAAATTGAATATTCTTTATTTGCTTAAAAAAAAGGTGGCAGGCCTAGTCCCTGGTAACATACACAGGACATACCACTTAATTGGTTACAGCTATTATATTATATTTAAGAGAACAATTAAGTGCACAAAGCCGGATGCGGACGCTAGTAAGTTCCTGTATTGCCCCAAAACAAACCTTTTATGATTTTTATCTTAAGATTTCACTAAGACGTACACTTATCAGGACAAACCAACGAGTGTGGCGTCCCCTATCACTGTTATCATTTAAGATGTTACAATACCACTGATAGTGCAGCTCTGTAATTACCGCACTTTTGATAGTGTGTTTAGTGATGTAATATTTTCTGTTTTCCGGTTATTTAGAGTAAAAGCAAATATTTTATCACTGACAACTATGTTGTATACACGTATTTGTCTGATGAGTTGGCCGTGAGTTACTCCTGTGTAAAATAATATTTGTTATACAGGGTTAATGGGTTTTAGATAATCTTATGTTTTAATGTGCAGACATTGGATCGGCAAACTTGGCTTAATCAATATAAGCGTTTTTTTGTCTTTGCGTTTGCACACTGATTACTGCGATTGCGAGTGTTGAGTGATTAGTATGAAACACGGACATTGACACTCGCACTTATCAGTTATTGTCCAAACGTAACGTGTTTCATACTAATCACTCAACACTCGCACTAGCACTAAATTATAATCAATGTGCAAACGGACTTTAGGGGCTGGTTTTCCGACGCTACTGGGAAGCGAGAATGCCAGGAAAATCTCAGACAAAGTTGTGTTAATTAAGATTATTTTTATATGTGTGTTAGTCTGTAAGGTATTTATAATATGGGCCCGTGTTTTAAGTAATTTCTGTTGCCTGAAATAAACGATTATTATTATTATTATTTAAGACTAAATACTTACTACTATAGTTCTTAATAGTGCAAGTGTAATTTGACGTGACTTAAATAGTAAGAGTGTACCTTACCAATCCGTTCATAACTTTTCACAAAACTTAATAGACGCATCATCACATATTTTTTCCAAAATCTAACCAAACAACTTATTTTCCATGAATTTCCACAAGTCTTAATACACTAAGCAAAACAGCTTTTCCTACCATTTTTTTAATACACCCAGTCTCACACTAACAGTCTCTTTCGACCTTTTTTATTTTTTCTGGTTTATGTAAAAAAAAACTAGGTGGAGCTTGTACCCGAGTACCGTGACGGACGTGCGGTGGACACGCGGCTATAGTAACCTGTGTACCGCTACTTCGGCGACGTCATCTCGTTCCCGGTGACGGCGTCGGTAGACAAACGGCCTAACGCTCCGCCCGAATCCGGCATTTCATCTTTGGTATCACGCAAAGTGTTTTTTAATTAATAATTTAAATTTTGCAGTTTCAGAAGCAAAATATAACATAAATATTTTGTAAGAGTCATTGAATTTAATTTCTTAGATTATGAATTCTGGAAGCGAGAGGTTTCACATAAATTAGCAATAACCCTGTATATTTTTAAGTATGTAAGTAGTTACAAATCAAATACAGTAAGTTAGAACTAACTAGTTAGAATAAATACTAACTACTTAATATATAATAATGCTACTGGTACCTAGTTCTCCGAAGATAGACCTCGCGAACACCGCTCCGTCGCCGTAAGTATATGATATTCGCAAAACACAAAGTTCAATCAATGTCATGTGGAGCCAGTCAGCTTGTAAATGGGCACCATGTAGGAGCAGCTAACTCCCCACCTCCCCCCGACATACCCCAAATTTTCGTCAAGATTCGTTTATAATACGCTTTTAGAAAACAAAAACCGACTTCAATTTCGACTAATGGCTGATGATATTCATATTTTCCAGAAATTTTGATTTATTCCAGTAATTTTGATATAAAATCCAAACTGCTGGACCGATTTCGATAACATGTATATGGGACCACCTCTGAAGTATCACCTACCAAAAAAAAAGAGTCATCAAAATATATTCATAATTGGCGGAGTAATCGCGTAACATACATTAAAAAAAACATACAGTCCAATTGAGAACCTCCTTTTTTTTGAGTACCAACATCCAGATGCATAGCAAAATTTTGCCAGTACAAAGCCAGTAAAGATATCTCTCCCTTTACTTCGCTCAGTCGGACAATTTATTCAGTATTAGTGGAAGCGGATTAGGTACGAATAGATTAATAACTCTTTATCATTTACACTAAAAAAAGTTAGGAAATATGTAGTTAACACAAAAATTAAAAGTAGGATATGATAACATTTTACGTCTCGGTTCAATGTACTACGAGTGACTACGAGTTGACTTAAAATAATCCGCAGATAAACCTTCTGCCTGCTACTTGATTAAGAAGATCAAATATCAATATTTAATTTAATTTTTTAGGTCGGACATTAACCGTGTTCTTGGTATTGAGGATTCGAGATCGAGCGGAGACATTATGATGTTGATCATTAAAATATTCAAGAGATGTACAAATTCAAGTCGCCGTGATGCCTGTGAAATTATTTTGTAACGTCATGTTTGGAATTCGTGGACACGGTAGCGCTTTAGGCCAAGTCCAGCCAGACCTCGGTACAAAACTCAAGAAACTGACACGAGCCAACTTTTTGGTCAATTTTGTATTTAAGTTAACTGTAATCTAATTTTATGCAAAAATGATATAAATGTCTCTGTCAAAATAATAATAAGGAAAGCCAAGCGCAGCGTAGGCGCGGCCTCCCACTAGGTGGACCGACGATATTGTAAAAGTCGCGGGTAACCGGTGGATGCAAATGGCAGGTTGTCGTACAGTGTGGCGGTCTAAGGGGGAGGCCTTCATTCAGCAGTGGACGTTTCCGGGCTGATGATAATGATGAGAATAATAATGAAAACATTATTTTGTTATTTCCTCGTCCTCCTCGTCAGCTATAAAACGCCCACTGCTGGACGAAGGCCTCCCAATAGAGGGGTGTTGCCATAATCCCCACGCTTGGCAGGCGGCTTGGGGATCGCAGAATGCTCACCACCGTTAACCAAGACGACGCTGCTGCTCATCCTCCGGTGGGTCTGGTTGCAGTTTAAGGACATACCCAGGTAAATTTTTATTTAAATTTAAATAATTACTTAAATAATTTAATTATTTGGAAAATAAATGTCACTGTCTCTTTCTCAGCTACCTATAAATTGACGTCGCCGTTGTTAACGTTTATATTTTATTACGTAAAAATTGCGATCGAGCGCCAAAAAGTAGTGCCAAATGTCGCCACTAGATGGAGCTGTTCTGCTCTAATTTCATACAAATTGTACACGCGATCGACACGTAAACGCGATTCGATTATTAAAGCGTGGTAAAGCTCACACTCTGCAATCTGAACGGTCTTGTTGATGTTTCGTAAAAGTATACGAGTAAGACAAAAAGATACTTTTTATTTTGGAAAACGAATAACAGCTGGTAAATTACCGGTGGAGTCGTATGGCCCAAGTAGTTATAAAAAATGTTGTACTTCATCCTACGCAAGTGAACACTAATGCGATCAACCCCAGGGTTTCTCTATCAAGGCTGAATAGCGCCATATTTACACGTGACAACTGCATGGGGTAAAATATAATGCAATTGGATTAACTATATATTCTATTATAGAACCCAAAAGAAAGGGGAGTGGGGGAGGTGGTTGGTAAAATAAAGTGGTGAATTGTGGGAGCGGCCCGAATTTCTTCTGTACGCGGACGAAACCGCGGGGGACCTCTAGTCGTAAATAAACTTTGAGAGCTCCTACAGAATCCTACACGTAAAAAAATACAAAAATAACACTACAGTTTTGAACTCTACTACGAACGATACCACCACAACACAAAATTCGATGAAATATAGAACAGCTGGCCTGCTACCCCTGATGAAGCCTGAGTCATTGGAAGAGAGTGACGAAACTAGAAATGCAGGACTCCTCACAAATCAGGACAAGATTAAAATACGAAAGCAAGCATTCCCACAATAATACGCTTTTAAAAAAACAACCGACTTCAATTTATACTACCTGGATGACATCTTCGTATTTTCCAGGTACTATTTCAGTAATTATGATTTAAAAACCAAACTACTGAACAGATTTCGATAAAATGTATATGGGACGTATCACATACCAAACAAAAAAAGAATTAAAAAATCGGTCCACAATTGCCGGAGAAATCGGTGAATATACATTTAAAAAAACATACATACAGTAGAACATAGAACCTCCTTCTTTTTTGAAGTCGGTTAAAAAATTATATGTTATGGAGTTATGTATTTAATAGAAGATAGTACTGAAACAATTTAAAAATACAGTTACTAATAAAGGAAAATTTTGAGAACGCGGCATTTATAGTATTTTATGTAATTAAAGAAACGAATTAAGTGCCACCACTTATTAACTTTATTGTGTGTTGCGGTTTATCCATTATTAAAACATTATCACTGGCGTCTCGCGATTTTTGCTTTTACTTATTGAGATTTATTGTTTTGCTCGTTTTAGTTTTTTTTTTAATTTAGAATTAATAATAATAAATAATAATTAATATATAGGATCTTAGTGGTCAGGAGATGTTAATTAGCCCACGCGGACGACGACGTCGCGGACAACAGCTATAGACTCTTATAAAGTGGACAACAGAGCCCGTGAGCTTGGTGACGGCATTACGGGATGGGTTGACCAGAAAACGGTTAAAAGTGGTCGACTCGAGCCCGCACAGCGAGTTGTCGTTTGATGGGTTAACAGTGGTCAACTGAGGCGGGCTTGTGGCCTGAGATGATCAATAAAAAACTTCAAGTGATCTACTTTGCCCACGTGCTGAACGGGATGCGGGCTGAGTTGGCCATAAAGCCTTAAATTAAAAGTTAGCAACAATTGGTTTTTGAAAGTGTCTCCACACTTTGGAAACGCTTTAAAAACATTTATTTATTTATTTACATTAACATAGAACAATCCAAAGTGTGGAAACACTTCATATATAAAAATATTAAGCCAGTGCGACTTCTCTCGTCAGACCTTGGAACCTGTAACGGTTCCGGTTCGGGTAAATATTTGTATTAAAAAAAAATTACATATGGCGCCACCAACGCTTTAGTTGAAAGCTTAAAATCATTTTTAGAATTGGCAAAGCAGTTGGGACGGAAACCAGAGATAGCTCGTATGCAGGTTCGAGTCATATTTTTTCTTACTGTTTAAGCTAATTACATTGAAATTTGTTTGCAGCGCCTTCATGCGGTTTAGTAGGTAAATTAAATACATACATTAGGTACGTAGTTTAACTATGAACTAGTTACGTCGAAACAAGTTCGCAAACCTGTCTCAACTATTCAATACAAATGAATTGGTATCCCACGTTGTAATTATGATATTAAATAATTATGAGTTATAATACTCCAAATTAAGATGATTGAGTTTATTAGCACAAACTTGAGCGAATTCAACTAATAAATGAATTTAATTAGCAGATGTATTCATTACTTAATTATTATAATGTAGTTGTTTACAACTCTATACGGTCATTATTCTTCTGACAGAGCTGAGTTTTGCTTACAAGTACTACAGCTACAGAAGAAATAATGGTACTACGTACTACACGGTGTGTGTGTGTGTGTGTGTTTGTTTGTTACTCCTTCCCGCTGAAACTGCTGAATGGATTTGGATGAAATTTGGTATAGAGATAGCTTATACCTTGAAATAATAGGCTACTTTTAATCCCAACAATCGCGGGTAAAACCGCCGAGCGCAGCTAGTACTATAATAAATCTTAGGCGAGTCTAACAGTTATTATAAAGTGTGGCGTCGCTTGACCTAAAACATGATACTCAAAACAACAGTTACGACTTACGAGTGACAAATGCTAGAAAGATTAGAAACCAATAAAATGTTTATAAATATCTCGTTTACGTGTTTTTGTCAATGTAATATAATAATTATTAGAACTAGTATTTGTTATGAAACAGACTTAACTTACTACGAATTTTCTTATAGTTACGACCACTAGACTAAGTGCACGTTTTGGACCTAAGCCCTTAAAGTTAAGAGTACCTAATAGTTTTATGGACCATTACTTGAACTTGTTTTCGTGATCGATTTTAAGTAAATCCTACTAATATTATAAACGCGAAAGTTTGTATGTATGGATGTATGGATGTTTGTTTCTCTTTCACGCTGAAACGGCTGAACCGTTTAGATGAAATTTGGTATAGAGGTAGCTTATTCTTATTCAATGTGGGGGCGATAAATCCTGCACTGACGTCCCGCTTGGGGTGTATTGTGCATTTCCCCCGCCAGCGTCTACCCGAGCCAACCCAGCTCCTTAAAGTAACGGAGCGAGCCTCTGGGCCGCTGGCATAGTAGCTCCAGTGGAATAGATGGAAGTGTACATGATGATGATGATAATGAGAAGCGTACAAGCCGTTGCGGAGATAAAGCTGCGTCATGCAATCAATGTAGCAATGTAGCATATCTTGTTGTTTCTGTGACTGCCACAGCACATGCTCTACGGTTTAATTGTCCTGCATGCAGCCCCGGCATAACGGACTATCCGTGGCTTCCAGTTTGTATAAGTGGCTGTTCAAGTTGCAATGACCGGTTATAAGGCCTACTAAAAGACGAAGGTCCTGTCGTTGCAACTTCAACAGATTGTTTGTGATCTTTCTGTCCAGGATTGGGAAAGCGGTCTTGGCATGCTTGAAGTCGTCTTTCTTGTCCCACAGATTTTGTTGCTCTTTTTCGCTGTGGCGGCGCAGTAGCTCGCGCACTTCCATCGCTGATGGTCTACAGAGAGCTACCACGTCGTCGATTACCTGTTTTTTACACCCTCCTTAGCGAGCGTATATCAGCCACGTTGTTACCTGTACATGTTCCGTGGCTCTTTGTCCATCTTACTATGGTTCTGTACTTATCCGAGAGTGTTTGTAGTACAGTGTGGCACTCGGCAATGACGTAGACCTTGTTACAGGTCTTCTTAGTGCATAGATGGTCGCAGCACTATCGGTGGTAAACATGAGGATACAGAGGTAGGTTATGCCTTGGAATAAAATTTAGGCTACTTTTTATCCCAAGAATCGCCGGTAAAACGGCGGGGCGCAGTTAGTTAGCTATATATTTGAACTTGGCCATATTTCGAAAATATGGTTAAAAATAAACTCTATATTTAAAATGACCACCCAATATTTAAGATAAGATAAAGAGAACTTTATTGCAAAAAATATATACATATGCTAGACTAAGGACACAATAGTAGAGAACAATTAATTGTATGATCTTTTAGAAACAAAATCCAACCGACTTAAATTTTGACCGCCTGGATTTATATTTAATACATTATTGACTAGATATTAAAACCTAACTATTATTAATATTTAAAAAAAACCGCTACATGAAAGCAAATATACCAGCCAATAGACTTCGCTTCTTCGACACAAACACAGAAAATGAAATTATTACCATATTAATGGAACACGTAGGTACTAGGTATATACTGCGTCATTCAAAACAAGATACCTATCGCGCGACATTGAAAAATGCCTTCGAACATCAAGTGATTAGTAAATATTTGCTTTTTTATCAAATAATCAATTGTTTAATGTTACGTGGGACAAACTACATGACTGTAAAGCAATACTTATCAATGAACGCGGTTGATGACCACACCGCAAATAAAGTAACAAATGAAGTCCACGTAATGTTGCAGAATAATCTTGCTGCTCTTCAATCAAGTCTCATTTGAAACAGAAAACAGTACCTGTCAAGTTTTTTTCTAAAAACAAGCAGACTTAACTTTGACTTTAACTGGCTACTGGAGTAAGGCCACAGAATAAATAATAGTACTACGTACAGAAAGTTCACTCCGCAAAGAAATTGAAATAAATAAGGACTCTATCTACTAGGCAATAAAGTAGTAATTCAACTCGCACCGTGCTGGATACCGCTCGCTATATTCACCTAGATATACCGCTCTCTTTCTATCACGTAAGCTTAGTTACGTGCGACGAGGCTAGCGTGCGGGCGGCGACTGACTTCTGCCTTGCATTGTCCACCCGGAACAACGGCCGGGCGAACATACCTAAACTGCGGAGTGACACCCCCCTGGTAAGGCGCAGGCCACACAGAAATGGCGCCGGGCGCGGACTTGGCACGGGCGGCTTGCCATTCCATTCAAAATTCATACAAAACTCATTTAAATAAGGCACACACCGACGTTGACGCACGCCCGATGAACGTCGGTGTTTCCTAAATTGTGCCTTATTGCAATGTGTTTAGTAGGGAATCTGAATGGAGCCCGTGCCATATCCTCGCCCGATGCCATTTCTGTGTGGCCTGCGACTAGCATGTGCAAAAAATATTCTTGTTACAATTATATGGGTAGTAGTTACCTGTTAAAGGTTTTAAGGCTTGGTAGTATTACTGGTATTGAAGGCCAAATTCAATACCTGTATTTGTCGTGTTAATTTAATGCAACTTTTAAAATAGCGTTATTCCGTGAACTGCATGCAAACATGACATTAAATCCGAGAACGACAGTCGTATGGTTCACGCGTATAATACGAGTATAACAGATGTTTAGAGGCAAGGCATGGCATCGTCACCTCGGGTTATTCACCAACTCGACACGAGTGGCGATTTTTTAATGCAATCAAGTGACGAGACGAGCAACGTTCGGTTGGTGGTAAGCTTCACGCCTGCCACTAACAGTAGCAGTGCCAGAATTGTGTACTTGCGAATACAATACAATCCTGCGCCGTACTGTACAGCGCTCTTCACCCTGAGATACTAGATGTTAAATCTCTTCATACCCAGTAAATACTCTGGTAACATTCATAGAGTACATTTTACATACATTGCCCTTCAAACCGGAACACAGTAATGCTTGCACACAACAGCTTGGCGGTTGAGGTGTGGTACTTCCCCAGGCGGACTCTGCAGTAGACCAGTGCATTCCTACCACTACAAGCATACAGCATTATCCCAGTGCTTCCTCGTAGCAAGTGGTTTGATCAAACTATTAAAATTATCCTCCTGTATCATTGAAAATTACTGCGTTACCTATGTCAAGACAAAAGTCAAAATGGCTTGTTTAAAATCGGTATCCTAAAAATGAATATAATATATTATTTAATCGAAAGTACAAAAATTAATTAAACAAACTTAAGAAGCAGGAAATAATTACGTCCTTCGTTTTTTAACAAATTAAATATGTCAGCTTGAGGAAAGATCAAAATGTTCTGATTATGTAGATTTTTCGAAAACAAATGACAATTTAGTTTTTTCTTTATTATAGACATTTTAGCTCTATGGTCTTTTCGCTATCTGATCTAGTCTAAGCGCAAATCGACGCAAATCGGCCTCAACGGAAGATCAGCGCTGTTTGATGAACAGCATTACGCTGAGTTGAAGCCATTTTTGTGACATCACTTTTAATTTTATTTTATTTGTAATTAACTTTACTTATTTTTGTTTTATTTATACGGGAATACTCACGTTTAATTAAATCGGATACTACGACTATAGTTTCTTAGTTTTTTTTAATTATAACTTTACTTAGTTATATTAGTAATGATGTTACAAAATAAATCATTTTTCTTTCTTTCTTTCTTTCTTTCAATTTAGTCTTACCATATCGAGATGTAGTTTTGCGACCGCTGGACGTTATGGGAATTGGGCATTATGCATTCTAATATTTTCTTTCGGGCCTAGAGAATTGAATTACCAAACTCAGTCAAGTATTAGAAGTTGGGAGTTGAGTTGCAGTAGCCGACTATCAGTATAAAGCGAGTAACGCTACAACTAGCTTTCAGGATAGATTCAAATTAATCGGTAATGGTGGGCCGATCCCGGCGGCACTGCAATGCCGGGCCGACCCGTGACGAGAGTGGAGCGAGCCCCGAACATCCCGTCGAGTTATAAAAATCAGTTTAATATACTGGTCCCTCAGTGAGGGAACTTTCAGATATTAAGCTGAAAAGAACAGATACTACACTTTGATCTTAGCCAAAAGGCCGAGAAGCGATAACGAACAAACGAACTCTAAATTTGCTCATGTATTCGCGAAGAATCTCGTCAGCGCGATTCAGCTTTTGCGTCTCGTTTTCTAGCGCCATCTAGTATTACTTGGTGTTAACTAAGACCCCGAAAAATGTCGGTGACTGCAACATCATTACAAATTATTATGAGCTACAACCGCAAAGAACATTGAACCACCTTTTTTTTTTTTTTTTGTTCTTGGCATCGCACGTTGTGCATTCTGCCAGTGTCAAGTTTATGATTTTTTCAAGTATTTATATGAAAATCAAGTCAAATATGTCATGATATCACAGTCAGTCACACGAAATTAGTCATAGTCGAGTCCAAGTCATGCCCTAGTAAAGTTGTGGCGACTTTACTATGAGCTTCTACGGAGTTTTGAAAACAACACAAAAAGACATGTTTCACCACATTATATCACTTGCCCACACTCGTGCATGTAATTCAACACTCAATGAATAAAACACCACCATTTTTAATCATTAATTCGCGAAAATACACAAGTTTAAGAAAATAATATAATGCAACGACATGATTTTTCCGTGTTCCCGCCAAAACTCCTGAACCACCTTATATTGTATAAAATTAGGTTTGGACACGAGTAGGTAAGTGTGTAGGTACGTAGTACTATTATTTATTATGTGGTATAGGTTTGAATTTGAATGTTAAAGACAAACCTTTTGAATATAATTTTAACTTGCTTACTTTGATGCGGAGTGGTGAAGAGGATGGTCTCGAATCGGTTTAGTGGACATAAAATCCAAAACCAAGAATGTATTAATAACTAAAAAATACAGATTGTGGGGATTATGGCAACACCCCTCTATAAAGGGCCTTCGTCCAGCAGTGGACGTTTTATGGCTGACGATGGACGAAGGAAAAAATACAGAACAATACAGAAACGATAACCGCTGGGGTAGACGTGTTCTAGAGTGGAGACCACGAATAGGCAAACGTAGTGTGGGACGCCATGAGACTCGATGGAGTGACGATATACATAGGACAGCTGGCTGTGGTTGGAAGCGGACAGCTGAAGATCGGGCTGAGTGGTGTGCCTTGGGAGAGGCCTATGTCCAGCAGTGGACTATGATAGGCTGATTATGATGATGAAAAAATATAGTAAAGTCTTGCACGAGGTAGTGTCGCGGAAGATTTGTCTGTTTATTATTTGGTATAGAGAAATGGATAATTATAAGCCGGTCTTTTGATATGGTTGCGAATAGTATACTTTGGCACGTAATAGCATGCTTGGGAGGCTAGTATATTTCTAGAAGTAATATGACAACAACGTTCGAGTTATACAATGATTATGTCTGTCTAGTTACAGGACGAAAGTATCGGCATCTCTATCTATATAAAAAAAACACTCACTCATTCACTGACTAAACACGAAATCTCGAAAAATACTTGATCCCCGAAGCTGAAATTTGCCAGGTAGGTAGTTTATAGGTAGGAGACGTCAGCTAAGAACGGAGCGACAGAGCTGAATTAAGAGGGTGAAACGTGGGATGAAACTTTATATGGAAAGTTTTTTGTTTTTGAAGTTTTAGTGATGAAAATTGGTATTTGGGTAGTTCATTCCAAATACAATTTTTTTATATTTTTTGACAGGGTGATTTAAGGGCGAGAATCGGGGGATGAAACTTCATACTGAAAGGTCTGAAATTGAGATAGCTTATATCCCGGAATAACATATAGGCAGGTTTTTCAACATCACGCGAGTGGAACCGCGGCGCACTGATAATATTACACACATACGTGTCGAATTGATAACCTCTTTTTTTGAATTCGGTTTAAAATGGATATTTACCCCCGTGCGAAGCCGGGGCGGGGCAGCTAGTATAAAATAAATGTATGTTGCCCTAAGTTCACCTTGTACTCATGCTTAGCAGGAGTAGTGACCGGCTGGCCTTTCTGCAAGACGTCGACTCGAGACAACGTTTACAACGTAAGAAGAAACAAACATTTTATATTATTCAACACACACAAGTTTAAATCACTTGCAAAATACAATGAGACAAGATTATTTCGCAAAAGATAAATCCTATTCACGGTGTAGTACAAAAGATTGTACTGAATGATTTCGTCGCAGAAAGTTTATATACAAAGATTTAGTATACGAGCTTAGACTTTCTAAGAAAGAAAGAAAGAAAAGAAAGAAAGAATTTTTTTTTATTTTTTTTTATTTTTTTTTTAAGACTACTTTCTATTAAGTATGATGTTATCTTTTAAATATTGGCATTTTTATACAACGTGTTTTATAAAAAGGTTCAACAATACTGAATGTATATACTCAAATCATCATTATGAACAACTTTTACTATGGAACCCAGATTGTATATATATTATTGTAGATATTCTTCCTACTCCGTAAAAGGAGTACAGAGTAAAAGGAGTCCGAGGTTAAGGAGGTTAAAGGAGGTTATTTAAAATCAGCTCTAGTTTTGTAACCATTTGATCACTCCTATTTAATTATTTATTTATTGCATAAATATTTGTTTTTCATATTATACAACGTGTAACAAAAAGGTTCAACAATACATAAGGGTATGTATGTACTTACCATTATGAACAACTTTTACTATGGGGCCAACCCCGATATCACGAAAAAAAACGTCAGCTGTTCCATACAAAAAGTTCTTTGAGCTTGGACAAAATGTATAGAACAGCTTATATTTTTTTCACGATTTCATGGTTGGCCCCATAGTAAAAGTTGTTCATACATACCCTTTCGTATTTTTGAACCTTTTTGTTACACAGTGTATATTTTATATATTATTGGTTTATTTTATTATCTAATTAATTATTTGTATTTAATTTAATTTATTGGTCATTTAAATTTATAAGTATAGATATTTTTAGTTATTAGTATTTACTAATTAATTAATATTAAAAATGTAGGGATTTTTGTTTTTTGGTTATTAGTTAATTGAAATGTAATAACTGTATTTGCTCTTAACTATAATTTATTTTGTGCGCCTACATCTCCAACTCTTTAACCGCGGGGATGACTGGTAGAAAATGCTTTAGCATTAAGTCCTCCTTTTGTACATTAATGTATTTATGTGTGCATTAAAGAATTAAATTAAATAGAAGGTATAGTATTTACGTTTATATTATTTAGCATTGTAGGTACAATCAAACTCAAAAGTTTTACAAATATACTCTGAGTTAATCAATTTACTTTAAGTCACTGTTGTAAGCCATCACGGTTGTTCATTACATTTCTATTTGTCTACCCGTGACTTGGTGCATGCAACTGCGCCGAAATATCAGTAGCTCGTTTCACAATGTTGTGAATAACATATTTACTTCACGATTTTGTTTTATTTACTTATAGTGGAACATTTTTGTACTTAATATTTACTTTAAGTGTAACATTTATGTATAAAAACAAATATAATTGACGATGATCGATGATGTACATTCTTTATACCACATTTTTGAAGTTTAAAAATATGCATTGTTTAAACGGTAAACTGAATTCGGAGACTTGGTACTTTCAACAAACTTTGTCGTCTTTTAATTATATTTTTTCATATGCACTTTCTTTTGCGACTGTACGTATAATAATTCTGCTTTTACCGATCGTGTTTACCTTGCTTTATTGTTATTGATAATAATTATTAACCAAAGGGCTATTTGTAATATATATTAAACTACTAATTGCTTCTTATCTTCCGTATTTGCTACATTTATACCGTACCGTACGGAAAAAACTCGTCCCGCTCTCAAATATCTTCCATACCGCTGGTTTATACACCTTTTTCCATCCCATTTTCACCACTTTAGATCAAACCCAAACATAATATTGTTTTCACACCACCTGCTTGGCAATGTCAAATTACATATCATGCAACCTAAACGTAAAGTAAAGCATTATCTCTTAAGGGATATAAAGTTGTATTAAACTCCCTAAAGAATAAAGTGATTTGAATTTGGAACGTCAAATTCGTGTGAAAACTCATGGAAAAAAATGCCCATATGGCATTGTAAAGAGGTTTGTTTAAAGATCGAACTGGCCACCATAAGAACTCAAAAAAAAAGGTGCGTTTACAAAGAATGTGAAACAAAAGACGGTGTTTGGTCCTGTGCTAAGAGTAGGGCTTTCGCTTTTCTGTGGTCCTGTGATTGTCAGTGAATTTTAATTTATTGCGCTCTGGCTTTTTATTGTCTCGCTGAAAGTGTGAAAAGTAGAGTATGCTCCTCTGGAATACAGCCTGTCTTCGTCTTGGGCAGCTTGACCCTTCGCTTCGCTCCGGACTCTATATAACTCTCGCTACGCTCGGGAGTTAACTCTGGACTCCCTCGTTACGTTCAGGGTTCAATATGCCGCCCGCGACGTAAGACACTGCTTATTTTAACTTATAAAATAAGCAAATAAAACGCCGTAAATGTAGAATCAATTGTATTTTTATACTTTTCTGTATTTACTAACCGTATACCAATCAATTGTCATGGAAGAAATTGCATTACACACTATAATTTATGATTACGAAAAAATACGTAATTATTAAAACAAATTAAAAATTAACTTCGACATTTTAATCCTGAAAGTTGTGAGTGGGATGAACGCATAAATGGCTTGGGAGATAGAATGACAAATCATTATTAACACGAATGTATACATGTATGTATATTAAAATTGATTACGTAAAAATAATATACATATTGTACTAAAAGATAAGATCCACATACAGTTCTATGGAATATCTTATTTTTTTCTTTAAAAACGTGAGTAGAATGAAAACTACAGCTTATTTTTGAAAAGAAACTTATTTAAACGAAATATTCGTGGAAATGATCTAAACTCCACGTAGTTTGCGTAGGACAACTAGTGGAATATGTTTCATTTTGTAATTGTTGCACGTTTACAGACAATTGTTTTAACAATTAAACCTATTCGGAATATGCTTACTGCATGTAAAAAATATGGACACAGAACTAAGTTTGATGTATTTATAACTAGGAAATTTTAGTAGGAAAACACTTTTATGCCACGCCAGAAATCTAAAATCCTAACTCTTTAACTTATAATTATGATTCACACTAATTTCGAGCTCCTTTAGTATAAAATCTCGCTAACAGGTAAGTTCGTTTATTAAGCAGTTATAACTATACTCACGTCCATTGTCAGTGGAAAGCTTCATCTTCTCCAGCGTGGTGGTGTCCCGATCGTTGTAGATGAGCACTGCACTCGCATTAGCACGCCATGCATTCTGCACCTGAAATGATACCACTTACTTTGTATTCGAGAAGGAGTCTTCATTCATTTCTAATATCGCTTACGCAATCTACACACCCTGTCCTGTATGTATGCCCTGTCCATCTTTTAACCTGAGAATGCCCAGAAGGTCCTAACGCGGGTCGCGATTCTCTATTACCCTATAGATCTTAAGAAATTTGGTCGGGTAGCGTTTCGGTATAATTTATGGTAGATTTGCAAAGCTAGTACCTACTCTGTATTTGTCAAAGTTTCTGTAATTCATGTTAAGAATATCGATAGCCAACATCATTTCATGAACTCAATTTCCATCAAAAGATAGACAGTGAATGCGACACCCGGAACTCCTTGCCGTTACAAAAAAAACGGGGCCCACTGGCGCTATGCGTACTTGTCAGATCGGCCTTGGCGCCTGACGGGTTAAAATATATTTAGTAAGTACTTTCATATAAAAATACGTAACGTAGTCACTTTATTGAAGCTTATCGTCTTGATAATAAGCTTAAACTTTCCTTAAGGTGAGCATAGATCATTAACTTTACTAAAGAAAATAGGGTAGATGACTGATGTTTATTTCGTTGAAACCAATAGCTTTGATGAAGAATTTAAGTTAAAATAGTATGTTTATTGAAAAAATAATTTAAATCGGTTATTAATGTTCTGATATATAAGCGTTTAAAGTTTTTGTTAGAGACAATTCTGTCCCTTTCCCACAAAACAAAAAATGACGTCACGCCTTACTTGTCAGAATATAATTTATATGGCGTACTGACAAGTGACGTCACGATTTGCTGTTTCGCCTCTGTCTAGCATGATATTAAAATGCTTATAAGTTGCTTATTTTTGATCAGATTTTAATTTTATTTCATTAATCAGCTATATTTATGAGCCGCATTTTAATAGGACAATAAAAAAATACCAGTCATCTAGCCTATTATCGTGCAAGGGTCCGTCCAATCTGATCAATCCGTCCATATATGTCTGGACTATATCAAACATCCACGAGTCCGCAAATCTATCAGTAGGTCGATCTTTTTCCATAGTGGAATTTTACTTTTATGAGGTAGTCATGTTTTTCATTATCTGTAATCTCTACACCACTTTACATGAGCCATATCGTTTCAACGAATATTACGAAACCCCAGCTGTCTATAGTCACATTGTTATCGCAATATCCGTTGCTATCAAAATGACGAATGTGACCGATAATCTCTGTATCACCAGTCTATCTTTTCGTATACGATAACAGAAAATTAGCACTTGTGTGCAACATAACATTGTCATTAACATTTTGAGGAGATTGATTGTTATGATGTTATTAACTAGTCGAAGCTGAAGCAAAACGTCAACAAGGTACTTAGAGTATAAACATTTATTATTGTAGTAATGGCAATACACATGGTTGACATATGGCGCTCACGGTACTTAGCAACCAGAATAATTAAACACATTTGCTTAATTGACTGAAAAAAATATCAAGGGCATAATGTGGTTATAAAATTATCTTGGATATCAAACAAACGCACAAGCACATTTTCCTTTATCGAATCAATTAACATAGTCCACTGGTAGACATAGCCCTCTTCCAAGGTGGGGAAACATCGAGGGGAGACCATAGGATGGTAGTAGGTACTTTCTAGCTAGCCTTAGAATGTCAGCCAAGCAGGGCAAAGCGTATTTTTTTTATAATACATTATTCATCATCAGCCAGAAGACTGATCAACGAGAGACGAACTGGTCAGGACGAAGGCCTCCCCCTTAATAGGGAGGGGTTGCAATAATCCCCACGCTTAGCAGGTGGGTTGGGGATCGTAGTGTTACCACCATTAACCGAGAGGAAGCTGCTGCCCGTCCTCCAGTGGTTCTGGGTGCAGTTTTGGGCCATACCCAGGTCCAAAAAATGCATCATTATCCTCACCAAAAAAGCAACAGAACTTACCTAGCTAATATGTGAGAACCAATTTTGATAGTTCTACAATGTGTAACAAAAAGGTTCAACAATATGAAGGCTATGTATGTACTCATCATTATGAACAACTTTTACTGTGGGGCCAACCCCGAAATCGCGAAAAAAAATCAGCTGTACCATACTTTTTGTCCAAGGTCGATGAACTTTTTGTATGGAACGGCTGATAATTTTTTCGGGTTTTTAAGGTTGGCTCCATAGTAAAAGTAGTTCATAATGATGAGTACATACATACCCTTCAGTGTTAATGAACCTTTTTGTTACACATTGTATAGTTACTTACCTTGATCTCAAAATTGCAGCTGCCTCTCCTGATAACGGCCACCCAGGGCTCCTGGGGCAGCGGTTCGCTGGGGTCAGACACTGAGAGCAGGGGCCATGTGCACCCCGTGTGGTCCTTGTCACCCCCCAGACCTTTCGCCCGGACGTGGACTGCGACTCCTCGCGACGAGCCGATAAAACCCTCGCCGTATTTGCCGGACTGTGGAAGAAGCGATGGAGTCATACTTTTTTTCAGGTTATCGTAAGTATACAGATTAGGATGTCGAAAGGCGGAATCCATTACGTGATTGATGTAAGTTACAAAAACCCGATAGAAACGGTTTGATTTGATTCCACTTTCATTGTTCTACTTCTAACACAGATCATATAGCCTGTTGATGGCTCATGAACATAATTTCTCCTACAAACACGACTCACCGTTGCGGGCAGGGGGCGAGGTAACGTTCTATGCTTGCGATCGGCCAATCACTGGTATGACGCACTCGGAGTTATGAAATTCAATGAAATTCTGACGTACTCGCAGTGGCTAGCAGTGGTATATAAACTACTAATTTTCGTATGATGGGAATTCGGACGATCAGTCAATAGGATTTATAGTCTTTGACTTCTAAGTTCTAAACAGCGGAATGCGATACCCGGGTTTCTTCATTTCACCTCGGACTCATTGCACCTAGGTGATATCACCTGGGTGATTTGTTTCGACATTATTGGTGGCCTTTGTACACCTGAAATCACCCAGGTGAACAAAGTGGAATAAACCGATGCCCGAGTCGGTGTTTTTAACCGACTTCAAAAAAGGAGGACGTTCTATGTTGAACTGCATGTTGTTTTTTTTTTCATCGATTTCTCCGTCATTTGTGGACCGATTTTGAATTTTTATTTTTTTATTTGGGAGATTATATTCTCGAGCTGGCCCCATATTAATTTGAAGTCAGTTGAATATCTTTTTTTTAAGTTTCTTGTTCGATAGCTACAATCTGGGTGTCTTCAAGTCGCGAGAGAATCGGTTTCTTCTAGGTAAGTGTGCTGTATCGTATATAGACTGCATCTTCGCCTAACATCAGGCGAGATACAAAGTTACAAAGGATGCCATTGGATAAGCAGGTTGTTTTGTGATAACGCTTAGAACACTAGACGTTTTCTGCCAATAAAAAAAAAGTAAGTTTAAAAAGCCAATCAAGTTTTAAAATCTTAAGTTGGGGCACACCAACACCTTGTTTTGAGATTATCTAGTTGAACTAAGAACATGTTTACCGTGACAAACCTGAATAAAAGAGATGGAGCGAAGTTCTACCTGAATAAAATGAAGATAACGCTAACAATAAGTACATACTCATAGCTCTTTGTGATAATGGGATTCCCTGTATAGATGCCATAGAATGAAACAAACACAAAGATATGGTCGCGAAACCGGGATCTTTGGCTCTTAACGCTAATGCGCCACCGCTAAGTCTTTGCCAGTTATTCAAGCGCCAAGCCGTAGGCAAGCATTACAGTGTTCCGGTTTGAAGGGCAATGTTACCAGAGAAATTACTGGGTATGAAGAGATTTAACATCTAAAAGCCTTCACACACGATTAAAATGCTGTAATATTTCATGTTATCTTAGAACATATTTCAATATCGCTACTCATACAAAACAAATTACTAACAAGTGACGAAGATAATATATATTTCAAAATTGTATGGCAAGTGATATATAATCTCAACATGAAATATTATAGCATCTTCGTCGTCTGTGACGGCCTTAATATCTCAGGGTGACGAGCGCAGTACATTGCGGCGCAGGATGTGTTCGCAAGTTCACAGTTCTGGCACTGCTACTGTTATGGGCAGTCGTGACGCTTACCACCAGCCGAACGTCTTGCTCGTCTCGTCACTTGATAGTATAAAAAAAAGGTATACTGGAGAAACCGTGTTATGTCATTGGTGCGACTGGACTAAACGTACTTGACTCATGACACAACGCGGAGCGACGTATGGATAATCATGCTGTCACATACAGCATTGTTCATCTCGCAAGATATTCTCGGCCTGAAGGAGATCTTTACATAAATATTAGCATTTTATGCAGGCATGGCGACTTTGACGGAGCGTGCCCGCGGGGTATTGAAACTTGCTCCATTGACTCGGGAGTTTGACGAAACCGTGACGAATTCGAATATGATGACGAAATGTGATCGCAAGGCGTGGTGGTCCAATAGAGGTCGTTATAGGCTAATGTAAGTCGTGGTAGTCTAGTTAAGAGAAGACACACTTCACGCTTCACGTGTATGTTTTCGTGAGGTGTAGATTCTCTCTGTATAGTCCATCTGTACCTAATAAGTTGTTTTTATTATGTATAGATTTTAAAATAGTACCATATTATTGGCCCCTTTTGTGAAAGAAACCATCGTGTAGTATTAGTGTTTCGGATTCTGTGCCATCGTGAGGAAATTTCGATCTATGCCATTTTCGTCCCGAGAAACTTCGTCCCACATTCAAAAATCTGCTTTCGTCCCGCTTTTTATGCCGTGATCGGCCCAAAATAGACTTTAATTTAAAAAACTCATTTCGTCCGACTTTTCAGCTCCAAAGTCACCCCATTTTTTTTTCTGTAGGTAAATTATGATTATTTCAGTACAATTGAAGCGACAAGTTTCTTCACTTGACTTTTATATTTTGTATGGACAAGGCTTAGTTAGGTGGACCTAATTTCAAGCGCACCTTCGTTTTATGCTGTATTCGGTGAGAAAGACGGCTGCAGCAAATGTAAAAAAAAGTGAGCGCCAACCGCAATGTCTGTGATTTTTCGGTCAATTGAGTTTTATTTGTTTTGTATGGTACTAAAAAATATTATACAAAGTAGTCCTACGTAAGTGCGAAGAATGTTGGTGCGAAAAACTCTCTTACGAAAAAAAAATTACCCCCTCACCTAATAACAAGAAGAAAGTCTGACGTGAATCTCAATGTAGACAACACCACCAACTCTCGTCAGCGCCACCTATCTTTTGGGTGTAGAACTACGTTCTGACAGCTTTCAGAACACTTACCATTAGTAGGTACCTCGTTAATATATTAATTACATTTTATTTTGTCGCTAACTGTATAGTGTATAAACAATGATTTTGGTAAGCGGGACGATCAAAGGCAAATATTATCATGTGGGACGACTAAAATATTTTTTAAAGTTGTGGGCCGAAGACTCGGGACGAATGTGGCATGAATCGCAATTTCATATGTCCGGAGAAAAAATTCAACGGCGTATATGAGTTCGCCAATCAGGAGTCCTGCCTTTGTAGTAGAATGCGATTCAATCACCATTCAAATGTTTTTCACAAAGAACCGTGTTTTTAGAGTTCGTTTTCGAGTCTTAAGTCTGGCATTGTCGTCTCGCCTTTTCAACAGACTTCAAAAAAGGAGGTTCCCAATTGACTGATACTTTCTTTTTGTTTGTTACGTGCTTACTCCGTCAGTAGGCTAGGTAACTGATGTTTAAATCGTTGAAACCAATAGCTTTGATGAAGAATTTAAGTGAATATAGTATGGTAATTGAAAACATTATTTAAATCGGTTAATAATGTTCTGATATATGAGCGTTTAAAGTTTTTGTTAGAGACAACTCTGTCCCTTTCCCACAAAACAAAAAATGACGTCACTCCTTACTTGTCAGAATAGAATTTATATGGCGACCTGACAAGTGATGTCACGATTTGCTGTTTCGCCTCTCTGTCTAGCATGATATTAAAATGCTTATAAGTTGCTTATTTTTGATCAGATTTTAATTTTCTTTTCATTAATCAGCTATATTTGAATAGGACAAAAAAAAACCAGTCATCTAGCCTATTATGAACTGATTTTGATGATTCTTTTTTTGTTTGGTTGGTTTGGTAGGTAATACTTCAGAGGTGTTCCCATATACAATTTATCGAAATCGGTTCAGTAGTTTGGTCATTCAATCAAAATTACTAGAAAATATGAAGATGTCATCCAGGTATTCGAAGTTGAAGTCGGTTGTATTATTTTTAAAAGCGTATTATTTAAATTTTAATTTAAACTTTTGAATAGGTAGTATTTCAATTATATAGGTAGTATTTCAATGTATTTCAATTATTTCTGAAGTCATGTCGGACTTGGTAACAACGATAATAATTATGTAAGCACTTGCTGCGACGGCATCAAATAAATTATCTACTAGATTGTTTTACTATCTTATTGTATAATTGCGAAACTCTTTGATAAGTAAGGGTCTGTTGCACAATCATTATCTAATTTCACATCAATTACCTGGTATTGTAACGTCATCAGCCATAAAACGTCCACTGCTGGACGAAGGCCTCCGCCTTAATTGAGGGGTGTTGCCATAATCCCCACGCTTGGCAGGCGGCTTGGGGATCGCAGAATGGTCACCACCGTTAACCAAAAGGACGCTGCTGCCCGTCCTCCGGTGGGTCTGGTTGCAGTTTAAGGACATACCCAGGTCCCCAGGTATTGTAACATTTGTAACTAATTGGCCTGAAATAATAATAAATTACTAATTCACTTGAATACTGGATTGTATAACACTTGGTCACTAAATCATCCGCTTACCTATTTACGTTCTAAAAGTTGGACAAGTCAGTTTTGGTGTTTATTGTGATTGCTAAAGTTGCTAAGTTGGTTAATGATTTATTATCATAGAAAGGTAGCAGAAAACAGAGTTGCTAGGAACTTATAAATTTATCATCATTACGTCATTGCTGAACGCAAGGCAATCCACTTTGTTTATTTTTTTTTGTTTTTGTTATCCACTTTTGGTTTTATTAACCGTTTCTTTTAAACAGCTGAACAGCTAATATTTGCAAAATGGAACATTTTTATAAAAGCGAGTGACAAGACGAGCAAGTCATTCACCTAATGGTTAACGACATGACAGAAAGGTTGAAATAGAATTTTGAACGTAGTGAGCCTGGCAATGCACTCGTGTTAATCCGGAATTATAAGTTCAGTGAAAACATTGCCCTTCAATTTGGACAACAATGTTTGCACACTACTACATAGCGGTAGAATAAATAGCCTAAATATGTAGGTGCTTTCCCAGATGGCCTTCATAAATTAATCCTATAACTATAACTACAGACTTTTTTTTTCTAGTGGTAGGACTCTACTGCAGAGTTCACCGGCGAAATACCAAACCTTTGTCAGTTATTCAACTGCCAAGCAGTAGTATGCAAGCATTACTGTGTTCCGGTTTGAAGGGCAATGTTACCAGAGAAATTACTGGCTATGAAGAAATTTAACATCTAATATCTCAGGGTGACGAGCGCAGTGCAGTGCGGCGCAGGATTGTGTTCGCCACTTCACAATTCTGGCATTGCTACTGTTAGTGGCAGGCGTGACGCTTACCACCAGGCGAACGTCTTGCTCGTCTCGTCAGTTAAATGTACAAAAAAGAAAAAGAGACCACCTAAGTAATCTATCTAGGTTTACTTAAATTAGTATGCAATCAATATACTTTCATCCAAGTGTTTCATTATCATTATCACCACGACTTTCCAGTACCTATGGAAGAACTCCCAGTAGGCGGCAACCTCCCGTGGCCCACGTGGAAGTCTTTAAATCGACTCCGCATCCAAGTGGGCCGCTGCAGGAGTAACTTGGTCAAGTGGGGATACTTGGACACCGAGAGAGCACAGTGCGACTGCGGAGCGCCTGCGCAGACCATGTTGCACCTACTGTCGTGTCCTCGGTGCCCGAGTTCCTGCACCTTAGAAGACCTGAATAAGGCTACTCCTTGCGGGATGGCAGTGGCCAAATACTGGGAGAAAATAGTATAGAATAGGTTTTTTATAATTATAGTTTTTTGGATCATCGACTCGACGAAGAAGAAGAGTTATCACCACAATCAAAATGACCCTTCAAGCGTTGTCCTGGTTTAGATGCATCATAGATTTAGTTAAAGGCCAAAACATTATATCATAATTATGCAGGAAAATCGATCGAAACATCATCATATATAGATTTTTTAAAGACAAAATTTAACAAAGAGTTCCTTGGTGACCTAAAGGGTCAGCCAAGCTTGAGAGCAACGTGAGAGCACATATTATACTAGTATTACTTTTTATATTATAAAGTGCTTATACAAGACAATGAGAGCACAATGACATATTAAGCAACGCGCCATATTTACAAAGGTGGTGTCCAAGCCGCGAGCTGTCTCGACATATCAACAAACCTTGGCCCGTTGATGTTTATTCTCTACGCGAATACTTCGGACGCACGATTCACATGCAAAAAATAATATTGACATCAATGATTGATATGGTATTGACACGACAACCTCTTTATGTAGTGGCGGAGATAAAAAAATATTTTAGAAAGATCGACAGAATTAGGGCAAACTGTGAATAAGATTTTAAGCGTGGGAGAATAGGGTAGATGACTGATGTTTATATCGTTGAAACCAATAGCTTTGATGAAGAATTTAAGTAAATATAGTATGTTTATTGAATAAATAATTGTAATCGGTTAATAATGTTCTGATATATGAGCGTTTAAAGTATTTGTTAGAGACAACTTTGTCCCTTTCCCACAAAACAAAAAATGACGTCACGCCTTACTTGTCAGAATATAATTTATATGGCGTACAGAGAAGTGACGTCACGATTTGCTGTTTCACCTCTCTGTCTAGCATGATATTAAAATGCTTATAAGTTGCTTATTATTGATCAGATTTTCATTTTCTTTTCATTAATCAGCTACATTTATGGGCCACATTTTAATAGGACAATTAAAAAAAACAGTCATTTAGCCTATTCATACAAACTTATGAATGAGCAGAATGCAGTTCATCTTGTGTTTAATCAGGTGATCGCTATACCGTCAGCTCAGCATGGCTTATTATGGGAAAAACCTATTGATTTATCAAACAATAGAGTTTCTAGGCAGTCACTGGTCATTGGACACAAGAGAGCTGAAGATCGAGCTTGGAACTGCACTAGTTTATCTTGTTGATTTCGTCCAGCAGGAGTAAATAAATACTGCAAAATATTTCGTCGTATTTATATTCGTTTTTCTTTTTAATTCTTTAGCGAAACGAAGATTCTTAATGGTTCCAATTCAGTAGAGTGCACAAGTATTACTCGTGCACTCTACTGAATTCTACAGCAAGCCGAAGCAGTCGTCGTACTGGTGTATTCCCGCTGTCCCCATTGAGTCTGTCCCCATTCAATGGAGACAACGAAACTCAATAAAAATAATTACAAATTATTCCTGTTGTCCCCATTACCGATGTATCTGATAATATTCCCATATCTAAACATTTGGTTCTTTCGCACTAGTTTCTGAAAAGTTGCATGATGGAACAAACGTGATTTCCGCATCCTTTAATGAAGCTTTCTGCTCAGTGTCATTTCACGGATAGCGACTGCAGAAAACTCCGTCCTCAGTTATAACCGGGCATGATTTGACGAGTGATATCAAAGAACTATTAACCGCTTTATTTTGTCTACGTGTTCCCCATTCCTGACAGATCCAGCCATCCTTATCGATTGGGTATGTAGGTCTCGTCACTGCACACGCGCGCGATACTAATCAGATTCTAAATCATACCTTCCGCTTCCTTTTGTGTACGCATATCATTACTGCCGAATTTGTACATTGTTTTGGTAAGGAAACTATAAATTATATGAATGATACGGCGAAGTATCTAAAACAGTAAATTATTGTGTATCGCAATATGGTTTTGCTTTACAACCACTAGATGAAATATTTTGTTTTTCGTTCTTGACTATCTTATAGAGAATAAAATAGAGTTGTGTAGATTCTACTAGTATGAATGAATTGTTTCACCTATTCAATAATGTTTTAGGTTTTTTTATGATGGGGTAAGTGCGCTTGATTGATATTAGTTTAAGGTTTAATCTTTGAGCAGGAGTACTTTAATAATATTTTAATTTTCAAATAGACTAGAATGATACGTTATAAACTTCAGGGCAACAATTGCGTTTAGTTTAAATTCTGGATAAACAAAGTCAATGAAAACGAAAGAATGTCAACGAACAACCGCCAAAACTAGGTATAAAATTAATTATTCGTAAGTGTTCTAATTTTATATTGAAACTTTAATCATGAGCTGACTCATGTCACTGGTCGTCTCGCGGACACTGATATAATTATTTACTACTTTCATTGTAGTACAACCACCCCAGTTACTCATCGCCTTCCTTCCCCACCTTCACGCTATTCTATTTACTAAGCAAACGCAATATGGGCTACAATGGTCTGTTGTAATCTAGTATTAATAGCAAACCTGTGTGGTGCCTCGATTTTGAATTGTTTATATAAAGTAAAACAATGCAGACTACATTAGTAATGACTAGCGATTATGTCGATAATATACCTAGTTAGCAATTTAAGCTCCGTGATTTTCTGATACGCATGGATATCTACTTATACATATAGAGATAGTCGCTGAAGAAATGTTATTACGGACGGTATATTCACGAAAATGACTTTGGTGGGATGTGGGATAGTTCACAGGCGTACGATAAGACACCATCGTATTCACTGAAGAGATATATAGAAAGATAGATACTCTTTATTGTACACCAAATTTTTTTATAACTGTCATGATGATCACAACAGAAAAAAACACTTAGCACTAGTGTAACAATTGGCGGCCTTATCGCTAATAGCGATCTCTTCCAGGCAATCTTGGGATGGAAAGGATTCGAAAAAACATTAATAGACTGGGTGTGCAATATTAAATAACTTCAAGAAAAAAAACATAGAACATAAAACTTAAAATTTTAAGACCTGATACAAATACATAAATTACCTACATTTATAACAATACACTAATATATATAATTATATCTGATAAATTAAATAAAAACAAGTTGTTTTTTTTTTTGCTTTCATTAGAAATGGAATTTGCGTAAGATAATATTTTTTAACATTTTCTTTAAAAACAGCGAGCGACGGAGCAAGTCTTATGGACACGGGCAAAGCATTCCACAGCTGAACTGCTTGGAATGCAAACGACTTCCCATAGAAAGTTGCACAGCGTACAGAAAGCGTTTTGAAAGACAAGTTGTTCTTGGACCTGAGAGGGAGGGAATGAGAAGAGAAGGAGGGAAGAGAGAAGTAAAAGGGCCTTCGCTCTTCTGTGTTCGTATTGATAGCTAACCCTCTTCGCAATGCATCTCAATTGTATGTAACGTTTTGAGAATCGGACGTTCTGCGAGAGTGGAACATTTTCCGACTAAACCTTTAAAATGTGCTCATCGAGTCCTTTGCACGACACTACTACTAAGCACGACATTGAGCAGTTCCAAAAACGGGGAGAAAGAGATAGAAATATATTTCTATCTCCTTTGCTTTTACTCGTTGTTCCACAGTAGTCATGTCCGCATGAATGCATTAGCATAATTTTGTAGCGCCGTCTATCGGTCTTAATCATCGATGTAGCCTTGATAAACAATTTTTATTATATTTAAAAATAGGTAGATTATCTAAATATAGTTCCGAATATTGATTACCTTCTATCGGGATAATTATGTGTTGTTTGTGTATCTTTCAATATTACAGGTGAATCTCTCAGAATGTTAAAACAGACGCATAATATTTGATTCTCGGCACCGATTTGGATTGCGACTGGAAGAGCGAAACGAGATAAACATGGTATGGCAACATTATACTATAAGCTAATTTTGATGGAGAATAGCAGACCGGATCTCTCTCTTAACTTTGGTGATCTTTCATAACCAACTAGCCACGACCAAGCTACGCCACGAGCGCTTATACTTACTTGAATTAAACACTACAGCATAATATATCTCTGATAGTCATGCTATTTGTGACCGTTACCACGTTGATGTGGTCCTGATGTAGTCGATGCCTTATCAGAACCGAACTAATCGAGATTTGACAAAGAGTCATGAAGAATGTGAGGAATGATTTGGTAAATCGGAGATCGCAGATACTTAAGCACATAGCACTGACTCATTTTCTTTTATCAGATCCTAACTGAACTGAATACTTACAGTGAATCTAAAGCATCATGTAAAACGAGACGAGAACTCAAGGGTGTCCAAATGAGTTTCAGAGAATTGTGGTCATAGGTTTAGTGGCATATCAAATTGCTAAAGAGAACGTTATCACGCAAATAGATGTAGGTATTACAATAACTTGTCAGTACGGGCAATGCTCTGTTTCTATGGGTTTAACTGGGCTAATAAGCTTGAGGTTTACTGAGCCGAAAGACGATCATTGTACTCATTGGAATTACAACTTACTATGGGGTGAAATCGCGAAAGTAATCAGCTGTTCCATACATTTTCTTGCGTAGGCAGTTGTTTTTATTTTGCGATTTCAGAGTTGGTGTTGTAGTAAAGGTTGTTCATAATGATACAATGAGCATCTCTTGGCTTACCTAATACAGCTGTTTCGAGTGGCCCTTTAGATAGAGACAATAAGTAAGGAGACCAGAGAAATTACTGGGTATGAAGAGATTTAACATCTAATATCTCAGGGTAACGAGCGCAGTGCAGTGCGGCGCAGGATTGTGTTCGCAAGTTCACAATTCGGGCACTGCCACTGTTAGTGGCAGGCGTGACGCTTACCATCAGGTGAAAGTCTGGAAAAAAAACTTCCGAAAAATCTAAATTTTAAATTGTCAGTTCTTCAAGGTACTCATCATTATTATCATCGCCCGCTGCCTTCTATATCCCACTGCTGAGTAAAGGCATCTCTCTTAATATGCCATGTGCCTCGGTCACGCGCCCAGCGTGTCCACGTTCGACCCGCGATTTTGCCTTCTCAAGATGCTCCCCCAACTTCAAGTAGAGAACTCCTAAAGTTGCTCTTGCTACCAACCTATTCTAAAGATATTCCATTTTTGCCTGTTCCACTTAATCCCTACTGGTCTATCTCTACTGGTAGGGAAGATATAATTTTTTACAGTTTACCTTACTGGGGGGATACACTTCCCTACTAGTATAGGCATATTTGAAACAGGCGTCCATGAAGCCCCCCAATAGCGAAAAGTGGAAAAAGAACAGGCAGGAACAGGCGTTATGTGGAACAGGCGTCCTTTTCAACCGACTTCAAAAAAGGAGGTTATCAATTCGACTGTGTTTTTATTTTTTTTATATTACGCGATTTCTCCGCCAATTTGAACTGATTTTGATGATTATTTTTGTGTCTGGTAGGTAATACTTCAGGGGTGGTCTCATATAAATTATCGAAATCGGTTCAGTAGTTTGGTTTTAAAATACTAAAAAAAATATACTAGAAAATATGAACATGTCATCCAGGTATTCGAAGTTGAAGTCGGTTGTATTTTTTTTAATAAGCGTATTATTCTCTTGTAAGTTTTTCATAAACACTGCCAATTAGCATCCTGTCGGCACCATGTCAGCAACAGTTGTTTCTCAAATAATTTCCAGTGTTGAGAAGCAACTGAGCGACAGGTACAGTAACTAATTTAGGTAATTAACTCCTTGTAACATAAAGTTGTAAGCTGGATACTGGAAACAATAACTCGGTAACTTCGTAATTCGCTTCGTAAGTTGTGAATGGCCAAAGGTGGTTACTATTTGAGTTTGCGAGATGATTAGGGTTGTCTAAATTCCGAGTCGATCTTTAAAACAGGCCCGTCAAACCTGACAGTTTAAGGGGTAACGCTCACTGGGTCAAATAGGAATCAGTGGCGTCGAGGTGCGGCTGCCTGCTTACAAGTGTAGCAGAAAAGCCAACTCTATCTGGTTAATATTCGATCCGAAATTGTACCTCATATATTTCATCTAAATACGGTCAATCGCTCAATTTTGAACATAATATGGTAAACTGGGAAAAGTGAAGCATTTTCGTCGCCATTTGTACCGACACCATTTTTTTTTAAATCTATCGTGTGTTGAGACAAACGAGACGTTCCCCTGGTGGTAAGCATCACGCCTACCCATAACAGTAGCAGTGCCAGAATTGTGAACTTGCGAACAAAATCCTGTGTCGCACTGCACTGCGCTCGTCACCCTGAGATATTAGATTCATACCCAGTCATTTCTCTGGTCACATTGCCCGTCAAACTGAAACATAGTAATGCTTGCATACTACTGCTTGGGAATAACTGGCAAATACATCCCCAGGCGTCTCTGTCTCTGCAATCTGCAATAGTCTTCCCTACAGTCTCGCCCGACCGCACCGTCTCGACTAGACTCTATTAAAGTTGGCCCTTAGCTTGGTTCAGGTATTGATAACAGCTGATGTTGCATGTCTCTAATTAGCTGTAGTGGTGCGCTGCTGTATAATGTTAAGGCAATGAAAAGATCAAACGCGGTCACACCATTAGCTTAGACATACTTTTCACCTCCCAAGCTCGAAAAGATTCTGTTTATATATATCGAAATCTAAGTGCAAAAGTGCATTTACCCCGCTAGCGTGGAAAGATTTTTAAAATTCGAACCATTCTATTCAATAATTTTCAATACCGCTGTCAAGTCCACTGAAAATGCATAAAAGTAATACTTATTTCATGTCAGTGCGCCATTAAATTCTCTGTAAGGGCCAAAAATTATCTGTAATGCCTTTCACGAAAGGAGTGCGTTACGTAACCCGGCCCACTTCTGATCCAGTTTTCTTTGGTCAACTCATAGAGGTAGGAACACCTCTATGGGTCTACTGCCCTTTGAGGCTCTTGACTACAAAATACAGACACGATCAAACAATTATAGTTGCTATCCGATCTGTACTGTAGAGGGCAGGACTCTATTGCAGAGTCCGCCTGCGAAAGTATTTGCCAGGTATTCTACCGCCAAGCAGTAGTGTGCAAGCGTTTTACTGTAATTTTTCTTCTGTTAAATAAATATCTTATCATATCTTATCTAGCGTTACTATGTTTTGCGTTTGAAGGGCAATGTTACCAGAGAAATGTCCGGGCATGAAGAAATTTGACATCTAACGTCTCAGGGTGACGAGTGCAGTGCGGCGCAGGATTTTGTTCGTAAGTTCACAATTCAGGCACTGCTACTGTAATGGGCAGGCGTGATGATAACATCAGCAGCGCGAGTACCGTTCTTGACGATCGTTATATTTGACATTTAATTCGTATATTATCGATAAAAATCGGTATATTCTGAAATTCTTCATAATAAATCTGCTATACCGACACGTCAAATTTAGCGACATATAACGTTACTCGCGCTGCAGGAGATCGTCTCGTCCAGTTATACCATTCCATAAAAAAAACTGTTCAATCACAACTGCAGCAAAATGCAAAAAGTCACATACATTTAAACAGAATGTACATTTTTTTTTTTATATTTCAGTTTGTGCTAGAACTTTTTACTTAATAAAATTACAATGCTAATAGAATACATTCTATTTTCATGCACTTTTTCCATTGCATGGCTTTAATGGGATATTATTTAAATTACATCATATTGTACTCCTAAAACCAGTCAAAATCCTATAGATGTTGGTATACAAATTGTGTACAATAGGGAATAATATGCATGTCTTTTGGTTATTAAAAATAATAGTGTAATAATAGTTAAAAATAAAAATAAGTAGAGAGTATATATCTGAATCTGACGATTACATCGAAAAAAAATTTAAATCGGCTGGTAAAGTCCGGAAAATATAAGCGTTCTAAGTATTTGGGAGGGAGTCATCTGTCCCTTTCTAGCAAAACACGTGCTAGTATAGAATTTGTTTGGAATCGTGGACTTAGGTGTCATTTGTTAAAACATGAAACTAAAATGTTTATAACTTCGTTATTTGTGCACATATTAAAAAAAAATTGATCTTGTTTTTTTTTAATGTTTATAGGCTTGCGTTGGACTGCCATCTCGTCTGATGATAAACGAAGATGCAGTCTACGATTTGAGCACGCTTGTCTAGATGAAACCAATTCACTCGCGAAGACAACCTTGAACGAAGGCCTCCCCCTTAGACCGCCACACTGTACGATAACCTGCCATTTGCATCCACCGGTTGCCCGTGACTTTTACAATGTCGTCGGTCCACCTAGTGGGAGGCCTTCCTACGCTGCGTCTTCCGGTTCGCGGTCGCCACTCAAGAACTTTTCTTCCCCATCGGTTGTCAGTTCTTCGAGCGATGTGGCCTGCCCATTGCCACTTCAACTTGCAAACTTTGCGAGCTATGTCGGTAACTTTGGTTCTTTGGCGAATACCTCGTTCTGGATTTTATGTAGCAAAATAACTCCGAGCATAGCTCTCTCCATTGTCCGTTGCGTGACTCTAAGTTTCTCCAAAAGGCCAGCAGTTAAAGACCACGTTTCAGTTCCATATATGTCATCACTGGCAAACTCGTAAACCCTTGTCTTCAGACAGATTTATAAGTGTAGATGTATTTAAAAAAGTGTGCCTTGCGTATTTACCTCGTCCCCCACAGTAAGTGGTAGAAAATTATTTATAAGCAGATTAGTAAATATATCGCCATTGGCATCAAACACGGCAGATGCTCGAAGATGTAGCCCGACTGAGTCACTACTGCTATTTTCAATGCATGTCGCTCTCCATTTTAATAATCGTAGCATAGAACTGACCTATGATATTATACATACAAACATTCATGTATAAACATGTAAACAGTTCCCTTGACCAATTGGTACGCACTTACTCTCTATCATATAAGTATTTAAATTACATGCCCAATTAGGAACGAATTATCGAACTTTTCTCCATATCTTCAGAGCAAGGCCTTATCAATTGTGAACACAAGTGCTCTTTTATTTAATATTACTAAAAGTGTACATTATGTATATACCTGTCTAGTAAATAAGTATATAGGTGTAATATCTAAATACAACACCAGTTAAACACGTGTAAAACTGGACTTTGACACTTATTTCGCAAATAATTGTGCCATGTGGTATTTGTCTCCCAAATCTGTTTTAGCAAATTTTATCTCGGTAGGTACTTGTGATAACATATTTTTGCTTATGTATATGATTCCTACTGTCATTGTTTGTCATTGATAAGTCGTTCTAGTTTTTGTGGCATTTTGTTGTTGTTTCCTTTACATGCGATTAAGTATTATATATCTAAAAACAACTTTGTATGCCTACGAGCAGTGCCGTATCTAGGGCGTTGCCAGCGGTGTCCAGACTCAGGGCGCAGTCCCTGGAGAGGGGCACATAAATGACAAGAACAGGAGCAAGTTTTGGGTCAGGCATGGGTGCAGTTCCCCAGGTTGATCCCCAAGCCGCCTGCCAACCGAGGGGATTATGGCAATCCCTCCTTAATAAGGGGGGTGCCTTCGTCCAGTAGTGGACGTGTTCCGGCTGATAATGTGATGGGTGCAGTTATAGAAGCTCGCACCGGGCGCATAAGACTAGTTACGACACTGCCTACGAGTACTTAGGCAATCGTCAAGCCGAGATAAAGTCTTCATTCGCAATATTAACTGCGACTTTAGGATCACTAAGCCTATACGAAGTTTTTACTTTGTATGTGTAGAATTGGTAAGCGCACATTTTTCCGAGGTAAAGAGAGGCCTGTGTTTATCCAGGTCATGAAACCTTTATTCCGAATTTTACTCAAATCAATTAAGCTGTCACAGCGTGAAGAAGTTTCAAACAGGCCCTCTCTCTCACACACACATCCTCACGAACTTTCGCAATTATTATATTAGCGTGGTACCGTGATAATTATATTTTGTTCTCACCTCAGATGTTTCCGTATATTCCTCCCCGTGCTCGTCCTGATATGTGATGTTAATATTGGCGACAGTATACGTATCGCTGACGAAACGTTCATCCGCTGTGGTGGGCCCGTACCGGACCGACTCGAGCTCGCTTCCCGGCGAGTGGCAGCCTACTAGGCTCACCACCCATCCCAGCGTCGCCAACCCAGACCACAACTCTTCTGCACGCATTCTCACAAAACCATTCGATTTACAGTCTCAAAAAAACCAACACAACACTGAGAGCACACTAAATCAGCACACGATTGGTGACCAATGTTTTTAAACATTGGCAAACCGCGATACCAAATATACAACACGATTCTAACACGTCTCGGTCGAAGCACGAATGTTCGTCGTGTGACGCGATATGAAAAATCGAAACAACTTTATCAGTTGCGCTATCGGTTAACGAAAACACACGATTAAGTGACGACACTAGAAATTTTGTGGGTATTTGCACAACACTAGCTTCCTTGGGGAACTCTTTAGTGCTACGCATGCGGTATTCTTCGCCTTGTTGACCTTCGCTTGGGCGTGGATGTCAAGATACTTTGGAGATGGTATATGACATGTTGTTCGCTATAATCTCGCGGTAGTCGACGGCCGCCCCATAACCGGCGAGGAACTTGACGGCGTCAGGTACCTGCAACAATGGAACAGCGTCAGAATGGTTAATTAGTCATATATTTTCGGCTTTACCATCGACGAAATAAACAGAAGATATCGCACGCTGTAGATTATTTATTTATTTTCAGCCTGATGCATCTCACTGCGGGGCAAAGGCCTCCCGTTTCTTCTTCCAGACAATTCGGTCCTCGGCTTTGATGGTCCAGTGTGGGAGAGTTTAGCTCTTTTAGCCACCTTTGTCTGGGTCTACCCTACGCCGCCGTAATGAATGCGAAACTAGACGCACATATTTTTTGCTATTCAAACAAATAACAATTCTAAGGTATATTTTACTACTTTATAGGGCTAATAAATAAAATACTTTAAAAAAAAACAATTGACTTCAACTTCGAATATATGGATGACATCTTCATATTTTCTAGTAATTTTGATTTAAAAAACAAACTACTGAACAGATTTCGATAAAAATTATATGGGACTACCTCTAGAATATTACCTACCAAACAAAAAAAAATTGTCAAAATCAGTTCATAATTGGCGGAGTAATCGCGTAACATACATACAAAAAATTAGTAATTGACTGTTCGTTACGATCTGAACGACCGCCGAAAGTGGCGGAATTGCATACTAACTGCTGCAGCAGCGCGCGTTGTGCTAAAGTTATGTGTGGCTGGGCGGATGGTGCGAATTTTGTCGAACTGTTGATTTGATTATTTGCCAATAGAGTTTAAGAGCTACTATATTAATTTTGCCGAGCTACTGCTGCTTGATAAGTTTGTCGGCTGGGGCATATTATCTAGAAGAGCAAATCGTGTCTGCCTTGGATTTTTAATTATGACGTCCTTTTGTAAAATTAGCTATGACCTTTTAAATATCAACGTAGTCTGTTCTGTAATTCGTCCTTATCTATAGCACAGAATAAATGATAGTATCTATTATATTCTTAAGATGTTGTATAGCTTTATTCACAGTGTCCGAAATATTATTGAATTGAAGTGAGATCTACCTACATAATAGGGTAGATGACTGATGTTTATATCGTTGAAACCAATAGCTTTGATGAAGAATTTAAGTAAATACAGTATGTTTATTGAAAAAAATATTTAAATTGGTTAAATATGTTCTGAGATATGAGCGTTTAAAGTTTTTGTTAGAGACAACTCTGTCCCTTTCCCACTAAACAAAAAAATACGTCACGCCTTACTTGTAAGAATAGAATTTATATGGCGTACAAAGAAGTGACGTCACGATTTGCTGTTTCGCTTCTCTGTCTAGCATGATATTAAAATGCTTATAAGTTGCTTATTTTTGGTCATATTTTAATTTTCTTTTCATTAATCAGCTATATTTATGGGCCACATTTTAAAAGGTCAATAAATAAACCAGTCATGTAGCCTATTATATCTACATACCTAGTGAGTATTAAGTTAAATAATGTTTGCTGTGGGTTGATCTAACTAATAACTGACATACTTTATAATGGAAAATCATGAGCCACGGTATCATATACACGGAGTGTGCACAATGTACATAGGTGAATGTCCTTCAGCGAACCACGTAAAAATGACGTAAAACGTACGCGTATATTACCGACTAGCTGTACCCGCGACTTCGCTCGCGTCGACAGGTCAAAATATCTGATTCTGGACTGTAATTTGCTAATATCCAAAACGCCTATTTCCTCTGCCTCTAGTATTTCTAGTATTACATTTTTTAAACTTCCGTATCATAAGAAAATACGTCAATAGCTCGTTATCTCTATTTATTTGCGACGATGTAATTAAATAGGAAAGTACTTTCGGGCTTTAGATATGGAAAGTTACGAAATACTTTAATTGGGGATTTCTTCGAGAAATCCGCAGTCAAATGGCGCCTTGTCTGACGCAAAATTATGTAAGATTATGACTTAATTAGTCACCATTTTACAAATACTGATCACTTTTTAACAGCTCATGCAAAGTTGACAATATAACTTTATAAAGCGTCTAGCAAATTATATCCATAAATAAATTAGTTCGATCTAGCAGGAGGTATTACAAGGTTATGTCGACCGTCGACGTAACCTCGTAAAGGGGTAATGCTAGATCAAACGTATTTATTTGTACGGTATATAATTTGCTAGACGCTTTACAATGTTATGTCGACAACTAGTCAAAAAGCGATTATGATAATGGACAGTTTAACATAGGAACGGAAAATTCATAAGCTGGACCGGAGTATTACCGTGCGACTAAATAATATCTATATCTATACATAACTTACTTTGTTCTAGTTTAATTTTGTTAGTTTTTTTTGTAATAAAAATAAAAAAAACACTTTGCCTTCCTTTGGTAGTCAGCCAGTACAGCAAGTAAACTGCTTAGCAAGTAGCCGTTAGCAAGTGGACCGCTTGAAATGAAAGCCGTGGCCTGCCTAAATCAATTTAGTTACTGTTATATTTAACTTCCGCATTGATATAGCCAACGATAATAACAGGACCAGTAAATAGCTGATCTAAGTACCTATAACCTAAGGTTTGTACCTATTACCTAAGTGACTCCACTACGACTACTTCATATTTTTCTTACTAATAAGAAACCTTGTATTTTCTATTACAAGTGAATTGTAGAATAGGCTAGATAACTGGTTTTTTTATATTGTCCTAATCAAATGTGGCCCATAAATATAGCTGATTAATGAAAAGATAATGAAAATCTGATCAAAAATAAGCAACTTATAAGCATTTTAATATCATGCTAGACAGAGGCGAAACAGCAAATCGTGACGTCACTTGTCAGGACGCCATATAAATTCTATTCTGACACGTAAGGCGTGACGTCATTTTTTGTTTTGTGGGAAAGGGACAGAGTTATCTCTAACAAAAACTTTAAACGCTCATATATCAGAACATTATTAACCGATTTAAATAATGTTTTCAATTACCATACTATATTTCCTTAAATTTTTCATCAAAGCTATTGGTTTCAACGATTTAAACATCAGTCATCTAGCCTATTCTTTGAGAAATTAATATGCATGATAGATGGGATTATACTATTATACCTAATTCCAAGCGAGCGAGAGAGGGTGGGCTCCTCATTACGCCTTCTTTTCCTCCAGTCGTGGATTCAACAAAAGATTAGAAAACCATTAGCCAAGACTAACAACTATCTTGAGTAGGTCTTGTCTGGGAACACAAAAAAATCTGTGTCACATTTGTTATTCTATTACTTGTTTGTACTGTGAAAGTTGAGGTGAATGACATTATCAGTTCAAACGAACCTTTATCGTTTTTAACCGACTTCAAAAAAGGAGGAGGTTCTATTTTCGACGGTATGTATATATTTTTTTGTTTTTTATTCCCCGTTTTCTCCGTCATTTGTTAACCGATTTTGAAAATTCATACCATTGCCATAAAACTGTTCAAGAGATAGGGAGATGTGTTCTTTTTAGGTTATATCTTACCCCCTGGGTGTGTGATGTTAAACTTTAAATTGCATTGCAAACCAAAACCTGTTATATAGTCATCCTCACCATCAGCCTTTAATTGTCGTGTCCGCTGCTAGAACACCACTGAACTAGATCAGCAGCTCATTAATTTTTGTCTACATGTCGTCATTTCACTTGGCCGCAGGGTGTCCTAAGCTGTGGTCCTAAGACACTACGTTTGGCTAATCTTGGTCCGGGACTCTTATACGAGTAACTTGTCTACCGCGGCGATTATCGCTTATTCAAGAAAAAGACGTTGCGTTTGGCAAATCTTCACTTCAACTAACTTTACTAGATCTATGTTGGTAACTTTAGTTCTATGACATGCATAGACATACATAGTAAGGACGAGATGAACGCCATTTTAAAATGTCGCCCATTCGTCGGTGTCAAAGAAACGCATTGACACCGATGCCGGCACAGTCTGCGATGCACGTCCGACATGATTACTTGAGTGCAAAATGCCAAACTGTGTGGTGAAGGGTTGTATGAATTACATTTCAAAGTGCAGTAAAAAAAAGGTGGCGCTAAAAAGTTAAACTAAAATTTTACACAAAAACTTTATTTTAGGTAATAGGTAAGTCATATCTATGCTGCGTTCCGTAATGCGCTAAAAGTGATAATATCGCGAATCCGACCAAAGTGACAAGTATTACTCGATCAAGTCAAAGCTCTTATTTTGTGACTATTAAATTTGGTCGGATTCGCGATAATATCACTTATAGCGCATTACGGAACGCAGCACTAGTTTCGTACAGTTTGCGCTTCTTCTACCACGCCTTACACGCTGCACATAGTGACCGCGAAATCCGAGAGATGGCGTAGACTTTTTGTCAAAGAGAAATTAGTCTTAGGTTATCTTAACTCAGGCGCATCTAGATATAGAAATCAGTGATGACATGATAAGATGAAAGAAATGTAAGTAAAGAAAACAAACGCCGGCATTCGGAAGCGTCAACAAACATCGGGCATTTGGTTCTGTGGCCTTTCCGTGGAGCAAGGCCGGTATGGCCGTGACTGAGCTGCTCACACAAGGCCGGGGTGAATTATTTAGGGGTGGGCCACGTTTGGATGTCGGATGTCGATGAAACGTGTGCGATGTTATTTAATTGGAAAGTAAATTTAAAGGGTTTATTTTGTGGCAAATAATACATAATGATTATTGTTTTGAAAGTAATTCCAAGTAAAGCTATAAAGAGTACACAAAGGATTACATAGCGAGTGGTCATGGTTTAAAGCATGCATACTACGTATCTTACCAACTTTGTAGACGTCGTTTGGTTCCTGTTAAATCCATTTTCTTGGAAATTTTCTAAGCTCAAAATTAATAGGTTGAATATAACAAATCTAAAATTGCTGCCCTGATTGAGACCCATTGAAATGAAAAAGGAGAGACGCGAAAGAGGTATGTTTAGATCTTCTGTGTTAATTTAGTTTTTGGTTTAGTTAAAAATCTGGCCTAGATAAGATTAACACGGGACTTGAAATAATTTATGACGCACAGGAAGAGACGCATAGGTATATGGAGAAGTATATCAAACAATTGCTAAACTATCGATATTATCAAGTCTAACAAACTATACAAAACACCATTAAAAGAGGGTCGAAACGGAAATATCGCGTGCCGACGCTACCTGGGCCGACCGCCATGACTTGGAAGTTCACTTCCAACGTAAACTACAAGCCCATTATTGCCCTGAAGGCTGCGAACTTGTACCTTAATGGTGCTTTTGGCATTGACAATCGGGGAAGCAGATGGGAGTTGGAGCCTTGAGTCGTTTGATTAAGTTCTTAACGGTTTCCGGGTGGTGGGAAGTTAGACAGGCATATGGACAATATTTTGGATGTGTTTACACATCGTGCAAGCGAACACATCATGATTCCCAGCCTTTTTTATGCCAGCACTGGGTATTGGCCTATTGGCCTCTGCTCTGCCTATCTTTTGCTGCTGTCTGCCTCGGTCTCGCGCCAATCCCACGACATATGTAGCTTCCTTTACCTTGCTTCCATATGCATGTGTCATACGGTGAGATAGCTTCTTATCTTTGATGATTTCTTATTGTATAGATAGTAGTTAAGTAAGCAAATTTTAGCCATTGTCACCGCTCTTCAGGTGAAACCTCTACCACTATTCCTTTACGTGCGATATCGAGAATTTCTTGTGTAGTATTTAGAGTAGGAATAGGCTTAGTAGCCCTAGTATTTTTTGGGCTTCTAAAGACCTACATGGCCAGATATTTTTTTTATAGAAAAAGAAAACAATGTAGTCGAAGCATCTAAGCCGTCGTAGCCCATTGGGAGAAGATGCAGCATGTAATGGTGGATGCTTCTGGTATAGCTACTCAGTGAGTAGGTTATACCAGACAATACTGTAATTATGCAGTTGTTGCATTTAGATAATTATCTGTCTCAAATACCTACGAAGCAAAATCTCCAAACAGGAAAAGAGCAATACAAAGTCTGGCACCAAGCCAAAGAGCGGCGTAAGCCACGTTCGAAATACAGCAAAATCCTTTCAGATGGTTCAGATTTAGGTACCTATAGAATAACTAGTGGTTAGGGCCGAACTGTAACCTCGCGACTTCTATAAATCTTTGCAATTTTTGGATTGGTTTTGCTCATAACCGCATGCAATGACTGGTATATGTACTTATCTACAAAATGTCAAAGATTAGAATAAGAATAGAATAAACCAGGGTCAGATCTTTGGAATAATCGGATCAACCGAAAGTAGAGAGCAATTTATTCTAATTTCCTTTACGTATTCAATATTGTAACGCAAACTATAAAATTTGTGTGAAATAATGGTAGTTCCAAATCATAGATCATATAGCCTGTTGATGGCTTGTGAACATAATTTCCCCTACAAACACAACTCAACGTTGCGGGCAGGGGACGAGGTAACGTTCTATGCTTGCGATTGACCCATCACTGCGATGACGCAATCTGAGATATGAAATACAATGAGATTCTGAAGGTACTCGCAGTAGCTAGCAGTGGTTTTTAAACTACTATTTTCGTGTGTGAGGTCGAACTATCAGTCAACAGGATTTATAGTCTTTGTTCCAAATCTTGATACTAGATGAAGCTGCTCTCTTTTCATACAAACTGTAGTAAACCTAAACACTCTGAGGTCTTCGGTTCTCTGAGCCAACAAAACTTACAAAAGGTCTTTATAGAAACTTATTACCGGAGTACATCGCGTGCCTTTTTACTAGCTAAAGCTCCATGAACTTGGACCCCGACGGTGCTTATGACATTGATCGGGTAGCGGCGTGGCCATGGGTCGATCGATACCCCATTGCAGCCATTTGTTGTGTTAGTACCCAATGACACATAAATATCTATAGAAGACCGTACAGGTAGTTGACAGTGCTGTCGATTCTGTTGCACCGCTCACTAAACTAAACTACTTACTAAACTAAACTTAATTTGACAGGACGAAACCTGTTGACATCCTTTTCTAACATACTGAAATGAAATGAGACGCGTATAATTTTAGTCCTGTCAGTTTATTTTAGTTTAGTGAGCGGTGCCACAGAATCGACAACTACTACAAATTACTTTGTAGTGGTAGGACTCTACTGCAGAGTCCGCCTTGGGAAGTACCACGCCTTTGCCAGTTATTCAACCGCCAAGCAGTAGTGTGCAAGCATTACTGTAATCCGGTTTGAAGGGCAATGTTACCAGAGAAATTACTGGGTATGAAGAGATTTAACATCTAATATCTCAGGGTGACGAGCGCTGTGCAGTGCGGTGCAGGATTGTGTTCGCAAGTTCACAACTATAGCACTGCTACTGTTAGTGGCAGGCGTGACGCTTACCATCAGGTGAAAGTCTTGTTCGTCTCGTCACTTGACTGTATAAAAAACAATACAATAAAAAAAAATTAGATAGATATAAGAGATGAAACTACGAGAAAAACGACTTAAACCTAAACTTATGTACTAATTTTTAATGTTTATGTGTTATTGCTAGAATCATTAGGTACATAATGGGAGACCTAATGATTTAGAATTATTGTTATTCTGTAATCACATTATGACAAGACTGTATTATTGACGGTATTTTAAAAGTAATTCTTATGTACAAAGAACCTTATTCATACTGTTTATTACTTTTATTGGTTAACTTTTCAATGGCCATCTTGATTATACGAAATATATACCTTATATACTTGAGACACCTGGACCAGACCTTTGGAACTGTGTATGTCCTTAAACTGCAACCAGACCCACCGGAGGACGGGCAGCAGCATCCTCTTGGTTAACGGTGGTGACCATTCTGCGATCCCCAAGCCGCCTGCCAAGCGTGGGGATTATGGCAACACCCCTCTATAAAGAGGGAGGCCTTCGTCCAGCAGTGGACGTTTTATGGCTGACGACGATACTTGAGACATGGTCAAGAATTATTAATAAAATATTATTAAATTATAAATTATTTTTTTAATAAAAAATATTTGCTCATTTTCTATGCTTCACAATGGGCGATTTTCTGAAAGGAAATAAAAAAAATAGTTCTCTTCAACTCGATAGACGGCGCTCACTATACTTGCCAGTCAAAAACAGCATCATATTTTAGATCTGTGGCACCAAAATAAATTAAAAAACTTGACAATGACAGACACGTCTGGTCAGCCCCATCTACAATGACTTTTTTTTTTTAATTGCCTGTCAGAAAATCGCCCATTAAGCAAAGAAAACAACGAAATTTGCCATACCAAATTGGACATTGATCCAGCCACAAAGTTAGACTATTATTTATTCTGTGCCGTGGCCAATGCGATTGGGTCGGCAACCTGTTTAGTTATCTATTCGAATCTAACTTCCTGGGCTCGTGTTTTGAGGCAGTATCGGAACTGACAACAACTCAAATAGCTTTGGGACGTCCGTTGTGGTTCAAATTGAAAGAATACGGCAAATTGGACAAGTTTCGAGGTCTAAGTAGCATTCATCATGTTCTGAAAGTATAAACTATGATAAGATACATAATAAAATAAATAAATACATATAAAGGCATTAAGGTTATTTGGAAGGGAAGTATCGCGTGACCATGCAGTTACTCGTAGCATTTTATGGTTACTTTTGCGTACTGAAATCCAATACCTATGTCCTCTGGACTAGTAGTCTGACCAGTACGGTTAGGATGCGCACCGCGAGAAAATTTTGTCGTGTCTTTATGTCGTGCGAAAACGAGACAGGCTTATACAGAGTCGTAGCCTTGTCCTGTTTTTAAGAATCGAGATAATTTTCTCGCGTTGCGCATCCTAGCCCTGCTGGATTAAATTATGGCTATGTAACGAAAGGCAACAGTTTAGCTGTATGCTTTACTATGACGTGTATTATAGAGTAAATAGGTTTGCATTGACTATAAAATAACATTATGCAGACTAAGAATTAGGATATTTTTTTAACTATGAAAAAAAAAAGAAATAAACCGAAATACCCAGTGAGTTGAAATAAATAGAGTAGTTATAGTCGAACAAAACTGCTTTAAAAACTGACTAGACGTTGCCTATATAAATATACTTACGCATATTACTATGCACTTTGTGAAGAAAAGGAAAGAATATGACCGACTTTATACGCCACACCTGTTGTTAGAAAGAGACAAATATCTAATTTTTCTTACGGCGTAATAAGCTACACAAGTTGATTGGCCAGAGCGAGCGCCCTCGCCGCGCCGGTGTGGCTCTCTTTCACTCTCTCACACAAGACGATCTATCTATCTCGGCCATCCATTACAAAGTGACAACAGTCGCCTTAGATAAAATAAATTTCATTTTTTCCCATTGCAATAAAAATACAGTACTTACGCGTGAAATGAATTTTTTTTTTGTCTCTCACAGTGCCTGTGTAGATTGTGCAGTGTCTAAATACACAGAAAGGCATTATATCACCATCTTTTTGCTAGAAAACATACGATTAGCGGCAGCGTATTACCGGACATTCGGAACTGAAAGACTGGTAGCGATCACGGCAATTACCTTTATTTCGTCTAGTAAATATGGCGGAGGGGACAACTCATCTACAGGTAAAAACATCTTAGGAAATACCTGATGTCCGATATATCAGTTCGAATATATTTACCACGATTTTCTTAGCTTATGTGCTCCCAATATTGCAGCACAGTTGCATCAAATGCATGCGTCATATTTACACACATTCTGAAGGCTTCCGGTTGAAGAACAAAAAGTTTGTAGATAAGATTAGATACTGCCTCTTTATCAGTCTACAAATGTAGTAGACCACCGCGAAAGTCCTAAAGCAGCATTAAAGCAGAGTCACACTGGAACATTTATTGAGCTCAAAATCTAAACGACGACGTAGGGTCGACCCAGCAGACGAAGGTGGCGTGACGCGCTGGACTCGCAGGCAAACACATGGCTACCAAAGCCGAAGACAGACCGGGCAGTCTGGAAAGAGAGAATGGAGGCCGTAGCCTAGCAGTTGGGACATACATGACATGTCAGGCTGAGAACAGAAAAAAGATTTGAAAGAACCGAGTGCGATCTCAAAATCTCTTATTAAATTGGCGCCACGATCAAGCATCAACGGCGGCGCAAATTGCCAATTTTCCCATAGTTTCTTCCACCAGTCGATCAGAACGAGGCTTCCTGATGGACAGTTTTTGCCTCATCCAATCACGGCGAGAAATGGAGCGAGGCACTCTTTAATTGATCGCTTTTTATTGTGCTACGGTTCCGCATGAAAAAATGTCAGTGAATCCCGTGATGGAATGATGTTTTTCTTGACGATAATTCGAGAGTTCATTGTCAAGTTTTGTGGGTTGAATAAAATGTTATTACTAACTACGGTTATTGAAAGTGTGAGGTATGGATCTCAAGCTATTGATCAGAACAATATCAAAATTATTGCGTTACATCATACACAAGACAAACAAAAGTTTACCTTAGTTCAGTATTCGACCATAGCTCGTTTGGCTGGAAATATGAGAGTGATCGTCCAAATTGAAATTTCGCCTTATTACTAAAATAAATAGACGAGTTCTAGAAAATGAGCTTTAGTAAATGATAGTTACAGAGATTGTGTAAGAATTTCTTCAGAAGCAGATGCAAAATTACCAGTAGAGAACATAGTGACCTCATGACCTATGGTAAACGTCCTAGCGCAACTTCATTTTCGTCTGCTTTTATTTCACTCGGCTGTATATTGATTTCTAGCGTTCTAAACTGATGTGTTGTAAATTCTAATCTAAACACCAAATTACTTCGTGACTTCAGACGCTTTACGACAGCTGCTCAAATAAAAATAATTAACGTTCCAGTGTCAATTGGTCGTTGGTAAACTGTTAAATCAACGCCAATGTTTTGACACATGCACTCTGCATTTTGGTATCCTATGATAGTAAAAACCTACAGTTATTTCACTTCGCTACTCTAACACCTTATTGCTAAAGGGTACGAGAGTGTATTATTTATAAAAGTCTGTTTGACTTTGGCTTGTTTATGTTTAAATTGAACTTTATGTACAGGGCGTAAGAATGGTATAGGAAAGTTGGGTAATATCTTCGTGACCGTCGTGGGTGGTTTTCTTGCCGATGCCGACGGTGCGGGGTCAGGGATCAACTCCCGGGCATGTCTTAGGTGACAGAGAGAGCAAAAATTATATTACACTACTAATATTAGGAAAGCAAATCGCTATCTCTGCCTGTTAATTACTATCTCTTTACCTGTTGTGTTATGACGAATCGTTATCGGTACCAATGTACATTGTACAGTCATGCATGTCAACGTACGCATGTTTTGTATTCCAGAAAATTGCACGTAACTTTAAATTTCAGATAAAATCACGAGTCACAAAGTTACTAATAAATACTTCGCTGACTAGTAGTGCCTCGCAATTTTACCCACAATCCTTCATTTTCCAGGACAATAAGCAGCCTATGGATTAGCAGGATAGAATAGATTGAATAGATACACAACAATATTCATAGATTTTCGTAAACACGTTTTATATTATTTTAGTGTGAATAAATATTAGTGTGTGCACGTGAATATTGATGTGATTCGTAAGCTATACAATAGACAGACAGGTAATAACATATTTCCAACAAAAAGACAATGTAAATAAACACAGTTTGCTACGAGTACTTCAAAACAATCGTAAAATTGCGCAATCGTGACGAATGATAACTAATGATCTTGGAGACAAAAATTTGAATACAAATGCTCATTAACTTCAGTGTACATTATTGTATTCTTGGACTATTAGATAATTGAATTAGGCTTTCTTGATCTTAGCTTATTTTGGTATTAATTATGCTTGTTAAAAAAGCATTCGCAGACTAATTATGATTATTTACGATTTGCTTTAACAGAGAAAAGTGTGTATAGTAAGTGTAACTGTGTAAGTACTGTGTAAGTACTATGCGATATTTTAGTATTTTAGGTTACTTCAACAATGCTTTCGTTTTGCTGTACATACGACAAAATTAAGATTGTAAGAAATAACAAAAATATTGGACTTGTTGAAACCATTACAGTATAAAGTTATACCTACAACCAAAGATTACGAAGGATGCGCCATCGCGTAATAAAACAACGTTTGAAAATGACCCCCGCGCCGTCATGTTTGCGAGTTGCGCTGGAGTGCGAAAGAAGATAGCACTTTTATGAGAGCAAAAGGGATAGCGTAGCGTAGGGATAGCGCGCGTCTCGCTTAGTGAGCGCAGACAGGCGAGACAGTCCTTAGGGCCGTCTTCACGGGGCCATTTTAGGGCGCGATATGACTCCTTATATATACATATAATATCATTGCCTACAACTAATCATGTAACAGTTTCTTAATGAAATATAATTTTGATGACGATAACTATAGTTTGTTATTCGGTGTGATAGAAGTAAAAGCCTGAGATTAGTCATAAATTGCATAATTATATAGCTGCAATAATTGCGTAACAATTTAACAACATGCAATGTTTAGATATCTAAACTTATTGTTTCTGTAATAGCCTAGCAGTCTAAGGGAGGTAGATAAAACATCGTTTTCGCATTTAGAAACATGATTGGTGAATTGTGAATGAATGTCTTATGATCTTCTTGATCTTATGATATAAGAGACATTCATACATGAAACTCGTTACAACTCTTCGTGAAGATTGTAAACGGCTAAATAGTTGTTTGGATGAACCAAATAGATAATAATTAAACCATATAGCGAAATTTGAATTCTATTGATATTTAAGATGCAATAATACGTTTTTTTTTAATACAACCGACTTAAACTTCGAATACCTGGATGACATCTTCATATTTTCTAGTAATTTTTATTTAAAAACCAAACTACTGAACCGATTTCGATAAAATGTATATGGGACCAAAGTACCTACCAAACAAAAAAATAATCATAATAATTGGCGGAATTATCGCGAAACATACAGTCAAATTGAAAACCTCCTTTTTTGATGTCTGTTGAAAAACAGGCTGCGTCGTTTTTTGGTAAAGCATTCATGTGTCATGTGTTCATCGTTTTGGTTAAAGAGTAAATATCTATAATAATATCTGAGAATTTCATCATCACTGTAAATATAATTTTGATTACTTTATTCTATGGATCCTATTTCCACTAACGTGACGAAGTTAAAACCATTTAGGATGAATAACGCATACTATTAGCATTATTACCTGCTACCTACATAATACATATTCATCACGATTTGAAACAGGTGCAGGGGTATTATAATAATTATTTACAACTACAAAGAAAGTTAATAAAAGTTACCCATTTATCGAATTGTTAAATGTTTGCCACTACAAACATATTCTCTCTCTTTATATAATTAGAAAACGCAATACTTGTATACGGTTAGAGCATTGAAATTTCTTTCAGAAATTGAAAAGCAGAGCTTTACAAACGAATGAAGTAAAAGTAATACAACATTCCATTACGTACTCGTAACTCAACAACGGATACTCGCATAAATAGATAAATAAATAGCAGAATCGGTTGTGATTCTTGAATAAAAACTGCAAACTGAATCAAAACACAAAGGCGAGGTAAGAAATGCACAAGCAAATAAATCTGATGAACGGGATGAGTTTGATTGATATTAACTAGAAGAAATTATGACACGAGAAAATAGACAACTAAACGAATAGAGGTCGGCGTTCTATCGATACTATAAAATTGATTACATCGATAAAACGACCAAGAATAAGGTTGTTTCAACGCGAGAGGCATAATTGAAGGAAATCCCGGCACAATGTTTTTGAGGCTGGATTTAAAAAACAACTTTGTTCACGAAAGCCTTGTTTGTGAGGGTAATAATTATTTTATTTGTTATCATAATCTATATAGTCTGATTGACAATGAGACAAGAAAGGTCACGGATTGAGTGATTGACACGATCAGGACCTTAGTAGGTGATTAAGTATTGTATGCAACTGATGCAGATATAGGAAATAATACACGCCCAAGGATGACCGTGGCGCAAACGGTGACATGCACGGCATTCGGTGTCACAATCAAACGACTGTGATAACACACACATTGTAGTGAAGTAATTGAACATTATGAAACTATAATTTACCTGTAATTTATTTTATCTTTTCAACCGACTTGACTGACAACCTTTGCCCTGACTGTCTATTCAATTTTCTTGACTCGATTTGACTGTATGTTGTTTTTTTTTAATGTATGTTACGCGATTACTCCGCCATTTATGAATTGATTTTGACAATTCCTTTTCTGTTTGGTAGGTGATAATTCAGAGGTGGTCCCATATACATTTTATCGAAATCAGTTCAGTACTTTGGTTTTTAAATCAATATTACTGGAATAAATCAAAACAACTGGAAAATAAGAAGATGTCATCCAGGTAATCAAAATTGAAGTCGGCTGTTCTTTTAAAAAAACTTATTGTATCATTACTCTTGCGGCAGTTTTAGATTTATCGATCATTGAAGTTGACGGAGAATTATTTTTCTTAAAAGTTCCCAGGAAACTGTTTGACTTGGAGGATCTAGCTCTCATTGTAGAAATGGTACAATACAAGCGTCAAGCTTCATTATATAGTGCATAATTTTCAAGAAATAATAAATATTTATGTTGACGCCCAAGATCAAGTTTTTGCTCTGCAGCTCTGCTACATAGCACTTAAGTGGACCTGGGTTCCTGCGGGTATGTCCTAAATCCAGAACCACCGGAGGACAGGCCCTCCCTATAATAGGATGCCTTCATCCAGCAGTGGACGCCATCCATCTCAACCATCTTCTCTTTTACGTGAAGTTGCACGTGCTAGAAAAGGACAGAGAAGTTTAAGCAGTGACTAAGTGAATCGAGATTATTTTAGGTAAGGCCGATAGACTCCATTGACGGTTGACCTAAAAACAGGTAAAACGCTGTCACTGGAGTCGAAATTGCGCTGGACCAAGAAAACTTAAAGAAGATGGATTATACGGAAGCAATGACATCGCAATAAGAACGAATTCTGTCTCACCTCATTTATTTACCTCACTTGTTTCTTCAACTAACAAGTAACTTTAAGAAAAAAATACTGACTTCAAATTAATACCTCGAGGACCAACCATCTCAGACCACATACCCTTTCAAATAGAAAAAGATTTTTCAAAATCTGTCCACAATTAACGGCGAATCGGTTCGAAGTCGGTAAAAAAAATGTTTATGTGGTACCAAAGCAATACAATAGCCCCGGGTGAACAAGTATTTACTGAATACGCATAGAAGACAAGCCAACTTATAACAAATTCATACCTAAATAGGAATGCACCTTCCAAACTGGTTGTTCAAGTGATTGTAGTCCAGTCCAACCAGCCGTAGGAAGACAAACACTGGATACTTGTGCGCATTGTACATTTTATGTGTACTCAGGTGGTACTCGACGTTCTCGTTGTTCCAAATATCGTCGCTACCCGTATTTTTACATACATTATAGTAACACGTTGAACCGTCATTCAATACGGCATTGTCTTGAAAATAAAGCACGTATCTGCTTACTTCCCGCTATCCCATCCCATTGTTAAGCTGTAATGTAATATTTTGCTTTCGCTGTACGAGTATCTTGTGGAGTATTGTGTTTCAGATAGTGGTTTGGATGAATTATTTTTATAATCTTTCTCTCTTGACACAGAATATTCTGTTCGGTCTTAATATAACCCAAAAATCATTCTCGTCCTTAGAGGATTTATCTTTCAATTTTTAATTTTGTTTTAAGCGGACGCGACGAGCGTGACGTTCGCCTGGTGGTAAACATCGCACGCGACACCACACGACTTCATAAAACTATTAGAGAAACTCCCAGCAGACGGCGACCTCCCGTGGCCCGCATGGAAGTCATTAAACCGACTTTGGACCCAAGTGGGCCGCTGCAGGAGCAACCTGGCCAAATGGGGATACTCGGACACCGAGAGAACACAGTGCGACTGCGGCGCCCCTGCCCAGACAATGTCGCACTTATCTCGTGTCCTCGCTGCCCAAGTATATGCACCACATACGATCTACACAGACATGGGCAGGCCACATCGCTCGAAGAACTGACAACCGATGGGGAAGAAAGGTTATTGAGTGGCGACCACGAACCGGAAGACGCAGCGTAGGAAGGCCTAAGCCTAGGGACTACGTGGACCGACGACATTGTAAAAGTCGCGGGCAACCGGTGGATGCAAATGGCAGGTTGTCGTACAGTGTGGCGATCTAAGGGGGAAGGCCTTCGTTCAGCAGTGGACGTCTCCGGGCTGATGATGATGATAATAATAAATAATAATAAAATTAATTATATTAATAAATTTATATTGTAAAAAACTTAGATTTAAGAAAGAAAATAAATATGTCAATAATAATAATAATAACTTTATTGAGCAAAAAAATAAAGACTGATGATGATGACAATCTACACAAGGCCCCTGCGAGGTCGCTATAGCAACATACTGGGAGAAATCAGTCTAACTCACTTTGATGGTTGTCTGGAAGAGATCGCTTTTAGCGATAAGCCCGCTTATGTGCCTATCTGTAGTGTATTATGTTTGTAATGTCCTTTCTATGGTGTCAATAAAGTGTTATTGTATTGTATTAAATACCAAGGATTATCGACTCGAAGGAGGAGCATCGCACCTTCTCATAAGAGAATACCAGCACAGATAACATAATAGCACTACATACATATGAACATAATAGCACTACATACATATGAACATAATAGCACTACATACATATGAATCAGTCCTATAAGAAAACGAGGCTAATACGTATATTTTTAGTAGCGCAGAATTGTGAACTTGCGGACAAAATCCTGTGCCGAACTGCACTGCGCCTGTCACCCTAAATCAAATCTCTTCATCTCCAGTAATCTCTGGTAACTTGTCCTTCAAACGGAAACATAGTAATGCTTGCACACTATTGCTAGGCGATTGAATAACTGGAAAAGGTGTGGTACTTTCCAGACAGACTCTGCAATAGTCCCATTGACGTGTGTATTTCTGTGTAGTACTCGTAACTTTATTAGAAACTGCACTATCACGGGCTACATACCTGATAACATACAGTATGCAGTAAAGTTATCTACTATGTACCAGGTTGTAATTGGTAGCTCATTGTTTACAGCGGTTTCTTATAACTGGAAAAGATGTGGTACTTTCCAGACAGACTCTGCAATAGTCCTACCACTACAATTTTCTCGATAGGTATGTTAAATGTCAGATAAGGGCAAAGACCTGCGAGAATCTTCAATGTCGATGCATCGAAGGGCGCCCACTCCACTTGGCAGATAAGAACAAAGGTATTTATAAAATTGCAATTGTATGTAAATACAATTGCGTATTCACGTATGTTACACTCCACGATATTGTGTACAATCAACTTTTCTTTGTGACGACGTTTCATAGTCGTCGATTTTGCAAGGTTAAATAAGGGCCTAATTGAGGTAGTTGTACTAAGACAAGTATAAAACTTATGTGTGTAGTGTATATTGGTAAGACTATAAATATATAAAAGGACATCTCCTTGTAGGAGAACCTAGTTGTCCTTGTCGGTTTTCATGTATTTTTTAAACTCAGTAAGTCTGTTACTAAATTGCGAACACGAATCTTCGTCACCGAAACACAATTAAGTATATATTTTAGTAATAACTAATATTATATAATTACCTAGTTGACGTTCAAACTAAATAAATAAATGGATTATAAAATCAATTTAACACAAACAATTTAAGTCATCAACATAAATTAAACACAACAAATAGTCCAACTGATGAAACAACCCACCCCTGACCAGCGACAATGATAAGATGAATGGACGGGAAATAAGCGCACGGATTTTGAAGACTATATGTTGAGCGCCAGCTCTCCACTCGCTTCAGTCATACTCTGCCTTTGCGACATGCGAGCCGTACGATACGACAATACAAACTTCTAATACATGTACATGTGTTCTCTTTTTGTCATGCAGTAATTAGATTCGCTATCTCTATGTTCCGGCAAATGTAATATGCATACTTTTAGCTAGGTATGCTCGATTGTGTTGTCTTGTTAATTTTGATCGATTTGCAAGCGCTGGGCCTGTCCATTCCATTATCACCGTCGCTGCCCCTGACTATACTCGGTGCAATGGTGCCCGTGACTGAATGATTATAATATTATAAAACTGATAAACCAAAAAATAAACAATCTTAATTAAAACAAACTTAATTATGGATTAGGTAATATTATAATAGTCAAATTAAAAAACATACTAAATGAAAAAAAACAGTATATCCGAATCCATACAATGGTGTAATAATAAACATCATAATTATTATATCATGTCGTGTGGTGTGACTCATTTTTTTACTCTAACGTAATCAATTCTTACCTACTAATTTATGTATACATGTACTTAAACATGTAGTGTAGTACCCTCCCTAGTAACACAAGTTTTACTAACAGGCCTACTATTTTCATAAATTTGCATACAATTAACATTTAACTTTATTTTTGTTCTAACAAAAACTAAGTACCTATATGACTCATGCAACACTTAATAAATCTGATAATTCTAATCCACGTGTATCTAAATCGTACTTTCATAATCATCATCATCAGCCAGAAGACGTCCACTGCTGGACGAAGGCCTCCCCCTTAATAGGGAGGGGTTGCCTTAATCCCCACACTTGGCGGGCGGCTTGGGGATCGCAGAATGCTCACCCCCGTTAACTTTGAGGACGCTGCTGGCCGTCCTCCGGTGGTTCTGGATGGATACCTAGGTTCATCGGTCGTACCTTCATGCATGTTCGAAATTAACATTACGAATTAGATTGTAGTTGAAAGGTTTCTTGGCACCTATATTGGTTATCAAGTTTCACTAACACAATAGGTGTAGAATATCTGTTTTTTTTTTTAAAATTTCCTTTCATTTTAATAACAGAAAGTCAAGTGAAGAAACTTGTCGTGTCAACTGTACTGAAATAATCATAATTTACCTATAGAAAAAAACCTGGGCGAATGTGGAGCTGAAAAGTGAGAAGAATTGAGAATTTTTAAATTAAAATCTATTTTGAGCCGAACACGGCACACAAAGTGGGATGAAAGCAGATTTTTTAATGTGGAACGAACTTTTTCGGGACGAAAATGGCATAAATCTTAATTTGGAAGTAACGCACTCTTTGTGTCTTTATCTTACTATTCACGCCTAAACGGCTGTACCGATCTTAATGATATATGGCAACATCGTCCATTTACATTATTATCTTGAGCATGGACATTATATAATTTTCCTCGGAAAAATTTAAAAGCGCGAAACATACCAGGCAAAATAACCTAGGAAAATTAAGCAATACCTCGTCTTCAAACAAAATAAAGGCTATGTAACGTAGAGATATTTTCAGTATAAGTAAGTAAGTTCTTAAAGGCCAGCTAGATAGTGTTAGAGTTAATTTGCCGCCCGAAGGCCTCTGACATGGCTGAAGGTTGTAGTTATAGAAATAATTTTACGTGTCATCCGACCCAAGGTAGCGCTCAGAAATAAATGTCACTCACGGTCACCCATCCGAAGACTGACCGGACCGTCCGTTGCTTAACATCGGTGATCGTTTAGAATCACCTAGACAAGCTACGCCACGATATTTTCTGTATGGAAACCAGAAAAATCAAAACATCAATATCAGTTTGAGATTATATGGCATTAATTAATAATTCTGATTTTTCTTAAAGTAAATGTAATATCGTGAATAATGAGTATATATGAGGTATAACTATATCTAAAAGAAAATAGTTTCTCATAAACTGTGGTAAAACAATTAATCAAAACCAAGCTTCCTGATGTCATACAATGTCAAATATTTCTTCTATAATGAGATGTAATAAGTCATGACATACATATAATTGCAGTAGGAAGACCCTTGAGAACTAACCTATAGGCAGTTACTTAGTTACTAAGCAAAAAACCAAGTCCAAGTCATATAATAGTAGATTATGCACAAAGGGAATAAAGCAGTGTCTTACGTCGCGGGCGGCATATTGAACCCTGAACGTAACGAGGGAGTTATATAGAGTCCTGAGTGAAGCGAGGGGTTCAAGCTGCCCAAGACGAAGACAGGCTTTATTACAGAGAAGCATACTCTCCTTTTTTTGAGTTCTGCTTATGGTGGCCAGTTCGATTTTCGAACAAACTTCTTTACAATGCCATATGGGTATTTTTTGACTTAGAGTTTTCCACGAGATTCCACACGAACTTGACGTTCCAAATTCAAATCACTTTATTCCTTAGGGAGTTTCATACAACTTTATATCCCTTAAGAGATAATGCTATACTTTACGTTGAGGTTGCATGATATGTATTTGGACATTGTCGAGCAGGTGGTGTGAAAATAAATAAATATACTACGCAGTATGTAGCCGTAGTTAGAAGTACCTACTGATAAAAACATTGAATTAAATTGGCATTTATATTCAAAGGCCGAAGTCTACCGAAAAGTATCAAGCAATGAGTAATAAGGCAATCGTAGATATACTACAGTCAAATAAAAAAAATAACACGGCAGGCAATATTGCACAACTAGGTCTTCTGATTGCCGAACCTTAGGAAATGTGTAGCCGAAATGAAAATGTGATTTATGAATACCTAATTGCTGCTAAATCTTATTCTTATATAACTTTTTTTGAACATAGCGAGCATTTTGAGCGAGGCTATTCATAAAAATGTCACGACATGAAAGAACTAATAACCGAGATCTAAGTAGCCGTAATAGGCGTAGGAAGGCCTCCCACTAGGTGGACCGACGACATTGTAAAAGTCGCGGGCAACCGGTGGATGCAAATGGCAGGTTGTCGTACAGTGTGGCGGTCAGCAGTGGACGTCTGCGGGCTGATGATGAAGTAGCCATAATGAGTATGTTTTAATGCCTCTAATTTATTTTGACAGTTATTTGCTAGACGTAAAAAATGTTTGAAAACTGGAGACCGCAGTTCGGTAGCGTTTTTGGCTGTGGCGCGTGTCCCATGTGCGGCTAGATTAAATGTAGGCAAACATGGGCATCTCCCATGCATGTGGGGGAGTGCAGGGAGGGCCAGCTGCTCCCTCTAGCAATAAAACAAATGCAAAGCAACCGAAGTCCTAAGTCTTGACTCACTTGAATTGCTTGACCGATAATTCCATTCTAAGTTTAGTAGTTCGCGCTGCTATTAGTCTTATTCTTATTCTTACGTCAATGTAGACTTTTCCCGCCATCCGCTCATGTAGGCTAATGTAGATGTCATGTGTTCTTTATATGCTAAATAACTCGAAACAGTTTGTCGTCAATTCAGTGAATGTACACTTTTAAATATATCTAACTAGTATTATATTCTATTTCAATGGTTGAGTTTATGTCATACACTTAGCAAAATGTCTTTGTAAATCAATCAAATTATCTACCGTTCGAGCATAACTGATGTTAGTATACTTTAACGCTGTCAATACTATGTATTTTCAGTTATGAATGTTCCAGTCTAGAGCATTTATATTTCCAGTATTTAGTAATTTTTTTATATACAATCATGTGACGAGACGAGCAAGACATTCGCCTGGTAGATTAGGCGTGATGCTTACATCACGCCTGCCACTAACAGTAGCAGTGCCAGAATTGTGAACCTGCGAACACAATCCTGCGCCGCACTGCACTGCGCTCGTCACCCTGAGATATTAGATGTTTAATCTCTTAATACCCAGTAATTTCGCTGGTAACATTGCCCTTCACAGTAATGCTTGCACACTACTGCTTAACGGTTGAATAACTGGCAAAGATGTGGTACAACCCCAGGCGGACTCTGCAGTAGAGTCCTACCACTACAGAGCTGCAGTTGCTATTCAACAAAGAATTTGCCAAAATATTCTACTGGATCAAGCTCTTTTCTGATAGCAACAGGACAGAATTTAACAACACTGTTTTAAAATATCACGGTTGTTTACTTAAGTTCTATTATTATCCCGTTTATGTGCCGAAATATCGGGAGCTCATTTCACAACATAATCACGGTAAATATCCCGTAAATAATAATAGAACTTTAGAATTTAACAATTTTCAGGTTTTATCAGTTTTTGTCGATTATAAATAGACCAGCAGGTCTAACATGCGCACCGCGAGAAAATTTTGTCGTGTCTTTATGTCATGCGAAAACGAGACAAACTTATACAGATTCGTAGACTTGTCCTGTTTTGTAGAATACTCGTAGAGAAAATTTTCTCGCGATGCGCATGTTAGGCCTGCTGACCACGAGGGTGTATCAAAAAATATATTTATAAATAAAAATTTATATGTAGTCTACGTTTTAAAGAAGTATAGTAATGTTATTTGATCTTTGAAGATATCCACCAGGGTGCGACTGGCACGTTGCTAAGTCTTTTCAGTATTTCGTATGGTGTAGAGTCATGGACCTTAACTCAGACTGAGCAGCCGCTTAGACTCCTTTGAAATGTTAGGTACAGAATAACTTTTTAGGTACGGAATTTTGCAGATGATAAATTGAAATTGGGCACGTCTACAATATACAAATATGTCCGTAAGCTATCATGTAATACGTATTAAAAAAAAACAACCGCTTCAACTTCGAATACCTGGATGAAATCTTTATATTTTCTAGTAATTTTGATTTAAAAACCAAACTATTGAACCGATTTCGATAAAATGTATATGGGACCACCTCTGAAGTATTACCTACCAAACAAATAAAGAGTCATCAAAATCAGTTCATAATTGGCGGAGTAATCGCATAAAATAAATACAAAAAAAAAAACATAAGTACAGTCGAATTGAGAACCTCCTTTTTTGAAGTCGGTTGAAAAGTAAAAAAAAACGTTTATAAACATACAGTTAGCTAAAAAGCTGGTATCATTACCACCTGTAATGATACGACAATGATCCAAAGCCTTGATACGTGACTGAACCTGCCCTTGAAAAGAAACAAACTGTACCTGGCTATTATATAGATGCGGAAGTTCAAATCACGCAAACTTTATAACCTTGACCCGGTTATTTGTTATTTACTTTCACTGCTTTTCACTATAAGTGCCTGCTTTTTAATCATCGTGTAATGGTGCGGAGCTATTTGCGGCCATAACACTAACATTGGCTAAATAGACGAATCCGACCTCGGGGCTAGCATGAACAAAAGAGAGTGCAATATATTTTATCTCATTCTCTCTCATTAGTCAGACGAATAATGATTGAACGCAGTAAAAAATGTGCTTGAAACATGGATGTGCGCGGCCTTAACACTAAAATTACGTAGCACTACTTATTATTTATTCTGTGCTAAAACATTGGTTTCTTAAAATGTCTTCCAGAACCTTAAAACAAATTCCGAACAAACATTGACCCCAATATTTTAGTTCAAACATACTTGACGTCTTCCTCCTGTCCTTTGGGAGAAAGAGTGTAATTTATAAAATTTCAGGTATTACACCAGTCATTTAGAAATTACGAGTAAAAAGCTTTACTAAACCAACCTATGCCTTTAAGGCCTCATTAACAAACGTGGATTATTCACGAAATAGTTATTCCGCCTTTTGGCTTTTTCTTTCTTTCAATTTTGTAAATCGATGGACAACGACAAACGTCGGTTTTAACAGGGGCTTTTAATAAAAGCATTCTAACGAACGAAAATAATAAAAGTCCAGGGAATATCTGAATCATATATCACATGCACAATAGGCTAGATGACTGATGTTTAAATCGTTGAAACCAATAGCTTTGATAAAGAATTTAAGTGAATATAGTATGTTAATTGAAAACATTATTTAAATCGGTTAATAATGTTCTGATATATGAGCGTTAAAAGTTTTTGTTAGAGATAACTCTGTACCTTTCCCACAAAACAAAAAATGACGTCACGCCTTACTTGTCAGAATAGAATTTATATGGCGTCCTGAGAAGTGACGTCACGATTTGCTGTTTCGCCTCTCTGTCTAGCATGATATTAAAATGCTTATAAGTTGCTTATTTTTGATCAGATTTTAATTTTATTTTCATTAATCAGCTACATTTATAGGCCACATTTGAATAGGACAATTAAAAAAAGTCATCCAGTCATCTAGCCTATTGCATGTAATCAAGCTTCATGGAAGCGCTAAGTGTCTACGAGACACACAAGAGTCAAAGGATAGTATAATATGATATATATTATGTTGATTCCGTTATTCAACCCGGATACGTAGAAGAAAGGCTGTTTGTTGTATTGTTAGTTGCTCAACCACGACCCTCAGTAAGGTTGCAGCCTTTAGCTTCAATTCCTTTCAGCATGTATTATTGATGCGAGGTCGAATTAGGTCTTTGGGCCAGCGATACTATAGAAATTTAGGCCAACGTATACATCTGTCACACCACTCGGTGCTATTTGAGAAGAATATGAGACTGGCAGGAACAAAACTAGTAACAACAAATACTAGAGCATATGTATGTCTGACTCTTTGACTAGTCTAGACTAATTTATCAAAAACATAATAGTACATTATGATACGAGTGTGCTATGTTGGTCATTACACTAGAGGCGGTATTATGCGCGCGAGCCGTAGGCGAGCGCGATAAGGAAGCCGAGAGCGTAATGACTAATAGCACAAGAGTTCCATACGACTGTTTTCGTCACACTTGCGAGGAAAAAACTATTTTTTTTTGATAATAATCAACCACACAGCGAAAACGTCAACAAACATTTGCGGAAAATGGCGCCCAAATCAGTAATGCGCGCGCAGGTTGGCATTTACTTCAGTGGCATAAGAACTCTTTGTTGGTATTACAAAAAAAACTGTAAGTATTACCCGGCTATATTAAGAGTGCTTCGTATACGTACGTCTAATTGCAGTCACGTACAAACTTGACTTTACCGGGTTATACCTATTATAGTACAAGTGCCGTAATGTAAAGTAAAAAGCACGCGTGGGTAATACCTTGGATTATGAGCCTAAAAGCGATGTAATAAGATCCACTTTACGAGCAAGTGTGATGAAATAGTACATTATGATACAATTGTGCTATGTTGGTCATTACACTAGATATTATGCGCGGCGGTATTATGCGCGCGAGCCGCAGGCGAGCGGGATAAGGAAGCCGAGAGTGTATTGAAACATAGCACAAGAGTTTCATACGACTGTTTTCATCACACTTGCGAGGAAAAAACAAACTTTTTTTGATAATAATCAACCAGAGAGAAAAAGTCAACAAACATTTCCGGAAAATGGCGTCCAAACCAGCAATGCGCGCGCAGGTTGATATTTACTTCAGCGGCATAAGAACTCTTTGTTGGTATTACAAAAAACTGTAAGTATTACCCGGCTATATTAAGAGTGCTTCGTATACATACGTCTAATTGCAGTCACGTACAAACTTGACTTTACCGGGACTTAACTTTACTTTACTTGACTTTGACTATAATAGGTTTATACCTATTATAGCACCAGTGCCGTAATGTAAAGTAAAAAGCACGCGTTCGTAATAGTTTGGATTATGAGCCTAAAACCGATACAATAAGATCCACTTTACGAGCAAGTGTGATGAAAAACATTAAAATACTAGACACTGTCAAATGCACAAAGTGCGGAGCCATATTCTCTTAAGAGGAAAGAAAGAAATATAAAATTAAAATACGTTCAAAACACTCGCAGCTTTTAAAAACAAGCAGGCGGTTCGATTGATGGCAATTGAATCCGGAAAAAAGCAATAATATATAATACAACCTTGGAGGAATTCACTCTTTCTAATATAACAAGCAACACAATAGTACGAAGATCCTACTAAAATCTGCGGTCCTTGTTCCTTTTCTTTGTCCACTTGGATCCCACATTTCGCTCTATAGGTATACTTTCATTTTATTTTTCATTTTGCCATGGTCTTTCTGGTATTTTCAATCAATTAATACGGCCGGAGCCACAATGTCGGCACGAGTAACATAATTTCGTCAGAAAATAACTATTGTTATCGAAAGCAATCGGCTTTGCTTCGTTTTCCGGGGTGAAGTACTCTATGTTTACAAACAAAACTGCACCGTACGATACTGTGATACGTTCGTTACACTCGCACGTGTTACGACCATTAGAATTCAACCAATCAACTGTTAGTATTTAAATAAAGTTTAGAATAACTAAAAAAAAACTGACAAAAACCGAACAAAAGCCAAGACAAATCTTTTACGTTTGTCTTATTTCGGGATGACAAGGAAACTCATTTTTTATCCGCGGAAGAGCCCAAGATAGAGAAGTTCTTTGAGACCGTCTAAATAAGAATTAAAAGTATAGGACCCGGGACACCAAATAAATAAATACTATCCAGGACTTTGAACAAAATACATCAATTTAAGTAAAGTCGTAAATAATGATAGAAATGTAAACAATATATGCAATAAATCATCCCGTGATTACAATTTTTATTTATTGTACCAACTGATAACATATGATATTTTGTTCCATTATTGATTTCTCGATTATTCTATGTATAAACGCGATTACGCGATATAAACTAACCAGTGAAACATTTCGTACACCAATTACATAAAGTTTTACGCATGGATAGGTAAATTCGCGTATTTACATAATCATATTGCGCGTTGCACTGTAACCACTAAATCTAGTAACTACTTCATTTCCTTTGTTAAAGGTTCAGGCTCTAAACTGTTATGGGTCTGGTGTTACCGCTGTTCTAATACTAACATCATTGTGTAGATGTAAAAATATACCTAGGCACATTATTATAAGGATCAGAATGGTTTTTCCTAGCCATTGTTTTTACTTCGCTCCAAAACTGTACCGTGCGATACGAATCGCTGAAACACAGGAAGCATTGAAAGACAGAGTCCACATGAAATTATTGTGAAATTCTTTGCGATTGCAAAAGAACTACATAAAAATGTTAAGAGCTAGATGTCAGACTACGTTTACCTCATGTTCATTGATGGCGTAGCGGAAGATACGCTTAGGTTAGAATAGCAACTGACTCTCAAGTAAAGCTGACAGAAGCGGAACACACACACTAAATTGACAATGGTAGCTAACCAGTACTAGAAAGTACCCTACCCACCAAGCTATAGTCTTTTTTCTCACTATACAACGTGTAACAAAAAGGTTCAACAATACTGAAGGGTCTGTAAGTACTCATCATTATAAACAACTTTTACTATGGCATCAACACTGAAAACGCGAAAAAAAAACAGCTGTTCCATACATTTTGTCCAAGGTCAATGAACTTTTTGTATGGAAAAGATGATTTTTTTCGCGAATTATAGTTTGGCCCAAAGATTACGAAGGATGCGCCATCGCGTAATAAAATAAAGTTTGAAAATGACCCCCGCGCCGCCATGTCTACGAGTTGTGCTGGAGTGCGAAAGAAGATAGCACTTTTACGAGAGCAAAAGGGATAGCGCGCGTCTCGCTTAGTGAGCGCAGACAGGCGAGACAGTACAGACAGTCTTCACGGGGCCATTTTAGGGCGCGATATGGCATATCTCCTTCCTTACATATATAATATCGGGTTTGGCCCCTTAGTAAAAGTTGTTCATAATAATGAGTACTTACATACCCTTCAGTATTGTTGAACTTTTTTGTTACACGTGGTATATTTCCCTTCACTGGCAACTCATGTTTTTCTTCGTCATTAATGTTACGTTATTCATATTCTCTCCAAAACAGTTTTTTAGTTAGATGATACGACTCCCTAAACCAAGTACCATGTTCCACATCTTCCTCATCTATGCCACACAGAAAGATAGACGGTCAAGCAGAGAGGTACGGTTTTGAATGCTATGTGCGGTGGGTTGTAGTAGTAGCAATAGTTATTTGTTACGCAAGGCTGCAAAGTTGTTTTTAATTTCGAGTAATTGTATTGAAACCCGAGCAATCGAAGGATTCTAGGATTGAAATTGTTCAAATATAGAATCCAGGTAGCGAGAGTTTCAAAAGTACGACTCGTCGAATATCTTTGTTGCGGTGTGCAACACACAACTTTTCAGCTCACTACAGCGAGGAAAATGCTAGAATCGTCATGCAGTGTCATGCTAGCCAGTGCGATTATTTTAAAAATGATGTTGGCGCACTGACATGAAATAAGTATTACTTATGCATTTTCAGTGGACTGGCGGTATAGAAAATAATTGAATAGAATGGTTCAAATTTTAAAACTCTTTCCATGCTAGCGGGCAAAATGCACTTTTGCACTCGGATTTTGATTGATAAACAGAATCTTTCCGAGCTTGCGAGGTGAAAACAAAATTACATGTGAAATCTTGCTACGACTGTCGTTCTGTCGTATAATCTTCCTCGTTCAATCCTCACCACGAAATGACCTTTATTTATTACTGTATTATCTGTGTTTAATAATTTGTCTGTTAACTTTGTGGAACCAACTTGAATGAAATGTGGCATGAAAGAGCGCCCAGCATCAGAGACAGCAATCTTGGTCGCCTTACAAATCATGGCCTAGGGCCTAAGACCGCCTCATTCGCGTGTTTTTTCTTGCCCATTTCGTTTTACGTTGCAAATTTGTCCTAGTTCCAGACCTAGTCAGCCTTAGGAAAAGTCCGCCTCTAACGGCCTCTATGCACCATGAAGACGGGATAAGAAAGCTTTCAGTCTCCTAAAATATGGCGAAACAGAACAATCGCGATAGGATTTAAGAGCTGTAACTAAGCTACGATAAAGAGGAGAAGCAATAAAGTTAAGTGATACGAATAGCACAATGCGACTATGCCATTTTCTTTTTGGCAGCGGATGCGTAAACAAAACATGGCCGTGTATCGCCGAGACAAACACTTGCCTTACGAACATTTGGCATGCTTGCAAATCGATTTTGGACGTGAAACTGGTATACTCGGATGACACTTTATTTATTTAAATAGGTAAACCGTTTCTGCCTACAATCGTTACCGTAATACTTAACAGCGTGCGAGCTGCGAAGCGATGACAGCATTGACAGCGGACCAATGAGTGCACAAATATACAAAAAATATTTTCTTAATTTTACTTTTAATCCAAATAAAAAATATATTATTTTTCAGCAAATATAAGCATCCGACATTTACACTTGTACACTGCACACGTAATTACTTGATCAGTAAAAACCTACACGGCACTGTGCGCGGTGGTAGCCACAACTCCCGCCCGTCAAGTAGGAACATTTACCTACTACCTTATTTTTTTATATGTGTTAGTGAATTATCAACGATTACTTTAGAACTAGACCTTTAATTGGTTGAACTAATTAACTAGTAAAGCGATACCTATTTTGAGTTTCAGCAACTGGACAAACGCGTGTCCGGCCCTTCGAGTCCAGTTGGTGAATAACCCAAAAAAACAAGTTACTAATTAGTTAGTATTCTTACTGATCTAGTTTGTAACCAAAGCGTAATGATTTATTAATTTGAAACGGCGTTTAAACCTCTTCTGGTCACACTCATTACCGTTAACGAAAAACACGCTACTATTTTACTAGTCGTTAGACTTCTTGATATCAAAATTAAAATTTGTTTGGATTTGTAAGATAACGACCGTCGATATTAATTCAAATCAAAGTTATATAAAGACGAAGATCTTGGTGAAACACGAAAAGACCAATCATAGTAAAGGTAAACTACTGAAAATCCTGTTTAAAACATAACTACTAGAACTATTGGAATTGGAACTAAATAGTTGATATACTTTTACAATACAAACATTCGCAAAGGACTCATAAATCCTATAATCTATAATTCGAATCATGAACGACACATGTCATGTTTAAAAAACTCATGTCCAATTTATGAAGTGGTTTCCAAACCATATAAAAACAAAATATTGCATTCGGCTTGTACAAACTGCAATGCACTCGAATTGAGTTCAGATTCAATATACTAATATTAAACTCTACGCTAGAATAAATAGAGACGGTAATTGTATTCTCGAGAGAACTCTTAGATTATGATACGATACAAAGTAATACAAATAGCTGATAAAATACAGTTTGAAATTGAATGATGGCCAAAATAAACCAACGCAGTTTGAAATGGTTACAATTGCATCACACGCACCATAACCAGTATGGCGATTTAAAGCGATATCGTTAATTCAAGGCTTTTGCTTTGAGAGCGTAATGGATGGCCGACATATTTCATGTGGTTTCAACCCGTATCTATGTTTATTTATAACATCTGTGCCACTTTAAACTCAAACATGGACTCCATCAGTAAACCACATGACACGGATTAGTATTGGATGTAAAGCAAAGATGTCGAAATACATAAATAGCAAACGATTGCTCAAATATTATCTGTACCTATTTTTGTTTCAATTTTACCAGTGATGAGCTGTGGTGCTGAAACGTGAACTGGAGACTGACAATTGGATTCAATTTCACAAGTTCAACGTCACGTAGTAGCTCACTGAGCGACGCATCGCTAAGTGCAGGTGGCTCCAATCACCCAAATATCTGGCTGAGTAACGTGACTAGATAAAGATCAACTGTTGAACAGAAAATGTCCAATAGTTGACTATGAATATGATAAAGAAACATCTATTACTCCCAAAAACTTAGTTTACCTTATGCCCTCTAATCTCATCTGAATAGCAACATCATTTATAGAAAATCTTTATGATCCATGAACATCAATGTAGACAGAAAGTGTCCAGTTACAGTAAGTCTTAGGCATGTAGAATAAATTACCATAAAGTCACGCGCCTCATTCACATGACAGACCAGACATATTACTAAGCAGAAACAACAGCAGAAGATCATACAAAGTCATCTAACAATGACCTTCTAACGAAATTGGAGGTAAGTCAGTTCAGTATCAACTTTACACGGCATCAAGACCTTACCGCCGAAAGACAAATGACCAGACTGAAACTACCAAGTCAAAGTAGAACAACTACAGCACAAAATGGCTAGGCCTTGGGAGAACTCTCCTTACAATCGCCTTACAATAGTGAGGTTCGTTCCCTGGCCCTTACCAATCAGTTCTTCGGAATTTATTTACGGATTTTAAAGCTCATACCGTTGCCATTGCATTTTGGACATCTATAAATCTGTGCAGTTTACATGGAAATAGCGTGATGTAATCTACACAGAGTAATAGGTAATCTAGCAGCCTGCTACGTGGGTATAGCTCCCAAAATGATGGACCCCATGCATTCAGGTCATGGGGAATGAATGGACCCCATGGAGACATTCTATGGCGATATTCAACCCTTGTACCTATAAAGTAAAACCCAGCATTTTGACAACATGTGGCGTCGGCTAAAATAAGTAAGTAATGTATTCATAATTCCGTACGTAGCCAAGGGTAGGTTACAAAAACACATTGACAAAACATCTGGAAAAGTCTTGTTAATAACTAAACACCTCGAGGTGGCCCTGGCACCCCATGCGGCGTATAAAATTGAATTGGTAACAGTTTAAAAATACCAAAAACAAAACGTTAATAATAAGAACATGCAAGGCATGTGTTGATGCATAAAGCTGTCAACTTTAAAACGCTGCTCGATAATATCAAAGCCGAAAGTAAAAAATAAAGGAGTAATTCCGTTATGAAAGTAACAAATTATCTAAAGAGTAGTGATTCACATTCGGAACCATGAATGGAACTTTCGACAGGAAGAAAGGTCACGTTTTGAACCAATTCTTTTCTTGCATTGATGGAGCTTTGTCATTGCGAAATAGAAAATAGACGACACTTAGGTATTTAATTAACGGGTAATACAATAAGTATTGAGAGAAACAAGTAGATACTTTACAAAAGCGCATTGGTTATGATTTATTTTTATTATTTATTTTTATATCTGATAAAATCTGATAATCGCTTTGGCGTCATCATTATTTTCTAGTAATTTTCTACATCTGCATGTTTCTTAATAGTATTACGTACTATTATTTCTTCTTCAGAGATCACTTTTAGCGATAAGGCCGCCAATTGTAACACTAGTTTTAAGTTCCTTTTTTGTGTTGTGATCATCATGACTGTTATAATTTCTTTTGGTGTGTACAATAAAGAGTTAATCTATCTATCTATCAGTGATATTAATACAAAGAAATGTGGATTGATCTTTTAATCAAATTCTTTTGTTGAATCGATGGAAAAAAACCTCACAGGGGTAATAGATATAAAAGGCGACATATAATTCACCTAATAAAATAGAACTCTGATACATTGGAAGAAGCTCACCGATGCGTACACCGATCGTAGCTAAATGAATAAACTAGAATCGTGATGAAGTGATTTCTATTTGTTAGCGATTTCGAATGAATGTTGTTTCCGTGTTGGGATCAAGCTCTCAAATGAGATGTCGGAATACACTGGTATTTCATGACAGTTTTAATTTTATTTAAACGAGCCAGGCTTGCAGATAAACCAGCCTAATGGTGTCAGAATTCGTGTAGTTTGTGTGCTAGCATACGGGACACGAGGCATAGCCATAAAATGCCGCCGCCTGAAACTAGAAGCGGCTTCTGAGAAGCGGAAGCCCACGACATCCACTTCTACCGCGTGCAGAGAGTTCAAATAAAATGTATAAAAATTTGAGTCCGCAGCTCGGTGGCACCGTTTTGTGGCTGTAGCGCGTGTGCCGCACCGAAAGTTCTGTACCTAACTCAATATTGTGTTTAGTAAGTTTTATTTTTATTTTCTTTGGTTCAAAGGCTCAATTATTGAATTTCGTATGAGCTTTCGTACAGAAAATTACTTACTTTTTATGTTTAACGATAGGTCTTGCGATAAAATAATAGATTCATTTGATACCCTGGTCAGAAAGTGCGATCTGAGAGTTCAACTCACACCCAATCAGCACCTATCTAGTTATTTTATCACCTCCTATGACACCGGTAGCGTTGCCAAATAGTTTTGGCTTGGGCAAGATGTGATGGCGCCAGCGCCACGGGTTAGAGTGAGAAGATCCAAATTGATATATTTTTAGCCAAATAACAATGATGAATACACATTGCCATAGTTAGACAATTTGCTCAATTAGTAGACAATTGTCATTCAATTTTGCTTCTTTTATAATAAAGTGACCGTATACAGCATGTGGGTTCTCTCTTGTTGGCCAGACAGCGGTCGGCCTTGATCAACGTGTATTTAAATCGCGTCGCAGGTCTGTAAAACACTATCTTTTAAGGAAATGAAAATATTTTATAGCGCTTGGTCGCATTGTAAAAAAGATATGGTAATTAAAGTTTCCAACCAAATAGGCCACATGCAAGTCGGCGAGAAATTATTTGGCATCAAACTTGGCATCTACTGCCAACTGTGTCTTACGCATAACCATAACTACGCCAAGCGATAATAGTTTTAGTGCTATTAGGTATTCTGTGGTGCAGTGGTTACTTCTTTCCGACACCTTCAGGAGTTTGGAAACATCACGAAAACGCCATACGGTGATTGAACAATTATTTCCGGGTTTCGTACCCGAATACTTTTTTAACGGAACTGCCTTTTTTACTAGACGATCTATTCCCTCAAGCACGTAGAAATGTAAAACGGATTCTTATTTGAGTGTTAGGAGTTTTACGTGAGTCTCGGAAACCTTGTTTAAGGCTTGTATTTACCAAATTTGCCCCTCGCAAAATCAAATTTATTTAATCAAATTACTATATTTAAAGCCCAAAAATACAAAATGTTACAGAAGAACATCCGTCTTAGTAACTTCTGTGGATGAAAACACGATTGATTATACTTTCCTCGATAGAAAAAAATAACGAAACAGTGTCTATTTTTAAACCATTTTCAGTTTTATGTCCTAATTACAGCACATAGTCACATAAAAAAAATATGTATTATAAGTTAATAGTATTTTGGAGAGCATGCTGTGGTTCAAAAGTTATTAATTTCCATACTTTTCAAGTAATCCGAGAAAATCTTCAAAAATCGAAGTTTGACACGCACGAATCAGCGTAACCGCCATATTTTTGCTCCGCTAAATGTGACTCTACCTGATACAGCTTTAGACTAATGATTGATCTCATTAAAAAGTGTGCTTGAAACGTGGAATACCCGGCCTTAAGTATAGAGAACCAGTTCAAAAAGTAATCTAGATGTGGTACTGTCTTTAATCACATCGTCACCTCAAGGTGAACGGTGGCCAAGCCTGTCATTGACAACAAACACAATAAAAAATCATATTCCAGCAAAACTAGTATATTATAACATGTGTACGCTAAATATTTTTCAATACAAGATTAAATGTCGCAGGATACGGCCCTGAGAGGTGAGATTAATAGATTCCTGTTTCTTTAAGGTCCTTTTGATCGAACGCCTGCTTATTGGCAAATGATTTCTTGCATAAAGGTTTGTCACGAGGCCGACTCGCTTCCGGTTCGCCATATTAGTTTATTTATAGCGCAGGAAGTACCGTCAAAAGCGGTTTCTTAATCTTATGCCATGCGCCACTGAGCCTTTTCCTGTGGCCACACTTCCTCTGTTTGCGTTGCTTGTAAATTGATTAATTTGTTGGTAAATGGTTATGCAGTGATGGATGATTAGTTAGTGCAACGAATTCTTCGATTATAAGCGGTTAGAGATTTGAGCGCCGTATTTTTAGGCAAGAAACGTAATCGTATTTCCAAATGTTAATAATAACATCAGCGTAGCTGTTACAAGAATAAAAATATAGAATAAAAGCAAGTTAAATTTAGGATTATTATAACTTAAATTAAAGGAAGGATAACAGAAACTTGATTGCAAATGTAACCTAAATAGCATAATTAATTTATTATTGTATTTGCTATTTAATGATAAAAATGACGACAGGTATGTTAATCGAAAATTGATTTGATCGAAAAACAGAACTGCGTTCATGAGTTTCAGACTCGTTGGTAAAATAGAAGGTCATATTAGTATTATGTGATTTATTTGTATAATCAAATCTATGACTGCACAATAAAAACTGCATTATCTTCATTTAAATCAAAAGGAGTACGAGGAGGAGTCCTTTGAACGATAAATTAATAATACCTGGATGACATCTTCATATTTTGTAGTAATTGTGATATAAAATCCAAATTACTGAACCGATGTTGATAAAATGTATATGGGACCACCTCTGAAGTATTAACCTACCAAACAAAAAAAGAATCATCAAAATCAATTGGCGGAGTAATCGCGTAACATACATACAAAAAAAACATACAGTCGAATTAAGAACCTCCTTTTTCGAAGTCGGTTGTAAAGAAAGTTATTCATTATTTGCAGAAGTACTGACTCATAAGATTTAACAGCATAGCCGTTTGTTTTTATTGTTAGGTATATAGTTATCATGCATTTTAGGAACTTGATATGGGTCAACAAACAACTTTTACAAAAAAAGAATGAGTAACGGTCGGTAAACGAACTACGCAGTATCGAAAGAGGTCAACATATTGAATTTTTTTTCTGAGCTTAGTGACCGTAGAAAATTAACCCTGTGAAACATAATATGCCCAGGTATTTCAAAGTCATTACGAGGATATTCGTGAAAGAACCAAAGTCACCGACATAGCTCGCAGGGTTTGCAAGTTGAAGTGGCAATGGGCAGGCCACATCGCTCGAAGAACTAACAAACGATGGGAAAGAAAGGTTCTTGAGTGGCGACCGCGAATCGGAAGACGCAGCGTAGAAAGGCCTCCCACTAGGTGGACCGACAACATTGTAAAAGTCGCAGGGAACCGGTGGATGCAAATGGCAGGTTGTCGTACAGTGTGGCGGTCTAAGGGGGAGGCCTTCGTTCAGCAGTGGACGTCTCCGGACTGATAATGATATCAAAGTCAGAATGTTTTGTCTGCAAACAGAATATTTGAATGATGGACTTCACTTTGACTTACTAAGTGTGACTTTGACTGTGACTAAGACTCATTCGACTTAAAAATCATCACAAACTTGATAATATAATCTAATAATAATCCTCATAGGAGGAAAGAAAAAAAATGATATCTTCTTGTCGATGATGATTAAATAGAAGCCTTTGATTAAGTACGAGAGAGAGAGCTAGATCCTCCAACATAAAAGCAGTGCTACTAAAAGTATTTCTAGGCTTTTTACTAACAAGCAACAAGCAAGAAGGCGAACAGTAGGCCTCTGTATGACAAATAAAATTTATAGAAGTGCATTAAGTTCATTGACCTAAAAGGTAAGAGTTGATGTTATCTACCTGTAGAAGATATCGTCTTTTCTATAGCCCCTAGTCTCGGTCTCGGTCGGGACAGAACAGGTTTGAGTCGTTTATTTTTGTTACGTTTCGACTATGAAGTGCAAGATGTTGAATCTTCAAAATAAGGATAGTGTAGGATAGGTATTAATAGTTATTAAAACCCTGTAGTCAGTTTAATGTTTAACTATGTAATAAAACTTTAAGCTTCCTAGTTTTTGTAGCGCTCTATCAGGGTATTATGTACCGTGGTCTAGTTGTTAAAACGTTTAGCAAAAGTACAATCTTGGAAGCCGATTTAACCTACTTCTAAACTGCTTATCGTTTTAAAATTACGTTATTGTGATCTGGGTGACAATAATATTAACTTGACTATCGAGCTGATATGAAAAAGGGCCCAGAAAAATGATAGTTGAACGCTTCAACATAATAATAATAATTAAAAAATAAATAACAAATATATATTTAGGTTAGAAAGTCATTGGTACTTTGATCTTTAATGCAATAACAATGAAATTAATTATTGAAACGTAGGTATGTATATGATCAAGCAGCCACCCACGAGCTCTCCGCAGTGTTTTGATATCGATTCCAATGTTTTTGTACAAAACGATATTTTGGTCAGTTCAATTTTAGTTACCGATGTCATTGACCCCAAGCAACTGAGAATCATTCTCGTTTATGAGATAAAAGCCTAAAATCTGGGTCCGAGCCAGTTCTTGCGACATTATCAAACGGTTCAGGCCTCATCACTGGTATTATGATAATATCATTCGTTATGCTAATGTTATTGACTAACGCAGTGTCGAATTTGTTATTAGTTTGACCAAACGTTGAAAGTTAGGTACCACGGAACTCTATTATTTAACGATGACGAACTCAATTCAAAAATAGGCCCAACAAAATAAGAGTAGTACTCTTTCTACAGAGTTTTGGCGCCGAGAAGCATATCGTCGTATTGTATTTTTATTATCATCATCATCAGCCTCCCAGGCAATTGGCTAAGACATAGTAAGGACCACAATATCGTATCTCAAATCCACAATACCAGAGTAGACGTAAAAGGATGGAAATGAGGAAGGAACCTTTATTATCATGTGCAATATATACTTCATCGTCATTGAGCTAATATCATATAATAATATAATATAATAATTGATACTATTTAGTTTTTGTGACTAATTTAATTTATTTTTATTTTTTATATTGACTCTATACTTAAGTTTGACATATAAATTGATTTATTTTAATTAATTTCTCCTGACATGTATTTATTATTATTATTATTATAATAAAATAACTAGCAGAGATTATATTGTCATTGTAATTGATACAATACTGTACAATACCAATTAATAGATTTGTGTTAAAATTATATATTACTTAATTATTTGACCTGTAACAGATGTTGCCAATAAATTGATTATTGATTATTGATTATCTATAGAGTCACAAACGTGCAAAAAAAAATGTCCGCGGCAAAACTTGGCGCACGCTATGCAGTGCACCGACTTGAACTACGATAAGACACAAGCGCTCAAGCATAGATTGAACACTATACAAGCGACATAACGCCTAAATTCGAACAATTGTGGACTATACAATATGCTCGTTTAGTTATGTACAACGGCACTCGGACGTTTTTTGACCGTTTTCACTTAGAGATTGCGACTCTTTAGATATTAGCTCAATGTCCGTCGTACAATAAAAAAGTAAACTTAAGATACCAAAGTTTACTTTTTTATTGTACGACGAAGTATACATTGCATATGATAATATTATAGGTTCTTTCTTCCTTTCCATCCTTTCCAAAACATTAAAAGCAGTCACAGAAGACGAAGATGCTTTTATATTTATTAGATAAAAAAAATTTCGCTCGCCATACAATTTTGAAATATATATAATTACATTATCTTCGTCATTTGCGCTGTCAATGAAACGTATGAGTAGCGATATTGAAATATTTATGTAATAATTTTTTATATTTTTATGGTATATTAGATACACTGACTGACAACACACAGCTTTTGGGGGGGTTGAGTGGGGTTGGTAGAGTCGGGGGAGGGGGGGGGGGGGGGGTTCTCGGGATGATTTAAAGTAGTGAATTTTGGATTTTGTTACCGTACGCGGACGACCTCTAGTTCAATATATTATAGCATCGTTCATCATATGTGACGTCGTTAAAGGAGCTATAGGTAAAATCTGAGAGCCGTGGTAGCTGGATGGGAGAAGAGAAGACGCGCTTGACAATCGTGAGAATGTGGTTTCGATATTGGGCCCGTACCACACAACAAAACAAAACGATAACAAACTATACAAACAACACAATACAATACCATAACATCACCGGAATGTTGTTATCTAATCCTAATAACTTTAAACGAGCAATTCCTGTATTTAAACTATAAATTGGTTTTGCGCATCTCGGAAATGGCTCGAACTATGTCGATGAAATTTTGAACTTAGATAAGGTTTTGCTTTTTAAGTTTACCTACATAGTTGTTTTTCTTGTTAAAACGAAAAAAACCGAGCAAACCTCGGTCACCCAGGAACTTTTTTTATTTGTCTAATGCCGGTCACTGCGTACAAATATTCATAATGTTTTTGTTTTATTTATACGGGAATACTCACGTTTAATTAAATCGGATACTCCGACTATAGTTTCGATCACATCCGGTGACCTTTTTCAAAGAGTGAAAACTGAGACCGACGCGCGTACAGCTGCTATTAGCAGATGCACGCCGGGCGTCGGGGGAAACAAAAATGTTTCAAAACCACGTCAGTTTTCATAATAAAATTCATAATGTTGTCCTACACTTTTGGGTTTGCGTATTCGTGCGAATTAAGTGACCGGGGTTAGACAAATCAATGCAGGCACACAATAATCATTGAGGCAGAGTTCGCGGAACCCTTAATAATGCAGAGCAGTCACAGACATGTGTTCGGTGTTGATAATCTTGTTAGGCTCTCTCTCACGCGTGGCGTGGCGTAGGTACGCAGCGCCTTACTAGCTAATTGTGAGCAGCAGTAACTTGTTCGTACATTTGCTCGTATTTGTTGATAGAGTAAATTCCCAACAAGGTATAGCTTGGAAAATTAAGTTTATTATCTACTTCCTTACGCTACGATATTTTTTTATTGAAAAGGCGATAATTTTCTTTATTAGGTTTTGTTTTTACCTTTGGTTGTACTCATTAAGCTATTTTTTAATGTAGTGAGTGGATGATTGAGATTTTTGTCTGGTGGTAATGTTAAGCATCACGCCGGCCCATAACAGTAGCAGTGCCAGAATTGTGAACTTGCAAACACAATCCTACGAATCACTGCACTGCGCTCGTCATACTGATATATTAGATGTCAAATCTCTTCAAGTCCAGTAATTACTCTGTTAACATTGCCCTTCAAACCAAACACAGTGATGCTTGCACACTACTGCTTGGCGATTGAATAGCTGGCAAATGTTACAACATGCTTTTAGAACTAGAGCTTTCAGCATTCTTACATGAGGTTCCTCCACTATGTTATTTTTTTTGCTGTACTTGGGACCTAGATGGTTATTTTCCATTCAAGGCGCGGTTTAGATTTGGGCCTTAATTAATTTTTAGTCAGTCAAAATTAAAAATAATATTACCGTGTAGTGGGCAACCACTACCACATAATAAATAATAGTACTACGTACACTAAAAAGCTTCTTAATTTTTCTTATTTCTTTTCATATTTCTTTAACAGCATGTTCAGCTCGATAGTTTTTTTTGGATTTGGATAAATTTTACATCTCTATATAATTTAATTGTATTTGATTGAAATACAAATTCTTAATTTACCACCTGTTCTTACACATCACGTTGTGTACGAATGATTGTTAGTAACGATATAAATATAACCGAAGAATCAGTACAATCTAAAATTCTGTCCATTTACATAATTTTATAGTTTGCTCTTCGTCTAAGGGCGTGCTTAATTTAGAACATATACAAATATTTACAGGTTTGAATTATGGAAATTCAGCGGAAGTTAGAAAGTTGTTTTAAAAAATATAGTAACGTAAAATACTAGTATGGTAATTTACAGAGAATATAAATAATCAAAGCGCTTCACACTCAACATCTACAGACACGGGTGTCCCAGTAATGGCAGTAGGATAACTAGGATACTCTCAGTCACGACCAACCTTCATCAGCAGCCACTGCGTACACTGCTGGACGAAGGCCTTCCCTTAATAGCGAATATGCATGTGTTTCAATTATTAAAAATAATAGGATAAATGGAGAGTTTAACTGAACCTGATGCTTACGTCGCAAAACTAATTGAAATCGGCTGGTAAAGTTCTGAAATATAAGCGTTCAAAATATTTGGGAGGGAGTTATCTGTCTCTTTCTAGCAAAACACGTGCATAGTATATATAGACTTTGTTTGGAATCGTTAACTTTGACGTCATACACCTAGTATAGTGCTCACCCTGTCTAACATGAAACTAAAATGTTTATAACTTCGTTATTTGTGCACATATTAAAATTTTACTTTCGATCATTTATTTTGTTGCCAGTCAGCTTTTTTTGAGTCAATAAAAAACCCATGCATATTCCATATCTATCTATATATATAAAAGGCTCTGTCCTGACTGATTGACTGACTGACTGGCTGACTGACAGACAACGCACAGCGCAAACTGCTGGTCGTACAGACTTGAAATTTGGAGGGTGTATTCGTCTCGATGCGTAGGTGTGTACTAACAAAAGGATTTTTAGAAATTCGAAATTTGGGGTATAAAACGTGAATTTTGGGAGCGGGCCGAATTTCTATCGTACGTGGACGAAGTCGCGGGCGACCTCTAGTTGTGCTATAATCCCCACGCGTGGCAGACTTGGGGATCGCAGATTAGTCACCACCGTCAACCGAGAGGACGCTGCTGCCCGTTCTCCCCGTTGGTTCTCTGGATGCAGTTTTAGGACCAACACTACAGATTAAATAACAGTACCTACGCAATCATAATTACACGAGTACATTATTATACAACATACATATCATACGTCGTCCAATACAAACTGATAACTAAACTGGTTTCTTTTGTTTACGCTCAAGGCGCTGGTAAGATAGGATAAGAATTACAGATAAGTAATAAACTGACCGATTAGTATTCTTTGCTGCTAAAGGAAATGTTAATAGGCACTCCATTCAAGTATTTATGACAATGGAGTTCTGTGCGCAATTCTGAGAGCGTCTCAGTTCTTTAAAATAGTTAGGTAAATGCAGTGTTTACCGTAGTTTTAACGCGTGCATGTTAATTGAATGCCATCAACAACAGCCTTTCAGTAATGGTTGTCCTTGAAGGAGTTGAGATTTTTGAACATGTTCCAAAAATTCAGATTCCTGTAACACTGCGCACATGCGCCGGCGCATGATTCACGAAAATGGCCGCTGCAACAAGATGCCAGTCGTAATCCAGGCCATATCCGAGAGCACCGCAAGGTGTCTGTTCCTACGTGACTTACCACACGTTAGGCCTTGCCTTAGGCAATCTAGACTACACGTTATAACTGCAGTTAGTCATTCTCTTATCTACACGTAGATCATATTACAGTAATAGGAAGATAATAATTATATCTCTAGCTCATCCAATTACAGCTACGTATTTGTCTTTGTCATTATGGACTTCACATAGTTTCATCATTCTGCGGATTTCTATAAAATTGCGTTGGTGACTATCCAGAACAAAACACGAGCTGACGAATTTTATCGTAAACTAATATTTTATTAATTTTCTTTTGTGTTTGCGTTGTAAACAATTATCATATTGGGCTAAATAAACAATGGATAAGCTAGAACTTTAAATATAAAAGACTAAACAAGCAGTTTAAACATTTTCAACACGCGTTACTTCTTCCGTAAGTCAAACATGTCCTAAATTAGCATGACCAACGCATTCTTCTGGTATCGGAGCTACGCTACAGCCGATAATATTGGGCTGTTTGTTCACCTAAGTAAATATGAAGTCCGAGTTACTATGCTACTGTAAGTTCACAAAAAATGTATAGCAAAGAAAAGTTCTGTGTTATCTGGATGTCTTCAAGTTGCGAGTGAATCGTTTTCTTCTAGGCAAACGTGCTCTAACGTATGCTGTATCTTCGTTTAATATCAGACGAGATGGCAGTCAAACACAAGCCATTAAATAGTAAAATAAAAAGGAAATACTGAATTCGTATTAATAATAAGTAACGTTAAAAAAACCGACTTCTAAATAATATGGGACCATCTCGAGAGTATACCTATCAAATAAAAAAAGTTTTTTTTAAATCGGTCCACAATTACCCGAGAAATCGGTGAACAAACATTTTAAAAAAAACATACATACTGTCGCTAGTAGAAGATAAAAAAAAAGAGCCGTCTAGTTTCCGCAGTACAAATCGAGAAGATCGATGCAGATCGCTCGAGTTAGCTTGACTAGGTGTTTCTGAAAGATGACCGAAGACAAGCAACGGACGATCTGGTCAGCCTTCAGATGGGTGACCGTGAGTGGCAAGGCCTTCATCCAGCAGTGGACGTCTTCTGGCTGATGATGATGACATATTTTAAGCAGTCGCACCTGAGGAGACTTAAGAAGTTGTAGATGGACTCTATGAAAAGGAATATTTTGTGAAAGCCGTAGATATGAGAATGTAGAGATGACGACTACAGACGATAAAGTGAGTCGGAGAGGAGTATGGTGCACTTTATTGAGATGAGGGCTGATACAATAAAAATGCATATGGGCAAAAAGGTGATGATCCATAAGATTCTAGACAAAGTGTCCCCAACGTAGGCGATTTATCGCCATTTACGCTACTCAGGACGAGAATCAGTGATAAAAAATCTGAAAAATCTAGGCTACCTTAGGGATAATTCCTGTTTTTATGTAAGGATACAAATAAATAAGCTGATATGAACAATTTTTATTTATTTATAGCGATGTTTTGGCGTTCAGGTACTACTTGAGGCTATTTTTGGTAAATGCTGAAAGTCGGCTACTTTAGGCTTCTAATGCTGTGAAAAATCGCGACTCTGGACCCTCCACTGTTGGCAACACTGGAGACAAATCGGAAGCCAGTCGGAAGCTAATACTCGTACTTAGGATAGTACGTGCTTCACGTAATGAAGGTACTCTTTTGGCCTTAATTTTAACAGCTCGCCTCATTTCCGCGTTCCCAAGTTCTTCAGCTATCAGCAATTCAATTAACTTTTTGCCTGTAACTACTCGATACCGAGTTCAATTACTCAGTAACTGTTAGTTAAACTATGGCTCTGTACTGTAATGACGATAATTGCAATGGGAAGACTTCCACTGGTTTCGTCGAGAACTCTTGCTTTGTGTCTAACGCGTTTGATTGTGTTAAATGTTCTTTCACGTGAGGAAAGCGTTAATAGACGATGGAAAGATTATTCTGATTCTATAGTTGCATGTATGTAATCAGAGGCCTACCAACAACAAATAGACAATTACCACTAATGGTATATTTTGCATTGAACTTTACCTGGAAGTAGAACAACTGGACAAAATTCCAAAATCGTATCATATATGAAATCGATTCCAAATAGGTAACTTTTTTATCGTAAAATACTCTTTTATCGTCTGTAGATGTCTTCTTAACCGGCTTCATAAAACGAGGCTGTATATTCGTATTCGACTATGTAATAAGGTTTGAAAAAAAAAAGCTCCGTCTCCGATTTTAAATATTTTTTTTTGTTTGAAAGTTACTCTCGAGGTGGTCCCATAACACTTAGTTTGAATTCGATTGTTTTTAAGTTACTTGGTTATTCGATAAAATACTACAATTGCTGTTCAGCTATGTCCAAGGAAACGACTATGAGACAAGTAAAAGAAAAACAATATAAAAGGTGCTACAAGTTACAACCTTTATTTATATCTTTATATAACTACTCAATAAAAACGTTGCCTAAGTTAACAAACGTGTGTACACATATTTTGAATTGCGATCCAGGTCATAACTTAAATTAATGCTGTTATCATATTTATTCATGATTGTAATTTGTATTGTGTGCTTATAAAAAAAATAAAAAAAAACATTTACCATCTGCGCAATACAAAAATAAATGCGCTGTACCAAATACCTATAACGCCATTTATCTTTAAGCGGCGTTTTTAAGTAAGGCCGTAAATTATTGGACGCACGCATAGGTACCTACCTATAATGCGAAGTAGACCAGTCGGTATAAATCGTAGTTTTTCCATATAAATAAAAACAGTACCTATAAAAAAAGGAAGATAAACTTTAAAAAAACTAAACTATAGAAACTAAAACGAAACTAAACTAAACTACAGAAACTATAAACTCGAAACTATAGTCGGAGTATCCGATTTAATTAAACGTGAGTATTCCCGTATAAATAAAACAAAAATGTGTCAAAACCACGTCAGTTTTCATAATAAGATAAACTTTAATACCTACCGAACATCTGGTACCTAGCAACAAAATGTTACTTTGTGAATAGGCCATCAGTATAAACCTGGATACCTAGATATTCGTTCTACTTCCTTAGTAGGCAAATCGTAAAACTGTCCTCATTTTTTAGATAAAGTTAGGAGGAAACGGTTATTTTATTTTCACATATCTTATCTATAAGTTTTGTTTACGCAAGAGATTTTGTTGTTATGTATAATAATTATGTACCTATATTGTATACTCAAGAAAACACTGTTGGTAAGTACTTTTACGCACCTATAACAGCGTTACTTACAATATAAAAAAAAACAACATTATCCCATAAGAAAACTAAATAAGGGAGAGGCTTCGGCCAGAAGCGGCGGTGCTCTGGCTGATGATGATGATACCCAAGTTCAGGAAATAGTCCCATCCACCCCGGTGCCCCTGCCCCAATACCGGGACAGATGGGAAAAACTGTTGCATCCACCCCGGTGGACCCGGTGCTTAACGGGGTGGATGGCACACACCAAGTGCCATCTAGCCCGGTATCGTTTATACTTATATTATATAGTTATAAACCTATAAGCTGAATTTTATAATCACAGATATATTTAAATAATCAGTCTTAGACAATCCACAATAATACTCTAAACTATACAATACTATATTCATCATTACTTTATTTATAATTATTGGTCCCAACAAAGAAGGAAAATTAATAACTGTACAATAGTACATTTTGATACAAGTGTGCTATGTTTGTCATTACACTAGAGGCGGTATTACGAGAATGTAATGACTAACATAGCACAAGAGTTACATACGACTGTTTTCATCACACTTGCAAGGAAAAAACAAACTTTTTTTGATAATAACCAACCACACAGCGAAAACGTCAACAAACATTTGCGGAAAATGGCGCCCAACCCAGCAATGCGCGCGCAGGTTGACATTTACTTCAGCGGCATAAGAACTCTTTGTTGGTATTACAAAAAAACTGTAAGTATTACCCGGCTATATTAAGAGAGCTTCGTATACATACGTCTATTGTAGTCACGTACAACCCGGTCACAATATCTGTGCACCTGACCTCGTGACGTCATATCGGCGGTCTGGGTACGGTGTGAAAAAAAGTTTTTTCGAGAAATGTGGAGGTAAAAAAAATTACGAACCTTTTCAAATCAATTTATTATTGATGAAGGGTTTGTTATTAAAAAACAATAATAACATAAATAACAATAAAGTGAGGTGCACAGATATTGTGACCGGGTTGTACAAACTTGACTTTACCGGGTTATACCTATTATAGCACTAGTGCAGTCATGTAAAGTAAAAAGCACTCGTGCGTAATAGCTTGGATTACAAGCCTAAAACAGATGTTATAAGATCCACTTTACGAGCAAGTGTGATGAACTTATACCCACAACACAACAACACAATCTCAAAGCTTTTCATAGAAAAATAATCTCTACCTATCCTAAAACACTTATATCGAGGCTCTCCTTACCTTAAAACCGATGTAATAAAATTTTACGAGCAAGTGTGATGAAAAAGTATTTTACTACTCAACAATCAATTATAATCGTAAATAGGTAGGTAGGTAAGGATGATACAATGGATGAGCGAATTATGTGTTACCCCGTGTGTGCAAAAATTAATCCTCGTAGCCAAATTAGTTTGGCAACCTAGTTTGGACACGAGGGAACACCGGTTTTTCTGTTGTCGCTTTTTTTTTGTTTGTTTTTTCTTCTTAGTTATTTTACGCATAATGCGCTGGCTGTGGCACTACATTCCGTATACCAGCCACTGGATTATCACAAATCGTAGAAAGCTGAATTGAATCTCAGAATTCATTCAACGTTTTATTACCTTCTCCGTACTTACGTACTCCAGAAAGGTAACAATAACAAGGATTTAGTATTAGGTGGCAGGTACTATTATTTCATCTATGGTATTATTCCGATTATGGCAATGGCATAATTCGAACAAAAGTGCATCAGATCTATACTCATGGTCAATGACAATTATGATTTCATCTGTTTCATACATTGAGCTAATATCTAAAGAGTCACAATTTCTAAGTGAAAACAGTTAAAAAACGTCCGACTGCCGTTGTACATACCTATACGTGCATTATATAGTTCATAATTGTTCGAATTTAGACGTTATGTCGCTTGTATAGTGTTCAATGTATGCTTGAGCGCTTGTGTCTTATCGTAGTTCAAATCGGTCAAAAAGTTGGCCGAGTTTTGGCTCGGATATTTTTTTGCACGATTGTGACTCTATAGATATTAGCTCAATGGTTTCATACAATGATACTGTGTAGGTATATCGATGGTTTCGTGATTCATATTAAGCTGCCTTCACAAGCCACCTCTGAACAATAATTTAAAAGTCTACGCTGTCTGGTTAAGCCCGACTTCATAAAAGGAGGTTCTCAATTCGACTGCATGTTTTCTTGTATATTTTTTTTGTATGTATGTTACGCGATTACTCCGCCAATTATGTACTGATTTTGATGATTATTTTTTTGTTTGGTAGGTAATATTTCAGAGGTAGTCCCATATATTTTATCGAAATCGGTTCAGTAGTTTGGTTTTTAAATCAAAATAACTAAGTAAGTAAGTAAGTTCGTATAGGCTGCGTGGCCAGCCCTAGTCTCTCAGAGTTACTCAGAGTTAATGTGCCGCCCGAAGGCCTCTGACATGGCTGACGGTTGTTGTTATATAGAAACTAGAACAAACAACTGGAACCAACAATTTACCGTGTCATCCGATCCACGGTAGCGGTCAGAAATAAATGCCACTCACGGTCACCCATCCGAAGACTGACCGGACCGTCCGTTGCTTAACATCGGTGATCGTTTAGCATCACCTAGACAAGCTACGCCACGAGCGCTACATCAAAATAACTAGAAAATATGAAGATGTCATCCAGGTATTCGAAGTTGAAGTCGGTTGTATTTTTTTAAAGCGTGTTATGTTTATTACTTTTAAAAATAAAATGTTAATTATACATCCAAGGTGCCTACTACCTGCCTTGAGAATAAGATGCCTAATGTTTTACTTACTATAAATATCTAGGTATCCTAGGTAGGTGTTTATATTCTGGCTCTTATTTAATTGAAGGTGAAGGTTACCAACAATTGAAAATTAAAGTAATGCTTTATACTGCCTTATAGCTCAGTTGGTAGCATTTCTGCCTTCAGAGCAGTAGGACATGGGTTCGATTCCCACCCAGGACATACATTTATATGACGAACATTGATGTTCTGTGTCTGGGTGTAGTGTGTATTATAAGTATATATTTACAAAAAAATATGTATATAAGTACTCTATCAGCTATCTGGTTTCCATTGTACAAGCGTTGCTTAGTTTGGGGCTAGATGGCGCTGTGTGAAATGTCCACCGATATTTTATTTTTAATTAGAGGTAAAAAAAAGAACACCACTAAATTTTTTGTTTAAGAAATGATTAGGAAACTTGATAACTGTCTATATATATGTCTATACATATTCAAATTACCTTTATGCAATAAAAGATTGACAAAGACTAAAATACCAAACAATGTGCCAGTTTTTGTAACATAACATTGAAGTGATAATCATTCATCTTTTTATTAGAATATTAAATGGAGTCTTTGTAATTTTTGCTTTAATTAGAATATAAATGTACATCGTTTTGAATAAATGAATTTAAAACCACCGAAGAGATTTTTATTTATATTTATTTACCGTGAGATTGGTTTAGAACTTCATCTCTACCCGAAGTATGTGTTAATGAGATACCTTTAGGTAGAGATAGTAAGCATTTTTTTAAAGATGAAATTCCTATCAAAATTACAAGAGAGAGAGAGAGAGAGAGAGAGAGAGAGAGAGATACCAAGAGAGAGAAAGTCTAGCATAGGCCACTGTAATGTGTATTGTTGCATATACTAATTATATATAGATGTATTGTTTTGTACACTTATGTATATATGCCATAAGAAAGTACATAATATCAGAAGTTACAGTACAAAATCGAGGACAAGCTTTGTACAACAAGGTAATGGCATGGATATTAAAATAATAGCTAGATTTGTGATGCTAGGTGTTACAAATTAGCCCATTCAGTTATTCAAGGCTGTCTGCAAGACTCATTTCAGTTATATAGGATACTCATTTATTTTACATATAGCTTTTAGCTAAAATATGTACAATTTTAAGGTTTAACTTACAAAGTGCTCACAAGTCATAAATTTAAGTCATGAATTGAAAAAAACAAACAACTAAAAAGCAAAATTCTCTATTTCATTTACCTACTTAGATGAGATATTTTTTCCTTTTATTTCGATTTTAAACCAAACTGCGGAACCAATTTTGATAAAATTACTACCTATGGGACCAATCTGAAAGTACTTGTATCCTTCCTAATTTAAAAAATAATGTTTTTTGTTAAATATCGGTTTATAAATGTCAGAGTTCAGAAGTACCTAACAAACATAATTTCCTCCTCTTTCGAAGTCATTTAAAAATAGTATAAAAATGCAGTGCTTCTACTGGGTTACGAGCTAGGGGTGTACTAAGCCGAAAGAGGACCATTGTACATTGTACTCATCATTGTGAGCAACTTTTACTAAGAGGGCAATGATAAATGATCATGAATCATGAAAAATGAATCTGCTAGGTATTCCATACATTCCACCAAGAGCAGGTCAAGAGTCAATATATTTTTCCATGAAACTGCTGCAATTTTTCCTGATTTTAGGGTTACCCTTATAGAAAAAAAGTTACCCTCATTTTATTGTGTACACCCCAAGCTTAAAACTCTGTCTAAGAAGGAAGCAAGCCATTACTCATGAGTCCAATGGACGAGGAGATTCTTTGCATGGACACATAGTTTAGCATTCGTTGTTTATGTATTTGTCGAGAGAGTACACTGCAAAAAAATATTTTTTGTGAATGTTTATGTTTTAAAATTTGTACCTATTATTTGTAATAGACAGCTACCTACTATTTACTGTATGCAAAGAGAAACTTATGAGGGTTAGTGCTAGTAACTGTGCCAAAGTATTAGTGGGGACTGAGTCACCCTGAGATGTTTTACTGTTTATTTTGAAACGTTGTATAAAGTTTTTTTTACCTCCGCTTCAGATTGATAGGTAAATCATCCAACATAAGGAAGATAAAAGATAGACTTCTGTATTTTTTTATTTTATAAGGTAGTTAGGTAGTACCTAAATTAATAACATGTGTATGTGTTTACTCCAAGTCATCAAATTCTCCCATCTACCTAAGGTACAACAACAATGTTTAATGTATTCTTATATGTAAAACAATCGGTAAGATTTATAATCAAAAGGCGTCGAGAGCACTTTGTAGGTGTCTACTGTTTATAGACTGGTACCTACTTAGTACTTAGGGTTCATTAGTGAACTCGTTAGCAAGTGTTGCTAACGAGTCAAGTATTGATAAGCTTAAGAAAAGTAGCTCCTATTAATTAATCATTATTAATAGAATAAAGTTTTATACGTAGAGCTACAGCGAGCGACAAGTACCTAGATGAATAAACAAAGAAATATATCTAGAAATACTTATATGTCTATACGAACAGGTTCCTACGTATTGTAGGCAAGTGGGATTTATTGTATTTTTACACCACTACGCAGTGTATTGTAGTTTAATATTTATGCACTAATAATTTTATAAAAGCAACGTACTCACAATATGTGGCATACTATGCTCAAACAGCTGTTGAAATTCTCCTTTTCGAGCTCTCAACTCCCCGCCCCAATCGAAATCAAAACACAACACATCTGTTTATTTAGTTTCTTGTTAATACAGTCGTTATAGCTCAGATATTATTAGTTCAACTTATTCGCAATTTATCCACGCACAAATTGAATAAATTAAACGCGAAACAGCCGCTTTTTAACGTGATTACAACATTCATCGGCTGAACTGCGAACGCACAGTAGTCACAATAAATAACGCGACACACGTCTCGTTCGCATGAGTCCAAAAAACTGTCTAAAATATTTTCAACATATTTTTGAACGAATGACAACTAAAATGTCATATGTCGAATGAACATAGACTACTGAATGAATAAATAGCATAGACAAACTGACCAATGGCTGGTGAGGAGTGAAAACGAACGAACACTATGAGTAATCGTCATGAATAATACCAGTGTGGGAATATTAATCTCCCAAAAAGATTTAGTATCGACTAAAGGTACATGTCGTGAATCGCGGGCTATCGCAGCCACGCGCGGGTGATCTCGCGCGGCTAAGGTGCGCGCAATACTCACACTATGGAAATGTATGGCGCCGCTTCAGTCGTCGTCCGCGCACGTCTTTCGCAGACCTCGGAAGTGGCGCCGTACATTTTCGTCGGCCGAGCACGTCAGCCACGTGCGTCGGCCGCGATGCGTGACAGTATACCTTAACAGATAACTGACAAGAAGTATAGCGAGGTAAAGATAGTTGAGGGAGCAGAAGTTTTTCTCAAGCCAACTTGATTTGGATAATGCGATTTGAAATTATTTACATTTATACATAATACACACATTATTACTTTTTGTTTTTTTTATATATATTTGTTTGTTTAGATTTTTATCTACTCAAAGGAGTAAAAAAAAAACAAAAATTGAATTGATTAGTTTTTTTTGTCTAAAGAGACAAACATATTAAAATACCAGTTGCTCGACTGTCGAAGTTGTGAGTTGAGTTCGGTGATCACTAATTTTGAGCCCAGTTTGACTAAAAACTCGACTGAGCTAGCCATGATCTTACCGAAGTTACTTGGAGAGCGCGATTACGTTCTGATAATCTCGGAGCGGTCGGCTGCGAAGCAACGATCGGTATCGTCCGTCGCCCATCGGTACTCGGCACGCGCAGGGGCCGTACCATCAACGATTATTCCGGGACCGAATAGGGCTTAGATGCTGACGCTGCGTGACTGTGAATTTTATCGCCCCGCAATACGGCTAGCGGTCGCGCAGCGTCGACAGCAGAGCCTATTCGGTCCCGCAATAAGCGGTTCACGGTAAGACCCCTGGTATTGATTCCCGCTCGATACGATGACGTGGTGCTGGTGACGGTTAGCGTTTTCGCCAATACCTAGTTTAGTTGTTTCTCAGAATACCCAGTTATCTTTAAGCCCCGAGTACTTGGTATTGGATTGATAAGTAGTTATTGAAACTGTTTACGGTTTGCTTCACAACACTTATATAAGAAGCTTCATATATAAGAAATTATATGTACCTGTTTTATGGGTAAATTAATTGACGCTGGCATCTTTAGTCTTCCGTCCATTTTCATTTCGCAAACTCAAAAAAACGACGGAAAATAAACGCAACAGCTATTCATACTCAGTCTAGAGTCAAAAATGACAGTGACAGCTGACAGTGACATTGACATATCTGTAATTTTTGACAGTAAATTGCTAATATTTGTTCTCTCTGTGCTTACATTAAAAATAAAATATGTTTTGACCATGAATAGCTAGCTTTGTGTGTCAACTTTAAAAGTTACGAAATATGTACCTTGCGGTTTTTGTTTTTACTGGCAATTCTAAGGATTTCGGATGTAAGTGTGCTGTCAGGTCTTTGTGCATGTGTGCAAGTAAATTTTGAATGTGTTGTTGTTTTTGTCTTTGTGTTAGTAGTGCGTGGACGTCATCGGGGTTTGTTTTGGCTATTTCCACTCAGTACCATCTTACGTCGTGCTGTGAATGCATCCATATAACACTAACAATAAAGCTTACTGTGCCGTGCGCAAGTGAATAAAGGTGTGGTTTTGTCTTAATGTTTCCATGTGTTCTATGATTACAAGGCAATGTACAGTGATATTATTACGTTCCCAACTACGAAGGAAAACAGAATACCGGATATTTTTTTATGATAATTAATGTTAAAATCTTTCACGTATGTACCTACGTTAATAAATTGCAGTATTTTTTAGTACATTATATGATTTATTTTGATGTATTTTTTTCTTCTTATAAATTCCATCCATATTATTGCCAAGACGCCAAGTGCGTGTCATAGTATGACGTTTAGGATTCCGTAGCAAACACATTAGGGAGCACAGAAAAATAACATCAAGATTAAGAAGGGATAAGGAGGCAGAAAAAAAGCCATATTAATATTAGAGGTACTTATGGGTTCCCTGACCATCCTATCACAGCTGTGACTTGAAGGGGTAATCCAGGGAACGGAAATCTTTCCGATGGTGATGTGAATACCCCTGTTGAATATTGTGAACCGTATTGTAACAGGCAGATTGAAGGTTACGAATTAATATTAAAAAAATAAAGTTTTATGTAGGTATGATATATTTTTTAATAATGTAGGCAATTGGGCATTTAACATAGGATTTGGTACCTCCATGGATTGTAGGCATCGTTTTTTAGGGTCCCCCGCACCGTAACTAAGTCTACGTGGGTCATCTATATAAATAATTATTTATACCTTTATATATATATATGTATATACTTATAAGTATATATATTTTTAAATCGGACGATCGAACGGACAGACGATATATATATATATATATATATATAATGGATACGTGATCCGCTTACCAAAATAAAATGATCTAAATTATGATAAAATGTTTTTTTTTTTTTTTTTTTTTTTAATTTTTTAATTGTAAGTGTATAATTAATTATACAAGGATTAAAAATATTTATACTTATAAGTAATAACTATATTATTAATAAAAAAAAAGCATTTTATCATACTTTAGATCATTTTATTTTGATAAGCGGGTCACGTATCCATTATCATGGCCGATACCTAAAAAAATATAAATATAAGGGTAGCTGTATATTTAAGTCCCTTGCACGTGTCAAGACTTAATTCTAGAGGGGTAGGGGGGTGGCATATCCACGACGGACCTAGACAATAATTACATGAATAATGAAAGATATTTTATCTATTGTTGGTTGCTCCGAGGTCCGTGCTTTACAAAAGGAATGTACAATATACCTACTGAGGATTTTTATTCTACTTATATCTAGCTCTTCGTCTATACTCTGAGCAGACCAAGTTAAGGATGATTTTATGATAGGTACCTACTTCTGCTGTTTATTACACGGCGCTTGATAAGAATGCATCAATATTGCGCGACCGAAGTGAGTCAAAAGACGAATTAGAGCGGATTTCACGTCGTTTGTAAATAATAGGTAAACCATAAGTCAACACACACGTGAGCGTAGCGAGCGCGAAGCTGTTAAGATTTTTTGTCATGAACAAATTACTCCTTTCAAGTTCAATGATGAAAATTGATATTTAGATACATAGTTCATTCATAATAAAAAAGTATGCTTCAATTTTTTTTATAGAAATGAATTTTGGGGTGAAACAGGGGATGGATATGACACTAATATTATAAATACCTACGAAAGTTTATCTGTGTGTAGGTATGTTTGTTTCTTCTTCATGCCAAATGTCTGAACGGATTTTAATGAAACTTGGATTGGAGATAAGTAACTCATATGCCGGGACATAACGGGGATAACATTATAACAACATTATAGCATTTTTTTAATACCTACTCATCTTCGCCATTTTTCATCATTACGCTGTGGAACCGCGTGGCACAGCTATTACACAGCGACAATGATAAGATGAAGGGACGGGAAATAAGCGCACGGATTGTGAAGACTATAATTATGTTGAGCGCCGGCTCTCCACTCGCTTCAGTCATACTCTGACTTTGCGACTTGCGAGCTGTACGATACGACAATACAAACTTCTAATACATGTACATGTCCTCTTTTCGTCATGCAGTAATTAGATTCGACATCTCTATTTTCCGACAAATGTTTTACCTATGCATACTTTTAGCTAGGTATGCTTGATTGTGTTGTCTTGGTAATTATGATCGATTTGCAAGCGCTGGGCCCGTCCATTCCATTATCCCGTCGCTGATATTAGGTACATACAAACGTGTCGGTTTATTTACCGCCGTGTGAAACCGGGGCGGATCAGCTAGTAAGACAGGTATAGTAGGTAGTAGGTAGCTTAGTAGACACTTCGGGTGCGAAACCCTAAAAAAGCGTAATTTTATTTTATTATGTACTTTTCTCTATGAGGTTAGGTACTTTACCTACATAATAAATTTAAATAACATACTACTATAGAGGTAGGAACTCTAGACTCTACCCATGATACCTACCTACCTACCTTTACAGAAGTCTAGTCAATACCTACTACATATCCCTATTCCAATATACTTTGAATATACCTAATCAAAGCCTATTCCTTAACTTTTGAAATAAGTAAGTAGGTACCTATTCGAATAAGTATTTCAAAATTCTACCTACTCATATCTCCCTCCTATAATATCATTGGGTGAAGGGCTGTACGAATTACATTTTAAAGTGCAATAAACAAAAGGTGGTGTTTCTTATGACCCATAAGTCAACATTTAAACATAGCAAAACAAAACGCCATCAAAATCACAAGGCACGAAAAAGACCAGTCGAAATCAACTTGCTGAAGTCCCTTTTACAGCATACAGCAGCTCTGAGACGCATTAGAGCGACCAGAGCGAAGAAGTTGTGGCAGCAGCACGCAAAGGGTGTATAATAGCAGATCATACTTACGAATGAGAAAATCTTAACTGTAGAAAAGAAGTTCAAAGAAGCTTCTGAGAAGGTGCCATCATCAGGGAAAGAGGCCATCATCCGGCCACAGTCATAGTTGTATGGTGGGGTGTTGTTAGACAAGGTGGTCACAAAGCACCACGATGATCATATGGAGACTGTTGCTACCGAGCCAAACTTTATTTTACCAAAAGCTTTGAATATTCCAACTGGACCATTCCACACAAAGCGAGAACCATGGAATGTTGGTTAAAGGACAATTGACCCAATTTTATGGCCTTACATTAACATTAGCCCTCCGATAGTGTCAACCTCCACCTATTGAACTACAGACTATGGGAAGATTTAGATGTGAAAGCCTGCTTTGAAGATTTAGATATTGTGGCAGCAGTGGCTTCAATACCTGTGAAAATAAAGCATGCGGCAATAGACCAGTGGCCAGATCAATCGAAGAAGTGTGTCAAAGCACTAGCACTAATAATTTGTGTTGTATCTAATTATATCAATATGGAATGTATTTTCGTTCTTTCTCTTTCTTCCAAATTTTTATAAGCGGTTCCATTGGCAGAACATTGAAGAACGGTCACACCTTAGAGTATCTACCCCATTTGTAATTATAGCTTTGCACAACCACCTCTAAGAAGAATATGGTGCGTTTGGGAACCAAACAAATCGGCCTTTATTATCTTGTTTTGGGGCCCGGAGCAAAACTGCTTGAACTGAATCGGTCCCTGCCCGTGGTCCACCTACACTGTTCACCTGGCTGTACCAGGGGCATTTTTTCTTTCCGTGGTCCACCTCAAGATAACTAGGTGTACCAGGGTCTTTTATTTCTTCTCATGGTCCACCTTAGTTCACCTGGCAGTACCAGGGGTAATATTTTCTTCCCGTGGATCACTTGTATTATAGATATACAGGCTGTGCCTAAATACTAAATTTTACATTTAGCTTCGGTCACTTTTAATTACTTTCTTTAGGTCAAAGATAATATACTAAGTACTTTAGGTAGAATTAGTTACTATGTAGTAGACTAGTACAGGAAGATCACAGAACAAAAGATATGTTATATAATTTATGTCTTATTTTACATCAAATAACAAACAATGTTGAATGATCGAGTTGGATGGGTCCATGCCATACACCACAACTAGTGCCGTAAATAGGGCGTGACAGCAGTGCCCAGGCACAGGGCACTGGTCCTGAGGGGGCGCAAAAATTACCAGAGTAGGAACAAGTTTTGAATATTTTTTGCAAGGATGCAATTATAGGCTGCTCGCACCGGGCACATGAAAGGCTATTTACAGCACTGACCACAACACAGTTTGTTCTTAAAAGTAACCTAGCTGAACATGTCGTGCACTTGGCAATTTCTTATTCAATAATTGGTAATAACAATTGGTAATTGGTGGTATCAGTAAGCCAGTTCATAGTAGGTAATTTATATAAATAAAAACAAGTTTTATTAATAATATGATTTTATTATTATTCATGTAAGAGACATAACTAAAACTATGAGTAACTGTCAGTCCAGGTAGGTAACAGAAGTTTTTAATATAAAAACGTTTTAAATGCTTATGTAAGTCATTACATTATTCAGTGAGATACATCAGCTTTGTCGGCAGTTGTGAACCTCCCTAGGTATCAGAATTGTTGTTTGTTTTCTCCTTTACCTGGGCTGAGCACCGGCATCATAAATAAAACAATAAAGAAGCATTTATGCGGTGGAGGTACACAAATAAGCAAATATTTTACTCCTGATATCCTTGATCTCCTTTACTCATGATGATGGAGGACTCCATAGGTTATAATTTCTCCGGAACATTTCTATGATAGCCTGCGATTTTCCGATCCACTCATAAGCCACATATTGAATCAGCAACACCATCATCCTAAAATTCAACTCAATAAATCTACAAAATTATAGAAAATCAAACAAAAGCAAAACAAATTAAGGCAAGGACGAGACAAATGCTGCGTTCCGTAATGCGCTAAAAGTGATAATATCGCGAATCCGACCAAAGTCAGAAGTATTACTCAACCAAATCAAAGTCCTTATATTTTGTGACTATTAAATTTGGTCGGATTCGCGATATAATCACTTTTAGCGCATTACGGAACGCAGCAAAAGGATCGACACAGTGTTGCCTTCTCGGCTACTATAAAATATGCTAAGCTGATAGTCATTAAAAAAAAACACAATTGCTTAGGCTAAGCTGAACTACTATAAAATATGCTAAGCTGCTTAGGATATTTTGATTAGCTGATAGGCGCCAGGCCGAGCAGTGTAGACAAGGGCGTGCACTCACCATCATCATCATCTTCATCATATATCGTAATGAATCGGTTTTTTTTAATGTCACACCCAAGTGGGTATATACAATTTAAAACAGAGTTTGATATTGATATTATTTTAGTAGGGTTAGTATGAGATATCTATTAAAAATTTGTTAGTATTTTATTAGTTAGTATATTATAGTAGTTAGTAGTTATAGTTGTTTTTATTTGTTATTATAATGTATCTGTATAAAAACCGCCTATAGCGCTAAAATCCTCCTCCAGCTGTTTACATTCTTGCCTGTTTCTGGCAGTTCTAGTCCAAAGTTTTCCCGCGATTTGTATGATGTCTTTATTCCATCTATGGATTGGTCTGCCTCTCTTGCGTTTTTTATCTCTAGGGGTTAGTTGATATCTGTGCCCATCTATTTCCGTCTAGCCTGTGTATGTGGCCAGCCCACTTCCATTTTAGTTTTTAAATTTCTTTCATGACATCTTTGCCTTTTGTTTTCTTTCTAATGTGTGCGATTTAAATTCGGTATTTTAGTTTCACGTTTATATAACTCCTCTCTATTCCTCTCTGAAATATTCTCAGCTTTTCTATTTGTTTTTTGGTCAAAGTTCAAGTTATCTTATACGACTTTATAATGTTTTTCGACTATATCTTAATCGTGGTAATGGCAATTTGGATGGAGATAGCTTATTTCTCGGAACTACAAATTTTACAAGTTATTTTGTATCGTCATCATCATCATTATCATCACGCGGGTGAAACTACGGAGAGCAGCTAGTATTGTAACAATTATATATTGAACGCAGACATTTTATAAATATGTAATTAACTTACATAAGTCAAATTCAATGCAATTTACAATTTTAATATTAAAATAAGGTACCGGACTTGAACATTGTAAAAACTTCTTAAAATTAAATTAAATCTATTTAGATGTATAATTTAGATGGATATTGTTTGTAGTATCTTATAACAGTCTATCTTATCTCGTATCAGTATCTTATCCAGATTCGTCCATACAAATAAAGATAGCTAATTTTAGCAAATAAAATTCTGAACTGGCAATCCTGTTGGTTAAGTCCAGTCGACTCAGACTTCCGATTTTGACTTTGACTACTGACAGTGACATTGACATCTATGTTTTTTTCACGTTTTTCCTCCTAGGAGAATTATGGCGTCGCACTTTGTGCATTTACCAGTGTCAAGTATTTTTAAATAACAAGTTTTTGATGATTTTCAAGCAAGTCACGTTAGTCACAGCCAAGTCCAGGCATGCCCTAGTAAAGTCGTAGAAACTTTACTACAAGCTTCTTCGGAGGTTTGGAAACAACACGAAAAGACAGGTTTCACTACATTATATCACTTGCCTACACTCTTGCGCGTAAATCACAGCATAATTAATAAAACACCACCATGAATATGCTAAAACACAAGTTTAGGAAAATAATACAACGTAGCGACATGGTTTTTTCGCGTTCCTGCCAAAACTCTCATCTATCTTATTAAAGGAACCTATTCACGCTCATCATATCATCAGAATATCGATGAATTTTCAGTCCTCACAATGGCAATACTGAACCTTAGAGACCGAATGATTTTATTATCTGTGGTGCTGAATGAACAAAGAATGAACGATTGAACGAATGATTGAACGAACGTTACTGCCTGAAAATAGGATCGGCCGAAAATAAAAAGAACTATCGTATTGTCGGTTACAATATTCCTCGTCGCTAGATAATGTAAGTGTTCCGTAGTTTATATGCTTGGGATTTGAATTGCAGTGCTATATTAAGAGGAAGAACAGAAACGAAGATATTATCGGTAAGTTTCGCGACATTTGAGTTGGGGTCGATTTGTTTGTAAAGCGAGAAAGTGAAGTGACCGTTGTCGTGATACCGCAGTCGTCGCAGATGCGATCTAATTTCTCATCTCGCACAAAGAACACAGCTTTAAATGAACCGGCCAGCTATTAACAATTAGTTCTGCATTATCAGATTTGTAGCCATTCCAAAAGTAGGTGAGGTGGAAGATCTAATTTAATTCATTTTCTTGCCTAATACGACTGCATAAAATGCAACGGAGCTCTAAAAATACACGCATATACGTTAAGAATGTTGGCAATAATACGTAAACTATGATACAGGCATGTGTCATTTATATTTACCTACCTTTTATAGTTTATTGGTGACTTTACCTTTACAAAGGTACAAACAAAGTCATCAAGGCCTATGTATTTAGATCAGGATATTAACTTTAACCACTATATGTTGCCCAACTATAACATACCTATGCTTTGTCTCTGATCCATAGCCGTCTTGAATAGGCCCATTGAGAAAAGAACTGCTCTTTTAAAAGAGGTCAGAGCTATTGACCAGTTTAATTCAATTGCAATTCATGTTCAGGGCTAACTTGAATCCATATATGTAAGATCTTGTAAGAAATCAAGCAATTCCATAGATGTAAGTGTTTGAAGATCAAGTAGATTTTAAACACACTACATACTTGTCTTATCCTTTTGTGATCAAACATTATTTTAATCAAAAACTTGACAAAAAAGGTTTGTTTCTAAAACATTGTAAATTCAAGAATAAGGAACTCCATTACGAGGCCTTAGATTTGTTCTACATTGTTTCAGGTCAGAGATTGTTATCTAAAATGTATGGAATGGAGTGACTGTTTTATGTGTAGGCTTTTAACATGTAAACTAAACATTACTATAGTTATATTTCACCTTCATTAGGTTAAGAGACTTGTATAAAAGTTGTCGTTATTTTGAAGCTTAGGTGTAAAAAGTAGGATATTATATAAAAGTCTGAAGCAAGACTAGTTCAACTGAGACTTGATGGAAGGTGAGCCGATCTGAAAATGCTAACTTTCTTTTAAATAAACATTTGGATATTCGAGAAGCCTTCCCCCAGAATTGGGTATCGCTACGGTCCTACATCTGGGTTACCCCTGACTTTGACCTGACCAGGCATAGTTCAACATCTTTCGGGTCCCAGCATCTCTGCTCAGAGCGTGCCTGCGTTCGCAGATTGCAAACGAGACGCCTCAGGAATGCGAGCGGATGACTGAGATCCGTGCGGCTTCAATAAACAATTAAACCATGTTTTACTGCTATGTTTCTAAGTCATGTGTGAAATTTTGTTCAGTAATTTGAAACATAACAGCAGACACACTTGAAGAAAAATAGAGAAATTCTATTTTTGCCATTGTCGGTAACTTCACGTACTGGACTGTTGACTGATATTATTCCAGACATAAGAAGGGGTTCAATTCCTAACCAACCACCCAGGTGGATGGTTTTATTGGTCAGTTAGTAATAAACGCTAAGAAGAAAAGTTACTGGGGAAGGAGTGAGAGGAAGTTTATACATTTAATTTATTTCATATTATTAAGATTGACAATTGATTTATTTTATGTTTGTCTTGTTAAATTTGTATACAATTACTTAACATTTTTTGACCTATAACAATATTTGTTATGAATAAAGAATCTGAATCTGAATCTGAATCTGAAGGAAGGAAGATTTTTAGACTCATCAGATTTTTGTTTTCATTCTATTTTCAGTTTTTTTTTTAGTGTGCTTCTTATCAATCCCCAATTAATAAGGCTCACATTAAATAAAAATGACTAGACCGAAACAAACCATGTAACTATAAGATTAAATAGGGTTCACTTAGGTCCATTCTAGACCCCATTGTTCAATCACATTAGGTAAGATTTTCTTGGATATAAGCTGAATAATTACATAGATTTTTGCCTTGGATGAATGCTGTACACAGTTGCAGAAGTCCAGCACTAGTCAAACTGCCTCCTGAAGGCCTCTTGACATGGCATGTTCTTATACTAATGTCTGTACGTCAGTACAGGCTCATATAAAACCTACCTAGACTGTCAACATGATCAAGAAAGATACTATAACTTATTTGTTTTATTTTTCCATTACTCCAGGAACGGATATCAATAAGAAACAGCTACAATGGAGGACGAGAATGAATACAAAAAGCTGCCGACAGAAGACAAATGCGTGCACAAACTATGGAAGGCCCGTGTGGCGGGCTACGAGGAAGCAATAAAGCTCTTCAACCAGATTGATGACGAGAAATCACCAGAATGGAACAAATACCTGGGACTGATCAAGAAATTTGTAACGGATAGCAATGTTATGGCGCAGGAGAAAGGTTTGAGTATTTTTTTAGTTTTTGTTTTACTATTTATAAGCTTGCGTTTGACTGCCGTCTCGTCTGATGTTAAGCGAAGATCCAGCCCAAGAAGAATAATAATTAATACAGCCTATCTAATACTAGAAGTGAACATCACAAAATCACCCACTACCCTCGTGTTCACTAATAGCATAGTGCTACCCCTTTTATAAAAGGCTTATGACGACATTTTCCAAAAGCAGATGGCCTAGTAATTTCCCATTCCTCCTTGTATGAACTAGGGCAAAATGTCACATGCCTTTAGCTTGAATCCGTTAAGCTGTTACAGCACGAAAAAGTAACAAACAAACACACACACACACACTCACAAACTTTTACACATTTTAAAATATTACTGTACTATAGTAATTATGATTATTTTCTTCATATACGATTGACTGCTGGCCTTTTGGAGAAACTCAGAGTCACGCAACAGGCAATGGAGAGAGCTATGCTCGGAGTTACTTTGCGCGATAGAATCCGGAACGAGGATATTCGCCAAAGAACCAAAGTTACCGACATAGCTCGCAAGGTTTGCAAGTTGAAGTGGCAATGGGCAGGCCACATCGCTCGAAGAACTGACAACCGATGGGGAAGAAAGGTTCTTGAGTGGCGACCGCGAACCGGAAGACGCAGCGTAGGAAGGCCTCCCACTAGGTGGACCGACGACATTGTAAAAGTCGCGGGCAACCGGTGGATGCAAATGGCAGGTTGTCGTACAGTGTGGCGGTCTAAGGGGGAGGCCTTCGTTCAACAGTGGACGTCTCCGGGCTGATGATGATGATGATGATGATTCGTTTGCCAATATGAATGAATTTTATTGATCTAAATACATATTTCCAAATAAAATATATAAGTAACATCAAGCTTTATCAAAATTGGATTGGATAAGTATGTGATTTTGCAATTTTATTATGAAAACTGACGTGGTTTTGACACATTTTTGTTTTATTTATACGGGAATACTCACGTTTTTCCGATTTAATTAAACGTGAGTATTCCCGTATAAATAAAACAAAAATATGTGATTTTGTTCAATTAGAAAGCAAGACAATCGCTGATAAGCGATAACTCCTGAAAATATGACCATAGTATAAAAGGTCGACATTAAAGTCAATGACCATCAAACAAAGCGAAACTGAGGCTGGATTAAAACAATCTTGATTAAAGATGAGTGGTATGCAATTAGTCTTTAGTCTGGATTGTCTGGGACTTAAGTGATAGCTTCCTTGTTGTTATATGCGCTCAATTTGTTAAAGATTATTAAACAGACCAGACAATAAAAAAACAGCGATTTGCGATGAGTAATGGGTGATTTATTAAGAGTAATGAGAGCCAATGCAGCGATGCCCTGGATTTTATTTTGTTTCGGGCTCATTGGTGCAGGACCGGAATTTAATCTCACTTTTTTTTTTATGAATGGGTTTGCGTTTGACCTTGCTTCTCTGCACTCTCGAAGAAGATTCTAGCGATCGTTCATCATCATCAATAACCATAAACCTCCACGCGTAAAACTTAAACCTAAATGCAAACTTAATAGAGCTCACCACTGTTAACCGAGAGGATACTGCTGCCCGTCCTCGAGTGGTCCGGCAGTTCTGTGTGCAGTTTTAGGGCATAGGGTCTAGCGATCATTATTAGGCTACTATAACTATGCTTCACACATTGAGAACACTGCTAAGTTTTGTATCCAGCAGGAACGCCTGTGACAATGTAAAGGCATGGTTTTATAGTTTCTCATGCCTATGGTTGAAAACTAACATAAAAGTACTTTTGGGGCGCCCGGAGTATCTTTCTTAACTCTGGTCATGGTTGAAAACTAACAATAGTACTTTTGGGGCGCCCGGAGTAACTTTCTTAACTCTATTTATGGTTTAAAACAAACATAAAATTACTTTTGGGGCGCCCGGAGTAACTTTCTTAACTCTAGTCATGGTTAAAAACGAACATAAAATTACTTTTCCCGCCCGGAATATATTTCATAACTCGTGATATTATTACTTAAAAAGCGGCGCTTAAAAGGTTAATAATACTTTAACAATGATTTCACATGTATGACCTATTCGACGTCTAATAATCCAATTTTCTCAGCTTATTCCTAATATAAAAATCAAAGCAAATCATGATCATGAAGCTTTAATCCCCAGACTGAGTCTAATAATCTATTAATGTTAATAAGTTTACATGACCATCCACAATCCAATAATCCCATTGTTCAAGATATATTTCTGGTTCTGCTTTGAATGGCTTCATCACATGTTTTCGCTCGTGTATATACGGCGTACTGTTCACGTGATATTTGTTCATATGGGATTAACAAAAGAATCGAAACAAAACTACTTAGGCTTCTGTACTGAAACCATCGAGCTAATATCTAAAGAGTCGCAATCTCTAAGTAAAATCAGTCAAAAAACGTCCGAGTGCCGTTGTAGATACGTGCATTATATAGTTCACAATAATTATTTTCGAATTTAGACGTTATGTCGCTTGTATAGCGTTCAATGTATGCTTGAGCGTTTGTGTCTTATCGTAGTTGAAGTCGTTCAAAAAGCGCCTAGTTTTGGCGCGAACATTTTTTTTTGCACGTTTGTGCCTCTATAGCTATTAGCTCAATAACTAAAACGAGTAGTTAAAACTGAAACAACCTTTGAGTTTAGAGTTGGGACTATATTTGCTGGTAGATTTGATCAGGAACTCTTCTAGCTCGTTGTTTGGCCGGCCCAGCTCCTTTTCTCTCGCTGATGCTACAGAACTACTGCAAAGAGATAGAGAGAGATAGAGATTTCTTCTGAATGAATAAGTTTATCCCCAGGCCTGGAAGCGGCGCTGGTGTTCGTGGAGAACTGCGCCCACGCCGGGAAGACGACCGGCGAGGTGATGTCTGGCATCGTCACCAAGTGTATGGCCGCCCCCAGAACCAAAACTAAAGATCTTGCATTACAGGTAACAGGAATTTTAAATCTTATGACATGGATTTAGGCGTCGATGATGATGATGATGATGGCTTTACTTTAATTTTGGTATTAGGTTTGATTTTGTGATAATAGGGAATAAGCATTTATGTTTATTAAGTTATGATTATTAAAAATAATAAGATAAGTGGAGAGTTTAACTGAATCTGATGCTTATACCGAAAAAAATATTGAAATCGGCTGGTCCTGGTAGAGTCCTGAAATATAAGCGTTCTAAGTATTTGGGAGGGAGTCATCTGTCTCTTTCTAGCAAAACGTGTGCTAGTATAGAGTATAGAATTTGTTTGGAATCGTGGACTTTGACGTCATTTGCTATTATAGTGCCCTCCCTGTCTAACATGAAACTAAAATGTTTATAACTTCGTTATTTGTGCACATATCATTTTATATTCGATGTGTTGTTTTGTTGCGAGTCGGCTCTTTTGTAAGTCAATAAAAAAAACCATGCATATTCCCTAGTCCTGACTAAAAGTAAAATTTATTAATTTGGGTTTTTTCCATGGAAAATAGGGAGTTGCGATGAGGAACTTACGGCCGTAGAACAAATTTGCGGACGGCGATTGTGTGACGTCATACTTATTTGGTCAGTCTGAGAGCGACCGCCTCACGTACCAGTCATTCAGGCATTCAAAACAGATGTACGACTTAGTGTTTTTACACAGTAAAAGTGAAAAGAAAATGAGTGGCTGCGTTTTTTCTTGCACATAATATCGAGGCAAACATTCCGATGACATGATTGGCGTCTCATTTCATTCATAAGTAATTTTATTGGTGTTTTTTGTGGTTTGTTTATGAAATATGTAACGTTTCTTGATGTTTTTAACTAGCTCCAGAGATGGCGCCACTAGTAGTAAATCTAGCGTTTAAAAGAGTTCTCCATTTTGTCGATAAAGCTCTTCACAAAGAACTTATCCTGAATTCTGCTAGATGGCAGCACCATGTGCGGAATTTACGACTCCTCCCGTCAACCCTACACCTCCCCGCACGATTACGCGACCTTCTATGGAAAAATCCTTTGATCACATCTCTGCTTCTATTATTCTGTGGTTTTTTCCTATTCGTACTCGACGAGTTATTACAGCGGAAATACACTTGTAATTATAGTATATAATAACCATTTAATTTTAAAATAAATTATATTTTTTAATTTTATTTGTGGATATATTTCACATAGCGCCTTACCCCAAACTAAGCAAAGTTGTTCTATGAGAGGATACTTTTTATTGAAATACATATTTATCATACCCACATAAAAAAAAAACCCAGCAGACACATAATAGTCATCTATGTTTGACACATAAATATTTGTCCTTGGTGGGAATCGAACCCATGCCCTACAGCTCTCAAGGTACCACCAACTGAGCTATAAGGCAGTCTAACAAGCGTAGAGTGTTCTTTCGTCAGACATTGGTGTCTATTCTGTTGCACCGCTCACTAAACTAAACTTAATGTGACAGGACTAAACCTATTGACATCCTTTTCTAACATATTGAAATGAAATGAGACGCGTATAATTTTAGTCCTGTCAGATTAGTTTAGTTTAGTGAGCGGTGCAACAGAATCGACACCATTGGCTTTCCTTGCTGTGTTTTTTACAACATTCTAGGCATGTTTCATGTGATCGAGGGTGGAGCATACTTTCCTAGGACATATCTAAACACGTCTTTAGTGAAGAGAGAGCGAAGGTTAATATCTAAACGAATAGTAAATGTCAATTATAAAAAAAAAAGTATAGAATTTATAAGCTGGACATTCTGCAATGAATAGGCTGGCGATTGCGATGAAATATAGGGTAGATCCCCGATCGCCGCTCGAAAACTGCACCGTCAAAACAAGGTATAAATAGTGTAATATGTCTTGTTTAGCTCTCCCTTGAGCTAGTCGCCTTTAACCTAAACTAGGCCGAGCGCCATTTGCGCTTGCCTAAAGTCCGGTGAAGCTGTAGAGGCCATCTGAGGCCAACAGCATCAGTCATTCGTAAACAATGTTTAGCTCTTAGTTGCGTGTGACCGCGCCAATCGTGTGACGTGCTATGATGCCGAAAGTTTTACGCGCTCTCAAATGTTTTACAACGCTATTACAGGATGTGAAGGTTCATTATTAAAATGAAACAATATCCGCTTCTGTACTTTTTTATAGTAGCTAGAGAGGTATGATATCTGTCTAAGTAACCATTGGTGCAGGGCCACTTTGAGGTTTGATTTTCATAGAGACTGTATATCTATAGTATATTTAATCTAAGGCTGGCGATGATAAAAATTTGACGTTTTTCCCCAGGTAACACTAATGTATATAGAGATAGAGAAACACGAAGTAGTAGAAGAAGAACTGCTCAAGGGTATGGATCAGAAGAACCCTAAGGTGGTAGCGGCCTGCACGGCCGCCCTGCTTCAGTCTCTCAAGCAGTTCGGCAACAAAGTGATAGCCATCAAGCCGATGGTCAAGAAGATATCGATACTCCTCGCCGACAGAGACAAGTCTGTGAGGGACGAGATGAAAGCGCTCGTTGTTGAAATGCACAGGTTAGTAAGAATACTCATTTTATATTTCATCGCCTCATTAGCAATGACCCAAACGCCGGACCAAAGCCGAAAACCAGACAGTCTGAAAGGGGAAGGGAGGCCTTTGCCTAGCCACAGAGTCACATGCAGATGGGATCAAGGATTTTTTCTATAGATGGGTGCATGGTCGCCGGAGAAGTGTTAAGGCGGATGATCCAATGCAGACTTGCCCAGAGATGGCGTTGGATCGTTTTTATTAAAAATATTTTTTTACGACGTAGTTTGCGATTCAACTTAAAGTAGATCGTGTGTGTGTCGTCAGTGGTTTTTAAACGCCCATATATCATCTACATCCCATTGATAAGGAAAATTGCTAACATGTGAGTTATAAATACAAAGAAAAATATGGGCTATTTACAATCACTGCACTGGTCGTACCTTATGGCAATTTAAAGAATAAAAAAAATTACGACTGACTGACTGACTGATTGACAACTGACAGCCTACACTGCTGGTTGTAGAGACTTGAAATTTGTATGGTGTACTTGTATTGATGTGTACTAAAAATTTTCGAAATTCAACCCCTAAGGGGATGAAAACGGGTGAGAAATTTTGTATGAAAGTCCTTTGTTTTTGAACTTTTAGTTGTGAAAATTAGTACTTGGATAGTTCATTGAACAAAATTTTTTTTTTATATATACTTTTGACAAGGTGGACTAAAGGGGGTGAAACGGGAGAGAAAAAAAGTTAATAACTCAGCGGTATGGAAGATATTTGGGAATTCAAACTTTCTTCTGTATGCAGACCTCTAGCTATCTAATAAATAGAGAGTACAAGTACTGTAATCTAAAATAAAAGCATAGGGATCTGGGTATTCGCCAAAGAACCAAAGTTACCGACATAGCTCACAAGGTTTGCAAGTTGAAGTTGCGCAGGGCAGGCCACATCGCTCGAAAAACTGATAACCGATGGGGAAGAAAGGTTCTTGAGTGGCGACCGCGAACTGGAAAACGCAGCGTAGAAAGGCCTCCCACTAGGTGGACCGACGACACTGTAAAAGTCGCGGGCAACCGGTGGATGCGAATGGCATGTTGTCGTACAGTGTGGCGGTCTAAGGACGAGGCCTTCGTTCAGCAGTGGGCGTCTCCGGGCTGACGATGACCTGGGTATGTTCTAAAACTGCATCCAGAACCACCGGAGGACGGGCAGCAACGTCCTTTCGGTAACGGTGGTGACCATTCTGCTATCCCCAAGCCGCCTGCCAAGCGTGGGGATTATGGCAAGCCCTCCCTATTAAGAGGAAGGCTGTCGTCTAGCATTGGCCAGCTGAGGATGAAAGGATAGGCGTAGTTGATACAAGGAGACATGAAGATTTGTTACCACTAGGCCTTATACTTGTGGGAAATGTTCAATTGTTCATTGTTATTCAAATAACTTAAGTTTTCATCCACTCTTTTCTCCAGATGGATCGGTCCAGCGGTAGAGCCGCACATCGCGTCGCTCCAGGCGGTGGTGCAGCAGGAGCTGCGGGAAGCGTTCAGCGGGACGGGAGGCGGAGCGAAGCCCATCAGATATCTACGCTCTCAGCAGAATCGGATACGGGACGCGCCCGCCGCTAGCGCTGTCGATGGTAAGGCGATTCTTACTCTGTGCGGATGTAGTTATAATAATGTAATGGAATGTGCTAACCATAGTCACGAGTTTGTAAAAACCAATTCCGCACGAGTGTCATATAACATTTTACAACACATTTGCGAGAAAACAGAAACAAACTTTATTATTTTGTTTATAAATATCAGTCAGAAAGTATTTAGTTGCGACTTTCCGTTCGATATTAGTACATTATGATACGAGTGTGCTATGTTGGTCATTACACTAGAGGCGGTATTATACGCGCGAGCCGCAGGCGAGCGCGTTAAGAAAGCCGAGAGCGTAATGACTAATAGCACAAGAGTTCCATACGACTGTTTTCGTCACACTTGCGAGGAAAAAACAATTTTTTTTTGATAAAAATCAACCACACAGCGAAAACGTCAACAAACATTTGCGGAAAATGGCGCCCAAATCAGTAATGCGCGCGCAGGTTGACATTTACTTCAGCGGCATAAGAACTCTTTGTTGGTATTACACAAAAACTGTAAGTATTACCCTGCTATATTAAGAGTGCTTCGTACACGTACGTCTAATTGCAGTCACGTACAAACTTGACTTTACCGGGTTATACCTATTATAGTACAAGTGCCGTAATGTAAAGTAAAAAGCACGCGTGTATAATAGCTTGGATTATGAGCCTAAAAGCGATGCAATAAGATCTACTTTACGAGCAAGTGTGATGAAAAATAAAAAACAAAATAATAAATGTTGCCTCATAATCGGTTATATCGGTAAGTACTTCTGTTATCTGTTTTCTCGCAAATGTGTTGTAAAACGTTGTATGGCACTCGTGCGGTATTGGTTTTTACAAACGAAACGAACGATTAGACGTTCAGAACGTCTACTCGTTTGTAAAAACCAACTTGCCGCACTAGTATCATAAATAACTATTTTTACGGACTGCCTTGGCGTCAAAGGGATTAATTAGTAATGCGTTATATCCCTTTCTCGTTCTACCTCGCAGGTGGTGCGGAAGACGAAGACGACGACGCAGGCGGTGGCGACTCCGGCGACATCGACCCGTACGACCTCGTGGACCCAGTGGAAATACTCTCCAAACTGCCCAAAGATTTCTTCGATAAACTCGAGCAGAAGAAGTGGCAGGAGAGAAAGGAAGCGCTCGACGCCTTGGAGAATCTGCTAAAGAACGCGCTGAAGTTAGAGCCGGGGGACTATGCTGATCTCGTGCGGGCTTTGAAGAAGGTCAGTTGCTAGTAGCGGTTAGCTAGTAGTGTACATTTGAATAGATTGGACATCTAATATCTTAGGGTGACGAGCGCAGTGCAGTGCGGCGCAGGGTTTTGTTCGCAAGTCCACAGTTCTGGCACTGCTACTGTTATCCAACTAATCTAATCCATAATGATGCTGGCGTGATGCTTACCACCAGGCGCCTCGCTCGTCTCGTCACTCAATATGGAATATGCCTGGTTTTTTTATTGACTCACAAACTTTTGTTATGGTAGGACTCTACTGCGGAGCCCGCCTGGGGAAGTACCACACCTTTGCCAGTTATTCAACCGTCAAGCAGTAGTGTGCAAGCATTACTGTGGTCCGGTTTGAAGGGCAATGTTACCAGAGAAATTACTGGGTATGAAGAGATCTAATATCTCAGGGTGACGAGCGCAGTGCAGTGCGGCGCAGGATTGTGTTCGCAAGTTCACTATTCTTGCACTGCTACTGTTAGTAGCAGGCGTGACGCTTACCACCAGGCGAAAGTCTTGCTCGTCTCGTTACTTGACAGAATAAAAAAAAAATTAATAAGCTGACTGGCAACAAAACAAATCATCGAAAGTAAAATTTTAATGTGTGCACAAAACCAATTTCGTGTTTGCTGTGAAAAAAAATGGCACAATGCTCTCAGTAAAAATATACATCATTTGAAACAAAAAATAAAATGGCGTGGCGTATGGAAGTAGGCGGGTTTTAGTTTTCCAACCTATACAGACCTAATTCATCTTATATCTTATTCAACCGACATTTTGTTTAATCTATATCTTGTTCATCTTTTAACATGTTCAACCAATATCTTGTTTAACTTCTCATGTTCAACCTATGTCTTATTCACAGAAAAGCGAAAGCCCTAGGTAGAAGGGCTGTCAAAACAATGTTATAAAGCAATAGGCATGGTGACTACATTTTTTTTATTATCTCATTAAAAAGCTCATCAATATCAATAGAGCCTGTCAACGAAAACAAAATATAAAATCACTCAAAAATAAATAAGTTCTAAGTATTTTAATTTCAAGCTAGACAAAGAGCGCGCTATACTGAGCTATGACGTCAGGCCTCAGGCGCGGCATACAAATGCTATACTAACACGTGCTTTGCGAGAAAGGGATAGAGCATCCCCACCTAAAACTTTAAACGCTCATATCTCAGAGATTTATCAGCCAATACAATTTATTTTTTCAGTTTTTGTAATGTATTTAGTTATATTCATCACTAAGCCTGTTATTTGTCATAAATTAAACATTAGGCCACATGCCTATTGTATGGAAAACCGCTGTCGCCAGTTTCACACTTATTTGTATAGAAACTACGACGAATACATGCCAAACATTGGTCGCGCGTTTGAAGTAAAACGGTCGAAATGCCTTTTTGCAACAGATTAAAGTTGATCTAATTACGATACAATGTGGTTTGGTTTCCTACGCGTCTATTTAAATTGTATTTTTGAGTATTCTCAGTTTAAAAACATGTATATTGGTAAAATTGACATTAAGTCCATTTGCACCTAATGCCGGCTAGCGCGGCCCGTCACATTTCCGTTCTATTCACTTCTCTCTTCAGTGGTAACATACCTTCAGTACCAAGTAGGGAATGAAGCAGTTAGCCTCATACTCCGCCATGGTATAGTCCGCTTCGATGAGATAATGGAACACGACTGACAGATACTCCAATCCTTTGAGGATGACAGAAGGGTTGGTGTCGAAGAATCGTAGGGTGAGCCATTTGAGGACGAGGTTCAACCTACATTTTGGTGTGTAAGTTGTAGAATAGTCTATAACAGGTGAGTGATGATTTCAGGTGATATCAAAGGACTCGAACGTGATGCTGGTGGCGCTCGGCGGGCGCCTGCTAGCGATGGTCGCGACCGGCCTGCGGAACAAGTTCCAGCCGTACGCCACGGCCTGCATACAAGCTATACTCGAGAAATTCAAAGAGAAGAAGACTAACGTTGTCGCCGCGTTGCGAGAAGCGATCGACGCTATTTATCCATCGGTGAGGTTTTTTTTTTAAAATGTTTATAGGCTTGCGTTTGACCGCCATCTTGTCTGATGATAAACGAAGATGCAGTCTACGATGGAGCATGCTTGCCTAGAAGAAACCGATTCACTCGCGACTTGAAGACACTCAGATTATAATTATCGGGAAACACCCACTCGGGCCTGGGTATGTCCTTAAACTGCGACCAGACCCACCGGAGGACGGGCAGCAGCGTCCTCTTGGTTAACGGTGGTGAGCATTCTGCGATCCCCAAGCCGCCTGCCAAGCGTGGGGATTATGGCAACACCCCTCTATAAAAGGGGAGGCCTTCGTCCAGCAGTGGACGTGTTATGGCTGACGACGACCCACTCGGGCACTCGGGGTAGCGCCCCACTGTTTAGCAGTTCGAATAAAGAAAGTGGAATCAAACCGTTTTCCGTTTCGTTAACCGTTTCGTACGAGTTTTTGTTATATCAACCATAAAACGGTGTCGCTTTTTCATTACTTCTAAGAGGCCCTCGTTCAGCAGTGGACGTCTCCGATGATGAGTAATGAATTGCAAAATGAAAGGAAATATTTATGCTTCAAAGGTTGCCTGGAAGAAATCGCTTAACTTGATAAGGCCCCTTGTACTGCCAAAAATGTACCCTGATTAGTTGTAAGTTGTTCTATACAGGGTTAGTTCTAATCAGTTAGCATCCTTTTAAGGGCATATTCTGTACATGAACTTTTTGTACGGCACAGCTGATATTTTATTTGTTCCATTTCAATGTTGGGCCCATAGTAATAGTTGTTTGTTTTGATGTACAGAATATACGCTTAAAAGGATGCTAACTGATTAGAAGTAACCCTGTATTTCTGGTGTGCAATAAAGTTGTCTAAAAAGGGAAAGGTTGCCATAATCCCCACGCTTGGCAGGTGGCTTGGGGGTCGCAGAATGCTCACCACCGTTAACTGAGAGGACGCTGCTGCCCATCCTCAGGTGGCTCTGGATGCAGTTTTAGAACATACTCAGGTCGATAATTCCACCAAATTTTATTTATAATTGTGATTACTTATATTATATGCTTTTTGTTTACTAGGAGAGGGCCTAGCCCTAAGACAAACCTCTGCGAGGTTTAGTAGGTGCTAACTACCGAAACCTTTATTGCACTAAATGTAACTGAGAACAAATAAATAAAATTAATGATTCGACAAGTCAGAAGAAAAAAGTCTCTAAAATATATCCCTATTCCATAGACTAATCTGGAAGCGATATCTGAAGACATGCTCGCCGCTTTCGACAACAAGAACCCGTCAATAAAGGCGGAGAGCTCTCTGTTCCTCGCGCGAGCGCTGTGCAGCACGCAGCCCGCGGCCTTCAACAAGAAGCTCGTCAAGCTCTACGTGGGAGGTCTGCTGAAACTTCTGGAAAGTGCTGGTACGTTCGTTTATCTGGAACATTCAAGACTTCGTAATCAGCCATAAAACGCCCACGGCTGGACGAATGCCTCTCCCTTAATAGAGGGGTGTCGCTATAATCCCCACGCTTGGCAGGTGGCTTGGGGATCGCAGAGCTCGCCACCGTTAACCGGGAGGACGCTGCTGCCCGTCCTCCGGTGGTTCTGGATGCAGTTTAAGGACATACCCAGGTCCAAGACTTGCTTACTTTCAATTTTAGATAATCTGGTATTCTTCTTATCTCTCTTATGACTCTTATCTTTACCATCCCTAGATCTACGCTTTTTTCGAACCGGGGCAGAAACTTGGTAGTGGCGCCTCCTCTCTGCAGCGTTTGAGATAAATAACTTTAAAAAAAAACTGGGCGTTTTAAGATCAAATGAATAATTTATAGAACAATGTGCGCTGCATACTAGGCACTTTTGTGGAGCAAGTTTTTAGTTTTTAATTTGCACCCCTAGAAACTGCCGTCCGGGGCGGGTGCCCCTGTTTGCCCCCTGGATCCGGGGCTGATCCTTACTATATTAAGTAAGGATTAGGATAGTAGTATAATTATTACTATTTACTTTTACTATTTCCGAAGCTACTCTCTGAGTCTCATGGGGCAAGTTAGTGTTTGTATGTATACATGTTTGTTGGACGACAACTTGCGAACCGTTGATCCGATCTTTATAAAATTTTGTAAGCAAGTAGTTCGTGCAAATACAATTATCAAGTTCGAATATGTGTCAAATGTGTCAAATGGCTTGGAAGATATGGGTCATAGAGATCGCGAAGTCACAGTTCGCTGCGAAGTACTAAAAAAAAACTAAACTGCTAGTACTACACCACTACTAGTACTAGGTACTATTATAAATGGGAAAGTGTGTTTGTTAGTTTGTTTGTCTTTCTTTCACTCTACAACAGAACAATGGATTGACCTGTTTTTTTTTCCTTGTATGTAGATTAAAGTGTAGGAAGAGTGACAGTTCTTACCCCGCGGTTTAACTTACAGTTCCTGTGCGCATACGCACAAAGCCGCGGATAAAAGCTAGTATTGGATATTCTTGAAGTGGAGCCAAATACAACGATAATAATATGACAACAAAAATCCAATTTGTTGAAAATCCAATTTAACTTGAAACAAACTTGTTTACTAAAATTCTATTATTATTTACGGGATAACTTACTAACTTACTTTTGTAAGGCTTGTTTTTTTAATTTGTAGATCCTTCTGTGAGAGATGCGGCCGCAGAAGCTCTGGGTACTGCGACGAAACTAGTTGGCGAAAAGAACATAGCGCCACATATTGGTAAACTGGAGCCTTTGAAAGAACAGAAAATCAAGGAGTTTGCAGACAAGGTAAAGATTATTAACATTTATAAGACGCGGCGTAGGCGCGGCCTCCCACTCCACTATATATATATACATATTATATAGGTGGACTGGGGACATTGTACAAGTCGCGGACAACCGGTGGATGCAAATGGCAGGTTGTCGTACAATGTGGCGGTCTAAGGGTGAGGCCTTCGTTCAGCAGTGGACGTCTCCGGGCTGATGATGATGATGATGTAAAGATATTATTATGTATTACCTTGGAGATCTAACATTTTGGAATAAAATTAGATGCGTATGATAGGCAAGTTGCCTAAAATTTGTTTCATAATAAGGAAGATAAGGAGTGCAATATGTGATAGACGCTTTAGTATCTGAGGTCTTATCATCTATAATAATTTGCGTATGATAGGCAAGTTGCCTAATTTGTTTCATAATAAGAAACATAAGGAGTGCAATATATCATAGACGCTATCTATAACTATAAAAGGCTTTGTCCTGACTGACTGACTGACTGACTGACTGACTGACTGACTGACTGACTGACTGACTGACTGACTGACTGACTGACATATACACAACGTACAGCCCAAACCGCTAAACGTAGAGACTTGAAATTTGGAGGGTATGTTTTTGGAGAGGTGTAAACGCCCACTAAGAAAGGATTTTTCGAAAATCAACCCCGAAGGGGGTTAAATGGGGTGTTAAAGTTTGTATGAAACTTTTTATTCTCTGGTTCGATTGATACAAAACTTGGTATACATATTCTACTATAAAAATAAGAAGATACGGGTGTCACAGTTTTTTCAAAATCAGCTCCCGTTAGTACAAAAAAAAAAACTAAGTTTTAGTGATAGTACGTTTGTTTCTCCTTAACTTTGTAACGGCTGTACATATTAAAATGAAATTTGGTATAGGGATGGGGATAGATGTGGGGATGGGGGTGGGGTTGGGGGTGGCGATTATAATGGGAACGGAGACGGGACGGAGATAGGCATGTTAATATTAAGATTACAATTGGTATCGGGATGGGGATGGGGATGGGGTGGGGATGGGGATGGGTGGGGATGGAGTGGGGATTTGGTGGGGATAGGTGGGGATGGGATGTGGATGTGGATGAGGCTGGGAACGGGGATGGTCGTGTCCATATTAAGATGAAAGTTGAAATCGGGATGGGGGTGTGGATGGGATGGGGTTCGGGATGGGGATGAGGGAGGGAACGGGGATGTGGACGGGGATGGGCGTGTTCATATTAAAATGACATTTGGTATCGGGATGGGGATGGGGAAGGGGGCGCTTATAGGGATGAGGCTGGGAATGGGAACGGGGATGGGCGTATTTATTGGTCGGCTGAACAGATGGAGCTGCATTTTTGGATAGGTAGTTATAGCATAAGGTTCGGAAACGGACATAGGCAATTTTTTTGTAGGTCCACGCAGACGACTGTTTGACGGACATAATTATTATAGATACTGTACAGCCTAAGCTGCTAAATTAATTTTTAATATTAAATTAACTTACTTTTAAATGCCTAAACTAAATTTTGAGTGGTGTAAACTTACATTCAGCTCAAGCTGTGGTAGCTTCAGTGAGATCAAGCTCGACTCACATTCTTGGGGTCGCGGGTTCGAACCCGGGCGAGCCCGTTCCAATTAGTTCTTTGAAACTTACGCATGGATAATACCACTGGCTTTTCGGTGAAGGAAAACATCATGAGGAAACCTTCATATTTCAGGAGAAGAAATACGATAGTGTATGTGAATCCGCCAACCTGCACTGGGCCAGCGTAGTGAATATGGCCCAATCAGGGTAGGCCGATATACCATTAGTGTTAAGGGCTGATGCAGAGAAACGCACACTCAGCAACGATTTTGAAAAATTCGCAAGGGTTTCAATGTATCATTAAAATACCATTTTGCCGAAACCATTCATTTAAGGCTGTTAAGTTTTTTGACTTAAGAGATAAGATAAAATAAACATAAACATGTTTCAGAATTTTCAAACAATTTCAAAACTGGAAGGCCACGGGTCAGTTTTTCATTTGAAAAAAAATGTTATATTTATAAATTAGCTAATCGAGTGTTTATGCGTAAGAAGATAAATGTTTTAAACACATGTACTTGATCCGGTGCACGCACCAAGCACAGCGCTTTCGAAACGTCCATCCCGCGTCGGCTCAGATACGTTAAAACCCGAGTATGACGGGCTGTACCTCGAGCGCGCCCCACTCCAACCCACACCGAGTCTACCTAAGCGATCAGTGCAGCACTGTATTTTATCGAAGTTTCGTAATTCTCTCGATATTTTGGTAATCTTTTCGCGTTCTTTGTTATCATACTTTTTCTGCTTAAGCTTATTTCATTTCATTGACTCTGTTGATACGGTATGCAATAATGATGATGCTGTAAACTATCCAGTTGAGTTTTTAAATTCATTAAGACCAGCGGGGCTACCTTATCATAAGGCTTATCCTGAAGAAAGGTACACCCGTCATGCTCCTTCGGAATTTAAGACCACCCAAATTGTGTAATGGAACCAGGTTACAAGTAAAAATGCTGCATCGTAATCTGGTTGAGGCCATCATTTTGACTAGGTGTGCCCATGGCGAAACAGTGTTTGTGCCGCGTATTCCCATGATTCCCAGTGACTTACCTTAAGACTTCAAAAGGCTTCAATTTCCCCTAAAAGTTTGTTTTGCCATGACCTTCAATAAGGCTCAGGGTCAAACTTTAAAATACGCTGGTATTGATTTAAGGCAGGACTGTTTTTCGCATGGTCAGTTCTATGTGGCTTGCTCGCGAGTTAGCTCCCCTAAAAGCCTGGCTATTTTAGCACCTTCCAACAAAAAAGTCAAAAACGTTGTCTACAAAGAAATATTGTAATCTTTCGGGTCAAAGGCCCCGGCAACTATAGCGTCATTAGCAGACATTTTTAGGGTTCCGTAGTACTACGAGGAATTCTTATAAGTTTGTCATGTCCATCTGTCTGTCTGTTTAAAATTCAACAAGACGGCTTTGTTTTGAAGTAAGTATTGCAAACGCGACATGCCAAATTTGGTCATCCTCAAGCAAACTTAAAGACTTGCAAGCGGCTTGGAAAAAATGCAATAATATACGAATTTTAGTGATTCAATTGAGTTGGGCCCCGATTTAACCGAATTCCAGTATTCAACATTACTACGCGGGCAAAGCCGCGGGCAAAAGCTAGTAGCATCTAAGGTCTTATCATCTATAATAATTTGCGTATGATAGGCAAGTTGCCTAATTTGTGTCATAATAAGGAAGATAAGGAGTGCAATATGTGATAGACGCTATAGCATGTATGGTTCTTATCTTCTATAATAGGGAATATGCATGTGTTTTGTATATTAAAAATAATAGGATAAGTGGTTTAACTGAATCTGATGCTTACATCGAAAAAATAATTGAAATCGGCTGGTAAAGTTTTAAGAAATATAAGCGTTTTCAATGTATTTGGGAGGGAGTCATCTGTCCCTTTATAGCAAAACACGTGCATAGTATAGAATTTGTATCGAATCGTGGACTTTGACGTCATTTGCTAGTATATTGCCCTCCCTGTCTAACATGAAATTAAAATGTTTATAACTTCATTATTTGTGCACATATTTAAACTTTATTTTTTATGTGTTGTTTTGTTGCGAGTCAGCTCTTTTGTGTGGAAATAAAATAAAAGCATGCCTTTAATAAGCAAGATGTCTAAAGTTTGTTTCATAATAACGAAGATAAGAAGTTCATATAGCGTCTATGATATATATGTCTATGAAATATGTATATAACTGTCTGTTTTGTTACTTTCAACAACTGAAATGATCTTGATGAAATTTGGCTTGGACATATCACGCATTTCAAGGTAGGATTTGTTTCTTTGGTAACAAACGGAAAACTGAAAAATATCAAGACCCTGTTAGTAAGATATAAATCTTTGCAAACTTTTGTAAAGCAATTCTACACTATGTTTCTAGAAGGAGCAGCAGTTTAACGATAAGACCGCCGATCAAGATTCCACCTCCGGACCAGAAACAATCTATGTTATGTAACAAAGTGTTATCTATCTATGAACACTGTTGTAGATATTTCCATAGAAACTGCATTTATTTTAACGAATTTTGTTTGTATACTGTCGTAGATCTTTCCTGTAGAGACGATATATTTTTACGTTGTTCGTACATGCACACCACACCGTCCAAATTACGAAGACCATAGAATAATGTATGTAATAAGTACTATGGACAGAAGTTTAACTCCCATAGAAAGATCCCAGCCGCAGCCGGTCATGAAAATTCAACAAAGGCAACAAACTCGTGCCTAAACTGTGCACAGTACGCCAGACCTGACGCAACCCGCGAGTGAATCGGTTTCTTTTAGGCAAGCGTGCTCCATCGTAGGCTGCATCTTCGTTTAACATCAGACGAGATGGCAGTGAAACGTAAGCCTATAAACAATAAAAAATCTTCGTAAATAGTATGAACAACGATTAAATTTGGTATACGTAAGTAAGTAAGTAAGTTCGTATAGGCTTAGTGCCAGCCCTAGCCTGGCTAGTGTCAGAGTTAATGTGCCGCCCGAAGACCTCTGACATGGTTGACGGCTGTTCTTATAGAAACTAGAACAAACAACCGGGACCAACAATTTAACGTGTCATCAGACCCACGGTAGTGCTCAGAAATAAATGCCACTCACGGTTACCCATCCGAAGACTGACCGGACCGTCCGTTGCTTAACATCGGTGATCGTTTAGAATCACCTAGACAAGCTACGCTACGAGCGCTACTTACTTTAAATTTGGTATGGAAGGTGTGGAATAGGCTAGATGACTGTTTTTTTAATTGTCCTTTTAAAATGTGGCCCATAAATAAAGCTGATTAATGAAAAAAAATATCTAATCTAAAATAAGCATTTTAATATCATGCTAGACAGAGAGGCCAAACAGCAAATCACTTCTCAGTACGCCATATAAATTCTATTCTGACAAGTAAGGCGTGACGTCATTTTTTGTTTTGTGGGAAAGGGACAGAGTTGTCTCCAACAAATACTTTAAACGCTCATATATCAGAACATTATTAACCGATTACAATTATTTATTCAATAAACATACTATATTTACTTAAATTCTTCATCAAAGCTATTGGTTTCAACGATATAAACATCAGCCATCTACCCTATTGTGGATGAAGACGCTTATTACCTCGGACAAGCAAGTGTAATAATAATTACTATAGATGCCGCAGCTAGTGACTTGCTATTCTCTTTGCAGGCGGAAATAAAGGTGAAAATCGCGGCGCCGAAGAAAGATCCTAAGGCGAAAGTGGTTCCGCCAACAGCTAAAGGGGACTCCAAGCCTGGCGCAGGGTCCATGCAGCCTAAGCCGGTGAAACGACCCGCTTCTGGTTAGTTTTTAATAATAACACTTATAAGTCATAGTCAAGGGCATAGTTGTAGTTATTTAATATTGTACACCCCGTCTTCTATATGTTCTTCGAATCCTTTCCATCCAAAGGTTGCCTAGAAGAGATCGCTTTTAGCGATAAGGCCGCCACTAGTTTTAAGTTCCTTTTTTGTGTTGTGATCATCATGACTGTTATCATTTCTTTTGGTGTGTACAATAAAGAGTTAATCTATCTATCTATGTATCTAAGGGCGGATCCAGGGGGGAGTCATGGGGGTCATGACCCCCTCCTGGGATGGGTGTAGGTTGACTACTGAAAGCTTTTCTAGTTGTAATGGATTTGGAGCCTGACTGCTAACTAGACCTCTCGACTATATGACCCCAGACTTAAAGCTGCGTCCGTCCTTGGTCATAGTATATAGTCACCTTTACTCTTTACTAGTAATTTTACCGCCAACGGGTAGTGTGCAAGCATTTACTTGGTTGCGTATGGAATCGTGATGATTTTACTGAAATTACCGAGTGATAAGAGATTTCAGATTGTTGAGGGTAGCGCGTTATCGCGTTAGGTTTCAAACTGTTAAAATAAAAAAATACTAAGCCCTAGTGTCAGGGTAAATGTACCCGAACTTCTCTGGCGTGGGTCTACGCTTGTTTTTATTAAACAAACAAGACCGACAATTTAACGTACATCTGATCCACAGCGCTCAGTTGTTAATGCCACTCAGGTTCACCCATAAATGGAGACTGATCAGTTTGTCAGTTGTGTGATTGCTATGGACAAGTTTGACGGCTACAATCAGTCGAGCAACTTGCTCGTTTCGTCACAAAACTCAATATCCTAACGAGCCCTTCTTTACGTTCCCCAGGTGCGAAGAAGCCGGTCGCCGGTAAAAAAGCGAGCGCAGCTCGCGGCCAAACGAGTCCGCCGCGCGAGCAAGAACTCTCCCAGGAGGAAGTGGACGCTAAAGCAGAGACTCTGCTGGCTGCTGACATCATCAATGGTCAGTACTCCCGCCAAAATAACAAAACACATGTTACTGTGCCTTGCTGTGTTTCATTTCAATAATTAACTAAAAAACATTGTGATGGTGTGGTCAAAAATGGTAAACACACCTAGCCTGGAAACAGAACTAGCTCTCAAGTGAGGCTGTCGGAACACACTGTAAAATGTTCTACCGGGTGTTTTTCATGTTGAGGATTAGCCATATCCTAGTTTTAGAATGTACCATGTAACCATGATATGGTTTCCTTACTGTGTTTTCCTTCACCTGCTTCTCGAACCCTTTGTTGGGATTTAAACCTTTTTTAATTTGGGATTTTACCCAGGATAACCTGGGTATGTCCTAAAACTTCGTCCAGTAAAGAGCATTCTGAGTTCTCCAATCCGCCTGCCAAGGCGTAGGGATTATGGCTGATGATGATTGGCACTAAGGTGTATGGTATGCAAAAAAAAAAAAGAATGGTTTCACTTGTTCATTCATTTTATTTCTACTTGTCGTTCATTCGATGGAACCTTATCATTATCACTAATCTTTTTTGTCACCTAAGGATGAACAGATTAGTTGTAGACCTGATAATGATAAAAACAGTTATTGTCATTTACTCCATACGCAAAAATGTAAGTCTGTATAATTATACAGATTCCCTTAGTAAAAAAGCCTTACTTACTAATCCTTACGGCTTAGGGCTACAATGACTGGAGTGTCAGAATGTCTGCTGTACCAATTGCACCGGTTATCTTGCCTGATTTTGATACAATGTGGAAGGAATTTACACATAAAAACGGATGTAGGATACAAAATCATCATCAGCTCGAAGACGTCCAGTGCGGAACGAAGGCCTCCCCCTTAGACCGCCACACTGTACAATAACCTGCCCATTACATCCACCGGTTGCCCGCGACTTTTACAATACAAAATGTTGCAACAATACCCCGGATGAAACTGCAGGTGAAAATAATTTCGTAACAGGTCTCGGCGATGGTAACTGGAAGATCCGTCTCTCTGCCGTGCAAAGCATCCACTCCACTATACAAGGGCTGACGGTGAACGACGCGTCGGCGCAGGTCCTGTACCGCATCCTGAACAAGAAGCCCGGCTTGAAGGACACCAACGTCCAAGTGATGAAGGCGAGACTAGAGGCTTGCAAGTACATTACTGAGAACTTTCCCATATCCACGTAAGTGTGTTATTTTCTTTATTATTTTTAATTCGATAGATCAGTGGTTAATTAATATTAATTAATAATAATAACTTAACTCTTAATAACTTAATTGGTGGTCTGCGGACCACTGGTGGTCCTTGGCGCATCGGTAAAATATTCAATAAATAATTGACCACGAGTCGACGCAACGACGCGTGCCTCGAGTAGCGCTACGAGTGAAGTAGCGTGCGGAGGCCGTCGCCGCTTTGAACAGTTTGCATGTTTTATTATAGATAGAACAATCCTTGATAACAACAATCATTTACTGTATTTACCTCCAAGCAGTAAGTGGTCCATGGCAAGAAAAAAATATGTCAAATGTCCCTCGTCACTAAAAGGTTCAGAACCTCTGAGATAGAGTGTATGATTCCTCCAAACCACACTGGGCCAGCATTGTAGAGTTACAGTCCATCGCCCTTCGAGAGATTAGACGTATGCAGCAGTAAAATGATAAATGCTGATACAAGTTTTGGAGTTCTGTACGATGGGTGTCCACCCTATTATGGGTGTGGACCCTATTATAAAGTCTATATCGTCTGTATGTATGTTTTGAATGGTAACAGGTTGCAGTTGTGCCCAGTATCAATTTTATTACCTATATTTATAAATCTTTGTAAGTTTTATAGGAGCCTATGTGCTCGGAAAACAACCTATTGTTTATGTTGTTGTACTACTAGGATATACCTACACTAGTTATTGTACTATTGATATATGTTTCCAGAAAAATAAAGATATTTTGAAATTGAATTGAGGTTGCAGTTGTAACAACAATTTATATTTCATCATCATCATCAACAGCCGGAAGACGTCCACTGCTGGACGAAGGCCTCTCTCTTAAAGGGAGGTGTTGCCATAATCCCCACGCTTGGCAGGCGGCTTGGGGATCGCAGAATGGTTACCACCATTAACTGAGAGGACGCTGCTGACCGTCCTCCGGTGGTTCTGGATGCAGTTTTAGGACATACGCAGGTCCAGATATATATTTATTTATTGGAAAACCAACAGCTGCTGAAACTTATAGCTAGAGTAACTATGTTTTCTTACATTATTGAAATACATTTGCTCGTTTATTTTAAATCCATAAATACCAGTAACGCAAGTTTAGTATTTTACTTAGACATTTTACTCTAAAACATCCTATTTTACTTACTCGTCTAATTCTTTCCCATAGGACGGCAGCAGACTTCGTCCTCCAAGACGTTGTGACCAAGCTTGGCGAGTCCTCGTGCTCCGCTATATCAGCCGAGTGTCTCACTTCGCTCGCCGAAGGCTGCGGCTTGGAGCACGTGCTGAACGAATCTCTCACCTTCGCTATGGACTCGCAGAAGAACCCTAAAGTACAGTCGGAGCTGTTCAACTGGATGGCCAATGCGATAAAGGAGTTCGGCTTCTCGTGAGTTTGTTTGTTGGTTTCGTAATATATACAAGAACAGAAAGTAGGGATTAAAGCCCGTCACACACGTAGCTATAATATATATTAATATAAATCATAGCATGGCATATTACTTTTTTCCCTTTTTTTATTTTCTAATGCGCGCACGCAGTAGTAATATATATTTCTATTATTGTATAGAAAATATATCATAATATGCTATGCTATGGTTTATATTAATATACACCGTGTAACAAAAAGGTTTAACAATACTGAAAGGTATGTATGTACTCATCATTATGAACAACATTTACTAGCGAGACTAGTATGGGGCCAACACTGAAATCGCGAAGAAAAAACAGCTATTTCGCTATTTCAGGGTTGGCCTCATAGTAATAGTTGTTCATAATGATGAGTACATACATACCCTTCAGTATTGTTGAACCTTTTTGTTACACATTGTATATTATAGCTACGTGTGTGACGCGCTTTACGATGCGATGGACTCATGTGTAGCAAAAAGTCTTGAAATGGATACTTTCTTATCTACTGGCAATACTTTTGTTAACACGTCAGAGCGTGAAATCACCCGATCATCTTCGTCCGCCGGTACTACAGAAAGCATTTATTTAGTACCACTTGCGGTTGCAGTTGTATGTGTAACTCCATATCCACTCCAAGTTTAATAGAAACTGGATGGAATTTTAAAGGTGAAGCTCATATTTTTATTATTTCTGTCCTCATGATCATTCGATATAATATTTCTTTCTTTCAGCATGAACATCAAATCTATAGTAGCCCACTGCAAAAAAGCCTTATCCGCCACCAACCCTACCGTGCGGAACTCCACCGTCAACTTCCTCGGCATAGTGTCTCTGTACGTGGGACCGTCGCTCATCAACCACTTCGATTCGGAGAAGCCTGCGACCAAACAGCTGATTAGCTTGGAGCTGGATAAGCATGCCAATAGCTCGCCACCCACGCCTACTCGCCAGCTGGGAACGGTTAGCAAGGTGAGCGAAATGAGTAGAGCTAGCGAAACTAGCGAAGTGAGCGGAACTAGTTGACTGAGCAAAAATAGTAGAGTGAGCGAAACTAGCGAAGTGAGCGGAACTAGTTGAGTGAGCAAAAAGAGTAGAGTGAGCGAAAATAGCGAAGTGAGCGGAACTTGTTGAGTGAGCAAAAATAGTAGAGTGAGCGAAACTAGCGAAGTGAGCGGAACTAGTTGAGTGAGCAAAAAGAGTAGAGTGAGCGAAACTAGCGAAGTGAGCGAAACTAGTTGAGTGACCAAAAATAGTAGAGTGAGCGAAACTAGCGAAGTGAGCGGAACTAGTTGAGTGAGCAAAAATAGTAGAGTGAGCGAAACTAGCGAAGTGAGTGAAACTAGTTGAGTGAGCAAAAATAGTAGTGTGAGCGAAACTAGCGAAGTGAGCGGAACTAGTAGAGTGAGCGGAACTAGTTGAGTGAGCAAAACTAGTTGAGTGAGCAAAACTAGTTGAGTGAGCGAAACTAGCGAAGTGAGCGAAACTAGTAGAGTGAGCGGAACTAGTTGAGTGAGAAAAAATAGTGGTGTGAGAGAAATAAGGGTTTACCCCCGCGTCTTTGAATACCTACCCAAGTAAGCTATGCCACAATAATCTCAAACAGTACAAAGTATAGGCGAAAAGTTAATTAAGCACCTTATTTTATACATACCTACAAAAAGACAGGCTTTTTCGAATGACGCACATTAACTAATAAGCATGATGACCAATGATAGTTACCGTCATAAATACGCGAAATGTCCAAAATCAGATATCGATAACAGACATGATCCTTGTTTGTCCATGTTTTCTGTCAAGTATTGACGTCGTTGGCGCTGAAATGTGACGGGCCGCGCTAGCCGGCATTAAGTGTAAATGCGCTTAATGACAATTCTACCAATATACATGTTTTAGACCGAGAATACTCAAAAAGACAATTTAAATAGACGCGTAGTAAACCAAACCACATTGCCTCGTAATTAGATCAATTTTAATCTGTTGCAAAATTGTATTTCGAGCGTTTAACTTCAAACGCGCGACCAATGATTTGTTTTTTTTCGTCGTAGTGACTACACAATTTTGTGTGAAACTGGCGATAGCGGTTTTCCATGCAATTGCTTTACAACATTGTTTTGACAGCTGTTCTAAGAAGTAGGGCTTACTTTTTTCTGTGGATTTAACGCAGAGGTGGAGGAGAACGTCGACAGCGCTCGAGGCTAGCACCACCTCATCGGCGCCCCTCTGGAATCTGGCGGCCAGACATCGTCTTGCATATTGTTACAAGGAAACAATTTTATATAGCAAAGCGTGTGTATTCGCTTCAAGTGCCTAATGCCTAGCTTCGTGTGAGTGGCTCGAGTGAGAGTACTTATGCTGGTCACTTACCCGCTGTGTGGACTACGCTAGTTCCATATGTAGCGTTTAGTATCTTCACAGCCGGAAGACGTCCACTGCTCCATGAAGCCCCCCCCCCCCCCCCGGGAGGGAAGTCTCCCCCTTAATAGGGAGGGGTAGCCATAATCCCCACGCTTGGCAGGCGGCTTGGGGATCGCAGAATGCGGCGAGTATTCTGCGTTAACTAAGAGGACGTTGCTGCCCGTCCTCCGGCGGTTCTGGATGCAGTTTTAGGACATATACTCAGCGTCTAGTATGAAATGGCCTAAAAGGGCGAATGTTGCGAAATGCGAAAACTTTATTTTGTTTTCTTTAAAAAAAACCTGCGCGCTCCCAGGCACGTGACTAGTTTGCCTTATGAATAATCTGCCACTGGTTTAACGTTCTATTTTCTCAGTCGGCTAGTAAAGCATCAGTAGGCGACATCGACGAGGCTTTCGAGGACGCGGTGGAAGAGGAACCCGCACCGGTCGAGGACAGTCGACCGAGGACCGACATAGCACCTCTCATCACCGACTCTCTCGTCGGAGAGATGAACGATAAGAACTGGAAGGTAAGAGTGAGCACTTATTATGTTATAAGGATAATCCGTCGACCTATTTAGCAGAGGACTATCCACTGCTGGACTAAGGCCTAATACTTCCCCAGGCGGACTCTGCAGTAGAGTCCTACCACTATAAAGAATATATAGTCCAATCGCCCTTCGAGGTTAGGCCGCCTAACCTATTATGCTAGGGTAAAAAAATCAAAATCGAATCTTGGCACGCACGATTCTGCGTAACTGCCATATTTTTGCTCCGCTAAATGAGGCACTATCTCAATCAGCTTTAGAATAATGATTGATCGCAGTAAAAAATGTGCTCGAAACGTAGATGAGCGCAGCCTTAATACTAATTACTATAAATTCTCAAAGAGAGTTGTAACAAGGTACACGTTACTCAATGGAAAGTTTCTACTCTACAAGTCAGCGTGAGTCATTTGGTGTTGTTACTCATTGAGAACTCACCTAAAAACTTAGAAACCTTATTTATATGTTTTATTTTATTTTATTTACCTTGCAGGTCCGCAACGAAGGGCTGGATAAAGTGAAGGCGCTCATAATTAACTCGGCGCCGATCAAAGCGAGTCTCGGCGAGCTTCCCGCCGCGCTCTCCGCCAGACTCATCGACTCCAACTCGAAGCTCGCACAGAGCGCGCTGCAGATATGCGAGCAGCTAGCCATTGCCATGGGAACGAGGAGCAAGCAACACGTCAGGACTTTCTTCCCGGCATTCTTCTTGGGTATGAGAGCTTTTTTACCGATATAATAAATATTGGGGGACATTTTACACACAGTGCCATCTAGCCCCATACTAAGCAAAGCTTGTATCATGGAAACCAGATAGCTGATAGAATACTTATATACATTTTTTTTTCGTAAATATGTACTTATAATACATACTACACCCAGACACAGAACAAACATCTATGTCCGTCACATAAATGTTTGCCCTGGGCGGGGACCGAACCCACGCCCTACAGCTCTGAAGGCAGACATGCTACCAACTGAGCTATAAGGCTGTCTTAATAACAAGCACAATAACACAAACTTTTTTTTTATCTTATAAGTTTTGACGCCGGGCGCCGCGATTGATTCAACCATTTTCAATCATGGGACATTTTGGGATCACCTCGAGAGTGTGTATACCCTTTGAAACAAAATTATAATTTTCACACTAAGACGTAGTACATATCTTGAAAACTAATAATAGAGGTCAGTGATACATACTCTTCAGTACTACTAAACCTTTTTTAACAGGTCGTATAATGACTATCGCTACTTGTTTGTAATAACGAGTACTAGTAGTATAGCACTTGTACCATAAACTAAGGTAACCTTTTTTTTCTTAGTTATTGGCATCGCACGTTGTCTATTCTGCCAGTGTCAAGTTTATGAATTTTCAAGTTTTTATATTAAAATCAAGTTAAATATGCCATGTTCAGAGTTAGTCATAGTCGAGTCCAAGTCATGCCCTAGTAAAGTTGTGGCGACTTTACTATGAGCTTCTACGGAGTTTTGAAAACAACACTAAAAGACATGTATCATCACATTATATCACGTGCCCACACTCTTGCATGTAATTCAACACTCAATGAATAAAACACCATCATTTTAAATCATTAATTCGCGAAAAAACAAGGTTAAGAAAATAATAGAATGCAACGACATGGTTTTTCCGTGTTCCCGCCAAAACTCTCCAAGGTCACCTTGTCCTCAGCGTTCGGCGACAGCAAGCAGTGGATCCGCGCCACAGCCGTGTCGTGCGTAGAGACGTGGTGTCGCGAGGCGGGGCCGGCCACGCCCTTCGAGGGGGAGATGGTGTTCGACGCGCTGAAGGCAGGCTCGCCCGTGCTCAGGGCCGTGCTGCTGCAGTGGCTGGCGGATCATCTGCCCAATGGTCAGTCACTTACACTAACACCTTTACTTTGACTTGTAGGGAGAAAGAAGGAAGAAGAAGATGTAAGAAGGAAAAAGGTCATTTGTACTCTTCATTGGTCGATTGTGCAGTTGCTAATCCTGAAGTTCTTTGGGCACATCTCCAGGAAGGAAACTTCTTTGGAGCGGCCAAATGGAAGGCAAGCGTAGTCCTGGTCGATCCCCACCTCGCTGGACCGATTTCATAAAAAAGGCCACACAGTCCATTTCTTCTACGCAAGCGTGCTCCATCGTAGGCTGCATCTTCGTTTAACATCAGGCGAGATGGCAGTCACACGCTACCCTATAAATATTTTAAAAAAACAGTCCACCGTAGTGCAGTGTACTCGCAATGCAACTAGCCGCTAGAAATGGAGAAGCATTGCGCGTCGAGCGGCAGCCTAGGGGCCTGCCATGAACGCCTACTCCGGGACCGAATACGCCAACGCTGCGCGACTGTGAATTTTATCGCCTCGAAACAAGGTTCGCGGTTGCGCAGTGTCGGTAGCTGAACCTATTCGGTCCCGACGGCCAAGACGACGGCAAGGAGTCTACCTGTACTATCAGCGCAACCACGACCACTCTGCCAAGAGTGAACGACTAAGAAGAGTCATCATTGTGGCGAACTATGATATCGAGAACAAAAAGCAGCTGTTCAATGTATACTTTTTATTCTATGGTGTGGTGTGACCAGTGATACGTTCGCCTGGTGGTAAGCGTCACGCCTGCCTCTAACAGTAGCAGTGCTAGAATTGTAAACTTGCGAATACCATCCTGCGCCGCACTGTACTGCGTTCGTCACCCTGATATATTAGATGTGAAATCTCTTTATGCCCGAGATGTTAAACCCCTGTGCCCAGTAATTTCTCTGGTAATATTGCCGTTCAAACAGAAACACAAAAATGCTTGCACACTAGCACTACTGCTTGGCGTTTAAATAACTGTCAAATGGCCATGTCGTCACCTTTGTACGTGTTGTCAAAAAGCGATTAAATAATAGACGGAGTACAGAGTGACAAAGAGGAAGTATAGAGTGATGGCATGTGGAACTGAAACGTGGTCTTTAACTGCTGGCCTTTTGGAGAAACTCGGAGTCACGCAACGGGCAATGGAGAGAGCTATACTCGGAGTTACTGTGCGCGATAAAATCCGGAACGAGAATATTCGCCAAAGTCACCGACATAGCTCGCAGGGTTTGCAAGTTGAAGTGGCGCAGGGCAGGACACATCGCTCGAAGAACTGACAACCGATGGGGAAGAAAGGTTCTTGAGTGGCGATCGCAAACCGGAAAACGCAGCGTAGGCGAGGCCTCCCACTATATATATATATAGTTGTTTTTTTTTTGGTGGATCGTCGACATCGTAAAAGTCGCGGGCAACCGGTGGATGCAAATGGCAGGTTACAGTGCAGGTTGGCGTACAGTGTGGCGGTCTAAGTGGCCTTCGTTCAGCAGTGATCGTCTCCGGGCTGAAGATGAGAGTGACAAACTTATTGAAGTTTGTTCTCCGCAGTGCCTCCGAAGTCGTTCCCGCGCGAGGAGCTGTCGGTGTGCGTGCCGACGCTGTACGCGTGCATCGAGGACCGCGCGGCGGACGTGCGCAAGGCCTCCGTCGACTGCGTGTTCCCCTTCATGCTGCACCTCGGATACGAGCCCATGCACAAGCTACTCGACAAGCTGAAGGTCTGTTTTTTTTCCTTATTGGCATTGCACGTTGTGCATTCTGCCAGTGTCAAGTTAATGAATTTTCAAGTTTTTATACTAAATAAAGTCAAATATGTCATGAAATCAGAGTTAGTCACATTTAGTCATAGTCGAGTCCAAGTCATGCCCTAGTAAAGTTGTGGCGACTTTACTATGAGCTTCTACGGAAACAAAAAAAGAAAACACGAATAGACATGTTTCACCACATTATATCACTTGCCCACGCTCGTGCATATAATTCAACACTCAATGAATAAAACACCACCATTTTTAATCATTATTTCGCGAAAACACACAAGCTTAAGAAAATAATAGAATGCAGCGACATGTTTTTTCCGTGTTCCCGCCAAAACTCCTACGTTGAGGTTGCATGATATGTAATTGGATATTGTCGAACAGGTGGTGTGAAAACATGATTACATAATGAATCGTCGTACAGAGTGAGTATAATGTATAATTGTGTTCCAGCCGGGGTCCAAGTCGGTAGTGCTAGCGGCGTTGGACAAGGCGCGCCCGAACCTGCCCGTGCAGCCGCTGCCCTCCGCGAAGGGCAAGAAGGACGAGCCTCGGGGAGTCAAGTCCGCTGGCGCCTCGAAGAAGGAGGCCGAGAAGAAAGGCGCCGCACCGGCTAAGGGCAAGGTAATGTTGGACCAATACTTTAGTCTAGATAGAAAAACGGAAACTCATAAATGGCGCATAGTTTCTAAATGTTTAGTAATTAAGTCATTTTGTCGCAGTTAGTTACCCGAATGAAATAAAATAAAATGAATTAAATAGATAATTAAAAACAATTCATTGTTTACACAAGAAACTAAGGTAAAATACAATTAGGAACTTTATGGACTAGTGCCACATGTTGCGACCTGCAGGCTAATTATGTAACTGTTCGGGATCGCGATTTGTCATAAATGTCACTTGTCACTGTCACAGCTTCACGGTATCACGGAGGGATTTTTCTCGTTAGCGTTATCGAACGAATGCATTGATTTCCTAATTAAGATGGGCAAATCCGACGGTCTTTTGGCGTTTCGTCCTGCCCTGTAGGGTCAAAATGAGTTTTGGCGGGACAGTGACAAGTGACAAACATTTATGACAAATCGCGATCCCGAATAGTTACACGATTAGCCTGCTTATTATCGCTAAAAGTTTTATTTATAGAAACTACACAAATATATTATTTGGACCTGGGTATGTCCTCAAACTGCATCCAGTACCACCGGAGGACGGGCAGCAGCGTACTCTCGGTTAACGGTAGAGAGCTCTGCGATCCCCAAGTCGCATGTGCCTGCCAAGCGCGGGGATTATGGCAACCCCTCCCTATTAAGGGAGAGGCCTTCGTACAGCAGTGGACGTCTCCTGGCTGATAATGATAATGATACACATATATTAAAAATTAAGTGTCTACAAATGCACAAGAAGAAGAATGTAACGAGACTTATTGTTACGTTTAAAACTTACGATATGTTGAAAGTTTGTGAACAGATTTTTTATCGGTTGACGAAATGTGATATTTTCCATTAAAATAAAACTGTTTTTTAAGCTTACATCGTTTCAAATGGCTTAGTTATTTGACATCTTTGTGAAGAAGTTTCTTGTGTGAAGGATGTCAAGGAAAAATCTCTTGTTTATTTAAATTTATGTATACAGACCCAAAAGAGTATTCCTACATTGCTAACCATGTTATTACTTGTGTTTTTTTTGTTTAGGTCGTGAAACCGGCATCGGCTTCGAGTCGCGGCAAGAAAGACGAGGAAGATTTTACGCCACTATTGCCTAACAATAACGCTAAAAACCAGCGCATTATCGACGATCAGAAACTAAAAGGTTAGGCATCTCGTATTTTCCAAGGACTACTCTTCAAGATTCAAGATTAATCAACCGACTTCAAAAAAGGAGGTTCTCAATTCGACTGTTTTTTTTTTTGTTTTCGTGTTTTTTTTCTTTGTAATTGGCATCGCATGTTGTCCGTTCTGCCAGAGTCGAGTATTATATTATGAATGTTCAAGTTGATTTAATAGTTATACCTGTACTAGTGCAAGCAAGAATATAAGTGAATGATCACTATTTACGCTATGTGGAATATTATATTTTCAGTACTTAAATGGAACTTCACAACGCCCCGCGAGGAATTCTTCGACTTGCTCAAAGAACAAATGAATACGGCCGGACTCAACAAACAACTTGTCGCCAATATGTTCCATAACGATTTCAGGTAAGTTCAATGTCACAACTAGTTGAACTAGTACTACAGAATAAATAATAGTACTACGTACAGAAAGTTAACTCCGCAAAGGAATTGAAATAAATAAGGACTCTATCTACTAGGCAATAAAGTAGCATTTCAACTCGCACAGCGCTGGATACCGCTCGCTATATTCACCTAGATATACCGCTTTCTTTCTATCACGTAGCTTTATCTCCCTTGACGCAGCACGTGTAACGTTAGGGTTGTCTTCTTGATATTTACACATAATCATCATCATAACGCCCGGAGACGTCCACTGCTGAACGAAGGCCTCCCCCTTAGACCTCCGCACTGTACGACCACCTGCCACATGCATCCAGTTGCACGCGACTAGGCGGACCGACGACATTGTGAATATACACAGAATACTTATTAGTGTTAGTTACCAGTTATGTTGCTTATGTAGTATGTAGTACCTACTACTACGTAGCACTATTATTTATTCTGTGCTACTACCTACATATTATTATTGGAATGACATATAACCTGAACGAATATATTATATAATTTGGTACGAATTTTTTTTTATGTGGGACGAACTTTCGCGGTACGAATATGGCATAAATCATAAAAACTGAGTGTATGAATTAACTTTTTATTATTTACAATAAAACAGCAAAAATGCTCAAAAGCTAGTGTAACAGCTGGCGGCCTTATCGCTAGAGGTCGATAGAGGTCAGTGCTTTTTTATAAGGAAAATATCGTGAGAAAGTATAGTAAGAAGTATTTTTTTTCCTATTCCATTTACAGATACCACCTGAAAGCGATCGAAGCCCTGTCCGAAGACCTGCAAGAAAATGGTTCATCGCTCATGGCAAATCTCGACCTCGTTCTCAAATGGCTCACCCTACGATTCTTCGACACCAACCCTTCTGTCATCCTCAAAGGATTGGAGTATCTGTCAGTCGTGTTCCATTATCTCATCGAAGCGGACTATACCATGGCGGAGTATGAGGCTAACTGCTTCATTCCCTACTTGGTACTGAAGGTATGTTACCACTGAAGAGAGAAGTGAATAGAACGGAAATGTGACGGGCCACGCTAGCTAGTTAAGTACAAATGGACTAATGACAATTCTACCAATATACATGTTTTTAAACTGACTATACTCAAAAAGACAATATAAATAGACGCGTAGGAAACCAAACCACATTGTATCGTAATTAGATCAACTTTAATCTGTTGCAAATTGGCATTTCGAGCGTTTTACTACAAACGCGCGACCAATTATTAGCATTTTTACGTCGTAGTTTCTATGCAAATAAGTGTGAAACTGGCGACAGCGGTTTTCCATGCAATTGCTTTAGAACATTGTTATGACAGCCGTTCTACTAAGAAGTAGTTGAAGCTTTTCTGTGTGTTTTCTGTGTTTCCCGTTCACTTTAATTTCCTTGAAAATTTCTCCTCATAATTATTATCATGGTTCATGGTTCCATCATGGTTGCTTGGAAGAGATCGCTGTTAGCGATAAAGCCACCACTTGTGGCACTAGTTGTTAAGATTATTGTTTTTTTAATCTTTGGTGTGCACAATAAAGTGTTTCTATCTATCTATTATCACTCATCAGCCGGAAGACGTGCACTGCTGGACGAAGGTCTCCCCGTTAATGGGGAGAGGTTGCCATAATCCCCACGCTTGGCAGGCGGCTTGGGGATCGATATTATTCGATTTCTGTGACCAAACGAATATGTAGTATGTACAATAAATATTGCCGAACTTAATATATTGCTTAGGGATGTGCACCGCCTGATGGGTCGAACTCATCGATGGGCGTGGCTAAAAAGCATGCTCTCTTCATTAAACAAAGTGTGGGAAAGGGCGAAAGAAAGAGAAATGAGCGCGCATTTTTTTCTAATTTTGGCCTTTGGCTGCAGGATTGTGATGAATAAACTACTGAACTAATTTATTCCAACTAAAGTTATTTGGATTTTTTGATGGACGGATAATCTATGCCGCTTGATACATAATTTTTGAGTTTTCGTACTCCTTATGTTATTTATTTACGTCCAAATTGGCGTTAAAATTGAGCTAAAATACAAGATGTTTCCTGGCTCATAACTTTCATGTTTATTAACTTTTTACTTTCTTGTCAATTTACAATCCTAGATAGTGAAGAGACAAATCGATATAATACATAGTCTTGGACCTACAACATTACATAGTGGAGTAATATTACTTCCCCGTTTCTATGGAGAAGTGACCGGCTTGTTTACTCTTAAGTGTATTAACCATAGAAAGCAACAACCAACAACAACCTAATATGTTTTTGCATTCAAAAAAGAAAGACTCTAAATACTACTTTTCTCATACTTCACGCCCATAACAAGAGACATGATGAGAGGCAGTGTCACACGCTTTTGGAATTTTGTAAAGCTGTGCCGTTAACGTCAGTAATCCAAAATTTGTTTTAATTTCTAGTGTTTTTCCGCTGTAATATCGTTGCGAGTACTTATAGGATGAAGGGACACACTAAAATCTACTGTAACTATCAACTTTAATCATTATTTGGTTTCAGGAAAATATTACATTGAAACAGCTTAAAATCATTATTTGTTTTCTGAATGTATTAATAAATTGCTTTCAGGTTTAATTGACATTTTGTTTCAGGTTTAATTGATTTTTTGTTTCAGGTTAGGTTCAATTTCAATTAAAGTTGATAGTTACAGTAGATTTTAGTGTGTCCCTTCATCCTATAAGTACTTGAAACGATATTACAGCGGAAAACACTAGAAATTAAAACAAATTTTGGAAACAATGGACTTCCGCAAAGTAACGCCTGAATCAATCACATAACGTCAGTAATGTTTGTACAGGTAGGCGATCCTAAAGACACGGTGCGGAATGGAGTGAAAGCCTTATTCAAGCAAATTTGCGTCGTGTACTCTGTCACCAAGCTGTTCGGGTACCTCATGGAGGGGCTCAAGTCTAAGAACGCAAGGCAAAGAGCAGGTAACACTACATTTTTTTTTACTTACAGGCAATATTGTCATTGAAGATAGGAGGAGAGGAATAAGTTTGTTAAGTTAGGGGTGTCACTCCGCAGTTTACTTAGACTTCTAAACCATCTAATCCGTATAAAAGATACTGTTGTGTATACGGGTGTTTAAATAAAATAAAGAAGAATGAATCGAATTTAGCATTTTATTAAATTCCGGAATAAAATATACACTAAATAGAGGTCGCCCACGACTTCGTCCGCGTACGGAAGAAATTTGCCCCACTCCCAAATACCGCTGGGTTAATTACTAAATATATTTTTTTCTCCTTATTGTCACCACTTTAAATCATCCCGAGCAACATTTATTTGCCCCTAATTTTCATCACTATAACAATGTCGTCGGTCCACCTAGTCGCGTGCAACTGGATGCATATGGCAGGTTGTCGTACAGTGCGGCGGTCTAAGGGTGAGGCCTTTGTTCAACAGTGGACGTCTCCGGACTGATGATGATGATGATTATGTGTAAATATCAAGAAAACAACCCTAACGTTACACGTGCCGCGTCAAGAGAGATAGAGCTACGTGATAGAAAGAGATCGGTATATCTAGGTGAATATAGCAAGCGGTATCCAGCGCTGTGCGAGTTGAATTGCTACTTTATTGCCTCGTAGATAGAGTCCTTATTTATTTCAATTCCTTTGCGGAGTGAACTTTCTGTACTAGTACTAATATTTATTCTGTGGTTAAGTATCCAAATTCAAAATCAAAGATAAAACTCTAGTTGGAACTTCTGTTACGGGCAGACTAACCATTAGATGAGAGACTTGTTCAACTAGTCTCAGATGCTTAAAAATTAGATCATTTCCTTTCAAAAACTTATAACGTTAATATTTCGTAACCTAACCAGCAGATTTCAATGAATTATTCGATGTAAATATCAGATTCAGTTAAATTCTCCACTTATCCTATTATTTTTGATAAATGAAATACATCCATATACCCTATTCCCCCACAGAGTGCCTAGAGTGCATAGGGCATCTCCTCGAGACGTACGGGTCGGTAGTGATGGCTCCGAGCGGCGCGAGCGCCCTCAAGGAGCTGGCGCGACACATCGGCGACCGGGACAACGCGGTGCGGTCCGCCGCTCTCAACTGCGTCGCATGCGCTTACTTCTTGGAGGGAGAGAAGGTTTACAAGATGATCGGACAGGTGAGTCCACTTCATAACTGTCACTCTCTTGTCACTTTACTTCTTTCCTCCTACAAGGATTTTGGCGTCGCAGTTTATGCATTTGCCAGTGTCAAGTATACCAATATTTCAAGTATTTAAACAATTTCAGTCAAATAAGTCTTTGGTGTTCGAATACAACTCGTATTCAACCGGTTTAATTAGATAGAGGATTACTAAACGAAATTACGGCGTCGAACATTTAAAAAATTTACAAATTTTGCCAACATCCTGAAAAATACCTCTTACTGTCAATCATATGTAATTTGGCAACACTTGTGCACATGCACGCACATGTCTGGATAATAAAGATATGTCCGTAACGAAGGAAGTCGCTAAGTTGAACAGCAAGCACTAGTTTTAGAGTTAATGTGCCGTCCGAAGGTTTTTTTTTTAATGACTGATGCTTTTGGCCTCAGATGGCCTCTACAGCGTCACCGGACTTTAGGCAAGCGCAAATGGCGCTCGACCTAAACCGTCCGAAGGCTTATCAGATGGGCCTTTAGATCTTGATGATTGCTGATTTAACAAGCAACCCGCCCTCAATACCACTCAGTTGTAAATGCTATTCGCGATCACATATCTGAAGACTAACCGGATTGTCCGTTAAAAATGTGATAATAATATTCGCGTTAGCATCAAAAACATCATTCATTCTTCATTCATTCGCTGTCATTGTTCCAGATATCTGACAAAGATCTATCGTTACTGGAAGAACGCATCAAGCGTGCCAGCAAGAGTCGCAGCGCTGAAGTGCGCCGAGCTATGGTCGTGCCGCTCTCTGCCACGGGACGTCCTATCCAGCAGCCGACAGAGGTAATCTATGTAAAAACAAATGTGTTCAAAAAAAAACATAGGTATTTGCATCGCACTTTGTGCATTCTGCCAGTGTCAAGTTTATGAATTTTCTAGTTTTTATATTAAATACAAGTCAAATATGTTATGAATTCACAGTTAGTCACACGAAAGTCATATTCGAGTCAAAGTCATGCCCTTGTAAACTTGTGGCGGCTTTACTATGAGCTTTTACGGAGTTTTGAACACAACACGAAAAGACATGTTTCACCACATTATATCACTTGCCCACACTCATGCATGTAATAGGCTAGATGACTGATTTTTTAAATTGTCCTATTAAAATGTGGCCCATAAAAATAGCTGATTAATGAAAAGAAAATTAAAATCTGATCAAAAATAAGCAACTTATAAGCATTTTAATATCATGCTAGACAGAGAGGCGAAACAGCAAATCGTGACGTCACTTCTCTGTACGCCATATAAATTATATTCTGACAAGTAAGGCGTGACGTCATTTTTTGTTTTGTGGGAAAGGGACAGAGTTGTCTCTAACAAAAACTTTAAACGCTCATATATCAGCTCATATTTGACAGCCTGATAGCTCAGTTGGTAGCATGTCTGCCTTCAGAGCTGTAGGGCGTGGGTTCGATCCCCACCCAGTACAAAAATGTTTGTGACGTACATCGATGTTTGTTCTGTGTCTGGGTGTATTATAAGTATGTATTTACGAAATCATCATTGTTCCACGTTTTTGTTACAGATTGTATGTGTCTATGGTCTATGGTTTGGTTCGTTTGCTCTCTGCCTAACTATAACGCAGTGTGCCTTAATCGCGTTGTGCCTAAATGTCATTTCCAATAAGCGTTTGGACTATTCGGCTATGTCGCTATTAGTCTATTTCGTATATTGTCCATTTCGCCATACGACTATTTCGTGATTGGTCTATTTTTTACATTGTCCATTTCGCGATACGACTAAGTCGCTAATGTGTAGTGTCGCTATTGGTCTATTTATTACATAGGAATTTATTTGTTGAAGGAGCCGGAGCCCCCGAGCCGCGTGATCACGGTGGAGGCGCCGCCCGTCGAGTACGAGGACGAAGAGGAGGAGGAGGCGCCCCCGCCCCCCGTGCAGCCGTCAGTATCGCGACTGTAATTATATTTCTGAATCATGCACGGATATATTATAGTTAGCTATGTTTGATCATCACCAGGATGTTTTCAACCGACTTAAAAAGTAAGGTTCTCAATAGGCTAGATGTCTGGTTTTTTTATTGTCCTATTAAAATGTGGCCCATAAATATAGCCGATTAATGAAAAGAAAATTAAAATCTGATCAAAAATAAGCAACTTATAAACATTTTAATATCATGCTAGACAGAGACGTAACAGCAAATCGTGACGTCACTTCTCTGTACGCCATATAAATTCTATTCTGACAAGTAAGGCGTGACGTCATTTTTTGTTTTGTGGGAAAGGGACGGAGTTGTCTCTAACAAAAACTTTAAATGCTCATATATTAGAACATTACTAACCGATAAATTTTTTTTTTTCATGAGACATACTATATTTACTTAAATTCTTCATCAAAGCTATTATTATAGCTATTATAATGGCTTATGCGTTGGGCCACTAAACGCTAGCATTTTGATCACGCGTCGCATCGCTCGGATGAAATACAATCAGATATTTTTTTTAAAATATTGTTGTTCATTTCACACAGCGCCCTCTTGCCCCAAACCTAACAAGCTTATAAAGGGTTAGTTCTAATCAGTTAGCATCCCTGTAAGGGCATATTCTGTATATCAAAACAAACAACTTTTACTATGGGGCCAACATTAAAATCGCAATAAGAAAAACAGCTGTTTCATACATTTTGCCCAAGGTCGATGAACTTTTTGTATGGAACAGCTGATAATTTTTTTGCGATTTCAATGTTGGCCCCATAGTAAAAGTTGTTTGTTCTGATGTACAGGATGCCAACTGATTAGAACTAGCCCTAAGCAAGCAAGCAAGTTCGTATAGGCTGAGTGGCCAGCCCTAGTGTCAGGGTATTGTGCCGCCCGAAGGCCTCTGACACGGCTGACGGTTGTTGTTACAGAAACTAGAACAAACAACCGGGACCAACAATTTAACGTGTCATCAGATCCACGGTAGCGCTCAGAAATGAATGCCACTCACGGTCACCCATCCGAAGACTGACCGGACCGTCCGTTGCTTCGTTTAGAATCACCCAGACAAGCTACGCCACGAGCCCTGTATATACAACTAGTAACAAAAAGATTCAACAATACTGAAGGCTATGTCTGTACTCATCATTATGAACAACTTTTACTATGGGGCCAACACTGAAATCGCGAAAATCAAATCAGCTGTTCCATACATTTTGTCCAAGGTCAAGGAACTTTTTGTATAGCAACAACTGTTATTTTTTTCTCGATTTCAGGGTTGGCCCCATAGTAAAAGTTGTTCATAATGGTGAGTATATATACATACCCTTTCGTATTGTTGAACCTTTTTGTTACACGTTGTATATATATATATATATATATACGTTATTGTCCAGCAGGGCGGGGCCCGAGCCCAGGGTGGTCAGCGGCCCGTTCGGGCTGGACCCCGAGCTGATCGCGCGGCTGGACGCGGCGGCGCCCGTGCTGCGCCCGCCCGCGCTCTCCGAGCTCGACGTCAAGTTCCTGGACGAGCCCATACCGGCCGGCACGCACCGCCCGCTGCCGAACGTGGGCCATGCGCCGACACGACCCAGGTCGGTCATGGTAACCTAACCACCCTAACCACCCTACTATAACCTTGGGGCCGTCCATAATCACTTTTCAACCATTGGTGATACGCGGTGAGGGGTCCCCCAAAATCACGTGTATTTTTTAGTACCTACAAAGAATCTTAAATTAGAATATTATCATTGAATACAGGTATTTTTGTAGTGGTAGGACTCTACTGCAGAATCCGCATGGGGAAGTACCACACCTTTGCCAGTTATTCAATCGCCAAGCAGTAGTATGCAAGCATTACTGTGTTCCGATTTGAAGGGCAATGTTATCAGAGAAATTACTGGGTATGATGAGATTTAACATCTAATATCACAGGGTGACGAGCGCAGTACAGTGTGGCGCAGGATTGTGTTAGCAAGTTCACAATTCTGTCACTGCTACTGTTAGTGACAGGCGTGACGCTTACCACTAGGCGAAAGTCTTGCTCGTCTCATCACTAGACAGTATTTAATTATTTTTTTAAAGGTATAAAGTATAATCTAATTTGATTCTGGACCGTGACATAGAAAAAATAAATACACGTGATATCTTACTACACCCCCCTCCCCCCTTGTTACGTGATTTTTGCTAAACCCCCTCCCCCCTTTCGAGCCTCACGTGATTAATGGACGGTCCCCTTCTTCAGCCAGAATACGTCCACGGACGAAGGTCCCTTAATAGGCTTGGGGATCGCAGAATGCTCACCACCGTTAACCGAGAGGGAGCTGCTGCTCGTCCTCCGGTGGTTGTGGTTGCAGTTTTAGAACATACCCAGGTCCCCTACCTTATGGTATAGGTATAACCAATGTTGATAAAAACTAGATCGTTTCAAGGAAGATTCACTCGCATAGAAAACGCATCTGAACGCATATGAATAAAATCGAATTAAAAAGTGGAATCGAAACGCTTAGTGCGATTGTAGATAAAGTAAATAATGGTATGTTATTTTAGCATGGCGGTGCTATCCCCTGCGCGCGCGCCGGCGCCGCATGTCGCTGTGGGCACGCCGCACTCGTCTGCCGTGGATGACTCGCAGCTCGCAGACACCATACACTCCATCGCTAGTCCGGACTTCAACGTATGTACAAGTTATATTTCATCATCAGCCGGAAGCCGTCCTCTACAGGACGAAGGCATCCCCGTTATTGAAGGGGTTTGCCATAATCCCCACGCGTGGCAGATGGCTTGTGGGGTTCGCCGAGTGCTCACCACCGTTAACTGAGAGGACGATGCTGCCCAAACTTCAGTGGTTTTGGATGCAGTTTTAGGACATACCCTGGTCGCAAATTCTATTTGTTGTATATTTAGTAGGGTTTGGGACGTCTCGTGTCTCGAAGTCCCGAGACTTTTTGGAAATTTAGTTGTCTCGGGTCCCGAGACTTACGGGTCGAGACTCGAGACGACACACGGTTGTTGAAATTAATGTTATTTTGAAAAGTCATAATAAACTTTATTAGCTTCCCGCGCCTTGTCATTGGGGCGCCATGATAATTGTCATCATCATCACGCGGGTAAAACCATAGGAGCAGCTAGTCTCTACATAATTATCTGGATTTTATGTTACTCACGATTTTTAGTTCTCTACATATCTCTAGTATTTTTATTCAATACTAGCGACACGCCCCGGTTTCGCAAGGGTTCCAAACTTAACAGGATCGCCCGCTGGGCTAATCTGAAGATGCCCTGAAAATGTTATCAAAATCGGTCCAGCCGTTTTGGAGTCTATACTATACTATTCGTCTATACAGTACTATACAGGAACATACAATTATTATTTAATTTTATTAAGTGATTATTATTTGTGATATACTTGATGGAATTTGACGTGTAACTTTCGTGTTATCAATAAACTATTTGTATCGACTTTTATTATACGAGGGCGGCACTGAAAATTTCGGGAATCAAGGAAGTGACACAACATTACTATTTAAAAATATATTTATTGCTTTTCGAAGTATTCTCCGCGAAATTTGACACATTTTTCCATACGATGGAACCAATCATTGAAGCAACCATTCCATTCGGAAGTTGGGGTCTCCAAAATGGCCGTTTTGTAGGCGGCCACAGCTTCTTCAGGTGATGAAAATCTCTGTCCACGCAATTTATTCTTTATTTTAGGGAAAGTATAGAAATCATTAGGGCTTAGGTCGGGGCTGTACGGCGGATGGTCCAATAATTCTATGTTTTCTTGCTCTAAAAACTCTTTTGTACTGTGCGCGGTGTGAGAACTCGCATTGTCGTGATGGAGGATGATGCGGCGGTTGCAGTTCTCTTTACGGAGTTCAGAAACGACCTGTGGCAAACAAATGCTAGCATACCATTCTGCATTAACCGTTCTTTGTCCCTCAAGAGGAATAGTCGTAACATGGCCGGTTTTGGAGACAAACGTGGCCACCATTTTTTTTGCAACACTCCGTGAACGAACAATTTTTGTTGGCTTTAACTCATTTTCGAACACCCAAACTCGTGACTGGTTTTTTGTTTCGGGTTCGTACGCGTATATCCAGGATTCGTCACCTGATACGATGTTGTATACAGCATTTGAGGATCCTGCGTGGAATCTTTCGAGAGTTCTGACGCACCAAGTAACGCGAGCCGCTTTTGCTCTTCACAGAGCGAATGCGGTATCCATCGGGAAAACAACTTTTTTACACCTAATTTTTCATGCAAGATTATTTGTATTTGACTCATGCCAATGTCTAAAGTTGCCTGAATTTCGCGGTATGTCACATGTCGATCTTCCTCAATCAGCTTACGCACAGCATCAACGTTTTCTTGGGTGACTGCAGTTTTTGGACGACCTTGACGGGGATCATCACTGAGCTTGACACGTCCACGTTGAAATTCAGCAAACCAGCGATAAATTGTGGTTTTGGATGGGGCTTTATCACCAAATGCAGAAATCATCCGGTCAACACACTGTTTTTGTGTTAAACCACTTCGAAAGTCATAATAAATCATCGCTCTTGAATTTTCTCGAGTCAATTCCATTTTCTCAACGACTAAACAAGTTTGACAAAACCTTGTGACAAGACCGAGAATATTTTCTTAAATAAATAAATGGTATTCGATTGTTAAAACCAAGGAGTTTTCAATTAAAAAGATTTTAATATGACAGAAACAGTGGAAATATTCCATTCCCGATACTTTTAGTGTAGCCCTCGTATTAGAGATGGTGTATTGTGTTATTGTGCAGGCGGCGATCCGCGCGCTGTCCCTGATCACGGTGGCGCTGCAGTCGGGGCGCGGCGCGGCGCTGGCGGCGCACGAGCAGCGCCTGGTGAGCGCCATCGCGGCGCAGGTCCGGCGCCTGCGCACGACGCTGCCCGCCAGCGAGGCGCTGCCCGCCTTCAAGTGCCTCGGGGGCGCGCTCACCACGGTACTCAACACCAATCTATAATCTATCTAATCTAATGCTAATAGTAGTTCGCAGCGAACTGATACCTCGCGATCCGCACAACTGCCAAACCCCTTGACCAATTTAGCTCATATTCGAATTTTATAATTGTATTTGCACGAACGATTTGCTTGCAAAATTTCATAAAGATCTGATCAACTGTTCACAAATTATCATCGAACAAATATAAATACAACAGCCGATCTACCCCAGTAGACTCGGAGACCTTCGCTTCGCTCGGTCAATAAGAATCAAACTCCTGAACGACAGACAACGCACAGCTTAAACCGCTGGTCGTAGAGACTTGAAATTCGGAGGGTGTATTTATGTCTTGATGCGTAGAGGTGTGCTAAGAAAATATTTTTCAAATTCAACCCCTAAGGGGGTAAAAATTGGCGAAGTTTTGTATGGAAGTCCTTTTTTTTAACTTATAGTTATGAAACTTTGTATTTAGGTTATTCATTTAAAATAAAATAAAATGTTTTCATAATTTTTTGCCAGGGTTGATTTAAGGGGCGAAATGGAGTAAGAAGTTAAAGAGGACGAAACTTTAAAACAAAAACAATAATATTTTTTGCCAGGGTTGATATAAAGGGGACCTGGGTATCCTAAAACTGCATCCAGAACCACCGGAGGACGGGCAGCAGCGTCCTCTTAGTTAACGGTGATAACACTCTGCGATCCCCAAGCCGCCTGCCAAGCGTGGGGATTATGGCAACCACTCCATATTAAGGGGGAGGCCTCCGTCCAGCAGTGGAAGTCTTCTGGCTGATAAGTGATGTAAAGGGTTAAAATTGTGAATAACGCAGCGATATGGAAGATATGGGCAACCCTTTCCTATTAAAGGAGAGGCCTTCGTCCAGCAGTGGACGTCTATTATGATGATGAGATATTTGGGAGCGGGGTGAATTCCTGCCGTGCGCAGACGCAGTCGCGACGCGACCTCTAATCGATTACTATTGTCAGTTCTACGAGACGGCCGGTTGCGGGTCGCAAGTGGGCGAGCCGGCTCTCTGCGCCGTGCTCGGCGAGATACTGCGAGTGTTGGCGGCCGGCCCTAGCGCTGGTGGCTCCGGCGGCGACGCGGAGAAACTCGCGCGGGTGTTGAACAACGTGTGCGTGAGGGTACTGGAGCGCTCGCCGAGGACGCCGCTACTGTGGTGAGTGTGAGGCCCGAGTGTGTTGACACCTTAATGTAAGGATTATAATGTGGGTAGGTGTCATTATTTAATAAACAGTTAGTTGTCAACCACGGCCTTTCATTCACGTCTCATTGGCGACGAGTCGATTCCACGCAGTTTTTTTGGGGAAATATTGGACAAATTACAAACGAAAATATGCCTATCGGGAAACTTGAACCCTTCGACTTAAGTTCAAAGCAGTGGCCCGCGTATGTGCGTCGTGTGAAACAATATATCCTCTTGAACGAAGTCAAGAATGATAAGTGCGTATCGTTGCTTATTACGGTGGTTGGGGAAGCGACGTATTCCCTAATGTGTGACCTGTGTTCCCCGGTACACCCGGAGGTGAAATCATTCGATGAGTTAGTGCAGATAGTGTCGGATCATCTGGAGCCCCAACGCTCCGAGATCGCCGAACGGCACGTGTTCCGGCTAAGAAGACAAAATGGCAGCGAAAGTCTTACGACGTACTTACAAGACTTAAAGCATCTGGCGGCTACATGCAATTTCGGTGCGTCGTTAGAAGAAAATCTACGCGACCAATTCGTGTCGGGGCTCGCGAACGAAACTATGCGCTCTCGTATTTTCGCCGAGAGGAACATAAAATACAAGGAGGCGGTAGAACTAGCTCTGGCGTTAGAAGCCGCCGAGAAGCACGCAGAGATAAGCGGGGCTACGGCGGCGGCCGGCGCAGAGGCCGTCAGCGCAGGCGGCGGCGAGGCAGGCGAGCGCCCGGGGCGCGGCCTACAGGGGCGGCGGGCGCCGGGGACGCGGGCCGGCGGGCCTGCTGGCGGTGCGGCAAGCAGCACCGGCCGGACCGGTGCCGGTATGCGCGCTACAACTGCGACCAGTGTGGTGGGCGCGGGCATTTAAAGGTCATGTGTAAGGAAGTGCGGTCGAGAGACCAGGCGGACCAAGGGAGCGGCCAACAAAATTACGTGAGTGACGGTGACGATGGCGAGGATTTCTACAACATCCAGGTGGACGGTACAGGTGACGAACCATACATTATTACTGTTGAAGTCGACGGTCGACATCTCGAGTTCGAAGTCGACACCGGGAGTAGAATCTCGACCATCAACGAGATTTTTTATAGACGGTATTTCTCTCATTTAGCGATAAAACCAGATAAATTAAATTTACGTAGCTATGTCGGTTCAAAAATGGAGTCGCTCGGTTCAATACCTGTAAATGTAGCACTTGGGCAGATTGCTGTCAATAATTGCAAACTTCACGTGATTCGAAACGGGGGACGCCCGTTGCTAGGGAGAGAGTGGGTTCGCACTCTGCAAATAAACAATATTGTTATTAAGTTGAATAAGATTGAAGCGGTAAACGATCCATTGGTGAACCGGCTCTCAGCGGAATATCCCGCGGTGTTTACAGATAAGCTCGGTACTTGTAAGCGAACCGTACAACTACAGTTCTCAGACACGACGCCGGTATACGTGCGCGCGCGCCCGGTGCCGCTAACGTTGCGAGTTCCCGTGGAGAAAGAGCTCGAGCGGCTCGAACAGGAGGGAACTATTTACCGGGTCGAGTCCTCCGACTTTGGCACGCCTATTGTGCCGGTTATAAAAGAGTGCGGGGATATAAGAATCTGCGGGGATTATAAGATTACGGTTAATCCTAAATTGAAACGTGATCCGTACCCTCTGCCACGAATTGAGGAATTGTTCGCGACACTCAGTGGTGGAGAGGAGTACTCAAAAATCGATTTAAAAAATAGTTACCAACAATTATTATTATCGGAAGATTCCCAGAAATATACCGCGATCACTACGCATATTGGAACGTTTGTATATCGCCGCACTCCTTTCGGCTTATCATGTATACCGGAGAAATTTCAGAAAATTATGGAGGAAACCTTGAAAGGCGTGCCAAATACGGTAGTGTTCTTGGATGATATATGCGTGACAGGCGTGTCACGCCAGGCACATTTAGAGAACTTGAGAGCGGTACTTGAACGGTTACGTAACATGGGATTCACGGTGAAATTAAATAAATGTTCCTTCTTACAAAAAAGTGTTAAGTACCTAGGATTTATAATTGATAAAACCGGTTTACGACCCGATCCTAAGAAAACTGAGGCCATTTTCAACGCTCCGCGACCGACGGACGTGACACAGTTGAAAATTTTCTCGGCATGCTCAATTATTACGGGAAATTTATTCCCAATCTTAGTATTTTGTTGCATTCATTGCACGCGTTGCTTAAAAAAGGAGCAGATTGGAAATGGGACTCAGAATGCGAAAGTGCTTTCGTCGAGGCGAGACGTGTGTTGTTGAGCGACAAGGTACTCGCGCATTACGAGGAGGGGCGAGCGCTCGTGCTGTCAGTGGACAGCTCAGCGTACGGCATTGGCGCGATCCTGGCGCACGTGTACCAGGACGGCAGCGAGCGGCCCGTCAGCTGTGTCTCGCGCACGCTCAACTCGGCGGAGAAAAACTATAGCCAGCTCGATAAGGAGGCACTTGCAATTTTTTTTGGTATTACGAAACATCATCAATATTTATTTGGTAGGCGGTTCGAATTGCGAACGGACCATCAGCCTCTGTGCTATATTTTCGGGGAAAAGGGCGGCATTCCGCAGACGGCCGCGAGCAGACTCCAGCGTTGGGCGGCTCGGCTGGCGGCGTACGATTTTTCGGTGACTTTTATAAGATCACAAGATAACGGGCCGGCCGATGCGTTATCGAGACTGCCACTGCCGCACGAGCGTCGTCCCGCCGATAAGGAACCGGTTACTTATGTGAACCTAGTGCACGATGAGATACCTGTAGATTTTAAAGAAATTAGCGCGGCTACCGCACGGGATAGCTTGTTATGTAAGATTAAAGGGTACGTCATGTTCGGTTGGCCGCCGTCGGGGACGAATTTCGAGGAGGAAATGAAACATTATTACGCGCGAAAGCAAGATATATTGGTAGACATGGGTTGCCTTATTTACAAGTATCGGTTAATTATTCCGCCGACATTACGCCACCGGGTATTAGATGAAATTCATGACGGGCATCTGGGAGTGAATAAAATGAAAAACCTGTCGCGATCATACGTGTACTGGCCCACTTTAGACCAGCAGATTGAAGAGGTTTGCCGGTCGTGCGCGGCGTGCCACGCGGTACGCGACGCGCCGCCGCGCGCCTCCCTGCACCCGTGGGAGTTCCCTCTCAACCCGTGGCAACGTTTACATGCGGATTTCGCGGAATGTGGGGGTAAAAAGTACTTAATTGTAGTCGACGCACATTCGAAATGGATCGAAGCCGTGGCGATGAACCGAACGGACGCCGAGTCCACGATCGCCGTGTTCAGGTCGTTATTTGCCAGATTTGGCTTACCGACCATGCTAGTCACCGACAACGGCCCACCGTTTCAATCGTCACCTTTCCACGTGTATTGTAAAAAGAACTGCATCAAGCACGTGACGTCAGCGCCGTACAGACCACAGGGCAATGGGGCGGCTGAAAATGCAGTTAAAACTATTAAGAAGGCGATTAAAAGAGCCCTCCAGGAAGGCGAAAACGTGCAACAAGCACTTAGTAAATTTTTGTTCCAATACCGAAATGTGGAGCACGCTACGACGAGCGTCGCGCCGGCGGTGGCGCTGCTGGGGCGGCGGCTGCGCGGGCGCCTCGACGCGGTGCGTCCCGACGTTCGCGCCGTCGTGCGCGCCGTGCAGGACCGCCAGTGCGCGAGCCGGCCGGGCCGCGATCGGGAAATACAGGTCGGGCAGCCGGTCCTCACACGCGGGTACTCGGATAAGAATAAAAAATGGGTCGAAGGTAAAGTGACGCAAAGAACCGGGCCGGTCTCGTATAAGGTCGAGGTGGGTAACGGATTACAATGGCGCAGACATCAGGATCAAGTGATCCCGATCGGAACAAAAAATAGGTATTCGTTATCACGGCCGAATTTAAATGCCTCCAAGCAGGACAGTGCTCTGAACTCGGGAAGCGACGTTGACGACACGTACGAGGATGCGGCGGGGGAAGAGAGGTCGGAGACCGCAGACAAGGATGAGAGTCAGGGCGAACAGACGCCGGACGCGGCGACCGACTCCCCGCGCTCGCCGACGTCTCCGCCCCCGAATGCGACAGCCCGGGCTCGCAGATATTACTATCGTAGTCACCTGAAAATGTAACGGGTGCTTATGTATGTCAGTGTATGTTATCTTTTAAGCATACCTAGCTCTCATTATTATTGTATCTTAAAGCTTCAATATGCCTACTCTCAAGTGTATCATACTTACTGTACCTTCTAAAAAACGTCATAATCGTAGTAGAATGATAAGTATGTGTAGTAGGTATAGGTAGTTTCTATAATTAGGTATACATCCTAAATGTAGTAGATTTCAATAGTTTCGACCTTAAGTAAGTAAGTTATAATTAACATTTTCTTTATATATCCTAATACGTACCAACCTAACAGTTATGTTCAATGTAAGTACGACCCACCCATTTAAGGGAGAAAGATGTAAGGATTATAATGTGGGTAGGTGTCATTATTTAATAAACAGTTAGTTGTCAACCACGGCCTTTCATTCACGTCTCACTTAACTCTTGTAACGAAGACAGTAGAAAAGACTCGGCTTGTTGAACTTGTTTTTTGCCCTCTGTCAGTTCATTTTAAACGCTGTGTAAAGACCATAAAATATATGCGACGTCTTCAATCATATTATATAAAATGTTATAAAAAATATTCGCCATCACGTCAACCAGCCAAGTGGCACCGACCGTAAGCTAAGCATATGGAGTACAAATTGGCTTGCACTAAATTTAATTTATGACAGAGACTTCTGTAGCTTCATTGGCAAAGCAGTTGGGACGGAAACCAGAAGAAGTCAGAAGTCTTTACTATCCATTAAAAACATAGGTAATTTTTTTGTTTGAAATATCCATTAAAAACATAGGTAATTTTTTTGTTTGAAATGGTATACTCTAGTTGTAGTCCCATAACAATATGAAGTCGGCTGATTATTTTTTAAGCGTTGTTTTTGTTTTTCTTACAGTGCAATAGTATCCCTACTTCACGAGTCGATAGGCGCATCGGACGACGCGCGTTACCAGAACCTACTCCTCAAGTGTTTCTGGAAAACGCTGAAAATGATATCGACCTGGGAAGTGCACTCTATCGACTACGACGCTGTGCTGTACAAGATTCATCTGTTCTATAAGGCGTATCCGAATAATTATTGGAAGAAGAATCCGGATATAAGCGATACTCCTTACAGGTAATGTAGCTGCAGACAAGGTTTTTTTACTGACTTCATAAAAGAAGGAGGTTCTCGATTCGGTTTTTTTTTACCTTAGTACTACGTCATTTACACCGACTTGGAAAATTCTTTTAAATGTATACAGGGTTAGGTCTAATCAGTTAGCATCATTTTAAAGGCATATTCTGTACATCAAAACAAACAAGTTTTACTATGGGGCCAACATTGAAATCGCGAAAAAACTATCAGCTGTTCCATACAAAAAGTTCATCGACCTTGGGCAAAATGTATGGAATAGCTGATAATTTTTACGCGATTTCAATGTTGGCCCCAAAGTAAAAACTGTTGATGTACAGAACATGCCCTTAAAAGTATGCTAACTGATTAGAACTAGCCCTGTATATTTTTTCTTCTTGAGGTTAAAAGTATCGGGGTTTCACCCGCTCTCACAAGTTCTGTCGTTATTCCGTCCTCGCCTGGCGCCTTGTTGTGTTTAAGCTGTTTGAGAGCCATTCTAATCTCGTGCAGGCTGACGTCTGGGATGTCCACGGTGTAGTGTCGGGTCAGTTTAGCTCTTGTGCCCTAAGCATTACTGACAATGGGTTGCCGTGTCGAGGTGTACAACTGTCCATAAAACTTCTCTATCTCTCTCAGGAACTACGGCTTCGACGAAACTATCTTCGATCTTCAGCTTCGTCATTTGACTTAAGTAGATTCACGTACGCCATTGAGTTTCTCTTCCGGAAGTATGCAGGTTTCATTGATGTTTTCCTTCACCGAAAAGCCCGTGGTATGAAAATCTGTACATAAACTACAAAGAGTTAATTGGTACCGGCCAGAGCTTAAACCCGCGACCTCACGATTTCAAGTCGAGCTGTCTCTCAACTAGGCATATGAATGGGAAGGCTGTAGTCTGTAACATTAACATTCATGCATTTCAGAACTGTGAAGACCCTGGTACACACTCTAGTCAAGATGAAAGGTGCGTCTATCACCAACCACCTCACACAGATTCCCGACGTCAACGAGTCGGACCTCTATCCGTACCTTATCAAAGTTATCAAGGTAAGTTACACTTTTCAAAGATTCTGAATGGTCAATTTGGGCCTTGATTATTGCTATACATGCATGGGCGTATATATGGTTGGCTTAGGGGGTCAGGACTTTTATTAAAGCTTAAACAGGATGAAAAATTATGACCTCCGGTAGGACCACTTCTCTTCCTGTTCAACCTTTGTTGAACATAGTAATACACTAAGTAAACACTTCATACAAAAATATTCATAACGTTGTATATCTATTACAGCAATTGAAACTGGACGAAAAGAAAGAAAACACGTCTGATGCGCTAAACGGTAGCTCGGTGCTGAGTGCTGTCACTGGCAACCCTGCTCTAAGCGCTGGCAGGCTGCCTCGCGTGGTGCACGAGGAGTTAGCTCTCATACTGAAGAGGATCGGCACTAAGGAGCATAATAAAGACGCTTTGGAACAACTATACGACCTCAGGGTAAGTATTTACTAAGCTACGCAAAAAGAAGGATTATTAGTTTTGCTGTTTATCTACTATATGTATATTTATTTATTTCCATTCACATTTGACTCTAGCTTAATTATTAGTATTCATACTTAACAATATTTTATAATAAATAATACTATAGCTAACAAAAGCTACTAATTTAGGAATCGTACAATTAAGGCTGTTTAGGGCTCTATACATGGTGCAACTTTTTTTTTTGTACTGAAAGCTGCATACATTTTGGAACAGCTGTTTTTTTTTAGTTTAACTCCCGTTATAGGTCCACTGACCTCTATTATACAAGTACGCTGGACTTCATATTGTCGATAGCAAATTGAAGCCATTTGATATTCGCCATTTTGGCGCGGATATCCAACGGATAGCAGTGTGAGCGTCCATGGAACTAATATTTTATTGATACAAATATACATTTTAGTACCGGAGATGCTCGAAAGGGCGCTTCAAATCGGCATTAAAAAAACGGTCATTTCCTAGACAATATTTAGTCCAGCGTATTTGTATAGTAGAGATCAGTGTATAGGTCTGTTGTGCGTGCGTGCGTAAGAGAGTGTGTGTGGGGGTGCGTGTGTGCATGTTTGAGAGAGAGAGAGAGTGTTTGTGGTGTGTGTATGGACACAGTGATTGTGTTGCAAGTTGTTCAGACTTGATATAAGATCTCTAACTACCCACATTTATACTTTATTCTAGGAGCGTCACCCAGAAGTGGATATCTGGACGTTCATGCAAGGCTCCTCGTTCTATTTCCGCAACTTCGTGGAGCGGGGCTTACGAGAGGTCGCCGACCAGAGGAAGATGGCCTCCATGCCGATATTCAAGCACGACTATAAGACCGACAATATTGGTAAGTGGAGTGTCTTATTATACTGGTCAATACTGCGATGAAATATAGGATCCCCGATCGCCGCTCGAAAACGGCACCGTCAAAACAAGACATGAATAGCGCAATATGCCTTGTTTTGCTCTCAGTCGCGTGTGACTGCGCCAACATTACTCTTGTGGCAATCACTCTTATAGTATCCCTTCGTTGTCTGTCTGTCTGTTTTGTGTAGTACGTTGGCACTGAAGGCAGGAATGGTCAGAAAGTTGATTTAATAATTGATGTTTTTTTTTCCATTTCAGACATTACAAACGAGAATGACGAGAAATCTCACGTAATCTTCTTAGAAAGACTTCGAGCTCTACAGGTAAATGATAAAAATAATCAAAAAATAACATTTTAAGAAAATGAAAAGCTAATTTAGTCAAGAAAATTTTTGAAGACATACACTATACATGGTTACCTGGAAGAGATCGCTGCTAGCGATAAGGCCGCCACTTGTGGCACTAGTTCTTAAGGTTCATTCTTTTATCGTAATGTTATTTTTGGTGTCCACAATAAAGTGTTTCTATCTATCTATCTACTATAATTAGCTGCGCTTGCATAAGTTTGTCTATAGGCAAACGTAAAATAGGTTTTTATAGACAATAGACAATACATATTGTTTAATAGATTGTAAAAGTTATTAAGAAAAAAAATACTATTGATAATCTGGAAGGAAGTCATTGTTTACTTTTAATATGGTGACCCCCATGGACCTTGAAATTGCAGAAATATAAATGTGATTTGCACTCAACAAAATATATGGAGAAGCTGAGTTTTTTTTTGCAATTTCGGAGTAAAAGGTGTTTCTAATGAGTACATACAGTAACCTCCTTTCGGCTTAGTACTACCTTTCAGCGTAATAACTAGAGACCGGATTGTATGCATGAAAAATGCTTGAATTATGCACGAAAATTGATTGAAAGAAATTAAATGATAAATTTTAGGAACCTAAACAAAGATAAAAACTAAGTTTATATTATTATTTTAATCAAAATCAGCATACATTTAGTAACCCTTTGATAGGTACAGTAACATTACATGACATTTTTTTTAAACGTGTACACTCATGTATTGTTCCAAGTGTTCAGTGGTAAGATTATTATGTCTTCGATAATTTAAAATATATTTATAAGTGGAAAAGGTTCCCTAAAGAGATTAAATTTGGTCGGATTCGCAAAATTATCACTTTTACCGCATTTCGGAACGCAGGGTCAGTGCATGGCACTAAGAAAAAATATTGTAAATGTACCGATAATATAAATCATAACTAGATCTTGGGTAAAATATGCTATTACCGCTGAAGATGGCTTAAATATGCAAACGCATATAATCCGGTCTCTAGTAATAACTCTGTATAAGTCCTCCGGCATATATTTAGTTGTGTCCTAAATATAGAATAAATTGTTATTTAGTCGAATTCCCACTCAAAGTACGTCCCATCTAACCAAATGCTCTGTATAACCAAATAGTAGAACAAAGATGTAATGTGTTCAGGCTAAAGCGGGCATGAAGATGGAATCGAGTCCGTCTTCGCAGCCCCGGACACCGGTGGGCGACAACAGGGCCCTCACCGACTCCATCAACGAGAACACGCTGCCTCGCACGCACAGCATCGATCCACAGCTAGAGGTAACCACGACTACGACCTATCACTATTATAAGAGCTTCTTTTAAAAGTCCTATGCTGGACTTTAGCTTTCTCTCGAATGGCGAATGGGCCATATTTACCAAGCGTGCCAATAGGGAATATGCATTTTTTTAATTGTCTCACAGGAAATCTGACTGGCAACAAAACAAATCAACGAAAGTAAATGTTTTATATGTACAAATAACGAAGTTATAAACATTTTAGTTTCATGTTAGACATGTTAGGCACTACGTCAAAGTTCACGATTCCAAACAAATTCTATACTAGCACTTAGTGGTAGGTTTTTGTAGTGGTAGGACTCCACTGCAGAGTCTGACTGGGGAAGTACCACACCTTTGTCAGTTATTCAACCGCCAAGCAGTAGTGTGCAAGCATTACTGTGTTCCGGTTTGAAGGGCAATGTTACCAGATAAATTACTGGGTATGATGAGATTTAACATGTAATATCTCAGGGGGACGAGCGCAGTGCAGTGCGGCGCAGGACTGTGTTAGCAAGTTCATAATTCTGGCACTGCTACTGTTAGTAGCAGGGGTGACGCTTACCACCAGGCGAACGTCTTGTTCGTCTCGTCACTTAAAAGTAAAAAAAAAAGAAAAAGTGTTTTGCTAGAAAAGGACAGATGACTCCCTCCCAAATACTTTGAACGCTTATATTTCAGAACTTTATCAGCCGATTTTAATTATTTTTTCGACGTAAGCATCAGATTCAGTTAAACTCTCCATTTATCCGCTATATATGGCGCTTTCTATATACACTCTAAGGGTAGGGAACACAAGACTAGGTGGAGTCGGGGTGCTCTGAATCGGACTGTCACCCATTTCAAACCTCACTCATCGGCCCGAAGACGTCCAATGCTGGACGAAGGCCTCCCCCTTAATAGGGAGGGGTTGCCATAATCCCACGCATGGCAAACAGCTTGGGGAGCGCAGACTGTTACCACCATTAACCAATTTCAAACCTAACCAACTCAAATCGGGGTGAAACAAACTAACCCAATGCTTTTTATGACCATTAACAATATTATTCCTAATAAATCTTTAAGACCAAACAATAAGTCTAATCTAATATATCAAAAAAATCTAATCTATGCCTAAAATATATAATGCTAAGAAAACTTTCTGCTTAAATATCAGTACCTATGCAAAAAAAATTTTGCCGAACAATAGGCGTGTGGCCTAATATTTAATTTATGACAAATAACAGGCTTAGTGATGAATATAACTAAATACATTACACATACTGAAAAAATAACTTGTATTGGCTGATAAATCTCCGAGATATGAGCGTTTAAAGTTTTAGGTGGGGATAGAAGGGGATGCTCTATCCCTTTCTCGCAAAGCACGTGTTAGTATAGCATTTGTATGCCGCGCCTGAGGCTTGACGTCATAGCTCAGTATAGCGCGCTCTCTGTCTAGCTTGAAATTAAGATACTTAGAACTTATTTATTTTTGAATTATTTTAAATTTTGTTTTCGTTGATAGGCTCTATTGATGATCAGCTTTTTTATGAGGTAATAAAAAAATTTTTGTCATCATGCCTATTTCCGCCAAACAGTTTTAGGAATAAAAAGTTTCTGCGTATCAAGGGCCACCCGATCTCAAGTGATAAGCTCACCAATGAACAGCACTTCATTTTTATTTATACTATAATAATAATAATACATTTATTCCATGAAAAAGTCACGAAGAGTACATCATTAGTAGCATATGATACAAAAAAAAATACAAACGCATGATACATTTTTGGTTACTTCTGCTGAACTAGGCTTAAGTCTGTGTTTCAGCGTCAGCGCCTTCCCCATATAGTTGCACATTATGTTATTACAAGTTAAATTAAACATTATGCACATTACAAACTAAGAACAACCATCACATATTAGTTACAATTAAATATTATGAATTATTACTGTTTGAAAATATTTATATAAATTATAATATCAAAAATATAAGCGCCTAAAATCATTATTTTAAACTATAGTAATTTTAGTGAACATTTTTGTGGTACAGTAATAATTCTAATAGATTTAAATAAAATAAAATATAGTAATAAGTAAAGTAAAGTAATAAACTATATAGATGTGATTATTTTTTTAACCGACTTCAAAAAAGGAGGAGGTTCTCAATTCGACTGTATGTTTTTTTTTGTTTATCACTTTCGTTTAATATTAGTCGGCAGGGGAAAAGTTGCATAGTTAATTTACAAGGTGGAACAGAAAAAGTGCTTGTGGTCCAGTTTACCCAGGTGATCAGAGATGGTCCACAGACGAGAAGTGCTTGTGGTCCACCCAGCAAACTGAGCTTACAGGCAAGAAAAGTGCCCGTGGTCCACCTGAGTGAACTAAGTTAGCTAGAAAGTTTCCATTATCCCTCAAAGGTACTGAGAAGGTAGACCACGGCCATTGGTCAGTCTGATGTTGCCACGGGCATAAAAAAAATGTTATTTAAACTGTCTGAAGAGAAAAAAACTAACTATGTTTTAATCGATCGCTATTTATTAGATATGCGCCCGAGCACATTAATACTATTGGAACTGATTAAAACTGCCAATCACCACGTAGACGTTTTAACATGCCTACGTAGACGTATTAACGTTCTGCGAACATTGTCATTTACCCTGAAAGACCTTCTGAAACGGAGCCAAAAAAAAAAACATTTTTTTTTCACCTTATGGTTAGCGTCACGCCTGCCACTAACAGTAGCAGTGCGAGAATTGTGAACTTGCGAACTCAATCCTGCGCCGCACTGCACTGCGCTCGTCACCCTGAGATATTACATGTTAAATCTCTACTTAATACTTTTTTTTTCTAATTGATGTTAATTACTGGGTATGAACCCAGTAATTTCTCTGGTAACATTTCCCTTCAAACCGGAACACAGTAATGCTTGCACACTACTGCTTGGCGGTTGAATAACTAGCAAAGGTGTGGTACTTCCCCCGGCGGACTCTGCAGTAGAGTCCTACTACTACAAAAATTTTATTTGAATGAAATTTGTCTCACTATAAATGTTTTCTTCCACAGCTTCACACATCCCAGTCCATGTCGCAAAAGAACGAAGCCGCCGTGGACGCGCTCCGCCTCAAGCTCCAACAAATCAAGAGCTCCTCAAAGAGATAAGACCGTCCGCACGCGACCACTCCAAGGATTTGGTAGCTCTTTCACATCACACACGAAATTACACGCGAGTTTACACCTTACGACCTCTTAATAGGGGTCATGTTATAGACTTGTTTTATAGTGATACAATCATGTCAGATCATCGGCCTGAAGACGTCCACTGCTGAACGAAGGCCTCTCACTTACACCGCCACACTTTTATGGCGAGGAGTGACACAAACGCGACAGTTTCATTTTCTATTATTTTTTATTTTATGCGGAGGATTCGGATATAAATGATTATTGAGTTTTTTTTTTGGCGAATGTACTTTGTTCGTTCTTACGCGTGGTATGTGTAAACAGTGAGAAGTAGATGAAGCTATGTATAGCGGAGATTAGTTTATTGAATCGTTGACAAGGTTTCATAAAAACATTCTGTTTTAATAGTAAGGCGCACTTGGATAGAAAAAAATGTTGAAAATAGAAAATTGCGTTGGTTGAAATAAACCTATTTCTTAAAATATAATCGTGACTATCAAAATGTATGTGATTGTATCAATGTAAAACCGAACACTAAAATGCCTTCAACTAATTATAATGCATTATTTATTTATGGTATATATTAGTAACTGAAATTCCTAAAATTAGGAGCCTTATTTAAAAAACGCTGGTAAGTTAAATGACGTTTGTTAACTTAAGTACGAATTTTAAGTAAGGCCCACACTGTGTCAGATACGGCTTAAAATCTCACATAATTCTGATTCCTATTTCATCTCATTTAGTTGTTAGAGTAGGTTAAAACTACAACTCTAATGTGTCATTCATCTAAAGTTGAAAGTTGTATAATGTTTGCTATCCTATTCATACAAGCTAAAATGAAAAGGGATGCCGATAATTTTACAGCTATCAGCATTTTTTTGCCTACGTGACGTCCAATAGGGTAGATGACTGATGTTTATATCGTTGAAACCAATAGCTTTGATGAAGAATTTAAGTAAATATAGTATGTTTATTGAAAAAATAATTTAAATCGGTTAATAATGTTCTGATATATGAGCGTTTAAAGTTTTTGTTAGAGACAACTCTGTCCCTTTCCCACAAAACAAAAAATGACGTCACGCCTTACTTGTCAGAATAGAATTTATATGGCGTACAGAGAAGTGACGTCACGATTTGCTGTTTCGCCTCTCTGTCTAGCATGATATTAAAATGCTTATAAATAGCTTATTTTTAATCAGATTTTCGTTTTCTTTTCATTAATCAGCTATATTTATGGGCCACATTTTAATAGGAAAATAAAATAAAACCAGTCATCTAGCCTATTCACTTGTGCGTCCTTCTTTGAGCAAAGTGACAATATAAAGCAGTATCGCCCAACGCAGGGTACACGGGTTAAATACTCGTGAGTAATTTGTAGAACTTTGTAAACGAAATTTGGCTGATTGAGTGACTTAGAAAATTTTAGGATGCTTGGAATACACGTCTGGTTTTTGAGGTGACTATTTTAATGTTCAACAATAACTTATCGGTCCGACCAATGTATTTGTGAAGTAACTAACGTATTTTTCCAAGTACATGTCGGACTTTTTCTCCGAAGGGTTCAGTACCATCCTTTACAATATTGTGAATACTGTAAAAAACTTTTTTATGTTGTTGGTGCGTCGTTCATAAATCCTTAATGTCAGTACAATATTCGTGACTTTTATTTTATAGAGGACATGATTTAAATCCAAAGATATAGGCGATTACAGGTCGGACGGGCAGACATGCCTTAGGCATAGAAATTTGATAGTACGAGCAAGGGCGGATCCAGGGGGTCATGACCCCCCCTGGGATGGTTGTAAGTCGACTACTGGTAGTTTTTCTAGTTGTAATGGAAATGGAGCCTGACTGCTAACTAGACCTCGACTCGTCTATATGAGCCCCCCTGACTTAAAAGCTGGATCCGCCCTTGAGTACGAGGTACCAGAAGTTTCACTCTCCTAGAAACTCAAAGGCAAGGTCGTACAAACACGTAGTTAAACTGTGTATGGTGTAGGCTGTCGTAGGCTTATTAATAGACATCGGATTATATATCATGTGAAAAATACAAATTGATTCTTAGTAACAAAGGCCACAAGTTTGCACTAGATAATAATACGCTTTTTTAAAAAAACCGACTTCAACTTCGAATACCTGGAAAATATTGAATATTACGTTTTTGTGTGTACTGAGTACTGACACAAGAATGATGTGTGATTTTAAAATTTATTTATTCGTTACATGATATAATATGACAATTATTTTTTAGCGTAAATAACGGAAAAGCGTCAATCCCCATTGACGGAAAGGAAATTTTATAACTTCCCGCGGTCCTCATAACGGAAAAGCGTCAATGGGGAACGAAAAGGAAATTTTATGACTTCCCGCTGTCCCCATTATGGGGACCACGGGAATACACCAAAAAATGTATGATGGTACATTTTGTTAAATTAGCATTTTTGTAGTGCATATTTTAAGTCTTTTTAAAGCATGTTTGCATGCATATTGAGGCCTACTGTTAGTGCATATAATCCGATGTCTACTATTTAGTGATGAAATCCTATTGGATATCCTCTTATAGACCTTCTTATAGAAAATGTTCCATCGTTACATTGCTAAAGATAAGTTGGGCTGCAGTTAAACCAGAGTGAATGTATTATGTATTGTCTGTGTAAACATGGAAGTAACGTTTAAAAGTAAAACTGATAAATTGAACGACGAAATATTTATTAGTTAGATCAAAGAAACAGGATCTCTGCCAAAACAAGTCGGTTAACCAGTTTCGTAGGGTATCATATTTGTCAATGTACGGACTAAGTATTACAAGTACGAGTACATGTAAATACGCGTTCCAAAGACTAGTTCCACGAGTCTACGAGTATTTCGCGTTTGTCAGATTAGGTATTCTCTTTCTTACAAAACCGGTATACGTACGCGTACAGACCAATACAGTATGCGCGTCAGAGCGCGCGCCCCCCGCGCCCTCTATATGTCCGCCACTGGGTACAGAGACGTCTTCGCTGAAACCTAGTTTTAAAACTTGTTCTAGTATATACGCCTTACCTGTCGCAGCTTGTATGCTATTCGGTCACTTTCAGCTTGGTATCGTGACGAACAGTCACTTTGCATATTAGCTTTATCGTCTTAGCTTAAAGTTGACATTTGAATAGCTAAAATGTGCCATTATTTTCACATTGAACATACGACGTGCGATATCATGTTTCTTTGATCGACGGTTTACTAGAAACGCTAATAGAGGCGGTTATTGGTTGAAAAAATTAAAAACGTCGTTAGCGGTTTCGTCTCACAATTAATGATATTTGATAAAGAATGTGATTGTTGAATTGTAACTTAAATTGTTAGAAAACAAGGTCTCGAATTGTCTGTCCTAAGAATAATTAGTTAACCAGCACTTTGCACGTTTGTAAAACACCTGTTAGTTGATCTATGGTTTATGCAATTCTGCCCCACGTTAGGCATAAGGAGTAAAATTCTTGGCATGTTGTAGTTATTATTAAATGTATGTAATTAATATTTTCAATTGCACTTTATGTTTACCATATTTAGTTAAAATCGTGTCAACACAATATAATGACAACTTACTTTTATACAAAAGCAAAGAGAACTTGAAAATGATACCGCCTCAAATGTATGATACGGTCTAGAATCTAGATACCGTAATAGTACATTATGATACAAGTGTGCTATGTTGGTCATTACACTAGAGGCGGTATTATAAGCGCGAGCCGCAGGCGAGCGCCATAAGGAAGCCGAGAGCGTAATGACTAATAGCACAAGAGTTCCATACGACTGTTTTCATCACACTTGCGAGGAAAAACAAACTTTTTTTGATAATAATCAACCACACAGCGAAAACGTCAACAAACATTTGCGGAAAATGGCGCCCAAATCAGTAATGCGCGCGCAGGTTGACATTTACTTCAGCGGCATAAGAACTCTTTGTTGGTATTACAAAAAAACTGTAAGTATTACCCGGCTATATTAAGAGTGCTTCGTATACATACGTCTAATTGCAGTCACGTACAAACTTGACTTTACCGGGTTATACCTATTATAGCACAAGTGCCGTAATGTAAAGTAAAAAGCACGCTTGCGTAATAGCTTGGATTATGAGCCTAAAACCGATGCAATAAGATCCACTTTACGAGCAAGTGTGATGAAAAGTAATATTATATTCTGTGTGATATAAAAGAAAGGAAAATTCTAAATTGCTGTATAAGAACAATTTTATCAAGATTACTTGGCTCGGTTTGGTTAACGGTGGTGAGCATTCTGCGATCCCCAAGCCGCCCGCCAAGCGTGGGGATTATGGCAGTGATGGACGTATTCTGGCTGATGATGATGTTTAAATTACAATAATTTCAGTCCTATCCATAGGATTTATACATAATACACCAGTCTCAGCAGTTTAGGTAATATTATGTTGTATCTCGTTTCCTCGTGTAAAACTTCTTGTTAACATGAAGTTAACAAAATGCTTTATCGTTTCAAATTGTGATGAATAAGGGGATTAAAATATGGAATTATTCACCAACTAGACTCGAGGGGCTGGACACGCGTGTGTCCAGTTGGTGAAAATCAAAATTGGTATCACTTGTTATTTCGTCATCTGGACGCGCTAGATTTTGAATCTTAAAATAAATAGCTTTTATGTTTTCGCCAACTGGACACGAGTTGGGATTATACCCGAATTCATTAGAAAATACAGTCAGGCAGACCAATGTTTTGGGTCAGTCGCGCTAGTTCCATTTAAAAAACCATGATGGACCAGCGTGTTTTTCCCCCTCGCCATTTCAACAGTGTGAAACAGTGTGACTAAATAAATTCGCAGTAATTCCATTGCAAAGTTAATCACTTGTAAAATTTAATAACAGGGCAATAAAGACCGCTTGTCAGAAGCGCTAATTACCCAAAACGTCTGCCTGAATGTATTTTCTAATGCATTCGGGTATAATCTCAACTCGTGTCTAGTAGGCGAAATAATAAAAGTAATTAATTTTAAGATTCACTATCCGGACACGTGTGAAAATTCTAGCGTGTCCAGATGACGAAATTACAAGTGATAATTTTTTTGAGTTTCACCAACTGGACACACGCGTGTCCAGTTGGTGAATAAACCAAAATATGGACAGTTTAGGAGCCTACAGATATACAAGGTTAGTTCTAATCAGTTAGCATCCTTTAAAGGGCATATTCTGTACATCAAAACACAACTTTTACTATGGGACCAACATTGAAAGCACAAAAAAAATATCACCTGTTCCATACAAAAAGTTCATCATCCTTGGGCAAAATGTATGGAACAGCTGGTTTTTTTTTTGCGATTTCAATGTTGGCCCCTTAGTAAAAGTTGTTTGTTTTGGTGTACAGAATATGTCCTTAAAAGGATGCTAACTGATTAGAACTAAACCTGTATACATAAATAATCAATGATCATTGTATAAGAATTGTAGTGAGAGCGCCATAGTTTTGTATTCTATGTATTCTGTAGTCAATGTAATTTTCATGAATAGTGAAAAATATTATTGATGCGTGACTCTAACCAAGTTATTTATTGTTCGTTGGTTGTGTCAGTTGTATTTGTGTTGTTTTCGATTGAGTGAACTTATAAGACTGTTTTTTAGAAGAAAAATTGTCGCCGAGTTTTCTTTCGTTTGGAGCATTCTTGGATATTCTTTGGTAAGGGTTGAAATGCGAAGTTACTGCACACATTGTACGGCGCGTTAAGGACACATTTTTATTTTGAACTCAGATCGAGTGAGCACTTATAGCTTGGCAAAGAAATATGGGTTCCTAGCTTAGAGTAATAACACTTACGAGTGATAGTTTCATTCAAAATTCCATTCACTGGTGAAGCCGAAAAACAATCAATGTATGCGTGAATGTTACGTAATTACTTTCGTTGACACGCTGACAAGCGTTCGAAAAATGTTGCAAATAAAAATACGTTTTCGCCTTATAATGCGAAATTGTTAAGTTTTTTATTTGTATTTGTTCAAGTGACGAGACGAGCAAGACTTTCACCAGGTGGTAAGCGTCACGCCTGCCACTAACAGTAGCAGTGCCAGAATTGTGAACTTGCGAATACAATCCTACGCCGCACTGCGCTGCGCTCGTCCCCCTGAGATATCAGATGTTAAATCTCTTCTTACCCAGTAAATTCTCTGGTATCATTGCCCTTCAAACCGGAACACAGTAATGCTTGCACACTGCTTGGCGGTTGAATAACTGGCAAAGGTGTGGTACTTTCTCAGGCGGACTCTGTAGTAGAGTAGTAAATAAAGTATTGCCATCGTGAGAAAAATAGGTCGAGTTCCGTACTCGGCCTTTCTAAGTCTATAATACTAGCAACTAGCTAGTATTTAGTATTTTGCGATAGTGGATATCCTTTAATTACTCTTTTAAATCAAGCTATATAAGCGTATTGATTTAGCAAAAAATACTTCCACATTTCAACCCGTAATCAAGAATTACTGACATATTTTTAACTCATTAACGTTTGTGTTATGTTTTATTTGGGATGTTTTAGGATAAGCCGTCGTCCAGTAGGTTTGTTAGAAAACTTAACGAGCTGAGATGTGGCCTTTACCAATTTATATTAGTCGCATGGTTTTTATGTACCTAACCAAATTGTAATACAACATTCCCCCCAGTATTGGTCTTTGTACAAAGTGACCCCTGACATTATATTCCATTATCATGTAGTATTTAGTACACATTTTTATTGGTTTATTTGATTTTTACTAACACTTTGCCTATGTTTGAATAGCATACATATTTGTTATATATGATATTGTTAAATTACTGCAAAAAATAAGCAATTGCAACTTTGCTTTGCCAACTCAAATGATTTGATTTTTGCCTGTTTTCATTTTATGTTCTCATAATTATGTTATTTTAGATTTAATTATGATTATTCTTTCTAGTTGCCTTTTTATGATTCATGACCTTCATTTTAATGAGCATTTATTTATTGTAATTGTAAATGATTAACGTTTAAATCATGATGTATTATTATTAAACGATAATAAATAAATTGATACGAATTTTGGTTTTGATTTTCTTCTCGATATGTTAGGTTAGGATTTAGGGCCCGGATACTTTAGCTACTTTTAGGGCCTAATTATATACGTCTGCGTGGCCAAGCGGCGCGGCCGTCGCACTGAGAGTTTACACAAGAACATACGCGTAAATTGTAGTTACAGCGGCCGGCCGCGCTTGCGAGTTTGTACCTTTTCACTACTATCCTAAAACGTAGTGTTTATATCCTCTTTGTATTGTACTATCCCAGTCTTTGATTATATACCCAGGCGAGCTGGGATCTTCCAAGATCCCAGTATATTACTCTATTCTATGCCGAATTATTTTGTGCGACGCGACGACTATTGTAATTGTGCTGCCATCTATTACAACTCCTGTACATTACTTTATTTATTTTTTAAATTTTTTTCTTAGTTATTGGCATCGCACGTTGTGCATTCTGCCAGTGTCAAGTTTATGAATTTTCACATTTATTTGTTATCATCAAGTCAAATAAGTCATGAAGTCACAGTAAGTCACACGAAATTAGTCATAGTCGAGTCCAAGTCATACCCTAGTAAAGTTGTGGCGACTTTACCATGAGCTTCTACGGAGTTTTGAAAACAACACGAAAATACATGTTTCACCACATTATATCACTTGCCCACACTCGTGCATGTAATTCAACACTCAATGAATAAAACACCACCATTTTTAATCATTAATTCGCGAAAAAACACTAGTTTAAGAAAATAATAGAATGCAACGACATGATTTTTCCGTGTTCCCGCCAAAACTCCACATTACTTATTACTAATGCCATCTATTTATGAGTAGCAAAAACAACTGCCATCTATTGTTGAGTAGCAGGATCCAAACTAGTGGAGTTCTGCTCAGCAAGCGATTCACAACTCAATCGGAATCCACACGGAATCGGACTTACGGATCCACATTATCCGTCCCTGTCATGCGATTAAATGTAGCTTGACCGAAATGAATGTATGTCAAAATATATTTTTTCATTCTGCCAGTGTCAAGTATAATGTTATAGTTTTTTTTAGTTTTTAGAGTACCAAATTAAATAGTGGTCAATTCTGACGGTTTTAGTTGACAGTTCTAAACTAACTAAAGTATTGCTGTCCTTAGCTAACATGCCTAGTAAAAAAGTGACAGCAATATTTTAATTAGTTTAGAACTGTCAACTAAAACCGTCAGAATCGACCACATTATGTCTCAAAATCACAGTTAATCACACGAAATTAGTCACAGCCGAGTCCAAGTCATGCCCAAGTAAAGTTATGGGTACTTTACTATAAGCTTTTACGCAGTTTTGAAAACGACACAAAAATAAATTTTTCACCACAATATATCACTTGTCACACTCGTGTATGAAATTCAACACTCAATGAATAAAACACCACCAACAATACAATTAATAAATCATTAATTCGTGAAAACTACACTAAACTAGTTTTCGAAAATAATAGAATGCAGCGACATGATTTTTCAGTGTTCATGCGTGTATTTATCGACTGGAAGTGTTTTTCGCGAATAATATTTACAAAAACCGTCTAGGACTTTTAATCCATCAATCTAACAATATCGGCCTTACCTAAAATAATCTCGATTCTCTTAGTCACTGCTTAAACTTCTCTGTCCTTCTCTAGCACGTGCAACTTCACGTCAGAGAGAAGATGGCAAAGCATCTTAAGCAGTGACTAACGGTTGAAAAGTTTTTTTAAGTAAGGCCGTATGTTGTTGTTTTTAGAAGTACTTCTACTTTTATAATGTTCACGTTTTTATGGTGTGGCGAACCTCTTTTGGCAGACATGCAGCCTCTGTGGGCCGCCTTAATATTAATTGGTTATTGTTTTTGATTTATCAGAGATAGAAATTAGAATGAAAAATTCTGGTTCGTAGAGCCTTATAATATTGTAAAAAAATATATAACACAGAGCATATTCCATCTTTTATGTCGATCCAAGATCCTGTCCCAATCACCAAATGAGGTGACCGATGGGGTCGCCCGAGTCACAGTAAATTTTCCAATATCAAGAGCATCAGCAACTGTTACATACCTGTGACACTGGCATTAGCGGTCCACTATTTTTATTCTCACGTTCAAAGTCAATGATGTTATACTCTATGTTCAAAGTAGTCACGCAAGCGAATCACATATTCACGACATTCACTATTTCACCGTATTTTTTTGCCCTTTTTGGCATGGTGTCAACAAAACAATATAACAATAACAATAACGACAAATCAACTAAAACTCAACAAATAACTTTACTATATCAACAGATATTTTATGAAAACACGTAGCAAGGCGTGAGCACTCGTACTAAATCAAATCACTGGAACAAACAAGATAGCGGAATAAGAAAATAGTATTCCACCTGTAAAAAAAGTCGTTTAGTTGGGAGTTTTAACAAAAAAACAATACAATCATACATCATACAGCTTGGCATACATTTCCTCTGACATATTTTGACACATAGAAATACTAGTTCCATTTCAAGACTTGTATGTCAATCTGTAGGTACACCTGACATCACGGCGGAAGGAGTTTTGGCGGGAACACGGAAAAATCATGTCGTTGCATTCTATTATTTTCTTAAACTTGTGTATTTTCGCGAATTAATGATTAAAAATGGTGGTGTTTTATTCATTGAGTGTTGAATTACATGCACGAGTGTGGGCAAGTGATATAATGTATTGAAACATGTCTTTTTGTGTTGTTTTCAAAACTCCGTAGAAGCTCATAGTAAAGTCGCCACAACTTTACTAGGGCATGACTTGGACTCGACTATGACTAATTTCGTGTGACTGACTGTGATATCATTACATATTTGACTTGATTTACATATAAATACTTGAAAAAATCATAAACTTGACACTGGCAGAATGCACAACGTGCGATGCCAAGAACTAAGAAAAAAAAAAAAAACACGGCGGAAGGCTTTTTTTTTAATATGGTTTTCACAGAATTTGTGCATTTGCAAAATAAAACGAAGAGATTTTCGGCCTTACCTAAAATAATCTCGATTCTCTTACGATTCCTTACTTAAAAAAACTTTTCAACCGTTACTCACTGCTTAAGATGCTCTGCTATCTTCTTTCTGTCGTGAAGTTGCACGTGCTAGAAAAGGACAGAGAAGTTTAAGCAGTGACTAAGAGAATCGAGATTATTTTAGGTAAGGCCGAAGATCGTTGGTTAATGTCATGTTATTGTTTTGTGATAATCCACGCTTAATGCAGTTCCGTTTTAAAATTCAAATATAGTTTTACTATTTTTACGTATAGCTCTTGTAAAACACAGTCGTTTTACGCGCAGAAAACCACTGATATTTGTGTTACAAATAACTGTGATTTGCTAGACGATATAACAAAGTTACGCAATGAAATTCCGTGAGCTGCTAAATCGGTCAAGCTACATTTAATAGAGTATAAATGACAGACATGGAGAATGTGGATCTGCACCCTTATCATGGACGTTCGTGATTCTGATTGCGAGCGTGCGCGAGCAGGAGGGCGCATGGCGCGAGTGGGTTGGTACGAGCAAGATGGCATGCTATCGCAATCGGAATCGCGAACGTCCATAATAAGGGTGCTGAACGGAAACGTTTCCGATTGAGTTCTGAATACCCTTTGCGGATCAAGCACTCGATTTAATCGTGAATCGAGTACCACATCCCAACTTTCGATGACAATTTCAGATTGTCTATGAATGCATAGACAATTTTCTGGCGGCGACCAATCAAATCCAAAATCTTCAAAACGAAATGAAAGTTCGCCACATGTCCGCCATAACTACTACATCTTCTTTCTAGTGACGTTAGAATTATTTTGTGTTCTGTTGTATGTAGATTTGTTTAATTTAATTACCTTTTAGTTGAAAAAAAAAAGAATAGGTGAGTAATGCTCAAAGATCAGTTAACTCGGTGATTAAAATTGCCATAGCGGTGAATTTTGTTTTGTCGCGGCGTAACTTTCGTGCCCTGTGTCAAATAGAAGTCTTATTTTTCTCCCCGTTCTTACATATTTCGCCAAGATTAGGGTGTTCTAGATAGGTGAGGCAACTCTTCTTCTATATTTCACACCGTTCTCCAGTGTAAAAGTGCTATTTCGTGACAATTTTGGCGTCGGCGTAGCTAATGTGTTCACATAATTTGCAGACCCTGGATAGAGAAAACCACGATGGAGTCGCCGCGAAAATTTAACGACTGTTACTTTTACTATTACTCCACGTGCACCAAGGTGAGTATAACTATGACGTGATTATATTTCAAGTAATAAGCAATTACTAACATGAATTATCGTGTTGCTCCTTTTGGCTCTTCAGTTTTAAAACATTATTATTAGAGAAGCTTACCCTATCTGCTGTTTTGCACAAAATTTTGTAAACAACATTTCACACAACATCTGATATTAAAATGTATTGCTTCACATTGTCAGTTTATTGACCTTGTTAGATATTTACTAGAGCGAATTGCATAATATTTTGCTGTAGGTAAATGCTAATAACTACTTTCATCTGTAGGTAACAACCTTTATTTTAGAGACAGCAGTGGCCCAATGCATAAGACAGCCTTTAGCAACTATAAATTTGCCAAAGATTAATTAAATGTGGATGATTTCTAAAAATATCAAATGTTGTTTATCATACTTTTTCCAGGGTGACAACTGTGTGTTCCGTCATGAGCCATCCGCTCTAGGCTGCGAAACAATGTGCTCGGCCTGGCAGCAGGGCAAGTGCCTCGATAAACGCTGCAAACTACGCCATATGGAACTCAGGGTATGTACTTACCTAGCAGCTGTTGGCTGTGGTATACCAGAAATTATTATGGTCTATGTGTGATAAACAAAGTACAAAAGCATGAATAATTAAACCTTGCCTAGGTTTGAGCAGCTTGTGCCACAACTAATAATGTCTAGGTAATGTACCCATATTAAATAAACACTGACTTACGGTCCAAAAATCTTTATACACCTCTGGAGTAGCTAGTTAGTTAGTTTTTGCTAGTTGTCCAAAGCTGTCCTTCCATAAAAGATAACAAACAAATGTTCTGCAAGCTAATGATTTGTACAATAGTGTGTAAAAAGTAGGTAAGTAACAAAAAGGAAGCAGTAGCTTGTAATCTTTATTGCAATTATAGCCATTCTGAATTTTTGCATAAACAATTTTTCACATTATGAAATATCTCTCAGTAGGGTGTGCCTTTTGGCATAGGAATCTTATAACTGTCTCTATTGGGTTTTGTCTTGTGTTACCCTTGTCCAGTATGGTCCCAAGGTCAGCCCAATGTTATGTTCCATTTTCATATTGGACATCCTGGTCTTCTGATGCCAGTTCTTGGATACCATTGCGTTATTTCTTACTCCATTGCAATTTAGTGTATATTATTGTATTTATATTGGTATAAGTATAATAGAAAACCTTTTCTGATAAAAACTAAGTCGTAAGGCCGTATGTATCTACTGTCTTGTATGCAAATGTTTACTCTTCAGACCTGAGAAAGATATTATTCCACTTTATGCACATATACTGCCCTCGGCAGCCCAAGAGTGGTATCTAAGCTTAGACACTGCTCTTGGCCTTCTGAGGGCAGTATATTTCTTGCATAACAGTGACTTGAAAGCGCCTACATTGTAATGCTACTATAATATCAGGTATCATCTTAGTTGTGGAAGAGGAGGAAAGAATGATATCTCAGAGGAAGTCTGAGATATCATTCCTTCTGTATTCTGTAGAATACACTATGGTGAATGTGCACAAGAACTGCACAAACTTATCCTGCCATCACAGTTTTACTTCAACGCCACTAGACACCCAAAGATAAGCCACCCTCTTATAGTCGAAATTCCTTCATGCGCCTGTGTTTCCAAAGCTCGTTTAAAGCAAGAACAGCTGAGGAATATTTTTTATTCTCTGATATATTTATTACAGTATAGGTTTCGGTAACTAGCATCTCGCTGAGGTTTATCTTAGGGTTCAAGAAAAATCTGAATAGGACTTTCCTGGGCAAGCACGCTCCATCTTATGACATCGTCACTTTCCCTCAGGTGATACTGTGGTCAAACGCATGCGTAGTTTGCTGTAAAAAATAAAAATACTGCACACTGAATCACATAGTGATGTGATAAGTTGTCAACTTCATTATCAAACTTGGCACTCTATAAATAAGACCTATGTTTGTGTGCGCTATTCAGAAATTATGTAAAACAAAATTACTTGGATGCTTGATTAAATTTAATCTTTGTTACATAATCACAGTTGATTACTTCTTTACGTTATGTGCATGTTTGTACAAGTGGATGCAAATTTGTATAGATTAAATGGTTGGTATGTGGGTCTCTTTATCTTGGGGCGATGACAGGTTAACTTTAATGTGCAAGCGAGTGCTAATAATGTAAAGTGATTCACGACAATATTTAAATCGGGTACTTTTCCCACACTATCTTTTGCCATATTTTTTTTTTTTTTTTTTTTCTGCTTTTTTTTTCCATATTTTTCCCATGTATTGAAATACCTAATATAAAGAAATTATAATCAAACTAAAAAGCTCATAGTTTGTCATCTTTTCTCTTTTAAATCTATGGCTGTGTTTGTTGTGTCCTATCTGATCATCTGTAGAGGCTTATCAGCTAATTGATAGCTAACAAGACTAAAACAATAATTTGACAACATGTTTTTACTCACTACTCTCAACATTTTAAGAAAATGTTGGAACAAATGGTGCAACTGAAAAAAAAATTTGAAAGGATGTCCCACGAAGAGGCCAATGCCTGAAGGCAGGCAGCTGAGCTGATGTCATGATATAATAATTACATTTAAATTAATGAATCAATTTTAGTAAGATTTATCACAGGAAAATTACTTGTAAAAGAATTACTATCACAGAAATAGGACTATGTACGTTTCACTCTCATACAAAGATGGCAGTCGAACATTACAAACTCAAAGGGTCTGACAAACTCTTACCTAAGCTGTAAATTAACTTATTTGCAAGATGAGAAATGCACAATGAGACCAGCCCAAAAGCCAAAAATTAAAAAAAAAACACATATGAGGGTAATAGTTATCGAAAAGCTTAACAGAGTTTTAAAAGGGTAGCGAGACGGTGCTCTTGACTTTTCAGATATCCATGGACAATGGTAGTTGTTTATCATCAGGCAACCCATCTGCTAGTTTGCTGCCTATACCATAAAATATAGCAGTCAGGTTTTCTAAATAATTAACTTTTATTTCCAGAAAAACCGTAAGCAAATCCCATGCTACTGGGAGAATCAGCCCGGAGGCTGCCGTAAGATCCACTGCCCGTTCATGCACAAGAACCCCGAGGCTCGCACCGATGGCATCGCCCCCAGCCAGTCCGTACGTACTTTCGACACACGCACAACAACGAACTGGACGAAAGCCAACACACTTAATAAGCGTGGGGATTATGAGGGTTGCCATAATCCCCCACACTTGGTAGGTGGCTTGAGGATCGCACAATTTTCACCACCGTTGACCAAGAGGCTTGCTGTTGCCCATCCTCTGGTGCGTCTGGGTGCAGTTTTAGGGCAGTTTAGGACATATCCAGGTCGACACACGCACAGCCTTGTGCTAGTCAAAATATTTTTCACACTTAGCATCGGAAAGATAATAATAAAAAAAAACAAATTTCAATTTCAACTACCTGGATGACATCTTCATATTTTCAGTTATTATTCCAGTAATTTTTATGTAAAAACCAAACTACTGAACCGATTTCCATAAAATGTATATGAGACCACTTTTGACGTAGGTGATACCAAACATAAAAATCATTTTCAAAATCGGTTCACCATTGACAGAGAAATCGGTGAACATAAATTTAAAAAAAAAGAACCTCCTTTTTGGAAGTTGGTTAAAAAAAGAAGTCCCGAAAGAGAATGTGGTTTGAGGGTGCTGCGGTGTTCAATTGCCTTTTCAGCTTATGTAGCAACATCATAGCATAGCAATGCCAAAATAGCTGAGTTTTACATTTGCCAAAATATGCCAAAATTTGCCATCATAGTCATCATCAACCTGGAGACGTCCACTACTGAACGAAGGCCTCGCTCTTATAGTCTAAGATCCGATGAACAACAACCTTCACCCATCTGTCATCACTGCCACCAGTCATCTAGCCTATTTAATAACAATCGAAAGTATGAAATATGCAAACTTTGGGTTTCTGTTTTTTTCCTGGCGTAACTACTGGGTTTGTAGGTATAACTGGGATGCTGCCAGATGACCTACGTGATTGTTACTTCACTGAGTCTCGCTCGGTATGTCCTAAGTGCCTAAGAACTCTGCATACGTAACGTGTTTTTTTCTCGTGCTGGACGGATCGGGACGAATTCTTGACATCGTTGCATAATTATAAAAATATAGTAACAAAATAAACGTGACGACAAAACGGACGGGACGGCACGTGAAAAATGATATTATGACGACGCACGTCACGTCTCCGTCCCGTCCGGGGTATTATCCCGTTACGTATGCAGCGACCTTTACTCTGTTTGCCAATAGGGAATATGCATGTGTTTTTTTATTGACTCACAAAAAAGCTGACTGGCAACAAAACAAATCATCGAAAGTAAAATTTTAATATGTGCACAAATAACGATGTTATAAAAAAATTAGTTTCATGTTAGACAGGGGAGGGTGGGTGCATGACGTCAAAGTTAACGATTCCAAACAAATTCTATACTATGCACGTGTTTTGCTAGAAAGGTACAGACGACCCCCTCCCAAATACTTTGAACGCTTATATTTCTGAAGTTTACCAGCTGATTTCAATTATTTTTTCGATTTAAGCATCAAATCCAGTAAAACTCTCCACTTATCCTATTATTTTTAATAATTGAAACACATGCATATTCCCTATTCATGGTCTCCACTTGAATACATGTGTATATCAATGGCATCCGTTCTGGGATAGATATGATCAGCCCACTGCCACATCAAATTAAAACAACACGACAAATTATTTTGGTGCGATTCTTGTTTTAAAAGATGGTTATTACATTTTAAGGGGGTTCCTGGGGTGGGGGCTCCGGAACCTGCGTCTGCGGAGCCTGCCTTGAGCGCGGCGCCCGTACCGCAGCCCGTTCCTCAGCCTGTGCCGCTCCTGTGGCAGCAACAGCGTCAAGGTAACCACTCACAGCGGCGTTGCAACCTTCAATACCCTACTGTTGATAGGTCTACCCTCGCAGGTCGATCAGGCCTAAGTCAATTACACTGGTTTGGTTACAGGTTACGGATTCACATACACAATTGAATTTCTTTCTAGTGTTCTTGCGATGTTTATCTTCATTACGAAGCCAGGGATATGATTTAGATTTAAGCATCATGCCTATTTAATATTTTATGTCTGTTTTTCTTTTCGAGACTTAGAAGCTGGAATGATCATGAAAAAACGCATGTATCATAAAAAACAAAAATACATTTAAAATTTAAACAAAGATGGAAAATCGTGGTTCAGGTCTAGCTATTACTATCCTATAGGCTTTTTCTGTTGTGTGTTGGTAGATTCAGGACCTCGCCGTATGATGGGGATAAGTAACTTTTTTGTTACGACAGGTTTTTGTTTCTTCATGTTCTGTTTGATGTTACTGTGTGGTCAGGGATGGAGCATGCTTACTAATTAGATTTACTCTGGATTTGAAGGCACCCATATTGTATTTCGAGAAACATACTCCTGCAGAGAGGACCACGTCATCACAGTTTAAAGAAAAATTGTGGAATAAAAGCACTCGTTGCATACTTGGGGAATATCCACCATGTACAGAATTCGCGTGCACGTATCAAGTAGTGCAATTCCACTCTTCGAAATGTATCCGATCAAAAAACCATGTGAGAAATAGTCGTCGTCAGCCATAAGACGTCCACTGCTGGACGAAGGCCTCCCCCTTAATAGAGGGGTGTTGCCATAATCACCACGCTTGGCAGGCGGCTTGGGGATCGCAGAATGCTCACCACCGATAATCAAGAGGACGCTGCTGCCCGTCCTCCGGTGGGTCTGGTTGCAGTTTAAGGACATACCCAGGCTCAGGTCAAATAGTAAATAAGATATAAATAAAATAAAGTATACTGTTAAATTTTCAGAGCATCTGCCGCCTGTAGTTTTGGACACCAGCATGCTGGGCGTGCTGCAAGGTCCTCCTAGCGAGTTGCGCCGCATATTGGCCAATCCCCACCCGCACCCGCACGAGGCCGCCCCTAACCCCTACGCCCCCTTGCCGGTCGACCCCCTCGTCGTCAACTTCGAGGAAGGTATGCGTCTCTACTGAAATTACATGTATTAAGCCCGGGTCGGACGATTTGAGGCGTCCGCTGATCTCCCCAGATCACGCAATCTAGGGAATTCTTTTGAGAGGTCTAATAGTTTTGACAGGTTTGGTGTGGGTTTTGATGGGTCTAATGTAGGTTTTGATGGGTCTAGGGTGGGTTTAGGTGGGTTCAGGGCAGATTTGGATGGGTCTACGCTGGGTTTTGATGGGTCCAGGGTGGGATTTGATGGATCTAGGGTGGGTTTTGATGGGTCTAGGGTAGGTTTTGATGGTTCTAGGGTAGGTTTTGGTGGGTATAGACCACGTTTTGATGGTTCTAGGGTGGGTTTTACTGGGTTTACAGTGAGTTATGATGGCTTTAGGGTGGGTTTGGAAGGGCCTAGAATTAATTTTCAAGGGTCTAGAATGGAGTTTGAAGGGTTTCGATTTCCCACTAGAGATTTGACAAGGTTTAACAGAGATAGACGGTATTAGTAGGATTGTAAGGGCTTATCTTGTAGCTTGTCTATTTGATTGAAACTGTCTTATATCCATTGTAGCATTAACTCAAAATTTATGGTAGCAGTCAAATTAAAACTACTATAGGTAATATAAGGTTGTCAAATGCAATAATGAAGTTAGGAGTAAATTACGTCGAAGATAATTCGACAGTTTTATCATATTAAATAGACAGGTTATTAAGTTTGGCCAAAGGCATAAAATTGAATTGTTAAAGTATGTTTAAGCTATGCGGCATATGGTGGATCTTACTTTGTGTAAAATTGTATTTTTTGTTTGTTCGTGTGGTCGAGAGATAATACTACGTTTTTGTTAAAGATAAAGAAAAGTGATTGCTACAAAAGATTGAAAAGAAAAATATATAAAGGGAATAATATATTCCCTTAGCAATTACGCTGAAAGTTTGCAACTAAAATGATTATTATAACATGAGAGATATTTTGTTCAAATTGTCCAAAAATATTGCTAATTCAAAAATATACAAACTAATCTTGCAAAATAAAGTTTTTTTTCCGGGTTTTTTTAAAATATAAAAATGACAAAAATACTCAGTTAAATGAAACGAACATGACAAGGACGATTCTTTTGATAAATAGCCATTCAAATGAGATGTTATAAGAAATTATGTTGTATTGTAATGGAATAGAAATACAGTTGGATAGTTATGTCTCTCTTCCACACTTTAAGAGGTGTGCACACATCATTTCGTTAAAAATGTTGTGCATACTTTTGACTTGAAAAACGATAGGTGTGCCGCATTGAAGAGACTTCTCAAATCGTATGACCGGGGCTTAATGGCCATAAATGTTATGACTTTTAAAAATCGTCTTTAAATTTGCTTAGATAACTTGTTTCTGCGATTTGTACGAGATATGTTTGAGCCTAACATATAGCTTTTGATAGCGTAGTTTTGTAATGTATTTGGCGATTTTTAAAATCATTTCCATGGCCCAAACAGTGAATTGATGAACTATAATTAAAGTTTAATGAATTAGAACTCAATGTTGTTAGTTTTTGCACATTTAATGTATGAATAACTTGTCTCGTTAATGTAACTGTTTTACATTACTACGCTGGGTGTGACATGAATTTAATGTATCGACTGTAAAATGTTTTATGTACTGCCAAACAGGAATTGTAACAGTAATAAAATAGAGCATTTAAATCTCAAGGTTGTATGAGCTATAACAGTAGTTGAAACTAGCTCTTTCTACCTTTGATTTCCTCGGAACTCGTTAAGGTGCATTCACACGTCAATGTAGGGCAAAATTTTGCAACAAAAGCGAGTATTACGTCTAGGTTATGGCGTTGCAATTTTCCCTGTTAATATGCACGTAGTTTTTTACCATGTTGCAATAGCAGTCGCAGTGTGAATGGACCTTTAGTTTCAAATAAACTATCTCAAATGCTGAACCGATCTATAAAATATGTTCCCTTTTTAAACGACTTCAAAAAAGGAGGAGGTTCTATGTTCGACTCGTATGAATGTTTTTTTTATGTACACCGATTTCTCCGTCAATTGTAGACCGATTTAAAAAATATATTTGAAAGGATATACTCTCGAGGTGGTCCCATATTAATTTGAAGTCGGTTGTAGTAAAAAAAAAAAGTTACTTGTTTACTTTTTTAATGGGTCTTTGGCATTATGCCACCTCGCTATAGCTGATATTACTCTAGGCAGTGTCATAATACACTAAAAATAATAAGTAAGTTTATACCAGTGTCCTGCCCTATGAAATATGTGGCGCATCTTTCGTAAGATTACCTACAATCAATCGAGCCTTATTCAGAGCAAGCTAATTTGTGCTTTATTTTGTATATGATAGTGTGTTGATATTCCACTAAAGCGCTTGGCTCGTTGACGTCACTCTCGTTTGCGGACTGTGCTGTGCCCGTGCCTCAGTACTGCAGTGAAATATCGATACACTGTACTATACAAATAGGGTCCAAATTAATTTGCACTGACAGCATGATATGATTGTAGTTATAGATGTATTGTGTTTAGAAGCGTTTTCTATGGAAGTGAAATAATGTTTTCGGTGTCAAAAAGCATATTTTTCATGCCACACCTAACGTATTGATTAGTAAGTGCAAGGCTTTTCTTGTTAACCAGTTAAAAGACGTCTTGCATTCACATTATGTAGTAGATTCTTGCAGAGAGATGTGTGTAGATATAAGGAGTATTGTATCTTGAGAACTTTGCATAAACATTCTAATTATGTAACGCTTTTAAAATTTTAGAGACGGCGACAAAAAGTTGCGCGACTCATTCGCGACCTAACGCGTAGCTTGTTTTTATACTATAGCTAGAAAACTTTTGGTTGTGGAGCTAGTGATGTTTATCGACTTTTGCCACAGTTGCCTCTTCTATTCGATTTATTCGATATTACTTTAGGGGGAATTTAATCGGTCGCAGTAGGTCGCGTGTTTTTCTTAACCGTTTCTTTTTCTTTAATTTCGGCTTATACATTATCTGTCGAAAAGCAAAAAGGGGTAAAATGATTTTGTTATGTTTTGCCCGATGAAGTAGTGCCAATGTTTTGTAATATTCAAACTTAGCTTAAACAAATGTTTATTTTATTTTTATGTTATTGATTAAGAGTGTTTTTTTTTCTTATTTGATTCGTGGGTATTCTGGAACGTATCGTATTTTTTAATAGGCTGGTTGACCTTTTATTAGTTAAAGCTTTTTTGTTTAAATAACTTTTTTTTTAAAGTTTTTTTTTCATGGCCAGCTCTTGATGCGATCCAGTTACCCAGATTCAAAATTTATTGTTTTTTTGTCTTCAATAGTCAGTTTTATAGTATTCTTACTTATATCCGGTTAGGATATCTTTTATTTTATAATTCGTTTCAAAGTTCGCGAACTTATCTAATGTTATATAGAGATTGAATAGGTATTTGTTGCCCGAAGAAACGGCATTTTGGTTGACTAACTTTTTTTGATTAACTTTTTTGAAAGAACTATCAACACGTAATGTTGTAGTTTAAGAGTGAGGAGAGTAACAACTTAAGCTTGTGTGTGGACTCGATTGCATAATATATTGATTTATCGCCTAGCTCTCTTCGTCGACATGATATATACCAGTAATCTCGTGTTGGTATTTTTATACGTGCAATACATTAGAAAATATTAACTTCCATATCTTAGCTAACTAGATTGATATAAATAAAATATATCACGCTTTTCATTTAATATGTAACCGTTACTAAATAATATTTCGTGTCATGTATTCATAAAAAATAAACGTTTCGAGTAAAAAGTGAATGAATCGAATAATTCAATCGATTTCTACTAGAAACGTTAGACATTTTTCGAATAGATGTCGATATAATCTTTGTCTATTTTAGAAAGGTACATAATAAATAGGTTTAAAAATATGGAATACAAATAAAAATATATATACACGATTATTGTAACTCATTTAATATAGGTGAAAAAAAAGAAAAAAAAAAGCTTTATGCCTTGTTTTTATGTTAGTTTTAGAAGGTTTCGAGGCTCGCACAGATTATTATAATTTATCCATACTGTGTCGAGCCCTACATTTTTATAATCGCACCTTGTAAATTAGATAGAGCTAATAAAAAAAAATAGATTAAACAAATAGAAATCATAGTGTCATATCGATAAATGTATCCAAAAAATTCAATATGACACTGGATTTTCGAAAAAAAAAATGTGCTTAAGGACATAAATACTACTCATGTTTAGATCGTAAATAAAAAAGAAGAAAAAAAAACAAGCATGTTAATTGCTTAGCGAGTTTGGTAATTATGCTTCCGGTTACCTGCCGTTATCCCAATACAGCAAAGATTAGATAGATTTTAGTAGTCCTCTGGAATCCTGGTATTTTTTTTGTATATTTTTGCACTGAAAGTAAAGTTCCTATATTTATTAACAAAAAAAAAACACATTGCAAAAGTTTCTAGACAGGTCAAACGGTAACATGATGAGATAAAAATTAGTTTTTTCTATGGTCCATGGTACGCCTAGTCATTATTTATGTAAAAAGTATTTATCAATAATTTAAAATGTAAAATGAAGATGAAAAAAAAAGTCTTGTTCGGTGGGGATAGAGAATGGAAAAGGAAGATTTATAAACTAATTAATGTGCTCAGTTTTTTGACTCTCGAAATTTATTTTCATTGTTTTGAAACTAGTTAAATTTAGGGTTAGCGCGCACTTGCACTGGGGGTTAACTGGGATGCGTTTTAGTTGCTCACTATATTTGCTCAGTCAAGTGCAGTCTAACCTTGGGACGAAAAATCGTGGCGTTGAAAAAATTGTTTGAAATGTGTACCCTATATTGTAAGGCTTAAAATCCAGTGTACCCCGTCGCTGTATCGCTAAATAAATTTGAAAATATTTGTAAAAAAGTCTGTCAGAAAGTTGATCAGAATATGTCAAAATATCAATTTGATCAATGCAAGTTTTTGTACTTAGTAAAAAATATAATAATTTTGTATGTATGAAAACTGCTTTAGATTTCAATTGGATTTTTTGGTAACCTGTTGTATGTTATTTGCAGCTAATTTGTCAGATTGCGTTTTTTTATAAAAAACTTTCAATAAATAATTGTACAATCTTTAAAAAAATAAAACTTATTAGCGTGACGGATTTGCTGGTCGTAAACCGAGCCTTAATAAAAATATTTCGAGTGTCGTTCGAAATTAAACTGTATTTACACTGTATAGGGTCCACAATTCAACTGTGTTCCTCCCTTAGTTTCAAAATTTAGCATAAAATTTACTGATCTATTAGAAGAAAACATAGAATGTATTAGTACAAAGTACCTACCTACGGCTGCTTTTGACGAGGCAACTGGTAAAAAAAATTGGTTTCGCTCTTTAACAATATTGTTTCATAATTATTTAGTGTTATTTCCAGCCTATTCATTTATTTATTTACTCTTTAGATTAATTGTTGGATGTTATTTCTGTTGGACAGTTGAATTTTCTGTCGTTTAATAATAATTATTATAGATGTTGCGATACGATGTCGTCCAACGATATTAATCGTTTGTATGTGTGTCGTCTAGTTTTGGTCGAAATCGATGGACGGTATCGCAGCCGCATTTGATTGAAGACTAAACTGATTACCGATTTATTGGACGACGCGACGATAAAAGAGAAATTAGAGAATTGCCTATGTTAAAGCTTAAACAGGAAGAAAAAATATGACCCCGAAAAAAAACTATATTATTATATAATTATTAGGTTATTAACTAAATAATTATTATTGGTTGTTTATTATTATATTATTTAATTTTTATTCCTGTTTAAGCTTTAACATAGGAATACCATAAGTGTGGAAACACTTGATACAAAAATACTCTCTTACCTATGTTAGATAGTACCGACGCACTGTTAACCTTGGTAGTTTTTAAATACGGTAGCACGAGCGTTCAATAACAATCGGTCGTCAGTTTATCACGTTTTTTATAAGGTTTGTAATTGCGTGCGGGCGTGGGGTATAGGATAAATACGGCAGCACTTTTGATACTTATAAAATTATAGTATTTCATGACATTAAAAAGTTTTTGGACGCGTCGTGTCTGTCAGATGTCGGGTTCTGTAGGATCGTAGGTGTAGTGGCTCGTCTCGACCGTGTCTTACTGCCATTATCGTTTCAAATAAAGGGTTGTTGTTACGTTAATATTAGCCTTATTTTACGATAAGAGTTTCAATATGTTATTATTAATAAAGCGTGTGTAAGAAGTTTCGTTAAGCTAATTAACATTCGAGCCGATATATGACTCGTACAACAGAACCTTTGGCTTAGTTCAATAAAATTGTGTTTATTATACCAACGAGTAAATAAAAATGTTTCGTAATATGATTTTTGTAATTATTTTTGATTACCCCGAGAGCGTTTTCAGATGCTAGACAGGAACACACCAGTAACCGGCTCGACTCGGCATTATCAAAACTAATTACAAAATCATAACTTGCTTACAACATGACGAGCTCGACTGAACGGTTGCGGTGTGTTCTTGCAGAGTCGGATAACGAAAGCGCTCCGTCCTCGACGCCCACTAAACACGCGTCTCCCGAAGAAACGCCGGCGCAGAGCGTCGCCCGCACCAAGTCGCAGGAACTCTTGCTACTGGAGAAGATACAGGCCGAAGCGGCCGCGTTCTACAGCTACGACTGCCTCCCGCCGCCAGAACAGAACAACGACAGGAAAATCGTCAGAACCAACCTCTCGACTAAATACGACAGGTTGTCTTTGGACGAGCTGGCAGGTAATAATAAAAAGAAGGACGAGGAGCGACGCAGTTCACTCGATTTCAAAGTCCTGTCGCTAGACGAAATTAGGGCTAAAAAGAAAAGTGATCACGCACCTATAACTCTGAATCTGTGTAATAGAAAAAGGAAATTATCGACGCAGGAAAGCGTCACGACTAGTGGTGAGAAAATCATCAAAGTCGTTAGGAGTAACTCTATAGTATATAAACAGATGGAACGAAATCCGCCAGCGAGTTGCAGTCAGGCGCGGGTAGAACGGAAACTCAGTGAAAGTGAAAGTAGTAGGAAACGAACTATTTCAGAAGTCAGTGATGTATGTGAGATACAAGACGAACTCGTGGACAATTGCTTCGAGTTTAAAAAGATTAAAATAGTCGAAACGAATACACAGAATAAGCCTAGACTCATTAGGAATAGGAATATTAGTGAAAACAAAGATAGTTACGACAAGACTAAGCCTGTTGATAGTTTAAAAGCAAACAACGATTCTGATAACGAAGTACAAATTGTTAGTATAGAAATATCTGAAAATAGTGCAGATATAGATTTAGACAAAATATATGATAGTGAAATTATAGATGTAGAGTCAGCTAGAATAGGCGAGCCCGTGGATATAGTCGATTTGAGCGAAGACGTGGATGATGATATTACGGTGTCGGTTCTAGATTTAGACCTTACTAAGAACGTGCCAGATGTAGTAGCGAGTTGTCACAGGAATTTAAAGTACAATAGTTCAGATAAAAACGTAATTAGTGATATAGATGCTCTTTTGAATAATGACTTATGATCTAAATATCGGTTTAGAATTGTAAACAATTGTAATATTGAAACACTTGTGGCACTTCGGTTTATAATTGTTGTAGGAGACCGAATAATATGACTATGGACATAATTAGTGAAATTTTTGAAAGGGCCGACTTGAAAGCACGTAAACCAAAAAAGTCGGAAAGGGGCTAGCTCAGTAATAGATGTCGGTACAGCATGAGAATCGAGGGTCGTGGGCCGTGTCCACGCCCATGTTGGGCGCCATTTTTGTGTAGGTAACACTAGCTTAGGGCCGTGGGTTCGTTTCTTGTCCCATGTTGGGCGCCATTTTTGTGTAGGTAACACTAGCTTAGGGCCGTGGGTTCGTTTCTTGTCCCATGTTGGGCGCCATTTTGTATAAGTACTGATATTTACTGTACAAAAATGTTTTATCTCTTCGCTGAATAAAACAAATCGAACCCTTTTCACTTTATTAATTGACTGTCACTTTTTTTTTCAAATTACTTAAAAAACATATTATGAAAACTGACGTGGTTTTCACACATTTTTGTTTTATTTATATGGGAATGCTCATGCTAATTAAATCGGATACTCCGACTATAGTTTCGATCACATCCTGTGACCTTTTTCAAAGAGTGAAAACAGAGCCCGAAGCGCGTGCAGCTGCGTCCTGCTTAGCACACAAGCTTCTGCTAATTAAACGTGAGTATTCCCGTATAAATAAAATTAAAATACTTAAAAATTGTTAGTGCAAAGGCCTAAGATGTTCAACACAACTCGAATATTTTGTTTTAGATTATATAGCACTATATGTAATAGTAGATTATGCAATAAGGGAATAAAGCAGTGTCTTACGTCGCGGGCGGCATATTGAACCCTGAGCGTAACGAGACCACGAGCGAGCGGCGAGCGATCGAGCGGGTCTAGAGTTATATAGAGTCCTGAGTGAAGCGAGGGGTTCAAGCTGCCCAAGACGAAGACAGTTTTTATTCCAGAGGAGCATACTCTACTTTTCACACCTTCTGCGAGACAATGCGAGCCAAGGCTCCATAAATTAAAATTCACTGACCACCACAGGACCAAACACAGTCTTTTGTTTCACATTATTTGTAATCGCACCTTTTTGTTTTGGTTCTGCTTCGTTCGTTGTCAGCCATAAATCGTCCACTGCTGGACGAAGGCCCCTTATTAACTTTTTTTTTTGACTTCTGCTTATGGTGGCCAGTTCGATTTTCGAACAAACCTCTTTACAATGCTATATGGGCATTTTTTACTTGGAGTTTTCCACGAGTTTCCACGGGAATTTGACGTTCCAAATTCAAATCACTTTATTCCTTAGGGAGTTTCATACAACTTTATATCACTTAAAAGATAATGCTTTACTTTACGTTGAGGTGGCGTATTTATGTAATTGCACATTTTCCAGCAGGTGGTGTGAAAATTAAAGCCCCAAAGAGAATTGTACGATTTTATTTATTTTTATTCGAAATGATGCGATCTGCGATGGAGCCGCTTACGTAGGATTATAATCGTATTGTTTTCGGGGAACACACTCCGATAGAGTCCATACCATGCCCTCGACATGGCAACGCAGTCAACTACAAATACGCATTCGAATTGATCAAATCAAATATATCTAAGGGGCATTAAGAATTCAAACGGCCTTACTTAAAAAAACGTTTCAATCGTTAGTCACTGCTTAAGATGCTCGGCCATCTTCTCTCTGACGTGAAGTTGCACGTGCTAGAAAAGGACAGAGAAGTTTAAGCAGTGACTAAGAGAATCGAGATTATTTTAGGTAAGGCCGAAAATCTCTAGTTCACGCTAGAAAAAGTTACAGAAGATTTGTACGTCTCTTGATTGAGACAGGAAATAAACCCTGAGTATTATAAAAGATAATGTATAAAATATGTATGTGTAAGTTGGTGAATTGCTATATCTGTCAGAGGGGAACCAACAACGTAATGGGCGATTTTCTGACTGGCAATAAAAAATAAAAAACAAGCTTTTGTATGTGGCTCTGACTTTTCGCAGACCAAACGTGGCTGTCATTGTCAAGTTTAATTTTTTTTTGTTGTGAGACATATCAAAAATACTAATACGCTGTTTTTGACTGGCACGTACAGTCTATCGTTGAAGAAAACGACTTGTATTTTTTTGTGTGTTTGAAAAATCGCTCTGACCTGTAACATATAGGCAAAATATAGAAAGCACTAATAAGGTCATTTCAAAATTAAAAACAAATCGAGCTACTATGTCTGTCTGTGGCTTTGAATGCACTTCGTAACAAGGAAAAAAACGATGTCTTGGAAATAATTTGATTGCTAAATGCTTTATTGTCTTTGTTACCGGTGTGGTGTGGTGCGGAGGTTAGCGGGCGGGTGATTTTGATCGTAATGTTGGCAGCGTTTTTAATAGCGCCATTTCTTATATTAGAGTTTTAGTACCGAGCGTACAAAGTTTACTTTATGTTGATATTAAAAAAAAGTTCATACTTACCTAATATTTAAGATACTTAGTACCTACTTTAGATTCTTTTCCAGTTTTCTGTCTTTCTACGTTTAATGTGTTTAATGATGACTACATGAGGAAAAATTAATTGAAACTACAGAAATGCTTTGATCCAAAAGTGTATTTATATTAATGTTTTTATTAAAAGATTTCATCGACATCACACAGTTATTCACATTTTTTATTTATTTAATTAGTTACATACATATACACGTTAGACTACAGTAAATTCGAAATTAATATCTTAAACCTGACGTTCTAACTTAATGGATACAACGAATATGCTCAGCGTTTGAATACCAATATGTGCGATGACTGATATTCTCTTTGGTTCATCAAAATCTGTCAAAAGTCGTTTAAATTTAGTGAATTCATATATTTTATGACTGCCTTATAGCTCAGTTAGTAGTATGTCTGGCTTCAGAGTTGTAGGGACTGGATTTGTTTCCCACCTAGGACAAACATTTATGTGACATGTTTGTTTTGTGTGGAGGGCGTTGAATGTATTTGTAAGTAAGCATTTAAAAAAAGTATTTACGTGCGGCTAAAGTGTCTATTTTAGCCCCGCTACGCGCAGCGAAAGGAACCACTTTCTCCCCACAGCGGCACGTAAAATCGTATACACACCACGGGAGCAAGTAAAAAAACCTCAGATCTCATGTTCATTGTCTGAGACATAATTTACTTTTACTTCCTAGGTGAGTAATCTACTATTATAAATATTGTATCAGCTATCTGGTTCCCATGGTACAAGCTTTGCTTAGTTTGGGGCTAGATGGCGCTGTTTGAATTGTCCAACAATATTTTGTGCGCTTAGTAGGTAATACTAAATTCGTCACGAATTTTGATACAGCTTTCCTTACTATTTAGAAAGCTTCTATTGTTTTTTTATATGATTAAATATCAGTCATCTTACCTATTGAATCATTGACATTATAAATACAACGTGTAAGAAAAAGGTTCAACAATACTGAAGGGTATGTATGTACTCATCATTATGAACAACTTTGACTATAGGGCCAAACCTGAAATCGCGAAAAAGAGTCAGTCAGTCAGACATACACAAAGTTCATTGACCTTGGACTAAATGTATGAAACAGCTGTTGTTTTTTTCGCGATTTCAGGGCTGGCCCTATAGTAAAAATTGTTCATAATGATGAGTACATACATGCTTCAGTATTGTTGAATCATTGACATTATATAGATACAATACAAAATATAGCGCTATACTATTATACCGGGTGTAAGGGAACCGCTTCCGAAAATGAAGACAGGTGAAAGTGCTGGTGATAACTAATACGATACAAAAAAGAAATCTGTTTTCCATCTTTGAGGACTTTTAAATTAAAGACATTTTTTATGGTTATTGCGAAAAAACATACACAAGGAAAATGTTTAATAAATAAATAAAAAAATAAATACGTAAAATCGAACTACCTAAACTACTTGTAAAAATTGATATAAAATTCAATAATCGAATAAACAACTTTTTTTGTTTTGTATCCTGTAAGTTATCACCTGTATAGGTATTCGTCTTCGAGAACGGGTCCCTTACACCCGGTAATAACATCTTTAAGGGCGTATATCAGTAAGTACCCTTAGAACGAAAACGAATTAAGTAGTACCTACGTGATCCATCAAAAAAAATTAACAATGGAAAAGCGCCTCTATCGCGCTCTCATTTTAAACACGTTTAATGACGAAAACCCAACTAACACATGTTTCGAAAGGGTTTATGCTAGAGCACATACAGTTATTTTGTGACTATTGTGCGTGCAACTATAATTCAACATTTAAGCCCCGGCTCCACTGCGTACGGTTTAGAGTCCGAGTTCTGCGTTCCGCGTTCATTGTGAAGTATATGCTATCGCTTGAACGCACAAAAAATTGTTTATATTCCAAGACTTGCTAAGCTATGTGATTATAATTTTGAAAAGTACCTATGTAAGTAGAAAAAGTAAAACAGAACGCCATTGTCAAGTTAGAAAGAAATATAAAACTTATCGCCATTTAACAATTAGATAAACAGGACATACCTAAACATAGTTGTCTTACAGTTAATTAATTCACAATATTTATTGACATTTACTTACAAATTACAACAAATATACATTTAAGGGCTTATCTAGCCTAACTTTCACGACTTTGGAGAAAATTTGGCGCTAAGTTTGCGACTGTCTCCAAATTAGGTCACTTATATCTAGCTAGGTATATTAAAATAAAGTTTAACACTTACACAAGTAAGGAATTTAATCGAAATTAAGTATATCTCTAGCCGAGTTTTTTTTACAGTTCCAACGTTATCTAATTTTAAGATTTAGACCACGATTTTCGAGTCCTTACTTTGTTCTTATATACTATTGGAGGTGGCAAGTCAAGTCTTACCCCTGCTCTGCCAAAAGGTATCTTATGGTCAGTGACCATATACCCTTTGTGTGTGTTGTGAGTTTGTTTTAGTGTTTCATAACAACAGGAGTTTGTTCTTTTGTGAAAGTGTGCTTTGCATGTTTATCTCGTCAAAAAAAATTAAAATGATGTAGGCAGATCGCCATTAGCATCTCCAATAGTACCTACATGGTCGAAGAGTCCTTATCATGTTTACTACCGTCTTTCCAAGTTCGAAATAGAGGTTTTGTGGGCAAACGTTTCGACACAAAATAACAAAAAAAATAAACAGCGCCTCTACATTTTATATCTGACACGTATTCGTTTTTGCACCAAGGTGACAAAGCATTGTCTTACGTCACGGGCTGCATATTTGACCCTGAGCGTAACGACTAACGAGCTATGTAGCGTCTTGAGTGAAACGAGGGGTTCAATCCGCCCAAGACGAAGACAGGCTTTATCATAGAGGTCTACTTTTCGTACATTCTACGGGACAATAAAAACCAGAGAAATTAAGAGGAAAAAAATCCTTCCTCCAAGATGAAAACGCAGCCGCGCTTTTTTCTTTTTTTATGTTCTGCCTATGGTGTCCAGTTCGAATTTCGAATAAACTCTTTACAATGCCCTTATCTATGCTAAGAGTTTTCAAACGAATTTTAACGTTCCAAATTCAAATCACATTATATCCCTTGGAATTTTCATATAACTTTATATCCCTTGGGACATAAGCCTTGCTTTACGTTGAAATGTAATTGGATATTCTTGAGCAGGTGGTTCGAACACCAAGATTAGTAGATTATGCACCAAGGGGATAAGCAGTGTTTTACGTCACGGGCGGCATTATTGGACCCTGAGCGTAACGAGGGACTCTAGTGTTAACTGCCGAGCGTAGCGAGGGAGTTTATTCGCTCGGAAGTTATGTAGAGTAGATTATGAGTCCCGAGTGAAGCAAGGGGTTCAAGCTGCCCCGTGGAATATAGAGACTAGTACAAATTAATAAGCTTGCACTGAATATAACATGATTGTAGTTATAGATATATTGTGGTTGTACAGTATTTTTATATTTCTCTATTCGTACGTAATAGGTACTATTCTATACTAAAATGTTATGTACCTATTTCAGTGGTAAAATATTTATTTGAGCTCAAGTTTGTGCTCTGTTCAGATTTGTGGCAACTAACAGATATGTTTATTCTTTATATTACACGTATTTATATTTGTATATATTTATTTTTCTAGCAGCAGGTAAGAGAAAACAATAGACAATCATAATATATTTACTACTTAGTTTAGGTGTTTATTTTACGAGTCCATTTCACGAGTCGATTTCCAAACTGCTCTTGACTTCAGTTAAATTCTACTTGCGTCTACACCAGTACACACCGAAGCCGATGGCCTGTTAAGGCGCTATAGGTTCATGAAAAATTGACGTAAGGTGAAGCACGCTCGCTTTGAATGCGCGGTGGTGGTGCGAGCGCTGGTTCTGACGCTGCGCGCTGTGTTTTGTGTAAAAATTTGATATAAAAATATTATTTATGTTTCCTTTCTTGGCTTTTTCTGAACATATTCTGTTTATTATTCCGTGTCTGCTTCTAAATATTTTCTGTGGCTTTTTCGTAACATGTTCCGTGGGTCTTTCTGACCACATCCCGTGGCTCTTTCTAAATTATATTCCGTTGCTCTTTCTGATCATGTTCCGTGGTTTTCTTGAACTAGTTCCGTTTGGACAAGACACGGATTAAAAATAACAAGTTGTTTGTAATGACAACTTTCTGAAGCTGCCAGGATATCCCAGGTTGCCAGATTCGGTGTGTAGACAGCTTAAACAACGTATATTTACATTACGCAGTTACACGCGTACGTATTCTGAACAAATAGTACATCAGTGGTACAGTCAAGATGTATACTCGTATAATGTATGTCAATCAGATGTATATGACTTAGTTCCACCAGGGTCACTGCAGCCGCGACCAGTATTGTTGGGAGTCTTGTCCGGGCACTGCCAGAGGAACAGACACGCCCGCACCGAGAAGACCGCCTAATTCTGAAAGAATAAGATCTATTTTACAACGGAGTGTTTTACGAAATTGGCGAATGCACCATCTTTAAACGGGTTTGGCCAATGAAGTTTCATAGATATGGTCCCAGAATCATTGTCATTGGGAATATATTTTTTACGGCGCATATAGAAATTCAATTTGAAGTAGATGTTAAATGGTGGTACAGCTATACAGGTACCAGATATACCATACCATTGGCAAGCAGTACTGCAATAATTACTGTGTGTCGGTTGAAGGGCAATGTTACCATAGAAATTACTGCACATGAAGAGATTTGGCATCTAATATCTCAAGGTGACGAGCGCAGTGCAGTGCGGCGCAGGACTTTATTCGCAAGTCACAATTCTGGCACTTGTACTGTTAGGGGCAGGCGTCAATGAATGAATGCTTCATCAGCATCATCAACAGCCGGAAGACGTCCACTGCTGGACGAAGGCCTCTCCCTTAATAGGGAGGGGATGCCATAATCCCCACGCTTGGCAGGCGGATTGGGGATCGGCGTGATGCTTACCAGCAGGCAAACCATTCCATTCCATGCCACATGCCAGGCCATTCTCGTCCGATACTTCATTAAATAAAAACAAATGTGCCATGGTTGTCACCTGGCGGGGGCGAGGCGGCCTCGTGCTGGTACGCGTGGTGGTTGACGTACGGGTGGTGATGCTGTCGGTACCCCAGCTCGTAGCGCGGGTAGCCCAGGAACCCGCTCTTGCACAGATCCGACTCGGGGGTCTCGCAGACCCCGCTCTCCGGGACCATGCCGCCGCCGTACCCCATCGGAGTTAGAGGGCTGGAAGAATGAAGAAAAGCCTTGAAAATCTGAATAATTAAACAGTTACAGTATCTATGCTCTTTGTGTAAGTCGCGTCATGTAAAAAGAATGCTGGCGGTTAAGCTGCGCAGTAGGCGATTTTTAATTATTACCTATAGTAAAATGAAAGTGGTCCTGCCAGGGACGGAGAGTATCACATGATTTAGGCGATATCTAATATATTTTACCATGTACCTAGCAATAAGCAATATACGAAGCTGCGAGCAAAAGGCTAATTAATAATTATGTAAAACAATAGGCCTAGTACTTTTGTGCGCAAGTGTACACATGTGCAAACACACCCCCTGTACTTTCTTCCAGCGTTCTTTTTACATGACGCGACCTGTACCTCTATTTTTCATTGTCATACTAAATAATTAGTTAATACTTAATTTTGAGTACCTAGTAGTTACATGTCACACATTTTTATTATGAAAACTGACGTGGTTTTGACACATTTTGTTTTATTTATACGGGAATACTCACGTTTAATTAAATCGGATACTCAGACTATAGTTTCGATCACATCCGGTGACCCTTTTCAAAGAGTGAAAACAGAGCCCGACGCGCGTGCAGAGAGCGCCGGCGCAGCACGACACTCTACCCGCCCCCACCCCCTCAGAGCAACCGCTGTCATCACGCGCGCGACGCGCAGCGGCCCGCAGTGCTAAGCAGGACGCAGCTGCACGCGCGTCGGGCTCGGTTTTCACTCTTTGAAAAAGGTCACCGGATGTGATCGAAACTATAGTCGGAGTATCCGATATAATTAAACGCGAGTATTCCCGTATAAATAAAACAGAAATATGTCACACATTGTTTTTTATTTTTACAAAATATGCTTAGTTAGCTGCCCCGCGTTTTCCCCCGCTTGTCGGTGAAAAACGGTGATGGTGATGATGATAAAAAATAGCCTGTAAGCTATTTCCATTCCGAGTTTCGACGAAATCCGCTCTGCCGTTTTAGCGTGAACAGGGGCCGTACTGTGGACCGCTTATAGCGGGACCGAATAGGTTCAGCTGCCGACACTGCGCGACCGCGAACCTTATTGCGAGGCGATAAAATTCACAGTCGCGCAGCGTCGGCAGCTGAGCGTATTCGGTCCCGGAATAAGCGTTCATGGTACGACCCCAGGTAACAAACACACACCGACAACCTTTCGGATTTATAATATTAGTGTGATAGTGCGATTGTGTGATTAGTGTCGTGGCAATAAAATAGGATAGCGCCTTATCTTCCCGTGGGTGACGTAAGAACCGTAAGGGAAAGGCGCAAGTGGGTGTACTGACACTGTCTTAGTGACTATCTGAGGGAGCATACCATCTTATGTCCCCGAGTGGTAGCGGACAAGAAAACCACCAAAATGATCGCATTTCCAAAGAGCGTTGAAGGCCACGCAGGCGGCCGGTTATAGAATCAAAGCCAAAACTATTACAACGGAGATAATACGCTATTAAAAAAAAACCGACTTCAATTTCGACTACCTGGATAACATCATATTTTCCAGTAATTTTGTTTTAAAAACCAAAATACTGAACCTTTCGATAAAATTTATATGGGACCACCTCTGACGTACTTATCGACGACCAAAAAAAAAATGCATTTTCAAAATCGGTCCTCAATTGACGGAGAAATCGGTGAACATAGATCAAAAAAATCCTCCTTTTTTGAAGTCGGTTAAAAAGGAACATACCGACTCTATCTAGTGGGAATATTGCAGCAAGATGAGTGTGATTAATTAATACCTGTAAGTGTCGACATTAAGCGGCATCGGCGGCTGGTAGGGCTGGTGCGGGGCGGGGTGCGAGGCGGGGTGCGGCGCGGGCGCATGCGGCGGCGGGGCGTAGCACTCGGGGCTCCGCCGCTGGCTGCGGATCTTCTCCTCGCGTCTCCACTTCGCGCGCCGATTCGAGAACCACACCTTAACGTCGGGTCAGGTTAACTAAGCGCGAGACGCGCCACTACAATCGACTAAACTATAACTAATCTAACAGCAAATCACACTCGCATACAGTGTGGATTTTCCCCAGATACGTACCAGACGTTTTGACTCATCATTTCTAATCCATACAGCCAGGAAATTGGACAAACTGCCTGCTTGTTTGTTTGTGAGAGATAATTTAGATCTTTTCAAAGTCAGAGTCATCATCAGCAACAAGGCGTCCAATGCTGGTTGCTATAATCTCCACGCTTGGCAGGCGGCTTGGGGATCGCAGAATGCTCACCACCTTTAACTGAGAAGACGCTGCTGCCCATCCTGCGGTGGATACAGTTTTAAGGCATGCCCAGGTCCAAGGTTAGAGTGAATCTTGTAGGTCAGCGTACTGCACTCGCATTTTACTCTTCATAAAAGAACCAATTTCACCAACCTACTATCAACCTTCTGCCCGTAAAGATCGGTACAAAATAAATGTTTATAATATTATGTGTATAAGTAGGTATCAAGTTATAACCATTTACCACAATAACATCAAAATGTTAAACAGCAACAAATTTAAAAAATCTTTGACTAGCAATTGCTTTATGGAATTTTCAAATATAAAACAATATTTTTTATATTACGAGGGCTACACTAAAAGTATCGGGAATGGAATATTTCCACTGTTTCTGTCATATTAAAATCTTTTTAATTGAAAACTCCTTGGTTTTAAAAATCAAATACCATTTATTTATTTAAAAAAATATTCTCGGTCTTGTCACAAGGTTTTGTCAAACTTGTTTAGTCGTTGAGAAAATGGAATTGACTCGAGAAAATTCAAGAGCGATGATTTATTATAACTTTCGAAGTGGTTTAACACAAAAACAGTGTGTTGACCGGATGATTTCTGCATTTGGTGATAAAGCCCCATCCAAAACCACAATTTATCGCTGGTTTGCTGAATTTCAACGTGGACGTGTCAAGCTCAGTGATGATCCCCGTCAAGGTCGTCCAAAAACTGCAGTCACCCAAGAAAACGTTGATGCTGTGCGTAAGCTGATTGAGGAAGATCGACATGTGACATACCGCGAAATTCAGGCAACTTTAGACATTGGCATGAGTCAAATACAAATAATCTTGCATGAAAAATTAGGTGTAAAAAAGTTGTTTTCCCGATGGATACCGCATTCGCTCTGTGAAGAGCAAAAAGCGGCTCGCGTTACTTGGTGCGTCAGAACTCTCGAAAGATTCCACGCAGGATCCTCAAATGCTGTATACAACATCGTATCAGGTGACGAATCCTGGATATACGCGTACGAACCCGAAACAAAAAACCAGTCACGAGTTTGGGTGTTCGAAAATGAGTTAAAGCCAACAAAAATTGTTCGTTCACGGAGTGTTGCAAAAAAAATGGTGGCCACGTTTGTCTCCAAAACCGGCCATGATACGACTATTCCTCTTGAGGGACAAAGAACGGTTAATGCAGAATGGTATGCTAGCATTTGTTTGCCACAGGTCGTTTCTGAACTCCGTAAAGAGAACTGCAACCGCCGCATCATCCTCCATCACGACAATGCGAGTTCTCACACCGCGCACAGAACGAAAGAGTTTTTAGAGCAAGAAAACATAGAATTATTGGACCATCCGCCGTACAGCCCCGACCTAAGCCCTAATGATTTCTATACTTTCCCTAAAATAAAGAATAAATTGCGTGGACAGAGATTTTCATCACCTGAAGAAGCTGTGGACGCCTACAAAACGGCCATTTTGGAGACCCCAACTTCCGAATGGAATGGTTGCTTCAATGATTGGTTCCATCGTATGGAAAAATGTGTCAAATTTCGCGGAGAATACTTCGAAAAGCAATAAATATATTTTTAAATAGTAATGTTGTGTCACTTCCTTGATTCCCGAAATTTTCAGTGCCGCCCTCGTATAAGGTAACCAATTAGAATTCGAACATTTGCACGTCTGCTTGCAGACCTACAGTGTTCTGGAAACAATATCATATAGATCTTTTATGTACTTACCTACTTGTGTTTTTTTTAAATTTATTTATTGTAATCGACAGCGTTGTAACAACACATGATAGATAATACAGTAATTAGAGTTAAGGCCAATGATGATGACCAGCGTTATTGGAATGGACGGGCCCAGCGCTTGCAAATCGTTCTAAATTAACAAGTCAACACAATCAAGCATAGCTGAAAGTATGCATATTACATTTGCCGGAAAATAGAGACAGCGAATCTAATTACTGCATGACAAAAAGAGAACACACTTACAGAGTCTGTGGAACTTTTTAATTTCCACTTTGAGGTTATTTTTAGGTAAATGGAAAATGTCTAGCTTAGAGTAATGAGTGTTATATGTTTGAGCGACACGACAAAGTTAGTGTGTACAATGGGAACGTGAAACAGTGGTGTAACGTATCGAGAACGACGGGTTGGTACTCGTATTGAAATGTTAGATAGAAGTGCACTACAATAATCAATTTTCCCAGAGAATAAATCGTGAAGAAAATCAATATCATACTGCTTACACCGTTGCTGAAGCGTACCTATACTGTAATAGTTACAGGCAGTTGAACTTGCAAATAAATTATTTGATTTAATTTTGATTCATTTTCCACATTGTCGCTTGCTTACCATAACAGGCGATCATGAAATATAATATCAGCATAGTTCTTACAGTGCTAGACTCTCCCAAAGCCTAGCCAGAACCTCGAGTTACGACTTTAAATCATCCTCGAGCTGCTTTAAGTTTTATTATCACTCAATCAAATCGCAGGGCTGTTGGGAAGCCTCAATATTTTTTATGGATTTTGCAAAAGTTCTAGTCTTATTTTATTTTAAAACGTTTCAACTGAAAAGCAGTTGCACATATTTCGCTCAAACTTATCAGGTCTCAGATCTTTGGACAGACTAAACATAAGAATGCTCACCTGTATTCTAGCTTCAGGAAGACCTATTTTGGCGGCGAGTCTTTCTCGAGCAAACACGTCAGGGTAATGGGTTCTCTCGAACTCTGGAAAGAAGATATTTTGTAAATACTAACTACATACTGTGTAAGCAAGGTTACCAGATGAATACTAAATCTGGTCTACCCAGTACAACTGAGTAGTTGACAACGCTGAGAAAGGGTTATGGTTTTCGTGTCATCATCATCAACAGCCGAAACGTGTCCACCGCTGGACGAAAGCCTCCCCCTTAAAAGGGAGGTCCCATAATCCCCACGCTTGGCAGGCGGCTTGGGCATCGCAGAGTGTTACCACCGTTAACTAAGAGTACGCTGCTGCTGTTAGAGTTTAAAGTTTCTATATGCTTTCTATACAGAGTGTCCCAGAAGTTGACGTCGAGCCGGAAGCAGGTAGCAGGATAGGCCGAGTCATACAGTCATCACAAAAATATAAAAAATTAAGATGAAATGGAAGGCCAGATCAACTTTTTCTTTTGGCTCTTTTTTGGCGAAAAAAACTAACATTTTTTCACTAGCTAACATTTTTTTACGGAAACAGCAGATTTTTTCAATTTTCAGGGTTGGCCTCGTAGTTGTTCACAGTTATGAGAAAAGTGGTACTTAATCCTAGAATATGTCCGTTGTCTATAAGTACAACCCGTATAGCCCATGGGTCTGGTCTTGGGCAATGAACGGAAAAAAAACTTTGATCCCAACTGGTTTCGTTCGAGGACGAAAAGGTCTTTGATCGCAACTGGTTACGAAACCCAAGAGAATATAAAATGCTCACCTCTCTCCAAGCTGTCGATCTGTTCGTTGGTGAAGCTGGTTCTGTTTCGCTGCAGTTTCCTCTTGAGCCGGAGCCGGGCTGCGTCGTCGTCCGCGCCGCTCGAGCCCGCGTTCGAGTTGTCTCCAGACCCAGTCTCGTCGGAGTGCAGACCTTCCAGCCCTTCGAGGGGTTCGTCGCCTGGAGAATGAAAGATTGTATAAACTTTTTATTGTTTTCACATTGGGTTGGAATCGGGCTCTACGAAAATATAATTTTCGTGTCATAAAAAGTTATGATATTTAGTTCAAAATTTAGCACCATTTTTGCCCCAAAGTAAGTAAAGTATATAGAGGGTTCCCATGGAGCCAAATTCAGAAGTTGAGTACTGAATTACTCGGCCCTAGTCTAGGCCCTAGTATATTCCGTCACCATCATCAACAGCTGGAACACGTCCACTACTGGACGAAGGCCTCCCCCTTAAACGGGAGGGATTGCCATAATCCCCACGCTTGGCAGGCGGCTTGGGGATCGATTTATTCCATTACCATACTTAGTCGTATTTCCTACAATACCGCCCTTTTTGCCTTTTTTTGCTTTTTGCTTTTTTTTGTCTTTGTTCTAGCTTAAAATTATAATACTTTCGCGTAGTATACTGACATCACGATACTACATATCATGAAAATGATGCCACAAATAATAATTATAATTCGAAATTTACAACAAAACCGAGGAAAAGTACTTAGGTACTTACAAGAAAATATAAATAAAATGATCTCCTTTCGATTTTAATACCGTACCGCATCACCCTGTATACAGTTCCTGTACGATTAAAATTGCGCTGCAACGCTATGTTTTTCGCGATTATACTGGTATCGCAAAAATCAATCACCTGTATTTTTTATTTTTTTATTTTTTTTCTGCTGTTTCAAGGTTGGCTCTATATTAAAAGTTGTTCATAACGATGAGTATGTCAACCTCTGTAAATTTGGCGGGAATGCAAAACAACAGCTTTTATCGAATTTCGTACACTTTTTCTATGTACATAAGTAAATCCTCAGTAATTTCATGCATTAAATTTATGTCCATTGAGCGTGGAATTGCGGCGTGAAAATGTTCAAAGCATCCTTACTTAACCGTCCCTGCAAATTGAATTATTATACTGATTCATTATTAAATAATATTATTTGGACCAGCAGCGCGAGTACCGTTCTTAATCGATCGTTCTATTTGACATTTAAATCGTATATTTGACATTTAGATCGGTATAATTCGATAAATTTCGGTATATTCTCAAATTCGTCTGAGTAAATCTGCTATACCGACACGTTAAATTTAGCGACATAGCGTCAGTGCAAGTACATAAGCTAAGGCTTAACAAGGCTGTCTAAAACTATGCTGGGGCCCTCGGGTACACAATTTGGGGCCATTTTGGAAAATAATAACATTAACATTTTTTTGTCTTAAATTTCAAATCAAATCAAATAAAATAAAGGTAGGCTTGACTTTGTCGTAATTTGGTTTAATAAATTATTTATTATTAATTTAATATATTAATAATTAAATAAAAAAAATTGCCCGCGTAGTAATGTTGAATACTGGAATTCGGTTAAATCGGGGCCCAACTCAATTGAATCACTAAAATACGTATATTATTGCATTTTTTCCAAGCCGCTTGCAAGTCTTTAAGTTTGCTTGAGGATGACCAAATTTAATATTAAAAATTAATTTAGCAGCTTAGGCTGTACAGTATCTATAATAATTATGTCCGTCAAACAGTCGTCTGCGTGGACCTACAAAAAAATAGCCTATGTCCGTTTCCGAACCTTATGCTATAACTACCTATCCAAAAATGCAGCTCCATCTGTTCAGCCGACCAATAAATACGCCCATCCCCGTCCCCATTCCCAGCCTCATCCCTATAAGCGGCCCCTTCCCCATCCCCATCCCGATACCAAATGTCATTTTAATATGAACACGCCCATCCCCGTCCCCATCCCCGTTCCCTCCCTCATCCCCATCCCGAACCCCATCCTCACCCCATCCCATCCCCACCCCCATCCCGATTTCAACTTTCATCTTAATATGGACACGCCCTTCCCCGTTCCCAGCCTCATCCACATCCACATCCCATCCCCACCTGTCCCCACCAAATCCCCACCCATCGCCACCCATCCCCACCCCATCCCCATCCTCATCCCGATACCAATTGTAATCTTAATATTAACATGCCTATCTCCGTCCCGTCTCCGTTCCCAGTATCATCGCCACCCCCACCCCCACCCCCATCCCCACATCTATCCCCATCCCTATACCAAATTTCATTTTAATATGTACAGCCGTTACAAAGTTAAGGAGAAACAAACGTACTATCACTAAAACTTAGTTTTTTTTAAATACTAACGGGAGCTGATTTTGAAAAAACTGTGACACCCGTATCTTCTTATTTTTATAGTAGAATATGTATACCAAGTTTTGTATCAATCGAACCAGAGAATAAAAAGTTTCATACAAACTTTAACACCCCATTTAACCCCCTTCGGGGTTGATTTTCGAAAAATCCTTTCTTAGTGGGCGTTTACACCTCTCCAAAAACATACCCTCCAAATTTCAAGTCTCTACGTTTAGCGGTTTGGGCTGTACGTTGTCTATTTGTCAGTCAGTCAGTCAGTCAGTCAGGACAAAGCCTTTTATAGTTATAGATTACAAAATAATTTAGCAGCTTAGGCTGTACAGTATCTATAATAATTATGTCGTCAAAGAGTCGTCTGCGTGGACCTCCAAAAAAATAGCCTATGTCCGTTTCCGAACCTTATGCTATAACTACCTATCCAAAAATGCAGCTCCATCTGTTCAGCCGACCAATAAATACGCCCATCCCCGTCCCCATTCCCAGCCTCATCCCTATAAGCGGCCCCTTCCCCATCCCCATCCCGATACCAAATGTCAGTTTAATATGAACACGCCCATCCCCGTCCCCATCCCCGTTCCCTCCCTCATCCCCATCCCGAACCCCATCCTCACCCCATCCCATCCCCACCCCCATCCCGATTTCAACTTTCATCTTAATATGGACACGCCCTTCCCCGTTCCCAGCCTCATCCACATCCACATCCCATCCCCACCTGTCCCCACCAAATCCCCACCCCATCCCCACCCATCCCCACCCCATCCCCATCCTCATCCCGATACCAATTGTAATCTTAATATTAACATGCCTATCTCCGTCCCGTCTCCGTTCCCAGTATCATCGCCACCCCCACCCCCACCCCCATCCCCACATCTATCCCCATCCCTATACCAAATTTCATTTTAATATGTACAGCCGTTACAAAGTTAAGGAGAAACAAACGTACTATCACTAAAACTTAGTTTTTTTTTAATACTAACGGGAGCTGATTTTGAAAAAACTGTGACACCCGTATCTTCTTATTTTTATAGTAGAATATGTATACCAAGTTTTGTATCAATCGAACCAGAGAATAAAAAGTTTCATACAAACTTTAACACCCCATTTAACCCCCTTCGGGGTTGATTTTCGAAAAATCCTTTCTTAGTGGGCGTTTACACCTCTCCAAAAACATACCCTCCAAATTTCAAGTCTCTACGTTTAGCGGTTTGGGCTGTACGTTGTCTATTTGTCAGTCAGTCAGTCAGTCAGTCAGGACAAAGCCTTTTATAGTTATAGATTAAAAAATAATTTAGCAGCTTAGGCTGTACAGTATCTATAATAATTATGTCCGTCAAAGAGTCGTCTGCGTGGACCTCCAAAAAAATAGCCTATGTCCGTTTCCGAACCTTATGCTATAACTACCTATCCAAAAATGCAGCTCCATCTGTTCAGCCGACCAATAAATACGCCCATCCCCGTCCCCATTCCCAGCCTCATCCCTATAAGCGGCCCCTTCCCCATCCCCATCCCGATACCAAATGTCAGTTTAATATGAACACGTCCATCCCCGTCCCCATCCCCGTTCCCTCCCTCATCCCCATCCCGAACCCCATCCTCACCCCATCCCATCCCCACCCCCATCCCGATTTCTACTTTCATCTTAATATGGACACGCCCATCCCCGTTCCCAGCCTCATCCACATCCACATCCCATCCCCACCTGTCCCCACCAAATCCCCACCCCAGCCCCACCCATCCCCACCCCATCCCCATCCCGATACCAATTGTAATCTTAATATTAACATGCCTATCTCCGTCCCGTCTCCGTTCCCAGTATCATCGCCACCCCCACCCCCACCCCCATCCCCACATCTATCCCCATCCCTATACCAAATTTCATTTTAATATGTACAGCCGTTACAAAGTTAAGGAGAAACAAACGTACTATCACTAAAACTTAATTTATTTTTTTATACTAACGGGAGCTGATTTTGAAAAAACTGTGCCACCCGTATCTTCTTATTTTTATAGTAGAATATGTATACCAAGTTTTGTATCAATCGAACCAGAGAATAAAAAGTTTCATTCAAACTTTAACACCCCATTTAACCCCCTTCGGGGTTGATTTTCGAAAAATCCTTTCTTAGTGGGCGTTTACACCTCTCCAAAAACATACCCTCCAAATTTCAAGTCTCTACGTTTAGCGGTTTGGGCTGTACGTTGTCTATATGTCAGTCAGTCAGTCAGGACAAAGCCTTTTATAGTTATAGATTTAATTTTAAGATTAAGGTAAGGTTTATTTTCGTCGCAGGTGCTCACTGTTACTATGCCCGCCAAAATTTTTTTGAGAATAAATGTGAGAGAAATTGTCGGGCCCCGTAGCGTGCCTTTAAAAAAATATATATTCTAGTGACGAGACGAACAAGACGTTTGCCTGGTGGTAAGCGTCACGCCTGCCACTAACAGTAGCAGTGCCAGAATTGTGAACTTGCGAACACAATCCTGCGCCGCACTGCACTACGCTCGGCACCCTGAGATATTAGATGTTAAATCTCATCATACCCAGTAATTTATCTGGTAACATTGCCCTTCAATCCGGAACACAGTAATGCTTGCACACTACTGCTTGGCGGTTGAATAACTGACAAAGGTGTGGTACTTCCCCAGTCGGACCCTGCAATGGAGTCCTACCACTACAAAAAGCTTAGCCGTTATGCTAAAGACGGCACTGCTTATTAATACTGTAACGGTGGTATAGGTACGTAATATCCTTTGTCTTTTTAGTTTAAGTATGGTAATCTACCTCCATGTAAAGTTTTATCTAAATCTGTTAAATAATTACGGAGTGAATAAAACAAATTATTGAGTGATATGACGATGGGAAAACGCCACGACGACGTTGAGAAAATGCTATTTACAAACATTTTTGTGTAGGTACAGTTACGAAATACCTTTATAACTACTTGGTACCCTGTAAGTATAAATAAATAATAGATTTAAAAAAACTCTACTTGGTACAATTTGGTCCGCGCAAGGACTTATAAATTGAAAACCTGATATCTCCCCTAAAGCTGAACTTCCAAAATATCATTCTACCAATAACTCACTAAGTTGTAATCTGGACTTAATAATTGAATCCCTTCTAAGTCAGCGTTACTAACGGTGGGATAACGGAGCGGAGTTTGCCAAGTCCGCGGCGGAAGATTAAAATCTACAACTCGTATAAATTTTGAGTTAAATTCGAATAAATTTTAGATGATGCTCGAGTTTTCGGTGCCAACTTGAATTTTGGCTCAGATATTGTCGGTAGAGGTTTGTTTGGGAATTCGATGTTTTTACAATATCGTGATATGAAGCCGTGGTAGCCTAGTTGGGAGACCACTAGACTTGCAATCGTGAGGTCGCGGGTTCAAACCTGGCCCGTACCATTGAGCTCTTTGGAGTTTACGTACAGATACTCCATACCACTGGCTTTTCGGTGAAGGAAAACATTGTGAAGAAACCTGCAGACGTCCGGAGAAGAAATTCAATGGCGTACGTGAATTCACTAACCCGCAACTGGGCCAGCGTGGTGAACATGGACATGGGTAATTTGGCTAAATAACATTGATTTTTCGTAGGGCAACTTTAGATTAAAATATGTAAGATAGCTTGAGAGTGGCTAGAGTCGAAAATATCAGACTGCATATCGTGGCCTGTGAGAGACATATGTACACTCAACAGTAGTGGGCTATGATGAAGCTTACTATTTTAAGTTATCACGGTTGTTCAATAGTTCATGGATTATTTACCGTGACGTGATACATGCATTTTTTTTTATAAAGTATGTTCGTATAGGCTGAGTGGCTAGCCCTAGTGTCAGAGTTAATGTGCCGCCCGAAGGTCTCTGACATGGCTGACGGTTGTTATAGAAACTAGAACAAACAACCGGAACCAACAATTTAACGTGTCATCCGACCCACGGTAGCGCTCAGAAATAAATGCCACTCACGGTCACCCATCCGAAGACTGACCGGACCGTCCGTTGCTTAACATCGGTGATCGTTTAGAATCACCTAGACAAGCTACGCCACGAGCGCTACTACATTTTTTTTGATATGGATAATGTATTTTTTTGCAACTGCGCTTAAATTTCGGGTGTGTTTTACATCATAATCACAGTAAATATCCCCCGTAAATGATCTTAAAACTGTTATGTATATTGTTGTTTTTTTTTCACGACTAAGTTATGGAGTTATGAAGACATAGGTAGGTATGGGTCGCGAGGCTATAATTCGGGACATAACTAGTCGCTAACTCAAATATAAAGTTAAAGATTTACAGCAAACAACTTAAAACTGCAACAAATTTACAGACACAATAATTTACAAACAACCCGAAACAACTTTCTATCATCCAAACCAAACTTCAAGACATTGCGAGCTAACTATGCTAACCGTAAATTACATTCAAGTGTCAAAATATCGCAGGCGGCGTCTGAGGGGGGATAGTCGGAGCGGGGGGAGGTAGGGGGTGGAAAGGGGATGTTCGGGGGTACCGTAACGGACGCGTTCATGCAGAAACTGACGATAACGGCCGGCCTACCACGTAACCCTGCTACGTGATACTGATATAGCCGACTTAAAAATGTATGCCTAGTAATGAGCAATGATACATCGAGTGGCGAAATGGATGGTTAATAAAGAACTTGTATTAAAATAAAAAGTTTAGATTCGAATTTTAAATTAACCTTTTTAATGTTTTTTTTTCAATATTTTGGACGGAGTTATTTCAGAAACTCTCGAAACTGAGATACTATTTTTGATGAAGACTAGATTCGAATTTCAAATTAACCCTTTAGAGACCGTTTAAACTATCTATAGGTCATTTTCTACCTATAGATACTTTAAACGGTCTAATATATCGATTATTATTATTTTTAATTTTAATTAGGTAGTTTAACTGTTTTTATTTTGTATTTCGTTGTTAGTTAACTAAATACAGTATTTAACCCTTTGGTTGGAGTTATTTTAATTTTTTTTTATTGTTTCGGACGATGTTAAGAAACTTTGTTGTAATGTTTAAATTTAAACAAGAGCAAATAGGGAGAGTGCTGGCAAGTGTGCGTTTTACTTGGAGGATTTAGCTCTCTTGGATACTTAATCACTGGCGTTTTAAACAGTTGTATTTAGATTATCCTGTTTGTTTTTAAATAGGAAATTAACATTAATATCCTGGTAATTAATAAATTATTACAAAAAAAAAAACAACTGCAAAACGTAGCCTTTGCTTTTCGTATTCTACAATTCTTTGACTCAAAGACGAATGTCATAATCTCACTTGTACTTAAAAATCTACTATACTAGACTACAGTATGCAACGAACAAACAAACACTCTTACTTACAATTAAAAACATACACACATTGCATATACTCTAAAAAAACTCACTGTCTATGGTACAAGAAAGTCGTGTATAAGAAAAAAGTGAACTTTTCGTAACAAGCGTAGCATTTTCGTAGCAACCTCTACGTGGTAGTTACTTTCTCACTGATAAACTTAGGCGTCTAATATACTCAGTGATAGATAGATAAAGTCTTGATGATACTTAAACTAAAGAAGACTCTCAAATGTAGCCGGAGTAACATCTTACACTATCCAAAGTCGCTTTCTATGTTCGCAGTTTCGTAAGTGTCTTTCTAAAAGCAGTAGGTACGTAATGTATTTTTTTTTAAAATAACTTCGTTACTGGGAATTCCTGGGCATGAAGAGATTTGACACCTAATAATCTATCTATCGCAGAATGCTCACCACCGTTAGCTAAGAGCACGCTGCTGGCTATCCTCCGGCGGTTCTGGATGCAGTTTTAGGACATACCCAGTTCCAGGTAGGTATTCTGCGATCTCTCAGCCGCCTGCCAAGCGTAGGATTATGGCAACCCCTCCCTATTAAGAGAGAGGCCTTCGTCCAGCAGTGGACGTCTTCCGGCTGTTGGAGAGAATCTATCTATCTATCTCAAGGCGACGAGTGCAGTGCAGTGCGGCGCAGGATTTTGTTCGCAAGTTTACAATCATAATTTTATGGGAAAGCGTGGTCCTTACCACCAAGCGAACGCATCGCTCGTTTCGTCATTCCTATCGAAAAACCTAGTACATAGTGAGTTCTTATAGTACGGGTATAATGTTTGAGAGTTTTTATAGAGTGCAGATAACGGCTATAAAGAGTTTAGTTTATGTGAGTTCTGATATAAAATAATAAGTACCTAAGTACCAGTGGATTAGGTCAGCATATTTTATGTACTTAGTCCCTTCAACTTTATGTAAGTTTTGGGATTTTATATAGGGAATAGAGTGCAAGAATGGATGTACTAGAATGAATCCAAAGTAGGTGATTTTAGGTACGAAAATGTTTGTTAGGTAAATAGCTTAGGCCATACTGGTAATGCGTAACTAGCTCTATTGATTCCAACAAAGAGCGGAGTGAAGTTGAAATATTGTCAACCCTTTAATTTAATAAAAATTTCTTTACAGAAGAGGGCGACTTGCTCAGTTTTTGTTTGATTTGTGTTTTTTTTATCTATCTATATATAAGAGGCTCTGTCCTGACTGACTGAATGATTGGTGACCGACTGACTGACTGACAGACAACGCACAGCCCAAATCGCTGGTCGTACAGACTTGAAATTTGGAGGGTGTATTCGTCGGTAGAGTTGAGTAGGCTAAAAAAATTGCTCGGGATGATTTGAAGTGGTGAATTTTGGGAGCGGGCCGAATGCCTTCCGTACGCGGACGGAGTCGCGAGCGACCTCTAATACTATGATATGACGAGACTAGCGAGACTCGATTTTGCATTTCGCGATTTTTGTTGTGTGTTTTTACCAGCATACATGTAACTCGTAACCCTTTATAAAATTAGCCTCCGGGAACTGCAAATCGTTTCAAGATAAAAGTAGCCCATGAGATCCAAATTATGAATTACCCCTTTCAAATTAGTTTAGCCGTTACAGCGTAATAAGTAACAGATACATACACAGTACATGCACAACTTCACAAACACGCACACAAACAAACTAAGCATTTATTTAAATAGTGAAAATTTCTTTTAAAATACTTTCGATCAGTAATTATAATATATTTTTTACCCACTTCAAAAAAGGAGGAGGTTCAATGTTCGACGGTATGTTTTTTTTAATGTATGTTCACCGATTTTGCCGTCAATTGTGAACCGATTACGAAAATATTTTTTTATTTGAACGGACCAAGGTGGTCCTATATTAATATGAAGTCGGTTGTTTATTGATTAAAGGATAGTACAATTTTCTTGAGATAAGTATATTGACTAAGTTCTGATCCGCTTTGACACAACTAGCGTCAACTCTATGAACACATCGAATATGACACCTGACACCCTTGGAGATAAAAGATAGACGATGAGACCACAAAATGCAATTCCCATTTTTTTATTATCTCCTAGCAATAGAGTTGAATTTCTCCTGGCATATGTTTCGCGAATGGTAAATAAAATGTTGTTTATCAGCCATCTGTCACATTAATGTTCATGAAGGTGTAGATCCGTATCAGATAATAGACGCGTCTGACTGTTTGGCATCAGTGCTGTTACAATAGCAGTATGAGCGCTACAACCAAACTAGGATAGCAATAGAATTGCCCTTTTCCGAACATCATCTATCTCATTTTTGACCGACTTCAAAAAAGGAGGAGGTTCTATGTTCAGCGGTATGTATGTTTTTATAATGTATGTTCACCGATTTCTCCGTCAATTGTGGATCGATTTTGAATATTTTTTTTTTATTTGAACCTATACTTTGGTACCTATACTTTCGAGATGGCCCATATACATTTTAAGTCAGTTGTATTTTTTTTTTAAGTTACTTGCTCTCACTTGTAACGAAAGTGTTTTAATAAAAGAGGACTCTAGTTGGTTTTATCTTTAAGTTTTAACATGTCTCCGTTTCTCAATGCTGTGTCTCTCATAGTCAGCCTGTCTTTTTTATACATATTTTGACAACCTGATAGCTTAGTTTGTAGCATTTCTGCCTTCAGAGCTGTAGGGCGTGGGTTCGATTCCCACCCAGGACAAAAATGTTTGTGACGTACATCGATGTTTGTTCTGTGTCTGGGTGTAGTTATGTATCATAAGTATTTATTTACGAAAAAAAAATGTATTTAAGTATTCTATCAGCTATCTGGTTTCCATAATACAAGCTTTGCTTAGTATGGGGCTAGATGGCGCTGTGTGTAATAAATGTCCGCCCAATATTTATTTATTTATACCAGCGATGGTTATAAGTGATGGCGCCACCTACCAGTTGATGTAATAGGGTGCCAAGATGCCATTATTAGTTTTGTTTAGACCTTTTGTACATACACTAGCAGCCAGCGGTTTCACACAACGGTTATATTATTTCGGGAAATAAGCTATTTCCTTTCCGAGTGTATACGCCGTTTTGGCGTGAAGAGGCACATACACATACTGAAAAACTAGCATTTATAATATTATAGTGTGATTAAAACTTGGCATTGACGGAATGTTCAAAGAGCGATGCCAAAACTTTAAAAAACAATGGCCAGTGGATTGTGTATTTGATTCACAGTCAAGGCGTAGGTTGAAATCTCTACAATGAATTTGATCTGTCGGTGATGAAAGACTCATGGTGTACATTTTGTTAGTAGCAGTTGTATCGTTCAAGGGTAATTCTATAAACCGTACGGGACTTAGACATAGTAGGTATATGACGCCGTTAAGCAGGCTGCCAGTGTGATTTAGTCCTTACTGTTTATAGAATGACCTGTCAGTGTCACTCACGGTCTGCAGGGAGGCAGTCGGTGGAAATGTCGCGAATTAATGCGACGAACAGAACAGGAGGATTTTTTGAGAACTAAGTACACTGATTTAGGCGACTGATACATTATCATCAAAATCAGTCAGGAGACGTCCACTGCTGGACGAAGGCCTCCCCCTGAAATGAAGGGGTCGCCATAATCCCCACGTGAGGCAGGTGGCTTGGGGACCGCAGAATATTCACCACCGTTAACCGAGAGGACGCTGCTGCCCGTCCTCCGGTGGTACTGGATGCATTTTAGGACATACCCAGGTGCTTTGGCTCTAAGATTTAGATTAGGTATTGATTTGATACTCAACTATTCTACGTAACACATCATATTAACATGGTAAAAAATTACATTTAGCTCTATGCATTAAGCAATTAAAATGTTTAAATTTATTATCAGTGATAAAACTATTATTTCTGGAGTAAATAACGGGCAAAATTTTATTAGAAAGGCACAATTTGACTAAATTTCGTATAATGAAAAGAGAACCCACAAAATGTAATCCAAATCTCAAATACCTAGTAGGTACCTACAGTTTACTTGCAAGATACATAATAAACAAGGATTCAGACTGTGATTGTTCATAGTTTACACCCTAAGGCAGCCTATATCTATCTAGCAGCAACTATCTAAACACCTAGGTACTTCGAAACTTTACATTGGTGTTATAGAATAATTTGATGTAAGTATGCTAATAGATAAATAGGAAAAAAAAAACTTTAGGATCGTGGAAACACAGTTTTGCAGTTTGTGTACTGTACCTGCCTAGCTTTGATTATATACACAGCCGAGAGCTGATCGTCCAAGCTGCCAGGTACAATAAAGTCCTACATTAAAACAGGATAGATAGCAATTACACTCAACAACGTAGAAGTTGTTGAAGAAGTTGAACTCATTGACAGTCATTGATATTGATATCTGTAAAAAAAATATAAGTACCAAACAGAGAAATTTACTAGGTACCAAATATTTTTTCTTTTCTATGTCACCGACTCCATTTCCCGCCAAGAAAACCAAGATGGCGGTATGTAACCATAAACAAAACTCTCTTATCTCGGAAACGTCAGAGTGACGTGTATTTCATACGATGAGACTCCCTGGGGTCTTCCCTCTGGCCACAGAATAAGTAAGAATGCCAGTAGGGCGTTTTGTTCAGACGTCGTTATATCTGAGTGGCAGTGGTACGAAGATGCTCAGCTCATAGATGATTAAACGTTCTCGGTTATACATACTACTAATATAAGTTCATTAAGATTTTAAAAGTCTTATATGTGCCTAATAGAGTATCTACCTAAGACATTGCCCTCGATATTGTTATCGTTCGAATGTGCTTCGAAAGTCAGTTATACATTTTTGGGAAAACTTAATCGAAAGGTTCGAAAATTGAGCCCCTGTACTCATATTATTTGCCTTAAACGTCTTGTAGACTACTCAATGATAATTACTTACAGAAAATAGGCAAACCGATCTCGACTCTGCGATTGGCATAGATAGGTACTTAAAGTTCAGTGTAGGTGTAAGTGAAGAGCTAAAACCTAGCTAGATTGTGGTTTTTTTCTGGAAATCTTTCTGATCTATTTTTAATTTCTGATATCTTTTTGGTCGGTTATTAATTCTTAGTGATTCGTTCTTTATTCATTCATTCATTCATTTAATTTAATTTATAATTCATACCCTTGTTAAAAACAAGGTAAATTAATTCCACGTTGTTTTGTTAGGTAGCGCTAAATCACACCGCAGCAGATAGTCATGCTTAGCTTTGATGTGGAATGGAATCTTAAATCTTTAGTTACGACCCCCCCCCCCCCCCTTCGACGTTAAAATTAAGGAGAAAAACTTGCTTAAAAGATTCAAGGTCTTTTATGACGCCCTTCTTGCCACTTAACATTTAAAGCGCGTGCCAACGATATGAATGAGTAAAAGACTAAGTAATAAATTGTAAGTGGAGTCACGCGTCGGCCATTTTGTCGCGAAAGGCGGGAAAAGGCCGCGACACGCTCCAGCGCACACAGGTGTAACCGATACCGAAACGCGTCCAATGCATACTGAATTATTTAAATTTTGAATCAGAATGTCGTTTTGTTTTTAATTTTTAATTAATATGTTTATAATTTTGGTTTTCCATCTCTATTTTTGTTAAGATTAACTACATAGCGATGCAATCGCATACTTTAATCAACATCCAATATAATAAAAGGCTCTGTCCTGACTGACTGACTGACTGACAGACAACGCACAGCCCAAACCGCTGGTCGTACAGACTTGAAATTTGGCGGGTGTATTCGTCTCAATGCGTAGGGGTGTACTAAGAAAGGATTTTTCGAAATTCGACCTCCAAGGGGGGAAAAAAGAGGGGGAAGTTTGTATGAAAGTCCTTTGTTTTTGGACTTTTAGTCACGTAAATTTGGATTTGGATAGTCCATTTAAAAAAAAACATATTTTCATATTTTTTTTGACAGGGACGATTAAAGGGAAAGAGGGGTGGAATGTTGTATGGAAAGTTCTTTGTATTTGAAGTTATAGTGATGAAAATTGATATTTGGGTAGTTCATTCAAAGGAAGGGAAGTTGGGGGGGGGAGTTGGTAGAGTCGGTCGAGTGGGTAGAGTCGGCAGAGTGGGTTGAGTCGGTAGAGTCAGCAGAGTAGGAGGGGGGCTAAAAAAAATTGCTCGGGATGATTTAAAGTGGTGGATTTTGGGAGCGGGCAGTTTTTCTTCCGTACGCGGACGAAGTCGCGGGTGACCTCTAGTATTTAACTAAATGTTTACTAAAGACTTTATTAATAAATAAAAATATTATGATTATTACGAAGGTCTTTAATCATCATAGATTTATCCGTCATTTAGAAACCAGGCTGTATTATAAGGTATCTAGTTATGGTTACGTAATAAATAAATAAAAAATCTTGTCATAAATATTCCATAGATAGGTAATAACTTTGTTACTACACTTTATTTGGATTACCAAAAGCCCTTTAATATATAAAAGTTTACAGATAGGGAGGGGTATTATTGATTAATGTAAACATGTCGATAATGTGCATCAGTCATTTCATCATTGACAGCCATAAGACGTCCACTACTGGACGAAGGCCTCCCAATAGAGGGGTGTTGCCATAATCCCCACGCTTGGCAGGCGGCTTGGGGATCGCAGAATGTACACCACCGTTAACCAAGAGGACGCTGCTGCCCGACCTCCGGTGGGTCTGGTTGCAGTGTAAGAACATACTCATGTCCAATAACAGCTAATAATAGCCTAAGACCCTTAATAATAACCCCTTAATAGGGAGGGGTTGCCATAATCCCCACGCTTGGCAGGCGGCTTGGAGATCGCAGAGTTTTACCACCGTTAACCAAAAGGACGCTGCTGCCCGTCCTCCGGTGGTTCTGGATGCAGTTTTAGGACATACCCAGGTCCATCAGTAAGTAAGTGATGGACCTGGGTATGCAGTAAGTGCATCAGTAACCAGCAACAAATTAAATTATTATTTTCAATTAAGTAATAGTTTAGGTTATTTCCCATACGCGCGTAGCTTGACAATGAAACTTTCGCATAAGTATCTAAACATTATTATGAATTTACGTGTACCTACTAGGTCAAAATATCTTATGCTTTAACAATAGCTTTGTGTCTAAAAATAAAGCTATTTTCGTTGATTTTTAATAACAATATTAAGGTACGTAACCAGCAGTTTAGAAAATAAACACGGAACCCATGTGCAAAATCCCCAAGAATTAATTTCTGCGATGTTAAAATAGAAAATATACTTACTTAAATAAAATAACATAATTCATATTAGGGCAGCTACATTTATCATAGAACGAAAAATAATAAAAGAGAACAGTCGATTACAGTCGTTTTGTGGCGCAACATCCGCAGTGGCCCAACATATTCCAATAATTAAGTATATGTTGTGTTTATGCGGTGTGGGAGGAGCATTGGGGCGGCACTAACGCGCGCGCGGCGCCGCCCCTGCCAACCATCGACGATTTTGTTTTTCTTTTCCTTTTTTGAATACAGAACGGGGGAATTTGTCTTTTTGAATTTCGAAGGCGTAACGGTCTGGATTGTAGATGTGTTTCGGACAGATAAATTTTGTTGAGTTTCGACTTATTAATATAGCAAAAAATAAATAAATTAGTTCCACAGCAAGGAGCTAGGTACAAAGTATCATTTCATGTACGAATCGACAGCTTAATACAAATTTAGACAGATTTAGTACATAAGTAGGTGCTTACATAATTTTTTAACGATAACAAACAAAGTGCGATGCCAAAAAATTATAAAAAACGAGACGTTCTCCAACTCGTCTACAATAACTCTTAAGACTCTTATGACTACATAAGCCTATTGCATAAGCGTCCTATTTATGTATTTGACTTGTAACTAGAAGCCGTGGTAGCCTAATTTGTTAAACCGCTCCACCCAACTAATAGTGAGGTCGCAGGTTCAAACCCAAGCCGGTAACAATTAGCTCTTTGGAGTTTATACTTTTCATTCTGGCTTTTCGGTGAAGGAAAACATCCAGAGAAAAGTTTCATACGTCTTGAGAAGAGTGTCTGGAGAATTCAATGGCGTACGTGAATTCGCTAACCCGCCACATGGCCGTCCGTCGTGTTGGTGGATATGGCCCTTCGAGGGTAGGCCTACGTCCAGCAGTGCACTATTAAAAAGAACTGAATTCAATAAAACATATTACACATATTTAAATATAACAGTCACTACGATACGCTTTAAACACCATATAGGTAGCCTCCATACCGTAGATATACCTCCATCCCGTAGACAAACCTACTCCATAACATACCCACAAAGCCTTCAAACAGCCACATGCGCATTAACAGCTATAATTACACACAAACAGGAGGGTTTCACCGCCCTTTAGCGAACATTTTCATGTTTTATAATCCTGTTTCATGCGTTATTGGCTACCAACCCTTTATGCGGTGCGCTCGCTTGGACATGCTGCGACTGTTTGTAATTAGTGCTTCGATGGGCGAAAACGGATATTTTGAAAAAGGAACGTTGTGTTTGTGTAAAGCATAATTATTAAGTAGACTTTTTTGCCAGTCGTGTTGGTTATATTTGGAAATAGAACGCTATTTTTATGCGCGAATAGCATTTTTTTTTCGACTTCGTTTTTTTGAAAAGGGAATACCTTTATTACTATCTACTATAGCTAAGCCTGTATACTAAGCCGACAGTTTTCATTTTATCGATTAAGTAGCCATAGTATTTTTTTTGATAGATTAAATTTAATATTAAATATAAGTAGGTTTTTAAGTACTTGGATGTGAATTGGAAAACAAGTTTTAGTTAAAATTAAAAAGTTATGTAAAAGACATCAACGCGCAAAATTTACATTAATTACATATTTTCATTTTTATTACTTAATATACTTTTATATTCATTATTATATTATATTTTAACCTACTTTAAGTTTTATTTTACCTATTGAGTTTTTTTAGTTTTTGGTAGGTATATTTTTAGCAATATATCTGTCAAAACTTCAAAATTACTCTATAATTACTCAGATGTCTTACTACCAACTGCTATGCAGTTTGGCAGAGTTATAAATTGAGCTAAGTAAATACTTCTAATAGACAAAAAAAAAAAAAAAAAAAAAAACTAAGATTTCCACAATGTTTTAAGATTAAGAGAGAGCTTTAACAGTTTGTTTCGACTCATATTTTAATCTGTGTAATATTTGAATCAAATCACACATCACATCAATATCCGGAAGCCGTCCACTGATGGATGAAGGCATCTCCCTTAAAGGGAGGTGTTGCCATAATCCCCACGCTTGGCAGGCGGCTAGGGGATCGCAGAATGGTTACCACCGTTAACTGAGAGGACGCTGCTGCCCGTCCTCCGGTGGTCCGGTGGTAATATATGAATAAATTATTAAAATACAAAATGCTTTATTGTCTAGAAAATGGTACCTACGTCACAAAATAAGTGAAATCCCTGGCGTGAAGCTGTAGTTCAGCAGCCAGAATTAACGAGTCAAACATGATTACAATACAATATCACAAAAATTCTTGTGTTATTATTGGTCGCATGTGTTATTGGTGCCATTAGCAAAGAGTTTATCTAGGTATCTACTTTTTCATAAATATGATCACCATGTTAATAGGTCACAAATTTTCTTTATCGCGAATTTTAATTTTGTTGCCTTGTAAAATATGTGACTAATTAGTTTCTCGGTATGGCCGATTATTCATTATCAACCACTTGATAGTGATTTTTGTTATTTATTTAGAATTTATTAGATGTTTTTTCGTGTTTATTTTGTTGATGAAAACATTACAATTACCAACACAAAAAAATCTTCTCTAAAGTCCATGCGCATCGCACCCTAATCAGCCGTACGCAGACAAAGAGTTGCCAGTAATGAACGCAGATTTAATTGCTATTTTGGCTCGGTGTGTGTTCCCAGGGGACCCTTTCATCCTTCCGGGAATCCACGGGACTTACGCATTTTAAAACGGTTAATCTAGAAGCTAATACCTCTTTGCACAATTTTAAAATAGGTTTGAAATACGTTTTAGCGTTTTATGCATAAGATGGTAAATCTAATTGATTACCATGTGAAAAAAAATAAGTTATGACATTGTGTAAAAAGTTGTGACATTTTGCCCTAGTTTATAAATACAAGAATAATATACATTTTTGTTTTATTTATACAGGAATACTCACGTTTAATTAAATTGGCCTCCGACTATAGTTTCGATCACATCGGTGACCACACCGGTAAATAAAACAAAAATGTGTCAAAACCACGTCAGTTTTCATAATAAAGAATAATATACTTAAAAAAAAACAACCGACTTCAATTTCAATATAAAATGAATAATTTTGGGACCACCTGTGAAGCATACCTACTTCATTTGGTCATAACCTACCAAACAAAAAAGAATTATCAAAATCAATTCATAATAGCAGAGTAAAAAAAAAAACGTACAGTCGAATTGAGAACCTCCTTTTTGAAGTCGGTTGAAAAGATATGGGGAATGTGTTCCTCTAGACTCTAGGCCATAATCTGCATATGGGAAACGTCTTAAGCCTTTACAGTTTTTAGAGCACCCAACCTAAATATAAATAATCATTTATCATAGTAATTTCTAAGTTTTGTACGTTAAAATCGGGAACGAGGATATTCACATAATCTACCGCGCAATCAAGTCGTCGTGTCGTAAAGTTAAAAGCTCGTAAAACTTACACTAAACTAAACTTTACTATACATATTTTACGTCCTTAGTTACGTACCTAACTATTTGATTAAACTTTTAAAGTCACCAAATCTGTTTACCCACATCGCACTTGCTACAAGTCATAAAACATCGAAGTTCTTGGCCTAACTTCAGTTTTAGCTACACTCAATTTCCTCGACAACTTTCACGTAAGCATATTATAGGTAGCACAAAAACGTCAACTTTTATTCTGCGACGAAAGTCAAACAAATCAACTGTTCCTAACTTGTCACCTACTTTCCTCCCTAACTTGTTACTATCTTCCTTACTTGTTATTTATCTACCACATTGACCCGAAACCAAATCTTAACTCAAATTCCAGGTCATGCCCATACATTATGCTTAAGACACTCCGCGCGACAAGGTCAAAGAACCACAACGCGGAATAAATCCATTAAGGGGGTGAAAACTAAATAAAACGGACTGAATAAAAGAGAGGGGGAAAGCCGGGGAAGCCTGAGATAAAATACCGTGCGAACGAGATAGGTACCTCTAAAGATTTACTAGTTAGACAAGGATGGAACCCCGTCTGGACTCCTGAGATAAGGCGAAGAAAAATGTCGTAGGATATTTTATTCTTGGGGTCCGACGATAAATGGTTATTATGGGGTTCAGGAGTAGTAAATTAGTGAGATGTATGGAGTCGCTGTTGAATATTTATTTATTGGGCGCGTGAGTTATGTCGGAATTTCGTCGCCTGCTAGATGGTTTCGCATTCGGCTCAACAGCAGTTTGTCTAACCCTAGTTTTTGCTTTGTCTTTGGATGAAGAAAGTTATTTTTTTCCATAAATAATAAAGAGAAAAACATAATGAATTGAAGTAAAGTGTAATGAAGTGTTTCCAGACATAAACTTATTTCTATGGGGTTAAGTTCTTCATGGGGCAAGTCCTATGCCTAGACTATGCATTAATTACATAGCTAATTTAAAAAAAACACCACAAGCTGTGTGCCGGGCTGAAACCACGATAAAAAAGGTGACGAAAACTAAACTTGATGTTGACAAAATGTAGAAGCTCCGCTAACTCAATGAAAAATGTCATCATGATCGAACAAATTATTCACCGTAATGACCGTTCGATCATCATTAGGTGACAAATATTTATAAAGAAACAGAGTTGATTTCGATTTTACAAGCGCAAGCCATTATTATAAAAAAAAAAACAGCAAAAGAAGCAGCTCTTGTTACCATATAAAGCATATCTTGACAGTTCTCCCTACGCTTCTGCTATCTAAGCATATCTGTATTTCCACCCCGTTAAGTCGCAAATACCTAAACATTCCCTCATAACGAAAACCACCCTCAACAGTTATACCACAGTTTAAAACATATTTAACCCTAAGACGGGCCGAAATAGAAGGGCTTTAGGCACAGGCTATATCTAACCGTACGACAGATCAAAGGGTTTCTGCCGCGCCTGACGCGCTTTGAACATGCCGACATACCTCTGTATGTATAGGAGTTTGAGTTATGTATCTGTGTTGTCGTGTATATGGGATGGTAGACAGTTTTGATAGGTTATCCGTGGGTAGGACTCTGTTGTTGATATACCGGGTGTTAGTTTGAACTCCGTTATCGTTCTAGGATATCATTGTACTCATCATTATGAACAACTTTTACTATGGGGCCAACCCCGAAATCACGAAAAAAATAACAGCTGTTCATCGATCTTGAACAAAATGTATGGAACAGCTGTTTTTTTTTCGTGATTTCAGGGTTGGCCCCATAGTAAAAGTTGTTCATAATTATGAGTACAATGATATCCTAGAAAGATAACGGTGTTAAAACTAACACCCTGTATAATATATCGTTATCGTCATCGTCATCTTGACTTATAAATGCTATCAGTGTTTTATCTATATGGCATAGAAACATGAGAAGGGTTTCTGACAACTATATCTATAATAGATACGATAAAAAAATCCTAAAGCTATTTCCCTGCATAAGAAAAATTCAAACCCTAAAAAAAGTTGAGCGAAAATTTTGATCCAAGCAAGTTTTCATTCATAGAACTAGACAAAAACCTAAAATCCATTTTTTTGGTTGGTCTTTTCCTTTTTTAATTTGTAACTTGGTGGATAAAATTTTAAAAAGATTTATCTGTTATGAGGCTTCACCGCGTTTGATAATAAGGGAGACCTTAGAACCCACTAGGCCTCCCACTAGGTGGACCGACGACATAATGAAAGTCGCGGACAATCGGTGAATGCAAGTGGCAGGATGTCGTACAGTGTGGCGGGCTAGGGGAGGCGTTTCAGTAGTGGATGAGCTAAGCTTCTCCGGGATGATGATGACGATGACTTAGAATTTAGAATACATTTTATAGAAAAGAATGCGACAGACCAAAGAATGATTTCCAAAAAAAAAAACGATAGTAAGCGACAATCGTAAACGAACAGTTTATATTTTATTCTCACCAATTTTAAATCATAGACAATGTAATGTTTTTTTCTCAGTCATTGGCATCGCACGTTGTGCATTCTGCCAGTGTCAAGTTAATGATTTTTCAAGTTTCTTTTATTAAAATCAAGTCAAATATGTCATGAAATCACAGTCAGTCACACGAAATTTGTCATAGTCGAGTCCAAGTCATGCCCTAGTAAAGTTTTGGCGACTGTACTACGAGCTTCTACGGAGGTTTGAAAACAAAACGAAAAGACATGTTACACCACATTATATCACTTGCCCTCACTCGTGCATGTAATTCAACACTCACTGAATAAAACACCACCATTTTTAATCAATTAATTCGCGAAAAAACACAAGTTTTATGACGTATTAACAGAATGACCCTAAGCATAATAGATGTTTATTTGAGGACTCTAGACATGAGGTGTGGGATGATAATAGTGGAAGCAGATGTAACAATTTCTACCCAAATATAGTATCTCTATAATTTACTGTGTTATAGACAAAACACAGTAAATTATAGAGCTACTATAGACATAGATATGGAGCTGTTATAGACACAGTGAACTGTCTCAATTAATTCATATTTGGGTAGAAATTGTTACATCTGCTTCCACTATTATCATCCCACACCTCATGTCTAGAGTCCTCAAATAAACATCTATTATGCTTAGGGTCATTCTGTTAATACGTCATAAATAAGGCCACCCTCACGCGGCAAGTGAAAATAAAATTAGCTTCACTACTTCATGTGTCGCGTAGGACCATTAGGGGAGCTCTTAAACTGTTCATAATACGACCCATGAGAGAAAACGAGTTGTTTTTATTTAATTTGGTAAACGGATCACCGTTATACCGGATTGGATTGTTTTTTGATACAAAAGGCGGGTAGTCTAGCCTGCAGGGCTAGGATACACACCGCGAGATAATTTTGTCGTGTATTTATGTCGTGCGAAGTGATTCCACACTTATGGTATAACTATGTTTTTAAAGCATAAACAGGAAGAAAAATTATGACCTCCGGCAGAACTCGGAACAGGTTCGGAAATTTGGCATCTAAGGCAGAGACTTCTGTAGCTTAATTGGCAAAGCAGTTGGGACGGAAACTCATAGAGACCGCTCGTATGCAGGTTCGAGTCTTGCTGAGGTCATAATTTTTCTTCCTGTTGTATTTACAAAGTATAAGTCAAGGAGATACACCAATCCAGTTTTTGGTAATATTGTCATCTTCATCCTATTCATAAAGGTTTCGGTTTTCCCCCTCTTTTGTTACATTGCATTTTACGCTAAATATGGCAGATTTTCGCGCATAAAAAACGCGTCTACACGTTATACAAGGTTAGTACTAATCAGTGGGCATATTCTGTACATCAAAAAAGTAATTTTTACTATAGGCCAACATTGAAATCGCGAAAAAAATATCAGCTGTTCCATACAAAAAGTTCTTCGACCTTGGGCAAAATGTATGGAACGGCTGTTTAATATGCCCTTAAAAGGATGCTAACTGAATAGACCTAGCCCTGTATATACTTACCTTTACTTCAACAACGTCATATTTAGTTCAAGTTAATTTTTACTTTATTTGTATAAGACAATGTGTCGATTTTCCACTATAGCGCTTGGTTTGTTAACGTCACGCGGCTCTCGCCGGATAAGCGTGCACCTCACCACTACATTCAAATAGAGTTTAAATTAACTTGCACTGAATATGACATTATTGATTGAAGCTACAGATAATTATATTGTGGTTGAACTATGGTTAAGACTCCTTTTCTATGAGAGATAAACTTTTGTACGTAGTACTTATTATGTTGTGTTTTCTGTACTAAAATCAGGTTGCGCCTTAATCAAAATCCTACCAAATTGTATCCAGATTGGAGTTCGCGGCGTCAATAGGGGTAAAACCAACATAACATCGTTGATACTGACTCAGGCGAAGTAACTGTGTATGTCAGCGCTGCATGCCCCCAGGCACCACTTTGTAACGGTTGCGTTCAATTACTGGTAGGTATGTTACCTTTGTAGCTGGTAGCCTTGCATGTTTTGAGCTGTTTTTCTAATCTAATTAGACATAGCAGGAGTACTTAAAGATTTAAAAAAAAAGCCATCGTCGCAAAGGTATGAAATGTAAGTTTTTTTTTTCTACGAAAATTGATGTGGTTATGCGGTTTTTGTTTTATTTATACGGTGTTTCTCAAGATTCCTTAGGACGGATACTCCGATTATAATTTCAGTCACATCCGGTGACCTTTCACGGAGTGTAAATAGAGCCTTAATAAACAGAGCTTAAAACAAAACTTTTTTTTAAATAATACTTTGTATTTATACAGGCCTACATATCCAGGTATATACCCAGGTACAGACAGTAGCTAGCCAACTATATCCAGAATACAGTCGGTATGAAAAGCCACCCCGCAACCGCGGATTAATAAAAACAAAAGAGGCGAAATGGGCAGAACCGCGCCAGCCGGTCACAGGCGCTACAAAACTTTTTTCACCAGCATTTTGATAGTCGATTTGCGGTACCCCCCCACTCTCCCCCGGTAGGAGTAGGGGCTGCCTCCGTCAAAAACATTACTCTGCCCATCCGCGTGGAAGATTTAATTTTCATTTTTATCTGAAACATCCCCCTTTGTAGTGGTTATTCTGTATCCAATTAGGTCGCTTTGAGGATTTTTCTGGTAGTCCCACATAGCAGTGCCGTTTAGAGCTATGGAATTTTTAATTTCGATCTTTTGTCTGAAAGTGTTTGTATTATCGTAATTTTTGAACGAAATTGGAATCGTTGAAGGTTTACTTTCTTTGAGAGTAAACGTTTATATTGTAATTTAACCGAGAGGAGAAAGTTGTGTAATGAGGTAAATGAGGCAATATTTAGAACTAGCTTTACGAAAATCATTATACAAACAAAATAATATATAATTTCTTTCGTATGTATAACGAATATACTCTTTTTTTTTATATAACCGACTTCAACTTCGAATACCTGGATGACATCTTCATATTTTCTAGTAATTTGGATTTAAAAACCAACTACTGATCTGATTTCGATAAAATATTACCTACCAAACAAAAAAAGAATCATCAAAATCAGTTCATAATTGGTGGAGTAATCGCGTAACATACATACAACAAAAAAAAAACATAAGTACAGTCGAATTGACAACCTCCTTTTTTGAAGTCGGTTGAAAATTAAATACTAACTGTTCATCTATAGTTGGAAAGCGCATCACTTGAGATTGAGTTCTTTTCCTTTATTGGCAAAATGGCTGAACCAAGAGCCTACGTAAAAACAAAAATCAGATGTTGCAAACATTTCGCCGAGGGCAAATAACTTTTATCTCCATAGATAAAAGGTATTTGCCCTCAGTACAGCAGTTTTTTTCGCGATTACAAAATGGTCGATTTTCTGACAGGCAATGAAAAAAAACTCAATGTAGATGGCTCTGACTTTGCGCAGACCAGACGTGGGTATCATTGTCAAGATTTTTATTTTATTTATGCCACAGATCAAAAATTATATGCTGTTTTTGAGTGGCACGGATATAGGATATATAGCAAGGTATAGTCTGCGCTATCAAGTTGAAGGAAACTACTTAAAAACATATTTGAAAAATCTCTCATTATTCACTCGTTATTATGAGTACAGTGATCACTTTGTATAAAGAAAAACTTGTATAACAACCGTATAATCAACCGTCATTCCAAAAAGCTTAACCATCAACCTGTCTCACACCGTATCATCACTGACTCACCGAGGCGGAGCTCGTAAAAGTACGGCAATTCAGTAAGTCGATACGGCAGAGCGTGAAACTACGGAAAATCGGTAAGGCGATATACGTGCCGACGCGTGATCGACGCGTGACATTTTGCCGTACTACGCGACGTGACAGCTTCGAGACGCAACATCTGTGATGTACGTAGAGAAGTGACTAATATAGGTATTCATAATAGTTACACGTGACATAATCTAAGGGCATAAATGTTATATCACGGTATTCACAACTACCATACTAGAAGATCACAGCAAACTGAATACCCGCGACCCCACATCTTCCAATCCCCGACAACGAATTCGGTTCATACTCGAACTTGTAATTTTTTTTTTACTTTTTCTTACTTATATTTTTTTATAAGTATGTTTCATGTAAAAAAAAATAGGATAAGTGGAGTGAGTTTGGAAATGTGTAATCTGACGTCACTGGCCACGATAATGCCCTCTCTGTCTAACATGAAACTAAAATGTATATAACTATAAATCCTTATTTTTTTTTATATTCGTTATACTTTTTATTTTCGATGATTGATTTTGTTGATAGTTAACTTGTGAGTGTCAATAAAAAAACATGGATATTTGCACGAACTACTTACTCGCTTACAACATTTCATAAAGATCGGATCAAGTTTCGTAAGCTGACCATTTCGAAAATATCGCTCCATTTCACTCACTGCTACGAGAACACTAAGTACAGGAACACAGAGAGATTCATTATACTATTATTTGATTTTTGCGAGTAACAGTTTAGATGGCTCCGTATATATCCTGTTATGCGTAAAGCGTTACATTCAATATTAGGGAAATCGAAAATCGAACTAAATATCACATGTCTAGATGTATTCCGTACCACGATATCATATTAATAATGAATTTAATCATGCTATACATGTGAAATGATTGTTATTGTGTGATAACGTATAACCCGGTCAGAATATCTGTGCACCTCGCTTTATTGTTATTTTTGTTATTATTGTTTTTTAATAACAAACCCTTCATCAATAATAAATTGATTTGAAAAGGTTAGTAATATTTTTTTACCTCCACACTTCTCGAAAAAACTTTTTTTCACACCGTACCCAGACCGCCGATATGACGTCACGAGGTCAGGTGCACATATATTGTGACCGGGTTGTAGGTACTAGCTGTTTGTACCTATGACAAACTGCCGGTTTTAGCGCCCGGTGTGCAAGCAGTCCTTCCCGCGGCCCGCGACACAACCTGCCCCCACTAACATCTGTTCGACCTCGTCCCCGCCAGCGTCTGCCACCTTTTGCTTTTGCTAAACTTATAGAGAGTCTATTTGCTACACTTACCTTTCTTCATCCCGGTCATATCGCCGCCATTGCAACCTATCGCTTGCGGTCCCGGGCTCAGGCTGTGCAGCTGGTAGGGCGGAGTCCTAGTGTCTATCTGCGCCGGCCACGGAGCCCGAGGCCAGCCGGGCGCGGCTCCCGGCGTGCCCAGGAGCCGCAGTCTCTCGTAGACGGGCGCGGAGCAGTCTGAAGGAGACTGCTGGCTTGAGGACTTCTCCTTTTGGGCTGCTAGGTTTCGGAGCACTCGGTTGATCGAAGACACCTGAAGATAAATAAACTACGTGACTTAATGGACAAGATGACTGATTATATATTTCTCATCTCATCACATCACATCATGTGTGTATGTAGTAATGATGTGAGATAGCTTAGGACCTGGACTAACACATACTTTTTATAAGGCCCGAAAGCCAGCCCGTGGTACCGGTTCTAAATATAATTTAACTATTCAATACACAATTTGAATTATTTCTCTAGATAGAAAAAAACTCAATGAAGCTACTTTTATTAAACCTTTTTTGCAACTTTATTTGAAACTTTTTTTATGCATTTAAGTGACGAGACGATCAATACTTTCACCTGATGGTAAGCGTCACGCCTGCCACTAATAGTAGCAGTGCCAGAATTGTGAACTTGCGAACACAATACTGCACCGCACTGCACTGCGCTCGTCACCCTGAGATATTAGAAGTTAAATCTCTTCATACCCAGTAATTTCTCTGGCAACATTGCACTTCAAATCGGAACACATTAATGCACTAATGCACACTACTGCTTGGCAGTTGAATAACTGGCAAAGGTGTTCTACTTCCCCAGGCGGACTTTGCAGTAGAGTCCTACCACTACAAAAAATCATTTTACATGTTTAATTAGTGAAACATTTCATCATCATCATCATCAGCCCTTACTATGGAGGGTTTGCTGTAATCCCCGCGCTTGGCAGGCGGCTTGGGGATCGCAGAATGCCCACCATCATTAACCGAGAGGACGCTGCTGCCCGTCCTCCGGAGGTTCTGGATCTCATCACTTCATACAAAAATATTCATATAAAAGTATTGCCAGTGCGACTTCTCTCGTCAGGCCTTGGAACCTGCAACGGTTTCGGATTGGGTAAATATTTGTGTTACAAAAATTTACAGATGGCGCCACCAACGCTTTAGTTGGTAGCTTATAACAGGTTGGGAAAATTTGGCATCTAAGGCAGAGACTTCTGTAGCTTAATTGGCAAAGCAGTTGGGACGGAAACCCATAGAGACTGCTCGTATGCACGTTCGAGTCCTGCCGGAGGTCATAATTTTTAATCCTGTTTAAGCTTTAAAAACCTACCCAGGTCCAGGTACTTACTTACGATATATTGAAACTGTGTACTTACTAAACAGTTTGAGCATTTACCATCTAAACTACTCGTACCACAGATTAGATGTAGCAAGTATGAATTTGTAGCAATCCGATACATATCGTATTAGTGGACGCTTACCTTTAAACACTGACTTTTTTACTGATAAAAAAAATTGTATTCGGAGATGCGATCCGTCGATGTTTACGATAAAGCGGTGACGACACGCGATCAGAAAGGCGTGCAGTGATTCACTAATACTCGAATTTGATCTTTTTGTTACAAAGGTCTGGCAGGCTTTTTTTAAACAAGTTAGAAGACGAATGAGTTGCTCTAGAAGAGACAATGGCTCCGGTACCCACAACTTTGAGTAACAACAAAGTCCGACATTATACTGCACTGGTGCTCACTGCCCTGAGACATTCGATTTGCATTCGATGTTGGGTTTTAATCACTGAAGAGAGAAGTAAATAGAACGGAAATGAGACGGGCCGCGCTAGCCGGCATTAGGTGCAAATGCGCTTAATGACAATTCTGCACATATACATGTTTTTAGACTGAGAAAAGTACTCAAAAAGACAATTTTAAATAGACGCGTAGGAAACCAAACCACATTGCATCGTAATTAGATCAATTTTAATCTGTTGCAAAATAGCATTTCGAGCGTTTTACTTCAAATGCGCGACCAATTATTGCCATTTTTTCGTCGTAGTTTCTATACAAATAAGTGTAAAACTGGCGACAGCGGTTTTCTATACAATTGCTTTAGAACATTGTTTTGACAGCCGTTCTAACCTAAGAAGTAGGGCTTTCGCTTTTCTGTGGTTTTAATAGTACTTTAGAGAGAAAATAGCTTTTAGCGTTAAGGCCGCCATTGTTAATAAGTACGGGTTATTCCCCAACTGGACGCGAGAGACTGGACGCGCGTGTGTTCAGTTGGTGAAACTCAAAATTGGTCAACTGTTGTTGTTTGTGTTGTTGTGTTGTTGTTGTACTATGTTCACTTTTTCTGTTTCGTATATTTCTTTTGTCGTGTACATAAATACTTTATCTATCTATCTATCCATCCTGTAATGTCGCTAAAGTGATTTAATTTCGCTATATGTGGTACATTGTGAGTGTTTGTGATATATTATAAGTAGCAAAACATCAGTTGTAGAGTAAGCAAGTACTTATGCTATTTTTAAACGACTTCAAATAATGAGGTTATCAATTCGACATGTGTGCATGTAATATTATTGGAACTGCAATATATTCCATAATATGATAATCTATAAATAGTGTTTCCAAACAAATATGTATTAAAAATTTATAGGTATTTGTATGTGTGTTGGTCTACGCATTTCCCCGAAAGTAATCATCAGATTGTGACCTTTTTTTTATTGTCTTTTTACATTTGCTTCAACTTAGGGAATAGAATTTCACCAAAGGCAGTTCAGTAGTTTTCAAGAGAAAAAAGTAGCAATATGTTTTTTTTTCACTTACACGTAGTCCATCTACGTGTGAGTGTGAAAATACTATCAAAAATTATTACTTTGTTTGAAAGGGTATATAATATAGAAATAGAAAAGACTTTATTTGTGACAAAAACATAACACACGCAAAAACAAAAGAATGAGATGATCCCATAATGTCCCACGTCTCAACGTGATGGAATGTATAAAGAAAATGATTTGAGGTATCTGTCATAGATACACTTTAATTGCATAGGTACTTTTACTTGCTGCCTACTAAAACTAAATCAGTCGTTCAAAACTAACAACGAAAGAAAGAAAAAAAACGAAATAAAGAAAATAAAAAAAAAGTTTGAAAAAAGAAGGAAGTAGAAAGTTTTATATAAATACAAAACTATTAATTTTTGTATTTTGTGCTGTACTTATCCGTCAAGCATTAAAGAACCTAAAAACTAAAACCAGCCAGTAGGTACGCCACTTTCTATTTCCAAATTCTTACAAAATATAAGATTCTAATCTCTACTTTCAGATTATAAATTATAAATTTATACATTTACGCAAATTGCTGCACATACAGTGCGATTTTCGGCACCAAGAACGTATATGATCTCACAAAAAGTAGAATAGTATCATCTTCCAGGGCCACCCAGACCCTGGACCATGGAAAAATCGAAAACCGGAGCACCAACTGTCACTGTCATATGACAGCGCGCCAAACGGACATGCTACGTAACTTAGACGTAGGACAGGAAGGCAGTAAGACGATAGATGGTAACGCGATACGCGGTCGCGCGGTGGTCCCCGTAGCGGTCTGACTGGCAGATGACGGAATGCCCGATGGACCGAGAAAACGCGGCACGTTCGAAAAACCAACGTCACTTTTTTTTAAGAAAAAATAAAGTAGTTAATTGTCTATGTTTTTTAAATTTTTAATAATTATTTTTAAATGGAGATGGGGCTGTGTAGTATGGTAATATTATTATTGAGAGGTAATTTTTGTGTTGGTAACTATCTGCCGACATAACTTTACCTTTGATGAGTAGTAAGGGCAATTTTTAATCGGCTGTATCACCAGAGTTTCAAATAGATTTTGTTATCTGAATCTAAATAAAATTAAAAGTCAGTTTATAAACTCCAGTGAGAATATTTTCTTTAAAGGGTTGAACTTTTAATACAAATGAAATGGAACATTTTAACAAGCTGTTTTTCAGTGCCCTGACTCAATGATTCGAGCCAATTAAATGTTTTATTTGTTACTTTCTGTTAGGAAATTGTCTGTAATTACAAAAGAAGTCTGCAAGTTTAAATAACAGCTAAACAATAACAAATTGATTGGGCGAGACGCTAAGAATTAAACTAATTCTGCATACTAATCAATTGAAGTATAATTTTTATTCAGGAAGGTCTAAAAGTTTTAACAAGTTTAATTTTCATATTGACTTATAAATGGTATTACATCGTAGTAGGTACTTAGGTATAAGTATGCTTTCAAATAAGCTACCTATTTATTTAAAAAAAATGAGTCTTTCGAAAAGCCTAAGAATTTTCAGAAACATAAGTACATGAGGCAATTTAATTGGTCTGTAAACCTGTTACCACTGATTACGGAAACTTTCACATATTTAATTTTGCTTACAAAAGCTAAAATATTTTAGAAAAAAACAAACCAGAAGAAATGCCTTTTATAGAAAATAAACGCATAAAAATATGCTATATGTCTTTGGCTATATGTAATGCTCTACTTTACCACAATTTTTAATCAACATATTTTATTTCAAAATGACAATATTATGACAAAACAAACGAGTAAGTGAAGTACGGATAAATCCGTTACCTATGTTTATACGGACCCGCAACCAACCAACCCGTAAACAAAGTGTGCCCATGTGTAAAACCGTCTGTGCCAACCTTACAAAAAAAACTCTAAAGTAAAGTCCTGTAAACAGTCCTTTAATTCGAATCACACACGCCAATTGACTTGTTTCACTGATTGTACACCAATTAGTAAATAAAACCCTTGAGAGAAATATTTAAAACCCTTTAATGTGCCTTTTATACATAAAAAAACATTCTATAGCCTATTTACATGTTTATACGAAACCAATTTTCTCTAAAAGACTGCATTTAGACAATGTTTAGCCACAATAGGTGCATTTCATTCGATTGGATCGGAACACCGTTTTTTTCCGGTTTTATGTGTGTGCTTACGGCGAATTTAATTTGTCTTTATTCTATTTTTAAAAACAGGTAGTTGAGAATTAGATTGCAGAGTTTAATCGACATATTAATTGACAGGATTACTTTTTTTTTACAGAATTGTATGGAAGATTAAAGTAATCTTGAAAAGGTACATTTCTAGCTCAAGTTTTTTTTTGTAAAAGGCAATGAGACGAATGAAACGCTCTCCTGATGGAAGTGATAACGTTTGCCTCTGACTACTTATTGCAGCGTTACCTAGCTATGGTAACTTGGTAACCTTGAATCAAAACAAACTCCAGGAATCACAAGTGTTTGCCGTGTATATTTTTTTGTATATTTTGTAGTTTGTAGCCTAGCAGATTTTACGCTTGCATTTACTTACATTACCTCATTACATTACATTCAACTTGCTTGCTTTACCTCAGCTGGTTGATTCATGTAAATAGGCGTTTGGACAACAAAGTTCTAAACCTATATATTATGAAACACTGTTTTAAACTAATGAAACTTTTAAACTTTCGCGATTTGAACACATAATTATGCACATTATTGTGCGCGATTAAGTCCCGGTGATAAACATAATTACTGTTTTAAACTATAAACTACTGTTTGTGTTTGTGTTTGTTTGTGTTTTGTTCTATTTACTGTGTTTTTTTGTGTTTTACTACTGTGTTTTTATATATATTATGGCATTGCGTTTCTAGGTAGGTTAGGTTAGGACGAGGTATTTCAGATTTTCTTAATACCTAGTGGTGATACATTCTCAAATAAATTAGATGGCACCCAACTTTGCCTATTAATCCACTCATGAATATTGTTGTTACTACTTTAACATATCCTATACAAAAAATTGTAACGATAAATGATATCGGTAGCTCATTTCACAACATAATCACGGTAAATATCCCGTAAATAATAATAAAACTTTAGTAAAACACCGTGATAGTTTAAAACAGTGAGAAATATTTAGCACACTAAGGCATTTATAGTTTTCAATTAGGATTTGTTTTAGAAAACTCAATTATGAAACTAAATCCCAATTCTAATAATTTTGACAACCAACAAACATGATGTCTAGCAATCAGAGAAATCGCGCCGATCAATAAGAACCCTCTGTTTGCTTCGTACTGAGCCATACTTTAAAAGATGGCTCGCGAAAAATAAAAAAATCGCTCTCTAAGCTTATTGAAAAGTATTCGCGCCCTGAGTTCACGCCGTCTGAGCAAATATAAGATAATTTTCGCGCTTCGCCTCACCCGGTATTTAGGGGGCACCTTTCATACTTTTACGACGAACGTTTGATAGGAACGGAACGTTTTTAATGTAATTTATTTTGTATTCGGTACGCGTTGTGTTTTAGAATTTTATGTTGGCAACGCTGGAATTGGTGACGCGAGTGATGGGGCGATTGGAAATCAATTTGGTGAATGTTGGTGAATTTACCCATAACTGACACACAGAGACGCTATCAAATTTCTCAAATCCTTAACTTTTTACCTAAGGTTTTTTCGGCAAGACTTGATGATATTATGTAGAGTACTTGTAGAGTTCTAGAAATGTACGAATTGTGCATGCTTGATGAAAATTTGGTTCATATACCTACCTATGTTATACCATGTAACTTATGTTTCTGTGATGTGTATTCATTAATGTAAGTCTTCATCGTCATCATTATTTACCCACCTTAGTCCACTGGACATAGGCCTCTCCTAATGCACGCCATTCAGCGGTCAGTGCAGCCAATCATCGGTTTTTCGCGTCCAGTAACCGCCATTGCCTTACGTCGTCACTCCATGGGTCTCACGGCGTCCTACGCTATGTTTGCCGGTTCGTGGTCTCCTCTCTAGAACACATCTTCTCCAGCGGTTTTCGCGACATTTGTGGGCGACCAGCTGTAACTTGAGCTTACTAATACACTGAGCTATGTCGGTTAAGTTTTCTGTCGAATAACTTCGTTTTGGATACGATCCCTTACAGGAACGCCGAGCATAGCTGCTCGTTCTATAGCTAGCTGAGCGACTTGAGCATGTGAACCGATCCGAAAGAATGCAAAAGCCTTTAAAAACAAATGATTGAATTAAATTACAACATAAAACGATTATAGTATTAACAAACACTTTTCACCTTAGCATTCTAGTCTACGTTACTTCACTCGCGAATTCGCGATTTTAATGTTAAAAAAAGCAGTGCATTACTCCCAGCAAAGCAGTATTGTCGGGGCTCCGACAAAAGGCAACCTGCTGGTCTATTGTGCGCCAACTCGGCACTTTGCGATTCAATATTTTTGGTGACTTTCGCTCTTTCCCCCACTCGCTTGAAGAAAGCGTCGTAAGCGAACAAATGCGCACCTACTGGTGATTATTTTCTATTGTTTTTGAACTTTTTATGCATGATCCAATCGAATCGGAGTGGATTTTCGAGTGTTTGTTTAGTTTTGCATGATATGCGCTATACTGCAGATTTGAAAGTATTGAGACCATAGACAATAGAGACACATAGACTAACCGTCATATCATATGCATCAAATGATAAAACCCTAAAACGTATTTCAAACATAGTTTAGTAAAAAAGTGTTTAGTCTTCTTTTTTCAAACTCGAATCGTAATTATAAAGAAATTTTACTAAACACTTTTTAACTAAAATAGGTTTGAAATACGTTTTAGCGTTTTTTGCATATGCAAAAAAAGTATCACCCACGTATTAACGTATAACCGTCATATGACGGTTATTAACTAAAATAGGTCTAAAAAAGGTTTTAGTGTTTTGTGTTTTTAGATTTGTGTATAATTTATAGCTTTCATGTAATTTTAATATTATTTTGTCACTTTTGCTTTGCTTTTGCTAATTCCTTTTTGTTTTTTCTATCATATTTGCTCATTCTTCAACAAAGACAAGTTTAAGCTTTTTATTTTCTCAAATAATTTTTGTGAGAAAACAGAATATTCTTATTGCTTAGATTCTTTGAGGTAACATGACATTGACAGGTTTTAAGTAACAAGTTTAATACAAGTATGGAAGGGTTTTGGCGGGAACACGGAAAAATCATGTCGTTGCATTCTATTATTTTCTTAAACTTGTGTTTTTTCGCGAATTAATGATTTAAAATGGTGGTGTTTTATTCATTACATGCACGAGTGTGATCCACGATTAAATGTGGTGAAACATGTCTTTTCGTGTTGTTTTCAAAACTCCGTAGAAGCTCATATTAAATTCGCCACAACTTTACTAGGGCATGACTTTGACTCGACTATGACTAATTTCGTGTGACTGACAGTGATTTCATGATATATTTGACTTGATTTGAATAAAAAAACTTGCCAATTCATAAACTTGACACTGGCAGAATGCACAACGTGCGACACCAATAACTAAAAAAAGCATAGAAGCAGACAAAAATAAAAAGTAGGTACTAAGCTTCGCAGGTACAAATGTTTGTGTATAAAACGCTATTATTGCTCTAGGTTATAGGTTTCTACTAATTCTTAAATTACCTACGTAATTAATAACAAAAACCAAATTTCCAAAACCTCAAATTTCTGGTAATATACTTGGAGGATCTAGCTCTCTTTTATGAAGTACCTCCTTAACATTACCTTAAATCATGTTGACAAACAGTAAGTATTTCATTTGAAATCCATTTAACTCGTATAAAATAAAACACAAGATCAACAATAGATCTCCAGTGTGCCCCACTATGAGAACGCACCTAATGATTCGCTGCATATCATTTCACTCTCTAACGATTCCATTCACCTTTAGTTCAAAGAACACCTTAGCCACAGAATAAATAATAACTGCATCCTGGGCCTTCTCGTGTATTCACCTTTATTGAGTGCCAACAGACCGCCCCCCGGAGCGTACAATGCTCCGAACGTATTGACAAATGCCTATAAGTCTCAATCAAACAATGAAAATGAGCTCCTTACCGTATTGACCCATTTCTTTGATTGCCAACAATAGTTCGACAATTAAATTTAAATTTCGAACGTGGGAAACGGTCGAATTATAAATAAAGTGCCGTGTTGACTTTTGCTGTCATAATCTATGGGCGTTTTTTTGTTGTAATAGGAGGCGGTTCTGTCTCGTTGTGCGGTCGCTTATTTTCTTTTAATTGTTGTCTTGGCTTTTGTTGCGATTGATTTGAATTATTTATTGTTGTAGAAGTTGCGAACTTGCATAATTCAATTAATTTTCACACAATGAAAATTAAACATTCACCATGTTCGATACGTTCATTGCGTTTAGGATTTGGTCTTCATGTAGCGTAGTATAATAACGATATTACCAGTGACGGTGATAATGGAATGAACGGGCCCAGCGCTTGCAAATTGATTAAAATTAACTAGACATCAATCAAGCATACCTATATATTTGCCAGAAAATAGAGATAGCGAATCTAATCACTGCATGACAAAAAGAGAACACATGTACATGTATTAGAAGTTTGTATGTCGTATCGTACGGCTCGCATGTCGCAAAGGCAGAGTATGACTGAAGCAAGTGGAGAGCCGGCGCTCAATCATCTTAAGTACCATTGTCGCTGGATATTACTGTATACCTCGCAGCCGTTCTCATATTATGAAACACAGATATTAAATATGTCGCTTATTTAGATTAGTGATAGAATTATCTGAATCAATATAAGTAGGTAGGTAAAACTTGATTACGCATCTACATCATACAAACAAACAAAATCCAAAAATTAAAAGTTTATCCGATACCTCGTTTTTATAGTTTAGCGGTGATTTATTAATGCGGAAGTGATGCCGCCTATCTTGAAACAACATAATTACGTGGACTGAATCTGTTTCGAACGATGAATGTAATAACCATCTTTCGGCTTACATAAATACTAACGTTCCCTAACACCGTACAAGCTCAATATGTTATCATAAAAATCGAATGGCTCCTTAGGGTTCAAACACAAAGTTTAAAAAAATTAAAAAAAGAAGGTTATTTTTTTAAAATATATATTTGGCAGCTTATTACTCAATCACGCAAAATGTTTGAATGAATGTAAAATGATATGTAAATATTATAGATGTTTGTTTTTTTAATGATATTTTATGGGTATCTATTATTCCAAGAAACGTAGGTGAAACCGCTGGATAGTAATAAAATAAAAATGTTCTACTTATCCACTACCTAACCAAGATCTAATATAATATCGTGCGAAAACGCAAAATTAAAATAACAACAAAAATGTTTTACCTATACATATTTATACGCATAGTTACAGCACAAAATTGTAAGTCAATCGGTGAAGCGAGCCACTTGTGAGCCGTGTAAGCATCCACTAGACCAGAACGGCGTGGAGCGCCTGTTAATAGATAGATTTGATATCTTTTTATGTACATTTTTTACGTAATTTTACATACTGTAAAAGGGAGGGCAATCGGGGGGCTACTGCGGGGCATAAAGAGAGGGCCTCCACATAAATTGTATGTAAAAATAGTTTGATAAATCCTAATAATTATGTTTGCTGAGAATATTTGATTTATCTCGCAATAAATTATTGAAACACTTGCTAGATATTATTTAACTGCCAAAGCCAACATGACAACATGTGAACAACATGTGATGATGACATGTGTGATGTCTGGTGGAGATTATGGCAACCCCTCTCTATTAAGGAGGCCTTCGTTTAGCAGTGGGTATCTTCAGCTGATGGCCCCAGGGCCTCCATATCTCTAAATCCGGCCCTGGTACAGTACAGGTACTTTCTTAGCCGTTTTTCTTAGCTGAGTTTCTGAACTTTCCCTCTTTTTTTTTAGATTTTCTACTTCGCGTTTACTTATTTATTTTTACCATATTTGCTATAACTGTTTATTCCTAGTGTATTTCCGCTCTAATAAACAGTTAAAATATGAAATGTGTGTGTGTGTATGTGTGTTATGTGTTGAAATAAACAATTATAGAAATTTTGGTCAAAATGGACTTCCGCGAAGTTGTGCCTCAATCAATCACATCTTTTATTTAATAAGAAATATTTGTACGTAACATCTTAATATATACAGGTTGTTAGTTTGAACACCGTTATCCTTCTAGGATATCATTGTACTCATCATTATGAACAACTTTTACTATGGGACCAACCATGACATCACGAAAAAAAAAACAGCTGTTCCATACAAAAAGGTTCATCGATCTTGGACAAAATGTATGGAACAGCTTTTTTTCGTGATTTCAGGGTTGGCCCCATAGTAAAAGTTGTTCATAATTATGATTACAGTGATATCCTAGAAGGATATAGTGGTCAAACTAACACCCGGTATAAAGTTTATATTGTAAATAGGTTAGTTTTAGTTTAGTTTTAAAACATAGATGTAATAATGTATGGCATACCTACTTCATTACAACTTTTCTCCGGATGTATGCAGGTTTCCTTACAATGGTTTTCGTCACCAAATAGCCACTGGTTTGAAAATCCCTACATAAGCATCAAAGAGTTTATTAATACGGGTCCGCGATTTGAACGCGAGGCTTCATGATTTCAATTCGAGCGGTCCCCCAATAGGCTAGATGACTGTTTTTTTATTGTCCTATTAAAATGTGGCCTATAAATATAGCTGATTAATGAAAAGATAATAAAAATCTGATCAAAAATAAGCAACTTATAAGCATTTTAATATCATGCTAGACAGAGTGAAGAAACAGCAAATCGTGACGTCACTTCTCTGTACGCCATATAAATTCTATTCTGACAAGTAAGGCGTGACGTCATTTTTTGTTTTGTGGGAAAGGGACAGAGTTGTCTCTAACAAAAACTTTAAACGCTCATATATCAGAACATTATTAACCGATTTAAATTCGTTTTTCAATAGACATACTTTTACTTAAATTCTTCATCAAAGCTATTAGTTTCAACGATATAAACATCAGTCATCTACCCTATTAAGACCACGGCTCCAGTTTAGTAGGTAATCAGTTAAAAAGTCGCCCCTGTTCACCTGGGTGCTTTAATTCCAAGGTAAACAAAGGACACCAAAAATGTCGAAACAAATCACCCAGGTGATGTCACCTAGGTGCATTGAGTCCGAGGTGAAATGAAGATACTTTAATTTCCACTTTGTTCACCTGTGTTCACCTATATAGGTGAACAAAGTGTACCTATGTATAAACCAAAAATGTACCTATACTAATAGGGGCCTTGGCGACTATACATCTATTTTTATACTCAGATACCTAGAATTCAAGAAAAAAAAGCAACCAGTAACCTACATACATTGTTCAATATGCATATGAATACCTACTCACAGTATACTCAAATAACGGTCAACGTCTCACTTTTCACTTCCCTCGAACGTTACGTCCCGAATTTTCCGCTAGATCTATATAAAGTCCCGGGTCCCGGAGAAATCGGACACGACTCTGGCGTAAAATTGTTTATTGATTCATTCACCATATTTCCTACGTTTGGGTATGGGCGACAATCGGAACGAAAATAAGGAACTCTGACTGGATATTTAGTATTTATTTAGTTTAGTAGATATTATTTAAGTAAGTAAGTTCGTATAGGCTGAGTGGCCAGCCCTAGTCAGAGTTAATGTGCCGCCCGAAGGCCTTTGACATGGCTGACGGTTGTTGGTATAGAAACTAGAACAAACAACCGGGACCAACAATTTAACGTGTCATCCGACCCACGGTAGCGGTCAGAAATAAATTCCACTCCGAAGACTGACCGGACCGTCCGTTGCTTAACATCGGTGATCGTTTAGAATCACCTAGACAAGCTACGCCACGAGCGCTACTGTAGTGCAGTTTAAAGTAAAATAAATATGAAGAAACTTAAGCGAAGCGAAGGCCTCGACCTGCCTTTATTCCAGCCTAATAAATACTTATTGGTAGACATTTGATGTGGTTTGTGAGATGGGAACACGAAAATATTAATTATTATTATTATTGTGGTAAAAAATAGCCTAAGTTTTATTTCAAGCGCTAGCGGTAGCTATACCGTTATTCAAAATTTCATCCAAATTCGTTCAGCCGTTTCAGCGTTAAGGTAACAAACATACACACACACACCGACAAACTTTCGCATTTATAATATTAGAAAGACATATTGCTAAAAGCATATCTTTAATAGTAGTCAGGTAAAAAGAAAGTAGCTACAATGCTGTGAATTTTCATTTGCCGGTCAACAGTAGGGCTAAAAATATTTGTGCAATCCAAGTTTTACGTCTCTAGTAGCTCTTCCAAATTTTTACCAAGTTTCCTTATTATTTTCTCAACAGCAAACAATGGTAAAATATCGTACAACAATGAAATAAAACGTACGTGGGGTCAATATAATTAAATACCTAAATCTTTGAAAGCCAACCAAATGGCAAAAGTCAATTGTGCTAACTTGGCGAACCGGTATGAAATCTACAGTAATGATTTTAATAACAATAAAAGTCAGTATTATTATTGTAGGAACATAATAATAGTGTATTATTAATATTGGCACGGGGATGAACGCTCGAGTGAATCAGAATGACACAGTTTTTCAACGGTTTTATATTTTCGTTTTTGATAAGATTTTTTTCGATTTTAGTTAGCACCTTGTTGATGGGGGGACATTTAGTTTTATTCTCATTCATAAATGTAAATAGGTTTTTGTATGAACGAGTGACGAGAACAGGGGGTTTGCTGATAGTAAACGCCATCATGCCTGCCCGCCCGTAGCATTTGCTATGCCACTCGAAAAAAAAAAACATAACACACACACACACATATACACACATATATTCATATATATTTTTTTTGCTGGGTTTCTCACTGGCATTACAGCAAGTTAAGAGTCAAACGACGTCAGTTGGCAGTCTGGCTTCAGAGCTTTAGAGCGTGGGTTTGATTCCCAATCAGGACATACATTTGCGTCGGGAATAGATGGCTGTTCTGTGTCTGGGTGTTGCATGCATTTTTATAAGTAGGTATTTACAAAAAAATTACATTACTATTCTATCTGGCTCCAATAGTACAAGCTTTGCTTAGTTTAGAGCTAGATGGCGCTGTGTGAAATGTCCACTAATATCTATTTATTTTTCTTATTTTATTTTTGTATTGCGCAGAAGTTAAAGGTGGAAGTTAAATTAAGCAGCGTTTTTATGTAAGGTCAAAAAATTTAAGGTGAGGTACTTTCGAATACATTAGAATTTTATTAACGTGATAGGTATTCCAGTACGATAAGTGATTCTTTATTGACATCATTTGCTTGGTCTGGCTTGAAACTCCATTTTTTTTATACGGTCAAGTGACGAGACGAGCAAGACTTTCACCTGGTGGTTACCGTCACGCCTGCCACTAAAAGTAGCAGTGCGAGAATTGTGAACTTGCGAATACAATCCTGCGCCGTACTGCACTGCGCTTGTCACCCTACGATAAATCTCTTCATACCCAGTAATTTATCTGGTAATATTGCTCTTCAAACCGGAACACAGTATGCTTGCAAACTACTGCTTGGTGGCTGAATAACTGGCAAAGGTGTGGTACTTACACAGGCGGACTCTGGTAGAGTCCAATCACTACAAAAAAGGAACGATACAATTACTCAGAGATTCCAATGAAATAATAAGTACCTAACTCTACAAAATATTAAAGCATCGTAAACTCGATCCATTGTCATCGGAAACCGCGATTCAGTCCATAATTACATATCTGACACTTATCAACTGATTACACTCGGAATTACATGAAAAATCTCATTAATATTCATCAGTATACCCTACAGATCTGGATAGTGCTGTTAATACACCCTCGAACAACAAAAGGCTGACAAGTACGTCGTTTAATACACAAAGCGAACGTGGACGCTGCATAAAATTATAATAAATATTCACAGTTTTAGACAGAGATGGGGATAGTAGTGATACTGTGAGTGTGAAAGAGATGGGTGGGAACGGTCATCCCAGTTGCATCTCTATGCATAGGGCTGTCACGCTCTCGGCTTTGGGATGTCTGGCATTTCCCTAGTGCTTGTCACTCAAACTCGGGTAGGTATGGAATTTTGGGATCAAAACTGCATGAAATACTTGCGGTGGTAACTTTTAAAAGAAAATGCATAAGTTACTCTCAAACCTATAAATATAAATAATGTTTTTTGTTTGTAGATATAAGAGTAAACATTTATTTTATTCTTTGTGTTTGTTTTTTTCCATACGAATTATTTGGAACGAAAATAAATATATATAATAAAATGCCAAATGATTCATGTCGGTAAATCGAACATGAAAAAGATTGTCAATATTAATATCATAAGGTAATGTATATATTTTTAAAATGAAAGAAATGCTTATACATATCCAATTTTTTCCATGCTGTCTTTTTTTAAGTCAAAGTAACGACTTTAGAGAGAACGCCTAGTTAAATAATCTTGACAGCCCTAGTTAATAAACCACATCCGTAAATCGTAAAGGTGACAACACACACTCGTCATTTCAGCGGCGAACAGGGGCAATGTATGTCGGACTGTGTGTGGGGTGCCTTACACGTAATAAGTCATAACTCATGTGTTAACTAGAGGAGGGTCCCTAATAATGGCTATCAATTCGGATTCGCATCGAAACCCATTATTACACTATGGGTGATGATTTTGACGTTTCATAGGGGAGACAGACAGTGACATCTGTGAAATTGTTGTAAAACTGATTATTCGTGTAATTAAGATTCTTGAGATTCGAATTTTACGGCTGTAGGCTTGAAGGTTAAGGTCAAAGTTCACTAAAATGTAACAAAGCCATTAATTTATCGACTTGTTATTGACAATTGTTCATGTACTTTATTTTGTCTTTACTGACGTTGGGTGAAAAATCGTGATATCTTAATCTTGATATTTTTTACCGAGTGGCGTGAATAAAGTTCTGATTTTTTACCCCAAAAATAAAAATAAACCTAAACTCCCCCTTCGTCCCTTCCTCTCCCTCTCCGTTTTGCAGATGGAGCACGTTTCACGATAGTATACGAACCTATATACCCTACATTTGAAGACATTGTCAGTCTTACTTAAAAAAACTTCTCAACCGTTAGTCACTGCTTAAGATGCTCTGCCATCTTCTCTCTGACGAGAAGCGTAACATGCAAGAACAAGACAGAAAAGTTTAAGCAGTGACTAGGAGAATCGAGATTATTTTAGGTAAGGCTGTGAATGTTACGGGAAATCTGGCAGAGAGTTCCACAACCTCACTGGACAATACAATGAGGAATCGAAACGGACTAATGATTGCCAAGAACTTGTCGAGATATACTCAATATAAACCTTTACAAATATAAAAAAAAACAATTTTCAACAAAAAATCTGATGTTTATATTGAGTTGTCTGATTATAGAATGAAAGACAAATCTGAATAGGTATTTACCACAGGCTACAATACGCGACCAAATACGCTAAAATCTCGTTTAGCTCGCCATCAATGCCAATATTGCCTATTTTCGCGTTGCTACATATCCGGCAATATTAGGTTGATGCTACACAGTACCTACTACTACAACCTTCGAGCATATACCATTACCATTGGAGGTAGCAAGCCAACGCATACCCTCTGCCATAATGCCATCCATATGTGACGAACATAAATATTTGTTCTGTGTCTGGGTGTAGTATGTATTATAAGTATGTATTTACAAAAAAAATGTATATAAGTATTTTATCAGCTATCTCGTTTCCATATTACAAGCTTTGCTTAGTTTGGGGCTAGATGGCGCTGTGAGAAAAAATATCCTCCGATATTAATTTTATTTTTATTTATAAGGAGTGTGTGTTGAGTTTCACTGTGCTTAGTATGAAATCTGAATGGAAGCCGTGCCATGTCCGCGCCCGATGCCATTTCCGTGTGGCCTGCGACTAAGAGCTATGTTGACTTTGTTTTTTTGGCGAATATACTAACACTCATTAATATATTCTTATTTAAAAAAAACTTTTAAGTAGGTACTTTATACGTAACCTCACACGTACCTATAACCTTAATGTTTGTGTTGTTCGTTTGTTTTCGGAGTTCTTTAAGAACAGATTATATTCTGTATGTTACATCTCTAAGTTTACCAACAAACTGCAGTAAATATATTTTGATTTGATTTGATTTAAAACTATGATTAGTTCATCACTTCCTACCTCTATATTTTTCAGATAGATCATTCTAGTAAAATTAACTTAAAACTGATAAAAAATTAAAAAGACTAACAATTATTATCCCCAACACCTAACGAAATCCCTACTATTAAAGGTCTAACTTTTTTATGGCAATTCGTAGCAGTTGCTACGCCACACATAGAGTTGTAATTGTAACGCTGAAAAACTTTACCCAAACATTTTGGCACAAAATCTTTGAAGAAATTGCTAGAGTTTATTTTCCTTGAGAGAAAATATAAATACTATAGTCACCGCGTTACCAACTGAGTCGTGCAGCCATGAATCATATCACTATGTCTATCTCGCTCGCACTCGCACTATCCCTATTGACGTTTATGGCCGAACGACTCAGTTGGTAACACGGTGACTATATAGACACGAACTAAACGAAGCTCCCTGACACCGAACATATCACATAACACAGAACATATCAGGTGTAGCAGTATTAAGCCTAGCCGCACATGGAACACACACTACAGCCACAAAACGTCTTCCACCGAGCTGCTGACTCCAGTTTTCAAGCATTTTATTTGAACTCGTCGCACACGGTAGATGTGGCTGACGCGCCCTTTCGCTTCTGAGTCTGAGAATAAGGCCGGGCGCATACGACGAGAAAAACCGTTAAAAAAACCGTCCGGTTTCGCCCGAAGGCGCTACGTGCATGCATTTTGTACTAGGTCCCGCACACCGTAAGAAATTTCTCGAGACGCCCATCTCGCTCGCACTAGTTAATTGTGCGCAGTGTGTTACGGTCGTCCGGCGCCTGTCGGGTGCCGTGCCGAATCAATGTGCGACCACGCTAACTGAATGAAAAGAAAAAAATACTATAGATTCAAATGGCGGCGTTTTGTGACTGTGGCGCATGTCCCGTGTGAGTAGAATTAAATGCTCAATACAAGAAAAACATTGAGTCGCCATACAAAATTTTCAGTCATGATATATTTTGGATCTAATTTTTTCTTATATTTAACAAACTTGTGTCTAAAAAATTTTTACTTTGATGGGTAGATCGACAACTTAAAATATTGTTACACCCATCTGAAACACCCTGTATATATTTAGCATCGTATAGAATCCCGTTTTAACGCAGGGGTGACCCTGTATTCAAATATGCGCATATGCTGCGAGTTTTACGCATTTTTAATTTTAATCCGCATCACTGGGACTTGCGATGTGGTAATGGACTACCATTTAACGTGGTATGATATGGTAGTTATTAAATGGTAGTAAATGATTTGGTAGATTTACATGTTTTTACTAGTTTCTATATATAATTTATTTTTAATTTATTGTTATTATAGACAATGATTTATTTATTACGATTAGATAAAAATAAGTAAATAATTGATTCACATTAATGTCAAAATACCTAAATTACACTTACAAAGTGAAGAGTTCCTATTTCTAGAGTTTCTATTGTATATTACACTAATATCATAAATGCGAAAGGTTGTAGGAATGTGTGTGTGTATGTGTGAGTAGAGGTAATAACTTTGTGACGTAAAAAGGGCTGGGTGGAATTGGATAAAATTCGAAATGGAGACAGCTTATTTTTAGGAATGTCGTATAAGCTACTTTTTATCACATCATCACGCGGGAGAAACCACGGGGCGCAGCTAGTAAAATTATACAAATCTTGTAAGTTTTTTTGACTTACTTATTTATAAATACCTACTTCTATATTTTGGCATAATGATTTGCTAGTTAACCCTTTTCAGTTTGGGTCTTCTTAGTTTTTTATTATACGTCAGTCCACGTAAATTAAAAAAAAGTTTTTTTTTGTTGTTACATTTAGTACAATAAAGGTTTCGGTAACTAGAACCTACTAAACTTCGCAGTTGTTTGTCTTAGGGCTAGGCCCTCTGCTAGTAAACAAAAAGCATATAATATAAGAATCACAATTATAAGCATGATTACGGGAGTTTTGACGGGAACACGGAAAAATCATGTCGTTGCATTCTATTATTTTCTTAAGCTTGTGTTTTTTCGCGAATTAATGATTAAAAATGGTGGTGTTTTATTCATTGAGTGTTGAATTACATGCACGAGTGTGGGCAAGTGATATAATGTGGTGAAACATGTCTTTTTGTGTTGTTTTCAAAACTCCGTAGAAGCTCATAGTAAAGTCGCCACAACTTTACTAGGGCATGACTTGGACTCGACTATGACTAATTTCGTGTGACTGACTGTGATATCATGACATATTTGACTTGATTTTCATATAAATACTTGAAAAAATCATAAACTTGACACTGGCAGAATGCACGTTGTGCATTCTGCCAGTGTCAAGAACTAAGAAAAAAAAAAAAAAGCATGATTACAATTAATATTTTAGCATAGAGGTAGGAACTGTGTACCTACCTCTATGTATTTTAGTATGAACTGAGCGCGCGGCCTTCCTCAGCCGCTCGCCTTGCTTATCGCTCGTAAAAAGATTTAGATGCGGTCTACGGTGGCTCTCGTCATAAGAAACTGATTCACTCGCGACGTCATTTCGCGACTCGCGCCGAAACACCCAACGGGAAGCTTTGACTGTTTATCGGTTCATAATGAAAGTGGAATCAAAAAGCTTCGTTTGGATTTTCTTAGAAGTTTGATAAGCACTTTAGCTTTGAACCAATAGTTGTTAAACCACCACCGCAACATTCTAAGAGTTTCCATAATCCTAAATCCTTATTTACTTAAATTAGATACGCAAATAATATCTAAAGTAGGGTACTCCACAAGGCATTCTTAGGGCGTTTACACACGGGTGAACATCAAACGGATCCCTGCGCAACAGTCATAATCAGATGTTAGGCTTTCTTTGATAACCGACATTAGCGTCTTTAGAGGAATTTAATTTGTTTTCACTTGTCTTGAGTGGCAGACGTTTGTAGCTGTTTGTAGTTTGACCGTCTGTGGGGGGTGGCTTTATTTTCAATTTATGGTTTGGTCAGTGGAAGTCAGTTCATCTTCATTTTCCATCTATTTTAATGACTACAATAACCTTTTATTAGTATAAAAGGTTATCGACAACTTGCGTGGCGACAGTAGTCTCCACGCAAGTTGTCGAAAAATTGGGGATGCGCAAAAAAAAAAAAATTACTTGTCATTAAACTTGCCAAATATCCTGCACGGAAGTGTACACCACAGAAAAGCGAAGGCCCTACCTCTTCTCTCTTCAGTGGTGTACACAACGTACCTGTGTAGGCTCACCTCTTCCATTCCGACAATTTGACAACTTGTTTGGCGGCTACTGTACTACAAAATACAATCTAACTATACCTAATCTACTTAACCTACGTAACTATACCAAAACAAAAAGATTGAATGTAGTATGTGTATTGTCTGTAATATCTTGGATTATGTTGTATATGTGTGTTGTGTGTGTAGTGTAATATCTTGCATTATGATCCTAAAACCTATGTAATTAGATCCAATTTACGAGCAAGTGTGACGAAAAGTAAGTTTCAACTTATGACCAGGATATTCCACGTTTCAAGCACATTTTTTCATGCATTAGTCTAAAGTTGTATCAGGTAGGGTAACATTTAGCGGAGCAAAAATATGGCGGTTACGCAGATTCGTGCGTGGCAAGCTTCGATTATTGAAGTATTTCTCAAATTACTCGAATAGTTTTGAAATTAATATATTTCAACCAAAGAAAGTTCTCCTAAAAACTTTTATCTTTGAATATATGTTTTTTTAATGTACATATAACCGAAAAAAGTATAAAAACAGGCGCTGTTTCGGTACTTTTTTCTACCGACTAAAGTATAACCGTGTTTTCAACCAAAGAAATAACTAAGAAGGATGTTCATCTGTAACATATATATGTTTTTGGCATTAATTATAGCAATTTGACTAAATAACATTGATTTTTTGAGGGGCAACTTTGGAATATAGAACCCTTAAGTCCTCACCACTTTCTGTTCTAGGCTAGTTGAATGCTAAACCTGGGTATGTCCTAAAATTGCATCCAGAACCACCGGAAGACGGGCAGCAGCGTCCTCTCAGTTATCGGTGGTAACCATTCTGCGATTCCCAAGCCGCCTGCCAAGCGTGGGGATTATGGCAACAAGGGGGCGACTAATGCCAAAAGTAAGTAAAAGGTGTATTTTTAAACACATAGTTCAATGATAAAGAACGTAAATATTCAGATTAAAAAAATACTACAGGTAGGGGAAAACCCTAAAGAAGCCGAGTAACCGAATAGAATTTTGGAAAATAATCTGGTTTATTTAAAAAAAAAAATATAAATTATAAACAAAAAAAAACTGTTTTAATTCAATTGCTCTAAATTATCAGCGACAGGCACCACTTTTTTTTTACGAATTACATAGCCAAACTAATGTAGTTTAGCACAGTAGCTGTAATTTTTTTTTATTTCATGCCTACATTATGAATAATTAAGTAAATAAAATCCCACCTAAATTGCTCAAAACCATCGTCATCATCAATTGTATCATGCGGTTTTCTACTCTAAACTAATGCAAGACGCGCGGGTGAAATCTGATATTTTTCTGGCATTAGTCGCACTCTTAAGGGAGAGGCCTTCGTCCAGCAGTGGACGTCTTCCGGCTGTTGATGTGATGTGAATGCTAAACAAGTGATATTAAGTGATATACCCTACCGATATTTTCTGTTGTAGAATCCCCATATCCCCATACAATTCATAATAAAACGCTCAATATCCGGAGCTCCGACAATATAACAATAAGTGAGTAAGTATAATACAAGGATTGCATCCCGGCTTCGCTCGCACGTGTCGGCGGTACTTATCTCGCTCTGTTTCGCACCCTTATGGCCCTCATTTTTTTATAAAGCCCTTCAAAGCTGTGATTTTTCATCAATATTTACTTTTCAAATGCTCCGAAAACGTTTCTTTGGGACCTGTGTGTGGGACGTTGATTTTTAAAGGTAACTGGAAGGTGCAAGACTTCGTTATTAAATATCAAGGGCTTCATTTGCTTTTAAACCAAAAATCGTTTTTAATGTGCAATAGTAATCATAACATATTAACTCTGACTCTAGGTCTGGCCACTCAGCCTATACAAAACTTAATCACTTATTGGTTTACTGCAGATTTAAAAGTAAAAATATAATGATACTGTTTTAAACTACCACGGTTGTCCATTATTAAATACGGGATATTTGCCGTGACTGTTTTGAAACGAGCTCCCAATATAAGTTTTATCATATTCGTGGTTTTTTGTATGGTAACGAGTAAAGAACTGTACAAGACCTTCTTGATAGTAAGAGATAACACATGACCAGTGCGATATTCAGAACTTTGAGTTACAAAAACAAAGTCCAGCTAGATATTAATTTATTTATTTAAGTGAATAACGTCCTCAGATACTGAGGTAAAAAGGACTCCTCTTAGTGTGAGGTCCGGGCTTATATTCTAAAATAGTTTTTTTAGTTTATATTTACTCAGGTATGTGAGTAAGGATGCATATTAATATGTACTTATGTCTAAGAACGGGTTCTTAGTGGGCTTCTTAGAAAAGAGTTCAACGCGCGCACGGAGAGTATAGTTTCTAGTAAGCAGTATTTTGGTTTCCTGGAAGAGATCGCTGTAAGTAATAAGGCCACCACTTGTGGCACTAGTTCATAATGTTCTTGTTTATATTGTTGTTTTATTTCTGCGGTGTGCACAATAAAAAAGTTTTTATCTATCTATCTATTTTTAAAGTTATAGACACTTTTCCTGGTAAAACCATTTAGAAGCAGCCTGATAAACAAGACTTAATTCGTTGAGTTTTTTTTCTAATTCCAAAAGTATCATAAAAATAGCAAACCACAAATCAAGAAAGCAACAATTGTTGAATTATAGGATTTTATATCAGGTCCTAGAGCAGTCTTAAAGGTCACAAATTCACTAAAAAACTAGGAGATATACTTCCATCGCACGTGTCGGGTTTCGAGGAAAAAAATACTCATATGGAGCTAGTTGCTCCGTTCGGCGCAATACTATTATTTATTATGTGGTCGTGGCAAACTTCTATTTTCAACCGACTACAAAAAAAGGAGATTCTCAATTCGAATATTTTTTTAAACAGTTTTCTTACTTGATTACTCCGCCAATTATGAATTGATATTTTTGGTAGGTCATACTGTAGAGGTGACCCCATATACATTTCATCGAAACCGGTTCAGTAGTTTGGTTTTTAAATCAAAATAACTGGAAAAAATAATCCTCTATAATAAATTCCTCTTAAAACACTGTTTTAAACTATCACGGTTGTTTACTAAAGTTCTACTAAAACTACTACTCCTACTTCTAAGTTACTAGTTTTCACAACATAATCACGGTAAATATCCCGTTGATAATAGGCATGATGACTACATTTTTTTTATTACCTCATAAAAAAGCTTATCAACGAAAACAAAATTCAAAATAATTCAAAAATAAATAGGTTCTAAGTATTTTAATTTCAAGCTAGACAGAGAGCGCGCTATACTGAGGTATGACGTCAAGCCTCAGGCGCGGCATACAAATGCTATACTAACACGTGCTTTGCGAGAAAGGGATAGAGCACCCCCTCTCTATCCCCACCTAAAACTTTAAACGCTCATATCTCAGAGATTTATCAGCCAATACAATTTATTTTTTTCAGTATGTGTAATGTATTTAGTTATATTCATCACTAAGCCTGTTATTTGTCATAAATTAAACATTAGGCCACACGCCTATTATAGAACTTTAAATTTCTCTTACTTTGCCAATTCAAATAGCTTCTATTATCCATTCCCTTGTCCATGGCTAGAACGGTGTCCTCAGTGAAATTCACATTTGACATCCACGGATCTTCGCATCCATAGATATAGAACGTAGATATAGACAACCACGTGTCTCGCCACGGGAGGCGGCGTATATTGGATATAAGCTGTAATTAACTAGACGGCTAATAAACGAGGAACATGTGAATGCAAACACTTTGCGTGGAGTGGATGGGGGACATAATAGGTGAGAGTGGGGTTCGTAATACGCAACATGTGGTGGGATACAAGTAATCGATTATAAGTAAAAATTTAATATAAATACAACAGAAAATTTGTGAACAGAAACGTAAATGACTTGAATTGATGATTTTTTATGAGTTCTGTACAACGACTTTTAAATATGTAGGTATGTACTTATCCGCAATAGTAAAATAATAATCATTGAAAAGTTAAAATATTACGAACATAATCCTGCACCGCACTGCAATGCGCTCGTCATCCTGAGATATTATATGTGAAATCTCTTCATGCCCACTAATTTCTCTGGTAACAATGTCCTTCAAACCGAAACACAGAAATGATTGCACACTACTGCTTGGAGACCACGGTGGTGACTATTCTGCGATCCCCAACCAAGCCGCCTGCTAAGCGTGGGGATTATGGCAACACCCCTCTATATTGGAGTTTTGGCGGGAACGCGAGAAAATCATGTCGGTGCATTGTGTTATTTTCCAAAACTTGTTTTTTCGAGTGTTAATGCATAAAAATGGTGGCGTTTTATTCATTAAGTGCTGATTTACGAGCAAGAGTGTGGGCAAGTGATATAATGTAGTGAAACGTGTCTTTTCGTGTTGTTTCCAAAACTCCGAAGAAGCTTGTAGTAAAGTTGCCACGACTTTACTAGGGTATGATTGGACTTGACTGTGACTTACTGTGTGTGACTTGGACTGTGACTACGACTCATTTAACTGGAGAAAGAAGGATCGATGAAGAAAAATGTATTCGGCTGAAGGACTAGTATCCATGGCCAGGAACTATTAAAAACAAAAAGGGGGGGCATTCGTTCAGTAGTGGACGTTTTATGGCTGACGAAGACAACTGCAAAGGAGGTTGAATAACTGGATAAGGCGGACTATACAACAGAGTACCTACTACAACTACAAAAAAGTGTAGAAAGAAAACAAAATAACCAAAAGTCACTTTTCAAGTGCCCCTATGGCATTTCTGCAAATGACACTAGCATTAAGCCAACATGACGACACAATCGTTACAATTTTCCATATTTATTTACTCTTCCGATTACACTCTCAACAATATAAGCCTTAAATCCTTGGAATTGCGGTATTAATTTCCCTCCAACACTTCTTACTTTTTAAACTCTTTTATCATTTCTGTTTTCATCAAAAAATAAGTCCAAACATAACAAAATAGGAACTATTTTTGTCTATCATTGTCTATGACTTTTATAAAATTAAGCAGGCAAACAAAAATAAGCCTTGTTTCATTTGGGTTCGGTTTATTTTAGTATGATTGAAAAATGCTAGGGTAGATGCGACTATCACCGACCACATGCATGTCACGTGTCGAACACGCGCCATCTCCGATAATCTTCTTTGCCGTCCTCTTTTGTTACAATTTGTTGCCGCACCGATATATTTTCCGGCCCCTACGAGATTCAAATCTCAGATATGATCCGTAATGATATTTTAAATCAGTGTTCGGAACGAGAATGTTTTTATTAGGTTTTCTATTTAACTACTTGTTGATAGATCGTGAATACGTTACACACTACTCGTTAGATTTTGGACTAAACAACTCAATAAAAAAAATATGATTTAAAAAAACTGGGCGAAAGAGCTTCAGTAATTTTTGAGATCACAGAAAACTACTTTTTTTTACTTAGTTTCTTTCTACACTTCGCAAAGGTGACACCCTCATGTTAGACCGAGTCATTGCTCCCGAAAACTCTTTTACTTAGATATTTAACTTAAATTTTAGGCATCAACATTACTAGACGCTTTAGTTAACCCGATTACAGAATCTTTTATGGATGGTATTTTTTTACTAGTCGAATTATACAGAAAATTCAAATTGAAAAGTCTCAAATTAAATGCAACTAGCGATTAACATCACGCACAAACCGTGTAAAAGTCGATAACACGCCAAAAAAATCCGTGACGTTAAAGTGACAAGAAAATATCGCGGCACAATGAAATAAAGTTGTCATCCCCAGTTGAAGAGTCGGGGAGCGTGCTAAATGCATTAATTTGGACTGGATTTAGTGGCCCGGAAATGATTTGCTACGGGAACGCATGTTCCCGATATGACCCTACGACAATTTGACCCTCTCACCGCAACTGTCAACCGAATATAAACTTTAATTTCTGAATAATTAAACTTAAAGTCCTACGCGTGGCAATTTTTTTGCCCTAAATCAAATGAATAGTTAACGGGACTTATCGTTACTTATTTTTACTAAGGGTTGTTACAGTGAAGGATTTTAAACGCTAAGTAACCTTGTTTGTGCTGATTTAGATAAAAATAAAAAATTAAATAATAATACATTTAAAACACGTTAGTAATTTAATACAGGGTGTTAGTTTGAACACCGTTATCCTTCTAGGATATCATTGTACTCATCATTATGAACAACTTTTACTATGGGGCCAACCCTGATATCCCGGAAAAAAAACAGCTGTTCCATACAAAAAGGTTCATCGATCTTGGATAAAATGTATGAAACAGCAGATTTTTTTTCGTGATGTCTGGGTTGGCCCCATAGTAAAAGTTGTTCATAATGATGAGTACAATGATATCCTAGAAGGATAACGGTGTTCAAACTAACATCCGGTATAAGTATTAAAAAAAAACATTTACCTGTTTATTTTTTAGATTTAATTACAATAAAAAGGAGAGCTATGGTAGCCTATGAAGGCCACTAGATTCAGAATCGAAAGACGGAGTTCAAATCCCGAGCTCGTACCAATGAGCTATTTCGACCTTATATACGAATTTTGATGCCACTGGTTTTTCGGTGCAGGAAAACATCGCATAGGTTTGGAGAAATCCGCCAACCCACAACTGGGCTGGATGGTGGATATGGGTCATACCCACCACGCTCTTCGAGTACATTAACTATTGACGGGCTGATTAAGTATACAAAAAAGCAGAGGCCGACCGTATGTATATATTTTATATAGGACTCAAATATGAAAGACTTTAAAACGTACTCGTTTTTAAGGGCATTAAAATAACATTTTAATTAATAAGTACCTAAATCAGTTGTTGAAATTATTTGAAAATGGAAACTCTCGATGTCGGTTAGCAACAAACCGATTACTTCACCTATCTCCCGGGACTTGATAAAAGCAGACACTCTCCCTGTCGATCCCCACGTTAATATATTCTATCTTAAGCACCCTCTTAAACAATATACGTAAACACAATATAACCCGATATACGATAAAACCGACATCCTTCATACCTACCGATATCTACCGAACCTCCCTAACCCTCTGATAACTTAAAGACTTTATCCCGGCAAAGGAATTTTTACCGTAACAAAAGCTCTCATATTTTCTTTATTCAAGGCTTCGTGTCAAAATCGGTACCGTTTCCCCTCTTTAGACGACGAAAAACAGTCTCCCAACTCCTTTACTCCCATTAAAAAGTATTATCGCCATCTTTTTCTAAGCTTTCGTCGGGCTTTCGCGCCGTTTTTATTTTGTCTATGTCTGTTATGTTTTTTTTCTGGTTAGTTGCCAGTCGTGTCGTGAATATCTTGATTAATTTATGTTAAGCAAGGAGGGTTATTAAAAGAATGTAAAGGAGAATATTTTTAGCAAAAGTCATAAAGTGCAGGAGTAATTTTACGTAGATTCGCGATGTTTTAGTATCTTCGCGGTACGTTAAGTTTTACACCGTTTTCATTGCCGTCGTTGTCTCGAAAGAGTTAGGTAAGGAGCTCGGCTAAGTGCTTACTTATTCTACTTTGGAGCTTAAAACGACTTTGGGATTCTAAAAGTGAAGGTAAAACCGCGAGATTAAATGCTTAAACAGATTAAGTTGGAAAACAAAACTTTAATGTTATTTTGGTTGAAAATTTATTGGTGATTGAAATTCAGTTGAAATAAATTATCATGACGGCTAAAAAAAGGAGTGCAATGTTTTCAGGGTTCATTTATGTATCTATGTATATATGTATGTGAGGTTTGTTTGTTCCATCATGACTTCATTAAAATACATAAAATGCTTGACTTAAACAGATTTAGATGTATCGTATATACCTTATATCATCCCGAGTCCCGAGTAGGTAGACTATAAATAAATAAAACAAAATGGCGGATGTACCCTTTTCAAATTTGAGAAAATAACAATTCTTTTACATTTTAGTTCGTTTTTTGGCAGGGCAGTCGGTTTTTTTTATTACTATTTTAGTATTACTTTAAAGCTATAAGGTAGGTTTTATGGTATTTTAGACAGGATTTAATTAAGAATATAAACCACGTTAGGTTAGTTTTTGAATTCTAAATTTGGATTCTAAATTCAGTTAGAAAATGAAAGATACTATCAAATAAATGTTGCCACCCTAAGTTTCATTATTCCCATAAAAAATCCACATCAACCTTTATTCCTGAGAAGTATCGACATCTAAAGGTTGTCGGGAGGGTTCTGTATTCAAAAAAGGGAAAAAATGATGAAAAAAAGTTATAACGTCATATTGTTTTGCCGCGAAGTGGTAGGGGGAGGGAGAAAGGGGAGCCCTGTATAGTGCAGGGGACAGATAAGGCGTAGCATCCTGTATAAGTATGGATGGGTGCCATTGTGTTTTACGTCGCCCTTTCTTATTTTTCTTATATCTTGAAGGCGTTATCGCAAAGTATGTGGGTATATATACATTGGTGAGTAAATAGGTTATATGTATGGTGACATGTGGTTGATTCATATTTTATAAATAAAACATGTAAGAAGTAAGTTTTTTTAGGTACTTATATGATAGCAAAATACTGCCGAGTCGTATTATCGTTCAAAAGAAAAACATTTGACAACGGTATGTTTCAGCAATTTCATTTCCAGTTGTTTAGGCTAGGTGTGTTTACCATCTCCGTCTATACTGTCACTTAACATCAGGTGAGCTGTGGTCAAACATAGCCTGTCAAGCATAAAAATAATTATTAGGTCGCGCAAAGTGAATTTCTTAACTCTTATCAGCTTTCAAACCTTCGCTCGATGACGTAAGCATAGGGTAGTAGCTGCGGTAGTCTATTTGCAGAATTTATAATATGCAACACTTACTCAGTTATTACAAGTTATTAACCCTTGATATATGTAGGAGAAATAAACACATTGCATTTAGGCTGTCTCTAGAGTTTCATCAGTCTGGAATTTTGGTTACAATCCTTTTGTCTTTTTGTAGTAGGCTATGTAGTTTAAGTAGTTAGATATTATGTAGTTCATCGTCAGTCAGAAAACGTTCACTACTGGAAGAAGGCTTCCCCTTTCATAGGGAGGGGTTGCTATAATCCCCACGCTGGCAGGAGGCTTGAATGGGGATCGCAGAATATTCACAACCGTTAACCAAGAAGACGCTGCTGCCCGTCCTCTGGTGGTTCTGGATGCAGCTTTAGGTCACACCCAGGTCCATCCGATGTCCAAGGATTTATTCCGAAATAAATTTATTAGATTTTCGGCGAAAACAATAGCGTTTAATCGTCAACTTTGGCGGGAAATCAGTACGGACGCCTTTTAAAAAAAAATCACTTATAAATATGTACTCACACTAGGTATATTATCAGAAGTGCAGACTCCTTCGCTCAGCAGGCGGTCCCGGATCTCCCAGGCGAAGATGGAGGGACACTCTCTCTTGTACTGCGCGATCTTACTGACCACCTCAGCCGTGGCTACGCGAGGCTTCGACCCCCCGATGGCTCGGGGCCTGATTGACCCCGTCTCGTAGTACCTGCGATGAGAGAAACTGTTATCACACTACTACGCTATGACTGTCTGTGATTCGGTGTGAAGGGTAACCTACTACCTACCGAATTTCATCCTGAATCCGTTCAGCCGTTTTAGCGTGAAGGAGTAACAAACATACATACACACAAGACAATCATCATCATCATCAGCCCGGAGACGTCCACTGCTGAACGAAGGCCTCCCCCTTAGACCGCCACACTGTACGACAACCTGCCATTTGCATCCACCGGTTGCCCGCGTCTTTTACATTGTCGTCGGTCCACCTAGTGGGAGGCCTTCCTACACTGCGTCTTCCAGTTCGCCACTCAAGAACCTTTCTTCCCCATCGGTTGTCAGTTCTTCGAGCGATGTGGCCTGCCCTGCGCCACTTCAACTTGCAAACCTTGCGAGCTATCTCGGTAACTTTGGTTGGTAACACACAATAGCATAATTTATTAAATTAGTAGGATTAGTAGAATAATATTTGTAAGATAAGACCATGTTTTCTGTATCCGAATGGTTCGTTCTCGATGGATACAATCTGGGCGATTTCAAGTACTTCAAGCGAGTGTATCAGTTTCTGCTAAGAAATCATTCTCCAATAGAACCTAGAACGCATTTGCGCTTATACCAAGTAAATTGGTGGTCAAACGCAAGCCAAATCAAAAATTGTGTCTTACACTTGACAGCATAAGACCGATGATTGATTACAGTAACAAACGTGCTTGAAACGGGGAATAACTTTGCCTTAAATCTGGTGAGCGATCTTCCATACAAATGTATTCCCCTATTTTCTTCTTAGATAATGCCTCTAGCTAGAGCCACTATAAATTCTAGGTCTACTGTTAGACATGTCTGTCATTTGTTTTTTTCAGGAACAAAGAAAAAAAAAAGTTCCTGAAAAACAGAAAATATATATTATATTTTATGTTTATAATATACATTAATATCATATAAAATAATATTATATTATATTAAATAATATTAGTTATATAGATATATTATTATTTGTATAGTTATATATTGTTATTAGTTATATTATATTATATATTATTAATAATAATATTAATTTATATTATATTCATCATATATTTCTTTTAGCAATTATGTTAAAAGAAATATAAGCGTTTAAATATTTTCATAATAATCTTTGGAGGGTTATATTTTCATTAGCAATAAGTTGCTGAAAAAAAGAAAATGATAGAGGTATGTCTACAATAGACGTAGAATTTATTAAAAAAAAGATTGCTCTAGAGACATTATCCAGGAAGAAAATAGGTGAATACCTTTGTATAGAGAAGCGCTCACCAGATTCCCTTTTAAGTTTTGGGATGAATCGATTTTCATGCAATTTCCTCATCCGTGTAAGCGTACACCTCTTTCGCAGGCAGACTGTCGCCATCGTGTGGTATCGTCCAGGGGTCCCGGACAGTGTCGAGTTGCAGGTGTCGGGTGATGTGCCAGGGTACCGTACCTAAAGGTGTCTAACGAGACCCTATTACTAAGCTTACGTCTCGTCTTTATCTCCGTCCGACTTCAGGATCTATTGAGCTGTAAAGGGTTCGCGCACGTTATACCTTCGAGCTTATATGTACCACTGGAGATGCCAATAGTGATACAAGGTCTATATAATTTTCTGTCACTTTTTGCAGGGGACGATTTCCTGTTTTTATATGAATGGACAATAAAATAAACACCTAACACCCAAATTAGTATATGGTCAATTGGTCATTGCCCTACCTTGTGGTATTATGCTCGAAGATTAGGACGGATCGCGGCGCAAAGAATTACCTACATTGCAAAAATCCTCCCACATCACTTTCCTTCACATCACTTTGTAACTATCTATATTTAACAAATGAACCGATACAATCATCAAAATTTTAAATGTTGCTGGTTAAAATTCTCACAAAATATGTATTAATATGGTGGATTTTCTAACAAAATAATGAAAATGATATTAAAACTAACTTGTTATCTCTATCGCTTATACGGCATATTGTTGCTATATATATTATATTTACATAAAAGCATCAAACATGGTGCGATTAAAGTGCAAGCTAAAATACCGAAGTTAAATCCAAGTTAAGGAACCCGTTGCGCAAGTCCAACTAGCACTTGACCGGCTTTTTTTCTTCGTGACGCGCAGCCGCGGTTACCAACTGCTGTCGGTGACGTATTTGGTAACTTGGGTATTAGAGGTGTGATTAATACCGGCTATTAGTTTGAACACCGTTATCCTTCTAGGATATCATTGTACTCATCATTATGAACAACTTTTACTATAGGGCCAACCGTGAAATATCGAAAAGTAATTAGTTGTTCCATACAATTTAAATATTGAACTTGAACAAAATGTATGGAGTAGCAGGTTTTTCTTGTTGCTATTTCAGTTTTTAGTTATAGTTTTTCATAATGATGAGTACAATGATATCCTAGAAGGATAACGGTGTTCAAACTAACAGCCGGTATTATAACAGTAGCAGGTTCACATAACCTAATATCACCGTATCATATCAGGTGGTTCGAATCTAATAAGTTATTCTATATAGCTCAAACAAAAAACAAACAAAAAAGAACTCAAACAACGACTGTTGTGTTTTATTTTAGTGTCTCTCGTATTTTTGGCAATACATATATTCTTATTCTTATTCAAATAATAATGGTAAGCGGTGATACACGCGCTGCGCTGTTACCGTCGGAGTGACCGAAAGCGACCGATACATATAGTACCTACGCAAGCCACCTGAAAAACGTGGGGATTATGGCACCCGTTAAAGGGAGGCCTTCGTCCAGCAGTGGACGTCTGGACGTCAGCTGATGATATGACTGTTATATTAACTGTTATCGAGTAGCGGTTCACATAATATCATGTGATTCGTAAACCGATATACTTACATTAATAAATAAGAAAATTATTAAGCCTATATATTTCAAGTAGCTTGCATACGGTTGTTTGAGTAATTTCCTAGTCTAGTAGCCATCTTATAAATTATCGAACAGCTAACCGCAAAACTACGCAACGAAAAATGTCAACTAAAAACATATCGAATTTCTCGCTTGTGTCTGTCGCGTAGACAGCCTTCATATCACCTTGTCATTACCACCCATCCAAATTTAGAATAACCAGGCGTGTAAAGACATTTAAAGGTGGTAGAGGTATCTTTAAAGTGGTTGGATACCCTGTGGTTTTACCTACGAAGTGTGGTAGGCAACTATGATCGTGCGGTCAAGACCAGTTAGATCGTGGATAGGTTTCCAACTGCATTTTTGGGATGGCTTGGTGTAGTGTTGCCTGTAAGAATTGGAGAGGGTCAGTTGTGGTTGAAAGGTATGTTTTTGTGTGAATGGTTTTGCATTTTCCTTATAGTTAACTATCTGTTTATAATAGGCAAAGACTATTAACTCTGTTGACAGATCGTCCGACTTCCCTCATGCCAAAATAAGTAGTTTAAAAAACACTGCTAGCCACTGAGAGTATGTCAAAATTCCATAGAACTCAGACTGCGTCATCCCAGTGATTGGCCAATCGCAAGCATATAACGTTACGTCACCCCCTGTCCGCAACGGTGAGTCGTGTTTTAGGTGAAATTATGTTCACGAGCCATCAACAGGCTATATGATCTGTGATAAAAGGCATCTAACAAGCAAGCAGGCAAGTTATGAGAGCATTTTAAGGCATGTCGGCCATATCTGTTTTTCTTTCAAACTAGTATCAAAAGAAGAGAAATTGACGCCATATTTTCATACAACTTTGTTTCAGATCCTTACCATTGACATCCATGGAATGGAGTACTCAGGTTGAAGTAATGACCCGAAGTGAATTTTGAGCGTCATACGATATTTTATTATGAAAACTGACGTGGTTTTGACACATTTTTGTTTTATTCATACGGGAATACTCACGTTTAATTAAATCGGATACTCCGACTATAGTTTCGATCACATCCGGTGACCTTTTTCAAAGAGTGAAAACAGAGCCCGACGCGCGTGCAGCTACGTCCTGCTTAGCACGTGAGTATTCCCGTATGAATAAAACAAAAAATGTCATACGATATCTTACGAGCCACCATAACCACCGGAGGACGGTCTGCAGCATCCTCTCGGTTAACAGTGGTAACCATTCTGCGATCCCCAAGCCGCCTGCCAAGCGTGGGGATTTTGACAACACCTCCCTTTAATGGAGAGGCCTTCGTCCAGCAGTGGATGTCTTCCGGCTGTTGATGTGTGTGTGTGATGCTTACGAGACTTCTTCTCTCTTCTTGACTGTACCTAAGTTCTGACTGTCTTTACTGTCTTCGTAGTTAGCTGATTAATAATATGATATTTTGCCAGATAAGCATAAAGGAAAGGGGGAAAAGAGGCCGTTACAGTGCGGTGGAACAATCATGGTTAGAATAATTAAAAAAACTAGTTTTGGTTTGTAGGACTCTATTGCAGAGTCCGCCTGGGGAAGTACGACACCTTTGCTAGTTATTCAACCACCAAGCAGTAGTGAGCAAGCATTCATGTGTTTCGGTTTGAAGGGCAATATGTTACTTACCAAAAACATTAGTGGGCATAAAGAGATTTCACATCACAGGGTCACCCTGTGCTGTGAATGAGTGACGAGTGCAGTGTATGCAGAATTTTGTTCGTAAGTTCTCAATTCTGGCACTGCTACTGTTATGAGCAGGCGTGACGCTTACCACCAGGTGAACGTCCCGCTGGTCTCGTCACACAATTCCATAAAAAAACCTGGTAAACTTAACTTTTTAAATATTGCATCTTTTTAGGGCTCCGTAGCAAGCTGGCAGATCCAAAAAACCGGTTAAAAAGCAACCAACCACAGAAAAGATAAAACAATACATACCACCGATCAATCTTGTTATAGTTCTTCGCATGATACTGTAGATTTGTTTTCCTACTAACTCATTGGTAACAGCTGGTACTGACCTGCCGAGGATCTTGGACACGCAGCCGTTGGAGACCTGCAGGATGCGGCTGATGTCGCAGGGCCGCGCGCCAGAGTGCGCCAGCTCCACGATCTTCTGCCGCGTGGAGTCTGGCAGCGGTCTCCCTCCTACAAATACGCCGCCGAGCTGGTTAACACCGCTGTGACCTGCCGCACCATAACTAAGCTTACTCCAATTAATCGCGTACTTCCAAATTGTAGCGACAGGGTGTAGGATTGTGTCCTACAGAATTTGAGACAAATGGACTTCAGAGCAAGCTTTCTTAGAGGTATTTTTTAGCAGAGGAAAGCCTGAATTGTTAACTCAGGGCATGTTCCAAGCTTGGATCGTTTAAAGGATTATTGCGAGTATTCAAACTATCAAAAAGTTGTGTAAAGCATCAATTTAATCACAAAATGTGATTTAAAATACCTATAAGACAGGTGCAGGGTACATTCTTAAATTTAAAAATAATCATTATTGAGTAACTTAGCATAATGTTGGAGATAGATTTACATAAATGAAGCAAGTATAACGAGAAGGGCTCAATATTTTATGTTACATCAGCTGCTGGTTGTTTGTGCATGCACTCTATTGCTCTAATGTATTCACTGAAAATGTTCACCCATTTTAGGTGTCTATAGACTAGTAAGGCGATTGTGATGGTGGATTCTATACTTTCTTCTTTACTATTGGCATCGCACTTTTGCTTATTACCAGTATCAAATAAGTATTCCAATATTTTCAAGTTTAGGATGACATTACGTTAAATAAGTCTAAGTCGCAGCCAAAGTCACAACAATGCCGTAGTCTAGTCCAAGTCATGCTCTAGTAAAGTAGCGCTGATTTCACTTGATACTTCTAGAGAACTTCAAAAAAACTACATAATTAGAATTGGACCTCTTAAAAACCATCTATGACTATGTGCTAATATTTAAGCCTACATAGTAACAGGAGAATGGCAGTAACCATTACCTTTACCTTTGTGCGCCAGGTCGTCCATCCGGTCGAGGAGGTTAGCATCAGGTGGCCAGGGGCTGATTGGGGCTAATTGCTGCGCGGGCAGCATCGTATACACCCCGTAGTCTTCTATCGTGCCGACCTGAACATAAGACGAATCTATAGAAGGTGAGAGAGATAATTTAGCGCAGTGCAGTGCAGCGCAAGATTTTGTTCGCAAGTTCACTATTCTGGTCTACTATTATTATGGGCAGGCGTGATGCTTGCCACCAGGCGAACGTCTAGCTCGTCTCTTTTTTTTATAATTTATAGGCTTGCGTTTGACTGTCATCTCGTCACTCTATTGTACTTATAAAAAAATAAAACAACAGGTATACACAGAACGGTTGCACTAAGCCATAAGGAGCTCAAAATACTCATCACTTTGGACGACTGTTAATACAAGACCAAGTTTGATATTGGCAAAAAAATCTAATGTTTCATACAATAATGTCTATTGTTGTCATGATTTTTCCCGTGATTAGAGAGTTTATCAGTTCGCACACTGAAAATTCTTTCAAATCGCTTCGTTTGGGTTTTTTGTTAAGCATTTTTAAATAAAATAAAGTTAAAATCTTATTATTATTTACAACCTACCTAAAGCTACCAGCTACTAGTACCTAAAGCTTGTTTTGGCATATCTACTGTCTTGCCAAACAACAGAAGCCACTGGCTGGCTCCCGACATTATAGCCCTTGACTAGTTGGATCATAATATTTTTGTGGACATATTTTTAACCAAAATAAATAATTTTCATCATCATCATCAGCCCGGAGACGTCCACTGCTGAACGAAGGTCTCCCCCTTAGACCGCCACACTGTACGACAACCTGCCATTTGCATCCACCGATTGCCCGGTTGTCGGTCCACCTAGTGGGAGGCCTTCCTACGCTGCGTCTTCCGGTTCGCGGTCGCCACTCAAGAACCTTTCTTCCCCATCGGTTGTCAGTTCTTCGAGCGATGTGGCCTGCCCTGCGCCACTTCAACTTGCAAACCTTGCGAGCTATGTCGGTAACTTTGGTTCTTTGGCGAATATCCTCTTTCCGTATACAAAAAATAAATAAATAAAAATAAATAAAATAATACTCCCATAAAATAGGAAAAAACACCTGCACTATGGTCTCTTTAGTCTCTGCATAAAAGAACCAAGTTATACAGGGTGTTATACTGTGGCGTATAGAGTGGATAACCTTATACCTATAGATAGGTGACATCTTACTGGTTCAGAAACGAATAAAATGTATTTTATAAAAGGCATTTCATTTTCGAGTTGAAAGGAGCTAGAAAAGATAATATTATTCTTAAAAAAATATATACTCGCGACACAAAAAGGGTATTGTAAAACAATAGCCTTATCAACCGAATGGCTTATTTAAATTATATCTTAAGAAGTAAAATAAATCTAAATAAATCCTCTAAAATAAATGTGATTCACTGAGCCCCCCGTTCCCCTACATATATAAAGCCGTCACAGACGACAAAGACGCTACAATATTTCATAAATATCGGTCGCCATTCAATTTTGAAATACATATTATTATCTTAGTCATTTGTTTTGTATGAGTAGCGATATTGATATATGTTCTAAGATAACATGAAACATTATAGCATCTTCATCGTGTGTGACGGCCTTTAAATCCTTTAATGTTGTTTTTGATGCTAGTCTATAGAGTCCTACTGCTGGGGAAACGAGTCTCCTCGACTTTTCCAGTTGAACAAAATGGAAAAACTGGAAACATAAATAATAAAATTACATGCGTACTAACATAGGGACACATATTTATAACATTCCATCAACCTTATTACATATAATAATAGCATTATATATGTAGTAAGGCTAGTGGAATGTTACTAGGTACCAAATATTATATAATAGCATTCTACTAACCTTGGTTACAACATTTTTAAAGAACAACTTATTAATTTACTCTGTAATTAAATTTTACTGACGCGTTCAAGCGTACACTCACTAATCCAGTTTGTTACTGTGTTTCAAAACATGCACATAGCCTGAAAATGTTTGGTTTGAAAATCAGTAAACAATTAATTATTTTGTGTATTTCGATAGTGTTTAATGTTACTGTGAATAGTGAAATATTGCAAGAGTCTTTATTGTATAGTATATATAAATCATATATAAACGCCCTAAACATAGGTAATTACGTAGTGTTTTCATCATCATCATCGTTATCCACAGCCTTCCTTATCCCGCCTGGAATAGGCTAGGCCTCTCTGTTACTCTCTCTCAGTCTTTTTAATGTGGTATCTTATCATGAATTTATTATATGCACATGTAACTATAAAAGTTTAAAAAAGATGTGAGGAAGTCCCTTATAGCTCAATTGATAGTAGGTATGTCTAAACAAACATTAAAAAAAGAAAAAAAAAGTAGTGTGAATAAAAAAATATACCTTGGCTGGGAATCGAACTCTTTACTTCTAACTCTTGATGCAAACGTGGTACCATTAAACAAAAAGAAAAAAGCAAACATTTGCTTTGAAGTTTTCAGAGGTGAGGATTCTGGAGTGAAGGACATCTTAGTTTGGGTTAGATGGCGCTGTGTAAACCACCCAATATTTATTTATTCTTTTTTCTTTCTGATCAAGTGATCTAAAAACAAAATACACACAATCTGGTCTAGATTCTACCTAACCTACTTAAGTTACTATAGAAAAACAAAATAAATAAATTTGGAGGATATTTCACACAGCGCCATCTAGCCCTAAACTAAGCCAAGCTCATACTGTGAAGACTAACCTGATAGAATACTTATATTTATTTAAGAAAAATACTTTGTAAATACAAACTACACCAGACACACAAGAAACATCTATGTTTGTCAATAAATGTGTTTGCTGGGAATTGAACCCACGCCCTGTAGGACGTGACTGTTGTGTACTGTAGGGTGTAGGCCTGTAGCTTACAAAGCAGACATACTACCAACTGAGCTATAAGGCAGTCAAAGTATTGGATCTTCTTTCAATGGGGTCTACGCGGACCAGTAGTCCTAAGCATTAAGAAGCTCAAGACCATCTGATAGTTAGACCTTTTGCTAAATGGACATTATGCTAAATAAGGCTTACAGCTCATTAGATGTTGCTAGCTATTAGACATTTTGCTACTTATACCTTCTGATGGAAGGATTTAATCAACATTATCAACAAACTTTTGTTATAGAAGTGAATAATTCAAGAAAACAATTAGCTGTTTCATTGAAACTATTTACCCGCTATAAAATGTACCTAGGAATCGACAAATGTTGATTCTTCTTTCGACTTAGTATTTCCTTTCTGCGTAATTGACCGAGCGAAGCGAAGGTCTCAAGTCTACTGGGGCATATCAGCTGTTGTTCGACGATAACTTGTGAACCGCTGTTCCGATCTTTATGAAATTGTGTAAGCAAGTTGTTCGTGCAAATACAACTATCAAGTTTGAATCTAAGCTAATTGGTCAAGGAGTTTGGAAGATGTAGGGGTCTGGAGGTCGCAGTTCACTGAGACTGTGTCTGTGTGACTGTGTGTGACTGTGACTGTTACTAGTCCTAAGAGTTTAGACTGATAAAGTCTAGAGATAATAAGAAATAAACAATCTGAATCTAAATCTGATAATGCAAATGCTCAAGCCTTCGGTAGCGTACCCAGTATAAGGTAATTCAGCATTCTAGGTAATATAACTAAATAAAACAAAGCATTTTTTCAGAGGAAGGCACCGTATCGGCCCGTAGAGTGTTCTCTAACAATAAAGCATATGAAATTCATGTTATGAAACTAGACGAAGTAAACGGCAACAAGCGACACAATCTAATGGTAAAAGAGAGTAATGCTTCCAACCCTTTAATATACATCGACAATCCTGTCGAAACCAAAGTACCGCACGCTTATTTAACGTTTGAAGAGTTCAAAAAAGAACTAACCGATAGAGTCTCGGTTCTTCGACAGCAATTCGTTGCAGATGCGAGCAAAGCTGTTACTAAAAAACTGAATTTGACTAAGAAAGAAAAACCGCTGGAAAAAGCCGATGAAATCAAAAAATTCAAAGCTTTCTTAGATCGATTGATGACTTTAAGGGATGGTATTAGTAAAACTAATGCTACAAAAGGAAAAACTGAACAAAATAATGTTACTCTAGCTAATATAAAAGAAGTGACAAAGATAAAAAGTCCAGTGTTTCGAACATTTTCTTTAAAAACCGATACTGAGACTTCAGTTAAAAGTACGAACTCTAAAAAGAAAAACCTTGTAAATAAAGGAAATGTCACTAAATCTAAACTAAGTACAGATAATAATGACTTAGCAAAAATAAATACAAGCACAACAAATGCAATAGAAACTTCGTTAGAATCACCAACGAGAACTGAGACTGAGAGATCTGTTGCTGAACTTTCTACTGATCCGGGAATATTGCCAGAAGTAACGAAAGAGTATTCAAAAGAAAACCCAGAACTCACAACTGACCCGGATCAAATTCGTGAAACTGAAATCGATTCTACTACTGTAACTATAACGGAAGAGCCGACGACTAAACTGTCTACACCAGGTGTAAGTATAATTCTGGTTTTAAGCTATAATAGTAACGACATGTTCTTTGACGTACCTACGTAGGTAAGCGCAAAGGACCTTGGAGAAGAAAACAGCAAACCTGCATACGTCCGCTGTCCGGAGAAAAAATTTAGTGGCGTATGTGAATGAACCAACCCGCACCTAGGCTAGCTAGGTTTGGCCCAATCATCCTTCAAGGGTTGGCCTTTGGACAGGACAAAAAAAAAGGAGAAATGGTAATTACGCGTTATTATACTACTTATATAATAACGCATAATCACCATCTAATAGATTCATTACAATTTAAATTTACAATTCTGGCACTGCTACTGTTGTTCTTCGTCGTGTCAAAGGTTTTATTTTATATGACAATATAGATTACATTTCTTCAGACCAGTAGTCGGCGACAGCTACCCCAATAGTACCCCAAGGGAGGCCTCAATCAGATCGGGGCAGGCGTGATGCTGGTGATCAGGCAAACGTCGCCCGTCTCGTCACTCAGGTGCATAAAAGATGCATTAGCAATTTTTAAACAATAACAAGACGTAGACTATGGTGAGCAGCGTGCTTTGGTAGAAAAGCCTTTAATATCCGTAATTGATTCCAATCAATGATAGTGATGATGGGACCTGGGTATGTCCTTAAGCTGCATCCAGAACCACCGGAGGACGGGCAGCAGCGTCCTCTCGGTTAACGGAGGTAAACATTCTGCGAACCCGAAGCCGCCTGCCGAGCGTGGGGATTATGGCAATGGCAACACCTCCCTATTAAAGGGGAGGCCTTCGTCTAGGAGTGGAAGAATAAAGTGGAGTGGAGAAAAGCGAAATCCCTACTTCTTAGTAGAACGGCTGTCAAAACAATGTTCTAAAGCAATTGTATAGAAAACCGCTGTCGCCAGTTTCACACTTATTTGTATAGAAACTACGACGAAAAAATGCCAATAATTGGTCGCGCATTTGAAGTAAAACGCTCGAAATGCCAATTTGCAACAGATTAAAGTTGATCTAATTATGATACAACGTGGTTTGATTTCCTACGCGTCTATTTAAATTGTCTTTTTGAGCATTCTCAGTTTAAAAACATGTATATTGGCAGAATTGTCAATAAGCGCATTTGCACCTAATGCCGGCTAGCGCGGCCCGTCACATTTCCGTTCTATTTACTTCTCTCTTCAGTGGAGTGCACGTAAAGTGGACGTCCTAGCTGATAATGATGATAAACACGCATGTCTAACTTATCTTTTGTGATTTGCAGAGACCGCTAGTTTGGGTTGGAGACAATGAAAAGCCAAACGAAGAGGAGTTAGACTAGCCTACGCATCGGCTATTAATAAATTACTTTAGAAAATCTTCTGTATGATTAAAATTCAAAGTCGAGACTGACTGACTGACATCAACGCACAGTCTAAATGACTGGACATTTTCATAACATTGGCTTTTCGGTGAAGGGAAACATCCTGGGGAAATAGAGGAGGAGAAATTCAACGGCGTATGTGAATTTACTAACTTTTAATGCAACTGGGCCAGCATGGTGGATATGGTCAAGCGCCTTTCGAGAGGAAAATTACTATTATATCCAGTCTAAAAAGACCGATTATGCTAAACTCTCTACCTAGTATCATGGTCTACTTAGTATGAAAATAATGTACTTTCAAGGTGAACTGTACTATGCTGTTACAGTTTATATAAAACTTTTTTATTCTGCCCTGCCAGTGCATATTAAAAAAAACTGGTGTGAACATTCTCCAGTTAAAATAAAAAAAGTGTGTACTCATCAGAAGACATCAACTGCTGGACAAAGGCCTCCCTCTTAATAGGGAAGGGTTGCCATAATCCCCACGCTTGGCAGGCGGCTTGGGGAACGCAGAATGCTCACCACCGTTAACCGAGAGGTCGCTGCTGCCCATCCTCCGGTGGTTCTGGGTGCAGTTTTAGGACATACCCAGGTCAAAGAAAAAGTGTGTAATACTTGTAGACTTCTTATAATAAAGTCCATGCATGCGACGTCCCGTGCAGTAGCTAGTTAGTTATGAAAGACAGAAAGAAGCACTTAAAGAGCTGACACCTCCAAGGAAGCACTCGCTAAATAGCGTTTTTTAACCGACTTCAAAAAAAAACTATGTTCAACTGCATGTATTTTTTTGTGTACTTATGTTCATTAATTTCTCCGGCAACTAAGGACTGAAATTGAACATTTGAAAACAAATATTGCTTGTTTACTTGTATTTCTTTAAAGTACCTCTTTACAACCTCATTACTAAATGATGTATATTATGCATTGTTTCGTTTTGTTTCATATTATTTAAGTACCTATTTTTTTTTAAATGTATAATTGCATGTCTGTGTACACTAAATTATTACTTACCTACATAATGTTATTTTTTTCATTTACTTGTTTGTCAGCTTTAGCATTTCAGTAAGATTGTTATTTTATTTTGAATTATACTTTTATTCTTACCTTAACTTATACTATTGTATAATAAACAAAAATCCAAGTTATTGCCAAAGCAATAACTAGGACCGACTTCAACTGGCCGTTTGTAACATCACTTCAAAAACTTCCTATTTCAAAAGTTCACAGCTCGTACAGGCCGTATAGAATTTTCCTGGCGCACTGAAGAAAAACTATTGAAATTTCCCGCCAAAACCGAAACGTCAAACTGTCAAACGCGCGAACATTGCGCCTCTATCTCGATAAAGGCGCCACTTCACTGATTACAAAATACAATCTCACGTGGAACTCCGAAGCTTGGCTATACCTTTATAACTATGAAGGGCCGTCGAGACAGCTCTATTCCCCTGAAGCCGCCAGAGCGAGACGACCCTACCCCAGAGTGTCAACACCCATTGTAAGCTCCTTACTGCATTTAGGACTGCTCATTTGTGCGAGTGAGACACATAGCTTTTTATTGTGTAGCTTTAATTCGCCCCGCCCATTCCTCATTTAACCCCCCACAGTGGTGGGGTAAACTTGGGCAGTTTTAAATTATCTATTATAATAAAATTATTTCGCAAAATAAGGGGTTGGTTATGGTAATGATGTGTTTAATTTATGCCGACATCTTTATCTTCGAGGCTCGACAGTTTGTCAGTTTCCAAGTATCGAACATTTACTCGATATATCGAGTTTGACATATTATTGTAGTTTGTTTCAAAAGTTCGTATTGAGGCATTTTGTAAGCACAATATTCATGATTATGCAATCAGGTCCAGGATCTTTTGGTGATACCATCCATTATCTAATTGTTTAAAATATCCTTTGGCAGGATGTAATTACCGACATAGGTATTTATTTAAACAAAATTAATGTATAAGTGTTTCCTGCCAATACAAGTTTAAAAGATAATTTTTACCCTGTAACGGCTCTACCGTCTCTTTTTCACACATGCCAATAACAAGACTCGCATCTCTTTCCCTCACACACTCGTCGAAGAAAATAAACCACTTTAGTTGTTCAACGTAAGGTTTACATTGATCTGCATTCGCTAAGAGCTTTTGTCAACATTTTGTGGTCGGACTTTCGTTTATCTCGTGTAAATACATTATCTGTGACCAATGGTACGTAGCCCAGCTTTTTTAGCCAATGGACGCGATTAAATTCTTCGGTTTCGCGCGCTTTAGTTTTTTCTTTGTTCTTTTTAATTTTGAATTTGCATCTGGTTTTTTTTTTTTTTGTTGTGTTTTGTCATTTGTGTGTTGTAAGCATTGAGCTAATATCTAAAGAGTTACAACCTCTATAGTGAAAACAGTCAAAAAACGTCCGAGTGTCGTTGTACATTATACATTATATAGTTCACAATTGTTCGAATTTTGACGTTACGTCGCGTGTATAGTGTTCAATGTATGCTTGAGCGCTTGTGTCTTATCGTAGTTCAAGTCGTTCAAAAGTCGGCGCACTGCATAACGTGCGCCGAGTTTTGGCGCGGACATTTTTTTGTACGTTTGTGACTCTATACATATTAGCTCAATGGTTGTAAGTCATATCTTTTTGCTAAATAAAAGTGACTTTTGGAGTAACAAGCTATGAGACATGCAAGACATCTCGTGATGGCAAATGATAAAGATAGTAACAAAGTCAAGTCCAGAGCGCCTAACATGCGCACCGCGAGAAATTTTTCTGGATTCTACAAAACAGGACAAGGCTACGAATCTGTATAAGTTTGTCTCGTTTTCGCACGACATAAAGACACGACAAAATTTTCTCGCGGTGCGCATGTTAGCCCTGCAGGGCGCCACTTTATTGTTCATGAATCTATAGTTTCTTTATTACTTTTAATCTCAATAAGTGTAGGTATCCTGGAGATTGGTAGAGTAGGCTTTTGCGTTTAAAAAACAGTTGCACAACGTATCGACGACACATGTTACATTGCAGGGTTTCAAAGATATTAAACTAGTTTTTTAATTATTATACTAATTGGTAATAGGAAGCGACGCTGATAATGGAATGGACGGGCCCAGCGCTTGCAAATCGATCAAAATTAAAAAGACAACTTGCCGGAAAATAGAGATAGCGAATCTAATTACTGCATGAAAAAAAGAGAACCCATGTACATATATTAGAAGTTTGTATTGTCGTATCGTACGGCTTGCATGTCGCAAAGGCAGAGTATGACTGAAGCGAGTGGTAGAGAGCCGGCGCTCAACATATACAGTCTTACTTAAAAAAACTTTTCTACCTTAGTCACTGCTTAAACTTCTCTGTCCTTTTCTAGCACGAGCAACTTCACGTCAGAGAGAAGATGGCAGAGCATCTTAAGCAGTGACTAACGATTGAAAAGTTTTTTTAAGTAAGGCCGAGTCTTCAAAATCCGTGCGCTTATTTCCCGTCCATTCATCTTATCATTGTCGCTGGTAATAGGTACGTAATAGAAAAACAATCATAATGTTCACCCAAGTAGGTGAACTGAAATGAGGTAACTGGCAACCGACTTAACCATCATCTCATTGAAGCTGGCATTTATCCGTATCGACGTGTTTTGAGACAAGAACTTTAAAAATAAATAATCAACCGATTTCAATTTCGATTACTTGGATGACATATTTTTTTCAGTTATTTTGATTTAAAAACCAAACTAATAGACCGATTTTGATGAAATTTCTATGGGACCAATCTAAAAGTATAATATCCTTTCAAATATAAATTTTAAAAAACAAACAAGTTTATAAATGACGGCATTCAACTGAATTGAGGACCTCCTCCTTTTTTATAATCGGTTAAAAATAATTCACATCAGAAATAATATGTAATGAGTCTGTAAAAACCATTCAATAACAGTGCAGCAACTGGCGGCTTCATCGCTTATAGCGGAATCTTCCGGGCAACCTTATAAAAATAAAATATACCTATTTAGGTATAGATGAGTAAATTGGCGTACGCTGTCTACTGATAATGAGCTTGAGCATTTGGATTGTCTCTAGACTTTCATCGGTCTGGAATCTGATAACAGTATTTTTGTGATTGCGCAGCAGGTTAAGTAGATCAGGTATTTTAGATTGTATCTATTCTGATGTACCTAATAAAAGCACTTGCGCAAGAAAATAAAGAATAATGGGTTAAGACAGTTTACCGAAGCAGTCGCTTAACCATTTTCAAGTGGTGAAGCCGGCCCTCGTCCGAATTGATGTTTTGGTTAAGGTGGTGCTTACACGGCCTCTTTAATGCTCAATTTGGTGAAGCAGATTGGTTGCTTCTTAAAGCGAGGTAAGTGTGGAGACGGACTTGTTTTACGTCACAAGGTGCTTGAGATACGTCGCAAATATTTGGACTTAATTATGTCTGTTCAAAATTATTCTTTCCCTGATTGTCAGCCCTTTTTTCTCTCCAATATAAACATTAGGGTAACCTGATTCTCACAAAATTCAGTGGAATATTTTCAACCGACTTCAATAAAGAAGGTTCTCAATTCTACTGTTTTTTATTTTATATTTGTTACGCTATTACTCAGCCAATTATTATTTTGATTTCGATGATAATTTTTTGGCTAAGTAAATTAAAAAAAACCTATTATGACCTGTAGGTTTTTAATTTACTTAACTCATTAAAAAAATAAAATACAAACAATACTTCCTACTACAATCCTGTAGTCAGGATGTGTCGCCAATATAATGATATCTTAGTGGAACATCACGATTGTAATGATTTATTTGATTTCAAATTACCTAAACTTAAACGTAATATTATTGGTGGTTTTAAAAAACTACGACCATGTACTTTTTGTCTGGAACAGCTGTTTTTTTGCGATTTCAGAGTTGGCTCCGTAGTAAAAGTTGTTCTTAATAATGAGTACATACATACCCTTTAGTATTGTTGAACCTTTTTGTTACACATTGTATACTCATTTTGTTTTCAAATGTAATAATATAATAATAATGTAATAATATTATTACATTTGAAAACAAAATCCAACTCCAACTCTGACGTTGGAACTCTACGGAGCCAACTCTGAAATAGCAAAAAAACAAATGTTCTGTTTTGTGTGTTTCAATAAATAAATAGACCAAAAAAAAATTTAGTTCTGTTGCTTACGTATTGATCATATGAATGAGTTTGCGTATAGTATGATCAAATTTCAATCATCATCGTTCTAAAGTCGGCCTTATTCATATGCGGACACGCGAGCTATTTAAATATCAAGCCGGATTGGAACTGATATCTAATCTAACATTTTGCAAGAATGATATAATATGTAGGTAAGCGATAGATAATTGTATGAAAACTGCGACATATCGGGCGTAAATAGAAACACTCACCTGCCCGCCTAGCACGCGAGCCTTGATAAACGTCTATCCACTCTTTTTTCTCCGCGAAAACGAGACTGATGTATCCATATTCTAGCTTTATCACTTTCCCACGCGGTGTAGTCCTCAGCGCATGCTAGGGGCCTGGTGGTAAGAGATAACTCCTACCAATGACAATTATATGTGTATTCATTATTGAACTAGATCATAGCCTAGAGCTATAATGAGTACCAAAACAAAGTCTAGGACATCGATCGTTAATTCCATTAGCCTTGCAATTTCGCTAGCTTACAATAATACAGTTCCCTTTAGACCGGAACCCGGTAATGTTTACAAACACACTTGTGCTAGACGGCAGAGTATCTGATTGAATTAATTTCTTACGGTGTGCGGGACCTAGTACAAAATGTATGCACGAAGTGCCTTCCGGCACGCGCGATAATTTTTCTATTAGAGATGTCTTATGATGCGTGCCGGCCTAAATATTGCGTAGGTATTTGTTTAAATAGCCTACCAAAAGTAGTTATCACAGTAAGATGTTAAAAAAGCTGATGCAGTCATTTATTATTTTTCTGCACAAAATAAAATATTTGATGATCAGATATTTTTCCACTAAAAGAAAGCCTATATCCATGCTAGTGAGCCGAGAGTGGCGTTCGTGTTCAGCGCAGTGAGTGCGCAATTGCACACCAATGGCGCACCGCCTTGTAACATCCGAGACACCACTGTTACCGCTCAAACAGCATTTATTATATTTATGTACCACGTCGTGTTATACAATCCATAGGCCTATCCTTGGAGGGCATTTGGGCGATACTGCACCACACCACATTTTTTTTTACTGACAAGTAACTTTAAATACCGGACCTGGCCAAATCCTAAAACTGCATCCAGAACCACCAAAGGACGGTCAGCAGCGTCCTCTGGGTTAACGGTGGTGAGCATTCTGTGTTCCCCAAGCCCTCCGCCTGCCAAGCGAGGGGATTATGGTAAACACTTCCTATTAAGGGGAAGGTTTTCGTCCAGCAGTGAACGTCTTCTAGCTAAATGTGAACTTTAAAAATAAAACCGACTTCATATTATTATGGGACCACCTCGTATCCCTCCCTCGTATCCTCGTATCGTCCGTCACCATTTCAAACAAAAAAGAAAATCAAATAAAAAACGATAAAAAACATACGTACCTCCTTCTTTTTTCATGTCGGTAAAAAAGCCCGTGGTATGCATTTTAGAATCCGTGGAAATCTGCAGAAATATGAAAAAGAAATTCAATGACTATGTGAATCCGCCCACCCGCGCCGGGCCAGAGTGGTGAAGTAAATCGCCCTGTGATATCTCGCAATCGCTCTTCGGGTATGGCTATGCCCAGATGATAAAAGGCTGACGAAGTTAGGCGTCTTGGGAATTCATGAAATACAGGTTTTGTGGACCTTAAATTAGAAAGTAAAACATTACATATAAAAAACAAAAAACATGAAGATGCGGTTCAAGTAATCATTAAAACTTCTAATTTCTAATTAATCTTAATTATCCAACTAGTCCCTGTAACCAAACCACAAATATGCGGTAGAACCATCAGTAGATAGAATAACTACTACATTTATATCCCTGCGGCTTATTAACTACTACGTAATCTACTGTTGTCAAAGCTGCCCAAGCCATTCTGTTAGATGAGCTGTAATTTATACAATAGGCTAGATGACTGGTTTTTTTATTGTCCTATTAAAATGTGGCCCATAAATATAGCTGACTAATGAAAAGAAAATGAAAATCTGATAAAAAATAAGCAACTTATAAGCATTTTAATATCATGCTAGACAGAGAGGCGAAACAGCAAATCGTGACGTCAGTTCTCCATATAAATTATATTCTGACAAGTAAGGCATGTCGTAATTTTTTGTTTGTGGGCTTTCCCACAAAAAAAATACGTCTAAAAATTACAAATAAAAAAATAATAATTAGTCTGCCCCTTTGGACAGAGTTGTCTCTAACAAAAACTTTAAACGCTCATATATCAGAACATTATTAACCGATTTAAATTATTTTTTCAATAAACATACTTAATTATTTACTTAAATTCTTCATCAAAGCTATTAAAACTTATAAAAACATCAGTCATCTACCCTATTATCGCGATTTCAATTTCTCAGTAAAAGTTGTTTGTTTTGATGTACAGAATATAACCTTAAAATTAGGGATGTAACGATACATGTTTTTCCCGATACGATACCGATACCGATTATAAACGAAAATAATCGGCGATGCCGATACAGATACCGATATTGATGGCTTAGTAGATAAGTGCTTCATGTATGTTAAACAAATTTGAAGGAAGTTATTAAGATATTGACACCACATTCTAGACATAGACATGCAACTATCTCCCTTCAAAGTTATTTCATGTATATGAAACACCATATTATTATGTATGTATTTAGGTCCTAAAGACTGCGAAGGAAAAATACTTAATTAATAAAAATTCAGTAAAGCAAATGAAAAAAAAAACATTTATTGGTTTCAAACAAAATCAATCACATAGTTATTAAAAAAGATACATAAAGTCAGTAATTAAAGTTCACTTTTGGTAGATTTTTGTTAAGAAAACAAAGTTTATTCAAATTATCCGCAGATAATCTGTTCCGCAAGTCATTTTGTATCAGGCCTGCAGTTGAGAAGAGCCGTTCTGAAGCAACTGAGCTCATTGGATAAGACAAGTATTTTTGTGCAAGCTTTTTTAATTTAGGAAATTTGTCTTCCTGGCGCCAATAGATCCTTGGATCTTGTTTGATTGAAATATTTTGAAATCTTAAATAAGATTCTACCTCTTCTTGTTCAGGCTGAATGGACATGTTTAATAAAGGCTCGTCGTCTTCTGCTTCTTTTATCAAACTGTCACAAGCAGACCAGATACCCGAGAAAATCTCATTTTGATTTTGTTGCGGCACCTCTACAGAATTAGGACTCTCTCTGTATGTATCATTTGTAATTCATGAAATTAGATTTCTTCTCGCATTCATGCTTGTAGATTGCAGATTGAAGGTACGCAATTTATAGCGCGGATCTAGTGCTGTTGCTAAAATAAATGTTTCATCACTCTCTAAATAATCAAATCTATCATTGACCCCAGCTATCAAATTCAGTACAAAAGCATTATATTCAGGGCTATAAGCATTATCATCCATGGCCGTGGTGTTCTTGATACGTTCTAAGACTTTTCGCAAACTGTTGATCAGCGGTATGGCGTCAGACAAGCAAGCAGACTCTTGACTAATTGACTTTGTAGCTTCTTCAAAATAAGTCAAGACTGAGACAACCTGTTCCATTAGTACCCACTCTTCTGTAGCCAATTCAGTTCTACACATGGGGTAAAGATGCTTGAACTGCAACTCGCTGCTCAAGAAGTCTCCTAAGCGCGTGAAGGGTAGAATCCCAGCGAGTGCTGACATCCTGGATGAGCACATGACAAGGAACATTATGAGATTGCTGCATTTTAGTAAGGATTTTACGACCTGACGTAGAATGACTAAAGTGACCAATTATAGACCTCTCTTTGTAATAATTTCATTTATTTTCTCTTCTCCTGAAAACGCATCCTTCAGCACTAATTGTACAGAGTGTGCCATACATCTAATACGTTCCACACCCACTTGTGTTACAGCAAGTCCCATATTCGGTGCATTATCTGTTACTACAGCTCGTACCTGTTTGTCGATAGCCCAATCTTGAAATAACTGACGTAAGTTTTCAGCTATGTTTTCACCGCTATGTCTTTCGCCTTCAAAAGGAAATACTGCTAGGCAATAGTTCTTTAGCTCAAAATTGTTATCCACTCCATGAGCAGTCAGACTTATAAAGTCGTTCACGAATGAAGAAGCGTCGCTAGTCCATAAGTCAGTCGTTACAATTATGTGCGGAAGTTCTTGCAAAAGTTCTTTTATTTTCGTTTTCACACGACAATAAATGTCTGGTATCACATTTTCAGACATATGGGGACGGAAAACCATTTTGTATTTCGGGCACAACTGCTTAATGGTGCGTTGAAACCCCTGTTTATTTACTATATCGAACAGCTCCATGTCTACACATATTTGTTCAGCTATCGTTTGCGTGATCGCTTTTGCTCTGGGGTCATCAGTATCATACATAATATTTTTGTCCAGAATGTGTTCCAAAGTAGCTTGTTTTTTGAGTGGCGGACCGGCCTCAGTCTTCGAGGTAGATGGGGTGTCGTTTTTCAACTCCTTTTCATGGTAACGCTTCACGTGTGTCCACATGTTAGATGTCGTGAAGCCCTTCGATGAAACTGCCTTACTACCACGAGAAACGCTGACATTGCAGTATAAACAGGTTGCTTTTGTATTCCTGTTTTATTTGAAAATGATTCCAGATGGAACTTGTACGTTTTAATGGCGTTGCCATTTTCTTTTATATAAAATATAACACTATACAGTCTACACTAGTCAGTGTCAATAATTAAACAGAATGAATCACGAAATAAAAGCGACGAAATTACGTACATATAGCGCGAAACATGATATTTCTCAACCAAAGCTAAGCAAGCACTGGGGCCGGGGCCGGGGCGGTGGACAGCGCGTCGGCCAGCCGAAGCGACCGCTGAGACGACGCGACGTAAGAGCGGCAACGTCGCACGCGTCGTTCGTTTCGCGCGCTTTTAGAACTGGTTGATATCGGCCGTGTTGTATCGGCGATGCCGATATATCGGCCTGCCGATTATATCGGCCGATATATCGGTATCGGTATCGTTACATCCCTACTTAAAATCATGCTAGCTGACTAACCCTCTATAATTATTATTTGAAAATCACTCTGATACTCTATCAGAGTTATAAGCGGCAGGATTCACGGCTCATACTTCGTTGCTTTATTGGGCAGGTTATAATTACCTATTATTGTTAGGTGATGGGGCTGCCTAGGCTTAGCAGCGCATCGGGCATGTTTGAGGAAGCGCGAACTGATTGTTTTAACGCAACCATCCCATGCGCAAGCGTGCTGCGTATCTGGTGCGCAGGGCGGGCCAGCGCTCCAGCACCATCCTAGCGATGATTGCCGCCAGATTAGACTGCTCTTTCACACGGCATCAGCACCGGAGCTAGGGGTAGGAGGGGGGGGGGGGGGGGGTATTAGTTTCGTGGGTCCCCAAAATCATAAAAATATGATTGAAAATAAAAAAGTTTTCTACAAATATTATTTTTTATTTTATGTTAGTTAATACTTAGGTAATATAAGTGCAAAATTATTAAAGGTTTCTTATTGTCACGAATATATAAAAAATGTCAACCATTATATATTTGTGAGGTTTTTAAGTAATTTATCTCAAACGCTGGAGACAGGGGACGCCACTATCAAATTTCTGCCCCGATTCGAAAAAATCGTAGATCAGGGGCTGCACGGCATAGCGGCTGCAAGGCATTGTGTTCGGAGGTGACGCCTAAAATGTTATACGCTTTAGACGTGCCATTTGAAAATTTTTATTGACATAAAATAATAAATAAAAAAAAAATGACATACATCATGCGAAGCATTAGGTTTGTATTCCTTAATTATTGGTTCACTTAACATTTTATATTGCGTATCACGGGTTTTTGTATTTTTATATCCTGTAAAATGGTAACCGTAAATACAAGGAATTTGTCTAGCTACGCGGGCCTGCGGTTGGACAGCGTGGCGAGGGTGACAGTCGGTGTCCACTTGCCCGTGATAACAGGCTTATCCAGTGCTTGTCCTTTGTATTTGTTGTAACGACCGTGGCAGGCCGCTTTCATGTTTGTACGGGGTCCGCGGTCCGGGGTACCTACACTGAGGTTTTAAATTGCACAACTTCATTAAGGGGTATTTTATGGTAACAAGTAAATATACGAACAAGGCGTTTTTTATTTTTATGAATGACAGGCTAGGCGATTGACCAGAACTGGTACAAGGAATATCAGTTTACTTAATAAAGAAAGAAACACTTTAAATTTGGGAAATAAATCCCACTTACCATCTTCTACCAATCGGGTCTTGCCAAATCGCACTTACCAACTTCTATCAATCTAGTCTTGCCAAATCGCACTTACCAACTTCTACCAATCGTGCCTTGCCAAGTCACACTTATCAATTTCTTACCAATTTGTGCCTTTCCAAATCGCACTTACCAACTTCTACCAATCGTGCCTTGCCAAGTCGCACTTACCAAAGTCTACCAATCTTGCCTTGCCAAATCGCACTTACCAACTTCTACCAATCGTGCCTTGCCAAATCGCACTTACCTACTTCTACCAATCGTGTCTTCCCAAATCGCACATTACCAACTTTTAACTTTCAAATCGCAGTTCCAAAAATACATTGATGGGAGCCGTCATTAAGCTTTAACGATGTAAATTACACATTAACTACAGGCATTGAAATAACTATGTAGGTTCAAACAAAAATATGTAGGTTCAGTTATCTTTATTAACACATGCATTAGAATCTAGGCACAGATAAGCTAGTGCATTGTAATTATGTAGAAACTTTAATATGCTCACGGTATAACGCAGTGGCTGGACTTCCGTTACAAGACTGCATTTATTATGCAAATCATGTGGCCGTGGACTAAAAATATTTAGTCACTAGCTATGTTCCGCGGGTATACTTACTCCCTTTCTATTTTTCTACGTTTTACAAGTTTTATATAATTTTTTTAGTGGTTTTGCTATGATGTTACCTAAACTTTTGTAATGGTAGGACTCTACTGCAGAGTCCGCCTGGGGAAGTAAGGCCACACCTTTGCCAGTTATTAAACCGCCAAGCAGTAGTGTGCAATAATTACCGAGTTCCAGTTTGAAAGGCAATGTTACTAGAGAAATTACTGCGGGCATAAAGAGATTTAGACAATAGACAATAAACCATCATTTATTTATGGCAAAGAATAAATAAACACTGATAACAATAATACAACAGTAAAAGCAAACGACACACACACCACGACGAGATCTTATCATCTTATATCTCAGGGGGACGAGCGCAGTGCAGCGCGGCGCAGGATTTTGTTCGCAAGTTCGTAATTCTGGTACTGCTCCTGTTATGAGCAGGCGTGACGCTTACCACCAGGTGAACATCTCGCTCGTCTCGTCATTAAATAAATAAAAATAGGTAAAAAAAAAAAACGAACTCTACTGAGGCGTTTCCTCTTGTCCTCTCCCAACCCAAGAGAAAGAGGTAAATCCTCCAAGCAACCCAATGATTTATGTTTAGAAACTATAAATTAACATATAGGTTAATACCATATACTATAGCCAATAAATATCTATAATTATAAGACCACGACTTAAGAAAGATAGATGGTGCTAATGTTCACATCATCCTGCAGATCTAAATACTTCAATACAAATTACTGAAGACGAATCTACAACCCAAAGGTATACAAAATTCTTGCCTCTATTGCCATCTATTTCTTCCTGAAGGAGTTACTTCACCCTAAACAGCAGATTGCTTTACTCACCTCTAAACAGATGGCGTAACTGTCGAAATCCTATTCAATGTTCTGTCCCATGTCGGTGCTAACTTGTCACTCTTATTTCGTTAGTTGTCGTTGAAAGTATCTAAACTACCCTTACATAGATGGCGCTTATATTATATTTTTGTCGCCAGACGACGAGTTTATACGGAATTTTTACCATTTAATCGTAAACTGTGTTAGCACAAAAATATAGATGGCGCTACTTAAAATATACCTAGTTACTACTGTGAAAAAGAAATAGAACAATGTTTAGTCTGTGGAAAAATTGTAACGGGAAATTAGGTAGAGCACAGAAAAGCTAAGGCCTTACTTCTCTCTTCAGTGAGGTAGAGTTACAAATAAAATAATAGCGCAAATAAGTTTTTTTTTTTTATTATTTAGACAATAGAAAATCGTTTATTTGTGGCAAAAATATAAACAAAAAAACAATTACATCGAACACGGAATTTACACATTTTACACTTTTTTTTGTATTACAGTTGAAGTGACAATGGGCAAGACCTTAGAGTATCTATAACCAGTAGGTAATTAATCTGAGAAGCAAGACACACCGCTCGAAGAACTGATAACCGATGCGCAAGAAAACTAGAAGACGCGGCGTAGGTAGGCCCACAAACCAACGACCAACGACATTGTGAAAGTCACGGGCAACCGGATGCAAACGACTGGTTATCGTAGAGTGTGACGGCAGTGAGGTAGTGTAAGGGGGAAGCCTTCGTTCAGCAGTGGACGTCTTCTGACTGATGATGATGAATAAGAGTTACCTATAGCAGTGGTGGTAGAGATACAACATATAACAATACTATAAAACAGTATTAAGATCATAATATTATGGGTAAGCATTGCCAATTAGTAGTATTCGCACATTTTCTTGTCAGTATTCAATATTTTTTCATTTTGTATGCCAAATAACTGCTAACTAACAATAACTTTTTAAACGACTTCAAAAAAGGAGGAGGTACACAGTTAAATGTTTGTTACCTCATAACTCCGATAAACCGGTTTGGGCAATAATTGTTTTATTTGAAAGGTAAAAGGTATAATATGTTCAGATTGGTTCCATAGAAATTTCATCAAAATCAGTTCAGTAATTGGTTTTTAAATCATCATAACTGGAAAAAATATGTCCTGTAATCGTAATCGCAGCCGGCCCTTTTTTTTCGCTCCCTGCCCGTGGTCCACCTACACTGTTCACCGTGGCTGTACCAAGGGCATTTTTTTTCTTCCCGTATTCCACCTCAACATAACTGGGTGTACCAGGGGATTTTATTTCTTCCCATGGTCCGTCCACCTTAGTTCACCTGGCAGTACCAGGGGTAATATTTTCTTCCCGTGGACCAACTGTATTATGACTTTTGAGACGGATTAGGTAGGTGTATCATAATTATAAATGCGATAAGCCAGCTTCGTATCAATCGTACCTGCTAAAAGTCAATGTGCTCTTCGAAAAACATCTTAGAAAAATGTGACTGCACCTGTGGCTCTATAATAGAGCCACTCTACTTCGCTTGGTACAGAAATCCCCTTAGAGTTCCCTGCGAATGGGATTTTTGGGCAAAAAGTCTAAAAACCGTATTCATAGGAATAGCACCCCATTTGAGTGGCGGAAGGGAATTTTAGCCACGAGCGCAGATGTAGGTACCTACACGGACGCTACAGAAATCATCTCTTCTTGATGATGATCAGAATTGAATTTTATTTAGGAAAACAGAGCTATCGTAAAATGAGCTACAAGTATTTATATCCGAGACCTTTTCCCTATTTAATAAAATGGTTATTGCCTTGTTCCTTTATGCAAATGATAGTCTTGATTTTCTATCGCCATAGGAGGGGAACTTAATTAAGTAACTCATCGACTTTGTTATGCATGTTTTCTTACATAATATATGTTCTATCTATATACTTAGCACACCAGATCGTCCGATGCACCTAACGATGCGGTCAGTCTTCGGATGGGTGACCGTGCGCTACCGTGTAAAGGCAAAACACTGTATCTTGAAAAATTTTTTTTGACAAAACGAACAAATTAACTTTTTTTGGTTTTTTGTGGTTTGTTCTTCGATTTTGAGGGTAAATCATGTATGTGCGGTATCAATTTAAAGGTATTTTTATTATCTATCTAGCCATATAAGATTTACGCAAAATATTTACCACGATTTTTTATCGAAATATTGCCACGGCACTGTTGTGACAAAACACTGTAAGTAACGTTGCAGTGTTTTGCCATATTAATACTCGTAGTACATTATGATACGAGTTTGCTATGTTGGTCATTACACTAGAGGCGGTATTATGCGCGCGAGCCGCAGGCGAGCGCGATAAGGAAGCCGAGAGCGTAATGACTAATAACACAAGAGTTCCATACGACTGTTTTCGTCACACTTGCGAAGAAAAAACATTTTTTTTTGATAATAATCAACCACACAGCGAAAACATCAACAAACATTTGCGGAAAATGGCGCCCAAACCAGCAATACGCGCGCAGGTTGACATTTACGTCAGCGGCATAAGAACTCTTTGTTGGTATTACAAAAAAACTGTAAGTATTACCCGGCTATATTAAGAGTCCTTCGTATACATACGTCTAATTGCAGTCACATACAAACTTGTCTTTACCGGGTTATACCTATTATAGTACAAGTGCCGTAATGTAAAGTAAAAAGCACGCGTGTGTAATAGCTTGGATTATGAGCCTAAAACCGATGCAATAAGATCCACTTTACGAGCAAGTGTGATGAAAATAAATGTTATGTTATTTCAGTTTTGTTACATTACTAAGATCGTAACTGTAAATAAACAAAGTGAAGAAGAATGAAATTTAAAATCGTACTTTTAGAGTATTAGAATCTGCTGGCAGTGATTTAATGTTATCAGAATATCTCTTAGTATCGCACATATTAATGCGGTAATAAAGAAACACGAATTATTCGCGTAATTCAATGAAAAGTAATATCTAAATCACAAGCGCCATCGTCACCTCTTTTCGCATAGCGCGTCCCGCCGATCTCCCCCACGCTACTATATTTTGAATCCAATAAAAGTTGAGCTCCGCAGAAAACGCGAGCGCGTTTGTCTAGCTGCAGCACGCGGCTCTCAAAATAGTGGTTTCAACGGTTAAGCCATCCAATTTACAATCTTTAGCAATTAGTTGCTAAAAAAAAGACGATGTCTACAGAAGAACTAGAATTCAAAAAAAATGCTCTAGAGGCATTATCTAAGAAGTAAATAGGAGAATACGTTTGTATGGAGAATCGCTCACCAAATTCGAGGGAGCGGGAGAGAATTTAGTAATACATGAGGATGTATTACTAAATTCTCTCCCCCTGAGCCTGAATGCTGCCCCGCGTGTCTATCAAATACTTATTGCTTTTTGGCTAATCTGCCAGTTAAAGATGGAATGATTTATCGCAGAACGTTATGTTGAACATTAAAATAAACCTCATCTTCAAAATAAACTTTAGATTAGTTAGTGGGCTTAACTAAAGTTTATTTTCACACCCATATAATAGTTCAAATCGTTGAAACCAATAGCTTCCATGAAGAATTTAAGTAAATATAGTATGTTTATTGAAAACATAATTTAAATCGGTTATTTATGTTCTGATATACAACGTGTAACAAAAAGGTTCAACAATACTGAAGGGTATGTCTGTCCTCATCATTACGAACAACTTTTACTATGTGGCCAACACTGAAATCCCGAAAATAAAATCAGCTGTTCCATACATTTTGTCCAAGGTCAAGGAACTTTTTGTATAGAACAGCTGTTATTTTTTTCGCGTTTTCAGTGTTGGCCCATAGTAAAAGTTGTTCATAATGGTGAGTATATACATACCCTTTCGTATTGTTGAACCTTTTTGTTACACGTTGTATAAGCGTTTAAAGTTGTTTGGTAGAGTCAACTCTGTCCCTTTCCCACAAAACAAAATATGACGTCACGCCTTACTTGTCAGAATAGAATTGATATGGCGTACAGAGAAGTGACGTCACGATTTGCTGTTTCGCCTCTCTATCTAGCATGATATTAAAATGCTTATAAGTTTCTTATTTTTGATCAGATTTTAATTTTCTTTATATTAATCAGCTATATTTATGGGCCACATTTTAATAGGACAATAAAAAAAACAGTCGTCTAGCCTATTGCCGTAACTTAATTTACACATAACACACTCTTAAAAACGTAATAATCCTGTTTTTACTTTTAAGTAGATATTATGTAGGTACGGTGGTACTAAGCAGGGAGGAACTCATTACTCTCACTGTACCTACTCATTACGGTGAAAAACGTTTACTACTAAACATTAACATTGTTACCTTTCCATCCTACGGTTGCCTGGAAGAGATCGGTTGTAGCGATAGGGCCGCCAATTGTTACACTAGTTCAAAGTTATTTTTTCTGTTGTGGTCATCATGACTTTTACCATTTCTTTAGGTGTCCACAATAAAAAGTTTATCTATCGATTAATCTCTATATGGGACCAATACAGAAAAACGGAAAAAACAGCTGTTCCATACTTACCGCAAATATTATACCTAACGAAATTAAGTATACAGTAGAGGAAAGGAGGGTGATTTGGTACACTGCTGGTAATATTGCATTATAAAATCTATGAACAGTGTCATCTATTAGAAAACATCTTTATCGGGTAGTCTGCACTATTCAACTATAGATCATCAGATGTACTAAAGAAGATTGGCTGCTGCGATAAATCGGAAATTATTTCAAGTACACCCTAAGAAAGGTAGTTTACAGTACCGTCTTTACATAAAGGCCCAGGGCCCCCATTCTCAGGGGGCCCCCGAAGGACCGACGATTCCTCTCACATTTATCCTCATAACATTTTTGTCGGGCACAGTAACACTAACAAGTGATCACCGTGTCGAAAATAAAACTACTTTTGTCTTAAAATTTTAGACAACATTTGTCGATTTTATTTAACCAATTACCAAATTAAGAAAAAAACAAGCCCATTTTTGCCTTTTTTCTTTTAGAAGTATACAATTTGACTTATTTAGCTTTTTGAAATTTTTCAATACAATTTACAAATTAAGACAAAAATGTTAGTATAATTGGCTTTCTTTACTTTCCAAAAGGGCCCCAAATTCTTGTGTGCCCAGGGCCCCAGCATAGTTTAAGACGGCCTTGATAGTTTAAACACCCTTGTGTATTATACATACAAAAACGCCGACTTTTTTGTACTCTTAGTGTGGTGAACTATTTAGTCACCACATAAGGAAACTCCTAACGAGTTTCGAATGCTTTTCATTAGTGAAGTCATCATTATTACTGTCGAGATATTTGTACAATTTTAAAGTTGAATAAAGCCAATATTTTAGTCGTAATTATCTATTGTTATTTCATAACACTTAGATTCGGAGTAACTCAGAGATCTTCGCTTCGCTTGATCAACCAGTCGGTCAGCACAGCTAAGATTGTGATAAAATAAAGCGAGTTTCATAAAAACATTCACCATTGCATAAATCAAATACCGTCAACGTATCTACTCTATTTTTTCAAAGTTCCAACATATTAATATGTAGGGTAGGTAACGTGGTTATTAGCCCAACAAATGACTCACTTGCGCGTGTAAAGCGAAACCAGCGGCATTTAGTTTCTATCAAGTGAGTCATGTACTAGGCTAGGCTAGATAATACATTTTCATCACACTTGCTCGTAAAGTGGATCTTATTACATCGGTTTTAGGCTCATAATCCAAGCTATTACGCACGCGTGCTTTTTACTTTGCATTACGGCACTTGTGCTATAATAGGTATAACCCGGTAAAGTCAAGTGTGTACGTGACTGCAATTAGACGTATGTATACGAAGCAATTTTAATATAGCCGGGTAATACTTACATTTTTTTTGTAATACCAACAAAGAGTTCTTATGCCGCTGAAGTAAATGTCAACCGGCGCGCGCATAGCTGGTTTGGGCGCCATTTTCCCCAAATGTTTGTTGACGTTTTGGCTGTGTGGTTAATTATTATCAAAAAAAGTTTGTTTTTTCCTCGCAAGTGTGATAAAAACAGTCGTGTGGAACTCTTGCGCTATGTTAGTCATTACGCTCTCGGCTTCCTTATCGCGCGCATAATACCGACTCTAGTGTAATGACCAACATAGCAGACTTGTATCATAATGTACTATTACAAAATTCAATTTAAATGGTTAACTCAATCGATTATCATCGTCGCTGGCTTCTTGTATATTTTTTTATAGTTGAAAATATACAAAAGACTGAAGGAGAGAGGAGTACTTAATACTAATAGGGAAATAAATACCATTACTTAATCAACAACACAGGCAAAAGAAAAAAAAGTGCTAATCGGTTATTAGAATAAAGAGGGAGGTCCAAATTACAGTCGCGCTGGCTGATTGACATCTTTCTGTGATTTATGGAACAAAAAAAAAATCCGTGATTAAAAAAGAACAAGTCTGTTTATGATTTGTATGCTATTAATAGATATGTTTCATTGACTTTGTATGTAGTTTTCGTTCTCATTACACCTAACCAGTAATATATGTTTTCTTCAAAATGGTTTTCCAAATTACCCTCCTTTCCCCTACCGTGTGGAAGTAGGGAAATTGTAAAAACTTTTTATGTCAATGCAAATAGGCACCTAATGCGAAGCCACTTCACACCGTATACCATTATGTTGTAGAGGATTCAAAGTAACCTTGGACTAATAAATCTTGGTTTTTACCAAGACGCTATGCAAAAGTGTAGGGCGTCAGTCAAATGTCGTAGTCGGGTTCGATAGACTTGATACTTGAGATTTGCAGTTGACATGGCTGAATCTTTTAGTTATTTTAAATTGGATTAAATCTCTAGAGATTTTTTATCCTTGATTTAAGAAATTAAGTTCTGTCAGAAGAATGTTAATCTTCTTTTAACCCGACTTATCAAAAAGGAAGCTTATGATTTTAGTTGAATTCTTTTATAATTTTTCTCATTCTTTGTATGTTTACTTATATTTTGAGATAATTAGGAGGCGTCTCTCGACGCGTCTTAGCACTTGACATGTCATGGTATACAGAGATGCGCGAAACTGTATTCTTAAGCGGTCATTTTATACAACTTTTACTATGCGCCAACTATTAAATGGCAAAAAAAATACAGCTATTGCCATAGAAAAATGTTTTTCGGCATTGAAGAAATGTATGACCTTTAATTTTATTTATTTCACAATAGGGTAGATGACTGATGTTTATATCTTTGAAACCAATAGCTTTGATGAAGAATTTATGTAAATATAGAATGTTTATTGAAAAATAATTTAAATCGGTTAATAATGTTCTGATATATGAGCGTTTAAAGTTTTTGTTAGAGACAACTCTGTCCCTTTACCACAAAACAAAAAATGGTGACGTCATTTTTCGTGACGTCACGGCTTACTTGTCAAAATATAATTTATATAGCGTACTGAGAAGTGACGTCACGATTTGGTGTTTCTCCTCTCTGTCTAGCATAATATTAAAATGCTTATAAGTTGCTTATTTTTTATCAGATTTTCATTTTGTTTTCATTAATCAGCTATATTTATAGGCCACATTTTAAAAGGACAATAAAAAAAACCAGTCATCTAGCCTATTTTAATTTCGCGATTGAGACTAAGGCGTCCATTAAGAGTAAACAAGCCGGTCACTTCTCCATAGAAACGGGAAAGTAATATTACTCCAATATGTAATGTTGTAGGTCCAAAACTAAGTATTATATTGATTTGTCTTTTCATTATCTAGGATTGTAAAATGATAAAAAAGTTAAAAGTTAATAAGCATGAAAGTTATGAGCCAGGAAACATATTGTGTTGTATTTTAGCTCAATTTTAACACAACTTTACGAGAACTCTAAAATAATGTATTAGTGGTATAGTCCATCAAAATTTCAAATAACTTTAGTTGGAATAAATTAGTTCAGTAGTTTATTAATTACAATCCTGCAGCCAAAGGTCGACATGAAAAAAAATGCGTGCTCATTTCTCTTTCTTTCTTTCTTTCCCACACTTTGTTTGATGAAGGGAGCATGCTTTTTAGCCACGCCCACCGATGAGTTCGAGCCGTCGGGCGGTGCATCCTTAAGACGGGGGTTTGCCATAATCCTCACGCTTGGCAGGCGGCTTGGGGATCGCAGATTGCAATCCTTCGCGCTCCTGTCCGTCCTCCGGCGAACCTAGGTGCAGTTTTAGGTCACGCCCAGGTGCAATAATAAAGTTTTTTTTTGTTGTTTATGATGTACTCTGAACCTAAATAATAGGTACCACTTATACTTACTAAAAATTCTATGTTAGTTAATTTTTTACCACACACACTTGGCTTGTTCACAAACTATTTTAAAAATAATGATTCAACTATCAAATCTGAACGGTCGTCTACAAATTGTCTCTAATATGATCACGTATCGCATCCGGCACTCAGTCACAATTTGTGAGCTTAGCGAGTCACTCCACTCCGTGAGGGTCCTCTAAATAATTCATCGGCACGGCTTAACTAACTACGCTGAGACACGCAGCAATATTACTTACTTTTTTATGCAATGGTACGGCGCGGCGTGCTAGCGATACGTTCGCCTGGTGGTCATCACGCCTGGCCTTAACAGCAGCAGTGCCAGAATTGTTAACTTGCGAACTAAATCCTGCGCCACACTGTGCTCGTCACCGTGAGATATTAGAAAATCTCTTCTAACAATAATTTCTTTGGTAACATTGCCCTTCAAACCGAAACACAATAATGCTTGCACATTACTGCTTGAGTGTTATCATCATCATCGCCAGCCATAAGACCACTAATGGACGAAGGAAGGAATAGCCCTTACTAGGGAGGGGTTGCCATAATCCCCACGCTTGGCAGGCGGCTTGGGGATCGCAGAGTGTTACCACCGTTAACCAAGAGGACGCTGCTGCCCGTTTTCCGGTAGTTCTGGGTGCAGTTTTAGGTCCAGGTCTAGTGCTTGACTGTTGAATTACTGCTAAAGGTGTTACTTCCCCAGCCGGACTCTGCAATAAAGTCCTAACAATAAAAAAGTTTATTCTTTTAATGTCAATAAGCTTGTGATTGGAATGGGTAGAAGTAGGTATTTATCATTAGAAATGTACCTTAAACGACATGTCTCTAGTTAGAACGACAGAATAATTACACTTAACACTAACAAATGTACTTGAGTAATATCAATTAGTGATATTGTGTTTGATATTTGACTTTACGTCTATTCGATACAATGTTAGCTTTACTCAAGTATGAACTTGAATTATGATCGTATTCTTGAAACGAAGTTCCACTCGATTAAATCCAAAGCGAGGGAAACAGGGGCCCTATTTTTGAATCGTACGCAAGAGTTGCGCATGCGAAAGGAGCCGACGTTCGAACGATATTGAACCTTATTTCAAACAACATCGTTCTCTATTCTTCATCGTCTTATGTTCTTGCCCTACTTCGTAAATTAGAGTCCTTTCTTTTCAATATACGTTATATATACAGGGTTAGTTCTAATCTGTTAGCATCATTTTAAGGGCATATTCTGTACATCAAAACAAACAACTTTTACTATGGGACTAACATTGAAAGGGGAAGCACAAGGTTGACTGCCTTGTAGCTCAGTTGGTAGCATGTCTGCCTTCAGAGCTGTAGGGCGTGGGTTCGACCCCACCCAAGGCAAACATTTATGTGACGAACATAGATGTTTGTTCTGTGTCTGGGTGTAGTATGTATAATAAGTATGATTTACAAAAAAAAAGTATATAAGTATTCTATCAGCTATCTGGTTTCCATAATACAAGCTTTGCTTAGTATGGGGCTAGATGGCGCTGTGTGAAAAAATGTCCACCGTTATTTTTTTTTAGGTCGGCTCCGCTCGCATGCGCTACTCTTGCGTACGTTTCAAAAATAAGGCCACAAGATGATAATATGGAGTGAGAACTACTTAGCATAATCGGCACTGCTGATTATAGGCTTACCTACCCTTGAAGGGCGGTTGGACCATGTCCACCAATACTGAAGGGTACGTATGTAGTATGTATCTAACCTCATCATTATGAACAAGTTTTACTATGGGACCAACCGTGAAATCTCGAAAAAAAAGGTCGTTGACCTTGGACAAAATGTATGGATCATCAAATATTTTTTTCGGCGTTGGCCCCATAGTAAAAGTTGTTCTTAATGATGAGTACATACATACCCTTCCATTTTGTTGAACCTTTTTGTTAAACATTGTATAATCGTTCTGCGTAGCCCAGTATATTATCATCATCAGCTCCGAGACGTCCATTACTGAACAAAGGGTGATTGATCGCCGCACTGTACGACTTTCTGCTATTCGCATTTTGCCAATGTCGTCGGTCCACCTCCTACTGGGAGGCCTACCTACGCCATCAGGTTTGTGGTCGCCACTGAAAAAACTTTTCTTGAGCAGTTTTGCCTGTCAATTCAAAAAAAAAACAAAATTTATTTATTTCAGGTTAAGGTACCCATAATTAAACACATGATTAAAAAGTTAAAATACACATTATTATAAAAATACAAGAAATTGGCCAAATAAAATCATCAAATCAAAGTTTTTATACAAGTCATTAGTCACATCCATAAAAATTCAATAATGTCAAAATTTAAAAGATAAAATTGATCAAAATTAATATAGTTATTTAAATTTTAGTAAATGTCACAGTAAGTTGAAATTTAAAATGAAATGTCAAGTACAATCTAGTATTTTCTCTCCGGCACTGGTACTGGTACATGGTACTCGCAGCAATGCCGGAGGTAAGTACAGTCAAATCTGGCCGCAATCATTTCCAGGACAGTATTGGAGCTGTCCCGAACCCTGCGCACCAACTACCATTGCTACGTCAACTTATGCAAACCCTGAGAGCTATATCGGTGAGTTCGGGTTCTTTGGTTTTGGAATCCAGTATAATGTATGTATAACTGTATTCCCAGTACTTATGTGAAAATGGCTAAAATCTAGCTACAATAATAATCAGCAAACACTTTGCTTGCACACAAATCTGAATTAATGTATTTTTAATCCAAGTTTATGCAGATCCTTTTGCTAATTCAATACCAAACGCCACTAGAATATTAAAATTAAATATCTAAGCGTAAAAGAATGAAATCTTTTGCAGTCAGTATTTAAAACAGAAAGCTCTCTTTCACTGTTAGATAACAGTGAAAAAGCTATTGTCTCTTGAACTTATCCGACGTGATCCGCATTGAAAATAAAAAATTCTAGACATCCATAGATTAGCATAACACCTGTTAATGGTCCTCTGCTGAAAATTTTAATTAAACCTACGCTCGGAGGTTGAAAGGGCCATTTCCACCTAGCTGGCCCAGTTGCAGGTTGGTGGATTCACATACCTCCATTAAATTTCTCTGGACGTACGCAGGTTTCCTTGCGTTGTTTTCCTTTAGCGATAAAAATCCGTACATAATGAAATGAACTCTATACAAGCTGTTGCTTTGCAATCCCGCCAAATTTACAGAGGTAGATAACATACTCATCGTTATGAATAACTACGAGTATACTATCGGGCCAACCCTAAAATTGGGTAAAAAATCTGCTATTCCATATAAAAAGTTCATTGGCCTTGGACAAAATGAATGGAAGAGCTGGTTGTTTCGCGATTTCAGGGTTGACCTCATAGTAAAAGTTGTTCATAACGGTTAGTATACCTGTCGCAGCCAAATTGTAGAATTCGCCGTTTTACATAATGGCTAGCCATTTTATAAAACTGAGCCGTTTTGTAATACGGCGGGTCAACGTTTAGCCTGATTGTCATTGCGATACGTTCTACAATACGGCGGCCTATGCTTAGCCAAATTATAATAAAGTTGCCTACAATGCAAAATGCTTACCATATTACCAAAATAATATGGTATTCAATAAAAATATAATTTTATGTTTTAAAAGGGCACTTGGTAAGTCAGTAGCAGGCAAACAAAATGTTAGAACCAAATAAAAAAAATACATTTTGGTTATCAAAGCGCCAAAGCGCCGCGGGTGTCCATAATTTGAACTAAAGATTACCAAAGCGGCGGATCATTACTCGCTCAATTACATTATGGCTAGCCGTGTTGTAGATCACGAAGCACGCAAATAATGTTACGGCGGCGTTACTTTCAGCCGTAATAAAATCTGGCTAAATGCTAATACGCCGCTTTATAAAACGGCCCTGTTTTTTAAAATGGCTAGCCGTTATGTAATACTGCGTATTCTGAAATTTGGCTGCGACATATCTGCATCTGTAAATTTGGAGCGAGGGTGTGGCCGTGGCTGTGGTCGATAGAGAAGAACTCTAAGGAAAGACTTCAGGTCCACGTTGAGCTATATTTTTCAAACTTCTTTTTGACTCCGTTTTCTGTGTGACGTCTGGGCTCTAGGCTGTGGCAACGCAGCTCCCAAACAGCTGAATCGGTTTTGCAACCGACTTTAAAAAAGGAGGTTCTCAATTCGACTGTTTTTTAAATGTATGTTACGCGATTACTCCGCCAATTATGCACTGATTTTAATGATTGTTTGGTAGGATATACTTCAGAGGTGGTCCCATATACATTTTATGGAAATCGGTTCAGTAGTTTGGTTTTTAAATCAAAATTACTAGAAAATATGAAGATGTCATCCAGGTTGAGGTCGGTTGTTTTTTTAAAGCGTATTATTTTGTTTGATAGTAGTCTTGATCTATCGTTTTCTTAGCTAAAAGGCTGAACCAATTATGATATAGTTTTTTAATTATGCTGTTTATGGGGTTTTAACAAAAAAATACTTAAATTCAACCATGATTTACAATATAGGTACATATAATCAGTACTATTATTATTACTGTACCGATCGTACGTGTTGGTACATGTAAAATGATACCTGTGTTTGCTCGTACACTCATTTATTGAAATGTGACTAATTCTATAAAAGGCTCGTCAATTATTCAGACAGATCTTGCTGATTACAGTAATCCGATAATGGACGGGCTAAAGTACAAAAGGCACACGATACTTAGAACTTAGTAGCCGAACAAGGCGTAGCATTACGTACCTACGCATAATGTCTCATTTCACATGTCTATATCTTTGTAATGCTGGGGCTTCATATGCTGACGCTTTACGTTCAGTTATCGGAATAATGAACGTGCAAAAAATGATGCATTAAACAATGCGCTACTTTGAATATCAAATTCAAATAATTTATATTCATACTTAGTCAGTGAGTCAAAATAATAATAATAGAAAGATAGATCTTTTACCGTGAGCCCTGCCCCGCTGCTGGCGGCACTCTAGGTTTAGCTTTTTTTATAATATTTATGTTTTTAAATTTATATTGTATAATACTTAGATTTAAGAAAATAAATAAATATGTGAATAAATATAATAATCATCAGCAGAGCATGTCCGGAATAAATTTCGACGAATAATACTTATCTCTAAATCAAAATAGATATAAATATAAATTATACATTCAAATTCAAATCCTTATCCTTGACAAATTTTTAAAGTCATATTAAATTTTAAATTCATATTACAATTAAAACATATATAAATTACAATATTATGTCAATACTATTATTATCATACCTACTCCTTTTAAAACATTATGCCAACTAAAATTATACCTAATTCAATTCAACAAACAAAATTCAAAAATTTATTCAATATTCAACTTAATAATATACTCAAAACACACAAAAACATACATATACGTAAAACACACACACGCACACGCACACACTCATTTTATTCATTAAATTAAATTATTATTATTTAGACTTACTTTACTACCTACCAAAGTATTCTTCTTAAAAGGGTCATAGTACATATGCAGTCATACGGGTCATAATATCACCTAACGTCTAACGACGTTAATAATGCCACTAGCCTATTAGCGTGCTAACACCCGGCCATATCTGTGTACTGTATTAAATACTGCGCTAAATAATGGCATTACACCACTGAAGAAAAAAGTGAAGAAATAGGCCTTTTGCTTTTCTATGCATTACACGCAGGTGAAGCCCTAGCACAAAAGGTAATATTTATTAATACATTTTTAACATACATTTCTACTTGTAAGTACTTCCACTAGCAGCACTTTAATTATTGACCCGCAGTTAATTATTAATCGACAAAATCATTTTTTAGGGAATGCTATGCAGAAAAATAAACAGCTGTTCCATACAATAACTTCATTGACCTTGGACAAAATTTATCGAACCTCTGATTTTATTTTCGCGTTTTCAGGTTTGGCCCATAGTAAAAGATGTTCATAATGATGAGTACATACATCCCCTTGAGTATTGTTGAACCTTTTTGTTACACATTGTATATACATAGTCTCATAACAGTACTGGGGACGAATTATTATAGTAGGCCTGAATCTGTATATACTAGAGGTCGCCCATCCGCGTACGGAAGAAATTTGGCCCGCTCCCAAAATTCACCACTTTTGATGTTTTTTATGATGGGGTTGGGAAAAACGTGGTAAATTTTGGGAGCGGGCCGAATTTCGTCCGTACGCGGACGAAGTCGTGGGCGACCTCTTGTTAAACATATAGCTTTAATCTGCATAGGTAAGTAAATAGTATTTCAGCTTAAAAAATACCAGTAAAATTGTTGATTCGAACCCTACGACAGATAAGAAGATAACTCAGTAGTTACTTAATTACTTAGTACCCAGGTTCAATAGAAGCTGGAAGAGAATCTAAAAGTATTATCACGTACTTATTTCATTATTTGGTTTCGTGTTTGCGCGTCTAGGGATTTACCACAGCATCGGAACACGACTTCTTAGCCGGGGGTCACATCAGAATATTTTATTCATTCTGTATTTCAGATAGTTTTCAGTGGTCTCTGAAAATCTGCATGCGCGTGTGTATGATGTTCTTATAATAGTAGATTACTCACCTAGGGAGCAAAAGTAAAGAATGTCTCAGGTCTCATGTATATTGTCTCCCGAGGCGAAGCGGAGGGTGACAAACATGAGATCTCTCAGTGGCCGGACTGTAATCTATAATATGAATAAGTAAAAAAAGTAAGTAAGTTCGTATAGGCTGAGTGCAGCCCTAGTGTCAGAGTTAATGTGCCGCCCGAAGGCCTCTGACATGGCTGACGGTTGTTGTCATAGAAACTAGAACAAACAACCGGGACTAACAATTTAATTTAATAAGTAATATAATATATGTGGATTATAAAAAAACCGGTTATAGTGTACCCTGCATACTGTAGCTGTTTTGTGTAGCGCGCGCATTCGTAGGTAGGTATCATGTTTTTATTATTATTTCGTAAGTTGTTTACATGATTAAATGCCTTTTATACGATTGTCGAGGCTTTATTGTCTAGACAAACCTAAAGTAGGTTTTTAGACAATAGAACAAAATATTGTTTGATAGATTTTAAGATTCTATAAATAAATTTAAAAAAAAAGAAAAATTGTAACTAACTTAAAAAAAAAAATTTTTTTTATTACACTTTAAATTATATTGCGCTTGTGTAATTTCTTAGACCTTCCTCGCTTTTTGGTGCAAGGAAATGAATGTTTTAAGCTTTTTTCGTAACTATTTATATACTCTGCAGGTTCCTTATACCCATAAATGCGGAATGTTATTCCAGCATTTTGTCGCAGCATAGCGGAAGCTGCCTCTGAATAAAGCGGTTGAGCAATGTTTCTCGGTTCTGAGCTGCGACAACTTAGAACGTGCACGATCCAAGTGAGGATTGACATTGAATATCGAACCGTTGATCCGGCGACCTTTATGAAATTTTGTAAGCAAGTAGTTCGTGCAAATACAATTGTATTATATTGTAATTGTATTTGCACGAACTACTTGCTTACAAAATTTCACGAACTTGACCAATTTGGGTCTAGTTCGTGCAAATACAATTGTATTATATTGTAATTGTATTTGCACGAACTAGACCCAAATTGGTCAAGGGGCTTGGAAGATATGGAGGTCGCGAAGTCTCAGTTCGCCGCGCACTACCAGTTAAGTTAGCTCAAATGTCTAGGATGATCATAAGACTCATCCGGAAAACGTGAAAAAGATTAGTAATGCAGGTAAAACCGCAGATCGCAGTTCTTTCATGATATGTAAATTTATGTCACACGAAATGTCTACATATGAGCCAGCGTGGGCTCCCGGCGCCACCCGGGCCCGGGACAAGCTTAAATGAATTATCTTTAAACACTGCGGACGTGATTCCGCTGCCAAAGCTCGCGGCAAAGGAGCTCAAACTTTTCAAAAACGAGATAATGTGATGGAAGAACGAATGAATGGTGTGCCGCTTGCATAAAGTGTGCTCAAATTTTTCAAGAATGTGACAAAAGAACAAATGCAAGTTTTTTTTACGTAAAGCGGCGCAAAAACTGGATGCTGGTGTGTTTGCTGGCTGGGTGTCAGCTGGTGACCGACCTCAAAAAATCCCATCGAGTAACAGTGTGATAGGCTGACAGGTGAGGATGTTACTCGTTGAGAACAAACCCGTACAGTAGCACGCTGCTGCCTGGATGAATGATGACTAAAAAAATAATGTGAAATTTCTTGTGTGTTTGTTTTTGTGTGGCTAGGTTACCGCCTAGGTTTTTCACCCACTAAAATTGGTGTATGTTATAATAATATTGTCTGAAAATTGTATTTTCATACATCCTCATGAGTTGGTGGAAGTGACTAAGTTTGAAGGGGTTTTCACCATTCTGGTTCCCAGTAGGATAGATGCGTGCTACAATCTGTGACCTTGCAACCTCAAACGCAAGCCTGTAAAGCTAGTTGTTCGTCCCAAACTGTGACCTCATGACCTTAAATGTAAGCCTTCAAAACCAGCTGTTTGCCCTAAATGGCGACCTCTTAACTTGAAACGCAAGCCTATAACACCAGTTGTTCGCCCCTATTAGTAGAGTGAGTGAACTTATTTTTGGGGTCTTGCCTTTACTCATCTAAGATGAATACGCCTCATGAATAAGTTCACTCACTCTAACACTAGAGGTGAATAACTGGTTTTTAAAGCTAGCACAAAAGCCCTCGATACCAAGTCGTGTAGTCGGTTATCACAGGTGTGAATACAACGTGTTACAAAAAGGTGTATTAATACTGTAGGGTATGTATGTATATCTACTCATCATTACGAACTACTTTTCGTATGAGGCCAACATTGAAATCACGAAAAAACAACAGCTGTTCCATACATTTTCCCAAAGGGCAATGAACTTTTGTTCATAATGATGAGTACATACATACCTTTCAGTATTACTACACCTTTTTGTCGTCGTCAGCCATAAGACGTCCACTGCTGGACGAAGGCCTTCCCCTTAATAGAGGGGTGTTGCCATAATTCCCGGTCTTGGCAGGCGGCTTGGGGATAGCAGAATACTCAGAGGACGCTGTTGCCCGTTCTCCTGTGGGTCTGGTTGCAGTTTAAACTGTAACACGTTACACCTCTTTGTAACACGTTGTATTTTCAAAACAGCTCCAAGTTTGAGTATCGCCGTTCTATCACCCCCGGCTATATAAATAGGGCTCGCGGATGACGGGAACCATTCTACACGCAACAGGTGACTCGTGACGGTGAGTAGAGCCTTAACAGTGCAGTGTGGACGAGACATTAGTTGTTAGTTAAAGGAAAGGTAAGTGATAAGGATTTGAATTCCATACTAACCAAAAATGTTATTTACAGTAGGCAAAAAATTTCAAGTGAAAATAATAAGAATTTGCATTTATATTTTTAATTTAAAAAAAAAATTAAGACTTACTTCGATACTAACACTTACTTAAAAATTATATAAAATATGCAATTAAAATCTTTATTAGTCGCATAGCCGCCATTAAAACTAACAACTCTGTGGAAGAATATTAGAATTTGCACTTATTTCTCATGTTTATAGATTAAAAATTTAATAAAAAAATTTTTTTTTTCAAAAATTATATGATTCTAATTCGTTATTATTACGTGCCCATTTACAATTTGTAGCAGATAAGAATTAATATAAATAGGTAGGTATTTAGTAATAAATAGGTAGGTATTTAGTAATAAATAGGTAGGTATTTAGTAAAATCTCTGATAAAATAAATGTAGTCGTTTCAAAAGTAGAGTAGCTAGTATTACAATACGAGTACAGTCTTTGTTTTCACAATACAAAATAAGTATAAATACTAACAAAATATGTAGAGATAGGTACATACAAATAACAAAGCTCGTAAACTGTGTACTTGTATGATAGTTTTGTAAAAATAAGTCAGTATAAATACTATCTATCCTTTATTTTAAACGTTCGCCATAATCCCCACGCTTGGCAGGCTTGATGATCGCATGAGAGTATGTTGCTGCCTGTCCTCCGGTTGTTCTGGATGCAGTTTCCGGACATACCCCAGGTCCAAACGCAAAAGGCCACGCAATGTATTAAATTCGCCTAATAGAATTTTAAATTTATTGTGATGTGACGCACCCTATAATACACAGGGTATTAATGACTTAATGAGCAATATCATAGTGTTTCATTGAACTCATCATAATGAATAATTTTTACTGTAAAATCAAAGCGGAAATTATGAAAAAACAGCTGCTCCACACATTTCGTCGTGTGTTATTGTTTTATTTTAAACGCAGTGCATTGCAGCGCAGGATTGTGTTCGCAAGTTCACAATTCTGGCACTGCTACTGTTAGTGGCAGGCATGACGTTTACCACCAAGCAAACGTCTTGTTCGTCTCGTCACTTGATTGAATTTAAAAAAAAAACAATAACAACCTGTACAGGTGGAGAGTGCGAACGCGTCGTATTTTTCTCGAATTTGGTAAACTGGTTTTCTCTGGTAGATCTTTGCCCAGTAGGACAGAATTGTTAGGAAAACATTATATACATAGACCAGATAAAACTATAACCCTTTTTCTTTTTGCGTAGTCGATGCTAACTGATTGGAACTAACCCCGTATATGGTATAAATCCAAAAAACGTACCTATCAAATTGAGTATCTTTTCAATCGCATCTTTTTTTTCTTAGTTATTGGCATCGCACGTTGTGCATTCTACCAGTGTCAAGTTTATGAATTTTTAAGTTTTTATATTAATACCAAATCAAATATGTCATAAATCATAGTTAGTCACAGGAAATTAGTCAAAGTCGAGTCCAAGTCATACCCTAGTCAAGTTGTGGCGACTTTACTATGAGCTTCTACGGAGTTTTGAAAACTACACGAAAAGACATGTTTTACCACATTTTATCACTTGCTCACACTCGTGCATGTAATTCAACACTCAATGAATAAAACACCAACACTTTTGATCATTTATTCGCGAAAAAACACAAGTTAAAGAAAATAATAGAATGCAACGACATGATTTTTCCGTGTTCCTGCCAAAACTCCCAATCGCATGGTTGCTAGCTCTCTCATTGATCATCATCAAGATCATCTCAAGTCATTCGCTGTTAGACCGTTAATTATTGAAATAATAACTATTAATACATTCGTTTGAAAAGTGTGAAAGTTATCTTCCTGACTCTAGGTTTCATTCACTACTGATGTCTAGACTTACCAAACAAAAAATAACATCAAAATCAATTTATAATTGTCGGAGTAAGCGCTGTCATAAGAAAATTGTGATTTGACAAAGAAAGACAAAACAAATAACAAAAAGAATAAAACAAAAAGTTAGGGTTCCTGGATACGTATCAGTCACGAAACATCAGACCTCTGGAGTACAGGGGGCCTCTTGTTGAAAATGAAATTGATGATTTATAATTTACCTATCTATCTTGTGCTAAAGATATATGGGAGAAAAAAGAACAAAAGATTATTTGAGGTTACAATGCGTTTACTATTTTGATAAGTCCTAATACAATATTAATATTAAAACGCTGATGGCGATAGTCCAATGGATGACGGCAACGAGAAAAATTGGGAAAATAAAATAAATGAAAGGAGGTTATCTGATGGATCCTTTGCTGATGGTGTCTTCTGCAGGATCATCCGATTCTCGAACGCTTCATGGAGCTCCTCCAGTGAAATGACATTGCCTTGTCTTCAAAGCTTCAAATGAGAATTTCGCTCGAGTTCCTTAGTTTGGTGACCGCATGGCGCGTCACAAAATAATTCTTGAAAGTTGGAGTTTTACGTCATCTCAGACGGAAATATGGACCTGGTGTCCCCTGCGGGATCGGCGTTGGCTCCCTCAGGTCATTCTCTTCTCAAAAAGATGTAAAAAAATCCAAAAGGTGATTCACCCCGTAACACGCGCAACGGCGGCTCCGACGTGATTGTCTATTTTTCAAAATGGTCTCCTCGATCTAGCTTCTCTTTCTCGCTTATGGAAGAATTCTTCGAGTGCGAGCGAGTCAGCGTATATGACGTCATGTCGTAATACGGCTTCCAACAGATAACCAAATATTTTGTATAAAGCTATCCGATAGATTCTAAATTTGAAACTAATTTTATTACTAGTTTACAATTCCAAAATAAATGCTTAAAAAATCCTAATTTGTTATTTAAATACAATTTTGATAATTAATTTCACACCAACATTTTATGTTGGTTTCTGATATATTTTATGGAGCAAAGCACAAGCCATCCTGTGCGCCAATTTGCAAAATGGGAGCTAATAAAATAAAGTAATAATATAATTTAAAGATTATATGACAATATCCCCCTTTTGAAACAAAAGACAGTTTACTGTCTGAACAGACGGGGTAGGCATGAAAAGAAACTTTTTGTTATAGGTTGGAATCCTGAAATATAGTGAGGTTGATACTTCAGCAAGCTTCTTACATTCCATCTAGCAAAATAAACTGTTATTCCACTTTCATAAAATAAATCACTCACATTCTTTCATACATAGGTACCTATAAGGAATTCAAATAATATTCACACTGCCTAGTTCTTACAAAATCACCACTCACACCTTTAAACTTACATCGAACTTCATAAATCTCCTTGCATCTCATAGTTAAATTGAGCTATTCTGACATACTTGCTTCACTTTTCATAATCCTCATGACTCCATACATAACATGATGGTATAGGATATACCTATAGAAATAACACATTGTGTAATAAAACAAAAGTAGTATATAGCAAGTAGCTTAAAAGGTAACTGTTAATATAAATATCCATTCACTCTTATGTAGGTGCGGACAAAACTTATCTGAAAAACAATGATATCTAAATGGTTTTAAACGGTAAGTAAATATGTGTTAGTATGTTTGTAATTCTTATAATAATCTATACCCTACAGTTTGGGTTTTCTAGTAATGACCTAATTCTATGAGAATAAAGTCTCACTATTGTCTAATAGTATGAAGTGAAAACTTCTAATGTTTAAAGTAAATATCTATCGTTGTAAACATTAGATAAACTAAGTATAAGCTTTAATTAAGTACAGGTAAATCTTAATTATTTAAACCTAAATTAAATCTACGCAGTGAATCCGTGCACTAGATGCTGCTAACTATAATTAAAGACTAATTGTTAATCTTAGAAGGTTCACAGACAACCTTTGGTATCTACAAGACAAAAAGGTAAGTTTGGTATGTATGTATGTATGTAGATCTACTAAATATTGCTAGCATGTCCGAGTGTTTTAACTCAGCCATAAGAAAACATTTTAAGTCATACTAGGTATAAACTTGTCGTTAGTCAAATCCGGTATGTATGTTAGCATGTAACAAAAAGACTAGAACTAAATCGTTCCCAAATAATTAGCTAATAAGCTATAGTTAATGGTAGGTTGCCTTTAAATAGGATCCTCCAGAAAATTGCCCAATATGTAGGCTAAGAACTAATAAGCACACTAAAATATGCATTATTGAACGTTTGGTTTATTGTTGGTTATGTAAAAATAATTACTCATACTTAACCTTAAAAATATTGCATCACAGACTTGGTTTTAACAAAAATTACCAAGTCTCAAAACACAAAAAAATGGTATTAACCTTAAAAAATTGCTTCACAGACTTGGTTTTAACAAAAATTACCAAGTCTCAAAACACAAAAAAAATGGTATTAAATATACTGCTTTTGCTTTATATAGCAATGGATACTTGTCCAAAACAAAACAATAGCTTTGAATACTGTTATTAAGTTAATTCAAAGTAAGTATTTAAGTCTTTCCCTGAATGTAGGTCAACACTTTGTTAATACTTGAAACTTGTCTTTGAGACAGAAAAAGAATCGTCTTTTCTATACAAATTGGAAATCAAAATAAGTAAATTCTTGTATAAATAACGCTTAAGTAGTTCAATGTCTGAATAGAAGTCATACTTAGTCTGAGTATAGACCATATAGTATGTCATTTTACCTACATGAACTTGTTGGTTTACAAGGAAAATTGCAATGTTTAAATTCTAAACTTGTTTGTAAAGAAATAATTATTGATTTTATGATTTTATCAGTATTTGTTATGGATTTACAGTATCCTAAAGTATCCGTAGAAATAATAATGTGGGTAAAAACGCAAACTTAAAACTTATGTGTTTCTTTTTTACTTTTGAGAATTTTGGTTGTGAACATACGGTTTTCATTTTAATTTGAATAATACTGAACCGATAGCCAAAATTGTGTATCTATAGGTAGCTAGATATGCGTAGGTACGATAAATCAAAAATAATTGTCTGTAACTACAATTTTGAAAAAGTTATAAGCGCCGCCATATGTGTGTTTACATTCTGCATTGCTTTGAATAAATAAATATTGTTTTTGTTTATATTTCAAAAACTATTGATCTGAATTTTGCAATAAAAGTATATATTGACTTCTGTTAGCGTCTACTATGGGTAGTAAACAAAATACTTTAATAAAAAGTTTGAGAAGAGAGTGGGTAACGAATGGCGAACTGATCTGTAAAATTTCAGAGCAGTGCCTTCTAACAACTCTGAAAAACCTCTCAACAGTACACTTTCACACACATCTCTTGCTAACTTAATTTCGTTCACTCGATTCAAAAATTCAACAACACACGTATCACCACTATACTTCAGTCCCCAGGACTTCAAATTGGAGTTGTAACTGTTATTAATTGCATATGTTACCTGGGTGACTGGTACATGACTGTTTTGTGTCGAGTGCCTTTGTTTCATAAATGGAATATACTTGTCACCGTCTGTGGCTGGATCTATAACACTAGTGCTAGGATTTGTGTGGATATTTTTGCATAATGGCGACTGGATTGTTCCTTGAGCCATCCTCACATCGGTATTGACATAATTCATTTCTTCTGAATCTGAAACAGGTATATCTATTAAGCTCTGTGAATTTTGGAGTTCTGGTTGAGGTGAATCTGACGTTTGCTCCGCTGTTAACTTACGGTCAACAGACGGTGTACTATACATCTTTACAAGAAAAATTGTTACACAAATTCAATAACACAATTGTGAAAATACCTACTTCTACAGTAGATTAAATTGTAATCTTTTGTTTATAAATTCCAACATACACCTTTGCACAAGATAAAATTGGTTTGTTTTTAAGTTAAATTCTAAGTAAATAATTGTTCGGGCGCCATTTGTCATAAGAAAATTAAATTTTTGGAGAAGAGAAATAAATTTTTTGCAAAGTTACAATATGTTGGAATAATATTTAAATAAGCTGATTGCTATTGTTTCGATGGAAGATAATGACGAGAAAACTTGGGAAAATAAAATAAATGAAAGGAGGTTATCTGATGGATCCTTTGCTGATGGTGTCTTCTGCAGGATCATCCGATTCTCGAACGCTTCATGGAGCTCCTCCAGTGAAATGACATTGCCTTGTCTTCAAAGCTTCAAATGAGAATTTCGCTCGAGTTCCTTAGTTTGGTGACCGCATGGCGCGTCACAAAATAATTCTTGAAAGTTGGAGTTTTACGTCATCTCAGACGGAAATATGGACCTGGTGTCCCCTGCGGGATCGGCGTTGGCTCCCTCAGGTCATTCTCTTCTCAAAAAGATGTAAAAAAATCCAAAAGGTGATTCACCCCGTAACACGCGCAACGGCGGCTCCGACGTGAATGTCTATTTTTCAAAATGGTCTCCTCGATCTAGCTTCTCTTTCTCGCTTATGGAAGAATTCTTCGAGTGCGAGCGAGTCAGCGTATATGACGTCATGTCGTAATACGGCTTCCAACAGATAACCAAATATTTTGTATAAAGCTATCCGATAGATTCTAAATTTGAAACTAATTTTATTACTAGTTTACAATTCCAAAATAAATGCTTAAAAAATCCTAATTTGTTATTTAAATACAATTTTGATAATTAATTTCACACCAACATTTTATGTTGGTTTCTGATATATTTTATGGAGCAAAGCACAAGCCATCCTGTGCGCCAATTTGCAAAATGGGAGCTAATAAAATAAAGTAATAATATAATTTAAAGATTATATGACAGCGCGTATAAAAAAAAACAAATGAAAACAACATACTTACCTACAGTCGAATTGAGACCCTTCCATTTTTGTCAATTGGTTGGTTGAATTGGGATAAATATTGGGATAAGGTTTTTTTTTGTTAAGTTTTCAACCGACTTCAAAAAGGAGGTTCTCAATTCGACTGTATGTTTTTTTTTGTATGTATGTTACGCGATTACTCCGCCAATTATGAACTGATGTAGATAATTATTTTTTTGTTTGGTAGGTCACACTTCAGAGGTAGTCCCATATAAATTTTATCCAAATCGATTCAGTACTTTGCTTTTTAAATCAAAATTACTAGAAAATATGAAGATGTCATCAAGTTGATGTCGGTTGTATTTTTATTTAAAAAGCGTGCATTATACGTGCGTGGTTTTGTGGCGTGTATTATATGAATAAAAACTTGCTGGAATATTTTTTTTCTAAACCGTTCTTATTCTCAGTAATTTCACCTCTTCCGATTTTTCATTACTAACCAACTATATTCAGGGATTTTATGTATTCAAAACTGTTGGAATACGCGAGCGAGAGACCAGCGCGCAGTATCCTGGATCTTGACCGCTCGACTCGAAATGGTGAGGTCGGGGGTTCAAACCTCGGGCCGCACCAATGAGGAAAAGGAAAATAACATGAAGAAACCTAAGCTGCTTACGTCCGCATAGAAATTTAATGGCGTATGCGAATCCAAAAATCTGTAACTAGACTAGCTTAGAAGTGGATATGGTCACTGAAGAGAGACGTGAATAGAACGGAAAAGTGACGCGTTGCGCTAGCCGGGCATACGTGCATGTATATTATATTTATAGACTGAGAATACACAAAAAGAAAATTCTATTGGACGCGTAGGAAACCAAACCACATTGGATCGTAATTAGATCTATTTCAAAATGTTACAAAATGGCATTTCGAGTGTTTACTTCAAACGCGTGACTAGTGATTGGCATTGTCTAAATGTAGTGACAATACGATTGGGGAGACACGAGTCCGTCACCTATTAATATCACTGAAGTGGTAGGGGCGCTTTTCTGTGATGAATATTGTGTGAAAGTAGAAACAGGGTAGATGACTGATGTTTACACGTTGGAACCAATAGCTTTGATGAAGAATTTAAGTAAATATAGTATGTTTATTGATTAAAAAAATTAAATCGGCTAATAATGTTCTGATATATGATCGTTTAAAGTTTTTTTAGAGACAACTCTGTCCTTTCCCACAAAATAAAAAATTACGTCACGCCTTACTTGTCAGAATAGAATTTATATGGCGTACAGAGAAGTGACGTCACGATTTGCTGTTTCTTCTCTCTGTCTAGCATGATATTAAAATGCTTATAAGTTGCTTATTTTTGATCAGATTTTCATTTTCTTTTCATTAATCAGCTATATTTATGGGCCACATTTTAATAGGACAATAAAAAAAACCAGTCATCTAGCCTATTGCTTTACAACATTGTTTTGACAGCCGTTCCCTAAGAAGTTTTCGCTTTTCTGAGGGCCCCATCGCCCTTCGAAAGAAGTCTTATCATGCAGTACTTACAAAATGACGTCAGTATTACTAGTTTACATATATTAATTTAATGTAATTTTCTTTCTTTTGTTATAGTGTAATTTTAATTTGATATTTTAATTTAATGTATTTCATAATTTAATTGATATGGACTTTTTAATGTCTGAAATAAATATTATTATTATTATAAGCATAGGACGAACTTCTGATAACGAACATAAAATATTTCCTAAAAATCGCGAATATAGGTCGCAATTATTGATGCAGAATAAATCGACCAAAACATTATTACCAAAAAGGTTCAATTAAAAATAATATCAATTCAACACAAACCTTTTCAACCGTGATCGATGGACCCTTGAAATCAATGCCTTGTTGCGTTCCCATGTTATTTCTTAATCAAAGAGTTTACAAAAATATTTTTTATGTACCATTATTAGGTGCCTATACTATACTGCGTTCCAGTTTTAAGATATACTGTAGAAAACACACAAGTTATATTTTATTATTTAAAAGCGAAAATCAAATCAGTCACTCAAATATTCATTATTCACTGACTAAACATGAAATCTCGAAAACTACTTGATCCCCGAAGCTGAAGTTTGCCAGGTAGGTAGTTTTTTTTTTTTTTTTCTTAGTTCTTGGCATCGCACGTTGTGCATTCTGCCAGTGTCAAGTTTATGATTTTTTCAAGTATTTATATGAAAATCAAGTCAAATATGTCATGATATCACAGTCAGTCACACGAAATTAGTCATAGTCGAGTCCAAGTCATACCCTAGTAAAGTTGTGGCGACTTTACTATGAGCTTCTATGGAGTTTTGAAAACAACACAAAAAGACATGTTTCACCACAGTATATCACTTTCCCACACTCGTGCATGTAATTCAACACTCAATGAATAAAACACCACCATTTTTAATCATTAATTCGCGAAAAAACACAAGTTTAAGAAAATAATAGAATGCAACGACATGATTTTTCCGTGTTCCCGCCAAAACTCCGGTAGGTAGTTTATAGGTAGGAGACGTCAGCTAAGAAGCGGATTTTGCGACAGGGCTGAATTAAGAGGGTGAATTGGGGGATGTAACTTTCTATGGAAGTTCTTTGTTTTTGAAGTTATAGTGATGAAAATTCGTATTTGCATAGTTCATTCAAAATAAAATATGATGCTTACTTTTTGACAGGGATGATTTAAGGGGGAGAAACGGGGGTTGAAACTTTATAAGGCTAACACGAAATGTCGAACACTACTTAATTTCTGAAGCTGAAATTTGGCAGGTAGGTAGTTTATAGGTAGGAAAGGTCGAACGAAGAAACGAATTTTGAGACAGGGCTGAATTAAGGGGGTAAAGGTAAGGGTATGCATTTTTTTATGGAAAGATCTTTGTTTTTGAAGTTATAGTTATGAAAATTGGTATTTGGATAGTTCATTCAAAATAAAATATGATGCTCTTAATACTTTTTGACAGGGATGATTTAAGGGGGAGAAACGGGGGTTGAAACTTTATAAGGCTAAACACGAAATCTCGAAAACTACTTATTCTGTGAAGCTGAAATTTAGCAGGCAGGTAGTTTATAGGTAGGAGACGTCAGCTACGAACGGATTTTGCGACAGGGCTGAATTAAGGGGGTGGAACGGGGGATATAACTTTAAAGTTATTTGTTTTTGAAGTTATAGTAATGAAAATTGGTACCTAGTTGGGTACTTCGTACAAAATAAAATATGATATTTTTAATATTTTTGACTGGGATTATTTAAGGGGGTAAAGCGGGTGATTAAACTTTATAAAGCAAGGTCTTTATTTTTGAAGTTATAATGATGAACATTGATACTTAGATAGTTCATTCAAAATAAAAAAAAGTTATTTTCAATATTTTTTTGACAGGGCTGACTTAAGAGGGTGTAACGCGGGATGAAACTTTGTACGGGAAGTACTTGGTTTTTAAAGGTATAGTGATAACAACATTACAGGCAATTTTTTTATTATCATCTTCGCCGTTTTTCTTCGTCGCGCGGGTGGAACCGCGGGGCACAGCTAATATTACATAGTACGTATGTAATATTAGCTGTGCCCCGAATGTCGAATTGATAACTTGCTTTTTTTTAAGTCGGTTTAAAATGGGTATTTACCAGCGTGCGAAGCCGAGTCGGGTCAGCTAGTATACCTATAACTACAATCATAAATCGATTCAGTGCAAGCTAATTTCTACTCTATATTTTGTATCTCAGATCTGTGTTCTCTGTGTGCTCTCTGCACTGCACTTCTCTGCCCTCTTAACTTTTTTATTTGGTCCGAGATGTATATACAGAAAAATGAAACACCGAGACGTGCTCCAACTTAAATCACTAATGTCGTAAAACCTAATCGTAATCTTCTATATACCTACAAATTTTTTTCTGTGGTGGTGACATCTGCTTGTGACCAGTAACACCCTTCCCTTAATTAGTTTACAATTTACGAATCATTTAATCCTTATTCGTATTTGCTTAAAGTTCAAAACAAATATCATAGGTTAAAACTTCCTCAAAGTTGCAAAGTACATATTGGCATTATTGGAAAACTTAAATCCCTTGTTTCAAATATAGGATGGTATCAGAATACTTTATGAACCGATAATGTAAGTAAAGGCAAACTTAAACTTAAACATTAATAACTTGCGACCCTAAACCTTTTAAATAGTATCAAGTTACCAGAATGGTCTTAAAAGAGCCAGATAGTGTTTATTACTTAATGTGGGTATGTTACTTACTTAGTTCATCATCATCATCAGCCCGGAGACGTCCTCTGCTGAACGAAGGCTTCCCTCTTAGACCGCCACACTGTACGTCAACTTGCCATTTGCATCCACCGGTTGCCCGCGACTTTTACAATGTCGTCGGTCCACCTAGTGGGAGGCCTTCCTACGCTGCGTCTTCCGGTTCGCGGTCGCCACTCAAGAACCTTTCTTCCCCATCGGTTGTCAGTTCTTCGAGCGATGTGGTCTGCCCATTGCCACTTCAACTTGCAAACCTTGCGAGCTATGTCGGTAACTTTTACTTACTTAGTTAGTTTAGTTTTAATTTAGTTTCGCTACACTGACATAAAAAAAATGTTATAGCCTTTGCCAGTTGTTCAATCGCCAAGCACTAGAGTGTAAACATTACCTACTGGGTTTGAAGTTTCAGTTTGAAGGTTAATGTTACCAGAGAAATTACTGGGCATGAAGAGATTTGACATCTAATATCTCAGGCTGACGAATACTGCAGTACAGCGCAGGATTTTGTGTGCAAGTAATTCTGGCACTGCTATTGTTATGGACAGGCGTGATGATTACCACCAGGTGATCGTCTCGTTTGCAAGTTGAAGTGGCAATGGGCAGGCCACATCGCTCGAAGAACTGACAACCGATGTCGAAGAAAGGTTAGGGAACCTTTCTTCGACAAGGCCTCCCCTTGTAGTGTAACATTTTTTTTTGTTTCAGTCACAATGCAGTCGTCTGTGAGAGTTCTGGTTTCGTTAGTTTTGCTGTCATCAGCGCTGGCCAGCTACCGTAAGTACCTAGTTAATTTTCACACTTCTATAGGTACATTTTATGACCGATGTCTGACTTAATTTATTTTATTATTAAACCAATTCATTAATTTATTTTACTCTAGCACGCGTCGCTGTGTAGCTCAAAATTTAATTTCGAATTAGGGTTTGTTCTTTTCGGTTTTCCTAAACCACACCAGAGTAGTGTAATATTGGGCATTCTATCCCACCTCCCTCGTTTCACTCGCTCGGTGAGATTGAATACCCAATATTACAGAATTTATTTCTTGTTGGCAAAAACAGAACGAGTTTTTAATTTTGTGAGCGTTAAATTTTGTTTTAACCTGAATGCAAATGAAAATGATGCAAAATTTCATGTTTGGTATCCCTAGCTCACATTTTTTTTTTGTATAAGTATTTGTAATTTTTATTGACTGATAGGTAATAATTATAAACCAATGATGCTTAAAATTAACAAAAAGCATGCGTTTACGAAATAAAACAACAATTGAAGGGTTTTAAAAGTATAATCTGAGTGCTTTAGAAATTGGTTCTCGACACACAGAACATGTATTTTTCAAAGATAGCATACACTTTGCACAGGTTACTGCATGACCACAAGGTATGAAGCACATACACAATTCTTCAGTGAGGCAAATTGTACATGTCATGTTTTTGTAGTTATTTGTGTCTACACTAAGACTCTCAAATTGTTCAATAACCTTATTATATTCAACATTTTCACCTTTTATAATGTTTCTATTTTTGACACTTCTTACATAATTCTCGCCTTTTACAAATAAAACGTATGAACACTTCTGAAAATAACGGGCATGCTCTTCCCAAGGTTGATCTCCTGAGCTCCAGTCTTTCAGTCCACCATTACAAAAGTAACAACGAACTTTATCACTTTGTCCTGTGTAAAATAATCCTGCATCAGCCATGTCTTCTGGTTTCTGAGCTAAACCTTTTGGCCAAGAGTCAAAACTTCGCAAGCGTGCTGATTCCAGAGAATAACGAGGATGAGAAGGCAGCTTAAGCTCCATAATTATTATTAAAAATCACTGAAAATAAGTCACAACACGACTTACTCGCTGCGTTTTATCGACTGCAGTGTTACTAAGGACTTGAGTTCTTCATTTGATGCCTATAGCTACCATCTATCTACTTACATGAAAATTGTTCGACTCAAACAATAAATAAAACAATATTTAGGTACAAAAACATTTATTTAAGAAAAGTAATACATTTAGGATCTTAATTAACATACATTTAAAAGAAGAAGGTACATTATATAAACAAAAAATATTAATATTTATGAGAAGCTTAATTACATTTTCAAAAAAGTTGAATATTTTCACAATACCATTTTTTTATTATAATTACATTTTTTAAAGCACACACTTTTTTATGAAACATACAATTTAATAATGTTTCGTCTTCACCACTAAATCTTTTATACAATTCTACGAAGTTGGGACAATTTTTTACACTTATATCGATAACTGAACAATTGTTGCATATATTTTTAATCCATTTAATTTTTTCTGCCCCTTTTACAAGTATTGTCTTATTTTCCAAGTAAGGTGAAATTATTCTATTAAATTCTCTATAATCGATAAATCCTTCGTTCCAACGTGTGCCGCGATTATGTTCTATCCAAAGTACATGTTTTTTCTCAATAGGCATTAAATTTGAAAATTTATATGGTGGCTTTACTAAAAATGCTTGAGTATATTCTTCTGTTGCGAAGGCAAATTCACTGACTATTAAATTGTTAGAGATGTCTTTGAAACCTTGGACATCAACTATTAGTAATTTTGAATTCATGATATTTTCTTCACAATATTACTCAAAGGTTTGTACTCAACAATACAGTCGTTAAATATTAAACAGTATGCTGCAGTATTTTCAGGGAATTCTGTACTTGATTCAAGTTCGATGCGAACATCTATAGGCCCCGTTTTTAAAGTTTCGTTTTGACGCGAACAATCAATTACAAATAACGGAGCTTTCTTTTTAAACTCATCATAACTTAGCATTGGTTCGGGACGACGACCGTAATAAGACTGTTGAAATCGAGCGTACTGCTCGTATATTAATGCATATTTATCGTCTTGGAATTCTGTATTTATATTTTCATAAGGAAAATAACATGAGTTCAAAAATAATTTGACGTTTCTTAGATGACAGTGATCAAATTGAGACATATCAGCATCAAATTTACGTTTACGATTCGTTTGTAAGCCTATTATTACGTATCGGGGTTTTTCTGTTTGAGAAGAGGTTTTAATGCACCAAGTGTGCTTTGTTGTCTGCGGAAGTGCTGAATACTCATAAAGATCCCAGGTTCTAAACGCTATATTAATGGGACGATCTTTTTCTAAGCATTTCAGCAAGTTAATTCTTTCTCGATCTGATACTTTAATATGAGGAACTCGCCACAATATATGTTTAATATCTACACCCTGAACAACTTCTCCGGTTTGTAATTTTAACGAGTTGAGGCTTGTATTGCTCCGAAGTAAAATAAGTTCATGTTTACAATTCATGATTATTTTGTTGTAATCTTCTGCAAATCCCAAAATTTTGCTAAGAGGTATTGAAACCGAAAAGTTTCCTGCCCATCTTGTGGTGGTGCCTTCAATATTCCAACCCCAACTGATGGCCATCTTAGACTCATTATCATTCATGGATAAAAATGATTTTATGGTTGTAGTAATACCAGGATTTTTTATTTTATCTATTTCTATACCATTTATTTCATATCGTATTTCTTGAAAAAAGAAAAGTACTGCATTATTTGTAAAATGTACACTGCTTACTTTAGTTTTGGGTTCATTTTTGTAAACATCAACATTTCCCTCTAAATACAAAGTACTTGCTGAAGGTAATATATATAAATCCTGTTGGTTAATTGGTATCCGAATCTCATCATTTTCTCCGAAACTTGTTACGTAAGGCTTATACGAGTGGTATTCTATACTTTGAATGGAATTGTCTTGGATATGTGGTACATTGACATTTAATACACTCATTTTAATAATCCAATCAGCTTGAGAAACTTTTTATTTTCCTTTGTTAATTTAATTTTAGGTGTCTTTTTCTTGATGGCGTGCCTAGAAGTGATGAGTTTTAGGGCATTTACAGAGCTTTTATTGAAATCTATCATTTTTTCTTCAGGTGTAAATAGAGTTGAATATCTTCGCCTCTCAAATTGATAAGATTATTTCTTGAATCTACAATCCGTATTGAAATAGAACTGATAGAATTTTGATTTACAGGAAAATAAATAATATTTTTTGGGATTTCAATAATTCTGTAACCAGGAGGCACGTTAGGGGTAAACTCGTGAACAATGTGGCTTGGCTTTCCGTCCGTATATGATCCTCGTATAATATCACATTCGACCCTTAGCACAGTTGTCGGTAGAATGTTGACTGGAAACCGAGATTCGTTTAATATATTTGCTTTCAAGGTTTCTTCACCAAATCCAAATACTTTGGCAAGTAAAGGACTTTTTTCAAAATGAATATCTTTAGAACATATAATAGAAGTTCTTAGGGTGTTATTATTCGAACTTAAATTGAAACTACAGTCTAAAACATTTTCTTTTAGGTAATCACTAATATCAATGAGTTCATATGATCCTTCCGGTATTTCAACAACTTGATCATCGCCATAGTAAAATTTATTATTTTTACCATCAATGTTCGGAATAGAATTAAACGTAGAGAAATATAGCAACCCACATTCATATTCACCATCCAGTTGAAGGGCAGGCGAATAATTTGTAACCGATGTTGACGCCGAGCTTGATATAGATAGTGTGAGAGACATATTGCTACTGACAAATAAATAATATTCTCACCTATTTAAACGTTTCTTCCAAAAATGTCTTAAAAACTTTATACATAGATGTCCACAGTTAACAGTATCGAAATTTTGATATCTAGTGTAGTTATATAAAATATCTTCATATTTTAAATACTTAATTAGCTCCAAAGGTGGTTTAAGATCACCAAAACTATCGAAATACTCGCAATATTGTTTATCTTTTACGTATGCTACCCAGTGAGTTCCATTGTTATTGCTATCATCCAAATTAACAATGCCGCATTCAAATTGATTGGGTGATTTTGGTAACTTGTCTCTCATATAGACTCCTCTGAAATATGGTATGTCACTCGCATATTTCAATATATCTAAATCGGTAAGTGCATGCCTGGGTAGCCGTCTAATTAGTTTTTTGACGTTCTTAAGTACAATCCATTTCCTTTTTTATATGGCTTAATGTACATGCCTTTACCTAAAGCAATAGCTTCCATAGTTCTGTTATGTCTTTCAGCTTCTTGAAGACTTTTTTGGGATGATTTATAATCACTTACTGCTTTTGCTATACCAGCTGCACCTCCCGATAATGCGCCTATTGCAGATAAACCAGCAAATATGGGTATCAAAGGTAGTATTCCACCAGTTTTAGGAATTGGTATGACACGAGGTAAGCGAATTTTTTTGTTTGTAAATAACTTCTTAGCCACCAATTGAGCCATTTTAATAGCTGATGCACTATTTTTTGGTTTAAATTTCTTCAGATGTTTGCTTATTTTTCCAATAATGGATTTAAATTTTTTTACACCGGCACCTACTTTTACTTTTGTTTTCATTACTTTGTTAACTAACCATGATGCCACTTTTTCCCCCTTACTAGCGTCTTTTGCTATCATCCTTTTCTTAGCCATTTCTAGGAGCTGTATATCTGCTTTGTGCCGATCTTCTAATTTTTTGCAATTATCGTATGCTATGTCGTGTTGCTTACAAGCTTCGTCTAATCCGTTAATTCCTTTGTCACCACGCAATAAGCGTTCGCGTAACTTAGTACCAGGTCCACAATAATTATAACCTGGTAAATGTAGCTCGAATGGCAAATTATTGATAAGTTTATTCACAAGTCCACCTCCTTCCATTGATACAAGTATAATGATAGTTTATAGAGACATATGTTTGCTTATAAATATAAATTTAAACAAGAGCCGTTTTATCAATCCATGAATTCTCACTGTCATTGAAGCCTAACCATTTAACAAATAATTTGTTTCCATTTCTTCTTAAGACTTTTTCAACTAAATAAATACCAGGGTGTTGCGTCTTCATAAGTTCTTGTTCATAAAACGTTCCTAGTATGTTTTGTTTTCGTTTATCTTGTATTTGATATGTTATAGGCTCTGTATCGTTTACTTTCACAACTGAGAAAAGTTCAGTAGACCAGTTAGGAGTAAATCCTTTTGCGAAAATTCCCTTATATTTACTAACTCTCACTTGATCTCCAACGTTAAATTTAGCTTTATTAGAATTAGGAACTGAATAAGATTTTAAAATATTTTTTAAAACATGCATTTCATTTAACGAGTTAACTTCTGATGGCTTGAACTTTGTAATACGATGCACTGTCTGATTATACTCAGACGTAATTTTTTGCAATGGTTTCCCAATCCACTTGTAGTTTCCAACTATATGAAAGTTTTTATATAATTTATTCTTCAATGTTCTGATAAAGCGTTCTACAATAGAAGCTTTTTTGACAGAATATGTGGAATAATGGTTTATTTTATTTTTCTTCATTAAACTTTTAAAGAAATCATTATAAAATTCTGTTCCTAAATCAGTCTGTAAATTTTTAGGTTTACGTCTTTGACTCAAAATTGTATTGAATGCTGTCGTGATTTCATTTTTAGTCTTATTTTTTACTGGACTAGTCCAAACAAATTTAGAAAATGTATCAATAACGACTAAAACAAATGTATACCCATTGTTGTCTTTCTTAAAATTTTTAATATCAATCAAATCAGCCTGCCACAAATCATCTATTCCTTTAAGTATTACATGACGACGTTTAAAGTTTTTTCTGGCTTGTCGGTGAATTTCGTTTACTATTCCTTGTTTGCTCATTTTTTGGCACAAAACTGTTAATGGAATTTCCTTGTTCGTTTTCCTTGAGCACTTTGTCTTGTAACTGAAGTTGTAACGTGTTGATTAGGCTTTTTATAATTTCTAACTGATTATCTATTTCGCTTTTCGTATACAAATTAGAAACAATTTTATCAACATATTGCTTATTTATAGCATCATCGTTAGTTACCGGAGTTTTCAATATTTTTAGGCTGTATAATTTAAGGTCATGTTCACCGCTCAAAGCTTGAACTATTTTTTTGTCAAACAAGTTAGATGATTCCATTGAGCGCATCCGCTTGTGAACATGATGACCGAATTTATCAATATTCATAATGTATTAATCAGTTGGAAACTTGGAAAAGACTGGGACATGAGTTTTTGTTCAACATATTTTATAATTAATGAATAACGCCAGCTTCACTTAATTCTTCTATAATGGAAATGATTTCATTATCTAATCCAGTGTTTCCAGCATCTCGAGAAGCAATTAATAGTTTTAATCTCTCAACTAGTTCATTCGGATCATCCCAATAAACAAAGTCTACGTTTGGTTTTACTTTTTTCATCAACGATAATCCGGTACCTTGCACGAGACTTTCAGTACTAGTATGTTCTTTTGAATATTTGAATAATGGCTTAATAATAGTTAAGTATTTATTGCCTTTATTACTCTTAATAGGTTTCTTTGGATTAAAGTCACGCCGATGAGCATTTGTTTCTAATAAAATATTTTTGTAATTATCTAAATCGGCACTCGTTATAACAGTCGAATTGGGAATCTTTTTAAATAATAGTTCATGCATTCCTGGTGTTTTGTAGTACATAGAAGTACCTAAATACAGTTTATCGGAAGTAACAGTAAGTCGTATATTTCCAATTTTTAGTTTTCCACGTTCTAACCTAGCACCATAAGGAACATCATCGAAAACTTCAGAAGATAGAGACCAAGCATGATTATCAGAGTCTAATGATTTAAAAGAGAACCCGCTCTCATCCTTGTCTTCATTGTTTTCAATACTATCGGATTCATCAGAAATTGCTTCAACGTATTCCAATTTGTCGCCGATACTTTCTTCAATATTAGTAGGATTAACACTTTCGTCAAAATTATTTAAAGAATTATCCTGGTCTTCGCTCTTTTGTCGTTTAATTTTACGCTGGTATTGCGTTTTTTTATAACCTTCATTTATTGAGGCAATTTTTTGTAGAGGTCTTGTTATTGGTTTCAACACATTTTCAATAGCGATATTGCTATCTATTTCAAAATTTCGCATTTGTTTTACTTTTTTCTTAACGCTCTCAGCTGATTTAATAATTTGTTCTTTTAATTGCTTTTCAGCATTCATTTTGTTCTAAAGACTGCACTCGTCGAAGACAGAACTAAAAATGAACATTGCAGGACATTTGCTTAATTATTAGTACTTACTCTATTCGAATACAACAAATGTATCAAAGTTTTTTCTATAGCGGCCCTTATTTTTATCACAATCCTTATTTATAACTAAAAAGCTGTACGGAACTCTCCATATTTCTGTACATAACATGCGAAATTCTTTCCAAGTCATATCACCATTTACGTGCTCGTCGTATACATGGCGCAAATTGACGTCGTCTTGTTTGAAAAGAATTATAAGATTGGCATTGTCTCGAATGAGATGTTTCGGTATTTTAGTATATGTCTGATTTAAATAGAAAGCATCAATGTTTTTATGTCTTCCCATGCAAAAATAATCACGTATATTATTCTGGTTCTCACAAGATACATCGTCAAAAACTATGATAGAATTAGATTTAGCTTCTACAGAACCTATGACATGCTCATTTTCTTTAAATTTTGCAAACGTTACATTAGGAACCAATTTCAACACATTTTCTAGAAATATGTACTTAGGTTGATACAATGTTTTAGAATAAACATAAACATTTGTAAATTTTAAACCGTTCTTATGTATTAGTAGACCTATCAACAAATTTGTTTTGCCACAGTTGGATGGGCCGCAAATTAAACACCGAATTGTATTTGGTAAAAGCTTTCCATGTTTGTGCGCGTTTTTTATTTTATTTGCAATGCAAATATTGGGCAAGCATAAGGAATCAGGCTGCTTTACAAATAACATGTTCATACGGTTAAGGCTACCAATAAAACATAAGTGTTATTTTAATGAGTTGGAACTTATATACTTAATGCAAAATATAATTGTTATATATTATTCAAACATAAATAGCTTGAATCATACGGCCTTAATAATTAGTAAAAAAAGATGTATTTATGTATGTATTTGTATAATAATTATATCACATTTATTTATTACAATGGTACCTAATATTATACATTATAGATCAATTACTCTGACTTATTAATCAAGTAAAATTAATCTAACTTATCTTTAAACTTACAAATGCTAGTCTTCGCGAAGTTTTTTAGACACTTTACTTATAAGGGTTTCGGTTAAATTTAAAACTTCGTCGAGAAAAGGATCAACTACGACATGCTGTAGCTTCACCGTTTCACTGTATGAATTAGTAATTGAATCGAAATCATAAACTTGAAGTTTTATGATTTTGCGTCCTCTAATTGCCGATTTACTGATAATATAAGATGCCATCTCCATTTGATTCCTTTTTCTTCCTTTTTTTGCAGGAGATTTTAATTCAGTTGCACTCGTTCTGGCTGCGTCTCTAATTTGTTCTGCTCTTTGTTCCTTTTCAAATTCATCCCATCCAGCAAGAGGATCTTGTGCACACTGTAGAAATGAGTCAGAATCAAATTGGGCCATATTATCTGAAATAAAACAATTTTATTAATAATTATTTTATATCGCAATACTAATTATTATATAATTCAACATTAAAAGTCATACATACCAGATAGAAGAAGTAAATGAGTATAACAGACTGTTAAACTTTAGCACGAGCAGTTGTGATTTAAAAATCTTAAATCAAATTAACCATGAGTCAACCAGCACCACCTTCTTTCTTGAATCAATACTCTACAATGAATGATTTTAAGCTGCGAGGACTATGAAACGTAATGCAATGCAGCTGTACCTACGTACCTGTCATAAATCGCTAGCTCGCTTGAACGCAAACAAGTTTGGACATGCTCTGTATCAGATTATTACCTAATGCTTAATAAGCATTTGTCACCGCTATCTCATGTTCAAGCAAATAAGTTAAAACTTGCTTTTACTAGGAATTAGCCTAACCTGGTTTGTTGATACAGGATAATTTAACAAATAAATACAAAGTAATAAACACATATTATAATTTTATTCATAAAACTTACACTATTACACAAAGTACATAACTAAAATTTTGAAATATAGTGTTTTATTATTCTAAAGAATTCTGTTTTTCTTACATTTATTTTACACCAACACAACTATATAACTAACATCATAACTCTACGGCAACACCTATAATTATACACACATTTACACACATATTTTTTGCATTTTAGTGCACATTTGATTCTTTCCCAAAAATAATAGAGCTGTTGCCCCAAGCTTTTGTAGATACTTTATCTGGAGAAATTAAACGTTTGTCATCGCTGGAAGACAGCGCTATCTTTCTTACTTTCTGTGTAAAAATCTCATGCTTTATCGATTTGAAAAGAACGTTAGTCGCTCTCAAAACGTCTCCCTCACATAGAGTTCGTTTATAATCCGATAACTCTAGATCGTTAACTACGGATTTCTTTACACCTTTTGCTTTTTTAATTGTAATATCCGCAGTCTTAACGCAGTATAGTTTTGAACGAAGACCTATGAACTCAGTTATCATTTCCCCCCCCATTTCATCCTTAAAAAGCCCAGGAACTTTTTTATTTTTAAGAAGTATGTTAAACTCATTATTTATGGGATAGTTACTGGTATCAAAATACGAAATGAAATTTCGTATTAAATCTTGATAGAAATCTTTTGTTTCAATATGATATATGAAGCTATCTGTGTCTGTGTAGCACATTTTTACACGGTCATCATAGACAGGTCTAATCACGGAATAGTGAAAGTCATACATGTGACTCTTTGACAGTTCGAGCACAGCAAAACCAATGTAGATTGGTTTGTCTAATATAATGCGATCTGGCTTCAATTGCACGGCAACCAAATTTTCAGTGAAAACGGATGCACTGTGAAAATGTGGACTTGCTATTAATTTTGAAGCCGTGGTTTTTTTCTTAGTGGTATTTTTTTTGTCTCTCCATTCATTTACTAATTTAACATTAACTCGTTTTTCATTGTTTTCTAACGTTTTTCCAAAAATACTATTGTTCAGCAGCTTGAAAAAGTCTTGCTCAAATGTTGACGTTGCCTGTTGACGTAATTGCGTGTTTAGATCTATATATTTCTTCAAATAGGGGCTTTGTACAAATTTTATCACTCTATGTATTTTATTTAATATCAAACCATGCTTCAAACAAGTTTTTAAATGAATGTAATGAATAACATACAGATGCTTGTCATATAAATTCGGCACAAGCTTTTCAGTTTTTCCGCCCGGAGGAATGCATTTTTCAGGACAAAATGGAAGATCGTTATGTATGTTATGTAATTCTCTCGGATAAATTAAATCGACTTCAAGTATGAAACCGTATGCGGAATCATCAGGGATTTCAGTGAACTCCAAAGAATCGATTTCATTTTGATCCATGAATGCGAAATTAGATAATGGTAAATACTGACACATACTGTATCCATATAAATTGTTGCAATCAAGATAAACGACATAAGAGTTTTTTTTTGATGGGTCATAGTCGGGTAAATATTTATTATTGGCTTCTACGTGTCTATGAGAACACATGCATATTCCCCCTCGAATACCACTCTGAATCATTCTTAGCATCGTTAAATCATCAATGAGTTCGAGTTGGACGCCTGTTTTTAAAAGCATTGCATCAAATGACAAGCTCGGTGCAGTTAGATAAAATGCGGGATCAAGATTGTAATGACGTTTGCATGTTTTCCTAAAATTTTCAAAAATATCGGTTAGTAAAAGCACATCTGTTTTTAAATACAAATCTGTATACTGTCCCAAATCATTAATTTTAAACTCTGTCCAAACTGATTGCGCATGCTCATAGTCCTCGTTGGATATGTGCTCATTTGTTAGAGAACTGTAAAAACAGTCTTTAGAGGGAAGACATCGTTCTTCGTAACGCTCCCAGTTATCCATGTACTCATAAGGATACACGCCTTTACGCACAAGTAGTTGGAATTTTTCGTCGTCATGATAAAAATCATGTAAATTTTTGAAGTTATCTTTATGCAGAGTCTTTGTTAGTTTGTCTAAACTTGCTCCCAAGAATTTCAGTGAATCAACAAACCGAAGTTGAATATATTTATTTTTAGAAACTGCAATAATTTTCGTAAACGAAATATAGTTTTCCTTGGTTTTCGGAAGAATTTTAATGGCACCTGGAGCTTCTCCTAATTTTTTTATGAACAAGTGGCAATCATAGCCTGACAAATTGTGAAAAAATATGGGCACAAACGAAGGTCGTTTAAATTGCAAATTGCAAACGCTGTGTGCTGCGCCGCGATAACAACCAGTGATATGACAGTGATCTCGAACTTTATCAAAAAACATAAAATGATTGCAAATATGACATCGAGTGGCATTTTGGAAACTGGTTGCATCAGTTTCAGTGATAATCATTGGAGCAACATCATCTAAAATCTTATGAATCTCGAGCATGTCTTCAAATACACATTTAACGAATTTTTCAACGCAATCAGGACCGCGATGTGATACATAGCGGTTCAAGCTTTCATCGACACAGCAAACAATGTAATAAGCAAATGCTGCTGCCGTGTGATGATTCAGAGTAGATGTGTTACGAGTGCTATCGTCACTGTAGTCTGGTTCTAATAATGATTCAAAATCAGCATAAATTACAAACGGAACGTTTTGCTTACGTTCGAAATGTTTAAATTGAATCACCGAACCTTTATCTGGTAATACAGTCACTACACCCCCACAGACATGATTATCTAGCTCTTCGTTCTTAGAAAAAAATACTAAGCATGTTTCACAAAAGTATAACTTTCCGTGGTGTCTAGTCACTTGGCTTCTAACGAGCTTAGGCAAGCTTTTAATTAAGCAGTAATGTTGTGTTTCAGAATCATTTTCTAGCAACAATAAATGAATAGTCTTCCTATGCTTCTTTTTATTTTCATCAGATTTGTACAATGGACCCACAATAGTCTTATTATTTTTTAACCCGTACACAATGAACCTCAGCTGTGGGTTATTAATCTCAAATACTTTTATGTCAGAAAATGTCACCGGGAACTGCATATCACTTACGTTCAATACTGTCCGAAAATCAGGATAAGATGAAATCCGCTCAGGGTGAGACTTAGCAGGATATAACGCAGCTGTGACTGACCAAAAAAAACAAAAATTGTCTTTATTTTCAATATTTAGGCAAGCTTTTTTATTTTTTATTTTTTGTGGTAGTTGAATATAACTGGAACCACGCAATGGTTCATATTTATTAATATTAACTTCCAAATGAGTGTTGTGTAAAAATGACCATCCTGAGTCTTGATGTTCAAATGACTCTACCTTTTCTTTTAATAAACTTACTATCTCTGCAAAAAAAATATCAAAATTATAGTTTTTGGTTATAATAGTATTTTTAGTTAAAAACGATTTCATTTCTTCCGTGTTATTTTTAAACAAAATAAATTTTGCAAAGTACTCTAAATTTATTTTAAAGCATATATGTTTATCAAGACACCTGTTAAGAAGAGTCTTTACTTTGTCATGAATTGAATTAAAAAAAGCATCGAATGAACCAAGAACATGTTCGCTAGCTAATAGCCTGTAACTGATGATGCGATTGCGGAATGCTGACGAGACAATATCAACACCTTCGCTATGACGTTCAACAAAGTTATTATTATTTTTTCTATGAGCGTTACTTCGTAAGTGACCAATCCACGACTTTATATGCACCGATGCACTACAAAATGTGCAGTAAGGCATCTTTGTTAGATAACTTATGTTAAAAAGATTTTGCTCTTACGTCTTATTTTATTTTCAAACTACCCTAAGAGATTTAAAGAAACAACTTAATATAAGAAAACCTCATCACAAATAAACCCTAATAAACTTTATGATAGCAAAAAGTGCCTTAGTAGGACTTCTAAAAATATTTTACTGTCTTGTGGTTTCTGAAAATGTTATAAACATTTTCCTAAAAAACCCCTACCACGAGAGACATAAAGAAAACTTAGTAAAATATCCTAAGGTATGCCTAGTAGCACGCTAGGTATAATTAAAATTACTGTTTATATTAATTATTATCAAATCTTTTAAATTTATTTTCAATCTTTGTACAAAACGGGTTCATGGTCTTTAAAAATGCTATAAGCATGCTGCATAAACACTTGTAATTTCTCCCACGGTGGGGAGCCCTCAGCAGCTTGTAGTTTTAGTGTCACTAAGGACTTTTTGTATAAAGTTTGCGGGGGTACGTTCAGCACATCGTCTGCGTTATAAATTTTTATATCTATAAAAAAGGCTCCTTCTCCAATGATAGCAGCCCGTCTTTGGCGGCCAGACGCAACACGGCTGGTGAACGATGACCAGAGCGCCTTTTTTCTATCTTCTGTAATGCCCGCAGCCTTCTCTTCCGCTCGTAGTATTTTGAAAATGTCTTGTTTTTTGTTTCTGTAACAACACGAGTACATTAAATCAAAATTAAGATAGTATCTTCAGTCAAGTACGTAGAAGTCTTGAGTTAGTTTGTCTACTAAACAGTTTTTTTTGTGCAATACTAAGTAAAAGAAGTCAAATGGTAATAACAATGGTTAACAAAGAATGTATAAAACACATATGTAAGTACTTATTTTAAAAACGTACCGGCTAGAAGAAGGAGTTTGTTTCTTTGTCTTCGGTTTGGTTTTCTTAGTTAAAGATTCTGCGACCGCCACTTCTTGATGGCCTTCTTCGGACTCGGTATCGGATCTAAAACATAATTTGGTTACAACAAAACTATGTAACTACTTATGTTACAAGAAAAATAAATTAAAATTATAAATGTGTGGATAGTTACCTAATCACCTGACTCGTTCTTCCCTTCTTTGACTTGCTGGACACTCTAGCAGCTGGCTGGTTTTTGGATTTTTTCTGCGGTGGTGGCGCTGATGACTCTTTATCAGAGTCTGAATCGGACCTAAAATATAATTTATATTATTAGACAACAAAAAAAATGATGACTAACGAGAGATAGCGTTTAATTTTTGTGTACACGAAACCATAGAAGATAAACTTACGAACTATGTGTTATTTATTTGCATGTAAATGTGGATAATTACCCAAATAGTTGGCTGAGTCTGGCACTGCTTGTCTTGCTCGGTGCAGCTACGTTGCGCTTCGTCGGTTTTTTTTGCGTTGACGGTGCTGGAGTGGAAGCTGAATCGTATTCTGAGTCCGACCTGAAAATTACAAGATTGCGTATTGAAGAAAATCCTGTAAAAGTTTTCGGTAGGTAAGGTACAAACAAATTAAATGAATCAATAAAATTAGTACCTATAGAAAGTTAAAGAAATTTAAATAAAATACTTACTTACATTTTAGACTGGTTTTTAGTTGACTGAGGCGTGCACTGGCAATTTTCTTGAAAATAATGATGTTTTTTGACGAAAACAGCGTATTTAAGGTAATCAATATTGCATCGTTTGCAAAAAAACCTTACAATTATAAATCATTTATCTCACCTTTACGAATCATACAAATACGAACTATATTTGTATAGAGCGAAATTGTAAATTCCATTGTTGGTAAATATCTGATTAGATATTAGATTAGCTTCAACAAGGAGAGAAAAGGATAAATGCAATTTTTTTAGACTATGCAAAAATGAATTATGTCTTTATCTATAAATTATTTCAAAGACACCAAACACCGCTTCCGCGAAATAAACACACACGAGCTGTTAATAAATGCGCGTGAAATTCATATTGGGTAAGTAGACATCCGCTAGCCCTAGTGTTAGAATTTCAATCGTATTTTTCATACCTAATGTATAGCATAATCAGCCTGTTTAATTGTCCACTGCTGGACTTAGGCCTACTTTCGAATGGCGAATCATAATTATCCACCGCGCTGGCCCAGTTACGGGTTGGTGAATTTACATACGGCATTTAATTTCTTCTTCTTATAAATAAGCCATATTTATAAAAATATCTCATAATACGAGTACTTTTTTAACTATTTAGGTATTAGTCTCATGTATTATAATGTTCAGGCCGCGAACCGGAAGACGCAGCGTAGGAAGGCCTCCCACTAGGTGGACCGACGACATTGTAAAAGTCGCGGGCAACCGGTGGATGCAAATGGCAGGTTAGGTACAGTGTGGCGGTCTAAGGGGGAGGCCTTCGTTCAGCAGTGGACGTCTCCGGGCTGATGATGATGATGATGATTATAATGTTAATAATGTTAATTTAACGCCCGTCTGCATAGTAAAAGAAAGCGACACGTAAGCTAAATATATTTACTTGAAGTGTCTACTCGGCAATAAAATTATAGTCAAAGAGACAGTGTACATGTCTTTTAGTTTTTTTTAAATATTTTTTTTTTATTGGATATAGGTTTGCGTTTAATCATATAAAACCTGCCTGAGATGTGGTGTAGGATGGAGTACGTTTACCTAGAAGGAACCTGTTCACTCTGGAATAAAAATGTCAAAATGAGAATGCATCAATTCTGCATGAATTAACAAGAAACTTAATATTTATCTTCGTGAATGCTGATTGAATATTTATATTTAATATTATCTTAAAACATATTTCAATATCGCTAGTTATACATAATTGAAGAACAACAAATGACGTAGTTAATATTTATTTTAAATTGTATGGCGAGCGATACATGAAATATTATAGCATATTAGTCTTCTAGGATGCCTCAAAACCAGGTACTATATCATCGTTAATGAACTCGTAAATAATAAGTAGTTTTTGCAAATGTTTTTGTTTTTGCACAGTGGCTCTTTGGCTAATTTAAGTTGTAATCCGGAGCCACATTGTTATTCTAATTTGCTAGTGAGTGCTACAAGTGTGAAACTTTCCCACGGTGGATTAATAAAGTGTGTGAAATAAAAATCCTGGAATATTATGTAATAAGTACCAAATTATCTAAAAATAAATTGGGTCACCGTTAAAATTGCACTGAGCTAAACAAAGTACGCCAATATATTCGGGTTTAATTTTATCGATGAAATTATTATTGTTTATAGAAAAAACTTTAATTTGTATACAAAGAAATGAATACATTTTTAAATATAACTATGTAAAAAGTAGAAAAAGCTATTAACATGGTTAGTGAAATAAATAGGTACATTTGGGAGTTTTTTTTTTTTACTAATAATTGTTTATTTTTCTATGTGTTATGGAGGACCTTAATATGCTAAACTTGATTTCTAGTGCATCCTTAAATCAATAAAGTTATGTTCACAATACTTGTCGGAGGACCTGATCCGAACCAGGACATGAAATTAATTCCTAAGGGTGAGCTCGAGCCAATCTGGTCATAATATTTTACTGATACTTACCAAGCTTTGTGATATGGAGGGCCTAGAGCCAAATACGTGGTTTAGAAATACGATTTTTACAAATTTATGTTTCTAAGGGTGACCTTGAGCCAATCTGGTCATATCACATTGTTAATGTCTGGTCAGCTCTATGTTATGGAGGAACCTGAGCCAAAACGTGGTTTAGGAAATTATTTCTAGGGGCTACCTCGAACCAATCTGGTCGACTTGTAACAATTGTGAGCATAATAAAATAAAATAAACTAAACAGGACGTGAAATTTAAGGTTTTAAACATAACACATCGATAATAACACATCAGTGTGTTTCCAGCGATAACTCATCATTAAGAAATCAACGTGAGTATTTAAATAAAAAATCATAAGCATCACCCACCAAATCTAACCCAAATGAACTTACATCTCACCAATTATTAAACAAATAAACTCCTTCGTATATCGTTTATGATTGCAGCTGTGACACAAACATTAAAAACTATTGATAAGCGCATCGACCTTGACCCATTTTATTTGAGCAGATAATTTTTTGCTAAGACAGCTGTCATTCTTGTAAGAATTATCTACTATTTATACAACATTATGATGACCACTAAAGTGCTGCTTTAAAATCTGTGTAAAATGAGTAATTTTGCAATATACTTAGCGTTATATTATTGTAGTACATATTTCCACTTCAATATTATTTAAAAGTGGTATTTAAAGGTGGTGCATGTAACACTTACAAAATTAACAAAAATGTGTTCTGTTTCTTCAACATGAAAGAAAGAAAGTTTTGTGATATTAGGTATTCAATCTCATCGAGCGAGCGAAACATGGAAGGTGAGTAATTTTTGCAATATATTTAGCGTTAGATTTAAATGAACAAATGTAATGCACAGAAAATTAAAAAACTCGTTCTGTTTTTGCCAACAAGAAATAAATTCTGTAATATTGGGTATTCAATCTCACCGAGCGAGTGAAACGAGGGAGGTGGGATAGAATGCCCAATATTACACTACTCACCAGGCCCCCGCGTGGGAACGTGATAAAGTTAGAATATGGTTACGTCTGTCTTGTTTTCGAGGGGGTAATAAGAGTGGATAGACGTTTATCACGGCTCGCGTGCTTGCGTCGTCGCGGGCGGGCTGTATTGATACGAAAAAAATAAACGGTCGAGTCATTTTCGTGTTTTTGCGAGACGCATGGAAATTGATAGATTTCAAGGAAAACTTGCGCAGTCTCCTAACTTTTCGCTTCTAGTCACTGCCTGCCTTACGTATATCGTCACTCCATGAGTCGCAGATTGTGTCGTGAACACGTGTCTTCCCCAGCTGTTACGAAGGTAGGTTCTTAAGTCTACGTAACGGTTAGATGATATCTAGAGTGAAGACAATATAGTGTACTTTCTATGGCGGAGACAGTGAATCGGCAAACGTAGTGTTGGACGCCCTAAGACTCGATGGAGTGGCGATATATCTACGTAGCACAGCTGGCAGTGATTGTAGGAGAGGCCGATATCCAGCAGTGGACTAAGGTTGGCCGATGATGATGATAATAAATTATTTATTTATGACTTTTTACCGTATACGTGCGTCAATTTATGAAAGATTCAAAGGCATATAGCCAGTGGAGAAAATTCAAGAATTTAGAAGAAGAAAAATAGTTTTTTTTTAAACTTTATACACTACTAGAGGTCGCCCGCGACTTCGTCCGCGTACGGAAGAAATTTGGCCCGCTCCCAACAGTCACCACTTTTTTAACCCCCCCTCCAAATTTCAAGTCTATACGACTAGCGGTTTGGGCTGTGCGTTGTCTGTCAGTCAGTCAGTCAGTCAATCAGTCAGGACAGAACCTTTTATATTTATAGAATCAGTGCGTATATAAGTTTTTTATAAAATAAATTTATCTTATCTTACCTTTTTTTTTTTTCACGGAAAAGAAAAAAAACACTTTAACTTCTCCCCAACAAATATCATGTTAAGATTAAGACTAGTTGTGTAGGGAAGCCTACGTTTCTGTCCTTTAAACCACTGTGATAATTGGCTAGTTTGCGGCGATCCCTCCTATTTACGGACCACAGATCAAAGGAGCTATCTTTTGTTTTCGTATGTAACCAAACTATATATCTCGAGACGAGTCTAATAATTTTCAAATTATCGTTGAACCAATATACATGCAAACAGCATACAAACATACAACCCCGACTTGCTCTCTTAGACTTAGAGACCTTTGATTCGTTTCGGCCTCTGCTTCACTATAATCGAATTCATAATTCGAAGGTAGTCCGGCTAATTATGAATTCGACTGACATTTCGAGTGTTGCTACTTTTTGGCAAAATTGAAATAGTGTTGTGATAAATAGTTATATAAGGTTGCCTTCAATGTTCAATACCGTTATTGACATTTCAAATTAATTACAGTTTCCCCTTCAGTTATATTAATGATGTTTCCTTAATTAGATTAGATTACTAATATTACTATTGATCAAGTTTAATACACACGTGATTAAATATTAACTGGTAATATCAGAGATATTAATTGCAGAGGATTGGATTAAGGGCTCAGGTCTGTGACAGGCCATGTGTCATGGCTTGATGGCTGGTAAATTGCAATATTTATAATATAGTAGGTGGCCGTGGTAGCCAAATTGGGCGACCGCTCGACTTGAAATCGTGATGTCGCGGGTTCAAAGCCAAGACTTACAATGAGCTCTTTTAAGTTTATGTAAGGATATTAATACCACTGGTTTTTCGGTGAAGGAAAACTTTGTGAGAAAACGTGCATACGTCCAAGGCAAAATTCAATGGCTTATGTGGACTTGGGTATGTCATAAAACTGCATCCTGAACCGCCGGAGGACGAGCAGCAGCGTCCTCTTAGTTACCGGTGGTGAGCATTCTGCGATCGCCAAGCCGCCTGCCAAGCGTGGGGATTATGGCATCCCGTCCCTATTAGGGAGAGGCCTTCGTCCAGCAGTGACTTGTTCCGGCTGTTGATTTGATGATGATGTGATGTGAATACCAACCACCAACACGCAACTGTGCCAGGGTGGTGGATATGGCCCAATCACCCTTGGAAGTTAAGCCTAAGTCCATCAGAGCACTATTAAAAAGGCTGATTATAAGGTACTAAGTTATTAATTAATGTTAGTGATTATATAACAACAGGAAAACTTACACCACAATTGTTGGATATAGCAAAAATCAATCTGTCTCACTTTGACCTGTATGAATTAATGCTCTCTCTTTCATATGTTTTATTTACAATTATTAACAAGAGACCTTTGTTCTTAAGGCCTTGGTTTCGTGAGCTTATAAAGCTAGTAGTTGCCCTATGGCGTCCCTGCGACCCGGTACAGTAGAGAGCACTCACACCTCTCCTGCTATTAATTCGAGTTAATAAACGAGTATGTTATGAAATCGTTAATGCGTCTTTCATTGGCTTCCATACATAACTCTAATAGGTTATGGGCCCAGTGAAATGAAATATAAAAAACACTTTAAGTGAAATAAAAACTTTGTGAACTCTGTCAGTGACAAGTGTTTGTGGTATTCCAAGCATTATTTGCTAAAACCAAAATAATGGAAAGCCAAAGGTTAAACCGAAATATTAAACCTTTTGATGGGGACAAATATAGTGTCTGGAAACTTAGAATACGAAATTTACTAAGTGAACTTGGTGTTTTAAAAATAATAGACAGTGATACTCCTGTGGAACTAGAAAGTGATAGTGTACTCACTATCACTAGAACTATGTGTGGCTAAAAACACTATAATTGAGTATTTGTCCGATTCGTTGCTCGGACTGACAAGTGATGAAAATATCACACCGAAGTAAATTTTCTTGAAGTTGGACTCTATTTACGAAAGAAAAAGCATCGCCACTCAACTTGCTTTACGAAAGCGCTTACTGAACTTAAAGCTGGCAAGTGATGAAACACTTTCAAGAATCCGATGATTTGATCACGGAGTTGCTGGCTGCAGGTGCAAAATTAGAAGAGATGGATAAAGTCACACACCTGTTTATGACTTTACCGAGCAGTTACGATGGAGTAATTACTGCTATTGAAACACTGACGGAGGATAACACCACACTGACATTTGTCAAGACAAGATTGCTTGACCAGGAAATTAAAATAATGAATGAAAGACGTGAAACAAACTCTAAAGTGCTGCAGGCACAAATGTTGACGAAAGAGGTACAGAAACCAATTGACAATCACAATAAATATAACAATAATCAACTAAGGAAACAGCAGTTTAAGAGAAAATTTAATAAAAACAAAAATGTTACCTGCCACCACTGTGGAAGAAAAGGACATTATAAAAGGAGATTGTTATTATAATAAAAGAGGTCAACAAGCTCAACAGCTTACCGAGAATAATAGAACTGTGCAGACCATCATACGTCTGGTCCTAATTCGTCGGATATCTCCGGGTTCGCTTTTATGGTTGGAGGCGAACAGTATGAAAGTCAAAAAGATGCAACAAGCTGGTACGAGTATGACTATCGTTTTTGGTAAAAACGGTGGTGTGGAGATATATATACGGCAAGAAGGGTAAGACAGCAAATAATGGTGAGTCTTTGAACAATTTAACTGGCATCAACTTTATGTTTGATAGACATGTTTTAAATGCTGGAAGCTCAGTAACAATTAAAGATCGTCCATAATAATAATGAATTGTGGCATCATAGACTATTATTGAGAAGACGAATTTCCTACAAATAAAAAGCAAGTGTATGTTTTCTAATTTAGAATGAATTGAAAACACTAAATTAACTGATACACTTTGTGAAGCTTGCATGGATGAAGGGCGTCATGTTTGACATTTGGTAGGTCGTAATCTTTAAAGTTATAAAAACGACCATTGTTTAAATGTGCACAGCGCGTGCGCCTGTGCGGTCCCATCACTCTTTCAACACTTGACGGCAAAAACTATTTCGTGATTTTTGTGGATGAACATACTTAATAGCCCTGTAAAGATGTTTTGTTTTTGCTGCGTTTCGATAAGTGTGAAGCTCATTTCGGTTTGAAAATTGTCAACCTCTATAGCAATAAAACGGTGGCGAGTATTTATTAAATAAAATTAAGGTTTTTTTTTGTATGTAAGAAGGTATTAGTTACAACTTAACAGTGTCATTTACTCAGTTTCTGACTGATTTGCCGAATGTATAATACGAACGGAACAGAACGTAGTCCGGTTTATTGCCATGGTACCTAGTGCTAAATTAGATAAAACGTTCTGGGGTGAGGCTGTGTTGAGTCCCACTAAAGCACTGAATGCGCGATGCGCTAACACACCATTTGATTGTGGCATGGTAGAAAGCCGTAACTATTTAAAGGTTTTCGGTTCAACTGTCTATTTTCATAGAAAGACTAGAAAGACCAAGTTTGATAACAAATCATTAAAAGCTATTTTGGTCGTGTATGAACCGAATGGTTAAGGTGTGAGATATGGTAAGAGAAAAGTTTGTGATAGTCAGAGATGTGATCTATTTCTTATAAAGTAGACCGTCGAAGTCTATGGGAATTTCAAGTGGAAATTCTGGTCACTCTGACACAAAAAACGGACACTCAAAGTTCGTGCAAATCTGATATATTGAAATCAGATCACTGCATGTCTGATTGGTAAAATCAGATGGTTCACAAACAGGCGTAATATCTGTACAATTAGGTCCACCGCCTAATAAATCTGCAGTTGAAACAGATTTGTGCACAGAAATTTCACATAAGTTGATTCTATAAATGAGCAGGGTTCTTGTGAAAAACAAGATAGAAGGAGTGAGAGGAATAAAAACTATTTGCCCTCTGAATCTGTATCTGTATCTGTATTCCTTGTAGGTATACTTCCTGTGTATCTTATATTTGTTGGGTGCCACTAGCTTACGTTGTACAACACCTGTCTTTTGATGAAATTAAATCCAGGGATGATAAGCTTTTATGAACTAGATACCTACCTATTTGATTTATACAAAAACTTTTTGTTAAAAATATTGTTGACTGTAAAGAACCTAACCATTTACAGTCTGTGTATGTCTGTATTCACTGTGAAAAATGATGAGTGTGGAAAACCTGAAAAATATAAAGCGCATAATATAGTTGCTCGCGATTTCAGTCAGGAATATAATTTAACTGACAATAATGAAACTTTTGCCTTAGTAGCTAGAAGATCAAGTTTCAGATGTATATTAGATTTTTGCAAATCAATTCAATTTGCTTGTCCATTATATCGCCTTTAATACGACGTTTTTGAATGGCAAACTATCGGAAGAATTACATGATACATGAACATTTCTGAAGAAATCTCATATGAAGGCAATTTAGTTTGCAAATTAAACAAAGCTAAGAATGTATGGATTAAAATATTCCGCGCGCTGTTGGTTTCAAATGTTTGAACAAACTTTGATGGAAAAGGGCTTTCGATACTCATCAGCTGATCGCTGCATTTATACTCTAGATGCAGGAAACATTTGTAAATTGTAAATACATTTTTATGTTGTGCTGTGTGTCAATGATGTCATTAGGTATTGTAATTGCTGATAATTATTATACCTTGAATAGTTTCAACAACTACTTGATGACCAATATATAATGGTAGATTTAAGAGACATACGATGTTTCGTCGATATATAAGCTGTACATATAGTCAGTATTAGAAAAGTTCAACCTGAGTGAGTCTGAGTAATAATTATGTCAGTCCTATAGCAAATAAAATTTATGAAATTTAAACTCAGATGAAACTACAAAGGCCCCTTGTATGAATCTGTTGGGATGCTTAGATACGTACTCTGTTCTCGTGGAGACCTGATCTTTTCTATAAACATCCTTAGTCGGTTTGCTAACAAAAGCGACCAAACATTATGGTCATGTTTAAAAAGGGTGTTACGTTACCTGAAAGGGACGATAGAATTAAAGCTGACCTATACCCGGGTTGAGTCGATTGATTGTAACGCAAATGATATGAGCGTGGACTTATATTGGGGTAGTGATGACTACAACGAAAAAGTACCACGACTTATTTGTTTCAACTGTTTGAACAATGCACAATATGCTGGCAAACAAAGCCATAAATAACGGCGGCTTCGTCTTGTGAAGCTGATTACATGGTTTTGTTTGAGTCTGTAAAAGAAGCTTTGTGGTTAAAGTCATGAGTGACCAGTATTAAAGTTGAGTTATTAAATTTATCAGGATAATTTGGGATGTATAAGCATTGGTAATAATTTGACAAATCACAAAAGATTGAATTATAAAATATATTTTTCAAGGGAACAGGTGAAAAATAATTCGCTTAAAACATTTATACTACCTACTGGCCCTACTGGTGATCAGTTGGCTGATATAATGAATCCTAACGAAGTAGTTGCCGACTGTGTGTGTTTTTCGACATTGAAAGAAAAACTTGCGCAAATTAAGTAAATGTTGTTAATTGTAATGAAGTCCATGATGTCTTGTAACATGTGTAAAATTATAAATACGATCTGTTTGATTAATGTTTATGAAATTAAATTAAGTAGATTAAAATGAAATGCTACTAAATTGGATTGGTCTGATTAGGTTTTTCTGGGTTTCCCTAATCCTGTGCAACAAATGTTGGACCATGATGAATGTACTCCCGGACAGAGCGGGAAGGTGTGAAGTGTCATTTTAATTGTAAATAGTTTTTCGAAAACGGTTTTTAAGGTAAGAGATTAATTTTGGAGGGGGCGTGTTGGATATAGCAAAAATCAATCTGTCTCACTTTGACCTGTATGAATTAATGCTCTCTCTTTCATATGTTTTATTTACAATTATTAACAAGAGACCTTTGTTCTTAAGGCCTTGGTTTCGTGAGCTTATAAAGCTAGTAGTTGCCCTATGGCGTCCCTGCGACCCGGTACAGTAGAGAGCACTCACACCTCTCCTGCTATTAATTCGAGTTAATAAACGAGTATGTTATGAAATCGTTAATGCGTCTTTCATTGGCTTCCATACATAACTCTAATAACAATAGGTACTTAATACTACTCAAAGTAATATTTATTATGTCAACTTACCTAACTTTTTTTACATTTTTAGTATACCACATTGATCAACAAAGCGGATTTCGCACCATTCGCTCGACTGTGTCCCACCTAAAACTCACCGGTTATCATTTATGCCCACCAAAAACATTGGTGTTCAATTAAAAAAATGTGTTGCAGACAGCAGCACCAAACTGCGAAGAGATGGAGTGTTGAACCTGTACCCCTTCCCGAGGGTAGGGCGAGCGTCTAGGAACACCTGGCAAGTGCCTCTCAACGAATTCTTCCTTGGAAAGGGCGTAGGTAAGAGAAGACCTTACTTCTACCTAAAACTTGATGTATGAATCTATACTCAATGTAAAACCTGGCACACTCTGAATTTTGGCATACGAGCCAAGCATACGGTACAATTAAATTAACAAATAGAGTTCAAATTAGTTTGCACTGAATACGACAATGGTCGACGTAGCAAAATTCATAACTCTATCTACGACGTAGCTTTTTACCACAACAATTTTTTCTTCTGCACATATAGTAAGTAACATAAAATTCGGAGTTTTGGCGGGAACACGGAAAAACCATGTCGTTGCATTCTATTATTTTCTGAAACTTGTGTTTTTTCGCGAATTAATGATTAAAAATGGTGGTGTTTTATTCATTGAGTGTTGAATTACATGCACGAGTGTGGGCGAGTGATATAATGTGGTGAAACATGTCTTTTTGTGTGGTTTTCAAAACTCCGTAGAAGCTCATAGTAAAGTCACCACAACTTTACTAGGACATGACTTGGACTAGACTATGACTAATTTCGTGTGACTGACTGTGATTTCATGACATATATAACTTGAAAATTATTAAACTTGACACTGGCAGAATGCACAACGTGCGATGCCAATAACTAAGAAAAAAAACCATAAAATTCAAATCAATCATGCTGAAATCAATCAAACTGCAACGCATTGCCCGTACAATGAGTATAGGCTCTTTTGTTTTTTTATTTTATGACATTCATTTGTTTAACTTATCCTCTGTTCACCGCAGATTATGAAACCTTAGAGAAGAGGCAATTGTACGCGTTTCCGCGAGTGGGACGCAGCGACTTGTCTCTCCTTCGGGACCAGGGCCTCACTCAAGGGCATCTCGAGTTTAAGCCCGTCCCAGCACGACGCATCGCAGACGCACCCGGGATGTGGTTCGGACCGCGTCTCGGGCGGTCTTTCAAGAGCCAGGATGATGGTGAGACCCAAAAATCTTTTTACCAAAGATAGAATAACTGTACGCGTTTCAAAGCCATGGCTGTTAATAATAAAGCCAAGAAACGTGAATCGCTTCTATGATGTTTATACTCAGTTATATCTCACGTAGTTACTTGTAGCATCTGAAGAAAAAAAGAAATATAATATGACGATGGACTACTTAAAAACTCCTTATAAAAAAAACTTGCTCTTCGCAATGATATTTCTAAACGTTTTGAGAAATAAAGTGGTTTAATAGCTACAATGAAAATTAACCCCAATTAACTTATTATTAGACTGACTACTGCTTGTTTGTAAAAATAATCTTTTTTTCAGAAATTTCTATACAAAACGAAAACAACGATCACAGTGAACCTGAGCAAATGGAATCAGTCCACGAGGATAGGAAGAAACGAGAGGCTAATTTAATGTAAACACCACAGAATTACCTACAACTATAATTTACGTTTACTTCTGTACTTAACTACCTACTCTTAATTCGAACCATAGAGGAACAAATACGTAGATACAACATGATAACTATTTTATACTGTGAAAATGTACCTACGCTTTGATCGTTCATGTTGTTAAACTGTTTAGCATAATTACTCGTATTTTGTGATTAATTAGGCTAAGTAATAAAAAAAATATTGTATTGTAATGTGTATTAAATAAATGTTATATTTAAAATTGTACACGTACGACGAATTGCCAATATTATTTTTAAGGCTGGGTGGATTTTAGAATCCACGGAATAATTTTGGCAATATTTTATTATACATAAATAAATAGATTTTAATGATATCACTTGTTTTTTTTTTTGGTTACTTGGTGGTGTGACCTGGGTATATCCTAAACTGAGTCCAGAACCACCGGAGGACGTGCAGCAACGTCCTCTCGGATAACGGTAGTGAGCATTCTGCGATCCCCAAGCCGCCTGTAAAGCGTGGGGATTATGGCAAATATTAAGCGGGAGGCCTTCGTCCAGCAGTGGACGTCTTCTGACTGTTGATGTGAAATAATGTAACAATTTAAAACCAAACACGATAATGCGACAAGTCTTTTGTCCCATAGAACTACTTGATATGGCTTTCAGAATGGTTTATCTTGGTTTAGATGTGTTGGTTTTCTCAAAGGTCCTTTCTAAATTTACACAAACTAAGACGACGGTTTATTTAAATAGGTGCTTAATAAATATTGTTTGAGAAAAAGAGATAATAGAAGATTATCCCGCTCCAGGCAGTAGACGGCAAATTAAAAATGTAACGGACTCGTGTGTCCCTGTTGTTCAATAAAAAAAATACAAAATTGTTTTTATATACCTACAGTCCTAACAATGTATATCTTTTAAAGAGGTTTTAATTAATATTACAGTAGAGGAAAAGAGGGTAAATTGGAAAACCATTTAGAAAAAAATTTACTAAGCGTCAGGAGTAATGAGAATTAAAACTACATACAGAGTTAATGAAACTTATGTATTATTAGCCAATGCGTTTTAATACGTAATAGAACTCGATGTTATTAGCATAAAAAATATTTTCAGTATTGTGCTTTTTTGATCACAAAAATATGATTTATTTAATAAATTTTAGAAAGATGTTAATCAGCCAGCAATTAGCAATTATTTTAATGTCATTTGCTTCTTAAATCTAATAATCGTTTAGTACATTTTTGTTTCTTAGATCTGTTTGTTAATTAGGTAATGCTATTTGCCTAGTACCTACTCCTCTCCCCTTCAATCATCAGTACATTTTCAACCACAAAAGAAATACAAGTAATCATGGGCTGAGTGTTTTAACTATACCATATTTTATAGGGTGAACTTATATCTGATGACCTATAGTAGAATAGTGCACAGGCAACCCGATAAAGGTGTATTATAATAGATGACGCTGTTCATAGATTTAATAATGCCATATTCCAAAGAAGCTTCCAATTGAAATTCCAAGCAGTGTTCCAAATTACCCTCCCTTCCTCTACCTACTTTGAACTTGTAGACGTTTAAAATTGTCATGTGCTACGCTGCTTCCCGTAACCAAACCGTAGCACCAACGTAGCACAATAGCAGTGCTACAATAATAACTCTTTTTTTTAATAGTAAGAATTTATTTCAAAAAGGTTGTAAAGCCATTTTTGTACTTGCCTATACTTTAAACATGTTGACCAAGCTTTAACCAAATGTTACGGTGCCAACGTAGCCAATCGTTGCACATTTCATAGCAATCGTAGGGCATTTCCTTTTTTTCCACTTACATCACATCACCAGGCAGAAGACATCAAACTGCTAAATGAAGGCCTCCCCTTAATAGGGAGAGGTTGCCATAGTCCCCAACCTTGGTAGAAGACTCGCAGAATACTTACCACTGTTCACCAAGAGGACGCTGCTGCCCGTCTTCCGGTGGTTCATTATGCAGTTTTAGGACATACCCAGGTTCTTTTTACACGACTGCCCAAAAAAACTACACTGCATAAATAGTAGATTGTTTACCAAGGGAGCAAACAACAATTTTTAAGGCGAGAGTGTTTCTTTGAATCCAGACCGTAGAGAAGAATTCTAGAGTAGAGAGTGAATTCTATAGAGTAGAAGGATTCAAAGTACTCTAGCTTAAAATTGTATTGATCCCGAGGTGGACACTCTACTTTTTATCACCCTCTATGAGAAAATAAGGAAGTGAACAAAATAATAAGAAAAAATAAATAAGAATAGTACCTACCTACGTGTATTTCATTCTCACTACTCACACTCACTTCTCACTTTTTATTGAAGAATATAGTGTATCTTCCTCAATAAAAAGTATTAGTACAGTTAAAATAAAACTAAGTAAGTAAAATCCGAATTTGAGTAAACAAAAACAATTACCAATTACGAACGAACGCGGCATGCATTTCGCGCGTTTTTGTTTTTTTCACAAACTTTATTTTTTTATTTTTTCGCGCGCCTTCCGTTATCATATAGCCGGTTACTTTTTCATACAATGTCCCTGGTTGATCTCTTTGGTGATTGGAACTTTACTAACACTATCCACATTCCAAATTCAAATTAAATTGAGTTAGGGGGAAACTAGGACGTACCAACCTAAAAGAGTTAAGCTCAGCTTTGGCGCAACCCCTGATTGAGAAATACAAATATAAATGGACTGTTAAAACCAAAGTCAACAACACCTGTTAGTGGGACACGAATAAAAGCCCCTAATGTACACGGTGCACACGAATCGATGTTTCATTGTTGATTTAAATTTGCCATTGAATCAACACAGGGTATACCCTGATTAAATAAATAAAGTAACCGTTGGCGGACCTTCCACATAGCGCCATCTAGCCCCAAACACAGCAAAAGCGTGTTGCTTGTACCATGCAGAATCAGCCTTTAAATATTCCACTACTGAATATATTTATCCTGGGTCTTAAAACTGCATCCAGAACTACCGCAGGACGGCACTCTCGGTTAACGGTGGTGGGCATTCTGCGATCCCCAAGCCGCCTGCCAAGCATGGGGTGGCAACCCCTCCTATCAAGTGAGAGTCCTTCGCCCTGCAATGGACGTCTTTGGACTGAAGTGACCGAACCTCCTTGGAAGCGCTTTTGCTCAATACGTTTGTCTCACTAAAATACCAAACAGAAAATGAGACGAAAGATGTAGGTAAGTAAGTAGTTATAATTTTTCACCGCGCGCACGCATTTGCATATATGCGCCTTTTTCATATTAGAAACGTCAAAGATTGTTGCGACTTTCCTGCTGATATTTTTTATAAACAAAATAATAAAAATAACATTACTTATTGTACTGTCTTCCCGCAAATGTGTTGAAAACCTTTGTATGACACACGTGCGGAAATTGATTTTTACAATCTCGTGACTATGGTAACACTCGTCTACTCGTTTGTAAAAGCCAACTTACCGAATTATAGTATCATAAATAACTATTATTGTTGCTAAACAACATTATAATACAAAAATCATCAAAATCATCGATAAAAGTACAACACAGCAGAAAAAAACAAGAAAGAACACGGATGACGGCGCTGTCGGCCGAGGCCAAGTTGCGAGGATCAGAGAAACATTGTCAGACAGTTTCCAGAAGATACTCTACTAGAAGGTGGTATTGGGCAGTGTACCAGTCAGTGTGTGGGTAGTGTATGTCAGTGTGTGTGTGTGTGCCAAGCAGGACGCGGCCGCACGATCTTCGGGCTCTGTTTTCACTCTTTGAAAAAGGTCACCAGATGTGATCGAAACTATAGTCGGAGTATCTGATTAAGCGTGAGTATTACCGTATAAATAAAATAAAAATGTCATGTTTATCGTGTTATTTACTTTTGATTGAATAAATAAGAAATTACAACATTATACTCAAAAAGACATATCTGCCTAAAATTAAAAGCAAAATTAATTATTGCTGCCGAACTACACTAGGATACAGTAATCGCCACGCATGTTGTCAAAAAGTGGGGATGCGCAGAAATTAGAAAAATACATTTCATTAACTTGCCAAATATACTGCACGGAAATGTACACCACAGAAAAGCGAAGGCCTTACCTCTCTCTCTTCAGTGGTGTACACGACGTATCTGCGCAGGTTTACCCCTTCCAAGCCGACAATTTGACAACTTGTTTGACGGCTACTAGGTATATCAAAACCAACAAAATCATCGGTAAAAGTATAGCACAGCAGAAAAAACCAAGAAGAGGAACACAGACGCGGCGGGGTCGGCGCTGTCGGCTGAGTTGCATCGGTCGGAGAAACATTGGCAGACGGTTTCTTGGTGATCAGGGTTGCTCGCAATGTAGCAGTCTGGCTTTTCTTTTCGGACCCAGCCGCAGCCGCGCGTTACTCTAGTTTCAGGTTCGTGGTTCGCGTGGTAAACTGAAAAGAAAATAAAATAAGTACCATAGACATACAAAGATACGTTTTTTTTTAAATTATTAGACTTGCGTTTGACTGCCATTAAGTCCGATGTTGTCCGATGTGTAGACCTAGGTATGTCGTAAAACTGCATCCAGTACCACCGGAGGACGGGCAGCAGCGTCCTCCTAGTTAACGGTGGTAACCCTGCGATCCCCGAGCCGCCTGCCAAGCGTGGGGATTATGGCAACCCCTCCCTATTAAGGGGGAGGCTTTCGTTCAGCAGTGGACGTCTTCCGGCTGTTGATAGAAGTCCGATGTTTAGCGAAGATGTGGTTTACGACGAAGCACGCTTGCGTTGAAAAAACAGATTCACTCGTGACTTGAAGTCTTGGGAAACATGTCCTAAAACTGCATCCAGAACCACCGGAGGATGGGCAGCAGCGTCCTCATTAGTTAACAGTGGTAACACTCTGCGATCCCCAAGCCGCCTGCGAAGCGTGGCGATTATGGCAACTTCTCCCTGTTCAGGGAGAGGCCTTCGTCCAGTAGTGGACACCTTCTGGCTGATGAGTGTGAGAGAACAAAGTGGAATAAACCCACACAGCTTCACACAGCTCATGCAGATTTTCTGTGGTATGCACTTACTAGTCTGCACAATCTTCCTGCAGAAGAACTGCGGTTGGTGTGGAGCCTCGGCGAAGCACTCCACCACGGGAATGATCCGGGACAGAGTCTCACCGTCGTACCGCGTCAAATCCATGCACGCCGAGTTATTGGCGCTGTTGCAGTAGAAGCAGTGGATACTGTGTCCTGGAATTATGATATACTTGTCCATAACTTAATTAATTCGCCTTATTTAAGGTAAAAAAATTCCCAAGCCGCCTGCCAGCGTGGGGATTATGGCAACCCCTCTCTTTTAAGGGGGAGGCCTTCGTCCAGTAGTGGAAGTGTTCCGGCTGATGGGTAGATCTTTTACAAAGATCGCGTAAAAAACATCTGTTCCTTACTTTTTGTACAGTGTTTAATGGAACAGCAGTTTTTCTCGAACGTTCAATTTTGTTTTTGTGTAAAGTTCACAATGATTTATTGAGGTTCTTTCGAATTAGTAAGCATGTTCCGCTTAACCCTGTACATTATTTAACTACGAACTAAAATGTTATTCGATCAGTAGAAAGTGCAAAAAAATGGCCGAGGCCAAATAAAACCGGACCTTACATACCTACTAAAGCCATTAAATTCAGGGGAAATTAATTCGACGTTGATGTAAGAATAATTATGAATCAATGTTAAATCAACGGCTCCGTATTCTCCAAATAATCAAGGACAACAATGCAATTATGCTTATGTTCTACCTAGAAGGTATTTTTTACTCGAAGCTAAAAAAAATATGGTAAGTAAGTAAGTAAGTTCGTATAGGCTGGGTGGCCAGCCCTAGTGTCAGAGTTAATGTGCCGCCCGAAGACCTCTGACATGGCTGACGGTTGTTGTCATAGAAACTAGAACAAACAACCTGGGACCAACAATTTAACGTGTCTTCCGACCCACGGTAGCGCTCAGAAATAAATTGCCACTCACGGTCACCCATCCGAAGACTGACCGGACCGTCCGTTGCTTCGTTTAGACAAGCTACGCCACGAGCGCTACAAAAAATATGGTAAAAAAATTATAACATGGAAGACTGACATTTCTAGGATTAGGATAGTGTTATAAAATAATACTAGGTATAATCGAAAGATGTTGAAAAACATCGAGTGTTCTATAATCTACTAATTATCTATTTTATTGTTATTTTCTCTCTTCATTGCTCGTTGCGTGGCTCTGAGTTTCTACAAAAACCCCAAGGCCAAAGACCTGGTGGTAACCCTGTATAAATAGGAAAATAATATAGTATTGTAACTCACCTCCACAAATTAGCGAACTGAATACAGTGATCGCCAAGAATACTCTGTGATAAAGCGCCATTGTCTGAAAAAATATAAACGTTTTACAATTTAGGTAGGTAAAGTTATTCAAACCAAATCTCTAACAACCGCTAAAGCTTCCATTTACGATGACAATAGAACTTTTAGACCTTAAATTATCGTATTGTAGAATATTTCCATCATCCCTTTAACTTTTCGTTACATCTTCACCCATTACAATAGACCTACTTTGCCTCTAAGGTCAGATATTCATGAAAATCCATTTATGAAAATGTTTACATACTTCTAAAAGAAGAAGAAGGTTAAGTAAGTTTTATTTTTAAATGAATAAGTTTATTTACAAATAAAATACAATTATACACTAATATTAAATTATAACTAACTAACAACTAAATAAAACCTACCTAGTAAAAACAAACCCTACATAATGAAAATACAAAACTTAAAATTTAAACTAAAAGCCCCGTAGATGATGGAAAGGTGGCCAGAATGCTGGCGGCATTGCCACGTTGGATGGCAATGCAATGCTTTTTAAATTAAGTAGCCATAATCAGGCTTCGAAAGACTATTGGGCCTAGGGATGCCAACTTTTTTTGGAGAAAATAACGAACTTTAGGATTGAGGGGTGGTAAATAAAAAGTATTTTCGTAGCAAAAAAGTACTTATCACTTATATTTTTTTTTTATTGTATTTTTAGTACTTCTGGCATTTTTCAACGATGATTGGTCGTTTCCAGTCGTTTTTGAAGACATTATAATTATAAGACTGGTTGCAATATAAAGTGATGTTAAAATAAATAAACAGCTCGTTTTTTAACTTGACAAAATAGAGTATAAACGCACTCGAAATAACGTAAGATACTTTATTATAAAGGACGGTCGGCAACCCTAATTGGCCATATCCACCACGCTGGCCTGGTTTATTTATTTATTTCGTTTATTGGTACACAAAACAGAATACCGTCAATAATTTAGAAAATTTACACATTACAATTTCGAGCCAAACTATATTCCAAAAAATGTATGGACAGCTTATTAAGGGTACTTGACAACAAACAGTATATAATCGGTTTCAAGTGGAAAAAGAAGAACACTTACAGTAGGTAATTTAAAAAAAATATCTTATCGTGATACAGTTACAGATTTCTTACTTACTTACTTACTATCTTCAACGTATCCCGTAAACACAATCTTTATAACGTCTTATTTAAATTTATACATCTTTTGGTTGAAGATATCAATAGAGCTATAATGATCTTTAGATATTCTTTTTCATTTCCTAGTTGCGGGTTGGTGGAACTAACATACGTATTTGTTTTTTTTCTCCGAATACTATGCAGATTTCCTTACGATTTTTCTTCACTGAAAAGCCAATGGTGTCAAAATTCGTACATAAACTTCAAAGAACTTATTGGTGCATACATTTAAAAAAAAAACTCCAATGCAAACAAATAATTAATGCTTAATGAGATAAAATTAATTTCTTAAACTTAGACGTTTTACATCCGGGTATGTCCTAAAACTGCATCCAGAACCACCGGAGGACGGACAGCAGCGTTCTCCCCGTTAACGGTGGTGAACATTCTGCGATCCCCAAGCCGCCTGCCAAGCGTGGGGATTATGGCAACACCTCCCTATTAAGGAGAAGGCCTTCGTCCAGCAGTGGACGTTTTCTGGCTGATGGGTAGACCTTTTACAAAGATCGCGTAAAAAACATCTGATCCGTAGTTTATGTAGAGTGTTTAATGGAACAGCAGTTTTTCTCGAAAGTTCAATTTTGTTTCTGTGTAAAAGTTTACAAAGATTTATTGAGGTTCTTTTGAATTACAAAACACACAGAAACGAAAAATTAGTAAACATGTTCCACTTAACCCTTAAATGTTTTTCGATCAGTCGAAAGTGCAAAAAAATGGCTGAGGCCAAATAAAACCGGAGCTTACATACTAGAGGCGTTCAAATAAAAGTGAGAATGAGTATGTTGCCGGTAACTTTTATTAAATGCTATTTTATTTTTCAATATAGTCGCCTTTTAGCGTAATACAAGTGGAATATCTTTTTTCTAAGCTTAAAATTCCTATCTTAAAAAACTCTTCATCCTGAGCACCTAAACACTCCTGCTCGACTTTTTTACCATTTTTTAGGTCACTACCGTTATGGGGCGGCCCGGGCGAGGGTCATCTTTGGTGGATGTTCTTCCACGTTTAAATTCGGCAAAACAACGAGCAACTGTAGAATAACGTGGTGCATTTGTTCCTAAAGTATACTGCAAGTCTTGATTAGTTCGTTCCGTAGTGAAATGTTTCATGCACAGATACTTAATAACCGCACGCATTCCCATTTTCGACAACATGTTACGACAGACTGCAAACTAAAGACTTCCTTTTTTTTTAAACAAAAGATTTTGAAATTATTTCCTTTGTTTTTATCTTATCAATATTCTAGCTTTACCAGCCAGTATTTACTTTTTTCGGTTCCAAAGAGTTTCTACCTCATTCTCACTTTCGTACCTTCTAAAGTACGTTCTAAAGTACGTAAGTACCTTCTAAAGTACGTACGTTCGTACTACCTACTCTCACGCCCTACGTACCTTCTAAAGCCATTAAATTCAAGGGATATTAATTTGACGTTGATGTAAGAATAATTATGAATCAATGTTAAATTAACGGCCCCGTATTCTCCAAATAATCAAGGACAATAATGAAATAATGCTTATGTTTTTATAGTGGTTATTTTTTTTCTTGAAGCTTTAACACGACAGGAAAAGTTACAACAAAACAAAACGAAAAAGTCAACATGTTTTTTTCTAAAGCATATAAATATTTAGTAGGTAATTCTTACCTTACTAATTGAACGAATCTATTTCAATGTAGTTTTTTTTGTTTGAAAGTTGACAGAATGTGAGTGTTCTCAAGGGTCGAGGGTTTTACAGTTTTTCAATTGAATATTATTTCTAAATCACTTACGAATAAACTTTATCTTCCGAAATGACGACACAAAAATTTCCGGAATACAAAAACTAATAATTTAAAATTTCTTTATACACAGAAACACAATGTATGCCATTTTTAAGGGTCACTTTATCGGAAAAGTAAAATGTATGTATAAATTACATCAATAGCAATAACTAGCAATTAGTTAAAAACAACGTAATAAATTTAAAATCTTGTAATGACGTCTGCTCGTTATCAATGTCACTGGACTATACTTCGTTTTAGTTGTAATATATTATGAACTTAGTTTAAACATAAGTAGGTATACATGAGTATAGGATGGTTTACAGAACGACTGAACAGTCTTGAACTTTTGTCAAAATTTTTACATAACTACGCAAGAATGAGAAAACTAGAGCTAGTTGATTGTAACCAGTATTTCGCTGAGCTGGAATCAGTTTCGTGGCAAAATTATTATTTTTAGATTAACTTTTCGTATGTATCATCATCATCATCATCAGCCTGGAGACGTCCATTGCTGAACGAGACCGGCCTTCCCTAAGACCGCTACACTGTAGGAACGACAACCTGCCATTTGCATCCACCGGTTGCCCGCGACTTTTACAATGTCGTAGATCCACCTAGTGGGAGGCCTTCCTACGCTGCGTCTTCCGGTTCGCGGTCGCCATTCAAGAACCTTTCTTCCCCATCGGTTATCAGTTCGTCGAGCGATGTGGACGTGGACTGCCCATTGCCTTTTCAACTTGCAAACTCTGCGAGCTATGTCGGTGACCTTGGTACTGTACCGAATATCCTCGTTCCGGATTTTATCGCGCAAAGTAACTCTGAGCATAGCTCTCTCCATTGCCCGTTGCGTGACTCTGAGTTTCTCCAATAGGCCAGCAGTTAGATACCTCGTTTTAGTTCCATATGTCATCACTGGCAACATACACTGGCTATAAACCCTTGTCTTCAGACACAAGCTTCTTGGTTGGTTGTTCGTATGTATATCTTTAACTAATAATTGTCTCTATCTATTATGTTCCTTCGTATCTCATAAACCAGTCTTTCTTAAAGTGGGCGATGAAGCCCCCTTGAGAGCGCTAGAGGTATCCAGGGTAAAAGTAAAGGACCCAGAAGAAATTGGGAGGCGCTTAAATAATTTAGTAAGATGGCTGATTTGTGTTTTTCTAATATCTTAAAGTACTTTTCATCACACTTGCTCGTAAAGTGGATCTTATTGCATCGGTTTTAGGCTCATAATCCAAGCTATTACGCACGCGTGCTTTTTACTTTACATTACGGCACTTGTGCTATAATAGGTATAACCCAGTAAAGTCAAGTTTGTACGTGACTGCAATTAGACGTATGAATACGAAGCACTCTTAATATAGCCGGGTAATACTTACAGATTTTTTGTAATACCAACAAAGAGTTCTTATGCCGCTGAAGTAAATGTCAACCTGCGCGTGCATTGCAAATAATGGCATTACACGCAGGTGAAGCCCTAGCGTATGTGAGACAGGCACGACGTGTTGACGTTTTTCAAAATTATTTTTTATTATAGGTTTGCGTATGACTACGAAAGTCTACAATGGAGCACGTTTGTCAAAATCTCTTTATTCTTAATTACTTATGCTTATATCTCTTTTGTCTTTTGTTTTGTCATCAGTGTGTTAAAAGATATAATAATATGACGTAATTATATGTCTTGTAATGATCATATTTGTTTGATCCGCAGTATTCCTCAGCCTGGTATATCAATATGACCGACTTCGAATGAATGGATTTTATCAGCAATTTAACCCTTGACACATGGTATCGTTTCCTACAAACACGAGTATCTAGTTGTCACCGTCTCTAATGTACGAAAAGTAGAAAAATACGGGAATAGAATTAAATTGTAATAAATAATTATCACAGGGGTACGAACGTTGCATGTATCGATTTTGTATTGGTAAATTAACAGACAAAACACGACATCACATAATGGCGTAAGTTTTATTAACAATACCTAAAATGAAAGATACCTATGCCATACTTACCCAATTTTAACCGACTTCAAAAAAGGAGGAAGTTCTATGTACGTCGGTATGTATGTTTTTATGTATATTCACCGATTTCTACGTCAATTGTAGATTGATTTAGAAAATTCTTTTTTTATTTGCCTGTTAAATTCAGGTAAGTATTACATAGAAGAGTGTAGTCAAGCCTTTAGATACAGGATTTCCTAGTGTGCCCATGAGTGAAACTTGATCCTAATCCACACACTAGGCAGTTTGTAAGGTTTCAGGACTCTACATGCACTAGAAGTACTTACACGTAATGCGCAACACTTCTTGATACTTGGCCAATAATACTTGAAAGAGTATAGAAAACTACAACCTATTCATTGTGCACAAGGAGACTTTGGGACAGTTTGATTATGTCCTTAAAAATATGTATTCTATACGCATCTGTGTATATGGAAAATGTCTTAATAACGAATTAAACGTTACCAAAAACTTAGTGTTGGACACCGACAATGATAAAATTAATGGACGGGAAAAAAGCGCACGGATTTTGAAGACTATATATTGAGCGCCAGCTCTCCACTCGCGTCAGTCACACGACATTCTTTGCGACATGCGAGCCGTACGATACGACAATACAAACTTCTAATACATGTACATGTGTTCTCTTTTTGTCATGCAGTAATTAGATTCGCTATCTCTATTTTCCGGCAAGTGTAATATGCATACTTTTAGCTAGGTATGCTTGATTGTGTTGACTTGTTAATTTTGAATGATTTGCAAGCGCTGGGCTCGTTCATTCCATTAACACCGTCGCTGGTGTTGGAAAATAATACAATGCGACGATCTTATTTTCCCGCATTCCCGCCATTACTCTTGGGCCAAGCTTAAAATAGGGTAGAATACATCTTTATTGTAACGTGTTTATTTATTTATTTAGTTTATTGGTACACAAAACAGAATACAGTCAATAATAAATTTAGAAAATTTACACATTATACAATTTCGATCCAAACTATATTCCTAAAAATGTATAAGTACACAGCTTATTACTTGACAACATGCAGTAGATAGTCAGTTTCAAGTGGAAAAAGACTGTACATGACTGACTGTGTGTGTGTGACTGTGGTGTACTTTATTATACACCGAAAAACGCGTTTAATTTTAAACCTATACTTACTACACTACTTATCATACAAGCTGCATAGATGCATCTTTTTATTGGGCAAACATTCGGTTCTTTGTAATGCTAGAAGTCTACTGCAGAGTCTGCCTGGGGAAGTACACACCTTTGCCAGTTATTCAATCGCCAAGCAGTAGTGTGCATGCATTACTGTTTCGGTTTGAAGGGCAATGTTACCAGATAAATTACTGGGTATGAAAAGATTTAACATCTAATATCTCAGGGTGACGAGCGCAGTGTAGTGCGGCGCAGGATTGTATTCTCAAGTTCACAATTCTGGCACTGCTACTGTTGTGGGCAGGCGTGACGCTTACCACCATGCGAACCTCCTCGCTAGTCTCGTCACAAGATAGCAAAAAAATAATAAAAAAAGTGTCGATGTGAAGTGGCACCTAATCGATTATTGACCTCTTTTCTAAATAATGACAACTAGGTTGACGGCTGATAGACCGATTCGAATTCAAAATCTTTGGCTTTGAAGTCTAAGATTTTCCCTCGGACAGGTAATTAAAATGAGAACGTCAAAATTATGTTCTTTACAATACTTCCGGCGGAAGTACCCACCCTTTACCATCCCTTACTTAGTATTGTTTATTCTGTGCCTTTGCAGATCCATATTTCGTAAACAAGGAAGTTATTAATAATTGTTTGAGTAATATTAGTAGGTAGGTACGTACCTAACGTAGGTAGAGATATTTTACTGTGACGTAGGTACTTATGACACACAAAGTACTAATTCACATCGGTTCACACCTTATTTGTCATAATGTGATAAGTAGGTGCCTAAATAACTAGTAGTTCTGTTAACAGTTGACCTCGCGATTCATACCGAACTGAGTCAACTATCAACTTAGTTATTGACAATATCTTTACACATGTTGCTCCTATTTTGAAATTCTTGTTTCAAATTGAATAACAAATCAAAATTGCCCGGTGAATGGCGCCTTAGCAAACTTCCCCTCTTTTAAGGATAAAAAAAAAGCAGATGACAATAAAATCTATGAAATTACAGGGGCCGTACCGTGAACTGCTTATAGCGGGACCGAATAGGTTCAGCTGCCGACACTGCGCGACCGCGAACCTTATTGCGAGGCGATAAAATTCACAGTCGCGCAGCGTCGGCAGCTGAGCGTATTCGGTCCCGCTATAAGCAGTTCACGGTACGGCCCCAGGTCCTATAAACCGTTCCATCAAGATCCTAGTTGAATAATACGACCAGTACGCGAGTACCAACAACCATATTAGGAACCTGCAGAGTATATATAGTTTCAGAAAAAAGCTTAAAATATTAATTTCCTTGCACCAAAAAAGTGAGGAAGGTCTTAGAAATTACACAAGCGCAATCTAAGTCAATGTGTAACACCGAATACCGACCACCTAGTAAATAACGTGTTCTAGATGTTTTATGTATTTTTGTGTATATTTTATTCGTTGTTTCTTGTGTATGTTCAGTTAGTTGTTTTCTTTTTGTTCTGTTTATTCTATTTATTTTTGGTATTGCGTATGTTATTATTATTGTAAGAATGCACAGCGCACCGTGCGCGACGTCACCTGCCGGTCCCAACAGAAAACCAGCGCTGATTGTTAGCAACCAGCATTACGCTGAGTTGGGATCGGTTTCGTGACAAAGAATATAGGTGCTCACTATTTATTATTAAAATTTCTTTCTTTTGTATGAAATTTTGTGTGTATCATTTTTTTTCGTATATAATTCGTATATACATACGGACGAGAGAGAGCTAACTCCTCCAAGATCCGGACAGATGAAAGCAAATTTTGCCAGTCGTTGCAAACACTTCGCTCGCTTGGTCAATAAGTACCTAACTAAATAATTAAGAGATTAAACGATATACATTATAAAGATACAAAGCAAAGACACAAATACTTAAAAGAACAAGTTATCAAAACCCTTTTGCTAGTCAGGTAGGTAATTGATTGCTGTTATGCCAATCTCGTCGTCTTTTGTTTTCCTCGTCGAAATAACAATCAACCTTTTCCCGGCGACGAAACAAAAAGAAAAGGGAACCTCATCTGTGGTATTACATTTGCAACTGATTGCAAACTTTGCAATATCCTACCGCGTTTCCATCTTCAAGTTTTAACTACAGAAAATAAAGGTGAAAATAGCTGGTATTTTTCCATTAGATACTTCGAGTTCTTCTTGTTCTATGATGGGACTAGGCAGTTTTATTACACAAGTTTTTCCGGATATCTATTTTTATTCTCGGTTTTTGATGTGCTTCACCCAAAGGATGTTTTCTATGGGACCATTAAGTTTGCATCGTCGTGTAGGTCTAAGATTATTTATGGGATATTTACCGTCATTTGTAAGGAAATGAGCTCATGAAACATGGTGCATGCAACTGCGCTGACAACCTGAAATATAAGGATTTAGAATTATCACATGACTAGTAATTATTCTACACCGCGTATAATATATATATTACTAGCTGATACTCGCAACTTCGTACGCGTAGAGCTCGCTACTCGCTACTATGACCCGCTCCAGGCCCCAGGCTATAAATCGGCCCAGCCGTTCTCGAGTTTTAGCTAGAGACAAACGAACAGCAATAGATCTTTAAATAATGAGATGATAGCGGTCGCCCGCGAATTCGTCCGCGTACGGAAGAAATTCGGCCCGCTCCCAATATTCACCACTTTTTTACCCCCCTCAACCCCCTCCCTTGAATGAACTACCCAAATATTTATTTTCATCACTATAACTTCAAAAACAAAGAACTTTCCATACAACATTCCACCTCCCCTTTCCCGAATTTGTTCCGAAAATTATCGAATTTCGACAAATCCTTTCTCAGGTCACCCCTACGCATCAAAACAAACACACCCTCTAAATTTCAAGTCTGTATGACCAGCGGTTTGGGCTGTGCGTTGTCTGTCAGTCAGTCAGTCAGTCAATCAGTCAGGACAGAGCCTTGTATATATATAGATAGATATAGATATAGATTGTAGAGCGCATGTTAATTACTCGTTATCAAAGTAGATACCGCTTTCTACTTTAATAATGCGTTAACCCATAGATTGTTAGGAAGCTATCAGCAATACTGCAGAGTGCATCAGACAATTGCCTCGGATCGCAAATGGTGTCATAAATTGATGATCACCGATCAATTGAACACCGTCTTTTGCCACTGGCTTTCATCAACGACTGCAAAGCGGTCTGCTCTAGGTATAACTCACTAACTCATCAGCGTAAAGGCGTCCACTACTGGACGAAGGTCTCTCCCTTAATAGGGAGGGGTTGCCATAATCCCCACGCTTGGCAGGCGGCTTGGGGTTCGCAGAGTGTACCAACCGTTAACTAAGAGGATCCTGCTGCCCATCCTCCAGTGGTTCTGGATGCAGTTTTAGGACATACCCAGGTCCAGGCTCTAGGTATACTTACACGAAAAGTCTTACCAAAACACACTCAAACGTACAAACTTTCCGTGTGGGGACACGTGTGTGTGTGCACGTGACAAACAAACATTCACAGCATACTCGCACATGTACAACACTTCACACAAAATTGGTTGAACGGATCTGAATGAAACTCGAAAATTAGATTTCCGGAATAACTTATACTTAAGCTACTTTTTATCATTATCATCGCTGTTTTTCATCATCACGCGGGTAAAATCACGCGGCGCAGCTAGTAGTTGCATATATTTAAAATGGCCAACAAACAGCTTGACAAATTATAGCATAGCCCCGCTCTATGTAAATAAGCATTACTTGGGTCCTCAATTAACAAAAGTGCATCGGTTAGGCTTACATATTAACATTTATATAGGTACAGATATCTACATTTCTTTCGATACCAACAACATAACAAGTCTTTTCACTGAAGCAGTAAATTAAAAAAAAATAAGTAGTACTTAAGTAGTAAAAATGTTAGGATTCATTAACAGAAACAAAGCGCACCAAATCGGCGCAAAAACAGACGAAAACATAGCAAATAATGTCTATTTACGTGATTTCTATATAAAAGACTTCAAGTACATCAGTCCTGAAGCTCTAGGACCTTCGAAGGTGAAAGTTATGAAGTTGATGGACAAAGAAAAATCAATGGTACAGAAATGGTTAGAAGAAGTGTTGAAAGGGTTAAAACAGTTCTTTTACGGAGGATCCTTGCACGGAGTCAAGTAAGTCTCATTTTAATACACTAAGGGAATAAAGCAGTGTCTTGTACGCGCCCCTGAGCGTAACGAGGGAGTTATACAGTTCGCCAGGCGAACGTCTCGCTCGTCTCATCACACCATCGCATAAAAATATTTTTTCACACCACCTGCTCGACAATGTCGTTTTATATATCATGCAACCCTTATGCAACCTCAACGTAAAGTAAAGCATTATCTCTTAAGGGATTTAAAGTTGTATGTAACTCTCTAAGGAATAAAGTGATTTGAATTTGGAACGTCAATTTCGTGTGGAAACTCGTGGAAACTCTAAGTGAAAAAATGCCCATATGGCATTGTAAAGAGGTTTGTTCGAAAATCGAACTGGCCACCATAAGCAAAACTCAAACAAAAGGTGCGTTTACAAAGAATGTGAAACAAAAGACGGTGTTTGGTCCTGTGATTGTCAGTGAATTTTAATTTATGGAGCCCTGGCTTTTTATCAACTTTTAAAGCTTGAACCTCCGAGTGAAACGAGGGGTTCAAGCCCAAGAAGAAGACAGGGTTTATTCCAGAGGAGCATACTCAACTTTTCACACCTTCTGCGAGACAATAAAAAGTTGATAAAAAGCCAGGGCTCCATAAACACTACTGCTTGGGTTGCATAACTGGTAAACGTGTGGTACTTCCACAGGAGGACTGTATACTAGAGTTCTACCACTACAATATACGATACAATAGAAAGAGAGAAGAGACAGCCACTACCGTCGATTCCGAATAAAATCGAAAGCCACCAATGTCAGAGCGTAGCCAGGTTTGGACGTGGGGCAGATGTCTCAAAAAATAACGCAAAGAAATGTATCTCCTGGACCAGTAACGTGCATCGTAACGTATCGTAAGAACGGGTAGGTATATTGATAATTTCCGTCCCGAAAAAATGCGGCAAGACTAAAAATGGCGGATTCGTGTAAAATCGGCGTTATCAATGGTTGTTGGATAGAGATCTACTCTCGAAGTGTGATTGGGCCATGTCCACTACGCTGGTCCAGTTGGATGTTGATGGATACTATTTATTTCTTCTCCGATCCTATGCAGGTATGCAGGTTTTGTAGTGGTAGGACTCCACTGCAGAGTCCGACTAGGGAAGTACCACAACTTTGTTAGTTATTCAACCGCCAAGCAGTAGTGTGCAAGCATTACCTTGTTCAGGTGTGAAGGGCAATGTTACCAGAGAAATTACTGGGTATGATGAGATTTAACATCTAATATCTCAGGGTGACGAGCGCAGTGCAGTGCGGCGCAGGATTGTGTTCGCAAGTTCACAATTCTAGCACTGCTACTGTTAGTGGCAGGCGTGACGTCTATCACCAGGCGAACGTCTTGTTCGTCTCGTCACTTAAATGTATAAAAAAAAAGGTTCAAGGTTTCCTCTCAATTTTTCTTTCAACGAAGACAGCGATATGAAAATTCGTGCACTCACTGGTACACCCGGTACTTGTACTGGTGACAGTATTGAACCCATCCGGTGACCTTTTTCAAAGAGCGAAAACAGAGTATGACGCGCGTGCGGCTGCGTTCTTCTTTGCACTGCGGGCCGCTACGCGTCGCGCGCGTTTTGACAGGACAGCGGTTGCTCTGCGGGCGCAGGTGGGCGGGTAGAATGTAGTGCTGCGCCAGCGCACTCCGGAGCTCTTCATCACCGGAGTCGTCCCGTGCAGAGTCGGGGATACTCCAGCACGCGGAGCTCACCACGTCGCCTTCAGACGCACAACCATATCACGAGCCCCGTCAAGTCGGTGGCAGATTCCATCTTCCGTCTATATTAAAGTTTGGACGCTTGCTAATCTCTCTATGTAAAGTTAGTTATTATAATATATGTAATCTATGGTTGAGGTCAAAAGATCAGTTATAGACAGAAGATAATTTAACTATTCGAGGATCAAGGGTCAGATATTAGTTAAGCAGAGTTAAGTTACATAATTCAACGAAAAGTGACATTCTTATCAAAATTGGCCTTAATTAACAATTTACTTCTAAACGCCTATTACGTAACAATATTTATTTTTACAAATTATGGGAAACGATGTTTCGAATCATGAATTATATATTTAAAGATGGCTTAGACTCCTCCAATAAATATTTGTAAATACAATCTCTTATTAAAATTTTAAGAAGAGATTATCACGATTGCTTGTTACATATTAAAGTAAGGATTTACATGTAAAGCCATGATATAGATACTAGTAAGTAAGGTATACAGTTTCCATTGGCACTGAGATCAGATATATATATATCATATCTTCTGATATCTTAGAATTCGGATTAGTATCCTAATCATATTAAAAACAGTAGTAGCCTAGTTGGGAAACCACTCAAACTTGAAGTCGCGGGTTCAAGCCCCGTGTCCCGGTCAAGGGGCGTGAAAGATGTATTGGTCGCGTCGCGAGGTCTCAGCTTGGTACGAACTACTATTAGTTATGACTAATGTGTCTGAAGACAAAGATATTCAACCAGTGTGTGTTGCCAGTGATGACATATGGAACTGAAACGAGGTTTAACTGCTGGCCTTTTGGAGAAACTCAGAGTCACACAACTGGCAATGGAGAGAGCTATGCTCGGAGTTACTTTGCGCGATAAAATCCGGTTCGAGGATATTCGCCAAAGAACCAGAGTCATCGACATAGCTCGCAAGGTTTGCAAGTTGAAGTGGCAATGGGCAGGCCACATCGCTCGAAGAACTGATAACCGATGGGGAAGAAAAGTTCTTGAGTGGCGACCGCGAACCGGAAGACGCAGCGTAGGAAGGCCTCCCACTAGGTGGATCGACGACATTGTAAAAGTCGCGGGCAACCGGTGGATGCAAATGGCAAGTTGTCGTACAGTGTGGCGGTCCAAGGGGGAGGCCTTCGTTCAGCAGTGGACGTCTCTGGGCTGATGATGATGACGAAAATGGCGCTTTTCGGCTAGGTACATCCCAAGCCCTGTAATTTCCCTGTAAAATGATCTCCATTAACCTATTTCCAGATACATTTTCGAGCCAACATTCAGTTTCCGCGAAAAGATGACCTGGGTAGTGATCATGGTGATCAGCGTGATCATTTGCGCTATCAACATCACCCAGCTTATCTCCAAGTGGACGTCTTCGCCGTTCGTGAACGTGATCGACTCCGTACCGTCTCCAGTTTGGGCTATCCCGTTCCCAACGGTGGTGCTGTGCCCACATCTGCATGTTAAGTTAGCGTATGATAACGTTTCGCAACTGGATGAGTGAGTATCATCATCCTTCGTCATTGTTATCAATTCGAAAGTAACTCTGTGTCAGCTTCTTTATGTTACTTTTCCACGACCAAACGACTCAGCTGATCTTAATGAAATTTGAAGAGACAATCGAAACTCTGGGTTAGTATTAGATTGACACCCATTTTCATCATAAAGCGGATGAAACAGTGGGGAAAAGAATATGAAACAAAATGCTTACAACCTACCTAATCAGCCGTATGGCTCAGTTAGTAGCATGTCTGCCTTCAGAGCTGTAGGGCTTGGGTTCGATCCCCGCCCCCACCCAGGACAAAATTTATGTGACGAGCATAGATGTTTGTTCTGTTTCTGGATGTAGTATGTATTATAAGTAATGTATAATGGTATACTGGTATAAGTATGGCTAGATGGCGCTGTGTTAAAAAAACCTTAGGAGTACCTATACTAAACAAAAACAATTGAATTTCATAGAGACAAAGGAGGACCGGCAGCAGCGTCCTCTCAGTTAACGGTGGTAACCATTCTGCGATCCCCAAGCCGCCTGCTAAGCGTGGGGATGGCAACACCTCCCTTTAAGGGAGAGGCCTTTATCCAGCAGTGGACGTCTTCCGGCTGTTGATGTGTGTGTGGGAAAGTCTAGTGACAATCCAATTGCTCAAGTTCACCACTAATGGCAGCAATAAATTGTGAATAGGTACATCGTCACTTCCATCAGGTGAGTCCTTGATCAAATGCATGTCTAGTCTGGTGTAAAGAATGCATTAGTAAAGGTATCTACAAATTCTCTACTAATATTGCATCAGCAACTTATCAGTATTCGTGGAATAAAAGAGATAAAGCTAATATTGTCTAATTTTCTATCTATACTTATGGAACAGCCAACTTAAGAATATACCTAATGGAATAGAATAGAATATAACTTATTGTAAGCACCGAAAAAATACAATTAATCTTACTGGTAGTAGGCATTTAGATTATCTCTAAACTTTTATCGGTCTGGATCACTGACCTCTATTAAACAAGTACGCTGGACTTCATATTGTCGATAGCAAATTGAAGCCATTTTGGCGCGGATATCCAACGGATTGCAGTGTGAGCGTCCATGGAACTAATATTTCGTAATACCAAATGTCAATTTTAGTACCGGAGATGCTCGAAAGGGCGCTTCAAATCGGCACAAAAAAAATACTGTCATTTCCTAGACAATATTTAGTCTACCGTACTTGTATAATAGAGGTCAGTGGATACAGTCCTTTTATTTTTGTTTGTAAAAAACTAGTAATTATAATTAGAACATAACCAACTACACCATATGTATTATACGGTAGTTACACAACATTATTTTGTTGTGCTTAATAAAGGCACTTGCACGTAAAAAAAAAACGTAAATCTACACCTTGGAGGATCTAGCTCAACTACACAGAAAAAATATGGCAGTACAAGACGGCCTTATCACTTATAGAGTTATCATCCAGATAACTTTTGGATGGACGTAATTGACAGGAGTTTAATAATATGGTCGTAGCACGGAGTAGTTTAAAAACATAACAATGGCGGTGCAAAAAAAAAACGAGATTGTTGAATGCTGGAAATCTTCAAAAAAATACGGTTTTCTTTTTGCCCAATTTAAATAAATAAATGTATTTGTTTCGTCAAAGGTCCACAGGAAAAGCCAATTTAGCGATAATTGAGTTACTCGCTAATACCGGGCACCCTTTAGGTATGTTTAACGGGGGTGGTTTGATCTATTAATTTGAGTTGCGTTGGATATTAAACTACCACTCTACTCTCCATATACAATTAAACAAATCGATGCTTTATGGTCATGCAATACTACGATCAAAATTATATACACCGAGAATGCGATTTTAATGTTGGCCCCATAGTAAAAGTTGTTTGTTTTGATGTACAGAATATGCCCATAAAAGGATGCTAACTGATTAGAACTAACCCTGTATATGTATGATGTAGGTGTGTCTGTGTACCTACTTAAGTTCATGGCATTTTTTTTTCTGTGGTTCCATGGAATAGGTGTGTGTGAATAGGTATATTTCGTTGGATACTTTTACAGATTTTTTACTAAGTTTTAATCTTTGATAAATAAGTATTATGTCTAGCACCATTGTTGTTGTTATAGTGTGCGTGCATAAGAGGCTAACAGCTAACCGCTATTTTTTTCGACGCGTTTAGGATCCATCAGTCTATCTAGACATATAATTTATCAAAGGTTTTAATGTTATTTTAGCTTAGAACAGTTCTTTGCGACGTTGGTGTGCCCTCGTATGATGGACACAAAACGGACGAGCCAGAGACTGGATTTGGAACAAATGAATTTACTGCTAGACTTCATTCTCAAAGTAAGTTTCCTTTCTGCTTTAACTGATACATATCAGTTTAATCTAGAGCTAGGTATTGTATTCATTATATTCTATAGATATATTAATTATTCTGTAGAATAACTGTAATAAAAATTCTGTAAATTATTATTGATAATTGCGTATATGCAATCTTGGTTGTGATTGCAACCCATCCCTATTAAAGGAGATGCCTTCGGGAGAGGCTTTAAGGGAGAAGTCAACTGCTGGAGCAGTTGACGTCTTCTCGCTGATGATGATGATGAATCTTGGTTGCATCTTGACTTTTATTCGTTAGTCTTTATTTTCAAATTTTTTTAGTTACCTACAAATAAAAAATATTCTTTCACTGAAACTAGTTACAAAATAAATAGTCAATGTGGTCGATTCTGGCGGTTTTAGTTGACAGTTCTAAACTAACTAAAGTATTGCTGTCCTTAGCAAACATGCCTAGTAAAAAAGTTACAGCAATATTTTAATTAGTTTAGGACTGTCAACTAAAACCGTCAGAATCGACCACAGTATCGTGTAAAGGAAAAAATGATTTTCCTAGTAACCAGTATCGTCTATCGAAGAATTTTTCTTGTGACGTAATTGGTTTTATTTCTTAGTTATTGGCATCGCACGTTGTGCATTCTGCCAGTATCAAGTTTATGAATGTAAAGCAAACATGCCTAGTAAAAAAGTTACAGCAATATTTTAATTAGTTTAGGACTGTCAACTAAAACCGTCAGAATCGACCACAGTATCGTGTAAAGGAAAAAATGATTTTCCTAGTAACCAGTATCGTCTATCGAAGAATTTTTCTTGTGACGTAATTGGTTTTATTTCTTAGTTATTGGCATCGCACGTTGTGCATTCTGCCAGTATCAAGTTTATGAATGTTCAAGTTTTTATATTAAAATCAAGTCAAGTATGTCATGAAATCACAGTTAGTCAAACGAAATTTGTCATAGTCGAGTCCAAGTCATGCCCTAGTAAAGTTGTGGCTACTTTACTATGAGCTTCTACGGAGTTTTGAAAACAACACGAAAATACATGTTTCACCACATTATATCACTTGCCCACACTCGTGCATGTAATTCATCACCACCATTTTTAATATTAATTCGCGATAAAACACAAGTTTAAGAAAATAATTGAATGCAACGACATGATTTATCCGTGTTCCCGCCAAAACACCCACGTAACTAGCCTCCAAGTAACGAGTAACAAGCCTCCGGTTTCGTACGCGGCCGAAGGGTGTAAACGTCAGAACGTGCATTCACGCCTCCACGCATCCAAATCCCATGCATATTTTTTTTTTGTAGAGTAAACGCGCCTTAAATATAAAACCCAACAGCAGGATTGCTGGACTTATTGTCTAGAGGTCTACCTAGGCTAGAAACAGTATTCAACCGACTTCAAAAAAGGAGGTTCTCAATTCGACTGCATGTTTTTTGTATTTATTTTACGCGATTACTCCGCCAATTATGAATTGATTTTGATGTTTTTTTTGTTTGGTAGGTAATGAAGTAATATATAAATTTTATCGAAATCGGTTTAGTAGTTTGGTTTTAATCAAAATTACTGGAATAAATCAAAATAACTGGAAATATGAAGATGTTATTCAGGTAGCCGAAATTGAAGTCGGTTGTTTTTCTTTAAAGAGTTGTTTATAATGATCAGATTTCTCTAGGCGTCACCAACCTGTGAAGACGTGCTCAAAACTTGCAACTGGCCCGTGATGCACGCACAGAAGTGGGAGACGGAGAACTGCTGTGATCTTTTCCAGCCCATCTTCACCAACTACGGCCTGTGCTATGCTTTCAACAGTCTACCTTTAAATGGCATGTAAGTAGTGTTACGAGGTTTTCGAGGATCAAGGTTCAGTACTGAAGGGTATGTACGTACTCATCATAATGAACACATTTTACGACAGGGCCAACAATGAAATCGCGAAAAAATTACTGCTGTTCCATACATTTGGTCCAAGGTCAATTAACTTTTTGTATGGAATAGCTGTTTTTTTCGCAATTTCAGTGTTGGCCCATAGTGTAAGCTGTTCATAATGATGCATACGTGCCCTTCAGTATTGTTGAACCTTTATGATACACATTGTATAATAGCATCCTTCGCCGGGACCATTCGCCCGTATTATAAGTACCTAAGTGGTAGGACTCTATTGCAGAGTCCGCATGGGGAAGTACCACATATTTACCAGTTATTCAACCGCCAACCAGTAGTGTGTTTCTGTTTGAAGGGCAATGTTACCAGATAAATGACTGAGCATAAAGAGATTTCACATCTTAATATCTCAGGGTGACGAGCACAGTGCAGTGCGACGCAGGATTGCAATCGCAAGATCACAATTCTAGCACTGCTACTGTTATGGCAGGCGTGACGCTTACCACCAGGTGACCGTCTTGCTCGTCTCGTCATTCAATACAATTTAAAAAAGCAAGATTCTATTCTGCTGTCGGCTAGCTATACCCGTGATTCTCAGCAAAGACTTCCAGCGAGTTGTCATCACCTTCAACTTTTAGGTTCTAACCTATCATCTTTAGCCACATCTGTGCACTATAGTGGACATAGGTATCTGCGGGCTCTCCCAAGGCATGCCAGTGATTCGCTTTTTCTCATCTTAATTAATTATCCGTCTAAAAGATTAAGCATCGTCTAGAGTTCTGGACTAGTTATCTTAATTGAAAAGGTTTTATCCAAAAATCAAGTTAAAAATTAGTGAAGTAGGCGATCAAGTTAAAAGAGGCTGAAAACGTTTGGAAGTCGAGAGCATCACGAACTGACTAATTAATGCTAATTAAACTGTTTTAAACTTTAATTCCATTAATCGAGCCAAGTTTATAAGTGAAAGACCTATTCTAAAGGATTGCTTAACAAAATAACTAAGTTCTACTTAGTTAAGTATTTTGTTAAATGGGGAAATGTTTTTTTAAAAGGACGGATCTTATTCTTCTGGTGCTTATACCTTAGAAGAAAAGGTGGGTTGCAGTGAATTTTGCTGATCCGTCTGTTGTACATATTTGTCTCTGGACCCGACAGCTCCGAATTGTTTTGGTATTACTAGGGTAACGATCCCCTATTTGCTAACAAAAGTCTAAAAAGAAAAAAAGAATATTAAGTTAGTTTTATTATTATTTCATTTTATAATAATAATAAATTTTTATTTCAGATCAATTACATCCATATAAGTACACAAATTACAAATAAAAAATAAAAATAAAACAAATTGAATTAGATTTAAAATTCGGTAGTAGGTCAATGTCAATCAGTAAATAATCAATAGTCGAAAAAAAATATTATAATTAAAACAATTATAAATCAAATAATTAAATGTCAAAATAAAAAATCAAAAATGACAAATAATAATTGCATGTCAAATTAAAAATCAAATAAGTAATTATTAAAAGTCAGTGAACTATGTACCTAATATAAAATTTTCAAATTTTAAATTTTTGTTCCTTTGGTTATTTATTATTGACATGAAGCTGAACTGCGTGCTTGATAACAGGGCAGTCAACCCGCCCTGCTATAATGCTCAGGATGCTGTTGGTGCTGCCCCGGACACGGCTGAGCATCGAAGCGGCTCGTTTACGCATTATGGCATGAAAGCCGTCTATTCGAGCGTCAGCAAACATGCCCGATGCACTGCAGCGCCAAGGCAGCCCCAGCAGCAATTAGTGATAATTTTTGTGACATATTTTATTATAATGAAACTGTAATGATTATTGTGAATTTTGGATTTCTCAACGCCTACTTAGTGCTCTACCGACATAGCTCGCAAGGTTTGCAAGTTGAAGTAGCAATAGGCAAGCCACATCGCTCGGAGAACTGACAAGAGTGGGGAGTGGTTGAGTGGGGACCGCGAACCGGAAGACGCAGCGTAGGAAGGCTAGGTGGACCGACGACATTGTAAAAGTCGCGGGCAACCGTTGGATACAAATGGCAGGTTGTCGTACAGTGTGGCGGTCTAAGGGGGAGGCCTTCGATCAACAGTGGACGTCTCCGGGCTGATGATGACTTAGTGCTCTAGCTAAACACTGCTTTTTGGTATACGAGTAAGTATATATATTTTTTGGTTTAAATAAAATCAATCAACCTTCTGTTAAGTTTAACTATGTCATAGAACTTCCAACGGGGGGCTCTGGCGCTCGTAGCACAGTTTTATTACTAGTACGGGTGCCAGCAGATCCACAAAGTTTCGCAAATCCCATGCAATTAAACAATTTATAACTGAAGTAGATATTACTACATTTAACTCATACATAATTTTCCAAATAAATTGTAATTGTCTAGATCTTAAGTTTTTGGTCAATAAATGTTTATTATTATTATATATTATGTGTTTTTTTTTTTTTTACATCTTTAAAGATATTTGACGTGTAACTTTGGTGTTGTTATCAATAAACTGTTGTATTATATTGTATTGAAACATACTTAATTCATTTTTATGCAGGACAAACGAGACCTTACCCTGGCAGAAATCTTTTAACGAGCAAGCTTCGCCAGCCGCCCTTGAATGGGGTCTGGACATCGGTTATCCAAAGACCTTTCCTCCAGACCCCACCATGACTCCTTTAAGGGTCATGGCTTCTGGTGAGACTAATGGGCTTGGTTTGGAGCTGTATTTGAACACAAGTGATCACCAGTTCGGGTGCGATGGCAACAGCTTGGGTTTCACTGTGAGTGCATACACACATCTATCACATTTCAAACCTTTCTTTCGAAGTGTTTTCATGACATTTCATCCATTTCTGCCTTATTCTAAAATAACCTTCCACCAAACTACTAGCAGATTGTTTTCCCAGGTGCTGATCAGTTCTCCAACAGACCACGTTTACACGAGCACCGTAATCCGACTTCCCATGGACCGCATGACTACAGTCGAAGTCTATCCCCTGACATACAAGACCGACTCCAGTCTGCGGTCCCTCACACCGGCACAAAGGCAATGCTTCTTCCAGAATGAAAGGCAGCTGGAATACTTCGAGTTCTATACGGATAGCAACTGCAAGCATGACTTTTTGGTCCAGGAGGCAAGGAATATGTGTGACTGCGTACTATTCAACTGGCCTAGTAAGTTTTCAATATGACCGTACTTCGAACATACAATACAATACATCTTTATTGTACACCAACAGTAAAAGATCTTAAAAAATAATATTTTTACAGACATCGGCAGTACAAGGGCGGCCTTATCACCTTAAGCGATTTCTTCCAGGCAACCTTTCATAGTTCTTTTTTTACTAGAAGCTTTTTTTGTTACCTACTTTTTAGCTTCTCCTGTCTCTCAGGAGGTGGATAGTGGAACTCCTCAACGGTGGACAGCACAGACACTAAACGTTGTATATGATAGGCCGTTCTAGACACCATCATGCCATGGCTGCTACACCCAGGGTATTTGGGGGGTGGGGGGTTGAGGGGGTTTGGTAGAGTCGGTAGAGTTGGTAGAGTTTCGGGGGCTAAAGAAATTGCTCGGGATGATTTAAAGTGGTGAATTTTGGGAGCGGGCCGAATTTCTTCCATACGCGGACGAAGTCGCGGGCGATCTCTAGTCTAGTATACGGGGTGTTAGTTTGAACACCGTTATCCTCCTAGGATGTCATTGTATTCATCATTATGAACAACTTTTATTATGGGGCCAACCCAGAAATCACGAAAAAAACAGCTGTTCCATACAAAAAGGTTCATCGAACTTGGACAAAATGAATGGAAAGCAGATATTTTTTTCGCGATTTCAAGGTTGGACCTATAGTAAAAGTTGTTCATAATGATGAGTACAATGGAATCCTAGAAGGATAACGGTGTTCAAACTAACAGCCTGTATATATAAGTGTAACAAAAAGGTTCAACAATACTAAAAGGTACGTATGTACTCATCATTATGAACAACATTTAGAATGGGGCCAACCTTGAAATCACAAAAAAACAACTGTTCCATACAAAAAGTTCCTTGACATTGAACAAAATGTATGGAACAGGTTTTTTTTCGCGATTTCAGGGTTGGCCCCATAGTAAAAGTTGTTCATGATGAGTATATACATACCCTTTCGTATTATTGAACCTTTTTGTTACACATTGTATATTAACCATTAAAAATGCCGATTGATTCTATGATGGCAACGATCGCCCCTACTCTCTCTAAATTTATGTACCATATTCTTGCGTTTAAACTGCATCTAAAATTACAGGAAAACTTGAGGGAGACCCAGTTTGTAGCACAAATTCTGACTACGAGTGCATCAACAAAGCCAAAGGTCAGCAGTTATTTGATAAAACAATGTTATCGGTGTATTTGTGTTTTGGTAGGTAATTATTTAACTACTGTACTTACTTTACTATCAGAACTAATTCAGGGATGGCCCCATAGTAAAGTCGGTTCACGATAATGAGTACAATGACCTCCTGTAGGCTTAGTACCTAACACCGTTTTTTTTTTTGGTATAGGTACACAATAAAAAGTTTCCTTTCTGTTCTACAAGGTACATTATCTAAGGGGGCATTCAACTTATCATAATGGATAACTTGTACCATGAAACCAACACAGACATACCGAAATAAAATCGGCTGTCCCATACAAAAATGCAATTAAGCACGACAAAATGTATGTAGCAGCAATTTTTTTTCATCATACTTGCTCGTAAAGTGGATCTTATTACATCGGTTTTAGGCTCATAATCCAAGCTATTACGCACGCGTGCTTTTTACTTTACATTACGGCACTTGTGCTATAATAGGTATAATAACCCGGTAAAGTCACGTTTGTACGTGACTGCAATTAGACGTATGTATACGAAGCCCTCTTTATATAGCCGGGTAATACTTACTGTTTTTTTTGTAATACCAACAAAGAGTTCTTATGCCGCTGAAGTAAATGTCAACCTGCGCGCGCATTGCTGGTTTGGGCGCCATTTTCCGCAAATGTTTGTTGACGTTTTCGCTGTGTGGTTGATTATTATCAAAAAAAGTTTATTTTTTCCTCGCAAGTGTGATGAAAATAATCGTATGGAACTCTTGTGCTATTAGTCATTATACGCTCCCGGCTTCCTTATCGCGCTCGCCTGCGGCTCACGCGCATAATACCGCCTCTGGTGTAATGACCAACATAGCACACTCGTATCATAATGTACTATTACGGTTCCCGCGTTCGTTTTGTATTAAAAGTCGTTCATTACGATAGTTCAATGACCCCGTAACATATGCAAATGAATTCAATGTCACCCTGTATAACAGCAAAGGTGGAAGAGCAGCTCATCTATGCATACTACGCTGAGAGTGACGAACTAGCGACCAAGGACGAGTACCAGTCGTGCCACCCATCCTGTAATGACGTCATCTACTCCAGCCAGGTCTTCTACTCCGACTTGACTAAGGACCTGGACAGGACTAGGCACTGGGGACAGCCTAAAGTGTAAGTTAATAGGTTCATTTTTAACCGACTTCTAAAAAGGAGGAGGTTCTATGTTCGACGGTGTGTGTTTTTTTGTATGTTCACCGATTTCTCCTTAAATTGTGGACCGATTTTGAAAATTATTTGAAAGGGTATAATAGGACCTCTCGAGGTGGTCCCCTATTAATTTGAAGTCGGTTTTTTTTTAAAGTTACTTATAACTAGTAGTTTGCAGCGAACTGCTGAGCCGTAATTCTATTATGTTTTCTGTGTTGAGACTTTTCGACCCCTATATCTTCCAAGCCCTTTGACCGATTTGGCTCATATTCGAAGGGGATAATTTTATTTGTACGAACTATTTGCTTACGAAATTTCATAAAGACCGGATTATAATTCCCTTTGCCTCAGATACCTTCGCTTCACTTTGTATACTATAGCAAAACCTGGGGGATTTAAATGACAATATGACGTAGTTAGCGTGTTCGTTGGAATCGCACGCTGAAGGATGTGGGTTCAAACCGTAACAACAAGCTACCATAGCATTATGTTAGGGTAGTTTCTTAGTATTCCGCTGGCTCGACCACCTTCGAGTTGAAAATCTGCTGCCAAGCACCTAAGGTGGATCCAGTGGTGGTCAGGTGTATTCTGTCAGTTTTACATGAGAGCCAATTCCCATTCCAGACAAGGTTTGTCTATCATCTTCGACCAAACTTCGCTAAACCCCGAATGAGGTGTGCAAGATGTCAAATTAAAAAAATACGGTACGCATAAACTCACTAAATAGCTCAAAGGAATGAGCGCCAATGTATCAATAGGAGTTTCTAATGTGACTCGAAGTTTTAGGTGCTTCTGTAATGGTCATGGTAGCTCTTACTATATCATAAGAAAAGCTAGTCTTGTATGTTTCATAACAGCTAGTCTTATCAACCTTAATAAAATTCAACTAAAGTTTATTTTATTATAAGTATCACTAAACTTTTTTCCAGGGGCGAAGTGACCCAGATCAACGTACATTTCTACGACGACATGTTTCTTGGCCAGCATCGTCATGCACAATACGACCATTATTACTTTGTTGGTAAGCAATAAGCATTTAGTAGACCTTGGTATGTCCTAATAATGCATCCAGAAGCACGAGAGGACGAGCAGCAGCGTGCTCTCGGTTAACGGTGGTGAGCATTCTGCGATCCCCAAGCCGCCTGCCAAGTGTGGGGATCATGGCAATCCCTATTAAGGGCGAGACCAGGAGCTCATCTTCTTTGCAAACATTTATCCGAGCGCCTGGTCGACGCGACGCGTAATCAAATTGCGTAATCAAACGACAGCAATTTGATTACGCGTCGCGTCGACCAGGTTGTAATTCAACGTGGCAATGCCGCCAGCCCAGCATGCTGCGAACGCTGACTGGTAGTGGGTTTGAGCATTTGGATCGTCTCTAGACTTTCATCGATCTAGATACAATCCTTTTGTTTTTGTGTAGTAGGCTAAGTAGTATAGTTTGTTGTAGTTAATAAAGGCGTACGCCCAAAAAATTTTTGGGGACAACTTTCTCTACAATCTCGAGGAAAATCCAGCTGTCGGAAACCGAATGATGTTTTCTATGGAATAGCGATTTCATTTCACAATTTCAGAGTTGAGTGGGATGGGACCCCATATTAGGTGTAAGTTTTCAATAGTATGGTACCTACTATGATATCATAGAATATATCCGTCTATCATCGAAACACAAATATCGAGGCGTACCTATTATTATGAGTAGGTACCTAGGTATCTAAAAATAATCTCGCAACGTAATCCATGGTTGGATTTGGTTAAATTAAAAAAACATTTTACCAGCTGGTTGATTGAAAAAACATTGATTGGAATCGGTTTACAAATGGCGGAAAATCGCGGAACATATTTTCCAAGCAAGCTTTCGCAGTACCTACTACCTACATGAAAAGTTTGGATATAGGCCCAAATCCTGCTGTTCGTCTAATTCGTTACCTAAATACGCAACACGGATAGCCATTTTAGCAATATGTATGCAGATATATTTTCATCTATCTCTTATCCCACTTATGATAATCAGCAAGTTTTCAGCCAATGTAATAGTCTACTGCTTGACTTATAGATCTATCCTCGAAGGGCGATTTGGCTAACGCCAGTCTCGCCCCCAGTTGCGGGTTGGTGGATTCACATAAGTACGCCATTGGCCAGACTTACGCAGATTTCTTCAGGATGTTTTCCTTCACAGAAAAGCCAGTGGTAAGGAAACCCGTAGGTACATAAACTCTAAAGATCTCATTGGTACATTGGTTTTCGTTGCTGCTTGCCCTATCTTCCGTGGCGTCAACAGGGCCGCCACCGTCAGATGGCGGACGCGGTAGGATCGCAGGGGAAGAGAAGTGCCACATTATTAAGGTTCGCCGCGCTCCCTATCCTCTGCGACCGAGGTGGCAGCCAGCTGGGTCACTTACCTGACCCGTCACATGGAGACCACTGGTTAAGGTCGTCTGACGCCTATTAGTTTTTATATAATTTAAAATCTTTAATGTAGTCACACTACATTATAGTGTGACGTTTTAGTTTTTCATAACTGGAGAATTGCATGTAACATACCCTTAACTTCTTTATTTACAGGTGCTATTGGCGGACTCTTGAGCCTCTTTCTTGGGTTCAGCATCATCAGCGTGGCAGAACTAGTCTACTTCGTCATCCTAAAACCGGCTTACGTCGTGATAAAGGAAGCATATTGCGTGACTTAGGCTTCTCTCTCAAGATACACAATATACCATGTCGTCTATATGTACCATTTCTGCCTAAAATAAAAGCTTCGGTGTTCTCAAGCGCGATAGCGTTATTTTAGATAGTGTTTGTACTTCGGGGCTTTGGATTTATGTAGGTACCTAGTTATGCCTTCCCTTTCGTCTATCTACATTGAACGTAGACGCTCGCCCGACTGTAAACAAGAGACTACTTCCTCAGCATCCGAATAGGATCTTGGTGGTCGCACCACCCATGTAGATGTAAATGTAAGCAAGCTTTAAAAAAAGAAGAGCTTTAAAATATAATTACAAATGCAAATGTTTTTTGTAAAGGGTGCTATTTTTGGCGGTGATTCAATCGCCTTTTTTATTTATGAATGTTACATCAAAGCTTAGTGGTAGCGCTTATACAATGTGTAACAAAAAGGTTCAACAATACGAATGGGCATGTAAATACTCATCATCATTATGAACAACTTTTACTATGGGGCCAACCCTGCAATCGCGAAAAAAAACTCTGCTGTTCCATACATTTTGTCCAAGGTCAAGGCACTTTTTGTATGGAACAGCTGTTTCTTTTTTCGCGATTTCAAGGTTGACCCCATACTAAAAGTTGTTCATAATGATAAGTACATACGTACCTTTCAGCATTGTTGAACCTTTTTGTTACACATTGTATTATTGTTGTATTGGTGTATACAACGACAGCACCAAAGAAAAGCAGTAGCAGCTATAATAGCTTTATTCTGCACCATACAACCTTTAAGCTTGAACACGCGTCCTCTTTTTGCAAAACGACTTTGATTATGACTTTGACACCACCGCAAATAACAAGAATTTCTGCAAATTTTTGTGTAAACAGGTATAAACTCAAACATTTTCGATAAGTTTACATAAAACTTTGACTAACTTTTTAAAATGAGTTTCTCGGCCATGAAAAGCGAAGACCCTCAAGTGGAGTACCTAGGCTGCCCCCGGGGTTTCCCAGAACTCAGGGCTCTGAATGACAGGTTGAATGCGAAAGTGCTCTCTCAAATAAACGATACAGAAGAGCTAGTTATGCTTAACAACTTCGCGAGAGAATGCAACGAATATCATTACAAACAGTGCTCCCAAGACAGGTAGTATTTATTTAAGTACTCAGGTCACCCGCGCGCTACTCCGTCCGCGTACGGATGAAATTCGCCCGCTCCCAAATATCTTGCATTTTTGGCACGCTGGGTTATTCGCCTATTTTTTCTTCCCCATTTTCACCCCTTAATAACAAACCCTGGCAAAGATATTATTTTTGTTTTAAAAGTCTATCTAAATACCATTTTGTATCACTATAACTTGAAAAACAAAGAGCTTTTCATACAAAATGTAATCCCCCATTTCACCCCCTATGTCATCACTGTCTAAAAATATATTGACAATAGCATTTTTTATTTTCATCTTCATTCATTTATTTTCACATCTAAACGCAAATTTTCACGACCAAAAGTTTCAAAACAATGGAGTTTCATACAAAAGTGTTTACCTGTTTTTACCTCCTTACGGGTTAAATTTCGAAAAATCCTTTCTTATGTAGTACTGATACGTAGAGGCGTAGGTACTAGTCTGTACGCATCAAAACAAACCCTCCAAATTTCAAGTCTGTACGAAATCTCTCTTAATCTCGTTAATCTTATCTATATTTTATTTTTACTACGTGGTGTTCAGGATATCGGATATAGCATCATGGCGGTGGGTTTTGGAAGACCTAGCAAAACGTCTAGAGGAGGCGATTAAAACTTTACAGTACGAGCACAACGCTTTGCGAGTGGTGGTCCAAAGAGTCCAAGATGAATTAGAAGAGCATTCAAGAGTAGGGAGCAGGCCTGGGGCTTTTTGCCCTTTGTCTGATGTCGTAGAAGACGCTATTATACAGGTACCTTTCTTATTGATGATCAAGAGTTAGCACTAAACAAGACGTTTTGTATGAAAGGTACTCTTTTCAACTAAACAACTGCGGCCTTACTTAAAAAAAACTTCTCAACCGTTAGTCACTGCTTAAGATGCTCTGCCATCTTCTCTCTGACGTGAAGTTGCACGTGCTAGAAAAGGACAGAGAAGTTTAAGCAGTGACTAAGGTAGAAAAGTTTTTTTAAGTAAGGCCGCTGGTGTCTGAATGTATTCCTAAACAACAACTAAGTACCTATTTTCTGAAATATATTAATTTTAACGAAGTAACGATTGTCGAGGATTTATTGTCTAGACAAACCTAAAGTAGGTTTTTAAACAATAGAAAAAATATTGTTTGATAGATTTTAAGATTCGATAAATAAAAAATAAATAAAAAAAACTGTTGCTAGGACGGCAATATTGTTATTTGTTGCTTACGTTCTTACCAGGATTGATGTGTTTTTATATAAAGAGTGGCAAACTAGCAGACGATCTCCCTGATGGAAAGCGAACTGCTGGACACCTGCAACATTAGTGATGTTATCGTTACTTTGTCTACACAATAGTTGTAATGTTGATAGATGTTAATAGACGCCCTTTTAAGTCCCGTTCTACGTTGTAATACAGCGGAAAGTCTGCGTGAACCGTCAAAGGAAGGGTACTAAGTAGCTAAGTCTTGTAAGTGCATGGAAAACATTACCAAAACCGTCATCATCAGCCCGGAAACGTCCACTGCTGAACGAAGGCCTCCCCCTTAGTCCGCCACACTGTACGACAACCTGCCATTTGCATCCAGCGGTTGCCCGCGACTTTTACAATGTCGTCGGTCCACCTAGTGGGAGGCCTTCCTACGCTGCGTCTTCCGATTCGCGGTCGCCACTTAAGAATCTTTCTTCCCCATCGGTTATCAGTTCGTCGAGCGATGTGTCCTGCCCATTGCCACTTCAACTTGCAAACCCTGCGAGCTATGTCGGCGTCCTTGGTTCTTTGGCGAATATCCTCGTTCCGGATTCTATCGCGCAAAGTAACTCCGAGCATAGCTCTCTCCATTGCCCATTGCGTGACTCTGAGTTTCTCCAATAGGCCAGCAGTAAACCGTACGGCTGACAAATACCTAATAATTAAATGTATCTTCTACTGGTAGGCAGAACATCAATGCACATCAGTAACATATAAAATTAGTGGATAGTTCATCAGCATTCTGCGGCCATCATCCTGTTGTCTAATTTTCTCTCTCGTGTCGTCTAAAAATCTGTTTTTAGGAGTTCAAATTCTTGCTTGACCATAAAAAGAAATTCGAAAAGATGATACTGGATCTGGAGAATGAGATCAAATCTTTAGATAAGACGAAGAAGCGGATATTTTTGGACGTTGTCAATAAGCGACAAGCTATATCTGTAGAAGAATCCTGTGCCAGCATCAACGTGAGCTCCTCGTGTCGACAGGCGACATGTCAGAAAAAGAAAAAAAGGTAAATGGTAGTAATTACAAACTAATAAGTCTGTAACTGCTGGCTTTTTGTAAAAAAAAACAGAGGCGCACAACGGGTAATTGAGAAAGCTATATAATGCTCGCAGTTTCTTTGCGCGATTAAATCCGGAACGAGGATATTCGCCAAAGATCCGAAGCAAAGGAAGCGCAGAAAGACGCATCATTAGGTGGACTGACGCCATTGTGAAAGTCGGGGGCTACCGGTAGATGTAAGGGGCTCCCCCTTTGTTCAGCAGTGGACATCTTTAGGTTAATGATGATGATGAAGTAGAAGCTTTAAAGGCTCAAGAGAAGGTAAAAACATACCCAACAATACGAAATGGTAAGCCAATGACGTTGCATAAGGTGAAAACATAAATATGACAGTTTGATTTTGAGAGTTATGTTATAGAGCTTCACCTATATGCCGCTGGGAGAATCGATGTGCTTCTTTGAAGGCGGCAGGTTTAAGAGCACTCAGCAATGCAGCCATCATCAGACAACAGGTACTTATAGGAACCTACTCTACTTCTCAATCGCTATTATATACTTTTGAGACACGTCTTCTCTCAATTAGGCTGTCACTCAAAGCTAAGCAACGAGGAACTAGGTGGCTAGGCCAATAGGCGTGTGGCCTAATGTTTAATTTATGATAAGTAACAGGCTTAGTGATGAATATAACTAAATACATTTCACATACTGAAAAAATAATTGGTATTGGCTGATAAATCTCTGAGATATGAGCGTTTAAAGTTTTAGGTGGGGATAGAGAGGGGATGCTCTAGCCCTTTCTCGCAAAGCACGTGTTAGCATAGCATTTGTATGCCGCGCCTGAGGCTTGATGTCATAGCTTAGTATAGCGCGCTCTCTGTCTAGCTTGAAATTAAAATACTTAGATCTTATTAATTTTTTATTTTGTTTTCGTTGATAGGCTCTATTGATGATCAGCTTTTAATGAGTTAATAAAAAAATAGTAGTCGTCATGCCTATTGGCAACCTCGTTAGCCCTAGGTTGTCTCTCAGAGCCTAAAAGTATAAAAAATGTAGGTAACTACTATCTGACTGAGGTGGCTGTGAAATGCGCTGCAAGCTCATTTTATAATAATACGCTTTTTTTTTAAAACATAATGCATCGACAGTTTTATTTTGACATTTTCGTCAGTAATTTTTTTCAAACATTTTCATTAATGACCTATTCGTAGGTGCGCGGTGCCAGAACACATCTGTCGATAGCAGCGCAAGCGTACGCAGCTAGAGTCGACTCAGCGCTGAGAAGGCGTTTGCATTCAAACAAAATCAAATTACAAGACTTGAAGTGGCAGAGAGAAGAGGTACTATTAATCTCTTTTCAGAATAACCAGCCAACTATGAACCAAGATTTTTCGTAGCTAGTTATGAACTTTTAGTTACGAATGTGGATGAAGGGGTCTAAACTTGGTTTTACTTTATCGCCCCCTATAATATATGAGATCAAGTTTCAAACGCTGAGAAAAACAATATACCTAGGTATTTTCATGACAAACAATTTCGTACCGCCACTGGCGGTAGTTGGGATAAAATAGTAGATTATGCACTAAGGGAATAAAACAATGTCTTACATCACGGGCGGCATATTGAACCCTGAGCATAGGTAACGAAGGGGTCTAGAGTTATATAGAGTCCTGAGTGAAACGAGGGGTTCAAGCCCAAGAAGAAGACGAGCTTTATTCGAGAGAAGCATAGTCTACTTTTCACACCTTCTGCGAGACAATAAAAAGCCAGGGCTCCATAAATTAAAATTCACTGACAATCACACAACCAAACACCGTGTTTTGTTTCACATTCTTTGTAAATGCACCTTCTTTTTTTTTGAGTTCTGCCAGTGGCCAGTTCAATTTTCGAACAAACCTCTTTACAATGCCATATGGGCATTGTTTTACTTAGTTTTCCACGAGTTTCCACACGAATTTGACGTTCCTAAATCAAATCACTTTATTCCTTAGGGAGTTTCATACAAATATATATCCCTTAAGAGATGCTTTACTTTACGTTGAGGTTGCACGATAATGTTGTAATGTTGTTGTAAAATTGTACATTGTCGAGCAGGTGGTGTGAAAACTAATATTTTGTCCTAGGCGCCATTTGTATCAATTTTAGTGGTGGCCGTTGGCTAGCACGAATCGTAATATTTAACAGACTGCAAAAAAGGAGGAGGTTCTATGTTCGACTGAATGTATGTTTTTATAATGTATTTTCACCGATTTCTCCGTCAATAATGGACCGATTTAAAAAAATATTTTTGATTGGTAGGTGATACACCAGAAGTGGTACCATATAAATTTTATCGAAATCGGTTCAGTAGTTTTGTTTTTAATTCAAAATTCAAAATTACTTGAATAATATGAAGATGGCATCCAGGTAGGTAATCGAAATAGAAACACGGTTTTTTTTTAAACATTTTATTATAAGTCGCGATTGCAGCGCATTTCACAGCCATCTCAGTCAGATAGTAGTTACCTAAAAAAATTATACTTTTAGGCTCTGAGAGACTACAAATCCTTGGACGAAGAGTTAACTGGAACTGAACAGAACTTGATACAGAATATGGAACAAGAGCGAATAGTGGAAGCGAGACTAGTAGACCGCTCGCTCAGGCCTCCTGGTGAATTGACCAAAGATGAGGTGGACAGGAAGCTCAGGGATGAACTCGGCAGGCTCAGGAATTTCAGCAAGCAGCTGAGGACTAATATGGGCAGCATTTCGTTAGTACCTACCTACTGTAGCGCTCGTGGCGTAGCTTGTCTAGGTGATTCTAAACGATCGCCGCGATGTTAAGCAACGGACGGTCCGGTTAGTCTTCGGATGGGTGACCGTGAGTGGCATTTATTTCTGAGCGCTACCGTGGGTCGGATGATACGTTAAATTGTTAGTCCCAGTTGTTTGTTCTAGTTTCTATAACAACAACCGTCAGCCATGTCCGAGGCCTCCGGTATGCTCCGGGTGTAACTCTGACACTAGGGCTGGCCACTCAGCCTATACGAACTTACTTACTTACTTACTTATTAACCCGTTTCGTTAGTGCCTGCCGGTAATTCGCGTTTACTCGAGTTTTAGCACTGACTAAGGCCGGGCGCATACGACGAGAAAAACCGTAAGAAAAACCGTCCGGTTTCGCCCGAAGGCGCTCCGTGCATACATTTTGTACTAGGTCCCGCACACCGTAAGAAATTTCTCGAGACGCCCGTCTCGCTCGCACCAGTTAATTCTGCGCAGTGTGTTTCGGCCGATCCGGCGCCTGTCGGGTACCGTGCCGAATCAATGCGCGACCACTCTAAAACAGTGAATATATCTCAAACTACCAAAGAGTACACGTCATAACTATACCTTCTGGATCCCCACTCTCTTTCATTTTAAGACATTTAAATAACATTAATAAAGCTATTAAAAAAACACAGTATATATATATTTCGCGATTTCAATGTTGGCCCCATAGTACCTAAAAGTTGTTTGTATTGATGTACAGAATATGCCCTTAAAAGGATGCTAACTTATTAGAACTAAACCTGTATATATATAGTTGTTTTGTGGCCTCTACAAATCTGCATACTCAACCAAAAAGCTTATTATTTAAACAGATTTGGTACCGTTTTTATTACTTTAACCAATGATTTCTATGTCTAGATACGCCTGAGTTAAGAAATCTTAAGTCTAATTTCTCTTTGACAAAAGGACAACGCCATCTTTCAGATTACGCGGTCACTACGTGCAGCGCCAGTAAGGCGTGGTAGAAGAAGCGCAAACTGTACGAAACTAGAAACGACTTACCTATTACCTAAAAATAAAAGTTTTTGTGTAAAAGCAAGTTTAGTTTAACTTTAAGGGCCTTACTTAAAAAAACTTCTCAACCGTTAGTCACTGCTTAAGATGCTCTGCCATCTTCTCTCTGACGTGTAGTGTAACATGCAAGAACAAGACAGAGAAGTTTAAGCAGTGACTAAGAGAATCGAGATTATTTTAGGTAAGGCTGTTAATGTTGACTTACTGGTCATAAGAAACGCCACCTTTTGTTTACTGCACTTTGAAATTTAATTCGTACAACCCTTCACCACACATTTTGTCATTTTGCTCTCAAGTAATCACGTCGGACGTGCGTCGCAGACTGTGCCGGCATCGGTGTCAATGCGTTTCTTTGACACCGACGAAAGGGCGACATTTCAAAATGGCGTCCCTGCTATATGTATGTCTATGACTTTAACCTAAAATTTTGTGAGACAAAATATAATCAGTTGTCTTTTCCATCAGTTCTTTGCAGAACCACCTAGCCGATTCCATGACGCGGATCGACAACTGTGCCGAAGATCTTTTCCAAGTTGTCTGCCTTGATGAGGAGAGGATCAGATCTCGACTCGGTGATGTTCCCGAGTGCACCTGTCATAACGCAGGGCCTCCACTCCATAGTCACCCGAATAACAAACCGCAACCAACTAAATCACGTTCCGATACCCACACGGAGGGTGGGTTAACAAGTATACCAGAAGAGAATGAAAATGACTATCCATTTGAAATTTAATGTTAGCTTAGTTTCGAACATGTTTGTTTTAATTACTGATTCTCTATAAAGGTATGGACAGACATGCTCATTACCTTAGATTAGACGAATGAAAATCCTTAATCTATGCCCATTACTAGAAAAGCATGCTCTATAAGCGATCGCTCATTAGTGGTATGAGCTTATTAGTTCAACACATACATGCTGGGCATGGTCGAAATATTGCTAGTAATGAGCTTGAACTTGCTACCTGGACAGGTGAAGCAGGCGTGCTTCGAACCTATCTGTATAGGCACTTTCAGATTCAGATTCAGATATTTATTGCCATTTTATTTATTTCTTATTGAGCTTGCCTGTTTGACCCTTTTGACCTGTTTGTTATTTAGAAGCATATCCGAAACTGGCATGCCTTTTGCTAGCAAAATGTGAATAGTTGCAGAGCATGCTTGTTTAAGCGTGTTTTAGTATATCTGTCCTTACCTTTAAATAACTTTAGTGCATGAATGCATTATTTATATGAATTTAATTTGATAAGTAGCTTGTATTTCACTAATACTACTATAATTTGTGATAATGTTTATTGAAACTCATTAATGTATTTATGATATTTAGCTTTGTGACTATATAGCCTTAAATTTAATACATTCTTTATTCTTTAGTACTACTAATTCTATGAATATAGTATCTTATGACAGTCACTTAAAGTTTTAATCTTATCTACCTAACAGTTATTTTTATTAAAATCTTAGGCCACATAAACAGTCTTTACTATAAAAATGCTTAACAAACTAGCAAACTAGTCAAGGGACAAACAAGATATTCTCAAGATGTTAAGAGATTATGCCTGCCCATGATCATTGCAGCGGGAACTATCCAGAATGTAGAAGTCAGAAGAAAGAAGAAAGTCCAGCCCCCTACAAGGCGCTGAGGACTAATTGGCCTATCCTCACGTGGGAATGTGATGAAGCTAGAATAAGGATATGTCCGTCTTGTTTTACTGGGGAAAAAAGAGTGGATACTTTTATTTTGGCTCGCATGCTAGGCGGCTGGACATCACTGTTTCGGTGCTTGTTACCACACTTTGTTAGAGACATTTGATAGGAGTCTCATGTATTTGTACTCGACCACCTTACTCTTTCATGATGAGCTTTTTAAATGCTTCTTGCCATTAATATGGCTCTGTAAATTATCCACATTACAAGGCACTTCTATTTTACATTTAGAGCAGAATGCTTTGTCTTCCTTATGATCTTGCAAATATTTCTCTATGACAATATTCTGTCCCTCTATCAATCTTTGTATTTTTGCCATTTTGTTAGCATGGGCGGACTCAAAGATGTGGTGAAAAATTACCTCAATATAGTTGTCAAAGTATAGTTGGCACACTTTACACCATAGGTACAGATCAGTGCCTTCCACAGAAAATATGCCATTCAATGGCTGAAGTGCCATGGCTTTTGCTTGTTTGTGTACAGCTGAGGTTATATGATTTTTCACTGAATCATGCATAAACTCAATTAACCTATCACACACACAACAATAAGCAGAAGAGTGGCTTGATTTTATCTCTGGTAGATTTACAAAGCCATCAATATCAATAAGATTCTTGATCGTAGAATAGATATTTTGATGTGCAGATGATTGGACATGGCTTACTAGCTCAGATACAGGAATATTATGGTTGCAGATATAACAGAATAAGTCTACAGTACCGATAACGATGTTGTTGCTGGTCATCAGATTCTTCATGTAGATTTCCTTGTGTTTTTTCTCATGAAGATGGGCTTCTAACAGTGTGCCGCTATTGTTTATTATGTCATCACAGAGGATACATTTGACTTCGTTGTTAGGAAGTTGGGCTATATGCTCGTAATATGCCATTATGAAATTTGTGAAACACCAGTTCTGTATTTATAATTTTATTGAGGTTAGCAGTCATTAGTATTCTGGATTCTTAGAGGGCTTTTAAGGGGATATAAATGGGGGTTTTGTATTCGTTTGTCCACGCTATTCGGGGGAATTCTGTGTTATCAAACATAAGAGCCGTAAGTACCTCTTTGTTACTTGAACTTGCTTTGCAAGAACTTGTAACAGTTACACAGATATTTTATAATATGTTTTGGAGGGCCGCGTTCTGCCACTATACATTTTATAATCACTCCTTAAAAATCCATCCAGTATATCACTCTTCTCTATCAAATCCATGTATTTCTAATACTATTATATTTATAGTTATCATCTTAAGCGTACGTTTGATTTCATCGCAACAAAACAAAGCAAACAAAATACAAAATCAAAAAAAAGACATTGTTGTTTTTAATAGTTCCTGGCCATGGATAATAGTCCTTCAGCCGAATACATTTTTCTTCATCGATCCTTCTTTCTTCAGTTATGATGAGTCGTAGTCACAGTACAAGTCACATAGCGGTGGGTCGGTATGGTATATTGCAGTACCGAAACTGGTATTGGTATTGAATGGCAATACCGTGTTCTGAAACTGTTTATTTTAATAACTAGGTATTGGCCGTTTCTTTAATAACGTAGTTTTTGAGGTTCTGCAGAGGTATTTGGTTTCAGTCGTTATTAAAAAAACGCTTTACAAAAATAACTGTGTTGCACAAGAAGGTACAAATACCGATTGGTTTTGGTAAATTTTTTGTTGATGTCTTTTTGATGATTCCGTTTAAACTTTTTATAATAATAATTTATTTGCTCTAAATAATCTTTGCTTACTACCTAATAGTTAGTGGATGGAGTCGCCTTTTTTTTAAGTATAAAAATGATTATGAATTAAAAAGATTACTGATTAAATTTGTTGGAAAGTGCACTGATTCAGTGAATAAAGTGGGATATAATCTTGTACTTTAGAATGATATTCAAATACAAACCCATGATTTAAAAAAAAAACGCATTTAATGTTTCAGTAATAAGTGTTATAATAATTGTCATTTTTAGTTTTAATTTTGGCGCTCTAGTCGCCTCTCGGCCTTGGAGAGTACGATTACGTTCGGAATATTACGGATAAACTCGGGCGCATCACGTCGGCTGCGAAGCGACGATCGCAATTGTCCGTCACCCGTCGGTACTCGGCACGCGCAGGTATTGGTTCCCGCTCGTTACGATGACGTTAAGACGTTTCGCGTTTTCGCCAATACCTAGTTTCTCACAATACCCAGTTATTGAAACTCCGAGTACCCGGTATTGGGTATTGCATTGATAACTGGGTATTGAAACTGTTTACGGTTTGCACCGACCACCTCTAAGTCACACACAGTAAGTCACAGTCAAGTCCAATCATGTCGTCCCTAGTAAAGTCGTGGCAGCTTTACTACAAGCTTCTTCGGAGTTTTGGAAACAACACGAAAAGACACGTTTCACTACATTATATCACTTGCCCACACTCTTGCTCGTAAATCAGCACTTAATGAATAAAACACACTCGAAAAAACACAAGTTTTGGAAAATAATACAATGCAGCGACATGATTTTCTCGCTTTCCCGCCAAAACCTCCTTTATTTGTTGATTTTGTTGCAGTGCTTCCACTTTTAGGTTTTTCTCCCTTTTTTAGGGAAAAAATATTAATATTATGTAAGGTTTAGGGACACATCATTTCGAGAGGGATATAGGGAGTTTTGGGGAAAAATCTAACTTAATGTGGTAATCTTTTTGTATAAGGTCTCAAACTCGTAATGAATGTAACCCGTCTAGTTTTAGTTGACCTATTAATTGTGCTATGACCGTAGTTACAGACTACATATAAACTAAGTCGTATTATACCACCAGTTGGTTAGTTTTTCATTCTGCATTGCAGAACAATAGCTAAATAAATAAATTGCGAAATTTTCTATTTTTCGTCTGAGTGAGTACTTATCCAATGTTAAGTGCAGCGAAAAACTGTAAAAGTAGTGCTTCGGCTACAAATAAGGTATTGTTTACTTTATTTTGGTCATGCTCCCAAAAAACCAAGGAATTTAGTATCTTTTTTAGGGAATTTTAGGGATAATTCGAAAACAAACTAGGGAAAAACCAAAATTTAAAGTGGAAACACTATTTTGATGGTTTTTGACAGTGTTGCCAACTCAGCCCCTTCGGGGCCAGATCTAGCCCTTTTTCAACTTGTTCAGCCCCGAAAATAATGGTTTAGCGTTTAGCTCCTAGCCCCAAATCTAGCCTGCGCCCCATGAGGGCCGGACATCAAACTCTTCAGCACAAATGAAATCCTGTACTAAGTATTCAACGAATACTCATCTGATGAAGACGCCAACATATAAACTGCTTAAAATAATTTCCAGATATTTTAATAATGAGTAAGTTGTAAATTTTTGAAATGTCAATATATCTAAAATTTTGTATTTTATCTTTATTCTACACATTAAAATTGATAAATCATATTATACAACAACTTCTTTTGTTAATTTAGCCCATTTTTTTTTATTTTGGACAAATCTAGCCCTTTTTTCAATTTGATCTAGCCCTAAATCCTGATACCCAGTTGGCAGCACTGGTTTTTGATTTGATTTGATCGACATTTGTTCGGCTTGTGAATTTGTTTTATTGATTTTATCAAATACTCAACGTGGGTCGGTATGGTATATTGCAGTACCGAAACGGGTATCGGTATTGAATGGCAATACCGTGTTCTGAAACTGTTTATTTTAATAACTGGATATTGGTCGTTTCTTTAATAACGTAGTTTTTGAATTTCTGCTGAGGTTTTTAGTTTCAGTTGTTATTAAAAAAACGCTTGCACAAGAAACTGTGTTGCACAGGAAGGTACAAATACCGATTGGTTTTAGTTTTTTTTTTGATGATTCTGTTTTAACTTTTTATAATAATAATTTATTTGCTTTAAACAATCTTTGCTTACTACTAGTGGTTGGGGTCTCCTTTTTTAAAAGTATATAAATGCTTATGAATTAAAATGATTATTGATTAAATTTGTTGGATAGTATTATACATACAAAACTATACATTTTATGTAAACAAAATAAGTTTATTAAAATTAAATTAAATGAACTTTTCTTCAAACTTAAATTCCAGGCTTAGGACTGGCTAAAAGTTAGTTGTAATTAGTAAAAATACGGAAGACTTTCTTTCACGCTCGTTCGAAAAACTCCTAGAAAGTGCACTGATTCAGTGAATATAATGTGATATAATCTTACCTATACTTTTGAATGAAATTCAAAATCAACCTTGACCCTTGACTTTTTCAAAAAACGCATTTAATGTTTCAGTAATAGTTTTACTTTTGGCGCTTTAGTTGCCTCTCGGCCTTGGAGAGTACGATTATGTTCGGAATATTACGGATAAACTCGGGCGCATCACGTCGGCTGCGAAGCGGCGTGACGATCGGTATCGTCCGTCGCCCGTCGGTACTCGGCACGCGCAGGTATTGGTTCCCGCTCGTTACGACGACGTGGAGGCGGTTCGCGTTTTCGCCAATACCTAGTTTCTCACAATACCCAGTTATCGAAACTCCGAGTACCCGGTATTGGGTATTGCATTGATAACTGGGTATTGAAACTGTTTACGGTTTGCACCGACCACCTCTATCAAATACAATATTGTATTTTATAGTATGACTATTGGATTTTAATCTGCCTAGTGATACCCAATATTAGGATGTCTGCAGATCCAGAAGGAGATGCCATAAAACCTGCTACCATGGAGAACTATGAAGCAGTGATAGAAACTCTTTCGGTTCGTACCTTTAATCCAAGTTTGTTTATATATTATTTGAAATGGAAAACCAAGTCAGACCGAAATGAATTATAGTTTAAAGACACAGGTTGCTATAATTTATAATACAGATAAATGCCAGATAGAGTAGTGCTTATTATCGTCCTTGCGTAGGCAGGTTGACTCTATAGTAAGCGAGCTCTATAGCATTATAGTCATTAAGATAAATACATAATATCATTGATAATAGTCATTTCGCTCTATCTTTATATTAAATTGTATTTGTATTTTGGCCAATGAGGTAAAAAGGTGTCCTAAGACTCTTTAGTCCTTTGAAAATAGTATTGTGCCTGCTTGGACATCAACGAGATTGCTCCGTTTACTATGACGTTCCAGGCAACATACTAGTACTTAACAGTCTAACAGTACTATTAGGATAATTCGGACGATCTAATAGCACTTGGTCCAATATGCATTTCGTCCAACTCGCAGTTGGTCAACACGCATTTTTTCCAATATTCATGGATAATCTGCATTCAAACGCACAAATAAAAAACCATTCAAAGCTTTTAAACTACAAATAAAATTATTATATTTCAGATCAAGGACACTAGTGCTGCGTTCCGTAATGCGCTAAAAGTGATAATATCGCGAATCCGACTAAATTCAATAGTCACAAAATCAAATCAAAGCCCATACACTTTGTGACTATTATTCAATTTGGGCGGATTCGCGATATTATCACTTTTAGCGCATTACGGAACGCAGCATAGATATACTCTTCTAAACTGTAGTTCTGTTACATTATGTTTGCTAAAATTAATAGATTCCTAGCAGTACATGAACATTTTAGATAAATAAAAACCTAGGTACCCATTTCAGTCCAAAACATACCTATGTACACAAAACAAGCCCATAACAAACTCACACACACTCACACTTTACTTATTAGCTAGGTACAAAACAGTTTAGGTACACAAATTGGTCCAAATACATTTATGTGTGTATATACTTAGTATAATCGTAAAGAACGATTCCGCACAACACACTGTTATTGCTTGTAAACAAACAATAATTAAATTACGGTAACTAAAAATGGGGAAAACTCGTGTTAATACTTTATTTAGTGTTTTTGAATCTATTTTGTAATTAACCGACTTCAAAAAAGGAGGAGGTCCGATGGTATGTATGTTTTTTTTTTAAATAATGTGTTTTCACCAATTTCTCCGTTAATTATGCACCGATTATGAAAATTCTTTTTTTATTTGTAAGGGTATAGTCCTGAGATGGTCCCATATTAATTTAAGGCGGTTTTTTTTTTTAATTTACTTGTATTTATTTTGTAAACATGTTTATTAGCCAATTACACAGTTCTCAAACACCCGAGCTCGGGACCCAATAGCACAGGCTACTCTGCCTAGGTTTTTTTTTTTTTTTTTTTTTTCTTAAATAAAGGGCTTTGTCGCTAATGCGACCATGCCGCCCTGGTAATATAAACATTATTTATTTAAACTTAATTTCTATTTGCTAGCCTGTAAAGCATTCTGGCCGAATCTGAAAGAGGGTCGGCCAGAACACTGTTACAGTAGCCCACTTTTTGACCTGTCGCCCGTTGGTTCAAAACTACACTTCTAATGGATTCGTTCCGAGCACACTCCATTATAATGTGGTATATGTCATCTAATTTGTTACAGACGGGACAGATTGGTGAAGTTGTTTTTCCCATTAAATATGAAAATTTATTGCAAGGAGTGTGCCCGGTACGAAATCTTAATGCTACTACAGTGCTTTGTCTATCCAATACATTGTTGTCTATCCAAGGGTGCCTTAATGGGTGGGGCTGGATCGTTCGGTACCAGATACCGCTAGACCTGGACCTGATATCAAAATATTCTTTATATTGACTACAGCAATGTGATTTTAATAAAGAATTGAAATTCGTAAAATAAGGTGGGAAGTTTATATGTATACCATCAACAGAGGCCTGTTTTGCTAAACTATCAACCTTCTCATTCCCATCGAGACCAATGTGCCGCCTAGGTTAGGAATCAAAGATAACTTGTAATTTTGAATATTTTTGTATGAAGTGATTCCACACTTATGGTATGGTCATAATTTTTCTTCCTGTTTAAGCTTTAAAAACATAACTTGTAATGTTCTGTATTCTTTTGTCTGAATAAAATATTTTATTTGATTTTAAAGTGGACATGTGAAACTTAGTAATTATAATCATCATCAGCCCGGAGACGCCCACTGCTGAATGAAGGCCTCCCCTGGAGACCGCCACACTGTACGACAACCTGCCATTTGCATCCACCGGTTGCCCGCGACTTTACAATGTTGTCACTTTAAGAACATAGACGATTATTTAAAGACATTTCATAAATTCAACTTGTTTACTTTCAGAAAGAAGTGCAGGACCTGCATCTGTTCCAAGAAATGTTCTTTGAGAACCATCCTGTGGAAAAAGCAAAGGATAAAAATGGTGTAGTTCTAAAGAAACGAGATGAACTTGCAGCCGAGTTTGAAGCTATTGATGGTAATGTCTTGTCCATCCTACTAATATTATAAATCCGAAAGTTTGTCCGTGTGTGTGTATGTGTGTGTGTATGTGTGTATGTTTGTTACTCCTTCACGCAAAAACGGCTGGACGGATTTAGATGAAATTTGCAGTGTAGATAGCTCGTACACTGGATCAAAACATAGGCTACATTTAAATACTGTGTAATAAATAATAATAATACTGTGTCTGGGTGTAGTATGTATTATAAGTATTAATATACGAAAAAAAATATGTTTATAAGTATTCTATCAGCTATCTGGTTTCCATAATACAAGCTTTGCTTAGTATGGGGCTAGATGGCGCTGTGTGTAATAAATGTCCCCCCCAATATCTAATATATCTAATAAGGTCAATGTACTTTTTGTATGGAACATAGCTGTTTTTTTTTGCGATTTCAGGTTTGGCCCCATTGTAAAATTTGCTCATAATTATGAGTAGGTACATACATACCCTTCAGTATCGTTGAACCTTTTTGTTACGCATTGTATATACCTATATATGTGTATATTTGCTGTTGTATAAGCACAAAATAAATAATAGTACTACGTACAGAAAGTTAACTCCGCAAAGGAATTTAAATAAATAAGAACTCTATCTATTAGGCAATAAAGTAGCAATTCAACTCACACAGCGCTGGATACCGCTCGCTATATTCACCTAGATATACCGCTCTCTTTCTATCATGTATGCTTAGTTACGTGTGACAAGGCTAGCGTGCGGGCGGCTGACTGACTCTTGCCACAGAATAAATAACAGTACTACATACAGAAAGTTACCTCCACAAAGGATATGAAATGAATAAGGACTCTATCTACTAGGCAATAAAGTAGCAATTCAACTCGCACAGCGCTGGATACCGCTCGCTATATTCACCTAGATATACCGCTCTCTTTATATCACGTATGCTTAGTTACGTGCGACGAGGCTAGCGTGCGGGCTGCGACTGACTTCTGCCTTGCATTGTGCACCCGGACGGAGCGCCGACGGACGGACGGACGGAGAACCTAAACTGCGGAGTGACACCTGGTATAAGTTGTAACTGAACATTTTGTATTATTAGTTCAATACCATTACAGAGGCTTCCATCCCATCTGAAGAGCGGGCCCAATTCCTATACCTCAAAGGTCGTTGTTACAACATCATGTCTACTTATGACCACCGAGCACTAGAATGTCTTAGCAAGGCAGTGAAATTGGACCCAAGTTTGGTCCAAGCTTGGAACGAGCTGGGGGAATGCTACTGGAAGAACTTCAACTTGAAAGAGGCTAAGGCTTGCTTTGAAGGAGCTCTAAACCAGGTAATGTGCTAGATTATTTCAAATATATTTTTGTTTTACTATTTCCACATTTGGTGACCAAAAATTCCAATTTAAATCTTAATTTAATTTAAACTACAAAATTTTTTATGCTGCTTTTAAGTAAGTGTCACTTCATATAAAAATATTCCATTTGTTTTATTTCAAAATATATTTTTTTTCATTGACATTGTGTGCTGCCAAAGTATGTATGTCCCCGTACCATTGAGCTCTTTGGAGTTTATGTACGGTTTTTCATACCACTGGCTTTCGGTCAAGGAAAACGTTGTGAGGAAACTTACATACGTCCAGAAAATAAATTCATAGCCCACATTGGGCCACATTCCCACGCTGACCCAGTTGCGGGTTGGTGAATTCACAAACGCTATGAATGCAGGCTTCACCTGCGTGACGCTTTACGTCTAGTTATCGAAATAATTAACGTGCATTATGTGATGCATTATACAATGCGCTACGTGGGTGGCCACACTATCATTTGACTTTGAATATCGGCTAACGTCTAACGACGTTAATAATGCCACTAGCCTATTAGCGTGCTAACACCCGGCCATATCTGCGTACTGAATCAAATACTGCGCTAAATAATGGCATTATACGCAGGTGAAGCCCTAGCATTAGAGCGCCCCCTCGGCATGAAATTTCGTATTCGGGCGCGCCCGCTGAGGCCCTTGGCGGCGCCACCGGCGCCAGTTCGAAACTTCAACCAAATATTTCACTAGATGTATGAGACAACTAGCGGCATCTATTGAGCACCGAATTCAAACTAGGATGAAAATGAAACGGCGCGAAATTAAATTTGTCGGAAAAAGTGCAACCACGGTGGCACGGACACTATAGCGGCTAATAACAGAAAACTAGAAGGTATGATGATATGATCTTGTGTCAATCACGCGTCGATAAACGATATAGTTTTCCAAGACGAAAACGTATAATGAAAAGATTTCGCATTGTTCCCCAATCAAAATAGCTAAATGCAAAAAAAATAGTGTTTTCTGCGCTTAAACCTTGGTGCCTGGCGAGCTGCTCGTTTCACTGTATGATATAACAGCGACAATGATAAGATGAATGGACGGGAAGTAAGCGCACGGATTTTGAAGACTATATGTTGAGCGCCGGCTCTCCACTCGCTTCAGTCATACTCTGCTTTTGCGACATGCGAGCCGTACGATACGACAATACAAACTTCTAATGTAACATATGTAACAAACGTACATGTGTTATCTTTTTGTCATGCAGTAATTAGATTCGCTATCTCTATTTTCTGGCAAATGTAATATGCATACTTTTAGCTAGGTATGCTGGATTGTGTTTTCTTGGTAATTTTGATCGATTTGCAAGCGCTGGGCCCGTCCCTCCATTATCACCGTCGCTGTGATATAGTAGGTTGGCTTTAGTACCTATATTGGCTTCCCTGACGTATTCTAAAGCCCGACACACGTTGATGTGTGTGTATGTTTGTGTTGTCTTCACACCAAAACGGCTGAACGTCACGTCATCAGCCATAAAACGTCCACTGCTGGACGAAGGCCTCCCCCTTATTAGAGGGGTGTTGCCGTAATCCCCACGCTTGGCAGGCGGCTTGGGGCTGAAAACGGCTGAACATATTTGGATTAAACTCGGAATGCGGATAGTTTATTTCCCGGATAACATATAGGCTACTATTTATCATCATCATCATCATCGTTTTTAATCATCACGCGAATTAAATCACGGGGCGGTGCTAGTAAATAAATAAACAGCTTCGTTTAACATCGGACGAGCAGTCAAACGCAAGCCTAAAAAAATAAGAAATATTAAATTGGTTGGACTTATTTACACAGAAAAAATTAAAATTGCCAACAGAAACGAGATCGCGTTACTCTTCGCAGCCTGTCGATTCTCCTTCGTCAATACAACTCTGCGGAACAGGCGGAGTCGACCGAGACCGTCCTCCGAAGCGTCGAGTTCGCTAAAGAAGCCGTAACTTTAGACCCCAAAGATGGCCTGTCGTGGAGCATACTGGGCAATGCTTATTTGTGTCAGTTCTTTCTCGTTGCCCAAAACCCGGCTACGTTGAAGCTAGCATTGAGCGCGTATAAGCAAGCCTGGCATGATCCGAAAGCGAAGGGACACCCCGATCTCCATTATAACAAGGCAATGGTATGTTTACTATCTGGGGGTATAAAATGGCCGCATTAAGCAATTCCCTTAAAAGCAGTTCATCTAATGAATTCTTAGCTGAATGAATTGTAAAAAGTTGCTCTCGAGTAACTTCTAACGAATCTGCTAGTTGACTTTATGCAATTCATCTTTCATCGACCATTTTGCAACTTTCTATAGAAAACTGTCAAGCTAATGAATTCCGTAATATAATCATTTGCAAAACCATAGTATGAATTGGCGCTTCAGTGAACGGTTTACGATTTGCGAAATGAATCATCATAGGATCATTATGCAGAATTGCTAAACGCGACCAGTTTAGCCCCCTTGACCAATTTTGCATTTATTTACTGTGTTTCTCGGAGTATGTTCAAAAACTGCATCCAGTAACACCGGAGGACGGACAGCAGTACCCTTTCGGTTAACAGTGGTGAGCATTCCGCGATCTGCCAAGCCTGGGGATTAATTATGGCAATTAGATGCCCTAGACTTTGTTTTGCTACTCAAAGTTCTGGGTACCATTGCGATGGTCGATTTTCTACTGTACCGCTTGGCTCGTCGACGTCACGCGGCTCCTGACGGCTGCGCGCGCGTCTCAGCACTGCAGTGGAGTATCCATACAAATAGGGTACAAATTAGCTTGTACTGACTATGACATGGTTGTAGCTTGTATTGTAGTTATACATTGTGGTTCAACTATAAGTATTAGACTCGTTTTCTATAGGAGTGAATCTTCTCTATTATGTTTTCTGTGCTCTACCTTATAATAATCAGACCGAGTGTCTGATTATTTTGGGAGAATGAACATGAATTTCCACCGGAGAACGGGCAGCAGCGTCCTCTCGGTTCACGGTGGTGAGCATTCTGCGATCCCCAAGCCGCATGCCAAGCGTGGGGATTATTAATTGAGCTAATAATAGGGTAGATGACTGATGTTTATATCGTTGAAACCAATAGCTTTAATGAAGAATTCAAGTAAATATAGTATGTTTATTGAAAATATAATTTAAATCGGTTAATAATGTTCTGATATATGAGTGTTTAAAGTTTTTGTTAGAGACTACTCTGTCCCTTTCCCACAAAACAAAAAATTACGTCACGCCTTACTTGTCAGAATAGAATTTATATGGAGTACAGAGAAGTGACGTCACGATTTGCTGTTTCTTCTCTCTGTCTAGCATGATATTGAATTGCTTATAAGTTGCTCATTTTTGATCAGATTTTCATATATTTTTTCATGAATCAGCTATATTTATGGCCCACATTTTAATAGGACAATTAAAAAAAAACCCAGTCATCTAGCCTATTGTGAATGAATTGTAAACATTCCAGGCGCTTAAATACGAGGAGTGTTACGCGGAAGCGATCGAGAGTTTCATGACGGCGAATCGGCTGGATCCGCCGTGGGCGCCTCCCATACACGAGCTGAAAGAGCTCGTGGGATACCTCAACTATATCGACCACCTCCTCAAGAACAAGGGCAAGATCAAGGCTAAGAGGATCATGCAGATGGTCAAAGTAAGTCAATATTTTTGCTGTGGTCACCGTCAAAGGCGAGGTTACTCCACGCTTCAACGCACTTTTATATTAGTGTCAAAGACCCCTATTGACTGATCGTCAGACTTCCCTCATACGAAAATTAGTAGTTTAAAACCACTGCTAGCCACTGCGAGTACGTCAAAATCTCATTGTATTTCATAACTCAGATTGCGTCATCCAAGTGATTGGCCAATCGCAAGCTTAGAACGTTACCTCGCCTCCTGCCCGCAACGGTGAGCCGTGTTTGTAGGAGAAATTATGTTCACGAGCCATCAACAGGCTATATGATCTGTGATTAGAAAGAAAGAAAGAAAGAAATGTAATTTATTTTGTAACATCATTGTAAGTAGTATAACTTTAATATAATTACAGTCAAAGGGATGATGTCACAAAAATGGCTTCAACTCAGCATAGTGCTGTTTATCAAACAGCGCTGATCTTCCGTTGATGCCAAATATTAGTGTAGGCGATCATCGGTCTTATGTTCTAGTAGATACATAGTTGTCTAGATCTGTAATTTTGCTAATGATATTAAAGTAGTAGTTGAAAAAGGATGCCTTTGCCATGCAGTGGGACAGACAAAATAAAATAAATATACTACCCTTCTAATCTATAATCCGGAACGAGGATATTCGCCAAAGCCGACATAGCTCGTTGGCAAGTTGAAGTGGCGCAGGGCAGGCCACATCGCTCGAAGACTGATAACCGATGGGGAAGAAAGGTTTTTGAGGCGACCGCGAACCGGAAGACGCAGCGTAGGCGCTATCAGGCGCTAGGCGCCTATTAAGGGGGATCCCTCCCTATTCGTCTAGTAGTGGACGTCTTCTGGCTGTTGATGACGATGATGAATACATATTATGCTATACTTATGCTTCTTTTCCAGTCAATGGACCAATCAATGTTTGGCGACTACCAGCCCGGCTCAATGTTGACAATCAACAAGCGGAAGGTCACGATGGAACACTTGAAGCTAGCTGACATGCAAGACGGTGACAACCCGGGCAAGGTGGTCATGGGTCGCGTGGTCGGCTCCCTGCATAGCAACAACTCTGTACCTTTGTAAGTAGTTTGACCGCTCACTGATTTTAGTAGCTATAACAAGCGGAAGATTACGATGGACCACGTGAAGTTAGCAGATATGCTAGATGGCGACAAGCAAGGGAAGGTGGTCATGGGTAGAAGGTTCTCTAAAATCGTGAAAAGGAAAGGAACTTCATACATTTTGTCATGTACTTTTCGTATGGATCAGCGTTTTCAGGGTTGGCCCCAAAGTAAAAGTTGTTCATAATGATGAGCACATACATACCATTCAGTATCGTCACACCTTGTTGTTACACGTTGTGTATTCTTCCATGGTTGTAGACAACCGGCTCGTGATCTTGGACACAAATACCATGACCTTCACCGACCGCTTCAGACATGCTAGGCCGAAAGGATGTCCAATGAACATGAATGGCATGTGTTGAATGATGATGTGGGTGGAAGGATGGGGTGGGGATGTCCGCGCCATATGTTCCATAATTTAAACATTATGTAAATTTAACGCTTGTGGATGCCAAATATTTTTACATCATTTCATTTCATTCCATAGCTGCGAATCGGGCGCGTCGCGCGCGTTTATGTAAGTAGGGCACTAAGTGTCCCAGTTTTTGTATTCGATGTTGTATTCGTAGGTACTATTTGGATGTTATAAGCCAGCGGTCGGCAACCTTTTGGCAAGCAAGGGCCAAATAAGGTAGAGGCAGGCCTAACTTGTTCATATTTTTGATAATAGATCTAGGTGATATTAAAAACCTGGTGTAAAAATTGGTGTTTAATTTTTTTAGGTACGTAGGAATACGTCAACGAGAAAGGAACAATTAATCACAAAGAAGTTAGGAAAAAAATGCATTTATAAAACTGTCGCGCGGGCCGCGTATTGCCGACCGCTGTTATAAACCATAGTTGGCACACGATTAGACGGATTCGTTATTATTACGTTTTTTTTGTTTTTGCCGAGAACCATAGAGTAAGGAACAGCGCTGCGACCACAGGACTTGTTTAGAATGACGCGTTATCGTGCGAAGTTTGTAATAGTTTGCGGGAAGAATGTCAAACTCCGCCCATTATTCAGCCATCAAGCGGTGAACAGGAGAAGTTTTATGAGAAGACAACAAAACAAAATTAAAAATAAACATAAAATAAGTTTTAAGTTAATCAGTTTCAACTTTACAATGATAGATGTCGCATATTTAAATTCTAAAGTCAAAGATGACTTATCTAGAATAAACAAAGAAAACTACAAATAAAATTACTTACGAATTTCTCATCAGAAAGTGTTCGTTTTTTTATACGACCAAGAGAAGAGACGATATTTTTTACTTTTATCGATATTATCGTGGCTCCTTTACATAAGGGAATGAATGGGTATAATTACGACGGAGTATCTGAACACTCTCGCTGGACAAGGATAATAACCCCCTGACCCTGGCCTGGCTGGCTTATAATATAAAATGTAATAACAAAAAATAAAAAAATTGAAAAAAAAAAAACATTTATTTCAGACACAAGTCTATATTGGTAGGGGAAAAATAATTTGATATTAATAACAATAATAATAATCTAAATGTCAAAATAAATCTAAAACACATTCATCAAAAAAAATTTGTAGTCATTTTAATCTATATTTCGGTTTGGATCCAGAATGCTCAACATGCACCTTTGTTATGGTCCGCTGCTGGCGGCGGCGGGGTGCGGGTTGGTGGACAAACATACCCCATTGAATTTCTTCTTCGTACTTACGCAACTTTCTTCACAATGTTTTCTTCACCGAGAAGCCAGTGGTATGATTTTTTAAAATTTGTACGTAAACTCCAAAATACTTATTGGTAAACCTATACTAAAGTTTTTTTTTGTTGGATCGGGCCCGGGATCGATTTCACGACGTCGTAATTCCGAGACGCTTCTGCTTTCAATGGATTAGGCTTCACATAGCAAGCTGACGTACCAATCTCCATTAACGGAGAGGTTTCACAATGCTTCACTGACGGAAGAAGTGTGATGGTTATGCATTTCAGTACATTCGCGATAGTGGACGAGAGCATGTCTTGCGTGGCCGTGAACGTGTACAACTGGGCGGACGGACGCGGCGTCATCATCGGGGACTGCGTCGCCGTGCCCGAGCCGCGCGCCTCCACGCACACCAACACGACTCCCTATCCGGTACGACGAGACCACAGAGCAATAGAAGCTGAGATGTGATCAAACGATTTTTCCTTAGGAAGACGCGTGACTGTGCGGGGAGCTGTAGGTTCGCGGGAGGAGTGGCAAATTGTACTGCCATCTAGCGGTATTTAGGAAAAGTTTTTTAGAATCGACCTAGTGAACTAACGCTTAGCTGAATTAGCACTTAATCTTTATGCGTGTGTAATTCTGTACATGCGCCACACGCGTAACTCGTACGAGCGTTGATGCGCTTATAAGCTCGTATAAGTGGATTCAAGACAAACGCCTCGCCGAGAGCCTCCATTTTTGTTCCCGCGTCTCCTCAGATGGCCACCACTGTTCGTGAGAATACGTAGGAATGATCACGTACTCGAGCGTTCGGTTTTTTGATGCGCGAAAACTAGCGCGCGTGAAAGCGCTTATACGAGTGAAAAACGCGCAGTAAATATATATCTGAAACCGCTCTAAGAACCTATATGTTGAAAAAAATTGGCATTTCAACTATTAATCTATCAGTTAGGTATCAAATGTGAAATGGAATTTAATAAAAAATATAAAAAATTAAAGGGTCGTTTTAAAAAAAGGTGACAAGTATTTTTTTCGTTATTCAGGAAGCGATTGCCAATGAAACCTTTTATGGCTCCAAGACTAGAGACGACAAGACGAAAAAAGCAGACCTGGTAAGCTAAGAATTGTTTCGAATTTTAGCTTTTTTTTTCTCTCTTTCGCTGTCTTTTTTATTTACATGTTTAAGCATAAGGTAAGAAATATAAATAGAGAAAGATTGAAAAAAAAATTAGTCACATCTTCGAGCATATATCATTGGGGTGGCCACTCAGAACGTACGTCGCTCTGCCACAAGAGTCAGATGGTGACCAAAGGACCATATATACAAGCTGTTGTTTTGAATTCCCGCCAAAGTTAAAGAAGTAGATATAGTCATCGTTATGAACTACTTTTACTATGGGCTAAACCTGAAATCGCGAAAAAATATCAGATACATTTTGTCCAAGGTCAACGAACTTTTTGTATGGAACTGCTGGTTTTTTCGCGATTTCAGGTTTGGCCCTGTAGTAAAAGTTGTTTATAACGATGACTATATATATATATCTACCTCTGTAAATATCTTCTCAGAGGTAGATAGATATCCTCTGTCATTTTGGAGGGAATGCAAAACAACAGCTTGTTATACCCTTCGTGTGAGTTTGTTGATACAAACAGGAATTTGTTATATTAGTGTGAAAGTTTACTTGATGGTGTGCCGTGCGTGTTTGCCAAGCGATGGGATTATACCCGGTCGAAGCACAGAATAAATAATAGTACTACGTACAGAAAGATTACTCCGCAAAGGAATTGAAATAAATAAGGACTCTATCTACTAGACAATAAAGTAGCATTTCAACTCGCACAGCGCTGGATACCGCTCGCTATATTCACCTAGATATACCGCTCTCTTTATATCACGTATGCTTAGTTACGTGCGACGAGGCTAGCGTGCGGGTTGCGACTGACTTCTGCCTTGCATTGTCCACCCGGACGGAGCGCCGGCCGAACATACCTAAACACCAAAACATACCTATAACATACCTAACATACCTATTTATTTGGACTCAGTTTTGGTCGATTTCGGAACAAAATCTATAAAATAATTAATTGACAGTATAATTTTAGGATAATCTATTATATGTATATATATATATATATATATATATATATTAATGACTCATTTATCTATTTGTAGTTTAAATAATAGTATTAAATAATTAAACTCGAATTCAACAGTTCTATTAGTTTAGGTAGGTACCAACGATATTTATAACATGCTATCATTGGTCTAGCTCACAACGTTTGTTATTATTGTTTTGATATATATATTATAATTTTTTAAGTGTCTAAATTATGTAATATTTGCAATCCGAATCTACTGTTTTAGCCATGTCGAGCGCTTGCTATTTTGTATCATGGGATCGTTCTGTATTTTTCAAACATGTTTACTGTATTATGCAATTTCTATGATCTGTTGTAAGTGCCTAATAAATAAATAAATAAACTGCGGAGTGACACCACCCTGGTCGAAGGCCGAAAGTTTAAGGGGGAGGCCTTCTACAGGCAGTAGACGTATTCAGGCTGATGATAATGGTGATATGGTGACACGTTGTGATGATAATTATGATATTTTCTTAAGTAGTCACCTAAATTCTAAATTATTGTTTACATATAGGTATTATTTTTAAGTATTTTTGTAAGACCTTAATCAGGAAAGACTATTGGGTTCATGACACTATGTATTAATAGGGTTAGTTCTAATCAGTTAGCATCCTTTTAAGGGCATATTCTGTACATCAAAACAAACAACTTTTACTATGGGGCCAACATTACAATCGCGAAAAAAAATTCAGCTGTTCCATACAAAAAGTTGTACGACCTTGGGCAAAATGTATGGAACAGCTGTTTTTTTTTGCGATTTTAATGTTGGCCCCTTAGTAAAAGTTTTTTGTTTTGATGTACAGGATATGCCCTTAAAATAATGCTAACTGATTAGAACCAACCCTGTATATTTAAGGCAAAAATAAACAATTTGTATTTTGTATAAGTTTTAGTTGTTCAACCTTTAACTTCTTGTCTCCAGGTATATGATTTTCGTACAATCCGCGTGAACGACCCGACGACGCTTCGAGTGAACGGCAAGCGAGTGGGCCGCTCCGAGTTCGCGAGCACGCGCGTCACGTCCAAGTACGAAGCCCACTGACTGGACGAAGCCCACTGACGGGACGAACGTGGAGTCACCAGGAGGGACGAACGTGGAGTCACCAGGAGGGACGAACGTGGAGTCACCAGCCCCCTTAGCACGCGCCGAGGACTAATTGGTATTTCCCTGGGCAAGAGCGTGATAAAGCTAGAATATGGATACGTCTGTCTCGTTTTCGCGGGGAAAAAAGAGTGGATTGACTTTTATCACGGCTCGCGAGCTAGGCGGGCTGGAGGGACGAACGTGGAGTCACGAGCGTGGTACAGCGCTGTTGCCGGACCCGTCGCCACGGTCGTCGGCGCCTGGTATGCCCTGGGGCCATGAACGCTTATTGCGGGACCAAATAGGCACAGTTCATTTATTTATTTGGGACAATTAACAGTGGCGTAGTAATAACTACACAATAACTAAAATTAATACAAAAAACTAAGCCACCCACAGCATTATAAACAAAATACTAATCGTCGTTAGCCATAAAACGTCCACTGCTGGACGTAGGCCTCCCTGTATAGAGGGGTGTTGCCATAATCCCCACGCTTGGCAGGCGGCTTCGGGATCGCAGAATGGTCACCACCAACCAAGACGACGCTGCTGCTCGTCCTCCGGTGGGTCTGGTTGCAGTTTAAGGACATACCCAGGTCCCAAAAAATACTAAATACTAATAGACTATAAGTATTTATTGCTGGGGTAACACAGTAACAAAGATAAAGATAAAGCAAGTTTTGGCGGGAACGCGAGAAAATCATGTCGCTGCATTGTACTATTTTCCAAAACTTGTGTTTTTTCGAGTGTTAATGCATAAAAATGGTGGCGTTTTATTCATTAAGTGCTGATTTACGAGCAAAAGTGTTGGCAAGTGATATAATGTAGTGAAACGTGTCTTTTCGTGTTGTTTCCAAAACTCCGAAGAAGCTTGTAGTAAAGTTGCCACGACTTTATTAGGGTATGATTGGAGTTGACTGTGACTTACTGTGTGTGACTTGGACTGTGACTACGACTCATTTAACTGGAGAAAGAAGGATCGACGAAGAAAAATGTATTCGGCTGAAGGACTAGTATCCATGGCCAGGAACTAAAAAAGAAGATAGATAGAAAAGAAGATAAAGATTGCGTTTTGACATTAAACATTCGTTGTATACAAATAAAAAGGGAAATTTGCGTAATGAAAAATACTATTCGAATTGCACACATAGCCAACAAAATATTAAAGGATATACTAAAAGAGCTTACAAAAGCAATTCCAAAACAGCTCTTCTAAATTGTGCCAGAGAGCGTCCAAATATATATATACTATATATACAGTTACCGACGCTGCGCGATCGCGAACCTTAATGCGGGGCGATAACATTCACAGTCGCGCAGCGTCGGCAGCTTAGCCTATTCGGTCCCGCAATAAGCGGTTCACGGTACGTCCCCCGGTATGCGGACTCGAACTGATCGTGCAACATTTGGAGTAACACTAACTTCTTCTATTTTTGCTAACCAGTTTTGTTTTACAAACTGTATTGGACAGTGAGAAATTCCATACGAATGGAGTTGGGCACGCGGTCGATTTGCTTTGGACGATCTTATTTGAACTAATAATACAGTTATATAAGGGCTTAATAACGCTGCTTAAATTAACAAATGTCACTTTTTGCTTTAATTATACGGGAATATACACGTTTAATTAAATTAGATACTACGACTATAGTTTCGATCATATCCGGTGATCTTTTTCAAAGAATGAAAATAGAGCCCGACGCGCGTGCGGCTGCGTCCTGCTTAGCTTTTTGTTGGGTTCAACAATGTATAAGAATTTCAATAAAATGATACAAGAAAACTTGGAAAGGCACTTCATCAACGAACGCGAACTGTGAAATGAAGCAGTGAAGGTGAGTGAACTGCTTTTTCACAAGAAAAATGCTGACTGCTGTCAGAACTTCCTATTGAGACAAACACTACAAAATAGGCTATCTACGACGTAAAAAGTACATTTTCTATAAAAAATAGTTTAGCGCCATCTCTTGGCAGCCACCGGCATAAGGACGTCGCGCATATGTCGCTGCCAAATTACAGAATACGCCGTGTTACATAACGGCTAGCCATTTTAAAAAACAACGCCGTTTTATAAAGCGGCGTATTAAAGTTAAGCCAAATTGTATTACGGCTGAAAATATGGCCGCCGGGTCGCCGCATTGTATGCGTGCTTCGCGTTCTACAACACGGCTAGCCATAATGTAATTGAGCGGGTCATGATCCGCCGCTTTGGCAATCTTTAGTACAATTTTTTTACACTCGCGGCGGTTTGGCGCTTTTTTAACTTAAGTGTGACCTTTTCATTCAGTAAAAAAATTTTTCTTTTTTGTCATAAATTTTCTATAAATTCTATATACTCACTGTATTTTGTTAGTGTGATAACCATTTTGCATTGAAGGCATCTTGATTGGCCCGCCTTATTGTAGAACGTATCGCAATAACAATCCTGTGAACGTTGATACGCCGTATTACAAAACGGCCCTGTTTTTTTAATATGGCTAGCCATTATGTAAAACGGCGAATTCTACTATTGGGCTGAGACACATACACTACGTTGTAACCAGGGGCCTTATTTTTTATGATATTGTTTGAAATAAGGTTCAATATCGTTTGAAAGTCGGCTCCGCTCGCTTGCGCAACTTTGCTTACGATTCAAAAATAAGGCTCGTAACTAGTTTTCGATGATTTCTATAATATTTATCGGGAGTTTTTTTGACTAGTTTGTAACATGTTTGAAGTCTATTTATTATGTGGCTTAAACTTGACCGTGCATTGCCGAATTAATGTGTGAACACTTTGTTTGGGACCTTTATAAGAGTATACTGTAGTTAATAACGGATCTCAATGTATGGGCGAAAATTTATTATTGTGTAGCGTAGTGATCGATAGATGTCGCTGTATGTAGTGATGCGTGCAGCGACATCTATCCAAAAACGTTGTCGACACGCACAGCGATAATTGGTAACAAGATAAAAAAAGAAGAAAAAAAAACTGATAAGTACATCACGGTTTATGAGTGTAAAAGTGGTGTGTTATCCAGGCTAAGTGTGCTAGCACCTTAAATTGTACCACAATTTAATGTTATATAAGTTATCGTTACACACGAACCGTCTTAAGCATAAAACACTAAAACGTATTATATACCTATTTTCAATCGACTTCAAAAAAGGTGGTTCTCAATTCGACTGTATAATTTGTTTTTGTATGAATGTTACACGATACTGATTTTGATGATTCTTTTTTTGTTTGGTAGGTAATACTTTAGAGGTGGTCCCATATAAATGTTATCGGGATCGGTTCAGTAGTTTGGTTTTTAAATCAAAATTACTAGAAAATATGAAGATGTCTTCCAGGTATTCGAAGTTGAAGTCGGTTGTATTTTTTTTTTTAAAAGCGTATTATAGTTAAAAAGTGTTTTGTCAATTTTTTTCGAATTACGAATTGAGGTTGTAAAAAGAAGACAAAACACTTTTTAACTAAAATAGGGTTTAAATATATTTTAATGTTTTATGCATAAGACGGCTAGTCTGTTAGTGTTTAAAGTTTATGTTCGTTGGTTGGACTCGGAACAACTTATAGTCCGTTTTATAGGTCTCCCATTTTGTAAACAACAATGGCGGATTCGGACCAATGACAGCTCTTAGTTTTATCACTAATGGCTGTGATTGGCTGTAAATCCACCTAAGTAACTAAATTTAGAGATTTTTTGTAGAAATATTACAGTGATCCAAATGCTACAATAATTTTTAATCATGACTTGGAATCTCAAGATTTTCTTCAAGTATTTTACGTGCCTGCAGGGCTAAAGGGGCTACTTTAGCCCCGCTACGCGCAGCGAAAGGAACCACTTCCTCCCCGCAGCGGCACGTAAAATCGTATACACACCATGGGAGCAAGTAAAGAAGCCTCAGATCTCATGTTTGTCACGCTTGGCTTCGCCGGGACTCGGGACACAAAGTGCATGAGGTCGGAGTAATTCTTTACTTTTGCTCCCTAGGTGAGTAATCTACTATTTTCTTTTGGTCTAGACATTTTTGTATGAAAACATTTTGTACTCAAATCGCAGGTACAGTAAAGTAACTGTACTTATAAAGAAATTTAGGAAGGAAAGGACGATGTTAGCATGTTTAAAATAACTATATGATGATTATTCATATATTCTATGAAATGGCAACCCCAAAGGGTAACTTAAAGACTGCGGATAACCAATATCGGTATCGAATGAAATTTGAACAAGACAATTATAGAATTAAATTATTTTGGAAATGTATGTAGGTAGTCTTCGATCAAAGAAACGGGGGATTCAGCAACATATGCACGACCCGTCGCAACTAAAACTCTGCCTGAACGCGCCAGTGCAGCAGTTTATATTTATGATGGCACCACATATCGCCAATGTTTGACCAATAAAAAGGGACGCATCTATGTAGCCTCCATGCATGCGTCTCTTTTCATTCGGCATAATCAACGTGTAACAAAAAGGTTCAACGATACTGAAGGGTATGTATGTATCATTATGAGCAACTTTTACTATGGGGCCAGGCATGAAATCGCGAAAAAAATATATCAGCTGTTCCATACAAAAAGTTCGTTGACCTTGGAACAGCTGTTTTTTTTCGCGATTTCTGGGTTGGCCCCTTAGTAAAAGTTGTTCATAATGATGAGTATATACATACTCTTTAGTATTGTTGAACGTTTTTGTTACACATTGTATAGGCGATGTGTGGTGCCAGTCAGTTCGGCCATGTTCGGCATTCAGGTAGTGACGACCACTCATTTACTCTAAATGTTTAACCTTATGCTCTAAGATCAGTAGCTATTTGTTTGAGTAGCTAAAATAGGACACAATTTTTGCATTGAATCTACGCGACTGTTTCTTTGATTGAAGCTAGGTAGTTGTAAAACTTAATGGAACTAATAGTACATATTGAATGTAAGCTATATTATATTTTTTCTGGTATCACTAAATTATAAAACTATTATTACCGTTCTATTATTATTTACGTGCGTGCAGGGCTCTGTTTTATAAAGTTACAAGTCTTGCACTTGTAGTGAAAAAAAATATTGAGTACGACATTTTCTAAAGCTACAAGACAACCAGTGTACAATCTACAAGTACAAGCACTTGTATATAGGATAAAGATAAACCATCTACCTTCAGGCTAATCATGTAACTGTTCGGGATCGCGATTCGGATCGCGATTTGTCATTAATGTCACTTGTCACTGTCCCGCCAAAACTCATTTGACCCTGCAGGGCAGGACGAAACGCCAATAAACCGACGGATTTGCTTAACTTAATTAGGAAATCAATGCATTCGTTCGTTAACGATGGCGAGAGAAATCCCTCCGTGATACCGTGAAGCTGTGACAGTGACAAGTGACAATAATGACAAATCGCGATCCCGAACAGTTACATGATTAGCCTCCTGTAACTGGTAACTTGTAGTTACTGGTACAAGAAGCTAGTACAATAGGCTAGATAACTGGTTTTTTTAAATTGTCCTATTAAAATGTGGCCCATAAATATAGCTGATTAATGAAAAGAGAATGAAAATCTGACCAAAAATAAGCAACTTATAAGCATTTTAATATCATGCTAGACAGAGAGGCGAAACAGCAAATCGTGACGTCACTTCTCTGTACGCCGTATAAATTCTATTCTGACAAGTAAGGCGTGACGTAATTTTTTTGTTTTGTGGGAAAGGGACAGAGTTTTCTCTAACAAAAATATCAGAACATTATTAACCGATTTAAATTATTTTTTCAATAAACATACTATATTTACTTAAATTCTTCATCAAAGCTATTGGTTTCAACGATATAAACATCAGTCATCTACCCTATTGTAAGTAGCTTGTAGCTTTATAAAACAAGGCCCTGTAGTGAACAACCGTGATAGTTTATAACAAAGCTATTATTATTTGATAATATGATTTTGCACTATAAATAAGTTTGTAGCACTGACTGTAATTCATCAATATAAACCTTCGAGCATGTGTCTTTGGAGGTGGCAAGCCAAGTCGTACCCGTTTTCGTTTTATTTATAATCGCGAAAATATACCGGAAATGTGCCAGAACTATGTCAGTTTTACTGCCCACTGATAGTGTTGTGAGTTTTTTTTTAATAGCGTGAGAGTGCGTATTTGGACCTGGGTATGTCCTTAAACTGCGACCAGACCCACCGGAGGACGGGCAGCAGCGTCCTCTTGGTTAACGGTGGTGAGCATTCTGCGATCCCCAAGCCGCCTGCCAAGCGTGGGGATTATGGCAACACCCCTCTATTAAGGGGGAGGCCTTCGTCCAGCAGTGGACGTTTTATGGCTGATGATGATGTGATGTGAGTATTTGAAAATGTGTACCATGCGTGCATGCCTCCTGTAAAAATGGCAGACATTGATGTATACTCGGATTCTCAATTAAATGGACTAAACTGACATTTCGAATGTTGCTACTTTTTGGCAAAATTTAAATAGTGCTGGGGTAAAAATATTAAGTTTATCAACATATGTTAAAAAACTTAATCATTTTATTAACTTATATGTTACCAAACTTAATAATTTCACACCGATGATCTACTTCGATACTTATATTTATATTAAACTGCTTTTTTTTTAAACCAATGAAGTGACGAGACGAGCAAGACGTTCGCCTGGTGGTTATCGTCACGTCTGCCACTAACAGTAGCAGTGCCAGAATTGTGAACTTGCGAACACAATCTTGCGCTGCACTGCACTGCTCTCGTCACCCTAACATATTAGATGTTAAATCTCTTCATACCCAGTAATTTCTCTGGTAATATTGCCCTTCAAACCGGAACACAGTAATGCTTGCACACTACTGCTTGGCGTTGAATAACTGGCAAAGGTAAATAATAATAAATATCGGAGGACATTTTTTCACACAGCGCCATCTAGCCCCAAACTAAGCAAAGCTTGTAATATGGAAATTAGATAGCTGATAGAATACTTATATACTCTTTTTTTTTGTAAATACATACTTATAATACATACTACACCCAGGCACAGAACAAACATTTATGTTCGTCACATAAATGTTTGCCCTTTGTGGGGATCGAACCCACGCCCTACAGCTCTGAAGGCAGACACACTACCAACTGAGCCATATAGCTGTCAAAAGGTGTGGTACTTCCCCAGGCGGACTCTGCAGTAGAGTCCTACCACTACAAAATTAAACTTCGTAGGTAGAAGGTGAGTTCCTTAGTTATGTACGATTTCAATCTTTCCAAGATTATAAATCATCAAATTAATGTTACTTTCCGTGTAGCAATTTATAGAACAACTTTTTAACACAATATGTTTTTCCTTTTCTACCTGCACTTCCACTGGCAGCACTTTAAATGTTTGACGGCACTTAATAATTATAGAATAATTCTTTTGAACGATATGAACTTAACAATATCCATCACTACGGTTTTTTAGCAGGCAGCATCATTTTGAAAAGTGACGTTTCAATCTGTCAGTTTAGTCCGTTTGATTATGAATACGAGTATAGTTAGATTATCTTCAATGGTATATGCTTGAAGATTAAAACGATCAAAAGTTGTATATCGACGCAAGCGTTGACATTTTTTGTTGCTTTTCTGTTAATAATATTAAACCAGCAAAATGATCGTTCGTTATTTATATTGAATTTACTAATGATTATTAAAATTATACCTAGCTGCCGTCCGAAGGAAAGTAAACAAAAAAAAACATTTTAAATACTTATTTACTTAATTTAATTTATTTATTTTCTTATTTATTTAATTTATTTTCAGGGCATTTCTTTTAGTTTTTTTTTATAATGGGCTTCACGAGTAATAATATTTAATTTAAAAAATCATCAGCGCGAGTACCGTGTTATGTCGCTAAATTTGACGTGTCGGTATAGCAGATTTACTTCGATCGAATTATACCGATTTAAATGTCAAATATAACGATCGTCAAGAACGGTACTCGCGCTGCTGGATTGTCTATGCTGACATTTCAGATATAAAATAGTAGATTGTTTACCAAGGGATGAAACAACTGTTTTTAAGGCGAGAGTGTTTCTTTGAATCCAGAGCGTAGCAAATGATTCTAGAGTAGAACCCTGAGCGCAGCGAGAGATTCAAAGTACTAGAGCTTAAAAATTGTGTTGATCCCGAGGTGGACACTGCTTTTTATCACTCTCTATGAGAAAATAAGTAAGTGCAGCTTATGAATAAGAATAGTACCTACGTTTATTTCATGCTCACTACTCTCCGCTTCTCACTTTTTATTGAGGAAGATGCACTGCGTTAAAATAAAACAAAGTAAAATCCGAATTTGAGTATTACGAACGAAGGCGGAATGCATTTCGCGCGCCTTCCTTTTTTAAACAACCTGTTACTTGTTCATACAATGTCCGTGGTTGATCTCTTTGGTGATTGGAGCTTTTACTAACACTATCCACATTCCAAATTCAAAACGAGAAAGAGAGCGGGAAAGAACTTTCCCGCCCTCTGCGCGGAAAACAGCTTATTTCTGCCCTGTTTGCGAGGAACAAAGAAGGTCTTTTTGAATAGATGTGATAAAAATAAACCTAACGTCACAACAGCTTCAATAAAGATCTGTGAAATCGTTTAGGCTATTTGAGATATACCTAGACAATTCTCTTCTTTGGCAGTCGATAAAAAATATGCAAAGTACAATTTTTTTTTATACAGGTTTAGTTCTAATCAGTTAGCATCTATTTACGGGCATATTCTGTACATTAAAACAAACAACTTTTACTAGGGGCCAACATTGAAATCGCGAAAAAAAACAGCTGTTCCATACATTTTGCCCGAGGCCGATGAACTTTTTCTATGGAACAGCTGATAATTTTTGCGAGATTTCAATGTAAATCCCTATCGTAAAATTTGTTTGTTTGATGTACATCATATGCTCTTAAAAGGATGCTATAACAGATTAGAACTAACCCTGTATATTCGATGGGTATATTATATCTACAACAAGGACCTTGATAATCACAATCACACACAGTTATTAGCAACGCAAATCAATAGATCGCCGCTGCGGCGGCAACCCTTTGATACGCCGGCGCATCCCCGCCGCGCGTGAACAAAAAGCTCGCGTTACGGTGACCATGATTTTTTGGGAAGAACAGGACAAATTAGCAATAGCATAACTTTGCGAGCGTCAAATACTTTTGACTTATTTTTTTATATTATTTTTCTTTGATATATAATTTTTTTGGGGTATTTTGGCTTTTCTCTATACTCATAATAACATTGTATATCTACATACACATATATTTTCATAACAATCATTACAAAATTTAAGACACATATTTTGATAATCCGGAATTCTTGGTATAGGAGACATGTGAATTTAATACTAAATATCATAACTACTGTAGAATAAATGTTAAATGTCTAATAAATCATGACTATGATATTTATTACATAATAATATTATCATGTTCCAATGTATATACAATTTTTATAACTTTGAGATGCTGTGGCCAAATTAATGCACCTATGACGTAAAAGCATGGTAGGTAACCAACCAAGCTATTATTTTAGAAAGCATTCATTACATTATTCTGAAACCAAGTAAATCTATGTAAAGCTACTAGATGTCAATGTTTACTATTGAATTAGAAATATAAAACTATTGTATGTAAATCCAGTCCACAAAAAATAATATAAACTGTAGTTTTTTTCGGCCTGGTACACCTATCCCTACCAAGGCATCCCTACTGGTAGGGATAGGTGGAGAAAACTACTTAGATCTTACCGGTAGTTCAACACGTAGTATTTTATATATCGCGATGTCTATGATATTTTATGTTTTACAATGATCGAGTCTGGCTAGCTAAGCTTGCTACAATACGGCGGTAAAGAATCCTTAGCTCACAATCATTGAGCTATTCTCTAAAGAGTCACAATCTCAAAGTGAAAACAGTCAAAAAACGTCCGATTGCCGTTGTACAATGTACATACATAGTTCACAATTGTTCGAATTTAGACGTTATGTCGATTGTATAGTGTTCAATGTATGCTTGAGCGCTTGTGTCTTATTGTAGTTCAAGTCGTTCTTAAAGTCGGCGCACTACGCGAGTTAGCGTATAGATAGCGTGCGCCGAGTTTTGGCGCGGACATTTTTATTGCACGTTTGTGACTCTATAGATATTAGCTCAATGCTCACAACACTAAAACCCGAAAAAAACATTGTTTTTTTTACGTTTAAATGTGGCCAGAAAAAAAGCAGGCAGACTTACTTACTCGTATATCGTATCCGACACAGCTACTAATAAGTACATAATATTGAATCGCATTACTGTACCTATCTAATAAAATACTTAATGAGTTTGGAATGGTTTTATTGCAGAAGTATTGCTTGTGACCGGTGGATAATAGATTGAATAAAGAAGCTAGTTTCTATTTCTTTGGTCCTTTTTAATACACAACAAAACTACACACCAACACTTACCATCACTCACCCCACACTCTCTCTCTCTCTCTCTCTGTCACTTACGGCCTTACTTAAAAAAACTTTTCAACCGTTAGTCACTGCTTAAGATGCTCTGCCATCTTCTTTCTGACGTGAAGTTGCACGTGCTAGAAAAGGACAGAGAAGTTTAAGCAGTGACTAAGAGAATCGAGATTATTTTAGGTAAGGCCGTTAACTTTTTAACATTAAAAATTAAAACATAAGGGCAAATTTTTATACGTTGCAACATTGGATCGAAGAAAGATGATTTCACACTTTCCTGGTGGTGCTAACCCTCTTTCTTGTCCCCATCGGTCACAACGGCGGCGCCAGCGCAGACGGTTGGATACGAATTGAACACGTTCGGCGGTCCTTCGGTTCGTAACGTATTTAGTTTGCCATTTTAGCCTTACCGTATCTTAGCTTAGAGTTAGAGTGTTTTGTTTTGAGTAACTAAACTTAAATCCAAATATGTCACTGTTATCACATTTAATTTAAGGAAGCCCGACATGTTCTGTTTTTTTTATCGATGGTTGCATTTGCTAATCATGTAAAAAGACAAGTCTTAAAGCAGGGACCGCGGAAGTACACCATGACTGGGCAAACAGAGAAACCTTAACTAGGTATTGAAATTGGAGGGGGCAGCCATCCCCGTTTGATTGGTCATTTGGGGGTAATTTGGCCCACTGCCGCGGTCGCTGTCTTAAATATATGTTGGGGTAAAGCTATTATAAAAAATATATATACTTGTATACTTAATATGCGTATTTTCCTTGTCATACGACTAGTCTCACAAGGAGTTGCTGCGAATTGTAATTCAAGAAAAAATTGGTATTATAGCTCATTGCGCTCTCGAATGAAATGAATCGCTTCTCGAACACATGAATATGTACAACACATACATAATCTCTTTATATTCATAAGTCTATATTATTAATAACTACGCATTAACTTCCCACAACTGCAAATCATTTTCAACAATCTCCGCGTACGCTTCTGCTTTACGCCTGTCTCGGAACAGGGGCCTTAAGGTTTTAAGCCCTAGGCCCAATAACGCCTTGCTGTCTAGCAGATCGTTTAGTTTGTAGACCAGGAGAGGGTTGTAGTGGAGACGGAGGAGGCTAGGCCGCGAGTAGAGGTACTGGCTGTCCCGGAGGTTCCACCGGGCCCACGCTTCCACTGTCTTGTTGCCGCTTGCCACCTGGAAACAAAGTACGAAAGTTTTTATTTATTTTGACCAAATCTCTGTAGGTATGTAAATTCATATTTCTAAACAGATGACTGAAACTTCTACCTGGGTAAGGTGTACAGACCTTACCCAGCTAGAAGCTAGAGCTCTTGCTTTCACTGTTTGACACCTATGCACCTACTACAACATTGTATACCTACTTACCTAGTTTCACATACCAATATATACCATTGTATGTCAACGTAAATAAAATGTTATGAATATTATTTAAAATTAGGTAAATGAAAATCTACTTTGATCGCATGTAAACAACAATATGTATTCACTAAAGTGGTGGTAGCACGAAGACCAGATCTAAATTTGTCGAATAGCTAATGGCACTTCGTTCCAACTGTGTTTCATAGAATAACACCCATTTTTATATCGTCGGGTGCTAAGGGGAGGAGCTAACACCTACCCCCCCTAATATACGCACATGTACCTACCTATTCAGAAGTTTGTCAGCGGGCTTGATAAGGGCTGATTATGTTACGAGACAGCTGACTTTTATGTCAATTTCAGAGTTGGTCCCATAGTAAAAGGTGTTTACAATAATGAATACCTAATAGCTTCGGTCAAAAAAGACTTGTCGCCTAGCGTAAAACTGATTAATGTAGGGTAGGTGTATTAAAAACTAAAAAAAAAAAACTAAAAATTTATAGGTTGTAAACATACTTAGTTGCATTTCTTAGTACATACCATACATTTTTTTAGAACAAGCTGTACCTACTTTCTACTACTTAAGAGTAGATAAGTTGGTCACTTCCCCATAGAAACGCGGTAGTATTACTACTCCACTATGTAAATTTGTAGGTCCAAGACTAAGTATTATATCGATTAATCTCTTCATTATCTAGGATTGTAAACAATTACGAAAGTAAAAAGTTAATAAACATGAAAGTTATGAGCCAGGAAACATCTTGTATTTTACCTCAATTTTAACGCCACATTGGACGTAAATAAATAACATAAGGAATACGAAAATTCTAAAATAAGTAATTTATCAAGCGGCATAGTTTAGTCCATAAACATTTCAAATAACTTAAGTTGGAATAAATTAACTCAGAATTTATTCAACCACATTACTGCAGCCAAAGGTCGACAAAAAAAAATTGTGCGCTCATTTATCTTTCTTTCTCCCTTTCCCACAGTTTGTTTGATGAAGAGAGCATGCTTTTTAGCCGCGCCCACCGATGAGTTCGAGCCGTCAACTTGTCGATCCTTAAAGTAAATTTATACTACGCATTTATAATGTATAAATAAATAATAGTCTATTTAAGTACTTAAGTCAGTCGAAGTATATTAGTAAGTGTGGATTTTGGTGTACTCGCGTGGTAGTGTGAGGGTCTGCTCCGTCGTGAATGAAACACCGTACTAGTCCACACGAATATAATGCCAAAATCACAATATATAGGTACCGTTTGTAAGTAGGTACAAATAGAGAGTTAAACAGAAGTTATAGTGCAGTGCGCGTGAGAGGCGAGGGTCGCGGATGTCGACGTGTGTCGTGTGCGGAAGTGAGAGCCGGACTGGCCATAGAGCAGAGTAATATACTGGGCTGAACCGAACGAACGTTTGGTTGCGTTCGGTTGATTTCGGCGCGGGAGCGTCTGCGCTCGGAGCGCGCCTGTGTTTTTCTCGCTCTCTCGCGTGCACTGCTGAATACAGCACGCACTTATGTGCGTGAGAATGTGTGTGTGAGTGGTGGCGCTAAAGTCGCCACAGTAAGTTACCTACGTAAGTAATTTATTTCTCACGTAAGTGAAATTTTATGTAATTTCTTGTTGAGGAAATAAAATTCTTTAACCCGAATAGGTACAATGAGCTCCTTTCGGCTTAGATTCAACGCAACCCGTATTGTATAGCTAAGTAAGTATAACTTACTCTGATGTCTCCGACTTGTTTGAGGAAATAGGATGAGAAGTAGAATCTTAGATTATCCGACGTCCTGGAAGGTCTGGTGTTCCGGTTTCTGATGTATGAGCGTAGCATGTTGTACCCAGTTCTTTTGTATTTAAACACCTAGAAAATAAGAAAAAAGTAGTATATTATACAGGGTCAATTCTAATCACTTAGCATCCTTTATGGGCATAGAGGTAGGAACTTCAGAGGGAAGGCACCGGAACACGAGACCGAATGCGGTCGGCTAGCGTTGTTTGCGTGACCACACAAGGTCGCGCACCTCTTACGCTGTAGGAACACGCGCGTCTATGTGAGTGTAATGTTGCCAGCATAGTAAAAAGTCCCACTATTTTCACTATAATGGTTATGTAAAGCAAATTACATTATTTGAATAATAAGACGTTTTTAGTAACATTGTGCGATTAATACTATGTGTTATTTCTTTGTAATCATGGAATTTCGGATACTTAGGATTTCGTATTACCTATCGCATTACGCTGAGTTGGATCGGTTTCGTGACAAAGAATATAGGTGCTCACTATTTAGTTATTATTTAAATTTCTTTCTTTTGTATGAACTTTTGTGTGTGTATCATTTTTTTTTGTTTCGAATAAAAAAAAACTACTTTCTTTCTTTCTTTATTGATTAAACAGAATCTTACGAGGAACAGTGACTTATAAAGGAGTTACTCCATCCTTAGTCTATAAATTTAGGTTAGTAAAAAAAACTTAATTAGGCTGTAAGTAAGTAAGTAAGTTTTTTTGACTATTATAACTATTTATTTAATTAAAATTAGGCTGTAATAACTATTTATTTCCTAGTAGGTCGCAGCAAACTGAGATCTAGCGACCCCCACATTTTTCAAACCCCTTGACCAATTTACCCGTATTTGAACTTATTAATTGTATTTGCATGAACTATATCGATACATAGAAACACTTTATTACTAGGTACTTGCTTGCAAAAAAAAAGATAATCATGTCTCGTCAGCGCCACCTATCCTTTGACTGTAGAACTGCGTTTTGATAGCCGTCAGAAAACTTCCCATACCATCAAAATTAGTGTAATTCTATAGTGCTTTAATTTTAAGTAGGTCCAAATCAGTGCACCAACCCAACTCGCACTTGACCGGTTTTTATTACGATAAAGCAAAAATGTAAACATATCGTCCAATCCAGCTTTTACATACCGTAAATTAATTTCTAACTTATTTTAATTATGTTTATAAACGTAATTAAAATAAGTAGGTAATAATAGAAATATCAGCTAAAGGCATGTGACATTTTGGCCTACATCATACAAATAGGTACGGGCAATTTGTACCACTAGGCCACCTACGTATGGGAAAAGTCCTAAGTCTTTATGAACACCATCTACCAACCACACCCTTACTTAATATCACGTGGGCAGCTGTGGTTCAGCAACTAGCCTGGTTAGTGTGTTGAATGGGCATTACGGCTGGTCACTCAAAACTCCCACAGATACCTTACCTGCTATCATAAAATTCACCCGTAATTTGGGGAAAAAAAAAACAATGCATACTTGCCACACTGTCCCGATTATTGGAGGTTTTGTGTTCCAATTTGTAAACAAATAGAAAATTAACGAATTTATCAAAAGAATGAAAGTTACCAGTGAAAAGATAATTCACCGGGACGTTTTGGTTTACTTGAGCTGTTGTTGCAGCCTTTATACACACAATACGGCATGTCGAAAGCAATTTAGTGTCAAGTGTTGCGGGACGTGTACTCTGCTCATCGCTTCGTCGCATACTGACCGCGAAAGCGTAGCACTTTTGTATTTAGGCTTACAACGGCGGTTTTCAATCTCGTGTTCAGTGCCCTCCCTCTGTACTTCATACCTCTATGTTTATGGGCATATTCTGTACATCAAGACAAACAACTTTTACTATGGGGCCAACATTGAAATCGTGAAAAAAATACCAGCTGTTCCATACAAAAAGTTCATCGATCTTGGGCAAAATGTACGGAACAGCTGTTTCTCATATGTCTGTCTTCATCAAAATCGATTCATAATTGGCGGAGTAGTCGCATAACATACACAAGAAAAGAGAAAAAAAAACATACCTCCTCTTTCTTTGAAGTCGGTTTAAAAGTACTTAAGTATTTCTTTTAAGATTACTATTACGACGCGAAAATTAGTGAAGTAACAAATCAAACCAACATGATGGGCGTATCGCTTTAGGAAAAAAAGTGTTGAATTTATTTCTAAACAGTTGCATAACGCCACGGCAAGAAATCACTAACTCGCCTTAGAAAGAACGCTTCTAGTCTCTCCGTGTATTTAATTAAATTATAATCGCATGTTTAGGCCGGGCGCATACGACGAGAAAAACCGTCCGGTTTCGCCCGAAGGCGCTCCGTGCATACATTTTGTACGAGGGCCCACCGTAAGAAATTTCTCGACACGCCCGTCTCGCTCGCACCAGTTAATTGTGCGCAGTATGTTTCGGTCGGTCCGGCGCCTGTCGGGTGCCGTGCCGAATCAATGTGCGACCACTCTTAGGGCCTACCTTCCTAAAACCGAAATATGACGAGAATTTAGGTACCTACTCGTAAAATAAACTAAATAAAAAAACCCGAGTTCTTGAGTGGCGACCACGAACCGGAAGACGCAGCGTAGGAAGGCCTCCCACTAGGTGGACCGACGACATTGTAAAAGTCACGGGCAACCGGTGGATGCAAATGGCAGGTTGTCGTACAGTGTGGAGGTCTAAGGGGGAGGCCTTCGTTCAGCAGTGGACGTCTCCGGGCTGATCATGATGATGATGATGAAAAAACCTGACTATATGCTGACTACAATTCATGTCGTGACGGAGGCTCTGCTATCTAGCGGCGCAAGAAGCTATCCGATCTGGAAAGTTTTTAACTAAACTGTCTCTTCTATCGGCGATAAGTGCCGCCACCTAAAGTTCGTGCTCGTTGCCTATAAACGAAGTATTGTAGTAGGTACCTGATAGATAAAATTCCCGGTGACATAGGAGTCGATGTAGTGAGTCCCGTAGCTCTTCATAAACCTCCTGACCTCCGCTGTGTCGGTGACGTTCAACTCTTCGATTGCTGTGGTGACGTATTCCTTCACCTAGAATGAATAGTTAGGTAGGTATTGTTACTAACTAGTAGTACCTACCTACCTGGACCTGGGTATGTCTCTAAAACTGCATCCAGAACACGGGCAGCAGCGTCCTCGTGGTTACCGGTGGTAACACTGGGATCCCCAAGCCGCCTGCCAAGCGTGGGGATTATGGCAATTAACCCCTCCCTATTAAGCCTTCGTCCAGTGGTGGACGTCTTATAGCTGGCAATGAATATTACCTACAGCAACAGTTGGCTGGCCAGATTGTTATCTGGTCCTCGATCTGTTGATCGACGACGACGAAGACCAAATGGCGAGACACTGAAGATGTTAAGAGGGAATCCTGTGAGTGATTTTCCATACAAACGTATTCTCCTATTTTTTTCCTGGATATTATCCTAAAGCAATTTTTTTTTTTAAATGTCTAGGTCTACAGCACAGAAAAGCGAATGCCCTCTTCAGTATGTCTCTGTCATTTCCTTTTTTTCAGTAACTTTAACTTTTAGCTAAAAAAATATAGTTATCCTTGGAGGGTTAGGTATATTTTCTCTAGCAGAAAACTTACCTCAAATCCTCTCAAGTCGTCTAATTGGACTGTCTTGTTTTTTTTAGCTAGTTTGACGAGCACGTAGCAGCAATTGTCGGGTTTGGCGTCGAATTCAATGCCGAATGTGCGCATTATTTCGTCTATAACCCAGTCGCCCATAAACGCTTTCCATGGCTTGTCTGCGCTGGAAAATAAACATAACATGGATTCACGAAGCAACGTAGGCAATGGTAGGTACCTACTCTTAGGCATGGCGCGGTGGTGACACACCACCGCGCCAACTAGAAAGCGTTTTGCTATCGACTATTTTCATGATTTTCTCGGTCAAGACACTAGTTTATTTAATTATTTAATCAATTAAAACGGCACAATGCCAATTACATTAATCAATATCATTATAAAATATACACAGAAGTCAATATTTTAAGTTAACAACAAATTATTACATTATTATATTATTATTATTATGTCACTAATACATTCGCTAAGGATAGATTAATAATTCAATTACACAAAATATTCAAATCAATAATTATAAATAAGAAAATCATCCAGTCATACATTTTTCTCACAAAACGTCAAGCATACCAACATCAAATCTGACCATCCATCATCGAACACACATGTACACACGTAGGTACAACAGGGATTCTGTTCGCTAAGCCAGCGACTCTGAGCGAGTTTTTTTTGAATAGTCATTGTCGCTGCTACAAACTAGTTTTCGCCTGCAGTATGAAGCAGTCAGCATCAACTATTAATCCTATATGTATTTCGATAGTATCACGGGTCTCTGAGGCTAAGAGTCGGCGCAAGAGGTTCGGAAGATATTGGAGATCTTAGTTCGCTGCTAACTACCTGCTAGTATAAGCTGTGCCCATATGCAGGTATCTCTTTTACTGACATAGGACCTACATCGTCTATCGTAGCATGATAGTAGCACGTTCCTTGAGCGATAAAATAGTCGATAACAAATCGCTTTTTGCTGGCGATAGATGCCTTAGCTAAGTAAAGAACTTCTTACGTCACTTAGTGAATTATCTGTCACTCACCCCTCTATTCTGAAGTTCTGGAAGTAAGCGTTGAGCAGGTCGTCGAAGGTCTCACACAGCTGGACGTCCATATCCGTGATGCCATCCCCGTAAGAAACCTTGAAACGAAGACATAAAAACTTCAAAATTTTCAAATAACGAAACTCAACCGTGTAAAGTGTTTACCTACACGGTTGAGTTTCGTTTTCAGTTAAGATTTCAAATAGAAAACAACTGAACATCGGAAGCCAAGCATGAAAAATAGTTTTGAAAGTATTGTACCTTAAAAACTGATCGTGAAAAGTTAATTTATTTTCAACTAGAAAGCCACCTTGAGAACTAGGCATGACGATATGTTTTCAACAATTTCTTCGCAAACTTGTTGCCAACATGTTTAAAAGCATTTAGATTAGAGTACCTATATAGTTGTATGTATATTAGGGATATAGTTAGGTTCAGAACAATTATATTAGATAGAAATAACACATTAATAGACATAAAAAATATTACAAGAACATAATTCCTTACTGTGTTGAAGCTACTTACAGATCATGACACATAAGTAGTAGCCAAAACTCTTCTCTCTAGCTAGGTGATTATAACCACACCCACTATTAAAGCCATTCGGAACTTTATTTTAAAATGATCTTTGTGAAAAATGTACTTATGGGTAAACTAAAATACTTAAGAAGTAAGAATAAAATTAGAAAAAAATACAAACACAACTTAATTTTGCCATCTTCCAACTTAGCGATGCATAGCTCCAGTCCAAACCCAATGGCCATAAAAAATACAACTTAATACCAACAGAGATTCAAGAAATGGAAAATGATTTTGAATTTGCCAAAAAAATACTTATTAATTAAAAAAAGCTATTATACTCTTGATCAATTTTTTTACGATAAAAACTGTCTATTATAATAAATTGGCCCGCTCCGCATGACGCTACCATACCCTTACAGGGTAGTTAAAAAAAAAAAAAAAACTATATGAATATTTTTTTTAATTTATTTATTTATTAGGCACTTACAACAGATCATAGAAATTGCATAATACAGTAACATGTTGAAAAATACAGAACGATCCCATGACCCAAATTAGCAAGCGCTCGACATGGCTAAAACAGTAGATTCGGATTGCAAATATTACATAATTTAGACACTTAAAAAATAATAATATATATATATCAAAACAATAATAACAAACTTTGTGAGCTAGACCAATGAGGGCACGTTATAAATATCGTTAAATAATACATTTTGTGTTAGAGAGTATAGATAAATAAGTATAGGTAACTGACTAAGTAATTTGCAGTGGGTCCGAAACTAGGCAAGGCCTTTATCTTGGGCACCCTTAGTAGTTATTAGTACATTATGATACGAGTGTGCTATGTTGGTCATTACACCTAGAGGCGGTATTATGCGCGCGAGCCGCAGGCGAGCGCGATAAGAAAGCCGAGAGCGTAATGACTAATAGCACAAGAGTTCCATACGACTGTTTTCGTCACACTTGCGAGGAAAAAACCATTTTTTTTGATAATAATCAACCAAACAGCGAAAACGTCAACAAACATTTGCGGAAAATGGCGCCCAAATCAGTAATGCGCGCGCAGGTTGACATTTACTTCAGCGGCATAAGAACTCTTTGTTGGTATTACAAAAAAACTGTAAGTATTACCCGGCTATATTAAGAGTGCTTCGTACACGTACGTCTAATTGCAGTCACGTACAAACTTGACTTTACCGGGTTATACCTATTATAGTACAAGTGCCGTAATGTAAAGTAAAAAGCACGCGTGTATAATAGCTTGGATTATGAGCCTAAAAGCGATGTAATAAGATCTACTTTACGAGCAAGTGTGATGAAATAGTACATTATGATACAAGTGTGCTATGTTGGTCATTACACTAGAGGCGGTATTATGCGCGTGAGCCGCAGGCGAGCGCGATAAGGAAGCCGAGAGCGTAATGACTAATAGCACAAGAGTTTCATACGATTGTTTTCATCACACTTGCTAGGAAAAAACAAATATTTTTTTATAATAATCAACCACAAAGCGAAAACGTCAACAAACATTTGCGGAAAATGGCGCCCAAATCAGTAATGCGCGCGCAGGTTGACATTTACTTCAGCGGCATAAGAACTCTTTGTTGATATTACAAAAAAACTGTAAGTATAACCCGGCTATATTAAGAATGCTTCGTATATGTACGTCTAATTGCAGTCACGTACAAACTTGACTTTACCGGGTTATACCTATTATAGCACTATGTGCCGTAATGTAAAGTAAAAAGCACGCGTGCGTAATAGCTTGGATTATGGGCCTAAAACCGATTTAATAATATCCACTTTACGAGCAAGTGTGATGAAAATAATATGTGTTATCTAATACCTGCATATAACCTTTATAACTGCAATAAACAAATTGAGTATTTGGGTATGTCCTAAAACTGCACCCAGAATCACCGGAGGACGGGCAGCAGCGTCCTCTTAGTTAACGGTGGTGAGCGTTCTGCTATCCCAAGCCGCCTGCCAAGCGTGCAGATTATGGCAACACCCCTATTAAGGGCAGGCCTTCGTCCAGCATTGGACGTTTGCTGGCTGATGATGAAAAATGTAAATGTGTTGCAGTTTGCAATAAATGAAGATGAGTACCTTACTGGAGACGTTGACGAAGACTCGTATGTTCTTCTCGCTGAACGGTATTATGGGATCGTTGTTCTCCTCGGCCTCGTAGTCGGCTGACACCACTTGGGTTACTTGGGACAAGTCACCATAGCTGGAAGAGTTAGTACTCATGTTACAGTTACACCAAATATAATAATTGAATATTTATATGAAGCGTTTCCACACTATTGGTTGGCCATCAACGCTTGAGTTGATTATTTAGCATAATATAGGTACAGTTTGAGAATTATGACGGGTAAGCAGGGCCGTAGCTAGACCTGAATTTAAGGTAGGGCAGCTGTTGTAGGTAGGACGCTTCACAGTACTTTGCTTATTTTAAGGTAGGGCATTGCCCCTCAATGCCTCCCCCTGGCTACGGCCATGCGGGTAAGGCAGAGACTTCTGTAGCTTAATTGGCAAAGCAGTTGGGAGAGTTGGGACGGAATCCCACAGATTGTTCGTATGCAGGTTCAAGTTCTGGTCAGAATTTTTGTTACTTTAAAACATAAATAGCTATAATAATGTAGGCAGGCACCTTTATTTTTATTTCTCCTCTCATACGGAAACTGCCAAAAGTATATTTTCCTGACTCTCTGATCTCAAATACCAATGGAGATGACGAGCCAAAGCGCACTCCCCTGCCAAAAGGTATATGGTCGTACTGACCATACATAGGCGTGTGGTCACTGGCTACATACCCTATATACCCTTTGTGTTTGTTGTGAGTTTATAGTGTGCATTCAGATCAGGAATTAGGTTTAAGTTACTTGAAAGTGTGCTTGTGTTTGTCTCGTCCCCGTAAAAGCAGGCAGAAAATTATGTTAGCAGATTGTCGCCGTTGGTTTCTCCATTGGTATATGCTCTGAGGATTCGATAGAGCTGTATCCTCTGATCTACTAAACTATTAAACTAATTATACTTATATTTTGACAAACGAAGTGTCTTATATTAATGTAAGTAGTCGGTTTTATTCATCCTACAGTTTTATCTTTATTTTATGTCGGAAAACTGCCGACAGGCCTTACCTACCTGTATAGGTAAATATGATATAATATATAGGTAATTATTTTAAGTTTAACTGTACCTACTCGCATATATTTTTTCTCTGCGGCGAATTTACTTTGGGGCGATTTTATAAAACCCGTTTGAATCACTAATTTACTCATTTATGTATTCGGTAGGTTTCTTGATGAGATAAACAGAAGACGCTTGTAGGATAGCACTATACATATTGTAGGTATCTAGGTACAATTTGAATCACACATAACTGAATGAAGTCATCTATATAAATACACAGTATAGCGACTTAATTTAAGATTACAGTCAACATTTTGAACACATCGTATGAATAGGCTAGATGACTGGTTTTTTGTCCTATTAAAATGTAACCCATAAATATAGCTGATTAATGAAAAGAAAATGAAAATCTGATCAAAAATAAGCAACTTTTAAGCATTTTAATATCATGCTAGACAGAGAGACGAAACAGCAAATGGCGACGTCACTTCTCTGTACGCCATATAAATTATATTCTGACAAGTAAGGCGTAAAATCATAATATTATATAATAAAACCTAAGTACTTATATTCCATAATAAAAAAGTCCACTGTGTCACTCAATATGATATGATTGTAGTTATAGGTACTTACTTACCTAAGTATATATACGCGTTTTATGGGAGCGATTTTTATATACTTAGACTGTTATATTTTCTGTGGTAAGTATAGCTGTTTAAGTATAGTTAGCATTTAGGGTGTGGGCGTGGCACACATGCTCAACTACGTACGACTGCAATAGCTTTATTGATAGCAAAACAGGGAAGTATAATTTACTTATCTAGTAGGGGCATGCTGTACTCTACCACATGTTTTTTATCTATATACTTATATAAAAACTGTATTACCCTTTCTGTCCATATATGATCGGATATTCGAAGTTGATCTGCGTATTTTTTCGTGCGTAAGCCTTTAACTTTACAAACAATAATATAGACTACCTACTTATACTACTTAGCCTACTACACAAGAACAAAAGGATTGTATCCAGACCGATGAAAATCTAGAGACAATATAAATGTTCAAACCCACTACCAGTATGTATGCAGTAGGCAATGCCTAGGTATCGTCGTCGTCGTCAGCCATAAAACGTCCACTGCTGGACGAAGGCCTCCCCCTTTATAGAGGGGTGTTGCCATAATCCCCACGCTTGGCAAGCAGCTTGGGGAATGCAGAATGGTCACCACCGTTAACCAAAAGGACGCTGCTGCCCGTCCTCCGGTGGGTCTGGTTGCAGTTTAAGGACATAACCAGGTCCATGCCTAGGTATGCGTTGGGCCAAATAAACGTCAGACGTTGATCTCGCGTCGCGCCAGTCGCTCGGTTTTTTTTAAAAGATGACCAACCATGATGTAACCACTGCCGAGGTTAGCATATATGCGCTTATGCCGCTCCGCCGAATTTGCCAGCCCTATACTCTGTGTCTCAGGAAGATGACGGAGCCAAAGTATCGACGCAAGTTGCGTCCCATACAAGGGACCGTCACAACTTCCAAGGCACAAGCGTCATATCATACCGTAAGGTGTTTTCCCATCGTCACGCGCAAGACTAAGGCCCTGTTCGAGCATACAACTGCAACATTGGCCGTGGAATACGTCCGACGTATGATGTCATTCAGGCTATATAGCGTGATTTGCATCGTATAGTAACATTTTGTATTCATAAGCCCAGTGGCAGATTTACCAGCAGGCTGAGTAGGCTAGAGCCTAGGGCGGCAGATTTTAGGGGCGGCGAATTTGTAGCAATTTTTTTAGTTAAAATATTGTCTAAGTATTCCTTGTGCACTCTTAACTAAATGGTTGGGTTGCAAAAATAATCTAGGAACTGACACATCGATACCCTGGTTCACAATAATACTAATTACGAGAAAAGGGTGGTGTAATTAGGATTTACAATCAGTGCACAATTTCATTAACAAAATAATGTATATAATTTGATTGTGATAGTAGACTGGGTACCGAATTCTATATTTTTTTTAAAATATTTTTTCAAAATGTCTCGAGGTGCAGCAAAATTTGAATAGCCTAGTGGCGGCAAATGTGTAAATCCGCCACTGCATACGCCTCTAATAGCAAATTAGCAGTAAGAGTTCTACCTAAGTACCAACTTTTAACCTAGGACTAATGAATACATACCTACATAAAGAAACGGCTTAACGATCTTAACAAAATTTGAAATGGGTAAGTGTGTATCCTGACATATACTTAGTAGTTATTTATGTAGATACTTTTATATTACTCGTACACGCCTAGGGGTAGTATCCTATCCTATCCTAGGGGTAGTGTATATTGCGTATGTACTATATGATTATACAACGTGTAACAAAATAGTTTAACAATACTGGAAGGTATGTATGTACTTATCATTATGATCAACTTTTACTACGGGGGCAACCCCGATATCGCGAAAAAAAAATCTGCTGTTCCACAGATAAAGTTTGATTTAACATTGACCTTGGACAAAATGTATGGAACAGCTGTTTTTTTTCGCGATATCAGTGTTGGCCCCATAGTAAAAGTTGTTCATAATGATGAGTACATACATACCTTTCAGTATTGTTGAACCTTTTTGTTACATGTTGTAAAAGTCATTACAAAATTTAGCTACGATAGACTTCAAGGCAAGAGAAAATACTATCTAAATATTTATCTTTTTTAACTAGATCCATGGTGTTTTGTCTTTATTTACAGAGATGCAAATTGATAAGAAAGCAAACAATTGGAAGATGTTATTGTATGGAAACTAATGAAACGAGAAAACCAATAAAAATAAATATGCAGGTCGATTATACTGGCATCAAAAACAATGTTATCAAGTTAATTATTAAAAAAAAAACAGTCTAATCGCCTTATAATAGGGCGTGAATAAAAATCGGAAATACTCGGATGATTAACTAACCCGAAGCTACTCCACGTTTTTAATGAGTCTCTAAGACTGCACGGTAGTATGGATAAACCAACAAAAAATACTCTATTCACTATACCATATAGACCATACATTTAACATAGGTTTCTCTTTCCATGTACCTTGGCACCTCTTACCTACGTATTTTTCCGTTTCGGTATAAACAGTGATTAAGTACCCATCATCATCATCATTTTCACCCCGTAATCGTCCACTGCTGAGCATAGGCAAGGTCGGATCCAGCTTTTAAGTCAGGGGGTCATATAGTCGAGTCGAGGCCTAGTTAGCAGTCAGGCTCCAATTCCATTACAACTACAAAAGATATCAGTAGTCGACCTACATCCATCCCAGGGGTGTCATGACCCCCATGACCCCCCCCTGCATCCGCCTTTGAGCATAGGCCTCTCTTCTTGTACGCCACTCATCCCGATCCTGTGCCAGTCTTACCCAGGAGAGCTAAATCCTCCAAGGGTAAAAAGGAACAGTGAGTAGATATTAATTATCACGTGCTTAAGAATGAAAATAAACAAGTATAATACAGGTACCTACTTAGTAGTGTTATAAACTAAATAGATAAAACAACTTACTTAGCAAAAACATCAATCGCGTTGCCAATATTCAATCCGTACCCCAAATCTCCCTCCTCACTTTCACAGAATCCGCAACACAGCACTAACAGAAACAACAAAAACATCTTCTCAATATCTTACGAACGCATTTTCTTGAGAGCGCAGTATCACGCTTGAATGTGCTTAACGAACTGTCATTTTTTCGACATTTTGCTAACGTTAACCAGAGTTTGCACTTGACCTGACAGATTAGTTCGTTATCTGTTATCTCTACGTGTCTGTTTAATTGTAACTTATTTACGCTTCCCAGTCGTTCAGAGTGGTTGTGGAATTGAATTGGCGATTTTAATGCGCGATTTTGCGTTACCTTTGCGTCATCGGGTTGTACATTACGTAGGTACGTTATTGCCATCTTTATGCTCTTTTAGGCTCTCCGAAGCGTAGGCGCGGCCTCACACTAGGTGGACCGATGACATTGTACAAGTCGCAGGCAACCGGTGGATGCAAATGGCAGGTTTTTTATTTATTTTTAATACAGTCAATTGACGAGACGAGCAAGATTTTCACCTGATGGTAAGCGTCACGCCTGCCACTAACAGTAGCAGACTCCCTCAGCTGCCCTTGAAATTATCCTAGGTCTGACTCCTCTTCACCTGCACATACAGCAGGAAGCAATGGCTTCAGCACTAAGGTTGAAGTCCACAAATCAGTGGAAAAGTACGGGTCCGATTACAAATCACAGCAGAATAATCGACCGGGCTACGAGAATAATTCCCGAAGCAAATCAAGGTACTGATAAAATAGCCAGCAAAAATCTAGACGGCAAAAAATACGAGCTGATTACTGAAGAAAACGTCTTAGAAAACGTTAAGCCCGCGTGGAACGTTTATACCGACGGTGCCAAGAACAAGGGGGGAGCTGGCTGCGGCTACTACTCGCCGGAGCTTGGACTCAAGGAGTCTATAGCTCTAAACAAAACTACGACAGCACTACAAGCGGAGGCCATGGGCCTACTGCTGGCCACAAGGGCAGTAGTGCCATTTAATGAGTTTCTTGTTGTACCCGGCGATCGGGACGATAGAGATATACTCATGTTTACTATCGATAGTGCTGCGACCATCTATGCACTAAGAAGACCTGTAACTAGGTCTAGAGTCATTGCCGAGTGCCACACAATACTACAAACACTCTCGGACAGGTACAGAACCATAGTTAGATGGACAAAGAGCCACGGTACATGTACAGGTAACAACGTGGCGGATATGCTCGCTAAAGAGGGTGTTAGGAAACAGGTAAGCGACGACGTAGTGGCTCTCTGCAAACCATCGGCGATGGGAGTGCGAGAGCTACTGCGGCGTCACACCGAAAAAGAACAACAAAATCTGTGGGATAAGAAAGACGACTGCAAACATGCTAAAAGCGCTTTCCCAATCCTAAACGGGAAGATCACTAACAATCTATTGAAGTTGCAACGACAGGACCTTCGACTATTAGTAGGCCTCATAACCGGTCATTGCAACCTGAATAGTCACTTATACAAACTGGGAGCCACGGATAGTCCGCTTTGCCGTGGCTGCATGCAGGATAGTGAAACTGTGGCGCATGTACTGTGGCATTGTAAAGCTACAGAAGAAACGAGAATCGCTACCAGATTGCATGATGCACCTTCATCGCAAACCATGTCACCGCAACAGCTTGACTGCTTTTCATCATCATCATCATATGCTTATACACCTCCATCTAATCCACTGGAGCTACTATGCCAGCGGCCCAGAGCCTCGCTCCGTTACTTCAAGGAGCTGGGTTGGCTCGGGTAGACGCTGGCGGGGGAAATGCACAATACACCCCAAGCGGGACGTCAGTGCAGGACTTATCGCCCCCACATCGAATAAGAATAAGAATAAGAACAGTAGCAGTGCCAGAATTTTGAACTTGCGAACACAATCCTGCGCCGCACTGCACTGCGCTCGTCTCCCCGAGATATTAGATGTTAAATCTCTTCATACCCAGTAATTCCTCTGGTAACATTGCCCTTCAAACCGGAACACAGTAATGCTTGCACACTACTGCTAGCTGCGAACTAGAAAACAAGATGAAAGGTGATCTTGTAATTTATTAAAAAAAAAAAAAAAAAATTTTGTTTGTTTTCTCGCAAAGTGGACTCTGCGTATTTGACAAAATGCGTGTTGAACAACTGCGATTTGGACGAAATGCGTAGGTATTGGACGAAGTGCTATTCCATCAATTATATTACTTAATATCGACTCTTCCCAGTTTGTGAGAATGATAATGGAATTATAAACGTTATAACCCCCATAATTATTTAATATCGCCATAATTATATTTATGTATTTAGGCGACTTTGTGCTCTTTGTGTGTTTTTATAAATTATCTCATTGTCAAAATCTGTGCGTTTTTATTATTCTATAATAAATTAATATATTATTCACGCTTCCCATCTGCAGGGTTAATAACATGCGCACCGCGAGAAAATTTTGTCGTGTCTTTATGTCGTGCAAAAACGAGACAAACTTATACAGATTCGTAGCCTTGTCCTGTTTTGTAGAATCGAGAAAATTTTCTCGCGGTGTGCATGTTAGGCCTGCTGGTTTCCTTTGTTGTTGAGAAAAATACTTTTCCGATTTAAGTATATCAGTCTGCGATTTTTGCTCTACCAATAGGCTAGATGTCTGGTTTTTTTATTGTCCTATTAAAATGTGACCCATAAATATAGCTGATTAATGAAAAGAAAATGAAAATCTGATCTAAAATAAGCAACTTATAAGCATTTTAATATCATGCTAGACAGAGAGGAGAAACAGGAAATCGTGACGTCACTTCTCTGTACGCCATATAAATTCTAATCTGACAAATAAGGCGTGACGTCATTTTTTGTTTTGTGGGAAAGGGACAGAGTTGTCTCTAACAAAAACTTTAAATGCTCATATATCAGAACATTTTTAACCGATTTAAATATTTTTTTCAATAAACATAGTATAATTACTTAAATTCTTCATCAAAGCTATTGGTTTCAACGATATAAACATCAGTCATCTACCCTATTCGTCTTGTACCATAATCAGATTTTTGTATAGTCTGCTGGACTTAGGCTTACTCTCGAAGGGCGCTTGGGCCATATCCACCACACTGGCTCAGTTGCGGGTTGGTGGATTCACATACACCATTGAATTTCTAAAATTTCTTCTCCGGACGTTTGTAGATTTCGTCACGGTGTTTTTTCTTCACCGAAAGCAGGTATATAAGCAAGTATAGCTTATTTCCTTTTAGTTTTAGTTTAATGAGTGGTACAATAGAATCGACATCTTTCTTACTATAATTTCATACTTATGTACCTACCTACTACCTTATAAATAATATAACATTTGTGTCCAAAACCCGTGCTTAAAAAAAACTTTGTTCTACGATGACAAAATTCAAAGGAATTGACTATAAATATATATTTTTAAGAATCTAAACAATTTCTTATCTCTGCTCTACATTTTATTGTTAAAGAACAAAAATCAAGGACACATGGGACGTTGGTTTCAGCCACGTTTTACAGATAACCCTGACCTGACATAGAATAAACAACGGTCCGCGGTGTGAATTAACCCTTATCGCGAATTCTGGTGATATTGTTGCTGTAGCTAACAGCCTACTTAGCGCTTCGCTCATAGGACAGAAATGAGGCTAGGAAAAGCACACAAAGACATGGAAAACTAACATCAAGGCGCGGAGCACTTTAATACCTCCTGGCTTGGAATCTAACCCGGGATTTTCTTGATTACGGGCCATCCACAAATTACGACAGACGTAAAGGGGGAGGGAGGGGGTCAAAGTGACATCGTGCGACAAGGGGAAAGTATTTTAACCGTCTTATATAAAACACAAAAATCTCTTTTAAACCTATTTTAGTTAAAATGTGTTTTACAAATTGAGTTGGAAAAAAGAAGACTACACAGTTTTTAACTTATGTGATTGATTCAGGCGTTACTTTGCGGAAGTCCATTGTTACCAAAATTTGTTTTAATTTCTAGTGTTAAAAAGGTTTAAAATAAGTTTTAGTGTTTTATGCATAAGTTTTTCGTTCAAAACAATTTGTCGATTGACGATTTGTCTGTTTTTTTCTGTTGGGAGGTCAGCGTAGTGAAATGGGGCCTTAATTCCCTTGGAGAGTTTCTAGCGTGACTGGGCTATACTCCTTCCAATTTGCTGAGCCGGTCACAGTATTACACAAGTGGCCCAGTTATGGATATCTTATTTTTGAAATCTGTTTTTTTGGTGCTTTGTCGCGGCGCTGCGATGCAAAGGGAGATTTCGGCACACTTTACAAAATATAAGAAGCTCATTGTAGATGGCGCTGACCTTGCGCTGATCAGACTCGTCAGTCATTGTCAAGTTTTTTATTTTTCATCACACTTGCTCGTAAAGTGGATCTTATTGCATCGGTTTTAGGCTCATAATCCAAGCTATTACGCACGGACCCGTGTTTTTTACTTTACATTACGGCACATGGTGCTATAATAGGTATAACTCGGTAAATTCAAGTTTGTACGTGACTGCAATAAGACGTACGTATACGAAGCACTCTTAATATAGCCGGGTCTTATATAGCACTTTTTTGTAATACCAACAAAGAGTTCTTATGCCGCTGAAGTAAATGTCAACCTGCGCGCGCATTACTGATTTGGGCGCCATTTTCCGCAAATGTTTGTTGACGTTTTTGCTGTGTGGTTGATTATTAATTATGTTTATAACCGGGACTTAATCGCGCACAAATAAATTTATTTTTATTTACCTCGACGTTTCGACCATGTTCCAATGGCCGTGGTCACGAGCTGACTATATGTGTTCAAATCGCGAAAGTTTAAAAGTTTCATTTGGTTGATTATTATCAAAAAAAATATGTTTTTTCCTCGCAAGTGTGACGAAAACAGTCGTATGAAACTCTTGTGCTATGTACACTCTCAGCTTCCTTATTGCGTAATACCGCCTCTAGTGTAATGACCAACATAGCACACTTGTATCATAATGTACTATTTCATCACACTTCCTCTTAAAGTAGATCTTATTACATCGCTTTTAGGCTCATAATCCAAGCTATTACACACGCATGCTTTTTACTTTACATTACGGCACTTGTACTATAATAGGTATAACCCGGTAAAGTCAAGTTTGTACGTGACTGCAATTAGACGTACGTATACGTAGCACTCTTAATATAGCCGGGTAATACTTACAGTTTTTTTGTAATACCAACAAAGAGTTCTTATGCCGCTGAAGTAAACGTCAACCTGCGCGCGCATTACTGATTTGGGCGCCATTTTCCGCAAATGTTTGTTGACGTTTTCGCTGTGTGGTTGATTATTATCAAAAAAAAATGTTTTTTCCTCGCAAGTGTGACGAAAACAGTCGTATGAAACTCTTGTGCTATGTTTCAATACACTCTCGGCTTCCTTATTGCGCTCGCCTGCGGCTCGCGCGCATAATACCGCCTCTAGTGTAATGACCAACATAGCACACTTGTATCATAATGTACTATTATTTAATGTGCCACAGATCAAAGATATTATGCTGTTTTTGACTGGCAAGTATAGTTAGCGCCTATCTATCGAGTTGAAAAGAACTTAAAAAAAACATGCTTGGAAAATCTCTTAAGAGGCCACAGAAATATCGATAAGCGGTAAAACCCGAAGGAGGCGTTCTAAAAAGAAAAGGATGGAACTGAAGTTGAATTTATGAAACGTGATACTGCAGTATGCTTGTAATGGGAGCAAGCATGCTTGCTCCCATTACAAGCAATGATGACAAATGATACAGTGAAGTTTAGAAAAGAAACAGGCTGTGCTGATATTTGCAGAGTGGTGACAAGACGAGCGAGACGTTTGCCTGGTGGTAAGCATCACGCCTGCTCATAACAGCAAAATACTGCACCGCACTGCACTGCGCGCGACACCCTGAGATATTACATATCAAATCTCTTCATGCCGTGTAATTTCTCTGGTAATATGCCTTCAACCCAAAACAAAGTAATACTTGCACACTACTGCTTGGCGGTGGAATAACTGCCAAAGATGTGGTACTTCTCCAGGCAGGCATACTCTGCACTATTGCAGAGTATGACTCTATAGTCCTACCACTAGAAAAATAGTGGTATAAGGGCAGGTTGATGCTGGTCAAAAGGTTAAGGTCGTACAATCCTGGTACGGGAAAAAATATTGGCATGGGCCCAGGATCGAGCCTTCGCTAATGTGAGGCGAGACATTTAAGAGTGCGCCTAAAACCAGAAAAATATCAGATTTCACCCGCACGTCTTGCATTAGTTTAGAGTCGAAAATCGCATGATATAATTGATGATGATAGTGACTTTGAGCAATTTAGGTGGGATTTTATTTAATTATTCAAAATATAGGCATAAAATAAAAAAAAAAAGTTACTCTGCTAAAACATTAGTCTGGCTGTGTAATTCGTAAAAAATAATGTGGTGTTGTCGCTGATAATTTAGAGCATTTGAATTAAAACAGGTTTTTTTTGTTAGTAATTTGTAATTTTCTATAAATAATCTAGATTATTTTCCAAAATTCTATTCGGTTACTCGGCTTCTATAGGGTTTTCTTATACCTGTAGTATTTTTTGAAATCTGAATATTTACTTTTGGCATTGTTCTCCCTCTTAAATGGCTTCGTCGCAAAACGTCCCTTTCCCACAATGCCTCTTTCGTAATGTGCGAAAGGGACGTTTTGCGTACAGTAGACATTTTAGGAAAGGGACATTCTGCGTCGGAGCCATTTAAATAGCTAATTTCATCGTCGAGTCACGTGGAGCAGATAACGGCTGAATATACAGCCATTGACCCCGATTTCTTGATACGGAAATTTAGAACAGAGTATTGACATCGTATAAGGTAGTAGGCGTGTGGCCTAATGTTTAATTTATGACAAATAACAGGCTTAGTGATGAATATAACTAAATACATTACACATACTGAAAAAATAAATTGTATTGGCTGATAAATCTCTGAGATATGAGCGATTAAAGTTTTAGGTGGGGATAGAGAGGGGATGCTCTATCCCTTTCTCGCAAAGCACGTGTTAATATAGCATTTGTATGCCGCGCCTGAGGCTTAACGTCATAGCTCAGTATAGCGCGCTCTCTGTCTAGCTTGAAATTAAAATACTTAGAACTTATTTATTTATGAATTATTTTAAATTTTGTTTTCGTTGATAGGCTCTATTGATGATCAACTTTTCTATAAGGTAATAAAAAAATTGTAGTCATCATGCCAATTGTCTAATAAAGGGCCAACGGTTTCCATTTATCAATAAACAATGATCACTTGTCCCATGGGACTCCTGGGTCAAAATAGTGGCAGTTGTTCCCATCACGGGACAACACGATGGGACTAGTGGTATAGACCCGAGTTTTACAAGCGCCATCTTAAAGCCAAGAAGACGCAAATTTTAAGAATGTGAAGACGAATAGAATCCCTAAATCCTATATTATGAAAGGTATATTATTTTGAAGTTATAATTACTTACTTAATTTATACTTAGTACTTGTATTTTTGACATTATTTTCTTTTTTTCTTTTTTTTGTTCAATGCAATATTTTTATTCGATGCTGTCTTCACTTAGTTCTTCACGCTCTCCTTCTTCTTTATTATTAATATTTATTATTTAGTTATTTATCCCAGTAGGTGGTGCATTATCGCTGGTGTTGTTTTGTTCTCAAACTAGGTAAGTACATATGAATATTTAGAAAATAAATAATAAATCGGGGTCTGTAATAAATTATAATATTTTTAAAATGTCATGACTGTTCAAATGATCGTAGGCTGTGTCGGTATTATTTTTCATGCATAGTATATTGTAATTACAAATACAAAAAAAATAAAAATTGGGGGGACATTTATTACACACAGCGCCATCTAGCCCCATATTAAGCAAAACTTGTAATATGGAAACCAGATAGCTGATAGAATACTTATATACATTTTTTTCCCCTAAATACATACTACACCCAGACACAGAACAAACATCGATGTACGTCACAATCATTTTTGTCCTTGGTGGGGATCGAACCCACACCCTACAGCTCTGAAGGCTACCAACTGAGCTACCAGGCTGTCAAAATTGTAAAAATTGTAAATGTAAACTTATTATCTGAATATTTTTGTTGTTTTCACTAATTATATAAATTATGAGACGCAGTGTAGCTTTTGGCTATGAAGAAATAGGCGTACACAAATTCTCCAGTGATTTTTCTTTCCTTGCAGCGATGCACCCCGTTTTTTCAACTTCTTTTTCAACTAGGTACCTATGCAACACGCCAGGTGGAAATACATCACAAAACGAGTAATAATTTGATAAACTTTATAATTGCCTGTATTAATTTTGATTAATAAATTATATAACCCATAAAATAAATTAAAAAATATTATATTTATTATTTGTTTTGTTTTGTTGAGCTTAGAAATTCAAAAAGGCAAAATCCGTTTTTATGAAGTGTTTTAGGTTTTTACAGGTAGCAAACACACAGCGCCCTCTGCCTGAAAAGCATTCGATAATTTTCCCCAATAAAATGGAGCTGCATGAGACATCCTTCCTCTAGGAGTAAAGTAAAATAAAACTAAAATAGCTATAGTCAAAAATCAATTTATTTTCTCTTTAATAATTATTATTCATTCATAAAATATTTACATCCATTTTAGTCAATACTAAATGCATTGGCTTGTAGATAACGCGTTCTATGCAAATTTGAAATAATAAATGTTTGTGGCACTTTATTTACAATTATATTTAATTGATTTTCTCTAATATAATATTGCACTTAATATATAAAAAATGCTATAAAAATACAGAATGGCTCTCCATCTACGTATTTTGATTGAAAGTTTTTTCACGTTGCCGCTAGATGGCGCATAAATACCTACATTACCAAATTAAGGCACTTTCAATTATTTTTTTACGTACAAAAATAATTCATCTAATCGTTAAGTAGTACCAATTAAACTTAAATACTTACCTAACTTAAAACATTATAAATATAAAGATCACAATTTCGTTTTAACTTAAGTTTAATAAAAATGCAATTTGTTTAAAATTCAGTGATGCTTTCATTTGGTCATAAAGTAACATTTTCTTTGTTAATGCAATCATGTATCAATATCAAAAATAGGTAGTTTATTACTTTCAGTAGGTATGCCATGATCTAGGATGGTAAAACTTTTTAGAATAATTAATGTAGCTTGCACAAGCTCAATTCATAAGAATGATACACATGAACGCTTGCTTGCGCAAGTTTCATCCCGGAATAAATATTAGTTGTTTACAGCTGCCAGAGCATGAAATAATAAAAATAAAAAAATCGTGCATTTTTAGCATTTTTACAGTATGAATGAGTTACATTTTGAAAACTAGTTGTTTTTATAGTCCGAGTATCTAACATGAAAATTACGTAGTAATACGTAAACAATACTAAAATGTATGAAAACTTGGATAGCGACCCTGTTGAGCGTACATGGCAATAGGCTAGATGTTGCTCGAGGTCGATGAACTTTTTGTATGTAACAGCCGTTTTTTGTTTTGCGATTTCAATTTTGGTCCCATAGTAAAAGTTGTTTGTTTTGATGTACAGAATATGACCTTAAAAGGATGCTAACTGATTAGAACTAACCCTGTATTTCAATATTCCTTACATATTATGTACTACGTAATTTTCTGGAAAATCTTCATGCAAAACCCCCAGAGCTTTTGCAAACCACTGCTCATCGTGTTTAGTTATTATTTGGTTTACCTTTGTTTACAAATCCATTTGTTTACTAGGAATCAATTCACTAATTCTATTTACCTCACTTAATTCTAATTAAACTAAAACTTATACCTATTCGTCACATATTACTTTCCCACAACTTTAAATAATTGTCTATGACTTCTTCAAACCACTTCTTTTTCTTAGCGTCTTTGAACGCAGGTGCTAAAGTCTTTAATTCTAATTGTAATAAGGCTTCATTTCCTAGTAAAGAGTCTAGATTTCTCAATAAACTTTGCTCTCCGTGAAGTTTCAGAAGGCTCGGGTATGAGAATATGTAGTAGTGTACTCGAAGACGCTTCGTAGCCCAATTCTCTACAGTTTTGTTGCCACTGGCCACCTGGAAAAAATAAATATTAAAAAAACAATACTCCTCCCACTTATTTACGAATGCAAAGCCAGTCATGAAACATTACGTGAGTTTACTACAGAGCTACCAACTTATTTGTTTATTGGTGAAATGGAAGAACTAAAAAAATCAAGAGACAGCTCTCTCAGTTTTGTTTAAAAATTACGATGGTGGCTCCCTCGCTCATCTGCACAGATAAGTTGGTCGAACTATATCAGAAATATTATTGGAAGTAATGTAGAATTTGAAATAAAGTTACATGACTGAAACACACATGATTGACAAAAATGTAACATGGTTAAATTTGCGATAAGGGTGATTTGGTTAAAAGATATAGCTGTGAAAAACGCGATCTGATTGATTAGAAAATAAATATGACCGTTAAGGAACGTGCACGACTGAGGATTCGCCATCTAGTGGCGCAAGTCAAAACCTTTCTGCTCTAAAAGTTTATTTTTTAACCCTGTTGTCTCTTGTGTCGACTTTTGTGCTGCCGCCTCTTGTTCGTGTACGTTCCCTTCACTGAATGCACACTAAATATATAATGTATACCCAGCATTTGAGTTTTGATATCGAATTATTGCTGTTTTCAAAATTGTAGTTTAAGTGGTTACTTTAGCCCCGCTACGCGGAGCGAAACGAACCACTTCCTCCCCGCAGCGGCACGTAAAATCGTATACACACCACGGGAGCAAGTAAAGAAACCGCAGTTCTTATGTTTCCTCAGAGTGTACATGAGATCTGAGACATTCTATACTTTTGCTCCCTAGGTGAGTAATCTACTATTTTTAAACAATTGGATTCATATAAATTACCTGAACTCACTAAAGAATAAAAACACAATGATTACCTTTATCTGGCCTATGTGTTTCGCATGCCATGGCGAAAAATACCCCTCTAGTTCCTTAGCGGTAATATCGGCCACGCCTTTAGACTTTAATCTCTCTTTTATCATAGAGTACGCAGTTCTAGAGAATACAAACACCTGGAGTGAGAGCACACACAACCATAAATAGTAAGTAACCATAGTTTGAATTGAGGGTAGTCAACAATTCAAGCGAAAGACGCGGCCAAGGTTAAAGTTTACTATTTCAACATTAAAAACGTATTTCAATTGTTTTAATTTGTTTTTTTACATTGCTCTCGCTTTCTCGTTACCTAGTAGGGGGCGTCCATAAATTACGTGAGGTGTTTTTTTTTATTTTCTGTAACTCCCTCCCCCCCTGGTGAGATGTCGTGAGATTTTATTCAACCCCCTCCCCCAACCCCCAATCTCACGTGAGATTTTTCAAAATGTAGGTTTTTTACGTAAGCGCGTTGGATTGTTATTGTAAAAAGTGAAAAAATATTTGCTTAAAAAATCAAATAAATAAGTATATATTTTTTTTGTTTCAATCAGAAAAAAAATTGCGTGAAATTTGCCGAGACCCCCCCTCTCTCCAACGTAAGATTAGATGAGATTTGACTCGACCCCCTCCCCCCCTTAAACATCTCACGTATTTTATGAACGCCCCCCTACTTCATCATGTTTTTTTTGTTTTGCTATGATTTTTATGTACTTATCATATCTTTTTCCCCGTGCAATGTGAATTATACAATTTTTTTACTAAATTAATATTTCAAAAAAAGGTAAACGAACTTAAGAGAATCTCATTTTTATGGTATTTTTAAATGTCTACCACGCTCTTATAGAAAAGTACTATCACGGTTATTCATTACAGTTCTACGAGTATGAGTTAAGTGCAGGTTATTTACCGTGATTATGTTTCGAAACGAGATCCCGATATTTCGGCATTGCATGCACCATGTTCACTGGCAAACTGAAAAATGCGGTGGTTGTTAAAAGGTTCTACTTACCCTCTTTCTTTCCGGAGCTCATTTCAAATCATTATAACGGCAAATATCAAGTAAACAAAAAACATCATAGAACTGTGTATAGAAAAAGGAAAAGGTAAATGTGGAAAAGGATTTTTATTTTGTTCACATATTCACAATACTCCTCATGGAAATTAATTTTATAAATGGTAACAGGTGCCAGTGGAAATGAATGGTAGATAAGAAACAATGCACTCGAATTAATGGCTATGGTAGTCGCAAGAAAAAGAGAGCATGAAATGTACTGAACGATTATGAATCAAATGAAAAATGTGAAAATGTTGATAGTAGAGAATTATTGAGCTCTGATGATGGGCAAAGCGAACCCGTATCCAAACTTGAGATTGCCCCATAATAATAAACTATGGATTGGCCTGATTCATTTTATATTATAGATACTATATTAGATTAAACCTGTTGCAAAAGATGCTTACAATAGAAATTAGAATCGTACTTGCGTCAGAGAAGCTTGAATGATTCACTTGTGCTAGTGTTAAAATGTGAATGATGTCACACTTTTCTGGATCATGTTACGGTAAATAGGTACTGTAACTGGCACAAGTTTTTCCTTTTATACGTCGCTTGCAACGAGCTTTATGCAAAGCAAGACCACAAAGTATCTTACAGTGCCACTAAATGAACTGTTCATCAAAGAAGTGATTTAAATTATTCTTTCTGTGCTCGTTCAACGTGAAGTGGTGTCGCTACAGTTAATCCATCTTTTGTCTTTGTCCGCCAAGTTACCAAATGATGGATTAACTTTTCCAAGGGTACTGCATCACCTTACGATGCTAATCCACGTGTATTAAGAAGACCTTTGATGGTTAAGCAGAATAGAGTGGCACTGTAAAATCGCTGCGTTAAAAGATCTTGCTGTTAAAATAATTGCAGTCAAAAGAGTCATATTATATGGACCCAGACCCAATATACATGGACCCAGGTTAGGCCGAGGCACCTAAGACTAAAGACCACGAACGGTTCAATGCTGCGAAGGCTCATACATTATTTTATTGGAACATTATCGTAATTTGTCGGAAACACCCACGACATGTTGAGACTTTTTATAGCATTTGGCTCAAAGTGGCTGGTTAAAAACTGTTAAGAATTGAATCAGGCACAACCCAAGTTTCCAATCGAACCTTGACCGCGCCGACATGTTCCGCAAAGAATGGGGAGAAGAAGTTCTTCATCTCATTCGGGGGGATGTCCGAGACTCCTCGGGACTTGACTCGCTCCTTGATTCGGGAGTATACCGACCGGGAGAACACAAATACCTGGATAATGGTGGTACATGGGTTAATCAGGCACTTAATGTCAATTATACAGATACAGGATTTTCGTACAGGTGTAGCAACACTTGAGGTTGTTGATCTAACCTTCATTGTTAACTAAGCTTAGAACACAAGCTAAATTCGAGAAAAATTGTTGGTTCCTCCCTCACGTTATCAATTTATTTTCTCTCTAAAAGTTGACTTTAATGACACGAACAATCTTAGATATTGCTTCATCCACCTGCAATCCTTAGTCTTTTAATGCAAGTGCTAAAGGTTAAGTTTAGGTCTGATCTCAATTCAGAGCCTCAGAGTCTCTTACGCGGGAATTATATTATGTTGCCCACGAGTGATATTGAACTGCTATAGACACGCGTGCCGCTAACCATCAGGCGAGTGACTTGCTTGACTCGACACTCAGTCGCATAAACAAAGTGGGTTACCCTAACTTGGCAACATGCTGTCGTCTTGAGGATGGTTTCTAGCCTGGTGAAATGACAAAAGAAATTTTATTGTCCTTTACTAAAAGCTCATGCTCAATTCCTGAGTTTCATCCAGGGCAATTACATAGCTAAGTATTACCATCACAACTGAGCTTCTTAAAGACTCGAAGAATCACAAGTTAGCAGAATTTTCACCATAAAGAGTAGGCAACTCACTGGCAATGGTGTTGCAGTTGTTTATAATCGGCGGTGAGTAGCCTTCAAATTTTGAACCCAATCGGAAAGGTTTCGAATCAAAAACTACTCCCACCTTGTACATGTTCTACACATGTGTTTCAGGATGACGGAGATAGAGAGCTAGTGAAGTTCGAAAGTCGAGGGTGTTTTCGTTTAGAGACGAACCTTTCCAATTGGGTTAAGAATACGGCTGGTCAACACTGAGGTAAGGAGTCTTCATCAGGAGAACCGCTTACAAGTGTGCCTCTCTTTCTTAATAAGCTTACAGTATTTGCCAAAAGATTTGCAACATCACTCACCTGATACAATGAGTTACCCGTGATATAGGATGCTATGTAGTGTGAGCCATATTTCCTAATGAAATCGGCTATGGATGCCGTGTCTCCAAGGACTGAGTCCTGTATTGCATCAAACACCACGTCTTCTACTGATATGTTAGGCGGAAGGTCTGTCAGCTTGGCTGTCTCACGGAACCTGGAAGTTTATGGTGACGCATTTAGATGAGAAAACACCTGAGCAAAAGACTTTGATAGGACACCTCAACGTGGCTGTGGATGTCTTTGATGAAAATGTTTATTCTGTAATCCAGAGACTAACACCAGGAATCAAACTATTTTGTATGTACATGGATATTAAGAGTATTTTGATCTCAATGGTCTAAATACAAGTACTTATTTACATATATTTTCTCGGCTAAAGTCTTAGGTACTGCACCCTTATCATGGACGTTCGCGATTCTGATTAATAAGGGTCCATGATAAGGGTGCTGATTCAAGGTAGGCAGGGATCCAACCTGTTAATTATATAGTAAGGATCTGGATATGGATCACCTATTATTATATAAGGTCTAGTATTGTTATCGTACCGACTACTAGGTCGTCACTAGGTGGACCGACGACATTGTAAAGTCGCGGGCAACCGGTGGATGCATATGGCAGGTTGTCGTACAGTGTGGCGGTCTAAGGGGTAGGCCTTCGTTCAGCAGTGGACGTCTCCGGGCTGATGATGATTGTCATTGTAGTTATTATAATGTGCATACCTGGACACTCTGACCAGTACGTAGCAATGGTCTCCGTTGATAAAGGAGGAGTTGATGCCCAGGTTCCGTGCGATAATGTCGTTTGGCCAGCCAGCTGTGAACGCGCGCCACGGACGTTCTAACCTGGAAAGTGCATTCAAAAACTTACAAAAACGTGTAAAACGAAATATAAGAAGGTCGTCAACGAAAACACAAAAAAAAAATGGTTGCTCACTGATCGCCAATTAACTTTTGAACTTACTGAGTTTGGGTAGCAATTTCCTTTGCAATAACAGGGTTGTTCGATATTCATGGGTGGAATCGGATCGTATAGTTACCGCCTAATGTACCTAGCTCGTAGTACACCCTTTCAAAACGAAAGTCTCTAAAGGAGGACTTATGTTATCGCAGAACACCATGTGAAATAACTCATCATCGAAGACCGCCGCGACCAGTCGTGGCTTGGGAGTAGCGCCTATCCTCCTAAGTCGCACCGCTAGGACCCCTAATTTATTCAGTTACGAAAAATAGGTTTTATAAAGTTCTATGTAGTTTGTACCCACCTTTCAAAACTAAAGTCTCTAAAGTATGCCTGTAGCAGTTGCTTCAAGTTATCGCAGAACTCCATGTGGAAGTCTCCGTCGAAGAGTGCCTTGGCCTGCCGAGGCTTGGGAGCCACCGCGTACCGTTCGACGTCGCGAAACACACTGACAGTGGGCTCTCTGAATACCCAGCTTTCAGTGTCGTTGCGGGGGACCACGCGCATGCAGATGCTGAGGTAGCCATATCTGGAATGGGGATAAGAAAAATTTGAATGATTACAGCCTTTTTATGGCGTGCACACGAAATGATTTGCCCGATGATACACAATAAACGTAACTACCGACGGCGGCGGCGGCGTTGAGAAGAAGTCATAGTTACCCATTTCGAGCAGCTTTGTGCCTTCAAATCTTTTGATCCTTTCTTTATCTCTTTAGTTTCCTAATAATCTGTGGGCAAGCGACTGCTATCCTTATCCAACACGACATGGCTTGAAACACCTCTAGGTACTACTGCAATTATTACCCAATACATTAAATTACAATTATATGCCTTTGGTATCATCAAGAGCCCTATTTTATAAAGCTACAAGTACAAGCTTACAATTGTACTAGCTTCTTGTGCCAGTAACTACAAGTTACCAGTTACAGGTAGATGGTTTGTGTTCATCTTAAATACAAGTGCTTGTACTTGTTATTTGTACACTGGTTGTCTTGTATCTTTAGAAAACGCCGTACTCAATACTTTTTTGCGGTGTTGCCAGTTTTTCACTACAAGTACAAGACTTGTTATTTTATAAAACAGGGCCCAGATGCATTAAAGAGGAGAAAAAAAAATGCTTTGGCTCCACCGGTGGAGCCTAATGGTGGACGGTGGATTCATTAGGAATAAAAATATCTTTAGAAACACCGGTGGATTTAAGAGTCAAAGAAAATACCTGTGAATCTACTGGTGGATTCAAGTGAAGAAAAAAATTGCTTTTGCTCCACCAGTGGAGCCTGGCGGTGGATCTAAGTGGACGAAGACTAGATTTTGCCCTTATCAAATTTTGGTCTTGTCTCGCCACTGATCATATACCACGCTTCCATGCAGCGGCATACCTCAAGAGGTCATTGATGACTTTGCCCACGCCTAGCAGCCCGGTGTCGGTGTTAGACACGACGCACAGCGCTACCACCATCGCCCAGTCGCTCACGTGTAAGAGACGTACCTCATGAATATGTTGATGGCTTTGCCCACGCCTAGCTCGGAGTCGGTGGTGGTGGCGGCGCACAGTGCTACCGCCAGCAGCAGCACCGAGTGCGTCCGCACCATCACACACGCACACCGACCCTGAAACAACAACAAATACTAAGTTAGTTAAGTAAATAACATCGCACAGTATACAGGTTATAAGCTTGGAGACACTTGGGGTGTACAACATAATTTCTCCTACAAACCCGACTCACCGTTGCGGGCAGGGAGTGAGGTAACGTTCTATGCTTGCGATTGGCCAATCACTGGGATGACGCAATCTGAGTTATGAAATACAATGAAATTCTGAGGTACTCGCAGTGGCTAGCAGTGGCTTTTAAACTACTTATTTTCGTATGAAGGGATGTCGGACGATCAGTCAACAGGGTTTTTAGTCTTTGGGTGTATCAAGCCGAAAGGGGATCATCTCATCATTGTGAACAAGTTTTAGATAAGATACCAATCCTGAAATCGCGAAACTTTAGGGAACATTTTCCACTGCAATGGTTGGCTCGTTGATTACACGCGGCTTTCGCCGAATGCGCGCGCGCTTCAGCACTACAGTGGAATATCGACACTGTGCTATACAAATAGAGTAAAAATTATCTCACACTGAATATAACTCCATTGTAGTTAAAGATATTTATTGTAGTTTAACTATGTATAGACGCGTTTTCTATGGGAGTTAATCTTCTGTATACGTTTGTGCAGCAATCATTTTGCTAATTAAAGCTCTGGTGTCCAACATAAAATGTTAACTCAGAATTCCGCAGAAAATAGCTATTGCAAATATTATTAGTACTTGTTTAGAAAACGAAATATACAAAATATAGGAGTAGCAAAACAAAAGAGAAAGTTGTTTTAAAATTATTTATATTGTAGTAATTATTGTTTTATTAAAAAAATACAAAAAGATTCTCTCCGGCGGGGAATCGAACCCCGGTCTCCCGCGTGACAGGCGGGGATACTTACCACTATACTACCGAAGATGTGTTTGAAATGTTGAAATTGTGTTACACTACCAAGGTAAAACTTAAAATTATAATGCGACAAAGTTACTTTGTAATAATAAATTATCTTTGGTAATACCCACTTACAATATTTTTTTACATTCTTTCGTATCTGACCTTCGCTCAAGGACATTCATCGATGTATCTGACTGATATGATTCCTCGCAAATAAATTATGATTGTACACCTAGTTGATTAGGTAGCAGTCACAGTATTGTCGGCCAGTAGGTATCTACTGGCAAAAATTATAAACTCAAACCATAATACATAGTCCTAAATCAAGTTCGTCCATTATTCCCTTTCCATTTTTTTCGTGCCGCGAAACAAAACTGTACCAAGTAATAAAAAAAATATTGACGTCGTTTTGTTTGGTATATTTTTTTCTTGAAACCTTTTTATTTGTAACTATGAAAGACAAAACATACACAAAAAACAAAAGGATCGTATCCAGCCAGACCGATGAAAGTCTCACTTTATATTTATGTTTTGTACATTATTTGTTTCATTATGTATGCTAAGCAGTTTTAAATCAGCGCAATGTATTTATAAATCAAAAATATCATCTATTTCAACACAAGAAATAAATTTGTACAAAGAAAATACAATATGTTTTTGCATTGTTAAATTTACGGTGAACTGAAAAACATTCCATGAAAATTATAAGTTTATAGGTAAAAATAATTTGTCAGAAGTGGGATTCGAACCCACGCCCTCAGAGAGGACCAGAACAACTCAACCTGTATAACAGGTAAGGGAAACCTTGAGTCTGGCGCCTTAGACCGCTCGGCCATCCTGACGCTTGTTTGATCGGTCGAAATAAGCAGTCAGTTTCCAAACGGAAAAGTTGTACCGACTGAGAGCCTAGATGGCGTTAGCAGTAGGTACCTATACGAAAAACTATTATAATTTAAACTATTCATTTCATTATTGTTTGAAGCCGTTAAAAATAAGAAATAATAAAACTGTTAGAATAAGCGTAAATAAATATTTATTTCCACATGATTTATTTATTACTTGACTTTTATCGGTCTCTACTTTCTAGGCAATCCAACTGTCTATGTATAGTAGTCTAGTTATATTGTTATATAGGTTGTATGTAAGTATTATGTTTTCTTTAATAAAGTATTTCCAATAACTCATCTTTTAGATACTAGTTAGGTATGCCCTTGACACGATTCAAGAGACGAAATAAAAAAATTGCGACAAACCACGAGATTTCATTACAATATTACAATGGCGTGTTAAATCTCTACAGATAAATCCATTACTCGAGAATAGTTGCTGAAGATGCCTAATTAGACTTCATTTGCAATTTAGAGTGGTCATTACGTAATGAGAATAATTTAGAACAAAAGTAATAAAATTTGTAAGGTAAGTTTAGTTTATTAACAAATTGTTAATGTTACTTACGCTAAGCAAATTATTTGAGCGGATGCATTCGCTATCTTATTTTACATGGAAACTGTATATTTCCGGAATAAAAACTAGGTCATGTGTTAATCCAGAGTTTTCTTGGTATAAAATAAATAAGGTACTTAATTATAAACCGGAATAATCTTTTATGTTCTTATGCATAAATAAAACACCAAAACGTATTTTAAACCTATTTTAGTTAAAAAGTGTTTTGTCTTCTTTTTTCAAACTCGATTCGTAATTCGAAAGAAATTAACGAAACAATTTTTAACTAAAATAGGTATAAAAGAGGTGGGGTGTGGGGGTCGGGAGTTGGGGGGGGGGGAGTGGTTGAGGTGGTTTGGGGGGTTGGGTGGTGTTGGTAGAGTCGGTAGAGTTAGTCGGTAGTAGAGTTTTGCTAAAAAAAATTGCTCGGGATGATTTAAAGTGGTGAATTTTGGGAGCGGCCCGAATTTCTTCCGTACGCGGACGAAGCCCCGGGCGACCTCTAGTATCCAATAAAACTAGGTATATGATTTTGGTTGAAACAATAATTTTAATATGTTAATTCGTGTTTAACTTGAATAATATAGCTAGAGCGGACACGAAATGACAATTGAAAATGATTTGTGTATTTTATAATTAATATATTATTAACAGATTTGATTCCCAATTTTCCAATTTTGTTGCCATAAAGTGGCAGCTGGAGTGACGTAAGCAAGTGTCACTCCCGGAGTAGCAGATCTGGTTTTATTGGATCATGGCCATGGCTAAATCTTATTGGTAATGGGTAAGTTATATAATAGGTATAGCCATTCCGAATTTCACTAAAATCCTTTGAGTTGTTTGAGCGTGAAGAAATAATAATTTACACAATTTTCGCATTTATACGCCCTGTCATATTTCATAGTATGTTAAATGGTAAATGGTACCTAGTATAGTACCCACAGATCATATTTTATAGTCTTTGATAGTACCTATTATTTTACCTATCTGTGCATGTACTAACAAATGAAAAGACAACAAAATTATTAAAATTTCGATCGCAATTAAAATTTCGATCGCAATTATTTTTAACAAAATTTAATGTTACAGATAACTGTTATTGTTATGCTAGGGCTTCACCTGCGTGACGCTTTACGTCCAGCTATCGGAATAATTTAATATGCAATAAATAATGCGCTACAAGGGCGGCCACACTCTCATTTGACTTTGAATATCACCTAACTTCTAACGACGTTAATAATGCCACTAGACTACTAGCGTGCTAGCACCCGGCCATATCTGCGTACTGTATCAAATACCGCGCTAAATAATGACATTGCACGCAGGTGGAGCCCTAGCATTGGGCGATTTCACACTGACCTGGGGCCTGATTTTTGAATTGTACGCAAAGAAGCGCATGCGAAAGGAGCCGACTTTTAAACGATATTGAACCTTATTCCAAACAATATCGTTCGAAGGTCATCTTTCGCATGCGCTACACTTGCGTACGATTAAAAATGAGGCCCCAGTAACGATATCGTCGGAGTGCTAGTTTCATACAATTAGTTCTACGATATCGTCGCGATATCGTTTGTCAGTGTGAAAGCGTGTAGTACTATTATTGTATGAAACTAGCACTCCGACGATATCGTGACGATATCGTTTCTGGTCAGTGTGAAAACGCCAGAGTTGTAACCTAATTGTAACTCTACTATTATTCCTGGTCCATGTAGATTAAGTAGTTTTATCCGAGTAGTACAATCTCAGAGCCTTTTGGACCCAGAAGGGCCCGAAGTGAATGAAGCTTAACCTATCAATTAGCTACATTTTGCCTCCAACATTTAGGCGTAATTAACGTAGAACTTAATACTCTGTGGATAGAACCAGTACGCTGTGCCTCTAGTTATGCAACTTTAATGCACTAGTTTAGACGTGACGTACAAACCGATACTACTTATTTTAATCTAGTTCTTACTCAATACTTCGTTATTGGCGTTACCTTGGAGTTGGTGATAGTATTTTGTTTATTTTTGTAACTAGACTAATCGGGTTATCTGATCCAGTAAATAGAGGCAAGCTATGTAGTGTAGGGTCATCCCACAAAAGATCCGGTAGTTCTGATTTTTTTATACACAGAGTGTTAGTTTGAACACCGTTATCCTTCTAGGATATCATTGTACTCATTATTATGAACAACGTTTACTATGGGGCCAACCCTGAAATCACGAAAAAATAAACAGCTGTTCCATACATTTTGTCCAAGATCGATGAACCTTTTTGTATGGAACAGCTGTAAATTTTTTCTTGATTTCAGGGTTGGCCCCATAGTAAAAGTTGTTCATAATGATGAGTACAATAATATCCTAGAAGGATAACGGTGTTTAAACTAACACCCGGTATTGTATAAAACCATTTAAAAAAATACAACATAATTATATTAAAAATACAACATATCAAAAAATCAGACAATAAAAGTTCAACATTGGTCATGAAAAAAAAAAATTACCTACTCTATCGGTCGAGTATTTAAAAATCCAAGTTTTCGTCACCCCCGGTTTTGCGCGAAAGTGCACCGAAAATTAGTTCATCATCACCATCAGCCCGGAGACGTCCACTGCTGAACGAAGGCCTCCCCCTTAGACCGCCACACTGTACGACAACCTGCCATTTGCATCCACCGGTTGCCCGCGACTTTTACAATGTCGTCGGACCAGCCAGTGGGAGGCCGCGCCTACGCTGCGTCTTCCGGTTCGCGGTCACCACTCAAGAACCATGGTATTCACACACCGAGGGTTCAAATCCTAACAATAAGCAGAACATCATGAGGAACCCATAGCATAATGTGGGAGCTTTCTAGTATACTCCGCTAGCTAGTTACGACCCTCAACGTGAAAATCTGCATCTAGCGCTGTGTTCCAGCAGTCTCATTTGAGAGCCCGTTTCTATTCCAGGCTAGGTTTGTTTATCACCTTCGACTTATACGTCACTTAATTAACATCAGCTGAGCTGTGGTCAAACGCCAAGTAAAGAAAAAAATACATTTACTTAGTGATACTAAGTAGGGAATAAGGAAAAGTGGACTAAAGAGTTTGCAAGCTTTCCACTTAGCGCTACCGGTATAGATCTAAGTGGATTTATTTTTACCTATCCCTACTGGTAGGGGTGGGGTACCTTGTTATAGGGATAGGTGTACCAGGCCAATACTTCTATGATCTAGTCGGTTTCTATTTGTGCAATCAACTACGAGTAAATTAAACATCGTAGCCAGCAGATTTCATAAAAATCTCCACTTTCCTTCCAACCTGAGACGTAATTCAAGTGGTTAATTGTTGAACCAATATCAATAATCTAAATTTGGTTCAATTATGATCCATGTTGGTTGCAACATCTCCGAAACTCAAGTGCTCTATTGAAGTTAATTAAGGAGGCAATCGGGGTTTAATTGGCAATTTAGTGCATATTTGTGCGCTGTTCTGTGGTTGTAAACATTGGGTGCATGAAACAGCGAGATTTGGGTTTCAGTGTGCAAAACTTTTTTTTTGTAATACATTTAAATGACGAGACAAGCAAGATAAAGATAAAAAAAAAGATAAAAAGAACTTTATTGCCAAATAAAAAAAAAATATATACGTAAAGACGCACGCCTGGTGGTAAGCGCCACGCCTGCCACTAACAGTAGTAGTGCAAGAATTGTGAACTTGCAAACACAATCCTGCGCCGCACTGCACTGCGCTCGTCACCCTGAGATATTAGATGTTAAATCTCTTCATACCCAGTAATATCTCTGGTAACATTGCCCTTCAAACCGGAACATAGAAATGCTTGCACACTACTGCTTGGCGCTTGAATAACTGGCAAAGGTGTGGCACTTCCCCAGGCGGACTCTTCTACCACTACAAGAATCTTAATAAGTATACCTTATAGTAAAAACTGCGTTTTTTTCGCTAGGTGGCGCATCGTCGATGCGGCCATACAACAAAACCACTCAATCTCATACATTTTGTGTTTTTTTTCTAGAATTAAATTGTTTTAATCTTATTAGACTCGGATTACCAGGGAGAATCTGCATGTACTGGTTTGTACAGCAATCCTTTGCCTTGCTAATTAAAGCTCTGTCCAACATACTAAACAACTATCTAACCTACAAATCTGTTTTCAGGCCGTCAACAGCTGCATAGATTCTTGTTTTACAAGGCACAGTATTTTTCCTCGGACTAGATTATCGACAACGCCCTCATAAAGAGCAGATAGGATATTTTATAAGCAACGATTAACAAGAAAACTTGATTTTGCCACATCCGGACCGCTCTCGGATGCTCATTCTGACACCGTGCATTTCTCTACAACCGTAAGTCGTAAGTATTTCAGCGCATCTCTGATGTGTACGCCTCTTCAGGCATAACACGAGTTCATGTATATCAAACGCATGTTCCTACTCATGTTTAATGCAAATGTATATTTATTTGTATTGTATGTTTTTTTTGCTGAAGACCTGCGTGCGCCTGTGCTGAGGCATTTCGTCGGAGTCATGACCGGATAAGATCTTTATTTTTTTCTGGCTTTGCCCTGGCGAGTACTTCTGCACAGGGGCATATCTTCTATCTTCTATTTTATATTCTTCTATACGTTTAGATTTAGATGCGTTTTATAAGGGAGCGAGTCTGCCGTGCTAGAATGTACACATTTTGATAAATGCCCGTTTAAAAAGTCTAGTTATCACTTCCACACAATTTTTTTGCTTTAATATAATGCAAGCGTGCTCCATCGTAGGCTGCATCTTCGTTTAACATCAGACGAGATGGCAGTCAAACGCAAGCCTATAAATAATAAAATAAAATAAAACTGCCCTGTTCCATGCTAATATATTTCAAGTTCGATCTGCGAAGGTGACCTATAAATTTTATTATAATTACAAAAACTAAAACATTCGTAAATCACGACAGGTGGATAAGAAGATATCACGTGTCACCATCCTACATGTGAATTAAATGTCAACAACATTCCGCTTATACTGCAGCATCGCTGTTTCATTACCATATCGAATCTAATATAATAAAAGGCTCTGTCCTGACTGACTGATAGACAGACAACGCACAGCCTAAACCGCTCGTCGTACAGACTTGAAATTTGGAGGGTGAATTCGTCTCGATGCGGAGGGGTGTACTAAAGGAATTATAGAAAGGATTATATGAAAGTTTGTATGAAAGTCTTTTGTTTTTGGACTTTTAGTCACGAAAATTGGGATTGGATAGTTAATTTAAAATAAAAAATAATGTTTTTTTTTTTTTGACAGGGACGATTTAAGTGGGGGGGGGGGGGGGGTAGAGTTGGTACAGTTTTGGGACCGGTCCGTATTTCTTCCGCACGCGGTCTAAGTCGCGGGGGACCTCTAGTATAGTATAGCCACAGAGAGTATATCACACGTACCGTACCATAATGAATAAAACGCCACCAACATACTTTCGCGTACCTATTTCGAGTTTTTTTCGCGTTCCCGGCAAAACCGTCTACGATAATAAGTAGGTATACAAAACACGTGTGTGTTGCCAATGATGACATATGAAACTGAAACGTGGTCTTTAACTGCTGGCCTTTTGGAGAAACTTAGAGTCACGCAACGGGCAATGGAGAGAGTTATGCTCGGAGTTACTTTGCGCGATAAAATCTGGAAGGAGGATATTCGCCAAAGAACCAAAGTCACCGACATAGCTCGCCATCACACTGTAAACCTCGCCATCACACTGTAGTTATTGCTTTCACCCGCTGCTTAGCTTTTGCTTTCGCTTTCAGCACAATCGCTTCAGTTCTGGTGCCGGTCCTAAGCCCGGATAAAGAGGGAAGGCACTGGGGGGATGGGGTGAACGGCATTTCAAGTTATCCCTTGGTATGTCGAGCACTCCAGCCCCTCTCGGCAGCCCGTGGCCGGCGTGTTAGTGGGGAGTGTGGTCTACCTAGAGCCTTTTTTTTTTTTTTTTTTTTTTTTTGTTTTTTTTAGTTCTCTTGGTTGACCCACTCACCACTAGCATGCGAAACACCGGGGGGAAGTAGCGTGGGCACCTACTTTCACCCATCGCTGAGCGCCCAACTAACTGTCTGCTTGCTCCACAGTACCTTCAAAAAAATATAAAATGAGTGTTGAACAGAATGATATTGCTTTGCCTTGCGACCCGGCTAGCGCCCGGCGCTCTCTGGTACCCGGGCCAGAGGGTGTGAAATGGACTACCGAAGGCGACGGCGGGGTGGTGTCCCAGGCCCTGCCGGCCGCGGATGCACCTGGACCGAACACGGAGGAGGCAACGTCCGCGCTTCAGCCTGCACCAGTGCAGAAGCCCAGCCACGAGGCAATTCGACGGCAGGGGCGGCGGCGCTCGGTGGTGGTTGCGCGGGAGGTGGCGGAGCCTGACGCCTTAATTTCAGGTACCGGGCGGGAGCACGGGAAACCGTATCTCGCCCAAAGCCCATATCACGGCATGAGCCGTCGAGCCCTTTCGAGGCAGCGCAGGGTCCGCGAGGTCGAGCTGGTGGATCATTACCACCAGCTGCAGCGGGAAGGCGTTCTTTGTCTGCCCGGCATGGCGGCACTTGCGCCGCCTGTCGTGGCCTGTATGACACGCGTCGTCTCGGGGCTTCCACCCCCTGTACCTGTGGCGACACCTGGTCCGAAACCGACTGCGTCGGTCGGGCAGAGTGGTGAACTGCAGGCGCGGGGGTCGAAGCTTGAACCGGCATCCCAGCTCCTGCCGCTGAACCTCGTCACCACACACGCGACACGCGACCTGGCGGCCCTCGACTCCAGTACCCCCCCGGCTGGAACGGACTCTTCCCGGCGCCCATCAAAAGGCAAGGGGAAGGGAAAGGGTAAGAAGGGGAGCGCAGGCACTGAGAGAGTGACCGCCAGAGCCGCTGTACATGTCACGGACACACCACACTCGGGGGAAGGGGAAGCGACGACTCGAGGTGCAAAACGACAGCGGAGCTCAGATCTGGTGTCGCCTACGTGCGCGGCGGCCGATAAAAAGATCTGTAATCGTGAAAACTCCGCTGCTGCAATTACAGTTACCGTCTCGAACGGAACACCCGCGGGCCCGCTGGTGCCCGGCAACAGTGGACTCGCGGCTAAAATATCACGGAACGGAGCGGGACCATCGTCGTACGCGGAGGCCGCCAAGGCTTACCACAGGGTGGTAGTCTTGGACCGCTGCCGCGTGCCGATGGATGAGCTAAGAGCTATGTGCGTGAGACAGGCTGTCGACAGGGCGTCCTACGGCGTTTTCCTGGCCGGCGGCGGACGGGCCGACACACGTCTGCCGCAGTTCATGACGCTGCCGAGGCTTTTCCGCGGCGGGGTCAGATATACACCCCGGGACGACTATGCACTCGCATGGCTCACGGCTACCATTGAGCAGATGCCTGTCCCGTGGCAGGGGTCGAGCGGGTGCATGGTCGTCTCGGAGAGCAAAGTGCCGCGGCACTACACCGCGGTAATTTACATTCCGGATTTCGGGCGAGGTCTAGCTGAGCTTACGGGCCGGCCTGACCTCCTAGTAAACTTTCTGGTGGCTCTAAATCCGGGAGTAGGCGTGGAGAGGTGGCAGGTGTTCACCCACGAGGTGCGCCCCGTGGGTGATGCCCGCAACCATCTCCTCGTGGTGGGGATTTCGCCAGAAGACATAGACCTCATCAGACGCGTAGACTTTCGTTTGCATTATATATGCGCGAGAGTCTACGTAAAAGTAAGAGGGTATCATCATAATACACTCGGGGGTGGCGTGTCGGCGGCGGCGCCGGGCGCCGGGGGGGCTGGGAGTGCTGCTGCAAGCAGCCAATCCGTGCCCGCGGTGCTTGGGGCAGGCGACGACACTACACCTGCTGAAGGCATGGGGTGGACGAGGGAGGAGGAAGAACGGTTGTTGGACGCGGGCGATGAAGGCGCAGGAGATCTTGACCTCATGGGGCTCAACATCTTTTCGCCGTCGTCATCCATGGACACGGATCGGACCGAATCCTCTCACATCAATCCTAAGGTCTAACATAAAGAAGATAACCCAAACCTGAATCAACAATGCATTGCCAACAAAATAAACACAATCGCACACAAACACACACTCAGTCTGTCTCGGCAGCTGGTAGTACACATAGGCTTGGTGTGGGTACTGCTCTTAATATCATACAGGCCAATACACATCACAGCGTCTCGGGCTCCGCCGCCCTGCGCGAAGCTCTGGAGAAGCGACAGAACACAATAGCACTGGTCCAGGAACCACATTTAATCCGCTCTACAGTAAGTGGTTTTAACGGCCTTAGAGGTAATGTATTTACTCCGCCCGTGCGAAACAAAACGCGTACTTTTATATACGTACCGCAACCATATAAACCGTCCTTGGTGACACACTTGTGCACCGATGACCTAACTGTAGTTAAACTAGAGACGAACCTTCAAGGCAACCTTAGCACGGTAATCCTGGTCTCGGCGTATCTCGATATCACAGAAGAAGCGCCACACCCGGCACTTGAAGAGTTAATGCAGTTTTGTATGAGCAATAAACTGGAATGTGTAGTGGGCTGCGACTCCAACGCTCACTGCACCGTCTGGGGTTGCCCGGACACCAATGAGAGAGGGAGCGACGTGCTTGATTTCATCCTCAGACACGACCTCAACCTGCTAAATAGAGGCTCTGAACCTACCTTCGTAACGTCTTGGGCCAGGACGATAATAGACATCACAATGGCTACGAATGAAATCTCGAGATCGATCAACGATTGGCGCGTGGCGACAAACGAGTACTCCGGCTCGGATCATAGATGGGTCAGGTACAGCCTGACTGTGGGCGGGTGTGAACCACGGACCTACAGAAACCCAAAAGTGACTGACGGGTCGATCTTTAGAGAAACACTAGAGATGGCAATGTCAAAGATACCACATGTGAATCCAACAATGGAACTATTACCGCAAGAGATAGAAACCACGACTGATAACATAGTACGCGCTCTGAAAGAGAGCTATGAAAAAGCTTGTCCGTTAAAAACAGAAAACTACAACATAATCCCCAAAAAAGATAGATGGTGGAACAAAGATCTTACTAAGCTTAGGAAAAGAGTAAGGCATCATTTTAACAGAGCCATGAACACCGACGCGACGGTGGACTGGCAAGAATACAAAAAACTGCGACATCAGTTTAAAGTGGAAGTTAAAAAGAGCCAAAACAGTTCATGGAGAAAATACAGTAGCTCCATCCAATCTGAGAGTGAAACTGCTAGGCTCAGAAAAGTAATTACAAGCGACAAGCAAGTTAAACTTGGAACTCTTAAAAATGCCGATGGCACCTACACAACATCGGAACAGGAACAGTTTGAACTACTTCTTCAAACACACTTCCCGGACTGCCAATTAGATGATAATGAAGGATGGGCTCCACAAACCCCTCACGAACCTGACGATGAAGACTGGAAATTTGCAGACACTATCGTTACGGAAGAGGCTCTTCTGTGGGCCATTAGTACCTTTCAACCACATAAGGCGCCCGGTATCGATGAAATTTTCCCCGCCCTTCTTCAGTGGGGCCTGAACAAAATAAAAACACACCTCATCGTCATATTTAGATCGTGTTTGGCGTGGAAATATATACCTAAAGCTTGGAGGGAAGTAAAGGTGGTCTTCCTACCTAAGCCCGGTAAGGGTGACTACACTAACCCAAAGTCCTTCAGGCCGATAAGCCTGAGCTCTTTCTTGCTGAAGACGCTAGAAAGGCTTTGTGACAAACATATTAGAGGAGGACCGTTGGTAGATAATCCTGTGCATAATAACCAACATGCATATCAATCAGGTAAATCAACAGAGACCACTCTTCATCAAGTGGTTTATAAGATTGAATCAGCTCTTGAGAGTAAGCAGTCGTGTTTAGCCACTTTCATTGATATTGAAGGAGCGTTTGACAAAACTACTTTCCCTAGCATTGAAAAAGGTCTAAAGACTGTCTCTTTAGACCTTTTTCAATGCTAGGGAAAGTAGTTTTGTCAAACTCACTCTGTCGTCTCGGAGTAGACGACAGAGTGAGCGGCTGGGTTACAACGATGCTATCAAACAGAGCAGTTGGCATCAAAACTGCGGGTACGACGCGCTGCCGCGTCACGAAAGGCTGCCCGCAAGGAGGAGTTATATCACCACTACTCTGGGTAATGGTGGTTAATGAACTCATTGAACTCCTCAACAAAGAAGGTATCGTCACCGTGGGCTACGCTGACGACCTGGTTATCATGGTCTCCGGGCTTTTTGAAACAACCTTGTGTGAAAAAATGCAAAAGGCACTTAAGGTCGTTGAGGAATGGTGTGTACGCCATAGCCTCTCGGTAAACCCACAAAAGACAGAGATGGTTTTATTCACACGAAAAACGAAACCAGTGAAACTCAACACTCCTACTCTGTTTGGTTCCAAACTAACACTCAGTAAGGAAGTAAAGTATCTAGGCATCTGGCTAGACAGCAAACTATTGTGGGGAAAACACTTAGACTATATCACCACAAAGGCAACAAACATCTTATGGCAGTGCACTAGAGCAGTAGGAAAGGACTGGGGCCTCAAACCTAAGCTCTGTCGCTGGCTATACACTGTTATAGTGCGGCCTGTACTCACCTACGGATGCGTAGTGTGGTGGACTCGCACTAATTTAGTGACTGTTATTACGAAACTGCAACAGACACAGAGACTGGCATGTTCTCTTATCAGCGGATGTATGAAGAAAACTCCTTCAGCTGCGCTCGAAATTATACTAGGTCTGACTCCACTGCATCTGCACATACAGCAGGAAGCGATGGCCTCAGCACTAAGGTTAAAGTCCACAAACCAGTGGAAAAGTACGGGTCCGATTACAAATCACTGCAGAATAATCGACCGGGCGATGAGAATAATCCCCGAAGCAAGTAAAGGTACTGATAAAACAGCTAGTACACATCTAGACAGCAAAAGGTATGAGCTGATCACTGAGGACAACGTCTTAGAAGGCATTAAACCCGCGTGGAACATTTACACTGACGGTGCCAAGAACAAGGCGGGGGCTGGGTGCGGCTACTACTCGCCGGAGCTTGGACTCAAGGAGGCCATGGCTCTAAACAAAACCACGACAGCACTGCAAGCGGAGGCCATGGGCCTCTTGCTAGCTGCAAAGGCAGTCGTGCCATTCAGTGAGTTTATCGTTGTTCCCAACGATAGGGGTGATAAAGATATCCTCATGTTTACCACCGATAGTGCTGCAACCATTTATGCACTAAGAAGACCTGTAACAAGGTCTAGAGTCATTGCAGAGTGCCACACTATACTACAAACACTCTCGAATAGGTATAGAACTATAGTAAGATGGACAAAGAGCCACGGAACATGTACAGGTAACAACGTGGCCGATACGCTCGCTAAAGAGGGTGTAAAAAAACAGGTAAGCGACGACGTGGTAGCTCTCTGTAGACCATCAGCGATGGAAGTGCGCGAGCTACTGCGCCGCCACAGCGAAAACGAGCAACAAAATCTGTGGGACAAGAAAGGCGACTGCAAGCATGCCAAGACCGCTTTCCCAATCCTGGACAGAAAGATCACTAACAATCTGTTGAAGTTGCAACGACAGGACCTTCGTCTTTTAGTAGGCCTCATAACCGGTCATTGCAACTTGAACAGCCACTTGTACAAACTGGGAGCCACGGATAGTCCGTTATGCCGGGGCTGCATGCAGGACAATGAAACCGTAGAGCATGTGCTGTGGCAGTGCAAAGTCACAGAACCAACAAGAATTGCTAACCGATTGCATGAGGCAGCTTTATCTCCGCAACAGCTTGTACGCTTCTCATTATCATCATCAGTAACATGTACACTTCCATCTAACCCACTGGAGTTACTATGCCAGCGGCCCAGAGCCTCGCTCCGTTATTTCAAGGAGCTGGGTTGGCTCGGGTAGACGCTGGCGGGGGAAATGCACAATACACCCCTAGCGGGACGTCAGTGCAGGACTTATCGCCCCCACGTTGAATAAGAATAAGAATAAGAATAGCTCGCAGGGTTTGCAAGTTGAAGTGACACTGGGCAGGCCACATCGCTCGAAGAACTGACAACCGATGGGGAAGAAAACTTCTTGAGTGGCGACCGCGACCCGGAAGACGCAGCGTAAGAAGGCCTCCCACTAGGTGGACCGACGACATTGTAAAAGTCGCGGGCAACCGGTGGATGCAAATGGCAGGTTGTCGTAAAGTGTGGTGGTCTAAGGGCGAGGCCATCGTTCAGTAGTGGACGTTTCCGGGCTGATGATGATGATGATGATACAAAAAACACACCATACTGTTAATTTTTTTACCATCCTTTTGCAAGTAAACAAAATGACGTCACCTTCTCCAATGATTGTTAAACAGAGCATCACGATCATGGCTCGCCGGCTGGCTTTACCATAACAAAACCCTCTCCAGCGTCAAACCATCAATTACAGATGCAAATGAACCGACTAATGAATGTGCCACAATAATTACTGAGTGTGGAACTAATCGTGAACTGGGAATGTTATGGTTGATTTTTTATACCTATTATTGAATTATATCGCTTTACGGATCACATGATACTTATACTGCTATTCTGTAACAGTTAAATAATAGAGATACAAGTACGCTGGACTAAATAATGTCTAGAAAATGACAGATTTTTGGTGCCGATGTGAAGCGCCCTTTCGAGCATCTCCGGCTAAGATGTTTTTACCTTTATTTCAACTCACTGATCTCCGGTACTTAAATTGTCATTTAGTATTACGAAATATTAGTTCCATGGATGCTCACACTGCTATCCGTTGACTATCCGCGCCAAAATGGCGAAAATCAAATGGCTTCAATTACTTAGCATACTTGTTTAATAGATGAAACCAACACTGTCAAGGTGAAAAACTTTTAAGCCACCACTTTTAAGCATTAATTCGCGAAAAAACACAAGTTTAAGAAAATAATAGAATTTTAATTTCATTTCAAATTTTTAAATTTCAATAAGTGCTGCCAGTTAAGAGTCGTAGTGATGGGTTTTTATCCTTTTATCCTTTTATTTGTTGAATTTCGTCGGATTGGATAATGATTTTCAAGTTTTTGTTGTAAGTATATTTTATATTATCTGTTTTGTGTCGTGTACCTGTTTGTGTGATGTGATATTAGTTTTGTGTATGTAATTAATCTTTCATTTGCCTTGTATGTGTATCTTGTGATTTTCGCGTGCGTGATGTCACCTGCCGGGCCCAACGGAAGACCAGCGCCGGTTGCTCGCAACCGGCATCTTGCTGAGTTGGGGCCGGTTTGTGGCAAAAGGTAAACTATTATTTATTTATTTATGTTTTACTTTTCCGTGTTCTGTGTAACTGATTTTTTGTTTATACTTTTGCCACGAATAAACTATTGTCTATTATCAAAAAAAAATCGACAATCCCGTGCTAAAATTGCAATTAAACACGACAAAATGTTGGAGTAGCTGATTTTTTCATGATATCCTTTTTAAATTCGTAGTAAAAGTTGTTCATTATGAGGAGTTCAGTGACCCTTAAGATAATGCCAATGAATTCAATGTCAACCTGTATGTACTGTGTAGGTCGCTCCTGCTCACTAAGGGCCCAAAACATACGAATCACTATACGACGTTACATCACACCCCACGTCACGTGTGTGTGTGACGTCAAATTGCGATGACATGTCAAGATGCGGTGTCTCTTGGTTTGACGTAAAATAATGATATTATATGTTTCACTCTATGCGTAAAAATCTATAATGTGTAAATTATGCATCGTACAAATTCACACTATGTTACAACAACCACCACCGCTAATAATTGTACGAAGAAAGAGTCCGCCTGGGGAGGTACCATACCTTTTTCGGTTATTCAACCGCCATGCTTCAGTAGTGTGCAACTATTACTGTGTTTCGGTTTGAAGGGCAATGTTACCAGCGAAATTAAGCGCATGAAGAGATTTGGCATCTAATATCTCAGGGTGATGAGCGCAGTGCAGTGCGGCGCAGGATTTTGTAAGCAAGTTCCTGCTACTGTTATGTGCAGACGAGATCGTGAAGTCTCGGTCGTCCCGTCACTATCCATTGCATAAAAAAATTGAAATCAATTGGGGCGTCGCGTTGCGCCGCGCCGGCGCAGGATTACACGTCCGTCTTTACGACACGACGTGTCGAACATCATACTACGATACGACAGTGTCGCGAATTTCACGTTGCACGTCGTAGGCGGTGTCGTATCGTATTTCCAAGACACGACAGCGCAACGTATCAAGATGCGACGTTGTTTCATGTTTGTGTTTTGTTTTTTTTCACTATAGTATTATAATTATCTTTGGTTTTGGCTCAAACAGTGCACTACTAATATTTGACTAAGAAACCAGAATAACCTATTACCGCAGATTCACGAATGAATGCTACACGATCCCTCATATTAGGTTTCGTGAACCTTTAACCTGTTTGTTTATTCTATTACCCACATCTCTGTAGTGAATTTTTTTTATACATTTAAATACGTAATGCCAACTACAGGCACCAGCAGTCACTGAATCATGATAGTACCTAGTTGGATTCTTTACATAACCAGTGTTGGTCATCACTCTTTCAAGTGTTTATGCACGTCCTTTTGATTTAAGATAGGTAGTACTTAATTGCGTAGTTAATCTATTAACAGCATATATTGCAGTGCTTGACTAATATTTTAAGTTTAGATTAAGTTAGTTAATGCACCAAGCTAAAATCTACCATCCAGCAACTGGCTAAATTACCCTACGAAGGTAGGCATATGACCAGCTGCCAGCTGGCCAAAGTCGAAAATATTTATATGATCTAGATCTACTTAAATTTAAAATGCTGATCACGACTTTTTTGCTTATGGGCTTTGCGCTTGAAATAAAGGTCATATTTACTATAGAAACCATGTCTTTCACATAAACACGAAGTCTTTAAACTTAGTAAATACGTCAATGGCGAAACCCTTCCTAACCTTCCTTTCTCCCGTTGTTGTTTTAAAATTGTTCAGGGTCATGGATAGTCCTTCAGCCGAATACAAATTTCTTCATCGATCATTCTTTCTTCAGTTAAATGATTTGTAGTCACAGTCCAAGTCACACACAGTAAGCCACGGTCAAGTCTAATCATGCCCTAAAGTTCAGTGTTGTGTTGCCCTTTAAGCCAAAACATGATACTACGTTGCATTCACATCACCTATCTTATTGTGATCGCCTAGATACACAATGACGTACATTTTAAAAAGATTCTCAGCAAAATCTCCAACTAAAATAACAACAATCTTGCTCTGACCCACACCAAGGTCGCCGACCGGTTCTACTTCATATAATTTCAATTCAATACTGTTTCACTTTCAACACGGCCGAGGATAACAATGGACTTTAGTACATTTTTATTTTGTGAAATGATAGATATAGGATTGATTGCGAAGGCACGAGTAACATTGTACTATAGCTCCTGCACGTGTACATTAACACTTATCATTGCATAAAATTCAATTGAAATTGTTTTCTTTTGTTTGGGACGGAAGTTCTTTAGTTTATGATTTAAGGAAATGAGCGCATCTTCCAATACACTGTTGTTTTAATTTAATCGTCTTTCCTTTTGGGAAATAACACAAAACGGAATAGTACTTGGTACACCGTGATCAGTATCGTTTTTTTTATTTCTTGTAGCCACGGATACCGTGATAATAAAATATTAATTTGTTTCTTCGAGGAAAACGGATCACGGTAGCAGAGAGGATAAAACTCCTCGATTCGTGACTAATTTAGTCTGATCACGGGATCCGTGGAGACAAACCCATCCAATTTACTTTACGGGAGACATAATTATTAGGAAAAAAACAACTTCTTCAAAAATCATCTAATGATGTGGGTCATCCACAGCTCAGCTGGCTCATCATCATTATCATTCACAGTTTCCCCTTTATCCATTGTTGGTATAAGCATCTCTCAAATGCCACCTGTCCTAGGCTAATCTGGTCCAGGTTCGACCTGCGATATCGTCGACCTGTACCTGAACGACCAAACATGGGTAGGTATAATATTCCTGATTAATGATTAAGTATCATTATGAAGGTACTCTAACTAGTATTAATCTGTAATATGATATACCAAGGCCCTCCACCAATTTTAAAGGGTAATCAGTAGAACCAGCTGTCGGTTGCTTAGTAGGTATCAATAGACAATTGGCATAAAACTAGATAAAAATAACACAACGATCTTCTTTCCTCCCCCTGTATAATGGCAAAGAACGCTGAGGGCTGAGCCTGAACAAAATACCACACTATTTCACAGGATATGAGTAATGGAAGAATTACAATATAATATAATTATAAACTTCTAAAATTCTGGATTCGGGAGCTCCACAGATAAAGATCCTGATGATCCTGATGATGCAATACCCATAGCCACACTTGAAAAAGTAAAAGTAGAATAGGATAAATTGTATTGCACAAATGTCGGTAAATACGTTGGCCTCTCAGGTAATACCAGTCAAATATGGTAACACATTAATAAACAAGTCATAAATCCCTTACCCAACTTAAAGACTCCCACATGTTGACGATTCATAATATAATATTTTCACACACAAATAAAGATGGTTCATGCAAAATGATCCAACGCAAAACATGCAAAGGTAAGTAATATACATCTATAGGTACATAGTAATTTTGATAAAATTGAAACGATTAAGAACGTAAAAGGTAAACACCAAAGATTTTCGATTATGAAAGGATTATCAAAATGAATGTGCGAGAGCCTGCCTGACCTCCATTCCAATACGAAGATGGCATTCGACGATTATGACATTATAAGATTATCTGAGATACTAAGAATGAAATTAATTTTAAATTTAAAACATTATATTATATTTAAACTTGGCGAATCCGGAAGACCTTGCAGGATGAATAAATATATTTAAGAACTTATAGCCAGGCGTTTGTAAGCAACAGCATCTGCCGCCGAGTGTGACATTAGTGTAGAGTTTTGAAAGAAACTATCAAAGAGAATTTAACACTACGTTATAGGAACTATATAGACAGAAAATATAATAGCTGTGGCTAACGAATTTATAGGTCTAATGCGACTCGCCATCCAAGGTTTCAAAGTAGTTAATGCGCGCCCATGAAGTGATGACTTGTAATTTGTTTTATGCAATGGTTTCATTGAACATTCTTACAATCGCCTCTTGTTGTCTCATCTTATTTGTTTCATTGCTTGTTATCTACCATAAAAAAATATTTTGCGAACTTTAGATAAAAAAAACAAAACTTTTTGTCTTGCTTTTGACTGCCATCTCGCCTGTTAAACGAGCACATTTACCTAGAAAATAGAATAGAATAGAAATACTTTATTTTTTAATTACTTTATTTTTGTCATTAACATAATATACGCAAAAACAAAATAATACCAGACAATTAAACACAACATATTTAAGAAATTAAACTTAAACATATACAAATAGCACTAGTATTTTGCCACAAAACGGCCCCAGCTCAGCATGGTGCCGGCAGTAGACAGCCGGCGCTGGTCTATATATCTATCTATCTGAATAAGCACTGGCGACTTAAAGACGCCCAGATTGTAACAGTCAGGGAACACTTACTACGATACCAAATTCCACTGTTCAGAAGTTTGCACAATAAAAGTGGAATCGAGCTGTTTTGTTCAGGTTTTTCGTATTCATGAAGTTCTTTTACTTTATACTTTCGGTATCTGACTTCTCACAACAAAAACTGCTTCAAGGCTGTGTGTTACCTAAAAATCCTCTTATTTATCGTGTGTAAGCTTTCGAGAACATCCAGTAATTGAATTATCGGCTCGAGGTATAATTTTCACGTTCAATCTTATACCGTCCAGTGCAGACAGTGATTGTGAGTCACTGCAATTTCCTGCAGCTTGTTACTAAAGGCCTTTTGTTGGTTAATCGAATCAGTTTGAAGAGTCAAAGCCAAGGGATCAACTAGAGTGGTCAGCCCATCAATATTCTATAGCGTATAGCTAGTAAGAAATAAATCTAGAAGAATGTTGTCAGTAAACTGGATTAGACTTACCTTTGATACCGTAGTCAAAGGGTTTATATAGTATTGGGATTCTTCGAAGTCAGGGTTGGTGTCAAAACCACCAAAAAACGATATGTACACTATCAGAAACTGCATTGGAATTAATTTTAGTGTAGTAGAGACGTTAAATAAACAACAAAACAAAATCGACACCTGCTAATTTAATGTAGATACTAAAGTTAAGTATATCTCTGATTCATCTCGAGATGAAACACTAATCTTTTAAACCTTGAGTTCTCAACGCAACTTCAGATTAGCATTCTAATACTCGTATTATATTCGTAACGTTAAAATATGGTTCACAAATGCAGAGGCAATCTAATCGACAACCGTAGGCCTACTCTGGGATTTAAGAACAGGTTGTTTATCCCGTCCCTGTAATGTAAATAGGTCAATCTAGGGTTACGCGAAAAGGTAGACGTCCACTGCTGGAATAAGGCCTCCTCCTTATTAGGGGGGTTGCAATGATCCCCATCGTCCACAGTCACGTTTGGCAGGCAGCTTGGGAATCGCAAAATACTCGCCACCGTTAACCGAGAGGACGCTGCTGCCCGTCCTCCGGTGGTTCTGAATGCGGTTTTAGGACATGCCCAGATCCAAATGCAAAATTGTATAGAATTAATCTTGTTACCTTTTAAGTACAATGAGATCAACTCTTAAATCGCGAAAAAAACTGTTGCATGGAAAAACATCATTCACCTTCGACGAAATACTTTGAGTCAGAATTACGTATTTCTAGACAGCAAAATTTTTTAATATGTTGAGTTGTTGGTAATGCGCTTCTTTCGGCGTTTCCGCGTAACCATGTAGATTAATAATCTTAAGTATTTATCAACGACGGTTGTGTATGTAGTAGTATTTAGTGCCGATGTTAAATGACGTAAGTTAATGTTACGCACTTCAGTTTTTTAGTTATTTTGAATTGCGCAGAACTTAATTGACCTTTGATAACTTAGGAATCGGTTTTAAGTAAGGCTCTAAATCAGAAAATATCCTTAGATTTCCATTCACTTAAGTCGTAATACGCGTCGTCCAATCTGCTCATAATTTGTGATGCCAATTGGCTCTGACCTTGACCCAATGGCTCATGAGGTTAGGGTCAGGATCTGCGGCCCCAATTTTGTTAGCGGATCTTCTTTGACCATGATACAGTTGCAGGCAAGGTCAATATCACCTACCTTTGCCTTCGCAGCGGAAGTTTCTCGTACTTACTTATTGTGAGTAGATATTCTACTGACTTTGCTGTTAGAATGATGGGCATTTCTAGGATTATCTTCTTTATATTTTTGTCTGATGCTAGGGCTTCCCCTGCGTGACGCTTTACGTCCAGTTATCGAAATAATTAGCGTGCAATAACAGTCGCAAAAACAATGCGCTACATGGGTGGCCACACTATTATTTGACTTTAAATATCGCCTAACGTCTAGCGACGTTAATAATGCCACTAGCCTATTAGCGTGCTAACACCCGGCCATATCTGCGTACTGTATCAAATACCGCGCTAAATAATGGCATTACACGCAGGTGAAGCCCTAGAATTAGAGAAATAATTACACAGCTCAATATAAAACTCACTGACATAGACATCGACTCTCATATTCATTACTATTTACTACGAGTATGTATAAGTCCATGCAGGTAATGACATTTTAGCGTTATAAGTAAGCTTATTTATTTATTTATTATTAATTGCTTGTCACACTTACAGCTACGCCAAGGCGTGTGGCTGGCCAGCAGTACATTATTATTAAGCCTTTATTGCTGAACCAAACAATGTATAAAAATTAAACAGTTTACATTATTTCAAGCTAACACACGTTCTGTTTAGTAATCAGCGTGTCCTGTGACACATAGGCCTCTTCCAGCTGTTTCCAATATTCTCTATCTTTAGCTCTTCTTGTCTAGATTGCCCCTCCAATATTCTTAATGTCATCTGACCATCTTTTAACTTGTCTTCCTCTTTTTCTTTTGCCGTCGCGTGGTTGCCATTCTGTAATTATTTTTGTCCATTTTGACCGGCTTTCCCTTGTCATGTGTCCTGTCCATCGCCATTTCAACTGTCTTACTTTCTTTAATATATCTTCAACCTTTGTTATACATCTGATTTCTTCCGCTCTTTTACGGTCTTTCAACGTGACGCCTATCATACTTCTTTCCATACCTCTCTGGCACGTTCTTAGTTTAAGAAAATGTTTCTGAGTTAACGCCCAAGTACCCAGCAGTACATACAATAACAATAATCGATTAGATAGAAAAGAAACAAAGTAATAAAATTCATTTCAAAAAATAATAATAATAGATTAAAAGTCACATAATAATTGAATTGAATTATTGAATTGAGTAGCGCTCGTGGCGTAGCTTGTCTAGGTGATTTTAATCGATCACCGATGCTAAGCAACGGACGGTCCGGTCAGTCTTCGGATGGGTGACCGTGAATGGCATTTATTTCTGAGCGCTACCGTGAGTCGGATGACACGTTAAATTGTAGGTCCCGGTTGTTTGTTCTAGTTTCTATAACAACAACCGTCAGCCATGTCAGAGGCCTTCGGGCGGCACGTTAACTTTGAAACTAGGGTTGGCCACTCAGCCTATACGAACTTATTTACTTTAGTGAATTGAAAAATAATATTAATTAATGTCAACTTAAATAAGTAACTCGATAACACGATCTTATAACTCGATATAATATATGTTAACTTATAGGTAAGTAAGTACATAGGTATTCTATTTTAACAGTCGTTTTTTCAAGGCTATTTTAAATGTAAATTTGTTTATAAATTGTTTCTCAACATTTTCTGGCAAATTATTACATATTCTAGGCACCAGCCACTTTCTCAACATACAAGCTTATGTCTCTTTAAACAAGCTGTTGTATTACATCCTCACCATATACAGAGTAGATATAGCTACTCATAGTTACAGCTTTTACTATCGCATCAAACCTGATATCGCAAAAAACTTTTTGCGTTTGTAACATCTAGGTATTCATATCGTAACTAAACTTAAGCAAGTACCATTATTCAGTACTTTCTCGGCACTCATGCGCCCTAGTTAAGTCTTTAGTCATAGCACTTAAGCCCTCAATTTCCTTGTTTATAATACGATTCATCGATAACCGAGTTTCCCTGTTACTCGTACTAAATACCTAAACAAACTATGAAGTTACGCTGTAAAAGTTTATTATGCTAAATTGCACGTTTCGATGGATAAATTCACAATCACACAGGTTTCTAAAACTATTCTAACGAATGTCATGTGTGTAGTGGTAGGAATCCATTAAAGGCCCTGTTTAAAAAAATCACGTGCAGTCATAGCAGATTTTTGACGGTTTCTATGAGTTTGTGTTTTCCCAAAAAAATATTGTATCTATAAGATGTGAGAAGTGAACTAACGCTTTTGTAATCTTTCTAAAAAAAAATAAGAAGAAAAAATATATAACAAAACACCTTTATTTTTAGAAATAATTTTAATTATTCAATTTTTACAAATTTAGCTCGAAAATATACTCGCTTGTAAATAATATTTTGTCACGAACTTGCTTAGTTTTTTTCTCTTAGTTGTGAAAAAAAAATGTATATTATGCTTATAATAAATTAAAAAGGTCTGAAACCTTGGAGGATCTAGCTCTCTTCTGAAACCCATAAATCTAATCTTGACACGCACGAATCAGCGTAACTGCCATATTTTTGCTCCGCTAAATGTGGTCCTATCTCATTCAGCTTTAGAATAACGAGTGATCGCAGTAAAAAATGTGCTTGGAACATGGATGTGCTCGGCCTTAAGAGTACGCCTAGGGAAGTACCACACCTTTGCTATAATACTCAACCGCCAAGCAGTAGCGTGCAAGCATTACTGTGTTTCGGTTTGAAGGGCTATTTATACCTACTACAGAAATTAGTGGTATAAATGGGCAAAAAAAGGGGGCAAGGGCATGAAGAGATTTGACATCTAATATCTTAGGGGGACGAGCGCAGTGCAGTGCGGCGCAGGATTTTCCAGCCACCATTTCCATTTCACCAGCCCGCGTCGAGGACTAATTGGTATTTCCCAGGCCGGGAACATGATAAAGCTAGAATATGGATACGTCTGTCTCGTTTTCGCGGGGAAAAAAAGAGTGGATAGACTTTTATCACGGCTCGCGTGCTAGACGTCTAACGTCTCGGCCGTCACTTGCATTTGCATTAAAAAAAAACTGAAGATGTTTGAAAGAAAACCCCTCGAAATAAAATCCCATGCTGCCCGCGAATTCCCACGGGAACCACGTCACTGATGAGCTTGGCCAATGTTTATAAAACAAACGAGATAACCTGAATGTGGAAACCGATAACAATAGCGGATGGGATGTAGCTAAACTCAGGAACACGACGCTTGTTTTGCTTTAGATCGGTAAGTACAACTTTTATGAAAAGATCGAGTACTTCACAGAAGAAACATGTAATAGGAACTACTACGCATTCCGCTTTTTAAATTTGCAAAAAGAGCACAAAAAATTAATAGGGGTGGCCAATATCGCAAATAGTCAGTCAGTTTGCAAGCATTACTATGTTCCGGTTTGAAGGGCAATGTTACCAGATAAATTACTGGGTATGAAGGGATTTAACATCTAATATCTCACGGTGACGAGCGCAGTGCAGTGCGGCGAAGGATTGTGTTCGCAAGTTCACAATTGCAGCACTGCTACTGTTAGTGGCAGGTGTGACGCTTACCACCAGGCGAACGTCTTGCTCGTCTGGTCTATTGATTGTAAAAAATAAATAAATAGGAGATAGAGTTAAAGTGCCGGCCGAAGGCCTCTGACGTGGCTTGACGGTTGTTAATAAAGAGATAAAGAGAAAGACAACTGGGACCAACAAATTAACATTATCCATCCCACCCATGGAAGCGTTCAGATGTAAATGCCACCCACGATCACCTATCCGAAGCATCGGTGATCGTACCACCAAGCTACGCCACGAGCGCTACATTTCCCCACTGACGTGATCAATGATCATTGCCAGAAGGAAAAAAAACGTTTCAAATAGCATTCATGACTTTATTCCAAACTACGTCTTTTTGTAAAAAAAAACATCTTTAACACAAGAGTGTAATGTACCTAAGCTATTGCCGGAGAACTTCTTTCATAAAATTAAATAAGCTTAGAAAAAAAAAACTAAGAGTAGAAATGAATAGGGGTAAATTAGGAAGATGTATGATAAGTATTATATTTTAACATCCTTGGGGCAAATTATTCTAAATTTCAACCCCAGAGTGCTACAGAGACACTCAGACTCAAAGATGTTTGGATTAATTGGATGGTTTTATTTATGTGAATCTTTGGTTGTTTCTTCTTTCCTCCTAGGATGATTATGGCGTCGCACTTTGTGCATTTCTTTCAGTACTGCCAGGAGAGAAAAATAGAGTTTCAGCTTCTAGACTTTTATGTAAAGATACACGTCTTATATTATTTTATTATTCAAATAGATTTTCATTTGAACACACATTACGGGACACACCCTTCAGTGAAGTTCAACCATTTTGTTACAGACTGTGTTTATGACCGACGATGTTTTTGGCGGTCCCAGGATTTTGTCTCATTAATACCACGATGGACCTGGGTATGTCGTAAAACTGCTTCCAGAACCACTGGAGGACGGGCAGCGGCGTCCTCTCGGTTAACGGTGGTAAGCATTCTGCGATCCCTATGCCGCCTGCCAAGCGGGGGATTATGGCAACACCCCCCTATTAAGGGGGAGGCTTTCGTCCAGCAGTGGACATCTTCTGGCTGAGGATGATGATGATGATGAATACCACGAAGGAGACCTATTTCTAGTTGTCCCATCACTCTATGGTAATTAAATATTCCTTCCTGTATAATATAGGTAGGAGTATTTTATGCACATTCACGGCACTAGTGACTTTCCCCGTTACATAAACCTTTGCAACCAAGTTTATAAATGCACTTATATTGTATTATTACCCGTTCTGTGGTGCAAGTAATCACTTTGCTCAGTTGGTCGGGTTCAACGTCCGACACAATGGCTTGATCGTCGATATCCCGTGTTTAGCGGCGCAGGACAGAGTCTGCTATCCTTTGGGGATATTTATGTCGGAGAAAGGGAAACATTCCCGAAAACGTACGTCTACTACAACTGGTGATTACGTAAACACAACACAATTTTAAAAAGGCGAAAATAACATCTTCTAAAATCTTCCTTTTACATATTGCTTCTTTTAAAACAAACTCTAGAAATATTCGCTTTGAGGAGTGACAATAGAATTGCTGATGCAAATAAGAATTATTTCCGTGTATTTAGCACAAAGAACCAAAGTTACCGACATAGCTCTCAAGGTTTGCAAGTTGAAGTGGCAATGGGCAGGCCACATCGCTCGAAGAACTGACAACCGATGGGGAAGAAAGGTTCTTGAGTGGCGACCGAGAACCGGAAGACGCAGCGTAGGAAGGCCTCCCACTAGGTGGACCAACGACATTGTAAAAGTCGCGGGCAACCGGTGGATGCAAATGGCAGGTTGTCGTAGTGTGGCGGTCTAAGGGGGAGGCCTTCGTTCAGCAGTGGACGTCTCCGGGCTGATGATGATGATGATTTAGTACAATATTAACGCGTACTATTATTTTAACAGCTGATTCGAGAAGTTAACGAACGACCTCCGTCCATTGATTGACCTCCAGCGTCAGCCTTTTTTTTTGGTACACCTATCCTGTCTCAACCGACTGCAAAAAAGGAGTTTATCAATTCGACTGTATAAACAGTTGACTATGGCCGCATCGTCGATGCGCTATCTAGCGGAAAAATCGACGTGGGTGAGCCATGGACAAATATTTTTTTCCATTAGTTACCTACAAATAAAAAATATTCCTTCACTGAACTAGTTACGAAATAAAAAGTCAGTATCGTGTTAAGAAGAAAACGTTTTTCCTAGTAACCAGTATCGTACCAGTATATAACGATGAATTTTCTTCTGCCGTAACTGGTTACGAACCTCCAGTTTCGTACGCGGCCGAAGGGGTTATTTTGTATGTGACATACATACAAAAAAACCCCTTACGCGAATACTCCGTCAATTATGAATTGATTTTGACAATTATTTTTTTGTAGGTGGAGGTGGTCCCATATAAATTTTATCGAAATCGGTTCAGTGGTATGGTTTTTAAATCAAAACAACTGGAAAATATGAAGATGTCCTCCAGGTAGTCAAAATAGAAGCCGGTTATTATTTTTTAAAGTGTATTGTTATGTTCATTGGTGGATTGTTTGGTTGATCAACTCTTAATTATTCGAATTGTTACTGTATCAAAAATTACACATAAGGCGTATAGTATTATAGGTAGTTATCACCTATTATCGCCTTCAAGAGGGGTTCCCTACGCTCATTTGATGAAAAGTGTGATGATCAGATTTGATAATTATCTTGTTTTCACCAGCGACGGTGATAATGGAATGGACGGGCCCAGCGCTTACAAATCGATCAAAATTAACAAGACTTTTAGCTAGGTATGCTTGATTGTGTTATTAAGCATACCTAGCTAAAAGTATGCATATTACACTTGCCCAAAAATAGGGATAGCGAATCTAATTACTGCATGACAAAAAGAGAACACATGTACATGTATTAGAAGTTTGTATTGTCGTATCGTACGGCTCGCATGTCGCAAAGGCAGAGTATGATTGAAGCGAGTGGAGAGCCGGCGCTCAACATATAGTCTTCAAAATCGGTTCGCTTTCCCATTGTCGCTGGTTATCACAGAAAAAAATCGGTCGCCACTCTCGCCACATCATACTCGAATGAAATATTAGGGCTTTTTTTAATCCATTAAAAACAGGCTCAATGCTCTGTTCACGTGTTTTACTAAAAAATAAATCAAAACATCTCGAATAGATCGTTTGCATACAAACGACGAACATTAGTTTTCTGTCTGTGCCAAGGTTGAGCATCTATGTCAAGATTATGTCGGTGATCTTCGATTATCTTTTTTTTTGAAGGTTGAAATATGAAACAACATTTTATTTGAGTTTCTTGCGCCTTTATTAGTTGATCTTGCATACCTAAGGTGTAAAAAGGTGTAAAATTAGCTAAAATCCTAAATCTATTCTGTATAGGATACGCAGAACGTTAGAACTTTTTACTTGTGCAAGTGAACCACTTATAACAGCGACAATGATAAAATGAATGGACGGGAAGCGCACGGATTTTGAAGACTATATGTTGAGCGCCAGCTCTCCACTCGCATCACTCATACTCTGTCTTTGCGACATGCGAGCCGTACGATACAACAATACAAATAAATCCAAATTATGTCTTCGTGTAAATTCCCGAAGTGTAAAAACACTACTAATATTCGCAATAAAAATTTGGGGATCACATTCCACAAGTAAATACACATTAATCACTGTATTTTGTCACAACTGCAATTAATTTCAATAGGTTAATCGCCATTTTGGGGCGATCGTAATGTTACGAGACAGAGACTGCAGAAATCCTTCGTCAATGCTCGTGATTGTTCGAGATTCGAGAGCAAAAGACAAATGCATGTGCTTTCTTTTTGTCATGCAGTACCAAATTATATTAACTATCTCTATTTTCCGGCTAATATAATATGCATACTTTTAGCTAGGTGTGCTTGATTGTGTTGACTTTTCAATTTTGAACGATTTGTAAGAGCTAGGCCCTTCCATCCCATTATCATCGTCGCTGTTACTACCTACCTATCGTTTTAGGACTAAAGACTTAATAAAAAATTTTTGTTCCATAGACAAAAAAAATACTTCCTTGATGAAATGACTGATGGAACAGCTGTTTTTGTCGTACTGAAACGATCGGGCCATTCATCACTTTTCGAGGCAAAATTTATTTTATTTAGACGTACCTACTCGCAATGATGTTATGTATTTTACTCTATGCCTACTCGTAAGTGGGAATATCGGTATTCAGTGGATAGAGTGTGTTTCTATACTATTAATTTTATTAAGGTTTTGGTTTGGTCTTATTTTATTTACTGTCCAATCTTATTACTCTCAATCTATCCACTTCAATAAAAAAACAAAATCTTCATTACATAATGGTTCAACATGTAACAAAAAGGTTCAACAATACCGAAGGGTATGTATGTACTCATCATTATGAACAACTTTTACTATAGGGCCAACACTGAAATCGCGAATAAAAATCTGCTGTTCCATACATTTTGTCCAAGGTCAATGAACTTTTTGTATGGCTGTGTTATACAGCTGTTTTTTAAGGTTTTTGAAGGTTAACAGTTTTTTATTGATGAACCTTTTTGTTACACGTTATAGAATATCAACATGAGAGAGAGAGCTAGTTCCTCCGAGATCAACATTCAACATTGTGAGATGCACTTTTTGCTTGGTTATTGTTACCATGGAAATAAATGGATGGCCTTGTATTGACCTCTTTGTACATGAAAATTATGCGTAAATTATGATACTTACCTACATCTACATAATTATTTGGTGTTGTACAATGGCCATAAGATTTTTTTGAGTAGTTAAGCGTGTCGATTTCCTTACTTCGTGTCGATTTAATATTTTGTTACTAAAATAATAGGTATAAATAAGGTATTAAAGTAAAATGCAGTATATTTTTGTAAATACATTGCTGATGCAGAGTTGATTTTATCGCGATTTCAATTTGTCTACTCGTCTTGCGGGACGTTCGGGACACGTTTGTTCCATTTTGGAACTTTTCAATGCCACTAATGCGAATTAACCGTCCATTTGCTACCATAAATTGGGGCCAAATGGGGCCTTATTAAAAATGCTGCGTAATGTTAAATGACGTTTTTTAGTATGGAGCAGATGTTATATGACGTTTGTTAACTTAAGTACGGTCAATTTTGTGCAAGAACTCGATCCTTTTTCTCCCTGTAATCGTACGTAAACCTGCGTTTTCAAGGTTACAAACACGTAACAAGAAACTAATTTACAATGGATATAGAGAATAAATTGTTTTATGTGCCTTTAATTTCAAATAGGCTCCGAATATGATTTTGTTCCATTCGGTGGCGAGATCCTTGGTCCGTGGGGTCCTAGCGATTTAAGGCTTTATAGCAAAAAGGTTAGTCTACATCACAGGAGACCGAAGAGCTGGCAGCTACCTCGGACAGTGAATTAGTCTAGCTATTCAAGGGGGGAACGCTGCCAGTATCTTCGGAACTTTGCCTAAAGTGATTCCTTTTAATAATATATTTTAGTTATTATTCAGATATTCTAAGTTTTTTACAATATAAATTTAAAAACATAAATATTATAAAAAACCTAAATCTACAGTGCCGCCGGCAGCAGGGCAGGGCTCAAGCTGCCGGTGGTTAGGGCTGCAGAGTGAGGAACCTCCTGACAATGCCGTGTCAAGTACCACTGCCTTTAGTTTTTTTTTAAGGTTTTTGATTTAGGTTCATTGTTCTAGTATATATTTAATGTATAAATAAATAGAACTTAAATAACTAAGGATCTAACGCTGGCGCTGCCGCCTCTAATGCTGAAAACCTCAAACGGCACAAATATGGGTATTTAGACATATTGTACATGTTTGTGCCGTTTGGGGTAGAGACTTCGGGACCTTGGGGGCCGGCCGCACATGTCTTATATAGGGACCTGGCGAAACGTTTAGTCGAGGTGTCAGGTGACCGGAATGCTGGCGTATATTTTTGACAAAAACTTAGCATTGCCATCCAACGTGGCAATGCCGCCAGCATTCTGGCCGCCTTTCCATCATCTACGGGGCTTTTAGTTTAAATTTTAAGTTTTGTATTTTTATTATGTAGGGTTTGTTTTTACTAGGTAGGTTTTATTTAGTTGTTAGTTAGTTATAATTTAATTTTAGTGTATAATTGTATTTTATTTGTAAATAAACTTATCCTAGGATCTACTAAATAAGACAATTCGCAATTGCATTTTTAACGGTTTTATTAACTTGCCCTGTTTGTTATTTTTGAGTCTTTAGTAATTGAAATTATACCCCCTCCCTGTTGACAGATTGATCTCATATTTGGCACACACCTTTAGTTATGTTGATGCAACCGTTTAATTTAAAAACAATAGGTGTTATTTTTTTTTTAAAACAGCTTTCGTGGAAAATTTGTTGTATTTTTCTTCTAGGTATATACAGCCACATAGGTATCGACACGATTTGAATAAATAACGTTGTTTTTTTATACAGTCAAGAGACGAGACGAGCAAGACGTTTGCCTGGTGGTAAGCGTCACACCTGCCACTAACAGTAGACACTAGAACAGAACAGTGCTAGAATTGCGAACTTGCGAACACAATCCTGCGCCGCACTGCACTGCGCTCGTCACCCTAACGTTTCTATAGAATTTAATTTTGCTTTCATTTTTAGAGAAAACGAGATAATTCAAAGTAAGAGTTAAATTTAAATTAGAGTATCTAATTGAGCTTGGTAGAGTAGGGGTGATTTTATAGCAAAATTAGCTATGAACAATAATTATCAAATCTCTTGTAATAATGTAATAAAAAAAATGTATTAATGAATAATGTTAATCTAACAATATGAAGCAACCTGACCTTTCCTACTCAAATCTTTATATGATCTTGACATTTTGTATCTATTGAATTTGAGATTATTATGTTATGCTTGCGCTATTGAATAATTATACGAACTTGTGCTACTGTTATATTTATTTAAAGAATCTAGAAAAACCTATCAAAGCCTAGGGGCATCTACTCATACCTATCTGGGTTGCCAACGCATCGAAAACATTGCTAATTTAGCAGGTGTTCATAGGCGGCGGTGACCATCAGGCATACCGCATGCTTGTTTGCCAATCTTTCATGTAAAAAAAAACGCTGTCGTACAAAATCTTCATTACATTTTCCGGTATAAAAAAAAATTACCCGTACCACATCCATACCATTTTACCGTAAGCTAACTTTGTTATTTTCATTTAGTGAATTTTGGTTTAGTGGGAGACCTCTCGACTCGATATCGTGAGTTTTTGGGTTCAGTCTATTTTGATTTTGATTTCAGTCTATTTTGAGGCTTTTCGAAGAAGGAAAAAATCACGAGGAAGTCTGCGTACGTCCGGACGTGAAATTCAGAAGCGTATGTGAATTTAGAATCTATCAGATTCAATATGATTAATCAAGTTTAATCTGATAGATTCTAGAGTTTCAGTTCAGTTCAGAGTTCAGAGATTCAGTTGCGGGTCAGAAGCGTATGTTCACATACGCTTCTGACCCGCAACTGCAGGCCAGCGTGTTGGATTTGACCCAATCGTCCTTCGAGGTAAGACATCAATGATTATTTTATGATTTTCATACAAATCCGCATCACCGCTGCGAATCAGGTACGGCAATAATTATAGTGGCTGATGTGAAATATGCTCGTGTATCTATATCTATCGTGTAATGTAATATCAATTGATGAATTAGCTAATTACTTAATTATTAAACACAGTTAACAAAAAGGGTCTCCACCGTTTCATATAACTACGTTTCATATAATTTGTATAGCCCGCCCGGAGTCTTTTCCAGTGACAGAACCGAGACAGGCGACATGCGTCAGAACGTTTAGAACAGAAATAATTTTGAATAAATATTAGGTCAAACAATATTATTCAAAGTGAACAATTATGTGAAATGAATTTATATAAAATGAATCATTATTCCAAATAATATTACAGTAAATAAATATTAGGTTAGATGAATAATTATGCGAACTAGTTTTATATGAACTGAAATTATATAAAGTAAAATTATAGGAAAACTTGTTATAAAAAAACAAGGGAGAACCAACTAAACATACAAAACTTCATAAACTTCATAAAATTGATGTCAGGCTTTATCAAAGTGGGGGGTGTAGTAGTATTACCGTCTGCAGCCATGCGCCGGGGGGCAGCTCATGGGGACTAACGGTAATATTTAGATTAAAAGTTAATAAAATCTCTTTCAAACACTTACTTACATAACATAACAAAATAAATAAGTAAGTTAATTTTCTCTATTTACCTAATTAATATAGAGTACTTACGTGACTTCAACCTACATTATACCTACTACCTAAACCGCGAGACGTGTACAATGTACATCCATTACAAATATTATTATTTATCTGTCAATTAGCCTTGAATTAGGTAAATACTGCAATTGAAAGAGTTGGGTAGTTTAGTATTTAGTCACGTACCTATAGTATTTTTTTCATTTCTGGGGATAAGGTGTGGAAGGGAAAAAAATATGAATTAATAAATCAATAAACACAGTTATAGTGATCTTTTTCGTAATCTAAATATAATAACCACAACAACTATTATTTTGAAAATGTTGTAATTTTCGACTCATTTTGTTACAGTTTGGAAAAAAGAGTTAAAATTAATACTGACTTATTTTCCGGGATTAGTCGGGAGAGAAAAACAGTTTTCGTTTCAATACTTTTTTGACAAGCTATATTTGAATTTTGGAATTTACAATAAATAAGCCTCATAGGCAGTGGCCGCCTAAATATGCACCGACCAAACAGCGGCTAGGTTTGCCCAAGCGGCTGCGATTGGTGATGGCGGACGAGGCAACAACCGTAGCTTGTCAAAAAAAGTACTGTTTTTCTCTCCCGACTATATTATATATAATATAAATAAATATAATATATATAATATAGTCGGGAGAGAAAAACAGTTTTCGTTTCAATACTTTTTTGACAAGCTATATTTGAATTTTGGAATTTTCATTAAATAAGCCTCATAGGCAGTGGCCGCCTAAATATGCACCGACCAAACAGCGGCTAGGTTTGCCCAAGCGGCTGCGATTGGTGATGGCGGACGAGGCAACACCCGTAGCTTGTCAAAAAAAGTATTGAAACAAAACTGTTTTTCTCTCCTGACTAATCCCGGAAAATACTTTTTTTTTAAATTAAATTATGGTACTCTATAATAGTATACCTTAATTTAATTACAAGCTAGTTTATTCCGCTAATAAGTAATTTAGTTCTAACTTAATATATTAGGTAATTATAAGTATTTCTAAGAATGTGTCCAATAACATGTTTCTTATTGTCTCTATTAAGGCAAAGTCACTTTGATCGCGTGTTCTTCAGGGTCAGCACTTGCACTGTTTACACTAATGCTTATTATTATAATTCATTTTATTAAACTAACTCGAACGGTTTTGTTATTTTGAGTCGCCTTACTATATTGTAGTGGTCAAGGAGCTGGATGGCTTCGACATTCACATGATGATGAAGAAAAAACACAGCATGAATTATTACACTTTTTTCCAAAACGAGTCGAAAATTACAACACTTTCAAAACAATATTGTTGTGGTTATTTTTCGCTGTTTGACCGGCTGCATATTTAGGCCGCTGCGTCAATCTTGGGTAGGCCTTAATGTGATTAGTGTATAAAGAGACTCCAACTACTGGTATCGAGCGCTATATAGCAAAATCTTTTGCTAAGCACTCGATGAATATATTATACCACAATACTTAATACTTAGTGCTTTAAAGTATTTAAAGCACCTATATCCGTAATGGTTGGTAATATTACGGTCAATAAAATTGCAGTGGCGAGTCATTGAGTTGTCGTGGTATTATTTCATTAAATACCTTATAGGGTACAAACTGCTGCGCGTCAAAAAGTACGATCGCGCATTTCGCCATTTTGGAAGCACTGATTATAGGAAAAATCGCAGTCGGTGAATTGCTGAGAATAAAATTACAAAGGTTCATCAAAAAAAAAGACATGGCGTACCTATGTGAATCCACCAACCCGCAACTGGTCCAGCATGGTAGATGTGGCCTCATCTCCCTTGGAGGGTAGGAACATGAGCTTCTTCCTACCTTTATTCCTTCCTTCCTACTCGGTGGGCTATTAAAAAGCTGATTAGTGATTCTGCTATGCTATAAGAATTAGTTATAATCCTTGGAATAATTAATGGCCAGATCCATTAATTGGGTAGGTATGTCCTAAAACTGCATCCAGAACCGCCGGAGGACGTGCAGCAGCGTCCTCTTAGTTAACGGTGGTAACACTCTGCGAACCCCAAGCCGCCTGCCAAGCGTGGGGATTATGGCAACACCTCCCTATTAGGGGGAGGCCTTCGTCCAGCAGTGGACGTCTTCCGGCTGTTGATGATGATGATGAAATAAATAATCTATAATGATTAAGAAAAAAATACATAATATACTTTTAACAGTGTTGTCAACACAACCACCTCAGGTTAACGAGAGCAAAAGAGAAGGGAACTCTGTTGTCTCTCTTTCCTCTCGTGTCCAGACGGCCGATATGATCGACGTGAACCAAATTTAAAGTCTGAACACTATCTTTATAAATAAATCGAGAGCTTGAGAACTGATAACCTTCCAAATCAATAATTTATAGGGTCATTCATAATCTAGATAACTACCTCTTAAATCAACTTCAGTCATAGCATAACAAACACGTTTGTTCTACTTTCATAATAAGTACTTGAAATTCTGGACCTGGGTATGTCCTTAAACTGCAACCAGACCCACCGGGGGACGGGCAGCAGCGTCCTTTTGGTTAACGGTGGTGACCATTCTGCGATCCCCAAGCCGCCTGCCAACCGTGGGGATTATGGCAACACCCCTCTATAAAGAGGGAGGCCTTCGTCCAGCAGTGGACGTTTTATGCCTGACGACGACTTGGAATTCGGGGGGAAAAAACCTTGTTTTGCGTTTCCATACATTTTGCCAAGAGGAAAAAAAACAAGAGTCAATAAAGTTTTTCTATGAAATTGCTTATTTTTTCGTGATTTCTGGATTGGTCATATAATACAAAATCTTTCCTAATAACGAGGATAATGACCTTTGGGCTTAGAACACTCCAAGCCTATAATAATTGTTATTACCTTGTATACTTAAGTATGTGGTCTAAAATACCTCTACATTGACTTAAGTTTTTTTTTAATGTAGTGAGCCATGCAGCCAGTTATCATCTGGATACAATCCTTTTGTTTTTTGTTGTGTAGTAGGCTAAGTAGTCTTTGTAGTTTGTTGTAGATAATAAAGGCTTCATGTCTAAAAAAAAGTTATCATATTCTTAAAATTATTATTAAGTACGGCAATTATTCCGGAAACAAAAACCATGTCCGGCTACTTCAAAACAAAACGTACTAATAATAAATTGCTTCCTGATTGCAGCTACCCTTGCTTGCATTATAATCTTGAATGCAGTCCGATTTTATTTTCAAATTAACAATAAAAAAAATACACCTGACCACTTATAAATTAAGAAAAAACTAGCTGTATAATGTCAAATCTATGTGCAGGCGTGCACACAATTTTAAGGACAAATAAAAATGGGCGCGTCTTCTAGGATGAATAATAGTTAGGGTAAGCTCAGCTGTAGATAGTGGAAAAAACTGGCTTTATTGTGCACAATCTTTAGGCCAAAAGGAAATCAACACAAAAAAAAGTATTTACCGTAGTTGTAAGCACTAAGATCTACAGTTTTACATACTAGTGTTGCAAAGTCACCGTAGTTGTTGTGGTTGTAGGTACAACCACAATTACTGATGTTTGTTGTACTACAACGCCCTCGGTAACATTGGCCAACGCTTGCAGAGAAAGGACATGAACGGATCGAACGCAACGAAATCGATCTCTTTGCAAAGCGGTACAAACGAAAGAGATTGGCGATTTATATTCATAATTTTTCTTTATATAAATTTCGACCTCAAGACCAATAAGCTAAATAATGTTGGCATTAAAGTTTGTAAGGAGGAAATTACAAAATTAAAAGACAAAACAAGATGGCTGCCCTATTGCGCTTTGTTATGGGTGAGAAAATTTAATGAAATGGACGCTGTCTAGAAAAGGGTTATTCTATTGCCATTCTAGTTTTATGAAGCTTACGTGAAGGTATGAGTGTAGGTACGCCTAAAATTCCTAAAAACTAAAATTTGCCTAAGAGTAGGAAAAAATCTATGGCCATCACGGCGGCCTGGGTAGCGACATTCCATGACCTGCTTGTATCCTAAAACTGAAAGAACCACCGGAGGACAGGCAGCAGCGTCTCGGGCACGGTAGTGAACATTCTGCGATCCCAAAGCCACCTGCCAAGCGTGGGGATTATGGCAACCCCTCCCTATTAAAGGGGATGCCTTTCTCTAGAGTGAACGTCTACTGGCTATGATGTTTCTGCGGCACATATAACTAAGTCACAAAACAAAATTTAGACCATCACTAAATAGGCACTCATAACTAATTCTGTTATGACTCATATATATAGGTACGAGTATTATTTCCAAGTTAGATTTCTCATTTCTTTAGTATCACTGGCCTCACAAGATTGCTACGCTCTTTGGTTATTACCCAGTAATATTAAATGACTGCGACCTTGGAATTCTTCGACCTGTCTTTACAAACGACAGGCTTTTTAGGGTTCTGTCAGTTCTGTCACTGTTATTTCTTCTGTGGTTCTGTACCCAAAGCTTATCTAACAAGTAATTTAAAAAAAAACCGACTTCAAATTGATATGGGACCACCTCGGGCCCTTTCAAATAAAAAAAGGACGGAGAAATCGGTGAACATACATACCGTCGAACATAGAACCTCCTCCTTTTTTGAAGTCGGGTGAAAACGTGGACTCATCAATATGATCTATAGTAGAATCCACGTTGATCAAATTGTAATTTTATTGGTAAGCGGATACAATTTTCTAACAATGTGAATTATTATGTGTACATAACATGTAATTACAAAGTTTCCAGCGCACCCCTAAATTTTACCATTATCGATTTACTACTATACGACCAGCGTCTCAAAAATATGCCACCCACTTATAGTAGGAATTCCTTTTAAACGCACTAGGCGTTTCTAAAGCACGTTTTTATCAAGAACTTCAGAGTACACTGACGTTCTTGACGTGCTTTGTACTCTAAAGTTCTTGATAAAAACGTGATTGGGAAACGCCTAGTGCATTTAAAAGGAATTCCCACTATAAGTGGGTAAATCAATAATGGTAGAATTTAGGGCTGGTAGATTTTCTGGAAATCTGTAATTTTACGGAAATCTCGGTACATGAGCCAACTAGCACTAGACAATTTTTATGAATATTTCCTAAATTGTGTATCTACCGACATAACACATTAGAATCATGTAGGTACATTAACCCACCCACTATAAGCAAAATATTATGTTTTGTACATACTCATATAATAAAATGCTCCGCTACATTTCATCTCACAAACTTGCTTATTAAGCAATAACGCCATGCAATACCGAACGGATCGTGGGTAAACAAGCGCGTGCGTACAGTCTTACACAAAACGCAAATAAAATAAAAAATGTATTCCAATTCATGGCTCCTACATTCTCGTACCTACCACGTAAGTACCGTGTGTACGCGAGAAAAGAGCCATGGCGAGTCTTCTCGCAGAGATTTCTCGCTGTGAGTGTGGACGGGCACATCAAATACACAGCCCGAAAATAGAGGAATTAGCTAAAGCTAAATAGACAATTTGAAATTTCTAATTAGTTTTAACTAATTAGCAATAATATAACAAAAAAACTAGCGATTACGTATTACGAGTAAGTAACGATTTGATAGGTAGTAGGGCTTTAAAATTCATTCAAAAGGTGCAAAAAATATTTTTGTTAATCCTCTCTTCTTCAATTTCTTTGCTTCTTTTTATTCGTCGATTTATCTCAATAAAATACTTATGTTGTTGTTGCTAGTCTATGGTGTATCACTGCTGGACAAAAGGCCTTGCACACTGGCAAGAGTTACCGCAGTACAGGTCGACGTACTGCGGTAACTTCTGCCAGTGTTTATCGAAGACGTCTTATGTTATTTTATTTTCTTAGGAAAACTTACAGCTAGGTATAATTAGTAAAGGATAAATAAGAAAAGAAGACCAATTAAAAAAAACAAAGATTACAGGAACAATAGACAAGTAATACTGTAAAAAGACCGACTCGCACATAAATAAACAATCAGAATAATACTTACAGCTACATACTACCTACTTGTGTTAGCAACTGTACACGATTATAAATCTAATGAAGTAAAACAATGTTCTAGTTTCTTATTAGCACTTAACTGACCCGGCAGTGCGCACAATGGCAATGCCTGAGAAAACATAATGGGAATTATAGGACTCTCATCGTGTGATCTTTACCCAACTATTTAGCCGGTCGTAGGTATATGAAGTTTTAAATACAGCTTACTTACACTAAAGTCATACTAGCTTTTTTCTCAAGCTAATAGATATAATTTAAACGGTTTTTTTAATTGTAATTAATATTAGCGACTCGCCGTTTCAAACGGAAAGCGTTTATATTCCGGGATAAAATATAAAGCCCAAAATGTCTTAAGATTTCTTTTGTTATGCCTTTGATCATTAATACAATTAGTTTAGTTAAGTGGCACCCAACAGACAATTACTTAGAAATCATACTAATATTATAATCAAGAAAGTTTGTATGTATGTATGAATGGATGTTTGTTACATTTCACGTTGAAACGGCTTAACGGATTTAGATGAAATTTGGTATAGAGGTTGCTTATACTTTGGAATAAAACAGGCTACTTTTTATCCCAAGAATCGTGGGTAAAACCGCAGGCCGCAGCTACTTCTAAATATATTGTCAAAAACGAATAAATATGTGATTGGGACGAGTTAGTAGTCATCTCGACCGCATTAAAATTGCCCTCGTGGTATTTCCGGCCCAGGCGCCATTAGTTCCCAATTTCAGAGTCGACTAACGCTGACATAACCGTATCAAATGATTGCATGTAGCAACTCTTCCATCCAGTCGTGGCTGGAACTAATGCATTTAGTACGTTCAGTTTTAAACTATTTACCTTCATCAACATCAGCCAGTAAACGTCTAATGTTCGACGACGACGGCCTTTTCAGGGGTTGCCATAATCCCCACGCTTGGCAGGCGGCTTGGCGCTCGCAGAATGCGCAACACCTTTGAGTGGGAAAGTGAAATATGTCTCTACATTTAAATATTTAGGACACGTTGTTACCAGGGAACTTGTGGACGACCATGCCTCAGATAGAGAGAGACGATCTGTTGCTGTTAGGGCCAACATGCTTGGAAGAAAGTTTAGTGCCTGCTCGCGTGAGGCGATAATTTTGCTTTTTAAGACTTATTGCAGTGCACTTTATACTCCTTAGTTATGGTCTAGCTACAAGATGGAAAGTTATCGTACGTTTAAAGTGCAGTACAATGCCGCGTTCCGCAAAATGTTTTGCCTCCCGCGGTGGTGCAGCGCTTCCGAGATGTTCGCGGAGGCTCGCGAGCCGGCTCTCGATGCACTGATTTGACATCGTATTGCAAGATTTAGATCTACACTCTCTAATTCTGGTTATGGGATAATAAGGACTATATTTGACTAATGCTCTTGTCTACAAAGGTATTGGTCTAAATTATTATTAATTAATCATTATAGACCAGGGTCGATAATTTTTGAAACCAAAAATATAATAGTAGGATGAAACCAATTGGAAAAGGAGGAGAATATTATAAAAATTAAAGGAAAAATAATTTACGAGCGATCTGAGGTCGGGAAGGGGAAGGGGGAGTTTTTAAGGGTAAAAACGGTTTATCTCGATTTCCCGCAAAACTACAAGTCCTATGGAAAAAAAGTCAAATGGCAATGTAGGTAATAAAAAGATCTACAACTTTTGTGTTTACACTTTTTTCAGGAAATTAAGGAATACAAATAATTTAATTTTGGTAATCAATTTAATTATTACCTTTATTAAGGATTTTGTAAAATTTAAATATGAGTCTATGTTTTCCGAAATAAACTATTATTTTTATTTTTATTTAACCGAGAGGATCCGACCTCCGGTGGTTCTGGATGCAGTTTTAGGACAATCCCAGGAAATTATTTACCTTGTGTTGTGATAATTCAGTAAGCTTATGCCACTTAGGCCTACGTGCATGTGGGAATAACTTGAAATAAAGAGACTTTAATTTCCACTTTGTTCACCTGGGTGAATTCACCCAGGTTAACAAAGTCGAATAAACCCCTACTACCTACATATAGGCTACCAACCAAAGATAATATATAATAATAGTAATATGTAGTAATATATACTATACTAGTACTACCAATTTACTTGTTGGTAGAACAACAAGTTGGTACAACTAACTCTGTTGGTCAATGGAAGGTATAAAAAATTCAACAGATAGTCAGTTTTGTTCAAAAATTACGATGGTTGCTCCCATGCAAAAAGTTAAAATACACATTATTATAAAAATACAAGATACTGGTCAAATAAAATCAAATCATAGTTTTAGCTCGGACTATAATATGTGCCGACTGGGCTTGACCATTTAGATTGTCTGTTGGCTTTAATTGGATTGGAATGCATACATAGGCAAATCAATTATTATTTGGTGTTAGTTTTGTGTTTAGATTGTTAATAATTTTGCATTTGCTTAGTAAGAACAAAATTAAATTCAACGTCTTAAATAAACGCAATCATCATCGTATCGCTAATAAACCTCACAAAGGTGCTCCTAAATCAACTTGTTAATCACTAAAATACGTGTTTAGACATCAAGACGTGTAACCTTGAGTTTATGAAACAAGCAAAAATCGTGACTGCACTGCACGGGTTCCTACCCGGAACTGACGTACACAAAACGTGAACTTAGCTGAATAAGTATTATGATAAATCTCATGATCATGTAGCCGATTCTGGTGCAGTAGAGATAACTAGAGGTCGCCCGCGACTTCGTCCGCGTACGGACGAATACGGCCCGCTCCCAAAATTCACACCTTTTTTTACCCTAAAAATCCAAAAACAAAGGACTTTCATACAAACGTTTCCCCCCTTTTCCCTCCTCTTACAGGTTGAATTTCGAAAAATCTTTTCTTAGTGCACCCCTACGCATCAAGACGAATACACTCTCCAAATTTCAAGTCTGTACGACCAGCGGTTTGGGCTGTGCGTTGTCTCAGTACAGAGCCTTTGTATAGATAGATAAGTATTTTATACACTACAGGGGGTCACCCTGCGACTTCTTCCAAGTACGGAAGAAATTCGCCCCGGTCCAAATATTTTACATACCTATCTCCTTATAGTGATGATATTTCATTATAATTATTCTTATAATATATCCCCAATTCAAAAATACAAGTTTTATTGTGCGTCTTTCAAAACAAAAAACAAAATAGCGGATGGGGTCAATGCAAAAAGCTTTCAAACCCCTTTAAGAGGGCCTAGAGGGTAGATAATGCCTCGAGAGCAATATTTTTTTTTATAAAGTCTACTAACTACTAGTCTACTGTAGACTTTTCTCTGTCATTAAGTGACGTTTTTCAGCAACTAAGTAGGTAAATGCTTAAAAAGATATTTTTCAAAAATCTTGTACTTTTTGGAGGGTTAAATTTTCTTTGCTCTAGATGCATTATCCAGGAAGAAAATTGGGGAATAAGTTTGTATGGAGAATTGCAGTCCGGATTCCCTCTTATAAGTAACCGAGATTCTATGTGCCCTGATATGATAGCATCTTTATTTTTTATGTAACCGAGTTTCTGTGGCATGGTAGCATGGTAATATATCTTTCTTTTAGTATCGAGACAGATCCAGTATCGTGCCTATTTAATTTTGTGCTTGGTGGGTATGGCTCTATCACCCTTCGAGGGAGGCCTATGTCCAAGCAATGGATTATGTAAAATAAGTTCTATAAGTGTAGAGTACCTATGCATACCTGGCCAAGAGAGTTCAACCTCTACCGTAATCTAATTGATGCTCGACGCAATCTCGACCGTCGCAGAATAGGAGTTCTTGTTTGAATTTCGAGATTCAATCAGTAATGCTTAATAATGACCTTTATGTTAATTGAAAACAAATTAAATTTGGTCTGAGTTTTCCTGCTTCCTAATTAGTATTTCTACCAAATATACTTTTGAGCGATTTGTGATGAATTTGTGCATTTTATACTAAGGGGACAATTTCTACAGCGATAATGTAATAATCGTTTGGTAATTAGTCACTAGATGCAAGCAACACAAGCGCTACAAAACGCGTTTTTACAACGCGTTGCAGCGTTGGTTTAGGTTTTTGTTTTTGTTTTTTGTTTTGTGTTTAGCGTTTTTTACAAGCGCTTAAAAAAAAGACTTTAGTTTAGTTTAGTTTACTTGGATGCCATCCTTTTTCTTGATATTTTGATTTTAAAACACAACTACTCAACCGATTTTCATGAAATAAAAGTTCATCGATGTTGGACAAAATGTATGGCACAACAGTTTTTATTTGTGCTTTTTTTTACATTTTTTTTTTGTTTACTGATCATTAACCCTACACGTGTTAATTTAGTGTCGGCAACGTAGCACCGCACTATATATATATCAATTTTATTTTATATACACATATACAATATATATCACATGCTTAGGAGTATGGTAGCAATTTCAATAAGATTTTTAACAACTTATTATAATTCCCTTAAACTTGACATAAAGTCGCACCACGTAACAACGAACTGTGTTAGCGAGTCAAGGACAATCCTCTCACTGACTACTTTTATTCCGCGATGGGCATGCGTATCAGCTGTTAAGTAGTACTTGAATTACATAAACAGCCAATCTGTATTGACCACTGCAGTGCTGTTCTTTTCGATTTTATGTGATAACACGTCAAACAAAATTTTTGTTGGAACAATAAATAACACCGACAAAACAGCAACAACGTTTAATACAGAAAATATATACTGTCTATACAAGTAGTATTTTTAAAGAAACCCTTTTTTTTATTGATTAGAGGTCCCTCCTACCTGGCCTACTCCCAAATACTCGGATCTTCATTACCGCTGGGTTAATTGCAAATTATTTTCCTCCCCATATTCACTATTTTCAATTATCCCGACCCTCAAACTACCTACCTGCCAATTTTCAGCTTCAGAGATGAAGTAGTTTTCGAGATTTCACGTTTAACCTTTTAAAGTGTCGTTTCTGGCCCGTAAATCATCCCTGTCAAAAAATATTAATAACATCAAATTTTATTTAAATTTCCCCTATTTTACCCTCCTTATTCAGCCCTGTCTCAAAATCTGTTCTTAGCTGACGTGTCCTAGCTATAAACTACCTACCTGCCAAATTTCAGCTTCAGATATCAAGTAGTTTTCGAGATTTCATGTTTAGTGAGTGAATATAATTATGAGTGAGTGAATATAATTATGAGTGAGTGATTTTCGCTTTTTATTTTTATTTAATTTTTCCCCATTTTACCCTCTTAGTTCAGCCCTGTCGCAAAATCCGTTCTTAGCTGACGTCTCCTAGCTATAAACTACCTACCTGCCAAATTTCAGCTTCAGAGATCAAGTAGTTTTCGAGATTTCGTGTTTAGTGAGTGAATATAATTATGAGTGAGTGAATATAATTATGAGTGAGTGATTTTCGCTTTTATACTTATATTGATTATATGAGACAAACCTGCCACATCATAAAACCAAGACACCTAAAGAGACTAGTACTAATCATTATGAGATACCTAAGTTATTCAATAACTACAGCCGCTGTTATTGATGAATATTTTATCTTATGTATTAGGCACCTACTGTCATTATTGAGAGATGTTTATGTTCTCTGTTCGTAATACTTGAGTTTATAATAAGTTTGAAGTTTAACTGCGCTGACAAATGTTCATATTAGCTGTGCATTGCCTCCGAATCGGAAATAAAACAAACGATTATACTTATTTTAAAATGTGCATTTATTACTTTACAAAATTACAAATCTAAGATCTAACTATAAATAAAGATGTGCCATTTTCTATAATAATTTATTATGATACGTTATAATAGATTTGTTGAATAAACATTGCATACAAATAATTATTTTATTTGTATGCAATGTTATGCAAAGAAACACAATTTTAATTCTAAATACAATAATACAACAAGAATATTTACTAAACTAACAATATGTACAATTTATTCTTAAACAGTCTTGCCAAATTGATATAAATCTTACAGAATCTTGGTGATATTGTGCCTTTTTGTTCAATTATACCTATCACGTTCGCAAGCTATTGTAAAATACTTATTTCTAATTACGTAATATTAGTTTTTTTAAATATAGATATGTATTGATGTAGTATCTAATTACGTAGTATAATATACAGCAGCGGGGCTTCGGAAGTTGTCCGTCATCTGGTAATATCTGCTTCCGATCACAAGGAGGTAGCAAATGCCAAGTAAGATGGGGAACACATAAAACAAAACGGAGCCAATAGTAAAAACTTGGATAATGATGGAAGTCGCTATGAATTCGATGATGTACACCACCAGGAACAACATGGAATATACCAGGTACGCCTTCATGTAATCAAGTTTATTCTTGAATAATCCAATGATCAACACAGTAACAAATGCCAAATCGAGTAGCAAGAATACGAGTAGCACACACACCAATATCAAAAAGCTGATTAAGTTTTTATCGTAAAATCCCCCATTGTCGTCGTTTACTATAACTATAAAGTTGACAAGTTCCACCAAGAGGCACACGGCTAAGATAAGAGTGCTAACGAAGTTGAAGTATCCAGCAATGAAGCTTATACTCTTCATGTCTATAGACCGGCAGCTTAAGGGCATTTTGGTATTTTTATCTTGAAAGTGTCGAAGGAAATATTTTCACGAGTACGTTTCTCAAAATGTGAACAGCTACTGATGCTTTAAACTATAGTAGAGGAATGTGATTCTTTACTTAGTAGCGCTATGATTGTCTAACACATTAGAACTTAATTATTGAATCGATAAAGGCCTGACATACCACATGCAGGAAACCGTTATGCTTTATTGTTATTGTCATCGTATATTTATATATCCTATAGATATTTCGTGGTCCCTAACATACTAATTTTAAATGTATTGCATTGGTGTAATTTCCATCAAAATAAAAACGTTTCTCATGATACTTTTTTGATTATTCACTCAACAACTATTTAATAATACTATAATAATAATAAGTATTTTGTACAACTTATGGCAAAAAGCTCTATACTGGTATAACGAATACGGTTTGCAATAAAAATGCTGCGTGGTTTATTGAAGTAGTAGAATTTTGGTTTCTTATTACGAACCTTTAAAATAATTGCAAAGATATTTTCCAAAATAATGACATATATTTTATTGTTATACTGTTGTTTTTATAATTTCTTAAGCGACAGAGTGACGAGACGTACCTACGCTACGTTCGCCTAGTGTTAAAAATCACACCTGCATAACAGTAGCAGTGCCAGAATTGTGAATTTGCGAACACAACCCTGCGCTGCACTGCACTAAGCTCGTCACCCTGAGACATCATAAATTTTAGAAACAAACTTACAGATATCCTTTCTAACCTCATTGTGAAATACTTGTGCTAATATACAAAGTAGTTATATGGGGCAAATGGGCTCTGAGAACTCTGTATCATCAGGTGGTACCTGCTTCTGATCACCAAAAGATAGCAAATGACCAGCACAGAGGGGATCACGTAAAAAAGCACAGAGCTGATGGTGAAGTAATCAACAACGGCTGCAGTCGCCAAGAACTCGAAGAGGTAGACCAACGCCAAAAATATGGAGTAAATCAAGTACGCCTTCAAGTATTTGGGCTTTTCCATTAATAATCCAATGGTCAAGACGATGACAACCGTCAAATCAACTAGCAGGAAAAGGAGTAGCGTGCACAGCAACAGCAGAATGGTAATCATATGCTTATCAAGCTCTCCACGAATATCGTATAACATGTCTATAGACTTGATAATCTCCAAAACAAGCATCACTGTTACTAATAAGGCGGTAATGAAGTTTAAGTATCCGATAACGAAGCTCACGATCTTCAAGTCTAAGAACCCGCGTTTGGTATACGGTTCCATTTTTATATTTTTTGTGTAGAATGAGTAAAAAAAACTAACGAGCACGCGTCTTAAAACATTGACAGTTACTGACCATAATGTAGGGGCGATATTGTTTGCTTTATAGCGTTTTAATTGTATATCAAATTAATTAAATACTCTATTAAGAGTTGATAATACCTTTTTGACATGACAGATGACACACAAAGCCAGTTATTATAATTATTATAGCAACGTCTCTCGGTACCGCCCGACCATAGGTACCTACTACGGAAACAGTAAATAATAAAAGCCTACACCATAAATAAAAAAATCAGTCACGTGGTCCATATTGTAAAACGGGGATCTTTTTATATTCACGAATTTTAGAAATATGATTCGATATGTTCTTTAATTTATCTACTTTGATGGGCAAATCAACATCCTTATATACTGTTACACCTATCTCAAACACGCTTTAGGTATATTCCGGTATAAAAACCAAAATCTAGTAACAAAAAAGGGACTAAAAACGACTAAGTATCTTCGTCCCGAATCAGAATAGAATAGAAAATACTTACTCGTGACAAAAACATAACATACGCAAAAACAAAAGAAATTCAGACAATTAAACACAACATATAAAAAGAAATGAAATCTAAACATATACACATAGCACTAGATTTTTGCCACAAAATGGCCCCAGCTCAGCATGACGCCGGCTGTAGTCAACCGGCGCTGGTCTTCCGCTGGGACCGGAATTCGCAAACGCATTTTCGGTTTGTGTCCTTGTTCAGGATCAGTTCAAAGAAAAATGTAAGTAGGTTTTTTTTAATACGGGGATACGTTTAATTAAATCGAGTTGAGTGCTAAGCAGGACGCAGCTGCACGCGAGTTGGGCTCTGTTTTCAATCTTTGAAAAAGGTCACCGGATGTGATCGAAACTATAGTCGGAGTATCCGATTTAATTAAACGTGAGTATTCCCGTATAAATAAAACAAAAATGTGTTAAAACCACGTCAGTTTTCATAATAAAATAGGTAATAATCATCAGTCAGTCATCTCGTTGCTTGCTATATAGGCGCAATTGTGTTGCTATTCGTGAACTGTATGAATGGGGCAAGGTTACTTACTCACAGAAGCAGGTACCGAGGAGACCAGACTGGTTCAAGCATTGTTGATTGTGAATGGAACAAACGGCAGATCTGAATGGACTTACAAACGTACAGGGCTGGCTTTCCACCAAAGGTCCTAGAGATTGAGGGGCCCCACAATATTTATCTTCGTTCTATCATGCTGAGCTGGGGCCATTTCATGACAAAATACTGGCAATAAGTGTATAAGTAATTATGTTTTTTTCTTAATTTATGTTGTGTTGTGTATAGGTGTGCTAAGTTTTTGTCGCAAATTAAGTAAGTATTGTCTATTATCTGTTCCCTTAATTTCGCTCGAGGCAAATACGCTTTTTAACCAGTGTGTGTTGCCAGTGATGACATATGGAACTGAAACGTGGTCTTTAACTGCTGGCCTTTTGGAGAGGCTCAGAGTCGCACAACGGGCAATGGAGAAAGCTATGCTCGGAGTTACTTTGCGCGATAAAATCCGGAACGAGGATATTCGCCTAAGAACCAGAGTCACCGACAAAGCTCGCAGGGTTTGCGAGTTGAAGTGGCAACGGGCAGGCCACATCGCTCGACGAACTGATAACCGATGGGGAAGAAAGGTTCTTGAGTGGCGACCGCGAATCGGAAGACGCAGCGTATGTAGGCCTCTCACTAGGTGGGCCGACGACATTGTAAAACTCGGCGGTGTGGCGGTCTAAGGGGGAAGCCTTCGTTCGGCAATGGACGTCTCCGATGATGATGATGATGAAATACGCTTTTCGTAATAAATGCATTTTCTCATAACACCTACTTCTCATAAAGGGCCCTTCCCATAATAAGCACTTCTCAAAATGAGGTCTGGCATATTATTTACCATAGACAAAATGTACCGTAACGATTTTTCAAACAAATACAGTCGAATTGAGAACCTCCCTTTTTTGAAGTCGGTTGAAAATCATGAAGTCCTATCACAGTGGAGTTTTTTAGGCTTGCCTTTATGGCTGATCCCGAACAAGGTATTTTTCTATCAACATGGCCCAGACATTCTCGCCCTGTGTGGAAACACTGTGAAGTAACAGGCTTGTCTTTATTACTGATCCCGAACAAGGTATTTTTCTATCAACATGGCCCAGACATTCTGACACTGTGTGGAAACACTGTGAAGTAACAGTAAAGTGTAACAACCACAGATTGTGTCAACAGTACGTGCTCTAGATAGGTATTACGCACACAGACGGTGTGAACTTGATTATTTTGGTTTTTATGCTGTGTAATTGAATATTTAGAGTAACAACCACAAAGAAGGTGACAATGACAACACCTAGACCATAATTAGATATATTTTAGTTTGAACCGACTCAAACCTACCTATATAGGATTGCGCCCAATAAAACATATTATAATAGAAGCTGGTTAAAAAAATAAGAGTTTAGTTAAACTTTTAAAGGACCATTTTGAAAACTACTTAGCAAAAATATAATAGACCGTTTAAAAAGAAACAAATATCTGGGTTTTGTAGACCGTAACCTTTCAGCGCATGCCTTCAACCATGCATCAGTAAGAATTAAATAAATTTCAATTCACTGATCCCGATCAAAAACTGCTTTTTCACGAAAAGTCGACTGTTTTTGTCCTGCGAAATATGTCAAAACATCTCTAATCGCCCAAATCTCGAGTCCAGTTGGCAAATAACCCATAACTTCCATACCACTGGATTATTCATTTTTTTTTTATTCCCCATTTTCATAACCCTGGGACCTGGGTAGGCCAAACAAAAGGCAAATTTTAAGAGCACGCTCATTCTAGCGCTACAACTGAGCGAGTTGAAACACAGTTTTGTAACTATATTCAGGAGCCTTTGGGTTCATGACAAACTATGTATTATACCGGCTGTTAGTTAGAACACCGTTATCCTTCTAGAATATCATTGTACTCATCATTATGAACAAGTTTTACTGTGGGGTCAACCGTGAAATAGCGAAAAGAGATCAGTTGTTCCATACATTTTTTTTATTGAACTTGAACAAAATGTATGGAGTAACAGGTTTTTTGTTGCTATTTCAGGTTTGATCCCCATAGTAATAGTTTTTCATAGTGATGACTACAATGAAATCCTAGAAGTATAACGTTGGTCAAACTAACAGCCATATTTAAGGCAAAAATAAATAATTTGTATTTGTATAGTTACTTAAATTAAATCTGTGCCAAACTTTACGACTGCCCAAAAGTGCGTTCAAATTAATATATTTCAAAAAATACTAGGTAAAAATACTACAAGAAACGGAACACAAAATTTTTCTCTAATATAACCTCTTGCCCCGGACCACAGAGACTATCTTAAAGTTTGGCATGGACTGTACATTATTGAACCTACCTATTAGTATGCCAGAGGCGAGGGTTCCCGTCACGAGTTTTTGTTCACAGCTTGGGTATAAAACACCTTTTAGCCTCTCAAGAAGGTTAGCATTCCTACCAGGAAACGGCGGGTTATTAGCCTTAGCGTAAAAGTTATCTTATAAACTGCCTTTGAATGAACTGCTTTTTAAGGTTGAGGGATATACAACGTGTAACAAAAAGGTTCAACAATACTGAAGGGCATGTATGTACTCATCATTATGAACAACTTTTACTATGGGGCCAACCCTGCAATTGCGAAAATAAAATCGGCTGTTCCATACAAAAAGTTCATTGACCTTGGACAAAATGTATGGAACAGCTGATTTTAAATTCGCGATTTCAGTGTTGACCCCATAGTAAAAGTTGTTCATAATGATGAGCACATACATGCCCTTCAGTATTGTTGGACCTTTTTGTTACACATTGTACATATAATGATATTCGTTATCGGGATATCACTGACCGCCTTGTCTGGAGGTTTGTAAGTTGGTACGTGCGTAGGTACAGGTCGTAATATACAGGGTTACTGGTAAACAAAAAAAGGGAAAAAAAACGCGTCGTTATTAATTAAAATTGTATAAAGTTCCTGCGGCGCAATTTACCGGGCAATTTGTTCTCCACATGACACGAGTTTTTGTATCGTGAGGTTTATTGCTCGGCGAACTACTATATAGTTTAAATCAGTCTCTAACGAAGTATTTTATTACAACTTGAACAAATTACTTTGATATTATTATGCAAGTGCCTACACTTATTCGAGACAAAGATTTATTCAAGTCATTTCTACTGATTACATGCAATCATTCATAAAAAGATGAAGGCCAAAATCTGGTACCAAGGTTAAATAAAATGAGGGGCCTACAATTTTTTTTTATTGTAGTCTTAGTTTTGACTATCTCGTCCGATGTTATGGCTTGTAGCAATTTTGAACTTTTTTTTGATGTGGGAAAATCCAAAATGCACGATATTAAACAAAAAAAAAACTTTCTGAAAATTTATCATATATATAAAATATAAAAAACATAAAAACTTATTTCGCTATCTGTCTTTTAAAAAACGCGATTTTGAATTACTAGTTTTTTAAAAATCAAAGTATAACCAGATATCATCCGATTGCCAAACTGATAGAATTTTGTAGTGTTAGGACTCTACTGCAGAGTCCGCCTGGGGAAGTACCACACATTTGCCAGTTATTCAACCGCCAAGCAGTAGTGTGCAAGCATTACTGTGTTCCAGTTTGAAAATCAATGTTACCAGATAAATTACTGGGTATGAAGAGATTTAACATCTGATATCTCAGGGTGACGAGCGCAGTGCAGTGCAGTGCAGGATTGTATTCGCAAGTTCACATTTCTGGCACTGCTACTGTTAGTGGCAGGCGTGACGCTTACCACCTGGTAAAAGTCTTGCTCGTCTCGTCACTTGACCGTATAAAAAAGGCATATTATGAGTATAACCGCGCTGGCGATAGCCACTAGAATGTTCCTATAAGTACGTATAATATGTCCATACATATTCAGTGGGTTATACATTTGCATTGTAAGATCGTCATAAGATGTTTAAGTGACACTTGCGAAAGGTGCAGGTATAGCAGTGACCTTTGACTTTGCTGATGGCTTTGGAAAATGTCTTTAGTTTGGTCATTGGTTAGATTTAATTTGGACAGTATGGTATATCTACTCGTGAATTGCTGTTCGTTAGTCTCACTAAAACTCGAGAACGGCTGAACGGATTTATCTTATCTTAGTCTTGAAATGTTCGTGGAGGTCTAGGGAAGGTTTAAAAGGTGAGAAATAATCGAATAATTTAAAAAAAAAAACTGATTTCACATTTTTTTTGACAGTGTACGATTTAAGGGGGAAAGGGGGGGGGTATGTTGTATGGAATGTTCTTTGTTTTTAAAGTTATAGTGATGAAAAATGGATATCTGGGTAGTTCATTCAAAGGGGGGAAGTTGGGGGGGGGGAGTTGGTAGAGTCGGTCGAGTCGGCAGAGTCGATAGAGTCAGTATAGTTGGTAGAGTTCGGGGAGTTGTGGGGGCGGGCAAAAAAAAATGTTTGGGATGATTTAAAGTGCTGAATTTTGGGAGCGGGCCGAATTTCTTCCGCACGCGGACGAAGTCGCGGGGGACCTCTAGTTTATAATAGATTTCAAAGTAAATATATATTGATCGGGGATATTGACCTTTGTTAAATGTTTTGTTTGTGTTTTGCTTCTGATGAATTAAATTGTTTTTTTTATTTTATTTTAAATTAAAATTATATAATACTTAATGGAATTTTAATAATATTAATGACATTTTAAATTTTGTGACATTTTAGGACAGTTTTTGTAAAATATTTTGTATTTTTGTGTTTCCTACGCAATATGGGTCTACGTACCTGAAACAAATGTATTTTAAATGAATTTGAAAGTCTTTTCTTTTTCTATTTCTTTTTGTATCGCACACGTTATAAGTTTGATAGTTAGATTTTATTCTAAGGTAAGTGTTAAATTTTAATACACGTGCAGGCACGGGACCGTAAGACTTACATATTTGATATTAATGTCAACTATATATCTCAACGGTTTCCCGAGAAAAATGGTCCTATCAGGGTTCCTATATTCCTTTTAGGATAAGCTAACCTAAAAAATAGCCCGGTTTATTACTGCATTGGCGCTCAATCATCATCATCATCAGCCAGACGACGTCCACTGCTTCTTTACATTCCATCAGAGATCTGGTAGGTACTTGGAAATTGGACATTGGAGTAGATTGGTGTTCTTGACAGGATTCGAACCCCGGACCTCACGACTGTCACTGCGCAAGCGTACTTATTAAGTACAGTCAGGATATTAATTAGGTAAGTAATAATTGTAATGTGTTTTTTTTTTCATATATATTTTTTTCACTCATTTCACTCATCAGCCAGAAGACGTCCACTGCTGGACGAAGACCTCCTTAATAGGGAGGGGTTGCCATAATCCCCACGCGTGGCAGACGGCGGCGTGGGGATCGCAGAGTGTTACCACCGTTAACCGAGAGGACGCTGCAGCCCGTCATCCGGTGGTTCTGGATGCAGTTTTAGGACATTCCCAGGTCCAACGGCACTCAACACTTTGACAATAATGAATGTCACCAACCCAGAAATATTTCTAACTACATTACCCCTAAGCGGAACAGTATAATTGTTTATAAAACGCTACACATAAGGAAAACTCACAAAAAAATAACCATACAATACCTTTTTGTTACACTTATGTTGGCTCCAGACAGCAGCTGTAGATGGCCATTGTATTGTAAGCCTATACATATTAAACTTATACATCTATACCTTAGATCTATTTATGACGTACTTACCTAATTAGATAAACGTAGGTACATCAGAAGAAGCAAGCTAAGAAGATTATTGACTGCCTTATAGCTCAGTTGGTAGCATGTCTGCCTTCAGAGCTGTAGGGCGTGGGTTCAATTCCCACCCAGGGCAATGAACCAGCTACTTATTATATTCAAAAGATATACTTAACATGAGTTAGTAGCGCCAGCACCCCGTTTCACTCGGTGTCCCAAGTGATCTATCATCTATTTTCCGAGTAAAAAAATAGCCTACGTCTATAATCCATCTCATAGTTTAATGCTATTTCCTTTCCAAATTTCTTTCAACCCCATTGAACCGTCACAGCATGTAAAAAATTATAAACATTCACACAATATACAGGGTTAGTTCTAATCAGTTAGCATCCTTTTAAGGGCATTTTCTGTACATCAAAACAAACAACTTTTACTATGGGGCTAACATTGAAATCGCGAAAAAATTATCAGCTGCTCCATACCAAAAGTTCATCGACCTTGGGCAAAATGTATGGAACAGCTGTTTTTTTCGCGTTTTTTATGTTGGCCCAATTTAATTTAATTACAGAATAAAAGGATGCCAACTGATTAGAACTAACCCTGTATATAATTTGATTGATCTCTTTCGAACAGACATACAGACAACGTAATGATAGAGTCTCGTAAGCATACATGAAACGCTAACAAAACATGTGACCCAAAAATGATTAACTATGTAAAACTTCACCTCTGTTGTCCTTGAACGCAGCGTTCTAAAGTCTAGACTTTACACGTCAAGGTCACTAGACCAACGTCCTTGTATGGCATTACATCACCAAAATACCAATTTGACAACTCCTGCATGTCCCAAACATCCGCCGATTGACCCAGTTTGCCCAAATTGCCCCTTCCCGTCTTTGTGCACGTCTAGATCATTGGCTGCTCATTCATTGTTGTACCGAGGACATTATGAGGTCTTGTTGCTTAGTGCATTTTCATTAAAGCAGCTGTTCTTAATTCAAGTAAGGAAGATACCATCTGGGTAATATTCTTAGTCTTAGATAATAGGCTAGATGACTGTTTTTTTTACTGTCCTATTAAAATGTGGCCCATAAATATAGCTGATTAATGAAAAAAATATGAAAATCTGATTAAAAATAAGCAACTTATAAGCATTTTAATATCATGCTAGACAGAGAGGAGAAACAGCAAATCGTGACGTCATTTCTCTGTACGCCATATAAATTCTATTCTAACAAGTAAGGCGTGGCGTAATTTTTTGTTTTGTGGGAAAGGGACAGAGTTGTCTCTAACAAAAACTTTAAACGCTTATGTATCAGAACATTAATAAAAAATTAAAAAATATGTGAAAATGAATGAATGTGTGAAATGTCATGTTTAAATTTGTTATGAGTTTATATTGTCTTGTCTTGTGTACAAAATGTGTTTTTTCTACAAATATAATATTGTCTATTGTTATAGTAATAACCGATTTAAATTATTTTTTCAATAAACATACTATATTTACTTAAATTTTTTATCGAAGCTATTGGTTTCAACGATATAAAAATCGGTTGTCTACCCTATTCCTGCGCCAAAGACTATAAACCCTGTTGACTGATCGTTCGACTTGCCCTCATACGAAAATTTGTAGTTTAATAACCATTGCTATTGCTAGCCACTGCAAGTACGTCAGAATTTCATTGAATTTCAAAATTGCGTCATCCCAGTGATTGGCCAATAGCAAGTATACAACATTACCTCCCTGACCGCAACGGTGAATCGTAGTGTTTGTAGGAGAAATTATGTTCACGAGCCATCAACAGGCTATAATATGGTCTGTGTCCTGCACTGACTTCTGACTTGGGGTATATCAAGCATTTCTGCTGCCAGGATCTACGATTGAGTGACGAGACGAGCGAGTCGTTTGCCTGGTGGTAAGCGTCACGCCTGCCCATAACAGTAGTAGTGCCAAAATTGTGATTTGCGAACAAAATCTTGCCCCGCACTGCACTCGTCACCCTGAGATTATTGTAGATGTGAAGTCTCTTTAAGCCCAGTAATTTTTTTGGTAACATTGCCCTTCAAACCAAGACACGGCAATGGCAACCATTGCTGTGTTTCAGTTTGAAGGGCTACTGCTTGGTGGTTGAATAACTGACAAAGGTGTGGTACTTCCCCAGGCAGACTCTGCTATAGAGCCCTACCACTACACTACAGTCATTACAGCCCTTGAAGTATTGGGCCGCCGGCATATTTGGTCCAGTGAAACGAGCAAGAGAGACCAATACTAACATATATTAACAAGCTATGAGATTATTTTAAATCTCTCCTATTGGTATAATTACTTTGAGTAACAGTAAAAAGTTCGCTTTGACTCTATTTTTTTGGAGAAATTCGATGGAAGGTTCGTTAGCCGTGTAATTCATATTAGAAATTAGGAGTATCGCCCTGAATTGACCTATCCTGTAGTATCGACATAGATGCTAAGAATTCGACATGAACTTTATTAATCTTTTCTTTCAAATATAACGAAACTTCTTTTATAGGTATAAGTGCACCGAACTGTACTATCATTACTTCAGTGCTCTTTAAACCTGATTTTAATCAAGTTTTCCCAATTGACAATTATTATTGTCTATTTTTGATGTTAGAGGAAGCAGCAATCAAAGTCAATACCGAAATAGAGCTGTGATGTTTTGTAACTTCAAAACTACCCAACGTACGTCTATAGATTTATTGGATATGTGTATATATATTATATTATTATGTTCCTCTACTTACACACCATACCCTCCATACAAACAGCTGGATTACCCCCATAGACCGTTGAAGGTCTAAACAATTACCGATTGCTATTCTAGTCCTATTTGCAATTTGCATGAGCGATCCTTTATACTGATATTTTTTAACCTTATGTAAGGCCTTTGATTAAGGCCATTGTTGTTGCAAACGTGAGGAAATTTTCAATAAACGATTTTGTGCAAACCTTTACGAGGTTATATCGATGTAATTGTATCATTTACCGATTAAGAGGTACCCGCTTATCGATTAGAGGCTCGAGATAACAGGCGCGTTCATATTAAACTTAGCCTGAATAAAAGTAACTGGTGCGCCCAAGGGGGCTTCCCCAGGGAAGTATTCTGGCGCCTGTTTTGTTTAATAGTCACTCAAAATATCAAGTCAACCTCCACAAACAGAAAAAAGTAGGCAGGTACGCTGACGATCTGCCGTCCATCCCATGGTCCAAACCAGAGCTGTACTTTGAAGATGCGGGGGAAAACTAAGAAAAAGGCACTAAAGATAATCTAATTGCTTTGTACGGACGAAGTGACGACATACATAACTAGTGGGCAGTGGCAGGAAGCGAGTTGCTGAATATCGGGCTGAGTGGGGTACATTAGAAGAGTTCTTCTGTCCAGCACTAGGCTAAGGTGCCACTTTAGAGGTGGGCTGATGATGCTGATGATGATAACGATGGTGAAGATGATGATTTAGGATCTTTGATCTTTGTATTTCGATTGTGTTATCAAAGGAACTCGCCCGGTAAAAAGCTTAAGGTCAGTGAAATACAGAATCATTAAATTGGCTGAAATAGTTTCATCAAGGAACCAAGTGGGTTAGCTAGATAAAACTTGACTCGATTATATGAAAAAAATATTGGTTACGTTGTGCGAAATAATCAATTATTTACCGTCAGAAATAGCAACTGTTTCGAAATAATTCTATAGATTAGTTCTGCGAACATTTGGCATTATCATGGGGTCGTGATAGAGGTTCTGTGGAAATGTCGTGGTTCATGAACACGATTAGACCATGCCCTTTCCAATCCAACTGCCTTTCAAACCAAGTAGACAAAGGACTGTGTTAGCGTAATTTATCGTGATCAAAGTACAGATATTTTTAAATAGGCTACTGTCATTTAGCTCTTCACGCCAAAACGGTTCAACGGATTTGGATGAAACTCGGAATGGAGATGGTAATTTTCCGGAATAACATTGGGCTACTTTTTTCATTATCATTGTCACCCTTTTCACCAAGCGAGTGAAACCGCGGGCGCAATTAGTAATTTTGTATCTAGATCTTAGATCTCTAGATACTAAATTACTACTGCGCCTACAATGGACACAACAGTGTATGCAAATCCACCACTTCGCTCCGGGCCAGCATGGTGGTAGCTGGTAAACGTGGTAGCCTAATCGGGAGACCGCTCGACTTGAAATCGTGAGGTCGCGGGTACAATCTCAAGCCTGTACCAATGAGTTTTTGGAGTTTATGTACGGAATTTCCCGAGGCCTTTGCCATGCCATGTATATGAAATGAATGTACGGATTTTCACAACGCTTCGGCGAAGGAAAAGATAGTGAGAAACTCTGCATAAGAGAGTTTTGGCGGGAACACGGAAAACCATGTCGTTGCATTCTATTATTTTCTTTTAAAGTTGTGTTTTTTCGCGAATTAATGATTAAAAATGGTGGTGTTTTATTCATTGAGTGTTGAATTAGATGCACGAGTGTGGGCAAGTGATATAATGTGGTGAAACATGTATTTTTGTGTTGTTGTCATAACTCCGTAAAAGCTCATAGTAAAATCGCCACTACTTTACTAAGGACTCGACTTCGACTAATGTTGTGTGACTAACTGTGATTTAAAGTAGCAGGTTATGCATGGACCCGCGTAGCACAAAATCGCGAGGAATGGAAAGGCATGGAAGAGGCCTTCATCCAAATTTGGGTGCCCCAAAAATAATTTACTTTAAATAATTAGATTTAACATTAAGGGAATAAAGGCTATTTTATTTTTATTTTATAACTGTGATTTCATGACATTTGACTTGATAATACTACATAAACTTGAACATTCATAATTATACTTGACTCTGGCAGAATGCACAACGTGTGACGCCAATAACAAAAAAACCCGCATGAGGCTGCAAAAAAATTTCAATGACGTATGTGAATCCAATCACCCTCCGAATGTACGGCCTAAGTCCAGCAGTGGACTCTTGTATTTATGCTATGCATGGTATATGCAGCTGGTGGAGTTTAAAAACCCCGCACCCTTAAACCTGCACCCTTATCATGGACGTTCGCGATTCTGATTGCGATAGGATGCCATCCTGCTCGTACCAACTTACTCGCGCCATGCGCCCTCCCGCTCGTGCACGCTCGCAATCAGAATCACGAACGTCCATGATAAGGGTCCTGATAACTCTTTCGAAGCTTGGATTCTGTCTACTGTCTAGTATCTAGCGCAAAATATAATAATTAAACAATCAACATTACTCATGATTGGCATAATATTTAGAACTACAATCTCAAAAGGTCACAGTTAGCAAAGGTTAGTATACGCTAAGACCTCTACAACTAGGTTTATGGAGTAGTAAGTCACTCTCAACTTGCCGAGTTTAAGGGCCGCATTCTCATAAAACAAAACAAAAAAAATTTCGGGCCTAGACCAAGACGTATTCATTATTATACATGTGAATTTTCATTAAAATGTATCAATTTAAAAATATGCCAATATCGCATAAAAAATTAAGAAAATTGTAACTACATACATAACAAGTTTTCATCAATTAAATTCATACTGGCATTTTGTTAATAAAATGTTTTCCCAATTCATCAACAGCCAGAAGACGTCCACTGCTGAACGCTCTTTATATTTAGTGTTGGAGGTGGGAGGGAGGACGGTAATTTTTTTATGGCTGTAGGTATATTTTGTGCAGGCTGCGGGGTTTGAGGGGCTGGTTGCGTGATTATTGTTTTAGGACACCATAATTGTACAACAAAAAACAAATGTTTTATTGTGAATACGTACAACATTATTATACTTCTAATAAATAGAATACAACACCCAGCTTCACAAAAAACCTCTATGTTTGTTTCATAAACATTTGTCCTGGGTGGAAACCGAACTCACTCCATACAGCCTCATGCCAGACATACTAATTGAGCTATAAGGCAGTCAACATACTGACACATACACTCTTACACACTTTTGCATTTGATTTTATAATATCAGTGAACATATTACTAAATCGGTTTAAATTTCAATGCGGCCCTCAAATGAAAAGGATTGAGTATGACTGGTCTTAACTATGATTTAATAGACAAAATGGTGACTTGATGCCAAGCAAGATGTTATCTTAAGCGACAGACAATAAAGATGATGCAGTTGAAGTTGTTTACCAAAGTCATATCTATGATTACGTCTAGTCTATACTATTACTCTAACAATCAGTTTGCATAGTACGATGCGCTGTACCGCCTCGTACACGTAGGTACACCTACACATCAACTACTAGGATACTAGGAACACTGTCCAGTTTAGTTTATACAGGGTTAACTTTCCGCATATAGTATTATATTATCTTTGGTTCCGCTTTATACATACATAAATAATTAAATATCGATGGACATTTTTCACACAGTGCCATCTAGCCTCAAACTAAGCAAAGCTTGTAATATGGAAACCAGATAGTTGATAGAATACTTATATTCTTTTTTTTGTAAATACATACTTATTATAAATACCACACCCAGACACAGAACAAACATCTATGTTCGTAACATAAATGTTTGCCCTGGATGGGGATCGAACCCACGCCCTACAAATTTGAAGGCAGACATGCTACCAACTGAGCTACAAGGCAGTCATAGATAGATAGGCAGGCATAAACGTAATCAGCCTTTTTTAGTTGTCCACATAGGCCTTCCCTCGAAGGGTGAATGGGGCAATTCACCTCGCTGGCCCAGTTGCGGGTTGGTTCCCCAGAAAAGCAAAGTGGTAAATTCATATACGCCGGTAAATTTTTTTTCATCCACATTTCTCGCCATTTCTTCTCCGGACGTAAGCAGGTTTCACAACCTATGCCTACCTGTGCCCTTATGATGGACGTTCGTGATTCTGATTGCGAGCGTGCGCGAGCAGGAGGGCGCATGGCGCGAGTGGTTTGGTACGAGCAGGATGGCATGCTATCGCAATCGGAATCGCGAACGTCCATGATAATGGTGCTGTTTTTTATGTTTTCCTTTACCGGAAAGCCAGTGGTATGAATATCCTTACATAAACTCCAAAGAGCTCATTGGTACGGACCTGGGTTTGAACCCGGGACCTCACGATTACAAGTCAAGCGGTCTCCCGACTAGGCTACCACGGCACGGCTTCATAACCCTGCTTCCGCTTACTAGTACTGTAGGTATAATAAACTCGATTAATAGTTACGAAAAATTTCTTGTTGCTAAGAATTAGGTATAATATAAAAGGTTCAACTAAAATACTTAGATCCAACATTTTTTATTTAAGAACATAGACAAAAATGGGCAAAACTTGTAAAATCCGATTTTTATATATTTTATTTTTATTCATATAAAACTTGTTTGGATAATATTTTTTATTATAACCTAAGTACTTTTACGCTAAAAGGTCGCAGATTCATTTCCCGATTCGAACATGCTAAAGATTAATTAATAAACTGAACTTTAAATAACTTAAGTGGAACCGGATTTACGTAACCTTAAAACTTACCATCCTCTTTACAATGTTATACGGAACCACGGAATATTTCATAGTTTTTATACGGATCTAATAAAAAATCTGTCAAGTGCGTCATGAGATTATGTTAGGGTCCCGTAGATCTTTGGAAAAGTATTGTTACTAAGGAAGTAAGTAGGTTCGTATAGGCTGTGGATATTTATGTCCTGAAACTGCATCCAGAACCATCGAAGGACACGCAGGAACGTCCTCGCGGTTAACGGTGGTGAGCATTCTGCGATCCTCAAGCCGCCGCCAAGCTTTCTGTTTACATAACTAAACAAATCACGAGTATTTGGCAAATAATAAGTTATAATTTTATTGGTCGCGGGCAACCGGTGGATGCAAATGGCAGGTTTTCGTAGATTGTGGTGATTTGAGGCCTTCGTTCATCAGTGGACATTTCCGGACTGATGATGAACTTGGCAAAAAAGCCTCGAATTAAAAACTAGTTTTTACTTTCTATGCGATACTGTGGATAATCACGCCATTCTAAACCCTCGCTACGCTCAGTATTCTATATTTGAACCACGAACGAAGCGAGATCCTACTACGCTCAGTATTCTATATTTGAACCACGAACGAAGCGAGATCCTAGAGTCCTTCGCTTGCTCAGGTTTCAATAAAAGTACCTACCTACTCGCAGCAAAAATAATTTTGCAGCCTTGCATAACAAATAACTATTTAAAGCACGTCTTTCAGCTGAGGTTACAGTCGTTTTGTGCATAAAAAAGCTACCTAGTTCTACTGGCGATCTGCCTTTATAACCTTGCGACAGGTTAAGAAATACCTAAAAAATATACCTAATTCTTACACTGCAACGATAGCGCTCAAGCCATCGCGTTTGTCTTGCAATTATTGACTGCTATGTGTGTGCTATAAAGACGTCGGTTTTAAATATAATACTTGTGATTAATGAACTAGGTACTTAGGTATATCTTTTTTAACGGCACCTGTTTAAACGTGTTAATTTGTTCCAGCAGCCTTCATGATACCATACTGATAATGTCTGCTAAGGTGTGTGATATTTTGGCGTTTACAGTTACAGGCGTCTGTTTTTAAAATTGTGTTAAACTTAATCCAACAAAATATTATTGTAAATTAAACGTGCTATAATTGTAAGCACCTGCAACGATCAAAGTTTTTCTAAATATGTATGTAAGTTAGTGTCAAAAAACGTAGTCAATAGAAGTTGGAAATTATTACTCTTATTTATATTCAACGTAGCCAACCCATGTCGGTAATTATTACAATTGTGCGACTTGTAAGGTTCTTCTTTCATGGCGGTATTCATACAAGAGGTGTTAAAACCAGCACGTCTCTATGCTTCTTTTTAAACCATCAATACACGTGTTGCCTTTCAAAACAACTTTTTACTTTACCCATAAACTAGCACATGTCAAGGCAGTGTACAAAAAATTGCAAAACAAAAGTAAGCGACAGTTTGTTTTGTAAAGAGGCAACTGCAAAAATGGCCAATGACCAATGGCCATGGACCTAAGTCCATGTCACATTCGTTGTTCCCTATTATTTTTTGCATAATAAACAGCGCGTTAAAGTTTTCTTAGTGAGACTTGTTATACACATAATGTATGTATAACAAGTTTCAATAAGGTAGGTATACATATAATGGTGACATTATTATGTCACCTTTGTATTTCCAAGTTTTGGCAAGGTTGTATGTACATAATCAGATAGCTCTTATAATTACATTGTGAAATCCTATTTTAGATCAGTAAGTAGCTCATTTTACCGTGAAAAACCATTTAATTGTGTACAAAATTGATGTAGAAATCAATCAGTTGTAGTCTTACCGTTTTTGTAGTGAGAATAGTCTCAACTACGGCGTCCAACATTTATCCCATAAGATTTCGTCTTTGTCCCTTCGAGAAATAGCAATAATAGGAGTTTTTGTTATTCGTTATGATTACTTTTATATTATAAAAAAATCGACGGTTAATTTGTTAATCACTCATGTAATTATGTTTTATCCAACTATCCAAGCACTAACATAGGTATACCTATATAATTATTATCACCAAGTGCATCCAAGTCAAGTAGGTAATTGTGAAAAAGGTAGGTACCTACTTGAAATTACTTGTCAGTTTACCTATTACCTAGATATTCGTTACATTTGACGCACACAACCTGTTTAATAATTAAAGTAGGTACCTAGGTATTACGATATTTTATTTACTTAACATGTTAGCAAGATCATTTGGTTCAGGTTAGGTAGGTATATGTTCAAGGAACTTTTTTTATATTTTTCTGTCACTAGTAATTTATAGTATACATATTTGAAAAAAAGAAAGAAAGAAAGACAATCATTTATTCTGTGACATCAGTACAAAATAATAATACAACCAAGAATAATAATAATATAATAATCCTAATAATAAAATAATAATACTAAATCAATAATATTAATAAAAAAATATATATATATTAAATATTATTTCCAATAATATTTGGAAAGTGGTTAGTTATATTTATTTATCCTACTGTCAATACTTTCAATCCTACTAGATACATAAAGTTACTTGTGTATAATATAAATTGCAGGTACCTACACCGTACAGAGCCACTTTGAACATTAATAAATTGAGGGTACCATAAAATAATTGTTATTATAAATCAAGTACCTAAGCAGAGATAAAACGAAGTAAGTAGGTAATTGTTTACCAAGTATTGAAAGAAAGAAAGAAAGAAAGAAAATAATTTATTCTGCGACATCAGCACACAATAATAGGTAATACAACCATTGATACATTTATAGATTCTTGAGTGATGTCACAAAAACTTACCACTTGCCGTTAGGCTTTAAGCCGTATAAGTTTAGGTAAAAACTAAAATAATACTTAAACCATAAACTTACCAGTTACAAAATCCCATGAAACGATCAAATTTATATTCGTATTAGGTCGGTAGAATCACAACATCCTGTCATAGTCGCAACATTGGTATACCATTCCAAACAATAGGGCACAAACACTATACTTCTCTTGAAAATGGTAAAAAACGCTACACCTGAATTAAAACATTGAGTAAACTTAGCAAAAACACCGATCGAGCTTTGATTAGACTAAGTTTTTTACTTTAAAGTTGTTTGAAGCTATTTTTATGTGCGTTTGTCTATTTTTAGCGCGGGTCGGTCACTCGAGTGGCGGTTAGGACATGAGCCGTATGCACGCTACGACAGACTGGTTTCGACTGAGGCATTTGCAGTGCAGTTGAACTTGGCTTGGTTTGCGCGGGAGTCGATACGGTCAATCTGTTGCGGTTTTTGTTGTGATTTCCTGCGGTTAGGTTACTTCTTGCAGTCTATGTCTCTATTTCGTTGTTAAATTTTAGAGTTCGCATAATCAATTAATTACACTTAACAGGTTGTGAGCGTGGTTAGATACTTACCTACCTACATCAAATTAGCTGCTCCAATACATAAATCCAAGTTAGAGACAGGTTTTTCGTAAAATAATAACAAAAAAAATGGAATTATATTTCTAACTATGTATACCTAGGTATTATATTAAAATTATTCCAGCTGGCTTCTTAGTACGGTTCAAAAGACATAGGTACGATGAATGGACTGACTGACGGGTGTGGATTTAGTAGGTAAGTAGGTAATCGCACTAGGGTCTCATTGAACACTTTTGGTAAAGAACCCTAAAAACCGAGAAGTTTTTATAAGGGTGTAGGTATTTACACATTTATAAAAAAAAACAGTTATAACTAGGCAAGTAGCTACTTAAGTATATTTAAAATCTGGGGATATTCAAGAGTGAATGAGTGGGAGATATTATTCATTGAATTATTTAAATTAATTATTATTTTATTTTAATTTGTATGATACACAAAACAATGTACACTCTTTACATTTATAAAATTATTTCCCATTATTAGGTATGTACTTAACTACCTAATTACCACAAAAATAATACCATTTAGATAATTTAAAACTAGACTCTCTTTGACTACCTAGTTTAAAGTCACTCCGAAATTATCTTTAAGTATATATAGGTACCTAGGTACTTGCAATGCAATGCCTACAAATAGTTTCTCATTAAAATCTCTAAATTTTCAGCGATAACATGAATGATTAAATAAGTTTATAAGACCAGTATTTTTTATTTAATTATTGAAGGGTTTTATCTGCCTTAAGGTCCTATTATTTTATTTTATTTTGTTAATATCATAATTAGTCACATATTTAATCGAGGTGTAAGGTGGTTAAGGTAAGTACCTACTCATATTAAAAAACGTATTACAAAATTGCCGTATTTTTTAAGTTATTTTATGGTAACTAAGTAGAAAAAATAATTTAGCGGTTTAATTTAAGTATTGCAGCGTTCTCTAGTGTCACTAAAAATGTCTGGGAGAAGCTTCTAATTCTAACAATACGATAAACTTTCAATAGATGGCGCAAAACAACTTTATGCCCTCAAGCACCACTTAGTGACATTGTCCGGTACTTCATAGAAGCCTAAGCAGCTAATACTTAAGTGCTGGTTGAAAATTTTTACCTTTTTACCGTCGAGCACAACACCACTGTAAGGTGTTCGTAATACATTACCATTTTAACAGATGGCGCCAAAATGCATTATCTCAATATCTTTGTATGAACGTGCAAAAAGCGATTCACTGATAAAAATAATTATCATTAAAACACTAAAATTAATTATAATGTTTATTTTTAACTAGGTGAAATAATATTATATTTTTTAATTTTAACTTCACATACAACTGTTTACATAAGAAGACTAGATAATAATGTTGATAGAACCTACTAAAAATATAAAAAAGTGGTGAATTTTGGGAGATAAACCTAATGTTGTAGCACAGAATAAATAATAGGTTGTAGTTCGTAGGTAGGTTCTCCAACAGGATTTATGAGCGCCCACGACCTAACTCCAACCATAAGAATAGATAATCAAATAAGTACTAGGTAGTACGAAAATTGTGCGTGACCTTGTGCACAAATCACTCGCTCTTACGCCTGATGGGGGCGGGTGAGTTGGGGGGTTGGGCAAAAAACGTGGTGAATTTTGGAAGTGGGCCGAATTTCTTCCGTCTGCGGATAAGTCGCGGGCGACCTCTAGTAAGTACTTATCATAATAAGGCTTCCTACAAAATAATGTGTAACTTCGTTATTTAAACAGTTAAGTAATACTTAATAATTAGCAGCCTTACCTAAAATAATCTCGATTCTCTTAGTTACTGCTTAAACTTCTCTTTCGTTTTCTAGCACGTGCAACTTCACGTCAGAGAGAAGATGGCAGAGCATATTAAGCAGTGACTAACGGTTGAGAAGTTTTTTTAAGTAAGGCCGTTAGTATACAGTTGAAATGCTTACAAGATAGGTATACTAAACATTTTATTACTAATAATAAAAAATATAGCATGATCCTCTTTTATTGCTCAAAGAAGTTCCAATACCGTTGCAATGGCTTCATTGCTAGATTGTTATTATGCTAAACATTACTGAATTAATGAATTAATTTTAACTGCATCTTAAAACTACATACACAATACAACTATACTAGTATATAAACTATACTACAATACATAGCCTTACCGTCCTTTATTGCTCAAAGGAGTTCCACTACCAGTCGCTGCGTTGCCACCGATGATTCTGAAATCACCATCATAGTCATCATCGTTTTCCGCCTCATCAAAAGCATCTTCATGAACCTCATCTAGTGGAATTTCTGGTAAAACAGGTTGGAGGTCTCCAGTTCTTGATTCAAAGTCCAATTCATCAACTGGAGATAAAATCTCCGGTGTCACGTAATCAGGAGGAATGGCATGTCCCTGACTCATCCATTTTAGAATTGACCTAATATCAGCTACAATTTGGAGGCGTTTATTTGGTAAAATTTGTTGTCCTGCCGCTAAAGGCATATTTTGTTTCATGAAATCCAGCTTTTTGTGAGCAAGATCGCCAAATTTCCCGGCAATGCTGTCTGAGGTTTCTGCCGCAATATTATTTAGTATTCTTTTGGTATTGCTTACTGGTATTTTCTTGTGGCTAAACGCTGTATTTAAGAAGCTCGACACGATTGGTATTTCAATTCTAGTAGGTTCGTGGTAGGTCGTTTCCGAGGCACCGATTGATACGGGTATGGTTGCACTTCTAGTTAATATTTCGAGCGGCTCTTCTCGAAATTTTTTTCTTGGCATGAAAAGCGTTCCTGCTTCGGATTCAGGTACTTCTTGGTTTATGGGTTTGAAGTTTATAGAGTAAGAATCATTATCATTCGTTTCATCTTCTGACATGAGTCCGCGTGTAGGTATGTTAAATGGTCCAATCCTGTCACTGTTATAAAAATATTGGTCAGAATTAACTACGTCACCGTCATCGTGATTAAACTTTTTAGACTTCAGGTTTTCAGGTACGTCGCTTGCAGATTCTTTTTCGACCACTAGTTCATCTTTATCAGGGTTTTTAGTTAAGGGAACGTTTGGAATACTGTCCCATATATTTGTCACATTAGCCATTGTTGACAGTGGCAAATAAGTCGTTCCAAAAGGCATTATTCCCAATACTTTATGAGGGTGTGTAGCAGAAACCAAAATTGCGTGTAAGTATGGCGCTTGCAGTTTCGAAGACATAACTCCATATTTTCCTTTTAACAATTGTTTCAAAGGTAACGTATTTCCAATTATTATAGGCGTGAGACTCAAAGTATGGATATTGGATAAGGTTCCATACGTATCTGCAAGCATGCCATTATCTGTTACGTGCATATCGTTTTCACTTAGGATTTGCAGAATAGAGTATTGTAGGTCGCTCAAATCTACTTTATCCACTAGATCTCTATTATTTAAGACCTCCGTTTGATCTGAGACCCACTTACCAAATTTACCTCCAATAAGAGGAATATGAGTAACCGGTATTTGGTATTGTTGCTTATATTCATTATTCGGGTTATAGAGAATATTGTAATTTTGTTGATCTATTAAGTCGTTAATTTTGAATTTAAATTCTTCATCTGGGAATAAATTTGTGTTGTGTGTAGTTGGAATATTATTAGTATAATCTACATATTTTTCTGGATGTATCGAATAAATTTGACGTTGCATAATGTTTTCTTGAGTATCTGTATTTGGAATTCGTTTCGCATTATTTTTATGTGGAGCATTGTGGTCATTATGTTCATAAGGTTCTAAATACGAGTAAGCTGTATAGTTTTCTTGTTGGTTATCTACAACACGTTCAGCAAATGCGAGGATTGGTAGTGGCAGTGGTATTTTCCCTTGTTGCTTCTTAATATTGTTAATTCCATAATAATTTGGGTAATTATATTTAAACTCCCCAAGTGAAGACCCTGATGGCCGGACTCCAACATCACTGTCAGGGGCAGCGTTATCATTATCACTTTCCGAATCCCAACCAGTGTTAGGATTACGAGTATTATCGTGATAGTTGGTATGAAATTGTTGCTCTAATAAAGGATGAGCAAAGAAATCCCATTCAGACGGTTGATTGTTTTGTTGCTTGTCAATCTTGACATAATTATTCAGATCCTTAACATAATCTTCGTTTGAAACATTATGTAGTTGTAACAGATTATTATCTCTTCGAATTTCGGAATCAAATTTCGGATTTTGACCTTGATTAACATTATCAAGCTGATGAGACAGCCATATTTGTTTTAAGATTGCCTCTGTAAGATGTGGGTCACCATTCAGATAACTTGTTTCTTGTGTACCAATATCGCTTGGATAACTTAATGGATTCACGTGAATGTTTTCATCTGAGTTAGTATGTGCATGGAAGTTTTGTATTGGTATACTGCTTTTATGATGACCGTCAGTATTCCTTGGAGCATTAACTTTTCGGCTTTCAAAATATTGGTCATTTGGAATCTTTATGTATTTATCAGAATTGACCAGATCTTTGTTAGGCCGAAATACATTGGGGTTCGGGTTTCCTCTGACATCTGGCTTAGATTTATGAGAGCAGCCACAGTTTTGACTTTTAGGGTGACGACAACATTCACTGCAATAAAAATGATATAGTTTTAGTATATAAGTTTAAACAAAATGTTATAGTAAATGGTAAATTACAAAAGGAATTTATTGCTGCCATATTTAAGAAAGTATTTCATTTTGTTAAGAGTTTTTACCAAACTGTTTATGTTTATAAATAAAATCAGTTTTAGCATCATCCTTGAGAATGGCTCGGGCTAAAATAATTTAACAGGGCTGGGGCTCGACTGATTTAACAGATATTTATTGTTTGATCCATCGATCGTGGCCCCTAAATCTATACTGAGATTAAAAAGTTAGGATAAGGTTTGTAATGAGCCGAACTCATTACAAATTATTTTTCTAAAATTATTAAATTGTTTTGAATAGAATTTAGGCAAGGTAGCATTCCGTGTCTGGAAAAACCTGTTTCGATCATAAAATATTATTTAAAGGCAAGGTAGAAAACTTCGAAAGCTTTTGTATATTTTTAGGAGCAAGTTTTTCAATTTGGTCTGTAATTTTCAGCGTTTCATCATCATCATCATAATGAACCTATCATAGTCCGCTGCTGAACATTAGGTACCCTCTCCCAAGGTACTCCACTAAGCCGAATCTTCGACTTTCCGCTTTCAACCATTCCCGCTGTCCTACGTATATCGTTAAACACTCGGTGAGAGTCTCATGATGAACCTGGGAAGTCCATAGTGGAACTTCTGAAGGGCTAGAGGCGTAGTAATATTATTTATCCTGTGCTAGAGGTAGGCCCCACGAGCTTGGGCTCATTTGTTTTGTTTCGACGAGACCTGCATACCGGGTGTAAAGGAACCTCTCACAAAAACAAAAACTGAGATACTAAAAGTGTTGATTAGTGGTGGCAGGTAATACGATTCAAATACGATTCAAATACAACACAAAGAATACTGATGCTAGAGGTTAATGAATGGTGATTGCTAGTTAACCTCTAGTATCTTAGTTTGGTAAGTATGTTGTACACTGCGTAGGTACTAAAAATATAGGAATAACTTAAAACATAATTTGTATTCTTACAAAAATAATTTGTATTTAAGTCATCAAAACTGGTGTTTATACTGATTGTGATATAAAAGCAAACATTTAATTTATTAAAATACATGTTTTTTTTTGTCGCGTTTTTGTATTGTATCTTAATTATTATGTTAACATCAGTACTATCATATGTTTTTGTTTTTAGGATCGTTCCCCTTACACTCGGTATAAATATGTTTGGTTTTTTATTTTTAATATCAGTGATCATTAAGTATAGTTATGTATATAGTTAAACAATGATTTATAAAATGAACTCAAATAATAAAATGAATGTATTGTTCGAGCGCCTGATAATTTGAATTCGATCCTAATCATTGGATATCATTTAATTTTGTAGTAAAATAATTACCCGGTGAGTATTGTACATAATACCAGCCACGCGAGAATAGAGATCTGGAAATAGAACATCAGTTACAATACTTGCGTTTTTCTTTAATATGGAGTGACGAGACGAGCGAGGCGTTGCCTGGTGGCAATGATCTTATATGTTATATACCATTGCCTGGTGGTAATGATCGTATATGTTACAGATCATTGCCTGGTGGTAATGATCTTATATGTTACATATCATTGCCTGGTGATAATGATCTTATATGTTACATATCATTGCCTGGTGATAATGATCTTATATGTCACATATCATTGCCTGGTGATAATGATCTTATATGTTACAGATCATTGCCTCGTGGTAATGATATTATATGTTATAGATCATTGCCTGGTGGTAATGATCTTATATGTTACAGATCATTGCCTCGTGGTAATGATATTATATGTTATAGATCATTGCCTGGTGGTAATGATCTTATATGTTATAGATCATTGCCTGGTGGTAATGATCTTATATGTTACAGATCATTGCCTGGTGGTAATGATCTTATATGTTACAGATCATTGCCTGGTGGTAATGATCTTATATGTTACATATCATTGCCTGGTGGTAATGATCTTATATGTTACAGATCATTGCCTGGTGATAATGATCTTATATGTTACATATCATTGCCTGGTGGTAATGATCTTATATGTTACAGATAATTGCCTGGTGGTAATGATCTTATATGTTATAGATCATTGCCTGGTGGTGCCATAAGGGCAAAACTTTTCGCGGATGGCGAAAAATTTTATTTGAATATTATAATATTTCTGGTAGCTACGAGTTAAAAAACTAACGCCACGCGTTGTGTTCTGGCGAGAGAGAGGACCTAAATCCTCCAAGGTACTGGCGCCTCACTTGAAAGCCATTTCTCATTCCAGGCTAGGTGTGTTTATCGTCTTCGACCACTACACAGTCACTCTGTTTAACTTTGACGACGACCGTGACTTTTTGAAGAGATTTGTTTCACCATAATTATGCAACTCGACCTGGAGCTGGACATATCCTAAAACTGCATCCAGAACTACCAGAGGACTGGCAGCAGCGTTCTATCGCTCAACTGTGTGGTGAGCCTGAGCACTCTGCGATCTACAAGCCGACTGCCAAATCGTGGGGACTATAGCAACTAAGAGGTACGCCTTCGTCCAGTAGTGGCCGTCTTCTGGCAATGTTGTGATATTAAACTTGAAAATGCTCAAAGTGTAACGCCAAAATATTAAAAGAAAAAAACAAAAGAACACATTTAGCCTTGGAGGAGTCCGCTATAGCCTTGGAGGATTTAGCTCCTCTCTGCTATAACACTTAACCACTGCATTTACCGGAGCAAAGAGGGCACTGCCAAAATAGAGTTACAATAGTAAAAAGTGATTTAACAGTTAGGACTACTTTTACGAACCTACCTTTTCAAAAAACATTTTGGAGCTGCTGAACTACTGCGCACTGAAAAATCCTAGTTCATCTCCAAACCAAATCAACACATGAACGCAAATCTTTTAATTAGTAACGACGTATATATACCTACTCCAAAATAATGAGTGAGCAAAAATTGATTTCAAGTAATGAACGTAAAACATTGGAGCTTCGATAAGGAACGGTAAGTATTGTGCTAATTGGAATGTGTATCTAATGAGACAAATTAACACCTTTCACAACTTCAACTACTTTGATGGATTTTTTGGCTTGTATTGGAGAAGAGTAAGTTATTTTTCCTTGGAAATTGACCCTGGGTAAGTCCTTAAACTGTATCCAGATCCACCGGAGGACGGGCAGCAGCATCCTCTCGGTTAAGCATGGTGCGATGGTCTGCGATCCTCAAGCAGTATGCCAAGCGTGGGGATAGCTTAGATAGAGGTAGCTTATACATTGGGACAGGGACAATGATAAGATGAATGGACGGGAAATTAGCGCACGGATTTTGACGACTATCGGCCTTACCTAAAAAAACTTTTCAACCGTTAGTCACTGCTTAAGATGCTCTGCCATCTTCTCTCTGACGTGAAGTTGCACGTGCTAGAAAAGGACTGAGAAGTTTAAGCAGTGACTAAGAGAATCGAGATTATTTTAGGTAAGACCGTATATGTTCAGCGCCGGGTCTCCACTCGCTTCAGTCATACTCTGCCTTTGCGACATGCGAGCCGTACGATACGACAATACAAACTTCTAATAGATGTACATGTGTTCTCTTTTTGACATGCAGTAATGAGATCCGCTATCTCTGTTTTCCGGCAAATGTAATATGCATACTTTTAGCTAGGTATGCTTGATTGTGTAGTCTTGTTAATTTTGATCGATTTGCAAGCGCTGGGCCCGTCCATTTCATTATCCCCGTCGCTGCATTGGAATAACATAGGCTACTTTTTATCACAAATATCGCGGGTGCAACCGCGGGGCGCAGCTAGTAAAGAATATATACGAGTATAGGTGTCTTGAAAACTTTCCAGTTTGGGCGAAAATCCGGAACAATACAATACAATACAATACAATACAACTTTACCACCAACCCAACCAACCACCAACCATGAACCATGATTATAAATAAATACATCATAAACTTTTTAAGCTAAACCTTGTTTCAAGCAACTTAAAAAAAGTGTATTCATGAACTTTTTTACCCTTTTACATGTCAATGTCAGCTTAATTTGGCATCAGATGGGCATCAGTATGCCAAACGTAGCGAAACATGACGTTAAAAACAGAAAATTATATATATTAGTTTTACCTATTTTACGCAAATATTTTGCAATTGTTAAATTAATGTGAGACATCATCGCAGCGTCGCCGTTGTAATGCTCGTTCAGTAATCAACATATTGTACAAAATCTCGACTTTTCAGGCTTATTTCGTCTGAGGATACAGCATGATTTTAAAGATATTCTCTCAGTATTATCCGGTCATACCCTTATGGAACCATCCAAAGAGCTTAATAATGGACCTAAAAACAACATTTGAATCTTTAGCCCTGGGCAATATGACAACCAGTCTCAACAAGCAAATTTTTTATGCGGAAAAAGAAGATAAATCCAAGAAAAACCTTAAAAAGGAAGAGTTGTCTGTAAAGATGCCCGGCTTCGTAAATCCAGAGACCATAAACGAAGAAGGTTATTTTACGCAGAAGGCAAAACTTGAACTTGAGGAGTTGAAAAGGAGAGGGTTACAGAAGCCAACGCTTACCAATCCAGAGAAGAAAGAGTAAGAAGAGACTTCAAAATAATAGTGACGCCACCACCGAGCTACAGACTCCAGTTTTCATAAATTTTATGTGAACTCTCCGCGCCGCCGCCGATAGAAGTGGCTGCCGCACACTTCCTCTTCTCCGGCATTATAGTACACTAAAACCTCTACACGTAAAGTAGTTGAAAAAGGTTAAATTTCTCTCTTCAACTCTACCTACACATGGCTTGAGTGATATGTCTGACGAGTGATCTGATATTTTTGAAACTACAGAAGTCTGAGTTTGACCACCAACTCGCTTTGGTAAGCGACGATGTGGGGAAACATGGAGCGCAAACATTAAGAAAATACCTATTCATTTTCAAAAAAAATTGTTCTTTCCCTTAGCGGTACGGATTAAAATCGTAGTCGTAACGTTTGGAACGTTTTTGAGAATAAAGCACAATGTATGGATGGTTGTAGAGCTTCATTTCTTCCTGTCCTGTAAAAAAAGTTGTATAAATTTATGCATTAAGAGAGAGTGTTTAATTTTACATCCTGAATGATTTGTGGTTGTATTGTGTTAGAATATTATTTCATTCCTTTTTCTAGTTTAATATTCATATTTGTCTGAGAAGCCAGCCAATTTTTTGTATACGGTCAAGTGACGAGACGCGCATGACTTTTACCTGGTGGTAAACGTCACGCCTACCACTAACAGTAGCAGTGTCAGAATTGTGAACTTGCGAATACAATCTTACGCCGCGCTGCACTGCGCTCGTCACCCTGAGATATCAGATGGTAAATCTCTTCATACCCAGTAATTTATCTGGTAACATTGCTATTCAAACCGCAACATAGTAATGCTTGCACACTACTGCTTGGCGGTTGAATAACTGGCAAAGGTGTGGTACTTCCACAGAAAAGCGAAGGCCCTACTTTACTTAACTCTTCAGTGGGCACTTCCCCAAGCGCACTCTGCAGTAGAGTCCTACCACTACAGTTCAATAACTGGCAAAGGTGTGGTACTTCCCCAGGCGGACTTTGCAGTAGAGTCCTACCACTACAAAATTCTATCAGTGTGGCTATCGGATGATATCTGGTTATACTTTGACCAGATATCATCAGATAGCTAATTAAAAGCCGAGTGGAATTTCGCAAAATCCGTTCTTAGTGAGTATCTACGTCCTAACAACAAACCAAATGCAAAATTGCAGAATCGTATCGTTGGTAGTTATTTTTTGTATGAAATGTATGCGTTTCCCTTTTATAAATATCAGGTAAGTAAATTTTCTACGATAAATATAGATAATAAAAAAGTAAGCTAAATAGTTTCCTTTTGTTCTGCATTATGTAAAGCTTTTTACTTCTTTAACATGACAGTGACATGACATTTGTAGTAACTCGGAAAAATTACAGCTAAATATTTGACTATTTGACATTTTCATTTCATAATGTCAATCATGTCAATACAAAATAGCAGCTTTGCAAAATAGCAAAATTTAAAAAATTGCAATGAAAACATAGCAAATCTCCCAAACTATATCAACAATGGAAAAATCGAACATCTGTTAAACTTAAAACATTAAGAGCCGTTTCAGTAAATACCTTTGTAACAATAAATATACAAATGGTAAATACTTCAAAACAATGCTTCTCCCAGCAACTCACAACATCCTCATGCATACCTACTCTAAGATGATAAACACTATGATCAAAAGCCATTATCCAACACCAAGAAGAAATTTGAAACATGATTTTTACAAGATAGATCCACCGAAGACCCTGATAAAGACGTTATATAAATCGACGCTACCACGGACCTCAGCAATAACAGAAAGCGCTAAGTTGACACCCCCGTTTGATTTACAAAGTGCGGCAGTAAAATGGTTATCCGCTCTGAAAAATGTTGATGCGTTCAGCCTGAATGGAGGCTATGCTCCATCGTACGCAGAACATTCAGTGACGTTTGTGCCGATACAAAACTGGCAATGGTACGTGGAGTCAAAAGAAGGTCCAGTGCCAGGGTCTGTGAGGCAGTCAGGGGGTGGTATCGGTAAATTGGACTCGGCAAACGAAGATGGCTTTTTCTTTAAGCTAAATAAGTCTAGGCTGAAAAAGCTAAAGCAAATGCTGAAAGAGAAAACTGAGTTAAAGAGGAAGGGAATGCCGCCGGATAAAAAATCTGATGAATAACAAAGAAGAATACGTATAGGATAATAGTATACGAGATAACTAGAAACAATGATACACTCACACTGTAAATTAAAAAAATTGGGAGGTACTTAAACTAAAATGATCTAATTTCTGCGGTAAATGAAAAAGCAGAAATATGTAAAATTATAGTACTGACCAACAGATAATATATTTTATTTTGAATCGGCTTCAATAAGGAGGAAAGTTCTCAATTCGGCTCAATTTTTTTATATGTGTATTTCAATTATCGTCTGGTCTATGTAGTGGAAGCTGTCGAGATGGTTCATAAGTTTTATCAACTATTGTTCATGAGTTTGATCAACGTTGTTCAGTAAATTTTTAATAAGTTACGTTAGCGCAATTGTAGCGGTGAGAGCTCAGTGGTTAAGTAGCGCGTTAAGTTGGCACGCCGCAGGACGTTGGTTCAAATTCCAACAATGACCTTGAACTGGTGAAGGAAAACATCGTCAGGAAACCATAGCATAACAATAGCATGATACTTTCTACGGTACTTTTCTTGCATTTGGTTAGCCTAGCTACTGCCCTCAAGTAACAAATCTGCCACCAAGGTCTTAACGGGGTGTGGTACGGTACCCTTGCTTGAGATCAGTAATTATTCCATGCTACGTGTGTTTGCCATGTGTTGCCTAATTAGATCACCTAGCCTGTCAACTTAAAAAAAATATAGTAAAGAAATAGATCCACTCTTTATCCTTCTTTTTTCTCTTTATAATGTTTGGCCATCTACTGATTTGCAGTCGGACTTTTTAAAGAAAAGATAATTTGAAACGATTTCTTTGTGTTGTCTACATAATGCGTTATACTTTTTACCTCTCTTTGCAAAATAAGGGTAGTTTCAGCCAAGCCCATCTTGGGAGGTATCGGCTCTTTGAGAGATTATCTCTACGTAAGCTATTGTGTTCGCAGATACGTCTGTCGCACCGACTACATACCGACCAATTCTTTGGTTAACTCGGCAAAACTATAGAACTAACATTTTGCAGCGATTGTCCATCAGTAGTGACCTGGAAACACGATAGTGGTTCCCCATTCAATGCTGGATATAAAATTGGCCGTAGACGGATCGCAATAGAGCGCCGTGTTTTGCGGGAACATTTTACTCAGGATTAAATATTAGGTATTTTTATCCGTTTGTAATTAATAAGCCATAGTAGCCTAATCGGGAGACCTCTCGACTTGAAATCGAGAGCTTGCGGGTTCAAACCCAGGCCCGTAACAATGAGCTCTTTGGAGTTTAAGTACGGCTTTTCATACCAATGACTTTTCGCTGAGGGAAAATATCGTGAGGAAACCTATTCATGTCCGAAGAAATTTAGTAGCGTTTGTGAATCCACCAACCCGCAACCGGGCCAGTTTGGTGGATACCAATAGCCCCTTGAGGGAGGTCCAATTCTAGCAGTGGACCATGAATAGACTGTCTAAGCTAGGATTTTTAATTCCTAGTTAAATAAGTAGTTTGGCCCGAACAATGTGGTCCTGCCATAAAGTAAGCTCCCCAATAGGACCATAATGATCTTAAATCGAAGTTTTCTATGAAACTGGCGATATACTATTTTTTTTTAATAAGATTACAAAAATTAAAACAAATCATAAATATTTATGATGTAATTTATACCTAGTAATATGAAAGTGATCCTGCCTGACCAGGAACTCCCTGGTCAGGCGTGCCTGCCTGACCAGGGAGTTCCTGGTTAGTATATACATAAGTTTTAAGGCTACAAGATCAAAGGCACCTCACTTCTTGCCTCAGACAGTACGGACCTCGGCTTGGCCATGATGCATCGCCGGGAGTAGAAGACGTGCCCTGGCACCCCAGAAGGGGTGTGCCCTAGGGCGCTAGTAGGTTGATGTGGTTGACTATTTGGGGACAATCTAACCTATCTTCTAACAGATCTGGGGAGCCCTTGACCTCGCCGGCGAGGTCGGTGTGTGTTTGTGTGCCTTTGGTAACCGGCGCCTATACCAAAAACGGAATACTTCCTGTTGCTGGTGGATCGGATATAGGAATTAGAAGACACGCATAATTTATACCTTTGGGCAACACTGTCTCCGGCAGAGTTCCACAACCTCGCTGTGCGAATAAAAAAAGTGGAATAGAAAGACTTTTAGAAGAATTTCTTTCATTACTAACACATTGTAAGTTGAACTTAATTATCAATTGAAGATCTGTAATGAATACTCTATACTGTAAAGATGTAAGAGAGTTCGGTAGCGCACAAAGCGGCGTATCAAAGCGGGCGGTGCTTTTGATCGAGCTTGAGATAGCGGTCGAGATGATACATTCTCTTTTGGAATATTCAATCGCCTTTTGATTGCGCTCGACATGTGGATTTTGTAGATTTTTTTATGAGTTTAAAAGATTCGATAGTCTTAGTAGTGGGTAATTTGCTTAATAATAATCAAAACTTGAAGTTCCACAGCAAAACATTTCCCAGATGGCGCCAGCGGCGGTCCGGATGTGGCAAAGTCAAGTTTTCTTGTTATTCGGTGCACTGCTCTTGATGAGGACGTTGTTGCTAATCTAGTCCAATAAAAAAATCCGGGTATTGTGCCTTGTTTTAAGGACGTAATGTTGACGGCCTGAAAATAGATTTGTAGGTTAGATAGTTGTTTACATTTTATGTTGGACAGAGCTTTAATTAGCAAGGCAAAGGATTGCTGCACAAACCAGTATATATGCAGATTATCCCTGGTAATACGAGTCTAATAAGAGAAAACCATTAAATTGTAGAAAATGAGCAACTAAATGTATGAGATTGACAGTTGACTATGGCCTCATCGACGATCAGCTCAGTTAGCTCGAACACTTGGATATGATGGGAGAAGGTTGCATTTTAGCAACAGATGCTGGAACCTCAGTTCGTAGTAGTCTACTGCTTGATGTCGTCTTACCATTTCCATCTGCGACGCCCTAAGCTCCTTCTTTCCAGGATATAGGTTAAATATTAAAACCGATAACTTACAGATTTGTTTACGCCACGCCATATTTTTAGAATTTATTTCAGTATTTATTTACTCATGAATTTCAAAGTACAGATAAAATTGTGCTAATCTTTTTTTGAGCTATCACCTTCTTGCAAAGTTATGGCTGGTTTTAAAAAACATTTAAGTTTTACTTTAGTTGCTTTCACGTTCTTTACATTCCATCTGGTAGGTACTTGGAAATTGGACATTGGAGTAGATTGGTGTTCTTGACAGGATTCGAACCCCGGACCTCACGACTGTCACTGCGCAAGCGTACTTATTAAGTACAGTCAGGAAATTAAGTAGGTAAGTAATTGTAATGTGTTTTTTTTTCTTATATAAGTACCTATCCTAATTTATATAATTCGTTCAAATGTTACGTTAGGATAAAATTCAAAATAATAAAATTTAGATTTTTAGAAAATTATAGATTTACAAGTAACATATTTTTGTGTAGGTAATACAATAGTAGGTATCTAATATCTAAGTATAATCCAAAGCCTAGGCTGCACCTTCGCTTGTCTCCGTCCAGTATGACAGTTAAAACACCGTTCTCGTAGAATCAAGCTTCGAATATTTAACACTAATGTCAAAAGCGTGCTGCTGTACGGATGCGAGACGTGGAAAGTTACTAAACCGATCACACGCCAACTTCAAGTGTTTATTGACCGGTGCTTGCGGCAAATGCTGAAGATCTTCTGGCCGGACACTATGGCCAACATATACCTCTGGAGCGGCGAGTGCCATGAAAATCCTGTTGATTTGAAAATCCGACGTCTAAAGTGGGGCTGGGTTGGTCATACTTTACGTAGGGACGCGGATCATATTCCGAAGTAAGCCTTGGATTGGAATCTACAATGCCGGCGCAAACGTGGCCGTCCTAAGCAATCTTGGTGACGCTCTATTGTTGCGGAAGCGAAAAGCATCGGTCTGACGAGGAGTGAAGTAAAGCGAAAGACACAGGACAGAGAAGAATGGCGTATCACTGTGTCTGACCTCTGCCTCGAAATGGGGTCTTAGGAAAAGAAGAGAGAATATCTAAGTATAGACTTTTATAATGACAAGCAATTTACAATCATAGCCGCCGAGTTCGTCCATCGCTGCAACCTCACGACACCCCCTCATCTTCGGATAATCTTGTTAGGGTTATGAAATAGAGAAACAAAAAAGCAGGCGAGTCACATGATGGTAAATGGTCAACGTTGTCTATGTAAAACACAAGAGCTCATAATATTAATAAACATGCAGTACCTTCGAAACAGCTATTTCTTTCGCAACTCGGTGGAAAAAGACAAAAGACAGACTATTCCGATGATACTCTCACGTTCATAAGCAAGCAGTAGTGTACTTAAAACAAGCCTGAATAGGCTCAATCCAAAAAAAACCCATTAATTGTTAAAAATTATTAGGTCCTTTTAAATTGTGCAAGATTACAAGTTTTTTTATTTTATTTGCAATGACGAGACGATCGATACGCCATAACAGTAGCAGTGCCAGAATTGTGAAGTTGCGATTAAAATCCTGCACCGCACTTGCACTGTGCTCGTCACCCGAGATAGTATAAAATAATGTCAAATATTGACATGCCCGCAGTAATTCCATATATTTTTTTACCGCGTATCAACGCGCGAGTTTGTATTAAGATTTTTCATGAACCTATGATGTCGTATTTGTTTTCAACAAGAGTCAACGCCGATTTATTCTTTTCTTGTACTTTTCTGTTGTCGGTAGATGCGCGCGCAGCTACGGGAGCTCGCGCGCAGCGAGGGGTCGCTCTCTGTTTGTGGAGATAATCTTACTGTCTAACACTGACACTCGTGTGATGATGCCTCTCGACTCCCGAGCCTCTATTTTTTTTTTATAAAACGCCAGTTACTTTGGTGCAGAAAGAGAACGGTTGTGAACTAAAGTTATAAAAAAAAAAAACAATAAATAGCAAGCCACTTCTTGGAGTTTTGGCGGGAACACGGAAAAATCATGTCGTTGCATTCTATTATTTTCTTAAACTTGTGTTTTTTCGCGAATTAATGATTAAAAATGGTGTTGTTTTATTAATTGAGTGTTGAAATTACATGCACGAGCGTGGGCAAGTGATAAAATGTGGTGAAACATGTATTTTCGTGTTGTTTTCAAAACTCCGTAGAAGCTCATAGTAAAGTCGCCACAACTTTACTAGGGTATGATTTGGACTCGACTATGACTAAATTCGTGTGACTAAATGTGATTTCATGACATATTTGACTTGACTATATACTATTAAAACTTGCACATTTATAAACCTGACACTGGCAGAATGTACAACGAGCGATGCCAATAAATAAAAAAAAGAAAACCCACTTTTTTAAAATCAGCATGAAATCAGCTGTTACGTCAACATTGATTTGATACGTGCTGCCTATGATATTATTTATAAGTATTTATCTCTATGCGTGTTGCAGCCTAAACGAAAATAGTGATTTAGCCAAGATTTAGCATAATCCCACTACAATCCTCTTTCATTCAACGTTTTCCCTATTTTCTTTGTAGTTACTACATAATAATTAATTATGTAAAAACATATTAGGATCAAAGTTTTATTTTTGCTAAACCTGTGTATTGTAATTCTAACTTAGCTATTGGGACCTTTTATTATCATAATATTATCAGTAATTTTATATAAGTAAGAGATATGTAGAAATATATGAGCAAGATAGCGTGCTATTTTTTTCTCGGTATAAGGCTGTATCGTAGTAAAATTTGCGAGAACTACTTATTGCGTTACTAACTTTAGAAACATTTAAAAAGTGGTCTCCGTTTTGTAGGTATTCTTTTCTGAGTTTCGAAACACCACAAGGGATACCTTTATAAGATCGTTCGGTCCGTTCGTGGCCTGGTAGTTTGTACTTTTAAACTCGGTGAAGTGTTAACCATTGTCCACACGCATCAGCCATGGAGCTTCTTATCACAATGTAACGCCCATTCTAGAAAATATCGATTCAAATCCATCGAAGGATATTGAATCGGACGCCTTCGATCATTATAATAGAAGTATAGTACTGGGAAATATTCGGGATTTATCAGTTTAGTCGAGTTTTAAGTACCTATTTAAATAAATACTTGATTAATCGAACACTCAAATTTTTTTAGAGATAGTTTTTTTTGTGTTGCATGGACATAAATTTAAGGATCTCAAGAACTTAAGCTGTAAGTTTAGGCGCCATGATCTTCTTAGTAAACAAGATTTTTTGAGGCTTAAGTTATATATTTAGATATTTCTCAGACGCTTGTAGCTTATTAGTAGATACATTTTCCCACTCCTTGCTAGGCAAAATGTCCTGCCTTCATCTTTATTTTAATTTGAGAATTTAACGCACGTCACTATTTCAAACACTCCAAATTCAAACGCACCAATGGATACTCGCTTTGCTTTTTAATCCGAGGTGGCCAGAAGCAAAGATACCGTCTTACCCAGGATTAACGTAAAGTACACAATCAATGCATGTAATGGATATGCACTAGAGCATAAACGGTCGTGTTTGTCGATACGCCGCCGACGCCGACGCCTCAAAAGAATGATTGTGAAAAAATTATAGCCCTAAAAGAATGATTGTTGCTTAAGAGTTCTTCTTAAGAGATAATGGAATGACCACTCGGCGGAAGTTTTGTGTCCATGTGGTCGGGCGGTGGAGTAGAAAGGTTTTGATTCTTTTTTGTGTGGCAGCAGGAATAACAAGCTTCGGCTTCTTCATAACAGACATATTGCTAAAGACTCTGAGTTGCTTCACTAGTTGGACTCTTCTATTTTATTTGATACTACTTTAGTGGTACGTGGGACCTGGATATACCAGAGGCCTTCGGGCGGCACATTAACTCTGGCACTAGGGCTGAGTGGCTCAGCCTATACGAACTTACTTACTTTTTTAACATAATAAAACAACAAAACAAATAAAATTATCAAATTCAACAACAATATTCAAATAAAAACACTAAATTCATTTAAGCATTAGATAAAAACTTGATAATCATTAAAAATGCTTCTTTCATTTAACATAATAATTTTCTCATGACATCAGTTCGAAGTCCGACGTATCGTGGTAGCTTCTATTTTGCGCTCCGCCGCTTTTTAACAAGCTGAGATACAAGAACACTTAAACCATCTTTATTTGAATAAACACCTTAAAGCGAAGGCATAGAGATTACATTAACGTTTTAATTGAAGATAAGAAGGAAAATGATGCATGGTTCTTATAATTACAAAGGTCAATGCGCTCAGTTAACTTTGTTTGTGAAATGGTTTGCTACTGTAACACAATTTTTTTCCCAAACATGTCTTTAAGACTTGCAAGAGCAAGAGCCCACCATTTCGATCATCTCCGCCTATACAGGGTTGGTTCTAATGAGTTAGCATCTTTTTAAGGGCATATTCTGTACATCAAAACAAACTTTTACAATGGGGCAAACATTGAAATCGCAAAAACAACAGCTATTCCATACATTTTGCCTTTTTTATGGAACAGCTGATATTTTCTTCGCGATTTCCATGTTGGCCCCATAGTAAAAGTTGTTTGTTTTGATGTACAGAATATGCCCTTAAAAGGATGCTAACTAATTACAACTAACCCTGTATAGTAAACTGAGTGAACAGCTCTACTATTTGACCTTCACTCTTATGTTACTAGTTAATACTAGTATCGAGTCAGGGAATAACCTATTTGATTGTAATATTTTTCTTTGTGACCAATAAACTATTTTCCGTGCCTGCGAGGCTTTCGCTACACGGAGCGAAAGGAACCACTTCCTCCCCGTAGCGGCACGAAAATCGTGTACACATCACGGGAGCAAGTAAAGAAGCCTCAAATCTCATGTTTGTCACCCTCGGCTTCGCCTTTTGGGAGAATATACATGAGATCTGAGACATTCTTTACTTTTGCTCCCTAAGTGAGTAATGTACTATTGTATTTATGTTTTTGATTGCAACGCCATAAAATAAATATTAGCGATATTTTATCTATCCTCGACAATCCGCACCCAAATCGGCATTTTAATGAGAGTCATCTGTAAAACAACTTGTAGAAGTTTAAAAGTATGTAAGTTTTTTTGGTTGGTTTGTTTTTTCCTCTGTCTCGTAGGCAACAGAGGAACGGATCGACTTGATTTTACATCACCTATACTAGATGCGCCCAGTAATTTTACTCACGTGATGATGTTAATATTATCATCGCCATCATTTCTTTTCATCACCGTCGTGGTGGTAGGACTCTATGGAGAAGTGGTAAGACTCTATTGAAGAGTTTTGTGAATTTTTGTAGTGGTAGGAATCTACTGCAGACTCCTCCTGGGGAAGTACCACACCTTTGCCAGTTATTCAACTGCCAAGCAGTAGTGTGCAAGCATTACTGTGTTCCAGTTTGAAGGGCAATGTTACCAGAGAAATTACTGGGTATGAAGACATTTAACATCTAATATCTCAGGATGACGAGCGCAGTGCAGTGCGGCGCAAGATTTTGTTTACAAGTTCACAACACACAATTAATTCTGGTACCTACTGCTACCGTTATGGGCAGGCGTGATGCTTACCATCAGGCGAACCTACCGCTCGTCTCATCAACATGACAAAAAAAATTTGCTGCTTCCGGCGGCCAGACCACCACCAAACACCAGCTAGTGTCTAATAGAAAGAGCTGTTGTCAAACATCCAACCTGTCAGGAGGAAAAAGCTCTCTAAACGTGAAGTAACGAACAACTCGCGGCCGTCATTCAATGAGATATGAAAGTAAGATGTGGTAGATAAATTAAATTACAATCTGACCTGTGGTGCCGCCGGCGGGTGGCTTGGAATTAGTTTGTTGATATTGTGTGGTCACACGCTTCTGGATGGATGGTATATGCACATACGTAGAGGTTTGGCAACTGGATCGGGTATCCAAACGTAGTCGAGACGAACTGCGAGCATGCAAGCGGCACGGGAAAGATAAAAACGTGATATTATTCCTGTTTTTTTGACCAAGCGAAGCGAAGGTCTCTAAGGGGACAAATCGGCGTTAGTATATATGTTTGTATGTATGTATGTTTGTATGTATATATGTCTATATGTATGTATGTTTGTATGTATGTTTGTATGTATATATGTCTGTATGTATGTATGTTTGTTTGTATGTATATATGTCTATATGTATGTATGTATGTTTGTTTGTTTGTATGTATGTATGTTTGTATGTATATATGTCTATATGTATGTATGTTTGTTTGTTTGTATGTATGTTTGTATGTATGTATGTTTGTTTGTATGTATGTTTGTATGCATGATTGGTCGACTATAACTTGCGAACAGTTTCTTTGAGACAGATAACACCTGCCCATGATCTCTGCAACGGTACTAAGAATTTTGAAATACAAAATTCAAAGTCCAGGCCGTTGAAGTTCATTACTTTGATACGTACATACGTTGAGTTTTATTAGCCCTGTAATTTCGCTGCTAATAGTACTTTAAAATAATATAATATCTCATTTACTTATAATATATATTCAGTGTTTGTTATTTGGTTTCCAACTTTATTATATTTTTTATATGCTGCCAATATTTTTTCACATTTGCTTCTAAACTGCGTAATAAACGGGAATACCCTATAAATAATAGTATTAAAAAAAAAAAATTGGGGGGACATTTATTACACACAGCGCCAACTAGCCCTATACTAAACAAAGCTTGTATTATGGAAACCAGATAGCTGATAGAATACTTATATACAATTTTTTTTCGTAAATACATACTTATAATACATACTACGTCACAAACATTTTTGTCCTGGGTGGGGATCGAACCCACGCCCTACAGCTCTGAAGGCAGACATGCTACCAACTGAGCTATCAGGCTGTCAATACCTACGTGTCTAAACTGGAACTTGAAAATTCGTACTATTTGTGAGTTTCAGTGTCTCATCCAGTTACTCTATACAAGCTGCCACTTACTAGGTGTCGATAGATCATACACGATTCAAACATGACAGATGATGTATGGACGTGCATGACCCACGATTGACCATTATCATTTACTTACCGTTTGATTGAGTTACACAAGTTTGATTGCGAAATTGATTGGCAGATTTTTTTATAGGTCTATTACATTTATCTTTTCGAATAATAAGTATATCTTCCTAAGAAAGTAAGAAGTAAGTAAGAAAATAAAGTATGTAAGTATATACTTATATAGGATCTAGGTGTAGGTATGTCCTTAAGCTGCAACCAGAACCACTGGAGGACGGGTAGCAGCGTCCTCTTTGTTAACGGTGGTGAGCATTCTGCGATTCCCAAGCCGCTTGCCAAGCGTGGAGATTGTGGCAAGTCCCTTTATTAAGGGGGAGGCCTTCGTCCAGCAGTGGACGTTTTATGGCTGATGACGAAGTATATACTTACGATACTGTCAGTGTATTCTGAATCAATTTTTAATTCTTTTTTATTGAATAGAGGGTCGAGACGAGCGAAACGTTCGCCTGGTGCCATAATGGGCGATTTTCTGACAGCCAATAAAAAAAAAATTGGCTTTTTAATATTTAATATATTATTTTTTAATTGGCTGTCAGAAAATCGCCCATTACATTCCAAAAAGTAAAAGATTTATTGTCATTACAAAGCATAATAGTTGTTTTTTTTTAATGTCCATAATGAAAATAGGAATAAAAAAAGGAGTCAAAATTATTACTAATGTCAATAATTATCCTGCAGGATGTCATTATATTCTATAATAGCATTTAGCAGTCAATAAATCATTGAATATAAACCTTTGAATTAAAACTAAATTATTATTATTATTTTTTTATTTTATTTTTTACATTAAGTTCATTGTTTTATAATTATAATAACTGGCATAACGTTAGTGCTAAGCTAAAATGATTACTTAAGAAATATTTAGAACTTAATATCATTGTTAAAATCTTTTGTTAAGGAATTATCTTAACTTAATACCATTGCTCAAATCCTTTGTTAAGAAATTATCCCTAAATCCGTGGGACAATCGACCAATTATTTTTATTACCTACAAAAAACGTAACAATTTACTACATAATTTTAATGTAATTAAAAGTACTGTGTCACTACAGGTCAAATCATTCCCACTTTCCTCAACATTTTCTTTTTAGGCATTTGAGTAGAACCTTGGGTAAACGTAATTTTAGAAAAAGATTTAATCCTCATGCCTGAGTGAAATTTAACAAAATTCACGAATTCTTTTGATTGATGTTAAAAACATCAATCAAAATCAAGAAGTACAAATTCTTTCACGAAATATTTGGTTTTTTATTTAAATACTATATAAACAAATCAAGAAAACAAGAAAACGTCCAGCAAAGCAAAAACGTAAAAAAAAACAAATGTCCCAAAAACGGATTATCGTAATGACATTTCTTTGTATTAAACTTGTCCTTTAAATCTTTTTTCTCTCCCCATAGAGATCAAAGTAGAGTCATTTTTGAAGAGCTGTTAATTTTTATTTCTATTTAGTTACCAGAGAAATTACTGGGTATGAAGAGATTTAACATCTAATATTTCAGGGTGACGAGCGCAGTGCAGTGCGGCGCAGGATTGTATTCGCAAGTTCACAATTCTGGCACTGCTACTGTTAGTGGCAGGCGTGACGCTTACCACCAGGCGAACGTCTTGCTTGGTTTGTCACCTGATTATACAAAAAAATATAATGTTGTTCTTTGATCATATATCCAGAGAGCTAGATCCTCCAAGATGTTGTTCAAGTGTAAATTTCAATTTGTTTTTCAATTAATACTCATTTCGTTTCCACTTTTTAACATGAACCATATTGTCAAAATAGTACATTATGATACGAGTGTGCTATGTTGGTCATTACACTAGAGGCGGTATTATGCTCGCCTGCGGGTCGCGCGATAAGGAAGCCGAGAGCGTAATGACTAATAGCACAAGAGTTCCATACGACTGTTTTCATCACACTTGCGAGGAAAAAACAAACTTTTTTTGATAATAATCAACCACACAGCGAAACGTCAACAAACATTTGCGGAAAATGGCGCCCAAACCAGCAATGCGCGCGCAGGTTGACATTTACTTCAGCGACATAAGAACTCTTTGTTGGTATCACAAAAAAACTGTAAGTATTACCCGGCTATATTAAGAGTGCTTCGTATACATACGTCTAATTGCAGTCACGTACAAACTTGACTTTACCGGGTTATACCTATTATAGCACAAGTGCCGTAATGTAAAGTAAAAAGCACGCGTGCGTAATAGCTTTTATTATGAGCCTAAAACCGATGCAATAAGATCCACTTTACGAGCAAGTGTGATGAAAAATACATTTTTTGTATAGTGTTGCATAAAGTTCAAAATCGTTTGAGCATTTACTTACATAAAAGTTAACATTTCTCTGATAACTTTTGACAAAGGTTAGTTAATTTGGCATGTCTTTGAGGCTACTGGGCGGTCGAATGCAAAAAAATAAGAAAAAATCTTAAGTATTATGACGAACAGTTGACAGGATGATTTTATTTGAGTGAGTGAAAGTTTTTCTTAGAATTATTAACCCTTGAACGGACAGGGCTTGTTTTGACCAAGCGAGCAAAGTCTTTGCAACAACTGGCAAAATTTGCTGTCATCTGTGCACATGTTTGGATGTTGGTATTCGCGTACAGATCGTATTTTTCAATCATTCTTTACGTAGCTTGGTATACAAGTACAAACACAATAACAATAAAATACAACAGCAACAACAATATCATAGATTTTTGTTTCGAGAAGTAGATAAAACATTGCTATTGGTCAAGCAATAAAGTTGTAGATGACAGAAACACGGTATTTTCGAGACAAAAGGACAAATTTTCGACGACATTCCAGCAGAGTGGGCACACACTTTGATACATACACTTAAACGTCCTCTAACACTCTACGCACCGAACTTTATGTTTGTGCTGAGGTTTAACACGTCGCGACATCACGATAAAATTTGAAGATTGGTTATAAGAACTATCGCAGATCGCACACTATGCAGGAGCACAGAGGGTCGGATTATTGCGCGACGGATATCTACGAATACAATGTGACCCAACCACAAAATAGATAGGTACAGAAGTCAATCACATGTATGTACTTCACTTTTCATACCTACTCTCGGCGGTTGCGCTAGGGTTGTCGACTTTGGCGGCGGGGGCGCGGCGGCTGCGCGGACGGCCGGCTCGCCGAGCAGTTCCTTATAACTGTTTATAATGAGGAAGATGGGCGTATTTTTTATCATTCTTAAGTAAATACAAACAAACATACATACATAGACTGCTAAAACCATAAACCTACATTTTGGCTTCGCCGTTAGTCGGGTACAAAATAACTTTACAAGATACTGTCCGGCCTAAGTTTTTCGCAGTTATTATTATTATAATTGGATGAAGTTTTTTGACAACATAAATGCGATTTATTTACATTTACATCTTCCTCATATATATTGTATTGAATACAAATTTTGCACAGCTTATACTACAATAAATACCTAACATAAATTGTAAAAATATTACAAGTCCACAAAGTCATGTTCGCTTTTTCGGCGAGGGCCGGGAACCACCGCGCTGGGGCGCTTATTTACCTACCTAACTGTTCAGTGTTACGTTAAAACGAACCATCGAAATACAAGCAAATAACTACTTACCTCTCTGAAACAACTGAAAGTGTAAAAAAACGTCAATTCGCCGTTTAATGTTGAATTTAAACAACCGTCCACTGAACAGTTATAATAATTTCTTTTTGTTGCTCCATTTTTGCACAAAAACGTTCACAGTCGCGTGTCTCAAGCGGACGCCACTCAGCGCTCGCACTGGTTCCCAACCGTTCCGAGACATCGTGTCCGTGATAGGTGTCTATGTGTGCGTTGCTCGAGCGCACTTTTTACGTTGATTGGCTTCTTGTACCTATCTGTTTTGTGACCCACCCTGCAGCGATGCGCTCCGGCCCAGCACAGTGTGCGATAGTTCACATAAAATGTAAGTAAAGTAACTTGAAATCCGTCAAAACGCTGCTCGACACTAATGTGCCAAGCAAGCATTTTGCGTTGCGATGCGGCCCGCTCCGCCTCAATGCGGCCCGCCATAATTTGCTCGTACTTTTAGAGTTAAGAAGGTACTGTGAAAATGTATTCACTACGATTTGGATACACACATCGCGACATCTCGAATTTGTATTGCGACGCTCATTATATTTTCTTTTTTTCCAGAGGCAGAAGTTAAATGAAATCTACCTTTACGGAGTGCAAGCTGCCATTATCATAGCTGATGCTTCTCCAAGCGTACGATCGAGCAAATGGGCCGGCGTGGCGGCCGTGTCGCGTTTGGTTGGTTAACAGCGCGTACGCGTCCGAGGTGACAATGTCTTTATACCTACACTGAGATTCTTCAACTTTTCTTAAATATTAATATTGTAGTTTTGAGATAATATATTATGGCTCTCCATTGACTGACTGCCGACGGCACAGTGTTGCACTGGTGTGAGTTACACACCAGTTTTTAAAGCCTGCAGTTTCTCTATGGCATCACTTGCACGCACCAACTACCTAAGTAGGTATACATTTTGAAACACATTCTCAAAATCTATCTATCATGCTTTTATTTATGAATATTTTAGTAATAAATAAAATAAATAAATAAATATCGGTGGACATTATTCACACAGCGTCATCTAGCCCAAACTAAGCAAAGCTTGTAATATGGCAACTAGATAGCTGATAGAATACTTATATACTTTTTTTGTTTGTATATACATATATTATATTATAATACATACTACACCCAGACACAGAACAAACATTTATGTTCGTCACATAAATTTTTGCCCTGGGTGGGGATCGAACCCACGCCCTACAGCTCTGAAGGCAGACGTTCAACCAACTGAGCTATAAGGCAGCCAACGTTTACGACACGTTACACGTTACCTTTACGTTGACGTTTTTACTGGCGTTTTTCATTTGTTCTGTTCTAACTGTATCTACCATTAATTTTTTATAGGCGCTAATGATAAAGAGGTTAATAGTAGGTAATATAACCTAGTTCTCGTCAAACTACATTCGAATTGTAATTCACGAGCTCTTTGAAGACTCTAAAATCGAATAGTCTTACTACAAGTCACAGTCGAGTGAATCGGTCTATAATCGATATTCGATCACATTACAGATTGCCGGTCCAACGCCTCGACGAACGGAGACGATCCATCATGCACCAGAGCTGAGCGGTGGTCAAACTTTGGGGATGCTGAGCATGCAAACAGGCGAATCGGGGTGATTCGCACCATTATGCAATTCGGAATACGGTGTGAGTTGTTCAAGTGCTCAAGTTTAATATTGAGTTTATTAATTTATTTGACTAGCTATATCCTTCACCGGTTATTCTGCAGTTTTTCAAAATTCATATATGAATTTTGCATATTCCAAGATTAATATGAATTTTATCGATAAATTGATACAGCTGGCTGGAAAAGATGCAGAGCTACTTATGTACATCAGAATTGAAAGAAAGAAAGAAAGAAAGAAAATGTATTTTATTCGAGACAAAAAAATAGATACACACACAAAAGTTCATACAAAAGAAAGAAATTTAAATAATAAATAAATAGTGAGCACCTATATTCTTTGTCACGAAACCGATCCCAACTCAGCGTAACGCTGGTTGCTAACAACCAGCGCTGGTTTTCTGTTGGGACCGGCAGGTGACGTCGCGCACGGTGCGCTGTGCATTCTTACAATAATAATAACATACACAATACCAAAAATAAATAGAACAAACAGAACAAAATGAAAACAACTAACTGAACATACACAAGAAACATCGAATAAAATATACACAAAAATACATTAAACATCTAGAACACATTAATTACTAGGTGGTCGGTATTAGGTGTTACACATTTACTTATATTGCGCTTGTGTCATTTCTTAAACCTTTCCTCACTTTTTTGGTGCAAGAAAATGAATAAGCTTTTTACTGAAACTATTTATACTCTGCAGAATTGTGGAGGTATGTGCGTATGTGTTTTTATAAGTTTCCGCTAGGCTACAGGCAGTGATGTGGTCTTCATACAAGATGCACGCTAACCTAGAAAACTTACAGAATAGGATTAATATTCGCATCTACTATTATACACTAACTAGTAGTTCTGCGAAATCAAATCAAAAATCACCGACAGCAAGAAATTCTATGAAATTGACATAATATGTACTTACAAATACAAATAGTTTATTGATAACACCAAAGTTACACGTCAAATTTAATTAAGTATGTCACAATAAATAATCACTTAATAAAATGAAATAATAATTATTAATTACTTACCAAGTTTTGTCAAGAATAGTTGAAAAATACGACCTGTACGCGAGTATACCGCGAGTGTACTGTAACAACTTGCTTTCATCTTCGAATGTATAAATATTGGTATAGTCGCGTCATGTAAAAAGAACGCTGGCGGAGGCCATTTAGGCGATATCTAATATATTTTGCCATGTACCTAGCAATAAGCAATATACGAAGCTGCGAGCAAAAGGCTAATTAATAATTATTTTAAACAATAGGCCTAGTACTTTTGTGCGCAAGTGTACACATGCGCAAACACACGCCCTCTACTTTCTTCCAGCGTTCTTTTTACATGACGCGACCTACTAATATTTACCAATATGTATACATTCGAACTTTGATAAATTATATGTCTAGATAAACTGATAGATCCTAAACGCGTCGAAAAAATAGCGGTTAACTGTTAGTCTCTTATACACGCACACTATAACAACGACAATGGTGCAACGTGAGTGTAAGACATAGCTGTCATGGCTGTCACGCACACTAGTATAATAATGTTGGCCTGTCATTTTTCGTTCATAAACAGTACGAGACTCTATCTAGACATATTATTTATCAAAGCATTCGAAGATGAAAGCAAGTTGTTGCAGTTGTTGTCGCTTCGCTCGCTCGGTCTATGATTGTTTTTTGCTCGCATCCCTAGATCAGAAACATGGTGATTTTTTTGTAGAATTAGAAGCTGGAGGCAGTAAGGTTTCCTGGATAATATCCCGGAAAATAGTACCTTTCCTGAGTGATGATTCACGTAGATGAAACTACAGAGTGCAGCTAGAGTTAATCAAGGGTTTTTTTTGTAAGTAGGTAATTTTCTGTCAAAGTTTGAGCATCACTGTGGTCGCGGGCGGTCGCGCGACACTCGTCGCGGCTAATTATCGCGACATGATGATTATTCCGAATAATTAGTTGACGCACACGGACGTGCGCACGCACACATGCGCATGCAACATCACGTAGATATGCAACAAAGATGCTTTAGATTTTGAAGGTTTTGAGACATCCCTCATTCGGATCATGCGGTTCCTATTGTTTTTATCCCCGTCACTTTTAATAGAAGTGAAAGTTGAAAAAATTTTATTGTGGGTAAAATAGCATAGTATAGCCCAGCTAAACCGGGGAAAAACTTGTATTTCGTAGATTGCGTGGATTGATGAAAAATGTATAAAACCGCAATATAATCGTAATACAATTACCTATATAATTTTGTGGTCTTTAATTATCAAGGCTAAACAAAGTTTTAGGTGACACATTTTAATTAGCTTTTTAACATCAAAGAAATGCATACAAGTAAAGGTTACGAGACTTTACTTTTGGCGTCCAATTTCTTATCTTCACCATCTTCGACTTTTTGTCGTTAGCCAAAACCAGCTTATATTATGCCGACAACTTCCAAAGATTTGTTTAAACACAACCTTACATCATTACATTAAGATTTATTATAAATGTATTAATAAAATGTGTTAAGTTGGAGTAAACGCAACTTTGTGTCCAGAGTATAAGAATCAAAATAAAATTCATAAATATGTGGGTAGTTCGAGATATTTTGGGAAGGTTGTCATGATCGGTCGACATTTTGACAATTTGGCTCTCGCCGTGTCAGTGGAGACCACCAGGCTGTGTCTCTCACTCGGCTGATCCAAATGATGATAACGATAGCTTATATTACAATTAGTGAGAAAATATTTTGGATATTTGTTGCATTACGATGTGATGGCCAAAAAGTGTCACTCTACTCAGTGGCGGATTTACCAGCAGTTTAAGTGGGCTTGGAGTCTAGGGCGGCATATTTTAGGGGCGGCAAATTTGGGGCCAACATTTATACTAAAAATACTATTTATTTTCCTGCCAGTAGTAAATCTAATCGCTGGGTTGTAAAAATAATCTAGGAACTGACACATCGATTTCCTAGTACATAACCATGCTAATTACGGGAAAAGGATGGTATGATTGAGTAAATAGATACAAATCATAAGTTAAAATTTCACTGAGAAAAATATTATTGTGAACTAAGGGGTAATGATGTCGGTATATACGGAATACGGACGGCAAAATTTTAATAGCCTACTGGCGGCAAATGTGTAAATCCGCCACTGACTCTACTTACAAGAAAAAAATAAACTTCTTGTAAAAAGTTTGCTTTACTGATTCTTTAACAGAAAAGCTAAATCGCTAAGTTATTTCTAGCTTTGATTATATACCCAGAGCTAGATCTTCCATGATTTTCTAGTGAATTGTAACAAAAAACATGAAAATTATAGTGATAACCATAACTAGGTAGGATACTTACAAATTTAAATTAATGTAAAATAAAAATAAAATAAAAATTGTCTGCTCTATTCTATCGTAAACGATAGTAGGAGGAGTATATAGGAGCTTAACTAAAATTAAGTGAAATTATAGAACAACCTCCAAAAATACCAAAAGATAATATTAGTATATAATAATATTATCTTTTGGTATTTTTACATGTGACTGTGATAATGGAATGGACGGGCCCAGCGATGCAAATCGTTCATCATTAAAAAGTCAACACAATCAAGCACACCTAGCTAAAAGTATTACATTTACATACATATTATACATATTACATTTGCCAGGAAATAGATATAGCGGATCTAATTACTGCATGACAAAAAGAGAACACATGTACATGTATTAGAAGTTTGTATTGTCGTATCGTACGGGTCACATGTGGCAAAGACAGTGTATGACTGAAGCGAGTGGAGAGCCGGCGCTCAACATGTAGTCTTCAAAATCCGTGCGCCTATTTCCCGTCCATTCATTTTATAATTGTCGCTGATTATTATATACATAAAAATCATAACTTATTAAAAAAAACTTATAAATTAAGTACTTTAAAATAAAGCTTTAAATATTTTCTTCAATAGTTTTTGCTCACGAAACATCTGGAGAAAAGTTATTACAGAATAAAATGCGGGCAATGCCGAAATTAACTATTATTATTCAACCAAATAGCTATCTCAATAGCACCCAAACAACACCTACACATTAAATCCCATCTAACAAAGACTTAAAACGATGCCGACATCCCCAGAGCGAAAAATAAAGAAAAAAATTAAATAATCCGCCCCAAGTATCAAATAATAAACTTGGTAGCAAGTGAATTTTAAGATCGGGTTGCGTTTCGTTTTCGGCGGTAAAAAAAAAGAACACGTCTTTATATTTTTTTGTATGAGGTTCGTGTTCAAATTCAAACTTGACGGGTAACGTCAGCAGGCGTCCAGTACGAAAGAGGTCGGATGATGGTTTTACTTCGTTAAATAAAATATACCTAGGTAGTTTTTGTAAATTCTGTGTTAAGTTTAACATTTTATTTATCGTACTTACTACGTAAAATTATATACAGTCATGCGAAAATTACATTGTGTTTCTTATAACCTTAGCAAAGAAACTACCAAAAATATGTTAGAAAGGTTGTTAACCTTGGCAAAAAAGCTAGACTGTTCCCTGAAAGCAAAAAAGTGCCGTTGCAAGATTTTCTGGCCCAGCTTGTATAATAGGTACGTATTCGATACGTGGCAAATAGGACGACTCTATCGGACGTATAAAGCTACTATCGGGCTACTATTTTTCTTTGTTTACAAACTACTTTTAATATTTAATTTGTGAAACTTTAAGTAATAAAGATATTATTATTATACAGTCATTTATTTTCATTCTTAAATTTAAGTTTTTTACAGTATAAATACAAAAACAAATTAAATATTATAAAAAACCTAAACCTACAGTGCCGCCGGCAGCCGGGCAGGGCTCAAGCTGCCGGTGGTTAGGGCTGCAGAGTGAGGAACCTCCTGACGACAATGCGTGCCGTGTCAAGTACCACTGCCTTTTCTACCTGACCCTTGACCCAACCATCTAGCGAGAGCCTCTTGAGGTATTGGTCGAGAGTCGAGACTCTTCACTATAAGACCGTTTGCCGAAACGACTATCGGGACAATGATCGTCGAGTCAACATCCCACATGGCGGTTATCTCGAAGGGTACTTGCTGAGTTTGTCCTTCTCGGCTTTCACGAGATTCTCGTCTTGTGGGATGATGACGTCGACGATCATTGTCATTATTATTATAATATTATATATTTATAATTACCTTTATATTTTGTTTTTATATTTTGTGTAATAAATTAGAAAAATACTTAAAATTAAATTTAAACTAACTGACAACTAAACAAAACCTAACTAGTAAAAACAAACCCTACATGTTAAAAAAAACAAAACTTTAAATTAAAGTTGAACTAAATTAAAGTTTAATGAAAGTTAAGTTCAAAATTTAAACTAAAAGCCCCGTAGATGATGGAAAGGTGGCCAGAATGCTGGTGGCATTGCCACCAGCATTATTACATTATTACATTTTATGTAATATTTTATTTTTATGAATGTTGGGGATTTTCGTATATTTTGCGTTCTACATATAGGTCTCAGTAACCTAAAATAAAATATTTTTAATTTAATTGAATTTTATTTGCATTAATAATGTTCATTAAATATCATAATAATTATATTCAAGTTTTTGTGATTTGCTTTTCAACAGTCTTGTTTGCTTACTTTAGTCAGATGGTTTACAAAAACTTGGTGCAGTTATTAAATCGTTCATTTAGAGATGTTATAATCTTTCTTTGCCGAGCGAGATTCTCGTTTGCCACCAGTTGCAACTACTGGGATTCTTCCACGATTGCGAAATGGGCAACTGGGAATAAACAGTGCGAAGCGAGTCTTTACAAAAGCTAGAAAAATTTGCTTTCGTCTGTCCGGTTGTCAGGATGTTGGTACACGCTTATAACTCGAATTTTTCAACAAATTCTGCACACATATTTTAAAATGTCATAGAATTTCTGCCGTCCCGTCATTGATATTTGATTGAACCTCTTTAAGTTAAGCTAACCCCTAAAGGCTTTGGACTTAAAAGTCATTGGACATTTTGGCATTGTTTCTACAAGGAGGTAAGTATGGGAAATCATTAGGCCATTATGCGTATAGGTAATGTCCTAAATGTAAGCACTGTGTCTTTGCTATTGAAAAATGTAAATGTGATAAGATTTCGGCAAGTTCGCTCAAAAAATTTCAAATATTTCCGTCTAATCATTTCAAATGCGGTAACACGATCCAAGATCTCGGATTAACCAAATCATAAAATGCTTCCACTTAATTATGCATTCATCGCGTCCGAACGAAACGAAATACCCCACAACAGGTTACCGAGATAGCACTCGATTTGAGAACATTCGATTTTTCAAACTCGACCTTATTAGCTTTTAAATAAGAGTTGTATAAGCTAGACGTACTGGTTAGATTGAGATGATGATAAAGAAATAAAAATAAAAGGCGGGCTGTTTGAATATGGAACGTCACGTCAAGTGAAACGTCAAATTATGACAGTTTCCGCGCGGCCGCGCCGTGGGCTGCACCGTGGAGCGTTGCTCTCGTCTTCGTGGAATTCTCATGTTTGGGTAAATTAATGCTCCTTTTACAGTTAATTTGATGTACTTAATTAAATACGGATTTTATTTTTCAGGTGGCGTCATCGCTTCTGCTTGCTTTTTGCTGCTTCATTGGGCGGTTTTGGCTGAATAGCTGCGTGATAATTTGATTATTTAAAACTGTCATCAAAGTTATTTCTTCCTTTTAAATCTTTATAGATAAGGACAACTGCACGATTTGAAATTGAGAGGTCGCGGATTCAAATCCCGGGCCCATGTTAGTGAGGTCTTTGTAGTTTAAGTACGAATTTTCATACCACTGGGTTTTCTGGTTGAAAATTTCGTGAGGAAACCTGCACATGTCCAGATAAGGAATTCGATGACGTAGGTATGTGAATCCACCAACCCGCAACAAACTGGGTATTAGTATAGTGCTAAATAGTCCTTATTTGGCGTAGGATATTTTGACCTATACTCTGTTCGTGATGACATATGAACTGAAACGTGGTCTTTAACTGCTGGCCTTTTGGAGAAACTTAAGAGTCACGCAACGGGCAATGGAGAGAGCTATGCTCGGAGTTACTTTGTGCGATAGAATCCGGAACGAGGATATTCGCCCAAGAACCAAAGTTACCGACATAGCTCGCAAGATTTGCAAGTTGAAGTGGCAATGGGCAGGCCACATCGCTCGAAGAACTGACAACTGATGGGGAAGAAAGGTTCTTGAGTGGCGACCGCGATCCGGAAGACGCAGCGTAGGAAGGCCTCCCACTAGGTGGACCGACGACATTGTAAAAGTCGCGGGCAACCGGTGGATGCAAATGGCAGGTTGTCGTACAGTGTGGCGGTCTAAGGCCTTCGTTCAGCAGCAGTGGACGTCTCCTGGCTGATGATGATGACTCTGTTCGCTGAGAATGTCTAACAGGGAAATCGACATAATGCACGTCATTGGTCGCAGGTAACAGACATAGTTATTACCGTATTAATAATAGCTTGGACCGTCCTTTTTACTTATACATACAATTATGCAAGAGAGATCGCCCTATATTTGAATTCTCAGCGAACAGAGTATATAACGTACAAGTAAGCCTAAGCATGTGAGAGTTTCACCAGTAGACTAGACCTATTACGTAGTATTTACTTACTCTATGACTAGACCTACCTAGTATATGTTACCTACCCTATAAGATTTTTTTGTAAGGAACATTATAATAAGCCATGTGTCACGACTTCACGATAATAAATTGTAAGTACCCATTTCCAGGTAAGAAAAATGCAGGATCATGACAAATTTGAAGCAAATGCCATAACAATCGACCTATTATCGATTAAGACGCTCGAACGGTCGGCTTGACATCGAGGACGTCAAGCCATCAGGCTCGTCAAGCCATCAGTTGGTGTTGGGAGACGAGAGCCAAACGGCGGAACAAGCGAATTATGTTATCAAAATAATTTGCTCGGTTGAATAGGCTTTGACGGTGTGGGAAAATTAACCATAATGTCCTTACAGAATTTATAATAGCATCTATTGTCATAGACGGTTTCTAAGATATAGGATGTACTTACCTAAGTTGGAAAACTAGATCCCGCCTACAAGGGAGCAGGCGGGATCTAGTTTATTTCTATTGTAACTTAAGACACGCTACATCTTTGATACACCACGCTACATTTTTGATTTTTATGCCCAGCGACAATGATAAGATGAATGGACGGGAAATAAGCGTACGGATTTTGAAGACTATGTTGAGCGCCGGCTCTCCACTCGCTTCAGTCATACTCTGCCTTTGCGACATGTGAGCCGTACGATACGACAATACAAACTTCTAATACATATAGATGTGTTCTCTTTTTGTCATGTAGTAATTAGATTCGCTATCTCTATTTTCCGGCAAATGTGATATGCATACTTTTAGCTATGTATGCTTTATTGCGTTGTCTTGTTAATTTTGATCGAATTGCAAGCGCGGGGCCCGTCCAATCCATTATCACCGTCGCTGGTTAAACCACGCTATATCTATTAATCTTAAAATAGTAGACAAATATAAGTCATAAAATATACGATTTATGTAATAAATATATTTATTAGACAATTTAAAAAATCAGCATATTAAATAAATTAATAATTGTCACAAGTCTCAATTAAATAACCCACCCCTACCTGTACCTGGTGCAAAGGTGCTCTTATCGCTAGCTGCGTTCCCGCGCTGGATTGCAATGTAGCCATTTTGCACCAGGTATGAACCGGACCGGGAGTCCCTGGTTGTGTCCCTTGACCTACGCCCTATTTCAAAATATATTAAATATATATATATCATCATTATCAGGCAGAACACGTCCACTACTGGACGAAAGCCTCTCCCTTAATAAAGAGGGGTTGCCATAATCCCCACGCTTGGCAGGCGGCTTGGAGATCGCAGAGTGTTACCACCGTTAACTAAGAGGACGCTGCTGCCCGTCCTCCGGTGGTTCTGGATGCAGTTTTAGGACATACCCAGGTACGATATATATATACTCGTAGGCAAAAGATTCATACAAAAATCGTTGACTGTTAACAAAATGTATGGAACATTAGATATTTTTTTCGCAAATGACGCCAACCATAATTATAAAACACAATAACAAGTACGATGAGAAATACAATCTTTCCGTTTCGGACTATTAACAACCTAAGCACCCCAGTAAATCAGATTCTTAAATCTAGTTGACGTAAGCCAGAATAATAGTTAATTCGTCTAAAAACCTCTACTGGCTTTCGTAACGTACATAAGTACAAAATGTCAGAAAACCAAGGGTTGAACGCGGTATATTTCCCAAAACAATAATGGGCTATAAGCCTCACCGTAAGGACTTTATATTCGTAAGGGAAACAGACCGCCTTCCCACACCCGCGCCTCCTGTTTAAATTGAAAATATGGAATAACTTTACTTTGTAAACATCTAAGACGTTCGTAGAGAAACCTAACTTGATACTTCAAGTCGATACCTGTTAAGTAGGCGAGTTAACTAATAGAGCGTATACTACTAATTAAGTAAGTAATTAAGTATCCTATTTTACGAACCTTCAAAAAAACAGATAAGTACAACTAGTTTAAACAATTAAACTACCATATAAAACATAAAAGATTATAAATAAAACTTACAGGGTTACAGGTTAAGTCGACCTAGATCCTTTAGGGGGTTTTAGTATACATCATTATTGACTGATTTGACCTATGGGGATATTTGGGGACCCCCTATCCAAACCTTGTCGTTTTATTTTGCATTTTAGACCAAGGAATACATTACTACGGATTTTAAATGGTTTTTTTTTGTTTTTTAATGTTGGTATATGTTTTTTTGTATTATTACCCGTCAGTAATGATGTATACTATAACCCCCTAAAGGATCTAGGTCGACTTAACCTGTAACCCGGTATAACCGTTTAAAGTACCTATAGATAGTTTAAACAGTCTCTAATTTCGGTTAATGTGGGCAAAATGCTGGCCACGTTGCCCCGCTATATTGCGAGGCAAATTTTTTGGCCCAAAGTCTCCCCGACAAATCCATATAGAACTTACTATTTTAGTGTTTTATTCAAAACTTTGTGAAGCTCGTTGAAGTCTTTTCAAAGAGAATGAAGTATTGATAAGTATTTCTTTCAATTTGAATGTTATTTAATACTTTTTTTGTAGGTCATGTAGGTCTTAGGATGCTTATAACAATAATTCCAGCATGCTCACCTTTTCAGATTTAAAATTCAAATTACAAAAAACATTAATAAATGAGTTTATTTTTATCCTCGTATAAAAGAGAAAGAGGGTCAATATAAATTATTTTTATCGTAAGGAGGTTTTTTACGTGTTTATAGTATTTCAAGTATCAAAACTATTTCTTCCATTTATTAACCAGGAGCCCAATGCACCGATGCGTGCTAACCAAATTACGGCGGTTGGTGAAGTGAACTATGAAAATAGGATTTCTTTATACCCCCCTCCCCCCTCCTCGCTCCTACACCCGCGGCAGTACCAGGTGAGGATTACTAAGATTGTCAAGAAACTGATATACAGACAAGTAATTATTCGTTTTATGATTAGATTTTGATTTAAGATGCAAGATTATAAAATGTATGCGTTTTAATGTTATACGTCACCACGACGTATTTTATACCAGTTTATGTTATCTGTGCTCCACGGTTTCATCCGCGCTGAAAAACGGTAATGTGGTCATGACCTTTTCCAAAGTTTCAGCTAATCTATTCTTAAGGAAAATTGGGTAATCGGTCCAAAATAAGCAAGTCCCCAAGCCGCCTGCCAAGCGTGGGGATTATGGCAGTCCCTCCCTGTTAAGGGGGAGGCCTTTATCCCGCAGTGGGCGCCATCTGACTGATAGTGTAGTAAACAAAATAAAACATCTATTGTTATCTTTGATTAAGCAACCAGTCTTGGTATGTACTTTAAATTCCGATAAAAACCGTGTTTACAAACTATACACTTGTTTGTTACAGACAAAAGCGAAAGATTACAGAAATCCGCCACCATTGCGCAAGCGCGGTAAGCCTCACAAAGAACACCGCAGCCTTCTGATGCTCTGCCGACAAGGGGAGGTTTAACCTCGCTTTGTTATAGATAGTAATGCGGCAACTTTTTGATTGAACTTGTTTGCAAAAAGTTTTTTAAAGCATTTATTGCTTAGGTTTTTTTGGTACTTATTTTACGTTGTGTTGGCAATGACGATATACACAAGCTTGGCGTTAGCATTTCTTGTCTCACTCCGTAGCTTTCTCTCTCTTTCCACTTGTTGAAGTTATACAAATCCAAAAAAATATACATAAAATTGTAATAATTATTTATTTATTGTTCAATGACTAATCATCATTTACATTCATTTACTATTCTTATTTATCCTTTACTAATTATGTACCTAGCTGTAAATTTTCCTAAGAAAATATAATAAAATAAATAAAAAAAATAAAACATTTACACCTTTAAGAAATCAATTGTAGGCTTTCGAACACAGCATGTTTCCTTTCTTCACTAATTTGAGGCTTGTTCCCCGTAAATATTTTACGTCAGAATATACACATGGGAAGATTATTTTCTCCGGAATAACTGGTTTTATAAAATGGTTTTAACTTCCTCGAAAAAAACTGATAATTCTTTTTTTGTGCGTTGGAGTGACGAAACGAGGGAGATGTTTGCCTCGCCTTCGCATTACGTCTGCCCATAACAGTAGCTGTGCCAGAATTGTGAACTTGCGAACAAAATCCTGCGCCGCACTGCGCTGCGCTCGTCACCCTGCTGAGATATTAGATGTCAAATCTATTCATGCTTAGTAATTTGTCTGGCAGCTTTGTCCTTCAAACCAAAACACTGTAATGCTTGCACACTAGTGCTTGGCAATTGAATAACTGGCAAAGGTTTGGTACTTCCCTAGGCGGATTTTGCAATAGAGTTACCATTACAAAATATGATATTTTGATCTGATATTTTCATGCAGAAAACAAATAAATTGCAGTTAGCATTTTTCACGTAAGTTATCCACGTTTTTAGGGCGCCCCCTTGCAGTTTTACCGCATCCTATTATAACTAATTCTCTATAGTTAGCACGGTCATTGAATTAGATTATTGAATATAGCACCATCTTTCAGAGGGTAGGTAAGTTTTCCTGAAACGTGGGTTTTGGACCAAATTACCATTTTACCATTAACGCCCTTTTTTAAAAATTTTTACTCTCTTGTTGAATATTTGCAAAAAGAAGGAATTTCGTTATTGTTTTGCGTTTATAAACACGTAATTGTGAGAAATAACATAAATTGCTACAAAAAAAGCATAAAGCTTTGGTAGAGACGCAATTAGCGCAAAATGGATGCTATACCTAATAAATTATAGTAGGAACCCTCCAGTGGGATAAGAAAGACCGAGGATGGTCCTCCATTAAATCGAAAAGAAAATATAATTAAAACCAATAAATATGGAAAAATACTTAAAAATTGCGAGCTGTTATTCTTATCTGCCATCTATCGGGAGGTAGCGTAGTTGCGAGTTCCCAATGTTAACCTTTTGACCTCTGCGTTCGAGGTACAAATTTCGCATATTTGCACCCTCTCACGACCTCCCTTACAAAACAGTTGTATTGTAGAAGCAACTAGATGGCGCCACAAGTCCTGAAAATTCATGACAACGCTTGGGTCATGCTTTTGGGTCAGTTTCTCGATTTCTTATCGTTTCCCATAATTATCACCATCGCCAGTGCACGTTAGTCCAGTTAGAACATATTCCTCTTCCAATGAGGTTCCACAGGCAAAACTTTTCGCAGATAGCGCCAGCGGCGGTCCGTACGTGACAAAATTAAGTTTTCTTGTTAATCGTTACTTAAATCTATCTGCTCTTGATGAAGGCGTTGTCGATAATTTAGTTCAAGGAAAAATAATGGGTACTGTGCTCTGTTTTAAGAATCTATGCAGCTGTTGACGGCCTGATAATAGATTTGTAGGTTAGATAGCTGTTTATATTTTATGTTGGACAGATCTTTCATTAGCAAGGCAAAGGATTGCTATACTTACCAGTATAATGTAGATTCTCCCTAGTCATTCGAGTCTAATATGGGCAAAACCATTGATAGTTGACTATGGCCGCATCAACAATGCACCACCTAGCGGGAAAAAATCGCAGAATTGGATCCTTTCACGCCACTCAGCTCAGCCGTATCTTCGGATTTTTGCTTCTGGCTTTACCTACTGTGTATTTTATTATTATAAAATATCTTATAATATTCTTTTTATATCTGTCAGATCTCAAAGCGTCATTAGACTACAATTACAATAGCGATACAAACAAAAATAAAACAGTTCAACCCTACCAATTTATTTATAGAATTAAATAAATAAAGGAACTAAAAATATTTCACTGGAGACTATCAGGTTTGTACAGAAATTGCGATAGGAGCGCCCTCCGTCAAGTTTATAGCTAAGTGGGTCTATACTCGCAATAAATAGGATCCCTCCTTGGCTAGGGTTGGACCCTTCGCTTGGCTAGTGATGGGACACGTACGCTTCGTTGGAGTGTTGATAATGTCGATGAAGCGAGCGAGGCGCGGGATCTTAGCCTTTGTTGATCTATTTTTGTAAAGTATGTATGTCGGACTAGAGAGGTGTGTACGTTATATAGATACATTATATGGTAGCAAGCATTTATGTATTGTACTAGGTTAAATGCTATCTCCATTCCGTATGTTCATGTTGTTTACAATTTGTGTATCGAATATAGAAACTATGTACCAGTTAAATCTAGCTAGAACGAGTCCTAAAATGTTATTGGCCGGTAAATATACAAGGACACACACACTCACAAACATTCGCATTTGTTTGGTTTGTTCTGAGCAAGTGATGCGATAATGCAACACAGTAAAATAATATACGAGTAAATTATTTAATGGTTTAATGAACTTACGTTTGATCAGTATCACAGTCTACGATGGAGCACACTTGCCCAGAAGCCAATTCACTCGCGACTTGAAGACACCAGATTGTAATAAAATTAATTGTGATATTAGTAATGATAGTGATAATAATTATTATTAATAAAACCGTTGAATAGGGAATATGCATGTGCTTTTTTAATTGACTGACAAACAAGCTGACTGGCAACAAAACAAATCATCGAAAGTACAATTTTAATATGTGCACAAATAACGAAATTATAAACATTTTAGTTTCAAGTTAGACAGGGAGGGCACTATACTAGGTTTATGACGTCAAAGTTCACGATTCCAAACAAATTCTATACTATGCACAACTGCACGTGTTCTGCTAGAAACAGGACAGATGACTCCCTCCCAAATACTTTGAACGCTTATATTTCAGAACTTTACCAGCCGATTTCAATATTTTTTTCGACGAAAGCATCAAATTCAGTTAAACTCTCCATTTATCTTATTATTTTTAATAATTGAAACATGCATAAACATGCATATTCTCTATTTAGGCAACAGGAATTACTTAAAACTACGGGCTAACATACACACACACTCACAGACTAACATACAAACACAACTACATATTATTGTGTACGTTGCCATCGATATTTGTTTCGCTAGAATCTAGAGTATAGATACTATAAATGCAGGGTCATAGGTTTTGGCAACTGGCTTACACACTTTAACAATAAGAGTTGACCAAAGAAACATAAGCTTCTGCAAAAAAAAAACATCAAATCAATGGCAATATTAATTATAAGCACACGATTTATTTCATTATTCAATTAGTTTAGGTAATTTAGTTGTTCCTAAAAAATTAACCGTCATATACATAAAACGTTAAAAAGTATTTCAAACCATTTTTTGTTTTATTTATACAGGAATACTCACGTTTAATTAAATCGGATACACCGACTATAGTTTCGATAACATCCGGTGACCTTTTTCAAAGAGTGAAAACAGAGCCCGACGCGTATGCAATTGCGTCCTCCTAAGCTCAGACCTATAATCCAAACCTTACCCCCTATCTTACCTTATTACAAACCTATTCTAGTTAAAAATGTTTTGTGTTCATTTTTCAAACTCAAATCGTAATTCGAAAGAAATTAAATACAAACTCTTTTTAACAAAAGTAGGATTGAAATACGTTTTAGCATTTTGTGCATATGGCGGTAAAAGTTTACCATAAAGATCAAATTTCTTTGCACTCATTTCATAAAAATATCGATATTGACTGATCGCATCACTTCGAGGGTCGATTCGATCCCGATACAATTACACTGTGTGTAGATTCGTTACTGCAATATTCCCTACCGGCTAACAATGCCACACAATATGCACCTTATAAACCAGCTATAAGACTCAGTTTGTGACAGCAAAACATCCCCAAACTTTCACCTCTTTCAATAGGAGTTTAAACCTAAATACCTTGCTAGGAAAGCTTTCACTTTTCAGGAATTATTTTAGACGGTCACGCTGAATAGTTTTGGTTTTTAACTGGTTAAGTTTAGAGTTGAATTTTGAGTGGAAAGGGTTGTTTTTCCGAAGGCTTAAAACTCTCGAGCTCTTCGAGGGTTCGAAGGTTTAGAGCCTCCAAACGATAGATGGGACGATTCGATATTTAGCCGATTATAAATGTTGGTAATGCTCTTAGTAAGGTGTGATTTTCGTACTGAGCTCGTAGAAATTTCTAGAAAATAGAGGGTAGTTTTGTTATGCAAAGTCTTACTTATTTGAATCTTCAGTTGTGGTTTATTTACATTTAAACTGTGAGCCTTAATATATGTATGTAAAGATTAAAATTTATCATAGTATTCTACCTATATTCTGTCAATAAAAGTTTTATTTGTTTATTAATAGATGACCCGGTGAATTTCCATCTATATAACCGCCTTGTAGTGGTAGGGCTCTATTTTAGAGTCCATGCGCGGGAAATACCACACTTTTACCAGTTATTCAACTGCCAAGCAGGACAACAGCCAGCTAGACCCACGTTTGGCAGGCGGCTTAGGGATCGCAGAATGCTCGCCACCGTTAACCGAGAGGACGCTGCTGCCCGTCCTCCGGTGGTTCTGGATGTAGTTTTAGGACATACCCATACCACATACCTGCCATCTGTCGTCGTAAAATTTCTTTAGTTTTACTTAACAAATCATAAAAATCTCTTAATATACTTAATATATTATATCTATTGTCTAAAAACCTATTTTGGTTTGTCAACGAGTTCCCGACAGTCGTATAAAAAGTTTATTAACGTAGACTTCTACTGCTGAAGAACGTAATCGCCACACTGTACGACAACCTGCCATTTGCATCCACCGGTTGCCCGAGACTTTCACAATGTCGTCGGTCCACCTAGTAGTAGGCCTTCCTACGCTGCGTCTTCCGGTACCTGGTCACCACTCAAGAACCTTTCTTCCCCATCGGTTATCGGTTCTTCGAGCGATGTGACCTGCCCTGCGCCACTTCAACTTGCAAACCCTGCGAGCTATGTCGGTGACTTTGGTTCTTTGGCGAATATCCTCGTTCCGGATCTTATCGCGCAAAGTAACTCTGAGCATAGCTCTCTGATCTCTCCATTGCCCGTTGCGTGACTCTGAGTTTCTCCTGTAGGCCAGCAGTTAAAGACCACGTTTCAGTTCCGTATGTCATCACTGGCAACACACACTGGTTAAAGACCCTTGTCTACAGACACTGCGGAAACAATTCTTTAATGTTATTAAATATTAAATTAATAATTAGTCAGTGACAGTGTGGTTACAGATTTAAGGCACCTAGTTTGGAAAGAGAACTGGCTAAGAATCGATTCAGTCGAACCATATCGTTAAGTGTTTAGCGACAAATTTTCTAATTGAAGTTGCGGTAGCTTGCCAACCGAGTAAGTACTAGAGAGTAAACAAGTACCCTACCACTACGATATGATCAGCGACAATGATAAAATGAATGGACGGGAAATAGGCGCACGGATTTTGAAGACTAACAAGCCTTACCTAAAATAATCTCGATTCTCTTAGTCACTGCTTAAACTTCTCTGTCTTGTTCTTGCATATTACACATCACGTCAGAGAGAAGATGGCAGAGAATCTTAAGCAGTGACTAACGGTTAAAAAGTTTTTTTAAGTAAGGAATGGACGGGCCCAGTGCTTGCAAATCGTTCAAATTTAACAAGTCAACACAATCAAGCATACCTAGCTAAAAGTATGCATATTACATTTGCCAGAAAATAGAGATTGCGAATCTAATTACGGCATGACAAAAAGAGAACACATGTACATGTATTAGAAGTTTGTATTGTCGTATCGTACGGCTCGCATGTCGCAAAGGCAGAGTATGACTGAAGCGAGTAGAGAGCCGGCGCTCAACATATAGTCTTCAAAATCCGTGCGCTTATTTCCCGTCCATTCATTTTATCATTGTCGCTGGTCCAGCCTATGCCTATTATGTAGACATAAAGAAAAGAAAGAAATTATTTATTTTTATCACACAAGACACTACAACAACAAAAAAAAATTACACAGAAATACAATATAACAAATGAGTAGGTATAAAAACATAGTAATAGTATAAGTACCTACCAACTTGTCATAATGTATTTCTTTTTAAATTTACAAAAATTTTCGTAAGTACTTTCCCTTTACATGAGTGTATGTGTGTTTCTATGTGTGTGTTGTTGTGTAGCTACCTGCACATTTTACTATAATAAAATAAAATAAAGTTTTTCATAGCATCTCTCACTTATTCGCCAGCGAAAAAATGTATCAAAACAAATTCCGTTAACTTAAGCCCAAAACATTATGAAATCCAGAACAGAATGTATACAATATTATTAAAATTGCGAAAATTCGAAAAACAAAACCATTTTTTAAACAACAGTTCGCCTATACATGCAAACAAAGGAAACACAACAAAACTTTCATTCACAGACCGGTTTTAATCAGTAAAAAGTAAAAAACCATTACAAAATACAAATACTATACATCGCACAAAAATATTTCAATCGCGAAAAGAAAGAAAACCGGCGGCGGCTGTAAAATTTTCGATTTCTCAACACGGGCCGGCGGGAAAATGCCGACGGTAGGTTGCCGACGGCTTTCAAATTTCGAACTCTCCCCTCCACCAATCACACAACAGTATACGCCCCGTACTAAACCAAGACAGAAATGAGCGGAAAATGTGCGCGTTAGAAAGAGACGGAGCTCACGCATGTGTTTACACGTCTACGAGGGAAATATGATGCATTGTGTTGTTTTAGTATCGGTTTCTTTTCGATTTATTTACGTACATTTACTTTTAGCGTAAAATAAGAAGTGGATTAACTGGAAATCATGTTCTTTGGTGACATAAATAATAATACTAAGTATCTACCTGTATTTTTGCCATGACATGTTTTTTATTTTATTTCTATTAGAAAATAAATGATCTTACTGTACTGTATTTTTTAGTCCATATTCAAAATGTCAAATGTTGACATAAAACCTACAACAATGTCGTAAATATTATTTATATACGTAGGTATAAGAAGATACACATGGCGTAGTATTTTAATTTACATCTGTGTGAGTTAGGTAGACCGTGAAAGACGTAGTTCTGTGTGTGCGTGAGTTTTCCACTGAAGGGGAAAGCCCGCCATACGCATTGATAACGTCACATTTTGAAAATGGAATGCCCTTTTCAACTTTTTCAATATGCTGATGGCAAGTTGTTTAAAAATAGAAGTAGAATTTAGTTTTTACAAAAATGTTTGGTCGTTGCTCTATGAAAAATTGAAAAACTAGATGAAATATTAATTTGAATCAATTTTGAGAACACAGTTTTTCTTGGAAGTGTAGTTTTTTTATTTATACTTACGTTTAAGCAGCCTGCTAATCAGGTTCCACAGGTATGACTTTTCGCAGATGGCGCCAGCGGTAGTCCGAATGTGGCAAAATCAAGCTCTCTTGTTAATCGTTGCTTATATCTATCTGCTCTTGATGAGGGCGTTGTCAATAATCTAGTCCAAGGAAAAATACTGGGTACTGTGCTCTGTTTTAAGAATCCATGCAGCTGTTGACGGCTTGAAAATAGTTTTGTAGGTTAGATAATTGTTTCCATTTTATGTTGGACAGAGCTTTAATTTGCAAGGCAAAGGATAGCTGTACAAACTAGTATATTATTAAGCAGATTCTCCCCGGTAATCCGAGTCCAATATGAGTAAAACCAATTGTAAAAAACAACAAAATGTATGTGATTGACAGTTGACTATGGACGCATACATTTTATTTAAGTATTTATTATTACTAGAGGTCCCCGCGACTTCGTCCGAGTACGGAAGAAATTCGGCCGCTCCCAAAATTCACCTCTTTAAATCATCCCGAGCAATTTTTAAAAATAACGTACTTTCCATACAACATTCCACCCCCCTTTCCCCCCCTTAAATCGTCCCTGTTTTTTTTTAAATAGCATTTTTTATTTTAAATGAACTAAACAAATCCAAATTTTCGTGACTAAAAGTACAAAACCAAAGGACTTTCATACAAACATCCCCCTCCTTTTTCCCCCCTTGAGGGTAAAATTTCGAAAAATCCTTTCTTAATACACCCCTACGCATCGAGACGAATACACCCTCCAAATTTCAAGTCTGTACGAGCAGCGGTTTGGGCTATGCGTTGTCTGTCTGTCAGTCAGTCAGTCAGTCAGTCAGTCAGGACAGAGCCTTTTATAGTATTAGATTTAGTGAATTGGTTAGTAACTTAATTGTTTGTAACTTATTCGTTGACATGTCCAAGTGATCCAATATGTGCTCCTATGGAAATAAATAAATAGGACTATGACTACGAGTGATGCGGCGTGCGGCCTCCTTGTTGGCGCAGCGCCGCCTTCTTTAGTTCGCGGGCTGACCAGAAGGAAGAAAGGGTTTTTGAGGAGTTTTGGCGGGAACACGGAAAAATCATGTCGTTGCATTCTATTATTTTCTTAAACTTGTGTATTTTCGCGAATTAATGATTTAAAATGGTGGTGTTTTATTCATTGAGTGTTGAATTACATGCACGAGTGTGGGCAAGTGATATAATGTGGTGAAACATGTCTTTTTGTGTTGTTTTCAAAACTCCGTAGAAGCTCATAGTAAAGTCGCCACAACTTTACTAGGGCATGACTTGGACTCGACTATGACTAATTTCGTGTAACTGACTGTGATATCATGACATATTTGACTTGCTTTTCATATAAATACTTGAAAAAAACATAAACTTGACACTGGCAGAATGCACAACGTGCGATGCCAAGAACTAAGAAAAAAAAAAAAAGGGTTTTTGACATTATTATCGATTCGAAAGTTTGCTTGAAATAATTTTAGTTTTCTCTTTATTTTACTCTTGTAAATATTATTAAACATATTGCACTGAATAGTCTACCTTGAATTACATTAGCCACCCCACATTAAGGCGATGCGCCACATAGCGGAAAAAAAACAGTGTTGATCCCCATTGTGTGTTGATAGATTCTATGCCATAGATTTTCTTCTCCAGACGTATGCATGATGTTTTCCTACACCGAAAAGCCAGTACTACGAAATACATCAAGTCAGAGCTCACTGATACGGGCCCGAGATTTGAGCCCGCGATCCCACGATTTCAAGTCCAGCGGTGTTGAATTAGCTTACGAGTACCATGGCTTATTAAATTAAATGTCGTTTAGATTTATTTACAAGTAACTGTAGGTACTACCTAATCTTTATTCATAAAAGACTTGCGGCGATAAATAGTGATTGGATCCCCTTTCCATAATGAAGGCAGATGCAACAACATTATAAATTCTTATTTATTTATTTATGAATGCGCTAATATCGGGGTACATCTCATTATTCAAATGTCTGTCGCATTCATCAACCGACATTGAGGTACTGAAATAGTGCATGTATACTTAGTTGGTAGTAACTGGTACACAAGTATCCACTAAACAACACAAAACAGTAAATTAAAAAAAAATACATAACAAACAACATACGTAAATTTACGTAAATGTAAATGATACATGAAACTCTATCTCGAATAATAATTTTCTTTTTATATCAAATCTAAATGAATTGCGTGAACCACTTTATGTAATGGCGGATGGTGGGGTGACCACAAATAGCATTTACAACTAAGCTCTACTAATAATCCCTACGCCACGGGCTATTGGGAAGTGTATAAACGAGAAAATCCAAAGATGTCACGTTCTCAAAATGACACCATGCCGGACAATGTCACATTCACATGATGTGTTCTCAAAATGACACCATGCCGGACAATGTCACATTCACATGATGTGTTCTCAAAATGACACCATGCCGGACAATGTCACATTCACATGATGTGTTCTCAAAATGACACCATGCCGGACAATGTCACATTCACATGATGTGTTCTCAAAATGACACCATGCCGGACAATGTCACATTCACATGATGTGTTCTCAAAATGACACCATGCCGGACAATGTCACATTCACATGATGTGTTCTCAAAATGACACCATGCCGGACAATGTCACATTCACATGATGTGTTCTCAAAATGACACCATGCCGGACAATGTCACATTCACATGATGTGTTCTCAAAATGACACCATGCCGGACAATGTCACATTCACAAGATGTGTTCTCAAAATGACACCATGCCGGACAATGTCACATTCACATGATGTGTTCTCAAAATGACACCATGCCGGACAATGTCACATTCACAAGATGTGTTCTCAAAATGACACCATGCCGGACAATGTCACATTCACAAGATGTGTTCTCAAAATGACACCATGCCGGACAATGTCACATTCACATGATGTGTTCTCAAAATGACACCATGCCGGACAATGTCACATTCACATGATGTGTTCTCAAAATGATACCATGTTTGTAGTAGTAGTAGTGGTAAGTGGTTGTAGTTGTAGGACTGTACTTGTAGTGGTAGTACTCTACTGCAGAGTCCGCCTGGGGAAGTACCACAGCTTTGCCAGTTATTCAACCGCCTAGCAGTAGTGTGCAAACATTACTGTATTTTAGTTCGAAGGGCAATGTTACCAGAGAAATTACTGGGTATGGAAGAGATTTAGCATCTAATATCTCAGGGTGACAAGCGCAGTGCAGTGCAGCGCAGGATTGTATTCGCAAGTTCCCGATTCTGGCAATGCTAGTTATGGGCAGGCGTGACGCTTACCACCAGGCGAACGTCCCGCTCGCCTATTAACTCAACTGTATTTAAAAAAAGACGATCAAAGTCCCGTTCGCAAGATATCGCGTCGCGTTCTCAACATGTCACATTCGCAAGATATCACGTTCTCAAAATGTCAACATGTTAAAAGAACTTACTTTTTAATCAAGTAGGTTGTTATTTGAGACAAAATTATGAACCTATTGTTTCGAGTACATTGCAAGGTATAATGTAATTTTTGTGGGAAGTCATAGAGTATTTATAAAGAAGAGTGAGCATGTGTAGAGATCGGTATTGCTTTTATTTCAAGCGTTCATAATTAGATTTTCGGATAATATGCTTACCTACCTGTAATCAGTTCATATGCTAATTAGGTTTTAAGCTGTTTAAAAGTGTGCGTGAATGGTATATTTCCTTATCTCTTCTATGGTGCTTAATCCTTCCGTACACTTGAAAGGTGCTTATGGATTTTTTGATCAAACTAGGCTTGCAGATGACCACATCTCGTCTGATGTCAAGCGATGTTGCGGTCTATTTCTATCCTAGACCGCATGAACGCTTCCCTAGAAGGAACTTGACTACTATGGATTTACCAACTTTTCGGGAAACACAGACTTCGGCAGATAGTTCCGTATCTTCTAAGCTGTACGAATAAAAAAAATTGGATTAAAAGCTGTTGATGGTATGTGGGGAAAATTTACCAACGGGTAATTCTTTAGTCATTCCGGTTAGTCTTTCCTCTTTTTAAGTCTTCAAGGTTTTTTTTTACAGATATTCAATATAGAGCGCTTTAAAAATATAGAGCGCTAGACAAATTACGATAAGACACAAGCGCTCAAGCTTACATTGAACACTATACAAGCGACCTAACGTCTAAATTCGAACAATTGTGAACTATATAATGCACGTATAGGTATGTACAACGGCAGTCCGACGATTTTTCACTGTTTTCACTTAGAGATTGTGACTCTTTAGATATTAGCTCAATGTTTAATAAGGTTTTATTCCAAAGTCAAAATTTAAGATACCTTTATACCACATTTCATCTAAATCCATTCAGCCATTTTTGCGTGATTAAGTAATCATCGTCATCATCAGCCCGGAGACGTCCACTGCTGAACGAAGGCCTCCCCCTTAGACCGCCACACTGTACGACAACCTGCCATTTGCATCCACCGGTTGCCCGCGACTTTTACAATGTCGTCGGTCCACCTAGTGGGAGCCTTCCTACGCTACTTACGTCTTCCGGTTCGCGGTCGCCACTCAAGAACCTTTCTTCCCCATCGGTTATCAGTTCTACGAGCGATGTGGCCTGCCCATTGTCACTTCAACTTGCAAACCCTGCGAGCTATGTCGGTGACTTTGGTTCTTTGGCGAATATCCTCGTTCCGGATTTTATCGCGCAAAGTCGCTCCGAGCATATATGTCTCCATTGCCCGTTGTGTGACTCTGAGTTTCTCCAAAAGGCCAGCAGTAAAAGACCATTAAGAAGAAGAAGATTAAGTAATAAACATACAAAACTTTGACATTTAAGTACGTAGTACCTTAGTACCAGTATTATAGTAGGCTATAGTAGGCTAAGTAGGTATCATACTAATATTACAAATGCGAAAGTTTATCGGTTTGTTTGTTTGTTATTCCTTCATGCTGAAATGGCTGAAAGTATTTAGATGGAATTCGGTATAGAACAAATAAAACATACTCTGTAGTCCAGGGAAGAATGAAACGGCGGGATCAGATGGTATGTCAATATTACATAGTTACAACAGTAACTACTAAAAACGAACTATCTAAACTAACAAATACGTAGAAAAAAAAATTGCAACTCTTTTGTAGATCAATAGCATGGAGTAGCAACTTAAAACCGCACAAAAACGCTTCGGTTTGCGGAAGACGTTCGCGACAAATTGCCTGCGTCCCGTCTAATCTGTAACCTATCGCTGAAAAGGATTCTCCTCCTTTTTTAATCCATAATTGAGGCGCAATTCAAAAGGTTAAAGCGGATTGAATGGTAGTTAATAAAAAAAATTGGTGAGGTTTCATCTATACAATTTAGATTTTCAATACAATATTAATTTATTCAATATGTGAAGCTAATAAATAGTGTAATATAATTTCATCTCCGTGCCCTATACGCCTAGGTACCTATAACTACTTATACAAACAGATATTTTAAAACCTGATTTCTCTTACATAAGCATAATATTTTGATTAATATATTATAAGGCATATCTTTTGTCAACTATAGACATCGTTGACGTACAGGACCCGTTAGTACTTTTCAAGTATTGGTAACATTGGCGCTCAAAAGGTTAACAATAATAAATAAATATAAATAAATATTAGTCTTAGAGGATTTAGATCCGGTTGGGTATTTAATCACTGATATTAGTAGACACTTCACTCAGCGCCATCTTAGCCCCAAACTAAGAAAAGGCTGTAATATAGGAATGGCTGACACTGTTTTTTTTTCGCGATTTCAGGTTTGTCCCCATAGTAAATTCAGTATTGTTGAACCTTTTTGTTACTACATTTTTGTAATTACATATTACTTACCTATGGTAAACACAACAACTGGATTCCAGACACAGAACAAATATCTATGCTCGTCACATACATTTTTGTCCTGGGTGGGAATCGAACCCACGCCCTACAGCTCTCAAAGCAGGCATTGACTGAGCTATAAAATGACTATTCTCCCTTCACTTACACCATGCCATCTAATCTATCGGCACGCACAAAGCGTCCGTTACTTATCCCGCGATGCTGTGAGTCGCCACTGATGCATGTAAGGCGGCGCAGCTGACGAGCCCTGATTTATGGTGAAATATGGCGCTGTGTGGGTAATTATCTGAATGGATAGTTTTTGTTTAGCAAACTGGGGGCGTATGTGTCTGTAAATAAAGGTTGTTTTTATACGCATTTTTGCTGAGTAGAAGATGTGAACTAAGTAATGAAGAAAATAATATAAACAGCCAGTTTGATTTATAAAAATGTGCGCCGTCTTTTTACTCTAGTGTGTAATATTTTGCACGTGGTTAGCGATAGTTTTTTCTTTTTTTTGCGTTTACCATAGAGTTAAATAGACAAGAGAGAAACTGTAGAACTTACACCTCAGTAGTAATTAGTATATACTTATTCTATCTGTATCTTACTGGAAAATGGAGAAATTACTGGTATAATAATGAGATATTTAAAATCTGGAAGTTGTCACAAAAAATGTAAAAAAGAAATTTGCATACATATGCAACATATTTTAGTCTATTCTTTTAGCCTTACAGCCCAAATAATACCAAGATTGTTTTATCATAGAATCAATAACAGGCCACTGAATCTAAAAGCCCGTTAAAATAAATAAGCCTCTTCGATATTTTCGCACAATGGCGTCACGGTGCTCTATACGCAATGTTACAAAACGCACCAAGAACAATCCCTTACAAATGCGAAACTACAGAGAGAATCTATCGGTGCGTAAATTAAGGATCCGACGCTATTCAACTAAGGTACAAGACCATACAAAAAAAATGTATAAAAATGTTTAGCTCCGTATCTAGATGTCCCGCTGCGGTACCCCACATTGTTCTTAGACAAACACTTTCTTCAGTAAAAGCTCTATTTATTTTTTAGTAAATCACCCGCGGTTTCTATTGTCGGAAAGATTTTTGATGGTTGAATTAATTCGTTGAAAGTCTTACGTTGTATTGTTCGTTTTACAAACAAGAAAAATCGAACGTTTGACCTTTACGCGTAAAAATGACGACTCAATCATAGTGTAACCGGGCGTATCGAATACCGTGACATGGTATCGCGAAATCTCACAATAACTAAGAGCGAGCGTGAAATTAGGCCGGTATAAATTAGGGCTAACTCATTCTTGGGCTGAGCGGCGTGACGATGCCGCGTGTCGGCCATTGTTGAAGCGCGGTGGTGGCGTGCGAAAGCGTTTTGTTGATTTTAGCATTTAACGAGTTATGACGTTCTACCGATCGGCGGCCGATGATTCTTTCTAATGATTGCGTGTGACTGACTTTATTAACATTTTGTGTGACACAACTTGTGTCACATGTTTGTTTTCGTGTGTAATTTTGTTAGTCGCATGGATGCTTCATTTCACGCAGAACGAATCGCGAAGGAGTGATTAGGTAGGACATATGATTTAAATATTAGTAATTATAGATGGGTGGGAAATATTTTCGCTTGATACCATTTTTAAAACCGGCCTCATAGGTTTTTACTTGAATAAGTAAAAACGTAATAAGTGGTTCAATTTCAAAGATTTAAAACTTGGAAATTTACTTGTCAGCTAGTCAATACTAGCTAATGTCAAAATATTATACTAGTGGAGCAAAGTTTGGTCCAGTTAGTTTTCGTATGGGTGACCGTAAATTATTACTTACACGCATCTGTGCTCTCAAGTGTATACAGGTACATAATAAAAGACCTAAATTTATTATTATAAATGCTCGCGGTTGACTCACCTTTATACTGAGCTTTCACACCAGTGTTATAGTAAAATTAAAAGTGACAAGTGTCAAACTACCAGTAGTAATACGGGTAAAGAAAAACTTCCCGTGGTACTACTGGATCGCTTGGGGCATATATTACGGGGTATTGTTTTACCCGTGGTACTACTGGTAATAAGACTAGTAGTACCACAGGCAATAAACGGTACTTAAGCCATAATAAAACATGTTTGAGATCTACGTACAAAAAAAACAGACGTCAGTTTTGCAGTACATTCGTACAAGCTAAACTATAAACGTAAACGGAATAACCCTTAATTTTACAACCCGTTCCTGCTTACCCGCCAAACCATCACAGTACCTAGGATATTGGACATAAACCCCACACTGGGCACTAAAATATTTTATTCCCAGTTTACGACTTACCACGCCTCACTGAAAGAAAAAGCACCTACATTATACTCAACGGGTACCTTACCCGTTTCAGATTCCTGAATGTAAGATTTTTTACAACATAATTTGAAATATACCTATTAATCCAACAGGAAAATCGTGAAAAACGACTGTATTTTTATTAAAGTAAGGACAATCCATAATATTAACAAAAACTTCAACGTCCAAAAAATACCCATGTCAAATCAAATGCGTAAATGAATTACATTTTTAACCAATAAACAATCTTGCTAAATGAAGTCATTTCACACTTTTGTGTGTAAAGTGTAATATGTAAGTTAAAGTTTGCCAACTAAAATAAAGAATGGATAGAATTGATTATGAAGTTTGCATTATTGTTATTTACAAACGTAATAAAATTGTTATAAAAGTATATTTATCTCAGAAATAAAGTAATGTCGTCATAAAAATAGCCGTTAAATAAAATATGCCATCCAGATAAGTACGAAAGAGTAACAACACTAAAATATCAATAAAAAGAGACCTATATATAAAAACTGAAACGAGTATATTACATAAAACCCACATAACTATTGTATCTTTAAAAAAGATAGAGACTTAAGCACTTTGAATATTTTATTTAGTGTTTAAATAAGTCGGAGTATCCGATTTAATTAAACGTGAGTATTCCCGTATAAATAACACAAAATAATAATTAAATACTTTGTTAAAATTCAACAATCTCTCCTTAATTTTGTTTTTTGCAGATAAGAAAAGTAGATTGATGTTTCACATATTGGTTCAAAAAATTACAATAACTAATGTTTGTTTGTTTAAATTTACAATTTATACTGAAACTTTTTTATGTAATTTGTTTTACTGTGTTTTGTCACTGATCATAATTGAACAAACATTATTATAAAAACGTAAATAAGTATCTGCCAACTGATTACAGACCAAACAATCACCAATATAACGCGTTAACACTACCTACGAGCATCATTCAAAGAATCAAAAATTTTAGACTGGTATCACACGACTGCCGCTTCAAATGTAGGCGTCCGTTCAATGTGGTCGTACCCTACCGTGGTCGGTGTAGTAGTGAGGTGTGTCTGTGTGCGTCACCCACCCCAGGGTGAGCGCGCCCAAGCCCCGCCCTGTCATGCTCACACGGCTGACTTGGAATCAGATGGCTTGGCCAGTCGCAAGCCAGCCGTGTCATCGTGAACGGATCGCAGCTTCCAACCTTCCATACACCATTCGATGATTACGCGCTACACTGACCACCGAAACTTGTCAAATTAAAGAATTCCGGTTTGCGTGATTTAGACTTACAATCGGACTGTGATTTTTGGTTTAGTTTTTTTTTGTTTGAGTGATTTTTTGGTGTTACGGACTTGTGGTGTTTGGTGTGCGTGCCGCCGATTTCCATTAGGTAGGTGGTATTTCTTATTAAACAGTGTTTAAATATCAAAATGGATTAAAGGCAACGTTTTCAAGGAGTGCTTCGGATGCGTTACGAAATTTGCACTACGGAATCTCAGACAATAAACACTCAGAAGCTATAAAAACAAAACAGTGAAATTGGCCTAGAACGATGATATCCGTTGATGTCCTAACAAACTTCCATTGTACAAAATTGTGCTAAAATTGCTTCGATCAAAAAAATAGTTAAATAAATATACTTGTGTACAAATCAATGTTCAATAATTAGAATTAAAAAAAAAACACATTTTAGATAATCTGAAAAATTTAACTAGTATAATATTTTTGTGCGTGTTTCTGTGTATGTGACTCGGTCAATCAAAAATAATAAATTTCACAATATTTAAAAGAGCAAGAATGTCATAGATCTATTGATAGATACCTAAAATGAAGTCAAATTACAAACTGAAAATAGCAACATTTAAAAAGGAGTATCTTTTAATAAAAGGGTATTCTTTTTATCGATAAAGTGATATAATAAAAGCAAAATGATAACGAAAGTGTCTACCTGTACCTTGACAAAGGTTCCCTATAAATGTAATTTGATATTTTTGTTTGGCTCTACTAACCGGCGGTTTTTTGGTGTAATTGAGTCATTTAATATCTTTTGTATGTGATAATTTGTAAAAGTAAACATTTGGGCGTATTGTTAGTTTTTGCACTGTTATTTGATACCCAAAAATAAAATAGGCCTAAACTGGACCAACAGAATTAAGTGAATTGTTATTATTTCGATATTCATTGTTATTACAATTACATTTTAACTAAGGCCAAAATAGATTGATAACATAACAGAAATGAAAAAACTGTTAAAAAAAAACACATATTACATATGTGAAGCTTTTAATAAAAAAAAAAAAACATATTACATATGTGAAGCTTTTAATTATTTTAATGTACAAGCAAACGACAAATGGATTGGTTTTAGCTAAATTCACACATTTAAGCTACAAGCGGTAAAGATTTTTTACGTTAGCAAAAACAATTGTAGGTAATAGTTGCGTTTTTGGTTAGCGGTAATTATTACAGCAAAAAAAATTGCCCTTATATAATGAATGTTGCAAGCTTAATATACTTTTTATATTTATATAAAAACGCATTGAATAAACAGAATTACCTAAATAAAATATATTAAAACTCTTACTCGATAAAAATAGCACTACCTCTAGACTCTCCTCTCAAGTTTAATTTAATAATACTTCTCAATACTACACATATTATTTATTCTTTGATAGATTCTTAACTCAAATACACATTGCCAATTTTAATTCACTAAAAAGCAAACTCGAAATTCAAACGAAATTGAAAACATCTTTGAGTAGCCGTCTAACAAATAGAGCTGGGAGCTTTTGTGCTTCAAACTCGTAATTTCGTTAAATGGAGATAGTACGTTTGCATTGTATGCGGCGGATAATTTTTGCGGTAAATGATACTTGAGGGATAATAGATGACAGTGACGTGGATCGCAGTTTGTATGTGTACGCTGTACGTATGGCAAACAGAGTTCAATTTGAATTTTTCGGTAGAAATTATATTTGTTTTTCTATACGAATAATCAAATATGTACAAAATACTTGAAACCATATTTTTTTATTTAAGTAAGTAAGTATATGGGATTACTCACATAACACATAAAGCAAATGTATAATGATATATATATTTATATACATATATATCAAATGCATTATTAATTTATTTGTTTCAACATAAATATCTATACTTGTATAATAAAAATTAAAATAAACTCAAATAATACCTAATAATAATTTATTTTCATTAATACATCGTTATAAATCAAAAAGTCAACGTCAGAAATAAAATAATAATAATAATAATGTCAAATATCAATGTCACATATTAAAGCCTTAAACTAAATAAATAACCCACCAGTAATCGTACCAGGTGCAAAGGTGCCCATAACGCTGGCCGCGTTGCCGCGTTGGATGCATTATGAATGCATTATTATAAATATATATATTAATTATTATATTTGGTTTAATAATCCGATATAATGTCTAATGATGAACAAATGATGAGAAAACAAATAAAATAAAGCACAATAATGAACACAAAACACTACTCAGAAACTCACTCACTCACTCACTCACTCTCTTTACTCTATCAGAAATGCCAATTTATGCCATATTCGTCCCGAGTCTTAAATTAAGCCCAAGACATTAAAAAGTATTTTGTTCGTCCCGCATGACAATATTTGCCCCGCATACCAAAATTATTATTTGTAGGTACTGTTGTTAGCGACAAATGTATAATTTATCCCGATATTTTTTAATTCGTGTCAAAAGTTTCCTATTTTTACTAGAGTAATATCTAGTTCAGTGATATTACCATCAATTTAACATAAACTTGTAAGATTCGATTTCAACTGTTTGTGAAAAGTAAGCTTTTGACTTGAGTAAAATATCATAATAACAAAAATTACAAATTTTAGCGCACTGTCAAAGAGTCACTAAGAAATATCAATAAATATCGGAATCAGTTCAAGCGTGCCGACAAAGTGATACAAGAGTGTCACTAGTCACTATAGAAACACTATTGTGCTATTATTTACACTCCAAAGCCATCATTTTCGAGTGTTGACATGCCTATTATGAAACAACTCTCAGGGGAGTCTCGCTCACTTTGACATTTTTTTCACGTATTAATGACATTTTTGACAAAGAAAGACATGACCATGGTGCAAAAATTTCTCACCATGTCGTTACACGGTTTGAAATCGATTTTGCTACTATGGGTGACTTTTTGACATCTTTACTTTATGAATGCGGCAGCTTCAAAGCGCAATGTAGGCCAAAATAATTTTACTTTTCTTTCTTCTGTAAAATACAAGTGGGCATCGGACGAGAATTTGTATGATAATCATATTGTTACAACTACTAGCTTCACTATGTTTAGGATTTTTTTTCTTATAAAAGTTATGAGACAGACGAGACACTCTCCTGATAGTTAGAGGTAGCTCCTGCCCATGACCATTGACCATTGCAACGGTGCCCAAAACTTTGACTATCAAAACTATACTAACAATTTTAACAGATTATTATTTATGTACTTATGTGTTAAAAGGTACATATAAAAACTTCGAATTTAAAAAATATCTAACAAATTAAAATAAAACAAAAACATCAGCCATATTTAGCACCTTATAGTATAAATAAACTCTACATTCAAACATCTTAAAGATGTATTAGTTTTAATAACATAATCTTCTTACATTTGATGCTGTACCGACTCCCCGTGCTACCGGTGCCCGGTCAAAAATGAAAAAAAAAACTCGAAATTTAAAATAAAATAATCTGTGATGGGCTCAAAATAACACCTCTTTGGTCTCAATGGCTTCACCCTTCTTTCGATGAGGCTTATTAAGGATTAAGATATAGGTTTTTTTCAATGTAAAAAGATTTCCATGTTTCTCAGTTATACCCTTTTTATTTTCGGCATGCGATTTGAATAAGATGTGGCGTTTAAAGAGTTAAACTTTTGGAGTTTAGCTGATATAATATATTAAAAGGATATTTAGGGTCGTAATTAAATACGTTGCTTTCTTAAGGAACTTTTTTTAATATACCTATCTTTAACAAACGTTTCATAACTACTGTGCAATCCAAATGTAAAATATTGCAGTTTAGGCCTTTTAGCCATAAGTTTAACAAATATTAATTAGCTTTGAACAATTTCAGGATCTTTTTATCGGGGTTGCACTTACCTTTATCAAACTAAGTATAATTGTATACCTACAACTAGCTTAAGCTGCGCCACATACATTTTCCAAGTCATTATCCTACGGGAACCACTTATATTTTCTCGGGATAAAAAATTTGTAAAATTATTTTATTAATACTTAATTTAAACAATCTCTATTTCGAATTTTATATAAACCTGATGAGTTATTACAGTGAGAAGTAACAAATATACTTACACAAAAACTCACAAACTTTATTATTAGTGTGATACATTATTTACGTGCGATATGTTTGTATCAGGTGTTACTTTGCAAAAGTTCATTTTAAACTAACTATTTAGTACACACTAGCGTCCAGTCGGTGAATAACCCATTATATCAGCCTCGACTTAGTGTTTTTTAAGACTATCTAGTGACGAGACGAGCAAGACGTTCGTCTGGTGGCGTCACTCCTGCCACTAACAGTAGCAGTGCTAAAATTGTGAACTTGCGAACACAATCCTGCGCCGCACTGGACTGCGCTCGTCACCCTGAGATATTAGATGTTAAATCTCTTCATACCCAGTAATTTATATGGTAACATTGCCCTTTAAACCGGAACACAGTAATGCTTGCACACTACTGCTTGGCGGTTGAATAACTGGCAAAGGTGTGGTACTTCCCCAGGCGGACTCTGCAGTAGAGTCCTATCACTACGAAAACCTGTTGAGAAATTTCTAATATCGTATCTAATAGAGTACAATATTAATAAGGAACACAACTATTATTGTTAATTTTCCCTAAACAATAGTTCTTAACATGATAACCTAACATGAAACAAAAATAATTTTAACTCGAACAAATTATTTATTAAATCTGAAATAAACAACACAATAATTTGATTAATAGATTTTTAAGTTTGTTAAGGTAGTTTTTATTCATTAGTCAATATACCGGGTGTTAGTTTGAACACCGTTATCCTTCTAGGATATCATTGTACTCATCATTATAAACAACTTTTACTATGGGGCCAACCCTGAAATCACGAAAAAAACAGCCGTTCCATACAAAAAGGTACATCGATCTTGGACAAAATGTATGGATCAGCTGTTTTTTTTCGTGATTTTAGGGTTGGCCCTGTAGTAAAAGTTTTCATAAAGATGAGTACAATGATATCCTAGAAGGATAACGGTGTTCAAACTAACACCCGGTATATATTATATAATAAGTTTATTGTGAAACATATTATATAATTAATAGTTCATAGTTCTTTTTTTAAAACAGAAGATGTTACATGTCAATAAAATAAAGTTTAAATATACTCATACAAAAAAAAACAATTATAACATTATTTACCTAGCGTAATCGGGAGGCCACTCGCCTGTAAATCTTGAGATCGCAAGTTTAAACCCAGGCCCGTACCAATAAGTTCTCTGTGGTTAATTTTCATATGGCTATAATGGCTTTTTGGTGAAGAAAAGCATCGTGGGGAAACCTGGATACGTCCGGGGAAGAAATTCAATGGCGTATGTGAATCCACCAAGTCGCAACAGGGCCAGCGTGGTGAATATGGCCCAATTGCCCTTCGACATTAGGCCTAAGTCCATAAATACGAGTTTAGTTGAAAAACCGTAATTTTTTGTAGATATAAACAAATAAAAAATAAAAAATAAAATACTGTAGGTGTCCATTTTGTGAAAATAAAAACGCGTTTGTACATATGCTTTTGTATATTTTTAAGAAAGCTTCCTAAAGCAGTGGACAATTAAACAGGCTGATCACGCGTATATACGGCGTGGAGCTATGTAGGGTTAATGATCAGTAACCATAAAAATAAAGTTAAAAAAAAGCGAAAAAACAGTTGATCCATACATTTTGTCCAACATCGATGAACTTTTTGTATGGAACATCTGTTTTTTTTTCGCGATTGTATTTTGTTTTACATTATTTTTATGGTTACTGATCATTAACCCTACACGTGTGTTAATTTAATGTCGGCACACTCTAGCGCCACGCTGTATTTGCTTTATGCTATAACATAATATTATATTACCTGTATACCTATTGTTTTTTTTATACTGTCAAGTGACGAGACGAGCAAGACTTTCACCTGATGATAAGCGTCAAGCCTGCCACTAACAGTAGCAGTGCTAGAATGGGAACTTGCGAACACAATCCTGCGCCGCACTGCACTGCGCTCATCACCCTGAGATATTAGATGTTAAATCTCTTCATACCCAGTAATATCTCTGGTAACATTGCCCTTCAAACCGTGTTCCGTGTATTGTGTACCAATTCAGCCTGTCACTTAAGACAGTAAGATTACTTATAAGTACATATCTAATACACAAGCCCATACACTCGAGCCCCTACCAGTCGGTACCCAGCATGCTGGCGGCATTCATAATAATAAATATCGGTGGACATTTCACACAGCGCCATCTAGCCTCAACTACGCAAAGCTTGTACAATGGAAACCAGATAGCTGATAGAATACTTGTCTTATAAACTATTTTTTTGTAAATACATACTTATAATACATTGCCAGTTTGACAGGCTATGCTTTATAGACAACAAACATTTTAAGTCCAACATTTTCTTTGAATTATAACTGTTTCATATTTTATCAAAGCGTACCAACCATTTGAAAGAGTGCACTTATTTTTTAAGTTGCAATGTCAAAGGGGACTCTTCCTTTTGACTAAGCTTTAAAAATACACTAAATACACGCTTTCAAAACTCTTTCAGAACATATAATTAACAGAGACGTCACAGGTTTTAGATTAAATGAACGCAATCCTGAGTGCGGCCCTTTGACGTTTGAAGTGTCATCGTACATGCGTTGGGTTTTATGAAATTCGTTTTACATTTTCGGCGTCCTGTTTAGAAATGTATGATGCATTTTTAAAGTGAAAATTGTTGACGAAAAGTCTGTTTGGTGATATGTTTGTCCTGCTTTCACGCAATAATACTAAGTATTATTGCGTGAAAGCAACAGATCGTTTTTATGCGCTTGGCATGAATATACAGGGCTACGCGGAAAGATATAACTAAGGAGACAGGAGGTCGTTGTACTCATTTTTGTGAAAAACATTTACTACGGAAAGGAAATAAAAATAAATAAAAAATAACTCATATAAGTACCTACCGTTCCGTGTGTACCTATCCTTTACGGTATTTTTTAATTTCCATAACAATATATTAGAATTCCACCAGGGAGTTTCACATTACCAGAATAAATATGCTGAATGATTCGGACCTCCTTGGAAGCGCTTTTGCTATGTTTGTCTCACTTTAATACTTAAGAGAAAATGAGACGAAAGATGTAGTTATAACTTTCCATCATCCATACACATTTGTCGATACGCGAATGTTTTTTTCGCGGATTTTTAGTCATACATTTGTCGAAGATACATGTTTTTTGTAATGAAACGGCTGTATTTTTTACGTATTTGGGGATGACCCATAGTAGATGTTAATAAATAATTTCTTTTCGCCTACTGACTAGGCCCTAGTCGTAGAGTGACATAGACTTTTCATTATGGAAAAACAAAGAAATTACTGGGTATTAAGAGATTTAACATCTAATATCTCAGGATGATGAGCGCAGAGCAGTGCGGCGCAGGATTGTGTTGCAAGATCACACTTGTGGCACTGCTACTGTTAGTGGCAGGCGTGACGCTTACCACCAGACGAACGTTTTGCTCGTCTCGTATTATTGTAGTAAAAGACAAAAAAAACAGTTCAGTTCGATACCTCCTTAGGAATAATCGAAGTCAAAATGCGAGGTGTAACCAATAAATCTAAATTATAACCGTCAAGTTTACAAAATACCTAACCTAATCTAGACCGCTACCGCGTCAATTAGCGCCAAAGCTACATTAGTAATAACAGTAAATGTATCTTACGGATAATACCTACACCAAAACACCAGTTCATCAAACCATACAATTCATACATCTATTCCATACAAGCCATACATCTACCCATCCATTCCACACAATAACTCATCTACGCCGCTACCGAATATTGCCTAAAGACGCCGACTCCATTCGGTACTGTCAGAACCGAAAATAAATGACGACCTCGCAATGCCTGTACAGTCAGCACAAAGACCCGGCCGATTTGTTACATTGATTTAAAACTGACGCGTACCGTCAGCATAAAAACTCACAGGTAGTGCTAACTGGTAATATATGAGCTAGACAGATATTTTTCTCTTTTTCCTTGTGAGAGTGTTACGGCATCGCACGTTATACATTTGCCTCTACTAATAATTTTAAAGTTGTCCAGTAAATGTTATAATAAAGTTCATATTAAGTGGAGCAAGTGGCGGTTTATGGACTTAAATAAATAATTACCTATTTAATTCATTAACACGAAAATATATCATCCTCTGAAGCAACTGGATTCCCAAATAAAATTACAAAAAATATAACATAACCTAACATTACAACCGAACCGTATTGCGGGGCGATAAAATTCACAGTCGCGCAGCGTTGGTAGCGTTGTCTATTCGGTCCCACAATAAAAGTTACGATGCGGCCCTAGATCCGCGGATTTAGTTTGCGCAGACCACGATTTTAAACATAATCTGAACAACAAGAGAAAAAATATTATTTACAACACATTTTCTCAAAAAATGCATATACGAAGCCTGCGTACATCTTTCGAATGTAAAAAATTACGCATCATACAACGGAGCGTGCGGTAAAATAGGTACTCTCATATAAGTACCTACCGTGCTACCGTCTTACCCATTACGGTATTTTTTTAATTCCCATAAAAATATATTAGAATTCCACCAAGGAGTTTCACATTACGAGAATAAATATGCTGAATGATTCAGACCTCCTTGGAAGCGCTTTTGCTTGCGTTTGTCTTACTCGTCTCATTCTCTCTTAAGTATTAACTTAAGAGAAAATGAGACGAAATATGTAGTTATAATTTTCACCACGCGTACGTGGCGCTATTTGCAAATTCGCGCCATTTTCTTATTAGAAAAGTCAAAGATATTTTTTCTTCTTTACTCCTAGGACGATTATGGCATTGCACGTTGTGCATTTGCCAGTGTCAAGTATTTAGTTGCGACTTTCCGACTGATATTTATAAACAAAATAATTAAGTTTGTTTCATTATCTGTTGTACTGTTTTTTTCACAAAAAATTGGTAAAATGTCAATTGGTGTATGACACACGTGCAGAAATCGATATTTACAAACTCGTGACTATAGTAAGCCCGAAACGAAGAATTATAAAAAGGGACCGAACTTAACGCTGCCTATTTAAATACTTATAGGTACTAAAAACTCTTCATCTAGAAGCTTACGACATTTGCCGTATTCGTGGCCTGATTAAAACATACAGAATCATACTTACATAGCACTAGAGCAAAATGTCTGCTCTCTGCTGATATGCTTATTAAGCCCATTGTTTTTCCACCTTTTCTGCTATCCGTACAGTTTGAATGCACTACCGCACTGCCTCGCTATGTCGGCGCGATAAATCAATCTACCATTGTGACGGAACATACCCGTAGTATCTTCACTACAACACCACAAATAGAGAAAAAAAAAACAGTAATGATGAACTAGAAAAAAGTGTTATAGCTGATTCAAACTTGCCTTCGACTAGAATTTCATAGTTCAGATATTTTTAAACATTGAAATGAATGAAGTTGCGAAATTGAATGATTGTACACTTTTGCCTGACTGTAACAAAATATGTTAAAATCAGGAAAATCTTAGGAAAATCATACTTTTCAGGCCTAATGGAGGGTGGAGGAGTTCGATCGATCCAAAGTTGAACACTAGACAAGACTCAGCCAATATAAAAAACCGCGATGTAAAAGCAAATACAGTGCAAAAACAATGATAATTAATCAACGGAACTTTTCGCGATTTTCTTTTCCTTTCAAATTTAGTAGGGGGTAGGTATCGTTCCCCAAATGAGAGGGTCCTGTTTTAAAAAATCACGTACAGTCATAGCAGGTTTTACACGGTTTTTATGAGATTGTGTTTTCCCAAAAAAAAATATTTGTATCTATAGTATGTGAGAAGTGAACTAACGATTTTGTAATCTTTCTAAAAATTTTAGTATCGAAAAAAATTATTAACAAAACACCTGTATTTTTACACATTACAACAATTTTAATCAATTTTTTTTTCCGAATTTAACAAGAAAATTTACTAACTTATATAAATAATATAGTTTGTCACGAACAACGCGCATAGTTTTGATAAAATATTTATATTATGCTTGTAACAAATTAAAAATGGGTTTGAAATCTCAAAAATCGAATCTAGGCACGAATCTGCGTAACTGCCATATTTTTGCTCCGCTAAATATGGCCCTATCTCATTCAGCTTTAGACTAATGATTAATCGCAGTAAAAAATGTGCTTGAAACATAGATGTGCGTGGCCTTAATAGATTTTTAGGTGGCTTATTTTCGAGTGTTTTCGTATAATTGTCGATTTAACTAGGTACAACAAACCACATAAAATTAGCCACCTCAAATAATTAAACTACCTACTACATAAAAACAAAATAATTGAGTCCAGACGGATGGAAATCTAGAGATAATCCAAATGCTAAAGTATCATTTGTACCGCTTTGTTTTTTTTTAAGTTAAGTTTAGGCCACAAGGTAGGAACAGAAAAATTTCGTTTGTATAAAGGCATGAGCCATTTTGGCCTAGTTCATACAAGGAGGTATGGGAAATTTGTACCACTATAGGTGAGTTCGGATAGCCCCTTGGTAGCAAAAATAACTGTTACAAAACGCCAATAATGATCACATGTAGCGTTCGTTTTGGGAATGTGCGTGCAAAAGTTGCATTATTATCTGTTTTCGCTCACCGTTCGGATAGGTCAAAAACAGCTAAAAATGGCATCGTAATCTGCCACTTTTGACCTACCTCGCGACATGGGATCGTTGTGATCGTTTTTTGATATTAAGATTTTGACGTTTGGTTTTTGCGGTGTATTGGAGTTTTTTTTTTTTTTTTTTCTTAATTCTTGGCATCGCACATTGTGCATTCTGCCAGTGTCAAGTTTATGATTTTTCAAGTATTTATATGAAAATCAAGTAAAATATGTCATGAAATCACAGTCAGTCACAGTCGAGTCCAAGTCATGCCCTAGTAAAGTTGTGGCGACTTTACTATGAGCTTCTACGGAGTTTTGAAAACAACACAAAAAGACATGTTTCACCACATTATATCACTTGCCCACACTCGAGCATGTAATTCAACACTCAATGAATAAAACACCACAATTTGTTTAATCATTAATTCGCGAAAAAACACTAAATAATAGAATGCAACGACATGATTTTTCCGTGTTCCCGCCAAAACTCTGTTTTGTGAGTTTTGTTTGTCAAGTGCTGTCCCTGTGACATTTGTTTGACATCACCATCGCTAGACCCTAGTAACTGTACCGTTGAGTTTTGGCGGGAACACGGAAAAATCATGTCGTTGCATTCTATTATTTTCTTAAACTTGTGTATTTTCGCGAATTAATGATTAAAAATAGTGGTGTTTTATTCATTGAGTGTTGAATTACATGCACGAGTATGGGCAAGTGATATAATGTGGTGAAACATGTCTTTTCGTGTTGTTTTCAAAACTCCGTAGAAGCTCATAGTAAAGTCGCCACAACTTTACTAGGGCATGACTTGGACTCTACTATGACTAATTTCGTGTGACTGATTGTGATATCATGACATATTTGACTTGATTTTCATATAAATACTTGAAAAAATCATAAACTTGACACTGGCAGAATGCACAACGTGCGATACCCAAAAACTAAGAAAAATAAAAAACTGTACCGTTGGAGTTTTGGCGGGAACATTGAAAAATCATGTCGTTGCATTCTATTATTTTCTTAAACTTGTGTTTTTTCGCGAATTAATGAATAAAAACAAATTGTGGTGTTTTATTCATTGAGTGTTGAATTACATGCACGAGTGTGGGCAAGTGATATAATGTGGTGAAACATGTATTTTTGTGTTGTTTTCAAAACTCCATAGAAGCTCATAGTAAAGTCGCCACAACTTTACTAGGGTATGACTTGGACTCGACTATGACTAATTTCGTGTGACTTACTGTGATTTCATGACTTATGTGACTTGATTATAACAAATAAATGTGAAAATTCTTAAACTTGACACTGGCAGAATGCACAACGTGCGATGCCAATAACTAAGAAAAAAATACTGTACCGTTCGTTTTGGGTAGGGGACAAAAGTGGCAAACATACCAAATTTTCTAATCGAACGCCACGTACGTCAACGCCAATTTTGACAATGCTAATAATGCCACCATAGGCTATCCGAACGCACCTTACCTATATAGGCCACCTGCGTATGGGAAATGTCCTAAGCCTTTAATCTCGAAAAACGCTCCATCTCTTACTGAGAGAGAGAAAAACACAAGGAAAACCGTCAGTAAACGAAGGAATCAATACGTTTGACTAAACATGCATTAGACTGCAGCCGTGTTGCCGAGGAATCAAAGCGTCTAATGAGATGTGTTCGATCCCATCCCATCCTTGAGAAGTGCGGAAATAGTGCTTGAATATACTTACACCACGTTGCAAGTTGTTTGAGCCACACTTAGTTAACGATTCTATGTCGGCAATTCTTATTTCTATATTGTTTTTAACACGTAATGTTAACAATGCAATAAGCTCTTCGAATTAATGTTAATTAATTTTTTTTCTCGTATCGAGTTGAAATTTTGTCGGTATATGCAACTATACGTATGAACCTGGGTATGTCCTAAAAACTGCAACCAAAACCACCGGAGGTCGGGCAGTAGTGTCCTCTCGGTTAACGGTGGTGAGCACTCTGCGATCCCCAAGCCGCCTACCAATCGTGTGGATTATGCCAACCCCTCCCTATTAAGGGAGAGGCCTTCGTCCAGCAGTGGACGTCTTCCGGCTGTTGATGTATGCAACTACTTTACTTGTACTACTATATTGTCATTGGTATTATTAGTACTTAATACAAGAATTTGGTATTAAACGAGCTGATCCCGTGATTGAAGTATGAGGCTGATATTGGAAGATTGCAATGGCATAATGAAGACCTCGGGTTTGGAATCATTTTGTTTTGTTGACGAAACTACCTGGTGACTCTCACGATGAAGCCGGGAGGTCTATCTATCTATCTATCTTTGGTTATGGTAAGTAAAGCCAGACAACGGAACTTTTTAACGGTTACTACAGTCGATTTCTCAATCAATCAATTAACAGTTTTTTTATGGCTTGTTTGATGAAAGTTTGGCACTATTATAAATACTTGGAATATGTCTAGTTACGATTTTTTTATATGACATAACAGTCAGACGGAATACACAAATTCCATGAATCATCAAAAAAACTACTTATCTTTGTAGGTACTAAATAGTCTCTACTGAAGCTGCAAATACCAGATTAAAGATAGGTATAGATTCTGAGACGACTTTCGAAGTACTTTTCGTACACCGACTCGCCTTTGACGCACTCCGACTCCCACTTACAACGAAAACTGTATTTTTTACATTTTTTCTCGACATTTAGCTACTTTTTCTCTTCATTTAGGTGTTTTTCTCCGCTTTTTTCGGATATTCAAGCCCTCGTCTGCAAAGTTACGAATGGGATTTCGCGGTCTGTTATTACTTGAAAATGCATCGTTTGGAAAGTTCTAGATCGTAGTAATAAAATGTTATGTATATCTAAGTTGTTGTTGCAGTAGTGGTAGAAAAATGCAGACGGTAAAGTGTTTTCCGATAAGATATGCCTAACTATAAAGACTACAGGGTCATTGGTAAGTAGCTAAAGTCTATGACTTTCACAATAAGCGAGATTCAAGAAAAAGCAACATTTTTTTTATCAGTGATATAATTTGCAATTCACGACTTTCAGCTTCTCTACGCCAAATTTCATAAATACCAAGCCATATGACCGTGAAAAGATAACGGAAAGACAGACAAGCAGACTGCGTTACAGAGATTTTAAACTCGCATTGTTATTTTTAGTACTCGCATTGTTATTGTTATATTAGTTATTTGTTTTTTTTTTAATTCGGCGTATTAATTGTACTCTATCAAACTCTTTAGTAGGTACTCTATCAAACTTATTTTCGAATTTATAAATTGGTTATGATATAAATATTATTTTATTTCGAGTTTCGAACTTTTTCTTTCATGTAATTGAGTGACAAGACGAGCTAGACGTTCGCCTGGTGGTAAGCCTGCCCATGACAGCACCAGTGCCAGAATTATGAGCTTGCGAACAAAATCCAGCGCCGTACTGCACAGCGCACGTCACCCTGATATATTAGATGTGAAATCTCTTTATGCCCAGTAATTTCTCTGGTAACATTGCCCTTCAAATCGAAACACATTCATGCTTGCACACTACTGCTTGGCGGTTGAATAACTGGCAAAGGTGTGGTACTTCCCTAGACGGACTCTGCAGTAGAGTCCTACCACTACAAACGGCTGAATATCAAAATTCTTAGTGCCTTTGAACTGTTTTGGGCACCTATGTCAGGCAGTCTCATAACTCGAACGCATTCAAAAATCTGAATACATACTTGAATAACACGTAACAATCTTCAAAGTAGGTACTAATTACCGTAATTAGGAACAAGTTTCTTCGTAACTGGACACCATGATAAAGGAGCGCACAGAGATCCGCCGCGAGATAACGCCCTGACTCGATGAATCATATTTGTTTCGATATAAAACCTCGATGGTGAGTTGGACTTACTTTTTATTTTTTATAGTTTTTTATTTGGTAGTTCGAAGAAGTTAAGACGATTTTCAGAAACTGCACTGGAAGCGGTATAAGGCTATACTTATAAAAAGCACATTGTATTAAATGATTATTTACTAGAGGTGTTATATTAGGACCAATATATTAATTTTATTAATTATATTTTCAATATTCCTAATATTTATAGAAATGTTAGTACTTACATACTCCTTATGCCTTGTAATAATCTCAAATAAACATTATTTTTATTATTTAATGTAAGGTTCTACGGATAACACGATCTCTAACCTTTTACTCGAAATATATATAGTCATGGGCAGGCGTTATCTCTTACCATCACAAGAGTTAGCCCAGTCAAATTACGAGACGTAGAATGACGGTGCTTGCAAATCGTCTCCACGACTTTACTAGGTCGCGATTGGATTTGACCGTGACTGTGTGTTACTTTGAAAGTGATAAGGACTCATTTGCCTTTATTTCATCGAAAACTTAAAATGTTTAAATTATATTTGACACTGGCAAATGCACAAAGTGCGACGTCTTCATTGTCTACGGAGGAAAAAAGAAGAAGTGGATGTCTAGCAAACTCGTATTGGCATCAAAGAGTTTGAAGACAGATTGAGTATAAAAAGATTGATCTGACTTATACAGGGTTAGTTGTAATCAGTTAGCATCCTTTTAAGGGCTTATTATGTACATCAAAACAAACATCTTTTACTATGGGGCCACCATTGAAATCGCAAAAGAATTATCAGCTGTTCCATACATTTTGCCCAAGGTCGATGAACTTTTTGTATGGAACAGCTGATAATTCTTTTACGATAACAATGTTGGCCTCATAGTAAAAGATGTTTGTTTTGATGTACATACTATGTCCTTAAAATGATGCTAACTGATTAGAACTAACCCTGTATATTCGATGGGTATATTATATCTACAACAAGGACCTTGAAAATCACAATCACAAATCATAGATCCTCCAAAAGGCTAGCAGTCACCTTGACTCCTAAAAACCATCTCTCATTACCAGCCTCTCGATCGGCCACGACTTTCCCCAGTCTACCCTCCACTTTAGGGCCCTTTGACAGAGTTTCACTAGACTCAAATCATATCGTCAAAGACTCAAAATATAGCGAGTCAAAGAGTCAATTTAACTACCCTCAACTTAGGGCATTGTGACGGTACGTAGGGGAAATATATCAAAGTGGAATCGTTCGATTGGGACTTGAAAAGATCAAATGCGTGTTTGGGAACCTGTTACTTTTGTGATGCGATTGATAAGTAGGCTTGGAATGTTATCGTGAAGTTCTAGAAAGCCCACGTGAGTTGTTATGAATAAATATTGGAACGAAGCAAAGGAAATGTCGCAAAACATGCCTAAAATGAAGCCTACCCTCCAAATTAAACTCTGGAAAAAACAGAATCAGTAAAGTATGCTAAAGTCAAGTTAAGAAATAGAAGAAATTAGAAAAAACTCTAAATTAAAATACCTAATATCTTAAACCATTGATAAAGGATATTGCACACCTGAAAGTCTCCACAGCACCAGTTTGCACACAATTCGGCGACGTTCAGTTGTCGTTCGATGTTTGACAACCAGTCAACATACCAGAATAATATCTACAGTAGACCAAAATTTTATTAAAAAAAAAGATTGCTCTACCTAGAGGCATTATCCATGAAGAAAATAGGGGAATACATTAATTTGTATGGATAATCGCAGACCTTCTTTCCTTGTTTATTTCAACCGTTATTTCAACCACGCGACAAAGTCGTACCTAGCCTAAACAACTATCGCCCTACCTAATAGTAGTGCCAGTGTGCGGTCAGCCTTAGCTCTTCTGAGCTACGAAACGGATTTTGAAAGTTATCCACACTGGGCTAAAGTAAGTAAGTTCGTATGCTGACTGGCCAGCCCTAGTGTCAGAGTTAATGTGCCGCCCGAAGGCCTCTGACATGGCCGACGGTTGTTGTTATAGAAACTAGAACAAACAACCGGGACCAACAATTTAACGTGTCATCCGATCCACGGTAGCGCTCAGAAATAAATGCCACTCACGGTCACCCATCCGACGACTGACCGGACCGTCCGTTGCTTAACATCGGTGATCGTTTAGAATCACCTAGACAAGGTACGCCACGAGCGCTACCTACACTGGGCTAAGAAATGAAGAATAAGTATAATAAGTATACTATTATATTATATTAACATGATAAGTTTTTTTTATAAAGCTTAATAAAACTTTATGCTGTACTAGTGTTTTCTATAAGTAACTTTTATTTGCAGTATAGCCTATATTTATTTGAGTGACTGACTTTGCTTGAGGGACGACCACCGGGGCATAGTTTTTTTGCATTATGATGTTACTGGGCTACTACCTTCACCAGTCTGTCCCCTTTCAGCTGATGATGATATACTTACATTTATTATTTCTTGCAAGTAAACGCATCACGCTTGACCTAATCACTACTCGTCGTCAGACAAACAATAAAAAAAATAAACAAAACAGACAGCGCCCGACTACCGTTCCGACAACGCGATGGGTGGTACGACCGTCTCGCATCTCACTTCATTACAACATCGATCATTATCCAGTATTATCTAAGGAATCGATTCACGATGCCGCGCCGCTATTCCTACTATGTATCAATAGATGGCGCTTTCAAACCATTTCAAACAATTCAGCACCATCATTTACCAATTAGTATCTTTCTATCTCGACCGTTTGATAGTGCGCGAGCGAGATAGAATGAAGGCTTGATTGTAATTGATGATGTGATTGTCTATGAGGTATTGGGGTCAATAAATTTCTTTAACGTGAATTTCTTTCTTTGCAGGTCACGACGCGGATGCCGCAGTTTTGGCATAGATTTGGGATACAGAAGAGACTATGACGCGGATTAGGAAGTTAGAAAGGATTTCATAGATTGGGGAGTTAAAAAACTTTGGCACTGTTTAAAAGGGCATATGATATTGAGTTAACAGTTATTTGATCGTCGTAGATTTAAAAAAGAGAGAAAGTTTAGTGTACTTGGCGTGTTTGCTGCAGATAACTTTATGTCATAGACTAAGGAATTAGTAGCAACAACATTTTCCAAAGATTTGGGAGTAAGAAAAAACGTTTTGTCATAGATTAGGGAGAAAGAAGAAACGTTTTGTGGTAGACTGGGGAGTTAGAAGCGTTAGTGGCTTGTGAGGGGAATTTGGTGGGCGAGGGGGGTAGGTAGATAGGGTGGCTTTGCACGGGGGGTGGGGGCGGCCGGGACCGGCGCCCGCGCACGCCGCCACCACGCTGGTGGGCGGATTGGTGGCGCCGCCGCGGGAACCCACCACGGCGGCGGAGGCCTTCTGGAAAATGCCACACAAAGGTATGTGTTTAAACGTTTTGGTGTATTCGTAGCGTTCGGTATTTTCTGTTTTTTTTATACGGTCAAGTGAGGAGACGAAACGACTTTCACCACATGGTAAGCGTCACGCCTGCCACTAACATTAACAGTGCTAGAATTATGAACTTGCGAATACAATCCTGCGCCACACTGCATTGCGCTCGTCACCATGAGATGACAGATGTGAAATCTCTTCATACCCAGTAATTTCTCTGGTAACATTACCCTTCAAAACGGAACACAGTAATGCTTGCACAGTACTGCTTGGCGGTGGAATAACTGGCAAAGGTGTGGTACTTCCCCAGTCAGACTCTGCAGTAGAGTCCTACAACTACAAAATTACCATTGTTTAGCTCAAGTCCGTGCACCATCCTTTGACATCCCACGACTGTGCATTGACTTACCCTCGAACGCCGATTAGGTCATTTCATTCATCTAATAGCAATGCTAGCAATAATTGATGGGGTCGTCGTGCTGATCATTATGTACAACTTTTCTCATGGCGCTAACACTAAAATAGCGACAATAATAGCTGTGAGTTGATTATGATGTGTATTACACTTGTTTACACGGTTTGTTTTCGCTTTCTTTATACCCTGTGTATGTTTTTGTCCAAAAACCTAGCTTATAATTAAAATAATAATTCTTACGATGCAAAACTCAAATGTTAGGGCCAATTGTCTACGTTACAAAGTTCACGTCTACACAAAATGTTGCAAGATTTGCGCGTTACAAGTTGGAGTTACAACACAAGAGTTCTCGGCTCCTCGGCTAAAGGACTTGCTTTTCAAATTTGATTTCGTAGTCGCAACTACGGAAACTCGAATGTAATTTTAACAAAAAATATGAATGAAAATGGTTATGAATTGGTCTTGACGAAGCTTAAATACCTTGAAATAACACTTAACTAGGTTACTTTTTAATCACGAGTGAAGCTAAAAAGTTGCTCTGTTTACGTGATGGGAACGCTGCCCGCTGGTGTCAAGTTAGCTATTTAATAGCTAGATTCAGCTGTTTTTGCACCCCCGCCAGCTACAATTTCAAAAAAGTTGTAACTAAAAGATTTTGCTACTTTTTCTAGCAAATTCATGAGTCAAAGAGTACAAAAGCGAGATTACAGTATACCTACGTTAAAACACATTGTAGTGTAAATGATTTTTAACAAGCAATATTCAGTTATTAACTTTGGCATTTTTACATCTAGCTACCTTTTGGGGTAATAAAATGTGGTGACCTGGTAACTCTGAAAAACTTCTGGCTACAAAGATGAGTGTACAGTCGGCAGCACTGCGGCGAATGGTAGTGGGTTTGAGGGTATGGATTGTCTCTACATTTTCATCGGTCTGGATCACAAGTCCTTTTCTTTTTGTGTATTCGGTTAAGAAATTAAGGTTGTCTTTGTTAAGGTTGTCATAACGTCGTTCGGAAATAAACAGTAGGTAGTTCAAGCTCTCCCTAAGGCGAACTAAAGTTAGCGAGCGGTTTTGAAACGTCACAGCTGCTCAAACTTGGAGCTCGTGCTTTAAACTCGAAGTTATGTAGGTATTGTATAGAATTCAGACACAAAAGAATTTTACAATTATCTAAAAAAAAACTTTCCCTATCATAGCCGTCTTGTGAGTTTTGGCGGGATCACGGAAAAATCATATCGCTGAATTGTATTATATATATGGTAAACTTGTGTTTTTTGTGAATTAAAGAATAAATAAAGCCGTCAAGTATTGTAAGTACTTGTGACTCGGATAACGAGGGTTCCGTACCACCACAAGTACAAAGGAAATCCGCGATAGTATCGAACGAATTTTGTATGAAAACAACCGGCTGCTTAGATACGAGATATACGTCGATAAAGATCAAAAACAGATGAACTAACATAATTATAGATAAACAGAGACGGATTGCTTAGTCATAATGGTACAATTAAACATCCTTTGGGTACGCAACACTAAAAAAGAGTTTCAATTTACGTTCGACAAGATGTTCCAGTTTTTATATTTTTTCTATCATTAACGTATTCAGTCTTTTTCTGTAGTTACTATGAATGTGCTAGGGTTAATTATTGATGCCAATAAAGAGAAACCAAGTTTCAGCCTTAGGGAGTAAAATTTTTATGTACGCAGCATGTGCCACCACGAGGACGAACGAAGCGATAAATGAGTGGCGTGGGCTAATTTTCTCTGGGGCGCCATCTAGTTCAGTTTTTGGGAACTAAAAAGCAGTAGCCAACTAAACGGAATAATCCTTAATTTTTTGGCTTGAGACATGACGATATATCTACAAATTATAAATTTTCCGATTTGTCGCATAACCAGTGCTATGTGTATGGCCCTGGGTATGTCCTAAAACTGCAACTGCAACCAGTACCGCCGGAGGATGGGCAGCAGCGTCCTCTTAGTTAACGGTGGTAACACTGCGATCCCCAAGTCACCTGTCAAGCGTGGGGATTATGGCAACCCCCCAATTGAAAAAGTCTCGGGCCACAGGTTGTCGTACAGTGTGGCGGTCTAAGGGGGAGGCCTTCGTTCAGCATTGGAAGTCTCCGGGCTGATGATGATGATGATGAGTGCTATGTGAACTTGCTTCTTGCCAAATTTCGTGATTCTACGTCAACGGAAAGAACCCTATGAATTTTGTTATACTTGCGAGTCTAAAAAACACAAAAAAAAAACACTAGATAAATGGCTGTTATTTTTGATTGTTCACTTAGAAGCTTGATTTTTTTACAGCTTTAAGGACCATGGACTTATGTATTTGATATTAATTTCAAGTTGATACCTCGACTCGTTTCAGAGAAACAGGGTCTTGACAGACAGACAGACAGACGGACAAGGAAGTGATCCTATAAGGGTTCCTTTTGAGGTACGGAACCCTAACAATGGTGACGTTTTATTAATTAAGAGTTGAATTACACGCACTAGTGTGCGTAAGTGATATAAAATGGTGAAACATGTATTTTTGTGTTGTTTTCAAAGCTCCGTGAAAGCTTAATACTTAGTAAAGTGTCACCACCACTTTACTAGGCTAGGGCACTTGGACTTGACTGTGACTAATTTTGTGTACCTGACTGTGATTTTATGACTTAATACTATAAAAACATGAAAAAATGCATAATTTATACTTGACACTGGCAGAAACAACAAAAGAATCACAAAACAGACAGAAACAGAGATTCTGGCAGAATACAGAAACGGAGATCCCAAAAATGAAGAAGAAAAAAAACTCTCTTTTGTTTGAAAAACAAAATAAAAACGCATTCCGCCTTCGTTCGTAATTTTATTGTTTACTCAAATTCTGATTTTACTCAGTGTATATTCCTCAATAAAAAGTCATAAGTGAGTGTGAGAAGTGTGAATAAAATAAACGTAGGTAACTATTCTTATTCATAAGCTTACTTATTTTCTCATAGAGGGTGAAAAGGTCCTGTCCACCTGGAGATGAATACTTTTTAAGCTCGAGTACTTTGAATCCTGAGCACAGCGAGCTTTAATAAAGAATATTTTTCCGAATCGTAGAGCAAATCGACGAGCTTTCGAGTTGCTCTATAGCCTATTTATCACAAAAGTTTTAACGGGTGCCTGGCAACAGTAGGTGATACCAGACTACCAGTTACTTACCCAAACCTCCCCAAGCAAGTAAGGTAGCAAGTTTGTTTGTCCAGAGGTCAGTTAACTTTAACGAGTTGCAAACTTCGACGTTGGCTATGGCTGTTTACTTTGAAGTTTACGTTTACAGCTTAAATATATTGTTGCCGTTACAATAATACAAAAGTAAACGATGAATCAAGTAAAAGCTATCCAGATAAGCAAAAATATTAAGAAACGATAAATAAATTCTCTGTCAAAGTGCAACTCGGCAAAAATAGTTTGGCACAAAGCATAACACAAAATATAATTACGCTATGTTCCAAGCCAAGCAAACCGAGCATGCGACAATTGTGTCACATTAAGGCGGCAGATAAAGACAAATAGACCGGAAAAACAGTTGTTCGAGAGAGATAAACAGTGTTTTCTTTGTTGCACCAGAAAAGGAATTTTAATGATTGAGTGCTGAAAGACGGCTGAAGTGTCTCGCTGCGAAACGAAGAGTTTGAATTTGGAATATCTTATTTTGTAATGGTTTTCAAAGGACGTTACGAGATTAAATAAAAACATTGGAATGTTTTGAATTTATAAAAACGTACGAATTTTTTGAATTTAGAATTGAATGTAATATCTTCTTTTTTACAAGTCGTTGTCGGACATTAACATTAGTAAATAATCATAAATTAAAAACGAATATTATGTACACATAATAAAATGGTCCCCTTTCTAACTCTTTTGTAAAGGACCTATGTAAGTATACCTAATGGTGGCACTTCACAATGCCAATAAAACGGGACGTAGGCAGCGACAATGATAAGATGAATGGACGGGAAATAAGCGCACGGATTATGGAGACTATCGGCCTTACTTAAAAAAACTTCTCAATCGTTAGTCACTGCTTAAGATGCTCTGCCATCTTCTCTCTGACGTGAAGTGTAACATGCAAGAACAAGACAGAGAAGTTTAAACAGTGACTAAGAGAATCGAGATTATTTTAGATATGGCTGTATATGTTGAGCGCTGGCTCTCCACTCGCTTCAGACACACTCTGCCTTTGCGACATGCGAGCCGTACGATACGAAAATACAAACTTCTAATAATGTACATGTGTTCTCTGATTTTCATGCAGTAATTAAATTCGCTATCTCTATTTTCCGGCAAATGTAATATGCATACTTTTAGCTAGGTATGCTTGATTGTGTTGTCTTGTTAATTTTGGTAGATTTGCAAGCGCTGGGCCCGTCCATTCTATTATCACCGTCACTGGATGTAGGTATATATGCAGCCTGCACTTTTTGTTCGGCAAACTTAAGGCGATCACTAAACACATAAACACTATAAAATATCTTTGATTTTATTAAAATATAGACCTTAATCATGATTAAAAAAAAATGTGGGTTGTTCCTTAATGATCCTTTTAGATATGTTACAAAACGTAAAGTATTAGTAATAAAACAATAATAAAAAAACTGTACCAGTACAGAATTACTTAGTAGAGCTGCTTTTAAAAAGACCGATTCATCTTTTAGAAGAGATTATTTTGGTCTGTACAAATTGTAAAAAAGTTTCTAATACAAATTTTAACAGCTTCCATAGAATTGTGAATGAGTTTTTTTACTCACATCCAGTTTAGGGCGTGGTTGGTAGTAATAACTATAAATTATGTCTGTCGAAAGACCGGCCTTTGTCAATGAAATTGTAAAATGTTTCGCAGTTTTTTTTTTATATCAATGGGTTTACAAATCGACTGTTTTGTGTTTTTTTGACGTTTAGACTTTGTTATCTACTCGAGATTCATAGTAGTACTCATCTGAGGGTTTAGCATATTTTTTAGAGAGTTTCTTAAATGAAGTTTCAGTTTACGGCTTTACGCCCAATAGGAGTGCTGTTTTCATACATTTTCTATCGTTTATGTAGTACATCAGGCAAAATGGCAGTCAAAAGCAACACTATATACTATCCACAAAATAAACAAAAAAATACGTAAAAACTGGAGAATTACGTAAACGGAATCTTATCTCAGAGACAAATTTACTTAGTTGCTAACTAACGGGTCTACAAGCTGAAAGTTTTTTTTTTTATTAAAATTTTATTGTAAATGGAAAAGTTTTCCTATTTAGTTCACGCGAAATATGAACATTTAAAAATACCTTGTAAACGTATATGTAATAATAGTTTCGTTCTTGGCTATGCGTACACGGTTTCTATAAATTTTTTAACCAACCCCCTACGGAAATGATAGATTTTTTATTAAGTCTACTTACCTAGTTATTATAAGTTACCGATAACCACTGGGGTAGATGTGTTCTAGAGAGTCGTGCCGACTCTGCAAACGTAGCGTAGGACTCCTTGACACTAGATGGACTGACGATATACTTAAGACAGCTGGCAGTGTTTGGAAGCGAAAAACCGAAAATCAAGCTGGTTGGTGTGCCGGACAGTCCTATGTCCAGTAGTGACCTATGATACGCTGATTATGATGATGATGATTTTCTTTTTAATTATAACTAATCACTCTTTGCTTAGGCGACGCCGCTGGGGACAAGGAGAGCTGGCTCTTTCCTCGCGCAGAGAATTTCTTTGGGTATTCAGCTCGGAAATGCCAGTGTTTTGGACCAGGCCCTACCACCATGAACACCAATATTTCTTTTTTATTAATGCATAGGAAAAAAATAGAAATAAAATATATATTTTTTTGTTCCCATAAAATCACCAAGCCAAAATTTGACTGTTGCTATTTTGGGAATATGTTAAGATACGTTATTATGCTACCTGCAGGCTAATCATGTAACTGTTCAGGTTCTCGATTCGGATACGAGTAGTCAAAAATTGTCACTTGTCACTGTCTTCACGGTATCACGGAGGGATTTCTCTCGCTATCGTTATCGAAAGAATGCATTGATTTCCATAATTAAGTTAAACAAATCCGTCGGTCTTTTGGCGTTTCGTCCTGCCCTGCAAGGTCAAATGAGCTTTGGCAGTGACAGTGACAAGTGTAAATTTTTGACAACTCGTATCCGAATCGCGATCCCGAAAAGTTACATGATAGCCCCGCGGTGCACCAAGAAATCGGTGCTCAATTGGGAATACCACAAAATGATGACCTCTGGCAGGACTTGAACCTGCATACGAGCAATATCTAAGACGTAAACGCAGATATTGCTCGTGTGCAGGTTCAATAAATAAATATATATACATATATATGTATATGTATGCAGGTCCTGCCAGAGGGCATAATTTTTCTTACTGTCTATGCATTAAAATATAGAAATACCCAAAGTGTGACCATTTCATATAAATATTCAAAAGTAACGAGGTTATTAATACGCGTTTTACCCACATATCTAATAAAATGAAATCACGGGACGAGTTTTAAACACGATTAGATCCGTCATCTACCAATTCAATTAAAATGTTGTATCTCCAAGCTATATAAGGACAACGGCCATATTTTTGACCCATCTAAACAGGATTGGCGCATCCAAAATGGCGTTTACCGTACGATTAAACCACCCCTGGATTAAACAATTCAAAAACAGATACAAAATAATAATAACAGGGTCGTCGAGGGGGTAGCACCAGGTGTGTCTGTCAGACGACCCTTATGTACGTTTATGTAGATAATTTGGTATTTGATTAATGCTACGTTGACAGTGACAGCCTATTTAATTTTAGGCAACGGTTTTTTTAATTTTATAATTGGCTTAGAAAGTGTTTCCGTTAGCTAAGGATACGGAAAAAACATTTTAATTAGAAACGAATAGATTACCTTAATAAGATGTTAGTTTAATTAAAAATTAACAATTTAATTAATTAAGAAAACAAACAAGGAGGTGTTAAGCATTGTAAGAGAGAAAAGAAGGATCATAGAGAACCTAGATCTATAATCAGAAGAAGAAAAATGTTTGGCCACCTTGTGACACATTTATGAAAAACATCATAGAGGGGGAAATAGAAGCATAGCGAAGACCCGGAAGCCCGATGAGAAGCTTTGTTGATCAAATCAAGGAGAAGGCCAAAGTCATGTCGTAAGGAGGTCAAAGAACTGGCCGGAGATAGAGAAAGGTGGAAGTCACTCCACCGACTAGAGCCGTACTGGTGGCAAAATATTCAAAACTACGTAGGTATGGTACCTACCTATGACCTTCCTTAGAACCTTAGAAATGACCTTCTGCAAATGATGCCTAGCTACTACTAAAAACACCATTCCAGCTTTCCTTACCCCATTGCTTGGTGTAGGTCTTCTAACTCTCTCTCGGTCAGGAGACAGGAGATTTTCCAAAAATCTTTAAAAAAAAAGTAGTTGTCATCAACTCGATATACTTACCCGTGAAAAACAGCATAATATGTTTAATTTATGGCAAATAAAATAATTAAAAACTTGACAACGACAGATAAGTCTGGTGAGCGCCATCTACAATAAGCTTCATTTTTGTGTTGGTTTTAAGGGTGCCGGAAAATCCCCCATCGTATCCGGATGACCAACCTCTATTTAACTTGCGTGGCGTGGCCATACAGTGGTATGTCACTGTCACTGCCTCACTCCACTTATCATCACTTCACCTAGCCACGTACCCTGACGAGCTCCACTTCAGCTACCGTCATCTAAACTAAATCGGAAAGATTTTTACTCGGAAACTACACTATCAGTCTCCAAGACGGAGATTATTAGTGTAGTTTTCTAATCGAATCTAATTCGATTGGGTTTACGTGGTCGATTAATTACTGCTATTCCGACAACCCGTCTATCGTTCTTCGATATATTTCAGCATTACGAACAAAGTTATCATAATTTCCTAAACTTGTCCCACCTTAAGCCCACTTAGCTTCAACAAACCAACCATCAGAGCTAAACTATGAACAACAAAAACTTAAAATATATAACTACAAGTACAAATGGAATTTATAGCGTGGCATAAAAACGGGGATTAAAAATAAATCGCTTGAATAAATTGCGCCTGTGAAATTAAAACGCTCCCTCGCACGATACGCGTGCTCTCTGGGTGGGTGTACGCTATAAGCGGAAGACGGTAGCAGAAAATAAGGAAGTAATTTTTTTCACATAACACTCATGGTGAACAATTTTTGTTCATAGTTTCATCATACGTGGCAATCCGAAAAAAAAAAGCTTATTGATCCAGGATAAAAAGTTATCTGTGTTAAAATAGCCTAATTTACGTTATATTCTGTATGCAAGCCAAAATATTTTTTTCTTTCTAGTCTTCTTACACATCCATAATTTTATGGTTTTTATTGGCGTTTACTTATTATAGATTACATTACTATAAAATAACTTTGTAACCAAAATTATCTCGTAGCAATATTTATATGAACTTTATTTCCTGGTTGTGTTCATAACTAGAGTTCATAAGTAGGGCTTGCGCTCCTCTGTAATGTTTATATTATTGTAATACTCGTAAAGATAATTACTTAACGTTAACCAACGTCCGAATCTTATCTGAATAATGATGTTCAACTGTAACGAGACTTATATTTACATAAAATTTTTATAATAATTTATTATAATATATTTTTTTCGACTTGATTTAGCGCTTTCTCCTTATAACTTACGCCACCCAACTACTATCGGGGTACTACGATTGTCCATTGTTCTTTTAACAGCCTCTCGCTTGTTAGCGTCTCCGCCCACGCACGAGGTGTGATTAACGTGAGTTCGAGGTGAGAACTCGAGGTAACCCTCAAAATTTTTATTAATTGATTACGAACTTTGACTTGTACATACTCATTGGTGCATGGGAGTTATTAACAGTAAGTAATATTTTTCGAAATTATACTAGTCTAGAATCTGACTTCAAACTGACGAAAGCTTAGTAAGTACCTCATTAAAAAGTAAATTCGTGTTAGCATAGAAATCCATCAATTCAGATGTTGCGATATCTCAAGTAGTTATTACAAGTAGTGTGTGTGTGTGTGATGATAATGATATAATGTAGCCTAAGTATATATTTATTCCGGGAAAAAAGTTATATTCATTTCAAGTTCCATCTAAATCCATTCAGCCGTTTTAATATGATGAGGTAACTAACACATATAAACACATAAATACCGACAAACTTTAGCATTTATAAAATAAGTGTGAAGTGTGATACCTATATAGCAACACTTTTAATTAAGAATATATAAAACCTTAAATAAACATAGTCCAATAACGATCGACACCTAATCAAAGAATCCTATTCACAAAATTGCAAGCCGACTTCAAAAACAAAGAACTAATCTACTTCGGATTCTCGACACGATCGCGTAAAATTATACCGACCACTGCAAAAAGGGACAAAAAAAGGGCCAAAAACAATAGCCTCCACGAGGCTTAATCAAGGGCCTGCCCTAAATTCGCCCACAAATTGCAACCAATTGTTCACTTTTTACCACCCCACTTTTACCATGGGTTTGCCGGGGCGGTAAAAAGGGAAGACATGACAGTCGGCTGTGCATGCGACCTAATGCACTCCCATTCAAAACTATTGGCTTGAAAACTGGGCGGTTATAATTGGAGATAACATATTAAAGGCAGCAATTTCGCGGATAAAAGGGTTCGTTTTGATGACCGCAACAGAACCCGTGTTGGACTTGTTGAATGAAATCAGACAGGTTAGAAACATTGAGCTAATATCTAAAGATTCACAATCTCTAAGTGAAAACAGTCAAAAAACGTCCGAGTGCCGTTGTACATACCTATACGTGCATTATATAGTTCACAATTGTTCGAATTTAGACGTGATGTCGCTTATATATGTTCAATGTATGCTTGAGCGCTTGTGTCTTATCGTAGTTCAAGTCGTTCAAAAAGTCGGCGAACTGCATAGTGTGCGCCGAGTTTTGGCGCGGTTTTTTTTTGCACGTTTGTGACTCTATATATTTTAGCTCAATGGTTAGAAAGAAATGAATCCAATATATTCAAAACAAAGCAAAGCAACACCTGAATCAATCACATAATGTATTGAATGTTTATTAGAAACGGGAATACCCCGATATATTATGCGGGTGTGGCGGAATGGATGTATAACCTTATACCAACACATACTTAAGTTACAACATGCTGGTCCAGACATAAAAAAAAATATCTATATAGTATATTCGCTTTAAAAAAACCATTCTTAATTTCCAGTTGTTTTGATTTTACCAGTAACTTTAATTTAAAAAAAAAAACTACTAAACCGATTTCGATAAAATGTATATGAGGCCACCTCTAAAATACCTATCAACTATATACCAAAAAAAAAAGTTATCGCGTAACATACATACAAAAAAAAGATATAAAGTCGAATTGAGAATCTCCTTTTATGAAATCTGTTGAAAAGTCACACAATTTTCGAGTTGAAACTAGGTAAAAATCTTTCTTAAACAGAAATGATTATACTCGTGACACATAGCAGTGTACATTCGATAGCACATGTGACCAAAACGAATAACCAAAAAACACGTCGAGAAAATTCTGTTTGCAGTTTTACTAGAATAACTTGAAACGTGAAATAACTCGAAATCGATGTGACTTTTCATTTTGTTCAACACCATGATGTCTTCCATCTGTTGGTAAAAGATTATCCATTCATTACGCCAGACCCTATACAGGGTTAGTTCTAATCAGTTAGCATCCTTTTAAGAGCATATTCTTTACATCAAAACAAACAACTTTTACTATGGGGCCAACATTGAAATCCTAAAAAAATAAACGGCTGTTCCATACACTTTGACCAAGGTCGATGAAGTTTTTGTATGGTTAAACCATACAAAAACTTCATCGACTTCGAAGGCGTATCTATATGTAGTAAAAGACGTACCTACATCTGGGTGTAGGTACGCCCAGGGTGGCTGGGTGCCTGCTGGCAGTGCTAATGGTTGTGGATGGTGATGATAATGAATGTTGCAGAATTATTAGTGGGTTTGAGCATTTGAATAGTCTCTAGACTTTCATCGTTCTGGATACAATCCTTTTGTGTTTGTGTAGTAGGTATATAAGTAGTTAGATTAGATTTTATAAGTTTGCTGTAAGTTAGTTAATAAAGGCTTTTGAAATTTAACAAGAAATATGTACAATTTACTTGTGTTCTTGACATATACCATCCTTTTTTGACCATACTAGAGTGAAGCAGAGCCCGACGCGCGTGCAGCTGCTAAGCTGAGTGCTAAGCAAGACGCAGCTGCACGTGCCTCGGGCTCTGTTTTCACTCTTTGAAAAAGGTCATCGGATGTGATCGAAACTATAGTCGGAGTATCCGATTTAATTAAACGTGAGTATTCCCGTATAAATAAAACAAAAATGTGTCAAAACCACGTCAGTTTTCATATACCATACTACACAAAAACAAAAGGATTTGTTTCCAGACTGATGAAAGACGAGAAAATCCAAATGCTTAAGCCAAAAAGTAGCTAATACCACTAATCTATGTCCTGAGAATCGAAAAGAAGACCAAACTAAGAAAATTAAGAATGAATGTTGGTTGCGGTAAAAACCTATGACGATATAAGATGATTTGTTAACTTGGGTATTATCACTAAATACATTTTAGGTATGTGGTAGAGATAAAAGATTTAAAAAAAACTTATGTGGCAATAATATACACCTAATAGATTTGTTTTTATAGTTTTAGGGTTTTTTCCGGACAACCCTATTCTCTCAACTAGTCGATCAATTCGTTAGCTTTTTCTCTCACTTTTCCAACCAGTTGTCTAACTCGAGGATCCGCGTAATGCGTCTGTTTTAAAAGAAAAAGAGACAAAGGTATTAGGAAAGTTTGGAAGTGATTTGTTTTGCCGTAATGTGTTTTCAAAAAAATTACCTCATTGCAAGTGAGAGTCAAGTGTTATGTTGTGTTGATATGTATTTGCTCGCTAAGTATCTAAGAAATAACGGTCTTTTTCCAGGGTAAAATTAGCCTTAAGTAGCCTGTTTTAATCCCAGTTATAAGTTATAGCTTATACCTAATCTCATCATCATCATCATCATCAGCCCGGAGACGTCCACTGCTGAACGAAGGCCTCCCCCTTAGACCGCCACACTGTACGACAACCTGCCATTTGCATCCACCGGTAGCCCGCGACTTTTACAATGTCGTCGGTCCACCTAGTGGGAGGCCTCCCTACGCTGCGTCTTCCGGTTCGCGGTCGCCACTCAAGAACCTTTCTTCCCCATCGGTTGTCAGTTCTTCGAGCGATGTGGCCTGCCCGTTGCCACTTCAACTTGCAAACCTTGCGAGCTATGTCGGTAACTTTGGTTCTTTGGCGAATATCCTCGTTCCGGATTCTATCGCGCAAAGTAACTCCAAGCATAGCTCTCTCCATTGCCCGTTGCGTGACTCTAAGTTTCTCCAATTACCAATTACAAATACCTAATCTATTTAGTTGTTACTAAGTTACGTGGTTATAAACATACACAAACTTTCGCATTTTGGATCGCCGGTAGAGAAAATATCTCTTTCAATAATAAAACAAGCTATCAATTATATTTAATTATCCGACAGAAAAATCTTCTTAGTTTGTTTTTAAGTTGGAGATTATCGTCCTCACAATTTTTAAGATATTGAAAACGGTATTAACGGTATACTTATCTTAAAACTTCCACAATAATGACGACCAAAGTTGAGCTCTATCTAAAAAAAATATAAAAAGCTGCGGTTTTCTGGTGCGAAACCCTTTCGAATTGACGACGGTTTTTATTTCGCAAAGCGGATTATTTTTTTATCGAACTAAGGTTTTTTACCCTTTTTTGCAAAAGATGCACCACCGATCTGTTTTCTATAGAAAGGTAGTGGTTTAGAAGATACCATCAAAAAATCGAATGGAATCTTTTACAAATATTGAAACCGATTTTTGGGGACAATAACCACTTCAAAAACAGTTGAGAGAGTTAGCCGATACAGTTTGCAGATGTTGGTTTTACGACTAGATACGATATGAGTAAAGTGAACAAGATGCAACACAATGAACATAATTGACATTTATAATTTATACGACTTTATATTTATAGTTTATATACAACACAAACACATAAACAATACACACACACGTGACATAACATAAATAAATAATTGATAAAATAAATTCTAAAGTGTGTGTGTTTTTTTAATACATTCAAGTTACGAGACGAACACGACGTTCACCTGGTGGTAAGCGTCACGCCGGCCACTAACAGTAGCAGTGCCAGAATTGTGAACTTGCAAACACAATCCTGCGCCGCACTGCACTGCACTCGTCACCCTGAGATATTAGATGTTAAATCTCTTCATACCCAGTAATTTCTCTGGTAACATTGCCCATCAAACCGGGACACAGTAATGTTTGCACACTTCTGCTTGGCGTTTGAATAGCTGGCAAAGATGTGGTACTTCCCCAGGCGGACTCTGCAGTAGAGTTTTACCATTACAAAATAATAATGTAATAATTTGTTGTTAACTTAAAATATTGACTTCTGTGTAAATTTTATAATGATATTGATTAATGTAACTGGCATTGTGCCGTTTTAATTGATTAAATAAATAAATAAATTATTTGGAGTAATTAGCATAACTCGGACAAATATATATACATCTGTGTAGTGCGTATGTATATAGGCATTAGAGTATAGGCATTATTGGGTTTTGGGGTTATATATCAACTTCATCATAACTGGTGAGCGGCTACGATCAAACATTGTAATTTGATTAAAATCAGGCGACTCAAAACAGCTAAATAGTTTCTGATATAATATTTGCGAAAATACACAACCAAGCGCAAACAGATGGGCCTGAGAGAGAACAATAGCAAAAAGGACACAAAACCTGTAGCAATGCGTCGCTAAAGACGAAGGATGATGATGACACCAAGCGCAATCCACACAATATATTTAAAACAATACGAGATCTCTCGGCCAGTCTTGAACTCTATCCCCTTATTTATAAGACGCCCAACGATCTCACTCCTAGCCCCAACGCAACCCTTTAAGAGCAATCGTGGGCACCAGAAAGCTCTACAACGATTCCTCAGACCATTTCGTCTTTGTCTCAGATGAGCTGATGCACAGCGCGGCGATGGGGGGTGGAGCCCTTTTCGGCTGCTCCTCTGCCGGCCACAGCGGGGTCAATCAGCTCGGTGGAGTCTATGTCAACGGGAGACCTCTACCAGACTCCACGCGGCAGAAGATCGTGGAGCTGGCGCACTCTGGCGCGCGGCCCTGCGACATCAGCCGCATCCTGCAGGTCTCCAACGGCTGCGTGTCCAAGATCCTCGGCAGGTCAGTACCAGCTGTTACCAACCACTTCAAAATATCATTTCTGGATTCAAGATACACAACAACACAACAACAACAACAATAATGGAGAAGACACTCTTGTCCAGGCGATGGTTAATCGGCATACGAGGTAATGCTTGGATTTCATAGTTCACTATTTAAATTATGATCTTTGTTATTTCGTCAAAACTAAATTAAAGCTTAACTAATACTTACAAATCACATTATTGAATATTAATAAAGTTCTATTATTATTTTCCCAATCCGCCTGCCAAGCGTGAGGATTATGGCAACCCCTCCCTATTAAGGGAGAGGCTTTCGTCCAGCAGTGGACGTCTTCTGGCTGTTGATGATGATTATTTACGGGATATTTACCGTGATTATGAACTATAATAGAACTTTAGGAAACAGCCGTGATAGTTTAAAACAGTGTTTTATTAAGAAGTTTTATTACTGCTAAAACTATTAAAGATAAAGATAAAGATAAAAAGAACTTTATTGCCAAAATAAAAAATATATATACGTAAATGCTAGACAAACAAGAGAACAATAATTAAGCTTAACATTTAAAATTAGTATTCAACCGACTTCAATTTTGACTACCTACTATTAAGGTACTTATACTACAGGTATATTATAGGTATTTTGACTATTAAGGCGTAATCTATTGTTACTAGCCCTTTTGTCCAGCGTACTTTTTCACTTATTATATTTTATAATTCCTCTCAATACTTTCAAAGGAAGAATACCCACAAACGCTAAAGTAACCCACAACCTTACACACAACACTAAGCAAGCGCCCATAACAATTAAATCGAGTACTATTACATAACGAATAAACGAATTATTTAACACAAAACCTTTCAAGCCGGGGTCGATTTTACCGCCACGCGAGCAAATTGATCGAATTCCCATAGTACCTCCCAAGACGCCGCACAATGGTCCGGTACAATGAAAGTCGCGGACAAAATTAAGGAATATTTCTATGACTTAATCAATACAATAGTAATGTGCTTGCATTCCCATAGAGTATTGTTTTTATAGTCGTGTGCTCAGCGGGCGACGGGGTGGGAATCGACAGGCTGCGATGGGGTGCCTCAGTAATTTCCGCGTTGAGTTTATTGCTTGATTGCGATTTTATCTGCAGATCGAGGATTTGATCCCTCTCGATTAGGATGCGGAGGATTGGAAGGAGTGCTTAGTGAAATAGGCTGGCTGGGCTACAATGGGCTTTTCCTCTTATCTAAAGTTGTTTAAGTAACAGTCTGATAAAATGTGAGGCATATTTCATCTCAGGTATTAAATACCCTTTAAATAAGCAACAAATGAACTAGTGAAAGAACACAGTTTTTTAAGACGATTATTATTGTAAATAAATAAGTAAATATAACTCAAAAAACTCTAAAACTAAATCTTGTTAGTCGATAAATAAATGTACTACAATGACAATTTCTAAAGTAGTTTTAGGTGCTGATTGACTAAACAATAGGGTCACAAGAACAGAGATGTCAAAACGGAACAATAAAAAAATGCAAAAGACGTCAATCAAAGACTTGACTTTTAATACAGGGTGTACCTTTCAGGGCAGTCCCACGACCGCCCTAAAATAAAAATGAAAATACAACATTATTTTCTGATAATTGGCACCCCTGCAGCGGAGACTGCTTGACGCCACTTGAGTGGATCTTGTAGGAAAAATATATTTGGCCCCGAACCCTACGTTGCGACCCTCGGGGCATGTTATTATTTTGTAATGTTTCGCTTGTTAGGCTATTGGTAAAACAAGTTGTTACGAACGTGTCGAAACACTTCAGGTTGGTAGTTTGTTTAATAGTAAGTTATTAACCGACCCGAAAAAGGAGGAAAGTTATTTTGGCATTTGTGTACCAAAATTTAAGTGCTTTCCCTTTTATTATTTAAAAGAATCTAAGAATTTCAGTTCATAACTTTAGTGTTACAATTTTTTTTTCTTTTTGTTGTTAAAAAATAAACCACTGTAACCATCAAGGAAGTCATTGGCTAAACATAATTTTATATCCATCCAAAACATAATATTACTTTATACACAAACTTTTTCCTAACGTGCGTATTAGTCAACAGTGGTCTTTTGTCTGATGGGAAGCGCTAAACTTTCCAAAACAATATTGTATTGTCCTACTTATAATTAGAAATTCAAAAATAACTCATTTTCCCGATGGAAATAAGCAAATACATATAATACGTCGTACCACAAAATAAGATCTTAAGAGTGCGCCTAATGCATGAAAAATATCAGATTTCACCCGCGCGTCTTGCATTAGTTTAGAGTCGAAAATCGTATAATATAATTGATGATGATAGTGACTTTGAGCAATTTAAGTGATATTTTATTTAATTATTAAAAATATAGGCATGAAATAACAAAAATAAACGGTTACTCTGCTAAAACATTAGTCTGGCTGTGTGATTCGTAAAAAATAATGTGGTGTTGTCGCTGATAATTTAGAGCATTTGAATTAAAACAGTTTTTGATGTTAGTAAATTGTTTTTATTTTTTTTACAAAACCAGATTATTTTTCAAAATTCTGTTCGGTTACTCGGCTTCTATAGGATTTTACCCTACCTGTAGTATTTTTAAAATTGTAATATTCACGATCTTAATCATTAAACGGGAGCCTTTAAAAATACACCTTTTACTTACTTTTGGCATTGGTCGCCCCCTTAACAAACTTTTCAAAATCTTAAAAAACGAAACGCATAATAATAACAACGTCACCTCTGTAAGGACTCTATGAACGGTTTATCGAGAAAATCAAACACGAATAAGTAGGTACCTAATTATACCTAACTACCTAATGAAAAGCAATCGAAATAACCCGTCGTCCGTTCTCGGCAGCAAATGCTACCACACGCGTTTTTCCCACACACCCTGAATGCCCCGATATTGCCCTGGTATTCTTATCGTGCCAATTACGAAAGAAAGGGGTTCGTAAGAGTTCCTCAGGGCTTATAATAAAAGGCAAGCGTGGCAGGATTCCTAATTAAGGAGCTACCCCGCTGATCGACTTATATTTGATGCTGAGTTATGTTGTTTCCGATGGTATTCAAGGCCTTTCGTTTTATTAACGTTGCTACAGTTACGTTGCTCACTCATAATATTCGCAAATCAATAAAGACTTGTGTTTTAAAAGTATGTGTGATACAACACATACTTTTAAAACACTTTTACACTTGAACACTTTAGTTATGGTAACATTAGAAACGTTTCAAAGGGACGCTCGTTTCAATGATGTAGTCGAAATCAAATCAAATCAAATCATCTATTTGCCTGTTAATGGGTACAAAAGATCTTAGCAAATAGAATTAAGAAGCCATGCCATTAACACCCATAATCAGGTGTGCAAAGTGTTAACAATATTATTGTTAATATTAATTGAACACAAACATACATTACATTTATTATTACAAATTGTCCATCATTATAGAACAAATCATAAAACAAAGTCAAAATTTAATCAAATAAGTAAATGTCATAGGTATAAATATAAAATAAAAATAATAATAATAATATAAAAATAAGGTCTAAATTATTCCAATTTCATAAAAAAACAACATGATTTCAGAAAATCAACCTTCTCAAAACGTCCCATTTACCAAACGTTCCATTCTCAAAACCCATTTAGATACGGTATTGTTTACTTACAGGAGTGTGTCAATGGGGCATTTTGGGAATGGGATATTTTGCGACTAAGGCGAATCGAACATCGAAATGTCACCTAAATTTTACTTTATCAACCGCCTTCAAAAAAGGAGGTTCTCAATTCGACTGTATGTTTTTTTTTTGTATATATTTTACGCGATTACTCCGCCAATTATGAACTGATTTTGATGATTCTAAAAAAAGTTAAAAGAAAATACTACCTACTTCAACTTCGAATGCCATGACATCTTCATATACTCTAGTAATTTTGATTTAAAAACCAAACTACTGAACCGATTTCGATAAATTTATATGGGACCACATCTGAAGTATCCTATCAAAGATACTTAATCCAAAGATACTTATCAATATATCCTATCAAAAAAAAAAGAATCATCAAAATCAGTTCAAAATTTTATTGGCGGAGTAATAGCGTAACATACATACAAAAAAAACATACAGTAGTATTGAGAACCTCCTTTTTTGAAGTCGGTTGAAAAGAACGGTTTAAAGAAGAAGACAAAACTCTTTTTAACAAAAATAGGTTTGTAATACTTTTTTAGTGTTTTTGCATAAGACGTTAAATATTTATGATTCCTTAAACGACCTGTGTATTTATACCATTATCTAATAACTACCAACGACAATATAATACAAGCACGAGTATATTGTCGTTATAACTACTAACTAAAACAATAATTGCTAAAATATTCAGCACTCCAAAGCAAACCTTTGACCTATAATCACGTCATCAACAGAGCGTCGCCAAGTGGTATAACCCGGTTACAGTTAAATAACCACTTCAAAAACAATCTCAGATAAGTGCCCACTCTGGATTGCCCCCGGAAAATATCGTATCTTTAATCTTTGACCCCCTAGGCAGCGATCAAATCGCGTTTAGCAAGTTTCATTCGATAACTAACGCCGAGTGAAAATTCTGTTGAAAGTATCGATATATTTTTATCTATATTCTTAGTTATTGTTATCTCTGGGTTAGCAACTTTCCTTTGATGACCTCCGACAGGTCAGGATCGGTATAAATATTACAAACTTTTAAGTAATTTGGTAAGAGACAGCCTCTTTTTTTAAAGATTTTAATAATAGACAATATTTTCTTTGGAAAAAAAATTACCAATAAAGTTCTACCTTTGAGCTCGTTACATTTTTAGAATCGATTGAAAAATACTAGGTGGCTAGCTTAAAAGTATTTGATTTGGTCAAACGATTATCCAACTTGATGTTGGGTCTCTTGCTGAGCCATTGTCTTGACTACAGAAGGGAATGAATGCAAAACAATCGTTTAACGGTGCGGCGGCGGTTGGTTTTGTCTTTGGTTGCCTGCTAACCCTAAGATGAATATATCTAGGGACACGATAACCATAGTTTTGTTTTGGTCCTTGTCACGACCCGGAATCAATATTATTTTCCTTTATCTCAGAAACTTTACTAAACGATTACGTCAACCAAAATCGGTCTAGAATAAATGAATACAACTTGTTTAATAATAAGTTCAAGTGCCTAAATACATAATTATATAACTATTACTCGTATACAAGGTCATAGAAATCTGAATGTTTTCAAGTCTCGAATGAATCTGTTTCAGTCAAACATACCTACTCCATCTCAGGTTGCATTATTGCAGAACATCGGATAAAATGGTGGCCAAACGCAAGCCAATTTTAGAGTTAAAACAATATGTACCTAAGTATAATAGCAGTTGCTTATTAGCGTTGTATAATTGTATATTGAGTGACAGCTCTTCGCTATAGTCAGGAAAAATACTCTTACAGTCTAAAGATTTTATTTTTATAAAACAAACTACCATTCTTTCTGTTAAGCCTATCAGTATACATGGTTATATGTATTTACTGAATAAGTGACTGAGTACATAGATATGTAATAATTATTTATTTATACATGAAATATATACTAGAACAATGAACCTAAAATTAAAAAACCTTAAAAAAAAGTACATAGATATACGACTTAATTTAAACTTTTACAGGCCAGCTGTTAATTAGCAATATTAAGTCAGTTTGTTTCGTGAGTTTCTTGTCCCGTATTTTATTTGTCAAAATAGAAAGCCACTGGATGCAACAGATTTTGATCAATTGGTTATTGTTTGATCCGGTAATTGGTTGGTTTCGACAATTTGTTTGCTATTTCTCTTACATCTGCGATGCAATTTTGTTGCCTATCTTGATGGTTTTAATATTTTTATTTTATATTTTTTTTAATATGATTCGTTTATTTGATTATGGGTTATAAAAATCTCGTCCGTTACAGATATTGTACTTACCAGCAAAGAAGTTTTAGGTCCATGCCAAATAAGTCAAATTGCTATTAGTAATTTCAGTGAAACATACAAGTCTTTGGGTTATTAAAAATAACTGAACTAACATAACTTGCACGACAAATGCTGGGCCACCAAAGCTAAAGATCGGGCCACTGAAGAGAGAAGTGAATAGAACGGAAATGTGACGGGCCGCGCTAGCCGGCATTAGGTGCAAATGCGCTTAATGACAATTCTGCCAATATACATGTTTATAGACTAAGAATACTCTAAAAGACAATTTAAAAAGACGCGTTGAAAACCAAACCACATTGCATCGTAATTAGATAAATTTTAATCTGTTGGAAAATAGCAATTCGAGCGTTTTACTTCAAATGCGCGACCAATTATTGGCATTTTTTCGTCGTAGTTTCTATACAAATAAGTGTGAAACGGGCGACAGCGGTTTTCTATACAATTGTTTTAGAACATTGTTTTGAGAGCCGTTCTAACCTATGAAGTAGGGCTTTCGCTTTTCTGTGCATCGGGAAGTCTGGAAGGAGGGAAGCATTTGCCCAGCAGTGGGACAATTCAGGTTGAAAATAAATAATACATGTATTTGCATCATGTTTGCATCCACCGGTTGGTTTCCCGTGACTTCCAAAATGTCGTCGGTCCACCTATGTACTGGAACACCTACCTACGTCATTATATTGCTACGTAACTATTACGTCTTCTGGTCTTCCGTCTCCATAATCGGTATGCAGTTTAGCGATCCAAGGGGAGGCTTTCGTTCAGCAGTAGAAATCTTCTGGTTGTTGATGATAATGATGATGATGATACAAATACAAGTATACGGATATATACAACGTGTAACAAAAAGGTTCAACAATACTGAAGGGTATGTAAGTACTCGTCATTATGTTATGAACAACTTTTACTATAGCGCAAAAAAAAAACCAAGGTCAATGAACTTTTTGTATGGAACAGCTGATTTTATTTTCGCGATTTCAGGGTCGGCCCCATAGTAAAAGTTGTTCATAATGATGAGCACATAAATACCCTTCAGTATTGTTGAACCTTTTTGTCACACGTTGTATATAATTAAACACACCTAGTACTGATAGTTTTTCTGTTACAACAGAGTTTGTTTCACTTTGTCACCATGTTGGAGCAGAAGTATTTTTTAATTATCTTGGTTCATACGTAACCCTTAAATCGGGAATGACCTCTACTTAATTCGTATTTATTTTACAACTTTACACGTTTATTATGAAAACTGACATTGATTTGAATTTATTTTTTTAAATTAAACATGAGTATTTCCGTATAAATAAAGCAAAACACTTATGGATTAGTAACATATTAAAGTTTACAAAGGAAAACTTTATTTCAGGCATTCATCCATAAATTGTTGGAACGAGTAAGGTCAAAGATAATATACCTAATACTATACTAGTAGCACTATTATTTATTCTGTGCTAGTAGTAAGGTCAAGGCTATCAAATGTTAGTAAAGTTTTCTAGTGCGTAAGTTATTATGACTGTTTTTTAAGCTAAACTTGTATTTTACGACATACACACCATATATATGCATATCAGTTTTCACCACAGAAAAGTGAAAGCCCTACTTCTTATGTAGAAGGGCTGTCAAAACAATGTTCAAAAGCAATTGTATAGAAAACCGCTGTCGCCAGTTTCACACTTATTTGTATAGAAACTACGACGAAAAAATGCCAATAATTGGTCGCGCATTTGAAGTAAAACGCTCGAAATGTCATTTTTCAATTTTCAATTGATCTAATTACAATGCAATGTGGTTTGGTTACCTTTGCGTCTATTTAAATTGTCTTTTTGAGTATTCTCAGTCTTAAAACATGTATATTGCCAGAATTGTCATTAAGCGCATTTGCACCTAATGCCGGCTAGCGCGGCGCGTCACATTTCAGTTCTATTTACTTCTCTCTTCAGTGGTTTTAACTGCATCTGACACAATTATTTGTCTAACCACAAGCTTAAATAAACTGTCATTCAATTAAAATCTAGTTACACATTACACCCTCACAGAAATACCCTTTCAAAAATCGCCTCAAGGGCAACGATTACTTCTACAATAACCAGCTTATCTCTGCAGTTGACGAGGGAGCTACCATCGCGTTTTCAGTACCAAATTACCATCTAAACCATAAAATAGGCATAAAATATTATCGCAAAAGCGACTATCCTTTGAAAATGTGCAAATATTTATAATTTTAATACCTACTAGAACGTGTCGGGCCCCAAGTGTGCCTGCAGTCTTCGCTTGCAAGAACGAGTAGGGTTGTCACTACTACACACTACTAGGGTTGTTATTCATTCCCGATTTAATTATGAAATAATGTTATTTAATCAAATTTCAGAATGAAGTCAAATTGTCCTCAATGTTACCAGACAAATTACTGTGCATGAAGAGATTTGACATCTAATATCTCAGGGTGACGAGCGCAGTGCAGTGCGGTGCAGGATTTTGTTCGCAAGTTCATAGTTCTGGCACTGCTTCTGTTATGGGCAGGCATGACGCTTACCACCAGGTGAGCGTTTAGCACGTCTTATCACTCAGTCCTATAAAAAAATAGGAATGAATGGGATCAAATTACCTTTTGCTGGCAATGCACAACTGCCATGTTAAATGACCGATACATTTCGTTCCTGCAATCGAGACCGATGTATCAAGGTCAATGGATTTTTGACCAGGATTACTTGCATTTTCTACTTATTACTTATTAATTATGTCTAGACGATGTTTTTTAGTTTCCTCATTTAATCACATACATTGATAAGTTTGTGATTTTATCTTGTAGTGACACATGGTAGGCCCCTTCTCGATAATAACTTTATGAACGATCGACCGAGCTCAGATAAACAAGGATCGAATGACAATGTCGACCGTTTGCCTCGGGGTTGATAGTTTAGAGTTTAGACGAATTGTAAAGGTTTTGTAACGGTTCTGGGATTTGTGGCAATTGTGGCCTAGTTTGAGTTGAATTTTACTTACTTACATCACACTAATAATAAAAGTAAGTAAGTTTGTATAGGCTGAGTGGCCAGCCCTAGTGTCAGAGTTAATGTGCCGCCCGAAGGCCTCTGACATGGCTGACGGTTGTTGTTTTAGAAACTAGATCAAACAACCGGGACCAACAATTTAACGTGTCATCCGACCCACGGTAGCGCTCAGAAATAAATGTCACTCACGGTCACCCATCCGAAGACTGACCGGACCGTCCGTTGTTTAACATCGGTGATCGTTTAGAATCACCTAGACAAGCTACACTAATAATAAAAATGCGGACATACAAAACAGCCAAGAATTTCAATTATTTAGCACGGGACTGCCAAAGGCGGAGGACTGCTTGTTAACCGCCCTTTTTATTTTACTGGGTGTTCAGTTAGAGTCTTATAATCTAACCGTTAGACAGATACTTTGAAAGGATGAGGTGAGCGAAAGATTTTGCATCCCGAATTGAATCTGAACCCAATTTAGAAGATAGGTAGGTACTTAAAAAAAAAACAAGCTACTGACATATTTTTTTATACTTAGGTAAATTTGCCTTTGACCACACCCTGTCTGATGTTAAACAGTGTTTATGATGGAACACGCTTACCTTAAAATAACCTAATCAATGTAACAGGAGCCAATAGATTCATCATTATGCACACTATAAAAGTCCAGTATATGTATTTGTATTAATCTAGATTTGGAGACACGCGCTAAACGGGAAATACAGACTCCGGCAGACAATTCCACACCTTCGCTGTCTACGTGAAAAATATAGAATTGTAGAGATTTTGTATCCCAAGGCAACAGACAGCAATCAGTTGTGAGAAATGTAATGACCCGCTTCGCATCGTTTAACTTTTTTTAAATATTCATGGCCATGGAAGCAAGAAAGTTCTTCAGCTGCTATAAGTACATAATATTTTTTCAGCGATGTTTCTTTCTAGTCAAATGAGACTTAGTCACAGTCAAAGTCACACACAGTAAGTCATGATCATGACGAATCAAGCCCTAGTAAAATCGTGGCGACTTTACTACAAGCTTCGACGGAGTTTTGAAAATAACACGGAAATAAATGTTACATCACATGATACCACTTGCCCGCACTCAAGCGCGTATGTCGGCAAAACGCCACTATTTTCATAGATACCGAAAAATACACCATTTGAAAGTAATACAATGCAGCGACATGTTTTTTTTTGGGTTCCGCTAAATTCCAAAAAGCATCGTATTACCCATTTTTGGTGTTGCCCACAATATTCGTCTATATAGCAATATTTTTTTGGTTATTAAGAAACTGCTTATCATTTTCAATAAGTTTTTTCGTACTTAACTCTATAATGCTCGAATATTTTAATATATAAGAATATTTTTTACCAGATAAATTACTGGGTATGAAGAGATTTAACATCTATTATCTCAGGGTGACGAGCGCAGTGCAGTGCGGCGCAGGATTGTGTTCGCAAGTACACAATTCTGGCACTGCTACTGTTAGTGGCAGTGCTCGTCTTGTCACTTGACAGTATATATATATATATTTTTTATATATCCGTCGCGTCGTCTTCCAAACATCCAGTATAAAAATTTTAAAACGTCATACTATTCAAAATGTAGGTACCTATAACTACCTAACCAAGACCACAGAATATATAATAGTACCATTTCCCCAATTCAAACACATTGCATTTCCCATTATCTGCACCGACGCGACGTATCGACAATCGCATTGCCTGTATCAATCGATTGTTGGCCTAAATATCGACACATGTCGATCTTACTACAATAGACTCGACTTGAGTACATCCTGTATCAATACCAACATATCCTTACATCTGACGTTTGGTTGTTACTCTCTTATGCCACTAAAATAAGGTTTACAATTGTACAAAAACCACCCAGTGAGAGCAAAACTAATCTTGTATCAAATCGCTTCGGATTCAGACTTGATACGTGTGTCAAAGGAATAAGGTTCTATTTGTGGTGGTTGGTTTGTATAGGTACTTCAAGTTAAGGGGATAGTTTCAGAGATTACATTTGTAATTGTGTTTTAATACTTTTCAAGTGGGTAGGGAAGCCTGAAGATCGTTACTATTCTGCTATATCCTTTAGGAAGTTTCCTAAACAGGAACCCCCTTTACTTTGTTGTTACTCCTTTATTTTTTATGTAATGGTAACGTTAATACTTTTTGCAGTTGTCAAAGTATTTAGATAGAGTTAATTTTTTTAAAACAAAATTAAATGATGGAAAATGTTCTCGAAATGTGGCGTACGCGTATAAAAAGGAAAGGTGGGGATCGTCTACGTATTCGAATTTTTCGCAGTCGAGATATCTCTCTTGTATGAGGTCAGGCGGATAAATAGTGCAAAATCCTCTGTTTCTATGATCGATGTACAAAATTATCTTCTCCAGCACTGCAATTTGAACCCTTTCCAAAATCCAAACTAAGTTCAGATTTGCGCACAGATATTACGAGACGGGGTCCATAAAGCCCCGCGCGATCGGCGGGTCGAAGCCGCGGGTCGCCACGACCCCCGTGGTGCAGAAGATAGCCGACTACAAGAGGGAGTGCCCCTCCATCTTCGCCTGGGAGATCCGGGACCGCCTGCTCAGCGAGAACGTGTGCAATAACGACAACATACCTAGTGTGAGTACTCTTTACTTTATTACTAGCTATTAGCTACTATTCCATGCTTTTAACGATAAAAAACGGTGATGTGATAATAAAAACTACCCCATATGTTATAACGAGAAATAAGCTATCTTCATTCAGTCATATTGGCGTGAACAGTGCCGTAAATAGGGAGGTGCTAGCTGTGCCCAGGCACATGGCGTAGACCCTGGAGGTTCGCAAAAATGACCAGACCAGGGGCCGTACCGTGAACTGCTTATAACGGGACCGAATAGGCTCAGCTGCCGACGCTGCGCGACTGTGAATTTTATCGACTCGCAATACCGTGAAGTACGGCTCCAGGCCCAAGTTTTGAATATTTTTCTTTTCAAGGGCGCAATTATACCTAGAAGCTCGCATGGGACGCATAAAAGGCTAGTTACGGCACTGGGCGTGAAGATTGGCGTTAGTTAGGATTAAGGTACATAATTATGTACCCGATCAATGGGTATTGGTAAGCCTACGCTCTCTCTATATCTGTAATGTTATTTATCTATCTGTCGGTCCTACCTGTAATGTTCTGTATCTTTCAATGAATCATGAAACGATAACGTTAAAGGTTTACCGATATTATACAGACCAGAAAATGTATTATGTTATGGTTTAATTAAATGATATATTAATCCAAATTGTCTAGTTAAATAAATCTAAAAATTAAAAAACGCGACTGCACTGCCAAACGAACTAAAATCTAAAAGAATTGAAGTTTTGTTTTCTTCATTTTTGAAATTGGCGCTGTACCTACAGCAGCCGGGACCTGGATCTGGGTATGTGCTAAAACTGCAACCAGAACCACCGGAGGACGGCAGCATCCTCTCCGTTAACAGTGGTGAACATTCTGCGATCCCTAAGCCGCCTGCCAAGCGTGGGGATTATGGCAACACCCCCTATTAAGGGGGAGACCTTCGTTCAGCAGTGGACGTTTTCTGGCTGTGTGTGTGTATATGTCACTCGGGATGATTTAAGGATTCTAACGATAACCCACTCATCTAAACCTGTTCGGGCATTTAGATGTTATGGTGGAACAAAGAAAATCACATACATAGATAGGTATACACACTGAAAATATTACTCTTTCTTTTGGGCAGTCAAGTAAAAAGTAAAAAAATATATTGTTCTTTCCTAAAAACTTATAATACAGGGAAGATTTTAAACCTGGTGTGATTATGTATGCATCGAAAACTGGCACCTCCAAGAAAGTTCACTACAATTCTGACGTCAATCAAACCAATTGTTATTAAAATTGGAAACATAATTTAATTCCATGAAGCCACAGTAAATGTCATAATAATTCCAAACATTATCGAATTTTACTAAAAATCGCCAAACACTCTCGCAGCCGCCCATTGAGCCGCATATCAAAATAAGCTGGACAATTTAGGGACAAAAATGTTCTTTAATCCAATTTTGTTAATTTCATACAATATCGCGCTGGCATATGTTTCGGTTGACGTGGGACCATTGTCCGTGCCCTTTCAAGATGGACCGTGCTCAACATAATGCAATAGACTCTATGGATTCTACAGGGTGTGACGTAACAAATACGTACCCTGAAACTGTTAAAAAAAATCTATTTGTTTTATTTTCCACCAGCTGTAGATACACGGCTAATTGACGTGGATGAAAAGGCGCCATTTTAATACGACTTAGTTCCAAGAAAAACAATCTTGCTGTGAATAAAAAAAAATGTGTATGACACAAATGATATATAACCAGCCAAATGTGAGCCGTGCACTCAAAAAGGATTCAGAACAGAACAAAAAAACACAAAACGGTAAACGCAATAGATATATCATGTAGTAGTAAGGAACCATAGGTGAGCGAGTCCAACTTTAGCGCCGTGGTTTTATATGGATAAAAAAAGTTTGCACTTGATCACGCTTTTCTTGTTAAACGATAAGGCTTAAGATGGCATTATACATATAAGGAACTTCTTTACTCTGAATTTTAGGACAATTCTATTGATACCTACTGAACATGTTTTGAATTTTATTTTGTTTTAATAAAAATATAAAAAAAAACCTAATTAATTTAGGTTCTTAGGTCCATATATAAAAAAAGTTAAGTTAAAAAATTATTTAACTTTTGCGGAATACAATTTTTTTTTGCACAGTGGGTAAAATAAACCGTCAACGACATTAACATTAAGCGATGTTTTCAAGTAAGACCGTTAATAAGGATCGAGACAAAAATTCAAAATATCACTAATATAAAAATAAAGGAATCGCGTTATTTTTGTTACACTCTGTATAGTCACTTTATGGACTTTACAGACTATTCTGCGAAAATAATTGATGACGGCTTATAAAATTGGACAGAGCGTCCGATGGCACCGTTTTATTAAGTTTTTGTCCTTTATACAAATAGACTATTATAAAGTTTGAGAGTTCATAAATTCAGCTATTCAACGATGCTAATACGATGTTCCCGGGTTTACGAGAGCACTTTAAGCTTTGAGTACAGTTCAAAATTAGCAAACAGGAGTGCTTTTACATGCTTTCAGTCAGTACTGTGGTCTGGATTAAAATTCATGACTCTATAAAAAGTATTCGACTGAAATTGTCGCCTCCTTTAGTCGTTGACTCATTGGTTTATTGCCAAGCGTCGATCTCGGGTAGGTTTTTTATTTTCCTGAATAATCGGTAGCCGTGTTCTAATCGGTCTCATCCATGCAATTAATGATTATCTGGGACCGTACCATAATCTCAAAAACGTATTCTTTCTAGTCGTGGTCTTACTTTGTCGTCCTTACTTGTCCGTATTTTTATTTAGCAATGTTTTTTGCCATCTCATCTCCGTCCGGTGCTATTTAAGCTAGATGTTGCACCATAATCGCGTTGTGCCTTATTATTAACGTCGTTAAGCTTCGGTATTGTAATTCCGTTTTTGTCTTCATCCACTGAGTTGCAAATATTAAAGAAAGAAAAGGATAAAATACCAGTTAGCTATAATATTCTGAGGCTGTTCCACGTTTTATAATGTTTAAATGGTATTTTGCTTTTTGTCTTGCTTTATTGATAGTAAGGTTTCTTCTAGGCAAGCTTGTAGAATCTCTATCGTAGACCGCATTTTCGCCATTAGGCAGGATAGCAGTCCTTGGAGGATCTAGATCTGTTCGGCTGGATATATAATCGAAATAGCAGTCAAATGGAAGCCTATTTGTCATCTACATTACCTCTTACCATAAATCGTTATCTCCTTTACCATGATGATAGTTTGTTTGTCTCATTGATTGTCACCATAAAAATATCTTCTAGTATTATTGAATTTTGTAAATGACAGCAAGCAACTAAGCCAATGGCGCCGTTGATAGACATGTCTACTTGGGTCTGATGACAGGCACATTTCTCAAGTACCACGATACTAAAAAAGAAAACCACGATTCTATAATGCAAAGCATCGTATGTTAAAAATAAAGCTGTAGCAGAAATGACACCAACGTTAATCGAAGCTGAGTCGAGACATCTGCTCGGCAAAAAATAACAAAGCAAAAATTGTAAATTGTAAATTCTGTCCATTGATCGGGCCAATTTTTCTGTTAATAATGTCACAACTCGAAAACCATGTTTTTGTGATTCCGCTGCCAAGGAATAATGTAAACACTTGGGATCACAATAGTTGCCGCGTGACTAAAAAAATATATTGTGCTTTAGAGTGGCGAAAGTTGGTTTTGTGGATATGTTATAAGTATTTATCACAAGAACGTCATACGGGTTTAATTTTTTACTTTTCTATTACAAAAAATGGTCTGAATGTTAATTTATAGAGTTGATAGTTTAGTGCTTGGTACGTTGCTAGTAGGTAACTAAAATCCACGCCAATAAAAAAACAAAATGTGTGTGTGAACATTACATAAAATATCGGAAAGAAACCGTAACATAACACCGTACCGCAACAATACTAGACCGCTTTCTACTTAGTTAAATACTAGAGCCTGGCGTAGCGAGCACATTCACATCTTTCAAAGTGACTTTACTTGAGAGCTAGTTCCCAATACAGGCAAATTGCGTTAGCCATTTGACCTGACAATGTCACTTAAAATTACAGATGATCAAAATTGAAACTCCTGCCCCGCCAACCTTAAAAACTGTCAACCTTTGGTAAATCATTGCAAAACTAATAATAAAGTTCTATTATTATTATCGGGATATTTACCGTGATTATGTTGTGAAATGAGCTCCCGATATTTCGGCGCAGTCGCATGCACCATGTTCACGAGTAGACTGAAGAATGCGGGTGGTTGTCAAAAGAGTTCGAAAAAACATTAAGGGCATTCATAACGAACTACCCTCTTTCTAAGTCTTTTACTACGATTACTGGAACTCGAACTCGAACCCAAGTCTCGACAAAACACACTCACAATATCACTGCATATGTTCGTTTGAACACATTTAGGACGTGACTTAGTATTTTTAAGGCAACCTAAAACTAATAATGTAGACAAAATTCACAGTCGTCCATACATAAGTGCCTACATAGAGATTCCAGTTTCAGTCGAAATGGAACCCGTCGATACTCCAGACAAGAACACCTATAACCATAAGCAATCATAAACATACCTCCGCCCACCCTCCGTAACAAGAGGGCACAAAATCGAAATACTGAAAGCCCCTAGAAGATTCGGCGCCAAAGGGGCTATTTTTATGACTGTCGTACGTACGCACTCGGCCCACTGGGCAAATAGGTGAGCGGTATGCTGTTATGGGCTAACACACGTGTTAGAAAGAGATAGGTATTTATCGTGCGTTCCGCTGCCTAGTCATAACGGTCGAATGGGCGTGATGTTTCTTACCGACTGAAAGCGGACAAAAATACGTGGAACAATCGATTGTTGAGCCGCGGAGGAAGGGCGTAAGTGACGCGAGTAAAGCACAGCTTTCCAAAGGTCTTTTTACGCTGGCCTGTATCTCCAAAAACTAAGAGAAATTGAAAAATAAAATGTCTTATGTATAAAACACTAAAAAGTATTTCAAACCACATTTTGCTAAAAAGTGTTTTGTCTTCTTTTTTCAAACTCAAATCGTAAATCAAAAGAAGTTTGACAAAACACTTTTTAACTAAAATAGTTTTGAAATACGTTTTATGCATAAGACGGTTAAAGTTTTAGACTTCTAATATATCTGTGAATTTTTAAGGTAAAGTATAAAGTATATCACATTTATCCTATACATATAATCATTGAAAACAAAAACAATCTCTTTGGACAATCGAGAAGCTTAGAAAACTCAAATATTTTGTTCCATCTTACAGAAGCTGATCCTTAGAGGTCGTTAGCTAGTTTTTTGTGTGTATATATAAATAAGTGGCAAACAAGCAACGGGTCACGTGATGTAGGCTTAGCTACATCACCGCCGCCTGTTCACCTCTACCTCTACCTACTGAAAGTCCGATGACGCTCTGAGGCCAACAGCAGAAGTTATTTTAAAAAAAACAGTTACCGTATGGACACCTATCCGGAGCATAGTCAGTGCGTAGTCTAGCTTTAGGACTCACTCTTTGTTTGAAACGTTTCAGTCACCAATTAGGTACCCTGTACTTACCTATAATCTATCGTTAACAGAAAACTTATATAATAATAATATCCATCTTTAAATAAAATATTTGGTTTTTATAAGTAAAGTAGAAGTAGATATCTAAGTATTTTTATGATTAGAAAACCCAAAATCATTTTTTTTGTATTTGTCTTAAGGACCTTATTCCCTATTTGTCTACTAAAAGCTAAAAAAAATAACTTCTGAAGCCCAAGCAACTTTACCTAACAATATCACTTACGCCGTTATTCCCTCAGCCTCCTATACTATAATTCCACGTTTTACGCGTGAGTGCACAGAACATTGCCATCGCATTCGTGCCTACAGTACCTCCATAAGAATCTGCATTGACTCATATCTCCCTCCTTGTCTGGCGGATTAGCGTCATACTTATAGCATTGACGATTTTGACGTTTTTAAGTTCAAAGGCATTTAGGAAATGCGAGGGTATTTTTGGATACGAAAATTGTGTACGAAGTTTCAGATTAAAGATCCTCATTTTTGTGTGAAACTAAGTAAGTCACATCCTACAGTTTTATTATCAATTGCAGCGCAGGATTGTGTTCGCAAGTTCACAATTCTAGCACTGCTGCTGTTCGTGGCAGGCGTGACGCTTACCACCAGGCGAACGTCTTGCGCGTCTCGTCACTTGATTGTATATACAAAAAAAAGTAGCAGTGGATAAAATGTTGGCTCCATAATAAAAGTTGTTCATCATGACGTCCTTTCTTCTTAGTATCTACCATCCTATCCCTGTATATTATGTGTCCCAGTTACGCGTAATCCTATCTTCATGCTCCAAACATTCGATCTGGCCGCTTCAGTACGTTAATAATTCCGCCAATCGTATCTCAACCGTCAAAATACTCAAACACCAATGACACCTAATTCCTAATTCAAATTTGAAATTCTCGAGTCGATCGAGCGTGTTCGGCGACATTTGATACCGGAGCGCGCTACCGGGCCGCATTTCGGGGGCTTCGCGTGAACTGTATTATGTAGCATTATGTAGGTAGGTATCTATTTCTTACACGCAAAAGTAACTTTAGACTGGTCGGTCGACGGGTGAAGCGATTTGTGAGGCGTCTGGTTACTTTACCGTTTACGTTGAACGCTAATTATAATAATTATGTATTTTATCTGTCAGCGAAATGAGTTCCCAAATTATAATTAGCAGCTTCTTAGGTTGATCGTCGACATTTTGAAAGTCGCGGACATACGGTGGATGCACATGGCAGGTTGTCGTATTGGGTGGCGGTCTAAGGAGGATGCCTTCGTTCAGCAATGAACGCCTTCCTGATGATGATTAACAGGTCGAGGTTTATGTTGTAAGAAATATCAATTGTAACGTCGTCGATTTAAAAGCTAATTCAGCGTAGAGTTCAACGGGCCGATTATGGTAAAATGCACCCGAAGTATACTTCGACTTTTTTTTACAATTTATGCTAACCTTCTTTTGTGGGTATATTAAAATCTAGTTGACGTAAACGTCGTTTTGATCTTCCGCAAGAAACTCTAGAAACGTTACTGAAATCCATGGAGTAGTTTAAAAGAGCTAAGCGCTCAAACAGACATAAGTATTAAATGTGACTTCATTTTACGCTATTTAGTGTTTGGGTTTTAAAGCAAAATAATATAGTAAAATTGTGCTAATTTTTCTATATTATTTTGCTTTAAAAATGATGTTTGTAACAATTTTTGAGTACTTGTTTGTAAAAAAAATGCCTCGGTTTGATTCCACTTTTATTGTTCGAACTACAGTGGAATGTTTCCATGTGTATTTTTCCATATAAGTAGTTACAATCTAGGTATCTTCTAGCCGCGGTTTAATCGGTTTCTTTTAGGCAAGCGTGCTATATCATAGAACGAATCTATTCGCTCTAAGTATATAATATATGTTTATCATAAGCTTGTGTTTGACTGTTAGCTCACCATTTAAACACAAGCGTACTACAAAATTATAAAGAGGCTTCTCTCAACCATAGGCCACCATTCGATACTTTAAACAGTGTAACACTTGGAGCATTTTAATAGCCGCTCCAAGGCGTCACAGGTTAAATATAACAGTCACTACGAGCTCTCCCTCAGACAAGCGGTATCTCAATTTTTTTGGGTACCACCTAAGTAATATTAACCAGGACACTTAAATTCTCTAGGCTGCCTAGTTGCTTTGAACGGCATCACAGGTTAAACAATAGTCTGTACGTACTCTCTCCCTCCGACACGCGACGTTGCTCGCCTTAGGGATACATCCTTACTTTAAGGCTAGAGGCCCGTGAAAACGTTGATTGAGGGGTAGGTTCACAGTAGTGGTCTTCTACAAGGTAAAATAAACTTTAATATAATATATACAACATGTTATAGTAATACTACAAGTATTAAAACAAAAAATAGAGCTTGCTATAAAATAACTGAAATACAGAAGAAGCACACCGAGCGATACTTATAAAAAAAAAACGGACGCCTTTTGGTGAAGGAAAACATCTTGACAAAAGCTGCATACGCCCGGAGAAGAAATTCAATGACGTATGTAAATCCACCAACCCGCAACTGGGCCAACTTGGTGAATATTTTCACCTTCATTGTTCGAACTGCTAAACAGTAGGTACACTGCGTTGCCCGAATGGGTGTTTCCCTATAGTTACAATCTGAGTGTCTTCAAGTCGCGAGTGAATCGGTTTCTTTTGAAGCGTGCTCCACAGTAGAATGCGTCTCCATAAAAAAGTATATGGCCCCATCACCCAATCAAGGGTAGGTCTAAGGCCAGTCATCATCATCATCAGCCCGGAGACGTCCACTGCTGAACGAAAGCCTCCCCCTTAGACCGCCATACTGTACAACAACCTGCCATTTGCATCCACCGGTTGCGCCTACGCTGCGTCTGCCGGTTGGCGTTCGACACTCAAGAACCTGTCTTCCCCATCGGTTATCAGTTCGTCGAGCGATGTGGCCTGCCCATTGCCACTTCAACTTGCAAACCCTGCGAGCTATGTCGGTGACCTTGGTTCTTTGGCGAATATCTTCGTTCCGGATTTTATTGGGCAAAGTAACTCCGAGCATAGCTCTCTCCATTGCCCGTTGCGTGACTCTGAGTATCTCCAATAGGCCAGCAGTTAAAGACCACGTTTCAGTTCCATATGCCATCACTGTAAGGCCAGTGGACTATTGAAATGGCTGATTAAACCAGGCAAGAAACACCAAAGTCATTCTTAATTCGAGCAGAAGACACATTATAATAATGATATACTCATGAAAACTTGAGAACTTCCCACAGATCCACACTCACTACCCCAATAACGAGGGCATCTAGAAATCTTGAATAATTTTAGCTTTTAATGACGTGAACCACAATATCATAAGTTCATAAGCAGTCGCACATCAAACATCCACTCAAAATCACCGCCAACAATTTAACATCCATAATGAAGTCGACGAGCGGTTCACAAACGAAAACTACGCAATCTCGGCCCCTAGAGGCGCAAAAAAGCCCCTAACCGCCCTACGACCACCGGGGGATGCGCGAATACGCTGGGGCACGCGAAATATTGAGGTTTAAGCGCACTAGGACATAAAAGCAAGTAGTGCCGAACCAGCGGCGTTTATGACTCGGGCCAAACGAGCATAATTTTTGGACTCGTGTTTTTGCGTTGATAAAGATAATAATAGTCGAGTCAAGGCGCCAAACACCACAAATTGCGAAATCGGACCTTTGTAAGACCAGAGGGGTGTCACTCCGCAGTTTAGGTATGTTCGGCCGGCACTCCGTCCCGGGTGGAGAATGCAAAGCAAAAGTCAGTTGCCGCCCGCACGCTATCCTCGTCGCACGTAACTAAGCATATGTGATAGAAAGAGAGCGGTATATCTAGGTGAATATAGCGAGCGGTATCCAGCGCTGCGCGAGTTGAATTGCTACTTTATGGCCTAGTAGATAGAGACCTTATTTATTTAAATTCCTTTGCGAAATTAACTTTCTGTACGTAGTACTATTATTTATTATGTGGTATGACACCGAATGCAGCTTAAATTACACGACGCAAATAAGGGATTCACATATCACTACGTTCCTTATATTTGGCTCCAAAAAGAACTGTTGTGGCCAAAAATTTTAAAAATTACGCCACCAACCACCACTAACCGTAGCCACTAAACTAAACGTCAAACTCTGATAATTACATTCCTTTGCTATGGTATTATTACCTAATAAAACAGGTAATTATGCTTATGACATTTTAGCTTAATGCATAAGTACTACCAACACTCAAAAATATAAAATGAAATAAAAAAATGATTCAATATACAGTTCTTATCACTGTTTGCATGACCCAAATCCTTCGCGATAAGTGATTAATACTTACAGAAAAGCGACAATCCTACTTCTTTAATATGCATCGCGCATTGAGCATCCTAATGCGCTCTTACCCTTACCAGGACATGCGCGAATGTACCGTGGGGTCTCCGCGGGTTAAGCGTACACGTTAAAATGTTTATAGATAATACGCTGTACGTAATAGTAATTCTAATTCGGGGCCCGACCCCTGCCGGAATGCGTATTCATCCTAATGGCTTTGCCGGATATCTTTACAGCACCAACTATAGATGATTGAGGGAGCCTCTATCGTAAAACCTAAGCAAAACTATTTTGCTTGTATTGAACATTTTGGTTTCATCATTTGGCCGACTAGGCTAAGTTAGCAGATCTGAAGGTATCGCCTTTCTACTCTTAAGTATTCTGTGACGGCCTGAAAGGGCAGAGTGTGGCTTTAGTAGGCTATGCTTAGGGGATTTTCTTTGAATGTTTTTGGAGTTTCGTTAGCTCTTCTTTGTTGAATGGATTTTCGATTTTTTATTATCTATGGATTAACTAGACATGGTTAATATTAGTGTGTGACATTAGTCTTACTTACAAAGACATTTTGTGATAGTAGAGAAGTTTGTAGCTCTTTTTAAGAGTTACTACAAACTTTTTTATTTTTCAATTAGCTAATTCCTTGTCTCTATATCTGTAATATTCTCGAAGAGAAAACAGTGTGTTGTAATTAACCAGTATTTGGCAGCTTCACTTGAGAGCTAATTCCCAACCTAAACGAGGATTACGACCTTCGACCAGAGGCAATTTGTAATTAAAGGCATGTTAGTAGTATGTTAACCTTAAAAATCAATCATAGAATCTTATACTATAAGTGCTCTATTTTTCAATATATTAAAATCTTTAAGCGCGAGTGATTCGGTTTCTTCTGGGCATGCGTGCTCCATCCATCGTAGCTGTTGACGGTCAAACGTAAGCTCATATTTATTATTATTAACACTTAAAGGCGAAAGCAACTCTGTCTCGTAGGTACCAAGAGTTTTTTTGACATAAACTAAGGCTAAGCTAGACTAAGTTCATCGCAAGGAATTATATAACGAGTATGTCCGAACACAGAATATTTTTATCCAGATTAGAAAATTGCAGTCACGGATAAAATCGCTTACCACCGCATTCTTTTATTTAAACGTTTGCTTGATGGTAAGCGTCACGCCCGCCCATAACAGTAGCAGAGCCAGAATTATGAACCTTCGAACAAAAGTCCTGCGCCGCACTGCACTGAGCTCGTCACCCTGATATATAGATGTCAAATCTCTTCATGCCCAGTAATTTATCTGGTAGAAGTTCTATTCAAACGGAAACAAAGTAATGCTAGCACACTACTGCTGGGCGATTGAATAACTAGCAAAGGTAAACATTTTTCCAATTTGTATCTAAATTAACCATCTAAAACTAGTAAAGTTGCTCAAACCTATCTCCCGCTCATCGACGCGCCATCGATCAAACCCAATAACTCCACAAATTCGTTTATCCGCGTAAACGTCCGTTTACGTCCGACGTTACCAGTACGTCGGACGTTTTTTCAAAGACCACCAACGTATTGGATCTCTAACACTATCGCCGGCTAGATGCAACGATACGTCTAGTGTAGGGTTACCACTTGAAATTTATTAATTTTAAATATTTAATGTTTGCCACTAAACCAAAACGAGATTTTTTCTGATTTCTCTGAGAATGTAGTCTTTCTCTAATGTGAATGCATTTTAAAGGTATATTTTTAATTTAATTATTTATTTATTGATACAAAAAACGGTACATAGTCAAAACATATCTATACACAACTAGATACAGTGTCGAGGTAGACTATATGCCTAAACATTTGTAAACAGCATGAATTAATATGATTTCGAAGTAGTTATCAACATTTTAAATCTAGAATATTGAATTTATATTTTATGTATAATAGGTATCAAAAGTGAAACTAACAAATATACATTTACAACTATCAACTTATAGTATCTGTGTAGTTCACGTATAAAATGTTACATATATCATTTCTGAATTTATTTAAAAATACTTTGGTGATAGGCTGACTGATGGCTAACCGAAAAAGAGGCCCAGCAGAGGGATGATGAAGGCTGCGAATAATAATATGATTACGACGATGATTTTCAGTTATGAAGTTTGTCGGACAAAACAAATTGAGTACACTGCAGAGTTTGATGCATGGTGTCAGTGTCAATTCCAAAAATTCGAAATTATGTACTACCACAGATAAAATAATACTGTTCTAGTAGTATTCACTAGTTTGTTGATACGTCTAAACCAACAAGATTCTTATGCCAATGTCAAACGTAATAATCTGAAAAAATATATATAAAAAATATTGCTGTTCCGTTAGACTTAAATCCTTGTGTAAATAACTAGTACCTACCTAATTATTTTTAGCTAAGTTGAAAGTAGCACAGCAAAATGAAATTTAGATTGAGTGACTTTATGAGAGGTTACCGCTTAATTTTTTGCCAACCCTAGAGCGGGTCTAATGAGGTGCGCTGGCGCAGCGCAATGACACCTGTCAGATGTCACGATGACGTAACGCCCGCGCCGCCCGCGCACGAGATGATCTACGAGCCGGTCGCGAAACATGATATAAATATGTTCACTTTTAATTAGATGCCGGGGAAGATGTGATATTATCGCTTTGGGAGACAGCATACAAGTTTAGTTAGTAACAAGTACAAGTAATTTAGCCCCGAAGCACAGAATAAATAATAGTACTACGTACCCGAAAATACAACCTTTGTGCTTAGTTTGAGTTTGTTTCTTACCTCTCTCTCTCTCTCTCTATCGCTCTCTGTTTGTCTATCTCTCTCATGTAACTACAGTGGCCAAAAAGTGAAGTAACACTTTTTTCATCACACTTGCTCGTAAAGTAGATCTTATTACATCGCTTTTAGGCTCATAATCCAAGCTATTATACACGCGTGCTTTTTACTTTACATTACGGCACTTGTACTATAATAGGTATAACCCGGTAAAGTCAAGTTTGTACGTGACTGCAATTAGACGTACGTGTACGAAGCACTCTTAATATAGCCGGGTAATACTTACAGTTTTTTTGTAATACCAACAAAGAGTTCTTATGCCGCTGAAGTAAATGTGAACCTGCGCGCGCATTGCTGATTTGGGCGCCATTTTCCGCAAATGTTTGTTGACGTTTTCGCTGTGTGGTTGATTATTATCAAAAAAAAATTGTTTTTTCCTCGCAAGTGTGACGAAAACAGTCGTATGGAACTTTTGTGCTATTAGTCATTACGCTCTCGGCTTTCTTATCGCGCTCGCCTGCGGCTCGCGCGCATAATACCGCCTCTAGTGTAATGACCAACATAGCACACTCGTATCATAATGTACTATTACGAAACTTTTTTTTAAAATAACTATTCTTTTCTTCGTTCTGATAAATATAAATATATACTTTGCTATGATGTTACCTAAACTTTTGTAATGGTAGGACTCTACTGCAGAGTCCGCCTGGGGAAGTACCTTGTACCTTTGCCAGCTATTCAGCCGCCAAGCAGTAGTGTGCAAGCATTACTGTGTTCCGGTTTGAAGGGCCATGTTGCCAGAGAAATTACAGGGTATGAAAAGATTTAACATCTAGTATCTCAGGGTGACGAGCACAGTGCAGTGCGGCGCAGGGTTGTGTTCGCAAGTTCACAATTCTGGCACTATTCTGGTGGCACTATACTATTAGTGGAAGGCGTGACTCTTACCACCAAGTGAGCCAGGGAACGTCTTGCTCGTCTCGTCACTTGATTGTATAAAAAAAATGGTAAAGGCATGTGACACTTCGGCTTCATACAATTAACTATAGAACATTTGTACCGCTAGGCCACCTGCGTATGGGGTATGTCCTAAGCCTATAGCAGGGGGGGTGTCACTCCGCAGTTTAGGTATGTTCGGCCGGCGCTCCGTCCGGGTGGACAATGCAAGGCAGAATTCAGTGGCCGCCGGCACGCTAGCCTCGTCGCACGTAACTAAGCATACGTGATAGAAAGAGAGCGGTATATCAAGGTGAATATAGCGAGCGGTATCCAGCGCTGTGCGAGTTGAATTGCTACTTTATTGCCTATTAGATAGAGTCCTTATTTATTTCAATTCCTTTGCGGAGTTAACTTTCTGTACAGAGTACTATTATTTATTATGTGCCTTTAGTACAATAGGGTAGATGACTGATGTTTAAATCGTTGAAACCAATAGCTTTGATGAAGAATTAAAGTAAATATAGTATGTTTATTGAAAAAATGATTTATTTCGGTTATTAATGTTCTGATATATGTATAAGCGCTTAAAGTTTTTGGTAGAGCCAACTCTGTCTCTTTCCCACAAAACAAAAAATGACGTCACGCCTTACTTGTTAGAATAGAATGTATATGGCGTACAGAGAAGTGACGTCACGATTTGCTGTTTCGCCTCTCTGTCTAGCATGATATTAAAATGCTTATAAGTTGCTTATTTTTGATCAGATTTTCATTTTCTTTTCATTAATCAGCTATATTTATGAGCCACATTTTAATAGGACAATAATTTTTATTAATAATTAAATTTTAAAATTAAAATTAAATTTAATAATTTAGGAGTAATTTATGATATTTTTGATTTAACTTTCTCACAATTTAATTATTATAGATGCTAAAGGTTGAATTAGTGCGTATCTTTTATTTTAAACGTTTGTTATTTGTTCATATCGTTATTTTGAGCTGACAACCGATGGGGAAGAAAGGTTCTTGAGTGGCGACCGCGAACCGGAAGACGCAGCGTAGGAAGGCCTCCCACTAGGTGGACCGACAACATTGTAAAAGTCGCGGGCAACCGGTGGATGCAAATGGCAGGTTGTCGTACAGTGTGGCGGTGTAAGGGGGAGGCCTTCGTTCAGCAGTGGACGTCTCCGGGCTGATGATGATGATGATGTTATTTTGAGCGGTTGCACTAATAAGTTAGTGAGTGACATTCAAAGTAAAGATAGCTTATTCCCTACATAATAGCCTACTTTAGTCTCGTCAAAAATTTTCGATTCATGTAGGACATGAGACAAAATTACGGGGTGTAACAAGTTTTATTGTAAAAAATGCCAGAATCATTTTACGGCATCCAGTTTAAGATCGGCGCACGCCACTCAGCCAGTGTCAGTATCCGGTTTCAGCGCACGGTAGTAAGGGTTTTAAGGCTCGATTCACTTGGTAAATATATTTAATAAGCTACCAAATGAAATTAAAACTGAAATAAATTACACAAATATTGTAAATGGTTTAAAACGACTTCTCACTATTAGGGCTTATTATTCAATTGACGAAATTTAAAAGATTATAATACGAACTAATGATTATGTATGTTTATTTTTATATTTTTTTACTATTTCAATTTCAATTTGTTTTATTATTAACGTAGCATTATTAATTTATTATTACTAGTATTATTGACACAATTTATTATTAATTTATGACGAACCTCCTAAAATACCTCTATTTAATAGGCATCTTATTGTTAAATGAAATCGTCCTCCTCTCTTCTACTATTGCTGCGCCCGACAGGGTCCATATGAAACTTCTTTTTGACAATATCTGTGTACACTATGGAAGCAATAAATATCTGAATATGAATCTGTTTAAGTATGCCTTGATTTGCTTTTGAAGAAATCAAACACTTAGAAACTGTTTTAACTGCGTACAATAATAGGTTCACATTTAACCGTCATCCCGCCTAGAGTTCAGAGAAATACTTAACTACACACATATATTTAATAAGTATCATCGTCGTAATCGGCCTTTAAGAATTTAGGTTGTGAGGTGATTTTCATACAAAAAATTCAACACACATAAACTGAAAAAAAACTATGGTATCAGGGCAGGCCACTTTTTATACCTACCTATTTGAATATTCTTATACTTTACGATCAATGACAAATAGATAAATAAATATTAGTGGACATGTCGCACAATGCCAACTATCCCCACGACTAAAAATCTTCTAGCTTCGATTATCGTAGGGAAAATGGAAAAAGAGTCTAATTATTATTTAAGCTAGATTCATTTTTAATTAAACATTAAGTTTCAAAACTAATCCCATTTATAAACTACAAGCTACAAGTACAGTAAACCAGTTCGAGTTTGCGCTTAAAAGCGTCTAGTTTTTTTTAAATATGTTGAAAAGCCCCTTCTACACGCAAACCCGTGCGCAGTGCGTGGCCGAAAGTTTTAGACCCTTCACACACTTCGCTGATCACTAATTCGGACGGCGCCGAAGCAAAAAGGCGTAAGTAATGATTTAAAAAAAAACATTTTTAGATATTATATTTTATGTTGTGTTGTAAGATACTCATAATCAGTAAAATCAACACCAAAATATATCAAAATTATACTTTTGTAAGCATAATATACGTTGTTTGTTCTATTTTACTTTCAAGTAGGTAATAACGTAGACTAAGTTAAATACACTTTTCAAAATAAAATAAAACACGGCGTCCCAGAAAAAAATATAGCCAGTGACTCGGAATGATGTACGGTACGATACCCACACATCCAAGTCTGTTCAGGCATTTACAAGTTATGGTGGAATAAAGAATCTCACATACATACATAACAACTAATACCTATCCCCTGAAAACATTACCCTCCTTTTTGGGCAGTACCTATAAATAAAACCTAAAAACTTTGTAATCCGATAATAAATATAATTATTATATAATTTGCATTTTTTTGTTATTTTGCTTTTATTATTGAGCTATAGATCATTTTACTTTAATTAATAACAAAAATGTTAAAACAAATTGAACAAAATTGATACAAGCGACAAAAACTCGGCAGCTGCGCCCACTGCACCGCACTAACGTGGAAGAACGATTATCTCCCCGATTTTTCAAATAATGACAACTGAATAAATACGAAGATCGATTTAAAAGCGAGTTAACCTCGTTTTATAAAGTAGGTACACGTGCGTTTTAAACTAAAAAAGTTTTTTATATTCGTCAAATGCCAAAACTTTCTATTAGTTATTTTAGGTTTATAAACATAATGTGGTCAATTCTGAAGGTTTAAGTTGACAGAACTAAACTAACTAAAGTATTGCTGTCCTTAGCTAACATGCCTAGTAAAAAAGTGACAGCAATATTTTAATTAGTTTAGAACTGTCAACTAAAACCGCCAGAATCGACCATATTAAGTTGGTAATAAAACTTAATTAAATAATAGTTGTTTTCAATGAAGATATTCGTACGCTGAAATAATTGCCAAAAAAACATAATAAAAAAAATTAAAAAAATATATATTTATAATAAATTTTTATTTAACATGCAACTTAACACTTAGAAACTTTATGAAAATATACATAATGTTACTAAAGGTACATCAACAGCATTTTCGTGTATGTGCACTATTTCGTCGTCAGGCCATAAAACGTTCACTGCTGGACGAAGACCTCCCCTTAATAGAGGGGTGTAGCCATAACCCCCAAGCTTGGCAGGCGGCTTGGGAATCGCAGAATGGTCACCACCGACGCTGCTTCCCGTTCTCCGGTGGGTCTGGTTGCAGTTTAAGGACATACCCAGGTCCTCTTATGTGCACTACGCGATGCATTTATGAAATGCATCGCATAACCAAGGGTATAATATTTAATTTACGCTTAGGACACTCATGAAGAAGACGAAGAAGACTACAAAGACTAAGCCATCGAAAACACCTCGCTTTAAAATCTGTGAGGCAGTTCAAACTTTGGGATTTGACTACATGAGTTCGCTTTTTTATTCTAAAGCTACGTTTATCTTCTTTTTTGCTCTGATAGAAAGACATGTGACATTTTGGCCTAGTTTATACAAGGATATACGGGAAATTTGTACCACTAGGCACCTGCGTATTTGAAATGTCATACATATAACCATGTCAGCCTTTTTATCCATGTTTTACACGGAGCAAAAAATATATACGGATCAACGTTTATTTTTAACGACGCGATCGTTAACATCAATGATTATTTCAATATCAGTATTCTGTAAAATCCTTTTTAAATTCTAATAGGAACGTGCACTCTTTAATCTCGTTCGCATCTGATTGGTTGGGTCGCTGTCAGAAACAGAACACGCTTTGAATGCAACTCTCTTATTGGCCGCATTCGTGTTCGAAATTCAAAAACGTTTTCGGCGAATAATATAGAGTTTTTGTTGTATTTGTTATCTGATTGGAAAGGATTAGAATTTTATAATTGGTTTTGTCAATCAAAAACAAGATAGGCTATACTTGTGTCGTTTCTAATAAGACCTTAGCATTAATCTTTCTGGTTTTAATTTTTTTAAAGTTCCATAGCAAACTTTAGAACTGGTACAGTCTATGTCCAATTGTCCATATAATTGTCTATTTTTCTGTCTGCATATCAAATTGTATAATTCAATCAACTCTAAAAAGTCACAGTCTGTAAAAACTATAGCGTTAACATTTAATAAAAAGGTTCCAAATAATGTTCAGGAAAAGAAAAATATACTTCCTCCGTTATAAAAAATCGCGCCCTATTTCTTGAATATCGTAGTCTAAACAAGCCATTTTATTTTATACTCGAATGCTACCTATTATACTTACCCATAGTTACCTACAGACAGATGACGTAATTAAGCAAACACACACACACACATTACATAAAACACATTGCAACAAACACACACACATGCAAACACATGTGTTTGCATTGCAAACACATTGGCTACATTAAGCTAAATAATAATATGGGCACGTAATTCTAAAAACTTAGACAACGTACTTGTTCGTTTAGGTACATCTCTTAAACACACATAGTGAGCACGTGAACACCACCTGTTCCCGACGTATCCCACATTATCTTCCATTAGCGGAACAAGGGATTAAATCAGATAGGTAGGTGAAGTACAGGTGGTAGCAAAAATGTATACCAAGTTTTTTTATTTGTTACTTAGTGCATTGCTTGTCTATCAGGCGGTTAGGTACGAAAAATATTTGATTGACATGCGACAAAAAATAAGAACGACAAAAACAATCTTAGTTTATAAGAATTTCTCACACTAAGATACGTTAAAATGCGTGGGTTTATACCTATTAAAATACTGATTAATTTATCAAACATAATTTATTTAAGTTTTTCGCATTACAAAAATCAAGCGTGTACACTACCTTGAAGTTGCGCTTTTTAATAATATTTTTATTTTAGAATTACAATATAAACTAAATTATACTACAGTTTATTGTGATCGTTATGGGACGACCGCGGCTTTCAGAAAAAAAATACGAGCCATATTAAGTAGGTAATGTAAAGAAATTTAAAAGCACTTCGTGTGGTACTTCTCCAGGCGGACTCTGCAGTAGAGTCCTACCACTACAAAATTATTTCTTGCTCCGAAACTTGCTTCTGCAGTTGAGTGTACGTTACTGTGTGTAACGAAGCTGGTTGTTGTCTTTCCCCGAGAACGGAAAACATGGATAATATTTTTTATAAGATTTGGGTTTGGGAATTATGTGTACACTGAAAAGCGCCTCTGATTATACTCCTAAAAAATTATATGAGCCCACTTAAACAACTCCACCACTAAATAAAATGAATAACCATCAAATTACAACAACACCACAACAACAACAACTACATACTTGTTACAACTTTGGTTACTATCGAACTATATTAGGTACTTACACCAAAAAGGTGACCTGGGACCTGGGAATGTCCAAAACTGCATCCAGAACCGCCGGAGGACGGGTAGCAGCATCCGCTTAGTAAACGGTGGTGAGCATTCTGCGATCCCCAAAACGCCTGCCAAGCGTGGGGATTATGGCAACTTATGATGGGAGAGGTCTTCATCGAGCAGTAGACGTCGTTCGGCTGTTGACGTGACACCAAAAAGCAAAAAAAATGTGTTAAGTAATTCAAAGTATCTTTTACATCTATCATTCTAAACACAGAAAAGCGAAAGCCCTACTTCTTAGGTTAGAACGGCTGTCAAAATAATGTTCTACAGTTATTGCATGCAAAGCCGCTGTCGCCAGTTTCACATTTATTTGTATAGAAATTACGACGAAAAATGCCAATAATTGGTCGCGCATTTGAAGTAAAACGCTCGAAATGCCATTTTGCAACAGTTTAAATTGATCTAATTACGATGTGGTTTGGTTTCCTACGCGTCTATTTAAATTGTCTTTTTGAGTATTCTAAGTTTAATAACATGTATATTTGTAGAATTGTCATTAAGCGCATTTGCACTTAATGCTGGCTAGCGCGGCCCGTCACATTTCCGTTCTATTCACTTCTCTCTTCAGTGATTCTAGAGGACGTGAAATCCGCTCTGAAAGTCTACCTACCATTTCACAACTCATGTACAATATGTCAAACTGTGCACACACGCAAATTTCATATTTGTGTGCGTGACACTTACGCATGCGTGGTTTCGGACGAAAACAGATAGATATTGGGGGTTTCAGGCCCTTAGGGGTGGGTGGGGCAGGGAGAAATGCCCTAATCTGCCCCTTTGAGGCCTCCGATTGGAATTTAGTAATCATATTAGATTTTAAATTACACGTGTTGAAAGGGTGGGACGGAGCAATTTGTTTCCTATTAGACGAAAACATAGTTAAATACGGTTCTATAGTACAAGTGGATCTATAAGGAGATAAGTCCCTTTGTTTTTGAAACTCCTTAATAGGAGGATTTGTGGTAGTTTTGGGGTAAAAACTAATTTGAAACAACGTTACCTACTAATTCATTCAAAGCGTAGAATGAAATTAAATCAAACTTTCATTGTGCGAACTGCTGATCAGTGAAACACGTTTCTTGAGAGGGTGTTTCCCGGTTAGGTTTCTTCTAACCAAACGACCTCCATTGTAGACCTTATCTTCGGTTTACAACAAGCGTGATGGCGGTCAAAGGTAAACCCATCACTCAATAAAATAGTAGATTACTCACCTAGGGAGCAAAAGTAAATCTGTGGCATCTCTGGATCATCTGCGGATTTGTGGCTTCTTTACTTGCTCTCGTGGTGTGTAATACGATTTTACGTGCCGCTGCGGGGAGGAGGTGGTTCCTTTCGCTCCGTGTAGCGGGGCTAAAGTAGTCACTTTAGCACCGCAGACATGTAAAAGATTTTCACGATGATGAGTTGAAGCTGTTATCGACATAGTTCTACCATTTGTAAAAAACAAAACATACTTACTCCTACCTTTTTATTGCATCGTAAACGAAAACGTATAAATACCTGATAACATTTTGGGCTGAACTAGACCTTTTTATTTGATCTAGACCTTTTATATGAATACTTGCGTGTTTCTCAAGCATCAAGTAGATGCCATCTACAAACATATTGGTGGACATTTCACACCGCGCCATCTTAAGCAAAGCTTGTATTACGGAAACCGGATAGCTGGCTGATAGAATACTTATATACTTTTTTTTTGTACATACTTATAATACATACTTACTACAACCAGATACAGAACAAACATGTATGTTCATCACATACTTACATTTTTGTCCTGGGTGGGGATCGAACCCACGCCCTACAGCTTAGAAATCAGACATGCTAAACAACCATATACTTTACAGGTTTCATCAATAAACCGAGTGTTAAGAAACCTCGCGTCGCAGAAAGAGCAAGCGGCGTCCGCGCAGAACGACAGCGTATACGAGAAGTTAAGAATGTTCAACGGACAGGCAGCGACGGGGTGGTGGTACCCTGGGCTACCGACCGCGCCGGCGGCTCCGGCGATACCAGCGCCTTTACCCCCGCAGCTGAATAGGACGACGGCTGAAGAACATAAACGAGGTAAGTCTAACTATTAAGGCTTGTATTTTCTAAATTAGCCCCTCGCAAAATCAAATTTATTTAGTCAAATAACTATATTTAAAGCCCAAAAATATAAAATGTTACAGAAGAACATACGTACACATAGAATATACATATATAAGACAACGTCTTAGTAACTTTAGCGGTTGAAAACACGATTGATTATACTTTCCTTGATAGAAAAAAATACCGAAATAGTGTCTATTTTTAAACCAGTTTCAGTTTTATGTCCTAATAACAGCACATAGACACATACATAAATAGTCAGTTTAGTCATATAGAATCATAAAAAACCGAAAACAAAACAAATGAAAAAAAAAAAATTATTTTATTACAGCATAAACTTATTAAAATAACAGCAACAACAGTATTGCTGCGTGTCATTTCTAGATTATAGTTATAGGTACAAGTTTATGCAGAGTTTCTTTATATTAATCATAATGGTATTTCTAATGTTCCTCACACTAGGCTAAGCCTGTATCATGAAAACTGACGTGGTTTTGACACATTTTTGTTTTATTTATACGGGAATAGTCGGAGTATCCGATTTAATTAAACGTGAGTCGTCGTCAGCCATAAAACGTCCACTGCTTGACGAAGGCCCTTTATAGAGGAGTGTTGCCATAATCCCCACGCTTGGCAGGCGGCTTGGGGATCGCAGAATGGTCACCACCGTTAACCAAAAGGACGCCGATGCCCGTCCTCCGGTGGGTCTGGTTGCAGTTTAAGGACATACCCAGGTTCATAATTAAACGTGAGTATTCACGTATAAATAAAACAAAAATAAGCCTGTATCGTTTGTAATATTTTCAGTCTAACAGTAGGATCATAAAGACACATGTTGTACAGTATAATCAGGCTGTTAATAGCCCACGGCTGGACTTGGCCTACCCTGGCGTTTGGGTCATTATAATATATCCACCACTCTGGCCCAGTCAATTAGTCAGACAAGTGGATCCATATAGGACATTGGATTTCTTCTCCAGGTGTATGCGATGTTTCTCTTGATGATGAGATCCGTACATATAAACTCCAAAAAGCTTATCAGTATCGATACGGGATTTAAGTCCCCGACCCCATACTTCAAGCTGAGTGCTCTCCCAACTAGGCGACAACGCCTTGTACAACCCCCTAAAATAAAAACATGTATAAATCGCAACTTGATAAAAATAAAATACCCACGAAAATGCTGAAACCCAATCCTCTTACAGCTAACATACGTACAAATATAACAATAGCAGGCATATAATCTTCAGTGGAGGTGTTTGTAAGAAGTCGGTAACAGCTCTCCCCCTCCTCCAACCCATTCCACCCTAAAGGCGTGGACAGGAGTACTCGCCCGGTAAGAATGTATGGCGAAAATATGAAAATGTAGCTATGCAAAGTACGTAGCTATGATATTTATAAAACTGTTGGAACAGTTTGCAGGAGATTTAGGTCGTTAGAATTGTTCAAAGCTGACCAGTTTTATCACATTGAACTCAATTTAATATTTAAAAGTAAAATGTATAAAAAACGAGTCTATTTTTAAGTATTAATTACTGAGAAGTTTAATGAGTTTATATTTTTGTAGGGTAGGACTCTACTGCAGAGTTCGCCTGGGGAAGTACCACACCTTTGCCAGTTATTCAACCACCAAGGTAGTTTACAAGCATTTATTGTGTTCCGGTTTGAAGGGCAATGTTACCAGAGAAATTACTGGGTATGAAGAGATTTAACATCTAATATCTTAGGGTGACGAGTGCAGTGCAGTGCAGCGCAGGATTGTGTTCGCAAGTTCACAATTCTAGCACTGCTAGTGTTGGCAGGCGTGACGCTTACCAGGTGCCGGCACCAGGCGAACGTCTTGCTCGTTTTGTCACTTGATTGAACATAAAAAAAAATTTTTTTTCTAACTATTGTAGGTATACGTATCTGTTTAAAATGCAAAAGCATTTTGAATATTAGCAAAAGCTAATACCCCACAAATTTAAGGAAAGCCATGTATGCCAACCCTAAGTACAGTCACGTACAAAGGACCGGCTCGTGTCTCCGCATCAAAGTGGAATAGGAAAGAACATCCAATGCCACGCCACGTGTCACTATGTATAAGCGTTGGTAGATATATAAATAATATTGCGTACGTTTTCCTAGTATCTTATTGTACCGGGTGTATGTGAATCCCCCAACCCGCTAGTGGGCCATCAAGGTGGATATAGCTTTACTAAATAAGTATTAAAAAATCTGATTATGTTTGATTATTATAGTATCCGTATTACTGTTAGTGGCAGGCGTGACGCTTACCACCAGGCGAAAGTCTTACTCGTCTCGTCACTTGACAGTATAAAAAAAACATATAATCAAAACAATAGATGTAACAATAATTAAAAATAAATTAAATATTGGTGGAAATTTTTCACACAACGCCATCTAGCCCCAAACTAATATGGAAACCAGATAACGTAAAGTAAAAGATAAAGTATACTTAAATACATTTTTTTGTAAATACATACTCTTATACATACCACACCCAGACACAACAAACAACTATGTTCGTCACATAAATGTTTGTCCTGGGTGGGTATCGAACCCACGCCCTACAGCTCTGACGGCAGACATGCTACCAACTGAGCTATAAGGCAATCAAACACAAACCAATCACTAATATGTCACTCAATATCTTCACTTTCCTTAGTAAAATGACTAAACTGTTCCCAAAGAGCCGACAAGAAACTCATTGAGTATGCAACCCTCAGAGCTCGTAAGGCTGTGGAGTCAACAGGGTAACGCGGTGACCCTTGATCTTGACTCCTCAGGCTTTTCGGGAAACTCTCACTTGGCTGCGTGCAAACTTGCCGGGGTACCCATCTTTAAAGGTTTTTATTGACTTTGAAGCAATTATACAGTACGGAAACTTTCAACTACACGTAACTTAAAAAAAATAAGCTACCGACTACAAATTAATATGGGACCACCTCGAGAGTATACCCTTTCAAATAAAAAACGAATTTTCAAAATCGGTCCACAATTGACGGAGAAATCGGTGAACATAAAAAAAAACATACAGTCGAACATAGAACCTCCTCCTTCTTTTGTAGTCGGTTATAAATACTTAACTAAGACATTGATCCTGACATCGAAGAACGACTTCCATATCTTTCTTTTTATTGTGTTCAGTGACGAGACGAGCGAGACGGTCGCCTGGTGGTAAACGTCACGCCTGCCCATAAGCAGCAGCAGTGCCAGAATTGTGAACTTGCGAATACAATCCTGAATTATTAAGTTAACTAAATAGAGTTATTTAGTTAACTAAATAATTATATTTAATTAACTAAATAATTCTATCAGAATAAATAATAGTACTACGGTAGAACGTGGGATTTTTCTACTATGATTCATAATATTAATCGTCAGCCAGAAGCTGTCCACTGCTGGACGAAGGCCTCCCCCTTAGACCGCCGCACTGTACGACAACCTGCCATTTGCATCCACCGGTTGCCCGCGACTTTTACAATGTCGTCGGTCCACCTAGCGGGAGGCCTTCCTACGCTGCGTCTTCCGGTTCGCGGTCGCCACTCAAGAACCTTTCTTCCCCATCGGTTGTCAGTTCTTCGAGCGATGTGGCCTGCCCTGCGCCACTTCAACTTGCAAACCTTGCGAGCTATGTCGTATTATACATATTATTATATAATTATTGTCGATTTCAGGTGTTCATTTTATTATGTTTATCATCAGAGGTGATCCTATAGTAAAAGTTGTCCATGATGGCTCCAGGTGACATTCACGATTTTTTTTTTATGATTTTTCCCTTCGGTTTTATAATTCGTATTTTTTGCGATTTCAGTGTTTTTGTAAAAGTTGTTCTTACTAATTATGTCCTAGAATATGTCCGTTGTTCAAATGAACACCTGTATAATAACAGCCGTCTAATTATGTCAGAGGCCTTCGGGCTGCATATTAATTCTGACACTAAGCTGGCCACTCAGCCTATATAAACTACATTACAGTAAATGTGAGTAAAAAATATAATAACAGTAAATATAAACAAAAAATAAAATAATAATAAATTGGAAATTATTTACAAAAACTTTTAAGTATATCAAAAGAAAAATGACGAACCCTTGCGACCTGCATCTTCCTCTTGAGCTTATATTTACAACCCCACTTGACGTTGGCGTCACCTCTACACGTGACCCGAATACAGTTTCAGAAAAAGACTTAACTCCAGACGCCATCTTTATTCCAAAACTTTTCAGTTTCTCAACATTTCGCGCCCGAAGTTGAGAAACTCTAGAAGTTCGGATGTTATTTTTACTAAGTTTTGAAAGAGACGAAAGCTCTAAGGTAAAAAGTTTTTGGGTTCTCTTTATTTTTATCTCTTTATATTTAGTCAAACCCTGTTGCCACATTCTATAAATAAATAAATAAATATCGCAGGACATTTTTTCACACAGCGCCTTCTAGCCCCAAACTAAGCAAAGCTTGTAATATGGAAACTAGATAGCTGATAGAATACTTATATATTTTTTTTTTGTAAATACGTACTTATATTACATACTACACCCAGACACAGAACAAACATTTATGTTCGTCACATAAATGTTTGCCCTTGGTGGGGATCGAACCCACGCCCTACAGCTCTGAAGGCAGACACGCTACCGCTGAGCTATATGGCAGTCAAGTCATTCTGTTATCATAATATATTTAAATTCCAAAAATGTTGGTTGCTTCTGTCATCATGCAATATACCACAGAAAACACAACAGTAGGTTTTGGCGGGAACACGGAAAAATCACGTCATAGCTCTCTATAATTTTATTAAACTTGTGTTTTTTTTGCGAATTAATGATAAAAATGGTGGTGTTTTATTCATTGAGTGTTGAATTATATGCACGAGTGTGGGCAAGTGATATAATGTGGTGAAACGTGTCTTTTCGTATTGTTTTCAAAACTCCGTAAAAGCCCGTAGTAAAGTCGGACTACCTTGCCTAGGGCATGACTTAGACTGTGACTAACTGTAATTTTATGACATATATATTTGACTTGATACTTTCTAGACTTGACACTGGCTGAATGCAAAAAGTGCGAAGCCAAAAAAACACAATAGTACCAACTACGTACCAATGCTTTGTTGCTACGAAGAAACGTAGACCGTCTACGAAATTGGAATAAAAGTTATTTCACAGCAACATATTTTCCATTCTTATATAGCCATATGAATTTGTTATAATTGTTTTTTTTTTTGAAGTTATGAACTTACACTGTTATAAACTATCACGGTTGTTCACTACAGTTCTATTATTATTTACGTGATACGTGATTATGTTGTGAAATGAGCTCCCGATACAACATCATCACGGTAAATATCCCGCGAACAATGATAGAACTGTATAACCTGACGCCTCAAATTGACTCAAATTGACGCCAACAAAATTATTTATGACTAGCTGGGCCCGCAGTTTGTATCCGCGATTCTTGGGATAAAAAGTAGCCTATGTTTTATTCCCAAGTATAAGCTACCTCTAAGTATACCAAATTACATCTAAATCCGTTCAGCCGTTTCAGTGTGAAAGAGTAACAAACATACAAACTTTCGCCATATTATAGTAACATTTCAAAAAATAGTACTAAACCAATTAAAACAGTAAACAGTTAGAGAGTTGGAGATAACCACCTCGGATTTCTTCTACATAATTTAAAGAAAGCGCATAAATCTTCTCTCTAATCTAATCTCTCTAAAGTTTAGAATAATGTCGAAGTGATACATTAATAGCGATAAAAAAATTCTTATTGGAAGTTGGTTCCGAAATACTGACATATTTTTGACAAGTTTTTTTTTTTAAATTTTAGCAAGACATTCGTCTGGTGATATGCGTCACGCCTACCACTAACAGTAGCAGTTTCAGGATTGTGAACTTTCGAACACAATCCTGCGCCGCACTGCACAGCGCTCGTCATCGAGAAAACCGAGGCGTCGTTAATAGATGTTAAATCTCTTCATACCCAGTAATTTCTCTGGATTTGTGATTCATTATCAGCCAGGAGACGTCCACTGCTGGACGAAGGTCTCCCCCTTAATAGGGAGGGGCTGCCATAATCCCCACGCTTGGCAGGCGCCTTGGGGATCGCAGAGCTCACCACCGTTAACCAAGACCGTTGAACCTGGGTATGTCCTAAAACTGCATCCAGTACCATCGGAGGGCAGCAGCGTCCTGTCGGTTAACGGATTAAGATTATCACACAAAATATTATTAATACGAAAGTTTATCGGTATGTGTTTCGTCACCAAAACCCCTGAACGGATTTGGATGAAGATAGTTAAGTATATAAGTATTCTATCAGCTATCTGGTTCCCATAGTATAAGCTTTGCTTAGTTTGGGGCTAGATGGCGCTGTGTAAAAATGTTCAATCCATTTTTTTTCTTTATTTTTCTTTTTCTCGTATACACAATATAGGTTTTGGTAACTAGCACCTACTAAACCTCGTTGAGGTTTGTTTTAGTGCTAGGCCCTCTGCTATCAAACAAAAGGAAAAATTTAATTTAATTTAATAATTTAATTTAAAAATTAATTTTCATTACTCATACTCGGAAAGTAGGTCTGAAGTCCTGAGGAGCGGGTTGAAAGTAATACATTTCAGCCCTAGGGAGAATCACTTTCAACTGACAGTGACAGTTGACAAATAACAGACCCTCAAATTATTTAAAAAAAAACTAGTTCTATTTTCACATAAATTTGTATTGAACCATGTTCCAACTTTTTTTTTCTCCTCAGAGTATTATGGTCCCGCACTTCTCGTGCATTTCCCAGTGTCAGTTTATTTTTAGTTTCCTTGTATTCGTAAAGAAAAGCACAGTGTTTACCTCAGGGTTAAAGACTTATTATAGGACTAACCTTCGAACTATTCCCAAACCCCGTCTCGGGACTAAATAAGTTACTTTCACCCCTGAGATAACAATGTACTATTACAAGTTTATTACCCAAAACAAATAAAGGCTACTTTTTATCATCATCACCGCCATTCATCATCACCCGGGTGAAACCGCGAGGCGCAGCTATATTATAGTTATACTTAATACTATATTTAAATTATCATTTCTTTGTTAGTATTTATCTATTCTAAATTCCTAACCCAACCCTACCAAAACACATGGCTTGGCTAGATCATCGTCGTTTTCGGTCAGTATACCTACTAAACATCCTTTCCACGCATTATTGTAATACATAGTTAAACTTATACCCACGGATACATATCTATACAGATCTATGAATACGACGTATACCTACTTATGTGTGTAAACACGCTGACCAATAAACCGTCCTGTATGTAAAAGGGAGGTAAAAAGGGGGGAAGTAAGGGACGTTTTATTACCCTCGCCTGGCCAGTCGACGCGAATATATTTTTTACTAAAATTGCGTCTGTTAGGTAACTTTGTGTGCCCATTATGTATATACTTATACTGGGTACTACTTATGTAGCCTAGCATAGTGTAGTGGGCATTCTTTTTAACCGACTTCTTAAAAGGAAGAGGTTCTCAATTCAGTTTTTTTTAATGTTCTCAAAACTCCGTCATCATAAACCGATTTGGAAAAATCTTATTTTATTTGAATGGATATACTTTCAGATTGGCCTCTAGAAATTTTATCAAAATCTGGTTAGTAGTTTGTTTCAAATATTCAATCAAAATAACTGGATAAAAGATATCCAAGACTTCAAAATTAAAGTCAGTTGTTTTTTTTCAACTTCTAAAAAGGAGGTTCTCAATTCAAGTGTATGTTTTTTTTTATGTTACGCGATTAATCCGCCAATTATGAATTTATTATAATGTTTTTTTTTGTTGGTAGTGATACTTCCTCTGAAGTATCACCTACCAAACAGAGGTGGTCCTATATAAATTTTATCGAAATCGGTTCAGTAGTTTGGTTTTTAAAACAAAATAACTGCCCAACGCATAAGCATTGCCATCCAGCGTGGCAATGCCGCCAGCATGCTAGGTACGCTGCCGACTGATAGTGGGTTTGAGCATTTGGATTTTCTCTCGACTTTTATCGGTCTGGATACAATCCTTTTGTTTTTTAGTGTAGTAGGCTAAGTAGTCTTTGTAGTTTGTTGTAGATAATAAAGGCTTATGCCTAAAAAAAATACTGGAATAATGAAGATGTCATCCATATTCATCCATGAAGAAATATTAGAAACAGTTCCAATCTGTGTTCTATGTGTAGTCCTATATTACAGTAGCGTACGCATTTTTAATATCGACGCAGTGTCGAGCTCACGGGTCGCCGGGCACGCCCAATGTTACGGAAGTATACAAAAACGGACAAAAAATAACAAAATGGCCGATATTTTTACGTACAAAAAGTTAACTCGACAGTGTGATTGACGAGTTTTACGTATTGTATACATTGCGGAGGTCAATGGTGGAAATTTTGGCATAAAATCCTTTTGTTTCATTCTCGTGTGTAATTATTTTCCAGAGGCATTATTTCTTATGTGAAACAAACAAACTTTTTATACTGTTTTTTTTTTGGTGTACATATTAGAGTGCTTCTATCTATCTATCTATCTATCTAAATTTAACAAAATTGTTATACCTGTATACCAAGTTTCGTCAAGATTCGTTGAAAATACGACTTGTACGCTTTTACCAATACAACATCTACAGGCTGTGGCGTAAAGAGTGGATATACCTTTACCAACTGGTGGGGGACATCATAACTGTTCATGAAATAAAAAAATTGCCCCAGTAAAAGTGTCACGGTTTTCGAGTTATGGAACATTTTAGTTTTTTTTTTTTTTTTACCTTCGACCATTCTTTTCGGTGCCAAGGTCGCAAATGAAGGTCTTTTCTCGATCTTTTTTTTTTTACATTCTTTGATAACTGTTCTATCAAATATTAACTGCCGTTTTTGTGTCACAGCTACAGTTTTTTTATTAGAAAAATATTTAGCAAAAAAAATGTGTTTTGCTATTTTTTCCCAAAAGTTTGACCTCTTGTAGTGTAAAAAAAATGTAGAGCCACCTAGGTGGCCTAACTAATTAAAAACTTGCCTACTTCATTGGAATTCCGAAATAGTATACCACTCGGTATTTATAGCTTTCAATTCAAAGAATATTCCTGTTAGGATTAACCAAGGCCTGTTTTTCTTAGAATGCTTTTCACAATTCTTTTTTTTTTATGATGGTTCGTTCATTGTGTGTAAGCTCAAAGCTAGCTAGCTTCTAAGAAATTGTATAAAAATTCTTTGAATCGACAAATACCGCCTACCTGCGCTAGCAGTGGTGGTCGGACGTAAATCTCCTGTCCTTTTCTTTTACACGTTCCCGTGTAAAAAAGATAGCTAATGACTCTATTGTGTGGATCGGGGGCTCGCTCGCGCCAGTGTGCTATCATACTACTTCCGTGCTACAACGTTTTTACTTTGCTTTGGATTGGATTTAAATAACGATTTTGCTGTGACCCCGGACTTGATTTCGCCTTGTGACTTGGATTTGATTTTGTGCTGTGACCCCGGACTTGATTTCGCCTTGTGACTTGGATTTGATTTGGTGCTGTGACCCCGGACTTGATTTTGCTTGGTGATTTGGACTTTGGACTTTTTATCGAGTGCAATGCCGCGACACACACAATACACTCCGAGAGAGTATGCTGAAATGCACTTAATTTACGGCGAGTGTGGTGGAAATTCCGTACAAGCAGCAGCACTGTATCGGGAAAGGTTCCCCAATGCACGCCATCCCGATTACCGTGTTTTTATCAGAGTACATAATACATACGCGGATGGTCGAATCCCTGGAGCTGGCATCGGCGGTACTAGCTCGGGGAGACCACAACAGATAGACCATGAAGCTGTTCTCCATGAGATCGAAGACGATCCAACAACGTCGGTGCGAGTAATTGCAAGAAACACTGGCATATCGACAAGGACGGTGCACAGAATTTTGAAGAGAGAACAGCTCCATCCTTATCATTATCGTTTCCAAAGTTTATTACCACGAGATTATTCCCAGAGAAAGGCTTTTTGTCAAATAATGTTAAGAAAAATGAGAGAAGACCCAGAATTTTTTAACAGGATTCTGTGGAGCGACGAATCGACCTGTAAAAAAGATGGGTATTTTAATATGCACAACTTGCACAGCTGGCAACTCACTAACCCGAGACTAAAGAGAGAAGATAGGTCCCAGTACCAGTTCAAAATAAACTTGTGGACAGGGATCTGGAACGGCCAAGTCATCGGCCCAGTTGAGTTGCCAGCCACACTGACTGCCGAGGGATATTTGAATTTTTTAACACTTGATCTCCCTACACTGTTAGAGGAGGTCTCTTTAGAAGATAGGAGAAGAATGTGGCTGCAGCATGATGGTTGCCCTGCGCATTACGCCCGCAATGTGAGAGAGTACCTAAATGAAACATACCCTCGGAGATGGATCGGGCGCTTGGGGACCATTCTGTGGCCACCACGGTCCCCAGATCTTAACCCGCTGGACTTCTTTTATTGGGGGTGCCTCAAGGAGATAGTTTACAAGGAGCCCATCACCTCGATAGAGCAGCTCCGTGAGTGCATTCAAAGAGCGGCACAAACGATTACCGAATGTGGCCATGCGCAAAAAATGAAGCGCTCTTTTATAAGAAGATGCAGAGCGTGCATTAGTACAAATGGTAGCCATTTTGAGCATTTATTGTGAGAAAATTATTATGAAATAAATGTACTTTAAATGTCTTAACTTGTTTAATTTGCTTATTTTAGTTAACTGCTTTGTTTAACTTTTTTTGTTTGAGAAATTCCTATTTAATAAGTTTATTTTAATATTATTTGTATTTAGAGAAAATGATCTTCACCCATCTTAACAGGAATATTCTTTGAAATGAAAGCTAGAAATACCAAGTGCTATACTATTTCAGAATTCCAATGAAGTAGGCAAGTTTTTAATTAGTAGGGCCACCTAGGTGGCTCTACATTTTTTTTACACTAAAAGAGGTCAAACTTTTGGGAAAAAATGGCAAAACACATTTTTTTTGCTAAATATTTTTCTAATAAAAAAACTGTAAGTGTGACACAGAAACGGCAGTTAATATTTGGTATAACAGTTATCTAAGAATACTACAAAAAAAACAGATCTATAAAAGACCTTCATTTGTGACCTTGGACCGAAAAGAATGGTCGAAGGTAAAAAAAAATAAAAAAAACTAAAATGTTCCATAACTCGAGAACCGTGACACTTTTACTGGGGCTATTTTTTTTTCCATGAACAGTTATGATGTCCCCCACCAGTAGGTAAAGGTATATCCACTCTTTAAGACACAGGTAGTAAGGTATATCCACTCTTTAAGACCCAGAGTAAACAGGTTCTTTCTAGATAAGCGTGCTCTATCCTAGATCACATCGTTGCACGCAAGCCAATCACGAATAAAAAAAACTTATGTAAGTACATCCGAACAGATGATAGCAAATTTTGACTATTTATTGTTAACTCGCCACAATGTAAAGCCGCGACAGACAAAAAATGTGTAAACTCGTCACAGTTGTTACTGACCATATTATTATACCATTTGGCAGATGGATGCATTGGCTTATTTTAATAATAAGAAATGTATGTCGAGTTACAAATAGCATGTCAATACGTTCAATTCTGGTCAGCTTACATTGTTCTCATTTAAAATTAAATACTTAAACACATTTTTTTAACACATAATTAAAACTATAAAATTAAATCAAATTTAGAATATACAACGTGTAATAAAAAGGTTCAACAGTATTACCCGCCTAGCACGCGAGCCGTGATATAAGTCTATCCACTCTATTTACCCCGCGAAACCGAGACGTACGAGTATCCATATTCTAGCTTTATCACGTTCCCGCGCGGTGAAAGACCAATTAGTCCTCGGCGCATGCTAGGGGGGCTGAATGGTATATACATTCTCATTATTATGAACAACTTTTACTATGGGGCCAACCTTGAAATCGCGATAAAAACAGCTATTCCATTCATTTTGTCCAAGGTCAATGAATTTTTTGTATGGAACACCTGATATTTTTCCGCGATTTCGGTTGGCCTCATAGTAAAAATTGTTCATAATGAAAAAAAATATATGAAAATATGTTTATTACATTAGAATACACGTTTTAACAACAATTGTGGAGGCCTTCTTTTGAGTATAGCAATACTTGTGACAGAAGACCTCACTCTTCCATAACCGTTACAAATATTAGTGTATTTATCGTACATAAATGTAAGTATCATTAGGTATGAATTTATGTGACAATCAGCTTAAAAATGCAAAATTTATGAACCACAGAAAGTATAGTTAGTAATAAAAATTATGAAAGTGAGAAAGAGGTAAATCCTCCAAGACGTAAGTAGATTACAATAAGCCGTTCTCTCTGATGGAGAAATACATACTGAAACACATTACATTATTAAATAATGATGAGTACATACATACATTTCAGTATTGTTGAACCTTTTTCTTACACATGCATTTTGTAATAATCACACCTTATGGCCACCTCCAGAAGTATATGCTCGAAGTTTAACATCACCGCAAGAAACAATATTATCTAATATTTACCCGAGAACACGGTTCAAATATTCTGGAAATTGTTAGTGCACACTGGACTAAAACATAAATGTATAATGATCGCAAACATGGAATGGGAATTCGATGTCAGCGGTTAGAACTAATCATGCGATGATTACCAACAGAATCATTGGTCAACATTTTGACTCGATACCGATCGGTAAATGTTTGGTTAACTTGTAATGTTCGTGTGATTTAGATTAATATTGGCGTTGATTTTGATAATTTCCACCTCAGTTTAATACATTCCGTACCTTCGCTTAGACAAGTTTTGACTATTGATGTCAATATCTCTAAAAGTCTATTTGTAATCACAACAATATAATATTTGTGTTCTTGTGATATGGATTTGATACAAAAACAAAAAGGACAATTCCATTTGTATAAAAATAAATCCGAAAAAATAGTTAGTATTAGTAATATTTATTTAGACCAGAAACGTTCATAAAATGCTTTTATCATATCTATAATTCAAACACACCTACTTTGGGCAAACAGGGCAAAAAAGAGCTATTTTTTTGCTCTAGGGACGAAATGGGATTTGAATTTGGAATGTGGATATGGAATGTGGCTAGTAAAAGATTAAACCACCAAAGAGATCAACCATGAAAATTGTATGAACAAGACGTAACAGGCTGATAAATAATAATAAAAAATATTATATATAAATAGTGATAAAGGAAGGCGCACGAAAAATATCAGAAATAGTGTGTGAAAAAATCAAATACGCGCGATATGGATAATTCCGCCTTCGTTCGTAATTAATTGTTTGTGCTCTAATTGTAGTGTTTCTTTGAATCCAGAGCGGAGCGAAACCTTAAAAATTGTTGTTTGCTCCCTTGGTAAACAATCTAGTTTAAATAGATAGCCCATTTGAGGATATTCTTAATATTTATCTTCTGTATATGATTGGCAGGTACATACCATTTAAGGAATAATAAGGGTGACGAAACACTAAAAATAAATCAAGAAATTGCAGGTAAATCAACTTTTAATTTTGAAAGTTTTAAACCATTTAACTTTTTGCGATATCTTTGTAACAAATCGACAAACAGACATAATAAAAAGTGAAAAATTAAGTGTTAATATTGTCTTAAGCAAAGTTTAATGCAGTCACGTTATTCATACTCGACAGTCTAATAAACAGGCATTGTATGTATAGAGACTGCCCATAGAGACTGCTCGTATGCAGGTTCGAGTCCTGCCGGAGGTCATAATTTTTCTTCCTGTTTAAGCTTTAAAAAAACATTGTATGTATAGTCTAGTATAGTTTACTTCTGTCTAGTTTACTGTGACTCCATTCTGGTGGGTCCCAGTGGTCTGGGCCGACCGCGCGTCACTGTCTCGCCGCGAAAGTAAACATTTGCCTCCAGTTTCCACTCACCTTCATTGTTTGTGCTCTAAAATTGTTTATCACATTTTTCATGCCATTTTCTGTGTTTTGTTTACGAACAGACACAATATTACATTTTGTTAATTTTAATTATAAATATTTAAATTTCACATTTATGTATCATTTTCTTATATATTGTCATTTTTTTTTGCTGTGTTAGATAAACAAAATATAAAGAAAAAAAAACCTAACCAATGAATCATTTAAAAACTAAAACTTACACAAAAAGTTTGCACTTTCCTACAAAATGCCGCCAGGTGCCGCTTCAAAACAATACAAACCTTTTTAACCCACAGAAAACTATCGATTACAGAAATACTGAGCACTTTATTCAAACCGTCGTCGTCGAGTAGACGGACGTTGAAACAATGCCTTTTTTTTAATCGAAACAATACTTTTTACCCACAAGTGGTTTCATTTCAGTGCAATTGACTTCGAAATGAAGCGCACTCGATGGTAAACGGCGCACGTGTTAAAGTTCAGTTACAATGCAATTAGTTTTTGTTTAATTGGTTGTATTGTATTGGTTGATAGCGTTGGGGTAGACGTGTTTTAAAGTAGAGACCACAAATCGGCAAACGTAGCGATGAATGGACGCCTTGAGTCCCCATGGAGTGACAATATATTATGTAAGACGGCTGGCAGTGGTTAGAAACGCAAACCCGAAGATCTAGCAGATGATAGGCTGATGATGTTGATGGTTGTAGTGTTCTAACGTTAGAAGATAATATTTTAATGTGCGTATTCATTGGAAATATAGTTTGGAAAAATATTAAAAAAGTTTTCTGCACTACAGCTTCACGCTAAAGTAGAGTCAAAGGCAAAGAAAGGATTTCACTTTTTTTTGTTAATTTGTTTTTAAGCATTTTGTATTTGGCGAAAAAATATATGATACCGAAATTCATTACAGATAAAATGTATGTAATAAACGCGAAGGCAGTTATCCAAAACAGTCGGTTTGAAAACAGACGATTATAATGATTTAAAAAATGCCATAGTCTACTGTCAGTTTCAGTGGTATTGCAGAGTCCGCCTGGGAAAGTATCACACAATCACAATCAAGTATCACAGTATCTTTTTCACAATTCTGGCACTGCTAATGTTATGGGCAGGCGTGCTCTTTACCACCAGGTGAACGCCTCGCTCTTCTCGTCACTCTAAGTATTAAAAAAAAACGAAAACCCTAGCTAAAAATGTTAATTGTATTTACAAATAAATAGACAAATGTACAGGCATGCGCTTAATCCTCCCCATCCCTCGAGATCACCCATTAGTAGACAATTGGGAGAATTGGCCCATCTCAGTCACAATAATAAAAACTAAACTTATCTACCCCAGCTCTAAGTAATTTAGATGGCCCTGTATGGGACATTTAGAGAACGGTTGATTGCGACCAATTTATCGTGACCCATTGTAGTACATTATGTTATCCCGAGCCACTACAAGGTCCCAGGATGGTCGTAAAGTGTATTAAGCGATGACTGTCTGAGGTCACGTTTGAGTGGTTTCGTCTTTATTAGGGTGGGGTAATCATTAAATTTTTGGGATACCGTTGTTTTGGCAATCCGCGAAAGAGTTTTTACGTTTCTGATATGAACGGCATACGCAAAATTAGATTTTTTGTTGTGTAGTATAATTTCAGTGGAATCTCGAATCACCATTAAATATGCCTATTTTATATTATACTTAAACAAGACTTTTTTATTCTTCATTGAATAGGCACTGCCTAATTTGAAAAAATTGCACTAAGCTACTAATTATGCAGATTTATTTCACGAAAAATGTTTCCTCATTGTCCTCTAACAGTCTATAAAATTTGACAAATATTTAATGCTTTTAGTAAAGCATTGTACTCTATCGATGAATATAGAAATAAAGTTAGTATGTCATAAAATATGATGGAACTCTTCTGATAGAACTCTACTAATTCCTACTGTATTCAGAAAAGTGCTTTTTTTACAAATAACTATTTGGTATCAGCTTTTTCAAGATTTTTTGTAACTTTTTAACTATATTTCTAAGACGGTATTTTTTTTAATTATGAACTTTTAGTCTTTATCGATATTTTTTCTAGCAAAAGTAATAATTAAAGCTTTCTTTTAAGAGAAAAAAAAACCTCATCGAAAGTAGTGGAAAAACTACTATGCAATAAATTTTGCCATTTAATGTTGTCATGATAGAAGTCTATTGATTATTTGTCAGCAAAAGTTCGTTATGTAACCATGAGTCTCTAACACAAAAACTTACGAAAATGAATACGTTAAAAGTAAACAATAGAAAAATATGTGCTAAAAGTAGTTTTGGTTTACGCCCGCTTCGTCCCAGTTTTCAAAACTTCTTCTATAGTTTACGTAATTCTCGTAAATCAGAATCAAAATTTTTACGTCAAAGTTTTCTTCAAATACAGAAAACATTATTATTGAAAATATTTTTAAGTTTTTTCACGTCAGAAGATCTAAAAAGACAAGTAGATGAATGTCCAGCGTCGTTTAGAGAGGCGTATCGAATTAGCCGGCTCGCGCCTTGTCCGGCCACAGCGGCCGTGTTCTTGGCTTTGTAGGGTGCGCCGCAAGTACCGGCGATAAGCGATAAGCGAATCAATAAAAAACAAAAATACTCGAGGTATTTTTGTTTTTTAGGCCTAACTAGCGAATTTTTGTGATTTGTGATATTTTCGATGATTGTGAGTTATGTTTGTTGTGTCGCGTTAGTAAAAGTCTGGTTTGAACCACAACTCATATTCTGTCTAGTGTGGCACAAAACGGATTTTGGTATGAAACGGAATACAGCTTAAATTACGTGACGTAAAAAACATGACCCACACTTAAAAAATTAGACTCGCTTACCCCCATCTGTATTTATTCTTACATAATCATGTTTAATGAAGCTAAACAAAAATATGGCTTAAGGTATGCGCCATACGTGACTTTTCCGTCTACATGTTGCCTACTTGTTTTTACATAAATTGTTGCCTCTATGAACAAAAAAATAATGTATATTGTATGATTGTGTGCCAACAATTGTGTACTTGCATAATAAGTACAAATCGAATTATAATTGATTGGTTGAAACTAATTCTGTTGCTCTTCTTCTATTGCGAAATAGAATTTCTGCCATTTCAGCTAAGTTAATTCTAGAACTATCAGCATCATCTCGCTGTCACTGTCTCTCCCATACATTTTTTTAACTATGTGTACCTAATGTGCTCGCGGCTAGTTTGTAGTTAATTCAATCATTTTAATGTTTGCCATTGTGTAACAAACAACTCTAAATGCCCGCTCCCGCCGCCGCCTATGCCTGCGGACTCGCGCTTGAGTGACAGTATCGATCCCACATAATCGCGCGCTGGCAGCGGGCCCCCACCTCGCGTTTCGCCCCGATAACTCGCAATTCCGCTCTATCTCCCCAACTCACGACTTTCTTGTCCCTTTTGTGCTTATTTTCTTCAATTTTTTCCCCACTTTTATTCCGTTCCTTTTATTTTCTACTACTATTATTTTCTCTTATGTATTTTTCGTGTTTCATCCCCTCGGAGGAAGTTTTTTCCTTCAATCAGTCTGTCGGCCGCTATTGGTGGAAACGCGGCTAAGTGCCGCGGTCTATCGAATTGGTTTTTTATAATGAATTCTTTTATGTTCGGGATAAGGAATAATGAAGGAAAGTCGATGGCAAATAATGAAAAATTGCCGGCACGGGGATGGAAAATATCAGCCTAACAAAGGTTCTCGATAACTTCTATTTGCTTTGAACTAGGTATAAATGAGAACCCAAGAGGTAAAATAAAATCGTAAACTGAACATGGTAATAAGTTAGGTAAAGTTTTTACAGATATAGAACTGCGTAGGATTTGAGAGCGCTGATGTGGTACCCTTTACTGTGTAAGTAGCTAATCATAGCAGAGAAATCTTTACGTTAACAGCTGAGTTGCCAGTTCAAAACAGAATGAGGAAGGTTGCTATAAAAAATTGGAACATAACATGCTTGGACCATAAATAAGTCCTATTTTAGGTTTTTACATTTAAGGATACTAATTTTATTATTAAAAAATAAACTGTAAACAATAAACAATATTTTTTGTTTTATTTAGCCTAAAAATACAGGAAAGCTGTCTTGACTCAAGTCAAAAAACAATCAAATTAACAGTCTTACTTAAAAAAACTTCTCAACCGTTAATCACTGCTGAAGATGCTCTGCCATCTTCTCTCTGACGTGAAGTGTAACATGTAAGAACAAGACAGAGAAGTTTAAGCAGTGACTAAGAGAATCGAGATTATTTTCGGTAAGACTGTAAGCCATCTGCTAGTTTTTCGTTGTTTCTAATTAAAAAACGTAACATTCCTTCTTCATACGTCAAGCAGGCGAAGTAATCGAGTGACTAAATTCCATTAATCAAAACGGATTCCTATAAGAGTGCCTAATTGGATTGAAATAAGGCAATTTAGTTGGCTTACGGCACTCGAGCCAATAAGAATCCATCTAGGAGTCAACGACACCTTTAAATATTGCTTACTTCGATTACGAGTATCTCACTTAGATTAGGATTATCGGTACGGTAAACTGATATCAAGTGGTGATTTTACAATTTATGCCATTTTCGTCTGGAGAAAGTTCGTTCCACTTTAAAAAATACATAAACTTATTTTCAACATTCGACGTCAAAAGCCGAGGGAGGTATAAGAAGGGCCTGTGTTTATTTTGTGCATAGACATCTTTGTTTTGTGTATTGAAGCGTGTAAGTATGAGGCTTCAACGTATAGATTGACTTCATTGCTAAGACTTTAACAAATTAATCTTAATTAAATATTTCATTAGTCTAACAAATAAATAATAATGGGTGATTTTCCGGCACATTTTTTTTAAAGAAATGCGCATTGTATGTGTCTGACCTTGCGCTAGCCAGACATGTCATTGTCAAGTTTTTTATCAAAAATATTATGCTATTTTTGACGGGCAAGTATAGTCAGCGCCATCTATCGATTTGATGAGAACAACTTTTTTTTATACGGGAATACTCACGTTAAAGTAAATTTTTGGAAATGTTAATCTTAATGTATAGTGTATATATAGTTTTCTCGTATTAAAATGAAAACGTTACTATTTTTTCAGGTTGTTAGTAACTATTGTTTGGCATTAAAGTTTTGTATAAGAATTTGATTAAGTACCCAGGAGAGCTAAATCCTCCAAGGTATACGAATGAAACAAAGCTTAAAGCCGTATACACACTCGATCTCATTATAAACGCCGTGACACTAAAGGCGTGTGCACGCTGCGGCGATCAATCAAAATTGTCAAGCGATTGGAAAGTCTCTGCGCGTCGCATCAATCATTCACCGGTGCCGATGGCCCGCGCTGGGTTTGGAGTTTGAATGAGTAGGTATTGATGACGGATTAAAGCCGCAAATATTTGGAGAAACATTTGGCGGATGATAAACTTTGGGTTCTTCAAAAGGCGTGTTAATAGTGTCTTCGTCGGTGTTAAGAGGCCAGTAACGAACTTATTTGTGGTGTCTATGATATTGCAATTGCTTGTATGCATACTATGGCATGTTATAATATCTGCGTTTTAGAAACAGACGATAAACTTTAATAACGATTTCGATTACGTATTTTTTTTTTTTAATTACCGTTCATCTTCCTTCCTTTAAGAGTCCAATCCTATGCTGTCCAAAATTGTTTAGGTTTGCCCTTGTGATACGCAAAATTTTGTAGCTGTCCTTCAATATACCTTTCATTTAATTGTAAAAATTACCCCAGAAGCTGTGGGATTGTGGACAGATCTAGCCACGGTTTTAGTTGGCCGCTTAGTGAGCTGCTACAGTGACGTCCGCGTCTGGAGCAGGCTTTACTCATACATTTTTTTTATTGTTGCATCTTCCGGTTAGTGGTCGTCATTCAAGAACCTTTCTATCCAACAATCATCATCGAGCGATGTGGCCTGCCCTGCGCCATTTCAACTTGCAAACCCTGAGAGCTATGTCGGTACCTTTGGTTCCTTGGAAAATATTCCTCCCTATATCTTCGTTCCGGATATTATCGCCCAAAAAACCTAGCATAGCTCTCTTCATTGACGGTTGTGGTTGCTGGCACGCCTCCCGCTAGGTGGACCGACGACGTTGTAAAAATCGCGGTGGATGCTAATGGCAGGTTGTCGTACAGTGTGGCGGTCTAAGAGTAGGCCTTTGTGTAGCAGTGGACGTCTCCGGGCTGATGATGATGATGAGTATTGTCACTTCAGGATTAATAAATAAATATAGTTATATTACCTTACTATGTTACAAAATAAATTATATTTCTTCTTTGTCTTTCTTCTGTAGCGTTTTACGTAAAACCTCAATTTTATAATTTGACAGAAAAGCAAATCCCTCAACGCTATTTAAGTGAATGTGTCTATCTGCGTAACGCGGCCGCATTTTCCCGACAAAGACAGTCGTACGCCAAACCTAAACAACATTTTCCATTACGATAATTTGCTCAAGCCCCTACATGAGGAAAAAACATGACAGATTGCATAACAGTCCTCCTTTTCGAGCTCATCTAGCCGTGCCATCATTACCGTCCTGGAATCGAACCCCGACGAGTGACCATAAAGCAAATTAATCAATTAGCTAGAGGCATGTCGACAACATTACGAGCAACGTTTAACTTTGCCCCAGCATTTAAACAACCACACATCTTGAGCTCTCTCCGCTAACATTTTATTTAGAACGAGAGCTCTTTCACCCTATCTAGATTCACTTTAGCAATTCATGACCAGTGTAAGTTGGGCGCGATTACTTGAGAATTTGTTCAGTTAGAGAGATCGTTTATAGTGGTGAGTGGGTAATTTTTGTCAGTAATACTAGGGTTGTAATGTAACTTTGTGCAATTTTGCTGACGCATTTGTTGATCGTCGAGTGCGTTTCGAACGATGTGTTGATAGTTTATGATAGAGAGGTTGAACGTCCCCTTGTAGGGTCTTTGTAATGACGATTGGTAGTTTTGATTCTTGTTTACTGTAATCAAATTAACAGTCGCACTCCAAATTCTGAATTGTTAATATTGGGTAGAACACGAATCGATTTCAATACCAGTTAAATTGAGATTCTTCCTGTGTTTAAAACTACGAATAGGTCAAGGATCTAAACAAAAACAAAAAGTAGGTGCAAAATGAAATTCTCGATGGAGAGATTCGAACTCGCGTATCCTGTTTCCAACTGTGATCAAATTTTGATCGCAGGTTTCCAATTAAAAACGATGTTTAATTCTGTGACTAGCAGACATTTTGAAGGGCCCTGCCACCTACCCCGTTCAGTTTCGGTTTGAAGAAACGCGCTTCGCAATCCTGAGCTGACCAATTTTATTTTTTATTTTTATATAATCAAGTGACGAGACGAGCAAGGCGTTCGCTTGGTGGTAAGCGTCACACCTGCCACTAACAGTAGCAGTGCCAGAATTGTGAACTTGCGAATACAATCCTGCGCTACACTGCACTGCTCTCGTCACCCTGAGATATTAGATGTTAAATCTCTTCCATACTCAGTAATTTCTCTGGTAACATTGCCCTTCAAACCGAAACACAGTAATGCTTGCACACTACTGCTTGGCGGTTGAATAACTGGCAAAGGTGTGGTACTTCCCCAGGTGGACTCTGCAGTAGAGTCCTACCCCTACAAAATCGATTTTTCGGAACATACTATTTTAAAACGCATACTATTGGCTTGTCGGTGAAGGAAATGCATGAGAAAACCAGCATATGTTCGGAGAAAAAAATCAATGACGTCTGTGAATCCACAAACCCGCAACTGGAACAGCGTGGTGACAATCGCCCTTCGAAGATAGGTCTAGCAGTATTCCATTGTTATGCTATACTTACCATTTTTTAGGCTTGACAGGCTAGCCTGTCAAGCCTAAAAAATCCTAGGATCTAAAGTAACGTTATGGTTGAAGATGGTAGTCTGGATTGGCCTGGAATGGATCCTGTGGAGTCCTGGAATGGAGCCTGGATCTAGCCTGGAATGGGAAACAGCGCTCAAATGAGGCTGTCAATAAAATTAAACTAGCTAGATTATCTCCTTATTTTAATAATAATAATTGTATCGTTTCATAGCCGACACCCTCCAATCGGAAGCTGGTTCCGATGGAAACAGCGAGCACGCGTCATCTGGAGACGAAGACTCGCAGATGAGACTGCGGCTCAAGAGGAAGCTGCAGCGGAACAGGACCTCCTTCACTAACGACCAGATAGATAGCCTGGAGAAAGGTGAGCTCTAGAATTAGGGTATACACGTAGAAAGGCTACCAGCGCATATCGGAACCGATATTTGTGTAGAACCAGCACCGAGAAGTACCGAACGTCACCGCCAAGTTCCAACCTGCTCCGATCAGCGCTGGAAGGCCGCAAGGCCGCCATTTGTTGCCTAAGGCTTGTATTTCCAAATTTGCCCGTCGCAAAATCAAATTTATTTAGTTTAACTACTATATTTAAAGCCCAAAAATATAAAATGTTACAGAAGAACATCCGTCTTAGTAACTTTTGTGGTTGAAAACACGATTGATTATACTTTCCTCGATAGAAAAAATACCGAAACAGTGTCTATTTTTAAACCATTTTTAGTTTTATATCCCAGTTACAGCACATAGTCACATTAAAAAAATATGTATTATAAGTTAATAGTATTTTGGAGAGCATTCTGTGGTTCAAAAGTTATTAATTTCTATACTTTTCAAGTAATCTGAGAAAATCTTCAAAAATCGAAGTTCGAAGACACGCACGAATCTGCGTAACCGCCATATTTTTGCTCCGCTAAATGTGACCCTACCTGATACAGCTTTAGACTAATGCTTGATCTCATTAAAAAATGTGCTTGAAACGTGGAATACCCGGCCTTAACATTTTCTAACAGAAAAAAAACTTCGTCTGATGACCTCGTCATTTTCCACGCTACTAAAGACATTCGGCCCCTGAGCTCCTGCTTATACCCGCTTGCTTTATGCAGCAGTTATTTGAGCGGACAGTGACGATAAGCACTGGTAGATCGGCGCTGGTATCCCGTGTATACGCCCTTTATATGGGATTCGCCAACGTGACACGGACACTCTAAAGGCTTATGACATTTAACATACGCAGGTGGCCTAGTTGTACAAAGTTCCTATAATTCCTTGTAGGAACTCGGCCAAAATGTCATATACATCACATCACATCAACAGCCGGAAGACATCCACTGCTGGACGAAGGCCTCCTCCTAATAGGGAGGGGTTGCCATAATCCATACCATTTTGACAGCCTGATAGCTCAGTTGGTAGCACGTCTGCCTTCAGAGCTGCAGGGCGTGGGTTCGATCCCCACCCAGGACAAAAATGTTTGTGACGTACATCGATGTTTGTTCTGTGTCTGGGTGTAGTTATGTATCATAAGTATGTATTTACGAAAAAAAAATGTATATAAGTATTCTATCAGCTATCTGGTTTCCATAATACAAGCTTTGCTAAGTATGGGGCTAGATGGCGCTGTGTGTAATAAATGTCCGCCCATGTCCGCCCAATCACCACGCTTGGCTGGCGGCTTGGGGATCGCAGAGTGTTACCACCGTTAACTTAGAGGACGCTGCTGCCCGTCCTCTGGCGGTTCTAGAAGCAGTTTTAGGACATACCCAGGTCCATGTCATATGCCTTTAACTAATCTGAACAGGTCGGACTGGGTAGAGTCCTTGGACAGATTGGGTAGTGTCCAAAATTCCATATAAGCTTCATATTGTCTTTAGCACTTTACTGGGATATGACTGGAACATCAATGTGTGTCTTGCAATACTTGACTTTGACTTGTTTGACAATATTGACACTATGATTTGGTAATGAGAGATTTTCGAAACATGTTTAAAAAATCAGGACTTTTCAACTCGATAGATAGAGTTAGACTGTACGTGGCAGTCAAAAAATTCAGAATATTCTCTCAGAAAATTTGAAAATACTTGGCACTGGCGAATCCTCAACGCCACCCTTTCACAAAGTCATAATCGTAACGCAATTTAAATCTTATCGATATTAATCAAAAACTCCGGCTATTACTTATAACATAACCCATTCTCCTAAAAAACTAAAAATAAACTAAAAGCTATTTGCTAAATAACTATTTGATTCGAGTAGAGATTCCCTTAAAAAGAAAATGTCCAATCAAACCATCGACCAAACACTCCACAAGTCTACTTCATCTCTTCATCAGCCCCATAAGTGGTCCCTAGAGTCTTCATAAGCCCATTGCTTGTCCCTTGTTTACCAAGTTATTTGGAAATACAGTTATTAGTAAACAAATAAATATTGTCCCCCAATGTTTGGATTGCTCTCTGATCGTGGCATTGGGCCCAATTATGGCGTGAGCTAATCTTAGCTTGTGTATTATTTTTATGATTATTACTAGTATTATTTTTTATACAATCATGTGACGAGAGTAGCAAGACGTTCGCCTGGTGGTATACGTCACGCCTGCCACTAACAGTAGCAGTGCCCGAATTGTGAACTTGCGAACACAATTCTGCGCCGCACTGCACTGCGCTCGTCACCCTGAGATATCAGATGTTAAATTTCTTCATACTCAGTAATTTCTCTGGAAATCCTGGTTCCTTCCTCTTTAGAAATCCTTTGTTTATCCTGGTATAGATTTCGATGAGATATCGGTTGTTTAGGTTAATGGTTCTTCTCATCATCATCAGCCCAGAGACGTCCACTGCTGAACGAAGGCCTCCCCCTTAGACCGTCACACTGTACGACAACCTGCCATTTGCATTCACCGGTTGCCCGCGACTTTTGCAATGTCGTCGGTCCACCTAGTGGGAGACCTTCCTACGCTGCGTCTTCCGGTTCGCGTTCGCCACTCAAGAACCTTCTTCCCCATCGGTTACCAGTGCGCCGTTGTCAGTTCGCTTGCCTAAAAGAAACCGATTCACTCGTGACTTCTACTTCTCAGACACCCAGATTGTATGTATTTATTGGAACGCACTTTATTTATTTATTGGGGCACCCCTCTATTGGGCGCCTTCGTCCAGCAGTGGACGTCTTATGGCTGACGACGACGACGACGACTCAATGGGGCAGCATTCGTCTATAAAGCCGTTTGCACAGTGGAAACAAAAAGCATTTCATTCCGGTTCTTGGAATATGTTCATCAAATAATATCACTTTTCAACATAATAGTTTCAACATTAGTACGGTAAAAAAGTTGTACTTACCTATTTGTAGCAGACCAAAAAATCTAGTTGTATTTTTCGCAATTATATAGTAAAACGTTAACTTTTATTACGCATACCTAAAACATCTAAACTAGACGGCCTTAGGCCTTAATTATTTATCCGGATCCGAGTTCAAATTACACTAAATAAAAACCGCCTGTGAGACATATTGGGAAAAAAATACACCGCAAAAGAAATACCCGTAAAAGATTTCTCGTTTTAGCCCGTGTAATGTATGTCAGATCGAATAAAAAAATGCATAATGAGCTTTTTTTTTTCTTTTTTTTTAAGTATTGTCTACTTTTAACTTCAACAAAATACAAACTAACTTTATTACTTTAACTACTTGACCTACCGCACAAAAAAGGATTGTATCCAGACCGATGAAAGTCTAGACACAATCCGAATGCTCAAACCCAATACAAGTCGGCAGAATACCCAGCATGCTGGTCACATTGAATGTCAACTGGCAATGCTGATACGTTGTTATAAATTGTTAATATTAATCAAATATTATTATTCCCCAGAATTTGAGCGGACGCACTACCCCGACGTGTTCGCGAGAGAACGACTGGCCGAAAAGATCGGATTGCCTGAGGCACGTATCCAGGTAAAATAAAGTCCACTTTACCGCGGTAAGCCGCTACAGTAATCAAGGGATACATTTATCAGGTGCTTGCTTACTAATCAACTGATTTACTAACATAAATATTATTTACATAAGAATAACATTGATAAGCAAACGGAAGCTCTTTAGTTCAGAGTCCATCTACTAATATTGATTGATAAAACTGTGATAAGTAAGGTAAAACAAAGTCCACTTTGCTAGTAGGTATAGTAGTATTTCTGTACCAATATCTTTTTCAATATTTTTTTTCTAACTAGAACAGTGAAAATTGCTTGATTTAATTTTGGTTTAGATTAAAAATTATGCTTGTTTTGATTGACTCTGGTATCTTCATTAATTTCCCACCTCAATTTAGATTTAACACTATTATTGATACAAATAGAAATTCAATAGAAATTGAACGACCCTTGGGTGAAGATATACGTTACAAAGATATTTCGTAGCACTTTCGTAGACAGCTACGTCGAAGCAAATATACCCAGATAAATAAACAAGATTCATGACACTTATGTCATTTAACTATTTGAATTAAATTTTGAGATCATTCTTCCCTTCATACGTTGAAATTGCCTTGAAAGGTTGAAAACCGAACTGTAAATAATAAAGTTAAAAGCTAGTTAAAACTGCAATTTCCAGTGTGACGCGTGTTGTCTGTCAATGAATGCAAATTAATTCAATTTTTGAATAAACCTGCTAAAACACGGTCCTTTATTAAAATGTGGATGCGTCCATAAGGGCCTGTTTACACTGTCTGTTTACATAGGCGCGGGCCGCATGTAAATGCGCCTTTAGCAAACATGTTAAAAAAACAAGGGCTATATTATTATGAACGCGCGCGTCTCTCTGCAAATAATACATAATTATATGTGCGCGTAATATACTTGTTAATATACATTATGTACGGTTTCGGAGTCTTGGGGATGCGTTATAGATTTTTGGGCGTGCTTTTTTTAAAACGGAAAGTCGTAATTAACGAAACAAAAATAATTATGTTATGGTCTCTAACAAAACTATTCAGAGTAATAATGAAAAATGTCAACAAATTTGAGAAAAGATTTAGTTTAGTATTGTGAAAATGAAAAAGATGCACGGGAATTGCAATTTACAGGGTGATGTTGAATTCAATGGCAATATCATAGGAAGTCATTAAACTTATCTCAATGTACAACAAAAAAATGTATTATGAAACGTCGGATGTCCCTTACAAAAAATGCAATTACGCACGACAAAATGTATGGAGAAGCTGATTTATTCGCGATTGCCGCTCTGATTGTGTACTAAAACTTATTCATTACTATGAGTTTTATGTAATGGCCCCGGAAGTTATTGCTAAGGAATTCAATTTCACCCTGTATGTAGAAAGAACGCTAACTCCTCCAACAATATATTATATGTATAACAAGCTTTAGCCATCCATTTCAAATCTGTCAAAATGTATATTTGAAAATGGAGGGAAATAGGTAGTGCAAGAAAATTGACGTCGCTTCATTCTACTAAACTTAAACATACATGCATACTTAATTGCAACTAGATATTAGTGAAGTAAATACTTATCATTTAAATAAAAACATTCATTACGCACGCATACGAGTAAATCTGCGGAGTACAGCTAGTATCTATAAAACGTAGCTAAAAATATTGCCAGCTCATTGTTTATGTATTGCTAAAAATATTGCCAGCTACATATCCGTTTATCACCCCTAGCTTTAAAACTTACAACTTTTTAATGGCCTATAACGTCCTTTAGTCCTTTATAGTGCGTCCTACACTGCAAGCTTTTAACTTATTCGTTGATATAGCACTAATATACTTTTGATTTGATTTGTTAAGTGCTCCTTTAAAAATACATCTTTCATAATTATCTACAAAATATAGTTTGAAAAGGGTTTTGTTCAAAGTTGGTGTAAAGTGTTTTTTAGGCCAGTAATAATATAGTTTGTCATTGTAAACAGCGAACCTGTGATGGAAAGTAATGATGGAAAACATTGCTTTTTCTCGAGTGCAAATGTTTTTTGTATGGTACAAGATTTTATGGTATGTGTGGTTTGGGGTAATCTTAATATAAGTTTTTGTTTTATTTATACGGGATAACTCACGTTTAATTAAGTCGGATAATCCTATTAGATTTGATCAAATCCGATGGCCTTTTTCAAGGAGTGACAATAGAACCCGACGCGCGTGCGGCCGCGTCTTTCGGGTCTATACTGTACAGCCAATAATCCGAGTACATTTCTAAAATTGACATAAAAAATAACCTGAACCTAACTGCTATACAAATAAGGAAACAAAGATCATGTACACGAATGATTGGCTGTACAATACTGCGTTGTACCTATATTATCGGCTTCCCGTCCTACTTCTCACTGAAGTGTTTCTTAATTCTTAAAAGATAGCCCAAACCCAGCTTAAGCATGCCCTGAAAGAATACGGTCTACAACCCCACCACTCTGTACTTATACGACACAAGCTTGCTACCAACATGACGAGCGCAAAACTTCGCGGGAGTTTTCTTGTTCGCGCCAAAAAAAAAGTAAATGGCGTCAACATTGTCCCGGCGAGAGTACTAAGCTCCACATTAACTCGTGTCGGCGGCCGTAGTTAATATTCCGAACAGCTACGAGCATTCGAACTTTGTGGAGAAAGGAAAGAGTAAAAACCACAGGAATATAATAGTTTTAAAGCTATTAGGTATTTGTTTTCGCGCCATTAAGTGCCATTAATTTTCAAAATTGGAACCTTAGTTACAAAAAACCTTAGAAACTTACGTGGCCACCTACTAAAAAAATACATGTATGTTAAATAATTTTTATTTTTTTTAAGTAAGTACTTACGTAGGTACTAGTGAAATATTTATAAACCCTGAAATGTACAAAGCCTAATGTGCATACAATACTCGTAGATTTAAGAACTTATAAGTAAGAAACAAATAGACCGAGACGAAAAATAAATTGCCAAACGTACCTTTGAGATTAACTATAATTATTTCTTGCTATAGGTACGTACCTACTATTAGTAAACGTCTTTCTTTTGATAATGATTTCACTAGTATTAAAAAAAAACGCGATATAAAATGGCCCGCCAAACAAGCCACTCTTAAAAAACGTTTTTTTTATTTATAAATATGAAAACTTCTGAAAAGCAAGGCATCTCAGACAAATTAGTATTCAATTATTATACTATACGAATCAATAAACAAAATGTATAATTATTTTGATTCAATTGTAAAAAGACATTCGAAAATTGACTTTTTAAGTGAGCTTGGCCAAATCTCCACAGGAAGAATTCACAATCAATCATTCCTACGTATTTATTGAAAAGATTCTAAACAGGCGAATCTTAACTGAAAAGCTATTCGCCTAAAACAAACATCCGAAATATCGTCATTTTTTAATTGAGTGGGGCACATCCCTATTGCTGTTCTTACGTATTCTATGTCCTGAAGCTTCAGTGAGCAATGACAAGCAACACTAGCCTTTAGCAGTTGTTTATAGGGTTGACAGTTGCTTGTGTTCGGGTGGTTAGGCTTTGAAGGAGGGGTGATTTTGTCGGAGGGACTTCACCACGTGTTGCCCTCGGGTTCAAGGCTGCGATGAGCTGGGGTGGCCATGCGTTAAGCAATGGTATTTTTTTAAGAAGCTTATTTTTCAATACACACCTGTGTAATCGTTAAACACCAATGTATTATATTCACGTCACATCATCAGATGTCCATTGCCGAAGGCTTGTCTTGATGAATCACCACGCTTGGGGGGCGGCTTCGGGATCGCAGAATGATCACTACCATTAACCGAGAGGACGCTGCTGCTCGTCCTCCAGTGGTTCTACAAGTAACATTAAGATCTTCATGATCAACTTATAACACTCAAATAGTTTTAAAAGTCGAAACTGATAATATTTATACGAGTTTACGGTTAATGCTTTTCTGTGGAAGATGTATAAACTTTTTTTTTTATATACTGTCAAGATGCAGTGCCAGAGTTGTGAATTTGCGAACACAATCCTGCGCCGCACTGCACTGCGCTCGTCACCCTAACATATTAGATGTTAAATCTCTTCATATCCAGTAATTTCTCTGGTAACATTGCCCTTCAAACCGGAACACAGTAATGCTTGCACACTACTGCTTGGCGGTTGAATAACTGGCAAAGGTGTGGTACTTCCCCGGCGGACTCTGCAGTAGAGTTCTACCACTACAAAACAGAGTTTCAGCCTTTTTTATATATTCCTCTGCTGGACAGGTCTTTGCCTTGAAGGGCGATTGTGCCACATCCAACACTGGCCCAGTTGCGGGTCGGTGGGTTCACATGCGTCATTAAACAATTTTACAATTTTAATTCCATGATTTTGTAAATTTCCTTTTTTTGTTTTTTTTTTTGCCAGATAATGTGTATGATTAATATCCCCAATATTCTTTGGTCATCGTCACAATAGTCAGGGGTGTGGTATTGATCCTCGAGCCTACCGGAAACGGGCGCGTTTCCGCTCAGAGGGAGGAGGTGTTTTGAAAAATTGGCACCTACAAATATTTCCACCCTTACGCACACAAACCACAACTCTATTTCTATAACCTTTAAGTCGTATCTCCCTCGTTAGGTACATTTTAGAGATTACCGGGTCCTCAGATTTCCCTGTTTTTATGTCTTTGATTAATATACTTTTTTGTGTAATATAATGATTTATTTCTGTGTAAGTGTAAATAGGCGGCCTTAATGACAGGCAATAAGGAGGAAAATAGGAAAGGAATAGAGATATTCCTAGAAAGCACCGAATTTATTTAGGTAGGTACTAAAGTAAGTAAGTTCGTATAGGCTGAGTGGCCAGCCCTAGTGTCAGAGTTAATGTGCCGCCCGAAGGCCTCTGACATGGCTGACGGTTGTTGTTATAGAAACTAGAACAAACAACTGGGACCAACAATTTATCGTGTCATCCGATCCACGGTAGCGCTCAGAAATAAATGCTACTCACGGTCACCCATCCGAAGACTGACCGGACCGTCCGTTGCTTAACATCGGTGATCGTTCAGAATCACCTAGACAAGCTACGCCACGAGCGCTACGGTAGGTACGGTAGGTACGGTAGGTACTAATAGGAGTTGGTTTTTTCTTATAACATCGTCTTACATCGTTTTCTTCGTTTTATTTTATCTAATTTCAGACCTAATTCAAAATTGTTTTTCACGCATGTTTAAATGAGATAGTAATCGTACCAAGACTACTCTCTCTTGTTTGTTAATCATTGGTTTTATTTTGTTTATTTTAACCAACCATCGTCAACATCATGATTATAATTTTTATTTTTATTTTAATTTATAATATACCTAAGAGATTGAAGGGAGAAATTCAAAGAATTGAAAACTGAAAGTGGCGTGAAATGGTTAAATGAGTTTTTAGTCAAAGCGAAACTAAGCTTGTAAAGTAACTTAGGAAGTACAGAAATTACTGGGCATGAACAGATTTAATATCTCAGTGTGACGAGCGCAGTGTAGTGCGGCGCAGGATTTTGTTCGCAAGTACATAATTCTGGTACTGCTGGTTATGGACAGGCTAGACGCTTAGGTACCGCCAGGGTTAGGTACTTCTTGCTCGCCTCGTCACTCTATTAACAAAGTTATTAGCAAGATTGGGCAGCAGGGGTCGTACAAGAAGAAAGGCATATTCTAGCAGTGGTCGATTACTCACTGAAAAGAAAACGATAATGCTGACCTTCAAAAACGTCACGTTATTTAAGGTTTGAAAGTTAAAACCCCCCAATGGGCATGATCAATCAATAGAGCCTATCAACGGTAACAAAATTTTAAATAATTCAAAAATAAATAAGTTCTAAGTATTTTAATTTCAAGCTAGACAGAGAGCGCGCTATACTGAGCTATGATGTCAAGCCTCAGGCGCGGCATACAAATGCTATACTAACACGTGCTTTGCGAGAAAGGGATAGAGCATCCCCTCTCTATCCCCACTTAAAACTTTAAACGCTCATATCTCAGAGATTTATCAACCAATACAATTTATTTTTTCAGTATGTGTAATGTATTTAGTTATATTCATCACTAACCCTGTTATTTGTCATAAATTAAACATTAGGCCACACGGCTATTCTCTAGAGTTCTAGCTGAAAACATTTAAGTTACGTGGTTTAAACGTCTCTGAAAAGTTTGAAGTTCTTTTCTGCGTCAGTCTTTACCGTTTCCCTGCTAGATATTTTAGGCCCCGAAGTATCGAATTACCTTTAGTAAAAAGAAAACAAAAAAGGAAGCTTTGTAGATGGCTCTGACTTTGGGCAAGCCAAACGTGACTGTCATTGTCAAGTTTTTTATTTTATTTCATTTGCCCCATAACAAAAATGTTATGCTGTTTATGACTGGCACGTATTGTCTGCGCTATCTATCGAGTTGAAGATTTTTTTTTCTTTTTATATCGGGGAATTCTTTGTTTCAATTTAATTACGTTACACAAAATCCTAAACTTTATTTTGTAAAATTGCAATTCTCTTGTTGAAAACAATTGAAAGCCTCAACTTTAGTTGCCAACTTTGTTCAGTATAACATCGAATATTAAAATACTTTTCTCTACATACAATTCGCACATTCACTAATGAGTAAACTTTTGAACAAGCCATAAACAATAGGGCGTTATTTAAAATACCTTGTCTACTTGCATTTTCAACCGACTTCAAAATGGAGGGTTTTCAATTCGACTGTATGTTTTTTTTTGTATGTATTTTACGCGATTACTCCGCCAATAATGAACTGATGTTAATGATTCTAAAAAAATTATAGAAAAAATACTACCTACTTCAACTTCGAATGCCATGAAATCTTCATATTTTCTAGTAATTTTGTTTAAAAACCAAACTACTGAACCGACTTCGATAAAAAATATACAACAAAATCAGTTCATAATTGGCGGAGTAATCGTGTACCATATATACAAAATAAAAATACAGTCGAATTGAGAACCTCCTTTTTTGAAGTCGGTTGAAAATCGTCAAAAGATCGAACAAATTCCGTTCTTGACACGCTATTTCAGGGTTTGGTTTCCTTGTGTAATATTTTTTTTTTATCTCTAATCGTGAGTACAATGACTTCTTGAGTAATCCTACTAATGTTATATACGTAAATGCAAAAGTTTGTCGGTGTGTGTTTATATGTTTGTTACTCCTTCACGCTGAAACGGCTGAACAGATTTGGACAAAATTTGCTATAGATGTAGCTTGTATCTTGAAATAAAATGGGCTACTTTTTATCTCAAGAATTGCGGATGAAATCGTAGAGCTGAGCTAGTTGCTTTATAAATAATGCTGGTGTATATTCATCTCTGATTATAACTGAAGTATTAAATAGGTATTGCACAACACCGCAGCGAAAAACAATTAGGGTACCGCAACTCGTTTATTTAATAAAATTATGGGAAAATCCCATTTGGTTCGGAACCCTCTAACTCTATTTGGTCGTTACTATGAGGGTAGCGAACAATTTATAAAAGGCCGGTAGAAATAGCTGAGAGGCGGGAAAAGGCCTGTCATGGCTGTCATAGACAACTTAATATCTATAGATATGTATTATCTATGGACGAGGGAATGGAAGACGTCACAATATTTTTATCGTGGAGTTAAGTCGAGATACATTAATGGCATTGCTTAGGTATTGTGGTACGTGCTATGCAATAATGCAGTACATTGCGTAGATCGTATACGTCACCATTTAAACTGTTTCTTACATTTTTCATAATATTAGCCTTACAATAATTATTACTTAAATAAATAATAATTTATAAGCGGTTATCTAGTTTTTTTTTGTAATAATAGGCTGGATGACTGTTTTTTTTTTATTGTCCTATTAAAATGTGGCCCATAACTATAGCTGATTAAAGAAAACAAAATATATCTGATCAAAAATAAGCAACTTATAAGCATTTTAATATCATGCTAGACAGAGAGAGGAAACAGCAAATCGTGACGTCACTTGTCAGTACGCCATATAAATTCTATTCTGACAAGTAAGGCATGAAGTCATTTTTTGTTTTTTGGGAAAGGGACAGAGCTGTCTCTAACAAAAACTTTAAACGCTTATATATCAGAACATTATTAAACGATTTAACTTATTTTTTCAATAAACATACTATATTTACTTAAACTTGGTTTCAACGATTTAAACATCAGTTATCTACCCTATTGTCATGTTTTGATATTCTAGTTTCTTAAGGCACCGAGAAAGTAAATATCGTTAATATCGGTAGGTATACCGATGCAATATTTGTTGGCAGGCATTCTATCTTTACAGTTCTAAAAGGATCTTTAGATCTTGGATTTGAGAGTAAAGTCTCACAATAAAAATCGTCAATCGCCAATATTAATAGATTTCTTTTATTTGATTTAAAACCGTCACTAGTGCCTTCACCCTATAGATAGAAAATTTTCGATAAGTATAGAAGTACTAACCCTCATAAATCATTATTATTTCTATTTATTATTTCTTCGCTTAACGTCAGGTGAGATGGTAGTCAAAAGCAAGCCTATAACAAATTTAAAAAAAATCTCTTAAAAATAATACAACTCGAAATAACTTTATAGCCAGAAATATAAAAGAAGCAAAAATTTTACGCGTTTTCTCTCTAACATGAACACAACTTTACGACCCTTTGCGTTCTTTGCGAGGGTCGGATAAGATATTGTCGGTAACATTCGAGCGAATTCGTTAGAGGCCGAAGCAATAATATTATGACGTTTGCCACGCGAAACCTCTTTGAACGCACCGCCATTTCCGGAGTTTCCTTATGGAGGTAGCTATAAGTAAATGGTAGGTACCTACAAAAATGTTGCATGGATATTTTTCCTATATTGTGTACATAAACGAAAAAGTCACCACTTTGACCTTTTTTTTTAATACAGTATACCTATGTTTGGTTCTTTCTATGCTTATATTTTAGAATAGCGTGATTAATTTATATGTGTGGTTGATTATTATCAAAAAGTTAATAACAATACTAGTTTGATTTTCCTCTCAAGTGTGATGAAAAACGGCGTATGAAACGCGTGTGCATTGGTAATTACTCTCTCGGCTCCCTTACCGCCTCGAGTGTACTGACCAACATAGCACACTTGTATCATAATGTAGTATTTCATCAGAAGATGTACAATCATTGAACTACAGTTTTCATGACAATCATTTGAGCACTGCATTCTCAGACGAAAGCTTTTCGTCTAAAACTAGGTGTTACAATATTCTGAGCCCGAGTTCCGGTGACATAAACAAAGCGCGGGAAAGCGTCGCCATATTGTCGTCGCCATGGCTGCCGGCGGCGGAAGTGACGCGCACGTGAGGGCTACTTCCGGCCCGCGTTCCGTTTCACGCAGTTCAATGTCACAATATTGTGCTCTCGGTTGAGCAATCCGAACATTGAAGAAGTTTTTGAGTTAGGAAAGATACAATTTTCATGAATTGAATAGATGGTCATCGTTTATGAATAGATGAAATTTAAATATGAAAAAAAAATAAGCACTTTACATAATTATACCTGTGTAAAATATTTTTTCAATGTTACATAAATAGTTTTTAATTAAAAACTGACGTGGTTTTGACACATTTTTTGTTTTATTTATACGGGAATACTCACGTTTAATTAAATCGGATACTCCGACTATAGTTGCAGGACTATAGTTATAGGATGCAGCTGCACGTACGTCGGGCTCTGTTTTCACTCTTTGAAAAAGATCACCGGATGTGATCGAAACTATAGTCGGAGTATCCGATTTAATTAAACGTGAGTATTCCCGTATAAATAAAACAAAAAAGATTTTAAATAGCTTGTTTTATAACTAGTTATGAAACAGCGAAGAAAAATATTTTTTCGTAGCTAGTTATGAATTTGGATGAAGGGATTATTTTATCTCGAATATCTCAATTAAGTATTTTACTTGTGATTGAAAAGTTGTTCACTTTGATGGGTCAACAAAAGGCCAACACCGTTGCCAACAACTCGTATTACTTCACTTGCATGAAACATCTTGTAATATAGCTACAACAACAACAAATAACAAACAAATAAGTAGATAGGTACTAATAAAGTGGTTGTGGTAGGCCTATATTGCAGAGTCATATCTTCGGAATTAAGATGCGTCTAATTATCTCACATTGGTGACTAATTATGACTATTTAATGACTAAATATTTGCATTTTCAAAACCGATTTTCATGAAGTTTTCAGTGGTGAGGATTCTGGCGTGAAGCACATGAGTCTGTCTGGGCCTGGGGAAGTACCTACCACCCTTTGCCAGTTATTCACTGCCAAGCAGTAGTGTGCAAGCATTGCTGTGTTTCGGTTAGAAGGCCGTTAAAATAATGAAGAGATTTGACATTAACATCTAATGTCTCAGGGTGACGAGCGCAGTGCAGTGCGGCGCAGGATTTTAGTCGCAAGTTCTGAATTCTAGTTCTGCTACTCTGTTATGGGCAGGCGTGATACTTACCACCAGGCAAATGCCTCGTTACTAAGTACTTTGCCAAAACAAAAAAAACCCTATTTTACTAACTCAAAACGTAACGTAACCACTTGTTCTCCCAACAGGTATGGTTCTCAAACCGTCGAGCGAAATGGCGGCGCGAAGAGAAGCTCCGGAGCCAACGGCGGGACGCCCCCGCGGCCTCTCCCCCCGCTCCTCCTGCCCCCCGGCTGCCCCTCAACGGGGGCTTCAACTCTATGTACAGCCCCATACCGCAGCCTATTGCTACTATGGGCGACACGTATAGGTGAGGATGTTATTATTTTTTCATATTTTTTATCTAAGATTTTAATAATTTATGTAATTCCGCGATAAGGTAAGGTATAATATAGCCCTGGCCAGCGACAATGATAAAATAAATGGACGGGAAATAGGCGCACGGATTTTGAAGACTATATGTTGAGCGCCGGCTCTCCTCTCGCGTTAGTCATACTCTGTCTTTGCGACATGCGAGCCGTACGATACGACAATACAAACTTCTAATACATGTACATGTGTTATCTGTTTGTCATGCAGTAATTAGATTCGCCATCTCTATTTTCTGGCAAATGTAATATGCATACTTTTAGCTAGGTATGCTTGATTGTGTTGACTTGTTAATTTAAAACGATTTGAAAGCGTTGGGCCGGTCCATTCCATTAAAACTGTCGCTGGCCCTGGCTACCATTTCGCTGAAGCAAGCCAAGATAGGTATTATTGAGTGTGAGACTACCAGTTACCAGTATCCTCTTCTTTATTTTTCCCCCTAAGAGGATTATGGCGTTGCACTCTGTGCATTTTCCAGGTATTTTAATAGGGAAGTATAAGTACCTACCTATTTCAAGTTTTTGATCAAATAAGTCTTATTGAATTGAGAACAGTCAAAGGCACATTCTGACCTGGGTATGTCCTTAAACTGCAACCAGACCCACCGGAGGACGGGCAGCAGCGTCTTTTTGGTTAACGGTGGTGAGCATTCTGCGATCCCCAAAACCGCCTGCCAAGCGTGGGGATTATGGCAACAGCCCTCTAATATTAAGGGGGAGGCCTTCGTCCACTAGTTGACGTTTTATGACTGATGACGAAAGTCACATTCACGTCCAGTCAAGCCCTAGTAAGTCGAGCCACCACTACAAGCTTCTTGCAGTTTTGAAAACAGCACAAAAGACAAAACTAGTCAGTGTCAAAATGTTGATCAACTGACTCAGAATTTCCGTACTACAGGGTTGCTAGTAGGTATTTTGAACTATTTGCGAAAGTGGCACCCCTATTAATTTCTACTCTTTTTTGCCAAGCTGTACGTAAGTAAGTTCGTATAGGCTGAGTGGCCAGCCCTAGTGTCAGAGTGAATGTGCCGCCCGAAGGCCTCTGACTGACGATTAAAACAAACAACCGGGACTAACAATTTAACGTGTCATTCGACCCACGGCAGCGCTCAGAATAAAATGCCACTCACGGTCACCCATCTGAAGACTGACCGGACCGTCCGTTGCTTAACATCGGTGATCGTTTAGAATCACCTAGACAAGCTACGCCACGAGCGCTTACAAGACTCGGCTGCGTCTGAACCGATTCGAAGTGGTTAATTGTACCTACCTACTAAGTATTCAGAGCGTTATTGAATTCAAGAGCAATACTGTATGGGTTCATTGAACTCATCATACTGAACAACTTTTACTATGAAATCAAAGCGGAAATTATAACAAATAATCAGCTGCTCCATACATTTAAAAATGTGTATTTTTTTTGTGTGACAGTCGATTTATTTCTCTTTTTCAGTGTTAGTTTCATAGTACAAGTTGTCCATTATGATGAGTTTAATGACCCCCTAAGACAGTGCTCATGAATTCAATGCTACCCTGTATACCTACTTCATTCGACTTGGTAGAATGGTACATGATTTTTTAGCCATCTGAAATACCTGCTTCTACCTGAGGTGATTATTTCAAGTAAAATTATTCTAGTAATGAATTAATTATTAATGATTAATCATCATTAGTGAATTTTATTATGAAACGTGGTGTGACGTGGTTTTGACACATTTTTGTTTTATTTATACGGGAATACTCACGTTTAATTAAATCGGATACTCCGACTATAGTTTCGTAAGCCTGCTGTAGAAGTAGACCTGCTAAGCAGGACGCAGCTGCACGCGCGTCGGGCTCGGTTTTCACTCTTTGAAAAAGGTCACCGGATGTGATCGAAACTATAGTCGGAGTATCCGATTTAATTAAACGTGAGTATTCCCGTATAAATAAAACAAAAATGCATTAATGAATTATTAATCATTAATCATCATTAATTAATATTAATGATGCTTTCATATATATTTTTGGCCTGAAAGGGCAATATCTCTCTCACATTGTTTTGAATCTCTATAATATAATTTTGTGGTACCTAGTAATAGTAATGCAAGAGCTTTTCCGAGAAAATATAATGTTGTTTTTATCTCTAAGCCTGTCTTAAGACACGCCTTGGTATTCATGCAAGAACTTTGCAAAGGAAATATAATTATGTAATTATTGGCTGTAAGTTTTAAGAATGATTTGGTAGTTAATAATAATTAAGTATTTACACACACTCCACTTTCCATTCATTTAGGTATTTGGGTATTATTATTTATTGAGACAGTTTATAGTATAAAGTAAGTATTACTTACTTTGTTTCGTTGAATGTCAACAACTTCTAACTCAGACCAATATCGGCTCAATCATACATTGCTAGGAAACATGTAAAATATTTTAAGGTCCACCTGAAACCTATTAACGACAAAATGAAAAGGAACGTAATCTATCTTACAATGTTTTGTAACGCCATCTATCATCGAGCAGCGACACTAATTGAATTGCGCGCGAAATCGAGCGGCAAAGGTCGCCTCCTTCCCTTGTTTTCCCGCCATTGCACCGGCTCTAGACGCTCAAGCCACAGATTAAATAACAGTTACAACGCCCAAGTTCCCGAAGGTCGGCTGCCTTTCCACTTGAATTGATTTTTAATAGTGAACTACGAGTTTTAGCTTTTGTCGTCGAGCAAATTAACTTAGTGAGATGAGAAGTTCCGGTTTGGTTGTGCCAGTGGCTGAGTTCACAGTTTCTGACAAGATTTTTTAACGTGCACATAATGGACGATTTTCAAACAGGCAATTAAAAAAAAGTAGTTCTCTCTCTTTAACTCGATAGACGGCGCTGACTATACGTGCTTTTTTTTTTCTAGTCAAAAACAGTATCATATTTTTGTTCTGTGGCACTAAAATAAAATAAAAACTTGACAATGACAGCCACGTCTGTCAGCCTCATCTACAATGAGCTTCTTTTTTTTAATTGCCTGTCAGAAAATCGCACTTTATGTACTATTTTACCTTGGTAGGGGCCTGTCACTTTCACTTATAAAACGACCCAGTATCCGAAAAGTATATCAATAAAAGTGTAGATAAGTAGGTACTATACTAACGAATATGAACAGGTTCAAGTCGAAAAGTGTTGACTTATGTACTATGGAATTAATAAAAATGTAGATACATATCGCTGATTACCTACTCATAATTCTCAAAATACTTTAGATGTTAAATGACCGGAAGTAATCGTCAGGCATAGACAATTTTTTTTATTTGATTTTATTTTTTGGCGTTGCAGTTTTAAATGAAATTAAAATAAATAAATAATTCAGCACTATTGCATTTACAGCATAAAAGCTTTTCGTTATTAGTTTAAATTTATCTCTCTCTACCTTTCGTGTCGAATGAGATGAGATTAGATAAAAGAAGTAAACAATAATATATTTCAAGTATTTAAATATGATACCAAAATCGAATGTAGGTAATCTCTTTTGTCTACCTAATACCATTAAAAAAATTGTTTGCCACTTAATTAAAGTACGCTTTTCAACAGTTCGATGTCGGGCGGTCTATCATCGTCGTGCCTGCAGCAGAGAGAAGGGGGCTACCCATACATGTTCGGCGACGTGCTTGGAAGTGGGGGCTACTCACGAGCACCGGCGGCACACCAGCAACACGCTGCCTACACGCAGCCGCAAGGAGGCGCTAGTACTGGTGAGCTACTGTTTACTCTATTTTTATTAGTTCATCGTGGAAGACGAGCATGGCACTTCACATTGCCGTGCTTGCTTGTTCGCCGAATAAGGCCGGCCGCAAATTATGAGCACGTCTTTTATCGCGCGCGCCGCGCGCCGGACCGACAATAACACAACTGCGCACAATTAACAGGTGCGAAAATTTTCTTACTTATTTGTACTAGGGGGGACCTAGTACAAAATGTATGCATGGAGCTCATTCGGGCGCAACCGTCCGGTTTTTCTATCGGGTTTTTCTTATACACACTATAAGCATTATAGGCCGCTTTGAAAAGGGCGCAGCAATGCAGCCTGATACGTGCGTCTCTTTTTCCGACAAGCATAGGCGAGGTGAAGTGCTATACTACACAACTCATTCGCTGCTCGCTCGAAAGATTTTTCTGCCTGACGGTTGATGTCCTAGAAAATCTCTACTGTTATTTAGGCCTCCAGACAAAGGCCTCCCGCTTGCCGACTTTTCCAATTAACCCAAGGTGTATTTTTTTTCCTCTTTTTTTAATATCTCTTTCATCGCATGCGCTGCGGAAACTACTGAAGATAGAACAAAAAATGATCTACAGTATTAGATAACATATAAATATCAACAAAAAACTTTGCGATACCACCATCGTCCAACTATTGTAAGTTACTATAACGACTTTTTTCTTGGACCTGGGTATGTCCTTAAACTGCAACCAGACCCACCGAAAGACGGGCAGCAGCGTCCTCTTTGTTAACGGTGGTGAGCATTTTGCGATCCCCAAGCCGCCTGCCAAGCGTGGGAATTATGGCAACACCCCTCTATAAAGGGGAGGCCTTCGTCCAGCAGTGGATGTTTTATGGCTGACGACGAACGACTTTTTTACATCTTGAAAGTTGATAGAAATGCCGACCAATTTCAGACCACGTTATCCATAATCTTTGTATTATTAATTATAATTATACTTAGATGGACTGATAATATAATACTATACCTACATCAGTAGAAAATATCGATTGGTTTGGCATCTTTACTAGAGTTTGAAGAACAACCACAAGCAGTTAATTACTCGTTCTGTCCTCAGAAAATTCAATATACCTATCTACATCAAATGTTTGACTATCCCATACAATCATTTAAAAAGAAACTGCAAACCAAACTACCTGAAAAATAATTACGAAATGAATTCGACTAATTGAAATAATTGAAAACAAGAGCACAAATTATAAACGACAAAGTACTCAGCTTAAGGAAACAGTGAAACGCGTAAATAAAAATATTACAGCTTGAACGAAATCAAGACGAGCGCTCATGGAAAATATTTACAAACCCCGTAATAAAATGTGAAAAGCGCTGACTCAAGAGCAAGGGGCGTCTGGCTCACAAGACCACGAGATGACGGGAAAAACAAAAAACCACCGGGAAAATAGGAATTCATGCCCCGATTGGATTTGCCGTTGTCTGTTCCTTACAAATGGCTTTTAAATTGATTTTGAATATACAACGATTTCGTTAACAAATAGTAGAACCCCAATACCGTTTAGTATTCTTGTAGGTTACAAAGATTGGTTTAACTATGCAGCAGACATGTTTAAAATATTAGTAAGAAAATTGTATTCAGAGAGAAAAGGCGAGGCAGTGCAGCCATTGTTTTAAAAAGCCGTAACTTTTCCATTTGATATTATATATCACGCGGCGGACATTTTTAGCCGTAGGTGGCGGAAAGCGGGATGAATTATTGTTGTTTGGGGCGTTTCGCGGCATTGTTCAACGCCGGGTTTTCCACCACGGACCGCGAACAAAAGACTTTTTCACAATTCAAAATGCACGCTCTCGTTTCATTTACTCTTTTGCGCTCTTTCGACGGGCGCATTTCCAGCTACGTGCGGTATTAAATAATACGGATTTGTTCTACTTTTCACTTTTTGGCTTGCGGTTCTTTTGCAAATTCGTGGAGCTGGTTTTTAATTTTTCACCATTTCTCGAGATTAAAATTTTGATGAAATGTTTAGACAACACGTTTCAAATAATATGAAAGCAAAATTTGTGTCGGTACTTCTAATCGGCATCATACAAAGGACAAGAAACATAATATTTGTAGCGCAAAAAAACCTAGATCAAAATATCTTCTAGATCAAATAAGACGCCACATTATACATTTTGCCAGCGTAACCGGCAATTCGAAACCAACAACACAGCTCGCCATAAACAAGCGACGACACAGACGATTGACTAAACGAGTCTCGCAAGAGCTGTTTAGCGGCGATAATAACGCATAATGAATGTAAACGCTGTTACGCCGTTAGCTACCCCCAACGTCGGAACCAAACTATGAGTATTTCGAACAGTAGCTAAGCTCGCGAGTTGTTCCGTGCTCCTGTACAAACAATTTATTCTTCATAGCTGGGTGTGATATAGTTTTCTAAAAAAAAAAAAAATTGCGAATTAATTATCCTCATAAAAATGGTCGAATATAGAAATAGACAGTTTCCACTACGAATCTCTTGACCTTTAGTTTAAAAAACTAAAAAAAAACATCTTTAGATAGGCATTTTTGTAAAGATGCTTGAGTTTCATCAATGCTAAATAAGTAGTAAGTAATTTAACCAATCTTATTATTTGTATAACCTTCTTATACTCACATCAGACTCTCAAATAACTATTCATAGCGTAATAGATACGGTTAAAAGAAATTGAACAAATTAATAGTAACTAGGTACTGATTTCAGCTTTTTTGACGGAACATTCGTCACTGTATTACGGTGTACAGCAAGTCTCTAGTATAGTGACGAAGCCGCGGTGGAACGAGTGTTATCGCGCGGCCGCACGCTAGGGGCGCGCTATTGGAAAAGGGTTAATATTGAAACGACGTGTTAACTATCGCTAATCGCTAGTCTATTGTTGCTGTATTGTTATCATATTGAATCATTATGATCATTATTTAGACAAAATGAAAATGCGTTTTTTATTGTAAGTTTAACTAAGATAAGTTCACTACCTACTTAATATTCAATTACTCTGTTAAGTTTACGATCTTTAATTTGATAATGACCACGTGAACATTTTTGTAGGTACTACAACAGATGAATACCTACCTTTATTTATATTTCGTAGTCTTAATTAATTATTATGTATAAACAAAGCCATAAACACTTACCTATTGATACCATTTCTAAGTTCAAAACATAATAAACTGTAAAAATAAAATCAGTGATTTATGTAATAGCGAAACAATACAAACTTACGTCTAGCGGCGTACTAGTAACAATTTCAGGCCAGACTAGAGTTCATCGTGTATCAATCCCTTATCATAACATCATTGTAATGGAATTGTAGATATAATTACCTAGAATAAGCAATAGATTAGAGAAGCCTAGAATATACAACATAATCGTACAATAATGGAGTCTGGCAGTCTGGCTCACCGACTAGCTCCGTCATCGATGACGGCTTCGTGACTGCATCGAACGGCAGATAACGCAATTGTGTGTAACGGAACGCAATCCGAATCCCATTAGACATACGGCTGGCCCGATACTGATACAGTACAGGCGTAATAGGTTTTCCGATATTGTGTTAGCGCCCGCCGGGTAGCGTTTGATTGACTGGCCTGGTAGAAACAATTACGGAATAGCGTGAATTAAGACTTAGACAGTAATAAATGCACAAATACCTACACGTTGAATCCAAAAACATACTCTTCAAGAAGATGGCATCAAACTATTTTGCCGCATTTTGTTAGAATACTTATAAATGGTTTTGCATGAAAAATAAACATACCGTCTTATTATCAGACTTCATTAACAATTATTTAGCCGTGAAAAGACTACCAAAACATGTACTTACATTTAAAAAACCGACTTACATTTTTTGGATGACATTGATGAAATTTTTATGGAACCAATCTGAATCTGAATAAAAAAATTATTTCGAATTCGGCTTTTATATGACAGAGTCTAAGGTAACAAACAATAAAAAATAAATAATGAGAACCTCCTTTTATGAAGAAGAGCTAGAAATAAGTAACATACTTTACTTACTTATTTTCACATTCATAATTTAGAGATGAATAAGATAGCATTTTCAGTACGAGGTGAAAACTACCTACTTTATTCGTTTAAGTGTACAACGAATGGCCCTTCCTAAATAATAAACGTTGGCCAGATCCAGACTTCCCCAATAACAAATAACGGGACAAAGCCAACTAATAATGGTGCAATTTTTATTGACCTCCCCCTTTCTCTTTTGTTCATAGGTGTAATATCGGCGGGCGTCAGCGTTCCAGTACAAATACCGTCGCAGGGGCCAGACCTTGCCTCTAACTACTGGGGACGACTTCAGTGATCTCAGCTATTCGGGTTCCCGCATCGGCTTCTGTCGATGGAGAACCCGACTTCCGGATTACCGGAGCCATCTAGTGGCGACCTCGCGCACAACTACGCCGACGCTCACTTGTCTATGAGCGCTATAAACATGACTGCCGGACATGACGCCGTTTTGGCGGGAGAAATGCAAGAGCAAAACAATTCATAGAGTGGAATGTTTAAAAAAGTGATGCATTGAGGTTATTTTGATGTAAGCAGTGATGTTATTTTTTCGAATAACGATTATTATAAGGAAACTGATGATGTTCAAACCTAGCGATAAGTGACCGTACACGATGATAATGTACGAGCTGCTTTATATTAATTTTGCATGTAAAATAAATTGAAATTTCATTGTGTGTGGTCATTAGATTAAGTATGTGATTGAGGCGAAAGTGTAAATATAATCTAATGCTAGCGCCATCTGTTGTTGAGTAGCGGAAGCTCGAACTGTGAGTAGAGGCGGGAAAACTAAAGATGTAAATTGTTTGTGCCAACATTTGTAATAATCGAGTGGTATTCGCCCTACGAATACATGTTACCCCTTTATTCCTTTGATGTATGCAGTAGGGGTGCGAAAATATTAATCTACACAGAAAAAAGCGGCAATGAGCTTCGTTACAGTTATTTGTTGACACCCCTGCGTTGCTTACAAATTGTCATGCAGTTTAATCATGTTTGTATTATTACGATATGATTCTTGTACCTACTATAATACACTAGATGTTGTATACGTGTTGACTCATACAAGTACATTAACGCACTCCTCTATATCTAAACGAATTTATTTATTTTTTATTTAATTTATAGTGACGGAATCGTCATTATTATCGTCATACCGTCAAACAGATGTTAGCATTCAGGGTTGGTAGTCAAAATAATTGAAATGTACTACATTTATTTCTATGCACGTAGTCAGAATATACAACATGTAACATAAAGGTTCAACAATACTGAAGGGTATGTATGTAGGGTACTCATCATTATGAACAACTTTGACTATGGGGCCAACACTGAAATCGCGAAAAAAAAGCAGCTGTTCCATACAAAAAGTTCATTGAACTTTGAACAAAATATATGGAACAGCTGATATTTTTTTCGCGATTTCGGTGTTGGCCCTATAGTAAAAGTTGTTCATAATGATAAGTACTTAGATACCCTTCAGTATTGTTGAACCTTTTTGTTACACGTTGTATATTCATAAATTATTATTATAAACATCCGAAATGCAAGTACGTAGTAATATTATTTCTTCTGTGGTGCAAAGCAGTTTATGATGTCACGTATAAAATAAACACTTTCGGCCTTACTATAACAGGCCGTTTAAACTTAGTCACAGCTTAAAAATCTCTGTCTTGTTCTCGCATGTGACATTTCACGACAGTGAGAAGTTGTCAGAGCATCTTAAACAGTGACTGAGGTTTGAGCGGCGTTTTATAGTAAGGCCGTTGGTATCTATATTTTATAATGAGACCGTCAATTGTTTATATAATAAGTATAACAGTCAAATGAATCATATGGGCATAAATGCGTAAAACCATTCTTACTGACCCTTTACGCTTTCTTCCATTTGACGCTGGCTGTACATAAGATCTATTATTGCAACAAAAAAAAACAGAGACAAGTAATTAGAATACGGGGGATTCTAAACCCAATCGAATAGAATTCTATTCGAAAACGTACTATCTCCGTCTTCTGCATTCGAACAATTAAGTGTAATTTTCGACTAGAAACCTTTCCGATTGGATTTAGAATCTACACAGGTTTTTTTTATACAATCAAGTGACGAGACGTGAATGGCGTTCGCCATTGTGATGCTTACCATGCCACTAGCAGCAGCAGTGCCAGAATTGTGAGCGAACACAATCCTGCGCCGCACTGCACTGCGCTCGTCACCCTGAGATATTAGATGTTAAATCTCTTCATACCCAGTAATTTCTCTGGTAACATTGCCCTTCAAACCGGAACACAGTAATGCTTGCACACTACTGTTTGGCAGTGAATAACTGGCAAAGGTGTGGTACTTGCCCACGCGGACTCTGCAGTAGAGTCCTACCACTACAAAACCACCTACAGTAATAATTGGCGCTTTTGAACAAATTATTGTGATCGAAGTTTAAAATTAACTGTAAATGTGAGACAATTTATTTGTAGTGGTCAAAAGCAGGTACTAAACATTTCAATGGACTGTTTGTCAGTTTTCTTCTGGAAAGACGATGCAACTGCTCCCATTTGGCTCAAAGCTGCAAGATAATGTACACTGTCTTAAAACTTAGAACCCAGTCGAGATTAAACAGAAAAGAGACTTCTAAGACATTTTCATGCTTACTAATGAAATGAACAAGATGCTCTCGTGATGGTAAAAGATAATACGCTTTAAAAAAAAACAACCGACATCAACTTCGAATACCTGGATGACATCTTCATATTTTCTAGTAATTTTGATTTAAAACCAAACTACTGAACCGATTTCGATAAAATTTATATGGGACCACCTCTGAAGTATTACCTACCAAACAAAAATAGAATCATCAAAATCAGTCCATAATTGGCGGAGTAATAGCGCAGCATACATACTTACTAAAAAAAACATATACAGTCGAATTGAGAACCTCCTTTTTTGAAGTCAGTTGAAAACAAGTAAAACCATTTGTTCCAGAGCAAATAAATTCTATCTTCGCTTAACATCCAGGCGAGACGGCAGTCAAACTCATACCTAAAAAAAAACTAAGAAAACCAAATGGAACAGCTGTGTTTACTTTACAATTTTTCAAGACATAACAAAAGTTATTTGCTACTGAATCTGATTTCAAGAGGTCGTTAGTTAACTATTTTATTTGGAAAACATAGTACTATTTTTAGCAAGATTATCCGGTATTATTTCTAAACATTAATTTAAGCATATGCTTTCGAAATAACGTTAACCATAATCCAATTAATAATAACACTGTGAATTTTCTAAATAACATAAAATTCTTAACTAACGAAGCCTGTATGGTACCAGTTTTCAACCTAACCAAGTAAGACCTATAACAGAAAAAAAATACATTTAGTAGATAATGTACCTACTCCTTTATTTACAGAGATGGCATTCTGTTTGAATACTTCTAAGAACTGGTGCTCGTGTGGCACAATATCACAATTTTGTACAGGATACGCGTAAAGGTAGTATTAAGCCGAAAGCAGGCCATTATACTCAACATTGTGAACAGCTTTTATTATGGGTCCTACTTAGAAATCGACGGAAAATTAATGTTCCATTGGAAAACTGCGATGAAAGCTAATGACATTCTCGTATGGAACATCCATAGAGCTAATATCTATAGTCACAAACGTGCAAAAAAATCCGCGCCAAACTCGGCGCTATGCAGTGCGCCGACTTTTTGAACGACTTGAACTACGATATGACACAAGCGCTCAAGCATACATTGAACACTATACAAGCGACATAACGTCTAAATTCGAACAATTTTGAACTATATATAATGCACGTATAGGTATTTTACAAAGGCACTCGGACGTTTTTTGACTGTTTTCACTTAGAGATTGTGACTCTTTAGATATTAGCTCAATGGGATCATCTGATATTTTGGGCGATTTCCGAGTTGATCCCTTGGTATAAGTTGTTCACTTTAATGAATCCCTTTGAAAGGCTTAGTATTACAGTTCCGCGTAACCTTGCATATAAAATAACACTGTACATTATTTACATTAAAATATTATTTTTAATTTAAATAAAGAAAGAAATGCAATACGATCTATATAGGAGTTAAATTGTAAGTAATGTAATTTAGTTCGAACAATAAGTGTATTGTAAATTATTAATCGTTTATAAGAATAGATTGAGATTACAGTGAAATTTATTAATAAATATTGCATTAATCATTTAAACGTTTTTTAATTGGCAACATCGTAAATAATAAGCTTATGTTTCAGGCACCAGTTAAGAACATCTGTGACAAAAAATTGTAAATGGGCATCAAAATGTAATTTACACATCATTTACCGTTTTCCCGTGTTAATACAACAAGTAACAAACTCGTACCTACATAAACTTAAAAATAATACGCTTTTAAAAAAAAAACAACCGACTTCAACTTCGAATACCTGGATGACATATTCATAATTTCTAGTAATTTTGATTTAAAAATCAAACTACTGAACCGATTCCGATAAAAATTTAATGGGACCACCTCTGAAGTATTACCTACCAAACAAAAAAGAATCATCAAAATCAGTTCATGATTAGCGGAGTAATCACGTAACATACATACAAAAACTTACAGTCGAATTGTGAACCTCTTTTTTGAAGTCGGTTGTAAAACCAACAGATTTCAAACAATTTTGGGACCACCTCGAGACCATACCATTTCAAACGAAAAAAGATTTTTCAAAATCAGGCCACAAGTCCATGACTGAAAAACAAATTTAAAAATATATATATTCGAACATAGAACCTCCTTTCAAAAGTCGGTTAAGAATAACCTGTCCTTACTTTAATAATTATGAAGTCTGCCACCAGAAAGATTTCAGTTGTTATAAAAAAATAAGTTTTTTAAACAATATTTTGTCAGATGTCTTTCTGTCAGCAGGAGGAATTCTGAATTTGGTAATTAATACCAATGATGTTATATGATTAATACTAAATTATTTGGTCTAAGTAAGTGCAGACAACACTAATTGTGGCAATCATTATTGTCCCATTCGAAAATACTAACTACCCTCACTTTTTCCAAATCGACCCCATTTTAAAACCATTGTTGCCACAAATAAAAATGCCCCATCTGAGGAAATTATGCTGTTAACTATATTTGGACGGTACATATTAATTTTGTGTTGGCGCTACCCTCATGAGTTCCACCCCATCCCTTATAAAGAGGGTGGGACAAAAGGAAGGGATTAGCCTTGTTGTGTTGTAGGCATTATAGTGTTCTAAGTTTTGTTGAAAGTGTTGCCATTCTGATGAGGGTTTGTATAGCTAACAGTTTTTACTGACAATTGCAGGGGTTATAATTTCTAAGAGGGTTTCAAGATTCTCGTAGCAAATAAAAGATTTGCTTATTGATTAAGTATACAGGGTTTTGTAACTTGCGCACAAACTATTAAGTGTGACTTTAGTACATCAAGACAACTTTTGTTCTAAAACTTATGCTAAAACGTAAATAACTTTAAAGAAAATAATTACGTTTTGTTTTACTATTAAAGTAGTACTATCAAGTTTACTGTGCCACGGTGCGCCACGGTGTTTTAACTGTGACTGCCTATTGTTTATGATTTAGACATGTTAAATTTTTAATATTTCGGTATGAAAAAAAAAACATTGAATTAGCAAAAGTCGTAGAACAAACATTATTTGTCTCGATATACCAAAGATGTTTTTAAGATGTTATGCGCAAGTTACCAATATCCCATATATATATTTATACATATAATTTATAACGATATAGAATTACTCAGTATGTATTTCTAAAAAGAATAAATAACTGCACAAGTTTAGCTGAAAGGAGATATTAGTTGTTCTCGTCATTCTGAAAAACTTTTACTATGATAAACTCTGTAATCGCGAAAAAAATTGTGGTTTCATACATTTTGTGACCACCTTGGTCCTAAGTGATTACTGACGGACAAGGATTACTGGTGATCAAGGACACTAAAGAGTGGCCTATGACACCCAGCGATGATCAAAGTGGAATAGACCGACCCCTCTAGGAGTGGCCTAAAATGTACAAACTTAAATTTAATTATTGCAAACGCTAGTTAATTTATAATATCAATATTTATTTCGAATATCTTACAAAAATAAAATAATTTATTCAAAAAATCTTCTACGACCGCTAATAACAAACATGAATAAATTAATTAAATAATGACTGACAAATTCGTTAAAAGTATTATTTTGGCAACAAAGTTTGAGCAATTTACAATGGCCGATACAAGCGAAAGACTGCGCTAGACTTTTATGCGTGTAAATAAAATTTGACCCCGATTTCTACGTATACTCTGGACGAAACAGCCCGAAATAGAATATTATATTATACAACGTGTAACACAGATGTTAAACAATACTGAAGGGTATGTATGTACTCATCATTATGAACAACTTTTAGTATGTGGCCAACATTGAAATCGCGGAAAAAAAAACAGCTGTTCTATACAAAATTTCATTGACCTTGGACAAAATGTATGGAACAGCTGTTTTTTTTTTTGCGATTTCGGGGTTGGCCCGATAGTAAAAGTTGTTCATAATGATGAGTATGTAGACACCCTTCAGTATTGTTCAACCTCTTTGTTACACATTGTATATAGGAATATTGGGCAAACAAATTGACAAAAAAGATAGTAGATAATGTGGCAGACGAAGGCACTCACAGTCACCACACAAAGAAGAATAGTGGTGCGCGTCTTTTTATATTGTCGGAATAGGGTAGATGACTGATGTTTATATCGTTGAAACCAATGGCTTTGATGAAAAATTTAAGTAAATATAGTATAAAACACTGTTTTAAACTATCACGGTTGTTTACTAATGTTCTATTATTATTACTTACAACACAACATTTTCACAACATAATCACGGTAAATATCCCGTTAATAATAATAGAACATTAGTAAATATAGTATGTTTACTGAAAAAATAATTTAAATCGGTTAATAATGTTCTGATATACGAGCTTTTAAAGTTTTTGTTAGAGACAACTCTGTCCCTTTCCCACAAAACAAAAAATGACTTCACACCTTACTTGTCAGAATAGAATTTATACGGCGTACAGAGAAGTGACGTCACGATTTGCTGTTTCGCCTCTCTGTCTAGCATGATATTAAAATGCTTATAAGTTGCTTATTTTTGATCTGATTTTCATTTTCTTTTCATTAATCAGCTATATTTATGGGCCACATTTTAACAGGACAATAAAAAAACCAGTCATCTAGCCAGATTGACTGTTTCGCCGAGTATTTGAACTTTAAGACACTACGCAAACGAAACACATATATATAGTCATATAGTATATATAAAGTCGACGCTCAAAAATTTGCCATTTTCTCCAATTGGCTCATCGAGTCACGCAATATGTATGCAAGTCCCTCGAAAAAAAAATGTACCTACAAGTAAATTTTTTTTTACCTTACTATAATAGTTCTGACCAATATGTCCGTAGACATATTGGTCTAGTCTAGACTATTTGTCGCCAAATGTTAATCACAGAACAAAAGTAAATCTTTTTTGAATATTGTTGTATGAAGTATTTCCACACTATTTTATTATGAAAACTGACGTGGTTTTGACACATTTTTGTTTTATTTATACGGGTTTTGTGTGCTAAGCAGGACGCAGCTGCACACGCGTCGGGCTCTGTTTTCACTCTTTGAAAAAGGTCACCGGATGTGATCGAAACTATAGTCGGAGTATCCGATTTAATTAAACGTGAGTATTCCCGTATAAATAAAACAAAAATATTTCCACACTTATGGTATTTCTATGTTTTTAAAGCTTAAACAGGAAGAAAAGAGAAACTCATAGAGACTGCTCGTATGCAGGTTCGAGTCCTGCCGGAGGTCATAATTTTTCTTCCTGTTTAAGCTTTAAAAACATAAAGTAAATATTGTATACAATTCTGGTATAGTTTTAATTTTGCACACTTCGGCTAACTCCTGCAACAATTTTTCGCCCTGTAGCACACTTCGGCAAACTCCTGCAACAATTTTTCGCCCTATAGCACACTTCGGCAAACTCCTGCAACAATTTTTCGCCCTATATATATTCAGTCTCTCGTGTGTTTTGCCATTATCCGTTTGATAAGATACGAGATCAAAACCATTGTAATATATACTAATACTAAATAACTAATATTATTTGGTATACAAGAATTAATATCATTCATAATCACAAATTATTATAAAGTATATATTTTTGGTATTAAAAAATTGGCATTTGGTAAAAAAGCTAGCGACTAAAACACCTATCTAGTGGATACCCTAAAGCAAATGGCTAGAAGCATACAATTTCCTTAAAGGCCCGAATGTAGCGAGGTACGTCCAGGCGAGTAAACGATAGGCACTAAACGGTAGGCGCGAGCGAGAAAGAGAAGGCGCGAGCGCTTGAATTGCAAAATTTAATAGGATTTTCTTTGTTTAGAAAAATATAACAAAGAAATACGGTAGTCTTAAAAATCAAAAAACTAAATAATACTATATTCTATCTATTAGTATACATTTTACGCGGTTTCATAATGTATTTTCTTAGTTCTATCTAATCGAAATGCCTATTTGGTGTCTACTTTGTTTTTTTTTTCTATCAAACCAAACATTCAAAATCGCGTTTAACAAGATAAAAAGCTATCTAAAAGCTTTTCATAAAATATATTTTTTTACTTCAATACTGGGCATTTTGGAAAAAAACAAAACTGCTACAACCCCGCTTTAAGAAGATCCCTTAATAAGCTAAATAAATCTGAAATAGCCATTGGTGCAACCAGATTTTTTCTACACCAAATAAGTCTCTATATGTATCCTAATTGCGCCCCGCAGTTTCACGCGGTTCTTGGGATTAAAAGGATCCTATGTTTTATTCTGAGGCGTAAGCTATCTCTATACCAAATTTCATCCAAATCCGTTCAGCCGTTTCAGCGTGAAGGATAGTAACAAACATACACGCACACACCGACACACCGAAACTTAAGCATTTATAATAAGTATTAGTTGATTAAATAGTAGGTTATGAAGAAACATAATCTAAATAATTTCTCAAATCTCGCTTTCATTAAGTCTTAATGTTTGAGCTATACGATATACAAGATCACAACATTTTAGGTATATGAGATCACTATGCGATTATTATAGATCATAAAGTATTTATGAAAAAAAGCACCTAAGTAACACTGGCGTTGTGAATCCACCAACCCGTAACTCCATAACTGAGACAGGATGCTAGATATGGCCTAATCGCCCTTCATAGGTAGGCCAATGTCCAGCGGAGCACTATCAAAAGGCTGATCATGGTATTAATGGGCGTAATAAGGGGGGGGGGGGGTTAGGGGGTCCGGACCCTCCCCTAGCATCCGACGACAATAGTAAAAATGGGTGTCCCAAACAAGACTATAAGTGTTTTTGGACGCTTGGACCCCTTGTAAAAGCTATAACCCGTGATAATATTGAAGTAACACACAATCAATTTAAAACAAGATATCTTAACACTGGGTTGGCGTACACCGACAATATAACCTATTAACCGGTGATTCCTATACCCTTACGCCAAAAACAAGCTTGGTTTCATCCTATCGGTATTTTATCGGACAAATTTCGGAGTGACCTTATTATGATAACATAATAATACGAACAGGCTCTTCTGATGTGAGAGATAACGCCTACCAATACATGTTATATCCATTAAATCCTCTTGAAGTTCAGCGGCCGACGCTGCACGACCACGATCCGTATTGCGGGGCGATAACATTCACAGTCGCGCAGCATCGGCAGCTGAACCTAAAAATCATGGTGTTTAGACGTCATGATACGGGTCCAGGGGCCGTACCATGAACACTAGTAGCGGGATCGAATAGGCTCGCCTCAGCTACTTACGCTGCACGACCACGATCCGTATTGCGGGGCGATAAAATTCACAGTCGCGCAGCGTCGGCAGCTACGCCTATTCGGTCCCGCAATAAGCAGGTCAGGGTACGACCCCAGGGCATCGCTGCATTGCTGATTACTTTAAGATGCCGAGTCTCATTATGCCTGTAGTACCACTAGACTGGCAATTCCTTACGGCAGGGGTCTCCGAACTTTATACCTAAAGGCCAGACAGACCGCTCCACAAAGCTCCAAGGGCCAAGATCTAGCTCATCAGATTAACATAACAAATCGTCACGCCTGTATTTCCCGAAGAGGCGTGCAGAGATGTTTAAACATTTTTGCCATTTAAACATCCGATTGATAATTCGTAAGATGCCTTTGATTTATGAAAATTAAAAAAGAGTGGGCCGGATTGGTGGTGCTACCGGGCCGGTCATGGCCTGTGGGCCGTAGTTTGGACACCCCCGCCTTACGGTAGACAATGCCAAACATATTTTAGACGGTAACCAATGACCTAGAACCAAGGCCGTATTCATTTCGTGGGGGTTCTCGAGCTCTGGACTATAGCACACTTCGGCAAACTCCTGCAACAATTTTTCGCCCTATATATATTCAGTCTCTCGTGTGTTTTGCCATTATCCGTTTGATAAGATACGAGATCAAAACCATTGTAATATATACTAATACTAAATAACTAATATTATTTGGTATACAAGAATTAATATCATTCATAATCACAAATTATTATAAAGTATATATTTTTGTTATTTAAAAATTGGCATTTGGTTAAAAAGCTAGCGACTAAAACACCTATCTAGTGGATACCCTAAAGCAAATGGCTAGAAGCATACAATTTCCCTAAAGGCCCGAATGTAGCGAGGTACGTCCAGGCGAGTAAACGATAGGCACTAAACGGTAGGCGCGAGCGAGAAAGAGAAGGCGCGAGCGCTTGAATTGCAAAATTTAATAGGATTTTCTTTGTTTAGAAAAATATAACAAAGAAATACGGTAGTCTTAAAAATCAAAAAACTAAATAATACTATATTCTATCTATTAGTATACATTTTACGCGGTTTCATAATGTATTTTCTTAGTTCTATCTAATCGAAATGCCTATTTGGTGTCTACTTTGTTTTTTTTTTTTTCTATCAAACCAAACATTCAAAATCGCGTTTAACAAGATAAAAAGCTATCTAAAAGCTTTTCATAAAATATATTTTTTTACTTCAATACTGGGCATTTTGGAAAAAAACAAAACTGCTACAACCCCGCTTTAAGAAGATCCCTTAATAAGCTAAATAAATCTGAAATAGCCATTGGTGCAACCAGATTTTTTCTACACCAAATAAGTCTCTATATGTATCCTAATTGCGCCCCGCAGTTTCACGCGTTTCTTGGGATTAAAAGGATCCTATGTTTTATTCTGAGGCGTAAGCTATCTCTATACCAAATTTCATCCAAATCCGTTCAGCCGTTTCAGCGTGAAGGATAGTAACAAACATACACGCACACACCGACACACCGAAACTTAAGCATTTATAATAAGTATTAGTTGATTAAATAGTATATAATAGGTTATGAAGAAACATAATCTAAATAATTTCTCAAATCTCGCTTTCATTAAGTCTTAATGTTTGAGCTATACGATATAAAAGATCACAGCATTTTAGGTATATAAGATCACTATGCGATTATTATAGATTATAGTATATTTATGAAAAAAAGCACCTAAGTAACACTGGCGTTGTGAATCCACCAACCCGTAACTCCATAACTGAGACAGGATGCTAGATATGGCCTAATCGCCCTTCATAGGCAGGCCAATGTCCAGCGGAGCACTATCAAAAGGCTGATCATGGTATTCATGGGCGTAATAAGGGGGGGGGGGGGGTCCGGACCCTCCCTTAGCATCTGACGACAATAGTAAAAATGGGTGTCCCAAACAAGACTATACGTGTTTTTGGACACTTGGAACCCTTGTAAAAGCTATAGCCCGTGATAATATTGAAGTAACACACAATCAATTTAAAACAAGATATCTTAACACTGGGTTGGCGTACACCGACAATATAACCTATTAACCGGTGATTCCTATACCCTTACGCCAAAAACAAGCTTGGTTTCATCCTATCGGTATTTTATCGGACAAATTTCGGAGTGACCTTATTATGATAACATAATAAGACGAACAGGCTCTCCTGATGTGAGAGATAACGCCTACCAATACATGTTATATCCATTAAATCCTCTTGAAGTTCAGCGGCCGACGCTGCACGACCACGATCCGTATTGCGGGGCGATAACATTCACAGTCGCGCAGCGTCGGCAGCTGAACCTAAAAATCATGGTGTTAAGACGTCATGATACGGGTCCAGGGGCCGTACCATGAACACTAGTAGCGGGATCGAATAGGCTCGCCTCAGCTACTTACGCTGCACGACCACGATCCGTATTGCGGGGCGATAAAATTCACAGTCGCGCAGCGTTGGCAGCTACGCCTATTCGGTCCCGCAATAAGCAGGTCAGGGTACGACCCCAGGGCATCGCTGCATTGCTGATTACTTTAAGATGCCGAGTCTCATTATGCATGTAGTACCACTAGACTGGCAATTCCTTACGGCAGGGGTCTCCGAACTTTATACCTAAGGACCAGACAGACCGCTCCACAAAGCTCCAAGGGCCAAGATTTAGCTCATCAAATTAACATAACAAATCGTCACGACTGTATTTCCCGAAGATGTGGGCAGAGATGTTTAAACATTTTTGCCATTTCAACATCTGATTGATAATTCGTAAGATGCCTTTGATTTATGAAAATTAAAAAAGAGTGGGCCGGATTGGTGGTGCTACCGGGCCGGTCATGGCCTGTGGGCCGTAGTTTGGACACCCCTGCCTTACGGTAGACAATGCCAAACATATTTTAGACGGTAACCAATGACCTAGAACCAAGGCCGTAGCCAGAAATTCATTTCGTAGGGTCGAGCGCTGGACCACAGACAATAAGTAACAATTTTAAGACGACGACGATCTATACGTCAGTAAGTATGTATAAAACGGTTGATTGGCGAAGGCATTTCGGGGGGGTTGGTTGGGAAAATAGTTAAATAGTTTATTCGTTTCTGCCTACGGCCTTCCCTAGAACACCCAAGGTTAACTTATAAAGGTTTTGACCGGTAATTTGACCCATCTAACACTGTCTTTACTCTTCAGTGTCTTCTAACAGCGGCGTCCTCTCGTTGATGTTTCTAACATAACTTGAAGTTCTCCTATGTCTACAACGCTGCACCCACATGGCCCAGAAACTAGAACAAAAAAGGTATTATTATGACAGGTATACAGGGTTAGTTCTAATCAGTTAGCACCCTTTTCAGGGCATATTTTGTACATCAAAACAAACAACTTTTACTATGGGCACAGAATAAATAGTAGTACCTATGGGGCCAACATTAAAATTGCGTAAAAATTATCAGCTGTTCTATACAAAAAGTTCATCGACCTTTTGACGTGACCAGCTGTGACACGGACGAAAATCATGAAATTCGTGTAACGTAATTTATGGAATGGCCCTCGTCATCAGCCATAAAACGCCCACTGCTGGACGAAGGCCTCCCCCTTAATAGAGGGGTGTTGCCATCATCCTCACGCTTGGCAGGCGGCTTGGGGATCGCAGAGCTCACCACCGTTAACCGAGAGGACGCTGCTGCCCGTCCTCCGGTGGTACTGGATGCAGTTTAAGGACATACCCAGGTCCAGAATGGGCCCTAACCTGAGTAAATACATACATTGCAACGCTGCTGCGCCTTCTGAGAGCCGGTATTGTGGGGCTCTCGGGTGCTGCGCGCACGCTTCTTGGCGGTGGCGGGAACGGAGGCCTACCCTGGTTGTAATAAAACTGGTACAGGAACCCTGACACTGCTAGCAACGCCCATGTCACGGCCAAGAATACATCTGAAATAAACAAAGTTTTGTGTTCGTTCATCATCATCATCAGCCCTGAACAAAGGCCTCTTTTTCTTCTTCTTTCAAAATCTTTTTATTTTCCGTTACACTTTACGACAACCTGCCATTTGTATTCACATAGGTTGTGCTTGGTGGGAGGCCTATCTACGCTGCGCCTTCCGGTTCGTGATAACTCAAGAACCTTTCTTACTGTGATCTATGGCCAAATTTGACCAGATTGACTGGAAAGAGTCGAGGTCATCATTGGGCCTGAGCCCCCACCATTTACCTGCCTTAATACGCCTTCCATCACTTCGCTTCACATGTCTCTCAAACTACAGTGACCAATAGACTGGAAATAATAAAACCATAAAGAAGATAAGCCACAGAAAATTAAAAAAAAAACGCCTGAAGTGTCTGAAAACTACTTTTTAAAAAAAAGCCATCAAGCCAAGTATCTCTCGGGGTAATGTAAGGTTTCTAACAATACCCCATACATCCAAATATGTTCAGGCATTTAGAAGTTATGGAGGATTAGAAAATATGTAGAAACTCGCTTAAACATAGAGATACATTCATAAACCCTGAAAACCTATTTTTTTTAGCAGTCGTGTAAAAAAAAACACTCGTGGACACAAAGATCGGCGAGTTTCACAGTCGTAAAACATAATTAATAAAAGTCAAACTAATTTCGATAAAGCAAATTCGATTCGTTTTTGATGTCGAACTGTCGATTCTGATCTACCACTCACAGAACTAAAGTTAATTTGACAGGACTGAAACAGTTGGTATGTTTTTCTCTTATACTGAAACCAAAAGAGACGTAGATAACTTCCCGACGTACCGTTTGCACCATTGACTTGCACCATCAGTGGGGCAGATGCAACTGCTTTGTTTTGTTTGCACCATTCAAATTTATACAACTATTTCACAGTCCTGTCAGATTAGTTTAGCTTGGTGAGTGATACAACAGAATCCACACCAGTCTCTGTATGTGGTCTGAACTGACCTCTCCATTCACAAGGCGGGTAGATGACAGCCTTATTGAAGTCGGGGACAGTCGCCCTTCTCACAATATTGTTCATGATGTATTTCAAATTAGACCCCATGTAGTAGTCCAGAGGGTATATAGCCGTATAACCGCCGATCACAGAGTTACAAATCATGCTAGCTACGTGACTCATCCAGAGAAGGCATGTAATGCTCACTAGAATAACTAGTATGAATAAACTCCAGAAGGTCAAGTTCGATTGAAGATATACGCCGCCTAAAAAAACAACGAAAATTAATCATAATCATTTATACATGAACTGTGAGCTACTACAGGATTTAAAAAAAAGCATATAGGTTAAATTTCAACATCACCTTCTATGAATAAACAATATTGTAAAAAATTGCCTACTGCTAATGTATTAAACGGGGTTACACTCAAAGTACTATAATTTATCAATTCTTGTGCAATCTTATTGTATTTAGCCTATTAGATCCTACTACTGGGAGTCCCATCGACTTTACCATTTTGGTCGACTTCACCAATTTGGTGTAGTCGAGAGGGCTTGTGCTGTTTTGTTTCTATTTGTAACATAATATTAACTTATTAGTTAGGCATCTTATTTTTCAGGCAACAGATTCAGATATTTATTGCCATTCCGTTCAGTACATGGTGTTTATAAAAGTAGGTACATAAGTTCAACGGACCCCGTCGGGCACAGCAAATTAGAAGAGAGGAGAATATTCATTGATTGATTTGAGAAATTTTGATCATAATATATTATGTCTTATTTGATTATACATGTATATATATTAAAATAACAGATAAAATTATTAATTATTGTTTTTAATTATTAAGTTTGATTTTATAAGTCAATTTTATTAATTTGGTTTACCTATACATTACAGTCATGCAATAATTTCAAATCGGCCAAATATTCGGCCATAGTATAGTAGGCTTTGTCAGTAAGGTACTGTTTTAATAGTCGTATAAATGTAGTGTCATTTTTTATATTCCTTAAATCATCTGGCAGACTATTGTAAATCTTTACGGCCATAACTAACGTGCCATATGAGTGCATCTTTATACGTGATTTTGGTAAGACTAAACGATTTTTATGATGAAGAGCATCGTACGAGTCAGCAGGTTTTTTTTTCCATTATAAACAAATGTGTATTAATTCGAACAAATTTGCTGATTTCGAAAATGTATAAGCATTGTAATGTTAAGATTTTATATTTTTTAAATTAAGGTTGCTGTAGGACAGCTGTAGTCCATTTGATCAATATTGGCTATTATTCTGACTAGTTAATCACGACCAATACCGATATATTGAAGTCACTAATACAATTATCAGCACTCAGCTAGTACTTTATCTATGTCGGTAATAGTACATTATGATACGAGTGTGCTATGTTGGTCATTACACTAGAGGCGGTATTATGCGCGCGAGCCGTAGGCGATCGCGATAAGGAAGCCGAGAGTGTAATGACTAATAGCACAAGAGTTCCATACGACTGTTTTCGTCACACTTGCGAGGAAAAAACATTTTTTTTGTGATAATAATCTACCACACAGCGAAAACGTCAACAAACATTTGCGGAAAATGGCGCCTAAATCAGTAATGCGCGCGCAGGTTGACATGTACTTCAACGGCATAAGAACTCTTTGTTGGTATTACAAAAAAACTGTAAGTATTACCCGGCTATATTAAGAGTGCTACGTATACGTACGTCTAATTGCAGTCACGTACAAACTTGACTTTACCGGGTTATACCTATTATAGTACAAGTGCCGTAATATAAAGTAAAAAGTACGCGTGTGTAATAGCTTGGATTATGAGCCTAAAAGCGATGTAATAAGATCTACTTTACGAGCAAGTGTGGTGAAATAGTACATTATGATACAAGTGTGCTATGTTGGTCATTACAGCGAGCCGCAGGCGAGCGCTATAAGGAAGCCGAGAGTGTATTGAAACATAGAACAAGAGTTTCATACGACTTTTTTCATCACACTTGCGAGGAAAAAACATTTTTTTTTTTTTGATAATAATCAACCACACAGCGAAAACGTCAACAAACATTTGCGGAAAATGGCGCCCAAATCAGTAATGCGCGCGCAGGTTGACATTTACTTCAGCGGCATAAGAACTCTTTGTTGGTATTACAAAAAAACTGTTAGTATTACCCGGCTATATTAAGAGCGCTTCGTATACGTACGTCTAATTGCAGTCACGTACAAACTTGACTTTACCGGGTTATACCTATTATAGCACCATGTGCCGGAATGTAAAGTAAAAAGCACGCGTGCGTAATAGCTTGGATTATGAGCCTAAAACCGATGCAATAAGATCCACTTTACGAGCAAGTGTGATGAAAATATATTTAATAAGATACCAAATGAAATAAAAAGTGAAATAAATGACACAAATTTCGTAAATGGTTTAAAAAAACTTCTCACTAGTAGGGCTTATTATTCAATTGACGAATTTTTAAAAGATTATAATACGAAAGATTGATTATGTATTTTATTTCTAGATTTTTTACTATTTCAATTTATAGCTCACTGCCATACTGCCATATAGCTCAGCGGTAGCGTGTCTGCTTTCAGAGCTGCAGGGCGTGGGTTCGATCCCCACCAAGGGCAAACATTTATGTGTCGAACATAAATGTTTGTTCTGTGTCTGGGTGTAGTATGTATTATAAGTATGTATTTACAAAAAATAAATGTATATAAGTATTCTATCAGCTATCTGGTTTCCATATTTTACAAGCTTTGCTTAGTTTGGGGCTAGATGGCGCTGTGTGAAAAAATGTCCTGCGATATTTATTTATTTATTTTATTTTTTTATTATTTATGAAACGTTATTAATTTATTATTACTAGTATTATTAACACAATTTATTATTAATTTATGACGAACCTCCTAAAATACCTCTATTAATAGGCGTCTTATTGTTAAATGAAGTCGTCCTCCTCTCTTCTACTATTGCTGCGCCCGACAATCCATATGAAACTTCTTTTTGACAATATCTTATATGTATTGTACCTTATAGTGTACACTATGGAAGCAATAAATATCTGTATCTGACAAGAGAGCTGTGGTTCCTTCTGGGTGACGATCGCAGTGCAGTGCGGAGCAGGATTTTGATTGCAGGTTTACAATTCGGGTTCTGCTGTCAGGCTTGACGCTCACCACCGTGCGACCGTCTCGCTCGTCTTACCGTTACATAAAAAAGCTTATTAGAACAAAATATTTACCAGGAGATATGTAATAAAGGATGGACGCAATCAAGAATCCGACATCGGCAGACGACAGAACAATTATGTACGCTGGGATCCCAAAAAGCCACCAACACACCAATCTTAATGCACCCATGCATAGACCTGACATTGCTGCAGCTTTGACCAGATCTGTGAAAAAAAGAATAAACTTTTTATTATGAAAACTGACGTGGATTTGACACATTTTTGTTTTATTTATACGGGTATAATCACGTTTAATTAAATCGGATACTCCGACTATAGTTTTGCACATATTTTTATTCGCGCAAAGATGTGGACGCTATAGGAGACTGTAGTAGCCGAATAGTACAGTATGGCTCTCTTCAAATCCAGAATAAATAAGTCCTTTCTAGATAAGCTTGCTCTATCCGAGATAGCATCATTGCTGCACGAGTGGGCAAGGCGTAATCATATTCAATGCTAAATCATAATCCAATTTTTAAATAAATAAAAAATATAAATACTTTACTTACCAGGATTATTAATGTTCAACATAAGCGAGATTATTATGTAAATAACTACAAATCCGCTAAGGAATCCTATTGCCACTATTTGCGTTTTGAAGAACCAATGTCCAAAATAACACAAGAATATGCCGAGGAAGAATAGTAGTAAACTTAGAAACATTGTTAGTGAGTCTTCTGCAACCAAAAGTACAGAAATTATTAGTTAAAACAGTTTGAGAAATTTGTCATCTCAGGCAGAGACTTCTGTAGCTTAATTGGCAAAGCAGTTGGGACGCAAACCCAAAGAGACTGCTCGTATGCAGGTTCGAGTCCTGCCGGAGGTCATAATTTTCCTTCCTGCTTATGCTTTAAAAACATAGAATACTAGTTAATTTCATTAGTTCCATACACACACATCACATCAGCCAGAAGACGTCAAATGTTGGACGAAGGTCTCCCCCTTAAAAGGGAGGGGTTGCCATAATGCCCACACTTGGCAGGCAGCTTCGGTATCACAGAATATACACCACCTTTAACCGAGAGGACGCTGCTGGCCATCCTCTGGTGGTTCTGGGTGCAGTTTAAGGACATGAGGCTCCGTAGTTTATGCTTCGTACTCATTCTTTGTACTAAACCTTAAACGTACTAATTAGTGCTTGGTGTTAGTAAGTGACAGTGCAAGTGAATAGAACCCTATCCTGTTAACTGTTTTTTTTATAAGTTCAAGTGACGAGACTAGCGAAACGTTCGTCTGGTTGTAAGCGTCACGCCTGCCCATAACAGTAGCAGTGGCAGAATTGTGAACTTGCGAACACAATCCTGCGCTGCACCACAACTGCGCTCGTCACCCTGAGATTTTAGATCTCTTCATACCCAGTAATTTTTCTGGTAACATTGCCCAGAACACAATAATGCTTGCACAATACTGCTTGGCGGTTGAATTATTGGCAAAGGTGTGGTACTTCTCCAGGCGGACTCTACCAAAAAAACTAAGCTACAAGTGTCATATTAATATCCGATAAGTAGGTACTAATGAGAAGTACGAAGCCCGTGTAATCTAGGCAATACTAATGAATCACGCTAAACAGAAAACATAATAGTAGGTAAAGACGTCACTCCTACAGAGAACGTGACAAAACATAGCCGTGTGTTTTCTAGTGGCGCGTGGGCCGCGTGACGTCATTGAACTAAGCGCTACAGTAGAAACTCGAGACCCTGTTCATGCAAATAAAGTACAAATTAGCTTGCGCTGAATATTGTATATCTACGTTTAGAAACGTTTTCTGTGGGATTAAACCAGTCCTGCTATTATATTGGTAGCTAGATGTTTTAATAGGATAGCATAAACAAATATAAAATGTACAATTAATATACCTCGACCCCGCAAGAAATTGCCGATTTTTTGGTCGGTGCAACCACGGTTTCATGACATCCCTAGATAGCACAGATCATAAAGTCTGTTGGTGGCTCGCGAACTTAATTTCTCCTAGGACTCACCGTTGCGGGCAGGGGGCGAGGTAACGTTCTATGCTTGCGATTGGCCAATCACTGAGATGACGCAATTTGAGGTATAACATACAATGAGATTCTGACGTACTTGCAGCAGCAGTGGTTTTTAAACTATTCAAAAATGTCGTGTGAGGGGAAATCGGACGATCAGTCAACAGGATTTAACGTCTTTGCTAGATAGCTATAATTATTATCATACTTACCAAGTAATTCACAGTCGTTATCGACTAAAGGTGAACAGCCATAACTATGAGTAGGTACGTATACGGCATAGTTATCGTCGTATGTGACTTTTTTGGCGACGGCTACGAAGACAACGCCTGTTCCTACATAAGCACTGATCATTCGACGTACGATCCAATATTCAGATGCACTTTCGGGTATCTGTAGAAACAGCTTATATATATATATATATATTTTACACAATGAAGTGACGAGACGAGCAAGACGTTCGCCTGGTGGTAAGCGTCACGCCTGCCACTAACAGTTGCAGTGCCAGAATTGTGATCTTGAGAACACAATCCTGCGCCGCACCGCACTGTGCTCGACACCCTGAGATATTAGATGTTAATAGGCTAGATGACTGGTTTTTTTTTATTGTCCTATTCAAATGTGGCCCATAAATATAGCTGATTAATAAAAAGAAAATGAAAATCTGATCAAAAATAAGCAACTTATAAGCATTTTAATATCATGCTAGACAGAGAGGCGAAACAGCAAATCGTGACGTCACTTGTCAGGACGCCATATAAATTATATTCTGACAAGTAAGGCGTGACGTCATTTTTTGTTTTGTGGGAAAGGGACAGAGTTGTGTCTAACAAAAACTTTAAACGCTCATATATCAGAACATTATTAACCAATTTAAATAATGTTTTTAATAAACATACTATATTTACTTAAATTCTTCATCAAAGCTATTGGTTTCAACGATTTAAACATCAGTCATCTAGCCTATTCTCTTCATACCTAGTAATTTATCTGGTAACATTGCCCTTCAAACCAGAACACAGTAATGCTAGCACACTACTGCTTGGCGCTTGAATAACTGGCGAAGGTGTGGTACTTCCACAGGCGGACTCTGCAGTAGAGTCCTACCACTACAAAAATATATTATATATACTATATTCACTTCGAATTGTCAGCGCGGAATCAGAATGGGATAGAACCTTAGGCCTATTTTTGAATCGTAGGCAAAGTTGCGTATGCGAGCAGAGCCGACTTTCAAACAATATTGAACCTTATTCCAAACAATGTCGTTCGAAGATCAGCTCCGCTCGCATGCGAAACTTTTGCGTACGATTCAAACATAAGGCCCCTTGTAAAAATAAACATTGTTTGCGTTCGAAGTGGAGTAGGCAAGCACCTCACTAGAAATTTAGACCCTATTACAGGCTAAAGTGGGCGATTCTGACGGTTTTAGTTGACAGTTCTAAACTAATTAAAATATTGCTGTCACTTTTTTACTAGGCATGTTAGCTAAGGACAGCAATACTTTAGTTAGTTTAGAACTGTCAACTAAGACCGTCAGAATCGACCACAATGTCAACCATCTTCGACCACGCCGTCAGTTAAAATCAAGAAAACTGAATCTAGCACCAAGACAGTCTTAACTTAATCGGTTAAGTGAGGGTCGGACTTGCGCACCGAAGGTTCCGTACTACCTCACAACAAAACCATTTAATTAAAAAAAAGTCATTGTCACCAATGAATACTGAAACTTACTAAGTAACCGTTTTTTTGAATGCTGTCCAAAGTTGTCATATTCCAGATTGCATCAAAGTAAACGTCAGAGTCATAGTTGTGTTCTGGTAGGTACATCATGTAAAATTGCATTTCCACATATAATAAGGCGTCTATGCATGAAGGATCCAGTTGCTGGTCTCGAGGTGATGCTGCCTCGACCACGATATTCGTTTTATCGTTTAAAACAGCTTTCATGGAGGGGGATATTGTTGAAGAGAATTTCAAGTCACAACCACCTGGAATCGGATCTAAAACACACATTACGTTATTAAATTCTCTTATTTAAATTCTGATTCGTCACAAGTATATATTATCTGACGCTACTATCTAGCGACTGAAATGAACTGAAACAGCAGTGGGCTGGTCATATCTGTCGCAGAACTGATAACCGATAACCGCTGGGGTAGTGTTCTAGAGTGGAGGCCACGTATCGGCAAACGTAGGGTAGGACGTCCTGAGACTCGATGGAGTGACGATATACGTAGGACAGCTGGCAGTGGTTGGAAGCGGATAGCTGAAGATCGGGCTGAGTGGCGTGCCTTGGGAGATGCCTATGTCCAGCAGTGGATTTTGACAGGCTGATGATGATGATGATGCTACTTTCTAGAGCAGAGCGTCAAGTAGCGTCAGCAAACAATTACTTAACATTATATCGGGTGTTTTGTAGAGGGTTAGACAAACTGAAAGGGTGTGTTCGGGCCAAATTAGAAAATCAAATTTTTTCTAAAAAAAAAAACCAGACACCTTAATTTTGTTCTTAGTTTTTTTTATTTTTTATAAGCACTAATACATTTTTAGCTTCTAACTCTGCCTTGTATAGCCCGAACATGTATCGGAGACCAAACTCAAATAAAAACATTCGACATTAAACAGTTTAAAAAAAGTAATATAGGTAAAATTTTGGAAATATAACAAAATACGAGAAAATCACAAAAGAAGGGGTGGATTTTAGGCCGAATTGACCTAATGGGTCCCCGAACACACCCTTTCTGTCTGTCTAACCCTCTACAAAACATCCTGTATAGTGTTTTTTATGGTAATAAGTAGAGATGCAGGAGAGTATATCTTATTGGTTAGAGACAACTGGACAATCAGTTTTTGTGGTGGTAGGACTCTACTGCAGAGTCCGCCTGGGGAAGTACCACAACTTTGCCAGTTATTCAACCGCCAAGCAGTAGTGTGCAAGCATTACTGTGTTCTGATTTGAAGGGCAATGTTACCACAGAAATTACTGGGTATGAAGAGATTTAACATCTAATATCTCAGGGTGACGAGCGCAGTGCAGTGGGGCGCAGGATTGTGTTCGCAAGTTCACAATTCTGGCACTGCTACTGTTAGTGGCAGACGTGACGCTTATCATCAGGCGAAAGTTTTGCTCGTCTCGTCACTTGACTGCATAAAAAAAAAACTACTGGAAATTATTTTTATGGTGAAAATTACGCTACTAATGAAACGCAGTATTGTTTTCATACACACTAGTAGCTAATTGTTGTCCACTGCTGGACGAAGGCCTCCCCCTTAATAGGAAGGCCTCCCTGACCTTCGTCTAGTATTATTTTATTACACACAAAATATTACCTTAAAAAAACAGACTTCAATTTCTATTACCTGCATTGAGCTAATATAAAAAGCACAAAAAAAAAGCACAATCTCTAAGTGAAAACAGTCAAAAAACGTCCGAGTGCCGTTGTACATCCATATACGTGCATTATATAGTTCACAATTGTTCGAATTTAGACGTTATGTCGCTTGTATAGAGTTCATTGTGTGCTTGAGCACTTGTGTCGTATCGTTGTTCAAGTCGTTCAAAAAGTCGGCGCACTGAATAGCGCCGAGTTTTGGTGCGGACGTTTTTTTTGCACGTTTGTGACTCTATATATATATACTAGCTCAATGCCTGGATGATATCTTTTGTCCAGTTATTTTGATTTAAAAACCAAACTACTGAACCGATTTTGTTGAAATTTCTATGAGACAGCCAATCTAAAAGTATATCAAAATCTGTTATTAAATAACGGCATTCTGAGGTAAGAAACAATAAAAAAAAAGTAAGTACAACCAAATAGAGATCCTCCTCCTTTTCGGTTTTTGAAGTCGGCTAAAAAGAGGAAACTGTTTATTTTGAAGCAGAAATAAAGTAGTGATTCATGTTGTATCCAAAATACCCACCAGCTGTTTTATATCCAAGCACAGTCAAAAATAATTTCAGGTCTACATCTATACTCGGATTTTCAATTTGTAACTCATTTAGGTCTTCAATAGAGCTATGTAATCCTATGTTCGTTCCGAGCAGTTCAGTCTCGTTAGAGAAACTTTTTTTTAACTTCACATCATAAAGGTGACTGTGTACTTGAAATATAATAAAGGATAACTCTTTCCCGACATCTGTGAAGTTAACTTTAAGAGATGATGATCTGTTTAGTTGTACAAAGTCACTGTAAAGCTCTTTGTTCATTAGGGTAAGAGTCTTATTCAGATATATTGTTTTAGTAGTGCCTGAAAAGAAGGAATTCGTTTTAGATAATGATCATTGGCAGATATGGCTTGTTAGGGCAAAGTGTGTTTTGGAAGGCTGAAAACAAATACTAATAAACTTATTATTAAGCTACGCGTTGCTGTGTCTGTGTGGTTATATGTGTGTGTTTGTGTGTGTGTGTGTGTGTTCATGTATATGTGTGTGTGTTTGTGTGTGTGTGTGTGTGTTTATGTATGTGTGAGTGTGTGTGTCATATACTTAAATAATAAGTTATAATTTCAAAAATAAAACAACCACAAAAGATATCAATATTTTTTGGTTGTTTCCCAAGATAATTAACTACCTACTGAATCTATATCAATAACCTCATCATCAGCCAGAGGACGTCCGTATCTGGATGAAGGCCCATTAATAGGGGGGTTACCATGATCCCCGCGCTTGACATGCTTGGTGATGGCAGAATGCTTACCACCGTTAACCGAGAGACCGAGAGAACCGGACTATATAAATAACCTGCTATGCAACCTAGTCAGCAATTTTTTTTTATATTGGTGGACATTTCACCTAAATGTTTGTCCTAGGTGGGAATCGAATAGTTCTCAAGCAACAGAGCAAAGGACCTGAGTATGACCTAAGCCTGCATCCAGAACCACCGGAGAACGGACAACAGCGTCCTCTTGGTTAACGGTAGTAAGCATTCTGCGATCTCCAAGCCGCCTGCCAATGCTGTGGGGATTATGGCAACCCCTTGGGAAGCCTTCCAGGCCTAATGGAGATGTAACGTAGTCTACGTTTTTTCCAGGATAAAAATATGTAAAAGAAGAAGAAGAATCATCTGACCTTCTCTTTATCATGATTTATGTGTATTGCTGATTGTGTATAACATCTTGTTGAATATATAATAATTATTTTAAGCGAAAATGAGACAGCCTTATACAGAGCTGTAGCCTTGTCCTGTTTTTAAGAATAGAGAAAAATTTGTCACTGTTCACATTCTAAGCGTTCTGGTGTCATACTTTGAAATTACGCTCTACTTTTCTCAGGCAAGTTTCTTAGACTAAAACATAATACATATTCAATCTATCTACGTGCTTAACCTAGTACATACTAGAAATACAATTGAACATCCTATGCACCGATCAGTTTAGGATAATCCAGATATTTTATAGTAAAATCTCGCAAACTGTTTGCCTGTCTGTCACAATGTGTTATGGGGTAAATAAGCAAGTAGGTTCTGGTTTTGGGTAGGTAGGCACTGGGATAAGTGAGATTAATTGCTGTCTTTATGAAGAAGGCCAATCAAATCGTTCACATTCAAAATTGGCGACAAATGATGGTAATTTAACAGGAAAGTAAATATTAAATTGACCATCCCGGTGGACACACTTTACAGAGAAATAGATAACATAAGGAAAACTTACTTTGCGTTGCCCCCATAGTGATCAATACTGCAAATGTTAAGCAACACCAACGTGTCATGTAGAAAAACATTGTTAGGCTTATTATTTTCTTAATTATTACAGAGTATTTTTCAACAACGTCCGTTCACGTACCTACACTACACATAATTTACATTCTTGTATTTCTTGTGTGCACTGTTATTATTTACTGCATAAGACTTATTGTAACTAGGGCTTGCGATAACAGGTTGCAATTCCTGAGTAACGAACAAATAAAGTCAAGAAGCTCATTGAACTATTTTTTTAAAAAAATTGACGAAATAGTCAAACAAAACAAAACTCAAAACATGAAAACACCTCTGCGAACCTCGATTGCCGATTCTCGTCAAGCAAGACAAACAAACAAACAGAAATTATATGAATCAGCTGGACCTGTATGTACTAATTTTTTTTCTTTGTTATTGGAATTCAAGTTGCGCATTCTGTCAGTGTCAAGTTTATGAATTTTCACTAAGAAAAAAAAACTTGACTTGACTTTGGCAGCGTGACAATGACAGCCAGGTAAAGGTATTTTTTTTGTTTTTTTTTTTTTTCTTAGTTCTTGGCATCGCACGTTGTGCATTCTGCCAGTGTCAAGTTTATGATTTTTTCAAGTATTTATATGAAAATCAAGTCAAATAAGTCATGATATCACAGTCAGTCACACGAAATTAGTCATAGTCAAGTCCAAGCCATGCCCTAGTAAAGTTGTGGCGACTTTACTATGAGCCTCTACGGAGTTTTGAAAACAACACAAAAAGACATGTTTCACCACATTATATCACTTGCCCACACTCGTGCATGTAATTCAACACTCAATGAATAAAACACCACCATTTTTAATCATTAATTCGCGAAAATACACAAGTTTAAGAAAATAATAGAATGCAACGACATGATTTTTCCGTGTTCCCGCCAAAAACCCACAGGTAAAGGTAAATACAACTAAATTGGGAGTTTTGGCGGGAACACGGAAAAATCATGTCGTTGCATTCTATTATTTTCTTATACTTGTATTTTATCGCGAATTAATGTTTAAAAGTGGTGGCGTTTTATTCATTGAGTGTTGAATTACATGAACGAGTATGGGCAAGTGATGTAATGTGGTGAAACATGTCTTTTCGTGTTGTTTTCAAAACTCCGTAGAAGCTCATAGTAAATTCGCCACAACTGTACTAGGGTATGACTTGGACTCGACTATGACTAATTTCACGTGACTAACTGTGATTTCATTACATATTTGACTTGTGTTTAATAAAAAAAACTTGAAAATTCACAAAATTGACACTGGCAGAATGCACAACGTGCGATGCCAATATTTTTTTTTTAATCTAAATTGTCATTTTTCTATTTTTTTTACTTGTTTATTGGCTTTGTACTTTTTGCATATCATCTGTCCAGTTATATTTGAATCTTTCGAGCGTTATGTAGTATTAATTCTTCTGTGGTTATACTTACTATTTGACACGAAGATAATTTTGAATTTGAATCACTGATTAAACTGGATTAAACTATGATTTTCAAGTTTTTGATGAGATTGGCCAAGATCCCAAGTCATACAAAGTAAGCCACAGCCACACTTCTTTTAGTAGGCCTGCGACCTGCGATCCTATAACTGTCGGAAGTACACCTTGGAACAGACTTGGAGGATTTGTTAGCTCCTCGGTTAGGTACTTATTCACTGGAAGTAGGTACATGAGTTCGCAATAGATACTGAAATAATCTTGGAGGATTTAGCTCCTGTACTTCACTGGAAGTAATAGAACTTTACGGTCTTTGCGTTACATAAGTAATGTCGCTGCTATTGTGCGCTATAAGAATAACATAAATAACTTTAGGTTCGTCGCGTCGCTTGTATTTGTAATTTGTATAGATGTACCCAATGGAAGATTACGGCCTTACTTAAAAACGCCGCTCAAACTTAGCCACTGCTTAAACTTCTCTGTCTTGTTCTTGCATCTGACGTGAAGTCAGAGAGAAGTTGACAGAAAATCTTAATTAAGCAGTGATTAAGTTTGAGCGGTGTTTTTAAGTAAGGCTGTTAAGCTTAAACCATTAACCACCGCTTAGAGTTAAGTGACGTTAGTAGTACGCATTACAATTTTGTGTTGCTCAGAAGTTTATTAACGTTTGTTATTAACGGCCTTACTTAAAAATGCCGCTCAAACTTAGTCACTGCTTAAACTTCTCTGTCTTGTTCTTGCACGTGACACTTCACGTCAGAGAGAAGTTGACAGAGCATCCTAAGCAGTGATTAAGTTTTAGCGGCGTTTTTAAGTAAGTCTGTTAGAGAGCAACGTTAAGGCCCTTAATAAACATGTACACAACATTGTTTGTACATTTAAGTACCATTTGTACCTACAGCATTTCGTTTGATGGCTATTGTCTAGTACCTACCTACTAATTTAAAAAGCACGTATCATATAATAATAGATTTTAATACACTACTTTTGAAGGCAACATTTGATATAGTGTACCTATGCCACAGAAGTTTGAAACTGTTTGTACCTAGTCAAATGTTCGCGGTGCCATGCCATGCCGCATACCGCTATATTATTTTATTACGGCTATGGTCTGCAAGTTTGAGAAACTGAGTCTAACCGTGTTGGCCTACCAATCGATTCCTTCCATCGTCGGCCGCTAGAGCGCATTCACGCACGTCAAATTCACAAATATGGCGGCGCGATCAATGCTCTTGTAATGTGTTGTGTGAAGTCTAGTGTAAAAATTATAATGTTTAAAGTTAAGTGTTGTTATTGTGAGTGGTAAACCGTTCATGGGCAATGGGGAGAGGCCAGGAATTGCTGGACGCGGCTCGCGAAGGCGACCGAAGAACTGTCGAGAAAATAATCGGCCAAATAACAACTAAAAGGAGTGGTCCTTTCCCGAGGTACGTTTATACTCATGTTTTATTAGAAATCTTTATCTTTGAGCAAGATTACGGCTAAATTATTCCGAAAAACTATATATATGTTTCCATTTTTCATGTGCATGTCTCGTTTATGTTGTAGAAAAGATGTTATCAGTTAACAACAAAGGTATATTGTTATCGATGATTTTTTTTGGATGTTTACTTGCTTATCTTTCAATTCTAGTATAAGACGTATTCAGTACCTACCACTCAGAATTGTTGGTGGTTGGCACCTGCTTTCTGGTCAAACGATTTATCGAAAGGTTTCTAACTGCAACCAATCAATTAATATAATTATAATACCTGTGACATATTAATTTATGTACTAAAATCATAGGCTATTGGTAGGCACTTATTTATGATTTTTTTTTATTGCAGTAGTTTTAGTGTTTAATTTTAGTAGATAAGTATCCTTGTTGCACAAGCAATCTCTGTTGGCTTAAAAACTATAAGTAGGCTCTACGTAAAATAAGTGGATAGATTCTAGCATGCACTCAAAAACAAAAAGCAATTGCAATGCAATCAATCAATATAAACTTGCATGAAAATAAATAGAATAGGGTACATAGATGACTGATGTTTATATCGTTGAAACCAATAGCTTTGATGAAGAATTTAAGTAAATATAGTATGTTGGTTGAAAAAATTATTTAAATCGGTTAATAATGTTCTGATATATGAGTGTTTAAAGTTTTTGTTAGAGACAACTCTGTCCCTTTTCCACAAAACAAAAAATGACGTCACGCCTTACTTGTCAGAATATAATTTATATGGCATACTGAGAAGTGACGTCACGATTTGCTGTTTCGCCTCTCTGTCTAGCATGATATTAAAATGCTTATAAGTTGCTTATTCTTGATCAGATTTTCGTTTTCTTTTCATTAATCAGCTATATTTATGGGTCACATTTTAAGAGGACAATAAAAAAAAACAGTCATCTAGCCTATTGAAATAACACATTACATTATTGAGGTGAACAAAAAATAACAAATCAACTGTTTTTCAGAGTAAAATAAACAATTGATTTTTAAATACGTAAGTATATAGTTAAGAAACCTCTCTAAAAACTGGTTAGTCCAGTTGTACACTTTTTGTCATATACATAAAACACTAAAACATATTTCAAACCTATTTTAGTTAAAAAGTGTTTTGGCAATTTTCTTTCGAATTACTAGGAATCGAATTTGCAAAAAAGAAAAAACAACACTTTTAACAAAAATAGATTTGGAATACATTTTAGTGTTTTCATAAGACGGTTATCGTTTAGAAATAACCTTGCTATATCCTCCCTGGCACTTACCCTTGACTTGCCAACATGCGTAGCTGCCTGCAGACAAGATTATCAACCCTGCTTAAAAGGACGAGTGAGCAAACCCAAACAAAGCGGCTAGTACATTTTTGCATTTGATTTGTATTGTTACCGTCATATGCAAACACGCTAAAACATATTTCAAACCTATTTTAGTTAAAAAGTGTTTTGGCAAATTTCCCTTACGACTTGAATTTGAAAAAAGAAGACAAAACACTTTTTAATTAAAATAGGTTTGAAATACTTTTTTGTGTTTTATGCATAAGATGGTAAGTGTACAATCTGCTTTTTCCCCGTGGTACGGTTCAGTTGTCCGGTCAACCGGACTACAGCTAACGTGTAAGAGCCTAACTTAAATCATGGTACTGTAATGTTTTCCCACAGTTATATTTATTGCCTCTAAGTTACTGTATTGTAATGAAATTCACACCATAAATTAATTAGTATTATTGTTTTCGAGTGCCCATATTTGGCCCACTGTAGACGGATAACTGTCTATTTTCCTCTAATAACTACTATACAAAATTCTGCCAGGTGAATCGCAATATCTTGACCTTAATGCAACCCAACTTTTAACACAAGGATTAAGTTGTTCACTGTCAGTTGATTTTTGTCCAACAATGCAACGGAAATGCATTGTAAATTTATGGGTTCCGCTCTCAAAAGGTGCCGTAGGAGCCCTATTTGCCGGACCCTACTTATTACTAGGCCTGCATCACCACCATCTGTCTGTGCGTGATCTTTTTTATCTTCAATGACCTTCATTATGATTTATGCCATTTTCGTCCTGAGTCTTCGGCCCACAACATTAAAAAGTATTTTATTCATCCCTCATGATAATATTTGCCTTTATTCGACCCGCATACAAAAATTATTGTGTGTACTGTTAGCGACAAAAGTATAGTCATAGTCATAGTCATATTTATTTATTTCCATAGGAGCACATATTGGACCACATGGGCATGTCAACGAATAAGTTACAAACAATTAAAGTCTTAAACAATTCACAAAATTAATAATAATAAGAAATAAATATTTTTTTAATTATCACAACCACAACTATTACTGTGGTATCAGTATGTATACCCATCGACCATGTATCGACCATCATCACCTGAAGACTAAGAAGTGTGGCACTCAATCCACCGCTTAGCACTTGCCACCACCCAATAGCGATGGTAAGTGCTGGTATTTTATTGATATCTATAAAAGTATTACTAATCATGGCAGATTGTCTTGTTTTTTGTGACAAGTAGAATGCAATGCAATGCTCAGTATTGGGTAATTACAGGTAAAAATAGTGATGTTGAGAATTGTACAACTTGGTACGACTTTATCATCATCATCATCAGCCCTTCATTGTTCACTGCTGGACATAGGCCGCTCCCAATGTACGCCACTGAGCTGGGTCGGCAGCTCTTTTCATCCAGTTTTTGCCTGCCACTTACACACGCCACGGTGTCCTACACTATGTCTACCTAAACAGGTAGACATAGTGTAGGACACCCTGCAGCTAGGTGGAGCAACGACCTGCGTAAAGTGGCAGTTCAATCAATCTAAAGCGTAGCACGCGGTCTCCACTCTCCTACCCCAATCGGTTATCGGTTCTTCGGGAAATATGTCTGGTCCACTGCCACTTCAGCCTTCTAATTCTTTGAGCTATGTCGGTAACTTTAGTTCTATGGCGGATCACTTCGTTACGAATTTTGTCCCGCAGAGAAACTCCGAGCATTGCTGTCTCCATAGCTCGCTGAGAGACTTTGAACTTGTGGACCAGCTTCACAGTGAGTGTCCACGTTTCGGCACTGTATGTCATGACGGGTAGGACACACTGATCGAAGTCTTTCGTCTTGAGACATTGTGGTATACACAACATGAAGACCTGACGAAGCTTACCAAATGCTGCCCATCCCAACTGCATCCTTCGACTTTATGATTTGTGTCTGTTGGTCAGAGCAGGTTGATTACTAATGTTGCCTTAAAACGAAAACAATAGGGGAAACTATGTACCTAGTTAGTATTTGTAAGCAATTCATCACTAACCACATTAAGTCATCAGGTACAACTCAATATACTTAAAAAAAATTAAATAATAATGTTTGTAGTTTGTATAAAATTTCGTTTTACTGAATTTCTTCTTTTCTTAATTATGTTTATCACCGGGACTTGATCACACATAACAATTTATTTTATTTTTAGTAAAAATAAATACTTAGTCAATAATTGTCAAATAATTACTTGCCAAGGTATAAATAAAAATAAATTGTTTTGTGCGCTATTATTTAAGTCCTGGTGACAAACAACAGAATTCAAAAGAATAACCGTATCGAGTATTTTTTCCAATAATCATATAGAACAGTAATTAAGTTGTATCACATACCTAATTACACATCTTTTAATTAAACAGAGAAAAATATTTATGTAAAAACTGTAGGCATGAGGAAATGACCTTCTATATGAAATCTACCTAAATACAAGTAACTAGTACCTAATCTGTTCCATAACTTCCTACCTGGTATACCTAATTAAGACATTCCAATATTTTTGGTCTCATTGCTGAATTTGAACCAGTCATCCCAAATTAGTTTTAACTAGGGGTCGCCCGCGACTTCGTCCGCGTACGAAAGTAATTCGGCCCGCTCCCTAAATTCACCACTTTAAATCATCCCGAGCAATTTTTTTTTTTTTACCCAAACTCCCCCAACTCTACCGACTCTACCGACACGCACACGACCGACTCTACCAACTCCCCCCCAACTTCTCCCCTTTGAATGCACTACCCAAATATCAATTTTAATCACTATAACTTCAAAAACAAAGAACTTTCCATTTAGCATCCCCCCCCCTTTCACCCCCTTAAATCGTCCCTCTAAAAATATTGAAAACAGCATTTTTTATTGTAATTGAAATCCAAATTTCGTGACTAAAAGTACAAAAACAAGACTTTTATACAAACTCCCCCCCCTTGGGGGTCGAATTTCGATAAAACCTTTCTTAGTACACCCCTCCGCATCGAGACGAATACACCCTCCAAATTACAAGTCTGTACGACTTTCGGCTTGGGCTGTGCGTTGTCTGTCAGTCAGGACAGAGCCTTTTATATGTATATATAGATGAACACTCTTCATAGTTTATAGTCACGCTTAACCACACAATATTATGAATGTTATTAAAAGTTTAGATTTTTTTGTATGAATTCAAGTTTATTGCGAGTCTTATCTGAAAAGGGTCGATGAACTTGTATAAAGTTTTGTATGGAACGAGCTCATGCTTTAGATTGATTGAAAGGCTACTCTTTATCCCGAATGAATAAAAAAATCCTGCAGGATAACGGGTGAAACCGCATCCTTAATTTTACCAACTTTATTTTATGCCCATAACAGTAGCAGTGCTAGAATTGTGAACTTGCGAATACAATTCTGCGCCGCACCGTACTGCGCTCGTCACCCTGAGATATTAGATGTTAAATTTCATCATACCCAATAGTTTCGCTGGTAAGTAAGTAATTTCGTATAGGTTGAGTGGCCAGCTAGTGTCAGAGTTAATGTGCCGCCCGAAGGCCTCTGACATGGCTGACAGTTGTTGTTATAGAAACTAGAACAAACAACCGGGACCAACAATTTAACGTGTCATCCGATCCACGGTAGCGCTCAGAAATAAATGCCACTCACGGTCACCCATTCGAAGACTGACCGGACCGTCCGTTGCTTAACATCGGTGATCGTTTAGAATCACCTAGACAAACTACGCCACGCTTTCGCTGGTAACATTGCCCTTCAAACCGGAACACCGGAACAATGCTTGCACACTATTGCTTGGCGGTAGAATAACTGGCGTGGTACTTCCCCAGGCGTACTCTGCAGTAGAGTCCTACCACTGCAAAAACTGGTACTTTTCTAGCTGTAGCTGTAGTAGCATGTTTTCTTGAGTCCCAGTTACGATACTACTCCAGAGTTTGTTTGTTTGTTTTCTTATTCGTATTACGCTGTAGTCAAGTGTAGCTTGTCAATAGTACGTCACAAAAAACTTCAAGTTGTGTCCATCAAAATTCGACCGAGACAATGCTAGAGAGCTTATGAATAAACATTTCATCAGAATAACCCGAATCTATTTAAGGAAGTGGGTAGGTAGGATAAGTTAAACCATTAAAGTGAAGCGTTTGGCTGCAAGCCAGACGCAAATATCGATGGTCGTGTACGTTGAACTTTGTCCGACTGTCTGTGCCTATAACTCTACCTTACGTCCTTACCTAACTCCACTAATGTACCTTGTAAGTCGTAAGTTTGTTTAACCAGACATGTCAGTCTGAAGAGGCTAAGGCATGATTCTGAGCATTCATTCATAAATTACGTAATGACACGCTACACGTAAGAAACTGAGATGCTGGTGACGACGTTATGGTGGTTAGAAATGATAGATTGGTGATGCAGAGAGTTGACGTCTAGATTGGATTTACTAGTCGTAGCCATAATATAATGAATAGGCTACTACTACTGGTACTAGATCGACCAGTTGTGCCACTAGATGTAGTTACGGCTTATTCGTCTTAAGGCAATGTGATCCGCCTTGTCTCTTACAGGTTCTTGATTGGCTCTAAGGCAGAATAATTTTCTCAAAATCTTCTAGCTTCATACAATAGTATACCGATAGATTGGTTTGAAGGCGATCGCGTATCCACCTTATTTATACATGGAGGTGATCTTTAATCTTTTTTGTCTACCGTCTACACCCCTAAAATCATTCTTCTATCCTTAGGACCTCTGTGGCTCAGTGACGGCAGTAACAGTGCGTCAGCATAGCCAGAGGTTCCAGGGGCCGTACCGTGAACAGCTTATAGTGGGACCGAATAGGTTCACACTGCGCGACCGCGAACCTTAAGAGTAGACAAGTTGGTCACTTCTCCATAGAAACGTGGTAGTATTACTACTCCACTATGTAATATTGTAGGTCCAAGACTAAGTATTATATCGATTAATTACTTCATTATCTAGGATTGTAAATTATTACGAAAGTAAAAAGTTAATAAACATGAAAGTTATGAGCCAGGAAACATCTAGTATTTTAGCTCAATTTTAACGCCACATTGGACGTAAATAAATAACATAAGGAATACGAAAACTCTAAAATAATTTATCAAGAGCATAGTTTAGTCCATAAACATTTCAAATAACTTAAGTTAGAATAAATTTACTCAGAGTTTATTCAACCACAATACTGCAGCCAAACGTCGACAAAAAAAAAATTGCGCGCTCATTTATCTTTCTTTCTCCCTTTCCCACAGTTTGTTTGATGAAGAGAGCATGCTTTTTAGCCGCGCGATGGCGATGGCGATGGCGATGGCGATGACGGCGATGAGTTCGAGCCGTCAACTTGTCGATCCTTAAAGCGAAGCGATAAAATTCACAGTCGCACAGCGTCGGCAGCTGAGCGTATTCGGTCCCGCTATAAGCAGTTCACGGTACGGCCCCAGTTTGATTTTTAGTCTAATCTTTGGGTGTTAGTTGTCGCATCTTTAGGAGTTTATCGCCTCCGTTGACAGGGACTTCTGAAAGGTATTAGTGCATTGAGCTAATAGTTAACTGTCACATAGAGGTTTTTTTACAGCGGCATGTTCTTAACGCCAATCATAACAAACCTAGTAAACCTCACAGGACTTGTGTAAACATAATGATCGAAACTACCTATTCTGAGGTCTACCATATTCGAATGTCTTTATCACATAACACTCGATAACCCGAAGCCCCTAAATAGAGTTCGCGTGCCACTAACAATTTAGATACTGCGCCCACGTCTTGTGTTCTACGCGTCAATAGAGTTTGCTAATCAGATAATAGGCTTATCAATCTGACCTAATTTCGACGTGTTTTAGGCGCCTTCGATCCCTATTATTTATTAGGGCAATAGCGTAGGTTCAACTATTAGTATGATAGTATGGGGCTATATCAGAGATACCGAAACCCAATGCCTCTGTGGTGTGGGCACACACCACAGAGGCATAGGCAGGCAGACGATGTCACATCTGCTGGACTGTGCGGCGTGCCCTGCAACCTGCTCTCTTAACGACCTACATAAAGTCACGGATAGTGCCATAGAGGAGGCCGAGTTTTGGTCGAAACACTTATATAGGTACGAAAACGAAACATCGACTCGAAAATAAGAACTTTACGAATTAAGAACGGCAGGTGCCTAGTGTGGGACGCCACTTGCGTCAGCAATGTAGCCGCCAGCCACCTGGGTCGCACCGTTTGCTCGCCGGCTGCTGCAGCGGAGGATGCTGCTAGCAAAAAGAGCCTGAAGTACGCGGCGTTGGAGTCAAAATACTTGGTTGTTCCGATCGCCGTTGAGACGATGGGCTGTTGGGGCCACAGAGTAATAGAAGCAGAGACGCGATCAAAGGATTTTTCTATAGAAGGACGCGTGATCGTGCGGAGAGGTGTAGGGCTCGCGGGAGGGGCGCTAGAGTCCGCACATGGAGCTACCATCTAGCGGAATTCAGAATAAGTTTTTGAGAAGTGCTTTATCGAAAAAAGTGGAGAACTCTTATAAACACCAGGTTTCTTACTCTCTCGTCAGATGTCGCTTTCGTAAATTCTAAAGACAAAGGTTTTAACTAGAACCACTAGTTTAAAAGCCGGAATAAACCAAAAACACATTATATAAAAATAATAAATTTAAGCAAGAATAGTTCATGTAATTTAAAAAGTGCTCTGAAACGTATTTTTTTATGGTTAACGTTAAATAAAGTGGCGCCATCTCTAGAACTAGTTAAAAACACCAAGAAACATTACATATTTTCTAAAACGAACCTTAGAAAATACAAATAAAATTACTTACGAATGAAATGAGACGCCATTCATGTCATCAGAATGTTTGCCGCGATAGTTTTTACATGAAGAAACACAGCAACTCATTTTATATTCACTTTTACTAAGTAAAAACACTAAAAGTCGTACGTGTGTTTTGTAAGCCCGAATGACTGTTACGCGAGGCGAACGCTAGCAGACTGACCAAATAAGTGTGACGTCACACAATCCGTCTACAAATCCACAGGTACGGCCGCAAGTTCCTCATCACAACTCCCTATCCTCCATGGTTGGGGCTCTGCGGCCAAAAGTTTGGTTTCAGAAATAGGTCGTAGGTTAAGAGATAAGACTGGCGACTCCCGGTCCGGCTCGTACCTGGTGCAAAGGTTAGCCATTGCTATCCAACGCGGCAACGCGGCCAGCGTTATGGGCACCTTTGCACCTGGTACGATGACTTTATTTAGTTTAAGGCTTTAATATGTGACATTGATATTTGACATTATTACTATTGTATTTTTTATTTTAAGTTAGATATTTCGTATTTTTTTATTAAGTTTTGACATTATATAGATATTTTATTGAATTAGCTAGTTATTATAAGTAAACATTTAAATTATAATTTTATTAGAAATGCTTCGTGTAAATAAATTAAGAACTATCAGTATCAGTATCAGTATTTTTTGTTTAACAGGAGACGTGATTAGGCGCAGATCAACTGATGTTGAAAAATATTGTTAGGCCTATGGGAAATAGACCATTCTCTAGAATAGGAACTTGAGTGAGGCTGCCGGAACACAAGTTAGGTAGGTACTTGGAGTTAGATTTTCAGTTAAAGTGCCAGAGTATTGAAATGTACCATCTTGCTATTATGGCTTTCTCTCGATGTTTTATTTTACCAGAGCACCTCGAACTCATTGTTGGGATATCATCAACGTTTCTATAATATTAGTGTGATTTTAAAATAATTGACAAGATTCTTGTAGAAGTAAGACTGTCGCAGGGTCTGCCTGGGGAAGTATCACACATTTGCCAGCTATTCGCTAAGCAATAGTGTGCAATCATTACTGTGTTTCGATTTACTGGGCATGAAAAGGTTGACATCTAATATCTCAGGACGAGCGCGGCGCAGGTTTTTTTGTTCAAGTTCACAATTCATGCCCTGCTACTTTTAGGGGTAGGCGTGACGCTAACCACGAGCGTCTCGTCACTCCGTTGCACCTAAAAAGGTATTACTTGGTGATACCTACTTTATTCTCTGTGCAAAGATATCGCTCTATTTAAGTTATTTTAATAATATCTTATTATAAAATACACTAGTATTTCAAGGCGCAGCACCTTTACGTCATTCATATCTGATAAGCTTCTTGTTAATTGTTCAAATGAATATTCATTAATAATTTGCACCGGATCTGGATAGCATCGTTAAGGAAACGGCAGTTATCTTTGTTTTAACAAATGCGTAATTTATTTTGGAAGTTAATGGCTCTTTCAAGTGCGAACTGAAGCTGCAAGGTCGAGTTTGTTTTGGGCACGCGGAGAAATATTTGGTTTCGGCTTTTCATTGACCTTTGTTTGCTACCTTGGTACCTACTGTTTGTAGGAGCGTAATGTTTTCAGGATTCATGTATTCAATTATTGTATGCATGTGAGTTTATTTATTCCACCATAACTACTAAATGCGTGAACAGATTTGGATGTGTGGGGATTGGGGTATCGTTAGAATCCTTACCTTACCTGCATAGCGAACCCAGAGTGATTTGATTAAATTTTTTTTGGCAGGGCAGTCTAGTTTTATTTTTTAATTATTTGTCTTGTTCCCGTTGGAACCCTTAATTAGAGGAACAAGACAGTCGGTCTTGTGATGGTAGTAGCCGCCGTGTAATTTCGCTAGCTACTTCTTCAAACCGGAACACATTAAAGTTTACACACTACAGTGTGACGTACACGCCACAGAATATCTGATACTGCGGCGGTATCAACATAAGCGGTAGGTCTCATATGGCCCCAAAAAAAAGAATTAAAAAAAATAGGACAAATAAAACTTAACTAGGCCGAGCGCCGTTTGCGCTTGCCTAAAGTCCGGTGACGCTGTAGAGGCCATTTGAGGCCAACAGCATAAGTCATTCATAAAAAAAAAGAAAAAAAAACTATTCACCAAGTAAACTATCGCTCGAAATAGATTTGCGTTTGATCACAAACTGCCTAGTAACCATTGGTGCGGTCTATGATAGAGGACGATCACCTAGAAGGTGATCAGGTTTTAGGTATTACAGTCCTTGATTGGCAACAAAAACGCAATCAACTTTCCTCCTAATTTAAAGCTGAAATTGAAGCAGTTCACAGCTTCAGTACTAATGCTAATCATTGACAAAGCATTTGCCTGCACGCTTAGCGATTTAATTAGGACGGTTGCCCCGAAACAGTTACTTGGTGAAAAAAATACCGCAATAAAAAAAGCTCTAAGTGAAGCGACCTGGCACCGGTCCTATGATTCATCCACTCTCCGTTGCCTTTTACACGGTTAGTCACAAGCCGCGATTGGCCCGAACACTTCGTTCTGTCAATATTTTCGAATATTTGAATAGAGAACGAACGTGGTCCCATAACCGATAACCGTTGCGAAACAGTTTTGCTAATCACGCATTATAATTATGCTAAGCGTATTCAGTGAGGTTGTGATTGTCTGGTGTTGTTATGAAAATGAAGCTCAAGATGTCTTGTTTTGACGACAGTAGCATGTTAAGGAGGATCAGAAGGAGTTTCGGGTTTGTACTGTTGTTTGCTACAAAGACTGAATTCGTTTTACAAACTCCATCGCCTAATATGGAAATGAGGAATGTGTTGTCATTAGAGCCAGTTTTGTACGTAGGCATAATTAGTAAACACCACATACTAATTTACTTTTAATTGAATTGAGTAAAGGCCGTCACAGACGACGAAGATGCTATAATATTTTTTCATATAAAGATAAATATAGCGCGCCATACAATTTTGAAATATACAATTATTTTCGTCATTGTGCTGTCAATGAAATGCATGAGTAGCGATAGGTATTGAAATATGTTCTAAGATAACATTAAATATTATAGCATCTGCATCGTATGTGACGGCTTTTAGTAAGTTTCGCGCTTGTGTGTGTGTCTTTGTTTGTTCTTTTTTTCTTTTTTTTCTTAGTTCTTGGCATCGCACGTTGTGCATTCTGCCAGTGTCAAGTTTATGATTTTTTCAAGTGTTTATATGAAAATCAAGTCAAATATGTAATGATATCACAGTCAGTCACACGAAATTAGTCATAGTCGAGTCCAAGTCATGCCCTAGTAAAGTTGTGGCGACTTTACTATGAGCTTCTACGGAGTTTTGAAAACAACACAAAAAGACATGTTTCACCACATTATATCACTTGCCCACACTCGTGCATGTAATTCAACACTCAATGAATAAAACACCACTATTTTTAATCATTAATTCGCGAAAATACACAAGTTTAAGAAAATAATAGAATGCAACGACATGATTTTTCCGTGTTCCCGCCAAAAGTCCCGTTTGTTTTTTTGTCTGCTACGTTTTCAATATTAGACGATTTGATAGCTCTTGGTAAAGATTGACAAATTAGAGGATGCTTACGTGCTTAGTGATAAGAGTATGGTAAATCTTTTTACCACAGCTTCGGGCTAAACCCAAAGTCATAGTTGACTCACTGTGTCATGTTTCAGATGATTACATATTGGCGCGGTGAATATAACTGTGATTCAATTAAAAACAATACGTGTGTAACGTCCATCACAACAACAATGTACAGCTATGTATATTGTATACCTACTTACTTGCATATTTGGTTACATGCCTATTGTGATCATAAACAACCAGCATTCGCCATAGTCATGTACGTAATAGGTACGGAGATGTAACAGTTTCACCACAAAAAGGTTAAAGTCGTTGTCATAACTATGGTCAACACGGCCATTTTCTCGGAACTTCGATTCATCATTTGAATAATTTATTAATGGTTTAACCGATAAGAACTCGTGGAAATAAGTTTTACCAGTAACACCCAGAATTCGGAAGGGAAATTTGGTTGTTAACGATTATCACAAGATGTTCAGGCTAGAATATTATTTTATGAATGTAGTGCTGATATCAGCGAGACGTTCATCTGGTGGTAAGCATCACACTTGCCCATAATAGTAGCGGTGTCAAAATTGTGAACCCTGCGACACACTACTGCGCTTTTCACCTGCGATTACAGATGTCAAATCTGTTCATGCCCAGGATTTTATTTTTTTATTTATGGTAGCCACTATTTCCTGATGGTGCGCAGCCGTACCCGATGGAAAGCCTGGGATCTTTAGAAGCACCTTAGCCGCCCCTAGCATTGTATTAGCTCTTCGCAGCTAAGCTAGATTCTAAATCAGTCTTCCTCCCTCCGTAACAATGTGGGTAACAACGTTACCATCCTTTCCCGCGATTCGTTTGAGGAAATGGTCAAAGCCCCGTCTTCGACCGCCTGAGCCCAAACATCACATTGTGTAACGTCTTACTATGGGCAGGGAATACCGGTGCATTTTGATTTTAGTTCCTTGGTGCGTGACGGGCTAAAAATACTTGCCTCAGAAGTTATCAATAATAATTTTACATCGTATTTTGTCGAATTAAATTGACGAATCATCATCGTACTTCTAAATCCAATCCAAAGTATCTGCCATTAAAATTATTGGATGGAAGAGATGGTTTTATACCCAAAAAACAAAAACCTGTAAATGCTTTCCGTTAAATTGACAATGGGAGTCTTCCATGGCTTCAAATCCAGACGATAACGGTTCCTTTGATTTTTCTATCCCATTCTTTCCAGCACGATCCGTCCGAGACCCCGACATTCTTTTTAACATCAGCCAGCCACACGGTGTGGTCAATCGCCTCAAAAATGTACTTTTAGTCATAAAACTTCCGGTCAGTCACAGCGGACAAATTGTGACAAAGTCATACTAAGATTCTATTTAGTTGACATTGCTATGGAAAAACCGTGTCAAGTGTAGCCTACGCCTAATCAAGACTTTGGAGGCGTAATGCTTCTTTTGACCTAGATACAAGGGATTTTCTCGTTTGCGTACCCCGCTTAAAACAATGTCGATAACTCTTCTTAAGTTATTGAAGTTGAATGTTTATGAAAGTACCTATTTAATAAATTCTGCAAAGTTGTATGCAAGAAGCCAAGAAAAGAAGCCATTGTTACAAAAATATTATCTGACGTTATTGTACTAAAAATATTACAGACATTGTTTGAATTAACTAACAATACCAATAAAACTGAAGTAACATGTTCTAACTAATCAACAAAATGTTATTGATTCGAGTGAGTACCATGTCCATGAAACATTTCATATTTATTTATTTGCAATTAATATTTAATAAATAAAGAATTTTTAATTGTGAAATAAAAATGACATAATTTACATATTGGATATGAGTTTAGTTTCTAAATAGCAGTTTAAGAATAATAGTAATATAGGGCATATTTAATAGTATTTTTTATATCATATTTATTTTTAGATTAGTAATTTATACATAATTAAGACATGAATAAATAAATTACAATTTATATTATATATATAAATATATAATAATTATTTCCATTTCATTATAGAAATAGAATACATACAATGCATTCCGATTCGATTGATTAAATCTTGGCATTCAAAACTTGCCCACAGTAAGAAAGTTGCCTTATTGCACAAACAATCGGGCATTTACAACCTAGACTACAAACAGTAGCTAGATATAATGGCAAGTAGAAACTTAGTTGCACTGTAAAGTATTAATACAATGAGCACATTCATTTCCATGTTTTTGAATGTTTTCTCTCTGACACTATACTTGTGCACTCTAGATTTCCCCCTATTAAGGCTTGTATTTACCATATTTGCCCCTCGCAAAATCAAATTTATTTAGTCAAATTACTATATTTAAAGCCCAAAAATACAAAATGTTACAGAAGAACATCCGTCTTAGTAACTTTTGTGGATGAAAACACGATTGATTATACTTTCCTCGATAGAAAAACATACCGAAACAGTGTCTATTTTTAAACCATTTTCAGTTTTATGTCCTAATTACAGCACATGGTCACATTAAAAAAAGATGTATTATAAGTTAATAGTATTTTGGAGAGCATGCTGTGGTTCAAAAGTTATTAAGTTCTATACTTTTCAAGTAATCTGAAAAAATCTACAAAAATCGAAGTTTGCACGCACGAATCTGCGTAACCACCATATTTTTGCTCCGCTAAATGTGACCTTACCTGATACAGCTATAGACTAATTATTGATCTCATTAAAAATGTGCTTTCGTCCGGCAGTGGAGGTCTTCTGCCTGATGATGATGACTAGACTTGTATTTCGAGCTAGCTAATGCCAGCGTCTTTTAGACAAATAATCTTTCTTCTGTTAACGTGACAAAACTAGTATGCTGTTCTTCTCGGGATAAAAAGAGTGGTTTTTATCACGGCTCGCGTGCGTTGGCAGTTTTGAGCTCGGAACTGATCTTATCTACTTAGTATTTTTAGCCACAAGAACCCTGATGCCTGCAGCTAAAACTGGCGGATCCATGATTTTTTGCACAGGTGTTTCTTATAGTATGTAAATTCTGAGAATTTTGGTTGGGCGTCGACCACGGCGGACATTAGCAAGCAAGAAAGAAAAAGAGAGTAATATTACTTACTTCCCCCCCACTTCTGTTGATATCTACGTTAAATGAACACTAATGCTAGGGCTTCACCTGCGTGACGCTTTACGTCCAGTTATAAAATAATTAACGTGCAATAAATGATGCATTAAACAATGCGCTACATGGGTGGCCATAATATCATTTGACTTTGAATATCAACTAACGTCTAACGACGTTAATCATGCCACTAGCCTATTAGCGTGCAAACACCCGCGTCCGTACTGCATCAAATACCGCGCTAAATAATGGCATTACACGCAAGTGAAGCCCTAGCATAAGAAAGGGTTTCTCATGCGTTTCTCAAAAACGGTTAAAGAGGGAATTAGAGTTCCTTGGGGGATTCGTTTTTTAATAATCTACAGCCTTACCTAAAATAATCTCGATTCTCTTAGTCACTGCTTAAACTTCTCTGTCTTGTTCTTGCATGTTACACTTCACGTCAGAGAGAAGATGGCAGAGCATCTTAAGCAGTGACTAACGGTTGAAAAGTTTTTTTAAGTAAGACTGCTAATGCTCACTGACGTTGAGTAGGTTGACTCTACATTCTTCTTCTACACATAGAACCACCTGCTTAGCCCTATTTACTAGGTAGGTATTGATCTTATCGTATTCGTGTGTAAAATCCGTTTGTTTTGCATTTCCTTGGTCCACTTTGCGTATCTTATCAACTTTACCAATATGTATCTTATCTTGGTGCGAATGTTTGTAACAATTATTTCTTCTCTCTCCCTCTACGTGTACATACACACCTTCCGTTGTAATTTTACCATATTTAGTAACACTTTAATGAATTTTCTTAATAGAACGTCTACAATGACTCAGTTTGTGTTAGTTGTCTTTGAACTTTCCACAACAGTGGTTCTTTAGCTTCGGTGTGAGTGTTACAGAATTATGAATACATTTTGAAATATGGTGGAACGCGAGAAAAAAGTGTCTTGCTGCGGGAGGGACTTCGATTTAAACATAAGTGATGTCAGGTACAGCTTCCACAGGAGTTGGGTCAAAGCTAAGAAGTTGAAAAATAAAGTTCTTGACAAAGATAGGTAAGCTTAAGCTATTAAAACTCATTTGACAATTAATACTCCACCGTGCTTCGTTATTCATTGCTTTTGTGGTTTTTACATTTAAATTCGTACGATAAACCTACCTACCTATTTAGTAATAACGTTTTATATTATGCATAACGCAGAGCTCCAATTCCTGAACAGTTTTCCTCATCAGTATATTGATCACTTTTATGATGCAGTTGTTTTTCAGTTTTCGATAGTGGTGGTACTTTATTAGGTGTGATTTCCCAATTTTTGAGGAATACTAGGAAAACGAAAATTCATTGTGTTTTGGAGTTATTTTAAAAGCGTTGAACTTTAATCGTCTCAAAACTTGGTTCAGAGTTTCAGACTCAGATAATGGAAATGAATCATCAGAATCTACCCGTGCGTAATTCGGGCATAGCTTACACAGAAAGTGGGTTGAAGCACAAAATTTCGAAAATTAAGTTTTTGTTAAAAATCTATCGGTGAGTTCGCATAATGCATCGTCAAGTAATCATGTTTGTAATATCCTTCATCCCAAGATCTTTCAGGAGTTAAAACTTATTCGAGCTGGTCAAGCAACGCAATTTTTTGTTTTGAAATGTTCGTTGTTGGATGTTGGTGTGTTCTTATCTCCTATAATATGACATAATATTCATGAATGAGACCGACCTTTAAACATCTCACTGTGGGGAGTTGACCGAAGACTCGGGTAACTATTCTCGGAGAATGATGGGGACATAATTTAAACGACCAATACCAATATGCTAAACTGATGTTTGCTGAACTTAGCGAATCACGTACGCCATTGAAATTCGCAAGTTTCCTCATAATCTTTTCCTTCACCTAAAGCCAGTAGCATGATCATTAAAATTCAGGCGTACATTCAGAACTAACTGGTACAGACCCGGTTCGAACTCACAACTTCACATTAAAAGCGTTTTCTCCCAACTGGGGCCGTACTATGAGCGCTTATTCTGGGACCGAATACGCTCAGCTGCCGACGCTGCGCGACTGTGCATTTTATCGCAATAAGGTCGCGCAGTGTCGGCAGTTGAACCTAGTCGGTTCTGCTATAAGCGGTTCACGGTACGGCCCCTGGTCTATACTACGGCACATATTATATCATCATCAGGTGAGGTGCCTTTTTCATAGTGTTTTTTTTTTTAAATTGAATGACTAGACGAGCGTGACGTTCACCTGGTGGTAAGCATCACGCCTGCTCATAACAGTAGTAGTGCCAGAATTGTGAACTTGCCAACATAATCCTGTGCGTAACCCTGAGATGTAAGATTTTGGTCAGTAGGCAAAAGGCAGTGGTGTCGATTCTGTTGCACCGCTCACTAAACTAAACTTAATTTGACAGGACGAAACCTGTTGACGTCCTTTTCTAACATATTGAAGTGAAATGAAACGCGTATAATTTTAGTCCTGTCAGATTAGTTTAGTTTAGTGAGCGGTGTAACAGAATCGACACCATTGGCTAGCGATCCCAACGTCTTTTAGATGCTCGTAAGTTTATCCAGTACACTCCTAACAACTGACAATAGGCTAGATGACTGGTTTTTTTAAATTGATATATTAAAATGTGGCCCATAAATATAGCTGATTAATGAAAAGAAAATAAAAATCTGATCAAAAATAAGCAACTTATAAGCATTTTAATATCATGCTAGACAGAGAGGCGAAACAGCAAATCGTGACGTCACTTCGCTGTACGCCATATAAATTCTATTCTGACAAGTAAGGCGTGACGTCATTTTTTGTTTCGTGCGAAAGGGACAGAGTTGGCTCTACCAAAAACTTTAAACGCTTATATATCAGAACATTAATAACCGAATTAAATTATTTTTTCAATAAACATACTATATTTACTTAATTTCTTTATCAAAGCTATTTAAACATCAGTCATCTACCCTATTAGTTGTGCACGTTTTCATAGGTGATGGTCGCCACCTAAGAGGTGGTCTAGCCTGCTAGCCGCTCGTTATTATTATTTTCTCATACATCTTTTTTGGGCCAAGCCCATCTGGTGCCTTTACTTTTTACCTTTACCTTTTTTATTTACCTCTCTGTTGTTCAAGGCGGAATTCCCTGTTTGTAGAAAAGTGATTATATTTGCACAATTTAAGTTTTCCTTTTTACTTTCTTAAAGTACTTATCCTCCTCCAAACTACGATTACAAAAAAGAGAACATAGTGACTGCAACAAAAAATATCTAGAACAACCTATTGAGTTAAGTATGTAGGTGTATGGTTAAAGACATTAAATGAATGAGAGTGAAAGTGAACACTGGGTTGCTATTATTTGCTACCAAAAGTGGCTCATATTGACTTGATTGGTTAATTGCTTACAATAGTTTTAGGATAACATTATTATGATTGTGTGACCCACACTCCATACTCGTGTCGTAAGTACTTTTATAAAACTCCATCTATCTTCTATCTATTAGGTTATGGCCTCTGCGGTATGGCCGCAACTTCGCCAATGTCGCGTGTATATAAAACTCCAGAAAATGACAGCTTTCCGTGATGAAGAGTTAAAATAATACGCTTCTAAAAAAAATACAACCGACTTCAACTTCGAATACCTGGATGACATCTTCATATTTTCTAGTAATTTTGATTTAAAAACCAAACTACTAAATTTTTCGATAAAATTTATATGGGACCACCACTGAAGTATTACCTACCAAACAAAAAAATAAGAATCATTTAAATCAGTTCATAATTGGCGGAGTAATCGCGTAACATACATATACAGTCGAATTGAGGACCTCCTTTTTTTGAAGTCGGTTGAAAAAAGGAGTAAGATTGTAAGGGCGGCTGAATCATCCATCACGTCTGATAAATAGCGAAGAACGATTGTTTACCATGGTCCTGCGGGTCGTAATAATGAGCAAATAAGCGTGCACAATAGGCATGATGACTACTAATTTTTTATTATCTCATAAAAAAGATGATCACCAATAAAGCCTATTAACGAAAACAAAATTTAAATAATTCAAAAATAAATAAGTTCTAAGTATTTTAATTTCAAGCTAGACAGAGAGCGCGCTATACTGAGCTATGACGTCAAGCCTCAGGCGCGGCATACAAATGCTATACTAACACGTGCTTTGCGAGAAAGGGATAGAGCATCCCCTCTCTATCCCCACCTAAAACTTTAAACGCTAATATCTCAGAGATTTATCAGCCAATACAATATATTTTTTCAGTATGTGTAATGTATTTAGTTATATTCATCACTAAGCCTGTTATTTGTCATAAATTAAACATTAGGCCACACGCCTATTGTAACGTTCGTCGTCAGCCATAAAACGTCCACTGCTGGACGAAGGCCTCCCCCTTTATAGAGGGGTGTTGCCATAATCCCCACGCTTGGCAGGCGGCTTGGGATCGCAGAATGGTCACCACCGTTAACCAAGAGGACGCTGCTGCCCGTCCTCCGGTGAGTCTGGTTACAGTTTAAGGACATACGCAGGTCCAATTGTAAAGTTACTTTTATGGAAATCTAATGCTTCACGTTTACTTAACGGTGTTTCAATGGTTCACTTTAAAAGAGATGAGTATACTTACGTTCAATAAACACTAAAATTGCAACGGCAAAATCACGGCAACTTAAACTTGAATGGGTTTTCCTCTTCAACTCGTTTTACATGTAAGGTGCTTAACACACATAGTGTAATTCTACGTTCAAGCTCGATCAATCGCAGCAACCGGTACGGTTAAATGTCTTTGTCTCATTCTAAATCATAATCGTTTACGATCCGCGACGGCCTTCCTTGAATCCGTTGTTTGTTGTATAGGAAGAGAGATCTAGAAGGAAATAAAATCTTTGAGAAAATTTAAAATAACCGACCGGAGAAAGCCTTATTTGAGTTGTTCCTTGGTATTGGACTTTAGAGTGCTGTCATATAAGTTGTTTTTATTCAAACCAACGTTAATTATAACTATACAGTGAGTAACTGTAATTGAATTTAGCTCATTTTTGTCATTGGCAGCCAGCTTATTCGGCGCACTGCAGTGCATTAGCTTCCTTCGTCCTGGCGAAGGCCTTTCGTATTTAGTGCTAATTTTAGTCGAGATGCATCCACAGTATTCAGATCTGAACATCCCTATACTGGCTTTGTTTTATTTAATAATACTTTTTGTACACAGTTTTGGGAATAAAAAACATTCTATTATATTCTGTATATTTTTTTTTACTAACAATAAACAACGTGCGTTGGTTAGCGTCTTTAACTTGTTAATGTAGCGGCTTACCACCTCTTATCCGTATGCAAGCTCAATCCAAGTATTTACTTCTAGTTTTTAAGAAAGCGTTGTTGCCTCTTTCTTCTTTATGCGGTTAACGTGACGGGCTTTCGCGCTTCGGCGTCTTCCTAGATTGAACTATCTATAGCAGTGGTTCTTAAACTTTTCGAAGATCTTTATAAGATTCCGCTCCTATATATTTATTTATTTAGGCTTCACATAGATAACTACATTCATTGTAACACCATAATCATGTAATCTAATTAAGCTAAATGTGCTATCTTTTGAAGGAAGCACCGCATGCATTTATTTTTTACAATAAGAGAATATAAAAAAAAAGAACAATTAAATTAACCAACTATTGCAACACTGATTGTTTACAGTTTACACCAATCACATCTACCTAGACAGAAAGAGTAGAATAGAGATAGCTCATTTGGTCATTAATAAGTATATAGGTCCTATAAGAGGTTGTACAGCATTACAGCAATTCTGAAAGGCTGCTGTTATAATAGTGGCACTTCAAATTGCCTATGTACCTGATTGTACCTATGCTGAATAAAAATGGACGCACTTATACCACTGTTGCGGTCGAACCTCTCCCGCAAGTTTTTCAATAAGGAATGTCGCTTCCTGTCGGCATTTATCATGGTGGACTTTTTGTCTTGCATTCAACTTTGCCACACAGTCCTCCATGTTTGATCCAAAATAAAAGACGATCGACTTTCCATAGATTTAGCCACTGGAAAATAGCCTGTAAGGTTACCTATACTCTCCAAAATGACGGTTTGCTGGAAGTGGTCATCAATATTATTTATTCTATCTTAGACCCGGCTATCACGTAACTTCCTTTTCTCGGAATAACATACGACCATATTCAATGCCCCGTTTACATACATTGATATAAAATCGCATTAGTCATCGGTAGACCAGTTTTTACATTAACCTTGACATTGTTTATCTTGATAGATAAGTGGTCTGTGTCCATCAGTACCGGATTTATCTTAAAACTGAGACGAGAGAGCGGGTTTCTATCAGCCTTACCTAAAATAATCTCGATTCTCTTAGTCACTGCTTAAACTTATCTGTCTTGTTCTTGCATGTTACACTTCACGTCAGGCAGAAGATGGCAGAGCATCTTAAGCAGTGACTAACGGTTGAAAAGTTTTTTTAAGTAAGACTGTTAGTCTATGTCTATGCGGGTGCCAGGATTTAGGCTGTATAGCAGGGAGCTATAGAAAGATCCAATAAAAAAATATAAAAAAAATTTGCTTGTTTCTAGGTGGGCGCCTATCCGAAAACTGTTACCTAGAACACTTAGCTGATTCCACAGCGCTATCTAAATAATGTGTCTGGTCTATTTTATCTAATCAGCGACAGTGATAATGGAATGGACGGGCCCAGCGCTTGCAAATCGTTCAAAATTAACAAGTCAACACAATCAAGCACAATTTTCCAGAAAATAGAGATAGCGAATCTAATTACTGCATGACAAAAAGAGAACACATTTACATGTATTAGAAGTTTGTATTGTCGTATCGTACGGCTCGCATGTCGCAAAGACAGAGTATGACTGACGCGAGAGGAGAGCCGGCGCTCAAAAAATGGTCTTCAAAATCCGTGCGCTTATTTCCCGTCCATTCATTTTATCATTGTCGCTGTATCTAATGAAATCTCTAAGAAGTCTGTTTAAATTCTAAGATTCACACAAAAAAACAACAATCGCGTGTAGATATGTACGTAATTGTGGATTCGGAACAATAACGGTTGGCCTTTATTATGAAATGTATGACAATGTATTCGTTCTCTAATAGGTATTGTTGATACAGTTGCTCATCTTGTCACAGTTTACGCAAGTGCTTCCAATTTACAGGTTTCTCTGAGTGGTTCGATGACCGAAACTGAGGGGCCAAGGCCGGTTTAATGCAAAGTTTGCTGGGTCTCTCCACTTTTAGTGTGTGAAGAGAAAAACAGGCTATTCGTTTGAAAATAGGGTTTATTTTTGCAGGGTAAAACGCTAATAAAGTAATTATAACCTGAGTACATTGAGCTAATATCTAAAGAGTCACAATCTCCAAGTGAAAACAGTCAAAACACGACCGACTGTCGTTGTACATACCTATAGACCTATACGTGCATTATATAGTTCACAATTGTTCAAATATAGACGCTTGTATAGTGTTCAATATATGCTTGAGCGCTTGTGTCTTATCGTAGTTTAAGTTGGTCAAATAGTCGAGTTTTGGCTCGGTTTTTTTTGCATGATTCTGGTTCTATAGATATATGCTCAATGCCTGAGTACTGAGAATCATTGAACTAGTTTCGACTTATATTAGCGTTCTGTCCGCCTGAAAGGTATTTTCGGCCCTCCTATCGCAGCAGTCGTGGCCGAGCGGTTAAGGCGTCTGACTAGAAATCAGATTCCCTCTGGGAGCGTAGGTTCGAATCCTACCGACTGCGGATTTCTTTTTGCACTAAAATTTGTTTTGTTTTGTTGCAGTTTACGACGAGGGCCCGGCGTGAACGTCCAAGATGATAATGGCTATACACCATTGCATCACGCGTGTTTGAATGGCCATAAGTAAGTTTCTTGTATACTAGAAGGAAGTTGGCAATAATGGCTCGACTTCCTGTTGATACATAAAATACATATATTAGAGCTCTGTGATTTATAAGATAAAAAGGTAGTTATGCACCTGACGAATCGGTCAGTCTTTGGATGGGTGACCACGACCGGGGGTTACAATACTGGCTACTTTCCTGGGTCCGATGACGGGATAAGAGGCTCAACTGTACTTTTGTGCGTTTTTGTGAATACTCAATGAATTTAGCAGAAGCAAAGGGGTAAAGGCACAGATCATATAGCCTGTCTTTGGGTAAAGGGGTAAAGTAAAACCCGTGTAAGAAACAAATTCGGTCCAAAATATAAACAATATTGATACATAACGTAAACCCTCAAAAGCCAGTAAGCGAGAAGCTGTAAGTAAACCTTTAATTTGAAGGTTCTTTATCTCATTGGTCTTATTAGTAAACGTAGATTAGCTTCTGAATAGTTAATCAGTCTTTTGTCTTTACCTATCTTTCAAATTTGTAACTATAGTGGATAATCACAAAATACTGATTAGGTATTCCGAAGCTACATGTAGTGACTTCGATACCGAAGTAGTCTGTTAGGGCCTTATTAATTAAAGCAGGAAGTGTATACTTCCTGATTAATAAGGCCCTAACAGACTACTTACTCTAGTCAAGCCTGTTGGTTGTTCTAGATGAAAACTCAGCATAATTACACAAAGACACATTAACTAACATGAGTATAAAGGATAAATAACACTGCACCGTCATAAAAATAATAGTGACATCATTAGCCACACAGGAATTCCTTTAATTCGTAAACTTGTATTGATGACTAGTTGCCATGTGGTTCATACGAATATTTTACGTTAATAACCATAATCTGTGGCTATTTAAGTTTCGGATTTACCAGTAGTTTTTCCCGAAGACAAAGCCAAGGGCGTAGGTGACAGGATTATGGTGGCTTACGTACATAATAGTACATTATGATACAAGTGTGCTATGTTGGTCATTACACTAGACGCGGTATTATGCGATAAGGAAGCCAAGAGTGTATTGAAACATAGCACAAGAGTTTCATACGACTGTTTTCGTCACACTTGCGAGGAAAAATCTTTTTTATTTTGATAATAATCAACCACACAGCGAAAATATCAACAACCATTTGCGGAAAATGGCACCCAAACCAGCAATGCGCGCGCAGGTTGACATTTACTTCAGCGGCATAAGAACTCTTTGTTGGTATTACAAAAAAACTGTAAGTATTACCCGGCTATATTAAGAGTGCTTCGTATACGTACGTTAGACGTATTTGCAGTCACGTACAAACTTGACTTTACCGGGTTATACCTATTATAGCACCATGTGCCGTAATGTAAAGTAAAAAGCACGTGTGCGTAATAGCTTGGAGTATGAGCCTAAAACCGATGCAATAAGATCCACTTTACGAGCAAGTGTGATGAAAAATATTTTTTTGTATTCTGCATCTTAACATCCCAAGGCTTCTATATAAGCAGTGTTACCAAATAATAATTTCAAACTACCGTGTCAGTAGACTAAAATTACCGTGTTTTAAGTATAAATTACCTTAGTTTTTTAAATTACCTTGTATATTACCGTGTCAATGTAAAACGAAGTACATCGTTTTTCTAATGTACTAAAGAACTTTTAAGCACTTTTTATTTAATGATTTAGTGTAAGTTAAGTGAACTTTTGGAAAAATAATTTAACTTTACTAGAATAAATTATTCTTCCAAAATTCCACTTCTTGGGATAAATAGACAAGGTATTTTTTATTATGTTTTTCGATAGTATAATTCTACTCATTTTTATAAAACAACCACCAGACAATTTTTTATATTTTGCCGGACTATTATGACCTGAAAAGCAACGATTTGTTTGGAGATTTCCCCAACAGCGGCAGCAGGTGTTGCTGATATCCTAAAATATCCAGAACCACCGGAGGACGGGCAGCAGCGTCCCCCCGTTTAACGGTGGTAACCATTCTGCGATCCCCAAGCCGCCTGCCGAGCGTGGGGATTTTCGCAACACCTCCCTATTAAAGCCTTCGTCAGCAGTGAACGTCGACTGCTGCTGATGACGTAATACATTAACGACGATTTGACGTAGGACATAAAATATTAACAAAATTGATACATTTATAGAACTTCCTTCAAAACTAGATACCTAGATAGATAAACAAACTTTTGTTTATCTATCTAGGTGTAGTTCAAAACAAAAATACACGGCACATATAAATAGTAAAATAATAAAATAAACAGCACAACAAGTGGCGGCCTTATTGCTTAAAACAATCTCTTTCAGGCAACCTGAGGGTCCAATCCTCTCCGTATCTAATTAGACCGTAAATTCGATCTAGATACTGTACTACAGTAGTACGTAGATCCGTATTTGTACATATAACTTTTCTAGCGTTATTTTACTGTTCACAGGGAGATAGTGAAACTTCTGCTGTCGACAACCTGCGATGTGCCCGCGTCCCCATGCATTGTGGATAAGAAAGGCGCCACGCCGCTTCACTTGGCGGCGTTCAAGGGCCAAACGGAGGTGGTCAAGATGCTTCTCGACTACGACAATCCTCGCGTCAACATCGATCAAATGGTAAGATCTGGAACCTTCTAGATCCTACTTGTAATCGCATTCATAAAAATAATTCAGAAAATCATTCTGCATTCAGAAAGATATATTTTATTAGGAACTATCCGTTACTCTTGCTTGAAGCAAAGCTGATTCACTAAGCGGCATTCAAGGGTAAAACGGATGTGGTCAAAATGCTTTTCAAGTTCGATATTTCGACGTCGAGAGGTCAGCACACTCGCGTTAACGATCAGATAGCAATTTCTGGAACTTTCTAGATTGTGTTAGCAGCATCCTCTTGTTACATCTCATAGTGGACAGCCTTTCCTCTCCTCACTTATACAACGTGTAACAAAAAGGTTCAACAATACGAAAGGTTATGTATATACTCATCATTATGAACAACTTTCACTATGGGGCCAACCCTGAACTCGCGAAAAAAAAACAGCTGTTCCATATAAAAAGTTCCTTGACCTTGGACAAAATGTATGGAACAGCTGTTTTTTTTTCGCGAGTTTCCATATTACAAGCTTTGCTTAGTTTGGGGCTAGATGGCGCTGTGTGAAAAAATGTCCTGCGATATTTATTTATTTATTTATTTTTTTAATTGCACAACAAAATCAAAGTTGGAAACAACAGTTTATATTAAAACCTTATTAATATCCCCGTCACCATTACGCTGATTTCTGGGGCTTGGAATGTAGAATGTAGCCGGTGTCATGCAGTGAATATAAATGCGTTTTCCGTGGGTTGGCGGCAGTAATCGGGCTAGAACCGGTCTATGGGACTGCGGGTCGATGGCATTATGTGCAAGCGCATTATATGCACCTATGGAGTGACCTTTGAACCTTTGGACACCTTATGAGTGCTTGGAATATCTTTGATTCCAAGCTTAAGTTTAATTTTCCCAACAGTGGCATCAAAATGCCTACAACGTATGCTTTTGCTTCCCTCTCGAAACCTTGTGAATATTCATTTGGTTTTGGCATGTTTTTATCACGAAATTTTACGTACAATGTTGAAATGGGGAAAGCTTGCTTAGCTCTTGGACATAAAAGGCTGAAAAGCTAACTGGGACGTTTCGACGTAGTTCCTTTAATACGAGTGTTTGGTGTGTACCTTATAGTTGCTTGGCCCAGCAGGAAAAAGCGGCGACAGCAACCTTAGTGACGTGCTTATTATATATTATACTGTTGAGCTGATACGATGACACCTAAAGTTGACTGTCAAGCCATGTCAGAGCTTCGGGCGACACATTCTCTCTGATAAAATAGGGCTGGCCACTCAACATCTTCCAACTTGCATAGTCGGCGTTTTTTAAGTCCATCGCTGGACTTAGGCCTACCCTAGAAAGGCGATTGGGTTATATCCACCACGCTAGACTAGTTGCGGGTTGTTAGATTTGCATAAGCCATTGAATTTCTTCTCGGGTCTTAATGATACGTAACGTTATGTACGTAATGATGCAGGTTTCTCCATCTGCTACGTAAGACGTATGCAGGATTCTTCACGATGTTTTCCTTTAACGAAAAGCAAGTGATGTAAATGTAATCCGTACATAAACTCCAAAGGGCTCGAGCCGAGAGGTCTCCCATTTAGGCTACCTACCAGCCTACCACGGCTTCGCCTCCTCCAACTTATTATTTATTGTTATTATTATACTAGCCTGTCTTGTCCCATTGCTGGGTAAGGCCTCTCTTCCCACTTTCCATATTTCTCTATTTAGTGCTATGGTGGGCCACTCCTTTTTATGGGAATCGAGTTCATCTTTCCACCTCCTTCTAGGCCGGCCTTGCGGCCGTTTAACCGCCGGGACCCAGTCAGTGGTGGATTCGCCCATAGCTCTTCTGGCAGACGTGTCCAGCCCAGTCCCACTTTAGCATGGCAGTCTTTTGAGTTACGTCAATGATCTGTTTTTTGGAGCGCAGTACTGAATTCCTAATGCGATCTAGCAACCCGGTATGCTGCGCTGCATCGCTCGTTGACGAACTTATCCTCATTATTCCTAAAGTGATCTTTCTTTATATGCAGACAACAAACAGGGAGACAGCGTTGTTGATCGCCGCTCATTTCGGCTACGTAGACATCGTAGCGTTGCTGATCGCTCGCGGCGCTGACGTCACCATCAGAAACGCTAAAATGGAGAGCGCCCTGGACCTGGCTGCCCAGTTCGGATGGTAAGAAAATGTACCTTAAGTACACAAGATATTAATGGATTTGCTTTGTAACTCGTTTTCAGGATGCTCGCTACTGCCCTATATGTTTTAATGAAAATAACGGCAATCTAGTAAATGGTGTCGTTTATGCGTTGCCAACCCGGGCAGTGGTGAGACGTTCATATACACCTTTTTTTAGGGCGCTTAATGTCCATGTTCCGCGGAAAAACCTTCCGATGCGTCAAAATTATAATCATGTACAATGATTCAGTGCAAGCTAATTTGTACTCTATTTCTATAGTACAGTATCGATATTCCATTGTAGAGCTGGGGCGAGCGCGCTGCTGGCGGGGGCCGCGTGACGAGCCAAGCGCTACAGTGGAAAATCGACACACTGTCTCATACAAATAAAGTACAAATTTGCTTGCACTGAATTGTTATAGCTATAGGTGTATCTACGTTTAGAGTTTAGACGCGTTTTCTATAGACGTGAATCCGCCCAGTAGCTACTAGAATAGGTAGGTTACTACTTACGTAGTATTACCAACTATTATTTATTCTGTGGTATTACCACAGAATAATAACTCGTAACAGAAGCTTCACTTCGCAATGGTTTTCAAAGAAATATGACTCAATCTGATAAACAATATGATTTAATTTAGCTCGCGGTCCAGTCGAGCACGTGTTCATTTACATACCTACCAATTTCTTTTTGAAGGAATATGGGCCTTAATTCACTATACTACGGTTCATAATAAGTTATACATGGTTATACGTATTGAAAGAGCCGCCGAGCCGAGCCTACTAGATTGGCCCTTGCGCAATGGCCGCCGCCCGTAGGTATGTTTTTAATACCTACACGCGGAGTGACACAGGCCTGGTAATACGTAGTACTATTATTTCTTCTGTGGTAGTATATTACATTTATGATACTTGTCCATAAGTTATCCCGAGTCTGAAGTATCTTGTTACTTAGTTTACGAGGGCTCGGCCCGCGGTATGTAACTTAGATTTTGTTACTTACATTGAGATAGTTGTCGAGTTTTCTCGATGTTGGTTCACTAACTTGAAATCTGAGGCTTATGAAAAGTTAGGGTACTTAGTAGTTACTGTTATTTATTCTGTGATTGGGGTAGCTGTCCGTCACTGTTTGGGTTAAAGTTCAAGAGTGGTTGAAACTTGTGTATCCAACTTAGGTAACTTATTGACTGGGACCGTTCGCGTGTAATGTAATTGATCAATGTAGACAGATTTATGTTTTTAGACTTATTTTCAATGGTATTAATGTTGTTTTTTGTACGGTGATTTTAATATTAAGTAAAATGTGTTTTTATTATCTACTGGCTATTCAATTAATCAACTTGCCGTGCCGACTTCACTTAGCGGAATGAGGGCAGGAAGATCGTCAGTAGTGGTAGGACTCTACTGTAGAGTCCGCCTGGGGAAGTACCACACCTTTGCCAGTTATTCAACCACCAAGCATTAGTGTGCAAGCATTACTGTGTTTCAGTGTGAAGGGCAATGTTACCAGATAAGTTACTGGGTAAGAAGAGATTTAACATCTAATATCTCAGGGTGACGAGCGCAGTACAGTGCGGCGCAGGATTATATTCGCAAGTTCACAATTCTCGCACTGCTACTGCCCATAAGGGCAGGTGTGACGCTTACCACCAGGCGAACGTCCCGTTCGTCTCGTCACTAGATAGTACAAATATATACAGGGTTAGTTCTAATCAGTTAGCAATAGCATCCTTTTAAGGGCATATTCTGTAAATCCAAACAAACAACTTTTACTGTGGGGTTAACATTGAAATCGCGAAACAAACAGATGTTCCATACATTTTGCCCAAGGTCGATGAACTTTTTGTATGGAACATCTGATATTTTTTTGCGATTTCAATGTTGGCCCCCATAGTAAAAGTTGTTTGTTTTGATGTACAGAATATGCTCTTAAAAGGATGCTAACTGATTAGAACTGACCCTGTATAATGAACTGTTATATATTTTTGTTATTTTCTCCTCAGGTTAGACACAGTGAAGCACTTGGTTCGAGTTCGGCCACAATTGGTCGACCCCTACCGACTTCCTCCGATCGGGGACAGTCTCTACCTGAGCGGTGGAGTCACTACGCCTCTGCACCGCGCCGCCAAACATGGGAAAGAGTAAGTTAAACCACAATTACGCCAATCCTACTACATTATACACAAAGTAGCACCTGTACCTTATTCTAAACCCAATCGGAAAGTTCCCACTCGGAAATAACACTATTTGTCTCCGTCATTCTTAATGCAGAAGATGGAGATGGTGAGAGTAGTTTTCGAATCTATTCCGATTCGTTCGCGACTGGTCCGATGTTCATACTGATGCCGTTCGCATAGTCGATACGGAGACCTGTGAGGCTATATTTATGAACCGTACGCAAACATGCGCACGCGAGCTGAGCCGACTTTCAAACGATATTGAACCTTATTCCAAACAATATCGTTCGCAGGTCGGCTCCGCTCGCATGCGCTACTCTTAGGTACGATTCAAAAATAAGTCCCCTGATTGGTGGTGATACTATACGCTTCTGTGTCACGCTGCAAAACAAGAGAAAGTTTAGTATAATCATTTTCATCACACTTGCTCGTAAAGTGGATCTTATTGCATCGGTTTTAGGCCCATAATCCAAGCTATTACGCACGCGTGCTTTTTACTTTACATTACGGCACTTGTGCTATAATAGGTATAACCCCGTAAAGTCAAGTTTGTACGTGACTGCAATTAGACGTATGTATACGAAGCACTCTTAATATAGCCGGGTAATACTTACGGGTTTTATTTTAATACCAACAAAGAGTTCTTATGCCGCTGAAGTAAATGTCAACCTGCGCGCGCATCGCTGGTTTGGGCGCTTTTTTAATCAAAAGTTTGTTGACGTTTTCGCTGTGTGGTTGATTATTATCAAAAAAAGTTTGTTTTTTCCTCACAAGTGTAATGAAAACAGTCGTATGAAACTCTTGTGCTATGTTTCAATACACTCTCGGCTTCCTTGTCGCGCTCGCCTGCGGCTCGCGCGTATAATACCGCCTCTGGTATAATGACCAACATAGCACACTTGTATCATAATGTACTATAATCAGCCTGTTAAATTAAACTTAGCAGACTTTCCGACACTCCAGTCAATGTAGCCCTAACCCAACGTCCACTGCTGAACTCTGGCATAACCTCGAAGCGCGATTGGGCCGGACCGACCACGCTGGTCCAGTTGCGGGTTGGTGGATGCACGCACGCCATTGAATTGCTTCTCCGGACATATATCAAGCTGTCACCAGATTAAGCTACCACGGCTTCTTAGACTAGCTTAAGCATAAGCAAAACATAGTAAATCGATCCTCGATTTGTGTTCAGGCATATACATAATACATACGTAATTATATACTATTGAATAAGGTTATGTAAATTGAAGAACTTAGGTGAAAATCATTTGGCTAAATGTATAGGGAACGAGTTGCGTAAAAGCTCCATTTGTTAAAATATTATAACGACATCGTTACAAGGCGACTGTTGGACGTATGGTCTAATGCACGTATCACTAGCGATCAATAACAGATTTACAATCTATTCGCTATCGGATGTCAAGCTGACTGCAGCAATATATCTCTTTAACATACTAGCAATACAGTACGATACATGTTTATTGTCGCCATGTCAGGTGCCTTCGGGCGGCTTATCTTGACGCTAGAGATGGCCAACCTATACGAAATAATTCACCTAACGTTCACCAGAAGTATAAATCATCTTATAACTATTAAGGGTACATTCGGCAATACAAATGGCGGCCTTATCACCTAAGCGATAATAAATTCTACTCGTCAAATTCCCGCGGTGTGTGTGTGACGATTAGGAAGAAAATGTTTTAACCTTCATACTGTTTGTCGAGGTGGAGGCATTGTAGAAGAGGCGCGACTCCGCCTTGCTGCATTCTGTGTGCGATGCGCTTAAGACAGATGTCAAAGTTCGTTAAGTGTGAATGGTTTGTTTCGTAGGTCGTGTATACTAAATCGCTTACTCTTGCAACTTGGTCCCGTCAAGTTAACAAACGCCGTCGAAGGCGGGCGTCACACGCTACCGTCACCAATTTAACCCTTCGACAGGAAAATTGACACATAGAAGCTAACCTGGAGGTAAGAAACGATCCTTTGGTGGATGCGCTATTCAATAAAATCTCTGCTTTACCTATATAAAGAGTTTCCACGTTACATATTCGTACGGCTGAGATTGACAAGATTGATTGAGTGATCTGGAAGTTCCATTTCTCAGAATATTAAATAACAAGAATATATTCTGACACAATTTCATATCCTTTTTATGGGAAAACTTTGCTCGTTTATCATTTAAAATAATAAAACGGTCAAATCGACTTCTAGGTCAAGATGATTTGTATATTTCTTTGTGCTATGTATTTCACTACATTGAGTATTATTTGCGAAAAAAGTATTCATGAAAAAAGAGGATAACGCAACGTAAGATCATAAGAAAGCGTATACGCGTGAGCAAATCTTATCAAAACTAAGATATGCTGCTGCCTATTCCTTTACTAAATATAATTCCGTATTCACAGTTTAGTATTCACGAAGAAAATAAGTACGTTCATAAATTAGGCAAGCGTGCTCCACCGTACACCGCATCTGCAACGTGAGGCGTGGCGGTCAAATTCAAACCCTTTACCTATTAAAAAACGTACAGACTAAAGTATTAACTTCACAGAATTTTTACACCAATCCCAAGTAAAGTTTGGCCCAATAATGTTTGACCGTGCGAATCAATAGTCATGATCTAACAGTTTTTATTTATTTAGAATTTAGAAATATTATTTTATTCGACGATAACTTGAAATACTGTTGAATAGATCATCATTTTCTACCAACAGTATATCTTAAATCCACTTTACTGAGCGTGCAACATGACAACACCGCATCCAAAAGCAGAGTCGTTTCTACATTCTACGTAAACGTAAATTCCCGAGCACGGAACCTATCGGTGCGTTATAACGAACGAATGAATATGAATATGAAGCGACTGTAACGCGTTGTGTACGAGCCTTTACATTAACATAAATTAATGAGAACGGTAATAATAGTTTGGTGTGTCGACATGAGAAAGCTTGGTTTATTTTAGTTGGAATTTGGTTGGTGAGGAAGGAAAAAATTTTGGTCAAATCTCGCCTTTAGCATCAACAATAATTGGAAAATATATTTAAACAAGATGCTTGTCCAGTAGTGATTCTGTGGTTTCTGTGCCTAACCACAATATTTTACAGCTCAGAAAAACTACTAATTTAATAGACTCTAAATTCTTCGTCAATAAAGCAGGTTTTGTGGCGGTGGATATTAGAATATGTCCAAGGAGTGTAAAGCTATATAGTAGTGTTTCAAAGGTTTTTGGGTTGGGCTTTGGACAAGCGTTGGACTACAATAGATAATAATATAACTTAATTGACTTAAGTTCCCTTTTTGTTTTTTTTTGTTGAATCGTTTAAGATTTACTGTAGTTATATATATAGTTTCGGTGATCTAAATCGATTACTACTTTGGTACGTTGAACACAGAATTATACACATCACCTAGAACGAAATCTAGCAATATATTTAAGTACTTTATTAATCTAGTACTGTAGAGGCATCAATTACATTAACAATAACATCGTAAATTTTCTAGATAGTTTAGCCAAACGCAACGGAATGGGAATGGGGACACTGCTGCTTTTTTCCGCTAGGTGGCGCATCGTCGATGCAGCCATAGCCAACTGTCAATCCCAAACATTTTTTTTCTATAATTTAATAGGTTTCCTCTTATTAGACTCGGATTAACACGGAGAATCTGCATAGTATACTGGTTTTTGCAGCAACCCTTTGCCTTGCTAATTAAAGCTCTGTCCAACATAAAATGGAAACAATTATCTAACCTACAAAACTATTTTCAGGCCGTCAACAGCTGCATAGATTCTTAAAACAGAGCACAGTACCCAGTATTTTTCCTTGAACTAGATTATCGACAACGCCCTTATCAAGAGCAGATTATAATACAACGATTAACAAGAAAACTTGATTTTGCCACATCCAGACCGCCGTTGGCGCCATCAGTGAATAGTTTTGCCTGTGGAACCTCATTGTTGGCACATAGCTCTTCTAGCAACGATTAACAAGGAAACTTGATGACATCCGGACCGCCGCTGGCGCCATCTGCGAAAAGTTTTGCCTGTGGAACCTCATTGGCAGTAAAGATACACTATTTCGTTAACGTTGACTTCTGTTTTTACATAAGGCACAAATTTTCAAAACCACCGAAATATAACACTGCACTGCCTTACATTAGTGCGTGTAATCAAGTTGGCAACACTTTATCAGTTCCACATCTCACTGCGCTTGCATGCTCAAATGCATTATGCAGTGAAACATTTTTCTATTCGCACGTACCAGTAGTTGTGCTATAGGTAAACATGCGATGACGTTTGTCGTCTGTTCGTTAGTGTAGCTCATATTCACATGTAGTGGACATGTCAATATGTATGATTATTAATGTACAACATGCAAGCACTGTGTTGCTACGGCCGCAATCATATAAAGCGAATATTTAAGAGCCAATTTGTACGTTAACTTCAGTAATCAAGGTCAGTAATCTTCAGGTTGATCGGATCTTCATGTACTAAAAAAAATAAAAATAAAAATTAGGGCTTTAGGTCGGCCTTTAACACCCCACTGCCTGGCAAGGGTACCCTTCCGCCCTGCTACAAATACGGAACGAGAGATTTTCTGATAGGCAATTTAAAGGTCATTAGATGGCTCTGACTTTACAATACAATGCAATACATCTTTATTGTACACCAACAGTAAAAGATCTTAAAAACGAATAATGGTACCTTAAGCGATTTCTTCCAGGCAACCTTTGGATGGACAGAACAAGTAAATATAGTATTAGGTCTTTGTGCAGACCAGACGTGGCTGTCATTGTCAAGTTTTTTTATTTTATTTCATGTACAGTCTGCGCTATCTATAGAGTTTCTTGAAGAAAACTACTTTATTTTAAATCGTGTTTGGATAATCGGTCTTTATCTTTCACATACCAATGTAAACGTTGCATGTATACCAAATGTTTCGTTGAAAGAACGACATATTTTTTTTAAATTAATGTTGATGGACATTTAACACAGCGCCATCTAGTCCTAAACACAGCAGACCTAGTACTATGGGAACCAGATAATTACTAGAATACTCATATAATCAAATACTTATACGTTATGTACGTATTTTCGTCAAAATATGAAAACCTGTTGTAAAGCATTCATGTTGTCATGCTTAACAAGAAATTAAACAAATCAGACGCTCTCCTGATAGTAAGAGATAACGCCTATCCATGACCATTACAGTAGTAACCAGAACTTAGCACTTACTTACTGGCATTTATTTCTGAGCGCTACAGTGGGTCGGATGACACGTTAAATTGTTGGTCCCGGTTGTTCTATGTTTCTATAACAACAACCGTCAAGCCATGTAAGAGGCCTTCAGGTGGCACATTAACTCTGACACTAGGGCTGGCGACTCAGCCTATATGTACTTACTTACTTAGAGAGTTAGTCATCACTGAATTGGCGCTTAGTACTGTGAGACATTCGAAGAAGTGTCTCAATAGGCCTGTGATACTATTACAAAATGCTTTATTAACTTAAAGATGCTACGTTAAGCCAAAACCAAAGTCACCGACATAGCTCGCAAGGTTTACAAGTTAAAGTGGCGCAGGGCAGGACACATCGCTCGAAGAACTGATAACAGATGGGAAAGAAAGGTTCTTGAGGCGACCGCGAACCGGAAGACGCAGCGTAGGAAGGAGGAGGTGGGTAGGTGGATTATGGAAACCCAATTAAGAGGAAGACCTTCGTTCAGCAGTGGATGTCTCCAGGCTGATGATGATGCTACGTTAAAATAAGTGGAATCCCTGGCTGCTACTCTAGCGTGAAGCTGCAGTGCAGCAGCCACTTCCCCCAAATGTAACAGCAGCAACAATAAATATTTATATTCGTCAACAGCTTTGTCCTTACCGTTACGAAGGCCTCTTAATTGGGTTGCCATAATCCCCACGCTTGGCAGGCGGCTTGGGGATCGCAGAATGCTCACTACCGTAAACCGAAAGGATGCTGCTGCCCTTCCTCCAGTAGTTCTGGATGCAGTTTTACGGCAATCCTAGGTCAAGATATTGCATTTGGACCTGTTTAGGTATGTCCTAAAACTGCATCTACTGGAGGACGGGCAGCAGCGTCCTCTAGGTTAATGGAGAGCATTCTGCGATCCCCAAGCCGCCTAGCAAGCGTGGTGATTATTGGAACCCTCCTTTTTAAGGGGGAGGCCTTCGTCCAGCAGTGGACGTTTTCTGGCTGTTGTTGATGATGATGATATTGCATATTTACATGTAATAACTTTAAAAAAAAATTTTTTTTTTAAATTTATTTGTTTAATTATATATAAGTAATAAGTAAACAACTTGTCTCCAGAGAGGTGGTAGGGGCCCTCATAGACGCTGGCTTCGACCCCAATATCCGAACCGACAACGGGACAGCACTACACGAAGCTGCATGCTTCGCCAGAGCAGACGTGGTCCGCTTGCTGCTGAGGAGAGGGACGAATTTGAAGGCGAGAGACAGCAGGGGACGGACAGTACATGACATGCTAAAGGAACATTCCAAGGAGGCTACGAGGAAAGTGCGGGAGGCGATAAAAGGTAACTGCTGTGATATAAAGACCTGGTGGACCTGGGTATGTCCTACAACTGCATCCAGAACCACGGGAGGACGGGCAGCAACGTCCTCGTGGTTAACGGTTGTGAGGATTCTGCTATCTCCAAGCCGCCTGCCAAGCGTGGGAATTATGGCAATACTTTCCTATTTAGGGGGAGGCCTTCGTCCAGCAGCGGACGTCTTCGTCTTATGACATAAACTATTCAATTGTATGGAATTAGTTGTAATATTCTAAAATTGCCCAAATATTACACTGGATATTAAACTATGGCAACCCCTCCTTGTTAAGGGGAGGCTTTGGACGAAGGCCTCCCTCTCAATAAAGAGGTGTTGCCATGATCCCCACGCTTGGCAGGCGGCTTGGGAATCGCAGAATAGTCACCACCGTTAACCGAGAGGACGCTGCTGCCCGTCCTCTGGTGGGTCTGGTTGCAGTTTAAGGACATGCCCAGGTCCATCCTAAGGTTGCCTGGCAGATATCGCTTTTAGAGATAAGGCCACCAATAGTTAAACTAGTTCTAAGTACATTTTTCTGTTGTGATCATCATGACTTTAATCATTTCTTTTGGTGTGTACAATAAAACTTTATCTATCAAATAAAATGTACTTATCGAAATTAGCTCATAGGAAATTCTCAACGCTCTATTCTATAATACTCTTTGCGTGCCTGCGGGGCTAAAGTGGCTACTTTAGCCTCGGTACGCGGAGCGAAAGGAACCACTTCCTCCCCGCAGGCACGTAAAATCGTATACACACCACGGGAGCAAGTAAAGAAGCCTCAGATCTCATGTTTGTCACGCTTGGCTTCGCCTCGGGAGAAAATATACATGAGATCTGAGAAATTCTCGCTCCCTAGATGAGTAATCTATTATTACTCATAATCAACCATTTCATAATCCATTGCTGGACCTAGCCTACGCCCAGAGGGCGATATAATCATTTTTTTTAATTTGCAGAATTCGACAGGTGCCACAAAAGCTCATATGAAAGCGAGGAAGACTTGCCACCGTTTCCGGTGGTCCACGATTATAGTCCCACCGCCCCTGTGTAAGTTTTAGACTCTATTTAATTACTTGTAAAGTATCAAGTTGATCAGCATAAAGGACCTCCACAAGCGACGGATTTTACTTTAGCAGTTACTATTTTACTCGCTCTGGTTCATGAAGAACTGTGTGTCCTTGTCTTATTCGTCTGTAGACTCGATTCGTACGCATCGAATGGGTTGTATAGCGCCAAATTGATACTACAATTTATTTAGCTTCTTATACAGGGTTAGTTCTAATCAGTTAGATTTCAGTGTTGGCCCCATAGTAAAAGTTGTTTGTTTTGATGTACAGAATATGCCCTTATAAGGATCCTAACTGATCAGAACTAACCCTGTATATCTGAGGCAATTTATCTTGTCGTAGAAAGTAAATATATATAGCTTGGCATAAAAGTCATGAAACGGAAACTTTTTTTTTCTTCCTGGCAATATTGTGTGAATAATTACGTCAATGGGTGACAAATTAGTTGAGTCCATCTTCGTCTGACTTACTGGGTTGCCAGATTTTAGGAGTATTTGCGATAACCCTTTCAATAAAATAAAATAGTTTTTATTCAGGCAATATCAAACTCATATTATACAATTAAATTAAAACGAAGAAATTAAATTACAAACAAAAGGTAAATAATTACGTCTATGGGTGACCAATTCGTTGAGTCCAACTTCCTCTGACGTACTGGGCTGCTAACATTTAGGAGTATTTGCGATAATGGAGTTATAATAAATAATAAATAAAATAAAGTTGTTTTTATTCAGGTAATATAAAACCCATAAAATCAAATAAAATTAAATGAAGAAATTAAATTATTAACAACCGGGCCCTGTTTTATAAAGCTACAAGTCTTGTACTTGTAGTGAAAAATTGGCTACACAGCAAAAAAATATTGAGTACGGCGTTTTCTATAGCTAAAAGAGAACCAGTGTACAAACTATAAGTACAAGCGCTTGTGTATAAGTTAAAGACAAACCATCTACCTGTAACTGGTAACGTGTAGCTACTGCTACAAGAAGCTAGTACGATTGTAAGCTTGTTCTTGTAGCTTTATGAAACACGGCCTAGGTATATAATATGCGTTGGCATAGTCATTTCTTATTTATGGTGCGCAGTCTGGTGACATTTCTCCACGTATTTAAAATTTGACTTTTCGTGTATTCACTCAACCCATTATTATATTGTTTTTGAACATCTCAACTCACCCCAAAAGAAAGCTAGATCTAATGACGTCATTGAGATCTGGAACCGTTGTTAGAGGAACATGTCCGACGCACTGCAGTAATGCGCTTTCTTCATAAGGATGCGGAACGAATTATTGTAGGTACTGCACCCTTATGGTGTGATACGTCTTTTGCTTATAATAGGCTAGATGACTGGTTTTTTTTATTGCCCTATTAAAATGTAGCCCATAAATATAGCTGATTAATGAAAAGAAAATGAAAATCTGATCATAAATAAGCAAATTATAAGCATTTTAATATCATGCTAGGCAGAGAGAAGAAACAGCAAATCGTGACGTCACTTCTCAGTACGCCATATAAATTCTAATCTGACAAGTAAGGCGTGACGTCGTTTTTTGTTTTGTGGGAAAGGGACAGAGTTGTCTCTAACAAAAACTTTAAACCCTCATATATCAGAACATTATTAACCGATTTAAATTATTTTTTCAGTAAACTTATTATATTTACTTAAATTCTTCATCAAAGCTATTGGTTTCAACAATATAAACATCAGTCATCTAGCCTATTATTCCACAGCTAACATGTGTAAAGCCACAAACAATAGGCTTTAAAAAGAGTTTTTTGACTTTAGTGCTAAAACTGGAGAAACGGCGCGCGAACATGTTACACCTGATGGACAGGGTCCTTCGTTCACGTTCCATATCTGTGTCGCCAGTTTACTATGGATTGATTTCTTTCCTTATTTGCCATGCTATATATTGTGCGGTAGGATTAGGTAGATGCGTAGAAATCAAGTATATAATATAGATGTGTGCCTTAAAAAATCGTCTGTGGTGGTCCTAAGTCAGTTGAAGAATTGTTTAGTAACAAAGAATACACAGAGTTTAATGGACATACATACGTTTTAGAACAGTTAACATTCATTCAGCTGACTTGAAAACTTTTCTGTAAAATCAAAATTCCTGTTTATACCTATTTGCATTTAGAAATTGAACAAAACTCTGAACGATTGGAATCACGCGCAGCAAACTGTACTATCTAACGTGTGTGCTGGTTATTAATATCGCAATGATATACTATCGCCATAAAACAACCACACATGGTTACTAAACATTATTTGCTCAATTTCTTAATGGCAAGTTATTTGAAAATGATAAAACTTCACATAGAATAAGTCATTCAACTTCCATCACATGTCATGGTGTGGGTTCTATTCAATCTAAGATCTATTATATCCTATTATGTAACATACTAACATTGCATGTACCAAACATTACCGAGAAGGGTCGTCGAGTAAACGCTTTGCGGTGTCTGATATGCTCTAAAATCTGTCGTTCAAAGGGATCCTCCGGTATATAAGCGCGTACCTGTAATTACTCTAAAGATTCCGCGCGAGAGGGCTCTAAACATTCGGTTTTAATTGGAGTACGTAAACCCCCGCTCTCGACCTTTGAACTCCAATTGCTATCTTGGGGGCTCTCTTTCTGAGCTTTTTTACTTTTTTTTATTTATTTAGTAATCAATACTGGGGCTTTTATAGCGTATTTTTGTTTTGTCGTCTTGCTTATTGTGAAATTTCGCAATATTTTTGTACCAAAATAACTAAATGACAAAAAATATCTACAAAGCATCTTTTAAATAATGAATGAAAAACAAAAAAAGGTAAAAAAATACATTCAGTGGTTGTGCCTCATTAAAATCTTCCGTGTCTTTGATTTTGCGAGAACTGAAAACGGCCAGCGGAGATGTCTGTAATGTTAGGAAAAGATTCCCCGCGCCGGCATCCTTTGATGGGCTGAAGTTCCTAGTAAAATGGGAAGTTATTCAAATAAAAACACCTCAGACGCCTGCAAAAAGATAAACTGTTCAAATAAATTTAGCGATGTTGTATTAAAATACGATGAAATTTATGATTAATTACGTTAATTACGTTCTTAAATTTTTTGTAAAGGTAATTATGTAATTCGTATAGTATATTTATCTGTATTTTGTAATGTTTTAATTTGCAGGTCTATTATTAAAGCATCAGCTAGTATCTCGCTTGGCATTAAAAAACAGGCTTATTTAGATAGCATAAAAATGAATGAAGAAAAAGTGACTAACGCTCATAATTCTTTACCATCACCAAAAAAAATATCAGTACCAAAAAATTCCAGCAAAGATTGTAATTCAAATTCGAATCAATCTATAAATTCCGATATTCCGCGTACGGATAGCTTTATCACGAAAAAGAGAGATGTACAAAAGTTAATTAAAGGTCGCGGCGCTGAAATAGTAGCTTCAAAGCAGTTTGTTAACCACTGTCAAGTACTCACAGAACTTCAAACTCTTCACTCCAATATTGTTAAACCAATAGATAAAAACAGCCAATATTCTAAAGAACAGACAAAACATAAAAAAATTGAGAGATCGAACGTGTTTAAAATAATGTCTACTATGTGGCCTCAATTGGATAATGAAGTTTATTCCAGGCCGTCTAGGCAGGACAGTAAGGATAATAAAAAGAAGCCCATACCTTTGCCAAAACCAAAACTAAACCTAGAAAACGATTACGACAACGTCTATGAAATAAAATCTAACCGTTTACAACTAACTCCATCCCAAGAGCCCGTGTATTCGCAAAATACCTTTGGATCTGACGAACTCATATATGCAAATACAAATGCCTTAGAGGAGCAGATTTATCAGAATCCGTTCAGAATACCCATTGAATCCGAACAAATATATGAGAACTTGCTGAATTTAAATATATCTGATGATGTAAAGGCTAACACACCCGCTGTTGAAACAGAAAATGACTACACATGTATGATGTCCCAGATAAATTCTGTCAAGACTTACAAACATGATTTTATGAGTACAAAGAAACTCGATGGTAGCATGTGTGATAATATAGCAACAACGAACGATCAAAGTTACGACAATTACACACATATGTTGCCAACAGTGCAAATTAATAATGACATTTATATGCCTATGGCGGTGAAAGATATTCCTGATAGTGATATCTACACGCATATAATGACCAAAGTAGAATCTAATAATGAAATATACCCGATTACGAACATCGTAAACCATGATACTAATGATTCAGCTACACAGGATGAAGATCCAGAAAATATTTATTTACCAATACGCAGAGAAGAGATTTATTTACCGACGAATGGAAAGCTATATCGAAGAATGAGTTGTGCCGACTTTCGCTATATGGCTAGAAAATGCGCATCATCTGAATATATTGATATGACATCTGATGTGAAATTTCGATGTCAAGAATCGAAGTACCATAATAATCGTGTTAAATCCATTCCAGATAGCTTACATTTCGGATTACATAGCATGCATATAAGAGGAGTTTCGGGATGTCTTTTTGAAGATTACGACGATAGATATATTTATGAATTAAATCCTAATGCTATCTCCAAAAATATATATCCGTTTACTAAGAAAAAACAAGATATATTAAAAATGCCTTGCTATTGTAAAGATTTATCGAAATGTAATGTAGAAAATAGTCAAATTCTTTATTTCAGCTGTGAAAAGGTATGTCCTGACAAAGACGATTCTGGGTACACCTTGGTTGAAGACCGGTTGAATCCTTCTAAATCTTATAAAGTTAGAGGTGCTGTTGGTAATAACATGGTCTTGAAAAGATTAGATAACGCTGAATCTTCTCCGGACGAAACGTCTACAAATCAGTTGGATTTAAATGACAGGAGAGTTACATACTTAATGAAGAAAAAATTCAACCATATAAAGCAACTAGTGATCGATTGGTAAAATTAAATAGTAAAAATTTATAACTAAGTTGGTGCTGGTGTTTACAACTAACTTTCTGTTCCATTTCCTAACCAGTTCACTTGTTTACTTCATTGTCTTTAATTTTAATTTATGATTTATTTTTCATTTTTGCTGCTTTATGTGTTTTACAGGATGGCCCCAGAGACCCAGAAAAAATCTAACATAAATGACAGCTTTATACCACCTTCATCGTCCCTAACAAAAAGTCATCCTCAAAGTTTTGTCAAAAAGCTTGCTTCTAAATGCTTGGGCCTCAAAGCAAAATTTAACTCTGCTCCTAATATTTCTAACAACGCAGGCACGGATTCGGAAGTTGATCTTGCGTCTAAATCAACCAATCAAAAAAGCAACACTAACACCTTGCTTATAGGAAATAGCAAGTTTTTCAAAATTCTATCGAAAAAGGAAGAGTCTGGTGAAATTTTATGTAACGATGAGTTTGATACGATATCGTTAGATCGACTAGGGACCCTCAACAGAGATTCTGTTGTAAATAGAAGCAACAGAAGTTGTCCCGGATTCAAAACATCTTTACCTAACATATCTGAAAATAATGAGCTTAGTGATCACGAGTCTATCGCAGAATCAGTGGTTATTACTGAAATAGGCTGTGATACATCTAACAATAAGTTAGATAATCTAAATGAAGCTATTAACTACAGTACAAATCTTAATATATTTGAACCCAGAGAACGAACGTCTATCATTTCTAGTGCATCGGCAGATTCAACTCATTTAATTAATGAATGTTACGAATCCTACGAATTTGATAAAACTGAGGACATCTTAAAAATTAACTCTTTTCCACGTCCTATTCCTAGGCCTACTGTAACAAGTAGACGTGAAGACGATAGTATGATTTATGAAAATGTAATGAACCTTAGGTCAAAACCGACCCCGGCAGCCAGAACGCATATTCCAGTAAAATTACCTTTAGACGAAGTAGAAAAAAAAGTTTTATACGAAAACATTGCCATCTTAAAAAAACCGGAACCGCCTAAAAGAACTATTTTGCCATCACAAACAAGTGGGTCAGACAGAGATAGTTCACGTTCACGTAGCGTCAGCAGATCTTCTACTTCATCTGATTCAATGGCAGATGAAACAAATTTAGAAGACATTTTACTCTCACAAAAATCGAAATCTTTTAGACATGGGCAAGTACCAATTTACATCTCAGATTCTTATAAATCAGAAGTGCATCGAACTCATTCTACCGTTTCTGATTCGTCTGATGCAACTGAAGCTAGCGCAATGGAAAATGTGGATTGCAGTGCTGAATCCATGGATGATAAAGCTTTGTATTTGTCTATGACAGGAACATTACCTAGCAAGAAGTCGAATACCGAACCGAAAAAAGTACTGTTTAGACACAAAACATTTACGAACATTGAAGTAGATAGGAATTCTGTTAAAGTAAAAGATTTACCGCGATGGAATAATGAATTTTTAAAGGAGACTCTAGCTCACTATCACATTAGAGGTACAGGTCATTGTATTTATAACGCACCGACCGTTAAAGAGTTTATATACATTTTTAATCGTGATACATTGTACAAAGACGTCCCACCTTTTACTAAAATGGCAAACGACAACAGAGACAGTTATTTTGAAACGGCTATATGCTTTTGCAGACCGAGACCTCCAAAACACCATAGTAGTGCGGAAGATTTATTAGAAAGATCTCCACAACAAGTCGAAGAAAAAGTAAATATAGATCTAGAAGCTTTGAAACGTAGACGGGAAATTTTTGCGACTTCGTTTAAATGCTTTTGTGACGCAGGAACGTGTACATTTCATTCAACTCACCGTGAAACACTTAATGATTTTGTTGTTAAGTTTTCCGCGATAAAGAAAAGTATTTCAACACCAGACATCACTTTGGACTCTTCTTTTTCGACCGTTCCTAGACCAAATTTACCAAAAAATTATTCTGTACCAAATAATCTTGAAGAGCCTTATGCTGTTGTTAGTGTTGAAGATATCATAAACAGAACAAGTAAACCAATCAGACAAAATGACGACGGTGAAACTTATACCATTATGTCACATTCTTCTACATTGTCCTCGTCGGCATCTCGTATGTACTCGATAAAGGACATTGCAGAGGTGATCTCTCTAAACAAATCCTCGTCGACAGCTTCCACTTTGTCTAATGCTTCCGATATACATTTGCCTGTACGAAAATCGAGCTCCTCGGAATACTCAGGGCAATGGTCGCTGCAATCGTGCAATTCCAACATAACAATCAAATCTGACGCGTCATTCAAAACTTGTCTCGAGGAATCTTCTGACGAAGATTCCGACGGTACCTTGCACTCCGACGATGAATCCGACACGGAAACTATTAAATCCGACATCAGCACCGCGAGAAGACCTTGGGTACATAGTGATTCTTTTCGATTCGGAAGCAATACTAACACTAAACCAGATATAGAGACCATCGTCGAAGAGAGTCACAGTTCCTTCGAAGAGAAATTCGAGTCAATGTCTTCGAAATTCGAAAGTGGGATAAGCGTGGAAGGATCGGAAAGTTCGTCGTCGGGGGGTGAGGATGATAGTGGTGTTCCGAGGGGTGGGGATGTGTCGCTTGGTGCTTCGCTTGAGCGGGGTTCGGTGTCGGGGGGTGTTCGCAGCGGGTCTGGCCGCCGGCGGTGGGACGACTTCGAAGGCACGAGCGAAGGCGACGCGCTCAGCATTTCTAGCGCTGCGTCTAGCTGTGCGCCGCTGCATCTGGCGCATCATCACGACTACAGCAAAGTTTCGGTGAGTTTTACAATTCCATTGATTTTATAGCGTATAAATTACCTATTCGTCAGGTTATAATCTTAATTCAAATGAAGCCACGTGTGATCTTTTCGATGACTTGACATAAATCTTCCAGAATCGTCTTAAATCTTATATTTGAATGCAGGCTGTTTTGTTTTGTATAGAAATCATGTTTGTACTACGACTAGAAGATTTACTCCCGAAAACGCTTCTAAACATTCGAAACACAATCAATATACCTGTAACTTCAATCATATCATATTCAGTGCAAGCTAATACGTGCTCTATTTGTATAGCATAGTGTGTCGATATTCCACTGCAGTGTTGAGGCCCAGGCGTAGCCAGCAGGAGTTGCGTGATGTTAGCAAGCCCTACAGTGGAAAATCGACATATTATACTGTTATATACAAAAAGAATACCTGGACCTTGGACCTGGGTATGTCCTTAAACTGCAACCAGACCCACCGGAGGACGGGCAGCAGCGTCCTCTGGGTTAACGGTGGTGAGCATTCTGCGATCCCCAAGCCGCCTGCCAAGCGTGGGAATTATGGCAACACCCCTCAATAGGCATGATGACTACTAATTATTTACTACCTCATAAAAAAGCTGATCATCAATAGAGCCTATCAATGAAAACAAAATTTAAAATAATTCAAAAATAAATAAGTTCTAAGTATTTTAATTTCAAGCTAGACAGAGAGCACGCTATACTGAGCTATGACGTCAAGCCTCGGGCGCGGCATACAAATGCTATATTAGCGCGTGCTTTGCGAGAAAGGGATAGAGCATACCCTCTCTATCCCCACCTAAAACTTTAAACGTTCGTATGTCAGTGATTTATCAGCCAATACAATTTATTTTTTCAGTATGTGTAATGTATTTAGTTATATTCATCACTAAGCCTGTTATTTGTCATAAATTAAAAATTAGGCCACACGCCTATTGGGAGGCCTTCGTCCAGCAGTGGACGTCTTATGGCTGACAACGAATACAAAAATAATACAAATTATCTTGCACTAGATATGACATGCATGATTGTAGTTATATGTGTAATGTTATATACGTACTACTAATATGTTCGTTTTGGTTGAGCACTGCAATTTATTTTTTTGTAAACCGTATTTAAGCTTTCCTTAATAAATATCAATTCAGATCGCGTGCTGTCTAAACCTATGTTTATTGCGTGTAACCCTTTGTCATTGTGCAGGACATCTTTCAGTTAATTGGTTGTGGGAAAAATACCACTAATTAATAGCAATCAACGCTATTACTCTTAAGAATCAAGCGTTGAGCTGCGACAATGCATTTTGTCTCATGACTTTAAACTATGCGTACCTACACTTAGCAGTACACGGATTAGTTTAATGTCATCATCATCAGCCCGGAGACGTCCACTGCTGAACGAAGGCCTCGCCCTTAGACCGCCACACTGTACGTCAACCTATTATTTGCATCCACGTGTTGCCCGCGACTTTTACAATGTCGTCGGTCCACCTAATGGGAGGCCTTCCTACGCTGCGTCTTCCGGTTCGCGGTTTAATTTAATTTTAAATTTAAATTTAGTGGATTTTTTGAAATATTCCACTATTCTATATTGTTTTGGACTTGATTTCATGTCTATGTATTCTTGTTTCGATTTTACAAAGAGTAAAATATATATAGGCGGATAGATAGGCGGGTTTTCGACTGGACCGCTTTTCTTCGCGAGATCTTTAGGCACTCCTCAAACCCCAAAACTATGTTGCGGACCACCAATTTGTGTACACATATTACAAACAGCAATACTTGTAATAAACGACGTTTTGTACGATCAAATATAATTAAACTTTGACTGGCCATTCAGCCTACTAAAATTTACTCAAAATTCTACCTCTGTACCTACCGAGATCCACCAATATGAACAACTTCTACTATGGGCCAACCCTGAAATCGCGAAAAAAAACAGCTGTTCATTCATTTTGTCCAAGGTTGAATGAACTTTTTGTATGGAACAGCTGTTTTTTTCCCTCGATTTTAGGGTTGGCCCCATAGCAAAAGTTATTCATAATGATCGAGTACATACAATACATACCCTTCAGTATTGTTGAACCTTTTTGTTACACGTTGTATAGACGCATGAATTGACAATGACAATGTTTTACATTGAATTTAACGATTTTAACTTAATAAGCGCAAAAAACAAGAATTTCTCAGTGTTTTAGAAGAAGTCATGTTATGTTGTATCTACGAGTAACTTGCTATCCAACATACTACGACAAAGCAATAATTCCACAAATACATAAGACAACCTGGAGAAAAAAGTGGCTGATGTCTACAAAAAATAAAAATACTGAAGAAAGAACTACGAAAGAAAATTATAATTGAACTTTTTTTTCATCACACTTGCTCGTAAAGTGGATCTTATTGCATCGGTTTTAGGTTCATAATCCAAGCTATTACGCACGCGTGCTTTTTACTTTTCATTACGCCACTTGTGCTATAATAGGTATAACCCGATAAAGTCAAGTTTGTACGTGACTGCAATTAGACGTATATATACGAAGCACTCTCAATATAGCCGGGTAATACTTACAGTTTTTTTGTAATACCAACAAAGAGTTCTTATGCCGCTGAAGTAAATGTCAACCTGCGCGCGCATTGCTGGTTTGGGCGCCATTTTCCTCAAATGTTAGTTGACGTTTTCGCTGTGTGGTTGAATATTATCAAAAAAAGTTTGTTTTTTCCTCGCAAGTGTGACGAAAACAGTCGTATGGAACTCTTGTGCTATTAGTAATTACGCTCTCGGCTTCCTTATCGCGCTCGCCTGCGGCTCGCGCGCATAATACCGCCTCTAGTGTAATGACCAACATAGCACACTCGTATCATAATGTACTAATATAGATCATAATAATCATAGTTCAGTGCTTTTGTGTGTTGTCTGTACAATTTGGGCTTAGTAGTGTACGTTAATAGTATACGACACTACTGGTACTGGTAGTGCGGCTGGTAGTGTCGTAGCCAAAAAACGAAAAAAGTAACATGATTTCTTGTTTTTAATTTAATTAATGCGGGCTAATAATGAAAGCAAACACGATAATAATTGAATTACTCATAATTAACGATAATAGCGTTTTACCCAGTGACCTGTTGCGCGACCTATCAGTGACCCAGTCACGCACCGTGTAGCCATAATGCTAGTAAAATATTACTTGTCGCGTTGTTTGTTTGGGCCAGTCACGGAACGAAAGTTATGATTATCATAAACAGTTTTAAAATAAAATTTAAACTTATAAAATTTAATTTATCACTGTAAAAGTAAGTACCTACGAGGGCCGTTCAATAAAAAGTGAGAATGAGTATGTTGCCGGTAACTTTTATTAAATGTTATTATTTTTTTTCGATATAGTCGCCTTTTAGCGTAATACACTTGGAATATTTTATTTTCTAAGCTTTAAATTCCTATCTTAAAAAACTCTTCATCCCGAGTACCTAAAAACTCCTGTACTGCAGCGACTACTGCTTCATCATTTTCGAACCTCTGTCCTCTCAGAGAATTCTTCAACCTCGGAAATAGATAGAAATCACTAGGGGCAAGGTCGGGTGAATATGGAGGATGTTCAAGTATTTCGAAGCCAGGATCACGAATTGTAGCCATAGCAACGACGGACTTGTGAGCCGGGGCATTCTCTTGATGGAACAAAACCATTTTTGCTACTTTGCCTCGCCGTTTCTCGCGTATTTCGTTACGCAATGTTTTTTATTTGTTCGGCATACAAAGAGCCGGTTACAGTAGCTCCATGGTCGAGATATTCTATCATGACCACCCCTTTACTATCCCAGAAAAGAAAGCCCATGATCTATCCGGCGGAACTACTCGCCTTAAATTTCTTAGGAGTTGGAGATGATGATCTTTTCCAAGTCATAGATTGTAATTTTGTTTCAGGATCGTAATGGTGAAGCCATGTTTCATCCATTGTTATGAATCGAGACAAAAAACGATCACGATTTTTCACAGATACTTAATAACCGCACGCAATATATTTTTTCCATTTTCGACAACACGCTACGACTGACTGCGAACAAAAGGCTTCCATTTTTTTAAAACAAAATATATTCAAAATTATTTCCTTTTTTTAATCTTATCAATATTCCAGCTTTACCAGCCAGTATTTACTTCCTTTCCAAAGAGTTTCTACCTCATTCTCACTTTATAATGAACGCCCTACGTACATAGGCTAACTAGCTAGCCTCAGAATCAGATTTAATGTGCCGCCCTAAAGTAAAATTAAGTATTAAGTTTAAGTCTAAAATTAAATTACTTCATTTACTAAATTTAATTCCACTTACATGGTTTGGCGGTTGTTGCTATAGGGACAAACAACTGGAACCAAATATTTTACGTGTAATCCAACCCACAGGTAGCGCTCAGATGAAAATGACAAGAAAAAAAAACACTGAGTTTTTTGAAATGTTATATTTTCTTTAGCAATTAGGGGCTGAAAAACAAGAAATGACAGACATGTCTACAGTATACCTAGACTAGTAGTTTACCTCTAGAGGCATTATCCAGGAAGAAAATAGGGAAATACATTTTTATGGAGGCTCGGAGACCGTGTCCCTCTTGACATTGATGATCTATTCGAACCATACGTAATGCTACGCCACGACCGCTATATTATACGCCACGACCGCTATATTATACGCCACGACCGCTATATTATTCCTAATACCTACTATCAAAACTATTAACAGTACGGTATCGATAGTGGCGCACAAACGATAGAAAAAGAGACGGAGACATATTTGTTAATACTATAAAAGTCTAGGTTATTCAAATTTCTTTAAATGACCAAAATATTCATAAAGAAGTTAAACGTCCTAATGTTGGTGTTAAGTCCGATGCTTAATTAATTTCTTTCACATTCATAACGTTCAGTGCTTAATCAACAAGAATTATTTGTTACATGAAGCCGATAGTACATAAGGCGATGCAAGATCGTGAATTTAACTCGTCCAGCGAATGTCAACGTCGATGGCATTTTGATAATTCGTATAAAACAAAACTCCTTTCAGTCGTTCTGTTAGAGTTGTGATTCTACTTGAATTAAAACTCTTTCAAATCAAATCATTCATTTATTTATAAGTTGTGAAATAATAAAACGGTATTTAACTGAATTTAACTAAACGACCGTCAAAAACCGTTACCATTTGTTTTTGCTAAAAATTGTTGATGGGCAGGCCTGTGTAATAAAGAAGATGCCGTATGTAGCTTTTGCTTATTTCAAACCTGATATTTTGTTAAGAGTTGAGTACCAAATTGCTAAGGTGACTGCAGGTGCGACATTTTTGTTTAAATTTGCGCTTGGATTTTATCAGGAGCCGAGTACTAAACTGCACACAGACAACAAAAGTAGATACCAGAGAATTTACTGGACGTGAAGAGAATTGACGTCTAATATGGGTGACGAGCGCAGTGCAGTGCGGCGCAGGATTGTGTTCATCATCATCATCTCATCATCAGCCCGGAGACGTCCACTGCTGAACGAAGGCCTCCCCCTTAGACCGCCACACTGTACGACAACCTGCCATTTGCATCCACCGGTTACCCGCAACTTTTACAATGTCGTCGGTCCACCTAGTGGGAGGCCTTCCTACGCTGCGTCTTCCGGTTCGCGGTCGCCACTCAAGAACCTTTCTTCCCCATCGGTTGTCAGTTCTTCGAGCGATGTGGCCTGCCCATTGCCACTTCAACTTGCAAACCTTGCGAGCTATGTCGGTAACTTTGGTTCTTTGGCGAATATCCTCGTTCCGGATTCTATCGCGCAAAGATTCGATTGTCGTTTCGATTATCGATTCTGTTCACAAGTTCACAATTCTGGCACTGCTACTGTTGTAGGCAGGCGTCATGCACCACCAGGCGAACGTCTCGTTCGTCTCGTCGCTCCATTGCATAAAAAAAAGGAACGATACATTTGACACACTTGGTTTATATATATGGTTTGACGAAATGTGTCTTTTTAACAGCCGGAAGACTTCCACTGCTGGACGAAGGCCTCCCCCTTAATAGGGAGGGTCTGCCATAATCCCCACGCTTGGCAGGCGGCTTGGGGATCGCAGAATGCTCACCACCGTTAACTAAGAGGACGCTGCTGCCCGTCCTCCGGCGGTTCTGTATGCAGTTTTAGGACATACCCAGGACGAAATGTGTATGTGTGTGTAACCGCGATTATGATTTGCTCATGTATGCTCTATATTTTGTTGGCGGTACTGATGCGTCAATATTGAATTGAATCTGTGTTTTTCTCTGATTCAAACCGTTGAAGTTCTGAAACCCTGGTCGCCTCGTGTACGGACAGCCTTACACATGCGCAAGAGAAAGTATGAATAATGTCGTGCGTTTAAATTCCAAGATTAATAAGAAACGTGAGAAAAGTCGTAAACGACATCAGTGCGCTTAATACTTCCCACGTGGTAGCTGTGTCAAAAGTATTTCTGTTCTTGTTAATGACTTCACTTGAATGTACATAATTAAGAGTAGACCAATTTCTCGAGGCACAATCACGAATAGGTACTTGTTACATGCTGTTGTGCTGCCCTTAAATCCTATATGACGTTCTTTTTCTGGAGATAATACCAAAACAAATATGAGTTATTTAAAAAATCAAGTTCAAATGTAGGTAATGAATATGTATGCGCGCGGATGAATAATAAACGAAGTTATATGGCGACAATCAAAGAAAGGAAAATGAATGGGCAGGACTCACGCTTCTTCTCGTTCCGCGACGGAAGATCCAGGAGCGTCCACTTCACGAAGCACTGAACACCTTCACTAGCTTTCAGTTCTCAATAGGCTAGGAATCACACGATCAACAATAGTCAAATATTTATGCAAATAACTCCGGAGCACCAGCGAATAGCGGCCATTGAATTTGGACCGAGTAGTTGTAATGTCGACGTAGTTACGCGACTCGCGCGGGTGCGTGAGGGTATTAATAGGGACGTAAAGAGAGGATGAGGGTAGGATAAAAATGAATTGGACATATTGACTGTCACCATTTTAACTAACACGCATAAAGTATTCTATAACTTTGTATAAGAAGTTTAGCGTAAACATCCCCCCCGCCTTGACAGGACGTAGGCCTTCAATAATACAAGGCGCATACGAAAATAAAGGTCACTTCGGTACGCCTACTTAAGATGCGTTAAGAAGTAACAATATTTAAAAACTAAGTGCGTACAGTACTAAAGTGTCAGTACTCAAACACAAATAGCTAATCTATTAGAGATAGCCAATACTTAAGTTAAATATTAATTATAAGTTAGCATTTTATTACTAAACACTTATAGCTAAATTAGAGTTGTGGACTGTATAATTTTATTGAGTTGGTAAAGGATAAACCTTAACTACCGGTCGACGATAAATCCCACTCCTCGTACGGACATCCACGACTCTCACGACCGAATCTTTGCCTTCATACGTTCGTTCGATCACACCGATAGGCCAGTCAAGAGGAGCACTGTTCTCCGACTCGAGCAGAACGACAGTTCCTTTCTTGATAGAAGCAGTATGCTTCGTCCATTTATTTCGTACTTGAAGAGTGTGGAGGTATTCGACCTTCCATCGCTTCCAGAACGATTGGACCAAGTGATCAACAATACGTTTTTTACGCAAAAGATTGACGTTCACGTCAGATAAATCTTCCGAGGGTAGTGATTTCAGAGGAGTAAACACTAAAAAGTGCGCGGGGGTCAGAGCTAATGGTTCCGCGGGGTCACTACTCAGCACAGACAGAGGGCGTGAATTCAGTAGTGCTTCTATCTGAGTAAGCACTGTCAACATCTCCTCATAGGTCAAGAGCTGGGTTCCCACTACTTTCGCGAGAATAGTCTTGACTGAACGCACGTTAGCTTCCCAGATTCCACCCATGTGAGGTGCCGAAGCGGGATTAAGCTTGAATTCGATGCGATTATCGCGCAACTCGTTCGCGAACCTGTCGCGATACTCCTCAGAGTCAAGTAATTGATACATATTTTCGAGGTAAGACTTAGCACCTATGAAGTTCGTTCCCCGATCAGAGTAAATCGTACTCACAGGACCTCGCCTTGCAAGAAAACGTCGAAAGGCGTTAAGGAACGATTCCGTACTAAGAAACGGAGCTAACTCCAGATGGATGCTTTTCGTTACGAGGCAAACAAACAAGCATATGTACGCACGTACGGTGCGTACACCTCGACCACGGTGTAGAACTACTGCCAAAGGCCCGCAGTAGTCAGTACCAGTGTGACAAAAGGACTTAGCCTCATTAACCCGACAAGCAGGCAAGCTAGCCATCATTGGAAACTCATTTGTCGGTCGCACTCGAAAGCAGATGTTGCATTTCTGCACACGAGTTCGTACAATGCTACGCGCCGACATAATCCAATATTTTTGTCGCAACAAGGATATAAGCAGTTGTGGTCCAGTATGCAAGTTTTTGCAGTGATAATATTCAATTATCAAGTTGACGATATGGTTGCGACGCGGCAACAGAATAGGGTGTTGACTATCATATCCAATATCGGCATTAGTCAAACGACCACCGACGCGCAAGATATCATTATCATCAACGAATGCGTTGAGCTTACGAAAAGCTGGCGGCAATTGTTTACCCGCCTTGCATTTAGCAATTTCATTGGCGAAATGCACGCTTTGAAGATCTTTAATGATTGCAAGTTCTGCAATATCAAAGTGGGAAATGTTAAAGTTTGTCGGTAATATTCTAACAAAACGAAGGACGTAGATCACTATCCGAAGCAATCTAGTCCAAGTGGAGACTCGATTCGCGAGCTCACACAGAGGGGTAAGAGGTGGGGCAGACGAATCCGTCGTCACCATCACACTCACTTTAGCTTCAGGAATATCATCTGAAGTACTGAAGTCATTATTCAGCGGCCAATCAGAGCGAGGCTGATAAGCAAACCTAGGTCCGTTAAACCACAATGGATGCACGATCAACTGAGCGGGTGTTAAACCACGACTCAAGCAATCCGCTGGGTTATCCTGGCCGGAAATATGATGAAAATGACTCGGGTCAAGATTTTCTTGAATTTGTGAAACTCTATTCGCGACGAAAGTCTGCCAGCGAGTAGGCGTAGCATGAATCCATGCAAGAGCTACCTTGCTATCGGTAAACGCGTAAACGGAACACGACGGCAAAGAGTAGGTATCAATTACCACTCGCATTAACTTGGCAAGAATAAGATTCGCGCATAGTTCCAATCGAGCGACAGTGACTAGCGTTTTAGAGGGTGCAACCCTAGACTTTGCGCACACTAGGTTGACCACGGTATGATCACGATGTGGAAAATACACGTGAATATACACCACACCTCCGTATGCGGCCTCTGAGGCGTCAGCGAAGCCCAGTAGGGATATGACGCAATCGTCAGCAACACCGACGTGCCGCGGCAGCTTGACGTTTTGCAACAACGGCAACTCAGACTCAAAACTTTGCCACAATTTAATAATGTTCGGATTAGGTGTTTCGTCCCAGTCCACATTTTGATCCCAGAGTGATTTAACCACTAATTTGGCAAGCAGTGTAACGGGCGCAATGAATCCAGTCAAATCCCACAAACGAGCAATACGGGAAAGAATATTCCGTTTTGTACATGAGCGTGGCTCGAGGTTGACACTAAACGTGAAGACATCTTCGGCCGGCAACCAATGCAATCCTAATATTTTTAACTGATCAGCAGGACTGAACTCCACGGCCTCGGAAACACGATGGTCGGAAGGAATGCTTTCCATTACCTCAGGTGAGTTGCTCGAAAACTTAACTAAGTCGAATCCCGCAGTAGCAAACATTTTTATTAACTGATCGGATAATTCGACGCCGTCTGTTTCAGATAAGCAACTTGTAGCTAAATCGTCCATGTATATGTCCCGTTGTGCAACGCGGCTCGCGGTCGGGTAGCGAGCGTGTTCATCTATAGCCAATTGGCGAACTGACCGCACGGCTAAGAATGGGCTACAACATAACCCGAAAGGAACACGCGTCATTTCAAATATTTGAATAGGATCATTAGGATCAAAACGGTACAACAATCTTTGAAAACGCCAGTTGTTGTCATTCATTAGTATTCTTAAATACATTTGCCGAATATCGGCACTTACGGCAATAGGCAGTAATCGAAACCGCAATAAAATTTGGAACAAATCATTTTGTAAATTCGGTCCAGTATATAGGATGTCATTTAACGACACTCCATTTGACGTAGCACTACTCGCGTCTAATACTACACGTAAACGCGAAGTCAGTTTATCTGTCCGCACGACCCCACGGTGAGGTATTACGTAATGCGGAACATTAAACTCAGACGCAACGTTATCGATCGCTCGCAAGTATCCCTTATCTAAATATTCACGAAATACATTGTCGTATTCTTTTTTAATAGACTGATCAGTCAACAATCTTCGCTCGAGTGATAAATACCTACGCTCCGCAGTATGCATCGAGGTACCTAAGCATGACGCATGTGTTTTAAACGGCAGCGATACCACAAAGCGGCCGGCATCATCGCGTCGTGTCGTACTCGCATAGAACTCTTCGCACTTCTCTTCGTCCGGAGAAAACTTGTTATACGCAGTAGGTACATCTTCTAACTCGAAAAACTTACTTACGCAGTTCTCGAGCGATTCACCTATCGTGCAATAAGAGCGGACAACATTGCCTACACTATTATGTACCGGAGCTTGACCTACAATAATATAGCCTAACAAAGTTTCAATACCTACCGGTTCTCCTGCATTACGCGAAACAGTGTTCGGGCGCAGTACACGAGCGAACAAATCGGAGCCTAATATTAAGTCGACGCTAGACGGTGAGCTAAATCGGCTATCAGCTAAAGGCAGATTTTGCAAGTAATCGAGTTGCGAGGTATCAATTGATGATACCGGAAGCACATCCGTAATCCGACTAACTACTAGCGGTTGGATAGTAAACTTCACCTCGTCATTATGGCGAGATCTTAAAGTAAGGCAAGTTATACCTTCAATGGGATTGGTGACGTCACCAACCCCGGAAACGTATTTACTCGCAGTCGAGTATAGCGGCAGGTTCAAACGCCTACAACATTCGGTTGTAATAAAGTCGCGTTGCGACGCGCTGTCAATAATCGCACGTACTAGATGAATATTTCCCATTACATCAACAAAGTGACATTGCGCCGTACCTAAAAGGACGGAAGTCGCGGGTTTAATATCATCGGTACCGTTGACAGCAGCGCACTTAATACCTACAGCACACAACGTTACAGGACGGTCAGTATTAGACTGACCATTAGGTCCTATATCGTGCGAGCTGATAGGCCGCGCGGCTAATGAACGATCGTCTGCCGAAGCCGACTGCATGCTTTGTTTATTTACGTTAGTGATAAGAGCGTTGATGCTCCCGTTACTTTGCGACGCGCCGGTAACATTCCTATTGGAGGACGTACTAGCATTACCAAAGTGCAATAAATCATTATGCGATCTTGAACACGAAGCGCACCTACCTTTAGAAGGGCAATTGGGCAGCGCGTGTTTACCAAGACAATTTACGCATAAATTATTGCGCTTGATTATCACAAAGCGATTACGAGGAGACGTAGACAGGAATGTGGGACATTTGGCCAATGGATGATCCATATTATCACAACATACACACTTAGTCAAGTGTTCCTGCACGTTTACAAAAGTTTTAATATTATTCGATCGTGATCCAAAAGATTTGTTTGATGATTGAGTGGGATTATTCGAATCCACATTCTTACGAGATTGAGTAGACTTCATGGAGTTCGTAACGTTATGCGCTCGCTTTAATAGCTGAGCATGTTTACGTACAAAGTCCACGAACTCGTCACAGGTAGGCATTTTATCTGCATTTTTGAGCGACATTTCGAACGCTTTAACGGTATCTAGATTAACCTTTTTACAGCCGATATGTATGAATAACAAATCTTCCAAGCTTGTTATTTTTAATTGATGCAACGCGGAAATAATCGACGAAAACTTGTCAATGAAATTTTCTAAGCTGGTAGGCGTGTTATCAATGGCTGGCAGGTTCATTAACCTATCAAGATAATTCGCGGCCATCAGTCGACAGTCATTGTATCGACTCAATAATGCATTCCAAATGACCTTATAATTTTCGGCAGATGGTAGAATGCCCTGGCAGATAGTAAGCGCATCGCCACTTAATTTACCCACGAGATAAATCACTCTCTCGCCGTCAGACAAATTTGGATTTTCGTGAACAGCCGAACGAAAAGTTTCATAGAAAACAGGCCAGTTTTCCTGATCCCCAGAAAAAGAACACAACTCTAATTTAGGTAGCCGTACATTCTTAAAAACCTGTTTATTTTTCTCTAATGAACTTTCTGAGTACTGATCTTTAGATAATTGATTTATTTTGAATTTAATTTTAGTGTAAAGTTGTTCAAATGCCATTAATGACTGATAAGAATTAACAGATTTTGCAGCACTGTCCTCTAACGCTATTTCGTAAGTACATTTCATTTCGAGCGTTTCTATAAACTTATCGCGAATGTTATCAATTGTGAAACTCGACGCTAAGAAAGATTCTACCTGCGCAGGATTATTTAAATCAAGCGATTGCAGTGAATCATAAATAGATTGAACATGCTCGAAAAAGGCTGACAATTTAATCTGTAATCTATCAACATCTTTTTCTTTTTTGGAAGCCATTTCGAATTAAATCCGTCTCGAAGTGACCAAAACTATGTATGCGCGCGGATGAATAATAAACGAAGTTATATGGCGACAATCAAAGAAAGGAAAATGAATGGGCAGGACTCACGCTTCTTCTCGTTCCGCGACGGAAGATCCAGGAGCGTCCACTTCACGAAGCACTGAACACCTTCACTAGCTTTCAGTTCTCAATAGGCTAGGAATCACACGATCAACAATAGTCAAATATTTATGCAAATAACTCCGGAGCACCAGCGAATAGCGGCCATTGAATTTGGACCGAGTAGTTGTAATGTCGACGTAGTTACGCGACTCGCGCGGGTGCGTGAGGGTATTAATAGGGACGTAAAGAGAGGATGAGGGTAGGATAAAAATGAATTGGACATATTGACTGTCACCATTTTAACTAACACGCATAAAGTATTCTATAACTTTGTATAAGAAGTTTAGCGTAAACAGAATATAATTTCGTTTGGTGAATATTTATCCCTGTTTAGTTGACATCTATCCTATAGCGACTTTTTTTCCAGAGTCAATCTGGACAAGTACCTACTTTACATTTGCGAGTTATTCAACCGCCAAGAAATACAATCCGTAACAATAAGGTTTAACAATACTGAAGGGTATGTATGTATATCTCAACATTATGAACAACTTTTATTATGGGGCCAACCATAAAATCGCGAAAAAAAAACCAGATGTTCCTTACAAAAAGTTTGTCGACCTTGGACAAAATGTATGGATGGAACAGCTGTTTTTTTTCTTTGTTTCAGTGTTGACCCCATAGTAAAAGTTGTTCATAATTATGAGTACATACATGGTCAGTATTGTTGAACCTTTTTGTTACACATTGTAAGTATAAAGAAATCTTCTAAATGTACGGAACCACTGACGATCTGTTGTCGATGTTCATATAGTTTCAGTAACCTAACTCATATCTATTATCCCCGCATTATTACAAGCACATCAAGATCCTTAATCCGTCAACAATAGCTCTATTTTTAGTACTAATATTGTTACACTTGTGCGTTTCTCATCCCACATGTTAGCGTGCGAGTATTCACGTCGCGAAGAAATTGGGCGGTCAGTCGCTCCGTCGCGTATGCGATCGACGCCTGCGTCTGTCGCCGGCGAATCGATTAACCGGAATCATTATCGATAAGAATCGAATCGATAATTAGGTGAAAGTGTTGTGCTTGTGTTGTGAATCAGATGTCAAGTGTTGAAGGATTTTGGTGTTGTGAATGCTTGTAAGTATCGATAAAAGATATTGATAAGATTGTATCGAATGAGTGTGTGAATGTGATAAATGATTCAGGAGTTAAATATAGGTCGTGATTAGATTATCTGTAGGATGTTATTAGAAATGATATCAAATCAAACGTTGTATTAGAAACATAGTTGTAGAACACCATTACCAAACTTCGCGAGTTTTCATTTATTTTTATAAATAACTAGATGTTGCCCACGGCTTCGCCCGCGTGGACTATATCGTAGTTAATATTCGTTAGAAACTTTAATACGTGTATTGTGTAAGTAAACCAAGCTCAGTATAATAAGTTTCTTACATAGGGTGTATGTAAGAAACGTATTATACTGTAACTGTACTATTTCACCCTATAAAGAGCGATTTTTGCAGAAAAAAAACTACACCTTCGGGACACAACTCTATACTCCATTTCACGTGTCTCAGAACAGCGAGCAGTGATCAATCAGGACTTTTATATTTATTTAAAAGAAATACTGATTCTTAAGTACTTACAGATTCATGGTTAAACATTTTTGCAGCCCTTTAACGCCTATTGTCTAAGAGAATCTGTGAGAACATCAACGAGTCTGTTTTGATTATAAAACTTCGTGTCAAGGGCTCTATAACCTAATTCCGACGTTTCGTAAATTCCCAATCTCTATAAATAGGTACACTGTCAAAGAATATGCAACCGAGTTTTAGTGACACTGTTTTCTTAATTACACAACTATATAAAAAGCAAATGTTTTACTTTTTTTACGGCTGAACTGATTTGGATAAATCCTGTACTGACACTAGTTTTGTAGAAAAAGCATTTGTTATACAATATGTACGGCGAATAACACCAATGATAATATAGATACTTAGCATAGAGCAAGGCAATTAACTTTTTTTTTTTCACTACAACGAGATTCTAAATGAAAAGCAAAAAAACATCTATAAACATATCCCTGTACGTTCTTAATGTAGTATTACAGTTTTATTAGCAAATTTCCGCCAACCTGCAACTGGGCCAACGCAAAATGGTGGATATGGCCCAATCGTCCTTCGACCTATATCCAGCAGTAGACTAATTAATATGAAATACTGCTAGACAATTTAAATGATTTCTTCACATACTATTCTTATAGTTTATTATAGTACATTATGATACAAGTGTGCTATGTTGGTAATTAAACCCGAGGCGGTATTATACGCGCGAGTCGCAGGTGAGCGTGATATGGAAGCCGAGAGTGTATTACCAAATGCACACGCGTACCATACGACGTTTTTCATCACACTTGCGAGGAAAATCAAACTTGTATTGTTATTAACTTTTGATAATAATCAACCACACAGCGAAAACGTCAACAAATATTTGCGGATAATGGCGCGCAAGCCAGCGATGTGCGCACATGTGATATTTTCTTTAGCCGCATAAAAACTCTTTGTTGGTATTACAAAAAAAACCTAGAGGCTTAGGTAGGACAGTTCCCATACATGGCCTAGTGGTACAAATTTCCCATTGTATGATACCTCCTTGTATTAACTAGGCTAAAATGTCACATGCCTTTAGAGCCTATAACCGAAGTAATAAGATCCAGTTTACGAGCAAGTGTGATGAAAAATTATTTACTAAATCGGCTATTTTTACTAATACGAGTGAGACACCGGTGATCTACCGCTAATCTTTTGGGTTTCTGTAATGACGTCGTAAGAAGAAGAAAAATTATATGTAAGAAATTATATATTATATTATTTGTAAGAATTCAGCCAAATTGTAGCGACTATGTTTCCTTATTTTATTTTTATAAAACAAACATGTGCTTCTGAAGCCCAAATTACAGTGCCGTTGATAGATTTGAACTATCCATTATGATAATCATGATTGATTCCACACTTAGTTCCTAATTGGTGTTTATTTTCACCGGCTTTCGCTGTGGAACTACTTTTAAACAATCAATTCACACTCTTCTAAAGTTTTCTGGCTTTAAGAGTAAACAAGCCGGTCACTTCTCCATAGAAACGGGGAAGTAATATTACTCCACTATGTAATGTTGTAAGTCCAAGACTAAGTATTATATCGATTTGTGTCTTCATTATGTAGGATTGTAAATTGGTAATAAAAAGTTAATAAACATGAAAGTTATGAGCTAGGAAACATCTTGTACTTTAGCTCAATTTTAACGCCAATATGGACGTTAATAAATAACATAAGGAGTACGGAAACTATAAAATAATGTATCAAGCGGCATAGTTTAGTTCATCAAAATTTCAAATAACTTTAGTTGGAATAAATTAGTTCAGTAGTTTATTCATCACAATCCTGCAGCCAAAGGTCGACATGAAAAAATTTGTGCGCTCATTTCTCTTTCTTTCTCCCTGTCCCACACTTTGTTTGATGAGTTCGAGCCGTCGGGCGGTGCATCCTTAATCTATGTTTAAAAGCATGTTACATGTCGGAAGAAAATAAATTTTACTGCCTATGTTTGCTTTTAGGTGTTGTGAATAAAGGTCTAAATAAGTAGTTTTATTTAGAGCTTTATTTTGAAGTTCGCTATTTCTTGTTACATCACACTTATAAATTAAATTTAAGGTATAGGGTTCGACATAGAATATAATATTCGAAATAGAGGCTCGGTCATTGGTGTCGCCATGCTTCGTTTCAACCACAGGGAATATTTTATTCCGAAATATTATCCTAGCTATAAAAAAATATGTAAGAATTCTGGCTTCCATTTCTCTATATCTAACGTTACTCCATATGATTATTTCGTTTTTCGAGTTTAAAGCACATGACCGATCTTGATGAAAGGCAAGAAAGTACTCACACTAATAATTATAAATGCGAAAGTTTGTCGGTGTGTGTGACTGTTTGTTGATCCTTCACGCTTGAAACGGCAGAACGGATTGGGATAAAATTTGGTGTAGAGTTAGATTATACCCTGGAATAAAACATAGGCTACTTTTTATTCGCGAGCGAAACCGCGGCGCGCAGCTAGTGTATTCTATGATAGTTAGACTGTATTGTTCTATAAAAAGTAGTCTTACGATGCCGATGTTGAATGATTTTTCTAGTTCAAATTTAACTAAAGATGATGACGTGAGGGTTAATCTGAACCCTCACGTCATCATCGATTTGTTGAGCCCAAACATGTGATGCAACTTCTAATTCTCACGTCGGCGTTTTCTTCTGGTTGATTTATCGAAAGTCCAGGATTTACGGAAATAGCGAAACGACTGGCGTTTGGCTGACCGCCAGCGTCCGAATCTATGCTTGCACCGCTACCAACTCCGCTGGAGTTGGCGAAATGATCGAACTAAACATTTTCAACGATTCGTGGTCGGTGTTGCTAAGAAAACACGAGAGTGGCGTTCCTGTTTAACTATATAGATACACGTGTCGGTTTGTACATGAGCATGAGCAGTTAATAGTTTACTCGGTATAACGGGTTTTTCAAACATTTTTATTGCCAAAGGTTAGGAAAGAAAAATTTCCTCAAGGTCGTAGCGATACCGTTTATAAACATTTTGTTTTTACTGATTCCCTTTATGTTTTCTGACTAATAGGATAGTTCTGCTTGTTCCTGTAATGTTCAATATTTGATTCGGGAATGTAATACATAGTTGCATTTATATCTTAGTCTAAAGTACTTTTACATCTGACATTATTTAGCTCAGTTTCATGAGCTTCACATTTTAAGAAACAGGCATCTTAATTTATTTAATTAGACATATTTTATTGGTAGTCAAATTATTTCTTAGAATAATATTATATGAATTGAATACATTGATACCAGTAACAGCTATTACACCAAAAGTATAAAAATCATTTCTTGTAACCAAGCAGATTCTCAATTCATCATCATCATCATCATCCCGGAGACTGCTGAACGAAGGCCTCCCCCTTAGACCGCCACACTGTACGACAACCTGCCATTTCCATTCACTGGTTGCCCGCGACTTTTACAATGAGGTCGGCCACCTAGTGGGAGGCCTTCGTACGCTGCGTCTTCCGGTTCGCGGTCGCCACTCAAGAACCTTTCTTCCCCATCGGTTATCAGTTCGTCGAGCGATGTGGCCTGCCCATTGCCACTTCAACTTGCAAACCCTGCGAGCTATGTCGGTGACCTTAGTTCTTTGGTGAATATCGTCGTGCTCCTCGTATCTCAATTCACATGCTATTTTGAAAAAAAATATCCTTCATAAACTTCGAAATGTTCAGAATCAGAACGACAAACATAATCTCATTCTTATTGTACCTTTTTTCAAGTTCTGAGATATTGTCATCAAATGGCTACTAAATTGAATGAACTTAACAACGCATGAGTTGAATGAATAAAGTGTTGAAATTATTAAAAATACCCTATCTAAGCCATGTGCTAACGATTGCAACAGACGGACATGTGGCCCGCAACAGATGCGCATTCCGCGTATTGTAAACTGCCCAATATTAACTATATTGATTTCGTCACCAATATCTGGGTTAGCGGCTTCAACAAAATTAGTGATATATTGGCTTTTAATATAAGCTTTAGGTTTATACGTTCCCTCATCTCGATTGGTAAAATCTAATATATCTTTAGCAATATCTTGGCCTGCGATAACTGTGTTTAGTAACAGTATATTCGTGACTCGCCCCCTTTCTGATTTTGTTTTTTTTCTAGCCATTCATAAAAATGTTATATTTTGACCCCCTTTTCAAAATCCTATTGTTTAAATTAGTTTATCGCCCACTGTTCCTATTTCTGCAATAATGAATCTAAATAATGTTTTCCTCTTTTGAATTAAAGAAGATTGATTTTATTGAAGAATTGTTGTATAAAGAAGAGATTGCTAACCGTTTTTTAGACAAAAATAAACATCAACAAGAAGACGTCCACTGCTGGACGAAGGCCTCCCCCTAAATACGGGAGGGGGGTGCCATGATGCCCACGCTTGACAGGCGGCTTGGGGATCGCAGAATGCTGACCATCGTTAACAGATAGGTCGCTGCTACCCGTCCTCCGGTGGTTCTGGATGCAGTTTTAGGACATAACCAGGCCCTAAAACAGCATGCGGTGTTTTAGGATTCTCGCTAATTATTTAAGTTATCAGAACCTTAAATTATTCGACCATATGAAACGGACAATTCATCCTTCACCTGGTAGTGAATAATAATAAGCTATTCTCCTAAATTAATGACGACTTCCCTAGTTCATACACATCAAACCGCAGAAGTAATGATCCCGATCAGTCACGGTCAATGTTCATATTCCCCATTTACCCATATCAATCGAGTACCATCCGCGTTGGCGCCATATTAATGTTCCGTGATATACCAACGTGTCTCTTCTAGACCAGTAGGTAATGTTACGTTTGTTGGATCACTGTTAGGATGTAATACAAGCTTCATGCGACTTCTGCGCCTTCGTCCTACTCTCTTCATACGAATCACGCACCCAATTGTCTCTAGTCCCGCGTCCCTCTCAGTTCTGATTCCTTTTCACGTAGTTTCGCTTTCATCAGCTCATGCGTCTTCCGTCCTTTTGAAAGTGCTGTAATTTGAAAGTAAGTTAGACGTGTCTAGTCTAGCCGATGAAAAGCCAATAAAATGGTCTATACCAACTCCAAAAATGTAATTAGCATACAATCCACTGCCTTATAGCCAGTTGGTAGTATGTCTGCCTTCAGATCTGTAGGGCGAAGGTTCGATTCCCACCCAGAACAAAAAAATTTGTGGCGAACTTAGATATTTGTTCTGATGTCTGAGTATAGTATCTATATACAACAAAAAGAATAAGAATATAAGTAGATTCTATCAGTCGTCTGGTTTCCATAGTACAAGCTTTGTTTAGTTTGGCTAGATGGCGCTGTGTGAAATGTCCACCAATATTTATTTAATCTTCAAGCTCCCTGTACCGTTAAACCCCGATACTGGTAACCTTTGAATCCTCATTTCACTCCTTAGTTTTCTTCTATCCTAAATCTTGATCCTGGTCATTATTTTGGGTTTACAATGATCAAATTTTAGAACTTACTTGTGTTTAGGTCGAGATCGCCTACTGCTCTGTTACTTACAGCATGAATGCGCCGCTTGCGCACCGTAATTTATATCTTGGCCCTTTGATGTACGAAAGTACTTATGGCCGCTTGTTTTCGGAGAAATAGTGGCTTTGTAGCTGCGTGTTAATTTGTTTATATGATATTGCAATGTAACGTCATTTAAAGTGTTATTTCGAATATACACTCGTAATAACCAGAAACAGAATAACGCAAGAAGAACGAAAAAGGATCAACATCCCACTGATTATTTGATTTATGCCATATTCGTTAGCTATCTTCGGCAGTGGTCGGAAGTTTTCGAGTGGTTTAATGCATACTGTGTATTTCCCTATTTTCTTTCTGGATAATGCTCTTAGAGCAATTTTTTTAAAGTAAAATCTTAGTCTACTGTAGACATGTCTGTCATTTCTTTTTTTTTTCAGCGACTAATTGCTTAAGAAAATGTTACCCTTCAAAAATCTTCTTTTTGGAGGATTACATTTCTTGGTTTTGAACAAAAATCGATGTTCGTCACATAAATAATTGTAATAGATCTGAAAGCAGCAATAAGGCAGTCGAATAAAAGAGTTATTCGTTTAGTATAAGTTTTATACATTTATTACAGTTATACCTATTATTATTTACAGGATATTTACCGTGATTATATCGTGAAACGAGCTCCTAATATACACACAACATAACACAAAATCACAATCAATGTAAATGTCCCGTAAATAATAAAACTGTATTATGATTGTGTCTTACGTTTCTAAGTGCAAAAAACTTAAACAGTAAACATATTATAGTTTACGGTTTAAAATGAATTTTAATCCCTCGTTGTCTAAGTTCGGTGATATGTAGCTGACCTAAATCTCAAGCTATAAAAAGATAACTACATAAAAACTAGAGACAAAACTCATTATAGAAACAGGAAGAGTAAAGCTTAGCATTCATGGCGTAATAGCCATTTACGTTAAAACGGCCCATTCAATGACCGGCTGGGAACAATTTGAGCCTCATCCGCGACTTTGTATTGAATTACTTGGACCACTTGGGTCGTTTGGAGATTGTCTAAGTCAGAGGGGATAGCGGGTTTTCCCGGACAAATATTTTTAAATTTACCACAGAAAATTAAAGAGTTCATATTCCGATTTCGTTACGTATCGTCTCTATGATTGTTAATGAATAAATTTAATAGTCTCGTAACGTATACAGCTCTAGAGTACTATAATTGATATTATAGTCTAATGATAAAAGCGGTCTTAAGCCGCGTTGACACGATCCGAGTCAGCTCGGTCCGATCGTACTCGTACGATTAAGCTTTATACGAGCGAGTGTACTAGGATTGCTGTTGACATTACATAGTTTACTCGGATCGTTTTCTTCATTATTTTCGTTGTTGCTCACAGTCAAATCTAGTTGTGTCACTGTCAAACCACTTTGGTTTTCTATTATCCGCCATTTTATTTAACTATTCGTATACCAGCTAGCTCGGAAAAGTAGAGCGCGGTCCGAGTCTACTCAGTTCGGGCAACTTCACCCGAGTGCACTCGGATTCTCGGTTGCCATAATACGAGTGGCGTCCGAGTAGGTATCCGAGTGGGATCGGACCGAGCCGACTCGGATCGTGTCAACGCGGCTTTATACTTAATAATAACTATTTTATTTGCAAATATCAAATACGCTAGCGTCTATCCGAATGTGTCCAATAGGACCCCATCTCGTTTTATCTTTTCTCCTATGACGTCAGCCACTCATTCCTACCGTCCTTACCGATTCAAATTTGCTATTACTCAATTGTGGCACTTATCTCGCTTCTGTGACAACGCGAGTTAACAGAAATAGATAGGGTTGTTTAAGTCGAACACAAATTGGTCATTAGGGAGTGAAACTTGATTTAAAAAACTGATCGCGTAGATTATCCGTTCTTCCGAAACGTAATTTCACTATTGCACTTCTTATAGGCTACTTTCCGTGCCTATTTTTCTCGATTTCACTGCTGTCCTCTTAGTAAAGGTTGTTCATAATGATGAGTACATAAATACCTTTCAGTATTGTCACACCAAACAAATTTACACGTTGTATACTTATTAATGTTCTGTTCTGCGTAGAACTTGATTAAATGTGGTAAGTAGTTGAATAACGAAACCTATCAAGTTTTGCGCTTATTATATCTGCATGTAGATGATGCTGACAGATGTCTAGCGATCATCAACTACGATTAATCTCTGGAATGTCGCACACAATCAAGACGTGATACCAAGTCCATTCTTGGATAATTAATCTGCGTTAGTGACAAATATATATAGAACAGTTTTATTTATTAATATTGTTTTTATATACATTACAAGGACAAACTTGGTTCAGAATGTAGTCAGAAAAGATCACACGATGAGGCTTATTTACTCTCCCTGCAAAGCGAAAGAAGGTAGCAAACTATCTTCGAATTCTAGTCGAATAGAGGGCTCCCCTGAAGCTAGGATTTCGACTGCCTTGTTTCCCCTTTAAAGCGAAAAAAGATTGCAAAGCTCTTTGCAATTCCACTCAGACCCATAGATTTAGGCCCGTAGCTCTCAGCTTCTCACAAAATTACCCAGGCTTCTGACTGCCCTGTACCTTGCAGCCCACCCCACCCAAGAAGCCACCTCGGAGGAACCTCTCGGTATCTCCGACCCACGCCAACTCGCCCTCCTCGGGCTACAGCTACGAGCTGAGGGTCCACGCGAGGAGTCAGGATGACTTGGATGATATACAGGTAACATGGTTTGTGGACACCGGAGTTTTGGCTACAAAAAGTATCTAGGATTATAGGGACGAGATGAGATTTCTTTGGCAAGGGCGGGTTGTACTGAAAACCGGGATTATGGAGAAAACTGTATTTTTGGCGAGAGGATTTCATTCGCTTATCTAACGGGAATTTGTATCAAACCTTATTTTTTATCACGATTATTGACGCAAGGATTTTGGTATTAGCGTGGAATGTCCGAGATGAATGGATGATTGTTTTTTTTACTGGGCTCTGTTCAGAACAGCTTTTAATCTCACCTCTCTTTGTTGCAGGGTGCGAAACATTACCTCAAACACGGCCGTTCAGTGGACCACTACGTAGACGGGAAACTCTCGTATTCTGAATACGAAGAGAATCACAACTCGCCCCGGGTGGCTCCCATTCCCAACCCCCGGCCCAGTCTGAAGCAACGCTCCCAACCCGTCGCCATAACGGCTATGTACGAAAACGTAGTCATAAAAGAGCAAAATCCCAGAAGAAAACTCCGAAGAAACAATTTCACAGACAGCTATGAGAACCCCAAAATGACCGCGCGGAAATTCTCGCACCAAGAACGGTCTTCTCTCGAGAGTCTGTTAGACGACCAATCAATGAACAGTCCGAGCGATTGTGAGCGGTACTATGACGGGCCGAGGGCTGATGTTCCCTTGTCTCCGACGCATTATCACCAGCCTCCCACGCCCGATCATCCTCCGCCGTCGGCGCGGCAGGCCGAGAATAGCATACACGAAAGGATCAGACCTTTGAGTCAGGTTAGTCCTGATTGTAGCTAGTTTTAGGTCACAGCACTTATCTTGTTGGTCCCTTCCGACGCACGTAACTGCACGCAAATAGGCATCTTTTTACCTGATGATAAAGTTACATTCTAGTTGCACGTGTGCGAGTTCAGTCGCGCGGTAACGGGCGCTTATATCAAAATAGTACCAAATAATCAGGTAACAAAGGTGGGTATTCGCGTGCGCTCCATTCAGTATCTGAATGCTGCCTCTAGCTTAAGAGGCCATGTCACGATCTACTAATTTAACTCTTGTTTTGTATACTTAGATTAATAAATAAATATGCAGTGTCTGGCTGTAAATTTGGCACTCGTAAAGATTGCTACAAATTAAATATATATTTTTCGTATTCAACCCAGATTAGTTTTTTTTAAATAAGAGTACTTATTTGGATTTAAATTAGTAGACGTTTAAACACTTGTATAGATCCAAATCGCAAAACCAATTATTAATATACATTTTTATTAATTCCGATCTGTTTATTGTTGTTGCAAAGCCATGTACTTAGCTTAGGTACTCTTAATATTTAAGTTGTACTTTATTTTGCCAGCAATTTTAATTCACTTAATAATTTAATATAATCCACTTGCATGGGCATGTTAAAGCATTCACTTTTTCCCTATGATTTGTTATTATTTAAAATATTTTGAACATTTCAGCTTATTATGGAAGTTGTAGAAGAAATAAGAATTCGAAAAAAGTCGCAGGGTGATGTTACGAATAGCTGATTTACTTATTATTTTGGAAACCGCAAGAAAATTGATATTTAAAAAAAAACACACATTCAGTATAGTATTAACAAGCAGGCATAAGGCATTTGGTTCGCTAAGACCACGCCGAACCGTCTGACCAGCGAGGGAGAGAGACGAAATGTATCTTTCTCTCTTTTGCACTCGTTGGTAACATTGTTCATGTCCGTAGTTCTGAACTCTATCGTAATAGTATTAGAATCGTCACCAATGTCAATTATTCCGACCAAAACAGTACATAACCATTTTCGGTTGTGAATTTATGGTGACCTGCATTTTTTATTGGCTTGTACTGTAATTGTATGCACCCTAGTCTTATATTTTCTGTTGTTGGTGCTGAGTAGAGATAGTAACAAGAGTATATCGATGTTTATTGTACATATATTTTATTAAACTATAGCTAAGTTTAAGGTGCTAAAGTTATTCTTGTAGGTGCTTGTTGTATGAGAAAAAATATATTAACATTTTGCATTAATGTATTATTTGGTTAGAGATATGAATTGTATTTTAGTTGGTTTTATTATTTTATTTTAGATTTTGGAAAATATTAAAAAAAACTTGTGTAAGCTAGTTGAAATGTGCCTACATTATAATATTATTGAATTATATTAGTATTATTAAATGTTACCAGGATATGATTGAACATTTTAGCTATTCGGAATTTTATTTACATTCTTTCAATGCATTTTTATTGTCACAATTTTTTTACAATACAATTTGTAATAAATAATATATATTAACATTTATAAGTGTCGTAAGTCTCGACTAGACATAAGATCAGTGGTTTTGTACCATTAGTATCGGAGCTGTAGGTCTCTCATTTAAGAGTGCGACTAATGCCAGAAAATTAACAGATTTCACCCGCGCGTCTTGCATTAGTTTAGAGTCCAATATCGCATGATACAATTGATGATGATGATGGCTTTGAGCAATTTAGGTGGGATTTTATTAAATTATTCAAAATGTAGGCATGAAATAAAAAAAATAACGGCTATTGTGCTAAAACATTAGTTTGGCTATGTAATTCGTTAAAAATAATGTGATGACGTCGCTGAAAATTTAGAGCATTTGAATTAAAACAGTTTTTTTTGTTGGTAATTTTTTTTATGTTTTTTTTAAATAATCCAGATTATTTTCCAAAATTCTATTCGGTTACTCGGCTTCTTTAGGTTTTCCCCTACCTGTAGTATTTTTTAATCTGAGTATTTACGTTCTTTATTATTAAACTATGTGTTTAAAAATAAACCTTTTACTTACGTTTGGCATTAGTCGCCCCCTTAAAGAAATGAAGGACGAGGACAAAAAATACCGCGTCCTCTAGAAAAGGCGGGTTGTTACATTTGTACTCGTATTAGTGTCGAAATTAAACAATTGTTGCCAGATTATGAAAGGAGTCGAACATAAAAAAAAATTCAGACCCGTACAGATGTCACCCGCACAAGGCTACGGGTAGGGGTTTGTATTAAAAAGAGGTAACTTAATATACCGGGTGTTAGATAACGCTCCCGAAAACGAAGAGGTGTTGTACTTATGATTATTTAAGTACGATACAATTAGAATTTCCTTTTTTAATTTGCTGCGTATTTAACAAACTATGTATACACACCTCCGTTCGTCAGCGATTGTTTTTGTGTTTTATCTGATTAGTAATCACTAGAACTAGCACCTATTTTCGTTTTCGGAAGTGTTTCCTTACATTTTGTATAAATATTTCTTTATGGTATGGTTATATTAAAAGCTTAGGTCACAAAATGAGATTAAGATTCTTTTCCTTTTACCTTTATGGCAGTAAATCAGTTATTTCTTTAGGAGTTATAAACCTACGTTAATTACTTTACTGAGCAATTTTCATGTATAAGTATGTAACTAACAATATATTTTTTTTAATTATCGTCAAATGTGACGAGCTTCCAATAAAAAAATGTGAAGGTTTTCTTTTTTGTATTCAAGCGCTCAATTTTTCTGGATGTAAGTAAAATAATGGACGGAAGATAAAATTGATATTTCCCCAAAACATAAAATGCCAATTTAGTCCAACGTTTTTTTTTAAATTAATGTTCCGAATAAAATTTAATTTTAAGTGAATTATTGTTATTTTAAAGGCATGTGACATTTTGGCTTAGTTCATACAATTAGGTATGGGAAATTTGTACCACTAGGCCACTAGCTTAGTAGTAGTAGTGTAGTTTAGTTTGGCACGGTGTAGTCAAACGCAAACCTATTACGAATAAAAAAAAAACTTATGGGAAACGAATGTCCCAAAACTTTAGCCGTTTATTTTCGGTTAGTTTATTAAGTTCAAGTCACAAAGTCGCTTAAAACTGGCATAAAGTATTGAAATGGTTGTTTCATTTTCTGTATTTAGCAAAAAGACGGAAAATTAGACTGATGTGCTTAAAAATGTTCCAAAAAAGAATTTACAGTATGTTTAAGTTTTTTATTAAGTTAAATATAAGTGAAGTTCGTATTATTTTCAATAAGTAACTACCTATTATTATAATTTACTTTTATTACAATAAACTTTTTTTCCACTTTTGTTTTTTTCTCACGTTTTCTGTTTCACTTGCGCTTGCGCACTATTTTACATTTTGGCGTAGCCTGCTTTCTTTGTTTGCTATTTATTTTCGTTTTACAGAAAACAAATAGAGGCTAACGTAGTAATAGCGCTCTATTCAATTAAAAGCTATGTACATGCAAGGGCGGATCCAGCTTTTAAGTCGGGGGGGGGGGTCATATAGTCGAGTCGAGGTGTAGTTAGCAGTCAGGCTCCAATTCCCATTACAACTACAAAAGCTATCAGTCAGATCATGACCCCCCATGACCCACCCCCCCCCCCCCTGGATCCGCCCTTGTGTGTATGTTACGCAATTTTTCAGTTTCCTAAATAAACACTAGAAATTATCCTAAAGCTCTATATAATACAACGCTTCTTTTATTATTATGTTGACCAGCAGGCCTAACATGCGCACCGCGAGAAATTTTTCTCGATTCTACAAAACAGGATAAGGCTACGAATCTGTATAAGTTTGTCTCGTTTTCGCACGACATAAAGACACGACAAAATTTTCTCACGGTGCGCATGTTAGCCCTGCAGGGATTTAATTTTTGAATAGTAAAAAAAGTTTTCGCAAGTTCGTATTTTCGCACAAACGTAGGTAACGTTTGTGCGAACACGTACTTATGTACGATAAAATATTGAGCTACGTGATATCGAATCTAATGAATCAATTTCCAAAGTAAACGGAATTTCACAGCTCTTAGATAAAAGAAGAATTGCCAAAAATCTACGGAACTTGGAACTTGGTAAATGTCTCCAGGGTTGACGCTACTGACAAATGACATAACACATCATCGCCAATTTTTTTCGTTTGTGGAAAACGTCATAAAATTCTTACCCACAGCTATTACGTTACTTACTCTATGCCCACAGCTTGTGAGATTATTTTTAGTATATATTAGATTATAATATATTAGATAGGACGTCCTGAGACTGTGATGAATTACGTAAGACAGCTGGCGAAAGCGAAGCGAAAAGCCGAAGATCAGGACCTGGGCAGACACGTCCTGCAGTGGACAATGATGGGCTCATTATGACGTACGGTAATAGGCTAGATGACTGGTTTTTTTTAATTGTCCGATTAAAATGTGGTCCATAAATATAGCTGATTAATGAAAAGAAAATGAAAATGTGATCAAAAATAAGCATTTTAATATCATGCTAGACAGAGAGGCGAAACAGCAAATCATGACGTCACTTCTCAGTACGCCATATACTTAAATTCTATTCTGACAAGTAAGGCGTGACGTAATTTTTTGTTTTGTGGCTTTCCCACCACAATTTTTTCAATCACCAAATTTTGTCTTTTGGACAGAGTTGTCTCTAACAAAAACTTTAAACGCTCATATATAAGAACATTATTAACCGATTTAAATAATAAAGTTCTATTATTATTAACGGGATATTTACCGTGATTATGTTGTGAAATGAGCTCCCGATATTCGGCGCAGTTTCATGCACCATGTTCACGAACTAATAGAACTTTAGTAAACAACCGTGATAGCTGTAACATACTATATTTACTTAAATTCTTCATCAAAGCTATTGGTTTCAACGATATAAACATCAGTCATCTAGCCTATTGTATGATTGGAGGAGGCTCTCTGTCATTTCGATCGCATCTTGTGTCGACCCTGGGGCAGAGTTTCTTATACAACGTTTTGTTTTGCATTCGCGCCAAATTTACAGAGGTAGATAAGCTCATCGTTATGAACCAGTTTTACTATGGGACTAGCCCAGAAAACAAAAAAAACGGGTGGTCCATACATTTTGTCCAAGATCAATGAGCTTTTTGTATGGAACCGCTGTTTTTTTACGCAATTTCAGGGTTGGGCTCTTATAAAAGTTGTCCATAACGATGAGTAGGTATATCAACCTCTTTATTTGGCGGGAATGCAAAACAACAGGTACCTAGTATAAGAGCAATTTTCCCATTCTCGTTTTATGCGATTGATTGGAAAAAGATTGATTAACTCTTTATTGTTCACACCAATAATTACACACAAATAATTTAATAAACCCCGTCGTTCCTTCGTTCAGCAGTGGACGTCTCCGTGCTGATGATGATGATGATGAATTTATTAAACTTAAATATTGGAACAAGTGGCGGCCTTATTGCGAAAAGCAGTCTCTTCCAGGCAAACTTTTTGAGCTTTTTGACCAAAGATAATTATGCTTAATGAAGAATTATTATGTATAAATAATTAAATATATAGGTAGGTACTTATTTTACTATATACTATATATATATATTACTATATCTATTTATGTAAGTATAATTGTACCTACTATATTCAGCAGGTACTTAATATTTCGTCTTATTATAAAATTTCACGAAAACTCGTCAATTATTGTAATTTTTTTGAAGGGAGCGAATTTCGGCGTCTGAACCGAGTTTCATCGTAACTTGATCACTATGCCTAGTAGGTACTGGTACTCAAGATCACTGTACGCCTGGTGAAATAATTTCAAATTGCTAGTAAACTACCGATTTAATGGAATGAATTGAGAGAGGAATCTGTCACCCACCAATAGTGGCACACTGAAAGTGCCTTCTCAAAAATGTAATTTACGTCGGACAGGAGCGTAGTCCTAATTTAGATTTTTCTATACCTTGCGTCGAAGTTTTATCTGTGCCTCTTGGCTGGTACATTGGGGAGGCTTTGCTTATTAATTGTAAAATAAAGAAATGCGAAACTTCTTTTGTAATAGAGGTCTGTTGTTGGGTTGCTGTGTCGATAATTTATTTAGACCTGACGCCTTACGAAATCTAAGTGCAAGGCGTCGCTAATGAAAAACACTTTAGCTTTTTACACGCCTGAATTCAAACGTATTGCAATACTCAAGTGTGTACATTGTAATTCTTAGTTGGGAGTACTATCAGTTTTTTTAGGAATATAAAGGTAAGTTTACCTATCAGGCCATCATTCTCTTGTTCATAAATGCTTGATAACATAAGCTAAATGCTTTTCTATTGTTTAGCTCGTGCCTGATAGATCTGTATAAAAGTTATGGAGAGTTACCTGTGAAAACTTATTTAGGTCATAAGGTACCTATAATATAATAATTATCTAGATTTTTCTTGAATATTCAGTATGTGATAGATGCTCTTTGCAGAGGGTCGTCTAGGTATTGGATATTCTACCGCCAAACAATATTTATACAGAACGTTATTGAATTCATAAGCAATATCTTAGGAGGTTATTAAACTCATCATAATGGACATGTTGTACTAAGAAACTAACACTCAAAACGAGAAAAAAAATCGGATGTTCCACACAAAAAAAACAATAGCGCACGACGAAATGTCCATACATGTCGTCGTGCGCTATTGAATTGACGCTACTACGCGTAGAATGTCCTTCTCAACTCACACGCACACACACCTATACACACACAAACATACACACACGCAAACATACACACACACAATCATACACACACACTCATATATAATGTATAATATATACGCGCAACATCATACGCTCTGACATATGTACAATAATTTTCACTCACGTACTACACACTTAACACGCATGTACTAGCACACCAGAAGAGACCTAGCTCCCGCAAACTCAGGGTATCCTACTGTGAGAGCTAGGGTCACACATCAGTTATTTTAATTTATTTTGTGCTATAATTATTATGCTTTTGTATTCTAAATATTAGTCAACCTTAAATTTATTAATATGAAATTTTTGATGTTTTGATTGAATTAAATTACAAATAATATTATTCGAATTAGATAATAAAATAACTATAAGTTCTATTTTTGGTAATGAAATAAATTATTATTATTATACACGTATTTATTTAAATTCTTAGTTATGTATTTAAGTTTTTTACAATAAATATAAGAATACAAAAATACAAATTATAAAAAACTTAAAAACTAGGGTGCCGCCAGCAGCGGGGCAGGGCTCAAGCTGCCGGTGGTTAGGGCTGCAGAGTGAGGAACCTCCTGACAATGCGTGCCGTGTCAAGTACCACTGCCTTTTGTATCTGACCCTTGACCCAACCGTCTAGCGAGAGCCTCTTGAGGTATTGGTCGAGGCTCTTCGCTATGAGACCGTTTGCCGAAACGACTATCGGGACAATGATCGTCGAGTCAACATCCCACATGGCGGTTATCTCGAAGGCCAAGTCAAGGTACTTGCTGAGTTTGTCCTTCTCGGCCTTTACGAGATTCTCGTCATGTGGGATTGTGACGTCGACGAGCACTGCCCGGCGCTGGGACCGATCCACCATCACGATATCAGGCTTATTGGCGACAATAGTCCTGTCCGTGATGATGGAGCGGTCCCAGTAGAGCAAAGCACGACCATTCTCGAGAACTGGAGCTGCTGCGTACTTATAGTACGGCACCTCCGACTCGACAAGGCCGTATTGAATAGCAAGTTGCTGGTGGATGATCCTGGCCACTTGGTTATGCCTGTGCAAATACTCGCCGTTAGCAAGATGCGAACAACCGGAAATAATATGTCGGAGAGATTCCCCGGGACGATGGCATGCCCGACATATGTCGACCGTACCGTCCTTCATGATATATTTCCGGTAATTGTTCGTCTTGATAACTTCATCCGCAATTGCACAGGCAAACCCCTCAGTTTCCCCAAAGAGGTCCCCGAAGCGCAACCAGTTCACCGACGCGAGCGACGCGACGAAGTCCACATCGGGGCCCGATAGAACCCGATAGAACTGCCCGTGCAGCTCCTTGCTTTTCCATACTTCCTTGCGGTCGTCGGTGCTTAGCACCGATGGTGTGCGCCAGTTCTCGTTTGCCAAGGAGAGCGGCGTGAGCCCCTTGTCAACTGTCACTACATCGCGATGCATCCCACACTCATTGTTAAGGAAATAATCCCTGAGACTGCACACTTCACGATTGTGGAGGTTTTTGGCGTTTAAAAAGCCACGACCCCCCCACTTCCGTGGAATGTACAGTCTCATAACAGATGAGCGTGGGTGTAGCATGCGATGCGCAGTGAGCAGTTGACGGACTCTTCTATCCAGGGCATCCAGCTCAGTCTGAGTCCACCTAAGTATGCCAAAGGAGTATATCAGTAGAGGCATCACCCAACCATTAAAGGCGCGCGCCTTGTTGCCGCCAGACAAAAGACTGTTGAGTACTTTTGTCAGCCGGCAAAAGAAGCGCTCCTTCACTGATTTTTTGATGTCCACTACTGATATTTTGATTTCCGCTTTGATTTCATAGTAAAAGTTGTTCATCATGATAAGTATAATGATCCCGTAAGATATTGCTCTAAGAGGTCACCCGAAGAATCCAACTCGGATGGGCGGCGTTCGGGAAATTGCGTAATATTAATATCTTCACGTCCAAAATTCCGCAGTGTCTGAAGACAAAGGTCTTCAACCAGTGTGTGTTGCCAGTGATGACATATGGAACTGAAACGTGGTCTTTAACTGGTGGCCTTTTGGAGAGGCTCAGAGTCGCACAACGGGCAATGGCGAGAGCTATGCTCGGAGTTACTTTCCGCGATAAAATCCGGAACGACGATATTCGGCAAAGAACAAAAGTCACCAACATAGCTCGCAGGGTTTGCAAGTTGAAGTGGCTGTGGGCAGGACACATCGCTCGAAGAACTGACAACCGATGGGGAAGAAAGGTTCTTGAGTGGCGACCGCGAACCGGATGACGCAGCGTAGGAAGGCCTCCCACTAGGTGGACCGACAACATTGTAAAAGTCGCGGGCAACCGGTGGATGCAAATGGCAGGTTGTCGTACAGTGTGGCGGTCTAAGGGGGAGGCCTTCGTTCAGCAGTGGACGTCTACGGGCTGATGATGAAGATATTGCTCATGAATTCAATAAAACCCTATATAGTGTGTATAAACATTAGGTACTATTTGTTCCTGTTTAAAGGGTATAAATTGTGATTAGCGAAATTACAAGGCTAATGAGACTTGGCGATAATCTGCCTACATTTTTGTGTCACTTTTTGCGGAGGACGATTTAAAGCATGGCAGACTTTCAAGTAAACTTCACACAGTTTACACTAACAAAACTAACTTCAGATCATAATAAAATCATACTAAAACAAACTCACAACGCTCACAAAGAATATATATAAGCTATGGAGAGGGGTAGGTATACTAGGTATACTAAATAAGTAGGTTCATATTTTCTATGCTGTGTATTATATCGAAAATATAATTTCAGTATATTTTATTTTATTCAAGGGCGGATCCAGATGCGGGGCATGTACCCTCCCCCCCCCCCCCACCCCCCCTCCCTCCATTATTTTTGCATAATAAACATGTAATTTCTCATTATTTAATCTTTATTAAAAGTATTTTTATAGTTATTCTTGTATGTCATTGAAAAATAATCGGTCCCATAGACAGCATAAGATAATACTATGAGGAAACTTGGCCTATGCACATGAGCCTAGCTCATGTGCCCCTCCTAGAAATAAGTCCTGGATCCGCTCTTGATTCTATTCCAATATTTCTCTCACCAGGAATACAAGCGAAGGTCACAGCTTCGCGACAGCTACACGGAGACGGAAGTGAACTTACTTCGAGCCGCCTCCGCCGCTTCCGTGGCCAGTGGCGCCACGGACAGAAGTGGAAACACCGACAACTGCGTCGAAGAGTACGTGTGCGATGTGCCTTTTGCTGGTGAGTTTAGAGTTTAGATTGCTTCATTCAACTACAGAATATAAGAAAATAAAATACGTCATCGTTGATCTCAAGAGCCAGAAAACGTCCACTGCTGGACGAAGGCCTCCCCTATACGAACGGTTTGCCATAATCCCCACGCTTGGCAGGCAGTTTGGGGATTGCAGAATACTCACCACCTTTATTGGCTGCCAAAGCGGCGGATCACGATCCGCTCAATAACATTATGGCTAGCCGTGTTGTAGAATGCGAAGCACATATACAAGCCGTAATACAATTCGGCTAAAGGTTAATACGCCGCTTTATAAAACAACCGTTTTTTGAAATGGCTAGCCGCTATGTTTGACGGCATATTCTGAAATTTGGCTGCGACATTTATATAAATATACTAGTGAACGGAAAATCGAGTGAGCTTTTGAAAAATATATTGTAGTGTAGGTAACTTAAATGACATCAGGTCCAAGTACAAAAACCTACAATAATAGCGCGAAATTCCTACGCTCGTCAACACTGTTTGAAATCCGATGCGGTAAATTGCGGCTTATTTGCGACAATTCGCGATTTTCCCGATTTTTCCCGGTATTTATCCTGCAAATATGGCAACACCGCACGCTTCGCTGCGTTGCCAGACGGCAAACAAACAGTATTGTTCCCGAAAATCCCACAATGAAGCTCACCAAATATTTGGTAAGTTCGACGGTAGTTTTATATTTTTACGGCTTTTACGGACTTTCGACGTGGAGTTGGGCACTTTGAGGATTGTTTTTCACAAGATTTTCCTGTTGGTGGATGGGGTATTTTCTTGAATTTGCCGTAAATGTACGGGTAAGTATGTTTAACAGGAGTGTAGGGACTCTACCTAAGGTTTAAACATATTTATTTCATATCTCATTTATTAAATTAGCCTTGAAAAAACTACTGTTAAATAGAATATCTCTGTATAAATAACCTTTGTACCTATAAGTTAACATATATTGAGTTATAAGCTTACTTATCGCTAAAATGTTAATACCTACATATACTCGTAGTAAGTAGTAATGAATATGAGAGTCGATGTCTGCCTACAAACTGCTATGCAGTTTGGCAGAGTTATAAATTGAGCTACGTAATTAATTCTCTAAGACAAAAAAAACTCACTTCACTTCTATGAGAACACTGCTATAATATTTTTATGTAGTTCATTGTCGCTAATATACATTTTCATCACAGTTGCTCGTAAAGTGGATCTTATTGCATCGGTTTTAGGCTCATAATCCAAGCTATTACGCTCGCGTGCTTTTTACTTTACATTACGGCACATGGTGCTATAATAGGTATAACCCGGTAAAGTCAAGTTTGTACGTGACTGCAATTAGACGTACGTATACGAAGCACTCTTAATATAGCCGGGTAATACTTACAGTTTTTTTGTAATACCAAAAAAGAGTTCTTATGCCGCTGAAGTAAATGTCAACCTGCGCGCGCATTGCTGGTTTGGGCGCCATTTTCCGCAAATGTTTGTTGACGTTTTCGCTCTGTGGTTGAATATTATCAAAAAAAGTTTGTTTTTTCCTCGCAAGTGTGATGAAAACAGTCGTATGGAAATATTGTGCTATTAGTCATTACGCTCTCGGCTTCCTTATCGCGCTCGCCTGCGGCTCGCGCTCATAATACCGCCTCTAGTGTAATGACCAACATAGCACACTCGTATCATAATGTACTATTATAACACATAATAGGTACACAATGCAAATCAAATTAATAAATGAATGTAGAATTAAAACAAATTGACAAATAACACAAATCCATCTGATCTGAGCTTAACTTGCATTTTTTTATTAATCTAGTTTGTCTTTGATATTAAGTTCGGCAACTTTCTTTTTTAATGTATTGACGAGTTATTTTTTTTTATCTTTACCTATCGAAATGGGAAGCTACTCAATACAATAGTCAATACTCAGTCATTTATTGCAACATATGTGGCTACATGCAGGTCTTAAGTAACATGTGTATATTACAGTAATACATATGACCCTTGTCAGGGTATGGCAACATTTGGTGCAGAACGCTCTATTTTACTAGTTGGTATTAGAATTTTGTCGTTGAAATACTCGTCAAAGGTGTAATAGCATTTCGCTTCTAACATATTTTTTATTTGTTTATTGAAACAGTCGTCGTTTTCTATTTCTAGCTAGGTTTTTTTTTTCTGAGCTAGGTGATCAGTTGTCATTCAGTCTTCCCTCATTACATACATCCGAGAGAGGAACTTGGTCTCACGGCATTATAACAAAAATTATCTTAAGTGTTGACGTTCTACAGTAACTTATACAATATACACCTTATTATGTGACCTCTGACACTTTTATGCTTGGATAATTCACGCCATTGAGCCGATGCCCATTCAAATAATATATTCAAGCCCTTTCGAAAACAACTAATCATAATCTTAGCTTTGCCTCATTCCCATTCTCACCTTCCGTCACAGGTTAAGAAACAGTGACTTCGGTACATTATAAACATAGACAGTAAGTAGTTTCAAGTAGAGGCGAAACTAATACCAGTCTCAATAAGCTATGTAGTTTGGCCTTATCTTCAACTAGGCAACCAAGAGCCTAGTTTTTCGGGATGTAACATAGCCTACCTCCTTTTTTTTTTCTTAGTTATTGGCATCGCACGTTGTGCATTCTGCCACTGTCAAGTTTATGAAATTGCAAGTTTTTTTGATTAAAATCAAGTCAAATATGTCATGAAATCACAGTCAGTCACACGAAATTAGTCATAGTCGAGTCCAAGTCATGCCCTAGTAAAGTTGTGGCGACTGTACTATGAGCTTCTACGAAACACGAAAAGACATGTTTCACAACATTATATCACTTGCCCACACTCGTGCATGTAATTCAACACTCAATGAATAAAACACCACCATTTTTTATCTTTAATTTGCGAAAAGACACAAGTTTAAGAAAACAATAGAATGCAGCGACATGATTTTTCCGTGTTCCTGCCAAAACTCCGCCTACCTCTTTTTTTTTTCTTTGTTATTGGCATCGCACGTTGTGCATTCTGCCAGTGTCAAGTTTATGAATTTTCAAGTTTTTTGATTAAAACAAAGTCAAATATGTCATGAACGCACAGCCAGTCACATGAAATTAGTCATAGTCGAGTCCAAGTCATGCCCTAGTAAAGTTGTGGGGAATTTACTATGAGCTTACCCGGATTACCAGGGAGAATCTGCCTAAGTATACTTTAAAGGTTTGTACGTTAATTAAAGCTCTGTCCAACATAAACGTAAACAACTTCTAACCTAGAAATCTATTTTAAGACCGTGAACAGTTGCTTAGATTCTTAAAACAAGGCACAATACCCAGTATCTTTCCTTTGACTAGATTATCGACAGCGCCCTCATCAAGAGCAGATAGATATTATAATACAACGATTAACAAGAAAACTTGATTTTGTCACATCCAGACCGCCGCTGGCGCCATCAGCGAATAGTTTTGCCTGTGGAACCTCATTGTTGGCACATAGCTCTTCTAGCAGGCGACTTACGTGGTTGGTCTCTGCGTACAGCCTTACTGGATATATTTTATATCACATAGGTACCTATGTGATATAGAATATATCATAGATACCTCCATAGAGTACCCAATGCCACACAGGTACGCTACACAGTAGAAGTACGAGTTTCTGTGCTACTCTAATCGCTATTTAGAAAGATACGAAGCCAATTAGTTTTTTATGCGCCAATCAATCTCCATCAACGTTGCGCATTCCTACTAAGTTAATAACTTAGTTTAATAAGTTACGTCCTTGCGTAACTTAGTTGCTTTTCATTAAGTTTAGTTGCGTAGTGGGACTTCTATACAACGTGTAACAAAAAGGTTCAACAATACTGAAGGATACGTACTCATCATTATGAGCAACTTTTACTATAGGGTGTGTATGTACTCATCGTTATGAACAACTTTTACTATGGTGCCAACCCTGAAATTGCGAAAAAAAATACTGCTGGTCCATACTTTTTCCAAGGCCAAACTTTAAATTTTGGAACAGCTGATTTTTGTTTCGCGACTTATAGTAATAGTAAAAGTTGTTCATTGTAATGATGACTACATAACATACATACGCTTTAATATTGTTGAACATTTTCGTTACACAATGTGGTCAATTCTGGCGGTTTTATTTGACAGTTCTAAACTAACTAAAGTATTGCTGTCCTTAGCTAACATGCCTAGTAAAAAAGTGACAAGTTAGTTAGTTTAGAACTGTCAACTACAACCGCCAAAAACGACCACATTGTATATCTAATCACAAATACTTCTTTCGATTCTCAATTTTTGATATAAAAAAAAAAAAGAAAAAAAACAAAATTAAAAAAAAAAAAAAAAACTTGTACGTGTGTTCTGTGTATAAATAAAAACGTGAGCAGATAACTAAAACGTATACGAACTACAAAACCGGCGCCTGACCATATACGGGAGCTAATTGATCCTTTGTTGATTTAGCTAATCTTTTTTAGTCTGTGGTTCATGCACTAGGAGTATTTAAGTTTGTTGATCAGGTTTTTTTTACTTTATTTAAAGGTTTAGGACTTTTCCCATACGCAGGTGGCGTAGTGGAACAAATTTCCCATGGCTCCTTGTATAAACTAGGCCAAAATGCCTTTGAAAAAAAATCTGCTGGTCCATACATTTTGTCCAAGGTCAATGAACTTTTTGTATCGAACAGCGATTTCAGATTTCGATTTCAGGGTTGGCCCAATGTAAAAGTTATTCATAATGATGAGTACTTACTACATACATACCCTTCAGTATTGTTTAAAGTTTTTGTTACAGATTGTATATTGTATAATTATAATATACAAGATTAATAAGCAGATCGGAACACTTAATTAGAGAATAGAAAGCACAAATAGAAGATAACACCCCTGCGTACATTAGGCAGTGGCCTCGAAAAATTACGGCCGATCCTATCGTTTTCACCATAATAACACCATGTTCGTTATTACCGATTGCCGTGTTCTCTCCCATTAGACATGCCATGGTCAAACGGCATGTAATGCCACGGCTGATTGCTGTCTCTACCGCCTCGTGACCGCTATCGGGCTTATGGTAATGTTATGGTATGTTTTGATCATGTTACTGGGTCGATTAGAGTGTACTGAGAACAGCTTTTGCTCGAGGATATATCTTCTTATCGTAGTTTCTTGCAGGTAACAGTGTCATAGGTACCTACCTAAAGAAAATTTATAACACATCCATATAATCCACGACCAAAGTACCTGCGTCTTGAGCGCGATCCACTTCCTCTAGTGGTAGAGGTCATCGAGGAACACGTGCAGCAGCCACGACTGCTAGGCATAAACTTAGGATGTACTTAAGTCGAAGAGGGTCATTTGACAACTTTTACTGTAGGCCACCCCAAATACGCGAAAAAAACATTTGTTCCATACATTTTGTCAAAAGTCACTGAACATTTTTTATGAAACAGAAAAGCCAGTGGTATTAATGAAAATATCTATTCATATTAGTATGATCTCCCCATATCCATTTATGTTCGTATTTTTTATTTCTTTTACTTTAAATTTGCTTTTAATTAAAAATATAAATATTCAAAAACTAAGGTACCGCCGCTGCGGGGGTCTGCAAGCCGGAGCTTAGGGCTGCAGAGTGAGGAACCTAATGATAATGCGTGCCGTGTCAAGGGCCACTGCCTTTTGACCTAACCGTCTATCGAGAGCCTCTTCTTAAGGTATATTATTAAAAGCAAAGCCAAAACCTTACTATAAAATGTATGATGATAGGAAGTGTGATCGTCACGGTTTTCCAATTAATCTTTGCTCGGAGAAAGTATCACCTCTACGAGTACGTGTCACGTTTGTTCTATGACCCTGAATCTTCACCGCGTCTGTCTACCAATAGGAAATATGAATGTTTCTATTGACTCGCAAAATAGCTGACTCGCGACAAAACAACTCATCGATAATAAAATTTAAATATTTGCACAAATAACCAAGTTATAAACATTTTAGTTTCATGTTAGACAGGCACTATACTAGTAAATGAGGTCAAAGTCCACCATTCCAAACAAATTCTATACTAGCACGTGTTTTGCTAGAAAGGGCCAGATGACTCGCTCCCAAATACTATGAACGCTTATATTTCAGGACTGTATCAGCAAATTTCAATTATTTTTACGATGTAAGCATCAGATTCAGTTAAGCTCTCCACTTATCCTATTATTTTTAATACTCGTAATCAAAACACATGCATATTCCCTATTAATTTAATTATTTGTATTTTATGTAGGGTTTGTGCCAACGATATTCAACCCAGTAGACATTACACGAAAACTATAAGTACTTAAATATAATGTAGGCAATAGATATAGACCAGCTCAGTACAGTCTGAACGTTGGTTGATCTGATTCCTTAAAAGTCTCAATTGGTCTGAGTTTTTTTTTTTTATATATATTTTTATCATTTGCAACTAAATGTAAATATATTATGCACTTTCAGACTTCGTTGATCTTGTCAGGCATTGCAAAACGTATACAATGTGTAACAAAAAGGTTGAACAATACTGAAGGGTATGTATGAACAACTTGAACAATCTCATCATTATGAACAACTTGTAATTATTATTACTTGTTTATTATTATTATTATTTGTAACCTATACAATGCAACTGCAAAGACTGTATTCTGTTTTGTGTATCAAATAAATAAATTAATTAATTAATATTAAACCTAACCAAAAGTCGCGAAAAAAAATCTGCTCTTCTATACATTTTGCCCAAGGTTAATGAACTTCTTGTATTAAACAGCAGATAATTTTTTCCACGATTTCAAGGTTGGCCCCATAGTAAAAGTTGTTCATAATGATGACTACATGCTTACCCTTCAGTATTGTTCAACCCTTTTGTTACACGTTGTATAATGGGATAGTTTTAAGATTTAGTATCCTCTAAATCTGCGTTTATCATTTTCGACTACATCGTTGCTTACCGACAGGCTAGTTGGCGGTCTAATGCAGCTAAATACGGTCTTAAACGTACTTAATAAACTTCGGCTTCTATTATTGTTTAAAACTTTTCTCCTGTTTTTTAAATTTGATACACGACTTGTGACGTATTGAAATGATTTATAAATTAGATGGGTGTACCTCTTTGATTACCTCTTAACAACCATAATTTAACCATAGATCGCAAGGTTTGCAAGTTGAAGTGGCAATGAGCAGGCCACATCGCTCGAAGAACTGACAACCGATGGGGAAGAAAGGTTTTTGAGTGGTGACCGCGAACCGGAAGACGCAGCGTAGGCGAGGCCTCCCACTAGGTGGACCGATCACATTGTAAAATTCGCGGGCAACCGGTGGATGCAAATGGCAGGTTGTCGTACATTGTGGCGGTCTAAGGGGCAGGCCTTCGTTCAGCAGTGGACGTCTCCGGACTGATGATGATGATGATGATGATGAACCATATTTTTCCAAAATAAATACCATATTATAGAATGCCACTGAAACAGACATACTTTTAATTTTTCAAGTTTTTGAGAAAGCTTTCTGATCGGAATCTACAACCTGAAAAAAACATTTAGGTGCAGTTTAGAAAAAAATCTGGGTATGCTAGGTCCAGAGTGTACTATTAAGGCTGATTATGCTATACTTAGAGGTGACATAGAATTCATGGGCATTATCTTAGGTCATTCCACTCACCATAATGGACACATTGTAGCAAAGCAAATTTTTGTAGTGGTAGGACTCTACTGCAGAGTCCGCCTGGGGAAGTACTACACCTTTGCCAGTTATTAAACCGCCAAGCAGTAGTTTGCAAGCATTACTGTGTTCCGGTTTGAAGGGCAATGTTACCAGAGAAATTACTGAGTATGAAGAGATTTAACATCTAATATCTTAGGGTGACGAGCGCAGTGCAGTGCGGCGCAGGATTGTATTCGCAAGTTCACAATCCTAGCACTGCTACTGTTAGTGGCAGGCGTGACGCTTACCACCAGGCGAACGTCTAGCTCTTCTCGTCACTTGGATGTATATTTAAAAAAACCTACCATAACAACGCGCAAAAAATCGTCTGTCCCATACAAAAAATACAATTAAGTACGCGCGATAAAATGCATAGAGTAGCTGATTTTTTTTCACGATTTCCGCGTTGATTTCGCTGCAAATGTGGTTCATTACGATGAGTTTAATGACCTCCTAAGATAATGCCCATGAATTCAATGTCACCCTGTAGTCTCAGGTGTCCACTGGGTACAAAGTCGTTGAACACATTGCCTCTACCGCAAGCCGCAAGTTTCCTCATGGCTCTCAAACTTGATTCGTTCACGTTTAACAACATTAGTGTGGTTACCGCTGACGGTGAGCTCGGATTACATGCTTTACGAGCGTTATAATGTATCAAACTAGTAGTAAGTAAGTACTTACCTGTTAAAGGTGATGTTCCACATATTCGTACTTCCACATATAAATAGAAATAAATAAATATCGGTGGAAATTTTTCACACAGCGCCATCTAGCCCCAAACTAAGCAAATCACAAATGCATAGCATTTTAATGTTTTTTTTTAATGCATTGGAGTGACCATACGAGCGAGACGTTCCCCTGGTGGTAAGCATCACCTGATATAGTTTGAAGGGAAATGCAATCAGAGAATTAAAGCCATCACACACGATGAAGATGCTATAATATTTCATGTTAGCTAACAACATATTTCAATGTTGCTACTCATACAAAACAAATGACGAACAAGTGACGAAGATAATATATATTTCAAAAATTTATGGCGAGCGATATTTAATCTTAACATGAAATATTATAGCATCTTCGTCGTGTGTGACGGCCTTTAATAATATAGAAAGATTTGACGTCTAATATCTCAAGCAGCAGAATTTTGAAAGTTCACAATTCTGGCACTGCTGCTGTTATGGGCAGGCGTGATGCTTACCACCAGACGAACGTCTTGCTCATCTCGTTACTCCATCGTTTAAAAAAAGAACAGCGACATCGCAAACGATGCGCGGACGGACTAAGGCGTTAAACGTATAACTCTTCATTTCTCTACGTGGAGGGTTAAAAATAGAGCCAGACCTTCTACAGAAAAGTCTAGACAGAAAGGTAATTAGTAACTACAAGTCGTTTCTCTGCTTTTTGTACACGTACCGCACGCAGTATCCTTGTAAAGACGCAAAAAGAGCTACAAGGCCTACGCGAGCGCCGCACTGAGCGCCATCATTTACCTTTTTTGTTTTTATTCCGTTTAGGGTTCCGTAGCAAAATGGAAGTTTTGTTCGGCCGTCCGTCTGAAAGATATGGCTTTTTTAGTCTTATGTTTAGTCACTGAAACTACACTGGACACTGTGTTCTGGACAGAGGCAAATGAAAGGAGGGTAAGGAGGCCTTCTTTGCCCAATATTGGGACATCCCACGCTCATAATAAGATCTAAATAGCTGCGTCCCGAGATTGTTGAGATAAAAAGTAGCCTGTGTTTTATTCCAAGGCTTTTATTCCAAGGCTATAGGCTACCTAATTTCAAAATTCCACCCAAATCCGTTCAGCCATTTCAGCGTAAAAGAGTATACAAATATATACCCCCCCCCCCCACACACACACACATACACTTTCGCATTTATAATATTAGTTTAGTTGGATAGGATAAGAACATGTTTGTTTACAAGTTTTTAAAGTACCATTTTCTTTTTTATTTTACGAAGACCAATATTTTTTTACCCAAGAGAATTCATTTAAAATTTCATATCAGAAGCCTTCTGGCGGCACATTAATTCATAAATTATTAAGACTACATTGATAAGGAATTTATTGGTATGGGCCCGGGATTGAACCCACAACCTCACGATTGTAAGGCGCGTCTAGAAGTATCTACTGGGCTGCTATAGGATTACGCGTAACGGCATAACTAAGCCGAAAGTAGGTTATTATACTGTTAATTGTGAACAACTTTATCTATGGGCCAACCCTGAAATGGTGAAAAAATATCAGATATCAGTAACATACTTTTTGTTGTCGGTGGATCCAATTTTTTTACTATGGAACACCTGACTAGTTGCGACTTCAAGGTTAGCCTACAGTAAAAGCTGTTGTTGTGTTTTCGACTTAGTAAAATACCAAAACTACAAACCCTCACACAAACTCAGAAACTCACAAACTCAGAATGCCTAAGACGATTGTTATTTATTTCTAAAAACCTACTGAACCCTACCACGAACATGTTAGGTAATACGCACTTGCTTTGCTTCAGCTCGACGTTTATGTGTAAAACGAAATATTGTTATCCGAACTTTAACGCGTAAACGTAATCCAGAACGTTGGTGTTACTTTTAATTTACAATAATTTATTGCGTTGAAACTAAGGTGAACCTGTAATAGTTTTCTCTTTTTTTTTAATTGGTTTTATTCTTGCATACATTATGTTATATGCACATAAAGTAGTGCATATTATATTAATAACTAATGTAAGTGTTACTCAAGTAAGTAATAAGTGGTTCTAAACAATCACCAATGTTAAGCAACGGACGATCCGGTTAATATTCGGTTCGTTGGCTGGGCTGGGCTGACATCTGAGCGCTACCGTGGATCGTATGACGCGTTTAATTGTTGGTCCCGGTTATTTAGTTTATAGTATTTCTATAACAACAACCGTTAAGCCTCCGTTAGGTCTACGGGCCGCACATTAACTTTGACACTGTCACTAGGGCTGCCCACTCAGCCTATACGAACTACTTTACTTCCGCTAACTTTCTTATGTACACAGGGTAAAACTAAAACAATGAACATCAATTATAGCTTTCAACCTTGCATAGCCATTCTCATTTCGTATTGAATAGAACAAATGTGGTTGCTACGGTGATTGCTTTTGTGGTCTAAAGTCTGTGCTCTTATTCTCGCGAGGTCGAGATTCTGTTCCTCACTCTCACTCATGCCATTTCTAGCTATGAGATACAGAGGCCGAAATAATCTCGATCGTGCCAGAAAAGGGTTAGTAATAATGTAAGAAGTATCGCGGATTCCGTTGATAGTTTCAACACTGGTGTATTAACCATTAAAGTTTATTGAGGTTTGTTTTGTAAGGCTGTTACAGCAGTCATCAAGTAAGATTGAAGTGTCAGTTTCAAAGCAATGCAATCATAGTAGCTTTGCAATGGGGCTGCCGAGGCGGCAAGACTGGCGCTACCTTTCTTCGTGCGAATATCCATCAATCGTTTAAACCGAAAGTTAAAGCTTCGGTCGCGGCCGCGGCTACACGCGTTTTAAATCGCATTCGAATGACGACGCGCGTTTTCAATATAATGCCAACATTTTTAGTGCGTTGGGTTTATATTCCCGTACGTTTCCCCAAATCATTATTACAACTATGCTCAATAATTGCCAAATTGATCAAATTTTATTTATGAAAAATCTCTAGATTTTTGTTAAGGTAAAAAGTGTTGTTAAGTAAAGAACTGACCCCCTGTTGAGGACGTGAATATGTATGTATGTATTTCATTGGTAATTCCAGATATTTAAGTATCAAATATCGTAACTGATAGACAACCTATTGAAAATAAAAACAATGACAATAGCATATAAAAGTATTTTTTAGCCGTGTGTTTTTAAACTTAACAATTTAGATTAGAATAAAATAAAGTTGCACCTGGGCACTTTACTCGACGATGACTCTCTGCGTGTGGCTGTGGCCCTCCGCCTGGGCTGCAAGGTGTGTGAACCACATAAATGCACCTGCGGCTCCTTGGTGGAGGCCGATGGCCATCACGCACTGAGTTGTCGTCGTTGTACAGGGAGGTTTCCGCGACATCATGCCCTGAACGACATAGTCCGTAGAGCCCTTGTGTCGGCGAACATCCCCTGCGTGCTTGAGCCTCCGGGTCTATGCAGGTCTGACGGTAAGAGGCCGGACGGACTGACTTTGGTGCCCTGGAAGAACGGCAAGTGCCTGGTTTGGGACGCTACTTGCGTCAGCACTGTTGCCGCCAGCCACCTCAGTCGCACTATCCACTCCCCGTCAGCGGCCGCAGAGGATGCCGGTTTAAAAAAGAGGCTAAAGTACGCCGCTATGGAGCCGCTTTACCACTTCGTGCCGATAGCTGTGGAGACCCTGGGTTGTTGGGGCATTGAAGCTAAGGAGCTTATCAGGGAAATAGGGCAAAGGCTCAATATTAAGACAGGTGACTCCCGCTCCGGTTCGTTCCTGGTGCAGAGGATGGCCATTGCCATTCAACGTGGGAACGCGGCGAGTGTGATGGGCACCTTTGCACCGGGAACGGTCAGGGGCGGGTTATTTGATTAGTTATTAGGTTATTTTTTAAGTGTTTTATATTGACAATTTAGTATAATAATTTAATTAATGTAATTCAAATTATATATATATATATATATATATATATACATTTTAATCATAAGATAATGTAATTTGTAAATATTTTTTGCAATGAAATAAAAATTAAATTTAGTAGTAAAAAAAAAAAAAAAAAAAAAAAAAGTTTAATATACGGATATCGTTACCATGTGAGACAAATTTTCACCAGATTATCACAAGACTGAGACAGATAGCATAGCAGGACATAGTACGAAAGGGACGTTTTGCGTGCAGTTGACATTTTAGGAAAGGGACATTCTGCGATGGAGCCAGCAAAAGACCTATACCCAACAGTGGGATAAGGAAGGCTGTGGATGATGATGATGTAGTTGTTTGTGCTCATCTCAAACTTTTTTTATTTCGTGATACTAATAATATTAGATATTTTCTCAGTAACTGAGGAAGTTAATAACTAAATATCGGTGAATATTTCACACAGCGCCATCTAGCTCCATCTAAACAAAGCTTGTATTATGGAAACCAATAGTTTTTTTTTGTTTATTTGTAAATACATACTTATAATTCATACTGCACCCAGACACAGAACAAACATCTATGTTCCTCACTTGGATATTTGCCCTGGGTGGGGATCGAACCCACGCCCTACAGCTCTGAAGGCATATTCAGCCTTACCTAAAATAATCTCGATTCTCTTAGTCACTGCTTAAACTTCTCTCTCTTGTTCTTGCATGTTACACTTCACGTCAGAGAAAAGATGGCAGAGCATCTTAAGCAGTGACTAACGGTTGAGAAGTTTTTTTAAGTGAGGCCCATTGTTACCAACTGAGCTATAAGGCAGTCTAACAATATAAAGTAGTTTCAAATTATGCTGATAATTGAATGATTCCTCGGAGATACACTTTTCTTTTAGAAATAATTTATCTTCGGGTTAACTCTTGATGGCTAGTGCATTGTTCCTCTTCGTGAAGGAACAATGCTTCAACTTTGCATAATGAGGGTACAGATTTCTTAGAGCTTGCAAGGTTTAGCTTTTCGATAAAATTATCTAAGTTTCTTCTGTTAGTATTTTATCAATTTTTACCGAACATTAGGTACATTACATATTTATTACATTATATTTATTTTATATCTACTTAGGAGACTTACGTATAATAATGTGCCATTACAAGAAAAGCACTGACGCCATATTTATTTTAAGCTGAACATCTTAATTTCTCTTTAATTTATACTGCTGATTTTGAAGGCATTAATTTTAAACATTGTCAGAATTTAATTGAAAATGTGCTGCAAATTAAGGTAATGGAATTATGTGAATTTGCCACGAAGGTGTTAAAATAATACGTTTGGGTTTTACAATGCTGTATTGATATTGAGTTTTCGTTTTGTATCTGATGAAGAAACAATTGGCTAGCACAGTAGAATAATTATAAATAAAATCCATAGTTGTCTTCTTTAGCTTTTTTAAATATTAAAAATATGCTTGACCACAGCCTGCCTGGTTAAGCAATGGTGCGGCTTAAAATGAAGCACGCAAACCTAGAAGGAACTTTTGTTTTTAATGTAGCATATTCTACGTTACGGAGAACAGGCTCCGGCAGAGAGCTCCGCAACCACGCTGTACGAATAAAAGTTTGCAATCAAGAAGCTTTGTGCGTACGTGGGGAATGTCTACCAATTTCGCCAGAATCGCTACAAAAAGAACAACCAAATTTTACTGTTTCTGCTTAAAGTTTGAGCTTTCTGGGGCTGGACTGATTTAGAAAACTATTGAAATAAAAAAGATCCAGAAACGGGTTAGTATTTGATTGGCTAGATCGCAAAATTACTACATCTCATGTAGTATTTGTACTTTTTGTGATATTGACTAGCAGCGATGTGGTCATTTTGGGAATTGGACATTTTAAGATGTGGAATAGATGAGATTAAGTCAAATTGCGACTCGGATTTTGAGATGTGGCCTGAATGAGATGTAGTCATTTTGCAATCTAGCCAATCAAAAAAACATTTGACCGACTTGTTAGTTCGAAAACTCAACGTATCAAGAACAAACGGCTCGAAGCACGAAGTTAAGTTTTTTCTTATTTTCATGATATTATATCGATCTTTCTTCTCTTATTTCCTTCACATAGAGGTTCTACTATACAGACCATCTGATAGTTGGACGTTTTGACACATCGCTCGAAGAACTGGCAACCGATGGGGAAGAAAGGTTATTGAGCGACCGCGAACCGGAAAACGCAGCGTAGGGAGGCCTCCCACTAGGTGGACCGACGACATTGTAAAAGTCGGTGGCAACCGGTGGATGCCAATGGCAGGCTGTCGTACAGTGTGGTCTAGCTAGCGGGTCTAGGTCTAGCGGGGAGGCCTTCGTTCAGCAGTGGACGTGTCCGGGCTAATGATGATGATGATAATGAGAAGTATCGCGCTGTTGAACATTTAGCTACTTGTACCTTCTGATCATGAAGAGGGATTTGTAGGTACTTCATTGAATCTTATTATAGAATGAAACTTTAAGTTTATGTGTGATTTGTGTGCGGGGAGCCCGAAACCAGCCACATAACACTTGAATAGAAATAATATTTAAATTTCATCCGACTTCAAAAAAGGAGGTTCTCAATTCGACTATGTTTTTTTTTTGTTTTTTGTATGTATGTTACGCGATTACTCCGCCAACTATGAACTGATTTTGATGATTATTTTTTTGTTTGGTAGGCAATACTTCAGAGGTGGTCCCATATATCGAAATCGGTTCAGTAGTTTGGTTTTTAAATCAAAATTACTAGAAAATATGAAGATGTCATCCAGGTATGAAGAAGGTCGAAGTTGAAGTCGGTTGTATTTTTTTTTTGTAAAAAGCGTATTATTGTATTGAAATATATATTAACACCACTTTTGGAAATCAAAATTAGCGCAATAAATCATCAAACCAGAATAACGAGAGCCGTAATCGCGTGTCGGAGTGACAGCTACATTCGCGATGAAAACTCGCTGCAATTAAAATAAATAAACACGGAATGAATTAATTATACGATCGACAGACACGACATGCTGCTATAATCGTAAACTCACCTCTGGTGTCGAAAGATTAAAGATAATTATACCTGCAACGGAATGCTATTTTTAGGTCCCAAGTAAAGGCATTGTCTCGACAGTCATGGTTCTAAAGAACTTGGAAATGTAGCCCAGACCACTTCAGATTGACACTCAAAATAAGATGAACGATATATACAGCACTATTAAAATGTGCATTCCTTTTAACGACGACTTTTTTGTGTAGCATTGAAATTCCAAGCTTGCGGTCTTGATGCAGATTTGTAATTTGATTGTGAATTGCGTAAATTGAATCGATATCTATATGACCTTTACAGAGGGATTAAAGAAATTTAATGTAAATCCGTTTGCGTGGCATAAAAAATAAAATACGACAAAACCTATTCGAAAAATAAACAAGGACTTGACCTAGCGCAACGAATCATGACTTTGTCGCCGTAAAGTCGCGCCAGCGCAACCGTCTGCACCCAAAACGAATATATCTGATAAAACTTATTCAGAAAGCAACCTTATCGACATTGATTTAAGGCTTACAAATGTTACGGTTTGAACGATGTCCTTTCTGTCTGCAGCCACAGATGGTAAAGTTGCTGAGTGCAATGAATTAATATTGGTGCTAAATATGCATTATATCAATACCATAATGTCATTCCGGATATATTACGTCGTATAAGGGTTGTTGATGATCTATATTAGTAGCAATATGAATTGTTTGATGTGATAATTTATTTTTCATCACACTTGCTCGTAAAGTAGATCTTATTACATCGCTTTTAGGCTCATAATCCAAGCTATTACACACGCGTGCTTTTTACTTTACATTACGGCACTTGTACTATAATAGGTATAACCCGGTAAAGTCAAGTTTGTACGTGACTGCAATTAGACGTACGTATACGAAGCACTCTTAATATAGCCGGGTAATACTTACAGTTTTTATTGTAATACCAACAAAGAGTTCTTATGCCGCTGAAGTAAATGTCAACCTGCGCGCGCATTTCTGATTTGGGCGCCATTTTCCGCAAATGTTTGTTGACGTTTTCGCTGTGTGGTTGATTATTATCAAAAAAAAAATGTTTTTTCCTCGCAAGTGTGACGAAAACAGTCGTATGGAACTCTTGTGCTATTAGTCATTACGCTCTCGGCTTTCTTATCGCGCTCGCCTGCGGCTCGCGCGCATAATACCGCCTCTAGTGTAATGACCAACATAGCACACTCGTATCATAATGTACTATTATAGTGGTCTATAAATCTAAGAGGGTTTTAATAGCTACCTTTATGTATTTATCGTTCTACAGAAGTACTTGTAACTGTATTTAGGAAATGTTAGAAATATCTAACTCATCATGTTTGGAATCATTCATTTACAGAAACATAGGTCATAATATTACATTAACCCGTATTTTGATATCGAAGAAAATTACTTACGAAAGAAATCCATTTTTTTTTGTTTTCCTCTAATCCTTATAACACGAAATTCGTTGCAGAGGGTCAATAGAAATGCTCTTAAAACTACGTCCATAGCATGTAGAAACTTCGTAATCATCAACAAGCTATGTTTTTTCTTTAATTAACGAAGAGGTATTCTTATGCATGTCACTGTTCATAATGCATGTGCTCAAGTGACAATGGACAAGTAGAGTATGCGGTGGAAAATGGCGTTAGCGAGAGTGTCTATCCAATAAACTCAAAAGATGTTAAGTCGTAAGGTCTTGAAAGGGCTATAGAATTTGCAAGTTAACTTAGATAAAGAAACAGTCAAAAAAATTATAAAACTGAATTTGCCCTGCGCTGGAAGAATAGAGTTCTATTATTGTTTTTACCTATTTTGTCCTAAAACTGAACCGAGAACGACCGGAGAACGGGCAGCGGCATCCTCACGATTAACGGTGGTGTTGAGTTTTCTGTGATCCCAAAGTCGCCTGCCAAGCGTGGGTATTATGCCATACCTCCTATTAAGAAGAGGTCTTCGTTCTGTAATTGACGTCTTCCGGCTGAAGATACGGACGAATAGAAAAAAGGAAAGCCAGGCAACATGCCAATTAGCAGAAGGTAATGCTTCTGGTGTTGCAGTTGTCCATAGGATCAGGAGAAATGGGCTTGTGTGTTTACCCACTAAGGTATAATAATAAATAGATTATGATTATGGCAGTTTTCTGATTCAACAAAGTTGTTTGATGCGGTTCTCTATTGCACAAATCACAAGACAGTCGAAATACATATCACTTCCAGCGATTCATTGATCTGGAAGACGAATGACGTGTCGAAGGTGGCTCGGCGCCGGCGTCCCTACAATCGACGCCCGCTATTTTCTGGGTCGCTTCCTCGTCTCACTGACTCACACGTTTTATTTACGGTGCGAGATTTTGAGACCGATTGTGGCTATTAAACTCTTTAAAACTGCTTTGAATATGCCGCTACAGCGAAATGTGAACTTGTGTGGGATTTATGGCAGAGTTGGTGTTTTAAGTCGATGTTTGGGAAAGTTCAAATTAAGTTACAAGTTGCTAGGGTACGTGCTGTGGTCGAATTAATTTTTGAATCTCCTATAATTTCTCGACAGTACTTGCGTCATTTTCCTTCGTTATGTAGCAACTAGCTGCGCGTGATGATGAAAACCGGTGATGATGATGATAAGAAGCAGTATATGTATAATAATCTAATATATATTATTTCTTCTGTGCTGTAGACATGTCTCTGTCATTCCCTTTTTTCAGCAACTGCTAAAACATAACCCTCCAAAAATTACTAAAAATACTTCTGAAGGATTATAAGTACCTACTTTTTCGGACTATAATAATACGCTTTAAAAAAACAACCGTCTTCAATTTTCTTCATATTTTCCAGTTATTATTCCAGTAATTTTTGTTTAACAACCAAACTACTGAACCGATTTCGACAAAATGTATATGGGAACATCTCTGACGTATCACCTAATAAACAAAAATATTTAAATATATAAGAAAAAAAAAACTAAATCAATCCACAACTGACGGAGATATAGGTGAAAATACATTTTTAAAAAACATACATACAGTCGAACATAGAATCTCCTCCCTTTTTGAATAATAAATAGTGTGGGCTAGGTGTGCTAGGTGTGTTCCACCACAGCGTTACTAAGGTCAAGAATTTCCGTACTTTATACATTTTAGTTTTCCATGGAAGCAAAATATTTCTTACAGAATTTCAAAAAATCTTAAATAGCCTTGCCCATTGAACTTCGACCTAGTTTAATTTAGAAAGCTTAAACTAAACGTCTATTTTCTGAATAGATTCAGCTTCCGCAAATATATGCTATCAAAACAAAACTCACCCACTTTAGCTAATTCCTGTTTTCGTTACTTCGATAATTTGTTTTTGTTTTAGAGAAACATATATTTATGCTCTCCACAATATGGATACATGTTCAATCAACGAAAGCTGCGGCTTTAGCGCGTCTAAACCCTATGCTTAAGTTTTTGTTTTGCCACCACGAAACGTAGAACTACACTACCTACGATATTACACTACGCTTTATGGATAATGATTTTAAGGTGGTGTTTCTTATGCGTGTTAAAATTTTTGTTCTAAGTTACTAAAGCTATTAAAGCTATTTAAAAAAGCTACTTTTTAAAGCTATTGAATTTATCATATTAATTAAAGCCGGTCTCATTGCAGTGAAAATACCCTCAGCGTTTAAAACTAATAAGCTTTTTTGGAATAAAGCTTCGTTCATATCCACCAGCACGTGCAGACACGCGCCAGCACAGACAAAACCTTCTTGCTGAGAATGCTGGCCCGTGTCTGCGCAGACACGTTCCGTTAGATGTGAATACACCTTTGTACAGTGCATATAATAATAATATTTTGTCTGACACGCTCAATGTCTGTGATCTGAACGAAACTTAAGTCTTGGCTAAATCAAAATTTAAACGTCCCACTGTTGGGCATAAGTTAAGTGGTATGACAGCCTTGATGTAGTACTATGGAGATGAAGATATTATTATTTATTTTGATTTTATACACTTGTAATGATTAAATACTACTAAAACATGTGTGTATGACTTGCACCTTCCACCACAACATCCTCCCGACGCAAAATCTCACTAAAAACTTTAAGATTTCAGAGTTCAAGTTCTCACTCAGAAAACTGGTAAAAAAACAATACTATAAATTGCAATAATACACGCATTGTGCCATAGTAGTGTCACAAAATGAACTGATAAATGCCAAGGCGAAAGCCCATGAAGTAAGTACCGGATTATTTATCGATTTCGCTAAATGCTCCCCATTAATTGGGGGAAAAAGTAAAATATTGCAAGAATGTAACGTGAATTACAACACCTGTTACTTTGTCATAATATTTGAGAATGCCCTTGCCCATATTCAAATAAGTAGGATTGTGGAAGAAAATCTAATGTTAATATGTAAAAAGCATATTTTAGTAACTTATAAAAAAAAATGTCTTGACCACTTTATTTTATATTTTTTATTTTTAACTGTTCATCTTGAACCGACTTCAAAAGTCTTCCGATTTCAAAAAAGGAGGTTCTCAATTCGACTGTATGTTTTTTTTTGTATGTATGTTACGCGGTTACTCTGCCAATTATGAACTGATTTTGATGATTCTTTTTTTGTTTGGTAGGCAATACGTCAGAGATGGTCCCATATAAATTTTATTGAAATCGGTTCAGTAGTTTGGTTTTTAAATCAAAGTTACTAGAAAATATGAAGATCTCATCCAGGTATTCGAAGTTGAAGTCGGTTGTATAAAAAAAGCGTATTATCTGTGGTTCTAGTAATACGTTTCGTTTGGAAGTTTAACAAACTCACAGTATAGCCGACCTTATCTAAATCAGTACCGTTCAGTTCTCCACCATTCAGAAGTCCACTCGTTTATTCGAATTTGGAACCGCGCGAGTAGTCCTGCCGCCTGCCACATGCGCAGGAGTACGTTGACACCGGCCCACTGTTCCGTGTTATTGGTCCAAATCGATCTGTGGATATAGATCGTATTTGGAACACATCCGATTTTAACTACCGAATGAATTGGGGCCCTGTTTGGTATTCTGGCGTTGTTTGTAATGAGCCTTAATAGGTCGAAGCCCGGTCTCTTCTACCTCGGCCCCGGTCCTATTTTGTACCAACAATTGAATAAAGAAGGTTTTTTGATATTGACTAGAATATTGTGATAATACCGCGATAAAAAATTTGGCTCATTACTTAAAGTGCGTAGCACAGTTAATTTATAACGTAATTCTCATTACTAAATATTACAAAACGATGACAAAATATTACAATAAAGGTGTAGGTATAATAGGAGAGATACGAATTCAAGTTGAGAAATTTCCGCATTAGGTAGATGTTATAGATTGCATTAACAACCGTGTGCACATAGAAGACTGAGTTATAAGATCTATACCATCTAATCAGATCAAATTGCATATGAATTATTGCAGAAAGACTGGTTCTAAGACTGGAAATACTACTATTGAGATCAAGGCAGATATTAAAAAGGTAATTGCTCAGAGCGTGAAAAGTAAAGTTTTATCTTCTAAAGAAATATGTAAAAAGACTACTAAGGTAATATTAAAATAAAACGAGAAAAAACTTAAAAAGAGGGAAGAAGAGAGAGCTATAACGAGTACAGTAGGTATAGGGTTAGGATTAGTACAGTGTCAGTACAGGGAATTAGTACAAAGAGCCAAATGTAGGTTATGTATATTTCTAATCGCCTCGCAATTAATGCAAAAAAAAAACTACTAATAAAATTATAATATTTCTAAACCGAAACAATTTTCGCTAGTTTAATTCGCTCTACCTACTTTAAAAAACCCTTTTTTTAAAGTTAATATTCTTTCACTTATCGGTTATTTATCGGACAGAAGCCCTTGGCCCTACAGAAGTTATTACTTGCCACACCGTATCTACTAAAAATACATTAGTTTCACGGTGAATAAACATACTACTAACCGACCTATTTAAATTACCGCAACTTGGAGTCAAAATTAAGAAAATTGTTAGTTGTTTTAACTTGGTCGGTTTAATCCTGCGCAGGCGCATGCTCTGACGATACCAGTTGTCAGTAGCCATCGATCGATCGAAGCCGGCGCACGTGCGTTCTCGTCTCGAATTTATTGATCGCTTGAATAGATCCATTTTGTGATTTAGTGGGCCCATTTTCAATAGTGATACCGACTATTCAGTGAATTGTGATTATACGCTGCATTTTCATCTTAATTTTTTGGTATGTATGTTTTTAAAGTTTATTTTGAGCTATTATCTAAGATGCATTTATTTTCATATGGAGATAAGAGTGATAGTGGTTTGGTTAACGCTTCCAATTCTAAAATGTAAAGTTTCCTTCCTTCAACTCTCATTATTAAATATGTTCACGAAAATAGCATCACTTTTTGTGATATCATCTAAAACAAACACAGTTTGAGTCATGAATGAAGAATATCTTCTAATTAAAATAACATTGGTAACATAGCACATAACATCTACGTTAATACAATAATAATTATTGTCAACAATATTATCACTGTTCACGTAATGGAAGCGTAATAGGTATCTACGTTTGGTGTTAATGAATTTAATCTTGCATTATAGAGGTCATTATTATTTCATTTGAAAACAAGTCAGTTAGATGAGTTGTGTGTGGTTGGTAGATAAAAAATTAGGTTGTTGACCAAATTGAATAATAATAAAAAAACGTGAAATGTATGTTTACATCCAGTTAACATTATTGATTTCGTATACCGATAATTTGGATGCCTACAAATTTGTTTTAGCTTAAAAAGCTTTACTCATCTTGTGGGATTTCGTCTATGAGATAAGGCAAACGTATCAGAAATTCTTTTACAAAGACTTGTTTGGGGGCAAAGATAAAACATCTAGTTTCATCATAGATAATGTTAGAAGCAAAGTTGCGACACCATCAAAAACGTTGACAAAATTTAATGATACTACAAATATGACGTTTTTTTTTAATGGTAGGACTCTATTGCAGAGACCCGCCTGGGGAAGTTTCACACCTTTGCCAGTTCGTTAATCGCCAAGCAGTAGTTTGCAAACATTACCATTTTTCGATTTGAAGGGCAATGTTACCAGAGATTATACCGGGCATGAAGTGTTTTGACGTCTATATTTGAAGGTGACGAGCGCAGTGCAGTGCGGCGCAGGATTTTGTTCGCAAGTTCACAATGCTGGCACTGCTACTGTTATGGGCAGACGTGACGCTTACCGCCAGGCAACGTATCACCAGTTTCGTCACTCCATTAAATTTGAAAAAGTATAAGGAGAAAAAAAAGAGCTAAAATGCTTGAATTGACCTCTACCTACATGTCTACTTATACAAAGATGACATTGATGATAATGAAGGATACCTTGATTATCGATTAAATATCTCAGTTTGTCAGATAGGATAAAATTTCAATAAATAAAGATAACTCGTACAAGTCCAAATAACTAAAGTTCATAGAGTTCTTGAACTTCGAAAAAATTTGAGAGGCATGAATATTCATTAGCGTTTCAAGCGCTGTCACAGAATCTATGCATATGGAAATGGATACTAGACGGTCTCGTCTAGTATACTATTTCTATGTTAAACCTATACGGATATCTACCCAAAATACAACAACTTAAATGATATATTATAATTGTTTTGGTTGTTAATGATCACATGACAGTAACTGTACCGATTTTGGCGAGCTCACAAATGTTTTGTAATTTTAGAAGTTTACCTGCATGAAATTGGATAGATCATTTTTAGTAATTCAAATTACAAATAGGTTAGGGTCACACTTACAGTTAGGTTGATCCTCCTCGCTCTTTCTCTACCTGGCTTTACATATTATTATTAGTGGTTGCTTCACGTTTCTTTGTATCAACAATGACATTTTGAGATAGAATATGGCTTTGGTTACCGGACTATTTTCAACCGACTTCAAAAAAGGAGGTTCTCAATTCGACTGTATGTATTAATTTTTTTTGCATGTATGTAACGCGTTTACTCCGGCAATTACGAACTGATTTTGATGATTATTTTTTTGTTTGGTAGGCAATACTTTAGAGGTGATCCCATATTAATTTTATCGAAATCGGTTTAGTAGTTTGGTTTTTAAATTAAAATCACTAGAAAATATATCGATGTCATCCAGGGATTCAAAGTTGAAGTCGTTTGTTTTTTTTAAAGCGTATTATTCTAGTCTATGACTGTATTACTTGTAAGGGCAATCAATGGATCTTCAATGGATAAAATCAATAATTAATTTTGACTGTTAACAATATCTGTACGAAAATGTTGGCTGCATACATTCAAATCTACCCACCCAAAAAGTTTACTGTTGCATAAGCTCTTTGGTCAGTTCAGATGGTGAATCATTATTGATTTTCGACTGTGTTTTGATAGGCAGTCGGCCGGTGTTTTCTTTACAAACATTTGTTTAACCTGAGATAGCTGCTCGGCCTGTAAGGTCAGGATCGTGGACGTTCGTTATCTTATTTGTTTTGGAATATAAATGTTGATGCCCTTTCTATTTATTTTGTATTAAAAGTACCTTTTAAAAGTCTGACGGTCCTGGTTTACATAAATTTGGTTATAAAGGTATTTTCGTCGTGTTATTCTTTGGAGCCTATTCTAGTCTTGAATATTACTAGCCTCTTACGTACGACACGTGTGAATTAGTACACGAACAGTACAGTCAGTGAAAATAATCGTGTATAAATATACTTTTTGAATTACTGTATTGCCAACTATTTTAATTTATCACGTACCTATAGACCTTGAGGCACTCTCATCACTATCGTAAAGGTCTCAGCAAATACTTAATATGTAGCTACCGTTGTTACAAAACCCACCGTCTCACATGCTTGCAGAAATTTTACTCAAATCTGTTTAGTCGTTGGGTAAGTAAGTGACTGTTAAGTTATCACAGACTTACAGAATTAAGTGTTAACAAACACCCTCATTATCAGCCAAAAAACGTCCACTACTGGACCAAGGCTCCTCCCTTAATAGGGAGGGGTTGCCCTAATCCCCACGCTTGGCAGGCGGCTTGGGCATCGCAGAATGTTACCACCGTTAACTAAGAGGACGCTGCTGCCCGTCCTCCGGTGGTGCTGGATGCAGTTTTACGACATACCCAGGTCAAACAAACAAACAAACACCCTATCGCTTATAATTTAAGATATAAAATATCGATATTTTTTAAAGGCAATTCATAATGAATCGCATAAATGCAGTTAAGAATCTGAGCCATCCATCTCACCTAGTGCAGTTGACATTGGCCAGCTTTCACGGAAAGAAACATTAGAAGTCGGAGTAAAAGTAAAAGCGTGTCCAAAGAATGCCACTCAATAACTTATACCACAGTAGACATTTGTTACTATACAAAAGAATAATTAAAATCAAGAATCGGTGTTCGCCAAACCAGACCCCGACAAAACACTTCGCGAGGCTCAAGTCGGGTTTTTATATAAACTTAGTAGGTTAGCCACCTAGTGGAAACTTCTAAATAAGGACTACTATACTAAGCTTTATTTTGAAAGAAGTTCCTATTTCTAATGTAACTAAACCCATATTTTAATGAATGGAGCTAAATATAGGACCTAGACTGAGTTAGTCCTGCATAAATCTTCTCAAGATTATTCGTAAAATATAAATTAATCTAAATTTAATTCAATGCTGCGATATATTTAGCCAGATCAAGTCTCCCACGTTCACGTGTCATCTGTTCTCGATCTGTTGATGAATGATCCCTTGAGAAAGATTTTTTTTACCAAAGTTTCCGGTTATGGAGTACCGGATGGTAACGATTAATTTTGAAGTTCGGAACAGAGGTAACAGTCAAGAAGAGTCAAACTGTAGACATATCACAGCAGTCGAATAACCACAACAAAAAACTGGTTTCCAAAAATTGGCTTTCGATCAACAGCAATCACGAATTTTATGGTGACAGATACGGCAGAAGAAATGCTCTGTGAATTGATTGAGCGGTTTCTTTTTAATTGATATTATGAGTAGGTACTTATAAAGGCAGTGGGACTGGATGACAATTTAGTTTTTGATGGTGGCTCTTGTTGGAGAAACTTTACATACTGATCCAACTGTCAGCTGCGAAGCTTTATAAGACAAAAATAAACATGAAGCAATATCCTTGAATAATTATTGCGAGTAGTATTAAAATAAGAAATATATTTTCTTTAAACATATAAAAATGATAATGAACTGCATAAACATTTTTCCAAGAACCTGGTATAGTTATGTATTCTGTATGCACAAGAACATATACTTTGTACACATACACAAGAGACCTAGAAAGAGATTAATTACAGAGATAAGCCAGTGCAAGCTGCGATACATAACGACCGCAGCATGTTTGGATGTGAGATAACAGAGATAACGACCACGTGCGTAAGTGAAATAATGTGTAGGAGGCCGACAACATACCATAAATGCTCATTCATTTACTGCCTTTATTTAAATTACTCGAATATAAAGACGAAGATATTAATCTACATGTTTAAGAGATTACAGAAATGAAAAAATCCTACTGGTTTCCCTCAGGGTGTAAATGCTAATCTTTTATAACAGGATTTACTCGTAACTATGTGTATGTTAGAAATCTTGATATTCAATTTTAACGTGCTTCCAATTGTCGATTAACTCTGCTAGTGTATGTTAATCCTGATGATAGTATGCACAATAATTAGGTGCCACAATCGAGCAGCCCTAATTCTTACCCAATTACGATTCAAAAACTACGGCCACCATCTCCGATTTCTGCATTAAGAATGACGGAGACAGATAGTGTAGTTTCCGAGTGGAAAAATCCGACAGTCTTTCGAATAACTTCACAGATCTGATGATAGACCCAGAAAGACAGTAGCGGAACTTCTCAATCGCTACTAAGCCCCATCAATATAGTACACAACACCTCAGGTTACCTGACTGAGATAATAGGGTTAGACGCAAAATACCAATAACGCGACCGGAATAAACAAACGTAATATTATTATAGGCCTGAATACATTCCGGACGATCTGGTATAAGTAGTACGTAAGTTAAAAACTGAAGGTTCATTTCGTTGCTGCAAATGTTTTATCAAATTCTTAGCACATACATGTAGTTTCGTACAACACATTTCGCAACAAACTTTCTATATTGCAGTACAATACTACTTGTGAAGCAATATTAGTAAAGTAAGTTTATCAGTTTCACAATTTGTGATTACAGTAGCCTTCTTGTACTTTCTTAGTTTTCGTCAGTGTTTAAGATCCCACAATTTTCAGTACATCTGTATATTGAGAAACAATATCTAGGTTTTCAGTTGCTAAATATTTACACCCTTGATTTATGTAATGTAAAATTTTCATGTTATTTGATTGATTGATTAACTTTTTATTGTTCACACCAAGAATTACACAGAAATATTTTAATAAACTTAAATATTGGAACAAGTGGCGGCCTTATTACTAAAAGCAATCTCTTCCAGGCAACCTTTACTTTTACTTTTATCAAAAGAATCATTTTACGTCAGAAAATTTATGCATAGCAACTTTACCCAGAAGCATATCTCAAAACATAAACACATATCTCATAAGTTTAACATCATCACATACAAAGAATGACATTGCATAGCTTCCCGCTTCGCATTAGTAAGCTCATTCAAGATATCACAACGGTTATCAGTTTTGCAAGGGATACAGGATAATTTTATCTTTTAGCCTACCTACAGGAAATTATGGCATTTAAGAAGTCATCTTATTTTCCGAAACAAAACGCAAACGAGATCTTAGTACAACCGGCTTTGTTACCTTATTTTACCATAAAAAAATAAAAAAAATTTGTAAGCATACGTTTAAGCGTAAACGCTATTTTACTTTCAAATGTATCCCTAAGTTGGAATTACGTTTTGGCCCCTTGCCCCATCAAAAACCTTTGTATGAAACTTGTTAACCCATTGTTACCACGAACCGTGGTGTAAGTCGAAAGCATGACGAATTGTACTGTCGACCTAATTACACCTTAGTTCGTCACGTTCTGTTGCACATAACAAACATTGGAACTGTAGCCATACGTCAGAATCATCCCATCCACATTTTATTACCACGATGATTCAAGTTGCATCACCAGCTAAGTTCGACCTGCCATGCTTTCCAGGCTTCTATCACAAGCCGTACTTTGCAGACATTTCATTTGCTAGTCAGAGCTCTTCAAAATCTAGTCGTAGCGTAACCTCAAAATGGACCCCGTTGATATCATCTATGCAGGTCGCGACCTTCGAATGTACTCCAGATAGTTGTGAGAATTTCATGGTATGTTGACATGAAATTGAATTTGATATGGTCATTTGGCTATTAGAATGTTTGGGTGGTAAGTGGTTTAACCTTGCCTTGATATTGTGATGTTAATTTGATACGATACGGGCTTTGTATTTTTCATTTGACTAATCATGCAATTAGACCAACGTCAAAAGAAAGCTGCTATTAAAAAACTTCGCGTTTTCCTTTTATTTACTACTAGAAGCGCCTCGCAGTTTCACCCGCGAAGCATGAAACTACGTTTTTTTCGTGTTTTTCGTTTCGAGTCTTTTTCCTGGAAAAAAAATAGCATAATATGTACCTATTATTCCAATGTACAAGCCATATCTAAACCAATTTCACCTAAATCCCGTTCAGTCGCTTTTGCGTGATTAAGAAACAAACACACAAACTTTTCACTTTTGTAATATTAAGAAGAAAGAAAGAAAGAAAGAAAGAAAGAAAATAATTTATTCTGCGACATCAGCACACAATAATAGGTAATACAACCATTGATACATTTATAGATTCTTGAGTGATGTCACAAAAAGGGCCTCAACTCAGCATAATGCTGTTTAACAAACAGCGCTGGTCTTCCGTTGAAGCCGAATTAGCGAATATTAGTAGAATAACTATTTCGTTCACATATTAAAATAAACTTTTCTTATGCTTATTACGTGTTATCATTAATCTTTACTTTTGTTTCAAAATTAACTGTGGGTAAAAACTTTGTATAGGAAGACAGTTTAGTGTCAACCGCTTAGATCATAAATATTTCTTTTGACCATATACGGGCTAGCGGAACTAGATCTCGGATAACAAACAAACTTTTAACTATTTATCTTTGTCCACTATGCCTCCCGTTTTAGCTGCTTAAATAACTATTTAAGAGTCATTAAGCTTAAAATGGTCATTGTCCCCCTCCCTTTTAACTAGTTAAGTATTAACTCCATTCTTTTAGACGATGTCGTTTCTGTTATGTAATTTGAAGCTTTATTTCTCATCGTGTTAAGTATCGTTTATGATTGTCTTCATAAAGTCTATTATCATTGTTAATTTCAGCGACGTAATCGTCCTGACAATTGCTTGATTACTACAATTAATCGCAATTGAACGGAATTTGAACAGTTTCCTACTTTGCAGTTACGAAATATAGGTAAGTGTATAAGGTATGGCGAAAGAAATTAATAATTGTGTATTTCTTTGTCATCATGTAACGATTAGTTGAGTTCAACAAACATACACAGTACACACAAACTTCCATATTTATAATAAAACTGTGACTATTTTTACTGTCATGGAGTTGGGTGTGGTACACACGTTCATACTTTCTTATTTTAAAGAGTTCTATGTGATACTCTTTTATCACACAATATTGTTGAGTGTTAGTAATTTGATTTTGACTTAGAATAACACGGATAGCTTGCATTCAGACCCAGTGGAAATATTCAAATCTATCATTTCAACATCTAACATTATCTTCTCTGGTTGAAAAGGTAAGCGCTCTTGTGTATGTGCCAGTGAGCCGCACAAGTTGTCACACACCGTAATAAGCACGCAACGAAACTTATTAACAACTACTGTCACAATTGTAAGATATCTGTCTACTAGTATTTGTTCATTGCCTGGCTTTCAAGGTTTTATTTCACTGTTGACTAATTGTTCTGGTCATTTGCTCAGCTAATTGCTCAGTCGAATATTAATATTCCTTACGTCAATGCTGTCCAAACGAATCATCATTGTCATACACGCAATAATCATTTTCAAAGATTTTCTTCTTTGCATGTATAAATGCACATGCAGATTATACTCATCTAAATTCACAGCCGAACCCTAGCGTTTGTTTCTCCGAATGAACAGGAAGCGTGCACTATATGTACAGTTTTGTACAGTTTCGTTCATTCATTACAATCACGATTGCATTCTAAAAGTGGATCGGATTTTGAATCTCGGATAACGGTCGCGTTAAAGGTATTTGGGTTGGTGGAAATGCATGTGATGACCCCATTGATTGTATTGCATTGTTCTTTTCTGTGCATAAATGGACTTGAATTTGACCATTATTTCAAATTCGATGTTATCGCATATGATTATGTTTGTAGATATTTAAATATTTGGGAAAGCCTATATTCAGCAGTGGACTTAGATGACAATATTTAAATGTGTTTACCTGTTTCCGTATTATCATGTTCCTCTGTAGCCCCATAGATTTTCATATGCGGTATACTTATTAGACTGGTAATGGCCTTAAAGAATTTGTATTGTATCTAGATTTTCATAGGTCTGGATACAATCCCTTTGTTTTTCTATATTAAGTTAAGTTGCTTAGGCTTCGTACGCATTTTGTAGTAGTTAACAAAGGCAGTATATGGAATGTTTTTTTTAACGATTTTTCTTATCTCTTACTAACCATCCACTTTATGTTGATCTCCTTTATAACAGATCGTACAGATCTTAAGTAACAGTTTCTTGCATCTTTTTGACATTGTTTGCAATCAGATTATGATATTAACTGTATACTTTTTGCTCTTGTCTATTAAGGTCGTTATTTTCCGTAGGTACTTGATTAATAAGTACATGTACCAACCATAAGTGTTTACTACTAAATTGCCGGGCATGGGGTTTTAATTAACAAATTGCTAGTTCGGAGCATTATTTATTACTCATCGTGGTTGCTTCACTTCCCGTGTTTAGAAATTAGTAGCGATACCTGGCGATAAAGTATATATGTAAAGCAAGTAAGCTTGTATAAACTACAAATTATTTAATACTATGCTTATATTGCGAGCAACTAGTTTTTCAGGTGACTTGAAAGCTTCCGACTCTTGTAATAGGAAAAATAACCAACACTGGTTAGTAAAAATTTGGACCGATTTAAAAATAACAACCGTTTGCAAAACCCACCATATATTGACATATGCGAGTACCACTGGGACTGAATTCGTTCGTTGTCGTTTTAGCTCATTAGTAAATCTATAATTTAAAAAGCCTGTCATATGCGGGTCTACTAAATACTTATATACTTGATACCGCTAAATATATTTTGGAAGAATTATTGAAATTATTATTATCACCATGCTTAGCTTGATTTTGTATGCATAGTGGTTCACAAGTACGAAAAATATGCCTTTTATTAATGAGGATCTGTTGCTATTGTAATTTCTTGTTCATTTTCAGCAAATGCCATTTCAAATGGAAGCATAATAGATGTCTGTTTGTTTGAAATTCACGGTTGTTTTTCAACATCAATTATTAAAATTATCTATAGCTCTACAAGTATCTATAGAAAATTCAATGTCAAAAGAATGTCGGTCGGTTATTATGTAAATAAGCGTAGTTAAATACATACGTCTAGCCATGCGTAATAGGTTGTGAATACGACGAGTAGTTAAGAAATCGGGTGTAATTTATTAGCTACTTTTCGTCACTGCGTTTTCTTATTTAATGATAGTAAGTTAAAAAAATGCCCTATTCACTCAATTTTTTCTCTGGATACCATAAGAAGGTCGTCTGGTTTGTTATCGTAGTCTCTGTAATACTTACAAAAAACTAGAACTAAATTTCATTTTACCCTGACGATGATTTCTTGTATACCAAACTTGTCTCTTACACTCTCTCTCTCTTTGTATTTCTGTTTTTCTATTATCTGTTTCATACATAACTTCTTTGTCTTCTTTTAAAGATATTAAATGAAATACTAATGAAACTACATTAGTAAAGTAATTAATATAATGTTCCCGAAGAAAGCACACTTAATTATAAAAGTATCGTCGTGGTATTTATAATCACGTAACGAAAATTTATATTTTATGACAGTAGCACGTATTCACTACTCAGTATGACCTGTATCTAGTCATAGGTCTGGAATGTGCCATTAGTTCTCATTTCAGATAATGAGCGATCTCTGCACCAGTAGAGCGGTATAATTAATTTATTTATCATCTGACGTCACGTTTTGGAATCACGTATAGTTGCAGCACGTGATTTTCCACCTGCGATGTTAGTGTTGAAATGTAGAATTTTGGTTGACTCATCTGTAGTTTGTTGAAATAGAGGGTCACTATGGTTTTGTAGAAACTTTAATGAGCCGACTTTTGATCGAAATATTATGTACATGTTCAGATGTAGATAGCACGATTATAGGGAATCTTAAGCAATTGTAAAATTAATAAATGAGTACGAGTATAAAATGTATGAAATGTTATAACAGTGTTATTAGCTAAACAAAACAAAAATTAGGAAAACTAGATTCCAAAATGCTTAATGAAGGCTTGTTTTTTTTAGTATATTTTTTTTAATCTTGGACTGAAACATCACGGGCACTCTATGCCCATGATGTTAAAGGAGCCTGCCCACTATGCCGTACCACATCATTGCCATGCTAGGAACGTATCAGGAAACGAAAGCAACACGATACGCTCTACTATGCCCACCGAAACGTGCGAAACGAAACGAAACGAAAAGCCTGTGTATGCATCTCGTATACCTGTATGACGCCCTTATGTCTTATGCCACCAGCAAAAGCGATAGGAATCGATAGGAACCGACAGGCTGCCGTCTGCTCGCAGTGGTTTGGCAACTTCCTTTGCAATCTCTAAATGTCAGTACAACGGTGACGGGGCGACATTCAGAAGTTTTGTGGATGCACCTTGAGAAGATTGGCGCCAAACAGGAAAAATTTACGTTAATGGCTTAGGTATGCCTGCAGTGGGCCGAATAAGCTGCCAATGATGATGATGATAATAGCTGGTAAATATTAGATACTTGTCAAAGCTGCACTGTTCAAAATTATGATTGACACTGCAAGCTGAACATGCCGTTGTTTCCATTAGTCGGATAGTTTGTTTGATAGTTGCATAAAGTTCCTTCCATCGTATTCATATAGTGGAAGATTTAGTAAACAAAACGGGGGGCATCGGCCACGTGACGCGGGACCAATTTTATGCCCACAAAAACCAATAACAAAAACGAACAGTGTTGTTTTCTTGATCATAAATAAAAGAGATAACGTGGGAAAGGTCAGTTTTTGTTTACATGTTTATAAAATTACGAAAATACAAATATACATCTTAATGACGTTTTAAATGATTTTAGCCTATCATCACTATCTATTATCTACACTCTTTTTATCTCTTTGCTGGGTATGAATTGACAGTAGTAACGTTAAAATAGCTACATAAGTAGAAAATAATTATTATTATACCGATTTCTTCGTAATTAGTCTAAAAGACAAAAAGTGAAAAAAAAACATTAAACATTTCATTTCTATAGACATCATAGTAAAACTGTCGTCAAACATTATTTTGTAAATATTTGAAACAATAAAAATTCTCGTCTTCCCGTTTTTAAATCTTAGATTCAATAATAAAATCATCATGACTATCCAGTTTGTTTTCCTCTCCACCCACTGCAAGGTATAGCTACCCATATCTGTTCTATGTTCACAAATAAAAATGTATCAAGCTAATTTTTTACATTACCAGTTAAAATATGACCATAAACGCTATGCTCAAAATCAGAATTAACTAATCGTAGGCTGATAAAATCTATACAAAATTCACATTATACAAAAATACGTAGGAAGATACGACTATGAAGGTATCAGCGGGATCGGACCACCGGAGCGTAGAGAGTAGACCATCAAGATGTTTTGATAGAAAATATATCCAGGTGTATTCATAATGGATGACTGTCTTCTCACTGGTGAAGAATAGCATATGAAATGCTCTGTTAAGAATAAGCTTATTCAAATTAAACTTTATTTATTTCAGACAATTAAATATCCTATTATGTTAGTAAAAAAATAACTTAAACGATTAAAGGTTAGTAGTTAAGTAGGATATGATATATTACATTTGATAGCTGACTGCTGATTGGATATTGTCAAAACTTAGTTGAGATATTGAATCAGGCATTACTTCGAGTATATATTGGTCATGCTTTAGTCCGCGTGCATTTGACATTGAACTTTGACATCCCGGTAATAGCATAAACCGTAACAGTAGATTACTCACCTAGGGAGCAAAAGTAAAGAATGTCTCAAATCTCATGTTGTCACCCTCGGCTTCGCCTCGGGAGGCAATATATCTGAAACTTCTTAACTTGCTCCCGTGGTCTGGTTACGAGTTACGTGCTGTTCCGGGAAGAAAGTGGTTCCTTCCGCTCCGCGTAGTGGGGCTAAAGTGGCTACTTTAGCCCAAAAAACATTAAAACAATTAAAACATTAATTTACATTAATTAAAACATTATCAAAATTGAAATAACTACTAGTTATTTCAATTTTGATAATGTTGTCTATTACCCATAGAAATATAAAAGTAAAATAACAATTATATCATATTTGTTCGAACAGTTTTTACGAGATTTGAGTCTTTTTCATATTATATAATCAGCTCCCGAAATTACAAAACAAGAAGAGTAAAGGAAGCGGTCGTGCTGGCCCTTTTCCGTTATCCTTTAATTGGGAAGACCCCTAACGGGACTGGACCACGATTCGCTCTGCGCCCGCGCCGAATGCATTCTCCACGCGAGTATATTTCGCGATATAATATTATGATGTTGACGGTTGAGTTGATATGAATTTAACTTCAATTATTTTCATATCTGGTCTAAAAGTATTTTGACTTGGATTAAAATCGTTCCCAACTCTGGAAAATTCTCTACCATTATCATTATGGAGTCGCGATTTGTCTTTTTTTTTGTCTTTTGCTCTTTGACCATTATGTGATTTTTCGAACAATTTGTGTCAAAGAAATGAACCCTTGAAGTAATTATAAATGTACATTAATAAACATGGTTTCTCTTAAAATTCTCATCAGCTCCGCAGCATTCACAAGAATTATTGCTTTCGGAAGACAGCTTTGTAGCCAAATATAGCTGCAAACGACACCTTGACATCCTGACGGTTGCACAAACCGTAAGAAGCTTATTCCTTCACCAATTTTGGACAAACAAGACCAAACAACCGAAGCCCCTCTTTCAATCTCACCATTGTCAACACAAAGACCTTTCTTGACTGGTTTCCAGATAGTAAGAACCAACGGTCGAAGATCCGGACTTAGAAGAGATTTATTAGAATATACAGGCCTACTTTTGTTGGTTTAAAGTAGATGCAGGATTTAGAAAACCAATTTGTCTGTCTGTCAACAGGATAAGGTAAATTTAGTGCCCTTCGTGCTTCAACGCAAGATTGGGAGTCATTCGAATAGGGCTATATTTGGACCTAATTACCTTGAAAAATAAGTTCCTTTTGGTAGAAAAGATTCTTCTTTCATCAATAGATCTCTGTGTTTAATTATAGTCAATATTTATTTGACTTAGTTAGTTCGATTCGTATTTGTCAACAAATAAATTAATACCGCTAACACGTGGAAACGAAGACGCAATAAGATCTAAACACTTATTGCTAACAATTCGCTCGTTCAATATGGAATCTTCAATAAAAACACCCACACAGTAATTCCGCCAAGGTTAAGATAATAGTACCTATTGAATCTTCAATACATTTAATTAAAAACAGTTTCCTTCTGTTTGTTTTACCATTAAAATGTTAACTGCTGGTTTTATCAAAGCGTCAGTTAGAAAAATTCGAATGATTACTACCAGATGTTCAGTCTAATTTTAGTCTCCATAAAAAGTTATTTTTCTTTTCCAAAATCGTACGCTGACTGAGAATTCCTCCGACCTTGAACGTGACAAAACGTCAGGATTCGAAATATAAAAATAATTCCAATTTAGAACGCAAGTTCCCGCGGCGCTTCTCAACGGCCTGTTCAAATTTAGAACGTGGTCTATTCTGGAACACTGAACTCCCGGCCGATGGCTTCTTATTGTTTTTGCTGCCATTTGTGGGATCTTTAAAGAAGTTTTATGGGATAGTGATTAGTCGTTTTCGACCAGAAGCGGAGGGTACTTAGGATGTTAATTCTTGGTAAGTTTGTACAAATTCTTTGTAAGGATCGGTGACTAGAATGAATCAACACGTGGCGTGGATAACAAAGGAACGTTAAAAATTCCCGAAGGACATATTATAGCCAATTTTACCGACCATTGTTTCATAGTCAATTGGGTACTACACATTTTTTGTAGATAGCGAAATAATATCAATTTTGTCTCATAGACTATCGTTTTTTTTTTTGGAAGCTGTCTTAATGATTTTAATTAAGAATGCTGAAAGAGTTGGCAATTGAGTTCAATATAAGAGAAAGGAAACGATGATTACAAGTTAACCTGCAATACAGGAAAATAATCATTGGGTTTGAAGCAAAGAGGAAATCTGAATTAGGCATTTAAGAGTCCAACAATGCAATATTCATAAATTCAATATTATTTATTTCCACAAAAAGTAGGTACAATCAGTTTATTTGTGGCACTTCTCCCCAAACTAGGTAGGCTTAAGTTCCCCGTTGGGGATTAGGCCTTCCTGTTGAGAGACAATTTATAGGTACACTACAAGATACAATATAATATTGTGTACTACTAAACTCACAGTAAGAGGTAGTCACATCAAAATTTGTTACAATAATAAATATGGTTAAATTATAACCTACTGCGAGGAGTCAAATTCTATTGTATTATAATAAGGTTAACATCAAGATAAAGTAGTAATAGGATTAAAGTAATTAATTTTTCAAGTAATTTTATTTCTAATTAGGTACTACTAGATTAAGAAGAAAGGGAAGAAAGGTTCTTGAGTGGCGACCGCGAACCGAAAGACGCAGCGTAGGAAGGCCTCCCATTAGGTGGACCGACGACATTGTAAAAGTCGCGGGCAACCGGTGGATGCAAATGGCAGGTTGTCGTACAGTGTGGCGGTCTAAGGGGGAGGCCTTCGTTCAGCAGTGGACGTCTCCGAGCTGATGATGAGATTACAATTATTTTAATGTATGTATTGTATTGTATATAAATATTTGTGTGACATAAAAAATATAAAGTGTAGCCAGTAACATAATATGACAAGCGATATAACGTTTGGAAAATCTCATCTCATATGCAAATACCCTATTTTCACACACCAATATTTAAAATAAAATGGTTTCGATTACATCCACTGACCTTTCTCAAGGAATGAAAGCAGTACCACGCGCACGCGGCGTAGTCTTGCTCTACACAGTCAAAAATGTGTTAAAACCCAGCGACAGTGATAATGGAATGGACGGGCCCAGCGCTTACAAATCGTTCAAAATTAACAAGTCAACATAATCAAGCATACCTAAAAGTATGCATATTACATTTGCCAGAAAAGAATCTAATTACTGCATGACAAAAAGAGAACACATGTACATGTATTAGAAGTTTGTATTGTCATATCGTACGGCTCGCATGTCGCAAAGACAGAGTATGACTGAAGCGAGAGGAGAGCTGACGCTCAACATATAGTCTTCAAAATCCGTGCGCTTATTTCCCGTCCATTAATTTTATCATTATCGCTGTTAAAACTTGGTTAATTTTCGTAAATAGCATTAGAGTAACCTCTCAGGTTTTTTTTTTATGACTGACTGATGCTGTTAGCCTCAGATGGCCTCTACAGCGTCACCGGAATTAAACCCGTGTAGGTTAAAGACGAAAAAAATCTAGTGTTTTATTCCCGTGTCATATTGCATGACACTATCCAAACATAAGGCTGACATAAAGGCGGGTTTACGTAAGCGATACTTTGTGAAAACATTGTCACTTGCCGTTCTGGCATCCTGATTGTTTTCACGTGGCGACTGGTGCTACTCAAGGGTATCCTGTTGAATAAGTTTGATATGAAAATAGATCTCCAGCGACATATTATCGACTCTGTTAGAGCTGCCCAATCAGACTATGCGATCCAAAGAATGTTAACAGATAAAAGCTTGAACGTTAAAATAATTGTGTAAGTATCTTCATTTAGGATAGGAAGTAATAATCGTCAACCAAAATTGTTTTTTTTTTTCCACCAAGATCCATCTAAATACTTATACTTTACTTTACGTTGTTTTTTTTATTCACACAATAACTATAGGAGAGAGTTTCATTCACTGTATGAATATCGATGAATCAAAAGCCCTTATTCGAGTGGTAAAAAAACACTTTTTGTGTCAAACGCCAATTTTGCAAAGTTAACCAAACCACCAACTCTATACAAGGTAATTTCAAACTAACCCCAAACCTCTAAACATCGACTTTGGGTCATTAAGCCTGACAACTTTTTGTTCTGGGATTTTTGAAAACAGCTGTTCTATACAAAAAGTTCATTAACCCTTACACAATGTATGGAGCAGCTGTTGAGAATGTTAAAAAGTCCTAGAACAAAACCTTGTCAGTGTTGATGAATCAAAGTCGCCCCTGAGTTTTTGCATTAGTTTCAAATGACCCTGTATACCTAATTCTCAATTGTTTATTATCGTTTAGTGGTATAATAAGATTTTTCTTTTAAAGGTAACTAAAGACGATAAAGCAATGTGCTCAAGTGTCAGGTGATAGTGACAACTAGCAAATAATGTCCGGAGATTAAGTTTGACGTGTACAACAAGCCTTAAAAATTCCGGACTTTGTGCCTACCGAAGGTCAGATGGGTATGTTTTTCTTTTAATTATTTGCTAAGGTTTTTTCTTTCTATACGGGGCTACGTAGAACGAGAGAACTGAGCCGAAAGGAGGTTTACTGTATTTCATCATTTTGAAAAACTTTTACTTTGAAGCCAACCCTGAATCAGCTGTTCTATAGAAAAATTACAGTTACTTTCGGCAAAATGTATGAAACAAGTGTTTTTTTTCGCAATTACAGGGTTTGTCGCACTGTAAAACTTGTTCACAATTATGAGTATAACGTCCTCCTTTCTGATTATTACTACCGTTCCGCGTAATCCTGTATTTTTATCTTTCAGCCCTTTTCTTAGTAGACCGCACAGATCATATAGCCAGTTGATGGCTCGTGAATATAATTTCTTCTACCAACACGACTCACCGTTGCGGGCAGGGGGCGAGGTAACGTTCTAAGTTTGCGATTGGACAATCATTGGGATGACGCAATTGAGTTATGAAATTCAATGAAATTCTGACGTACTCGCAGTGGCTAGCAGTGGTTCTTAAACTACTAATTTTCGCATGAGGGGAAGTCGGACGATCAGTCAACAGGGTTTATAGTTTTTGGTTGAACGGTATTTAACTAACAGAAAAATATACGTTTATATCGTTGAAACCTATAGCTTTGATGAAGAATTTAAGTAAATATAGAATGTTTATTGAAAAAATAATTTCAATCGGTTAATAATGTTCTGATCTCATACGAGCGTTTAAAGTTTTTTTAGAGACAACTCTGTCCCTTTCCCACAAAACAAAAAATTACGTCACGCCTTACTTGTCAGAATAAAATTTATATGGCGTACAGAGAAGTGACGTCACGATTTGCTGTTATTCCTCTCTGTCTAGCATGATATTAAAATGCTTATAAGTTGCTTATTTTTGATCAGATTTTCATATTCTTTTCATTATTCAGCTATAATTATGGACCACATTTTGATAGGACATTAAAAAAAAGCAGTCATCTAGCGTATTTTATTGTTTTTCTTGTAAGTATTTTTACTCGTTGTTGAATAAGGAAAAAATAAATAAATTATGCGTCGTTGAAATGTATGTAGTCCATTGTTACATTGAAACAGATAACAAACGTGCCCAGATTAAAAAATTAAAAACCATTCACACAATTTAAATCCATACAAAATCGGGCGCAAAGCACTCACAATCACAAGACCCTTCCGGAGACATGGAATTGTATGTAAGATCATTGTCTGTCTCACAAAACAAACTTAAAATGAATCTTAATCACTTAACAGACAAAGTAAAAAACTGTCTGCGCAGGAGTTTTTCCTCTTCAACAATAAAAGCTTAATCAAAATGGAATCCTATACCGGCAACATAAAATCTTTTTTCCGTTATTAATAAAAGCAAGACAGATTGCCATTTGTTTTCTACCTTGTCGTTATATCGAAGTATGATTCTAAATCTTATGTCGGGGTAAAATAGAGTGGATATTTCGGTTTAGGAGTATTTTGTTTTTAATCCATCCTTTAAAAAAAAATGTTCATTGTGTAGTCTGCATGGTGCAATAACATCTCAGCAGAAGCATTGTTTACATAGAGACTTTTTTCATAGAAAGAAAGCAATGAACACGTGGTTCTTCAGTACTTACCTACTATACTAACTTACTGCCAAAAAATATATAGCATTTTTCATTTTCGTCGTCATTTGTTTCTCTTTACGTCCTTCGATCATTTAACCAACTATCACGTTTAATCAGGGCTACTCATATCTTCGAAATTTATCAAAACATAAAAAATGTAGAGCAAAAATAACATCGTTAAGGGTAGAATACTCTAAAGTTTGAACGTTTGAACTTCGAAGGGCGGCTTCCCCTTATTTAAGTTATGATTGAAACGCACTGAGCAACTAGATAGCTACTACAGAGCTACTAGATAGTAGCTCAATGGTGAAACGATTTCTTTTAAGCAAGCATGGGGCCTTATTTTAGAATCGTACGCAAAGTTGCGCATGCAAGTGGAGCCGACTTTCGAACGATATCGGATCTTATTTCAAACAATATCGCTCGAAGGTCGGCTGCGCTCGCATGCGCAACTTTTGCATACTATAAAAAAATAAGGCCCCTGCTCCATCGTAGACCGCATCATCAGGAGTGATGGTAGTGAAACGTAACCCTATTAATCCATATAAATATTTAATTATATTGAACCTTAAAAGGCGGACGAAAGTACAATGACGTAATACACATTTTACAAAACTTGGAATAATAAAACAATACCATTTCCTGAGACTATGACGAAGCGACGGAGAGCTACGGAAGCATCCTCTTTTGCCGTTCGTCGTGGACATACGTGTATATAAAAACCCCTAAAGTCAAGGCGTTCGTTGTCAATAGGGTAGATGACAAATGTTTAAATCGTTGAAACCATTAGCTTTGATGAAGAATTTAAGTAAATATAGTATGTTTATTGAAAAAAACAATTAAATCGGTTATTAATGTTCTGATATATAAGCGTTTAAAGTTTTTGGTAAAGCCAACTCTGTCCCTTTCCCACAAAACAAAACATGACGTCACGCCTTACGTCAGAATAGAATTTATATGGCGTACAGAGAAGTGACGTTACGATTTGCAGTTTCGCCTCTCTGTCTAGCATGATATTAAAATGCTTATAAGTTGCTTATTTTTGATCAGATTTTCATTTTCTTTTCATTCATCTGCTACATTTATGGGCCACATTTTAATAGGACAATAAAAAAAACCAGTCATCTAGCCTATTGCACTATTTTATATCAAAACCGTCTTCAAGTCATAGAATTACCTGCTGGAATAGGGATGACGTCTAACCTCCTGACCCAGTTTCCGCAAATGACGAGTAATTGGTGAACTAATTCTATCCTCATTCACGGAGGTTTGTTGATTTGTGCTAACGAATACTGAACATCATCGGGGAGTATAATGTGTGACTACTTTGTATTGTTGATTTTTTCACACCATTGAAGATGATACATGTGCTATCAAAAAACTGTTTCACCGAATGTTAAAGAACTGCATTGGTCTTTCAACTTTTCCTCGTCAGCAAGAAGACGTTCACTGCTGGACGAAGGCTGCTGACTCCTTAATAGGGAGGGGTCCTTTCAACCTTTAACAGCTCTTGATTGTACGTACTCATCATTGTAAAAAATTCACTATGGGACTAATCTAAACTAAAATTTGGTCCATTCCACTATAATCACCAATCCTCAGCGACTCTTTAGTGTTCTTTGATCACCAGTGAACGTGACCTGGACGATCATAGTAATAGACGCAGTCTGCGTCGAATTCATAAAAAAAACTTGTATATCAATGCTACAATATTTTTGAACCGTTCTCTGAGTACTTATCGGGTTATTATCAAAATCTGTTTAAGGATTGGCAGAAGTTTTGCTGTCCTTATCAGCCATTGACTTTAGCATTCCTTCTGGCTCCAGGAGTGTATCCAAACGATTTGTTTCGGATTTACGTAATTGATATACACCTACTACTTACGCAAACATAAAATTGTAACAAATACAACAAAATTTTTTACAAGTTTTGATAAGAGTTTGATATTGTAAAGTATTTTACACATAAACAGTCAGTAATCAACTATTAATATGATAATATAATCTAGGTACCTATCTAATAGCCAGGACACAGGCTAGATGACTCGTTTTTTTTAATTGTCTTTTTAAAATGTATCCCATAAATATAGCTGATTAATGAAAAGTATATGAAAATCTGATCAAAAATAAGCAACTTATAAGCATTTTAATATCATGCTAGACAGAGATGCGAAAGAGCAAATCGTGACGTCACTTCTCTGTGCGCCATATAAATTCTATTATGACAAGTAAGGCATGACGTCATTTTTTGTTTTGTGGGAAAGGGACAGAGTTGGCTCTACCAAAAACTTTAAGCGCTTATATATCAGAACATGAATAACCGATTTAAATTATTTTTTCAACAAACATACTATATTTACTTAAATTCTTCATCAAAGCTATTGGTTTCAACGATATAAACATCAGTCATCTACCCTATTATGTATCTAGGCACCTATCTATTTTACTGATACGAGATTTATATAGCTAAAAAATCGCTTTCATACCGGTGGCGGGACAGGTGCCTTACGATAAATCAATCAATCGTTAAAAGAATAGGACATTAGAAATAGAAAGTACAGACAGACCGTCAGACAGACAGCCGCCAAGTTAATATATCGAGTGCAACTCATTGTCTGTCGAACTAAAAACCGGAAAAGGGCTACCGGTGTTGTTCCGGTCCGGAATCGCTCTTCCGGTCTATTCAGACCTTTATGGCTTTTTGAAGTTGAATCAATTGGTTTGTAACTACTACCATTCGCCATCGTATTTGAGCAAGAAAATCTGGTCAAGTGGGAGTTGGACTCGTGAACCTAGAATTCCGTACAGCCACTAAGTATACCAAATACAGTGCTCGGATCGGAAGCACTTACTAGCGAACTAGCTTTCAGTAGTCTGCCAAACGAGTCATAATTTATTGTGCCAGCTTAAACTATTGAGTATAGGACCAACCACGAAATCACAAACAAAATGATTTTTTTAAATGCAAATGAATGACGAGACGAGCGAGAAGTTCGCCTGATGGTAAGCATCACACCTGCCTATAACAGTAGCAGTGCCAGAATTGAAAACTTGCGAACACAATCCTGCGCTGCACTGCACTGCGCTCGTCACCCTGAGATATTAGATGTCAAATCTCTTCAAGCTCAGCTATTTCTCTGATTATATTGCCATTCTAATCGAAACACAGTAATGCTTGGAGGTTTCCCATTTCGGCGAAGGTGAAATACATTTTCCCCACGCCGCTTGCCAAGCGTGGGGATTATGGCAATCGTCTATTAAAGGCGAGGCCTTCGTCCAGAAGTGGACGTCTTCTGGCTGATGAGAGAATAACATTTTCTTTTTTCGCGATTACTTTATAAAAGTTGTACACAATCATGAGTAAAGTTAGCTCCATTCGGCTTTTTAGCCAAACTGTCTAGCATTTAGTAGAAACTTATTACCCCAAGTTGCCAAGCCCCAAGCCATCTGCCAAGCGTAGGGATTATGGCAACCCTTCTCTCCCTTCGTCCAGCAGTGGACGTCTTCTGGCTGTTGATGTAATACGTACCTCAAATAACAACATACTGTGGTATTACGAAGCAGGTAGATATTCAAACTTTTTTTATACAGTGAAGTGACGAGACGAGCAAGATGTTCGCCTGTTGGTAAGCGTCGCGCCTGCCACTAACAGTAGCAGTGGCAGAATTGTGAGCTTGCGAACACAATCCTGCGCTGCACTGCACTGCGCTCGTTGCCCTGAGATATTAGATGTTAAATCTCTTCATACCCAGTAATTTCTCTGCGGTAACATTGTCCTTCAAACTGGAACGCAGTGTAATGCTTGCACACCACTGCTTGGCGTTTGAATAACTGGCAAAGGTGTGCTACTTCCCCACGCGGACTCTGCAGTTAGAGTACTACCGCTACAAATAACTCGCAAAAAGCCCTGTTATATTTCAAACAAGACGACAAATGCTTCGTGTTTCATATCGAGTTCAAGTGGGTATCTAATCTGCACTGCATTAGGCATGATGATGCAAAAAGTAGTTCAATCTAGCAGATATCTGTGTATCGATATGCAAAACAAAAAATCGCCTACGTAATCTTCGTCTAAAATGGTATCTGTGTATGTAGGCTGATTAAAGGTTAATGCACTATGTCTTATATTTTGTAGATACTTTTTTGTCGGGTTGGTTTAAATTAGTAAATACTAGCGCCATACGTAACCTGCAGCAAATTCTAAAGTTACTAATACTATTAGTATTTAAAAAAAACATATAGTCGAATTCAAACCCCCTTTTTTGAAGTCGGTTGAAATGGCGAAGAGGTCCGAGCCAATACTATATTTGGGGACTGCCAGATGCACTTTATGGTACATTTTGACATTGTCAGTTTATCGTTACTGATCTCAGCCAAGCCGCCTGCCAAGCGTAGGGATTATGGCAAACCCTCCCTATTAAGGGAGGCCTTCGTCCAACAGTGGACGATTTCTGGCTGTTGATGAAAGGATCTCAGATTTGTTTGACGATAACTTGAACATTTGCTTCTCTCGGATATTTATGCATACAGCTATGGCATAGAAGTTTCGCCTACAAGTTAACGAATGGTTATACCAATATGTGCCTACTCAAGCAGGTAAGTAGTGGTCAATAGATATTCTAACACATCGCGACCCTTTACGGTATTTGTTTACAATCTTACGTGTTTGGAAAGTGTTTAGCAGCGCACGCGCCAATCGTAGGTACCTATAATGTTTAACGTATATTTTTGTACTAGTTAGACTCTATTGTAGAGTCCGCCTGGGGAAGTGCCACACCTTTGCCAGTTATTCAACCGCCAAGCAGAAATCTGCAAGCATTACTGTGTTTCGGATGAAGGGTAATGTCACCAGAAAAATTACCGGGCATGAAGAGATTTGACATTTTAATATCTCAGCGTCTGCGTAGCAGGCATCTACTAAATCCTGCGAGATTTTGTGAGCAAGTTCACAATTCTGGCACAGCTACTGTTACTGGTAATGCTTATCATTATCACCAGACGAACGTCTCGCTCGTCTCGTCTCTCCGTTGTGTAAAATCTATCTATATCAAATACACCATACTAACTGTTAGATATCAATATCTTTATATAACTAATTAGAGTACCAAAACAAAGTCCTGAATCGCTGAATTTTGGCGCTTTATTTTGAGACATTGGATAGTGAGTTTCATTAGCTCTGACATTTTTAAAAACCTAAAAAAAGGATGTTCTCAATTCGACTGTACGTCATTTTTAAATAATATTTCTTTGCTTTTTTTGTATGTTACGCATTTACTGCATCAATTATGGATTGGTTGTAATATTTTTTTTTTGTTTAGTCATACAAGTACATCAGAGGCGGTCCCATATAAATGTTAACGAAATCGGTTCAGTACTTTGGATATTCAATCAAAATAACTGGCGAAAGATGTCATCGAGGTAGATGACATTGAAGTCGGACTTTTTAAAGTACTTGTGCTAGCTATTATTTCCATTAAACCGGGACATTACTTTAAAGGAATAAAAAAAAAACACAATATACATATAAAAATGGATTTATTTTGCTCATAAATCAGTGAAACAATTACAAAATGAACCCAAAGGCTCTTAAGCTAGTAAAACTGTGCTTTAGGAACAGATGGCTTCTCCCAGTTATAGTGTAAGATAAAATCGTTGACAGAACTAAATTAACTAGTGGTTCTGTATAGGCTTGCGTTTGACCGCTGTCATAGTCTATATCTGTCTACCAATAGACTATTAAAAGGCAGATTATGCTACATTGGTACCTATTCTACTATTCTACTACTGGAATGTATTTATTATTCTCTGAGTACATGTATATACTTGTACTAGAGACACGAACGAGGCCCTGCGTGCGAGTTAGCACCTTCTCTTCAAGTAGGCCGTCATACGAACGACAGGTGAACAAGGTTGTACCGAGCTTATAATGTTTGCTTTATGCAATCGGTATTTGAAATAATTGTCATATTTATAAAGTAACTTTAAAAAATACCTCAACCGACTTCAAATTCATAATCATCGAGAATATACCCTTTCAAATAAAATAAAAATTCCGGTCCACAACTGACTGAGAAATCGGTGAAATAATTTTTTTTTAAATATACAGTCATATGCAGAACCTTCTTTTTTTTAAGTCGGTTAAAAACTAGTTCTACGCAGCGAACTAAGACCTCGCGACCCCCATAATCTTCCAAACTCTTTGACCAATTTGGCTCATATTCAAACACATTGTAGTAAATTACATAGTATTATAGGTTAAAAGTATTCAAGTAAAAATATTTTCTTAAAATTTTCTTATTTAGTTGTTTAACTCAGCTATTTATGAAACCCTATTGTCATGTCATGTTTGTGGCAAAGAAGCACTAAGTAGGTACTTTAAAAAACCGGAATCGGAAAACCGAACGGTTTTTAAATCAAAATAGCTGGGAATAAAAATGTTTAAATGACATTTTTTCCCAGTTCTTTTGATTTAAAACCAAACAACGTGATCTGTGACGAGTCGAATTCCATTACATATTAGCTAATTATTTTAAGAACAACACTGAATCAGAACTATGCGTTATTTAATTTCTCTGGTTATGTATTTGTATCAATGCCAATAAAAAAAAACCCAAAAGTATTACGAAAAAACACAATAAACCCTTCTGAGACCTTTTCATACAAAAGCCTACTTAACGAACTCGTTGGGCCACAAAAGATGCTGTTTCTCAAGATCAGATAAGCGAACCTTCTTATTAAAGAACTATTTAAAATATCTTGTAAAGTAACGAACAAAGAAAAACTTTTGTTTACTAAATTGTTTAGGCCCTTTTCTTTGTAACACTAAAGTGCTATAAAACCCTCGAAGATATTATTATCTACTAGGTAGGTAGTATTATATAACCAACCGCATACTCACTAAAGAGTAACCGTCATTTATGCATAAAACGCTAAAACGTATTTTAGTAAAAAAAGTGTTTTGTCAAATTTCTTTCGAATTACGATTTGAGTTTGAAAAAAGAAGACTAAACAGTTTTTAACAAAAATAGGTTTGAAATACTTTTTTGTGTTTTATGTTATGTTTACGGTAATCATTTTAAAAGAACTTCTGAGCCATTTAGGGTGCCATGTCCAAAGGAGCTGTTGAATCAAATCTGAAGTAGATTCCATCTGTAATGTCTATTTTTAGCATATAAAATAAATCAGTAAATTCGTCGATAATACATAGAAATGTCAAATTCGATGTGACCATGTGCAAACTCAATTATTAGTGTAGAATTCGAGATAAATACCGAGATCAAAAATATCACTGATTAATAGATCACCCGATCCGGTCAGTCTTTGTATGGGTGATCGTCAGTGGCATTTAAAACCGAGCGCTACCTTGGGTCAGATGACACGTTAATTGGTCGGCTTTATTTTTTGTTTTATAATAATAACCGTCATACGCCTTCGGGCGGTAATTTTACTCTGGCAGTGACTTACTTTGTGAGAAACTTAGTTTGAGTTGCACTTTACTAAACGATGATTTAGATGAAAGTGACAATAGCAGGGTAGGAGATAGAGAAATCTAGAAAAGGCGAGTTTGCACTCGGCGCAAGGTCAGCAGGTGCCGGCAGGGTCAGTGCAACGACTCGTTTGTGTGGCTCCACTGTCGAGGAACTTGCGAACAATACGGAAACTGTGATTCAAATCGTCAGTCAGAAAGACGGACGTCCACTGGTGGACGAAGGCCGAGCCACCGTTAACCGAGAGGACGCTGCTGCCCATCCTCCGGTGGTTTTGGATGCAGTTTTAGGACATACCCAGGTCCAGCGACGGTGATAATGGAATGGACGGGCCCAGCCCTTGCAAAACGATCAAAATTTACAGGACAACTCAATCAAGCACACCTAGCTAAAAGTATGCTTATTACATTTGCCGGAAAATAGAGATAGCGAATCTAATTACTGCATGACAAAAAGAGCAGACATGTGCATGTATTAGAAGTTTGTATTGTCGTATCGTACGGCTCGCAAGTCGCAAAGGCAGAGTATGACTGAAGCGAGTGTAGAGCCGGCGCTCAACATACATTCTTTAAAATCCGTGCACTTATGTCCCGTCCATTCATCTTATCATTGTCGCTGCCCAGGTCCACCCAGGTTACTGTGATTGACCCCTATAATTATTAGTAGTTCTACGACCTCGCGTGGACAAACTTCCATGTCACATGGGCCCAGTCGGCCGGCAAATGACGCCGCAGAAAACATCCTCATCTTGGGGGAAATACCCCTCCAAAGAAAAATCGCTGTAACCTGTATATTAAATCCGTATTTCCTTACGATACCTACTTATTTTTACTTAATTTTCAAATGCGATCTGTACGCAAGAGCCAAGATCAACTTCCGGGAAGATGAAAGCAAATTTTGCCAGAATGAATGCAAGTTTTTATTATTTTCATTATCATCATTGTCACCTAAAGCCTTACTTATCCCATTGCTGGGTATAGGCCTCTCTCTTACAATGTCATTTGTCTTGAGCCTGTGCTAGTCTGGTCTAGGTCCGACCCGCGATATTGACGATATCATCGACCCATCTTGCAACTGGAAGACAAACTCTCCACTTACCTTACTTTGCCACTCTACTATTGTTTTAGCGATGCCTATTAAGCTAAACTTTTTGATGGAAATGATTTAGTTGTTACTAGCAATTCCTTTTTTCGTCTTCTTTTATTTGTTAAATTGACCTTTGGACCTGGGTATGTCCTAAAACTGCAAACAGACCCACCGGAGGACGGGCAGCAGCGTCCTCTTAGTTAACGGTGGTGAGCATTCTGCGATCGCCAAGCCGCCTGCCAAGCGTGGGGATCGCAAACCCACTCTTTTAAGGGGGAGGCTTTTGTCTAGTAGTGGACGTCTTCTGGCTGTTGTTTCATTTGTTACATTAGTGAAGGCAAAGGCATAAGTAAAGGCATAGTGAAAGTGAAACTACCGTCACTTCAAAATATCGTTTGTTCTTGGATAATGAAACCGCGCCTACCTGGAGTCATCGAACTGCCTTTGTCCACCCTTTATGGCGGCAATATTTTTATTACAAGGGATCTTATTAGTATCTTCTGTCGCAAAATAGAAACGTTATAGCAAAAATTGTACGTCTACTTCTATGCATTTCCAACTTCTATTTTTATTTGTCTTTTAGGTTTTGATCCGTGAAATATTTCCCTTCACTCGAATGGGCCGAAACGATATTTTTTAACATTCCCGAAGGGTAGGTATCCATTATTAGCTGGTATATTGCTAAAACTTCGTCATCGGTTTATCTGTCTGTCCATCCGTTCAACTTTGACTGAATCGTAAGTGCCCGATAAATGATAGCCCGTAGCCAGTTTAATTTGTTTTATGCAAAATTACAAACGAAATATACTTTGGTGCACAAAATTTGACTATTCAAGTGTCCACGCTGTTTGTTTTTTGCGACAGATCTAAGTTTTTATTTTACAACCAGTAATAAAAGTCGAGCTTATTATTATGTAAATCTCGTCTTTGTAACTAAATGGGCAATATTTTGAGTTCTAAGAAAATTATTTTGTTATTGCTATTTTATATTAGGGTCTAGTAATAAAGTTAGCTTTTTGTTTTCATTTGAGAAGGTAAACTATTGTCAGTGCACGAAAAATAGTAAAATTAAAGTTGATTTTCTATGTACATCTTTATTTTGGTTTTATTATTATGAATTTATTATCAAGATTGATATCGCTATATACATTTATTTCTGCTTTTATATCATTGGTTCTCATAGCTTGGCAGCATCCAGTTCTAAAATTAAAAGTTTATAATGGCTATTTGTGACTCTATAAACAACGCAGAAAAACAAATACATACGTATTGCAATTATACCATCATCAACTTGCTCGTCTCGTCACTTGATAGTATAAAAAAGGGGTGTTGCCATAATCCCCAAGCTTGGCAGGCGGCTTGGGGATCGCATAATGCTCACCACCACCGTTAACCAAAAGGACGCTGCTGCCCGTCCTCCGGTGGGTCTCGTTGCAGTTTAAGGACATACCCAGGTCCTTCATTTTACAATCTCAAGTCAATCTTCAATATCCTTTATAGTTTTAAAACGTTTCCTTTTTTCTACTTATTTCGCGCCTAAATTTTATAATGCGCATAGGTACTTACCTAAATGTGTATTCATGCCACTCATTATCTCTTCTATTTCAATAACAACACCACGTGCCCAATCTAATACCTATTCACTTATCAAACTGTTTATCACATTTACGCGCAGTTTTATCAAGGTTGAATACCACACAATACTGAGAGGGGTTATCAAATAATGTTAAAGTATTACCGTGAATGACTAACATGTGACTCATTATTATAGCTGTGTGAGGTGTGTGAGTCAGGGGAAGTTCCAAGATCTAAGATGTGATTTCCTCGGTAATTTCATGGTAGACTGCATGGAGATTAGTGGCTAAGCCATGTTGTTTTGATAGAATCTAGAAATAAAGATATGGCATCAAAATGCTGAGAGCGTGGTTACAAGAGAATTTGTTTTATGACATTGAAGCTTATTTCAAAATAACAGATTATTAACGTTTTTTGTTGCATAATTCTTTCATTTTATTAAGTCATTATCTTTTGTGACATACGTAATGAAATTGGACGTGTAACTTTGGTGTTATTAATAAACAATTTGTATGGTATTGTATTTTGTTCTCTGTTTTTTGGGAGAGTGAAGATAGACACTTTTTACTTCTACCGCCTTCTCACTGGTCGCGGCTTCAGAGTTTAACTGTTTTTGATGTCTTGGAGGATCTAGCTCTTTCTCTCTCTCGTATATAATCAAAGTTTGATGTTGTACTGTAACTGCCTGGTATTGATGACTTAACTAGCTTTGCCGGCGCAGTGACCCAAACAGGTGTCTTGGTCTCCGATACTAAAAAGACGTCATCCTTCTCTACTTTGCACAGTTCATGTTAGGTGTCAACTTTAATTTCTCGGAGACCATAATATTATTTAGGTATGTAGGTATTGACGTAGGTAGACTGTAGGTATTGACCGTGCGTGCGGATGGTGCGGAGCGAGGGAGGTCCCTGCAACGACAGGCAAAATTTGCTTACATTACATTTGTCTGGATGTGTAGATGTTGGTACTCGGATTCGCGTACTGTTCGTATTTTAACCTTTTAATCTTGGCTAAGCTTGGTATGCATGTTCTTAAATTACATAGAATTTCATTGTAGTCGAGATTTTTGATTAGAGGGTTTTCCCCCTAAAGGGGGGAACTTTTCTGTGGCACTACATAACGGCCGATTGACTTCACATGACATGGAAGGTTGTACTCGTCAGGTCTACCGTTCGCAGAACTAGCATAAAACATTGTAATGCGAAATTGATAAAAACATAACATCGGTATAATAATTTCATATCGTGTATTATGAAATATCAACGTATAAAAATGCACAGTAGCAGGGTGATATTTTTTTTTGTAAATTATCACGCGTTATCAACACGATGATGTCATTCCACTATTTATATATGACATTGAGCACTGTCATATTGCATTATAGCTAAAATAGAATGCATCACCAGAACATTTCTAGAATTACATATTTCCTCCAAACTATTGTTATTATGACTACACGTTATTTAGTAAGTGCCTACGTTTGAATGAATTGGAAAGCATTACTGTGGACTCAATACCAGTTTTACCAGTATTTACTGGTAAAACTGAATGAATTTATTTTCCATATTTTTTTCTGTACATTCCGCGAAAAGTATGACAGGTAATCCTTCCAAGGAAAATTGTTCGGGCTTGTCTATTTTGTTTATTTTTTGTACTTACCGTCAGCTTTTTTTATTTTTTTATTATGGTACCAAGTTATGAGACACTTGAGATTTTCTCTTGATGGTAACAACACAACATTGTAATGGTGTCTAGAATAGTATCTAAAAATATATAACGCTTTAAAAAAAATATACAACCGATTTGGATAAAAAAATTATTATGTGGGACCATCTCTGAAGGATTACCTACCAAACAAAACAAACATTCAAATCAGTTCATAATTGGCGGAGTTATCGCGTAACATGCATAAAAAAAACATACAGGCGAATTGAGAACCTCCTTTTTTGAAGTCGGTTGAAAATAAAGTCCAAGAGCTTGATTTTTAAATCATACACAAGAGTCGTTCGAAAGTTGGGCTTATTCGTATTCGAAAACCAAGCGAACGATTAAAAAATCGAGCCCTAGGTCGTTAAAACATTAGCTCATTTTTAAAGAGACGATTTTGTTACAGCATACTAACTTGAATGTTGTTTTATTAAATTTTCTAATTGTTTTCCTACTAAGATTTTATCGAAATATTATTTTATCCCATTATTTGTTAAACTAGAGCAGTCACGTCTTTTAATAAAAAAGCTTTAACCTCACAGGAACTATCAAGTTTCACTTTTCTAACCCGATATCTTAATTTCTTCTCTACGTCTTCATTCAAATTAAATCTTAAATACTATTGAAGTAAAGACACAAATCCCTTGTTACCCACAATGCATTTATTTGGTGGCTTCGTAACAATTTCTGACGTTTTGTAAGATATTCTCTAGATTGAGTTACAGTGGGTTAGTTTTTATGGAAGCTATGTTTGGAACTGTTTTTTGTGAAACAATGTTTTATGGTTTCTCTCTCTTTGAATACTTATAATGTCATGGTTTGCTGCGGTTTTATAAGTACCATCAAATGGTACATTATGTGGTCTTTTTTACCCTAGTAGTTATACGAATGTCTGAACGTCGATACTTTTACATAGCTCTCTTAGCTTAGCGTTAACATGTTATGAAAGACTAAAATGTATAGAGTATTTGTTTGTTTTAGTTTTATCCACAAAAAAACACTGATTTAGGTTTCTGTAAAAGATTTGTGATTCAACAGCAATGATTCTTAGATATATATAGGTGTTACGGTTACATATCACATAAATTGTTGTGTGTTTTCAAAATATTAAATTTTGCTTTTACTTGTTTTATTGTAAACATATCATGAGGCAAACATACTCTGATGAATGAGACCTTATGCTTATTATGAGTTATAATAGCAAACAAGGCACATGTACATATTGATTTGAAACCAGCACTTTACTGACAACACGTGGTTCAGACGTAACATGGAAATCAATAGAATCGGTCTCTTATCTTTTGGTGTAATAAGGCTAATTATCTCATGTGAGTATGGAAGGACGTAAGCAAATGTGCTTCTTCCAGTATAAAACAGTTTTCGCTCCACTTTTATTCACTCCTACAACGTCCTTATTTTCATACATACATTATTTTAAGTGGTAAAGTATGTTTCCAATTTGAATAAATTCTAATTCAAATCCTCTATAAAACTCTAATCTAAACGACCCAAAATTACCTCCACAGTGATAACAAATTTTGTAAATTAGAAAATAGAACTATATCTATCGATGTAGTGGTAATAAATCGAACGGATCTAAAATTAACGAATTAGGCAAATGTGAGAATTCACTAAAAAATGTTATCAATAGTACTTAAGAGGAGACCCATAAGTATAAAGATGCCCATCAGAGACGCTATAAAATTAAAAAGAACAGCTTTAACAAGTCGTATTATTCGAACTTGCCGCTGATTAATGGTAATCATAACTATCTCTTCCCTATTTCGATATGTAAATCTCGAAACCAGTTGTGCAACAACTGAACGGCTCTTTGATATCTTTAATGCCGATGTAAAATACAATGTTGTCGTACTTTAAAGCCAACAAATGATGAAAGTAACGCAGTGATGAGGAAATAACGTAATCACTCACTTATGTATTAAATTTATCAGTTGAATCAGAATTCAACACTCCTTGTGAAGATAATGCATTCGCAGTATCAACCGGATTCGTTTTTTGTCCCGAAATATTTCCTTATCTAAAGCACTCAAACTTGGAGCTTTATCAACGAAAACCTTGTCAGAGATACGACAGTGCATTCCTTTCATTGAGAACATAAGCATCGTTTGTAAAATTTTGTCGTACGTTTTTATGGGTTGGGCCCCCTTTGCGCCTTAGGTCCGTCCAATGCCCTGTCTCCAAACCTCAGTGACAGATTTGTCCAATTGTCTTCATGAACAAATTGATGCAGATTAATAAAGTGGTCGATAAGTGACGTTGGCTCACACGGTCTTATCAATAGCGTTTCACTTGCAACCCGGCAAGGCAGTTCCTTCGCGACCGGCTCTTTGCGCGACCGCATTTTATCGACCATCGATATTTTATTACAAACGACATCAAATTGAGTGAAAAGATATCCCACGCGACCGATAAAGCATCATCCATCAACGGGCAGAAGTGACACTTCGGAATTTCTTAGCATTTTTGACTTAACGCGATGTGAATTATGGAAACTGTGTGAAAGAATTTGTGAATAGAATATAAGGTGTTTCTTAAAATAAATCTGACTAATGCCGAGATGACGGTATACGAATCTTATGGAGTATTTAGTGTTCATAACACTGATGGGAAACTGTAAGTAGAGACATTTTTCCTACGCTTATGGAAACAGTCTTATGTTTGTTTTAGTAATTCGTATATCAGTAGCAAAGTCTGCTAACTAGATATCGTGTCAATATTATTTATTGAACTTCCTTGTTGGACGTAAATGATGAGACTATCACAATGTCAGAATAATGCGTCGACATAATTTATTACGAAATAAAGAAAACAACGATATCTTTTTAATAATCGGGAAGCTGTAAAACACGTGTTAAAAACCTTTTGTAAACAAAGTTAACTGTGGATACAAGTCATTCTTTGTTCGGAACTTTTTATTTAACATTTGGAACTCTGGTTCGAAGACATTTACATTTAAGAGTGCCACCATAAAATTCATCAGTCTTAGGCAAATTCAACTGTACAAACGGAATTATACGCGTATTATGGGTATATGAAAATTTCTAACCGATACGAGTAATAATATGCAAGTAACACCAGTACATACAAAAAATATGACGTAGATTATTATTTATTTCGAATTAGTTGCTGTCAACTGTTGGAAAGGTCTGAAACATTCAACGTTTAACAAGAATATTATATACAAGGTTAGTTCTGATAAGCATCGTTTTAAGGGCATATTATATAGGTACATCAAACTAAACAAATTTTACTATAGGGACCAACATTGAAATCGCAAAAAAAAACAGCTGTCCCATACATTTGCCCAAGGTCGATGAACTTTTTTCATGGAACAGCTGATAATTTTTTCACGATTTCAATGTTGGCCTCTATAGTAAAACTTGTTTGTTTTGATGTACAGAGTATGCCCTTAAAATTATGCTAACTGATTAGAACTAACGCTGTATATAGTGGTTGCAAAACATGTCCTAATTCAATTATTGGTTTAAGTTTTGCCGAATCTACAAAAAAGACGCCAATAGAAAATAAATCGATGATCTAATCTAATTGACGTAGGTATCCGTTGTGTCTGCTAGGATCTCTATCGTAATTTCAACTCGTGTTTTAACCTTTGCTATACTTGATGAATGTAAATAATAATCAAGATTATGGCAATCATGCAGAAAAAAATATATCTCTACATCTTGATTACTACACGTTGCCACATCTATCTTATTTATTTGATATATATTTAAGGCCAGAGTTGCTATATTAACCTGCTATATTAAAAACAAAATACTTAAACCTATCTTCATAATCAAGTTAACGTACTACACAAAAAGAGTTACGCATGCAAAAGGTATACCGAAAATTAGGCACACGACGTATTTTTCTAATTTTCACCAATGGATTGGGACCAAGAAATTTACATTGCATTACCTACTTGGAGAACGTACCTACTAGGTATTTATAGCCTTTCCGTCCTTGAGAGTGAACTCCTCCAAGACTAGGTAATATACCATAATAGTAAAACAAATATTTATTTGCGTTAAAAAATGTATTTTTTGGTTTCCTCCCATTTCGTCCTGCTAAGTTATTATTATCATTCAATCTAATATATAAACTCGAAAATAACTGTTTCTCTCTGTTTGTTCCCTTTTCCTGATCAAATGGTTTGGCTGATCTTGATGAAATTTATCACAAAAATTTACGGAATTCCTTTAAAATATCATAGCCTACATTTTGTGAGGCATTAGGCATCATCACAACTTTTAATTACTGGCTGTGCCCCCCGGGAACACCGCTAGCCAGCTAGTAATATATAAGCTTGTAAATGCATGTTTATAACATTAGATCCTGCAAGCGCACCATAAGTTGCATAATTATCAAGTGTATCATCAGGAGCCAGAAGGGCTACAATGGACCATTGTTCCACCATTGTTTATGGAGGCACGATCCTACTGTCACTTTTATATAACTAATAATTTTTACGTTCTGTGCTGCGGGTGGTAAAACATTTGGTTTTAAATAGGCTTCTTAGGGTAATTTTAAATCTTAATAATATTCAATGAACATACAATAGACAAGTTTATTTCTATTGTCGTGCTATATTATACGGCCAAATAACAATAAATACGTCATTATGTCTTTTGAATAGATGAAGTTATGTTATGTTTATCTTTGTTTTTTCTCAAATAAAAGTGTGTTTCTGTATATACATTTTAATTTACCATTGTACGTTAGCAATGACCATTAAGTGTTGACTCTACCACTTGGCCTAAATTAAGATGCGAGTTTGGTATGCGCATGCGACGAAAGCATGCAAATACATTGTCTGAATCGTTTTACTAAATTCTTCTCATTAAGAACTAAGTCTTTATGGTTCCAAATTTATTAAGATTTAAATTCAAGGTTTGATCGCTATGTTCTATTCATGTTTCACAGTGTGGGAGGACTTCAGGTGGCATATCAAGTCTCTCTTTCGCCAATCTTCTGGCTCGAATCTTCATTACCCACGGTGGGCTGGCTATCCGGATCTAACCCACTAGGCATCATGAAGCTACTTACTTTTATCATCGTATTTCACTTGTCCTGCGTACCTACCTATATGCTAAACAGTAATTGTCTTACCCTTGAAAACAACAAGTAATACATGTTTAGATATTAGATAACATTGCTTATCACGTTTTACAGTGTTTTACAGATTGGGACGATTTTGATTGGCTGATTAAATTTGCTTCTGTGATATTTATTTTTATTATTGTCTTATCAGCTTTGTGGTAACTACTTAGAAAAAAAACATTTTATCATAGTGTGTAGAGTGATCCAGCTTTGCTAGCTTCCTTCGTTTTTCAGCATATTTTTTATCGTGAATAAAGTCCACGTTTGACCATCAACTCACCTGGTTGGTAAGTGATGAAGCTTGCTAAACTAGAAGATGAAAATAGACGAGATAAGAATGTTAGCATGGATTTACTAACCCGTAGCTCATTCCTCCAAGTATGTCCGTCTTTGTAATGTTCACTAGCACCTAGACAAATGTTATCAAGATTGGAACAGACGCTTAGTTTTGAAAACGGAACATACAAAGTTACTTTTGCGGCTAATATGTAAATGCGATTTTGCTTTAGTTATGTAATTGAACTTACTGAAGTAGAGTAAGGCTGAACTCTGCCTAACCTTAGTAGAGCCGATATAATGTCTACTCTAGCCATGATCCTAATGTAGAGTGTCTATCAGCAATACCGCAGACCTGTTTGTTATGATAGCTCTATTGCACCAACCTTGGCATAGTTGAATTGAGTCTTTTCACTTTTCTTTTCTTAACGGTTTCTTGGAGGTTATCGATTAGTCACGTTTGTTTATTTAGTTGTTAGTATTTAGGTTCGGTTATTCGGAACGGCTAGGGTTTATGACCATGTAATCATAGAATTGTCAGGTTTATTGTCGGTAGCTATTGTAAATTTTGGTTTGATGGTTCCGCTTTCGTTTTTGTGGTATAATTTAATGCGCCCGATTGTTTTGTTATTTGAATAGTGAATTTTGACCTATGACGTAATATTTTATGTCTCAAATTGCTTGTCAAACTTGTACATACGAGTACCTCTTTGCCAAACCATTATTATTTTGTCAATGTTTACCTGTTGATTTCTAAGGACTTAAAATTTACATCACATTTTTTTTATTAGCATCCAGTACTGTAAGGGGTCATTGTACAGATATTATTAATAACTTATACTAGGAGAAAAATATAAAAAAAACAACATAACGAAAAAACAGCTGTTCCATACCAAACTTGTATAGAACGCAAACACAAAAACAACAAGCAGCTGTTTCGACTACTTGTATAGAAAAGCTGTTTTTTCCCGCGATTTCAGTGTTGGTTCTTGTAGTAAACGTCGTTCTTAATAATTTCAATGACCCTTTTGGGTATTGTATGTTAATAAAAATAATATATTAGTATAGAAACATTAAAAATGTATACTTACATTGCTACTTATGTCTGCCAATGCCCAAAATTGCAATCTTTATCTCTTTTTTTTTTAATACAATCTAGTGACAAGACTACCAAGACGTTCGCTTAGTGATAAGCATCACGCCTGCCACTAACAGTAGCATTGCCAGAATTGTGAACTTACGAACACAATCCTGCGCCGCACTGCTCTGCACTCGTCACCCTGAGATATTAGATGTTAAATCTCTTCATACCCAGTATTTTCTCTGTTGCACACTACTGCTTGGCGGTTGAATAACTAGCAAAGGTGTGGTACATCCCCAGGCGGACTCTGCAGTAGAGTCCTACCACTACAAAACGTTTTAATTAATATCACTCTAAGATTGATTTTATCGCAAAGGTCAATAGTGAAAAATGACGACAGTGTTTAACCAGACTAGGTGGCCAATAAAATTAGTTCGTTGCTCTTTATGATACCAATGACATAATAATAAACGTCTATTATAATTAAGACGGTCTGATACCATCCCTTTGTCGTACGACAAATTGGGTCATACGCATACAATTTCTTGTTAACTGTCCCTGATTATACAAGACAACAAAATAGACAAGTTTATTAGAATACTACGATTTTCAGCTGTTGCTATTTTTAACCAACTTCAAGAAAAATAAGAATCGCTCAATTCGGTTGTATGTTTTTTTAAATGTTTGTTACCTCAGAACTTCGTTATTTATGAAAAGATTTGGAAACTAATTTTTTATTCGTAAGGATATTCATTCGGATTGGTCCCATAGAAAATTTCAAAATCGATTCAGTAGTTTGGTTCTTGGATCAAAATAACTGGAAAAATAAGTCATCCATGTAAACGAAATTGCGTATTTTCCTTTGAAGTCCATTGAATTAAAAAAAGAATTGCTTATAAGTATTGAGTTCAGTTCAGGTCGAATGTCACCAACCGCACAAAGTTAAGCCTACCTTATTAAAGTACTGTATAGTAGACTATACGTAGTCACGTATTTATACGTAACATCACGGTGCTGTGCACGACAAACCCTGTTTTTTGTGCATCTATATTTTTCTGTGTATAATTCTATCCGTTGAGCTTCAGGTGTACACAAGCATGTGAATTTTCGACAGGTGATTGAAGAGTCTGATCATACATGTAATTGACGTTGTTCAACTAGAGCAATAAATACTCAATAACGAGCAAAGAAAGATCATACTTAATATAACTTGATAGCAAAGCAAAGATCAACAAAAAGTTTAAATTAACCAGATGGAACATCATTATCTTTAGTCCACTACTGGCCACATACCTCTACTAAAGTGCCGAGTCCGATATTTGGTCTTTTGCTTTTCGCAGTAACAGTACCCACATTCCCCTATCGTATCTTGATGATCCCAAACCACAAAGACTTAGTACGTATGACGTTTTACCAATTCTTCTTTATAATCTATCTGTATAGTTTTACTATATAGTATTTTTCTATATTGGTCTTCTGAAAATGTATCGCTGTCACGTTTTGACGTCATTTTCTTGAGTCCAAAAACTAACCAATTATTCCTTTTGTCCACAGGCCTGTTCAAAGGCTCCACGACCACGTTAGACGGCATCGGTCTGCGGCCGATGCCAGCCGAACGTCCGAAGACGCTGCGGAAGCTCAAGTCCGTCTACGACTCGTCCCCTACAGAACCTCCACACTCCGTCTCCAATGGGGTGGAGAGGAACGTTAACGGAGTTGAGGAGGAAGTTAGAAGGAGAAGCAACACCACCAGTTCCACTCAGAGTGGAGACAAGTCTCTGTCGATACTCAGTCCGTTTGATGAGCAGGTAAGGCATACAAAAACACTAACAAAGATCTCTGTTCGTAGAGTTTATGTAAAAACTAATATTTTCGGGCAAATAATTTTTCTAGCATGATGTGCATGTGTGGAATTGTTAATTACTAAAAATCGTATGTGTCATACTTCTAACAGCGTGCCCTGTCGTATAGTAACTTATAATTACGTGTATACATGACAAAGACAGGAAACGAAATTATCTTTTCAATGTTATACCACCTGGGGTATCATATCTGCGGGCTTGAGGACGAATGCTGTGTTTCTTTGTAGGTACTGAATATTATCTTGTTGTTATAAACCTTGGCATACTTATTTTATAGTGTTTTTTATTATTATTATTTCAAAGCTATTATAGCCTTTTTTGTTTTGTAATCTAGTTGATTCTTTTTTTTTCTTTATCTACAATAGTCGTAATTGTATAGCTTTATAATAATGTCCGGTGAGCTCCAGTCCTTTACATGCCTTTCTTCTTTCAACACAAAGTGGTCTATAAAAATGCAACTACTGTCTTACCGTCTGTCTCTATGTACATAATTTTGTATGTATTGTGTGTTACTAACTATCAAGCATCGAGTCGTGTCGTTTAGAAAAAAAACATAGACACACATTGTCAGCTTGGTGTTTTTTTCCAAGTAGTCACATATGCGGGTGGTTGCCACTATTTTTTACGACACACTTTTTCCTGTCCTCTTGCACGTATTAAATATATATTTCTGTGATAAAGTCGAATGTGACGTTGCAGGTAGGCAGGTGGGTCTTAAAGCAGATGTGTTTAACCGTCTCTTGTTCATACTTAGTGATGCGAAAGCTAACGGAAGCGATAACTTTATGCTGGTCTTTCCTTATTTTAGTTGCGATAAAAATTTGATAAACCATTTTGTATACATTAATATCCTTAATTAGTCGATTATACAAAAATGGGAGCTGAGAGCAATGGCGACATTTAAACTACCGTATTTAGACTACCGTAACACGCCTTATCACATTTAAACCAATGACCAAATGATTTCTCAAATGGTATATTTTGTATATGTACAACCCTTGTTGTTTCTGATGCGAGACATAACCTATTAAAAACATGTCGAGTATTGTAGATTTTACTTTTATAAGACTGCTTCAATAGAATGTTAATGTTTTCATGTTATGTAAGTTACGCATGTATGTAGTATAGTTCTATAAATATATATACATATATAGTATAATCTCTCATGTTTATATTTTACCAGATTTTAGTCAGATCTTATTGACTTTTATAATATGATTTACGGGATATTTAGCATGCTTAAGTTGTGAAATGAGCTCCCGATATTTCGGCGTAGTTGCATGCACCATAATCATGGTAAATATCCCGTAAATAATAATAAACATGCAATGACCAACCGTAATAGTTTAAAACTGACCATAATTAATCATGAAATAAAAATTTACCATTGATTCTAATCAATATAATTAATATTCGCTCTTTGTCTTTACAGGAGGAATGGGCAAAGATCTCCGAGATAATGGCGTCGTTTGGCAGCAAACTGGTTCGAGAATCTGTGTTTGTCTCCGAACTGGAGCAGGAGTTCACGTCCAGACTTGGCCTGAGCTGTTCAGAATCCAGCCTCAGCCCTTCTGTCGCTTCTAACCTTGGCCTTTGGCTCTCGGGGATAGGACTCCATGACTATGAGACTTTGTTCCTAGAAAGTGGCTATGATGACATAGACTTTGTTGTAAGTATAGCGGATGCATTTCATTTTAATTTGAAAAAATAACTATAAGGTAGTTATTTATAAATATAAAAAGAAAATTAAAAAAATCCTGCTATATCGTATAAATATGGTGCGGAGCATGTTTCGTTATTTATTACCAATAAGTGTTCTGATTAATGTAAAACATTAAACACCATTGTTTAATTTCAGTTCAAGATTTAAAAATAATAAAACTTTTTTTTATGAGAGGTAAAGTTAAGATAAAAAAAACTTTATTGCCAATTAATATATATATATATATACGTAAATGCTAGAAATAAAAGAGAACAATAATAATAAAGTATAACATTTAAAAATAAATTAAATTTATAAAAAGACAACCGACTTCAATTTTGACTACCTGGATGACGCCTTTTTTACAATTATTATGGTTGAAAAACAAAACTGAACCGATTTCGATGGAAACTTTCATGATACTAATCTGAAATATAATTTCGAATAAAAAGGAATTTCTAAATTCAATCTATAAATGACGGAGTTCTGAGGAAACAAACAAATTAGTACACAGGTCCCATTTTGAAAAATGTATTTACCTTGAGTACGAGTATAAAATATCATCATAGAATTTTACGTCTGTCTAATTTACTAAGAAATTGTTTAATTGTTTCAGAACGGCATACTAGACGAGAATGATCTTCGTGAAATGGGAATAGAAGAAAACGATAGACACAAAATTATAGAGTCATCGAAACAATTACCTCTTAAAATAACAGAAATAAGCAATAACCACAACAATAATAATATAAGTAATAAAAACCAAAACGAATCTGTAGACGAGTGGTTAAGGCATATTAATTTAGAACAATATAGTGATACGTTTAGGAAACATTTATATGTTGATATGGATAGAGTAAAAAGAATTTGGGAGGTAGAACTAACTGCTGTGTTAGAAATACAAAAAGCTGGACATAGAAAAAGGATACTAGCGTCTGTTTCTGGAGAGCACAATGGACCTGCCAACCATATGGAAGATATTAACGCTGATCTCAATAATTTGGTAAGTCGTTTGTTAAATATTATTTAGCATAATGTCAGACTGAATATTATGTTCTGTAAAATTCAAATACGCGCCAAGTGCCTTGCATTTTTTAAAATTCACGTTTATAGCACAGTCACGTTCTTGTCATTGAAGTTGCACAATGCATGTCTTCCTCATTTTTTCCCATCAACTTTACATACAATCTACAGTGCGCTAACCACACCACGTTGCTCATACTAAAATACCTACTCAAAAGTATTAAAATGAAACTCCCAACTAGAACTATGGCCGTTATTGTATTTGCCTCCGTTGTTATCAAATTTATGTGTGTGGAATTTAAATAAGCGTTCAAAAGAGTATCGTACTACTTCGTGGGTTTTTGCTGCTAAAGATATCGTATCTTCACGCATATCAAACTTTAGCTTCCCATTGATTACGACTTTGGCATAATCAATTGAAGTGAAAGCTGTGTTTATTTGGAAGCTTTTTCAAGATCGTTTAGGTTTTCCGCAAGGCTCAATATTTGGAAACAAAGCAATTAAGTAGCAAAAAAATATTCATGACTACTTGTAAGTATTTGCAACATTTAACACTCGTAAAGTTATTAATAATCAAAAAACCAGATGAACACCATAAATCATCCAGATATTATGATCACAGTAATAAACTGAGCAATCTCAATCAAAATACTTGTAAAAAGGATATCCTGCGAAGCGAGACCAAACGATTACCGTGATATAGGGAGTTGCTATGACACCCCCGGGCTTTAAAGTCAATGAATGCAATTGTGTAAGAGGGTGCTGATCAAGTGTGATCACTGATCACGCCTCTATGATAGATTGCTCTTTATGAAAAAAAGAATGTGTAATATATTTTGCCAGTTCTTCTATTACTGTGCTATTATTTGATCTCATATTACGGATTAGATTTTTCTTCGTTTCTGCTGTTCCACATTCAATACATTTCTGTAGATGAACAGTCTATCTAATAATTTCTTTGAAAAGTAGTATTATACTTGTACATAAATACATACATAATCAGCTTTTTAATAGGGTAGGCCACCCTTGAAGGGTGATCGGGCATTTGCGCTGGTCCAGTTGCGGGTTGGTGAATTTACATGCTCCATTGTATTTCTTCTGCAGACGACCTCGTGATGTTTTCCTACAAAGAAAGGCTAGTCGCATACAAATCCGTACATAGATTTCGAAAACCTGTACGGCCCCCGGGATTGAACACACGATCACACTATTTTAAGTCGAGTGGTTTTGTCATTAGATTACCAATAGTACGTGTTACAAAATTTATTAAATTAAATATAGGTATATTTTCAAAATTTTGTTTTATGAAAATGTTTGTTAAAAATAAACCGAGTAAACAAAATGTGAAAGTGCGTTTGCAATAATTTGTATCCTTATATCAGCAGCTTACATTATTAAAATATTATTAACACCCGCACATTATTATCATTCATATCCAGAAAACGTCATATAAATCTTCATGGCCAGTATAAAATATATTATCATGTCCAGGTGCTCACTTATTCTGCAATAAAACGCATCTGTCCGATCGCTGGATACATTTAAAAAAGATCCGTTTCCATATCTGGTATAACAGTCAGTATAGCGTGGATTAAATTAATAAACATTTTATCGTGCATTGCTTTTATATTTATTGCTTTCGAATTTAATGCAACGACTCTCTTGGACATAATGCTGTTCTATATTTTAATGTCGGATATGTTAAAATCAACGCTTGCAGTCCCGTGTTAATTTCACATTTAGTAATAACGCCTAGGTGTTAATAATCTTCCATTTTACCACAATCATCAATATTTATAAGAGTACTCTATCCGTTTTATGCTTAAAACACTAAAACGTATTTTAAACCTATTTTAGTAAAAAAAGTTTTGTCTTTTTTTTTAAAACTCAATTTGTAATTCGAAAGAAAGTGACAGAACACTATTTAACTAAAATAGGTTTAAATGCATTTTAGTGTTTTATAAATAAGACGGTAAGATTACAATTTAGTTCAGGGCACTGGTACATCAAACCATAAAACGAAAAACTTCATATTGGTGGATTTAGAACGCTCGCTGCGCCAATAACTCTACCTCGCGTCATCAAGAACTAATTAAAACTTAAGTTACCAAGCCTACCAAGCGTGGGGATTATGGCGACCTTTGTCTAACACTGGACTTCATCTGGCAGATGATGATGATGATGAAAAGTTAAGTTACGCAAAAAAACCCAAGATTTTCAGACCTGGATACCAACATCTAGTCTCTCATCTTCGTCCCAATATTTAGTATATGAATTTTATTTGGGATTATCTGTATTAAGTGTCACTCAAAAACCATTTTTTATCCAATTATAATAAAACTCTCTTCCCCATCACATTAACTATCAATAAAACCCGCAACACCTGCGGGGGTGTTGCCAGGCTACACCCGTCGCACGTGCGTGCTCATAATTACAGCTAGATGAGCAATCTGCACAGATTAGCCGTTTTAATCTTCTCACATTTTAAAGGGCTCCTGAGACGGTGATTAAGACGCGACAGGCAATTTTATATGTTCCCTTTTATATAATTACCTACACCATTTTGTGAACATTTTCGGGCGTCCCCTTGCCTCACGTCTCGACCCGCGTGTTTGTTTCGTTTGCTGGTTCTGAACTTAAACCCTCATGCTTAGTCATAAAAACAACTCAACGCCTTGTATTGATGTATCTGAGTATCCCGTTTGAGCACCAATTTCTGGAGCATCAATGAAAATAGCACCTAGCATAAATTCCCAAAATAGCACCAATCAAAATTTTGCCTTGGTGCTTTTATGAAAAAAAAATATCTGATTTTATTACCCTTAGAGCACCTACGGCACAGCTTCTCTGCCTGGTATTGCTTCTATGGAAATTATTACCTTAAAATGTTTTCGAAATGGCGAATAGAAGTATCTTTCGCTGATCGTTACCATAGTATAATATATATATATATATTACTAAAGCCTCGAGGTACAAGTAAAGTATATAATTAATTCTAATCTGAATTCACATAATGTGGACAAACGGATATACAATCACACTAATATAATAGTTTGTCGGTATGTGTGTGTGTTTGTTTGTAACCTCTTCATGACAAAACGGCTGAACAAATTTGGATGAAACTCGGAAAGGAAACAATTCATTTCTTAGATTAAAATGTAGGTTACTCTATTTTTTATCATCATCATCACCATCGCCATTTTTCATCATCATGCGGCCGAAACCGCGGTGTGCAGCTAGTTTAGGTATAAAATGGCCTACGCTATTTTGCTATTCTACTTAAAATAACTGAAGAGTAATATCAGTCCTTATACGAGTTGATGACTTATCGTCATCATCATAAATTAGTATGAGTACGATTCAGCCTATAGTAGTCCATTGCTAGACATTGGACAAATCAGTCCGATCTTCTGCATTGCACTTCTAGTCACGGGAGCTGTCTTACGCATATTGTCATTCCATGGCGTCGACGCCGACAAAATCACATTCAACTAACATTTTCTGCCATTTATATCTAAATCTATTCATACATACTATATATTTATACATACTATTACATATCAACAGTAAGTACTGCTTTCATCCAGTTGCAGGCATTTTTTTTAATTTCACACGTCGCCGACTCTGTATAGGTAATTAGAGCTCAATTCGAGGTCTATTCACGGAGCTCGTACGAGTAAGCCACTCGGCAGTGGAACGTACCTACCTAATGGTGAATGCTCTTACTATGGATGGTGTGCTGTGAAACTAAAATTGTGCGGTTTTGAAATGGTTAGATTCGTTGGAGTAGAGATAAACATAAGGCATTTGGGAGTCACTGGAAGAACGAAGACCTGGCCAAGTGGCATTGGATAATCCTTTCTCTAATGGTGAAACAAAGTAGACTGAGCATGATAATGATGATGAAATCGTGAGAGTAGCACAAACAATACATAGATGACTTCATCATCAGCCCGGAGACGTCCACTGCTGAACGAAAGCCTCCCCCTTAGACCGCCACACTGTACGACAACCTACCATTTGCATCCACCGGTTACCCGCGACTTTTACAATGTCGTCGGTTTACCTACTGGGAGGCCTTCCTACGCTGCATCTTCCGGTTCGCGGTCGCCACTCAAGAACCTTTCTTCCCCATCGGTTGTCAGTTCTTCAAGCGATGTGGCGAAACGCCCAACTATCAGATGATCTGTATAGCAGAACATCTATATCTATCACATCACGGAACATCTATAGATGACTTACCTGGGTCAATCAACTATTATCTGTACCTATTCGTGTCCCCAGTACAAAAAAAATAAAATCTCCAAAATATGCAACGCGTTTTAATATTTTATTACTGTACAGTGAAGTTGGATTAGTACACTGATTACCCAATGTATAAATTCGACCGAATCCATAACAATTTTTGGTTTTTTATTAGTAACTTAGGGGACCTCATCACTCTCTCCATACAAAATGTCAGTGTCCCGACTACCTGTTCTGTACATATTTATCGCATTATTTCCAAATTGTTATATGGTAGCTTAGCATTAACGGCTAATATTAATATTGTACAATAGTTTTCCCTCTAATATTCAATTGATTCTAAAATAATTGAAGGTTATTATTTATTTTCAATAATTTTACAAATCCTGTCCCCAACTTTTCACTAAAATCAATGTCCCCTAAGTTACCATTAATGTAATATGTACTTCAATTCATAGATGGCTCTAGTTGTGGCTAATCGAAGCAACAACAAACTACTTACTCGTGTCACGTGATTCCGCCATTTTGATTTGTAGCCAATCAGCGTTCATTGCCCACAAGTCGTGCGATAGCTAAGGTGTGTTTATTCGGCGTCCCCAAAGTTTCGACATAAAAATTGGTAAGTACACTTTAATACTGTACAATAATTATTCTGGAGTGCATTAAATAGGTTCGTTTTTCATTTGTGATAATCAATTCTGTGTTATTCTTCAGAAAAAGTGATATTATTAACTTATAAGCTATAAAAGTCTTCTAGGTTACCGGTCCCCTAAGTTACTTTAAATGGTAACGTAAGAGACAAAATCTAAATTTAACGTTTAACTATTCGAAGTTTGAAAAATAAGAAATATTTCGGTAAATACAGATAAACCGCGGTGTTTATGAACTTTTCTGAGCGCGGCACCGCTAAACATTACTGTGATTTATTATCATTTTTCTTGACAGTGGCCTTACTTCCATCAAATGGCACGTTAATAAACACTGCGGTAAATCTGTATTCTTTTATGTAGTATTTTATGGGTTGTAGTATTTCATGGGTTGTTGTATTTTTCCACTTCGAATATTATATTTAACACTGATGAAACAAAACTTTACGTTTTTAAGTTTGGTTATAAGACAAAATCTCCGAAACGGCTCATCCAATTATAAAGACAATTATTTGTCGGGCATAGGATTGTGTAAATTAGGAGAAGTTATTATGTTTTCGTCACTTAAGTCTGGAAAAATTTGCTTCAGATATTTTGATACTTTGTGTACGAGCCAAGCCGAAGCCGCGGCTGGTTACAAGTTATAAAAAAATGTGTTCTTGTTGCAGACAAAAGATAAACAATGGCTCTAACACCGGCTGAAAAGCAAAAACGATACAGGGAAAAATTAAAGAAAGATCCGCAAAAATATGAAGAAACTAAAAGAAAGCTCAGTGCAGTATGCACAAAAATCACAAAAATAAAAGACTAACCAAGGATTTAACTACTAAGGAGAAAAATTATGCACGAGCCATTTGGAAGCTTCGAAAACGTCAACAACGAAAGCGCATAAAAGCGATTCAAAATATTATTAATGATACACCACCCGAATCTCCAATACCACAACAATTTGACAGGCATGCAGGAATACTGCTCCGAGACCAAGGAATAGCCTCACCTACTGTGAGTTTCTCCAGTTCAAATAACAGTCCAAGCACAAGTAGGGCAAAGAGAGGAAGGAGAGCGGTAAGAAGAGATAGAACTAAATTATACAGAGAAAACCAAAAGCTTCAAAAGGAAAACGAAAGATTACAACTCAAGTATGAAAAATATAAGAAAAGGTTTCAACGAATTAAAAAAAAAGAGGAGGAAGAACTTAATAAGAAAAATGCATCAGAAATAAAATATAAAATTTTAACAAGCGCTATTAGTGAAAGATATAAGAATATAAAAAAAAGGGCTGAAAAACGGTTAATTAAACGAATATTTGTTGGCTCTACGGTACATAAATCGAGAGTAAAGAAACAGTTGTTGAAAGACAGCTTGAATTTAGTAGGAACGATGAGATCGAGTTTAAACCCAGACAAAGCTAAGACAGATTTACAAAACAAAATACTTTTTTTTTTTGAACGAGATGATATATCGAGAAACACAGCGGGAAAGAAAGACACAGTCACCAAAGATAAAGCAAAACTTCAGAAACGATATCTTATGGATACCATGAAGAATCTCTACAAAACGTTTAAGGGAGAAAATCCAGACATGACATGTTCTTATTTTTATTTCACAAAAAATAGGCCCTGGTATGTAAAAGTACCATCAGTCGATGGGCGTGAGATGTGCCTATGTAAAATTCATGCCAATGCATTGTACAAGGCGCTCGCATTAAATGGCAAACAGATACTGAAAACAAAAGATTTGAGTCTAATAATATTGCAGACTGTTTGTGATTCAACAAATAAGGACTGCATGTATGGATCTTGTAATGAATGCCAAGGAAAGAACATAAACTATGACGAAACAAAGATTAAAGGTAAAGTGAGTTATAGTGAATGGACAAGGAAACAAGAAAGATTTACCAAAGATGGAAAAGACCTGAAATCTGTTAAAAATGTAAAAGAAACCAAAGAAAAGTCAACACAAGATTTAATCAAAGACTTCGAGAGAGAGCTGATTGTACTGAAAAAGCATGTATACAATATGAAAACACAATACAAAAATTTTAGGCGCTGCATTGACGAAATGCAACTAGATGAAGCCACCGTTCTTGTAGATTTCAGTGAAAATTATAATTGTAAATACAATGAAGAAGTGCAGGCCCATCACTTTGGTGGATCCAGACAACAACTTTCTCTCCACACGGTTATGGTCTACATGATTGATATTGACAAAAAAATTATTCCTGAATCTTTTTGTACCATATCTTCTCATAATCTACATCAGCCTGCTGCTATTTGGGCGCATTTGCATCCTATCTTGCGAAATATCAAATTGAGGTTCCCTGAAATAAAAACTCTACATTTCTTTAGTGATGGTCCGTTTACGCAATACAGACAGAAACAAAACTTTTATTTAGTATGTACAAAACCATTTGAATATGACTTTGAAGCGGTGACCTGGTAATTTTTTGAAGCCGGGCACGGCAAAGGACCTGCTGACGGTATCGGTGGCTTTTTAAAACGAACAGCGGACAATATTGTTGCCAGAGGAAAAGACATTTCAAATATTGAACAATTCGTTGAAGCTTTGCAGGAAACGAGCAAGATTAGTCTGTATGTAGTAACCAAACAAGATATCGAAAAGATCTCAAAAGAACTACCAACAAATATCAATAGATTGCTAGGTACTTTGCACGTGCACCAAGTGTTCACTTCCAAATACGGTGAATTAATGCACCGTAATTTGAGTTGTTTTTGTGAACGAGGATTTTGCACGTGCTTCGAACCTAAACTTTACCATCCTATTCCTTTGGCACCAACAACAGCCTCAGATGCATCAGTGGACATTCATGCTGCGATGATGGATCATCCATCTTCTGATGCTGGTGTTGCATGTGATGATAATGTCGTAACTATTTGTTTATCTCCATATTCTTCTGATGACGATGTCCCTCTTAAAATGATCAAATTAAGGTGTCCCGGAGTTGCAGAAACTACTGCCAGTAAACCATTAGCAGACATAAACTTCACAGACTTAGCCAAAGACGTCGGTAAACGAGGAGCTTTTTACGATATGGTTTACGGTTCCGTAGACGCGTCCGATAAAGAAAATCAGCTTTCTTATTCTGGGAATAGTAAAATGTTGCCAAGTAAAGGAGATTTCCTTTTAGTAAAAGTTCACGCTGGTAAGAATAAAACTTATACTTACGCAAGCCTTGCACAAAGTGATCTCGAAGATGATGGCGAGATTAAAGTGGTATTTCTCCGAGCTTTCAAGGGTGCGACTAAGTTTAAATTAGACGAAAAAGATGTAGCGTTTGTTGAATTTGATGAAATTATAAAAATTCTACCTAAACCAAAACGGGAAATTAAGAATGGAAAAGTTTTTTATGATTTTCAAGAACAACTAGACATTTTTGAAAAATAATTATTTTATGTATTGTTATTAATGATAACTTTAAATTACTTGTATTGAATTTTAGACTGCATACATTAAGGCTGATTATAAAGAAAAACCTTTTGATTAAGACTTAATATTTTTATTTCGGTATTATAAGAAAGTTGTTAAATATTACTATTAAAACCTTTACGTTGATCTCGTTACTATTGTAAAGTAAATAAAAGATGTTTAAATGGTAAAAATAATAAGAAATGAGCAAAAAAATTACTTCATAAAGAAACCTGTTGATTAAGAGTTTATTTTTGTTATTTTGGTTTTATTAGAAAGGTGTTATTACTATTAAACCCTTTACGTTGACCTCGTCACTATTGTTAATTGTAAACAAAAGATGCTATATGGTACAAAGTATCTTTTTATTTTTTCAAATGATTCTTTAAACTTAGTCTAGTAAGGGATATTATTGTTTATGTTAAAAAACCAATTTGAGGATAGTTGTCTTTTATGTTACCGAAATGTCTCTTAAGTTACTGATTCGTCCCCAAAATTTTAAAAGGTTATTACAACAGAATCGTATGAAAAAGTGTTATCTGACATCAAAATTAATATTTAAGAGGATTGGCAAAGTAATGACTACACTCCTCTTTAAAAGCTTGTTTATTACTTAAGTGATTTTAGATTTACATAAAAAAATAATTCACAAAATGTTCAAAAGTAACATAAGAGACACAATAACATTGTTTAAATTTGTTATTATCTTAAGTCCTCTTTTTATTACTAACTTGTTCAGTGTCTATTTCTTAGCACTACGTAATAAACTGATTTTCTAGCAAAAAAATATTTTTTTTATTCGAATGAAAAGGTAATACCAATAAGTAACTCAGGGGACGTAAAACGTGGGACTTCAACATTTGAAATGAGAAAAAACAAGTTATATTTTTAAAACTTGCGCTGCTGTTAGCTTTCTTATAATTTTCAATAACCATGCTATTATTTACTTATGTAAATTTTTTAATTAATGTACTTTTAAAAAAAAAAAAATATTGTTCGAATCATTTCGTTTGGGTACAAGAAATAGTTGATTGACCCACCTACTCGTAAATAGAATAGATCAAAAGGCAGTTGAAATTATATTGTAATTTATATTTTTTGATATGAAAGATAAAGATAAAAGATAAAGACAACAACAACGAGTTGATGGTTCTATGAGTTTTATCAGCCCAGGTGATATCTTATATTTATGTAGGACTGTAGGTATTACGTCACGCATTATGTAAAGCGGTTTTTGATTCCCCGCATTTAACCTACTAAATAAAATTTAAAGTGTTATTGATATCAAAATAAAGAAATCTTTACATAATCAAAAACTGTTTTATTTACAGTGACTATAACTGGAATTTCCACGGTTTGATGAAATTGTTTTCACCGTACGATTATGCCCCACGAATCCTATTCTGGGAAACATAATCGTTAATATTAAAATCTCGAAAACTTAAAGTTAAACTTTGATGGAAACAGTGTTTGATGGAAAAGCCTGGCCAATTCGTGGAAAGCCATAGTTCAACTCAAAAACGCTACGGGCGCTATTGCCACATCTCCCTCTTCATTCAAATCCATTCTGCCGTAATATCATTTATTCACTATCCCCTGAATACATCTCTATTCCAATTTTTCATTACCATCAAGTGACACTCTCGTCAAATTAGATGGTTCACGCTGTTTCGCTTTTGTAAAGTTAGTGTTCTAATTAAAATTTTCCGCCTGTCTGTCTGTGGATTTAATTTTTGTATTGCATCATTACTTTTGTTTGCCACCTCTGAGGTGTGAATCAGTGTTCGAGTGACTTTTTTGCTCGTCGTTTTTATTGTTAGCTGTGTTTTTAACCCTTCTGATTTAATTAGGGCTTTTTGTGTTATGTTCTTTTATTCATTTGTATTTGAAATGAAGTATTGCTCTTTTTCACAATAAATTGAAACAGAACGGCTGTTTCAAATGACTTATTTACCTGTGTATACACTTTCTTTGGTAGTTTTTTGCAGTTATCTCATAGCGAACAGACTAGTGACTAGTTTGTTCGCTATGAGATAGTCGACTAGTCACTAGTCGATAAATACAAAGCACCGTAAGTTGACAATAGACTTGTTATTACGAACTTTGTTGCAGTTTTGGAGGTATATTTTGAAGATTGTATGTGGACCACAAAGCACCTAAATGTTTATTAGAGAAACACACATTGTTGTCTGAGATACATTATAATACTATTAACATTAGCAATAACAATAACGCCTAGGATAGTAGTATTTTGCGATGATAAGTGACATATTATGTCAATGGTTCAAACAATGAACCATTGGCTATCAAACTAGGCAATGGCAAATCTTTACGCAATACCCTGTGTATAACATTTTGCATGTAAGAAATACCTTAATCATAAAACATATCATAACAATAATAAAACTTACTATACTTTTTCCCCTTAGAAAAATAACATACAGCAGTTAAAAGAAGAAATCAAAGAAAAATTACCACCGTCAGAGAACCTGAAACCCGTTCCGCCTCCCGTGGTTCCTACGCTGATGCCCCCTGGAGGAGAGACGTTGAAACGCAGTAAGAAGAACAGGCCTGCTCCTCAACCGCCCAGACCCTCGGATCTGGAGATCAGGGCGCCGTCAGAACTGCTGGTGGGCGTACCCGGAGCTCTGAAGACGCAGTGGAAGCATCAGCCATTTGTGCTGGTTACTGGGGCTGTGACGTATGTAGCTAATGTAAGTATAATTGACTTCGAATTGATTTCGAATTCTGTATTTATCGAACATTCATATTTGTAGGAAATAAGTTATTAAAGTTAGTTAACCGTGGTTTTTCTTTACTGTTAAGTATTTGTAACTGCATTTTAAAACTGTCTATAATACTATTTTCTACCTTGTCAATAGTTTAATCGACTTACATTGTTATATTTATTTTCACAATTTCTATTTATTTATGGGGAAATTATCGATATCTCGGTAGTTTTAAGGTTTCTCTCAAATTACAAATTCTAAAAGAACATTACAATTTCAATCGGTACCTACAATAGCGTTGACTCTATTCAAGATGAGAGCTCTATCTGAGAACACTAACTAATACACATTGTCTTTGGCTCTTTTTAACTGACTTCAAAAAAGGAGGACATTGTCAATTCGGTTGCTTTTTTAATTTTTGTTACCTCAGAACGCCATTATTTATAAACTGATTTGGTTTTATATTTTTTATTTGAACGGATTATACTGTCTGATTGTTCCATAGTTCATGTCCCATGTCCATAAATTTCATCAACATCGGTTTTTGGTTTTTTAATCAAAATAAATGAAAAATAAACAACCAAAAAAATTAAATTGCGTATTTTGTTTTTCTGTGATTTCAGCTTACTTGAAGTCGGTTGTTTTATATTAAATAGTTTATCATTTCAGTTTAAATATAATAAAATAATGATAACCAATTTTGAGATATTTGTCATTAATTTAGAAAATGTTACGCCATCTTTATACTTGATCATTAGTTTTGTTTTAAATATTTCAACAGTACTTAGGATCTACGGTTGTAAAAGAACTTCGTGGGACGGAGTCTACGAAGAAATCGATACAGAAGTTGAAGAAAACCACCAAAGAACCGCGCGATTCGCCTGACATAATCCTTTCCATCAGCTATAGAGGCGTCAAGTTCCTGAATACTATCACTAGGGTGAGTTTCTGTTGTTATCTATTGTTGGTTTTCATTCCCTGATAAGTGAGTTTTCTCTACTATTTGATTGCGTATAACAGGTATTTCATATTTAACTGTTCTACGGTTCCAATCACTCGTCGGTGATCGTCGTCGGTTTCGTTACCCAACAGAAATAAAAAACTAAATATTTTAAAATATTGGACTTACATCATTCAGCTACTACAAACTAAACAAATACTGGTAGAGAGATACTTGTATTCTACATAGAGTTCTATGAAAATCATATTTCAAAAACTAAGCGCAAGAGGCGTTCTTTGAAGATCATCGAAGTGTGCGAAGGGCAAACATCCTTGGGCCATGGACAAAAGACTTCACTAAGCAAGACTCCCGACTTTTTCCGCCAGATTTTTAATTACGGATCACCGTTCACACTTGATCGGACCAGTGACCAAACCAGCCTTTGTGTTTCTCACAGAAAAGGATTGTTTTTCTCCCCTTTTTATAAAATTGTTTTTTGTTAACCTTTCACGGTTAGTTAGGTGGGATAATTAGTGTTTCTGCCTAGCTTCGGTTTTTTTCTGTAATAAGAAATGTTTTTCTTGTTTGTAAAAATTTGAGCTCTGGTTAAGGACAGGCAATTTAGTAACGGTTTCTTTGTTCTACCGATGTAAGAAAAACTATTATATCTTTCACGTGGCGTAGCTTGTCTAGGTAATTCTAAACGATCACCGATGTTAAGCAACGCGCGGTCCGATCAGTCTTCGGATGGGTGTCCGTGTGTGGCATTTATTTCTGAGCGCTACCGTGGGTCAGATGACACGTTAAATTGTTGGTCCCGGTTGTTTGTTATAGTTTCTATAACAACAACCGTCAGCCATGTCAGAGGCCTCCGGGCGGCACATTAACTCTGACACTAGGGCTGGCCACTCAGCCTATACGAACTTACTTTTTACTACCATAAGTTGTTTTGTTTCTCAAAGTTGGCATTAGGTACTTAGGCGCTAACAATCACAAGAGCGTCTCGTTTGTTTCCTTACTAGTTACCATATAAACGTAATTTTATAAAATGTTCTTTTAGGAGCTAATCTGCGAGCATGAGATCCGAAACATCCATTGTGCCTGCCAAGATGCTGACGACCTGACACATTTCGCCTACATCACGAAAGATCACGCCACTAGAAGCCATTACTGTCATGTATTCCGAGTTGCTACTATGGTAAGTAATGTTTATATACAAAAAAATATTATTCTTAATTTTTTTGCCAGAGATAATTATGCGTCATCTGTTTTTATTTATTAGTGATGTTGGTATTTGACTACTTTTAAGTCACTATTCTAAATATTGCCTAAAGTAGTTTTAATTTTATATTGCGTACTCGTAACGTAGATTTAAGTAGCTTTATTGGTGCATTGATATAAAATGAGTCATAGCTTTCCGATTTAAACTTTTCTCGATTATGCACAAGTTTATGCCAGACGTTGACTTTGAGTTTTAAGACATGTTGTACCATTTTATTTCAATTTTACCATTTGATTGGATTGGAACACTTCTGAGTCTTTGACTGGCAGCAATTACAAAAAGTTCATTGATGTACCCACAGATAATATAATACTATGCTGGTAGATGTACCTAAAATCACAATTCATATTTTTGTTATTACAGGATCAAGCGACCGAAGTTATTCTGACACTTGGCGAAGCATTTGAAGTAGCGTACCAAATGGCATTGCGGGAGCAATCGAACCGAACCAAAGTGACTCAATCTTTGGCCAAAACTCCAACACATGACCCCATGACCACTAGTAATAAGGAGAAGCCTAATATTAATCACGGGAGATCACATTCCATTACTGAGATTAAACTTAATGGACATCAGCTGAAAATTGCTCCCCTACCGGCTTCACTATCCAACGAAGACTTCCAAGCTATTAGAAACACTGATGGATCTAGGAGTCCAAGAACTCCATTGTTAAAAGCTCCAATAGCATCTACTGAAGAACTGTAAAAGGTAATTAGCTCTGTTAGTTATTTAAAAGTCCTTCGGAGAACGTCGGAAACGAAAAAAAAAACATTTTAAATAACATTTTAAAGCAATTGTATTTCAAGTTATATTTGGACTAATAGACAAATAACAGGCCTACGAAGCCTCATGAGTCTTCCTTAAAGAAGTACTTCCATTATCGGATTTGTGTGAATTAGATAAAATTGGTGAACCCTAAATGTTTTTCTCGAATCTTTTTGATCGTATTGAAGATATGTAAATCTGTATTCAATATAGTTCTGAGTGTTAGTGTATTTTTAAAGGCCGAAAACTATAAATTCTGGTCTATAATGTAATGTTATTGGCTATTACTATAAAGATTTCGACACTGCTTTTGAAAACCGTAAACCTTATTTATATGAATGTATGATATTAGATAAATGAACAGTTTTACTATTGAATAGTAAAATTTTAGGGGCTGTTATATTTATAGTAGGATTGAATATGTGTATATTTTTTGTTTCTTTTATTTTTGAATCCAAGCGTGGATATTAAAGTGGGCTTGCAGTAAATCAAAGCAATGAGGAGTAAAAATTAAATTTCAAACAACTTCTGACTTCTGACAAATTCAAATTTAAATACTTTTTCTAATTACTGGGCATGAAGAGATTATACATCTTATATCTCGTGACGAGCGCAGTGCAATACAGAGCAGGATTTTGTTCGCAAGTTCGCGATTCTAGCAGTGCTACTGTGATGGCCAGGTGCGTTTCTTACCACCACGCGAACGTATCACTTGTCACGTCGACGGCAAAAAAAATGTTGACTATTAACTTCTGAAATAGACAAGTAGCAGAATTACTTTCGCATATAACGTTTGTGTGATGTGGTGATTTACTGCATTCAACGTGTTTTAAAATATTGATAACTACTCCTAACTATTATGGCTTTGTATAACTTTACGCATTTTAAACATATTGATATATGAATAGGCCTAAAATATTTTATAATCTCGATACTAGATTAAGGTAAATTACAATAATACGTTACCAGTTTTTGGGTGTCGTACATAATATTGTATATAGTTATTGTTCCAATGAAGTACATAAACGGTTATGATTCGTTATAGCACACATCTTATGATAAACGAAAGCAAATGCATCTTTAACATATAGTACATAAAACATATCAACAAAATGTTATAACATTAAAATACGTTGTTAAAGGCTAAGCTGTCCGGCTCTTTCTGTTTCAACTGGAAATTTCCTGAAAGAGATGTTGTTAAATCGTAGAAACATAAGGAAGGTAATTTTAAAAGTGAGCTTCCGATATTATATTTGCACGTAGAATAAATTTTAAAACAATAATTTTGTCTTAGACATAAACAATATTAAATATTTGGATGTTTTCTTCAATTACAGCAACTGTTTGCTCAAGCCAGTGGCGATATAATATTGTATTTCAAGTTTATTGTTCATTATTGTAGTGTTTTCCATTATTATTGTAACAATCGGCCTTATGTTTTCATGTGTAACAGTTTTGAAGTCTGATTTAATTAATTGAGATTTCTTGTAATCTTTGTGATATAATTTGAAAAGTAAAAAGTATTCAAATCATTTTCGTTTCTTTTATTTTATTATAATGATATTATTATCCTTGTTGCTACTGCTTTATATATTTTACATGCAAATTATATACTTGTTTAATATATATCTCAGCTTTAAATATATACTTAACTAAAAATGAAATATTACTGTTAAAAAGCTAGTTGTACATAAGTATATGTAGGTATATTAAAATAAAGTTAACATTAATGTTTGTTCTTATAAAACATGTGGAAGTAGTATATAACATTTATTATATTGATTGTGCCAAATTGCAAAAATACAGGAAATAGACGCCAATAATCAACCCCAAAAGTAATAGATTTGATATTACTGCTCATTAAACAATAAACTTAGTTGTGTTTTTACAAAGGAAAATAAATTAAAAAGGCGTCCATTTTATATGTACATTGATGTAATTTTAACATTATGTATAGCAGTCAAATAATTTTGCTCATAAAATTTACGAACAGTAAAGTAATTTAAATTCATATAAGTATATTCATTAATAAAATTAATTTTGAAACCAAAAAAGGTGTTGGTATCACTAAGTTGTGATATGGAGGCATAATTATAATTTATATCAGGGCACAAATCTTGGAAATGATGAAATCACATTAATCACAATGAAATTTGTCTTTATCATGGTATTTCTCATCAATACGTTCCACAAATAGAGCTTATAGATCATTTTTTCTATTTTCTTTTCAACATTTCGACAAAAACATTTTAATCATGGGATCGAAATAATTTAAATAATCGTTATAATGTATACCAAAGATAAATATTATATTAAATACTTAAATAATAGTTGTGGTATTCTAAAGTTAGATAATGTTTGTTATAATAATGCTGCGGTTATATAAATTGAAAATCCGAAGTATGTACCTAATAAACATCCACACACGATGATGATACTATTACGAGGGAAAAAATGCTACTTTTCTTAGGTACTTTAACTCATATACATTCAAATTCTGTGGATCTAGCAGCTAATATTGTAAAACATTAGTGACAATCTACTTTAATTAATAGTTATATATATGAATTGTGAAATGTATATTTAACAAAGTTAATGAATTTAGTAATAATCACTGCCGAGAATAACGAATGTTTTGTATACTTTTATATATCCACTTGCGTTCCTTATACACTTATTATGTCTAATTAAATGCTTTCAAAAGATTTTACTTATAATATTGCAGCATCAAGGTAAGTTATAAATTAGTATTTTATTCCCATGACGTATCTTAAATATGCTTTAATAAATTTTATCTACATAATAATTATACAGATATTACTAAAACTATTCTGCTTTCTATGAGATTCTGAAATGTCTATTCTATGACTTTGCAAATGTATATCAAATGGTATTTCGGTTTCGATCATTAAATATAATATATATATTTACCTAATTTTTTTGCAATAACTATTAAATATTAGAATGGGCATAGCTAATAAAAGAAATACTATAAAGAGCCAAAGAATACCAAAACCTACTTTATTATATAAGTGTACTTGAAAACCGGCACACATTTTTTTATAGTTATACAGAAATAAAAAATATAAATCCATCATAAAATGTAACTTTATTGACCCAAAAAGCTAACTAAATAATTTGATATACATTTGAAAATAATAAATATTATTATTATAAATTATATCTGTATATCAGTAGGAAAAATATCGGTTGTGTATACCTATCTTTTATTTACACGTAGTCTAATAAAAACCTATATAATACTATCATAATGGCAGCTGGGAATATTAATATAATTATGATTTGTATATAACCTACCTATCCATAATTATACTAAATTCAAAATTCAATAAACAGTGGTGACAAATATTTACTGCATTCTTATTTATTTAACATATATTATATACTATATATACCTAAGTATACTTGCCTTATTCTTTGCATTTTTACTCTGTTTCATGAATACCTATTATTTACCTAAGTACATACCTGTAACATTGATCTTAGAAACAGTGGATATCACTTTCCTGTCGTGGTAGGCCTCTATTGCAGAGTCCGCCTGGGCATAGATTAAGTATATTAACATATTATATTATATTGGGAACCCCACCATTGCCAGTTATTAAATCGCCAAGTAGTAGCATAGATTAAGTTGATACTTAATCTATGCCTCCGTAAAGGACTTGAAATAAATAAGGTCTCTATCTACTAGGCAATAAAGTAGCAGCAATTCAACTCGCGCAGCGCTCGCTATATTCACCTAGATATACCGCTCTCTTTCTATCACGTATGCTTAGTTACAAAGAAATCTTAGTTATGTGCGACGAGGATAGCGTGCGGGCAGCGACTGACTTTTGCCTTGCATTCTCCACCCGGGACGGAGCGCCGGCCGAACATATCTAAACTGCGGAGTGACACCCCCCTGCCTATGTTTCGGTTTGAAGAGCAATGTTACCAGAAAAATTACTAGGCAAGAAGAGATTTGACATCTAATATCTTAGGGTGACGAGCACAGTGCAGTGCGGCGCAGGATTATAAGGGTTAAAAAAAAACAGCAGGGTTATGCATAGTAGCTTTTCGTTACGACCCGCACGATACTCCAACGTGGCCGAATAGCATGCTAACTACACCAGCGCGTTTTGCTCGAGTTTTAGATACGGCGCGGTCGAAATCTTTGACCGAAGACTTGTCTGGGTTTGTTCTAGGTTTTTTTGTCAATCCCCTGCGAAAGGAATTTTTAGACTTTTTGTCCAAAAATTTAAATAGTAATGTAAGGGATTACTAAATAAAAAGTAACATGGTTCAACTGTTGAACTATTTTTATTATGGCGGAAGGGTAATGTTAAGTCTCAGTTTCTACCCGGCGCACATCTAAAAATACCATTGAAAGGTATTAAGTTTATTATTGTATGGTTAGAACAAAAAAAAAACTATAGCCTTTCTTGCTGACTTGCAGTGGCGATTCGAGATTCGAGATAGAAGTCTAATTAAGAATTAGGTTAGGTACTTCTACTTCCACAGTGCCTCACAACTCTAAGCATCTCAATGGTCTTTAACAAACTTCAGAAGAAAATTTAGTAAAAACAAATTTCCGTAAGTATATTTAATTATAATATTATTAAGCTATAATTAATAGACATCTCAGCGTATCAGCAAGCTGAAGTGGCAATACTCTAGTCATATGTCCTAACTCCCGCAGAACGGATAACCGTCAGGGTCTACCGTCAGGGAGACCACACATTGGCAAACTTAACGTAGGACGCCCTGAAACTTGATGGAGTTGGAATTTACGTTAGTTATAAAATTAAAGCCGGCTGAAAGCGAAAAGCCAAAGATTGGTCTGAAGATGTAGAATATGTGAAGAATACCAAATGGTATCCAGTTACTAACGAAGTGAGTAAGTATTTGTGTAGTAGTAGGGTAGATGACTGAAACCAGTAGCTTTGATGAGGAATTTAAGTAAATATTATCGGCCTTACCTAAAATAATCTCGTTTCTCTTAGTCACTGCTTAAACTTCTCTGTCCTTTTCTATTTTCACATCAGAGAGAAGATGGCAGTGCATCTTAAGCAGTGACTAACGGTTGAAAAGTTTTTTTAGGTAAGGCCGAGTATGTTTATTGAATAAAATAATTAAATCGGTTATTAATGTTCTGATATTTGAGCGTTTAAAGTTTTTGGTAGAGCCAACTGTGTCCCTTTCCCATAAAACAAAAAATGACGTAACGCCTTACTTGTCAGAATAGAATTTATATGGCGTACAGAGAAGTGACGTCACGATTGGCTGTTTCGCCTCTCTGTCTAGCATGATATTAAAATGCTTATAAGTTGCTTATTATTGATCAGATTTTCTTTTCATTAATCAGCTATATTTACGGGCCACATTTTAATAAGACAATAAAAAAAACAGTCATCTAGCCTATTATTAAACTTCACACACATTAGGAGTTAATAACGCCTGGTAGTGAAGAAAGAGCAACACGATGAAATAACATTTTAGTTTAACAACAGTTTATTCAATGGAGTGACGAGATGAGCTCTACATTCACCTAGTGGCAAGCATCACACCTGCCCCTAACAGTAGCAGTGCCAGAATTGTGAAATTACGAACGAAATACTGCGCCGCACTCCACTGCGCTCGACATCCCCAGATAATTATTTAGATTTGTCAAGTCTCTTCATACCAAGTAATGTTTCTGGTAACATTGCAACACAGTAATACTTGCACACTACTTACTGCTTGGTGGTAAAGCTGCAATATAAGTAAGTAGTGTGTTATTTAATTTATGACCATTAATCTTAGGTGGTCATTCAATCATAAAACAATGAACCTTTTATTATGAAATCAAAGCGGAAATCACGATATAAAGAAACTCTATCTACTCCATACATTACGTCGTGCGTTATTGAAGTTTTTGTGAGTGTCAGCCGATTTTTTTTCTCGTGTTCAGTGTAGTTTCATAGTAGGTAGGTACAAGTTGTCCAGTATGATGAGTTTAATAAAAATCTGTAATAATAAAATATCTTCCAATAGATATTAGAAAATATTATTAAGCCACCTGCCAAGCGTGGGGACAACTCCTCCCTGTTCAGGGAGAGGGTTTCGTCCAGTAGTGGACGCCTTCTAGCTGATGAGTGTGTGAGATATTAAATGTTAATAAATTTAAGAACTGTTGAAAAAAAAGGTTCATAAGATATTCTAAGATTTAAATGAATATTTTGACTGTACAAGTCCGTTTAATCACTTGTTTATGTAATGCGCAAATTAGCTTTTAATTATTGTACGTCCGTAAGGACGTAATGTTGATACCCAAATTAACTTTAAGACCTTGGAAGCACAGTTATGAAAAATAATATTTTATTCTATTTTATTCTATTAATGACTCCCAATGAAGTCATTGCTTGATATCGCTCATGAATTCAATAACACCCTGTATAGTCCCAACACTACAAATAGCACCGTTATTGACGATCATTACATTCGACATTTAAATCGTATTTTTGACATTTCAATCAGTAAAATTCGATAAAAATCGGTATATTCTCAAATTCGTGTAAATAAATCTGCTCTACCGAAACGTCAAATTTAGTGACATAGAACGGTACTCACGCTGTGTATCGTCTAAACTAGAGAGATCTGTACCTAGGTACCTAAATGTAAAATGAAATGAAATTGTTTATTGTCCTCCACAAATAAAATACATACTATACAAATAAAATAAAACAGACTACCTACTAATTATACATCATTATAAAAACTACACAACGAACCTATGATAAGCTCACCAAAAAAAAAAAAAGGAGGTAAAACTTTCTAAACTTTCATCAATTGAGCTAAAAAGTGTAAACTCCGAAATCGTGCTCTTTAGCAACACAACGTGTGTCCTGAAAAGTATACCAATATTTCAAACTACCGACAAAGCCCACACTAATCAGAAAACCTAACTCTATTTATCTGGAATCTAAAGTACCCGTGGGGATCAGAGTCGATCCATCCTTTACGTCTAATCTAGCGTGCCAAACCGAGATTAATAAATGACGCTTAAAATTTAGCCTTTTTTCGGCGAAGCTAATGGTCCTTATGTAATTAGACGCCTTTTTTATGGCCGCTAATGTGGAGGAATTTATTATTGGATTTTGTTGGTGGCTTGTGAATGAGTTACGGATACTGTAAGTGTTTATGTGTGTTTTTTATCTAGTATATTAGTTTTACTTGTATGTAACTAGCTGAGCTCCACGGGTTTGCCCGCGTGATGATGATGATGATGATAAAAAGTTGCCTATTTTATTCTGGGTAATAAGACATTCAGAATTACATCCAAATCAGTCCGTTTTGGCTATAAAAATAACGACCCAACTATGTTATTTTTAACGATGTTATGAAATTCCAAGTTTTTGAAGAAAAGAAAAATTGTGCATCGCATTGAGTTGAATCCAATGAACAATATCAATTACACCGCAGCCGCATTGAAGTGTAAATATGCAATTACACTCGTTTCAATCCAAATTACATTGTTACTAACCTATCTATGTAGTGGAGTGAGGGAGCCGCTATCACATTTGCTAAGCGAAACTGTCTAGCTCTTATGAAAAAGCTTAGTTTCATTGTCTGGCCACAGCTGCACGAGTTAGGTTTCTATAGAGTGGGTATTATTATAATCGGCACTTGTGTCAAGTGCCACATTGTCGAACAAATGTTATAATTTTGGCCACATGTTAATTTTGATGGAGTAGAGTCAATATTAGATAATGGGAGTAGAATATCCCCTTCCTGAGTGAGATAGGGACTGTTTTGGGTAAAACTTTCATCAATAGGCTAGATGACTAGATTTTTTTTATTGCCCTATTAAATTGTGTCCCATAAATTTAGCTGATTAATGAAAAGAAAAAGAACATCTGATCAAAAATAAGCAACTTATAAGCATTTTAATATCATGCTAGACAGAGAGAAGAAACGTCAAATCATGACGTCACTTCTCTGTACGCCATATTAATTCTATTCTGACAAGTAAGGCGTGACGTAATATTTTGTTTTGTGGGAAAGGGACAGAGTTGTCTCTAACAAAAACTTTAAACACTCATGTATCAGAACATTATTAACCGATTTAAATTATTTTTTCAGTTAACTTATTATATTTGCTTAAATTCTTCATCAAAGCTATTGGTTTCAATGATATAAACATCAGTCATCTAGCCTATTGAGCTATAATGAAACTTCATAGATTTCGGAAAAAGAACCTAATAGAGATGGCATGCTTCTCCAAGTTTTTATTAGATGTTATAGCTAGGAAGGAGCTTGGAGATCAACCTACTCTTAGTATCCAAAGTTAGTAGGTACCTTCTTACCACAGAAGTATCATGTACAATATTTACGACGTATTAACTGGTGCATGACTTGAATTTGACCGTAATTTGTCTTGACTTTGACTGCAACTTGATTGAAATATTTGGGTAAAGACCTAAGGAAGGTATTAGTTTATGTTGTAACTAACTAAACATGAAAAGTTAATGTTATATTTTAGGTAATAACCTCTAATCCTTAGATCAAATATACTATAGATACAATCTCTATGAAAATCAAATTTCAAAAGTGTACCCGCGCGTATTGTAGGTAGGTTTTTTTTATAACGTACCTAATTAAGTAACTACTGGAAAATTACTTGTAACGCACTCCATAAATTGTTGAACATTTGACCATTTATAGTAATTACAATCTTATTCATTCCGGAAACTTTTAGTGCGCCCCATACATTTAGTATTACTTACGGCTAATTGGTCATACCTAGGTACGCTAACTGTGATATACAAAATACAAAAGTACAAAATTAATATTGTCTTATTAACTTATATTGCCTGTGTGTCTCTTTGTGTGTGTGTGTGTGTGTGAGAGATAATGTGTGTGCTCGTATGTGTGAGTGTGTGTGCGTGTGTGTGTGTTTGGCATTAAAAAGATGCCAAACCAACCGTCCAAAACAAAAGGTACCAACGCCCAAAGATCTTAAAAAGGTTTCAATCTCGTCTGTTGCTACTCTTAATCAAAATAGAACACTCCGATAGCCTCGTCTCACTGCAATTACGATGCAGCCGATCATACGACTGAGCTCCTCGGTGGCATGATGAGAAATTTGCCGCTTTACCTCCCGGAAATATGCGATACTTCGCCCGGTTAGGTTATTGGAAATTATGGACAGATTATTTCGTTGGAGGTTGATCGGAAAATCTAGATTAAGGGTGAAAAAGCTAGCAAAATACTGGCCTTCATTTGGGGTAGAAAATTAGCCTCGAAATATAGCCGGGTATCGCCGCCGGCATTTTGGGCACATTGGCAGAAATTAGAGATCGATTGAACTATACATATATAGGTTTATTATTGCCTATAGATACTTTTAACGGTTCCTTAAATTGATTATTCAATTTCTAGTTAATAGTTTAGGTGGTTAGATATTATGTCTTTTTTTTTGTGTTGTAAGTAGTTAAGACTATTTGACATTGCGAGCTTTAGATTTTGTCTAAGCGGACTTGACATAAGTAATTAATAATTATTATAAACTGATAAATAATATGTCTAGATAGAGTCTCGTACTGTTTATGAACGAAAAATGATAGGCCAACATTATTATACTAGTGTGCGTGACAGCCATGTCTTACACACGCGTTGCACCATTGTCGTTGTTATAGTGTGCGTGCATAAGAGGCTAACAGTTAACCGCTATTTTTATCGACGCGTTTAGGATCCATCAGTGTATCTAGACATAATTTATCAAAGATTATAACTAACTAGCTACCCACGACGAATTGACACATATTTTTAATGTATGTGGCAAGTTTACTTTCAATGTAAGGAATGTATAAAAGAGAATGGCTGAAATTAAATTTACAAAACGGAAATCTTATTTTATAAACTGTTAGCCTAAAATATTAAAAATATGAAGTGACGTACATAGTGGCGACTACTCGTAGCATAGATATCTTTTATCAGTTAAAAATGCGAAAGGAAAGAAAAAGAATGAAACGGATTAACTGTCCCGAAGCTACTCCATGATTTTAAGAGGGAACATGTAAGGATGTAGGTAGGTACTATTTTATTTATTTATTTATACTGTGAAGTGACGAGACTTTCACCTGGCGGTAAGCGTCACGTCTGCCACTAACAGTAGCAGTGCCAGAATTGTTAACTTACGAATATAATCCCGCGCCGCACCAGATGTTAAATCTCTTCATACCCAGTAATTTATCTGGTAACATTGCCCTTCAAGACGGAACACAGTAATGCTTGCAAACTACTGCTTGGCGGTTGAATAACTGGCAAAGGTGTGGTACTTCCCAGGCGGACTCTGCAGTAGAGTCCTACCACTACAAAAACTACTAGGGTACTTGGCATTAAAGTGTATCATCCTACTTTAGACCTGGGTACGTACTAAAACTGCATCCAGAACGACCGGTGGACGGCTAGCAGCGTCCTCTTAGTTAACGGTGGTAACACTCTGCGATCCCCAAGCCGCCTGCCAAGCGTGGGGATTATGGCAACCCCTCCCTATTAAGGGGGAGGCCTTTGTCCAGCAGTGGACGTCTTTTGGCTGATGAGTGAGTGAGTGATCCTTTAGGAATAGCTAACACAAATACTGACGTAATAAGTATTATAGCTATTATAGCTCAGATTGAACATGTTAATGCAGGTACCTACTACTGCCACAAAAGAAAGAAGGTAGCTATAAAAACAGTTATAAACAAGACTTAAACGTGTCCAAAACTCTATGTGAGTAATGTTGGTAAAATAATGAGGCTAATAACAACAAAGCAAACCTACATTAAGATTCAGGTCGAAAATCACGAGTCTTCGGTACGTGGTGGCACGTATTTACGTGTGGTAATTACGTACGCCTGCGCAGTTCGCGTAATTAGCTCTTAATTACGTCGCTACGTATGATGTAGTTTAGGAAGTTGAAAAGCAGAGTTTAGATTTAAAACAACCGTTTTGCTTCAAATAGTTAAAACTTTAATATACAACTTTTGTGATTTATTTGATTTAAATTCGACTCTCTTTTTAACCGAGTTCAAAAAAGAAGGAGGCTCTATGTTCGAAGGTATGTATGTTTTTTTTTGTTTTATATATGTATGTTCACCGATTTCTCAATCAAAGTTTTTGGTCGTCAATTGTGGACCGCTTTTGAAAATACGTTTTTATTTGAAAGGGTATTACTTCCGAGGTGGTCCCTTATTAATATATTAATACTTGACTTCAGTTTTTTTTTGTAAAAGTTACAAATGTATTAAGCTAAGATTTGGTGTTCAGATTTTTGGATAGAGAAGAATATTCTATAAGTGAATAATATTTATTTTATTATGACGAATATGAAGTAAAAAGCAAATACAATACACACATAGAGAGAGAAAGAGAGAGAGACTTTTGATTTTCTAGATGATTTCAAACTCTAATTTGGTAGAATAAAAGTATCATAACGGCTTTCTTTATTTGGCACGACACTTTCTTTATATAGGATTGATACACTGAAATAATACTTATGTGCTTTGGTCTTTCTAATAATAATAATATTGTAACAAATATATAAAAAATAAGGAAAACAACTAGGCTTTTCGCTTTTCTGTCGGAAAAACGAATCACACAACCCACGCTCCTACAAAATATTTCAAAGCTCTAATTAAAACCCAATTAATTTTATAAAAATCCCCGGCAGCGCTCCACACGTACAGTCGTACAGGACCGTATTAACGTAATTAAGTATATTGCGACATACCGTAGGGCGTGGGGATGGGGGTGGCTCTTTGACTTTACATCTTGAAAATTGTATTACTCACTTAGGGTTTGGTAGGAATTTTATTAAAGCGATTGTGGCTTTGCGAGCGTTTTAATTGTTATGTTATTTTATACACTTGGAAATGAGACTGAACCACTTGTGTCGTTGTCATTCTACTAGGTACTATCATGCTACCAGTTTTTTCAATGAAGATCTAAGTTCTGCCGCCCGCTCGCCTGATGGTAAGTGTTAGGCTGGCCTAGTTTTGATAGGAATAATCTGTAGTGTGGCTAATGATTGATCAAGTCTTCATCAAACCTAACCTAACAGGTCCTTATGCTGCAGATATTTTTTAAGCTCCAATTCTTAGTTTGCTTGTAGTTTTAGGAAGGCATTTTGTGCTTGTTATAACGTTTTAAAGTATTAGTATTAGTAAATTATGTACTAATAATACTTCTCAACGGAAAAACAAAAAAAAATTGCCCGTGTCACTTGGAATCAGAGAAATTTACTAGCTTGGGATGATATGTAACGATTCTAACGATAAACACCAAAATCTGTTCAGACATTTTGAAGTTATGGTGGAATAATGAGATTCTGTTATGTACATAGGTACATGAACCCTAAAAAATTTACACTCCTTTTTTGGGCAGTCGTGTCAAAAATTTTACTATGTAGCTAATTAGTACCTAATACTCAACTGGACCTGGGTATGTCCTTAAACTGCAACCAGACCCACCGGAGGACGGGCAGCAGCGTCCTTTTGGTTAACGGTGGTGAGCATTCTGCGATCCCCAAGCCGCCTGCCAAGCGTGGGGATTATAGCAACACCCCTCTATTGGGAGGCCTTCGTCCAGCAGTGGACGTCTTATGGCTGACGACGACTTAACTATTTAGTTAGTAGATAACTAACCATGTAACAGCTTATCAACTTTACTAGTAGTAACTTCTCAACTATGTAGTAGCTTCCAACTACGAGAAGCTTGTGACCACATCTCAGAAATATACCGATTTTTACCAAACCTGTACGCGGTGTGCATCCTTTGTCCCGTTCACGCGACCTGCCTTCCAATGCGGCTATTGTGAGAGGATTAAATTATATTTCTAAGCGAATCCACCAAGATCCTGTCGCCGAGGAAATTGTTTCAGAAGCTTTGGTGAGTTTGGACTTAGGACATTTTTTTAGTATCCATCAAGACCCTATTACAAACCTATGATGTCTCTCTGTCTGTAATACTTAGCTTATCCTTTTGTTTTTTGTTGTGTAGTAGGCTAAGTAGTCTTTGTAGTTTGTTTTAGTTAATAAAAGCTTATACTTAGCTAGAAGAATATTAGGAGCATTAGATAGTTGTGAGAAAGTTCACTTATTAATTCCCTTCATAAACTTTTCAGTCTATAAATCTATTCAAATCAATCAAGCAATCATCTTGTCAATAGTTTTTTTACGGTATGATAATTTTCTCGTTGTATTGTCGCCAAGTTTAATAGTTTTTTTTGCGAGAATAAAAAAAAAGGGTAGTACAAAAATGGCTTATTGGTATACACACTCACACACAGAGCACTCTCTGTAGTTTTTAAGGAGACATTGCCAAGGTCACTTTCGCAGGCCAAGTATTTGCACGTAATTTATTACGTCGCGTAATAAAACAACGTTTGAAAATGACTCCCGTGCCGTCATGTTTACGAGTTGCGCTGGAGTGCAAAAGAATATATAGCACTTTTATGAGACCAAAAGGGATAGTGCGAGTCTCGCTTAGTGAGCACAGACGGGAGAGACAGTCCCTGGGGCCGTTTTCACGGGGCCATTTGAGGGCGCGATATGACATATCTCCCTCCTTATATATTTATATAATATCATTGTAGAGAATAAACTGTTTATTCTCTACAATATTTGCCATGTTAAAACGAGTTATGAAATACCTACTTATATATCGTTCACATTATAATAAATATAATAATTATGAAATCTTGTTTATTTTCGCTCGACAAAAAAGGTAGGTAGGTAGAGTTTGGTCGTGTTGCCAGAATCACGTCCCCAGTTTAAGAAGTTAAACCTGTAAGACTGGTTAGGAAGAAATGAGGTTCTGATCCGTGTGGATGGTTGATTTGATCTCAATCCGCTTCATGCTACGGTGATTATTATTTTTTCCACGTCCAATATTAGGTGCCTTAAATGGAATTTAGTTTTGGAATCGGTTAAAAGTTAATAACGTGTTTGGTGTTCAAGATAAAGGGCCTTAAAAAACCTACAAATGACAACAGCCAAAAAAATTAATATTACAATACAAATAAAAAATAAAAACATGACATCATTCACCATTATATTATTTGTAAACTAATAAATGAAATTTAACTTCTGCGCATTACTAACTAACGTCATTTAACTTTAAGCGGCGTTTTTAACTAAAGCTAAGTATATTAGGTACCAAGATGTTAACTTTTATTCTGATGTTTGCTTAGGTATCTGTTTATCTAACCAGTTATTATTTTGAAAATTCTCGTATCGTTTTAAATGTCAGTAGGTACATGAACCATTGTCACATGATCCATGTATAACTGGCTAATTACTTGTTTAGTAAATAATATTTTTTAAATTTTTCTTAAATCAAATTGAATTATAAAACAATGTTTTAAACTGTCACGGTTCTTTACTAAAGTTCTATTATTATTAACGGTATATTTACCGTGATTATGTTGTATCGACATATCGGGAGCTCATTTCACAACATAATCACGGTAAATATCCCGTTAATAATAATAGAACTTTAAATTGAATTATATTTAACATGATGTAAAAAATAGGTACTTATAATAATAAAAAACGTAATTACTAGCGCTACAGTGGAAAGCCGATACACTGTCTTACAAAAATAGAGTACAAACTAGCTTGCACTGAATATGTCATTTATTGTAATTATAGGTGTATATATAAGTTAAGACGCGTTTTCTATGGCGGTGAAATAGAAGATTACTCACATAGGGAGCAAAAGTAAAGAATTTCTCAGATGTCCTGCATATTGTATCCCGAGCCGAAGCAGAGGGTGACAAACATGAGACTGGTTTCTTTACTTGCTCCCGTGGTGTGTATACGATTTTACGTGCCGCTGCGGGGAGGGAGAGGTTCCCTCCGCGTAGCGCGACTAAAGTAGCCACTTTAGCCCTGCAGGCACATAAACGTTTTTCTGCCTGGGTTCTAAAATAACTAGCAACTGGTTATATGGTTACTGGTTAATATCTCGGCTTACATCAACAGCCGGAAGACGTCCACTGCTGGACGAAGGCCTCTCCCTTAAAGGGATGGGAAAGGGTGTTGCCATAATCCCCACGCTTGGCAATTTTCATCAATATCTCGGCTTATATGCCTTAAACCATAATGTCCATATCCAGAAGATACACATGCTAAATGCTATCTTCAACTTCCTGATCCAAGTTATCTCAATACGTCCGCGTGAGTCAAAATGGCAAGCGTATAACCCCGCCCGTCTCATCCCGTCCCGTCCCGGGGAGTACGGAAGTCGTCACGTTCGCGCCTCGGCCCGCCTCGCTGCACTCATACGATTTGATTTCTGCCTGAAGTTTATAGAGCTGATGAAACAAAAAAAGAAACCTTCAGCTTGTCACTCAAACAATTAATTAATGTTTTATTTGCCAACCAGTACAATGTACGACTGTATGCATGAGTTTTTTTATGCAATAGAGTGATGAGACTAGCGAGACGTTCGCCTGGTGGTAAGTATCCCGCCTGCCAGTTACTAACTAACTAAGATACTAGAGGTCGCCCATGACTTCGTCCGCGTACGGAACAAATTCGCCCCACTTCCAAATACTCGTATCTTGCATTCCGCTGGGTTAATAACTAATTATTTTCCTCCCCATATTCACCACATTCAATGATTCCGAGCCCTAGTGAAAAGGCCCAGTCGTTTGAAGCACTCGACTGTGAGTTTCTGGATATGATCATGGAAGGTTAGTTTTGTGTCAAATGTAACTCCAAGATCCTCCTCCTCGTGAGAGAGTCCTCGTTATCGGTTCGTTGTTAATTCTGTATTGCGATCCGGTGGAGTGGCAGATCTGGTAAAGCTCATGTACTTGCAATTACTAACACTAAAATAGAGTCGGTTTGAAAATGAAATTTACATCAACTCTCTACATTTCCGTGTAAGGCATTTCACATGTGGAGGTATCAAACGCGCGTCAGTCAGGATCAGGGCAGACTTCTGCGCCACTGAACCCTGCGGTTTCGCGCTCCAACTGTCTCAGGGTTTCTTGTTCCTCTCAAGGAACCCTGTTTATTACCTTAGATTCCCGTATGTTACTTGTGGAAATACGATTACTTTTGAAGTTTGTTGCTTAGTTTTAAACTCTAAGCTAACATATATGCGAAAATTCTTATTAGTCATTAAAGTGCCATTCCGAGACCGACCGCTGAATTTTACGAAAGGGGCATTTTGCCAAAGGGACATTATAAGAAAGGGATGTTTTGCGTACAGTAGACATTTTAGGAATGGGATTTTCTGCGACGGAGCCCGCGGTTTGTCTCGGAACTTTTATGGTCCACGTAGCTACAAAGACCTTTGAAATGATGGTAAGCGGTAAAACCGGAAAGAGGCGCCATAATATTAAGGAGTGGATGCATCCCACAGAAAAGCAAAAGCCCTACTTCTTAGGTAGAACGGCTGTCAAAACAATGTTGTAAAGAAATTGTATGGAAAACCGCTGTCGCCAGTTTCACACAAAATTATATAGTCTCTACGACGAAAAAATGCCAATCATTGGTCGCGCATTTGAAGTAAAACGCTCGAAATGCCATTTTGCAACAGATTATAATTGATCTAATTACGATGCAATGTGGTTTGGTTTCCTACGCGTCTATTTAAATTGTTTTTTTGAGTTTTCTCAGTTTAAAAACATGTATATTAGTAGAATTGTCATTAAGCGCATTTACACTTAATGCCGACTAGCGCGGCCCGTCACATTTCCGTTCTATTCACATCTCTCTTCAGTGAGCCATCCACTCCTACATAAAAGATGATGGGAGTGAATGCATAGATGGCGAATGATAGAGTGAAATGGAGAATGGAAACATACTACGCCGACCCCACCTATTGAGATAAGGACAGAAAGTAAATTAATAAACGTGGAGTAGCCTCGGAATAGTTCGTAATCTGTCTTTTGTCTTCCTTGACTAAGAATAGAATAAAGATTTTAAAGAAAATAAATGACAAGATGGGTTATATCTGATTACTATAAAAGTACTCCACGAATAGGTACTACATTTACTGAAAGAGAAATTACTGGGTGTGATGAAATCTAACATTATAGTATCTCAGGGTGACGAGCGCAGTACAGTGCAGCGCAGGATTGTGTTCGCAAGTTCACAATTCTAGCACTGCTACTGTTATGGGCAGGCGTGACGCTTACCACCACGCAAACGTCTTGCTAGTCTCGTCACTTGAAAGTAGATAGTACAGAAACCAAAAATAAAAGTGGTACGTTATAATAAGCTTTTTTTTAAAAAAAAGCAACTGACTTCAACTTCGTATACATAGATGACATCTTCTTATTTTCTAGTAATTTTGATTTAAAAACCAAACTACTGAACCGATTTCGATAAAATGTATATGGTACTATTTCTGAAGTATTACCTACCAAACAAAAAAAGAATCATCAAAATCAGTTCATGGTTGGCGGAGTAATAGCGTAAAATACGAAAAAAATACACACAGTACATTAATATTCTCAATTCGCGAACCTACTTTTTTGAAGTCGGTTGAAAAGGATTAAAATCATCGTCTCCCTCACAGGCACCATTACCAAACTGAATAAATCAAAACAGACAACAAGAAGTCACAGCGTTTGAAACTCAGGAAATCCTTTAACAAATCTTCATAATTCGATCAGTGCACACGCTCTCAAGCGCGCCACCCGCGCCGTACTCTGGAGAATAACAGTAAGAGCTGGGAACAATAAATGGTCCAGCCGAATAAAATAGTAGCTCGCCCCGAACTCAGAACTCGCGATCTTTAGTTATTACAAAAAATCTCTATATCTTCCACTTTTAAGCTCATATTCGAACTTAATAATTATGTAAGTATTTTTTGTAGTGGTATGACTCTACTGCAGAGGCCGCCTGGGGAAGTACGACACTTTTGCCAGTTATTCAACCGCCAAGCAGTAGGGTGCAAGCATTACTGCGCTCCGATTTGAAGGGCAATGTTACCAGAGAAATTACTATGTATGAGGAGATTTAACATCTAAAATCTCAGGGTGACGAGCGCAGTACAGTGCGGCGCAGGATTGTGCTCGCAGGTTCACAATTCTGGCACTCCTACTGTTAGTGGCAGGCGTGACGCTTACCACCAGTTGAAAGTAATACTCACGTCACTACGTTACTACGTTACGTCACTTGATCGTATAAAAAAAAATGCTTTGAGTCATAACACAGAATAAATAATAGTACTACGTTGTCATAGCCAATGTTGTTGTCTGTAGTCGTTGCGCTACGGCTACGCTGTAGCTGCTACGTCAACGGAAAAGTATCGAAAGCCGTAGCGTCTCGTAGAACGTAGCGACTATGCGTTTTGTTCTGGTGCTTTTGTTGAATCTTATTTGCTATTCGTTTAGCGTTGCCATGTTAAAAAATATTTGGTAGGTATGTGCAAAATGGGTAAGCCTTCAATAAAATAACTTATATGCAATACAAAATATTTTAAAATCATGGATTACGAATTTAATCCCAAGCCTTCCTAAACGTATTAAGGGATTTTTTTCAAGATTATAAATATAAAAACGTTTGCATATGTAATGTTTTTTTTTGTATTATGAAAACTTGTTGTGTTTGTATTTTTTTGTTTGGTTGTTAGCTTTTTGGTCGCCCAATAATAAATAATAACTTTCTTTTTCGATTTTTAATGAAGCATTGAATTATTGTGAGTTCTGTATCTAATTAAAATGTATAAAACTCGTGTAGAGTCATAAAACACCACCAATAGTAAATAAATCACTTTACGCACTTATAAAACTTTCCAATACAACGAACAACAGAATATTCTTGACATTATTAACATCAGAATATGCTAAGTTGTCTCTTATTCCGTAATTCCTTCTAACTCGGCCTCGGGCGGAATGGAATAATTAGAATTTTAGATTGGAATTCGGAATTTTCCACGTTCGTTGTAATACGAGTATAGCCCGCTAATGAAATTTAAATATTGTTTTATTAATTTGACTGTTTAAGGATTTGTTTTGAAAGGATTTCTTGGGATGAACTGTGTTGATTTTGTTTCTTAATTTAGTTATATTAGAACGAGTAGGAAAATGTTAATTGAACATTATAATAGGGATTTTGGAAAGAGATTCGTACGTCTTATATTGTATACGAAGATGGATGGAAATAATCCTAAATTTTACTTCACTCAATATAATTTATAGACTAAAGCGCCCCACGGTTCGTTTTGACCCACTGTTTTACAAGAATCATATATTTTTTAGGGTTAAAAAGTAACCTGAGCACCCTCTATCTAAGCCACAGAAGAGGCCTTCGCTTTTCTGTGATCTAACCTATCTACAAACTAAATTTATTTTAAATTTGCTAAACTATTACAGCGTGAAGAAGTAACAAGCATACAGACATCCTCTCACATTGTCGCACTTATAATATTGCACCAAACACTTACTTATGTGATAAGTAAGTGTATGCTGTCTACACACCAAACACTTACTGTACGTGTATTTATACTTATAGTATGTTTGTGTGTTGTGTATTTATAGTATAGTATAGGTATGTGTTTCCAACCAACTTTGAAATTATTGCCGCAGATCTTTTAAGCCATGAGAATAATAATAGGCTTTAAAAAAAATACAACCGACTTCAACTTCGAATACCTGGATGACATTTTCATATTTTCTAGTAATTTTGATTTAAAAACCAAACTACTGAACCGATTTCGATAAAATGTATATGGGATCCCCTCTGAAGTATTACCAAACAAAAAAAAACATCAAAATTAGTTCGTACTTGGCGACGTAATCGCGTAACATAAAACAAAAAAAAAAGTCGGATTGAGAACCTCCTTTTTTGAAGTCGGTTGACAAGTAGAAATATGCATGGTGACTACCAAAGTTCACTAATAGAAGAGGCACCACGACAAGAAAAAGATGCTCGGAGAGAAGAAACCACCAAAATGCAGCGAAATCTTTCATTTTCTTTTTTAAGTTCCTTTGCTTCCACTGCGATCCTAATCTCTTCCACTTGTCTTTGTTCTGTAATAGGCTAGGTGGCTGGTTTTTTTAAATTTCCTATTAAAATGTGGCCCATAAATATAGCTGATTAATGAAAACAAAATGAAAATCTGATCAAAAATAAGCAACTTATAAGCATTTTAATATCATGCTTGACAGAGAGGCAAAACAGCAAATCGTGACGTCACTTCTCTGTACGCCATATAAATTCTATTCTGACAAGTAAGGCGTGACGTAATTTTTTGTTTTGTGGGAAAGGAACAGAGTTGTCTCTAAAAAAACTTTCAACGCTCATATATCAGAACATTATTAACCGATTTAAATGTTTATTTCAATAAACATACTATATTTATTTAAATTCTTCATCAAAGCTATTGGTTTCAACGATATAAACATCAGTCATCTACCCTATTATCTAAACTTAAAAAATAATCGTGTTTTATCGTGTATGATCGTGTCGTGTTGTTGTGACACATGGAAGTGTCAGTTACGTCGGATATGATTGAAGCCACTCTTCCCAATTACGTATCAATAATTCTTCATCTATATGCAAAATACCGTCCTAAATCAATCCCTATCAGACAATAGCAATAGCCGTAAAAACATCCCGTTTGATGCCATCCAGGCTGTACCTGATAGACGTTGATTAATGTTCTAGCTGGATTAAAAAAACTTTGTGTTTCAGAGGCGGCAACGAATAAGGATGCAATGGAGAGGGTTGATGTAACTTAATTTGTTGTTTTTATGCAGGGTTTTTGATATAAGTAATTAAAATTGTTGCAATAAGGGTGTTTATCTATCAATATTATGTTTTTTTTTAGAAAACAAGTTTGTTAAATTCGAGAAAAAAATATCCCTTTACAAATCAGCCACGTGATCCATTTTGTATGAGGATTTTTTTTTTCATTGACATTATCGAAATTGAATAACGTATAAATAAATGCTATATAAGGTCCTTCGACGCGTCTAGAAGTATCCTTTTTTAACCTACTTCATTAAGATTTATGAAGTAGGAAGAGAATTACAGAGTGTGCTTTTCCAGAAAGTATGTTGCATCTTTCTTTCCCCCTGTTATTATGTGTATGTTGTGTGTCGTGTTTAGTTGTTGTGTGTTTCTGAAAAAGAGTTACAAACTCTTTGGTTTCTGACCTTTCAAACGCTTTAAAGAAATATTCGTTATAATATTCTTTAATTTGAAAACTCGAGTTTGTGGCACAACATAGGGAACACAAAAAAAAAACATTTTCAACCGACTTCAAAAAAGGTGGTTCTCAATTCGACTGTATATTTTTGTATGTATGTTACGCGATTACTCCGCCAATTATAAACTGATTTTAATGATTCTTTTTTTGTTTGGTAGGTAATAGTTTAGAGGTGATCCCATATACATTTTATCGAAATCACTTCAGTAGTTTGGCTTTTAAATCAAAATTACTAGAAAATATAAAGATGTCATTTAGGTATTCGAAGTTGAAGCCGGTTGTATTTTTTTTTAAATGGTAATTTTATGGAACATTGAAAAAACTAGATATTTGTGTGGTGGTAAAAATATAACTTCGGTGCAAAGAAAAATTCCCAATATTTTATCCCATTTTATACTAATATAAAAGTGATTAAAACAAAAATTATATTAAATAGGCCATTTTTTTAAATAATAATCTCTATGTGTTTTTGTTCCGGCGACATTTGATTTCAGTGACATCTGGCGGAAGTAATGGATTTTTTCAGTTAGCTGAAGGTGAAAATTTAATCTATGATGATAAGTGACGACCGAAAAAAGATTTAACCGACATTCTTTACACGGAAATTTGCGTAATATGTTCAAAGTGTTCGTAAAACCTTTTGTGTGGAACGAATTTTATTTTATTATCATGGAAAATGTACAAGCTGTTAATTTACGTCGTGTTGACTTTTTAGGTATTAAATAAGAGATATCTACATGATTGTAACCTTTGCTTGGTCATTCATAGGTAGGTACTAGTTGCACCCCTCGGTTTCACCCGCGTGATAATGAGAAACGGTGATGATGATGATGATAAAAAATAGCCTATATGATGTTATTCCGGGAAATAAATCTGTTTTGAAGTAAAATTTGTTACCTACAAACATACACAAACACACACAACGACAAACTTTCGCATTGTTAATATTAGTAGACAGGATAATTATTATACAGGGTTAGTTCTAATCAGTTAGCATCCTTTTAAGGGCATATTCTGTACATCAAAACAAACAACTTTTACTATGGGATCAACATTGAAATTGCGAAAAAAAAACCAGCTGTCCCATATATTTTGCCCAAGTTCGATAAAGTTTTTGTATGGAACAGCTGAAAACTTTTTCGCCATTTCAATGTTTACCTATAGTAAAAGTTGTTTGTTTTGATGTACAGAATAAGCCCTTAAAAGGATGCTAACTGATTAGAAGTAACCCTGTATATTATATTATAATTGTGATGTGATGTCATAATGCTATTTATTATTTATCATCTATAAATACAATCTTGAAGTATATGTTTAAGATGCCAACAGAATCCCCCTACTCTGTTTGGCGAAATGCAATGTAATACCATAGAGTAAATCGTATAGCGTAACAATGCCAAGTTTTGCGGTAGCACTCTAGACAGTATTGTAGTTCTCCAAAGACAGTGCCTATTGTGGTGTGCGTATGTCGGTGTCAACTTCGATATTGCGTGGAATCTTGTAGAGCTGCCAAGAGACGAGGCTATGACATGCCGGGTGATATTATCAAAGTCACTCGAAATTATCAAACTGATTGCGAATTTATCACAGGGGTTTTTTCATGGTGTATTTACTCCGTTTTCGAATATTACCGTCGTTTATCGGCTGTTCTAGAGGTTGCGATATTGTTAAAGTACCTTTTAGTCTTTATGTCAAACTAAATTAGATTGTTACGGTGACATTAATACTCGTAATAGGTATTAGAGGCTGTTGACTATTAATTTCTAAGGCTACCCTTGATGCTGTAAATAAACTTGCTAGCAAATTAAATGTGGATTCTAGTGCATCGACTACGTGTAATTGACTTTTATCGAGCGAAAATGTCACTTACACACACTACTACACTTATTAAACTCAGTATGTTTGAATGTAGGTATGTATTATATGATTATAATTATGATATGATATGATTCACGCCATCTATAGTAATAATAATAATTAATTAATTAATTATTATTAATAATAATAATATTTATTATTCATAAAAACTAGATATGCATACAAAACAATTTGCTAGGGACTCTTATTAAGCGAAAAAGCCTGTACTAAGAGTCCCTGCTCTTCGCTTATATAGAACATCTTTGTTTATGAATGTATCAACATCTAAATTAAGGATTTAAATATTAATCAATTAATATAATATACACACACATAAATCACGTTAAAAATACATTTTTCGGATTTAAATTAACATGATTCTTATCTAATCAAATTACAACAAAGAAATTTTAAAGGTAATTGTGCGCGCGTGTGTGTGTGTGTGTGTTTGTGTGTGTTATTGTGTATTTGTGTGCCACAATGTCACAGAACCTTATTGAAATAGTGATGGCCACGTAGAGACACATTGCTAAAGGAAGAAGAGCGGAGCAGCCCGAACGCAGAAAAAAAAAAACAAAAATTTTGTTACTTAAAAAGATATGCGAATATAACGTAGAAACAGTTTTGCAATACTAAATTTAGCTTTTGAGAAATTTGCATCAATGAAAATTTTACAACTTCAAGTATTACGGGCTCCTAATTAACTCGCAAACCTAAAAAAAAACCTTTTACATTTAGTTAGGGATAGCGTGAATTGGGATTTCTGATGATTACGGATGATTTGGCGCTACGAATCGCAAACATGCACAATGCATGCAGGCTAATTACATTATCGACTTATAATCATCATCATCAGTCACTTTTGAACGTAGGCCTCTCCCTTAGATCGCCACACTGTACGTCAACCTGCCATTTGCATCCACGTGTTGCCCGCGATTTTTACAATGTCGTTGGTCCACCTAGTGGGAGGCCTTCCTACGCTGCGTCTTCCGGTTCGTGGTCCCCACTCAAGAACCTTTCTTCCCCATCGGTTATCAGTTCTTCGAGCGATGTGGCCTGCCCTGCGTCACTTCAACTTGCAAACCCTGCGAGCTATGTCGGTGACTTTGGTTTTTTGGCGAATATCCTCGTTCCGGATTTTATCGCGCAAAGTAACTCCAAGCATAGCTCTCTCCATTGCTCGTTGTTTGACTCTGAGTTTCTCCAAAAGGCCAGCAGTGTTTAATAAGGCGAAACGTGGTCTTTAACGTTTCGACTTATTAAGCAAACACTAAACAAAAGGATTGTTTAAAAGAAAAAAAAAACGATAAAAGACTAGACTTTAGACTCTAGACTTTTATCTATAAAAGTCTAGAGCTAGACCACTACCACAATACCTACTCAGCATGCTGTTGCCACGTTGAACGGCAATGTTTATGAGTTGGACCAAATAAACGCCAGCATTTAATTTTATATTGCTCTCGTATGCGTATTCTCATAAATATCGAGTGACTCCAAGATAGGTGTGAAATATAAACTTTACCCCGACTGTTCAGTTACCGCCCGCCACATAATGCGCCTTAACTGCTCAAGTATTTGCAAACTGCTGTTTGATGACTTCTTGTTGGCTCCTCGCAAGTTAAAATATACTTACTTTCTTTTAAAACTGTAGGAATACATTTTATATGAACTTGCTCACTTTTCAACTGACTTCCAAAAAGGAGGTTCTCAATTCGACTGTATTTTTTTTTAGTATGTTTGTTGCGCGGTTACTCCGTCAATTATGAACTGATTTTGATGATTCTTTTTTTGTTTGGTAGGTAATACTTTAGAGGTGATCACATATAAATTATATCGAGATCGCTTTAGTAGTTTGGTTTTTAAATCAAAATTAGTAGAAATTATGAAGATGGCATCTGGATGACATCTTATTGGTATTGGAAGATGAAGTCGGTTGTGTTTTTTTTAAAAAGCGTTTTATATTATTGAAAACAGAGAAATTCTATAAATTTCTTAGATTGAAAACTATCAACGCTGTATTAGTAGATCACTTTATTGCTTAATACAATAAAAATATATGTTAAAACAAGTATTTTTAAAGGCATGTGGTATTTTCGCCCAGTTCATGCAAGGAGGTAAATATGGGAAATTTGTACCACTAGGCTACCTGCACTTCAGAAATGTCCTATGCCTAATACAGACTAGCTGCAACTTGCGCTACCTACTAAAAGCATACGATACTTTGACTTAGTTCATTTAGTAGGGACATTGGTGCCTCTAGGCCACCCTCAAGTGAAAAATGTTCAAATCCTTTATGGATAGAAGGAAATTTACTCACCTAAAACCTCCATTTATGTATTCCATCAAACACACAAATATCTGATTCAACTCATGCGCACCGACGTAGTTTTCAGCTCGACTGCCAGTTTCAGCTTCAGTGCAAATCAGGTTCTCCGAATCTCTATAAAAGGGAGGTTTCAAGGCGTCTGAAAACAGTAAGATTTTGTGAATTCGTGATGTGTGATTCTATGTGAAGTGTTTTCAACGTAGATAGGGTAAATAGTAAATACCTTTATGTTTGTTAGTATTTTGGTACTTATCTTGATTTGAGATTATCTTAGTCACAAGTTATATATTTATTATAATAATTATGGTATAATAAATAGGTCAGTATTACTATCATCGACACGGTAACTATTCGGCAACTGGTAGGTATTAAGTAAGTAGTAAATATGTATTTTTTTGTTGTTCCCGTAATCAAATTCGGGGTCAGTTTGTTTTTGGAAAGATTACTTGATCGAAATTGTTCTTAACTTACGATTTTACGATTTTAATATAACTATTACGTAATAAAAAACTGTTTGCGGAAAAAATATAATTATTAAAATTAAAGGCGGCGCTTTTTGCGGTCGACTGCACCCACTGGTAGCTTTGATTGATTGATTGATTAACTCTTTATTGTTCACACCAAGAATTACAAAGAAACAACAACAACAACAACACAAGCTTTATACAATAGATGTTTATTTAAAGTTTGAATGTGGGTCCAGACCAATAAAAAATAAAGGAAAGAGTATGTGGCCCCGCGGGTGTGGACCCGCGAGTGGGTCCAGCTGACCGAAGTCTCGTTTGATCACGCGGCCGAGATGATGAGCTCACATTTTTATAGTCCATTTAACCTATGATAAGATAAGATAAGATAAGATAACGTTTATTGCTCAAAACTGTGTATATAAAGGTGTTTCATACAATTCTAGACACAACAGTTTATCCTAACGGACATGCAATATTTTGGTTGTTTATAGGAAAAGTTTTAGTGGTTATAACAGCCTTGTGATTCCATAGCCACTAACTATAGCTAAATATAACATCAATAAGCATCAATAACACCTATAAATATTTAAGAAGATAAATAATAAACTTTTAAGCTGAGATCAGTTTTTCTTATTCTAGATACAACTTTTTTAAATAAACATCTGTACATCTATAAAATTCGTTAATGTTGTAGAAAGCATTTTCTATTAGCCATTTCTTTAAATTATTTTTAAAGGTATTCCCACTTAAGCATTTTATATGTAACGGTAGGCTATTATACACTTTTGTTGCTGTGTTAAAAGAACTCTTGTGATACATTTCATTATTCGATTGCACAGTTGGGACATTGAATTTATATTTAGTGCGTAAAATGTCAGCACGAGCTGATTTACTGTTCATAAAATAAGCTGGGTTGTTTTTTACAAACTAACAAATTTCTAATATAAATATACTTGTCAAGGTTAGCAATTCTTTTTTTCTAAAAATGTTTTTAACTGATTCGGTTCTATGCAGGTTGTAAATGGCCCTTATACATCTCTTCTGTAGCTTAAAAGTAGTTTCTACATTTAACGAATTTCCCCAAAAGATTACTCCATATGTTAAATGAGGGTATACATAGCCGTAGTAAACATTTTTCGCAATTTCTTTAGAAGATGCTATGAAGTGTCTTTTAACTGATGGCGGTGTTTTTAAACTTCATTATAAGTTAAGAGCATAAATATTTCAGTTTTACGAATAACTATGTTTAAGTTAAATCTTTGACTTAAACATAGTTATTATGCTGATGAATTTTGTGGCTGTAATAGGATAACACAATTAATCCTCTATAAAAAAACACAACATGAATAAAAATATTGCTGAAAGGACGGATATTTAATAACAGGAATAAATTGAAATAACGGGATAAGAACGGGATTGAAAGAAGTTATTTTTTTTTTTTTCTTCCCATACATTTATAAATGTACCTAATAAACACAATTAGGTTCATAAGGAGTACCTACAACCTTACCTTAAGGGGCCTTACATATTTTAGTACGAAGCTTGGCATACTTACTATCCGCCATGTTATTTTTTCTTCAAAATAGCGGCCGCTAATGAAAAGTACATGAATCAATAGCTGACACTATTACGAACAAGATTTGTAAGAGCCAAAATCTCTTCCAGCTTCACGTTTCCAAGATAATACGTTTTTAAAGCTAGAATAAAATAGTGTTTTTTCTTCTTCATTTTTGGTATCGCACTTTTTGCATTCTGTCAGCGTATATAGGTATTTGCATTTTTATTTCGACAGTAACGCAAAGTTTCAAAAATCTTCTTGTAAACTAGAAATCGCATTACCTGTAGCCACACGTATAATATACGTAGACTCAGGGATTGGGACGAAGGTAGAGCTATTCATTTCACTAAAGTCACGTAGGGTAATGTATATTCTAATATATTTGCCGGGAACGACTTTTCGTGTGTACCGGCCCGTGCGGTCTGCGGCCGCTGGACTAGGGATGGGATATTATTACAGCAAATTCATATTAAGATAATATTAATGTTATAAAAAAAAAGTTTATTAAAATTAACATAAAGTTTAAGACTGAGTTCATTGAAACCAATAATATCTGATTTTTTGTTTTATTTATACGGGAAAACTAACGTTTAATTAAATCGGACACTCCGAATACAAATACAAATACAAATCGTTTATTGATAACACCAAAGTTACACGTCAAATATAGTTTCGATCACATCCGGTGACCTTTTTCAAAGGACCGAGCCCGACGCGCGTGCAGCTGCGTCCTGCTTAGCACTAGTGCTAAGCTTCAGTGCTTCAGTGCTAAGCAGGACTATAGGAGTATCCGATTTAATTAAACGTGAGTATTCCCGTATAAATAAAACAAAAATGTGTCAAAACCACGTCAGTTTTCATAATAAAATATCTGATTAGTACGGTTTTGTACCTACGTCTTTATTCAAAAAGAGCTAATCGATTAAATCACAAAAACTTTAGTATTTAAGTAGATATTAGATAGGCTTTTATCCCTTTCTAGTGTAAATGGAGAGAAAAAACACAAGTAGGTTTTTTGAGGGTTTTGAGGAAAAAGCAAAGAATGAATAAGAAAATGTGTACTTAATTGAATTTGTTTGCTTTTAATTAAATTGGATGATTAAACGTGTTTAATCAATCTTGTCCCAAATGTCCCTTGTGACAAATGCTTGTAAAACTTTAGTGTTTTGTTTGAGTCCTCAGTCCTCATAGTATGCCGCCATTCTTACTTTTTATTTACTTATATTTTTTTTACAATAAAAATAAAATCATCGATATTGAAAAAGCCATGTCCCATCTCTATATGACCCCGTATTTACTCTGCACCTCGCCAGTTCATCTTCATTTTTTATCTCTTTCACCGGAAAAAGGGCAAAAAAACCGGAAACCGCTCCCGTAATGAGTGTAAAAAAATATGCGAAAGATATTCCCGGCTACGCTTATTCCCTTTTGCCCTATAAAATGTCAGATTTCTATGCGTTTTGCAGAGTAATATTACTTCGAAGTAGACTCATTTCATAGAGTTTTTAATTAAGTGATCTTGACTTCGTTCTGAAAAAGCAACGGACGATCCGGTCAGTCTTCGGAAAGGTGACCGTGAGAGGCATTAATATCTGAGCGCTAACATAAGTCGGAAGACACGTAAAATTGTTGGATATTTGTTCTATATTCTTGTAAAAACATTAACTCTGACATTTAGCTTATAAGAACTGACTTATGAACTTAACATACTTTGAGTGAAACCTAGCTTATTTTTTTTATCTAATGTGCATCTTAGTACTATTTTCAACATCAGCTAGAAGAAAAAGGCCTCCACAAAGGCCCTGCATGAACTGGTCCTTAATTTTGAGTTGTTCCCAACAAGTAACCCTCACCTGTCACGCTGTTACACGATGGGATTTTTTTATTTAAAAAATCCCAACCAGTCACGCTGTTACTGGATGGACAAGTTTTAATTTAAAATTCCTAGCCAGTCACACTGTTACCGTTTTGCCATAATATATAGGTATTATACTGGTTGTTTTTTGGCCACATCACTCGAAGAACTGACAACCGATGGGGAAGAAAGGTTCTTGAGTGGCGACCGCGAACCGGAAGACGCAGCGTAGGAAGGCCTCCCACTAGGTGGACCGACGACATTGTAAAAGTCGCGGGCAACCGGTGGGTGCAAATGGCAGGTTGTCGTACAGTGTGGCGGTCTAAGGGGGAGGCGTTCATTCAGCAGTGGACGTCTCCGGGCTGATGACGATGATGATGATACTGGTTTATTCTGGAAATTAAAGTCTCTTCATTTCATGACTAATTTCAAAAGCGTTTCTACGCCTATGATTGTAAGTAAATTGGATGAAGCCACAGATAATGACACTCTGTCGGATGGTATATAGAATATAAATATGATGAGATGGTATAGAGAATTGATAGGTACGACGTATCCGTAGGTCGCGCTTGTTTGTAATGTTCGTATTTTTTTTCCCTTTTATAAGGGCAAATTAACAATGACACAATAAATGTTACTTAAAGTATCTTAAATAAAATCTATCTTAAATAATTGTGACACCATTATGGGTAATCTATACTCGTATTCATAATCAAACGGATTAAACTGACAGATTGAAATGTCACTTTTCAAAATAATGCTGCCTGCTATAACACCGTAGTGATGGATATTGTTAAGTTCGTATCGTTCAAAATAATTATTGAATACTCGTAATTATTAAGTGCCGTTAAACATTTACGGCCTTACCTAAAATAATCTCGCTTCTCTTAGTCACTGTTAAAACTTCTCTGTCCTTTTCTAGCACGTGCAACTTCACGTCAGAGAGAAGATGGCAGAGCATCTTAAGCAGTGACTAACGGTTGAAAAGTTTTTTTAAGTAAGGCCGTTAAAGTGCTACCAGTGGAAATGCAGGTAGGAAAGGGAAAACATATTGTTTAAAAAAGTTGTTCTGTAAATTGCTACACGGAAATGTAACATTATTTTCATTCATGATTTATATCCTTGGAAAGCTTGAAATCGTACATAAGTAAGGCACTACACTTTTTACAAAGACTCATATAAATATATCGAAGTTCATGTGTGTGAAATTATTAAGTTTGTTACCATAACTTTATAAGTTAATAATGAAAAGATTAAGTTTCTTAACATATGTTAATAAACTTAATATTTTGATCTCTGCACTATTTAAATTTTGCCAAAAAGTAGCTACACTCGAAATGTCAGTTTAGTCAGTTTAATTAAGAATCCGAGTATAAGTATACAATTTGAGAAGTAGGTAGTGAATTAGTACTAAGATAATAGTTCAAGCACAAACAAGCGCAAGTATTTATGTATGTGTCGTATATGTGGTCATGGATAGGACAGACATCTTTAACCATCAGCCCCCTTAGCAATAGACAATAGACAGAATAGAGTCCAGAATATGGATACGTCTGTCTCGTTTTCGTGGGGAAAAAATAATTATATACTTTTATCACGGCTCGCGTGCTAGGCGGGCAGGAAAGCGTCTTGGTTGTGTCATTACGCACGATTTAATCTACCTTTTACGCAAAATTTAAGAGTGCCATAGTCTAATTTCTGTAAGCAATATTTGGTAGGTACTATATAATAAATCAATTATTATGGGTGTATTTTTGTTATGTGGGTTTTTTTGTAAATTGTTTTGCGTTTGACCACATCTTCCCCGATGCTAAGCAACGATTAGGGTTTGGGAAGTCTCGATATTTTCAAAAACCCGGGACACGAGACCACCCACGATCAAAGTCTCGGGACGTCCCGGGACTTAGAGACTTCTCGGAATAAAATTAGAATTGAGTAAATTTTTGGCGAGATGTATCAATAAAGAAGCAATTTTAGTATAAATCAACTTTTTTTAATAAAAAAACAAATTATAAAACTAAAGAGAGTATATATATATATATACATAACGTTAAAGAGAGAGTCGCAATCGCGAGAAACAACCACGACTGCAACACTTCACCTCTCTCTTCTTCATCAGTCTGTTAGACGTCCACTACTGGACGAAAGCCTCTCCCATAATTGGGAGGGGTTGCAATAATCCCCACGCTTGGCAGGTGGCTTGGGGATCGCAGAGTGTTACCACCGTTAACTAAGAGGACGCTGCTGCCCGACCTCCCGTGGTGCTGGATGCAGTTTTAGGACATACCCAGTCCACACTTCACCTCATTAAGTGAAATTGGTGACTGACTCATAGACCTGGAAAACACTTTTGGTAACCTTGCTTCATCGATTACTAGCATGATACAGTCATTGTAAGGAGACAGACAAAAATTAATGAGAGCAGTAATTTGTCGGACTGAGCCGAGTCACAAATATCACGAATCACTGTGTACAAATGTCACAAAACAACAATATGTCGGTCATTGGTGGCAAACGTATTAATTATTTGTCAAGCTAATAGATGGCGCTTTGAATGACAAAGTGCGGAAAGCTAATAAAGTTTATTATGTAGGTATGAGCTTTTGAAATGAACACTATTTACAATTTCAACAACCGTCGAGTCCTGTCTCGAGTCTCGTCCCGAAAGTCCCGGGACCCGAACCAACTAAATTTACAAAAAGTCCCGAGACTTCGAGACACGAGACGTCCCGGGACCCAAACCCTAATTACGATGGAGCGGCCTAGAAAAAACCCGATCACTCTGGATTTGAATGCAACCAAATTGTACTTTTCGGGAAACACAGACTTCGCCACAACCAGGCGAACACTCGTCTCGTTACAATCTCATAAAAAAAAGTTACGGATAATATAAAACAATTTGCTGTGATACGAACATTGAGCTAATATATAAAGAGTCACAATCTATGAGTGAAAACAGTCAAAAAACGTCCGAGTGCCTTTGTATATACCTATACGTGCATTATCATCATGATCAGCCTGTCATAGTCCACTGCTGGACATAGGCCTCTCCCAAGGCACGCCACTCAGCCCGATCTTCAGCTATCCGCTTCCAAGCACTGCCAGCTGTCCTACGTATATCGTCACTCCATCGAGTCTCCGGACGTGCATTACATAGTTCACAATTGTTCGAATTTAGACGTTATGCGCTTGTATAGTGATCAACATATGCTTGAGCGCTTGTGTCTTATCGTAGTTCAAGTCGTTCAAAAAGTCGGCGCACTGCATAGCGTGCGCCGTGTTTTGGCGCGGACATTTTTTTGCACGATAGTGACTCTATAGATATTAGCTCAATGGATACGAAACACAATATCGAGCTAACCATGCCGCACAATAATTGGATAGAAACCGAAATGGATCGTCCAATAGACAATCTCTCGTTAGACCGGGCAGCCCTCTACCGGAATACCCTGTAAATTGGAGAATAAGGGCTCCGCTCTAGCCCTTCATTTGATTTAAATGCCGATGTTAGACATATCCATAGCTAGATAGCTATAGGAATGTGTAAGAATTTCATATCTAAATGACTTTGAATAGGAGTGACTTAAAAAGTTTACACAAAGATTTTTAATAACACTTTGTTGGCACATTAAAAATAATTAAAGAAAAACAACATACTGACTTCAATTTTGACTACCCGGATGACATCTTTTTCCAGTTATTTTGATATAAAAACCAAACTACTGAACCGATTTCGATAAAATTTATTTATTTATTTAATAAACCAAACAGAATGCAATAATTTAAAGCTATCTCATAAGTTACATTTTATAGATCTGTACTACATTCAACTCACACACACACACACATCATTCACACACATTCATTCATTTCATTTACATTCTTTTGTTATTTGGGACCGTCTCTGAAGCTCACCTACCAAACAAAAAATAATCATTAAAATCAATTCAGAATTGGCGGAGAAATAGCGTGAAAACAAAAAAAAACTAATAGAATTAGGACACTCCTTTTTTGAAGTCGGTTGAAAATTATATTACGTGATAATAACGTGTTACGTTGTTATATACGTGTGTGATTACGTGATAAATGAATTACTTACGTGATATTTAAAGAGCAATGTTACCAGTTTTATTTGTACATATGTTACGCGAGTAATCATTCAATTGTGAATTGATTTTGATGATTCTTTATTTTATTTGGTAGTGATGAAGAGGTCCCATATACATTTTATCGAAATCGGTTCAGTAGTTTGGTTTTTAAATCAAAATTACTGGAATAAATCAAAATAACTGGAGAATACGAAGATTTCATCCAGGTAGTAGACATTGAAGTCGGTTTAAAAAAAAACGTATTATCACTGAAAGAAATTTGGATACAATCTAGTAGATAGGCAAGAATTTACAAGACGAAGCAATGCAGTAATTATAAAGATAAGTTAATATAAATCCAATAACAATAGTTGATATATTGTCCTACTCCTACAGTTGTGTAAAATTGTAGGTTTTTTTTTTTAGTAATACTTGGAATCATTTTTGCTTTCGATGTTATTCTATAAAATGATAATAATAATAATAATAAATATCGGTGGACATTTTTCACATAGCGCCATCTAGCCCCAAACTAAGCAAACCTTGTAATAAACCCGAAACGAGATAGTAGATGGTAGAATACTTACATACTTTTTTTTGTAAATACATACTTACAATACATATACACCCAGATACTGACACATAACACACATTTATGTTCGTCACATTAATGTTTTGGTAAGTATCACATAAATATTTGTCCTTTGTTTTATTGTAACTCAGTGGATAAACAACTTTATTATTATAATGTTTGGATCCTAATTATTCCGTATAATTGTCTTTTCCTACCTTTTAAATTTGTTACTCGGTGGGAAAAAAATTAAAATATAAATGTTTTAACTATTCTGAAGTTAAACAACGTGTTACAAAAAGCTAATCAATACTGTAAGGTATGTTTGTACTCATCATTATGAACAAAGTTGTTCATAATGATGACTCATCATTATGAACAAAGTTGTTCATAATGATGAGTATGGGGCCAACCATTTTGTCCAAGGTCAAAGGTCACATGAACTTTTTGTATAGAACAGCTGATATTTTTTAAAAGTTGTTCATAATTTTAAGTACATACATACCCTTCAGTATTGTTGAACTTTTTTGTTTCATGTTGTATATTATAGGTACTCCACGGTTAACAGCGCTCTAAACGATAACTTATTATGAATCCTGCTCTACACGTATATCAAAGAGTAAACAGCAACCAAATTACAACTAAGTGTAATATGTGAAGGCATTCCAAACTGCGACCCACTAGTAGGTATGTAGTAGTTAGATATGTGACGTCACGCGTGCGGCATGTCGTAGTAAATTCACACGGCCTGTTGGGCGGTTTAATTAATTTTACAAATACGTTGGAACGTGTTACGTTATATTTGAAACAAATGCTTTATTGAATTTTAGAGAAAGTAAATTTATGATTTGTTATTTAAAAAAAATTGCGAACATTTGGAACAAATCATCATCATCGTCAGCCAGGAGACGTTCAGTGCTGGACAAAGGCCTCCCCCTTATTAGGGAGGGGTTGCCGTAATTATCCATTTATACTATCAAGTTACGAGACGAGCAAGACGTTCGCCTGATGATAAGCGTCACTCCTCCCACTAACCGTAGCAGTGCGAGAATTGTGAACTTGCAAACACAATCCTGCGCCGCACTGCACTGCACTCGTCACCATGAGATATTAGATGTTAAATCTCTTCTTACCCAGTAATCTATATATATAAAAGGCTCTGTCCGTCAGGACAGAGCCTGCCTTTTTCAGAGCCTTCTTGTTTTCAGTCAATCAGTCATGATGACTGACTGACTTACAACCACAGCCCAAACCGCTGGTCGTACAGACTTGAAATACTACCTACCTTTATAGGCTTTGTATATTTCCCATACATGTGGCCTAGAAATACAAATTTTCTAAATGTAACATGCCTTTATGTAAAAAGGTATAGGTAGGTATATATAATTATGTAAAGCTATATAATATGTAAGTATGTGTTTAAAAATCATATTTTATGGCCATTGCCATTTTTTGGCACATAACGTTAACTATTTCGGTCATGTACAGGGTAGGGCTGCTGGCCTTTTGGAGAAACTCAGAGTCACGCAACGGGCAATGGAGAGAGCTATGCTCGGAGTTACTTTGCGCGATAGAATCCGGAACGATGATATTCGCCAAAGAACCAAAGTTACCGACATAGCAGTGGCAATGGGCTGGCCACATCACTCGAAGAACTGACAACCGATGGGGAAGAAAGGTTCTTGAGTGGCGACCGCGAACCGGAAGACGCAGCGTAGGGAGGCCTCCCACTAGGTGGACCGACGACATTGTAAAAGTCGCGGGCAACCGGTGGATGCAAATTGCAGGTTGTCGTACAGTGTGGCGGTCTAAGGGGGAGGCCTTCATTCAGCAGTGGACGTCTCCGGTCTCTGATGATGATGACAGGGTAGGGCAGGCAAATCGCGCCTGCAACCAACGGCAAGACATTCGCTCCATGATTTATGTCTACGCTGTTATCGACACGGTACAGCCCGGCCGCACCCTTCTCCCGGTATCGGGACAGGACCTGTGGAGTAGACACGCATCATTAAGACACTAAAATTATTTTGTATATAAGGAAAACATCGTGAGGGAACCTTTATATGTCCAGAGAAGCGGTGTAGGTATGTCAATCCACCAACCCGCAAGTGGGCCAGCGTGGTGGATATGGCCCAATCGCCTTCAAGGTTAAAAACGCAGCTTACTACATAAGGTATTATAGTATGCATTTCGGTATTACTTATTTAACCAAAAGGAGGTAATCGTACTTATCATTCATTGTTAACAACTTTTACGATAGGGCCACCCCTGATAACGCCCTTGTACTGCCGATGTATGTACCGTTATAAGTTTTTAAGATCTTTTACTGTTGGTGTACAATAAAGTCTTCTATCCATTCTATAAATCCTCTTCATCCAAAGGTTGCCTGGCTTGCTAGAGAGATTGCTTTTAGCAATAAGGCCGCCACTTGGTCCAATATTTATGATTATTAAATTATTTCTGTGTAATTCTTGGTGTGAACTATAAGAGTTAATCAATCAATCAATCAAAGATGTATTGTATTGTATTGTATATCGATGGAAAAAAAATATGATCCAAAAAATAAGTTTTTTTTAAATTGTTATTCATAGGATTGAGCTAAAAAACATTAAATGAAATGGGTCACACCCAAAGTACTCCTAAGTTCTTTTGTTCCAAACAGATAAAAATCTCATACATTCATTCTCAAACTTCCTCCTCCAATTAAGAATTTTCAATAAGATTATTTAATTTAAAAATCTTGAAAATTTGTTTCACCTTAATCCACGGGTAGCTGAACCTATTCATAGGTGAATAGAATAGCTAATATTTATTTCAAGAATACAGGGTTCGTAAAAAAAATTTTCACAACGATACGTGTAACTCTGCATAATTATTATTAAAGAAATAATCATATTATGATGTAGGTACCTAACTCAAAAACTTTGTCAGCCAATGTCGTCTCCATAAGCTCTACAACTGTCAGGCGGGCGAGTCCACTAGTGCGTGAACAGGCCTCGCGATTTTTTGTAAGATTTTCCGCGAGAGTGCGCTCGCGCACGCACCGCCATTGATTAATCGACTATTGATTGCCGCTGACAGGGGGATAGTTTCGGAAGTTTGGTGGATTTTAGAATAATCTAGAAGTTTGTTGCCGCGTACGAATAGCGGTCAAAGTTTTTGGATCTTTTGGATTTTTAGTAAACAAAAAAATTAAGACCACTCTTACCAAAAACATCACGATAATTATGTAGTAGATAATATAATTATCATTCCAAAGTCTTTACCAAAATACTAAACTATCCGCCTCATTTCCAACCAATCAAACACAATTCCAAATTCAAAACTGAAATCTGGCGTGCGTTTGGAAACCAGTGATGCGAGACTGGCGTCATGTCAACTGCATAACGTCAAATGCATCTAGCGCGTGTTTTGGACGCATCCTCTTAATTAAGGGTAATACAACGTTTAGGGATGTTTTGTAAGTAGGGTCGGGTGGGGTAAATTGGGAAGATAATGTAACAGAATAAGTACTTCAATAAAGTAACTATTTTTATTAGAGTAAGGTCTCTTTGTTCTCTATGTAAAATAATTCTTCTAAATAACATTTTACAAAAAAAATATTTTGCAAAGCTAGCTCCTTTGAATAGAATAATATGTGCCTTATAAGTATTGAGAGAAAGAAAATAAATGTATCAATGATTTCGTATCACCAGTACATAAAGTAACTATGATTAATCACCAATCCAGCAGCGCGAGTACCGTTCTTGACGATCGCTATATTTGTCATTTAAATCGTACACAGGATGTTAGTTAGAACACCGTTATTCTTCTAGCCTTCCTTCCGCTTCATCCTAAAAAAAAAACTCGGGTTGATTTAAAGTGGTGAGTTTTGGGAGCGGGCCGAAATCGTACGCGGACGAAGTCGCGGACGGAAGCGCGGCGACCTATAGTTTTATATAAATTACTAGAGGTCGCCCGTGACTTCGTTCGCGTTTGAAAGAAATTCGGCCCGCTCCCAAAATTCACCAGTTTGATTCATCCCGAGCAATCCCCAATTGAATGGACTAACCAAATATAAATTTTCATCACTAAAACTTCAAAAACAAAGAACTTTCCATACAACATTCCAACCCCCCTTTCCCACCCTTAAATCGTCCCTGTCATAAAATATCGAAAACATCATTTTTTGTTTTAAATGAACTATCCAAATCCAAATTTTCGTGACTAAAAGTACAAAAACAAAGGACTTTACTAACTTTGATCCCCTATTTTACCCCCTTAGGGGTGGAATTTCCAAAAATCCTTTCTTATTGGATACCTACACTTTCCAAAGAATACATCTTCCAAATTTCATGTCTCGGTTTAGGCTGTGCGTTGATATATCAGTCAGTGAGTCAGTCAGGACTTTGAATTTTATATGTATATATAGATTGCCCAACCATAGTTCACCAGATGCTATCCATTGATGACGTTATATGGCAAGTCTAGCTTCATATCCTTTGCAACATTATTACAAGTAATAATTATATAGAAGCAAACAAGTTCCTTCGATTAATATTACGTACACCTGTCTCTTAAATAACGCAACATATCTAATAATACGCGACATGTCGCAGGCCGCAAACCGCCAATTTGGAGCCGCGATCAAAGATGGCGCCTGATGGCGTCCTATCTGCTCCACCTGGCAATATTAGTGAGGTTATGAGGACCGCTTATACTGTAGCCCTTAACTGGTGATTAAAATTTAATCAACACTTATTAAAACTAGTAGTTTGCCTTAAACTGAGATCGCGCAATGTTAATTATTTACGAAATTTTATTTAACTGTTGGTGGTTAAATAAACCGCCTCTTAATTAAATCCTCTTAATTAACGGTGGTAGCACTTTGCCATGCGCAAGCCACCTGCTAAGCGTGGGGATTATGACAATCCCGCCTTTTTAAGGGCGAGGCCTTCGTACAGCAGTGGACGTCTTCTGATTATGTGTGTATGTGTTATGTGGCTTAATAAAATTTTAGTGAGCTCATTGTGCTGATACTAGAGTAGGCTTATATTTGAACTTTATTAACAACTATTAACTTTCAAAATTTCATGAAGTTCTGATCAACGGTTCTCAATTTATTGTAGACCAAATTGACATACAAACTTCATCATGAATTAGTACATAGGATTGAACGACGTAAAAAACAACATAATAATATATTGGCATAAAAATACCTAGGGCTAACCAACTGACGAAGTTACCTAATCTCGTTTTAACGGTTCGTGGTGTAACAAGCCCCTTTGTGACGAAGACATTTTACCGAGAATGTGGTAAAACTATGTTCACGTCAATATTACTTGATGTTCACATATTCATAACCTCCTAAAGTTTCATACTTAAGTCATAGATACCTACATCTATAACTTCGAATTAATCAAATGTACATTAGCTCGGTATGCGCCCGGCATCTACATAATTGGTAAGAGTACTCGAGAGTCCAGTGCTCTACACACAGGCCAGCGCATGCCTCAAGTAGCTACTCGTACTTGAGCTTTAGCTAGCTGTTACTTAACCTAGTATAACAAAAAAAAACTGATAACATGGACTAGTTTGGGAATAAATTAATAACGACCATGAAGCACTTTGAGAAGTTTTGCAGATACTCGTGGAGTAGGCTGAAACAAATTTTCAAGTTCTTTTATTTCATTAAATATCTTTGGAGTAGTTTGAGAATTAATGTATGGGATTTCTTATCTTTTTAGAACAAACGTATGGAGTACTTTGCAAGCAACCCACTTTAAGATCGAGACGAATGGTGTACAAGAGGATTGGGTGATTATGGGTTCAAACGATGATGATGGCAATTCGGGCTTTATTTTATAAGCTCTAAAGTTTCTTTATTGGTAACACTTCAACATGCCAAAAAACTAGCACATTGCCACCTTCTTATAACTTCAGATCTACTCTTCACAGCTTTCACCGCTTCATAAAGCTCCATCCATATTTCCGAGCCAAACACCTTGTACTAACAGGAACCCGTAAACAGGAATATCGAGCAGGTCTAGTACGTAGGTACGTAATAAAGCGGGCTTACACTGCAGGCTCTTGTGGCGTAGCATCGGAACACGTGTCGTGCGGTCACTAGTCGACTGTAGATTGACCAAAAGCTAGAAGTGGCAAGGATCTTTAAAAACGACAGAGTTACGCGTAGGTAATGTTAAGCGGTAAGAGCGGAACTGCGTACTAAAAAGGAATAGGTGAGCTGTGTCAAAGACTATATGCGTGTAAACTGTAGAGTGGATGCAACATGACGAATAATAGGACGGAGTGGACAGAAAATCCAGTAGATTTTGTGGTTGTACGAAGGTGCAGTCTATGATGAAGTACGCTTACATAGAAGAAAGAGATTCACTCAGGCTTGAAGACATACAAATTGTATCTATCGGTAAATCATAGACTAAAAATCCTGTTGACTAATCGCCCGACTTCCCCTCATACGAAAATTTGTAGTTTAAAAACCACTGCTAGCCTTTGCGACTACGTCAAAATCTCATTGTATTTCATAACTCAGATTACGTCATCCCAGTGATTGGCCAATCGCAAACATAAAACGTTACCTCGCCCCCTGCCCGCAACGGTGAGTCGTGTTTGTGGTGAAATTATGTTCACGAGCCATCGACAGTTTATATAATCTGTGGTAAATACCCAGTAAAACAGCGGATTCTCCTTATCATCATCAGCCAGAAGACTTCCAACGAGACGAAGATCCTTAATAAGCCCTTATTATATTCCCCACGCTTTGCAGCCGGCTTGGGATCGCAGAATGCTCACCACCGAGACCGCGAGGACGTTGCTGCCCGTCATCCAGTTGCTCTGGATGCACTTTTGGGGCATACTCTGATTCCACTTTTGCTGCCCATATTTTATGAAAGAGGAATCAAACAACAGACACAGACTAGATAAAAGCCTTTGATTCAAACGATACGAAAGTTGGGTTTTGGTATATCAAACAAGAAATGTCGTTGCTTTATTCAGCTTCAAGACATAGCAAGAGCAAGAAGAAATAAGATCATTAAGAATAAATACACTCTCCGAAATACATCCGACACAAAACGATAGACTATCTCGTATTCATAATCAAACGGACTAAACTGACAGATTGAAATGTCACTTTTCAAGATAATGCTGCCTGCTAAAAAACCATAGTGATGGATATTGTTAAGTTCATATCGTTCAAAAGAATTATTTAATAATTATTAAGTGGCGTCAAACATTTAAAGTGCTGCCAGAGGAAGTGCAGGAAGAAAAGAAAAAACATATTGAGTTAAAAAGCTGTTCTATAAATTGCTACAGGGAAAGTAACATTAATTTGATGATTTATAACCTTGGAAAGATTGAAATCGTACATAAGTAAGGCACTACAGTTTTTACAAAGACTCATATAAATATATCGAATGAACTACATTGGTGTGAAATTATTAAGTTTGTTACCATAACTTTATAAGTTAATAATGAAAAGATTAAGTTTCTTAACATATGTTGATAAAATTAATAATTTTATCCCAGCACTATTTAAATTTTGCCAAAAAGTAGCAACACTCAAAATGTCAGTTTAGTCCGTTTAATTAAGAATCCGAGTATAGCTACCTACTTCGAATATACTTATTTAGATCTAGTCAATAAAGGCAATCTCACCAGATAACAAAAAAAAATTAAATCTAAATATTATATGACATTTTACACAGCGCCATCTAACTACAAACTAAGCAAAGCTTGTACTAAAAGAACCAAATACGTTTATGAATCTGTCTGAACATTTTTATGTCTACATAGACGATGCAGTGATTCATTTCGTAGGCATAGCATGTCTATGCTAGCAGACGTCACGGACAAGCACTAGTGCATTGCTATAGGATTCCAATACAAGTGGAATATGTAAATGACAGTGGAGAGTCATTCTGAAGAGTAGTTTTTAAGTTTAATCTTGAATATCATCTTTAGATATTTTTTTATTATGAAAACTGACGTGGTTTTGACACATGTTACTTTTATTTATACGGGAATACTCACGTTTAATTAAATCGGGCTCTATTTTCACTCTTTGAAAAAGGTCACCGGATGTGATCGAAACTATAGTCGGAGTATCCGATTTAATTAAACGTGAGTATTCCCGTATAAATAAAACAAAAATATTATCTTTATTGTTATTTTTAACACTTTTATTAGCCTTATTTTGATAAAGAAATCTTAAACGTAGATTTAATCTAATAATACAATAGAATTATAATTTTCATGTGACTAATATTACTCGTATAGATTAGAAATTTTACAAGTGTATTAATGAAGATAAATTAAACAAATTATTATCATTGAGATGATCTGATAATGGAGCCAGAAGGTGGTTAGTGGAACGGTTCCATGGATCATGAACTCCTCAAGATTGAGCTCTTTCTAGTCTACAAATTAGGTTTTTTTGGTATAATAATATTTTATTTTTGTACTATATTGTGTCCGTCTTATACAGCGAGGCGCTACGGTGCCGACATTAAATTAACACACGTGTAAGGTTAATGATTAGTAACCATAAAAATAGTGTAAAAAAATATATTCGCGAAAAAAAAACAGATGTTCCATAAAATGTTCATCGACGTTGGACACAATGTATGGAACACCTGGATTATGGCAACACCCCTCTATTGGGAGCCCTTCGTCCAGCAGTGGACGTCTTATGGACGACGCCTAATTCTTTGCATTGGTATTTTTTTTTTGTTTTAAAAAAAAATACACCGCCGCATTTTTTACGCAGCGTCAGAGCTTCCATTTTTTTGACAACCTAATACCTACGGAGACTCGGCAGCTTTTTTCGGGTTGTTCCTTACTGATCCTTGGTCAACTCAAAAGTCAGGGACGTCGTAGAACGTCGCATCTAGGGGGTTCCCCAATAAAATTATAATATACGGCTTTAAAATTTCATACGCTTTTCCATGAAGGAAAATTATTCACGCACATGAAAGTAAAAACGTGCAAAGTGTCACTACTAATAAAAATAATAACACATTAAAACCACTTATATAAACACAAAATAATAAAAAACACATGAAACATAATAATAGTGTTAATATTACATAAACTCTATAACAACTATAAAATCTTAACAGATAAATATCAAAATTTTAGAAATCCGTGCGCGATCTCAATAAGGTTTATTCGCATCGCAGCGTGATGTGGAATCAGACACGAACATCGAAAATGGTTTGGACCTCTGCCCATTTATTGGATACGTGAGGAATTTTAATTTTGTATTATACGTACCAAAAATATACTACACTATTTGATTCAAAACCATCTACTCACTTCTAGGAGTAAAAATACAAATATTTAGGAATAACTGGTAAGTATAGACAATGTGGTCAATTTTGAAAGCTTTAGTTGACAGATCTAAACTACCTAATTAAAATATTGCTGTCCCTTTTTATCAGACACGGTATTAGCTACCATGTCTGATAAAAAGGGACAGCAATACTTTAGTTAGTTCTGTCAACATAAACCTATAAAATCGACCACATTAACTAGGTACTTAGTACCGGAACTGCGCGTTACCGTGTGATGGCTACGACAATAGGGCTGCGTCGTAGCTTAAAAGCAGATATATTATATTAGGTACACTATAAGTATAGGTACTACTAATTTACAATTTGTCCTCAGTAAATCCTCCCACTGAGTAGTAAGCTTTACTTACCTACTAGTAGCATTTTTAATTTGCATTTGAAAATGTTGTCTGAAATGTTGGCTGAATTCCTGATGCTCTCGTGCAAATGATTGTACATGTGCGTACCACACAGGTACACTGACTTTGCAGATTTCGACCTATAAATACAAACAATAAGGCTACATTTTGAAGGTTTTACTTAAAATGTCGCAGTCCCTATCAATAGATAAGACAGCAATGGAAAAGACGGCTGCTATGTTATAATAACTTTAGATCTGTCTCTTATAGCTTGAGAATTCGTTGTAACAAATACCTAAGTATTTAATATAACAAGAAGCAATCTGTAGACCACAACAATACATCAAATTACGCTTCCAAAATGTATGAGCCTCTTTAATTGGCTATTCTCCAGTCGAAATTATACATTCACGCCTCGGGCGGGCGCGGTGGCATAACTAGTGTAGCTTGGTACGTAAACATTAGTCCGGCCATGCATTATTGGCAAACGTAGACGACCTGTGCATACCACAGAGAAAATAAAAATAGGAGGTGGTATCAGCATCAGCTAAGCCTTGGCCTTGGCCTTGGATAAAGTAGTTGTCAATTCAGTCAGATTCAATTGCGTGGGAGGCCACGTGGGCATCTCGGGTAACGAGGAAGCAGACAGAGCGGCCAAAGAAGCGACAACAAATGGCATTCCTTATTTTTATTTACCACTAGCCAGAAGTATAGTCAAAATAACACTAAATAACCAAAAAAAAAAGCAAAAAAAAACAAATAAACAGTGTTTTAAACAATAAATAATAACATCAAAAATAAACAAAAAATATTAATATTTTTATTTTATTATTATTATTATTTATTGTGTAGCAATTAATAATAAATAAATAAGATAAATTATCGGCAGGTATGGAACAAATATTTTGATGAACGCTCGCTTGCAAAAGGAGCTGTTTGGTATGGTTGAGCCACCTAATTGTGCCGAATGTGATTTTATAGAGGATGTATGTATATCTCATGTTGATGGAATGTGTCGGGAGCGAGAAGCCTTATTGTCACAGCGCATAGACTAAGCACTGGTCACATGCTTTTAAAAAAATGTATGTATTTGATGGGGAAGGCGGATTCACCGAATTGCGACACATGGGGAGTGGAGGAGGATGTATACCACCTTCTGGTGGAATGCGGGTGCATTCCACCAGAAGGTGGTATAGGAAAGTGGAAGGTGGCCTCCAGCGTGAGAGACGGGTGCTTGAGGTGGCTTACCAATTGAACAGACTGGATGTTGGGAGGTTTAATAGACTGCCCCGGCTCTGACGCAGCTCGTGAGCTGTTCAGTTGTGAGTCGCCTTAAGTGAGCACCGCCAATTGTGTTTTTGTATTAGTTTTTAGCACTAGGTTAAGAAGATACGATGGGACTGATATATACTCGTACATGTACAAAAGTCCCAAAAAAAAAATTTAAAAAAAGAGGCTCACAGAGACGAGACTTGTTCAGTAAAAATAATGTTCCTATATATCTATATAATGTAGGTCTATGTAACAGTATTTTCGCTTCGCCTGTTTCTGAGGAAGCCAAAATGCTGTTAAAATTGTATAAGCGAAAAAAAAATTTGCTGTGGACGGAAAGCAGAAAGCGGAAGATCGGGCTGAATATTAAGTTTTAGAACCTATAACCGCTAGGGTAGGCGTAATTTACAGTGAAGACCACGAATAATAAACGTAGTGTAGGATGTTGGTTTGCAGGGAAATATATCAGCCATTCATCGTACAGTAAAAGAAAGAAGAGTGTAACAAGAGACAGCTCTCACCACCCGTGCATTGTCATAATGCGTTTGTCTAAGCAATGTTCTGTATGCCATCTCTTCTATGTATCTCCTCCACGGCACGTATACGCACCTAACACTACAACCTTTCAAACAAATGTAAGCTCTAAGGCAAAGCAATAAAGCATCAAAATAGATGTAAGAGGAATGTGTTGTGTTACACAGGATGGTTTTCCACATGCATCGAGTTGGTAAGGCCACGCGTCGATGGTTAGAGTCGACTGACAAAGATTGGAGCTACGGTTGGCTTTATTAATAACTGTGAGTTTTCCGGTAGTGTGAACCAGCCGGAATTGTGACATTGTCGGCGCTTTGATTTGACGATCGTTGATGGGCTTGTTACAGACGTTATACAAAAAAATATATATATAAAAATTGTTTTTAGTAGGTATGTTAAATTTATAGAATTATATATTCTTTCAAGAAATTATGCTTTAAGATGTAATTTTTTATATTTTGCTCAAAAAATATTTAAAAATATTGATTTAGGCAAGTAATATATTTTTTTTTTATTATTATTATTAGGCTTAAAGAAAAATTTATTTATAAATAGTTTTGAAGTCATCGTTGACGAGCCTGTTTCAGATGCTATACATAATTATGCTACTACTATAAGGCTTTTTAAATAATGGAGTGACAAGCCGAGAAGACGTTCGCCTACACATCACGCCTGCCCATAACAGTAGCAGTGCCAGATTTGTAAACATACGAACAACAATCCTGCGCAATAAGGGTTGGACTCTACTGCAGAGTCCGCCTAGGGAAGTACCACACCTTTGCAAACTATTTAACCGCCAAGCAGTATTGTACAAGCATTACTGAGTTCCTGTTTGAAGGGCAATGTTACCAGAGAAATTACTGGGCATGAAGAGATTTAACATCTAATATCTCAGGGTGACGAGCGCAGTACAGTGCGGCGCAGGATTGTGTTCGCAAGTTCCCAATTCTAGCTCTGACTCTGTTAGTGGCAGGCGTGACGCTTTTCACCAGGCGGAAGTCTTGCTCGTCTCGTCACTTCAAAGTATTAAAAAAAAAAACAGTGTAATGCGCTTCCGGAGGGGGTGTTTCCCGATAGATTTAATCTAGGTATCTTCAAGTCGCGAGTGTATCGGTTTCTTTTGGGCAAGCGTTATCCATTTAGACCACTGAAGAGAGAAGTAAATAGAACGGAAATGTGACGGGCCGCGCTAGCCGGCATTAGGTGCAAATGCGCTAAATGACAATTCTGCCAATATACATGTATTTAGACAGAATACTCAATAGACACGTAGGAAACCAAACCACATTGCATCGTAATTAGATCAATTTGAATCTGTTGCAAAATAGCATTTCGACCGTTTTACTTCAAATGCGCGACCAATTATTGGCATTTTATTGTCGTAGTTTCTATACAAATACGTGTAAAACTGGCGACAGCGGTTTTCTATACAATTGCTTTATAACATTGTTATGACAGCCGTTCTAACCTAAGAAGTAGGGCTTTCTTTTTTCTGTGATTTAGCCCGCTTCTACACCGCGTTGGAGGCCAAAAAAAAATTTTCCTCTTAAAGTCTATTTTTATATTTTTACAGTTTCCTGGTTATTTTCCAACGGATGGTCAATTACGCGGCACGCGAGCTAAGGCCGGTGCACACTGATCACTCGCTCGTCAAGTTTTGCACTTTCCGCCAATTAGGCCTATGTGAACCCGCCCTTTGTCCGGCCGTTGACTTTGATCAGATATTTTTGTATTGGCATAGCGATAGCGTGAAAAATTACACCTAACTTTCTAACTGGAAAATTAAGAAAGAAAACAAAATGTTTTATGAGAGTTTTTGTTTACGATATCTTAGGATGATTCTAGAGTTTATAACGTAAGTAGTCAAGCATCTTAAAAAGTATAGAAATTAAATAAAACTTTAAAAGCGTAATTTTGCTGCGTCGCGTCTTCGTCCGCCATAAGACGTCCACTGCTACAACGACAAAGATAAGATGAATGGACGGGAAATTAGCGCACGGATTTTGAAGACTGTATGTTGAGCGCCGGCTCTCCACTCGCTTCAGTCATACTCTGCCTTTGCGACGCGCGAGCCGTACGATACGACAATACAAACTTCTAATACATGTGGTACAATGAACACATGTAGGTACATGTGTTCTTTTTTTGTCATACAGTAATTAGATTCGCTATCTCTATTTTCTGACAAATGTAATATGCATACTTTTAGCTAGGTATGCTTCATTGTGTTGTCTTGTTAATTTTGATCGATTTGCAAGCGCTGGGCCCGTCCATTCCATTATCACCGTCGCTGCACTGCTAGACGAAGGCCTCCCAATCCGAACGGAATACACCGTCCGTAATAGCTTATTTTATGGTTGACAGGCTAGGTGTTAAACCACAGTTCAATTGAAGTTAAGTCACAGTGTGGCCGAAGATGGTGAGCACACCAAGCTTGGAATGGGAACGCTGACCAATGAGCTTCATAAGGCGGTTAGTCTGTATGCAAATGTTGATAATGTCGTCTCCTTCACGATTTCCGGAGCCACCTCTTCTATATACTTACAACCGGTATGGATGTGTTCCTTGTTGTCTCCACAACACGAAATGGTCGGTTGTAATTCGCGGAAGTGGGGCTAGTGGTAGTTATGACGTCACAAAGAGCTTAAACTTAGAATACTTACTTTCGTTCTCGAATAATAATGACTCCTATTAAATTGTGAAACTGACAGGATTTTGAATCATAACGTTTTCCATACACCACCAACATCATCATCATCTCCGCCGCACATCCATACACTAAGCGCGCTACTAGCCAAATAGCAGCTACCTTCCTAGCAGTACAGAATACCTAATAGTACAAGACCACTGCTAATCCGCAATGGAAATCCATCGGAATATTGCCAACAGCGCTTCGTCGACGCAAATCCAATCAGCGAGCCGAAGAGACTGTACCTCGTACATATACTGTGGTACACGCTGCTTGCATGCCGTATGCGCTGATGCATTCGATGTAGTAGGGCTGCCAGACGGACAATATTAGAAATCGGAAAGAAAATTTTAGAGCAAAGCTAGTCGCCGCTTGCCTCATTTCTAATTTTGTCTATTATTTTTAAATATCCATTATACCGTGTTGAGCTTGTTGAATGGTCGGCTGTTTTTTAGGCACCATATTTAACGTTTAATGTTTGCACACTACTGCTTGGTTATTGAATGACTGGCGCTTTATGCACTAGGTATCTTAATCTTATATCCTTTTTCATCTGGGGGACAGGAACATTTTCTTAGAAAACAAAGAACAAGCAATTACTTACTCCGGGCATCAAATTCAATAATTTTCAGTGTGCGAGCGGTGTTTCAGGTCCAGCTTGTTATCTGACAAAATTAGCTGTTGCCTCGCGGTTTCACCCGGGAATTTCCAGCTTTACGGCATATTCTATATTTATCATATACAATATGCCACAAAAAGGTTCAACAATACGAAAGGGTATACTCAACATTATGAACAACTTTTACTATGGGGCCAACCCTGAAATCGCTATAAAAAAACAGCTGCTCCATACATTTTGTCCAATGTCAATGAACTTTTTGTATGGAACAAATGTTTTTTTTTCGCGTGTTCAGGGTTGTTCTCATACTAAAAGTTGTTCATAATGATGAGTATATACATACCCTAGCGTATTGTTGAACCTTTCTGTTACACATTGTATATTGTTGTTACAATAGTAATCATAATGTTCTTCATAATGCTATACTTCTTCATCATCATCATCATCAGCCCGGAGATGTCCACTGCTGAACGAATCGAGGCCTCCCCCTTAGACCGCCACACTGTACGACAACCTGCCATATGTATCCACCGGTTACCCCCTTCTTTTACAATGTCGTCGGTCCACCTAGTCGGCCGCGCCTACGCTGCGTCTTGCGGTACGTGGTCGCCACTCAAGAACCTTTCTTCCCCATCGGTTATCAGTTCTTCGAGAGATATGCTTCTTACCTTTGCGAAACTTCATAAGATCGTTTAGACCGATCCGTGAAAGGGTAATAAACCAAGTACCTTATTGCGCGTTGGAATTCCACCTACACAAATCCCACTATCTTCAAATAGCTCACTCCCATATCTTGCACGTTAAACCCCACATCGTCTGGTTAAAATTATTGGCCAATCCCGACAATGCAAGAGTGGCAACCCTGTGGAGAGCGAGGCAGTACCGTGGCGAAGTCATTAGCAGTAATGGCTGATTCACAGCGTCAGGTCTAGTGCGGCTGCCGGCACGACCTACTGTTCCTGTTTATGTACTAAAGTACTCGTACGCCACGGGTATCAAATAGTTTATGTAAATACCTTACAAGATAATTTGCTCTGGCTATGGTCTCCTATACCAGGGGGGTGTCACTCCGCAGTTTAGGTATGTCCGGTAGGATTAGGTTTATTGTAGGCGCTCCGTCCGGGTGGACAATGCAAGGCAGAAGTCGGTCGCCGCCCGCACGCTAGCCTCGTCGCACGTACTAAGCATACGTGATAGAAAGAGAGCGGTATATCTAGGTGAATATAGCGAGCGGTATCCAGCGCTGTGCGAGTTGAATTGCTACTTTATTGCCTAGTAGATAGAGTTCTTTATCCTTTATTTGTCCTTTGTCATATATTTATTTAAATTTCTTTGCCGAGTTAACTTTCTGTACGCAGTACTATTCTTTATTCTGTGCCTATAGACGCCGTCGACCGCTTACACGATGTTTACTATAGGAATCAGCAAAATGTTACCAAAAGGGAAATACTTCCTCTGACATAGGAATGTAGTCATAGTCATAGTCATATTTATTTATTTCCATAGGAGCACATATTGGATCACTTGGACATGTCAACGAATAAGTTACAAACAATTAAGGTCTTAAACAATTCACAAAATTAATAATAATAAGAAATAAATCAATTGTATCAAGTAATAGCGGCTGTAAAGGGGCCTTGTCAAGAATTAAATTATAATAATAATATAATAAAATTAAAATATATTTACAATCATATTTTCTTTAAAGATCTCAATTCTTTTCGCTCAGAGCTAGACAATTTCCAAACCTTATCCTCTTTGAAGTGTTTAAATTTATAATAAGCCTTTTGGGTTAAATACTTTTTAATGTACCTTTTAAAATTTGACTGATTTAAATCCAAGATTTCTTTTGGAACTTTATTATAGCATAGTATTGCGTTACCTACGAAAGAGTTACTGCTTTTCGTAAGCCTGATCCGAGGGTAAACTAACTTATGGTTATGGTGACGATTTTGTGCGAGAGGACCGCCTCGTTCTTTAAGAGTATTTAAGTTTTTCCGAGCATACATTATATTTTCATAAATATATAATGAGGTAAGTGTGATTATATTAGCTTCTTTAAATATCTCCACAAGTGATGTTCTTTGACTTAGATTATAGATCGCTCGGATTGCACGTTTCTGTAAAACAAAAATTTCTTCAATATCTGCCGCTGCTCCCCACAACAGAACGCCATAACTCATTAGGCTGTGAAAGTAAGCATAATACACCATCCGAGCAGTTGTTGTGTCAGTAAGTTTGCGCATTTCTCTAATAGCATATACTGCAGAACTGAGTTTGCCGCTTAGTATTTTAATGTGGGGTCCCCATTGTAGTTTTGAATCCAGTGTCAGTCCTAAAAATAACGTCGTGTTCACTAGTTCTAGTTTTTCCCCCATAAGCTTAACCTCTGTGTCGACCTTAGCAACATTTGGCAAGGTAAATTTAACACATTTAGTTTTTGTGGGATTTAGAACCATGCCATTAGCAGAAAACCAGGCTTTGGTTGCAGATAGTATTTCGTCTATATAGCTACAATCGCTGGAACCTCTCGGTACTTTAAATAGAATCGAAGTGTCATCCGCAAAAAGTATGATTTCCCTATTTGTCTGGGAACCTATCATGTATGGGAGATCATTGATATTGGTCAAAAATAGAACGGGGCCTACAATTGAGCCTTGGGGTACACCCATTTTGACTGCAGCCCCAGACGAAATAACATTATCTACGCTGACACGTTGTGTCCTATTAGACAGGTATGATGACATAAGGTCACGAGATTTATGATTAAGTCCATAGTATTTAAGTTTATCAATCAGAGTATCGTGAGCTACGCAGTCAAAAGCTTTACTAAGATCACAGAATACTCCTATGACGTCATATTTCTCTTCAAAAGCTTCTAGTATATATTTGATCAGATTCGATCCAGCATCGATGGTAGATCGGCCTTTAGTGAATCCAAACTGTTGATCGTGCAAGATATTATTCGAGTTAAGATAAACCAATAGTTGGTCTAGTATAATTCTTTCAAATATTTTGCTGACTGATGGCAATATGGAAACGGGCCTATAGTTAGATGGATCTTCTTTACAACCGCTTTTAAATATGGGAATTATTTTGCTATGCTTCATCATGGACGGAAATATTCCTTTGTCAATACATACATTAAAGATATTAGCTAAGCATGGAGCAATTGTTATAATGATACTCTCCAATACTTTTATGGAAAGACCCCAAAGATCTTCCGTCTTTTTCACTTTCAGCGATTTAAAAGCCTTGACAACTGCAATTGAAGTAATCGAGTGAAAAGCAAAAGACGACGATGGTTGCGAGACATATTGTTCTAAGATTGCAATCGCTTTTGAGGAGGACGCATTTAGATTCTCTGTTAATTTAATTGGTATACTACTAAAATAATTTTCAAACGTGTTAGCAATGTCAAGTTTATCGCAAACCATATTGTTTCCGATCTTCAACTTATACAGTTTCTCTTTTAAATTAACTTTACCAGATTCTTTCTTAATAATATCCCATGTAGTTTTAATTTTATTTTCTGATTTTAATATTTTATCCTTAATGAAGAGAGATTTCGCAACACCGCAAACCTTCTTAAATATGTTTGAGTACCTTTTAACGTGTTTAGAAATGGAGTTGCCTGGAAACTTATTTTTTTGTTCGTAAAGTTGATATAGTGTGTCTCTACTCTTAAGAATACCTTTAGTGGCCCACTCCGCAAATTTGGCCTTGCCGCTTAATTTTACTTCTTTGGGTTTAAATATATGAGTAAATTCATAATTAATTACATCGAATAACTCACTAAACATCTTATCGGGATCTTGGTAATCTGCAGATAGGTTTTTTACTTTAAGCTCAACAGCCGCCTTAAATCTTTCTTTTCTTTTCTGTGTTATTGGTCTGGTGGAAATTACGAGGCCTGTCTCGATATTCTTCGCTGGAAAGGTGACACTCAGTCCCTTGTGGTCCGAGCGGAGACTGTCAGTTACAGTCATGTGAGTGATTTTATAGTCTACAAATATGTTATCTAAACATGTAGATGTGGAAGTGGTAATTCTTGTAGGCTCGTCGAACAATGCCCTTAGGTTAAATGTGTTACAGAGTAATAGCAATTTTTGTTTTTTAGAAGATTCTACAAACAAATCAATATTAAAATCTCCGCATAATAATATAGATTTATTTTTATTTGAAACTCGTTTTAATGCTTCTTCAAGAATCTCAATAAATTTATCAACATTCGCTGAAGGAGGTTTATATACGCACAATATTATGTGGTTGTCTAGTTCCGCACACGAAATCTCACAAGTGCGTTCGACAGAAAGTTTTGTAACGTCTTTACGCTCTTTAGCTACTACATTGTTCTTCACTAATATCAAGGAACCACCTCCTTGCGCGCTTTTCCTATTGCACGCACTTATGACGTTGAAATTTTTTAAAGTAAATGACATCTTATCAGAACTTAACCATGTTTCCGTAAAACACAGAATATCAAATTTATATCTAGATAAAAACAATTCTATTTCTAAGATCTTTCCGCTAAATCTATTAATATTCTGATGGAGCAGAGCAAGCTCCTGTCTTAGTTGGTTAGATCTAGTTATATTACTATATATCTAGTTATATGTAATGTTGTGGTCTCTTTCACACGGTGCGGCGTATGGCATCTTTCGTCGATCGGAACGTTGACGCTAAAGTCGCATCCCAGAAGAGCTAGATCGGTGAAAATGAAGTACTTATAGAAAAGAAAGTTTAATTTAAACATATGTAAGAATATTTGAATGCAATTGCAAGGGTTTACTACCGATAAATAATAATAACATAGTACATAGAAAAAGAAACTCTTGAAAGAAAAAAATATCTAATTGTCATCGAAACTACTTTGTTCTCATTTAGTTGCCGTATTTTTTAGCTTATTTTGAAGTACCTATTTAATTGTTTTTTTCGTTTAGGCTATTCCCGTATTATCTCTAAGTAATATGCAAGTAGGTAATGCTGCTAGAAATACTAAATTAGCTATCTTTTCTTACATAATTTTATTTTTAGTATCTTTTTTTACATAATTATTAGTATCTTTTCTTTCATAAATATAAGTATCTTTTCTTGCATAATTATAAATATCTTTCTTACATAATTATAAGTATATTTTCTTGTATTATACCTACTTTTGTAAGGGTGTGTTTGTGACTAAACATGTCTCCCGCATGTTTTATTTGTGTGCGTCCAGGTGGATCGTTTATATTTACATTTAGACCCGGTAGGAGGCGCTACAATCGGGCTCTAGGATTTTATTTTATTTTTAGGTTTAGACAACGTCTGCCAGGTCCACTGGTATAGAATAAAATAACACTAATTTATCTACAATCAATTGTATTTCAATACAATTTGCTGCAACATGTCTAATTAATTTCAAATGACAACCAACCAGTGGTTTCAATAGACATACCTACGTAGACCACGAGAAGTACAATCAGCAACAAACATTTCTTAAGCTTTTAAATCAATGAGTTTTAGAGCAAGTTTAACTATCTACATAAAAGTTTTTTTTCAAGTTATGAGATGTTTGTTGAACGTAGGCAGAAAACGAATACCATAAACAGCCTATCATGTCTAGCAGCCATACAATACCCTGATTATAATGACGATAACGATAAGTTTTTGATTTAAAAACCAAATTACTAATTTTATCGAAATCGGTTCAGTAATTTGAAATTTAAAATTTAAATTATCACCTACCATACAAAAAAAACATCAAAATCATGTCATAATTGGCAGAGTAATCGCGTAACATAGATAAAAACAGCATAAGTAAGTATACAAAAAAAATACAGTCGAATTGAAACCTTCTTTTTTAAAGTCGGTTGAAAAGAAAGTAAGTATTTTTTAGGCTGTTAGAACATGTAAAAAATCAACGACTATGCCGCTGAGTGTACGTGAAGCAGAATATTACGTGCAGCCATTACGCGTAATGGCCGTATTCAGGTTCACAATGGAGCTGAGTGTACCGCGTGCCATTACCGGGATTGATTTGTTGTATACAGCCAACGGTAGCGTTTGTGCACCTCTGGCCTTTACACGGCAGATGAATAATGGCATACAGGGCTAGATAGTAGACACGCATAACTAAATTTGAAGCCGTGGTATCCTAGTTGGGAGGCCGCTCGAATGGAAAGCGAAGATTGCGGGTTCAAATCACGGACCGTACCAATGAGCTCTTTGGATTTTATGTTCGGATTTTCATACCAGTGGCTATTCCTAAAAGTTTGTTCCACCGTTAAGCAGTAGTGAGCATGCATTACTGTTTTTTGCTGTGATCGGCAATGTTACCAGAAACATTACTGGGTATGAAGAGATTTGACTATCTAATACCTCAGTGCGACGAGCGCAGGATTTTGTTCGCAAGTTCACAAATTCTAGCACTGCTACTGTTATGGGGAGGCGTAATGCTTATCAACAGGCGAACGCCATGTCAGGCTCACCTCGTCCCTAAAATATGCTAATCTCGGCAGTGGTAACATAGTTGAAGCATTTTGTGTTGAGACAATGGGTCCGTATAGGAATTGGAAGTTCATCTCCTTTTCAAATAAGTATCTGAGTGCATGGTCAACGCGACGCGTCAACGTGATCAAAATGCTGCATGCATTTTGTTTGACCCAACGCATAAGCCTTGTCATCCGCAGCGTAGCCAGACTAACCACCATGCTGGCTACTTACGCTGCGGACTAGCAGTGCGTTTGATTATTTGGAATGTCTCTGGACTTTCATCGGTCTGGATATACCTAATCCTTTTGTTTTTGTGTAGTACGTCAAGTTTAGGTAGTTAGATTTAGATCATTATGTATGTTGAGATAGTGGTGATGAGGTAGCCATTATAAAAAGTTTATTTTATATCTAGTTCCTATCAGCGTCACGAATAGGTACCTGGCACATAACTTCTACAAATATTTCCAACTTTGTAACAATATTATACTAGTAGGTATACGATATTCAAAACAATACGGTTTAAGAGGATTCAAATCTCCATACGATCCCTTCTTAACTGCTTAGGGGGAGAGTTGGGTAACTGCGCCCATAACCATATTTCACGGGCGTCATAAAAACCGAGAAACATTGTGCCGCAAAAGTATTATAACAAGACTTTGAGAAACAATAACTATCCTTGAAACAAAATACCTACTCATATTTTCTTGCGATATTCTATTTTTAGATTACATCGCCATTTGTATAAAAGCCTGGAAGAGATCGTATTAGCAATATGGCCAAATTGTTACACTAGCTGCTTATATAATATTTATTTGAATTCTTTTACAAACTTTATTGATAATCTTTATTTCAATGAATGAATCATAAACTACTTAAGTATTAATACCATTTGATAATTTGAATCTCCGACGAAACCAGATGGGTGTCAAACGTGTGTATTTGTGTATCTGTCTGTAGTATCGTAACTCCCAAAGGATGAAACAATTTTGATACTGTTTTTTTGTTAGAAAGATGATTTGAAAGGTTTGCTAATAGGTAGAAAATTAGATAATTGAGGATTTTATAATATTTTCACTTGTTTTAAAAGAGCCTGCAAGAGATTTCTTCAAGCAATGGTGATTTGTACTATGCTTATTTAATCATTCTGTGCGATTTTAAGAGATTCTAATAATAAATAAATTGGGTGGACATTTTACACAGCGCCATCTAGCCCTAAACTTATCAAAGCTTGTACTATAGAAACCAGATAGCCGATAAAAAAAGTATAATGCTGTTTTTTTTAAGGTTTATAATTCATATATTTCAATATCTACAATAAAAAGCTAAGTAATCGATCAATCAATCAGAAATTACTTATTATCTATTATTTAAATATCAATTGATATTTAGAGGGATGTAATAAGTTTAACTTCTTTATCTATACACTCAACGCAAGCTGCTACAATTCAAGCCAGTCGGGTTATTTTTTTGCTTAATATTATTCATGAAAGTTGAATTACTTACTTATAATACTTGTAATAAAATGCTATAAATATATTACGCCATTCTTACTTACAAAGATTTAACTGCAACTAGTATAATTATTTTTAGAGTAAAATGTTAGTATTCTTTCGACGTCTAGCAATAAATAACGTGTCTTACCGAAATAGTCGGAAATATTCACTTTCTCCGCACCCCCACATGCAAATCGACCACACCCTTCACCCCGACCTCCCCTCACGATCGTTATAAAGAATGTGAGGCAAATTTTCTGTTTAAAATAGGCTTAGTTTTTTAGGTTTTCGATATATTGAAATCTTTTCAAATGGTAGTTTTTTAGTTTTTGTTATATTTATAACTTTTGAAAACTAACGATTTGCATTCGTATGCTTCTAATTATTTAACTTTTCAGCAACATACAATACAATGCACACATACGTACACACAACGAAAAATTTGCTTCAGTGGTTGTTTTGTAGAAATAGGTATTTTTTGTTAAAATCTGTTTTGGGTAGCAGATGAAAGTACGTCTATGCTAGTGATGCAAAAGCATTGAACTGCTAGCCCCAAACTAAGCAAAGCTTGTATTATGGGAACCTGATCAAGTTCGTAGCCAGGAATTCATTTCGGGGGGCGCGCGCTCATTTTGGGGGCGAGTACAGGACCAGAGACAATAAGGAACAAGATATGTATAAAACGGTGAGTTGGCGAAGGCATTTCGGGGGGGGGGGGGGGGTTTGGACCTCCAAACCCCCCCCGCCTGCCTACGTCCTTGAACCAGATAGAATACTAAACTCATACAATTTTTTTGTAAATACATAGATAGATAGATAAACTCTTTATTGTACACACCAAAAAAAAAACAGTCATGATGATCACAACAGAAAAACGAACTTAGCACTAGTGTAACATAATAAAAAATATGAACTTCTTTTTTCAACAGTCTGGGTGAAAGAACTAACATCTTGGTCACATAATTGTTTGTTCTAGGTGGAAATCGAACCCACAGCTTACACGGCAGGACTACCACCAACTGAGGAGGCAATCAGATTGTAGTTACTATTGAGATTAAATTAAAGCAACATTACAACAGGTATTATACCTATTAAAATATTACCTATATTCAACCTTAAAAAAAAAACATTATTAACACATACAAGAACAACAGAATAGATAGGTACATTTTCAGAACAACTTCCATTTTTTTATATTTAATAATTAAACCTTTAACTAATCAGGGTACACTCGGCAGGACAAGAGGCACCCTTATCATCTAAAGCGATTTCTTCCAACCTTAAGATGGAATGGATCTGTACCTCGTTTGGTTTACATAATGTAATATTTATAAATTAAACTTACTTGTAAAAATACGGAAAAAGAAATACTGAAATAATACTTTAAACAAAGCACAGGAAAATAATTCTTTATACAGAATACAGAAATATAATAATACCGGCTGTTAGTTTGAACACCGTTATCTTTCTACGATTTCATTGTGCTCATCATTATGAAAAACTATTATTATGGGGCCAACCCAAAAAACGCCACAAATAAACCTGCTACTCCATACATTTTGTTCAAGTTCAATAAAAAAATTGTATGGAACAACTGATTTCTTTCGCTATTTCACGGTTGGCCCTATAGTAAAAGTTGTTCTTAATGACGAGTACAATGATATTCTAGAAGGATAACTGTATTCAAACTAACAGCCGGTATAGTGCTACTAGTTTTATAAGCTGTGGCAATATCAAGAAAACATTTCCTGGAATCCCGCTCGTAGCATTAAACTTTTCACATATTTCTTCTCGTTACATCAATTTCTGCACAACCAATCATAAATAACAATCTGATTTACATAACAACACAATGTACTCTGATTCCTTATATTATATCTTAACATTGTCGTCTCATATAATTCAGCAACTATCTTAAAGAAAATTCGCAGCCATCCCTCTCTAATTTATACTGCTATTCTTTTCTAACACGAGTCGAAACCTATCCAAGCGCTCCAATGGGCGGAGCTCGAAACAAACCAGTGGAAAATGAGCTTGGAAAATGTATAGTAAACGCTGGTGGTTCCATTTTTAGCAGGCTTGAATACTGGTCGGTCTATATATCGCCTGAATGCACATTGGCTGATGTAGACCACGCCTTCCTGGAAAATGCATTTTCAAGATTGCTATGCAGATGGCATTCAGTAAGAACGGGCTGTGCAAGTTCTCGCCGGTTTTGGACTCGAATGCCTCTTTTTAGGCTAATGGCACTTCTTGTTTGGAAGTCTTGAATGGGAAGGAGATGGGAAACTAGATATACGTATAGATTAGTTGGTTCTTTTCAAATGATGAAATACCTGCCTTTATGTAGAGAAATTCTTAATGGAAAGATTGCTGTCTGTTCTCGACAGAAGAGTTTAGCCTGGATTAATTTAAACCACAGTTTTGTAAGTTTGTATAAGCAAGTGTCAGACAGAGCCAATGCGCCGCTCAAAGGCCTCCAACTTGGTTTGACGGTTGGTGTTATAGAAATATAGAACAAATAACCGGGACCAAGAACTTAACCAAGTCATCCACGTGACAGATTTGAATTGAATGCTATTGATGATAACCAAAGATTACGAAGGATGCGCCATCGCGTAATAAAACAACGTTTGAAAATGACCCCCGCGCCGACATGTTTACGAGTGCGAAAGAAGATAGCACTTTTATGAGAGCAAAAGGGATAGCGCTCGACTCGCTTAGTGAGCGCAGACAGGCGAGACAGTCCTTAGGGCCGTCTTCACGGGGCCATTTTAGGGCGCGATATGACATATCTCCCTCTTATATATATAATATAATTGATGATAACGATCATCCATCCGAAGACATATTTAAGATTATTAAATGATCAGTAATGACTGTCCTTTAGCTCAGTTGGTAGCATGTTTGCCTTTAGAGCTGTAGGGTGTGGGTTCGGTCCCCGCCCACGACAAAATCAGTCCTTAGTTTATTTTGTTTATGCTCTGAAGACTGCACACAAAGAGTACATTCTAGTTTTCGATGAATTCCAGTCAAATAGGTCTTAGTCACAGACGGCTAGACACGGTCACTGGATATAGATCATAAAAATCCGTTCAATGGCAATGAAGAGACATGGACCTGAACAGTTTCACTATCTTGTCTATGTTTCTAAAGATTTTGAACGAATGAAGCAAAGTAAAAAGGTCAAAAAATAAAAAAGGCAAGGTGCCTTTCATTTATATCAGATCTGTAATGCGTTTTTTGTGGTTATTGTTTGTCTTACAAAGTACTTGCCCATAGTATTTTTTAATCTTTCGTTGTTCCTCGCAAATGAGTGAGTGCGCTTATTCAAATAATTAATTACTATCAATAACAATAACTATCAACAAAAAATAATAACAATAACGTAACTTAACAATAACAATTTATAAGAATTTCAATTAAATAATACAAGAAAATTTCGAAAAGCTCTTCATCATCGAACGTGAACTGTAAAGTGAAGCAGAGAACTACTTGAGAGAACAACTTTCTGAACACTTTTCTTTCTTTTTTCTTTTTTCTTTCTTTTTTCTTTCTTTCTTTTCTTTCTTTCTTTTTCTTTTCTTTCTTTCTTTCAACTTTCTTTCTTTCTTTCTGAACTTTCTTGGTGAGTGAACTACTTTTTCATAAGAAAAATGCAAAAAAAGTGGGCCATGTGTCGCCAGCCCCGCCTATCCTTTAGCTGTTTAGGTACTCTCAAAACGTAGTTTTGCAGCTGTCAGAAAACCTCCCATTCCAACTAGTAAATTTATCTGCATTCCCATCATGCCCTTGTAAAGTAGTGGCAACTTTACTACAAACTTCTTTGGAGTTTTGAAAAAACACTTTAACCGACTTCAAAAAAGGAGGTTCTCAATTCGACTGTATGTTTTTTTTTGGATGTATGTTACGCGATTACTCCGCCAATTATGAACTGATTTTGATGTTTTATTTTGTTTGGTAGGCAATACTTCAGAGATGGTCCCATATTTGGAGGTACTACTTCAGGTCATTTTATCGAAATCGGTTCAGTAGTTTGGTTTTAAAATCAAAATTACTAGAACATATGATGATGTCATCCTCCCCTCCCTAGCACGCGCCGAGGACTAATTGGTCTTTCCCCACGTGGGAACGCGATAAAGCTAGAATTTGGATAAGTCTGTCACATTTTCGCGGAGAAAATAGAGTGGATATAATTTTATCACGGGTGCGTGCTAGGCGGGCAGGTATTCGAAGTTGAAGTAGGTTCTATTTTTTTTAAAGAGTATAATGAAAACTCTTTTTTCTTATTTATCATGTTTTTACCACATTGAGATCCGTCAATGTGACATGTGATAGCACAGATTGCACAATACGCCGCACAATACGTCAGTAAGGGGCTTGCTGGCGTGCTTAGCGAAGTGTGCGCGCAAATCGCGTCAGCGCATTGTACTGTGAGCGCATCTGCTCGGCTTATCAACTTATGTGGTGGACGTGTAGTCAGATATGCATATGTAGAATAGCATGTCTATGCGATTAATTGATTAAAATGTACAATACAACACAATCTTTATTGTACACCAGTATACAACAACTTACAAATAAACACTGTTTAAACTACCACGGTTGTGCATTACATTTCTATGATTATATTATGAAAACTGACGTGGTTTTGACACATTTTTGTTTTATATATACGGGAATACTCACGTTTAATTAAATCGGATACGCCTAACTATAGTCGGAGTATCCGATTTAATTAAACGTCTATGCTCCTAACTATAGTCGGAGTATCCGATTTAATTAAAAGTCTATGCTCCTAAATATAGTCGGAGTATCCGATTTAATTAAACGTCTATGCTCCTAACTATAGTCGGAGTATCCGATTTAATTAAACGTGAGTATTCCCCTATAAATAAAACAAAAATGTGTCAAAACCACGTCAGTTTTCATAATATAATCATAGAAATGTAATGCACAACCGTGGTAGTTTAACCGACTATAGTTAGGCGTATCCGATTTAACTAAACGTGAGTATTCCCGTATAAATAAAACAAAAATTTCTACAATTATTTACGGGCTATTTGCCGTGATTATTTTGTAAAACGAGCTCCCTATATTTCGGTGCAGTTGCATGTACCATGCATGTTGCCTGTCTGTGAACATGTAAACGTGTCTGTAAGTATATAATGAAAACTAAAAGAGAATTAATATAACTAGAGGGTAGATCGCAGCGATCTGAGATACAGCGACCCCCATAACTTCCAAGCTCCTCGATTAATTTGGCATAGATTAGAACTTACTAATTTTATTTGCACGAACTAAGTACTTGCTTTAAAAATGTCATAAAGATCAGGTCAACGGTTCGCAAGTTATCGTTGAACAAATGTACATGCAAACATACAATGTACAAACTCCAATTTGTCCTTAAACTCAGGGAACTTCGCTTCGCTTGGTTAAACGTACTAAATATTTAAATGTAGCAGCTAACGTTTTAAGCTGAATTTATTTCATTTTTCTTTGATTATATACCCAGCGAAATAGATCCGCCAAGCGTTTTTTCATTATTTTTTCGCTGTATTTCGCTTTCAGATAGATGGTTTTCGATAATTTAAAATATGTAGGCCATGTATAATAAATGTATCTTTATTGTACACATCAAAAATTATAGTAAACATACTAAAATGCTGGCCAAAGATCTATTGAACCCATGACCAGGTGAATTTTGTACCTCCTACTTCTTTCTAAACCACGATAGAATTGATTCGACAAAAACAAAAAAAAATTAGATATGTCTAATTAATATAATCTATCTTTACCCGTAATCATAATAGTAGATTCTAAGTATTATTGAATATAATTTTTCCTTTGTACATATAATAGGTGTTTATATAGTTATAAATTATAATTATATATTTATTTAATAATTAATTAAAAATTAATTATATACTCCAAACATCAAAAAAAAAATAGTAGATTATGCACTAAGGGAATAAAGCAGTGTCTTACGTCGCGGACGGCATATTGAACCCTAAGCGTAACGAGGAAGCCTAGAGTTATATAGAGTCCTGAGTGATGCGAGGGGTTCAAGCTGCCCAAGACGAAGACATGTTTTATTCCAAAGGAGCATACTTTACTTTTCAGACCTTGTGCAAGACAGTAAAAAGCAATGATATTATACGTTTCACCTCAATGGTAAAAAGCCAGGACTACATAAATTAAAATTCACTGACAATCACAGGACCAAACACCGTCTTTTGTTTCACATTCTTTCTAAACGCACCTTTTTTTTGAGTTCTGCTTATGGTGGCAAGTTCGATTTTCGAACAAACCTCTTTACAATGCCATATGGGCATTTTTTTACTATATTTGACGTTCCAAATTCAAATCACATTATTCCTTAGGGAGTTTTATACAACTGTATGTATATCCCTTAAGAGATAATGCTATACTTTACGTTGAGGTTGCATGATATATAATTGGACATTGTCTAGTGGTGTGAAAAAATACATAAAATCAATTTCCATGCGTTACAATTAAAGATAATATAATAATGCTATACTAGTAGTTAAGGGTGTATGGTAACAAACTGGAGTCGACCATAATATCTCGTGATGGTAATAAAAAACGTCTGCCCAGTGCCCGTGACCGTTGCAGCGATGCCCAGAACTTTGAGTAACAGAGCGATGTCCAAGGCATGACGTACAATATAGGTGTCTTAAAATCTAAAGTAAATAGGTTACTTAAAGGTAAGCGTGCTCCTTTCTAGCCTGCACTGTTGCTTACCATCAGGCAGGAAGTAGTCAAATGCAAACCTATTAAGAATTAATTAAAAAAACACTGCAATGGCGCAATTTTTTTTTATTTAATGGATTCAAGAGACGAGCTCCTGGTAACATGCAACTGCGCCAAATAATTGTGATAGTACAAAATGTTATTATTCCTAAGTTGAAAGCGTGTTCAAATTGGTATACCAACAAATGTTTAATGTATTTAGAATAAAATCATCTACCTTTCCATTTTCCAGTTAATTCATCCGCCAATTTTACGTCCGTAACCACATCACTCCTTCATTTCATGTAATCTCAATAACAATACATACAATACCTATACAATGCTCATCATGCGGCTTTGCTCGCTTCGTTGAACTTCAATCCCATCTCCCATTGCCCGGTTTTACCCCCATTCACCCGAGCGTTGTGGGAAATGAAAAGATTTCTTGTCCATTTTTTTCTTCAGATTAATCTTGCCTTGGATTTGAAATTAAAGACGGTGCGGTGTGAGTACAGACTGAGTAACTGGCCCTAGTGTCAGTGTTTAAATGAATCTAGGCCTACCTAGATTAAAAAAAAAACACTGAAAACTGTACTTAATTTGCTTTAGATCTAATTAATAAATAATTAAAGGTACTTTTAATACTAAGTACATGTAAAGCAAATTAAGAACATTTTAACCCCCTACGCAAAAAGAAGTCTGTTGTAAGTTTAACATTATGTGTTTGTAGGGTCTTGAATATCGGCCAATTTCCTACTACATACCTCAAGTATTTTTTATTGTTTTTTGTTGTAGTAGTCAACAGACTTCAAAAAAGGAGGTTCTCAATTGGATAGTATGCTTTTTTTGTATGTATGTTTTGCGATTACTCCGCAAATAAAATTATAAATTGATTTTGTTGATTCTTGTTTTATTTGGTAGGTCTTCAGAAGTGGTCTGATATACATTTTATCCAAATCGGTTCAGTAGTTAAATCAAAATAACTGGAAAAATTAAGATGTCATCCAGTCAAAATTGAAGTCGGTTGTTTTTTTAAGTATTACATATAACGAAACCTTTTTCTTCATTTCGATGAAAGCACCTATCTTTGGTAAAGCTGGCCACACGGAACCGTGAGGTTTGGGATATCGTTCTCATTTGGGCCAAAAGTTCTTTAGAATTTAGTACTGATTTTACAAACTGGCTTTTCGAAAAAAACTTCATGTGAGCGGGAAAATCTGCACCAGGTCAGAATAGTGGAGTATCCTCTAGTCGCCTATGTCGTAAGACCCAATTCGATAGTTATGTTAAACGTAGTGTTCTACTCGGTGAAAAAATAACTGATATTGCGTACTGTATAGGTATTAGGTATAATAACGTATTATACAATTCTATTTATGCAGTTGTAAGGTCCATATTTCAGCTGCACAATGAGTGTGTTTCCCATTAATATTGCAGATATAGAGACGGATAGGCGTGTAATAGATTACGTCCGTCCTTTCCGGAAGGCGCGTGCCGCGCGACTTTAAAATGTGCGGGTAGAGTTCAATTTTATTCAGAAAATTTTATTTCAATTTGGTTTTGAATATAGGGTTTGCAAAAATGACTAGCCCGGGATTTAGGTAAAAAGTATAAGTAAAATGTACCTATACCTAAGTGTGGTTATAATTAGTTAATTTATGTTCACCAACACTGTGTATCAATACATTTTTGTAAAGTTTTAAAATAATAGCCAAATGTCACAATAATTATAGGTGAATACATCATGCAATAACAATAACAACTTAACTATAATTATTATACCTGCGTATTTATAGTATTACAACTGTTATACTTATACTGTATCTAGTGTATTTCCGCTGTACTATCGTATCGAATACTAATAGGGAAAGTAATTAAGTATTTATGTGAACTTATAGTATGTTATGTTTACGACTTATGTAAAATTCTAATGTGTGGTGTGTGGATTTTTAAATTGACTTGGTCTCATCCACCCCCATGCACCTGCCCCCTTACCGAGGTAGATGGGAAAAATTGTTTCATCGACCCTGGCGGTCCCGGTGTCGGCGCTTATCGGGGTGGATGGCGCATGTCAAGTATCATCGCAAAATAGAAACAATTTATTTTGTTAAATTAGTAAGTACATCATCATCAACAGCCAGAAGACGTCCACTGCTGAACGAAAGCCACCTCCACTTTAGACATAAATCACAATATTAGTACATAAAGTACGGGGGTTATTCGTACTTCTCATTAGTAATAATCGGTTAATATTACCTACTATGACACTTGTCACTTAGTAAATAGGATCGGGTTCTAACAGAGGGTTCTAGGCACATGCACTGTCACTTACTAAACAAGCACTAATTAGCACACTGTTTTAAACTATCACGGCCGTTCATAACATATCTATTATTATTTACGGGATCTTTACCAATTAGTACGTCATTAGTATAAATAAATAAATATTGGGAAACATTTTACACACAGCGCCATCTAGCCCTAAACTAAGCAAAGCTTGTATTATGGAAACTAGATAGCTGATAGAATACTTATGTACTGTTTATTCGTAAAAACGTATATTTAGTAGTTAGTTAGTATTTACTAATTATAACTTTTACACGAAAGGGAAAGGTATTAGTAATAAGAATTAGTACAAAGGTACATAAAGGTATTATAAAGGTACTTACTAAGGAATCTTCTCATTATGATATCACGAAAATGGCCACAACGCAGCATAAGTAATGCTCTGATCTTCCGTTGAGGCAGACTCAGTGAGGTGACAAAAATGAAACATTCAGAAAACTAGATACCAAACACATGCTACATGTTACATGTTCATTCACCGGAATACTCGTTAATTTCCAAAATCCACCACCGGAAACACATCCCCATAAAAACCTCACATTCCACTCCCTTCTCCAAATTTTAAAGTCTGCCGGAATCGAACCCCACTACGGCTATTGTCATTCAAATCGCCGGCAGCGCAGCCAGACTGTCATGGCCAATTTAAATAATAATAGTAGTGAATATTGTAATGAATTTGGCTTGCGTGTGTTTACTTATCACAGAAAAAAAATATTATAATAAAATTTTGGTGGGCGTTTTTCACACAGCGCCATTTAGTTTAGCCCCAAACTAAGCAACATTTGAAGATACTATGCAAAACAGATAGCTGATAAAATACTTAAATACTTTTTTTTGTAAATACATACCTACTTATAATAAGAAATACATACTTATCACCCAGACACAGAACAAACATCTGTTTTTCACGATTATCCTTCAGCAGCGGTAGCTCGAAGTCATTGTTTAAATAAAAATATATAAATGTCGGTGGACATTACACACAGCGCCATCTAGCTCCAAACTAAGAAAAGCTTGTACTATGGAAACCAGATAGCTGATAGAATACAATATATTTTTTTGTAACTAGGTACATACTTATAATACATTCTACACCCAGACACAGAACAACACATACATTTTACATTTTCGTCACATACATTTTAGTCCTGGATGGGGATCGAACCCACCCAACAACGGCGAGACGTTGAGAGCTGAACGTGTGATCCTGACATTCTTGAAGCCCTAATCAACTGAGCTACCATCGCTACAAAAACTAACTTACGAAATCACAAAGCAAAACTATAAAAAAAATATACAAATTTAGCATTTATAACAGTTAAAAGTCATTATCACCTCATACAACAAAGAACCATGAATATTTATTACACTTTAAAAATAATAAAATGCAGTTACAAAACGGACCCCATTGTAAACGTCACATAACAGCACGATCCGAAATATGTATTTCATATCAAAATGAATGATATGACACTTTGAAGGCGTTACGAATTATTTTACTACTAAATACCAATTTAACTCTACATCCACTAGACTTGCAATACAAACCAGTTTTTCAAAAATGGTTTTTATTGTTATATTGATAAAGAGGGAATTTAAAGGTTGCTGATAATTTTTGGCGGTACAATATTTGTGGCAGCATGTATTATATCTTATTGTGTTTTTAACACTTCACCCTCGTTGAAGTGTGGGGTATGTTGGGGTAGTTTGCACCCTCACTGATTAGCGTTCTTAATCTATAGGGGAGTGTAGAACTATTCTATGCAGGATATAGCTATGATCTTTAGATTTTTTTTATTTAAGATCTACTTAATAAATTGTCTGTTGGGAAACTGTAATATTTTGGCGCCACAGTTAGTACTGAACATATTTTAAATCTGAAATTGTCTGGAAGAAATCACCGTATAAATGCAAAGTTATGCCTGGCCTTTTTTTAATTTCTTGAACATACATAATGATTGTGCTACATTGGTGAATGTGAACTTACTGTTACCAAAATACTGTAGTCTAAGCAATCAATTGTGGATTCTTAAATATAATATTATCAGTTAATGTAGTTAATATTAGTGTTATCTTATTTTCTTATGTTTCTTTTTTGTAGACAAAAAAAATACATACACAAATCTATCAAATTAGGTAAGTACGCATACTTTATAACGGATTAACGAGTATTGTAATTAATCAAAATGTATTTTTTGGAATTACATAAACAAGAGTGACACTTAAATGAAATGTAGTGCTATTTGTCGCATAAAACCATCCCGTTACTCAATAATATTTCGTATGTTTATTTAACATCTTAAACAGTTGCGTAATGAACGGCCGGGGGGACCGTAAGCTCATTTGCGACATGTTCAGCTTGTTACCTCGCTACTGAATCACTTTTGAACGATATATTTAAAGTAACATGTGTGAGACAACAGATCAATGATCAGAGTTAGATCAGAGAGAGGCGGGAATGGGAAAAAGTCATGTCACAGCATTGCATTATTTATTTACCAATACTTGGGTTTTTTAATTGTAAGAAGAAGAAACATGTCACGCATTGTATTATTTATTTACCAAAACTTGGGTTATTTGCGTATTAAAAAAACATGTCACCGCATTGTGTTATTTATTTACCAAAACTTGGGTTTTTTGCGTGTAAGAAGAAAAAACATGTCACCGCATTGTATTATTTATTTACCAAAACTTGGATTATTTGCGTATTAAAAAACGTCACCGCATTGTATTATTTATTTACCAAAACTTGAGTTTTTACGTGTAAGAAAATCGGAGAAATACGGACCTATGTCTATATGTCCTAAAACTGCAGCCAGAACCACCAGAAGATGGGCAGCAACGTCCTCTTAGTCAACGGTGGTAACACTCTGCGATCCCCAAGCCACCTGCTAAGCGTGGGGATTATGGCAACCCCTCCCCCCCAACCCAAGCTTTCGTCCAGTAGTAGACGTTTTCTGGCTGATAATGAAGAAAAAAACATGTCGCCGCATTGTATTATTTATTTACCAAAACTTGTGTTTTTTTCGTGTTTTTGCATAGATATGGTGGCGTTTAATTGACGATTTACGCGTAGTACTGTGAGCAAGTGATATAATACGGTAAAAGATGTCTTTTCGTGCAGTTTTTAAATTTCTAAAAGACAAAAAAATATACTGAAGATTTATTTTTGTGATAGGTTAGTGCGTACTTGTTTTACAACAAAAAGGCGGTTTGCCAATCTGCGAAAAACAACAGTAAATAGCGTAACGTAAGCAACATGTTTGGTCGAACGATGTCGACGGAACAACTAAAAACACATTATCTAGGTTTTATTATGAAAACTGACGTGGTTTTGACACATTATTGGTTTATTTATACGGGAATACTCACGTTTCATTAAATCGGATACTCCGACTATAGTTAGAGAGTCCGAGTGCTAAGCAGGACGCAGCTGTACTGCAGCGTCGGGTTCTGTTTTCACTCTTTGAAAAAGGTCACCGGATGTGATCGATACTATAGTCGGAGTATCCGATTTAATTAAACGTGAGTATTCCCGTATAAATAAAACAATAATGTTATCTAGGTTTACTTTGATATTATAATACACATAATAAGTGAAACGCATATATTTTGTCAATGAGGATCTGCTGCTGTTCGAATCCTGCCCTTTTCTCTAATGGCATGCCCTCGTTGTATTTAATGACTCATTAAAATGCCTCAATGTGTTTCTTATTGTCTTCTTGACAGCCAGCACGTGTCTCCTGCCAAATAAACAGTAGATAAACTATGCGCGTAACCGCAATACTTTCAAACACGCTTCGGATAATGGTAAATGGTAGAGTTCACGTCATACTTTCTGGCCGCTCTAAAAAATGATCACAAAAATGTAAGTTACTAGTTGCGCCCCGCGGTTTCACCCGCGTAATGATGAAAACGGCGATGACGATGATGATAAAAGTAGCTTTTATTATTATGCAGGTAAATAAGCTATCTTCATTCCAAATTTCATCCAAATCAGCCGTTTTGATGTGAAGAGGTAACAAACATACACATACCTACAAACTTTCGCATTAGTAATATAGGTGTGATTACGTGACGGTACGGTATAATCGTCGATAAAGCATGATATTAAATATTAAGTACAGTGTAATGTTGCGCAGAAACTGGGCGGAGCCTCTTAGGTGTTACAATTTATCTTGTCATACTAACTATATATTGGACTGCCTCGCAAATTCATCATCATCATCATCAGCCCGGAGACGTCCACTGCTGAACGAAGGCCTCCCCCTTAGACCGCCACACTGTACGACAACCTGCCATTTGCATCCACCGCCCGCGACTTTTACAATGTCGTCGGTCCACCTAGTGGGAGGCATTTTTACGCTGCGTCTTCCGGTTCGCGGTCGCCACTCAAGAACCTTTCTTCCCCATCAGTTGTCAGTTCTTCGAGCGATGTGGCCTGCCCTGCCCACTTCTACTTGCAAACCTTGAGAGCTATGTCGGTAACTTTGGTTCTTTGGCGAATATCCTCGTTCCGGATTCTATCGCGCAAAGTAACTCCGAGCATAGCTCTCTCCATTGCCCGATGCGTGACTCTGAGTTTCTCAAACATGCCAGCAGTTAAAGACCACAAATTCGCAAATTATCTTGATTTAATTATGTGACATAAGGGTAGTTTTTTTTTATACTGTCAAGTGACGAGACGAGCAAGACTTTCGCCTGGTAGTAATCGTCACGCCTGCCACTAACAGTAGCAGTGCTAGAATTGTGAACTTGCGAATACAATCCTGCGCCGCACTGCACTGCGGTCGTCACCCTGAGATATTAGATGTTAAATCTCTTCATACCCAGTAATTTCTCTGGTGGTGGTGGTCCATCAAACCAAAACACAGAAATACTTGCTTACTCCTGCTTGGCGATTGAATAACTGGCAAACGTGTGGTACTTCTCCAGGCGGACTCTGCATTAGAGTCCTACCACTACTAAAAAGTACTACTAATAGAATAGTTCTTATCGAAGCTTTGATTAAGTACCCAGCTAAATCCTTCAAGTATCAAAGATACCAATATATCGTAGTACCTTGTGATAGATATAAACTTTTTGTCGTGCACACCAGACTTTAAAAGTAAAAAGTATCATCAAAATAAGAAAGAGCTACAACAAGAGCTGTTATAAGAGGCGGCCATACCGCTATAAGTAATCTTTTCCAGGCAACCATGACCATGCTTTAGATTAAGAGCGGTCATAAATATTGTTGTGAACTCTACGTGCGGAATAGTATACGGATGTGCGCGCGACATTAGGCGGGCGGCGCGCGCGCCGGATGTGGCTGCCATACATTGTGGCCGGCGGGGGACTTCCGGTCTACTGTTCTACCACCGAACTCTGCTTAGGTGACAATGGATAATAACTTAGTGAAAACGGGATGATTCTGATGTTCCCTTCTTTTATCGGCTCTATCTGGGACAACAAGAAAAATCCCGTTAACAAAGAATGGGTACAACTGATATGAAACTAATAACAAATAAACTAACCTCTGCGTCCCAGAATATTGTGAGTGGTTTTGAATTATAAGTAAATAAAATGTATTTTACTAGTTAAGGGCGCGGCACAGTTGCAAGTAAAATAATTAGGTAAGTACCTACTTTATCACTTAAATACCATTAAAAAACAAATCAGTTAGGTATGAACAAAATAACATTGAAGGTTTGCTAATTGTTGGTTGTTTCGTTATCTTTGTTGGTTTTTGTTTGTAAGATTAAGGAGAATAGGATTTTAAAAGAAAAGACTGGAGCAAAAAATAAAAAAAAAATCTACAAACAACTATCTACACACAGAGCTTTCAATTAAAAAGAAAATCCATAAATTGGACCTAAAATGCCCTCATAATAACGTTTATAATGTTGACTTAAGTAATCCTACTTAATTAATATTATAAACGCGAAAGCTTGTATGTATGGATGTGTGTTACTCTTTCACGCAAAAACTACTAAACGGATTTGGATGAAATTTAGTATATAGGTAGCTTATACCTTGGAATAAAACATAGGCTGCTTTTTATCCCGTCAATCACGGGGCTCAGCTAGTTATAAATAAAACATGGTTCGTATTCATAAAATTGATTCTTGTTGAACGACTTCAAAATTACATAACTTAATCGAAAATAGTGCTAATCGAGTAATTTATACTCGTACAGCTAAGAGATTCGTTGTGGTGTGTAATCTTTATGACTTATGTTAGAACACCGGAACAAGCAATGCCTATTACGTAATATTAACAAGTCTATAAAAGCTACAGCTTATACTACAATAGGTAATAAACAAAACTATTCAGTATTCAGTAACAATGCTATCTTAACGCGATTCGATACGGCTAAAGAAATTCGATTCGATATTCGAAATTGTAAAAACCGCGAATTAGTTTCGCACCGATCGCGTAGCACCCACGACTTGAACAAGTGCAAAAATTACATCACTATTGTAATAAATTAATAATCAAAAATAGCCTTTAAAATTAGGAGTGAGGGTATAAAATTGTGTGAGAATGAAAGTACGGTGTATGAATTTAAAAATAATAATACGTCATCGCGCAGTCCCTCTGTCTTTTCGGTGCAGCGTTGCGTGGTACACGTTTCGGTCGTATGTTGATTTTGATGGGTAGGTTCGGGGGATTCGTTTCCATTATTAGAGACATCAGACGAAAATAAGGTATACGTTTTATGGCACTAGTTAACAAGAAATATATTTTCATGTATTTCATATGCACATTGTATTATATGGTGGCACCCAATAAATAATAAATAAATAAATAAACAAAAAGGAAACAGTTTCTAAAAAAAAAGGAAGTGATTTTTTTTTTTTTAATTTGGCTCGTTGATCCAAAAAGGTTTACCATCCCTGTTTTAAGGGAAAAGAATGACCCAATCGAAACGTTGCCGATCGGGTTCAGAATACGGAAGCCTAGTACCTAATGCTTATGCAATAATGAAAACGTTTGATTCACTATAAAAGCCGGTATACAATGCGAACGCGCATTTCAACGCAACGTCCACATCCACGCGTGAATTTAAACCTCGCCCCGGGTGTTAGGAAACTGTGATTTGTGGTTATTTACCGCGGTTGTTAACTTTCCATTTTCGTCGGCCACTCGTGCGGAATCCGCGACGATTTCGGTTCGAATTGCGTTTTTAATTTACAGAATACGTACGCGAGCCTAAACGGTCCAACAATAGGGCTTGTTGCGTTGAATTCAGTCGGTTCAGTGGAAGTAATGGGAAAATTTGATATTTTACATTGTTTCGTATTGTTGGATATTCAATTGTTACTGATGGTGGTTTAAAATTAAATCGTGTGTTTTGAGTAATAAAGACCTGTTTAGTAAATAAATAAATATCTGTGGATATTTCACACACCGCCATTTAACCCCAACTAAGCAAAGCTTGTACTAAAACAACACCACAACAGTTTGTACAAATACCTGATAGAATAAATACCTATACATACTCCTATTTTTTTTTTGTAAATAAATACTTACTTATAATAAATAAATAATACTACACAGAATAAACACGTAGTACACGAAGGCACATGTTTTGTAATTCAGTAGTCACAGAGATACGACTCCTGCAAGAGCAATATCACACCGGCAAAAAAAATAATACATGCAATATCATAGTGTTATTGGCAAAGCAAGACGTATTTGTTACAGTCTAGATGAACCATAATAAATTATCATGTTTGAAAACGAAACAAGGATTTTATCATGCTTATCTTTCATAATAATAGTGTATATATTATTTATATAATCACTAGCAGTGCCCCATGATTTCGCCCGTGATTCCTGGGATTAAAATTGACCTATGTGGTGTTCTAGGTATACCTATTCTAGGTATACCTCTATACCAAATTTCATCCAAATGCGTTCAGGATTTTTTACGTGATTGAGTAACAAACATCCAAAGATCCAAATAATTATCTAAACATCCAAACTTTGACATTTATAATATTATAGTAGGAAGTAGGATATAATAAACTTTTCATCACACTTGCTCGTAAAGTGGATCTTATTGCATCGGTTTTAGGCTCATAATCCAAGCTATTACACACCCGTGCTTTTTACTTTACATTACGGCACTTGTACTATAATAGGTATAACCCGGTAAAGTCAAGTTTGTACGTGACTGCAATTAGACGTACGTATACGAAGCACTCTTAATATAGCCGGGTAATACTTACAGTTTTTTTGTAATACCAACAAAGAGTTCTTATGCCGCTGAAGTAAATGTCAACCTGCGCGCGCATTACTGATTTGGGCGCCATTTTCCGCAAATGTTTGTTGACGTTGTCGCTGTGTGGTTGATTATTATCAAAAAAATAATTGTTTTTTCCTCGCAAGTGTGACGAAAACAGTCGTATGGAACTCTTGTGCTATTAGCCATTACGCTCTCGGCTTCCTTATCGCGCTCGCCTGCGGCTCGCGCGCATAATACCGCCTCTAGTGTAATGACCAACATAGCACACTCGTATCATAATGTACTATTATTACATTTATTATTTAAATTTATTACTTATCAGTTAAAAAATATACTGATAATTTTATTTAGGTAAAAAACGTTTGGGACCTGGGTATGTCCTTAAACTGCATCCAGAACCGCCGGAGGACGGGCAGCAGCGTCCTCTTAGTTAACGGTGGTAACACTCTGCGATCCCCAAGCCGCCTGCCAAGCGTGGGGATTATGGCAACCCCTCCCTATTAGGGGGAGGCCTTCGTCCAGCAGTGGACGTCTTCCGGCTGTTGATGTATGGCTTATAAAGGCTGGTAAAGAGAAAAAACGTTAAAAATGTACTAAAAATTATAATAATACTAGGTAATTATATCTATTCAAACAAACCTTACAACATAAAAAACACATAACTTAAACTAAAATGTATTGTGTACTCTAATGTGTAATGTATGTTTATGTACCTAATTGTTTTTTGTTTATATGTTTTGCCACAATTAAACGATTGTCTATTGTCTATTTAAAAGCCCCGTAAATGATGTGAAGGTGGCTAGAATGCTGGCGGCATTGCCACGTTGAATGGCAATGCTAAGTTATTGGCCAAAATACACGCCAGCATTACGGTCACTTGACACCGCGACTAAACGTTTGGCCGGGTATAAGCGATGTGCGGCCGCCCCCAGGATCCTAATGTCTCTACCCCAAACGGCACAAACATGTACATTCTGTAAAGTCCAATATTTGTGCCGTTTGAGGTTTTCAGCATTAGAAACGGCAGTGCCAGCGTGACCATATTTTGTGCTGGGAAGATAGGTCGGTGCTAGTGTGTCGACACATGTAGCGTCCAAACCAAAATTATATTTTCAATAGATAAAAAATCGGGTAAGATTTATACTTTTGTGGTATGTACCTATATACTTATAGAGCTTGTGAATAAGTGTTTTTGTTCTATTTATTTACGCAAATGACAGCAATGAAACAATAAATAATTGTATATTCGTTTACGTTCTCGTTAAAATTTTCAGGATGTCGTCCAAATCTACTTATGAAATTACGAAAGCAATATTTATGTAAAACCAACCCCTTCCCACTTCAACTCAATTAACAAATTCGCCAAAACGCTTAACGCGATCTCGAAAACTAATTCCCAAATTGAATAATCCAATCAAGAACTCGACGAGTTTTCGTATTTTGGAGCAAGAAATGCGAAGGATTTGGAAGCAAAAAACCCTTTGTCCAAATAAAGCGAGCGAATGTCACCGGGTGAAGCCTGCTGTGACATGCTCATTGGGAATTCTGCCCGGCTGGCGGAGTGGTCGACCCACAGGGCGTATGAAACGTCGCGTTTAAAAATAAAGCAAATCTCTGATTCGGAATTGACTGACTTGACTGTTTGACCATTAACAAAACCAAATATTATATCATTTAAATTCAGATGAATATAATTAATTGTATTTAAAAAAATTACGAGTACGCGCTTTTATCATTTATGTCTTGATAGATTAAAGTACACACTCGCCAAAATAAATAAATTGAGCCCAAATTCGATGGACTTAATATAAGTAAAAACGCACGAAGCGGATGAAAAGATCCACCGTTTAGCTCCATCATTTCGATTGATTGAAGTTTTAAATCGATACCATACAAAACGCGTGAACTATTTTTCAAAATCTGTTTGCATAACGAGTTATTATCAAGGGTTGTCATTTCAGCACAAGTGAAACGAATAAAAGCAAATTAAAAATATGCAGTGTAAGAATTTAATCTTGACAATTTTACTATGCTGTCAAACATGTTTAGGTAAAGGTTCACATAGTTACTAGAATCAACATATTAATATCTATCTGCCCAATTGTAGAATCCGGCGTTTTACATAATGGCTAGCCATTTTAAAAAACAGGGCCGTTTTGTAAAACGGTGGATCAACGTTCAGGCGGATTGTCTTTGTGATTTGTTCTGCAGTAAGGCGGCCTATGTTTAGCCACATTGTATTCAAGATGCCTTCAATGCAAAATGGTGATTATACTGACAAAGTACAGTGTGTATCTATAATAGTAAAAAATAAAATTTTATGACAAAAAAGAATGCAAACAAATATTCTAACCGAATCAAAAGGTCACACTTAAGTTATCAAAACGCTAAAACGCCGAGAGTATCCAAAATGTTTACTATAGTTTGCTAAAGCGGTGGATTATGACCCGGTCAATTACATTATGTCTAGGCCTGTTGTAGAACGCGAAGCACGCATTAAATGCGGCGGCCTTACTTTCAGCCGTATTACAATTTGGCTAAACTTTAATACGCCGCTTTATAAAACGGCCCTGTTTTTTAAAATAGCTAGCGGTTATGTAATACGGCGTATTCTGCAATTTGGCTGCGACATCTATACTCGTGACGTGATATGAGATGGATATGACACTGGAGAATGGATTTCGTAATTATTTTGTTCTTCCAATACAGGGAAATATAGTTAGTGCCGCATAAATTTTGCCGCATCAATTTCATTGCAAGCCTATAAATATATAAGTTCAAAGCTGTCACCTACTTTCTGAATAACTTTTTGTGTAAAGAAATAAAGCAACAGTTTTTTATCTGAGTGAGTAATAAGCTAGTGAAGTAAAATTTGCATAGCGCGCCTCAAGAAACCGTCGGAGACTTTAAATCTACTAAATTTACTAAATCTAGGCTGGAACTGATTCAACGTTGGTCCCCAGACGACATCCTGGGCCAAAGAATAAAATACCCTTTAATGTAGGTACCAACATGCTTTTTGTGTTTAAGCTAGGAACGACAAAGCGGTCAGTAACGAAACTTACATCATATTAACACAAAAAGGTTCATCGATCTTGGATTAAACGTATGGAACAGCTGGTTTTTTTTTCGTGATTTCAGGGTTGGCCCCATAATAAAAGTTGTTCATAATGATGAGTACAATGATATCCTAGAAGGATAACGGTGTTCAAACTAGCACCCCGTATATCATGTCAACTTCTAGTTTTTACGACAAACACTCTACCACTATGTACTGTCGGTATAATAGAACAGATTTTTTATGGATGGTTTTTTTTAGTTTTTAGGCTGTGGTCAAACGCAAACCTATTTCAAATTTAAAAAAATGCACTACTCATCTTCTTCTCATAATGGAAAATTCTCATAATTAAAAGAGGGAAAAGTTTTTATAAGTTGCCGTCAATTTTGTTAAGTTGAGTTGAGTTGAGTAGTGTTTAGTGTTTTGTGTTTTCCTCCCAAGTGAGGAATTAGATTGCCATCGCACCTAATGTTACGCGTTTATGAGGCCCGAAATTAAGATCGTAGGTAATAGGGCCAACATACGAGTAGGTCGAGATGCAACTTCTGTCATTATATTCTTTGGAAAGCTCTAAAGCCTTTACCTGAATATTTGTTCTGTTGAGGCGGTAGACAAATTGATTTCTAAACTCGATTTGCATTTGACGGGAACTCAACGCATACTTACGACTAGGTGCATGAAGAAGTTTGATTTAGTATTAAAAATATATGTACACTGCACGTACCTACAGGGTTATACTAAAAAGGCCATGTACCTACTCATTCATCTTCATCATCATCAGCCCGGAGACGTCCACTGCTGAACGAAGGCCTCCCCCTTAGACCGCCACACTGTACGACAACCTGCCATTTGCATCCACCGGTTGCCCGCGACTTCTACAATGTCGTCGGTCTACCTAGTGGGAGGCCTTCCTACGCTGCGTCTTCCAGTTCGCGGTCGCCACTCAAGAACCTTTCTTCCCCATCGGTTGTCAGTTCTTCGAGCGATGTGGCCTGCCCATTGCCACTTCAATTTGCAAATCTTGCTGTATAACAGTAGCAGTACGAAAATTGTGAACTTGCGAACACAATCCTGCGCCGCACCTGCGTTCGCCACTCTGAGATATTAGATGTGAAATCTATTTACGCCCAGTAATTTATCTGGTAACATTGCCCTTCAAACTGAAACACAGCTTCTTTGCTCAAATTGTTCAATCTCCTCTATTCACAACAAAATGCCACAATAACCTCAGTTTCAATTATAGTCCTCAATGAATATGACAATAACGAAGTTATATCAAAACCCCAAAATAATAAAAGTTAGTCTGCCCGAGGCTCACACAATCAGCCGTACTGCAAATGGGATCAAAATAGAAATCAAATTATATCGTTGCATAAAGGGACCTCCCTTCGCGTTAGGGCTTGCTAATTGTAATCGCTAGTAAGTATGTTTGCTGGGACTTGTTTGGGACTGAAAATATTTGACAATCTTAAGGCCCTTCGCTTCTAATTATTGTTTCGTTCACACATTTGCCCTATTCGTATGTTTGAACAGCGACAATGATAAGATGAATAAGCGCACGGATTTTGAAGACTATCGGCCTTACTTAAAAAAACTTCTCAACCGTTAGTCACTGCTTAAGATGCTCTGCCATCTTCTCTCTGACGTGAAGTTGCACGTGCTAGAAAAGGACAGAGAAGTTTAAGCAGTGACTAAGAGAATCGAGATTATTTTAGGTAAGGCTGTATATGTTGAGAGCCGGCTCTCCACTCGCTTCAGTCATACTCTGCCTTTGCGACATGCGAGCCGTACGATACGACAATACAAACGTCTAATACATGTACATGTGTTCTTTTTTGTCATGCAGTAATTAGATTCGCAATCTCTATTTTCCGGCAAATTTAATATGCATACTTTTAGCTAGGTATGCTTGATTGTGTTGTCTTGTTAATTTTGATCGATTTGCAAGCGCTGGGCCCGTCCATTCCATTATCACCGTCGCTGTGTTTGAAGACATAACTATTTACTACTTACTACTTACTATTTACTTACTTTACTATTTACTATTAACTATTAATGTGACTCTTTTGAACAGTGTTTAACATTCTGAACATTACAGTTTGTTGAAGTAATATTATTTTAATTTTTATCATAAACATTGTTTTTATTTAGTACTAGCTGTTATGGCTGAACTTCGAACAGACATATATATTTTTTTAAATTTTCGTACGTTTTAATAGTTATTTTACTATTAGGGGCGTAGACAAATCCAACAAATCAAAGATCATAAAAATATATTTTTGTTTCTTGAGTTAATTAAACCGACTTTATTTTATATATAGTGTTTTGTTCGTATTATAGGTAGTCCATTGAGCGAAGACACGTCTTGAAACCGTGAGGTCGTGGGCTCGTTACCAGGCCCATACCAATGAGTTCTTTTGATTTAAAAAATCCATCGTCAACAACAACTGCCATTTTGGCTTAGCAAAACATCGTATAGAAGCCTGCATATTATATCCGGAGTAGAAATTCACTGGTATGTACTTATAATGACTTCCTCAACCCGTACCGTGCTAGTGTGTGGCTCTTAGTGTGGCTCGTGTGGCTAGGGGGTAGCCTACACCCAGCCATGAAATGTTAAAGGCTTATTTATGGGAGCTTATTGCACTGCTATACCAGGTTAAAAAGCAAATAGTAAGTATTCAAAAGTTCAGTACTTTTGAATACCTATATCAATTTTCTATTAAAAATATGTAAAAAGTTTTTTTTTATTACTTGTTCTTGGCTACAAGGCCACTTAACATCAGGCGAGTTGCTGACTAACACTAAGTTCTCTCTCAGAAAAATGTAAGTACAATAGACAGATCCTTCGAAAACTTTATAGCTAAAAAAAATATTAGTTAGTCTAGCTAACTAATATTTTCCCTGATCTTTAGTAGAACAAGGTGTAGGTAACTACATTAGAAGTATAATGAAATCTTTTAAAACTTTTCAATAGCTTTTTGTTTCATAAAACATTTCCTGTTTGACACACAGAACTCAAAGACAAATTAAAGCGATTCCGACAACAAAGGCCGAACGAAAAACGTAGGGAAAATTAAAATTCAAAAAGCAACATACACTCGTGACATGATATTCTTTGTTGTTTTAAAACTTTGTGACATGATGACACTCCACACAAACAATAGGCATCACAGTCATGTAACAATGTATAAAAAAAATTAGAAGTGGTTTTAAAAATCCCCATTCCCGTCCTTATTTTACATACTCGTCCCCACTTTACATACTAACTATGCTCGGAACTCTATTCTTTATCGTGCCGCTCAATCATATAACACTCATTACTCTAAGCTAAGCTAGACATTTTCCATTTATCTAAAAATAACCTAAAAGTGGAAATTAAAAAGCTCCACAGGCTCGGTATGTAATTCGGCGCATCACACACACACACACACACACACACACACACATATTCACACACAAACACGCACAAGCTTCTTATTTAATTATTTATCTCGTATCTGAACGATTTTTGTATGCCAGTAGGCTATCTATCTATCTATCTATATAATATAAAAGGCTCTGTCCTGACTGATTGCTTGCTAAAAAATTGCTAGGGATGATTGAATTTTGGGAGCGGGCCGAATTTCTTCCGTACGCGGACGAAGTCGCGGGTGACTCTAGTTACTTATTATCCATAAACGAAAAATTTTGTAAAACGACTCATAATTATCTATATAAATGTAATCGTCATTAGTCTTAACTTTAAAATACTGTATTATCTAGCATGTATTGTTATAACGCTGTCGTTTACAAAAAAAATAAAAATGTTTTCCATATTAAAAAAGGCTAAGCGGACCAGTATTACTAAGCTGAAAGGAGTTTATTGTAGTCATTATTGTGAATAACTTTTAATTCAGAGCCAAAGAATTAACAAAACAAACAGCTGCTGCACCAGGTTGAACATACATTTTGTCGCCGAGTTCTTTTTTCATGAATTCGAGATTGGCTCCATAGTAAAAGTTATTCAGAACAATGACCTCTTATCGACTTAGTAATACTGTTACGCGTAACCTTGAAATAATGCTCTATAATTATGATGTTTGGTCATAAAGCTGAACGACGTTTTCATTTTTTTTATGCTATCGAGTGACGAGACTAGTGAGGACGTTCGCCTGGTGGTAAGCGTCACGCCTGCCCATAACAGTTAGCAATACCAGAATTGTGAACTAACCTGCGCCGCATTGTACTGCGCTTATCACCGTGAGATCTCTTAATACCCAGTAACTTTTCTGGTAACATTGCCCTTCAAACCAAAACACAGTTTTTGTTTTTATACAATCAAGTGCACAGTGCACATTCATCAACAGCCGGAAGACGCCCACTGCTGAACGAAAGCCTCCCCCTTAATAGGGAGGGGTTATCATAATCCCCACGCTTGTCAGGCGGCTTGGGGATCGCAGAATGCTCACCACCGTTAACTAAGAGGACACTGCTGCCCGTCCTCCGGCGGTTCTGGATGCAGTTTTAGGACATACCTAGGTCCCACTGCACATTAATTGACATTAATTTTAATTTTTATCAAGTGCAACACTTATGCAACTTTACGCTGTATGTCGGTTTTGAAAAGCGTGCGTTTATGGCCAAGACTACATCTTCTACATTGGTGATTTTCTGAGCCCAAAATCCTAAGACAACATCCATCCGTACACCTTAATCTCGAATGCTCCAAGTATTAGCAGTACGAGTATGGATCTGAGTATATCCTAAAACTGCATCGAGAACCACCAGAGATCGGGCAGCAGCGTACTCTCGGTTAACGGTGGTGAGCATCTGCGATCCCCAAGCCACCTGCCCAGCTTGAGGATTATGGCAACCCCTCCCTAATAAGGGAAGCCTTCATCCATGATGATGATGGTTACCATAAAATATAGTTGAGTTATGCTCATTTTTATTCTTTCTTTAAATTTTCGAATTGCGTCTCGTAATCATTATCAGCCAAAAGACGTCCACTACTGATGGAGGCCTCTCCCTTAATAGGGAGGGGTTACCTCCAATGGTGCTGGATGCAGTTTTAGGACATACCCAGGTCCAGGCGTCTTGTAATAAAAGTTTGTTTTTTTTTGACTTTTCATCAGTTTTTACTTATTTTTTTACTGAATTTCACCCGCTTGCAGCTCCCTCGCTAGTCCCCCCAGGGTGGTAAAGACAATGTGGTACCGCAGTAGTGCTGTTGTAATCTGGTTAGCGAACAATTTGCGTCTCTAGCCATGCGTGGAATATGCCGCCGGAGAACGCAATTGATTTGTTGAGCTGCAGTATGAAAATTTGTAATATTATTGTAGTGATTTTTGTTTCTGTTGGCAAGTTATAATGGGTTTCATTTGAATATAGTTGTACACTGTACAGAGTAGGTAACCATATTTAATGCTTTTGGTCTATCAGAGCCCATACCGTGGCAGTTACCTAAAAGCCATGTTTGTTTCCGATTCTTTCTATTTTGTTAGCAGGTAAAGGGATGCGCTACGATCAGTCTAATAACCTGTAAAGGCTTAGGAAATTTCATAAACGTAAGTGCCTAGCAATATCCCATATTTTCATTAGGTCGAAATGCCAAGCAATTTCCCATATATTCATGTATCAACTAGGTCAAAATGTGATATGCCTGTATTTTTGTCTTCTTTCTCCTTATGAGGATAATGGTGTCGCACTTTTTGCATTTTCCAGTGTCAAGTATTTTTTTCTTTAGTTTTAGTCAATGCTGTGTGTGATAGTAAGTCACGCTGAAATCAGTAATGACCAGGAAAGTCATGACAAAAGCCTTAAAACATTTCCCTTACGCTGGTGGCATAGTGGTACAAAATTCCCGTACCTCCTTGTATGAACTAGGCCAAAATGTCACATGTCTTTATTACAAGCTTCTTCGGAGTTTGGAAAACAACACTAGAAGACAAGTTTCAAATTATATCACTTTCTCACACTCATGCGCGTAAATCGGCACTTAATTAATAAAACGCCACCATTTAAAACAATAACACTCGAAAGTACACAAGTTTTGGAAAATAATACAACGCGCCGATATTAATTTTCCGCGTTAAAAAACAATAAAGATTAGGAACAAAAAACTACCAAAACAGTGTATTCCTATTCAAAATCAGTGCAAAATTAATTTCCCTGCCATAATATAATTGCATCTGACAACACAATAAAAAGGCTATGTCATACCTCATTAAGGTCCGAGAGTGCGACAAATCTGCGATTGAGTCGCAAGCGAGTACAACTGCGACCGATCGCACTGATCCGCGACGCGTGGCCGCCGCGTGTCGCAACGTCGCCCGTCTGCCGCCGACGGCCCGCGTCGTTAATTATAAATGAAACGTAACAAGTTTGTATTTTCGTTGATTTTGCGTAAAACTGTTACTAAACTAACACGAAGTACTGCGATATGAATTTAATACATTTTTCGTTTAAAGAGAATTCGCCTCAAATATTCGTATGGTTAAGGCTTCAATCGCTCTCAAATATTCGTATGGCCAAGGCTTTAATCACTCTCAAATATTCGTATGGTCAAGGCTTCAATCGCTCTCAAATATTCGTATAGTCAAGACTTCAATCGCTTTCAAATATTCGTATGGTCAAGGCTTCAATCGCTCTCAAATATTCGTATGGTCAAGGCTTCAATCGCTCTCAATACAGAGCCCGTACCAGTGGGTTCTTTGTTTACTTTACGTGTACTTTGAGTGTACGAAACTGGCTTTTTTTTTACTATAATATTTTATAGCAGACATTCATAAATGTATAAAAAAAGGACAGAATTTTCAACCGACTTCAATAAAGGTGGTTCTCAATTTGTCTTGGATGTTTTTTTTTGTAACGCGGTTTTTTTGTTTGTTACGCGGTTTACTTTTGATGATTCTTTTTATTTTTATTTGGCAGGTAATACTTTAGAGGTGATCCCATATTTTTTTAATCGAAATCGGTTCAATAGTTTGGTTTTGAATCAAAATTGCTGGAAAAAAGACGTCAACCAGGTAATAGAAATGTATGAAGGAAAAGTTGAGAAACGTGGCGGGTGTCTTGACGCGTCGACAGAAATAATATTTAACTAAAGTAACTTACTTTAAGTACACCCCTTATAATTTTACTCGCAGAAGAGTGGAAACTTTATTTTCTTTCTTCAATATTTTTACTACAACCGGCGGCGGCAGTTTAAAATATGAATAAAACGTAGTTACGTCTCCTGATCACATTATACTAACTTCTGAAACTGGTCCTGTGTAGGTATTCAAAAATGTTGAAATGCATGTGACATTTTGGTCTAGTTTATGCAAGAAGGCATGGTTTTGTACCACTAGGCTACCTCGTCGTCAGCCATAAGACGTCCACTGCTGGACGAAGGCCTCCAAATAGAGGGGTGTTGCCATAATTCCCACGCTTAGCAGTCGGCTTGGGGATCGCAGAATGCTCACCACCGTTAACCAAAAGGACGCTGCTGCCCGTCCTCCGGTCGGTCTGGACATACCCAGGTCCACTAGCGTATGGGAAATGTCTTATTTCTTTACGACTAAAGCACATACATAAAATAAGCAATGGCATAAACTAAATAGAAGAACAAAACGGTCAAGTTTGCAAGTCATATTAATTTGGTCCAAAAATTCATTTCCCTACAGTCTTTTCAAACCAATCCATTACAAACACAATCACAACAATTTCTCACATAAAAAACAACATGACAAATAAAAAAATCACACAATAGTATTATTATGCGTATGAAATATCATATTCCTTTGGCACGTGACTCTTAATGGGTTAATATGTGTATTAACTGACAAAAGATATAAAAAACTCGGGTCATTTCTATACCAGGCATAAAATTCCCCGGGAAATCTCACTTGTCGATGGGTGGGTGAAGTTGATATCATAATCAAAATATGAAATGATATTTCTGGGGGTGCAATGTACCCTTGAAAGGGATTAAAAGTAGCCCCTGTTTGTTTTTAATGATTTTATGGAATTGATAGTTTATTGTTTGTGTGTTTTGAAGGATTATGATGGGCTTAAATAGAAGTTCATAGCTTTGCAATGAAGTGTAATTCACCACTAGGGCATGTTTGTATGGGAAATAAGGATATAAAAATCGTAACCTTTGGTATCTCAGACACTAAAACATAGACGGCAGTGGCGGACGGTCATTCTCCGTAGCAGGGGCCTTATTTTTGAATCGTACGCAAGAGTTGCGAATGCGAAAGGAGCCGACCATTGAACGATATTGTTTGGAATAAGGATCAATATCGTTTAAAAGTCGGCTCTGATCGCATGCGGAACTTTGCTTACGATTTATAAATAAGTCACTAGAACGAACCGATAACCGCTTACACGTCTCTTGACGATTATCGGTTCTGCAGCGCGAGTACCGTTCTTGACGGTCGTTATATTTGACATTTTAATCGTCTATTTGACATTTAATTCGGTATAATTCGATAAAATTCGGTATATTCTCAAATACGTCTCAGTAATCTGCTATACCGACACGTCAAATTTAACGACATATACGGTACTCGCGCTGCTGTTCTCTTTATGGATTCTAGAAAACCATACAATATAATACGTAAGGCAAGTAAGGTAATTTTGGTAGGGATTGGAAACAAAAAGCCGAGGTCAAGCCGAAAGGCTGGCCATGGGAAAGGGTTGTGCTATGCAATGTATAATTGTACAATACCTAATGAGCTTTAGTGGAGTGATAGTGATGGTAATTACGAAAAATGACCTTACGAGTAACGAGCTATAAAAATATATTATGTTGTGCTAAAACCAATCTTGGTAAACGTTTAAAATTCACAAATAGAAACCTTACACATAGAATAGAATATAATAAAATTGTATTGTTCATAACTGTGCTTACAAGGTCTTAAAGTTAATTTGGGTATCAACAGTTATTATCCTTACGGACTTACAATAATTAAAAGCTAATTTGCGCATTACATAAACAAGTGAATAAACCGACTTGTACAGTCAAAATATACATTAGATTAAGGATGACGATGCTTGTTAAGTACTAGACAAAACAAGTACTTACTTAGTTTTTTTTTTAGTTTTAGCCACTCAAATATTTTTTGGTTATTATTTTTCATTTATTTTACTAGAGACTGATATTTTTTTTAATCCGATAAGTATATTTAAATATTGTGCGTATTTAGCCATATTTAATTGATAAGGAGTCAATAAGTAAGGAGAGAGCTTAGATTTGGTTGGTTTGAAAGATTTTTTCTGAAAAAAATTATAAAAAATTATAGGATAACGGGTAAAATAGGCACAGACCGTTGCTATAAGTACATAATAAAAAATCTCATACGCAATATTATTTGCCGAGAATCCCCAACCCTCCCACAATAAAGGCTCGTCATTGTGCGGCCAAGTCGCCACCAGACGCCACTTCTATTCGCACGGCCAAATAAAAATTCGATAAAAAACGCAGCTCTAGCACGTGCCGACGCATTGTTCGATAACCGTCGGGGGCGGCATTAAACTATTGAGGGCAACCCTAATTTTATAATCACACCGTTCAAGCAAAACTGAACCTCATTACATTGATATAAAGTTGACGTCTGAATTGATATATTTTTTAAACTCGACGTTTTATTGTCATGGTAATTTGATTCCTATAACAGTAAAGATAGAGTTTTTTATTCTCAGAAATATGTGCCTAGCGTCTAGGACAGGGTTGTCAAGACTATTTATTGGTGGGAAAAGCCGCGTGTCAGATCTAACACTAGTTTTAATATTTCGCGTCGCGTGCACGCCACGCGCTCGGCTTTGATAAAAAACTGGACGAGCGTAATTCGCGTTTTATTGAGACATTCTCCTTGTTAAATGTTATGGCGATTTTTGTCGCAAGGCTGCGGTCGCGTGTGTGGACGCGCGCTTATCTGTCATTAGCTGTAATGACTGGTGACTACGGTTTGACAATGGCTATGAATTGGTTTGAAATTGGTTGAAATGTAAATAGTAAATATTCTTCATTAAAAATGTTTATTCTTTAGTCAATACTTTTATGGTTTAGTTGTAGGGATGATATTCAAATAACAATTAAAAGTTTGAGCTATGATGTAAAACACTATCGTCGATTGTGTCCAGCTGGGTATAGATAATTTCCTAGAGCCCTTCCACTATCCATTCAAAAAAATATAAGCAAGTATTTTTACTTAACTTTTTTTTTTAATCATGTCCTAAAAAAATATAGTACTAACGGTGTGTTTTTTGTCTAATTACAAATGAACGAATTTTCATTCCAAGCTTGGTGAGTTTACGATTTTCGACCACACAGTCTGTTGACATCAGAGGAACGAAACTGCAGCGCGAGTACCGTTCTTGACGATCGTTATATTTGACATTTAAATCAGTATAATTCGATAAAATTCGGTATACTCTCAAATTCGTCTAAGTAAATCTGCTATACCGACACGTCAAATTTAGCGTCAGAACGGTACTCGTGCTGCTGTACTTACTAAATGTTCAACGACTAAAATACCGTTTTAGTTAAACATGTCATGGATTTTTGATATATTTATTAAAAACACACATACAACACACAAAAACTAAAAATATGTAAGTTTGTACGAAAACACTTTTTGGGAAAATAATACGTATGAAAGTAAAGTTTTCTCATAATTCCGACACTGCTAGCGCCATCTATCGAGGAGTAGCGTTTAGACTAGTTATACATTTCGTAAATCAGTCCGTGGTTACTTTAATTTTCGAAAGATCAATTCAATTCAATTTCAAAATATCTTTATTTTTCTGGAAACATATATAAATAGTACAATTACTAGTGTAGGTATATCCTAGTAGTACACCAGCATAAACAATAGGTTGTTTTCCGAGCACATATATAATAGGCTCGAAAAGATCGTTAGGTACTTACTTATATTAAATCATTTCATTTTGCTAAACTCAAAAAAAAAATTTAAAAATAACTCTATGAAAACTACAAATCTAATAACTTATAAATCTAATCTTATAATTGATTCTAAAGTGTGAGCTTCATTACTTTACCTGTGCTTTATTTTTTTAATGCTTTTATTTATCGATAAACTATTTATAATACGAGTATGTCTATATACCTACCTGAACCACCAATCATGTCTCCTATGTCCTTTCCACCCACTGCTAAATAGGCCTCTCCTACCATATTACCTAACGCCTGCCTTTAATATAATTGTTTATAATAATAACTTATTTTCGTGCACAGGCCTTTATTAAGTTGGTAGTCATCCCTGACCGTGAAAAATTAGACCACGTGGTCAAGTCGACACCTTTCATTTTACAACAACATACATTAATATTTAACTAATATACAACTAGAAAATAAAGGATCCAAAGCTTAGAGACAATCCAAATGCTCAAACTCCAGTTAACTCCACTACCACTTGGCTGCGTACCGAGCACGCTGGCGGCATTGCCAAATAGATAGATAGATCGTTTTATACATAGGTAGATTCAAAATAGTACTAATTAAAGTATTAAGAGTTGTTCATCATACCATATTTCGTCAACGTTACACACTAGTACAATTATTATTATATACTATCTTAGATACATTTAATAGGTCTTATTATGCTGTAAAAGGGCATCATTATCAGATCAAATAAAAGGTATGTAAAAGAACCTCCTAAGTGATTAGGTGTACTTATTTTCAAGATATTATTTTATATTATAAATTGTCTTGTCCAGTAAAAGTAGTCTAACTTTATTGTTAAATGCTGTGTCATTAGCTGTAACTTGTATCCTCGCTGGAAGTTTGTTATAGAGTTTTTGGCCCATGATCATCGGGGTTTTTTTTAGATAAACACAGTCTGCGATAAATTGGCTTTAAACTTGGGTTACTTTTACAGTTTCTAATACTGTTAGTCTCGTGTCGCAATTAGATGGCAATGCTTTATATTAAGTTGAACTTTTTTTTTGTTGTATTGCTATCGCTACAAGTAGCGCCATCTAGTTTTATTTCCCCGAACTGCACACCCTAGCAGTCAAAGGGCCTGTTTCCGTCCACGTGTCGCCAACAATAGATACGTCATGAAGGATGCGATAGCGTCATGCAATGTTATAATAGCGGAGCATTACTTTCGACAGGAAATTGGCCTTTTTGCGAATATCGTAACAGTATTGTTCACTTTTTGTAATGATAATAGCTAGGATAAAGAAAACTGGGGGTCATTTTAATCTTTAATGATTTCAATAGAACGTTCAAATATAAAAAAAAACTGGGTATTCCCGATTGAGCACCAATGTCTTGGGAACCCACGAAAAGAGCACCTAGCACTTTATATCAAAGACCTAGCATTATCTTTCCAAAAATGAAATGTTATCAATAGACTAGATGACTGGTTTTTTTATTGTCCTATTAAAATGTGGCCCATAAATATAGCTGAATAATGAAAAGAAAATGAAAATCTGATCAAAAATAAGCAACTTATAAGCATTTTAATATCATGCTAGACAGAGGCAAAACAGCAAATCGTGACGTCACTTCTCTGTACGCCATATAAATTATATTCTGACAAGTAAGGCGTGACGTCATTTTATGTTTTGTGGGAAAGGGACAGAGTTGTCTCTAACAAAAACTTTAAACGCTCATAAGTACTTAAAGATCGTTTTATACATAGGGCATACATAGAACATTATTAATCGATTCAAATTATTTGTTCAATAAACACTATATTTACTTAAATTCTTCATTAAAGCTATTGGTTTCAACGATATAAACATCAGTCATCTAGCAAGCATCACGCCTGCCCATAACGGTAGCATAGTGCTATAATTGTGAACTTGCGCACTAAATAATATACCTACCGCACTGCAATGTGCTCGTCACCTTGAGATATTATATGTCAAATCTGTTCATACCCAGTAATTTATCTGGTAACATTGCCCTTCAAACCGAAACACAGTAGGTAATGCTTGCACACTACTGCTTGGCGTTTGAATAACTGGCATAGGATCGCTACTTCCCCAGGCGGACTCTGCAAAAAAGTCCTACCACTACACGTGGTACCTAACGTTTCTCCATGTACGGGAAAATTACCAGACTTTTCCGACGGGAGGAAGAAATTTCGACAAAACACGTTGAGTAAGTAGTGCATGTAAAGTTTATTAAAATAACAGTCACACTGTGTAAACTTAAAATAGTTTTCGCTTATAGCTAAATCAAAAACCTTCATTCTTCTGACTGATGGAAAAAGAAAAAAAACAAAAAAAAACATGCAAGATTTTTAAACTTCCTCTGTTCATGCTAACGATTTAGTCAGAATCGGACAGCGCGATGCTTTCCTGGAATACAATATGGATTGATTAAAAAAGTACAATAATTAGTGACATAAAAATATCAAAAAAATAATACTATAGTCACCGCGTTACCAACTGAGTCGTGCCAGCCATGATTTATGGCCCACAAGTGCAACCACAAGCAAGACCCACAAGTTCGAGCGAGATAGACATAGGGAATGATTTATGGCCGCACGACTCAGTTGGTAACGCGGTGACTATAGTCTATCATTATCATCGGTTTCTGCTAGGCAAGCGTGCTCCATCGTAGGCTGCATCTTCGTTTAACATCAGACGAGATGGCACTCAAACACAAGACTATAAATTAAAAAACTAAAAAAAAAACGCTATCATCCATAGTAGTGAATTATTTTGTATGGAACAGCTGTTTTTTTTGTGCGATTTCAGTGTTGGCCCCATAGTAAAAGTTGTTCATAATGACGAGTACATACATACCCGTCAGTATTGTTGAACCTTTTTTTACACACTGTATATCAAACCTACAAATTTATAATATTATCAGGTCGTCAACAGCTACATAGATTTTTTAAACAAGGCACAGGACCCATTACTTTTAGTAGGACTAGATTATTGACAACGCGCTATTAGAGAGCAAATAGATATAAGTAACGATTAATAAGTAAAATTGATTTTGCCACATACGGACCAACGCTGGCGCCTTCTGCAAAAAATTTTGCCTTTGAACCTCACTGTCACAGTAACATAATTAAATAAAAAAATAAAAATTTACAATGCAGCTTTCTTAAAATAACAATATCTGTTGGTTACCTTATTATGCAAAGCCTGTATCAAGGCAACCCGTGCTCCTGATTACAATAATATAGCCTTTCGAATTAGCCGTTCTCCGTTCCCTGTTGCTTTTATACATACACAGTTACACACACAACACACAGCCATACACAAACCTTACTACAGCCTGTAAAGTTACTACAGCCTGTAAAGTTACTACTTGGTCAAAATGTGGTCGTATCTTTTTATTTGTTAAGATTACCCATAGACATACATAGGAAGGACAGGTTGGACGCCATTTTTTAATGTCGCCCAGTCGTCGGTGTCAAAGGAACGCATTGACACCGATGCCGACAGTCTGCGACGCCCGTCCGACGTGATTACTTGAGTGCAAAATGCCAAACTGTGTGGTGAAGGGTTGTACGAATTACATTTCAAAGTGCAGTAAAAAAAGGTGGCGTTTCTTATGACCGGCAAGTCAACATTACTAAACATACTTTTTACACAAAAACTTTAATTCTTAGGTAATAGGCAAGTCGGTTCTAGTTTCGTACAGTTCGCGCTTCTTCTACACGCCTTACTGGCGCTGCACGTAGTGACCGTGACATCCGAGAGATGGCGTTTACTTTTTGCCAAAGAGAATAATTAGTCTTTTAACTTAGGCGTATCTAGACATAGAATTCATTGAGATTACCTCAAACTTTCCGATGAAAATGTCTGAGTCGTCCGAAGATGGCGGCTGGTCTATGTTGTCCACTGCCGTGATCTGAGGACCTGCCAAATGACCAAGTCTTACAGCATCATTATCTTCATCTTCATCGAAATATTATTATTCATGTGGCTAGCGATTATAGCCGAGTTGTTAGAGCGTTCGCATGTAGGGCGTGTGTTTGGGCTTATAGCCTCGCATTTCCATGTTTCAAGCACATTTTTTACTGGGATCAATAATTATTCTAAAGCTGAATGAGATAGGGCCACATTTAGAGGAGCAAAAATATGGCAGTTACGCAGATTCGTGCGTGTCAAGATTCGATTTTTGAGGTTTCAGACCCATTTTTAATTTATTACAAGCATAATATAAATATTTTTTTCAAAACTGAGACCGTTATTTCGTGACAAACTAAGTATATTATTTATAAGTTAGTACATTTTCTTATTAAATTTGGAAAATTTTTATTAAAATTGTTGTAATGTGTAAAAATAGAGGTGTTTTGTAATCTTTTTTCTTCTTGCCTAAAATTTATAGAAATATTACAAAACTATTGTTACCGAGCGGCATGCACTCCATAGGCTCGAACAAGTCCATGGGTATGAGGTCGAGCGGCGGCGAGGGAGGCGGAGGCGGCAGCAGGCACGACGACGGCAGTCCCGACCCTTCTGGGGACGATGGGAAGATCGCCTGCTACAGAGCTTAATACATACCATGGACACAGCCATGGACTACTATAGAGTAGTACAGAGACTCTATAGTTCGTCCATGCACATACATTTGCAACATCTGCACCAATTTCCCTAAGGCGTAGACGTTTCGGAGACAAGAACTGACAATAGCATTGATTGAAATAAAATTTAAATATTTTTCATTGGACAGGAATTGTCCTGTGCGTCTCTGCTCCAATCCATTGGAAGCCCCACACTCCTAGGGCAATGCCGGCCGGCTGGCAAACAACCATGCCGGCAGGATGACCCCTTGTGTCCTTCTCGGTAGCATACTGACGGCTTAACTATAACTCCGCTTGCTCAGATACCTGCCGGCTTCCAACAAGTTGTGCAGCCGACAAAGTTTCTGAGTTCTGGCTTGCAACGTTCGACTAGGCAGTTTTTGACACCCTTAAATGCCAGAAGTAGTGTCACAAGTTCTGGAATTGCCCTACCTAGAAACCTTGATCCTATATATTGTTATATCTTAACACAAACGCTATTCGCTTAAATTGACGTAGATAAAGGCGATGCACTTTATACGGAGCCTGTCTAAAACTAGGACATTTCAGAAAGGACACACGAGGAAGATTGTTTTGATGAAACTCTCACCAGGTATGGCAAAATCTTTTCCGTGGCTAGAGTTGAGTTCTACGTATCGGGACTCCTGGCGCGAAGTGGAAGGCGCTGGATTCGCGAGATCGCGCAGTGGCTTCAGGGAGCAAGGTTCCACGTTCACTTCTCGCACTGGAACTCAGACAGTAAAAGACCTTGGAGTATACTTATAACCAGTAGATTACTCTGACATTATGACAGTGTTAGAGTCTTCTTTGGCTTTTTATCTTCAAAATTCATCGTCATCTTATTAAATAATAAGTTCAATTTATTAATTAAAGTTCAATAGGAATACTGTAACTTTTTATTAAATGATACATACGTTACATTTCAGTTCTGTTATGGTCGCAATGCAAAAGAAAAAGTGTTTATTCATAATCATCATCACACACAACCTTCCTTATCATAATAAAGCTCGCAGTCTTAGAACTTACAATCAGCAGACAGCGCAGTGTGGTAAGCGCGATGCGGTTCCTCCACAGCCAGATGCAACCTTCCACCAGGCTTGATCCTGGGCACCACCGTGGCGACCACTGGCACCCTGATCTGGACGGCACCTCCGGCTTCTACCGGCTCTTCTTCGCCATCCTGAAATACAAATCCGTCAAGTGTCCAAATAATCTAGTTTAGGTACTCAGGACACTATAACTTATGGTCTTATATTACGCTGCATGGTTGGGCACAGCTGAAAGAGACTAAAAGATAGACGTAAAGTAAAAGTCTGGTGGTGGCAATGCACAACGTGCTGCCAGAAAAACTAGCAAATCTGGACAGTGAAAAATGTGCATTATTATAATGATCCAGTTTTACAGAGCTCAACAAAAAGTTCATACTGCATACATAGGTTACAGCATTCTGGTAGAGATTTACTATAAAATCTAAAGGTCCTATAACTATAACAGTTTGATAACTTAAGCTAATGATGGCTTATTATATCAGGCCTTATCATATGGAAGTTCATCATAAATACCAACATCTTGACACTCATTACAATTCCATTAGCCACAAGATGAAAAAATAAAAAAAAGAGATATAAAATCGGCGTACCCATATACACGAACAAGGTTTACCTGGGTGTCATCTCCGTCTTCTTTCTTGACAAGTATTTTGCCTCCACTCCGCAAATCTTCTGCTGTAGCCGGTACCAGCATCTGATAATACCATATTTTTAAGCTTCGTGAAATCAGACTGATAGCCTATCAAAACTAGTCCGCCTCTTCAATGTTTTTATCCAACCTTTAGATTAAGCTTTTACAAACCTGTTTCCCTCCAGGAAGCGAAGTATCAACCACCTTCACCAAAACAGGCGCTCCATCATCAGGCTTCAGCAGCGCAAACGGGGTCTGTTTAGTAGCTATGGCCACTTCCATGTGGTAAGTCTTTATGGCATCCACAATCACACCACTGATCAGATTCCAGGGTTCCGTAGAGGATTCTGGAGAGATCATGGGCAGTTCCCATGGTGACGATTTGTGCCAGGATTGGGAATCAGTAGATGGGAAATAGGGGCCCACGGATGACGATACTTCGCAGTGGTCAGGTTGGGGTCTAAAATCACATGATTATCAAACTATGATAGCTAAATATAACAAATACTAGGTATATCAAAAGCTTTAAAACTGTCTTGCTAAATTTTGAGCTGTGGAAGAGTGTGTGATGTGGATTTAGTCTAGTTTTTAATAAAAAAGACTTTGGAAGACGACTCAGAAGGAGTAAGACTTAATCCGATAGTTTTATCAGGTTTTCCGAAATACGCATATAATCTGAGTGCTTATATCGCAAGTGGGTTTTTTCTAGTTATAGATAGACGTGCTCAAACACACACGTCATGTGGATCTTTTTCCGCTTTCCAGCTTCACCATTAGACAAATTTAATGTTATTTGTTATCATTGGAATTATAATATTATACAAAATATAAAGTTTTATAAGTCACAATTGCTACAAATATTTGGATTGTATGATTCCAATTGAACCTCTGATGTGTCCTGGCATCAGCAACAAACTGAAACCACATATTTTATATTTGACTTATATTATATTATATTTTATTGAATTTTTTATTAGGTGTATTGGTTACGTGGCTAGTTCCAGTGCTTAAAATAAAACGTTGTTATAAAGGAGAAAATAACTAGGCATACCGCGTAGTTTCCGATTTAGGCTCAGAAAGTTTAGCTAAACGAGGCAAAATGTTTTTCCTGATCAAGTTACCACTGCCATCTTCAGGGTGGGCCTAAAAATGTTAAGAATAATTATATCAAAACAATACAAATGAGACCGACTTTAAGTACTGGAACTTATCCGGTGAATTCTTACCTTGTGCTTATGACACACCAGGTTCGATTGCTGGTTGAAGCCTTTGAAGCAGATGTTGCAGCGATAAGGACGCTCATTGGTGTGCGTGAAAAGATGGTTACGCAGATTCCCTGCAAAATAGGTTCTGTGAAAAACTTGTACACACTGCAGACGCTGTCCTGTGAAATGAATACAAGCTATTAACTAGTATATATTAAGCCTGGAACAAAATTCACACATATATATATCCGTAGTCACTTGAACGAAACTTACCGTATTCGGCTTTTTAGTACACTCTTTACTAGTTGAACCTTGCAGTACTTGTTAATTGTTCCCTATTCAGGGGGAAGCTTTCGTCTAACAGTGAACGTCTTCGGATGATGATGTGTACTTGTTAAACCTACCAGTTAAGATGAAGGCAAAGGATATGATAGGAAGGATTGGGACACTTACCTTTCTGGTGGAACCCTTTGGGACAGATATGGCACTTGTACGGTTTCTCATCGGAGTGGGTCTTACGATGAGAGATAAGTGTAGAGACGCGATTGAAGGTTTTATTGCAGACCTGCATGGGAAAGTAAACGTGGATGGAACGGGATGACACTTGGTGGTGAATCTGTAGTGCCAGGACAATACGCCATTATTAATTATTTCTATGTAAATGTACTTAGTCTACAAATAATTTGCATCAACTAAACCAAACCTATTCCCCCAACTATATAATGAGCCCTAGAAATTAGAATAATATACCAGCTCGTTATTGATAGTCCAGTCCTAATAATAAATAAAGCATTGCAGAAGAAGCTGAGATGATTTTAACCACTACTGTATGCGATACCTTTCATTTGAAAATTTAAATATTGTCGGTAACAAGGGCTCGTTTTTTTTTATAATAATCAAACAAAAAAGTTTACTGAGCGATGTGACTAGCAGTGATCTAGTCTAATATAGCTGTTGATCTTGCATGGTACACACCAAACTGGTGTTAATAATCACTATCATGATGCCATAATCAACGGCGTCGTAACGAGCCATCTTCACCTAAAGATAGGGCATTGCTACGCAATATTTTTTTTGCGTAGCGTGTGCAATAAAAATGTTCTCATAAAAAATGGTTGGTTTTATGTTTAAGCAGAATTTGTCCTAACAAAAATGCAACAAATAGCAAATGCAACAAATTCTAACCTCTTGTTCTTGTGCCGCATAGCTGGAAGAGAACCGACTACCGAGTGCCACCACTACAGCTGAAACGAGGACACGGCGCAGCAAACGTTGGGGGAGGGCTCTGCATGGGCAATAGAGGCGCCGTGAACTCGTCGCAGTGGTTGGGAATGACCTCTCGCTTCCAGCGTTGATACCATCATCATTGAGATAATGGGAGGCGGCGGTTTCCTTCTGTGAACATATCATGTTCCAGAAGGAAACGGCCGAGTGCGAACGGGAGTTCACCTCAGATCTCCCAATGCACCGCGGGAGAGCCGGGCGTCGGAGGAGGATCTAGCACGCTCTCCTCCGACCCCCATAACAGGGGTCTTGGGCGGCGGACTCGGAGGAGTTCATTGCCCGACAAGAGTAGCTCTGAGGTGGCGTGCGCGGTGTTTCCATGCATCTCTCAAGGACAGAGGGGTGGATAATAGTTCCACCACAAAAAAAAGGTACTCTAACCTCACATGCATAAGGTCGTTCAGCAGAATGGATAGCCTTGTGTTGGCTGAGGGTTGACAGCTGACGGAAGCTCTTCCCGCAGGCCGTGCAGTGGAAGTTTCTCTCGTCCGTATGAGTGGGGAGGTGGCGCATCAGTGTGTATTGGTGCTGGAACTCGCGACCACCTGGAGGATACCCCGTGGAGTTAAGGGAACATTTAATAATATATATAATATATAATTTAATGCATAGGTTAAAGCTGGACACTCGGCTCAGCTGTTACGACCTAGCTTTTATGGTTGTGCACCTGAAGGATGCTTCATGGGTTCTTATTACTAAGCTTATGGTGTGATTGAAGTGCAAACTATATAGAGCATAACCATCCAAATCAGCCGTTATAGCACGAAGAGGGAACAAACACAGACACGCATATACCGGAAAACTTTCGTATTTATACTATCATGTATAACGTAGTGTGATTTAATAAAATATGCGAAATTAATGATTGTTTGCTAAGCTATTTTTGTCATGATATTAAGTTAAAAATTGACCTAAAATTGCATCCAGAACCAATGGCGGACGGGCAGCAGCGTTCTCTCCGTTAACTGCGATCCCCAAGCCGCCTGCCAAGCGTGGGGATTATGGCAACCCCTCCCTAAAATTAAGGAGGAGGCTTTCGTCCAGCAGTGGAAGTCTTCAGGCTGACGAGTTATGTAAAAAAATACTCACAGATGCCACATTCCCATAACTTGACGGTTCTTCCATGTCTCTTGACATATTTGACGAAGTGGAATCTGGAGCGAGGATCAGTCTTATCCACTTTACAGGCGCCTTGAGGATTTTTGGATTTATCCAGCACTATAGAATAAATAACATAGTTTAACAGACAAAATTTGGTATGAAAGACCGGGGTATGGCCTAAAACTGCATCTAGAACCACTTGGAACACGGGCAGCAGCGTCTTCTCGGTTAACGGTGGAGAGTCTTCTGTGATCTCCAAGGCGCCTGCCAAGCGTGGGGATCATGGCAACCGTTCCCTATTAAGAGGGAGGCCTTCGTTCATCAGTGGACGTCTTCTGGCTGATGATGATGTTGATGGTGAGAGGTTACTGCCGTCTATGGCCGTGTGAGAGTGAAATGAAAAAAAAAACCGATATAATTATTTCAAATGAGCATTAATGATGTGGATGAATAATTCATGCATGTGAGTTCACCGATTTCAGGGCTGATGTGACTCACCATCGAATGTTTCATGCGCCGATGCTTGGATGTCTATAAAACATCAGTGATGCCCCTAGACTATGGAGGCAGGAGAATAGGGTAGATGACTGATGTTTATATCGTTGAAACCAATAGCTTTGATGAAGAATTTAAGTAAATATAGTATGTTTATTGAAAAAATAATTTCAATCGGTTAATAATGTTCTGATATACGAGCGTTTAAAATTTTTGTTAGAGACAACTCTGTCCCTTTTCCACAAAACGAAAAAATTACGTCGCGCCGCGTGTTACTTTTCAGAATAGAATTTATATGGCGTACAGAGAAGTGACGTCACGATTTGCTGTTTCGCTTCTCTGTCTAGCATGATATTAAAATTCTTATAAGTTGCTTATTTTTGATCAGATTTTCGTTTTCTTTTCATTAATCAGCTATATTTATGGGCCACATTTTAAAAGGACAATAAAAAAACCAGTCATCTCGCCTATTGTCTTACATCAGGAAAGTGGGAAAAGTGTCCAGCCGTAAGCTGTACTTACTTAAACAACACTTCAAAACTCTTCCAGTGGCGCTAGCGTAGCTAAAGGGTATATGTTATGAATGTAGCAGTTCTAGACGAATATAAGTGTGCCAAATTTTTTTTTTAAATTTTCGGTGACTATCGTGTATGTAAGTGACAGTACAGTATACAAAACCTCAACTATTTACGTAACAAAATCCAAAATAATTTACTACTCCATTTACCTACTTTTGGCACTGTCTTTAATATGTACCCTGCTACTACACTAGCGCCACCCTAATTTAAAGCATTTCAATGGCTTTTTTTTTCATACAGAGACAGTTTCTCTTTGCCTCTACCGTCCATGCCATAGACTTTGTTTTGTATCTGGTTCAGGGTATTGCAGCAACGCCAGAGAAACTTATTCTCGTCTCGTAAGTTACACTCTTACGGCCTTACCTAAAATAATATCGATTCTCTTAGTCACTGCTTAAACTTCTCTGTCCTTTTCTTGCACGTGCAACTTCGGCAGAGTATCTTAAGCAGTGACTAACGGTCGAAAAGTTTTTTTAAGTAAGGCCGTTAGAATAAAACATGGACCTATGTTACAATGACAGTCATTTTGTAATCTTACAGTGGGTATTGTGAAGAAAACAGCACCGGATTATCAAACATAATAATGCCAAGACATCAAATATAATACGCCTCAAAAAAAAAATACAACCGACTTAAACTTTGAATACCTGGATGACATCTTCATATTTTCTAGCAATTTTGATTTAAAAACCAAACTACTGAACTGATTTCGATAAAATTTGTATGGGACCACCTCTGAAGTATTACCTACCAAACAAAAATGAACTGATTTGGAATCATCAAAATCAGTTCATAATTGGCGAAGAAATAACAGACAAGAAAATATACAAAAAAAAACAAAATAAAATAACAGTCGAATTGAGAACCTCCTTTTTTGAAGTCAGTTGAAAAGTTTGTATTAAAAAGTAATCCTAGAAAGGCTGAGAAAAAGATCCTACCTGAATTTGGATTTCCTGACGAAGTGGAGGAAACCAGAGAAGAGCTTCCAAAAGAATTGTTACGGTTTGTTGGCTGAAGAACAGAGCTTGATGTATCCGCTTCCTGTAAAAAAATACTTAGTTTTTTTGTAGCTTAAGATGATTATACGAATTGATTTTGTTTTTTTTTGCATCGATTTTTGCGTAAATGCAATAGTTTTTTGCATCTGGAGAGTATTTGTTCTTTTCCCATTTATTCAGCCGCCAAGCAGTAGTGTGCATTCTTTACTGTGCTTAGAATCAATATTTTTCAGTGGAATTCCTTTAGACACACAAACATACTATTCACTTTTAGGGATTCTTACCATAGATAACATAATGTTACTGGAAGCAGCCTGCTAAGCGTGGGGATTATGGCAATTTCCAGGAGAGACCTTCGTCCAGCAGTGAACGCCTTCTGCATGATGATGTTTAAGTTGATAGCTACTCATAAATTAAAGTCATCGTCGACATTTAATTTCAAAACGAGAAACATACCTTCATCTCACTCTTCAATGCCGAATCGATCTGTTTTCCGAACGTCGTCTGCCCTGTAGTTCCGAACCCCGGCTCGGAGACGAGAGAGGCGATGTTGCCGTCCTCCTCTGTCCAGGCAAACCTGGCTTGTTGTTCCAGGCCTTCGGGGAAGAAGCCATCGCGGAAGAGAGAACGGGAGACGTCCAGCTAGAAAAAAAAACCTCTATTTTTTTAGCGAAAGCAATGAATAAATCATAGTACCTACTGCAAAAGGCAATAAGTATGACCACATTTTTTTTTAAATTACTTTTGTGATTGGCCTCAGATGGCCTCTACAGCGTCACCGGACTTTAGGCAAGCGCAAATGGCTCTCGGCCTAGTTTAGGTTATAGGCGACTAGCTCAAGGGCACCTCAGACGGTACGAATCTATTTTGTGGTACGAACCTCGGCTTGGCCGTCGCCGGGAGTGGGGTCAGACTTGCCCTGGCACCCCAGAAGTGGTATGCCCTGGGGCCCTAGTAGGTTGATCTGGTTGACTACTTGGAGATAATCTAACCGATCTTCTTGCAGATCTGGGGAGTCCTCGACCTCGCCGGCGAGGTTGGTGTGTGTTTGTGTGCCTCTGGTAACCGGCGCCTATATATTATCTTATAGACTGATTCAAACATAATGGCGGCTGTGAAGTGCGCTGAAACGTCTGCTGCTGCGGCAGAATGTTCACCAGCGTTAACCGAGAGGACGCTGCTCTGCCCGTCGTCAGTGGTGGTTCTGGATGCAGCTTGAGGACATACCCGACTGACGACTGACGTTTTGGTTGAAATTCTATTTCCGGAACGGTAATAATATAGTCGGTCGGTGACCATATAGCCGTTGTGTATGCTGTGAGTTGTTTTAGTGTTCGTACATTAAAACAAACTTACAGCATAATAAGTACATCATAGCAGCTCTTTTATTACTAGGTCACTGATCATTATACCTCTTGGCAGAGAGCCTTGGCTTACAACCTCCAATAGTATATGCTCGAAGGTACGAATTAATAAAGGATCCACAATACTTAGCCACAAACAAACCACGCAAACTAGATAAAAATTTCAAGTTGGTACAATATGGCAATACATTATACATTACTAAGTTCAAGTAGGTAGGTAAGTAAATAGATACTTACCTAAGTATATAATAAGGTACCAAAAGGTAAGTACCATTTTTTATATTTTTTTATACTTTTAAGTAACGAGACGTAAAAGACGTTCGCCTGGTGGTAAGCGTCACGCCTGCCATTAACAGCAGTTTAGCAGTGCCAGAATTGTGAACTTTCGAGCACAATCCTGCGCCGCACTGCACTGCGCTCGTCACCCTGAGCTAATAGATGTTAAATCTCTGCATACCTGTTCATACCCAGTAATTTCTCTGGTAACATTGCCCTTCAAACCGGAACACAGTTAATGCTAGCACACTACTGCTTGGCGATTGAATAACTGGGAAAGGTGTGGTACTTCCCCAGGCGGACTCTGCAGTAGAGTCCTACCACTACAAGAATTAGAATTAGAATTTTAACTAAGTAGTTTATGCACTTTCCATAACTTAAAACTTACGTAGGTAAGTACGGGATTAAATAATGGTATAGGGTTTAGTAGGTTAGTCACTAGCCATAATGGCATGACCTTATGACATGAAATCTTATAAAAGTAAATAAAAGTTCATAAACTTACGTCATTTCTACTTGAACTCGGTAGCAAGTGAAGTCCCAAATCTTTCCTGTCAAGTTTCTCACTTAAGCACACCTCCTGAATGCTAAAACAATTTATAATTTCAGTAAACTTTTGTTTCCAAATTTTCCAATAAAACACGAACAAACAAAATCAAGTCGGCCACGTTTCAACGCTCATTTCTTTCCAAATAAACGAAGATCGATCACCTTATAATCTCATCTCCAGGCCTCATGAAACCACCTTCCGGTATTTCTTTTATTTCCTCATCGGAAAACATTGTTTTATTTTCCGCAATATTCAATTATTTTTTGAACAAAAAAAAACGTCAGCCGTCCTTTTTTGCAGGATTTATTCTCTTGTTATTTTTGTTTCTATGACAATCGAGTTCTATTTTTGAATATGTTTTCTTTATAATTCAGAATGAAAGTGACAGTTGTGTTACAAAAAAGTTGCAACCTTTACTGAACTATTTAATGAGGTTACTTAACTTTTTGGCGCGTAGATTTATTTATTTGGTCACAAAACTGGATCCCCCAATATTGTTTCATGTTACCTTAACTATAGATATCATTAGGTAGATACTTATCATAATTTTATTCTGAAAATTCTTTCTAGTGGTTTATTACGTAGATACGTAGTCTGCTCATTTCGTTGTTGAGTGCCTTCAAGGGCTACTTGAGAATGCTCTCAGACTTGGCCAATGTTGAAGAGAATCTTATCTTTTTATTCAGATACATTTGTAGTAAATAAATGAAAATAATGATGCACGGAAGGGATTAGCAGAGTTTTTAGGTTTCCTTACTGTTACTAAGCTTATGCTATTGTCTGTCTTTTTTATGGTCGACGGGCTAGGTGTATCACCACAACTCATCTGATCTGAGCCCAATCTTAGGTACTATGGATTCTGGTAATGCCAGAAAACTGCAAGAATCGGACTTCCACTAATAAACCAAAGAAAACACAATTTTGAAATAAACCAAGGAAAAAGCAATGTTTCTGTAAACACTATTGTATACCTACGTATAACTCCATGGCCAAGAATAAATTAAAAAAAAAACCTACGTATAACTAAGTAGGTAGTATAACTAACCTCTTATTTTGTGATGGTATACGGATCCCTCAATGCGCTAGCACAAATTGCATATTTTATCCGATTTTACGCGGGAAAACTTTTTGCCTTTTTTTATTATTATACACTCATATAATATATTAAACTTCTTAATCTTTTGTCTTTTACAATATAAATACAAACATTATAAATATTATAAAAAAAACTTAAAAACCTATTAATTATTATTATTAATAGGTATTTTTCTTATTTATTGGCATTGCACGTTGTGCATTCTGCCAGTGTCAAATTTAAGAATTTGCAAGTTTTTTTACTAAAATCAAGTCAAATATGTCATGAAATCACAGTTAGTCACACGAAATTAGTCGTAGTCGAGTCCAAGTAAAGTATAGTTGTGGCGACTTTACTATGAACTTCTACGGAGTTTTGAAAACAACACGAAAATACATGTTTCTCCACATTATATCACTTGCCCACACTCGTGCGTGCAATTCAACACTCAATGAATACAACACCACCATTTTTAATCATTAATTCGCGAAAAAAAAACAAGTTTAAGAAAATAATAGAATGCAACGACTTGATTTTTCCGTGTTCCCGCCAAAACTCCAATTAATAGGCTTGCGATTGACTGCCAACTCGTCTGATGTTAAACGAAGATGCAGTCTACGATGGAGCACGCTTGCCAAGAAGAAAGCGATTCACTCTATTTCTCATTGCCTAGACAAAAGTGACAACTTTTCGGAGGCAGGCACTCACTTTTACATGCAGGCAAGCATACCCTAAAATATAAAGGTATTTCTACATAGGTTATAACTATTGGGTAGGTAGGTACATAAACAATTATTGATTCAATTACTCCGTTAAAATTCTTCTCCGGACGCACAATCTTCGGACCTAATGCATTGGTATATACATTGGTAGGCTTGGGTTTTTAAATAGGTACATTATACGTAAATAAATAATTCTAAAAAACATTATTGGTTCGGCCACGGAACTGAAACTAACACATACTTAGTGTAGGGCGCGTGCATTATTATTTCTTCTGTGGCGCGTGCAAATAAATATTGCAATAATAATTGCTAAGTAGGTAATAAAGGAACCTTCGGTTGTTTGGCGGGAACACCAAAAAAAACATGTCGTTGCGTTATATTATTTTCTAAAACTTGTGTTTTTTCGCGAATTAATGATTAAACATGGTGGTTTTTTGTTCATTGAGTGTTGAATTACATGCACGAGTGTGGGCAAGTGATATAATGTGGTGAAACATGTCTTTTCGTGTTGTTTTCAAAACTCCGTAGAAGCTCATAGTAAAGTCACCTCAACTTTACTAGTGCATGACTTGGACTCGGCTATGACTGGTTTCGTGTGGCTGACTTTGATTCAATGACATATTTGACTTTATTTCAATAAAAGAAACTTGAAAATTCATAAACTTGGCACTGGCAGAATGCACAAAGTGCGATGTCAAAAAACAAGGTAAAAAAATATTGGTTAATTTTTTTAAATTTTTTTTACTAGTCCCTCCTCAGTTGTTTTTCTCGCCCTAATAAGGGGGAGGCCTACGTCCGGCAGTGGACGTCGTCCGGATAATGAGGAATTTGACAAAAAACTTTTTTTTTTTCAATATTAATAATCCAATTAGGTAGGTAGGTATATAGGTACAATGCGTTGTATAGGTACGTATCAATTTGTTTTTAATTAGTACCTAGATAACTTTTTAGTTTTCTACATTATAATAAATTATTTCATCGATATCATGAAAATACACACTCAGATATATTCCGTCCTATAAAATAAAATACTAATAGCAGACGGCAGGGTATTTCCGCCTCAAGAAACCGAAACTAGGAATGTCTTTGATTGAAGGGCATAGTGTGATTTAATTGAAATACCTTCGTCTCCCACACGACCGTAAGTGGCTTTTCAATCTATGTTTTCAATATCTTATTACCTCGAAGAGCAAGGAAGTATCGACCTACCAAAGAACTTTGAAAATCTTAAAAGAATTTAAATAAGAGCCATCTTTGTAAAAAGTATTGTACCTACTAACTTGTATATTATTTCTTGGTTCTTCGGCCATAGCACGTCTATTATTGTGCATTTCTCAAGTTTTCCGAGGGATGATGATTATAATACAAATTTAGCGCCATCTGTAAAATTTGTCGGGTACTAAGTTCTTTCTAGATCAAATATAGCGCCTCTATAGAAATATTTCAACATTACGCCGTAAGCAGGATTAAAACAATAATGTTGCAAACACGTAGATGGGAGCACCATCGCACGCTGTGATATAGTGCCATCTGCCAGATTTTTTGTAAACTTCTACACCATGATAACATAACATTGTTCAAACGTCGCAATAGTAAATAAATTGTCCCAACTTTAACTAGCTTCATCTTAGAATTGATAGATGGCAGTAAAATAAATTAAATAAGAATATTCGTTTTCCATAATGTTTTACTATAATTGTTATAAAAATAATTGCTTATTTATATTTTGATGTTATTAGTTCATCAGAAAACTTTTGAAGATGTTTCGCGTGTTTTAAGATAATATCGTACGGAGCTCTTGGACATCCCATAACACGCTTCACATAGTCAGTAAAGTTCTTCACCTCAACTGCACTGCACCCTTTTCTGAAAATTGCTTTTATCAAAAACTCTTTCGCCTGTAGAACTTACACTTAGTAGTGTACGTACTTTATAATAGTACAATTTGTCGTAAAAAGCCAAAACCACGAAAACCCTCATCTTATTAACTGCAAAGGATGCAACGGAGATAAAGCAGTGTTCACACGCTGCGTGGGTACCTACTTATTGCATTCTATAAGAAGTAGAGTAGACGGTACTCGATCTTAGTCTATTTGACAGGACGGCAGCTCGAAGATAAAGTGGCTGTTTCGATCCGTAGCTGTGATAATAATAAATGCAGATTCATACTGCAGCATTTGAATAGTGTTTATTTATTTTCCTTTATTTTCAGGCACAATGTAACTTTATATCTTTGCGGACCTGAGTATGTCCTATAACTGCATCCAGAACCCCTGGAGGCAGTCCTGGATTTGTCAATAGACAAATACAAAATACAAATACTTTATTGATAACACCAAAGTTACACGTCAAATAGGCCAATAGGCTGTGTAGGCTGGGTCGGCCTAGGGACGCAGCGTCCTAGGAGCGGCAGATTTCAGAGGACTCTGCCGCCCCTATTATTTTAGAAAGGTACATCGGGCGGCGGAAATAAAGTACCCTCATCATCATCAGCTCGGAGACGTCCACTGAACGAAGGCAAAAAAAGTAAAGTGGCCAAAGGTGGTAGTGGTAGTAAGTGGTAGTGGTGGGTAAAGTGGCCTATACTCATAAAAATATAAATCCGGCACTGAAAGGAGGACGGGCAGCAGCGTCCTCTCGGTTAACGGTGGCGAGCATTCCACGGTCCTCAAGCCGCCTGCCGAGTTTTGGCGGGAACACGGAAAAATCATGTCGTTGCATTCTATTATTTTTTTAAACTTGTGTTTTTTTCGCGAATTAGTGATTATTAATGGTGGTGTTTTATTCAATGAGTGTTGAATTACATGCACGAGTGTGGGCAAGTGATAGAATGTGGTGAAACATGTCTTTTCGTATTGTTTTCAAAACTCCGTAGAAGCTCATAGTAAAGTCACCACATCTTTACTAGGGCCTGTCTTGGACTCTACTATGACTAATATCGTGTAACTGACAGTGATTTCATGACATATTTGACTTGATTTTAGTAAAAAAACTTGACACTGGCAGAATGCACAACGTGCGATGCCAACAAATAAGAAAAAAAAACCGCCTGCCAAGCGTGGGGATTATGTCAAACTCTCCCTAGGCCTTCGACCAGCAGTGGACGTTTTCTGGCTGATAATGGTTTATCTTTGTCAGACCCACTAGCAGAGGTAGTTTATTTACTCAACAGGTAGGGAGAAATTACGGGGCATGACGAGATCAGACATATATCTCAAGGTGACGAGCGGAGTGCAATGCGGCGCAAAATTTTGTTGGCAAGTTCAGTATTTTGTCTGGCATTGCTACTGCAGTGCTACTGTTGTGGGCAGGCGCGATGATTACTACTCGTACCCGGCAAACCTCTCGAATGTCTCGTTCCGCACTTTAAAAAAGTCTCTACTTATAAAAACTTATAAGTAAGTAATTAAATGGATGCAGTCATAGAAAATGCTTTAGTATTAAATCCGCCCTTCATACATTGATGTGTGTGTAGTCAAATAAATTAGTCATTATTTGTTAGGAAATGTTGTGACCAAACACCTTGTCTGTCAATCATAGACATAATACAGGCTGTTAGTTTGAACACAGTTATCTTCTAGGATTTCATTGTACTCATCATTATGAACAGCTTTAACTATGGGGCCAACCCTGAAATCACGAAAAAAATATCTGCTGTACAAGATCGATGAACCTTTTTGTATGGAACAGCTGTTTTTTTTCGTGATTTCATGGTTGGCTCATCGTAAAAGTTGTTCATAATGATGAGTACAATGATATCCTAGAAGGATAACGGTGTTCAAACTAACATCTTGTATAATAATATATACCGGGTGTTAGTTTGAACACCGTTATCCTTCTACTAAACTAACACCCGATATTATTGATATTTATTTATTTATATTTTAAGTAATGATTACAATACTCTGTGATAACTTCAACCAACTAAGTACAGACTAGGTACAACGCAATTACGCAAGACACAACGTGGGCAGTCGGACAGACTGACGGCATAGGTACTTATATACTATTATATAGGCTTTGTAATGGGGTGCCGTTGGCATGTAGGCATCTTCTCCCGATATGTAACCCTAAAAAAATACACAATTCATCTATTTCTTACAAAATATGTAGACAAACAATAAGATAAGATCGTAAATCATAAATAAGACGTAGGCTGCACTCTTCCTCGCAAGCAAAGAAAACAAGTTAAAAAATATATAATTATGTTTAGGTGGGTACGTGCTTACCTACTTATATCAAGTAAAAAATCTAAGGATATCTTACTAATTTATATAACGTCCACTGTTGGACGAAGGCCTGCCACATAATAGGGTTTGCCATAATCCCCACGCTTGGCAGGCGGCTTGGGGATCGCCGAATGGTCACCACCGTTAACCCAGAGGACGCTGCTGCCCGTCCTCCGATGGTTCTGGATGCAGTTTTATGGCATACCCAGGTCCAATTACCAATTACCACCTCATAGGTAGGTAGGTAATTCTAATCGCGTGTTAAGGTCCTGAGAGATGTTTTTTTGGATATTCAGAGCGGATTTTGAAAACCGGAATTTTGGATTAAGTATTACCACCACCGCTTCCAAATAGTTTTACAAAATCAAGCACCATATTGAAACATTCGAGTGCAAAGTCCAAATCTATAGTCCATTTTCAACCGACTTCATAAAAGGATGACTGCACCTGTGACTGTATTTTTTATGTATTTTTTTTGGTATGTCTTAAACTGCAACCAGACCCACCGGAGGACGGGCAGCAACGTCCTCTTGGTTAACGGTGGTGAACATTTTGGGATCCCCAAGCCGCCTGCCAAGCGTGGGGTTAATGGTATCACCCCTCTATTAAGGGTTCCGCCTTCGCCCAGCAGTGGACGATTTATGGCTGATGACGACGTTATACTTCAGAGATGATCTCATATACATTTTATCGAAATTGGTTCAGTAGTTTGGTTTTTATATATTATTTATGCCAACCTCAAGCGTTTTCTTGAAAAATCGAAAGAGCTTAATAATTGATTAGTATGACAAGTTTATAATAAAATGGTGTAGAAAAGAAACACTACCCCTTAAGAATAGTCACTCACTCTCTCATTAGCCCGAAGACGTCCACTACTGGAGCAACGCCTCCCCCTTAATAGGGAGGGGTTTTCATAATCCCCACGCTTGACAGGCGGCTTGGGGATCGCAGTGTTACCACCGTTAACCAAGAAGACGCTGCTGCTCGTCCTCCGGTGGTTCTGCACCCAGAACCAACGGTTCCGGGTCCTTGAGAATAACTACATAATAATTATTATGTTAATTTCAAAATAATCATATTTTATCATCATCATTATCATTTTATTTTCAGCCTGAATCGAACCACACAAATGGAATTATCTTTTTTGTTAGTTTCATTTAGAGTCAAATAGCCTACCTATTGGAATTTCTCCCATGCTCATAATTTCAGCGACAAATCAGGCATGTTCGCGACTGATGACGTCACGCAGCGATAATGCCCGTGATTGGTCGCACGTGACATTCGGTTTCGCGTATACAGTGCCGTACAAAATTAGTAGCTTCTCATCCATGGTCGATAATTTAATATATTTTTTTTGGTGAAAAATACTAGTGGGAAACAAAAATTTGAGGGTTAGAACTTTTAAAGGTTAGCCTACAGAGCTAAAATTTATTATTATACTATCAGTAAACCTAGTCATTGGATGTATTTAAAAAAATCTAAACCAATAGCCTGTTTTAATACATCTAAAATGCAGTTAAGGTTTCTAAACTATATTCTTTTTCGTTATTTGGACTACGAGACTTTAACATGGTTCTGTGGTCCAACTAAAAAAAAATGTTGGACCACTACCCCTAGTGAAGGCCCGTAGTCCAACTGGTTGGACAGATAATTTGGACCACGACCCCGCCCCCGTACCGATTTAAGCGTTACCTAAAATCGCGGTGTTAGGTATGACAGCTCTAAGTGTCTTGTTAGGAAAACTGAGTTAGGAGATGGCGATGAGCATTTCTTTGATGATGTTGGAGAAAAACGTTCGATACTCAATTCTCAACAAGACTTTCGAATACAACAACACAAGGCAAGGCAACACACAACACAAGGCTTTTATAAGCAAAAGCCGCTAAGTGGCGTTGCAGCAAACTTCTCCACAGTTTAGGGCAAATATGGGCTAAGCCAAAATCAATAACAAGAAAAAAAACATTATAAAATAGTAAAACTATTGCAGAACTACTAGTGTTAGTTAGGGAGCGTTAGATTTACTTTTTTATGGTTAAACAGACGCAACTACGGCCATTTTATTTGCTTGCACTGTATTAGCAGACAGTCTACAAGGCTATGAGAAAGCGTCACATTTCACCCATTATAGTTATCCGACAATAATTCCGTTTCTATCACACGCGGACAATTTACTGGATTTGTCTCTACTTGTCTCTACTTGGCTCTCGGATGGTGTTATGCAGTAAGCTGTCAACCCGCACATACATACATTATCAGCGAAGACTTCCACTGCTCGTCGAATGCCTAGAGGTTGCCATAATCCCTACGTTGGCAGGCGGCTTGGGGATTGCAGAATGCTTACCACCGTTAATCGAGAGGTCACTGCCTCCTGCTCGTCCTCCTAATCCATTCTGGAATCTGGATTCAGGTTTAGGACATACTCAAGTCCAGGGCAGCCTGCCAGACTGCGTCTGCGCTTGTGCCAGTTCCTAAATATTAATATGTACGGTCTTAGTTTGTGCTGTACGTCGGGTAGCCTTTTGAACAACGAGGAAAATGCTAGAACATGTAGTTCAGTCTCTTTCCCACTTGGATACGGGTTATGGTATGGATGAATAATATGAAAGTGATGGCGCTAGAATCATCTTTGTTATGATGGAGATATGAAAATTCAGTAATTTGGTATTTCCGGGATCGGGTAATTAAGAAAGTGAAGTCTATAATGCCTTTTGACAGGAGTCGTAGGTATGAGTGCATGGTGCATGGTGCGCTTTCTTTTTAAGAAAGAACAGGATACTTCTCTTCTCAGACAGGAAAATATCTAAAAATGAAGAGGTAATATAATTTTATTATGAAAACTGACATGGTTTTGACACATTTTGTTATATAAAAAAAAGTGCAAAACTGTAAGTTAGGGAGGCCTTAGAGATAAGCAAGCGTCCAAACTTTAATAGAGACGGAGGATGGAATCTGCCACTGACTTGGAGACCCTGTCTTCATAGGGTTCGCGAGAGTGGACGCACACCTGAAGGCGACACTGCACGGGACGATTCCAGTGATGAAGAGCTCCAGAGTGCGCCAGCGCAGCACTACACTCTACCCGTCCCCACCCCCTCACTCGCAGAGCAACCGCTGTCACCACGCGCGCGACGAGCAGCGGCCCGCAGTGCAAAGCAAGATGCAGCCGCGCGCGCGTTGGGGTCTGTTTTCACTCTTTGAAAAAGGTCACTGGATTTGATCGAAACTATATAGGAGTATCCGATTGAATTAAACGTGAGTATTCCCGTACAAATAAAACAAAAAGGTAATTTAATCGTAGGAAGCAGTTTATTTAAAAATAATGTCCTGCTTCACTTCAACATGGCACCGTCATCGAATCAATAACAATCCAATCTAGTTGCGAATGTGATTGTCACACGATTACCCTCATTTTGTCTCACTATCTTATGTTTTATCTTCGTCGCACACACGTAAATATTTTATGTTTTGTCTCATCAACATTTGTAGAGACCTAAACAAGGTAAGGTACTTGGATAATCTATCATAGCTGCGTTTGACCATAGCGTTAGCGCGTTAGATCGTTATATGTACAATATGAGATAATCATATTAAATAGAAGCTTTTTGAGTTTTGATTATAGCTACTCACGTTCCACTCTAAACGTTTAAGTAATAGGCGTGTGGCCTAATGTTTAATTTATGACAAATAACAGGCTTAGTGATGAATATAACTAAATACATTACACATACTGAAAAAATAAACTGTATTGGCTGATAAATCTCTGAGATATGAGCGTTTAAAGTTTTAGGTGGGGATAGAGAGGGGATGCTCTATTCCTTTCTCACAAAGCACGTGTTAGTACAGCATTTGTATGCCGCGCCTGAGGCTTGACGTCATAGCTCAGTATAGCACGCTCTTGTTCTAGCTTTTTTATGAGGTTATAAAAAAAATTTAGTCATCATGCTTATTGAAGTAGATGCCAAATAACTGATTATAAATACTTAGGAAGCTTAGGTATCTGATTTATTACATAACTAGCTGATACCCGCTACTTCGTACGCGTAGAGCTCGGCCTTTCAGCCTCGCTACTATGACCCGCTCCAGGAACACAAAATTTCATCCAAATTTCTCCAGCCGCTTACTCTCCGTTTAAACCTTCCCTGGACTACGACAACATTTCAAAAAAATCAGCTGAATCGGCCCACCGTTATCAAGTTTTAGCGAGACAAACGAACAGCAATTGATTTTTATATACAACGTGTAACAAAAAAGTTCAACAAAACGAATATATGTATATACCCATCACTATGAACAACTTTTACTATGGAGCCAACCCTGAAATCGCGTTTTTTTTTACAAAATGTATAGAACAGCTGTTTTTTTCCGCGATTTCAGGGTTGGCCCCATGACATGAATACATACATTTTCAATTTAAATAAATATCGCGGGGACATTTATTACACACAGCGCCATCTAGCCCCATACTAAGCAAAGCTTGTATTATGGAAACCAGATAGCTGATAGAATACTTATATACATATTTTTTTCGTAAATACATAGTTATCATACATACTACACCCAAATGTAAGTGTTATTTTTATTTATCAAATCGATAAACGACCAAACTTCTAAAGCACACACCCACATCTCCAATAACGTTCTACACACACACACCAAAACAAATATCTTAAATACTCTTAGCATTATTAATTGTATTTGTTCTAAATCCAATCAGAACTAGCATACAATTACAAATCAGCCTCCCGTGGCACAAGTTATTAAACATTATATTCTAAGCGCAAGTTTTACAGACAATTTAGTAGAACAAATTATAAGATAGCGGTGTAAGTGATAAGATCTATGAGATAATGAATAGGCTAGATGACTTTTTTTTGATTGGTTTTTTTATTGCCCTATTAAAATGTCGCCCATTAATATAGCTGAAATAAAAGAATATGAAAAACTGATCAAAAATAAGCAACTTCTAACCATTTTAATATCATGCTAGACAGAGAGGCGAAACAGCAAATCGTGACGTCACTTCTCTGTATGCCATATAAATTATATTCTGCCAAGTAGGGTTTTTTGTTTTGTGGGAAAAGGATAGAGTTGTCTCTAACAAAAACTTTAAAAGCTCATATATCCTTTCTTCGCTAGATCCTCCAAGCCTATGTCAAAACATTATTAACCGATTTAAATTATTTTTTCAATAAACTTACTATATTTACTTAAATTATTCATCAAAGCTATTGGTTTCAACGATATAAACATCGTCATCTACCCTATTGATACGGTAGAGGGGTTATTCTCCTTACTTACTGGCATGGCTCTATTTTAAGAGTCTGGTCAGCGGTTCTCAATACATTTTTTTTTTGTTTGGTTGGTAGTACTTTCAGAGGTGGTTCCATATAAATTTTATCGAAATCAGTTCAGTAGTTTGGTTTTTAAATCAAAATTACTAGAAAATATGAAGATGTCATCCAGGTATTCGAAGTTGAAGTCGGTTGTATTATTTTTAATAGGGTGTTATTTCAGTAACTAATTGCTAAAGAAAATATAATCTTCCAAAAAATTATTGATCTACTGAATCTACTGAAATTATTGAAGCATTATCCAGGAAGAAAATAGGGGAATACGTTTGTATAGAGAATCCCAGATCGGATTCCATCTTTAGGGGGTCGTCTACGTCTAGGTACCCACCACACGCGCAATCGGTATCAGATATTATACCACCAAATAGTAATTTTTCATCACACTTGCTCGTAAAGTGGATCTTATCACATCGGTTTTAGGTTCATAATCGAAGCTATTACGCACGCGTGCTTTTTACTTTACATTACGACACTAGTGCTATAATAATAGGTATAACCCAGTAAAGTCAAGTTTGTACGTGACTGTAATTAGACGTATGTATACAAAACACTCTTAATATAGCCGGGTAATACTTACATTATTTTTGTAATACCAACAAAGAGTTCTTCTGCCGCTGAAGTAAATGTCAACCTGCGCGCGCATTCCTGTTTTGGGCGCCATTTTCCGCAAATGCTTGTTGACGTTTTCGCTGTGTGGTTGATTATTATCAAAAAAAGTTTGTTTTTTCCTCGCAAGTGTGACGAAAACAGCCGCATGAAACTCTTGTGCTATGTTAGTCATTACACTCTTGGCTTCCTTATCGCGCTCGCCTGCGGCTCGCGCGCATAATACCGACTCTATTGTAATTACCAACATAGCATACTTTCTTGTATCATAATGTACTATTACGTTACCGCTTAGATACCGTTAATTGCTTTGAAGAATACTCACAGTTGCCAAAAAATATTTGATATAATCAAGTACGTTTATTGCCCGTGATACTACCAGTAGTACCACGGGTACAAAAATACCCCATAGTACTACCAATCGATCCAGTAGTACACAGTTTAACACCTGTCCCTTTGATACTCGTCACTTTGACTTTTGCTATAACACTGGTGTAAAGGCGTAGTATAAAGGTGCGTCCACCGCAAACGTTTTTAATAATAAATTTAGGGCTTTTATTATGTAAATTATATGTTTTATTTATAATAATCATATAATTTATTATAAAAAGAGCTTTTATATCGCCTTACGTCCCATGTCTGCTGGAACTGCCGGGTTTCAGTAGGTCAGACGGTAAAAGACCGGACGGTTTGACTCTGGTGCCGTGGAAAAATGGCAAGTCCTTAGTATGGGACGCTACTTGCGTCAGCACGGTAGCAGCCACGCACCTGAGCCGTACCGTCCGTATTCCAGCGGCAGCGGCGGAAGATGCCGCGATTAGAAAGCGTTCTAAGTACTCAGCAATGGAGCCACATTATTATTTCGTGCCCATTGCTGTAGAGACTATGGGCAGTTGGGGTGCTGAGGCCAAGAGTTTGGTCACAGAAATCGGGCGCAGAATTCGGGACAGATGTGGTGACTCCCGATCCACCTCGTTTCTGGTGCAAAGGATAGCCATTGCCATTCAGCGTGGTAATGCTGCCAGTATTTTGGGCACCTTTGCGCCAGAAACAATGAGGGGCGGGATATTCGATTAAATGTGACGTTATTTTTAGATTGTTATTATTATTTGATTTTTGACGTGCTTTTTTTTTAGTTACTAATAACCCTGTATACATATTCAATCTTTTATTTTGTGACATAAATTTAATTTTATAATATAATAAAAATTATTTAGTTTATAATAATATATCTCAAAGTAATGAACGCTAAATGCCTGATGTCCTGAGATTTTCTCAATTTTTTTTTGTCAAGATGAAAATCTCTTTCCGCTCATACCTCACACCAAACGTCTCCCAATACGCGTACGAAAACTCAGCGGGGCGCGATCTCTGACAGTAACAGACACGCGGTTAACCTTTGGATTGAGACGTGAACCATCCTATAATGGCGGTGAGAGTGTAATCACTTGTATGGGAACACTACCGCGTGACAATGGTATGCGCGCAGACCAAACGTGACTTTAATCTGCACATTTCAGATTGACTTCGTTGGTTTAGAAGCTTGAAAAGCATAGAAATGATCCTCCAAACATTTGCACGTTTGACTACAACTTTTTTTATACAAGTATTTATTTTCCTGTAAACAATGCAAGGTAGCAAGAAGACGATATAATATATTATTTTTGTCGGATGGTAAGGATCCTTCCGGTCCCCTTATATACACCCCTGCTACCCTTGCTACTTGTCCTAATTTTAGTATTCAAAACATTAAATAATTCGCTTTTTAAAAAAAAACAACCGAATTCAACTTCGAATACCTGGATGACATCTTCATATTTTCTAGTAATTTTGATTTAAAAACCAAACTACTGAATCAATTTTGATAAAATTAATATGGGACCACCTCTGAAGTATTATTACCTACAAAACAAAGAATCATCAAATCAGTTCATAATTGGCGGAATAATCGCGTAACATAGATACAAAAAAAAAACATACAGTCGAATTGAGAACCTCCTTTTTTGAAGACGGTTGTAAATAGGGAGGTGTTACTACTCGTATTATCACCACGTTTGGCGGGCGGCTTGCGGATCGCAGAATGCTCACCACCGTTAACCGAGATTACCTACGCTGCTGCCCGTCCTCCTGTGGTTCTGGATGCAGTTTTAGGACATACCCAGGTCCAGGTGCTTCCACAGAACTCCTGGATATCATCATGCCATCGTTGGATCTTTGGATTGCCTTCTCGGTCTGCGCTTCCTTCAAAGACCCAGAGCCAACCTGCCATCAACACAGAAATAAATAAAAAATGTAGTTGTACTTCGCAGGTCATCCGATGATCGCCACATGAAGCTGAAGGGCATGAAGGTTCTGATTACCGATAAGAATTTTTTTATTTGAAAGTTTTCAGATCTCTACTATTTGTAAAAATTGATTGCCGTCCGAGTCCCGCAAAAATTCGAAAACGGCTCGAAAGATTTTACGATTTAACGTTTTTATTTCGATATTGTTCTTTACTGTGGTTTAGGACAAAAAAAATGGTGGCACAAAGTTCACCGGGTTAACTAGTCTTGGAGGATTTAGCTCTCTCGCTTAGTCTACAATAGTAAGTATTTTATATTAGAATCGAATCGAAACTTTTTATTGTGCACATTAGATATTAAATAGAAAAAACATATATATGAGCTATTTTGGAGAAATCAGCTCTATAACTTACGGCTCTCATACAAAACCTTAAAGCTGCATAAACATTTGCCAATTGAACTGCTCCATTTTTATTTTCTCGTTTTAACATAATTACCACCTTATTTTTGTCATTATAGGACCTGTATCTGTAAAGATACCACAAGCAGTTATTTCGAACATTGTTTTAAATAACGGTCTTATAATTGGCAATAATTTAAAACAGAGGCACAAATTAGGGCACACGTGAACGAGTTTTAAAATAAAGCACGCAAACAATAAGACACGATCGGCTCAGTTCCGGATTGGTTGGGCAAACATACACGACCTGCGCGACTGTAGGGCAAGTTATTTTACTTGCCTTTAAAACTTATATCAAACTCAAACTTGCATTTTGTAAAGTTTAGGTACGAGGTAATACCGACAACCTTGCACCCTGCTTGCATCCTTGGACGGAACGGCTCGTTAGCCTTGTGACGTCATCGAGCCAAGTGGTTCAGTAGAATTTGCCATACTTTGATGCATGTGGAGTACAAATTGAATTGCAGTGAATATAATTTATGATCGGAGATATTATATTTAACGCGTTTTAAAGGAGGGAATATTATGTACTAGTATTCATATTTTTTTCGTAGTACATATTAATAGAGTTTCTGTTCTTATATTAACAGAGCCCCGCGGTTTCAACCACTATCCGAAGACAACTGTATTAATTTGTGGGAAAGCAGCTTATGTGTTAATCACGAGTGTAAGCTATCCTTCGAATGCAACTCAAATCAGTGGAACGATTTGATTGGAAAAGTGACAAACAAACATCACTAAATTACTCATTTATTATTTGACGAAATATAACATTCTATGGATTCTATTCTATGGATCTCCGAGTCCGAAATAAAGATTTATTATTATTATTATTATTATTATTAATGAAATCATGATCAGCACAAGCCAACGAGAACAAAATAGAGGAGAATATTATTTTATCTCTCTTTTGTATTGTTAGGCTTGCTAGGTTGACTGGGCAAAACAATTGCAGGCTCTATTAAGCCACTATAATAACATTTTTTACTTTTGAACAGGTTCTTATTTATAATTAGTATGTATAATTTTATTGTGATCTTATTTTTTCAAAAGATAGCCAGTACTTATCACAGATTAAACAAAAATAATAAATGTTACAACAAAGAATACGAATTTTGTTTTTATATGTGTGCTATATGTGTGCAGTCGCAAAGTGTGCTCAGGGTTTGAGAAATGACAAAAAACCGACCTGGAGGGTATGACCCAAATAATTAGACCGGCTTCGGTGCATAAATCATTTTGTAAAAATATTTATGACGATACACAACCGTGGTGGTCAGGTGGGATTCGGTTCGGTGATTATACGAGTTTACTACTAAAATATTAATTACCCGACAGCACGGGCAATACCCCACCAATCAAAATATGACGGAGGCCCTTAATTTGATTTTAAAACTTACTGTTCTCAAAGGGATGATGATGATGATAATACTGAACGCCGCCGCGGAAAAAACATTACTGTTATTTTTGTTGTGCTACTATACAAGGTCAGTCCTAATCAGTTAGCACCATTTTAAGAGCATATTCTGTACTCAAAACAAACAACTTTTACTTTGGGGCCAACATTGAAATCGCGAAAATATTATCAGCAATTCCGTACAAAAAGTTCATCGACCTTGGGCAAAACGTATGGAACAGCTGTTTTTTATTCCGATTTCAATGTTGGCCCGATAGTAAAAGTTGTTTGTTTTGATGCACAGAATAAGCCCTTAAAAGGATGCTTACTGATTAGGACTAACCTCAGCATCAGTCAGAAGACGTCCACTGCTGGACGAAAGCTGGACGGTAGGTTGTACTATTAATAATTTTAAATTAAACATTAAAAAAAACTCCTGACTCTTCGAACTTCGTGTTGTAGCTAAGAACACCTCTGTACCTCCACAAGCTTCATTAAGAAGAAGGCACCTAACTTGATTGTCTGATGATACATTTTTTTACTGTATTTTTGTAAAAGAAAATAAAACCTCAATTCGAAAAACAAACAATTTTCTACCCATTCCTTTATTGACTTTAATATGAGGTCATTTAATTTAAGGTCAAGGACTGTTTTTTATTCTTTCAAAATACAAACCAACGAGCCTTCAAATCGTAACAATGAAAGAAGTTGCAGCAAGGATTTGCGAGCGCCACTTGTCGTAAGTTTCTTTCATTCATTTGCATACAACGCGGTTGGTTGCAGAGCTGGAAAGTATTAGAGCAGGTAATTTTTCCATCTTACCATACTTATATACCAAATAGTAACTCTGTAAATATTTGTAGAGCAAGCGGCTGCTAAATTGAAGTTGCTACAATGTGTGTGTGTTTGTGGTGTGTCAGTCGCCGCGTCGTGTGTATGATGTTTGTTAAATCGTGCGATATAAGTAAAATTTGAAAAGGTGATACTTTTAATCCTAGAAAACATACGATTCCCGTAGCTGGTGAATCCGCGGGGCACTGCGCAATTTTTTTTGATTTCTATTTTACAATTATGTTGTTTTTTATAAGAAGAATTTACGTGTTGCTTTTTATAAGAAGAAAACAATAACGATAAATATTTCCAAGTACTTACACAAAACCCAGTTTTTTGTACGCCATATCTGTACCTTCTAATGGCACAGGAATATTGATTTAGGTAGGGTGTGAGTGGAGCACTGTCGATGTAATTTCGACTTGTTACCGTTGTTTATGGCAAACAAAACAAACACAACAGTGTGATGAAAAGTTTATGACTTCTCAGATCGTTTTGTGATTTGTTCGTGAGGGGTAAAAATAAAAAACGCTTTAACGTTCAATTTAAAAGATGGCTTTTATTTTGAATAATTTTAATAGGTTTATTTAATGATTTAGCTGTCTTTTTTTTTCAAACTCCTTTTGTTTTAAGAATCAATATTATTAACAACTAGAGCGACATAAATCATCTCTGTCGAAAAAAATATTTAAAACAGCATTTTTATTTAAATGAATTACTCAGATACAAATTATCAAGACTAAGAGTTTAAAAACAAAGGAGTTTCAAACAAAAGTTTTTACCCATTTTTACCCCCTTAGAGGTTGAATTTTGGAAAAAATCCTTTCTTAGTACACACTTACGCATCAAGACAAATACACCTTCCAAATTTCAAGTCTGTACGACCAGTGGTTTAGGCTGTTGTCTGTCAGTCAGTCAGTCAATGAATCAGTCAGTCGTTGAGTAAGGACAGAGATTCTTTCAGTACGAGTATTAGATATTGAGAGCAAAGTATTCCAAAACTGACCAGTGTTTTCATTAACCTAGGTCCAACACATTCATTAAACCATTTATTTGTCACATCGAGAGCGTTTATCGCTCAAATAGCGCAATATAATTACTAGCACGGCCTAATAAACGTCTTGTAAAATGTTACGGAGGGTTAAAACTAATTTATTTGTATGCTCGTGATTTTATTCAATTAATCACGAACCTAGTCGTTTGTAGAACAGGTGTAGAGGATTCTAGACCATAAATCATAGAAACTGCCTAGGATTTCGAAGTGTTTTGTTTTAACAGATGTAGCGGTGTTAATTTAAACTGGGCTAGTTAAATGAATGGTTTTAATGAATTAGGGTGTGACTGATAATAAGTTAGTGAAGTACGTACCTAGTTATAAGTAGTTATTTTAGTCATTATGGTTGCCATTTAAACTTAGGCATGAAAGGTTCCATAAAATAATAAAGAGGATGGACTAATATACTAAGCAGCGTGAACTTGGATAGGAATTAGTGAATTCACTCGAGTTTCCAAGTGCATCTGCCCCACACTGCACCCCCCTAGCGATGCTCATGCCTCCTGCTGTAAGAGCCTGGTGAAGCCTAGAAGTCCCCACCCCTAGGCTCGAGATGGTTGGAGTAGGCTTCGACCTTCCATCTTCAACGCCGCTGTTCTGCGAGGAGCTAAAACGCAAACGCTGCTATTATAGTTTTTTAGTCTAATGGATACATAGGGCCTTGCTTAAAACGCTGTTTATAGTTAAATAACGTTAATTAATATTACGCGCTTTACTTTTTCTGTTGCACAGACGTTAAATGACGTTGGTTCAGCCCGGTTCATCAGTCCGAACACGTCCACTGCTGAACGAAGGCCTTCCCCTTAGACAGCCGCACTGTACGACAACCTGCCATTTGCACCGGTTGCCCGCGACTTTTACAATGTCGTCGGACCACCTAGCCTTCCTACGCTGCGTCTTCCGGTTCGCGGTCGCCACTCAAGAACCTTTCATCCCATAGTTTTCTTCAACAATGTTTTATTTGACCGAAGATTTTCCCATACAACATTGTTATTGCAAAACTGTATTCTCACAGGAACACAGCTGAAACAAGTAACTTAATTCATACCTTTATAAGTATTTCTCTGTTTTGAAACCATAGTATAAATCATATTTACGGTTAGAGGCCATCTTAGGGATCGGTTTGTTGCATTTGTATTTGATTTTATTTACAAAAAAGTCAAAGTTTGTATCTTTGGATGTTTGGTAAGTACTTAATCACGCACCGGATGAATTCGAAACTATATTCGTAGTATCCGATTTAATTAAATGTGAAATTCATGTAATAATAATACAAAAATATCTCAATGGTTCTGCTCACTAGTAAACAATAATCAATCCAACCAAAATCAAAAACCAACGAAGCAAACCATTACGAACTTTCATACCAACTTTGTGGTATTTTTTTAAAATTATTATTTGAGTTTTGCGTTTGACTGCCATCTCGTCTGATGTTAAACGAAGATGCAGCGTTACGATGGAGCACGCTTGCCTAGAAGAACCCGATTCACTCGCGACTTGAAGACGCCCAGATTATAATTATCGGAAAACAGTCACTCGGGCAGCGCATTCCACTGTTCTGCAGTTCGAATAAAGAAAGTGGAATCAAACCGTTTCGTACCAGTTTTTGGTATTACTGTTTCTTCCCCGTGGTTCACCCAGGTATTCCACGGGTACCTTTTTGTACCCCCGTACACTTGGTGTTCTACGGGTCATTAACCATGAAACGGTGTCGCTTTTGTGATGGAGAAAAACATCGTATGGAAACCTTAATACGTTCGGAGAAGACATTCAGTGATCAAGTAAAGACTTAAGGGTCCACTAGTGAATTATTGAAAATCTGTTTTTCATCAGAAGTACTTCGAGTAAAGCTAGATTAGCAGCGATTTATCCGACCGCAGAGACATCCACTAAGACCTCGTTAGCTATTTAACAAAGCACTAAAATGTCCAATGTCATGTTTCGTTAGTAATATTGGTTTAGCAACAAGTTACTGGAGATATTATTTCCCGGACCTATTGTGTTACAATACCATCGAGAATAGATAGGATATTAAAACGAACGTTAAAATAGACCCACCTATTTTCTGGTCAAGGTGTGAGGCAGTGTATACAATACCAGTCTCTAGTGTGAGGTGTTAAAATTGTTTATTTCAAAAGAGACAACTAGGCCTAAGCAGACTAGCAGTTTTAGCATTGGCATGCAGTCAGTTGTTCCGTAAAAATATGATCAATTTGAATTTAATTTTATCATATTTTGTAACAATTAATACACCTACAATCACGCCCCTTTTGTTATGCCTTACAAGCTAGATGCTCAGCCACAGCACACCTAATCGTTCCGTGACGATAAGGTCAAAACTGATAAGCACACCTAGCCTGAAATATGTGAGAGTGCCGCTGGATCACAACGGTTGAGTTCTTTCCTGTTGAGCTAAGTAGAGTCAAAATTGTTCACTCTTTTCCAATCTTGGTCTTTCCCATCTTCAACTTTTTTATGGATGGCTTACGTGTGACTGATATCTAGCCTGATATTAAGTTGCATTCTGCGATTGAGCATGCTTGCCTAGAACTTTCCTGAGAGTTTTCATACATGCTCGACGCTTGTTGGTTGTTGGAAAGTACTTTTGACCAGACTATTCTCTAATCTCGTTGTGATACATTTACCTGAGTTGACACTAATCGACGTGCGCATTCAAATTCATCTTACAAACCAAACGTCATATTTTGTAACCACCGCCTAGCCCTCAAACCTTAATATACATGCTCGACGATTGTCCGTTGTTGGAAAGTACTTTTGACCTGACGATTCTCTAATCTCGTTGTGATACCTCTGAGTTGACACTAATCGACGTGTTCATTCAAATTCGTCTTACAAATTAAACGTCATAATGCGTAACCACCGCCTAGCCTTCAACCCTAAATACCTCAATTGTATTTCGAGTGCCAATCGACGTCATTTCCTCCCGGCGCCACAATCAACTCACTCATTTGCTCCTATCAAGGCATTTCCGGCAAGCCTGTATTGTGAGTGATTGACAGGAGAGTTGGATCATAGGAGAGATTGTTCTATTTCAGTAGTCATGATATTTTAGACATGTAACTTTTTCAAAAAAAACAACCGATTTCAAATTAATATGGAGAGTCTCTCGGGAGTATACCCTTTAAAATAAAAAAAATATATTTTCAATATCGGTCCACAATTGACGGAGAAATCGATGAACATATTAGGTCTTTACCTATGAAATTGCCGTTTTGTATGGAATAAGTGAAAGTACTTATTTTTTTGAACTTTTTTATTTCTATTATTCTAAGTAATCACCCATGCAATCGACGCATCTTTGCCAACGAATTGGCAGTTTATTGATGCCCTTCTTGTAAAAATTAGCTGGACGGGAAGGCAACAAACTCTTCAAAGGCATTTTGTACTGCCTCTCCGGAATTGCATTTTTTTACCCACTAAATAGTAGTCAAAATTTTGGAAAAAGTAATAGTCGGTAGGTGCAAGGTCTGGTGAGTATGGTGGATGAGGGAGAGCTTCCAACCCCAGCTCTTGCAGCTTGGAGACTGTCTGTAGCTGCAGCGCGAGGCAGGTCTCGACGCGTACGTTGCGCTGGCGATCGTTAAGTTCGTGGGGCACCCATCTATCAAGTTTTTTTACCTTGCCTGTTTGTCGCAAATGGATCAAAATTGTTTTGATGCTAACATCAAAAGCTGCTGCTAGCTCAGCTGTAGATTGAGTTTCGTCAGCTTCCACAATCGCCTTTAATTCATCATTGTTGACCAAAGTCTCCGGACGACCACGAGCTTCACTTTTCAAGTCAAAATTTCCAGAACGGAACCGGGAAAACCAATAACGGGTTGTGCGTTCGTTTGTACAGTTCTCTCCGTAAACGTTTTTGATGTTACGTGCCGTTTATGTCGCGTTGGTGCCACGACGGAACTCATATTCCATAATTACACGAATTTTTAAAGTATCCATTATGACGAAAAATGTTCAAATGTAATGAAAATACAACGCTAATCAATAAACAAAAGACTGAGTTTGTAAAAATAATGTCATGTTTTTAAGACAAAATTAATTTGATATCAGAATACAAAGCCATTCCAAACTATTTTTCTATTTGAAATGACCAGTACTGAAGAATGGCAATTTCATAGGTAAAGACCTATTATATATTTAAAAAAAAACTTACATACTGTCGAACATAGAACCTCCTCCTTTTCTGAAGTCGGTTAAAATAGGAAAGTGCGAAAGTAAGAAAAAAGTGCAAATCTACCGATTTGCGAGAGAAAATCTACTGATTTTGCTTTTTTTCATTTGAATCTATTCTCCCCCTGTCATCAGGTCAAGGATGAGATTGGGTTTAGTGTCGCTTTTTATAGATAAACCTACCGACTTCTTGTTAGAAATCGTACATATCTACCGATTGTAGAGGGCAAATCTACCAATTTAGCATTTTCTCGTTTAACCTTTGACCTTAGGAAGGTAGGCTTGGGTTGGGTGTTGGGCTGAGTGGCGTGCCCGGGAAGTCTAGATCCGTTCGATATCATAATAGGTCCAAATACTTCTAGATCAAAGGTAAATTCCATGTTCTATAGTGTATCATTGTAGTATATCTGGTTCTACCACCACAAAGCCAAATAGCTACCTTCTAAAATGAAAATATCTCTTCAATAAATGTTTCCAGTTGAAAATATTGTCAATTACGCGTTCCCCTGCCACGGCAATTCTATTTCGGAAATAAAGGAAATCGATTGTTGATACAGAATGTGTTGAAATGCCAATTTGTGAAGGTACTCGTATTTAGGCGAATTTGAGAAAATCTTTCCGAGGTTGTGAGGTGAAAAAGATTTTTATTTCGGTATTTCAGGGTTGCCCCATAGTAAAAGTTGTTCACAATAATTATATGTAGATACAAAGTACATCCTTTCGGCGTAGTACCCCTGTTCCAGTAACCTTGTATACATAAGATGTAGACTATCTATGCAAATGCCTATTAGTAGCGAAAAAGAATGAGAAATAAGTTGTGCGTGTCTAGTTATAACATTGAGATAAGTTACGTTAAAACCAGTAGTTATTTATCAATGTCTATGGATGGGTACAGTCGCGCTCGTTAATTTTCGCGGGAAACAAAAACAAAATGGCGGGGCGCCTGCGTGGCGACTTTTTGTAGGGTTGTCTCCACGATCTATTCTATTTTTCTCAAGTACATTTATCAAGCTTGGCGATAAAAATTGATGCATTGCAATGAATTTGTTTCGTAGGTGAATGTACTTATCTTAAAGTTGTTGTAAGTTACCTTATCATGAAAAATACATGTAAGCTATATAGTACATTATAGCTCGCCAAAAAGACTTGAAGCAATACCACCATTGAGCTAATATCTATATTAGATATTAATAATATCTATTATCAATGATAACCACAGATTAAAAATACATATAGCAATTCTGTGGATAGTCACGTCGTCAGTGGGAGAATTCATCGATTCATCCTGCTCTGTCGTAAAACGGGTTTGCTAGCATTTTAAACTTATTTGCAATAGTGGCGTCCCTAGTTAATTTCTACTCTGTTTTTGCTAAGCTATAAAAAAGTATGCTAAAGAATCATTGTATTATTTGATTGTGATTTTTACAAAATATCATTATACGATCACCAGAAATTTTATATTTTCATGGATCTAAACAAAACTACCTAAGTATATAGGGTTAGTTCTAATCAGTTAGCATCCTTTTAAGGGCATATTCTGTACATCAAAACAAACAACTTTTACTGTGTGGCCAACATTGAAATCGAAAATAAAATATCAGCTGTTCCACACAAAAAGTTCATCGACCTTGGACAAAATGTATGGAACAACTTTTTTTCGCGATATCAATGTTGGCCCCATAGTAAAAGTTGTTTGTTTTAATGTACAGAATATGCCCTTAGAAGGATGCTAACTGACTAGAACTAACCCTGTGTATCCACGTCTATTAAGAACTATTACACATTACAAAGACCTCCTATCAGGTTAGTAATACCAATATTGGTAGCCCTGTATATATAGCAAATATTTTATTCACTTTGTACAACCCTGCGTCTCAGAGAGTAGTAATTAAAACGAGTTTAAAATCTCGTTTATCTGACAAATTGCGATAATTAAGTATACTTAAATCTAAGATGCGCGTGATTTAGTCACGGCTAACCAGCTTTACTGGCGTTATCTATATTAAGCTTTACTTATTTGGAAGTAGACACAAAATTGTGTGTCTATGTGAAGTCGTGATAGGACGTAATAAAATTGATACAAAAATGTAAAAGATGATGCCTATAAAAATCTATTAGATCATTTCTAGCAAGCCTAAGCAATATCCGCTTATAAATTAAGACTGGCGTGAGTTGCACACCACTATTGAAAATCTGGCAAAAGTGGCAATGGGCAGGCCACATCGCTCGAAGAACTGACAACCGATGGGGAAGAAAGGTTCTTGAGTGGCGACCGCGAACCGGAAGACGCAGCGTAGGAAGGCCTCCCAGTAGGTGGACCGACGACATTGTAAAAGTCGCGGGCAACCGGTGGATGCAAATGGCAGGTTGACGTACAGTGTGGCGGTCTGAGGGGCCTTCGTTCCGCAGTGGACGTTTCCGGGCTGATGATGATGATAATAAAAAATCTGCAATTTCTCTATGGCACACCAACTATACATTTGCACCGCACTCTCAAAATCTATCCATCCTGCTTTTATTTATGAATATATCGTATTCAATATATCGTAAGGAACGTTTTTCATGTTTTTAACTGTATCCTCATCTTTATTTTTTTTTAATAGATAAGTTCGGGGTTTTTTTTCAGTAAGTAAGTAAGTAAGTTCGTTTAGGCTGAGTGGCCAGCCCTAGTGTCAGAGTTAATGTGCCACCCGAAGGCCTCTGACATGACTGACGGTTGTTGTTATAGAAACTAGAACAAACAACCGGGACCAACAGTTTTTTTTCAGTAACTTCAGTATAATTAAAAATCCTAATATCCACTTAAAGTTATAACTTCAAACATGATGTACTACTAATACATAATGTTATAAAACTTACATACCCAAAACAAAATTAATAATGATTTACTAAAAGTTCATAATAAGCAAAAAAATAATTTCGCCGAGCTTTTATTACTTTTTAATAATAATTTTACTAAAACTAAAACTTGACCTGGGTATGTCCTAAAACTGCATCCAGAACCACCGAAGGACGGGCAGCAGCGTCCTCTCAGTTAACGGTGGTAACCATTCTGCGATCCCGAAGCCGCCTGCCAAGCGTTGGGATTATGGCAACACCTCCCTTTAAGGGAGAGGCCTTCGTCTAGCAGTGGACGTCTTCCGGCCGTTGATGTGATGTGATGGTGTGATACTAAAAAGTGTCAAGTCGGCTCAAACAAGCCCAAAACTCTATGGGGTTGCTCTGTTTTATGACAGAGTTCCCATGGCCACCTTCCGGCTCCATCATCAGATCAGCTCCATTTCTTAATAATACATATTACATAATGCACTGTCATCCGATTTGCACACATACAGCATTTAAGCTCGTAAACCGGAAAGCGGGTCAAATTAAACTTTTTTTTATACATACAACTGACGAGACGAGCAAGACGTTTGCCTGGTGGTAAGCGTCACGCCTGCCACTAACAATAGCAGTGCCAGATCTGTGAACTTGCGAACACAATCCTGCGCCGCACTGCACTGCGCTTGCCACCCCGAGACATCAGATGTCAAATCTCTTTATACCCAGTAATTTCTCTGGACCAACCAACTGGAACTTGCAAGATTTGATTACAGAGATACATACACTGGGACTGATATAACCGGGATGGAACTGAAAATAATGAAATGACAATACATTTTTTTTATCGCTGTACTTTTTAAATATTGTCATAAACTGGCAGCACTCGTAGATATTTTTTTTTGTTAAGTTGAATTTAATTAATTAATTAATTTGATACATAAAACAGAATACAGTCTTAATTAGGTAGTAATAGTAATAATAGTATTGACAAGCAGGACGCAGCTGTACGCGCGTCGGGCTCTGTTTTCACTATTTGAAAAAGGTCACCGGATGTGATCGAAACTATAGTCACAGTATCCGATTTAATTAAACGTGAGCATTTGCGTATAAATAAAATAAAATAGTATTAACATTTAAAAAAAAGTAATTTATATGTGTTTTAATTTAATATGACTTGAATAATTTGTCGAAATAAAAGGAATTGAAATTTGATTTTTGTAGTGTTACAGTCTTGTTTAAAAATCCGACTATAGGTATAGTTTCCGATATGAATAGCTATATAACATCGTCACCGTCATTACAATATTAACGCGACACAAATAACCCTTTCCCAAGCCTCATCAATTCACGTCGAAACAAAAAATGGACACGCGGAACTGTATCAAACCAAAAATAAATCAAATCGACCCAAAATGTGCGCTTTCGGCAAATTTCGACCATTATCGGATCGGCGGCGCAAAAAGAACAATTTGGGCCATTTTAGGGTTGCCCGATTATAGGAATTGTGCAAGAATATTTATATTTTTCTTCATTTTCATTATTGATGGGAGAGGATCGTCAGCTCAAGATGGCGTATCTTGGACTTTCCAATGGCTGCCACTGTCGGCCGGCCTACCCTGGAAGCGTCTTGACTATAAGGGCACATGGGGCCCGTGCCTGGGGCCCTCATCCTCAGGGGGCCCCGAAGGACCTACAATTTCTTTCACATTTATTCTCACAATATTCTTGCGGGCAGAGAAACATTGAGCAAAAATAAAAATTACTTTTGTCTTAAAATTTAAAATGTAAGTCAAAATTATGTCGATTTTATTTAACCAAATTAAGGTACATGTATAAAATTTCGATAATGTTTGACTTGATTTTGACTTATTGGTTTAGTTAAGATCGGTTTAAGCCAAAAAAAACTAATAGTAAAATGTTATTATAAGTCTAAAGAGAAGACGGAAGAGTAGGGTCTTCGCTTTTCTGTGGTATAATTAGCTTTCTTTACTTTCCAAAAGGGCCCCAAATTCTTATGTGCCCAAGGGCCCCTGCATAGTTTAAGACGGCCTTGCATGGAAGGGCGCCGTGGAGTTGGATCTGCAGGAGCTCCAGGTAGCGGATTGAAAGGTGCAGCACAAGATCAGAGCCGGTGGCACTCTCTTATATATTTTATGTCGTAGACCTACTTGAAACGCACTTGACTGAAACGCAGCGCCAGCGGAGTAAGTAGTAAGTATATATTTTTTCTTAGCTAGGCAGCGACAATGATAAAATATCACCGTCGCTGTAGCTAGGTAGGTTCTTTAAAAGTTATATTTGTTAAATAATGTAAATTATATAATAGATAAACACCTTTATAACTAAGTAACAAATCATTCTTTCATCCAGGTAACAATTTAAAAAAAAACAAATACAAATTTTAAAGGATTTATTCCACTTCCTGGACCTGGGTATGTCCCAAAACTGCATCCAGAACCACCGGAGGACGGGCAGCAGCGTTCTCTTGATTAACGGTGGTAACTCTCTGCGATCCCCAACCCACCTGCTAAGTGTGGGGATTATGGCAACCCCTCCCTAGTAAGGGGGAGGCTTTCGTCCAGTAGTGGACGTCTTATGGCTGGCGATGATGATTCCACTTCCATTCAGCTAAAAAATGTATTGCGGAGTCTTGTTTTATAACTAATTATGAAACAGCGAAGAAAGTATTTTTTGCGTAGCTAGTTATGAAATTTTAGTTACGAATGTGGATGAAGGGGTATTGCGGTGCCCAAGGGGATAAATAAAATCTTGGTTCTAGACAAGAGTGTCGTGACGTCACATTGTAGAGTGCATCAGGCAACATGTCAGTCAAACGCAAGTCTTTATACAATGCATAAAATAAAGTACTTTTTGAAAAAATATATTTGATAACCCTATATCTGAACCTTCAAGGTTGTTTTTTTCTCCAAGTCCCGTAAGCAACCTGTTGATTGTAATTGTTGTAGTCATTGTTCCCCAGAGAGATAAAAGCCGCAACAAGCTTTTGTGTTTAATTAAAATTTTGCTCAGTTCATGAGAATTCTCGAGGGTAATGATATAGGAAAGTACTTTTTAAATGTGGAAAGCAATGTGGATCGGTGGGAAGTTCGCATTCGTGGATTTTTTGGAGCATGACCTTTGTGGTATGGCAACTGCCGGCTCCAACGGAAGACCAGCGCCGGTTGTAACCAACCGGCACCATGCTGAGTGGGGGCCGTTTTGCGGCAAAAGACGAAAGATTACAATTTCTTGTTTTTCATAATTTCTTTTGTTTGTGTGCTATGTTTTTTGTCGCAAATAAACTATTGTCTATTGTCAACATTACTTGTGTCAGTTACATACAGGTTACCAATTATAATATAAAACGTAGGCCTAAAATAGGACAAAATTAAATATAGCACCTGATTGCTTCAGCTACTGGATGATGTTGTCACTTTTTTACTCCGGTGGTATAATATTTATTTTATTTATTTATTTTATACACAAAACAGAATACACTCTTACATTTGCATGTTATAGGTTACAATTTAATGCAAATATACTGGCTGATAGATAAATATGAGGCAGAAATGGACGGAACTGGACGAATGTACAAAGCGCGATGTCAAAAACAAAGAAGGAAAAACAAGGTTACACTCGACACTTGGAGCAATAAGACGCTAAAGTCTCATCACTTGGGGATTGGGGCTTTTATGACTTGGACTTGACAATTACATAGTTCGCTTTACTTTGACTGTTACTTATTTGACTCTAGATACCCAAAGTAACTACAAGATGACTTCAGCGACAATGTTAAGATGAATGGACGGGAAATAAGCGCACGGATTTTGAAGACTATAAGTTGAGCGCCGGCTCTCCACTCGCTTCAGTCATACTCTGCCTTTGTGACATGCGAGCCGTACGATACGACAATACAAACTTCTAATACATGTACATGTGTTTTGTCATGTAGCAATTAGATTCGCTATCTCTATTTTCCGGCAAATCTAATATGCATACTTTTAGCCAGGTATGCTTGATTGTGTCTTGTTAATTTTGATCGATTTGCAAGCACTGGGCCCGTCCATTCCACTATCACCGTCGCTGGATGACTTAATACATTTTAATTAAATTTTGGTATCTAGTTAGTCACTGGCAAATGCACAAAGTGCATTTACCCTTTGCAGAGTAAAAAAAAAAGTACCTCAGATTAAAAAAATTAAGTACTTACACCGGTCATCATTATTAACGTGCCTGTCAATATCTGTTGTTATTTATTAGTTACTAACCAATTAGAACTATTTGTCAATCCACCCACCATTAACAAAATTAGCGTCTTTCAAGATTAATTTACTAATACGATAATGAGTTGGATTACAAATCATTTTAACTATTTGTGTTATAGTACCTAGCTCTTTATATGGCACGTTTGAAAAAACAACAATAGACGGCTAATCAGCCGTTTAAGTTTTATTGAGCGCTCTCTCTTTCGCACAATGCAGTATTAATTTGATATCTTTAGCTCGCTCTTGCTCAGCGGTTTCAGCCATATGATTATGCAAGCTACCCCGCGAGGCGTTATAAAAGTCTATCCACTTTTTTTATTCCTCGAAAACGAAATAGAGGTATCCATAATTTAGCTTTGTCACGTTTCTGCGCAGAGGAAAGACAATTGGTCCTCGGGGCCAGCGACAATGATAAAATTATTGGACGGAAAATAAGCGCACCGATTTTGAAGACTATACATTGAGCGCCGGCTCTCCACTCGCTTCACTCTTATTCTGCCTTTGCGACATGCGAGCCGTACGATACGACAATACAAACTTCTAATACATGTACATGTGTTCTCTTTTTGTCATGCAGTAATTAGATTCGCTATCTCTATTTTCCGGAAAATGTAATATGCATACTTTTAGCTAGGTATGCTTGATTGTGTGGTCTTGCTAATTTTGATCGATTTGTAAGCGCTGGGCCCGTCCATTCCATTATCACCGTTGCTGCTCGGGGCATCATAAATGGGTAAATATTTTCATTAATAATTTTAGTGAGTGTTTTACCAATTCTTTAAGGTTCATAGAATCCTCACTTTGAAGAGTAAGCAAGTAATCGGCAATGTTTTTAGCGTTGAAGTTGTCTATAGGCTGCGGTGATCTCTAACCTCAGATATGAGATAAGATAAAGATCATTTATTTGCATAAAACAGGGTTGGTTTTATACAATTTGTGCACAAAAGATGTCAAATATAAAAGTGTCTTACAGAGCTAGCATGTTGTGCCGATTAGGCGTACAAATGTCAGATAGAAATGTGAGAAACAATTATTGTTTCTCTGATCTGAACCTCTTAAAATCATGAGGCCCACTTGCTTGCTTGCCCCTCTCTTATAGATAATAATAATTGTCAAGCTAACATGTTTGATATAATTTACGCCTGATACATACAGCGCAACTGATAATGGCAACATCATCCTTTGTCAGTGATAAAAATAATTAATGCAGAACTTGATTGACTGATGTGCCATATAAAGTGGTAGATACTGTAAAACAGTTCACTTAAATGTCGTCGGTAGCGGCGAAAGTCGCCGAAGGCGATCGGTAATTGTCGGGAATACCCGAGCGCGCCCGAAGTTGCCCGAGGCTAGCTCGGGATTTGATAGACGTTAATTGTTCTAGAAGGCTATGGTAATTATAATTAACTACATTGTAATAAAAAAGCTGCATTTTATTTTGATCCGAATGTTACACGTCTTCAGGAACAAGAGCCAGGAGCGCAAGCTTTTTATAATAAAGTTATACTCTCTGGACCAAACTCATCAGAAAAGCCACTCAAAGAAAGGAAAGATACATTGTGAGCAACAGCCCTAAGACAGAAGATCAATGGAAAAAAAACGTATGTATAATTATATAGTTTGAGCACCGTTATCCTTCTAGGATATCATTGTGCTCATCATTATGAACAACTTTTACTATTGGGCCAACCCTGAAACCAAAAAAAAAAACAGCTGTTCCTTACAAAAAGGTTCATCGATCTTGGACAAAATGTATGGAACAGCTTTTTTTTTCGTGATTTTGGGGTTGGCCCCATAGTAAAATATGTTCATAATGATGAATACAATGATATCCTAGAAGGATAACGGTGTTCAAACTAACACCCGGTATATTTCTACTAGGTTTATATAAATAGTATTATGATACACTGTTTTAAACTATCACGGTTGTTTACTAAAGAGCAAGCACAACAGCACACAACACAACACAAACACAACACACAACAACATAATCACGGTAAATATCCCGTTAATAATAATAGAACTTTAGTATTATGATAATTATGTATTCTTTATTTATTTATATGTGCGCCACCGACCTAATACTAAAGGCTTAGGATACCATACGCAGCTGGCCTATTGGTACAAGTTTCCTATACTTCCTTGTATGAACTAGGCCAATATGTCCAACCAAAGGTTGCATGGGAGAAATCGCACAAGATGATGAGGCCGTCATTGTACAGCTTATGTATCTACCATGATTCGTTTTTACTGTGTACAACAAAGATGTATTGCATTGTGTTTTAGTACGACTGTTAATTCCTACGGTTAATTCTATGACGTAATGAAAAAGACTTGGGCACATTCCCACACACACTTGGCCCATTGGTGAAACTTTCTCATACCTCTCTTGTGTATATCTACTAAGCCACGTGATATGCCTTTAGAACAAAAAAGAAATAATACGCTTTAAAAAAAAAACAACAACCGACTTCACCTCGAATACCTGGATGACATCTTCATATTTTTTAGTAATTTTGATTTAAAAACCAAACTATTGAACCGGTTTTGATAAAATGTATATGGGACCTTTGAAGTATTATATAACAAACAAAAAAGAATCACTAAAATCAGTTCATAAATGGCGGAGTAATTGCGTATCATACATCGAATCAAATTGAGAACCTCCTTTTTTGAATACGGCTGAAAATAATTATATATGTTATAATGCCAGTCCTTTCTCGATACTAATCTCGCATAAAAGCTAAACTCGTAAAGGTAAGAATGAGCACCGAGGATAGAAAACTTACGATGAAATTACAATTCGAATAAAATTAATAGGCATCTGACACACCGGCTGAAAAGCTTGCAGACTAGCTGGCAATATTTAGTTTACTGACAATAATTTTAAACACTATAAATTAATTATTTTTAACCTAATGAAACCCCTTTATACATTGTTTTTAAACAAATAAAAAAATATGTTCACCCAAACGTTGTAATGTAACGTATCAAGTTTTATGTAAATCGGATCAACCAAGGGTTTGTAAGTTAGTAGAAAATAAAGGATAAACCTTTATTTGAAAATAAAGGTTTATAATAAGAAGACGTTTTTCGATACTAGTGCAACTTAATTATGAAATGACAAATCAAATTTAATCGATGAGATTACACAGAGTTGCTATAATTTCTGCTAGTATTTCTGTAGTGGTAGGACTCTACTGCTGAGTCCGCCTGAGGATGTACCACACCTTTGCCAGTTATTCAATCGCCAAGCAGGAGTGTGCAAGAATTACTGTGATCCGGTTTGAAGGGAAATGTCTTAAATGTCTTCTTCTTGAAAGAAATTACTGGGTATAAAGAGATTTAAGATCTGATATATCAGGATGATGAGCGCAGTGCAGTGCGGCGTAGGATTGGCGTGACGCATACCACCAAGGGAAAGTCTCGCCTCTCGAAAGTCTGCTCGTCTCGTCACTTCACCGTATAATATATATATATATATATATATACACATTAATATTTATGATAGTAATTGATAAATAGCTTCCGTATTCTGAATCCAATCGGAAAGGTTTCGAAAACTACCTATCTATCACAATCATTCTAAATCCAAATTTGAGGTATCACCAAAGAGTTTATTTGAAAAAAGAGTCTTTCCACTCTTTTCCCTGAATCAATTTTCCCTGAACAAAAAGTTCAAGTTATTGGTACATTCGATGCTATACACAGAGCATGCTAATAAAACTCAACATCCGTGTGTCATATCTCCGCCGACAGAGAACGGTGTAAAAAACTAATGTTATTTGTCCCCGGCATAGCAGTTATACTTTTCATACGACAATTAAAACCAAGACGCACTTTAAAGCACCGGCTTGTATTATTCTATTTTTAGCTTTATAGCGACGCTGAGCCAGGCCTATGAGCTTTTACTTAAAAAAATATGTATTATTTAAGTCATATGCCCGAATAATATAATTTAATATTTACTACGACGACTGACGACTTAAAGAAAATGAACATAGTTTTGCAAATAAATTAAAAACCTTGTTAATAAAAAATGCTATTATTCCATACAAGACTTTCTAAACGACAAACCTTTATAGCATTCAAGCAGAAAAAAGATCCGCTCCACACTAAATTGCCATACCCTCATTTAGGTCACTATGGTATTATGTTATAAATATTAGTATTACATAATCCATAATGTGCAATAAACGATTTGACTTTGACTTTTGACTTTGACTAATTGTTTTATTTTGGAAACTGGTGTTTCTTATATTTTTTCATATAAATTTGGTTTACTCTGACCAGCGACAGTGATAATGGAATGGACGGGCCCAACGATTGCAAATCGATCAAAATTAACAAGTCAACACAATCAAGCATACCTAGTAGTATGCATATTACATTTGCTGGAAAATAGGGATAGCGATTCTAATTACTGCATGACAAAAAGAGAACACATGCACATGTATTAGAAGTATGTGTTGTCGTATCGTACGGCAAAGGCAGAGTATGACTGAAGTGAGTAGAGACCCGGCGCTCAATATATAGTCTTCAAAATCCGTGCGCTTATTTCCTGTTCATTCATCTTATCATTGTCGCTGGCCCCGAGGACCAATTGTCTTTCCTCTGCGCAGAAACGTGACAACGCTAAATTATGGATACCTCTGTTTCGTTTTCGAGGAATAGTGGATAGACGCCGCTCTGAGTCGCTGACTCTGACTATATTTTTTATCACAGCCAGTGACCTTTCTCAAGGAGTGAAAACAGAGGGCCCCGCACGGCCTCGTCTTGCGTCACTCTGATGATCTACATGAATAATGCAATAGAATTCAAGCAAAAAACTTTAATTGTTTGTTCTAGTTGTGATAATAATTATACACATATACAGCCTTACCTAAAATAATCTCGATTCTCTTAGTCACTGCTTAAACTTCTCTGTCTTGTTCTTGCATGTTACACTTCACGTCAGAGAGAAGATGGCAGAGCATCACTAACGGTTTAGAAGATTTTTTTAAGTAAGACTGATAGATATCAATAGGGAGACAAAAGTCAGTGCAATAATAATTGTTAGCTGGTTAGGAGTTTTTGGATCTTCCGTACGCGGACGAAGTCGCGGGGACCTCTAGTTCTACATATTAAAACTTTGATTCCACCCGTACTTATACATTTAAAAAAGAAATACTGCGAATACTTAACATTTCCTTTGCAAAAGAACGTCGCAACACCAACAAACGCGGCAAACCTGTAAGATTAGCTGGCAATTTCTCAAAATGACACATGCATTCATCGTTTAGTTAAAACAAACAATGAAATATTGTCGAGAATTACCAGCGATACTCGGTAAAAACCGGTAAACACTGGAATTTAATCTGGGAGATGATAGTGGGGTAAAATTAATTGTTTGTGACCATAATCTTAATTGCAAGAGTTAGCTTGGAAGGTAGCCTGAGCAAATTCTGAGATACCTTAAAGTTCAGACAATTAATTTTGTTGACAAAACCAAGTAGATAAACATCAAACAAAGTATCCTTTGGGTGATTTGTTTGTTTTTGGTTTCACCTGCAAGACAAGATAATTATTACCTACTTATTTACTGTTCTAAATAAAGATTACATTCTTATTATATTCATTTTTATCAACTGACTTCAAAAAAGGAAGTTCTCAATTCGAATGTATGTATGTTTTTTTTATGTATGTTACGTGATTACTCCGCCTATTATGAACTGATTTTGATGATTCTTTTTTTTTTGGTAGGTAATACTTCTGAGATGGTCCCATATAAATTTTATCGAAATCGGTTTAGTAGTTTGGTTTTTAAATAAAAATTACTAGAAAAAATGAAGATGCCATCCAGGTATTCGAGGTTGAAAACGGTTTTTTTTATAAAGCTTATTATTTACTTGTAGTTCTGTAAAGTTATTCTTTTATGTAATTGAAAAAGAATTGTTCCCTAAAACAGCATATTATGATAAAATACTATAGGGGAACGTGGGCTACGGCCACGGGTGGGGTATGGCCCATGTGCCCCTCCCTAAAATAATTCCTGGATCCGCCCTTGCATGTATTTGACCAAAACTAGACATCGGTAAGATGCTCAAAGGGCGATGACAAAACATTAGAAAAAAACACAAAGTTCAGTAGAGACAAGCATGAACCTGATTAAAGAGCTAAATCCTCCAAGACCTGAATAGAGAGTTCCACATCTTCAAGGAAAACAACGGTTCCAAAGAGGTTCTAAGTTTAAAAAATCTGCAAAGCTAATTCAAAATAGTTTCCCATCCATCAATCTACAAAGTCTGTAAGAGGATCGATCGACAATCACAAGAAGAGTCAAGTGGACACAACCAACCGCATTCTAACCCCAACGCGGAACCGCAACAACAGTTAACCAGCCTACCTGTTCGACCACAATGGCATCTAGTATCGTATAAAAATATCAAGTCGCTTCACTGAGCCTTATATGCAGTACAATGGCCGACGTGCTTTGCGGGACAGCGGACGTACGACGTAAATGAATAGTTCTGGCAATTTATTGCACATCTTTATTAGTTTCACGTGTAAATAAAAGTATGAAACATGACATCTATACAAAAAAAAACGACTGCCATGCCAAAAAAATAACTAATAAAAAAACTATTCACTGCCGCCTTTTTTTTTACTACAGCCAATGTCAGTTTGGTTGTTCTAAGAATTCTAACGATATCCCAACATCCAAATCTGTTACGGCATTTAGAAGTTATATTGGAAAAATTAACTCACATACTTACAATCAACCCTGAAATCACTACACTTCTTTTTTGGGCGATCGTGGCATAAACATCTTCATCGACAGCCGGAAGACGTCCACTGCTGGACGAAAGCCTCCCCCTTAATAAGGAGGGGTTGCCATAATCCCCACGCTTGGCATGCGGCTTGGGGATCGCAGAATGCTCACCACCGTTAAAAGAGCACGCTGCTGCCCGTTCTCCGGCGGTTCTGGATGCAGTTTTAGGACATACCAAGGTCCAATAAAAATCTTTGAAGTAAATATTAACATTACCAATACCTAATTTATTAAAAGAGTGCTTGTTAAATTAAATCACTAAAATAATAAGAGTGACGGACTCATGTTACGAAAAAAGCGTAAAGTGTAAAGTTTTAGTTTGAGTCTTGAATCGCGCAAATGATATTTTGTGTTCCCGTTGAACTAATATTAGACGATTCTTACTGGTAAGGTAGCAATAGTATACAGTTGTTCTGGATTTACACACTTATTATATGTATAGATAGATAGATAGAAGACAGAAGATAGAGATATGTGTGCACTTGTTTTGGGACAGTTACCTGTCCAAATTCAGTAAATTGTAACATTGCATTTTTTTTGAAATTATCCTGTTTTGTGTCTAATAAAATAAATAAATTACATTCAGTGACGAGCGTCTCATGAGGCAGCTATCTAGCCAGAAGATGAAACGGGAAACTCTACAGCAGCTATAAGTTGAATTTGGGCTCATTTGGATTGTTTAAATGAGACCCATACCAAATCAACAACCGTCATTTAACTTTTGCACACTGTAAAATGAAGTGCGATAACTAACGTCATTAAGCAGTAGTGTGCAAGCATTACTGTGTTTCGGATTGAAGGGCAATGTTACCAGAAAAAATACTTGGCATGAAGAGATATGACATCTAATACCTCAGGGTGACGAGCGCAGTGCAGTGCGGCGCAGGATTTTGTTCGCTAATTCATAATCTGGTACTAGTCATGTAGGCTGGCATGATGCTTACAACCAGGCAAACATTTCACACGTCTTGTCACTCCATAGTAAAAAATATTTTTCGAAGACTTTTTATACCTGATATCGTCGTCAGCCATAAGACGTCCACTGCTGGACGAAGGCCTCCCAATAGAGGGGTGTTGCCATAATCCCCACGCTTGGCAGGCGGCTTGGGGACCGCAGAATGCTCACCACCCTTAACCAAAAGGACGCTGCTGCCCGTCCTCCGGTGGGTCTGGTTACAGTTTAAGGACATACCCAGGTCCGATACCTGATATATCTAGCCATAAACCATTCAAAATAATTATGTATTTTGAATGCGAAACCACGTTACGTTCTCAGGGATTGCGTGTTGCGCGGAGAAACGCGAAAATCACTATTTATTGTCTAAGTGACGAGCCATAAATCGACGGACATCTTGACGTTGCCCATTGTCCGCCATCTTGCTTTTATTGGCCAGCGTATATTGAATACCGCCTTCGCAATTGTTGCGATAATGCGTTTGCATGATGTTCCTGTGTATTTAAAATTCAATTTGTTTGAATAGTTTGTGAAAGGGTTTGTCTTTACTATGTTTATGTTATTGAATGGCTTTCACATTAGAAAAGGAAGATTACTGTTATTATAATAACTGTGAATGATTCTACAATGATTCTATACTCTGTTCGCTGGTCATTGGTCGCAGATAACGAACATAGTTATTACCGTCATAGCTAGTACCGTCCTTTTCACTTACATACAATTGTGCAAGAGAGAGCGCCCTATATTAGACATTCTCAGCGAACACGGTGTAGTTTTTATTACTTATGGTTTACTTATGAAGGAGGGAGAGGTGCTAAATCCTCCAAGACTAAAAGTGCTTGACGGAACTGTTTTTTTCTGTCTTTCTGTAAAATTATTTGATGGGCCAAATACGGTGGTCAAATTTATTTAAGTTTATGAAAAAAATACTATTATTGCAAAATATCTATCTATCTATATATATAAAAGGCTCCTGACTGATTGACTGACTGACTGACTGGCAGACAACGCGCAGCCCAAACCGCTGGTCGTACAGACTTGAAATTTGGAGGGTGTATTCGTCTCGATGCGTAGGGGTGTACTAAGGATTTTTCGAAATTCGACTCCTAAGGGGGGGAAAAGGGAGGGAAACTTTTGTATGAAAGTCCTTTGATTTTGTACTTTTAGTCACGAAGATTTGGATAGTTAATTTAAAACAAAAAATTCTGTTTAAAAAAAATATGACAGGGACGATTTAAGGGAAAGGGAAAGGGGGGATGGAAAGTTATATGGAAAGTTCTTTGTTTTTGAAGTTATAGTGATGAAAATTGTTATTTGGGTAGTTCATTCAAGGGGGGGGGGGGGGGTGTTTGTAAAAAACGTGGTGAATTTTGGGAACGGGCCGACTTTCTTCCGTCCACAGACGAAGTCGCGAGCAACCTCTAGTATAATATAGAAAAACTTTCGTGATATGAAAAAAGCTTATCATATTAAAAAAAAAAAACAATTAAAATTATGTCGCATGTCGCATGTATGAAAGATAATCACTTGAAAACAGCTCGACGTTTTAGCTGATTTTTACACGACTGCCCAAAAAAAAGAGTAAAATCTTTTCAAGTTTCATGTATGTACGTAAGTGTGTTTCTTTATTCTACCATAACTTCTTTCTAAATGAACAGATTTGGATGTAAAAAGTATAGTTAGAATCCCTACATCATCACGAGTGAAATTGCCGCTATGGACCAGTTATACCATTAAATTATTCCTTTAATGGTACTATTTGACTACCTAAACATTACTAGAACAAAAACATTTTCAGGCCTTATTTAAACATATCTTGTTTATTATTGTTTTCGTAATTATCTTGACAAGGTTTGTGTGGAAAAGAAGTAGTCAGCGACATTCGGATTTTTGTTAAAAATCTTTTCAATCTAGGCCCAAATGTTAAAGAAGTTTAAAAGTTCTGACTGTCCGCAAAATAAGTGCAATAAAGAGGAATCTGCGCAATGCACTAAACAGTGTCCGCTAGCCTCACTTGAGAGCTAGTTTCCATTCCAGACTAGATGCGTTTATCATCTTCGACACCACCAGGCAAGCTGTGATCAAAAATCAAGCCTGTCAATAATTACTAATGCTTATATAATTTGTTTCATTTGTATGTATTTGTAATTATGTGTACTTTGCTAACCTCAATGGGGACAACGGAAAGGAAATTGTATGACTTCCTTATTATGGGGACAGCGTCAATGGGGACAACGGGAAAACACCATAAAAAAAACTTTATTTCTATAGTAACTTGTGATTGTGAAATGTTTGTATGTGATTGTGTGAATAGTACAACTTTTCAAATGTAAAGTTATCGCTATTTCGAAACTGTAAGCCGATCCTAAGTGCGGTCCGCATAAAGCTACAGGACACATTGTTGCAAAATAGCAAGTAAATAATGTAAATCCAATGTATCTAGGTTCATAATAGGTATTGTGTTTGCAAATGTAATCTGAATAGGAACTTTTATCGGTGGACGCATTAAGGAGGAATAATTAATATTGGTGAATACATTCATGGGGCACACTAATTAGGGCAAAATAATAGAACAACGAAATAGATTTTAATCTTACAGAGCTGAATTATTGACATCTTTTCCTAAATAATGTACTTAGAAAATACAGACTGGAATGGGTAACTATACAACTATATACTATAGTCCTAATCAGTTAGCATCATTTTAAGGGCATATTCTGTACGTCAAAACAAACAACTTTTACTATTGGGCTAACATTGAAATAGCAAAAAAAAACAGTTGTTCCATACATTTGGCCAGAGTCGATGATCTTTTTGTATGGAACAGCTGATATTTTTATTTTTTTTCGCAATGTTGGTCCCATAGTAAAAGTTGTTTGTTTTGACGTACAGAATATGCCCAAAAGGATGCTAACTGATTAGGACAACCCAGTATACGGGGTGCTAGTTTGAACACCGTTATCCTTCTAGGATATCATTGTACTCATCATTATGAACAACTTTTACTATGGGGCCAACCCTCAAATCACGAAAAAAAAACATCTGTTCCATACAAAAAGGTTCATCGATCTTGGACAAAATGTATGGACCAGCAGATATTTTTTTCGCGATTTCAGGGTTGGCCCCATAGTAAAAGTTGTTCATAATGATGAGTACAATAAAATCCTAGAAGGATAACGGTGTTCAAACTAACAGCCTGTATACCCATATTTTTTCCCCAAAATTGGAAAAACATTAGAAAACTCAATTATTGTACTTAGTTTCCTTCGATCTGTAAATACCTGGACTTTATTTGCTTATTCAAAATTATTCACTCGCAGATTGATTCTTATTCTCTTCTTTCTAATATAAACTTTAATACCAAACCAAAATCTCGCTACCCCCACACAGGAATCTTTTCGCTTAAGGTATATACAAACAACACCTCTTTATATAACCCTCTGGTCAGGATGTGTCGCCAATACAACGATATCCTAGTAGACCATCATAGTTCGATAGATATATTTAACTTTAAACTAACTAAATTTAAACGTGATATCTTGGCCGTTTTGGTAAAACAGAAACAGCATTGATGAGTTGCTTGTTAACAACTACTTTTTATTCTTTTTAGCATGTCACCTGTCCTAACCGTAATCCTTTAAATGTTCTTTTAATATATATATATATATATATATTTTTAATTGAATTATTATAACTGCTTATGTTTGATTGTGTAATTACAATACTACTTAATATTTGATTGACTTATAGATGTAGGTACCTACTGCTTCTATGTTGTTCATGTTGTGTACACATTTATTAAGGAATGCAATCTAGAACAAATTATTTGTAACCTATACAATGCAAATGTAAAGACTGTATTCTGTTTTGTGTATCAAATAAATAAATAAATAGCACTTAATTTCAAATAATAACGAAGATAGAATTAGCGTGTAATTTTAGCCTATAATATTCTCGCTGCGTAATGAATAAAGCAACGAATGAATATTCCGTCAAACCAATAGTTTATGTAGAGTTATTTTTTGCAGGGCGTCTATGACCCTAATTTATTTTTATTTTTATCCTTAATTTAATCTCCTTGATTGCATCCCTGTTCATGATAGAAGGCGCGTTATCGTCGATTTTAACATAATCATCAGTCGTCGTTTTTATAGCCAATCCGAGCTTGCGTTCTCATCTCGAGTTCTCAATACTATCTTTTATGAGAACTAGTCCTGAAATAGCTAAGTTAGAAATGAATACAAAATACAGTGATGGAACAAGTACCACGTACAAATATACAAATAATATACACACATTCAATCATGCCATTTTCATCCTGACGCACAAGTTTTAGGTGGGTAGGTTCTTATTCATTGTCATGAGTTCTATAAGTTTTTTTTTCAAATAGGTTTGCGTTTGCCCACATTCTGCCTGATGTTAAGCAAGGATGGGGTCTAGGATGGAGCACGCTTACCTAGAAGGAACCTTTTCACTCTGGATTTGAAGACGCCCAAGTTGTACTTTTCGGGAAACATCGGCAGAGAGTTCCACAACCTCGTAGTGCGAATAAAAAAATTGGATTCAAAGCGTTTTGTGCGTCGTCGTCAGCCATAAAACGTCCACTGCTGGACGAATGCCTCCCCCTTTATAGAGGAGTGTTGCCATAATCCCCACGCTTGGCAGGTGGCTTGGGGATCGCAGCATGCTCACCACCGTTAACCAAGAGGACGCTGCTGCCCGTCCTCCGGTGGGTCTGGTTGCAGTTTAAGGACATATCCAGGTCCAGGTCCATTTTGTGCGTACGTGGGGAATATCCACAATGTTAGGGTGACGCTTTGGATGCGTGTGTCGCCGTCCGGTAATAAAAAGGGGCAGGTGTAATTAAGTTGCGTAATTCTTTCATGCCTGCTCGTCAGTTGCAAATACTTTTGAACTGATCTTTCTTTAAAGCGTCTTCAATCTGGTCGAAATATACTCCGAATCTTACCTTTTGCCCACTCGTACTTGTTTCATTAATTTATTTCTTCCATCATTGACCAGTGAGCGAAATGAACGGAGCGCGACCGACGTATTTGTCGGATATTTTGATTTTGGTATTTCCTACTCGCGTACGGGACCTGGGCAATGGGCATGTCCTAAACTGCATCCATAATCACCGGAGGACGGGCAGCAGCGTCCTCTCTGTTAACGGTGGGGAGCATTCTGCGATTCTCCAAGCTGCCTGCGCCATGCGTAGGGTGCGTAGGGATTATGGCAACCCCCCTATTAAGGGGGACTTCGTCCAGAAGTCGACGCTTTCTGGCTGATGATGATGACTTACGTACATTATCTACAGTACATACATAGGTTCTACAATTTCTAATAGTTTTTAACCGTTAGCAATTTTTTATATTTCCCCCAAACAGGTTCGCAAACTACTAATGTTTTTTAATTGTTTTTAATTAAGAGTATCTCATTATTGTTAACACAATCCAGCTGAATAAAGATGCAGGGCATTTTAAGTAGTAAGTAATGAGTTAAATAAATAATCAAACCATCCGGGTTTCCGTATGTTAATTAAAAATAAATTTAAACTTCAATACGTTGGGTCTTGTTTAAAAATATGTTGTGATCTCAGATTAGAATTTTAAATATTGAAGCAAGTTAGTTTATATAAACGAAGAAGTTAATAATTAATTTATATAAACGAGAAACCTAAATTACAAAATTTTATAATCTTGCGTTTAATGCGAAATGTTGACTATCACTAGAAGTTGGCAGCGTACTCAGCATGCTGGCGGCATTGCCACGCTGAATGGCAATACTAATGCAGTGGGCCAAATAACCGCCAGAATTTTGATCATGTATCGCGTCGACCAGGCGCTCCAATACATTTTTGAAAAGAAGATGATTTCTCGGTCCCCACGGGCCCAATGTCTCCACACCAAACGGGTGAAATATGTAACCACTGCCGAGGTTAGTATATTTGCGCCGATTGTGCTGCCGAAAATTGTGGTTATATTATCGTTGTTCAACTATGTGTAGACGTGGTTTTATGGATTGAATCTTATATTAGGTTTCCTGTGATTAAACATACGGCTAAACAACATAACCATAACCCCTGACAAAGGGCTACGACGAAAAAACAAAGGGCCGTAGTTAAGTGCAGGGCAACCGGGGCATAGCAATATGCTGGACAATGGCCAATTAACGCTGGCCACAATTAAATCAGACGAGCTGTGGAGACCGCCAAGGAATTTACAGAGACGTTATTAGCGTAAATGGAATGCAAAAATGTAAGGCTCTTTTTTTGCATATTCGTATGGTTTCGCTTATGAACATGATCGACTTTTAAAGGATGTTCTTAAATCCTTACAACACTGGGATTTAAGTTTTTTTTTAAAGCCTTCCTGTGTTAGTTTTTTTATCGGTTTGGGTATTGGTTTTGGGGTTTTCATTAATTCCACGTGCTTGCAAAGTGTGGAACTGTGGTAAGGTCTTTTGTCCTGATAAGGGCCTATGTTGAAAAAAAAATGCTTTTTTGAGTATAATTATTTATTTATCTTATTAAGTATACCTACACTTATACAAACTGGGAGCCACGGATAGTCCGTTATGCCGGGGCTGCATGCAGGACAATGAAACCGTAGAGCATGTGCTGTGGCAGTGCAAAGTCACAGAACCAACAAGAATTGCTACCGGATTGCATGAGGCAGCTTTATCTCCGCAACAGCTTGTACGCTTCTCATTATTATCATCATTAACATGTACACTTCCATCTAACCCACTGGAGTTACTATGCCAGCGGCCCAGAGCATCGCTCCGTTATTTCAAGGAGCTGGGTTGGCTCGGGTAGACGCTGGCGGGGGAAATGCACAATACACCCCTAGCGGGACGTCAGTGCAGGACTTATCGCCCCCACGTTGAATAAGAATAAGTATACCTATGCGTTAGAGTTTAAACATTTATGTATATTATTTTAAACTCAGTAGTCTAGTATCCCTCAATTGCAAAAAACGATTATATCAAATTTTCTCCATAGATAAATTCACCGAAAAACCCTTGGTTTACACATTTTCCACTTTATCTTTGTTACCCTGATGCACGTTCAAGTGATTATTACACTATCGGTTAAGATTTTATAATTTCTAGTATCACTCAATACAAAATAGTGATTGATTTCCAAATTTTATTGCAATCAGTAATTTAGTGCGACGTCGTGTCTGTAAACGCCTGTTATTTAGTGATTTCCACGTATTGGACACGATCTACCAAGTGGATGCCTAGCATGGCTCTTGCTATGGAGTGGTTACACCATCTCTATGCAAATCCCGTAATAGTCTGATAGTATCCGCCTCCCACGCGTATCCCGAAGTATTGTTCCGCTCAATCGAGCCAACTTATTATTACAGATAATACCTTATTTATTAACAGCATCCTCTGCTACGGACAATGCGCTGGTTGTTAATGAAATCTATTTTAATGTGTTAGCTGCTTGCGAACTAAGCCAAGCTTAGGGATGCTTTACGATTTTATTACTGTACTTAAATGCAGCGACGGTGATAATGGAATGGATGGGCCCAGCGCTTGCAAATCGTTCAAAATAAATAAGTCGACACACAATCAAGTAAAAAAAGCATAAGCTAAAAGTATGCATAAGTATCACATTTGCCGGAAAATAGAGATAGCGAATCTAATTACTGCATGACAAAAAGAGAACACAAGTATTTGTCTAATTGCTCCCAAATCTCGAACATTCCCGAGCATTGACGAAGGACTCCCGAAGTCTCTCTGTCTCGTAACATTACGATCGTCTCAAAATGGCGATTACTCTAACATATTTATTGAAATTAATTGCAGTTGTGACAAAATACAGTGATTAATAATGTGTATTTACTTACGGAATGTGATCCCCACATTTTTATTGCGAATATTATTAGTTTTTTTACAATTAGGGAATGCACAAGAAGGCATAATTTGGATTTATTTGTATTGTTGTATCGTACGGACCGCATGTCGCAAAGACAGAGTATGACTGACGCGAGTGGAGAGCTGGCGCTCAATATATAATCTTCAAAATCCGTGCGCTTAATCCATTAATTTTTTCACCGTCGCTGCTTAAATGATATTAAACCAAACATTTTGTTCATGTACAACTCCCTTTAAGGGAGAGTCCTTCGTCCAGCAGTGGACGTCTTCCGGCTGTTGGTGTGATGATGTTGTTTATGTAGAGGTAGGATTCTATTGCGGAGACCGCCTGGGAACATACCATACTTTTGCCAGTTATTCAACTGCCAAGCAATACAATAGCAAGTTTCGGGTTGAAGGGCAATGTTTACCAGAGAAGTAACTGGGCATGAAGAGATTTGACATCTAATATGACGAGTCTGGGTGACGAGTGCAGTGCAATGCGGCGCAGGATTTTGGTCGAAAATCCTTCAATCTGGCAATGCTACTATTACGGGCAAGCGTTATGCCACCAGGAAACGACATCCTAGTGTAGCCACTCAATTGCGTAAAAAAAAATACCTACCTAATAATTGATAATACCAGTTTTATAAAAATGTTGCTTAACTTTATAAACATCACTTAATAAAAGCTAGCTACCGAAGAAAGTCCATATTTTCATCAAATTCGTTGGTATACACGCTTCCTGTAGCAAATTGCGATTGTGGTAATTTTGCGGCTGCTACCTGACTGATTTTAATTTCTGTGTAATGAAATAATGTGTGTGTGTAAGAAAAAATCTTCTTCTACTTCTTAATCTTTTGGAGAAACTTAGAGTCACGCAACGGGCAATAAAGAAAGCTATACTCGGAGTTACTTTGCGCGATAGAATCCGGAACGAGGATATTCGAACCAAAGTTACCGACATAGCTCGCAAGGTTTTCAAGTTGTAGTGGTAATGGGCAGGCCACATCGCTCGAAGAACTGACAACCGATGGGGAAGAAAGGTTCTTGAGTGGCGACCGCGAACTGGAAGACGCAGCGTAGGAAGGCCTCCCACAAGGTGGAGCGACGACATTGCAAAAGTCGCGGGCAACCGGTGGATGCAAATGGCAGGTTGTCGTACAGTGTGGCGGTCTAAGAGGGAGGCCTTCGTTCAGCAGTGGACGTCTCCGGGCTGATGATGAAGAAAAAAATCAGGCCACTGGTATTTCCTGATGGAAAACCTTAGAGGAAATCTGCATACGTCAGGAGAAGACATTCAATGGGGTGTATGAATCCAACAAATTACGACTGGGCCTGGGTGGTGGATATGGCCCAATTGCCCGTCGAGGGTAGGCCTATGCCCAACAGTGGGATGTGAGAGTGTTGTGAAATCTGTGGGCGGAAAGGCCGATGAAATGATACAGTTGCCTACATCCTGATTACGTTTCCACTTTCATTCAAAATCAACTTTGCTTCGCCTGACTCATAAGCATAAAAAAGTGTAGATATATACAGGGTTAGTTCTAATCAGTTAGCATCCTTTTAAGGGCATATTCTGTACATTAAAACAAACAACTTTTACTATGGGACCAACATCGAAATCGCAAAAAAAATGCTGTTTCATACATTTTGCCCAAGGTTATCGTAAAGAGCTCTAATCACACTCATCCATTCATTGACCTGCTCTAAGCACATTATCCAAGAATGTCATCCAGGATCCGTCCATCATAATAACTTCAAGCTAACTAACAATAAGGAAGGCATTACTTATATCTAAGGATAAAAACTGTAATAGGTTCCAGCAAAACTTGTCTCTGAAAGCCTTTTCTTTGAAACTAAAACATAATCATAATAATTAAATTTTACAATAAGCCCTGTTATCAGGCGGATGAAGCTACTGACTTGGCCATAATTTTGCTGTGAGAAATTCTGGAACCGCATCATATTCATCAACCATTGCTTTGTCCATAAAGTGATTTACAAGAATCCTTGAGTTTATCCTTCAATGAAAGTCGTGCATATTCAAAGTGTGTTGTGACTAGAGTTTAGAGTTGTGGTGGTGGAGATTAGTGTCAGACTAAGACGCCCTTTCCACCAGCGAGTAAACTGCATCAATATGATATACATATTATTTTATACTTACTGTTATACAGGGTTAGTTCTAATCAGTTAGCATCCTTTTAAAGGCATATTCTGTACATCAAAACAAACAACTTTTACTACGGGGCCAACAATCAAATCGAGAAAAAAAATATCAGCTGTCCCATACAAAAACTTCATCGACCTTGGGCAAAATGTATGGAACACCTGTTGTTTGTTTTGGTGTACAGAATATGCCCCTAAAATGATGCTAACTGATTAGAACTAACCCTGTATTTCGGAGAGTATGCTTCAGATCTGATGGTTACGTAAACAGCGTTAATTCGCGGTATCTGCGTAGAGGTTCTCTGTAGTATAAACAATACTACCTACTCAACACGAACTTGCCTCAGGAACGCTTCACCATTATGTGAATACCACAGGTGAACCTTCATGTTTCATGTTTCATGCTTCATGTTTGTAATGCCCCCATGCCCGTCATTCTACTATCAAACGGCCAAAAGCTCAAAAAGCGACATCGTTTCATGGTTGATGTTCCAAAAACTGGAACGAAACGATTTGATTCCACTTTTTTCTTTGTGTGAACCCCTAAACAATGGAGTGCGCTGCACGAGTAGATGTTTCCCGATAGATGCAAATGCACTTAGTGCGACGCTATAAACCTTTTTAGGAAAGTAGAAAAAAACCCCGAGATTTTCAGTACAGAGAGAAAAACATTGCGGGTACGCGGCAATGCGTTGCGGAATCGTGATTCGCAAAGATACATTGCTGGCGGGATCATCATTAACGATCATTAGTAACGTGTAGATTAGTAGAGTTATAGAAGCAGAGATGTGATCAAAAGATTTTTCCATAGAAGGACGCGTGATCGTGCGGGGAGGTGTAGGGTTGGCAGGAGGAGTTGTAAATTCCGCACATGGTGCTGCCATCTAGCAGAATTCAGGATAAGTTTTTAGCAAAGTGCTTTATCGACAAAATGGAGATCTCTTATAAACGCTAGATTTACTACTAGTGGCGCCATCTCTGGAGCTAGTTAAAAACATCAAGAAACGTTACATATTTCATAAACAAACCACAAAAAACACAAATAAAATTACATATGAATGAAATGAGACGCCAATCATGTCATCGGAATGTTTGCCTCGATATTATGTGCAAGAAAAAACGCAGCCACTCATTTTCTTTTCACTTTTACTGTGTAATAACACTAAAAGTCGTACATCTGTTTTGAAAGCCTGAATGACTGCTACGTGCGGGGCGGTCGCTCGCAGACTGATCAAATAAGTGTGACGTCACACAATAGCTTTCCGCAAATTTGTTCTACGGCCGTAAGTTCCTCATCGCAACTCCCTATTCTCCATATGAGATTACCCGACAACAAGGCTGTTAGTTGCGTAAGAATGCGAGACTCGCGCGTGGAGACGGCACCTCAGAACCAGTTAAGCAAATTATCTGCCTGGAATCAGTGAGTACACCTGCCGACCTGTCCGTGCGAATGTGTGCATTAGCTCATGATGCATTGTCTTGTATCTTGTATCAAGTGCGAGTACTAAGAACTTCGTGGCATAAAAAAGAGCATTGTTCGTTCCAAGAGAAACAAAGATGCTTTATACCTTGAGGCTTATTGTTCTGTAACTTATACCACAAAAGCGCATTGATGACCATTTTATGACACTGGACTTACTACGCGAACCAGCTTGGAGATTATCTCGCAAATTTTAGGACCTTTTCAACTATTTTTTTACCGACTTCAAAAAGGGGAGGTCCTATGTTCTACGGTATGTAAGTTTTTTAAAATGTTTGTTTACCGATTTCTCCGTCAATTGTGGACCGATTTCGAAATTTCTTTTTTTTATATGTACTTCTGAGGTGGTCCCATATTAATTGAAGTACGATAGTTTTTTTAAGTTCCTTGTTTCTTACTGTTTCCATTTTAATCGCTTTTCTGCTAAACATAACTCCATTACATACCTATATTAAAAAATAATATATAAATATACTAATCTCGTAATTGTTTGTTTTAGAAAGTTGATTTGAAAAGTTTATTGAATGTAAGATTTAATTTATATTAATGAACAGTTTGGATCGTGGTTTAAGGCGGGTAAATGACTGACTTAATCAATTCTAATAAACTGTTGTTACGAGATGTTGAAGTCTTAATTAAAAAGTTAGTTGAAAATCGTGAGAGAGAGAATGAACTTTGATGAAGATGTGTTCATTTGCTAATATAAAATAAATTTATACTCATTCGAAGATCTTTACACATAATTATTTCTTTTTTTTGCATAATATTTAATAGTCCGTAGAATTAATAAAATAATTTATTATTATTGTACACCCATTTAAGTATTCAATTTATAAATGAATAATTATTTTATAATGAATTAAATTTTCGTTATTTACAATATAAATACAGAAATTATAAATATTATAAAAAACTTAAAAACTTGTGTGCCGCCGGCAGCGGGGCAGGGCTCAAGCTGCCGGTGGTTAGGGCTGCAGAGTGAGGAACTTCCCGACAACGCATGCCGTGTCAAGGATCACTATCTTTTGTATCTGACCCTAGACCCAACCACCAAGCGAGAGCCTCTTGTACTCTTATTATTATTAATATAATTCAGTATGTTTGGAAATTATTGTAAAGAAAATTTAAATATAAGAAACTTATCGAGTAATACAGATAAAGAAAGGCTGTGTAATGCTCGTAGTTTCATCTATACAATCTGTAACAAAAACATTCATCAACATTACTGAAACCACTGAAGAGAGAAGTGAATAGAACGGAAATGTGACGGGCCGCGCTAGCCGGTATTGAGTGCAAATGCGCTTAATGACAATTCTACCAATATACATCTTTTAAAACTGAGAGTAGACTTTTGAGTATTCAAAAAGACAATTGAAATAGACGCGTAGGAAACTAAACCACATTTCATCGTAATTAGATCAATTTTAATCTGTTGGTCTGTTGCAAAATGGCATTTAGAGCGTTTTACTTCAAATGCGCGACCAATGATTGGCATTTTTTCGTCGTAGTTTCAATACAATTTTATGTGAAACTGGCGACAGCGGTTTTCCATACAGTTGCTTTACAACATTGTTTTGACAGCCGTTCTACCTAAGAAGTAGGGCTTTCGATTTTCTGTGACTGAAACGTATTTATGTACTCATAATTAAGAACAAGTTTTACTACGGGGTTAAACTTGAAATAGAAATAAAAACAGCTGTTCTATACAAAAAGTTCATTGACCTTGGACAAAATGTATGGAACAGTCGTTTTTTTTCGTTATTTCGGGGTTGGACCCATAGTAAAAGTTGTTCGTAATGATGAGTATATACATACACTTTAGTATTGTTGAACCTTTTTGTTACACATTTTTATCAAATCTCCGAATTAAAAACCCTTCGTACATTATTCCACTTGATCTAACAATACAAATAATTGCGTTTCTCCAAACCAATAACTTTAAATTAATTAGTTATGTATTATTCAGTCCATTATACAGTGCTCACGACTATTTCACATGTATTTTTAACATATTCGATTACAACGGGGTGTTTCTAGTTCGTTAGATATAGTTTTAATTAGGCAACATGCTGAGAGGCTGATTGAAAAATCTTTCGAAGTCGGAGTGTGTAGCGAGCCTTAAATTATTGTTTGGTTTCAAATGTATGGGTATGTTAGAGTATCGTATCCGGTGTATTTGTTATTGTATGCTTGTTGTATAATTAGGTGATTATGGATGTTCAATTGATAAATGAGATATATTAAAAAAGTATACTGAGGTAGACATTTAAGTTTGAAAAGTACTGTTACGCTGATTTCATTAATTTAACAAAAGCATTAGCTAACCGAGCAAACTAAAACTCTGAGATTACTGGAATAGGGTTGGATTTTACATAATAGAGTTTATTTATATTTTAGTAGTGGTAGGACTCTACTGCAGAGTCCGCCTGGGGAAGTACCAAACCTTTGCCAGTTATTCAATCGCCAAGCAGTAGTGTGCAAGCATTACTGTGTTCCGGTTGGAAGGGCAATGTTACCAGAGAAATTACTGAGTATGAAGTGATTTAACATCTAATATCTCAGGGTGACGAGCGCAGTGCAGTGCGGCGCAGGATTGTGTGCGCAAGTTCACAATTCTGGCACTGCTACTGTTAGTTGCAGGCGTGACACTTACCACTAGGCGAACGACTTGCTCGTCGCGTCACTTGAATGTATAATATATATATATATATATATATATGTTTTAGTTTCGCATCCAATCTTCATGAAATTAATAGATAAGTAGTTCATGTAAATACTAAAGTTTAAGTTTGAATGAGAACAAAATGTATTCAGGATTTTTAGTTAAAAATAAATAACAAGAAGTTGAATATATAGACCCTACTAATATTATAAACGCGAAAGTTTGTATGGATGTATGGATGTTTGTTACTCTTTCACACTGAAACAGCTGAACGGATTTAGATGAAATTTGGTACAGAGGTAGCTTATATCTTGGAATAAAAAATAGGCTACTTTTTATTGCAATAATCGCAGGCGAAACTGCGGGCGCAGTTAGTATTATAATATAACTTACATTTGGTAAAAAGACACATCATCAACTTGACTATGGTTAACGTTGTTACTGAACTATTAGGTAAATGTCACGCTCCCATTAAGTATAAGACACTGTTCCCTCCTTAACTCGTATTAATTGCATAAAAACTAAGTATTTTTCCCAATATTATAGTAAGTATAATATCCAATATCCCAATACTAACTCTTTAATATAGATTAATTAACTCTTTCGCCAAAAATTGCATAAATAAAAAATAAAAACTTAAAATCTAGTGGTCAGCGAACAGCTGGCGGCCTAGCTCATCATCATCATCATCAGCCCGGAGACGTCCACTGCTGAACGAAGGCCTCCGCCCTTAGACCGCCACACTGCATGACAACCTGCCATTTGCATCCCGTTGCCCGCGACTTTTACAATGTCGTCGGTCCACCTAGTGGGAGGCCTTCCTACGCTGCGTCTTCCGGTTTGCGGTCGCCACTCAAGAACCTTTTTTTCCAGGTTATGAGTTAGTCGAGCGATGTGGCCTGCCCATTGAAACCCTACAAGCTATGTCGGTGACTTTGGTTCGTTGGTGAATATCCTCGTTCCGGATTTTATCGCGCAAAATAACTCCGAGCATAGATCTCCGCATCCTAATTAGTAAGAACAATTTCTTCTATTGGACCTGGATTGAACAGCTACCTTCTAGGTAAGCGTGTTCCACCCTGTACCAGCTACCGCATCATTGCATAACATCAGCGCTAAAGTGGTCGAATACAACTTTATTGGGAGATTTTCTAACAGACAATAAAAAAAAGAAGCATTGTAGATGGCTCTGGCTTTGCGCAGACCAGGCGTGGCTATCATTGTCAAGTTTTTTATTTTATTTCATGTGCCACATACATTGGGCTAATATCTATAGAGTCACAATCGTGCAAAAAATATGTCCGTTCTAAAACTCGGCGCACTGCATAGCGTGCGACTTTTTGACCGACTTGAACAACGATAAGACACAAGCGCTCAAGCATACATTTAACACTATATAATCGACATAACGTCTAAATTCGAACAATTGTAAACTATACAATGCACGTATAGGTATGTACAACGGCAGTCGGACGTTTTTTGTCTGTTTTCACTTAGAGATGTGACTCTTTAGATATTAGCTCAATGGCCACATATCAAAAATATTTGTGCTGTTTTTGACTGGCACGTATAATCTGCGCTATCTATGGTAATTATTTTTTTAATCGTGTTTGGAAAGTCGCTCATTAGAATTAAAAGAAGTAAAGAATATAATTTTGAATTAACATATTTTAATCTACGGCTAATATAACATAAAAAATATATATTTGTAACCTTATAACATTCACGATCTAACCGCTTCGATCATCAAAATCAAGTAGGCTAACTTTTAAACATAATTTGGATGCTGATCATTAAATATCAGATGTTTTGTAATTAGACGTTCACGACGAATCAATTTTTCATAATGAAGTTAGAAATTATGCAAATGAGAATACGTTTTAGCATAAGAAAGAATATTAAGCCATGAATATTAATTTTGTTGGAATACATAATGGGCGTGGGAAACGAGCGACGCAACAACTGGTTTGTGGCTTTTCCTGTATTTCTCTTTACGTGTCTCTCTGGATCGTTACTTAGTTAGTTAGTAGGCAAGTGTCTTTATTAACTAAAACAAAATGTTGTGTTGTCCCACTGCTGGGCAAAGGTCAAATGGTGGTGTTTTATTAATTTTGTCGTCGTTGTCAGCCATAAGACGTCCACTGCTGGACGAAGGCGTCCCAGTAGAGGGGTGTTGCCATAATCCCCACGCTTGGCAGGCAGCTTGGGGATCGCAGAATGCTCACCACCGTTAACCAAAACGTTTTATTCATTTAATTTATTTTTATTTAGTAGGGATAAGTGGACTAAGCTTTTCACTTATCGTTACATTGTAGATCTAAGTGTATTTTTCCACCTATCCCTACCGGTAGGGATAGATTGGTAGGGATAGGTGTACCAGGCCAAAAAAAACACCAAATAATCACTTTACTAATTGTCTGTAGTGTATAGAGCTAATTATAGTTTTGGCTCGTGTGTGTCAAACTTCGATTATTAAGGTTTTTCAGAGAGAGAGCTAGCCTCCAAAGGTTTTCTCAAGGATCTGTTTGTGTTGTAACCTGAAACAAGAGTGCTTCATACTCGTAAAATAGCGTCATGGGATGTAAACATAGATTTTTTGGATTTCAATCAAAGGGTCGATTTTCTGAGAGGCAATAAAAAAATGAGGGTCATTGTAGATGGCTCTGAGTTTGCACAGACCAGATGTGCCAGTCATTGTCAAGTTTTTTATTATAAACATACTATATTTTTACTTAAACTCTTCATCAAAGCTATTGGTTTCAACGATAGATTTTTTTTTTTTTATTTTGTATTTTTATTATGTAGGGTTTGTTTTTAATAGGTAGGTTTTATTTAGTTGTTAGTTAGTTATAATTTAATTTTAGTGTATACTTGTATTTTATTTGTAAATAAACTTATCCCACCTGTCAAAAATAGTGTTATTTTTGACTGCCACTTTTAGTCTGCGCTATCTGTCGAGTAGAAGAAAACTACTTTTTTTTTAAATTAATGTTTTGAAAATCGCTTATTAACCCTTTCCTGACGGCTATCTGATTTATTGACAAATACCGAGTTTTTGTAATAAAATCTTACTATAGAGGTTTTAAGGAAACACATATATTTTTTTTAGATTTTTATTAGTATTCTAGGTATTGTTTTCAAAACCTGGACTTTTTGGTACCGTCAGTTACTTTTGGTGACCAAAAAGTCGAGTTTTTAGAATAAACATCTTAGACCTAAAAATGGAATCTTATATCTATTTTTTACTTTAGTTAGTAAACATTATGATTTTCTTACTAAATTTCTATGCCATGATACTCCGAAAAGCAATTTTTTTCCTCATTTAAACATAAAAACACATTGCAGTGCGAGCATTTTGTGTGTGGCTTGGACTGAATATTTTTTATGCTACAAACTTCACATCGTCCTCTATTTTTCTCAAAGCGAGGCCAGTGGATTCCTCTATTACCCATCCTTACATCTTTTAGGGTAGAAAAGCCCATTTTACGACGCTTTGACTTTGATTGGCTTGGGGTTGGAGTTTCATCTCGTGACAATCTCTTTTTCTTGGACATTGGAGGATCCTTCTTCGACATTAGGCCCTGTGCCACAGATCTTCGAAAATCTTTTACTGGCATTTTCTCTCGCAGAAGGCCATGCACAATGTACGCATTTACAAACGCTATATCCAGCATGCCCCAGAATAACCGATGCCACCACTTCGGAGACTTTCTATCAACACAATATAACGCTCGAAGACGATCTGCTGTATCTACTCCTCCCATAAATTGGTTGTAATCCTTCACGACGTCGGGGCAGTTTACTGTGGATTTAGTACCATCCTTTTCTTTTCTTGTTACTGTGGCTTCCTCGTTTCCGTGGAAATTAGAGACATAATGTACAACTTTGTTATCTTTCCATTTCCAAAATCCAATGTCTAGATTTGAAAATCTGTAGTCATATTCTCCTCTTTTCAGCTTATTGTCTGGTTTCAAGTTTGTGGGGAGTCCTTTACGGTTAGACCTGATAGTTCCACAGCCAAAAGTCCCCTCAGTCACCAATTTCTCCAGTAAGGGAACTGATGAGAAGAAATTGTCAAAATAAATGACCTTGTTCTTATGCCATTCATTTTCCGTCAATTCCAACACAACTCTTTCTCCAAGAGAATAATCAGCAAATTTGGCCGTCAATTCTTCATCTTTGCCTTGATAGATCATAAAGTTTTTGATAAAACCTCTTTGGTCTGCCAAGCACCATAGTTTGTACCCTCGTTTTATCGGTTTCATGGGAAGGTATTGTTTCAAAACTGATCTTCCTTTGAACTTTATCATCGATTCATCTACACTCAGTTCTCTGGTTCCATGATAGCATTCCCGAAATTTTTGATTCAACTCTTTTATCATAGGTCGTAGCTTGAATAATTTGTCTTTACAGTTCCGGGGCATCGTCGAATTATCGTTGCAGTGCAAACAAGATAGTATAGCTGCAAATCTATCCCTGGTCATCGTTTTGCATATAAGAGCATTGTTCAAATCTGGCGCTGAGGAGTAATGATCCGTCCAAGCTGGTCTTGTATTGTAGCCCATATAAAAATTAATACCTATAAATGCTAATAGCTCCTCTTTCTTCAAATTAAGTATTTTGCCTTTAGTGGTAGCGTAAAGGTTGCTTTGAAACACTATATTATCCAATATGGAATCAATGATGACCATAAATGTGTCCGTAGGCGTTTCGCAATCAGCAAAACATGTTTCAACTGCTCCAGCGTCATCAAAATATTCAGGTAAACAAGTCTGCCTATCGCGTTTTTTCCACCTTCGCTCTACTTCAGGTCTTTTTTTTGAAGATAAGCCCCTAGTAGCCGGCATGACTGGTGTTGCAATTTCTGATGTGCCAGCAACATTCAAATCAATGCTAGATATAAGGGGTGTAGTTTGTATTACCTCTGTCGATTCACAGGATTGCATTTCATAGCCCAGCTGTGACTGCTGACTGAAATGAAGCTCTTTTTCCAAGGCCTCTTCAAAAATTGAATCGAAATCCCTCGACAATGGTGGTTGAACTTCTTCTGGATTTTCGTCATCAGATTGTTCAACATCCGATCCCGCATTACAGTCTGGGAAGTCTTCTACGAGCCACGCCTCTATAAGTGCTTTCTGTTTCATATCATCCATCGTAAAGTACCTGAAATAGTTTGAATAAGCGGTTTATAACTACCCTCGATATAACAGGAATCTTATACTGAAAAAAAAACACGAAGCCACTGACGGTACTTTTCGGTCCTCGTCAAAATTTCGATGTTTTTGAAAACAAATAACGTGAAATACGTATAGAACTTATTATTATATTATAAATAACACATAAATGTAACTAATTCACAAAGAAAATCAGAACTTACCTCGTAAATTTTATTTATTATGTTTTTTTTTAAATGTCTGACGGTAACTGTTTTTTCGTCGGTGCCGGTCTGAACTTGCAAGCTTCACTGATTGGCTGTAGTTTATAATGTTTCAAATAAAACTATCTGATTGGGTAGCTAATTGGTACTTCTACGGATCGACAGCAAGACTTAAACGTTACGCGATCGGGTATTTGAAGTAAGAGGCGGTAAACTAGGTGGTACAAATTAGTACCGTCAGATAGGAAAGGGTTAATTAGGTACTTGAAAACTTCTTGACCATGTTAGTGCTTCAAGTCAAGCAATTTTACTGCAGAAACAGTTTGTTCAGACAATAGACAATAGTTTATTTTGTTGTTTGTCCAATATACGTCTCGAAAAATTAAAAACTACACCCAATTATGATTTGGCGAGTCTCTAAAGAGTAATTAAGTATAATCAAAGATTTTGAACATAATTATTAATATATTCAATAGGGTAGATGACTGATGTTTATATCGTTGAAACCAATAGCTTTGATGAAGAGTTTAAGTAAATATAGTATGTTTATTTAAAAAAAAATTAAACCGGTTAACAATGTTCTGATATTTGAGCGTTTAAAGCTTTTGTTAGAGACAACTCTGTCCCTTTCCCACAAAACAAAAAATGACGTCACGCCTTACTTGTCAGAATAGTATTTATATGGCGTACAGAGAAGTGACGTCACGATTTGCTGTTTGGCCTCTCTGTCTAGCGTGATATTAAAATGCTTATAAGTTGCAAATTTTTGATCAGTTTTCATTTTCTTTTCATTAATCAGCTATATTTATGAGCCACATGTTAATAGAACAATATAAAAAACCAGTCATCTAGCCTATTCTAATAAATTGAATTGATTTGATTGATTGTTGATTTGGATTGTTTGATTGATTTTTTTAGTTCTGATTAGGCGATTTTCCAAACGAATTAAAAAAGTATTTTCCTTCAACTCGACAGATAGCGCAGACTAAGCGTGCCAGTCAAAAACATCATACTATTTTTGATAGGTGGGATAGGTGGTGGAAATAAAATTAAAAAAACTTGATAATGACTGGCACGTCTGGTCAGCGCAAAGTCAGCGCCATCTACAATGAGCTTCTTTTTTTTATTGCTTGTCAGAAAATCTCCCATTGCTTGAAAACTAAGGTCAAAATCCTGTCAACAATGCGAGCTCTTCATTAATAAGAAAAAAATGCTAAAAACAGAACAAGCGAGTCTAGAATTTTAATACCACAACAAAAAGAAAGCAAAAGTGTTGTTCCATTTGAAAATGTAATAAAAGGCGCAAATGAAATCGCACACTTAGCTGTATCTACGCGATGTGGACAGACAAAGTGAGAATTTAAAGCCGTGACCACACTGTGGGATAAAAACAATCTTTAAACAATTTTATTGAGAAATCAGTTAAAATAATGTTTGCGATGTTTTGTGTTGTTGAAAATTTAAGCAATTCGATTTTCAAAAATTTACTGTATGAAGCGGTTTTATTCATTTATTGTTGTAAAAACTTAATTATTATTACTGTTATTACTACTTCATCTTTAGTAATTATTTTTTTAACTTATAAGCTGGATAAATCCCATTTCCTTCAGCTAGGACCAGTTCCGGGCCTTCCGGGCCTACCTGGTGGTCTGTGCCCGTCTTCAGGCACACAAATCATCATTAGTGCGTCTATAGGTAAAGGTATATAATATTTATACATATTACATAAATATGGCTGTAATAATAGGCAACCCAAAACTCCAGTGATAACAAAACAAGTAGTATATAATTTCATGTTATAGTATGTATAGACAACAGAAAAAAAGTGAAAAAAAAAAAAAAAAATTGAGGAAGTGAAGTGGTGGTGAGTGAGGGAAGGGATAGTGTGTATAGTGTGGATGTGGCATGTTGTAGTGTGTGTGTGTGTGTGTAGTGTGTGTGTGTATGGTATTCATTTATTTAGAAAAAACAGCCAAATAAAATTAGTAGTATAATTATTATTATAATTATTTATTTATTATTATTATCAAAAACCAAATTCTCAATACACACTTCACAATAAGTTTTATTACAATAAAGAAAAGCTCGTATGCACCAGCTTAGATTGAAATGCAAGAACAAGCGTACAGTAATATTTGCGAATAATCCGCAAACAGGTAATACTATACGGAGAGTGGGAACAGTGCGCAGATAAAGAAAATATCAAGACTATTATAGCCCGTCGCATGCACGTCGCTCTGACGTGCACAATAGTATGGACACGGTTTTATGTGCAACAATGTAAAATGAACCGAATATTTTGAAGAATGTGCATCAAAACTACACGACCAAATATTTTTAACTATCCCTCCACAAGAAAAGTAGCGGACCACTACCACCCTTACATTGACAGCCTTATAGCTCAGTTGGTAGCATGTCTGCCTTCAGAGCTGTATGGCGTGGTTTCGATCCCCACCCCGGACAACAATTGATGTGACGTACATCGATGTTTGTTCTGTGTATGTATTATAAGTATGTATTTATGAAAATAAATTGTATATAAGTATTCTATCTGCTATCTGGTTTCCATAATACAAGCTTTGCTTAGTATGGGGCTAGATGGCGCTGTGTAATAACTGTACCCCCAATATTTATTATTATTATTACATAATGTATTTTCCCCGGATACGTACCAAACGTTTTGATCCGTACGGCCAGGGAATAAAACAAAGTGCCAGTTTACTTAGTATATAAATAAGGGGATGAGGGAGAGAGAGTTATATTATCCTCTTATTTTATCTTAAACTCCCTTTGTCTCACCGTTGATAAAAGGGAGCTTATATTTAATATTCAAAAAATCAATAAATAACATGGTTAAACGGTTTTGTCATCATTACTAAAACCGTTTAAAAATACTATGGAAACTGACATGGTTTTGACACATTTTTAATTGTTATCGTAACCATAGTCGGATATAATTAAACGTGTGTAATAAATAATAATGTATAATTATGTTCAAAAATGAGTTTAAAATATTGAAAAATATACCTACCTTCTTTAATTTAATTTGTTAACTTGCGGCCTGCGACCAAATTACAGTACTTTGACTTTCCGAAACCCAAAATGATCTTAAATATTGGGGCCTTATTAAAAAAACGCCACTTAACCACTTAAAGTAAAATAACGTTAGTTAGTTCTGCGCACTTCATTTTTATTTTCCGCAGAATTAATGACGTTAGTTAATCTAAGCAGTGTTTTTAAGTAAGGCCCAAGGCGTTTTGCGTTTTTAAACTGATCTAAAAACCGACTGACTCTGCCACTGCTTTACGAGCGCAACTTTTCAGAGTGGAACGAAACTCAAGAGACAAACATTAAATAACAGAAAAATCTATTTAAAAAAAAGGAAAAAATCTATACAAAAAGGAAATCTATACAACGGCGCATCCATACTATCCTTCCGTCGCATCTGGCTGTATCTTTTGTAGTATCGCATCCAGCAGGCTGTCATACAGCGGGCCTTAGCGAATTAACACCGGAGTTAGTTGCTGAACCGGAGGCTTTGTGAGGCCGCCACCGCGCCGTTATGTGGGTTATAACTTATAATGATCGTAATTATTGTGGAGGAATGAGATCCTAAGGATAGATGAGACGAGCAGCTAAGCTTATGTAAAAAAAAAATGGTAGCACTTATTTTTTTTTAAGTTAAACGTTTTTGTTGTTGTTGTTGTCTGTTTTGTTTTTGTTGTTGGTTCGTCCAGCAGTGGACTTCTCCGGGCTGATGATGATGATATCAGAAATAAAGGTGTGTACCAAATCAATCTGTGAACAGGAAGGTGGTATAATTTCAATTACTAAATATGACTAAAAAAAACAGGGTATGCTAAATAAAACCGTTGAAAGATATATCTTAGTAATCGGTGTTTCAGATTTCGTGCCTAAAGTATATCAACAGCACGCGGTACACGTTCTTTACTACGCCGGGGATAAACGACGTAAATTTAATGAGGTTTTATTTAAATCTAAACGGCACAGTTTGTGTGCTGACTAGACTACACAACGCAAAAAACGCAAAGTTTATAACCACCTCATAACTAACAAAACTACGTACCCTCGGTAAGCCCCCGACTTAAAGGGTTTATCTTTTGAGCTTTTGACCTACTATCAATTCCAAGCAACTTATTGTCCAGGATTGAACCCACTACCTCATGATTAAGAGACTCTTCTTCAGCCACCACGGAGTTCGGTAACCAGTGGTGAAAAAAATAGCTTTTAGAGCACATTAAGCCCATAGCAAGCAATATAAATATTTTGCATTGCGCGCCCAAGTACTCGCATAACGTAAAATGTATCAACATTAGGTGCCTTCTTCGTTTGGAGGTCAGTAGGTATTTTTTTAATTCTTTTTTATACAATCTAGTGACGAGACGAGCAAAGCGTTTGCCTGGTGGTAAGCGTCACACCTGCCACTAACAGTAGCAGTGCTAGAATTGTCAACCTGCGAACAAAATCCTGCGCCGCACTGCACTGCGCTCGTCACCCTGAGATATTAGATGTTAAATCTCTTCATACCCAGTAATTTCTCTGGTAACATTGCCCTTCAAACCGGAACACCGTAATGCTTGCACACTACTGCTTGGCGGTTGAATAACTGGCAAAGGTGTGGTACTTCCCCAGGCGGGCTCTGCAGTAGAGTCCTACCACTTCAAAAAGGTAATTAATTAGGTATGCAAAACTTCTTGAGATCCAATGCTGTGTCTATTAGATGCTGATGTCGTCTAGCTATTTCCGTCTGGGACGCCCTGGACTTCTCTTTCACGGAATTCTGCCTTCAAGGATCCTTGGAAATTCAAATTGGGATCCTCTTTGCGGTGTTGCGACTTATAAGGATGGACATCAGCTCTCTTTTGCGGTTGGCCTTCTCTAGAACCTTGGCATCTAAGGTGAAGCTGGTATGCAGAGTCCATAACTAAAATGCTTGTATTCGCTCACAGATTTATTTTACGTGCCTACGGAGCTAAGTGGCTACTTTAGCCCCGCTACGCAGAGCGAAAGGACTCACTTCGTCCCCGCAGCGGCACGTAAAATCGTATACACACCACGGGAGCAACTAAAGCAGCCTCAGATCTCATGTTTCTCACCCTCAGCTTCGCCTCGGAAGGCAATAAACATGAGATCTTAGACATTCTTTACTTTAACTCCCTAGATGAGTAACCTACTATTAGTTTAAACACGATTAGCATCCATGCATGAGCAAAAACCAAACGTAGTGAGCATGTTATGATGCAGTATCTTTTAAAATGTACCTAAAATACGTAGAATTTAAATAGTCTTAGTAGTGACGTGATTTAAAATAAAGTTTCCAGAATCCTGGAGCCATCGAATTAAAACAATTAACCTCCGACCGAGGCAGTGACGGCAGACCGACTAATGAGTTGCTAGCCGCGTCGTGTTTGGGACTACCGCACAGGTAATAGAGATGGGGTAGTTTTTATCGATGTTTTTTGTTATTAAATTGTTAATGATACAAAACGGTAGTATGTAATAAAAACTTGAGCTCATAAAATTTAGTAACTACTAAAAAAAATATGTATGTGCCAGCCTGTACGACGCTGGTTATGGAGGAATAAAATCACACCTGGGAAATGGGTCGCGTTTTTTTAGACGTGACTGTTTGCTCTAGTTTTAAATATTTAAAAATGTGTAGGTAGGTACTATTTACTATAAAATGTTAAGTTGATCACTTATGATATTAATAAAATTGATTTGCCTTATTGGTGTGGTATGGACCTGGGTCTTTAACCTACAACCAGAACCACCGGAGTACGGGCAGCAGCGTTCTTTTGGCTAACGGTGGTGAGCATTCTGCGATCCCCAAGCCGCCTGCCAAGCGTGGGGATTATGGTAACACCCCTCTATTAAGAGGGAGGCCTTCGTCCAGCAGTGGACGTCTTCCGGCTTTCCGGTTGATGTGTGATGTGAAATGGCGCTTGTAGTTGTATATCCTGACTATTTTTATATTTGTTATCGCTTTTCCCTACTTTTATTTGCAATTATCTTGTGTTTTTGGATTATATCAAGCACACTGTCATTTATATAGGTACTCGATTGACGTCATTTGCCAATTAATATACATTACCAATAATTTGTCTATTAAATATAGGTTGATGAAATGTAGACAACGAAGCAGTAGCCTTTAGCTATAACACGTTAAATTCGCGTCTAACAAATTTTCTCATTACACTATCATCGATAAGACCAATCGACAACGTTGCATCACTACCGAGGCCGTGTGGGTCGAATGCGTACACCACATCGTCCAGTAATTGGTTTGCTCTACCATCCGATTTTTATCTCCAATTATTGAGTTTTCGCGCCAATTAAATATTATCTAGCTTCCGGTGGAAGCCGCTTAGCTTCGATACAATCGTTTCGTACTAGAAATGGACGATGGTTCACTTAATAGAGCCTAATATGTAGAGTTTAAGACTAAGTTAATTGCGATGCTCGTTTGTTCTTGCAGCTTTGATGTTCCGCCTTTTAATTATTTCGGATTTGGATATTCAATTAAGATGTGAATGAACAGATAATGGGATGATATATTATAAATGTGACATAACTGCGTGCCTGTCATGAACTTTATATCAGCTTTTATATTACAACATCGTCAAGTTAAAAAAATCTAGAGTAAGAACATTCTTGTTTAGTACACAATTTGATATAAAATCGAAGACTGTTACAATCTGGGTGTTTTCAAGTCGCTAGTGATTTGGTTTCTTCTAGGTAAGCGTGCTATCACAGACTTCATCTTCGTTTAACATCAGGCGAAATTACAGTCAAGCTCAAGCCTATAATGGCATAAAAATTGTTGAAGTCAGTTATTAAAAAGATAGACTAATTGTTTTTGAAATTAAAACATTAAATAACTGTAATAATACCAAGTCCAAGAATAAAAAAAATTGTTTTCATTTTATTAAACTTAAGTATCTAACTTTGTAGTGTTATACTCTAACGAAACGTTTATCCTTTTAGAGAGATAAACGTCTCGTCACAGCTTATACTGGACCTATCAAGCTTTTAGGATTATTAAGATTTTGATTCATCATCATCATCATCAGCCCGGAGAGGTCCAATGCTGATTGAAAGCCTCCCCCCTCAGACCACCACACTGTACAATAACATTTGCCATTTGCATGCACCTGTTGCCCGCGACTTTCACAATGTCGTCAGTCCACTTAGTGGGAGGCCTATACGCTTCGTCTTCTGGTTCGTGGTCACCAATAAGAATCTTATTTCCCCATTGCTCATCAGTTCTTCGAGCGATGTGGCCTGCCCAATGCCAAATATATTTTTTTTGAATTGAATTTGAATAAGTTTAAGGTGCATTTAGTAACTTTTTTTTCTTTTTCTACAGTTGTTATTTGACTATAATGGCTATTAATAGTAGCTTAAGTACCAATTATCCGTATAAACAGTCTCGTGGCGTAGCTTGTCTAGGTGATTCTAAACGATCACCGATGTTAAGCAACGGACGGTCCGGCCAGTCTTCGGATGGGTGACCGTGTGTGGCATTAATTTCTGAGCGCTACCGTGGGTCGGATGACACGTTAAATTGTTGGTCCCGGTTGTTTGTTCTAGTTTCTATAACAACAACCGTAAGCCATGTCAGAGGCCTTCGGGTGGCACATTAACTCTGACACTAGGGCTGGCCACTCAGCCTATACGAACTAGTAAGTTCAGATAAGTAAGTAAGTTCGTATAGGCTGACTGGCCAAACCTAGTTTCAGAGTTAACGTGCCACCCGAAAGCCTCTAACATGGCTTGACGGTTGAGATAAAATGAATGAATGAATTAGTCAGCTCATTCTCCGGGATCATGGGGTTTGTGTGGATCTGGATTCAGATGACCTAAAAGCCAAAACAAAATACAATTTCAGATGAGGCCTTCGTGGAGAGGTGACTGATGATGTTGGATTTTATTTTAAAACCGACTTTTTAAATATTTTATTTGTGAGTTACCAATTGTTATATTAACACACAAAAAACATTGATAACTCAACAATACTTTAATCAAACAACAAAATCTATGTTTTATCGAAGTACGAGTATAAGTAACTAATATCAAATTACATTTATTTACGTAAAAAAAATTATTATCATACCAATGCATAAACATACCTATAACTATAATCTAGAAATGACATGCAGCAATACTGTTGTTGCTGTTATTTTAATAAGTTTATGCTGTAATAAAGATATTTTCATTTTTCATTTCATTTCATTATATTTTCATTTTCAATAATTATCTAGCCAAACAACGAAATCTATGTTTTATCTAAATACAGGTGACACGCTTCGTTCAAATACAAACGAAATATAAGTATTCTCCTTCGTGTGTTGATACAATCGCGTGAATATTCTGGATGTCGAACGCGAATCTGCAGAACTACTAGTTGTTTTAGAAATCATGTAACAGTTCAATAATCCCGAACTCACTCATTTTGTTTCGGTTTGAAATGTATGTATGTAGATTACTCAATATTAATAACAAAAAAACACATGTAAAGAACCTTGTAAAGGTTTTATTTAACCTATATCTCTTAATTATTGTTTAGTAAAAATCTTCCAATATATACTTAAATTATTGTGTCGTCATCAGCCATAAAACGCCCACTGCTGGACGAAGGCCTCCCCCTTTAATAATGTTGCCATAATCCTCACTCTTGGCAGGCGGCTTGGGGATCGCATAATGCTCACCACCGTTAACCAAGAGGACGCTGCTGCCCGTCCTCCAGTGGTACTGGTTGCAGTTTAAGAACATACCCAGGTCCAATTTATTGTTTACAAATTTCAAAATATACTATGTCAACACCAAAAGTATGATACTATGATTATAATAATTTTACCGGTAACAGTTGGTTACACATTATTTATAAAATAAAAATACTTATTGGTAAAGTGAAAGTAGCATTAATATTCAGAATAAACTAAATAAATCAATCGAATCACAATACTTGCTCGTAGTTAAGTACAAATTGAAAAACATTAATAGCCATAAAGTCAAAAGTAAAATAATAATGGATAATGGCATAGTTTCAATAATGCAATGGGAACACGCTAGACTAACTGCAACGCAAAAAAAATACTATCAGAATATTCAGAATACTACCAATAAAAACCTTTAAAAAGTAACTTAACACCAAAACACCAAGACATTTAAAAAAGCTATCGAACGATAATCTAGCGAAGTACTACTCAGAAAAGGTGTATTGCTGGGACCGTATTTAAAAGTTTATTACATAAGTAGTTAAACCTAAGATCATACATGATCTTGTCATCTTATCAGGATCAGAGAACTTTCGATTGTGTTTGATTACTAGTAAGGTGAGAAAGTTACGAGTATTGTCTCGCACCAAAAAACAAATAAACCCACAACTAACTTCCCATTACGAACACTAAAGTCTCTTATTCGAACATTCACGTGACAATTATCACACAAACGGTCCATTTTTCTCCCATCAACACGTTTTATCGAGTGGCCCGTGAAAAAGCACGCAATTCGATTTTACGATTGAGAGTGGATCGAGAAACAGAAGTATCGATTAAACGATGGAACATTCGAAGCTCGCGTGAACGATCCCATCGTCTCCAAGTGGAATCGAATACATTATCTGTGGAAGAATTCACGGTCGCATAATTTGTACACAATATCCGTGGATTAGGTGATTTGAGATACATTGGAGAAGGCACGCGGACAAAAGGTTTTAAATTATTCGATTAAATCTGTTCGATTCTGTAATATAAAATAGTTACTAAAACACAAATCGCCTGAAACGATTCATACGAAAGCTGCGCCTCACAATTTAAGCATTATTTTGAAGTTTCAAATAAATATATTGGCGGACATTGTACACACAGCGTCATCTAGCCCCATACTACGCAAAGCTTGTATTATGGAAACAGATAGCTGATAGAACACTTATATTATATTATATACTTATAATACATACTACACCCAGACACAAAACAAACATTTATATTCGTCACATAATTTTTTGTCCTGGGTGGGGATCGAACCCACGCCTTACAGCTCTGAAGGCAGACATGTTACCAACTGAGCTATAAGGCTGTCATTATTTTATTTTTTCATTAAAGAAAGTGACTCTTTTCAGTGATTAATTTGTAATAACTAATAAATTTACCAATCGTTTTCTTTCTGAATATAGTACGATTATTATGTGGAATATTTAGTTAAACATTTTGTAGTCTTCTATCTACTTTGAAATCTCGTCAGCAGGAATCGATATGAAAGTAATAATATGTTTCAGACTCAGCTATATTAAAACTTCTTTAGGTAAATTAAGTTCTTTTCTGGTTTTCTCAACCTTTAGTGCTTGCCGATTTCAATATCGATTCTTCGTATTCGCGAGAATCGATTCATGTTTACGATTATACATTTGATATTCAATCACGTAGCGGACAAAGGGTTGGTGGGATCTGTTAGAACTCCGGCAATGCTTTCTATGACTCTTCACAATACACTTTTCTTAGTAATATAAACTGTGTGTCTTCTGAGTACATGTAATAGAGCTTAATATTGATTTGCTTTGAAAAATCTACACTTTATAGTGCTGTCGTATAAAGTCAATGAGAATACCGTTCTATTATGGCTTTACAATAGAATTTACATTTAATTGCAAATAAGTGTATTGTATGAAGAAATTAATCTTCATGTTAGTGCGAAAAGGCTGATGTAAGTAGCAGATTTCACAAAGCTTTATAGATATTGCGCTATGTCAATTAGTTATAAGGTGCTAAAAATCTAACCTACGTGCTAGTCTTTATTAATTTTAAAATTATCTCTTTCAATATCTTCAATTGTAACTTTTAATTAATTAGATTATCCCATATGATCCATATAAGTAAACATAAATTAATCGAACGAACCTCAAAACTCGAAATACATAGCTCGGAGCCATGCTCGATGGTAATTAAAATATTTAACAAACTTCCTGCTCAGATTACAGACTTAAAACATTAGGCATTTTTTTTAAAGTGCTTAAGGACATACTAGTCAAGAAATCTTACTATACCTTAGACAAATTCTTATCAGAACATAGTAGATTACTCACCTAGGGAGCAAAAGTAAAGAATGTCTCAGATCTCTTTTATAATTTCTCCCGTGGCCAAGGCGAGGGTGACAAACATGTGATCTGAGGCTTCTTTACTTGCTCCCGTGGTGTGTGTACGATTTTACGTGCCGCTGCGGGGAGGAAGTGGCTCTTTTCGCTCCGTGAAGCGGGGCTAAATTAGCCACTTTAGCCTCGCTGGCACGTAAATGTATTAATAACGGAATAGAAGAAGCTGCTCCAGACAATATTGATATACCCAAATGGGGTTATTGTTACCTCCATAAAATGTGTAACATAAGATCTGATAAAATCTGTATAAAATATAATTTACGTTACATAATGTTTGCAATAAACTATTGAGTATTGAAATTGAATAGTTCTGTACGTACGTATAGTTTGATATTATGCAAACCAATATAAATATCTCATTTAACATAAAAAATAATAAATTACACGATAAGGATTAAGAACCTACAATGTGACACCTAAGATAAACTTCTTAAAAAAATTACACCGTTAAAATCAAAGCTGTCACGAACTCACATACTGTGGAAAATTCATTTGACATTCACGGTTTTATATTGAAATCTAATCTGTGTATCGGAACGAACCACAATGCTATCTTAACGGTTTACTTACAATCTTTTTAATCGATTGAATTAAAATAAACACCTCTCTTTCCATCGATTTTATCGACTATCGATATTTCGTTTCACATTCCTAATTTTAGGGCAGATTTTTGAGAGGGCATGGATTATATTTACTTTTATTACTAGATAATTATTTATTCCAAATTATCAAAACTATTCAGAATTCCAGAATTGAATCTTTATTTGAAAATGGCGAAGAAAAAACTTTGTAAAATTCTAATAAAATGATAATTGATTTTTAATCGATCATTAGAGAAAGGCATTTTATAAATACTGGGGATTAATATAAAATGCTTTGAATAATGATAATTTACTTAATAAGTAGGTACAAAGATACTTTATGTCAAAGATACTTTTGGTACCAATGAGTTCTATTAGTACGTAGTACATAATATCTCAATGCTTGGTACCAACATTTTTTACACTTTTGGTTGTAGGTACTTATTGGGTGAAATTTGTTATTGCTTATGCCTTGGAACAACACATATTCTACCATTTATCCCAGGAATCATCCGGGTGAAACCACGGGTCAGAGTGCTGCTAGCCCCTAATAGTTCAAAAGCCCGACCAAGCTCGAGCTGAGCTAGTGCGTTGGATGGTTCAGTACCAACAGAAATAAAACATTTACTTATTGTTTACAAAACTGCCTAAAATAATGATTTTAATGGTTTCAAGGTTCATATACAGGTATGTACATAAATATGCGAACTTGCTTATTCCATCATTACTTAAAAATACCTGAACAGATTTCGATGTAATATGATGTTAAGATACCTCATCCTTATTTCATCCCGAGTGACACTAGCTATATGAAAAAAAAATATCAATGTCGTCTGTAAGGAGCCATTCTCAAATGTTTTTGATTAACTTTTTTGATTGTTTTTGGCAGGCAGTAGTGTCGTACAAAAAACGTTAAATATCTACGTTTGCCTCCTTAATAATTATAATTTCTTGGGCATAATAACATAAGATAGCACTTAGTACAGGTTGGATAGGCAGACAGATTAAGGTTAGTTATATAGGGTCTTGTTACGAACTTCTAAAAATACAGACCTTAGTTAATGCATGAACAAGGAAATTCACTCAAAATTAAATGTTTCAGGAAATGTAAGTGCCTAGTTTAAAACAAAATCATGTATTTGGGCCTTAATTGTAAGCTGCATAATCACTTGTAGATTATAGTGGCTTCACACGTTGTCTAGTTGTTAACAAACCCTATCAGCATTTGATTTACATAACATTATTTTAAATTAACATTAAGCAATTTTATTAATGGGGAACACGTAGAGACGTCAGATGAATTAAAAGTATAGGCCATTTACATTCAAAAGTTTTTCATCCAAGGAATTTTGTATTCATAAACCGAGAAAAGTTACTGCACTTGTCACCAGTAAAATCTCATTGCTGGGTAATAGGCATATCTTCGAAGGGTCACATAATCAGCCAGAAGCTCCAGATCACCACCCGATCCCATTTCATTCGCTCGCACATTTCACCATTTTTGAAGTTGGTGAAATTGCTGAAAAATACATTAAGAATTGTGAACTTGCGAAAAAAACCTGCGCCGCACTGCACTACGCTCCTGCTCCCTACTATGGACCTGGGTATGTCCTTAAACTGCAACCAGACTCACCGGAGGACGGGCAGCAGCGTCCTCTTGGTTAACGGTGGTGACCATTCTGCGATCCCCAAGCCGCCTGCCAAGCGTGGGAATTATGGCAACACCCCTCTATAAAGGGGGAGGCCTTCGTCCAGCAGTGGACGTTTTAAGGTTGACAACGATGACTGCACTACGCTCGTCACCCTAATGTGTCAAATCTCTTCATGAAATTCGGATGATATTGCCTTTTAAACCGAAACAAAGTGACGTTTGCACACTACTGCTTGGCGTTTAAATAACTGGCAAAGGTGTAGTGCTTCCCCAGGCGAACTCTGCAATAGAGTCTTATCTACCACTATAAATGAATTAAATCATTCAATGAATTGTTACTCTAGTTATATATTTGAGGCTTTGATTAAGTAGGAGAGAGAGCTAGATCCTCCAATATCTGAAGATAGCAAAAAACGCAAAAAAATACTTCAAAGATAAGGTTTTATATCACGTCCTAAAAATCTAAACACCCCAGCAACTTTTAAAAGCACAGATTAAATATTTAAACGACCGACCGCCGAGAAGACATCCGTTCAATCTTCTCCCTTGATTGATGACGTAAAGACCGAATGGATGACCGAATGAAATCGATTTAGTGAGCAATAGCTGCCATTTGCATATGTATGGATGATAGAATGAGACTCTTTATAAAGATGCCTTTGCTGAATTTTGATTTACTTTGCTTTGTATGGGGCGTGGGTTTGCAGTGATGCTTAGAAATTGTCATTTTAAAGAAATTGTCTATGGCCACTTAAAGCTTGGAGATTAAATTTTCCTAGTATTTTAGCATTATTGCTGGTTTTGATCATAATAATCAGAGATACTTAAACATCCATAGGATAAGAGCCTTTGCACTCATGTAAAAGACAACTCTGAAGCGCGTCTTATCCAGGGCTACCACTTTTAATCAATCCGTACCACTCACGATGTCACTCCGCAGTTTGGTATGTTCGGCCGGCGCTCCGTCCAGGAAGACAATGCAAGGCAGAAGTCAGTCGCCGCCCGCACGCTAGCCTCGTCGTACGTAACTAAGCATACGTGATAGAAAATGAGCGGTATATCTAGGTGAATATAGCGAGCGGTATCCAGCGCTGTGCGAGTTGAATTGCTACTTTATTGCCTAGTAGATAGAGATCTTATTTATTTCAATTCCTTTGCGGAGTGAACTTTCTGTACGGAGTACTATTATTTATTCTGTATCCGTACTTTGAGGTAGTGTCTGTGGTTAACACCAGTAATTCAAATTTAAAAAAGAATGAGCCCAGAGAGCACAAGCTTTTCTAGTATAAGCATAATCAGGCTTTGGAGTTACCCAAAGGGTTTGGGGTTTGGGTACCCTCGAATGTCGATTTGGATTGGAATTCACAAACGTCTTTGAATTTCTTCTCCGGACGTATTCAGGTTTCCTCCCGATGTTTTGCTTCACCGAAAGAGCCAGTGGTACGTATTTGTAATCCGTAAATAAACTCATTGGTACGAGCCAGGGACTTGACACCTGCGACCAGGGGCCCTACCATACCAATACGCTCAGCTGCCGACGCTACGCGACTGTGAAGTTTATCGCCTCGCAATAAGGTTCGTAGTCGCGCAGTGTCGGCAGCTGAACTTATTCAGTCCCGCTATAAGAGGTTCACGGTACGGCCCCTGGTTTCAAGTCGAGCGGTCTGTCAACCTATAGTGGTCGCCTAGTTGGAAGCTTGGAAGACCGTTCGACTTTTCCTTGTTTTTATGCATTGGAATGACGAGAACAGCGAAACGTTCGCCTGGTTGGTAAGCATTATGCCTGCCCATAACAGTAGCAGTGCCAGAATTGTGAATCTGCGAACAAAATCCTGCGGCGCTCTTCACCCTGAGATTTAGATGCCAGATCACTTCATGCCCAGTAATTTCTCTGGTCACATAGCCAAACGAAACACAGTAATGCTTGCATACTAGGTACTGCTTGGCGATTGATACCTCAGCTGGGAAACTTAATGGTACCTGGTGGACTCTGCATTATCCTACCACTATAAAAAGTGTAAGTCTATACTTTATTATTACTAACGTATAATTTAGGTAGTTTCACCATTAAACCACGCGTGTATGGCAAATATCATAGCTTTTAAATCTAAGATAAGTTTCCCGACTGACCGCACATAACTTTGCACGCGGTGTTACTTGTTCAAACAAATAGTTGTGCGTAATTCAGTCGCGTACGCACAATCACGCAGGTGCGGGAACAATAGCTGTTCTACGGGGAGTGGTCACGCGCGTCCGGCGATCATAGCTATCATTATCTACCCACTAAGGTCGATTTTTGTATGCGATTATTACGCCCGCTGTAAAGTCGTTGCGTTAATAACCGACGGGGAAAAAAGTTCTGGAGTGGCGACCACAAACTGGACCATTGTGAAAGTCGCGGGCAACCGTTGGATGGAAATGGCAGGCTGTCGTACAGTGTAGCAGTGTAAGGGGCAGGTTTTTGTTCAGCAAAGGGCATCTCCAGGCTGATGATGATGATTATGGTCATGACAAAACTTGGGTAGACAAACGTAGACTTCCGTGCATCGCAGCCGATAGCAGATGCGATTGATCGCGCGTTGTTGCGATCGGCCACGATGCACTATCTACTTGCGTGTGTGTGTAGGGTGGCGTGTAAAAGTGGTGGTTACTACCTGGTTTACCGGCTTAAAATTGTTCTACCGTACGTTTGCCCTATGCATGATTGGCTTGTTAAATAGTCCCCTTCAGGACACAGGTCTGATTCCTAGCCTAGTAGTGGTTTTCCCATTAGGCTGCCAAAAATGTTGCCTTTTGGGTCTCAAATAATTAAAGCAGATAAAATTATGAAAAGCCTGAGATAAAGATTTGTTGAAAGAGATAACTTCGTCCCAATGAAAATAAGTACAAATTTCAATGACAGCTTCGCATTTTTTTATTATTATTATTGTGCTAAGAAAGAATGTAGGAAGGCAATGTGTCCTGGACAACTATAGGTATGTCTGCCAAATATATCAAGTTTTGTGATATCGTACGATGAATAAATCGGGCCCAGTGCGTACGCAGCATTATTGGGATTGCCTTCGATTTTACTGCGTGTGGCCGCAATTGTTTACATTTACTGGTTATAGTGCGGCTTTTGAGGTAAACTTGTCCCGGGATAGCTTGAACTATGTTCTTTCCGAGACGTATGTAAAAGGAAACTTTATAACTTCCCTTTTTACAAGCATTGTTGTGCGACGTAGCAATGCCTACATGGGTAGTTTATCTCCCAAGAATCAAGGATAAAATAGTGGGGCATTGCTAGTTTTATAAATAACTTCTTCTTCTTTAGTCTTAGTTCTATATAATGTAGAAATTGTTAGTCCGTGCAGAACAAAAAACTGTCGGCGTCAAAAAGTAAACAAATGCTACGATTTTTTTTAAAGTAACACTATTCTTAAAAATGCCAAGCTGTCAGCTGTTTATGACACGGGCTTCAAAAATTCTTGGGGTAGGTATTCCCAGTAGGTACAGTTGAGGTAATAGGTAGAGCCACATAATAAATACAGTAATAGGTACAGTAGGTAATAGCACAGAATAAATAATAGTACTACGCACAGAAAGTTCACTCCGCAAAAGAATTGAAATAAATAAGGACTCTATCTACTAGGCAATAAAGTAGCAATTCAACTGCGCTGGATACCGCTCGCTATATTCACCTAGATATACCGCTTTCTTTCTATCACGTATGCTTAGTTACGTGCGACGAGGCTAGCATGCGGGCGGCCACAGACTTTAGCCTTGCAATGTCCGCCTGGACGGAGCGCCGGCCGAACATACCTAAACTGCGAAGTGACACCCCCCCTGGTAATAGGTACAGTAGGTGTAATTTCATCATCATCATCAGCCCAGAGACGTCCACTGCTGAATGAAGGCCTCCCCCTTAGACCGCCACACTGTACGACAACCTGCCATTTGCATCCACCGGTTGCCCGCGACTTTTACAATGTCGTCGGTCCACCTAGTGGGAGGCCTTCCTACGCTTCGTCTTCCGGTTCGCGGTCGCCACTCAAGAACCTTTCTTCCCCATCGGTTGTCAGTTCTTCGAGCGATGTGGCCTGCCCATTGCCACTTCAACTTGCAAACCTTGCGAGCTATGTCGGTAACTTTGGTTCTTTGGTGAATATCCTCGTTGCGGATTCTATCGCGCAAAGTAACTCCGAGCATAGCTCTCTCCATTGCCCGTTGCGTGACTCTAAGTTTCTCCAAAAGGCCAGCAGTTAAAGACCACGTTTCAGTTCCATATGTCATCACTGGCAACACACACTGGTCGTATACCCTTGTCTTCTGGTGTAATTTAGGAGGATTTATTTGACATATTAAACAGTCGCATATTAAATGTTGCAGTCCTCATCTAATAGAGTGCAAAGAAACGCAGTTTTTGTCGAAAGTAGATCTGATTACTAAACTCTGAGAATTGTCTGTATTAGAGGTGCAATTAAGACTTCATTACGGCAAATGCGTTAATTTTGTAGTTCTGTTCAATCACAGGAAATAGCCGCATTACAAAATCAACGGCACTTTCAACCGAACTTCCAAGTAATTTATATAATACCATGGTATTTATTGATCGAACAGGTCGTGCATGGCTACCATAAAATTGTATCGAAGAAAGTTAAACAAGCAAAACTCGTCGATAATTATACTCTACATACTTACGCGGTGTATTGCTGTTAATAGCTGGCTGAGATTGTTAAAGTATAGATATGGCATCTTCGTCTTATGGTGTCTTAAATCGTCTTCTTAAAATAGCCTTAGGATATGGCTGCAATGATTTAAAAACTCCTTTTTTTCATGAACGGCTAACGACCCTTGGGGGATTTAGCACATCTCTCTAAGGAACAGAATGTTCTCCCTGCCTTGGTGATAACACTCGTTGAATAAATACATCATCATCAACAGCCAGAAGACGTCCACTGCTGGACGAGCACCTGCCCTTAATAGGGAGGGTTTAGGTCCAGGTTGTTCGTTGATAAGTTCAACTTACGTATATTCAAGACAAAAAAGAATAGGTGCGTCATGTCAAGCGTGCTACATCTTAGATCACTTCATTTAACTATCAACCAAAGGAATTAGCGTGATCAACCCCTAGGTCGTTTCATCATAAATAAAAACTGGTAGGCAGTACCTAAGCTTTCCATTTTTTTATGCCATAGTTGGCAAACAAGCAGGTGGGTTGCCTGATGGTGAGCAATCACCATCGCTCATGGATAAACATCTGTAATACACCTTTGATGAACCCTATAACTGACCGGGAAGACGGAAGAACATTTTGCAGATGCAAAGCAAGAAGGATCGCATGAATTGCACACTGTGCGATTTCCATAGATTCATCAAATGTGGATGAGCCTTATGACGATGGCGGCTGGTGCTATATTAGAGCCGAGACTCCGGCTTAGGGTCGAACAGTTCATCAGAACACTCCCCGTTGTAGATGTGATAGAGTTATACAGAGAGATTCAGTGTATCTACGCATGCTATGCGGCTCTAGCTCTTCGGTGAAATTGAGGTCGTTCACAATTCTGTCAGATTCTTGTCACTGGCATGACTAAGGATTAAACAGATACATACAAGTGATCTTCATCCATTCTCAGATGCTTTTAAACCATAACTTTCTTCTATGACAGACTTTTCTTTATAAGTCACCGATTACCTATTGGATGAGTGTTCAGTGTGACCTTATTACTAAGTCTGCGGATGCTCTCGGTAGTTCAGTGTGAGTGAAGTTTTCCAAGACCCAAATACTTAATATGATAGCCAAAGAAAGTTGAGAATATCTGCACTACTTCATTGGTCTGCGCCAGTTTCTTTACATCGGAATGGAACAAGTCGCTACGACACTTGTCCATTGACAATCTAATTGCGATCGATTATGTTTATAGAGCTGTTAGTACGCGTATCCGGTGGAAAAACTGACAAACTAATCATTACAGTTGAAAATAAGAGCTACCTTCGCATTTCCGAAGCAATATTAATCTTGTACGTTGAAAGTTTATTGTTTCGTATTTTGGCCAACTACTTATACAGCTATTTTTGTCTCAATGTACGTATGAAATATGTGAGTACATCACATCCATGTGGCGATTGGAAAGATAATGTAATTTTTTTATTAGAAGTAATATTAATAGTTTTACAGAATAACTGTGTCGTGAGAATTGCCAAATGATTTGAGAATATAGTTTTAGTGTTGCAGATCAGAAATAAAATAAATTAATAAAATAAAAACATCAACTATTAATTAGTTGGTAAATATTGGTTTGTATTTGGTACATAATAATATACCATAGCTATGCTCGGTGTTACTTTGAGCGATTTAATCCGGAACGAGGATATTCGCCACCAACCACCAAAGTCACCGACATAGTTCGCAGGGTTTGCAAGTTGAAGTGGCAATGGACAGGCCACATCGCTCGAAGAACTGACAATTGATGTGGAAGAAAGGTTCCTGATTGGCGACCGCGAACCGGAATACGCATCGTAGGACCTACGATGCATCTTTCGGCTCGCGACGTAGGTAGGCCTCCAACTAGGCGGACCGACGACGTAATAAAAGTCGCGGGCAACCGGTGGATGCAAATGGCAGGCTGTCGTACAGTGCGGTCTAAGGGGGAGGCCTTCGTTTAGCAGTGGACGTCTCCGGGCAGATGATGATGATGATGACGACATACACGGTTAGGTACATTTAATTTAACCCTAGAATTTGTTTTTTTTTTACACAAAGTTCTGGGTGTTATTGAAACTTGGTCATGGGCAGCCGCTATCTCTTACCATCACGAGAGCGTCTCGTTCGTTACTTGTTACGAAGTGTTAAAAAACTAACCAGAACAAATAGTTTGCAGATTATTTCTTATTTAGCTAAAGGTGCTATCAGCTCTGTATGAATACAAAATTGGTTACATTGTACACGCAACCGACGATTACCTCTGCCGGTAGGACAACTGACAAATAAACGGGATCCTGCCAGTAGTTACGTAATTTATTATTCACATCTTACCTGTTGTTTGAAGGAAATTGTAGTGTAGATGAACCTTTATTATACCCAGTTGTAACGATGAATGTGATTGGTTTAAATTTCTATTGATTACTAGCTGACTTGCCCCGGCTTTGCACGGGGGTAATCGACTTTTTTCCCGTAAAATTTTCCGATCTTTCTCTACTGATAAACCATCCTCGAACTTCAAGGAATTACTTTAAAAAAATGCTAAATTCATTTCATTTCATTTATTGACACACAAAAATGGCATACAATATTAAACACAGTGCATACATGTTATATTGCCTAATTAAAAGTAGATACTTATTGAGATACATAATAAACACGTATATATTAAAATTAGTAGGTAACGCCGAAATGATTATGAAGGCAGTGTTAGCACCCGAACAAGAAAATTCTGTATCTCGGGTGCTAACTTCTTCCTGCGGGTGGGTTATGTAACCTATAAGCACAAAAACTGGCGCTATAGGTGAGGAGTGAGGAAAATGTGTTCAACCGTTCTTGAGTTTTGCGTTTAGCAACACATTTAGCGATACATTTTTATTTATATAGATTGTCGTAGTCTTTGCTTGGTACCTTTGCAAACGACAGTACTGTTGTAGAGAGCTACATATCCAATGCACGAGCCAGTGGACCAGAAATCCAGTCTCTAAGAGAGGCCATGGTCGACACTTGAACTTGTCCCTTAAGGCAGTCTCGGACTGGGGACATACCAACCTGGTCAAGTTCAATGCAGCTAAGACGCAGGCGTGCCTGTTCTCCGCAAAAAGGACGCCATTCGATCTGGCTCCTACTTTTTGAAGTGTAACCGTGCCAATAACCGACCATCTTGATATCTTGGGCGTTTCTCTGACTCCAACCCTCAACTTTGGCTCTTATATTGATCAAAGGCTCAACTGGCTGCCAAAAAGCTGGGTGTCCTCTCGAAGGTGCGTCGGTATTTCACGCCGGAACAGTTGCTTTCATTATACCAAGCACAAGTTCGGTCGTGCATGGAATATTGCTCGCACCTTTGGGATGGATCGGCTAAGTACCAGCAAGCAGCAGCCAGTTGGAGTCAATCGAAAACGTGCCAGAAGAATCATTGGCAACGACTCTCTAGTTCGGATCAAGCAAGAAAGCCTCGATCATCGTAGAAAAGTAGCTAGCCTATCAGTATTTTATCGGATACATTTCGGAGAGTGTGCTTCGGATTTGCATGATCTTATTCCCCCAGCCCATTGTTCTATCGGACGGCCAGAACCTCGAAAAAGCGACACCGTTTTATGGTTGATACACCAAAAACTCGTACGAAACGGTATGATTCCACTTTCTTTATTCGAACTGCTAAACAGTGGAATGTACTGCCCGAGTTTCCCGATAATTATAAGCTGGGTGTCTTCAAGTCACGAGTGAATCCTTCTAGGCAAGCGTGCTCCATTGTAGACTGCATTTTCGTTTATCATCAGACGAGATGGCAGTCAAAGGCAAGCCTATAAAGATAAAAAAATATACAATGCTTTAGGTAAAACTAATGGATTGTGTGCAAAACACCCAATAGAATAGCAATAACCATAATAATATTTAAAAAAAACTCAACACGGCTCATAGCATCAAAAAATCTTACCCTGAAGGTAGAGATGTGTAAGAATAAGAAGAGAGGCAACAGTGGTCACGCCTGTCATGGGACCCTGAATAAGTATACTTGGTGTAAAAAGGGTTCATCATCATCAACCAGTGAGGTCCACTGACTGGACGAAGGTAGGCAGTGTAAAAGATGTTAACTTACACATTACACTTACATTTATGTGACGAACTTAGATGTTTGTTCTGTGTCTGGGTGTAGTATGTATTATAAGTATGTATTTACAAAAAAAAAATTAAAAGTATTCTATTAACTATCTGGTTTCCATATTACATGCTTTGCTTAGTTTGGGGCTAGATGGCGTTCTGTGAAAAATGTCTACCGATATACAGGGTGTTAGTTTGAACTTTTACAATGGGGCCAACCCTGAAAATACGAAAAAACAGCTGTTCAATACAAAAAGGTTCATCGATCTTGGACAAAATGTATGGAACAGCCGTTTTTTTCGTGATTTCAGGGTTGGCCCCATAGTAAAAGTTGTTCATAATGATGAGTACAATGATATCCTAGAACGATAACGGTGTTCATCATCATCAACCAGTGAGGTCCACTGACTGGACGAAGGTAGGCAGTGTAAAAGATGTTAACTTACACAATACACTTACATTTATGTGACGAACCAAGATGTTTGTTCTGTGTCTGGGTGTAGTATGTATTATAAGTATGTATTTACAAAAAAAAAAGTATTCTATTAACTATCTGGTTTCCATATTACATGCTTTGCTTAGTTTGGGGCTAGATGGCGCTCTGTGAAAAATGTCTACCGATATACAGATGTTAGTTTGAACTTTTACTATGGGGCCAACCCTAAAAATACGAAAAAACAGCTGTTCAATACAAAAAGGTTCATCGATCTTGGACAAAATGTATGGAACAGCCGTTTTTTTTGTGATTTCAGGGTTGGCCCCATAGTAAAAGTTGTTCACAATGATGAGTACAATGATATCCTAGCTAGAACGATAACGGTGTTCAAATTAACACCCGGTATAATAAATATATAACTTACTAATATTTTTACAGCATTTTTCTCTCTTTAATAATGTTTAGTTTGCTTATAAACACAGTCACACTTAGTTACGATTTCTACTTACCACAAAAAGTCGCCAATAATAGTTTCTCCGTAACTCATTATATCACAATCAAAACTAATATATCCCATGCAATTAAACAAATATTACTACACTAGATGTCCCCCGCGACTTCGTCCGCGTGCGGAAGAAATACGGACCGCTCCCAAAATTCTCCACTTTAAATCATTCCAAGCAACCTCTAGCAATTCTACCGACTCTACCAACTCTACCGACTCTACCAACTCCCCCCCCCCCCACCTTCTCCCCTTTGAATGATGTTAGATTATCTGTAGTAAACCATGTATCTACATCATTCTTTCTCTATGACAGAAAGAAGCTTCCGGGTCCGTCCACCTTTTATATTTGTCTTTGGGTTGGTCGGTCTGAGTAATGGCCTCCGTTTGTGTAGTGCGTAGTTAAAAGTAAATGATTAGTTTAAAGTACAATATATAGTGATTACAAATATACCAGTGTTTTCCTTAATCAATATATTAACATGGTAGCGGAAAGTGGTTTAAAAATAAAGAAAAATAAAGAAAATTTTTGATAAGCACGAGGTCAAACGTGGTGTACGAAATGGCTTCAACTGTGAAGAATAGTGATATAATTATTCCAATATTTGACGGGGCCGATTATAAAAACTGGAAATTAAGAATTTTGAAATTCTTGCAATTCAAAAAATGCAAGGAAGTAGCAATGCGAAAACGAATTCCCACGGACGTACCTGACAAGTGGGACGAGATGGACATTCAAGCCACTAATTACATTTACAGTGCAATAACAAACAAACAGTTGGAATATGTTTGCGACCTGCAGTCCTCTTATCAAATAATCGAGAAGTTCGATGAAATGTACCTTAAAAAATCAACTGCATTGCAAATTGTTTGTCGAAATAACCTAGAACTTGTGAAACTGCAAAATTATTCTGAAGTCAGCTTATTTTTCGACGATTTTGAAAAAACAGTGAATGAATTGAAACAGGCCGGGGCTGCCGTAAGTGAGCAGGAGAAACTTAACTACATGATAAAGGCGTTGCCGCAAAGCTATAGTCACATCGGAGATCTTATAGATGTGCTCCCGGAAAAGGACAGAACCGTCGACTACTTAAAAAGCAAAATTAAATTGAAATCGATTGAAGAAAAATCAGGAAAAACCCAAATAGAATCAAGTAAGTCAAATGTTTTTAAAGCAGAGTCAAAACTAACCTCACCAACAAGTCAAAGTAAATTAATATGCTACAATTGTGGAAAACCAAATCACATGAAGAAAGATTGTCGATATCGAAACAATAACTATCGTGGCCGTGGTCGTGGCTTTCCACACAATCGTGGGCGAGGTTCATATTATAACTTTCAAAGAGGCAGAGGAAATTTTCAGTCTAGATCAAGCAATGACAATCAAGGTAACAGTTTCCATACTACAACAATTTTGAATAATAATACTGAATGTGAAAATGAGTCAACAAATAAGAACGAAATTTCCTGGTTATTAGACAGCGGTTGTACTGATCATATTATTAACACCGATGAATACTTTGAGACATTTGAGATATTAAAAACTCCAGTTAAAGTTAAAGTAGGTGATGGAAGAATACTTCTAGCATCCAAAGTTGGTAACATAAAAACAACTTTTCAAGTATATGGAAAAAAGTCGGAAGTTACATTAACAAAAGTATTTTATGTAAGCGAAATGAAAGCAAACTTATTAAGTTATTCAAAAATAACTGACAATCATTCCATTGTATCAAAAGGCCGCTCAAAAAAATTTATAACTGTAATGGAAAAGTTTTGGCCATAGCTATTAAACAGGACAGACTGTATGTAATTAAGAGTTATATGTCAAATGGGTCAATACAAGCAAACATAGCTTCGATGACTGTGAAAGAGAAATTGCACCGAACGCTTGGACATGTAAATTTTTATAACTTAAAATTGATGTGTAAAGGGGAACTACTAGAAGGAATACCTACAGAACTGGAAGAACAATATATGAAGTGTGCCATCTGTATGGAAAATAAAATGCATAATTTACCTTTCAAAAATAATAGACGAAGAGCTGAAGATATTTTGGAAATTGTGCACACAGACCTAAATGGGCCTCATCGAGTCACAGGTTATCAAGGAGAAAAATATTTCCTAAGCTTTATAGATGATTACAGCAAGTTGGCAAAAGTTTATTGTATCCAGTCAAAAGATCAAGTTTATGAATGTCTAGTTCAGTATGTAAATGAATGTCAAAATTTAACTGGAAAAATGATAAAAGAATTAATATGTGACAATGGCACAGAGTACATAAATGCACGAACATTTCAGTTTGCAAGAGAAAAAGGAATAATTATAAAACCATGCCCTGCATATGTTCATGAATTAAACGGTACTGCAGAGAGATTTAACAGAACGATAATGGATATGGCAAGATGTCTTCTGTCGGAAGCCAAAGTAGAAAGAAAATATTGGCCAGAAGTTGTTAAAGCAGCAACATATTTGAAAAACCGAACATTGACAAATACAATTGAAAGAAAGACACCATATGAGATATTTTTCAGAAGAAAACCATCATTTAGTAACCTGCGCATGTATGGAAGTAAAGTTTATGTGAGAGTACCAGAAGTTAAAAGGAAATCTAAGTTTGACAAAAAGGCTGAACCGGGAATTTTACTTGGCTACACCGAGGTAGGGTACCGAGTACTTGTTGAAAACAGAGTGATTGTGGCAAGACACTGTGACATTATAGAAGAAGATGTGAAATGTATTGGGTTCAGTGATGATTATGAAGAAGAAAATGCAAAGTCAGACAATGGAAAGGGTGAAGACACAAAATTAAATTATAAACAGCCTGAAGAAGAAATTAATATTCAGAGAAAATATCCTAATCAAGAAAATGAGACAAATGAAAATAATGCAAACGTAGATAACATAAGAGCAAGAAGGGAAATTAAAAAACCAGTACGGTTCGATGAAGAATTTGGTTATTACTGTGTATATGCTAACTTTTGTGATGCTATGATTCCAGATAATATTCAGGAGGCGATGTCATGTGATGAATTTAAACAATGGTCAGGTGCAATGAATCGTGAGATGGACAGTCTAGTTAAAAACAATACATGGACCCTAGTAAACAGACCAAAGGACAAAAAGGTTATTGATGTTAAGTGGGTATATAAAAAGAAATCTGAAACTGAGTATAAGGCCAGGTTAGTGGTTAGAGGTTTTCAACAAGCTGATTGTATTGATGATACCTATTCACCTGTCGCTAAGATGCAAACTCTAAAGGTACTACTCTCATACTGTTGCCAGGAAAAATTAAATATTAATCAAATGGATGTAGAAACAGCTTTTCTAAATGGTAGAGTATTGTCAGAAGTTTATGTGCAACAGCCACCAGGCTATGAAGATGGTACCAGTAGAGTTTACAAACTAAATAAATCTTTGTATGGACTAAAAGAAAGTCCTAGGGCTTGGTATGAATGTGTAAATGATTTTCTAATTACTCTCGGTTTCAGTAGAAGCAAATATGATTATTGTCTTTATGTAAAATCAAATGAAAACATACCTATATATATATTACTGTTCGTTGACGATATGCTTATATGCTGTAAAAGTAATAAAATGATTGCCGATGTTAAAAATAAACTGATGAATAAATTCACTATGAAAGATATGGGCAAAGTAAAGAATTATATTGGAATTGATATTAAGTATGATTATGAAAAATGTAATACTATGACCTTAAGTCAAAAATCTTATATAGAGTCACTAGCTAAACGTTACAATATTGAAAACTCTAGATTGCCCAAGACACCAATGGAAATTAATCTAAAATTAGAACCATGTGATGTAATTGAAAATGTAAAGTACAGAAATTTAATTGGTGCATTATTGTACATCAGCTCAGGCACAAGACCTGATATATCTTTCAGTGTAAATTACCTAAGTAGATTTCAAAATTGTTATGATGAAACGCATTTCAAACATGCTCTGCGAGTTCTAAAATATTTGTATTTAACTAGAGAGCTAAAACTGACATATTGTAAAAATACAAATGTTGATTTCTTGGACTGTTATGTAGACTCAGATTTTGCTGGAGATATTGTGAGTAGAAAAAGCACAACTGGTTTTGTAATAAGACTATTTGGAAATGCAATTTATTGGAAGTCAAAGAAACAAAATTGTGTAACTAAGTCATCATCATTTGCTGAGTATGTTTCATTATCGGAAGCAGTAACTGAAATAATTTTCCTAAATTCATTAATTCAGGAAGTCTTTAAAAAGGAATGTAAACCTGTAAAAATATATGAGGATAATTCTGGCGCATTAGCCATTGCTAAGTTTGGTAATTTTACTAAGAATTCTAAACATATTGAAGTGCATTACCACTATGTACATGAGAGTGTAAATAATGGCTTAATTGATGTCATAAAAGTTTCTACGGAGGACAATGTCGCTGACATTTTTACAAAATCCTTATCAAGTATAAAGTTTCTTAAATTTAGAAGTCTGTTGGGTTTGTTATAAATAAAGTTTAAAGTACAATATATAGTGATTACAAATATACCAGTGTTTTCCTTAATCAATATATTAACAAATGAACTACCCAAATATCAATTTTCATCACTATAACTTCAAAAACAAAGAACTTTCCATACAACATTCCACCCCCTTTCACCCCTCCTAAATCGTCCCTGTCAATTTTTTTTTTTAAAAAGTATTTTTTATTTTAAATGAACTATCCAAATCCAAATTTTCGTGACTAAAAGTCCAAAAACAAAGGACTTTCATACAAGTTCCCCCCTCTTTTTCCTCCCCTTGGGGGTCGAATTTAGAAAAATCCTTTCTTAGTACACTCCTCCGCATCGAGACGAATACACCCTTCAAATTTCAAGCCTGTACGACCAGCGGTTTGGGCTGTGCGTTGTCTGTCAGTCAGTCAGTCAGGACAGAGCCTTTTATATATATAGATAGATTTAGCTCATAAATAATTTTCCAGTAAATTGTAATTGTCTAGATCTTAAGTTTTTGTTCAATTAATGTTTATTATTTATTTATTATCACACTTGGTACTTATTTCATATAAGTATTATATTGATATTGACAAGCACAACATTTAACAATACGTGTTTTAAAAAAAACAACCGACTTCAATTTCGACTACCTGTATTACATCTTCATGTTTTCCAGTTATTTTGAATTATTCCAGTAATTTTGATTTAAAAATGAAACTACTGAACCGATTTTGATAAAAATTATATAACTGACTAACTCTGAAGTATCACTTACTAAGCAAAAAGAATCATTGGGCGGAGTAATCGCATAACATACATACAAAAAAATCACAGTCGAATTGAGAACCACCTTTTTTGAAGTCGGTTGAAAAGCTCGCTAGGTGTATTAATATCAAACAAAAAACGAAACCCATGCAGAGCTCTTTAAACCTTAATACGGATTATATGCAGACTACAATAAATCAGTTAAAACACCATTTCCGTCGTTATCTATAGATCATCTTCTAAGAACCGTGACAAAACTATAAAACTGGATGTAATAACCACTCTATATAATTAAGAGCGTGCAGAACCTGTCGCAAAGCCGGCACAATAATTTAATCTGGTCTCAGGAAGACTGGCGCCGCTGCTTTGTCATGTTACTTATAGATGGGTTAGTTTTAGGGTTCCGTGCCCATGTATTACGGATATGGAATCCTAAAACCATAGGGATGAGCGAAGGGATACTGAATTCCATAAAAACATCTCATCTCTAATGGGCATGCAGTGTCTGTTTTTTTTGTCCGATTTCTTATTTAACCTACTTCAAAAAAGAAGGAAGTTCTATGTTCGACTGTATGTATGTTTTTTTTAATGTATGATCACCGAATTAACCGAATTTATAATTTCTCCGTCAATTGTGGACCGATTTTAAACAATCTTTTTTTGTTTGGTGGACGATTTGTCAGAGGTAGTCCCATATACATTTTATCGAAATCGGTTCAGTAGTTGGTTTTTAAATCAAAATTACTGGAATAATAACTGAAAAATATTGAAGATGTCCAGGTAGTTGAAATTGAAGTCGATTGTTTTTTTTAAAGCGTATTGTTATCAACTTGTAGAAAGAACGTGTTTATAATGTTGTCTTATTTTTGCTCTACCGTAATAACGGTAATATATGGAATTTGGTATTACTAAAGACTAAACTCTAAAGTACGACAACAAATACAAAAAAAAAACAAGACAAATACGAGTTGGTTTTGCACTAAAGATTCCGCAAAGAACCAAAATAAAGCATGATTATACGAACCTACAGTAATAAGCAGCAACGTGGTAAGAACCCTCGGTACCTGAGTTTGACTCGCACATGCCCTTTTTTATTTTCTTTGATCATAGTTTTTTTTATACAATCAAGTGACGTGATGAGCATTACGTTCGTTTGGTGGTAAGCGTCACACCTGCCACTAACAGTAGCAGTGCTAGAATTGTGAACTTGCGAACACAAACCTGCGCCGCACTGCACTGCGCTCGTCACCGTGAGATATTAGATGTTAAATCTCTTCATACCCAGTAATTTCTCTGGTAACATTGCCCTTCAACCCGGAACACAGTAATGCTTGCACACTACTGCTTGGCGGTTGAATAACTGGCAAAGATGTGGTACTTCCCCAGGCGGACTCTGCAGTAGAGTCCTACCACTACCAAAAATACATGTTATACAGGATTATAATTATTCATAGTTATAACAATCCTTCAAAATCAACTTTGGAACTGACAGCCTAACGTACATTTTGCTGTAAAACTATTAAAATTTGCGAGCAAATAATGAAATAAAATCAGCTGTGCCATACATTTAGTCAAAGGTTTGTGTTTTTATGTTAAAATTTTCTATGAAACTGCTGATTTTATGTTCCCGCAAAACTTTGCGAAATGCAATTTTTTTTTAAGTATGTAGGTACTTGTGTTTATGTAGTGGTAGCGGACTCTACTGCAGGGTCCACCTGGGGAAGTACCACACCTTTGCCAGCTATTCAACCGCCAAGCAGTAGTGTGTAAGCAGTACTGTGTTTTGCAGGGCAATGTTACCAGTGAAATTACTGGGTATGAAGAGATTTGCGAGCAGTGCAGTGCAGCGCAGGTTTGTGTTCGTAAGTCCACAATTCTGGCACTGCTACTGTTATTAGTAGGCGTGACGATTACCACCAGGCGAACGTCTTGCTCGTCTCGTCTCGTCTAGAACGCATAAAACATAAGCCATTTTTTTAAATCGCAAATAGCGGCTCTATCGGTTTGAGCAAATTTCCAATGAAGATTGTAGTCATCATTAGCATTTAGGTTTTTTTTTAATATCTGAAAGACTATGTGTTCTCATATACAATAGTGGACAAAACCGAAATAAAACTACAAGAAAATACCACAGAATTGAAGATGCTGCTTATTCTAAACCAGCGCCGATTACACGATGTCTCATCCAAGGGTGGTATTATCAGCTCTATACCATCGAGCTGTCCAGTAGAGCAGGCCAACTAAACAGTAGTCCGTTGTTATTACATACCGCGTACTTGCCGCGTACGTTGACTCCTTTTAATAGTATACTGCGTACTAGTAGGTACATTAGTTTATTGGTTCACATGGCGGGAAATAATAAGAATTTTAAAAGAATGTAAGTAAGGTTTTATAAGCTAAGAAGAGTTTGACGTATAACTGATCTATTCCCATCCAATCATCATCACCATCTTCACTCCAGAGACGTCCACTGCTGAACAAAGTCCCTTAGACCGCCACACTGTTCGACAACCTGCCATTTGCATCCACCGGTTGCCCGCGACTTTTACAATATCGTCGGTCCACCTAGTGGGAGGCCTTCCTACGCTGCGTCTTCCGGTTCGCGGTCGCCACTCAAGAACCTTTCTTCCCCATCGGTTATCAGTTCTTCGAGCGATGTGTCCTGCCCATTGCCACTTCAACTTGCAAGCCCTGCGAGCTATGTCGGTAACTTTGGTTCTTTGGCGAATATTCTCGTTCCGGGGTTTATCCCGCAAAGTAACTCCCACCCAAAACCAAAAACTAATACCACGTGGTATTCGTTTATTACCGTAATTAATTATATTACCAACGAATACCACATTTTAAATATTTAATTGAAGTACAAAATCTAAATCCCAACGCATACCAAAATGTAACTTTTGGTACAGTCACAGACACAATTCATTACGCTTTCGAATTATTTAATATTATGATATTAAACTTATATAAATTCACTTCATTCCGCCATTTTTACTTACCTACGAGTAGCTTAAAAAGTGAATTACTTACTTGGCAATTTTTATTACCTGCGAAAAAAAGTTTCAAAAAACTTCTGTAGGTGTTGTATTGAATTGGGCAGATAAGAGTTTAATACTAGCATTAATAAATAGTGCTTGCGCTACAAATATTGTTAATCATTTAAAAAATATGGAAATAATACGTGTGACTTAAGTAGTCTAATATTGCATGGCGCGCCTGAGCGGAGCGAGGTAGCCAAATAGCGCTATTAACAGACTGCTTAATTCACGGAGTAGAGTGAATTAAGTGCGGGTTTAGGACACACAGTGCTTTAAATATATTTATAATACTATCAGTCGAAATAGCGGTAATGTTTTATATTAAAATATGGGCAGCCTTGAGACACTCTAAGTACTATTTTTTTTACCTCAGGCAAAAATAAATTTGTGAATATTACATATTTCACACTAAATGCGAATGTTTGTGAGTGTGTGAGTAACATTTTCACGATCCATGCTTCTTACGGTCGTATTGGAGTAAAATTTTAAATAATGTGGTAATGATATTGGTTAGAAACTATAAAAACTCACTTTGATTTCGTAGAAACCGTAGCGCCATGTAAGCCCAAAGCAATAAGGAAAAGATTGGCACATCTCGGCTACCGTTGCCCCAGGCTCCGTCTTAGGTAATCTCACTTATTATGTACGTTTTACCTTACGTATAGCAAACACCTTAGTATCGCGTCGCTGTGGAAACAAACATTTTTCGACTGACAGATACCTACCTAGTTGATATCAATTTCGTAATTTTAATACTGATATACAGGGTTAGTTCTAATCAGTTAGCATCATTTTAAGGGCATATTCTGTACATCAAAACAAACAAGTTTTACTATGGGGCCAACATTGAATTAGAGAAAAAATTATCATCTGTTCCATACAAAAAGTTCATCGACCTGGGGCAGAATGTATGGAACAGCTGTTTTTTTGCGATTTCATTGTTGGCCCCATAGTAAAAGTTGTTTGTTTTGATATACAGAATATGCCCTTAAAATGATGCTAACTGATTAGAACTAACCCTGTACAATAATGGTTAATATTTAATGTACGTTACAAATAGCCGAGGTTAATGAATGTTTGTTTAATTTACTTTATTTATAAATTATCCTTATCTGGCTTTCTGATTATTTTTAAAGCTTTTCTTGTCCTACAAATAGGCTAGATTGGGCTGAGTGACGTGCCTTGGAATAGGAGTAATAATAATATTTAATAATAATAATATCATCCTTATACGGCGACCACTTCTGCAACTTAATCAGGTAAAGAGCTTCGCTGGTGTACTCGAATATGGCTAATGTAGCGAATTTTGCCAGTAAATGTGCGTGCACAGTCCACATTAAATTAATTAATTAATTAACCACATTAATTTCCAAAGGCCTATGTCAAGCAGTGGACTATGATAGGTTAATTGTAATCAAGATAAGATATTGCGGAATTATGTGCATGAGTGTAGGCAAGTGGAAGGTAAGGTGTGGTCGAACATTTATTTCGCGTTGCTTAAGAGTAAACAAGCCGGTCACTTCTCCATAGAAACGGGAAAATAATATTCAATTCACTATGTAATTTTGCAGGTCTAAGACCTAAGTACTATATCGAGTTGTCTCTTCATTATCTAGGATTTATATTAATAAAAAAGTAAAAAAAAAACCAATCATAAAAGTTATGAGCTAGGAAACATCTCGTATTTTAGCTAAATATTGACGCAACTTAAGAGGTAAATTATTAACATAAGGAGTATTAAAATAATTTATTTAGCTGCATAGTATAGTCCATCAAAATTTCAAATAATTTTAGTTGGGATAAATTCATTCAATAGTTTTTTCAACCAAACCCTGCAGCCAAAGGCCGACATTAAAAAAATTGCGCGCTCATTTCTCTTACTTTTTCCCTTTCCCACACTTTGTTTGATGAAGGGAGCATGCTGTTAGCCACGCTCACCGATGAGTTCGAACCGTCGGGCGGTGCATCCTTAACTCCGTAGAAGCATCTTTAGAGATGCCACCATGTCACACCGCGCTTACTATTTTCCTACAGTATCCTTACATCCTATAATTAATATAAGATTAACAAATTAGATAAAATCTAGTAATAATTAATAATTATTTTCTATTACAACATGCTCATATGCTAGATTTAATTTAATTTATTTTTGTATCAGTTTCAAAAACTAATTCTTCCTTTGTCTTGTATACCTAATCCTCTGGTGTATATTATGTTAAATACTTCTATTATTAATGCAGCTAGGCATACATAGTTTTAGAATATAGTACAGATCTATAAAATGAGATAGAACTTATGAGATAGCTTTAAATTATTGCATTATTTTTTGTATGTTCATTAAACAAATAAATAATTAAATAAATAGATAGTTAGCCAATTACCGTCTTGGGCCTTTCAATTTTGCTAAAGTACTGACAAATGATTTATGGTAAATCAATAGCCTCGGTACATTCAATCTAAATCAACATCGGCACTTAAGATTTTCTTACTCGTAATATCCTAATTGAGAGCTTCCCAAACTTTTTCAACATTATAACTTCTTATAATTATAACACTTCACACTAATAGACAAAACATAAATGCGAAAGTTTGTCTTCAAAGTCAAGTCAAAAGTCATGTGTTAATTACTAAAATATTCTTGTCACCGTAATGAATTGGGTGAAATTTAGAATGACATGTAGAAAAAGATAGCTCGTGTAATACGCTTCTTGTGTGAGTTTTTCGTTATAGATACAATCTTGATGTCTTATAATCACGAGGGTATAGAATTTTTTAGGCCACACTTTCGCTCTACATCGAGATGGCGGTCAAACGAAAACTTACAAACTGGTATAAAATAAGTTTGTTTCCTGGAGCCTGGATTAGCAAGTAGTCTTCTTGCCTGCCGGAAAAATATACATTTCCCGAAAGATCGCGATTAAAACCACAAGGCGTAGCTAGTAAAGATTCATATAAGTCATCTTAAGATACTTTCAAATGAGAAATCGAAATTTTTATTTCACTTTTCAAGCCTTGATTTTAAGGAAATAAAAAAAAACAGCCACAATATTATAATTTGTGAACCTTCAATAGTTTACGAGTATTAGCCAAACATCAAAGTTTGTGAAACAGTGAGAGTTTTATGGTACTCCTAGCTTAAAGTCAAACAAAACGATACTTATCAACCTTCTCCTATAACGAAGATTGCGTAAAACAGCTTTGTCAGATCGATCACAATGCAGGAAATTGCATAGCTTGTTATAGCCCCAGTCTTAATGCAGTTTGTATAAACCAGAGGGAAAAGTTTGATCTGATTTGGATGCATTTCGCTCATAGCATCATAAAAGGTCTCAGAGATATGCACCACTAATTTATACTAGTAATTCGGCATACAGATCAATGACTTCTGTGTATAATAGACCTCGCAACCTGAGACCTTACAACTTGAAATTTTGACATCGTCTTAACCGAGAAGTTATATATTGACAAATCGTTCGGTATATGGCACCATAGCAAATTTGTATTTTTTTTTCGATTAAAATAATACGATTATAAAAAAACCGACTTCAACTTCGAATACCAGACATCTCCATATTTTCTATTAATTTTGATTTAAAAACCAAACTACTGAACCGATTTCGATAAAATGTATATGGGACCACCTCTAAAGTATTACCTACCAAACAAAAAAAGAATCATCAAAATCAGTTCATAATTGGCGAAGTAATCGCGTAAGACACATACAAAAAAAAACACAGTTGAGAACCTCCTTTTTCGATCGAACTCGATTGAAAAGGGACACGCAATCAAAACTCGCCGTCGACAAAAATCTTTGAAATAGAAAAACCCGTACTCAGCCAAACAGCTGGACAGATGAAAGCCAATTGCTAGCTAGGTACATATATTGAATGAACTAATTGCCCTCTAAAGAGTATTTAATTGAAATACCTAATACGTTTTCGTTTAGATACATTTTAAAAACGTTATGTTTTAAAACGTAAAACGAAAACCGTTACGTAACAGGATCTTCGAAAAAAAATACGAATTCGATACAGTTAGATCTCACGTTGTAGACTTTGATATCTTTCCATTTACGAAAAAAATAAATGTATGTATTCTATCAGCTATCTGGTTACCATAATACAAGCTTTGCTTAGTATGGGGCGAGATGGCACTGTGTGTAAAATGTCCCCCAATATTTATTTATTTATTTGTTTTTGATAGGATTTAGTTAACTCCACTTACTCAACTCCATTATCTGTGGTTCTCTAATGCAATCGACGCCAGATAGGTATTATTGAATGAGAATCGGTGTGAATGAACCTTGCAAACTGGCTCCATGAATGAAGTATGCCTTCCCCCGATAATCAATGCTGGGTTTGTCGCAAAAAGAACAAACTTCGTCTGTGGAAGCAGCCTGATTACTTTAGTGGCAGTCAATTGGCAGGTAGCATAGCCCAAGAAATGTTACACTTACACGTACCTAAATGGATTTATTTTTAACCTTCGACGCAAGAGGTGGTTAAACATGTAATGTATACTTATATCTCTGTATCTTTCTGTGACATCATAGTTCCCAAATGGATGAACCGAGGTACATTTTTTTTTGTTAGTTTTGAAGGTGACTTCTAATTGAGAGAGTTCTTAAACAAATACCAAGAAAAACAAATACGAAGATCCGGAGATCCAACTTGTTTTTTATTGTCAGGTCTATACATTTTTTTAACAATTTTGGCTCTTCACAATCATCTGTATCAGAATTAGCTCAAGTATTAGATTCGATCAAATTCCGAGAACGCTTTAAAAATCAAGAGAACTCATACATCAACGATCATTAAGCAAATCAGTAGTAAGATTTTAAAATACGGAGCCACCAAATTATTCTCACACTTGAGGGAATTAGGGAACTAAATTTTTCCCTATAACCTTTTTCAAAAAATTGATAGTGGCTCCCTCGTTATTCCAAGGCTAGTTTGTAAATCTGCTGGTTTTACATACTTCAGATGGCCAGATGGCGAGATACGACGTGTAACGCTACAGCTCGTAACTTGCTTATTGCCCTGCGGCGATACAGGCTGATTTCTTTGTACCTTGTACCACAAAATAAATAATAGTACTCCGTACTTGTACCGTATAAACTGTTGACTAACTCAATGTCAATGAGCAGGACAAAAGCTTTCAACTTTTAGAAAACCAATGTAGTAAATTTTGAAGGCTTTAGTTGACAGATCTAAGCTAATTAAAATATCGCTGTACTTTTTTTTAGCCATGTTAGCTATACATACTTTTCTTCCAACTACGCAGTAATGTTATCGTTAATCTCTACAAAAGCGATCACAAAGGACGTATTTTATGCTTAGAACCAAAACAGAAATGTTATATGAAATCTCATTGTTGCACAATTTTTTTTTATTCAGTTAAACCTACATTTACCACAGAGGCTAAATGTTTTATTATATTTTATTTTTATTTTATAGGCATTAAGTTTAATATAAAATGTATAGAGAGAGCTAGATGCTTCAAGAATGTATGCATTAGATCAGAAAGATACTGGCTGAAAATAAAAATCGGCGGAATAAAAATGGCTTGGTGGAAAAAAAAACTAATGACGCGCATTTTGTACCATTTTCAAAACTTTGTTACTTCATATTTAACAAGAAAAGTAAAATGGAAATAGACAGCGATAGCGATATTAATTCAACTCCAGAAAGTATAAAAACAGCTGCAAATGAAATTGTCAATAACTTTTCGCCGCAATAGTCGCGGTATAAATATTTAAAAGCTTCACATCTCATCACATCAACAGCTGGAAGACGTCCACTGCTGGACGAAGGCCTCTCCCTTAAAGGAAGGTGTTGCAACAATCCTCACGCTTGGCAGGCGGCTTGGGGATCGCAGAATGGTTACCACCTTTAACTGAGAGGACGCTGCTGCCCGTCCTCCGGTGATTCTGGATGCAGTTTTAGTACATACCTAGGTCCATTTAAAAGCTTATAACATTTTTATTAAGTGAAGAATCAAAAGCCGTGTAAAATCACTGTCAGGTAGTGCGTTTTATAGGTATGTAGGTATATTTTATCACGGTAAGTAGATTGGTAGTTGAAAGAAAAGTAGTAAAGCGAGTAATCAATGCACTCGTGTTAATTTATTGCCCTCGCATGCGCTTGGGCACCAACACAACACTCGTGCATTAATCGTGCTTGTTGCAGCAATCTACTATTTTAGTTAGTTTAGTTCTATCATTAGCTGTTGAACCTTCAAAATAGGCTAGATGACTGTTTGTTTTTATTGTCCTATTAAAATGTGGCCCTTAAATATAGCAGATCAATTAAAAAAAAAACTGGTCAAAAATAAGCAACTTATAAGCATTTTAATATCATGCTAGACAGAGAGGCGAAACAGCAAATCGTGACGTCACTTCTCAGTACGCCATATAAATTACATTCTGACAAGTAAGGCATGACGTCATTTTTTGTTTTGTGGGAAAGGGACAGAGTTGTCTCTAACAAAAACTTTAAACGCTCAGAACATTATCAACCGATTTAAATATTTTTTTCAATAAACATACTATATTTACTTAAATTCTTCATCAAAGCTATTGGTTTCAACGGTATAAACATCAGTCATCTACCCTATTGACCACAGTATCCACTTAGTAAAAAGGCGAGGGTTTGTCACACACACTACTAGTAGTTCTACAAGCTGTGGACCTTGCGATTGACCAATTTTGCTCATATTATTATGCGAAAAATGTCAAATATTATCAAAGTCTGCCGGTAATTGGCCTGCATCAAATGAACCATATTTTTTTAAGGGAAATACTCCTTGAATTCTAAAACTGCATCCAGAACCACCGGAGGACGGGCAGCAGCGTCCTCTCAGTTAACGGTGGTAACCATTCTGCGACCCCCAAGCCGCCTGCCAAGCGTGGGGATTATGGCAACACCTCCCTTTAAAGGAGAGGCTTTCGTCCAGCAGTGGACGTCTTCCGGCTGTTGACGACTCCTTGAATCAAAAATCTCCGACGATACAAAAATGTATGAAATTATTAAATAAGACTTGTATGCCAGTACAGTACCAACTTTGATTAACCAAGAGAGCTTTGCTTAAATCCTCCAAGACCAACATCCAAACAACCGGACGGATGACAGAAAACGTTGTGTATATGTGTGAGTTACTTCTCTTCGTCCTACTCCACTTTTTTTATGGGCAGGCGTGTTGCTTACCACCAGGAAAACGTCTCGTCACTCCAATGCTTAAAAAAAGTTTATTAAAAACCGTATATTAATTCCTATTATAACAGAACGCCTACACAATATTGTTTATAATTGCAATTTACGCGTAAATTACTCTAATAGCACGTTTACGGATTAGTAATATAATTATTGTTATTTTCAAGTCTATTATTAAGTTGATCGATTGAAAATTGTTTAATTGTATTCGTTTTAGATTCACCGTTAAGATGATGGATCTGAATAAAGTTTATGACACAGATTAATTATTTGCAGAGAGTTATCTTTTAAATCCGTCCGCTTGATTCTAAATTCTTGATTCTACGATTTAGCTTTCTTTGTCGTTGTTTTCCACAATAATATAATAGGTAATGGTAAAGACTTACATTTAAATTTTTCTTATTGTTACATTTTAAAACTAATTTTCATCACTATAACTATAAAAACAAAGAACTTTTCATACAACATTCCAACCCCCATTACACCCTCTTAAATCATCCCTGCCAAAAAATTATATTATACAGCATTTTTTATTTTAAACTAAACAAATACAAATGTTCATGATCAAAAGTTCAAAAACAAAGGACAAAGGAGTTTCCTTCCCAAGAGTTCGAAATTCATAAAATCCTTTCTCCTCTACGCATCAACACAAATGCACCCTCCAAATTTCAAGTCTGTGCGACCAGCGGCTTAGGCTGTGCGTTGTCTGCCAGTCAGTCAGCCAGTCAATCAGGATAGGGGCGGATTTCTTGAAAGTTGTCCGCTGAAAATTACCATGTCCTACGACTTCTGACTTGATTTATGACCACTGCATTGCTTCAAAGCACGTTTTTGTTTATTGTAGCGAAAGATTAACTATTAAACTGATCACAATTACATTAAAAATAGCTGTTTTATCTTAATTGGAATAAAAAAGTAGGAAAAGAGGAATAAAAACATAGCAAATTTCGAGTGTCCACCCCCTGTTCGTGATGTTTCATGAGGTCTTTTTTATTGTTGTCCTAGTCTTTGGTACTGATTTGATTGATTTTTGAAAAGATCGTATGTCACCGATGTTAGATTCAACCTCATCACAAGACTGCTAGAGTTTAAAATATAAATAAATTACAAGTTAATGCTGTCTTTAAAATTCGTTCATGCGGAAATTCCTCAACCCGTCACGGCGTGTTTGACCAAGTTCGAATGAAAAGGCTACCAATAAAAGGTTTTATTACGATAAATGGCAACATTCTTATCCCATAGACAGCCGCCGTTTTGTTTTGTGAGATCAGTCTAGCCAGAAAACTGTCCGAAGAGGTGGTCCCCGTCACGCGTCGTAAATTTTGGTTCCTATACGAACGGGCGTTTTTGGAGGTAATATTACACTTTGACGTTAAGTTTATGTAGTTATATGTCGTACGTTATTTATATTTAGAAGTAGTAGTAGTAGTTTGTTCAAAATTTGCTTTGATGTATGTGTAATTTTTATTTGATTCCCGACCGGCAGGGATACGTCACATCCATTACGCGACGTGTTGTACATGGGATCGCAAAACGTGACGTATTGGAATTCATAGGCAGGGTGTACAATGTTAGTGACTAACATTGCGCCAATGGAATTTAGTAATAATAAAACTGGTTTCATGAATGAAGAAACGGTTTTTGTCTGTCGAAGACTGTTTTGGCGTGACAAATCTTATACTCTATTTTAAAGTTTTGTTAGATAAGGTCAATTAACTAATACCTAGTTGCAGTCAAAGTCTAGCAAAGTAAGTCATGGTCAAATCTAGGTCAATCCACATAAGTGGTGAAAACTTTACTAAAGTCTTCTATGGAGTTTTAGAAACAACACGATAAGACACTTTTCACTTTACAACTTTTTCAGATACCAATGTGTAGAAATCTGAAAATATAAATTCACCCTTAAGTCCCCAATCAGCTATTGCTATTTTTATAGCTGAATGAGAACTCAGAACGTCTTTTTTATTTTTTACTCTTTGCTTACTACAATTTTTATTTACATTATAGACTAGCAAAATGGCTTTGACGGCTGCCGAACGAGCCAAAAGATACCTAAAAGAGCCGTCTTATGCCTATCCAAGATATCGTAGATTTTGTGAATAATGTCAATGTTCCAATAAACCACTCGCCAAAGCCAGTTTCTGCTGTTCTCAAAATTAAACCTTACGGAAATGATCAGCTTCAAGTCTCGCCCCGCAAAAGAGTAAAAATTTTAAAACCCACTAGCCTGTCATCCTCTCGAAGTCTCACCGACCACCAGACGAGTTAAAATTTTAAAACCTACTAGTGCCTACCAACCACCTGATTTTTCCCCGCCCTCTAAGGATTCTCCAACCTAGTCAGGTAAAAGTTGAAAATCTGCCTCCAAACACGGCTGCTAAAAGAGGACCATCCTCGTCAAAGACTTTTTCTTGTCATCTTTGCAAGACTCGCCAACCGTTTATACTTCATAGAATAGTTAAATGCATGGTTTGCAAAAATTGGCTGTGCTTTTCGTGTAGCGGAACAACATTTTTTGATTACGTTTGTCCTACTTGTTTATCGCAAGAATAATTCCTATTTTTTGTAAAAACTTTTTTGAAAAAAGAATTGTATAACAATTGTATCGTTGATTTTTTCGAACCTACTTTATTCGATATATACTTAATTTTGTTGGTTTTTTCATCCACTTATACTAATGCTTTTGGTGTATTTGTTTCGTATACATTCTTAGATATTTTACTAGTTTTAATGCTACTTGGAGACAGACAAGGTGTGTTTTTGTTGTTTAGAAGAATATATCTCACTAAGTTTTTAAGATTTCATTTTATTAGTCAAGTATGTTCTTGCACAGTTAGAACTAATATTTTTTAAGTACCTACCACAAAATTGATAGGTGTGGTTAGGAGTGTTTTTGTTGCCCTATTTGTGATGCAATGTAGACAATGCTTTATAGTTCATATACGACACGGCTCTTTCCATTACTGTGACGTGTCATACTTTGGATGTACTATTTAAATTGAGAAATGTCTAATTAATGTTAAGTAAATATGCTGTATTATGATACTTAAAAAAAGATAAGAGATCCTTTGTTCAAGTTTTTGTTTCAATATATTATTACGTGTTACATGAAGCTTATAAAAGAGAATTCTGTGAGGTGATAAGTACCAAAAAGTGACGTAATCTCATGTTTTTGACTGACTTAGATTTATATGGGTAGATTAAGTGATTTTGATACCTCTACGCAAGACTGATTATGTTAAAGAGTTAATTAATAAATGCTATTACCAATATTAAAGACTAGTTTATATATTACAACAAGTTGATTTTGTAACGTAATGGAACTCGTGAATGACTGAGTGCAACTTTGGTTTCAATATACGGGAAAACTAATGAATATTCCTGATAAAAAGTACAATTTTCTTATAACCTCATTATTAATAAGTCAAATAAAACAAACTATGAGTAAAAATTTACATTTTTAAAATCATGGAATTCCAATACGTAACGGACAACTTTCAAGAAATCCGCCCATAGAGATTCTTATTGTATTAGATTCAACAGAGATGCAGTTAATTTAAGAACTATTCAGTTCAGATTTTTATAGATAAGGGGAACAGAATGGTTTATGAGGAGCCAAAAACGACTTTTCATATAAATCATGATGATGATGATGATGATGGTATAGCCTAGAGCATAGATTGACTGACCCTACGTAGGAAAAACAGGTAAATCAAAATAACATACTGCCACAACACAAAAGCAAGGTACAATCATAATAATGGTAGTATGAGCAGCGACGGTGATAATGGATGTGACGGGCCCAGCGCTTGCAAATCGATCATCAAAATTAACAAGACAACACACAATCAAGCATACCTAGCTAAAAGTATGCATATTACATTTGCCGGAAAATAGAGATAGCGAATTTCATTACTGCATGACAAAAAGAAAACACCATGTACATGTATTAGAAGTTTGTATTGTCGTATCGTACGGCTAAATGCAGAGTATTACTGAAGCGAGTGGAGAGCCGGCGCTCAACATATAGTTTTCAAAATTCGTGCGCTTATTTCCCGTCCATTCATCTTATCATTGTCGCTGAGTATGAGTAGTTATGTAGGTAGTTAATGTATTAGGCTGGTTTTTGCAAATATTTGTGTCAAATGATGTTTTACACCACCGAAGTTAACCTTCTATGTTTCTTAATCTGTGTTTATAGTGTCTATTCGATTATATTCACAATGTAAGATCGTAATTTTGTACCTGTTACATTGTAATAGAACTTGAAGGCTTTTAACGGGATTTTTGTTTAATAATAGACGCAGGACTTTAATTATGAGAATTGGCACATTAGTTCACAAGTAACACATTTCTGTCGTAATGGTTGCAGTTTGCCTTCAAATAACAAATTGCTTTTAGCGATAAGACTAGTGGCGCTAGCTCGTAACATAAATTTTACGAAAAAGCTGACCCCTTCAAGGCTCTTGAACTCTTATTTTTCTTTGACTTTGACTATATAATTATAATATTTTTGTATGTTTTATTCTCATATTTTTTTCTAATTTCTGGACTGCTCATTAAAAAGTTTCTTTACTAACTAAATACTGCCCTAGATTATTTTGGTCATTTGGAGATAATTTTATAAGATTTAATGATACTACTTTGATCTGTCTTTTACTTACCCGACTATAATCAGAATAATACCTACAGTAAAAAAAATATGAATAATAAGCGAGTGGAGAGCCGGCGCTCAACATTATAGTCTACAAAATCCGTGTGCTTATTTCCCGTCCATTCATATTATCATTGTCGCTGACTGTATTTAATAAAAAAAACAACTTTAAGGTAAGCATTCCTTGCTAATATTAAAACATGTAGAGCTTCATTAAATCAAATTACTGGTACCGCATGTTCTCATTATTGTCTCGACTCGATAGCTCGATCGTAAGTTCTCGAACGGTCCATAAGTGGTATACACTAAATTTCTCCTCGACGTAATGGCATTTTAAATTCGGCCGGTGTAACCGCTCATTATATTGAAACAAAAGGGTGATCAGATTATCGGAATAAATTTGGCAAATTGTTGTTATTTTCCATCGGAAGCCCTGGGCAGTTTGCTGGTATTATTATTTTTGGTAGGTACTAACGTTTTCAGATGTAAGTGTCATCGAGGTGAGTTCCAGAAGGAATCGACATAGAAAAGCTCTTCGAAATCCAAAGCTAAAGATAAAGATCATTTATTTGCATAAAACATGGTTGGTTTTATACAATTTGTCCACAAAAGATGTCAAATATAAAAGTGTCTTACAGAGCTAGCATGTTGTGCCGATTAGGCGTACAAATGTCAGATAGATGGCACTATGCTCGTCAATAATAAGAATAATTATGAAAAAAATATAATAATAATATAATAACAAAAATGAAATGAAAATTTACAAAATATATATATATATAGAATAATGTCATAATTAAAATATAACCAAACCAAACCTATTAAATGGTTATTTCTCAGTTGCGTAAATGTATGTGATAAAGGAATATAAGATAATAAAAAATGGCGGCTATTCCTTTGCCTTTATTATGTCATAAAATTGGAAAAAATTGACAAAATTAAATTTGTGCAGATTTTAATGATAAAAATCAAAAAAATAGCCCAGATTTCTTTCGGGCTACCAGATCAACGAATCAACTATAATCATTTCATATCAAGAATTTAATTTCAACTATTTTGTGTTTTGCCAGTGTCGAATTATTGTGTTCACCTTAGTCTCAGGTTTTACCACAGAAAAGCGAAGGCCCTACTCCTAGGTTGGTGTTACGAGGCTCCAAGCCGTGTGGAAAAATGAATTGTTGAAACTTGAAACCTTTTCCTTCTTTGGCAGCGGGTCCGACACGCCTGCGCCTCTGCGGGCTCCTGATTCTCCAATCAAATTGACATCTTTGTGTTGTTTTATGTGATTTTATGCAGCCTGGCGAGAGTGCCATAGTGACATGAATAGACAAGACATTATATGAAACAGTCACTAGGAATAATGGTGTTTTATATGTTTCTTGGCCATGGATACTAGGCCTTCACCCGAATAAATATTTCTTCATCGATCCTTCTTATTCCGACTAAATGAGTTTTAGCCTCAGTCCAAGTCACACACAGTAAGTCACGGTCAAGTCCAATCATGTCCTAATAATGTCGTGGCAAGTTTACTACAAGCTTCTTCGGAGTTATGGAAACAACACGAAATACATATTACACCATATTATACTAATTTCCCATACTCATGCACGTCAACTGGCACTTATTTAATAAAACGCCACTAATTTGATGCAGTAAAACCCGAAAAAACACAAGTTTTGGAAAATAATAGGTACAATGCGGCGACATAATTTTTTGCGTTCCCGCCAAAAACTCCCGGAATAAAAGTGCTTAGGTTAGTTATCTATTTACGCAGTCGCCAACCAAAGAGTTTTAAGCACGTTTTACTGTCAATATTTAATTTAGTTGTCAAAATTTTGTTGTTATTGTTAAGCATAATTTTCCTGTTTTAACCAAAATTCCTAAATTTATCACGTAAAAACATGGTATTATGTGAATGAGTTCAATGAGTGTAACCTAATAATAATGAAAAATAATGAAAACGTGTCAAATATGTGGTATTAAATCCGGCCAGTCAAATGACCAAAAGCGAATCTTCCTGGCAAAATTTCCTTTGGATGAAGATAGGTAAGCATCAAAAACTAATTTTGTAAGGCTGTTATAGAATAAGAATTACTTGATTTACAGTTTTAGCTTAAAGAATAAGGAATATTAAGAAAATAAGCCATAAATAGTCTAACAATAGTGTTTGTCCATTTTTTTATCGACTGTCGATGTTTATTATTTACGTTAAAAAAAATACAAAATAGCGCCAGTACGCGCTTGGTGTTCGCGCTCATAGCGCAATAATAATAAAATTAAAAAACAGGCTAGGAAGCAATAATCTAATTTAAGAGGGACTAGAGGAGGCGGAAGCAGCCATATAATATAATAATAACGTCACTTTCCAGGTTATCCGGGGAGCCATGAAAAGACAATACTTATGGCAGCTTGCAGTGCAGAAAGTGGTATTGCGACTCTGCATGAGACTGAGATGGAGCGAACAGCAAGATCGAAACACATGATACCCTCGAATGACTCAATTTTAATCACCGCCAAGAGCGCGAAGATAATGCTTGACCACAAGATCCTTGAGATACAACGTCATCGAAGATGTCACCATCAGTGGATTCTTTCAGCAAATCGAAGACAATCAAAAAAAAAACTACACTACTTACTTACTAATATTATAAAGAGAGAAGTGAAAAAGATTAGATATTTTTGTAAGATTAGATTTATGTTTGTATGTAATGGATAAACTCACTAAATAAAAATAAAACAAAACTGCCAAAAATGAAATAAAATACATTCATATTTATTTATTTGCAACTAAGTGTACAGAGATCTTAAATTAATATACCCTACATTATCCTACGCCCCCCCCCCGCAACCCCGCCTACATTTTTGTAGTAAATTTATCGATAAAAAAATATGTACATCCCTATTTGAGGTGATTATATTGTCAGGCTGACAATGTCAGCTCTGCCATTACGTCAAAAGTTATTTTTTCAATATCCTTTTATATTTTTTTCATACTTTTAATTGTTTTTTTATTGGTATTTAAGAAAAAACATTTTGAGTGACTGTTTTTTTCGTTTTACTCTATGGAACACCCGTCTCTTATTAGGTTTACTTACTCTATGATTTTATGTTATTTGTAATTACTATTTTTATTGTACTATTGTGTATCCTCATATCCAAGAAATATGTAATTGGGTGGTTCTCAATTTCCATGTCTCTGTCTTCGGATTTAGCTAATGTTGGTCGAAGGACAAGTAGTGACGATGTTGAGCTGGTGCAGTGTCCGCATTGTCCCCAGGCTCGATACTTTAAGGGTCAACGCGGTTTAAATGTACACATTGGTAAGGCACATAGACCATTTACTCAGAGTGTTAGTTCTAGTCGCTATGTTTTACCTTCCTCAACTTCTCATACACAGTCGTCTCTTTCTCCTCAAACATCCCAACCCTTTTGGCAATACATCTCGAGTCTAAAATCATCCATACCTGTTGTAAAACGCATACCTCGTGGTGCGCGTATAATCATAGCCCAAAATTTATCAACTAGAATAAAAAAAGCCATAACTGAAAATTCCGATCAAGGCTGGGAACAGTTGCTGGCATTCTCTTTTCAGGTTCTCCACGCTTCTTCCTCCCAAAAATCGCTCACCTCAACTTTGAAAAATAACTGTACTAATATTATCCCACTAACCCAATATGTAATTCCCAACTCATCAAATAATTTAAATAGTCGCCCGAATTCCTCCCATAATTTTGCTGATAAAGTGGAATCAAAAGTGAGTGATGGAGACCTGAAAGGTGCAGCCCAACTTTTATTTTCAAGTGATGTTGTCGCACCAGATACGCCAGAAACTTTATCTGCTCTAATTGAAAAACATCCACCCTCTTTAACACCTCCTCTCCCGCAGTCTTTGGCATCTCAACCTTCTGTCGAACCACTTCAGGTTTCAGAAAAAGACGTCAAAGATGCATTGATGTCTTTTAAGAATGGTTCTGCCGGCGGTCTCGACGGACTGACTCCGCAACACATAAAGGATTTAGTGTTTGGAGGTACCGGCGACGCTGGTCGGGCCCTTCTACATGACATTACCACTCTTATGAACTTTATGTTACTCGGCAAAGTGAATGAAAATACAGCTTCTTTACTTTATGGCGCAAACCTTTGTGCACTTAAAAAAAAAGATGGCGGCGTTAGGCCTATTGCCGTAGGTTGCACCTATAGAAGGATCGCTTCTAAATTGTGTTGCAAACACATCCTTTTAAAACTCACGGAAAAGTTTCAACCTTTGCAGTTGGGGTTTGGGAGCAAAGGTGGCTGTGAGGCAGCCGTGCATGCTTTACGCACTTTCATCAGTCACAATGGAGGCGAGGTGATTTTGAAGGTGGATGTAAAAAATGCATTCAACTCTGTTGACAGAACAGCTATTTTGAATGAAATCCAGGATTCTATACCAGAAATTTACAGTTATCTTTGGCAATGTTATGGTTGCGAGTCGAAATTACTCTACAGAAATAATTTAATTAATTCCTGTACTGGTTGTCAGCAAGGTGACCCACTCGGACCTGCTATCTTTAGTCTTGCTATTCACCCCATTATTTCATCTTTAAATTCAAAATTAAACATGTGGTATTTAGATGATGGTACTTTGGGAGGTGATGCGAGTACTGTACTTCAAGATTTGGAATTTTTAATTGATAAATTCCACGAAATTGGTTTGGAGCTGAACTTTTCTAAATGTGAATTGTTCTTTTCTGATGCAGTGCCTCTTGACAAAAAAAATGAGCTCATAAGTAAATTTAATGTTTTGGCCCAAACATAAAAATTCTAAATAAACAAACTCTGCGCCTTCTAGGTGCTCCAATTTTGGAAGATTCATTTTCAGCCTTCATTGATGAACAACAAACTAAATTTGAAGCAACATCTGACCGTCTTCTAAAAATACATTCCCATGTCGCTTTTCATATCATTAGGTTTTGCTTATTCGTTCCCAAGCTCACATATGTTCTTCGGTGTTGTCCTTTCTGGAACCATAATGTACTTTTGTCCAATTTAGATGTTACTATTAAAAATGTTTTATCCCAAATTCTAAATTGTTCTCTATCAGATAAATCGTGGTGTCAAGCTTCTCTTCCTATCCGGTTTGGAGGCATTGGCATCCGCAAAATTACAAGCGTTTCACTTCCAGCATTTCTGTCTTCAGTGCACAGCTGCGGTGGGCTATTCTCAAAAATTGTAAGGCCTGCTTTAGGCAGTATTCCTGTGCTATACATAGAAGAAGCGAGAAATACTTGGAGTGCAATCTGTCCGGGTGAGTGTTTCCCGTTAAGTCTGCGTTCACAGAGGCTTTGGGACGAGCCCTTATGCAAAAAAGTTCAACAAAATTTACTACAAGATTGTGTTAATGTTTCGGATCGGGCTCGTCTCCTTGCTACGAGTGAACGTGAGTCTGGCTACTGGTTGCAGGCAATTCCTTCTTCTAACATTGGGACCCTAATGGATAATTCCAGTTTTTCAATAGCCATAGGCTTGCGTCTGGGCATCCCTAGAACAGAACCCCACTTTTGTCGCTGCGGAAGCGAGGTTGATCACTCTGGGCACCATGGTTTGTCTTGCCGCCGCAGTGCTGGACGTTTATCACGCCACGCCGCTCTGAACGACGTCATCCGTCGGGCTCTTGCCACCGTTAACGTGCCGGCTCGCTTAGAGCCGAACGGTATTTCACGTGACGATGGCAAGAGGCCTGATGGCTTGACGTTAGTTCCCTGGAGTCGTGGGAGGCCTTTAGTATGGGACGCAACTTGCGCAGACACGCTGGCTCCCTCTCACCTCCAGAGCACATCGAGGGCGGCTGGTGCAGCGGCGGAAGAGGCGGAAAGCCTCAAACGGAGGAAATATGAATCTCTCGGCGATGGATACATATTTCTTCCATTTGGAGTTGAAACCATGGGACCGTGGGGTCCGGCCGCTCGGGTTTTGGTTAAAGAGCTGTCCAGACGCCTCGCAGATGTAACGGGTGATCAGAGAGCTGGCGCTTACCTTGGCCAAAGAATAAGTTTGGCCATTCAGCGTGGTAATGTCGCTAGTTTTTTAGGTACCCTACCCGAAGACAGTGACTTTAATGTAGTTTTTTACCTATAATTTATAGTTTTGGTTAGTTCAGGATAGGTATTTAATTTTATTATTTTGTTTTGTATGTAGTTCTTAATTTTATTGTTGGAATATTATTAGTAAAATCTACATTGTATATGCTGGTATAATAAATAATAATAAATGATAGAATATAAGGAATATTCTATAAATCTAATTAACTCGTTACGTTAATATTTTATTGTTATTATTTTTATTATAGAAAAGGAGAAACAGGTTACCGATGAACTAAGTATAATTATGATAATGGGCAAATTTTTTAATAAAGCAATTGTTAATTAAATAATTAAATAATTACTAGTTATAAGCTCCTCTTTATATTTCCACTGGTAAAAAAATACTAACCAACAAACTACTAAGATAGCATTAGTAATTATTAATTGGAACCGTATAGGTACAAATATATTTATAAATCAACTCAAAATGTTATTTAAGATGACTTCGAGAATCCATGGTAACTAATAACGACTTAATGTCTCCAAAACACGCGGAATTCCAAACAGGTGAAGAATATTGTATTTCTTTAGCAGGTTCACTCTTAATGGGAACGTAGTTTTTAGCTGATTTATGAAATCTGTTCGATAGCTAATATATCATTTCCCTCGTCCTTTCGGAGGAAACTCATCGGTTTAGGCCCGAGATCAAACGAAGTGAAGTAGGGCTTTCGCTTTTGTGTGAATCGAACTGGCATTTCACGGTTATAAGGCTAGAATTATCCCAACTAGGCTACCACGGCTTCAGGCTATCTTGCTGACCTGCCGTGGAGTAATTACCCTCAATAATACCAACATTACAAACTAAGACTCAGCGCATGCGCGGAGAATACAAATGTTTATGGCGCAGGAAAAAGTAGCGGGTATTGTAACGCGCCTGCGGCGATGCGGTGAAGGAGCCAGCCGGCCCGCAGACTAGGGGAGGACATGGAGTCGCTTTACTAGTTTTCGTATTAATTAGGGTCTCAATTAACATCAGCGTCAACTAGTATCAATTTCATACTGGATAATATCCTTGGCTTCGCCTCGGGAGACAAACTTGAGATCTGAGGCTTCTTTACTTGCTCCCGTGGTGAGTATAAGATTTTACGTGCCGCTGCGAGGAGGAAGTGGTTGCTTTTGCTCCGCGTAAGAAAGGGTTCCTCCGGGTTAAAGTGGCCACATCAGCCCAGCAGGCACGTAAAATATATTTTCATCACACTTGCCCGTAAAGTAGATCTTATTACATCGCTTTTAGGCTCATAATTCAAGCTATTATACACGCGTGCTTTTTACTTTACATAACGGCACTTGTACTATAATAGGTATAACCCGGTAAAGTCAAGTTTGTACGTGACTGCAATTAGACGTACGTGTACGAAGCACTCTTAATATAGCCGGGTAATACTTACAGTTTTTTTTGTAATACCAACAAAGAGTTCTTATGCCGCTGAAGTAAATGTCAACCTGCGCGCGCATTACTGATTTGGGCGCCATTTTCCGCAAATGTTTGTTGACGTTTTCGCTGTGTGGTTGATTATTATCAAAAAAAAATTGTTTTTTCCTCGCAAGTGTGACGAAAACAGTCGTATGGAACTCTTGTGCTATTAGTCATTACGCTCTCGGCTTTCTTATCGCGCTCGCCTGCGGCTCGCGCGCATAATACCGCCTCTAGTGTAATGACCAACATAGCACACTCGTATCATAATGTACTATTACACCCCTACTAATGAACATAGAATCATCATCAGCCCGCCTGCCATTTGTATCCACCGGTTGCCCGCGACTTTTACAATGTCGTCGGTCCACCTAGTGGGAGGCCTTCCTACGCTGCGTCTTCCGGTTCGCGGTCACCACTGAAGAACTTTTCTTCCCCATCGGTTGGGGGGCGTCCATAAATTACGAGAGGTGTTTTTTTTAATTTTCTGTCCCTCCCTCCCCCCCTGGTGAGATGCCGTGAGATTTTATTCAACCCCCTCCCCCATCCCCCAATCTCACGTGAGATTTTTCAAAATGTGGGTTTCTTACGTAAACGCGTTGGATTGTTATTGTAAAAAGAAAAACAAATTTTGCCAAAATAGAATAAGTTTATTTTGTTTCATCAGAAAAAAAAAATGCGTGATATTTGCTGAGACCCCCCCTCTCTCCAAAGTAAGATTACATGAGATTTGACTCGACCCCCTCCCCCCCTTAAACATCTCACGTATTTTATGGACGCCCCCTTGTCAGTTCTTCGAGCAATGTGGCCTGCCCATTGCCACTTCAACTTGCAAACCTTGCGAGCTATGTCGATAACTTTGGTTCTTTGGCGAATATCCTCGTTCCGGATTCTTTCGCGCAAAGTAACTCCAAACATAGCTCTCTCCATTGCCCGTTGCGTGACTCTGAGTTTCTCCAAAAGGCCAACAGTTAAAGACCACGTTTCAGTTCCATATTGTCTTCAGACACTGAGGGATTTTGAACGAGAAGATATTACGCAATTTCTCGAACGCTGCCCATCCGAGTTGGATTCTTCGAACATAGAATAGCTCAATAATTTTGTTTATCCACCTATTTAAACATTTTAAGCAATAGAGAAGACAAGAGACAGGCTAACTAATCTTAGGCTACTTCACATATACTAATACCATATACAATATATTAGTACCTACGTTAATGATGTTACAAAATAAATTATTTTTCTTTCTTTCTTTCTTTTTAATAAGAGGGCTTATGTTCAGTATACAATTTTAGTGGTCTAGTTGTATACATTTTATTTCATATAATGTATACCAAAAAGGTTCAACAATACTGAAGGGTATGTTTTCATCACTATGGACAACTTTTACTTAGGGGCCACCCATAAAATCGCGAAAAAAACAGCTGTTCCATACAATAAGTTTATTGACATTGGACAAAATGTTATGGAACAGCTGTTTTTTTCCTCTGTTGAACCTTTTTGTTACACATTGTATAGTAAAATAATAAAGTTTAATAAAATAAAATAATAAAGTAATTTATTGTAAGTTTGTGTGTTTGTTTTTTAGGCACATACTCTGAAAAAAGTAATTTGATCATCTCCAAATCTTTCCCTGTTCACCTGTCGCCCCTGCGCTTTGGGCGCGCATTGTCCAGTACAAATGTGATCAAATTATAAAGAGTGGCGTTTGCCCGCGGCTCCGCTCCCGCCGCGGCGCAGGCGCGAATAATCTCGATCCAGTGCACGTATTATTGAACATTATCTGGTAATCTCCGGTTTGGACCCGATATTACTGGTATTTTCGATGGAATGTACACACATCTTGTATTTTTATTTACTTTCTTTTGTTATTTGTCTTATTGTTCATACTTATTTAGTTGTAATATGTAATATTATAGTATTATTTAATCTATTGTAATACTTTGTGGTCATAGCAAACTGTAGACTTAGTCTAGTTTCATAGATAGTCTAGGATAAAGATTAAATAATAATTACTTCGCTTTATGTTATTAGGGACATAATATTATCTTGCAAAGAATTATTAATTATTAATTGTATAATGAGAGTTCTGTTTTAAAATACCAGTGCTGTTTGCACATAATCTTTGTAAATAAATAAATAACGATATTGCTGGACTTTTCACTCAGCGCCATCTAGCCCCAAACTAAGCACTATGTTTTACGATTCGAACCAGAAGCTGATTGAATACATTGTAAACATTTATTATGAATAGTTCAAATAAAAATCTCGTTAAATCCGTTTCTACGAATAATTTTGTCTAATTTAAAGGTCAGTAAAAGAAACTCAGAGCTCAAACTGTCTAAAAACTAGAGACCCAATTGATTTACTATAAGCCAATAGATTTATTAGCCTCTCAACCAATGCGACTTGACAATGATGCATTGTAGTTACAAGTCAAAGGTTCTATTCTATTAACATTCTGTAATTTATTTTACTTTGTTGACTATGGAGATAAACTGCTTACTTAGCGTGAAAGAGTCGGTCATTTTTTTTTAATCGATTTCATTTACTTTACAAAGAAAGTAGGAAGACTGTTATAATAGGTAAACATCTATAAAATACAGGGTTATTGACAACTAGCTAACAAGCCTCTCGTAGTTTAGTTTTTCGGTAGTACCTACTACTAATCAAATGCCAAAAAACCACCGGTGAAATTTCACAATAAGATTTTTTTTAAAGAAAATTGGAACTGGCGCTGTGGAAGTAGACTGTTGCAGTTGATAGTAGGTACCGCTTTAGTACCGGATGTAAAAACCTATTATGGAATATTTTCACAATATAAAGCACTATTTTGAACTAACACGCTTGTTCTTTACAGTTCTTGTTTACGGGTTATTTATTGTGATTATGTTGTAATACGAGTTCCCAATATTTCGGCGCGCTATTGTCCTGCCATGGATTATTTTTGCCATAGAAATACTGGTACGAGTAGATTAACACAGAAATTAAAATTCCTTGTTCTGGCCAATGTAGGACCACGAGCAATCAATGGGCAATGGAAGGTCAGGCCACTGTCTGGTCTATCCATGTGTACGAGTTAAATCATTGATTTTTTTCGTGTAATTTAAAAACATCAGCCCGTATTTTAGTAATGCAACAGCTGGTGCAGATAAAATAGGTACATTTAGTACTTTCCATCTTTATAAAAACTCATCTAAAAACTGGTACTTAGTATTCAAAGTTAAACACACCATTTATCATGCAGGAATCGTTTAACAGAGACATTGCAAGGCGGTGCACTTGAAACACGACACAAAAAATAATCGATTTAGAATACGAGATGGCCAGTTTTAATCGATTCAATAAAACAATTTAATTGAGAGGCTTGAAACTTGCAAATAGTCTCTATTTATAGTAGAATTATTATTAGAACATTCATACTTATAACAAAATCACTCGTGACTTTAAGACACCCAGATTGTATTGGTCGGAAAGGACCTACTCAGTAATCACATTCCACTGTTAGTGATTATTTATCATCGCAGCGATACATGCTGTTATGAAAGATGTTATGGCTGGTTTTTTTTGTTTATTTTGTCTTAGAGAATAAATTACATAGCTCAATTTATAACTCTGCCAAACTGCATAGCAGTTTGTTAGCAGACATCGACTCTCATATTCATTACTATTTACTACGAGTATGTAGGAGTAGGTATTGACATTTTAGAGATTAGTAAGCTTATAACTCAATATATGTTAACTTATAGGTACTCAGGTCATTTTCATAGATATTCTATTTAACAGTAGTTTTTTCAGGGATAATTTAAACGTAGATTTGTTTATAAATTGGTTCTCAAAATTATCTGGCAAATCATTACATATTCTAGGCACCAGCCACTTTCTCGTCCGTGTTCTGTAATAATTTATGTTTATAATACAATTGTAGCCGTTAAATTAGCATAAAGTATTAGTATTTTGTTCAAAAACGCGACTAAAAATAGAGTTTTTTTTTTAATACAATCATGTGACGAGACGAGCAAGACTGTCTAGCGGTAAGCGTCACGCCTGCCACTAACAATAGTTTTTTATATTTATTTATTTAACAGAAGCAGAGCAAGAATTGGGAACTTGCGAACACAATCCTGCACCGCACTGCACTGCGCTCGTCACGCTGAGATATTAGATGTTAAATCTCTTCATACCCAGTAATTTATCTGGTAACATTGCCCTTCAAACCGGAACACAGTGCAAGCAGTAGTGTGCAATGCTTGCACACTACTGCTAGGCGGTTGAATAACTGGCAAAGATGTGGTACTTCTTCTTTGCTTCCAGTTTCTTTGTACTGCTAAACATTCGAACGCGCTGACTGAGTGGGTGTTTCCCGATAGTTATAATCTGGGTGTCTTCAAGTTGCGAGTGAATCGGTTTTTTCTAGGCAAGCGTGGTTCATCGGAGACTGCATCTTCGCGCGAGATTGCAGTCAAACGCAAGCCAATTATAAAAAAAAAACGACTTTTTCAAAAATAATCACGCTAAATATCTCATAAATAACCAAAGCACTGTATTAAAAAAAATTGCTTTTTACTTTTTTGTTCTCGTCAGTCTGCAAACGCAGACCAAGTTCACCCATTCTCTACCATCATAAAACTGAGAAAATTGCTTCCCAACGATTATTTACAATCAAAACAAACCCTCGTCCCATCATATTGCTACAAGTGCAGTAGCGGTTTAATTGGTCTCCAGTATTTATTGTTGAGATGAACATATCAACGACAAGGACATAAGTCAGCTCCCGTGCATTGACGGGACTACATTTTGTATCGGGACGATAACTGGAACTACAAAAGGTATGGAGTCGTAAGGTTTTTAAGAATCTGATGATGCTCTCGTAGGATGGATTCGATAAGTTAGCCTGATACGAGATGTTTTACTTTCTATCGCCATTTTCTAAGTTATTTATTATTTTAAGTAGGTATTTAATGATACAGAAATTATAAAAATACATAGGTCACTTTTGAAACTTTATATATCAAGAACGTAGCAATCAACAAAAAAAGTCGAAAATTGTTATTAATAATAAGCACTTAAAACAAAAATCAAAACAACAATCATTATTTTATTGGAAGTTAAAATATTCCAACAAACTTTCGTCATCAGCCAAAAAACGCCCACTGCTTGACGAAGGCCTGCCCCTTTTTTGTTGTTTTTAATAGTTCCTGGCCATGGATACTAGTCCTTCAGCCGAATACATATTGCTTCTTCGATTCTTCTTTCTGCAATTAAATGAATCGTAGTCACACACAGTAAGTCACAGTCAAGTCCAATCATGCCCTAGTAAAGTCGTGGCAACTTTACTACAAGCTTCTTCGGAGTTTTGTAAACAACACGAAAAGACATTATATCACTTGCCCACACTCTTGCTCGTAAATCAGCACTTAATGAATAAAACGCCACCATTTTTATGCATTAACACTCGAAAAAACGAGTTTTAAAGCGAGTTGAAAAAGTTTTAGAAAATAATACAATGCAGCGACATGATTTTCTCGCGTTCCCGCCAAAACTCGGCCTGCCCCTTAATAGAGGGGTGTTGCCATAATCCCCACACTTGGCAGGCGGTCAACAAACATTATTAAGATCAAAATACAATGGTCAAAAAACAAGAGATTGATTAAAATATCTTTACACCCACAGAAAAGCCAACGCCCCACTTTTACTTCTCTCTTCCGTGTTTATACCAATGATGCATAAACGATTTCCATGTAATTTTAAGTTACTTTTAAATACAGCAATTTATTTTTATATTAAACAACACGCAATAGACAGGTGTAAAATCTTTTAAAGAGAATATCCTCTCCATTACAGAACAGAGGCAGGAGATAGCAATTTAACGAAGCCGCATCAGGGAGACGTCTTCATTTATAAATGGAACAAAAGCAAAACAAGTAGAAGGATTACAATATCAATTTAGGAAAGTGAACCGAATGATTTATTGTTATGTTTTATGTAAATATTACAGATTTTTTGCTTTTTGCTCCTGCTAATTACTTAAAGCTCTGAGAGACGCTGTAAATTAAAGGAAAGGATTTAAAGGACTAAGGTAATAATGTAATGTACTCGTAGTATAAGTAAATTAATCAGACATTATGCAAAACTTTGTTCCACTTTTTTCGGCCTGGTACACCTATCCCTACCAAGCTACCGGTATCACCACCATTACACCTTTCCCCAGCAGTGGGATAACACAACACAGGTTAGTCCCATAGACTCGTGAAGTCGGAGAGGTCTGTCTACATAGATATACAATAGACTGCCCGCCCATGTGCGTGATGCACCATCCGCCGCCTCGTTCAAGGTCAGGCTGAAGACCTGGCTTCTTGACCAGATGTTTTATGACAATAATGCATATTTAAAGTTGCCCGAAGTATGTGACCCTATAAAGATAGACTGTAAGTAACAGACGAAGTGATTTTATTGTATAATAATAATTTATAAATATTAATACTTATTTTATATTTTTGATAATGTTAATATAATTCAATATAATTTTTGAATATATTTTTCACAATTTTAAATGACATGTAACAATGGAGTTATCAATAAAGTATTGTATTGGTTAAATTAAAATAATTTATTTTTTTACACTTTTGCCAAGCATACCTAATTTTTGCAACATTTGTTATGAATAAATAAATTATACCAAATGAAAAAAATATTAAAAAAAAACGCCTGACACGCTTCGTATCAGTAGTACTTCTAAATAGTAGAACTGGTAGTGCAAATGATACAACTTTGTATCTCTAGAACTACCAATAGAACTAGTGACTGTCACTATTATACCAAGGAAAAAGTCTACATTCTGATTATTTGTAGACCACGGAAAAACAATTGATATTAGAAAAACAAAAGAAAGTAGAAAAAGAGTCCATTAACGATTATAAGTCGAAAAAATAGGTGTACAGTATTTTCGACCTTATTGACATTAATCCGAAAACCTTCATTATAGACTCAGTAGAGAACAGTGACTAAGAGTATAACAAAAAACAAATTTAACAATAAATATGTCATTAAGGTCGAAAATCTGTGTTGCGGTACCTAACAAACATGGAACTATTGTCCTAAACTAAGATGTCTACGCAGAACAAAATATAATGCATGGTAAAATGAACTTGTATCAATGCTTGTGTAGTACGGAACCCTCGTTGTGCGGGTCCAACTCGCACCGCTTTTAAATTCTACTAGCTGACCCGCCCCGGCTTCGCACGGGGGCATAAACCAAACTTTAACCGACCTCAAAAAAGGGAGGTTACCAATTCGACACTAACGTCATACGAGTTTCATTATTTACTTTAAAGATTATTTATACAAGTTTGATAGAAAAAAAAACATACAAACCACCCCTCAAGGGTCAAGGAGAGTTGCACCCTTGACCCCTAGACCCCTAAACTACCCAGTTTATAATAAGTATTAAGTGTTTCATTAAATAAAGCAAAAAAAAAAAAAAATGTTATGTTTAATAATGTTTCATAGAATAAATATTCTAAAGTTTATTTGTGGCGAGTTTTGAGTCAATCAAACCAAGGAATAAAAACATCCATATAAACTATACCAACCTGTTTAACCCCCTTAGGGGTAGATTTTTGAAAAATTAAGTTACGCTGTCTTATTCCATTAACTCTGACACTAGGGCTGGCCACTCAGCCTATACGAACTTACTTACTTACTTATTCCAGAATCTAAACTATCCACATTTAAAATTTCATTAAAATCGGATTAGTTAGTACTAGTTAAGTAGTACGTGGTAACAAACATTCACACACACAAACTTTCGCATTTATAATATTAGTAAGATGGACAGGATATTCTATTTAAAAAAACATATTTTACATTTTATTTTACAGGCAAATTCTACGCCAAGTCATAATTGCTTTTTGGTTAGATAACATTTTTCAAAATAAATGATTTATTATACTTGAACCTATAATCTCAAAGGAGAACAATATTTACTGGACTGCATTCCGTTCAAAGTCGTTCTGATTCAACGGTACGTAATTGAAACTATTTTTGCACAAACTGTGTTAGTTTGCGCTACTGGTTTTTGTTTGGTGCAAAAAGTAAGAGAAATCTATTTTAGAATTTTCAACTTGGATATCAATTTTAATAAACTGAAGTTTATCTTGGACCTGGGTATCCTTAAACTGCAACCAGACCCACCGGAGGACGGGCAGCAGTGTCCTCTTGGTTAACGGTGGTGACCATTGTGCGATCCCCAAGCCGTCTGCCAAGCGGATTATGGCAACACCCCTCTATATAGGGGGAGGCCTTCGTCCAGCAGTGGACGTTTTATGGCTGACGTCGAAGTTAATATTTATTTTTTTGTAGTGGAAGGAATACAGTGCAGAGACCCTGGGAAAGTATCTCACTTTGGCCAGTTATTCAACTGCCAAGCAAATATTACTGTGTTTTGATTTCAAGGGACCTCTAATATATCAGACTAGCACACACACACCGTGACTAGCACAGTGCAGGGCGGCGCAAGATTTTGTTTGCAAGTTCACAATTCGAGCACGGCTACTGTTATCAGGTGTAATGATTTCCACCGGATCAATCTCAGTAGATACAGGGGCCAGATCCACGAGGGATCTAGTGAAATCCAGGCTAACGTCATGCTCGTATCGTCTACACTACATTGAATAACAAAATTACACCTGTAGACACATTTATGTTTTATTTATACGGATTTAAATACTCACGTTTAATTAAGTCGGATACTCCGAATATAGAATGAATTAAATCCGATGATCTTTTTCAAGAAGTGACAATAGAGGCACGACGCGCGTGCGGTCGCGATATGCTTCTCACTAGTGTACCAGGGACGCCCAAGCGCGAATGTGAATAATCCCGAACGAATACTAGGTATTTGTTTTAACTTTTTTTTTAATTCAACCGATTTCTTCCGAATGTATATGAGACCACGTCTAGAGTATACTATTTCAAATAACAAAAAAATAATCAAAAACGGTCTACAATCGAAGGAGATCTCGGTAAATATAAGCACATTAAAAAAACATGCATACAGTCGAACAAAGAACCTCCTCCTTTTGAAGTCGGTTAAAACATTTAGAACAAAATAAAAAGGTGTCAAAACCTCGTCAGTTTTCATAGTAAAATCTGTAGTCGCTTATTACTTGTGGACATAAGAAGCAAACAGTCAGTCATCGCGATCAGGTGGCCGGTATGCAGGTCGTTGCACTGACGTTTGGCAATACGCGACATTTTAGACCCGCTCCAGTAATTGGTGAAGACCTAGAATAGACTAGAATCTAGATACTGTATTACTTTATTACTACTCCATTGAATGATGAAAGATTATGTTGATTAAAATTTCTATTGCTTTGCAATTTGTAGTCTTGGTACTTATTTGTAAGACTGCAATATGAACTTAATTGTAAAACGCTTTTGAGTAGGAAAGAGGACCATTATAGATCATAAAATAATGTAAGGTTAGGACCTTTTTGGTTTGGTTGGTTGGCTAATAAAAAAAACAATCACATAAGTCGTTGATTGGAGTCAAAACTGATGTTTTCGCTGTGTGGTTGATTATTATCAAAAAGAGTTTGTTTTCCTTGCAAGTGTGATGAAAATCATCGTATGAAACACGTGTGCTAATGGAAATTACACTCTCGGTTCCTATATCGCATAATATCATCTCAAGGGCAATGACCAAAATAGCACATTTGTATCATAATGTACTATTACGGTAAGTTAAATTATGTTTAGTATAAAATCAATTCAATAATTTGTGAAAAATATTTAAGTTCTTATAGGTAATAGGTCTTTACCTATGAAATAGCCGTCATTTCAAATAGAAAAAAAGTTTGAAATGGCTTTGTATTCTGAATTCTAATTAATTTTGTCTTAAAAACATAACATTCTTTTTACAAACTCAGTCTTTTGTTTAATGATTAGCGTTGTATTTCCATTACATTTGAAAATTTTTCGTCATAATGGATACTTCGTAAAATCGTAATTATGGAATATGAGTTCCGTCGTGGCACCAACGCGACACAAACGGCACGTAACATCAAAAACGTTTACGGAGAGAACTGTACAAACGAACGCACAACCCGTTATTGGTTTTCCAGCAAGTTGGTTAGATCCTGGTTCAGCACCAAAGCAAAGCCCTAAACCTAAATTGACCCCTAAAAAGGCGATGGTCACTGCGATGGTCACATGGCGATGGTGGTCTAGTGCGGGTGTGATTCACCACAGCTTTTTACAAAACGGCATGAGCATTACTGCAGATGTGTACTGTGAAGAACTGGAGACAATGATGGAGAAGCTTGCACATCGGCAACCAGCTTTGGTCAATCGGTCGTCCCCACTGCTCCTTCACGACAACGCGCGACCCCATACTGCACAACAGACAGTCTTCAAGCTGCAAGAGCTGGGGTTGGAAGCTCTCCCTCATCCGCCATACTCACCAGACCTTGCACCTACCGACTATTACTTTTTCCAAAATTTAGACATCTTTTTAGTGGGTAAAAAATTAAATTCCGGAGAGGCAGTACAAAATGCCTTTGAAGAGTTTGTTACCTCCCGTCCAGCTGATTTTTACAAGAAGAGCATCAATAAACTGCCAATTCGTTGGCAAAGATACGTCGATTCCATGGGTGATTATTTTGAATAACAGAAATAAAAAAGTTTAAAAAAATAAGTACTTTCACTTATTCCATACAAAACGGCAATTTCATAGGTAAAGACCTAATATTTATAGCTTATAGGGTTATACTTAAAACCTGTGCTTCAATTAATAAACGTCATTTAACTTCTGCGCAACAAAAATGTAGAGCGCAGTTTGTACGATCGTCAGTTTTTAAAAAAGCCCATAGTGTTCATATTTATTCATGGACTCCATTATACCTACAGCTCCCACAAATAAAACCTACCTCACACAATACCCATTTCGGGAGCGATACATTTAAAAGCTTTATATCACGCGGCTTCTTTACAGGTATTTTAAAAGAACAATATCTCTTCGACTCACGAATCCAATCAACAGTCACGGAATGGAGACGGGAAGATAAATAACACTCTTAAAAGAACATTCAAGATAAAAATGTGCATATTAATATCGCAACAGGCTATGGACAGTCGAGGGACAGAAAAACGGAATAGTTCTAAAATTATTCACGGAATAATTACAATGCTATTCAGTTATGAAACAAGCTCTCGATATTTCGGCGCAGTTGCATGCACGCGTATTTCCAAAATATGACTTACACCAACACGACGTATGAGGTAGCGCTGTGGCAGTAGGAAATATTTTAGAGTACCTACGATAATACCAAATGTATTACTTCATAATGGGGGTCCATCCATACTGCGATTTTTTCCGCTAGGTGGCGCATCGTCGATGCGGCCATAGTCATAGTCATAGTCTCATGCATTTTTTTTTGCAGAGAACATTTTAAGAGTAGACAAGTTGGTCACTTCTCCATAGAAACGCGGTAGTATTACTACTCCACTATGTAATTTTGTAGGTCCAGGATTAAGTATTATATCGATTAATCTCTTCATTATCTAGGATTGTAAATTATTACGAAAGTAAAAAGTTAATAAAATGAAAGTTATGAGCCAGGAAACATCTTGTATTTTAGCTCAATTTTAACGCCACATTGGACGTAAATAAATAACAAAAGGAATACGAAAACTCTAACGAAAAATGAGTTCGAGCCGTCAACTGGTCGATCCTTAAAGACTCGGATTACCATGGAGAATCTGCATAATACTGGTTTGTACAGCAATCCTGTGCCTTGCTAATTAAAGCTCTGTCCAACATCTAACCAACTATCTAACCTACAAATCTATTTTCAAGCCGTCAACAGCTGCATAGATTCTTAAAACAAGGAACGGGTAGGTAACCCCTTAATTTTCCTTGGACTAGATTCTCTCGACAACGCCCCTTCTTGATGTCTTCTAACCATTGACGTGCTGGACTTCTCTTCGCCAGCATTATGCCTTCAAGGATCAACCTTAGAAATTAGATTGTGTTTTAAAAGTATGATAACTATATGTGGTCAAACGCTAGCCTGTTATGAATAACAAAAATAAAAATAAATGTCTTTAAAAAGGAACTTACAAAGATTTGCTTGGCTGGAAGCTTAAACCCAAGAGCTCGAAGTCATTGAGATTCAATAAATCTTATTTCTTTAACGAAACAAGGAAGCTGACAGTTTTTTCTCTTCTTAAGCTGCGTGGTACACAGACGTAGTAAAAGAGACGAATCTTTAACTAAAATACAAACACACATCAACAATACAATACAAACTAATACTTAGAACTCGAGTTTCTAAATAAAACAAGCCATCCAGTTAGTTGCTAATGACATGGCGGGCTGATCACGCGAGGATCTGCGCCACAGAATACAACGTAGCTCTTACGTCGCAGCTTGCATCACAGTTCTTACGTCGCAGCTTGCATCACAGTTACAGCTTGTATCACAGTTACGTCTCTTTGTCTTAAAACACTTCTATATGTCTGGAAAAGTACAGTTCTATTACTATTCTAGTTACTGTTTTTTTTTATACATTCATGTGACGAGACGATCAAGACATTCGTCTGGTGGTAAGCGTCAAGCCTGCCACTAACAGTAGCAGTGCCAGAACTTGCGAACACAATCCTGCGCCGCACTGCACTGCGCTCATCACCCTGAGACATTAGATGTTAAAACTCTTCATACCTAGTAATTTCTCTGGTAACATTGCCCTTCAAACCGGAACACAGTAATGCTTGCACACTACTGCTTGGCGGTTGAATAACTGGCAAAGTGTGGTACTTCCCCAGGTGGACTCTTTGGTAGCAGTTACGAGATTTCAGGAAATAGATCATGTTAGTAATAGTTGTGATATTATAATACTTCGTGTTGAAGCACAGTTGATGCACCAGTTACTTAGTTTCAAGACTCAGGTGAAATATCAGTTACTTTGTTAAAAGCCACAGTGTGTGTATGAGTTAGTAGCAATTAAAGGACGTGGGATTCTTTGGCGGACAGCCACCGGGCAATCAGGATAATCGACTCGATTTAACACTTGGTTAAGATAAAGGTGTGTAGATGCTTAGTTAAGTGGTAGGATGTTATTATGGAAAATTATCAGCTTGACTAAAGGCTGCGTCTAAGTAAATTGAATATAAAACCGTCAAGTGCGAGTACTTGCGACTCGGATAACGAGGGTTCCGTACCACCACAAGTACAAAATAAATCCGCGACAGTATCTAACGAATATTCTATGAAAACAACCGGCTACCTATTACGATTTACGAGTTATACGTCGTTATAGATCAAAACCAGACGAAGTAACATATAAACAAATAGAGACGGATTGCTTAGTAATAAGGTACAGTTGAACACCCTTTGGGTCGTCGTCGTCAGCCATAAGACGTCCACTGTAGGATGAAACAGTTGCGATAAAAGAGTCGCGTAGGCTAATTTTCTCTATGGCGCCATCTAGCTCAGTTTTTGGGAACTAAAGAACGCCAACCGAACGGAATAATCATTCAATATTATTATTTCTCAAGACTTTATGGCTTGAAATTTGGCAAAAAGCAAGGTCACATAACGTAGATATATCGTCATTTCTCAAGACGTACGTCGACGAAATATCTACAAATAATCAATTTTCAGATTTTTCCCATAAGCAGTGTTATGTGACCTTGCTTCTAGCCAAATTTTGTGATTCTAGGTCAACTGGAAGTTCCCTATGAATTTTGATTTACTTGAGTGACTAAAACTAAAAACACTAGAAAATGGCTGTAATTTTTGATTACGTTGACTTGACTTTGATTTTTCTACAGCTCTACAGGCCTTGGATTTACGAATTCTATTTTAATTTAAACTTTCACTAGTTTCAGAAAAAAGGGCCTTGACAGACCGACAGACGGACAAATGAGTGATCCTATAAGGGTTCCTTTTTACTTTTGAGGTACGGAACCCTAAAAATAAACTGAAATATGCGGAGCGGGTACTGAGCCAAAAGGAGCTCTTTGTACTAAGCCGGAGAGTTCTCGATTCGACCTGTTTTTTTTCTACTAAGCTACTATGAGGCTCAAGTTAGTCGATTATCTGACAACGTCAGTGTTTAAGTTTATTGACTGTTAAGAACATATTAATGAGAGCAAAGTCCTTTTTTCCGATTGTCAATGTAGAAGTAGTTATATCTTTTCATGATACGGGTACGTATTCTAATTAGAACCGATACTTTTTTAAATAGATAGCAAATAATTTTCATAAAAATAAAAATAAAACTACATTATAATACACTCAAACATAACATTGTAGACTATATTGCAGAGTCCGTCTGGGGAAATATCACAACTTTTTAATAGTTATTCAACTGCCAAGCAGTAGTATGCAAGTTCAGTTTTGAAAGGCAATGTTATCAGAGAAATTACTGACTGAATATCTCAGGGGAATAAGCTTGCACTGCGCTCGTCATGATAAGATATTAGTGCAGCGCAGGATTTTGTTCGCAAGTTCACAATTCTAGCACTGCTGCCGTTAAGGGCAGGCGTGGTGCTTACCTTGCCAAAGTCTCGCTTGTCTTGTCGTCCATTGCATAACAACAAAATAGAAATAAACCCCAACACATAACTCATGCAGTCGGCTTCTTAGCGACAATAATACCTCGCTCCATAAAATATGTTAACACAAAGCACGTAACGACCTCCCAGAGGAACTAGGGGACACAGGAACAGGGGACAGTGGGGCAAATATAGACAATAGGACGAAATTACACCCGGCCAATTGAGCCGATGTAAACTTGATCCCCCTTATTGTGTCCGTAGCTGATACGTAGGTGGATAGACCGAGTTTGATAGTTGGAAAAAAAATTGCTAGTACTTCAGAGAACAGTATGTAGACAGTATTTAGATTTATATTTTGTCAATTATCATTATCGATTTTGCTTATTATTAGAAATTCTTCACAATATTGTTTTCAGGTACTTATGTGATTCAAATTGCCTTGTGAAACCTTTATTTTAATATTTAGATAACTAGGTAGATATTTATTTATTTATGTGATAAACAAAAACAAAAAAAACAAAAAAAACACAAAATAACAAAATAAACGTATGATAATAGTTCTACGTACATTTTAACTGTAAAAAACTCGATGTCAGCTGAAACAGGTGACGCGCACAGAAAAGCGAAGGCCCTACTACTTCTCTCTTCAGTGGTTACGCGTGTCTAGATATTTACGAACTTATAGCCTACAGCAACCACGGAACGCCAACTATGTACGCCCATGCCTCAAAGTATCAAAACTACGCAGTCCACCTACATAGGTGCAATACTCGTCAATTTGTTCGCGTCGAGGCGCTCCTATTTAGTGGACCGTTTGTTCCGTGAGACTCTTGATTCTTCTAATGACGGCATTGTGTCATCTATAGCTTGATTTATCTTTTATTAATTTGCTCTACGTTTATTTTGCTAATGATGCTACGTTAATAATGTTACAAATGCTTACAAAGAAGGGGCATAATTTTCTTGTCACTCGAGACTGCCTTATAGCTCATTTATTGGTAGCACCTATTTCTTATTACCCCATACTTACGGCATAAAACAAACATTTATCTGGTTATAATAAAACTTGCCACTTTATAAGTACCACTTTACAAATACCGAATTTCATCACTTCTTTAAAAACAACTATCCATTCAAAGTTTCATCCCCCACTTCAGACTCATACCTCCAAAAAAATATTATGAAAACACCGATTTTATTTCAATAGACAATAGACATTGGTGTCGATTCTGTTGCACCGCTCACTAAACTAAACTAATCTGACAGGAGTAAAATTATACGCGTCTCATTTCATTTCAATATGTTAGAAAAGGATGTCATCAGGTTTCGTCCTGTCAAATTAAGTTTAGTTTAGTGAGCGGTGCAACAGAATCGACACCAATAACTATCTAATTATTAACTTTTTTTTAGAAACTAAAAGTTCAAAAACAAAGGACTTTCATACAAAAGTTTTTACGCTTTGTTATACCACATATAGGTTGAATTTCGAAAATCCCTTTCTTTGTGAACGCATAAAGATAGATTAATACATCCTCGAAATTTCAATTCTCTACGACCAGTGATTTAGGCTGTGCATTGTCTGTCAGTTAGTTAGTCAGTAAGTCAAGACAATCATGCTTTTAGTATTCGATTAGTAGCTGTTTCTAAGCTCAACCGCACCAGTAATAGTAAGTAACATAATCCAGTTTTCTATTTAAATGACTCACTTTCATATTGCCTCATTTGTCTAGTAGTTCATTCGCCATTCGTTTCCAATTGTAACAGTCTATTTTTAGTCTAGGACCGGTGTATGTAAAAGTGTTTTGAATCATAATAGAGAGTGGAGTTGCTTATAAAGTAGCTTCAAGTATCAAGTCATTTATTCACATAGGGCGTGGTAGCTTTGTGGTACTCTACTGAAATATGAATAAATATATTATAATATTTTGGTAAAACACATATGAATTTGGCACATAGTACGGGATACTCACGTTTAATTAAATCGAATACTCCGTATATAGTTTCGATCACATCCGATGACCTTTTTCAAGGAGTGAAACAGAGCTCGAGGTGCGTGCGGATGCGTCCTGCTTCGCACTGCGGGCCACTCCGTGTCGCGCAAGTGATGGCGGTAATTGCTCTGTGGGCGCGGGGACGGGTAGAGTAGTGCTGCATCGGCGCACTCTAGAGCTCTTCGTCATCGGAGTCATCCCGTGCGGTGTCGGGGATACTCCAGCACGCGAAGCTCAACACGTCGCCTTCAGCTTATTTTATGCACACTACGGTAAATGTTTACTTTATACTTACTATCCAATCATAGATCAAGATCATTTTATACATTTTTACAAGAGTTCAAATAGCACTTACTACACGGGGCTGCCCGTAACGTTTCAATAAGAGATTACTCATAACAGCACTAGCCGAAAAGAGCTCATTGTACTCTTCATTAAGTGGGACCGACTCTGCATCGCGAAAACAAATCTATAAATTTCATTGAGCGTGAATTATTATTTTTCTGTCTATTTATTGTTCTATGATTTTTTAGTTTTCTACGATTTCACGGTTCGTCTTGTAGTAAAACTTGTTCATAATGATGGGGACAATGATCTGTTTTCAGCGTAATCCTGACTTCATAAGAGGTGCGTACCTAAAAAAACCTGTACTGAACGAAACAACTTTATCTTCCTGTCCCTCCAATGTAATCCACATATCTTAATCCCAGCTTTAAGCGAAATCGCCATACATTTAACAGCACTAATGAACCAACACTTTCAATCTCGCTATTAGCCAACAACATGATAAATCCACGAGATTGACAATCACCGTAGAAACAAGGCTTAACAGCGTTAACACAATTGCTGGTACTAATTTACCTCGCGGTGCCTTATACAGTGGCATGTGCGAGTGCTAAGAATCCCCTCTTGATAGGCGTTTGTATGAGTGTAAGTTAAGTGCGAGGCTTTGACGAACGCGATTCGAAACCAAATAGGGCTGCGGTGTGGTGAAAAATTTGCTCTTCAACCCCTTTAATTGGGTGTCGCGTTGTTTTAGACGCGTGGTGTACGGGCGGGAAGGTTGGCGATAGTTTTGCTTGGATGTTTTGTTCGTTTTACTTGCAGATTTCCCCGCTGAACTGCAAACTTTATTATGGACGTGACATTCAATAATTATTATGCTTGCAGATTGAGTGTATGCTGACCTTGATAAGATTTCTAAGCGAGCTAGATGATATTGTTCCATATCTTGCTGCTTTCCAAATAAAAAATATCAGACTTTCTTATGTGATCAAGTATTACGTATCAAGTCAATGATATTATATATATAAGGAGGGAGATATGTCAAATCGCGCCCTAAAATGGCCCCGTATAAACGGCCACAGGGACTGTCTCGCCTGTCTGCGCTCACTAAGTGAGACGCGCGCTATCCCTTTTTCTCTCATAAAAGTGCTATTTTATATCGCACTCCGGTAACTCGTAAACATGACGGCACGGAGTCATTTTCAAACGTTGTTTTATTACGCGATTGCGCATTTTTCGTAATCTTTGTATCATGTAGTAAGTATTATTACCAAATTAACTTACGATATTTTTTTTACTAAAGTATATTAAGTTTTCCCAGTTAGTGAAGTTGCTGCTATAGCATGGTAGAAAAATCTTTCGGAAAATGACGACAGCTATTAATTCTTACTATTTTGCAAAATCTACGGCACTGAGCCCTGTTTGTAACCAATCAGAGTTTCAACTCCGTTGTGTTATGCATGTACTCTCGCAAAGAGTACACTGTTGACGCTATTATGTACCTTACCACCTTTTATGTAGTATACTAGTTTTTTTTTAAATTCTGATTGTTAAGGCAAAAAATTTAGATCTGTATCTACCTTGGAGTATCTATACACTTAAACTTATAAATGTTAAAAAACTTATTTTATGCCTTTCTACTGCTTTTATGCCATACTTGACAGTAGGCAGTGTCTGTAACTAATTAGAGATTTAACTTCGTTGTATTTTCTTATATTTTTTGACAAAAATCTTTAGTCTCTATGCTTTTACATACAATTCAAAATAAATTTTCTATTGCATTTTCATCTTTCTCAGTCACTAGCTCGCCAAATTTACGATTCGTATGTCACGGACACTAACAGGGTTGTCACTGATTTGTTGTCTCAACGTTTCTTTTAACGTTGATACTGATTGGGATGTATGAGGTGTTTGTACGAACGTTTTTGTATTCTTTTTGTCGCTAATGAGTGTTCGTTAGGGTTACTGAAGTTTTTTTATCGAAATCCTGAATGTTTTATGGTGATACCGATTCATCGAGCTTTACAACTTGATAGGATGACAACTAGCAGTCCCGCGAAGATTGACCAGCTATTTTATAGGAATTATTTAGCACCATAGAGACAAAAGTTTAAAAAAATATTCAAGAATTTAATATACTTGGATAGCAAAAAGCTTTGGTGGATTTGAAGGGCATTTAATATTAAACATACTAGGCGGTTATATTTTGCATCTGTTCAATAGATAGTCTAGATAGGATATACATTCATCTTTCTCAAAGTAGAATGGTAAATTATGCATAGAAAATATATTTTTCACTCTTTCTACACTCACACTCGGCCAATCAAAATTGCAAACATCGTAACTTTCATGTAAGTTTCTAACGAATCTATTTCAAGATTTTTGCACTTATGGAAATTTTTTGACTGAATTACGAAACTTTATAGAGATTTTACTGCATCTATATCCAATATTTATTTATCTTTAAGTACTGATTCAGAATAATTGACTTCCTTTCCTTTGAAATTTAGTAAGTAACTTTTCCAAATCTACTTTCAGCCAGTTTTTATAAGCACGTCATGCTTTGTGGAGCGAGTATTTTATTTTCAAGCTAAATAAAATAGTTCCTCTTGAAACTGCTTCCCGAAGCATGCCCTGGGTTGTCTCCCCAAAGATCCAAGGCTGCCGGAATAACGTATAGGCTACGTTTTTCATTATCACGCGGGCAACACCGCGGGGCGCAGCTAGTATGGCATAAATCGTTAATGAAGCATAATTATACTGACAATCCATAAAGTCTATCCAGGGTTATTCACCAAATTTTATATTCGGTCTGTGGAGAAGTTGAATATGGCTCAAAGGTTTGGGTATAGGGTGTCCAGTGTGCCTGTAAACCTGGTACATGCAACGGGAGATTTCCCACACTCAAACACTTACACTTAAAAAAAAACGAACCTCTTTGTAGATGGCGCTGTCCTTGCGTTGAACAGCGACTGTAATAGTCAAGTTTTATATTTTATGTGGCTTAGAGCAAACATATTATGCTGTTTTTGACTGGCACGTTTAATCAACACCATCTATCGAGTTGAAGAGAACTACTTTTTTTAAACATGTTTGGAAACTCTCTCACTGTACCAACATATTTTGTAGTGGTAGGACTCTATTGCAGAGTCCTTAGACCTTTGCCAGCTATTCAACAGTAATGCAGCAGTCCTAACAAGCAGTAGTGTGCAAGCATTACTGTGTTCCGGTTTGAAGGGCACTGTTACCAGAGAAATTACTGGGTATGAAGAGATTTAACATCTAATATCTCAGGATGACGAGCGCAGTACAGTGCGGCGCAGGATTGTATACGCAAGTTCACAATTCTGGCACTGCTACTGTTAGTGGCAGGCGTGACGCTTACCATCAGGTGAAAGTCTTGCTCGGCTCGTCGGTTGACCGTAGAAAAAAAAATTGGTACTCGATTTATAATAAAATTAATACATGCCCCGTTAATATTCATAGACGTGAGGGGTATAATATTGGATATGAATGGTATTTGTTATCAGCTCCAGAGAGCTTAGTTTCTAATACATTATCTGCACTTTCTGTTATCTAAGGATTAAAAACTTGCCAGCGACTTACGGTTAGACGGATTAAAACGGCGACATATAGACGCTTGTCACCGACCATTAAGAGGGAATCCGGTCTGCGAATCTCCATACAAAATACGTTTGTATATTATTCCGCTATTTTATTCCTGGATAATGCCTCTAGAGCATTTTTTAAAATAAAATCTAGGTCTAACTGTAGATGTCTCTGTCGTTTCCTTTTTTTCAGCAACTAATCGCTAAAATATAACCCTTGAAATATCGTCATAGTAATTTTTGGAGTAATTTTTCTCGTCCAAAATCCCACAGTGTCTGAAGACAAGGGTCTACGACCAGCGTGTGTTGCCAGTGATGACATATGGTACTGAAACGTGGTCTTTAACTGCTGGCCTTTTGGAGAAACTCAGAGTCACGCAACGGGCAATGGAGAGAGGTATGCTCGGAGTTACTTTGCGCGATACAATCCGGAACGAGGATATTCGCCAAAGAACCAAAGTTACCGACATAGCTCGCAGGGTTTGCAAGTTGAAGTGGCAATGGGCAGGCCACATCGCTCGAAGAACTGACAACCGATGGGGAAGAAAGGTTCTTGAGTAGCGACCGCGAACCGGAAGACGCAGCGTAGGATGGCCTCTCCCACTAGGTGAACCGAAATCATTGTAAAAGTCGCGGGCAACCGGTGGATGCAAATGGCAGGTTGTCGTACAGTGTGGTGGTCTAAGGGGGAGGTCTTCGTTCAGCTGTGGACGTCTCCGGGCTGATGATGATGATGATGATAATGCATTTTTGGAGGGTTATATAGGTGACGACGACGACGTAGAATTAAAAAATTGGATCCCGTTGGATACCTTTTGGGTACGGAACCTTAAAAAAAGGTAGTTTAACAAAACAGGGTAAGGTTTTTTTACAGTACCGTTCTTTATAAACTTAATAACAATAATTCTGTTTCTATCTGTAATTTCATGCTTGCTTACTAAAAAAGTGTAAAGGCATTACATTTTCACAACGTCAACTTTTCTCCTCTGTAATTTAACCAGATTCATAGACTTCATAATCATCATGAGCCCGGAGACGTCCACTGCTGAACAAAGGCCCTTGGTCCGCCACACTGTACGACAACCTGCCATTTGCACCCACCGGTTGCCCGCGACTTTTACAATGTCTTCGGTCCACCTAGTGGGAGGCATTCCTACGCTTCGTCTTCCGGTTCGCGGTCGCCACTCAAGGACCTTTCTTCCCCATGAGTTGTCAGTTCTTCGAGAGATGTGGTCTGCCCATTGCCACTTTAACTTACAAAACCCTGTTAGTTGTATCAGTGACTTTGGTTCTTTGGCGAATATCCTCGTTCCGGATTTTATCGCGCAAAATAACTCCGAGCATAGACTTCATAGTCTGTACAAGTATACCGAGCATTAACAGTTGTCTCAGTCGATTAAAATACCCGTTCTTGTTAACATTATCAATCGAGCCGTTCACACAAGCCACAGGAAGCTATGACAGTCGCATGACCGATATGTTCCGGTCGCTTTGAGTTGTTTGAGGGTATCTGGAAACCAGGTCTATCTACATCAAGTTGGGTATTGGATTGAAGTTATTGACAAGGAAGTGGTTAAATCTAGATTTACCAGCATTTCAAACAATTTATCATCTCATGTTGACCTGACTTGACTGGAGAAACAAGTTTTTTTTTTTTAAGTATGTAAGCTTCATATTGTTCAAAATAACTTAAAAGTTAAAAGCAGCCTGGTTGGAGCAGCCATTTCATGACAAAGCCATGTCATTTACAAAATGTTGTGTTTGTGCTTTTCACCGTTAAGGAGTTCAACTATCCACCTCCTGACTCCGTCATGAGATCAGCTCGGTAGCATCAGATTGTTGCATAGTCACCTGACTAACATAAGTCTGCAGTATGTCGAATTTCAGCTCAATCAGACGTCAGTAAGTGGTCTAAAATTCACATGTAATTTTTTTCAGACAAGCGGACTGCCAATAGACTCCGGGCCAAGTAAAACTTATTATAAGCTTGTAATAAAATGTCGTTCACTCGCGATGAAAATAATAATGGAAAGGCTGAGTTTATCTAGCGATATCAGTGTTCCCCGTATAAAAAAATAAAAAAACTACCAATATTTAAAAAAAATCTTATTAATACTGATAAAATTAACCGTGTACATTTATTTCGATGGTTTTACTTCATAATCAGTATTAACCAGAATAACATAGTCCACTGCTGGGCATCCTCTCCCAAAGCATGTCATTCAATTAGACATTTAGTTACTTAGTAATATGCATAGAAAATAGTACGAAACATCTGGGTTTCCACATCGACGGTGCGTTGACGTGGGGGACGCACCAGACGAGCTTTGCGGGAAGCTGAGCCGCTCGTGCTTCGCGCTCGCGGCTTGCGAGCACCGCCACCCGCAGCGTGGTGCGCTCCTGCTACTACGCGACCGTCCACAGTAACATCACGTACGGGTTGGAGCTGTTGGGCCACGCTGCCGATCGGAACAGAGTCTTTGTCATGCATAAACGAGCCATACGTGCCATATGTGGGGTTCAGACCGACGTATCATGCGTAGAGCTATTTAGGGAACTTCAGATACTGCCCTTGCTGTGTGAGTTTATTTACCAGATAGCCCTTTTCACCCATGTAAACCTAGAAACGTTCCAACGTAGGGGCGTTCACAACACAATAGATTTACGAAGCAATAAAAAGAAGGACCAACTGATAACCCCGTCGCACCGTCTCGTCAAATCGGAGAGGTCAGTGTATATTTAGGGGCCCGCGATCTACAACCGTATACCAGCTTCCATTCGGGATGCTCCTTCCACCGGGTGCTTCAAAACCAAGCTCAGAGCGTGGTTACAAGATAATTTGTTTTATGGCATTGAAGCTTATTTTAAAATAAGAGATTATTGACGTATTTTTGTAATTATTATTTCATATTAGTAAGTGATTCTTTTTTTGTGACATACTTAATGAAATTTGACTTGTAACTTTGGTGTTATCATTAAACTATTTGTATTTGTATTTATTTGTATTTGTAATAAATGAATTCTGCATTTTTCTATTCATCAGCAGGACCAACTAAGGCAATTTTTTTTTTAATACAATTAAGTGACAAGACGAGCAAGACGTTCGCCTGGTGATAAGCGTCACGCCTGCCTCTAATCTTCCACTAACAGTAGCAGAACAATAGCCAGAATTGTGAAGTTGCGAACACAATGCTGCGCCGCACTGCACTGCGGTCGTCACCCTGAGGTAATAGATGTTAAATCTCTTCATACCCAGTAATTCTCTGGTAAAACTGCCCTTCAAACCGGAACACAGTAATGCTTGCACACCACTGCTTGGCGATTGAATGACTGGCAAAGGCAAATACTTCCCCAGGCGGACTCTATAGTAGAGTCCTACCACTACAATTGACTGTCTCTAATAAACAACTGAGAATGCCTGGTCCATACAAGCAGATCCAATTTTCCAAAACAAGAGTAGAGCTAACAAAGTTATAAACTAGACTAGAATGTCGGCCGGCGATTTGCCAGCTCATCTTCATACGTTACAATGCAACGCTGTACGTCATTGTCTATCGAAAATAAACGGGAGTAACCTTTGCATTAGGGTTGCCAGTATTTATTTGACTAGCTTTTTAAGTAGGGATCATCATCATAATCCTCAGTTATCATCTTTTCTTATCCTACTCTTAGGTATGGGCCTCTCTCTTAATAAGCGATCAGCCTTGGTCCTGTCTTAATTATAGTAACGGTCCACCGTCTTACCGTAGAGTTGGTGTTTCCCAACCACAGAGTAATAGAAGCAGAGATGTGATCAAAGGATTTTTCCTTAGAAAGACGCGTGACTGTGCGGGGAGGTGTAGGTTCGCGGGAGGAGTGGCAAATTGTACTGCCATCTAGCGGTTTTCAGGAAAAGTTTTTGAGAATCGAACTAGTGAACTATCACTTAGCTGAATTAACACTTAATTTCTTAATATGACGCTAGATGTCGCGTTTTTGAGGTTTTATAGAACGGATCACTAAGTATAGAAATAAAATTACTTACGAATGAAATTAGATGCCAATCATGTCATCTGAATTTTTCCCTCGGTCATTTTTACATAAAGAAACGGAGCAACTTATTTCATTTTTACTGATACTGGGTAAAAACATTAAAAATAGTCTTATATGTAAGTTTGAATGACCGTTACGCGTGGCGGGCGTCTGCAGACTGAGCAAATAAGTATGACGTCACACACTCCATTCGCAAAATAGGATCTGGGGCTGCAAGTCGGTCATCGCAACTCCTTATCACCCATGTTCCCGACAGATACAATTTTTTTTTATACTTTCAAGTGACGAGACGTTCGCCAGGTGGTAAGGGTCATATTTGCCCATAACAGTAGCAGTGCCAGAGTTGTGAACTTGCAAACACAATCCTCCGCCACACTGCACTACGCTCGTCACCCTGAGATATTAGATGTTAAATCTCTTCATACCCAGAAATTATTCTGTCGTCAACAGCCTTAATACGTCCACAGCTGAACGAAGGCCACCCCCTTAATAGAGGGCTGTTGCCATAACTTCCACGCTTGGCAGGCGGCTTGGGGATCGCTGAACGCTCACCACTGTTAGCCAAGAGGACGCTGCTGCCCGTCCTCCGGTGGGTCTGGTTGCAGTTTAAGGATATACCCAGGTTTCTTTTTCTGTAAATCTAACTAAATCTGGAGTGTCTTCAATTCTCGAGTGAGTCGATTTATTTTCTTGGCAAGCGTGCTTTATTGTAGATTAAATATTTGCTTAACGTCAGGCGAGACGGTAGTCAAAAGCAAGCCTACATTAAATAAAATTAAAATATTTAGCTTAAATAATGTCATTATAATCAGTGCAAGCCAATTTGTGCTCTATTTCTGTGCCTCATGGTATCAATATTCCACTTGGTCCATAGTCCACGATGCTACACGACTGTCTGCCAACTGCGTTCGCGCCTCAACACTGCAGTGAAATATCAAGACCCTGTCCGATACTAATATAGTACAAATTAGCTTGCACTAAATATGACCTGATTGTAGTTTTTTATAGGAATATGGTTCAACTAAGTTTAGACGCGTTTTATATGGGAGTGAATCTTCTTATCCTGACCTGGACCTGGGTATGTCCTAAAACTGCATCCAGACCCACCGGAGGACGGGCAGCAGCGTCCTCTCGGTTAACGGTGGCGAGCATTCTGAGATCCCCAAGCCGCCTGACAAGCTTGGGGATTATGGCAACCCCTCCCTATTAAAGGGGAGGCCTTCGACCAGCAGTGCACGTCTTCTAGCTGTTGTTGTTGTTGTTCTTGTTGAATCTTCTTATTTATCTATTATCGAAACGCGATGGTGACGATATCGATGGTTTTTCTACAAACGCATAAGTCGCGAAAATCGTTATTTTCAACCGACTTCAAAAAGAAGGTTCTCAATTGTTTTTTTTCGCCATTACTCCGTCAATTCTTGATGTTTTTTTTTGTTTGTAAGGTTCATACTTCACAGGTGGTCTCATGTACATTTTATAAAAATCGGTTCAGTAGTTTGGTTTTAAAATCAAAATAACAGGGGAAAAAATAACATCCAGATAATATAAATTGAAGTCGGTTGTTTTTTTTTAAGTATTTTATTTGAATCTATTTTAGAGAAACCGGCTGACACTAAGACAGTTCGCCGGATGGTAAGTTCATCAATTCGTACGAATCCAAAGCAATTGTTATCATGATTATTTTCTACATACCTTTAACTAACTTTTAAAATTGCATCATATAACCAGGCCATCGATTGGTAACCATGCGGCAGCAGTATATTCTAAATTCGCAAATAATAGACATGGCATATGTAAATGTCCGTACGGATCTCCATACATCGATCTCAGACGTTGCCCGATACTGCGAAAGGGGCACGACATTGTTGGTTTCCATTCGACTTTTAAATTTGTCGGAATTAATTTTTGAATTTAGAAATTCGCAACTCAAACCCTAGTTACTCTAGGTCTTGTAAGAGTACGAGCTAAATACTCCAAGGTCTTGTATGAATCATAATTATATAGGATCATAATACTGTCTTAGATTATATACCCAAATACGGTCAACTCTTGAAGCTTAATTGACAGTTCTTAACTTACTTATAGCCTGCTTATAACAAGCCAGTCTTTTTCATTGCAGTCAGAGAAATTTACTAGATTGCAGTCTATTAAGGATTAACAGGGACCTGAAGCTTTTGAAATTGACTGTATTGTTACATTTTGGAAATTGAAAATGGTGACACACTGATAAAAGTATATGTTGTGCATTCACACACGTGCAGCACGTTGTGCTGCCAGAATCAAGTATAATAGGCTAGATGACTGATGTTTAAATTGTTGAAACCAATAGCTTTGATGAAGAATTTAAGTAATTATAGTATGTTTATTGAAAAAATAATTTAAATCGGTTAATAATGTTCTGATATATGAGCGTTTAAAGTTTTTGTTAGAGACAACTCTGTCCCTTTCCCACAAAACAAAAAATGACATCACGCCTTACTTGTCAGAATAGAATTTATATGGCGTACTGACAAGTGACGTCACGATTTGCTGTTTCGCCTCTCTGTCTAGCATCATATTAAAATGCTTATAAGTTGCTTATTTTTGCTCAGATTTTCATTTTCTTTTCATTAACCAGCTATATTTATGGGCCACATTTGAATAGGGCAATAAAAAAAAACCAGTCATCTAGCCTATTATATATATATTTATGTCTTTAAGTTGTTACTTATTGTCTCTGGTCCAGAGCTCGACCCCCCCGAAATGAATTCCTGGCTACGGCCTTGGTTATGGGCACCTTTGTACCGGGGCTTGCCATAATTCCCACGCTTGGCAGGCGGCTTGGGGAACGGCTTTGACCTGCTTCGTCGTCTTCGTCTGGTTTTCTACTATTACTAATTTAATTCCTACCTACCGTCTATTCCACGTTACACAAAATAATTATCATAGTTTACGCAAATTCGCAATTTTTTCAGACTATTCAACCGACTTCAAAAATAGTAATAGTTCTCAATTCGACTGCATGTTTTTTTTTTGTATCTGTTTTACGCGATTACTTCGCCAATTATGAACTAATTTTGATTATTCTTTTTTCTTTGGTAGGTAAGACTTCAGAGGTGGTCCCATATAAATGTTATCGAAATCGGTTTAGTAGTTTTGATTTTAAATCAAAATTACAGGAAAATATGAAGATGTCATCCAGGTATTCGAAGTTGAAGTCGGTTGTTTTTTTTAAAGCGAATTATTAGTGTTCATAATATCATTGTTTTTTTTTTAATAAATACAATGGAAAAGCACACGGCCCTGTATGTGGGAATGTCTCAAGCGACGTCTTCTCAACTCGTTGTGTATAAGGCACGCCGGTGGTCAGATCTAGTCTAGTTTTTGTTATCTGCTCAATTTGGTCTGTCTTTGTGCACAAGAGGAGTCTTGCTCTCTCTTATTTCCTAGCTTTCGTTACAAAATGTATTATTTACAACAACGTTTTTGTAAGAGGCGTAGTTGTTTTTATGGTGGTTTCTACCGTCCAGATATGTTTTTATTAAATAATAGATGACCCGGTGAAATTCGTACCACCAATTTTGTTTTCTAAACTTCTCCAGTATTTAGGTGAATAAAACAAAAATGATATGATTCGAACAAGTCATTCTCGAGTTTTTGTGAGTCCAACGCACGGCGATTGGGTTTTTCTAAGTATGTAGGTGTTTATTATTATAATCGTAATCTGTAATGATAGTACAAAAATATGGGACTCAACGTCATAATTATGTTGGGCATAATATACCATTGGATATGCTAACGGCAATAATCTGCCTACAAAATTTTCTGCCATGTTTATGGGGATGATATATCTTAGATTTATCTTAGGATTCGCGTAAACTTTCACACTAAACTAATACAATCTGTACGTATGAATGCACGGGTGTACAATCACTGGCCATACCTTTTGGCAGAGGGGTACGCCTTGGCTAGCCAGCTCCACCAGTATATGCCTGAAGGTTGCAAAGAAACGACACCATCTTCACACTTGCTCGTAAAGTGGATCTTATTGCATCGGTTTTAGGCTCATAATCCAAGCTATTACGCACGCGTGCTTTTTACTTTACATTACGGCACTTGTGCTATAATAGGTATAACCCGGTAAAGTCAAGTTTGTACGTGCAATTAGACGTATGTATACGAAGCACTCTTAATATAGACGGGGAATACTTACAGTATTTTTTTGTAATACCAACAAAGAGTTCTTATGCCGCTGTAGTAAATGTCAACCTACGCGCGCATTGCTGGTTTGGGCGCCATTTTCCGCAAATGTTTGTTGACGTTTTCTCTGTGTGGTTGATTATTATCAAAAAAAGTTTGTTTTTTCCTCGCAAGTGTGATGAAAACAGTCTTATGAAACTCTTGTGCTATGTTTCAATACACCCTCGGCTTCCTTATCGCGCTCGCCTGCGGCTCGCGCGCATTATACCGCCTCTAGTATAATGACCAACATAGCACACTTGTATCATAATATACTATTGTAGACAACAGCTTCAGAACAAGTTAACGTCTTCTGGCTGGTGGTCTGTCTTCGTGTTGACGTCTTCTGGCTGATGATGATGATGATGAATCTCGAAGTCAGTCCTATAGTTGCGCTATTTTGGCAACCTCATGGATGAACGTGGTGATTTCTTCTTTGAAATCTTTTATTGGTCAAACTAATATTGTTTCTGCCGATAATGCTTCTGTTATTATGATATACATACATACTTTTTTTTTAGGCATAAGCCTTTATTAACAACAAAGACTACTTAGCCTACTACACAACAAAAAACAAAAGGATGTACAAACATAGACCTGGTTACCTGGTTATAATATGTTATGAACTTGGTTTTGCATACATGATCAAAGCACTAAAGAGCGACCTATGATCACCCATCGGTGTTCAAAGTTGAATAGACTTTATGCTGGGATTATATCAAAGTCTAATTTTTTTCCGCCTTATTGATAGCATATCTAACTCCATTCATTAATGTATGTTTTCATTTTAATGTATGATATAAAGCGTATACCGATTAAAAATAATACTATAGTTAATACCAATATTAATGTAACTGATAACGAAATTCAAGACATATTTAACACATCATTTGGTCGTTAAATTTCACATTTAAAGGATATAAACGTAGATAATACACTCAAAAATTTACCAAGCCGCTTTTTAATACACGTTTTACAAATATTTCTTGTCCGCTTATTTCAATAATCTAAAGTAAATCTAAAACGTAGACATCTTAATTATGTTATCGTCAAAAAAATGTGTCTTCCTATGACCGTTTTGTCGGCAAGTTCTACAGAAGTCATTAAAAACACGTATCTAAGTATCTTTAGAAATTCATCCTACGTAGGAGTAATGTACGTAATTAATTTTCTTTAAAATTGGACAAAAAATTTAAGGCATTCGCAAGTTTGGTGTGTTTGTTGAGGTGGTGTATTTAAGGAGAGTTGTTAACACCATTTTTCTATTACTTTATTTCTGTGTTAAAATATGTCATAGGAAATTTAAGCCAATCTGTACGATGTATGGTTGTATTGTTTTTTGTTCCCAAATATACGACTTTTTTACAGGTATACTATTTTCTTATTCCGCTATCTTGTTTGTTTGAGTGATTTGATTTAGTACGAGTGCTCACGCTTTGCAACGTGTTTTTATTTCATTAAATATCAGTTGCTATAGTAAATTTATTTGTTGAGTTTTTGTTGATTTGTCGTTATTGTTATATACTTTTCTAGACAAAATGCCAAAAAGGGCAAAAACATGGTTTTGGATAGTGAATGTCGTGAATTTGTGATTCGCTTGCGTGTCTACTTTGAACGTACGTTTATTAAATTATTTCTGTGTAATTTTTGGTGTGAAAAATAAAGAGTTAATCAACCAATCAATCAACGTAAAAATCAAAATGGTGGACCGCTAATGCCGGTGTCGCAAGTATGTGATAGAGTTGCTGATGCTTTTGGCATTGGAAAATCTACTGTGACTCGGATTAGTAAAGAAAAGTTTGGAAACACATCAATGGGGAAAAATAAACTATCAACCTCAAATAAAAGGTATTGCCTTAATCCCCACGCTTGGTAGGCAGCTTGGGGACCGCAGAATGCTCACTACCGTTAACCGATAGGACGTTGCTGCCCGTCTTACGGTTGTTCTGGGACATATCCATTATAGAGGATTTTTAATCCATTGAGGGGCGACCGCACCGGTCACCTCATTCACGAGAAGCTGGAGATGGGGACAGGACCTTGGAACGACATAAACGCTGGAATATGCTGTGTATCATATATTTTTTAGAATGTTATAAGGCTCTACGAACCAGCATTCTTCATTCTAATTTCTATCTCTGATAAATCAAGACCAATAACCTATCAATTAATATTAAGGCGGCCCACAGAGGGTGCATGTCTGCCAAAAGAGGTTCACCACACAATAAAAAAGTTAACATATTAAAATGTTGTTTTTATTAGAAGTACTATTCGTGACAAACACTTCCAGTCGATAAATACACACATGGAGTTTTGGCGGGAACACGGAAAAATCATGTCGCTGCATTCTGTTATATACATACAATATTTTCGCGAATTAATGTTTAATAATGGTGGTGTTTTGTTCAATGAGTGTTGAATTTCATGAATGACTGTGACAAGTGATATATTCTGGTGCAAAATGTCTCTTTGTGTTGTTTTCAAAACTGCGTAAAAGCTTGTAGTAAAGTCGCCACAACTTTACTTGGGCATGCCTTGTACTCGACTGTGACTAATTTCGTTAGATTAACTGTGATTTAGAGGCATATTATCTGATTTGGTACTCTAAAAACTTGAAAATCTTTTATATTATACTTGATACGGGCAGAATGCACAAGTGCCGTGCCAAAATTAAACAAAAAATTATATTTTCTATTTGAACCGAATTACTCTAGCACTATTAGAGGCTTTTGACATACTTCATTTCGTTCAAGCTACATTTTTTAGACTATACATTAAATTTAATTAACAGTTGTAACAGCTCTATTAACTTCTCCAGAAGTCCACATTGTTTTCGGTTAACGCAGCCGCGTCTGTAATGATCATTTTTTCATCAGATCTCATCTGACATTGGTGTTTATTTATCAAACCTTCCACCTTATTTCTCCACCATTACGATGGTAAAATCACACTAGAATCTCACTGCACTGTGATGACAAGATAAAGATAATAAAAATAAGAATAATAATAAAATAATAAGAGAAATTTGCATTCATTTAAAAGGTCTGTGCCAAGCAAAGACTATAAATCCTGTTGACTGATCGTCTGACTTCCCCTCATACGAAAATTAGCAGTTTATAAACCACTGCTAGCCACTGCGTGTGCGTCAGAATTTCAATGAATTTCATAACTCAGATGGCGTCATCTCTGTGATTGGCCAATCGCAAGCATAGAACGTTACCTCGCCCCTTGCCCGCAACTGTGAGTCGTGTTTGTAGGAGAAATTATATTCACGAGCCATCAACAGGCTATATGATCTGTGGTGCCAAGACACGTTGGTTACATTTCTTAAAGTCTTTTTGAGCTGTTTGGTCTTAAGGGGTAAATATTGTAGCCTTAGAGTAGTAAAAAATGCCAGAAATCGATGTTCCACTCGCAAGCATTGTTTACTACGCGTACGAAGTCGCGGGCAACAGCTAGTACTAAATAAAATCTTCAACTTTAACTTTTCTTCATGACTTTTTCTTTCTTTGATTTTGGCATCGCACTTTATACATCCTTACAGTGTCAATAAATCAGGTGACAGACAAATCAGTTTCTGTTGTTAAACATTTCCAAACTAAACAAAACTTACAAAAATGTATAATTATTATGCACTTTGGTTATGTTTATGTTAATATCGTAAGTAGCTTAAAACTAGGAATTTTGTGACCATTGCCGATTAGACTTATCTATACAATGTGCCCGCACTTCGATGACTTTTTTGCCAAATTGCAATGCTATCAATAATTATTTATTATTTCATTTCCTAGGAAAAACATGCTTTTGAAGTGACTATATTTATACTGTCATAGCTCCTAAACTATCTAGCTTAGAGAGAAGATTTGAATGTGCATTTTTGGCAAATATCGTTTATTATTAAAAGTAAATAAAAAGCATTGTTTTTTATTAAATTAACAATCTGATCAAAATACACAAGAATTTTTCAAAACCTTTTTGTTTTTTATCTTTTACTCAAGTTTGTCCTTTTATTAAATAATTTTTTTTAAACCTTTTTTGTGTTTCTAACACCTCTACTTGGGTAGGTATTGTTAAATTAACACATGCACCTGTGCTTCTACAAAAGTTTTTAAAGGGCTGCCATTTTTAGTAGTTGGTGATAAAAAAACATTTTACGGCTGATTTATCGATAAAATTGATTATATTTTAACCCCACAAAGTCTCCGACATCAAAGTCCGGACAAATTGTATCAGGACTCAACATTATTCACAGTTTTTGGCGGCAACACGGAAAAATCATGTCGCTGCATTCTATTATTTTCTTAAACGAGTGTTTTTTCGCGAATGAATGATTAAAAATGGCGACGTTTTATTCATTGAGTGTTGAATTACATGCACGAGTGTGGGCAAGTGATATAATGTGGTGAAACATGTATTTTTGTGTTGTTATCAAACCTCCGTAAAAGGTCATAGTAAAGTCGCCACAACTTAACTATGGCATGACTTGGACTCGACTTTGACTAATTTCGTGTGACTTACTGTGACTTCATGACATATTTGATTTGATAATACTACATATACTTGAACATTCATATTATACTTGACTCTGGCAGAATGCACAACGTGCGAGGCCAATAACAAAGGAAAAAAAAAACATTATTCCCAAAAGCCTCGGCGATAGAAGAAAGAGAAAAATGGTTCACTTATATTTTGTGTAAAAGTTGTGTCGTTCTACAACGGGGCTATTATAATAACCGAGCATATGCTATTGGTTCTGACCGAATACATAATAGTACAAGCCCCAGTTCTCATAAATCAATATAAATACACGTAATAGATGATAAAGATAGTGTCACAGGTTCTGGATCAGTCCCAACACCTATCTTTAAAGGGCTCCGTATCGAAAAGACTATCAGGGTATATGACGATGTTTGCAGAACGTCGGGAAGTTATAACGCTGGAACTTTGCGTCAAGAAATAGTCGTAGTGCGGTTACACCTTTATTAAAAGGCCTACGTTTATTAACCGGCCAATTTAATAATGAAACGATTATCCAAGGGTTTATCGCGTCGGCATCGCACCTGAGGCGCTGTTTACGGTTACGCATCGGAATAACAAGCGCTTGTCAAAATTCTTTCTTTATCGCCCGGTTAAGGCTTGAGAGAATCGGGCTGGTATGACGCATAAATTAGGTAAAATCTATCTACATCATCGTCTCTATGTAAAATGTTTTATCGGTTTCTATCTTGTTATCATTGAAGTAGTCCTAGTAGTAATTTTTAGACCAAACAAGGACCTGTCATTGCTGAACAAGAAGAGGCCGTGTTCCCTTCGTACTCATTCCGGTCCATTGCCCTCTCTATTCCGCTACTGTGCAGGACGTCCAAGATTTCAAGTCGCTCCAACCCTTTGCAGTGGACATGCCGTAACTTGCAAAGCACTTCGAAAGCTCATTGCAAAGGTTTGGAACTCTCTACCAGCAAGATTATTTCCAAGCTCATATAATCTGGGGATCGTCAAACGAAGAGTGTATAGGTATCTTCTGGGCAAGCGTGCTCCACCTTAAAGACCTTGTCTAGCCACGCCTCGGTGAGGGAGCCCAAATGCGAACCAATTATTAAAAAAAAATTACAACTTTGAATTCGCGAAACATAAATATCCGGAGTTGTATAGAAAAATGACACCCTCCTTCGACAAAATGAGAGGATCAGTACATTTTTTAGCAATTTCAGGGTGGTTTACAATAATGAGCAGAATTATTCAAAAAAAATTTTTGTATTTTTATTCCGCTTTTTTTAAATCCAGGCACAATAAATATCGAACTACCAATTTTTCAGTGAATTTTGCCTTCGATTTACTAAAATAAAAGTTCCTTGAAAATAGCATTAGGTACAGATATATTTAACCACATTCCTATCTTGATACTATCTTACAATAACAGACAGACATTAAACAGCAACTGCAGGGCTATTATCCACAGAATCCAAGTATCAAATACTTGTTCTAGAACTAAATAATAAATAATACGAGTTACATAACAGGTTTCATTAAGGTAGCACTAAATCAGGCTACCTGAGATGCGCTGGCGCAATGCAACATTATGACGTAGCGACTGCAAAAAACGCAAAGAATAACCAAGTCCTCAGTTACAGCTGCAAAATTATTCCCAAAGACGTTACGTTTGAACCTCGTAATACTTTTGCTTCTTATAAAAAATATATATACAGGTTGTTAGTTTGAACACCGTTATTCTTCTAGGATATCATTGTACTCATCATTATGAACAACTTTTACTATGGGGCCAAACCTGAAATCACGAAAAAAACGGCTGTTCCTTACAAAAAGGTTCATCGATCTTGGACAAAATGTATGGAACAGCTGTTTTTTTTTCGTGAGTTCAGGGTTTACCCAATAGTAAAAGTTGTTCATAATGATGAGTACAATGATATCCTAGAAGGATAACGGTGTTCAAACTAACACCCGGTATATATAATTATGTAATCGCCGCTGATAAATAAGTCTTTCTATATCTATATAGGTACTAGGTAAAGGTACTAGGTAAAGGTAAGTAAATTACGCCCATGTTAAGAACTACCTACCTGTTCTACTTATAACTTGTAAATGTATAGTACACAGAGTAAATAATAGTACTACGTTGTATAGCTCTGTAGTTTCAAATCTAGGGTAATTAATGAACTAACAAATCTAGATTTTAAACAGAGAAATGATTTCCTGTCAATATAATTATACTTCTGTTGTCTCTACACGTATTTTTCGATTTTAATTTTTAACCTAAAAATTGAGCTAAGCTTATTTTAATACCAAAGAAAAGAATATAATAATACGCTTTTTTTTTTAAATACAACCGACTTCAACTTCGAATACCTGGATGACATCCAATATATTCTAAAGTGGTATAAGACCCCATTTAGAGAATGTTCAAGATGGCTGCGAGAAAAAAACATAACGTCGTCAATGTATATATTTTTTGTTTCTGTTGATTTTTCAAAAAGTGCTGAATCAATGGCGATAAAAATGTATATGAAACCACCTCTGAAGTATGATCTACCAAACAAAAAATAATAATCAAAATCGTTACATAATTGAGGGAGTAATCGCGTAACATACATACAAAAAAAAAACACCCAGTCGAATTGAGAACCTCCTCCTTTTTTGAAGTCGGTTAAAAATCTCGCTAATAATTAATTAAATAACTTAAATAAACTCCCTAGAATGAAATGTGTTACCAGCGGCAAAAATCGTTCCACCGCTTTTAAACAAACTTCCCTTATTGGTACAATTATTACTCTTAAATATTCTCTCTGTGGTCTTAGCAAAGTACTTAACATCCATTCTTGTAATGATATTAGAACGAACCCTTTAGTAATCTTCAACTTTGCTAAGTTCGAGTTTAAAATGGTTTTTACTTGAGTTAGAAGATGTTGAAGTTTGCTTGTAATGTCTTCAAGTTCATTTTTGCATAATCTAAATTAAAGTTAAGATATATTAAAAATACGTTTATTTATACTTTATTTTCGTTTTATAATGCTGTCGATAGAAAAAATTTAATCATCAACTAACAAATAGCTTCTTCAAATTCTTTAGAATATAGGAGTGCGTTAGGTGCGTTAGTCAACCGACTTCAAAAAAGGAGGTTCTTAATCGACTGTATGTTTTTTTTAATGTATGTTATGCGATTACTCCAACAATTACGATGATTCTTCTTTTGTTTGGTAGGTGATACTTCAGAGGTGGTCAAATATACATTTTATTGAAATAGGTTCAGTAGTTTGGGTTTTAAATCGAAATAGCGGCAAAATTTTAAATACTATATCCAGAGATATCCAGATACTCCAAATTGAAGTCAGTTTTTTTTATATCGTGATATTAGGGTTCTCTGTTTATTTGTTTATTTATCGGTTTTGTGATAGCTGGTTTTAGTTCATCAGAGAACTATTACAGTTAGGGAAAAATGCAGTAGATTGAGATTGAAAGATGATAATACTGACGAGAGGATCGACAACAGAGAAAAGAGAAAACCTTATTTCTTAGCCGCAGGACACACTGATCTGGCGTCAGGCGAGGGCATAGCACGGGTGGCTTGCCGCCCTATCCTAATTTCATACTAAACACATTGAAACAAGGCGCAATTTAGGACACACCGAGTTATTTTCATCGGGCAACATTCGGGCGCGCCTGACCGGCGCCTGTGCCCGATCGCCGCCTGTTCGCCACCCGAACGCCGCCTGTTCGCCGCCCGATCGCCGCAAGTTCGCCACCCGACGGACGTCCGACAGTGATGCGAAAATGCGCGACGACATCCAATTTAATGTTGAATTTTTTGCCACTTGATGATGACTATAAATAATTAATATGAATTTGATCAGCCATTTGCTATAACTTACATATTATTGATGGTTTAAAAGCCTTCATTTGAAATTAGTCATTTTTGGGGGAATTTTAATGATCAGTTGTCTAAGTATTTGTTACTAGAAGTCACACCGCGATGGAAGAAATTCTTCCCGCTCCCAAATATCTTCGCCATAGCCATATCAAAGATGTGTGTACTGTGTCTGGATTAAGGTAAAATAAAAAAGTACTTACAAAAAAAACACATAAATATAGATAGGTTGTATTAGGTAAATATAGTATTAGATAAAGAGAATATTATTTATGAAAATATTGCGGAGACATTTTTTATATAATATTTCGCATCGCATCGACATAAATCGATAACGGACAACAGACATCTCTATTTCTGTCCCAAGCCCGCGCCATGCACGCGCCGTGCCCGCGCCCTGCCCGTGCCATGCCCATGCTATGTCCTCGCCCGACACCAGTTCTGTGTGGCCCGCGGCTAAGGTATCAGCAACAAAGTCAGAGCGGCTTTTAATCTGCTGATTTTTGATCTTCCAAGTCTTACAACGGCTATGAAAATGAAACCGTGATACTACTTTACTGGCGGTACAAGTGAAAAGAAAGGAAATACGATGGGCCGCACTAGCCGGCATTAAATAGAAGCGTAGGAAACCAAACCACATTGCATCGTAATTAGATCCATTTAATCTGTTGCAAAATGGTATTTCGAGCGTTTTACTTCAAACGCGCGACCAATGATTGGCATTTTTTCGTCGTAGTGACTATACAATTATCTGTGAAACTGGCGGCAGCGGTTTTCATACAATTGCTTTACACCATTGTTTTGACATCCGTTCTACCTAAGAAGTAGGACTTGCTTTTCTTTGGGCGGTACCACGGATAACAGACCAATTTTAGCTTTATCCCATCAATACACCTTAGCTTGTACTTTTTACTCGATCGCTACTCATGTCGCGTTTCACGATGTATTTAATTATTTGAAACGTTCTAGCGTTTTTCTGCTAGCCTTACGTGTTGTCTAATCATTTTCGCTATTTGTGTAGCACGGTAGAAGATGGTAATTAAAAGAATATATTCTCACTGCTCCAGGCACCTCGCATCCTTCCAGTCCTGTATGGTCTCCATCATTTCTCTTCATTAAAGAAATATCCCTTAATAACATCCTTTGGGATAAAACATTATTGTGTTATCTTTGTAAGTATAGTTAGGGACAGTTCTCACAGTTTTGGTGTCATGTTAAGAAACATGTGAAAAGACAACGACGTGTCTGTTAAGTTTCAGAAAAAAATACTACGTTTTCCTGATAATTGGCAAAAAAATTGTGACAATAACTTTACAGGCCCGAAAAGCAGGGTGTTTTTCGGGCAATTGCGTCTATAACTAATCTAATTCAAACGCTGCACAAAAACAATTAGTTTGTCTACGGGCCGATAAAAGTTTAAAAGCTTAAGATTCCTGAATCTTGGGCTGCCATCAGTCGGCAACTCGACAGCGCTCTCAGCATAATAGCGGGATTGCCACATTGATTGACTAATGCGTAACTATTTCAATTAGCAGCTAGATGTTGATTACAGAATTGTATATCAGTTTTTAGGCCATGCATTCTTTCGTCCTGATAATATAAAGTCTATAAGGTCGAATGACTCTAATATCTATTTTGACCAAAAATGTACAGAGAAAAACAGTTGTTTTTTGCGCAGTAGGTAGCAACCGACCGCCCGACGACCAGATAAAATATTTGAATGAAAAAATTATAATCTTCTTTGAGTATGGGGACTAGGTGTCCACAATAAATCAACTAATTTTTTTCAAATATTATGTTTATGACCAATTGCTTATATATATATTTTTAGGCGTAAATCTTTATTATCTACAACAAACTACAAAAACTACTTAGCCTACTACACAACAAAAAACAAAAGGATGGTATCCAGACCGATGAAAGTCTCAAAAAAATAATTATCATTAGACCAATTGCAAAATAACCTAATAAATACCTGCAAAGCTGTAATTCTCTACATCGATGCAAAGTCCACTTGCATGTGGATTTACCACCTGATACCTCGTTTGCTAGCCAGGAGCTACAATAAAACTATAGTCTGTCAAACAAAGCGTAGGAGTTACGCCCGCGTGTTTCACGTACATTATCTTGGAGTGTCTACTGGTCTACTGCCGTTTGAATGGTGTTATTTACTGCAATTATATTGCACTTTGAATTGTATGAATAGGTTTTTAATCTGGCCTGTTTGTTAGAAGCTTTACTCACCGTGATATTAGGTTAATTTTACAAAACTGTATCGAACGAATAATAACGTTATTAATGTAGCCATCATGAATTTATCGGCTTCATTATTTAGTAAGTTCACTATTGCTTTTCATAATTTTCCTTATCACCGCACATCTTTTTAGCATAATAAGTTAAAAAAATAAAAGACATACCTATAATTCAGATAATTCATCATCATGTAGCGCTCGTGGCGTAGCTTGTCTAGGTGATTCTAAATGATCACCGATGTTAAGCAACGGACGGTCCGGTCAGTCTTCGGATGGGTGACCGTGAGTGGCATTTATTTCTGAGCGCTACCGTGGGTCGGATGACACGTTAAATTCTTGGTCCCGGTGGTTTGTTCTAGTTTCTATAACAACGACCGTCAGCCATGTCAGAGGCTTACGGGCGGCACAGTAACTCGGACACTAGGGCTGGCCACTCAGCCTATACGAACTTACTTACTTTTAATTTTATTTTTTATCATCATCATCAGCCAGAACATGTCCACTGCTGAAAGAAGGCCTCCCCTTGGACCTACACACTGTACGACAAGTTGTCGTTGTCGTTGACAACCAGCATTGCATCCACCGTCTCCCCCGGGAATTTCACAATGTCGTCGCTAGTGGGAGGCCTGCCTATGCTGCGGCTTCCGATAAGCATAACCATCGTTTGTATTAATAACAAATTGTTACAGGTCAAAGATTAATTAGGTATTGATAGAAATTTGGAATTCTGTGGAAACATCTGGACAAGATTTGTATTTAGCAGGAAAGATCGACGAAAGAGGGCTTATGTCTTGAATTGGGCTGAATAGGTAAGTTCCCAATGATAACAGTGATAATGCGATAAAAACAAATTTAATGACTGCATAATCAGCAATAAGTACCAAATCTATAAACTGATTTTGTATAAAGATAACGATTGATTTATTAAGTCGTACTGATGGGTTTTTATCCTTTTATTTGTCGAATGTCGTCGGATCGGATAATGATTTTTAAGTTTTTGTTGTAAGTATATTTTATGTTATCTGCTTTGTGTCGTGTACCTGTTTGTGTGATGTGATATTAGTTTTGTGTATGTAATTAATCTTTCATTTGCCTTGTATGTGTATCTTGTGATTTTCGCGTGCGTGGCGTCACCTGCCGGGCCCAACGGAAGACCAGCGCCGGTTGCCCACCATTATGCTGAGTTGGGACCGGTTTGTGGCAAAAGGTAAACAATTTTTTATTTATGTTTTACTTTTCCGTGTTCTGTGTATTGTCTATTGTCTATTGTCTATTCCCTTTTATACAGGATCCCTTAATTTAATTATTAACTGTTTGAACTTTAAGTTACCTTTCACCGCTATAGATCTATAACTTCGACATTAATACCTTGTTTCGTGGCTTAAATCTGAGGTTACAGCTTGTAGCTACCGCATTTAATCCCACCACGCAACAGGCTGTTACCCCATTCTTTCGCCATAAATTACTCGCGGTATAAATCAAGAGGATAATATATCAGGAAACAACGCCATCTTTGGACCGTGTCGAGAAACAATAAATAATAATGTTAGTGGGGTCACGTGACCTCACGTCTCGCGACCCCGGAAGGGTTAATCTTGTAGGGGTTGTCGAATAAATCATGTTTCGTTTGAAGTTTTTAGGGATGGCGAGCTTAGAACAAGCTATGGGGCTTTACCTACTAGGTACTGGGTAAATACCAAGTATGTATAAAAACCCCAAAAAACCAACAAAAAAAATATAGAGAAAATTAGGAGTAGGTACTATAAGTATGTGGAATTATCCAAATTATTCTAGGTAAGAATTTTCACATTAAGCATTTTTTTACAATCAGCTTGTTTGACACATTATTAATGTAGCATGCTGCTAAAAACTTTTTTATGTGACTTACTAAATAAGAATAATAATGTCTTTACATATTTTCAGTAGTATTACAGGTTTTTGTACATAAGAAAATCTATAATAACAGAAAATTACTTAAATTGTCTGCCTCTTGACAACCCTAAAACTATAATAACTCATTCAGTAGACACAGATGGCGCTGCGTACATCAAAATGGCCACAGATTGCTGTCTCCTATGATTTATAGGCGTCAACTATTTTGTATGTAAAATAAGCGCACCCTGTATTTAGCTTACGTAGTTTTTAATGGATACTATTATTGTGGAAGCTGTAAATCAATTGGACAGGTTGATAAGTTTATTAAATTGTGATTGAAGTCATTGAAGTTGTTGTATTAAACGGTTTTATTTAGGATGCATGTTTGTAATTGTTTTTGGTTCAAAATTCATCATCATCATCATCATCATCATCATCATCATCAGCCCATCGCTCAAAAGTAGTCATTGAAATTTTACCCCTTTTCTGTTGACAGATTGATCTGATGTTTGCTACACACATTTCTTTAGTTTTGATGACAAAACCGTTCAATTAAAATTTTAAATCACATAATTTTGTAATTATCAAACTAGACGTGGACCTGTATATTTTAGTGGGTAACCTTCCCATCATTGTATGATACTGTAAGTAAAATATAATGTCTGTACAGTGTACACCACAGAGTATTAGTGGTGTACACCCATGTTTAAGTATGTTGATCTGGGCCTGTACTGAAACATCTTAAAACCATGATTGTTAGGCTCAGTCGCCAACGATGAAACTGACATTTATCTATCACAAAACTGTCACAAAAAATTTAACTCGCCTCTGTGCGGTTCACGGACGCGCCGCGTCAGTGGCTAAACCTACGACTACGAGTAATGTTATTGGTTGTAAGATGTCTCAGTTCGGCCCCTGTAGTTTTAGCCAGGAAAGACACAACATGTCCAATAAATAGCCAGTGTAGCATATTTCGCAAATAAATAAATAATAGTACATTATGATACGAGTGTGCTATGTTGGTCATTACACTAGAGGCGGTATTATGCGCGCGAGCCGCAGGCGAGCGCGATAAGGAAGCCGAGAGCGTAATGACTATTAGCACAAGAGTTCCATACGACTGTTTTCGTCACACTTGCGAGATAAAAACAATTTTTTTTTGATAATAATCAACCACACAGCGAAAACATCAACAAACATTTGCGGAAAATGGCGCCCAAACCAGCAATGCGCGCGCAGGTTGACATTTACTTCAGCGGCATAAGAACTCTTTGTTGGTATTACAAAAAAACTGTAAGTATTACCCGGCTATATTAAGAGTCCTTCGTATACATACGTCTAATTGCAGTCACGTACAAACTTGACTTTACAGGGTTATACCTATTATAGTACAAGTGCCGTAATGTAAAGTAAAAAGCACGCATGTGTAATAGCTTAGATTATGAGCCTAAAACCGATGCAATAAGATCCACTTTACGAGCAAGTGTGATGAAATAGTACATTATGATACGAGTGTGCTATGTTGGTAATTACACTAGAGGCGGTATTATGCGCGCGAGCCGCAGGCGAGCGCGATAAGGAAGCCGAGAGCGTAATGACTAATAGCACAAGAGTTCCATACGACTGTTTTCGTCACACTTGCGAGGAAAATACTATTTTTTTTGATAATAATCAACCACACAGCGAAAACGTCAACAAACATTTGCGGAAAATGGCGCCCAAATCAGTAATGCGCGCGCAGGTTGACATTTACTTCAGCGGCATAAGAACTCTTTGTTGGTATTACAAAAAAACTGTAAGTATTACCCGGCTATATTAAGAGTGCTCCGTATACGTACGTCAGCACGTACAAACTTGACTTTACCGGGTTATACCTATTATAGTACAAGTGCCGTTATGTAAAGTAAAAAGCACGCGTGTGTAATAGCTTGGATTATGAGCCTAAAAGCGATGTAATAAGATCTACTTTACAAGCAAGTGTGATGAAAATTTAATTACTACATACAAAGATCACACATACTTTTGTATTTACAATTTTATCACATAAAAAAACACTAGCAAAAATCCATCGCAGATCGGTGCCCCACCTAATAACTAATTCCCCGTTACAAGAGGGTTGTTTCGTCGCAATAATTCATAAATTGAGCCGATTAATTGATCGTACAAGGGTTATACCCCTGTTTGTTTTGACAAATGTATGACGACTATAGGGGTTGAAGGAGATGATCGCGATTTCATTGCCGCTTTGACAGGTGGCATTAGTTATAAATACAATACTTGTACAACCAAAACTTACTATAAAAACTACTTAACATGAAAAAGAAGGTGCATGGGCGGTACCTGTCGTGATCATCACTGTTAACAACTTTAATTATGGGGTCAACCCAGAAATAACAAAAAAACACACGTGGTTTTGACACATTTTTGTTTTATTTATACGGGAATACTCACGTTTAATTAAATCGGATACTCCGACTATAGTTTCGATCACATCCGGTGACCCGCAGCACACACAGCGGGCGCACAGCGGCCCGCAGTGCTAAGCAGGACGCAGCTGCACGTGCGTCGGGCTCTGTTTTCACTCTTTGAAAAAGGTTACCGGATGTGATCGAAACTATAGTCGGAGTATCCGATTTAATTAAACGTGAGTATTCCCGTATAAAAAAACAAAAAAAAAACAGCTGCCTGTATAAAATTTGTGACGTACATCGATGTTTGTTCTGTGTCTGGGTGTAGTATGTATTATAAGTATGTATTTACGAAAAAAAATTGTATATAAGTATTCTATCAGCTATCTGGTTTCCATAATACAAGCTTTGCTTAGTATGGGGCTAGATGGCGCTGTGTGTAATAAATGTCCCCCCAATATTTATTTATTTATTTATTTATTATGTATTAATTTCATTCAACTTTGACGAAATGTATGGAACAGCTGTTTTTTCGCCATTTGAGGCTTGTCTTTTTAGTCAAAACTTTTCTCACTGATGAGTCGATTCTGCGATCCCCAAGCCGCCTGATAACGTGGGGATTATGGTAATCACTCCCAATTAAGGGGGGCCTTCTCCCAGCATTGGAAGTGACGTCTTCTGGCTGATGATGTGTTGAGTAGACTAACCTCCCTTTTATTTACTTACATTGATCGAAAGGGATAACTTTTGTCCCTCATTCTGTATGGAAACGAAGCGTGTCACCTTTTTTCTACGCACCAATGAAAAAAATAATGTTTCCCTTATCTTGCCCAACCTTTTTTGTGGAGTTTTTACAATTAGGTTTTTTTTTCTATTGAGTACGATACCGATAACGGACTAAATAAAATAGTCTAGTCGATGCTACTCTTAGCACGCGAAATAAATACTCTTGCGTCATCTATTTCCATCAATGTCTATGAGCTATTTTGTTCCGCGTAACATTAATATTGCTTGTTCAATCAAATTGTCTTTCCGAAAGTTCTTCAACAATAATTACTTGAAAATTATGACACGACATTTCAATGTGGGCCACTTTTTTTTGTGCTTATGGATTTATAATATAATTATTATATTATGTTAAGAACTACAGCAAAACGTGGCTTTTACGAGTCTTTGGTCAACTCTAGTAAGAACACTGCTAATAGATAAAAGACGCTTGATAGTTAAATGGCATAATTAACAAAAAAAAAAGAGTTGCTATAGTCATCTCGGCCGCGTGATTGAACGAGTTCTCGATCAGCTGGACCCGCCCGCCAGTCTACCCGCGGGCCCACTTGACCACATATTTTTTTTTGTATTTTATTGGTTAACTGGCCCGACATTCAAACTGTTAAAAAAAACTATTGTTTAAAGCTACCAGTGAGTAGGTACAGTCGAGCGCAAAATACATCTAGTTGTAATCTATGAAAACATTACTAGTAATAGTAAGTTTTTTTTTAAACTAGGCTATAATTTCGACCATCTAACATCTTATCTTATTTTCCAGTTATTCTGATTTATTCCAGTAATTTTGATTTAAATACCAAACTACTGAATCGATGTCGATAAAATGTATATGAGACCACCTCTGAAGTATCACCTACCACCCAAAAATGTTTTTTATCAAAATTAATTTATAATATATGACTGATGTTTATATAGTTGAAACCAATAGCTTTGATGAAGAATTTAAGTAAATATTGTATGTTTATTGAAACAATAATTTAAATCGGTTATTAATGTTCTGATATATGAGCGCTTAAAGTTTTTGTTAGAGACAACTCTGTCCCTTTCCCACAAAACAAAAAAATTACGTCACGCCTTACTTGTCAGAATATAATTTATATGGCGTACAGAGAAGTGACGTCACGATTTGCAGTTTCGCCTCTCTGTCTAGCATGATATTAAAGTGCTTATAAGTTGCTTATTTTTGATCAGATTTTGAAAGAAAGAAAGAAGAAAGAAAGAAAATAATTTATTCTGCGACATCAGCACACAATAATAGGTAATACAACCATTGATACATTTATAGATTCTTGAGTGATGTCACAAAAAGGGCCTCAACTCAGCATAATGCTGTTTAACAAACAGCGCTGGTCTTCCGTTGAAGCCGAATTAGCGAGGTCACGAAGGGTTTATAAACAGTGAAACATGAAACAATATTTCACGTAAATACTGTCATATAAATATGCCTACAAAACAAGTACAAAAATATATTGATTTAAAAATATTCTGTAGAATATTTACAAGAGAATATTTATCATTTTACAATCATAACTGTATAAAAATATAAGTTTAATGTTATTACATAGCAATTGAAATAAACCTTAATCATTTTAAAAGACTGAAATCAAAAATCTTAATAAAAAAATAACTTTTCAACCGTTAATCACCGCTCAAGGTGCTCTGTCAACTTCTCTCTGACATCACGTGCAAGAACAAGACAGAGAAGTCCAAGCAGTGACTAAGTTTTGAGCGGCGTTTCTAAGTAAGGTCGTAAGAGTTTTACGCAAACATAAATACTAATAACAATATGACAATGCGCAAACTCAACCTCGGCATGATCCAATAAAACGTATATTATTATACCATGGGTAGCACAACACTACTTAAACATTGTCAAAAGTTGGCAACACTTAACGCGCGTAATGTCATTTTATTTATTTAAGATATTGTTATTATTTTTACCAAAGACCAAAGAATTGTAATTGTTTTTACATGCACAATACAATAATAAAAGTACAATAATTTTCATAAAATTAAAACATTTAATTGAGCTGCTCAATTTGATCAGCTATACCAGAAAAGCAAACAGCAAATAGAACCAATGTGACCAATAGAATTACTGCGGGTGTGGTAGTGGATTCGAATAAGATGAAACCTTATATTCTAAGAAAGGTAAATAAGGTAGGCTACTTATTATATTACATACTTTTAACACATATTTAAATAGCACTAGTGTCATGTGTTAAGCTCTCCTGCTGCTTTTGGTGATCAAGAAGATATGCTTTTAACTTATGTCTAAAACCATGTAAACTTTGCAGGTTCCTAATCGGCGGCGGTATGTTGTTCCAACATTTGGTAGCAGCATATCGAAAGCTACCCCTGAAAGCGGCTGAGCAATGTCTTTGTGTAGCAAGCTGCGGCGTGCATTGACGTGAGCTATGGGATTTTGCTTTGCGCATCCAGGTCAACTTCTCGAATAAATAACGTGGTGCTTCATGTTTAAGGACACCGAACAGTAAACAAGCAAGGTGCAGCTTACGTCGATGTGTCATCTTCAATACAGTATTTTTATTCAGGTATGGACTTACATGAGCCCTTAACGGAATGTTAAAACAGAAACGTGCACACGCATTTTGAACTCTCTGAATTAGCCTCTGAGTTCTTTTTAATAGCCGTGGACCAAATACTATGTCCATATAGTTTAACTTAGACAAAATAAGCGACTCGACTAGTCTGATACGCAAATCTTCTTTTAAGTATGGTCGAATTTTATACAATAGTTTTAACTTGTAAAAACAATTTCGAATAGAATTTGCTACATGCTTTTCAAATCGTAGGTCACAGTCCATATGTAAGCCTAGGTTGCGAGCATCGTAAACACGCTCAATGGGTTCATTCATAAGTCTTACACTAATCGTCGGTTTTATATTAGAAAGCTGGTGTTTACTACCAAAAATAAGATATTTAGTTTTAGTAGGGTTTAGAAGAAGGGAGTTTTTTTCTGACCAATACGCTATACTACATAGATCCTCATTTAGTTTTATGATTGCATCGTCAATCTCAGATGGCCTGCACGAGATGTAAATCTGAGTATCATCCGCATAAATATGGAATTTGCAATGCTTAATATGCGTTTGTAAATCTGCAGAGAACATGGTGAATAACACAGGACCCAAGATGGACCCTTGTGGCACACCCTCTGTAACCGCTGCTCCATCAGACAGAAGTGAGGAACCATCATTACAATTAACCTTAACATATTGGTATCGATCACTAAGGTAACTATCAAACCACAGTAAAGCTTCTCTGTCACAACCATAGTAATTTAGCTTAGATAACAGTAGATTATTATTAATTGATTCGAAGGCCCTAGAATAATCAAGTAAAACTAGTATTGTACACATTCCTTCGTCCTGCGCACAAAGGATGTTATCAGTGACATCGAGCATGGCAGTTACAGTGCTCCGTCCTTTTCTAAAACCAGACTGCATTTCCGGAAGAATTTGATTTTTTTCAAGATATTCTGTGAACTGCATGCATACTGCTTTTTCCATAACTTTTGATAAACATGGTAAGATACTGATCGGTCTAAGATCTTTTAAATGGGCTGGATTTGAAACTTTTGGCAAAGGACGTACAATGGCAATCTTCCATATGTCAGGGCAAGTAGAAGTCGAAATAGACTTATTTATTAATTCCTTTATTACATCCAATGTATGAGGAAAAGTCTGAAGCAGCATGCTTAAATTAATTTTGTCGTAACCTTCAGCATTAGATTTCAAACTAAATATAATTTTTGTCAATCTATCTGTACTTACAGGTTCGATGTGGAAGATAGCCTCACTATATTTATGGAATTCAAAATAAGTTAATTGAGAAATACTGACCTCAGCTAAACCGGGTATATTTAAAAAGTGGGTATTCAGAACGTTGGGATCATGAAATTGAGGTGGGAGTTCATCACTTTTGTTCGATAATAAAGTGTTCTTAAGATTCTTCCATAATAATTGTGGATTATTTATTTTGTTGTTTATATTGTGTTTAAAGTAAGCAGATTTTTCATTAAATAATGCCTGGTTTACTGTACATTTTAAAGATTTATAGTACTCCTTTTTTACAAGAGACTTCGATTTATGATAATCCGCTAAGGCTTCATCGCGTAATCTCATCATGAGCTTTACCGTGTCAGTGATCCAAGGGTACGAACGGTCTTTGATATGAATAGTTCTGAGAGGAGCATGTAGATCAAATAGTGTAACCACACTGTGGTTTAAAGTGTTAACAATGTCGTTAACGTTTCCAAGCGCTGATATTTGATCCCAATTTGCACTCTGTATATCATTATCAAATTGTTCTTTACAAATACTTGTAAGCGGTCGATAAGTAATTTTGTATGGAGCAGGCTTCACACGCTTCACATTAAACTCACAGACTATAAGGCAGTGGCCAAGAAGAGATCCTACGTGATCCAAATTAATTTTTTTAGGACTTAAATCCGTACAAATTAAATCTATCAGTGTTTGACTCGTGTCTGTAAAATGAGTCGGGTCAGTAACTATTTGACTAAGATTAAAGCAGGATAGAAAAGTCATAATTTTTTCTGAGTTAATATTATTTTTATTCAATAAATTTATATTAAAATCTCCCATTAAAATCAAATTGTCATAATTGGCGATCGAGCTAATAGAGTCGGTTATTGCATCTATAAATAAATCCACATCCAACCAAGGCGGGCGGTATGCCGTACCAATCACTACACTCCTTCCGTTAAGGGTCATAGTAAGCCACATTTGTTCAACCGACTTGTGCGATGGATCTACCGGATGACGCAAGGTACGAACGCTAACGTTCCGCTTTATGTAGAACCCGACTCCACCGCCGCGCGAGCGCACGTCGGCGGGACGCGGAATGTGCCGCAGACGGTAGCCCGCAGGTGCGGGGGCGCGCCCCTCCTCGCCCGCTCTTAGCCAGGTCTCGTTTATTGCTAGAATATCGATGTCATTATTCGTAATTGAGGCTACGAAATTGTCATGGTTAGTGCCGAGGGAACCTGCATTGTACAAACCTATTTTTAAAAGTTTACTATTCATAATGATTTCTGTTTGAATAAACCGGCATCCAAAAATAGTAAATCACAGTAGTGCTGTTTATATGGATTGATGATACAAATACAATGTTATAATAATATCGAATTAAAAACCAATTATTGTTTTTAGAAATAATAAGTAGCTGCACATTCACCCTTCTAATAATAATAATAAAATAATATAAAGCTAAAGTATGTAAATAATAATAATTAAATGAGTTTTTAAATAGGTCCCATTTGTATAATTTATTACCTAGTGTTTCAAACATTTGCAGGCCCAAAAATACGATCGAAATCAAGTCCAGCACGGATCTGATGGACCTGCTGACCCTCGGCCCGGCGCACGAAGATTCGGCCTCGTTTTGTCCACGAGAACCGCCACTGCTGCTTTTTGCATTCCTCACGGACTCGGTAGAACAGCAGGCGGTTATCTCGCGTCAGCCGCTCGTTGACGTAGACCCGACCCGACGGCTCTGGCAGGCCCATGTCGGCCGCGGTGAAGTTGCGGCGTACGCGAGCCGCAAGGAGCATCTCGTCCCGCAGGTGGCGACGTGCGAACCGCACTATGAGGCGGCGCGTGCGTGACATGCCCTCTTTAGTACTCGCGGCGCCCGCACGCTCCGCGAACACGATGTCGCGCTCCTCCAAAGTTATCCCGAGCTTAGCAGCCAGGACCATCACAGTATGCTGGACGTTTTCCCCTTTCTCCTCCGGAAGATGACCGATGTCCAGGTCAGATAACAAGGCGTCCTGGTCGCGTTCGTTTAGCTCGTGACGTAGCTGAACGACAGCCTGCTGCAATTCGGACACCTGGGCCACTGCGGGCGCAGCAGACTCTCTCTGCTCGACCGCTTCCAGTCTTTTCTCGAACCCGTCCATCCGCTCACCCATCCCGGCCATAGAGGCTCGGAATTCCTTTCGAAAATCCCGCAGCTCGGACATGAGTGACTCGAGCGTCAAGGGAGGGAGAGACTGAGGGGAAAGGGTCACTTCCGACTCGACAGCTGCGGCGGCGACGGCTTTCGTGACCGGCGGCGCAGCAGCACCATAGACACCCTTCACAGGCGTGCTGCTATTGTCGCTCCTACGCAGTTTTTTTGTGCATTCAGGGCAAACCCAATCTATGGCCACAGTCAAGTAGTCGGGCACTGCCACACACGCTTTATGGTACAAGCAAGGGCACGAAGAACAACCAGCGGCACCTGACGGCGACAGAAACTTTCCACAAGCTGCGCATTTAGCCATCACGGATACGCGAGATATCGAAAATAGGTGCGCAAAATAGGTAATAAATTTAGTGAGGTGGTACACTCGTCACACACTAGATGGCGCGCAAGAAAAAAATCAATACGCATCAATGATTTTTATAATTTTATTTATTTTATTGAAGGTACTTGGGAAAAAACTGTCAGCTGTGATATTAACAAATTGATTGATTGATTGATATTATACCATCCAAAGGAAGCCAGTGCATGCGAACACTCACACAGGATTGCCAGTCACAGAAGCACACAATAACAACACAAGTGAAGCTAACTAGAGGCTTTTATAATTTTAACAAGTATTAATCAACACGTACGTGCACTGTTCGTAAGTCGTTCGTGACCACCCGAGCCGACCCGATTTTCGTTTTCTTTTCATTAATCAGCTATATTTATGGGCCACATTTTAAGAGTAAAATAAAAAAACCAGTCATCTAGCCTATTGGCACAGAATAAATAATAGTACTACGTACAGAAAGTTCACTCCGCAAAAGAATTGAAATAAATAAGAACTCTATCTACTAGGTAATAAAGTAGTAATTCAACTCGCACAGCGCTGGATACCGCTCGCTATATTCACCTAGATACACTGCTCTTTCTATCATGTATGCTTAGTTACGTGCGACGAGGCTAGCGTGCGGGCGGCCACTGACTTCAGCCTTGCAATGTCCACCCGGACGGAGCGCCGCCCGAACATACCTAAACTGCGGAGTGACACCCCCTGCTATTGGCGGAGTAATCGCGTAACAAACAAAAAACACAGTCGAATTGAGCAGTTCTTTTTTTCAAGTCGGTTGAAAATAGTTCCCAAGCACTGAGCCTATGAAATAATTTACCTCTGCTGATATATGCCTACTTCTATAGATAGGTATATCCAACTGAAGTTAATCTCGTCGCATCTTGTAATCAATCCCCCCTACCGACTAGATACGCCTTACTGAATAATTAAACACTCACTTTGTTAAATCAAAACTGAATTAAAACAAGCAAATTAGTCATAATGCCCTCTGATGCTTAACGAATAGGGTCACAGATACACTGTTTAATAATGCAATTCATTATGGGGTGACTTTAGTAGCATAGAAAATTAAACCTTACGTCTGTTTTCATAAGCTTCATTATTTTAGAAAGATAATTTGAAGAAAATATGTCTATCTGCTATAGGAAATTGTTCTCTATAGGGGTTTAAATAGGGGTAATTATTGTTAAAATGTAGGAAGGAAATCCCATGATAGATGATTTGTCTTTGCGACGTGATACGACAGTTTAATTTGATTGTAGCGTTTGAAATTTAAGCTCCTCATGGCATTTTGATATGAAATAAATTTTATACAATAAAACAAGTATATAAGGCCACCTCTGTAAAGTAGTGAGAACAGCTGGAAATTAGGGTGAGTTGCGTGGCTTGGGAGAGCATTATACTCTCTCAGTGGACAACCGAACGATAGGCTAATTAAGATGATGAGGACATAGAGTATGAAAATATACCTAGCTACTTGAAATTATACTTTTTTTAAATCCACAGTGACATTAACCATTCATTACAACTTATGAATTCCATACTCTCTCAACGACTCCAACTTGATATCTTTTTTGATAAGCTGGGCAGATTCAGTGATCCTCGCTCATCATAGTAACAACATGTAATGATTTGGACCTGTCTGTAAATTACGTGTTGAAATTAAATAAAGAATTGAATTAAGAATAAATACCCGAATAATTAATATTAATAACCCTCGTGTATTAGAGTAGGCTGCGCCGCAACGCATTGTATTGCTTTGAGTGTATGTTTCGTTTGTGTGACCAATAAAGAGTTAATCTATCTATTTACTTTAACGTTTCAAAAATTATCCTTCTTTACTTCACTATCTTTGCTCTTTACTTACCGTCACAATAAACAAACATCGCAATTCATCGTAAGCAGTAAAAGCAACATTGCGTACCCAAACTAGAAAATCGAATCAAACAAAGTTATCTATCACAATCCCCAGCCAAACAGCAGCTTTAAGGGCGATTCTCAGCTGATTAGTGTTTTATGTTACTGCTCAAAATGGTAGAGCTCTAGTGCCATTATTTTGCCTTAAAAAGCTCGTAGCTAGCTGAGTATAACGATTCAACTGTTTTAGAGTACGACGCAGAGTTACAAACATATGCAGCTGACGGGTATGGATTTGGAGTTGCCTGGTTTTATAGCTAAATCTGCAGGAAATTTTAAAGGAACGGTATACTATCGTAATTTTAAAATACTAAATATAACAAATTCAATTTTCTAATAATAAGTAGCAAATAACGATTATGTTATTAATTGTTCTAGATTACAAATTAATTACTATTATTTGATATTATAATTACCTCTCTACATTAAAATAATGTTGTTAAATTGCATAATAAATGATTGCAGTATAGGTGCATGGATTACATAAAACACTGTTAAACTGTTTTTATTATCCCGTTAATAATAATATGAATTACATATTACATATTCATGTACCTATACTGCAACCGCCACCGGAGGACGGGCAGCAACATCCTCTCTGTTAATGGTGGTGAGCATTCTGCGTTCCCCAAGCGGTCTGCCAAGCGTGGGGATTATGGCAATTCAGAGACAGAAGCAGCATAAACAAGCACTATCAAGTACCAAATTTCCTTATCAAGTCTAAATATACCATTTTATGTCAGCAAATCAAAACATTCAGGCAACACCAACAAAATTATGCAGCCAATTTTCCCTATAGCACAACTGCGTAACTCAACAGACAACTATGTGCGTAACATGTCTTGTCGAGTTGTAAGTTGTAACTAAGGAGTATAAGCACCCGACAGACAGTACATTTGCATGAGGAATTTTCAAGTTAGATGGTGTAACACTGGTTTAGTTGGGACTAAGCAAATGTTTTGGTAAAAAATCTTAAGCTCATGTCGTAGATAAAAGTTATTTTACAGGACTTCTTATGTACCGAATGTGTGTGTCGAAGGCGTTGTCAGAAGTTATTAGACATTCGTTTATTATATTCACTGAAGAGACTATATTATTATTATTAGGGGTATTATTTTCTGTGATTATATTACACAAAAACGCATAGCTATGCTAAAACATGCAAGAACGCGGTGTAAGCATGTAAAAGTTTCAGCGCTAGGCTACTCACATTATCGGAAATGCCCTTGAGCCATTAAGCATAGAGTCACAAACGTGCAAAAAAATGTCCGCGCCCAAACTCGACGCACGCTATGCAGTGCGCCGACTTTTTGAACGACTTGAACTACGATAAGACTCCAGCGCTCAAGCATACATTGAACACTATATAACCGACATAACGTCTAAAAGAACTAGCTATGTACATTGTACAAATGCACTCGGACGTTTTTTGACTGTTTTCACTTAGAAATTGTGACTCTTTCGATATTAGCTCAAAGCCTTGAGCTCGATTTTTTACTTTAACTTCGGAGTTTTTATCGGAACATTTTTGTGGATATTGTTAGAAATTCGTTCATTTTAGTACACAAAAACTCATACATAAATGATTAAAAAAGAAAAAAAAATTACCCTTTAACCTTTGAATGAAGTCCAAGTCCTGACTAAAATGTTTTTGGCATTTGAGAAAAATTAAAAAGTGTACAACATCAAACTTCTGCCATATATTACCAAAAAGTAAAGATGTTATCACGGCAGTTAAGCTGTAATGGTTAAACGATAGGTACCACTTTGATACGATACGTTAAGTAACTGGGTCTAAAAATTCTATCGACAAGAAGGCCAACCCGTTATATGAATTCCAAGAACAGTGAAGAGCAATTCTAAAACAATTCAAACTCAACAGACTTTCCATGAAATGCCACCATTCAGGAAGCTCTCACATGTCAATCACCAATTACAGCGCACTTTGTCCAGCTTCACTCGGCGCTGACCAATCGCCTGTCTGAATTTAAATCATTGTTCGGCTTTCGAATTATTTTCTGCATAGAATAGAGCTGGATGGTTTGATTGTTTATCTTCGTTGCAAAACAGAATTAACATAAATGGAGCATGGAAGTTGAAATTATTATAATAATTTTATGTTAATGGCAATCTGATGTCAGTATAAGCTATGTGGTATGTAGGTCCTTACTTAATGGCAGGGTTAATATAAACCTTCTAAAACACTGACATAGAAACAAGGAAAAAAAAACGGAGACGAACTCGGTCGAAGGATTCCGCAAAAAGCGGCATTGTGCATAGATAATAATTATCATAGTGCCTAAATAATAATAGGAAAAAGTTCTTTGGTTCTGTTTGGAATCTCTAGGGCTAGCCCTATTATTATTTCAGCTAGTTATTTTTTTAATGCTGTACTTTATTTTACCAAGTTTTATACAGCTAGTCAAAATTTGATCTGGGTATATCCTAAAACACGCAACGCAACGGGCAATGGAGAGATCTATGCTCGGAGTTACTTTGCGCGATAGAATCCGGAACGAGGATATTCGCCAAAGACCCAAAGTTACCGACATAGCTCGCAAGGTTTGCAAGTTGAAGTGGCAATGGGCAGACCACATCGCTCGAAGAACTGACAACCGATGGGGAAGAAAAGTTCTTGAGTGGCGACCGCGAACCGGAAGACGCAGCGTAGGAAGGCCTCCCACTAGGTGGACCGACGACATTGTAAAAGTCGCGGGCAACCGGTGGATGCAAATGGCAGGTTGTCGTACAGTGTGGCGGTCTAAGGGGGAGGCCTTCGTTCAGCAGTGGACGTCTCCGGGTTGATGATGATCCTAAAACTGCACCCAAAACCACCGGAAGACGGACAGCAGCGTCCTCTCGGTTAACGGTGGTGAGCATTCTGCGGTCCCCATGGAAGGATCCAAGCGTGGGGATTATGGCAACCTGGAAATTTTAAGGGGACGCCTTCGTCCAGCAGTTGACGTTTTCTTGCTGAAGATAAGTCAAAATTGGCAAATAAGAAGAAATACAATAATAAGGAATAAGGAAGAATAAGGTTCAGTATTGCAAATACTGGCGTTTGTATGTTTGTTAGTTCCTCAAAAATATAAAATCCTAAAATAGAACGCAATTATACTAGCGCTATATTCTCTTAGATAGAAACAAGCATATTGCGTATCAAAAATACGTAGACGTTTTAAATATTCATTATATCTGTTGTAACACTGCTTTTAAACATGACTAATTAATTTCCTTTTAATCTGCAAGAAAGCAATTGCCTAGATCGACACACCTGTTGCCAACCTAATAGGTTCACTATTACCAACATTAAATGCTAAATGGATTATGTACCAACTTATCCATACATTTGCATGAGGGAGCTACTAACGTATTTTCTGAGTAACACTGACAGGTATCCAGTCACAATTTTAGTTACCTTTTTAGCCAATGTAACAAATAAGTTTGTTGGTATCTGTGTATTAAAATGGGCAATGTTTCCTCTCAACGTTCTCTATATGAACAAACGAGTTCTTTTTTTGAATAAGATTGACTATAACAATGTGCAAATTGACGGTATTTTGAAAACTGAGTTTATTTTTGCATGTTGAATATTACGTAATGCATACATGGGTGTTTTGATTAGAAACTTATCTAAACATTTGTGTTTGTATTTCTGTTAACAGTGCAAGGATGTCTAAACCAGCAGAGTCCCTAGGATTGTCTCAATAATTTGATTATTCATTTTTATCAATAGGCATAATATCTCACACATAGAAACGTAATAAATACAATATATTGTTCCTGATAATGGCTTTTCCTTTCCAACTTCCCATACTTTTACAATAACTACGTAACTAGGTCGAGTCTTCAACAAAAAACATTAGACGCGAAATAGGGTTGCCACAGCTCAACGCGTGATCTCTTGTAATTGGCATGGACTGATGGATGAGACTCGCCGCTTCTCATTACTTAACTACTAACTTATTTTTAAACACAATCATAGCACTTTAAACTTTATTCCCAAGGAGCAGAATAGTGTTTCAAAGTTTAATGCGTAGAAGTAAGTTTGTAAGGGAATAGAAACAGTTGGTAATTATTGGCAGCCCTATGAGGAAGGCTAGAATTGAGAATCCACTTATTTAATAGGTCTCGGAATTCAATACGTTTTATAAATCAGAAGGTTTCTGACAAGTGTGAAATCTGTATGGGTAACTGTTCTAACAGGTAGGTATTAATTAATAAGCTTTTAAAAAATACCGACATCAATTTAGGTTACCTGGATGGCTTGACATCTTCTTATTTCCAGTTAGTTTGATTTATTCCAGGAATTATAATTTAATAACCAAGCTACTTAGCCGATTTCGATAAAAAAAATATGGGACCACCTCTAGAGTATGACCTACCAAACAAAATAAAACATCATATTCATTTCATAACAGGGAGGAGTAATCGCGTAAAATACACAAAAAAAAACATTCGAATTGCGAACCTCCTTTTTTGAAGCTGTAGAATAGATTTTTGAGAATCAGCAGATACTTCAACGTCTTTTAGTTTATTCGGTATACCCTTTACATAGGTATATTATAATCAGCTTTTACAACTCATTGCCGGACACAGGCCAACCCTCCAAATTTAGCGACATAGAACGGTACTCGCGCTGCAGTTGCGGGTTGCTAGATTCACACACGCTATTAAATCTCCCCTGCCGGACGTATGCAGGTTTTCTCCCCATATTTTCCTCGCCGAAAAGCCTGTAGTGTGTATATCTTTACCCAAACTCCATTTCAGCAGCAAGATAACTAATTGGTGCGCACGGATTTAACCCACGATCACGCGATTTTGAATCTAGTGAACTCCCACTAACACAGTTCATTTACGCCTATTCGTTATAATTCAGATAAATTAAATTAGGAAACTACCGGAGGACGGGCAGCAGCATCCTCTTTGGCGCTTGAACTGGCAAAGATGTGGTACTTCCCTAAGCGGACTCTGCAGTAGAGTCCTACTATTACAAAGAGTATTATGGCAACCCCCTCCCTGTTAAGGGGAAGCCTTCGTCCCGCAGTCCCGCAAAAACAAAAACAATTTTTTTATTATGTTTTAGTTTTCCGTGTTCTGTGTAACTGCTTTATTGAAATAACTGATTTTCAGATAACAGATCGGTCCGCTCCACACTTAATTGCTATACCCTCATTTGGGTCATTATGTTATTATGTTATTAATATTAGTTTTACATAATGTGCAATAAACGATTTGACTTTTGACTTTGATATTAATATTCATACTGACTAACGTTAGCACGGGATTCTAAGGTAGATCTTCGCTTCCGACAGACGCCAATCATCATAGCGTTATGCGATCTCGTGCCATTCAGGTCGTTAGTACTCATGCAGACGACGTAGACGGCTCACAGAGTCAGCAGTGGTTCTTAAGGCGTCCTGTTCCTATGGGACGGCGTCCTGTCAGCCGTCCTAATTCTTATTCTGAATGGGGTCGATGAGTCCTGCACTGAAGTCCTGCTTGGGGTGTATTTGTGTCTAAAATCATATAACTTTCCATAGATTTCTAAGGAAGCTTCATCCTTAAAAACTTCAAGTTATAAATGAAACTTAGTCATTGAATATACATTTACATACCTATATTCCTAAGATGGTTCATTCCTAGTCGTGATCATTCAAGAAACTTAATAAATCAGTTGTAATACATAAATTCGATATGAATACTGCAATAAATCTGTTAAACCATTAGTTCTGTCACCTGACCCGATAACAATAGTGATAAAATAAAGTTTTTGACGGCGCATCTGATGCCTTATGACCCTGAGGTACACTTAGTGATAGGCGCAGCGACGAAAAATAATACTTAGGGCTACAAACGCCCGATGCTGTTTGCCTCAGCGATCGTCAATTCTGCGACTATATCGATGCTGTCGCGCGTTTTGGTAGGCAGCGATACTTAGTGCCTTAGCCTGTTCGCACACGTATTCGGCACGGCTTCCGTCAGGCACCGGCACGGCGCCGTACGACCGTTACACACTGCGCAGAATTAACTGGTGCGAGCGAGACGGGCGTTTCGAGAAATTTCTTACGGTGTGCGGGACCTAGTACAAAATGTATGTACGGAGCGCCTTCGGTCGAAACCGGACGGTTTTTCTTACGGTTTTTCTCGTCGTATGCGCCCGGCCTTAAGGATGCACCGACAGACGGCACGAACTCGTCGGTGGGCGTGGCTAAAAAGCATGCTCTCTTCATCAAACAAAGAGTGGGAAAGGGAGAAAGAAAGAGAAATGAGCGCACAAATTTTTTCATGTCGACCTTTGGCTGCAGGATTGTGATGAATAAACTACTGAACTAATTTATTGCAACTAAAGTTATTTGTAATTTTTATGGACTAAAATAAGCTGCCTGATACGTTATTTTAAGGTTTTCGTACTCCTTATGTTATTTAGTTACGTCCAAAATGGAGTTAAAATTGAGTTAAAATACAAGATGTTTCCTGACTCATAACTTTCATGTGATTTAACTTTTTACTTTCTTATCAATTTATAATCCTAGATAATCGATATAATTCTTTGTCTTGGACTTACATCATTACATAGTGGAGTAATATTACTTCCTCGTTTCTATACAGAAGTGACCGGCGCAACGGATCCTAATGCCCGTTTTCACCAACGATCCCTAAACTTAGGGAGGCACCAAAGAAATATTAAGTGTTAGTTTCGTTTTCACCATCACTTAGGGGACACCTATGTTGCTAAGGTGGCTCTTAAATATAAGGGGCCAATATTCGGCAACTTAGAGCTAAGTAACAGTTTCATATTTTTGTTGAACGTGTATTACGTGTTAATTTTACGCGAAGTGGACGATTTTATTCAGAGCTTAGAAGCTATCGAAATTGTGGATCTAGTTTCTAATCAAAGTTTATTCAGACGGGCTCATGTTTATCGCAAACAGAAATTTACTAGATCGCAAAATACACGATTATTTAAAAAAAAAATACGGTCAGAATTTATTTTTAAATTAACTAAAAATAAATTCTGATTTTCATTTTCGTTAAAAAAAGTATATTAGTATTCTATCAGCTGTCTGGTTTCCATAGTAAGTACAAGCTTTGCTTAGTTTGGGGCTAGACGTTCAGTATAAAACGTCAATTTATTTATTTATTTAGGTTAGAGTAAAATCTGCGCAAACATCATCAAAATCGGTCAAGCCGAACCGGAGATATGTTTTAAAAAAAAACTATTTCGTCCTAAGAAGTATATTTCAAGATGGACAATTATTACGGAATTGTCGTCATGTTTTTTTTTGTTCCCTTGAGAAGAGCTAGTCATTTATGTATGAGTTATCTTGATTCGACATGAGTACCAAAATGCCCATCATGCTTTTCACTTTTTTAATAAAATGGCATTGGCATCCTATGATATTCAGCCAGCAAATATGAAAATAGTATGATATTTTTTTCCATTTTAAGTGTTTTTTTTGTATTTATGATTTATCATCATGTATTTTTCAATAAAATGCAAATCATGAATAACGATGAATAACGTTGGTGAAAACGGGCATTATGCCCGTTTTCACCAACGAACCCTTAAACACCCCCTTACTAAAGGTCCCTTAACCTGGGGGACTCCTTAAATCAGCCCCTTACCTAAATTATTTTTCACCAAGATGAGGGATACTTAACTATGAGCCACTTGTCTAGGTGACAGATTGTGTATGATTATGACGTAGATCGAGTTTCCGAAAACCGTACATTTACCGATAATATTCATTTTTTGCATTTTATTGAAAATACATGATGATAATACATAAATACAAAAAAAACACACTTAAAATGGAAAAAATATCATGCTATTTTCATATTTGCTGGTTGAATACCATAGGATGCCAATGCCATTTTATTAAATAAGTGAAAAGGATGATGGGCATTTTGGTACTCAATAATCATTTCGAATCAAGATAACCCATACATAGTTGACTAGCTCTTTTCAAGGGAGCAAAAAATACTATGACGACAAATCCGTAATAATTGCCCGTTTTGAAATATACTTTTTAGGACGAAATAGAATTTGAAAAAAAACATATTTCCGGTTCGGTTTGACCGATTTTGATGATGTTTGCGCAGATTTTTACCCTTACCTAAATAAATAAATCAATCGGTTGACATTTTACACGAAACGTCTAGCCCCAAACTAAGCAAAGCTTGTACCTACTATGGAAACCAGATAGCTGATAGAATACTAATATACTTTTTTTTAAAGAAAAAAGAAAATCAGAATTTCTTTTTAATTATTTTAAAAATAAATTCAAACCGTAATTATTATTTTTTAAATAATCGTATCTTTTGCGATAAATATGAGCGCGTCTGAATAAACTTTGATTAGAAACTAGATCTCCACTAGATGTCCACTTTGCGCAAAATTAACACGTAATACACGTTCAACAACAATATGAAACTGTCACTTAGCTCTACGTAGCCGAATATTGGCCCCTTATATTTAAGAGTCACCTTAGCAACATAGGTGTCCCCTAAGTGATGGTGAAAACGAAACTAACACTTAAAATTTCTTAGGTACCTCCCTAAGTTTAGGGATCGTTGGTGAAAACGGACATTAGAGTAGCAATTGTTTAGGTGACACGTTTGATCGCAGTATTGAAATCTATATAACCTATTTTGATTGGAAGATCGAAGCGTACGAATGACTAGCATTCATGTTCCATGGTTGGCGACCAGCAGCGTTCAATCAATACACAGAGTGATTTTATGGTTGTAATTACGTCAAGGCCTAGCGAAACACTGACCCGTATTTTGCAGATACCATAACCTCAATTGCTCGGAGTGGTATGGAATAATCGAATGTGCTGAGACAGTCACCGCATCGAGTGTCAAAAAGCTACTTGACCACAACTACACTCTACATGTATCTTGTCTATTCTTATTTATTTATTATATTTAAAAAAAATACAATATTGATAGACTGTTTAAGTGTTGAAAAACGGCGGAATCCTTTTTATAAAAAAAAACACAACAATTAGACGATGATAACTGTCGTCACTGTTCATTAGATGTTAAATCTCTTTATAACCAGTAATTTCTCTGGTAACATTGCCCCCTTCAAATCGGAACGTAGTAATGCTTGCACACTACTGCTTGGCGCTTGAATAACTGGCAAAAGTGTGGTACTTCCCAGGCGGACTCTGCATTAGAGTCCTACCACTAACCTTGAAACCCAGAGCCAAGAACCTTCCAAGAACCTTGTTAACCCAGAGAAGTGTTTGCAAACATGACGTGCATGGTCAGGATACAAATTTCAATGCTATACTATTAGCGTTCCGCTACTCGCTATCTCTACCACTAAGCTATATCCCCAATTCCAGTGTGAAAACACATGGAAACCTACACGAGCCGAAGGTTGGCTCATGTAAATGTAATGATAGACTGCTTACTTGACGTTATTATTCGAACAAACAGCGCACTCGTGAGAGAATTGATTTTATAAGTATACTAGCGGTTCTTAATGGCTTTGCTTGGAATATTTTAGTCTTATAATCTTTATTTATGCGCTAACCTTTTTGGTAGAGTTTTTGTATGGTGACTTTGTATTAGAAAACGTAGAATTATAATTTTAACAGGATTCCTGGCGTAGTGCAAAAAGCTGCAAAAGCTGCAAAAGGCACGGTAGGCACAAAGTGCAAAGATCATACTAAGACGATCTTTACGAAAGACCTTATGTCCATCGGTGTACAAACACTGAATTGACTGACTGCTTCTGTAATAGCTTGACAGCATTTTTACAGTTATGATAAAGTAGTTGTAGATGCGAAGCCTGTTAAAATTTCGCTGGTGGACATAATGCTTCCTTCGAAGAAACATTGGGCTATCTATATCCACCATGTTGGTATATTTGTGGGTCTACTCCGGGAGTATGCAGGATTCCTTATGATGTTTTCCTTTGCCAAAAGGCAGTGGTATACATTTCCAAACAGCTCATTGGTACGTGCCTGGTATTTAAGTCCACGACCTCATGGTTTCGAATCTAGCGGCCTTCCATGAGGCTACCACGACTTACCGCCTTCCTCATCGGCCAGTAACTTGTTAGATCTCTTTCATTACAGGACGAATAATTTAAGGCCGTCAATTTAACAACCGACACGCTAAAAGCGTTTTGTTTTAAAAACCACTCGCGGTCATCCATCCTGAGACTAACCAATTCAACCGCGGTCGTCAGTGATCTTATCAGAAAACCTGGTCATATTATCAATTTTAGTGCCAAGCTGTTCAGACTTCTTATAATCCTTGGGAAAAGTCATGTCAATCTATGGAAACTAAATTCTAGCCACAAACAACTGTACAATCACATTTGTACAGTGATTATTCAAGTAACGAACTAGAGTCAAGATACGTTTTAAGATAGCCTTTTGGATTCGAATCGAGTAGGGCTTTGAAGTAAAGTGATCGTGTAAATTACTTATCGGTTAGAGAACGCATAAATTGTTTGATTAAGTTGCTGATAAAGGTATTTGAGGAAATTGCGGATAATAAATCAACTATGTACGTATTGCAAGTTTGTTAACAAGTTAACTTATAAGAAAATCTTTAAAGCTACATCCGGCCTTGTGCCGGGCAGGGTGGTTATATGGGATTCTCCACCTTAGTGACGGCCTACCGGCGAAAAACCCTAGTGTGATCCACCATCGCGATTTGTGTTGTGTTGTTTGTGAGGCGGGTTGTTCCTTACTGATCCATCAAATAAGGCAAGTTTTTGTTGCTTCCTAGGTATCTCCTAACATCACCACCACCTACCACCAGATGATGTGAAGTTTACCAGGCGGTATCAGATATTCTACCGCCACGCAGTCATGTGTTCTCAAACTGTTACTTTCTTGCGGTTTGAATGGTACTGTAGCGCTGTAAGCAAAATTGCAAGGCTAAAGCGACTCATCTTTCATCATCAGCCCGGAGACGTCCACTGCTGAACGAAGGCCTCCCCCTTAGACCGCCACACTGTACGACAACCTGCCATTTGCATCCACCGGTTGCCCGCGAGTTTTACAATGTCGTCGGTCCACCTAGTGGGAGGCCTTCCTACGCTGCGTCCTCCGGTTCGCGGTCGCCACTCAAGAACCTTTCTTCCCCATCGGTTGTCAGTTCTTCGAGCGATGTGGCCTGCCCATTGCCACTTCAACTTGCAAACCAGTACCTATATTGCAACGGTATTCAGAATTTTGAGTTACAACAAAGTTTATGGTACAATATCCGCTCATTTCTTTGAGATATTTTGAAATACTTACCTACTTACATTCAAAGGTGAGTCAAGGTCGTTACCTACTGACTAGCCAGCGTCATAATTATTTGGCTTTCATTTTGTAGAAGTCAACAACGTATTTTTTCTTTTGAATGCTGATTAGCTAAAACAATGCTAAAACCTTGACTTTATTCTTGGCATTTTGACATTATTTTGATCTTGATTATGAAACGCAATCAAATCCACAAATACGAGAAAAAGCAATGAAAATGTTACAAAAGAAAATTATTTCCAAAAACAATCAATTACACCGAGACCTGTCATCGAAAAAACTCCCAAAGAAAACAGGTAAAACACAAACATAAAACTCTCAGAACAAAACATTGATTAATGACGAAATGCACTCGAAAACAAACTGTCGAACTTCTTCAAATTCTCGATACAAATGCCTTCGTAACCCCTCGAAAAATAATGGTTTCCTTTACAAATCCACTTACCCTAACCACCGCCATTCAATCACTCAAACATCAACCCTTAAACAAGTGCGATAGAATACAAAACCGTCTGGTTTGTAAATATAGGGTAGAGTTGCCAAAAGTTGACACAAGATTTTCCTTCGCCTTACAAGGTTTTGTTACTTTTTTGTTACGAGGAAAAGGAAGTGGCGTATAGGGACGTGTGTTTCCTCTTTTTTTGTTGAGAAATTGTTTCGATGCCATTAAGCCGTTGACAGATCGCCTCTTGAGTAATGTGTGCGATTGTTGAGGGGGGAGCGACAATGGGAGATGTATGGGAACGATTAGTGGACTTTAATGGGACGGAGGAGGGAAATGCTATATCAATACACCATTATCTTCTAAGCTATAAAGTTACTCTTTTGAAAACTACCTAAAAAAAAAAGTAGCTTTAAAAAGTATGATATTGTACAATAAACTTGACCAACTAGGTTTCATCATCATCATCATCCCGGAGACGTCCACTGCTTTACGAGGCCTCCCCCTTATACCGCCACACTGTACGACAACCTGCCATTTGCATCCACCGGTTGCCCGCATCTTTTACAATGTCGTCGGTCCACCTAATGGGAGGCCTTCCTACGCTGCGTCTTTCGGATCGCGGTCGACACTCAAGCACCTTTCTTCCCCATTGGCTATCAGTTCTTCGAGCGATGTGGCCTGCCTATTGCCACTTCAACTTGCAAACCCTGCGAGCTATGTCGGTGACTTCGGTTCTTTGGCGAATATCCTCGTTCCGGATTCTATCGCGCAAAGTAACTCCGAGCAAAGCTCTCTACATTGCCTGTTGTGTGACTCTGAGTTTCTAAACTTCAAAACCTCGCCTATAAAACTTCAAACTATAAAACCTCGCCCAAACGTGCCCATAAATAAACACAAGTCAAATTATGAATATTATACCATTTCCCAAAATACTACTGCTGGCTTTCTCACTGCATTGTCAATGCCTCAAAAACGAAGTAAAACCTCTAGCAAATGGAACTTATTCATAGCTTCAAGCACAATTTCTCTTCACTCCTTCCTAAAATACCTACCATTCTGTAAATACCTACGAAGCATCTATCCGAAGTTATTACAACCTGGACGCGAGCCATGGCTTTGAGTTCAGTTCCAAAGGCTGGTATGAGAGATTTTCTATATCCGCCCGCTTTCCTTTATACCACGTGCAATTTTATCCGAAGCTACCGTTATGAAGTTGCAATAGAGATGTTAGTGTGGATCACTAACCTCTATATTACGTGACCTCTATAGTACGCTGGACTAAATATTGTCTAGTAAATTACAGTTTTTTTGTGTGTCGATATAAAGCGCGCTTTCGAGCATCTCCGGTACTAAAATTGACATAATAGTAATAATAATAAATAAATAATAATAGGCGATTGAATAGTTGGTAACTCAATAGAGTGCAATAGAGTCCTACCACTACAGTTAAAATATTTTCCGAACTGCCGACTTTATGAGTATTAAGTTTCCCAGCTATCAGATACATAATATTATTACGTAAGCAAAACCTTGCAACCCTATTTTTTGGATAATTTAAATATTACTAGGAAAATAGAAATGCGAGAATTATAACATCAAACAAATGTACGACTTCCCCAGAATGTTGGCAACTAATATTCTATGACCTGCTTACCGGTTCTACGAATCGCTATGTGCCTGCCTAGATTACCTAGTCTAAAGTATAAATAGGCACTAGTACTAGGTATGACCTACTTAGTTATCTGACATGGTTTACTCACATAATTATTATAACGAAAACCTACTACCCCATATACTTTTAATGGAAAGGGGCTACAACGAATCAGGGAAGTAAACGAAATATTACTTCCATGGATGCTCACACTTATATCCGTTGGCTATCCGCGCCAAAATGGCGAAAATAAAATGGCTTCAATTTGCTATCGACAATATGAAGTCCAGCGTACTTGTATAAAAGAGGTCAGTGCACAAAAGTCTTATCCACGTTATGCCGTGGTCTGATCGGACATCATTTCCTTGGCTCCTTTAAGAAAATGCAGCTGACTAGTCTCTTATAACTTCATCTATTAAATACGCTCATATTTTTATTTTAATCTAAGGAAAGAGCCTGTTACTGTTGAGATATGACTAAAGTTTGATAGTTAATCTTTGTATAATAAAGAGTTCGTTTTGGCGCGACTGCGAAAAAAACATGTCGCTGCATTGTATTATTTTCCAAAACTGTTTTATCGAATGTTAATTTATAAAAGTTCGTTATTACAATTAAGTGTTAAATGTTTCAGCCAAACATACGAATCGGTAAATAGCGTCGCAGCAAGGATGGGACGCAAACTTCTCCCCTTTTTGGGGTCAAATATCGAATATCAAAATTCAATCAAAAAACTCCGATGACAGATTTTTTAATGTAATTGTAGAACCTGCATACCAAGTTTCGTCAAGATTACTTAGTTAAAAATATGATCTATATATATTTAGAAGGGATATATGATGAAATCAGGCCCCCTAGCACGCGTCGAGGACTAATTGGTCTTTCCCCGCGCGGGAACGTGATAAATCTAGAATATGGATACGTCTGTCTCGTTTTCAAGGGGAAAAAAGAATGGACTTACATTTATCACGGCTCGCGTGCTAGGTGGGCAGAGGTATGATCAAATCCTCTGATATTTGATCAATTCCCGGGTGATGTTGAAATCACAACACGACTTTATCATTTCAAACAAACCAAGTGATTAGATCAAATAATCCGTGTAAATGAGTTTTTATCACATCTATTCAAAAATACCATTTTTGTTCCTCACAAACAGGGCAGAAATGAGCTGTTTTGAATTTGGAATGTGGATATTATTAGTAAAAGTTCTAATCAGCACACAACAAGGACATTGTATGAACAAGTAACAGGCTGTTTGAAAAAGGAAGGCCCGCGAAAAAATAAAAAATATAAGTTTGTGAAAAAAACCAAAAACGCGCGAAATGCATTCCGCCTTTGTTCGTAATTGTTTACTCAAATGCGGACTTTACTTTGTTTTATTTCAACTCAGTGTATCTTCCTCAATGAAAAGTGAGAAGTGAGTGTGAGTAGTGAGAATGAAATAAACGTTTGTACTATTCTTATTCATAAGTTGCACTTACTTATTTTTTCATAGAGGGTGATAAAAAGCAGAGTGTTCCACCTCGGGATCAACACTATTTTTAATTTCGAGTACTTTGAATCACTCGCTGCGCTCAGGATTCTACAGTAGAACTTACGCTCTGGATTCAAAGTAACACTCTCGCCTTAAAAATTGGTAACCTTGGTCCTCCCTTGGTAAACAATCGACTATTGTTCCCTTATTTCGTATGACAAGGTTCAGGGGGTCTAAAAAGGCCGCATTAAGCAATTGTGGTATGCATGTAGTGGTACGAATCCGCCTGGGGAAGTACCACACCTTTGCCAGTTATTCAACCGCCAAGCAGTACTGTGGAAGCATTACTGTGTTCCGGTTTGAATGGCAATGATACCAGAGAAATTTACTGGGTAAGAAGAGATTTAACATCTAATATCTCTATCTCAGGTGACGAGCGCAGTTCATCTTATGAATTCTTAGCAGAATGAAATGTAAAAAGTTGCTCTCGGTAACTTCTAACGAATCTGCTAATTGACTTTATGCAATTCATCTTTCATCGACTATTTTACGAGTTTAGAAAACTGTCAAACTAATGAATTCCGTAATAGAATCATTTGCAAAATCTACTATAGATATAAAAGGCTCTTGTTACAATTGGTACAGTCGGTAGAGTCGGTAGAATCGGTAGAGTCGGTAGAGTTGGTAGAGTTGGTAGAGTTGGTAAAGTCGGTAGAGTCGATAGAGTCGGTCGAGTCGGTCGTGTCGGTAGAGTTTGTTCGGAATGATTTTGGAAGCGGTTCGTATTTCTTCCGCACGCAGACGAAGTCACGGGGGACCTCTAGTCATAGTATAAATTGGCGCTTAAGTGACCGTTTTACGATTTGCGAAAACATCTCCCGGCATTTGATCAAATCTCCGTTTTTGTTCATCTCCCCTGCGACATATACTTACCATCCATACAAACATAGAAACGGACACATGAAAGCAAATACCAGTCGTTACAGAGGCTGCACTCGATTCCCGCTCGTTCAATAACAGGCCAATATATTTTTCAACCAAAACTTGAAATATACCATGCCAAAGCTTTTTTATCTAAATCATTTTAATAAGTCAAGCTACTGTATCCAGTTCTATGCCTAGAGACCAATAAATAGTGAAACTTACACTTGCCGCGTGGGAAGACCAATTTAATTCGACACTTCAGTTAACGAACTGAGATATTCTCGACATTCTAAGGGAGGTCATATATATATATCTATATGTATTATGCAACCAGGTGACGATACGAGCGAAACGTTCGTCTGATAGGCATCTTATTGTTAAATGAAGTCGTCCTCCTCTCTTCTACTATTGCTGCGCCCGACAGGGTCCATATGAAACTTCTTTTTGACAATATCTGTGTACACTATGGAAGCAATAAATATCTGAATCTGGATCTGATGGTAAGCGTCACGCCTGTCCATAATAGTAGTAGTGCTAAAATTGTGAACTTGGGAATTCAATTCTGCGCCGCACAGCACTGCGCTCGTCACACTGATATATAAGATGTTAAATCTCTTCATACCCAGTAATTTATCTGGTAACATTGCCCTTCAAACCGAAACTCAGTAATGCTTGCACTCTATTGCTTGGCGCTTGATTAACTGGCAAAGGTGTGGTACTTCCTCAGCCGGACTCTCCAGTAGAGTCTTACCACTACAAAAACCCTTGTACTTGTGTTATTTATGTATCTTCACAAATTTTCTATTGTTAATCATCCGCCCGTTAACAGTTCGCCGCTGGACTTACAGGCTTGCCCCCGAATGACCAGCCATCCAGCACGTTGGCCCAGTTGCGGATTGGTAGATTCACACACACCTTTATATAATATCTTCTCCGGACGTATGCAGGATTCTGCATGAGGTTTTCCTTCAACACAAAACTAGTGGTATGAAAATGACTAAATAATGCATAAACTCCAAAGACCTCATCACGGTCAGTACGGGTCCGGAATTTGATCTCACGACCCCGAGTCTAGTGGTCTTCCCATTAGGCTATCACGGCTACTATGATATTGTGTAATAAAAAAGCTCCATGGCTTAAATACAACTTCATCTCTCTCAACTCTGTCATCAAGACAGAGTGAATAAAGCATCTAATAGGCAGCAATTGTGCAGCTACTAATACAAATACTTTTTTCATCACACTTGCTCGTAAAGTGGATCTTATTGCATCGGTTTTAGGCTCATAATCCATGCTATTACGCACGCGTGCTTTTTACTTTACATTACGGCACATGGTGCTATAATAGGTATAACCCGGTAAAGTCAAGTTTGTAAGTGACTGCAATTAGACGTACGTATACGAAGCACTCTTAATATAGCCGGGTAATACTTACAGTTTTTTTGTAATACCAACAAAGAGTTCTTATGCCGCTGAAGTCAACCTGCGCGCGCATTACTGATTTGGGCGCCATTTTCCGCAAATGTTTGTTGACGTTTTCGCTGTGTGGTTGATTATTATCAAAAAAAATGTTTTTTCCTCGCAAGTGTGACGAAAACAGTCGTATGGAACTCTTGTGCTATTAGTCATTACGCTCTCGGCTTCCTTATCGTGCTCGCCTGCGGCTCGCGCGCATAATACCGCCTCTAGTGTAATGACCAACATAGCACACGATACGAGTGTGCTATGTTGGTCATTACATAATGTACTATTATTTTCAGTAATCCGTATAATATTGTAGTAGTAATCAGTTTAGGTTCCAAAATAAATTTTTCATCATTAGATAGATAAACTCTATAATACATACCAAAAAAGCAAACGGTCATGATAATCACAACAGAAAAATGAACTTAGCACTAGTGTAACAATTGGCGGCCTTATCGCTAAAAGCGATCTCTTCCAGGCAACCTTGGGATGGAAAGGATTCGAAAAAACATTAATAGACGGGGTGTGCAATATTAAATAACTTCAAGAAAAAAATACATACAACTTAAAATTATAAGATAAGTACCAAATACAAATACCTAAATTACCTACATTAGTTGGGTATTTAATCTTCTCCGTCACAAGTACCTACTTTTGATTGTTTAATTTAAATACAGTTTTTTGGTTAGTAAGTAGTTTAAATATATCCTTTACCTACCTCACTCCTCACCTATAGCGCCAGTTTTTGTGCTTATAGGTTACATAACCCACCCGCAGGAAGAAGTTAGCACCCGAGATACAGAATTTTCTTGTTCGGGTGCTAACACTACCTTCGTAATCATTTCGGCGTTACCTACTAATTTTACATGTACACGTGTTTATTATGTATCTCAATAAGTATCTAATATTAATTAGCCATTATAATAGGCAAGCGTGCACCATTTAGATCACGTAGACGAGCTGTATTACTAAGTTCTGTAAAAATTTGTAGAAAAATACGACCTGGGGCATTATTTTTGAATCGTACGCAAAGTTGCGCATGCGACCGAAGCCGAACTTTCGAACAATATCAAACCTTATTTCAAACAATATCGGCTCCACTCGCATGCGCAACTCTTGCGTACGATACAAAAATAACGCCCCTGAACGCGACCCAATCACCCAGACAGATGAAAACAAGCTTGTTTGGAAAATACCTATAAATAAGCACAGAAAATAATCCACGCAACAACAAAAATTTAAAAATGCTAATTCAAACATAGAAAATCAATAACCGACTCTTCGCTTAAACAGCCGATTACAAAAGTGAAAAATTAGTTATAAAAATGAGAAATGTGCTGGTTAAACATTCATACGACCTCAAGGTGAAGTTCAATACTCTTAAGCCAAAACACCATCTATTACCGTATCATTTAAACAAATAACAGTCAGATAGGCCTATAAATATTGGAGAGCGTAACAAGCATGCAATGAGTGTGATTGCGAACGATCACACGCGATGGGTTATTTCTTAGATAATCTATGTGGGTTTTTGCTCGTGGTTTTGTTTAGGTACCTACTTTAGTTAGAAATAGGGAATATGCATGTGTTTTAATTTTTAAAAATAATAACATATGTCGAGAGCTTAACTAAATCTGATGCTTACATCGAAAAAAATATTGAAATCGGCTAGTAAAGTCCTGAAATATAAGCGTTTAAAGTATTTGGGAGGGAGTCATCTGTCCCTTTCTAGCAAAACACGTGCTAGTATAGAATTTGTTTGGAATCGTGGAGTTTAACGTCATTTGCTAGTATAGTGCTCTCCCTGTCTAACATGAAACTAAAATGTTTATAACTTCGTTATTTGTGTGTAGAAATAACGAAGTTATAAACATTTTAGTAATATTAAAATTTCATTTTCGATGTGTTGTTTTGTTGCGATTCAGCTCTTTTATGAGTCAATAAAAAAACATGCATATTCCGCTTAGATCCCTTAACGGTCTATCTTAAAAACGTCCATATTTAATTACATTTAACTAATTATGAAAGGAAGAAAGAGAAACCCTGATTTCCCGATGGAGAAGAAAGGTTATTGAGTGCCGACCGCGAGCCGGAAGGCACAGTGGCACTTCCACTAGGTGGACCGACGTAATTCTGACAGCCGGAGGAACTTGTAGATGCCAATGGCAGAAAAGGAGATTCTCAATTCGAATGTATTTTTTTTTATTTTTTTTTATTTTGTATGTTACGCGATTACTCCGCTAATTATTAACTGATTTTGAAGCTTCCGAGGAGGTCCCATATAAATTTTAACGAAATCGGTTCAGTAGTTTGGTTTTTAAATCAAAATTACTAGAAAATATTAAGATGTCATCCAGGTATTCGAAGTTGAAGTCGGTTGTATCTTTTTTAAAGCGTTTTTTTTTGGCCGATTATTTCCATTACTTTCTGTTTTTTGAAGAATGGAACTAACAAGACCATTTTGTCCAATTACTTAGTTCTATTGTTAAATATGTAATTCATATGACCGCACTGCAGGAAAGCAAATTAAAGCTGCTATTTTGATAGCTATAGTATAGATAGACCGATATAGGGATAAATATCGATATAGGATATATGGGCCGTTTTGTGGCAAGAAACTGACGATAATTGTAGAATTTTCTTAATTTCTCTTGTTTATGAGTCCTATGTTTTTCGTCGCTAATACAAGTAAAATATTGTCTATGTTTATATATTTTTTCTACGATGTAGTTATCTCTCAAAAGAAAAAAAAAGATTAAATGCATATTTGTCGATACTTCAAATACGCTCCGTAGCTGGGAAGCGAACACGCTTTATTTCCTATATATTATTTTTAATTCACGTAAGAATGACTGATTTGTGACACAACTTCATGCGCAGTTCCGGTACTATCTAGTTATTGTCTATACTTAGACAACACTGTAATTGCCTATTAACAAACGGACAAACTGCACCCCGTCCCAGAGAATAAAGATAGATCGAATATAAACGCACACATTTTTCATAAATACATTTAAATATCCCATCGCGTACATGTAAATCTTATGGCAGGGTTGTGCGGTAGCACGCGAGCTAATTAATATGGAGTGAGCTTCGATTTATAGTCTCTGTAAAACTATGTGTAGAGGTTTAATGTTACCAGTAAGTAACTAGATGATTTGCTGTTTCTGAATGGGAATATAATATCGATTACATCCCGTGACCTTTTTCAAGGAGTGAAAACAGAGCCCGACGCGCGTGCGGCCGCGTCCTACTTCGCACTGCGGTACGCTGCACGTCGCGCGCCTGATGACAGCGGTTGCTCTGCGGATCTTCTTCTATCTAGAGCTCTTCATCACCGGAGTCGTCCCGTGCGGTATCGGGGATACTTCAGCTCGCGGAGCTCTCCTCGTTGCCATTAGATGCGCGTCTATCCTCACGAGCCCAATGAAGACAGGGTCTCCAAATCAGTGGCGGATTCCATCCTCCGTCTCTGAAGTTTAGACGCTTGCTTGTTTTCGATTTGATCGAAACTATAGTCGGATTATCGAAGAACTGACAACCGATGGAGAAGAAAAGTTCTTGAGTGGCGACCGCGACCCAGAAGACGCAGCGTAGGAAGGCCTCCCACTAGGTGGACCGACGACATTGTAAAAGTCGCGGGCAACTGGTGGATGCAAATGGCAGGTAGTCGTACAGTGTGGCGGTCTAAGGGGGAGGCCTTCGTTCAGCAGTGGATGTCTCCGGGCTGATGATGATAGTTGGAGTATCCGATTGGATTAAACTTGAGTAAGTAAGCCCCATCTAAAAAAAATATATGATAGCAATATTTGCGGCGATCGATGATTATACATTGCCCGTGACTGAATTTGTATGATCGCTGCGATTTTATGACTTATTTGCCTTGATATTACTGTGGCGAACCTCTTTTGGCAGATATGCAGCCTCTGTAGGGCCGCCTTTATATTAATAAAACCTTGCCTAGCCTTTATATTTAGGTTCTAATTTTCCATATGTGAGATAAAAATTAGAATGAAAAAAATGGGACATAATTTTATTTCCTGTTTAAGCTTTAAAAAAACATTGAAAAAAATCTGGTTTGTAGAGCCTTATTATTGTAAAATATATAATACAGAGCATATTCCATCGTTTATGTGTCTCCAAGATACTGTCCCCCATCGCCAGCTCCTCGTGAATGAGGTTACCGGTGCGGTCACTCCTCAGTACTAAAAAAACTTTAAAAAAACAATACAAATGACTCTGGCAAATAAACAAAGTGCGATGTTAATAATGAAGAAGAATAAACAGAGGTCAACAGAGGTTACTCGAAGGTCAACATTGGTCAACATGTAACCACGACAGTGCGCGCACTGTGCGTATGAAGTATACTCCAGATACTATCAGGCAGTAGTCCTTGTTACCGCGTAACTGATACTTTGAAGATCACACTTGATTAGGCTTAAAAATATGAGTTCGGTCGATTGTTATTGACGATAACTTCCATATTGGGGCGGTTTAGAACGTGTAACAAAAAGGTTCAACAATACTGAAGGGTATGTATGTACTCTTCATTATGAACAACTTTTGCAATGGGGCCAACCCACAAAATCGGGAAAAAAACATCTGTTCCAAACATTTTGTCCAAAGTCAATGAACTTTTTGAGTGGAACAGCTGTTTTTTTTCGCGAATTCAGTGTTGACCTTATAGTAAACATTGTTCATAATGATGAGTAGAGTACATACGTACCTTCAGTATTGTTGAATCTTTTTAGTTACATGTTGTATTAGAGCCTAATCATAAACCGAGCCTACGCCAAAGAGGCGACATCTATCTGAATTGACTTTTAAGTAATCATACTAAGAATAAATTAGGTAAATCACACGATTAAACCATGACATAAAATATGGACAAATATAAATCTTTTTAATATTGACGCAACAATTATAAGTGAAGAGTAAATCAACACAGTAGATATACATAAACTTATACATTGATAAATAGATGTCTTGACAATAAAAAAAAAGTATCAACTAATGTTTAATGTTGTTAATGTTTGTTTGTTTGTTTGTCTGTTGTTTGTTTGTTAATGTTTGTTGTTTGATGATGTTTGTTTGTTTGTTTGTTTGATGTTTGGTTGTTTGTTTGTTTTTAATGTGTCGTGTGTTGTGTTTTTTATAAAATAAATTTATCTTATCTTATCTTAATGAGTGGTTAAATAATGTAATTTTGGGATAAATGAATAAAGGCTCTTTTAACTTTTTTTTTTCTTTTTTTACTTTTATATAAACCGTGCATTACCATGGTAGCGTAAACAAGAGCCCGCTCGATTTGAAATCGTGACATCTCGGGTTCATATCCTGGGATCGTACCGATGAGCTCTTTGGAATAATATACATATTTTATATACGAATTTTCATACCACTGGTTTATCAGTGAATAAAAACATAGTGAAAACACCTATGAACTTTCGGAGAAGAAATTCAATGGCGTATGTTGACCAACCCGCAATTATGTGGTGGATATGTCCCAAAGGATATGCCTGACAGTGGACTTTTAACAGACTGATTATGCTACGAGTATAAAACTGCGCGTCCACTGCGTCGGCCTCGGAGCGGACGGAGCGGACGGACTTGTTGCTTTGTAATTGATTTCAATGGGACTGCGTGCACTGAATCGGCAAATCCGTGCAAGATACCGGTATTTCTGCAGATGACGTCTTCCGCAGCAAAAGTACCATTCGGAAGATACCGGTATTTCTGCCGATGATGTGGCTCATTGTAAACTCGCCCCAAAGTTAATTCGCCACATTTTTTTTATATTCCATAAATTGAAAGTAAACCTGTCACAGTCATTAAAAATAAATTCGCTATAGGTAGATAAAAGCTAATGTTAATTTGCCACTAGTCTAAATTTTGCAGAAAGTAGCGTCAGCATACAAAGAGCGAACGCGCCATTTGGATGTCGATAATGCCGATGCAAAATTCGAATGCAGTGGACGACTCTATCGACATTTTATATTTGCCAACGCTCTAGTTCCAAATGGGCTGATTCTGACGCAGTGGACGTGCAACTTAAGTAGACAATTTTACAGAAAAACAAACAATTAGGGTATAATATAATTACGTGCTCGGAGGATCGGAATAGTTAAATCGTCTATTGACTTTTCCTTTCTTTTCTGGCGGTGGATTAAGACATATTACGCTTTTTTTTAATACAACCGACTTCAATTTCGAATATCTGGATGACATCTTAATATTTTCTAGTAATTTTGATTTAAAAACCAAACTAAAGTACCGATTTCGATAATATTTATATGGGACTACCTCTGAAATTTATTAAATTAAATAAAATTTATTTATTACCTATCAAACCAAATAAGAATAATCATAATCAGTTCATAATTGGCGGAGTAATCGCGTAACATACATACAAAAAAAACATACAGTCGAATTGAGAACCTCCTTTTTTGAAGTCGTGTGAAAATACGTATTAACTGTTCTGATGCTACTCTATATTTATTAATAAGGCCCTTAAAAGTTTGTTTAAATTATACCCTGTTACATTCTTATCTAGAGTATTCTAGAGTTCCCACAATAGCAATACGCTATCATAGACTAACCAACTAATTTGCACTAGCGGCCAAATTATGGAACTAAAATTTTCCACATGAGATTATCAGTTTTGCTTAGCAAATGCGATGGCGGTTCCCTCATTCAGCTTTGTTGATAAACAGGTCGCATTGTATCTCGCAATTGCAGACAGATAAACAAAACAACCCTATCTAAATAGGCGTAGCGTAGAAAGCCACTTTAGCACACTGTCGTTCAATCTGAGATAATATGTAGATCTGTGGGAGTCTGGATCTTTGTACTGTCTTCGTTAAATCAAATATTATTTTTTAATTAGTAGTGTATTATTTAGTTGTGGTGGTCACTTTTTCAGAGGGCATTGTGCTTTATAGCAGTCGGGAGCCCTCTACATGCAAAAACGGAATTGGATGTAACTCGGAATGGAGATAGTTTATTTGCCGTAATAACATTATTTATAGGGCAGCGATCCTGGGCATGTTCTAAAACTGCATCCAGAACCATTGGAGGACGGGTAACAGCGTTCTCTCGGTTGACGGTGGTGAGCATTCTGCGATCTCCAAGCCGCCTATCAAGCGTGGGGATTATGAAAATAAAATTACCCCTCTCTAGTAAGGGATTAAGGGGGGGCTTTCATCTAGCAGTGGAAGATTCCTGGCTGTTGACTGAGTCTACTTTATATAATCATCATCATCCCGTTTTTCACATCAGGCGGGTGAAACCGTGGGGCGCACCTAGTATGAGTCTTTATAAGATACGGTAAAAAATTAAAATTGATAAATTGTTGGTCCCGGTTGTTTGTTCTAGTTTCTATAACAACAACCGCCAGCCATATCAGAGGCATTCGGGCGGCACATTAGCTCTGACACTAGGGCTGGCCACTCAGCCTATACGAACTTACTTACTTACTTACTTATAAGATACGGTACTTATATTTGTCGTGATCATGTTGAGACTCGTGCCCTTGATGTTGAAAAATAGAGTTGGCTTAAAAACTTTAGTCACAGCATTGCTATTAAAATGTGGAAGTATGTGTCCCAGTCCTATAAGATTTGTGGTAAGAGCTAAAGTTATTCTCTACCGTGAATAACCAATGCAAGCCCGTTGTTTCACTAATAGTTATAAAATAGCAGGCATAGTGTTTATGTTAATTAAAGAAGCTCTAGCCACTGTGCGACACTGGTCATAGGCTCGTTCTAAACCGCTAACTGTTGTTTAAAATATCAATGTAAATAAAATAGTTTTAATGCAGTCCTAACAAGCTAGATGACTGGTTTTTTTTAATTGTCCTATTAAAATGTGGCCCATAAATATAGTTAATTAATGAAAACAAAATGGAAATCTGATCAATAATAAGCAACTTATAAGCATTTTAATATCATGCTATAGACAGAGAGGCGAAACAGCAAATCGTGACGTCACTTTTCTGTACGCCATATAAATTATATTCTGACATGTAAGGCGTGACGTCATTTTTTGTTTTGTGGGAAAGGGACAGAGTCTCTAACAAAAACTTTAAACGCTCATATATCAGAACATTATTAACCGATTTAATTATTTTTTTCAATAAACATACTATATTTACTTAAATTCTTCATCAAAGCTATTGGTTTTAACGATATAAACATCAGTCATCTACCCTATTGTTAAAAATGCTTCAAGTTTGTTCAGAGCTATATTCATTATTTCAAAAGAGAAGGCATCGTCATGTGTTATTTTATTTTGATTAGAGAGGTGGCCCTTGCTTTTTTAGTTATGATCAGCTTCTTAATTTAACCACTGCGGAACATAGGTCTACCCTTCAAGGGTGATCGGGCCACATCCACCATGCTGGCCCAGTTACGGGTTGGTGGATTCACATGCCATTGAATTTCTTCTGGACGTAGACATGCATACATCCAGAGAGAAGAAGGTTTCATCACGATGTTTTCCTTTACCGAAAGGGATTTGAACTCACGACCTCACAATTTCAAGTCGAGCGATCTCCCAATTAAGCTATCACATCCTAACATTAAATGTTTCAATTTTACCGCTTCCCTTAGATTCTATTTTTCTTCGTAATTTTTTTCATTATATTCAAATTGACTGTAGAATAGGTGAATCTGGATCAATTTTGCTACTATATCAAAACAGATTAGCTAGAATAACCATGTGGGAATGGTCGCTTATCTTACGTATGGCAATGTAAGGTTGTCTAGAAGATCTCTCAGCAATAAAGCCGCATTTTTTTTGTACCAGCTAATTATTGTAGTAAAGTTTCTGGTAAAAGATCTCGACATCAGAACCATTAGGGCTGATATCCATTTTTGCAACTTTTCAGGAGAGATAAAATAAACTTTAAAAATGAATTTTTGTTCAACGATATCTCACAGATTGAAATATTCACTTGTATACTTTTGTGCTCGGTTTATTAAAATTTTAGCCCTGTAACTTTTAAACAAATTCATCTTTAAGTTTCTGTGATATTTTAGGTTTTTTTATAAAAGATAGAAACATCCGACCCTATTTTGACATTTAAACGTAATCATAAAGTTACGTATAAACAAAATACCAAAATTAGCCCTTCTGTTTGACGCGGATGTTGTTATCAGACCTTATAATACGGAAAAGTACCCGGGATGATAATAACATCAGACCAGTTGGTTCCAAGCTACAAGTAGTCTGTGCATAAAAGTCGTCTTGAATATGTAGATAACTGACTCTATGTTTCGGGTATATGCTGAGTTCAGTGAATAATTTCGTAGCGTATGTGTAAATATAACGTTTTATACACAAAAAATATAATTAAAAAAATGAGTCATATCTATATACAGATATTTACTTTTAACCATAATTATGCTAACACTAAACAGAAGTGAGCTACGAAGTTTTAACCATGGATCCACACTTAGAAACTTATCCATAGTTTAAATTTTGTAACATCGTCTTGAGAACTAGTGGTGACTCCGTAACCCTTGAATACTAACCTCGAAGTCTAATGTCCGCTCCAGGCTTTTCTTGCCTCATTGTGCTTTATTTGTATTCGCTAATGTAACACTCTCTAATTACATGTAACGCCTCCTAGGGTTGGCGAAGAAAATAACTTAGAAAATGTGTACAAGTCGTGGATACGCTCCTTAAAATTAATAAACTCTACAACTTTGTTAGTTGCTTATAACAGAAAAAATATAATTATGAGTGATTTCTTGAGTAATCAGATAACAAGAATCGTTTTATATTTTAGGCCTAACTGGTAAAAATATACGTTTACTTAAAATAAGTTATATTGAACCTAAATTTATGCCTGATCGCAATGACCCAATAACTTCTCAATCGATATGCTTGCTATATTTTATAATAAGAAAATTATGTAAATTGGTATAAGCAAAAGGAAAGATAATAATTTATTAGGTATCTAGTGCAAAGATCACTCGCGTAATGGCAAGTGATATGTGCACAAGGTCGCGCGCTTGGGCTCCTCAGAAGCCACTTCCAGCTAGAGCCAGCGGCGATTTGTGGCTGTGGCGCGTGTCTCGTATGCTAGTACACTAAAACAGAACTGTCTACGTCAGTTTTCATATGAATAGTGTTTCCAATCCCTCGGCAGGTTGCTGAAAACTGTGAGTGTACGCGTCTTCGACGACGCCGACAATTTGTTATCTGTGGATTAGTCTGGCGTAGGTAGGTACATAGGTATATCGAATTCCAAAGCAAATCAAAATCATAGATATATTATTGAAACGAATTCGAACGAAAACGAATTGTTGAACATTTTGGCATAATAGAACATACAAGTAAGGGTCGTAGTACCTACCTCTATGCCAAACTTTTAAGAATTAACAAAATCGGTCCCCAAATGGAGGAGAAAGTACATAAAAAATATGCACATTCGAACCTGCCACACACCATTTATTTTTATTTTTTTACGTTGGGAAATGCTCTTACGCATACCCTCCTGCCACGGCGCTACCGACTAAAAACCCAACGGTGTTCCCACACACCACCTCCCATGACCACCACACAACCTCCCAAACACTACAACCTCCTAATTTTTGAAGTCTGTTAAAAAATACGAATAAGTTCAGTCCAATAGTTTTTTTTAGATTTTCATAACTCATCAGTATTTAAAAAAAAACTGGTGAATTTTGGGAGCAAGACGAATTTCTTACGTACTCGGACGAAGTCGCAGGTGACCTCTAGTAATAAATAAAATAATTATATATCTCACCAACCCTGTAAGAATCAACGCCAAAGTGTTATTGGAGCCAGCAGGCGTTGTTCCTATCCCTAATTAGGGACGCTCAGGTGTTGGGATCCCTGTTTCTTTCCATTCTGGAACGCGGTACGCGTACGGCTTTTGTTGAATTTACCTTAGTCGGGGTATTGAATAATTAATTTCATTGTACCTAGCTTACACTGTATCTGGGATTGTATAAGATTATGTTTTTGTGACTAGCAATCTACCCTGGCTACACAAGATGTAGTTAATATAAAATCATTACCATCTTATATTTATAAATCTTTTGGAAGAAATTTTCAATAATATAGTTCCTACAGAAAAGCGAAAGCCCTACTTTTTAGATTAGAACGGCTGTCAAAACAATGTTCTAAAGCAATTGTATAGAAAACCGCTGTCGCCAGTTTTACACGTATTTGTATAGAAACTACGACGAAAAAATGCCGCAATAATTGGTCGCACATTTGAAGTAAAACGCTCGAAATGCTATTATGCAACAGATTAAAATTGATATAATTACGATGCAATGTGGTTTGGTTTCCTACGCGTCTATTTAAATTGTCTTTTTGAGTATTCTCAGTCTAAATACATATATATTGGCAGAATTGTCATTAAGCGCATTTGCACCTAATGCCGGCTAGCGCGGACCGTCACATTTCCGTTCTATTTACTTCTCTCTTCAGTGGTAGTTCCACAGGAAAAACTTTTCGCAGATGGCGCCTACGGCGACGGCCAGACGTGGCAAATTATTTTTTCTTGTTAATCGTTGATAAAAGTAAGTAAGTTCGTATAAGCTGAGTGGCCAGCCCTAGTGTCAGAGTTAATGTGCCGCCCGAAGGCCTCTGACATGGCTGACGGTTGTTGTTATAGAAACTAGAACAAACAACCGGGACCAACAATTTAACGTGTCATCCGACCCACGGTAGCGCTCAGAAATAAATGCTACTCACGGTCACCCATCCGAAGACTGACCGGACCGTCCGTTGCTTAACATCGGTGATCGTTTAGAATCACCTAGACAAGCTACGCCACGAGCATAATATTTAGTTATCTGATTTTTATGTTGGCTTTGTCGATAATCTAGTCCAAGGAAAAATACTGGATACTGTGCCTTTTTTTAAGAATCTATGCAACTGTTGAAGGTCTGAATAAGATATAGTAGATAGAGTTCTCGTATTTTTGAACATAGAGGTTTTTTTTTTTAATAATTTGTAATAACACGCCACCAGGCGAACGCCTTGTTTGTCTTGACTCGATTTGCGATTTGCATGAAACAATTTTAAACAATTTTCATGGGTGATTAAGATATTGGTGCTCAAACAGGAATACCCCCTAATTTAGATTTAAAAAAAATTCTCTGGGTGTTGCATTTTAGCATAATTTTTGTGGAGCGTGAGTAGCGTAAATCTTGTGAAACAAATTTGGTAGAGGTGAAAATTGTAATTGAACTAATCGAGCCTTCAAAATAATGATAAAATTATGTAGTTCTAGAATATTTAGCACAGTGTAGCTAGATACGTAGATACACACATACATAGTAGATAGATACATAAATTATGGATTAAGCGACACTATTAAGCCATTTTAAGTGGCCCCTAAACTAGGCTAGGACTGTGTCTTGGGCATCTAGATTTAGCGTGTACATCACATATACTTAATCAGTCAGAACAGATACGATTTCTTAACTTGGGATACGAATGCAGTGCAGTGCGGCGCAAGATTTTGTTCGCAAGTTACCAATTCTAGCACTGCTACTGCTATGCAGGCGTGATCCTTGCCAGTAGACGTACGCACCGCTGTACTCGTCTCGTCGATCGAATGCATAAAAAATATATTTAAAAAATGTTACCAGACGCAAGTTATGCAATATTCTCATAGTAAGTACAATGTCATTTTTAGGCAATGTCATTTTTGTAGTGGTAGGACTCCACTGCAGAGTCCGACTGGGGAAGTACCACACCTTTGTCAGTTATTCAACAGCCAAGCAGTAGTGTGCAAGCATAACTTTGTTCCGGTTTGAAGGGCAATGTTACCAGAGAAATTACTGGGTATGATGAGATTTAACATCTAATATCTCAGGGTGACGAGCGCAGTGCAGTGCGGCGCAGGATTGTGTTCGCAAGTTCATAATTCTGGCACTGCTACTGTAAGAGGCAAGCGTGACGCTTACCACCAGGCGAACGTTTTGTTCGTCTCGTCACATAAATGTATAAAAAAATAAAAATCAAAATAAACTTGGCCCAATCTCTCACCTAGCCGAATGCTGTAGACGTAGTTACTTTAGAATTTATACTATTAGTTAGAAGTGTGAAACAACGTTCAATCCAGTTACTCAACCATCATTCATTCATAACCTTCACCATCGTACGATAACAATCATCGAATGACACACCACTCGACCTCTACCACCACAATACGATTCAACTCAATTATCACAAATTAGAACCACTTACAAACGTAGACTCGCGCGCAGACTAGCGTGACGCATTTTTTATGTTCTATTGTTTTTCAAATACCCGCCGTTGATTGGCCGAGTGCGGTTTAGGAGGCGTTGGGAGGCACTTCATTGGTCAACGCGAAATGAATGCGAAATGATGATGGCTGCTTTATTAGTGGAGGTGTCAAAGCATAAATTAGCCAGGATTGTTTTGATTTGCGTTCGCTTTTGTATCAATAGTTTTATGATGATTTTTGTTAAAAGTACGTACTTACAAATAAATATGTGTGAGAAGTACACGAATAAAGCTAGAATTTGTTTACTTAATTTCTTTAGTAGGTTTCTCAGTGATGTGACTTTCCCTTCATCAAGGATCTGAAGATCCCAAAGGCTGATTACTTTCTTTTTTATATCTTTTAAGAAGCCATTTGTCCCAAAATGCTTTTTTCATGTTATGTGTTCATTTTACATGTTCGTCGTCAGCCATAAGACGCCCACTGCTGGATGAAGGCCTCCCAATAGAGGGGTGTTGCCATAATCCCCACGCTTGGCAGGCGGCTTGGGGATCGCAGCATGCTCACCACCGTTAACCAAAAGGACGCTGCTGCCCGTCTTCCGGTGAGTCTGGTTGCAGTTTAAGGACATACCCAAGTCCAGGTTTGTACATGTTAATATTATCAATTGTTCCTTAGTCATTATGAAAATATTTTTGCAATTTGCCTCGAAATATGGTAGAGCAATATTCTGTTCAACACAAGATTACGATCGGTTTAAAGTATGGCGAATTTACTTTGTGCTGAATTTACAATGAGCCGTGAATCCTGAATCATCGCAGTTACAGTATATAATCCAAAGTTACATCTAGCGCGTATAGTCTACATTATTGTGAGAACAACATACCTAGCTGGCTGGATTTGACTGTGACCAGATTGGATTACTCATCAATTGGTGTGTAGTAAAAAGATTTACAAAATAGGTTGGAGATCAGCTACTGGTCAAAATTAGAACTAACAGAATATAATTTATGTACTAGATATTTGATTCAAACTACCATAAGCGAAACAGATGCGTCATAGCTAGTATTCAACACGAAAAGAATAAAAACACTGTTTTAAACTATCACGGTTGTTTACTAAAGTTCTTCGCATTCTTCAGTCTACTCGTGAGCATGGTGCATGCAACTGCGCCGAAATATCGGGAGCTCATTTCACAACATTTTCACGATAAATATCCCGTTAATAATAATAGAACTTTACGAAAAGAATTCCAATAGCGATGCGATTTCTTGACTGGAATGCCAACTGGTTCAACGGAACATTATGCTCATCTTCAATCCCACTTGTCCGTTCCGTAGTTAGCCCTCGCCGCAGGTTATCACCGCTACTGCTTAGAGACCATTAATTTATATACCGTTGGGCTAGACTGCGAGCGGAAGACCATTCAATCACGCGCATGCATATAATTGTGCACATATGTTCCCACGTAGGTTAAGCTGGCTAGTAGAGGTGGCTGCTAGGCGAGAAATGGTTGACTTTGTGCAAAGGAGTGACTAGACGATCGAGGTGTTCACCTGGTGGTAAGTATTACACCTGCCCATAACAGTATTCAAACAGTTCTTGTAAAATATCTCACTTTGTAGCGATGATAGTTTTGTATGTATCTATTAAGAAACAGATGATACCGCATGTTGTACCTACCTAATTGAAATTCGAAAATAGTGGCTCTTTTTAGCTACTCAAACAAATACCAAGTCTAAGGTAATAGGATAAGGCTAAAAATGGAAAGTAAGTATGTGACTAGTTTTCATGACTCGAACGATAGCTGGACTTTGCCGAATTGTATAGAAACTGTGATTTCAGCGGAGAGTTCCAGATGTGGCGCGGGCGAGCGTAGCGCGCAGTGCCTGTATTTGCACTGCGAGGCGTGGTTTCCAATCCCAAGACCGAGCTTGATCCACTGGATAAGGAAATTACTTTAAAGAAACCATAGCACAGTGGTAGGGTAATTTTTATTCGGCCGGTTAGCTACCACCTTCAAGTTGAAAGCTTGTCGGCAAGCACCTTTTAGTTCCAGCAATCTCACTTAAGAGCCAGTTTCTTTGCTCGGTGTGCTTACCATTTCCGGCCGCAATGTCGCTAACATCAGGAGCTTTAACGTGACACTCGCGGTCCCCCCCACCCGTATGATTTCAGAGGGGCATTTGGCCCCCTCTGCCCCACACTTCACCTGCCAGTGGTGGCTAATAAAAAGTGTCCAAAAGTGGCGGTAGAATGCCTACGGTTTCAGAAACTTTCAAGCCGGAGCATAGGCACCTAAAGAGGCACGGCATCAGCGGCATGTGTCGTTCGCAGCAGAGTGTGACGTGAGCAAGACGCAAACCGTAAGCCGCATGCCAGGTGGCATGCCGCCCGCGCCGGACCTGGCGGCTTTGGTGTGTAGACACCTTAATGTTAATGTCTATTGCTATGATATATCGGCGGCAATAGACGGACAGCGTCGATTTCTACACGGTACAGTGTGTGTTAGCTGTGAGTTAGTGTAAGACATGTTATTATTTCGCAGTTTGACGGTAAGCCGGCGGCTTGAAGGGCTGATTAGGTCATTTATTAATTTAAATTGCATTTTAGCTTCCATTGCAATATTCATATCTCTACTATGTTGTTAAGTTTGTTGTTATTACCTTATTTGACGTTTTGTGTGCGTGTTGGCTTGGCAAAAAAGTTATGGAACGGAAACTTTCTTTCCTTTCCTGGTAGTACTATGGTTTATAAGGAATTCGTCGAATAGGCTAGATGACTGGGTTTTTTTATAGTCCTATTAAAATGTGGCCCATAAATATAGCTGATTAATGAAAACTAGATGAAAATCTGATCAAAAATAAGCAACTTATAAGCATTTTAGTAACATGTTAGAGAGAGAGGCGAAACAGCAAATCGTGACGTCACTTCTCTGTACGCCATATAAATTCTATTCTGACAAGTAAGGCGTGACGTCATTTTTTGTTTTGTGTGAAAAGGACAGACTTGGCTCTACCAAAAACGTTAAACGCTTATACATCATAACATTGTTAACCGATTTAAATTATGTTTCCAATAAACATACTACATTTACTGAAATTCTTCATCAAAGCTATTGGTTTCAACGATTTAAACATCAGTCATCTACCCTTTTATCTGCCTCCGACTTAAGTACTACAAACAGCTAGTAATTAGTACTATTTGCGATCTTGGCACCCCTATTAATATCAACTTTTTTTGCCGAACTATATACTTCGGATAGGACAAGCGAAATGGCTTAACCCATTTTCTGCCTAACATTGCCTACATCTAAATATAGATGTTACCTGTTCCATATTTGCGGTTAGCATTTAAAGAAAAGGGGAAATTAAATAATGTATTATATTAATTGAAAAACTTTGCTCACAGCAAGAATTACGCACAAAAAAAAAGTATTCTAAGTTTTAGTTTCTATTTATACGTAGCTATCTTCTAGTCGATAAGTAAATGAAAACAAAAAATCGACTTCAAATATATATGGGACCACCTCGAGAGTAGGAATCCCATTCAAATTTAAAAAAAACTATATCAGTCCACGATTGACGGCGAAATCAATGATTTTCGATAAATCGACTTCAAATAAATATGGGACCTCCTCGAGAGTAAGTATACCCTTTAAAATTTAATTAAATATTTTCTATATCAGTCCATGATTGACGGAGAAATCGATGATTTTCGATAAATCGAAAAAAAATCGACTTCAAATAAATATGGGACCGCCTTGAGAGTAGGTACCCTTTCAAATAAAAATAATATGTTCTATATTAGTCCACAATTGACGGAGAAATCGATGATATTCGATAAACCGAGAGATGATTAATTACAAAAAAAACATACATACAGTCGAACATAGAACCTCTTCTTTTGATTTCGGTTAAAATCATTCCAAGGTTTCCCAAGCTCTTAAAAGGGGCACAAGTTTCAATCTGACCTTCAGTATCTGTGTGCAATTATTGACAATTCAATTCTAAACTCTATCTGATCTACGTGCCTACCTCCAGAGGTAATTGAACGTTGCTGTAATTATTGGGTTGTAGTAAGATTATAAGTTTGGATTAATTGGTTTGTCGAAAGCTTACTTAGAATAAAGACATACTAGAATTAAGTGCATAGTTATAATATTTTTAGTTTTATTGTACTTCTGGGCAAACATTAAATAATAAATAAATAAATATCGGTCGATATTTTTCACGCAGCGCCATCTAGCCCCAAACTAAGCAAAGCTTGTAATATGTAAACCAGATAGCTGATAGAATACTAATTTACTTCTTTTTTTTGTAAATACATACTTGTAATACATATACACCCAGACACAGAACAAATATCAATGTTCGTCACATAAATGTTTGCCCTGGGTGGGGATCGCAGCCACGCCCTACAGCTCTGAAGGCGGACATGCTACCAACTGAGCTATAAGGTTTGTTTGTCGCCTGGTGTTAACCGAAGATGTAGTCTACGATAGAGCACGATTGCCAAGAAGAAACCGATGCACTCGCGACTTGACGACACCCAGATTGTAACTATCGATAAACAGTCACTCAGGCACCGCATACAAGTAAAGCAAATTATATTATGGTAATACAATATACATTACATATAAATTATATACTTTTATTATTTCTGTAATGGAGATATTAACATTTTTATATTCATTACTAGAGGTCATCCGCGATTTCGTCCGCGTACGGAATAAATTCGGTTTGCTCCCAAAATTCATAACTCATCCCGAGCAATGTTTTTAGCCCCCAATCATCTACCAATTTTCATCGGTGTAACTTCAAAAACAAAGAACTTTCCATACAACATTCCACCTAATTCCACCCCTTTCCCCCCTAAAATCGACCCTGTCAAAAAAATATTGAAAACAGCATTTTTTATTTTAAATGTACTATCCAAATTCAAATTTTTGTGACTAAAATTCAATAACTCATCCCGAGCAATGTTTTTAGCCCCCAATCATCTACCAATTTTCATCGGTGTAACTTCAAAAACAAAGAACTTTCCATACAACATTCCACCTAATTCCACCCCTTTCCCCCCTAAAATCGACCCTGTCAAAAAAATATTGAAAACAGCATTTTTTATTTTAAATGTACTATCCAAATTCAAATTTTTGTGACTAAACAAACAATTCAAAAACAAAAGAACTTTCTTACAAACTTCCCCCCGTTTTTCCCCCCCTTGGGGGTTGAATTTCGAAAAATCCTTTCTTAGTACATCCCTCCGCATTGAGAGGAATACACCCTCCAAATTTCAGTTCTGTACAACCAGCGGTTTGGGCTGTGCGTTGTCTGTCAGTCAGTCAGTCATTGAATCAGTCAGGACAGAGCCTTTTATTATATTACATTGAGTGGTGATGATAGTTTGATGATTATCTCTATCAGTCAGGCAGATCAGATGCACACCGCTGGCCATGATTTCAGTATCACTTTAAAAATCACCAGAAAACATTTTCACATGCAGGTACTCACTTGAGAGGCATTTCATTCCAAGCGAATAACTATAATCTTCGACCACACAGTCACCACCAAGTGACTTGCGGTCTAAATTCTGTCTGTAAATTATAAATAATACGTTTTTAAAAAAAAAATACAACTGGCTTCTACTTTGAATACCTGGATGACATCTTCATATTTTCTAGTAATTTTGATTTATAAACCAAACTACTGAACCGATTTCGATAAAAAAATTGTGGGACCACCAGTAAAGTACCAACCAAAAAAATACATCATAATTAGCAGAGTAATCTTGTAACATAAATAAAAAATATATAAAATAAAAAAACATACAGTCAAATTGAGAACCTTCTTTTTTGAAGTCGGTTCAAAAGCACCTTAAGATGCATTGCAGCTATTTAAGCCCGTCTATACTTTTCAGCAAACGAGCAAATCCATCAATTTCCATCGCACACGTCGGACGAGCGTGTCGGACGCTAATCGCTTCACATGACCGATCGCGACCATTTCCACGCATCCGACATACGTGAACGCAGATTACAGACAAACGCATGGACAACTTGCAATGGTTTTTTTATGTTCAATATTTAGAACCCTACCCATTAATAATACGCTTTTAAAAAAATACAACCGACTTCAACTTCGAATACCTGGATGTCATCTTCATATTTGGTAGTAATTATGATTTAAAAACCAAAATACTGAACCGATTTCGATAAAAATTATATGGGCAGCCTCTAAAATATTACCTACCAAACAAAAAAAACCATTAAAATCGGTTCAAAACTGGCGATGTAATTGCGTAACATAAATACAAAAAAAAATACCAAAAAAAACATACAATCGAATTGAGAACCTCCTTTTTTGAAGTCGGTCGGAAAACTACTCTCATCATTACCATTTCGAATCGAGTTCGGATCAAAATATGGGAGCGTATCCCACCAATGACAATGAAGTTTGTTGACTGATCCATGCGCTAGTAACGCCGAGCTAGTACCTACTGCTATAAATTAAATCTTCATCAAACACAGAGATCAAATTTTGAATTAACATTATCCCAGCTAATGATGAAGTAATCTTGAGCCAAATAATTAGGATTGTTTGCGATTAAGCTGGATGACTTAACAATAGGTTATTTTTATCTATGAATCCCACTTTTGGGCTCTGTTCTCCAATTCCTTTCATTTGTATTTCGTTGCTAATTGCTACTATTCAGAATGAATCCCTTTTAAGTCGTCCCGCCAATAGTTTCGGAGCCTTTCATACCCGAACCAGTACTAGTACTTTACTTTTACTTAGTACTTTTATCCACATTTCCATGTGCATTTGACAAACGTAACACATCCAATCCCATTTCTGCTCCGTGGTTTTTTTTTTGCTAAACTTTTTTTTTCTGGTATACTGGATTTGATCAATAATATGAGTACATTGAAATATTCTGTGATAATACCACGTTTGTTCCGTCTCTATGAGATACTCTTGCGAGTTGATACATCTATTCTTTACTAATCTGTGTTCGGTTGGAAGTTGTAATTATTTTATTTATGTTACAAATCGTTTCCTTTATGACCGTGACAGTGTAGGAAAGCTGATTGAGATTTGATTGCGTGTGTAAACAGCATAAGTGGAAAGTTTGTTGAAAGGAAATGGCGCGCTCTGGCATGTTCAGTCATAATTGAAAAAAAAGGAACCTATTTTTTTTTACCTTAAATTAAACTATACTTACTAAACATTTAATACCCGACGAAAGTAGGTATACTTAAGATTTTTTGTTTTATTTATACTTTGGAGGATCTAGCTCGCTCTCTCATTACTCACGTTTAATTAAGTCGGATTCTCCGAATGTAGTTTCTATCAGCGACAATGATAAGATGAATGGACGGGAAATAAGCGCACGGATTTTGAAGACTATACGTTGAGCGCCGGCTCTCCACTCGCTTCAGTCATATTCTACCTTTGCGACATGCGAGCCGTACAATACGACAATATAAACTTATAATACATGTACTTGTGTTCTCTTTTTGTCATGCAGTCAAATACTTTTAGCTAGGTATGCTTGATTGTGTTGTCTTGTTAATTTTGATTGATTTGCAAGCGCTGGGCCCATCCATTCCATTATCACCGTCGCTGGTTTCGACCACATCCAGTTTCCTATTTCAAGGAGTGACACCAGAGCCCATCGCGCGTGCGGCCGCGTCCTGTTTAGCAAAAACAAAATATGTTCATTTTCGTTTGTTCATTGGATGCGTCATACAAAATGATGATTACTTACTTATCAAGATCATCGCGTTTTATGAGCACCTATAACTTTTTAATTATGTGATGCCCGTCACTACGATCAATTTAGGGTCAAAAATAGGTAGGTTCTGTTGATGTGAAACTTTTTTTAAATAAAATGTACGATTTGCTTTTTCTGCAAATAAAAAAATAACTCCACGATAATATAAAATCAGCATACCATTTCAAGTGGGTAGTTATTACCAGCGGTTGGCAGTACGTCTTTGTAGCCGTAACAATGAATGAAGTTTGCGTTGCCTCGGGCTCGCACCTGTATCTAGTGCACGCGATCTTAGGGCTTATCCAGATTTGTAGAAATTATATTTCCCGCCTTGGACACTGCTTACAAATTTAGTTCGTAGTTTAGATGTAATGCGGGAAATGCAATTCCTGTTTCATCATCATCATCAACCCGGAGACGTCTACTGCTGAACGAATGCCTTCCCTTTAGACCGCCACACTGTACGACAACCTGCCATTTGCATCCACCGGTTGCCCGCGACTTTTACAATGTCGTCGGTCCACCTAGTGGGAGGCCTTCCTACGCTGCGTCTTCCGGTTCGCGGTCGCCACTCAAGAACCTTTCTTCCCCATCGGTTATCAGTTCGTCGAGCGATGTGGCCTGCCCATTGCCACTTCAACTTGCAAACCCTGCGAGCTATGTCGGTGACCTTGGTTCTTTGGCGAATATCCTCGTTCCGGATTTTATTGGGCAAAGTAACTTCGAGCATAGCTCTCTCCATTGCCCGTTGCGTGACTCTGAGTTTCTCCAATACGCCAGCATTTCCAGACCACGTTTCAGTTCCATATGCACACAGCGGCAACACACAGTGGTTAAAAGCCCTTGTCTTCAGACACTGCAAGATTTTGGACGAGAAGATATTACGCCATGACCCGAACGCTGCCCAACCGAGTTGGATGCCAGTTGGGACCATACTGTTTCATAACTTGTTACAAAATGTGGAAAATATGTTTTGCGTCTACTAGTTTCATAGCTTCAGTTTTAAAACGGGAAGGCCAATTTTTACAACCTCATAAAAAATAAAAATTTTGCGAAAAATGTGGAGATTTTATCTAAGACCTTATAACACTATATCAAACGTACCTACGTAGAGAAGATTTTTTAGAATATATACGGAAGGTGATACGCGATACGGAGGTTCATAGAACGAGACGTAAGTAAATGAAACACTATCATAAAGAGCAGAGTGCAGTGCAGGAATCCAGCCAGTGAGTAAACCAGACTCAAAAAATAATCTTAATAGTGTTAGAACAGATAGATATAGATATAGTTATGTGTATGTGTTAATAGTACCTAACTTGAACGCAGTTACCACCACCGTCGCAATATCTGGCAATAATGCGACGGTGACTAAAAGTTGAGGGTAGGAGAGAAATGAGGGCGGTGTTGATGGAAGACCGTGCGGGTGATACCGTCACTTGGGATTAGGTGGGATTGAGAGACGCTGCTCGTAGTCGACCCTTAAGTTTTAATTGGAACATACAACTGTAAGTACTTGATATTGTAATAATAGATTATTTGTAGATTAAATTAAACTCATGTTTATGTCTAATGGTGTATTCTTTTAAAATCCTACGACATAACCTCATTGTAGACTTGAAATCAGGGCCAGCTGCTGACAAATAGGATACGCACATTTACGGCCTTACTTAAAAAAACTTTTCAACCGTTAGTCAGTGCTTAAGATGCTTTGCCATCTTCACTCTGACGTGAAGTTTCACGTAATAGAAAAGGACAGAGAAGTTTAAGCAGTGACTAAGAGAATCGAGATTATTTTAGGTAAGGCTGTTAAAGCTCAGTATCATTTGTAGATATTTTTGAAACCATGTTGTGAGTGGAATTAAAATGACTGACAATACCTAAGCCTCGAAAAATATTTGTTATTTAAGAATATGGTATAAATTAGTGATGTAGTGTATTCAAATTAGGGGTTTTTAAGATGTTCTTGAAAACACTTTTTTCCTATTTTGCTTTCCTTTTTATTGTAAGTGACTTTCAAGATGACATCAACGTGCAAACAATTTCTAAATTTTCACCCCAATCTAAACAAGGCTTTATGTTCGGTGCTCGTCGCCTGTGATTACCCGCGAACGGCCTCCGTTTAACCGATTCCTTTTTTAAAACTTGACATTCCTGTTTCAAGAACCAGGGCCATTATTCCCGCATCTTCCTCATTTTGAATTTCGAATGGACAATGCCAGAGGCTTTCCAGTTTCCGCGCACTTAATGTTTTCTTCTGCTTTTTTCCAGCCAGCGACCAAATTAGGCCAGTTAAGTCATGCAAGCGGTTTGTCACTGAAGACCAGTAGTCAGGAATCAAACCTCTTTTGTCGACGTTTTGCCGCCAAAAATGTTTAAAAGAACAATTCGTTACCGCTTTCAACTCTTAAAGCTTTTTCCTTGCTTTTTCTTACTCTCTTTGGCAAATTGAGTAAATTGATACTGCTTGCTAATTCTTTCGGCTACTTTGTTCGGTAAAGGGTCCTCGTCAATTTGATAAACACTTATCTCATTTAGTTCATGCGGCAGGTTGTAAATTAAATAGATTATACGGTCCGCAAAAAGCGCGGGAACAGGTTTTTTATTGTCATCGGTTTGAATCGAGATTGTATTTTTGCCATGTTTCGCCACCCGCAGGCTTCTGTAATCAAATTCGTTCTTGTCATCAAAAACCCGGTTTATTGCTAAAATAAAAGTTTTTACCTGCATTCGGTTCTAATGGTTCAGGGTAATTGACCTCACGAATAACAAAGAAGATACTTCCGATTAGTTTTACTAAGTGGACCTCATTAACGACATTTCTCGGAACAAGTGCCCAATGCCTATGATTGTTAGGTCTTAGAGTCTATTATATTACTACATTCTCCTCTTTAGCCATCTTTAGCGTAGCACAGTATTTGAATTCAAAAGTCCCCAAGACCTGTGTAGATATGTGCACTATCGATAGCTTAGTCTTTCATCAAATTAATTTAATTTCCAGCAAAATTTATTAACATTAAATTAAAAGCATTTTTTTTTGTTTTTCATTATCAGACAGGAGACGTCTACTACTGGACGAAGCTTTATAAGCAAGGGGTTGCCATAATCCCCACGCTTGCGGCTTGGGGATCGCAGAATGTTCACCACCGTTAACCAAGACGACGCTGCTGCCCGTCCTCCGGTGGTACTGGATGCAGTTTTAGGGCATACCCAGGTCCAATTTTAAATTTAATAGTAATCTAACTCTGAAAATACATTTTATTTAGTTACTTAAGTATTATTATGCGAGTAAAATATAGCAACTAGTAAGTTTGGCACAAGAATAGAAATAAAAGAGATAGCAAATAACCCAAGAAAATAGTAAAGGCGTAAAAGATGACAATTAGGTATCGATTTACCTTTTTTTTTTAAGTCCAATATTCGCCATATTGCCATATTCCGCCTGACGTTAAAGAAATAATCAAATAATAAGCTGCCCACGATGAAACAAGATCTAGACTTTATTAATAACCAGCAAATCAACACGGCAACAACATAATTTAAGTAGCAGCAAACTCTAGAATCTTGACAATGTCATTTAATTTTTGTTAGCATAAGCCTAAACTACAAAGACTACTTATCCTACTACACAAAAAAATATTTAATTAAATTAGAAAATAATAATGTATTTGTCATTAATTATAATAAATTATTTATATATCATTAATTATTAAAAATTATTCTTATTTTTAATATATTATGTTGGTAATTTGGACAAATTGTTTCATGGATTTTAGCCAAGATTACAGAGCAGGAGTGCCAAATCCAGAACCAAAGCCTTGCACAGAAGGATTGACTGTTAAAGATCGAAAATAATCATAAAACAAGACCACCCGAAACGGGAGCGAATTTTAACGACTCATTTTAAAACAAAAGCCAAGCGTCTGTCGATCGATAAAAATCTCCCGACGATTTTTCATAAACAATAGCCATTTTAATAACAGCAAAAAGTCGAAGAGCATGCTATTGATAATACAAAAAATGCAATAATAAATTACGGAGTGGTGGGTAATAAACAGCGATTTGCTCCGGGCGACTTGAGCGGCTACCAGTGCCGTGATACCGAGCGAGCGGAAAAAAATCGAGCGAAAAAAGCGAGCGTAAAAATAATACGCTTAATATCAAAGATGTACTTCGTTAATGCATTCGCTGCCTTGAGGCTCCGTCGGGATGGACATTGTTTTCTGGAATGAGAATTTAAAAAGTTGGTGATTTTTTCGTTGAATTAATTAATGCGATAATTTACTTTTGTGACGCACTTTTTTTTTGCTTTTTTGTTTTTTGTTTTCGTTTGTTTTGTTTTTTGTTTTGTTTGTGACCATTTCAAATTAATTCCTATTGAATTAGTAACTGCTATTGTAAAGTGTCTAATTTTTTTAGGAATAATTATCTTAAAGTAAGGGCCTAATCTTTGGTAGCCTAATCGGGAGACCGCTTGACTTGTAATCGTAAGGTCGCAGGTTCAATCCCAGGCCCGTACCAATAAGCTCTTTGGAGTTTATGTACGGATACTCATACAACTTGGATTTCGTTAAAAGAAAACATTGTTAGGAAACCCGCATACGTCCGGAAAATAAATTCAATGGCGTATGTGTATTTACCAACCCGCAACTGGGTTAATACGGCCAAGCGTGGTAAATACGGCCTATTCGCCTATATACTAACCCAGGAAAGTTAAGGTTAGACCGGGAAATAAAATAGTCACGCATTCTGATTTCTGAATGTTATAATAGATCCTACCTCTCGTATAAATACTAAAAAATTAAGGAATATGTCTTTCTGAAAACCTTTTTTTTTTGCTTTTAATTGATTTATTTTCCACCCTAAAATACTAACGGAAAATAATGACAGTGCTGCAATTCCTTCGACTATACGACACTTTTTTAAAGGTCAATTATTTTTGGCTTCTTAGAACTGAATATAAAACACATATCATTTTATTTATAAGTAACCCATCCGGGCTTATTTTAAATTCACCAATCTTTAAGGCCAAAAATTAATGTATAAGTATGTACAAATTTAAATCGTCCCTGCAGCATTTTTGGATGATGCATTTCAGCAATATTGTTATTTGTTTCAAAAATTCAAAATCGTATTTCCTTATTTTTTTTTTTTTTTATTTAATAATATTTTTTACTGTTTCTCCGTCAAAAAATTAAACCAACCTCAATTAATATTTGATTACAAATGTATGCGAGTAACGTCATATTAAGTCTCGTAGATTGATTGGGCTATATTCAAAGCAATAAAAACACTGACTTTTAGATTGTATATTCTTTAGTGACAAGTAGATAATAGGTCAGGCCATGTTCGTCATAATGTAATACTTTAATGTCAGTTTGTATGAGTGCATTTATCATTAAAAGAAAACATTACTTTCCGTTTGAAAATAAGCAAAATTTAAGATAAAATACCGTTTCGCAAACCACAGAACACGTAATAACTCTGTTTCCCACACCTTACCCGACCAATTAACAAAACTAAGGGCCGCGACACACCGGGGTCGCGGTGGCGATTTGTCGCCCATAACGAGCAACAATACGCGCCGGTCACGGACCCCCGCCAGCAAACATTTGTAAATGGTCAGTAGGTGGCGTGGTTACACTGAGGCCAGAACTATTTTAAAATTTTAAATAGGCACGCGTTTGCACGCTATCACCTGGAATAAGGCCGCCACTTGTTCTAGTTCATATTATTCATCCTACTTAATATTATAAACGCGAAAGCTTGTATGTATGGATGTATGGATGTTTGTTACTGTTTCACGCTGAAACGGCTGAACGGATTTAGATGAAATTTGATTTAAAGGTAGCTTATACCTTATAATACTAATATAATAAAACATAGGCTACTTTTTGTCCCAAGAATCACTGGTGAAACCACGGGGCGCAGCTAGTATTAGTAGTATTTTCATATTCATTTTATTATAGCATTCCAAAATGTATTTTTCTTAGGTGGTAAAAATGAAACAATGCGGTTACCTTTGTGGACCTTGTTGGGCACAGCTAAATGTTTCAAAAAAGGTACGGTAGAGAGGGAGAGGTAGAGGAAGACAACAATATCGTGTTAAGAAAGAAAAATTTGATAGGTTACAAATAAAATGTGATAAGTATGTACCTATGTTATATTTTTATCTGTGAGGTATTTTTCGATACTATAGATTATAGATCATAATTATGGTTTGTTTGTTAGGAGGGGTTTGATGTGTTTTAGGTGTTACTCAAATGCTTATTAAATTCATTCTGTAATTTTTGTTGTGAAAAATAAACAATAAATCAATAACCTGATTAAGCGCTCGTGGCGCAGCTTGACTAGGTGGTTCAAAAAGATCACTAATATTTTAGCAGCGGACGATCCAATCAGTCATTGGATGGCAGAATGTGAGTGACACACGTTAATTTTATCATTTTAGTAGGACTTTTTTAGTCTCCGAGTGTACATCACACCTTATGAAACTTCGACGGGGCAGCACAAATGCATCGTTACAACTAACTAAGCAACAAACTATCGGTTATCCATTACGTTATTGTGTTTGTTTGACAAATGCGTTTGAGTAAACCTTGTAAATTTATAACAGTTTAGAAGCGTTCCAAATTACGCTTTTATTAAGTACCTAGTAGAGTTAAACCCTCCAAGAAATTATGATAAAAAATATGTTAACAAAACTATATTATGCTCTACGTTGCGGTTTGTTTTATTTATTGATTGAATATATATTTTTTATTCCAACATCGACACATTTTAATCCATACTAGACAATTAGAAATGAGGAGAGTTTTGGCGGGAACACGGAAAAATCATGTCGTTGCATTCTATTATTTTCTTAATCTTGTGTTTTTTCGCGAATTAATTATTAAAAATGGTGGTGTTTTATTCATTGAGTGTTGAATTACTTGCAAGAGTGTGGACAAGTGATATAATGTGGTAAAACATGTCTTTTCGTGTTGTTTTCATAACTCCATAGAAGCTCATAGTAAAGTCGCCACAACTTTACTAGGGTATGACTTGGACTCGACTATGACTAATTTCATGTGACTTACTGTGATTTCATGACTTATTTGACTTCATAATAACAAATAAATGTGAAAATTAATAAACTTGACACTGGCAGAATGCACAACGTGCGATGCCAATAACTAAGAAAAAAAAATTTGAAATGAGTCTCTCAAAACACCACTCTACTATATCTTAAGTCTTTTTTTCTGCAGTGGAGAGACAAAACGAGTTGGCCTGTTGGTGTGCATCACGCTTGCACATAATAGGGTAGATGACTGATGTTTATATCGTTGAAACCAATAGATGAAGAATTTAAGTAAATATAGTGTTAATTGAAAAAATAATTTAAATCGGTTAATAATGTTATGATATATGAGCGTTTAAAGTATTGTTAGAGACAATACTGTTCCTTTCCCATAAAACAAAAAATGACGTCACGCCTTACTTGTCAGAATAGAATTTATATGGCGTACAGAGAAGTGACGTCACGTTTTTCTGTTTCGCCTCTCTGTCTAGTATGATATTAAAATGCTTATAAGTTGCTTATTTTTGATCAGATTTTCATTTTTTTTCATTAATCAGCTATAATTATGGACCACATTTTTATAGGACATTAAAAAAAACAGTCATCTAGCCTATTGTTAACTTGCAAACAAAATCCTGCGCCGTATTACCTACGCTCATCAACCTGAGGTAACATTGCCCTTAGAACCGAAACAGTAATGCTTGCACGTTACTGCTTGGCGATTGAATAGCTGGCAAAGGTGATTTACTCCCCAGGACTCTGCAATAGATTCCTAATAATACAAAATTATAATCCACTCCAATTAAAAAGCATCCCATTCAGTCCACTCAATTCTATCTAGTCCACTACTGCACGTAGGCCTCTACGAAGGCCCTTGAAAGATTTTTGGCTATTCGCTACGAGAACACGGAGAAGGGAAACAAGTGGTTTGATTCGACAATCGTTTTCATATCTATTAATTTCAAATACTCGGTTTCCGCAAAAATCTTCATACAAAACAACAATGATGCTGCAAATCGTAACATTTAAATGACGTCAAACGGAATGATTCAGGATTAGCATTACCATCAGATTCCCATTGGCGTCACGTGCGATCCGCGCGATCCCATCGCTTCGTGGCGCCGATGAATAGATCGTCCACCTCTATTGTAAGTTAATGTTCGGGGACAAGATGAGAGACACACAAGAGAAAAGTTTGGTAAAACTAGTGTACTCAATACTCAACTCAATCATTTATTGCAACATATGTGGCTACATGCAGGTCTTAAGTAACATGTGTATATTACAGTAATACATATGACCCTTGTCAGAGTATGGCAACATTTGGTGCAGAACGCTCTATTTTACTAGTTGGTATTAGAATTTTGTCGTTGAAAAACTCGTCAAGGGTGTAATAGCATTTCGCTTCTAACATATTTTTTATTTGTTTATTGAAACAGTCGTCGTTTTCTATTTCTTTGAGAGAGTTAGGCAGTTGATTGAAGATTTTTACGGCCATTGAGTTAGGGCTACACACACACGTTGTACACGCTTGATTGATGAAATTGGTTATAACCATTATTGCACTTTCTAATTTCGCGCGCTTATGTCCTCCTGCCCGTTGGACCAATCACAAACAGCTGTCAGAAAGGGGTGTTTTTGGCGGTCATCGTTGGAGCTACTGTTAGTTTCAAAATATAAGGTCGGTTAAGAACTTGTGGCAGCGGGAGCGGCTACCTTCGGGATTTCGGTGAGTACAATATTGATTATAACTAATTTTATTACTCATGTGCGTATATGCATAGGTTTTTCATACAAAACTACAGTCCACTAGCTTCGCGATAACAACTAGCCATAACATACATACATAATAACTCATGTACAGATCTTTTAAAGATGAATTATGTTGCTCGTTGTACAACTTGTTGTTTTGCATACCCGTCAAATTTATAGAGCTTGATATATCCTATAGATAAGGTTATGAACAACTTTTACTATAGGATCAACCCTGAACAATGAGTTCCATACATACAAGACTCTTAGTCTTAGTGCAGGTGCTGCATGACACGTAACACTTCATTAGTCTTTGTTAATGAGTCAGATATTGTTGAATATGTTAAAATGTACTATCACAATTGGAAAAATAAATTATTATTATTATTATTATTATTATTATTATTTTGACCAATTAACTTATTTAATGGAACAGCTGTTTTTTTTCTTCGTAAAATGTGTTATTACTACTAGTACAATAAAATGATGCTGTGGACTTAAGTCACCTGGTATCACCAGTATAATAATTTAATTTACTTAGGTGAATGTCTTAATTCACCAAGGTGAATTAAACATACTAATTAGTAGGCTTAATGCACCTGTATTTTATTTTAGTATATTAGTCATGATGTTTCCTAGCGAGTAGCTTAAATAAAAAGTCAGCCAACTTGCTGCCAAGAAAGTTCTCTAGACTATCCGTCCGTGTGTACCCTTGCAAGTCGCTTCACAAGAATGGTGATGCAAGTCCAACAGGAAGCCTTCAAGCTTTTGTTCTTCGTTCGAAATGATAAAAACGTCAAGCGGGTCCGCGTGCAAGCATTGTCTTCCAACCGGCTCCTTACTTTTTACTCCATTTTAGTATATTGTGTGTTTATTGTTGCATGAGGTGGTCCAATTGCTATTGTGTAGAGATACTAGCAAGCCGCGCGATTTTACTCTAAATGTTTCATTCGGGAAATGTACTCCAACGTTGATTGGATCTTCGCTTGACATAGTGACATGAATTCGTGGTCAATCGCAAGTTTGGAGAAGTCAGCTGGCTGGGTGACTAAATCAAATATCGCAAGCCTATATTCAAATTAAAAAGTGCACAACCAATAATTGTTGTTTCATGTATAATTATTGGGATTACTTGATTTCACTGTAAATCTAATCCAAAAATCAAAAGGTAGATAGTTAGGTATTTAGCAGGTTTTTCAATTTTTTTTGTTTAATATTATACTTTTTTTTAAATACTATCATGTGACGATACGAGCAAGACGTTTGCCTGGTGGTAAGCGTCGCGCCTGCCACGAATATTAGCAGTGCCAGAATTGTGAACTTGCGAACAAAATCCTGCGCCGCAATGCGATACGCTCGTCACCCTGAGATATTAGATGATTAGATCTCTTCATACCCAGTAATTTCTCTGGTAACATTGACCTTCAAACCGGAACACAGTAATGCTTGCACACTACTGCTTGGCGATGAATAACTGGCAAAGGTGTGGTACTTCCCCAAGCGGACTCTGCAGTAGAGTCCTACCACTACAGCGTTCGTGTTTTATTTATATAGATAGATTAAGTCATTCTTTATTGTACACACCGAACCAAATCATTTGACACAACAGAAAAGAAAAACACGTAAGTTAACTTCGTCTAACATCAAGACTTTTGTTACAAACTACTACTTCCAGGTGTCATCATCATCATCAGCCCGGAGACGTCCACTGCTGAACGAAGGCCTCCCGCTTAGACCGCCACACTGTACGACAACCTGCCATTTGCATCCACCGGTTGCCCGCGACTTTTACAATGTCGTCGGTCCACCTAGTGGGAGGCTTCCAGCAGGGCTAGGATGCGCACCGCGAGAAAATTTTGTCGTGTCTTTATGTCGTGCGTAAACGAGACAAACTTATACAGATTCGTAGCCTTGTCCTGTTTTTAAGAATCGAGAAAAAATTCTCGCGGTGCGCATCCTAGCCCTGCAGGTGTAACTCCTACAAAATCATAGTTTTTGAAATGACGGCTATTTTTGATTATAAGTATTTCCATCTAAAACCGGCCGATCGACCTCATGACATGGAGGTTATAATGAAAAGAATCTTGAAACTTAAATTACTGGGAAATCTATGAAGAGATTTAACATCTAATATCTCAGGGTGACGAGCGCAGTGCAGTGCAGCGCATGATTGTGTTCGCTAGTTCAGAATTCTAGCACTGCTACTGTTAGTGGCAGGCGTGACGCTTACCACCAGGCGAACGTCTCGCTCGTCTCGTCAATAGACAGTATTAAAAAAAAAAAAAAAAAACACAAATACTTTCGGTAGGTTAGTATTCTGTTTGTTCTTACGATATATTCCAGACTTACTAACGCTGACGCAGCGATATAAAATGGGTCTTATAGATTATTTTCTTCCAAAGTGAATTCTTAATTAGTTCTCTAAATTAGTCTAGTATGAATTAAAAAGACACTTAAAAAAAATGCCTTCAAAAGACATCTAGCCTTCACTTAACTTTAACAGCCGGAAGACGTCCACTGCAGGACGAAGCCTTCTCCCTTTGGATGGGTTGCCACAATCCCCACGCTGGGCAGGCGGCTTGGGGACGCTGTTGCGCGTCCTCAAGTGATTCTGAATATAGTTTTAGGACATACCCCAGGTCCAAAACACATCAAACCACAAATAGGCTAGATGACTGGTTTTTTTATGTCCTATTAAAATATGGCCCATAAATAATAATAATATAATAATATATGTACGCCATATAAATTCTATTCTGACAAGTATGGCGCACAGAGGCGTGACGTAATTTTTTGTTTTGTGGGAAAGGGACAGAGTTTTCTCTACCAAAAACTTTAAATGCTTACATATCAGAACATTAATAACCGATAAATATTTTTGACAATAAACATATTAAATTTACTTAAATTTTTCATCAATGCTATTGGTTTCAACTATATAAACATCAGTCATCGACCCTATTATAGACTCTAGACTGACAACATAAAAACAGTTTCGAAAATTAAGAGCAAGAAGAAGAGAAAGAAAAGTAGAGAAGAGAATTAATTACAGAATAACGATAACTACGTTCTACATCAGACTGGTGATGAAGATAATGGGACAGACAAAAATACAGTCAGATTTTCTTTCACATTTGTAATATTAGTGCGATTATAAGCAAACAATTTTTTGCAATTAAAAACAATGTTTCATCCATGAATTTCGAACCAAATTGCTTTTTGCCGACAGTAATGTATTGAGGTCGGTATTTTGTTGTTATTAATAATTTATGGGTCATTATTCTGGTCTTAAATTAAGTTGTAAGTGTATTTTTGAGAGTTTATTGTTTCGAGACGACAATTCAACTTTGACGGTTATTTTCGAAGTGTAATTTAGTGGGCGGACAATTTATTTCTGACAAACTGGTGTTTTATCACCGTAACGTTGGTAAGGTTATTTTGTTGTGTGTAAATAAAGAAACTGGTTAAGGTTGTGATAGAGTTATATATACCGAGGGTTCCGCACAGTTAATTATAATATTTGTGTATAATCATAATGAGCCTTTTGATGCTGATGAGTCCACTGCTGGACCTAGGTCCACGCTCGAAAGGTGATTGGGCCATATCTCTTTTTTATTTAATTAAGTGATAGACGAGCGAGACGTTCGCCTGGTGGTAAGCGTCACGCCTGCCACTAACAGTAGCAGTGCTAGAATTGTGAACTTGCAAACAAAATCCTGCCCCGCACTGTACTCCGCTCGTCACCCTGAGATATTAGATGTTAAATGTCTTCATACCCAGTAATTTATCTGGTAAAATTGCCCTTCATACCGAAACACAGCAATGTTTGCACGGCTTAGCTTTGGCATTCCACATACGTCCAAACTACAAACCTTTTAAGAACTAGGCCAAAAGGTCACATGCTTTTACAAAATAATATTTTAAATGAATATGAAGTAAAAAAACTAAAATTAAAATTGATCAGGCAGAAGCGGTTGTAAAGATAAATATTGCAACACCAGCCAGGAACATTCTGTACACACAGGACAATTTAGGCCACGCGGTCAAAGTTCAGTAATTTTCTACCCGTTTCCTAGTTCGATACAACTCGTATCACGTACGGTACGGCACCTGTGAAGTGGTCCATGGACCGTCCACCGTCCACCGCGGACCGTGCACCGTCCGCTGCGGCCGCGCTGATTGCCGCATTGTGCCGTTCACAATAACTCGATTAGACTCCGGACGGTCACCGGACATGCTACCGACTATCTTAGTGTGGATACGCTTGAAAATTGATATCTGTAGGTAAAATATTCGATTATCAGTAAAGTTGTCCACCAATCGCTAACCGATGAACCTATCCCAGTATGTAAGTAAGTAAGTTCATATAGGCTGTGTCACCAGCCTAGTTAATGTGCCGCCCGAAGGCCTCTGACATGGCTGACGGTTGTTGTTATAGAAACTAGAACAAACAACCGGGACCAACAATTAAACGTGTCATCCGACCCACGGTATCGCTCAGAAATAAATGCCACCAGTTCACGTGGTCTATGTCATCTCATTTTATTGAGATAAGATCGAACACTCATTGACACAGGCACAAAATCAGGTTGTGGGATAGTCAGATTGTAACAGTTAACACGTTTGCTCGTCTTGTATGTTTGACGCAAATTTCGAGTGATTATTTTTACACGTGTGTATTTATCCAAAAACCTATTAAAAAAATCTTTTTAAAACAAGTGCTTTAAAAAACCAATAAATTAGCACTCAGTACAAACAAATCTATAATTTTTGTTTTATTTATACGGGAATACTCACGCTTATTAAATCGGATACTCTGACTATAGTTTCGATCACATCCGGACATTTTTCAATAGTGAAAACAGAGCCCGATGCGCCTGTAATATGAGTCAAAACCACGTCAGTTTTCATAATAAAATCTATCAATCCTATCGATATCGTATCCATACTAGGCTTTCGCCAGCCAACCCCCAATTAGGCTTGCGCGGTGCTAACATGGCACAAAGGCAAAGATAATGGTCAGCTAACTTAGTTCCGAAGATAGTTCACTTAGAACTTAACTTTATTAAGTTGCAATTAAGATCGCAGCTTAATTGAATGTTCTCACGGTCCATATCACAATTACGACCTTATGAACTGGACGATATTGATCGGCAATTTCTCAACTTGGACTTATAACATCTCAGGATAGGTATCTTGTTTCGTCATCAGCCATAAAACGCCCACTGCTCGACGAAGGCCTCCCCCTTAATAGAGGTGTATTGCCATAATCCCCACGCTTGGCAGGGAGGATGCTGCTGCCCGTGCTCCAGTGGTTCTGGATGCAGTTTAAGGACATATCCAGGTCCAGGGTATCTTGTCTGCTGTTGTTGAGAACTAAAAAGTTTTTGTAACAAAGTAATTTCTTACTCTAACATTAAATAAAAACCCATAATATATCCCCAAGCCGCCTGCCAAGCGTGGGGATTATGGCAACCCCTCCCTATTAAGGGGGAGGCCTTCGTCCAGCAGTGGACGTCTTCAGGCTGTTGAAGTGAAGTGTACGTATTAAACAAATCAGGCAATAATATACGAAAGAAAATATACCTACATCAGCGAGCAGCCAAAAGCAACATGCGTCGTCGTCAGCCTTAAAACGTCCACTGCTGGATGAAGGCCTCCCCCTTTATAGTTCCAAAATTCCCACGCTTGGCAGGCGGCTTGGGGATCGCAGAATGGTCACCACCGTTAACTAAAAGGCTGCTGCTGCCCGTCCTCCGGTGGGTCTGGTTGCAGTTTAAGGACATACCCAGGTCAAAATGCGTAGATTTGTCTAAATATAGAGCTTTCTAAAGTTGCTATTTTTTTTCAATCATTGTTATTTATTTTATCACTCGACCAATAAGTCATACAAAAAATTTCAAAGTCAGGTTCCCTATTTTAGATCCCTATCGACTTATCTCAGTCGAAATTATCCATGTCTTTCTAGTCTTAGATACAATTACAAAATAAATGTTATAAGGCCTGCAACTCTAGAGCATTTGGTATCACTTATAAAACGTTTCTGCTAAATTATTGATTATGTAATATTGTAACATAAGTCACTATGATGCTTTCAATCACTAGCATAAACTTACTATGATGAAGTTTAGCTAGTAACTGCCCTGTGTCCGTTGGTGTGCAATGACGTACATCATGTTGGTGTTCTTAATAAATAAATAAATATCGTTTCTGGTGCCGTAGCTCCTAAATGAGAGTGGAACGTTTCACAGGTTTTGGAATAACCCTGCTAATGATGGTTTAACGTTACATGTCCTACACTTCATATGTCCGAGTTTCCGGTGCCGTAAGTGTGTTAGGTAATGGGCAACGTGCAGATGGCCTATTGACTTGAAACTTTAGTCTAGAATTTACGTAGAGAGACCATAATTTTCCACAAGATATTTTGTGCTTGATATTATGTTAGGTACCCACTTAAAGATACCCGTTTTGTGCCAGGATAAAAACACTCAGAACTTAGCTTTGTAGCGCTCGTGGCGTAGCTTGTCTAGGTGATTCTAAACGATCACCGATGTTAAGCAACGGACGGTCCGGTCAGTCTTCGGATGGGTGACCGTGAGTGGCAATTTATTTCTGAGCGCTACCGTGGGTCGGATGACACGTTAAATTGTTGGTCCCGGTTGTTTGTTCTAGTTTCTATGACAACAACCGTCAGCCATGTCAGAGGCCTTCGGGCGGCACATTAACTCTGACACTAGGGCTGGCCACTCAGCCTGTACGAACTTGCTTGCTTACTTAGCTTCTTTTCAACCGACTTCAAATAAGGAGGTTCTCAATTCGACAGTAGGTACATCTTTATTGTATATTTGTTACGCGTTTACTCCGCCAATGGGGAGTTTTCTGACAGCTGTCAGAACGTAGTTCTACAACCAAAGGATAGGCCGCGCTGGCGAGATATGGCCCACTATTTTTCGCATTTTTCTTGTGAAATAGCAGTTCACTCACCTTCACTGCTTCATTTCACAGTTTGCGTTCGTTGGTGAAGTGCCTTTCCAAGTTTTCTTGCACAATTTGTTGAAATTCTGATAAATTGTTATTGTTACGTTACGTTATTGTTATTATTTTTAGTTGATAGTTATTGTTATTTTTATTGATAGTAAATAATTAACGAATTATTTGGCATGGCGCACTTACTAATTTGCGTTGAATAACGAAAGTTTAAGAAATACTATGGGCAATACGTTAGACAAACAATAACCACAAACAACGCATGACAGATCTGACATAAATGAAATAAGGTTACTTTAGATTTTTTGACCTTTTTACTTTGCTTCATTCGTTCAAAATCTTCAGAACCACAGACTAGATAGTGAAACTGTTCAGGGCCATATCCGTTCGTCGCTGTCTATCGGATTTTTAGGAACTATATATTTATTTAATTAATTGGCTATCAGAAATTTGCCCATTATGAACAAATTGTGTTAATTATTATTTTGTTTGATAGGTTATTATTATAATTGTTTTTCTTGACAGGTGCTCCCTTATAAATTTAATCGAAATGGTTTCAGTAATTTGGTTTTCATTATAAAATATATGTCATCCAGGTAATCAAAATTGGAGTCGGTTGATTTATTGATTTATTTTTCATAAGTTCTTGTGTACCAGGATAAAGACATTGGTAACAAATACCTACTCTCAAATCAAAGCTTCCTTTATTAAAATCAGCTTTTGGTGTGCTTCATTATCAGCCAGGAGACGTCCACTGCTCGACGAAGGCCTCCCGATTAATAGGAAGGTGTTGCCATAATCCCCACGCTTAGCGGGCGGCTTGGGGATCGCAGAATATGCTCCACTGTTAACCGAGAGGACGCTGCTGCCCTTGCTCCGGTGGTACTGGATGCAATTTTAGGACATACCCAGGTACATTGTACTGATTATATCTACATTATTCATCCGCCCATTTGATTTTTGTCCACTGTTGGATGTAGGCCTCACCTAATTATTCGAACTCTTGTACAATCGTGTAAAAAATACTTAGTGGAAAAATTCAACAATCAAAATACTGAACTGCTGATTCTCATCAGACCTATTAGGTAGGCACTATATCATTGCATAATTATTATTAATATTATAATTACTTAGGCTTTTATACGATTCGGCAGATTTGACTTGTTTTCTCGAAATTAAAAACCTACATAATAAATATTCGATTTTACCATCCAGTTGTGCCGATTAATGCCGAATATAGCACGGCTACTTTAATTCCAGTGCTAGACATAGATGTCTCCGGCCGATTCGTTTTTAATTTAGTATTCGACTTCTTTCAGAATGAGTCATCTCCAATTCCTGGATTCGTCGAAATGTTCTGTCGTCTTACAAAGTTCTTACAATAAAATAATAATGAGGTTTTATCACTTCATCACACATTTTATTACTTTGTAACTTAAACTTTTATTGTTTCAAGTTGTTTTCAATTCTTTTATTTGTTTAGCTCTCCTCTTTTAAGTACTCTCTGCAAGACAATATTTGTGTGAATAAAAAAAACAGAAGTAAGAATAGACACAGTCCTTGAACTTCACTAGTCTGTAATGCAAGTAGTTTTTACCGTTCGGCAAATATGACATTAAGTTTTTCAATCGACGTATACAAACCAAAGATAATTATGTGTATTCATTCAGATTCATGTTTGACATATGTAATTATGATGTTGTTATTTGTTTTACGTATGTTTTTTTGTCTACAATAAAAGCCAAATTTGTCGATCGTCAAAAATACGTTACTGTCGTGTTCATTTATTATGAAAAATCTGCAGTCACCTCACAGTTTATAAAAGTCAATAGGCTAGATGACTGGTTTTTTGAATTGTCCTATTAAACTATGGCCCATAAATATAGCTGATTAATGAAAACAAAATAAAAATCTGATCAAAAATAAGCAACTTATAAGCATTTTAATATCATGCTAGACAGAGAGGCGAAACAGCAAATAGTGACGTCACTTCTCTGTACGCCATATAAATTATATTCTTACAAGTAAGGTGTGACGTCGTTTTTTGTTTTGTGGGAAAGGGACAGAGTTGGCTCTACCAAAAACTTTAAACGCTTATATATCAGAACATTTATAACCGATTTAAATTATTTTTTCAATGAACATATTATATTTGCTTAAATTCTTCATCAAAGCTATTGGTTTCAACGATTGAAACATCGGTCATATACCCTATTCAACGCCAACCCAAATAGACTAAAATGTAATATAGAATGTGACTTATACTTAAGTGAAATTCTTGGCTCTTTCAAACCAGATTCAAGAATTACAAGCACGAGCATCGTCCATTGGAAACAGCCGATCCCAAATGGGCTTTATCATTCAAATAGTCAGCCATTAAGTCTAAAGAGCTTTTTTCCCAGCCCCCCACATACGCTAAGTACATGCCAATCTGTCAGTTTATCTGTCCCTCTGTTGGTGGATAATGAAACAAATTGGCACTATTGCCATGTTCAAGCGTCTACTAAAATGCCGCGTCGATAACAGTTGGTGGATAAATTAAAGGCGTCAGCGAGTTTTCTTGCTTCTTAGTATTTATTCAACTCTGTTTTACCTAATCTCATACTATATTTATTTTTTGAAATTTATTTACAAAAAACATATTTAAGTACATTTTAAACATACTATTATGATTCATTAATATTAATCAACATTTTAAAAGTTCCAAAGAACAAGGTGTAACTAATTGATTGCTGATCCTGTACTAAGAAAACTCCAATATCGCAAAGCCCAATTCACACAAATTTATACAAAAAAATTAACAACATAGGTTTTTGAATGAGTGGATGTTTAGGACCTGGCCCCACTGCGAGCGGTCTAGATTTTTGAGTTGCGAGTTCTGCTTTCCTAGCTGCGTTTGGGTTACCAACCGCTGTCTGGCCGCTGCAGCGGCCAGACTGCAGCGCTGTTGTGTGCGCATTCATCCAAGCAATCGCATATTTCACAATGAAAACATGCTAATAATCATTATGGAAGTATGTACTCGTGCGGTATACTGTTTGCAGAACTCTAGTACTAGTAGTTATTTTTATAATTATTTCATTTTATTAAGTATATGATTATTTTTTGTGACTACTTAATGAAATTTGACGTGTATTTTTGATAATATCAATAAACTTTTTTATGAGTATAATATATTTTTCCCGCCATCAGCTTACAACATGGACCACACAGTCGGCGGCGCGGCGTGTATGCAAGAAAGGGTTCCATATCGAAGCGCGACAACACCTGTTCATCAGCTCTTTGCCTTCGCCGACCGATTGTCAAACCACGTCGTTGAATACGGCAGAGTTTGTATGGATGCATCTGTATTTATGTAAAGTCGGTTATACTTGATCTATGACTTTGTATGCTGAATTACTTGGTTATTTTGTTGTAAGCTTAGCAAACTGATGATGAGAAGAGTGCTTTGGCGAACTCTGTTTTAAACTAAATAACTATATAAAACCTAGATAGATAGAAATACTTTATTATTATATGAAATGTAATGTAATGTAAATGTTTTAAACTATCACGGTCCCCAAGTAGGCGGCTTGGGGACCGTGATAGCCACAGATCATTTAATCTGTTGATGAATCGTGAACATAATTTCTTCTACAAACACAACTCACCGTTGCGGGCAGGGGACGAGGTAACGTTCTATGCTTACGATTGGCCAATCACTGACCAATTACTACTACTGATTATACTACTACGATTACGATTAGTATTACTACTGACTGGGATGACGCAATCTGAGTTATGAAATACAATGAGATTCTGACGTACTCGCAGTGGCTAGCAGAGGTTTTTAAACTACTAATTATCGTGTGAGGGGAAGTCGGACGATCAGTCAACGGGATTTATAGCCTTTGAATATATTAAAAAAAAACAGATTTGTTCCTGCTTATTAAATGTAATAATAATTTTAAATGTGACTTGTCTTGAATTTAATTGTTGTATGTATTCATATGAGTCTTTGTTACTTGAATAAAGAAATGTTTTTTTTTTATATTTTTTCATAGTACATTGATGAAAAAAATATGCATTTTTTCAATTTGTTATTCTTGTAAAATACAAGAATACTTTTTGGCTTTGTGCTACAGGTCCGCATAATCCCGTAAGACATATTCGTGTTCTTTCATCGGAAACCTCATGCTGGACCCGTAAGCATCTGTAGGTACTATAAAAGCTATAATAGACCCTACGCCGAGAACAAAACTCCTTACAAATAACTACAATTAAAATGAAAAACAGAAAACATAACTAGCCACATGAAACTCTATCCAGAAAAAAAATAAAACCCAAAACTGATTTCAAAAAAGGAATGTAATCTTGCGCTGTCATCGACGAAAGAAATAACGAGAGATATGAAGGGAAGGGTCTAATGAACAAAAGGTTAATGAGGATAACAATGGCTGCACTAAAATATGGGATTTATATGCATTGGTCAGTGAGGCCGATGCTCTGATAACGCGACGAAGGGTTAAGGCGGCGGTGTAGTTTAAATAAACACGAATAAATTAAAAATATGGCGCTCGTGGCGTAGCTTGTCTAGGTGATTTTAAACGATCACCGATGTTAAGCAACAGACGGTCCGGTCAGTCTTCGGATGGGTGACTGTGAGTGGCATTTATTTCTGAGCGCTACCGTGGGTCGGATGACACGTTAAATTGTTGGTCCCGGTTGTTTGTTCTAGTTTCTATAACAACAACCGTCAGCCGTGTCAGAGGCCATCGGGCGGCACATTAACTCTGACACTAGGGCTGGCCACTCAGCCTATATGAAGTTACTTACTATTAAAAATATCACCTCTTAGATAAGCACAAAAGTATTGGCACGTCAAAAAAAACTCGTTCGCCAACACTAGTTACCCTGTTTTTTTTTTCGTTGCCTCCCGTAGTGGCGGCGGTGGTTGTGGAAACTGTGGAATATACGATATTTTCAGGATTTCATCGTTATCATTAGCTAACCTTATCCCTTTGGACTTAGGCCTCTTCCAATCCAAGTCACTATCTGAAGTATAATATCATTACTCAATCGAGTCTGAGGCCACCAAAATTCGAAGTAAGTATCTTGAACGTAGTAGAGAAGCGCCCATCGCCCTTCGAAGGCAGATCTGTGCCCAGCTTTGGGAGGATGTGTAAAAAAATTAGAAAATGCATGAAAATTGAGATCGCGTACACATTAGTATTAGTTAGTAGGACCTGGGTATGTCTTTAAACTGCAACCAGACCAACCGGAGGACGGGCAGCAGCGTCCTTTTGTTTAACGGTGGTGAGCATTCTGCGATCCCCAAGCCGCCTGCCAAGCGTGGGGATTATGGCAAACCCCTCTATTGGGAGGCCTTCGTCCAGCAGTGGACGTCTTATGGCTGACGATGACACATTAGTATAAGCATTAAACTAGTACCGAAACTACACACAAATAACACGCTCGCGCTAACGCGTAAGCTAGCTGAGTACGATAGGCCACTGCAATACAGTCGTGCCGTAGCTGGAAAGCCCACGCCCAGATTTCCTTTTTTTTCGCATAAGAGAGACTGATTTGTGCAAAAGCTCATGCGCAGTTCCGTTACTACCTATTTTGTTAATTAAGCCATAGGGGCCTATTGCATAAAAAGTTTTCAAAACTAAGTACGTATTTATGACAAATGGCTAGTTTTTTTTGTGATATTTTATACGTAAGTATAAGGTGAAAATAACTTACGATAATAAAATCACTAGCTTGCCCTTAATAGAAACCATCGCCTCCGCCACAATGATCAAATTTCCTTTTTATTGTTAATCCCAGCCTCTAAATGAACCACCACATATTGAGTTCACAAAACACTGGCCACAAAGAAAACAAAACCAAACAAAAGCAGACAAAAATACTCCTGGGATTCCGGGATCTTGGGCACATTTGGTTGAAACTCGTCACCTTCAAGATTTTATTCACTGCTGCATTATTTTATTACTTAGGATTAAACAAGGTGATGGCGATTTTTTCGTATTGTGTTTCTTCATTATTACCTTGTACCTATCAAGGTCTTTTAAGTCTTTTTTTATACGGACTGATTGTATTTTGTGATATTGCAAACAATTAAAATGTCACCAATGTGTTTTTAACTATTTAAAGGACTAATTCAGATTGACGCCGACATCACATTAGGGTAGAGTTTTAGCTTCGTTATCTATTCGTAGGTAAATTTAATTTGAAAGAGGACTATCAACAACAAGCTTTGCTTAGTTTATGGCTAGATGGCGCTATGTGAAATGTCTTCTAATATTTATTTAATTATTTGTTTTGTTCGTAGTCGTGAGCTTTGTGGTTGTTGCTGTGCTAAACTACCCTTTTTGTCTATCTAAGCAATTATGAAGTAATATCTGAGTTTGCTTTTTTCCAGAAGCTAAGAACAGGATTTTTCTCCATTCTTAGGTTTTCTGGAAGAGATCGCGTTTAGCGATAAGGCCGCCATTTGTGCACTAGTATTTAATCTATTTAATCCGTTGTGTGTATGGTTCTTTGTTGTCAACAGTAAAGAGCTAATCTATCTGTCTGTCTATCTAACAGGGTTGTTATTTTAATTAAAATTCGTACTGTTATTTCATAATTACAAACAAACACAAACAGGATGACACAAACTATTTATCAAATTATTAAAAAGCTAATATAACATTTGGCGTATAATGGGTAATACGCGAGTGCTCTGCTGAGCCGGTTACGAGTCACGAGCGACGCTACCGTCTCGGTGTGAATTTGCCCTTTATTTTTTGGTATTGTGATAATTAAAATAATAAAATTATTAAAAGGAGATTCAATTTGCACTATATATTTTTTTACAAAACTACTAGAAACGGCAATTTGATGTTTATTAAATGAAAATCAAAAGATTTTCTTGTGTTTTACAATGACTGATCATTATAATGTTTAAAACTTTACTAAAATGCATATAATATATTTGGAAAACATAGTGCCAATTTAAGTTACACGATCGCAGATAAAATAAATGTATTAATGACTTTTAATGTTATAAATGAATTTAAAATAATCTTACATCGACTTTTTTAATTAGGATGTTACCATCTTCAGAAGCAATCAAGGAATACAACGATATTATTCGGAAGATCGATTGAATCATCTTGCGATACGTCGTTTACAACATGATACAGGGTGCATCATTTAGTCTCGTGCGAGCTGATAGGTCTGTAACGTCAAAATAAATAATTGATCTTTATTTCGAAAATGTAGTCTGCACGCTTGGTTAGAAGCTACCGATTCACTCGCAACTTGAAGATAAACAGATTGTATCAATCGGGATAATAGAGGATTCGATGAACAACGACCTTTACCCATCTGATTAGTTGGCAAAAAATATTTTTTATCAAATTACGTATGTGTGTTATGTTAGAAAATACACCGGGAGTGCGTTGGCTAAAAAACCTGGCTAGCTATGTAAAAATAAAAAAATGATTTTTTATTTAATATTTGCACACATAAGTTTAACGAATACGTTGAAGGTGAAGGTCGTTGTTCATCGGATCCTAAGATCAGTCTAAACTAAGAAAGATCCGTTTCACTCAAATGACTCGAGAAGCGAGGGATTTGTGCACAAGCCGCAGTTTCGTTACTACCTATTTACTGTCTTTAATTCTGGTAGGAGTGTGTGGAAATAAAACACGTATTCGGCCTTTTTAAAGTCCACTTAAGCCTGCCATGGAAGGGTATTTATGTCATTTCCACCATGCACGCTGACCCAGTGGTGGAAATGACCTAAATGACCTAATGCTGGCTGGTGGATTCACATACGTCATTGAATTTTTTCTTTGGACGTATGCAGATTTCCTCGTAGTGTCTCCCTTCACCGAAAAGCCAGTGGCACGAAAATTCGAATTTAAGAGACCACTCGACTTCAAATTAGTTTTCAAGTCGAGTGGTTTCTCGATTAGGCTTCCACGACTACATTGAGCTACCAAGGCTACATAACACACTATGTCATAATTAAGTATTATGGTACACTATCTTTATTGTTCAAACAAATGTCTAAACAGATTTATTGACCTGTTTAGACGCTTCTCATCCAGATCTGATACGGGCAAATATATTTTTTAATAACTTGCTGTCGGTCTTGCACGGCCTCTACAGCGTCACTGGACTTTAGGCAAGCGGGAATGGCGGTAGACCTTAGTTAGGTTTTACTCGACTAGCTCAAGGGTACCGGAGACGATACGGACCTCGTCGGCTTGGCTGTCGCCGGTAGTGAGGTCAGACTTGCCCTGGCGTCCCAGAAGGGACTTTCTACACATATCACACCTGCATGCAGTATAACAGTTTAAACATCACTATAAAGATTTTAAAAGGCTTTCTTTTTTTAAACAATCAGTTACAGAAAAAAAGGAAATTACAGAGACATGTCTACAGTAGACGTAGATATAAAAAAAAAGATTGTTCTAGAGGCATTTATCCCCGAATAAATAGCGGAATAAGTTATGGAGAATCCCAGACCGGATTTTCTCTTAATTCATAATTGAAATGGTTATAACGTTGGACGCTGTAGTCGATTAGTAACTTAAAATTGCCACACCCTGTATAAGAAGGTATGGTATTCACTATACCCTATGCACCTACCCGATATAACATGTTCATAGGTAGCATCAGTTTATTCATTTGTCAGTGGCAATCTGTGCCATTAGTGGTAATTACCGACTACGACCGCTTGTCGTAGGGTTGCCATCAAAGAGACGGCCTTAAGGGCGGATGTTCGTGTACCTTCAAGAGACAAACGTACAGTGACATGTTATATCCTTGTTTACATCAAAATTTGTGTTAATTTTCAATGAACTGGACTTTTAACTGTAAATCTCTGGCTTACAATTTCTTGTTTTTCCTAATATCCTTTGTTTGTGTGCTATGTTTTTTGTCGCAATTAAACTACTGTCTATTGTCTATTGAATATAGAGTTTTGATAAAGAATCAGTGCTCGTGTGTACCTACTATTTTGCATGCTTATTACGTATAAAGTTTACATCTGAATTAAATAGAATTTCAATTTTATAAATAGACTAGAGGTCGCTCGTGACTTCGTCCGCGTACGAAAAAAATCACCCCGCTCCCAAATACTCTTATTTTCCATACCGCTGGGTTAATTTCTAATTATTTTCCTGCCCATATTCACCACTGATCACCTTGTTTTTTTTATTCTCTATCTTACCAATAACAACACCATGACTTTAAATCAAAGAACTTTCCATACGAAGTTTACCCGCCTTTTTACCGCCTCTTAAGTCATCTATAACTATAAAAGGCTTTGTCCTGACTGACTGACTGACTGACTGACTGACTGACATATAGACAACGTACAGCCCAAACCGCTAAACGTAGAGACTTGAAATTTGGAGGGTATGTTTTTGGAGAGGTGTAAACGCCCACTAAGAAAGGATTTTTCGAAAATCAACCCCGAAGGGGGTTAAATGGGGTGTTAAAGTTTGTATGAAACTTTTTATTCTCTGGTTCGATTGATACAAAACTTGGTATACATATTCTACTATAAAAATAAGAAGATACGGGTGTCACAGTTTTTTCAAAATCAGCTCCCGTTAGTATAAAAAAAACTAAGTTTTAGTGAACGTACGTTTGTTTCTCCTTAACTTTGTAACGGCTGTACATATTAAAATGAAATTTGGTATAGGGATGGGGATAGATGTGGGGATGGGGGTGGGGGTGGGGGTGGCGATAATACTGGGAACGGAGACGGGACGGAGATAGGCATGTTAATATTAAGATTACAATTGGTATCGGGATGGGGATGGGGGTGGGGTGGGGATGGGGATGGGGTGGGGATGGGTGGCGATGGGTGGGGATTTGGTGGGGACAGGTGGGGATGGGATGTGTATGTGGATGAGGCTGTGAACGGGGATGGGCGTGTCCATATTAAGATGAAAGTTGAAATCGGGATGGGGTGGGGATGGGATGGGGTGAGGATGGGGTTCGGGATGGGGATGAGGGAGGGAACGGGGATGGGGACGGGGATGGGCGTGTTCATATTAAAATGACATTTGGTATCGGGATGGGGATGGGGATGGTGTGGGGATGGGGTGGGGACGGGGATGGGGTGGGGATGGGGTGGGGATTTGGTGGGGACAGGTGGGGATGGGATGTGGATGTGGATGAGGCTGGGAACGGGGATGGGCGTGTCCATATTAAGATGAAAGTTGAAATCGGGATGGGGGTGAGGATGGGATGGGGTGAGGATGGGGTTCGGGATGGGGTTGAGGGAGGGAACGGGGATGGGGACGGGGATGGGCGTGTTCATATTAAAATGACATTTGGTATCGGGATGGGGATGGGGAAGGGGGCGCTTATAGGGATGAGGCTGGGAATGGGGACGGGGATGGGCGTATTTATTGGTCGGCTGAACAGATGGAGCTGCATTTTTGGATAGGTAGTTATAGCACATAAGGTTCGGAAACGGACATAGGCTATTTTTTTGTAGGTCCACGCAGACGACTGTTTGACGGACATAATTATTATAGATACTGTACAGCCTAAGCTGCTAAATTAATTTTTAATATTAAATTAACTTACTTTTAAATGCCTAAACTAAATTTTGAGTGGTGTAAACTTACACTCAGCTCAAGCTGTGGTAGCTTCAGTGAGATCAAGCTCGACTCACATTCTTGGGGTCGCGGGTTCGAACCCGGGCGAGCCCGTTCCAATTAGTTCTTTGAAACTTACGCATGGATAATACCACTGGCTTTTCGGTGAAGGAAAACATCATGAGGAAACCTACATATTTCCGGAGAAGAAATACGATAGTGTATGTGAATCCGCCAACCTGCACTGGGCCAGCGTAGTGAATATGGCCCAATCAGGGTAGGCCGATATACCATTAGTGTTAAGGGCTGATGCAGAGAAACGCACACTCAGCAAGGATTTAGAAAAATTCGCAAGGGGTTCAATGTATCATTAAAATACCATTTTGCCGAAACCATTCATTTAAGGCTGTTAAGTTTTTTGACTTAAGAGATAAGATAAAATAAACATAAACATGTTTCAGAATTTTCAAACAATTTCAAAACTGGAAGGCCACGGGTCAATTTTTCATTTAAAAAAAAAATGTTATAATTTTAGATAAGCTAATAATAATAATAGCTAATCGAGTGTTTATGCGTAAGAAGATAAATGTTTTAAACACATGTACTTGATCCGGTGCACGCACCAAGCACAGCGCTTTCGAACCGTCCATCCCGCGTCGGCTCAGATACGTTAAAACCCGAGTATAATGACGCGCTGTACGTCGAGCGCGCCCCACTCCAACCCACACCGAGCCTACCTAAGCGATCAGTGCAGCACTGTATTTTATCGAAGTTTCGTAATTCTTGCGATATTTTGGTGATCTTTTTGCGATCTTTGTTATCATACTTTTTCTGCTTAAGCTTATTTCATTTCATTTGTTATTTACATTTCGTATAATTATCGTTATTTGTTCCTTTAATTATTTAGATTGCTATTTAGTTTGTTATTCGTATTTTTTTAAATTTTATTTTACATTGTTTGTTATTAGGTTTTTTTATATTGTTACTGTTGATATTGTTATTTAGTTTGTTATTTAAAATGCTTAGTGAACTTCTCTTCATTCATGGAGCGAAGGTAAAACACTATGTTGTTCCCATCGTTGGTGATGGAGCGTGTATTTTTCGTGCGCTTTCTTTTTTAATGCACGGTACCCAAGAAAAGGCAATTGAGGTGCGAAAAAACATCGTTACTCATGTAGTAGCTAATTGGAAGGAGTTTGAAATCATGTCTCATGATTCAAACGGCGACAACTACATCGCTGCGACTGCATACTTTAATGACATGTCACGGCAGTCGAGTTGGGGCACTGCATGTGAACTAGCCGCTGCAGGACAAATATATGAGTTTGAGTTTGAAGTTTATGAAAATGGCAAATTGTATGCAAAGTTTGGTACAGCAGGAAGACCTATAAAGCGGCTACGATTTACGGGAAATCATTTTGATGCGTATCTGTTAGAAGACATAGATATAATTTCTAACGGCACTCCACGTGTTCAAGTTGCATTCAAACAGAAGATATAAGTTCTGACGCAACTTCTACTTTGCCTTTGTACTTTGATTCTTTAGCTGTAGAGATGCCCAAAAATAATTACAAAACGTCTTCAACTCATACCGTCCAAACTTCTTCAGCCCAATATTTTTCTGAACTGAATTCACCAAAATTAATTAATTTATCAGACTGAGCCGAAAGGCTCAGTCTGATAAATTAATTTCACCTACATTTACGGTACAGCCTACTCAGTTAACAAATGACAAATTAATTTCACCTACATTTACCATCCCAACTATTCCCAGTTCATCACATTCTAATTTACCGACCTGCAGTGATATATCTCCCACATATATTTTTAAAGAAGCCTCACAATCTTCAGAAGTTCCATGTCCATCCATCCATCTATTCTGTCATGTCCATCTGTTTGTCTGTTTAAAATTCAACAAGACGGCTTTGTTTTGAAGTAAGTATTGCAAACGCGACATGCCAAATTTGGACATCCTCAAGCAAACTTAAAGACTTGCAAGCGGCTTGGAAAAAATGCAATAATATACGTATTTTAGTGATTCAATTGAGTTGGGCCCCGATTTAACCGAATTCAATTATTCAACATTACTACGCGGGCAAAGCCGCGGGCAAAAGCTAGTCCCTGAATAAAAATATCGCCATCGGTGATTTCTGACTTTTGAAGGGTATTTCCCCAAAAAGGACCCCCTTTAAAATTTGCTGCGGCGCCATTTACAAGGATGTTTCGATAATATTTGGAATACATATTTGGCAGCTACTCAATTCTAAACAATAATTTAAAGGGCAAATCTGGCTTTTTGGGGGAAATACCCCTAGATTATAAGAGCAGCAATCATAATCATCAACAAAAATAAATAAATTGTAGAACCTGCGAACAGCGTTGTGTGTTCGCAAGGTCTAATATCGCAGAACTACTTGTATTTATGGGGTAGCCCTATATAGTTTTCGTTTCGTGTAATACTCATAAAGCTATGGACTGAAGCGAATCAAACCAGCTTAGAGATGCTACCACTTGGGATCATTCGTTCCGTTTAAAATGGTAGCTAAGATTCTGATCTATACTTTGATCTTAAAAGTTTAGGCAAAGAATTTGTTTTAGAAAACTTATCGATACAAATTCTTTCGATAGAAATTAATAATACTTGTCAGATTAAAAATAATGAAGCAATAATTTTGACTGGCATGTTAAATATAACCATTTTTTTTTCAGAACTCCACGATTACCTATTTCATCATCATCATCATCAGCCCGGAGACGTCCACTGCTGAACGAAGGCCGCCCTTAGACCGCCACACTGTACGACAACCTGCCATTTGCATCCACCGGTTGCCCGCGACTTTTACAATGTCGTCGGTCCACCTAGTGGGAGGCCTTCCTACGCTGCGTCTTCCGGTTCGCGGTCGCCACTCAAGAACTTTTCTTCCCCGTCGGTTGTCAGTTCTTCAAGCGATGTGGCCACACTCCGCAGTCCACACTTGTCGGAGAAATATTAATAGCTAACATTATCACAATATTGACCTAAATTACCTATTACGGTTCATCACGATTTATATTCCAGGCTGACTAATATGAGAGTTCAAAAAGTCGTCATCGTCATCCAGAGCCTACTTTACCTATCCCATTACTTACGGGTATAGTATAGACCTCTCTGTTACTATACCGGGTGGTATAGTAGGGCTTTTTTTTATGCATTGGTGTTACGATATGAGCAAGACGGTCGCCTGGTGGCAAACATTACGCCTGCCTATAACAGGAGCAGTGCCAGAATTGTGAACTTGCAATAAAAATCCTGCGTCGCACTGCACATTACGTTCGTCACCAAGATATTAGATGTCTTCATGCCCAGTAATTTATCTGGTAACATTACCTTTCAAACTGAAACACAGTAATGCAGGCACACTACTGCTTAGCGGAATAACTGGCAAAGGGAATACTTCCCCAGCCGAGCTCTGCAATAGAGAGCTATCACAAAAAAATTGATAACGGCGACATAATGGATGGCGTAACCTTAGTAATGACGTCTGACTAGACTATCTCTGGTACGGAACCCTAAAAACAAACCAAAGACGTCAGCCAATTGTCACCTGCAGTCGAGCATGGTCCAGTATCTGTAATGACAGCGGCCCGGCCAATGACCAGATCCCAGCCGGCCGTGTGACTGGACAATGTGATGTTGTATTTCACATTAACATTATGTTCACAAGGTGAGCGTTGTCGGCTATTGTCCACTTATGTGCGATTGGGTTCAGCTGAGACTACATTGCCGTTGAGTTTTTTTAAATTCAAAGAATGGGGAATATGCATGTGTTTTTTTATTGACTGACAAAAAAGCTGACTGGAAACAAAACAAATCATCGAAAGTTAAATTTTAATATGTGCACAAATAAACACGTTATAAACATTTTAGTTTCATGTAAGACAGGGAGGGAGGGAGGGCACTAAACTAGGTTTATGACGTCAAAAGTTCACGATTCCAAACAAATTCTATACTATAGTCACCGCGTTACCAACTGAGTCGTGCGGCCATAAATCATTAACTATGTATATCTTGCTTGCACGTGTGGGTCTTGCTTGTGGTCGCAATTGTGAGTCTTGCTTGCACTTGTGGGTCTTGCTTGCACTTGTGGGTCTTGCTTGCACTTGTGGGTCGTGCGGCCATGATTTATGGCCACATGACTCAGTTGGTAACGCGGTGACTATAGTACATGTTTTGCTAGAACGGGACAGATGACTCCCTCCCAAATACTTTGAACGCTTATATTTCAGGACTTTACCAACCGATTTCAATATTTTTTTCGACGTAATCATCAGATTCAGTTAAATTCTCCATTTATCTTATTATTTTTAATAATTGAAACACATGCATATATTACCTCTAGTGCGTATCTTTATTTATTTATTTATTTATTTAAATGCACATGTACATAGCATTAGAATCTACACAGTGTAAATACAGAGTAGGACTATACTAAGTACACACCATGTAAGCGTTGCATTAATATTACCCATTTTTATATGTACAATATACAACATTTATATTAGTATCTTAATTACACATGGTTTAGCACAGGACGATTTACGGCCTTACTTAAAAAAACTTTTCAACCGTTAGTCACTGCTTAAAATTCTCTGCCATCTTCTCTCTGACGTGAAGTTGCACGTGCTAGAAAAGGACAGAGAAGTTTAAGCAGTGACTAAGAGAAACGAGATTATTTTAGGTAAGGCCGTTTGTGTCGTGAGTTTGAAACATGTTTGTTATCCTCTAGAAATTAATGTAAACTGTAGTAACATTTATTTATAAGTATTTTTTAAGTTTGTTAGGGAACTTTTTTTTCATTAGGCTCTTTTTTATTTTATTTGGGAGTGCATTGTATATTTTGATTAGCATATACTGCACGGTTTTGTTCCTAGATCGGCGATTTGTTTGCAGATCGTACAAATTTTTAGTTATAAAATGGGACGCACGCAACCATTATTAATACCAAAAGCTTTATTATTATTGCCAATTTGCTCAACTTTGATATGTTTCATAATCTAGGTGTCTAAGTCTGCCTTCCAGCAGGGCTAACATGCGCACCGCGAGAAAATTTTGTCGTGTCTTTATGTTGTGCGAAAACGAGACAAACTTATACAGATTCGTAGCCTTGTCCTGTTCTGTAAAATCGAGAATTTTTTCTCGCGGTGCGCATGTTAGGCCTGCAGGTAAGCGTGCTCCATGCAGCCCAAGCTGCATATCAAGCGAGACAGCAAATAAACACAGGCGTACCTATCATTTGAAACATTACAACATTTAAATACCTACCATCAACAGCCAGAAGACGTCCACTCTGGACGAAGGTCTCTCCCTTAATGGGGAGGGGTTGCCATTATCCCCACTCTTGGCAGGAGGCTTGGGGATCGCAGACTGTTACCCCCGTTAACCAAGAGGACGTCCTACGGTGGTTCTGGATGCAGTTTTAGGACATACCCAGGTCCTATAATAAATACCTATACCTAACAAATTAGGCCTGTTTTTTAAACAAATTATATCAAATCATATATTTGCCAGTTAATGGGTAAAAAATTATAATAAATTAGATAATAATTATTAAGTCATGCCAGCATGCCCATAATCTGGGGGGCAATATTAATGTTAATATTAATTAGATTTCAATGTCAAAATTATTAAATAAACTCATGCGTATCTACTAATTAACTAATAAATTAATAATTAAAGTTTTAAAATGCATTTTTCTTGATAAACATAAAAACGACATGATCCCTTGTTGAGGAAATCCTTGCCGGTTACTTTGTGCTATACCGTGACCGTGTGTCTTTTTCCCCTTTGTCCTATCTATACCTATGTCCTGGCCACACAGAACGTTAGCGGTGAGTATATGAGTGTAAAAATCTATTCATATAATGAACAATCAAAACCTAACTGTTTTAATTCGTATTTCGATTGGTGTAAATTTCATACCAGAATCAAATACTCAATAAACTTACTCACACCAAAAAAGTTAGACCGCCAATAACAACGCCTTACTTGGAATTTGAGTAAATTTCCCAGCGCATGTAACCTCTCCCTTACACATTTCATTGTGGCGGCATTACCCATTGAAAGGGCTACCTATTGTTATTTCAACTCGATATAAAACAATAGCAATGCGTTCTACTTCTTTATTTTACACCGCCCTTTGTAGTTTGCCGCGGCGACGTTTTTATCTTCACGCAACTCATTAAGGGCATCTTTTTGCTGTCAATGCTCATCGGATGGTCTTTTTGTATATCAAGTTAGATGGATAACCATCGGGTGACATTTCCATAGTTGGTGACGGATAAAATGGCTGGGAAGACGTGGTACGGATGGATGGTGAGAATTTTTAATTAAGTAATTAATTGATGTGCTTGAGGTGGATAAGTACTGGGTAAGTAATGATGGCAATATCGTAAAATATAGAGGCACAGAGGAGTTTTGGCGGGAACGCGAAAATATCATGTCGCCGCATTGTGTTATTTTTCAAAACTTGTGTCTTTTCGGGTGTTAATGCATAAAAATAGTGGCGTTTTATTCATTAAGTGCCGACTGACGTGCATGAGTGTGTGCAAGTGATATAATGTGGTGAAACGCGTCGTTTTGTGTTGTTTCCAAAATTCCAAAGAAGCTGTTAAAAAAAAGTTGCCATGACTTTACTAGGGCATGGTTGGACTTGACCGTGACTTACTGTGTGTGACTTGGACTGTGACTACGACTCATTTAACTTGAGAATGAAGAATCGATGAAGAAATATGTATTCGGCTCTTAGGACTAGCATCCATTGCCAGGAAATATTAAAAACAACAATAGAGGCACAGAAATAGATACTCCATCACATAAAATACACTCGCCTTTTGAGGCAGGCCTGAGTCTTGTAGTGGACTATTAAAAAGGTTGATTATGATAAGCTTATGTTACACATTGATATCGTGTTCAAATATGTTTTCATCACACTTGCTCGTAAAGTGGATCTTATTGCATCGGTTTTAGGCTCATAATCCAAGCTATTACGCACGCGTGCTTACACACATGGTGCTATAATAGGTATGGCACATGGTGCTATAATAGGTATAATCCGGTAAAGTCAAGTTTGTACGTGACTGCAATTAGACGTACGTATACGAAGCACTCTTAATATAGCCGGGTAATACTTACAGTTTTTGTGTAATACCAACAAAGAGTTCTTATGCCGCTGAAGTAAATGTCAACCTGCGCGCGCATTGCTGGTTTGGGCGCCATTTTCCGCAAATGTTTGTTGACGTTTTCGCTGTGTGGTTGATTATTATCAAAAAAATATTGTTTATTCCTTGCAAGTGTGACGAAAACAGTCGTGTGGAACTCTTGTGCTATTAGTCATTACGCTCTCGGCTTCCTTATCGCGCTCGCCTGCGGCTCGCGCGCATAATATCGCCTCTAGTGTAATGAACAACATAGCACACTCGTATCATAATGTACTATTATCACACTCACAGATCTAGTAAAAAAAGGGTTTTACTATACTATGATTACACTATAAGTCGCAGTGCAGGCCTCTGTCGTACTGTGCTACCTAAAGAATAGACATTGTTGATCTAGTCGTTTCACTTTTATCCTTTAAAAACATGTAGACACAATTAATAGGCAATTTTCAGCAGTCTTTAAAAAAGGAGGTTCTCAATTCGACTGATTATTTTTATTTTTTGTATTTATGTTACGCGATTACTCCGGCAATTATAAACTGATTTTGATGATTCTTTTTTGTTTGGTAGGCATTGAGCTAATATCTAAAGAGTCACAATCTCTAAGTGAAAACAGTCAAAAAACGTCCGAGTGCCGTTGTACAATGTACATACCTATGCGTGGATTATATCGTTCACAATTGTTAGAATTTAGACGTTATGTCGCTTGTGATAGCGTTCAATGTGTGCTTGGGCGCTTGTGTGTTATCGTAGTTCAAGTCGTTCAATAATTCTGCGCACTGCATAGTTTGCGCTGAGTTTTGGCGCGGACATTTTGTTTTTCACGATTGTTATTCTATAGATATTAGCTCAATGTTGGTAGGTAATACTTCAGAGGTAGTCCCATATAAATTTTATCGAAATCGGTTCAGTAGTTTGGTTTTTAAATCAAAATTACTAGAAAATATGAAGCAATGTGTGCTTGGGCGCTTGTGTGTTATCGTAGTTCAAGTCGTTCAATAATTCTGCGCACTGCATAGTTTGCGCTGAGTTTTGGCGCGGACATTTTGTTTTTCACGATTGTTATTCTATAGATATTAGCTCAATGTTGGTAGGTAATACTTCAGAGGTAGTCCCATATAAATTTTATCGAAATCGGTTCAGTAGTTTGGTTTTTAAATCAAAATTACTAGAAAATATGAAGATATCATCCAGGTATTCGAAGTTGAAGTCGGTTGTTTTTTTTTTAAAAGCGTATTATGTTTTATTATAAGATAGCATTGTCTTCAAGTCGCGATTGAATTGATTTCTTCTCAGCATAAGTCCTCCATCGTAGCATCTCCTTTTAACATCAGGCAAGGTGGAAGTCAAACCCAAGCCAACCATCCATAAAAAAGTGAAGTCGTAAATACCACAACTTATTTACTCCAACTAACAAAATACGTCTGTGCCTTAAACTGTTTCTGCAAATCTCATCCCAACAAGCTCCTAATACATATTCATGTATCAGGGGGGACATTTCAATCCATTATGAAATGTAACTCAATACTCGAGAAAAACGAACAAGAAACGTCTTATCTTACTCCTGACTATAAGTCGACGGTATCTCGGCTCGTAACAAAAGGTAAGTGCAGAAGTAGCCGCGAAGATGTTCTATACTTAAGTTAACAGTTCATAAAGTCTAGCGAACTCCTTTTAGGAAAACACGGGGACATAATTTAACCTCTCAACTGAGGAGTCTGTCTTCCACAAAAAACAATGAGTGACTTTAAATCGGGAGTAGATGTAATTATGTATCTTAACATAATGCATTCCACTCCATACTCCAGGTCATAAATACACTATTATTATTTCATTTCCAAATAATTTTGTAAAACGTTCGTTACGATGTTTTCCTTAGGCAAACAGCGAGAGGAAAAAACTTAGGTTCGAGTTCAAAATCGAAGTTACAACTCCTAGAACAGAAGTTGCGCACTCTACACCATTATTATTTCATTCAAATAGTTTTATAAAATGTTCGTTATAACATCTATCCTTAAGCAAATAGCAGCGAGAGGAAAAGAACTCGGGTTCGAGTTCAAAATCGAAGTTACAACTCCTAGAACGGAAGTTGCATACTCAATTAGTCTGCGACTCTTAGAAGAACCTTAAAAGCTTTGCTACTGATTTCCACTAATACGAAGTGGTAGCAATTTGCATATAAAGTGAGTAAGGCTGTAAGAACGGTGAGTTTTAAGACGATAATGTTTGTAAGTTATGATTTGATGACGATCTTTGACAAGAAAGAACGGTGGCTATGCCTGTCAACATGAATTTAATTAGAATATTGTTTTGTGCTCGACAATAACATGTTAAAGTTATGATTATTAATTCCACAGATGTTCACGAACTTGATTGGTTTTGAAGAAACCAAGTTGTACGATTAGAAACGGATATAATTAAAACCTTTACAAAGATAATGTAAACCATTAAAGCTCAAAGAAAAATGGAAAACTTAGATTAAAATTTTTCATACCTTAGCCAATGAAAACGGTTTTAAAATCAATTTTTTTTTTACAGAGAAATTACTGGGTATGAAGAGATTTAACATCTAATATCGGTGCAGAGCAGTGCGGCGCAGGATTGTGTTCACAAGTTCACAATTCTGGCACTGCTACTGTTAGTGGAAGGCGTGACGCTTACCCCCGGTGAACGTCTCGCTCGTCTCGTCACTGGACTGTATAAAAAAAATATACATGAAGTTTCATTATAACAGACGGGATGTAATGTTTTTTCATGTTTTTTATTTTATTTAGCTCTAGACTCTAGTTGTCATGTACTGTATTTAGCGAAAGAGTTTTTTTTTAATACAAGCAAGTGGCGAGACGAACAAGACGTTCGCCTGGTGGAATTTAATTAAAAATAGAATTGTGAACTTGCAAACACAATCCTACCCTGCGCTCGTCACTCTGAGATATTAGATGTTAAATCTCTTCATACCCAGTAATTTTAATTTGTGTTTCTTACTATTAGACCTTACCAATTAGGTAAGCTACTTAGAAATGTTACTTAAAAAACATTAATTTAGAAATAACTTTTTTGAATTCAAGAAGCGAAAATTTTGTAAAGTTGTACAAATTTACGTACAACGGTAACTCGTTAATGTTATTTTTCCACGCATGAATCGATGTGAGAAATATAGCCCAAAGATAGGATTATAAGAGCTAATATAAAGGTTTATCTTGGTAACAAACGCCGCTCAATAAAAGGTACGATGAACCGCCTCTGAAGTAACCTATATGGGACACTTGATAGATGGATTTATACAGAGTCGTAACCACAGAAAAGCTAAAGCCCTACTTCTTAGGTAGAACGGCTGACAAAATAATGTTGTAAAGCAATTGTATTGAAAACCGATGTCACCAGTTTCACACAAAATTTCATAGAAACTACGACGAAAAAATGCCAATCATTGGTCGCGCATGTGGAGTAAAACGCTCGAAATGCCATTTTGCAACAGATTAAAATTAATCTAATTACGATGCAACGTGGTTTGGTTTCCTACGCGTCCATTTAAATTGTATTTTTTGAGTATTCTCAGTTTTAAAACATGTATGTTGGAAGAATTGTCATTAAGTCTAAATAGACCTAATGCCGGCTAGCGCGGTCCGTCACATTTCCGTTCTATTCACTTCTCTCTTCAGTGGTTGTTACCTACTACCTAATTATGCAGAGAAGTATTATAATTAGCATGAGTATGGGCCAAACTTTTACCCTTTTCAATTAACAAAACACAGTTTAGACAAGTTTTATTCTGACAAGTCTTACTTTATTTGACTTTGACTTTACTTAGAAAAGATTATATCTATTTGTTGAGCGCAGTTCTACTCTGAGTTTTGATAAACTATTATATATATATATATATGCAACCATCCGTGTTTGTGAGTTATTATATTATAATGTAAAATTATTTCCATCATCAGCAGCCCGGAGACGTCCACTGATGAACAAAAGCCTCCCCCTTAGACCGCCACACTGTACGACAACCTGCCATTTGCATCCACCAGTTGCCCGCGACTTTTACAATGTCGTTGGTCCACCTAGTGGGAGGCCTTCTTACGCTGCGTCTTCCGGTTCGCGGTCGCCACTCCAGAACCTTTCGTCCCCATCGGTTGTCAGTTCTTCGAGCGATGTGGCCTGCCCATTGCCACTTCAGCTTGCAAACCTTGCGAGCTATATCGGTAACTTTGGTTCTTTGGCGAATATCCTCGTTCCGGATTCTATCGCGCAAAGTCACTCCGAGCATAGCTCTCGCCATTGCCCGTTTTGTGACTCTGAGTTTCTCCAAAATTAATTAATTAATTATTCATTTTGATTTACATTTTTAATTAATTATTGCCATAGAGATACTATACAGTTTCTAGTTTTGATAATGCAAAACTTTAAGCCTAGTATACAAAAAGTAACAGGTAAACAGAGAAAGGGACGAATAAACTTTCCTTTTATGTTTATGCTATAACTCGTATAAATAACATACAATTATTATTTTATATCTACTGTTTTATTGTAACTAGTGAACACGGTGCATTTAATTGCGCCGATATATTGGGATTTGGATCCACAACATAAAGTAAAAATTCCGTAAACAATGAAAAAAAAAAAAAAAAAAAAAACCAAACATAGGAAATAAACATAATTACACTAAAACTATTATTTATATGAATTGGCTACCAAACGATTTTTTAATTTTAATTAGTATGTTGTACCTGCTCTATGCATATCAAAAAACAATCCTCTGAAGAACGCCGTCCCGCTCAAAGCTGATAATACGAGGACAAATACAAATTGATAAACAAAAAGAAACACATTACTTACATACATTTTAAATTTAATTTTATAAAACTAGTAATGCAATGGATTCTATCTCTGCCTTACTTCTGGCTCTCCTCTATCTTTCTTCAATATAAGCTGCATGGCCAACTAATTCTAGGTCATAAAATAGCGTAGACAGAGAAAACAAACCTCTACATGAGAATTGATTAACTTATAACAAAAATAATTCGTGGAATCTTCAATTTCATGCCTTTCAAAACACGGTAGCGCTCAGTTGTAATATGTAAGTCATATTGTAGTCACCTAGCTACTCAGCTATTGATCGAAATTAAATCTAATGACTTCCCGGATTTAACGAAGCCACGTAACTGAGCTAACTAAACTTTACTTTGTTGATCATTAAAACCACCCAGCCTGACCACCAACCCAGCCAACCTATTCAGGTTTAAAGTCATTGATGGAATGCAAAATGGATGGAGCCTTTAAACCTATCGAGGTTTAAAGTAATTGTTGGAATGCAAGAAGGATGAGGCCTTTAAACCTATTCAGGTTTAAAGTCATTGATGGAATGCAAAATGGAATATCTATTGAAACCTATTAAGAAAGTTGAGAAAATTATTTATTTCGTTCAAGAGGTCTTGGTGACTCGACGGTGCAGAAGTACCAGGTTATTATTATAATTATAGGACGGACAGACAGATAGACTACTATGTACTTAGTGATACATAGCATTGTAGACCTCTCAAGTCAACGTAACATATAAGATCGTTGTCGCAAGTATAAACTTCCATGTCACCTGGAGCCAATCGGCCGTTAAATGGCGCCACCCCGCCGCAAACCTATTTTCCCCAAAAAACTATTTTTGGGGAAAAAACTTCCAAGAAATCTTATCAGAAATTGCCAACGACAAAGATCTAGTTTCGTCAAGATTCGTTGAATAATATGACCCGTTCGCGAGTGTACCAACATACGGGCTTAGATGAAAGCTTTTAACAGTTGCTGAAACAGCTTCAGTCGTTTCGCTTGCACGGTTAATAATATAATAAATAAATAATAATAAACTCGCTCGTAGTTAACGGTAGTTTACGTATAATCACGAGGTAACAATAATAAAGTCGGACGGTAATCAATCCAAATAGAAGCGCGCGCGCCGGTGTCACAGGAGAGAGTACTTGCTCGCGGGCGAGGTGCGCGGAGGGAGGTGACGCGCGGTAACCATGCACCGGGCGGGAAGAAGCGCGCGGGGAAGACGCGGGGCGCGGGCGGCGATGCACGCTAGAGCGTTGTAGTATCTGAAATACAAGATTTAATTTGAATTGAATAACAATTTTATTTTCTAGGTTAGCTTAGATTAGTTTAGATTAAGTTTCACGTTCATGACTATAAATCAATAATAATTATTTTTCCATTTTTCTTATTGTAACTCAATACGGCATTAAAACGGAAATACACTAGATTTATGTAAGTACATTACAGTTGGGTTCTTGGTGACTTGCGTTTGCGCCGCTTCGTAAACAAACGGTCTATTACCGTTATTGATGGACACACAAACACTTCCACTCCCAATTACTGGTAAATAATCTATCACCTCAGGCCCCTGGCTCCTACTAAATGGTCATAGGGTATACCCATTGTGTTACCACCATCAATCTTTCCTATTTACACCTCATTTCCAAACACGTGGTCTCTATGCTAGAGTCTTATGGTTCAAATTGGCGGAATTTCTGTTTCTTAGAGGTTATTTAGTTGGTTTTTAACAGTGCTGAAGGACGGATCAATGGGAAGTACTAACTAGGAGCTGTGAAACTTACAAAACGGTGCATGAAACGCAAGATGGCTAAGCAGATTGGTTTTGGTAGTCATATTGCTGTTATTGTTTCACATTTGTAATTATTATGAATGCGATACTTATGTTTTGTTTTAAAACCGACTTCAAAAAGGAGGTTCTCAATTAGAATGTATCTTTTTTTTTGTATGTATGTTACTGTGTTTTTGTTTGGTAGGTAATACTGCAGAGGTGGTCCCATATACAGTGTGTTTTTTTGTCTATTTATTACGTACTCACAACTAAGCGTGTAAGCCTTGGACGAGTTAGCACTCTTGTCTAAGTCGAAAAGGTGGGAAAGAAGCAGCTGTATAATCTCACTCATCTGTACAGTTAGATCTGTAAGCAAGTACCAACGTCCTTGCGTCTTGACAGATGAAAACTAATTTTGCTAGTTATTGCAAAGATTTCGCTCGCTTATTCAATAACTTGCGAACTTGCGTTGATGCATCCTTAAGACCGGGTATTCCACGTTTAAAGCACAACTTTTAATGAGATCGATCATTAGTCTAAAGCTGTATCAGGTAGGGTCACATTTAGCGGAGCAAATATATGGCGGTTACGCAGATTCGTGCGTGTCAAGCTTAGATTTTTAAAGATTTTCTCAGATTACTCGAAAAGTATAGAAATTAATAACGTTTCAACCGTGGCATGTTCCCCAAAATACTATTAATACGTATTTTTTTAATGTTAACTTGCTGCTGTAATTAGGACAAAAAACTGAAAATGGTTTAAAAATAGATACTGTTTCGGTATTTTTTTTCTATCGAGGAAAGTATAATCAATCGTGTTTTCATCTGTTAAAGTTACTAAGACGGATGTTCTGTAACATTTTATATTTTTGGGCTTTAAATAAAGTAATTTGACTAAATAAATGTGAAATTGCGAGGGGCAATTTTGGAAAATACAAGCCTTAAATTTGTATACAAACGATTATAGACTAGTTATCATACATTACACGAAAAATCTACTTTAGAGACTTAACAGCTCTAATTACGCCTCTAAAACCAACATTGCCTTCATAATGTCTGATTAATTCAATAACACCCACTAGCATTTAATTACAAAGGGGGTCACGCTTTGTGATCGACAAAAACTTGCCACGAACAACTAAATTAGGTGCAAACTGTATAAAATTTTCAGGCCAATTAGGCATGAGACACCCTAGCGCGTTCCATACCAAAATCAGCAACTATACGCTACAATGCCCACCTTATTTACTGTCCATACGATTCTACATGATTCTTATAATCTAGAAAATACTGTATTGAATCGTTTGTTTTTGTTTTGTACAACTTTATCGCTACAATTTATATCATATGCAGTTTGTGGTTAAACGTTTGGACTTTACGTTTCACGCCATTGAGTTTATATTTGTCTGGATTGGGTGAAGATATAAATTTGGGTTTTATAGTAGTGGCACGATTCGAGCTTAGGTTTTTTATTAACAATTACGGGGTTAACAGGCCATGTAATAGCTATGATTCTTGCCGATTGGTCAAACAAAAAGTGTTGTTTACGTAAACTGTTGACATGAATGTTTTGCTTTGTTATTTTATTATTTTACGCCCTGATAGGATTTTGATAGTTAAGAGCAGATATTTAGATCTAAAGGGTACAATTATCTACCTCCAAGTTTTACAAGTTATTTTCCCGGCAAAACTGAAATAGGATTTGTTTGTTAAAAAAGCATAATTTACTTTCATTCATTTTTTTTCCTTCATTGTCATTCAATCTAACATTTACACGTGTATACAAAACTAACATTTACATCCATACAAAAAGCTGGAGCGGCACCATTGAAGCGATACTTTTGCATGCGACATTGAATGCGACACGCGACAGCGACAATACGTCGGGCGACACGACAAGTGCCGCTGGCTACTGTCGCGCTACTTGTCGCTTTAATTGGGTAAGATCAGCTGTATCCACTATCCAGTTAGCTCTAGCACAAAACTTTTGAAAAATACGTTTATACGTATACGATAGAACATTATGAGAAATGCAAATAAAAACATTGTGCTTTTCGGAGGATTCAAAAATGTTTCATACATTTTTCTATTTTAAAAAATTTTTGTTTTTTAGATACCGATCAGATGAAAATTTTCAGCTGAAAAAAATGTATGTGGTAGCCGGCCGAGAGTTAGATTATAACCACCGATGTTTTTTTTTATATCAAAAGTAAGTAAGCGTAAGCGTTGTGTTATTCAATGTTTGCTCTTAAAACATTATTTAATATTGACTTTGACTTTAATAAGATAATATTATAATATAATCTGTGAAAATGTTAACTAAGTTATAAGTCAAATATAATAAATGAAAAATAATTATTATAGTTCAGAAGAACTATATACTATAAAATATATATATATGACGGAGGAGGACGAGGGTCCTTTCGCCATCATCATCAGCACTCATCGTCGATCCTCTTAGCAGTGGGCGTCGTCGGTGGGTAGTGTCGGATGAGAATAAAACAAGCTCGTACAATCAATCTTCAAATTATAATCTTCACAGGCACAGTACAGTAATCAGGTAGGCACAAATAAGTTGTAGGTAGGTACGTATCACAGAACGCGCGATGGTTCAGTGTCCACCGCACGCGCCGCTCGCCAATGGGAAAGTGAAGTCACCGATCGACGGCGCGCACGTCACCGACTCCATCGAGTGCCACCAGGTGGCGCTGGCGTCCCGGATACGACTCGATTGCGACACGGTCATCCTGCTTGAACACGTCCTCGTGTGATGGTTACCCTGCGAACAAATAGTCTACGACAGAAATTTGTTCCACTCGGTCACTCCTGACCAAACTCTACATTCTAGGATCAAACTACAAAGAGATCGATACTCCTTAAACTGTGCTTTTAATTTAAATCAAACTTTACATTACTCACAAAACTTATAGGGGGATACAAAATTCACTATACTAACACACGTACACAGACAGAGCCACGCATCACAGTCGTTCGAACCAACTTTTCAGAAACTCTCTAAACTCTCGAGTAAGACATCTAGAGCCCCGGCTATCCAGCCGACTAGCAATCGCATTGCTCTCACACATCCAGCGAATGGATCAGATCCCTCAAAGATCTCCCGTGTGTCACCCCCTCGTGACCACACGTAATGGTCTTTACAGACCCCGACCTCGACCAGAGCCAAACGCACACCGCGCTCCCACGGACTACTTGAGTTGCCTCAAGAGATACCGATTTCTACCGGGTTACGACTACGAAGTAGCTACTGGCACGGTCGAACACAACTCACTATAGCACCTAGAGTCCCCTTACTCAAGTTTCAATCAGAAATCAAATTTGAACTTCATCGTTAACATCATCTACATCGATTTCGACTGATACGTGACCTGCTGGCATTTTCTGAAGTCAAGACTCGAACCCAAAAATCTCTCATGGCAGTCTACCTTCACTGCCGTTCGTCTATCAACGCTACGTTCATCCGCATCATCTTTAGCTCGTCGTAGGTAAACCGTTAATAAAAAAAACAAAGCCTAGACTTATCATTGCCTGTTACCTACTGCAGTCACGATACGAGTAGCTGTTAAATCCGATTGAAGCGTGGTATCATTATTATGACTCATCGAATTTACACAAAAAACTTTAGTTAACGAAAGCTCCGTTGCTTTTATGTTTACAGAAAAACCCTGGTTTAAAATCTCGCGACCTTGTCACTTTGCAAATAGTTGTCGAACAAAACATGCAACAAAATTTCGAGAGAGTGATCGTTAATCACTACACAATAAAATCTGTTCTGTACTGAACACTCGTGTTTGACCAATTACCAGTCATAGCAACAACATTACTAGCACGTTTACCACTAAATTTCGAAGCGAAACTTTCTTTTACCAACGAGCATTCAGCGCCAGAATCATGAGCAAAGCATATCAGTTCACCTTTGTGATGTAACACGCCCGATGGTGGTTGTACGACGCAGACATCCACACGCCGCTCGCTGCGCGTGCCGCCGACGTCAGCCGCCCGCTGCTGCCGCCGCCACTGCCGCCGCCACCGCCGCCGCTTCCGCCGCTGCCGCCTCTGCCGCCGCCGCTTCCGCCACTGCCGCCGCTGTCGCTTCTGCCACTGCCGCCGTCGCCGCCGCCGTCGCTCGTGCACCGGATGGCTATGTGACCCGGCTTGCCACATTTAAATCACGCCAATTGGGCTTCGCTGTTGGCTGCTGCGCTTCTTGACTTGCTGATGTAAGTGGTGCAGGTCTACCACTCGAGTCTATGGGATTGCTTCTGCCCTCAATTCGCTTTGTCCGAAGGTGATCTAGCGCTTCAAGTGTGAAAATGCGTTCAGTTCCTGCTGCAGTTTGTCTCCCTCGATATAACGTTTGTAGTGAACGCCATTCTTTGAAGTCGCGGGTCAAAACTGTGAAATGTGTGCGAGTCCTGTTGCTACGGCAATTTCCTCCTTGTTCACACCTTTCCAATGATTAGTCAGTGAACTAATAACACGACTCGCGAACGCGGGTAGTGTTTCGTTTTCACCCGGTTTTTCGCCGTTAATTTTAATGAGGGTACCCGCCAATGTCTCCGTCGAAATAAACCGTGGCATGAAAATTATCATAGACTCCTGCCATGTCATTCCTTCGTATGCGATTTGTGATAGCCACGTCGATGCTTTACCTTTTAGCGCCTTGCTGACCGCCAGAACAAGACGACTGCCGCTTGGTGGATTTTTGGCGAAACACAAATCTGCCGTCGCGCACAATGATCTAGCGTCGGTATCTCTTTTTCAGGATCGAATGCAGGTAGTTCTTCACGGTAGGCTGGTTTTGGTATTTACAGCGCCTCAATCAATGCTCGCGTGTTCTTATCTTGTTGTTCGAACATGGCTCGCCAGATGTCTGTCTCCTTGTTCTGATCCAACACTGATCCCACTTCTGATGACGGAGGAGGACGAGGGTCCTTTCGCCATCATCATCAGCACTCATCGTCGATCCTCTTAGCAGTGGGCGTCGTCGGTGGGTAGTGTCGGATGAGAATAAAACAAGCTCGTACAATCAATCTTCAAATTATAATCTTCACAGGCACAGTACAGTAATCAGGTAGGCACAAATAAGTTGTAGGTAGGTACGTATCACAGAACGCGCGATGGTTCAGTGTCCACCGCACGCGCCGCTCGCCAATGGGAAAGTGAAGTCACCGATCGACGGCGCGCACGTCACCGACTCCATCGAGTGCCACCAGGTGGCGCTGGCGTCCCGGATACGACTCGATTGCGACATATATAAATAATAAAACCCCTAGTAACAAGAAACAGGCATTAATAGAACAAATAGAGGGACAAACTGACAAGTTAGACGACGTAGGCTTAGTAATTAGAAACCTAAGCCTTATAAGAAATATAAGCCTTTTCAACTGACTTCAAAAAAAGAAGGTTCTCAATTCGACTGTATGTTTTTTTTTTTTTTTGTATTTATGTTACGCGATTACTCCGCCAATTATGAACTGATTTTGATTTTTTTTTTGTTTGTTGTGTAAAGAGGTGGTGCCATATACATTTTATCGACTTCGGTTCAGTAGTTTGGTTTTTAAATCAAAATTACTAGAAAATATGAAGATGTCATCCAGGTATTCGAAGTTGAAGTCGTAGGGATTTTAGGAAACATTCCAACATTTATTTAATCCAATCAAGTGACAAGACGAGCATGATGTTTGCCTAGTGGTAAGCGTCTCGCCTGCTTATCGATATCGGTTTAGTAGTTTGGTTTATCAAAACTACTAGAAAATATGAAGATTAAGAAGATATCATCCAGGTATTCGAAGTTGAAGTCGGTTGTATAAAAAAAAAGCGTACCTATTATTAATGTTTGTTCTTGTTTAATTCTGATTATTTATGGACCGTTTTTTCTCAAATAAGTATAATAATGAAAAAATATATATGGGAGGGGTTTAGTTAGGAGGGGTGTAGTGTAGGGGGGTTATAGTTATGGCAGGTAATATTTATGCTTCAAGAGCTTCATAACATAGCATTACTGGTCAGTCACATTAAAAACAAATCAACAGCCAATTCGAAAATAGAGCCAAAGAGCCATCGACTGTTCGAGTACAATTCGAATTTGGAACTGGTGACGCTATAAAAGCTCCATGTTTTGGACTTTCACCGTCATTTTGTGGCCGTCTTCCCACGATGTTACTTGTTTAGTAGGCAACAATTAGACAATTGTCGGCCGTTTTAACGATCACCCATAAAATCGGGTTTCAGTCTCTCATTAACCGCATTCTTGTGATACTTCCGCTTTTATAGTTTTACTAATCAACGCTCTTGGATTAATACGGTCCCGCGAGCCGCTGGTTGTCAAACTTTTTCAATTTGGACTCCAAACGTCTCTGCCCAAATGCCTCTACTATTTATTTTCATAACAACAAAGTTCTAAAGAGCTCTGTATACCGTAGAGACAAACGAAGGCTGGTGACACATAATTATAAATTAAGTTGTTTTAGTTGTGTTTATTCGTAATAGATTTGCATTTGACCACAACTTGCCTGATTTAAGCAACGATGTGGTTTAGGATGAAGCATGCCTACTCCGAAAAGAACCTGTTTACTCTGGATTTGAAGACACCCATAAATATTGCACATTACGGAAATACAGACTCTAGTAGAGAGATCCACATGGTATTGGTTGAATTTTGTTACTCTTTCCGACATTACACTGTTATGTCCTAATTAATAATTATATAAAATACAGTTTCATACACATTCTCTAGATATTTCCCATTTCTCAGCCCCATATTGCTAATCTATTATATAAAGATAAATCTATTAAAAGACAAACTAAAAATTTTGTGAATAGATAGGACTTATATTTTTGGGTTGTTCCTCACTCTATGACGTTTTATCATTATTCTTTAGTGTGAGAAGCGCCCTTATTACTGAGAGCAATTTTCATAATCCTTTAATGTATTATCAGCATCTAGAACAGAAATCATTCTGACACGCCTCGGCGAGGCAAAGTTAACCCAAAATCTTTCATCATTAAAAAAAGTATCCGAAATTATTATATAATTATTATTATAATAGATCACTGGGTTACACTTGGGCCAACGTACACAGTTTGAGAACCTCTGCTCTAGATAATGGTGTCGGTTGTGTTCAGATTAATTTTATTGGCCCGAACTCCGGACAATTGGTCGTATAGATAATTGAGTTTTGGACGGCGGCGCTTTTTTTCAAACTTTGTTTACTGTTAAGCCACTTTACTGACTTATCTTCCTACTAGCGGCAAGCAACAGCGTATAATGCGTTTATTAAGATTAAAAAACTAACTTAGAAACGGTAAGTATAAATTTAAGTACAAAATCTGAGAATTTACGATTTTACACGCATAAAAGTGGAACTTTGTTATCGTGAATGTAAAATTTACTAATAAAAATGTCATTTATGGTATTTAATTCCGATATAACTTCGTTGACATTTTAATAAGATGCTGACAATTGGTTTATTTTTGGAACAGAACGTTTAATGTCGGAAAATATTACGGATAATTTGCCAACACATAAAGTTCAATGAACTCTGTTAGGAACTTATTTTCTGATTTATGTTATATTAAGTACCTATACGTAAGTTCGAGCGACGTGTCCTGCCTATTGCGACTTCAACTTGCAAAACCAATGTCGGTGGCTTTGGTATTTTGGCGAATATCCTCGTTCCGGATTTTATCGCCCAAAGTAACTTCGAGCATAGCTCCCATATCCCGTTGCGTGACTCTGAGTTTCTCCAAGTGGCCAGCAGTTAAAGACCACGTTTCAGTTCCATTGATGTCATCACTGGCAACACACACTGGTTAAAGACCCTTGTCTTGTCGATGGCACCCCTTGTGCCTGTGATGGGCACGGGCAGGACACATCGCTCGGAGAACTCACAATGGGGAAGAAAGGTTCTTGAGTGGCGACTGCGAACCGGAAGATACACCGTAGGAAGGCCTCCCACTAGGTGGACCGACGACATTGTAAAAGTAGCGGGCAACTGGTGGATGCAAATGGCAGGTTGTCGTACAGTGTGGCGGTCTAAGGAGGAGGCCTTCGTTCAGCAGTGGACGTCTCCGAGCTGATGATGATGATGATGTAGTGATGATGGTGTTGTACTTACGGCCATTATATTCCAAAATCAATCTTATTCAGTCTAATTACTAATTTAAAGGAAAAAATATATAACCAGTCCAGTTTTTATTTACATATAAATACATTTAGGCAAAAAATATTTTAAAAGTACTTAAAATTATATTAAAACTAATTATATCTATTCAAACAACCAAAAAAAAAAAAAAACTTAAACTTAAAGCTCCGTAGATGATGGAAAGGTGGCCAGTATGTTTCAATCACACACATCAACAGCCGGAAGACGTCCACTGCTGGACGAAGGCCTCTCCCTTAAAGGGAGGTGTTGCCATAATCCCCGCATATGTTTCAATAATTCAAGTCTATAAATATAAATATTATGTTAAAGACGAACATCCATCTAAGTAAGTATCTATCTACGGTTGGAAACACAATTATATATTTTTCTCGATCGAAAAAGAGGCAAAAATGATTTTTTTTAACTTTTTTGAGTTATACGTCCTAATTACAGCATTTAGTCACATAAAATTTATGTATTAAATTACAATAGTATTTCGGAGAACCTTCTACGGTTGAAAAATATTAATTTAGATACTTTTAGAATAATTTAAGAAAATCCTTACCTGTGGAACTGCCATAATTTTGTCCCCGCTAAATATGAGTTTATTAATTATATTTCTAATTAAATGCAAGTAAATATTTTAGTGTAATTTTTATCAATTTCTTTTAAGAATATTTACTATAATCCGTTTTTTAGATAAACATTGCATTTTCGAAGGCAGATTGGGCTATATCCACAACGCTGGCTCACTTGGGAGTTGGTGGATTCACATATGCCAATGACTTTCTTCTACGTATGTATGTAGGTTTAATCGCGATGTTTTCCTTAACCGTAAAGAAGTAGTATGAAAATTCGTCCTCATTGTACGGGCCCGTGATTAGCACCCACAATTTCACGATTCCAAATCATGCGCTTGCACTAGGAATAGTGCAAACGCTTGATTTGAAAAACTCTTGATTAAAGTAGCCTAGTGCCTACTTTTACACATTTTATTACGTAGTTGTTCGTTTGTTAACAGTTACATGGAATATGAAAATAATATCAGTGTCTGTGTGGGGGTCCGCAAATCGTTTATTAATTAATTATAATAAATAAATAGTGTGCTAATAAAATTTACGACATCATCCCACTTGAAAGATATCAAATTACTTTTCAAAACAGATGAAGTCATCTCATTTCAACGACTATTAATCATAACTTATATAAATTACCGTTCAATAAACGTGTAAAGATTTTTGTAAATATTACACGATTGTGTTTAGATAATTGATGAAATAGAGTGTGATTAATTACTTTGGCACTAAACCAAAGATGCCGACATATTTTATTCAATTAATTGATTAGCTAGCTGAAGAGGGCTTACGTTATTAACGTTCGAAGCTCTGCAGGGCTAACATGCGCACCGCGAGAAAATTTTGTCGTGTCTTTATGTCGTGCGAAAACGAGACAAACTTATACAGATTCGTAGCCTTGTCCTGTTTTGTAGAATAGAGAAAATTTTCTCGCGGTGCGCATGTTAGGCCTGCAGGTCTCCTAGTCTATTCGACATATAAATAAATAGGACTTGCGGTCTTACTTAAAAAACGCTGCTCAAATTTAGTCACTGCTTAAGATGCTTTGACAACTTCTCACTGTTGATATCGCCTACTGAAAAATATCACTGGAGCTGCTGTACGACACAAGCTCCACAATAAATAAAGAAAAAAAAATAACCTTCTCACTGACGTGAAGTGTCACGTGCAAGAAAAAAACAGAAACGTTTAAGCAGTGACTAAGTCTGAGCGGCGTTTTTAAGTAAAGCCGTAAGTGTTTAGGTTTGGCAACAGCTCACCTGGTGCTAACTGACGGTGTGGTCCAATATGGTAAACACTAAACACATCTAACCTGGAACGAAAACTGTCTCTCAAGTGATTTTGGAAAAATACACCATTAGGTGCTTGGTGGCAGATTGTCGCCTGATGTTGGAAGCTACTACTTAAAACTAACACTAAAAAAGTAGATCCCTATTCTATGGTTTATATTTATACTAGTTTTCTAGTGGTATGACTCTACTGCAGAGTCCGCCTGGGGAAATATCACACCTTTGCCAGTTATTCAACCGCAAAGCGGTAGTGTGCAAGTATTACTGTGTTCCAGTTTGAAGAACAAAGGACATTTTTAACAGAAAAAATACTGAGTATGAAGAGATTTAACATACCTAATAATATCCCAGGGTGACGAGCGCAGTACAGGGGCCGTACCGTGAACCGCTTGTAGCGGGAGCGAATAGGTTCAGCTGCCGACACTGCGCGACCGCGAACCTTATTGCGAGGCGATAAAATTCAGTCGCGCAGCGTCGGCAGCTGAACGTATTCGGTCCCTGAATAGGCGTTCATGGTTCGGCCTCAGTGCGGCGCAGGATTGTATTCGCAAGTGCACAGTTGCACACTTCTGGCACTGCTACTGTTAAGGGCAGCCGTAATGGTTACTACCAGGCGAACGTGTCACTCGTCTCGTCACCCGATTGTGTAAAAAAAGGATTAAGTACGTGTAGTTATAATTACTAAGCTTTAGGATAGGGGTTGCAAACCAATGGCACGTGACAAAATATTTTGAGCACGCCACCAATTGAAACGGTTTGCATTTTAGTTCAAAGTTTCACTATGAAGTATTACAAACGAACGCGAGTAAGACTATGCTGGGAGTAGGCACAGTGCGCGGGAAGCGAATGAAGAGTTTTTTTTTTAAATTATTTTTATTGTATTGAGTTGATAGTATGTATTTAGTTTTGTTACTTTTCCAATAATCATTAAGTCAAAATTATATGACGGCACATCTTCATCAAAAATGTCTTTAGAAATAATGGCACGTTGATTCATGAAGGTTCACCACCCCTGCTAAAGGACACGACAACCAATCAATTGACGTCAACCGATGACGTCCTAAAGAACGTCATTGTGTAAAAAGTCTTATTTTCTTCAAAAGTCTTGCACCTATTCCATACAGTTTGTCGACGTCGAATGGCATTTTTAACTGATTATTTATGAGATTGATTTAGGTGTTACTTAGCGGAAATTCTAGTATTATATTCTTCATTTATCTGAACCGTATAGTATTATTTCTTATCTTTGTCTGAACCAACCGTTATATGCTATAATTTCTAGTGTAATTCCAGTGTGTCCAGTTAGTGTGTGTTCTACAGCGGAATAGGCGTATGGCCTAATGTTTAATTTATGGCAAATAGCAGGCTTAGTGATGAATATAACTAAATACATTACACACACTGAAAAAATAAATTGTATTGGTTGATAAATCTCTGAGATATGAGCGTTTAAAGTTTTAGATGGGGATAGAGAGGGGATGCTCTAACCCTTTCTCGCAAAGCACATGTTAGTATAGCATTTTTATGCCGCGCCTGAGGCTTGACGTCATAGCTCAGTATAGCGCGCTCTCTGTCAAATAAATAAATAAAAATAATACTTAGAACTTATTTATTTTTGAATTATTTTAAATTTTGTTTTCGTTGAATGGCTCTATTGATGATCAGCTTTTTAATGAGGTAAAAAAAATATTGTAGTAATCATGCCTATTACACTAGAAATCATAGCATAATATAAAACGATTGGTAACTGATTATTTGTAAAAGCGTTTCATTATGATGAGTCAATGTTCTTTCGTTTTAGTAAAACCGATACCGAACCGAACCGTTTTGTTTGTTTGTTGTATTGAGTCGTGATACCCATCCAACTAAGGGAACCATCAGGGTACAATTCTGGCTCAAACTTATCGTATTTAGAAACTATTATCACTTTCATAAATAATTCCCGACCAAATCAAAACTGGCCGGTAGGTGGTCCATAACTATTGGTTTACAATCGACACGTTCGATACAATCGGGTTCGTTTTAATTACGATCGTTCCGTAATTTCGTGTAATTGTGCTTTCGTTGATTTATGCGATCGGGTCGGCACAGTTGGATGCAGAAGGGTATGTTAGCTGTATTTCTGTAGACTTTCACTGATGGGTTTGTACAATCAACAACCCTTGTGCTGGAGTTCTGGTGTCAGCACGGAAAAATCATGTCGCTGCATTCTATTATTTTCTTAAACTGGTGCTTTAACGCGAATTAATTATTAAAAATGGTGGTGTTTTATTCATTGAGTGTTGATTTACATGCATGAGTGTGAGCAAGTGGCATGATGTGGCGAAACGTGTCTTTTCGTGTTGTTTTCTAAACTCCATAAACGCCCGTAGTAAAGTCGCCTCAATTCTACTAGGGCATGACTTCGACTCGACTGTGACTAATTTCGTGTGACTCAATGTGATTTTATGACGTATTTATCTGACTTGATACTTTATAATCTTGAAAATGCGTAATACTTGGCACATGAATTCACAAAGTGCGAAGCCAAACACTAAAAAAAAACCTTTGTGCTGTACACAAAACAATGCTGCTATGATGCTCAATACTGAGCAAAAGACTTGCGGAGGAATGAATGTAAATGTCTTTTTGTATTCAGAATAGGTTAGACAACGTGAGAAGTGGTAAGATAAATGCAATGGAGTGACAAGACGAGCGAGTTTTTTTTTAAGAATGACTGATGCTGTTGGCCTCAGATGGCCTCTACAGCGTCATCGGACTTTAAGACGAGCGAGAAGTTATGTGTGAACTTGCGTACAAAATCTTGCGCCACACTGCACTGCGCTCGTCACTCTGGCCTCATGCCCAGTATATCTGGTCACATTGCGCTTCTAACTGAAACACAGTAATGCTTGCACAGTACTGGTTGGCGGTTGAATACTTCCCCGAGCGGACTCTGAAACAGAGCCCTACCACTACAGATGGGTGAAACACTCTAGTATAATATAATACGCTTTAAAAAAAAATACAAACGACTTCAACTTCGAATACCTGGATGACATCTTCGTATTTTCTAGTAATTTTGATTTAAAAACCATACTACGGATACAATTTCGATAAAATGTATATGGGACCACCTCTGTATTACCTACCAAACAAAAAAAAAACAATAAAATCAGTTCATAATTGGCGGAGTAATCGCGTACCATACATACAAAAAAAAAACATACGTTGAATTGTGAACCTCCTTTTTTGAAATCGGTTGAAAAGGAGAACCTGAAGATTTTGTACCTAAAAATAACCCATATGACGTAGGTAGGTACCTACCAATATTTGAGGAACACACATTCCGAAAGAGTTCCTCAGAAGTAGTGTCTTTTAAAAAGTCCTTGCTGAAGTGAGATACTGTTATTTTTCTACTGTGTACTCCCGTGGGCTGGTCAGTAATTTCATTGTTTCGGACCTACCGATAACGGTAAAAAGCAGGTTGCGAAAGTGTTGCGAAAAATATGAATGGGCTTATTGAGATATAGGCTTATTCGCTTATTACGTGTGCTTAATAAAATACCGAAACAAAGGGCTATAAAATTTCAGTATCGAATTTAATACTGGGTGTTTACGGTTGCGTGTTATCTGATAGATATCTGTAATGAAATTAAACCAAAAATATTTACTACCAGAGTTGCTTCCATTAATTAACAATTGAAAGCATAAAATATACTTAGCCGAACCGCACATGAGACACATGCCACATCATCAAAACACTGCCACCGAGCAGACTCCAGTTTTCATACATTTTATATGAAATCGCCGCACAAGATACAAGTGGCGGCCGCGTCGCGCTTCCGCGTGTCAGAAAACCTCAAAAGCCGTACCAGGCGGCGGCGTTTTGTAGGTGTGCCTTGTGGTGCGTGTCTCGGGTGATAGTACACTTATAATTTTACGTGATTAGTGATTAAGATAAAATGATAATTGTGAGTTGGACTCACACAGCTAGGTTTTCCTACCACTACACAGTATTAAATAAAATGTATGGAACAGCTGATTGTTTATTTCGTGATTCCAAGCTCCATAATAAAGGTTGTTCATAATTATGAGTACATACTTCTATATTACTACACCTTTTTGTAATAGGTACGTTGTATAAGCAAGTTAAAAATCAGTTGTCTGCATCAGCATTTTACTCAGACCATTATTACCCCGATGATGTTTTTCTCAATCTGATTTGTAGTGTACCAGACGAGATCCGGTGTTAACCGTAAACGACTATCCATATTTGCCTTTACGGACATTAAAATCCTCGTACAGAGTATACTAACTCTCGCAAAACATCGCTGTAACGACGCGTTGACCGCATGAGATGGGAGTCAAGAGCTTGCTAGTGATGTCACCTGGTTGCGGATTTTTATTATTTTGCTAAGTATTATTAATAATAAATACAAATTATATAATAGGTCAACGGATGTGATCGAAACTATAGTCGGAGTATCCGATTTAATTGAACGTGAATATATCCGTATAAATAAATATATAAAATATTGGGGGGACATTTATTACACAGCGCCATGTAGCCCCATACTAAGCAAAGCTTGTATTATGGAAACCAGATAGCTGATAGAATACTTATATACAATTTTTTTTCGCAAATACATACTACACCCAAACTACAAAACACTACTACTTCTTTTTACTATAAAAAATATATATTGTAATAGGTACTTACTATGGTCGAATGCTAAGCACATTTTTACAAATATTATATTATGTACTTCTAGTTCTATATAAAAATGTTAATGCCATAATGTTAATGTTACTAGTGTATTTAAGTAATAATTACTCTAACTATGTAACCTAATGCATAAGTTATACTTAAAAGAAGGGATATTAGGAATAAGATATTAGGGATGATTTGCATCCAATACATTTACAAAAGCTCCACTGATACAAAAAAAAAACTTACATATATTTTTTTATGCTTTAATTATAATTAGACGTTTAAAATAATTAATAGATTTAAGAATTTTAATTTCTTTAATAATGTGATTGATTTAGGCGTTACGTAGATATTATTTTTCTTTATATAGTAAATATATGATATTTTAGTGTAAGATGCATTATGGTAAAAAGTAAATTTTGAATGTTTTATTTATATCTAATCAACAGTTTGGTGGTTTGGTGGTCCTTACGTAAGTAAGGACTCAATGTGGTTCTAGTTTTTCAACCTTTGTTTGCCTGTGTCTTCGTGTCCCATCACTACACCGTACCATTTGGTAAAGTCTAGTTTTTGTGGCAGCTCTTGAGGAGTAACCCGCATTGTATTACAAATTATAATATTCCCCTTGTTAGGCTGTTTGTTCTGAGCAGAGAGTGAGTTTACTTTTACAAGATAAATAAAAACTGCATTGTCGTCGAGCATCGACATCAATCGTTTTTTCTTTTCAGTTTATTACATCTTATATCGAATGTAATGTCTTGTAGTTTTACTGCGTTTAAACATATCAGTACAAGCCTTAGAATGTTATTGCCGACTTTATTATGTCGTGGTAGCTCAGTGGAGAGAAGGTCGACTTGAAATCGTAAGATCGCGGGTTCAAATTCCGGGCCGGAACCAATCAGTTTTTTGGAGTTTATTGTTATGTGAATCCATCAACCCGCAACAGGGCCAGCGTGGTGGATATAGCCCACTTCCCTTTCGAGGCTTTAAGCCTAGCAGCGGACTATAACTTATTATGAAATAGGTTATGCGTTGCCGGTAAGTAAGAATCAAGGACATTGTATGGAAATAGAAATGTGGTCAAAGTGTGTAAAACGTAGACTTTGATCATACACTAAACAGGTTCCCGTGCAAACAAGTCGCGTCTCGTTGTATGACAAATACTACAACATAGTCTATGATGAATTAAGTAGAGTCACTAGCCAGTAACCTACATTTATAAAATACGCTTTTAAAAAAAAATGCAACCGACTTCAACTTCGAATAACTGGATGACATCTACATATTTTCTAGTAATTTTGATTTAAAAACCAAACTACAGAACCGATTTCGATAAAATTTATATGAGACCACCACTGACCTACCAAATAAAAAATCATCAAAATCAGTTCAAAATTGCTGGAGTAACCGCGTAACATACACATAAAAAAAACATGCCGTCAAATTGAGAACCTCCTTTATTTAAGTCGGTTGAAAAGATTACAGTTTTGGTAATTAATTTAATTTTTATTTCTCGCCTCTATTTTGTTAGCTGCTCTTGTAATTACGAGTGTGATATGAAATCTAGGAACAACCGAAAAAACTTCTGATTGTATATTTTGCCTTACTATTAATTGAAATTTTGCCAATAAAATGTAGTTCAAATGACAATACAAACATTTGATACAATCGAACTGTTCTGACGATGGTCTATGATGGTCAGAAAAGCAACCGCCCTACTCTTCTCTCTTCAGTGATCTATAATAGTCCTTGCTGGAGGATCTATATTGTCCTTAGCTGGACTACACAATACATCTTACAAGATGAAAAAAGAGAAGAAGAAATAAAGCCATGGTAGCCTAATTGGGATACTGCTTTTGTACTTTTTGTAGTGGGAGGACTCTACCGCAGAGTCCGCCTGGGGAAGTACCACACCTTTGCCAGTTATTCTACCGCCAAGCAGTAGTGCAAGCATTACTGTGTACCAATGAGCTCTTTGGAGTGTATGTACTGATGTAGATTTTCGGCAAAGAAAAACATCATGAAGAAACCAGCATTATTCCATTATTAAGAAATTCAATGGTGTATGTAATTCCACCAACCCTCAACGGGGCCAGCGTAGTGGACATGGCCCAATCGCTCTTCAAGGGTAGGCCTATGTCCAGCATTGGACAGGCTGATTATGCTGTGCTACAAGACACACCATTTATTTCTTTGGTTATCTTCAGCCAACCAATACTAGGTCATCTTAAGTATAAACACGTCACTCCTTCTAATATCAGTAACGTAGGACGTCACGTTTGCCGACCAGCCTGAATGTCCATCGCACCGTATGCACCATTTTCTTGCACCATTAATTGTGCAGATGCAACGAATTACTTTTGTTTGCTCCATTAATGGTGCAAACGCAACTAGCGTAACACCTCGTACCCTATACACCATTGACTTGCACCATCAATGGTGCAGATGCAACTGCTGTATTTATGCTATGTTTTTTATCTACGACCAGTAAAGCAAGGTGAAGTAGTTGTATTAATTTGAATGGTGTAATGTAAGTCAATGTCGCATAGGGTACGGGGTGTTACGCTAGTTGCGCGTTTGCACCATTAATGGAGCAAACAGAAGTCATTCGTTGCATCTGCACCAATAATGGTGCAAGTGAATAGTGCATTTTCTGTATCATTCTGGTCGGATCAGTTTTTCTCACGTTTCTTTTCGTTCACTACATACGATAGGTATACTTGTAACTGGTGAATCTTTAAGCATATTCAATATTTCTTCTCTAGTAGGTATATCTGAACTCTTCTTTGCTATTAAAGTTGTCTTTGACTTCTTGGTGACTTATATGATATGACGGGCCCAAATGACTAACCCATTACCACCCAGCTTATTAATACGCTGAGTTATGTCGGTGACCTAAAGTTCTCTGCGCTATTTACTTTAACATAATTATGTATTTACGCGTAGTGATAACTGGAAACTTGGGTTTTGGCGGGAACACGGAAAAATCATGTCGTTGCATTCTATTATTTTCTTAAACTAGAGTTTTTTCGCGAATTAATGATTAAAAATGGTGGTGTTTTATTCATTGAGTGTTGAATTACGTGCACGAGTGTGGGCAAGTGATATAATGTGGTGGAGCATGTCTTTTCGTGTTGTTTCCAAATCTCCGTAGAAGCTCATGGTAAAGTCGCCACAACTTTACTAGGGCATGACTTGGACTCGACTATGACTAACTTCGTGTGACTGGCTTTGAATTTTTTTTTTTAAAGAAGATAAGTAAGAAAAAAAAAACTGGAAACTTTACCAGAGATTAGAGATTTCGATAAATGCTCTGACTCTAACCACTTTGTCTAAAGCCTAACATTTTATTTGTAAATAAACTTAGAGCATTAGTCTCGTGGAATAAGCAATGAAGTGGATACCACTGGCAGCGCACTGGCCATGCACTGGCTCTGGGAGGAGCTTATTGCATAATTGCTATTAAATACTTGCTTTAGGATTGTATTCTTAGTGTTTGAAGATTAATTAATGCTTTTGAGAAGTTGAAACTATACTAAACCTGCCTGACTGCCTTCTAGCTCAGTTGGTAGCATACCTGCCTTCAGAGCTGTAGGGCGTGGGTTCGATCCCCATCCAGGGCAAACATTTATGTGACGAACATAGATGTTTGTTCTGTGTCTGGGTGAAGTATGTATACTAAGTATGTATTTACAAAAAAAAGGATATAAAATTCTATCAACTATCTGGTTCCATATTACAAGCTTTGCTTAGTTTTGGGGCTAGATGGCGCTGTATGAAAAATGTCCATCGATATTTATTTTTTATTTTAAACGCTTAAAGTTCCATAAAAACCGGTACCTATTGGCTGGAAACGATTTATTTAACATTTGTACTTTATATAATTTATTTGAGATAAATATTACAAAATTGGATTTTTAGCCCGCCACCGGTGACGCACGATTTTGAGCTAAGATTTTTCACATTATTTTGAGAACATGCTAATCTTAATTCATTACATTTTAAAATAGTGTTTTTAAAATATCAAAATTATAGGTATTACATATTTATGTTTTTTTTTTTTTTTTTTTTTTCACAGCACGTTTATTACTTGTTATACTAATAAACTTAATATATCTAAAACTTACTGTGTTTTTCATCTACTTTGCAAACTCTTATACTCGTAACAAGCCGTATTCGCGCAAACGCCGTACTTTTGCACTAACTCTTGTTCCGTTTCATACTAGACAAGACAGTTAAACTTTTTTCCCTCACCATACTAACCATGTCAAGACGTTTTCACCGTAATTGGTGTTTTTATACGTCCAGCGATTGTCCGGAGCCATTAGGAGAGCGGTCAGAATTAAAAAAAATCACACGTCTATTAAACTGATTAGATTCCTATACATAATTTATTGTCAAGTGGTGGAAGCCGGTCCTATGGTCGAGCACAATGCCCGCTAGAGAGAGATATACGCGAGTTTAGAGCGAGAGGGATGTAGTGGGCCTTGCAAGGTGATTTTAGTTGCGTAGACGCAAGCTTATAGACAGGTTGTTACGCACACATCTGCGTTTTGACATACGCGATGTTCGAAATCGCGGGGTGACACGCGTGACGTTTTAGGGATGAACTAAGGAAAGGACTAGCGGTAAAGTATATCGATGGATTTAAAGTACAAATTTGTGCAATATATTGAGACTTGAAACTGTGATTACTTTGACTACTTTTTGAAAGTGAACTAGTATGTATGTGCCAGTGAGTATGTGATTGACCTGTGCTGTTTTTGATGAGACTTTTTGTGAAGTGTGAGCGGGAGTTGTTCATCGGAGAATAAGGTATGTGCACCTGTTTTTCTCGAGAGTTAACTTGAAGGACTTTATTTTAAACATCGTCGTATCGGAGAGCGGATAGTGTGCAAATTAAACTTTTTGAATCAAGTTATTAAGATAACAATTTCGAAACCTATCTTCTCAATCAATAAAATTCTAGTTCTAACCCTACTAACTTTAGATTTTTGGCTGATAAAAATAACAAGATTGAAGAGTATATAATATTATTATGTAAACGTCACGTAAGCATTAGAAAATTCTGAAGTACATGTTACTAAACACCCGATTAAAAGTGTTCTCAGATCAGCTGATTCCTTAGTTATGTTGATTAATGAACAAAAACATTCAATTGAAAGAATCAGAAACTATGATAGTCGTTTCAAACAATTTACACATGAAAATAACAACAAAAAGCTATTAAAGATAAAATCTATGCTTAAACACCAACTAATTCTATTAAGGATAGAAAGCGATGGTATTACCAAAGATATAGCAATATTTACATACATGAGAACATTAAACAATTTTGTTTAATGCTTTCTAAAAAAGCAAAAATGCGCAAAGCTACCTTTTCTAATTCCGATTTCAGATTTTACAACTGCTAGAGCTGTGTATGAAATGTATGTGTGTTCTTAATATTTTTTAAAGTTTATGACCTATTAAATTTTTGTACAAAGTACGTACTCTCTAGTGTTAGGCTCAATCATCGTTTTACATAAGGTATATAAGTATAATGTCAGTATAATGTACAGTCAAATGCAAGCAAGAAATACTTTAAGTTTCATATATTTAAGATTTCATTGAAACAACAAGGTTTTTTTAAAACACTGTTTTAAACTATCACGGTTGTTTACTAAAGTTATATTATTATAGTTTAATATCGGGAGCTCATTTCACAACATAATCACGGTAAATATCCCGTTAATAATAATATAACTTTAAGGTTTTTTTACCTTTTAACTTTTTTCTTGAAATGGTCTATATTAGAGTTATTAGTTAAATACGGTCACTAGATCTCATCGGTGCCTATGTAGCAGTACTTTCTGCAGATTTCTAGCTACTCCATAATATATATATATATATATATATATATATATATATATATAGTAGAGCTGACGTAGATGCGCAAAGGGGAATAAAATCATTTTTTTTTATTTTTCCTACAAAGCAGTGAGCCAAAATTTTGATTGGTATTAGTTTCATGGGTGCTCAAGAAATTGGTGCACAAACGGAATATCCCGTATTTTTTTTGTGGAGCTTAGTTATTAAGCTTGATTGAAATCACACTTCACACTATTAATACTGCAAAAAATTATGATATTGCAAGTGTGACTATGTCAGTCTGACTTCTTCACGCATTAATGGCTTCAAAAAAAAACTAAACTTTTAGAAATACTAATAATAGTAAATCAACATTAATAACTTAGTACTTTTGACCCAGAACTCCTGTAGAATAGCAAATAAAACTTAATTAAGTCGCGAGTGAATCGGTTTTTTCTAGGCAAGCGTACTCCATCGTAGACTGCATCTTCGTTAAAAATCAGACGAGATGCCAGTCAAACGCAAACCTATTAACAAAAAAAACAAAAACTCATGATAAAATAAATAAATAAATGTACACATTTACCTATATTATTAGTAAGCATAATCAGCAGTTTTAATAGTCCACTACTGGACTTAGGCCTACCTTAAAAGAGCCATTGGGCCATTAGTGGATAACCACTACAACCCAGTTGCAATTTCGTGGATTCACACTCGTCATTGGATTTCTGATACAGAACATATATTTTTATTATATAAAAATCATTTGCCCTGCGTTAGTCTCGCAAAAACTTTTTTCTGACCCTTTAGGTTGGTTAAAAAAAGCATTTGGGTGGTACTTATTTCTCTAACAGCACCTAGTACAACATTTTTAACAACATTTCAACAGTCAATTCAATTTCATTTCATTTATTTTTTTCAACCTTTTGTCTATTAGGGGAATTTTATGCTCAGTGCTATTTTAATGGGTATTCAGGAAATGGGTGCGTAAACGGGAATACCCCCGATGTTTACCGGGCCAGCTAGTTTATTTTGAAATGGTAGGACTATACTGCCGAGTTCGTCTGGGGAAGTAACACACCTTTGTCAGTTATTCAACCGCCAAGAAGTAGTGTGCAAGCATTGCTGTGTTCCGGTTTGAAGGGTAACGCTACCAGAGAAATTACTGGGTATGAAGAGATTTAACATCTAACATCTCATAGCGACGAGCGCAGTGCAGTGCGGCGCAGGATTGTGTTTACAAGTTAATAATTCTGGCACTGCTACTGTTAGTGGCAGGCGTGACGCTTACCACCAAGCGAACGTCTTGCTCGTCTCATCACATGATACTTATAAAAAAAATATGCAAACCTAAAAAGTTAAGCTACTGTAGACAAGCAGAATTTTTGCTATTTCTATAATTATGATATACACATATATAAACATAAAACAAGGTCTTTTGTTACAACCTGTCTCCCGACCGCCTGACTATTGAAGCGCAGTGATTCCGTAACCGACCACTGCTGACGGTGAGGTGTCAGATGAAAGCTACTTCAACAAATGTCTTGTTTTCACTACATCTTCTATGTATTTTTGACCTGTTTATCAATAAGTTTGATATTTAGTTGAACGATGACTACGTTTCCGCGTTGAATTGCTAAAGAATTTTCTTGCGCGAGGAATGAGCCAGCTCTCTTGTCACCAGTGGCATCGACTAGACGACGAGAAATAATATTGAAGTTACTAACCATTACATAATTAGTTTATTAGTATTTAATTACTAATCCGTGGTAACATAGCTGGGAGATCGCTCAACTCGAACACGTGAGGCTGCTGGTTCAAATCCCGGGAACGTACCAATGAGTTATATGAAATTTATGTACGAATTCATACAACAGGCTCTTCGGTGAAGGATAACTTCGTGAGGAAACCCGCATTAAGTATGTGTCTTATATACATTTTATCTCAATCGTTTTAGTAGTTTGGTAATCAAAATAACTGGAAAAAATATGTGTTCCAGGTAAAATAAATTGAATTCAATTGTTAAAAAAACAAAGATATGTAAATTTTTTGATATAATAAATATTGAGTTATTATATATCGTGACGTAAGATTATTTTCATCACACTTGCTCGTAAAGTGGATCTTATTACATCGGTTTTAGGCTCATAATCCAAGCTATTACGCACGCGTGCTTTTTACTTTACATTACGGCACTAGCGCAACCCGGTAAAGTCAAGTTTGTACGTGACTGCAATTAGACGTATGTATACGAAGCACTCTTAATATAGCCGGGTAATACTTACAGTTTTTTGTAATACCAACAAAGAGTTCTTATGCCACTGAAGTAAATGTCAACCTGCGCGCGCATTGCTGGTTTGGGCGCCATTTTCCGCAAATGTTTGTTGACGTTTTCGCTGTATGGTTGATTATTATCAAAAAAGTTTGTTTTTTCCTCGCAAGTGTGATGAAAGCAATCGTATGAAACTCTTGTGCTATGTTAGTCATTACACTCTCGTCGTCCTTATCGCATAATACCGCCTCTAGTTTAATGACCAACATAGCACACTTGTATCATAATGTACTATTTATCCCGGACAAACAAATGGTGTGAGGTTGTCGCCGCAGGTGAATCCGCCCGCAGCAAGTCGTTATGGTTCAAATATCATTGACATTGCCAAGTTCTGATCGTTTTAAGTTATGACGACAGCTGAATTTATTTGGTATACTTAAGCAATATAACACTTATAGGTCATTACAATAGTCTCTAATATTGAGTGATGACATGAAACAACTTTAATTAATATGGATGTAAGAGGCGATTTTTTATTTTTTTTTCTGTGTTTTGTTAATATCTTTATTGTAAAAAAAACATTTCGAAATCTGGTGTGGTCACACTTATTTATTCATCAAATAAATTATAGTTTTTTTTACCAGAATATAAATGACTGAATCAAAACTACTCCTTGTCGTAGTAATTTAATTTACTAGCACATAAAATACATCCAAGAATTATTATAAAAAAAAGTATAATTATAAAACTTTACGAAGAACTTAATTATATTATTCGGGGAAATTCCAACTATAATGAGATCACTACTTAATTAATCATTCTGATATTGAATAAGAAAGCTATAAAACAGTTATAGACTAAAATCGATAAAAAGCACATTAAAATGTCGATAAAACAATAATTTTATTTTTCTACTTGTAACTTGATCTTTCAAAACGAGGTGGCGAACGCGTTGATGTCTTTTCTTCGCAGATTTAAGACCGACGGCAAAAACATGTAAAACTCACAAAAAAAAACTGTAATATGCTTCACATTAGTTAATAGACAATAGACAATATTTTATTTGTAGAAAAAACACATTTTGTACACAAGACAAGACAATATAAACTCATAACAAATTTAAACAATAATATAAATAGATATATTTTAATAGATTAATCATTACAAAAAAATATTTTTTTTATTCCGCGAAATAAAGTTTGTGCATATCCACAAAAACATTACAAGAAAATGCTTATTACCTATATAAAATTACAGTTTATATTAAGTAAAAAAGTGACAATACGACCATATGCTAGCCTAATGATAAGCGACAAGCGTGTTCATAACAATTTAACAATAATTATATAAACTTTTAAACTTTCGCGATTTGAACACATAATTCGAAGAAAATAAAAAAATAATTGTTTTATACTAAATATTCAAATATTCCTAAAAAATATATTTGATACAATAACTTATTTTTTAGGTTACTATATTTGCTTCTGTTTAATTATAGATATGCTGTGTTGTAATTTATTTCACGTAGAAAACAGTTCTGCTCAATAGCTTAATTCACTATGATACTTTCAATCACTAGCAATCTTACTTTGACTTGCTATTTTAAGCCTATGTAGTCTACACCTATAATTTTGATGACATTTAGCTAGCAGCAGACTAGACAGGGCAGTTACCCTGTCTCCATTCGTACGCAATGACGTAAATCATGTTGGTGTGCTTAATAAATAAATAAATAAATATTTACACGATTAAGTCCTATGTGTTTAACATTACTAATTTACTAAACTTATTCTATTATTTTTCATACACGTACGATAAAGTTGTATATAAAAAACGAAGACACCATTGCTTATCCGTCGGTCGGGCAAAGATATGAACCAACCCGAGATGGACTGAAAAACTGTTCTAATTCTTTCAATTGGCTTTTAAACTATACAAAGATAGAATTTTACTCAGTTTCAAGAAACGAGCTAACCTCGGAGCAAGCGCGCTGCCTCGTTTACAAATTACTCTCCCTTACACGAAATAAAATGAATAAATAGGAAAACAAATATTGAATCCGGCGCTTTACAGTTAAGCTGCGCGACCACTGCGTCGGCATCGGAGTGGACGGAGCAGACGGATTTGTTAATTTGTATTAATCTTACCAGTATTTCTGCCTATGACGTCACCCATAGCGAACGCGCCGTTTGGAAGATACTGATATTTCTGCCTATGCCATCATCCGCAGTCAACGCGCCATTCGTATATCGAGAATGCCGATGCAAAATCCGAATGTAGTGGACGCACGCTATCAGCGATTTTGACGCAGATGCACAGCTTTGCGGTGTGGTCATGCTTCTGTTTTTATTTATCTGATAGCGCGTCAGAGAAGTGATTTGTGTCAAATTTGCACAAAGCTTCGTTATCACCTAGTTCTTATCAGTACTCATATACTTATTCTTATCACGGTAATATGTACATTGTAGACGTACTTTGTACTTGGTAAAAACGGAGATAAAGCTCTCAGGCTCGATTCCCAGCCAGACAAGATGAGATGTTTTTTTTTTAGACTTCTGCTGTCAGCCTCTACAGCGTCACCGGACTTTAGGCAAGCGCAAATGGCGCTAAACTTAGCTTAGGTTATAGGTGACTAGCTCAAGGGCAACTCACACGGCATGGACCACGGCTTGGCCGTCGCTGAAGTGGGGTCAGACTTGCCCTGGCACCCCAGAGGGGTGTACCCTGGGGCCCTAGTAGGTTGATCTGGTTGACTATTTCGAGAGAATCTAACTGATCGTCTAACAGATCTGGGGAGTCCTAGACCTCGCCGCGTGTGTGTTTGTGTGGAGAGATGAATTTAAATACCAAGTCCGAAACTGGATGTTAGTTAGGTGGTAGTGGATCTTTGTGATGTTCCTGCTCAATAGCTTCCCCGATACACGAAATCCCAGAGATGTGAGTAGCGTTGTTTTTAAATGTGTTTTCGAGCTGAATTTTTTTGGGCAAATCTCATTTGGATAGTTTTCGATACATATTAGTTTTTATTTATTTATTAGTTATTTTTATTTAGTTTTTTGAGGAATTATGATAGAATGTTAAGACAATTGACATTATTTGAATATTAAATAAAATGGCCGTAGTATCCTAATCGGGAGACTACTCAATTTAAAATCCTGAGGTTGCAGGTTCAAACCCAAGCTCGTAACAATGAGATCTTTGGAGTTTATATACGGATTTTCGTAACACTGGCTTTTCGGTGAAGAAAAACATCATGAGGGATACTGCATACGTCCAGCGAAGAAATTCAATGACGTAGGTATGTGAATCCACCAACCCGCAACTGGGCCAGCGTGGTGGACATGACCCAATCGCCCGTCGAAGGTAGGCCTAAGTCCAGCCAGTGGACTATAGAAAAGGCTGAATATGCTAAGCATGCTTATGCTAAAAATTAAATCGATTCCTTAAACCTATGCCAACATACATAATACATGGACTAAGCCTAGCATAATAAACATTGATAAAGCTATTTCTTATCGGTCGGAAACACGATAAAAATGCGACACGACTTATTTACGATGGAAACATATTTATCAAGAATTTAGGCTTACTGAGTTTCTAAGCGATATGTTTCGTTTAATTTATGGCCAGAAAAAGCATAAATAGCTACGTTTAAGTGAGCAATTTATACACTTTTTGTTATACTTAATTGAGCACAATCGCCTAAGAATAATTTGTTTTCTGTAAATATAAATACTTTTACTAACTTCTTCATCAGCCTATTAGATGTCCACTACTGGACGAAAGCCTCTCCCATAATAGGGAGAAGTTGCCATAATCCCCACGGCTTGGGGATCGCAGTGTGTTACCACCGTTAACTTAGAGGACGCTGCTGCCCGCCCTCCGGTGGTGTTGGATGCAGTTTTAGGACATACCCAGGTCCTAACTAACTAACTTACTTTGTTTTAATAAATTACTGGCTTACTATGGCTTACATTACTTTTTACAGGCTTTTTTCTAGTGACATAAAAATGCATAAAAGGATAAGTTCTTAAAATGGTTGACGTTTTATTCGTTAAGTGCTGATTTACGCGCACGAGAGTGGCCAAATCGTATAATGTGGAGAAACATGTCTTTTTGTGTTGTTTACAAAATTCCGAAGAAGCTTGTAGTAAAGTTGCTTGCTTTACTAGGGCCTGACTGGACTTGACTGTGACTTACATGTGTAACTTTAACTGTGACCAAGACTCATTTGACTAGAAATTCATCTAAACATAAAATATTTAAATACTGGCAAATGCATAAAGTGCGACGCCATAATCGTCTTAAGAGGAAAAGAGAAGAAGAGACTTTTTTTGGGAAAGCCTTGCTATGTTTCAGTAACAATCATATTTCTTGATATCATCTATATCTTGATTCATGCCTTGTATTCTTTTTAGTCTATATTTAAATTTTTGTGCATGAAAAGACTATCGGCCTGCCGCGTAATTTATTATTTTTAAAACAGCCGAGGTTTAGATACATTTTTACCATTGGCACTCGAAAAAGGGCATTCGATTAATCTTTAACAGTGAATGAAAATTTTAGTAATTCAGTGAATAACAACTATTGTAATTATGTAAAAAAACGTGCTGAAAGTACCTACTGGCTAAATTGCTAATCTGTGGCTAAATTGAGCTATTCTGTTGCGCTATACAATTAAACTATTACTACAATTACACTTTTTTTTTTGCTGTTGTTAAAAGTAGAGAACCAATACACAACTCGTGAAAAAAAACATCTCGATCTTTGTATCTTTCGCTCCACTCAATATCTCTAGAATTTCAGCGCTCGGGATCCAACTTAGTCCAACGAATTAGGTTTTTTTCCACTAACTGATAATCTACTATTACTACCTACGAGTATTATATTTATTTATTAAGGTGTACATAACAGAATACAGTTTTGTATTTAATCATAGAAGTATTTGAACTGTTTTTTTTATATTTGTTTATTTTAAAAGTATAGTAAGTAAGTAGTATCTGATTCATAGTACAAGCTATGCTTAGTTTGGGGCTAGATGGCGCTGTGTGAAATGTCCACAAATATTGATTATTTGTTTCAAAGAATTTAATGTTTTTGTTACTTAATATCAAAATTGGGTAAAACAAAAAATCAAAGCGTAGTAATCAATTACTCACTAACTTTGTTCTTTCTCTGGCTTATTTGGTAAGTAATATTAAAGTTTTTTTTTCGAACATAATTGGTCGATTTTGTAAATTTGCACGATTTTTCACATATTTGAACACCTCGAGTACAACGGAAATGCTTAAAGTAACACACCAGTGTGGTTACGGTAATCATGCGCCATTTTATTTGCATGTTTTTGGAATCCGTGCATTTTGGAACTGCATTTTGGAACGAGTTTCTTTATTGTTAAAACTCGTTGTTTTTGCGATTCTGGATGTCTCTACATTGTTGCGAATGTTGAAATGACTTAAATTAACTATATACAGAGGTTATTGATATTATACGTACTTATATTGGTACAATAATGTTACAGTTTAGATTATACTTGGAATTGAATATAAGTTTAAATTATATTCGCTAAATAAAGAAAGTTTTTGATTGTTAATTTTTTTTCTTTTTACTTTACTATTTTTGAGTGAATTGCGCTAGTACGAAGCGTAGTAGTTACCTTATATAATGCTAGTTGTACTAAGCATTGTTTTATTTTTAAACGACTTTAAAAAGGAGGTTTGGTTCGCCTGTATGGTGCAATTTTTTTTAAATTGTTGTATGTTACGCGATTACTGCGCCAATTATGAGCTGGTTTTGCTGATATATTTTATATTAGAAATTTTTTTTGTTAGGTAGGCGATTTTTTAGAGGTAGACCATACACATTTTATCGAAATCGGTTCAGTAGTTTAGTTTCTAAATCAAAATTACTGGAAATATGAAGATGTCATACAGGTAGTCAAAATTGAAGTCGGTTGTTTTTTTAAAGCGTACTATGTTTTTGTAGTTCATCGTCATTATAAGCCTTTGATTCATCATCATCATCATCATCAGCCCCGAGTCGTCCTCTGCTGAATGAAGGACCGCCACACTGTACGACACCCTGCCATTTGCATCCACCGGTTGCCCGCGACTTTTACAATGTCATCGCTCCACCTAGTGAGAGGCCTTCCTACGCTGCGTCTTCCGGTTCGCGGTCGCCACTCAAGAACCTTTGATTGATCAGCCTTTGATTAAAGAGAGCTAAATTCTCCAAGTTATCGGCATTTTCTTGTCCACTGCTAGACGTAGGTCTATCCACTAAGCCGAGTCGGCAGCTCTTTGCGACTTTACTTACTTTTTACTTAGTGCTTTACCTTTTTAAATATTAATCTAGAAGTGACCAAACCGTATTTGAATACGTGGTCGTGGTTAAAACATTGCCACAAAGGGAATACTTTAGATCTAAAAAATCAGTTCTTAAAATAAATACGTGAATCTCAACGTTATCGGAGTTTCAATTTGAGTGCTATAATAGAAAGAAACAAAAAAGACTGTTCACGCAAAACGGAACGCGAAGAGGCGGCACGCAAGCGCCTGCTCCCTGCTCCTGTTTTAGTTTTTTAATTTAACTTTTTTCAACAGAAGTTGATGCATTGTGAATGTCTGTGTTTTTCTGGTTCGAGAAGATTAAAATATTTTTGTAATAACTGGTTGGTAATCGTAACCATCTACCCAACCAATACACTTGAATGCTTTTTTTTGATCTTCTGTTTTTTCTGTTCTCTATCATTCTGTTTTTTGCGAGTGTGAAGTAAAGAGGTATCAATGTATCGATTAGATCTACATAATTGAGCACAAACCCGAAGGAATTTAGTTGCGGGAAGCAAAACTGCGTGTTACAGTTTATAAGGAAGAGAAAAGCGCCACCGTTGCGCCATCATCATTATCAGCCCGTAATCGTTTATTGCTGAGCATAGGCGTCTCTTCTCGTCTCGGTTCTATTCTAATCGTATCTAAGGTGAACCTGAAGTCTCCTAATTTTTGAGCAGTGCGAATGAATACAAAATTTACAGTTCATGCGAAAGACTCAATAATGAGGTCTGGATTGAACTGTGCAATAACGGTCGCCAATGTAATTTTATAGTGCACCTAAAGTCAACTAGTAGTTTCAGCATACTGAGACCTTGCGACTCTCACATGTTTCTAGCCCCTTGACCAATTTGGCTCATATTCGTCTAGATAATTGTATTTATAAGAATTATATTCTTACAGAATTTCATAAAGATCGCGTCAACGGTTCGCAAGTTATCGTCCAACAAATAGACAGGGTGTTAGTTTGAACACCGTTATCCTTCTAGGATATCATTGTACTCTTCATTATGAACAACTTTTACTATGGGGCCAAACCTGAAATTACGAAAAAAAACAGCTGTTCCATACAAAAAGGTTCATCGATCTTGGACAAAATGTATGGAACAGCTGTTTTTTATTCGTGATATCAGAGTTGGCTATAACTATATAAGTTGGTTGGTTATAATGATATCCTAGAAGGATAACGGTGTTCAAACTAACACCCGGTATTTACAAACCCTGACTTACACCTTAGACTCTAAGACCTTCGCTTCGGTCAACTATTTTCGGGTAGTGCCGTGCCATCAAGATAAATATAATATCTTGCCCAAAACTAAGCAAAGCTTGTACTATGGGAACCAAGCAGCTGATAGAATACTTATATACTTTTTTTGTAAACATTGTACATACGTTTTAATGAATACAACACCCAACTAGAGAACAAAAAACTATGTTCGTCACAAAAATGCTTGTCCTGGGTGGGAATCGAACCCACGCCCTACAGCTCTGAAGGCAGACTACTACACACCAACTGAGCTATAAGGCAGTCTACTACGCTTACTAGTTAATTGTAGATTCTTGTATTTTCTATTCACACTTTACTTTCACAAACCTAGCATTTATTGGATTGAGAACCTTCGGTATAATGTTACAAATCGGCTTTTCCGTAAGTCCCATTAGTACAAAAGCTTGCTCGTAACTCACTCTTGGCATCCCTGAAGACCTTTCACCTATTACCGCATACATTTCTCATACATGAATTGATTTGCATGTGTGCGAGTGTAAGTGGGACCTAAGACTCACTCTATCATGAGTACACTATCTCTATCATAACTCTATTAAGTGTGATATGAAATGAGGAAAATAAAATAAATAAACTACAACAGTTTGTGTGAAAATAAAGGTAAAGGGTATGTTTATTTACAAATAAAATACAATTATACACTAAAATTAAATTATAACTAACTAACAACTAAATAAAACCTACCTAGTAAAAACAAACCCTACATAATAAAAATACAAAACTTAAAATTTAAACTAAAAGCCCCGTAGATGATGGAAAGGTGGCCAGAATGCTGGCGGCATTGCCACGTTGGATGGCAATGCTAAGTTTTTGACCAAAATATACGCTAGCATTCCGGTCACCTGACACCTCGACTAAACGTTTCGCCAGGTCCCTATATAAGACATGTGCTGCCGGCCCCCAAGGTCCCAAAGTCTCTACCCCAAACGGCACAAACATGTACAATCTGTCTAAATACCCATATTTGTGCCGTTTGAGGTAAAGTAATTAGCTGAGGATTACTTTTAATGAGAAACCCATTTGTTATCTCTGTCCGAGGACAGAAATTTGATTTGAAAATGTCCAATATATTCGTGAAATACCCACTCTTTACAACATTTATATTGGATACAGTATCGTTGATAATCTACCAGTTTCCTTCAAGTAAATTACACAAAGAAAACCAACTAATATTATAAATGCGAAAGTTTGTCGGTTTGTGTGTATGTATGTTTGTTACCCCTTCACGCTGTAACGGCTAAACGGATTTGAATGCAATTTGGTATAGAGGTAGCTTATATCTTGGAATAAAACATAAGCAATTTTTTAATTCTAAAAATCACGGATGAAACGGCGGGGCGCAGCTAGTATTCAATATTACAAAGATATTAGGGGTAGCTCTGAGTGCCATTGAATAAACAAGCAAAACCTTTCTAATTATTGTAATCAGTTAACGACATCGCATTCAAAACTTATAAAATTGGAATAGGAATGGAATTTTCTGAATATTACAACTGATAAATGTATCATTAAAAACAATTGAAACGAAGCCAAAGAAAAGGAGGCTATAAAAATTTGTATGTTAAATATACCTACTAGCTATTTTTTATAAATACATTTTAATACATCTATATACCGGTTGTCTATTCTCAGGAAAACGTTTAGCCCTGTCAAAGGGCTTATAGTAACTTGAACTGTCATTAGGGCAGCCCACTTAGTTTAGACGAATTCGATTAATTAATGCGCGATTCAACTCCGGTAATAAACATCATTGCTGTACTCGATAACTCGATAGAAAGGTACTCGAAATCTTACGCTTAGGATAGCGGGTTTAAACACCAATGTAATAAACACTTTAATAACTTAGAACTTAGACACAGTTTTAATTTATCTCGACGTTATAGGAGACGTTTAAATATGAGCGTTTTCAAAGATTTATTTATATAAGAGCCGCCTTAAAAGTAGTCTACGCGATCAAAATATAAGTAAGCATGATTAATTATCATTCCAAATAAAGATTACGAGTAAAATTGCTAAATGTTACTTAAAATAAAACATTATTTTTGATCACGCCATTTCCCGATGGGATAGGCTACATCTGTCCGCTTGCAGCAAACTTGCCATATATCTATTGCTTCTTCAACTATAACGAGCGGAAACATCTAATGTCTTACAATACTTTCTTCGCAAAATCTACATGCCAATAACTACGCTGACTACGATACTAAGCGTCTTATGCATAAAGTACATAATTTCAAACCTAGTTTTGTCTTCTTTTTTTAAACTAGTAAGGTTTGGCAGTTTACACATAGCCAACACCAGAAATATAATAAAAAAAAGAAAGAAAAAAAAAGAAAAGAAGCGGGAACTTGGAAGGCTGGCGCGCTCGGGAGGGTTGGATAAATTATATTGTGAAAGAACGAACGTTATTGAGGAGATATTGAAATATAGTTAGCTGTACGACAATATTATTGTAGTTTCACTTGCCGAATTTACATCCTCAAATCCGTTTAAGCGTTTTATGCATGTGACGGTAAGTTTCTAATATAACATACAAAACGCCTAACTTTTTAATTTAAAAACCTATCAAATATTTTATACTCGCACTATAAATTATAACGCCAAACATTTACAATATTCTGTGACTTTGTATTAATTACAAATAATACATCATATATCATGTCGCTTAATCCTTTCTCAATTTACAGCTATATTATTGTGATCGTAAACACGGTTGTAGGTTGTAAAATATTTGATTTCACCGCAGTGAGATGACTTGGTTACATTTTATACGTCTAAGTTTCTCGTAACAATTATTTTTTGTAAGATTTTCTCTGAATCTAAAAAGTTAAAAACTGACTTGTAATGTAAACTAATATAATATAGCCTATGCTACCCTAACCTAACCTAACTATAGACCTGGGTATGTCCTAAAACTGCATCCAGAACCACCGGAGGATGGGCAGCAGGGTCCTCTTAGTTATCGGTGGTGAGCATTCCGCGATCACCAAGCCGCCTGCCAAGCGTGGGGATTATGGTAACACTTCCCTATTTAGGAGGAGGCCTTCGGAGCAGCGAACGTCTTCGGCTGATGACATAAACTATTATAAAAACAAGCTATATAAATTACAATTATATGGAATTAGTTGTTGTTGTTGTTAGTTGTTGGAAACGTGAGTATTCCCGTATAAATAAAACAAAAATGTGTCAAAACCACGTCAGTTTTCATAATAGAATTAGTTGTAATATCCCAAATATTACACTTGGATATTAAACTAAGAAAAGCTAGATTACAATATTACTAATCGTGGATCTTTTATTTATGTTTGATACACCTAATCAAAAATTATATTATTAGACGGTGTAACCAAAATTAATGTAATATATTCATTTTAGGCTTGGTAATAAAACGTTTTTTTCTTTGTTTAAATAGTTGAACAACAACAAATTTGAAAGAAAAAAAACAGCTACCGTCCACTCCTTAATGGGAGGTTTTCTGACAGCTACGGAACGTAGTTCTACACCTAAAGATAGATGGCGCTGACGTGACATGGTTCTCCTTATTTCGCATTTGTTTAGTGAACAAGCAAACACACTACTTACTAATTACTAAGCCGCACTTACTAATTTGTGTTATAGAAGAACAAAAGCATAGGAATACCATGGGCAAAAAAACTTTGTAAGACAAACAAAAAAAAACTTGTCAGAACTGATGTAAACGAAATAAACTTTATTTTTATTTTTACCTTTTGACTTTGCTTCATTCATTCAAAATCTTCAGTACCACAGACTAAGTAGTGATAGTGATTCCATTCAGAATCATGTCTTATCAACGCCATCTAACGGATATTTATGAACTTTAATTGTAAGGTATATACAACCTAGCAAAATACGTAAAATATAAAAAAGATGATAAAATAACAATAATACAACATTGCGGAAAATAAGCAATTAAGTATTACTTTGTGTAATTTATAACTTAGAACCTCTATTAAATTAAACAGTTTATATTTGTAACCTCACGCTGATGTAATATAAAATATAGTATTACGTAACACGGCTAGTAATTGAAGAAGTATTGAACCCATAAAACGTACGATTATAAAACGCATCAGATATAAATTTAATTTAATAGTAAAAGGTGCTTTATTAAGCCCAAACCTGAATTGTTATATAACGGACAATTCTGGAGACTTTACATCAATGTATCGTCGCTTTGGTGGTGAAGAGAGCTAATTGCAAAACATTGATTAACACTAACACAAAATAGTCCGCCTGGGGAAGTACCACACCTTTGCCAGTTATTCAAACGCCAAGCAGTAGTGTGCAAGCATGACGGTGTTTAGGTTTGAAGGGCAATTTAACCAGAGTATACTTACTGGGCATGAAGAGATTTCCCATCTACAGTGTGCAGTGCAGTGCAGCGCAGGATTTTGTTCGCTGGTTCAGAATTCTGGCACTGTTACTGTTATGGGCAGGCGTGACGCTTACCATCAGGCAATCGTCTCGCTCGTGTTTTCACTCAATTCCAAAAAAAATGTGTTTATAGGTAGCAAGGTTGTAAGCGTAGCGTGGTTGCAGTGTGGCGGTCTAAGGGGGAGGCATTCGTTCAGCAGTGGATGTCTCCGGGCGGATGATGTGAAGGTTGTAAGCTACCTCTGTACCCATTTTCATCCAAATCCGTTCAGCCATTTTTGCGTGATTAAGTAACAAGCACTAGCAGGAAGTAGGATAGTAGGATGAATGTAATACTGATCATACATTTTGGTAATGAATTATTGTGTATTACGTGAGTTAAGAGGAAATTCGGTCTGATATTTCTCCATACAAATGTATTACCCTATTTTCTTTCTGGATAATGCCTCTTGTCTAGAGCAATAATATTTTTTTATAACATCTGGGACTACTGTGTAGACAAAAATGTATTCAAATTTTTTTAAGGTTGTATTTTCTTTGGCAATAAGTTGCTGCAAAAAAGGAAATGACAGAATCTTGTCTACAATAGACCTAGATGTTATAAAAAAAAATTGCTCTAATGTCATTATAAAGGACGAAAGCAGGGGAATACATTTTAATAGTAAATCGCAGACCAGATTCCTTCTTAATTCTGATTTTAATGTGACTGGTAATGTTATGATTACAAACCAGTACAGCAGTACTTTTTGCACTTGTAAACTGCCATATAAGGGCGCGTATCCACTGGCTGCTAAACCAATGATTGTTGACTGACGTTTGCTATGTGCACTACGCCTTATGCCAACAGGAAATTGAATACGATGAGTTGAGCAAAGTTGTTTAATCAAAACTGGTATAGACACGAAATGAAATCTTTCGGAATGTTTGTATGGGAACTCAATATGTCACAATTACTGGTACATAGCTTAGCTTATTAGCAGAGCAGACTAAAGGCCGTCACAGACGACGAAGATCCTGTTCGTAAAAAAACACCCAAGCCTATTTAGTTCCAATAAAAATCCCCGAAGACAAAACCAACTCGCAACACCGGAACCGAAATTAGAAATAGTCAGGAAGGGACCAGAGTATATGCTAATCAAAATATATAATGCAGCCCCAAATAACATAAAAAATTAGCCTAATGAAAAAAAATATCCACAGCAAGCTTAAAGCTAAAAAGCAAAGCTTTAAGGGAACGAAATAAATCATAGTATTTTTTTTAAAAAGCGTCGTGGCTTAGCTTGTCTAGGTGATTCTAAATGATCACCGATGTTAAGAAACGGACGGTTCGGTCAGTCTTCGGATGGGTGACCGAGAGTGGTATTTATTTCTGATTGCTACCGTGGATCGGATGACACCTTAAATTGTTGGTCCCGGTTGTTTGCTCTAGTTTCTATAACAACAATCATCAGCCATGTCAGAGGCCTTCGGGCGGCACATTAACTCTGACTAGGGCTGGCCACTCAGCCTATACGAACATAATTACTTTTTTAAAAAGACAGACAGGCACAAACAACCATCTATGTTCGTTACATAAAATGTTTGACCTGGGTAGGAATCGAACTTACGGCCTACCTCTAAAGACAGAAATAGTACCAACTGAGCTATAAGGCAGGTTTATATTATACTCAGGTCATATTCTTAAAGCATGTTATCTGCCATAGTAAGAGTATTTCTAACAGAATCTCACCAATACGTTTAATAGTTTATTAATGTACAAGTGAAATAACCACCTTTTACCTAATGGTGAACGTCCGGACGTCGGGTCGCCGGGTCGAAATGTTCTGAAACAAAGTATTGATTAACTTAGATGGTAACCGACTACCACAGAGATAACATTCTATGAAGATGCGTTTGTTATTGTTGGGGTTTTCCCGCTATATGTTAATTTGGAAGTCTTCAAGTCGCGAGTGAGTCGGTTTATTTTGGGTAAGCTTGCTTCTTTACTTAACTTCAGGCAAGTTAGCAGCCAAAAGCAAGGCTTGACACTGAATAAGTCCTATTAATAACAAATAATAATAAATGTTTATTCATACAAATTTGTTACAAATACAGACAATGGACCAGGGACACTTTTCAAGCGAAGTAGCCTGTTTTAAGAGTCGTTGCTCTTCCCTTATATAGAACGTTTAACTATGGATGTAAAGAACATCGAATCTAGCTATTCTTAGTCCTATTGAAGCTACTACATGCTCAAATAATGTTTGGCTTTACATTTGTATGTAAGTAACCAAATGCTAATGTAATAATTTTGCAATGTATTTTATTATAGCCATTTTCAACGGATTTCTAAAAAGGAGGTTCTCAATTCAACTGTATGTTTTTTTTAATGTATGATACGCGAGTACTCCGCCAATTTTGAATTGATTTTGATGATTTTTGTTTGGTAAGTAATACTTTAGAGGCGGTCCCATATAAATTTTAACGAAATCGGTTTAGTATTTGGTTTTAAAATCAAAATTACTAGAAAATATGAAGATGTTATCCAGGTATTTGAAGATGAAGTCGGTTGTATATTTTTTTAAAGCATTTTATATTATTGTAGTCACAGGTAGTTGTGTCATTTAGAAAGTTGATATTTTAATAGCACTGCAGACAAATTGTGATTGTATATAGTTTACGGCTGCATATAAAATGTGCATATACGACTCAAGCACAGAGTCTTATAGCATCTCTACAGCATATTATAATCTGTGCCGGCAATGGAGAGGTAGTCGTTTATCTAGTTACGTTGTAACAGCTGAGAAGTTTGTTGATAGTGAAATTTGTAGTCAAATTAATATTTTGAATGCAAAAGTTTGTGTGTGTTAATGTGAGTAAGTTTCATAGTTGTCATATAATCTTTAAATTATATTATTACTTTATTTTATTAGCTCCCATTTTGCAAATTGGCGCACAGGATGGCTTGTGCTTTGCTCCATAAAATATATCAGGAACCAACATAAAATGTTGGTGTGAAATTAATTATCAAAATTGTATTTAAATAACAAATTAGGATTTTTTAAGCATTTATTTTGGAATTGTAAACTAGTAATAAAATTAGTTTCAAATTTAGAATCTATCGGATAGCTTTATACAAAATATTTGGTTATCTGTTGGAAGCCGTATTACGACATGACGTCATATACGCTGACTCGCTCGCACTCGAAGAATTCTTCCATAAGCGAGAAAGAGAAGCTAGATCGAGGAGACCATTTTGAAATATAGACATTCACGTCGGAGCCGCCGTTGCGCGTGTTACGGGGTGAATCACCTTTTGGATTTTTTTACATCTTTTTGAGAAGAGAATGACCTGAGGGAGCCAACGCCGATCCCGCAGGGGACACCAGGTCCATATTTCCGTCTGAGATGACGTAAAACTCCAACTTTCAAGAATTATTTTGTGACGCGCCATGCGGTCACCAAACTAAGGAACTCGAGCGAAATTCTCATTTGAAGCTTTGAAGACAAGGCAATGTCATTTCACTGGAGGAGCTCCATGAAGCGTTCGAGAATCGGATGATCCTGCAGAAGACACCATCAGCAAAGGATCCATCAGATAACCTCCTTTCATCTATTTTATTTTCCCAATTTTTCTCGTTGCCGTCATCCATTGGACTATCGCCATCAGCGTTTTAATATTAATATTGTATTAGGACTTATCAAAATAGTAAACGCATTGTAACCTCAAATAATCTTTTGTTCTTTTTTCTCCCATATATCTTTAGCACAAGATAGATAGGTAAATTATAAATCATCAATTTCATTTTCAACAAGAGGCCCCCTGTACTCCAGAGGTCTGATGTTTCGTGACTGATACGTATCCAGGAACCCTAACTTTTTGTTTTATTTTTTTGTTATTTGTTTTGTCTTTCTTTGTCAAATCACAAATTTCTTATGACAAATGGCGCCCGAACAATTATTTACTTAGAATTTAACTTAAAAACAAACCAATTTTATCTTGTGCAAAGGTGTATGTTGGAATTTATAAACAAAAGATTACAATTTAATCTACTGTAGAAGTAGGTATTTTCACAATTGTGTTATTGAATTTGTGTAACAATTTTTCTTGTAAAGATGTATAGTACACCGTCTGTTGACCGTAAGTTAACAGCGGAGCAAACGTCAGATTCACCTCAACCAGAACTCCAAAATTCACAGAGCTTAATAGATATACCTGTTTCAGATTCAGAAGAAATGAATTATGTCAATACCGATGTGAGGATGGCTCAAGGAACAATCCAGTCGCCATTATGCAAAAATATCCACACAAATCCTAGCACTAGTGTTATAGATCCAGCCACAGACGGTGACAAGTATATTCCATTTATGAAACAAAGGCACTCGACACAAAACAGTCATGTACCAGTCACCCAGGTAACATATGCAATTAATAACAGTTACAACTCCAATTTGAAGTCCTGGGGACTGAAGTATAGTGGTGATACGTGTGTTGTTGAATTTTTGAATCGAGTGAACGAAATTAAGTTAGCAAGAGATGTGTGTGAAAGTGTACTGTTGAGAGGTTTTTCAGAGTTGTTAGAAGGCACTGCTCTGAAATTTTACAGATCAGTTCGCCATTCGTTACCCACTCTCTTCTCAAAATTTTTAATAAAATATTTTGTTTACTACCCATAGTAGACGCTAACAGAAGTCAATGTATACTTTTATTGCAAAATTCAGATCAATAGTTTTTGAAATATAAACAAAAACAATATTTATTTATTCAAAGCAATGCAGTATGTAAACACACATATGGCGGCGCTTATAACTTTTTCAAAATTGTAGTTACAGACAATTATTTTTGATTTATCGTACCTACGCATATCTAGCTACCTATAGATACACAATTTTGGCTATCGGTTCAGTATTATTCAAATTAAAATGAAAACCGTATGTTCACAACCAAAATTCTCAAAAGTAAAAAAGAAACACATAAGTTTTAAGTTTGCGTTTTTACCCACATTATTATTTCTACGGATACTTTAGGATACTGTAAATCCATAACAAATACTGATAAAATCATAAAATCAATAATTATTTCTTTACAAACAAGTTTAGAATTTAAACATTGCAATTTTCCTTGTAAACCAACAAGTTCATGTAGGTAAAATGACATACTATATGGTCTATACTCAGACTAAGTATGACTTCTATTCAGACATTGAACTACTTAAGCGTTATTTATACAAGAATTTACTTATTTTGATTTCCAATTTGTATAGAAAAGACGATTCTTTTTCTGTCTCAAAGACAAGTTTCAAGTATTAACAAAGTGTTGACCTACATTCAGGGAAAGACTTAAATACTTACTTTGAATTAACTTAATAACAGTATTCAAAGCTATTGTTTTGTTTTGGACAAGTATCCATTGCTATATAAAGCAAAAGCAGTATATTTAATACCATTTTTTTTGTGTTTTGAGACTTGGTAATTTTTGTTAAAACCAAGTCTGTGAAGCAATTTTTTAAGGTTAATACCATTTTTTTGTGTTTTGAGACTTGGTAATTTTTGTTAAAACCAAGTCTGTGATGCAATATTTTTAAGGTTAAGTATGAGTAATTATTTTTACATAACCAACAATAAACCAAACGTTCAATAATGCATATTTTCGTGTGCTTATTAGTTCTTAGCCTACATATTGGGCAATTTTCTGGAGGATCCTATTTAAAGGCAACCTACCATTAACTATAGCTTATTAGCTAATTATTTGGGAACGATTTAGTTCTAGTCTTTTTGTTACATGCTAACATACATACCGGATTTGACTAACGACAAGTTTATACCTAGTATGACTTAAAATGTTTTCTTATGGCTGAGTTAAAACACTCGGACATGCTAGCAATATTTAGTAGATCTACATACATACATACATACCAAACTTACCTTTTTGTCTTGTAGATACCAAAGGTTGTCTGTGAACCTTCTAAGATTAACAATTAGTCTTTAATTATAGTTAGCAGCATCTAGTGCACGGATTCACTGCGTAGATTTAATTTAGGTTTAAATAATTAAGATTTACCTGTACTTAATTAAAGCTTATACTTAGTTTATCTAATGTTTACAACGATAGATATTTACTTTAAACATTAGAAGTTTTCACTTCATACTATTAGACAATAGTGAGACTTTATTCTCATAGAATTAGGTCATTACTAGAAAACCCAAACTGTAGGGTATAGATTATTATAAGAATTACAAACATACTAACACATATTTACTTACCGTTTAAAACCATTTAGATATCATTGTTTTTCAGATAAGTTTTGTCCGCACCTACATAAGAGTGAATGGATATTTATATTAACAGTTACCTTTTAAGCTACTTGCTATATACTACTTTTGTTTTATTACACAATGTGTTATTTCTATAGGTATATCCTATACCATCATGTTATGTATGGAGTCATGAGGATTATGAAAAGTGAAGCAAGTATGTCAGAATAGCTCAATTTAACTATGAGATGCAAGGAGATTTATGAAGTTCGATGTAAGTTTAAAGGTGTGAGTGGTGATTTTGTAAGAACTAGGCAGTGTGAATATTATTTGAATTCCTTATAGGTACCTATGTATGAAAGAATGTGAGTGATTTATTTTATGAAAGTGGAATAACAGTTTATTTTGCTAGATGGAATGTAAGAAGCTTGCTGAAGTATCAACCTCACTATATTTCAGGATTCCAACCTATAACAAAAAGTTTCTTTTCATGCCTACCCCGTCTGTTCAGACAGTAAACTGTCTTTTGTTTCAAAAGGGGGATATTGTCATATAATCTTTAAATTATATTATTACTTTATTTTATTAGCTCCCATTTTGCAAATTGGCGCACAGGATGGCTTGTGCTTTGCTCCATAAAATATATCAGGAACCAACATAAAATGTTGGTGTGAAATTAATTATCAAAATTGTATTTAAATAACAAATTAGGATTTTTTAAGCATTTATTTTGGAATTGTAAACTAGTAATAAAATTAGTTTCAAATTTAGAATCTATCGGATAGCTTTATACAAAATATTTGGTTATCTGTTGGAAGCCGTATTACGACATGACGTCATATACGCTGACTCGCTCGCACTCGAAGAATTCTTCCATAAGCGAGAAAGAGAAGCTAGATCGAGGAGACCATTTTGAAATATAGACATTCACGTCGGAGCCGCCGTTGCGCGTGTTACGGGGTGAATCACCTTTTGGATTTTTTTACATCTTTTTGAGAAGAGAATGACCTGAGGGAGCCAACGCCGATCCCGCAGGGGACACCAGGTCCATATTTCCGTCTGAGATGACGTAAAACTCCAACTTTCAAGAATTATTTTGTGACGCGCCATGCGGTCACCAAACTAAGGAACTCGAGCGAAATTCTCATTTGAAGCTTTGAAGACAAGGCAATGTCATTTCACTGGAGGAGCTCCATGAAGCGTTCGAGAATCGGATGATCCTGCAGAAGACACCATCAGCAAAGGATCCATCAGATAACCTCCTTTCATCTATTTTATTTTCCCAATTTTTCTCGTTGCCGTCATCCATTGGACTATCGCCATCAGCGTTTTAATATTAATATTGTATTAGGACTTATCAAAATAGTAAACGCATTGTAACCTCAAATAATCTTTTGTTCTTTTTTCTCCCATATATCTTTAGCACAAGATAGATAGGTAAATTATAAATCATCAATTTCATTTTCAACAAGAGGCCCCCTGTACTCCAGAGGTCTGATGTTTCGTGACTGATACGTATCCAGGAACCCTAACTTTTTGTTTTATTTTTTTGTTATTTGTTTTGTCTTTCTTTGTCAAATCACAAATTTCTTATGACATAGTGTGAGTGTGTGCATGTGCATAAGTATGTTAGTGTACGTTTGATCCGTTTTACGCTGTAACGTCTCATAGGATTTGAAAAAAATTTGGAATGGATCAGTTTTTTTACTTAGATAAGCTAATTTTACATATAGGCAACTTTTGCCCGAAAAAAAACCAAACCAATCAAGGGAGGTTAATAAATACTGGGTACCTCCTTATATATAGTAGGGTATGTCCTTAAACTGCTTCCAGACCCACCGGAGGACGGGCAGCAGCGTCCTCTTGGCTAACGGTGGTGAGCATTCTGCGATCCCCAAGCCACCTGCCAAGCGTGGGGATTATGGCAACACCCCTCTATTACGAGGGAGGCCTTCGTCCAGCAGTGGACGTTTTATGGCTGACGATGAATTAAAATACTGACAATAACCCATTTTTTTCTATCCCTCTTTCGAGAAAATGATTAATTACACGACAATGCAGTTCTTTCTTTTATTTTATTGTTATCAAAGTAAAACGGGTAACATTAACCACAAATATAACTCATAAATACATTCAAACAAAACCGCGTACCTAGGAATAAATCTTCCAAACGACTACATGCATCTTAACTGATATACGTTAGATAAACAGTAACATATTTACCTTATTGTTTGACCACAATGGACCATTATAACGATTACATGCAACACAATCTCTCGATTAAACAGTATGAATATTTACTACTAGAGGTCGCCCGCGACTTCGTCCGCGTACGGAAGAAATTCGGCCCGCTCCCAAAATTCACCACTTTAAATCATCCCGAGCTATTTTTTACCCCGCCCCCCCCCCCCCTTCCCTTCCTTTGAATAAATTACCCAAATACCAATTTTCATCACTATTACTTCAAAAACAAAGGACTTTCATACAAAATCCCCCCCCCCCCCCCTTTTCTTAATAATAAAATCCGTAATTTCGTAAAATCATTTCTTAGTACACCCCTCCGTATCGAGACGAATACACCCTCAAAATTTCAAGTCTGTACGACCAGCGGTTTGGGCTGTGCGTTGTCTGTCAGTCAGTCAGTCAGTCACTCAGGACAGAGCCTTTTATTATATGAGATAGCGCTTAGGTTATATTATACCAGTTTCCAGCGGTTCAAATGGAAACTGATAGCATAAGCTTGTTTCTCACTTACCTGAGTTAGTTAGTCTAGTATCAATAATGTGTAATTCTCATGTTGGGGTTTCACCTATGTGACGCTTTACGTCCAATAGGCAATTTTCTGACAGGCAATTTAGAAAAAAGTACTCAGTTCTCTTCAACTCGATAGACGGCGCTGACTATACGTGCCAGTCAAATACAGCATCATATTTTTGATCTGTGGTACTATAATAGGCTTTAAAAAAAAATACAACCGACTTCAATTTCGAATACCTGGATGACATCTTAATATTTTCTAGTAATTTTGATTTACAACCACTACAACCGACCAACCAACAACTGAACTACTGAACCGATTTCGATAAAATGTATATGGGACCACGTTTGAAGTATTACCTACTAAACAAAAAAAGGATCGTCAAAATCAGTTCATAATTGGCGGTAATCGCGTAACTTACATACAAAAAAAGAATAAAAAAACATGCTGTCGAATTGAGAACCTCCTATTTTGAAGTCGGTTGATATTATTTCTTCGTGATAAAAACAAGACAAAGTCAAAGTACAAATCCAGACCAAGCTTTAGAAGTCACGATCTAAAGCAATCCAAGGCAAGATGTAGAGGATTTCTAATAAAAAAAATAACAGCACACTTTTTGGGCTTAAATATATTATTGCACGAAGTGTATGGTACCTAAATAAACAACATCGGAATGTAATACAAACTGAATATTATATCTTGTAGCTATATAGTAATACAAAAAAGTTATTTATGATATAAACAAAACAAAGTCAAAGTACAAATCCAGACAAAGCCTTAGAAGTCACGATCCAAAGCAATCCAAGGCAAGATGTAGAGGATTTCTAATTAAAAAAAAACCGGAACACTTTTTGGGCTTAAACATTAATATTATTGCACGAAGCGTATGGTACCTAAATAAACAACATCGGAATGTAATACAAACTTAATATTATATCTTGTAGCTATATAGTAATACAAAAAAGTTATTTATGATAAAAACAAAACAAAGTCAAAGTACAAATCCAGACAAAGCCTTAGAAGTCACGATCCAAAGCAATCCAAGGCAAGATGTAGAGGATTTCTAATAAATTTATTAACACCATACATATCGGGTTACTATATACGTTTTATAGAGCTTTATTGTAATGTCTAGAGTATTATAATAGAAAAGTAATATTATACAAGTATTCTAATTCGCTCTTATAATTTATAATAATAAAACTTCTATCAAGTTTTGCTTTTAAACGAAGAATAAGCAATAAAAATATAAGGCGTCGTCATTTTTAATAGGAACGCATTCAGTTTTAGTGCTCCATATATTTCTCTATTGTTACGACGAATTGAGTTTTTTCCGTTAAACTTGTATTATGCGTGTAAAGAATGTTTTTAGTAAAATATTCTAAACGTTTTATTTTGTAGATCAAACTTTTATGAAGTGTGCAAGACGCCTTAGAGGCCCTTTATAGAAGATGTCCAATCTCTACGCCTACTCTACGCAGCGCACGTCGTCGTCGAGTCGGTTTCTTCAGAAGAAATGTGTTTTTTTTGTTTTTTGAAAGGAAATTTGATTTCCGTAATATGGGGGTAAGCTTTATACAGGCTGTTAGTTTGAACACCGTATCCTTCTAGGATTTCATTGTACTCATCATTATGAACAACTTTTACTATGGGGCCAACCTTGAAATTGATAAAAAAATATCTGCTGTTCCATACATTTTGTCTAAGATCGATGAACCTTTTTGTATGGAACAGCTGTTTCTTTTCGTGATTTCAGGGTTGACCCCATAGTGAAAGTTGTTCGAAATGATGAGTACAATGATATCCTAGAAGGATAACGGTGTTAAAACTAACACCCAGTATAATACAACAAACTACATAATTATTATTATATTAGCTTAGCTTAACTTACTACACAAAACTAAAAAAGTTGTATCCATGAAAGTCTTGAGACAATCCAAATGCTCAAACCAATCGGCAGGATATATAAGTAAATATTTTGAAAAATCGTGAAATTTAACTGTTAAGTGTCGATGCTACAAGAATATTTATTAATTAAAATACACGAGCATGACATGTGAATATAAAATATCAATCAAGAATAGATCAATGTCAAACCTCTTTTTTCTATGAAAAAACTACATAAAATATTTCCTGCGAAGTTGTTTGCATGAAGCAGCGTTTAATAAAACAAACAACGTCATTTTTAACGTTTTCAAAGGGGCATTTATTGTAAAACCATCTCTCAGAGTTTACAACGAAGCAACATCATCACTCGCAAGCGACGCTCGCAAGGTTTGCAAGTTGAAGTGGCAATGGGCAGGCCACATCGCTCGAAGAACTGACAACCGATGGGGAAGAAAGGTTCTTGAGTGGCGACCGCGAACCGGAAGACGCAGCGTAGGAAGGCCTCCCAGGTGGACCGACGACATTGTAAAAGTCGCGGGTAACCGGTGGATGCAATTGGCAGGTTGTCGTACAGTGTGGCGGTCTAAGGGGGAGGTCTTCGTTCAGCAGTGGACATCTCCGGGCTGATGATGATGATGATGAATATCATCACTTATGATTGTCCATAGATGGCGCTATACTTCCAGCAGACCATCTGTTCATTTACCGCTCTTTCTATTTAAAAAAAAGTACATTATAAACAAAAATCTTACCTTTCTCCGTCCATAGAGTGCAAAGCCTTCGTCCATCACTGACAGACTGACTGACGTTATATTTAAGTACACGCAGTTGGGTGCCCACAACAATTAATATTGAAGTTAAGACCGTTTAGTAGTTGGCTTTTAATAAGATTAGGTTCCAATGTTAACGAGCTCTTTCAAACCATAATCAATTTATTCTAAAGCAAACTAACGCTTACTCTTTTATTACTTACTTTTTTTTAATGAGTGATTACCTACTCTTTTATTTGTAATGAGTACTTACTACAACTTTGGACCTGAGTATGTCCTTAAACTGCAACCAGACCCACCGGAGGACGGGCAGCAGCGTCCTTTTGGTGGTGACCATTCTGCGTTCCCCAAACCGCCTGCCAACCGTGGGGATTATGGCAACACCCCTCTATAAAGGGGGAGGCCTTCGTCCAGCAGTGGACGTTTTATGGCTGACGACGACTTACTACAAAATTCATTTATTTAACATCAAATTACAATAATTATTAGTGAAATTCCATTAATTCTGCTAAGCCAAGTAGTACGCAAGCATTACTGTGTTTCAGTTTAAGGGATGAAGTGCAGTGCGGCGCAGGATTTGGTTCGCAAGTTCACAATTCTGGCACTGCTACTGTTATGAACAAGCGTCATGCTTACCATCATGGGAACATCGAGCTTGGCCCGCCACTGTATAGAAAAAAAAAAACTAAATAGATAATGTCACTTTCCTCGTGCCCAACCATGCCCATTATGCTCGAGAAACAAAGAAAGAAAGAAATATAATTTATTTTGTAACATCAATATAAGTAATATAACTTTAATATAATTATAGTCCTGGGATGATGTCACAAAAATGGCCTCAACTCAGCATAGTGCTGTGTATCAAACAGCGCTGATCTTCCGTTGAGGCCGATTCAAGCGAGGTCACGAAAGGCTTGTAACAGTGAAACATTTTTCTAGCATAAAACTATATAATATCTGTACACCTAGACATTCTATTTTACGAGAAAAACGATAACTTTTTTTTTTTCCTTTTTTTTTTGCGAGGATTTATTGCACAAGTTTATTCCCCGGTCCGCGGATCTCGCTCACTACTCCACAGATAACGCCCTAGGTACAAACTACTTCGCTTCTGAACACCGCTTCCTTACTTACTTATGTATTTAGTTTCCAGCCATATTTTTAAAAAATTTCTTTATAGGCTTGCGTTTGACTGCCATCTCGTCTGATGTTAAAAAAAGATGCCGTCTACGATAGAGCACGCTTGCCTAGAAGAAACCAATCCACTCGCGACTTGAAGACACCCAGATTATAATTTTTAAACAATTATTTTCATAGGCTAACTAACTATACTTGAACCTGTGTTTGGTTCTAATCAAGACAACCCACCACTCTCCGGGTCGTGGGAAACAATAGCTCAATCATAGTAATGCGTGTGCGCACCTGTCGACCAGTCTAACGTCTGTCGTGGTACTAGATCTTACTAACGGTTCTCGAACATTCCTTGAATCTAATAACTTTGTCTTACTTCTGGCCTAGTTACCTGGATGCTCCAGAGCATTTGTTGACCATGTATCTATAGGAAATAATAGAGTAATTTAGTAAAATAAGAATGAATTAATTTAGAAAAAACTCTTATCAGACAAAACGACATTTGAAATCAGTTTTAGGAGAGAGAGCTTAATCCTCGAAGGTTTTAGGAAAACAAGAAACAAAAATTAGATTTTTATTCACGTATTTATTTATAGATAGGTAGATAGATTACTTTAAATACACTGAAATAATTAACAAACACTATTTCAATAAAAAACGGAGGTTCCAAGAAAATAAGAATACTTTGAGTTCCGATCGAGCTCTCGTAGTAATACAAGCGATCCATTTGTCTGTCATAACTTCTGATAGTCAGGTCAAGCCGTGCTCAACACTTGAGTATGACCACAGATTGTTATCTAGTGACTACTAAAGCTTTAAAACAATAGAACCGACATTTAATTATTTTAATTCAAGGGCATATTACGAGTATAAGCCTATAAGCTTCCATCCAATAACCAAAAAAGAAAATGAAAATAATACCGACTTCAAGACTATACCTACCTATATTATGTAAAATGAGGGATGTTGATACTAGCTATTTTGATACTGATTTATTTAATAAACAAATAAGGGAAAATAACTAGTATCAACATACCTGTTTATAACTGCAACCCCAGTAGTTACCACAGGAAAAAAAAACAGACAATCCAACGTTTGCATATTTTATAGGGCTTCATACTTTCGATTGCTGTTAAATGTATTCGTTAAACTCATGCCTGCAAATATTAAATAATTTTTAATTTTTTAATCATAGTCTTGCCAGCAATCCCTCCAAACACACACATACATCACATCAACAGCCGGAAGACGTCCACTGCTGGACGTAGGCCTCCCCCTTAATAGGGAGGTGCTGCCATAATCCCCATGCTTGGCAGGCGGCTTGGGGAACGCAGAATGGTCACCACCAAAAGGACGCTGCTGCCCGTCCTCCGGCGGTTCTGGATGCAGTTTTAGGACATACCCAGGTCCACTGTTCGGGCATTTAGAAGTAATTGTGGAATAAAGAAACTAATTTAAATAGATACATACACGTGAAATCTGAAAACATTACACTCCTTTTTTTGGGAAGTCATGTATAAATATACTACTGCACTAGAGCTTTGCTTGTGGCCAATAAGCTGCGCTTAATTTACAATGGAATTGAAAATGTGCCTCGAAAATCAGTTTCTGCGGCCAAAATAATTGTTTAAAAGTACTTACCCGCAAAGAAACGGTTATACGAGTTATTATACCTCGACCTCGATTGTCTGACTGAGACTAAGTTGACTACCAGCTCAATTTGTGGTATCTCTGCCTTGAGAGCCTGGGTTTGATTCCCACTCAGAACAAACATTTTTGTGACGCGTAGATGTTTGTTGGGTGGTAGTAGGTATTATACCTTAAACTTAAGCACATAAGTATTTTATTAATATTATAGTTGGTTACCATAATATAAGCTTGGCTTAGTTTAGGACTAGATGGCACTGTGTGAAATTTCGATCGTAATTATATTATTTTCATGTATTTATTTATTTTACATAGATGTTTATTCTGTGCCTGGGTGTAGTATCTATTTGTAAGTATGTATTTGCAAAAAAAAAACGTATTCTATCAGCTATCTGGTTTGCATAAAACAAGCTTTGCTTAGTATGGGCAGGGAGGTGTCACTCCGCAGTTTAGGTATGTTCAGCCGGCGCTCCGTCCGGGAGGACATTGCAAGGCTGAGGTCAGTGGCCGCCCGCACGCTACCCTCGTCGCACGTAACTAAGCATACGTGATAGAAAGAGAGCGGTATATCTAGGTGAATATAGCGAGTGGTATCCAGCGGTGTGCGAGTTGAATTGCTACTTTATTGCCTAGTAGATAGAGTCCTTATTTATTTCAATTCCTTTGCGGAGTTAACCTTCTGTACGTAGATTAGATCTTGTTTATAGATTATAGCCTATAAATGTTTGCTATCTATAAAATGCTAATAAGTCCAAACTACTCTACAATAACACCGACGTAGTATCAACATAACAAAACGCGTAGGCGAGTGTGACCGACTTATAGTCTTATTGTCATGCGTAATGCTTGACTTTTTTTGATCAGGTTTTTTAAATAATTAAGGCTAGTCAGACTTCTCGTCTCACCACGTCGCAAATGACGGATGACTTGTCTTATAATTTTAATTGTATGATTAATTTGATGTGTTATTATTTATCTGACTGAGTTATTTTAGTATAATTTTATGTACCTATTTTAAAGTTATTATGCATCGCGAACATTATACTACCTATATATTGGGAGGGGTTGCCATAATCCCCACGCTTGGCAGGCGGCTTGGTGTTCGCACAATGCTCACCACCGTTAACTAAGAGAATAACTAAGGATGCAGTTTTAGGACATACTCAGGTCCAAGTGACCTAAGTGAAGTGAGGGAGTGAACTTCGGTCAATTACTGACAAATGTTATCAAAATTGGCCGCGATAACGATTTAAAATAACTAATAAATTGTAGAACATGTAAAATCAAATCTGATTAAAGATAAAAACATGAGAAAACTAGCAAATTTTATATCAAACCACTGACAAAAAATATTGGGTACTTACGACATATTTTTTGAATACTATCAATAAATGAGACGAGCAAGACGTACGCCTGGTGGTAAGCGTCACGCCTGCCACTAACAGTAGCAGTGCTGGAATTGCGAGCTTGCGAACACAATGCACCGCACTGCACTGCTCGTCTCCTTGAGATATTAGATGTTAAATCTCTTCATACCCAGTAATAACAATGTTTTTCAAGTGCAACTTAAACAATGATGCCTCTTTCAAAATTATTGCTGATTCACAAAACTAATTTGTTTCACATTCACAACCACACAAGTTCTTTAACCACAATAACCTTTTGTCGTTCCAAAACAAAAAGGACGCATAAGCAAAAAACCAATACCTAACAATAAATAAAACGCATTGTTATCTCCTAAATTAAATCTGTGACATTTGAATGAACTTGAAGTTAATGATTAATTTGCGGACGAAAAATAATAATTGTTTAAATTAAAAAAAACAAGAGGTAAACAATCGAGACGTTAAATTTATTCATAATCATAGTATTATATTGGTTTCCTTCACTAGAGTAAAAAAATTAGTTATTGATTTGATTTTGTGTATTTAAAATCAAAGCATTTTAGGAGTATTCTAGAATGTCTCTTGTATATTTGGCACAATCAATAAGTCTGTAAGAAAAATAATGTTAACAAATGTTAAATGATGAAACAGCGACCGAACCGTTAACCGCTTAAGTCCAATAAAAATAAAATCATCAAAATGCTATACACCTGATACCGCCTGTCTCATTTATATTATAATATATTTAAAAAAATATCGGTCTTGTAAAAAATACCGTGCATCGTGTAGGAAGACAACTTAATCCGAATACATGTCAAAATGTCGCATGGCTATTGTTTCAAAAATGCCGATGCGATATTACGCGTGGGATGCGTCGATATTTATACTGATTTTTATGAGCCGTAAAGTGCTCTAGAAGTGTAATTTATATAAAAATTATACTTTCCAATTGGCTTAAGTTTTCTTTTATTACTTCATCGTATCGAAAACAGAGAGTCTTCTAAGTGTTGATTTATATTAACTGCTGAGTAGTAAAGAACTAACTTTATGAATTAGATCTGATCTAAATTCGTTATTGTTTATGTATCTCCATGATTTTGTAAATGACAACAGATCCATAAAGTTTCAATCTTTATTGGTTTGATGTCATATGCATATCATTTACAAAATCATTAATAGTTGTTCAATAAACGTAAAAATAAAACATTTTCATAAACAGTTTGCAGCATAAAAATGTCGTTAAGTATCGATTTTCTATAGAAGTTTTTTTTCAAAGTAGTAATTGAGTCACTCTGAATATGTAGAGAAGGGCGCTAAATCCTCCAAGTTAAGCCAAGACAACTGTGTAAGGTGTAGTACAGGCCGATTCAAGCTTAATGGCTGCTGTGAATTTAGGTGCGAGACGCTGCCCAGTAGCAAAAATTAGGCGTACGATGTGCGTACAATCGCAAATTCTTGCTTGCAGCGCACTTCACAGCCGCCATTAGGTCTGAATCAGTCTATAGGGACTAGATTAGCAAAAAGCCAAAGCTATTGCCATTATTCTTCTTCGTATATCTCTTGCTACTTGACACAAGCAGCAGTTGCCATTACAGAACCAGTGAAGTGTAACACTAGGACAACCTCGCAGTGGGATAAGGAAGACTGTAGATAGTAATGAGAAACTCTTTATTTTTGTTTATCCTTTAAAATGATAATGAAATAAAATAAAAAAATGAAATGAAATAAAAAATTAAATGAAATAAAAAATGAAATGAAATAAAAAATGAAATGAAATAGGTTATTTTTAACCAGATTCGCATCCACATGTTAAATAGTTAAATAAATATTATACACAAAAAATATATATAACCGTCTTATGCATAAAACACTTAACAGTATTTCAAACCTATTTTAATTAAAAAGTGTTTTGTGTTCTTATTTCAAACTCAAATCGTGATTCGAAAGAAATTCGACAAAACACTTTTTAACGAAAATAGGTTTGATATACGTTTTAGCGTTTTATGCATATGATGGTAAGACTATTATTATACATTTAAAAACTAAACAATAATCTTGTATTATAGGCTCTCCATTTAAAGTCGTCGTCGTCGTCAGCCATAAGACGTCCACTGCTGGACGAAGGCCTCCCAATAGAGGGGTGTTGCCATAATCCCCACGCTTGGCAGGCGGCTTGGGGATCGCAGAATGCTCACCACCGTTAACCAAAAGGACGCTGCTGCCCGTCCTCCGTCTGGTCTGGTTGCAGTTTAAGGACATACCCAGGTCCATTTAAAGTAACTATAATAAAAAAAAAATAGGACTAGATCGAGTTTTCAAAGATATATTTTTTGTGTGTGAGATGTCAAAATGATAAGTACCTACTAGTGTATCAAAGTAAGGTACCTACAAGTAAAGTGTTATTATTAAAAATCAAGGTAATGCATGCCTTATTCGTTATGGATAGAAGATAATATCGCAGAGCGCTGTTATAACGCCAACATTTTCAACCAGTTCTATCCCTTAAATATTACAACATCACACACTATTCTAAAACGAAATCAAAGATAATACTAAGTAGTATTGCATTATACTATTATAATGCTTCAGAAGTGGTAGAGAAAAACAACAACTCCCTCTTTAGTAAGCGACAACTGTCAAATGGCTTGCGTAGGCGCACAGAAACGCCGCACCGTAGCTTTTTTATTTTTTAACTTATTTGTCAAACGGGTGTCAGAACCAGTTAAGTGTAAATCTCGATGCGGTTATAGAGGTCGCTTTTAATTATTGTTTTTGACCGAGATATTGTCTTGTATGTCGGCTTTGGAGGTACTTGACAGTTCTAGATAACAGATTTATTCATTCACCATTTTGAATACCAATTTGATTTATATGAAAGTAAGTACAATTTTATTGTAATTGGTACGTAAAATATTTTGTTTAATTTTTTTTTCGAGCTCCGGTAGAATTTTCAGCTTTGTCAAAACGCTGGCGTCTGTTTGGTCCTTGGAGCATTTAGCTCCTCTCTCTCTGTGGCCCAACGCATAAGCATTGCCACGCTGCCGACAGGTAAGTAGTAAGCTTGTACCATTTGAATTGTTTCTAGATCCTCATCGGTCTCGTCTGGATACAATGCTTTTGTTTTTGCGTTGTAAGTTAAGTAGTTTATGTACCTAGTTAGAATATAATAGGTATATGACTGATGTTTATATCGTTGAAACCAATAGCTCTGATGAAGAATTTAAATAAATATAGTATGTTTATTGAAAAAATAATTTAAATCGGGTAATAATGTTCTGATATATGAGCGTTTAAAGTTTTTGTTAGAGACAACTCTGTCCCTTTCCCACAAAACAAAAAATTACGTCACGCCTTACTTGTCGAAATAGAATTTATATGGCGTACAGAGCGTTATTTTAATTAATCAGCTATATTTATGGGCCACATTTTAAAAGGACAATAAAAAAAACCAGTCATCTAGCCTATTTTCTTTGTTGTAGCTAATAAACTCTACCAGTCAAAAATACTTAAGTGAGTTAGTTTCGTACACCAAGAGTTTCGTAATACGTACCATACAAAATATCTTATATTTTATTTACTTGCTTTTGAATCTTTAATAATACAGGCACTTTTAGAAACTACTAGAATAAACATCAGTAGTCAAATCTTTATTGATTGTCCGTCGGAATCGATGCTTTATACATAAGTTTGTAATTCTAATGCTAATTCAGAATCACATTATAGAATATCTTATCGAATTCACATCACACGCTCATTTCAGATAACAAAAAGATTCGATACATTATTATAAATTACAAATGAAATTATTAGACAAAATGCGGAATACAGTATAGTTTAAAAACCAGTAAGAGCACTTTAATCATTCATTTTTTTAAATAATATTTCCATTTGGAAAGAGGATTTTTATGCCAGAAAAAAAAACTAGATTCTGATTCAGATTATTTATTCACCTTATAACAATGTTGCGTTATATTAGGTAGGTCAAATGGATACAATAAGAAAGATTTGAATGCAATAATACAGTTAAGGTAAAATATTAAAAACAAAGTAAAAATTTAAATGTCAAGTGTAAATAACAAATACTAGGCTAAAAAAAATAAAGGCTACGCAAATGAGAAGCTTTCCGGAGGTGGTGGACAACGGGAATAATCGAAGTTAAACAAGCTATAATTAAAAATCAAATAATTGCCCTGATTTTTAAAAATAAATACTAGTTAGCTGTGTCACTCGGGATGATGTAAGGATTCAAACGACCCATACATGTCCATACAAATCTATTCACCATTTAGAAGCTGTGGTAGAATAAATAAACTCACTTAACATACATACTTAAATAGGTACGTACATGAACCCTGAAGGCATTACACTCCTTTTTTGGACAGTCGTGTAAAAGTAACGCCAGCCAATGATTGTAGCGTTATACAGAAATTTTAACAACAATGAAATTCCGAGGTATCACTACATTTGCGCTGTTTTTACTTCGTTACATTCCATGGTGAGTATCATAGCACTATAATTTTGCTAGCTACCATTACCAGTACAATTCAAACTTGAATACGGTCTATTATTTACACACTGTTAGCATAATATCTAACACTGAGTCAGTACATTTACGCTACCTATAAATTATTATATAGAAGCGAACTCCCGCAAAAGAGTCGTCTCAAAAGAAATTACGCATCACCATAATAAGTTCTCCTACTGCTAATACTGTGAACCGTGAACCATATTACCATAGTTCTAAGAATTAACACAGAAGTACTGCTATAATTTCCATACGAATTCCCTTGATTAACACCTCATTTGGTATAATCTAGTTATACGGAATGTCGTTATACCATATTTATGGGGTAACACCTGCGATCCCGATGCAGTTTATGAAAGCATAATATAGAAGATTTTAGAAGATCGTAAGTTAATTTGGGAGTTAAGCTTCTTTATTTATTGTGGGAAAGTTGTTGGGAACTGTTCTGGATATTAGGTAGTCAATTAGGAAGTAAATTAGGAAGCACGTTGATTATGCAAAACAATAGTTTCCTTTATGTGGATAAATTAGTTGTGGTATAACTGACCATTTATGTATATTTATTTATGTGAGAGATAATGTAACTTTCAATTTTGAATTCGAGAAAGATTATTCAAAATTTACAATTCTACACTAACCTAGGTACTCTTAGTATTACAAAAAAGTAAAAGTTTTTTTTTATACTGTCAAGTGACGAGACGGGCAAGACGTTCGCCTGGTGGTAAGCGTCACGCCTGCCACTAACAGTAGCAGTACCAGAATTGTGAATTTGCGAATACAATCCTGCGCCGCACTGCACTGCGCTCGTCTCCCTAAGATATTAGATGTTAAATCTCTTCATACCCAGTAATTTATCTGGTAAAATTGCCCTTCAAACCAGAACACAATAATGCTTGCAAACTACTGCTTGGAGGTTGAATAACTGGCAAAGGTGTGGTACTTCCCCAGGTGCACTCTGCAGTAGAGTCCTACACTACCACAACAAAAAAAATTTGAGTGAGTTGGTTTTTTTGTTCGAGGTAATCTGCGATACTGATCTGATTTACATAAAGCTTGCACTTATAGCAAGAGCAAGCATTTTATTAATTCTAGAAATGTATTAGCAGGTTCTTATCCTACATATGCAACAAAGTAAGCTTACAACCACTTTTCCCAACAAGTTTCCTCTATAAAACACATAGAACAAGTTAGGGATGCACCACAACAAACTAGAGATGCGCCGCTGACCGGAAATGAGCTCAAACTGTGCACTAACAAGCGGATACCAGTAATAGCAATATTGATTGCTCGTTTCAAATAAATTGTTGTAAATAAGTGGACAGTATTAGATATTGTTAGACTTCTCTAATAGTTTTTTTGTAACTGCATAATAATTGGAGAAATGTTTGTGCTTAATAATTTATTAAAATTATTTCTTTTCTAAATAGAGAATGTCAGTGATAGTGCTCGTGGTTTAATTAAAGCTAGTATAAATTATGTACTTCTGTAATATCTTTAGATATTGTGTAGATCATTTATTCGAACAGCAGCATCGAAGGATTGCAGAATTCACTGCTGTCCTGAAAAAAATTACACGTCATTCATGTTGTTTCTTTAAGTGGAAATTCATGGTATATTTTTGTGGTTTTCTTAAAATAATAAGCATAGTTTATAAAGCTGGGATTTAAAACTAACTTTGTTGCATTTATTTTAGATATTCATCATCATCATCATCAGCCCGGAGTCATCCACTGCTGAACGAAGGCCCCCTTAGACCGCCACACTGTACGACAACCTGCCATATGCATCCACCGGTTGCCCGCGACTTTTACAATGTCGTCGGTCCACCTAGTGGGAGGCCTTCCTACGCTGCGTCTTCCGGTTCGCGGTCGCCACTCAAGAACATTTCTTCCCCATCAGTTGTCAGTTTTTCGAGCGATGTGGCCTGCCCATTGCCACTTCAACTTGCAAATCTTGCGAGCTATGTCGGTAACGGTGTGTTTTTGGCGAATGTCCTCGTTCCGGATTCTATCGCGCTAAGTAACTCCGAGCAATGTCCAACGACATTATTTTAGATATTACTTGTATATTATCCGAACACACACTATATGGTTCTCACTCATTATTGTTTTTGTTTGGATACACGTTGTATCCTAGTTTTAACTGTCTAGTCCCTGTCAATGTCATCGTTATATCGCAGCGTTCCGAAATGCGTCCAGTTATACCAAGAAGTCAAGTCAAGTCCGAAATGCGTCAAAAGCGCTGTTGGCGCTGTGAGCGCGATAAAAACCCATTCCATAATTTGGTGTTAGCCTAACCTAACAGATGTTTTTACGAATTAACCTTTTTCTCCATACTTCTAGAAAAATGGACCAAATGTATTGGAGTCTGCCATCCTTCTTTAAAGGCTTTTCAGTTGACAGGTCTTAATTTACTAAAAAATAATACATAATAGACTACAATGGAAAATACAGCTATGTTTTTCATCAGCCAGAAGCCGCTGCTGGACGAAGGCATTCCCCTTAATAGGGGTAACCATAATCCCCACGCTTGGCAGGCGGCTTGGGGATCGCAGAATGCTCACCACCGTTAACCGAGAGAATGCTGCTGCCCGGTGTTTTTTTTCTAGATATATAATTTAGGATATACCCAGGTCCAGCTAATTTTTTAATACAATTAAAATAATACTATACTAGGTTTTTAGTAAGTTTAGATCTGTAAAATGAAGCTTCGAGAGTTAGCTGAATCTGAACTTTATTCTGAATCTGATTTTTTATTTGAGTCTGAATTTCAATCTAACGTTGAGTGCGTGAGCATGATTGCGTCCAAGACTCTCAAGCCTGTAATGCCGAGGCCACACATTGGCTATATTTGCCGAATAAAAAGGGACGCATCTATGTAGCCTGTATACGTGTATTCATTTTTAATCCGCAAAATAGCCAATGTGTGGCCTCGGCATAAGGGGTGAAGTCAAACTGCCAAAGAGCAAATTTCATCAAAAAATAGTAACGACCTTGCATCTCTTTTTATCTCACATTTAGACCTTGGTAACGATGAGACGGCAATAAGGTTTCTAAATATTCAGTTTGTGAACTGAGCAAACTACCACATAATTACTAATGAACATAACCAATCACATGATCTTATTGGGTCCCATTTCAAATCTCAAACAGATGACCAAGGAAGCAGTTCGCGATATTACGCTGTTTACCCACAATGGCAAATTACCCACCGGTACCTACTATTATTACTAGCACCATTACCATTACCACAGAATAAATAGTAGTACCAAGCATTACTAGCCAGTAGCCACCTGCTAGTAAACAAGCCAATTTTGAACATTTGCATGCTTTTGCACAAATTGTTTTTCTTGTTGGCGAGTGGTCGAATAACGGGGTTGCACGCGAATGATTGGATGTGGTAGTTTTCTTTTTTTACCAGGGGATTATTCTCTATGAAAACGTACATAAACAATACAACTATCACATAGACACCTAGTTTGGTAGGTTTGGTAAATTGCTGCTTATTTACTGATGAAATTTTTTTTTTTTTTTATTTATTTTTTTTTTTTTTTTTTTAATTTGAACACTTAACACCGTGTAGACACGGTACGTAACGCGGCATGCATTACTTGTTTACGTACGAAATTTGCATAGGATAGTATTTTCAATGACTTAAATAGGACTATTGTACGTGAATTCGATGCAGCTCATGAACCTTCCTGCGTGTTCACACGTGTTCATGGTTAATAACCCTCCTGTGCGTTATGATTGGAGATGAAACCGCATGCCGCGTTACGTGTTTGCGCTCGGAGTTTAGTATTTTCTATGGCTTAAACGATACCATTGTACACGAATTAGACGCAGTTCACGTAACCCTTCTGGAGGTCACGTTTTCATGATGAATAATCCAACCTCCTGTGCGAAGTGTTTGCAGATAAAAGTTTGGAGTTTTAAAGATCTGGTAGAAACAAAGAAAAACAACGCCACATCCGTTTGAGTGTTTGTATAGTCATGAGACTACGGAGAAAAATACCCATGGACCTACCAGTGGGTTAAAGTAGTGTAGCCACAGGTAAAAGCTCAGCTTATCACTGTTACTTAGTTTTATTTTCAATTTTTTTTTTTTTTTTTTTTTCATTATTACTACATTCTGATTTGTAAGAGTTTAATGTACAGAAAGCTTTAAAGAAGAGAAGAAGAGCTTAATAACCAACTTTTAAAAACCTCTAAACAATCTAAACAACTCATAGTATTGTTAATGGTAGTCATAGTAATGATTAATAACCTCAATAAAATTACCTTCTCCACGGTGCACTCTACTTACGACATCCATTTCCCTTGTAAATGAAGATTCAGTTATAAGCACAGATTTAACGTTACCGCATAACATTACTCCTTGCGGTACAATTACCAGCGTAATGTGATCTCGACAAACGTAGAACTGTACCTGTCCTAGAGCTCAGTTGTAATTGGTCAGGTATGAATTACTACCACGCATCTGTGACCTCTATGATCTCATGGTTTTGTTTATCGGACAGACCAAGTTACACTGGATGGTGGTGTAATAGCATCCGTATATTGTAGAAGCAGGAGGACTTAAGCTGAGTACACGTTATGTGCAACATAGTATACAATGCAATGCAAACATTAATGGAAATTTCATAAATACACAGACACTTCAGTTGCTTTAGGCCTAAGTTACTTTCGTAAAGAATTTCTGTTGTTATAAAGAAAACTTTTAAACTACACGTAGCTTAATTTTGAGTTTAACTTTCATGCCCATTTCAATGAAAATGACTGTTGATGGATGAAACAGTCACTGTCTATTAGCTTCTGATCGCAATTTCGTGGGAGTAGATTTTTAAAATGGGTCCAAAGAAAAATGAAAAAATATTATTTGTGTCAAAAAACACACACAACTTTTTTGAAAAAAAATTATATCGAAAACATTGTTAAGTATGCGAATACATTGTATACTCGTATTGCCTGTACGTTGCATTGCTCATAATCTAAACACAGCTTAACGTTCGTTTCACTTGTTTGGTTTAATAGTAGTTCATATAGCAATTTAAATGGTCTATTAAAGTCGATTATTACGGCGCAACAATTAAAGAGGCTTCATGCATACCTTTGGTCTTATAGAGAGAAATGAGAGGCCGTGATGTTTTACGGGGTACCTACTATAGCCCAGTCAATCTACGAGACTAAGTGTGGTGGTTCTTGCGAATTTAAAAATATAAATATTCAGCTATTGCTTTATTTGCTGATCAGTAAAAATAAATAAGGATATTATGACCTTGGAATATTGAGAAGCAGTATTGAATCACGGTCGAAGAACCGTACAAGCCAGCGTGCGACAAATTGTGACAATTGAAAAACGACGTCACACGCGGCGAGGGCCAGCCTGCGGAAATTAGTGTCGGGCGCTTATTTTGAAATGTATGTATCTCGGAAACTAATTGGCATAAGTATCGAAATATTTTTTAACACGTTTTTCTTGCTTTAAATATAGAATATGAAAAGCTGAAAATCTAAATGTGTGTATTCTTATTTATTTAAAAAAAAGCGAAATTTAAAATTTGTTTCGGAAATGCGTTTCCGAAACAATCCTTGCTTAATTTTAGACTTTTTATACGAGAGATAGGTTAAGTAATAATACGTAGAATATAAAAAGCAATTTTTATTTTATTTTTAAGTCAACCCCTAATTTTCCTGGGCTACTAGAAGTCAAGAGCGCAATAGTTGCAATGAGAATTTTAAGTTAGTAGTAACGTGAGTATAAACCGTTGATTTAACAATTTATCTTCTTGATTAAAGGCACGAATAAGTAAAACTTGGTTTTTATTTCAGTTTAGACGTCACCGTCTTTGGCTTCGCTGCTTCGTCTCATCCTTAGTTGGTAGTAAAAAGGAGGCGTAGTCAAGTACCTGGCCTGACATACAATAATACTTTAAAAAAATGATCTTAATTTTTTCCAGTTTACCCCAGTCAAGTTAGTTATTTTGATTTAAAAGTCTACTAATCCGATTTCGATAAAATGTATATGGAACCACCTTTGGCACCACCGACCTATCCAAAAAAAAAATTATAATTTGGCGAAGTAATCGCGTAACAAACATTGAAAAAACGTATATTCGCATTATTATTGAGAACCTCCTTTTTTGAAGTCGGTTGTAACGTACACAAGTGCTGAAATCAGAGAAATTTTACTAGGCTGAAATAGACTTGTGCATTAAGTATAGAATATTTGTATACTTTAGTCACTTTAACGAGTTGGTGAATCATCGAGTTGCTTGCTCTAGATTATCGTAGAAGGCGACGCTAATAAACCATTGCAACTTTGTTTCTGTTTTTTTCTGGAACTTGCGCTGCTTTATTTTTGATAGCGTGATTATTTACAGCTTGTTCCACCCAATGCAGGGCATGAACCTCCTCCTTCTTTTACCAATCTTCTCTGTTTAGCGTCAATCTTATCCAGGGCTCTAGTTATGTACATTTTCGTCCTTGCTTAACAATTTAGGGAGGATAAGTTCAGCAGGCTTATAGCATGACAAAATCTTGTTTCACTGACCCACCCTGTGAGAAGATTTTTTTTTTGTATAAGTGTCTTGTATGGCTTAGTACTTGCTCAGGCATTGTCGCTCTTAAGTCAATCTAAAGGTCCATTCACAGATATCAGTGAAGTCACAGTTCATGCACAGTGCGAAATATTATTTCATACATTCTCTATGAATGCATCCCCACTTGTCAGTGTCAGTGACGACACAGTGCTCTCAGTGTCAGTCCCGATGCGTTCATAGATAATGTTTGAACGAATATTTCGCATTGTGCCGGTACTGAATCGGAACGGTGACTTCACTGATATGTGTGAACCGGCCTTAGACTGCGTTTCCACTGAGGCAGAACTGAGCGGAGCGAAGCGGCATGGTGCCGTCCAAGAATGGATCAATCACTCAAGTTGTAATAAAAAAACTTTAATTTTGATGTTTGGATTTTGCACGGCTCCGGTTTAATGGAAACGCGCCTTTGAAGATACTACGCTATCAAACCTCAATGCCAGAGCGGTGACGACTCGCTTGAAGTGAAAATTATACGTCGTTAACCAAGAGGACGCTGATGCCCGTCGTCCTCCGGTGGGTCTGGTTGCAGTTTAAGGATATACCCAGGTCCATTAAATTTTGTTTACATTTCACCTTCATTTTTTTATAACTTATAGGGATGTTTGGCTACCAACTCTCCTTTTGGTAAGTGACAAAGTGGTTACACGCAGACTTAGAAGATATAATATATTTCACTCTGACCTTGAAAAGATCTAGATTATCTCTCAGAAAACAAGGAAGCCAGCAGCTTGTTCCATTCCTTGAATCAGAGCGTCACTCTGTTTCCCAGGAATGGTTACTTGAGAGGCGTGGATCAAGATGAAATTGTTCCCTAATAAAAGTTTCATATTTAAAATATCTTTTTACGACGCCTGCCTCCCAAGAGATTAGGCAAAATCGATCAAACCCATAAACGAACAAAAAAAAATTATCATGAAAAATCACCGACCCACTAAGTGTACCAAATCACACATTTATTTAACGAAATTCCACGTAAGTGAGAGACATATATAATTTCAATTTCAAATTCAAATCCGTAATCCGAATCTCTTACAAAATGACTCTATCCATGGAGGTATTGTCGAAAACCAATACTTCGTTTGATAATGGACGATATATTATAATTTAATATGTTACTCTGGGACTCAAATTGAATAGATATCGTATAATGCGATACGTTACGTGAATAACTGTTGGTATTTGTATCATAACTCTTCATTGATTTGGACTGAGGTTAGTGAATTCTTGATAATGTGTGGGAAATATGAGTATGAAGAAATTTACGAAATGTAAACTATTCTAATACGTTATGTTATCTTTCTTACGTCCTATATTTGAAAATATGTATTTCCATTTCTGTAATAAATTTGTGTAAAGATACAGAGATATTTTTGTAATGGTAGGACTCTATTGCAGAGTCCGCGGAAGTACCACACCTTTGCCAGTTATTCAACCGCCAAGCAGTAGTAAGTAAGTAAGTTCGTATAGGCTGAGTGGCCAGCCCTAGTGTCAGAGTTAATGTGCCACCACGCAAGTTCACAATTCTGGCACTGTTACTGTTAGTGTCAGGCGTGACACTTACCACCAGGCGAACGTCTTGCTCGTCTCGTCACTTGAATGTACAAAAAATATATATATAAATAGAATAAACATACTATAAGTATAGATACAGCACTAAAGTTATTAAAAGAACCAATTCTCATAGTTTAAGAAGTTGCTGGTGTTTCTAAAACATAACAAGATAATAAGTTACATAACTAAAATCTTCCTTTTGCACACATTTTAATATTTAGAATTTGCTTTTTTTTTTGTATGATAGCTGTTTAACTTCAATTTATCTGATGTTAAGTGATGGTATGGTTATGTAGCCCTTTATTTTAATCCGAAGTCTCATCTAACTTAAAAAAGTGTTGCCACGGAATTAAAAGCTTCCAAAATGTTGTTAAAATCCTACATAATATTATAATGTTTCCCAAGTAATCGCCGAACAAAACATGAATACGAATCATGTATAAACAGGACATGAATTTTACAGACAAGGATAAATTGCTTATATATTTTAAAAACAAACATACTTAATTTTATTATGAAAACTGACGTGGTTTTGTTTTAATGTATACGGGAATACTCACGTTTAATTAAATCGGATGCAAAACGGAACGCAGCCGCACGTGGGTCGGACTCTGGTTTCACTCTTTGAAAAGTACGAGTATTATGTAGGGGTAGTGTGCAAGCATTACTGTTTCGGTTTGAAGGGCAATGTTACCAGAGAAATTACTGGGCATACCCAGAGATAAAAAGAAAAAAAAAAGATTAAAAAAAAGAGATCGTAAAGAGATTTAAAATCTGATATCTCAGGGTGACGAGCGCAGTGCAGTGTGGCGCAGGATTGTATTCGCAAGTTCACAATTCTAGCCCTGCTACTGTTAGTGGCAGACGTGACGCTTACCACCAGGTGAAAATCTTGCTCGTCTCGTCACTTGACCGTATTAAAAATAACACCGGATGTGATCGATACTATAGTCGGAGTATTCGATTTAATTAAACGCGAGTATTCCCTTATAAATTCCCTTATAAATATATTTTTAATTTCATTTTTTTTTCTATTAGATTAAGACCTTTGATTCGGTCGGTCAATAAAATTAACATTGTTCGGAAACGTCATCAAAGTGAGGTCGAAGTGACTTAATAAAAATACAAGTAATATTCTCAAGATGTCTTACCAAGATAAGAATCGAATGACACTTTGGAAAGACGCATGGCGCTTACATCCGATACATCGATTCTTGCTTGTATCGAGTAGGAGATCGATAGCTTTTAATCGACAATGAACGATTATTGTACAAGATGAAAATATTACGTACGTAGATTTTAGGTAATTTTCAACGTAAAACTGTAAATATAAATTATATTATTTTAACTTTATTTTGTATGAAAAGAATTAATTGCATAAACTTTTTATTATAGATAACATACCTATACTGCCTACTTACTTATTTTTCTGTATTTATATAAAGTAAATCCATAATTAATTAATAAATTAAAGAGACGGAATTAATTTCTCATCTTTTAACTTTAAACTTCCACAGCTGATGTTTGACTGTTTTCTGCATTTGACAACTCTGTTTTTTCTTTAAATTATTACATAGTACATTATTCTTTAGACATAGTTATTTTTAATAAGCTAATAACTATTTCTTAGTTTTCAAACACTATTTATGATAAAAATACTTGTGTAACATTGACAGCCATTCTCACACTGTCTAATTTCCCGTTACCTGTTTAACTAATCAATATAAAAACAAGACTGTCACTATGACGCGAATACTTTATGAGATTGCTTGTTCTAAACATTCCAAACAAATATAGCCTTTCACATAACAATGGCAATCATCAATCAGGGCCTTCTACAGTATTACAATCAATTCTTTAACCCGTCAAATCGTTAAGAGTACAAGCAATCGACAATCGAAATAAAGATTTTGTATTTTTAGGACGGAAACGTATAAAGGCAGGCGCACACAAGTATAAACAATTAATGTTGTTTTGGAAGTGGTGGAAAAAACAAAGCAGAACTTTGGAAAAGAGTAGTAACTAGTTTAACTTTTATAACTACAGGTAAGATAACTAGTAGTTCTTCGAACAATAGAACTCTCGAGTACAAACTTTCATGTCATGAAAAATATCTCCTCTTTTTCAGGGAATTACCCATCCCATAAAAAATCAGCGAGCAAGTTTTTTTTAATGAAATTGTAGAACCAAAACAAAAGAAAACAAAACCGTTTCGTCCAGATTAATAAAAAAAGTCGATGCACGCGACTAGCATCATTCGTACATCCGGAAAGATGATAACAACATTTTCAGTTGTTTAAAGACTTTACTTGCTTTGCTCGCTCTACGTAAATAGATTTAGCTAAGGCACATCTAGCCAACAATTTTTTTGTTTACCTTGAGACAGTTTTTTTATTACCCGATCAATTAATCAAAAGTCTATGGGACTGATTTAGTTTATAAAACCTACTTCATACCTCAAACGTCGCAAGAACACCTCATCCAAATTCAAAAGCTATAATTTATCCTTGGGGAGATAATTTCCTCAAAAAGGGGGAAGTTTGGTGCGACGCCTTTTATTGGCTGATTTTCCTCATATCCGAAATTCTTGTGTAGAATTCTACTACGAATCTTTGCGTAATTCTTATAATAATTTACGCAAAATGTCTCCTAATTTTAACGAATTAATGTCACAAGCACAGCCGTATATGTATATGTCCCTCTCATATGCACCTGCCCTAACAATTTTAATTCCATAGAGTTGGTAGCTGACGCAAAAACCAATTTGTGTTAGTGATTGATACTAATCCTCCAAATCCGAGTCACTGTCAATGTCTACACTCACCGTTTGACTCCAATTGACGTGTTACAACTTAGACGTAAAGTAGCATAATTTAGTTGCTAAATTTTAATTCTTATACAAAGTTAAAAAAAATTGGTCTAGCTCTTAGTAAAAATAAGTTGTTAGAACCGGCCATCTAGCTATTATCGCGTTTTAAGCCTGTGGTTTCTGGCAGCGACGTATCACGGTTTTTTATCCTCGTGAGTTCTAAGCTTGACCACCGAAACAAATCTACGCAAACTTTTATAATATACTTTTTTATGGGTCATTATTATTAAACCTGGAGTGCACTGAAGAGAGAAGTGAATAGAACGGAAATGTGACGGGCCGCGCTAGCCGGCATTAAGTGCAAATGCGCTTGATCGCTTGATGTCAATTCTACCAATATACATGTTTTTAAACTGAGAATACTCAAAAAGACAATTTAAATAGATGCGTAGAAAACCAAACCACATTGCATGGTAATTAGATCAATTTTAATCTGTTGCAAAATGGCATTTCGAGCGTTTTACTTCAAATGCGTGACCAATTTTTGGCATTTATTCGTCGTAGTTTCTATACAAATAAGTTTGAAACTGGCGACAGGGGTTTTCCATACAATTGCTTTAGAACATTGTTTTGACAGCCGTTCTAATCTAAGAAGTAGGCTTTCGCTTTTCTGTGCTGGAGTGCCTTCGGAATTGGTGATCGTCTTGTGTCTTTATCTAACGAGACAAAATGTACTAAGACGAAAGATAACGTAAAAATGTCTATGCAAAGATGGAAAAATCAAAAGACTGATTATCTATTCCGAGGGTTTTTTTTTTCTTAGTTTTTGGCATCACACGTTGTGCATTCTGCCAGTGTCAAGTTTATGATTTTTTCAAGTATTTATATGAAAATCGAGTCAAATATGTAATGATATCACAGTCAGTCACACGAAATTAGTCATAGTCGAGTCCAAGTCATGCCCTAGTAAAGTTGTGGCGACTTTACTATGAGCTTCTACGGAGTTTTGAAAACAACACAAAAAGACATGTTTCACCACATTATATCACTTGCCCACACTCGTGCATGTAATTCAACACTCAATGAATAAAACACCACCATTTTTAATCATTAATTCGCGAAAATACACAAGTTTAAGAAAATAATAGAATGCAACGACATGATTTTTCCGTGTTCCCGCCAAAAAACATTCCGAGGGTTATCCGTAACGCGATGGTTCAAATCGGGGTTATGCGAAACAATAGTAATCCGGAAAGAGGGAGTATTCCACTTTACTTGCCTATTTTGGAGCACCAATAAAAATATCACTTAAGATAAGCTCATTACAGTTATCACTCTTAACAACTTTTATAAGTCGACCCTGAAATCGAGAAATAAATCTAATTCTGATATTACTTACATTTCCATCAGTATTTATTTATTTATTTTTTGTTTCGATTAATTAATTTAGATGAATTATTTTAAATAAGGAGTATTTATACTCCCAATATCTTTATGATTTGTTGAATAAAGTCATTTTCGCTTTTTAAATAAAATAAAATATGTTATTTTTCTTCTATAAAACTGACGTTTTTTTTTATACTGATAAGAAGGCATTTGTTTGTTATATCATAAGTAGGTAAGCACCTTATCATAAGTAGGTACCTTAATTAAGCAGTACATTTTGTTGCTTGTAATCTTGTAAAGCTTACGAATATGTTGTCCATTATCAGTATATAGTAGAAAAATAATAATAAATATTTTGATTAATAAACTGTATACGTCGATCTGAGATTGTTTCTATAGTAAAACACTGCATTTTAATTACAAAATATATCACATCTTAGACCCATAAAACAGTTTAATCTAAATAAAACCGAAAACATTCATCTTTTCGACCACCAACGCGGAATAACCTACTCAATTAAAACAACGAACATATACGAAATTTATGATCTCCGTACACATTGTTTCAATTACAGAATATCGAATTAAATACGTTTTTGTTACGCCCAAATTACTATATCGCGGTGTCATAATTTAGAACTTTCTATTGTATGATTATTTATTAAAAAATATCAATAAGTTCAGAATAGGCCCCCGAGCTAGGTATACCGTTGGGAACGCCTATACTGTGTTACTGGATCCATTATTTTTATTTCGATTCGATTTCGAACTAAGCTTGGTGTCCACTGTATCGGATTAAATTGAATGAGAAAATGTAGCAGTTAATGTTAAGTTAGAATATTAATTTATTCTTCATGACCTGATTTTGCTTCTTATGCCAAAATGTCAAAATATGTGCTTATGTTATGTCTCGTTTACTTAATATTCTATTTTATTGTGTCCGTATCATGCTGTCTAACTACAATTTATATAACTTGTTCAAGTCTAGTATTTGTATAATACATTTTTTGGCAATAATTTTATTTTTATATTTATCGTTAACTTATCTTTAAATTTATTATACCACCTACCGAAAATTTGATTTGTTTATATCCAGATGTAAGTCTAAGTGTAGTGATGTCTAAGTACGAGTAAGTATCCCTAATTTTTCAATAGGAACAAGATACCTTTGGCAGCTGATGGTGGTCAAGTTAGATTGTTTATTTGTATGTATGAATGTTGGATCTCGCGGACTATGTCGTATTTTTCATTCTTGACGGAGATTGGTATAAACTTCCTTCAATTTTATTTTTTGTCTATAATTTTAAAAGGAAAATTTTTGTAGTCTGTAATTTTCGTGTAAAACCGCTGGATGCGCCTAAAAAGCCTAGGTTTCGTTGTAGCGTAAGTTTGCGGAAGTTCCATTCACCGCCCGATTATGATAGTCACATCATCATCAACAGCCGGAAGACGTCCACTGCTGGACGAAGGTCTCTCCCTTAAAGGGAGGTGTTGCCATAATCCCCACGCTTGGCAAGCGGCTTGGGGATCGCAGAATGGTTACCGCCGTTAACTGAGAGGACGCTGTTGCCCGTCCTCCGGTGGTTCTGGATGCAGTTTTAGGACATACCGAGGTCCATTATGATAGTACCTATATATTAGAAACATTCGCTACTCAATTCTAAACAAGAATTTGAATTTCGAATATGAGGAAAATCAGCCAATAAAAGGCGCTGCACCAAACTTCCCCCTTTTTGGAGAAAATATCTTGCCAAGGAGAGATTATAGCTTTTGAATTTGGATAAGGTATTCTTGCGACGTTTGAGGTATGAAGAAGGTTTTATAAACTAAATCAGTCCCATAGACTTTTGATTCATAGATTGGATAATAAAAAAACTGTCTCAAGGCAAACAAAAAAATTGTTGGCTAGATGTGCCTTAGCTTTAAAATCTATTTACGTAGAGCGAGCAAGGTCTACTGTTCACAGAACTAATAGGTAGATATAATTTTGTAGAAAGCTCTACATTTTACATTTTAGTGGCGACTAAGCTTAATAGCAAATCGATTTGGATATACACAATGAATGACCTTTTCAAACATAATTTTTGGATACTGTCGGTTGATGATGGAAAGTGTTATTGGCACTGTTGTAAAATTTTAATTTTGAACCGGTTCTGAACAGGGATATAGTTTTATTTATTTATTAACATTGTGCTCACACCATGTTCTTGTTTTCTTCTAGAGTATAAACTAGAATACGTTAATAAAATACTAGTTGGGTTTCGCAAGTTTATCCACAACCACTTACCTACCTACCAGTACCTACCAGTAGTAGTACCTACTAGTACTATTGTATTTAAAACAATAAAAAAAATGGTGATAAAATATAGCAAAATCATGTTACAAAATCATATCACATAATATATTAGTATAGCACACATCTATATACGTTGAGTGCAGTTATATAAAACATATTTAAGATATTGCACCCGTTAAAATAGCTTAAGTTATTACTAAGTATTTGATTCAACGCCATTAATGTCTGTTGATTAGACTGTTTGGTGTTGAATTTTCACATAGTAAATTTTTTCCCATTTTCGAAATTCGAGTAGTTATGGCTTCAAAAAGCTACCTAATCTCTTGACAATAAAGCTTATTTTCATGGATGGCATGGTAAGTGGTTGACTACAACTCACCAGATGTTAAATGACGGTGCGGTCAAAGATGGTAAAAATACTTAGCCCGGAATAGGCTCTCAAGTGATGCTGGAACGTACCGTTTAGTTCTCGGCTGCTTTTTAACTTGAGTATTATAAAAGTACCATACAACCATTCTTATAATAGCTTAGACACAATATTATTCGTTCACCGGCACAGAAAACATAAAAATACTACGTAAAAAGAAAATGCGCGAAAACCTACTCGAACTACAATTTGCCTATAACTACAATCCTAAAAAAATAATAAAATCCATACTCAGTGCAAACTTATTAATACTTTATTTGTATAACAGTGCATCCATATTCCATTATAGCGCTTGGATCATCGACGTCACGCGGCAGCCGACGCGGCGCGCCAATAGCCACTGAGGTGCGGGCACTTCCAGCCGCGCACAAGATCGTTATACCTTAACTTCACTAATTGTGCCTGGCTTGCCGGCAGCTTGGACCTGGGTATGTCTTAAAACTGCACCCAGAACCACCGGAGGACAGGCAGAAGCGTCCTTTTGAATAATGGTGGTGTGCTTTCTGCAATCCCCGACCCGCCTGCCTAACGTGGAGATAATGGCAACCCCTCCCTGTTAAGGGGGAGGTCTCCTGGGCCTGGAGGTTTTCTGTCTAACGAGTGATCGAGTGCCGGCAGCTTAAGTTCAGTATTGGGATTTGAATACACGCCCTACGGCGTGCGGACCTAACGCTATAACGCGTATAAATATTATATGTAGGTACACCTGCTTAGTGATTTCTCCACACCAGTTTCTGAATCCTGATTGAGCCAGGAAGAACAGTCTCATAAACAACTTGTTTCACATAAGCCCTTGCATATAATTATGATACGGGGTTTAGTATACGCAATTACATAGGTATAATAATGTATGCTTTACCTATGAAGTTATTCCGTCGACATCGTGCTTAGTACGAGAGCTCTTGAACTATTTAATTAAGATCTCCAAATAGTAACTACATGTGATCCGCATCATAAAAAAAAGTTAAATCATTTTTACAAATACATATATTTTATTAATTTTTCTTGTACAGATTCTCATTCGCATCAATCATAAAACAAGGTTTTTGATTATATGGAATTTAATTATTTTACGGTGTGTAAAGAATAACGAGCTATGAAACGCCATTGCATTCCGAGTAGATATAAAAATTTAATGATGCATTAAATGCATGGTGAATGGTGTGCATATTTTAATAATTTCAGGAATTGATCAAATAATTAGTTTTTACACTTTAAGTGCAATAAAAAAAATGATTAGTAGTATTTGGATGATTTAAGCGTAAAAATAATATTGTATTTTCATTATTTGGGAGTCATTTGCTTAGATGTATTAACTAAAACATAAAATTATCTCAGCAATATCGAATGACAAACAACCTAAATAATATTCCTACATAAATATAATGCATGATAGGAACTTACTAAAAACAACCAAAGTCTCTTAACCTATTATGCTGTTATTTGCAAAATTACTTCTCTACGGCGTTACTGATTAGAAATAACGGTATTAGCATATTAGCGAATCGCCCCAAGGAGCTATTGAGTCGAAAGTATTGTAAATAACTCAGATTACGTACTGTAATATTTAATATCAAGGCTATAAAGTTGCCTATGATAGATTACATGTGTGTCCACAGGTCCACTAGCTAAGCCTAGAGGCTTTGTTTTTTTCTATATAAAATCCTAAGCTTTATGTATAACGTACGTGGTAACATATTAAAAAGGTGTTTTTTATTCATTGGATGTTAATAAAAACAACCAAAAAGCCCAAAATCGATAGGGTTGCGTCGTTTTATTACAGAGTCCTTACGGCTTCATCATCAGATCAGCTCCATGTTATAATAATATTGCATTGTCATCCGATTTACATATGCATGCAAAATTTCAGCTCAATCAGAACCCCGCAAGGCAAAATTTGATTACAGACAGACAGACACCGTGCCAGGTGAAACTAAATAAAAGCTTGCAGTAATAAAAAGTAATAATTAGACAATTTTTCTCTTCATATAGCGCCTTTTCAGAAGCGTTTATTAAACGTGGGCGAAACCGCGAGGCATGGCGAGTTTTTATATAGTGATAGGACTCTACTTCTCTTTTATGTAGTGGCACCGCTCCGGGTCTCTGCAGAGTCTGCCTGGGGAAGTACAGAGCTAGATCCTCCAAGGAAGTACCACACCTTTGTTCCAGTTTGAAGGGCAATGTTACCAGAGAAATTACTGGGTATTGAGCCTCCTTATATATAGAATATTCTCGCGTTGAACCGGAAGACGCTGCGTAGGAAGGCCTCCCACTAGGTGGACCGACGACATTGTAAAAGTCGCGGGCAACCGGTGGATGCAAATGGCAGGTTGTCGTACAGTGTGGCGGTCTAAGGGGGAGGTTTTCGTTCAGCAGTGGACGTCTCCGGGCTGATGATGATGATGATGATGATCATATATAGAATATCATTGGTATTAAGAGATTCTAATATCGCAGGGTGACGAGCGCAGTACAGTGCGGCGCAGGATTTTATTCGCAAGTTCACGATTCTAGCACTGCTTCTGTTGTCAGGCGTGACGTCTCGCTAATCTCGTCACTTGATAGTATAAAAAATAGTTTTTTTACATAACACTTAGTAATAGTTATGAGTCTGAATAAGACTTTAAACATACTATTTTAACTTATAATCTATTTTATAATAAGTAATAATAATTAACCAAAATAAGATGTGTGTTCTCATGTATCCTATATCAAAACCATTCATTAGTAGCCTTTCTCTTCTATATTGTCTAACAGTATGTTGTAGCCGTAAAATTAGATGGTATACTTTTACTTTGTTTATGGTGTTACAGTTCCCAATAAATAAAAACCTGTTGTTCTTCATTTGTGTTTGATCGTTAATTGTGACGACAGGCCGATCTCATAAAATTTATAGTGAAATAGACTAATTAGAACGGGTTTTGATACTTTTGAGTGTTGTGTACAAAATGTTTCATGTTCTTATAAATTAATAGTAGATTATGCACTAAGGGAATAAAGCAGTGTCTTACGTCGCGGGCGGCATATTGAACCGTGAACGTAACAAGGGAGTCTGAGTTATGTAAAGTCCTGAGTGAAACGAGAGGTTCAAGCTGCCCAAGACGAAGACAGGCTTTATTCCAGAGGAGCATACTCTACTTTTCACACCTTCTGCAAGACAATAAAAAGCCAGGGCTCTATAAATTAAAATTCACTGACAGTCACATGACCAAACACCGCCTTTTGTTTCACATTCTTTGTACACGCACCTTTTTTTTGAGTTCTGCTTATGGTGCTTATGGAGTTTTGGCTTGTGGTGGCCAGTTCGATTTTAAAACAAACTGGTGTGAAAATATTTTTAATATACCTGTTATCAAAATAGTAGTTTATTAGAAGATAAATTTAAATCATGTCAAATTAAATAAATGGTCAAAATATTATTAAATCTAAACAGATTACGTCAAATTTGCCCCTCGCGCAAACGTGCCCATTAGGCTAGCTGCGTTCCCCCGCTGTATTGCGAGAGAAATCTGTTGCATAAGATATTCCCCGGACCGTGGGTCTCGTCCCCTATCCCGCAGACGCTGACCTAGGTCTGCCACAAACTTCTTCGCTTCTGAACCCCACGGCCCCGCCACCTTCACAGCAAACGGCACGAAATCGTATGCCAATTCCAAAGCAGCGTATTTATGATGCTAGCCCAGTGCGGCTGCCTCCGCACCCCGGCGACCCGCTGGGTGGCCGGCAGATGGCAAGCCGCGCAAGTTCTTACGCACGTAGCATCCCAGATGAGGCAACGTCCTTACTGCCATTGAATCAGCGTCAGTCCATCCGGTCGCTTACCAGCAGAGCGCGAAAGGCCGTGAGGTTCAAGCACACAAGGGAATTCTGCCAAAACGAGAGGTCTTCTAATCATATCGTTGATGGCGTGATGGCAAGGCTTCTTTCCGGCGCAACGAATGCAGCTGAGACCGTGCAGGCCGTCCGCTTCCACTCTCGTCCCACAAATGCAGACGTGAGGCTCATATACCGAACAGCCGAGTCGGTATCCCGCAGCCACTCTAAGGTCGTCATCCAGCAGCGTGCCCAAGTGAGGGCAAATGAGGGAGATGGTAGGGCAAAAAAATTCAAAATTGTAAGTGTTTTATTCAACGGAGTGACGAGATGCCTGCCAGCAGCTAGTAGCAGTGCCAGAATTGTGAACTTGGGAATACCTACAATCCTGCGCCGCAATGCACTGCGCTCGTCACCCTGACATATTAGATGTTAAATTTCATCATGATCAGTAATTTATGTGATAACATTGGCCTTCAAACCGAAACACAGTAATGCTTGCAGCTTGCACACTACTGCTTGGTGGTTGAATACCTGACAAAGGTGTGGTACTTCCACATGCTAACTCTGCAATAAAGTCCTACCATTAAGTGTGTTAGTTAAGATTATTTTTATAATTACGTATGTTACGGCCTTACTTAAAAAAGCTTTTCAACCGTTAGTCACTGCTTAAGATGCTCTGCCATCTTCTCTCTGACGTAAAGTTGCACGTGCTAGAAAAGGACAGAGAAGTTTAAGCAGTGACTAAGAGAATCGAGATTATATTAGGTAAGGCTGTTAGTCTGTAAGGTATCTATTATATGGGCCCGTGTTTTTTAAGTTACTCCTGTTTGCCTGAAATAAACGATTATTATAATTAAAAATGTGCCTACATTCAAAGTCTGGCTAACTTTTAATGTAGGCATCTGAAATAAGTACGAAACATGGTACAAATAGTTTTTTTTACGTACTCTTTACGGTTGTCAATACGTATAATATCGAGCAAGCAGCAGCGTGTAGGAGCCACAGCGACAGCTCGAGCAATGTGACACCTGCAAGGCACAGAGCCGACCACAATCCACAATGCGGGCCGGGCATGCCGCCGGTTCAATTGGATTTGTTCATTATTAATTATGTTTTGTAGCGATAGAAGAAAAACAATATAAGACTAAAACTTCGAGGGACTATAATTTGACGTATTAATAGATTTAGTTTTGACTTAGTGTACTTTGACAATTTTATTAATAATTATTTAATGATATATTTATATCTCCTAAAAAGCTAAATACTAAAGGACGTACCTACTGACAGTAAACTTCTACCAATGACCATTGCAGTGGCATATTACTACGATTAACGTTGTGCGCCTCGGTAATTGTTACCTATCTTTGTCTATCTTATTCTCATACCGTTCTAACTCGAAACACAAAAATTATTTACTCGCACATTAAACACAAAAATTGGCTGACATTCCACACAGCGCCACCTAGCTCCATACTAGGCAAAGTTTATACCAGGGGTATCAGATAGATAATAGGTACTTTTAAACTACTTATTTTTTACGTACAACACTAGACTCAGAACAAACACAGTTATCTGATTCACAGGAACGGAATTGAACCCACGCCCTACAGCTCTCAAATCAGACATAGTACCTTTTTAGTACCTTTAAATTACTAGTCATTGTAAAAGTCTATAGATACCTATTGTTTATTGTATTACCTGCACAAAAAAACTGCAAGTCTGATAAACTTTTTTTTTGTGGCGTATGAGCTATCTGAGTACGTCCTTAAACTGCAACCAGACCGGAGCACAGGCAGCTCTTGGTTAATGGTGGTGAGCATTCTGCGATTCCCATGCCGCCGGATCGGGATTATGGCAACACCCCTGTATTGGGAGGTCTTCGTCCAGCAGTGGACCTATTATGGCTGACGACGAGCTACGAGGTAGTTCAATTTTAATCGTAATACTGTTTAGAATTTGGACCTGGGTATGTCCTAAAACTGAAACCAGTACCACCGGAGGACGGGCAGCAGCGTCCTCTCCGTTAACGGTGGTGAACATTCTGCGATTCCCAAGCCGCCTGCCAAGCGTGGGGATTATGGCAACACCTCCCTATTAAGGGGGATGCCTTCGTCCAGCAGTGGATGTTTTCTGGGTGATAGGACTGTTTAGAAACAACACTACTTTACACTACTTTTACCTACTTATGTATTTAGATTTCGCTAATCACTGCACTGACGGTCATAACTTTAAAACAAGAGTTTTGGCGATAACACGAAAAAATCATGTCGGTGTATTCTATTATTTTCGTAAACTTGTGTTTTTTGCGAATTAATGATTAAAAATGGTGATGTATTATTAATTGAGTGTCGAATTATATTCACGAGTATAGGCAAGTGATATAATGTGGTGAAACATGTCTTTTCCTGTTGTTTTCAAAACTCCGTAAAAGCTTTTAATAAAGTCGCCACAACTTTACTAGGGCACAACTGGGACTCGACTGTGACTAACTGTGATTTCATGACATATTTGACTTGATACTCTATAAAAATGAAAGTTCATTATACTTGACACTGGCAGAATGCACAAAGTGCGATGCCAATAATTAAGAAATAAAAACTTTAAAACAATCGATGGCGCGTCTCATTAGCCCTGTAATTTCGCTAGATATATTAGTATTTAAGCCGGAACACTGTTGTTTTCACACTTCTTCTTGTGGTACAATCTTGAATTTAAAGCCAAGAGCAAATAGTTTTACTTATTTGATCTGCGACTACTGTATTCATACCTAGCGCTTACATTAACTTTCTCCCTGACAGACTGCTGGAATTGCTAATTAATTATGAAATTTGAATACATACACATGTATGATAAGTTTGTCAATGTCTAAAGGTAGAATTAGACGAATAGAAATGACTAGTTTTTGTGATAATGAAAAAAATAGTAGTTTAAAACTTTTCTACTGCTAAGCGAAATCGTCTTTTGTTTTTTTCTATGCGTTTTGTATAGTTAGTTAAACATTATAGTATACAGAGTTTTATACTAATGATGCGTTAGCGCAGCAGTTGCATTAAAATAAATCAAAATTTATGGTCAAGTTATCTCTCAAGCAATTTTAAATAAATTTAATCTGAAAGGCCATAACGATCTATTTGTGTCCCCAATCTATGACAACGTGTGTCGGTTAAGCAATCCACGTTGCGAGCTCAAATGACTCATTAACAATCAAACCACTTAATCTCGCATCCTTACGTGAGAACAATCTTTAACGCAATCAAAGGAAACGTCATTCCAAATTCAAATGTGACACACGATGACGGAAACCGTGAAATTGTCATTAGCTTTTTTTTTGTTTAAATTGGGCCGCTTTTGCTGACGGTACAATGTTATCGATTGTGATATTCCTCATGAATGATTTTTAATTTAATTGTGGTACCTGATTTTGTGCGATCAACCGTGTCGCGCCCGCGGTGGATGGACATCTGTCAATCTACCGCTACGTTATTAGGGTTTCGTATAGATAATAGCGATAGCACGTGGATCCAAAAAACGGTCCTTTGTCAACCTTTTTATAAAAAAATTAAACCGTCAAGTACGAGTACTGGTGACTCGGATAACGAGGCTTCCGTACAACCACAAGAACAAAGGAAATCCGCGACAGTATCTAACGAAAATTCTATGAAATCAACTAGCTACTAGCTAATTATGATTTACGAGATATACATCAAAAACAGACGAACTAACGTATTTATAGACAAACAGAGACGGATTGCTTAGTCATAGGGTAACAATTGAACAACCTTTGGGTAAGGAATCCTAAAAAAGAAATTCAATTATGTACGTCCGACAAGTACCGTACGTTTTTTTCTATCGTTTACTTACTCCGTATTTTCTGTAGTTACTATGAATGTGCTGGGGTTAATTATTGATGCCAGTCCTCAGATTAGAGAAACCACGTTTCAGCCTTAGGGAGTAAAATTTTTGTGTACGCAGCACAACACGTGCCACCACAACGACGAACGAAACAGTTGCGATAAAACAGCTTCTTCTTGCCAAACTTCGTGACTTTCTTACCATATGAATTTTGATTGGATTTGATGAAACACTAAAAATACTAGCAAACTGGCTGTAATTTTTGATTGCGTTGGCTTAGTAGCTTGTTTTTTTTTACAGCTCTAAGGGAGTGTGGACTTACGCATTCGATATTTATAACATTTTGATACCTCCACTTGTTTCAGAGAAAAAGGGCCTTGACAGACAAACAGACAGACGGACAACGGAGTGATGCTATAAGGGTTCCTTAATTCTTTTTGAAGTACGGAACCCTAAAAAATAGCAGTTTACTTTTTTTTGTAATACAATTTAAGACTATTATCTATATTATTGAATTTAATGAATTATTGTAGTTTTAGACAATTTTCTGAAAAAATACAAAACATCTGTATCTAGTAACAAAAGCCAAAACATAGTAATGGTTTAATCAATTCACAATGTTAACATACTACTGCTATGTTGTGGTAAGATTTTAAGCCACTGGCGTTACGAAATTGGCTAGTTAGAGCATTGTCTAGACAGTTAAAACCCAACAAGGTCACATTGGCAAGAACGATTGAGCTCATCGTACCTATATGAAATGCTTTACTATTAGACAAGCACTAGCTCATCATTTTAATAGGCGGAACCTTTCGCCTGGTTACCCGTTCACACTTGACGTTTAACAAATAACGTTTTTATGGCATGGGCAGGGGACTTGACCACTTTTTGTCTTTTTATTGTCATATGTAATAATGAATTAACGATAGACAAGAACCGATCGGCATGTGAAATCGTCAAGCGACTTTTTGTCGATCGATTTTTTGTTTCTAATTACTTGCATCTAGGTTAGTTGTCATTTCGAAATTGACGGTGTCTTGATAACAATGATCTTGTTGTAAACCAGTTTGGTTTTTAATTTAAATGAGTTATAGACACCGAGAATAAAAAGTCCGAGGTCCTAGCTTGTTATAGGAAAACTGATATAAGTTTACGTTAAAGGTGTGTTATAAATTTAATAGAGATCTCTCGCGACTTCGTCTACGTATGGAAAAACGTCGGAGGAAAATTAGGAGGAGACCTTTGTCCAGCAGTGGACGTCTTCGGTCTGATGATGATTACGTCACAGCGACGTTTAGTAGAAGTCTTTCGCGTTCGCAATAAGGATCAATAAAATTTGGGGCATACATGCTGTTAGTGTCAATACCGTTATCATTGTACTCATCATTATGAACAACTTTTACTATGGGGCCAACCTTGAAATCACGAAAAAAATATCTGCTGTTCCATACATTTTGTCCAAGATCGATGAACCTTTTCGTATGGAACAGCTGTTATTTTTTTTCGTGATTTCATGGTTGGCCCCATAGTAAAAGTTGTTCATAATGATGAGTACAATGGTATCATAGAAGGATAACGGTGTCCAAACTAGCACCCCGTATACTTTTTTGTCCCATATAGTATACTAGAGGTCACCCATGACTACATCCAAAACAAGAGGTCAACATCAAAAGAATCATTTCAAAAGAAATTCCCAAATACTCGGATCTTCCATACCACTCGGTTAATTACTAATTAACTTATTCCCCATATTCACTAAGTACTTTAAATCATCTCGAGCAAAATGTTTTTTCCAGAATTCATTACTAATACCAATAAAATCACTATAACTTTACAACTTTAAATGTATAAGAAGTTTCTCCCGCTCATTAACGGGGGCCACCCAAAAATTTTTTTTAAATGTACTATCATTTTTTCACAAAAACTTCAAATACAGCGAACTATTGTTACAACATTTCATCACTGTTAAAAAAAAAACAGTATTTAACATTTTAAATGAACTATCCAAATACAAATTTTCATCGCTATACCTTCAAAAACAAATAACTTTCCAAAGGACATTAAAAAAAAAAGTTTTTGCATTTTTTTTGCAACACTACAAGACAACTAATTAAATTTTAAAAAATAACAAGACTGCCCTGCCAATAATTTTATAGCCAGTGTTACTTGGGATGATGATAAGGACAGTAACGATATGTACCAAATCTGTTTAGGCATTTAGAAGTTATGGTGGAACTTAGAAACTCACATACCTACCTACGTCGTACATACATATACACGATCGCTGAAAACATTACACTCCTTTTTTTGGGCAATCGTGCAATAAGTAGTTGATTGAGGTATGTCTCCAAGGAAAACCTCTCTGGAGGTATATCTCTCTCGAAGCAGAAATGTCTACTTATTTTTACGAGCAGAATTGCACAGCTGTCGCTAGGCTTGCCAGTAACAGGTATCCTCTATAGGTATCTATCCAAGCTAATTAATATTCCTCTGTTACAGGTACTTGCCCATAAAACTTTACGCACCCACGTAAGTAAACTATTTATAGAGAGAATAGTTGAATAATTTTCCTACAATTGTCCAGGGTAAGTTCATTTTCATAGTAATTAATTGCAATGGCCGTAGATATTGCTTTCACAGAACTTCTAGTTTGCTAGCAACTTGTTATTACATATCCTGGTTATTCTTTCACCAATAATTCATCATCATCATCAGCCCGGAGACGTTCACTGCTGAACGAAAGCCTCCCCCTTAGACCGCCACAATGTACGACAACTTGCCATTTGCATCCATCGGTTGCCCGCGACTTTTACAATGTCGTCGGTCCACCTAGTGGGAGGCCTTCCTACGCTGCGTCTTCCGGTTCGCGGTCGCCACTCAAGAACCTTTCTTCCCCATCGGTTGTCAGTTCTTCGAGCGATGTGGCCTACCCATTGCCACTTCAACTTGCAAACCTTGCGAGCTATGTCGGTAACTTTGGTTCTTTGGCGAATATCCTCGTTCCGGATTCTATCGCGCAAAGTAACTCCGAGCATAGCTCTCTCCATTGCCCGTTGCGTGACTCTGAGTTTCTCCAAAAGGCCAGCAGTTAAAGACCACGTTTCAGTTCCATATGTCATCACTGGCAACACACACTGGTCGTAGACCCTTGTCTTCAGACACTGAAGGATTTTGGACGAGAAGATATTACGCAATTTCCCGAACGCTGCCCATCCGAGTTGGATTCTTCGGGCGACTTCTTTGTCGAAGTTGGAACTACCTAACTGAACAATCTGTCCACCAATAATTATTAACATTCAATTATGTTTAGTATTTTTAAGCGTTAAAGCTTAAACTCGTACATTATACTGGTTGTTGAATTCGTAATCATAATATTATAATGTATGTAGTCGTATCTACAGTTTTTTTACAATTCTTATGTTAATATTGTTAAAAATACACTGATTTTTATTTGCAACTTAATCAAGGCTGTCTAGTTTTACGGTACATCATTTTTATTTCGTATATTTAAATCGGTATCAATTTTTTGCGTACATAATTAATACTAACTATGCGATAGAATGGATTACAAAAATTTATGACAACCAAATTAAAATTTACATAGCAATGTAATTTAATTGAAACATAATCAATATCATAATATTTTTCTCATTTAAAGTGTGTTGCAATAAATATGGCTCAAAGGTTTAAATTGTGTATATTGTAACAGTTTAATTGGTGGCACTTTTTATCCATCATACCGATTGAGATTCCCGTCATCGAAAAAATCAGAAAATACTTTAACTTCTTTCTTTAATTTTTGTTTTTGCATTCTATTAAAATATAGATAAAACTTAAAATAATATTTACACTACAATTTAACTATGTATTAAATTTGACATATAGGCTTATTTTATTTACATATGTACAAAACTTAAAATAAATATCTAAACTATATACTAAAAACTACTTATTTACAATAAAATATATATATAAAAATATTAAAAATAATAATAATAAGCTTAGTACCTATAAAACAAAAATGCCGTCTAGATCGCCACCATGCGGTAGGGTTTCCTTTACTTTTTCTTTCATAATAATTATTAAAATGTTATTTTGGTTTATGATAATGACCGCCTACGTTGGTCTACTAGAAAATTCTATCTCCCAAACAAAAAAAAACAAAGATTCGTATGCATCACAAATATTTCTACCATAATATATTCATTACATATCTATAATCGACAGTTATAGTAGTAGGTGTTACTATAGTATTACTATTACCATAGTAATGAGAATAGTTTTCTAATACCATGATATCTAATCGACAAAGAATGCATTCGGCTTCTCTTGATTTTTGAATTTCAAATTAAAGATTTGGAATTTCTGAAACAGTGGTGATGATTTTGCAATAAATTGCTATATTATATTGTTTATAATTCTCATGGAGATTAACTATCAAATTTCGATATCGAGTGCTAAGTATCGATATCGATTTTTTATGCAAAGCTCTTAGTATCACTACATGGTGCAAACGGTACGTCGAGCATTGGTCAAGGGCACTTGTTATCTCTTGCCGTCAGGACAATATGTTGTTTGTATGTATCATGGTTGTGTGGTGGTGTGTCATGGTATGTTTTACCGGTTAATGGTAGTGAGCATTCTGCGATCCCCAAGCCGCCTGCTAAGCGCGGGGATGATGGCCGAGTCCTTCATTCAGCTGTGGACATCTTCTGACTAATAATGATGTTAAATAAATTTTCATTTGCGAGAAAGGCAATCAGCAGAGGTTTCATCATCATCATCAGCCCGGAGACGTCCACTACTGAACGAAGGTCTCCCCCATAAACCGCCACACTGTACGACAACCTACCATTTGCATCCACCGGTTGCCCGCAACTTTTACAATGTCGTCGGTTCACCTAGTGGGAGGCCTTCCTACGCTGTGTCTTCCGGTTCGCGCTCGCCGCTCAAGGACCTTACTTCCCCATCGGTATCAGTTCGTCGAGCGATGTGGCCGGCCCATTGCCACTTCAACTTGCAAACCCTGCGAGCTATGTCTGTGACCTTGGTTCTTTGGTGAATATCCTCGTTCCGGATTTTATAGTTCGGATTTTATCAGCAGAGGTTATAGTACGACAATACAAAGAAAAATACTAAGCAAAAAGTTGTAGAGACTGAATTATGTGTTTGTTCAGAAACTGAATCCCAAGCTTCAAGATTGCATTCAAGACAGCAAAGTGCAAATTAGAAGTATCTGAAGATAAATCTAACACAACAACAGTATGCATGAGCCTTTGAAAACATCCTTGTCCAACAATAACCGTAATTACGCCACTAACCAGTCCTCATTCCAGTAGCTGGCCACTGGCACTAAACAAGTCCTGACGCGTAATCGCTAACATCCGAGCCACTGTGCTTGCGCAATCCACAGGCTGGCTACTTCACTTCCTTTCGCGTTACAACACTGTTTGATGCGGGATTTTTGTGAGGCAATTTTGCTAGTCTGTGTAGTACTTACATGAACGCTTTGGTTGCAGTCGGTCATTTGCCACCAACCACAGCTGGTAATTCTATGTCCTTTAATAATGTTACAATTCAGCGAGGCTATTCAAGTATCTACGATAATATTTTTGTCACTTGTCATTCTCATTTGGATTAACAAAAGAGCGACAGGTACAGAAACAAAGTACTTCATGTTTTAGAACCCTGTCTTCTTGTGAAGTCGATATTTAGTTAAAAGAAATAAGTAAAGTAGTGTAGTGTCATAGAAAACATCTTACGTCTTACATTTATAAAACTTGCTGTGAATAAAACTGTAAAATTTCTTTAGTAGGTTTGAATTCTACGATCAAACTCGTTACTATACAAAAATGCTTCGTCATTAACAATACAGTCATTTTAATACAATATAAATGTTCCTAGAAGTCCTCGCAAGGCCGTTTCTCAAATCCTGCCATAAAAATACCATAACAATGAATCTCTCTTCTTAGTCATTATTTCTCAGTAACTTTGTATCAAATTCAACGGTTTTCCTTCTAAAACCAGTTTTAATAACGATCCTAGATTGACCCATTGTTATAAAATTACAGGCCACAGAATAAATGAGACCCGTGTTCTTAATTTTCGAAATCGTCAGTAAGCAATACTAATCGATTTAAAATATTTTAGTCTGTGTCTATTGTTAACAACGCGTACGGTGTTTGTAAGGCAAAGTGCATACGTGCAGCATGATTATTAAAAAAAAATTACATATTAATTTAATAATTTTAAACATGAGCATGCTTTCTTATTCACAATGAATTACGAAACAATTTGTGCTTTGGACAATGACATTTAACATTGTGTTTAGAAATATCTAATGACTCAAAACCTGATACTTGAGACTACGCTTCATGAGTCAGAGGAAAAACCTAGACAACTTTCTAGACCGAGGATAAACATATCGAACGGTCAATCAACTTAAGTAGAAAATACAAGTATAATATTTTGCAGTAGGTACACCCTTTACCTGCAGATATATAATTATATATATTTTATGCAATCAATTGACGAGACGATCAAGACGTTCGCCTGGCCAGCTCTGTAAGCATCGCGCCTGCCCCTAACAGTAACATTGCTAGAATTGTGAACTTGCGAACACAATCCTGCGCCGCACTGCACTGCGCTCGTCACCCTGAGATATTATAAAATCTCTTCATACCCAGTAATTTCTCTGGTAACATTGCCCTTCAAACCAGAACACAGTAATATAATATTTTGTACATAAGATGCTACAAACTACGGCGACTTTTATAATCCCGTTTGTTTTAGTTTTAATTTATTTCAATAACATGGTTGCCTGGAAGAGATCTCTGTTAGCGATAAGGCCGCCACTTGTGGCATTAGTTCTTAAGGTTCTTGTGTCTATTGTTGTTTTATTTTTGGTGTGAACAATAAAGTGTTTCTATCTATCTATCTATCTAATTGATAATCCTTTTTAATCAGTGGAAAAGTCCGAATATCATATTCATAATAGTCCGAATATCATATTCATAATAGTCCGAATATCATATTCATAATAGTCCGAATATCATATTCATAATAGTCCGAATATCATATTCATAATAGTCCGAATATCATATTCATAATAGCTTTTGTTCATGATTATAAGTAGAGCCAAAGAGCTGGCCAGATAAATGGACCGAGAAAGTCGGAACTGAAATTACCTAATAAAATTCGATAAAATTTGGAATGATTAGCTTTATTTTCCAAAATGACTTAGTTCTAAATTCAAATAATAAAGCGGTCTAAGATTTATTTGTGAAAGAAAAATTTGAAACTGTAATTAGATGAGTGATGAAAGTCTGTGGTAATAAAAAAAACAAATGAAACGCTTTATTAGCATTATAATTAATGCAAGTACGACGCGACGCGTGATCAAAATGCTGGCGTTTATTTGGCCCAACGCATAAGCATTGCCATCCAGCGTGGCAATGCCGCCAGCATGCTGGGTACGCTGCCGACTGGTAGTGGGTTTGAGCATTTGGATTGTCTCTATACTTTCATCGGTCTGGATACAATCCTTTTGTTTTTTGTTGTGTAGTAGGCTAAGTAGTCTTTGTAGTTTGTTGTAGTTAATAAATATGAGAAATTATTGTACAAAAAATATGCAAGTACTGACAAGATTTGGATTTTTTACAGGAACATTGGAAGAAAATGTTTTCCAACGTAGGTATTGTGTATACGGCCTAACAACATACGCTAGTGATGTGATGTATTCATAAAAAGGCTTTAACGGCGACGAAGCGGATTAAGTATAGGCTGTAACAAATTCCAAATTAATAACATTCCTCTGGGCATTGCCGCGTAAGTCATACACAGGATGATGTAAGTGTAGTGTTTTGAAATAAAGTAGTTGAAGTTGATGATAAAGTTAAGTCAGTTTTATTAGTTAAGACTTTACCATTGTAGTGGTAGGACTCTACTGCAGAGTCCGCCTGGGGAAGTACCACAGTTTTGCCAGTCGTACAATCGCCAAGCAGTAGTGTGCATGCATTACTGTGTTCCGGTTTGAAGGGCGATATTACTAAATAAATTACTGGGTATGAAAAGATTTAACATCTAATATCTCGCAGGGTGACGAGCGCAGTACAGTGCGGCGCAGGGTTGTATTCGCAAGTTCCCAATTCTAGCACTGTTTCTGTTATGAGCAGGCGTGACGCTTTCCACCAGCCAAACATCCTGCTCGTCTCGTCACTTGATTGGATTAAATAAATATTGGAATGTTTCCTTAAAAAAATACACTTGCTCTAGATGCTAAAACAGTCAGCTGTCAAGTATTTATATGAGCAATTATAGCATGTGGTAGGAGTTTTCTAGACCTTGCTTCGCATCTTTTAAGTCAGTTCCACAGCCGGTGTGAGTAGATTTTCAATTAAATTGTATCTTAGTATCAGGTAAGAAGTGATTACTTAAAATGCCTGTCAGTCATAAATATTGCTCAGCACGAAAACTTTGTAAGCTAACATGGTGTTTTTTATACAATCAAGTGACGAAACGAGCAAGACGTTTGCTTGGTGGTAAGCGGCACGCCTGTCTCTAATAGAGCAGTGCCAGAAATGGATGCTTGCGAACACAATCCTGCGCCGCACTGCACTGCGCTCGTCACCCTGAGACATTAGATGTTAAATCTCTTCATATCCAGTAATTTCTCTGGTAATATTGCCCTTCAAACTGGAAGACAGTAATGTTTGCACACTACTTCTTGGCGGTTGAATAACTGGCGAAGGTGTGGTACTTCCCCAGGCGGACTCTGCAGTAGAGTCTTACCACTACACAGGTAAAAAGCTTTAACACTTTTTATCATACGAATCTGCGATAATTATAAATCTGTTCAAACGTTACATGAGTTCAAACGGACAGACACAATCACTAACTTTTCCATTTATAATAAATATTATAATTATACTTGCTTTTAATAGATTTTTGTCTTATTTTTTGTCAGCTCGTCTGGTCGTAAGCGAATGTGTGGCCAAAACGAAGCTCATGAATCTACTAAAAATTTAAATTACAAATTGCTACATGAACAGTTTTTTTACGTCGCAACCAATGTAACACAGGGGGATATAAAAAATAAATTTTTACTTCTACGTAAAAACGTTTTTTATTTATCTAAACGTAATTTTTATCTAAATTAACTTTAATTGGGGACAGGGGGCAGGACATTTATTACACACAGCGCCATCTAGCCCCATACTAAGCAAAGCTTGTATTATGGAAACCAGATAGCTGATAGAATACTTATATACATATTTTTTTCCGTAAATACATACTTATAATACATACTACACCCAGACACAGAACAAACATCGACGTACGTCACATACATTTTTGTCCTGGAATTATTTTTACGTAGTTTTTTTTTAAATGTTTTCTTGCTTTATTAATGAGGAGGGTAGGTAATGTGATAATTCTTTTCGCTTTGTATCAGATGGGTCTATTATGGAAAATGGCGTTTGCAACAACGCCAATTTTCCAACTAAAATAAAAATAAATATGTAATTATGTATATATATATTTTTTTTTAATGTATTTTTTTTTGTTGTTTGCGTTTGTCTGAATGCTTGGTCACTGTCTTAAGTGGCAAAACGACTTACTAGTAAAACGTTTCAAATGTCGTTACAAATCGTCACATATGTGAAGTACAATCATTAAGACATGTAGGTACTTCTTTTCCGAAATGTAGTTAATACGCAAAGATTACGAAAGATGCACTATCGCGTAATGAAACAACGTTTGAAAATGACTCCCGTGCCGTCACACTTACGAGTTGCGCGGGAGTGCGAAAGAAGATAGCACTTTTATGAGAGCAAAACGTATAGCGCGCGTCTCGTTTAGTGGGCGCAGACAGGCGAGACAATCCCTGGGGCCGCTCTCACGGGGCCACTTTAGAGCGCGATATGACATATCTCCCTCGTAATATATATAATAATCATTGTTAATACGTATCCGGAGTTTTTTTTTAAATAAACAACAACACGTGATATAATCTCCTGACGTTCTGCAAGCAAGGTAATTTTCACTGATAACCCTACTGCTAGAGCGTTATAAACTACCTGCAGTATTTTTGTTTTATTTATACGGGAATACTCACGTTTGATTAAATCGGATACTCCGACTATAGTTTCGATCAAATACGGTGACCTATTTCAAAGAGTGAAAACAGAGCCCGACGCGCGTGCAGCTGCGTCCTGCTTAGCACTGCGGGCCGCTGCGCGTCGCGCGCGCGATGACAGCGGTTGCTCTGCGGGTGCGGGGGTGGGGCGGGTAGACTGTAGTGCTGTAGTGATTTAATCAAACGTGAGTATTCCTGTATAAATAAAACAAAAATGTGTCAAAACCACGTCTCATTCGCTCGCTGACTAACCCAACACTTTTCACTTCGCTCCGCATCGCCGCGCTGTACGGACGTTTCCGCCCGCTACTCGCTGCTCGCTGTCCGCTCCTGTCCGCCGGAGGCTCTGCCCCGCCGCCGGACTCACTCCGCTCGGCGCAACCGCGCCGCTCGGACGCCTCCGCCTCCGAAGCCGCCGCCGCGCAGCTTCGAGTCCTAGCACCCGTTACCTCGGCCACGTGGTGTTTGCGTTAATTTATTAGCGTAAACTCTAACGAGTCGAGTGTGATTGTGAGTGCAGGGCTCTCACCGCTTCGCAGCCGGGCTTCCGGGCCTGCTGCCTTCGTCCAAACCGCTCTTTTCAGAGCGAACCACTCTTAGTGTTTTCATAAAATCCACGTGGGTGGTCGATCGGCTGACACTTCTAACGGTGACAACGAAACCGATCGGGCGTTGCCCCGGAGCGCCTGTTTTTCCCCCGTCTGGGGAACAACAGAATCCGGCTGGGTCTGGAACCACCGGCCTTGGGGTCACCCCTAGTCGACACCAGATATCGCAGGCACACAACCAGCTGCACAATAAAATAACACTGGCAGCTGGTACACCCTCTAGGTAATACACTAGGTACGCAGCCCCCTGTCTACCCCCGGCAGAGGGATCACACACATTCTTCTCCTGTTGGGGACCTCCTCCCCCAACCCCCGCAACTCTCCCGCCTTAGGATGGTCTCCCAAAAGGATCTCGACGAAGCCATCAGCTTCGTCGCGAAAACTTTGTTGGACCACCTGAAGGCCAACCCCTCCGAAATGGAGGAATTCGTTTGCGCTCCCCAGACATACGCGCAAAAGTCTCTCGCCCGTCCTAAGACTCCACGAGGGCAGGCAGCTTCTGCCTGCAAACTGACGCCGAATTTTTCGGCGCCAGGCCCCTCAGTTCCCAAGCCTCCACCTCCTCCGAAACCCTCCGCCCGTGACGGGAGCCACTCTCGGCCTAGGGGTCGCGCTCCAGCAAGGAGCCGATCCCGGTCGCGAAGTCGCTCCCACCACGGACGCCGCTCGTGCTCCCCTACCCCCCGTCCACTCCGTCCGTCCATTTCGGACAGCCCCGATTCTCCAGAAATGGACACTTCTACCCAGGACGACGGCTTCACAGTCGTCGCCTCCAAAAAGGGTAAAAAGCGTCCCGCTACCACTGCTTCCCTCCCTCCTCCCCCCAAGGCCCATTGCCCCACTTCAGGGACTAACACAAAAACAGGGACAGGGTCAGGGACTAAACCTGCCTCCGACTCCGCCCAATCGGACTCTCCGCTCCGTTCGGAATCGGACGCTCCGATTGTCGACCCTGCTCCCCATCCTAAGACCGGTACCATAGTTGTCCGCAACCGGGAACTATGGGAACCAGATCCAGATCCAGTTTTCCGCCAAACCAAACAAAGACGGCATTATGGTCCGTCTAGCCTCCCCCGACGACTACCGCAAAGCCACCACCTACCTCCGCGACGCGAATATTCACTTTCACAGATACGCTCTCGATGAGGAGAAAGACATCCGAGTTGTCGTAAAGGGCATCCCCAAGGAGATTCCCTTCCTGGCAATCCATAACGACCTCCTCACCCAAGACCTCCCTGTTCTTTCGGTCAGCCGGATGTACAACGGCAGGACCAAAGAACCCTATGACATGGTGCTGGTCACTCTTACGAATACCCAGGAAGGGAAGAAAATTTGGACTACCAAATCGATTCTCCATCTCTCCGGCCTCGACTTCCAAGTCCCTCACAAAAAGTCCATTCCAGGACAGTGTCATCGTTGCCAGCTATACGGACACTCTGCCCGCTACTGCTACGCACCCTTCAGGTGCGTGAAGTGCGCGGGCGATCATAGCACCGCGGAGTGCCTTCGTAAGAAGGACGACCCTACTCTCCCCAGTTGTGTCCTCTGTGGCACTCAGGGCCATACCGCGAATTATCGCGGCTGTCCCAAGGCCCCTAAGGCCAAGAAACCCTTACCGTCTCGCCCAAAAGCAGCTGGCCCTAAGCCAAAACCTGCCCAACCCCGCCAGGTGTCAAAATTCGTTGACGCCCCTGTCCCACTGACTAATGCATGGTCAAATCCGCCCAGCACTCCTCAGGCGACTCAACCGCTCCCACCCGCCCCTGCGCCATCTCCCGCTCATGCCAAGACCCAGGCCCGCCCTGCCCTTCCGCCCAAGCCCTCCACCCCCAAACGATCCGCCCCAGGCTCCTCCAGCCCGAAAGCGGATCTACTCCTCCTCGCTGAAATTGCGATGTCGGTTAACCTCGACGAGGTTCGACATGTAGCCCAGAAGGTCCGGGAGAACCATAATCTCATCGACATCCTCGATGAGCATTATAGGCTCTTCGGTGCACTACAGCGCTTCGCCCCCAACGTCCTTAGGAACCAACATGTATAGTACACCCAAACGTGTTAGACCCCGCTCCCTTTCGTTGGCATGGTTTAATGCCAACGGCATCACCACCGAATCAAGGGACCAGCGTCCCTTGATTCGGCACTTCCTCTCAACCCACCAGGCCGATGTTATGCTAGTGAACGAGACCTTTCTAAAACCTAGCAAGAGGGATCCCAGGATCGCAAACTACTCGCTCGTTCGTAATGATAGGACTACCACCATAAAAGGCGGTACTCTCATCTATTACAAAAGGTCCCTTCACTGCATTCCCATCGACACCCCTTCTCTCTCAGCAATGGAAGCTTCCTGTTGCCGCCTTTCGATGACCGGTCATCAACCCATTACCCTAGTATCCTGCTATCTCTCCGGTAATAAGACTCTCCTCAGGAGTGACCTCGAGGCTCTTCTCTCTCTCGGAAGCGCAGTCATTCTGGCTGGCGACTTCAACAGCAAGCACATTTTATGGGGCTGCAACACGACCAATACGAAGGGAAACCTTCTGAACTCCCTCTCTGACGACCTCAACTTTGACATAGTTCCTCCCAGTACTCCGACCCACTTTCCCCTGAACTTGAACTACAGACCTGACGTACTCGACTTAGCGCTTCTAAAGGGCGTGACCCTCCAGTTACGCTCATTGGAAGTACTACACGAACTCGACTCTGACCACCGACCCGTCCTCATGCATTTAGGCCCCGATCCGACTGACAGACCTCCTCTGACTAAGACCGTGGTCAACTGGAAGCACTTAGGCGATGCCCTGAAAGCTTGTAGTTCCCCTGACTTGGACAGAATCCCTGACGACATTGTTACCCCTGACGACATCTCTACCTCCATTGACGCTCTCACTAGCCACCTCCGCACCACCGTTGGTGAGGCCTCAAAGCAGGTCCCAGCCGAGGGAGACCAACGCTGGGCCCTGCCTGAGGACGCGAGGGACCTACTGAGAGCGAAACACGCTGCCACTAGGGCATTCGATCGAGCTCGCACCGAGGATAACAGAGCCACTCTGCGGTATTACGAACGTGCCGTAAAAAACCGCATGAGTGAACTCCGTAATCAACGGTGGGATGACTTACTCTCGGGGATCGAGCCATCCCACCTGGCATTCTGGCGGCTGACTAGATCCCTGAAATCAGACTCTGTTACGACTATGCCCCCTCTCACCCGACCTGACCTCCCCCCCGCGTTTGACGACGAGGAAAAGGCCGAATGCCTGGCCGACAGCCTCGAAACGCAGTGCAGCCCCAGTTTAGAACATGTCGACCCTGCTCACCTCGATAAGGTGAACAGCGAAGTCGAATTCAGATCCTCACTTCCCCCCTTTGATGAACTCGAGCCTGTCACAGCTTCCGAGGTTGAGTCGATTATTAAAGGCCTCCACACCAGGAAAGCTCCAGGTGCGGACGGCATCAGTAACAAAGTGCTCAAGCACTTCTCCATTACGCTAGTTCACCTTCTAGTTAGCATCTTCAATGCGGCCATCGCCAATTGCATTTTCCCCGACGCGTGGAAATCCGCCGACGTCATCGGCATCCACAAACCCGGCAAGAAGGCTTCCGAGCCCTCTAGCTACCGTCCCATTAGTCTCCTCAGTACCCTGGGCAAGGTCTACGAGCGCGTCCTTCTGAAGCGCATCTGGTCCTGTGTCAAAGACAACAACCTCCTCCCTGATGAACAGTTCGGCTTTAGAGCCAGACACTCTTGCGTCCAACAAGTACACCGCATCACGGAGTACGTCCTAGAAGGTTTCAACAAGAAACCCGGCCATGGTTACACCCACAAGCCGTTCCCCCAAGGGACTGTAGCGGTGTTCCTCGACGTCGCGAAAGCTTTCGATAAAGTCTGGCACAACGGGCTGATATACAAGCTGTATCAGCTCGGGCTGCCAGACCGTCTTGTACTCATAATACAAGACTTTCTCAGGGCTCGAAGCTTTCGATACCGCGTCGAGGGACAACGCTCCTCCCCCCACGACATCGGCTCCGGAGTCCCTCAGGGCTCCGCTGTGGCCCCGATTCTCTTCTCGCTTTTCACCTGTGACATCCCCCGCACCCCCAAAGTGGAGCTTGCTCTCTTTGCCGATGACACCGCCCTCTACACCAGAGGGTGGAACAAGGTCATTCAGCTAGCCCACCTTCAACGAGCCCTCAATCTCCTCGGAGACTGGTTCAAGAAGTGGGCTATCACCGTTAACCCCGATAAAAGTGCAGCCGTGTACTTTCATCCGTTCAAAAGACCTCCTTCTAAGCATATCACGCTCAACGGCCAGCCCATCCCATGGGCTACCGAGACCAAGTATCTCGGTGTGACCCTTGATCGTCGACTCACGTTCTCTAAGCATATCCAGATAGTTCGCAACCGAGCAGCCTTCTTCTTAGGCCGGCTCACTCCCCTTCTCAACGAGCGTAGTAAATTGTCCCTTAGAAATAAGGTTACAATTTACAAAACTTGTATTCGCCCCGTCATGACGTACGCCTCCGTGGCGTTCGCTCATGCCTCCAGCATAGATCTAGAGAAACTCCAAGTCATACAAAATAGATTCATCCGCAGAGCAGTCGGTGCTAGCTGGTTCATGCGAAACTCCGACCTGCACTGCGATCTCGAACTCCCCTCCATCCGTCAGTACATTAAGTACGCTTCGCGCCGCTATTTCGATGCGACCCCCCACCATCCCAATCCACTCATAGTCCAAGCCTCGAACTATACGACAGACCCATCCCCCTAAAAAAAAAAAAAAAAAAAAAAAAAAAAAAAAAAAAAAAAAAAAAAAAAAATCAAAACCACGTCAGTATATAATAAAATACCTGCAGTATTGTTTAACGTCAGACCGGGTATTGAGAAAGAAAATGATACAGTGTTTATTACATAACTAGTGCGTTTATCACCTATGATCTCTCTGTCACAACATCAGATGAGTTCTGATCGGACACCTAGCCCAACCTCAGATCTGTCAACGATAAAAAATAACGCGGAATAGACAATTAATTTATGTTCCCAAAACAATACTTTCACTCCCAATAAAACAAAAACTTAAACCAACAAGCATAAAGCAAAGTTTAAAAAAGGTTCTCAAATAAATCAACAGCAGCCTGTATACCCACGCGGCGAACACCTGTCCGGTCGCTATAAATATAAATAACAAAATCGAGGTGAAATTCGTTTGTTCGACGACTAGAAAGCATCGCGTAATTTTCGACGACAGAGTGACTGGTTAGCAGACAAACTGGGTTTTTTAGCTGTTACATGATTCATTTTCTCGCTCTTTTTTACCCGCCTGTTTATGAAATAGTAGTGGTGATTCATGTATTTTTATACATTATCTAGAATTACATCTTTATACTTGGGTAAGTCGTGTGTTCAAATCCCAGGCCCGTACCGCAGCCCATACCAATGAGTTTATGTATTATGTTTACCAATGAGAGTTTATGTATGGATTTTAGGTGAAGGAAAACATTATAAGGCAACCTACATACGCATTGTGTTCGCAAGTTCACAATTCTGGCACTGCTACACTGCAGGCGTGACGCTTACCATCAGGTGAAAGTCTTGCTCGTCTCGTCACTTGACTGTATACAAATTATAATAAAAACTTATAATTTCTAACGCGTTGAACTCTTTTCTACGAAAGTAAAACAGGCTACATTTCCTTTCCATGTGATGCGTGTGTTCGTCCAAAGTACTACTTACACATCGTATAAGTGTTTTAACTAACCAGCTATTGATCACAACTTGCTCTATTCAAGCCTTTTATGAAGAAAAATGGTACTAGATCGAGGTGTTACATACCATAAAATATTACGACAATAAAATACAATTATGGGAATTTCTATAACAAAGCAGCATAAATATAAAAATTATGAATGCTAAATTATAAAGATAGTTGTTAAATAGCAATAGTATCCGTAATTATAAGAACATTATCCTTTTAACCTGACCTGGGTATGTCCTAAAACTGCATCCAGAACCACCGGAGGACGGGCAGCAGCGTCCTCTCAGTTAACGGTGGTAATCATTCTGCGATCCCCAAGCCGCCTGCCAAGCGTGGGGATTATGGCAATACTTCCCTTTAAGGGAGAAGCCTTCATCCAGCAGTGGACGTCTTCCGGCTGTTGATGTGATTTGTATCCTTTTAAGTTGATAAAATAGTAATAATAGCTGCGGATTCTGCTACTTGAAGACACATAATCAAAAAAAGTGGAGAAGAATTAAATAGATAATAAAGAAAAATTTTTTTGCATTTTGCCATTTGATTTTTCTATGGGAATTCCCGTCTTGAGTCATTTTATTCCTGGTATTACTATACCTACAATGCCCTTTTAATCGAAGTACAATCTTCAATCGACGCTTAGAGACAGTGCGGCTTAGAGGCAGTTTATCGGATAAGTACTACGGTGGTACAGTAGCCGCCAAACAAGTTGTCAAATTGTTGGCATGGAAGGGTGAGCCTGCGCAGGTATGTCGAGTACACCACTGAAGAGAGAAGAGGTAGGGCCTTCACTTTTCTGTGGTGTACACTTCCGTGCAGTATATTTGGCAAGTTTAATGACAAGTTATAATGTTTTATTTCTGCACATCCCTACTTTTTGACAACTTGCTTATAATTGGCACGTAATGAATATGCCAGGGCTAATATTGCATGTCTATTTAGAGACAAGTTTGTTTTCGGAGCTCTTTAAAAACAGATTATACTCTGTATGTCACATGTAGTTTTACCAACAAACTGCAATAAATATATTTTGATTTGATTTGCATGGCGTTCATGAGGTGGCCTCCTTCAAAAGAAACATACAACCAAATGAGTCTGTATTACCTCGTTAGCCGTACAATTAATTCCACGAAATATATTTTATAAAAACTGTCACTTACTCTTAAATTCATCGATAGTTCATCTAACTTTATTTAGGAATGAAATTTTGGTACGTCAACAACATTTCCAGTCAACCCAAATTAGAACGGAAAAGAAATTAATCGATGTTAAGCATTTGGTAGCCGATCCCATTCGTTATACGATATCGATTCAAAGATTCGATTCAGTTATCGATTCGTGTCGAATTAATTTTACGTAACAGAAGTCGATAGTAAACTGATTGTGTTTTAGGTTTTATAGTTACGATGAAGATAGTTTACTATAATTACGAACTAGTTCTTTTTTAAGAGAAATTCCGATAAAGAAATGAAATCATGATATAATTTGAAGGTTTTTCTTTCTCCGTAGAGTATGTTGAGATGTTGTGTAATTTTTATACTTAAAAAAAGTTATGTAAAACGCAAACAACGTCTATACTAAAAAAAACTACAATATTGTAAAATTGCATTTTTTGTAGATTTTTTTTCCATATTATTCGGAAATATTTATCTTTAAAATTTAGTTTTGGTTTATTCAGCGGATTAGACTGACAAACATATTTACTGCGATGTTAATATTAGTGTGATATGTTTGGAAGTAATTGGTGGCAATATAGAATAACTAGTTAAGAACTTTGATCAGTCAGTTTAGTATCTAGCAGTGTACGTAGGTCATGCCAACCAACTTATTTTCTATGATGTTAAATTTTGCGCAAAATATAGCATTTTTTTTATTAGTGGGCTTGCGTTTGACCTCAATAAAGCCTAATGTTAAGCAAAGATACAATCGACAAAGGAGCAGGCTTACCCAAAACACCAGAACAGATAATATTTTTCAAACTTGTTTTAGCAAATAGGTAATAGGTAAAATCTATAATTAGCGCTTGACCATTTGTCTCGATAACTAATTTCCATATTTATTAGACAACTCAACTTCGTTCCACGTATCGTCGTGTGTCATCTACCCCCATGCTATTGTGGTAGATGAGATGCCATGATGCGATGCTACGACATTTGTCCGCCTGTCCGACCCCCGGGCAAGCGATTCTATCTCGAACAATGAATATAGCTTGTTTACGATCTACTAATGAATGCAGGTGGAATGGGGATCACTAAGAGGAAGGCTTAAACGAAATATAGTGTAAGGTAGTATAGAGGTACAAACTTCATGGATAAATCTACCATATTATTACACAGAAAAGCGAACACCCTACTTCTTCGGTAGAACGGCTGTCAAAACAATGTTGTAAAGCAATAGGCTAGTTTTTTTTTATTGTTCTATTAAAATATGACCCATAAATATAGTTAATTAAAAAAAACAAAATGAAAATCTGTTTAAAAATAAGCAGCATTTTAATATCATGTTAGACAGAGAGGAGATTATGACGTCACTTCTCTGTACGCCATATAAATTATATTCTGACAAGTATGGCGCACAGAGGCGTGACGTAATTGTTTGCTTTGTGGGAAAAAGCCAGAGTTTTCTCTACCACAAAATTTAAACGCTTATATATCAGAACATTAATAACCAATTTAAATTATTTTTTCAATAAACATATTATATTTACTTGAATTCTTCATGAAAGCTATTGGTTTCAACGATATAAACATTAGCCATCTACCTTATTGTATGGAAAACCGCTGTCGCCAGTTTCACACACAATAGCAGACGACTGATGTTTATATCCACAATTAAATAGGACAATAAAAAAACCAGTCATCTAGCCTATTGTATAGTCACTACGCCGAAAAAAATACAATCATTGGTCGCGCATTTGAAGTAAAACGCTGGAAATGCCATTTTGTAACAGATTAAATTTGATCTAATTACGATGCAATGTGGTTTGGTTTCCTATGCGTCTATTTAAATTGTCTATTTGAGTGTTCTCAGTTCAATAACATGTATATTGGTAGAATTGTCACTAAGCGCATTTACACTTAATGCCGGCTAGCGCGGGCCGTCACATTTCAGTTCTATTCCCTTCTCTCTTCAGTGATTATTATCACGTTACCTGTGTGGTCCCGCAGTTTTCCCCGACATTTATCCTATGATTTTTCTATCTAAAATTGATTCGATTTGTAGTGGTAGGACTCTACTTTTACGAGTGGTAGGACTCTACTGCAGGATCCGGCTGGGGAAGTACCACACCTTTGCCAGTTATTCAAACGCCAAGCAGTAATTTGCAAGCATTACTGTGTTCCGGTTTGAAGGGCAATGTTAACAGAGAAATTACTGGGTATGAAGAGTTAACATGTAATATCTCAGGGTGACGAGCGCAGTGCGGTGCGGCGCAGGATTGTGTTCGCAAGTTTACGATTCTGGCTCTGCTACTGTTAGTGGCAGGCGGGACGCTTACCACCAGGCGAACGTGATCTTGAACTTGATCGTCTCGTCACTTGAACTACATTAAAAAAAAACATTTTTTTAAATCTAAATTTCGGAGTATAATATCTTTTTATTACTCTATTATATAGATGTAATATAATAAATATTACATTTAAACGTTTATATTATATAACGTTTTATACGTAAATTTAATTACTTCAGTTAGGATTATAGTATATATTATAAGTACCTCATAATCGTTCTGTTTGTTTACTTAGTAGATTAATAAGTTTAGTATGTATTAAATTTGTTGTAGTTAATGAAAGTAACTCATTAGCTAGTATTTTGTAGATTGTATATATTTTGTTGTCATTATTAATAGAATCTGAAGTCATGCGTCAGAATTTTATAATGGTTTACGTTTTAACAGCTATTAGAATAATCTATTCTATTATATCCGGCAAGATTTAATCAAATAAATGTATTGTAAATTCTATATGAAACATTAATCACTGTCAAGAACCAACATAACAATGTAAAATATCAAGGAAAACCTGTGCAAGGAAAACTGAATACAATAGATGGTATTAAATCATTGTATAATTGCACGGTTATCCAATTCATACAAGGTTAACTTTGATTTACGGAACAAAATCTCTTCAGAACCAAACTCCTTCTCCTTCTCTTAAACTTAAACTATACATAATTCATACGCCACATTTGGTGGTACGAATTATTGAAGTCTAAGTAATTTATGTCAGTATCATCAGTGTCAGCCTATGCAATAAATGAATAAGCTGATAAATGGGAGTTTTGGCGGGAACACGAAAAAATCATGTCGTTGCATTCTATTATTTTCTTAAACTTGTGTTTTTTCGCGAATTAATGATAAAAAATGGTGGTATTTTATTAATTGAGTGTTGAATTACATGCACGAGTGTGGACAAGTGATATAATGTGCTGAAACATGTCTTTTCGTGTTGTTTTCTTGGACTTGACTATGACTAAATTCGTGTGACTAACTGTGATTTCATGACATATTTGACTTGATTATACTATTAAAACTTGAAAATGTATAAACCTAACACTGGCAGAATGCACCCAGGAACTCTACAAAGTAAGTAAAAGAGCAAAAAAAAAGCAAAAGAGTAAAAATGTGTCTTACAAACTTTAAAATATATGTTTTTTTTAATTGTTACAAGTTTTATGCGAAGTTTGGAACCTAAGCTAAGTATGATATGGTATGTGTAGGGAAGCTAGCTGGGAGAAGTTTTTCTTTAATTATTGTTAACCCTGTGTACACGATTTATCTAATATGCGTGTTGTGTGTTGGTATATTCTGCTGATAATAATTATAGGGTTTTATTATTAATATAATAATTGTTGTTTAAATACATCACTGGTTCTACTGCCAGTAACTTAATCAAGGAATCAAAATTAATTGGTCAGCAGTGTTATAATTATAATTATTACGTTAAGTTGCGAACTAGCATCATCAAAATTACGCTGGAAATAATTATAACCTACATTAAATAGAGCTTTTAAAAACACCTCTTAATGTTTAATGCCGTTAGTATATTTCGCAATATTATTTGTTTTGCGCAGAAACTAAATGATGATTTTAATTTAAGAGGCGTTTTAACTAACACCCTTCTTTTAAAAGATTCACCAAAGGCATTGTGACGTTATGGCCTAGTTCATACAAGGAGGTATGGGAAATTTGACCACTAGGCCACCTGCGTATAGGAAATGTCGTAAGTCTTTAGATTTAAAACGAAATAAGATATTTTTTGGACCTGGGTATATCCTTAAACTGCAACCAGACCCACCGGAGGACGGGCAGCAGCGTCCTCTTGGTTAACGGTGGTGAGCATTCTGCGATCCCCAAGCCGCCTGCCAAGCGTGGGGATTATGCAACACACCTCTATTGGGAGGCCTTCGTCCAGCAGTGGACGTCTTATAGCTGACGACGAAGATATTTTTTGTGGCGTGTTTATTGATATATTTTGTATGGCGAATTTACTTTGGGGTGAGTTTACAATGACCCCTTAAATATATGTTCAAAACACAAAAAAAATGTTAGAAGAAACCATTCCTATCCATTCTGATTTCTGACTGAACCATGAGCGGTCAGGGGTGGGTTATTTGATTATTTTAAAGGTGTTTTATATACAAAATTGATTGATTGATTGATTAACTCTTTATTGTTCTCACCAGAAATAATTTAATAAACTTAAATATTGGAACAAGTGGCGGCCTTATTGATAAAAGCAATCTCTTCCAGGCAACCTTTGGATGGAGAGGATTGTCAAAATTGACGTTTGTAATATTTTTGATTGACTATTGAATAAATATGATTATTCCGACTTATTTTAGGTTAATCAGGTATTATGAGCTGGCAATCCAAAACTGTAACTAAGTCGTTCAAACACAATTTTACGACATAACTGGACTAATCAGTCAATGAAATCTATCAAGTTCAAAAAATTAACGACTACAACTATCAACAATAAAATATAATTTCATCAGTAGGGCCGTATAGTGTGTCTCAATCTTGGACCACTTATCATAAATCTAAATCAAGATAAACGACATTTAGGATTTTAATGGTACCTTTCGATATTAATGTCCCATTCAGTTGAGGCGGAATGTCGGTGGCTGGCTACCAGTTGTATGTGGGCCACAGGCTTGGGAGATAGATAAAGATAAACGTCAAATAACACACACATGTCATAATTTTAGTATGTTGAAGTCAAATGTCAGGAAAAATGAATAGGACAAAGTTGTTTTAAATTTCTATGAAAAACGAATGTTAAACCCACAATTCTCGTTTGTTATAAAAATAAAAATAAAAATATTGGTGGAAACTATTCACACGGCGCCATCTTGCATCCCAAACTAGCAATACATGTACTATGGAAACCAGATACTTTATAGAATAATTATAATATACTTTTTTTTGTAGTAGCATAGCATAAACAGCCAATCTGGAAAATCAAAACAAGCTCTGGACTAATAAAGTCCAGAACAATTTTTACGTAATTCTTCATTACAATAGTACATACAACACCCAGACAAAGAACAAGCAAAGAAGAAAAGTTGAAGAAGTTTCAAAATATAACCTGTTAAACTGTTTTTAACAACTAATAAAAAATAAAAATAAATGTATTCATGGTTAATGCAATTTTTTAACAGAGTAACTTAAAACTGTGGCACTTTATGACATAATATTACAAAAATAAAACTAATACACCCATCTAAATTTTTCAAATAAAACTCATTACACATTTCTTATGCAGCCGCAGGTGGCTCTATAGATGAGAGCGATGTCTTCGAAGACAGCATTTGCAACATCTATATCCTAAGTCTGTGCAGTTACCGGTACGTATGAAGACTTTGTTATCTAATATGGGACTTTTAATTAGTAATGCAAAGTCAACTTGCTTCCAAGTTGGCGAAGTGAAAGTAGATTTGATGCGAGACGATTTATTAAGATAATACATCCTTCCAAAGTTATTACGAGCCAACAAGTTTATGGATTTGCTCATCAATTATTTTTGTAAAAATTATAAGCTTAAACTTTGCTAAGTTAATGTTCTTATTCAATGGGGGGCGAGTCCTGTAATGACGTCCCGTTTGGAATGTATTTTTCATTTCCGTCGCCGGCTCGAGCTGCGGTCTACCCGAGCCAACTCAGTAGGCAAGGTACGGTAACAAGTCTTTGGACCGCTGCTGGCGCTGGCGTAATAGCTCTAGTGTGTTAGATGGAAGTATGCGTGATAGTTTGTGGTGATAGCGAGAAGCAGTCAAGCTTTGTTCTTACAAGAATATTTACACTAGAATTCGACTAGAGTTTGTCGCGAACTTGTTGTCTAGACAATCTTGCAGCGCGAGTACCGTTCTTGACGATCTTTACATTTGACATTTAAATCGGTATAATTCCATAAAATTTGGTATTATCTCAAATTCGTCTAAGTATTTATCTGCTATACCGACACGTCAAATTTAGCGACTTAGAACGGTACTCGCGCTTCTGAATTTGGTTTTTAGACAATAGATAAAAATGTTGTTTTAATAGATTTTCAAGATATGAAAAGTAAATAAAAAAACCATACAAAAATCTACCGATAATGCTGTAATAGGATTATCAACAGGCAGAACTAAAGATCGTTAGAAGGATCGAGTTAGGTAATCCATTTTGTATTATTGTGTAAAGAGTGAAGTTTTATCGTTCTAACCGTAATTAAACCACCTCTACTCATAAGTTAGACAACATTAAAAATATTTATGTTATTTATTACAGTCACACAAGATAGAACTAGTCACAACTTAGTTTTAAAGAGCAAAAAGAAGAAGAAGAGAAGAAGAAGAACCAAAAGTCCCAAACTCAAAGAGCTGTTCAACAAACTGTTAAGTCAAAATAAATGTAAAATATTAGTCCCATGGAAATCATCAAAATCAGTTCAGTAGTTTAATTTATAAATCAAAATAACTAGAAAAAAGATGTCATTCACGTAATCGAAATTGAACTCGGTTGTTTTTTTTTAAGTATTTGTCTCTCAAACGACAGGTCAGGACAGGATTCCTCAATACTAATTCCTCACTATTATGAACGTAGTAATGCACTTGTAGATACTTGTAGAACCATTACTTTTAGATAATGGCTTAGAACTTATTATAGAAACATCTCTATTCAGAAATTTCTGTCAGATACGGCAACAAACTATCGCAGCTTTAATTAAAAACTATTATTCCTTCAAGTTTACGAAGACAGTTTGAACATAACACTAACAATAAAAACAAATACAATACATTAGTTACCATAGCAGTCTTCGTGAACGGACTGCGGGATCTGCACTTTGAACGTGATTACGAATGGAACTAATGTCGTCTTACTTTGTGTAAGTTTTTCTATAATGTCAATAAGACACAAAAATGCATTAACAGCGCTCTTTTTTTATAAGACGATCGTGTCGCATTTCCACTGTAGCGCTTGGCTCGTTGACGTCACGTGGCTCGTGCGGGCTGCGCGTGCGCCTAGTCTCTGGAGTGGAATATCGACAAATTAGCTTGCAGTTAACGTGGAATGATTGTTACTGTACAAATACAAATAGTTTATTGATAACACCAAAGTTACACGTCAAATTTCATTATGTATGTCACAAAAAATAAACACTCAATAAAATGAAATATAATTATAAAATACGTTAATAATCTCTTATTTTAAAATAAGCTTCAATGTCATAAAACAAATTCTCTTGCAACCACGCTCTGAGCTTGGTTTTGAAGCACCCGGTGGAAGGAGCATCGCGAATGGAAGCTGGTATACGGTTGTAGATTGCGGGCCCCAGAATATACACTGACCTCTCCGACTTGACGAGACGGTGCGACGGGGTGATCAGTTGGTCTTTTACATACAAAGCATTTTAGCCTTATCTTCTTAGTTTAGAGTTCCTATTTGTTTGATTATGTAAAATGTTGTAACTACTTTCGCATTTCAATTATGACGTGCGACCCTCTGTTTCTTGAATCGATGCTCTTACCAGAAGTAAAACTTGTTCATCTTATTACCTTGTAACCACCAAGTCGCAGTGTAAAAGCAAATACAAACCATTTGTTACCCTAGCAGTCTTCGTAAACTGATCGCGGAACCCGCACCTATTTGTGTAGAAATGACGCAACTTAGTTTTGTCAGTGTAAACAACAGTCTTCGTAAATACGCCGCGAGGCAGCTTCTATTGTTTGTGGAGTTGGTCAAATTCAATGGACAATATGATGGAGTTACACAATTTGTGGATGTGGTACTTACTATTGAAGAAATCTGATTCGTTTTGTAATTTCAGTTATGCTGGACGGTCTTTAAAATAATTAAAATACTACTTAATAATAACAGCACTTTATGTTATGGTTTCTTCCACTGAAGAGAGAAGTGAATAGAACGGAAATGTGACGGGCCGCGCTAGCCGGCATTAAGTGTAAATGCGCTTAATGACAATTCTACCGACATACATGTTTTTAAACTGAGAATACTCAAAAAGACAATTTAAATAGACGCGTAGGAAACTAAACCACATCTCATCGTAATTAGAACAATTTTAATCTGCTGCAAAATGGCACTACGAGCGTTCTATTTCAAAAGCGCGCCAATGATTGGCATTTTTTCGTTGTAGTTTCTATAAAATTTTGTGTGAAACTGGCGACAGTGGTTTTTGTTACAATTGCTTTACAACATTGTTTTGAAAGCCGTTCTACCTAAAAAATAGGGCTTTCGCTTTTCTGTGGTTTCATCGGCTGTCCTACGCAGATACTGTCATATTTTTCGGGGTTGAATATTGCACATATATCTAATTGCACGGAATAACTTATCTCCATTCCGAATTTCGCTTGAACCCGTTGATCAATTTTAGTGTGAAGAAATAACAAACATATCTACATCCTAACAAACTTTTGCATTATACGGGGTGTTAGTTTGAACACCGTTATCCTTCTAGGATATCATTGTACTCATCATTATGAACAATTTTTACTATGGGGCCAACCCTGAAATCACGAAAAAAATAACAATTGTTCAAAGTAACAGATATACAGATATCTATTAGGCAAGTAAATAATAAATATAATTATATTTATTTTAAATAACAAACATACATAGGTAGGTACCTATTCTTATTCTTCCTTCTAAAATTAGGTTAATTGGTGTTAACAGAACTAATTAAGTACAACACAATTGGGTTTTATTTTATGGTTTTGCTCTTTAAAAACACCGCTTTAATTTGTAGGTAGTTTTTACAGCAGAAACACTAGCATATTTTTTACAGATTGAGTTTCATACTTTTTTTTGTCTATGGTTGTAGATAAGTCCAAAATAAGATATTTTCCAAACATGTTTAAAAAAGTAGTTCTCATCAACTCGAAATATAGCGCTGATTATACTTCCCGGTCAAAAATAGCGTAATTTTTAATCTGAGGCACTAAAATAAAAAACTTAACAATGACAGACACGTCTGGTCAGCGCAAGGTCAGCGCCATCTACAATGAGCTTCTTTTTTTTGTTTGGCCCGGTTAATCTCCGAAGGTCCCCATTTTTTTTTACGTTGTTATTGGCATCGCACTTTGTGCATTCTGCCAGTGTCAAGTTTATGAATTTTCAAGATTTTATATTATCATCAAGTCAAATATGTCATGAAATTACAGTTAGTCACACGAAATTAGTCATAGTCGAGTCCAAGTCATGCCCTAGTAAAGTTGTGCCGACCTTACTACTATACCTACCTAAACTGCGGAGTGACACCCCCCGGTGTTACTCCGCAGACAATGCACTCATAATGCACTCATAGACAATGCAAGGCAGAAGTCAGTCGTCCCCCGCACGCTAGCCTCGTCGCATGTAACTAAGCATACGTGAAAGAAAGAGAGTGAGTGGTATATCTAGGTGAATATAGCGAGCGGTATCCAGCGCTGTGCGAGTAGAATTTCTACTTTATTGCCTAGTAGATAGAGTCTTATTCATTTCAATTCCTTTGCGGAGTTAACTTTCTGTACTATTTTTTATTCTGTGCTATGAGCTTTTACGAAGTTTCGAACCAACACGAAAAGATACGTTTCACCACATTATAACACTTGCCCACACTCCTGCATGTAATTCAATAAAAAAACACAAGTTTAAGCAAATAATACAATGCAGCGACATAATCTTTCCGTGTTCCCGCCAAAACTAAGTACTTTTTATTTCTATCAGGTGATACTTTAGCTGTCAAAAAAACAAGACCAACAAGTCAAAAAAAATCTACAAATAGATAAATTTGATGCCATATTAAATAGAAAGAGTCGCATCAAGTACATGCATAGTTAGTGGTTAGTTACTTATCTTCTATCAACAATAAAATAATCCAAGTAACTGTAATATCCAAATTTCGCACATCTCATCATTGACCAAGTAAACACGTCCTACGGCACACATTCACAGCCTTTTGTCTGCCCACTGCCGGACAAAGCCGTGATGTCATAGTTGTACTAACACTAAGCTCGGTGTTCAAATAGCTGACAAAGAACTTTGTCTCAATAAGACATTTTCTTCTCACGCTTCTTTCATTTTGTAGAATTCGTAGAACTTATGGCGAAATGGTACTTACTTAAAGCAGTTTGTCAGGTGTATGGGATGATGTAGAATTTTGTTCTATTGTAAATTGTAAGTAGAAAACTTACAGGTGTGGTCAAATCTCAACATTTCTCTGACATATAGATACCGATATAGTGTAGTTGTTATTGCATTATTGAAATCTACCGCCAAACAGATAATGCTGTATTCTGACCCCCTCACTTGAGACCCAATTCTCATTGTAGGCAAAGGTTGACCATATTCGACCGCAAAGTCACTTAACATCAGCTGAGCAACCAAAAACGTAGACACGATGGCTTTTTCTCCTCGTCGCTCTCTCGCATTTTTTTATACAAACAAGTGACAAGACGAGCAAGGCGTTTTCCTGGTGGTAAGCGTCACGCCTACCACTAACAGTAGCAGTGTCAGAATTGTGAACACAGTCATACGCCGCACTGCAAATGCCAAATGCAATGATTTAACATCTAATATCTCAGGGTGACAACCCTGAGATATTAGATGTTAAATCTCTTCATACCCAGTAATTTCTATGGTAACATTGCCATTCAAACCGAACAGTAATGCTTGTACACTACTGCTTGGCGGTTGAATAACTGGCAAAGGTGTGGTACTTTCCCAGACTGACTCTTCCTACAACTACAAAAACAGAAACACGAATTTTACCGAAGTCCAAAATGTTGCCATAAGAGTACAATTTCATAATGATACTAGAAGAGTCTCCAAATCTACTGTAAGCAGTTTTACAAGTATGTTCCGTTCTAATCATTTATCATTGTTTACTTAAAGCACATTTGATTTTGTTCAAACTTCAACCTAATAATTAAAAATAATCCCATAAATGATTCAGCGGTATGGTCCGTCATGTAGAGCTATAGAAGCCGTGGTAGCCTAGCTTGGTAGCATGGTAGTTGAGAATAACGCTAGATTTAAGTTTGCTCCGAAGATAGTGGACTATTTCTGGGTAGGAATCCTCACCCTCGTACCACAGTTCCCATTAAAACAAGATACTATTTGAAAATTCGGCCTGTATCTAATATATAAAATGTATAAGTCGAAAAAAGCATTAGTCACATTAGAGTGGTACTGGCAAACTAGAAAAATCTAAGAGGTAAATAATTATAAGAGTCAGAACCAACACAGATATTAAATTGGACACAACACAACAATAAATTTATGTTATATCCAATAACAATTATTTTCCGTCAAAGGCTTATTGACGCAACTGTAATCCCACTAACATTTCATCACTAACGATAAATAAGGGAATTTTATTGACAACGACATACAACAGTGCCGTAATAGTCGCATTACGATCGTCTAGATTTCTGATGCTGTAAAATGCGATTTAACGACTGTGAATTAGGACTTATCTTTGTTCAACTTACAAAGAATTTAGAAACTTTTTTTAATGTTTGTACACGCGTACAGGTCGTATTTTTCAACGAATCTTGACTAGTACTTACTATAAAAGTTCTAGATAATCATAATAGTTATTTAAGATACTAGTGCGTTAAGTTGCTTTTGTCGAGTAGGCGAATGTAAGTCACTGCTTACCGTAGTCACGAGTTTGTAAATACCAATTACCGCACGTGTGTCGTACAACATTTTGGGACACATAATATGCGAGAATATAGTAACTAAGTTTGTTTCATAGTACAACAAATAATGAAACAAACTTTATTATTTTGTTTATAAATATCAGTTTGAAAGTCGCAACTTAATATTTGAGACTGGCAAATGCACAAAGTGCAATGCCATAATCCTAAAAGGAAGGAGGACATTTACTATAATTCTCTATTTACAAAAACTCTACAACAATTTAGAAAAATCAGGCATATTTTGTCACGTTCAATTCTATTCTAACGGTCATATGCATAAAACACTAAAACGTATTTCAAACCTATTTTAGTTAAAAATTGTTTTGTTAAATTTCTTTCCAATTACGATTTGAGTTTGAAAACAGAAAACAAAACACTTTTTAACAAAAATAGGTTTGAAATACTTTTTAGTGTTTTAAGCATAATACGGTTAGTCTATTGCCTTTGATTATATAGAGAGAGAGAGCTAGATCCTCCAAGTCTATTGCCTTATAATACAAACGAGTATATTGTTTAAGAAGTCAGTTTTAGCCTCGACCCACCTAAGTCCAATACGATGCGTTCATATTATTGTTCTACATCTATATAACTACTTGCAGTAAATTTCTACGCTCACGTTGAACCTGCTATTAGTTTGCGTGTAGGCAAGCTGCGCCTAGCTATTGTTAGGATAAGGGAGTATTTATGACCTTAAGACACGGTAGAGCTGATCAGTAAATGTTGTAGTAACTTGAATAATCCTTTACTTAACTGTTATTAAATTTTCAGTACTGTAGTCCATGATGATAAAGCTTATTTATAACTAGAACTATATATATAGGCTTTGGGCCAAGATTACGACCCAGTGGAATCCAGGGGCCGTACCGTGAACTGCTTATAGCGGGACCGAATAGGTTCAGCTGCCAACACTGCGCGACCGCGAACCTTATTGCGAAGCGATAAAATTCACAGTCGCGCAGCGTCGGCAGCTGAGCGTATTCGGTCCCGCTATAAGCAGGTCACGGTATGGCCCCAGATCGCAAACGACCTCGCGGCAGACCCAAAAAGCGATGGCAGGACGATCTAGATAAACACCAGAACGACTGGTCCGTTGTAGCTCTGGACAGAGACAAATGGAAAGAGGGTATAGGCCTTTGCTCAACATTGGGACAACTCAGGCTCGTAATAAATATTATATATATATATATATTGTATACTGTCAAGTGACGAGACGAGCAATACTTTCGCCTGGTGGCGTCACGCCTGCCACTAACAATAGCAGTGCTAGAATTGTGAACTTGCGAACACAATACTGCGGCGCACTGCACTGCGCTCGTCACCCTGAGATATCAGATGTTAAATCTCTTCATACCCAGTAATTTCTCTGGTAACATTGCCCTTCAAACCGGAACACAGTAATGCTTGCACACTACTGCTTGGCGGTTGAATAACTGGCAAAGGTGTGGTACTTCCCCAGGCGGACTCTGCGGTAGAGTCCTACCACTACAAAAAAAGAAACACGAATTTTACCTAAGTCCAAAATGTTGCCTTGAAAGTACAATTTCATAATGATACTAGAAAAGTCTCCAAATCTACTGTAAGCAGTTTTACAAGTATGTTCCGTTCTAATAATGTATCATTGTTTACTTAGAGCACATTTGATTTTGTTCAAACTTCAACCTAATAATTAAAAATAATCCCATAAATGATTCAGCGGTCTGGTCCGTCATGTAGAGCTATAGTAGCCGTGGTAGCCTAGCCTGGTAGCTTGGTAGTTGAGAATAACACTGCACTTGGACTGAAGAAAAAGGTCAGAACTCACCTAGCTAAACAAACTTATATGACACTTCGTGAGTTATAGACGCTCTGATATAGTAAACATAAAACAATTACTTTAATAAAGCTTAAGTTAGTAAAATTGACAAAAAACTAACAATAGATAATTGAGATTGTTAAATTGGACAAAATTCTTCAATCAACCGAAGTAAGTTAAACTATTTATTGACTATGAAAAATCGCAAACAACTGCAGTAAAAGTTTGAAACTATGGCAACAAATAGACTTGACCCGTGCTTTAAATGGTTATCAAAGTTTTGGAATAACTGGAGTTAGTAAATTACTTAATTGTTACTTATCTTATATATAGATTTAGAAAGACATGGATTTCGGATCAGCACTTGAAAATGTCCACAGAAACTGTTAATCATATTCACGCAGTTGTAGTATCAAAAATCTTCAATAAGACAAAAAAAAATACAATCTCTCTATCTCTCTTCTTAAGTTTTCTTTGTTATATTGAGAAGTTATAAGTCAATGCACTATCAGGTTTAACAAATAATAAGAAATAAATATCGGTGGACATTTTGCACAGCGCCATCTAGCCCTGAACTAACAAAGCTTGTACTATGGAAACCAGATAGCTGTTAGAATACTTGTATACTTTTTTTTAATAAATACATACATACTCGTATGATACATACTACACCCAGACACAGAACAAACATCTATGTTCGTCACATAAAGTTTGTCCTGGTTGGAGATCGAACCCACGCCCTACAGCTCTGAAGGCACATGCTACCAACTGGGCTATAACGCAGTCATATATAGTTTTAGATCAAAGGTTTATTTTTCATCTTAAGGAAATTACGTTTAAACTTTAAGTTAAGCTTTTAATAATCGAATAAGAATCTTAATACCGCATTAAATATAAATTATAATAATTATGCAACTAAGCGAGATCAAATTCTTAAAGCAAAGCCTGCTTAATATTCAATTTACTCGTCAATTTCTTTAATCCACTTTCTCTCGAGATGCTCTACTAGGCAAATAAATGGAAACACACACCTCACCACCTACTGGACTGGCAGCCGCGCAAATCGAGCTATATTTTTCATTACTCTGCCAACCGGTTACTGGACTGTCCATCTACTATCGCACAGAGAAGTAGTTTACAGATAAACAAGTCTATTTGTTTTAAAATGTACAGTATGTTAGGAAACGATTATTTTAAAAAGAACTCAGTATTGACCTGGGTACGTCCTTAAACTGTAACCAGACCCACCGGAGGACGGGCAGCAGCGTCCTCTTGGTTAACGGTGGTGAGCATTTTGCGATCCCCAAGCCGCCTGCCAAGCGTGGGGATTATCAAAAAAAAAAAAAACAAAACACATTTATTTTCGGACAGAGATCTATAATAGTACAAATTACAAATTATTATTATTATTAGAAATTAATTAATTACATTATTAAAATTAAATATAATTATATTATTATTATTATATTCAATTATTACATTTTCAATTATTATATTTTGTCATCTTAAATTTCAAATATCAACCAACACATTATTATTATTATTATTTTTATTTTGTTATTATTATGGCAACACCCCTCTATTAAGGAGGAGGCCTTCGTCCAGCAATGGACGTTTTATGGCTGACGACTAGTCATTTACTAAGTAATGCACCGCATTTCTTAAATTAGTATTTTGGAGCGGGCCTAATTTCTTCCGTACGCGGACGAAGTTGCGGGGGACCTGTAGTATATAATATAATAAGTACTTGTTTATTATTATTTTAAGTGAGATCACCGTCACACAATTAGTTATATTATTGTACACGTCCCGTTTAGTTATATTTTTGTAGTTTTCTCTCTGTTTGCCATATATTCCGTAAAGTCTAGAGCTTGCTGTCCATCTAGCGTAGTGTAGGACGCGCTTTATCTAGCTCTGACTCCTTACAGATAATGTCGGTTAACGTTCGACGTCCACTTTATGCATTTAAAGGTTTTATGAACACGATTGAAATTATCGAAAGATTGAACGGATTTTCTACCTGTTGTTATAAGAGAAATACATCTATGTAATGATGTTTACTTACAGTGTGATGGCTTATGACTCACTCCGTTTTTGCTAAAAAGAGATAATTTGTCTCGAATAATTTCGTGTAGATAAAGATTTTAATAATTCAATATTATTATTATTTGTGATAGCTTGTAATGATAATTATTATTAGTTATATAACATTCTAGGTAAACAGCAAAGTTGATCTAAGTTTATTAATAATCTACCTAACCTAACCTTCTCCGTGTTTATTTTAAATTATAGGGATAAATCCCCTTGTCTTTTCCTTTCTTTTAAAGTAGCTTGATGGCTAAATACAAAAGACGGATTAACTATTTCAATGCTACTCCACGTTTATTAATAAGGAGGTAACGGTCTTCCTTAAAGACGATACTTAAATCAACAAACGTGATTTAACTTATGCAAAATACAAAAATGAAGTGCACAATACTAACTTCATTTGGTTAATTGGCTAATGAAATGTCTATCTACAATTACTGTAGAATAGATTGCATCGCAGTAGAAACGCAGCGTTTCTATTGCATCGCAGTAGAAACGCAGCGTCCACGCATATCGGCCGCAGTTGTCCGACTCGGATTAGCGAATGAGTTTAGTGGCTATTAGCTCGTGATTTATTATGTGACTCCGCGCCGCGATGGGCCGTAGCTGCGCTGCGTGAGATCTAGGGATGGGACGGCTCTTTTAAACTAATATCGATAATTTATTTTATTTTAGCGGTACTTGTAAATATTATGTGTATGACATTATAATATCATTGATTGACCGGTTATAAAACTATGTACCATTTTTTTTTTGTAATTATCCTTGAAATAATATTATACAGGGGTTTGTTGTACTTCAACATATTGTTGTAATTTTGGTTTAGCTTTAGATATTTATGGAGTACAAGAGGTCCCCCATAACTTCGTCCGCGTACGGAAGAAATTCGGCCCGCTCCCAATATTTCCCCTCCAACTTTAGCCCCACAGATACGTTAAAAAACGGAAATGATGTTTTGAGCTACAATTCAAAATGTAAAGAATACCGGCAGTTAATTAATAATTTTAAAATACCTAATACATCACGTTTTGTAGTAGTACGACTCTATTGCAGAGTCCGCCTGGGGAAATACCACACCTTTGCCAGAATTCAACTGCCAAACAGTAGTGTGCATGCATTACTGTGTTTCGGTTTGAAGGGTCATAATTTTGGCACTGCTCCTGTTATGGATAGACGTGACGCTTACCACCAGGTGAACGTCTCGCTTGCCACTAATAATAAAAAAAAATATATATAATAAAAGTCAAGTCCAGATCAAACATCTATTATTCAAAGGCTACATACTCTTAAAATTCAATCCATGGCAACCATATAAAATATTATAATGTCAGAATGGAATTAATAACATTCAACCAAAGTGGTTTATTTTTTTCAGAATTATCTCATTACACAACTGCATTATGTTTTCAAAATAACTGCAAACTGTCGATAGCAACAAGCAATTTTCCCCATCCCTATAACCAGCATCTCAACCGGTAGACGCGGTACAGGTGCGTTGGGTTCTCACCGCACGCTGCGTTTGTAGTGGTAACACACACACGCTGATTTGTCCACAGATAACCATCTGATCGCCACTCTTGTCGTTTGGCGGATCGGTCTTACAAAAGAAATTTAAATGAGGCTGTATTTTAGTTTGATTTTATACGCTAAGTGGACAAAGCTCGTTTTATGAAACGAGTAAATTTAGTTGATTTAAAAGTGAGAGTTTTTTTAATGGCTGGGAAAATGGACTATTTTTCTTGAGTCGGCTTTAGTAACTTTTTAGAAAGTTAGTAATTATTAGTTAATATTAATAATTCAGTCATGTTGTAATCATAACATTTTATAAAAATTTACCGTTGACAAATGTTCATACGCCTTTACAATGTACAAATTGTTCATCAGTCGTTTAAAGTCTAAATACCACCGGTTTGCGAAAAACTATTTATAAAAGTTACAAAGATGCAAAATTTGAAATAATTACGCTTAAAATTACCTATCGGACAGCACTAAGGATAACCAATTACGCCCTTAAAACTTTACGTATGGAGAACATATTTTTAAATTAGTTTCAGTTTTTTGGCGAGTAGTTTTTAATTGAATTCTATGGCGTATTTTTTTTTAAAGTTTTTATTAGTTTGCGAGCATTACTATATTGTGTTTCGGTATGAAGGGTACAGTTCTCAGAAAAAAATACTGGGTATGAAGAGATTTGACATCTAATATCTCAGCACAGTGCAGTATGGCACAGGATTTTGTACACAAGTTCATAATTCATTAATGAGGTTATAGACGCCTGTTCGTAGGTAAAATATAGTGTGACGCTCCATTTCATTCAGAAATGGAGCACACTTATAAAAAACTTAAACAAAGTCTATCTCAAAGTCTAGAGAGAAGGGTGCCACTAGGTATCAAGTTTCTAACCCAGTTCGAAAAATTCGTAGAAAATTAAGTTTAGCATAGCAGATAATAAAATGTCATCTGAATCATTGTCTATTTTGTGACTTAAAGCAGGTTAAACTTCATTTGAATTTTAAGTGCAATGTTTTAACGTGTCATCCATAACTGTATTGTTATCAAAATTATTCAAAGCTACGCAACATTCTACTCTGATTGAAACACTTTGAATTTCCATTAAAAACACGTAGAAGACCGCAATTTAACTTAAGTGGAGACTTAAATTAGTAGCTTCGTTTCCAATTTTACAGATAAACGTAGTAGCCGCCTGTTTCATCTTTTAATCGACATTTTTCAATCATGTATCTCTATCAAGTTCTAATGACCGGCCTGTCAAACGTATAGAAAGCACTATTAGTTGGAATGATTCAATTAAAATGACGTATTGAACTATATTTTATAGCTCAACATTGAAGGCACCTCACTAGAATGTTTTGAATATTTTGGTTGCTTTTTTATTTTCAACCGACTTTAAAAAAGGAGGTTTTCAATTCGACTGTTTTTTTATGCATTTTATGCGACTACTTCGCCAATTATGAATTGATTTTGATGATTCTATATAACTTATATTATTATTTATTATAACTTATATTTATAATTTTATATTATTTATTATAACTTATATTATTATTATAATTTAGAATCCGGAACGAGGATTATATTTATTTGCTAAAGATCCAAAGTTACTGACATAGCTCGCAAGGTTTGCAAGTTGAAGTGGCAATGGGCAGGCCACATCGCTCCAAGAACTGACAACCGATGGGGAAGAAAGGTTCTTGAGTGGCGACCGCGAACCGGAAGACGCAGCGTAGGAAGGCCTCCCACTAGGTGGACCGACGACATTGTAAAAGTCGCGGGCAACCGGTGAATGCAAATGGCAGGTTGTCGTACAGTGTGGCGGTTTAAGGGGGAGGCCTTCGTTCGGCACTGGATGATGATGATGATAATTTATATTATTTATATAACTTATATTTTTTTGAAAAATGTTTCTACTTACATACTGCATAAGCATAGCATTCTTCATAGTATCAAATAAACATTATTATTTATTTTTTTTGTTTGGTAGGTCATGCTTCAGAGGTGGTCGGTTCCACATATTTTTATTTATCGAAATCATTTTAGTTGTTTGGTTTTTAAATCAAAATAACTGAGAAAAATATGTCATCTATATAGGTAATCGAAATCGAAGTCGATTTGTTTAAAAACAGGATTATTGACTTTAAACGCTTTAATTATGCTGTCCTTAAAAAAGATTATAAAAATAATCTTTTTTGTTATGCCAAATCATCGTTCCGTTCTGAGTTATCACTTTTTTAACTTTAACTTTTTAATAATTATTATATTTTCCTTCTAAGTCATCGTGTAAAGTGAAAGCTGAGAACGGAAATTTGGCATTATGTTGTGATTTAATTGACCATAAGTGACATATTTAGCTCTTTTCAAATTTGAAGTGTATCTTATAAGCTTGCATTATTTTGCTTTTAGTTTCAAATTATTCAAAAAATCCGTTTTGTATTAATTAATAAATATAAAATTGAAATGAAACGATAAAAATAATGCATATAGAAAAAAATAAGAAATATTATATGTATTATCTTTTTTGACGGTAGCTATTATATATTATTTGCTATATTTGACTAAAACGGCAGGTGGGCAAAAACACCGAATTGGTCTTAAATTAATTGCACAATACTAAATTTACATAACAACTTAAGTAGAGATAATTTTAATAAGTCATTATCAATTTTATTTAAACGAGAAATCTTAAATGTAAATTAGAATATTAGAATACGTTATCGTCGACAATATCTCGAGATTGTTATCGTTTCACTCACCAGATGGAACAAGCAGATGAAACCATTGCTTAAGAAGTAGTTACTTGAGGTTTGCAAACTTATTGTATCATTAAATCGGTAATTAATAAAAAAAATACGATACTTAACAGGTTATATGGAAAGAGTAGGTATGATTATTCGTAACAGCGTATACGTGTGTAAGTAGTACGTTAGTACTAATTACAGGGTTCATTGAACCAATCGTTGGTAGTAACTTATATAGAATCGATTTTAAATTTGACTGCTTAAAAGAAATATGTCATTGTTACCCTCGACAAAATGTAAGGATTAGTTAATTTTATTTTAGTCAATTTAGACCCTAAAACAAACCTTGTTTAAAATTATGAGTAGACTGTATGTTCTGCATAACTCTGCGAATAAAACCTTACTAGCTCCACGCCGCGGTTTCACCCGTGGTGATTTATTTTTATTACCATTTTGTATTTTTTTTTCGTTTTTATAGTAGCCTTTCAGAATGTGATATTCAGACATTTATTCCATGTCCACAACTCCACAACAAAAATCACGTCGGTTCTTTCATTGACGAAATCATTAGTTAAAAGAACACATAACTATTATATGTAGGTACTTATTTGTTTATTTTTACAGTAATACCCGAGTTTCATAAAGCGTTTCAAGTTTTATAATGTGATACATTTGTAATTAATTATTTGTGTTTGATGATTGTTTATTTTCAGTTATATTGTCTTGAGGTTATAGTAATTATGTTCGTCATGATGACGTATCGACAAACTCTTCCGTATAATAACTTCAAAATATTAATGTAAAATTTTACTACCTAAATCACCGTGATCTATTTCAATACCTCATATATATTTTTATCTTAACATATTTTCTTCTAATAATAGCTTTGTGTTAGTCTCGGTAGGAAATAATATTGTTGTTATAATATAAATAAAAAATATATATTAGTGGACATTTCACAAAGTGCCACCTAGCGCCAAACTGAGCAAAACTTGTACTACTGAAACGAGATAACTTTTTTACATTTAATTATATATAATATATGCTGGCGTTTAACCGCTAACACGCCTGATGTTAAGAGAACATGCGGTTTATGATGGACCACGCTTGCCTAGAAGAAACCGATTGACTAGCGACTTCAAGACACCCAGATTGTATCTTGCAGCAAAAACACCCACCCGGGAAATGCAGTAAGATCTTTGATATAATACTTTGATACCATTTTGTAAATACATACACATAAACCCCGACATAGAACATTTACGTTTTTTTTTTGCTTCGAAAAAAATGTATTAACCAACTCTATCGATACTGCCATGTACAATAGGCTAGATGACTGGTTTTTTTTTATTGTCCTATTAAAATGTGGCCCATAAATATAGCTGATTAATGAAACAAAAAAATGAAAATCTGATCAAAACTAAGCAACTTATAAGCATTTTAATATCATGCTAGACAGAGAGGCGAAACAGCAAATCGTGACGTCACTTCTCTGTACGCCATGTAAATTCTATTCTGACAAGTAAGGCGTGACGTAATTTATTGTTTTGTGGGAAAAGGACAGAGTAGTCTCTAACAAAAACTTTAAACGCTCATATATCAGAACATTATTAACCGATTTTTTTCGTTTTTCAATAAACATACTATATTTACTTAAATTCTTCATCAAAGCTATTGGTTTCAACGATATAAACATCAGTCATCTACCCTATTGTACAGTGTACACTACTCACTATGATCCGGGTAGCAACAAAACTAAGTAATAGAAGAAGACAAAAAATTTTACCGAAGAGTTTCGAAATGTTTATTTAGTAGGAACGAAAATAAAATCTATCGTCCGTATCATAAATAAATATTTTCTACAATGTTGTTAATAAAACGTTCGGTGCTTTGTCAATCGTTGTTCAGTGAAAACCTAGTTATGAGTTATAAGGGTATAATTCCACTAAGACTGGTAACAACGGAATAAAATTATCTCAAATTTTTTTTTTACATTTATTACCAACTACAAATGTAAAAATATATAAGCCTAACTACCTATATTTACGAGATGTACAAAACGAAATTTAGTGTAACAAAAAATGTTACTCTTTAGACATTTGGTTAATTTTGAGTCTGTAGACATTATTTCTATAACACCTATTTACAAGTTACGTTGAGTTCAAAGTTGAAACACTTTGCGGAGTGAGGTAATAGTGCAATAATTATAATATTATTACTTTTATTCCGTTGGAAATCAGAAGTGTGCAAACATATAATTATGTTCAAGATTGAAGGAAAACAAAATAATTACAGAACTAATGACACTCACTATTGAATGTCTCAAAGTAGTAAACGCCAAAATGCTGTAATGCCCGGGACTTTTCCTATTCAAAGTTCTGGGTTCAGCTTTAATGGTCACGGGTAGGCATCATTTCATACCATCACGAGACCGTATCATTTGTCTCATTGCTTGTTATTATATCAATTGACAATAACCTTTAAAACTTCTGTCACTTATGTCTCGGTGACACGTCGTGTATATTCTAGTGGGTTCATACCTTAAGAGAAGACGTACTCCAACCGGACTGTAAAAAAACTAACGTAGAAAGTAGTATGACCACATAACCGGACCTCATGATTAGACCATGAGAAGCATGTGTGCAAACTGCGACGATGGGGTGTAGCTGTAGCTAGTTGTAGCAGTAACGGAATAAAATAATTGATTTTGCTACTTATTTTTTATGGCATTTCTTTATTCATTACAGTTTTGATGATAAAATTATTGCCAGACTTTATGTTTGTAAAAATACCCACATTTATGCCCATACTCAGTGTTGTATCAATTATACTTAAGTATTTATTACAAAAAAAACTTATTTAAGTATGTATTCTATTAATTAATTGGTAGCCAAGGTAACAAGCTATGCTTAGTTTGGGGCTAGATGGCGCTATATGAAACGCCCACCAAAATGTATTTATTTCTTTATAAATACACTCCTGTAATAGCACGCACCGAGGACTAATAGGCTAGATTCTAACCTATTATAGAAAATGGTTACGTCTGTATCATTCCCTTTCGAGGGGAAAAAAGAGTGGATAGACTTTTATCACGGCTCGCGTGCTGCTTATTTTAGTGTTATACGATAAAACCGACCTGGGTATGTCCCAAAACTGCATCCAGGACCGCCGGAGGACGGGCAGCAGCGTCCTCTTAGTCAACGGTGGGGATCTTTCTGCGATCCCCAAGCCGCCTGCCAAGCGTGGGGATTATGGCAACTCCTGCCTATTAAGGGAGAGGCTTTCGTCCAGCTGTGGACGTCTTCCGGCTGTTGAGGATACGATATAATACTATTAGTACCTACTAGAAACGTTCGACGTAATTATACGAAAGATTATCACACAAAATTTCAAAGAATAACCTTGTTTTTGAGATCTGAGGTATCACCTGTTGGATGACATTCTACAAAAGTTTATGCATCTTAATTCTGGTGTACGCCGAACGAGGTTTTGTTCACACTTGTTTCTTGCTTCATAAATATTCAAAATCTATAGATGGATTTAAATATTTAACTAACGATTTATTGCAATGACTACGATGTGACATTTCTTTAGAAATTCAAATTGAAAACATCTCGGTCGGCCTTGACCTCACCTTTAGAACATTAAAAGCTTGATTTTTATTAAAAATTTCACTTTTATGGCAGCATGATACGATCTCAACGTTTTCTAACAATAACATATTTACAAAAATCTGAATAAATTAATTTAAATGATTCAGATCATAAATGTGCCATTTAGAAAATTCTCATTTGCAGATATTACATTTTAATACAGGGGGATTAGAGACCATGAGAGACTGGTTTTAATAAAGTATTAAAGGTTTTAAGTTTTTTTGTTAGAATATATTTAAAACGGGACTACACTGCACTTCAGCATGAGACATTAGTTAGTTAATCTCGTCATGCCCAGTAATTTCTTCGGTATCATTGCCATTCAAACCGAAACACAATAAAGCTTGCTACTTAACTGTTTCGCGGTTGAATAATTGGCAAAAGTGTGGTACTTTTCCAGGCTCTGCAATAGAGTTACCACTTCAAATACTGGTTGTTAGCTCCGATGGTGTATGGAACCGTCGTAACGCGAACCTGGCTCGCCCTGAAATTTCTTATATGAACCAATGATGATCCCTCTGGAAGCCTATGCTCGCCAATATAATCTGGCATAGAATTAAAAATAATATGCTTTAAAAAAAGAACAACTGACTTCAATTTCGAATACCTGGATGTCATCTTTTTTTTGACGAGACGAGCAAGATGTTTGCCTGGTGGTAAGCGTCACGCCTGCCACTAACAGTAGCAGTGCCAGAATTGTGAACTTGAACTCAAGTCAAAAAAAAACTGTCAACCCAGAAAATAAAACCTGTGGGTGATAAAGTAAGAAATCGTTACAAATAAAAAAGTAAACAGTGTGTAACCTCCGTAAAACACCGTAACATTACATCCAATAACTCATAGTTTACTGACAATCTGTCATCGATATAAAACGTCTGACCTCGGCCACGCGATTGTTTCACTTCCATGATTGATGTGCGGAACTACTAGCCACCTGTCAAGTAGATGTACTGTCTAAGTTAGGAGCGGCTAGCGGGTAGGGCTCCCCGTAGCTCTTATAATAATAATAATCAAGTATCATAGACTCCGCGTCGCGTCGCGCAGCGTCCTCTTAGTTAACGGTGGTAACACTGCGATCCCCAAGCCGCCTGCCAAGCGTGGGGATTATGGCAACTCCTCCCTATTAAGGGAGAGGCCTTCGTCCAGTAGTGGACATCTTCTGGCTGATAATGATGATGATGATGATGATCATAGACTCATTGATACTTAATTAATTTTATAGCAGTAGCAGTCTAATTAATAAATTACATAAACACAAATTGAAATTAAAATTAAAATAATCAAAATTATAAAAATTACAATTCAATTGTTCTTATGTCAATCTAGGTTTGTATTTCAGATGACAGAAATTATGACAAAGGTTCTGGTGTAGCCCCGTCTAATTTTATAAATACATTTCTTCTTTTTGGCATAATTTAAATACAAATACGTACTTGCTTAAAAGTAAATTATGTCAGGACTTTATCACAACATGAAATTCCTGTCACCTTAAAAAAATTGACTCAACTGCCTGAAGTTTATAAAAATAGCCTTAGCCTTAATTTTTTTGGGTGTTTGTGTGTTTTGTTCGATGGGTTAGATTGATTGCGAGTATTTTTGATCTATTTCTAATTATTCGGCCACTTGGGGCGTTTTAAACTTGTCATTTTATTATACTTATTATAATTATGGATACCAGTTTTTTTTTTACAAATTCTTGTTTCCATTATTAGGGTTTATCATAACTATGGAACTATGTCATATTTTAATGTAAAAAAAAACAAGGACAATGAAAATCGCAAATGAACTTTCTTTGTAACCATTCAAAACTTTTGCTTATAAATTAAGCCACACAGGTAAATACTATGCCGGGAGTGTGAAATCAAACATCGCTATGCCAACAAATTGAGGATCGTACCGAGGTACATTACACCATACTCTAGCATAAGTGGATTTTTAAAACCATTTGTAATTGTTTAAAATAATATAGCTTGTATACGTAAGTTTTAGTAAAATAACTCTACTCATCAGCCAGAAAACGTCCACTGCTGGACGAAGGCCTCCCCTTAATAGGGAGGTGTTGCCATAATCCCCACGCTTGGCATGCGGCTTGGGGATTGCAGAATGTTCACCACCGTTAACGAAGAGGACGCTGCTGCCCGTCCTCCGGTGGTTCTGGTTGCAGTTTTAGGACATACCTAGGTCAAATAACTCTAAGGATAGTATAAAATATACCGTATATTGTATAATTGGGTTGGTGAAAACAGCTAGCTGCCTACTTTCTGGTAGGACTCTGGTAAATAAACACAGTTTTTTTTCCAATGTGCAATTTCGCCGTTGTAGAAATTTTTTTTATACAATAAGTGACAAGGCGGCAAAACTTTCGCCTGGTGGTAAGCGTCACACCTGCCACTAACAGTAGCAGTGCCAGAATTGGGAACTTGCGAACACAATCCTGCGCCGCACTGCACTCCGCTCGTCACCCTGAGATATTAGATGTAAAATCTCTTCATACCCAGTAATTTATCTGGTACCATTTGGTCAGCATTTGCCTGGTTAAAAACAATTGTTATGGATGTTCATCATGAGTCTATAATGTATGTGTAAGTTTTCTTGGAACAATGATCAACAGGACGTGAAAGATTTCGAGATTCACAGTAGGTAAAATTGAATCCGTGGTCAATACATTTTAGAAATTTTAATTATTTGTTTACTATAGAAATAACGTTAGTTTTTTGTGACTCATTCTACGAATTTGGCTGATATATTTACTAACTAACTAGATATTATTACAAGTGACGTAATTTTAAAGCTAAAAAATTTATGTGGTCTTAACCAAATAAGTGAGTACTTAAACAATAATAGCATTATACTTCGTGAGCAAGTAATCCATCAAAATAAACTTAACAAAAGACGACATTGTAATCGGTTCGACAACCTCTAACAAAATACTAAACACGCATTAACGACTTCGTAATAATAACAACATGGTAAAAAGTTTATAATAAAAATGTGTTTGCTCCGACTCCGACTGATAGCAAGACGCAGTGCTAAGTAAGCGCGCGTCGGGCTCTTTTCTCACTCCTTGAAAAAGGTCACCGGAATATAGAGACAACATTCGAAGTATTCTACTTAAATAAACGTGAGAAATTCCGTATAATTAAAACAAAAACGCAGACAACAGAAAAAAATCACATAGAACTAGTGTAACAATTGGCGGCCTTATCGCTAAAAGCGATCTCTTCCAGGCAACCTTTGGCCCGACAAGATTAGTTAAACGGCCTTCTTCTCTTCTCGTGACATTTCGATACCACGCTAGCCTTCCGCTCTTTATCATCTTATCTTTTTCATCACTATAACTTCAAAAACAAAGAAACTTCCATACAACATTCCACCACATTCAACTCTCCCTTCTCCTCCTTAAATCGTCTGTCAAAAAATATTAAAAACACCATTTTTTATTTTAAATGAACTATCCAAATCCAAATTTTCGTGACTAAAAGTACAAAAAGGACTTTCATACAAACGTTTCCCCCCCTTAGGGGTCGAATTTCGTAATATCCTTTCTTAGTACACCCCTACGCATCGAGACGAATACATCCACCAAATTTCAAGTCTGTACAACCAGCGGTTTGGGCTGTGCGTTGTCTGTCAGTCAGTCAATCAGTCAGGACAGAGCCTTTTATATGTATAGATAGATAGATTGTACAATCTATATATAATTAGGTAATAAAATAAAAAGATTTAACAATACAGTAATAACACTTTAACTATCCCAAAAACATTTCGATATCCACACGTTCAATTTAAGGCTAAGTATATGCTTCGACATCGATCGGTCAAGTTCGACTTGACCGATCGATTTCGAAGCGTAAAGGCTTTTAATTTCATCTACCTACATAATAACTGTTCGCAAGCAGGAAACTACTAGAACTATGTTATTATCTCGCATTATTGACACCTACAGACGTGAAATTAGTCATTAACTTTTGTTTGAAACGGCGATGTCAGTAAAAAATATATCGTGAATGAAATCAGTGCATCGAATTTACGGAGTAAAAGCGGATAATTAGTAAGTATATAAATTTAGAAGCCTAAACCTTCTTATGTGGAGTTGGAAATTATAACATTTTAGTTTTCACATAAACTTTACGAATGTAACCGACTTAAAAAAAGGAGGAGGTTGTCAATTCGGTTGTTATTAAAATTATTATAAAAGGCATCTACTCAAAATGATAAGAAAAAGTCACAAAAGTCAGCTTATATCATTACTAGTTTACACTTGTGTACTTAGGACACAATTCAAAATTAATAGTACTCAATAAAATGTAAAAAAAAAATAGGAAGATAAAATTATGAAAACTGACGTGGTTTCGACACATTTTTGTTTTATTTATACGGGAATACTCACGTTTAATTAAATCGGATACTCCGACTATAGTTTCCGATTTAATTAAACGTTAGTATAAATAAAACAAAAAAGACAAAATAATGTTTTTTTTTTTACTTTGGCACCAAAACTCTTTTGTCTATATTTTGCTTAATCAACCCAAGAGTAAAACAATAAACGAAACAAAAACAAAACCACAAAACAAAAAACAAAAAAAAACAGAAAATAAAGTGATTTAAATACAAAATCACCTGTATTATACTTATAAAATACAGTGGCAACACTGTACCATCCGAATACAACCTGACAGTCAGATTATCACCACCAAACTGTCTAGTCATCCCGATTACATTGTATAAGCGATAGAAAAGGCTTTGTGAATCGGTAGCTTTACTTTTTTGCTGACTGTACTTTGTTAGTCGTCGTGGTAAAAGGGAGACTCATTCACACTCATTGTGACAAAGAGTTTCTAAATTTCGTTATTGAATTAACGCTGTTTACTTCATTTCAAGCTTAAACATGAACAACAGGATAGTTGTAGGTCTGTTTTAATTTAAAAATACACTTTTAAATAGAAGTTTTTGCTTCTGTGCAGCGTCTCGCGCCTAAGTTCACATCCGCCATTAAGTTTGAATCAGCCTATATCACCGCTTTAACCCACCAAAGGCTTCTTGTGTGGAAAAGGCCCGCGCTCCGCTCACCAAGTACCAAGTATGGAAAGTTTAATTTATAAGTTTTTTTTTAATTTTTAATTTTTAATTAAAATGTTGCTTAACTTTTTTTTATGCTTATGTTGATCTCTTAAAATGAATTTAAAAAATTCAGCTAGTAAGACCATTTATTATTATCTTGTAAAACTATCTGATTTATGACCTTTATGCCGTACATATAATTAGACAGAGAAGAATTTGCCAGTCTAAAGTTTTGACAGGTCTCAGACGTAAGACCCACCTGCTGCATCAAGATTACAGCAAGAACTAATTTGCTAGATAGTGACGTATGTCTTAAAGATGCAAAGATCGATGTAGTGAACAACGGCTTATCTTTGAAACTGACACGTAAGATAAGGATTAATGCAGTTTTTTTGTTTGAGTTGCTAGTTTATGAGAAACGGTTTAATAGAATCCCTGCATCAGAATCCTGCGTAGGTTATTTTTGAATAATCATGTTCTTAATCGTAATATTTATTAAATATGCCAATTATACAATAATGTATTATTTTAACACGTCTGGCCTAAAAAAGAAATGTAATGCTTCCATGGTTCATGTATTTGTTTGAGTTTCTTTGTCCAATATAACTTCTAAATTACTGAACAGGTTTAGATAGAATATTATGGAGTTTCGTTAGAATTAATTATCCCGAGTGCCGTAGATACCAAAAAAAATAAAACGGCGGCTGTAGGTACCAACTTAAAACGTGAAAAAAAAATTGTCTTCAATTCGTTTACGTTGTAGCTCGTTTTTTTTTGGTAGGCCAGTCGTGTTTTTTAATTTATATTGTATTTTAAGTCTACCTGCCGCTATACATTTCTTATCTCTCTTTGCCACGTACCTATAAGCTTCTTTTTTACCTATTTGCCACGTATAAAACACACTGTTTTCTGGAACAATTTGACACGTCTAGATTTCTTTTCTCACTACTTATTTGCCACGCATAGGCGTCTCTTTTAATTTCTATCTATTTTCCACATATTATAGAATCTTTTTTCTTTGTGACTATTTCCATGTATTTAACATCTCTTTTTTTTCTATCATTTTGCCACGGCTTGTGTAAATGTTCGCTGAACTCTAGTTCCAGGCTTGACCTGACAACCTCTAACATTTTCTAAAACATTAATTGCATACAACAATACTATTGGTAGAGCAACAGTGAGCTAAATTGATCATTCACAAAACACAAACACCTTTATTATCTTGTGAATCTAAAAAAACAACCATGAGATCAGCTGTGGGCAACACAAAACTCTACCACTTGCCGTTCAAAAATAAACAACCAAGTCAACAGGCACTCAACATCAATTCTGAATGCAGAGGTCAGGAACCATTGTCTGACCGCTTGTTGGTAAAAAATGTTGATAACCGCAAGACCAGTATAAGTAGACACTGCTGTAGTATAAGCAGTAAGGGCAATATGGCAGCCTAATGGGAAGACCACTAGACTCGGAATAGTGAGGTTGTGTGTAATAATCACTGGCGCATGCCAATGAGCTCTTTGGAGTTTATATAAAGATTCTAATACCACTATTCGGTGAAGCAAAACATCGTGAGGAAATAAATAAACAAATATCGGTGGATAATACACACAGTGCCATCTAGCCTCAAGCATCATCTGCATCTTCGTTTATCATCAGACGAGATGGCAGTCAAACGCAGGCCAATATCATATTAAAAAAAAAAAAACAACTAGCTTAGCAAAGCTTGTACTATGGAAACCAGATAGATGGTAGAATATGTTTAACCTTTTTTTTGTAAATTCATTCTTATAATACATACAACACTGAGACAGAACAAACATCTATGATCGTCACATAGATTTTTGTCCTGGGTGGGAATCGAATCTGCTTATGTCCGGATAAGAAATTCAATGGTGAATGTGAATCCACCTACCCGCAATTGGGCCAGCTTGATGGATATGGCACAACCGCCTTACGAAGGTAGTTCTGTGTCCAGAATAAGCAGTAACGTTTTAACGCTCACAGTTTTAAATTTGGAAGTAACAGAGCTAAATTCAGAAAGTCCTTACTGGTTACGAACAGTAACGTCTGCTTCACTACATTGTAAATACATCTCGTGATTCGATTAATTATTTGAGAATTATAATGACAAGCAAAAATACTTTGTAAATAAAAAATGGGATGTTTTATAGGTGCGTAGGCCATTTTGCCATTTTTATTTAAAATAAACGATTAAAATGTATAATTCAACCACCAATTCCAAGTATTTAATCGCTGAAAGGGATAGATCAAAGATTTTACAAACGTATTATTGAATGACGGTCATAAAATAAAATCATTTTTACAATATCTTTTGTTTATCATTAATTTATTCGTTTTTAATATCACATAGCTATACTGCACTTATACAGGGTTACTGGTCACTCGACGTACCAGCAGGCAATAGCTAGCAGATAGGCAGCTAAGATACAACAAATTTTAGCCCACCAATCTAAGGGTGAAAATTAAAAGTTTTCGAGATATTTAAAATAAATTATTTTTGTGGAAGGATTTTTTACAGAAAAAAAATCTTTTTGGCATTAATCGTTTTTTTTTAAATATCAATACAAAAATATTCGCACTTATCACATTCTAAGCATTTTTGAATAATTTATTGCTTTTTAAATTATGTTCCCTTTTTTATTATTTTTCAATGTTTGTTAAATATTTTTTTACTGTTTTGTTGGCGGGATCAGATAGGGGGCTATCTGATCCCGCCAGGAATACGTCAAGTTACACAAGTAACCCTGTATGGATAGCTAGAAAAAGTCCACTGTTTCTCCCCCCGAGAAGAACAGTGGACACTGAGGGCTTAACCGAGAGGATGCATGAATCTCGATGCAATTTTAGAACATACCCAGATCTCAAAAAACATGTAAAACGACTATATCCATAACCTTATTATAACCGTTATATTATGGCAATAAAAAATCTGTCATTCATAAAATATATCTATCTATAATTTATTATAAAATACTTTCAAACCTGCAAAACATAGATTATTCTACGAATAATCGTAAATAACCTCTACCAACTTAGTAACTACGGCTCTAACAATAAAGAGAACCACAAAGGCCTCAGTTAAACTGGCGTAGTGAAACTTTAAAACCGATGTCAGAGGTTAAGCATTATCTTATGTTAATGCTTAGACGGTGTAAATCAATTATGCGCCTTGACCCGAGGGGGTCGCGGTTCGATTCCCAGCCTGGCTTTTACTATAGATTAGGTAATGGATTGTTAGAGGCTTTTGTTTTATGTTATGAGATTTGATTGTGATCTTGTTACACTTTAATTTAATACGGAGGATGAAAGAGACAGCCTGAGAAACATAATCAACACTCGAGTAGTGTATTGTGTATCTAATATTAAAGGTGAAGTAGTAGAAGGACCTGGGAGTGTCCTAAAACTACATCCAGAACCACCGGAAGACAGCAGTGTCCTTTCAGACAGGGACCGCGGAAGTACTCCAAATTAGGGGGGGGGGGGTGGCACCCCCCGTTTGATTATATAGATAGGAGGGCCATTCTACCCCCCCCTAAAATCATACGCCACTTCCGCAGCCGCTTCTCTCAGATAACTATTGTGATCATTCTGCTATCCCCAAACCGCCTGCCAAGCGTGGGGATTATGGCAACCTCCTCTTCTGGCTAATGACGATGTGAAGTTAGTGCGTTTGTGTGTTTGTTCGAGATAATATTCTGAACTACTGATCTGATTTAATCAAATTTGCCCCAATAGAAATCTGTACTACATCTGAGTGATAGACTATTTCTATATAATAATATGTTATTGTAAACTAACCGTCTTATGCATAAAACACTAAAAAGTATTTCAAACCTATTTTAGTTTTTAAAGTGTCTTCTTTTTTCAAACTCAAATCGTCATTGGAACGAAATTTTTCAAAACACTTTTTAACTAAAATAGGTTTGAAATACATACGTTTTAGCGTTATTAAAAATTTAATGCTGTTCATTGGTAAGCGTATCACTTGAGATCGGCTGGACCGATTTAGTTATTCTGTTTTAAATTAATTTGTAATAGTACGAATTAAATTTTTATGGAAAGAAAAGTTTCCCCAAATTTATTAAATGCTGAATATTCTAAACTACGGCATTTTCACATAAACTTTAGATTCAAACGATAGATATGCGTGTTTTTTTTAAAGTCAGAACTACGTCTGTTGGGTCAGATAATACTAAATAAAATAAAATTATTAAGTAAGTAAGTTCATATAGGCTGAGTGGCCAGCCCTAGTGTCAGAGTTAATGTGCCGCCCGAAGGCCTCTGACATGGCTGACGGTTGAATAAAATGAAACACTATATGAACAACGCGTAGTCGGGTATAGCTAGCATTAAATAAATACTCAAAAACACAACGTTTGGAAAATTATTACAACATTAGTTCCATATAGAGATGTATAAATACCAACATTCCCTCGTAAATATTTGATATTTGGAATTAGAAATTAGGAAAATAAATACTAACCTATAAAATTATAATAGATTCAACTATTGAATCTGTCATTTAAAGACATCACCATTAAATAATTTAACGAAGTAAGCTTTCTGTAAAGATATCGTTAAATCTAATGTGATGAGTTTTACATGTCGTTCTCAGAGTTATATTCTGGGAATCAGTTTTTTTGTTGTACTTGATTTCACTTCTATTTGAATAATACCTATTATTATGGTATTTTGTGTCTAGAAAGAAGTGCTTTATCCTTCCTACTCTAACCTTGTCTAGTATCTATACACTCTGCTTGTTTATTACTTTATTATATTTATTTGAAAAACTATTTGATTAGGTTGAGGGAAAAGTCTAGCGACCCCCGCTCCAGCTCATACCTGGTGCAAAGATTGGCTATAGCCATTCAGCGTGGCAATGCGGCTAGTGTGATGGGCACCTTTGCGCCAGGTGCCATTAGGGGCGGGCTATTTGATTGACGAGCGTATAAATAATTTTAACATATTATTTATTTGATATCAGTATATTATTTATCTCTAAAAACTATTTGATACCCATATGTTCATACATAAATAGAGACTATTGCCGAAAACTAGTTAGAAATCCCGGAATATACGAGTGAGTCGCGAAACTGCAGCGCAAGTACCGTTCCTAACAATCGACAAATATTACATTTAAATCGGTAATAATCGGTATTTTCTCAAATTCTTTTTGACGAATTTGAAAAAATACCGGTTTACATCGTCAGCTATACCGACCTGCAAATTGCCGACACAGAACGGTTCTCGCGCTGATCCCGAAATTTACTAATAAGAACTAGGTAAGACTTTTGTTTAAAAAAAAAGACAATTTCTTATGTCTGTTTACTTTTATCACTTCAAGACAAAAGTCTGAGTGCTAAGATAACAAATCGTTTAGCTTCAAACAGTGTATTCAAACACAAGACACTCAAACAGTTATTAAGTTGAAAGACAATAACCGTGAGTAATTATTGCATAGGCGTGTTCTAAAGGCTTTGAACCGAGAATTTACATCCGCTTTCTCTAATAATATCTGAAAAGAAAACCATACCGTCTAACTATCATTTTATCGTTAAACCTCTGGTCAAACGCTTAGCTTAGGTACCATCGATAAAAAAATCTTAAGTACGATGGAAACAATTTTGTCGAAGGACATAGAAAATCATCAGAGATTTATTCTATCATACACCTAATAGCTCGAAGAACTGACAACCGATAGAGAAGAAAGGTTCTTGAGTGGCGACCGCGAACCGGAAGACGCAGGCTAGGAAGGCCTCTCACTAGGTGGACCGACGACATTGTAAAAGTCGCGGGCAACCGGTGGATGCAAATAGCAGGTTGTTGTACAGTGTGGCGGTCTAAAGGGGAGGCCTTCGTTCAGCAATGGACGTCTCCGGGCTGATGATGATGATGATACCTAATGCCCATTCAATCAGTCTTCTGTAACGTGTCATTTTTTTAATGATATGATAGACTTGGCTTTGATCGCCGTATCATCTGATTTGCAAGGATGCGATCAGCGAAACAGCACGCTTGCTAGAAGAAACCGATTCACTTGCGACTTGAAGATAGAATATAACCAGCCGGGCTAACATGCGCACCGCGAGAAAATTTTGTCGTGCCTTTATGTCGTGCGAAAACGAGACAAACTTATACAGATTCGTAGCCTTGTCCTGTTTTTAAGAATCGAGTTTTTTTTCTCGCGGTACGCATGTTAGCCCTGCAGAGTGTAACTATCGGGAAACACTCACTTGCGGTAGAGACTTTAGGTCCTTGTGTTCTGTCTAGTAGTTTACGTAGTTTAGTCAATTTAGGGGGTTTTAGCTCTATTTCGATTATTCTTTTGCAATTTCTTTGTTCTAAATCTACCCAGCTATTATAAGGTACTTTATATACTATCGTTTATGTCCTTATCGCTGTCTAAACTACTTAGTACTTCCTACTAATCCAACTAACATAAGTCCGAAAGTTTGTCGGTGTGTATGTGTGAATAGTCTTCACGCTGAAACGGCTAAACGAATTTGAACGAAATTTGTTATAGAGGTAGCTAAATAAAATAATTATATTTTAAATATACCAATTTTTGTATTGAAGTTAAATTTAAATAAAATAAAATTATATATATTATTTTAAAATATAAAACATTTTATAACTTTGGCATATTTGGTATAAACCATAGGCTACTTTTTATCGCAACAACCGAGGCTTAAACCGCGAGGCGCAGCTAGTATCAATATAAACAAAAGTTACAGGTTGCAGAAAAGTAATATCACAGGTCTTGAAATAGTCACACTCATCACTAAACCAATCTGGAATCTTAAATAATACGTTTTAAAAAAAAACTGCTGAGTTGAATTTCGACTACCAGGTGACATATTCATATTTTCCAGTTATTTTGATTTATTCCAGTAATTTGGATTTAAAAACCAATCTACTGAACCGATTTCGATAAAATTTATATAGGACTACCTCTGAAATATCACCTACCAAACAAAAAAAAATCATCAAAATAAATTCATAATTGGCGAAATTATTGCGTAACGTAAATAAAAAAAAACAAATGAAAACCTACCTTTTTTGAAGTCGTTTGAAAAGACAAAAGACAGAGATATGGCAGAGGCACCTAAGCCAGTATTTCGCACATAGAAGTTAATTGAGAAAGTTGCTTAAACAAAAGACGACAAACAGCTAGACAATGAGGTGGTCTGGACAATTGTAGGACCACCATAACGATTGCTTAGATGGTCGGACACACATGGAGCTTTTTTGTTTGATTAGCGTCGACAGTTGTTGTGTTTACCTTATGAACAAGCACACCAAGCTCAGGTGGCACGGAGTGTTGAAGAATGGAGGTGGTATGTGTTAATTGATTGCTTCATATCAGCGACAATAAAATACACAATTCTGTTGAGTAACTCAATAAGGCGAATAAAAAAGCTAATCTTTTTATTAAATCTATCTATTACCTACTATAAAAGGCTCTGTTCTGACTAATTGACTGACAGACAACGCACAGCCTAAACCGCCGGTCGTACCTACATACTTGAAATTTGGAGGGTGTATTCGTCTTCATGCGTAGGGGTGTACTAAGAAAGGATTTAACGAAATTCGACCCCTAAGGGGGGGAAAAGGGGGGAAACTTTTGTATGAAAGTTCTTTGTTTTGGAGTTCTAGTCCCGAAAGAGTTGGGGTTTAGAGTTGGGGGGTTGGGGGGGTGTTGGCGTAAAAAATTGCTCGGGATAATTTAAAGTGGTGAATTTTGGGAGCGGGCCTAATTTTTTCCGTACGCGGACGAAGTCGCGGGGACCTTTAGTCAGTCGAATAAAAAAAAAATAAAAAAATTCTAAATCGACGTATAAAGTTCTGGATACAAATGTTAGAAGATTTCGCTAGGATCGAGGTAGTCCCTTTCCTGCAATGCGAAGGTTAGTATAGAATTTGAACGGTGTGAGGTATGACAATCTCATTTATTTATTTATTGAGATACGCCAAAATTGAACATATTACACATTCTTGAAGTAGGTACATAACATAACACAAGAATCTGATACGATAGCAAGAATTTAAGAGGTTAGGGCTACATTGTAGGAGTACCAAACCGTCTAATATACCTACCAAACAGAACAGCTTCTTAAACCGTCCAATCCCAAAATGTCCTGTTTCCAAATACAAACAAAAACAACAACAAAATTACTGAACTTGTTTTTGGCTAGCGTTTTATAATGATTAGCTATAATTTAATAATATCTCATTTGATGAATGCTCAGGCTGAGTTGTGAAGTTGAGATTTTTTAAACTTATTTAAAATAGCGATTGCAGACCTAATAATGTTATTGCCGGAACCAGCGACAATGATAAGATGAATGGACGGGAACGAAGCGCACGGATTTTGAAGACTATATGTTGAGCTCCGGCTCTACACTCGCTTCAGTCCTACTCTGCCTTTGCGACATGCGAGCCGTACGATACGACAATACAAACTTCTAATACATATACATGTGTTCTCTTTTTGTCATGGAGTAATTAGATTCGCTATCTCTATTTTCCGGCAAATGTAATATGCATACTTTTAGCTAGGTATGCTTGATTTTGTTGTCTTATTTATTTTGATCGATTTGCAAGCGCTGGACCCGTCCATTCCATTATGACCGTCGCTGGGCAGAACCGAATCTTTAGATTTTTATTGTATTGTAGAAGGTGGTTCTCAAATTGGATACAAAACTGATAGGGTTCCATATCTATAATTTGTTTTTGCATGCAGGTTCGTGAAAAAGGTAGTAGAAATGATAAGTATACCTTCTCCATTTATTTTATTTTCCCTGTTTATTAGTACAAGTCATGTATGCTTATTTCGTTTCGTAATTGAGACCGATAGCTGAGTACTCCCTACATTGTCGAGTGAGTATACTTCATACACCGTTCGGAATATTGAGTAAGTACGTAACCTGGTATTTGGCATTTTTAGATCGTTGTTTGCTTTTCAAAATGGCTGCTACAAAAAAAAAATGTTTAAAGTTTTGTATACATCAGTAAATTCTTTAGGTTTAAAAAAAACACGCAATCTATAATACGTGACTCGCAAAGAACTACAGAGCTTTCTTCTAGCTCTAAATGCAGGTCTCTGGTTCTTACTTCACCAGAGGCTCAATTTTTTAGTTGTAAGCATGTCTTTTTGCCAGTCACCTGACCCTTGGACCTGGGTATGTCCTAAAACTGCATCTAGCACCACCGGAGGATGGGCAGCAGCGTCCTCTTAGTTAACGGTGGTAATACTCTGCGATCCCCAAGCCGCCTGCCAAGCGTGGGGATTATGGTAACCCCTCCCTATTGTGGGAGAGGCTTTCGTCCAGTAGTGGACGTCTAATAGGCTGATGAAGTAGAAGATGTTTTTTTGCACAGAAATATAATCTTCTTTTGAACCATAACTCATGCGAAAACATATTTTAATAATTCAGAACTTGAGCCTATAGTCGTAAATAAACGGCCGATTGTAACCCATTTTGTCATGTTGCATGTTTTTGCAGATGTTAATTATATGTTATCATACTTATTAAGAAATTATTTAATGCTATAATTGAAACTATTTTCTGGGGCAACTGGGGAGGATTATTAATTAACATCAAATCGTTAAGTATAAAGAAGTAGTCATGCAGCCGTTGATAAAAAAACTGAACTAATCGTTTTTTTTGTCAAGATTCGAGAGTTTCTTGACAAAAAATACTCTTTGTTCAAATATATTGGAGTAATCGTAGTACCAATAAAACATACAGAAACCTAACTGAGAACAAGAAGTAGGACTTTCGTTTTCTGTGCTAAGATTCGTCTTCTTTAAGTTGGCTAAAAATACGATTCTTTAAGGTTGCCACAGTCGCGTTAAAATATGTGCCTTATTTCATTCACTGAGTCACACAACGGGCAATGGAGAGAGCTATGCTCCGAGTCACTTTACGCGATAAAATCCGAGGAACGAGGATATTCGCCAAAGATACCGACATAGCTCGCAAGGTTTGCAAGTTGAAGTGGCAATGGGCAGGCCACATCGCTCGAAGAACTGACAACCGATGGGGAAGAAAGGTTCTTGAGTGGCGACCGCGATCCAAAAGACGCAGCGTAGGTAGCTCCCACTAGATGGACCGACGACATTGCTGGGTTTCACACTGACCAGAAACGATATCGTCGGAGTGCTAGTTGTAATTAGTACTACACGCTTTCACACTGACACTGACTGTTATATGAAACTAGCACTCCGACGATATCTTTTCTGGTCAGTGTGAAACCGCCCGTTGTAAAAGTTGCGTGCAACCGGTGGATGCATTTGGCAGATTGTCGTACAGTGTGGCGGTCTAAAGGGTCGGCATTCATTAAGCAGTGGACGCCTCCGGGCTGATGATGATGATGAGAGCTAAAACTTCGTATTAATTCCAAGCTGCCGTCAGTAAGAAACAAATGAATCTTCCTCGATTCCAATCACTCTGGTCAATTCTTCATTGATGATTGACAAGTGATGTTTCAATACTTCGGAAATTAATGATCTACCGGCCATGGTAATGCTCTTTAACTACTTTATAAGCTCATCGGTGATTTGATTGTTTTTGATTACAATATGGTTATCCGTGACTGTGTGACTTTAGACTACACAAAGTTATGCATTCTCTCGTCAGCCAGAAGACATCCACTGCTGGACAAAGGCCTCCCCCTTAGTAGGGGGGGGGGGGGGGGCTGAGTATGTCTTAAAACTGCATCCAGAACGAACCATCCCGATCCGACCACTCCTAACAACAGGAAGTATTCCGTTTTTGGTATAGGGGCCGGTTACCAGAGGCCATCATTAAAAAAAAAAGAACGAACCATCGGAGGATGGGCTGCGGCGTGCTCTTAGTTGTCGGTGGTGAGCATTCTGCGATCCCCAAGCCGCCTGCTGTGCGTGGGGATTATGCTGGTCTTAAGAATTACATTATACATTAATAAAAAAAATGACCTAAAAATGTGTCGGGTCTACAGTCTTGTCGAAATACGGGTTTTCTGCAATTGAGTTATGCATTAACAAATTTTAAAAAAAACCCAAAACAGTATCGGCTCTAAAGTCTTGTCGAAATACAGGTTTTCTACACGTGAGGTTGTGGATTCGTTTCCAGGCTTATACATACAGTGGCGTACTTATGTGACATAATTATGTGGATTTGACACATTATTATTTCATTTATATGTAATTTAATCTGGATACTCAATAAGCATCAATGGGTTATTTAGTATACAGGTACAGATTTAAAACAAACACGTACTGGCTTTCCATTAAAGAAAATCGATTGTGAGAAAATATATTAACACCTAAGTCTGAAAATTAAACTTCACATGCCGTGTTTAAAATAAATCTGGTTAACTTAAACTTAACCCACACCAAGCTTGCGTCAAATATGGTCAACCATCTTTCGAAGATAGGCATACCTATTGTTTTTTATTAAAAAATATGATAGGCCGATGCCTATTTAGGAGATACTAAAATCTAATGCAGTAATAGTACAAAATAGCGCGTAAAACTCCAAGCCACTACTACCTACTGCTAGTATAACATTATGTTATAGGTAACACTCAATTTTAACAATACCCCTAATCAAAATTATAACTCGCCAACACAAACCTCAATTTACTGTAACCAACTCATTAGACGCTATTAAGCCGCACCTCAATGACCAAAATTACAATTCAAGAGTACCAAAAAACAGCAACCACAGAACAAGTACAAAGCCTAGAGCAGAAGCCAAAAAAAGATAAACATTCGGGCACTTGACACGCCTGGAAATCGAACTAGAGTGTATCTTGACCTTTGCAAGTAACCATTCTGTATTGTAGTACAACTGGAGTGAGCTTAAAGTGTGTGCTTCTAAAAGAGACACTTGAACTGTTAATTTTTAGCCTGACATTCCAAAGCTACGAGCCTAGTTTGTTGTTTTATTTCAAGGACTAGCTTTTGGCAAAAACGAAATAATCAATCAATTTAATATTATGAAATAAAACTGACGTGGTTTTGACACCTTTTTGTTTTATTTATACAGGAATAATCACGTTTAATTAAATCGGATACTCCGAATATAATTTCGATCCTTGGAGGATCTAGCTCTCTGTCTCTTTCGATCTTCTTCAAAGCAGGGCCGGATTTAAAGGTGTGGAGGCCCACACCTGTTTTGTTAGGTTGTGGGCATCAAAGAAGTAGAGACTCATAATTATATCATAATCATATATAATCATAATCATATTTTTCAAATAGGTTATATAATATTTTTCAAGCAAGTGTTTCAATCTTTTATTGAAAAAAAAATCTTTTCAGTAAACATTAGAATTAAAATCTCTCGCTTTAAAAAAAAACTCGCTCGCTTTGTGGTTGTGGAGGCTCCGGGCAATTGCCCGGTTGCCCTCTTTTAAATCAGGCGATGCTTCAAAGAGTGAAAACAAGAGCCCGATGCGTCTGCGGCCAAGTCCTGCTTCGCACGTACGTTCGTACGTACTCACAACAGCAAAACAGCGTCGCGTAAATTAATCTAGCATAAATTACGTAAATAATATACCTACTACTAGTTATAGATACACAGTTTGTACAACAATAATGAAATAAAATATGTAGGTACTTCCATTCTCATTTTTAAGTACACAGTTATTAATGTTATTTCAGTAAAATTGAACACAATCAAACTTTTTGCGGCTACAATCTTACCTAATGTAAGAATAGCTACATCCCGGATCAGAAATTCTATTGAGTTTGAAAAAAAAACTCAATTGTATTATTATTAAGCTGATTAACTGTTTTCTTATGACCCCGGCAAGTAATGATTTGGAAATAATCACCTCTAATGTCAGTTTGATACCTACCGTATGGAGCGTTGAGGTTATGGCTGATCTAACAATAGATGATTGATCAATACTAAAAATATTAGGTAGCTATAATCAAATCTGTAGTTAGTTTGCTTTATTCCTTTATCAGCGTTTAATACCGCTGCTGGATATAGGTTTACCCTCCAATGGCGATTGTGGCAAATTTCACCACGCTCGTCCGCTATCTACTATCCACTATTGAAATAATACTGGCTATTTTTATTCTTGCTCACATGTTCAGCGTCGGACTGGAGGTAACGTTTGCCAGCGGGGCCCTAACCTGCGCGGGATCCTCACTGCCTGGATTGCAGGGCAAACCGTAAGCCAGGCGGTAGGTAAGGTAGACCCGCGCAGGCTAGGGCCCGGATCTTACGACCTACACATAAAGAAGATAGTTCATATATACTTAGAGATAAATAAAACAGAATAAAAACAAAAAGTTGTTGACAATCAGCAGAGGCCAAAGACATTGCAAGTGCATTTGTCCACAGCCGCCATCAGCGATAATGCGATTTACTCTAAAACTTGTTCTGAAAATTTCTGAACGGCGCCGATTTTAACGTGTAGGTATACAAGATATTTGTCATTAAATGAGAAATACAATTACAATTTGGATTTGCATTCGCATTTGTAATAATTAGTGTGATTATTACCAATTAGTATCCCATCTATTATCCCGTTCGGGGCCCCGAGCTTGTGAGCCACCCGGGCCCTTTCGGCCCAGTCCGACCCTGCACACCCTAGTAATGTAAAGGAATTAACCGTGTTACAAGTGTAAAACAGGGGCACATTCTACTCAGGCTTTGCTAATCATAACATTGTTTTGTAGAAGAGCCGATGGTACCAATTAAAACTTGATTGTCAGAATGAATAGATTATATCTCCACTCTAATGCTAGACCAATAAATATTGTAATCATAACAATCAATTAGGCAGATTGCGATAGATTGGTGTACTACGCTTTCGGATTGTAATGTAGAGTTAAGAATAGACCAACTGAAAAAAGTTTCTGCCGAAGAGAGTTATCGGTGGGTTATTGTTACTCTAAACTCAATTTTGCGTCCGTCACAAAATATATCTTGAATCGAGGTGTAACTTGTCTGTTAGGATTACGTATTTGTCACGCAAAACGATCATTATGATCATTTTGTTTTATTGACAGCGTATGCCGGTCCAACCCCATTTTGCGAGTTGTACATTAATAAGTCGGAGGGATTATTCTGTAACCGACTGCAAAAACTAACCAGACTTTTTTTTGTTTCAGGTAATCTTGAATGTTAATCTCCTGAACTACAACACCATACTAGCAAAAAAAACCCAAGCCATAATAGGAGTATTCAATCCAGAGAAATTGTCAACGAAGACGTTATTAAGTAGTCCCCGTCTTGTACTTGTACTCTCACCTTGTGATAATTCAAGTCTGAAATAATTTTCCGGCTGCATTGCTCACAAAAGTGAAACATATTTATTCTAAGTAAAACTCTTTTCATCTAAATACAAAAAGCGTCTAATGCTTCCGAACCCGCTAGCGACAAAGCTTACTACCATCAGCTATCCAAAGAGGCTACGTAGACAACACATCATGGAATTGGATGGAAATGATGCTTAGAAAAGGATAAATCCTCGCTGGATCGTTTCTTCTACACGACAACCAAAAGACTACAACAAAACTACTCATAGTCTGAAGACTGATCGCAGTTGAACTCAACAAAAAAAACAGAAAGCATGTTTGGATTGTTTATGACATACTGTGTTTTAAAGTTGAGTGACACTTTAAACGCCTAACTTGTCAATGCAATATTAGTAAGTAAAATGTCTCCACGAAGTTGCAACTTAGAGCGTTTAAAAAAAGGCGTAGAAAATTTATTTCTGGGTTGGCAGCTCATCGGCAACATCACTAACGTTGCAGGAGCCTATAAGCGGCGGTTTGCTGAACAGACTGCTTGTTTGGTACACTTTTTGTCAAAGATATAATAATAGTATGTTTTTTTTTGGAAGGGGATTTCCATACTAAATGTTCATGGATCTTGTGATACTTTATCACCTTTATATCCATGAACAGCTGATATTTTTTTCGCGAAATTTCAAAAATCGTTGGACATAAGTTGTTTTTTATATTGTATACAACATCCTCACAACCACTCCCTAGCCGATTAAATCATCATTATCATCATCATCATCATCATCAGCCGGCAGGCGTGCATTCTAAGGAGGTTTAGTTCTAATTCTTATTAATAATTTTAATTAATTAATAATTTTATCTGTTATTTTAATCAACATGTATAATAAAATAAGACATAATATATTATATTAATAATTTGTCAAATCATTCAATTAATATTCTCCTCTCTTTTAATTTGGTGTGCCCGACGGAGTCCGTTGAACTAATGTACCTACATACTTTTATAAACACCATGTTGTACTGTACGGAATGGCAATAAATATCTGAATCTGAACCTAAAATGTAAGTTTTGTCCAGTTGTGGACTAGGATATGCTGATGGTAATGATCGATTTGTTTTCATTTACCGTAGTCTAAAAAGTTATGCCATATCTATACCTACTCAACTCTATATTGATTAAACAAAAAACAAAAAACGGGTTATCTAATAGGTTCGCAACTCTCGATTGTTTTGCGCTTGCGCAACGCAGCGTCTACTTTCTTGATTGAGAGGTGTGGGCAGTTGATATAGAGGAATCTGTTAAACTATCTGGTGTACGTGGTTTTACTTGCGTTTTTTTTAAGAAATCATAATTGGCTTACGGTGGTTTTTTACGGTATTTTTATTGACTTTTTGTTGTTGACTATTTCTATTTATGACATACATACATTTATACATTTTATTCAGATTTTTTCTTAGAGTTTAAATATATGGGTGTAATTTGCCTGAATAAATGAAATTATGATTTATTTTATTTTGTCCGTACAAAGACATTCGATTGATGTATCTAAAATATTGAAGCGGAGCGGATAAAATTTTAGAAATAACTCACTCGACATTTTAATCAAGATTTTTCACTACTCTATGGCTATACTTTAGTCGATACTTTTTCTTATTTTCCATTACCTAATAGGCGATATTCAGTAACACCGAATATAAAAACTAGTTAAATAATTTAACTAGTGCCAACAAAGTTGCTCTACAAACAGTCTGTTTCTAAAACACACAATTAAGTTGGTAAATTATATCAATTTATACAACACTAAATCGAGTTTGATACATTCTCGATTATAGTATCGATTTCAATAATATTACCTATCCTACGTATCTAATTTAATTTATTGCACTAGTGTGTTTAGATTGCTAATGTGGGAATGAGTTACATTTAGTTGTTAATTACACGGTTTCGCGATAAATTGTTTTAGAACGTAAATTCGAATCGATTGCATTGTGTAATCGATAATCTATCTAGCATCATTTATTTATACGCAACAACTCACAATAAGCGGCTCCTTCTAGCGGCTAGAACTGCTGTTTTTTAGTTAGTAATGGCACAAAGATGTATGGTTTATTCCACTTTGTTCACCTGGGTGAAATCACCAAGGTGAACAAAGTGGAAATTATAGTCTCTTAATTTCACCTCGGAATCATTACACCTAGGTGATATCGCCTGGGTGATTTGTTGCGACATTTAAACGACAGTTTTTGATATTGAAATATTTCTGCTTTTAATTGTGTGATTATATTTTATTATGCCTGAAATAGTAATTAATTGATCTTCAAACATTCACTAAATGTTAACGTTGTTGCGAAACGAAATTTTGTTAGTAATTAGGAATGTATACTGTTAATAGAATCATATAGATATAAATGTAATTAAGGTCATAGTAACATCATAATAACATCTTGCAATTACAATATTTTGTTATACGATTGATAATAATATATTAATAATAATAAAAACAGACCATCTATACGAATTTTTTAATATGTTATTTTTGAAATTGATCTCTTGCGTCATAATTAGATAGATAGATAGAACCACTTTATAATGCACACCAAAAATAAAAAACAATAGGAACAAAAACATTAAGAACTAGTGCACAAGTGGCGGCCTTATCGCCAACAGCGATCTCTTCCAGGCAACCATGCCATACAAATTTGCCTATCATAGCCCACTGCTGGACGTAGACAACTTCCAAGGCACACTACTCAGAACGATTTCCGATTCCATTTATTGACAGCTGTCCTACGTACTATAATGGGGATCCACACTGCGAGTTTGTTTCCGCTAGGTGACACATCGTCGATACGGCCATAGTCAACTGTTCTATCATATACATTTGGTTGTTTTTTTCTACAATTTAATGGTTTTAATCTTATTAGACTCGGATTACCAGGGAGAATCTGCATATACTGGTTTGTACAGCAATCTTTTGCCTTGCTAATTAAAGATCAGAAAAGAAGAGGAAAGTTTTGCCTGGGATACTATGCGGTCATTTCAATAGTCTTGGCGCCAATGACGTGTTCTAGAGTGGAGATCACAAGTTGTCAAATGTAGTGTAGAAAATTATCGTTACATACAAGTATAATTTAGTATAGTTAAATTCGATAGCAGTACCAAATATTATATCCAAAACACTTTCACTTAACATTCGCTAGCGATTTCGGAATAATTTCGTTTTGGCAAAATCTAATTTTAGTATTCATATTGAAACGTCAATACATACCTACGTTTATATAGTAAAACAATTAATCTTCACGAAGATAACAATCCCCGTTTTAATTTATTCACAAGTTATAAAAGTACAATCGATCAGTTCGGCGCCTCTAGTACGATGATCGATTGGTTGTCGCCTCAGACTCGATTTGACGGGTATCGAATAATTAATCGAGTCGGCCCGATGCGAACACAATCGGACGGCTTTATAATTGTTTTGTGGGCTGCCCTATTTCGATTATGGGTATGAATATTCATGAACTCAAATTGAGTGAAAATAGACACAAAATTGTTTTTTTTTTAATAATTTTTCATAACTCTTTTCTTTAATGTTGAAGATTTCATATCCAAAGAGTGACAATGGTATCCGCTATCAATTACCCTGTGCGCTACGCTTTCCTGTCCTTCTATCAAAGGCTTTTATAATTAATTATCTTGCCAAAAACGATGAGAAATTAAAAGAGACGCTAGGTCCTTACGCATAATTCTGAATACTAGCAAACATATAGGTATTATGTCCGAGAAAGATGATTAGTAAAATTCATCCACTGACGTGATTAGTTAGTATTGCCAAGAAAAAAATAAAAATGTAATATATATATATATTAAATAATATATTTATAAATATAATATATATTCTTTCTAAAAATAAGTAGAAAAACTAAAAGGATTCCTCACACAAGACGAGTCTTTCAAGGCCTAAACCACCACAAGACAAACAGACACGCAAAAAGTACCTACTACAAAAGTCGTAAAAACCAACCACAATTCCCAGAGAAATCTAAACAATAAATAAGATCATAATTGACACACTTCCTGCGATTATCGAACTCGTTTAAGCCAACCCGTAAAATATCAACAAATCAACTTTCTAAGATTATAAGTCTTATAACAACACCTGTGCACAACCTACATTACTACATGACTTACAATAATGTTACATTAAATCGTACCGTTCTATGCTTCGAACAGATGTAATACGTAAATCAATTTTTCGCAACAATGGTACACACTCTCGAACTAAATAGCCTAACAGCCAATGATTAAGCCATGCTGTTGAAAACCTTAAAATTAAAACGGTAAGAACTGAAGTTGTTTGTGTAAAGATGGATTTATAAGACGCTGTACTTGAGAGGAAACGTAACAATGTGCACTTGCGTCCACTCGCAAAGCTTAAATGCTTGCGCCAGATCCGAAGTGTAAAGGAAACTGTTGAGCCGAGACTAAATTGTTTGATCTAACGTTTGATATTTTGCAATAGGGATCGAATAGCGATTGAACAATGCTTAGTGCTACTCACAAGGTTCATGTAGTCCATTAAGGTATTTTCATTGTCTAATCTAGTTTAGTCTATGATTTTACCGAGATAAAATAGGTATTTGTTGGGAGATATTTATTGAATAAAAGTTGATCGTCCTTGTTAAAATTATTATAAAATTAAAATTAAATTATGTATTGCTGTCTCGCTTGAGACGTTTAGTCATGAAAAAAAACAAATAAACTAAAATATTTACTTGTATATTTGTGAGAGACAATTTAGTGTGATGAAATGACGATAGAAACATGAAGGAAACAGATATCTTCTAAAAGTTTTTTATGATGTCTTTGTTTTAATTTTGATCTGTTTGATTTTGTAGTATTAGAAGAACGACATGTGCAACAAAGTTAAAGATATCTAGTTATAAAATAATGTATTCAACTGAATTGATTTATAAGTATTTTTCTAATATTTTTTATCCTTACCGCCTTATTTATCTTTTTTTTTTATCCTGTATTTTTACAGTTTGATTTGTCGAGCCTATAGTTTCATATTTAGTATTATTTTTAGCCTTAATGTCCTTTGCTAAGTATAGGCTACTATTTATATACCTATGCATATTTTCTTGGCAATCAATCTTATGCAACTGGGATTCGTGATTTTTATTATTTTACCTCATAAAACTTTCTATACTAAACCTTGTTGCTATTCTCATTTATTCAAATCGAAACGCCAATAAAACAAGTCTAATTTCCTTCTATTAATTTATACACAATATCAATTTTTCCTAGTTTGCCGCAATTAAAAGCTATACATATATTCGAATGTTACTTCCGTCCCACTAACTATAGGCGTGTAATAAACTACTTTTCACCTTCATTATCATTCAAATAATTTGTAGCTGATACGTTGAAAGTTTTAATATCAAATTTATATTTAAGTTTATTGACAGAATTATCTACGTTTACGATAGAGCTATTGACAAATGTTTCTAAACTGGTAATTTTATCAGTTCCCACGAAAATGGTATGGTACGAGTACATTTGTACTCGAATTTCTTCAGGTTCACACTTAACATCAAAGCAACTGTAAATAAAATAAGTTATTAAAAAAAACTGAGTTCGGGCAATTAAGAGACCTCTGCTCTCTAGACACCTCTGTAAAAGTCACAGGAAAAAAAATACTCAATTTCGTTAACTTTTTTTTCGATTCATCTCATTTTCGTCCTGAGAAAGTTCGTCCCACCTTAAAAAATCTGCTTGCGTCGCAGTTTGTATGCCGTATTCGGCCTAACATATATTTTTATTTAAAAATCTCATTTCGTCCCACTTTTTAGCTCCACATTTGGCCCAAGTTCTTTTTTATAGGAATTTTTTTCAGTTGATTTTATTAAAAGAATAATTGTAATCGGTTTATAAAAAAATATATAAGGTTAAGTTACGAGGTAACAAACCAAAAAAATACAACTGAATTGAGATCCCCATATTTTGAAGACAGTTAACAAGACAACATTATTCAACAACATCACGCTTATGTACCTACATAACATGTAAACACAAATCATAAAAATATTTGACACAAAAAATTAAAACCACTTCGAAACCACTTTGGAGGAGTTAGCTATATAGGCTACAGCTTGGATCAACTAGATAGTGTTTAAAAACAATTAAATTGAGATTATGCAAATCACCGTGCTGCTTTATATTATACTGTCAGGTTGAAGTGTCTGTTTAGACTGAGGGCAGTGGAAAGTTTTAGTTTCACAAATTCATAGTATTGTATGTTTTGATTTTATCAAGGTCACGCATCTACTTACAGAATCTAAAGATATTGTTTATGATGACAACTAACCTAACTACACTGTAACAACTCGCCCAAACAAATTATAGCAAAATTATAGAAAAAAATAGGCCTGGTAGTACTGTAGTGGTGGTAAGGACCTGGGTATTAGAAATTTGCCTGAAAGACCTCAAATTGCATCGAGGACCACCGGAAGACGGGCAGCAGCGTCCCGTCGGTTAACGGTGGTGAGTGCAATTTCCAAGCCGCCTGCGAAGCATGGGATTATGACCCTCCATTTTTTTTAATAATGTGTATAATTATTATTGATAGTAATTAATAAAATTGAGGTCCACATTCAGTAAAAAGAGAATTACGCCATATATTGACAGGTTTTCACTCATATATTATTTGACTACAATATAAACCAAGGGTCAATGTCAATGAGAATGTCTTACCTACTTATCGTGTGCAATGTGCAATAGCAAACCAATCTGATTGGACTCGTAATTCGACTCTTCCACAGCACCCAGCCTATGTCAGTCACCACATACGCTCCATGTGTGAGCCTTGACATAAAATCCCTCGTGATCATGATTTATTCATTTATCATCTAGTTCTGCTATCATTACAATCATGACCGTTCTCTTACTTGACTCATTGTACTGTCAATGTTGATTTGCAAAGGTCAGTAATTGTTTCATACTGTTACTGATGATTCTATAATACTGCTCATTTATATTATATTTCTAGATTTAATAATAGTACGTAATCGTAGTAGTAATTGGTTACAAGGTTGAACTAGAACTTGTAAAGGTGTGGTTTTGTATGTGGATAATAAATGCTCATACTTATAAAATATAATAATAACTCTATCTTCTAAGCTTAATATGGTGTTTTACGCTGCATTTTCACTGACTTCTGCTTAGAATATAACTCCTAACGGCTTATCACTAAATTTATGTGACTTTTTTACTATAATGTTTAAATTAAGTATTGTTCAGGACTTACCTTTAAATCTCTTTCGTTATGTATGGACTTTCCGCTGCACTTTCTCTATTTTTGAGACATTTATTTATGTTTAAAGAACCAAAGTCACCGACATGGCTCGTAGGGTTTGCAAGATGAAGTGGCAATGGGCAGGCCACATCGCTCGACGAACTGACAACCGATGGGGAAGAAATGTTTTTGAGTGGCGACCGCGAACCGGAAGACGCAGCGTAGGAAGGCCTCCCACTAGGTGGACCGACGACATTGTAATAGTCGCGGGCAACCGGTGGATGCAAATGGCAGGTTGTAGTACAGTGTGGCGGTCAAAGGGGGAGGCCTTCGTTCAGCAGTGGATGTCTCCGGGCTGATGATGATTTATGTTTGTTCAAAACATATTTTGGCTCCTTATGTACACATTTAACAACGCACAGATGCCTATGTAATTACAGTGTAACACGATAGTCTTAGGTAGGTATACCTATTTTAATAACTGTATAGCCTTACGAAAACTCACTTGCTTTGGTACTGCAAAAAACGGAAAAATAAACCAATAAAACGAAAAAACACACTATTACATATAAATTGAGTTAGGCAGGTGCGTAGCAATACAACATAACATTACAAAGACGTCTTTGATACATCAAGACAAACAATTTTTGTTACGGCTTTAGCAAATTCAATGTTTTTTTTTCCACACAAAAAAATATATCGACAGGTCTAAATCTTTATAGTTCTACGAAAACTATAGGTTCAAATATGTATAGGTTCTGTGACCGTCACAGTTCAAACACCATGCCGCACCATAACACAGTAAACTTAATAGTACGTTAATCATACATATAGAAATGGACCTGGGTATGTCCTTAAACTGCAACCAGACCCACCGGAGGACGGGCAGCAGCGTCCTCTTGGTGACCATTCTGCGATCCCCAAGCCGCCTGCCAAGCGTGGGGATTATGGCAACACCCCTCTACTAAGGGGGAGGCCTTCGTCCAGCAGTGGACGTTTTATGGCTGACGACAACATATAGAAATCATTGACGTTAATAGTAAAATTAATAGTAAAACAAACAAAAATAATTATTTACGTGAAAGTATTATGTACGTTTTGCCAAAGTTTGTGCGCAAGTTACCAATATCCCTGTATAATTATACGTATTTTTGCAACTGGTAAGTAAACTTCAAAAGTATTTGAGGATGTAGGTTCTGAAGTAAATCAAGGAGGATTAATGACCAAAGTGATATTTTTTTGGAGAAAAAAAGATCTGCGACAAATTCTCGAGTGTGTTAATTAACTTTTGCACTAAGGGAAATTATTTTTCAGTCTAGTAAGCAATTGAATCTAATCGATCGTATGCACCTTTATCTAAATTAAATTTACACACCATAAAAATTAAGATATCAACAGACTCTACATCTTCCTCTGTCCGTCGGCTGATAAAAAGGTTGACAAAGGATATTGTATGGAGAGTGTTGTTGTTTGTTTTTAGAACCACAAAGCAACGCGGTGACAAGTTGTTGACTTGGGCGAGGACCATACGGATAGAATATTGCTCTACTTTAAATTAATATTCCAACGCGTATTTTTGTTGATATAAAAAACTGTTTTAGTAATTCTTTGAAGTTTTGATTATCAAGCAATTAGCATTTTTTTTAAGTTTAGGATTTAGGTTATATTACAACTAGCTGCGCTCCGCGGTTTCACCCGCGAGTGTTGGTATAAAAAGTAGCCTATGTTTTATTCCCAGGTATAAGCTATCTTTATACCAAATTTCATGTAAATCCGTTCAGCCGTTTCAGCGTGAATGAGTAACAAACAGCCATACATACAAACTATCGCGTTTATAGTATTAGTAGGATAAAGCAAGTATAAAATAATCATCATCAGCAAGAAGACGTCCACTGCTGAACGAGACCTTCCTTGAACAGTCACACTACATAAAATATAATTCCCACAAAATCAATTCACACGCTTAGAATAGACTTTCAAAAAAAATTACTAAATAATATACCTTATCGCTAGTAGGTAATTAGTATAAAATGCCTTAACCTAATGCGCCGCCACCAGGAGGGCAAGACCCAAGCAGCTACCGGTTGTTATGGCTGCGGAGTGAGGAACCTCTTCATAAAGCGTGCCGTGTCAAGGATCACTGCCTTCTGACCCTTGACCCAATAGCCCAGCGAGAGCCTATATAGTTAATAATAATTATTATGATTTTGTAAATTCATATTCACTATTTAACTGCTAATCTTGGTCTTATGTAGGTACTTGGTCTACTACAATAAAAAAATATTAGTGAGAAGGTTGGTGAGGGGGAGGCCTTCGTCCAGCAGTGGACGTTTTATGGCTGACGACGACTGAGAAGGCAAATTCGGCGGAGCAACACAAGCGTCGCAAATACCGGGTGTTAGTTTGAACACCGTTATCCTTCTAGGATATCATTGTACTCATCATTATGAACAACTTTTACTACGGGGCTAAACCTGAAATCACGAAAAAAAACAGCTGTTCCATATATTTTGTCCAAGATCGATGAACCTTTGTGTATGGAACAACTGTTTTTTTTGTGATTTCTGGGTCAAACCCATCTTAAAAGTTGTTCATAATGATAAGTACAATGATATCCTAGAAGGATAACGGTGTTCAATCTAACACTCTGTATTCTAAACTCAGCATTGGTTACATAATTCTGGAGGACTCTATTGCAGAGTCCGCCTGGGAAGTACCACACCTTTGTCAGTTATTCAATCAGCAAGCAGTAGTGTGCAAGCATTACTGAGTTTCCGTTTGAAGGGCAATGTTACCAGTGAAATTACTGGGCACGAAGAGATTTCATATCTAATATCTCAGGGTGATGAGCGTAGTGCAGTGCGGCGCAGGATTTTATTCGCAAGTTCACCATTCTGGCACTGCCACTGTTATGGAGAAGCTTTCCGCTTAACACCAGATGACCGGTCTCTCATGTCTCGACGAGACGCGTCACTAAATCCCATTAAAAAAAATTGAGTCGTTTGGTATTGATACATTGGATATACGAAGAGTAATCTAGACATGATAAAAAATAAAATCACAATAAATAGTTGACTACTAATGTTATTTTGTTAAAATCTTAGTGTTTTTTAGGCCCAACGCATAGGCATTGGCATTCGCCGCCTGCAACGTTATGTGCCTTAATTAAAAAGGTGCCTTACTTAAAAAGGTGAACAAATGTCATTTTTATTTTTGGATTTGGATGTCTAGAATTTCATCTGTTTAAGTATAGACAATCCAATTGTTGTATTATTGGGTGGTTAGGTACTTTATATGAGTGTTGTTATATTTATATAAATGACCCAGGGAAACACTACAACTTAATTAAAAATATATTGGTAATATAGAAACCTAATCTAACTCTACCAACCTTTAGGTACATAATTAAAGTGTTTATGCCTATTACAATTAACTTATCTAACTTATATATCTGCTAATTACTTGCTTGTTTATTAATTTAAACTACACTTAATTAAATGTCTTGTATAAAACACCTCCGTTTTTCCGTAGTTACCTAACTAGTTTTCGGTTAATCTATTCAATGCAAGATTTAATGTTAAACAAGTGATTAGATCCAGACCAGCTTCCAGTTCTAGCAAATCATGTATTTAAACACGTCCACCAATTGAGTCAGTTACATACCATATCGGTTTATTGAACTACTTACTTGGACATTGTAACTATGTCGCAGTCAAGTTGTAGAATTCGCCGTATTACAGGCTGGCCATTTTACAAAACTGAGCCATTTTGTAATAAGGCGTATCAAAGTTTAGCCGGATTGCATAGTGATACGTTTTAAAATTTGTACAACTATGACGACGATGACGATTATATTAGATTTAAATAATTAAATCTAATTTTCAACCGACTTCAATTAAGGAGGTTCTCAATTCGTCTGTGTTTTTTTTATGTTTGTATGTTACGCGATTACTCCGCCAATTATGAACTGGTTTTGATGATTTTGTTGATTTTTGTTCGGTAGGTAATACTTCGGTTCAGTAGTTTGGTTTTTAAATCAAAATTACTAGAACATATGAAGATGTCATCCAGGTATTCAAAAATGAAGTCGGTTGTATTTAAAAAAAAAAGCGTGTTATATTAATTTAAATTAGGTACTTCGTAGCTATTTCTATATATTAATTTATATACTTAATATCTAAGTAAATAATTAAACTTTATTATTGAAATGATTTCATTTGGACTTAGTTCAAATTATTCCGCTTTTATTAAACTTAAATGTCGTCGTCTCTAAAATAAATATTATTATTCAGGGGCTATTTGAATGCAATACGCATTCAAATAGCCCCTGAATCGTATCGTATCGTTTGAAAGTTAATAATTTTATAGTTTGTGAGAAAACTGATCTGTACGATTTAAAATTTGAGCTGAATCCAAGTAGAGCAACCTTCAGTTCTTGTCACAAGTTCAGAGAACAATAGGAACTTTAGTGGGCAACGACACAAGATTGCATTTTGAAATATTCACAGACTCATTCCGCGCCCGTCTGTCTGTCCATAACCGTATTACAAACGTTTATTATACCGCTACAAAAGTCAAAAAACAACTCTATCACTTTATTCATAAGAGTCACGAAGAAAACTTGAGATGTGTTTTATCAAAAGTTGTCGGAAGACTACTGTCACAGTAGCGAAAAAACAGTAAGTTAAGCCAGACAAAAATGTAAATGTAAACATTAACTGTATTTTCTTTAAGCTTTATAATTATCATACTGATGGCATCTCGTACGGTTAATACGGTTTATCTATCAGGTGACACTTTAAAGCATTCTTCACACTAGTGCAGCTTGCGGCAATGGATTTACAAACGGCTGGCCAAACTGCGGTTTCTAGTGGCAGACGAAGCATCGAAATGGAAACTTGCCTCACTCAAGCACGGCCTACAGTAGTGGCTAAACAAACGTTACAAAGTGTGAAGTAGGCTTCACACATTTCTTGCTAATTATGTATGGAAGAACTTTAATAACATTTCAGGACGTACTAACGTATGCACGCACGCAAATGCAAGCAACAACTGCACTAAAATTATTTTATTAGTAGAATGTGCTGTATCACTGTTATCTTTTAAATACAATCTAGACCTTTTGAAGACAAGACTGAAAGTTATCACACACAAGCGTGCTCCATCTTCTAAACCACATCGTCACTTCCCATCAGGTGAATTTTATTTTGTACTTTTTACTGACGGACGGTCAGTTTTTGGTAGTCATGTTTTTTAAGCGAAAGTATATTTGATTTGTTTTGTTAGCTTGTTTGTTAAAAATCTTATCGTCACTATCCTTTCATGTAGTTCTCCCACTTAAAATTTACTGTGACACCACATTCTCCAAAAAGAATGAAACTTTATCACCATTGTTATTAGGGCCACTTTCCTTGAGGTCATCAGTGTTTGTTTACGAGTTAATAATGTATTTATGCATAGAATGTGACCTTAAAAGGCCGCGACCCGTGAGAAATTGATTTTCGACCATTTTTGTGAAGATAAAGTGTATATTTGACAAACAAATTACAACTAAAGTTATACCTGCGTGGTAGTTTAGTGAGAGACCGCTCGAATTGGAACCATGAGGTCGTAGGTTCTAATCCCGGCTCGTATCATTGACCTATAATATATAGATAAACGATATAAAACGTGTAAAACTGCAAGGCATAGCTTATAGGTAAGTAGCTAAAAATTTCATCACTAACCGACTTCGAAAAAGGAGGAGGTTCTATGTTCGACGGTATGTATGTTTTTTAATTATAAAGAACGTCCCTTTATTGACTCCATGCTGGATGCATTCCGATTGGCGTTCGATACTGGCTGGTTCGATTTTCTTCTTTATGTGTTTTGTTTTTCGAACACTGTTTTCATGCTGCCAGGTTTTTCTGTGTGTTAGAATAGATTATATAATATTGAAGTTTTTTTTCTTAATTATTGGCATCGCACGTTGTGCATTCTGCCAGTGTCAAGCTTATGAATTATCAAGTTTCTTTTATTAAAATCAAGTCAAATATGTCATTAAATCACAGTCAGTCACACGAAACCAGTCATAGTCGAGTCCAAGTCATGCCCTAGTAAAGTTGTGGCGACTTTACTATGAGCTTCTACGGAGTTTTGAAAACAACCCGAAAATACATGTTTCACCACATTATATCACTTGCCCACACTCGTGCATGTATTTCAACACTCAATGAATAAAACATCGCCATTTTTAATCATTAATTCGCGATAAACACAAGTTTAAGAAAATAATAGAATGCAACGACATGATTTTTCCGTGTTCCCGACAAAACGTTGAAGTTTTCTCCCATGAACATGAACTTATTTTAATTATTTATTTGAATTTGGATTCATTTGGCTACAAACTACACAAACAAACCACAATAATTAGCAGTAAAGTAATGTTTTGATTAGGTCCATCTATTAATTATTTATACATTTTGGTTAATTTAATGATGTGACAAGCTCCAGTTTCAATTTAATAAGTCTATCATCTGAAAAATATCAGAGGAAAGATTCTAATAGTTAGAATATTATAATTTCGTTCTAGTTTTTTGTTCACACCAGATTGAATATGTATATAATTAAAAAACTAATAGGTCTGCAAACCGTAGACCTCGAGATTAGTCGCGAACGATCTCAAAATATCTTGACAACTTCTTGGTCTATTTTTTTTTGCTCATATCAAATTAATTTGTTCTTTAATAGAATTTAGTACTTAGATACCAAATGTTTTTTCCTAAATATTATCAAAATCAGCCGGTAAATGGCGCCGCAACAGGCTTCCCCCATTTTTGGGGGTTAATACCATGGGGATAATCATCAAAAATCCCCGTCGACCAAAATCCATAAAGTTGTAAAACTAAAAAATACGACCTGTACGCGAGCTACCGACATCCAAATATCCGGGCAAATGTAAGTAAATTAAACGCCAGTTATTGTCTGGACTTCGCTCGATTCGCTCACTCGGTTAATTAGTAAAAATAGTCAAATGAAAATACCACTTTGTATCTATCGAAGAATTATGCATTTCATTTTTTGATTGTCTACATTATTTTTCCATAAATAAAATCATGGGTATGTCTAAATTAATATGGTTGTGACTATAAACTTAGTATAAATCGCATGTCATTGTCAACTTTTTAGTGCTCCGCCACTCTCCCCTACAGCTAATAACTCTGTAGTGTGTTTTTTTTTTCTTCTCTCCTCCTAGGAGGATTATGGCGTCGCACTTTGTGCATTTGTAAGTGGCAAGTATTTATATTTTTCAACTTTATGATGACTAGTCAAGTTTGTCAAATTAAAGTCAAAGTCACACTTAGTAAGTCACAGTCAAGTCCAGTCCTAGTAAAGTCGTGGCTTAGTAAAACTTTACTACAAGCTTTTTCGGAGTTTTGGAAACAGCACGGAAAGAAACGTTTCACTACATTATACTCGTATCACTTGCCCACATTCTTGAGCGTAAATCAGCATTTAATTAATAAAACGCCACCATTTTTATGCATTATTAATACTCGCAAAAACACAAGTTTTGGAAAATAATACAATACAGTGACATGATTTTTTCGAGTTCCCGCCAAAACAAACCCTGTGGAGTTCTTATTGTTTCAATTTTTTTTAAATTAACATCTATAAATTATTATTCTTAAATGTTTGGCTCAGTGCGTTCTCGCCGTACAATAAAATGATAAACAGCTCATTTCATTTATCTAGGAACTCTATTATCTGTCGTCTCATATTTAAGTAGATACTTCATTTTATGACCTAAGGTTAAGTAGATAAAGGTAAATGTTGACGTCTACAGTCTATTAATTACGCGTAGAAAATACGGTTATGAAACTAGTTAAGCCTCGCAGTTTCTTCCACATTTTTGTGTTGTTGTTCATTATACAGCTTTACTAAGTTTTCCCGGTTAAAGGTATAATATACCTACCAATAATGTTATTATGTACTACCTATAATTTTTTAAGCAGATGTTATTTGTAGCTTAGTTTAGAAATCCGGAGCTCATAAATGTTTTTAAGTTTTTGACGTAAATTTAGTTACTAGTTAAGCTATGTCGCTGGTGTCTTTGGTGAATTTACCTTTTTTTTTGTTGTCTATGTTTGTACTAACAACTTTATTGCTTTGTAATAATACATGATTTAATTTCATTTGATTTGTATTTATAAACACTTGGACAATGTCTGGTAAAGGATAAGGCTGTTAGTTGTGGTACTAGCTCATACAGCATAATCAGCCTTTTCATAACCCACTGCTAGTCATAGGCCTAACCTCGAGAGGCGATAGGGCCACATCCACCACACCGGCCCATTTATAAGTTGGTGGTTTCATATAGGTCATTGAATATATTTTTCGGACGCGAGCAGGTTTTCTCGTGAAGTTTACCTTCACCTAAAAGCCAGTAGTATGGAATTCGGTACATTTCAAATTTCGGTCCATGTAAAAATTTCGGTTCTGTTTCATACCTATTATTATTTTAATTTCGGATACATGTACTCGTACTTGCATAAAAGGGTTTATATTATTTGTATTGATGTCCTATGTTCTAAAATAGAATACAAAAAGCTAACAAACAAATAAGACAACATTACTTTCGCATTTATAATATTCTAGTGATGTGATAAAATAGACCGAGTGTGGGAAAATGACGCGAAAGAAGAAAGCTACCTTACAAAGTAGTAAGCTAGTCGTACAGATTTTCTCTTACAACAAGCGACACTGCAACAGTTTGTTATTTTACGGTCCATCGTCAAGTAATAACAATTTTACTATACCGTTACTATTATTGAAGGCATTTTACACGTGTATCAATAAATATTTGCGTCTATTTTAATCGCGTTCGAAATTTATTACCGCGTCGTCTGGTAAACGGTAAAAATTACAATAATTCATCTGTCCTAAGACTTTTATGACCTCTGTGTAATATACTTGGTCTGTACTATACAATCTTTTAATATATTGTAGCTGAATAATACATTATCAAGTACGAGTCGAGACGCGTTCATGGTTGGGTTCTGTAGCTCAAATAAATACGTTCATAGATATTTTTTTCTAGTAGGACAACGAAGACTGGATAAATAATTATGACGTAACTTTTGCACCTTTGTATCATTGTATCAGGTAGTAAAAACTAGACCTTGCACGCAGCTTTACCTGCGAAGACAATACAAAATAGTCTCTAATCCTCATATATAATTTAGCTAGAAAGAAAGAAAGCTGAGATATAAGCTTGCTAATTACTTAGCCGAAACTTTTTATTTCGAAACCTTACGCTTAAATATTGTATTTCTGGTCATGTTTACTTCCTCTCTTCTATAAAGATACCTCACAAAAATACTTTTTCATATTATATACAATGCACATAACACATTGTACATAACAGTGTCGATCTGTAATTTTGTATACCACGTTTCATCATATTTATAACATAGAGTACCCATATACAATGTGTAACAAAAAAGATCAACAATTCAGTATTGTACTCATAGGGTATGTATGTACTCATTTAGTCCAAGGTCAATTAACTTTTTGTATGGAACATCAGATTTATTTTTCGCGACAGTAAAAGTTGTTCATAATGATGAAGGTACATATATACCCTTTGGTATTGTTGAAACTTTTTGTCACACATTGTGTAAATACAATTACAGATGACAACATTCCTCAATGGAGTGAATCTTCTATAAGAATTACACTTTCACTCTACGGAACTCTAAAAAACCACTGAATGTTAGAAATGGTAAAACAAATGACGACAATAATTCTATTCGCCAATAACAATAAAACTTACGAACTATAAATACTGCATTGACATCGATTTATAAAACTTAACGGTTGATTTACATTAAATTATGTTAATACTGTAGCAATGGAAAATCAATTTTGTTAGAAGGTGATAAAACGTATTTTGGACTTATTTTATGGATACAAATGGCAGGTTGTCGTACATTGAGACTGTCTAAGAGGGAGGCCTTTGTTCAGCAGTGGACATGTCCGGGCTGATGATGATGGTGATTAATACTTATTTTTCGAAAAAAAATTCATAACGCAAATAACGAGGGTAGTCACTATTATTCTATGAAGGTCCTTAAGGTACGGCTAAACTTATAAGAGGTATAAAACTGTAATGAAAAATTATGAATAATCTGACAGGACTCTTATTTAAGAAATAAAAATCTGGTTAGATCATGCCATGGTTTCAGACTGGAATGTACCAGTGTGGTGTATCTGGCCACGCGCCATCAAAGAGGTTTTAAGTTTTATTTTAGAATAATGCCGATTGTCTTTTGTTTTAATATGTTTTGTCAGTTTATGCTTAGCTACGCAATAAATAGCATTTGTTAATACGAAAACGCATATTATTGAGGCAGAAACTCATTAAGCAGTAATAGAATTGCCATCTCTTTTATATCGTATATCAAATTTTTTAAGGACTGCCCAAAAATTTTGTGTAATGTTTTCAAGGTTCAGGGTTCAGGGCTCAGGGCTCCACCATAACTTTTAAATGCCTAAACGAATTTGAATGTTTGGGGTATCGTTAGAATCCTTACATCATCCTGAGTGACACTGGACTAAGGATTTTTGGTAGAATAGCCGTGTTTTTCAACCGACTTCAAAAAAGAAGTGCACATTTTTATTTTTTACAACTGATTTTGATGATTCTTTTCTTGTTCGGTAGGTAATACTTTAGAGGTTGTTCGATTTAAATTTTATCAAAATCAGTTTAGTAGTTTGGTTTTTAAATTAAAATTACTAGAAAATATGAAGATGTCATCCATGTATTCGCAGTTGAAGTCAAAAAAAAAATAGCGTATTATTTTATTGTGGCTTATTGTTGTGTGCAGAAGCGCCATAGTATTGTAAGATAATTAAATTTGCAAATTTTTATGACAATTTTGGATCATCCGAAGGCAAGTTTTTGTCGAATACCTATATATATTTTACTAGTACTGAAGCGATAATAGCATGTCCTAGATAGACTGAGAAACTTTTGCTTCGCTCGGTTAATAAGAGCTGCATACTTAGACAGTAATTTTAATTGCAGTCATTTATAAGCAGTCCACTACAAGTCTGAAACACACTGACAGCTTTTTACTCTTAAACATAGAGATGAGGTCACGGTTCACGTTTTAAAAGAACTAAACTTTCAACTAATTTGTTGCGTCAACTTTTTATGATAATAACTATGTAGTAGGTATTTCTAGAATGAATAATAAGAAGGCAAAAGAACCAAGCTGTCTAGCTGGTTACCATGTTGGGAATCCGATCACGTTTAGCCGCAATATTACGAAAAAGTTGTGGCAAAAAACCTGGCATGCGGCAATAGTATTACAAAGATACTTATTAGGCGCTGTACCAGTTTTAGGGTACTACGTACTATACAAACTTATAATAGACAGAATTTTAAGCAAAAGGAGATTTACCACAAACCATTACACAAAGTTATGGAGGACGGGCAGCAGCGTCCTCTTGGTTAACGGTGGTGACCATTCTGCGATCCCCAAGCCGCTTGCCAAGCGTGGGGATTATGGCAACACCCCTCTATAAACGGCCTTTGTCCAGCAGTGGACGTTTTATGGCTGACGACGACAACTACACAAAGTTATAGAAAATTTTAGCCTTTCGGTCGGTATACATTTGCAGTGGTGCTGGAAGATAATGCTGAAAATTTCGTGGACTGAATTTAGATCGAATCAGTCTATTTTACAGGAGCTTGGCATAAAGCAGCGTCTATCCTCCATCGTTCAAGCTCGCATTCTCACTTTCTTTGGACACGTTTCGCGACGTGATGATGCCTCCATTGAGCGTCTCGTGGTGCAGGGAAAGGTCGAGGGAACAAGACCACGCGGCAGATCTCCGTTACGTTGGACCGACCAAATAAAAGCTGCACTTCACGGTCCCGTAAATGAATGCACGAGGAAAGCGTCAATACGCGAGGAATGGCGACGGATTGTTAGGCAAGCCACCACCGGAACCGATGACCACGACCACTCTGTCAAGAGTGTAAACGACTAAGAAGACATTTGCAGCTCTATGTTTTAATATTACGCTATATTATAACAAGCTATTTTCTCATACTTTTAAGAACTGGACTACTCATCTTATTATACCACATATCAAGTAACACGAAATCAAAACATATATGACCACTATTTTCTATTCTATATAGACAAATAAAATATTCTGTCATATAACTATTCAAACATTAAGGATGCAAGATTCAACTTTAATAAACCATTTAAATCCATATTGAATTTCTAACGAGCAAACACGCCATACCTCATTTTAATCATAACCATAAGTTAGTACCAATTCGTTTGACCCTCCATTTAAAGTATAAGAAAATTGTTTAATTAAAGACCCCCTATAGATCCTATTTACAATTCATTTGTTTTAAAAATCTAATAATCGACCAATGATTGTTGAACTGTGAGGTTCGTTATCTTTAACAGTTTAAGAAAAAGGTTTTTTTTACATTCAAGTGACGAGACGAGCAAGGTGTTCAGTAGTTCAGTAACAGTAGCAGTGCTAGAATTGTGAACTTGCGAACACAATCCTGCGCCGCACTGCACTGCGCTCGTCACCCTGAGATATTAGATATTAAATGTTTTCATACCCAGTAATTTCTCTGGTAACAATGGTTGTACCTACTTATACTTATAATTGAGTGTGTATCAATCTCTTGCTGGAAAAAATATTGTCTATAATTTTGCTTACTACTACTAAAATAATATCATAAGTTTAAAGCACTGCTACTAACACTGTACTTATGGATAATTTGTCCGAAATAAAGTTTTTTTTTATTGCCCTTCAAACCGGAACAGTAATGCTTGCACACTACTGCTTTAAAAATCGCCGAACAAACAGACGTATTTGTATGTTGGTCACGCGTGTAGGTCGTATTTTTCAACTCTTGACGTAAAATGAGTAGCTATACAATTTTGTCGTCGGCGATTTTTTGATTTGGAGTACTTACTATTTCTCCCAAACAATTTAGCTTCATACATACATACAGATGATATAAACATACAGATGATATAAACATACAGATGTAAGCTTTTGCGAGTTGTTGCAAAGCTTCGCTCGCTCGGCCAATAGCTCTCACTAGTCCTGTAGTTTTTCTAGCAACAGTAACCCTTGAAACTTAACTACAGCAATATTACATTACTGCGTGGCGTCAGAATATTTTGATACTGCGATGTAACCTATCTAAACGACCTCCTGTCCTTCAAAAAAGGTAGTATTGTTGCAAATAGATAAAGTAGTTTTGTCATACTAAACTTGGTAGTGATTGTTCCGGAATACAATCCAATGGGAAGTTTTCTGACAGCTGTCAAAACGTAGTTCTACTGCCAAAGGATAGACGGCGCTGGCGAGATATGGCCCACCTTTTTTCGCATTTTTTTTGTGAAACATCATTTCACTTCACAGTTTGCGTTCGTTGGTGAAGTGCTTCTCCAAGTTTTCTTGTATCATTTTATTGAAATTCTGCATTGTTATTGTTACGTTACGTTATTAATTAATCGGCAAGGCGTACTTACTACTGGAATAACGAAAGCTTAAGAAATACTATAGGCAAGTACTTTGTTGTACAAACAATAACCACAAAAACGCATGACAGATCTGATATAAATGAAATAAGGCTAGTTTTTTTTTTTTTTTTTTTGATCTTTATACTTTGCTTCATTCGTTTAAAATTTTCAGATAAGATAGTGAAACTGTTCAGGGTCATGTCTTTTCATTGCCATTTAACGGATTTTTATGAACTATATTTTATTTTTATCTGTGAAAATCGCCCAAAAATATTGTCATTCGAGTTGTATCGAACAACTCGAATGACAATATTTTTTTTGATTTCGGTATAGTAATATCTGTAAAGTATGATTAACACAAATGTTTTTAATAACCGAAATAGACCACGATAGACGATGTAAGATGACACAATGAGTTATATTTTTTAAGGATCTTGATAAGATGGTTATAGAATAGTAGAGTTCATCAGCTTGGTATGTTTTTTTGTAATTTGTCGAGTTTCTCACATGAAGTGTAGTGTCAACGGGTGGTAGTAAAAACAAATAATAAAATATGTAAATAAGTTTGTGTTGTGTATATTAACTCGAATAATCGCCGTTTAATCGATTAAAATTGTTTTGGATGCCATCAAAATGTTTTAATTGATTTTTTTCTCTTAATTATCATATGAGTTTTATATTATGAACGTTTACTATCCCATAATAATATAATAAAAAATCTATTTTTTGTGTCATCTCTATTAATACTGGTTTTTACGTTAGCAAGTTCCAGTTAATTTGGCAATTAGTATGAAATTTAGTTAATTAATAAAGCTGCGTATATTTATATATACCGGTATAAAATCTAAAAATAATTATTAATTATACATTTGTAAATCAAAAATTAACTTTTCTTCATTAAAAATTCTATGCAATAGTTTAATGCCGGCTGTACCGGCTATAATTTAATGCCCGAGACCCTAAGACCCCGACAATCAACGAAGACTAATAGATGATTTTTGTACGTGCGTGCGTCCTTATATTGGCATGCTAATAGGATGTCATTCGATCTCAGGGAGAATGTACAACCGGCATAACGATGACACGTCTCTGACGATGTAGCATAAAAAAATGCGAGAATCGTGTGGTACAGGGAACATAATACTGTTTGAAACAAGATGATTCTATTTCGGGCGTAAATAGATGAATTGTACCGGCAAACGTAGCGCAGAACGTCCTGAGACCTGATGGAGTGACGATATAATTAAGGCAGCGGTCTGAAAGCAAAAAACCGATCGGACTGAGAGGCGTGCATTGGAAGAGGCTTATGTCCAGCAGTGGTATGGTGGGCTAATTATGATGATGATAAGTTATAAACATAACGCAGTTTAGATATAAACATATTTGATTGATTGAATCAATTACTTGACAAAAACACGATTGTTTTTGTCATAGCTCTATAAAGCTCTCTGTCCACCCTTCATTTTACAAAATAATAGCTTTTGAAAACCGGAAGAGGTGCCAACGCCATCAACCGGAAGGGCGTCCAGACAGGAAATAGATTTTTGGCAGTGTCATCGCTGGAAAAATTGCGTTTCGTTGTTTGTTTTTTTCTGTACATACGATTTTGATAGTTACTAAACAGTTTATTTTGATCATGTCCAACGTCCATTTTGTGTCCATACCGGTTGTCGTTGGGAACAATACTCTCGAAGTTGTTGACCGCTACAACTACCTTGGACAGATTGCTAGGTTAGGTAGGTCCAACTTTGACGAAGAAGTCGCCAATCCAACTCGGATGGGCAGCGTTTGGGCAATTGCGTAATATCTTCTCGTCCAAAATCCCGCAGAGAACTCAGACGAAACAGAGAGAAACTCAGAGTCACGCAACAGGCAATGGAGAGAGCTTTGCTTGGAGTTACTTTACGCGATAAAATCCGGAACGAGGATATTCGCCGAAGAACCAAAATTACTGACATAGCTCGCAGGTTTTGCAAGTTGAAGTGGCAATGAATAGGCCACATCGCTCGAAGAACTGATAACCGATGGGGAAGAAAGGTTCTTCGACCGTGAACCGGAAGACACTGCGTAGGTAGGCCTTTCAGTCTTTTGAACCCCTTGAAGAGCGGTTGGGCTATATTCACCACGCTGGCTAAGTTGCGGGTTGGTGGATACACATACGCCTTAGAATTTATTTTCCGGATGTATGCAGTTTTCCTCATAATGTTTTCCTCACCGAAAATCATTGTGCTAGTCCTGGTTGAGAAAAATTGCGACCATATTTTTGAGGTTGTAGCACAGAATAAATAATAGTACTACGTACAGAAAGTTCAGAGGAATTGAAATAAATAAGGACTCTATTTACTAGGCAATAAATTAGCAATTCAACTCGCACAGCGCTGAATACCGCTTGCTATACTCACCTAGATATACCGCTCTCTTTCTATCACGTATGCTTAGATACGTGCGACGAGGCTAGCGTGCGGGCCGTCAGTCACCTCAGCCATGCATTGTCCTCTCGGAGCGGAGCGCCGCCGGCCGAACATACCTGAACTGCGGAGTGACACCCCCCTAGTTGTAGGTTCAACCCTGGATCTGACACCAATGAGCCTTTCAGTGAAGGAAAACGTCATGAGAAAACCCGCATAATCATATGCGAAGATGTAATATAATGGCATATTTATAATTAATCCATACCTCCGTAAATCCGATATTCAACCTGTATCGGACCAGAATGGTAGCACCGTAATAACCTTTTGAGGGCCTTTGCCAGAAATAGGGCGTTTAACGGGGAGTAGCTATTCTAATCATCATCAGCCTGGAGACATCCACTGGTGAACGAAGGCCTCCCCATTAGACCACCACTATAAGAAAACCTGCCATTTGCATCCACCGGTTGCCCGTGACTTTTACAATGTCGTCGGTCCATGTAGTGCGGTCCTTCCTAAGCTGCGTCTTCCGGTTTGTGGTCGCCACTCAAGAACCTTTCTTCCCCATCGATTGTCAGTTCTTCGAGCGATGTGGCTTTGGATATCTCCTCATGCAAGATCTCTACTCATCCTCAGGGTGTGCCGTGGTCGGCGCATATACCTGTATGACCTTCAGCGAATACCGGTCGGTGATTCTGAGTATAAGGTACGCTATCCTGCACGACACGCTATCGACTCTTATTACGTAAACTTTTACTAGCTATTCTAGTACAAGGCTCTAAATCGTTTTTGGTAAAAAATAGTGTTTAAAACATAGAAGTGACGAAATTATCCTTTTCGAAATAAATCGTTTTCACTCAGTGAAATTTAAATATTTTAATTGTTATGTGTTATTTCTATAAGTAACTTTTGAACCATAAATCACTTTAGTTAAACAGCGCAATTAAAACTGAGCAACCTCTTAATTACCAAAAAATAATTAAACACGGCGTTCAGATAACTTAAATTTCAATTAGTGTTTAACCTTTTCATGATTCTTTTAACTACATAGAGAAAAGCATATACGCATTAAGGATAGAGAGAGTTTGTGCGTAATTTAGTTCCTAAGTTCATATTGAATGTGTAAATATAAAAAAAAATAGCGCGTGATAGATATTTTTGCGAAAGTTAGTTTTCAAATTTATTTAGCCGATGATTTTATTTCAATTTTTAATATGTTTTGTGCCAGTAAAGAGTTTATCTATCTATCTATCTATCTATAGAAACAATACAATATTTTAATACATTATACTTACTAACTTTACTGAGTATATGTTGTAACTGTAACCGTGACAGAAGCAACCCCTGAACAAAAGTCCTGGGTACGACTCTGGTACAGTTTAAACAAAGTACCGTACCGGTATTTCCACATACATGGCATGAAATTTTTACGGCTTTTAAAAGAAACAAAACGAATTGCTTTATTCTCGACTTAAGGTGCCGAAAAGGTACTCTTTCTTTTAATTTACTACGTCATTCAGGTTAAGGGGTATTGTAAAATTTTATTGTTACGAAGTAATGGTTTTTAATGGTCCTGAGATGTATGGTTAAGTTTTTTTGAATTACTGCCCCGATGTTGGTATTTAATTTTCTGAATTTTCTTTTAATTACTACTGGTACGCTTGTAGCATTTTGCGATAAAGTAATTAGATATTTAAGAAATAAAAAAGTAGGTATGACAAAGTTCTGAAATTGACAAAAGATCAATTTTATTTATTTATTTACATAGAATTAGGTAGGTTAGGTTTCGCGCAGTGGCCCGCAGTGCTAAGCAGGACGCAGCTGCACGCGCGTCGGGCTCTGTTTTCACTCTTTGAAAAAGGTCACCGGATGTGATCGAAACTATAGTCGGAGTATCCGATTTAATTAAACGTGAGTATTCCCGTATAAATAAAACAAAAATATAGAATTAGGTAGGTGACAATTTGAGGTAAGTACCCTAGATTTCGCACTAGGTAGACCTGTGGGGAAGAAAGGTTCTTGAGTGGCGACCGCGAACCGGAAGACGCACCGTAGGCGCGGCCTCCCACTAGGTGGACCGACATTGTAAAAGTCGCGGGCAACCGGTGGATGCAAGTGGCAGGTTGTCGTACAGTGCGGCGATATAAAGAGGGAGGACTTTGTTCAGCAGTGGACGTATCCGGGCTGATGATGAGACCTGTGTCGCGAAATCTAGTGATTCATCGTATATTATTATAAAGTAACACTTTTTGTTCGTTTTCATGACTAAACCTTATCCAATTGCAAAAGACTTAGGACAATTCTCATAAGCAATTGGCCTAGTGGTCCAAATACCTCCTTGTATGAACTAGGCCAAAATATATTTTGCCTTTAGTCTTGACAAAGTGGTAATGCGTAATCAGGAAAACGCACATAATGATATACTTCTAGTTCAGAAAAAATGCGATATTATAGCAGCGCCCTGCAGTTCAACCCGCTATCCTACAGGAACCGTATATTTTTCCTCGATAAGGAGAAGCTTACGTATTCAATTAATCCAGAGTTTAAGAGTACGACTAATGCCAGAAAATTATCAGATTTCACCCGTGCGTCTTGCATTAGTTTAGAGTCGAAAATCGCATGATACAATTGATGATGATGATGGCTTTGAGCAATTTAAGTGGGATTTTATTTAATTATTCAAAATGTAGGCATAAAATAAAAATAAAAACGGCTACTGTGCTAAAATATGAATTTGGCTATGTGATCGTAAAAAATAATGATAATTTAGAGCATTTGAATTAAAATAGTTTTTTTTGTTGGTAATTTGTATTTTTTTTGAATAAACCAGATTATTTTCCAAAATTCTATTCGGTTACTCGGCTTCTTTAGGTTTTTCCCCTACTTGTAGTATTTTTTTTATCGGAATATTTACGTTTTTTATATTTAAAGTATGTGTTTAAAAATACACCTTTTACTTACTTTTGGCATTAGTAGCCCCCATAAGCTATTGTTGGTAAAAAAAATCTTGTCTGTTGAGCCGTTACAGTTAAAGAAGTAACTAACATAATTACATATTCACACACACTCACTCACGGACATCCACATTATTTATAATATTAATATGTTGTGATTATTTTCCATTAGCACAATCCTACTACTTATAGGTAAGATTGTGTAGTGAGATTAAGCATACTGTCAAAGTTCAAGCCTTATTCGATAAATGCAAAACATTATATTGAAAGCTTCTTATCACAAAGAGCTTTACAACGATTAATTTTCTATTTTATACCAAATCTCAGATCAAATAAAATATATCCGAGGTGTGATATCGGCTCGTTTTTAACACCTTATTCGTTTTTAACATGTTATTAATACTTTTGCCCGCGGCTGCGCACGTGTGAGGGATCCGTTAATAAGTTTTTATGACATTAGAAAATTGAATTTAATAAGTTACGGTAGGCCGGTGGCAATAAAGATTATTTTTTTACTGCTAAGTGGTTGTTTGGATAGATTGTAAAGAGGCAGACATACTTACGCGACTCAGACGCATGTTAAGCTACATCTATAGTAGCACTGTGAAGTTGGTAGATTATATATATTTTTTCGTTGTTAGGGTTCTCTGCCCTGAGCAAAGCATAGTGACAGCTCTTGATACTAGAATAATAGCGCTAATTTTACTTTAAAAAAAACGCGTTTGTATGGCATAGTAAGCGATATAAGCGATATAATGAAAAACAACTGAAATTTAAACAGACGAAAACTTTCTTAAAGAACTTGTCAGACAGATCAAACAAGTTTTTAGATTATATAAAAAAAACATAGGTAGGTAATTAGTGATTTTCGTTCATAGTATGAGATTTAAATACAAGAATGCCGACGGTCACAATTATTATGAATTGGTACTGTTCCACACTCCAAGTTACTTTTACGGCGCAGTCACATGGAAGCTTAGGTATGACTAAAGTTCTACAATGGAAAGTGGAAAAGGAAGGTGGTAATGCATGCAAATGCGTTGATACTGTATAAGATTTTGGGTTGTAATATCTACTACTACCCATTTTGTTTAAATGAGGTTTTATACCTGAATTAGTAGCTTTGTCTAAGACGCACGAGGGTAACATAAAAATGTTAACTTTATTACATCGTTATTTTAAATAAATATCTAAGTAAAGATATGTTGTTTATTGGCAAATGGCTTAGCTTTTTTACTTTGGGACACGTTAAAGAGCATGTAATAAACTTTTATCAAGGTAGATAGATACGGAGTAAGGCTGGGTAGAATAGAAGGGTCTATATTTTATGGCATCTCTGAATCAAGAAAACCAAAACATTCATATTTTTCACAACACAAAACGTAATGCATCGGCTTTTTGGATACCCAAATCTGAGTTGACTATATGTAGAGTTATGCAGTCGCTTTTGCATCTGTAATAATGCTGCCAGTATTAATTATATACATTTCCGTGTAAATTATTAATTTTACGATGCCGTCGCATCATCTTGCTTTCCGCAAAAAATGTAGGCATAATTCAGTTTTGTTGTGATATCTGAGTTTAAACAAAAAGAAATGGCTTTATTTTGCCAGTGTTTTCTAAATATAATACTGGCTTTCAGCAGACTATAATACTTATTTGTATGATGGTGTAATTATGAAGAATACGGTTGGGTAGACTGGAAGTTTGTATAACTAGTCACTCATCAGCCAAAAGACGTCTACTACTGGACGAAAGCCTTTCCCTTAAAAGGGAGGGATATAATTTATAACTGGTAATGACACAAATATGACGCCTTCGTGGTGGTAAGAGGCAATGTATAAAATAAGAAGGTTAAAACGGTACCACAACGTTGAGGAAGTCGTCGTCGGAAAACTTTTGTTTTATTTAGAAGGATAAGCCTGAAACACGTCGCATATACGTCTCAAACTACCACATCTATGTATAATTTATTGTTTAATTAGGAAATCTCACTGTGAAAGCCTTGAACGCTCAAACAGGCCGCAACTATGCCTATTGTTTGTTAAAACAATGCCAGGCTTTGCGATTGTGAAGGTGCATGCACGATCCAATTGTGACTTAATGACTCGGCTATAAAGCGTTAATCGTTCAAATTGCTAATGTTAAGTTAGAAGATTTAGCGTTTACAATCGATATGAAATAACTTAATACCAAAAAAACTGTTAAATAGGGCCTTTTCATTACGCATATCACCTTGATACAAATTTCTCATATATCCTTGTACCTACTAACTGCGCCGAAATGTCCTATACCTTAAGAAATGCTTAAATATATTATTGTATTGTTCCGTGAACTTGCAGGAGGGTGTGAAAAATTCGGAGATGTCAGATCGGTTACCCACTTGCGCGTTGACCTCAAGACTGTTGCAAAGAACGTCTGAACTCAGGAGATACTGGCAATACTTCGGTAACGTATGGTAGCTTTTGGCATGAAGCAGCGTATTGAGACCAAGCTATCAAGAATGATTAAAATTTATTGAAGCCAATGTATCAGGTGTCTCTCTTAGCAATAACTTTGAGAAGCAAAACTCTTAATATTAAAAATAGAGCTCTAATTTTGGAGTATATTTTTCACTGTGTAATATTCACAGTATGTTGTGATTTGCGTTATATTCTGCATCTAGAACCATCGGAGAACTGGCAGCAGCTTGCACTCGGTTAACCGTGGCGAGCATTCTGCAGGCCCCAGGCCGCCGCGCCGGTTAAAGTGGGGATTATGGCAACTCATCCCTTTAAGGGGGAGGCCTTCGTTCAACATTGGACGTCTTCTGGCTCATGATGTATTATTTATGACGTATATTACAACCAATTTTTATGCCTTTGTCGACAGGGTCTAAAGCTTAGTAAAAATTACTAGTACCTCTAGCATTACATTATCTATAGTAAAAATATTGCAGTTTTTATCTATTATACTGCAATGAAAAAAACAGCTATGTTCTCATTTAGTTTATATCTACTAAAGCCTTTAGAATTTGCTCTACTGACGATTTTGCTAAAACTTTTGAACTCTTGTTAAAATTACATGTGCTCATCATTAGCCGGAATACGTCCAGTGCTGGACGAAGGCCTCCCCTTGATAGGGAGAAGTTGCCATAAGCCCCACGCTTGGCCGGCGCGGCGGCTTAGGATTTAACCGAGAGCACGCTGCTGCCCGTCCTCCGGTGGTTCTGGGTGCAGTTTTAGGATATACCCAGGTGCCAGAATAGTGAATTGAGGACCACATCCTGCGCTGCACTGTACTGCGCTTGTGAGATTGAAACATGAGAACTACTAATAGCTTATTGATAATTACTTTTATTACTGATACTGACTGAGAATCACTAGCATAATTATGCTTATATGTAAAACAGCGACAATGATAAAATGAATGGACAGGAAATAGGCGCACGGATTTTGAAGACTATATGTTGAGCGCCGGCTATCCTCTCGCGTCAGTCATGCTCTGTCTTTGCGACATGCGAGCCGTATGATACGACAATACAAACTTCTAATACATGTGTTCCCTTTTTGTCATGCAGTAATTAGATTCGCTATCTCTATTTTCTGGCAAATGTAATATGCATACTTTTAGCTAGGTATGCTTGATTGTGTTGTCTTGTTAATTTTGATCGATTTGCAAGCGCTGGGCCCGTCCATTCCATTATCAGTGTCGCTGGTTTGATGAGATTTTAATTTGATCGGTTGATACCAATACTTTACTCGATACGCTCGATTCCCGTCGCTCATACTACAATAATTTAATCGTTAAAATAAATCTTCGTACGATAATGCGGACTAACGAGTGACGATACAATGCGGGGACAATCGGCGGCGGCGCCTTTGATCCTGACACTATGTCGCCTATACTCGTGCCGGTACTGATTGGTGTCTTTGCAATCTCTTTTACAAATTGCAACATTGTATACTGATTCGCTTTATTTATTTTTTATTCACTGAAGATTACACTAAAGTATTTTTTTTTAATGTTCTGTAATGTTACCCACAATAACGATCTTTTCAACAAAACCAAGCCGACAACAAAAATAAACTTATTTGTAGTGTATTATGTTTGTAATGTCCTTTCTATGGTGTCAATAAAGTATTATTGTTAGTTTGTTTGATGAATTCCTAAAAATAAATGAATACACAAATAAAAATAAAAAATAAAAAATACAAATGTATTTGTATTTGTAAATGAATAGGTACATAAAGTCTAGTACTACTACGTACTAGATTTTCAGAACAATGGCACTTTATTGACACCATAGATAGGACATTGCAAACATAATACACTACAAATAGGCACTAAAGGCGGTGTTATCGCTAAAAGTGATATCTTCCAGACAACCCTCCGATGAATAGAAAAAAATAATATTTTTGTTGTCGGCTTGGTTTTGTTAATAAGATCTTTATTATGTATTTTATTTATTTATACGGGAATACTCGCGTTTAATTAAATCAGATACTCCGACTATAGTTTCGATCACATTCAGTGACCTTCATTAAATAGTGAAAACCGAGCCCGACGCGCGTGCAGCTGCGTCCTGCTTAGCTGCCAGACGAGTGTGCAGCTGCACCCTGGTTAACTGCACGCGCGTCGATGTGAGATGTGATCGAAACTATAGTCGGAGTACCCGATTTAATTAAACGTGAGTATTCCCGTATAAATAAAACGAAATATGTGTCAAAACCACGTCAGATTTCATGATAAAATATCTTTATTGGACATAGAAAAAATTTGTAATAATAAACCGTCAAGTCAAGATTAAAAGCCAATTCGTGCCAGCCCGACTACACGCGTATTGGTTTATCGGATGCTTGGGTAATCTGCAAAACTTCACCGCGAGTCGGTGCCTTTGTTTCGCATTTTTACCGGTCATTCTTAAATTATCCCACTTGGAGAATCGATTGGCCAAGACCGATCAGCATTTGGACGGTAAATCTCAAAGGATAGCTCGCGAATATGCCTGAAGTGATTGAACGTGGAACTTGAGATGTTTAATGTTGATTAAGATTTTGGAAACATTTTGTTGGTGAAAGTAGTAATTTAAGCGTTTTGGTTTCAAGGTACTGATGACGATCGACCAGCATTCCGCTTGAGAAAACCGGGATGAAAGAGGTGAGTTGACATCTGATTGAAGAAAACTGTTTTTGTGTAGTTAAGTAAGCCGAATCTACCGAATCGAAAGAAACCTGAATAAAAGCCGAACAAATGTAGTAATTATTATTTGTATTTAAACGGGAAAATGTATGTCAGTTTATTTCTACAGATTAGTACAGTTTCCTAGTTTCATATAATGCAATAGTTTATTTACATAATTATAAATAATCAGTTAATCTACCTAATTAAAACAAAACTAAAATTAAAAAAACAATTTAAGAGACCGTTTAAAATATCTATAGGTAGCAAACCTATAGCTTAAACGGTCTACAGGCTTATTTGTATTTAGTTCTCATCATAATTTATAAGTTTTTTACAATAATTATAATTATAACATAAAAATAACAAATATTATAAAAAACTTTAGTACTAGGAAGCCACTGACAGTGGGCCAGTGCTCAAACTGCCGGTGGTTAGGGCTGCAAAGTGAGCTTAGGAACTTCCTGTCAATACGTGCCGTGTCAAGGATCACTGCCTTTTGGATCTGACGCTTGACCCAACCGTCTAGCGAGAGCCTCTCGCTAGCTGCTGTGTAGTTTTTAATGTAGTATTCTATCAGTCATCTAGTTATCATAGCACAAGTTTTGCTTAGTTTGGGGCTAGATGGCACTGTGTGAAATGTCCAACACATTTTTATTTATTTTTTATTCCTTCACGTCGGCTTTGTCGTTTAACAAATACTGCCAAACCGATTATCCCCCGCTTCATATAACTACGTTTCATATAATTTCAGTTGAATAAACAACGTTTCGTATAATTTTTTTTTTTTTTTGTTTCAAATAACATTTGTTTGATATAACTACGGTTGCGCTAATATTCGTAATTTATATAAAATGAATTATTATGCAAAATAATAATTATTATAGTAAATAAATATTTGGTTAAATGAATAATTATGCGAACTAATTTTATATGATCTTATATCAAGTGAAATTATTTGAAATGTAATACGAAACAAGAGACAACCGAATATGCACCCTTAAGAACGCCTTACTCACATATAAGTCTAGTCAAAAACTGATCTGATTCACTCTGATCTACCAAAACTTTATCTAATTCCCATTAGTCCTAGTCATTCTCCCAAATAAACATCAGGATTCCTATCAGCATTAGGAACCTTCACAAAAGGCTCTGGCCTCAAGTAATTAGCAAAAAGCCAAAGATTGGTTTCCGATACCTTTGATAATGTTTTTACGTTTTTTGTATGGTTTTCCTCTGGTCTCTATGTTACTCACTATTCGGTTAGTTCCTTTGCATCAACAAAAAGGGTTGAAAAACATCGGAGTGGTTTGGCTTTGATTTGTCTGAAATGCGGTTAATACACATTTTAGTTTTATATTAAGATAGTTTTGATGCTAATGGAAACTGGTTTAAAACATAGTGTCATACATAATTACAGCCTTTTGTATTACTCTACTATGCTCGGAGTTACATTGCGCTATAGAATCCGGAACGAAGATATTCGCCAAAGAACCAAAGTTACCGACATAGCTCGCAAGGTTTGCAAGTTGAAGTGGCAATGGGCAGGCCACATCGCTCGAAGAACTGACAACCGATGGGGAAGAAAGGTTTTTGAGTGGCGACCGCGAACCGGAAGACGCAGCGTAGGAAGGCCTCCCACTTGGTGGACCGACGACATTGTAAAAGTCGCGGGCAACCGGTGGATGCAAGTGGCAGGTTGTCGAACAGTGTGGCGGTCTAAGGGGGAGGCCTTCGTTCAGCAGTGGACATCTCCGGGTTGATGATGAGACACAGGGAGATTAGGGGATATCTACCACGCTGGCCCTGTTGCGGATTGCTGGATTCGGATGCGCCTTTGACTTTCTTTTTCGGACGTGCGTTTCTTTCCTCACAATTTTCCTTCGCCGAGAAGCCAGTGGTATAACAGTTCAAAGAGCTCATTGGTACGGGCTTGGGATTTGCCGCGACCTCACGATTTGAAGTTGAGCGGTCTCCCGTTAGGCTATCATGGAAAATAAAATAATAATAAATGTACAGGCTGTTAGTTTGAACACCGTTATCCTTCTAGGGTTTCATTGTACTCATCATTATGAACAACTTTTACTAAAGGGCCAACCTTGAAATCGCGAAAAAAAATATCTGCTGTTCCATAGATTTTGTCCAAGATCGATAAACCTTTTTGTATGGAACAGCTGTTTTTTTTTCGTGACATCAGGGTTGGCCCCATAGTAAAAGTTGTTCATAATGATGAATACAATGATATCCTAGAAGGATAACGGTGTTCAAACTAACACCCCGTATACATAATAATAATAAATAAAAATATAATAATAATAAAATGCACCCGCGGATCTACGATTTTTTTCGAACCGGGGCAGAAACTTTGTAGTGGCGTTTCTCCCTCTCCAGCGTTTGAGATAAATTACTTTTAAAAAAACTCCTAAATATATACCTAATGGTTGGCATTTCACGGTGCAATTCAAAATGAGCCCTTAGGAATATTTGATAGAACTTTGTGCGCTGCATGCTAGGCGCATTTTACCTAGAGCAAGTTTTTTATTTACAACCATATTTTAATAGGATTTTGGCGCCCCTGAAACTGCCTCCCGTGGTGGGTGCCCCGGTTTGCCTCGCTCCTAGATCTGGGGCTGGCTAAATGTGAAATATACTTTGGAAGCCCTGTAATTACAGACATTACGTCCCAAAACAAAACACATTTTGTTTTTTCCATCCAATCCTACTAGCAACACTTTAAAACATGATGATCTAGCTTTGCTCTTGAGACACAAATAAATATTGTAATTTGTTGTAATACAAGCTTGTGGAATATTTTAGACATACAGGTTTTGATGCAGATAAAACTACTAAAAATATTACGGTACAAATAATCTGAAAAATTATACCACGTGAAGTGATAAAGTTCTACCACTTATCTAAAGAGGTGTTTTAATAATAACATAATGATGAAAGAGTTTCTCGGTGTTCTCTATTAAGTACTACCTAACCTGTGCAAACATAAACTAACCAACGAATCGATTAGAATAAATCCTTCTGTACGTCAAATACATGAAATGAAAAATGTTTTTAAATAATAAAATATGAATAAGTTAATGGACCTGGGTATGTCCTTAAACTGCAACCAGACCCACCGGAGGACGGGCAGCAGCGTCCTCTCAGTTAACGGTAGTGAGCATTCTGCGATTCCCAAGCCGCCTGCCAAGCGTGAGGATTATGGCAACACCCCTCTATTAAAGGGGAGGCCTTCGTCCAGCAGTGGTCGTCTTATGGCTGATGACGACGACGACGAATAAGTTAATAAATGGCAAGGACTCAACTACTGTTGAGTGAGTGGAGAGCTCATTAAAAAAAACGAACACAAACTAAACTACTACGCACGCAAACATAAATGTGCTTTGAAGCGCAAAGCGCCTTTATGTTTGCACAGGTTAGTTTGTGTGTTTTTTTTTCAGTAATATTTTTTTTTCATTCTTTTTTTCAGTAGTTTTGCCCATGCAAGGCAATGTTACCAGAGAACTTATTACGCATGTAAGAGAATTTACATCTAATAACTCAAAGAGGGGGAGGAGCGCAGTGCAGTGCATGATTTATTTCGCAAGTTCACAATTGATGCTTCACATCAGGTGAAAGTCTTGCTCGTCTCGTATAAAAAAAACCTGTTATAAAATATTAGATTAAGTACATAGGCTTTCTTATGTTATTGGCTGCTGTTTAGCTCACTTGGTAGTGTGTAAACTGTAGGGTGTAGGTTCGCGGACCAATGACAGGACAATCATAGATGTTTACTCTCTGCTGGGTCTTCTAAAAGTATGTATTAAAAGTATTATAATTTTCAAAAAAAGAATTCCAGATTATATATACAAGAGCCATTCTATCGGCTATCTGGCTCTAATATAATAGCTTTAACAATATTAACAAGCTTTGCTTTGTTCGCGGCTAGATGGCGCTGTGAAGTCACCAATATTATTATTTTTATATTTTGTATCCTTAGTCTTGTAATTTGCTAAATTAATTACAGCTTCTTACATTACTTTCAAAAAAAATTAAGAAACTTTAAAAAAAAACCAATAGAGTTTTGTGAATAACTATATTTACGACTAAGAAGTCAAACCAGAATCCGTGACATTTCTCCAACACGAGATATCATTCGCGACACACACCTGATACTCCATTATGCATAATGTATAGATACCGTGGTAGCCGGGGTCGACGACTTTATGGACAAACGGACAGACGTATCGACGCCGAACGACCTTCGTGAGAAAGACTAAAATATGTTGAATGTATTAACATAATCGTGTTTTAGCTTAATAAATTTAGTGGCGGCGTGAAACCGGACAGCGGTTTGCGTTTCGGAGAATGTAGGTAATCTGCTACAGTAGACTTGGCTTAGAAGAATGTATTTAAAAATAACATAAAACCCATAGGTTTAGGTTAGGTTATAAACTAGACTTCAAATCAAATCAACAGCCAGTAAACATTCACTGCTAGACGCAGGCTCATATAGTGGGTTGCCATAATGCCCGCGCTTGTCATGCAGCTTGGGGTGCGCAGAAAACCAAAAAAGTATACTATTGCAATACTTTTTAGAATGTATACATAGTCAAAACTTACTTAAATGAAATAATGGATTGATGAGACTGTTTCAAGTATTCTATAGGCAACAAACATAAAGATACAGTCTATTAAACGATCTCTAATATTGGGTAATGTACCCAAAATGCTGGCCTCGTTGACCCTCTGAATTGCGAGGGTAATTTTTGTCCCGTATAAGATAGTAAGATAGGATCACGGCTTAGGTAGGTACGGCGTTGTTGTGGTTTGTGTTTTTCAATCGACTTCAAAAAAGAGGTTCCCATATTCGACTGTGATGTTTTTTCTTTATTTGTTACGTGATTACTCCGCCAACTATGAATTGATTTTGAAGATTATTTTTATTTGGTAGGTCTTACTTCAGATGTGGTCCTTTATTATACATTTTATCGGAATTGGTTTAGTAGTACGTTTATTTAATCAAAATAACTGGGAAAAAAGATGTCATCCAGGTAATCGAACTTGAAGTCGTTTGTTTTTAAGTTCTTGTATATTATAGTGATATAAAGGTTTCACGCTTGTTAGGCGAATACGCGGTCTACAGTAATCCATGGTAGCTTAATCGGGAAATAGCTTGACTTGGGGTCGTGTTTTCAAAACCCGGGCCCATACCAATGTGTTCTTTAGTGTATAACTACGGATTTTCTAACCAATAGCTTATCGGTGAAGTAAAAATCGTGAAACCTATATATAGCCCAATCAATCTACGAAACTTAGTCTGACGTTACTCGCATAAATTTGTCATCAAATATTAATTAAGGTTGGTTTAATTTATTGACGGAGAAACAGTAAAAAATATTATTAACGAAATATGACATTGAGCTTTTAAAAAAATATATATTTAGATGATGCATTTCAATATTACTGAAATGCATCATTTAAAAATGCTGTAGGGTTGATTTTAATTTGTTATTATACAGTATTTTTTGGCCTTAAGCCTATACCAATGTACAGGAATTTAAAAAAAAACCGTGATTGGTTAATTATAAATTAAATTAAATTTATTTTTATTTATTTCTAAGAAGCCAAAAATAATTGACCCTTAAAGTAAGTGTCGTGTAGTCGAAGGAATTGCAGCACTGTCGTTATTTACCGTTAATATTTTTGGTCTGAAAATAAATCAAATAAACGCAAAATAAAAAAAAGGGGTTTCATAACGACATAGTCCTTATTTTTTAATTTTTATTCGAGAGGTAGGTTCTATTATAATATTCAGAAATCAGAATGTGTGACTATTTTATGTCTTGGTTAAACCTTAACTTTCCTGGGCTAATACGTCCAGCGAATAAATTTTATGACGTGTATCTTGTATGACTTCTTTGCAACTGGGCCAGGGTGATGGATAATGGCCCGAAAGCCCTTCGAGGGTAGACCTGTGCCTAGCAGTAGACTATTAATCTATTTACTATTTGGACTATGTGGACGACTGATTTTATGTTATGTTTATGCAGTCTACGATAGAACACGCCTAGAAGAAACCGATAATCGGAGTCTTCAAGTCGCGAAAAGTAAGTAAGTTCGTATAGGCTGAGTGGCCAGCCCAGTGTCAGAGTTAATGTGCTGCCCAAAGGCCTCTGACATGGCCGACGGTTGTTGTTATAGAAACTAGAACAAACAATCGTGACCAACACTTTAACGTGTCATCTAATCCACGGTAGCGCTGTGAAATAAATGCCACTCACGGTCAAACATCCGAAGACTGACCAGACCATCCATTGCTTAACGTCGGTGATCGTTTAGAATCACTTAGATAAGCTACGCCACGAGCGCTACAATGTCGCGAGTGAATCGGTAACTGATTAACTCGCGACTAAGAAGCCCTAAAATGTTTTAAACTTATAAGGCCTTATTATTATTTCGTATTCTTATTCTTATTAATAAAAGTTGAGTCGTTTCGGAATAGTTAATCCGTCTTTTGTGTTTATCCAATGACTTACACAATTGGAAAAAAGACATGAAGCGTGATAACTATTCCGAAGCTATTCCCAGTGGTGCTTATACCAACCAATAAGAAATTTATAATTTCCAGAACGTTTCAAAATTTCTCGCGTCAATTAATTATTTGAAATAAGATATTTTACATCGCATCGAACATTATTCAACTCAGCGTGGAAAATAAATGTTTACCTAAACCTATTACAGAAGCTATCGCATTTTTCCAATATGACAATCAAAATAAATTGTATTTATAATGATATTATGTTAAATACCAATTCATATGATAATAGTCGATCTTGTTAATACATCGGTAAGTTATTTGAAAAGTAGGCTTTAAAGTAATTCTCTTGACGACTTGAGGCATCGTTTGTGTATTAAATTTTAGTCTTAATAGCCTATAGAATCACGAAATGGTTATTTTTTGAGCTAAACTCAGTATACGAGTACACAAGTTATTTTATAGTTTCCCATTGGTGTAAAATAATGTAGCTGCCTATTAAAACGTCACTGTAAGTAATGATACGACGCCTACTCATTCATGGAAACTATTCAGATATGACGTTCTAGGATTCAGTTTTGTTTACAAATAAAGCGACAAGCCGTAGTCCAATTGCCTACAATTAGCGATAATACGCTTTAAAAAAAATACAACTGACTTCAACTTCGAATACCTGGATGACATCTTCATATTTTATAGTAATTTTGATTTAAAAACCAAACTACTGAACCGATTTCAATTCATATGGGACCACCTCTAAAGTATTACCTACCAAACAAAAAAATAATCATCAATATCAGTTCATGGGAGTTATTTTGGACTCTAAGCTTCTTTTAGATAAGCATGTTGAAAGCATAACTTGTAAAGCTTTAAAGACTTTAGGATTCATCTTTCGAATGACAAAAGATTTCAAAACGGTTAAATCACTTAAAATCTTGTTCTGCTCGTTGGTGAGATGTCAGTTAGAGTATGCTTCCCAAGTGTGGAATCCTCGATACGAACTTTACATGGACAAACTAGAAAGAATCCAGAGAAAATTTCTGCGATTTGTGAATTACAAGTACAGACTAAAATTTTTAGACTACAGCTCAAGTTGCAAGCATCATCATCTGCTTCCATTGTCACAGCGAAGGGAGGTAGCAGATTTAACGTTTCTCCATAAACTTATTCTAAATATTTTTGTTTTATTCATACGGGAATACTCACGAAATAAAAATTAGATTTCTCTTTATTCTAAATAGATTAGATTGTAGTGACCTTCTGTCAAAGATAAATTTTCAAGTGCCTACTCGAGCTGTTTCCAGGAGGAATTTCCTCGTTCTCCGTGCGGATTCATGTGTGACCAACTACAGGCAGAATTCCTTCTTTTTACGAGTATGTAACAACTTTAATTTAAAATTTTCTAAGTACACGGACTTATTTATTACAAGACAATACTTCTTCAAAAATTATGTAGCTTCAACTTTTTTCATTGACGAATAGTTCCAGTTATATGTTCTATCATGTCTCTTATTTTTAAATGTATTTTTATTATCTATATATTGATATGGTATTTTGTGTTATATGGTATCATCTTTGGTTAGTGTCGCAATGGTGTCGATTCTGTTGCACCACTCACTAAACTAAACTTAATTTGACAGGACGAAACCTGTTGACATCCTTTTCTAACATATTGAAATGAAATGAGACGCGTATAATTTTAGTCCTGTCAGATTAGTTTAGTTTAGTGAGCGGTGCAACAGAATCGACACCAATGTCTTTTCTTTTTATTTTAATTTCTGTATTCTGTCTATTACTCTTCTAGCTAACTTTAATAATTGGCTACCTTTTTAATTTAAATTGTAAATTTATGTTTTAATTTTAATTGTCTATATGTATATTTGATTTGGTATATTTTTGTGTTTTATGGCATCTTTCGTTATTGTTTCAATGTCTTTTGTTTTTAATTTAACTTCTGTGTTTTACATTATATTCTTCTTCTAGTAAACTAAGATTGATTATCTATATACTTGATTCGTTGTAAAATATATTTTTCATCACACTTGCTCGTAAAGTAGATCTTATTACATCGCTTTTAGGCTCATAATCCAAGCTATTATACACGCGTGCTTTTTACTTTACATTACGGCACTTGTACTATAATAGGTATAACCCGGTAAAGTCAAGTTTGTACGTGACTGCAATTAGACGTACGTGTACGAAGCACTCTTAATATAGCCGGGTAATACTTACAGTTTTTTTGTAATACCAACAAAGAGTTCTTATGCCGCTGAAGTAAATGTCAACCTGCGCGCGCATTACTGATTTGGGCGCCATTTTCCGCAAATGTTTGTTGACGTTTTCGCTGTGTGGTTGATAATTATCAAAAAAAAATTGTTTTTTCCTCGCAAGTGTGACGAAAACAGTCGTATGGAACTCTTGTGCTATTAGTCATTACGCTCTCGGCTTTCTTATCGCGCTCGCCTGCGGCTCGCGCGCATAATACCGCCTCTAGTGTAATGACCAACATAGCACACTCGTATCATAATGTACTATTTCATCACACTTGCTCGTAAAGTAGATCTTATTACATCGCTTTTAGGCTCATAATCCAAGCTATTATACACGCGTGCTTTTTACTTTACATTACGGCACTTGTACTATAATAGGTATAACCCGGTAAAGTCAAGTTTGTACGTGACTGCAATTAGACGTACGTGTACGAAGCACTCTTAATATAGCCGGGTAATACTTACAGTTATTTTGTAATACCAACAAAGAGTTCTTATGCCGCTGAAGTAAATGTCAACCTGCGCGCGCATTACTGATTTGGGCGCCATTTTCCGCAAATGTTTGTTAACGTTTTCGCTGTGTGGTTGATTATTATCAAAAAAAAATAGTTTTTTCCTCGCAAGTGTGACGAAAACAGTCGTATGGAACTCTTGTGCTATTAGTCATTACGCTCTCGGCTTTCTTATCGCGCTCGCCTGCGGCTCGCGCGCATAATACCGCCTCTAGTGTAATGACCAACATAGCACACTCGTATCATAATGTACTATTATATACCTAATACTTCATTACTATTCAACTGGATTGTATCCAATGTTGCTATTAGTGAAAACTTTTTTGGCTTATTTGTTTATATTATTCTGTGTCCTAGCAAATGATTTTGTGATAGCTGTTTGTTTTCCAAGAAATAAATAAATAAATAATTGCCGGAGTAATCGCGTAAAATAAATACATACACAAAAAAACATACAGTTGAATTGAGAACCTCCTTTTTTGAAGTCGGTTGAAAAGTAGAGCTAGCATCTATAAAACGAGTTGGCCGAGCAATGAGTGTCTAGTTTGGATGGTGTTGTCACTGTTTTAAACGAAAGCACGTGTATGACGAATTATTTGTAGTATTTATTTATTTACGAGTATTATAATTTAAGTAAGTTCATGACACGTATAATTTTTCTTAACAGGACCCCGTCTTTTAGGGTATTTTTTTGTGACCGCTTTAGAAGAGATTGCTTTTAGCGATAAGGAATTTGTTATACTAATGTTTAGCTATTTAATCCTTTTTGAGAGCAATAAAGACTTAAGACGCTGACAATAGCTGATCCTCCGCGCGTCTGTGGTCTCTGTCTAATTACATAGGTAAAAAAGAGAAACCGGCACGCTTGGGCCACGTTATGTAGAGTATTTTTGTTGGAAAATAATTAATAACAATAAAGTTATTGCGTAAGCAAAAACCAAAATTTGTTTTAATTTCTAGTGTTTTTCCGCTGTAATATCGTTTCGAGTACTTATAGGATGAAGGGACACACTAAAATAAGACAAACAATAAGACGAAAAAACAATAAAAGACAAAAAATATATTTCAATAGTAATATAGATTAAAGTATTACTCGTAACCTTTACTAATTTTGGTTATGTGTCTTCATACAAAAATACAAAGAAAAATTTACTTAGAAATTCATTTTTAGAGGTTATTTTACGATTTTTTTATGGAGTAAATTATTCGCAAACATGTTTTAGAAACAATAGCCAACTAGAAATTATGATCTAGATTAACATTAAAATTTTTTCAGTGCTGGCGAATTTGTACATTTGGCAAAACATTAACCCGAATGAAGCCAATTTGGGTGTACTCATCCTCTTAATTTATCTATCTATCTCCGACGGGGAATAACTCGGTCTGAACATTTTCTGGTATGAGTGTACCAAGAGATGTTTTGCACACCAAGCGAGTGTCGTTTAATGGCTCATGTCGCTGTGACAAACGACAAAATACTCGATAGCTAATTAATTAAGGTTGGGCGGGTCTATTGGTTGTGAATTAACATAAGCAGAAACGGAAGTACCCCCAATTAGATCATGTCAGATTTCGGAGTAAAAGGTTATTAAGGGGGCGACTAATGCCAAAAGTAAGTAAAAGGTGTATTTTTAAACACATAGTTTAATGATAAAGAAAGTAAATATTCAGATTTAAAAAATACTACAGGTAGGGGAAAACCTAAAGAAGCCGAGTAACCGAATATAATTTTGGAAAATAATCTGGGTTATTAAAAAAAAAAATACAAATTACCAACAAAAAAAAACTGTTTTAATTCAAATGCTCTAAATTATCAGCGACAGCACCACATTATTTTTTAGGAATTACATAGCCAAACGAATGTTTTAGCACAGTAGGCGTTTATATTTTTTATTTCATGCCTACATTTTGAATAATTAAATAAAAACCCACCTAAATTGTTCAAAGCCATCATCATTATCAATTGTATCATGCGATTTTCGACTCTAAGCTAATGCGAGACGCGCGGGTGAAATCTGATATTTTTCTGGCATTAGTCGCACTCTTAAGGCTTAAAAGATTTTGCACTCTTCTGTTCTACATAATTATGATGCTAATAACATTATTTTAATTAGATTACGTCTTATTAGTTCCTGTGATTATATAAATACACAGGATAGATGGAAATGTCCTATTATCTAAGTCTGAGTTCATTGTTTGTGCCTTTTTAATAAATATGTGTTAGTTTGCTTAAGTCTACGTTTGACCAGCAATTCGGCGGTTGGTGACTTGGTAAGCGACGATGCGTTCGAAGATAAAACAAGACTTACCGTCTCAGGCATAAAGCACTAAAAAGTATTTCAAACCTATTATAATTAAAATGTGGTTTTGTCTTCTTTTTTCAAACTCAAATCGTAATTCGAATGAAATTTGACAAAACACTTTTTGACCACAATAGGTTTGAAATACGTTTTAGCATTTTATGCATATGATAGTTGGTAGATAACTGATCGTGATCACTGTACCCCTCGGAGGAACTAGCTCAAGCTGTACCCCTCGGAGGAACGAGCTCAAGCTGTACCCCTCGGAGGAACTAGCTCTGTCTCTCTCTATATAATCAAAGCAGTACCCTGAAAAGAATCTGCAGTTTCAGAAAGAAAGTTGTCATTCACTCTTGAAATGTATGGAACAGCTATTTTTCCCTGAAATTAGAGTTAGTCATGTAGTAAAAGTTGTTCATAATGATAAGTACTACTTACGATTATTCTAGAATAGTCCATCTTTCATCGAATCACTCCGTGTAACTCAGCTAGTAAGAAATAAAAAAGCTGTACTTATCGTCCTCTATCCGTATTCTGTTCGTATTTTATGATAATACACTACCAGTATTGGCAGTGGGCTTTGTGAATTATTGCGGGTTCCGGGCCCCTCGCATCAATACCTTAATGGTCCCGCGTTTCACCTGAGGATCTCTAAAATGCGTGAAAGAGTATCAAGGGAAATAGTGAGAGGGATTTGATGAAATTGGTACTTTTTTTTGAAATGTCTGATTCGACGTTTTAAACATAGATAGGTGTAATTAAAAAAACATACAATTAGATGACCACAAGTAAAAATACCTACATAAATATTGCCAAAAAATAATATTTCTGGTAAGTTTTGGTTCAAGTTCTCCCAGAAGTCATGTATTTTCTTGCTGTTTAAGCTTTAAAAACATAGAAATACCCAAAGTGTGGAAACACTTCATATAAAATATTAAATATCATAATAAGTAAAATGTTTGTGATTAACACATACGTACGTCAATGAGTCAAAAATAGCTTCACATATTTTGTTACTTTGAGTTTTCAAGAACGTATCAGCAAAGATAATGATATTCTAGTATTATCCACCAACGAACCAAGTTATTCAAAAAACGAATTAAAATTTAACAATCTTTTAAAGACGAATGACACCAAAAACCAATATCCATTTAGAAAGTGGACTAGAAAGGGTGAACCGAAATGTACTTTAAGAGCTGTTTGAAATTTTCATTCGTATTTATACACGAACGGCCAGTTTATGTGGAGCTAAGAGAAACTATGTGCTACTTGAGATTTGATTATTATGGAAATTTTAACACAATATTTTTTTAATTGTAAGTAGGTAAATATAATTAGTTACACGTTAGCGCACGTATGAGTCTTTAGTCAACTGGACCCGCTCGGCAGTGGACCCGCGGGTCCAGTCAACCTATATAGTCACATTTTAAATAGGCCAACTGGATTTTTATTGTTTTCCCTAGTAGATATAGTTAGGCAGGTAGAAAAGTAAGTTTCACCATAAGCCTAGATCTGGTTAGCGTCTGGTATTTCTTCTTTTTTTTTAAATCTTTATTCAGTGTGCTTTTTCGCGCAGCGAATATGTCGCATGTCTGTTTTTTTTAAATACATATGTCCAAAGCTTCCGATTCGTATTGTTATAAGTATCACGTTGTAACCTTCACCGACAAATACTATAAGCTAATCTGACAAGACTACATTGCTCGAGTCTTTTATCATTGAAAGCAATGAGCTGTATGATTATTTTAAAAACAGTTTATAGGTGTTGTATCAGCTATCTAGTACCCATAGTACAAGCTTTGCTTAGTTTGGTTTACATGGCGCTGTGTGAAATGTCCACCGATGTTTATTTATTTTATTTAAATAGTGGGCCTAAAAAAGCATTACAAATATTACACCTCATTGACAACACCTGGTGAATGATGCTATTTTATACTCCGTTGGAATAAAATACAGATATTGACTAAGAGATAGAGAAGTGGAATAGAGAAATGAAATGGAGCCATTAAAATTTAAGGACAAAAAGCACTATGACAGCCTCTTTCATTTATAGAACTTCCTTTTCAAGTGATAAAATGAGATAGACGACGATTGGAAAAGACCTATTCTGTAATTTGATTAAAAGTAAAAGGAGTACAAGTAACTTTAAAAAATAAACAACCGACTTCAAATTAATAGAGGACCACGTGAAGAGTAAAAAATAATAATAATTACATTCAAAATCGGGCCACAATTGACAGAGAAATCGGTTAACAAACATAAAAAAAAAACATGCATTAGAACATAGAACCTCCTCCTTTTTCGAAGTCGGTTAAAAATGTAGTTTTACTAATTCGAGTGTCTATTTTTTTTGCCAAAAATAGTAGGTATCTTATCTTATTAATATGATTATAGTACACGGCTTTAAAAATTCCACCTTCAATGAATGGAATTGTATTTGTAAGAGTTTTATACAGTACAGAAATTCAGGGATCTACAATATCTGGTCGCTGTACATCACTTGGTTTCGAGGGGTAGTCGATTTACAACCCTTTTGCTCCAGATTTATGTGGCGTTCTTGGGTTAACTTTGCTCCCGCATGCAGAAAAGATCGCGTTTCTTTATTTTATAAATGGGCGGCGGAAATAGACGGGCCTTTTTTGGATTCATGAGTGTTCTTACTTTTGTGATGGCTATTGGATCGGTAACGCATGGGTCTTTAAAAATGTATGTTTCATCTAGCAGGATGCGATTTTGTTATGTTACCCTATGGGAACCGATTTTGTAGCAAGAAAAGTACCCCAGTCCAAAACAAGATATGGGTTAACATGAAAAAAAAATGTAGTTTGGGTAAGGTGTTCCTGATTAGATTTTCGTAGTTAAACAACGGACATCCCGGGTAATCTTCAGATGGGGTGACGCACAATTAAACTTTTCAATAACTTTTCTATTAACGGTTTATTATATATTTATTATGAAGTTTAATCTGCTGTATGAAGAATGCTGGATTCCCTGGAACATTCTGGAATTTGCTGCATTTCCTTCGCTGTGGTCCAATCAGTAGTCACGACTACACATTTTAATTAAATAAATTCATTTAATGACTTTATTTGATGACTTATGATCTGATGCATTGAAATCGTGAGAAAACTTGGGTTAGTAGTTGATTTGGGAACAAACCTAGAGACTACAACTCAAGCTCTGTTGTTGTATCTTGTATATAGGCAGGCAGTTCATAGGCGCTTTCTTTGTAACTCTCTTACTTTAGATTAATTAATAATTTGTGTGTAAATAACACACACACAAATGAGATAATAAATTAATAATATTAAGATATTTAGCTTTTTTAATAATATTAAGATATTTAGCTTACGGCTGAAACACTGATATCGTGAAAAAAATATCAGCTGTTCCATACATTTTGTCCAAGGCCAAGGAAGTTTTTGTATGGAACAGCTGTTTTTTTCCCCGCGATTTCAGAGTTGTACCCATAATAAAAGTTGTTTATAATGATGAGTATATACATACCCTTTCGTATTGTTGAACCTTTTTGTTACACGTTGTATATATATAGATAGATAGATAGACACGCTTTATTGATAAACTCTACACTACACTATATACTGTTTTTTTCCTCGATATTGTATATATGAATTGTATCAGCTACTGGTTTCCATTGTACAAGCTTAGCTTAGTTTGGGGCTAGATGGCGCTTTGTGAAAAATGTCCACCGATATTAATTTATTTATTCTCAGCAGTGGCCGATGATACAGAATCAAAGTTCACAGGTAACTAGCTAAAAAATGTCCTAAAGTAGTAGGCCCCCAGTTCGTGTGGCTTACAGTGGCGTGCACTAAAACATAGATAACAGGACTCATTACGTCCAGCGTGCACGGCCGGGGAGCATGTTCCCCGTATCTATGTCAGTTAATTTTCCACCAAGTGTAATTACCGTGTTCCTCTTTGTTTTTGCTACTAACTTTATTTGCATAGTGCGGTAAGGGGATCGCTTCTCGGTGTATCGGACAGAGCGTGGCGTGGAGTCGGTTAAGTTCTCAATTTTTTTTGTTGTATTTTTCGATTGAAAACTTATATTATTAAATGTTGTAATTAGCAAGATTTTGATTCCAATACTCTTAATGCTACCAAAATTTGTTTTAATTTCTAGTGTTTTTCCGCTGTAATACAGCGGAAATTAAAACAAATTTTGGTAACAATGGACTTCCGCAAAGTAACGCCTGAATCAATCACTCTTAATGCTAGAAAAATATATAAACGAAGATCAGGTAGTAGTGTGCCTTAGATGGTGGCGTATCTCAGAATCGTTTTAAGTCAAATGTATACGGATAATCACAGTGATAAGCAGCAACGTTGTTATTGGAATGGACGGGCCCAGCGCTTGGAAATCGTTCAAAATTAACAAGTCAACACAATCAAGCATACCTAGCTAAAATTATGTATATTACATTTGCCAGAAAATAGAGATAGCGAATCTAATTACTGCATGACAAAAAGAGAACACATTTACATGTATTAGAAGTTTGTATTGTCGTATCGTACGGGTCGCATGTCGCAAATACAGAGTATAACAGGCGCAAGTGGAGAGCTGGCGCTCAACATATATAGTTGAGCTGTTGTTTGTATAGTCTTCAAAATCCGTGCGCTTATTTCCCGTCCATTCATTTTATCATAGTCGCTGGTGATAAGCACGATTATTTTAACGTGCTTACGTGCGTGAGTGCTTGAATTTACGAATAATGATAGCTCTTGTTATTTTTGTGATTTTTATACCAACAATTTAATTTGGAAACAACTATCGTTTTGCTGTTTTACGGTTTTTTTCCAACCATAAATCAGTTCAACTGGACGTTATTCGAATGTGGTGGACCTACTAATAAATATTTTTTTCACAAAACTCTTATTTTAAGTAAACAAACCGCAACACCACTAAAAATCTGCTCTGTATAGGTACTACATTTAAATTATTTATTTTAAAAGGAGACTCCACATCTTCCACTGTCTCACTACAAAACCCTAGAATAAGTTAATAGAGACATTGTTAAACCTCGTTAGTCTGATCAGATGCGCTCGCGGGCCACCAAGGCATACCTAACAAGTTGGTACATATTATAAAACCCAGTACCGCATACCTACCTGATACGTAAATACCTATCCACTAAAAGCCAGATATTGATACTCATTGTACTCTATGGTTAACATATTCACCGGAGGATGGGCAGCAGTGTCCCCTCAGTTAACGGTGGTGGGCATTTTGCTATCCTCAAGCCGCCTGCCAAGCGTGGGGATTATGGCAACTCCTCCCTATTATGGCAAAGCCCTTGGCCTTCGTCCAGCAGTGATCTCCTTCTGGCTGATGATGATGTTTTAACTTACTTTCAACTTAGATGATGGACAGCCCGTAGCTAGAATGTCCATGGGAAATTACAATCTAGATACGTCTTAAATACTCTATAAATATTTTTTGCGTTTTTAGTGCCATAAAACATTGAGCAGATTAGGTTTTTTTTAATACTATCAAGTGACGAGACGAGATAGACGTTCGCCTGGTGGTAAGCGTCACGCCTGTTACTAACAGTAGCAGTGCCAGAATTGTGAACTTGACAATCCTGCACCGCACTGCACTGCGCTCGTCACCCTAAGATATTAGATGTTAAATCTCTTCATACCCAGTAATTTCTCTGGTAAAATTGCCCTTCAAATCGGAACACAGTAATGTTTGCACACTACTGCTTGGCGCTTGAATAACTGGCTAAGGGTGGTACTTCTCTAGGTGTAGAGTGTGATAAGATATATACCATATTATCTAAAAATGTAGTTAGTAGGTAGGTATATAGTACGGATACCGGGTTAATGGTACTTAGAAAAAAAAACTCTAAGTATCAGCTTCTGTACAACGAAAAACAATACTTCTGTCTATATAGCTTCGAGCTTCTAAAAATCAGCTTCGATTCTGCCGCGAGTAAATTTTAATGTATTTTTTATGGAACAACATAATTTTGTCGTAAGTTTTTAAAAGTCATGTCATAGTTGTTTATTTTGCTGTATAGAAGCTGATCCTCAAACGAAGGCTCAGCTTCTATACGTCAAGGCTTTACGTCAAGTGAAGGAGTAGATGCGGTCTATGATGGAACACTTATAAATAAATAACCACAGCACACAAACACTTTTTTTTTTCTTCTAAATGCTTTACAGTTAATCACTTCTTATACTTACCCTGTCGCCAGTTACACATTATTGAGTTAGATGTCCGTCTAATTAATGAGTAGCTCCCATTTATAGTAGTGTCAAAGACTAAGACACAAAGTTTATTTCAACAACAAGTCCATGATATTGAAACATTCGGGTACCTTTCCCTAAAGCTTTGATTAGAACCGTAACCAGCAACGGGTACTGAAAAGCTCTGATAGATGGCGCTATTCACAATGACGGTAATTCGCAGTCGTTGTAATAATTAGTGTGTTTTTGTTTTAGCTAGTGTGTTAAATACAATGTTTCCCCATCAATGGTTTAGTGATATTATAATAATGACATATCAATGCATCAATCTCTTACATCCCAGTCATATGCTTATTGATCTTTAATTGGTGATTGGGTCATTTCCAATAAGCTGACTCAGATAAGGGCACACGCCATTTTTGTTGGGGTGAATTTCTTCGTAAACGATTGTTACGTATTTAATTACTTAGAGATAAACTTGGAGTAGCTTCGGAATAGTTAATCCGTTTGTAATCTTTTCCTTTCCTTCACATTTGTAACTCGGAAGAAAAATTAAACAAAAAAAAAGACGCAAAAGACAAAAGCAAGCTTTAGGCAAAAGACGAATTAAGACGTATTGCGAAGCTGCTCTACGATTCTTATTATGGGGGTAGAGTGAGTCTTATTAATAAACATGGATTTGTTTCGGAATAGTTCGTTTTCTGGTTTGATTCTCACTCATCCTATGACGTCTCATCCTTCGTCTTTTTATTTTTTTCTTACAGTTTTGTTAGTCTGTGGATAAACACGGATGAACTAATCCAAAGCTACTCAACATGGGCAAGGTGACCTTACCTCACATGACAATAAGCAGTGAGATCAGAGGAGGTAAATGCGCATGGCACTGCTACTGTTAGTGGCAGGCGTGAAGCTTACCACCAGGTGAACGACTTGCTCGTCTCGTTGCTTAATTGTATAAAAAAATACTAGCCAAAAAAAACAGGCGTGTAATAGGAATTGGCTTCTTATGGACTTATCTTTTTCGAAAGCAAGCTCTTAATGAAAACCAGTAGCAGTGAAAATAAATAACCGTTCTGTACTTAATGAAAATAGGTCCACCGTACAAAAGCTATTAATGTATTGTCGTAAAAGTAAACCATATTTGCAGAGGAAACTCAAGCCAGAGGTTGAGGTTACACCAAGAGACGACACAAGTGACGACACAAGTGACGACACAAGTGACGACACAAGTGACGACACAAGTGACGACACAAGTGACGACACAAGAGACGACACAAGTGACGTTTTGACAGTTGCAATGGACGTAACGGGACGAAAGATTAATACAAAGCTTTTAATCGGTTTTTCACAAACACTCCAAAGTTTTTAGTAGATATTTTGCCTTATTTTTGACAATTTAAAAGTACAAACAAGTGCATAAGGTACTCTTATTTTTGATATTTAAACTATACAAACACATTGCCAAACAATCCGCCTTGCTGCCACATTGTAAAAGTCGCGGGCAACCAGTGGATGCAAATGGCAGGTTGTCGTACAGTGTGGCGGTCTAAGGGGGAGGCCTTAGTTCAGCAGTGGACGTCTCCGGGCTGATGATGATGATGATGAAACTATACAATGTGTAACAAAAAGGTACAACAATACTGAAGGGTGCTGTACTCATCATTATAAACAACTTTTACTATGGGGCCAAACTTGAAATCGCGAAAAAATTTGCTGTTCCTTACAAAAATGTCATTGACCTTGGACAAAATGTATGAAACAGCTGTATTTTTTTCATGATTTCAAGATTGGTTCCATAGTAATAGTTGTTCATAATGATGAGCACACGTGAGTATTAAAAAAAAATTGATACACGTGGTAAAAAAAAAAGATTGGAATAAGTTTTTTTTTTTCAGTAAGTAACTATGCGTATGGGAGATATTTTACGGAAAAAAGCTGTTTTTCCAAACAAACCCTGTACAAAGATGATCCAGTGTATCCCAGACCCCAACACTCCAGCTGCTCAACTCTTTCAGTCTATTTCCGTCCGTTATTAAGCCCAACTGTCAAACCACATAATATGACAATAACCATATTTTGCTTCATTTTGTCACTCTGAAGGGTGACAAGTGAATGGCGTGACTTATCTTATTGGGGCCACTATTTATGGCACCTTTCGAAAGCTACTTCTACAACTGTAATTGTGTTTTTTGTCTATAGTGACTTACCTATTGAAATTTAAATAGATTTTTAATTCCATTTTATGAATGAAACAATCATCATCATCATAATAGGCCTACCCTAAAGACGATTAGCCCATATTATTTTGCCTCGCTTGCACCTGTAAACTCCTCTTTAGGGAAAATACCTCACCAATCAAAAATAGCCAGTGACAAAAAAAAACACGAAATTGTAAAACCTGTGTACCAAGTTTATTCAAGATAAGTTGAAAACCCAATTTAAAAAAATATATATATGCATCGGAATGACGAGACGTTCTTGACGTTAGCCTGGTGGCCTGTTAGAAATACGCCCTGTAGGTACGCGAGTATCAGCATCCTTACATCCGGACTGATTTGTAGTGGTAGAAGAAGGAAGTGGAGAAAGAAGGAGAAGTACCACCTTTGCCAGCTTCAACCGCCAAGCAGTAGTGTGCATTGCTGTGTTCCGGTTTGAAGGGCAATGTTACCAGAGAAATTACTGGGTATGAAGAGATTTAACATCTAATATCTTAGGGTGACGAGCGCAGTGCAGTGCGGCCCAGGATTGTGTTCGCAAGTTCACAATTCTGGCACTGCTACTGTTAGTGGGCAGACGTGTGGGCGAACGACTTGCTCGTCTCGTCACTTGACAGTATAAAAAAAAAAGATGAAAGCTAATTTTCCCAGTTGATGCAAAGACTTAGCTCGCTTCGCTCGCTCGGCTAATTACTCATAGGTATCTGGTTTATCACAACATCCTGTTTCAAACTTCAATTGTCCTACTAATTAATACAATTTATTACTTGAAGAGTATGGTGTGACCCTTAATTACAAACCTGTACTTCTCTTTAATTAAAATTTAATATCCCATTGTTCCTTATACGTACGATTTTCTATAAAGAAAACTGGAGGACAAGTTCATATAAAGAAGCTTTGTAATTTTATATACCTACAGCTTACATATTTGTAGAAATAAGTAGGTAATCTTAAAAGCCGTGACACGGAGATGCTATAATATTTAAAGTTATCTTGGAATATATTTCAATATCACTACAATACATTTCACTGAACAAAAGACGAAGAAAAGAGTTTTTTGCCGTAATACGTTCAAGAGTAGCCTCGTTCTGGCATCGTTTGCGCTGTTCCCGTAACAAAATTATTGTGGCTAATGTGGCAAAATGTTTAGGCACTGGGACTCTTTTCATGTGAACAGAGACCCATGGTCATTTTATGTTGTTGTCCACATGGACAACAACATAAAATGACCACTATTGTGCATAAACCGTATTTTTATTTTTATGTATTGACAAACACAAGGAGTGTTTGTACAGTGTGACTTTTAAAGAAATTGTAATTTATAATTTATGGGTACAATTCCTGAAATAAAACTTTTATTATATTATATATTATTGAACAAAAGACGAAGATAATAAATATTTCAAAATTGTATGGCGAGTGATATAATATTATCATTTAAAATGAAAGGTTACTTATAGCATCTTTTTTTTTAATCTTCGTCGTCTTTGACGCCTAATACGGCCGATTTTATTTTGCATTGTTTTGATAAACGACTACATTATGCAAAGTCAAATATCCTAAGTATGTTTTATTATTTTCTATTCCATGGTTATAAAGTAGAGCTTTTGCTTTATTGTGTTTCTGAAGCACAAAAATTGTTATTCGTCACGCGGTGGAAAAACATCTAAATAAAATCATATAATTAGTCGGTCAGTAGTCAGCCTGTACATAGGAGTCTCTCAAGGTACGATCTTAGTCTTCTCTTTTTTTACATTGTATAAAATGTATGAAAGAATTTATGAAAATTTATGTTAGCATGATCATCGTCCATTTCAAGTAATCATTTTTAATGACTTGAAATAATATTCTCGTGCACAATACGAAAATGTGAGTATACAGGGTTAGTTCTCATCAGTTAGCATCCGTTTAAGGGCATATACTGTACATCAAAACAAACAACTTTTACTATGGGACCATCATAAAAATCGCGAAAAAAAAAACAGCTGTTCCATACATTTTGCCCAAGATCTATGAACTTTTTGTATGGACAGCTGATATTAGCTGATGATTTGTATGGATATTTTTTTCGCGATTTCAATGTTGGCCCCTTAGTAAAAGTTGTTTGTTTTGCTGTACAGAAGATGCCCTTAAAAGGATGCTAACTGATTATAACTAGCCCTGTATAAATAAAAAGAGTCAAGCTTTAAAAGTCACTTTATAACATTCGTAAACATTTATAATAACTAAAAAAATTATAAACATTTTAGTATAACATATTAAAACAGACCAAACGTGGACAAATAAAGCTGCCCTCCAATAAATTACTCAATTAAACGTAATTACGGCAAAAACACGCGTCTTAATGTACCTTACGATTGAAATATAACTTTGATCATTAAGGTTGATATTTGAGCCATAATAACGGGGGACATAACAGTAGGAAGTACTGAAATAGACAGAATAACAACCAGATGTCGCCTAAACGGTTAAAAAAAGAGTTGAATGGTTAAAAAACTCGGATAACGGTAAGGGTTTGCGGATGAGAGAACAAAACTAGTGATTTATGGGAAACTAATTATAATTAAAATTGTTTAGATTTTGCCGGCGGCTACCTACCGCCGCCGAATTCTATCGTTGTTGTTATGTTTCTATAATAATTAAATGCCTTTAAATAATCTGTAGCGCCCGAAACCAAATTTCAAGTTCTTGTAGAAATGAAACATTGATAACCTTCGAGCATGTACCATTGGAGGTGGCAAACTAAGGCCTCTCTGCCACAAGCACTTTTAAAAATAAACCACTTCAATGTCGATTACGGACGACATCTTTTTTCCAGTTATTTTGATTAATAAATTAAACTACTGAACTGATTTCGATAAAATGTATATGGGACCATCTCTGAAGTAGGTATGACCTACCAAACAAAAAAATAATCAACAAAATCAATTCATAATTATCAGAGTAACCGCATAACAAACATACAAAAAAACACTGTCGTGAGAACTTCCTTTTTTGAAGTCGGTTGAAAATGTAGATAATGTGTTGGTTCCGCATCTTTTGGCAGTAATATGAACAGTAATTTGTTTTATTATTTTTTAGGAAGTTTATAATAATATTATGAAAATGTGTACGTCTAATATTATTTGTAAATGTTTGTAGTGTTTGCAGCCTACGAATATGATTTCATGCGTAGCGGCACTAAGGGTAGGTTTTTAGATATAGCAAAGCGGGAATAGGAATATATAGCAAAAAATGACACGCGGATTTGCCTCGTCCCCCGCAAAACGTGGCAGAAAATAGTCTAGGCATATCACCATTGGCATCTCCAATGGAACATGCTCAAAGTTAGTAACTTACAACATTGTAGGTGGTCTTATACAGGTTTATTATAGGAGTTTATTTCAAATATCGCTTTTTTTATTTTAATAATTATTGCCTAGTTTTGGTTTTGTGGGTATGAAATAAAATTTCAGACATTTCAAAATAAAAATCTTACATACATATTAGTTAAAAACATAGACAACGATCGAAAATGAAAAACTTATTTTGCATAACAGTACATTTATATTAATTAAATAAATTTATCTTGCATTGTTCTACAAACATAGAAAATACCCCAAGACCATGAATGACCAGTTTCCCTTCTCAAAATTATCTACTACATACACATAACAGCTGTTAATAAAACAATCTCAAATTACTCAACAAAGGAAGCGAGTAAAATTAACCCTAAACTACCACCGATTTGTTAATTGTTGGGGAACTTTTTTGTCGACATTTTCAAGGGTTTATTTATGAATTTAAATGGCCCAGAGACTAGGGGTGTCGCTAATTTGAATTTTATGAAGTTTATTTTTATAATTTTAAAAGGGTTAACTCTCTAGAGACGTATAGTGAAAGTGTTGGAGCAGTATTTTCAGATTTTAATTACTTGGGGTTTGTTTTAAAATAATAAAAGTTGTTAGCAGTAATAAAAAAAGACTAAAAACTTTCCTCTATGTTTTTATTACTGTAGGTAAGGATTTATATATTATGTACAGACAGGCACTGACCACGGGAAGAGAAGAGACTCAGTGGAGTGACGATATACTTGCAACTGATGGCAATGTTTAAAAACGGAAAGTTGAAGATCGGGCTAAATGGCGTGCCTTGGAAGAGACCTATGTCTCACACTAAAGTTTAGGTATTACAACCTTGAGTGTACGATCCAAGCAGTACACTGGAATATGGATGCACTATCATAAAAATAAAAATACTTTGTAACTCAATGGATGTATTTTTTTTACTTGAATTACTTTTAAGAGAATTACTTGGATTTAATTCATTTGATGGGATTATAAATTATAATTAATTCAATTCAATATTGTGAAAATCAGAATATTCATAATTCATAGGGTAGGTACACATTGGACTATAATTCTAGTTATATCTATAATGTGGTTCCATTCGTTTTTGATGCGTTTTCTATGGGTGTAAATCTTCTGTAGGTACGTATTACATTGAGAAACTAAAACCTTAAAAACAAAAAAATACAAAAAAAAAAAAAAAAAAAAAGATAAAGAATTAATCTATCTAGATAGATATATATCTCACTAGATCCACGGTGGATCTGGCTCCTGTATCTACTGAGATTGATCCTATTATATTAGTAGGTATATATTGGGTATATTAGGTAGGTGCTTTCTGTGTCTCCAGTCCAGTTGTAGTCTATGATGTTGTGGTCTAGGCTAAGATGAAGATGATGATGAAACAGGCAAAAACAAAGAGTACAATAATCCATAATTGCGCACAACTTTCCTCCATCCTAACTCCAAAGTGGATATACTTACTTAGTAGCCTCTGTACCATGATCCACAATGACTCTATAATCCTGTGAAAACTGACCAACTTTGATTGGACTGCTCGATATAATCCTGGGGCGAAAGCCGGGAGATTACAAGTAACAAAACTGGTTAACTTCAATTGAAGTTGTTGATTGGAAGGACAATTTGCGGGATAGAGCGTTTATCTTCTAACTCATGTTCTCGGTTAGATACACTACAAGCTTATGTTGTTTCTTTGTGAAAGGTCTTCTTTTTCTTTTTTTTTTCTTTCTTAGTTGTTGGCATCGCACGTTGTGCATTCTGCCAGTGTCAAGTTTATTAATTTTCAAGTTTTTTTATTAATGTTAAGTCAAATATGTCATTAAATCACAGTCAGTCACACGAAATTAGTCATAGTCGAGTCCAAGTCATGCCCTAGTAAAGTTGTGGTGACTTTACTATGAGCTTCTACGGAGTTTTGAAAACAACACGAAAAGACATGTTTCACCACATTATATCACTTGCCCACACTTGTGCATGTAATCCAACACTCAATGAATAAAACACCACCATTATTAATCATTAATTCGCGAAAAAACACAAGTTTAAGAAAATAATAGAATGCGACGACATGATTTTTCCATGTCCCGCCAAAACAAAGGTCTTCTTTAGTGTGATGAAAGTTTTTGGTCTCAAACAGTGGCGGATTTATCAGCAGGCTGATTAGGCTGGAGCCTGGGGCGGCATATTTGGGGCCAACATTTATACTAAAAATACTATTTATTTGCTGTCTAAATTAAATCTAATCAATGTATGCCATATTAGGCCCGAGAAAATACGTCCCGTTTTAAAAAATCTGCTTTCGTCCCGTTTAATCATTGGGTTGTACAAAGAATGTAGGAACTGACACATCGATCTCTTAGCTCACAATCATGCTGGTTACGGTACAAATATTGTATAATTTAGACAATAGTGCACAAATCATAATTTACAATAGGACTGACTAAAAATGTATTTATCGATATGTGTCGGTACGGACGGCAAAATTTTAATTGCCTACTGGCGGCAAATGTGTAAATCCGCCATTGGTATCAAGCTTGATTGATCTCTTAGTATAATAGGATAGTATAATCTGCCTTTTTGTTAGTCCACTCCTGTTAGTGGTATCGGGTTAAATCCGCCACGCTGGATCAATTGCGGGTTGGTGGATTCACATAAGCAATTGAATTTCTACTCCGGACGCATGCAAGTTTCCTTAAAATGTTTTCATTCGCCGAAAATCCAGTGATATGAAAATCCAAAGAGACCTGCCTGGATTTGAACCCGCAACCTCACGATTACAAGTCGAGTGGTCTCCCGATTAGCCTACCACTTAACGATTTATCTCTCATTGGAAATGACACCTTATAACACAGAAGGCAGATACGAGATTAATGCGCTCAAAATAAGCTGACAAATGTAGACAGTTTTAACCGACTTCAAAAAATTCGCATTTCGGTTGTATTTTTTTTAGAAGTTTGCTTGTTGCGACTTTTCAGTGGTGTTTAACGAGGTGGCCCCATAATTGTTAAAAGTCAATTGTTTATTTTTTATAAGCTTGTTTAGTCATGCACTCAATCTGCTTGACTATAAGTAGGTATCCGACTTTTGAAGCGTAGTGTGGCGTATAAGGTGTATCTTAGGGTAAGATACACCAAGGATTAAAATAATTTTTGTAAGTATTTTTATTTTCATTTACTCTTACAGACGAAAATCAGTTTTGGGCCGAATACGGCATACAATGCGAGACGAAAGCAGACTTTTTAATGTGGGACAAAATATCTCGGGACGAATTATGGCATACATCAAAAAAACTTATTATGTCTTTGCGTGCTGTCGAAGCTCATTTTCACTGATATCGGCTCATTACTCGGCTTACATCGGCTTATTTCACTCTGTTCGGGGAGAAATAATTAAAATATGAAAATTAATTGTAGTGGTAGGACTCTACTGCAGAGCCCGTCTGGGGAAGTACCACACCTTTGCCAGTTATTCAATCGCCAAGCAGTAGCGTGCAAGCATTACTGTGTTCCAGAAAGTCTTGCTCCTCTCGTCACTTGACCGTTTTTTTTTTCTAATTTCAAGGAATTGTTTCAATCGACAAATGTGCCCTTTCACAGAAAAAGATTGAACTCATTTTAATGAAATAACTAGAAAAGTACCTACAGTAAAGTTGTTCGGTTTAAGATACCTATACCACAGTCAGAGCTACTGGCTTAATTTCTATATTTGCTGACATTTGTCACAGTAACCGCACTAAATCTAATAAACGACCTTAATTTAACCACTCTGTCTTAATGTTTATTTTAAATTTTATTTTACAACTTTCCTTTTGTCATACCTAATTTACATTTATTAGATATCTGTTTCCTGCCGTTGATTGGCGACACATAACTCTCGGACAACTCAGCTGTTCGTATAGTAATTAGAAGTTATATTATATCGAAATAAATGAAACATTTCAATAAAATTTCCATTTTAACTCCACAATTCCGGGCCCGAAGAATGAGATCAAAAGATGTTCGGAGAATTTTTCAGCTAATAACAAAAACATAATTTATGTTAGACGGAAACATAATATAAAATATACAATAAATCGTAGTGTATACCAGCCTTTTCTTGATATTTTCAACGGTAGACGAATAAAACTATAAAATTATTGCACTTTGTGGCGTGTAGTTTCAGCGACGCTGAAATAACAAGTGGTTTTTATTTATATGAATTATTTTATTATCGAACACAATAAAATCTTTGTCCATTCATAGCAGGATGGAATGATTTTGATACTATTGCTTCCCTTAACGAAGACAACGACGATAGAGTTGGTTTCTGCGTCCAACTTGTTAAAGCCGTCACACACCGTGACGAAGATAATATATAAGTATTTCAAAAATGTATGGCGACCGATATTTAATCTTATGATGAAATATCATAGCATCTTCGTCGTCTGTGACCGCCTTTATACTGCCGATCATTTGACATTCAAGATCTTGCTTTTAAACTAATCCTTAAATTCACAAAAATTCTGCGCAATACAAGTTAGTGTCAAATAAACTAACTACCTATTACTTATGTAAGTTAGTTTTTAATTTAAGTGTCAACTAAAATTGTTAAGTTTTGACAAAAAGCACGGTCACCGGAGCCGGCTAATCACAAGAAAAAAACGTCACTGACCCCCTTCCCCCTCCCTTTACATACCCTTTATATTAAGTACCATTTTTAGGCAAGGCCAGCAAGAAATTAAAAGATAGAAAGGAGCCTATTTTGCTAAAAAGTAGGCTATTCACATGTTTTTTTTTTTTTTTTTATGAATGACTTTGCTGTTGGCCTCAGATGGCCTCTACAGCGTCACCGGACTTTAGGCAAGCGCAAACGGCGCTCGGCCTAGGTTTAGGTTAAAGGCGACTAGCTCAAGGGCACCTCAGACGGTACGAACCTCGGCTTGGCCGTCGCCGGGAGTGGGGTCAGACTTGCCCTGGCACCCCAGAAGGGGTATGCCCTGGGGCCCTAGTAGATTGATCTGGTTGACTACTTGGAGAGAATCTAACAGATCTTCTGACAGATCTGGGGAGTCCTCGACCTCGCCGGCGAGGTCGGTGCGTGTTTGTGTGCCTTTGGTAACCGGCGCCTATACCAAAGACGGAATACTTCTTGTTGCTAGGAGTGGTCGGATCAGGCGAGCCCAGCGCCGCCGAGGTGATGACGGCTATGGGGTCGTCCGGGTCGCCCAAGACGTGTCTGGGGCGTCTACGGAAGGGGGGTGGGTCTGTCGTGTCTGTCGTATAGTTCGAGGCTTGGACTATGAGTGGATTGGGATGGTGGGGGGTCGCATCGAAATAGCGGCGCGAAGCGTACTTAATGTACTGACGGATGGAGGGGAGTTCGAGATCGCAGTGCAGGTCGGAGTTTCGCATGAACCAGCTAGCACCGACTGCTCTGCGGATGAATCTATTTTGTATGACTTGGAGTTTCTCTAGATCTATGCTGGAGGCATGAGCGAACGCCACGGAGGCGTACGTCATGACGGGGCGAATACAAGTTTTGTAAATTGTAACCTTATTTCTAAGGGACAATTTACTACTCTCGTTGAGAAGGGGAGTGAGCCGGCCTAAGAAGAAGGCTGCTCGGTTGCGAACTAACTGGATATGCTTAGAGAACGTGAGTCGACGATCAAGGGTCACACCGAGATACTTGGTCTCGGTAGCCCATGGGATGGGCTGGCCGTTGAGCGTGATATGCTTAGAAGGAGGTCTTTTGAACGGATGAAAGTACACGGCTGCACTTTTATCGGGGTTAACGGTGATAGCCCACTTCTTGAACCAGTCTCCGAGGAGATTGAGGGCTCGTTGAAGGTGGGCTAGCTGAATGACCTTGTTCCACCCTCTGGTGTAGAGGGCGGTGTCATCGGCAAAGAGAGCAAGCTCAACTTTGGGGGTGCGGGGGATGTCACAGGTGAAAAGCGAGAAGAGAATCGGGGCCACAGCGGAGCCCTGAGGGACTCCGGAGCCGATGTCGTGGGGGGAGGAACGTTGTCCCTCGACGCGGTATCGAAAGCTTCGAGCCCTGAGAAAGTCTTGTATTATGAGTACAAGACGGTCTGGCAGCCCGAGCTGATACAGCTTGTATATCAGCCCGTTGTGCCAGACTTTATCGAAAGCTTTCGCGACGTCGAGGAACACCGCTACAGTCCCTTGGGGGAACGGCTTGTGGGTGTAACCATGGCCGGGTTTCTTGTTGAAACCTTCTAGGACGTACTCCGTGATGCGGTGTACTTGTTGGACGCAAGAGTGTCTGGCTCTAAAGCCAAACTGTTCATCAGGGAGGAGGTTGTTGTCTTTGACACAGGACCAGATGCGCTTCAGAAGGACGCGCTCGTAGACCTTGCCCAGGGTACTGAGGAGACTAATGGGACGGTAGCTAGAGGGCTCGGAAGCCTTCTTGCCGGGTTTGTGGATGCCGATGACGTCGGCGGATTTCCACGCGTCGGGGAAAATGCAATTGGCGATGGCCGCATTGAAGATGCTAACTAGAAGGTGAACTAGCGTAATGGAGAAGTGCTTGAGCACTTTGTTACTGATGCCGTCCGCACCTGGAGCTTTCCTGGTGTGGAGGCCTTTAATAATCGACTCAACCTCGGAAGCTGTGACAGGCTCGAGTTCATCAAAGGGGGGAAGTGAGGATCTGTATTCGACTTCACTGTTCACCTTATCGAGGTGAGCAGGGTCGACATGTTCTAAACTGGGGCTGCACTGCGTTTCGAGGCTGTCGGCCAGGCATTCGGCCTTTTCCTCGTCGTCAAACGCGGGGGGGAGGTCAGGTCGGGTGAGAGGGGGCATAGTCGTAACAGAGTCTGATTTCAGGGATCTAGTCAGCCGCCAGAATGCCAGGTGGGATGGCTCGATCCCCGAGAGTAAGTCATCCCACCGTTGATTACGGAGTTCACTCATGCGGTTTTTTACGGCACGTTCGTAATACCGCAGAGTGGCTCTGTTATCCTCGGTGCGAGCTCGATCGAATGCCCTAGTGGCAGCGTGTTTCGCTCTCAGTAGGTCCCTCGCGTCCTCAGGCAGGGCCCAGCGTTGGTCTCCCTCGGCTGGGACCTGCTTTGAGGCCTCACCAACGGTGGTGCGGAGGTGGCTAGTGAGAGCGTCAATGGAGGTAGAGATGTCGTCAGGGGTAACAATGTCGTCAGGGATTCTGTCCAAGTCAGGGGAACTACAAGCTTTCAGGGCATCGCCTAAGTGCTTCCAGTTGACCACGGTCTTAGTCAGAGGAGGTCTGTCAGTCGGATCGGGGCCTAAATGCATGAGGACGGGTCGGTGGTCAGAGTCGAGTTCGTGTAGTACTTCCAATGAGCGTAACTGGAGGGTCACGCCCTTTAGAAGCGCTAAGTCGAGTACGTCAGGTCTGTAGTTCAAGTTCAGGGGAAAGTGGGTCGGAGTACTGGGAGGAACTATGTCAAAGTTGAGGTCGTCAGAGAGGGAGTTCAGAAGGTTTCCCTTCGTATTGGTCGTGTTGCAGCCCCATAAAATGTGCTTGCTGTTGAAGTCGCCAGCCAGAATGACTGCGCTTCCGAGAGAGAGAAGAGCCTCGAGGTCACTCCTGAGGAGAGTCTTATTACCGGAGAGATAGCAGGATACTAGGGTAATGGGTTGATGACCGGTCATCGAAAGGCGGCAACAGGAAGCTTCCATTGCTGAGAGAGAAGGGGTGTCGATGGGAATGCAGTGAAGGGACCTTTTGTAATAGATGAGAGTACCGCCTTTTATGGTGGTAGTCCTATCATTACGAACGAGCGAGTAGTTTGCGATCCTGGGATCCCTCTTGCTAGGTTTTAGAAAGGTCTCGTTCACTAGCATAACATCGGCCTGGTGGGTTGAGAGGAAGTGCCGAATCAAGGGACGCTGGTCCCTTGATTCGGTGGTGATGCCGTTGGCATTAAACCATGCCAACGAAAGGGAGCGGGGTCTAACACGTTTGGGTGTACTATGCATGTTGGTTCCTAAGGACGTTGGGGGCGAAGCGCTGTAGTGCACCGAAGAGCCTATAATGCTCATCGAGGATGTCGATGAGATTATGGTTCTCCCGGACCTTCTGGGCTACATGTCGAACCTCGTCGAGGTTAACCGACATCGCAATTTCAGCGAGGAGGAGTAGATCCGCTTTCGGGCTGGAGGAGCCAGGGGCGGATCGTTTGGGGGTGGAGGGCTTGGGCGGAAGGGCAGGGCGGGCCTGGGTCTTGGCATGAGCGGGAGATGGCGCAGGGGCGGGTGGGAGCGGTTGAGTCGCCTGAGGAGTGCTGGGCGGATTTGACCATGCATTAGTCAGTGGAACAGGGGCGTCAACGAATTTTGACACCTGGCGGGGTTGGGCAGGTTTTGGCTTAGGGCCAGCTGTTTTTGAGCGAGACGGTAAGGGTTTCTTGGCCTTAGGGGCCTTGGGACAGCCGCGATAATTCGCGGTATGGCCCTGAGTGCCACAGAGGACACAACTGGGGAGAGTAGGGTCGTCCTTCTTACGAAGGCACTCCGCGGTGCTATGATCGCCCGCGCACTTCACGCACCTGAAGGGTGCGTAGCAGTAGCGGGCAGAGTGTCCGTATAGCTGGCAACGATGACACTGTCCTGGAATGGACTTTTTGTGAGGGACTTGGAAGTCGAGGCCGGAGAGATGGAGAATCGATTTGGTAGTCCAAATTTTCTTCCCTTCCTGGGTATTCGTAAGAGTGACCAGCACCATGTCATAGGGTTCTTTGGTCCTGCCGTTGTACATCCGGCTGACCGAAAGAACAGGGAGGTCTTGGGTGAGGAGGTCGTTATGGATTGCCAGGAAGGGAATCTCCTTGGGGATGCCCTTTACGACAACTCGGATGTCTTTCTCCTCATCGAGAGCGTATCTGTGGAAGTGAATATTCGCGTCGCGGAGGTAGGTAGTGGCTTTGCGGTAGTCGTCGGGGGAGGCTAGACGGACCATAATGCCGTCTTTGTTTGGTTTGGCGGAAAACTGGATCTGTAGATCCGAGAGGTTACGCGAGACGAGTTCCCATAGTTCCCGGTTGCGGACAACTATGGTACCGGTCTTAGGATGGGGAGCAGGGTCGACAATCGGAGCGTCCGATTCCGAACGGAGCGGAGAGTCCGATTGGGCGGAGTCGGAGGCAGGTTTAGTCCCTGAAGTGGGGCAAGGGGCCTTGGGGGGAGGAGGGAGGGAAGCAGTGGTAGCGGGACGCTTTTTACCCTTTTTGGAGGCGACGACTGTGAAGCCGTCGTCCTGGGTAGAAGTGTCCATTTCTGGAGAATCGGGGCTGTCCGAAATGGACGGACGGAGTGGACGGGGGGTAGGGGAGCACGAGCGGCGTCCGTGGCGGGAGCGACTTCGCGACCGGGATCGGCTCCTTGCTGGAGCGCGACCCCTAGGCCGAGAGTGGCTCCCGTCACGGGCGGAGGGTTTCGGAGGAGGTGGAGGCTTGGGAACTGAGGGGCCTGGCGCCGAAAAATTCGGCGTCAGTTTGCAGGCAGAAGCTGCCTGCCCTCGTGGAGTCTTAGGACGGGCGAGAGACTTTTGCGCGTATGTCTGGGGAGCGCGAACGAATTCCTCCATTTCGGAGGGGTTGGCCTTCAGGTGGTCCAACAAAGTTTTCGCGACGAAGCTGATGGCTTCGTCGAGATCCTTTTGGGAGACCATCCTAAGGCGGGAGAGTTGCGGGGGTTGGGGGAGGAGGTCCCCAACAGGAGAAGAAAGTGTGTGATCCCTCTGCCGGGGGTAGACAGGGGGCTGCGTACCTAGTGTATTGCCTAGAGGGTGTACCAGCTGCCAGTGTTATTTTATTGTGCAGCTGGTTGTGTGCCTGCGATATCTGGTGTCGACTAAGGGTGACCCCAAGGCCGGTGGTTCCAGACCCAGCCGGATTCTGTTGTTCCCCAGACGGGGGAAAAACAGGCGCTCCGGGGCAACGCCCGATCGGTTTCGTTGTCACCGTTAGAAGTGTCAGCCGATCGACCACCCACGTGGATTTTATGAAAACACTAAGAGTGGTTCGCTCTGAAAAGAGCGGTTTGGACGAAGGCAGCAGGCCCGGAAGCCCGGCTGCGAAGCGGTGAGAGCCCTGCACTCACAATCACACTCGACTCGTTAGAGTTTACGCTAATAAATTAACGCAAACACCACGTGGCCGAGGTAACGGGTGCTAGGACTCGAAGCTGCGCGGCGGCGGCTTCGGAGGCGGAGGCGTCCGAGCGGCGCGGTTGCGCCGAGCGGAGTGAGTCCGGCGGTGGGGCAGAGCCTCCGGCGGACAGGAGCGGACAGCGAGCAGCGAGTAGCGGGCGGAAACGTCCGTACAGCGCGGCGATGCGGAGCGAAGTGTGAGCGAGCGAATGCTATTCACATGTGGCTATTTAACCAGTTATATAATTTATAACTAGTATTTCGCGTGGGTGCGCGGGCCGCGAGCGGCCCGCGGGGGGGGTGTGTACCCACTTGGGTGCATTCATAATTTAAGGTCACAGTTTAAAAAAAAAGGTAAAAAACCGAAGAGGGAGTATGGAAAAGGTAAAGAAATCAGATTCATTAGGATATAGGCTGAAGATGATGATGAATTTAAAAATCCGTGAGGCGCTCTCCCTATTGCAGTAAGAGCGCATCTGGGAATGGTGGTTCAGTCGTGAAAAGGGTAAAGACTCGTTATTCATTAGAATAATAGAGGCTGATGATGATAATGATGACTTTTCCGCTTGGACGCGTGTGAGTGCACGCCCTCTTCCACACTGCTCGGCCTGGCGGCCTCGCAGTGTGGGGCTCGGCCGAAGGCCTCGCCGGCGTGAGGCTCGGCCTACGGCCTCGCTAGTTTGAGGCTCGGCCTACGGCCTCGCCACGTAGGCTCGGCCAAAGGCCTCGCTAGAATGACGATATTGCCTTTGGGTGGGATGAAAGGTACGTCGTTCACACTGCTCGGCCTTTCGGCCTCGCAGTGTGAGGCTCGGCCTGCGGCCTCGCCGACGACGTAGGCTCGGCCTTCGGCCTCGCTAGTTTGAGGCTCGGCCTAGGGCCTCGCCATCGTTAGCTCGGCCTACGGCCTCGCAGGCTCGGCCTGCGGCGCTAGTATGATGTGGGCTCGGCCTTCGGCCTCGCTAGAATGACGCTATATTGATTTTGGGTGGGATGAAAGGTACGTCGTTCACACTGCTCGGCCTTTCGGCCTCGCAGTGTGAGGCTCGGCCTACGGCCTCGCCGACGACGTAGGCTCGGCCTTCGGCCTCGCTAGTTTGAGGCTCGGCCTAGGGCCTCGCCATCGTTATAGCTCGGCCTTCGGCCTCGCACGCTCGGCCTGCGGCCTCGCCGGCCACAGCTCGGCCTTCGGCCTCGCAGTACCGTATTGACCTTTGACCTTTGACTTTTGACCTTGACCTTGACTTTGATTCAGCTCGAGGTCACGTCCAACTTTAGTTCAAGTACCCCCTACCTAGGTCAAACCGTTGTCGAGTTATGACCGCTTTAAATTTGTATGACTTTTTTTTTTTTTGTATGGGACCCGGTTTTTTTTTTAGTTTTCCAGAAGGATCCCAGGGTTCTAGGAGGAATTTGTTCGAGAACATTGACCCTACCCCCTACCGTTTCCGAGATCCCATGGGGGTCGGGGACCGGGAGACGATTTTTTGGGGATTTCAGATTTTTCCCGGGGGCTGTGGTCCACCCCCTACATAACCCCATACTCAGTTTTTCCCCCCCGCCCCTCCTTATATGAGATCAGTTTCTGTCAGTGAGTCAGTCAGTGAGTCAGTGGTAATGGAACTTTATATAGTGTAACTAGTATTTCGCGTGGGTGCGCGGGCCGCGAGCGGCCCGCGGGGGGGGGTGTGTACCCACTTGGGTGCATTCATAATTTAAGGTCACAGTTAAAAAAAAAAGGTAAAAAACCGAAGAGGGAGTATGGAAAAGGTAAAGAAATCAGATTCATTAGGATATAGGCTGATGATGATGATGATTTTTTCGCGTGGGTGGGAAGCGCGTGTAGCCACTTGAGGTTCAGTTGAGAAAAAAAGTTATAAAACGAAGAGGGAGTATGGAAAAGGTAAAGAAATCCGATACAGGACGATATATGGCTGATGATGATGATGAATTTAAAAATCCGTGAGGCGCTCTCCCTATTGCAGTAGGAGCGCATCTGGAAATGGTGATTCGGTCGTGAATAGGGTAAAGTCTCGTGATTCATTAGAATAATAGGGGCTGATGATGATAATGATGTTTTTTTTCGCGTGGGTGGGAAGCACGTGTAGCCACTTGAATATTCAGTTGAGAAAAAAAGTTAAAAAACGAAGAGAAAGTATGAAAAAGGTAAAGAAATCAGATTCATTAGGATATAGGCTGATGATGATGATGGATTAAAAAATCCGTGAGCCGCTCTTCCCATTGCAGTTTAAACGCATCTGATAATGGTAGATCGGTCGTAAAGCGGGTAAAGTCTCCACATGATTCATTAGTAACATCAAAATTGTAGATGATGATGATGATGATTTTTTCGCGTGGGTGGGAAGCGCGTGTAGCCACTTGAGGTTCAGTTGAGAAAAAAAAAGTTATAAAACGAAGAGGGAGTATGGAAAAGGTAAAGAAATCCGATACAGGACGATATATGGTTGATGATGATGATGAATTTAAAAATCTGTGAGGCGCTCTCCCTATTGTAGTAGTATGAGTGCATCTGGGAATGGTTGTTCGGTCGTGAAAAAGGTAAAGTCTCGTTATTCATTAGAATAATAGAGGCTAATGATGATAAAATAAGTTTTTCGTGTGGGTGGGAAGCACGTGTAGCCACTTAGTTGAGAAAAAAAAGTTAAAAACCGCAGAGGAAGTATGAAAAAGGTAAAGAAATGCGATGCAAAACGATATATGGCCGATGATGATGATGGATTAAAAAATCCGTGAGCCGCTCTTCCCATTGCAGTTGCATTGCAGTTGAAACGCATCTGATAATGATAGTTCGGTCGTAAAGCGGGTAAAGTCTCATGATTCATTAGTAACATAAAAATTGTAGATGATGATGATGATGTTTTTTTCGCGTGGGTGGGAAGCGCGTGTAGCCACTTGAGGTTCAGTTGAAAAAAAAGTATTAAGTTTTTTTCACAGTCGCCATAGAGCATTAAAGTCGCGTGCGCGTTGGCTCGCGCTGCGCTTTGGTCTTTTTTTTTTTTCTTAGTCATTGGCATCGCACGTTGTGCATTCTGCCAGTGTCAAGCGCTTTGGTCTTGCTTATACTTGTAGTGTTTTTTAATATCTCTATGGGTCTTGCCATGAAACAGTGCTGCCGTGTTATATTTAGAAAAAAAAATGCTAGATTTTTGTAAAATAGTGCTAGGTGTTAATTGAATATGCAAAAAAAGATTGTTAATATTGAGTTTTATCGTTGTCAAAATAACAAACGCAAAAAAATGTATGTATGAAATATTGCATTGTATTTTTAAGTAAATGTATACAACCAAATTAAAGCGATTCGAAAACTATTCTTATCATTCTCGTCTTCTACATTAGAAATGACGGAGAAAATTACCTACTGTGGTTTTTCAGTGGCAACCTTGATTGTGTTTTTTATACTCTATATATATATATACACTGATTTTTAAGGTCATATTCTATCTGATAAATGTATTCGGTTAAATCAATCTTTTGCACAAATTAAATTTTCTAACAGATATGTAAACATAAATTTTTAATCACATGGAAAGTGTTGCCATTTCTCCAGCCTGTAAATTAGAAAAATACTAAAATATTAATTGAAAACAAAGCCAATTTTTTTCATATCGACTAACAAATTATTTAGCTAGTATTATTTAGCATTAACAATGCAAAACGGCAACACTGAATTGAATGTCTGATGTGCCTGCACGACATAGATAATTTTGTAAAGTATTTTAAAGCTGTAAAACGGATGTATGTGTCAGAGACAAACGGTGCTGCCATTCAGCCAGTGCATTCATTCTTATTATCCATATAATATAATGGTCTGCTACTGCAGCAACATTCAAGGTAACAATGATTTTAAAATGTTTATTCAAACACACTTGTGGAAAGCGTTGAAAAAACGCCAATGCACGGTTTCCACGTAATGTAAAAATTAGCGCCCTTGCGAAAGAGGCCATATGTATGCAGATTAGTGCCATTTGTTTCTCTACTCCAGTGGTATAAATATTTTAAACGCCGAATTAATTAAAACGGCAACACTGACTTCACACGACATAGACAAATTTTAATTTAAAAACAGATGTTTTTAGCTTAAAAATGCTGTGCTGCCATTCTGCCAGTGTATTCATTTTTATTATTCTTACTGTCTCTTACTGCAGCAACATTCAAGATAAGAATGATTTTATAGTGTTCGTACAAACACAGTTGTGGACAGCGTTAAAAAAGTGCAAGGTTTGTTAAAAAACACGATGATAAAAAAAAGCGCCCTTGCGAAAGCGGCCGTATGTAGGCAGATTAGTGTCATTTGTTTCTCTCTGCATTGGTATTAAATAAAATTTTAAGCGCCGAATTGTCTCTGATTCAAAGGCGGGAAATCTGTATCTCCCTCCCACCATTCTTAAACATTTCATAAGCTAAAAATGAAGTTCATAAACTGTGAAGTAAATTTTGCAAATGTGTAGTACGTATATTTATTTTATTACATAATTATACAAATATATTTTGTGACCTCAGTGAGAGCTGGAATAATGTTGAATACTGTATAGATTCGTGTTTGTTAGTTTACAAATGTTTCCTCTTTGTATATGATATTTTGCAATGATTGTGGAGTATAATTGGTTACACTATTAAAGTATACATATTGTTTTAATTGTACAGTATGGGGAGTAGCGGCCGTGTGGTTCGCGGCGGGCGCAGAGGCCGCGGGCGCGGCGGGCGCGGTGGCCGCGGACGCGCCTGGTGGAGGCTCCGGGGTGCGAGCGGCGCCACCAAACCGGTGGCGGAGGCCGCCGCACCCGAAGCAGCGCCAGTATCGGTGGTGCAGCAAGCCGCTGCACCACCGATACCTCCGGCGTCTTCGCCGAACGTAAGTTATTATTAGGACGTTGACAAAACTTGATTTAGTTAGATAGGTTTAATTATACCATCACAATTGATAGGTATATCAATATTCGTAGCACATTAATTATTGATTTAAGGAGCACCGATTCAATATACGAGTAGCTCTTTATACAGTGCGAGATGCCAGTTATAAATGGAAGCATTATTGAAATAATATGTTATACCTCACATTATATTACATCATCAGCCAGATGACGTCCACTACTGCTGGACGAACGCCTTCCCCTTATTAGGAAGCGGTTGCCATAATCCCCACGCTTGGCAGGCGGCTTGGGGATCCCAGAATGCTCGCCAGTGTTAACCAAGAGGACGCTGCTGTCCGACCTGCGATGGTTTTGGATGCAGTTTTAGAATATACCCAGGTCCCAGATACCATGTTATACTTATCCATTCTTAATTGTGCATACTTACAAAAAAAAAGAACTACTGCGACGGTCGACAATGTAAAATTTGGCAATTATTAAAAATTACTGTTACCTGTGAACCATCAAGGTGTAATTCTACTGGGCGTTCCACGGGCAATAGATATCTTTTTTATTTACGAACATAATTATTATAATTTACATTCTCTTATTTTTGTCCTACAGATACTCATTGACGAAACGCAAGCTACGGTGGCGGCAGAGGACGAGGACGAGGAGCTGATGCTCGCCGCCGCCGCCACCGTCAACTAATGGTTGACTTATATATATTTATTAAAATTATATTCTTTTTATGATTGTTTAATTTGTAGTAATCCAACAATAGTAAACCTAGGGACAAAAAGTAAAGAATGTTTCAGATCTCATTTATATATACAACAAAAAATATAAGATCCGAGGCTTCTCCAGTTGCTCCCGTGGTGTGTAAACGATCTTACGTGTCGCTGCTGCGGGGAGCGTTTACTTTTGTTCCGTTTAGCGGGGCTTCAAGTAAGCACTGTAGGCATGTAAATTCTGTTCTTGATAGGAAAACTATTTTAAAAGTGAACCTAGATACATTATTAGATGTTACATTTCAGTCTGAAATGTATTCATCGTTTGCTGCAACCTATCAGGCAAAATGTTACACTGTAGTGTTATCTACGCAAGATATATTATAACAATTTGTAATTCTATTTCAAACATACATACAAACATTATCTTGGTAACATTTTTTAAATATTTAATTAAAAGTTCAGTAAACCATTTAATTAAGTACCTACCATTTTTTTTAAAGAAACCATTTTTTCTTATGAAACATTTTTTTTATTTATAAAGATGACAGTGAATACATAGAATACAAATAAAATCTTATCTCTACCTTATTGTTAAGTAATATCGTAACATGAAATCGTTTCTTGTGATCCATCCATAGAGTAATTATATAATGTAATCGGAAAGAATTCAGTGTAAATTAGTTTGAATCATCTCGAGGCCTAAACATATGCAAAGACGGAAGTCGCAAAAAAGAGTGGTCGTGGCGTCGCCGCTTTTGCGCATTATTATAAAAGCAACCGCACCGCCGAACAAATCGCAAGTGCGACCGATCGCTTTAAACGAATGTAGGTACGAGTATATTGTAAACGCGGACAGCCGCGCGACCGCCCCGCGTGTGCGAGCGGCCGGCGACCGCCCCGCTGCAGACATCACTGGCGCTCGTTGGTAATGATTGGCCTGAGCTCTCGAACTGTTTTCCTTGTTGCCTCTGATGTAGAATACTTCTGACCTTGCGCAGCATTATCTGAAACAATTTTTCAACGTTTTGTGAACATCCCGTCATTACTATTTAATACTCGATAAATTTTTTGTTTTGCAATAAAGAAAAATTTACCAACATAATAATCTACACGCGGCGCCGAAGAAAAAAATAATGGAACCATTACTAATGAAATTAAGAAAACACTTTTGATTTCAATATTTTCGACATTCGGGTGGATTAGTCATAAGTTGTATTCGACTCCTGGCCTCCATGCGGCGGAACAGGCGGGTGGCCCGCCGCCTGCCACGCCGGCCGCCGGGAACGGGGAGCTCTGGCCCATCCGGCATGTCCCCATCCAGTGCAGCCCTGGGGAATGCCCCTTCGAGAAAAGCCCTTGATGAGGCCGTTCCTCCTCACTTTCCACTGAGCTCTCTGCTGATCAGAGGGACGCGCGGAGAGTCCTCCGTGTACTGCGGCCGCTTCCTAAATCGCTGCAAGGCTAGAGAAGCGGGTATTCGAGGGTTTCGCAGTGTCACCACTGCGGTTACTAAGCTCCGCCATAACAAGGTGGGGTGTTTGCTAACCCTGCAATTAGTGAACTTAACAATAAATGTATTAAATCAATACTGTCTGTATGTCCGTCAAACTTATTATATATTTATGTCTTAGATCTTATCATCAAATTATTAGGTAATCAGTTGACGGAGATACTACCAATTGAGATGGCAAGCCAAGATATGCCCTTCTACTGAAAAGAAATATCGTTCAGTATGAGTAAGTTGTTCAGTTCATTCCGGGTAAGTTTGTTTGCTAAGCAGTGCTATCATACAAATAGGAATTTGTTTTAATAGTGTGAAAGTTTGCTTGGAAGTGTGCCATGCGTGTTTACCTCTTTCTCCGTAAAAAGTAGTAGCAAATGTTATTGACTATCGGTTATATTTACCTATGCATCTGGCATGCAGCCGTGATGATATCTGCTGCTTGTTGCTGCTCCTACGCCTTCCATTTTCTGTAACATTACACATTTATTATCATTTTTTAAACTTATATGTAAGTGTATATACACCTATACTACACAAGACCTATAAGATTATAAACATTTTTCTTTTAGAATGCTTATATTGGACACTTATAATACAGGGGCATTGTTCGCATGTGTATATAAAAATCAATTGATGTACGTTAGTATTGCTAAAATTCGAGAATGGCTGGATTGTTTTGGATGAAATTTTGTTTCTGGAGTGGGTCATAGTAACGAGGCCGAAGTCCGAGCTTTACGCGTATGAAATAGCGGGTATCGGCCAGTAATACATAAAATAATAATAATTGTTTATTTCAAGCAACAGGAGTTACTTAAAAAATCCGGACCTATATAATAAACACCTTACAGGCTAACATATACCTACATATTATAAAAATAATCTTAACTAACACAATTTGGGCTGAGATTTTCGTGACAGCGTCGCTTCCCAGTAGCGTCAGAAAACCAGCCCCTAAATGGGAATGCATGGGTTAATTATATCGCAGGGCGGTGTCCATTGTTTATTGTAGTGTTATTACTTACTGTAGTGCTCTCGGCATCTAACGTTATAGAAAGTCATAATATTATATTTCTTTGGTTCCGTACCGAGTATTCGATGGGACCCTATTACAATTTTTTTATGACCTGTTTATGCTTTTTATCTTCAGTATCATAATAAAGGTTAGGTATGGTGACATTTACCTATACATTTGGCATGCAGTTGCGATTGCAGTCCCCCGCCCGGGCGATGGTTCGTGTCGCGCACTCCGCAGCCCGCCTCAGCCTGTCGGGGCCCTCCCGCGCAGTCACCGGGGCGAGGCAGGTCTCGGCGGCCGGGGAGCGTCCCCCGCCCGGGCGATGGTTCGTGTCGCGCACTGCGCAGCCCGCCTCAGCCTGTCGGGGCCCTCCCGCGCAGTCACCGGGGCGAGGCAGGTCTCGGCGGCCGGGGAGCGTCCCCCGCCCGGGCGATGGTTCGTGTCGCGCACTGCGCAGCCCGCCTCAGCCTGTCGGGGCCCTCCCGCGCAGTCACCGGGGCGAGGCAGGTCTCGGCGGCCGGGGAGCGTCCCCCGCCCGGGCGATGGTTCGTGTCGCGCACTGCGCAGCCCGCCTCAGCCTGTCGGGGCCCTCCCGCGCAATCACCGGGGCGAGGCAGGTCTCGGCGGCCGGGGAGCGTCCCCCGCCCGGGCGATGGTTCGTGTCGCGCACTGCGCAGCCCGCCTCAGCCTGTCGGGGCCCTCCCGCGCAGTCACCGGGGCGAGGCAGGTCTCGGCGGCCGGGGAGCGTCCCCCGCCCGGGCGATGGTTCGTGTCGCGCACTGCGCAGCCCGCCTCAGCCTGTCGGGGCCCTCCCGCGCAGTCACCGGGGCGAGGCAGGTCTCGGCGGCCGGGGAGCGTCCCCCGCCCGGGCGATGGTTCGTGTCGCGCACTGCGCAGCCCGCCTCAGCCTGTCGGGGCCCTCCCGCGCAGTCACCGGGGCGAGGCAGGTCTCGGCGGCCGGGGAGCGTCCCCCGCCCGGGCGATGGTTCGTGTCGCGCACTCCGCAGCCCGCCTCAGCCTGTCGGGGCCCTCCCGCGCAGTCACCGGGGCGAGGCAGGTCTCGGCGGCCGGGGAGCGTCCCCCGCCCGGGCGATGGTTCGTGTCGCGCACTGCGCAGCCCGCCTCAGCCTGTCGGGGCCCTCCCGCCCGAGGGGGCGGCGGGGGCGGCGGGGGCGCGCGCGGCCTGTACCCGGACACCGCCGGGGAGCTGGCTGGAGATCTTGTGAAATGCTTCCCACCTCTGCGGCTTCGGGTCTCTGTGGGTCACCATCATATTTATATATTTTGTGTTATTTAAAATATTAAGAGGAATAGAAAGAGTCTCGTGGCGATGGTATCTAACAATCCTACCTCCCGCCTGCTCCATTGGCGTGAAGTGATCTAAGCACGGTACCGTGGTGGTACTCTACCAATACATGCACGGTTACACATATGTTTCCGTGCGGTGATTTTAAAGTAGTGATACAGACGAATAAAAAAAGTTTAATATGTTTACTTACCTATACATTTGGTATGGTGATATTACAGCAGCTGCTTTATCTTTATCCGGTTTTCGTTTCTTTTCTTATTGAGATGAGGTGCATTTGAGGGTGTTATTCTGTAACATTTCGTATGTATTCTATTAAAACAGGATTATAAGCATTTCTCTATATAATTATCCAAAACTTTCAGAGCGCGTAGGTACTGTGCCATCGATCGTAGTTGCCATTTCTTGCGGTAATAGTTTTACTATTGAATCTACATGTTATATATCTATTTGACACTGCCTTTTCTAATAGTGAAGTCACTGCCCGACGGTGCCGGCAAGGCGATGGAAACCACCGGAAACTTTTAATCAGTTTCCTTCACTATATAATAACGTCTGCACAGCCGAACACTGATCGCACCGTAAATTAGATAATTAGTACAACACGAGTAGGTAGTTACACTGACTTGAATATCCGCGTACTCCCGTTAAGACACAGCCTGCGCTATTCAACGTATGTCACCTCGGAGCGGCCGTATAGCGAGCACATGTCGTTTTCATAGAGTAGAATTTGAATCCCTAGAAGTATTCCACGCTGCGAACGTTGTAAGTACCTATTTCGAGTCGCGGCGCGACGTGCGCTCGCGTCGCCAGCTGCGTGTACACTGATCGCAGCGCCGCGGCCCGCGCGGCGCGTGAGCCGAGCTCCGCGCCGGACTGCACTTGTTGATGTTGGGGTTCCGCGCGCTCAAATGCACGTAAACTTAAGGTTCCGCATAACATTATTAGTTGTAGTTTTTACGTTACTATTTATTAATTCGTTTTATTACTTATATAAGGTGACTGCGCTGTCGCAACGTCACAACTGACCTGTCAGTTTCCTTTGGATTCCTGTAGGTCCATGGTTCACACTCGCCCACCGTCGGGCTGAACCTAACCCGTCTGTGGTTCGCTCATTTGTCGCCGCGCAGCTCTGCATCATCCACCATCGCTTCTTGTCGGCTCGTATGTTTTTTCTGTAACATAACACTCGAGTTTCTTAATATTTGACCGCCCAAGATTCGCAAGTAGGTAATATTATAACTTATTGAAGGATCGATGACGATATTCTTTGCATCATATCTATAGACAGGTAACCTTTAAAAAAAACAATAGACTTCAAACTATTATGGGACCACCTTTAGAGTAGGTATATATATAGAGAAAAAAAGTGTTTTAGTTTAAGAATACCGTACCCGAATTCTGCTTAGCGGGACCTGTATTTTTATTAATAAACCTATGCAATCTGTTTGTCTGTCCAATCTAATTATGACTTTTATCTTCCGAGCCAGTCAATGCAGTCAAATCGTCATCATAGTATTTTTTTTTTATAAAACACAAGTTATATTTACCTAAACGTTTGCCAACAGCAACAACAGGGTTCCGCTACTGCTCTCTGCTGATCCGTTTCAGTTTATTTTCTTCCAAGATGTGGTAAACTCGTTCTAAATTTTCTGTAAAAGTACGTTTCTGTTAACTTGATTGTATTTTTACTCTAATGCAGCCGTCTTCCAGACCACCCGAGGGGTGCGGCTTCAGATCCGTTTTTTTTAACGTGGTTTCCCCAGTAGGCCTAGTCCACGTATTATAAATATTTTTTTATTATTTATTTATACAATATAATACTCGTATTTATTTGTAATAGTGTGGTGATTTAAATTATACTTTTTACCAAACGTAAATAAATATAAATCATAAATAATAGAACGATTAAACAATGTAGGTACTCATTCAATAATAAAATGTTTATAGGTTGGCTTTAGTCTCATCGTAAGTTTGCAATTTGGTACACTTGCATGGGAGGGTTTTTTTTGTAACCTCTCTTTCCAGGGCATAAAATGCCGGTACTTTGTATGCGTGCTACACCGAAGGTTCAAAAGCCAAACCAACAGATAATGCAAAGAGTATTTTTACTATACATTAATTGTTTAATCGATTACATTGATAGAATGTAAATATAGGTATGTATTATTAAATTATACATTATACAATATTAGGAGTAAAGCGATTAATCAATGTAGGTACTCATTAATAAAATATTTATAGGTTGGCTTTAGACTCATTGTAAGTTTGCAATTTGGTACACTTGCATGGGAGGGTTTTTTTTGTAACCTCTCTTTCCAGGGCATAAAATGCCGGTACTTTGTATGCGTGCTACACAGAAGGTTCAAAAGCCAAACCAACAGATAATGCAAAGAGTATTTTTACTATACATTAATTGTTTAATCGATTACATTGATAGAATGTAAATATAGGGTATGTATTATTAAATTATACATTATACAATATTAGGAGTAAAGCGATTAATCAATGTAGGTACTCATTAATAAAATATTTATAGGTTGGCTTTAGACTCATTGTAAGTTTGCAATTTGGTACACTTTCATGGGAGGGTTTTTTTTGTAACCTCTCTCTCCAGGGCATAAAATGCCGGTACTTTGTATGCGTGCTACACAGAAGATTCAAAAGCCAAACCAACAGATAATGCAAAGAGTATTTTTACTATACATTAATTGTTTAATCGATTACATTGATAGAATGTAAATATAGGTACTGTTACAATAATAGTTTTTTTTTTTTTTTGTAATATTGTCTATTGATTTAGTGATTATTAATAAATTAAACACTATACAATATTAGGAGTAAAGCGATTAAACAATGTAGGTAAACTAATCAATAATAAAATGATAACAGGCCGGCTTTAGACTCATCGTAAGTTTGCATTTTGGCACATTTCCATGGGAGGGCTTTTATTTGAAACCTCTCTTTCCAGGGCATAAAATGCTGATACCTCGTATGCGTGCTACACCGAAGAGTCAAAAGCCAACCAGAAGAAAATGCAAAAAGTATTTAATTCATGATTCAATTGTTTAATCGATTACAATAATAGACACACTTGCTCAGATTATGTTGTAAAATATTCAAGCCATGGATAAACATAATATGCATAGTAGGTACTTAAATATTTATTTATTGCAACAACTCGGGTATTATTTTATTGATCGCCAAGGGATAACCATTTATAATGCGATCTGCGTGCAATAGTATTTTGATATTACGCCTTTCTCGCACGCGACCTAAGGCCACATACAACTGTCCATGGCTGAAAACGTCAGATCTGAGATCTAATCCCACGCGACCTATGGTCTGACCTTGACTTTTGTGTATAGTCATCGCATAACAGATTTGAAGCGGAAATTGACGCCGAGACATTTGCAATGGACTGTTTCGTTCCATTGGCGTTTTAAATATAATGCGGGGAATCAAATACTCTTCATGTCCACCAGCTTTTCGAACAGTAATCAAGCGCTGCGAAGTCGCTACTACGATTACTTTAGTGCCGTTAACTAATCCATCGGAAAAACTTAAATTCCTCATAATCATGCATACGCAGCCTTCTTTTAACTGGAGATCGAAATCTGGAACTCCGGGGGGTTGTAGTTTATTTAAAACGTCGGGTCCCAAGAATAACTGATCTGTGTTTTGATCTTTCTCTATTTTGTCGTACGAATAGAAATGCATAATATCACCAGGAACACGTTCTAATATTGTAGAATTAATTTGTCGAACGGCATCATTGCGTGTACACAGAATGGCTCTGTGAGTACAGACATCGGGTTCCTCTAGTACCAATCCAAACACAAAATCGATGAGTTCATTTACATCCGATACCAGATCTATCGACTCCAAAGAGACCAACTGTTGAACGTGGCCATTCATTTGCAACGGTATTGTGGGTAGTTTGTTTGAGCCCAATTTCAGCAAGAACTCTGCATACTCGGGATCGTCTATGCAGCGCTGAGAAGTCATGAGTGAAAATGTTTTTAATTTTCCCCAAATTGGTGACATTTTGACGGAACTGTTGTAGATGTCAGAATTTGATTTGGCATTTGGAACGACGGGCGGTATTTGTCGAAAATCGCCGGCAAATATGATAATTTTACCACCAAACATTTTACTCGAGCTCATCAAATCGCGCAACGATCTGTCCAAAAGGTGGATTAGAAACTTGTGCGCCATCGGTGCCTCGTCGTATATTATGACGTCAGCATGAAATATTAATTCAGCACGTTGGGTGTGATTTGTCATGTTCCAATAATCGCAATCGTCTAATACATTTAATGGCAACTTAAACATCGAATGCGCTGTAATGCCGCCTTCGTGGTTTTGAGCCGCGATCGCCGAACTCGCCGTGCACAAAACAATTCCATTCAAATTACCACGCACGTGAGCGGTGATCACATTCAAAAGTAACGTTTTACCTGTTCCTGCAGGACCGTCTACAAATATTGCGCATGTGTTCGATTCGCGGCACTGCTTGTCAACGCAAAGTTGTTCAATATAGTTGAATACGGCGCGTTGTTCCGACGACAGTTGCGGCAACCACTCGTTTACGAATGTTTTCTGTGTGGCCGCACTGTACTCGATGCGCTCTCTGCCCAGTTCGGTGGAATCGTCTTCAACTTCGGGAAGACCTTGTTGTTGGAGCGTCATGCCATGTTTCTGTAAAAGCCTTTTGATTAGTATTAAACACAAATTGTACGCTTTTTCCTCTTCGTTTGGCATTCTATGCAAAATATCTTCACTGAGTTGTTTTTTAAACTTTCCCCATAGTTCCCCGATGGGGGCACCTACAAATGCCAACATAACGAAGAACCTGCGCAACCTGTGCCCAGTGAAATAGATGCTCGCTTCCTCTAAAGCTAGAACGTATTCATTGTCATCGTCCGCGAGTCCCACAGCTCTGGCGGCTGCCTGGAACGTTGTGCAATCGGAACCGCCGAGTCCCTGGAGATCCTCATAACTTCGGCACGGGAAGAAATTTAACAGCAGTCGCAGGTAAAATTGTTCACCTCTGTTAGGTGCGACCCAAAACAGACGCGCGACCATTTCACCTCTCTGTCGAGGCGTAACAAATTTGCCATTTTCCGTCTCATAAATTTGGACCTTTTTAGTCTTTGGTCGTTTTGTGTGTACTATGAATTTTTCGTAAAAATCTACATATTTTAAATTGTCAAATTCCACACCACGCGGCCGTTTAAAATATGTAATTAAATCCGAGCCACCGCGAGTTATCGCGTCATCGACGTTATCGGGTCTAAAGTAAACAGTCTGTCGGTCTTTGAGATGAACCGACAGCTGTTTTACATTGGGTTCACGAGCGGTGACATCAAATTCGAGAACCCTCCAAGCCGCCTCGCTCGATCCGAGATATCTTTTGGTCACATAATCTTCTATTTCATTCTGTTCTTCGGGAACTACGACGGCAACACGCGCCTCGTCGGGACCCTTGGTTATGTATTTAAACAAATATTTTATGACGCTTCGCTGCGATGAAATTTCAACATTTATATGTGCATCATATTTCAACAAAAGAGCCGCATTGTATGGAACGACCCACAAATCGTTGATTTTGACATCTCTTTTACGGTATTGCATCACTGCTTCGTTTTTGCTGTTGCGGCGCAAATGAGTGAAACCTTGTTCATCGGTGAAAGTGACATCAGTATCAGGTTTCGGAAAACGTTTGCTACATCTGCCCGTTTCTTTGTCGTAACATGGCAAGTTATCCCTTTCAGGACCGCACGGTCCGTGAATCATGTGTTCGATAACTGCCTTATGTAATTTACCTCCAGCTTCCGATGGGTCGGGTATGTCGGCGCGACACACTTTATCTATATCCACATTTTCAACAGGACCTCCCCCTGCAACTCTGAAGCATATGTGTGCGTGCGGCAATCCCCTTTTCTGAAATTCAATCACGTGCGTCATATATTCGACTTTACCGAACCAAAGCCCGGAACGCAGGTCACGAAGTAGAGCAGCCAAACGTAACTCGAAAACTCGTGCGCAAATTAAGGGATGGCCGCGTCGATCCTTAGGCATTGTATTCTTTATTTCGGGCCATTTCGGATTGCAAGTGAACGTAATGAAATAAGAAGGTGGTCCCAACCTATTCACCAATGCCATACAATCCTGAAACTTCTGTCGCATGTAACGCGGACTACCGGTGAAAGTGTTCGGCAAGTAAATACGCCCCGGTACAACACCCTCTGCAGCGATGGTTTCATCATTTAACAATTCTTGGAGTGGTGCGGCTCTGATGGCGTTGCTTCTGTCTCGAGTTTGCATTTGTGTCAAATATCGCAGACGTTCCTCAACTATTCTACAATAGTTGTCCACTAACCACTCCTCTGACAAACGTCCAAAAGCACTAAATCTGTCATCTGAAAGCAAAAGACATCTCACATATTTTGCTTGAGTTAATTTTTTGCCATTATTGTCAAGTTTCCCGGGGTACCAACCCGGATTGCCCTCAGGATATAAAAGCGGGTATTGAAAACTTTCATACAAAGGATGCATGATATCGACAGTATGCGGTTTCCGATCACCGATTTTCCATATAGCTATGGAACGTGGGACGTACTGTTCGTTAGTTGTGTTAATTATGGCAGAAATTTCTCCACCCACGGGGTGATCGCCCAAAATATTACCGTGAGTGGCGCGAGAAGTTTTCTCAAATTGTATGAAAGCTTTTTCGGATTCTACTTTGCTTAATTGTCTGAAACATTCTATATATGGGTTTACATTGTGTAAATAGTTCGTGATGGACCTTATCACTACTAAATCTAAACTTCGCTCAGCTGCCAGGTGCTCTCGTTCGTTGTTATCGTTTATGTATAACCCAATGTTATTTGTAGACTTATTATACGCCAAGTCAAAAACGCGATGATACACGCGGCCTTGTATTTTTAAAAAGGATATTCCCTCCGGTTGGTGAAAACCGTGAGAAGTGCCTAAAGCTGAAAATGAGAATAGATTATTATAAGCTCGAGGTCTTTTTTCAAAATCGACATTTTTATAAAAATCTTCCTTTATAGGAGTAAAGTTTTGAACATTGTTGGCGCCGGATCCACAACACCATTGGATCCTTGGTATTTCCTCATCAAATAGACGCGCATGACAATGTTCGCATTTGTGTATATCCGATGATTTCAACGATGTTTTTTCCAATGAGAACGGACTAATCGCTTTCAATTCATCGCCCCGTTTCTCGCCTATCAGATTTCGCGACTTGCGTAGAGCAGCGTCTACGTTGCGACTGAATCGATTGTACTTTTGTGTTGCCTGCCGATTCACCTCGGGATGGTTCTCATTATATTTTTGAACAGCTTTGCGATGCACAGCTGGGTTTTTTTCACTGTATTTTTTTACAGATTTGCGATTTATATCTGGATTAATTTTAGTGTATTTTTTTACAGATTCGCGATTTACATCCGGTTTTTTTTGTGTATATTTTTTTACAGCTTGTTGATTAATTTCCGGTTTCTTTTTGCTATATTTTTTAACCGCATCTAGGTGTGCATTTTCTTTTATTCGTTTGCGTCCCCCCTTATTTTTAATAGGTCGACCCCTTTTTTTTGTATTCGTCGATGGTTTGTTTTCATCGGATTCTAATCGATCGAGTACAACTACAGGTTTTAAATGAGTCAGTTTAAAATCATCTACTCTCTCAATTACTACCACCGGTTTTTTACTTGAAATCGTTTTCATATTTTCTGTTTGCGCGTCTGTTGATTTAGCACCAGTGGTAATTGTTTTTGTTATATATTTTTTTACTACCTCTGCATACGACGGTAATGAGGTCAGAATGGAGACAGACACGTTGCTACTGTCTTGACTCACAATTGATTGTGTTGGAATGTCGGAGGATACCTTGTCCCTTATCATCAGGTCTGTCAAGACAGCGGGTGACCGTAATATATCGAAAGTAGTCACCGAACTTTGACTATATTCGCTACGATCGGGCACTGCACTTCTTACCTTACCTCCAGATACCGAGCTTTTGCTGCCCTGAGTGGTAATTGTTTTAGTTAGATATTTTTTTACTACCTCTGCATACGACGGTACCGAGTACAGAACGGAGACAGACACGTTACTGTCTTGACTCACATTTGATTGTGTTGGAATGTCGGAGGATGCCGTGTCCCTTATCATCAGGTCTGTCAAGACAGCGGGTGACCGCCGTAATATTTCGAAAGTAGTCACCGAACTTTGACTATATTCGCTACGATCGGACACTGCACTTCCTACCTTACCACCAGATACCGAGCTCCTACTGGCCTGAGTGCGATCTTGACTGGGCGGTGTGGCAGTAATCGACGGACGGGTAATTTCATTGACACTCACTACTCTAATTTTACCAATTTCCAATTCCTCACCGTATCGTAGTTGGTATGAGATTAGCGAATTTGCTAAGGAATTTAAATCATTGAATTCAAAAACCCTCGCGACACCAGTTTCACTGGTTTTATTATTATTATCAACTGCATGGCTATTAAAGAGGTAATATTTTGTAACATTACGCGTATGTGTCGAGTTTTGTTCGTCGTCTGTTGCATAGGTGTGAGTATAACGCCAGAAAGATACTGTATAGCCCCCGCCAATAAACACAGCACCGTCTTTGTCATTATCCCAATCTGATTTGAAAACTTCTAATTTTAAATCGGATTCTAATTGTTTCGTTGCCTTCTGGATTTCTTCTTCTGAATTATTTATTGGATAGTTTCCATTACATACCCAGCCATGCTCGATGTTAACCTTTTTTTGTCCCACAGTTATTTCATTGGGTAAATTTTCGTAAGTCAAAAATCTAGATACTACATGTGATGGCAAATGCGGTTCTAACAGCATGTAAAGGTCATCACCAGCTTGCATAACAAAATCAAAATTGTGCTGAGAAATGGTAGACCTTTGTTTTTCTATTGACGAAACGATCAGGGACATCGATGCCATGGCTGTGCACTGCCTACCTTTACCTTTAAATTTAGCATCTCCCTGGTGCGTATTACCTAAAATAGAAATACACGTGACAACAAATTGTCTTTATAGTTTATTATCCCAAATGATAATTACAATAATAACTTACCAAAAGCAATGCAGCGAGTATCAGCGGCCCTGGTAGCGGTGGCGGCAGCGGTGAGGGCAGGATTGGTCTTTCCTGAATTATTTTTTATCTGAAATTGTTATTGTACGTTAGTTAGTTTTTTTTTCTAATAACATTCACTTAGTTATGTATTCTATTTAAATTGATGGACATAACATTTTACACAGCATCATCTAGACTATAAGTAAAGCTTGTAGGTACTCTGGGCCTACCCAGAGTACCTACCTATACCTATATAAGATAACTTAACTTATGTATGTATGTACTTATCATTGTAAACAATTTTTACTATGGAGGAAACTTCGAAATTGCGAAATAAAACAGCAGTTCCATGCAAAAAATAAAAATAAAAAAAAACCATTGACCTGAACAAAATGTATGGAACATATGTTTTTATCCGCAATTTCAAGGTTGGCCCTATAGTAAAATTTATTCATAATGATAAGTAAGTACCTATTACCTACATACATGCCATTCAATATTATTGAACCATTTTGTTACACATTGTATAGCAAATATTAAACTAAACTATATACTGACTAACCCGTCACGGGGGGGTTGCGCCCCCCCTACCTCACCCGCCGCCGAAATCCGAACGAGATGCTATGAAAACTTAAGAATTACTCGTCTTTTACGTAATCATAGGCTTAGATTTATATACCAACAACTGAAAGCTCTTGAACTGTACTCTATGTAAAATAAGTTGTAATGAATGTATTTACTTACTAATAAAACATTTTCTATCAACAAACATTTTGTTTTGTTTTTCTCCGCCCTTCGCCCACTTTTAGACACAAAATATTATCTTATCATAATTATTTCACATGAACACCACTATCAAAACATTCTCTGATGTTTGCTCAACACTTTCACATAAAATTATTAGCGAATTCATCCACAAAACTATACTTTTTAGCAAAAACATACGACGTAAAAAACCGAGCGACCGTTAGCAATTTGCGCGGCAATTACACTGCAAGCCGGGTGACCTCGAGCTGCCGAAGTCGACAGAAAAAGTGACTTGGAAAAAATATTGTTTACATGAATTCGTGTTGTTTGCGAAATAATTTTGCTTTTTATTACGTTACACGTTTTTGTTGACAGAAAACGTCTAATTGGTACATAAGTCTTATTAGATAATAATTATATACCCTAATTAGATTTATAGATAGGTATATAGCCAAAATATTTAGAAATCGGGTTCTATGAGAAAAGAAATAGTATAATAAATAATACACGTAGGTAGTAAAGATAATTAATAATAGTGACTTACTAAGCGCAATCCAGGGCAGGGGGATGACAATTTTGTTTTTTTTTCCGAAGTTTCGGCGACGGCAACGGGAGACTGCCTCTTCATCTGAAATTGTTATTTTACGTTAGTTTGGTTTTACTCATAACGTTCACTGTATAAGTGTTCGATTTAATTTTAATGGTGGACAGGACATTTTAAACAGCACAGTCTATGAGTATCAGATAACTTTAAGTAGGTATTTAATTATACATAAGTACATTTAAAACACCCAGACACAGCGCAGCGACGCAGCGGCGGTGGATCATCTCAATTCGATAAGTACCTACATGGACATGAAGCGTGATTGGCTGGACGTGCGAGATCGGCTCTTTGCACTATTAGATATTTACCTACTTATAGTTTAATTACTGCTTCACGCGCGGTTCGTGCGTTTTTGTGCAGTGGTAGGGCTCTATTGCAGAATCCGCCTTGGGAAATACCACAATTTTGCCAGTTATTCAAGCAGTAGCGTGCAAGTATTATCTACTGTGTTTCGGTTTAAACGTCATTGTTGCCAGAGAAATTATTGGGCATAAAGAGATTTGATATCTAATGTCTCAAGGTGATGAGTGCAATGTAATGCGGCGCAGGATTTTGTTCGTAAATTCACAATTCTGACACTGCAATCCTTATGGGCAGGCGTGATGCCTAACACCAGGCGAACATCTAGCTCGTCTTGTCACTCAAGTCCAAAAAAAACCCAGAGTTGGTACTTACATTCACAAAAAAAAACTTTTTGCGGCTGCGGGGGTGGTGGTGAAGGTGGTGATGATGCCGGTGGTGAAGGTGGTGATGGTGAAGGTGGTGATGGTGCCGGTGGTGAAGGTGGTGATGATGATGCCGGCGGCGCTGGTCGAGGTGGTGAAGGTGGTGATGATGATGCCGGCGGCGCTGGTCGAGGTGGTGCTGACGATGGTGATGGCAGCGTCGTGTCTCGGGGTACTCTGGGGTTGATGAAACAAGATGGCTGACACAAAGCTTACAAAAGACACGGATCTCCGAGTTGTAGAACCGAGAAAAGTATAAAATACCTATTATATAATGAATAAGCATCTAGGTCTTAGCATCTTGGGGATGGGGACAGGCCAGAGGGGCCAGAGCTCCCCATCCCCAACGGCCGAAGTGGCAGGCGGCGGGGCCACTCACCTGACCCGCCGCATGGAGGCCGGGGCGTTGGACGTGGGGCCGGCCGGCGCCCATCTCGCTGGCATGGCCTCCGAGGTGGATGCACGATGTGTCTGGGTGTTCGGACACATCGTCATCGGTGCGGGAGGAGCTTTGGCTCCCCGCGGTGGGCCCGAAAGGGTGGCGCCGTCGAGGTCGCGGATGAATGCGAGAGCGTACCCGTGACCTCGACAATAGGCGCAGTGTGGGAACACCGTGGGGTTTTTAGTCGGTAGGGGTGCCATCGAGTCTCACTCTGGCATCGAGTCCGACATAACCCTCCTGCGCCCTGGCTGAAATGCACTTACGCATGCCCATGCGTAAGTGCATTTCCCAACGTAAAAAAAAAAAAAAAAGGTCTTAGCATCTTAGGTACCTACATAAAACTATTTCCCATCCCATTACATACACACAGGTACATTAAGTACCTGGGAAACGCTTGAATTTTTTATTTAAGTAGTATCTCTACTTTATCTACGTACAAACTTTCTATGAAATAAGTTATGAAAAATAAAATAACACTATCTATCGTCATAAGATAATTAAATACCTGTACCTATCTTTCAATTTAGGTACATAGCTACTAAAACACATCGTATTGTACATACCTATTCAAAGGAAGAAATCTCATTTTCGAAAACTAAAACACAACACCAAGCACCTAATCAAAGCGTCATGGCGCCATAAAAAGTTTCGTAGCACTGCACTTTGGTTTTAAAAACACGAAAACGATTAAAACAAGATGTAATATCACTAACCTTTCACGTTCTTCTTGTTTTTGGTACAAAACTGCACAAATATAAGAAATTAACACTGTACAGATGATTTTTAATAAATATTTTATAATAATTACGCACGAAACTTACCAAGTTAATTGTAATGTGAAGGAAAAAGCAACAAACGGATACAGTTATTTGTGAATTTTTGGCCGGCAATTTTCATTTCCGGTTTAGTAATAATTTTTATTAATATAATATGTAGTCTTCAAGCGTTAAATAATATTACTATTAATTAAATTATTAATTATTATTATATAAATCTTTATATTCTTACCTTGAAAATAACATTTTAATGAATTTCTACAAAAAAGAGGTGAAATTGCTATAGTACTACTTCACAGCCGCCAATCGAATCAGTTTTTGTTTTTTTTTCAACGTTAAAAGCAGAGTTGCCAGTAATACGCTAATAGGAACAATTTGATTTGAAGAAAAAAAAATATCCTTTTATCTTTGTATAAATCAAAATAATTATTATACAATCTATAACAAAAATATTCAACAATACGGGTATGTATGTTTTTCATCATTAAGAACAACTTTTACTATAGAGCCAACATAGCGAAAAAAAATTCATTGATCTTGGACAAACCAATGTAACTTGACGTGGTCTTAACATTCAGTTATAGTATCCTATTCCGCAAAAGTAGAAACCTTTCCGTTTGAGTTGTGAACTGGCGGGGTTTCACAATATCCGTCCCACTCATCTACATTAAGGATGACAGAGACGGAGAATGTGTATCCGAACGGAAAGCATTCCGATTGAGTTGTGAATACTCCTGCTAATCTGTTTTATTATGGATTCACATGAAGACTATGAGAATATAAAAAACAATAAGCCACCTTTAATTGACCACATACTTTTTAATTATTATTTTCACACAAATAGCAGGAGCAGGGCAGATCTACATCATCATCGGAAAACTACAGAAATTATATAAATTTAGACGATATTTTTTTTTAGCGTAAAGCCATTTTATTGTTAATTTAATTAATTAATTTATTTAATAAACATACAAAACAGAATGCAATAATTTAAAGCTATCTCATAAATTACATTTTAAGGATTAGTTTTTTTTTTTTTTTTTTTGTATATTCACGTAATAAGTAACTATAATAAATATTATTTAGAGGTCAAATTGATTGATTATTACTTACAATATTTAATCTAACTGTGCCTTTTTTTTAGAATTTGATGTGGTTTTTTGTTATCCATTATATGGCAGCACTTTTCAAAGCAAACTTTCGTGTCTTAAATCTAAGTCAAATTAATATTTTTTTATTCATGTTTTACGACATAAAATGTTGTTTAAATTATTATTATTCATATAGTATTGTATAATATTTGATAGTATTCATTTTAACTATAGTCATATTGCTTATGAAGTTATTAAATTCATATTATTAAAAATAATGGTAAATCAATCATGCGGAAAACTATTTCAATTATTTTTTTTGGCAAGATACTTAGCGCGTGAATCCAATTCATTACATTTAAGCCAAAAAAAATGGAATGTTATGTGAAAAACCTTAAGACTCGGTTATTTATTACTTTTCAAAACTTGTGTTTTGTTTAAATGTGTGTGTATGATTATTACATCAGGGACGTTTTGGATTGAATTGAATTATGTTCGTGGTTTGTTGCTAATCTTACTAAAAACCTATATTATGTGAATTTTTACTAAACTCTCATGATAAAACCGTAATTAAAACATCTAAAATACTTTAAATGGCCAGTATCCATACACCGTATATGCCAAATGTTTCGAAAAAAATCATATTTTATTACGTCTATATCTATGACTACGTATCTATGATTGCTGCGTTCCGTAACGCGCTAAAAGTGATAATATCCGACCAAATTTAATAGTCACAAAATATAAGATCGAGTAATAACTGTGACCTTGGTTGGATTCGCGATATTATCACTTTTAGCGCACTACGGAACGGAACAGATGTATGTATGGTATGCTGTCAACAACTTACTTTAATTTATAACCTCTTAATGACAAGCTACAATAATACAATAATCCTCCCCCACCTATGTCCAACGGTTCCAGAGATATAAGCAATTGAAAAAAAAAAAAAAAAAGAAACAACTCAAAGTCCCCCCCTATGACATATGTCGAAGAACCCCCACCTATGTCCAACGGTTCCAGAGATATAAGCAATTGAAAAAAAAAAAAAAAAAAAAAAAAAAAAGAAAGAACTCAAAGTCCCTATGACATATGTCGAAGAACCCCCACTTATGTCCAACGGTTCCAGAGATATAAGCAATTGAAAAAAAAAAAAAAAAAAAAAGAAAGAACTCAAAGTCCCTATGACATATGTCGAAGAACCCCCACTTATGTCCAACGGTTCCAGAGATATAAGCAATTGAAAAAAAAAAAAAAAAAGAAAGAACTCAAAGTCCCCTATGACATATGTCGAAGAACCCCCACTTATGTCCAACGGTTCCAGAGATATAAGCAATTGAAAAAAAAAAAAAAAAAAAAAAAGAAAGAACTCAAAGTCCCCTATGACATATGTCGAAGAACCCCCACTTATGTCCAACGGTTCCAGGGATATAAGCGATTGAAAAAGGATTGGAAAAGGAAAGAAATCCGATACAGTGGTATATTGGACTGATTATGATGATTAATTTTAAAATACGTGAGACGCTCTCCCTATTGCAGTATACGCGCATAAGAAAATGGTGGTTCAGTCGTAGAGCGGGTAAAGTCTCGTGATTCATTAGAATAATAGAGGCTGATGCTGATAATGATAAGTTTTTTCGCGTGGGTGGGAAGCACGTGTAGCCACTTGATGGTCAGTTGAGAAAAAAAGTTAAAAAACGAATAGGAAGTATGGAAAAGGTAAAGAAATCCGATTCATAAGAATACGGGCTAAAGATGATGATGGATTTAAAAATCCGTGAGGCGCTCTCCCTATTGCAGTATGAGCGCATCTGGAAATTGTGATTCGGTCATGAAAAGGGTAAAGACTCGTTATTCATTAGAATAATAGAGGCTGATGATGATAATGATGTTTTTTTTCGCGTGGGTGGGAATCACGTGTAGCCACTTGATGTTCAGTTGAGAAAAAAAGTTAAAAAACGAATAGGAAGTATGGAAAAGGTAAAAAAATCAGATTCATTAGAATACGGGCTAAAGATGATGATGGATTTAAAAATCCGTGAGGCGCTCTCCCTATTGCAGTAGGAGCGCATCTGGGAATGGTGGTTCAGTTGTGAAAAGGGTAAAGACTCGTTATTCATTAGAATAATAGAGGCTGATGATGATAATGATAAGTTTTTCGCGTGGGTGGGAATCACGTGTAGCCACTTGATGTTCAGTTGAGAAAAAAAGGTAAAAAACCGAAGAGGGAGTATGGAAAAGGTAAAGAAATCAGATTCATTAGGATATAGGCTGATGATGATGATGGATTTAAAAATCCGTGAGGCGCTCTCCCTATTGCAGTATAAGCGCATCTGGGAATGGTGATTCGGTCGTAAAGCGGGTAGAGTCTCGTGATTCATTAGAATACTGGAGGCTGATGATGATAATGATGACTTTTCCGCTTGAACGCGTGTGAGTGCACGCCCTTGTCCACACTGCTCGGCCTTGCGGCCTCGCAGTGTGGGGCTCGGCCAAGGGCCTCGCCGGCGTGAGGCTCGGCCTACGGCCTCGCTAGTTTGAGGCTCGGCCTACGGCCTCGCCACGTAGGCTCGGCCAAAGGCCTCGCTAGAATGACGATATATTGCCTTTGGGTGGGATGAAAGGTACGTCGTTCACACTGCTCGGCCTTTCGGCCTCGCAGTGAGAGGCTCGGCCTGCGGCCTCGCCGACGACGTAGGCTCGGCCTTCGGCCTCGCTAGTTTGAGGCTCGGCCTAGGGCCTCGCCATCGTTAGCTCGGCCTACGGCCTCGCTTGGTTGAGGCTCGGCCTACGGCCTCGCTAGAATGACGATATATTGCCTTTGGGTGGGATGAAAGGTACGTCGTTCACACTGCTCGGCCTTTCGGCCTCGCAGTGTGAGGCTCGGCCTACGGCCTCGCCGACGACGTAGGCTCGGCCTTCGGCCTCGCTAGTTTGAGGCTCGGCCTAGGGCCTCGCCAACGTTATAGCTCGGCCTTCGGCCTCGCACGCTCGGCCTGCGGCCTCGCCGGCCACAGCTCGGCCTTCGGCCTCGCATTACGGTATTGGCCTTTGACCTTTGCCTTTTGGCCTTTGACTTTGACCTTGACTTTGATTCAGCTCGAGGTCACGACCAACTTTAGTTCGAGGACCCCCTACCTAGGTCGAACCGTTGTCGAGTTATGACCGTTTCAAGTTTGTATGACTATTTTTTTTTTGTATGGGACCCGGTTTTTTTTTCGATTTTCCAGAAGGATCCCAGGGTTCTAGGAGGAATTTGTTCGAGAACATCGACCCTACCCCCTACCGTTTCCGAGATCCCATGGGGGTCGGGGACCGGGAGACGATTTTTTGGGGATTTCAGATTTTTCCCGGGGGCCGTGGAACACCCCCTACATATCCCCATTTTTAGTTTTCCCCCCGAGATCCCCCTTTTATGAGATCAGTTTCTGTCAGTGAGTGAGTGAGTCAGTGGTATTGGAACTTTATATAGTATAACTAGTATTTCGCGTGGGTGCGCGGGCCGCGAGCGGCCCGCGGGGGGGGGTGTGTACCCACTTGGGTGCATTCATAATTTAAGGTCACAGTTAAAAAAAAAAGGTAAAAAACCGAAGAGGGAGTATGGAAAAGGTAAAGAAATCAGATTCATTAGGATATAGGCTGATGATGATGATGATTTTTTCGCGTGGGTGGGAAGCGCGTGTAGCCACTTGAGGTTCAGTTGAGAAAAAAAGTTATAAAACGAAGAGGGAGTATGGAAAAGGTAAAGAAATCCGATACAGGACGATATATGGCTGATGATGATGATGAATTTAAAAATCCGTGAGGCGCTCTCCCTATTGCAGTAGGAGCGCATCTGGAAATGGTGATTCGGTCGTGAATAGGGTAAAGTCTCGTGATTCATTAGAATAATAGGGGCTGATGATGATAATGATGTTTTTTTTCGCGTGGGTGGGAAGCACGTGTAGCCACTTGAATATTCAGTTGAGAAAAAAAGTTAAAAAACGAAGAGAAAGTATGAAAAAGGTAAAGAAATCAGATTCATTAGGATATAGGCTGATGATGATGATGGATTAAAAAATCCGTGAGCCGCTCTTCCCATTGCAGTTTAAACGCATCTGATAATGGTAGATCGGTCGTAAAGCGGGTAAAGTCTCCACATGATTCATTAGTAACATCAAAATTGTAGATGATGATGATGATGATTTTTTCGCGTGGGTGGGAAGCGCGTGTAGCCACTTGAGGTTCAGTTGAGAAAAAAAAAGTTATAAAACGAAGAGGGAGTATGGAAAAGGTAAAGAAATCCGATACAGGACGATATATGGTTGATGATGATGATGAATTTAAAAATCTGTGAGGCGCTCTCCCTATTGTAGTAGTATGAGTGCATCTGGGAATGGTTGTTCGGTCGTGAAAAAGGTAAAGTCTCGTTATTCATTAGAATAATAGAGGCTAATGATGATAAAATAAGTTTTTCGTGTGGGTGGGAAGCACGTGTAGCCACTTAGTTGAGAAAAAAAAGTTAAAAACCGCAGAGGAAGTATGAAAAAGGTAAAGAAATGCGATGCAAAACGATATATGGCCGATGATGATGATGGATTAAAAAATCCGTGAGCCGCTCTTCCCATTGCAGTTGCATTGCAGTTGAAACGCATCTGATAATGATAGTTCGGTCGTAAAGCGGGTAAAGTCTCATGATTCATTAGTAACATAAAAATTGTAGATGATGATGATGATGTTTTTTTCGCGTGGGTGGGAAGCGCGTGTAGCCACTTGAGGTTCAGTTGAAAAAAAAGTATTAAGTTTTTTTCACAGTCGCCATAGAGCATTAAAGTCGCGTGCGCGTTGGCTCGCGCTGCGCTTTGGTCTTTTTTTTTTTTCTTAGTCATTGGCATCGCACGTTGTGCATTCTGCCAGTGTCAAGCGCTTTGGTCTTGCTTATACTTGTAGTGTTTTTTAATATCTCTATGGGTCTTGCCATGAAACAGTGCTGCCGTGTTATATTTAGAAAAAAAAATGCTAGATTTTTGTAAAATAGTGCTAGGTGTTAATTGAATATGCAAAAAAAGATTGTTAATATTGAGTTTTATCGTTGTCAAAATAACAAACGCAAAAAAATGTATGTATGAAATATTGCATTGTATTTTTAAGTAAATGTATACAACCAAATTAAAGCGATTCGAAAACTATTCTTATCATTCTCGTCTTCTACATTAGAAATGACGGAGAAAATTACCTACTGTGGTTTTTCAGTGGCAACCTTGATTGTGTTTTTTATACTCTATATATATATATACACTGATTTTTAAGGTCATATTCTATCTGATAAATGTATTCGGTTAAATCAATCTTTTGCACAAATTAAATTTTCTAACAGATATGTAAACATAAATTTTTAATCACATGGAAAGTGTTGCCATTTCTCCAGCCTGTAAATTAGAAAAATACTAAAATATTAATTGAAAACAAAGCCAATTTTTTTCATATCGACTAACAAATTATTTAGCTAGTATTATTTAGCATTAACAATGCAAAACGGCAACACTGAATTGAATGTCTGATGTGCCTGCACGACATAGATAATTTTGTAAAGTATTTTAAAGCTGTAAAACGGATGTATGTGTCAGAGACAAACGGTGCTGCCATTCAGCCAGTGCATTCATTCTTATTATCCATATAATATAATGGTCTGCTACTGCAGCAACATTCAAGGTAACAATGATTTTAAAATGTTTATTCAAACACACTTGTGGAAAGCGTTGAAAAAACGCCAATGCACGGTTTCCACGTAATGTAAAAATTAGCGCCCTTGCGAAAGAGGCCATATGTATGCAGATTAGTGCCATTTGTTTCTCTACTCCAGTGGTATAAATATTTTAAACGCCGAATTAATTAAAACGGCAACACTGACTTCACACGACATAGACAAATTTTAATTTAAAAACAGATGTTTTTAGCTTAAAAATGCTGTGCTGCCATTCTGCCAGTGTATTCATTTTTATTATTCTTACTGTCTCTTACTGCAGCAACATTCAAGATAAGAATGATTTTATAGTGTTCGTACAAACACAGTTGTGGACAGCGTTAAAAAAGTGCAAGGTTTGTTAAAAAACACGATGATAAAAAAAAGCGCCCTTGCGAAAGCGGCCGTATGTAGGCAGATTAGTGTCATTTGTTTCTCTCTGCATTGGTATTAAATAAAATTTTAAGCGCCGAATTGTCTCTGATTCAAAGGCGGGAAATCTGTATCTCCCTCCCACCATTCTTAAACATTTCATAAGCTAAAAATGAAGTTCATAAACTGTGAAGTAAATTTTGCAAATGTGTAGTACGTATATTTATTTTATTACATAATTATACAAATATATTTTGTGACCTCAGTGAGAGCTGGAATAATGTTGAATACTGTATAGATTCGTGTTTGTTAGTTTACAAATGTTTCCTCTTTGTATATGATATTTTGCAATGATTGTGGAGTATAATTGGTTACACTATTAAAGTATACATATTGTTTTAATTGTACAGTATGGGGAGTAGCGGCCGTGTGGTTCGCGGCGGGCGCAGAGGCCGCGGGCGCGGCGGGCGCGGTGGCCGCGGACGCGCCTGGTGGAGGCTCCGGGGTGCGAGCGGCGCCACCAAACCGGTGGCGGAGGCCGCCGCACCCGAAGCAGCGCCAGTATCGGTGGTGCAGCAAGCCGCTGCACCACCGATACCTCCGGCGTCTTCGCCGAACGTAAGTTATTATTAGGACGTTGACAAAACTTGATTTAGTTAGATAGGTTTAATTATACCATCACAATTGATAGGTATATCAATATTCGTAGCACATTAATTATTGATTTAAGGAGCACCGATTCAATATACGAGTAGCTCTTTATACAGTGCGAGATGCCAGTTATAAATGGAAGCATTATTGAAATAATATGTTATACCTCACATTATATTACATCATCAGCCAGATGACGTCCACTACTGCTGGACGAACGCCTTCCCCTTATTAGGAAGCGGTTGCCATAATCCCCACGCTTGGCAGGCGGCTTGGGGATCCCAGAATGCTCGCCAGTGTTAACCAAGAGGACGCTGCTGTCCGACCTGCGATGGTTTTGGATGCAGTTTTAGAATATACCCAGGTCCCAGATACCATGTTATACTTATCCATTCTTAATTGTGCATACTTACAAAAAAAAAGAACTACTGCGACGGTCGACAATGTAAAATTTGGCAATTATTAAAAATTACTGTTACCTGTGAACCATCAAGGTGTAATTCTACTGGGCGTTCCACGGGCAATAGATATCTTTTTTATTTACGAACATAATTATTATAATTTACATTCTCTTATTTTTGTCCTACAGATACTCATTGACGAAACGCAAGCTACGGTGGCGGCAGAGGACGAGGACGAGGAGCTGATGCTCGCCGCCGCCGCCACCGTCAACTAATGGTTGACTTATATATATTTATTAAAATTATATTCTTTTTATGATTGTTTAATTTGTAGTAATCCAACAATAGTAAACCTAGGGACAAAAAGTAAAGAATGTTTCAGATCTCATTTATATATACAACAAAAAATATAAGATCCGAGGCTTCTCCAGTTGCTCCCGTGGTGTGTAAACGATCTTACGTGTCGCTGCTGCGGGGAGCGTTTACTTTTGTTCCGTTTAGCGGGGCTTCAAGTAAGCACTGTAGGCATGTAAATTCTGTTCTTGATAGGAAAACTATTTTAAAAGTGAACCTAGATACATTATTAGATGTTACATTTCAGTCTGAAATGTATTCATCGTTTGCTGCAACCTATCAGGCAAAATGTTACACTGTAGTGTTATCTACGCAAGATATATTATAACAATTTGTAATTCTATTTCAAACATACATACAAACATTATCTTGGTAACATTTTTTAAATATTTAATTAAAAGTTCAGTAAACCATTTAATTAAGTACCTACCATTTTTTTTAAAGAAACCATTTTTTCTTATGAAACATTTTTTTTATTTATAAAGATGACAGTGAATACATAGAATACAAATAAAATCTTATCTCTACCTTATTGTTAAGTAATATCGTAACATGAAATCGTTTCTTGTGATCCATCCATAGAGTAATTATATAATGTAATCGGAAAGAATTCAGTGTAAATTAGTTTGAATCATCTCGAGGCCTAAACATATGCAAAGACGGAAGTCGCAAAAAAGAGTGGTCGTGGCGTCGCCGCTTTTGCGCATTATTATAAAAGCAACCGCACCGCCGAACAAATCGCAAGTGCGACCGATCGCTTTAAACGAATGTAGGTACGAGTATATTGTAAACGCGGACAGCCGCGCGACCGCCCCGCGTGTGCGAGCGGCCGGCGACCGCCCCGCTGCAGACATCACTGGCGCTCGTTGGTAATGATTGGCCTGAGCTCTCGAACTGTTTTCCTTGTTGCCTCTGATGTAGAATACTTCTGACCTTGCGCAGCATTATCTGAAACAATTTTTCAACGTTTTGTGAACATCCCGTCATTACTATTTAATACTCGATAAATTTTTTGTTTTGCAATAAAGAAAAATTTACCAACATAATAATCTACACGCGGCGCCGAAGAAAAAAATAATGGAACCATTACTAATGAAATTAAGAAAACACTTTTGATTTCAATATTTTCGACATTCGGGTGGATTAGTCATAAGTTGTATTCGACTCCTGGCCTCCATGCGGCGGAACAGGCGGGTGGCCCGCCGCCTGCCACGCCGGCCGCCGGGAACGGGGAGCTCTGGCCCATCCGGCATGTCCCCATCCAGTGCAGCCCTGGGGAATGCCCCTTCGAGAAAAGCCCTTGATGAGGCCGTTCCTCCTCACTTTCCACTGAGCTCTCTGCTGATCAGAGGGACGCGCGGAGAGTCCTCCGTGTACTGCGGCCGCTTCCTAAATCGCTGCAAGGCTAGAGAAGCGGGTATTCGAGGGTTTCGCAGTGTCACCACTGCGGTTACTAAGCTCCGCCATAACAAGGTGGGGTGTTTGCTAACCCTGCAATTAGTGAACTTAACAATAAATGTATTAAATCAATACTGTCTGTATGTCCGTCAAACTTATTATATATTTATGTCTTAGATCTTATCATCAAATTATTAGGTAATCAGTTGACGGAGATACTACCAATTGAGATGGCAAGCCAAGATATGCCCTTCTACTGAAAAGAAATATCGTTCAGTATGAGTAAGTTGTTCAGTTCATTCCGGGTAAGTTTGTTTGCTAAGCAGTGCTATCATACAAATAGGAATTTGTTTTAATAGTGTGAAAGTTTGCTTGGAAGTGTGCCATGCGTGTTTACCTCTTTCTCCGTAAAAAGTAGTAGCAAATGTTATTGACTATCGGTTATATTTACCTATGCATCTGGCATGCAGCCGTGATGATATCTGCTGCTTGTTGCTGCTCCTACGCCTTCCATTTTCTGTAACATTACACATTTATTATCATTTTTTAAACTTATATGTAAGTGTATATACACCTATACTACACAAGACCTATAAGATTATAAACATTTTTCTTTTAGAATGCTTATATTGGACACTTATAATACAGGGGCATTGTTCGCATGTGTATATAAAAATCAATTGATGTACGTTAGTATTGCTAAAATTCGAGAATGGCTGGATTGTTTTGGATGAAATTTTGTTTCTGGAGTGGGTCATAGTAACGAGGCCGAAGTCCGAGCTTTACGCGTATGAAATAGCGGGTATCGGCCAGTAATACATAAAATAATAATAATTGTTTATTTCAAGCAACAGGAGTTACTTAAAAAATCCGGACCTATATAATAAACACCTTACAGGCTAACATATACCTACATATTATAAAAATAATCTTAACTAACACAATTTGGGCTGAGATTTTCGTGACAGCGTCGCTTCCCAGTAGCGTCAGAAAACCAGCCCCTAAATGGGAATGCATGGGTTAATTATATCGCAGGGCGGTGTCCATTGTTTATTGTAGTGTTATTACTTACTGTAGTGCTCTCGGCATCTAACGTTATAGAAAGTCATAATATTATATTTCTTTGGTTCCGTACCGAGTATTCGATGGGACCCTATTACAATTTTTTTATGACCTGTTTATGCTTTTTATCTTCAGTATCATAATAAAGGTTAGGTATGGTGACATTTACCTATACATTTGGCATGCAGTTGCGATTGCAGTCCCCCGCCCGGGCGATGGTTCGTGTCGCGCACTCCGCAGCCCGCCTCAGCCTGTCGGGGCCCTCCCGCGCAGTCACCGGGGCGAGGCAGGTCTCGGCGGCCGGGGAGCGTCCCCCGCCCGGGCGATGGTTCGTGTCGCGCACTGCGCAGCCCGCCTCAGCCTGTCGGGGCCCTCCCGCGCAGTCACCGGGGCGAGGCAGGTCTCGGCGGCCGGGGAGCGTCCCCCGCCCGGGCGATGGTTCGTGTCGCGCACTGCGCAGCCCGCCTCAGCCTGTCGGGGCCCTCCCGCGCAGTCACCGGGGCGAGGCAGGTCTCGGCGGCCGGGGAGCGTCCCCCGCCCGGGCGATGGTTCGTGTCGCGCACTGCGCAGCCCGCCTCAGCCTGTCGGGGCCCTCCCGCGCAATCACCGGGGCGAGGCAGGTCTCGGCGGCCGGGGAGCGTCCCCCGCCCGGGCGATGGTTCGTGTCGCGCACTGCGCAGCCCGCCTCAGCCTGTCGGGGCCCTCCCGCGCAGTCACCGGGGCGAGGCAGGTCTCGGCGGCCGGGGAGCGTCCCCCGCCCGGGCGATGGTTCGTGTCGCGCACTGCGCAGCCCGCCTCAGCCTGTCGGGGCCCTCCCGCGCAGTCACCGGGGCGAGGCAGGTCTCGGCGGCCGGGGAGCGTCCCCCGCCCGGGCGATGGTTCGTGTCGCGCACTGCGCAGCCCGCCTCAGCCTGTCGGGGCCCTCCCGCGCAGTCACCGGGGCGAGGCAGGTCTCGGCGGCCGGGGAGCGTCCCCCGCCCGGGCGATGGTTCGTGTCGCGCACTCCGCAGCCCGCCTCAGCCTGTCGGGGCCCTCCCGCGCAGTCACCGGGGCGAGGCAGGTCTCGGCGGCCGGGGAGCGTCCCCCGCCCGGGCGATGGTTCGTGTCGCGCACTGCGCAGCCCGCCTCAGCCTGTCGGGGCCCTCCCGCCCGAGGGGGCGGCGGGGGCGGCGGGGGCGCGCGCGGCCTGTACCCGGACACCGCCGGGGAGCTGGCTGGAGATCTTGTGAAATGCTTCCCACCTCTGCGGCTTCGGGTCTCTGTGGGTCACCATCATATTTATATATTTTGTGTTATTTAAAATATTAAGAGGAATAGAAAGAGTCTCGTGGCGATGGTATCTAACAATCCTACCTCCCGCCTGCTCCATTGGCGTGAAGTGATCTAAGCACGGTACCGTGGTGGTACTCTACCAATACATGCACGGTTACACATATGTTTCCGTGCGGTGATTTTAAAGTAGTGATACAGACGAATAAAAAAAGTTTAATATGTTTACTTACCTATACATTTGGTATGGTGATATTACAGCAGCTGCTTTATCTTTATCCGGTTTTCGTTTCTTTTCTTATTGAGATGAGGTGCATTTGAGGGTGTTATTCTGTAACATTTCGTATGTATTCTATTAAAACAGGATTATAAGCATTTCTCTATATAATTATCCAAAACTTTCAGAGCGCGTAGGTACTGTGCCATCGATCGTAGTTGCCATTTCTTGCGGTAATAGTTTTACTATTGAATCTACATGTTATATATCTATTTGACACTGCCTTTTCTAATAGTGAAGTCACTGCCCGACGGTGCCGGCAAGGCGATGGAAACCACCGGAAACTTTTAATCAGTTTCCTTCACTATATAATAACGTCTGCACAGCCGAACACTGATCGCACCGTAAATTAGATAATTAGTACAACACGAGTAGGTAGTTACACTGACTTGAATATCCGCGTACTCCCGTTAAGACACAGCCTGCGCTATTCAACGTATGTCACCTCGGAGCGGCCGTATAGCGAGCACATGTCGTTTTCATAGAGTAGAATTTGAATCCCTAGAAGTATTCCACGCTGCGAACGTTGTAAGTACCTATTTCGAGTCGCGGCGCGACGTGCGCTCGCGTCGCCAGCTGCGTGTACACTGATCGCAGCGCCGCGGCCCGCGCGGCGCGTGAGCCGAGCTCCGCGCCGGACTGCACTTGTTGATGTTGGGGTTCCGCGCGCTCAAATGCACGTAAACTTAAGGTTCCGCATAACATTATTAGTTGTAGTTTTTACGTTACTATTTATTAATTCGTTTTATTACTTATATAAGGTGACTGCGCTGTCGCAACGTCACAACTGACCTGTCAGTTTCCTTTGGATTCCTGTAGGTCCATGGTTCACACTCGCCCACCGTCGGGCTGAACCTAACCCGTCTGTGGTTCGCTCATTTGTCGCCGCGCAGCTCTGCATCATCCACCATCGCTTCTTGTCGGCTCGTATGTTTTTTCTGTAACATAACACTCGAGTTTCTTAATATTTGACCGCCCAAGATTCGCAAGTAGGTAATATTATAACTTATTGAAGGATCGATGACGATATTCTTTGCATCATATCTATAGACAGGTAACCTTTAAAAAAAACAATAGACTTCAAACTATTATGGGACCACCTTTAGAGTAGGTATATATATAGAGAAAAAAAGTGTTTTAGTTTAAGAATACCGTACCCGAATTCTGCTTAGCGGGACCTGTATTTTTATTAATAAACCTATGCAATCTGTTTGTCTGTCCAATCTAATTATGACTTTTATCTTCCGAGCCAGTCAATGCAGTCAAATCGTCATCATAGTATTTTTTTTTTATAAAACACAAGTTATATTTACCTAAACGTTTGCCAACAGCAACAACAGGGTTCCGCTACTGCTCTCTGCTGATCCGTTTCAGTTTATTTTCTTCCAAGATGTGGTAAACTCGTTCTAAATTTTCTGTAAAAGTACGTTTCTGTTAACTTGATTGTATTTTTACTCTAATGCAGCCGTCTTCCAGACCACCCGAGGGGTGCGGCTTCAGATCCGTTTTTTTTAACGTGGTTTCCCCAGTAGGCCTAGTCCACGTATTATAAATATTTTTTTATTATTTATTTATACAATATAATACTCGTATTTATTTGTAATAGTGTGGTGATTTAAATTATACTTTTTACCAAACGTAAATAAATATAAATCATAAATAATAGAACGATTAAACAATGTAGGTACTCATTCAATAATAAAATGTTTATAGGTTGGCTTTAGTCTCATCGTAAGTTTGCAATTTGGTACACTTGCATGGGAGGGTTTTTTTTGTAACCTCTCTTTCCAGGGCATAAAATGCCGGTACTTTGTATGCGTGCTACACCGAAGGTTCAAAAGCCAAACCAACAGATAATGCAAAGAGTATTTTTACTATACATTAATTGTTTAATCGATTACATTGATAGAATGTAAATATAGGTATGTATTATTAAATTATACATTATACAATATTAGGAGTAAAGCGATTAATCAATGTAGGTACTCATTAATAAAATATTTATAGGTTGGCTTTAGACTCATTGTAAGTTTGCAATTTGGTACACTTGCATGGGAGGGTTTTTTTTGTAACCTCTCTTTCCAGGGCATAAAATGCCGGTACTTTGTATGCGTGCTACACAGAAGGTTCAAAAGCCAAACCAACAGATAATGCAAAGAGTATTTTTACTATACATTAATTGTTTAATCGATTACATTGATAGAATGTAAATATAGGGTATGTATTATTAAATTATACATTATACAATATTAGGAGTAAAGCGATTAATCAATGTAGGTACTCATTAATAAAATATTTATAGGTTGGCTTTAGACTCATTGTAAGTTTGCAATTTGGTACACTTTCATGGGAGGGTTTTTTTTGTAACCTCTCTCTCCAGGGCATAAAATGCCGGTACTTTGTATGCGTGCTACACAGAAGATTCAAAAGCCAAACCAACAGATAATGCAAAGAGTATTTTTACTATACATTAATTGTTTAATCGATTACATTGATAGAATGTAAATATAGGTACTGTTACAATAATAGTTTTTTTTTTTTTTTTTAATATTGTCTATTGATTTAGTGATTATTAATAAATTAAACACTATACAATATTAGGAGTAAAGCGATTAAACAATGTAGGTAAACTAATCAATAATAAAATGATAACAGGCCGGCTTTAGACTCATCGTAAGTTTGCATTTTGGCACATTTCCATGGGAGGGCTTTTATTTGAAACCTCTCTTTCCAGGGCATAAAATGCTGATACCTCGTATGCGTGCTACACCGAAGAGTCAAAAGCCAACCAGAAGAAAATGCAAAAAGTATTTAATTCATGATTCAATTGTTTAATCGATTACAATAATAGACACACTTGCTCAGATTATGTTGTAAAATATTCAAGCCATGGATAAACATAATATGCATAGTAGGTACTTAAATATTTATTTATTGCAACAACTCGGGTATTATTTTATTGATCGCCAAGGGATAACCATTTATAATGCGATCTGCGTGCAATAGTATTTTGATATTACGCCTTTCTCGCACGCGACCTAAGGCCACATACAACTGTCCATGGCTGAAAACGTCAGATCTGAGATCTAATCCCACGCGACCTATGGTCTGACCTTGACTTTTGTGTATAGTCATCGCATAACAGATTTGAAGCGGAAATTGACGCCGAGACATTTGCAATGGACTGTTTCGTTCCATTGGCGTTTTAAATATAATGCGGGGAATCAAATACTCTTCATGTCCACCAGCTTTTCGAACAGTAATCAAGCGCTGCGAAGTCGCTACTACGATTACTTTAGTGCCGTTAACTAATCCATCGGAAAAACTTAAATTCCTCATAATCATGCATACGCAGCCTTCTTTTAACTGGAGATCGAAATCTGGAACTCCGGGGGGTTGTAGTTTATTTAAAACGTCGGGTCCCAAGAATAACTGATCTGTGTTTTGATCTTTCTCTATTTTGTCGTACGAATAGAAATGCATAATATCACCAGGAACACGTTCTAATATTGTAGAATTAATTTGTCGAACGGCATCATTGCGTGTACACAGAATGGCTCTGTGAGTACAGACATCGGGTTCCTCTAGTACCAATCCAAACACAAAATCGATGAGTTCATTTACATCCGATACCAGATCTATCGACTCCAAAGAGACCAACTGTTGAACGTGGCCATTCATTTGCAACGGTATTGTGGGTAGTTTGTTTGAGCCCAATTTCAGCAAGAACTCTGCATACTCGGGATCGTCTATGCAGCGCTGAGAAGTCATGAGTGAAAATGTTTTTAATTTTCCCCAAATTGGTGACATTTTGACGGAACTGTTGTAGATGTCAGAATTTGATTTGGCATTTGGAACGACGGGCGGTATTTGTCGAAAATCGCCGGCAAATATGATAATTTTACCACCAAACATTTTACTCGAGCTCATCAAATCGCGCAACGATCTGTCCAAAAGGTGGATTAGAAACTTGTGCGCCATCGGTGCCTCGTCGTATATTATGACGTCAGCATGAAATATTAATTCAGCACGTTGGGTGTGATTTGTCATGTTCCAATAATCGCAATCGTCTAATACATTTAATGGCAACTTAAACATCGAATGCGCTGTAATGCCGCCTTCGTGGTTTTGAGCCGCGATCGCCGAACTCGCCGTGCACAAAACAATTCCATTCAAATTACCACGCACGTGAGCGGTGATCACATTCAAAAGTAACGTTTTACCTGTTCCTGCAGGACCGTCTACAAATATTGCGCATGTGTTCGATTCGCGGCACTGCTTGTCAACGCAAAGTTGTTCAATATAGTTGAATACGGCGCGTTGTTCCGACGACAGTTGCGGCAACCACTCGTTTACGAATGTTTTCTGTGTGGCCGCACTGTACTCGATGCGCTCTCTGCCCAGTTCGGTGGAATCGTCTTCAACTTCGGGAAGACCTTGTTGTTGGAGCGTCATGCCATGTTTCTGTAAAAGCCTTTTGATTAGTATTAAACACAAATTGTACGCTTTTTCCTCTTCGTTTGGCATTCTATGCAAAATATCTTCACTGAGTTGTTTTTTAAACTTTCCCCATAGTTCCCCGATGGGGGCACCTACAAATGCCAACATAACGAAGAACCTGCGCAACCTGTGCCCAGTGAAATAGATGCTCGCTTCCTCTAAAGCTAGAACGTATTCATTGTCATCGTCCGCGAGTCCCACAGCTCTGGCGGCTGCCTGGAACGTTGTGCAATCGGAACCGCCGAGTCCCTGGAGATCCTCATAACTTCGGCACGGGAAGAAATTTAACAGCAGTCGCAGGTAAAATTGTTCACCTCTGTTAGGTGCGACCCAAAACAGACGCGCGACCATTTCACCTCTCTGTCGAGGCGTAACAAATTTGCCATTTTCCGTCTCATAAATTTGGACCTTTTTAGTCTTTGGTCGTTTTGTGTGTACTATGAATTTTTCGTAAAAATCTACATATTTTAAATTGTCAAATTCCACACCACGCGGCCGTTTAAAATATGTAATTAAATCCGAGCCACCGCGAGTTATCGCGTCATCGACGTTATCGGGTCTAAAGTAAACAGTCTGTCGGTCTTTGAGATGAACCGACAGCTGTTTTACATTGGGTTCACGAGCGGTGACATCAAATTCGAGAACCCTCCAAGCCGCCTCGCTCGATCCGAGATATCTTTTGGTCACATAATCTTCTATTTCATTCTGTTCTTCGGGAACTACGACGGCAACACGCGCCTCGTCGGGACCCTTGGTTATGTATTTAAACAAATATTTTATGACGCTTCGCTGCGATGAAATTTCAACATTTATATGTGCATCATATTTCAACAAAAGAGCCGCATTGTATGGAACGACCCACAAATCGTTGATTTTGACATCTCTTTTACGGTATTGCATCACTGCTTCGTTTTTGCTGTTGCGGCGCAAATGAGTGAAACCTTGTTCATCGGTGAAAGTGACATCAGTATCAGGTTTCGGAAAACGTTTGCTACATCTGCCCGTTTCTTTGTCGTAACATGGCAAGTTATCCCTTTCAGGACCGCACGGTCCGTGAATCATGTGTTCGATAACTGCCTTATGTAATTTACCTCCAGCTTCCGATGGGTCGGGTATGTCGGCGCGACACACTTTATCTATATCCACATTTTCAACAGGACCTCCCCCTGCAACTCTGAAGCATATGTGTGCGTGCGGCAATCCCCTTTTCTGAAATTCAATCACGTGCGTCATATATTCGACTTTACCGAACCAAAGCCCGGAACGCAGGTCACGAAGTAGAGCAGCCAAACGTAACTCGAAAACTCGTGCGCAAATTAAGGGATGGCCGCGTCGATCCTTAGGCATTGTATTCTTTATTTCGGGCCATTTCGGATTGCAAGTGAACGTAATGAAATAAGAAGGTGGTCCCAACCTATTCACCAATGCCATACAATCCTGAAACTTCTGTCGCATGTAACGCGGACTACCGGTGAAAGTGTTCGGCAAGTAAATACGCCCCGGTACAACACCCTCTGCAGCGATGGTTTCATCATTTAACAATTCTTGGAGTGGTGCGGCTCTGATGGCGTTGCTTCTGTCTCGAGTTTGCATTTGTGTCAAATATCGCAGACGTTCCTCAACTATTCTACAATAGTTGTCCACTAACCACTCCTCTGACAAACGTCCAAAAGCACTAAATCTGTCATCTGAAAGCAAAAGACATCTCACATATTTTGCTTGAGTTAATTTTTTGCCATTATTGTCAAGTTTCCCGGGGTACCAACCCGGATTGCCCTCAGGATATAAAAGCGGGTATTGAAAACTTTCATACAAAGGATGCATGATATCGACAGTATGCGGTTTCCGATCACCGATTTTCCATATAGCTATGGAACGTGGGACGTACTGTTCGTTAGTTGTGTTAATTATGGCAGAAATTTCTCCACCCACGGGGTGATCGCCCAAAATATTACCGTGAGTGGCGCGAGAAGTTTTCTCAAATTGTATGAAAGCTTTTTCGGATTCTACTTTGCTTAATTGTCTGAAACATTCTATATATGGGTTTACATTGTGTAAATAGTTCGTGATGGACCTTATCACTACTAAATCTAAACTTCGCTCAGCTGCCAGGTGCTCTCGTTCGTTGTTATCGTTTATGTATAACCCAATGTTATTTGTAGACTTATTATACGCCAAGTCAAAAACGCGATGATACACGCGGCCTTGTATTTTTAAAAAGGATATTCCCTCCGGTTGGTGAAAACCGTGAGAAGTGCCTAAAGCTGAAAATGAGAATAGATTATTATAAGCTCGAGGTCTTTTTTCAAAATCGACATTTTTATAAAAATCTTCCTTTATAGGAGTAAAGTTTTGAACATTGTTGGCGCCGGATCCACAACACCATTGGATCCTTGGTATTTCCTCATCAAATAGACGCGCATGACAATGTTCGCATTTGTGTATATCCGATGATTTCAACGATGTTTTTTCCAATGAGAACGGACTAATCGCTTTCAATTCATCGCCCCGTTTCTCGCCTATCAGATTTCGCGACTTGCGTAGAGCAGCGTCTACGTTGCGACTGAATCGATTGTACTTTTGTGTTGCCTGCCGATTCACCTCGGGATGGTTCTCATTATATTTTTGAACAGCTTTGCGATGCACAGCTGGGTTTTTTTCACTGTATTTTTTTACAGATTTGCGATTTATATCTGGATTAATTTTAGTGTATTTTTTTACAGATTCGCGATTTACATCCGGTTTTTTTTGTGTATATTTTTTTACAGCTTGTTGATTAATTTCCGGTTTCTTTTTGCTATATTTTTTAACCGCATCTAGGTGTGCATTTTCTTTTATTCGTTTGCGTCCCCCCTTATTTTTAATAGGTCGACCCCTTTTTTTTGTATTCGTCGATGGTTTGTTTTCATCGGATTCTAATCGATCGAGTACAACTACAGGTTTTAAATGAGTCAGTTTAAAATCATCTACTCTCTCAATTACTACCACCGGTTTTTTACTTGAAATCGTTTTCATATTTTCTGTTTGCGCGTCTGTTGATTTAGCACCAGTGGTAATTGTTTTTGTTATATATTTTTTTACTACCTCTGCATACGACGGTAATGAGGTCAGAATGGAGACAGACACGTTGCTACTGTCTTGACTCACAATTGATTGTGTTGGAATGTCGGAGGATACCTTGTCCCTTATCATCAGGTCTGTCAAGACAGCGGGTGACCGTAATATATCGAAAGTAGTCACCGAACTTTGACTATATTCGCTACGATCGGGCACTGCACTTCTTACCTTACCTCCAGATACCGAGCTTTTGCTGCCCTGAGTGGTAATTGTTTTAGTTAGATATTTTTTTACTACCTCTGCATACGACGGTACCGAGTACAGAACGGAGACAGACACGTTACTGTCTTGACTCACATTTGATTGTGTTGGAATGTCGGAGGATGCCGTGTCCCTTATCATCAGGTCTGTCAAGACAGCGGGTGACCGCCGTAATATTTCGAAAGTAGTCACCGAACTTTGACTATATTCGCTACGATCGGACACTGCACTTCCTACCTTACCACCAGATACCGAGCTCCTACTGGCCTGAGTGCGATCTTGACTGGGCGGTGTGGCAGTAATCGACGGACGGGTAATTTCATTGACACTCACTACTCTAATTTTACCAATTTCCAATTCCTCACCGTATCGTAGTTGGTATGAGATTAGCGAATTTGCTAAGGAATTTAAATCATTGAATTCAAAAACCCTCGCGACACCAGTTTCACTGGTTTTATTATTATTATCAACTGCATGGCTATTAAAGAGGTAATATTTTGTAACATTACGCGTATGTGTCGAGTTTTGTTCGTCGTCTGTTGCATAGGTGTGAGTATAACGCCAGAAAGATACTGTATAGCCCCCGCCAATAAACACAGCACCGTCTTTGTCATTATCCCAATCTGATTTGAAAACTTCTAATTTTAAATCGGATTCTAATTGTTTCGTTGCCTTCTGGATTTCTTCTTCTGAATTATTTATTGGATAGTTTCCATTACATACCCAGCCATGCTCGATGTTAACCTTTTTTTGTCCCACAGTTATTTCATTGGGTAAATTTTCGTAAGTCAAAAATCTAGATACTACATGTGATGGCAAATGCGGTTCTAACAGCATGTAAAGGTCATCACCAGCTTGCATAACAAAATCAAAATTGTGCTGAGAAATGGTAGACCTTTGTTTTTCTATTGACGAAACGATCAGGGACATCGATGCCATGGCTGTGCACTGCCTACCTTTACCTTTAAATTTAGCATCTCCCTGGTGCGTATTACCTAAAATAGAAATACACGTGACAACAAATTGTCTTTATAGTTTATTATCCCAAATGATAATTACAATAATAACTTACCAAAAGCAATGCAGCGAGTATCAGCGGCCCTGGTAGCGGTGGCGGCAGCGGTGAGGGCAGGATTGGTCTTTCCTGAATTATTTTTTATCTGAAATTGTTATTGTACGTTAGTTAGTTTTTTTTTCTAATAACATTCACTTAGTTATGTATTCTATTTAAATTGATGGACATAACATTTTACACAGCATCATCTAGACTATAAGTAAAGCTTGTAGGTACTCTGGGCCTACCCAGAGTACCTACCTATACCTATATAAGATAACTTAACTTATGTATGTATGTACTTATCATTGTAAACAATTTTTACTATGGAGGAAACTTCGAAATTGCGAAATAAAACAGCAGTTCCATGCAAAAAATAAAAATAAAAAAAAACCATTGACCTGAACAAAATGTATGGAACATATGTTTTTATCCGCAATTTCAAGGTTGGCCCTATAGTAAAATTTATTCATAATGATAAGTAAGTACCTATTACCTACATACATGCCATTCAATATTATTGAACCATTTTGTTACACATTGTATAGCAAATATTAAACTAAACTATATACTGACTAACCCGTCACGGGGGGGTTGCGCCCCCCCTACCTCACCCGCCGCCGAAATCCGAACGAGATGCTATGAAAACTTAAGAATTACTCGTCTTTTACGTAATCATAGGCTTAGATTTATATACCAACAACTGAAAGCTCTTGAACTGTACTCTATGTAAAATAAGTTGTAATGAATGTATTTACTTACTAATAAAACATTTTCTATCAACAAACATTTTGTTTTGTTTTTCTCCGCCCTTCGCCCACTTTTAGACACAAAATATTATCTTATCATAATTATTTCACATGAACACCACTATCAAAACATTCTCTGATGTTTGCTCAACACTTTCACATAAAATTATTAGCGAATTCATCCACAAAACTATACTTTTTAGCAAAAACATACGACGTAAAAAACCGAGCGACCGTTAGCAATTTGCGCGGCAATTACACTGCAAGCCGGGTGACCTCGAGCTGCCGAAGTCGACAGAAAAAGTGACTTGGAAAAAATATTGTTTACATGAATTCGTGTTGTTTGCGAAATAATTTTGCTTTTTATTACGTTACACGTTTTTGTTGACAGAAAACGTCTAATTGGTACATAAGTCTTATTAGATAATAATTATATACCCTAATTAGATTTATAGATAGGTATATAGCCAAAATATTTAGAAATCGGGTTCTATGAGAAAAGAAATAGTATAATAAATAATACACGTAGGTAGTAAAGATAATTAATAATAGTGACTTACTAAGCGCAATCCAGGGCAGGGGGATGACAATTTTGTTTTTTTTTCCGAAGTTTCGGCGACGGCAACGGGAGACTGCCTCTTCATCTGAAATTGTTATTTTACGTTAGTTTGGTTTTACTCATAACGTTCACTGTATAAGTGTTCGATTTAATTTTAATGGTGGACAGGACATTTTAAACAGCACAGTCTATGAGTATCAGATAACTTTAAGTAGGTATTTAATTATACATAAGTACATTTAAAACACCCAGACACAGCGCAGCGACGCAGCGGCGGTGGATCATCTCAATTCGATAAGTACCTACATGGACATGAAGCGTGATTGGCTGGACGTGCGAGATCGGCTCTTTGCACTATTAGATATTTACCTACTTATAGTTTAATTACTGCTTCACGCGCGGTTCGTGCGTTTTTGTGCAGTGGTAGGGCTCTATTGCAGAATCCGCCTTGGGAAATACCACAATTTTGCCAGTTATTCAAGCAGTAGCGTGCAAGTATTATCTACTGTGTTTCGGTTTAAACGTCATTGTTGCCAGAGAAATTATTGGGCATAAAGAGATTTGATATCTAATGTCTCAAGGTGATGAGTGCAATGTAATGCGGCGCAGGATTTTGTTCGTAAATTCACAATTCTGACACTGCAATCCTTATGGGCAGGCGTGATGCCTAACACCAGGCGAACATCTAGCTCGTCTTGTCACTCAAGTCCAAAAAAAACCCAGAGTTGGTACTTACATTCACAAAAAAAAACTTTTTGCGGCTGCGGGGGTGGTGGTGAAGGTGGTGATGATGCCGGTGGTGAAGGTGGTGATGGTGAAGGTGGTGATGGTGCCGGTGGTGAAGGTGGTGATGATGATGCCGGCGGCGCTGGTCGAGGTGGTGAAGGTGGTGATGATGATGCCGGCGGCGCTGGTCGAGGTGGTGCTGACGATGGTGATGGCAGCGTCGTGTCTCGGGGTACTCTGGGGTTGATGAAACAAGATGGCTGACACAAAGCTTACAAAAGACACGGATCTCCGAGTTGTAGAACCGAGAAAAGTATAAAATACCTATTATATAATGAATAAGCATCTAGGTCTTAGCATCTTGGGGATGGGGACAGGCCAGAGGGGCCAGAGCTCCCCATCCCCAACGGCCGAAGTGGCAGGCGGCGGGGCCACTCACCTGACCCGCCGCATGGAGGCCGGGGCGTTGGACGTGGGGCCGGCCGGCGCCCATCTCGCTGGCATGGCCTCCGAGGTGGATGCACGATGTGTCTGGGTGTTCGGACACATCGTCATCGGTGCGGGAGGAGCTTTGGCTCCCCGCGGTGGGCCCGAAAGGGTGGCGCCGTCGAGGTCGCGGATGAATGCGAGAGCGTACCCGTGACCTCGACAATAGGCGCAGTGTGGGAACACCGTGGGGTTTTTAGTCGGTAGGGGTGCCATCGAGTCTCACTCTGGCATCGAGTCCGACATAACCCTCCTGCGCCCTGGCTGAAATGCACTTACGCATGCCCATGCGTAAGTGCATTTCCCAACGTAAAAAAAAAAAAAAAAGGTCTTAGCATCTTAGGTACCTACATAAAACTATTTCCCATCCCATTACATACACACAGGTACATTAAGTACCTGGGAAACGCTTGAATTTTTTATTTAAGTAGTATCTCTACTTTATCTACGTACAAACTTTCTATGAAATAAGTTATGAAAAATAAAATAACACTATCTATCGTCATAAGATAATTAAATACCTGTACCTATCTTTCAATTTAGGTACATAGCTACTAAAACACATCGTATTGTACATACCTATTCAAAGGAAGAAATCTCATTTTCGAAAACTAAAACACAACACCAAGCACCTAATCAAAGCGTCATGGCGCCATAAAAAGTTTCGTAGCACTGCACTTTGGTTTTAAAAACACGAAAACGATTAAAACAAGATGTAATATCACTAACCTTTCACGTTCTTCTTGTTTTTGGTACAAAACTGCACAAATATAAGAAATTAACACTGTACAGATGATTTTTAATAAATATTTTATAATAATTACGCACGAAACTTACCAAGTTAATTGTAATGTGAAGGAAAAAGCAACAAACGGATACAGTTATTTGTGAATTTTTGGCCGGCAATTTTCATTTCCGGTTTAGTAATAATTTTTATTAATATAATATGTAGTCTTCAAGCGTTAAATAATATTACTATTAATTAAATTATTAATTATTATTATATAAATCTTTATATTCTTACCTTGAAAATAACATTTTAATGAATTTCTACAAAAAAGAGGTGAAATTGCTATAGTACTACTTCACAGCCGCCAATCGAATCAGTTTTTGTTTTTTTTTCAACGTTAAAAGCAGAGTTGCCAGTAATACGCTAATAGGAACAATTTGATTTGAAGAAAAAAAAATATCCTTTTATCTTTGTATAAATCAAAATAATTATTATACAATCTATAACAAAAATATTCAACAATACGGGTATGTATGTTTTTCATCATTAAGAACAACTTTTACTATGGAGCCAACATAGCGAAAAAAAATTCATTGATCTTGGACAAACCAATGTAACTTGACGTGGTCTTAACATTCAGTTATAGTATCCTATTCCGCAAAAGTAGAAACCTTTCCGTTTGAGTTGTGAACTGGCGGGGTTTCACAATATCCGTCCCACTCATCTACATTAAGGATGACAGAGACGGAGAATGTGTATCCGAACGGAAAGCATTCCGATTGAGTTGTGAATACTCCTGCTAATCTGTTTTATTATGGATTCACATGAAGACTATGAGAATATAAAAAACAATAAGCCACCTTTAATTGACCACATACTTTTTAATTATTATTTTCACACAAATAGCAGGAGCAGGGCAGATCTACATCATCATCGGAAAACTACAGAAATTATATAAATTTAGACGATATTTTTTTTTAGCGTAAAGCCATTTTATTGTTAATTTAATTAATTAATTTATTTAATAAACATACAAAACAGAATGCAATAATTTAAAGCTATCTCATAAATTACATTTTAAGGATTAGTTTTTTTTTTTTTTTTTTGGTATATTCACGTAATAAGTAACTATAATAAATATTATTTAGAGGTCAAATTGATTGATTATTACTTACAATATTTAATCTAACTGTGCCTTTTTTTTAGAATTTGATGTGGTTTTTTGTTATCCATTATATGGCAGCACTTTTCAAAGCAAACTTTCGTGTCTTAAATCTAAGTCAAATTAATATTTTTTTATTCATGTTTTACGACATAAAATGTTGTTTAAATTATTATTATTCATATAGTATTGTATAATATTTGATAGTATTCATTTTAACTATAGTCATATTGCTTATGAAGTTATTAAATTCATATTATTAAAAATAATGGTAAATCAATCATGCGGAAAACTATTTCAATTATTTTTTTTGGCAAGATACTTAGCGCGTGAATCCAATTCATTACATTTAAGCCAAAAAAAATGGGATGTTATGTGAAAAACCTTAAGACTCGGTTATTTATTACTTTTCAAAACTTGTGTTTTGTTTAAATGTGTGTGTATGATTATTACATCAGGGACGTTTTGGATTGAATTGAATTATGTTCGTGGTTTGTTGCTAATCTTACTAAAAACCTATATTATGTGAATTTTTACTAAACTCTCATGATAAAACCGTAATTAAAACATCTAAAATACTTTAAATGGCCAGTATCCATACACCGTATATGCCAAATGTTTCGAAAAAAATCATATTTTATTACGTCTATATCTATGACTACGTATCTATGATTGCTGCGTTCCGTAACGCGCTAAAAGTGATAATATCCGACCAAATTTAATAGTCACAAAATATAAGATCGAGTAATAACTGTGACCTTGGTTGGATTCGCGATATTATCACTTTTAGCGCACTACGGAACGGAACAGATGTATGTATGGTATGCTGTCAACAACTTACTTTAATTTATAACCTCTTAATGACAAGCTACAATAATACAATAATCCTCCCCCACCTATGTCCAACGGTTCCAGAGATATAAGCAATTGAAAAAAAAAAAAAAAAAGAAACAACTCAAAGTCCCCCCCTATGACATATGTCGAAGAACCCCCACCTATGTCCAACGGTTCCAGAGATATAAGCAATTGAAAAAAAAAAAAAAAAAAAAAAAAAAAAGAAAGAACTCAAAGTCCCTATGACATATGTCGAAGAACCCCCACTTATGTCCAACGGTTCCAGAGATATAAGCAATTGAAAAAAAAAAAAAAAAAAAAAGAAAGAACTCAAAGTCCCTATGACATATGTCGAAGAACCCCCACTTATGTCCAACGGTTCCAGAGATATAAGCAATTGAAAAAAAAAAAAAAAAAGAAAGAACTCAAAGTCCCCTATGACATATGTCGAAGAACCCCCACTTATGTCCAACGGTTCCAGAGATATAAGCAATTGAAAAAAAAAAAAAAAAAAAAAAAAAAAGAACTCAAAGTCCCCTATGACATATGTCGAAGAACCCCCACTTATGTCCAACGGTTCCAGGGATATAAGCGATTGAAAAAGGATTGGAAAAGGAAAGAAATCCGATACAGTGGTATATTGGACTGATTATGATGATTAATTTTAAAATACGTGAGACGCTCTCCCTATTGCAGTATACGCGCATAAGAAAATGGTGGTTCAGTCGTAGAGCGGGTAAAGTCTCGTGATTCATTAGAATAATAGAGGCTGATGCTGATAATGATAAGTTTTTTCGCGTGGGTGGGAAGCACGTGTAGCCACTTGATGGTCAGTTGAGAAAAAAAGTTAAAAAACGAATAGGAAGTATGGAAAAGGTAAAGAAATCCGATTCATAAGAATACGGGCTAAAGATGATGATGGATTTAAAAATCCGTGAGGCGCTCTCCCTATTGCAGTATGAGCGCATCTGGAAATTGTGATTCGGTCATGAAAAGGGTAAAGACTCGTTATTCATTAGAATAATAGAGGCTGATGATGATAATGATGTTTTTTTTCGCGTGGGTGGGAAGCACGTGTAGCCACTTGATGTTCAGTTGAGAAAAAAAGTTAAAAAACGAATAGGAAGTATGGAAAAGGTAAAAAAATCAGATTCATTAGAATACGGGCTAAAGATGATGATGGATTTAAAAATCCGTGAGGCGCTCTCCCTATTGCAGTAGGAGCGCATCTGGGAATGGTGGTTCAGTTGTGAAAAGGGTAAAGACTCGTTATTCATTAGAATAATAGAGGCTGATGATGATAATGATAAGTTTTTCGCGTGGGTGGGAATCACGTGTAGCCACTTGATGTTCAGTTGAGAAAAAAAGGTAAAAAACCGAAGAGGGAGTATGGAAAAGGTAAAGAAATCAGATTCATTAGGATATAGGCTGATGATGATGATGGATTTAAAAATCCGTGAGGCGCTCTCCCTATTGCAGTATAAGCGCATCTGGGAATGGTGATTCGGTCGTAAAGCGGGTAGAGTCTCGTGATTCATTAGAATACTGGAGGCTGATGATGATAATGATGACTTTTCCGCTTGAACGCGTGTGAGTGCACGCCCTTGTCCACACTGCTCGGCCTTGCGGCCTCGCAGTGTGGGGCTCGGCCAAGGGCCTCGCCGGCGTGAGGCTCGGCCTACGGCCTCGCTAGTTTGAGGCTCGGCCTACGGCCTCGCCACGTAGGCTCGGCCAAAGGCCTCGCTAGAATGACGATATATTGCCTTTGGGTGGGATGAAAGGTACGTCGTTCACACTGCTCGGCCTTTCGGCCTCGCAGTGAGAGGCTCGGCCTGCGGCCTCGCCGACGACGTAGGCTCGGCCTTCGGCCTCGCTAGTTTGAGGCTCGGCCTAGGGCCTCGCCATCGTTAGCTCGGCCTACGGCCTCGCTTGGTTGAGGCTCGGCCTACGGCCTCGCTAGAATGACGATATATTGCCTTTGGGTGGGATGAAAGGTACGTCGTTCACACTGCTCGGCCTTTCGGCCTCGCAGTGTGAGGCTCGGCCTACGGCCTCGCCGACGACGTAGGCTCGGCCTTCGGCCTCGCTAGTTTGAGGCTCGGCCTAGGGCCTCGCCAACGTTATAGCTCGGCCTTCGGCCTCGCACGCTCGGCCTGCGGCCTCGCCGGCCACAGCTCGGCCTTCGGCCTCGCATTACGGTATTGGCCTTTGACCTTTGCCTTTTGGCCTTTGACTTTGACCTTGACTTTGATTCAGCTCGAGGTCACGACCAACTTTAGTTCGAGGACCCCCTACCTAGGTCGAACCGTTGTCGAGTTATGACCGTTTCAAGTTTGTATGACTATTTTTTTTTTGTATGGGACCCGGTTTTTTTTTCGATTTTCCAGAAGGATCCCAGGGTTCTAGGAGGAATTTGTTCGAGAACATCGACCCTACCCCCTACCGTTTCCGAGATCCCATGGGGGTCGGGGACCGGGAGACGATTTTTTGGGGATTTCAGATTTTTCCCGGGGGCCGTGGAACACCCCCTACATATCCCCATTTTTAGTTTTCCCCCCGAGATCCCCCTTTTATGAGATCAGTTTCTGTCAGTGAGTGAGTGAGTCAGTGGTATTGGAACTTTATATAGTATAACTAGTATTTCGCGTGGGTGCGCGGGCCGCGAGCGGCCCGCGGGGGGGGGTGTGTACCCACTTGGGTGCATTCATAATTTAAGGTCACAGTTAAAAAAAAAAGGTAAAAAACCGAAGAGGGAGTATGGAAAAGGTAAAGAAATCAGATTCATTAGGATATAGGCTGATGATGATGATGATTTTTTCGCGTGGGTGGGAAGCGCGTGTAGCCACTTGAGGTTCAGTTGAGAAAAAAAGTTATAAAACGAAGAGGGAGTATGGAAAAGGTAAAGAAATCCGATACAGGACGATATATGGCTGATGATGATGATGAATTTAAAAATCCGTGAGGCGCTCTCCCTATTGCAGTAGGAGCGCATCTGGAAATGGTGATTCGGTCGTAAAGCGGGTAGTAAAGAAATCAGATTCATTAGGATATAGGCTGATGATGATGATGGATTTAAAAATCCGTGAGGCGCTCTCCCTATTGCAGTATGAGCGCATCTGGGAATGGTGGTTCAGTCGTAGAGCGGGTAGAGTCTCGTGATTCATTAGAATAATGGAGGCTGATGATGATAATGATGACTTTTCCGCTTGGACGCGTGTGAGTGCACGCCCTCTTCCACACTGCTCGGCCTGGCGGCCTCGCAGTGTGGGGCTCGGCCTACGGCCTCGCCGGCGTGAGGCTCGGCCTACGGCCTCGCTAGTTTGAGGCTCGGCCTACGGCCTCGCCACGTAGGCTCGGCCAAAGGCCTCGCTAGAATGACGATATTGCCTTTGGGTGGGATGAAAGGTACGTCGTTCACACTGCTCGGCCTTTCGGCCTCGCAGTGTGAGGCTCGGCCTGCGGCCTCGCCGACGACGTAGGCTCGGCCTTCGGCCTCGCTAGTTTGAGGCTCGGCCTAGGGCCTCGCCATCGTTAGCTCGGCCTACGGCCTCGCTTGGTTGAGGCTCGGCCTACGGCCTCGCTAGAATGACGCTATATTGATTTTGGGTGGGACGAAAGGTACGTCGTTCACACTGCTCGGCCTTTCGGCCTCGCAGTGTGAGGCTCGGCCTACGGCCTCGCCGACGACGTAGGCTCGGCCTTCGGCCTCGCCATCGTTATAGCTCGGCCTTCGGCCTCGCACGCTCGGCCTGCGGCCTCGCCGGCCACAGCTCGGCCTTCGGCCTCGCATTACAGTATTGGCCTTTGACCATTGCCTTTTGGCCTTTGACTTTGATCTTGACTTTGATTCAGCTCGAGGTCACGACCAACTTTAGTTCGAGGACCCCCTACCTAGGTCGAACCGTTGTCGAGTTATGACCGTTTCAAGTTTGTATGACTATTTTTTTTTTGTATGGGACCCGGTTTTTTTTTCGATTTTCCAGAAGGATCCCAGGGTTCTAGGAGGAATTTGTTCGAGAACGTTGACCCTACCCCCTACCGTTTCCGAGATCCCATGGGGGTCGGGGACCGGGAGACGATTTTTTGGGGATTTCAGATTTTTCCCGGGGGCCGTGGAACACCCCCTACATATCCCCATTTTTAGTTTTCCCCCCGAGTTCCCCCTTTTATGAGATCAGTTTCTGTCAGTCAGTGAGTCAGTGGTATTGGAACTTTATATAGTGTAATTTGCGCACATAATGAAACTGCATTTATTTCGTATTTACTATGCAATAAAGTATGTTTTTGGACTTGGGTATGTCCTAAAACTGCATCCAGAACCACCGGCGGACGGACAGTAGCGTCCTCTCGGTTAACGGTTGTGAGCATTCAGTGATCCCCAAGCCGCCTGTGCCAAGCGTGGGGATTATGGCAACCCCTCCCTATTAAGGGGGCCTTTGTCCAGCATTGGCTGATGATGAAAGTATGTTTACATGCCTGCTGGACGAAAGTGGTTACTTTCACCCTTACGTGGGGCGAAGGTATCACTTCCTCCCCGCAGCGACACGTTAAATCGTATGCACACCACAGGAGCAAGTAAAGAAGCCCCAAATATCATGTTTGTCACACTAGGCTTCGCCACGGGCGACAACATACGTGAGATCTTAGAAATTCTTTAATTTTGCTCCCTAGGTGTGCAATCTACTATTAACGTCGTATTATGGCTGACGTCTTAATGTGAATAGTATGTTTATAAAATACTTTACATAGTATTTAGATTTGGTTGAATGCCACGAATAATGAACAAATTTTGTGTCTACGTTGATCAGTTTGAAATTAATAAATTTCGTGTATTTATATAGGTACATTTTGATCGAATATTATTTAACATTAAGCGGTGAAACACTAACTAATACCGCTACATTATGCATTCAGTTGGGTACATTAGATAAATACTAGAATCATCAGCAGACTTGTCCTGTCAATTAAATGTATTTATTCCAGAGTTACTTATCTTGTTTTTGTGAGGTTATGAGAAGATCTCTAGTCGTTATGCTCGTTTCTTACGTTGGTATATCATATGATCAGACATTGTTATGAACGATAATGACAATAAATTGAGAAATGAATGTTTTAAAACTTTAGCATATTACTAGTGTTTTATTCTAATGCCGTCTATATGATATACTTTTACTTGCCTTTCATCAGAATAAAATTAATTAGTCGACTAATAGAAAACGAACAAATGAACAAATAAGTTACTTTCACATTTGAGAGAATTCAAGCGAATCGAAGTGACCTTGTAAAATCACATTAGAATTATTAGTAAATTTTTTTTATTATTACTCTCATCATCTTCCAGTTATTTTGACTTAAAAACCAAATTTCCAATCGATTTCGATTAAATTTATAAGACAGTCTCTCTGAGATATGGCCTGCCAATCAAAAAAATAATCATGAAAATCGATTAATAATTGGCGGAGTAATCTCGCAACAAACATACAAAAAAACAGTCGAATAATATTTCAGAACCTCCTTTTTTGCGAGTGTAAGAATCAGTGTGACTTTGCGACTTAATATTGAATTTTCTATTGACTTTCTACATTATCACAACAGCAATTTTTTTATCAAAATCTTGGCGTTTATTTGGCTCTATATAAGCCTTACCATGGCATTGCCGCCAGCATGCTGGGTACGACTGGTTGTGGGTTTGAGCATTTGGATTGTTTCTAGACTTTCATCGGTCTGGATATTTATGTTCTTGTACAGTGCTTAAGTAGTTAGATATAACGTAGTTTGTTGCAGTCAATAACGGCGTTTATCCAAAAAAAATAAAAGTATCAAACAGTGTTAGTTCGCATACAACACGAAATATGAATTACGACCGCAGTCTGCTTCCACACTACAAGGCATAAAATTATATCCCGCCTGTAAACTATTTATAATATTATAATAATTCCCCGCCCCAATTATTCCGTCGGTGACAACTTTTATTGGTATATATACGATTGTTATTCTTAACCCGACTAATAAATAATACTTTTATAATATTCCTGCCTGACAATTATTATAAACAAATTCCACGTATTATGTTATGTTTTTAATAATATAATTCTGTCACTTGCAAAAGAACATTCGTGTTTACATAACATGCGTGTGGCTTTATTCTGGAGATTTGGACAGTTTTTGTCTTGATTTGGCTGAGGATTGACATTCTTGATCCTGTCATAAAAACCGTATAATATTTTCAAGCGGGTAGAGTAACCACAATACAATCATAACATAACTATGCTTTGCATATTCGTACCACATGTTATTATTTCAATAAAATGGGGAATACTTTTTTCTAACTAATAAAAACATAGATACCTACTACATTAATTAGTTACATTAATTCCGTGGGGACCGGGAGCTCATTATCTTTTCAAAAACATATCCGAGCGCCTGGTCGACGCGACGCGTGATCAAAATGCTGGCGTTTATTTGGCTCAACGCATAAGCATTGCCATCCAGCGTGGCAATGCCGCCAGCATGCTGGGTACGCTGCCGACTGGTAGTGGGTTTGAGCATTTGGATTGTCTCTACACTTTCATCGGTCTGGATACAATCCTTTTGTTTTTTGTTGTGTAGTAGGCTAAGTAGTCTTTGTAGTTTGTTGTAGTTAATAAAGGCTTATGCCTAATTAAAAAAAAATTGTTACATTGACTATATAGTATTATAATAATTATTAAAGTTCTATTATTATTAACGGGATATTTACCGTGGTTTTTTTTATACAATCAAGTGACGCGACGAGCAAGGCGTTCGTCTGGTGGTACGCGTCACACCTACCACTAACAGTAGCAGTGCTAGAATTGTGAACTTGCGAACACAATCCTGCGCCGCATTGCACTGCGCTCGTCACCCTGACATATTAGATGTTAAATCTCTTCATACCCAGTAATTTCTCTGGTAACATTGCTCTTCAAACCGGAACACAGTAATGCCTGCATACTAATGCTTGGCGGTTGAATAACTGGCAAAGGTGTGGTACTTCCCCAGGCGGACTCCGCAGTAGAGTCCTACCACTACAAATTATGTTGTGAAATGAGCTCCCAATATAAATAAATGCGCCAAAATATCGGGAGCTCATTTCACAACATATCACGGTAAATATACCGTTAATAATATAACTTTAGTAAACAACCGTGATAGTTTTTTTATAGAACAATGTTTTATAATAATTATTATCTTTGCATTAGCCTAATCTTCACAAATAAATAAATACGTATATAGCTTACTATGTTCCATAAGTAGTCTGTATCCCCTAGTAAAATACATGAGGTCTTATTCAAGTAGGCAAAGCATAATCCTGGATTTTGACACCCTTATTTGTTTGAAGTATTACTAACTTTTTTTTTTTTTCTTAGTTCTTGGCATCGCACGTTGTGCATTCTGCCAGTGTCAAGTTTATGATTTTTTTCAAGTATTGATATGAAAATCAAGTAAAATATGTCATGATAGTCAGTCAGTCACACGAAATTAGTCATAGTCGAGTCCAAGTCATGCCCTAGTAAAGTTGTGGCGACTTCACTATGAGCTTCTACGGAGTTTTGAAAACAACACAAAAAGACATGTTTCACCACATTATATCACTTGCCCACACTCGTGCATGTAACAACACTCAATGAATAAAACACCACCATTTTTAATCATTAATTCGCGAAAAAACACAAGTTTAAGAAAATAATAGAATGCAACGACATGATTTTTCCGTGTTCCCGCCAAAACTCCCTTATTAACTTTTGTTTGCTTGGTATAAAAGTCCTTTCGACTAGCTATTAAAATGTTTTGCAGCTGTTTCATAATATACGTAGGTACCTAATAAGTAGTTATAAGAAAGCTAAAAACACCTTACTATGTTTTTCCTCTTAGGCGCGGGCCACACAGATATGGCGTCAGGCGCGGACATGGCACGGGCGGCTTGCCATTCCATTCAAATTTCATACTAAACTTATTGAAATAAGGCACAAACCAAATGACGTTGACGGGCGCGTCCGCACCCAATGCACGCCTGTCGTTCGGTGTGTCCTTAATTGTGCCTTATTGCAATGTATGTATGTATGAAATCTGATTAGAGCCTGTGCCATGTCCGCGCCCGATGCCATTTCTGTGTGGCCTGCGTATTATATTTGTCAAGTCAGATCCATCATACTTGTCTAAAGTAGTAAACAATCTTGATAGGACTTTTAATCTAACATTAATTATAATTATTTTGTCCATATATTTTTTGTGGCAGTCTACGAGCCGGCTTAGACTGATGCCAGGCTGATGATGATGATGATATTGATATAGATGTTAATCATTATATAATACTAGATGTGCCCGCAATTTTACCCGCGATAGTTGTGATAAAAAGTAGCCTATGTTTATTCCGACCTATAAGCTACCTCTATACCAAATTTTATCCAAATCCATTCAGCCGTTTCAGCGTGAAGGCGTATCAAACATACTCAAACACACACCAACAAACTTTCGCATTTCTAATTATTAGATAATCGTTTCTAAAATATTCCTTTATTCTGCCTTCAATAACAATATACGTAGGCATGAGCCTAAATCTTTACATTTTATTATATGTAAGTACAACGTAAGGGAACAACTGTTTCCTTTATCCCAATTGAATAATTTCCCTTTCATCACAACTTCCAAGACTTCACGAAACCTTGCCTTTCTTGTCAGAAGAAAATATACCAACACCCCTTCAAACGTCGCGCCCAGACGAAATAAAAGGGGACCTGTTATAATCCCCAATATTCCCAACCTCTCGATCATAACCTTTCGAACCACAAAAGTGATGTAATAACGCCCGTGACGTAATAACCGCTAATCCCCTATTGTGGCGCCATCTCTTGACGGATTGCCGGCAACTGAATGGAGATTACGCCTGCGCCAGCTAGGGGGTGCTTTGTCCGTGAAGTTATTAAGGAAAACCCTATTGTGTGGTGGAATGTTCGGGATAATTTGTTTTTGGACGGATTTTCAATGAATTTGCTTTGGAAATGATTACAAAACCGAGTGTTTGTTCCAGGGATTGAATCGTGTTTTATTGAAACTTACGCAGAACATAATGCATACAATTATTTTGATAGTTCTATATCTGATCCATATATACAATAATGTCATCCACCGTCGATGAAAATTAGGAAACAGATTTCTTTTTCGCGATATCAAGGTTGGCTTGATTTCATAGTAGGTAAAGGTTGCTCAATAGGATGAGTTCAATGATACGATATTAAGCATGTATTTAATAACATCGTGCAGTAGATAGACGACGAAAATTATCGTTTTCTTAATTGCACCCAGCAACATAAACTCGTTATACAATGGAATAAATATTGGTTTCCATATCGTAGACGTCCCAAGAACGCGGTACATTTCCGCGCTGTTTTTGAATATTGTGATTATTACTTATATAAAAAACAACAACATAATAATAATATATCAATCCCATCAATAACCCCGCCCTTTCCGACAAATTACTCCGGGGTCGTCAAATATGACGCTATATTGGGCCGATCCATCATCGCCTGACATGTGACACAACTAAATAATTTACGGGTTAAACATTTCCATTCTGGGTGTTGAAACACAGGGGTAGATTAGGGGTTGTTTCTTTGGGAGATTAGCAATGTTGTGATGAATATGAATGCTAGGGTAAGTAATCATCTCAGCCAGAAGACGTCCACTGCTGGACGAAGGAGCCGCTGGAGGGGCTGGCTGCTGGTTCCTTGGAGGGTTTGCCATAATCCCCACGCTTGGCAGGCAGCTTGGGGATCGAATTCTCACCAACGTTAACCTAGAGGACGCTGCTGCCCGTCCTCCGGTGGTTCTGGATGATTTAAAACATACCCAGGTCCAAAGGTACAAGAAATAAAAGCTACTAGTGTGTGCGTGTGTGTTTGTTACATCTTCAAGCTGTAACGGCTCATAGAATTTGGGTGAATTTCAAATGAAACATGAATTCAATATGGAGATAGTTTATATCCTGGTCTAATGCGGTCTTTTCCCAGTTTAAGATACCGTAGTTTGCGTTTTTAACTACTAACACCAGGGGGGTGTCACTCCGCAGTTTAGGTATGTTCGGCTGGCGCTCCGCTCCGAGAGGACAATGCGAGGCTGAGGTCAGTGGCCGCCCGCACGCTAGCCTCGTCGCACGTAACTAAGCATATGTGATAGAGAGCGGTATATCTAGGTGAATATAGCGAGCGGTATCCAGCGCTGTGCGAGTTGAATCGCTACTTTATTGCCTAGTAAATAGAGTCCTTATTTATTTCAATTCCTTTGCGGAGTGAACTTTCTGTACGTAGTACTATTATTTATTCTGTGCTAATACATAACGTTTGAATAAATGCATTCTCAATTGATTGAAATCGAACATTATTCAAGTGCATAGGTTAGGTAAATTAGGATGATTGACTCGATAGACAATCTACTCAAAAATCACTATGAAAAAATTGTTTTTCTTGTCCTGCTGAGATATTCTATGGTAAAACTTAAAGATGGTCACAGCAGTATCATATGCATTTTTATGTTTAGGGAGTCGGATAATCAAAATTTGTTTTAGTTTATCTACCTTAAGAGTAAGGTCGTTTGTCCACAGCTGCCGTCACCGAGAGGTCAACGAGAACGAGATGACGTGACGATTGATTGACGCTTGGGGGACGATCATTGACGTCCCCCGCGAGCGCCGTGGCGGACGTGCAGTGGACACGCGGCTATAGTAATCTGTGTACCGCTACTTCAGGAAAAACTTCAAAATTAGAAGTTATACACTCACGAACATGCGTAACTGGTATTTTTTTCCCCTGTTAAATGTGATTCTAAATGTTACAGTATAAGATCGATAATCAACTACAGTAACAAATGTGCTACAAACGGGGAAAACTTGCCTTACATAGGCTTCTTGTTATCCGGGAAAATAGGCATGATGCCTACTATTTTTTTATTACCTCATAAAAAAGCTGATCATCAATAGAGCCTATCAATGAAAACAAAATTTAAAATAATTCAAAAATAAATAAGTTCTAAGTATTTTAATTTCAAGCTAGACAGAGAGCGCGCTATACTGAGCTATGACGTCAAGCCTCAGGCGCGACATACAAATGCTATACTAACACGTGCTTTGCGAGAAAGGGATAGAGCATCCCCTTTCTATCCCCACCTAAAACTTTAAACGCTCATATCTCAGAGATTTATCAGCCAATACAATTTATTTTTTCAGTATGTGTAATGTATTTAGTTATATTCATCACTAAGCCTGTTATTTGTCATAAATTAAACATTAGGCCACACGCCTATTATACGGTAACAATAAAAAACTGTAGAGATTTGTGTTTAAATTATTTACCTGTGTAAAAGAATAGCAGGAAAATCATTAATAGTAAATAATTTTCCTTTAAACGAATGCATGAGGAAAATCTGTAATTAGTACTTAAGTCGTTTTCCTTAGATACAAAATCGAGTGCTTACTTTTAGAATAATTCTATATTATATATTTTATTGTGGGCAGGACAGACAGACAAACATACAGACGGCGGAGATTCAGTACTATGGAATGAAACAAGGAATGGAAGAAATTGGCGGTTTTTTTACGAAATCCTAAGAAATTCCCAAAGAATTTCCTAAGAAATATACTAGATTTTTTCAAGGGAGTGAATAGGTATCTTCTAAATTTGCTTGTTTCATCATCGACTGACAGATTTGATTGTGAAAAGGTATTCTTTTAAAACGCCTACAATTTAAAAAAAAAGTCAGCTCAATATACCTGCAACGATGAGCAATAACAAAATGTTTTTTTCCAAGTTTTTTTTTTGTATTTTGGCTATGGGTTTTTAATATCCGTAATAAATGAATTATTATTATTATTATTAAAAAACCCCATGAAAGTTATAGAAGCGTAGAAGAAGCGAATTATGAGTGTGTATGACATGATATGTATGGGAGACCGGGTCAAAATCGTATACTAGACGTAGCTAAGAGTTTTAGGCTGTAGATCATTAATCTCAAATAGTAAACCTAGTAAAATACCGATGTACCTATGTTAATATTGTATCATTATCATTAAATTTTTATTTTAATTATAATTTTAATTACATTATTTTGATTTTTTCACATCATACAATTGAATTGTCATTTTTATAATTTGATTACTTTAAGTTCATAATTTTAATTTCAAATTCAATTTTAATTTCAAACTCAATTTTAATTCCAAATTCAATTTTTAATTTTTTAAATTAATTTCAATTTCAAAATTAATTGCAGATTTAATTTCAATTTCAATTGTGCGTATGGTACTTATTAATGTGACTGCTAAATTGATGATTTATAATATGAGTCTATGATACTTGATAAATAAATGATTATTATTATTATTACAATTTTCATTATCACTCTGGAAAAAAAGTGGAACACATAGAGTGGAGTAGAGTGGGTATAATATATTTTATTTATTATTTTATATAGTTTAAAGTGTATTATAAATAATATAACAATATTATGTATGTATTAGATTGTCGGTATGTTTATGATTCGTAGGAATTTCTTTTTTACTGCACACCCCGTCTTTTCGTGTTCATATTTTTTCTCCATCCTAAGGTTGCGATAAGGCCGCCATTTGGGCACTAGTATTTAATTTATTTAATCCTTTGTGTATATGTTGTGTTGTGTAGGCAATAAAGAGTTAATCTATCTATCTATATATCTAACACAGATAGTAAACAAAATGAATTTAATCGTCTAAAAGCTTACATTAGCTATCACTGCATTTTCTTTAGCATTCTTATCCTAACACACAAATAACACTGGGCGTATCATTCCACACGTTCCACATCTATCACAATGGATAATGTTTTGAATCTGGCCTCATAGTTTTGTAATTTATTCTTTAGAAAAACATTCAGCACTATTTTAGAAATTTTGGAACTCCATTTAGATTAAGACCTGTTTAGAAGAAAGTATTTTTTTTAGTATCTTTATCTTCTTTGTTGATGACGAAATCTCCGGATGATGTCTGACTGCGTTTGCCGAGTTATGGAACTGCACATTGCAAATTTGGCAATCAAGTGGTATAAAATTATCCATTAACTACAATAAAAGCGAGAAACGAGTCACAGTCATGACTTGTTATGTCGTGTACAGCCCGTGACGACGACTTTTGCAACGTTCAATCAAAACATCGAGGTAAACAGAACGAAAAGAAAATAGTTTACTTAATCTCTCGACTGTAAACCTAATAGGTATGAGTTCAAATCAATAATTTAAAAGCTAATATGAGTAAGTCACAGTCAAGTTTAATAAAATCCAAGTCATGGCCCAGTAAAGTCTTGGAGACTAAACATTTTGGAGAATAAAGAAAATGTGATAATAGTTATTTTTATTGGCCCCAAGGTTGATGGTTTGTAGAGAACCTAAATCAACTCGACGTCAGTGAGGCCTATAGTAGGTATTTAAAATTTAAATACAATAAACATGGTAATTAATCGTTTTCTATGATCAATTAATATGTGGCCACGAGCAATTTATTTAGTTGTATTGTTGACGTCAAACCAATGTTCTTGTTATTTTTTAACACGTTTATAAAATTTATAGAAGAAATGTGCGCGAGTTCGTATCTTTTGACACAAATACCTCCGAAACTACTTAATCGATTTTAAATATTTTTACACTTACAAATAGGATTTATATTGAATGTTATGGATATATATGATTTGTCCCAAAAATTTGGATATTTCTGGACTAAAAAGGGGAAAATGTGGACAATGCCGGGAAACGTAAAACTAGCGTGTTCGTGTTATAAATCTCTCCTAATGTGACTATTTGATTTGTGATAGGGCAAATAATAGATTTGGGTATTAAAAACATGTTACATGCAATTTTAATGATGTGGGAACGCGTCGTGAAAACCAGGAATTTTGGGAGAATTTATAGGCCTAGTCACTGATTCATACAGAGGAAATGAACAGTTTCTTTTTAATTGAATTTGTAGGTAATAAAAATGCTACACAAATAACGATTGTTAAATTTAGTAAAAGAGATAAAAAAATTGTTTGGAAGTAGACAAACTACAATTTTTGCACTATCTTGATTAATTCAAATTAATAGAATATTTTTATTTATCCTTACGTTTTAGTTACGTCTCTGAATGTTATTATGCCACTTTTCTACAACTGCACTCTGATAAAACTTTGAGGTTTTCTACTCGGAGATTTATAGCTACGTACAAATTCTCAAAAATCAATAAAATTTATGTATTTATATTATTAGAAAGAAAAGAAGTAGCTCACATAAAAAAAATGTTATATATTACCAAACAAATTTTGATCTGTTACTCTATTTTTATAAGTTGCATTGAAGTTTTATTTTAACATATTTTTGAATAGGTTTTCTATTTTTATAACAAACTACAAGTAAGCTGTCCCACTGCTTTTTTTTACATAGAATAGGTTTATGTTTGACCTCCAACTTGTCTGATGGACAACAACGTTGCCTTAGTCAAAGATGGATATCACGCACGCAGCTCCAGAAGGTTCTTATTCACGCCTTGAAGATGCACAGATTATAGTTTACAGAAAACAACGAGGGTGGCAAAGCATTCCAATCCCTAGCGGTACGGATTAAGAAGGTGGAAGCTTAACAAGGGTCTCCCCCATTTCCTTGCAAATATTTTTGTTATCACCCGACAGATTTGACCAGTATGTTAGGAATGTTACGAAGTCAACACGCCAGCTTTTATTTGGCCTGCTTTGGCTCGGCTTCGCCCATTTTCAGGTCCCCACTGCGTTATCCTCTTCAAATGTTAATTATTAAGACAAATTATTTGTGACACTCTTACGTAAACACTAAAGTCACGTATTTAGAACTTGTCAAAGTATAGTTTAGTTCAACGAAATTTCCCTTGATAGGATAATCTGGGGGATTAAGCCATTCAGACTTTTGTCATCTCGTCTGAAAATAAATCAGTCATTGTCCAGAAAGAAAAATATTTATCTAAGAATTTTTCACAGTGACGCATTGGACTACGAGTATGATTTATTTTTATTTTGACTCCACTTTTATAAATACAAATGGCAACACCGTTCATAAGTATGCGCGCACAAATTGTCAATTACCAAAAAATACAACACTCATGAATTTCGCATTCATAAAGCAGCATTACGAAAATCCTAAACAGTGCGAATATGACAAATATTTTGATTAAGGAAAAATTATGTGACCAAAATCCCGAGCGGTTTCTTTTTTCAAAAATGGAACCTATAAAGTAAAAGTTCTTCAAACAAAAGCAGTAAATAACCAAATTAAAAGTCATATTAGCTCAGCATGACACACAAATTATATGCGAGTAATAATTCCATAATTCAAACTTAAATTAACACTGGCCATAAATAATGAAACAAAAAGGTGTGTTTCTGATTTCATAATGAACAATGCGCCGAAGAAAAGAAAAGAAATGAGAAGTGGCAACACACAAGCAATTTGTCACTCATTTGGGACAATACTGAAAATTCCATTGTCTTCGTTAAGCCGTGGTCTTCTATAATCACGTGTCAACGCTTCCACACCTATTGTCATCAAGACTACAATGTTTCCTATCCAAATTTCCAACTTCAAAACATATAATTTCAAACACGACTCATCTAAATTAAACTCTACACACGTTAAATTAAGGTGTAAAATTAAAAGATGTAACGCGGTAGATATTAGAAAAAAACTTCCGACGGGCCATTAAAAAGACGTACAGAAATAGAGAGCGGAGACTTTTTTAAAGTGTAGATTGAATTGTCTCTGGTTTTAAAACAATAGCTCGGATATTTCGGGGATTTGTTAACAAAAGTGACAGGTGCTGATTTGTTAGTGATGCCGTGAATACCAGAATAGAGAAGACGTCAAAACAACGAGGTTAAACGCAAGAGATGACTTTTGTTATTTTATATTGTACTGCTGCTCTTTGCTTGTCTATTATGCGGATTCTTACAATCAATTAGTGTTGATCACGTATTTTTATTGTATTCCAAGTCTTAAAATAAAATTAATTTGCTATGCAAGATGTTCTGAATATTTGGCGGGGATAAGGATTATTTGTTTTACGAGTACGCGTACGTACTCATAAAACGTTGGAATGAGATTAAACAGATTGTCATCGTGTCGAATAATATATCTCACCATTGTGCAAACATTTTTTGCTGTTTTTTGTTAATTTATTACCTTCTTATAACAAAATAACTGGACTAACATATATATACAAAAGATAAAACAGAAATCTAATACTTATGCATAGGCGTGCAACTTGCGTGGAATATAACATTATCCCGGAAAATTAAATAAACCTACAAAAATAGCTAATTTAAATATACATACACTGTAGTACTTACTAAGTTTATAAAAGTTTGGACTAGATGCGACAAAAAAATTGGTATTTACAGTGCGACTCAAAAATATATTCCATCGACTCTTTTCTGTTTTCGTTAGCACAAAAAAGCAGTACCGGTTAGCTAGTTAGCAGTACCGGTAGTAGGGTAGGTACCGAACGTATACGTCGTCAGCCATAAAACATCCACTGCTGGACGAAGGAATTTATAGAGAGGTGTTGCCATAATCCCCACGCTTGGCAGGCGGCTTGGGGATCGCAGAATGGTCACCACCGTTAACCAAGAGGACGCTGCTGCCCGTCCTCCGGTAGGTCTGGTTGCAGTTTAAGGACATACCCAGGTCCACTAACGAACGTATCCATAGTTAAAATTGTTAATTGTTATACTCATATGCAAAATATTTGACAAAGTTTTGCTTTGATATGCATTCATAGTTTTATTACTTGTATATTCAACTAGTGATATTATTAGCTAAAACCAACCTTGTGAATTTTTATATGCCTGTTTTTTTCTTTGAAGCTCCTGACATATTTTTTAATTTCATTTTGGTAATTAAATTAATAGATAAATAATAAATTAAAGCGGATTAAGATGACGATGGATTGGAGAAACTCAGAGTCACGCAACGCGCAATGGAGAGAGCTATGCTTAGAGAGCTTACTTTACGCGATAAAATCAACGGATAAAATGGCTTGAGGATATTCGCCAAAGAACCAAAGTCACCGACATAGCTCGCAGGGTCTGCTAGTTGAAGTGGCGCAGGGCAGGCCACATCGCTCGAAGAACTGACAACCGATGGGGAAGAAAGGTTCTTGAGTGGCGACCGCGAACCAGAAGACGCAGCGTAGGAAGGCCTCCCACTAGGTGGACCAACGACATTATAAAAGTCGCGGGCAACCGGTGGGTGCAAATGGCAGTTTGTCGTACAGTGTAGCGGTCTAAGGGGGAGGCCTTCGTTCAGCAGTGGACGTCTCCGTGCTGATGATGATGCTTGGTAATTTGAACTTTCCCATATTACCAGACTATTGTGCAGGCGAATATATTGTCAATGGTTTCATGTCCAGTTTAAAAATTACTCTCGTACAACCTCTCCAGACGGAAGGCTGCCAAACATTTGTATTTTTTTTTAATGAATTCTCTACCAACAGTACAAAATGTGATCATTTTAGTGGCAATGTCAGAATCCCAGCTGTTTTAACAATAGGTATTTAGTTGGTATGCAAGAATAATAAAACATGATAATAAAATTCAAAAAATATACTTTACGATTATATCCATTGTCAGTTTCACTAAAACATAATAATATACTCTCACATTATATTGAGCGATAAATCAAATTCTTTTGTGATATTTATCTATGTTTCCTCTTAAATATTGCGAAATACAATCATAGTTTTATCGTTATTCAACTAAAATGCGACTAACGAGATTTTTTTATTACTTTTCTTAAATTTACAATATATTGCGGTCACGTTTCATGACTATTTTGTGGCAATGATTGTAAATTTGACTTTTTCATAGTTTTTGTTGGGACGACACGTCGGCTGGCGTCGTACGTTATTGTTAAAAACGTCGCGGTCATAAAACGACTAGTTATTGTTTTAATAAACAATGGCTGGGACTATAAAGAGTTGTAGAATGGAATCGCTTGACTGTGACTGACGTGTGAAAATGTAGATTATGGAATGGACAGAAGGGATTTTATATTCGGGTTTTGCTTCTTATTATTTTGGGATTAATATATTTGTTTAGTATTTCAACAGCATCATTATTATAACGATTATTAATCTGCTCGTCTACTTATCTTCCTATCCCTATTTTTAGTGAGAATTATTAAATACAAATAAATCTGCAGTTAAGTGTTAGTATAGGTTAGAATTGTGATTTGTGTGTCTAATTTATCATTATTAGCGCTCGAGGCGTAGCTTGTCTAGGTGATTCTAAACGATCACCGATGTTAAGCAATGGACGGTCCGGTCAGTCTTTGGATGAGTGACCGTGAGAGGTTTATTTCTGAGCGCTACCGTGGGTCGGATGACACGTTAAATTGTTGGTCCCGGTTGTTTGTTATAGTTTCTATAACAACAACCGTCAGCCATGTCAGAGGGCTTCGGGCGGCACATTAACTCTGTAACTAGGGCTGGCCACTCAGCCTATACGAACTTACTTAATCATTAATATTATTAAATTGGAATAGATGTATGACTAAATGATATGAACATGACGTGCTTACTGCAGGGAATATTAATTGTTTCATGTAAAAGATTAATCAAATTAAACGTAAAGATACTTGCCCTGTCAATCGCCTAAAACTTTTAAGAGGCTTCGTAGCAACGGCACATTAAGTTTCCAGTATACTTCGTTACTTATATTATACAGGGTTAGTGGTAATCAGTTAGCATCCTTTTAAGCTCATGTTCTGTACATCAAAACAAGCAACTTTGACTATTGGGCTAACATTGAAATTGTAAAAAACTGCTATTCCAGACATTTTGCCTTAGGTTGATGAACTTTTTGTATGGAACAGCTGATAATTTTATCGCGATTTCAATGTTGGCCCCTTAGTAAAATTTGATTGTTTTGGTGTAAATAATATGCCCAACTGATTACGATTAACCCTGTATGTATGTTAACTTAAATATTTACTATCTAACTCATTGTCATAATTACCACGCGATCAAAAAAGAGAGCAAAAATATAATTATAATAAGACAGTGTGCCTATCGTCAGTGTTTTGATAGACGCCTCTATTCACCTCAAGTTTAGTTACTCTATGACAAACTAAGGAGGCGGTTCCGCAACGAAAATAGCCGTTCGAAAATATTGAAGAGCGTTGAAAAATATACGTCAAACAAGAATGAGAATAATAAGAAGTGAAGACAAACACTTGATATCTGGGCCAGCGAGGTTTCTTTAAACTTGTTGCTTAAATTTTACTGTTACTCTAATACAGTAGTGTCTACCGTGCTGTCTTTATGTCGCCACTAGTTGGACTAAGGCAATAAAACGTATGTTTTGCTTCGTTTAATGTTAGGTGATGAAATAATGGAGTTGCAGTTTTTTTACGAAAGTACTGTTTTTTTTTTTTTTTTAATGACTTATGCTGTTGGCCTCAGATCAGCGGACTGGACTTTGATGAGAAATATGTAGAGATAAATTAGGTTTTATATAATTTTTTTTTGTGGAATAAGTAGATGGAACACATAGAAACAAGAGCTTTATAGGAACTAGTGTTTCATGTAGCGGCTTCCTGACAACCTTATAAGTTATATCTCAGTCGGTAGTAGGTACATCTGCTTTGAGAGCTGTAGAACGTGAGTTCGAATTTACTTTGCGGTAAAATAGTTATTTGTTATGCAAGGATGCAAAGTTATTTTTTGGCGCGATTAGGTTGTATAGAATCTTGAGCGTAGCAACGGTTTCAAAGGTACGAGGCGCAGAGTAACTTTGCTGCCGAGCGAAACACACAACTTTTCACCTCACTAACAGCGAAGAAAATGTTGGAGTTTCTTTTTTGTGCAGTCTTCTTGCTGGCCAATGCGATTATTCTAAAAATGATGTTGGCGCAATGATAAGTATTACCTAAGCATTTTCAGTGGACTGGCGGTATAGAAAATTAAAAAGAAAGGCTCGAATTTTAAAAACTCTTTCCACGCTAGCGGACAAAATGCAGTTTTGCACTCAGATTTCGACTGATAAACAGAATCTCTCCGAGGTTGTGAGGTGAAAAAGATCGGCTTAATAATACCGTTACTCGTTACCCCATAAATGAGTACACTCGTAATGAGAATCCTATCTCTAATAAATATAATACTTATCCAATTATTAAATCCACTTATCGCGTTAATCCTAGCCATAAATAATATTGCAATAAATATTCGGTCCACCGCAATTAGCTTAGCCACAATGGACGCAAATAGACCAGGTGGACGACTGGACGTGTCATAACGTCAAGCTGATGACACTAGGAAACGACGCACTGAATGTGTTAATTAGGTAGTTGTGGAACTGAATGGGGTAGAATAGGGTTAATGGTGACGATTATGAGTTAGGCGAAATAAAATAAATTAATTTTGGTGGAAATTTCACACTACGCCATCTAGCCCCAAACTAAGCAAAGCTTGTAATATGGAAACCAGATAGCTGATAGAATACTTATATACTTTTTATTTGTAAATACATACTTATTATACATACTACACCCAGACACAGAACAAACATCTATGTTCGTCACATAAATGTTTGCCCTGGGTGAGGATCGAACCCACGCCCTACAGCTCTGAAGGCAGACATGCTATCAAGTGAGCTATAAGGCTTTATGGCAATCACAACAAAAATAACGTTTTTTTTGACAGTCTATGTTTGTTTATCACATCCCACGTGGTGGTGACGGTGTGGTCGAAGATGATAAATACACCTAGGTCGGAATGGGAACTGGCTCTAAAATGGGGTTGCTGGAAAAGCGTAAGGTGCTTGGCAGACATTCAACCTTGAGGATGGTAGCTGGCCAGCAGAGTACTAGAGAGTACTCTGACACCATACTCCGATTTAATTTTATTATTTTGTATATATATTTTTCTATTTTAATATTCTTATTTTTGTATTTTTTTTGTATATTTTTTTTATTGTTAATAATAAAATTAAAATAAAAAATATTAATTGTCAGCCTTGAATCGAAATGATGATGATGATACTCCGATGCGATGTTTTCTTTCACCGACACTGCTCTAGCTCATTCTTGGGATCCTACCACACTAATCACTGAGCTTTCAAACAAAAAAAAACTAAATCAAAATCGGTTCAGCCGTTTGTTTGGGAGCTACGATGTCACAGACAACACATTGATACTTATAACACCTGCTTTTTTTCAACACTGTTTTTTATGCAATAGAGTGACGACACGAGCGAGTCGTTCGCCTGGTGATCAGCATCACGCCTCCCCATAACAGTAGCAGTGTCAGAATTGTGAACTTGCGATCAAAATCCTGCGCCGCACTGCACTGCGCTCGTCACTCTGAGATATTAGATGTTAAATCTCTTCATACCCAGTCATTTCTCTGGTAACATTGCCCTTCAAACCGGAACACAGTAATGCTTGCACACTACTGCTTTTTGTTGCGTTGGGGGTTAAAAGGATGAGAATTTCTATCAGTAACTATTACTAATTCCTCATCATCATCATCATCAGCCTGGAGACGTCCACTGCAGAAAGAAGGCCTCCTCCTTAGACTACCACACTGAACGACAACCTACCATTTGCATCCACCGGTTGCCCGCGACTTTTATAATGTCGTCGGTCCACCTAGTGGGGAGGCCTTCCTACTCTGCGTCTTCCGGTTAATAATTAGTTTCATTTAAATGATTTATTCAATTTAAAGGCTATTAGGTTCTACTAGCTTAGTTTGTTTTTTTTGCGATTCTGGATCGGACCTATATTATAAGGTTCACAATAACGAGTACGAGGTGGGTACTATTTATACCTTCGAGAAAACAATTAAGGACTGTGGGACATTCTGTGTTCCTGGAAGATTTACGTCGGTGTTTAGGGCTAATTAGACATTCTTAGAGGACAATTTATACTGGACACTGGGTACGTAGTAACTGATATTTATTCGTGCGGTCTAGTAGTAACTGTTGTTTGTACTGTGGCACAAGTCAGTTCGGACAATTCGTGGTGGAAAAGCATGCAAGTTAGTTGCGAATCTTTATATTCAAGGTTTTTTAATTGGGTGACCTACTTTAATAATAAAATATGATGATATAACTATAAAAATATATTAATGAACAGTAATTATATTCAGGCTGAGTGAACAGTCTTAGTGTCCTGAGTTAATGACGCTGACTCACAGTAGCGTACACTAGTAAATACCTAAGACTGTCTATTTGTCTATGCGACGAATGTTAAAATATGTAATTAATTTAAGCACGGACGGACAGCAGCGTCCTCTCGGTTAACGGTGGTGAACATTCTGCGATCCCCAAGCCGCCTGCCAAGCGTGGGGATTATGGCAAACCCTCTCTATTGAGGAGGAGGCCTTCGTCCAGCAGTATGGATGTCTCCTGGCTGATAATGAAAGTAGGTACATACTGTACAAATGGACAGAACTGTTGTATTGCAACGAAGGCTGTGGCCACGTGGTTCGACCACGAAGTTCGATCAGTCGGAACATGTGTACTTTTTTTCCTATAGATTCGATTTCAGAATCGCACCACCCGTCCTATTAAACCTCAGGGCCACATAGTTCTAGCTCACAGTAGAACTACTACGACCACTTAACCTGGTTCGATTTTTCGAAACATGAGGATTTGACTAGTTCACTCGAACGTTAGTGCGAAAGCGTGGTATAATGCTTTAAAGTCTCAATCTACATAATTATGGAATAATTCTACATCTTCCCTATAAAACACCTAAATTTAATTTAACCCTTAACAAGTGAGTTTTCGCCAATTAGTGCGGTATAAAATTAAATAACATTATTATTTAAATAATATTAGAATGAACTGACAGATAAACAGACAACGTAGCAAGGTTCCAATCGCCCTTTTTAGGTAATAAACTCTATTAAGTTAGATCTTAGAACTTATTTCTATAGTAAGGTTCTCAAGCCAGACAATACGCGAGTCGACGTAACTCGTTAACTAAATACAAATTTAATTCTCTGCTAACAAATTGTATGTTTACTTAGAAATACTTCTCGTCAAAGTAATTGTAACACGAGCATGAGTTGCCAAAATGTAACAGAATTCATTTTAAGGTAACTTTCCAAGCTTTCGACTCTTAACCCTTTTCGCGTCATTTGTGCAAATAAATGAACAATTGATTGATGGCCCAAACTCAAGTATCATCTTACGTATACTTTACTTTTTCTGAGAAAAACTCTTTGAAATTGAGGGAGTCAAATAAAGATTTCACGGCTTGCGGTGGTATAAATGAATGAACAAATAAATGAACGAATTATCTTTTTGTCCATTGACAAAAGGACCACATGAAAGTTGAGGTCACAGAGCAAGGAGGCGTGCATGAATGAATGAATTAGTTCATTACTCACTGGAATAAAACAAACGAAAGACGTCATTAATAAACGAATTTAAATGTTGCGTGGATATTTCACACAGACCCATCTAGCTTCAAACTAAGCAAAGCTTGTACTATGGGAACGATATTTATAATACGAACAAACACTATACAATGTTTGTATATGTCTGTGTTCGTCACATAAATGTTTGCCCTGGGAGGGGATCGAACCTACGCCCTACAGCTGCTCAGCGTCACAAAAATGCATCCTCGTCAAGGTCCAATCCTTGATTAAGGAGGCGACTAATGCCAAAAGTAAGTAAAAGGTGTATTTTTAAACACATAGTTTAATGATAAAGAACGTAAATATTCAGATTAAAAAATACTATAGGTAGGGGAAAAACCTAAAGAAGCCGAGTAACCGAATAGAATTTTGGAAAATAATCTGGTTTATTTAAAAAAACATATACAAATTAGCAACAAAATAAAACTGTTTTAATTCAAATGCTCTAAATTATCAGCGACATCACATTATTTTTTACGAATAACATAGCCAAACTAATGTTTTAGCACAATAGCCGTTTATTTTTTTATTTCATGCCTACATTAAGAATAATTAAATAAAATCCCACCTAAATTGCACAAAGCCATCATCATCATCAATTGTATCATGCGGTTTTCGACTCTAAGCTAATGCAAGACGCGCGGGTGAAATCTGATATTTTTCTGGCATTAGTCGCACTCTTAAGGGTTTATGAAGAAATCGCTCAAACCAATAATACATATATTTTTTTCGGTTATCGTAAACACACTAAAACTAAGATTATTGTGCATAGTCTAAGATACAATAATTTCAAAATAAAACCAGTTAAACGTTAGTTCTCAAACATAATATTTCGCTAAGAACGAACGAAAAATATGTACTTACCCTATACATTTTCTATACATTGATCGAAGACCGTATGTGAAGTTCTATTTACATAACGTTGTGCGAACATGTTTTTTTTTAACCACGTTAATTATATTTTGCGTATTGGAACGGAACCCTCGGCAAGGCTAACTCGCATTTAATTGCTGTTTTTATTAACAAAATTAAATAGCAAGATGTTTTGTATTTTGTAACGTAACGAAATTTGATAATTGAAGAATAAGCGATGTTTTTACAAGAGTTACTTAAACGTCTAGCTGTCAGTATTGCAAATCATTCTAACTAATTAAAGAGTGGCATTTGAAAAAACACAAGCGTAACGAAGGTCGTAACAATAGACTGGTTTTTATGCACAAGTTACAATGGAAAATATTTACTTGTGTGATAATTTATTTTAAAGTGATTTTGAAGGTTTGGTTGGCAGAGCTCTACTATCGTAAAAAAAAATGTTATTTTAACGGTTTATTTAGCTTAGCTTAGCTGTTTATTGTTGTACTTTTCAACCGACTTCAAAAGAGGAGGTCTCAATTCGATAAATTAATAATAATAAATTGATAGTGTAAATTAACATTATTTTTATATGTATGTTAGTCTGTAAGGTATTTATAATATGGGCCCGTGTTTTTAAGTAATTTTTGTTGCCTGGAATAAACGATTTATTTATTTAAGTTTTCAAAAAAGTTTACATTGTAATTGTGCCATTTGGATCGTCAAATTAAATGATATTAGGTTAACAACATTCTGTTTTTTGTTACGTTACACACGTTTAAATCTGATGACAAAACCAATAAATTAAATTAAAAACCATTTTATTTGCCATTTGGATTCGTCAAATTAAATGATATTAGGTAAACAACATTTCCGTTTGTTTTGTTACGTTATGATAAAAAAATATGATTTTGTTGCTCTGGGGCTCAGGCAACAAATTGGGGGCTCTGTAATACGAATTTCAAACGATATTCAACCTTATTCCAAACAATATTGTTCGAAGGTCAGCTCCGCTCGCATACGCAACTTTTCGTACGATTCAAAAATAAGGCCCCTGACCGGAAGTTAGGTTAAAACCCACAATCGATATACTTAACTAACCCGTGTTTTAAGTTAAGATGTCTTAAAACCTTATCTTCATTATCAAAAGTAAATTATGACTTTTATGACGACTGTTGATGTCTAATATCAATTAAAATAAACTTCCATAGATAATATTATGGCTTCAGATAACAGTAGCTTTCTGGGCTGTCATAAATATACGGAAAACTCCACTTTACTTTTATGACTTGAGACATTGTATCTCTATGGGTGGGCCGATGGTCTATTTTAGTCTATGGCAGACAAAACTAACAACTTACCATAAATAACTACTTTTCGGACAATTAATAATGGTTTCTTGATCTATCATGAGATAGATTTTATGGTTATTTTTAGTTGGGCTATAATGAAAAGTATTGTTTAGAATTTGATTGTTCAGTTGATGACAATGTGAAAGATAATAATAATGAAACTTTTAACTAATAACTAAAATTAAATGAAATGATCTTACATGGAAACAATAAATACGCTCTGTAGAGCTTTTCAGAACCTTTAAAAAAGTAAGTATGCATAGGCTTAGTGGCCAGCACAGCTAGTGTCAGAGTGCCGCCCAAATGCTTGATATGGCATATTGGTTGTTAATTAATGTTTCAAATGACTTACGGTAGTACTCAGATGCTACTTACGGTCACCCATACGTAGATGTAGTGGTATGTCAGTACTGCAGAGTTCGCCTGGAGAAGTACCACATATTTGCCAGTTATTCACCAAGCAGTAGTGTGCAAGCATTACTGTGTTCTGGTTTGAAGGGCAATGTTACCAGATAAATTACTGGGTATGAAGAGATTTAATATCGAATATCTCAGGGTGACGAAGCGTAGTACAGCGCAGGATTGCATTCGCAAGTTCTCAATTCTAGCACTGCTACTGTTATGAGCAGGCGTGAAACATACCACCAGGTGAACGTCCCGCCCGTCTCAAAAACAAAAAAAAAATTGACCGGATCGCCTGTTGCTTAACGTCCGTAATGTTAGTTTTTTTTGTCCAGGTACGTCACGAGCACTACTTACTCTGTGGTAGTATAAATGTCATCTGTCACATTCGTTTAGAATACGGTGTTTAATAAAATAAAATCAACCTTTCTTGGGTGTTGGAGAGTATGGGGAAGCACTGAAAATTTTCGCGAAAATTCGAGTTTTGCGATTCTATTCTTGAGCATTCGATATTGTTTCCATTACCATCGCTCTAACATCAATCTATTAGAAAATCACACAATATAAAATTATATTATAATTATAATAATATAATTATAAATTATAAATATTTATTGGCAACTATTAATACATAAGATATAAATAAATCGCATTTTATTGGAATGCTCCACAAGTATTATTCTGCAACTGCATTTTTCAGAATTGAAAACAAAATTATACCTAACGACAATTTTATGAGTTCTAAATTCTCTCAGCGTTTAGATAATTTAATGTCCTTGATGCAATAAATATCATTACTACGAAATAACTTCATTTTCCGTATTCCTAATGCAAAATAAATTAGATTTACAAGCGTTGAAATCTATTTGTAGGTGCGAATTTATAGTCTCAACTGTTTGATGCGATTGCTTTGACGAAAATTTACCTATTCTCTATTATTAACGCTTGTATCATAGACTTTTATGCCAGCGTTTAGCACATGCATGTCTGAGAAAGTAGATTGCCTCAAGCCGTTAGCTTACTTATCTGAAAAAATATATTAAGTGTACGAGTACAGTGTAGAGATTTGTTGCTTCAAAAATAACTGTTTGAGAGACTTATGATGATTGCAATGCATGAGTATTTGTTTCCTAATTTAATAAACGTTTGATTCGTAATACAAGTACATTATTAATAAAATTACAATGCTGCTATAAAGAGATAAATAAAATTATGTAGAGACCGTAAAAAGTCATGGTAGCCTAATTGGAAGACCGCTTGATTTGAAATCGTGAGGGTTCAAACCCGGGCCCGTACCTATAAGCTCTTTGAAGTTAATGGACGGGTTTTCAAACCAATAACTTTTAGGTGACGGAAAACGTCGTTATAAAACCCGCATACGTTCGGAGAAGAAAATCAATGGCGTATGTGGAATTTGTGGAATCCACTAACCCGCAACTGGGACAATGTAGTGAATATGACCCTTTTCGAAGTTAGTTCTGGTCAGTATCAGACTATTAAAACTTACTTACAACCTGGACAAACAATATCCAACATTACTTTCTAAGCTACCAAGGTTGATCATTTAAGATTTGATAGTTTGTCGAGACGAGCAAGACGTATACCTGGTGGTAAACGTCAAGCCTGCCACTAACATTGCCTGTGACCTTGCGAACATAATCCTGCACCGCACTGCACTACGCTCGTCACCCTGAGAATATTAGGTGTTAAATCTATATCTATGATTACAGTGAAATATACTATGGTTACAGTGAAATTACTTAATTACAGGTAGTTTGTTGTCTTGTTTAATCGTGTAAAGAAAATCTACCTTACCTGGTGAAAGAAAAGCTAAATCTATATCTATGATTACAGTGAAATATACTATGGTTACAGTGAAATTACTTAATTACAGGTAGTTTGTTGTCTTGTTTAATCGTGTAAAGAAAATCTACCTTACCTGTTAAAGAAAAGCTAAATCACACTCGAATATCGTTTAAATAATGATGCCATAAATCCCGCACGTCCCATTCAGCGCGTTATTCGACCAGCGAACGAGTCCAAACTATCGTGTCCCAGTTTAAATCCTCCATTTACGTTATACTTCCGGCGGAGTATCCATCAATACTCGAAATGATAGCGGTCCATCCACTTAAAATGCATCACCAACATTATAATGTGCCTCAAACACCGGATCACACGTTAATACGCTTAAACCAATGAGATATTAGGTAAGTAGAGTTTACGCCGGACGTAATTATGAGCGCCGATTACGTGATCTACTGGATTTTGTTTTGTTAGTCAAACTTCTGAATATCACTGATACAATAGGCAGATCCGGAAGACGCAGCGTAGGAAGGCCTCCCACTAGGTGGACCGACGACATTGTAAAAGTCGCGGGCAACCGGTGGATGCAAATGGTAGGTTGTCGTACAGTGTGGCGGTCTAAGGGGGAGGCCTTCGTTCAGCAGTAGACGTCTCCGGGTTTATGATGAATAGGCAGATCTTACTATCTTTTTTTTTCGTTAAGAAATAAGACACTAAAATTAAGCGAGAGAGAGAGAGAAAGAGAGAGAGTGTGTTTTACGAGTATTCACGTGTTGTGTTACATTAATAAATTATTGTAAATAATATAATATACTACGACCTGACCTCAGATCAGGCCAGAGAGAGAGAGAGAGAGAGTTTTACGAGTATTCACGTGTTGTGTTGCATTAATAAATTATTGTAAATAATATAATATACTACGACCTCAGATCAGGCCAGAGAGAGAGAGAGAGAGAGAGAGAGAGAGAGAGAGAGATTTTACGAGTATTCACGTGTTGTGTTGTATTATTAAATTATTGTAAATAATATAATATACTACGACCTCAGATCAGGCCCGAGAGAGAGAGAGAGAGAGAGAGAGAGAGAGAGAGAGAGAGAGAGAGTTTTTACGAGAATTCGCGTGTTGTGTTGTTTTAATAAATTATTGTAAATAATATAATATACTACGACCTCAAATCAGGCCACTAGTATGTGTACGATACACTCTGATGTTATAGATTTAAGTAAATATTTTTTTCTCGCTTGCAATTGCACATTATTTATGATAATATTGAATTCATATATCATGAAAACTGACCTGGTTTTGACACATTTTAAGCCTTTTATTTGTGAGTAATCCCATAAATAAATATAAATAAAACAAAAGCCATATATCGCCACAACTAAATAACATAGAAACAAAATTATGATGTTATCTCTGCGGTACGTTAGTACTTAGCATCTCAGTGCTTTAAAAAGTGATTTAATGTAATTGTCTACTTTATTTTAATCTATTTTAAGATCTTATTAGTTTATTTATTAAAACGGCCCATTCAATTCCTCTGCCGTTGCATCTGTACGGATAAAAATCACAGCAGGTATGACTGAGTGTTAGTGGATGGCCCGCTAGCATCGGATTTGCCATGGAGCACGCGCGAAGACGTATTGTGTATCCAATTAGTAACAGAGGGCTCTGTGGTGTTATTTTTATAAATACATAAAAACACTCTGTTACCATTTGTCACTGCGCGCCCTGTATTTATCAAGATGGTTGGCTGCAACTACTGCATACAGGGTGGTCACCTAACGAAAGCATTGAAATTAATTTATTAAACTAATATCACTGATACAAGTGTCTGTTTGTTATCTTTTCTAGACTTAACGAGTTAACCAATTTGATGTGGTGGTTGAATGAAGATAGACCTAGGATACTTTTCCCTAGAAAATGCATAAATACTGGAAATAGTGGGATACTGGTCCCACTGTATTGTGGGTCCCGGTTGTTAAGGGTATCACAGACGACGACGATGCTGTAATCTTTCATGTTAATACACCAATATTTTTTATTAATGTCTAAAACTTTAAGGGGCCATTGTGCTTATCATTATGAACAACTTTTCCTATAGGAAAAGCCCTCAAATCGCGTAAATAAAACAGCTGTTCCATACAAAAAGTTAATTGACCTTGGACAAAATGTATGGAACAGCTGATTCTTGTATGACATTCATAAAAAAATAGTGGTCTTTAAAATAACGCTCGCCATACAATTTAAAATATATAATTATTTTCGTCATTTGTTTTTCTTCAAATACTATGTTCTAAGTTAACATTCATTTTCTAAATTTATGACTCAATTGTTCTTTTAGCTAACCAATCTAGTAACTTTAACTTTCATCAGGTGGCGACACTGCTTTTCGACATCAGAGTGTCCACCTAGTGTCAAACATATCAAACATGTTTGACACTAGGTGGCGCTGCTCTTATTTCATACAAATTGTAGTTTACGTTAACGTGAACGAATACGTAAACGCTCTTGGAAAAACTGGCACTAGACTCTCTGTACGTTTGATCGCGTCAAACCAAACTACGCGTACCAGATATGGACGCGTACCTAATATTGTTTTTTTAAGACGATTACGACGCCTAAAATTTTTGCTAGCCTACAAGACTAAGCTGCTAAATAAGCAAAGAAAAGCTCATAAAGCTGCGATGATTTTTATTTTTCATGCTTCTGTTCACACCGCAAACTAAGCTAGTTAGCTAAATAAACTAACTCAACTATGTGAGCTAGCAAACCAGATGTTCGTAAGATAGTTTACTTCGCTTAGTTAACTTAGTTTGATAGATTCGTTTGTTCGCTTAGCGGTGTGGCCTGCGCTTTACCAAATTCCCCTGTATTCCCCTCAGTAGCCATAGAAATAAACACAGTTAAAATTTCTATAAACAAGATTGTCGCGGCTCGCGCTCTGCAGATTGATGGTGATGTGTAAAAAAAGAAACACGAAAAGAATGCCCTCGCGCACTATTAGCTACGGTTTATGGAAGAAATGGGGGAAACGTTGAGAGTTTTTTTAGGACATTGTGTTTTTAATAATGGCTTCACTAATTAAAAACATGACGGGCTTTAAGAGCTTTGTAGCTTATCTCTACTTTGTGAACATATTGCCGCAGGTATAACTGGCAATTGAATAAGTTAACACTTGAACCTGGGTATGTCCTTAAACTGCAATCAGACCCACCGGAAGACGGGCAGCAGCGTCCTCTTGGTTAACGGCGGTGACCATTCTTCGATCCCCAAGCCGCCTGCCAAGCGTGGGGATTATGGCAACACCCCTCTATTGGGAGGCCTTCGTAACAATAGACTAGTCCAGTTGAGAGATGCGGTAGTCAAGTTAGGTAAACCCCATACCTATTCACGAGGTCTAGGCTTTGAAATGAAAATGAAATGAAATAATAGTAGATTGTTTACCAAGGGAGGAAACAACTATTTTTAAGGCGACAGTGTTTCTTTGAATCCAGAGCGTAGCGAAGGTATTCTCACTACTCACACTCACTTCTCACTTTTTTTGAGGAAGATATACTGAGATAAAATAAAACAAATTAAATCCGAATTTGAGTTAATGATAACGAACGAAGGCGCAATGCATTTCGCGCGTTTTTGTTTTCTTCACTAACTTTTTGTTTTTTATTTTTTCGCGTGGTTACCTTTTTCAATCAGCCTGTTACTTGTTCATACAATGTCCGTGGTTGATCTCTTCGTTCCAATGATTGGAACTTTTACTAACAATATCCACATTCCATTTCTGCCCTGTTTTCAGGGCAGAAATTTACTGTTTTCCGCGCAGAGGGCGGGAAAGAACATTCCCGATTTATCGAAATTGGTTTAGTAGTTTGGTTTTTAAATTAAAATGACTACAAAATATGAAGATGTCATCCAGGTATTCGAAGTTGAAGTCGGTTGTTTTTTTTTTTTAAAAGCTTTTTATATTATTGTGAAGAAGCGTTATGAAGAATACTTAATATATCCGGAGAATAATGTTCATGGTGTAAGATTGAAAATCCATTACACTGCGCCGGGCCTGCATGGCAGAATATGACCCAATTATGTACCATGTTTGCCAATACCGTCAATAGGATATTGAGCTGTATTAATCGCTTAGTTTACAACCCGCAACTGGGACAGCTTGGTGTGTATGGCCAAATCGCCCTTCGAAGTTATGCCTAGTAAGTACAACTATTAAAAGGCTGATTATGATTATGTATGTAAGTCTTAGTATCTTAGTATGACCACAAAAAAGCTAAAATAGACAATGCCAGTGATTTGAATGAGAAATAAAAAATAAAAGCAACTGTTACGTAGTTTTCCAATATATTTCATATTAATCAAAATCAAATCAAATATCATTTATTTCAGATTACATAAATCCATATAGCACAAAAATTATTAAAAGAAGAATGTCGTTATAAATTAAAATTAGATTATAAAACATATGGAATTGAAAAAACAACACAAAATAAAATGTTTATTATTTTAAGTTCATCTTCATATCGCGCACATTAAATGAAATGAATGAAAATTAAAATATCTTTATTACAGCATAAACTTATTAAAATAACAACAAAAACAGTATTGCTGTGTGTCATTTCTAGATTATAGGTACAAGTTTATGCAGAGTTTCTTTATATTAATCATAATGGTACTTCTAATGATCCTCACACTAGGCTAAGCCTGTATCGTGAGGATCTGGATACGATTTAAACAGAATGTTCGTAATAAGCCTCAGCTGACAAGGTATAAGATAATAGTTACTTACAATACTTCCTTGTTTAATTTCCATAGAAATCCGTAAACATTGAAAAAATTAACATAACGCGGTCGGACTTCTTGGAATCAGTGCTTTTGACTTTGCCTTTGAATGTATCAAACAGAAAAAGAGTGAGATATATTAATACAGCAACCTCTGCGTTGACAGAGACAAAATATCGTAGGCGGAATAATAAAATTAATATCCCACTAAAATTAATATCCAAAACAAAATAATAATGTGGTTAGACACCATTATTGAAATCCTTCACTAAATTTCCCGAGACATTATTATCTGACGACAAAGAAAGAGAAGCCATTATACTATATCAGCTGGCATAAAAATGATTCAATATGCAAACACGTATCGCAAACTATTTAAAAAATCTTTATTTAATATCTTTATTTCTATAGAGAAGTCTATAAGCAATATATCAGCTGACTCTAACTATAGTGAGTATTTTGGAGATTGTACTTCTTTTTAATGCGTAGTTTTTTTTAAAATATTTTTCTATTATTTGGTTCTTGGTATAATAACATTACTAACGTCATATTTAATGGTCTAGTTTGTACAACTTACATTAGGCTAAACGGATACGGTACTAAATGTTCTAGAAAAAAGTCTAATCTTTAGTAAAAGTACCAGAGGGGTGTCACTCCGCAGTTTAGGGATGTTCGGCCGGCGCTCCGTCCGGGTGGACAATGCAAGGCAGAAGTCAGCAAGCTAGCGTCGTCGCACGTAACTAAGCATACGTGATAGAAAGAGAGCGGTATATCTATGTGAATATAGCGAGCGGTCTCCAGCGCTGTGCGAGTTGAATTGCTACTTTATTGCCTACTAGATAGAGTCCTTGTTTATTTCAATTCCTTTGTGGAGCTAAGTTTCTGTACGTAGTACTTTTATTTATTCTGTGGTAATACTGATTCTTTTTAGTGTGAACACACAGAGTCAAGATGTACGAACAACATGTTTTGAGTCTACCAAGACCAAGAAATGTATAAACTTGCCGGCTTTCTCATTTCTTGAGAGGTCCCCATTTTGATATTTTCCTAATTAGAATGAATAGGTGACTTCTAACTCTGCGAGCTACATAATGTTCCAACACAGCGTTTAACCACAATTTAAAAATATTGGCTGGCAAACACAGACTTTTTAAAACAACTCCGCGTTTGCCTCCTAAATTGAAACGTATGCTACCTTTTAACCTTCTTATTTTAAATTAATTAACCTATATCGTGCCACTAACAAATACAAATATTACTATAGGTCGCACGTGACTTCGTCCGCTATAGTGAAAGAAGAAGAAATTCGGCCCGCTCCCAAAATTCACCACTTTAAATCATCCCGAGCAATTTTTTTAGCCCGTACTCCCCCAACTCTACCGATTCTACCAACTCCCATACTACATCCCCCCCCCCTTTCTCCCTTAAATCGTCCTGTTAAAAAAATATTGAAAACATCATTTTTTATTTTAAATGAACTATCCAAATCCAAATTTTCGTGACTAAAAGTACAAAAACAAAGGACTTTCATACAAACGTTTCCCCCCCCTTTTCCCCCCTTAGGAGTCGAATTTCGAAAAATCCTTCGAAAATACACATCTACGCATCGAGACGAATACACCCTCCAAATTTCAAGTCTGTACGACCAGCACAGCGGTTTGGGCTGTGCGTTGTCTGTCAGTCAGTCAGTCATTGAATCAGTCAGGTCAGAGCCTTTTATTATATTAGATTGATGATGATTGATTGATTGATTAGCATTTCACACAGTGCCATCTAGCCATCCACTGCTGAATTTCTCAAATTTCTAAATCATGCATCAACACCATTCTAATCTTTTTTAAACCGCCCGATTCCGTCGCGCCATCGAGTCAGCGGGGGCGACCTCGAAGTCGACTACTCAAGGGCACTGATTGATGCTGGCCGTTCAAAATTACTTTCTCATAATTTTCAGTTATGAAAGACGCTGGTAATAAAAAGGGCACAATTAAGTAACATGTCAACATCAAAGTTAAAAGAAGTACCGTGTTTTGCTTCAGTGCGACTTAGCGGTTTAAAAACGTCTCGCCATACTTTATTGTGGCAATAAAGTTTTGCCAAGTTATTTGGCAGTGTGCCTTGATTTGTGTGATGGGACGACTCGTTAGCATTTTAGGGTTAAGTCGGCTTCTGTAGGTGCGTTTGTTTAAAGAGATAAGTAGCGATTAACGACCGAAAGTGTTAACACTGGTGCCATTTTATTTTCCATTCGACCCTTTTTATAACAGGAAAACAGACAGTTTTTATGCTTGGCGATATTTTTTGAGAAGTAAATTGCAAATAATATGTTATTACAATTAAAAAGTAAAAAATCCTAAGGAAACGAACTTAAAAAAAAATGCAAAATGTGAAATCAAAGCAGGTCTAGGTTTGCATTCATAAATCTGGAAGGACATACTATAACAAACAAACATACACGTAAAACGAACAGTAACGTAACTTTACATTAACGTAAGAGTTTTTGTAGTTTTTTATGCAATGGAACGAAGAGCTGAGCGTGACGTTCGTCTGGTGGTAAGCATCACGCCTGCCCATAACGATAGCAGTGACAAAATTGTGACCTTACGAACAAAATCCCTCCGTATTAAGGGAGGCTTTCAGCAACTCAGGAAAGACTAGGATTACCTAGTGGTAGGACTCTATTGCATAGTCACAGTACAGCATTTTGGTAGATATTGAGTTTTTCTAATGTATTCTAGTCAACATTAGAAAAAGTTGCCCTATATCAAAATGATACCATCAATAGAATATATATTTTTTGATACATGGCAAGTGCCAAGAGGAGCAAGACTTTCACCTGGTGGTAAGCGTCACGACTGCCATTAACATTAGCAGTACCAGAATTGTGAACTTGGTAACATTGCTCCTCAAACCGGAACACAGGAATGTTTGCACACTACTGCTTGGCGGTTGGATAACTGACAAAGGTGTGGTAATTCCCGCGGACTCTGAAGTAGAGTCCTACCACAACACATTGTATGTATTGCAAATCAAAACTGTGTAATTAAGCAACTTAATCAAAAATCGTATAATGATTATACAGTAAGCATAGGTGTATTTTTGTACACGATTACTTTAACTAAAACATCTTAAGTCCAAAATCTTAATAGCATGTTTAAATATATCAAAAAATAATAATTAAAGAAGAAATATTTAACGAAAGTCACGTATTAAACCTATAATTCAAAAAAACGCATTGCGTCCAAATCTCTCTATGACATTCTTTATGACAAAGTGCCTTAGCTTTTTTTAGTTATTAATTTTGTTTTTATTCTACGCCTGCTAAGTGTTCTATTTGGAGATAAGCCATTTTATTTGTATTATTTCGAGATGATTTATTTGATCTTACGCCCACTTCAGTTTTGTTTGTGACATCGTGGAAATGTGAAAGACAGGGTTAGATTACGATGGATCTAGAAAAATAGGGCTTTTAGTAGTCTAAATTCGAACTTTTAATGTAATAGAATTTTCTAGATATTCGTATAGTTTTCTTTTATTGGTGTTGCCTATCGTGTCCATCGGCCATTGTTGAAAGATTAAATATTATTCATCATCATCATCTTCATCAGCCCGGAGACGTCCACTGCAGAACGAAGGCCTCCCCCTTAGACCACCACACTGTACGACAACCTGCCATTTGCATCCACGGCGATGTCGTCGGTCCACCTAGTGGGAGGCCTTCCTACGCTGCGTTTTCAGGTTCGCGGTCGCTCTCAAGAACCTTTCTTCCCCATCGGTTGTCAGTTCTTCGAGCGATGTGGCCTGCCCATTGCCACTTCAACTTGCAAACCTTGCGAGCTATGTCAGTAACTTTGGTTCTTTGGCGAATATCCTCGTTCCGGATTCTATCGCGCAAAGTAACTCCGAGCATAGCTCTCTCCATTGCCCGTTGCGTGACTCTGAGTTTCTCCAAAAGGCCAGCAGTTAAAGACCACGTTTCAGTTCCATATGTCATCACAATATATTATTGCATTTTAGTAAATATATAATCAAACAGGTCATTCTCAAACTAACTAAAAAGCTAAAATGTAAACACAGTCGAGTCTAAGAGCACTCTACCTCACCGGAACGCCAAGATGATGACGTCGCTGGCTACGTAGTTTACCAATTCATTATACAATATACATATTAGAGAATGGTCAAAATATAAGAATTGTCATTCAACTTAGTAACTTTTTTATACAGATTACCTACTAACATAATACATAACTAGGTTTCACCCGCGATTTTTGAGATAAAAAGTGGTTATTCCAAGGTATACCAAAGGTTACCTCTATCTGTTCCTCTGTTCAGCGTTATATAATTCACATTTTATTTTAATTCTTATTTTATTATAATTAATTATTATTAAAGCCGTCACAGGTGAAGAAGATGCTATAATATTTCAGTTTAAGGTTTGATATCGTTCGCCATACAATTTTGATTTATACAGGGTTAGTTCTAATCAGTTAGCATCTTTTTAAGGGCATATTCTGTACATCAAAATAAACAACTTTTACAGACATTGCAATCGCAAAAAAAACAGCTGTTCCATGTATGGAACACATTTGTTACACACATTGATTAGAATTAACCCTGTATAAAATATTATCTTCGTCACTTGTTCGTCATTTGTTCCGTATGAGCAGCGGTATTGAAATATGTTCTAAAATAACATTTAATATTATAGTTTTTATAGTATCTTCATCTTATCTTATCTCAACCTATAAATACATACTAAGTAGCTTTTTAATCGTCAAGTGTAGTTTTCGATTGCCAGGAACAAAACAAAATCACCCAAAATTATTATCTGGTTTATGTTGCTACTTGTTTTACGAAATAAGTGGCTAATAGTATTGTATCGTTTTTATTTCCCCTCATTTTTTCTGTAAGCCAACACCATGAGCTCAATACTGAATTATGCAAATTTATGACGACCCAAAGGTCCTCATTATCTTTAGGTGTTGAGTGTCTGTTGCTCTGAATCGGTAGGAATACGTAAAAGGTACCATTTTAGCATATTTAAGAAGTTTGCAAAGTTTGTTTAAGATTGTAAGTTTGCAGTGTGGCGGTCTAAGGGGGAGGCCTTCGTTCAGCAGTGGACGTCTCCAGGCTGATGATGATGATGAATAAGTTTCTGAATATAATGAGACAGCTTTTTAACCGACTTAGGAAAAGGAGGAGATCCTCAATTACAATACAATAAAATACAACTTTATTGCACACCAGAAATATAGAACAACTTACAACTAATCAGGGTACATTATTTGGCAGTACAAGGGGCGGCCTTATCACCTTAAGCGATTTCTTCCAGGCAACCTTTGGATGGACTGGACTAACTGCAAATGCAATTTGGTCGGTGGTGTACATTATATATAAAATATAATAAATGAATAGTACAAATATAAAAAAGTCGCTTGTATGTTTAAAAAAACAACCATTCATAAGCTATTAGAAAAAATAAAAATAAAAATAACCTCCTTTAATATACCTATGATGCAGTTGAAGTTTCTCAATATATTTTTTGTTTATTGGACAACGGGCACTGTCCTATATAATACAAGTACGCTGCACTTCCTATTGTCGATAGCAAATTGAAGCCATTTGATTTTCGCCATTTTAGTGGTTTGTCATTTATAAACCGATTTGATAAAATATTTTTTTATTTGAAAGCATATACTTTCAGATTGGTTCCATAGAAGTTTAATCAAAATCAGTTCAGTAGTTTGGTTTTTAAATCAAAATAACCGGAAAAAATATGTCATCCAAGTAACGAAATTGAAGTCGGTTGTTTTTTCTACAAGTACTTTTAATTTTCAACAGACTTCAAAAAGGGAGGTTCTCAATTTGACTGTATATTATTATTAATGTATGTATGTTACGCGATTACTCCGCCAATTATGAAATGATTTTTGATGATTCTTTTTGTTTTGTTTGGTAGGTAATACTTCAGAGGTGTTCCCATATAAATTTTATCGACATCGGTTCAGTAGTTTAGTTTTTAAACCAAAATGACTAGAAAATATGAAGATGACATCCAAGTATTCGAAGTTGAAGTCGGTTGCATTTTTTTTAAGCTTATTATCTCCTGTAAGCAGGATGTGCGGACGTAGTCAAGGAGTTGAAGACTTTCACAGGGTATGTTGTTAATTCACTTTTGTAAGTGTATTCCACTTTCGGTCCCTGAATGCACCATAAAATAGTGTACATTGTGTAACTGAATGAGAGTTTTTTCAGATTTTCATTGTAGTGCTGCTATATAATAAATGCTGCTGTAATTCTAGTGTGTACAGCATTATCTTGAAATTAGAGTAAAAGTGCTCTTGCCTTATAACAATCATATGAATAAAACTGAAATGAACGAATCACTTACTGTTTTCAGCAAAATGACATCAAATCTGTCAATAAATATTACAATTAAACTGTATGTATATATACAATTTAAATTATTTTACCTAGTACTACTTACCTAAAATAAGTTTAGTTAGATGTAGTTTGGATAAGTGGTATTATTTATTGGTTCAGTTTGCCTAAGGTACACAATAAACGTGTGGCTGTCGGTACTTCTACAATCGATTGATGTGACATGTACGGCCATCAAACCGGCGGTCGTAGTGTTTTTATTTTATATTTTTTTACCAGGTGTTATTTCTTATTATTGGGTCTTACGGTTTTGGCTACTATTTTCCAGCTTTCTTAAGAGACAAGTTATCATTATGTCCATCTTCATCATCCATTCTACCACCATGCCATAATTAAACGACTGCCCAAAAAGTATGTTTTTCAGGGTTCATGTATATGTACGAGGGCGTTCAATAAAAAGTGAGAATGAGTATGTTTGATGAGCCTGGTTTGTTTTTGTGCATCGATAAGCATTCTCCCGACCCAGCACGTGGATACTTTTTTCATACCTAAGCGTTCGTGTAAAATGCTATGAACACTAACAGTCAAAATCTTTGTTTCATCGGCTATAAAACGTATCGTGAAACGACGATCTGCTAAAACAATTTTCTCGACTTTTTTAACCATTTCTTCGGTCACTACCGTTATGGGGCGACCCGGGCGAGGGTCATATTTGGTAGATGTTCTTCCACGTTTAAGTTCGGCACACCAACAAGCAACTGTAGAATAAGGTGGTGTATTTGCTCCTAAATTATCCTGCAAGTCTTGATTAGTTCGTTCCGTAGTGAAATTGTTCATGCACAGATACTTAATAACAGCACGCAATTCAATTTTTTCCATTCTCGACATCACGCTACGACAGACTGCAAACAATAGACTTACATTTTTTTTAAACAAAAGATTCAAATTATTTCCTTTTTTTTAAATCTTATCAATATTCCAGCTTTACCAGCCAGTATTTACTTTTTTCGGTTCCAAAGAGTGTCTACTTCATTCTCAATTCATAATAAACGCCATGCGTATGTATGTGACTTTCTTTATTAATGCCTAAACAGATAATATAGTTTCTACATGGGGTATCGTTAGAATCCTAACATCGTCCCGAGTGACAGGTAATAATAATAAAAAAAACGGCTGCCATTTTCTAAATTTATATGGAGTACCTCTGAAGTATGACCTACCAAACAAAAAAAAACAATCATTAAAATTAAGTCATAATTGGCAGAGTAACTGGGTAACAAACACATAAAAATAATATAACAACATAAAGTCGTGGTTTTGACTCATTTTCGTATTATGTAAACGGGGATTACTCACTTTTAATTAAAAACCCGAAGCAGGACGCAGCCGCACGCACGTTGGATTTTTTTCACTCTTTGAAAAAGGTCACCGGATGTGATAGAAACTATAGTCGGAGTATCCGATTCAATTAAATGTGAGTATCCCCGTAAAACAAAAACATAAAGACGAATTGAGAACCTCCTTTTTGAAGTTGGTTGAAAATTAATGCTAGTTACCACAAAAAGCCATGCTTTGGTCATAGAATACAAAATTCATGCTGTTATATAGTTTCAACTTTGTAGTTCAATTTTCGCTAAATACCCCGCGCGAACTATAGCCACACACTCTCACATCACCCCGTCTAAAGGGTGGTTCCTAATGTGAGAACGCATTAATCATTCACTTTTATACAAGTCAGACTTTGGTTTTGTCGCGGAGGTGAGGAGGGGTGAGGGGGGTTTGATATCATAGTAAGATTAGATAAATAGGATTAGTAGACGTGCTACCGTATAGTTAACGCAAGAATAATAACAATTTAGTCATGATTATTAAGGTTAATTATATTATATAGCATGACATTGAATTCATGGGCATAATTTTAGAGGATCATTCAACTCATCATAATGAAAAACTTGCCCCATGAAACCTGGAATCACGGAAAAAGTCAGCTACTCCATACACTATTTCGTTCGTAAAAGCATTTTGTTGTATGAAAAAGTAGTTTTTTTTGTGTTTTCAGGGTTGGTTTCATGGGGCAAGTTGTTTATTAAGATGAGTTGAATAATGATTAATTAATTAATTAAGTTAACCCTCTAAAATAATGCCCATGAATATGACGCTGCACAAAACTCCCTAGGATATGGTTATGATCAACGTAACCACATCACATTAGTGTACAAACGTAGATACACATTTTTGTGACACTGTTCTGTGTACGCCAACTTCATTTTATTGGCGTAGAACGTACTTGGTACTTACATTTATCAAATTCTAAATAGTCAATAAAATATTCTCAATTAAGCCCAGAAAGGGCTATGGGGTCCTTAGCAGCGACAATGATAGCCGTCGCTGGTCCTGAGCAAAAGTTATTTATAACTTACTTAATGGTTGATAAATAAAAAATGTTTTTAAAGCTTAAACAGGAAGAAAAATTATGACCTCCGGCAGGACTCGAACCTGCATACGAGCAGTCGCTATGGGTTTCCGTCCCAACTGCTTTGCCAATTAAGCTACAGAAGTCTCTGCCTTTTTTTTTTTTTTCTTCCTGTTTAAGCTTTAAAAACATAGAAATACCATAAGTGTGGAATCACTTCATACAAAAATATTCAAAAAAATAAAACATGTTTACAAAATTATAACACTGAATCAAATATAATTTTTTTTATTATAAAGTACTTATTCAGAAGTCTTTTCACACTTTTAGCTATCGTAGTTAAGTTGGTACCGTAGTTTGTACCGAAGTTAGGTAATTTTGAGTAAAAAAACATGTCTATAATGTATATTATAATTATACCGTCATTATATGAACGAATCCTTTTAATAACCACTTGCTTTTTTGTTATATCAATTAATAATAAGCACTTGCGAGTGTCATTTAATACAAAAGCAGATAAAAAAAAGGAAAAATAATAATAATAATACTTTATAGACCATTGCAAAATTGTTAATTGTATAATTTTATTTTTACAATTTCATATTGAAAACAACTGTCGCCAAAGAAATACCTCATTAGTCTGTACCTCTTTCAAGATGCATTGTACAGGATGTCCTATTGAGAGGTGCGCCGTATAATTATGAGGACAAAATGCGGTTGCCGCCGACTCGAGCAGTTAAGTACGCGTAAAGACTATACAACTCCCACAATACCTTTGAAGCGACTTTGTCTCACTTCGCAATTATGACACCCCTTATATAAGTCGAGTGTCAACAAACTTAACTTTGCAGTTGGAAAAAATTTGAATGTTTGAGGTGTGGTTGGTATTATATTGGGATTGGAATGTTTTAAGTCACGAATTTGTTTTGGTTTAAGGTGCGTAAGTATCAAGATGGATCGCGCCAGGTTTTGATTCTATAGACACGTACCTATCTTCAATAGACTCCAATATATAGGGACGTAAGCATTTTATGAACTACATAATGTTATTGGGTAGAAATGATTTTCCAATTATCATTCTGAAGGGTGATTAGGGTGGGTATAGGTACAAGACAATAATTTCTAGTGTTTTTATAAGATCACTTTTCTATAGTTTCGTTTCTCCTCGTGGTGTTACCAGTGTCTTGAAATAAATAAGAGTATTTGTATGCACAATCCCTCAGTTATGTCATAATCCCTCAGGGAGTAAACCAGATAAAAATATCGGAAAATGCCCTAAAACTCTCTGAAAACACGAAAAAAGTTCTACTGTCGATCTGTTATCGCGTGTAAAAAGATAGACGAACAGCTAACAAATTTTCGCCTCGGCCAGGAGACTTCCAATTTTGGACGAAGGCCTCCCCTTCATAGGGAGGAATTGCCATTGTCCCTACGCTGGTCAGGCGGCTTGCAGATCGCAGAAAGCTCGCGAGAGGATTCCGGACGCTGAAGCTTTCCTCCTTTGGATCTGGATGCAGTTTTAAGTTTTTTCACCTTTAGTAGAATCAATAGAATAATAACAGAACATAATTATCTAGATAGGACAAGAATATAAGGCCTGCATCACAATGACGAATAAAGCAGCGGTTGCCAATTTAGCCTGTATAGACCGTGTAGGTCTATTATGTGTTGTAGACTTTGCTCTATCTTCTCTTTAGTAGAATCAATAGAATAATCATCATCATTATCAGCCAGAAGACGTCCACTCCTGGACGAGGGCCATTCCCTTAATAGGAAGGGGTTGCCAATAATTAGAATAATAACAGAACATAATTATCGAGATAGAGCAAGAATATAAAGCTTGCATCACAATGACGAATAAGTCAGCAGTCGCCAATTTAGCCTGTATAGACTGTGTAGGTCTATTATGTGTTGTAGACTTTGTTTGCTCTTTCTTCTCTTTAGTAGAATCAATAGATAACAGAACATACATATCGAGATAAGACAAGAATGAAAGGCCTTCATCACAATTACCAATAAGACAACGGTCCCCATTTTAGCCTTTATAGACCGTGTAGGGCTATTAGTGTTGTAGACTTTGCTGTATCTTCTCTTTAGTAGAATCAAAAGAATAATTATCATCATTATTAGCCAAAAGACGTCCGCTACTGGACGAAGGTCTTTCCCTTAATAGAGAGGAGTTGCCAATAATAGAATAATAACATTATTATCGAGATAGGACAAGAACATAAGGCCTGCAACACACGAACAAATAAGACAACGGTCTCCAATTTAGCCTGTATAAACCGTGTAGGTATATTATGTATTGTAGACTTTGTTTGCTCTTTCTTCTCTTTAGTAGAATCAATATATAATAGAACATAATTATCAAGATAGGACAAGAATAAGAGGCCTGCATCACAACGACGTGTAAGGCAGCGTTCGCCAATTTAGCCTGTATAGACCGTGTAGGTCTATTATGTGTTGTAGACTTAGCTCTTTCATCTTGCGTCCGCCAAGTTCAAGCTACGATTTTTGGTAGCTGCGTTTTTAGACGCTACCATAAACCGAGTAAGTCTGAGAAACGCTTAACTTTTAGGTTTTTTTTATTATTCTTAAATTTTTACCGTTTTCGTTACGCAAAAAATGATTATTTACTTCATAGAAATCGTGACCAATTCATTCATATAAAACAAAAGATTACTTGCATTGAGCTAAATCATTCAAGGATATGACTTGCCTTTACAAAAGTAGATGTATGTAAACAAAAACCGTGGCGTTTCCCGCGAAAATTTCACGCAGTAATGAGAGTGGTCCGGCCCATTCATATTTAATTGGCGGGGAGGTTAGTTTATAGCCCTCTATGGACGAGGGGTGATTTTACATTTTTTATTTCAAATGCCCGATAGGCTCGAGCGGTATTGTGAAGAGGACAGTGTCTGTCTGTCAGAAACTTGTGGATATAACATCTCACCATTATTTGAAACAAAAAAAAATGTGTCATTCGGGATCTAATTGATTACCAACTTAACTGACAGAAAGCAAATGGTCTACAATGAAGTACGCTTTCATAGAAGAAACTAATTCAAGCGATACTCATTCATATCGTATTAGAAATCCTACTGAGTCGTAACATTCGTAAAAATGGAAGAATTATTATACATACGTAATAGAACATTATCAATTTCTTATTAGTTGTGTGCGTTTTATACTTACAACCGCATCAATATCAATTCGGTCGCATACTAATTTCTTTGGTAACGGCGTAATTTGTGGTAATTTATCAATTAAGTATTACAATGGTGCAAATATCCAGACGACCATGCCCTTATCATTAATTCTTTGAGTGAAAGACTTTGTCTTTGAGTTACGTTTTCTATTAAATTACACCAGCAGCCAGAAGACGTCCACTGCTGGATGAAGGCCTCCCCCTTAATGGGGAGGGGTTGCCATAATCCCCACACTTGTGGGTGGCACACAGGTGGCTTCAGGATGCTTCGTGCTCCGGTGGTTCCAGATGCAGTTTTAGAAGATACCTACACCCAGCTCTGATTTACAATTACATATATAAAAATCAATATTGAAATGGTATAGGCATGTCCATACTATTATCATCTATCAACAGAGACCGCCGGTAGCATATCGAAAAAAAAATACGCGAAATAATATCGAAAAGCCATAAAACCTCCCGGAGTACCGCTATAAAACACAGACAAATACGGTAGATAATCGGGCCAAGTGCTTGTAACTTATTGTGGACTCTTTATGCGCGTCGTAATATTTTACTACTACCTTTGGCTTTTAGAGCAACTGGTCTTGTTCGCTACGTTTTTTCTTATTGGCTCTTGTAATTTTATCATCTCTCTATTTTATGATTGTTGGATTGTGTGCTCACACATCTATTTCCGATCTTTTTGATCGCGCCTGTACACAGGTACATAATTACTTCCATGGTTACGATTAAGCTTCTGTGAGTTGAATATTAATAGGGTAAAGGTGGTAAATATTATAAAGTGTTGATAAAAAAAAACAACATTCACGTAATTAAATTATATGATGATTTTGAATAGAATTTATTGATAAATTGGATTTCATGTTTTAAGGAATCGATGCAAATAATTATGGATGATACATTATTTGAGACGTTTTGGCAACACACTGAGTAGAGCTAAACGAATTTGTCTAAAATTTTGGCTCCGCGTGATCAACGCATTTGCCGTTTTCAAGTATGTATAGGTCGGGTATATAAAATGATTGAAGTCGGATGAGATAAGAGTAATAGATTATAAAATCGGATGAGTTAAGAATAGAACACGGTTGAGTTAAGAAAAAAATATACGAAGGATGAGACGTCATATGACGAGTGAGGAACATCCCATTTTAGGTCTTGGCTTTACGCATATAAACTTAGTTTTCAGAATACAAATTTTAATAAATAATAATAAAATTTTAGATTTAAAATTAGAATACAAATGTTTTAGTTTGATAGTAAAGATTGAAGATAAACACAACATCCAAAGCTTTACGTTTCAATTAGGATCATTAATCTGTCATCAAAATTGTTCACCGATCTATGCCTAACAGGTTTGAGACTACAAAACGTCCCGTATCTCGAGAATCCCCATAAATAACACATAATCCTAACGCTATTGAAGCTACCCATCATCAGTGTAAAATACAACAACTTCTACAATACAACTCGAAAATTTAGCAACGAATTTTATTAAACAGCATACATTGATCAGTTTTATAAAGCTATCGACAATGTATGTGATACAAATCCTGCAATAGATGAGGAATAATTTGGAAATGTAGCGTTGGTTTGTAATGATAAAGGTTCAGAAGTACAATGTCCGACAAAAGTACAAGCGCTCTAATCCTCGTATTGTTAACAGGAATCCAATTTTAAATTCCATAGAGAAGTCAGATAAAGCTTGATTGATTGTGGCCTAAAACTTGTTTGTGACAACGGGCTTACAGCGACTTTGTAGCGGGCGAGTGTTTAAAGTATCGAGATGACATGTTTCTAAAATTATACTATTTGTAAGCACATTTATAATTTTCAAGCATTAGTACTTACTTCTTATTATAATAAATCATCTTTCAAACCTCGAGACCGATTTCGCAATTAGATACTGTGACTCTAAAACCCTTTTTTATAGTCAAGATTCAACTAGAAAGATTTAGGCATTCGTATTTTTACGATTTTATAATGATGTGTATAATTTTGCTTGACGGCATTGACTACATCATACGTTTTTTTTAATTATAAATATAACCGACTTCAACTTCGAATACCTGGATGACATCTTCATATTTTCTAGTAATTTTTATTTAAAAACCAAACTACTAAACCGATTTCGATAAAATTTATATGGGACCACCTCTGAAATATTACCTACCAAAAAAAAAACATCTAAATTAATCTATAATTGGCGGAGTAATCGCGTAACATACATACAAAAAATAAACATTAAAAAAAATTGAGAATCACCTTTTCAGAAGTCGGTTGAAAATATTTAAAAAACTAATGTAGTTTGTAAAAATATGTATTAATTAATTTCCTTCGATGGGATCCTATAGTCCGTCCACTTGTTAGATTTGTGGGACGGTCTTCCATATCTTACAAGTGGATTGGAAGATCTTTCAGCTGACTGACAACATGGAGCGTTTTGAAAAGGCCTCTATGAACATACTCTCCAAGTTTGGAACTCATAGACAACACCACAAATATTGCAGATGTCCAAATACGGTAATTAGCTTACCATCAGACGGATGCTTGTTTACTGCTCTTTTTATGACCAAAAAAGCGCACATCATGGTACTTGTCGCTGAAAATTAAAACCTTAAAAAAACTGGGTATAAAGAGATTTACTTAACATCTAATATCTCAGGGTGACGAGCGCAGTGCAGTGCAGCGCAGGATTGTGTTCGCAAGTTCACGATTCTAGCACTGCTACTGTTAGTGGCAGGCGTGACGTTTACCACCAGGCCCGTCTTGCCACATGACTGCATAAAAAAAAAGTAAGTACAATTATTAAAAATTACATAATAATAATTATTATTACATGTCTACACCTATACTGCCTGGGTATGTCCTTAAACTGCAACCAGACCCACCGGAGGACGGGCAGCAGCGTCCCTCTTGGTTAACGGTGGTGACCATTCTGCGATCCCCAAGCAGCCTGCCAAGCGTGGGGATTATGGCAAAACCCCTCTATTAAGGGGGAGGCCTTCGTCCAGCAGTAGACGTTTTATGGCTGACGACGACGACACCTATACTACCTATCCGTAACCACTCGCCCAAACGTACCCACCAGGCTGGCAACGTTCCCGCGTTGTATGGCCAATGAAATATGTTGGGCCAAATATTGACCCGAACGTGGGTCACGCCCACTGCTCCACAAGCGGCGACCCAGGTCGGCCACGACTACCATTTATATTTTATTTTACTAAAGTCCCAAAAGAAATAAAATCCAAGTCCCAGACTAATGAATAGTAAAATCAACTAAGATTTATTTTACGGTTCTATTTGAGAAACAAATAAAGCCACCCATCATGGCTTTCTCCTGTCAAATAAATTCTAGATCGTACCTATACGGCGATCTCGAATGGATCGTTTCTGAATCTACAGTAATGAATCGACCCGAGCAATTACGTACCTTCCGTCTCAATGAACCAGCTTTGTATTTCAGTTTCATATTCCAACTTATCTTATTGCTAAAAGCCGCTTTCCGGTGGACAATTGCCAAGAATTGAACCGAAGATATCTGTTGTCTCCGTTTTACTTATATCAACTGCAAATACATGTCTCGTTTTGGCTTATAGACTTCTTTGAATGAAAGGTTGTTTTCAACGTTTTGCAATACCACTGGATCGGCAGTTAGCGAGTGAGTGAAGATAATTTTATCTTTCTTCGAGTATGTGATAATGAGATATGTTGGAGGAAGTTGACTTTGTAGTTCTAGAGCAATCGATATGTTTCTGTAATGATCACTCTTATGTGGGTACATCACAATGGGATTGACAAGTAACAGTACCATATTAGTATTAGTATACATGTATAAGCAAGATAATAGAAATAGAAAAATAGATAATCGTTTTTTCATCACACTTGCTCGTAAAGTAGATCTTACTACATCGCTTTTAGGCTCATAATCCAAGGTATTACACACGCGTGCTTTTTACTTTACATTACGGCACTTGTACTATAATAGGTATAACCCGGTAAAGTCAAGTTTGTACGTGACTGCAATTAGACGTACGTATACGAAGCACTCTTAATATAGCCGGGTAATACTTACAGTTTTTTTGTAATACCAACAAAGAGTTCTTATGCCGCTGAAGTAAATGTCAACCTGCGCGCGCATTACTGATTTGGGCGCCATTTTCCGCAAATGTTTGTTGACGTTTTCGCTGTGTGGTTGATTATTATAAAAAAAATATAGTTTTTTCCTCGCAAGTGTGACGAAAACAGTCGTATGGAACTCTTGTACTATTAGTCATTACGCTCTCGGCTTCCTTATCGCGCTCGCCTGCGGCTCGCGCGTATAATACCGCCTCTAGTGTAATGACCAACATAGCACACTCGTATCATAATGTACTATTATTACCTACCACATAGAGTAGTACATATTTGCTTAAATTAGGTACAAACTTAAAAATACAGTTTTTTATCAAGATAATTAACGGTGAGCCCCAAACTAGGCTCGAGGCCTGTAACTTGGGGCTCAAGTGCAATGTTACCATACAGAGTTATGTTCGGTTACGTAAATAATGTGAAAATACAGGAACCCCAGTAGGTAGGTATAGGTAGTAGGTATATTGAAAACATCTGTAAGCTAAGATTTCCACTTATTTACATTTTATATATGTATTAAGCCGGGTACATTGCATATAATAATTAAGTATACCTTAGTAGTCTTTGTAGTTTGTTGTAGTTAATAAAGGCTTATATCAATAGATATATTAAACCTATCAGGTTTTTTTAAACCTAGTCCCTTGAAACCCCTGGACCGGACGCGGCCCCAGGTAGGCCGTAGTCGGGATAATATGGCAAAATGGAGATATTATATCAGAGACACCGACAGCCAAAGTCTCTGTGGTATGTGCCCGCAGATGATGTCGCACCTGCTAGAATGTATAGGAGTACCCTGCATTCTGCTCCCTAACGACCTACCTAAGTCTACACAGAGCGCCACTGAGGTGACCAAATTATGGTCACAACCAGAAATAATAAAGTCACGTATTTTGTAACAAAACATCGTCTCGAAAAGAAAGAACAAAGAAATAAGGTTTCGTGAGTTTAGCTGAATAAAAAACTTGCTGGCAGCAACTTTTTTTACGCCGTCATTCAACAAGCAAAAGTGGAATCTATTGTCAAACGACAAAGTCCAATACCTACGAATCTCACTGATCAAAGATATTCAAAGAGCCTTATTGTTATTGAACTATATTATAGACAGTGATTGTTTAACCGCAGTGAATAACTGAATGAAATGCACTCTCATTGATGGTGAGCCAGAAATACGCGGGCTTAGATCCCGGCTACTGACTGTAGACTTACAATACTTCTGAAGTCTCACCGAAATAATTGATGACATCACGAATTTTTTTACTACGCCTCCGAAGTACTAAACTAAAGTATAAAATATGATTAATAGAATTAATAAATTATTAAAATTAATTATTTAATTATTAATTGATTATTATTAATTATTACAATTATTTAATCATTAATTGATTATTATTAATTAATTTAATTATACGTAGGTACTAAAGTTTATGTGACAGTCGTAGTCTAAATAAATTTAGACTATAGAGTGTAGAGTAGGTTTTTTTTCTTAGTTATTGGCATCGCTGATCGCTGATGATGACTTTGTCAATTTTGCCAGTGTCTCAGAAGTATATACATTTTCAAGTTTTTATAGTATCATCAAGTCAAATATGTCATAAAATCACAGTTAGACACACTAAATTAGACATAGCCGAGTCCAAGTCGAGCCGCCTGCCAAGCGTAGGGATTATGGCAACACCCCTCTAATGGGAGGCCTTCGTCCAGCAGTGGACGCCTTATGGCTGACGACGACGAGTCCAATTCATGCCCTAGTAAAGTTGTGGTGACTTTACTATGAGCTTTTACGGAGTTTTGAAAACAACACGATAATAAATGTTTCACCACATTATACCACTTGCCCACTCTCGTGCATGTAATTCAACACTCAATGAATAAAACACGATCATTTTTTATCATTAATTCGCGAAAATTCACAATAATCAGAAAATAATAGAATGCAGCGACATGATTTTTCCGTGTTGCCGCCAAAACTACTAGTGTAGGTTTGAGACTTGGTTTTAAAATAATATCTCACGTTATTTGAATTACGTAGGTATCTGTATTAAAACTGGACATTAGGCAAATTATGTTTACGAGCCATCAACAGGCTATATGATCTGTGGCGAAAACAATACCATTATTTTTTTACCTTATTTTTTTTGTAGTTGGGTATTATAGCACATAATAAATAATAGTACTGCGTACAGAAAGTTCACTCCGCAAAGGAATTGAAATAAATAAGGGCTCTATCTACTAGGCAATAAAGTATCAATTCAACTCGCACAGCGCTGGATACCGCTCGCTATATTCACCTAGATATACCGCGCTCTTTCTATCACGTATGCTTAGTTACGTGCGACGAGGCTAGCGTGCGGGCGGCCACTGACTTCAGCCTTGCAATGTCCTCCCGGACGGAGCGCCGAACATACCTAAACTGCGGAGTGACACCCCCCTGATTATAGTAAAAAAATGTTATACTTTTATCAGGTATCCCGGTCTAAAGTTTACTAGCTCTATGACCGGAGATGAAGCTCGATGATTATCCGAGGGCATTTCCTACCGTCTTATTGTTCTTGTATCAACAATACACAGACACACAATAATCATTTATTTATATGTGAATCTAAATTAACCGCGGAATGTGTTTCCATTTCTGACTCATGTTCTTCGAGCGGGGTTTGTTATTTTAGTTTTTGCTATGATATTTATGACATTGATTTCATCTAGTCACTTCTAGATACTAATTATTATTCTGGTGCACTTCATTTGTAATATTGCATGAAGATATTTGATATAGATCTAAAAAAATATCTCAGAATCGCAGTGTATTGTGCAGGATTTTGTTCGCAAATGTGTTAGTGATATGTGCAGGCAAGACACTAACCACGAAGCGAACGTTTCTCTCTAACGAATTTTTTTTTTTTTGTTTTTGTTTTTTTTTTTTGCCACGGTGCGTAATTATCACACACGGCCGACGTCCACGGACAGCTACGCACCGCGCACAAGACTCTTCCAAAGCGACGGATTTGTCTTCGCTACCACGGATGACACTCTTTCGTCGTGCTGCTCTATGGTGCGTCGGTGCGGGCTGGTCCGCGTCCGTCCGTAATATCACGCACCGTAGAAAGCCACCTTTATTGATAATTTTATAGCACTTTCCTGGCCCGAACACAAGCTATATTGTAGCAACTGGAAAGAATTTTCGCAAAATTTAGAAATAAATGGCTTAAAGCTTTTTTTTTCTTTTTTTTATTGCTATAAAATCCGATCATTTAGATTTTTGTTATAAATATAATTAAGTCTACATTTGACCGTCGTCTCGCCAAACAAACTGAACCAATAATAATATTCAAAAACTTAAAAAATAAATTTTTAAATTAATTCTGTAAAAGCGAACCTGTACAACTGTACATGCAACCCCTCCCTATTAAGGGGGAGGCTTTCGTCCAGCAGTGGACGTCTTCTGGCTGATGATGATGATGAACCTGTACATCGTCCGACATTTCATAAGAGACTTACACCATTTTTTTATGTGTTTATTTACTATCAAAAAAGGTCTCACAATTTTAATATTACGTGAACGCATACACTTACCAACGTATGCTTGAAAAAATATTAGTTTTATTCTGGGGTATTAGTGAAATGCGTATAAACATTTATTGTGTTTCCTAGTTATGTTTATGTTATGTTTCCTTCATATTATTTATTATAATAAATAGAGTGGAAACTAGGTTTCAAATGCCTTATCTTTTGACTGCACATAACAGACTCGAGTTTTCCATCCCATGCAATGGTTTGTGGTCAACAAAAGTAATATAATAAACAACCCGGCATGATTATCTTACAGACAACACTCCGTACATGGCTTAACGCGTGTTTTACTTTATTAACCCATTAAACGTTTGTATAGGTCAGGAGCGAGTGCGTGAAATGATTACTATGATGTACCTACTCAAATTGACATCATCGGTCAGGACACGCCCACTGCTGAACTAAGGCCTCTCACTTAGACCGCCACACTGTACGACAACCTCCACCATCCACCACCACCTCTGCTATTTGCATCCACCGGTTGCCCGCGAATTTCACAATGTCGTCGGTCCACCTAGGAGGAGGCCTACCTACTGTGATGTGTGGTGTTAAGTAGCTTATGACAACACAGAACATTTTTAGACAATCGCAATGTCGTAGGTCCACTTAGTAGAAAGCTACCTACCTACTCTGCGTCTTCCAGTTCGTGATCTCCACACAAGAACCTTTCTTCCCCATCGATTAGCAGTTCTTCGAGCAAAGTGGCCTTCCCATTGCCACTTTAACTTCCAATTCCTAACAGCTATGTCGTTGACTTTGGAATATTTATCCTCGTTCCGGATTTTGACATCTGCAGCATTGCATAAACCCACCAGGAGAAGACTATCCAGTACTATCCAGTACTATCCAGTGGAGCTAATCAACTTGTTAAAAAAACAGTGTGTATGCTCTGTGTGGGTGTGTGTGTAACTCTCAATAAGATGAGTAAGAGCGTTGGAGATATAAAATATATGACATGCTTTAGAATACCGGATTAGCTGGTCTGTTGTATTAAGTCTTTCCAGCAGTATTTAAATAAGTAAATTAATATCAGTGGACATTTTTCAAACAGCTTAAAGCTTAAAAAAGCTTGTGATATGGAAACCAGATAGCTGATAGAATACTTTTTTTTTTTTTATACATACTGTATCGTACAGTGCGACACAATTCTTCAGTAATTTTCCCACACAGTAACTCCCAACCTATTACAGTCGTAACTTCAAATTTACACCCGCAAAAGCATAGTGGAATGGTTTTACAGGAACCGTTGTTATTTCCCACGACTCTTTATAGCTATGATGTTTGTTTAAACCGTGTTTGGTATGAAACTTTCATGGGTTAGCATTTAAATGTTGGTGTTAAAATGAGTTATTTTCGTGTTTAATTTATTCTTATAGTAATTTAATAACGTTACGTTTATTGATATTCATGCTGAAGATATGTTTGAAAAACCAATTCAGAAAAATCTGTGTGTGAGTGTGTTTGATCTGTAGGTACCCATTTTGGTATTACAATTTGAATTAAATAAACAATAGCACCCAGCCTTCTTTTTTATACAGTTTACGATATTTGGATTTAACATTTTAAAATCAATTTCAAGTACCTACGCAAAAGTCCTGTCCTAATAAAAAAAAAAATATGCCACAAATCTGGGTGAACTATTTTAAATGGCACCTAATTTAGATTAAAAAACCTAACGAGCACATTCACCCTTCTAGATGTACCTAGTCCTAACATTCAGGTAAAAACATACAATAGCATAGCGCATAGAATAATCAGCCTGTTATTAGTCCACTGCTGGACATAAGCCTACCCTCGAAAAGTGATTGGGCTATTTCCACCGCCCTGGCCCAGTTGCGGGTTGATGGATTCAACTACGCCCTTGAATGTCTTCTGTGGTCGTAAGCATGTTTTTTCAAAATGTTTTCCTTTACGGAAATTTTAGTGGTACGAAAATCTGTACATAAACTCCAAAAAGCTCATTGGTACTCATTTGAACCAACAACCTCATTATTCTCGATATGTTTGCCAGTTAAACTACGTTCAAATGAGAGCTTTGCGTCCATATCTTAAAGACAGTAGTTTTTAGCAAAAATGAGATGTATTACCAATATATTAGGTCGAGACTATCCGTAGCACGACTAGTATCTTTAGAACAAGTTATGAAACACCTTATATCAGCCCTTTACAAAGTACATAGGGATTTGTCCACGATTCCCATAAAGTGCAGCTTGCGCGACATTGGCGACTGAATTGACACGACAATCGTCGTGTTAGAACAACTATTAAATCTCACAGGTTCAATTATGTTATAAAGTTATGTGAAAATGAGTTAGCTGACTAACTGTAGGTGAGCTATACTAACTAACTGAGTATACTGACTCCTAAAACTTTACAGTAATTAAGGAAATAAATTAATAGACCAACCTGAAAAAAAGTGTCTAATAAATTAATTCATCAAAATATTTTATCCGTTGAATAAGAAAACTCTTTACTCCGTGAACATTCATTAGCAGTTTGAAAAGTATAGAAAATGATTTTGAAATACAACCTCACCGGTTGATATTTCAACAGACAAGATTTCCCCACTCGATGAGGTAGGTAAATTAATGTTTCAATATAATATATAATAAAATATAAATATTGTTTACAACATTTCATTAGTAGATGTTACGTTCACCAAATAGATTCTGTTGATAAAAAGATAAAAATAGTTTTATTGCCAAAATACACACAAAAAAACGACAGTTAAACAATAGTGAATTCAGTATAACCTGTTAAGGTTAGATTAATCGTTTGATTAACTACGGAAAAACAGAAAAAGAAAAAAAAAACTAAACAAATAACATTTTGTAAAAGTAAAAAAAAGGGCAAAGTCAGCGCTACAGAAATAAAACATTCCTGCTGCGCTCTAGTGTGCATTTTGCCCTTTGTGCTCGGGTCGGACGCGAGATTTAAAAAAACGACTACCAAAAAAATATAAAATCCAGTAAAGTAGTTCTAATATATTGATCTAGATGAATCTAGATGTATTATACATCCACAAAACATAACATAAGTCGCAAAACGTCAATAATTCCACATTGCATATAAACAGATTTTGTGTCGAATTCCCAACATTTCCCAATCGTACAATACAACGTGTGGGCAGGTGGGACATCTCAATCGCTTGTAGCCTCTTGTTCTCTACAGTTGTAGTCGTAAAATCGGTTATATACTACGTTTCTAGTAATTTTATACGCGACAACAATGTTGGAAATGTTCAGCGGGTTTCGCAACAATAGTGGAATTGGTTCTTTGGTGGTCAAATTGATAATTCTGATACAGTAATAATCTATTCTAAGATACAGACACTCGTACTTCTTGAGACGTACAACGACTTTATAGTATTAAGATTTTGAGAACTATTTGCTATAAATAGTTTTTCTTTGTTTATTCAAGTTACGGAGACAAGCAAGACATGCACCTGGTGGTAACCAGAAAATAAGGGCATAGGAAGGCAAATACATCGATGCTTGTTCTGTGTCTGGGTGTAGTATGTATTATAAGTATGTATTTATGAAAAAAATATGTATATATATATTCTATCAGCTATCTGGTTTCCATAATACAAGCTTTGCTTAGTATGGGGCTAGATGGCGCTGTGTGTAATAAATGTCCCTCCAATATAATATATATTTGGTCTTTACCTATGAAATTGCCGTTTTGTATGGAATAAGTGAAAGTACTTATTTTTTTAAACTTTTTTATTTCTGTTATTCAAAGTAATCACCCATGCAATCGACGCAACTTTGCCAACGAATTGGCAGTTTATTGATGCCCTTCTTGTAAAAATTAGCTATTATTAATTAAGACTCAAACGATACCCCAGACATCCAAATCTATTTAGGCATTTAGAAGTTGTGGTGAAATAACGAAAGTCACATACATACACACATACTTACTTACATACATACATGAACCCTGAAAATATGAGTCCTTTTTGGGCAGTCGTGTAAAAATAATTACGTTAACGTTACGTTACCAAAAACAAACTTTAAACTGTTAATTAATCCATGTGGTCTTTGATTATAATATACACAGCCGAGAGCTAGATCCTCCAAGCATGTGGTGGGGTGTCAAGAACACTGGGGGCGTCCGACTCCCCCAACTAGGGAGAGACACTCCAGAGATGGTGATGCACCATGGTGTTCCAGGTGCATCGCTTGAGCCGAACGGGGGGGAGTATCTCCTCCCGAGGCGGGTCCGCCTCACGGCGGACGTTGGCGATGGCAAGGCTGCGGAGAATGCGAGAGCGGTCCCGCGGCCTTGCACCTATGCCATCGCAGGAGGAACACCGTGGGGTTTTAGTCGGTAGTGGTGCCACTCTGGCGCTGAGCCCGACATCACCCATCTGCCCCCCCGGCGGATGGGTATGCGTAAAGGCATTTCCCCAAGTAAAAAAAAAAAAAAAAAAAAGGTTCTCAAGAACACTGCTACCAACTTTCCCGAATTGCCAAAGACATTTTCTGCGCGAAGAATGAGCCAGCTCTCTTGTCGTCAGCGGCATCTAAACGAGTTCTTTTTTTTTTCTTTGACATAAAAGACGAATACATAAAAAATATTTAGTACTTAACTAATATCGAATTCCTTTGTTCCAGGTACTCTACAATTGCGAGGCGATGATTTAGACACTAAGTACCTCATCGCGTGCTCCTGCCCCGTTAGTAAAGTTACATTCAATTTGATATAGCAGCATTGTTAGGGGAGCAACAAGTGGATACCGATAATAGCTACTACCGTTTGTCAACGTAGGGCTGTCACGCAACTCACAAGCCTAGTCTTTTGTCGTGTGTCGAACACTTATGAAAAACAATTGGTTGTTTTAGGGATAAGTATCATTCTAGGGGTCCTAAGAATTGACATACTGATTTTTGTCCTATTGTCACTAGTCATACGCATCTACTCATAAACTAATGTACTCATACATGCACATAATTTTCTACTGGCTTAAAATTGTTGTGTCATTGTGTTTGTCGATCCTAATTGTAGTGTGTGACATAATGGTATCTTCTGAGTTTTTTTTTCGCCTGGTGGTAAGCGTCACTCCTACCACCTACCACTGACAGTTTCAGTGCCTGAATTGTGAACTTGCGAACACAATCCTGCGCCACACTGCACTGCGCTCGTCACCCTGAGATATTAGATTTTAAATCTCTTTATACCCAGTAATTTCTCTGGTAACATTGCCCTTTAAACCGGAAAACAGGAATGCTTGCACACTACTGCTTGGCGGTTGAATAACTGGCAAAGGTGTGGTACTTCCCCAGGCAAACTCTTCAGTAGAGTCCTACCACTATAAAATAATGTTATCATTATTAGTGTTATCACTAATAGAATGTTACTCTAAGTATTTTCTTTGTTCATAGTCGCCTAGTGTTTTGGCCCTAAAAATGATTAGTCCTTTTAACTTTTTGGCTTAGTTTGTGGAATGGACAATAGTAATGTATTGTGTATAAATAATACTAAAGCTCAGTGCGAGACCCGACTTAGATAGGTTTGGTAAGAATATTAGGACATAAAACAGTATGGAATACATAATTATTAGTATGCCAATTTTTATGTGAATTATTATAGGGAACCGTCTAGAGCTTTTATGCGTACAAAGAGTATGTTAGCTGTTGAAATCGTAATTAAAAAAAGACAATTATTTTATCCAACAGTGGACGTCTTTTGGCTTGTGATTATGAACTTTGACTTTGAATTAGACGTTGACTTAGACTTTGACTTAGAATTTGACTTAGACTTTGGCTCACATTTGATTAAGTCAGATACTCCGACTATAGTATCGTATTCTGTTCTGCGTGACGCAACCGCACGTCCGTCGGGCTTTGTTTTCACTCCTTGAAAAAGATCACCGAATGTGATAGAAACTATAGTCGAAGTATCTGACTTAAACGTGAGTAATTTCGTTTAAATACGTATAATCTGTATAAAGTAGATACCTCGTTGTCATACAAATCTATTCTCTTCCGGAATAAATATTCCATTATGCAACCACGACTGAACGAAGGCCTCCCCCTTAGACCGCCATACAGTAAGACAACCTGGCTTTTGCATCCACCGGACATTTACATCTATAATATTAATTTAATATTAACTATATACATTTTTTTATATTAATTTTTCTATAATTCTTTTTATCTTTTTTTCATTATTATTATTAATATTTGACGTTTTTTTTTCTTAATTTAAATTAGTTCAAATAATACATAAACTATCATACTGTTTATCGTTTGTGCCAGGCACGATAAAGACGTTTTTAACGTAAAATAAACTTATGCGGAGCAACCCTAATCAACAATGCTACCCTAAATAATAGGGGCGAAACGCAAACATTTGTCTTGCGAGCGGTAGTTGCCCTATCCATGTTCAACAAGTTGTTCAAGTGCAGTGTGACGATAAGCAACAATAAAATAGATCGGTGTTGCCAACATTTAAAAAAAAATGCATAGAAAAATATGAATTATTGAAACAGAGAAAAGAAGAGGTTTTTGTATGTTGGTACGTACGTTTGTATCTATACCGACGATAACTCATGGACCGTTGATCCGAATTTATAAAACTTTCTATACAAGTAGTTCGTGCAAATACAACTAGTAGTTGCAGCAAACTAAGACCGCGCGATATCCCCTATACCGCGACCGCGAGACCCTCTATATCTTCCAAACCCCTTGACGAATTTGGCTCATATTTGAACTTTGAATTTCGAGCAGTGCGTGGATAATAATGGTTAACGATGATAGATAGATAGATTAACTCCAAGGGCGGATCCAGCTTTTAAGTCAGGGGGGGTCATAGAGTCGAGTCGAGGTCTAGTAAGGACAGTCTCCAATTCGATTACAACTAGAAAAAATATCAGTGGTCTACCTACACCCAGCCCAGGGGGGGATCATGACCCCCATGACCCCCCCCCCTGGATCCGCCCTTGATTAACTCTTTACAAATGGCGACCTTATCGCTAAAAGCGATCTCTTTCAGGCATCCTCAGGATGGAGAAAAATTATGAACGGGGTGTGCTGTAAAGAAGAATTTCCTACGAATTATGAACATACCTACATTCTAATACTAAATAATACATCATATTTTTTATTATAAGCTTTCATAAATAAGAAAAAGATGATGATGATGATGATGAGTAAAATTAAATTGATTCTAATGTCTTCGTATGAAGAGTTCATAATAACATTGATAGAGAACTTCACATTATGAGCTCGTTTATTGCAGTATGAATTAATGCGAACTGACAAAAGACAACAGGATGGACTGACGAGAAACAAAAGAAGATCGAGTGCGCCGCGAAAAGAAAATAACGAGTGCTCACAGTAAGGCTGCGTACACACATGTTTACGTTGACTAATAATTTAAAAAAATGACCAACTTCAATTTCGACTACCTGCATGATAATCTTCAAATTTTCCAGTAATTTTGTTTTATCCCAGTAATTTTGATTTAAAAATCAGACTACTGAATGGATTTCGATAAAACTTTGAAGAAGTATACGCGTCACATACTTACAAAACGAGCAGTCGAAATGAAAACTGAAGTTCGAAAAGTCGTTTTTGAAATTGGTTGAAAATCGGTTTAGTCGACATTGGACCTATTCGCTGTCCTCAATATGCCTTATCTGGGAAATACCTCATTTGTAAAAATGCAAATTCTTAAAAAAAAAAAACAATCTAGGTTTTAGGAACCGGTACCTGAACACCTGTTAAGTGTTATTATTTATATCAGTTTGGTAAGTACGTGAAGATGTTACTAAAGAAATTATTTAATATGTGTACCTACTGTTGGTGTTTCTATATAAAAATACAATTTAAAAAGTACCTATTGATCCTGTATGTCTCACATCACATCAACATCACATCAACAGCCGGAAGACGTCCACTGCTGGACGAAGGCGGGAGGTGTTGCCATAATCCCCACGCTTGTCAGGCGGCTTGGGGATCGCAGAATGGTTACCACCGTTAACTGAGAGGACGCTACTGCCCGTCCTCCGGTGGTTATGGATGCAGTTTTAGGACATACCCAGCGGGGCTATCATGTAACTTTTCGAGATCGCGATTCGGATACGAGTTGTCAAAAATAGACACTTGTCACTGTCACTGCCAAAACTCATTTGACCCTGCAGGGCAGGATGAAACGCCAAAAGACCGACGGATTTGCTTAATTTAATTAAGGAAATCAATGCATTCGTTCGATAACGATAGCGAGAGAAATCCCTCCGTGATACTGTGGAGCTGTGACAGTGACAAGTGACATTAATGACAAATCGCGATCCGAATCGCGATCCCGAACAGTTACATGATTATCCTGCTGGTCCCTGTATGTCTAAGCCCTACTAATGCCCAAGCGCAAACCGGATGCGTCGATTGTGCGCGCGAGTGAGCGCCGGAAACGGTGACACTTCGCGCCAAAACGCGCTCCGTTACTCCGGGAGACATATTACTGCCATCACGTGAAATATTGCTAAAATATTGCTGCCATCGTTTGAAATACTGCAAGACGCGTTGGGTGAATTTTAAGATTTGAAAAATACTGAAAACTCATAAATTGGAGAGACCAAAATGAAAGTATAAAAAAACAAAAAAATAATGTTTTATATGTGTGTTTCCACACTTTGGAATCACCACACACCACACCACATACTCCACACTTCCACACCTTTTCTGTTTTCTCTCTTACTGTTTTGTAGTGGTAGGACTCTACTGCAGAGTCCACCTGGGGAAGTACCACACCTTTGCCAGTTATTCAACCGCCAAGCAGTAGTGTGCAAGCATTACTGTGTTCCGGTTCGAAGGGCAATGTTACCAGAGAAATTAGTGGGTATGAAGAGATTTAACATCTAATATCTCAGGGTGACGAGCGCAGTGCAGTGCGGCGCAGGATTGTGTTCGCAAGTTCACCATCCTGGCACTGCTACTGTTAGTGGCAGGCGTGACTCTCACCATCAGATGAAAGTATTGCTCGTCTGGTCACTTACTGTAAAAAAAAATCTTTAAAACATAGAAAACAAGGAATGTCACAAAAAACCAGGCTTATTAAAAAGCAGTTCTTCGAACAGTGTTTAGACCTCACGAGTACTAGCTTCCATGACATATGGAGCCAAAAGGCCCTTGTATGGCGCCTCAGCAAACTTCTCTTCCCTTCGGGGATAAAATCGCCGAAGACAAATAAATCTATAATATTGTAAAACTATACAATGAGTAAAATAGATTCAAAGGGCAATATCTTCTGTACCAAAAGTTTAGAAATCAGAAATCAAAAATATTTATTGGCCATAAATAACTACGAAAGTACAGGCAAGTCATTTTATACAGAAAATATCCTAAGATTAGAGTTAATTTTTAATAAAGCAACGATTAATTAAATGAATAGTACTAAGAATAAGAAATGAATACTATAACAGGTAATTGTGATAACTCCGTTTGTTCCTTCATTGACCTTGGACAAAAAGTGTATGGAACAGCTGGTTTTTTTCGCGATTTCAAGGTTGGCCCTATAGTAAAAGTTGTTCATAATGATGAGTACATAGTTACATACACTTAAAGAAAGAAAGAAAAAGAAAGAAAAATGATTTATTTTCTAACATCATTAACGTAGGTACTAATATAACTAAGTAAAGTTAATTAAGTACAAATAAAATAAAATTAAAAGTGATGTCACAAAAATGGCTTCAACTCAGCGTAATGCTGTTTAAACCATTTTTTTACACATTGTATATCATACATGCTTTTGTGTGTTTGTGTTGATTATATACAATGTGTAAAAAAAAGATTCAACAATACTGAAGGGTATGTATGTACTCATCATTATGAACCACTTTTACTATGGAAACAACCTTGAAAACATGAAAAAAACAGCAGTTCCATACATTTTGTCCAAGGTCAATGAACTCATTGTATGGAACAGTTGTTATTTTTTGGCGATTTCAAGGTTGTTCATAATGATGAGTACATACACACACTTCAGTAATGTTGAACCTTTTTGTTAAATGCTGTATAACAACAAACATTATGTAAACTTGTAAAGGTACACCATGTAGGAAGAGGGGTTGCTCCCAAAGTATGTAAAGAAAAAAAAAATTAAAGGCATTGAAGGAATCCCTGGTCGCTTAGAACTGTAATGATAAATTGAAATGGTCACTGAATAAAAGTAGTCTTTGGAGGTTTTTTTAATGCATTTTCACCGATTTGGTATTTTTTATTGACTCACAAAATACCTGACACGCAACAAAAGAACTCATCGAAAATAATTTTTTGCACAAATAACGATGTTATAAACATTATAGTTTCATGTTAGACAGGGGCGCTGTACTAGCAGATGACGTCAACGTCCACGATTCCAAAAAAAAAACTATACTAGCACGTGTTTTGCTAGAAAGGGATAGAAGAATCCCTCCCAAATACTTTGAACGCTTATATTTCAGGACTTTACCTTCAATCTCCACTTATCTTATTATTTTTAATAATCAAAACACATGCTCTATTGTGGATTGAATCAATACATTTTTTTTTTACGTTTGGAAAGGAATTATTCTCGTTATTAATTCTTAATTATTAAGTTGAAGAGTGTTTCCCATAATTGATTTGCAATCGTTTAAATTTTGTGTACTTGTACTTGTTTAAAATAAATAGCTCTGGTGGAAACTGAACCTTAACTGAGCGGATCTGAGAATAGACTACAATAATTCATAAATGTTATGCGTGCGCGCAGATAATATTGTTGCGGGAATGCTTTGTATTGCGTTTGGAGCAAAGGTTTGGCGAAGTGATAAATGTACAGTATGCAGGCGATGCCAGCCAATTGTTGCCAACCGTGAGGAAATTACTGACGGAAGTTAAATGACGTGTTTTTAATCTAGACTAAATAATTATTATGACATAATACTTAGTTAAAATCGATTACAGGTTGTTTTTTTTACGGTAATACAAACAATCTTTATTTAAAGAAAATGAACTCTCCAAGTTTGATACCTTCCTTAGTACTGCTGCAATCACAGAAATGCGAAGGCCCTACTCTTCTCTCTTCTTCGCTGCAAAGGTCTTGTATAGACGTTATCTCCCACTATCAGGAGAGAGTGTCGTTACTTTCTTATCATGAACAAACACCTTTACAAAAAAACAAAAAAGCGTTAAAAAATTACAGGCCACTAAAAAAGATACTCTCCGGCGGGGAATCGAACCCCGGTCTCCCGCGTGACAGGCGGGGATACTTACCACTATACTACCGAAGATGATGTTTAGCAGCTCGAAATAGTATGTTGGTATTTGTGGAAATGGAGTCGATAGATAACGTCGCATGCGGCGTCGTGTGATACGTGTTTTTTATCTTCTGTCATAATAATACCGTCCAAAAAGAACACAAAGCGATAAAGAAATGTTTATTGTGATACTTGCATAGAATTACTAATTGAGTCTTTATACATAATTATAAAATGTATCCCTAACTATAATATGTATTTTATATATAATATATATTATATACTTACATCAAACTAAAAAAAGTGTAACAATAAAAACATTTAGATACCAGATTCCTTTCTTAGATAACAGGATATTAGTGTTTTATCGTTGACTAGAAAAAAATAAACGTGCTTTGTAAAATAATAACTTACAAAATTATCTACAAATTAGGCTAAAATAATTAATACATTCTTCTTTATTTTTTAGGCAACTAATTAACTTCATAATAATAAATAATGTTATCATAATTTTTGTAGTGGTAGGACTCTACTGCAGAGTCCGCCTGGGGAAGTACCACACCTTTGCCAGTGATTCAACCGCCAAGCAGTAGTGTGCAGGCATAACTGTATTCCGGTTCGAAGGGCAATGTTACCAGATAAATTACTGGGTATGAAGAGATATTAATCTCAGGGTGACGAGCGCAGTGCAGTGCGGCGCAGGATTGTGTTCGCAAGTTCACAATTCTAGCACTGCTACTGTTACTGGCAGGCGTGACGCTTACCATCAGGTGAAAGTCTTGTTCCACCTTGGAACACCAAAAAGTTTTTTCGAGCTCGTGTTTTTATTCCACTGGGTTTTCGTGAAGGAAAACATCGCGAGGAAACCTGCATAGGTCCGGAGAAGAAATTTAATAGGGTAGGTATGTGAATCCACCAACTGGACTAGCGTGGTGGATACGTTCCAATCGTAGGAGGCCTTCCTACGCTGCGTCTTCCGGTTCGCGGTCGCCACTCAAGAACTTTTCTTCCCCATCGGTTATCAGTTCATCCAGCGATGTGGCCTGCCCATTACCCTTTAACGCTCGGTGTATGCGTTCGAAAATGACCGAAGGCGCAATTTGGACGCAAAACGAGATGAACTGAATAGTAGACCGCCTGCCAAGTTACGTAAATGGCACTCTTACGTGCGTGGACTGTGCACGCACATTTACTGCCAAAATTGGCTACATTAGCCATATTCGAGCACACCAGCGAAGCCATGCCATGCCAAAACCGGCATGGATGATATTATTATATTATTATTTAAATACTGATCATGACTATCACGATCCTTAGGTACCCCGGGTCCTAACAAGCTGGCGGACTCTGCTTGATGCTAAATAAAATTATCGACGTCAAAAAAAGTATCCAAGAAAAATTATTCACTCGACCATACCAGAATAACCCCAAACACTTGCCCTAGAACTCCATCCTCACATACTCATTAAACTCATTATAGTGAACAACCAACTTATATTTGTAAAGTTGCATAATTGACCGAACTAAAACATCTCGCAGGAAGCTGCCAGTTCTGCTTAGAAAATAATATAGTGGCGTCCTCACTCAACTTGGTAGATAAGTTGGTGGTGCATAAGTAATTAATGCCCGAGCTGACAATCTGATCTCTTTGACAGGAGCATCCGTTTTATCTCTGACTTATGGACTTGAAGTCAATTGTCAGCTAAATCGGACCAGAAAATAAGGACATAGGAAGGCAAATGTTTTAGAAGATCTTGCTGCAGTCAAAGCGAAGCGAGAGATTTGTTTGTGGACTTGCAAACAAAATTCTGCGCGGCATTGCACTGCTCTCGTCACCCTGAGATATAAGATGTGAAATCTCTTTACGCCCAGTAATTTATCTGGTAGCATTGCCCTATAAACCGAAACATAGTAATGCTTGCACACTACTGCTTGGCGCTTGAATAACTGGCAAAGGTGTGGTACTTCCCGAGGCGGACTCTGCTATGGAGTCCTACCACTACAAACCATTTACATCGACAGTTCGTTATTCTTTTGGATTTCTGGGCTTTCGATATTTTTAATGCATTCCTTTTATAATAATAATAATAATCATAATAACAAGATCCAAGAACAAGGCAAAAACAAGCACAGCGGAAACCACTAACGCACGACCACCACCACTGCCCGCTCCATCCTCTCCGAGCGCTTCGTCGGGAGATGACGTGTTCCTCACCCCCCGTGAGTCGAGCGTCTCGTCGAGTGATAGCGATGTGAGCGGGCCACGGACACCGGCGCCACCACCACCTGCGCGTCGGGGACGTCCGCCGCTGCCGGCACGCCTGGGGCCTGCGGGGCAACCTGCCTCGCGTCCAGCTCTCGCTGCCGGTGGTGTAGTGCGTCGCATGCGATGGTCTCAGACCAATAATGAGAACTGCATGCGCGCCTACTATGGGGCTACAGAGGGGGGAACTAACCTGACGGCGTACCGTGTTAGGATGCTGTCTTTGTTCCAGGCCCTTGAACCTACCGTCACCGTTTCCGCCCAGCGACTGTCGGATCAAGTGCGGGCTATCCAACGGCTCAACCTGCTGGATCAGTCCCTGCTTGATCGGCTCCACCTGGAGGCACAGTCTGCTCGTCCTACCCCTGCGTCGACGCGGCATTTGGATGTCGCGTCGTCAGCCCCGACACTGACTTCAGTGCCGACGTCGGCGGCGACACTAGCGACATCTACTGATCCCGTACTCGATGAAGGCGACTGTACGGGTATGAGTGTGTCTACCCAGGTGAGTGAGCAATTGAGGAGGGCTTTGGAAGACGCGATTGGTCAGTATCGGTTCACACTCAACTCTAGGCCACGACTACCGCGTTTGCCTACTCATAGGCGTAATCTAGCGCTAATGGGAGCTCTGAACGCTTTGCTAGCCCCGTACTTGCGGGCTAGCGAAGATTTAACTGATACCCACTCGATTTTGTACTGCGGTGCCATTGCGGCGTGTCGTGTTGCACGTGTTAGATTTCCGGATACTAACCGTGCACCGCGAACCGCCGGAGATGTGCCCGCGTGGCAAGTACGAATCGAGCGGCGTATCAGCACATTCAGAACTCTTATTGCAAAACTGATCTGCTTCAGCCGGGGGAATAATCGCCCCCGAGTCATGCGTTTCGTGACTCAAGCCTTTGCTGAGACCGGTATACGGCCCCAGCAATATATGGCCAGTGTCACGGAACGCATCGACTATCTGAAGCAGAAAGTCTATGCGTGGGCAAGCCGTATTCGTCGCTACAGAGAGCGTGTGGATAGATATAGGCAAAATCGCCTCTTCCAAAGTGACCAAAGGAAGGTGTACCGAAACTGGGAGGGAAACGAGCAACGTGTTAGCGACGGACATCTACCGGATGCTAGCGCTATGACTAACTTCTGGCGCAGTATCTGGTCGGTGCCCGTCGAGCACACCGAGGGTGATTGGATGCGTGTTGTCGAACGGGAATGTGAGTTCATCGAACCCATGGGGTCTATTTTAATAGACCCCGTAGACGTTAGTTGTGCGATTCGTACTGCTCAGAACTGGAAAAGTCCTGGGCCGGACGGATTGCACAACTTCTGGATAAAATGGTTTCGGTGCTCGCATGACCGTTTGGCGACACAATTTCAAGAAGCTCTCGAGCTCGGCTCCCTCCCTAGTTTCATGACCACCGGTGTCACCTTCCTGCTCCATAAGTCCGGTAGTACCACGGAACCCAAAAATTACAGACCCATCCTCCACCTGCTTGCCTACCATCTACAAGCTCCTTACATCTATTCTGAGCACTAAAATTAACACGCACATTGTTGCGAACAACGTTTTGGCCCCCGCTCAGAATGGATGTAGGGTTGGGTCCCGTGGTACTAAGGAGCTCCTCCTCATCGACATGGCCATTAGCCAACAAGTTCGGCGGAACAAAGGAGCCCTTTCCGCTGCCTGGATCGACTATAAGAAGGCCTATGATTCAGTGCCTCATTCATGGCTAGAGAGGATTTTGGAGTTGTATAAAATTGATACAACTCTAAAATCATTCTTAAGCGCATGCATGAGGCAATGGACCACAGTCCTTCGTCAGCCAGGTGGTGGAAATGACTCGTCTGATCCGCAGGACTTAATAAGGATTGAGCGAGGCATCTTCCAGGGTGATAGTCTGAGTCCATCGTGGTTTTGCCTAGCACTGAATCCTCTCAGCACATTGTTGAAGGATTCAGGACTAGGCTATCGGCTTCGAAGGGGGGGTGAAGTCATTTCTCACCTTCTGTACATGGATGATCTTAAGCTGTTTGCACCAAAACACCAAGACTTGTTGGAGTTGCTAAAAACCACACAGGTTTTTAGCAGCGCCATCAGGATGGAATTTGGTGTTGACAAGTGTGCGGTCATGCGTGTGCAGCGAGGGAAAGTTGTAAATTCTCCGGATTTACAACTTTCTGAGATAATGACTCTCAGATCTCTCTCTGAAGCCGAGACTTACAAGTATCTGGGTATGTCAGAGTCGTTGGGTATATCAGTAGTGGACATCAAGAAATCAGTGAAGGAGCGCTTTTTTTGTCGGTTGACAAAAGTACTCAACAGTCTTTTGTCTGGCGGCAACAAGGCGCGCGCCTTCAATGGTTGGGTGATGCCTCTACTGATATACTCCTTTGGCATACTTAGGTGGACTCAGACTGAGCTGGACGCCCTGGATAGAAGAGTCCGTCAACTGCTCACTGCGCATCGCATGCTACACCCACGCTCATCTGTTATGAGACTGTACATTCCACGGAAGTGGGGGGGTCGTGGCTTTTTAAATGCCAAGAACCTCCACAATCGTGAAGTGTGCAGTCTTAGGGATTATTTCCTTAACAATGAGTGTGGGATGCATCGCGATGTAGTGACAGTTGACAAGGGGCTCACGCCGCTCTCCTTGGCAAACGAGAACTGGCGCAGACCATCGGTGCTAAGCACCGACGACCGCAAGGATGTATGGAAGAGCAAGGAGCTGCACGGACGGTTCTATCGGGCCCTATCGGGCCCCGATGTGGACTTGCTCGCGTCGGTGAACTGGTTACGCTTCGGGGACCTCTTTGGGGAAACTGAGGGGTTTGCCTGTGCAATTGCGGATGAAGTTATCAAGACGAACAACTACCGGAAATATATCATGAAGGATGGTACGGTCGACATCTGTCGGGCATGCCACCGTCCCGGGGAATCTCTCCGACATATAATTTCCGGTTGTTCGCATCTTGCTAACGGCGAGTATTTGCACAGGCATAACCAAGTGGCCAGGATCATCCACCAGCAACTTGCTCTTCAATACGGCCTTGTCGAGTCAGAGGTGCCGTACTATAAGTACGCACCAGTTCCAGTTCTCGAAAATGGTCGTGCTTTGCTCTATTGGGACCGCTCCATCATCACGGACAGGACTATTGTCGCCAATAAGCCTGATATCGTGATGGTGGATCGGTCTCAACGTCGGGCAGTGCTCGTCGATGTCACCATCCCACATGACGAGAATCTCTTGAAGGCCGAGAAGGACAAACTCAGCAAGTACCTTGACTTGGCCTTCGAGATAACCGCCATGTGGGATGTTGACTCGACGATCATTGTCCCGATAGTCGTTTCGGCAAACGGTCTTATAGCGAAGAGCCTCGACCAATACCTCAAGAGGCTCTCGCTAGATGGTTGGGTCAAAGGTCAGATACAGAAGGCAGTGGTACTTGACACGGCGCGCATTGTCAGGAGGTTCCTCACTCTGCAGCCCTAACCACCGGCAGCTTGAGCCCTGCCCCGCTGCTGGCGGCAACCTAGTTTTTAAGTTTTTTATAATTTGTATTTTAGTATTCTAATATTTATTGTAAAAAAACTTATATAACTAAGAAATGAAATAAATACGTGAATAATCATAAAATTTATTTCAGAAAAGTCCTTAATTATTACACTAAAATATCAAATTAATTAATTAAATTATCAATAGGCATAGGAAGAACATAAAATAATAAAGAAACAGCTAAGACACCACACAGTTATTTTTGACAATGACGCCACGGCAGCACATGTGTCTTGAGCCAGTGACTCAGGACAGGCCCGTCGTTCCTATCTGCCACTACCCTCAGGTAGCTGTTGTCGCTGCCACGCACCCGCCGCATCAGGGAGGCTACTCGCTTACGTAAAATGGCTGAGAAGCCGTCTGTGTGAGCCTCTGCGAACATACCTGATGCGCTGCAGAAACGGGGCAGCCCCAACAGCATCCTGAACGCATTATTATATTGTACACGTAAGGCACTCACAGCTCTTTGAGTATAATTGATCCATAGGCTACAAGTGTAAAAAGCTTGGCAGTAGGCTCTGGCTCTTTATATAGATGTAATTCTACTTATTCAAGATATACAGTACTTAAATAAAATAAAATTAAAATTCATTTATTTCAGGTAACATGACTCATATACAGCGCAAAAGATAATTTCAATAGGTAGGTACATCAATAAAAGATAGTCACAAATGAAATACAATGTCATTCCAATTACACTAATGGAAGATATTTTTTATTTATATGGATGGAATATGCTTAATTTTATTTTATTTTATAGGCTCCCTTATCCTGATAAACTTGACATGGAAATATAGCTGAGTTATTCATTGAGCTATATTATGTAAGTATTCAAATGACTTCGTTTTAACTATATTTTCAGCGAATCTTTCTGTACATTGCTACCTTAATCGAATACTGGAGCTTAGTTCAAGGAGTGGTTCAAGGCAGGACAAACGGCATTATTAAATTTAAGACGACATGCATTGTTGTTTTAGTGACAAAATGTCACTTTAGAGTGCGCCTGCGCGTTTGTTATTACTTATTACGGATGAAGAAAATAGAATTGATTTTAATTTTTGTTGGAAACGAATGAAACATGGTGTCGATTTGGTGATTTTAGAGAATTCTTATTTTAGCGCAATGTTTTCGTCGTAAATACCAATCAATTTGAAGTAAATTTTAAATGGTTATTATGTACCGACAGGATGATCGTAACCAGCTCATGTTATTGATTTAACTTAAAGGTTGATTCAATACATTAAAGATATCAACTTTTTAGCTACGCGTCCACTTTACTGGGTCGGTCGGAATCGGAGCGTACGCAGCATACGGATTGCTCTGGATCGGCAGACTTGTGCTTATATATTTTATGTGTCCCACGTTTTAGTTGGCGATTTAGAAAACAAGTTTGCCGAATTCCCATAAAAATTAAATCTTACAAAAAGTCAGTCACGTAACCAATTCAGTATCTTTATCCCTTTGACAACTGCCATCGACAAAATCATTTTCATCTAATACGAATTACTCTATATAGTTTAATAATGCATCATATTTGTCAATATATTCTACAAAAAAAAACCTACACTATAATAAAATTATATTGCTGTTAATTATTATTATTTTTATTATCTTGCTTGTACCACGGAAGATGTTCTCAGTCTTTCATCTACATCCCAACGTTTGTAGTTAGAATGACCACCTGACAACAACGGAAACCATAACAATGAACAGTAGCTGCAACAGATACTGCAAGTACTTACTGCAAGTTATAGACACCGATACTACGAAATGCTAGCGCAGTATTGTAACTTGGACTAATTTAGTACGGGATAAGTCACTACGCCTTTAGTCGTGACGATTAGGCGCAGGCTACACAGAAATGGCGTCGGGCGCGAATATGGCACGGGCGGCTTGCCATTCAATATATATTTCATACTAAAATCATTGAAATAAGGCATAAGGCACACACCGAATGACATTGATCGGGCGCATCGGCGCGATGCACGCCCGATAAACGTCGTTCGGTGTGTTTTAAATTGTGCCATTGCAATGTATTTAGTATGAAATCTGAATGGTGACCATGCCATGTCTGCGCCCGATGACATTTCTGTGTGGCCTGCGACTTAAAATGCTGCACTTGAACGAATGAACATGATTGATTGCTTATTAAATGCTTGATTCCACATTTTTACTTATTAGCCGCTCGCTACACTTGCTGACCGAGTGAACGTAATTTTTTCAGTAACACAGGCTGACATCTCAGTTTTGCGGAAGAATGTTCGCCAAATAATCACTCAAAGAATCAATCACAGAAATCGCGGACCGGTACCTATAGATAGATAGATGTTTCAGTTTCTCTATGTGTATCATTATCGTAGTGCCAGATTATCAAATATATTCAAAAACGTATTTTCCGGTTTTTAGGGTACTGTAGCTAGCGCGAAACTACAGAGCTAATGAGACTAGCTATCGGAAATCATAGTAATGAATGTCAATTTAGTATTTATATTGTGCAAGCTGTGCAGTAGAGTTCCCAAGCATCACAATAAACGAGAAATCAAGCGAATTTCAGTACTTTCTGGTGGTCCTAATTTTTTCGTGAGAATATCGTTAGATGTTCCATGTCCTTTGTCTTATTGGTACGAGTGTTGTGAGGACACTCAAAAACATTAGCGTCGCCACTTGTGTTTACTGCCACAGTACCATCTTCGATCGATAGGGTTGCCATTATTACATTTACAGTTCTTTAAAAACTGTACAGAAATGTCAAACCTGGATAAGATGAAAAGAGGGCTATTGTTTAGCAGAGGGCAATAGCCATAATTAACCTTAAATTTTTATTAATAATAATAACCTTAATAATTAAATTAAATTACCTTATTGGGTACGCGCTGAAAATTATGGTGATGATAAAAATATACTTCCAAAAAGTCACCTTTCTTTTATCTAAATATATTTTTTTATTTTTATAATTTAACGGAGAGGACGCTGCTGCCCATCGTCTGGTGGTTCTGGTTGCAGTTTTAGGACATAGCTACCCAAGGGGCCTAGACAAGAACCACGTTCTGTTAGCGTTAACGCTTGCGGAAAGATAAAATTGTATGAAAATGACATTAGCAGTCACGTGACATTTCTCAAGCTAATGTCATTTTCATACAATTTTATCTTTCTGCGGGCGTTAACGCTAACAGAAAGTGGTTTTTGTCTAGACCCTCTGGTGACAAATCCGGATTTGTCACGAACATACTCGTCAAACGTTCGTCTATTTCGCATTTATAATAAAGTATTAGATTAGTGTGGTTACTGTGGTTTCCAGTATTGATCCAATCAGCTGAGTTCAACTGTACAGACAATCCAGAATTAAATCTCAAAGGTTGGCCAACCCTGGTCACCCCTGGTTCTCCGAACTTAGTTCACAAAAGCAACAATGCAGTCTTGTTTGACATGTCCAGAAGTGTAGACGTTTTATTGGTTGCGCTGCTCTGAAAGCTTCTTTCATCGTTTCGGTCAGCGGGGAATTAGATGTTTATGTCTTTACTGTTGTTCCTAGTAGTTTGTGTAAACGTTTACCTTCGAAGCTGAGTTATATGCCAGTCTAGTAATCTGACTTAATTAAAATTGCTAAGAAATTGTTTATCTTAATTTTAATAGCCCAAAGAAGCCCCTATACTAAGGCAAAGTACCTACAGCCTAAAGAAGATTATTATTTCTTGTCAAAATGTAAAATCTTTACTGAGGGACTTTTCAACAAAACAACGCTGTTTAAAATTCGATAACAATTAAAAAGGTCATTCAATTTCAATGCAAGACAAAGTTAAGGGCTTTATGTAGGTAACGTCCCTGATTAAGTTTCCCGGAGTGGCCGAGGTGAAGCACGTCAATCTAGAAGAAATCTATTAGCTTGAAGCACGATTCAAGAAAGTCAAAAACAAACAAACGTCATTCAACTTCTGCGCAATACAAAAATGAAGTACGGTGTATTAACCTAAATTTAACCTATTAATTATTTTGTCAGTTATTCAACCGCCAAGCAGTAGTGTGCAAGCATTAAGAAAGCCTGTTTGAAGGGCAATGTTACCAGAGAAATTACTGGGTAAGAAGAGATTTAACATCTAATATCTCAGAGTGACGAGCGCAGTGCAGTGCGGCGCAGGATTACGTTCGCAAGTTCACAATTCTGGCACTGTTACTGTTAGTGGCAGGCGTGACGCTTACCACCAGGCGAATGTCTTGCTCGTCTCGTCACTTGAATATATATTTCAAAAAAAATACGTCATTTAACGTTAGGCGGCGTTTTTAACCTCTTGCGCGCAAGAGCAAGTAATGAAAAACGTTTCTAAATTGCTTACCTACGCCAAATAGTTTAATGAACTAATTAGGATCAGGTTGACTTTCATAAATACGTCCAAAGATAAATCATCTAGATTTTTCCTCTACCAGCTAATAATCATATCTACGGGCTCTTAAACGAGCGGGGTGGGTAGTAACGCAAATTATAATAATTTACAACCAATTAGACCGAGTTGGGCCACTAAACTGGCGGCGCTCAGTCCTAATGGCGCGTGTATTTTAGCCTCTCTTTTATTTATTACAATCGTTTTTTATTATTTATTGTAATTATGTATATTTTTGTTAATAACATTGGTTTTGTGAGGATTTAAGCAACGATTTTTATTGGCCGTTGGTGGATATCACAAACTAAATTTAAATAGATGGTGATAATACAAATCTATTTTACTTGCTACCTTGATTTTATGATTGTTCTTACAATAATCGAAATTAATTACGGAGTTTTCCTACTTATTACTTACGGAGTTTGCCTACTTATTAATTACGGAGTTTGCCTACTTATTAATTACGGAGTTTGCCTACTTATTAATTACGGAGTTTGCCTACTTATTAATTACGGAGTTTCCCTACTTATTACTTACAGAGTTTGCCTACTCATTAATTACGGAGTTTGCCTACTTATTACTTACGTAGTTTGCCTACTTATTAATTACGGAGTTTGCCTACTTATTAATTACGGAGTTTGCCTACTTATTAATTACGGAGTTTGCCTACTTATTAATTACGGAGTTTCCCTACTTATTACTTACAGAGTTTGCCTACTCATTAATTACGGAGTTTGCCTACTTATTACTTACGTAGTTTGCTTATTTATTAATTACGGAGTTTGCCTACTTATTAATTTCTGTCACATTCACAGTCGCGCAGCGTTGGCAGCTGAGCGTAATCGCTCCCGGAATAAGCGTTCATGATAGGGCCCCCGGGGCGATGCAATTATGCCATGACGACGTAAAAAATGATAAATTAGCGCTAGATTTTTTTTTTTTAAAGTTAGTTTTTTTGGTGCTTTGGCGTATAAGACACGGCGATGCACTTATGCCGTGGCGGTAAAACATCAAATCAGATGTTTTGCCTATAAGTAACAATTTCCAGTGTGTCTAAGTACAGGTGCATAAGATAACCTAGCCATAGCCGAGCGGAATGATTTACTAACTGCAGTGTATTCTGAGCTTGCTCGGCACACGACATTTGCGATCATACGGAACACTTTTGTCCCATTCATAACGTGTTTTGTTCTACATGTGTGCAGAATATGGTAAACTTTCAGATAAAACTGACATGTTTTGGGTATATCTATTTTCAACCGACTTAAAAAAAACAATTCGACTGTATGTTTTTTGTTTGTTTGTTTGTAACGCTATTACTCCACCAATTATGCATTGGTTCTGATGATTATTTTTTAGTTTGGGTGTTCGTAATTCGAAATCGGTTCATTCGTTTGCTTTTTAAATCAAGATTACTGGAAAAAACATGTCACACATCCAGGTAATCGAAATTGAAGTCGGGTTTTTAAAGTGTTTGTGTAAACGCCAAGAGCGAGTAAGACTCCAGCACCAAGGATTTTGAACCACCATACTAAATATGACGTTCTTACCAAAAAATCTTCACATGAAGCTAAAATAAAATAAGATAAAATGTTAAAGTTATAGTCAAACCTTACGAACAAGATAAAAATAAATAAATAAATTAAAAAAATATCCTATTTTTGATTGTCATCGCCATTTATCACTAGCACGAGCAAACCTCGGAACATAGCTAGCTGGTACTAAACTGGTAATTTTATTTTAATTCTGAATATGGTTTTGATCAGATCTAGCGACCTTCCTCAAGAAGCGAAACACAATGCAGTGCGCGTAGGCGCAATGCTTGCCTCTATAGTCTTGCACTGAGGAATTTGCGTTTGTAATTTTTGCATATACTACATCTTTGTCCACTATTAATAACAATGGATTACATCCACATTGAGAACAGCTGCCGATGCTATTATGATGTACAAGGGATGCAATAGCACCTCTCATATCTAGGTTGAGTGCGTTTTGTCACTTGTTTATATTTAGAACTTAGCTGGTGCATTGATGGGACCCAACATCAGCCCGAAGACATCCACTGCTGAACATAGGACTCCCTTTTAGACCGCCACACTAAACCCTGCGACTGTAACCGACAAACTACCATTTGCATCCACCGGCTGCCCGTGAATTTCGTTGGTCTAGTGGGGCTTACCTACGCTGCGTCTTCCGGTTCATGGTCCCCACTCAATAAACTTTATTCCCCATCGAATATCAGTCGAGCGATGTAGCTTGCCCACTTCTACTTCAATATCTGACACCTATGTCGGTGACTTTGGTTCTTTGACGAATATTATATCCTCTTCACTCTGCAGTAGAGTCAATACAAAAATATATATTTATCAATGGTTGGTTTAGTACGATACTAATTGTCTAATCTCAATAGTTTAGTACTTGAGCTTTGTAGCTGTAAAAGAGCGTTGATATTTGCTTCCAGTAAATAACATAACGTCTAATCTAAATAGTATATTATGCCTATACATGTGTATATGTGTATGTTACAGAAACATTCTTTTATGAATCTACACAACGTGTCTCTTAATTTCGCCTCCCGCAGAACGGCTGTACAAAGTTCTATCTACTGAGTACAGATGGCAGCATAATCACATTTGAGAATCTAATTTACGTAGCCTTGGTTATAACTCACTATTCTCTGTTCGCTGAGAATGTCTAATAGGAAAATCGACAAAATGCACTTCATTGGTCGCAGATAATGAACATAGCTATTACCGTCATAGCTATTACTGTCCATATCACTTACATACAATTGTGCAACAGAGAGCGCCCTATTTAAGATATTCTCAGCGAACAGAGTATAGTTTGTTTGTTTCTCTTTGGAACTCAAAAATGACAGAGACTGACATAGGGCGTGACCGTCTGGTTTTTTTATCGGGTTTTTCTTATAAACTGTGGGTCCTCTAAATCGCGAAAAGAAATCAGGAGTCGAATAATGTCATTCACCCCGGTCAAAGCGTATGCGAAAAAAGTGGTTCATCTATAGCCCTCACTTTATATCCGTCCTATAATCACTAATTGCATAATATACAAATTTTCCGCGATTTCGGGGTTGACCTTATAGTAAAAAACCACTATGATGAGTAGACCTTTTTCTGCGACGGTAGTGTCTGTGTTAGTGCTAAAAAGACAAGCTATTTAAAAAAAAAACCGAATTATAAAAAAAATAAAAAAAGAAAGAAAGAAAAATACGCAGTTTGGTTTACTTGGATAACATCTTTCCAAATATTTTGATTTATAAACAAAACTACCTGATCTTAATAAAATTTCTATGGGAACAATCTAAAAATATGAAAGTCCATTCAAATATAAAAATAATTTTCCGTAAGAATTGTGGAGCTCCTACTACTTAAACGTTATTAATAATACATTATGTTCTATAAATGAAACGTAGTGGCGAAAGTTTGATGATGGACTCTGAAAGTAAAGTTGATTGGGATCAATTTTGAAGGCTATACCACAGAATAAATAATACTCGTACTATATCTAATTGATCTAAACTAATTAAAATACCTATTGCTGTCTCTTTTTTATCAGACGTGTTATGTAAGGACAGCAATACTTTAGTTATTAATTTAGTTGTCATATAAAACCATCAAAATCGACGACAGTGAACACTAAATAATTAAGTAGTGATAGGACTCTGTCTGCTGCAGAGTCCGCCTGGAGAAGTCCTAATTCAGTTTGAAGGGCAATGTTACCAGAAAAATTACTGGGTACTCGTATGAAGAGTTTTAACATCTAATATCTCAGGGTGACGAACGCAGTGTAGTACGGCGCAGGATTGTATTCGCAAGTTATAACTCTGGCACTGGTACTGTTATGGGCAGGTTTGACGCTTACTATCAGGCAAACATATGACCCATGGTGATGACATATGGAACTGAAACGTGGTCTTTAACTGCTAGCCTTTTGGATCAACTTAGAGTCACGCAACGGGCAATGGAGAGAGCTATGCTCGGAGTTACTTTGCGCAATAGAATCCGGAACGAGGATATTCGCCAAAGAACCAAAGTTACCGAAAGTTAAGTTACAAAGTTAGTTACATAGCTCGCAAGGTTTGCAAGTTGAAGTGGCAATGGGCAGGCCACATCGTTCGAAGAACTGACAAGCGATGGGGAAGAAAGGTTCTTGAGTGGCGACCGCGAACCGGAAGACGCAGCGTAAGAAGGCCTCCCACTAGGTGGACCGACGACATTCTAAAAGTCGCGGGCAACCGGTGGATGCAAATGGCAGGTTGTCGTACAGTGTGGCGGTCTAAGGGGGATACCTTCGTTCAGCAGTGGACGTCTCCGGGCTGATGATGATGATGATCAGGAAAACGTCCTGCTCATCTCGTCACTCGATTGCACAAATAAAACTAAAAGATTTAGTTAAAACTATGTAATTTTGTAGTATTTTTTCTGCTAACGCTATTTGGAGGGTGGCATTGGCACACAAAAGCTCGCTGCTCTTTTCCTCGTTTCTTCTTTCCAGTTTTTACTTTTTGGTCTCTCTCCCTATCCCACCCTCTGTCCAACGATGCGACGGAATTTTGTCCTTTTCATTTGAGTTTGTTTTGTTTTTCGTTTTATTTGTAGGTATGTCTGTTTTCTGCTATGGAAGTTACATAAGCCTATATAAGGCTTTGTTATCAGTTTCCTAAGTAACGGTAAACTGGGTACGCTGCCGGCTAGTACTGGGTTTGAGCGTCTGGATTTAAATAAATATTGGGGGGACATAGCTAGTACCGTCTTTTTCACTTACATACAATAGGGTAGATGACTGATGTTTAAATCGTTGAAACCAATAGCTTTGATGAAGAATATAAAAAAAAATTAGTATGTTTATTGAAACAATTATTTAAATCGGTTATTAATGTTCTGATATATAAGCGTTTAAAGTTTTTGGTAGAACCAACTGTGTCCCTTTCCCACAAAACAAAAAATGACGTAACGCCTTACTTGTCAGAATAGAATTTATATGGCGTACAGAGAAGTGACGTCACGATTTTCTGTTTCGCCTCTCTGTCTAGCATGATATTAACATGCTTATAAGTTGCTTATTTTTGATCAGATTTTCATTTTCTTTTCATTTATCAGCTATATTTATTGGCGACATTTTAATAGGACAATAAAAAAAACAGTCATCTAGCCTATTGTGTAAGAGAGAGCGCCTTATATTAGACATTCTCAGTGAACAGAGTATATACTTTCATCGATCTGTATACAATCCTTTTCTTTTTTGTGTAGTATGTTATGTAGTATATGTAGTCTTTGTAGTTTGTTGTAGTTCATAAAATTATATGCCCACAAAAAAATAAAAAACGGTACTAGTAGTTCTGCAAACAATAGACCTCGCGAGCAGAAACTTTTTTATGTATTTTGTTTTGTTTATTTGTTTAGCAGCGGCGCCATTTGGCGGTTTGCTCATATTTCAAATTCCTGTTTAGGAAAAAAAATATATGATGTTTGAATGTTTCCTGTTTTGTGTGTTTTAAGTATCGAGTGTTTCTGCAAAGAATTACCAAATCGACCGGTAAATCTTAGCAAACTTGCCTCTTTCTCTGTTTGGGGAACAAAACATTCTATACCGTTGTAGAACCTGTGTACCAAGTTTCGTCAAGAATAGTTGAAAAATACGACGTGTACGGGAGTACCAACATCCGGATATATGAAAGCAAAATTTTTGCAAGAACTTTGGCAGTTGGCAAAAAAAACGCTCGTTTCGATCACTCGGTCAATAATTATATACCTACATAATAGTGTAGACTTTCTTGGCTACAACTACAAGTACAATCACCCGAATTACGATCGTTAATAAGTTTAGCTAATGTTAGGGGTTTTTTTTTTTAATATTAAATATTGGGGGGACATTTATTACACACAGCGCCATCTAGCCCCATACTAAGCAAAGCTTGTATTATGGAAACCAGATAGCTGATAGAATACTTATATACAATTTTTTTTCGTAAATACATACTTATAATACATACTACACCCAGACACAGAACAAACATCGATGTACGTCACAAACATTTTTGTCCTGGGTGGGGATCGAACCCACGCCCTACAGCTCTGAAGGCAGACATGCTACCAACTGAGCTATCAGGCTGTCTGATTGCTGATTGTTAACGTACATTTTATTTCACATTCCAGCCTGATATTCTTGCAACCACTTTGGCTGTTGTTCCAAAAAAGTTTGCTCGATTCTATCGCTCGGTCAATAATGACACGCCTACATAATAGTGTAGACTTTCTTGGCTATAACTACAAGTAGGTACAATCACCCGAATCCCGATAGTAAATAGGTTTAGCTCATGTAAGGCAAAGATTACGAAAGATGCGCCATCGAATAATAAAACAACGTTTGAAACTGACTCCCGTGCCGCCATGTTTACGAGTTGCACCGGAGTGCGAAAGAAGATAGCACTTTTATGAGAGCAAAAGGCGAGACAGTCCCTAGGGCCGTTTTCACGGGGCCATTTGAGGGCGCGATATGACTTATCTCCCCCTTATATAATATCATTGATGTTAGGGGAAATTTTGAGATATTTTTTTTCCATTCTATTTGAGTGATTAACCGCTTTAAACGTTCTTGTCAGATAGGTATGCTATTAACAAATTACATACTAAGATATGTAATTAATATACTTAAAAGAGACTTTGTCTTATTGAAACATTGCTTTCTAAAGATAAAATAAACAGCATAATTATGTACACCAAGTAGCTACCTACCACATACGTACTCTCTAATTAAATAGCTATTAACCATTATCAACAAGAAAACGTCTCTGCTCTCTATTATATACGACTGAAAAGCCTTTCACACACAACAAAATATCAAGACGTTCGTACAAAAGCCGACCTATCTGTCTGACATAAAGAAAAGGGAACAAAACGTGTATAGGAGCAAGACTAAACATTTCCAAGACGCTGCCTCAAGGGGGTAACAGTGGCATGAGAAGGGGGGATAACTACCCTTAAACATACATCGCAAATCCCCATTTTCACCAACACACGCAAATTTCATCCTTAACTGTACAAAAATAGAGCACACAACGAACGAAAAATGTGGGTAGTAGCAAAATTGTAACACATTGTCCAGCCACAAAAGATCTCTTGAACCGCATTGCTTTACTCTTCGCTGCGTTGGTTCTAGATCTGATGAGGGGGGTGTGAGGGGTCAGGTTAGACTGGTTGATAATGTTTTGTGCGGAAAACACTCGTTTAGAAATGGGGCAAAACTCTAGCCGCAAAGAGTAAGTATGAGATATTTGTACAGTTTCGTACGAAAAATTTAGTTTATTTATTTTTGGAGCTTTAAGAGCTAATATACATATTTTTGGAGTACTATTTGTAATGATAATTACTTAGAAATTCTTTTTCACATACCTAAGTAAGCACTTTTAATTTAACCTTATACATGCCTACATACAAAAATGATCTGTTTTTGACAGTACTTGTGAATGTATATAAGACTATATTCTACTACTTATCAGCTCCCTTGTTTTTACCCGCTACCCTGTAGGTTCGGTATTTTTTTTTCTGGTTTAGATTAGAGTAGCCCATGTGTTAATCCGGGTATAATCTATCTCTATTCCGAATTTCATTCAAATCTTTTGAATCATTACTGACTCGATGCATAAAACTAGCATATGACTGTGATGTAATTTTGCACCAAATTCCGCACGTTTTTTACCGACTTTAAAAAAGGAGGAGGTTTAAATGCAACTGTGTTTTTATATATGTACGCTACGCTATGTATGTATGTTACGCGATTACTCCGCCGATTATGAATCGATTTTGATGATTCTTTTTTTGTTTGGTAGGTCATACATTTTTACGTCTCTTTAGTTGGTTGGCTTGGAGTTGGTTGATTTGGTTTGTGAGAGTAAAAGGTTTTCATAATGATGAGTAAGTAAGTAATGTACAACACCATAACCACTGTATGACTTTGTACTATTTCAGTAGGTCCTAACTACTTTTAACGCCTAAGTAGGTAAACAAAACAAGTGCCTGTCTACAATATTTATGTATAAGTAGGTAGGTATATAGTAAATTTCTAAATTGGTAGGTAGTAGTAGTAGTTAGTTAGTAGTTTACTTTTAGGTATTTTTTGTTAGCATTTTTTTTATACAATAATGTAACGAGATGAGCTATACGTTCGCCTGGTGGTAAGCGTCACGCCTGCAACTAACAGTAGCAGTGCCAGAATTGTGAACTTGCGAACACAATCCTGCGCCGCACTGCACTGCAGTCGTCACCCTAAGATATTAGATGTTAAATCTCTACATACCCAGTAATTTTTTGTTTTATTTAAACGGGAATACTCACGTTTAATTAAATCGGATACTCCGACTGTAGTTTCGATCACATCCGGTAACCTTTTTCAAAGAGTGAAAACAGAGCGCGAAGCGCGTGCAGCTGCGTCCTGTTCACAGGTGCTCCTGCTTCAGTGCTAAGTAGAATGCAGCTGCACGCGCGTCGGACTCTGTTTTCACTCTTTGAAAAAGGTTACTGGCTGTGATCGAATATCCGATTTAATTAAACGTTAGTATTCCCGTATAAATAAAACAAAAAATGTTTCATAACCACGTCAGTTGGGTATGAACCCAGTAATTTCTCTGGTAACATTTCCTTTCAAACTCGAACACAGTAATGCTCATGCTCAATTACACACTACTGCTTGGCGGTTGAATACTTAACTGGCAAGTGTGGGGTAAGTACTTCCCCAGGTGGACTCTGCAGTAGAGTCTTACCACTACAGATTATTACTTATTTATTGTAATTTTTTTAGTGATTGTCTCTGTGACTTAATTGTTTTAAGTAACCGAACTGTTTACAATCTAATTCGCACTATAATTACTTAAGTAACAATATTTTTTTGCTCGGGTATAAATTGCTAACTTTACTTACACTATGTTTTGTAGGCAATAAGTTTCATTTTCGTATGAAATTGTAAATTTAGGATATTTGTTTTGTTTTCAGGATGTAGGCGTCTAGCATATAAATAGCATTCCTATTCAAGTTTCTGCTAGTGTCAAGTTAGCTTAAATATAGATGAAGAGCATCGACATACATTTTGCAGTTCTTGCAATGTGTTTCTACAGGTGCGTTCGGATAGCCCCTTGGTAGCAAAAATAACTGTTACAAACGCCAATAATGATCACATGTAGCGTTCGTTTTGAGAATGTGTGCAAAAGTTGCATTATTATCTGTTTTCGCTCACCGTTCGGATAGGTCAAAAACAGCTAAAAATGCCATCGTAATCTGCCACTTTTGACCCACCTCGCGACATGGGATCGTTGTGATCGTTTTTTTGTCATTAAGATTTTGACGTTTGGTTTTCGCGGTGTTTTGGGAGTTTTGTTTGTCAAGTGCTGTCCCTGTGACATTTGTTTGACATCACCGCTAGATCCTAGTGACTGTACCGTTCGTTTGGACAACAGTGGCAAACATGGCGTTATTCTCAAACCAAACGCTTTACGTCAACGCCAATTTTGACAATGCTAATAATGCAACCATAGGCTATCCGAACGCACCTTATATAGGTAGGTACCTATAGACCTATACAATTTACTGGCAGGACAATTAAATATTTATGTAACTTTTTAAAAACAAAATAATTCTAATATAAAAAACATTTATTTATAAGTTTAAAAACATGCAATTTTTAGAGTACCTACATTGCAAACAGCCCGCCAACGATTATATAAACTACTGGCCAAATAACATCTGCTTATTTGAATCCAGAACGTATTTAAGGCGACTCACCACTGCATGATATTTCCAAAATTTCAAATATAGAACAATCATGCTCGCCAATCCGACAATAGATCTGCCTCGCATTCCAATTCGGTGCGCTATTGTGTAATGGCGCGCTGTGATTGGTCGACGGGCACAATGGATGACGCCCACATCACAATACCCTATTGTCGTGGCCACCTGAACGAAAGCACCGCCCAGAGTTTATATTGCGGAAAATGGAAAGGAAAATAAAATTATAGATATGCCTATTATAGTCTGTGGCAATTGGTTACGTTAATATTTGTTATATTACTAAAGTTAAATGATTGCGTAGTCATTCGATGTTAATTATTGTATATGTGTTTATACAACAATCAGCAAGTTTCAGTAAAATGTCAGGTATCTTATATCTTTCTATGATTGCTCACTGGAATAATAAAAAGGCGTTCTTACACTTTTTAGTTAGTTGGGTTTAGTTAAAAAAGAGGATGGCAAACTGCTTTTTCTACCTATTGGCTTGTAGGTAGTAGTAGGACTTTACTGCAGAGTCCGCCTGGGGAAGTACTACACCTTTAGCAGTAGTTTGCAACATTACTGTTTTCCGGTTTTAAGGGCAATGTTACCAGAGAAATTACTGAGTATGAAGAGATTTAAAATCTAATATCTCAGGGTGACGAGCGCAGTGCAGTGCGGCGCAGGATTGTGTTCGCAAGTTCACAATTCTGGCACTGCCACTGTTAGTGGCATGCGTGACGCTTACCAACATACAAACGTCTGATGGTTATCATAATAATATAGCGTAATTAGACTATTTTTTACTTTTCTTAAATTTCACAAAAATATAAAAATGTCAAAGTGTAACGAACAAAATTCAATCAGTAATGGAAGCCGATATTTTAAAAGCACCAAAAATACATTAGAAAGAACGCGGACAGGCAATAAATTTCTTTTACTGAAAAAAATCGCTTTCACTTAACTGCCCGAATGGTAATGGCTACTTAAGTGCTTATGTCTTTTTTCCGTTAAAGCTACGTTATTTTTCCTTTTGTAGGGTTGCGTGTCAAAAGATAAAGAGAAACCCTTACAGCAAGAATCCATCAATGCTTTGTTGAGCTGGGTTATTAAGTTGAAACACAGAAAAGCGAATGCTCTACTTCCTAAGTTTAATTTCTCTCTTCCATGGGTTGAAATGTCTCATCTCTCATGTTCTCAAAGTGGGCCGTGACTCGTATATTTTTTTATTTGCATACAAATAAAAAAAATGCCCGTAGTTTCTGGGATAAAATATAGTCTATGACATCTATAATTAACAAAACAAAACATATGGCCTATAAACATGCTTAGTCTTAGTATACTAGTGTCACATTTTGAAATCCCTGTTTTTTACAATGTAACTACCTAAGTTTTTTGGTACATTGGCGTACAAGAAAGTACCAAAGTACCTTTACTAGTTATAAAGGTTTAACCGCCAGTAGTGTGCAAAAAATATTAAATTAAAAAAATATGAACATATTTTGTCAACATTACAAAATGTCCACCCAATATTTATTTACTTATAGGCGGGCGTTGTTACCCGCGACACACTTTTTAACTTCTGCTGGTAACATTGTTCTACCAGTGCTTATAAATGTACATTGTTTTATGTTCCTAATAAAGAAAGTATAAGTTTGTTTATTACTGTGTTTTGGTTTGAAGTGCAATGTATAAATTACTGTTAAATTACTGGGCATGAAGAAATTTGACATGTACTATAATTATCAGGGTAACGAGCGCATGAACTGAAGTGATTTTGTTCGTTACAATTCTGGCACTGCAACACAGGCGTGATGCTTACCGTCGGGCAAACGTCTCGCTGTCTATCTCACACTCCGTTGTATAAAACAAAAGGGTAAGTAAAATAAAAAATTGAGAGCTATGTTTTATTTGACGGAACCCTTGATGAGTGAGTACTAGACGTGTTTTGTCGATTTTTTGTCAGTTTAAAGTACGTTAAAATTTAAGTAAAACGGTGAAACGGTCATCTGTGCCTGTAAATATCTTTCAGGATAATATTGTAGGGGTGGGGCACAAATGGGTATTAGTTCATCTAATGGACTATTTGGGCGTTTTAAACAGATCTTTATGTCGAAATGTGTTGAACTTAAAGTTGAATTTATGTTGGTTTTATTTGGGGAAATAAGTACGATGAGTATGATGTTTTTTTTCGCCCAATCCGAAATGCTAGTCTAAAAACTTGATTTTTTCAGCGTTGATAAGTATAAATATAAAGTTATTATTGAATAAATAATCCAAAAACAAAATGTCTAAAGAATTCGAAATTAATTACACAATTTATGGTCTTCTTATCGTTTTGGACAGAGGTCGTGAGAAAACGCTTCCAATGATTATTCCAGTACAGTAAGAGGCAAAAGTAGGTTAAATTACTTACTGATTGAATACTATCTTAAAATAAATGTCAAAATTTCGTAAACGTTCACCGAACGATCATTATTCTGACAGAATAATCTGATTTAGCTGCACTGCACAGTGCACACTGCCTATTTGCTAAATGTAAGGTTTGGGTTTACAATTGGCTTACGAAGGTTGTGATGCAAACTTATGAGAGAGGTATTATAAGAACATCTAGACTTCTTGCTCTCGTAATAACAAGATAGAAATATGTCAGTGTAAAAAAACAGCTGTTCCATAAAACATGTTCATATTATACTCTAGACTAAATGTATGAAACAGCATTTTTTTTAACAATCAGCACAAAAACTTTTTTGTTATGAAGTTGATCGAGGTTGTTGGCTGATTTCCAATGACCCTGTATTTATGAAGCAGACTGTACTTCTTATCTAACTAACGGTCGTTAAGTCCCAAAGGGTCATCTCCACCTGAACGGCAATTTAATGCTGATAACGAGCGATAAGATAGTGCAATGGTTATTGGAGTGTCTTTAGGTTTAGTGATCTTAGAGTAGGTCTACTAAACGTTACAGTATGGTGAAACTAATTAACTCCGACGGTATACTTTGCATGGTCACGATTGGTAAATGAGTTCGTAGGTACTTACAGGCTAAACCTATCTTCACACCGGGAGCGACGGCCCGTTGGCACGAACCAAGGCCGGGCAAGGCCGGCTGCCTTATTTTGATACGACCAACCGCCGGCACTAACCCGCCGTTGCCGTCCACCCGCCGGCGGCCCCGGTGTGTAGATAGCTTAAGAGACCAGCCTAATACAAAAGATATCCGATGACCTCTGATATAGCTTGACGCTTATTTTTGTATGGATGTTAAAAAAATATTATATGGTTTATTATGGTGTGTGGTGTTTTGGTCACGCGTATCCGTATTACTAAGCCGTTATTGTACTCTTCAGTGAGAAAAACTTTAATAATGGGATTAACCGTGAATTCGCGAAAAAATTAGCTGTTCCATAAAAAATGCCATTCACACTCAATAAAATGTATGGAACGGCTGTTTTTTTGCGATTTGTTTTTTGGCCTTATAGTAAAAGTAATTGACTGACATTGATGAGTACTTCCAATAACCTCTTTTAGGCGTAATAATGATGATATTAAGTGATGGCACAGGTGATGGTAAGTGATAATAAGTTCAGCGACAGTTTTTTTTTTTCAAAAATGTGGCGTAAATCCAATTGAAAACCAAAACCAAAACTACAATTTTTAAGGTGAGAGTGTTTCTTTAAATCCAGAGCGTAGCGAAGGATTCTAGAGCTTAGTAGTACTCGAGCTTAAAAATAGTGTTGATCCCGAGGTGGAGACTCTACTTTTTATCACCCTCTATGAGAAAATAAGCAAGTGCAACTTATGAATAAGTACCTACGTTTATTTTATTCTCACTACTCACACTCACATCTTACTTTTTATGGATCAATCTCAGTAGATACAGGGGACAGATCCACGATGGATCTAGTGAGATTTTATTTTCTCATTGGATCTGTTTTCAAAGATGTGACAGAAAATGTATCTAATGAGCATTTTTTGTTCCCCATGGATACATTTTTATATTATTGTGAATTTTGATGGATCTAGTGTTAAACGTTTTTCCCATAAGATACAGTTTTGAAAGCTGTAGATCTAATGAGAACTAACCCGTAAACTTACTGGGCCATTCGACAGTATTACAATATTCCCTACAGTAAGGAAACGCATTTGATGTCGGGTGACACCGCCGTCCGCGTAGGTCATCATCATCATAAGCCCGGAGACGTCCACTGCTGAACGAAGGCCTCCCTCTTAGACCGCCACACTGAACGACAACCTGCCATTTGAATCCACCGGTTGCCCGCGATTTTTACAATGTCGTCGGTCCACCTAGTGGGAGGCCTTACTACGCTGCGTCTCCCGGTTCGCGGTCGCCACTCAAGAACCTTTCTTCCCCATCGGTTATCAGTTCTTCGAGCGATGGGGCCTGCCCATTGCCACTTCAACTTGCAAACCTTGCGAGCTATGTCGGTAACTTTGGTTCTTTGGCGAATATCCTCGTTCCGGAGTCTATCGCGCAAAGTAACTCCGAGCATAGCTCTCTCCATTGCTTGTTGCGTGACTCTAAGTTTCTCCAAAAGGCCAACAGTAAAAGACCACGTTTCAGTTCCATATGTTATCACTGGTAACACACACTGGTCGTATACCCTTGTCAGGAAAAAAATCTCATTAGATCTATCGTGGATCTGTACAACGGATCTAATAAGAAATAAAGTTCTCATTACATCTACAGATTTCATAACTGTATCTTAAGGGAAAAACATATTTCACTAGATCCATCGTAATTTAAAATAACATAAAAATGGATCTACCGTGAACAAAAAAAAACTCATTAGATACATTTTCTGTCATATCTTCGAAAACAGATCCAATGAGAAAATAAAATGTCACTAGATCCATCGTGGATCTGGCTCGTGTATCTACTGAGATTGATCCCTTTTTATTGAGGAAAATACACTGAATTAAAATAAAACAAAGTAAAATCCGAATTTAAGTAAACAATTACAAACGAAGGCAGAATACATTTCGCGCGTTTTTGTTTTTTTTTATTTTTTCGCGTGCCTACCTTTTTCAAACAGCCTGTTACTTGTTCATTCAACGTGCGTGATTGATCTCTTTGGTGATTGGAACTTTTACTATCCACATTCCAAATTAAAATCACCGCCAGAGGGAGAAAAAGTTATTTTCCTCCCTAGGGCGGAAAAGAGCTCATTTCTGTTCTGCTTGCGAGGAGCAAAGTAGGTAAGTATTTTTGAATAGATGTAATAAATAAAATATCTGACTGCGCCTCATCGACGCGACGCGTGATCAAAATGCTGGAGTTTATTTGACCCAACGCATAAGTATTGCCATTCAGCCGCCAGCATGCTGGGTACGCTGCCGACTGGTAGTGGTTTTGAGCATTTGGATTGTCTCTGTGTTTCGGCTTCCTCTGACGAGAGATCTGCCAGAACACTATTACACCCCAAACCACGTAAACGTTGGAGTAAAAATAAAAATCGAACCTTTCACACATACTAACACGCATATGCTTACGTCGGGCGTTAATCAATTATTTTTGAGTTTGTTTTAAAACTTTTAAACCAATACTGTTTACACACTGCTGCGTAAAGTTTGAATAACTGGTCCTTAGAAAAGGACAAAACAGTGAGCAGTTTAAATAAAGCTCTAGCCGGTGTCAGGGCAAGGCGAGTCGTCAGCTAATTGGCGTCACTTAGCGGCCTATCTATAGATAGAAAGATCTATAGATAGATAGGTGGAATACCGACCGATGTGAGCTCTTTGTGAACTAACTATATGGAGCAACGAGAGGGTAAAATAAGGAATTAATTCGCAGCGAACAGAGACCTCGCGACCCCCATATCTTCTAAGCCCTTGACCAATTTGGCTCATATTCGTACTTGATAATTGCAATTTGCAGAACTACTTTATTTACAATTACAAAAATTATTTAAAATCAGATCAGCGGCTCGCAAAATTTAATAAAGTTTGGATCAAGTTAGGTTCTAAACCAAAAGGAAATACTTGTGTTTATCATTGTAAACAAACTAGGGAGCCAACTCTAAAATAGCGAAAAAAATATTACTGTGCCATACATTTCATCGAGAATGAACCTCTATTTATATCTCTACGAATATGTTGATTTTTGGAGTTGTTGGTTGATTTGGCCTTTTGGAGAAACTCGGAGTCACACAACGGAAAATGGAGAGAGCTATGCTCGGAGTTACTTTGCGCGATAAAATAAGGAACGAGGATATTCGCCAAAGAACCAAAGTCATCGACATAGCTCGCAGGGATTGGGTTAGGTTTTAATTGTTTTTCATCACACTTGCTCGTAAAGTGGATCTTATTGCATCGGTTTTAGGCTCATAATCCAGGCTATTACGCACGCGTGCTTTTTACTTTACGTTACGGCTCTTGTGCTATAATAGGTATAACCCGGTAAAGTCAAGATTGTACGTGACTGCTATTAGACATATGTATACGAATCACTCTTAATATAGCCGGGTAATACTTACAGTTTTTTTGTAATATCAACAAAGAGTTCTTATGCCGCTGAAGTAAATGTCAACCTGCGCGCGCATTGCTTGTTTGGGCGCCATTTTCCGCAAATGTTTGTTGACGTTTTCTCTGTGTAGTTGATTATTATCAAAAAAAAATGTTTTTTCCTCGCAAGTGTGATGAAAACAGTCGTATGAAACTCTTGTGCTATGTTTCAATACACTCTCGGCTTCCTTATCGCGCTCGCCTGCGGCTCGCGCGCATAATACCGCCTTTGGTGTAGTAACCAACATCGCATACTTGTGTCATAATGTACTATTATATTTTATGGTGTAATAGGCTGTTTACTACCTAATCTATCGATATTTCAGCTACTTACCTACCTGCAGTCACCAGCTGGGCTATCTATTTAAGGACTGCCGCGACTAATCCGTCGTCGGGGACGCGTTTCCTCGGCTCTGTTTCTCCAATGGCTTTTTTCCGGTGTTTAATTGGGCTGGATTCGCTCGCGGTGGGACGTTTCCGTGTTTTCAAAATGTAGATTTATAGGTAATAAATTGGTTGAGGAAAATATGGTTGGACAAAGTTAATGACTTTTTTCATATGCGCGTGGTCTAGTGGTAAGTATTTTCACAACATAGCCATAATAAGTATTTATCAACAAACAAACAACAAATTCGCAAAAAGATTTCACATTTTTTATACGCTCAGCAAGGTTGTGAAATTCAACCCTGAACTCGCGAACAAAATAGCTGTTAGTTTCGTCGATGGTAATAATATTTTAAGGAACAGCTGATTTGTGGTACGGAACCCAAAAAAATTTATAAACGATTTTTATTACTTTTTGAGTAAGGCTGCCAGTTCGTATAGGCTGTTGGCCAGTTGGCCAGCCCTAATGTCAGAGTTAATGTGCTTTGTGCGGTGCGATTTTCTTGGGTTTCTCGTGCCAGGGTTGTACCCACTGAAGAGAGAAGTAAATAGAACGGAAATGTGACGGGCCGCGCTAGCCGGCATTAGGTGCAAATGCGCTTAATGACAATTCTACCAATGTACATGTTTTTAGACTGATAATATTCAAAAGGACAATTTAAATAGACGCGTAGGAAACCAAACCACATTGCATCGTAATTAGATCAATCTTAATCCGTTGCAAAACGGCAGTTCAAGCGTTTTAGTTCAAATGCGCGGCCAAAGATTGGCTTTTTTTCGTCGTAGTTTCTATACAAATAAGTGTGAAACTAGCGACAGCGGTTTTCCATACAATTGCTTTACAACATTGTTTTCACAGCCGTTCTACCTAAGAAGATTTCACAATTTTTTTTCATTATACAATGTGTAACAAAAAGGTTTAACTATACTGAAAGGTATGTATGTACTTATCATTATGAACAACTTTTACTATGGGGCCAACCCTAAAATCACGAAAAAAAACAGCTGTTCCATACATTTTGTCCAAGGTTAATGAACTTTGTGTATGGAGCAGCTGTTTTTTTTACAATTTCAATGTTGGCTCCGTAAGTAAGTAAGTAAGTATGTATAGGCTGAGTGGCCAGCCCTAGTGTCAGAGTTAACGAGCCGCCCGAAGGCCTCTGACATGGCTGACGGTTGTTGTTATAGAAACTAGGACCAACCATTTAACGTGTCATCCGATCCACGGTAGCGCTCAGAAATAAATGCCACTCACAGTCACCCATCCGAAGACTGACCGGACCGTCCGTTGCTTAACATCGGTGATCGTTTAGAATCACCTAGACAAGCTACGGCCCCGTAGTAAAAGTTGATCATAATGATGAGTACATACATACCCTTCAGTATTGTTGAACCTTTTTGTTACACATTGTATACCTAACATTTGTGTAGAGTTTCCTTTAGTGAAGTATGGTAGGTAACTTTCCTAACTTCCCTAATACATTGTAACAGAGAAGTTTCTACCTATGTTATCTCCATCAAACCTGAAGACGCCATAAAGAGGCAAGTTTCCAAGTTTGCTTAACTAGAAGACATAATAAACAGGAGGGGTGGGAATCACCCCGTTACCCGGAAAATAAGGGGAGTTTAAGGTTCTCCATTTATGAAGTGATACGAGACTGGACGAATTAGCCTTGGGACAAAACACGTATCAAAATTTACTGAACTCATTCACGTAAGAGTTACTGGTTTTTTTATACAGTCAAGTGATGAGACGAGCAAGACGTTTGCCTAGTGCTAAGCGTCACGCCTGCCACTAACAGTAGCAGTGCTAGAATTGTGAACTTGCGAACACAATCCTGCTCCGCACTACAGTGCGCTCGTCACCCTGAGATATTAGATGTTAAAACTCTTCATACCCAATAATTTCTCTGGTAACATTGCCCTTCAGACCGGAACACAGTAATGCTTGCACACTACTGCTTGGCAGTTGATTAACTGGCAAAGGTGTGGTACTTCCGCAGGCGGACTCTGCAGTACAGTCTTAACCACTACAAGACTGTACATACACATTATACATTACATTATACTGAATGTTCTACAGTAGACGTTAATTTTTTTATTACTTTTCATATTTTTGTTATAAAGCACTATTTCGCAATCGACGAAAACAGAAAGGTAAATGTAAGTATAATATTTTTTTTGGCAGGGCAGTCGTGTTTTAAAATTAGATGCCTTGTTCCTCGTTCATGCCGTTTGCAGTCATTTAAATATCAATTGGTTGCCACAATGACGCGTCCAGTGGCATATTGATCGAAGGTTGTAGTGTAGAGAATTAGATTTGGACTAATGACTGTTTTAAATGGTAGGATGGCGCGAGGGTGATTGATCACATGAATGGTATACAACAATAATGAAGTTGTATAGTAAATACATACGTACAGGGTGAGTGGCCAGCCCTAGTGTCAGAGTCAATGTGCCGCCCGAATGTATCAGTCGTGGCTTTACGGTTGTTGTTATTGAAATTATAAAACCAACAAAATTGAAATCCCCGAAAATAACCCCAGAAATCCCCTCGAAAAATAAATTGGAGTTGTTTGTTGGAAAACAGCTGCTGTTCCATAAATTTTGCCCATTATAATATTTTCTATGAAACAGCTGATTTTTTTTTCGCGATTTCTTTGTTGGCCCCATAGTAAAAGTTGTTTGTTTTGATGTACAGAATATACCCTTAAAGGGATGGTAACTGATTAGAACTAGCCCTGTATATGTAGAACATTTTGTACAACCATCAAATAAAACGTCATTATTTAAATAGTAGGTATAGGTGGTAGGTCTAGGTATGTGCGTACTATACCCATACCCTGTTCGCTGAGAATGTCTAATATAGAGCGCTCTCTCTTGCACAATTGTATGTAAGTGAAAAGGACGGTACTAGCTATGACGGCAAAACTATGTTATCTGCGACCAATGACGTGCATTTTGACGATTTCCATAATAGACATTCTCAGCGAACAGATTATGATAGATAGATAGATAAATATTCTTTATTGTCATAACCGTAAACTATTATTATAGCTAGGTATAGTAACGACTTCGTGCTATGTACTCGTCAGGGTTTACAAATTGATTTATTTAAAATAGAAATGCAGTGTAATTAAACAATAAATACCTATAGCTATTAATGCTGTATAGAGGCAGAATAAATTTAAGCAGTAAATGGGCTTCGTCATTAACTGTTTAAAAAATTAAATAAAATGAAGTATAAAATTGTAAAATTCGAATTTTACGTCTAGTTAGTAAATTTTAATAATTTATAGTCCCGTTAATCATGCTTTATATATTCTTCTACTTCATATAAGTCTGTAAAGGTAATGATTTGTTCAAAGAATTAAATTCAAACTTCCTATCAATTTATATAAAGCCACTTACTACTAATTACCTATTCAAATCATTCCCCTAAACTAACAAAGGCTTTGCTCCCGTTTCTCAAGAAAATCATATCAGAATTCTCCATCTTGGAAATGGAAACTTTGAGATGTTCAGTACAAACAAAACACCAAAAACCAATCAAGTAATTGCCGGGGGTCGATAATCTTCATTACTGGGACAAAAGTGGGAGTCTCGACACAGACTACATAATAGTTACTGAGCATTGGGTTGCCAGTTGCTATGTTTTACTTAGAATATTTGGAATCGAGTACTTAGCTGATCTAATATTATCTATCTATATATATACTGACTGACAGACAACGCACAGCCCAAACCGCTGGTCGTACAGACTTGAAATTTAGAGGGTGTATTCATCTCGATGCGGAGGGGTGTACTAAGAAAGGATTTTTCGAAATTCGACCCCCAAGGGGGAAAGGGGGGGTGGAGGGGAAGTTTGTATGAAACTCCTTTGTTTTTGAACTTTTAGTCACGAAAATTTGGATTTGGATAGTCCATTAAAATAAAAATTACAGTTTTAAATATTTTTTTGACAGTGACGTTTTATGGGGGGAAAGGGGGGTGGAATGTTGTATGGAAAGTTCTTTGCTTTTGAAGTTATAGTGATGCAAATTGATATTTGGGTAGTTCATTCAAAGGGGGGAAGTTGGGGGGGAGGGAGTCGGTAGAGTAGGTCGAGTCGGGGGAGTCGGTAGAGTCGGTACAGTCGGTACAGTCGGTAGAGTTTGCTCGGAATGATTTAAAGTGGAGAATTTTGGGGGCGGTCCGAATTTCTTCCGCACGTGGACGAAGTCGCGGGTGACCTCTAGTTATATAAATATAAATAAACAAAAGTTTATGCATGAATAAGAGTCTATAAATTTAAGTAACTGAAACTCTCAAGAGTATAGCTTCTAGCCTGGAGTAAGACAATGGCACTTTTATCTTAGAAAATGTAATATTAGGATAGGATAACTGGAAAGACCGCGGAATGTTGGTATACCCGATAATTATGATTTAAGGTGCGAGTGAATCTGTTTCTTTTATGTAATTGTGCTCTATCTGTAGCCTGCCTGTTGCCTGGAAAAGATCGCTTTTAGCAAAAAGGCCGCATACACTAGTTCTAAGTACTTATTTCTGTTTTGGTCGTCATAACTGTTATTAATTGTTTTGGCATGTACAATAAAGAGTTTATCTATCTTCGTACCTATCTATCTATCAAACGTAAGCCCACAAAACAATAAAAAATTTTTTTTTCATCCATGAAGCTACTTAGTTAAAAAAACTACTCACTTGAAGTATGTCAATGAATGTTTTTCGCAAGCTTTCTCTACTTAAGAACTAACTATAAAAGACCATATGTCCCGATGCGGTAATGGTAGGTGGAGTACCTAAGTCTTTGACAGACTCTCTCTCGGTCTCTGGTCTTTGGTGTTTTTTTTCTTTTTCGTCTTTGTTCTTTTGTTTTGGTGGGTGGTGGCCACGTAATGAGCCGTGGTGTCGCAGATTGGGAAGATTAGCGAAAGATAGAAGAGGCATAAGTATGCAGTGGGCTGAATAAACTGTTTTTGAAGACGATGAGAAAAGTCGAGAAAGAGCCAAAAATATAAACACATTGATTCACAAAATATGACAGAGTAGATAATCGGTTTACTACGCCCAGAATATACTTACTGACATAGGTAGGTCATTAACATCAGCTCGGAGACGTCCACTTGAACAAAGGCTTCTTAGACCGCCACACTTACCATAATCTATGGTAGGTACAGTGTGTACACACAACTCTATATGTTTCTATCTAATACACAATCTACAATAACTGTATAATTTTCCCCAAAAACAAGGCAAGAGAACTTGGAACACCGCCAAGGGGCCTCATCCCACAGATACCACCCCACATGTGGGGTGTGGGGGTCACCCCCAGACACACATTCTTCCACGCCTGCGCCCCGATATGGGTCATATTGTCCTTAGTCCGACCACTTTATCTATAAAGTTGGCTAAACATTGAACTAAATGTTTAAATTAGACATGTTTTAAACAAACGATCGTGGCGCCACGCATGCCTCTACCTTACTCTTTGTCTCTCCCTTCAAAGGCTTTAATGCTCGAGCTTTACAAGTTGTGTTTGTTCTGGAAGATAAATACTTATAATTTGTAACATAGATAAATATTATATTTGTAGGCACTTTAATTGGGTTACACAGAACTGCTATGTTAAACTGTATGGGGATCATTGTACTTATTAAGTAGTCGTGTTTTTATGTTACCAACAGAAGATCGTGAAAAAGGTCATTGAAACTCGACAAATGTATACCTACTTAAAACAGCTGATTTCCTTCCGCGATATAACAGCGCCATTGAATAGAATAGAAATTAAGTACTTATTTGTTGATGCATAATCAGCCTTTGTAACGAGGTCGTGGGTTCAAATTCCGGGCTCGTGCCAATAAGTTATTTGGATTTTATGTACACAGATGGGTACCACTGGCTTTTCGATGAAGGAAAACATCGTCAGGAAACCTGCGTTCGTCCGAAGAAGAAATTCAATGGCGTAAGTATGTGAATCCACCAACCCTGCGCCAGCTAGATGGATATGACCCAAACACTCTTCAAGGGTAGGCCTAAGCCTAGCAATCTATTTCAAATAATTATATTTAAAAGTTTTTTTATTGCCGGTACAAAGCTATCATTAAGTATATGAAAAGTGTTACGCCCTATGCGATAGAGTCCTAAAACCACTAACATTTGAAAATTAAATGCAGCAGAAATGTTACCCATTTTGTTGATTTGAAACATTAATTTGCCATCGAAAAGGCCCGCATTTGTAGGTACTGCTGAACAGACAGTTGAATGTATCTATGTATTGTATACCTATGTATAAAATTCGTGTCAGTATGCATGCAAAGTGCCTACTACCAGTCCTTCCGAATAACAACACTGACATAGAAACATCGCTGTTTATTTCAATCTACTTTTGCTTCGCATTCTGTCTGAAACATTTTCCAATATTTATAGCTTGATCGATGAGTATGTTAATTTAACGTCTACGCTTCATAAATATTCATGTCGGTGTCATATTCCGTCGGCGTGAGCTCAAAGCGAATTCGACAACAATAGCTGTCGTGATAACTCGCCAATCACAACGGTCTATTGTGTGCCGGTCCGGGCACACAATAGAACGTTTTCCCAGGCCACGCCTCGCAACACAATGCCAACACGCCCAGTCGAACAAATGCTGAAGAAAGAAAATTTTCTCCACAAATACAAATGTAAGAGATTGTATTGACTTTTTAAACGCCCTCATAGATCGGGCGCACACCCACCTGCGTGCTTTGGTGTGCGAATTCATTTCACAATGCTCGGCTATTCTGTACGCACACTGGGGCGAAACATAGAAAGACGAGCGTCTGGGCGGAGCCTAGAGAGAGACACAACCGCGCCTAGTTGCCGAGCGGCCGTCCGAGTGAGCGAGCGCAAAACGCGCACACACACATCGCTCGCTAGAAAAGGATGGGCTGAACAGCTTTGTATAGATTCCGCGGGATGAAAGCTGTTATTCCGCATAGACAATTGATTGTTAATGAACTATTCAATGCAACATGGCTACTTTTTAACGTTTTCTGGTAGGGAATTAATGCTGGATCAAGGTTCTGTGGTCAGTTTGTGAGGTTTGATTCAGTTTGTGGAAGCATAGGGCTTCGAAGGACAGCATTGTTCACAGGGCAGTGACATTAGTTCGGTGCGTCCTTGTCGCACGTGGCGCGGGGCGGGGGGCGGTGTATTGTAGCGCGCGCGTATTGTCGGCCCGCTTCGATCTGCCAGCATTGTGTATCGGCATCGCGCGGTCATCAGACGTGTGTCGCGTTCCAATTTCGAATTTTCGAATTGCGTTCGATCGCGGTTACACGAACTGTTGTTTTTGCGGACAATAATTTGTTTATCGGTTTTTGTGTTGACCCGTTGTTTTAGTTTTGTGTTTGTTTGTTTTTTGTGTGTTTTTACGTTATTTGTGACTGTTGCAAACTGGAGATAATCCTAATAAATAATGCCAAAGATTCGGTGTGATCGGACTATATAGCGCGTGTTAAATTTCTGTTTATTATTTTGTTTTATTGTTTTTGGTTGCTCATATATTTTTGCTGATGTCTCACAAGGCGAGAGAAACAATGATAACTCATTTGAAGGTATGTAAGTTAAAATAATATTTATGTAATAATTTTGAGGGTTTGGTCCTTCGAGCACTACTTTTCGTAGATCGGCGCCCACTGGTATAAAAACGAATCTATAGGTTTATCTTTTATAATAAATAAGTATCTTACCTTTTGACTCTAGATGGATAATGTATTATTTTGTGGAGTACCCCGTATCGTAGGGTACCTACCTATATAATATGATACTTACCTAAGTACCTATATATAAAAAAAGCTATCTGTAAATGTACTGCGTTAGATTGTGATCCCTTAACTATGAGCTGTTATGGAGAGCTTTTAGTATATTAAAACAAAAACAATAACCCGATTTTGAGTTGCTAGTTTTCAATATTTAAAATAAGTAAGAACTTATATAAATATTTTTGATGGATACAGTACCTAGTTTATAAGCAACTATTAAAAATTACGTAACGCTTTGCAAGTAACGATCTTTTTGAAGAATCGAGTAACGATGTCTTTCAAGTCTTAACATGCACAGTGGATCGACTGTCAAATAATAGTGGACCAATTGCTCTGCAAGGGTTTTGACCATTCAACCTTTTTAAGCGGTAGAATAGGTTTTTTTTTTATTGTTGCGATTGGTAAAGAACGTTATAAGATTTGTTAAAAACAGGTTTTACTTCTCGTCTCTACATCCATGATGATTTTAGATATAAGTACTTACTTATTTGACATAGGTATTTTATTATTATAGCCCTTTGTGCTGTTGCATGTCAAATTATTGTCAGTAAAAGTGACAAAAATGTCCGATATTTTCTATTTGATTATTCAACTATTATATCAGTTCTTAATTTATGATTTTATAATTTGTTGATCTTTTTAAATACTGTTATTTAATTAATAAAATAGGTAATCTTATTTTATTATTATTGTTAAGTATTTATAAAAAAAAACTATCATGTCAAATATATTATAATTACAATAATCAAAAATAAATATAAGAACAATCAGTCAGAAAAGAACCCGCCCTCACTGCACCTACTGTGCAAATGTGCCGATTATGCTGGCATTACGACACTGGATAACAATGGACAAATTTTGCACCAGGTAGAGGGCAATTCAAGAGTCACGACCGCCATCTTTTATTCTGCGTCCTATTTCGCGGACTAAACTTCTGGCATCAGCACCCCAACTGCTACAGAGTAATAGAAGCTAAGCAAATTCTGAGCTACGGCCGCAAGTTCCTCATCGCAACTCCCTATCCTCCATGCCAACTGCCCATAGTCTCTACCGCGATGGGCACAAAGCAGTAACTTCTCTCTAAATCGGCGTATTTAAGCCGCTTTTTCCATGCGGCATCCTCTGCTGCTGCTGCCGGAGAAAGAACGGAGCGACCTAGGTGACTGGCGGCAACAGTGCTGACGCAAGTAGCGTCCTAAGTCAGGCACTTCCCGTTCTTCCAAGGCACCAAGGTCACCCTGTGGGGGAATATTCCATGGGGGGTTCGCTTCTCCATACAAACGTATTCCCCCATTTTCTTCCTAGATAATGTTTTAGAGCAATCATTTGTTTTTTATAAAGTTTAGGTCTACTGTAAACGTGTTCATGTCATGAAACTAGGTAATTGCTAAAGAAAACATAGCCCTCCAAAAGTTACTATGAAGATATTTAAAGCGTTATATTTTTTTAGCTATTCGTTTCTGCAAAAAAACGGAAATGACAGCAACGTCTACACTAGACCTAGATTTTATAAAAATATAATGATTGCGCTAGAGGCATTATCCAGGGAGAAAATAGGGGAATAAGTTTGTATGGAGAAGCGCTCACTCTATTCCCCCTTAAATGTCCAATAGCTATATTTCTAGTTTTGATATCGGTTATTCAGTTGTCTCTGGCTTTTTTACCCAGCTTGTCTTCCGGCAGGCCTCTTCCTGGGACCTATAGGAAGGTCCAAACATTTGCAACATAATTAAAATGGTATATAAGTACGTACCTATGTACGTGATGAATGTTTCCTTTATTTCTGTTAGCTTAGTAGAAAGTTCGCCCACTACCATCAGTTACATTGTGGATTTTCCTTGGATATGGTATGCACCAAATGTTTTTTGATTCTACGTTTCTCATTCGAACAGCCAAGGAATGAAAGAAGCTGCCGGATTCCTTTCCTGAGAGATATACTTACCTAATCTAAATAGGTCAGTTCTCATAAGGTCAGAGTAATTTAAATACAATAATTATTCACTTACAAGTGTCTGGATGAATAAAAATGTAACTTAATGTGATTGGCATATAAAAAATAATAAAAATATTAGACAATAACTTGCAAAAAAATAAATTGATTTACTTCAGATTAGTGGTCATAATATTGTCTTGTCTCAAATCTGTGTTTTGATTATATTATCATATAATATATTTTGATTATGCTACTATGTATTATTTTAAATTGACAATGCAACTACTTACTTAGATATAATAATAAATTATTAATAATACTGACTCTATCCACTAGGAAGAATAGCACCTTAAAAGCTTTATGTTAATAATAAAATCAGCTGTAAAAAATTACTACTGAATTTATAACGCCAATGTTATGTTTTATTTATTTATTCAATCAAGTGAAGTGACCAGCAAGACGTTCGCCTGGTGGCAAGCGCCACGCCTGCCACTAACAGTAGCAGTGCCAGAATTGCCCTTCATCATTAATTTGCGTTCCATTAATAAGAAGACAAAATCATTTTCATGTACCAATTGTTAATTACTGTCATCTCAGTCCACTGTTAACGGTTTGCCTTTAAAAATGTATTGTTGTTGTAACGACCGAATTACCACAATTAAAAACTTGAGTTAATCAGCCGGTAAATTAACGTGAATTGATCTGTTGTCTGTTCAAACTGTTCGGCATTCGGAAAACTGTTATTTCGTTCTTAAATTCAGTTTAATGGTCTCGATTCTGTTTTTAAGTAATAAAAAAGTGTCAATTTGTGAACGATACTCTGAGGTTTAAAGAATTACGATTGTTCCTCACTCGAGGGATATAAAGCTGTACCTATGTGTTTTGAGAATTTAATTGGGAAGAAATACTTTTATAACTTCTTGTTTTAAAATGGTTGTATAAAATAAGACAGCGCTAATGCAACAGGAACAGTAAAATAACTTTTTAGAATGCTTGTTTAAAAGTTTGATAGGTACCTATTCTTCGTGGGATTCGAAGGCAACGCTGTGATAAGGTAACATTTTTTATTTATGAATCGTAGAACATTATAAGGTAGTTCGACCATTGTGAAGCCACTTGACATAAAAGCTGATTTCGACAGAAGGAGGAATAGAGTTGATATTAAAAAATCATAAGCCTGGTTTACTTTTTGGCCCCGAAAGTTTATTTTTTTCGTGAGCTTTCTGCTCAAAGTACGTATATAGTAAAAGAAAGATAGCTCAAATAGAGAACAAGAAAATGAAAAAAAGTATGGGAATGAGAGATTTCCCAAACACGTTTTTTTAAATTCTCATCGAATCGATAGATGGCGCTGACTATACTTGCCAGTCAAAAATAGTATAATAATTTTAATCTTTGGCACATACAATAAAATAAAAAAACTCGACATACAAGTCTAGTCAGCGCAAGGTCAGCGCCATCTACTTCGAGTTATTTTTTTTAAGTTGTCCGGAAAATCCCCCATTAAAACTGAAGAAATATTATTATACTCTCACATTTACAAGTTTTTGTTTTACATTTGGCATTATTTTTAGGAGAGATGTGTTGTATAAAAGAAGACGTCGTTGTGTCATATTTTGAGGGTAATGAGCGAGTGGAATGCGGTCCAGCGCTATTTCAGTTTGTAGTGTGTTCTGTATAGGAAATCCGCAGTTTGTCACTTGTCAAACGCAAGCCGTATCGCCGGTTGATATTTGCAGGCGCGTTCATCAATTAGAGCCTTGTCTATCTATATTTTGATTTATGTAACATCGATGCTCTTATGTTTTGTAATGATAAGTCCCTATTGCAATGTCCGCCTGGCAAAGTACCACACTTTTGGCAGTTATTCAACTGCCAAATATAGTAGTGTGCAAGTATTGCTGTGCTTTGGTTTATGGGACAATTTTACCTGAAAAAATACTGGACATGAAGAGATTTGACAAGTAATATCCCGGGGTGACGAGCGCTGGCGGCACAGGATTTTGTTCGAAAGATTACAATTATAGCACTGCTACTGCTGTTATGGGCAAGCGTGACGCTTACCACCATGCAGACGAACAAACCACCAGTCTCGTCATCCTAATGCACATTATTTTTTAAATTATACAGAAAAAATCTAATTTCGAAGTTCTGTTCTTGTTTCGAAGTATTCCATTGTAATACCACAGAGTAGGCTAAAGATAATACATTCGAGCTTTAAAATGTAATACCATTGGCTTTTCGGTAAAATAAAACGTATATTATGTCCATAAAATAAATTTAATGACGAATAAATACAACAACATGCACCGGTAGAACGTGGTGGAGTTTTGTGCAATCGCCTTTTGAGGGTATGCCTAATGCCTATGCTCAGCAATAGGGTCCACACGCATAAGCTCTGCGCAAAGGGCGCCAGCGGTGAGAAGGCTGCTGTTAAATCGTTGTCGCTTTGTTTACATGCGATTTATTCCTACTTTTTGTTATAAAACATCATTATTACAGTTAATTGTTATAATCCAGCAAAATCTGATATGCTGTGTCTCTACAAAATCTTTGCGAGGCTTAATAGCCTTTTCTCACTATTTTTAATGTTGAATCTTTTGAAAATATGTTTAAACCGGGGTTAGTACTTATATCCTGGTACACAAAACATAACAGTACAGAGAGACATATTTCGAGAATACTAAAATGTACTGAATTATAGGTTACTAAATGTATGGAATTGACAGTTTCTAACGGTTATGTCGACAATGCGCCATCTGGCAAGAAAATGGCAGTGAAGAATCCTATGGATGTTAAAGGGCTGAAGCATTCAGTAGCTAATACTTAGGTACTCTTGGAGAATATTTCTTACATCGAAGCTCATTAAGAAGCTTTACCTCTGTTTAATCTAATTACTTATATGATTATGATGTAAATAAAGATAAACATTATAAAGCGTCTTAAGTGAGTCACAATAGGTAGATAAACTTTTAAGTTCTTTAGTATAAAAAAGACCAAACGGCTTTAGGATTAGCTTATAGATACTGTCCTTATTGCTAAAGACTATATTTTGAAGAAAAGAGAGACATTTACTAATTTATAGTAGAGGAAGTGGAAAGCTTTAGATGTAACTTTCGTGATACTGGCTGACTGTATCACAAACATGTTATTATATAAATTAATGATTTAGAAGTATAGATGTTTATATTTTTTGTATAACAAGATGTTCCCTTTATGATTATTCCCCGAATGTAAGACGTGCCTTTCAATTGTTATTAGTAAATATTATTTCTGTTACTAACCAACAGGAAACCATCTCGTATTTATATAAAACAGTGCCCGCAGTGAAAACAGTCGTAAATCCAATCGAATATAAACCTTAGCTAAGACCGGATGCGATGAATATTAAAAATGTAACTATTTAACCAAACAGATATACTAAATAGGTACCGTCAAAGTTACAGTAAGACGAAGTTGCGGTTCAAATTAATAACAAATTTATTAGTTTCAAAAAATCAAAAGGATGTGGCTTGTAAGATCTCGATGTTAAATTCAAACATTGCGGCGATCAGAATCTACTAAAACGATTACGATCGGAATGAAGTAATGGTCGTAAGATTCCATAGTAGCTATGCTAAGCAATACTTCTTTAAATTTGCTTTTCAGTCCGACCAGTTTAACTGCAGAACTGACTAGCGGAGCCACTATAGTTGTTAATGAAGAAATACAACAGCTGTCCGTTGAGTTTTTTTAGTTCCTTCGATTTGCTAAGTATAAAGATGAGTTTGTCTCGCTATTAGAGTCAGATCAGACGTCCTTGCTCGACTAGTTGACTAGTTAGAAATTGTCTTGCCTTTGCTGTAAGTGGGTTTACGATGACGCGTAGTAATTTCGCAATTTTATACTAACGGTAGTAAAAGCAGTAGTTATGTTTAGTTTGGCCATCTTCGTGTTGATTTATGTGTATCTGTGATGATTTGGTTATTATGTATGTAAATGGGAAGATTGTTATCTCGCGTAACCACTTTAAATGTTTATTGGTTGAGTCAAAGAATAGGTAGCAGAAAAAGCTTAATTAGATATTAATCAACAAAATGTATGCGGATTCTATATTAAAATGGTAATATAACGATTACAGTAAATCAATTGAATTTTGTTAATTTCGTTCGACTTAAATCATGTCATCATATTTTATATGAATTGAAAATCAAACTTATTGCCTACGTTTTTAAAATAATAAGCATTATTCATACTAAAAAATATAAAAAACTAATATTCAAACTATACTATACTCAACTATATATTAATTTTAATTTAATGTTTATATAGCTACGCTAATAAGAACCCCTCGTACTCGAAGGTTTTATATTATCGTGTAACGTATAACGTTTTTATATTGCTCAAAATATTTCAGCAAAAGAAAATCAAAAGGAATGACTACGCTTGCTTGTTTCACTTTTTCCCGTACATCTCATCGGATTTCCAAGACAAGAAGGTTAAGACGACGAAATCAAGTAGGTAGGTCACGTAGCCCGTTACAATTGTGACATCCAATTCATGTAACTCGAAGGGATTATCACCACCCCACATTTGCCCTCGTTTTTTTTTAAATAATTCCCGACACGTCTCCAACTCTGCTTTTGTTCGTCCCATTGTGAATACCGTATAGTAATAGAAATACGAACGTCGTATGCTCATTGTATGGATCTTTTTGTCCCGGATTCAGTGTGAGTAAATCCACTGTGCGGTGCGGGGATTTGTTAAGACCTGTAGGTACAAGCTTTTACTTTGAAAAGGACAAATTGCAGGTTATCCATTTCAATAAAAACGTCCCTATAAAATAATCTGACTAATATATTCATAACAGCTTTACGTAATATACCTTATCTAAGTGTTATATATAACATGTTATTCATAACGATCATACTACAACCATACTCAATATAAGTAATAACTTGTTCTCAGTTACGCTCACTGCTACGCGAGAACAATCAGAGAGAACAGAACAGTTTCGTAAATAGTCGTTATACTGGAACTTGATTGTTTCAAGTAACAGTTTAGATATACTGTTATCCGCAAGTGAATTATGTTTGATAAATAAAATACCGAAATTGACCCTAATTTAAAACCTCTAAAAATTATACTGATGTCATCAAATCTATTTTTACTTAGTAAAGTTTGGGTTACCTACCTAATTATGTTATTTTAATTTTCTATTATTTTTATGGCGGTGACGATTAACACGAAATCGTGGTTTGTTTTGTTTTATTACTATCCATCACGTCATTTTTAATCCACTGCATTTTTTTTGTACTTGTACGAATTATTTCTCTAACGCGCTTCAATCAGATCCGGTTCTGTACTTGTCCTTAACTTTTCTGCCATCTTTATGTTGTTATTTGACCAGCAACCAGCAGCCCATGAAAGTGAATTTATAAAGGCTATATCTGTAAGTGGCCTAACAGTGTATGTTATGGTAAGATTATAATTATGATACCCAAAGGTTTCTGAATAGGCTTGATTTTCAAATCAACTTCAAAAAAGGAGGTTCTTAATTCGACTGTATGTTTTTTTTAGGTATGTTATGTTACGCGATTACTCCGCTAATTATGAACTGATTTTGATGATTCTTTTTTTGCTTGGTTAATAGTACTTGGTTAAACGACAAACCGTCGATACTGATCATTTACGTGATTGTCATAATTATAGGATGAAATAGAAACACGAGGAACCTAAATAAAATCATTTAATCCAACTCATAAAATCCTCTCGAAAATCTCAAATAACAACATTCAAAACAAATTAGCACCCCTTCACGCTTGTACTGAGAGATTTTTATGCTAAATAAACTTCATTGTGTCGACAATGGATGGTGCCCTCTCGATGCGAACCCCTTAATTTGTCGAATTCTGTAGACAACACTCTTCCGTTCCTTTCAGCGAATGGCCTTAGAAATGGACAAAGAACGTTCTAGATCTGGTGACAATGATAAATAAGTAAATCATTACATTATCTAACCTCATCATCATCAGCCCGGAGACGTCCACTGCTGAACGAAGGCCTCTCCCTTAGACCGCCACACTGTACGACAACCTGCCATTTGCATCCTATCCTATTCTAGTAATATTATAAATTAATACTAGTATTGCCTTGCTATAGCCTATGTAACAAGTCCAAGGTTTAAGATACGTTTGTACCAAACTTCATCCAAATCCGTTCAACCGTGTTAGATTGCTTGAGAAACAAACATACTTCCGCATTCATAATGTTTAGTGTGCTTAGTAGAATCACAAGAACATTCACTAGATCCTCTTACTTTGATTCTTGATCATTCTACTAGAATGTGTTGGTTTGGATATTAGTTACTCAATCACGCAAAAACAGCTTCACGGATTTGGATAAAATTTGGTACAGACAGCTTATGTACCTTGGAATAAAACAAAGGCTACTTTTCATCCCAGAAATCGTGAAACCGCGGGGTGATGACAGCTGCTAGTATTTCGATCATTTTTATTATTCAAATTCAGATCATGTTACTCAAATTCAGTGTGATTTAACGCCAACACAACCCGGTCCATCATATTTGTATTAAACATAACAAAATATTGACAATATTTCTAAAAGCTCCGTCTAAATAAAGGCTATAGTTATTTTATGTTTTTTTTATATTGCCCTAATTTATTTTTGACAAATCGTCGTTTCTAACCGCGGCTACCCAAGAATCCCTACCTTCTGTTGTCCCATTGTTGGCCAGACCCCTTCTGTTTGCGTAGCACGTGTTTTATTGTGCAATTATTGAGCAATCATTGAAAGCGTTGATCTGAATGCTAAGGAAGTACTTTGTAGAGATGTGCAAGTGAAATGAGAGAGTAGATCATGATTGATAATAACATTCTATTGTTTAATTTTTTTGTACACTTTAGGATCTGAAAAACAATTAGATTGATATATCGATATAGGTCTTCCTTAAAAACGCTGCTTAAATTTAACTGAAGTTAGTTAATATTGCGCACTTCATATTTTTGTTGCGCATTATAATGTTTAGATAAATAGATTAACTCTTTATTGCTTACACCAAAGAAACATACATAGAAAGGATTAAATAAATTAAATACTAGTGCACAAATGGCGGCCTTATCGCTAAAAGCGATCTCCTTATTCTAGTCATCAACAGGGGACGAAAGGGACTTCTTCTTCTTCTTTACTCCTTCCATCCTTAGTAAGGAGGGGTTGCCATAATCCTCAAGCTCGGCTTGGCAGCCACAATTGGGATTGCAGAATGCTCACCACCGTTAACCGAGAGGACGCTGCTATTACGTAGTATTTACTTACTCTATGGACGCTGCTGCCCGTCCTCCGGTGGTTCTGGGTGCAGTTTTAGGTCATATCCAGGTTCTTATTTTTATATCAGTCTGTATTATATAAATATCAATGTCAATGTCACTTAGCTTCCATTTAAGTCAAATTTTACAAATTTAAAAAGACCTTTGTTGGACGAGGACTCATTTTAAGCAAATAGTCTTTTATTGGACGAGGTATTACATTTTAAACATTTACATTCAGTGATTTGATAATCTACTGGATGACCCGCTGAACTTCGTATCACACTTTTTTTCTGTCACTAACTAGGGTTAGTTATGAACAAAACCTTTTGTTTTAAATTGGTCGAGTCTTTTTTTACTTTTTGCGAGAGTAACGCAAGACAAATGATTTTTATATTTATTTATGAAACACAAAACAGATTTCTTAGTAAATAAATGGACACAAAAATTGGTATACTATATATTATATATATCTATTAGAGATAGGCATGAAGTACGTGCGAGCCAGGCATCAGTCTGTAAACGCATAAAAGGTCTTAACAGATTGCACAATAAAAAACATACCTCTACATCATGTAACTCGGATCGTGTAAGAAAACGCTCATCAATGTTCACTTTCTCGTCCAGCTTTTTCCACAGACATCACAGATTAGTTCACAGCTGCTTAGCTACCGCTAGTATAATAAAAATCACCAGTTAGAGAGCTTACAAGTACCGTGGGAATCCGCAAAGCGAACCGCTCATAACCGGAATCAGCTGGAATTAACTGGACTGTGATTGTGTTGATGCCTATAAGATAAAATATGCATTCTTGTTCTTCTAATTACTTTTTGAGGTCAGATATTTCTAATGCAGATTTATTGGTGGGCGATATTGAAATTTGTCGGTTTTGGTCCAGATGTTTTGAATGATGTGATGTAGGATGACCGCTTGAGGTAACTGTTTATTAAAAAAAACTAAATTTTTGTGTAACATATTGAATTGGAATAGCCCACTTGACATAGGACTGCTCTCGAAGAGCGATTACAAAGCCAGCTTGATATAATCTCCAAAGAACTCATTGGCAGAGGCGCGCGATTTGTACCCTGCTCCATGATTAGAATGATTCGGAGACCGCTCTACATTTTTTTATGGATCCACCACAGTCGCAACTTGACTGCTTAAGCGTGTGAATGAACGATCCTTAATTCCTTACTAAAAAGCAATATTATCACGTAGCTCGAATACGTAGGTGTTCCTAGATCATGGATGGTTTGTAACGGACAATCGGTCAGTCTTCGGACGGGTGACCATGGATCTCGGGCGGAATACACTTCCCGTTTGTGTGCCCCGATAAATACAATTCGAATGTCTTTAAGTCGCGATGTGCATCTTCTGGCCATACATAATATAATACTATACTAGTACTTCTGGTCAAGCGTGTTCAATTAGTCATCATCAGCCCGGAGACGTCCACTGCTGAACGAAGGCCTCCCCCTTAGACCGCCACACTGTACGACAACCTGCCATTTGCATCCACCGGTTGCCCGCGACTTTTACAATGTCGTCGGTCCACCTAGTGGGAGGCCTTCCTACGCTGCGTCTTCCGGTTCGCGGTCGCCACTCAAGAACCTTTCTTCCCCATCGGTTATCAGTTCTTCGAGCGATGTGGCCTGCCCATTGCCACTTCAAGTTGCTAACCCTGCGAGCTATGTCGGTGACTTTGGTTCTTTGGCGTATATCCTCGTTCCGGATATTATCGCGCAAAGTAACTCCGAGCATAGCTCCCTCCATTTCCCGTTGTGCGACTCTGAGCCTCTCCAAAACGCCAGCAGTTAAAGACCACGTTTCAGTTCCATATGTCATCACTGGCAAAACACACTGGTTGAAGACCTTTGTCTTCAGACACTGCGGGATTTTGGACAAGTAGATATTACGCAAATTCCCGAACGCTGCCCATCCGAGTTGGATTCAATTAGTAGATCGCATTTACTCTTAACATCAAGCGCGATGGTGTTCAAACTCTAGCCCATTAGACCATTAAAAAAAACTCAGTACCTACAACCATAGGTTTGATGGTATGACAAATTGTACAATTTAACCATGTTAGCAGCTTTCAGGTTGCTCTCGGTCACTAATACCACATAAGAAATAATAATACTACACTAATATTAAAAAAATTGCGTATCTGAAAAATTTGGTCAATAACGATATCATGAGACAGTGATATCGATGCAAATAGCTCTAATGAGAAATGTTTTGGTTGCCACACTCAACGGATAGGTGTAAACCTAATGAACACCTAAGCTTTGTTAGCGTAGGGTCCATGTCATGGGTAAATGCAATCACAGGTAAACGTAAACGCGTTCAATTATTTCGTCGATCCAGCTCCTGAAAAATGTAGTAATTTTAAACGTCTGTGCTAAAGGTTAAGAAACAGGTATTTGGTGAGTTTGGCTATTTTCATTATGTTTTAATTAAAATAGGTGTAGGATCGTGCCCTAAGAATATGGAAACTTACTTTACTGATATCATACTACAGTCTCAGACTACCTACCAACTAACAAGTAGGTACCTACATTATTTGAATCACCCCATACAATACCATCGAAATCCTTTCTCACACACGGCACCACGTAATCGGACCACGTGTGTTCATTGTGAAGCGACAATAGGCATTTCCTTTGGCACAAATGTACAGGAAACTCTTTATTCCGATCCGAGTGCGCGAGTGGATGGCACGTAGGGTACCTGTGTTCTAAATAGTGTGGACCCCCCTGGCCCCGTAGCACCACCTTTAGATGTAAAGCAGAGTACCGAACCGTGAGGCCGTTTGTCCACCGCCGTCGGGTGACGGACGTGGTGCAGTGGACACGCGGCTATAGTAATCTGTATACCGCTACTTTAACGACGTCTTCTCGTTCTCGTTAACGTCTCGGTGACGGCGGCTGTTGACAACCGGCATATCTGTCACCGATACAGCAACAGTTCATGGATTTGCTCTCGTAATCAAGACAATGGAATCGGATTCAATTCGAAAACTACTATCACCATTTCCGTCTTCTGATAAAGTCTAAATTCCCACTTGTTTTCACAGTCTTCGCTTCCTATCCCAAATCTATCTAATAGCAGTACCAATATGTCAATCCGTTCGGTCATCCAGACGTCTTTGAAAACAAACAGACGTTCAAACTAGCATGTTTATTTTCAACGTCATTAGTATTGTGTGCGTAAACTATAGGAAAATAACATTTATCTTTGTTGACTCTAAAATAGACGGGATTAGACTTTCTTGGAAAATATTGTCTGCTTGTTGGAGTTTAGGAGAGAAGAAAATGGAAATTACTTTCTTTCCGACAGATTTTTGTTTATTCCTTGATAAAAGACCGAATAGAAAAACACGGATGGAGCCTGTCGCTAAGTGAATGAAAATAATAATTATTTCATCGTAAAATAGAAACCAAAGCGGCCTCAACGTCGGAAGCCTGAAGTCTGAATCGAAAAAAGCTCAAGATATCTGTATTGTTTTATCTAAACATTTTATGCAGTACAAGATCATCTAAGCTAAAATAACCTAAGCCATCAATGTTAATGTGAAAAACACGTATAAGCTAAAATAATCTGAGCCATGAATTCACAAACATTTGAATTTCAGTGCTCAAAGACGCCAGAAAGAAGAAGACATAAAAGTCGCAGTAAGTAAGTTCGTATAGGCTGAGTGGCCAGCCCTAGTGTCAGAGTTAATGTGCCGCCCGAAGGCCTCTGACATGGCTGACGGTTGTTGTTATAGAAACTAGAACTAACAACTGGGACCAACAATTTAACGTGTCATCCGATCCACGGTAGCGCTCAGAAATAAATGCCCATCCATCCGAAGACTGACCGGATCGTCCGTTGCTTAACATCGGTGATCGTTTAGAATCACCTAGACAAGCTACGCCACGAGCGCTACTCGTAAAGTCGTAGTAATTAAGTATAAGCGATCTTGCAATGTAAGTAAAAAGCTGGGCTAAGGACATTTCCCATACGAAGGTGGCCTAGTGGTCCAAAATTCCGATACTTCTTTGCATGAACTAGGCCAAAATTTCACATGCCTTTAAATGTAGATAATCGTTTTGACAACATAGATCTTCGTGTTGGTAAATGTATGTTACATCTGAGCAAACTTTATGCAAGATTAGATCAGAACCGACACAGCAAAGCAAAAGAAAGGAAAACACCTAACACTTAATAGTGGGATAAATATATATGATTGATTCAGGCGTTACTTTGCGAAAGTCCATTGTTTCCAAAATTTGATTTAAATTCTAGTGTTTTTCCGCTGTAATATCGTTTCGAGTACTTATAGGATGAAGGGACACACTAAAATCTACCGTAACTATCAACTTTAATTGAAATTGAACCTAACCTGAAACAAAAATTAATTAAACCTGAAACAAAATGTCAATTAAACCTGAAAGCAATTTATTAATAAATTCTGAAAACAAATAATGATTTTAAGCTGTTTCAATGTAATAAAAAAAAAGGGATAAATAAGACTATGAACGATGATGAATAATTAGCATAGATTCAGCACAACACGCAAATAACAATCACTTACAATTTCAACATTACTCGCATCAAGTAGGTAGGTACATCTGATGCTATTTCTGTTCAAATGGCGCTATAATCTAAGCATAGTAAGTCTAACCCTGTCTATGAATGGAAGCCATGAATGGTTTATGAAAAGAATAAAAATTTACGACAAAGTTGATATGAAAGCAAACACATTGTTTCACTATAAAGGCCAAAGACGCGCATACGCATCCTGCACGTTCGATACGTAAACTCATAAAATACTTTATTATGAATATAAAAACGATAGTCCAAAATGTAAAATGCTATAAATATGAATTTATGGAAAAAGTTGTTATAATAATAATCGAAGCGTTTGTTTTGGAACTTCCGTCCGATGACGGCTGGATGTGAATCTTGTCTTGTGGCTTCCTTTTCTGTGTTGTCGGATAATATTTCGGATGCTAATCTTTGATTTGCTTTCTAACTGTTTGATTTCCTTTCTGTATTATTATGGTTTGTCTGTTGACTTAATTATATCGGGTTACTTTTTTCATTCGCAAACAAGTTGCTTAGGAGTTTCGGTACAGATTTTCAACTGGGTTTTAAGATGGAAAACATCGTCTTAAAACCTGCATACGTCCAGAGAAGAAATTGAAAGGCTTATGTGAATTCACCAATCGGCAACTAGGCCAGCGTGGCGAATTTACCCCAATCGCCCTTGGAGGTTTATTTATAACAGTAGACTATTTAAGGGCTGATTTTCATATAGATCTAAGATCTATGCTGATTATTCTATGTTTATGCTAAACAAGGTAGGTAAGCAAGGTTTTTTGACGCACACAAAGGTTAACATACAGTAACTTTATAAGGCAAGTACGTAGAAATTTTAGGACTACAGATTTGACAAATTTTCCAAAAATCTAGTGAACTAAACTTTTTATTCCTCGTTATTCATAGTTTAGGTATATTTAACCTTTCGATCAGTTCAAAAAGGTCTATAAATTACCAATGACTTCCTGATCCCTTGCTTTGTCTCCAGTTTTAAAGCTTCACTGACAGATTTAATTTAACGACGTCTCCAGGCGTCTTATTGCCCCTTAGCTTCATTTTACAGTCATTTAAAATATTGTTTGGCTCTACTTTGTTTGCTATTCAATTGTCGTGATTATTGATATACGTGTAATGTTTCAGTAACTAGACATAATTTAAATGGTTGATTATTTTGTTTTATTTATGCGGGAATACTCACGTTTAATTAAATCGTATACTCTGATTGTAGTTTCGATCACATCCGGTGACCTTTTTCAAAGAGTGAAAACAGAGCCCGACGCGCGATGTGCAAAGCAGGACGCAGCCGCAAACGTAAACGTGAGTATTCCCGTATAAATAAAACAAAATGTGTCAAAACCACGTCAGTTTTGGTTGATTATTCAATTCTTTTTGGGTAGGATTCTGTAGAAATGACCTTAGTCTGCATTCTTAATTTTGTTTATAGGTAGTATGTATTTTTTAAACTGTGATACGTAACCGCTTGGTATAATTTACAGAATAGGCATTACATAATAATAATAATGGAAGTACTAGTAGAAACTAAAAAGTAACTATATCAAAGCGGTTTTATATTTATTTATTATTATTTAATCTTATCGTATAGTAAAAACGACAATATACATATTGTCGTTTTTGTATAGTAAAAACGACAATATGTATATTGTGTTCGTTGTGTCATGTACGTATGAGCGCTAATAAATAAAAGATACATGCGTCAGTTAGTAAATAGGTAGAAGCAAATAGGTGAAGATCAAGTTAAAATGCGTGCCTCAGTATGCAATATGCAGTAGCTGACTATGAAAGGCTGATTGTGATAATGACTATGTTTAAAAGAGCAAATCTGAATCACTCTAACAAAAGGGAATAGTCTATAAATAAAAGATCATCTTATAATGGTAACCTGCACTCTACATTGTTGAAGATAAACTAACTGAACGCTGAACATATGCACTGCATTAACACATCTGGTCTTGGAAGGAAAATATCAGATTTCCTGTGTGTTTTTGCAACTTTTTGCAGTGTCTATGAGGGTGATTTGTCTGTAGATTTATTTGGGTGACGGGTATTGTACAATTTTTGAGAATCGTGTTTTACAATGTACGTGTAATTAATATGTTGAAGAATTTGGGGAAACTTTTCTATTTGATAGTAAGTCTCAGAGTTTATGTTATATTTTAGACCTTCGACGACTTGTAGTTCATTCAACTAATTGTTAACACGTGCAGTAGACCAAGTAAAATTGTATCTTATAATTTGAAATTAATGTATTATTATCAATATTCAATGATTTGACTAAAATTAGGTCTTACTCTTGATGCTTTCAACAACAATCAAAAGTCAGAAGACAGCCACTGCTAGAGGAAGGCCTTCCTAAATAGGGAGGGGTTGTCATAATTACCACGCTTGGCAGGTGGATTGGGGATCTCAGAATGCTCTCCACAAGGAGGATGCTGCTGCCCATCCTACGGTGGATGCAGTTATAGGACATAACCAAGTCAACTAGGACGCTTTACTCACCCTCATCTAGTTCGTCCAAATTAGAATTCCTGAATCCTGTGTGATGGTCAAGCGTGCCCCGAATATAAAACGGGAAAAAGTGCTAGGAAGTAGAAGAATCAATCAAGCCTCAAAAGCCATGAACACGCGGGCACTTTAAGGATAATAACAAAAAAACTGCAATCAGATGACGTGCCCGGCATGTAGCGCGCAATTCAAATTAGGAACTCAAGAATAGGGTAGATGACTGATGTTTAAATCGTTGAAACCAATAGCTTTGATGAAGAATTTAAGTAAATATAATATGTTTATTGAAAACATAATTTAAATCGGTTATTTATGTTCTGATATATAAGCATTTAAAGTTTGTGGTAGAGACAACTCTGTCCCTTTCCCACAAAACAAAAAATGACGTCACGCCTTACTTGTCAGAATAGAATTTATATGGCGTACTGAGAAGTAACGTCACGATTTGTCCTTTCGCCTCTCTGTCTAGCATGATATTAAAATGCTTATAAGTCGCTTATTTTTGATCAGATTTTCATTTTGTTTTCATTAATCAGCTATATTTATGGGCCACATTTTAATAGGACAATAAAAAAACCACTCATCTAGCCTATTCTTGAGTGCCGGGCATTTTTTTCTCGTCTCGAATGAAGCCAAATTTGTCAAGAATTCTCGAGTTCGAAAAAGCTCAAGCAGAAACCCTAGTTCAAAAGTACAGGTTGTATAATTATATTTTGGTCAGTTGATATCAGTGAAAATAAACTTCTTAATAAAATGGACCATGGAATATATTATTGGCATTCAAACTGTTGTAAAATTGATGCATGCACCTGTACCGAAATATCAGTAGCGCAAATTAATGTGAATATTCCGTACGTATTAATTTAAGTTTCGACTATAGTGATATAATTTTGCTATAATAATATTTTTTTTTTCAGGTACTAGACCAAAATTATAATCGGTTCATCAAAGTATACACCACATTTACAAGTAAGAATACTCATAATTTTTTACTCAACCACCTAATTTAAACAAACCCGTTTTGTTCCCAAACAAGTTCATAAAACAGTTCCCCGATCTGTATAAACTCGCATGATATCGTTACAATCAGACGATATTAATTAGAATCCATATTGGATTACTCGTGGCGCCTCGCATCCAAACATTACAAAGCCATTTTGTCTCTGGTCAAGTGTTACCAGACGTCTGCCATCCATAGACAATAATATCTTTGTGGCATCGAGCGGCCACATAAAGCCCATTGTGGCCAAATCAATTAGTCCATAATGTACCCATTGTAAAACGCAGCCACTAACATTGTCTTAATGTAACATACATCTCACTCATATATCGTAAAATAATTTTTATAGTTCTATTTATGGCTGAACTCAATTTATTGGCCAGATACGTTTCAGTAGCGCAACGGTTTAAAGTTACTTATTCAGATGCAGTGCCAGGGAGATTTATAAGTTTTGTTTCATTCGTCGTAAAACTATAGGGAGTATAGGGTGATAATGCTATATCCAGTGACGCATAAAGATATTTTGGGATACCTGTCTTTAATAATGCGGAAAACTCAAGAATACCACCTGTTGACGGAAGCTGTAGGTATCACGTTTCTCTAAAAAGCTCTCGAAGGTGAAGATCAAAGGAGCAATGACACCGGCCAAAAATCGGAATAAACCTAATGTAGTGGCTGGAGATATGAGAAACTTTGAAGAGGCAGTCGTTATTGTGGAGTAACCTAAAACCGCCACATGTGTCACATATCGTCCAGGATTGCGACGCCACATGTGAAATGAAGAAAAAAGACAAAAATCTGTTGTCAGTACTCCCTAAGGTACGAACAATGCCGCACTCAAATTCGTCTCCATTCGACGAAATTAAATTGAGCTTTAAAATGGGGATTTTAAAACATATTCTTCGTCGAATCAAAAGGGATTTACGGTCGATTTCTCTGGAACATAACACGTTTGTGATGATTTTTTGTACAACCTTCCTTAACCTTTAGCCTGTGACATGGATTGTAGATTAGGCATATTGTTGACCTTTTTTGCTTCCATTTTAGTTGCACGTGTAGTCTTGTTTTTTGTTTGAGAACCCTCGGATCTAAAGAACCTTTTGTTTTTGCGCGGACAAGATTTGCTTGTGTGTGTCTAAGATTTGTTAGTGTGACTCTTGCGCCGTCTTGATTTCCTGTCTGATTTTTAAAATGACACCGTTGCGACTTCTGGCGAATTAGATTTATGAGATCTCGAAGATTTCTGTTGTAATAAAGAGAACGGAAGTTCTAATAATGTCGCGACGCGCTCGGCCGTGGAGGCCGTTGACAAAATTAATGTTATATTATGAAACAATGAACAGAATGGTGTTTCTTATAAATAATGGGAATGTGGTCCGATGAAAGATGCGTCCAGTCATAAAGGCGGCTGACCACTGAAATATAAATCCGAACATGTGGTTTGCTATTGATAAATTATAGCGCGAGATAAATTGATTTTTAATGTCAAAGAGATGTGTTTTAAAAGCAATAAACATTTTACAGCAGCATTAACAATAGATGTAAAAACGATTGGAGATAGTGATTCAGTTGCAGTATTATCATTAGTAGCTAAATTACTAGTATCATTACGCTGTTTCTCCAAGTGGGTGTGAAAGCACCTCATATTCCAGGAATCACATCTATATTGAAGGTAGAACTGCCATCACAGATTTATGGGCAAACCTCCGAGATGTGTTACGAATAAAAATAATAGAATTGTCGTGTCTAATAATAAAGCGGCCGTTTCCGTTCGGCTTTTGGTTTATTTTAGACGTGAACGCGAATATTATACGAATAATGTTCATTTTCATTCATGTGGCGCGCTTAGATTTTCATAGTTTATTACTGTTTCACGACCATTATTGTTAATGGATGATAATGTAGGGTTGGCTTTAATTAGTTTCGCGTTAACTACCACTTTTACGGCTATTAACATTATTTTATTGCTTACGAAACTGTTTTGTAATACGTCTAACATGTTTGGTGTCCGAATGAATACACTGTTGAAATTATAAGTTTGATTGGCTAAGTAGGTAATTGTTGTTACATCATAATTTACTATCTTATATTGGAGCGAACATTCGAAATTATAATCTTGCTAATTGAATTTGTGTTATTAGTGTGGCTGACACAGTTTTATACACAGATGTTTTTTCACACGTAGAGATAGATAGATGCAATAATTGAAATCATATTTGAAAAGTTTTATTATGCCAACGAAACTAAGAGCTTCAAATCTTGTTAATATTTTTAGGGAATCTAATAAGAAACCACAAGGTCATTGCACCTGTAGATAATAAGACCGATATGATTACGATGAAAAAAGATATGAAAAAAACTAGAGAAAACTTGACTTTATTTTATTAGAATTAGTTAGTCGAACAGCCTTTCATTGGTTTAGTAAATAGCAATATTAGCTTTAAGCGTCGCATTAGTTGACATACTATTAGAAGATTTTTAAAACCGGGTTATGGCCTGAAGAACGCGTTTGAAAACCAGCGATTTTTATATTTGAGTTTGTTCCCAAAGTCCATCATCGTGAACGTCTTTTAACATCTGAAGGTCTTAATCCGCACAAACGAGCCATTCTCATGAAATAAAACGAAGAACCGTGACTAATGTATTTTTTTCCCTTTCCAGCATACCAAATGCTCAAACAATAACACCATGATGAATGCTACCGACCGGTGCCGTCTCAAAGTAAAAAAGAGATCAGATGTAGGCGATAATTCATAAAAAAAACAATAATAAAGGGGTAATTTTCGTCTAAACGACATTGTTCTTCTGATTTATACGCTTTAGACTCGCTACATACGATGTTTTGTTATTTCGTTTTTCATTATTGCTTTGTAGTATTTCATTTTTATCTTGGAATTCATGATCACCTTTAAAATTATGATAAGTTGCTCAATTGTCTTTGTAGCGTCGTTAAAATTCCTCGAGTTCTGTAGATTTGCAGACATTGTCTGGTTTGTACGGTCGTAAATAATGTTAATTGACTGCATTTTTGATATCAATGTCATACGTTTTGTTCTCATAATCCAATTCTATAAAACTTGCACTGTTCTATAATAGCTACATTAAGATTTGCTGGTAGATAATTAAATGGTCGTAATCGAATAACTCGGACCTAGTTATTCGTTTGATTAGATATTATTTATGGACTTTACATAATAAAAAAAAATTACTTACATCTAATCATAAATATCATCTCTTTCATATATGAAAAAAGAAAATGACATTCAGCCTGCTATGAAATTGTCTGCCTGCAAATAAATGCTTTTGATTTCAGCGAATTTCTGTTTCGATTAAGAGCGTAATAAAAGTTGTTCATAATGATGGTAATAACATGGTATTCTACTTCTATCATTTATAAATTCCATTGTTCGTCTTTTGAATAAATACCCAGTTTAAAGAAAAAAAAGGATATACACAGGTACATATAAATAGAAAAAAATAAAGATAATCCGTAGTTTTAAAAGAAATTAAACAGTGCTCAGTCATAAAACACAGACCATCTAAGAATATAGAGTAACTCCAGTGTTGAAGTAGAGCGAAGCACTTCTGTTTTATTGTTGGAGCCATATTTTATAGCTGGATTGTTACAGATTTAGAATGTTAAGGAGACTGTCTAAATGGACGTTAAACGCCGCGTTATACAACCTAATGATATTTATATTTTTTTCTTATCCATAATATATTTTTATAAACCCAAAAGCGTTTTTTATACCCATAAGATACAAGTACAAACAAGCAAGCGGGGCTTGTGATGGTAAGAGGCCACTGACAACAATTGCAACGCCAGAATCTTTTCTAGTACGTTGCCTACTTTTACTTAATTAGTTTAATAGTTTCTGTTTTACTCAGCATCATACGTGCGGAACTACGTGATTTTTAGCATAGATGGATAATCGGTATTAAAAAAGCCTAAATGCCTAAAATAATTATGTCCCGTGACAATACATAATAAAAGATACTATTTGACTTGCATTGTTTTTTTTATTTGAAAAAATATAAAAGATCGTGAGAGATAATTGGTGAATTTAGTGGATAATAATTTGAAAAATAATACAATACAATACAATACATCTTTATTGTACACCAACAGTAAAATATCTTAAAAACGATTAATGGTACATACATTGGCAGTACAAGGGCGGCCTTATCACCTTAAGCGATTTCTTCCAGGCAACCTTTAATAAAAATATATAGATGTTATATATTTCTAATTTTTTTTTTATTATTTGTTTGACAAAGTTAAAAAAAACCTCTCCACCACCAAACATTTTCTACTCACTCATGAATATACGTATACGTCTCCTTATAGTCAAATTATGCAAAGAATGAAACGTATTACTAGTATTGACCTTATTACCTATAATATTGAAAGCTGTTATTCAGATTATAGAATTTTGTTGTTTTATGCCTTTATTTAAAGGAGTTGACAGCTATAATTACGAAGATCGTTCATTAATATTCGTATTTGCAAATAATTTGATATCATTGGGTTAGTTATTATAATTAAGTAATTAAGCTTACATCTTCACGTTACTGATTTTTTTTTGGGTCTGTGAGTTTGTTGATTTGTTTGTCTACTTTGACGCAGCAAAAAATGGATAGTAAAATGACCCGTCTCAGACTAGCCAAATGATGCATATTTTTGTCTGAAAAAATAATAAGGCTATAAATAAGCTCTCAACTAACACATACAATATCTGTCCACATGAAAAAAATAACAAAATCTGTTGTGTATGAGATCGCGAAGCGCAGTCAGAATTAGACGACAAAATTAAAATGTTGATTTTGATGTACAAGTTATATAGAAAAAAACACATATTTAAACCTCTGAAGTTTGTGTTTGTAGTCTACGGCGACTGTGTTAACATTATTTCAGCGTGTGTTGTGATTGTACAGTCTTCTTTACATTTTAAGATAGTGGTACGCTCTCCACGGCCGCAGTGCTCAATCATACGACTGTTCTGCTATGTTTGAGATTATAATGAAACTTTTATGACTTCAATTTTGGTTACCAACTTTATGTGGAGAAGATCTCTTTCAAAACAATTCAATATTTAGAATAATAAATGTAACGAATCGACCTATAGCTATAGTATATTTTATATTCATAACATTATGGCCAATTTCATAAAAAGCTCTTCCTTGTTCTAAATTCATATACTAAAAAAACCACCTGATTTTAACTCCGATCTTAACATATTTACGAATCTTATAAATATATAATTAGCGAATAATCTATGCAGCGTATTTATCTTATCGACGTATTTATTGATCACTAAAACGACTCCACAAAATAGAATCGACTTCCAATAACATTTTATTGTTATGAACTATAGTAATAAAACTCCAACTAAATATAATGACGATGTGGAATCTGTAAGAGCAACAATAACTATTGTGCTACCGGTTGCAATCATTAGTATTGATGACGTAAACATTACAAGTATTACAACAGTGAAAAAAACCAAAGCTAAAGCCAATAAAGAAGGTACGGGAGCTGAGAATGTTGATGAATAAGATGCGCACAATGAAGTATTGGTTAGTTGTAAAGATGAGGGCAAACACAAAGGTAAGGTACGTAATGATTTGGAAGCGAGTGGATGTATGCGTGAATGTGAGGAGCGATGCGTGGAAATTACAAGCTGGTTCTATCGCAGCCGCGCTTTTGTATCCCACAATGGACGGTCAAGGACTCACTATAGGACAAAGGGTTGCAAGACGAGAACGGCAATATGTTTTGACATGGAAGTTAAATAAAACATGAAATAAGATTTTTGTGATAAACTTAGAGTAGAATTGTATTATTCTAGAACGGCTTGAAAATATAGAACTTGACTTCAGTCAGTAAAAGACTTGTCAATTAAAACTACGGTTTCGTCGATAAGTACCTACGTACGTCATGATATTCAAACTTTTAACTAGGGTCCTTCAAAGCCGTAAACAAAGCAATGGGAGGGCTCTATAGCTAAGTTATAATTAAACAATTATCAGGTAGAACAGGGATGCTGCGTTAGTGTTGTGGTTTCTTTGAATACCTTTCTGATATAGAACCCTAAAAACACCGTTCACATTATTTCCATTTAAAACTTTTGACCTTGACAAACCTTAGCCCTACAAATGATTCATGCTAATACCTACAAATCTGTAGTGAGTCAGAACCTCACAGGGCATTGTACGATCTAAGCATCAAAGTGAGACCCCAGCATAAAGGCTCCGAGATGGACGAAGGGGTAGCACACAATGTCGGCGAGGCCCAAACAAAAACTGACAACACAATACCCAGTGGTCCAACAACAGTGGCCGCTCATAAATCAACCTCCGACAAAAGTAACAATAGTATTGAGGGACCTTATAAGAGATCTTAGCATTGTGCGTACTCTTTGATGTTCACTAATAAAACCATTGATTAATATCGTATAGGAACCAGTTGGTATGCAAATAATGACGTTCAAAAGGTCGGATTCTTCGGTCATAGTCACACGTGCTGGGGTGTGGACAAAGACTAATGCTACATCTTCTTCACAATGCTTTTGTTGGTAGACAGTATTCTTATAAGAATGAAACCAACGGAAGGGAAACTGTAGAAGATGTGTTAGGGTTCCATAACCGAAAAGTGTCTTACGGGATGCTGTTACTAAGTTTTGCCGTCATTCCCTCTACGTTACCAGGTAAACAAAAAAGGTTTTACTACGCAGGGTTTACCGAGGAAAAGAATACTTAAAAATGTCGACTTTATTCGTTCATTGGTTTTGATTTTCCTTTATTTCGTAAGCCTTAAAACATTTCAAGCTATAAACGCGGTGGTTGACAAATAATATACATTCCAGTCTAAGTTACCATCTTAGACCACATCGACACTTAGTATGAGGTGAGCTTTGATAAATACTTAGCTTACCAACGATAAAAAATGCATAACTATCATTGCTGCTTTATAGCTCAATTGGCAGCATGTCTGCCTTCAGAGCTGTAGCGTGTGGGTTCGATCCCCACCCAGAGCAATCATTTATGTGACGAACATAGATGTTTATTCTGTGTCTGGGTGTAGTATATGAGTACCTACGTATGTCTTTACAAAAACGTTATACTAAAAGTATTCTATATGGGGGCCATATAGAATACTTTTTTTTAACTATCATTGCTGCTTTATAGCTCAGTTGGCAGCATGTCTGCCTTCAGACCTGTAGTGAGTGGGTTCGATCCCCACCCAGGGCAAACATTTATGTGACGGACATAGGTGTTTGTTCTGTGTCTGGGTGTAGTATATAAGTACCTACGTATGTCTTTACAAAAACGTTATACTAAAAGTATTCTATAAGGCCCATCTTTGTTCACTAGTATTAAATTTTCGCCACATCGCTCAAAGAACTAACAAACGATGCGGAAGAAAGGTTCTTGAGTGGCGACCGCAAACCGGAAGACGCAGTGTAGTATTTTTTTTTTTTGGAATGACTGATGCTGTTGGCCTCAGATGGCCTCTACAGCATCACCGGACTTTAGGCAAGCGCAAATAACGCTCGGCCTAGTTTAGGTTAAAGGCGACTAGCTCAAGGGCACCTCAGACGGTACGAACCTCGGCTTGGCCGTCGCCGGGAGTGGGGTCAGACTTGCCCTGGCACCCCAGAAGGGGTATGCCATGGGGCCCTAGTAGTTTGATCTGGTTGACTATTTGGAGAGAATCTAACCGGTCTTCTGACAGATCTGGGGAGTCCTCGACCTCGCCGGCGAGGTCGGTGCGCGTTTGTGTGCCTCTGGTAACCGGCGCCTATACCAAAAACGGAATACTTCTTGTTGCTAGGAGTGGTCGGATCGGACGCAGCGTAGGAAGGCCTCCCACTATATATAGGTGGACCGACGACATTGTAAAAGTCGCGGGCAACTGGTGGATGCAAATGGCAGGTTGACGTAAAGTGTGGCGGTCTAAGGGGGAGGCCTTCGTTCAGCAGTGGACGTCTCCGGGCTGATAATGATGATTAAATTTTAATCCTTTGTATGTACGTTTCTTTGGTGTAAGCAATAAAGAGTTAATCTTTTGCTTAGTTTAGGACTAGATGGCGTTTTGTGTAAAAACGATATTTATTCTTTTGTATTCAAAAACTGGCTAAGAACACAGAACAAATAATAGTAACACAGTTATAGTATTATTTTTTTCTCTTAGAACCCTTGATGCATAAGTTCACCCTGAGTTCACCTCACATTTCTTTACCACTTTTTTATCTTTGACAGAGCCATGTTGCTAACTGTCGTTTATGTTTTATGGGTCAGTTGTAAGATACATAAAACGGTCAAGATTGTATTAAACTTCGGAATCAGTTCCGTCGTAGTTTCAAACGAGTAGTATACTTTTTATTGTTTATTTAGTGGCTATTAAAATAGTAGATTAATTTAATTAAATCCATTAACACTCGCATAAAGGTTTATAATCATAGGTGAGTGTATAATATATTTATGTGATTTGGACCTCAATAACTTCTGTAATAAAATAGAGAAATGTCGAAATTAAGTCAAGCTGGTAGCAATATTGTACTTTTTTAAATATGGAAAAATACCTAAATGCCCGGCATTCAACTAATAAAATATATTTTATCAAAATTGATCATATAATTTTAGCTTTTTATTTTTTAGAGAACGTGATTTTGAATGTTCTACTCTATAGAAAAAAATTGCAAAGTAGACACTAAATCAGTATTTTGATTAGCTAGAACTAAGAAAATAAATTATGATACCACGTAAAATTTATACTAATAAATAGAATATATTATTATTTAGTTTTTTGATTTTTAAGATTACTGTATTTCTTGGTTATATTTTTCAAAACAAAAGAAAACGCTACTAAATTCAGCAATTCAAGCGCTCGCGCCTCCACTCTCTCGCTCGCGCTTACCGTTTAGTACCTACCGTAATAGAATAAATAATAGTACTACCTACAAAAAGCTAACTCCGCAAAGGAATTGAAATAAATATGGACTCTATCTATTAGGCATTAAAGTAGCAATTCAACTCGCACAGCGCTAGATACCGCTCGCTATATTCACCTAGATATATCACTTTCTTTCTATCACGTATGCTTAGTTACGTGCGACGAGGCTAGCGTGCGGGCGGCTACTGACTTCTGCCTTGCATTGTCCATCCGGACGGAGCGCCGGCCGAACATACCTAAACTGCGGAATGACCCCCCCCCCTGCTACCGTTTACCCGCCTGGACGTACCTCGCTACAAGCGGGCGCTTAAGCCAATGTAATTTTCCTTGTGTTTTTTATAAATTCAAGCTAAAACTTGCAATAGATAAATATATTAATAAAATTCTAGGTAATCTTATCTTCTTTATACAACGTGTAACAAAAAGGTTCAACAATACCGAATGGTATGTATGTAGGTACTTATCATTATGAACAACCAAAACTATAGGGCCAACCCAGAAAAAAAAAACAGCTGTTCCATACAAAAAGTTAATAGACCTTGGTCAAAATGTATGGTAGTGATTCAAGTGACACTGACGTAGTGGATAAGCTATGTACCAAGCATAGTAGATATTTTTTGGGCCGTTTTCGTTCAGGCTATTCGGTACTTATCTAGTCATACAGGAATATAATCAAAGCTTAACAATACAAATTGTGTGAAAATCTTAGATTTCCTTAAATGTGGAAAGATGAGGCACTTAATATAATGCTATTATTCCTTTTAGCACTAGTATAGGCTGCGTAGAGCTAACTATCTTGCACTTGAGGACATTGACAATGTTGGTTTCAACTAATTATATATATTTTTTATTTAAGAGTCTAGGTTTAAAAGTCTTCGTTTGCATGTAGGTACATCCAGTCTTGATTTTTAGTCACTGAACATTAAGAGGGAAATCGCTGTGAAGATTTTTAAAGGGTTACGATTAGTTTACAATTCGTTGCTGAAAAAAGGAAATGAGAGAGACATGTTTACAGTAGACCTAGTTTTTTTTTTATATTTTTCTAGCGGCATTATCTAGGAAGAAAATAGGGGAATACATTTGTATGAAGAATCCCAGATCGGATTCTCTCTTAAAGCGTGCGTTTCTTTTTTATTTTTTTCTTTGAATTTGAATTTTTTTATTTAAAATCGAAGTTAACAAACAAATGCCGCGCGGGTCTTCCGCAAGAAGACGCGCGCGGCATTTGTTTACCTTAGAAATGGCGCCATACATTTTCATAGTGCTTGTATTGACGCTTTGGCAGCGGTCGCACGCGGCTGCGATCGGTTTCGATGCAGTGAAGTGAAGAGTTTTGGCGGGAACACGGAAAAATCATTTCGCTGCATTCTATTATTTTCTCAAACTTGAGTTTTTTCACGAATTATTACATTGATAAAAAATTGGTGTTTTATTCATTGAGTGTTGAATTACGTGCACAAGTGTGGGCATGTGATATAATGTGGTGAAACGTGTATTTACGTGTTGTTTCCAAAACTCCGTAAAAACTCATAGTATAGTCAACACAACTTTACTAGAGCATGACTTGGACTCGAATATACCTATTTTGTGTGACTAACTGTGATTTCATGACATGTTTGACTTGATGATACTATATAAACTTGAAAAATCATAAACTTGATACTGGCAGAATGCATAAAGTGCGATGCCAATAACTAAGAAAAAAGTACTTATAGGTACGATTTTAAACAAAAGAACCTAGTTATGTCAGCCAATGTTCCCAATACATTCGCGTGACAATCTCCAATTAATGGACTGATAAGTATATTATGCTTAAACAAAACTATTATATGGGTCAGACATTCGACCAATCGGTGACCCAAAGATAATTACTCAGTTTTTGTGGTTGAAATAATTTATTGTTTCCAATTTCGTCTCAGTTATCAATTGAATTGTCCGCAATTTAGGTTATGCTCTATAATATATAATGCATGTTTGGTGGCATTATTCGGTGAAATTGATCGACAATTTACGTTTACATGGATACAAAATTAACAAAGATATGATAAGAGAAATACCGGTTACATACAAGTTAGACTTGCATTCCAGCGAGCTTTCTGTGCCACCTGTATATGTACTACAATGTATCACTATAAGTATAAAAAATATATTATTATGCTATGGCCTTCGGCCTCGCTACTATGACCTGCTCCAGGAATACAATTTTTTTCACACAAAAGTCTACTTACGTTTAAACCTTCCCTGGACTGCGACAAACATGTCAAAACCAAAATCAGCTAAATCGGCTCAGCCGTTCTCGAGTTTTAGCGAGACAAACGAACAGAAATAGATTTATTAATATATATATATATATATATCTTCTATATATATATATATATATAGAAGATAGATAGAAGATATAAAAATATGAATTATACTAAACACATCATTACATTGAATGTACCACTACAGGGTGACGTAGAATTCGTGGGCATTATCTTAGAGGGTTATTCTTAATTCATCATAATGAACAATTTGCCTCATGAAACCAATACTGAAATTTCGAAAAAAATATCAGCTGCTCCATACATTTTTTCGTTCGTAAAAGCATTTTTTGCATGAGACAGCCGATTTTTTATCGCGTTTTCAAGGTTGGTTTCGTGGGGCAAGTTATTCATGGCCCTGTAAGATTAACGGCCCCTGAATTCAATAACACCCGTATATTGAGTTTACTGTACCACTATAGCAAATGCTAATTTGTGTTATAAGTTGTTTCAGGGTAGTTTATATATGAGCTTTTCGGTCAGTACTGTCTTTCAGCGTAACCCTGTACGAAACAAAGGACGCATCTAGTTGATTAAAAACTACGCAGAACACAATACATAATCAGTCATTATCTCTGTTTTCCTGCTTCATATAAACCATTCTATTGTAGAGTTATCACAACATACGTAATTATTATTGTCACAGTATTTCGAGTTTCATTGTGTTTGTTACTTTTCTTGCCCATTTAGTTATTAATATTAAACATTAATAGGCATTTTATTTTGTTTACATTTTTTAAATGCTGTTGAATGGCGATGTGAGCGTGACGTTCGCCAGGTAGTTGGTACCTAAGCATCACGCCTGCCCATAATAATAGCAGTGCCAGAATTGTAAGCTTCCGAATAAAATCCTGCGCCGCACTGCACTGCGCTCGTCACCCTGAGATATTAGATGTCGAATGTCTTCATGCCCAGTAATTTCTCTGGTAACATTACCCTTCAAACCAAAACACAGAATGCTTGCCTAACTGCTTGGCGGTTGATTAACTGGCAAAGGTGTAATACTTTCCCATGCGGACTTTGCAATAGTGGTCTAGCTCACACACAAAAGCAAACCAAAAACATAAGAATGAAAAGGCATATACATTTTGATAGAAAAGTAACTAAAAAACTGAATCAAAGGAAAATAGGATAATATCCGTTTCCTAAAGATATGGCTTCAGTTGTTCTCAATAATAAAATGTTGTTATTTGAATAGCATCTGCAAGAACATTATAGGTTTAATACTTCATATCCTTCTGTTTAGAATATTTTTTTACAGTCCATTCAGTTTATCAAACTCGGTTCGACGCATTGAAATCTGACATCAAGTATGTCAGGAATAAAGTGCACAGAAATTCGGCATAATATTTTTAACACCTGTAAGTTTACGTTTGACTGCCGCTACAATGTCCTCAGAGACGAAGCAAGAAGATCAATCTGTATCAAAATTTTACATTTTGCCTGTTAGATTACCGTCTAGAGACGTCCAAAATGGGCAAAATGTCCATAATATTTATCAATTAAATAAATTTGCTAAATCTCTAATTTATTCTTAGTTTTTTTTTTGATTGATAAGTTGTATTGATAGATTGTTTTAAATCATCGTCATCTCGTTTACACCTTTATCAGTCTACTGCAGGGCATAATCGTCCTCTTTTTTTCGGTAATCTTCCCTGTCCGTGCGCCTAACTCGTCCAGGCTTAAATTCTATGTCACCTATATCGCTTGCAATTGGAACAGTTGGCTTGGTTGTGCCAAATCCATTAAACATTTGAAAACTATCCTAATAGGAAGGATAAAAAGAAAACGAATTAAAAAAAACGCGACTTCTTTGCCAAACATATTATAGCCAGTGTCACGGGAAATGATGTAAGAATTCTAACGATATCCCATATATCTAAATCAGTTAACGCATTTAGAAGTTATGGTGGAATAAAGAAACACATACAAGAACCCTGAAACATTACTCTACTTTTTTGGGCAGTCGTGTCATCATCAGCCAGAACACGTCCACTGCTGCACGCAACCTCTCCCTTATTAGGAAGAGGAGGGTTGCCATAATCCCCACTCTTGGCAGGTGGCTTGGGGATCGCAGAATGCTTATACCACCGTTAATCGAGAGGACGCTGCTGCCCGTTCTCCAGTGGTTCTGGATGCAGTTGTAGAACATACCCAGGTCTACATGCCGTCGTGTAATAAAACAGAATTATATTATGTTCCAACCATATGTTCCATGTTAAGGATCGTGATGACTAGTGGTGGATCTGTGATGGTACACGCTTTGAGAAGTGCTTTATGACATCTGCGTTCTTATGTATAGCCGTTTCGCGAGTAAATGTTTGTTTGTAAAGTGGCCGGTGTTAAATTTAAGTTCACATTTCTAATCTTATAAACAATAAACGTCCAACAAAGTCGACAATATTGGCATTTCCTTCAGATGTTTCCAATTTTACAACATTGTTTGTCCAAATGTCACTGGGTGGTGTGTATTCAATAATTTTATTCCCTGCCTTTGTTCTGTGGATCGTGCCAACATCTCATTCTATTTGTATTGGAATATTTCTAGTGATTTATGCGCATAGTGATAGGAAAAGTGCTAGTACGTTATGCTTATTTTAATCTACTGGTTTTGATTTATTGTTTCCGAGGTAAAAAGAGATTAGATTATTCACCAGGTTACTATTGCTTGGAAGCATATAATTATTTATGAATCTTGATCAACATTTTCTTCACTATCTCACTGCTTGGTGTAGACCTACGTATATATCTTAATATTTTTAATCTTAATATTCTTAGTATATCTTAATATTTGCCTCGGTCCTGTGCTAATCCGGACCGACCTTGTAGCTAGACGACCAACGACGAATCTTGTTAATAGCTTTTAATGACCAAGCAATATGTATTCTTCCGTTGAAGCCAATTCAGTGAGGTCACGACGTCCACTGCTGGACGAAAGCCTCCCTCTTAACAGGTAAGGATTTCCATAATCCCCACGCTTGACAGGCGGCTTGGGGATTGTAGAATGCTCACCACCGTTAACCGAAAAAACGCTTCTGCTCATTTTCCGGTGGTTCTGGGTGCAGTTTTAGGACATACCCAGGTCCCTTAGTAGCTTAACGTTAACACACATCGGTCTTACAAAATGTTTTATCAGTTTTAATAAGACTCACGTCGAATAATTGAAGATGATAAGAATTAGTGCAGTGAGAGTGACACTCTGGTTTTTGTTTTATAGCTGACATTTCTGTGTACCGCTGCTACGGTCATGGACAGGCAAGAGGTTTAACCACCGGGAGAGAGTCTTGTTCTTCGTTTGCCTGTAAACTTTTAAATAAACGTGCCAAAATAATTTTGTTAGACAAAATTTATTTTGCATTATTTGCATGCGTAACATTTCACATTAGCAAAAATTTTGAAGAGCAACCTATGACCTGTAACAAAGACGTTTTAAAAATAAATAATTTTCGATTGCTATTACCTATTTGATATGATCAAACAAAGCCACGATGCAGTTAATACCTACTAATTTTGTTAAGACTTGCTAAAATAACAACACAGACTTAAAAAAGACGATAAATCTCTCGTTAACAAGGCGTTTTATAAACAATGTCTTATTTTTTCAATTTCAATTTGGCACAGCGCATGCTCTTCATGCGTCGTTGCTTCCTAACATTGACCAATTATTGCACTCACATATCACGTGTCTTTGAAGTTGGGCACATAAAATTTGTAAAAAACTGCGAATGGCGTGATTATGCTTTCTTCGAAACCATATGAGGAGAATAACAATAAAGAAAATTGTTGTGAGTGTAACTGCGATAAGCTGTGAGATTGTAAATTTGGGATGTTATTGTTTTTGTATGTCTAAGACGCGGATGATTTTTATCAGTATTTTAAAATTAACGTCTATATGAGTATAGGCCTTAGCTCAGGTAGCTGAATTTTAAAGGCTAATAAAAAAGATTCTGATAAACCATTCAGAAAGTGACGACATAGTTAACAATGATGTAAAATTCAAAGTAGCGTTGTTAGAATTAACCAATGATGAAAATGCGTTGTGTACGGATCGGTCATCAATCCATCAAATCGACACATCTTTCTCAATCAAACTCATTACGATAATAATGACAATCAAATTCCCATTTCATACGATCAAATAGCCTTTTAACATTACTATTATGACGTAGTACACAATAATACTCTTACTCTATAGAAACTGAAAGAAAATGTTAGAAATATTATAGAAGGCCCCCACAATACTCTCTCGGAGCTTTGAAGTGACAAGAGACCTTAATCAATGACCATAGATGAAAACATAGAACCTTTGATGTTCAGATTGAATGCTGTAACATTATGTTTTCTAGATATTTGTTGGCAACTAGCTGTTATTGTGAGTTATGAGTTTTGTGAGGAAATGTGAATGGGGGAATAGACTTTGTAGTTGTCAACGTAACATATATTTTGTAGATTTATTATTATTTTATTCATATTGTAGGGTAAAAATACTAAATATTAGACACTGCCAAGCACTCATAACTTGTAGTAATTGTTAAAAAAAACCTACTTCATGCACGCAATGTGGATAGTACTTACGTTAAAAAAATTACAGGTTTCTTATATTTTATTAACAATGTAAGTAATTTAAATCGATCTATATTTTTATTTTATAATATATATTCAGTGATAAGTAAATGATAGTTCAAGAGAGATTGTAAAAAAATATACCTACATATTCTCTCTATTCTCTACTAGTATATTACCGGGCGAAATTATTACGGTTTTTTTTATAAAGGCTTAGTGACTTAATACTAAGTGACCATTACAATAATTCGCAACATAAAATTGAAATGTAAATGTATCTATTAACTCTAGAATTACTCTTTAGGAATTGTAAATTTTCTTACATAATTATTCCTGGTTATAATTTGATGACTTAGTAACTTTATCTCCCAAAGTCGACAGATTCCTTAATCTCCCTAATATTTCGATAACATGTACAGTTGTACAACCACTAACACTGAGCACATCACGGAAATCGATTCTAATCCGAATGCCACTATCGAATTGTATCGAGACGCAGCGAAGCCCTCTTGTTTGTCGAATCGATTATTCCGCCTCATCTCACAGTTATTGCCATCAAACAGGTCTGGAGAAAGCCTTTAGATTTGTATCTCGTCTGTTTGTGGCAACTAATTAGGTGTATTTGTGACGCTTACGTTTTCAAAGTTATTGCTGGCCAATCAATCAATATTAATAGTAAATTCTGACATTCAGTCATAATTGTTTTGAGTTTCTACTCGCTTGTATCAAAGACTACGAGAATTATAGCTAGTGGTTTAATAGAAGATTTTACCATCTTAATGAAATTTGCTCAAAACGCAGACACTCCAGAATACGTAAACCAGTCCATGTCCAGCACTATTAAGATATTGCATCTGCGAACTGAGCAATAATCTAAATTGAAATAGGTTGAGGCTAAGATGTGGGAAATAGCTGGGAATACTCTCAGAGATGCGCTATTGTACAGAAATGATTAATCGAATAATATTTCGTTTATTTGGATGATTTTAAAGCTTTTTATATGAAATACCAAAATACCCAAAACAACACAGAATAAAAGTTAAATGTTTTAAAAGCATACGATAATTCCTATATTGCAGGTGGTCTAGTGGTACAAATTTAGCATACCATGTATCAACTAGGCAAAAATAAGCCATGATGTTTGTGTCCCTAGCATTCGTAACGACGCATTTGCAAACTTTAGAAATTCAAAAGGTGCTTCCTAAGTAATTTATTTTTCTATGTAAAATTATTATTATTATGTCGTCGTCGTCGTCAGCTATACAACGTCCACTGCTGGACGAAGGCCTCCCCCTTTATATTGTGTTGCCATAATCCCCACGCTTGGCAGGCGGCTTGGGGATCGCAGAATGGTCACCACCGTTAACCACGAGGATGCTGCTGCCCGTCCTCCGGTGGGTCTGGTTGCAGTTTAAGGACATACCCAGGTATTATTATGTAACCAAAACGAACTGGTAAACCAGATAGTCAATGAGCTTAAAATAATTAAATTTGCGCACAAATACGAATCGCCGGGTTATTCGAATGGCAATTCAGGAATCGTGTAATTTTACTCGTCTCAAGTTCCAAATGCTCCAATTCAGTATTCATTGAGAATGGAGGAGCTACGGAGAATTATTGTCAAGTCTCAGGGGCAAAACGGGGCTGGGTAAGGGTGATATGGTATTGATAGAGTTTGATACTGGTTTGTTTCAAACTTAAGTAATTATTATTCAGTCGTGTGTCAAAGATTATAATATTGCATTAACAAGAGTATTCAGCCAATAAAACGTCCAAAAGGCTGAATGGTTTGAACAACTATGAAAAATAGGGGTACCAAATTGTTGTTATAAAATGTCTCAATTTCTCTTAATATCTGTAGAGAACATTTGCTATTTATTGTGTTCGGGTGATTTTTCCAGCTTTAAGATCAAATCAGCTTAAACGCCGTGTCCCTGTAAAATGATGGCTTAATTGCACACTTGGAAGATGCCAAAAACGCTATAACAAGAAATTGTATCATGTGGTCTCCAAACTTATACGAAATTATTTGAATAATAATAAATGTGAGAATGAAAAATTTCAATTTGAATTCAGTTGCTGTCCAAGATTATGTTTGCTAGGTAAAATATCAATTCTTAAACCACCTAACAACGAAAGCTCATAATAATATATAAACTAGTTTTCTATTTTATGGAGTAAATTGCGATAGTTCAGCAAGCCAGTGGGAAGGGGAGGCTAAGACGTCGTATTCCCCAGAGGGCGGTCACTTATTGTTACATCAGCAATGTCTGCTGACCTTTGCTTAACTCTATTAGGGAATGTGTCCGCGAAATTGTGGGGAATATTGGGGAAAAGTACTTTTTGGTTATGTTTCGTTGGTAAAAAATGAGGGAATTTGTATGGTAAGCTTTTTGTGTAAGTTAAACACTGTATTATTTCATCGTCAGATTTTTTGCCGTTTTAATACAATAAATATTTCATCTGAATGTAAATAAAAATATGAGTGTGTATCTATGTGAGAAAATCTAAGTTCTTATTCAATATCCATTTTTTTGTATCAATTAAGTTATGCACAATACTTTTTTCATCACACTTGCTCGTAAAGTGGATCTTATTGCATCGGTTTTAGGCTCATAATCCAAGCTATTACGCACGGGTGCTTTTTACTTTACATTACGGCACATGGTGCTATATTAGGTATAACCCGGTAAAGTCAAGTTTGTAAGTGACTGCAATTAGACGTACGTATACGAAGCACTGTTAATATAGCCGGGTAATACTTACAGTTTTTTTTAATACCATCAAAGAGTTCTTATGCCGCTGAAGTAAATGTCAACCTGCGCGCGCATTACTGATTTGGGCGCCATTTTCCGCAAATGTTTGTTGACGTTTTCGCTGTGTGGTTGATTATTATCAAAAAAAAATTTTTTTTTCCTCGCAAGTGTGACGAAAACAGTCGTATGAAACTCTTGTGCTATGTTTCAATACACTCTCGGCTTCGTTATCGCGCTCGCCTGCGGCTCGCGCGAATAATACCGCCTCTAGTGTAATGACCAACATAGCACACTTGTATCATAATGTACTAATTTTAGTTGCAACAACGATATAACTCTGTATGATCTAAGGCAATTTTTTAGCAATACTTTCTAACGGTCGATCATATTATTTTACTATATTATATTCTGCAAGAGTTCTTGAGGAAAGGAAATAAGAAAGTATTTATTCGAAATACTAAAAAGTCGTACATAACGTAACATAATTGTACACACCTAAAATTGAGCTATGTTAGCCAGAACTACTATAGATAGACGAAAGCTTAAAATTTTGCTAATATTTGTAGCTCACATAACAATTGATAAATAGATAAGGCTGCTAAGGCAAGTTTGATGATGAGACTAAAATCAGGAACATGAAAATGTGGACCACATATGAACATAGAATGGCTAAGTTAATAAGTTTAGTTTGAACTAGACCTTTCATGCAAAACGAGTTTTAAGTAATAAGAAGGTCTTAAAATAGAGAAGGACCTTCAACAACGTTTTTTTTATTTTAAGAATAAAGAATATTGTAAGTATAGATGTGTTCATAATGATAAAAACTGAATAACAATTAATTAATTAATTTATTTAATGTTAAAAACAGGTTACAAAAAATCAAAAATACATCACAATATCGAAAAGAATATATTTATTATTCAAAGGGCAGCTACAGAAAAGCCACTAGACTTTTGTGAATAATTTAATCCTCTGAAACATATTATTTTTGCAAGGGCTGCGGTCGCCGATGTTTGTCCTATAAAAAAACATAATAGGGGACGAATCCTTGAGGTTAAACGGCATTTGGATCCAAATTTATGAGTTTAACCATAACGACAAGGGACAAGACTAAAAAAAATGTAACCATAGTGAAGCATAGTTGTAAAACTTGACAAGTATTAAAGGCGTGTCGTATTCTTGTTTCAAGATTAGTAGCGGGTTAAGGTGGTGGTGATGATTATTAAATGATCATTCCATTGTCTTAAAATTTAAACAATTGAAGAACTGATGATTATGTACTTGTTAAGACGTCTGAGTAAATCAATTATGCTAAACCAAACAATAATTTTGGGAAGTAAATCGTTGTATTCTCACAACTATTCTACACACATTCTCTTCTAAAGCAAATTTCCACACATGAGATTTAAATTAATCAAGACACTGAATGCTGGCAACAATTAGACCATTAATTGTCATGGCACTGGCTACAAATGACGTCAAATCAATTCTAAATTCGGTTAGATTGTAACCGAAATACACTCAAGATTGAGAGATTGTAGCCAAATACACTTCGGCTTGGCGAAATACAGCCGGAATCACAATAGCTCAATCTACACAAGAGGTGAGCTTTCTAACTGAATTATATCTGATGTAAGGTTGTGGTGCAAGTGGTAGCGATAAACGATTGATTTTAAAGTTACTATTTGAACATGGACCATGGCATTGATTGACATTATTCGCGTTTTAACTAAAACATAGTTAGTCTTTACATGTTTCCTTAGTTTTAATAATATATTCCCATAGTAAAGTCGCCACAACTTTATTAGGGCATGACTTAGACTCGACTTTGACTAATTTCGTGTGACTGACTGTGATTTGATGACACTTATATATAACTTGATACTGTATAATATATACTTGAAAATGTATAATACTTGACACTGGCTGAATGCACAACGTTCGAAGATAATATTATTAGCTCTATCACACATACATTTTATATTATACATTTCCCAATATAATGTATATACCCGTATATCACTATTTAATTATTTTTATTCTGCTATAATATAAGTTTCAAAAATTCGTATCGTAACATTAATATTCACTGTTAATTAGATTTTTATGATCTTGGTTTCTTACGCGCCAGATTTTATTAAGAGGCTTATTTTAAAACAATTGCCCTTTATAATAATATATTTATCCATCCTGGTCACTCTCATTTCCATAACTGTAATTAAATTTGATAGAGCCTGTAAATTAGCTCATACTATAGACAGCTCTTTTATTTATTATGTACCATTACGTAATCACAATTTGTATCCAGTAATTAATTTTGGTACCTAAAGTTAAATGTTAAAGGTAAACAAAACATTTCTTACTTTCCGCTTTCCGCTGCAAATGTCACCATCATACCTTTCTCAACGCAATCCCACGCCATTATTAACCCTTTCAAGGAGTCACAATCACAATTTGCGGTTGTTTGTCAAGCGGCCGCGTTAACTCAAAACATCACGTTTAACTGTCGTTTTAAAGATTTTCGGTTTAATATTGTCGGCGTTTAGCGTTGCGGTTACTTTATGATGGTAATCGACTCGAGAAACTCTTGTTTGTGGCGATTATACAATGCCGTTAACGATGTTGTTGGAAATGATGCAGGGTTTTGTTCTCACAGGTTAGTGCTCTATGATTAAAACCGAAGTTACTATCGCAACGCAAAGTGTCGTCATTGTTTGTTTTTTTATGAATGACTTATTCAATTTAGCAGCGTTACTTATTTTACTCATATTGAATTTATTTTTAAACTTTGAACTATTCAAAATCTTGTACCAATTTTTGTGCTCTTTGAAGTTCCAAGTAACGCTTACAGCACTTTTTTTTATTCAGAATTGGTTTGCGTTTGACCGCACCCAGTCTGATGGTAAGCAACGCAGCGTTGCTAGTTGTTGCGACGGCTTCCTAGAAAAGAGCACGCTTACCTAGAAGGAACTTATTTACTCTAGATTTGAAGATACCTATATTGTACGCTAATGGAAAACAGACTCGGGCAGAGAATTCAACAGCTTCGATGTACGGATAAAAATGAGAAATTGAAACGCTTCGTACGCACTTGACTGGTTCTTTTAACTACATTATAACATAATACATCTACACACACTTATGCAAAGTTATGGCAACACCTCCCTATAAAGGGGGAGGCCTTCGTCCAGCAGTGGACGTTTTTTGGCTGATACGATAGGATAGGATAATACATCTACAGTAACTAGCTAAATTCTAAATCAAAGTGTGTCTTTAACTGAGTTTTCTACAAACATTGTGGAACTATTTATTCCTAAATTTAAATTCAGTGGCATGACTTTCTAAACAGATTGCCAAAAATAATTCATTTAAACATCGGTACAAAATCAAAGCACAAAAATGAATAATGTAATCGTATTGTGTACTTTATTCATTGACCTTCCAAAATTAACAGAGATAACACTCACAAAGGATCCGTTGAAAGGTGCCCCTTTCAATGATTTCACCACTCTTTAATCTAACATCGAAACAAAACTGGGATCGTAACAGGATTGTCTGCCCGTTCATTTACTTAGCAAATTATTCTTTGTACAGCGGAACAGAACCTTTGAATCCATTAATTCCGTGATGGGGTCACAAAGAGGTGGTACAAATTAAAATAATGTATTCTACGACTTCAATAGAGTTCCCTTCGTCCGGTGTTATTACAAGAATAATGTATTTAAATCAGAGTCTGCTCTCAGATGAAGATGGCTTTGAGTCTGTCGAATAAGTGATCACGTACAGCCATTAGGATGTGTTTTATGTGTAAATTATAGACTTCCATTTTTGAGCGCGCTCGGGTCGGATGGGTGACTTGTGAACAATTTGAGTTCGTTAGAAAAGTCGTAATGCGAATTGTGTATCAGAGATTTCGTTTTGAATGAAAACCTCAATTCAATTCCATAATATGTGTATCCATACTATCACATAACATGCGTAGAGTTTACATTATACGTAGTTTTATTAATTGCAAATTTCGACAGAGGCAAACCAAATACACAACCGGCAAATTAATACCACCCAAAAGGGGTTTGTGAAACTACCCCCATGTTAACAGATAATTTAGAATATGATCACCCCATCGTCGAATATTTCGGAACAAACATTTCGATGTATTTATTCTGGTGTTTATTTTGAAGCGTAATATGTCGTGTTCCACTTTGATGTCGTGAAATCGCTTCTGTTCTTTGTCAGACGCCCAAGGATTTACATCTATTACTATGGTCGTTTAATTCTCAGTTTTACTGCCATCTATTTTCGATATAGTTTCGTTTGTAACGTGATATGGGGTTGTTGCGTTCCAGAATTGGGTGTTGTCGGTATGGAATTATTGCGTATGGTTGGTTGGAACTGTTTGGCAGTATGAATGGTTCATTATACGGGGATACTTTGAACGGGAGATAATGTTTGCGAAGTAAACCATTGTTTATGATTTGGACAATTGTTTGTGTAGCGACGTCAAAGGATGTGCACTTGTTTGTTTTGAGATAAAAGGGGAGTAATGCAAACATTGTGACGAATAAATTAGTTGGTACTAATCATACGATTTCGATCGAAGATGTAACTAGTTAATTGGTGCAAATGTTACTGTTTGGTACACTTACAGTTCACCTTCAATTCCATTTTCACCATCTGCATACGACAGTCAGATCTACAAGCGTGTCGATTAGTTACAAAGTCGTGGGTCTAATATAATTCTAAGCCCTTCCTATGAGTGTTAAAAATCGTCGAATGTGTTGTATTGCATTTTCGTAAAGCTGTATGAACAATCGTTAGTACGTAACTAGCATAATACGAGTATGCCCGGATAATAAATTCAATGACGTTCCAAAGAATCCGCACGCACCAGGCCATCGCGTTGAAATATACTCCAATCACCCTTCCAAAAAATAACCATAATTTCTTTGTTCAATAGCTCTTTTACACCAACAGACTCTATGATACAGATACAATTGTACTACTTACTATGTTTGTATGTACAAATAAATAATACGCTTTAAAAAAAAATACAACCGACTTCAACTTCGAATATCTGGATGAAATCTTCATATTTTCTAGTAATTTTGATTTAAAAACCAATTTACTTAACCGATTACGATCAAATTTATATGGGACCACCTCTGAAGTATAACCTACCAAACGAAAAAGAATCATCAAAATCTGTTCATCATTGGCGGAGTAATCGCGTAACATAAGATACCAACATACAAAAAATAAAATAAAAAATACAGTCGAATAGAGAACCTCCTCCTTTTTTGAAGTCCTTAATAAAATTGTATATATTTAATTATTATTTATTAATTAATTAAAAAAAAATACAAATAAGTAAATATAAAATTTACGAAAACTACATCCAATCATTAAAAAATAGATAAGCTTTGACAACATGCAAGGAACCCGGAATCCTCTTGAGCTAAGAAACAATTATTTAAAAAAATATCATATAATAATGTTCTATAATATTATTATTTACGAGATATGTACCGTGCTTGTGTTGTGTAATGACAACCACACACATCGACACATCGTGATTACTGTGTAAATAGTTTGAAATAAGTTTAAAAGTTTTCATGAAAAATAATCGAAACGCAACACTTTAACTTTCCTCTCAGAGCTGTTTTTATACACCTAAGATGCAACAATTAGGGCGTACACAGACAGCGTTTCGCCGGCTATTTTCCCTAAACAAGAGAGGCTGATGAGTGCGTCCATTGTGTACACGTCCTTAGGTCACTGAATGAAGGAATTGAAAACGTAGCCGGCTTGCTATTTTGTTGTTAAAGTTTGATTTAAAATTCAATGTTTGAAAATATATATTTGTATACAATATTATACAATTTAAATATTATTTTTATTAAGTGTAGATAAATATTTAAAAGAAGAGAAAATGGTGTCGATTCTTTTATACCACCCATTAAACAAAACTTATATGAAAGGACTAAAACTGTTTCTTTTCTTTCATATTGAAATAAAATGACACACTTCGGATCTCAGTCCTGACACATTGGTTTAGTTTATTGAGCGGTACAACAGAATCGAAACCATTATGAATAGTTTACCCGCACTCATAGTTTTCCCAATATAATTTTTTGCCTTTATTTTTAAATAAAAATACGTTATCGACTTTTTTGGCAGATTGCGAGATATGTTATGTATACTTACAATTATAACTAATTAATATTGGGCGTTTCTGGTACCCAATAACTAACAGTTATGTGATTAGGATCATGCCTTATTTTTTTACAATAATGGCGAAAAAAGCTTTATATTAAAAGTTATTCCATTCAAAAATATGACCATTTTACCATTGTAAGGCCTCCAAACTCACAGAGCGATGCAGTGAGAACACCCTGAGAAGCCTGAATGTGAGTAACTTCACACCGTTTTCTCGCGCTCTCTAGTTCTCCGATCGGGATTGGTGGTGTTGCTATTATTATCAGCTGCAAAGGGTTTCTCGGAGAAAATTAAGTAAGATATCTTAAGTGAGAATAGTACCGAGTTTGCGAGAAGTCTTGGCGAGCCTTCTTGCCATGAGTCTAGAGCCGCCATTAGTCGCTTCACTTGTTTTTAGAATTTCTACCCAAACTTAATCTAGAACAATCAAAGCCCTGACTTTGTCGTGTATTGACGGCTTTATCCCTAGTAGCTATGACTAAAGACTTCCCTAAACCCTAAACCCTAATCAGTCAGGAACAAAGAGTTCTGCCGGCTGATTGGCGCATTGTTCACGCCGTATTAAAGTAGGTATTGTTTGCTGCGACATAATCATAATGTCGTCTCGTTACAAGGGGTCGAATGGGTAGCAAGTTGGGGAACACTCAGTGTGGAAACGGCTTTACTTTTATGAAATATAACAGAAAGCGAATTTCCCCAAATGAGAAGTAGGTACTAATTTCCTTTTTTTCTTTCTTTTTCTTTGGTTGTTTTAGTAAGGTAAAGTGTGTAAGGATGTTATAAAATATTGACAGATTAATCCATCTCCTCACTTTTTCATCGCATGCCCGTTGGATTTATGTTGTCGCGCTCCTGATGGGTAATTTCCCCTATTGTCAGTCACAAGAAAATGTTCTACATTGATTTAAGTTTACTAGATGAGCCTGACTTGTTTTATTCTGATTTGAGTTAGGCCACATTCCGCTTATAAGCAACGATGCGGTTTAAAATGGAGCAAGCTTGAGATTGAACTAGCTCCATAGAAAAGTTAATTATTACCTATACTTACTACTTGTGACTTTTCACTCTGGATTTGAAAACGCCATATTATACTTATCGGAAAGAAAAGACTCTGGCAAAGAGTTTTTGCTGATAAAAATGTGGATTCGAAGCGTAGTGCATACTTCATTATCAGCCAGAAGGCGTCCACTACTGGACGAAGGCCTCTCCCTTAATAGGGAGGGGTTGCCATAATCCCCACGCTTGGCAGGCGGCTTGGGGATCGCAGAGTGTTACCACCGTTAACTAAGAGGTTGCTGCTGCCCATCCTCCGGTGGTTCTGGATGCAGTTTTAGGACACTTAATTGAGGAATATCCACTATGTGCGGACAGCACTGGTCTTAGATTAGGTGCATTTTAAAAATATGATTGAGGACCTATTAAGTTTTTATGTAACCAGGTTATTGGCACGATGTAAGATTGAATGCAACAAAAAATTAATTGAGTCGTTGTTTGTTTCTTTGTGAATTTAAACCAGTATTCATTTAAAAAAGATAAGATTAATAGATAATTTTGGTATTGACACTGCAAAAAGATACAATGAAAAATAGAAAAAGAATGATGCAAATGTTGAAAAAGATTTTAGATTTATCGTTAGTGCAAATAAAACATTCATGTCGTAAACCTTAAGTCACAATACATATTATATTTGGAAAGACACAAGAACACAATCTCAGACAAACTATTAATTTAATGATGATTTTTCTACGCATCCTGTTTAATAAAAATACCAATTAAATTAATAATAATTGAAAAAGATTAATAACGAGTTGTGAAATAGGTTATAATAAGTAAAGTGAAGATCAAAAAGTTCGCAAAGTGGTCTGTTATTATGAACTCGTCCCATAGATAACCGGTGACAAATTATACCTCCAAACATTTCTAATCTGACCGATGTTTTGACGTCCACCAAAATGATTATACTATAATTTTCACGAATAGACTTATGTTTGGGTTTAGGTCCATTTCGTTTAAAATTTAAATCACGACAGTGACTAAAACTGTTTTTTTTATTTGTTACATTTCTAGGAGTTTGCAAGAAAGCAAATTCATGAGCTTAGCTTAGCTTTCATCTAGTAAGTTTTCCGCAATGTTTACCGTTTAATAATATTATAATTATACAATAATTAATGTTGTCTAAATCAAACGAATATTCATGTTTAGATTGTTGAGTCCAAAATATTTATTTGAAGATACAAACGATTAAAAAAATCACACTTCCAGAAATTGAAGGTTCTTTGTCCATATTATGTTGGCGGCTATATTTTTGTAAGTATGGGGAGTTTTCTTGTAATTCTACTTCGATAATTTTACCTCCCTTCGTTTCAGTCAATTGAGCCAATTGTGTAAATACAGCGCTTTTGACATGTCATTCCAAAAAGAGAAATATATATTTGGAAAAACCTCAAAGAAATGAGGTATCGGATCAATAAGTGTAGTAGTTCTCGTTGTGATTTGAACCGATTCCCAAAGCATGTGTTAGATAGGTGTTAAGTAAGAATTTTCCTTACGTCTAACTACTAACGATACTAAAAAGTTAAAGTTATACTGATCAAAATATGTTTTATGATTTATGTAATCCTAGTAAACTTTTCCTCAGTCTATTATTAGGAGAATAAAATGCAATGATACCAATATCATCGATTGTCTTCGGAATTACATATATCTATTAAATTTTAGCTTGGTCAAACCAGTGCAAGTCGTCCAAATGATTGTAAAAAGCAAATCCTTATTTTCTTTTCTTAGGAGCAACAGAATCCCCGTTTTATTGTAAGTAAACTTTTTATAGAATACGAATAATTGACTTACTGGTCCAAGAGGATTCTGGATTTTTCCAATAGAAAGGAAAAATGTTTCTCTCATTGAATTACTGTCGCTTCACAATATTTTGTATTTAATTTTTATTTTTCATTGTGAACAGCTCCGAGACTTGTTACGGTTATTCGATTTGCAGTCTTTTCTGCGTTATTGAAATGTTTTCCTTTCGATAGAGACAGGCAATTTGTTCTCATTGAAAATTTGTACAGGAATTTTGTTTATTTCAAAATAAGTTACTTAGTTCCTCCACGTTTTGATAGATTAAGGTTACGTATCTATAATATTTTTTTGCGAATCTTAATATTAATTTTTGAACTAACAAACTATTGGTAAGTAAGAAACATTTTTGCCATAAACGCTTGGCAGGCGGCTTGGGGACCGCAGAATGTCTCCACCGTTAACTAAAAGGACGCTGCTGCCCATCCCCGGTGGTTTTGGATTCTGAATGCAGTTTAAGGACATGCCCATGCCCGCCTCTATTAAAGGGAGGCCTTCGTCCAGCATTGAACGTCTTCTGGCTGTTGTGGTGTAAGAAACATTATTGCGTATTGCGATAGTTATTTAAAAGATTTCTATTAAGGTCGTATGCACTTCAGTTTTTTGCTCTTCTATCTTCCGTTCTTCTATCTTCTGCTCTTTTATTCTCTGCTGGACTTACTTACCTTCTCCCAAATTGTCCTTCTAAAATAAGTCTTTATCTCTTTGCTTATCAAGTTTTATAAACATAATTATAACAATACATGATTATATCAACTTAGAGAACAGTCAGCTTTTACAGTAATGATTTCATAAACCAACTTGATGCTGGCATTTTAGCAGCGCATCTTCTTCCTCTTCGAGATATTTTTTAATGATCTGTTTTTAAGTTAGTTAATAGAGTGTCTTATTATGTGTCCCACGAAATTACCGATATCCAACTACCGATCAGAGTGGGGAAATGTTAAATGTTAAAAGATCATTCAAATAGTCGCAGTTTTTTCTTATGATAATTATTGTTCACTGTCATAAATAGTTTCCATTTCACGTGTGTCAACTGAGTCTTCCATTTAGCTATATCGCTTATAACATTATCAAATACGCAATATGTATGATCGAAGTAGTTCTACATGCTGAAGATCAGCTTAGAAACCTTAGTTTATCTAAGATGGGGCGTCAGCAATTTCCTTCTCTTGATAGAGTGGAGCTAGGCATTCGTTAGTATTACTTGGACCGTCCGCCGGTGATTTATAGACGGATGTACTTGTTAATATCTCGTATAAATTAGACGCCAGTTAACATCTCAGTTAGGAATTTACAAGATTGGTGATTCCGATCTATAATAATTAGTTGGTATCTTGTATTGAATGCGAATACATTTATACAGGGCGTTATTGAATTCATGAGCAATATCTGAGGGTCATTAAACTCATCATAATGGACAACTAACACTGAAAACGAGAAAAAAAAACGGCTCTTACGCAAAAAAGTTAATTACGCGCGAAGAAAAATATGGCGCAGCTATTTTTTTTTCATGGGTTCCGCTTCGATTTCATAGTCAAAGTTGTTCATTACGGTGAGTTCAATGAACCCCTACGATATTATAGGTGGACGTTTTTCACACAGTGCCATCTAGCCCTAAACTAGCTTGTAATATTGCTCATGAATTCAATATAACACCATCACCAACATCTTAATGTGATATACAATTGTTGTCATTTAAAAGCATTTGTCACACAGCTAAAACAATTCGCCAAGTCGCTAGGGGAGGTGCGTATTTAGCGATAACAATTTGCCTCCGACTCGGCTATGACATTGTTTCGTCCCCTACATTTCTAAATTGGAATCAGCTGTGCCCCATTTAACACTTTAAACCTTTTAAACTAATGTTTTGACGTATTAGAAAGTACGCGAGCTTTTTACGCAGATATAAATTCGCATTATTATTATTTGACCACTAAATGAAGCATGCAGGCATAGAAGGTTGAATGCAAATATTATCATGCGGAACGCTAAAATACTTTTTAATGGTGTGGGCCGAAGACTCGGGACGAATATAGCATAAATCTTATTTTGAGTTTATGTATTTTAAGCATGAAAAGTAAATCAACCTGGACCAAATGGACCTGGAACTGCATTCAGAACCACCGAGGACGGGCAGCATCCTCTTGAACCCTGAATTCGCGAATTCAGGTTTGGCCCCAGGGCAAAACTTGTTCATAATGATGAGTACAACGATATCCTAGAAGGATAACGGTGTTCAAACTAACACCCGGTATAATTCAGCAAGTAATATAATAGAACAAAAAAACTTTGCCGCTTGTCTCAATATTTATTAAAATAACACAATATAGAGTCTGACGCCATAAAATTTCTAAAAATAAGCTGCCATATTGACATGTCAATTTTCGCGCCAATTCGCCATATTGTTCCCGGCGCCGCATGACGTCATTGTAGTCGTAATGAAAAGGAAATTAATAGTTACAATTTGGCAAATCTTCCGCTCAAGTCATGTAACCCTTATGCTTGCCCTAAATAAAGCTTAAAATCGTTTAGATTGGAGTTAAGGAAAGTGGCAAATGAGAAACTATTGAAGGATAGAGACGTGAAGGAAGTCGCAAAATCGATTTCAAGATTTATTCGATGTTAACAGAGATTTATCGATTTATTAATTATTGGGTAGTTTTATTGTGTAAACATCTGATCGACTAGGATTAATCCAAGTATTATAGCTATCCTGCCAGGTACAAAAATACTCCATCGTTTGAAGGCACTTTACTTTGCATTTTTTCACTTGCCGAGAAAATACTGCATCCCTTTGTCTAGACAAGGGTGACTAACTTAATTTAGGCTCTTCCTTGTGTCAACTGAGTTTCTGTCGGTAGTTATAGTATTTATATTGGAAGCCCCGTTAACCCAATATTTGACATTTGAAAATCTATAGATACTTACTACCCTACTACCCTACAAAAGAAAAAAACTGTTTTTATGCAATATTTCGCTTTTTAAATAAAATTCCATGTTATACTTACTACTTATACCAATGAAAATGCAAAATAAAAATATTTGATCGAATAAACATTGCTAGAGAAATCGAATCGAATGATAGTAATTTTTCCAATGAGTTGTTGTTAATTTTATTTTTGTTATTAGTCCGAAACGCCCAATGAAATAGAAGGTTGAGCGAGTCAACCGCCCCGTCTAAATAGCCCAAGTGTAAAAAATCCATAGTCGGTTCACACTACGGTATTAATTACCTAGAACCCATTTCTTCGATTTTGATAGAAGTTTAGACTTTCAGCATAAATAAACTGAGTCTAAAAATCGAATAAACGAGTTACTTATCTGCAATCTTCTACTCAAAGCTAATAATAAAATCCAACGGACTGCAGAAACTTTTATTTACTCACAAGACTATCCAACTTCACAGACGCGAACTTATTAATTCAAATATTGTGTAAATAGTTACAAAGGAGCTATTTTGAAACGTCCAATCAGATCGAGATATATTCAATTCGAATAAACACGCCCAACTTCGGCAATTTATGTATTTACACCTTGTTAACAAACTAGAGCCCAACTTTTTAAAATTTGAACATAATTGGTGAAGGAGTTCTGAAACAGGGGACGTAGGGTCTTCGTTCTAGGCAAACAATAACCTTACAGAACGGTTCATAAACTTAAATGATAGTTAGTCGTTCCTAGACCAGACTAGCACAGGGCCACACTAAGATAAGAAAGGCCGTGGGTCATGGTGGTAATGGTATCGTGAACTTAATTTTTGTAAAGCTGTGTCAGCCTTAAAAGGTAGAAAGCAAGACTCTTATGAGTCTTGCTCATCTTACGATTATTCGTGAGATTGTGTTTACAAATCCCGAGACGATACCAATGAGCTTTTTGGAGATTATGTACGGATTTTTATAGCACTGGCTTTTTGGTGAAGGAAAACATCGCGAGAGTACTAATATATACGTCCATAGAAGAAATTTAATAGCGTAAGCGAATCCACTACCTGCAACTGAGCCAGCGTGGTATTATATGGCCCAATCGCCCTCCAAGAGTAGGCCAATGCCTACCATTGTGATTCTAAATGCTGATGCAGTAGACAAGTACCTACCTACATACATTCACTAAGATTATGTACCTGATGTATCCGCGAAACGAGCGACAACGTTGACGCAGACAATGAGCCCGATGGTAAAAATGACATTGTAAAGCATGTCAGAAACCAAAATATGAGGCTTGCTCAGAATCGGGAAAAATGGTGTGAATAGGGAGAGGGCGCCTTAATAAACCCATCAGCTGGTGAAGAGGAGCTTATTAGATAGAAGTTCATCTCACTTGCACCTTCGTTTTGCTAATTTGTTAGGGAATCTTATGAACCTTGTGCCAGACTATTCTACTGCCAAACAGTGTTTATAATCAAGCCGATCCGAACATCAGAAGACAAACAGACTTCAAAGCAAACCTCGAGACGCTGAGATTCGTTTGTTGGCACAACCAATCAGGGCGTCCCAACCTCGCATATTTGTATTAATGTGGAGATACATTCGCATATAACTATCTCAGCTACCCTGTATTGTTATTTATTCTGAACCTTCATTATTGACTTACATTATACATACGTGGTTAGCGAAAACATCATCTTTATCAAGTTTTACTAGGGCGCCAACCCTGAAATTGTAAAATAGAACTTTCAAATTTGAGAATAAAAATTGGAACAGCTGATTTATTTTCTTTCGCGTGTCGGAAAGTTATGAAAATTAAAGTTAAGTTTTTCTTCATCGCGCCATCTTTTCCTGTCCTATGTTACACTCGTACGCTGATTTTTGCTGCTTCAACAATAATAATTACAGTCCAACCAGCAAGCCCATGATTTACCCGGTAGCCTTTTTAGGTCCGTGGTAATTGTTACCTAGTCAATCCGAAAAAAATTTACTAAATCCCATCGATAGAAAATAAATAAAACAGACTCACAAATTTCCCAATCAAATAAGTTAAAGGAGACGCGATGCCTACATGTGACTTATGATCCATTCTAGAGGCATACTGTTTGACTTACGTTCAAAATAGGACATTAGACAGGAAGTGCTAGAAATACCCCTGCATTTCTAACACTAGTTACTTGCGTCATTGACTAACGATTGGACACCTTTAAAGCTGTATAATACCAGTACCAGTATGAGCCTCAAGTAAATTTTACAAGGAATTCCTTTCTCTGCGAAGCTTAGGTCATGATTTACCCTTTTTAGTTTCCAACCGTGTTCACTGTTTTTTATTAATGTCGGAACAAACAAAGACGAGTAAGCACTAGCCATTATACCTAGTTATTATGCACTGTAAAAAAAATTAAAAAAATATATCTCTAAGTTTCGCTAATTTTAACTTCTTGTCCTTGTTTGGTACAGTAGGTACCTACCTAAACTACTATAGTTTTTTTTTCATATCATGGTCTTTTTTGCTCTTGTTTATTTTCTCTATTGTTAAGGTAATGATATCGTACCTAAAAACTTTCAGTTTAAGATTCCTTATAGAATGTGTGGCTTTATTTTCTCTTACTCACCTTTGAGAAATGGTTTGCAGTATAACGTCTATTCAATTTAATTCATACGTTTGCACGGTTTCTCCTTACTATCTAATGGGTATACAGTTCTTCAAGTCCAAAGGAGGCAGTGCTGCAATTAGTACAATTAGTAGAGCCCAATTAGGTGCTTTAACGAAGCGGATTCTAACTACTCGGGGTGTTTGGGTGACAAATACGTTTGACGTCTGACCCGAGATCAGTATCGGTGTTTGGATTGTTGATGTTTGTGTTACATGTCTTCTTATTGATCTGTTTGGAGAGACAACTTTAGTCTTCTACTGTTTGGGAGTAAGACATACTTGTGTCAGAATAGTATTCGTCAAAAGGATTATTGATTTGTCCACATCATTACTATTCTAAATTGCGTAACCTAAAGCAGTAAAACATTTAGAAAAAAGACAACATTTTGTAGCGAAGATAAAAAAAACGATGTTAATTAAGTAAAATAACTAAGTTCTTCAAATTAGTAGACAGATTTCCTATTAAATGCAAAACAGGGTCCATATCACACTAATGTTTATAAATGCGAAAGAAACTTTGCCTTCTGTCTATCTACAGGGCCTTTGGATAACCAAACGATTGAAATGATATCAATAAACAATTGGCCATATCATAAGGCCGGATACACTCTTGGATACATTGTCCTTAAAAAGAATCGGAAGACTAGTAAATCACAGATAAAGCCGCATGACGTAGCTATAAACTAAAACATAATTACTAAACTTACATTTTCGTTGTTCACAGAAACATGTCATCTAAAAGAAAGTCGCCACCGTCGAAATTGCAAGAAGGTACCGTCGAAACCGTGAAATCAGAACCGGGTCCTGCCACCCAAGACTTCGACCACCAGGAGTCAGACGAGATAGACCAGCAAAACTATTACAAGTTCTCCCCGAGTTCCTCAACCAGAACATCTATTAGTGAAGAAGACACGTTTGAAGAAGAGCAGCCGACGAAGAAACAAAGATTCGATCAAACATTAGACATGACAAATAACCTTCTAGTCCCATCGTCGTTCCTAAGCCTGCATCAAGTGAATGATCTGCAGTCTAGGCGGCGAGGCTCCTCGGAATGCAGTAGTCCAGGACCCGAAGCTAAAGTTTTGGGACTGTGCAACAACAATAATTCATTGTTGAACCACAACAGTGCGTTGTCGCTGGCGCCGCCGCACAAGCGGTCTATGGACGACGTCTTGAAAAGACTGACATCCAAAATGAATAATAGTACGATTAAAGAGGAGAAAAGGCCGACGCCGTCAACGACGCCTGTGAAGCAAAACAAGTAAGTTTTTGTTTATTTTGATTACTTAACACATTTTCATATAGGTAATTAATTTGTTTTTCTGCGCGATTTTGCGAAGCCCCTATATTTTGCTCAACTAAATGCTAACCTGTATAACAAATACAGTGTAGCCTGATAATAATAGATTGCTTTAAAACCCGTGCTCGCGTTAGCTCTTACCACCGCATCAGTTCCTAATTATTAACAAAAACTCTGACCATCTTGTATTCGTACAGTTATAATATTGCCTTCTTCAACAGCTAATAAGTTGACGATAAATAAAACACTAAAAGCTAAGTAAAAGGCACGGAAATGACGCTACCAGCGATAAAAAAAATTGTGGGTTTGAATTCTAATAAATAAATAAATAAATAAATAATATCAGCGGAAATTATCAAGCCAAACTAAGCAACGCCTATACTATGGGAAATTGGTTACCAAATTTAGATAAAATACATGCTCAGACACAAAACAAATGTCATATGTTCCTATTCCTAAGCTATAATCTCTGATCTGAGACTATAACTTTACATATTTATAAAATTATCATACACATTGTATAACTGTTTGTTTCTATAGCCACAATAGCAAAACTTATCATTAAGATACGAGGACAGTTAATTAAGAGTCACCTTTTCAATATTGTCAGTTTCCGATGTTACTTTATCAATGTTTTGTTCTAGTTTGTTTATACAACCACGCGGAAATCATTATGCGACACACACCCGTAATGGTTTATCTCTTCATTATGTTATTGTAAAAAAGATAATAATAATGTAAAGACGGAGGGATACCGTAAAAAAGTCAAGTGTAATTTCATGGTGTCTTTTAATGTCAGTTTCATCAGCAATATACATTACTGTCGCGGTTTGTAATGACTGCGTTGCTAGCAGCGATGGTGGCGCTACGTTACACTACGCTGGCTGAAAGCGCAGCGTAACGCAGCGTAGCGCAGGTCCAAGCCATCATAGCGCGGTCAGCATTGCAGGCCTTGATGGACAAGCTGGAATAAAGGTCAAGACCGAAAGTTGAAGGCTTTATAGCGCGGACAGCAAGGGTTGCAATGATGACCAAAAAGAATGCCGAGAATGAAATACAAGAAGCCTGAGAGCCGAATAAGCAGTGAAGGCCGAGAGCGTAGAGCGAAGCTAAGCTTAGCTGCTGCTCGAGTATATAATAGCGGGGCCAGCAGCAATGCAATAATTGCGGACCAAGGCTTGCATATGTATAGTGCTTTACTCAAACAATGCGAGTATTTAAATAAAACCAGCGTAGTAGAGCAATAATTGTTAAAAGTACAGTTACTAAAATTAAGGACCGCCTTTCCAGGGTCTATATTACTTAACTTTTCGTAGACAAGATCCAATTTTTCCTTTGACTACAGTCACAGAATAAATAATACTCGTAATACTACGTACTACAATAGCAATAATTTTTCAATCACTAATTTGCTTCCTTTTGAGTGTCCGGTGCGGCGGTGTTAAAACTCATTGAGTTATAGGATTCATCGCATGGACAGCTAATTTTCACAATTGTATTTTAAATATCACGAAATTAGGGATCTTTAGTGTCTTCCTGGCGCTAAAAAATATTATTTTATTGAAATGGGAGAACCTATAAAAACTATACAAATGAATATTGTGTATGATTTTATGAGTTAAAAATCTGACACCACTCAAGGCTAATTTACACTTTGTGGGATCTAAATATGTTATGTATTTTTATAGGCTTATTATTACAGCTATGTTCTATAATAACTGAAAATTTACGTTTTTTATTTAAAGCCACAAATAAATACTAATGCAGTAACATTAATTATACTGACACAGAATAAGTTCTTAGTATCGTTATCTAAAAAACTATCATCACAATATGTAAGTAGCATCTTCTATCTAACCTTATGTATGTAAAATCCATAGTAAAGCTAGTAGCTACTAGCCAGTGACTATTCCTGCATCGTCGTTCCACCAGTATTTAATTGGTCATATAATGGGCTATTAAAAACAATGTTAAAGAGACCACCGCTGTTCGCAATAAACGCTAAACAGCAGTTTAAGGACTTTTCTAGGCTTTTATAGATTGCCCTTTTAGTGCTTTGTCAAAGGAGGAAATCATAAAACAGAATATAGAGGTACATACAAGTAGGTAAGATGATGGCAACGTTACAGACTTGTGCATGCTTGGCATAAAAACGTCAATTAATTATCATACATAAAAAATATCGCCAATAAAGGTGACTTTTGAGAATGTTGTCGGTAAAAAATAAAAAACAAAAAAGCTAAAAAATTAAATCGTTGGATGATGTCTTAAATTACAATCTGATAACGTAGTATGAAGTATCTAATACATTCGTATTCGATAGCAAAGATTTTTAAAACTTTTTTACAAATAGTTCCGTAATAGTACATTATGATACGAGTGTGCTATGTTGGTCATTACACTAGAGGCGGTATTATGCGCGCGAGCCGCAGGCGAGCGCGATCAGAAAGCCGAGAGCGTAATGACTAATAGCACAAGAGTTCCATACGACTGTTTTCGTCACACTTGCGAGGAAAAAACAATATTTTTTTGATAATAATCAACCACACAGCGAAAACGTCAACAAACATTTGCGGAAAATGGCGCCCAAATCAGTAATGCGCGCGCAGGTTGACATTTACTTCAGCGGCATAAGAACTCTTTGTTGGTATTACAAAAAAACTATTATACTAAGTATTACCCGGCTATATTAAGAGTGCTTCGTATACGTACGTCTAATTGCAGTCACGTACAAACTTGACTTTACCGGGTTATACCTATTATAGTATAAGTGTCGTAATGTAAAGTAAAAAGCACGCGTGTGTAATAGCTTGGATTATGAGCCTAAAAGCGATGTAATAAGATCTACTTTACGAGCAAGTGTGATGAAAAATAATTATTTTTGCACATAAATGAAATTTCAGGGATTCAATCATTCCTTATCAATGCTGGTTTGATCATAAATTTAAAGACTTAACAGCCTAACGATCTTTCTACTTTTTCAAGGTTAGGACATCATAAAAGGGTCATAACTGTGGCGATATATTAAACCATAACTAACCACATTAGCGTTTACGCTGGCCATTACGTTAACGCGAGTTTAAAAGCGCCTGCGCCAGTATTTATTGCCAATAATATTAATGCGTTATTGACTATAAGTTTATATAAACATTGGGTAAGCCTAACTCTGAACATGGCGAAAATGAAAACACTTTAAATTCATGATTTCGTTTTCGATAAACACAAACGTGGAAATAAACAGCGTACGAAAAGAATATTTAATATTGGTAGATTATAAAAAAAAAGAAGAAGTAGTAAACGAATTAGGTATTACTAATGAAACGAATAATTTGTTAGTAGCAACAGAAATAGAGAGTAAATTCATAGTCTTAAAAACTTAAATTCTTAGTGATCATATACAGCGCAATGTATGGGATTTATGAAAAAATACTTTAAGAGGTCTACTAAAACTGGCGAGGAGTTCCACCGTCATTAATATCTACGATATGATAATTTTCTAACACTACCACTAACAAAGAAGAATTTATAAAAAAGGCCGAATCAGACTACCAAAAAAAAAACCATCAAAAGAATGGAGCTACATCAAATTCCGTGTAGTACAAATAAGACCGAAGATTTAAAAACTAACTAAAGGTCATCGTTGATAAGAGCTAGATTTTAATGCCGTAGAACTTATAATTAGGAGCTTTATTGAACTCAAATGGATCATTGCAATTAAAACTCTAAATATTACCTTTGTTTTTGGTTCTAATCTGCACTTCTTGCGACAAACTCACAACAGTTACATATTTCTTTTTTGTAACGTAACTGAATTCTTGCAGTTAAAATAACTCTACTATAACCTCGTCTCTGGTAGCTAGCAAGAAGTGCTATTCTAGTTCATAATTAGAGTGATTTACGCCTAACCAGTGTTTCCACAAACCCGGTGTCTTTGTTAACATTCTACACTGTAATTAAAACAACGTCTAATTGTAACTGTAAATCTGTTAAATTAACTTGTTGGGTACCTACTACTTGTAAATTGTCTTTTAAACGTTCAACGTCTTAGTCACTTCTAATCTTTGTGTTTTCAGTTTTGTTCATTTTGTGTTAGCTTTTTACAGTTCTTGAGTGTCAAAGCCCGTTGTTTGGCGTAGTTTCTTCCAAAAGCTTTATTTTTATTCTATGTTTAAAGTATTAGTTCACCTCTCGATACTTTATATTGTCTAGAGCCAATTGCATTTAACATTCTTATGTTCTTGATTTCTCCAACATCCATTAGCATAGTTTGAGTCATTCCCAATCATTTTTATTGATTGGCTTAGTTTTACATGCAGGACCAATCAAACGTAAAATATGTAGAATACTTTTTTACAATAGTCATAATTAGTAGTCTAATGTCGTTGACCCGGCAACTTGAGCAATTTCGTGTTGTTAGAATCTAAAATATGATTTTATTATCAAAATGGTATTGATTGGGATAACGAACAGAAGAAACGGGTTTTTTATTGGCCTTTCTTCGTAATTGTTTGTAGTAATTAGTGTTTACGATGGTTTATGGTTTTTATTTGGTCGCGATTATTCTGATCCAAATTAGGTGTGCTTTTAACAACGTGGCTTTCACTTATGTGTTTTAATATTATATTTATTATAACTGTGTCTAGTCTATCTTAAAGTTCAGTTATACTTTCTGGTTTTGTTGACATTATTTTATTTTTATTAGTTCCATTTTGGCAAATCTTTCAATGTAAAGTTTGAAGTGGTTCATCTCATCTACATCTTTTTTTAATATTCGTACTTTTTTAAAATCCTTTTACATTAAAAATAATTCGAAAAATACGGTCAATTTGCAAAATGTGCGAATTTGAAATTACAGTGTTTATGTTCATTAGAAATTGAAGAGAGTATTATTAATTCTAGTGGCGTTTCTAATACAACTAGATAATAGAAAGACAGTTTAATAATATGTAATCATTATCGAAAAGGTTAAGGCGGTGTCAAACGAGATCTATGTCAATATTTACTGGCTTTATCTGAAGAGACTGATAGCAGTGAATTAATAGCATTGTTGATAGTGACGATTGTTTTCGCGGATGTTCTGGTGTTGCTAAGTGATACAATGTCTCTATCAGATAATATTTGGTAAATGTTAGGTTTTAAAAGAATAATGACCTAGATTCTTACCTAAAATGGTGACCATCAAAAGCCGACTTGTAAGAGTAACTAGTTAAAAGTCGGCTTCCCAGGTTGCAGCTGGTTGCAATTTTTGGTTACAAATGGGACACAACCTAATTTTTATCACACTGTATACCAAGATAGCTCAAAATAAGTAAGGCCATGCATATCGCAGGGATAAGTAAGGCACACATGGAGGTTTAGCTTACCTTGCTAGTTAGTACACAATAATATTATTTTAATTCTAAAAACTGGTAAACAAGCAATAATTTTGAAACATAAAAAACACGACTGAACAGCCAAAAAACGATGATTTAAGGATTCTAATCTAACGATACCCCATACATCCAAATCTGTTCAGGCATTTCAAAGTTAAGGTGGAATAAAAAACTCACATACATATTATACATAGACACATGAACCCTGAAAATATTACTCTTTTTTTGGCACAGTCGTGTAAAAATTGTTGTTTTAGAATTCCACTTTATTTCTTATTTTAGCAAATCTGAATTAAAAAATGATGGTCTTATTGTAATAATTCTTGTTCTTATATTTCTGAGATATAAAATTAACTTTTTCAATGAACTGGCCATTAACTAAATAACAAAGGCAAAATCTAATTAAGAAAGAATTCTGGCTGAACAAAACGTGGCAAATGGACGCTTCTATATTAAGACGAAGATACACAATGCCGGACAAAACAATCTCAAATGATATTAAGACAAATGTAAGCTTAAACAATGACTTCACAGTATACGGCAGTGACGAAGATTAAATGAGAACTAGATTGAGAAGGTAAAACCGTCAGACTTTTGAAGTCAAGCTATGAAATAGTTATAACTGCAAGTTTGTATATATAATACAGGTAAACCATATAATAAAGTTCATTAAAAAAAAACAGCATCGTAATGAGTTTACGTATTAATATGGGATATTTTTTTTAAAAACCACTGCTGCAATTGACTGTTCAAGAATTTCTAGGCCTTCTAAAGGTAGAAAACGGCTTTCAACTGAGAATTGTAATACAATACAATAATCTTTTATTGATACCATAGAAAGGCTATTACAAACATAATACACTACAGATAGCACAAAAGGCGGTCTTATCGCTAAGAGCGATCTCTTCCAGACAACCCTTGGATGAATAGGAAAAGTTAAAATGTGAAATAGGGAAGTGGGAATAGGGGGTGGAAGTGCAAAAAAGAGAATGGGATTTTAACCAGAACATTGGGAATTAATGAGTTATATATATATATATATATACTTTTAAATAATTAAGATAATAATTTAAGATTCTGAGGTAGTCCTAACTTTTATAGACACTAATCAACTGAATCGCTGTCCCCTACAGTCACAGACGAATTTAGTCGAAACATTTGGAAGTGATATTAAGACGAACACCGGCCTTTGTCCCTCGGGCGTGGCGGTAATTAAACGCGCAGTAATCGCCCGCCGAGATTAAGACGTGAACACGTAATGTACTACAATCCATCTCCTTTATGGACGATGGGAATCCGTCTTGTGATGTGTGGTGCAAGAAACTGCTCTATTTAAACTGGCACTGACCACACACCATCCTTAGAAGTGAATTCAGGCTACTACAGATTAATCAAACTGGTTGCAAAGAACTTGAATCGGCTTATTAGCCGATTCCTGCTTGTCTTCTTTCCAAACCGCTTGTCTCCTTAGTATAAATAAATGCCATCCTAAGCCTCATCTCTCTTTAGAGTAACGTAATTTTTTGCGGTAACGTTTTTAATTTCCATTTATATATAGTTGAAGAGTCTGATTATGACATTAAGGCCGTTACAGACGAAGAAGATGCTATAATATTTCATATTAAGATAAAATATCGCTCGCCATACAATTTTGAAATATATATTATCTTCGTCACTTGTTCGTCATTTGTTTTGTATGAGCAGCAATATTGAAATATGTTCTAAGATAACATGAAATATTATAGCATCTTCATCGTGTGTGACGGCTTTTAGAATAGGATACATTTTGACTCAAAAATTGTGGTTACTGAGATTTTGCCCACTCAACTTATACTGCGGGGTGCAGTAATAGTTTTTTTTTATCACATCTATTCAAAAATACCTTCTTTGTTCCTCGCAAATTGATTTATTAACTGATTAGCTCTCATTTTTGCCCTGCTCTGGGCGGTGATTTGATTTTGGAACGTGGATATTGTTAGTAAAAGTTCCAATCACCAAAAAGGTCAACCACGGACTTTCGTAATTGTTTACTTAAATTCGGATTTTACTTTGTTTTATTTTAACTCAGTGTATCTTCCTCAATAAAAAGTGAGAAGTGAGAGTGAGTAGTGAGAATGAATAAACGTAGGTACTATTCTTATTCATAAGTTGCACTTACTTATTTTCTCATAAAGGGTGTTAAAAAGCAGAGTATCTACCTCGGGATCAACACTATTTTTAAGCTACTTTAGAATCCTTCGCTACGCTCTGGATTCAAAGAAACACTCTCGCCTTAAAAATAGTTGTTTCCTCCCTTAGTAAACAATCTACTGCTTAAAAGTTACAAGTTTTAATTATAAGATTTGCCATCAGAGACAATGCACTTACTTTACTCTTAGTTTACTCTTAGCATTATTTACAAACTTATCCTATCACCAGTGATGGTTCAAAGTTCTTCAATCTCCCTCAGTAGATTCAATTCTTACTCTGATCCATCGTCCAGGCACCCATTGTGTGACACTCTGAGAGCCCTTCGATCAAATTATTAAGGGGAAACTAGCTGGTGCATTTTGACTATCTGTCCTGCTCAACTGGAGTCAACAGCTTCAATACAATACAAAGTATATAAATCGCTAACATTTCAAACCTTGCACCATAACCCAAGACAAAATGTTAACAATGTTCTTAAACGTAATTTGTATACAGTGATATATATTTTGAAAGCACTATAAGTGTTACAGATTACAAAAGACTTTGTTACATTAGTTAATATGAATTCATACGTCTTACTTATGATTGTTGTGAGCGGACCTGAGGCGTAGTTTTTGTTTTGGTTATTAACAATGGTTTGGAAACTTCAAACAGTATCAGAAAAAAAACTTTGTGTTTAGATTCATCTCAATATGATGTATTTGAGTCCAAGCATTGCCTGCGGGCTAAGATTATGCTTGGCGTTTCTCTTAGGGATCTTATCGGAAACGAAGTAATATGTTTAAAAACTAAAGTCATCGACGTACCTAGACATCTGGCAGTGGCTGACAATAGAAAGTTGAACATCGTGCTAAGTGTAAGCATTAGGATAGGCCACATCATCAGCCAGAAGAAGTCCACTGCTGGATGAAGGTCTCTCCTTAAAATAATTATTCTCAATGTACGAAAGCATTATATTGAACAATTATGTTAGGAATGTATATTCCATAGAGGGTTTGCACTCATAATCCCCACGCTATAGTAACTATATGCCTTTATCCAGCGACGGTGTTAATGGGATGGACGGGCCCAGCGCTTGCAAATCGTTCAAAATTAACAAGTCTACACAATCAAGCATACCTACCTTAGAGTATGCATATCACATTTGACGGAAAATAGAGATAGCGAATCTACTTACTGCATGACAAAAAAATAACACCATGTATTTGTCTATTGCTCTCGAATCTCGAACATTCACGAGCATTGACGAAGGATTCTCGAAGTCTGTCTGTCTCGTAACATTACGATCGCCTCAAAATGGCGATTACCCTAACATATTTATTTAAATTAACTGCAGTTGGGACAAAATACAGACATTCATGAGTGTTTTACTCATGAAATGTGATTCCCAAATTTTTATTGCGAATATGTTCATACACTTGGGAAATGCACACAAAAGCATCATTTGGAATTATTTGTATTGTCGTATCGTACGGCTCGCATGTCGCAAAGACAGAGTATGACTGACGCGAGTAGAGAGCAGGCGCTCAATATATAGTCTACAAAATCCGTGCGCTATTTCCCGTCCATTCATTTTATCATTGTCGCTGCCTTTAACCAGCAAATTGACTTATGTTAAGCTAATACACAATAAAATAGCATATAATATGATAATGTTATAGTAAATAACATCATATAACGTAAACGTTATTAACATTAATATCATTATTTGTGTGTATATAGTATATGTATCAAAAATTATTAAATTAAATTATTATTTTTGTTTTTTATGCGTGTGTGTGTTTATGTCTATGTGTGCGTGTATGTGTTTTGTGTGTATGTGTTTGTTTTTGTGTGAGTGCTAAGCAGGATGCAGCTGCACGCGCGTCGGGCTCTGTTTTCACTCTTTGAAAAAGGTCACCGGATGTGATCGAAACTATAGTCGGAGTATCCGATTTAATTAAACGTGAGTATTCCCGTATGAATAAAACAAAAATGTGTCTGTAAAGTATTTATAATATTATGGTGTGTATTACCCGTGTTTTTTAAGTAATTCCTGTTGCCTGAAATAAAGATGATTATTACAAATTACAATGCCTGTGATTTCGCTGCATATTGATTTCTATCAGTGAAAGAGTTCTGTTGAGATTAGATCAGCAGTAGATTTTCCGGAACCTTAGATACTATATCTATGAGTATTTTGTCACAAGCAACCTGCTATCCGATTTCTCTCATATTTAACTGTTCACATAAGTCAAGTCCCAGAGGTCAGGCTCACAATTAAACAATTCCTTTTGCAATACAATTCAAGTCTTCATATTCAATAAGCATAAACTCGAATAGACAATCCATTGTAAACTGTATATGCTTTGTACACAGCGAACGCAGTAAGACTACTACAAAACAAAATGTGAGATTACTTATTAGTAGTTAGCGAAAAAAAGTGTTCTTACGGTTTGACCCGCACAGAATATATTTTCTTCTGGGGTACCACTAATATAATACTGCTCCTGCTAGTGTAGTAGCACCCATTAGTGTAGTAGTCTATAAGGAAGAGGAAAGAAGAGGCCTTCGTGTAACTCAGCAGTGGACGTCACTGGCTGATGATGACGATGAAAATATACTGCTCATATGGGAAACACGTATTATTTATAATAAAAGTTATAATACATTTCGTATATACAATTATATCTATTTTATTAAAATTACTTATACTTAAATCTTAGGGCTTAAATGGCTATGCGGTTATTCCAGCCCCTTTTCACGTAATTCCACTAATAAAAAAGAACTGTTGTCCTGACGTTGAGCCAGTATGTCCGAGACACTGGCATACAAGCTCTTCGCTGCCTGACACGTGGGTGCAGCTAGGATACCTTGAACAACATACCAACCAACATCTCGGGGGTTTATGCCGTACTTGGTCAACATTAGTGTTCTCATAGACTCGCTGCGACCACACTCCAATTTTATCTTTAATAAACACATCAAAGTCAAAACTCACATGACAAACCACAACCCTTCGTCTTTGGGACTAGACGACGCTGATGCTGCTGCTGATTTATCTTATCACTCTTCTTCTTCTTCATAAACTGATTTTCTGTGGTCTGCTGACTGTCGTAGTGCCATGTGTGGGGCAAATCTTTGCAGAATGCCACTTTGTCATCTTCCATAAAGAGTTATTGTAGTGTACAAAGCATCATTGTTTCGGGGCCTTGTCGATTGTCCCCGCATGACATGTCTCATTGTAGGTTTCAGTTAGGTGTGCGCATTTACCTTGAATCCGTTCTTTAATACGAGTACTTATGTGGACGTACCTTTAGTTATGTTTTGTTTTTAAATTTTATATTCCTTTTAAATTCCAAAGACTTCACGGATTTCGTAGCTTCTTTTGTTTGTTGATCGGTTGGATTGTTGGCTATATGCGGTCATTTTCAATTTCGTTATAGTTATAATTACAGAAGTAAAAACCGTAAGACAGAAACATAACAAATAACGGCAACGTAACAACAAACAACGTAACATACAAATATTTTAAGCTCCACTATTTTAAGTTTTTTAGTGTCTAAAATAATTCGTTTATCTGCATAACTAAAATAATTATATCAGCTAAGTACTTGCTACTTCTCGTGGCGTAGCTTGTCTTGGTGATTCTAAACGATCACCGATGCTAGGCAACGGACGGTCCGGTCAGTCTTCGGATGGGTGACCGTGAGTGGCATTTATTTATGAGCGCTATCGTGGGTTGGATGACACGTTAAATTGTTGTTCCCGGTTGTTTGTTCTAGTTTCTATAACAACAACCGTCAGCCATGTCAGAGGCCTTCAGGCGGCACATTAACTCTGATACTAGGGCTGGCCACTCAGCCTATACGAACTTAATTACTTACTTACTTGCTACTTCACGTGTAACCTCTGCCTCACAATCCATCCGGCATGTCTTCAATCACTCTTGCCTCGGGTTTCTCACTCTAGATTGTTTATAGTCGTTCGTACATGAGACAACTTTACACTGCTGTCACTCCTTTTTTATTTTTTTTACTTTACACAAAAGTAACGATTTGAGGTTAGTACCCTAGATTTCGTACTAGGTAGACCTGTGTCGCGAAATCCAACATCTTTTGCTCCTATTAATACTTTTAACATTACAGGATATTCAAAAACCTGATTTATCTCATTTGCCTCTCCTTTTTGAAATTCGAGCGTTATTGTGGTTCCTTATCTTGCTATTAAAGTGAACTAAATAGCACGTTACTGTACTGTACTGCACTGTACTGTACGGTATGTACAGACTGGTATATGGGCAATTTGTAAGAGCGTCCTTGTGATAGTAGTTAGCTACGTAGACTTCTCTACTTTCTACACGTATGTACACACTGGTAACTTAACGAAAAGCGTACATTAAGAACTATACATGCATAACAATTGCGGCATTATTTATTTGTATGTTTTAATGCCTTCTTTGTCTTTGTTTGTAATGTCTAACATTAAGAAAAATGTTGACCTCTGGCTGGACTTGAACCTGCATACGAGCAATTTCTGATCATAATTGTTTCTTACTGTCTATGCATTCAAAAACATAGAAATACCCAAAGTATGGAACCACTTCATATAATCCAATTATTTATTTGTGTACGAACTAAACAAATTATCTACAAAGCAAGAGTCGCGCGTCACGGAATTTGAGTCGCTAATATCTGACACTTTGATTGCCTCTGTGTACGAACGGCTAAGAGAATGGCAAGGTAATAAAGTCACGTTGTTAGCGCCTATGTCATTAGTTAGTGTCAGCGATTACAATGGTCTAAGTCTTAATTAGCAGTTGTTGATAACCTTAAATCGACTTGATTAGCTGTAGATAGAACACTTAATGTTGTTATGTTGATGCTTGGCTTGTATATTAGTTTGTGGTCTTGTTCTTTAGCTTATGGTTTCAACTAGCATTTTTGTTTGACGATTTTTCTCTTGTTATTACCGTTGCTTTCATCCACAAGCTTTTTTTCCGACTTCTGGGGGACATTTTTAATGTTGTGTTATCTTTGTTGGTTACATACGAATCTTGATCAGGTTCAAACCAATATCGCCAACCCGTGCTCCCAGTTTAGATAAAATCAGAGGTAAAATAAAAAATATATAGAATAGGGTAAAGTTAACATAGAGCCAGGGTCTTATACTAACACTGTTTGTTAAACAGCATTATGCAGTTAAGAATGTTTTGTGACATCACTCAAGAATCTGTTGATTAGTCATATAGCTATACTGTTATTACAGTAAAAAAAATTAACCTACTTTTGTCTCGGTCAGTAGAAGGATTTCTGAGTAATTATAAAAAAAAACCTGGACTGGGTTTATCTTAAAACTGCAACCAGAATCACCATAGGACGAGCAGCAGCGTCTTCTTGGTTAACGGTGGTGAGCTTCTTGCGATCCCTAAGCCGCCTGCCAAGCGTGGGGATTAATGGCAACCCCTCCCTGTTCAGAGGGAGGTCTTCGTCCAGCAGATGATGATAATATTATTATTTTGTACTGATGTTGCAGAGTAAATTATTTTCTTTCTTTCTTCTTTCTTTCTATACGTATGCTTTTCAATACGAGCTTGGGATTTTTGTGTGCGTGCTTGTATCTACATAAAGTACTATTAGAGATTCTGTGTTACTGCTGGGTTTTGAGAACATCACTACTGATGTTCCGTGTGGCCTATGTGTTATAGTGTGTGTGTGTATACCTCTATTTATAACCGACCTCAAAAAAGGAGGAGGTTCTATGTTCGACTGTATTTTCTTTTTTTTTAAATGTATTTTCACCGATTTCTCTGGCAATTGTGGACCGATTATGAAAATAATTTTTTTATTTGAACGGGTACACTCTTGATATGGTCCCGGTACCCGGTATTTTAATTCGAAGTCGGTTGTTTTTTTTTAAAGTTACTTGTTTCCTAAATTCGACAGATGACCGACGTGTTTTTCTTCAACGTAATAGGCAATTCAAATATCAAACTGTTGCATTATACAATATTTGCGCATACATAAAACAAAACGAGGAAACGGCACACAAGAATAAATAGAATTAAATATGTTATTGTAAACCTTTCTGTTAACAATGACAAGATTGTATAGTTCAAAACAATATTTTCTACTATTGTTTCGGGTTATTTTAGTCTCGTTTAATATCTGTGACACGGATGATAGTGGCAGAGACAAACAAAGGAACCGACGACTGTACATGTCATAGACACGTCTTGTACTCGTAGGTATTTCAAGCATAGGTGATATCCAGCCAACTGCCGGTTCCTGCCAAAAACTAGCATATTATACGGAGTGTTAGTTTGAACACCGTTATCCTTCTAGGATATCACTATACTCATCATTATGAACAACTTTTACAATGGCGCCAACCCTGAAATCGCGAAAAAAAACAGCTGTTCCATACAAAAAGGTTCAACGATCTTGGACAAAATGTATGGAACAGCAGATGTTTTTTTCACGATTTCAGGGTTGGCCCCATAGTAAAAGTTGTTCATAATTACGAGTACAATGAAATCCTAGAAAGATAACCGTGTTCAAACTAACAGCGTGTATATTTACACTGATTTAGGAAAAGGACTCGAGAAAAAATATAGATGCGTACGTCTCGTATATCAGATTTGTGTTATCTGTAGTTTTTCATGTGGGAGTATAAAATGGTTTTCACATGAATTCATTAATTTGTGTATAAACGTATTGGCATAAAATACGTTGAAAGTGTCTCGTACGCCAATGGCCTGCCAACCATTTTATGGCCTTTTACCGACCAATCAGCATTCAAAATCACACCTTCGCACACTTCAGCTTGGTATGTAAGGAAAATGTCCTCTATTTCATTACGAATAGAAGTCTATAGGATATCAAGCCATTGGTAGAAATAATAATTTTCGGCTGTGGCATAGGTTATCGCATTGTTGAGACGGGGCCGAACTAAATCATTCAACAATTAGTCCATCAAAATACACGGTACCAAAATAGACTGACGGAATTATTGGAGACTTTACATAGCAACTGATTACGTTTCTACATTTTTTATGCGACACGTTGCAATTGATACAATTAAATATAAGAAATTAACAAAAGCTACAAAAACACTGAAACTGTTGTGATAAATTACGTTTTGATAACGGGAGTTTCGCGAATGGGATGTTTTGAGAATAAAACCTTTTGCGAATGGGGCGTTTGAGATTGGGATGACTTGTGAGCGCGAGACGTTTTGCGACTAAACCATTTATATCATTCAAAAGTCTTGAAATAATAATTATTAATATTATACATAAGTACTTGATATACAATGTGTAACAAAAACCTGTGATAATATAGTATAGTATAGTATAATATACTATATTATATATACTATATAGTACTGAAGGTACTCATCATTATGAACAACATTTACTGTGAGACGAAATCGAAAAAAAAATGCTGTTCTATAGAAAAAGTTCATTGACATCAAAATGTACGGAACAGCTGTTTTTTTCTCGATTTCAGGGTTGGCCCCATAGTAAAAGTTGTTCGTAATAATGAGTGACATACATATACGTCAGTATTATCAAACAAATCCTTTTGTTACACGTTGTTATATTATATACTCTACTACTCTGATACTCTTGATTTGTTATAAGATTTACCTGTAACAGCGCTTTAATACAGGTTCTACAATTTCATAGAATAGTGATTTTTGATAGGAAGGATATTTCTCCCGAAATGGGGGAAGTATTCTACTAATCCACTTACTTGGGGCCAAGCTAAAGTCGTCGACGATCTAAAATCTATGAAATCGTAGAATCTGTATACCAAATAGTATAAAAAAAAGTGAAGCTCATGAAATCCTGTTAAAAATACTCTACGATAAACATAGAGGCGCAGTATTGCACATATCGCCTCGTAAGACATGACTAAGCCCATGATTAATCCAATTGCCAATCCTACCACAATTTTTTGTCACCAAACCTCAATCGAAGGCAGAACTTGATAGACTGCTTCCTATAAAATTACACTGTTACACAGTGTTGTCATAAATGCGAAAGTAACTGTGACTGTTACTTTAATAATTGTCCGTACCTTACCAGGGTCTGCATTTATGGTTTAAACAATTAATACTTGATCTGTCTATTGGTTTACCAAAAAAAAAGTTAAAAAAAGTTTAGCAAAACTGATGTAAATAAAATTTTGCCTGGACATAATGTTGCTCCGTTAAAAGTAGGAAATTTTGTCAAACTACCAAAGGAACACGGTTTTATCCGTCATTCGACAAGAACTGTACATTTTTGTGGAACATTAAGAACCCTATGTCACTGTCCCTCCATTTTGACCTATTCATGGTATAAATCATGTTAATGATCAATCCATCAGTAATTCGCTGCGAAAAACAAATCAAACCTACATACACTTTTAAATGTTTTACAAGTAAGATTCCGAACAAAACTGAGTGGTAAAGCTAGTTCTAAAAACCAGACAAACTCAATGAATGCTACGCTTCCACATCATTTCGCTATGTGTCATTCAACTGGGTGAAACAAGCATAAAACCAGTAAAATGCGGTCCTTCCGTGCTTCGCTAGTTAGTCCTGCAATTACGTACGCAGTGATTACATCCTGTAAGGTACAAAGTCCTTCAATACCAGTCCCGATAACCAATTTGATTGTGTAACAACAATTATTATGCCTTCCAGTAACATTGCAAAAGAAGCTTACTTTGTCACAGGCGGTTTCCCGCCTACGCCGATTTCAAATTGGAATGCAACGTTAAGCGCATATCGGTGATTGGTTCATACAATATTCAGGGCGGCCAATCGCAGCACGCCTGTGTCGCCAGTGCATCAAAAATTCCATCTGAATACACCAGTGTGGCGAGCACTAAAAATGATAATGCCCTAACATGGACAGCTATACAATTTCAAATGAAGAATTCATGCATCGTTCGCGTTTACATTTGGGATGTATTTTTATTGAACTCTGTGAATTGGACAGGTCCATTTTATTTATCGGGGCAATATTGACGGTCGTCTATGACTGCATGTGGGACTGATAGAACTATTTCGTTTTATAGCATACACGTGGTTTATTATTTGCAATAAGTGGCAACATTTTTAAGATATTTCTATAAATACGTAGGTATTCTGACGTAAACGTACATTTGGTATACATTATAATATAATATAAGTAGATAAGTATTAATATATAGTCTCTGTCCACTGGCCCTGCTCTGAATTTCTCAAATGCATTTTTTTTATTACAATTTTTGTGTACCCACTTATATAATATTGTTTTAATAATAATAATGTTCATCTCAAGAACCTTTCTTCCCCATCGGTTGTCAGTTCTTCGAGCGATGTGGCCTGCCCATTGCCACTTCAACTGGCAAACCTTGCGAGCCACCGATGGGAAGAAAGGTTCTTGAGTGGCGACCGCGAACCGGAAGACGCAGCGTAGGAAGGCCTCCCACTAGGTGGACCGACGACATTGTAAAACTCGCGGGCAACCGGTGGATGCAAATGGCAGGTTGTCGTACAGTGTGGCGGTCTAAGGGGGAGGCCTTCGTTCAGCAGTGGACGTCTCTGGGCTGATGATGAATGTTCATCTTTTGTCGTAAATAATTTTTATGTTAAAAATTCATTAAGTTCTTTTTATTTTTTTACTAATATAAATTTAATTTTTCGGTACATAAATGAAAAAATGTTGAAAAATATTTTCATAGTTATAGTCATAATAAAAAACAACTTCAAAGGCAATGAGTTTCAAAAGTGGTGATCCGTGATCAAATAGTTCGCCAAAAAAGTTTACATAAATTGGCTTCCACTAATTCCTCGTTCCAGTTACTGATGAAACCCCTGAACATTTTTGCGTACAATCCCGCTTCTTTTCCGTCCTTAGAACCGGTTCCTGTTGACCTTAACCTGATTTAAAATGCTATCAGTCCTGAGTCCCCTCTATCCGCTACGCTACGGTCTAATGCTCACACCCCTACTCTCTATTCCCGGGTCATAAAGATCATAATAAAAAAGTAAAAACTATTCAAATAGATCTATGATTTAAGACCTTGATACTTGTGGATAAGGTTGATTTTTATAAAAACATAATTATTGTGTAGGGTTGACACAATATCGCAACTACATGACGGACTACGTCGGCGACTCGATGTGAAATATTAATGAGTGCATTGTTGGTGGAAAGAGTAGTGTGGATAATCCAGCAAACACGTTGAACATTTTGTTAGTGGCGTTATGAAAACTATCTTTACAACTGGCCACACAGTAAAAAATTACAAAGCTCACATTAGCAAGAACGTTAATAATCTCACCGTGTAGCTCATTATAGCTCTTTATTAGATTGGATTGCAGAATTTGTCAAGCAAGAGCGACGGTGGCAATATATTTATCATAACGAAATAAATCGAGCATGGTCTTATATTTATATCAGTTAAGAGGTTAAGCTACCAATTTTTTTATTGTTGGTCAACGTATCAATCTAATCTAGTTTTAGATAGATCTTTGGATTCAAGCTTTCTCATTAATAAGTACATTTTGTTCCACGTACATTGGAGTACTTTATATCAATCACCATTATTAACTTTATATCGATATACCCCAAGCCGCCTGCCAAGCGTGGGGATTATGGCACCCCTCCCTAATAAGGGGGAGGCCTTCGTCCAGCAGTGGACGTCTTTCGGCTGATGATGACCATTATTACTCAAGATCCATAATTATTATGAGAGACAGCGTAATTCAAAAAATTACGTAATGGACGTTTCAATTTATAGGCTTATCCACACAACTCTAGCATACCTGTCGCTAGGGGCGAACAAGACGTATAACCCTACAGTTACCGTTGTTCGCGTTAAGGGATTTTTTATTGTTCCCGCAAATTGTATCGCGGCAACCCTACCGTTGCATACTTTATATCATTCAAATGATGTGTGGATGCTTGAGACGTCGGCATTTGTTTTGGTGACTAGTTTTTACTGTGACTTTTTTGTTGTGAGTGACACGTTCAATGAACTGGACAACTCATGGCCTACCGATTTTGAAAATAGACGAGTCTGAAATAAAAATATTTATTTATAGTTTATGCTCGATTCCATGTTATTCTTTTTCTATGCCAGTATAAGTTATTCTATATTCAGTGTAACTATAAAAGTTAGTGTGTAACTTGAGTGTACATAATAATGATGTATTTAACGCACTGTGTGCACTGTGTGTTTTCTGTGTTTTTTTAAATTACGTTATACGGTTTAAAGGAATCTATAGATTTAGGGTATGTCCATACACCATCGAAATCAATAATCAGCCTATGACGCTGTTGGACATTCATGCATGGAACAGCTGATTATTTTACCGCGATTTCAGGCTGACGTTCATACTAAAAGTTGTGCGCATGAGTACCTATAATGACCTCCTTTTAGCTTATTATCAGCGTTCTACATCGCTGTATATAATTTATGTAAGTTTATTATAATGCTATGGCAATTGGCAGGCCACATCGCTCGACTGATAACCGATGGGGAAAGAAAGGTTCTTGAGTGGCAACCGCGAACTGGAAGAGGCGGCGTAGGAAAGCGTCCCACTAGGTGGACCGACGACATTGTAAAAGTCGCGCTCGCGGGCAACCGGTGGATGCAAATGACAGGTTGTCGTACAGTGCGGCGGTCTAAGGGGGAGGCGTTCGTTCAGCAGTGGACGTCTCTGGGCTGACGATTATGTTTATTAAAAGTTTTACTACCCACCAAAACCACGTTCGTAAGGAATCATCCTGAACTTTTTGTTACGAATCAAAAATCGTGGAAACTAGTCTATTAATGTTTCACAAACATTACCGATCTCTTTCGCAGTGAAACTCAATCACAATTTAAATCGAAAGCAACAGCCCACCTGTGTCGTACAACTTATTAAAAAGTCGCAGCCAACATTGACGACATGAGTAGGAAATGTACAGAGAAACTTTCGTGACAAAACTGAAGGTTTTATTTAAATAGGCACGTAATTATTTTAACAAATAAAAGTAAGTCAAATATCATCTCTTTGATGTCACACTGGTATGTTAAAGATATAATTATTTTTAACTAGGTATAGCAACTGCTTTGTTACCTTGTAGAAGCAATAAATGAGTTCAATTTGCAAAAAAACAACATTTAACTTTGTTTCTCTGAACGGCTAACAGCTAATGTTTTATATCTTTTATATTTGACACTTAGTTGAGTGATATTATCACTTTTTATATTTATTTACACACTGTAAATACAAGTGTAATCTCGAGTGATTATACGTGATTGAATCAGGCGCTACATTGCGGAACTTTATTTTAATCCAAACTACTTATAAAACTATGATTTTTAATTTTAATCGATAGGTATATACATAATATATGGTATATATCGGAAATCCACTAGTATATATAGGATAGTATACATCAGTTGGATTTCAAGTGCTTATGTTTTGTATTTGCACACAATACATAAGTTACTCAAGACTAGTTGACTACCTCGCGTGCAGATAATGTAATTCATTATAACCCTTTACACCCGAGAGATGACATTCTTTTAAATACTGTTAAAATGTGGTTACGTGGTTTCCTTAGTATCCAGAACATATAAGAAAAATACTGAAAAAAATCCTGCTGGTGCTGGTCTCCAGCAATCAGTCCCTCACGATCGTGAGCTTCAGGAAATAATTGTACACGCACGATCGTGAGTGTGTAATATATTTAATCAATAATCAGCCTTATTCAATTCTTGTAGAATAAAATCTACTTATTTGTGACATCACATTTGTGATAAGTCTTAAAACAATGTTTGTCTCGAGATAGACACAAATAAACGTCACATTTTTCGCATCTTATTTTGGTACAACTTCTAATCGACAGGATCTGGGTGCTTTTATATCTCACTACTAGGATAATGTTCATAATGTTTGATGGTGCGATAGCTGGCTTGTATATCTTATAGTCTCAACGAGGTACTGCAGCAGATAAATCATCTTCGAAGTCTTCCCTACGAGCATGATCAGGTTTAGACGATATGCCAATAAGCTGTCGGCAATATTCATGCAAAAGTCAAGGCATTGAGTCTTTTCCTGGTATTTTCTGAGAAATTTATTAGTCAGCAGTCATTCCTGTAAAGCCTTCGAGCATTAACGACTGACAGATCTTTAAAAAATGTACTAAAACTTGAAAATGACAATTTTTTGTGCCTTTTCTGTGAAACCAGTCTGCTTCCATATTCGCTTCCTTGCAACCCCGGAAACTGATTCTGGTCATCTTCCACAAATAGACCCTCTTCCACGACTACATGCAGGTGATCTCGATCATCTCTCGAGGTATCATTCGGGACAGAAGTTGAACGAGAAGGCCTTTGACGTGAACTTCTTGATTCTCGGGTAGTAGTCCTCGGTGTTGACTGGAGAGGTGACTCAATCGGCACTGAGAGTGACTGTATCAATGGAAACCCAGAGGTAGATGCTGTAGACGGTATTAAATCGTTAATTTCGTCATACTACTCCTCTTCAGTAACATTTTCTTCAGCTGGTTGCCGAAATAGGACATCCGGATTGAATTTTACGTCATCGTCGTCCAAATCTTCAATCTTGGAGATGTTACCACCTTCTAAAAGTCACATATTGCTTCTTCCTTGATCGGACGTCTTAAAAGTGATAAAATAAACACATTTTAAAGCCACATAACACCGAAACAACAAAAATAACGTACAACATTAGTTTATATTAAGTTCACATACTACCACCGACATGCTACGATCGTGCGAGTTCAAATTTCGAAGGATATTCTCGACAAACTATTCACGTAATGTACAAAAAACACATATTAACTTCTTCAACAACTAATAAACAAGCAATATGTAGGAAAAAATATTTAAAAATCTCTTTATTTAATTTAAATATAAGGTACTTACTTGAGCGGGCGCTGGTGCCAAAAAACACAGCCATCCTTACCTCGTCCTTTTGGAGGCTGACAAGTTGTAACTTGTTTCTATGCTGGTAAGGTACACTTTAGCACGCTCTCAGATAGACTCACGATCGATCGACGTCGGTTTCGTTTGCAAAAATAATTTCGGGTACGGTATAGAATTTTTCAAAGTCAAAACTCACGATCGTACAATCTCGGGTGTAAAGGGATAAGGGCACGTTTACCGTTAACCGTTGCTGTTACTCTGTGAATTTTCTAATCGGCGTTGACGCGCCCACCTGCCGATATCATGATCGCGAAAAATAATGTCTTTTCACAACTTCATTCTTTTTAAAAACTTTCCTTTGATATTTCCCTCCGCTTCGATTTCCCTCGATTTCGATCAAAATTCCTCCATCAAAAGGAAGCGAGGGTGTAATTGCTTCGGCATTATTTTCAGGTCTTCTTCGGTATTGCAGTTTTTATTATTCGATTAATTGTCGACTAATTAGTTCGTCGTATTATTTCTAAGGGAGGAATGAATGAGGCTTATTGAGAAAATGAGGAGATTTGTGGGGAGAAAATATAGAGCTTTTGTGGTGTTTCTAATTTTATTCTCCTTTGTATCAATGCCATTCGCAAAATAATATAGCTACATACTTCGTTTTTAATTTCTTTCTTGAAAGTGAATCTATTACTTGAAGAGAAGAAACATTTTCCTTTTGTAAAAATATATTGTTATGCCGACTGAAGCTGATTGCAGTTTTACATACAATTTTATAGTTTTCTCGCGTTTTCCGCTAATGATGCCTGTTGCACAATATTTTCTCGTTATAAGTCCTATAACCTAAAAACCATAAAAAAGAACAATGGTAAGATTGATTTACTTGAGAAACATTTAACAGACTTAACAGCTCACTTTTTTTAAAATATTTACAAAAAGGAAACATTCGTCCTCCAAACTACAAACACGATATTGTAGTAAATTAGGGTTGTAGTGTGCTCCGAGTCGGAATAATCGAATTGATCGGAACATCGAGTGGTATTCGATTGCTCTATTACTTCACCCTAGTTTGGCGGAACCCTATTTTAATGTCATTACTAGTTAATGTATTGTTTCAGTGCTTTTTTATTGGGATGGGAACACGTCAAAAAGTTAATTGTATTTTAGAATTGATTTATTTTTTTACTAATAAAACAGGGTGGATTATTTAACTTTGGAAATAAATAGATTTTAACGCAGCCTGTGAAATTTTGCCTAATAATTAATTTGACAGCAGCCTAGTCGAAATAAATCAATCTCAAAAATAAGTGCTTCATTTTAGGTTTATTTATATTCTTAGAGACAAAAAAGTTTTTTGTATTAGTATTGTTACCTACTATTGTTTACTATTGTTTTTTTGCTATAATTTTAAAGTGTTTTGGTTATGTAACTATAATAGATAATAGCTTACAAAGTATAGAACATTATACATTGCTACAGATATTTCGTTGTGTTTTTCCTCATCTGTAATTACTTTTCTTCTCACCCTTCTATCAACTACAATACAGTTATCTCTAAGCAAAATAACAGTTATAACACAATAAATCATAAGTGGCAGTCTCATTGAGCAGGAAAATGAAACATGTTTCATTTCGTCGTGTGACAGAAATCGAGTTTCCAATCGATATCGCTTTTATTTTCGATTTGTGAGGTGATCGAGTGACAACACTAGTAGGCTCTAATTGTCGAATCGGATTAGATGACGTTATAAACTCTAATAAACGAAATGTTATAGCAAAACATATCGCTTCTTTGCATCTTGGCTTAACATCAGGCTAGTTAACGGTCAAAAGCTAGCCAATAGTAATCAAATAAAAAATATATGTCACATTCGTGTGACTTACTGTGATTTTGAGACATATTTGACTTGATATTTGAAAAATTTGAAACTTGAAACTGGCAGAATGTACAAAGTGCGATGCCCAAATTAAAGAAAAAAAAAGCTATGATCTTAGAGTAGCTATGACCACCTTAAAAGTATAATAGAAGCCATGTTGAGGTAGTCACTTTGTTTTCTTGGTGTTTCTCAATCCACTTCGTAACCGACTTACGTTTCAGAAGAATCAACGAGCGACCTACAAGTTGTGACACAACTTAAGGAAGAATTCACATGAAATAGCGCAACAAAAAACCTTTAATTAGGTCTCATTAATTTTATTTTTTTCACGGAACTGGTTATACAATGTCCGAGAAAGTGGTCCAACTCTTTTGTGCCGAAAATAATAAATGTTGCGAATGAGTGACAGCCGAAAGACTGTTTCGCAATTAAGAGCAAGGGACGCGGAATTAACCGTACGGGCCCACAAACTTATCTCTAGAGTTGGCGAAATTGGGAACTAAAGTTTGAGATAATTGTTGCTGAGAAAATACAATGGTGGCTCCCTCATTTGACTGTACAGAATGGTGATCGCAGAATACGGTTTTTGTTCTCCGTTACCTGTTGTGTCGGGAGGTACTGACTTTTCCGTGTCAGAGTACCTACATACAACCTGCCTGTTCGTTGCTTGTTACGGTATTAAAACAGCAATTTGTGTGGTCAGGATTATGTCCGTCATGTGTGTTACCTTATTACCCAAAGGTGCCGAAAGCTGCGGTTAAAACGAGATAATACAATAAATATGAGGCAACTCTTTCAATTACATCTCAGTATTGACACAGAAAACGTAATAGCCTTCCTTAAAGAAGATGACGCGTTTTCTGTGGCAGTGTATCTGCCCACTACTATTCTATCTTTTTGCTACTATTAATAGGGATAAAGAAAACCTACCAGAAATACTGTCACTTTTTTCGTATCAAATACATTGAATTACACAACTTATTACAAACAAATTATTGTCTATTGTCCAGATAAATTACTGGGAAAAATCTTAAAAATAAGACTGCAATTGATTGCTTTGCAATGATAAAGACAGAGATGATAAAGATACATTTTGTTTAAATTTAGGGACTAATTTTAATAAATTAGTAGTTAGTACGCTTACTTTACTATACTACTTGCTTAAACATATATGTATCATAGAGATATCTAGAGTTTTATATCACCAGAAGTTATAGTCATCAAAGCCTTTGGTTCAATGATTCGATATTATGTATTGTAATTCTTAAGACTGAAATTTAATGAAGAGATTTTATATCAATATCTCAGGATGGCGAGCGCAGTACGGTGCAGTGCAGGATTGTGTTCGCAAGTTCACAATTCTGGCACTGCTACTGACAGTGGCAGGCGTGAAGCTTACCACCAGGCCAACGTCATGTTCATCTCGTCACTTGATTGAATAAAAAAAACCTCTTTTATTACTTATCGGTATTGACACAGAAAACGTAATAGCATTCCTTAAAGAAGACGCCTTTTCTTTGGCAGTGAATCTGCCCACTACTACTATTCTATCTGTCTGCTACTATTGATAGGGATAAAGAAAACATCCTAGCAGAATTATGAATCACTTTTCTTGTATCAAATACATTAACTTCTAAATAGAACAGTCCTAATAGTACCGAGTTAGTGGTTTAAACTTTATTACATTCTTTTCGACGTAAACTCGGTTGCACGCAGATGCAGTCGCAAGTCTTTTATTCTTTTATTAGCATAGAATATGAATACTTAGCTAGCATAGAAGTGATGTCACATCTAGCTCTAGGGCGCTCTCTTAAAAATACTTACATAAGTAGCTTCCTGTATTCCTCGTTGATATGAGGCAATACAAACAATCAGTTATCATTATTTTTGACGTAATCGCTCGCTTTGAGCGTTCTGCTCAAGCTTGCTGTATAAATTTGACGAACCTTCTACTGACTTAAGCTGAGCGTCCACTGCGTAGCATCGGTGCGGACATAGCTGATGGAGTTGTTGGATTTGTTTTGTATTGATTTCTATGGGACTGCGTGCACTGGGTCGGCAAATCCGTGCCAGATACCCGGTGGGTATATTTGCCGGTGACGTCATCCGCAGTGAACGCGCCATTTGGAAGAAACCGGTATTTCTGCCGATGACGTCATCCGCAGCGAACGCGCCATTCGGACGTCAATAAAGCCGATGTAACGTCCGAATGCATTTTATCAATGCCAACGCACCGTACGGGCCAATTCCGATGCAGTGGACGCGCAGCTTTAAACTGACTTATAATGTCACTTTTGTAGATTCGCAAAAAGCCCGTAGGCGTGGCTTTAACATCAAGCGCCACACTCGGCTTGGCTCACTGCACTGCTATTATATAATGCCCGTGCTGTAACCCAGCAAATTACACCAACATATTACAACTCAGTCGCCATCTTGCAACCTTAAGCAAAATGGCACAAAGTATCAATTCAGTAGCGAGCAATACGTAACCCGAAATAGAGATGTCGTTACACAACGGATGGCTAGATGAGGGTAGTTGAATAATTCATGACAACGGAGCGCGATGCTTGCGGTGTGCGTACTATGATATCAAACAAAGATCGTGTATGAGGAACTTTATAGCGGGTAGGAATACTATTGGTTCTCGAGTCAAATTTACTGTATAACCTTTTAAATTTAACTTTGACAGTGTAGCACTGTGATATGTCTAGCATTGATGATGCTAGAAATGTCACAGTGTAGATCAAAGTTAAATTTAAAAGGTTATACAGTAAATGAGAATATGAATCTTTGAAAGTAATACTATTGGTTCTCGAGTTAAATTTACTGTATAACCTATTAAATTTAACTTTCAGCTAAACTGTGATATTTCTAGCATCATCAGTACAGAAAACATAGTCTGAGTGATACTTATAATATACACTCGAGAGAAGCTCTAATACATGTTTGAGTTCATCATCATCATCAGTCTGGAGACGTCCACTGCTGAACGAAGGCCTCCCCCTTAGACCGCCACACTGTACGACAACCTGCCATTTGCATCCACCGGTCCGGTTTGAGTTCAATTTGAGGGAAATGCTGAATTTACCTTTGAGCGTGGTTTTACTCATAGACTTTTATTCTGGGGAAAAACAGGGTTGAACGTTAAAATTATTCCGTAAGGAAGTCATTACAATGACTTTTGCCTTAATTTGGCTTATAAGTTGAACACAAATAATGTGCTCATCTTTTTTTATCAACTTTTGCTATTGGTTCAACCCTGTAATTGCGGAGAAAAGAGCTGTTCCATACATTTTGTCGACCATCATTTTCCTACGGAATGACTGATATTTTCACTTAGTCTCCAAAGTAAAGGTTTAAAAATAAATGATTAGTACAATTACTTCCAATGAGAATAGTCGAATCTAAAATTTCGTGGCTCTGCTAATCCACTATATCTAAATGACACAAAAAGGTTGACATCATCTAATAAAAAAACTCCAAGAGTAGCACCCTGGCCCGGTACCGCAAACAAATGCATCGCAGGTCGGGCCTGAATTATTAATGTCGGGCGCTCTGCTCCTCTTTCAAGATGGAGCGGAGCACTACCTCGATCTACAACAGCACTCTGCAGTCTGCAGAATCCTAGATTTGAAAGTTAATACTAGATTACATCACAAAATAGCCGCTACCCGGGATAGAAGTACTTGGCCCAAATGAGGAAATTGTGCTCATCATTGTGAACAGATTTTACTATAGCGCTCGTGGCGTAGCTTGTCTAGGTGATTCTAAACGATCACCAATGTTAAGCAACGGACGGTCCGATCAGTCTTCGGATGGGTGACCGTGAGTGGCATTTATTTCTGAGCGCTACCGTGGGTCGGATGACACGTTAAATTGTTGGTCCCGGTTGTCCGTTCTAGTTTCTATAACAACGACCGTCAGCCATGTCAGAGGCCTTCGGGTGGCACATTAACTCTGACACTAGGGCTGGCCACTCAGCCTATACGAACTTACTTACTTACTATAGGACCAACCCTAAAATTGCGAACAAAGTATCAGCTGCTCCATACATTTTGTCAATAGTCTATTAACATTTTCTATGCATAGTATCATCGGCCTTTTTAATAGTGCACTGCTGGATTTAAGCCTACCCACCACCACAGTCGTATCCACCACGCTGGCATAGTTTCGGGTTGGTGAATTCGCATTCGCCATTGTTTTTTTCTCTATTGACTTATGCCGATTTCCTCTCGATACCAAAAGAATTTAAGTTTTTTGATTTTAAATCCTTGTTTCCTTTTTTTTTTGATAATGAACATAAACCCCAAAAAACTAACTGATACAAGCCCAATGGATTGAACCCTCGATTTCCCGATTTCAAATCGAGCTGTCTCCCGTTTATGCTACCATCTTTATCTTAACGTACAATGATGAGTACAATGACTCTTTTCGTCTTGGTGTTATTTAGCTTATAATACGATGAAGATGAGTATTAGCCTGGTTTCAATTGTCCCCAGTGATAGACGAGGCATGCTGGAAGCTGCGGCGATCCAGGCTCTAGTCGGCGAGAGTGTTTTGGAGAAGGAACGACAGCTCTCCGAGATGATCCTCCAGCTGCAGATGGCGAGGGAACAGCTGCTGGCTCAGCAAGAACATGCTAAGGTGAGTCTTAATTGAACACAATTCAGATACAAAACACAACAGATTTAAAAATTAAGGAACCTGTACGCATACAAATGTGGAATCGAAACGCTTCGTGCGTACTTGAAGAATATCCACTATGTACAGGTGGCGTTATAGTCGTGTTTGTCTGGTTGTCCGATAATAGAAAGAGGCAGGTGGAATTAATTGTGCAGTTCCAGGGCCAACTCTCGGAAGTCCAAAAATCGTAAAAAAATCTGCTTTTGACATAGAAAAATGACAGCACATTCACCGTCACCGAAATAAAAGATATGGAACAGCTGTTTTTTTCTCCATTTCAGGGTTGGCCTCATTGTAAAAGTTATTCCCTTTAATGAGTACAATTGGCCTCCTATCAGCTTAGTAATACCGTTACGCGTAACCGTATACAGTAACTCCCCAACCCTTGACTGAGACATTTTGAGAACAAACCTTTTTTTACTCCTCCAATCTGATACGCTCAATTAGGATGGAGAGACACTTTGTTTCCACCTTTAGTCCCCGGGTACTTTGCATGCTGGGTCACGAATCGAAGTATAAGGAAAAACAGTCAGTACTACTGTTTTAAAGATATCACAAGTTCTTTAGGATTCATTGGGCCCCATTGGACCCCCCTAGTTAGAGCACCTAGTGGAACTAGTACTAAGCCTCTCCGTCTCTCTGTCTGTCCGACCTTTTTTAACCCCGATGATTTTGAAAGATGACTTGTTCGAGTGTTCAGTTCAAGAGAGACGGGGTTACATTTTATAATTCTCACTTTTTATTTAATAGTACGACAAACAAGCAGGCGGGAAAACTAATGGTAAGTGGTCATAGACACCTATGAGCACAACACAAGAAGCGTTGCCGGTTTTTATTCTATATTGACCATAATTATTACTAACTATACATAACATTGAGTATACCTCTAAATATAATTCAAACCGTAATAGGCAGCCGTTTAAATTTTCACAGGATATGCATAATTAGGTACTTTACTATGTCGAGTTTGCTAGAAAATATTAATAAGTATAAAAAATTATAATAAATCTGTGAAACCTACCAGTTTACCCTTAAGTTAAGGGAATTTAAATTTCTTAGTGAACCAAATAATATAAAAAATAAAAAAATATGTAATAGTAGGGATAGAGAAGTAGGAATACGATTCCTAACAAACCAGAAGTATTTAACACCACATCACTGTGGTCCCCATTTCACAATTAATGATCGCCAAAAAAGCAAGTTTCTGTACTGGCAACATCACTACGTAAAGGGCCAAGGAATGGAGGCCGCTTCCCTATTCGGCATTTCACATTTCTACCGTTGCTTATTGTCCTGACGTACATGGCGACACTGGCTTTAAGGTGTCCATCACAAGGCCCTGGTGTCGCGCCGGTGACGGTTTTATTACGTAGCTCTCTGTTTATTGTGTACCGATATGTATTTATTGGATTTTCTGTGGGATAATGGGGCTTAGAGATTTGTATTTGAATGTGGTATACAAGACCGATGTGTGAATGCAATCTACGATGTTACGCGAGACGATAGAGCTTAGTTGAAATGCAGAACCGATAACTTTGGGTTAGACGGGTTTTCGAGTAGAGTACGTAGTGAGAGTACGTAGTGTAAGACGTCCTGAGACTCGATGGAGTGACTGAGTTTCGTGCATTAAGAGAGGCCTATCCAGCAGTGAATAAGGTGAGCTGATGGTGATGATGACGGTAAAGTTGAAATCAGGTTATTGTATCTACTCATCGGATCTTGTCAAATCAAACTTACACTACACTAAGAAACTGATAATAGCGTTAAGGTCGTCACAGACGACGAAGATGCTATAATATTTCATGTTAAGATAAAATATAATTGCTGTCTAATTGCTGTCAAGTTTTCAGTTACCACTTTGATCGGGAAATTAGCATTTGAGTTAGTCTGCGCAAAATATTGTTGCAGCCATTTCACGATTTAAGGCTGTCACAGACGACGAAGATGCTATAATATTTCATGTTAAGATAAAATATCGCTCGCCATACAATTTTGAAATAGTATTATTATCTTTGTCACTTGTTCGTTTTTTTTTGTATGAGTAGCGATATTGAAATATGTTCTAAGATTACATGAAATATCTCTTCTTTATCGTGTGTGACGGCTTTATTACTTATATAGTTTTTAAACTCTTCTCAGTACGCAAGTAAGTAAGAATCAAAGAAAAGTACTACATTTCTTTCTTCAGTGGTATGAGCCAAAAAAACGTTATCTGCCACCAACGGTATCAGTTTCACTGTTATAAGCCTTTCGTGAAATCACTTGAATTGGCATCAACGGAAGATCAGCGCTGTTTGATAAACAGCACTATGCTGAGTTGAAGCCATTTTGTGACATCATCCCAGGACTGTAATTATATTAAAGTTATACTACTTACAATGATGTTACAAAATAAATTACATTTCTTTCTTTCTTTCTTTCTTTATAGAATAGTGTAGAAATATAAAAGGTTATGTAGGTAATGTGGTTATTTCCCTTAGCTTCCTATGAACCTACCAATAGGTAAGTAGTTCTTTCATGTTAGACAATTTTACGCTCGCCATTGTGAAGCTCACAAAGACACCGTGCCGTAGTACGCGTACTAATGAATCAGTGATAAAAACTCGAACAACACTCGATCACAACCTGGGTGCAGGGCTGGTACGCACTCGAAATCATATTTTTTTTGGCTAATAGTAAAGCTTAATTAAAATTAAGTGTCAAATACAGACATAGACATTTAGGCATAAATAGATATTTGGTGAAGAGAAAAACATTCGAAAGCTGCATAATTATGCATAATAGCACACTTGTATCATTATGATACAAGTGTGCTATATTGGTCATTACACTAGAGGCGGTATTATGCGCGCGAGCCGCAGGCGAGCGCGATAAGGAAGCCGAGAGTGTATTGAAACATAGCATAAGAGTTTCATACGACGGTTTTCATCACACTTGCGAGGAAAAAACTATATTTTTTTGATAATAAACAACCACACAGCGAAAACGTCAACAAACATTTGCGGAAAATGGCGCCCAAATCAGTAATGCGCGCGCAGGTTGACATTTACTTCAGCGGCATAAGAACTCTTTGTTGGAATTACAAAAAAACTGTAAGTATTACCCGGCTATATTAAGAGTGCTTCGTATACATACGTCTAATTGCAGTCACGTACAAACTTGAATTTACCGGGTTATACCTATTATAGCACTATGTGCCGTAATATAAGGCAAAAAGCACGCGTGGATTATGAGTCTAAAACCGATGCAATAAGATCCACTTTACGAGCAAGTGTGATGAAAAAGAAATTAACAAACAATTTTTTTTTCAAGACAACATTTTTTTATTATTATGTTAATCCTGAAACAGGCCGAATGTGGTGCATATGGCCCATTTGCCAGTCACGGGCAGGCCTATATCGAGAGAGGACTATTAAAAGGCTTGGTTATGCTTAGGTATTTAGTAGAATTATATTTATAGATATAGAGAATTATTATTATAGATTTTATAATGAAAACTGACATGGTTTTGACACATTTTTAACCGACTTCATAAAAGGAGGTGGTTCTATGTTCGACTTTATGTATATGTTTTTTTTTCTCCGTCAATTGTGGACCGATTTTGAAATAACTTTTTTTATTTAAAAGAGTATACTCTTGAGGTGGTCCCATATTAATTTGAAGTCGGTTGTTTGTTTTTAAGTTACTTGTTGTTTTATTTATACGGGAATACTCGAATCACGTTTAATTAAATCCGACTGACTGACACGGGCAACACTTGTTGTCGATTTTAGCGACAAAATACTTGTAGACGCATAACAAGACAAAATAATTGTATAGCTCTTTATGCAGGGTCAGGGGTAATAAGCTCACGTCATCTTAGGACCAGCTTCTGTACAGAAAAAGTATGTTTCCACGACTTGACATAAACGAAAAAAAAAATTACTCTCGGAAAATGTAACAGCACTTGTTTTTTTTTCTTGCAAGTTTTAAAGGTCGTATAACAAAAGTCACAGCTTGTTAGGCCGGGATTATCCCGGTTTCCAACATTAAAAATGTTTATGTCTATGCCTATTACTAATCTGTAAATTTTCTCCATTTAGGCTGGATGAAATTGCTTTCAGCAAGAAGGCCGCCACTTGTGGCAGTACAGTTTAAAGCTTGTATTATTTTTGTTGTACTCTAAGTTTTCATCTATTAATATCGTAAGTTCTAGCAAAAATAGAACCCGCCAACCCTACAATTGTTTACGGTATAGATTGAAGAGGCCCGTCTATAGATTCGCTGCAAATGGGAACGGCTAATGGCAGGCCACGTTCGCATTCGCGCGCTTTTTTATTTCAAATACAGAACGTCCCTTTGTTGACTCCATGCCGGATGCATTCCGAATGGCGTTCGATACTGGCTGGTTCGATTTTCTTCTTTTTGCGTTTTGTTTTTCAAACACTGTTTACATGCTGCCAGTTTTTTCTATGTGTTAGCACAGATTATACAATTATTATAATTATAAATACTTAAATGTCCTTATCAGCAACTTATTGTATGTAATTACTTCCTCAAACTATAAAACTAGTTAATGGATTTTAATATTTTAGATACGCAAATATTCCAATAAAACAAACATGAAACCTTGTTTGGTTTGTTTGTATATCGAAAACTGTCCTAAAACAAACAAACAAATAATTTAATCCGGTAGAGCACTCATCTGAATTAAAAACATCACTGGCAACACTGAATGATAGAAGTACTATCAGCGACCCCTACACCCCACTCCATCTATATTGTAACCCCCATAGCAGCCAGACAAACGGAAATATGAAAATGAAACTTCGAAACGGAAAAACGCATCAAACACCCTCCCTCGACGGACGCTGGACAAAAAATGAACACAAACGAGCGCTTAATTCGCAAAAAGCCCGTTTGATGTTGCTAATTGACAATCAGTCGGGACGCGTCTCATTGGTCCGCTTCCTGGTTCTATTTTAAAAAATTAAACACAAATAAATCGGCGGGGTGTACATCTTTGACATTGTAAGGTATTTCGAGCCAAAGTAGGTAAACATTCTATCTGTCTTTATATTTATTTTACGTAGGTAGTTTATAAATACCTATTTTTATGAGTTTGCACCAAATTTCCAAAATGTATTATTTGAAGAATTTCTTCTTCAAAGAATTTATTTCTAAGTATCTTAATTGTGTTTGTAACGAATGCGTTACTAGCATCAATTATAATTTTCGTGCCAATGCAAATGCATAGGTACCTAGTTTTACACATATTATTTGCTATTATAGCATTACATTTTTCTCATGTACCGACGCGATGAAATATTTTTAACTGTACCAGGCTAGAGTTATCCAAACCAAAATATATAAAAACATGAACGAGCGAAATCTAAAATTAGTATTAGGTATAGTTAGGCTAGAGTGCGTACATTTTTAAAAAAGGAAACGCTATCCGTCTGTTAAACTAAGGAGTCAAAGAGTTACTCTCAATAGAAATGGAAAAAACATAAATATCAAATTTAAAAAAACGCGTCGGGACTGAACGGTGTCAGACCAATTAGTTAGTGAAAGAAAAACTAGAGGACGTGGGACGGACACGTGTGTTGACAGCTTTTGATTAAAAACTTTAAAAAGTAAAGTGATAAAACATGGCGTCGGTAACCTGTGCGTGTATTACAGTTCGTTTTATTTATAACTGCATTTCCATATTTGAAAATTTGTGTTCGAAATTATAACATTTTTTTTCTTTTTAATAGCTATTTAGTGATGTACAGAGAAAACTTTTGACTACTTACTTCGATATCGATAAAAATCGTACTGTTTTGGACTAACATTTCCTTTGTTTTCTTACTTGAGCTAGGAACGAGTTTTTCATAAAATATTCATGTGTATAAACCACTGAAGAGAGAAATGAACGGAAATGTGACAGGCTGCGCTAGCCAGCATTACAGCATTGTGCAAATGACAATTCTACCAATATACATGTTTTTAAACTAACAATACTCAAAAAGACAATTTAAATAGACGCGTAGGAAACCAAACCACATCAACTTTAATCTGTTGCAAATTGTCATTTCGAGCGTTTTACTTCAAATGGCTTTACTATACTTTATTGTCATTTTTTCGTGGTATTTTCTATACAAATAAGTGTGAAACTGGCGACAGCGGTTTTATATACAATTGCTTTAGAACATTGTTTTGACAGCCGTTCTACCTAAGAAGTAGGGCTTTCGATTTTCTGTGGTATAAACATATTAATAAAAGAGTTATTTTCTAAGAACTCGTGCTAAGATTTCCCAAACAACTGAGAAAACTCACTTAACCGCATTTCGTTGCTTTTTCAGGGAGCAATAAATAAATAGCTGTTACATTTTATAATATTTTCATTTCTAATAAATGGATCATAAACCGACGCCTACATTCAAGACTTCCGGTCGTTCTAAATCTAAACTATATTCATACCTACATCACTCATACCATTGTTTTCCCAATGATAACGACCGAATAAAATTATTGGCTGCATCATGCCTAAAACCGTCCACGGGGAAAACGACTCTACCCCATCAACATATAGGCGAATACCGAATAGCAAGCTTTCACTAGGGCAGTACAAAACTGAGTGGTAGGGATAACAATTGTCTATTGTTACGCCTATCTCTTTTGCGCATCGGCGTTTTGCTAACAATGGATAGAGACAGCGATGTATTGCTGGTGCGTTCTGGCACAATGATGAGTGGAAATGGGCACGCCTTTGTCGGATTTTCCGCCGTTCGTTGGTTTATTGGTTAGTGTTACGAAGTTTAGCGCGCATGTCTTGGTTTATGGCACAATCAATTTTATATGCGAAAATGCAATGATATTATATGTTTATGTAAACTGAAAATGTGTTGTTAGTTTATTTTTTTAACATTGACGATCCAAAAAATAATAGTTTAATCTTGTTATTGTACTAATCTTCAAAATGTATTCGATATCATATCGTAGCAGAACTTTTAGGGAAACTTTCATCAGGCATGCAACATTGATTTCCATTTCGAGTTTGCGAACTGGCCAACGACAAAAGAAAACAAAAACTTTCGAAAAAACGACTCCATTTTTTTCAGCGCGATCATATGACGTTTATACCTCTATGTATTTATCTCAATGCGAAAACTATCGAAAATGTTAATTGAATAAGTAAGCTTATTAATATGCAAGTTTTTTTTACTAGTATTCTGTTATTTTAAATCGTTTTGTTGAAGAGAAGATATCTTGTGTTCATCTTATAGTTAAGTTATGTTAAGTTTTTATTTGAAGGAATTTGTAGGTATATAATATAGCTCAATGTTTAGTGCGTTTGGTTTGCACGCCGTAGGGCATGGGTTCAAACCCCAAATGAGTTTGAGCTGCTGATGAAAACCTCGTGAGGAAACCATGGGGGTAGGATGGTTACCTATAAATAATCGATTTGCTAGCTACCACTCTCAACTTAAAAAACCGACGCCAATTATCCTAATAAATTGTGTTTTTTTGGTAGCTTCACTTGCGAGCCAGTTTCCATTTCAGGCTAAGTGTTTTACTAAATAAAATTATGTATATTCTAACCCTATTCATTCTATTAACGGACGGCCAGGAGCTCGAGAAAACAACACCTTTACGTGGTTGATATAAAACCCGAATGGTTTGATACAGAGTACCTACAGACAGACACACAGATGACCAATATCTGTCATGATTAAACTTCATGAGAATCTGAGCTAGGTCTAGGCTACCTATTTACTACAAAAAAAACGACGTCCTCTTTCTTTAAAATCATTTCTTTGTGCGAACTGCTAAGCAGTAGAATGTGTTTCGATGGTTGGTGGTTGTAGGTTGGTAGGGTAAGCACCAAGTCCCCAATATAATGGGTGTGTTCAGGTCGCGAATGAATCGGTTACTTTAAAGCAAGCGTGCTCCATCGTAGACTGCATCTTCGCTTAACATAGACAAAATTACGGTCAAACGCAAGCATAGATTCCACGAAAAAAATTAAACTTTTCAGGTTGTAAATTCTGGTTGGCACATAGACAAAAGTACACGTAAAGTATTTTTTTTAACATATACTTATGTATTCCAAAAAAATATTACCATAAGTAGATCTACCAGTTTTACCATGCCATAGTCTGAATAACTAATTTCGTATCTTTTGATATTGTTTTAATTAGGTATTAATTTATTAGTTACGAATTAAAATATTAATTTAATCAAATTGCTATTTAAATTTTAGCACGCGCGCATTATTAGGTTTTTTGTCAGATTGTGGACTCAAATGTATTTAAAGAAAATATGCTAAATATGGCAACTTCTACGTAATCAGTTATTTAAACCCGTTACAGTCAACTTGGGGGGAAAAGCCTGTCTATCAAATCGTGATCGAGATCCCGAACGTTTTATATATTTTTTCTTAGTTATTGGCATCGCACGTTGTGCATTCTGCCAGTGTCAAGTTTATGAATTTTCAAGTTTTTATATCAAAATCAATTCAAATGTTTCGTGAAATCACTGTTAGTCATACGAAATTTGTCACAGTCGAGTCCAAGTCATGCCCTAGTAAAGTTGTAGCGACTTTACTATGAGTATCGAGTTTTGAAAACAACTCGAAAATACATGTTTCACCACATTATATCACTTGCCCACACTCGTGCATGTAATTCAACACTCAATGAATAAAACACCACTATTTTTAATCATTAATTCGCGAAAAAACACATGTTTAAGAAAATAGTAGAATGCAACGACATGATTTTTCAGTGTTCCCGCCAAAACTACCATCCCGAACGTTATCATTTCATCTTTTCTCCTAGGAGGATTATGGCGTAGCACTTTGTGCATTTGCCAGTGTCACCCGAACGTTATATTTTTTATATATATTTGTTAGTGATGTTACTTCTAGCGAGATGTTCGCCTGGTGTTAAGCATCACGCCTACGCCTTCCACAAACAAAATCCTGCGCCGCAGTGCACTGCGCTCGTCACCTGATATATTAATTACTATGTCAAATCTCTTAATTCCCAGTAATTTCTCTGGTAATATTGCCCTTCGAACCGAAACAAAGTAATGCTTGCACACTACTGCTTGGTGGTAGAATACCTTTATTTTTATTCTTAATCAATCAAGTGACGAGACGAGCAAGACGTTCGCCTGGTGGTAAGCGTCACGCCTGCCCATAACAGCAGCCATAATTGGCAAAGGTGTGGTAACTTCCCCTAGTACTCTACAATAGAGTCCTACCACTACTGTATCTCTAAGCATGAAACTGAAATCTGATAGGCGGTTGAATGTTCATCTAATATAAAATGGCGGCAAAGTGACATAAAAATGTACGCCTAGCATGGATTAGGAATTTCCTTCCAGTGAAAAGTACTGAAACACAACGATAGGTGCCTAATGACAGATGTCGCTTGGTAACCGTTACAGTAGTGATGTATGATGGAAACAAAATATCGATATATCGATTGCGGCAACATGCCAATCATAGGGTTGAACGTAGACTAATAGTGCTGTCAGTAAAGTAATCGATAAATCAGAAAACCGATTGGATCTATGTCAGGCCTCTTCAACTTACGAAACAAACTAAACAGATTTATCATTATTTTATGGTTTTCCTTATGTTTCATTAATGAGGGAATATTTTAAGAGTCAGTATTTGCAATTTGTAATTTTCATTGCTCATTTTGAAACTCTTTAACATAAATAACCCAATGATGTTTAATTTAAAAAAAACTACGTTTCATATTTCAAAATTTCGTAATAAAGTTAATCTTGTTTTACAGGGTTATATAACAAATCACTATGTGCACCAATAAATTATAACTAACATGAAAATTTCAGAGATTCTTGTAAAAATGTATTCGATAGAAGAACCTAGGTACCTTACCAATCTTTAGATTCAACATTATTCCATTGAAATACACTGCAGTTCCTTTCAAATTAACATTTTGCAAACATTTTCTTTTGAGTCTGAGAAACAGCTTTTCAAAATAGGTATTCTTAATTCTTAAGAGGGTTGTTGGAGTTGAATGAAGGGGATGGTCCATAATTAAATAGTGCACGCTTAGTTACGAACGGAATTCAGAGCATCCAGGCAAGGTTTGAGAAACCTCTTCATTTTCGTAAGAGAATTGCTGTAATACTTACTTAGTTTTTTTAAGATCTACAAGTTTTAAGTTTTACCACAGGTCTGGATGTGTAAAATTAATGTCTACGAGTATTTGCACGGCATTAGTGCTAATTCCCTAATTACGTCAAGTCAATCATTATTTCTTAAATATTTTTTGTAATTATTATGTTATCCTAGATAACGTGACAATCTCTTCTTGAAAACTAGCAAACTGCTACTTGATAGCTAGCATAGATCAATTAATTGTGAATAAACAAGAAAATTTTGCCATATAATAAATTCGATTCGAAAATACAAAAACGAATTCATCGGAACTGAAATAAAAAGGGTCGCAAATGGCAAGTTTTCTGACAGCTGTCAAAACGTAGTTCTACAACCAAAAGATAGACGGCGCTGGCGAGATATGGCCCACTCTTTTTCGCATTTTTCTTGTGAAAAAGCAGTTCACCTTCACTGCTTCACTTCACAGTTCGCGTTCGTTGGTGAAGTGCTTTTCCAACATTTTTTGTATCATTTTGTAGAAATTCTGATAAATTGTTATTGTTACGTTACTTACGTTATTGTTATAATTTTTTGTTAATAGTACTTGTTATTTTTATTAAAGTAAGTAAGTTCGAATAGGCTGAGTGGCCAGCCCTAGTGTCAGAGTTTATGTGCCTGGTTATTTTTATTATTAGTAATTAATTAATTAATTGCCAAGGCGCACTTACTAATTTGCGTGGAATAATGAAAGCTTAAGAAATACTATGGGCAAGTACTTTGTTATACAAACAATAACCACAAAAAACGCATGACAGATCTGATATAAATGAAATAAGGTTACTTTATAGTTTTTGACATTTTTACTTTGCTTCATTCGTCAAATATTCAGAACCACAGACAAGATAGTGAAACTGTTCAGGGCCATGTCTCTTCATCGCTGTCTATCGGATTTTTAGGAACTATATTTGTTTTTTATTGGCTGTCAGAAAATCGCCCATTGACAAAAAATTCAGCCAAACCAACCGAAGCAAGTCAACTTCTTGGTCATAACTCATTTATCGATTCAAAACAAGACTGGCCTATTCAATAAAATCCGGAACAAGACTGAAGTCTATTGATGGACGGAAACGCAAGACTAGATAGTAGAGTTTGAAAGTTACTGGTTAAAGATTACCTAACCTTACGTATAGCGTACCTAAGACTTATGCCATGCTTAGCATCTCGTAGTGTGGTAAACTGCAAACCTATTTCGAATAATATTTCGTTTCGATTGAAAACACATAAAAATGATGAACTTCGATACAGTTAGATTAAAAAAGCTAAGTAATACCTAATTAAACTCATTATCGTATAAAATGTGGGCGGAGCATTTACCATTTACAAACGAAGTATACCTATATAAGTACAAGAATTCCCAAGATTTTCCGATTCGAAAACCAACTTTTTCAACCTCCCTTTTAACTGTACGCAGAATCAACGTATATAAGTAGAATCAACGTTAGAAGTTGGTTCTTTGTCAGTGGCATTCAAGCGCGAGCACACAAATGCTTTTCTTGGGCGCTTTCACAGTTTTCTATGGAGGCAATAAGGTTCCCACGGACACAATGAGGGAAGGAGTGATGAAAAGTTGGGAATCTGGGCCGAGTTTCCGACGTGTAGGGCTGTGCTGGGGCGCATTTGTCGATAAAAGCTACTCGTACATATAATTTCTTTAAAATTTGCTAAATTTCAGTGCATGATAATGCTATCATCTGATTTAAAAAAACCGTCTCACACTCTCTCTCTCTTTTTCCTACATTTAAAAAGACCCTGGAAGAGCCTCGATTGAACTTCATTGAGTTTTTCGACTTCGATTGATATAAAATTTATAGGTTATTAAATTAAATAATGATTGAAATTGGTATAAAATGAAAAGAGTAATCAAAATTTCTTTTTCGATAAAATTATCGTAAACTCATTAATAACTTGTTTGTAATTGTTTCTTAAATTTTCAGTAATAAATATTATGAAAAGAATTATGAGATCTAATAACTTTGGTAGGAAAATAGACTGCATCAAGAGAAAATAGAAAAAAAACAATCTCAATGCATAGATCCTATGAAAATATTGACCATCCCATTCATTTTCAAGATTGTTCCTACATTCTAACGAATGCATTCAAACGTAGCGCTCGTGGCGTAGCTTGTCTAGGTGATTCTAAACGATCACCAATGTTAAGCAACGGACGGTCAGTCAGTCTTTGGGTGACCGTGAGTGGCATTTATTTCTGAGCGCTACCGCGGGTCGGATGACACGTTAAATTGTTGGTCCCGGTTGTTTGTTCTGGTTATAACAACAACCGTAAGCCATGTCAGAGACCTTCGGGCGGCACATAAACTCTGACACTAGGGCTGGCCACTCAGCCTATACGAACTTCTTACGAATGCACACGGATGCAAGAACTTATTTATCGATAACGTTTTTCCAATACGCACCCCATCCCTATTCTTAGTTATTCTCGTCACTTTCCAATTATTTTTGCGGGCTTTCTTGACTAGGTACTGAACAGTACAGTCCCATTCAAACCCTCAGTTCAAACCCGAACAAAACGCCTGCTGGGTTTAAGGAATTACCCGTTTTGTCCGCCTCCAAATGAGAGTACCGCTTAGTTTTTCCTTCCCCGACCAACTTGCGGTTAATTTATTTAATAAGTTGTTTCTGAATAGAACCTCTGCAGACCGAGGCGGGATGAATCAGACTTTTCTTTCTTCTATAAAAATCATTCTTTTTTTGAAAAGGAAACAGTGGCGGTTATTTTTTATTTTATTCTTTTGTGACAGTAGCTCGTTTCATTTTTATGAAAAGGCTTGCTAATGAAATCTTCGGGCAAATTGTGTTTTAAAAAACAAGTTATGGTATTGGTTACTAACTAGCTACATCTACATTTTATTTGAGTAATTCGTCAATGTCTCGTCGGCATCTTTGACCAAACTTTCTACTTAAGAACGAAAATCAGTCAGCACCCGCTTTCACGACCTTCACAAGTTACAAATAGAATGCGACCGTTTATTTTAACACTGGCTGCAAAAGACAACTGAAAAACTATTCGAATTGAAATTTGAATGCGAGCTAGATATTTATCATACTGAAGTGCGAACGTGATCCTCAGTTAAGTCAACGGATAAACGAACATTTTCCAAGATCGTTTGTCTTGAAACGCGCATCAAACCTTTTATTTTTTCTTCTATGCAGATTTTATTATTGACTAGCGACCCCACCGGCTTCGCACGCCTACCAAACTTAACAGGATCACCAGCTGAGTTAATTTGAAGATTGTCTGAAAATTTCATCAAAATCGCTCCAGCCATTTTGAAATCCTTCATCATCATCAGCCCGGAGACATCCACTGCTGAATAAAGCTCCCCCTTAGACCGCCACACTGTAAGACTGCCATTTCATCATCCATCGGTTGCCCGCGACTTTTACAATGACGTCGGTCCACCTAGTGGGAGGCCTTCCTACGCTGCGTTTTCCGGTTCGCGGTCGCCACTCAAGAACCTTTCTTCCCCATCGGTTGTCAGTTCTTCGAGCGATGTGGCCTGCCCATTGCTACTACAACTTGCAAACCTTGCGAGCTATGTCTGTGACTTTGGTTCTTTGGCGTTCCGGATTTTATCGCGCAAATGATGATGATGATGTATATAGAACATTACCAATTAATACTTAGTAGAAAGATTTATAGCATTTTAGTAACAACTGAGATAATAATTATGTATTATGTACTTATAGGTAACTATATAAGTATAATATTAATATATAACAGTTAGATGAGGTTCCACAGTCAAACTTTTCGCAGATGACGCCAGCGGCGGTCCGGATGTGGCAAAATCAAGTTTTTTTGTATTTCGTTGCTTATGTCTATCTGCTCTTGATGAGGGCGTTGTCATAAACTAGCCCAAAGGAAAAATACTAGGATTTGTGCCTTGTTTTAAGAATTTACGCAGCTGTTGACGGCGTGAAAATAGATTTGTAGGTTAGATAGTTGTTTACATTTTATGTTTGACAGAGCTTTAGCAAGGCAAAGAGGATTGCTGTACAGGCTAGTATGCAGTTTCTCCCTGGTAATCCAAGTCTTTAAAATGTTCTCTGCAAAAACAAAACAAAAAATAATGATATTGTCAAACGACTACGTTTACGTAAAAAAAAAATGTAAATATTCTTCTATCTTTTTACTGTCTATCTATTTCTTATTATTATAATAGATAAATGAAACGAGTGCTAAACGGACGTTTATTCAATTTAGTCAATAAATTTTATTTGAAACATGCTTCGGAAAAATGGTACACGTGTAACCTTGGTGTTCTACTTAGAGTTTTAGATATAAATAATGTAGCTCAGAAAAATATAATCCTATTACAAATGGAACGGATATCTCTGTCAAATTTACGAACGAAACTGCCAATATTTTCTCCGTCACATAACAATAACGTTCAAAATCTACTGATTCATGGCAAAGTTTCTAAATAAAAGATTTTTTTCGACAATAAAAACTGTAAATAAGTTAGCAGCTCGATCAATTGTTCTAATATTTTAAACTAAAACGTCGGAGGATAAATATGTCACAATAAAATGACCACAAAAGAAAATGTGTGTATTGGCGTGTGGTGTGATGTGCGAGCGATAAGCGGTTTAACAAATGTATTTATAGCTTATATCCATTGAGCTAATATCTATAGAGTCACAAACATGCAAAAAAATGTCCCCGCCAAAACTCGTCGCACGCTACGCATTGCGCCGACTTTATGAACGACGTGAACTACGTTAACACACAAGCGTCCAAGCATACATTGAACACTATACAAGCGACATAACGTCTAATTTCGAACGATTGTGAATTATATAATGCACGTAAAGGTATGTACAACAGCACTAGGATGTTTTTTGATTGTTTTCTCTTAGATATTGTGACTCTTTAGATATTAGCTCAATGCTTATATCTATAAACTGTCTGTCTATAAAGGTATGACCCCGTCTCCGGCTACAGTGACAAGGGACGATACTGGTTCTGTACATAAACTATGTATTCTATCAGCCAGAAAACGTCCCCTGCTGGACGATGACCTCCCCCTTAATAGGGAGGTACTGCCATAATCCCCACACTTAGCAGGCGGCTTGGGGATCGCAGAATGTTCACCACCGTTAACGGAGAGGACGCTGCGGCCTGTCCTCCGATGGGTCTGTTGCAGTTTTAGGACATACCTACCCAGGTCCAACTATGTGTTATTCTATATATATCATGGAACCAGTAGTGTCACTTGTCGCTGTCGCCTGTTGCTGCTGATTGTCGCCGGTGACAGTATCATACCTTAACCCATGCAATAATACAGCCAATTTCAAAGGCTATAAAGTCTTCGATTAAAGAAGCAAAGGATTTTGCACCAGCCGTTCGACCGGGGCACACCTAAAACTCTCCTGTGCAGCAGTTTGCATACATTTATTTTTGGCTTTACATTTCGATTCGCTTACACCTTATGAACGCAATTTGTCCATCGACAAACTCGATGAACATTTCTACAATGACCGCATGCCGATTTATGTAATAGACGTCTGGACCTATAGTGGCCGTTATATCAAACGTCATTTTGTTGTAACCACTGTAGACATTCAGATACCACAGTTTGTATCTGTTGAGGACTTTATTAGGTTCTAATTCTTAATGTATACCATCAAAATACATACCTACTTACACGGAGTAATGCAAATAAGTAAAATAAAGGTACATGATGTATTGATCGCCTTAAATAAAGGCCTAGTCTCCTAAAGTGACCAAGGAGAAAAAAATACCATACGTTAGAAAGTGAACATGTCTAATGAACATTGGGCCCTAAATAAGTTTCATGTACGAATAATAAAGGTTTTACAATGGAGTTTACCTGGGTATGTCCCAAAACTGCAACCAGACCCACCGGAGGACGGGCAGCAGCGTCCTCTTAGTTAACGGTGGTACCACTCTGCGATCCCCAAGCCGCCTGCCAAGTGTGGGGATTATGGCAAACCCTCCCTTTGGAGAGGCTTTCGTCCAGTAGTGGACGTCTAACAGGCTGATGAAGAATGGAGTTTTTCTATTCAGGTTGACAATTATTTATTGAATAACTGATACAATAAATTGTTATGCTAGGTCTACATGCATAATAGTGGCAGCAGTTAACCCGTATCGGGCATTCATAACTTTATTATCGATATCGTGGCGATCGAACCCACGCCTTACAGCTCTGAAGGCAGACATGCTACCAACTGAGCTATAAGGCAGTCTACTAAACGATCGGTCTATATATATATATATAAACTGTTTATTGTACACCAAAATAAATAATAACAGTCATGATGATCCTAAAAAAAAAGAACTTAGAACTAGTGTACCAATTGGCGGCTTTATCAGTAAAAATGATCTCTTCCAGGCAACCTTACAATGGAGCAGTGAATCGACGTGACTTAGGGCACTTTTATGCAATGAAGTGACGAGTCGAGCGAGACTTTCGCCTGGTGGTAAGCTTCACGCCTGCCCATAACAGAAGCAGTGCCAGAATTGTGAACTGTGTACAAAATACTGCGCCGTACTGCACTGCGCTCGTCACCCTGAGATATTAGACGTCAAATCTCTACATTGCAAAAGAAACTGAAATACAGTAAAACTTGAAAGTAACACTCATGCCTTGCATTTTCGGAATTCCGTTCATTAAGAAGACTTCAAATTTCTCAGGAATATCTCCAAAATATCGAGACTCGCCGTCACCTTAACTTGCGCAACGATAATAAGACGTTTGTCTGTCATCAGAACGTTTATTCCGTTCCAAACTTCACAGCCGAATAGAAGTTAATTCTGCCTTTATGACAGATTTACAGTCCCGCCTCTATTGTGTTTGTGACTTTATTATTTCATCTTCCCCTTTGTTTATTATTTCGACTTTCCTTTTTTTCTCTATTACATGACGAAAGAAAAACGCTGCACGAAAATATTTCAATAGAAAAACGTTGCACAGAAATATTTCAAAGCAATAATTCTTGTGGACGTAATTTATATCTTTATCGAGAACAGCAACAAATTAAATTGTTAAATAATAAAATTTATTATAAAATAAATTGCTCGGAATTTATTTGACAAAACTGTCGTCTAATTGCATTATTTTTTCAATAAAGTTTGCGGATAAATTTATGTGGAAGTAAAATACTGCATCGACTGATTATTGGGTTATGTTGTTGGGTTACTGATTGTTGGCTTATTCAAAGTCAAATAATTAAAAACTTAGAACCTTATCCCATACGTATGATAACAGCATAAGGTTATAAGTTAGCATAGGCATAGTGATGCTTTCACGTACATTATTTCACTCATCAGCCAGAAAACGTCCACTGCTGGACGAAGGCCTCTCGCTTAACAGGCGGCTTGGGGTTCGCAGAATGCTATCCGTTAACCTAGAGGACGCTGTTGCCCATTCTCTGGTAATAGGGTAGATGACTGATGTTTAAATCGTTGAAACCAATAGCTTTGATGAAGGGTTTAAGTAAATATAGTATGTTTATTGAAAAAAATATTTAAATCGGTTAGTAATGTTCTGATATATAATCGTTTAAAGTTTTTTTTAGAGACGACTCTGTCCCTTTCCCACAAAACAAAAAATTACGTCACGCCTTACTTGTCAGAATATAATTTATATGGCGTACTGAGAAGTGACGTCACGATTTGCTGTTTCGCCTCTCTGTCTAGCATGATATTAAAATGCTTATAAGTTGCTTATTTTTGATCAGATTTTAATTTTTTTTCATTAATCAGCTATAAAAAAAAAGTAAGTTCGTATAGGCTGAGTGGCCAGCCCTAGTGTCAGAGTTAATGTGCTGCCCGAAGGCCTCTGACATGTCTGACGGTTGTTGTCATAGAAACTAGAACAAACAACCAGCTTTAACCAATTAATCAGCTATATTTATGGGCCTCATTATAATAAGACAATAAATAAAAACCAGTCATCTAGCCTATTCTGGATGCAGTTTTTATTTTGTATTGTATCTATTAATCCAAAATGTGCAAAATGACAAAACGTGATTTACTCACATCAACTCGAGTGTTACCCGTACTTATATTCGTGATCATACTATTTTTATTTTTTCTCCTTGGTAAACTGAAAATCACGCTGACTGGTATGCCTTTAGAGAGGCAAATTTCCTGTAGGAGACTCTAATAAATCATCATCATCAGCCAGAAGACGTCCACTGATGGACGAAGGCCTCCATCTTAAGGACGTTCTTTAAGGAAGGTTACCCTTCCCCCACGCTTGGCAGGCGGCCTGTAGATCCCACAATGCTAACCGTTAACCAAGAGGACGCTGTTTTCTGTGCTCCGGTGGTTCTGGATGGAGTTTTAGGAAATACCCTGGGTAGTACTTGAGATATGTATTCTCAAGTGCTACTAGTAAATAATAGACGTAAACATGATTTTAATTATGGAAAAAATAAATTTTGTACATAAGACAATAATGAATATATTATAATAATGATTATAGTCACCGCGTTACCAACTGAGTCGAGCGGTCATAAATCATTTCACTATGTCTATCTCGCTTGCACTTGTGGGTCTTATACCCATACTGATGTGCGTAAGATGGTTATAGGCGCATATCGATAAGAATAAAACCTGACCTAGTGCGAGCGAGATAGATATAGTGAAATGATTTATGGCCGCATGACTCAGTTGGTAACGTGGTGACTATAGTTCATAATAATGGATGCAATCAAGCAATACATTATACAATAAGATTAAACTACAATGAAAACACTAAATTTAAACTTAAAACATCTAAAAGTACATTTTGATGAATAAATACAAATTGAAGATTAAAGTGAAGCGTACAGTTACCTACTTGAGTTACTGTTATCTTATGGAACTCGCAGCGGTTTCCATTTTCTTGTACAAACGTTATTATTGGCCAGGGCAGTAATGCTTGTTTCTCTTTGATTACACTCGGAATAGAATTTTTCCCTCAGATAACCTTATGATAAAATCGAGATTTGGTAAGAAAAAGAAATTAGACGATCGGTTTTTAAATTTATTTTCTCGATTTTTCTTGTGTGTTTAAACAGAAATAATCTTGATATTTTGCTAAGATACTAAAGCATAAGTCTATAACATATTGTTTAGAGGTTACAGCAGCATTAGTTCATATTTGGTTTTAATTGCAGTAAAGTTAAATATCTAGCTGGTAGCTAGTACCTGAGTAAGTTTTGTACTATTATTCTATAGTTATCTCATCATAATTATATTCAAAAATATCTTGACTTTAATAAAGTTATGTTACAATGGAGCACAATATTTTATTTTTTACTTTAACTTCTAAAACAAAACTCAAACGAATCTTTGTACAAATTATCAAGAATGTTTTGTTTGATCATTTTTACTACTACTATCTCAAACCAGTCATTAAACACTACAAAACCCTTTCTACGATTTCATTAGTGAAACATATATTCTAAAACACAGTGGGCGGCAATGTTATGTGACAATAACTATAACAACAATATTTGAGCTTTGATCTGTGCTGTCATAAAATGAAAATGACAGGATATTTAAATTTTCGGACGCGGCTGACAATTTGACGTTTTGCACAGTTGTTATTAAAATACTGGAACGTGAGGAATGACTGTCACGTGTGCAAGATTGATGGCTACAGTGTGAGAGGTTACTATGCTAATAAATACAACATTATTCTGTACAGCTTTAGATTTAACACCGGAGTGTGGTGATACAGTATTAATTTTGATGTTGAGAGTAACGATCACTGGAGAATCCGTAAGATTCGCCTCTATTTCTATAATGTACCAAATTCTTATGTAAACTCACGCAATATAGCTATAAAGATGTCAATCATAAGAATGAATCACAATAGACCAAATAGAAAATAATCAACAAAGTAGAAAGAAATGAACAAAATAAAAAAGGAAACAAAAACAAAAAATGAGATAAACAAATAAAATTGACAAGAAACCACAACATAGTATTTGGAACTTAAAAAGTAATACGATGCATTCTAGATAAATATATCAATAATAAGAATGAACCACAATAGACCAAATAGAAAAGAATCAACAAACTAGAAAGAAATAACACAATACAAAAATAAAACAACTACAAAAAAAAGATAAAAGCAAACAAAATTGAGAAAAACCCACAAAATAGTATCTGTAACTTAAAAAGTAATACGATGCTTTCTAGTTTTTAAAACAAATAATTAAATTTGAAAATGTTGCTCTAATGACTCATACACATAATTCTCTGACAATGGAAATTGTCATCACAATAACCTGAGACTAATGTTGACAAGCAATGAAACAATCGATTGACACTAGACAGGGGTCAGTAGTCTAATGCTTGAACAAACAGGACTTGTGAGCAGAGATTACAATGTAAACTGGCGAGTGTGAGGTGATTCTTTGATCTCACCGGTGCGGTGTATAGGGCTGTCACTTTCCACTTTTTTACATTTTGAACAAGCTTGTCTTAAATAACAACTGCAGTGACAATCCCACAAGAATAATTTGTATTTCTGGAATTAAAAAACTATAGGTATACCATGCCGAGTTGCTGTGTGGAAGAAACATAATGATTTTATTATTATTTTAATTTAATTTAACATTTTTATAATTTATTTTGTATGGATTATGTATTCCATCATCTTGTAGGTCAGTCGGACGTTTTGTCTTTTGGACGGCCGGTCTATCGATGCTTTTAATGGTGTTGTTATACGATAGGAATTAAATGCTATTTTAGTTTTACTATCAAAATTATTTACTTTCACAGATATATTTTTTTATATTGTAGAGAACAAAACTATATTATATTTGTATTGCAAATAATATGTAGAGTTCAAATGAATAAAAACGTATTTTTTATTATTCATAGTATGCCACTCAAGGTATAGGTAAAAGCAGAGGCAACCCTATCTACCACAGAGTAGCGCATAGATCAGAGTTTACGTTGGCATCATTCAAAATGTATGAAGTTGCTATTTACGTTTGACCAGAGCACTCATTACGGATTGTTATTGGAATAATAAAGAGAGAGGGATACACGCATCCGTCTAGCTGTGAGATCGTAACGTGCTTCCACGTATTACTCTATCTATTGCGAAATGCAATCGCTTTATTCTACCATGCGGGGTTCTGCGAACTGACACTTCTGTTGTTGTTTATTAATCTATGTTTATTTGAACTAGTTTTATGGTTGATACACTGTTTGAAATCGAAAAGTGTTTTTTTGTGAATCTCATTTACGATGATTTTTATTTGTCTCTCACCGAAGTTTATTTAGTTATTCGACTAAATATAACTTTATGACACAATAATTTATTTTAATTAATTGTCAATTTTAGCAGTCGTTACTATCAGACGTGTGTCTAGGTGTGTAATTTATGATTACTTTTATTATGGCGTAATTTTAGGTTGGCATACCTCACCGGCCTACATAAAAAATGTAAATAGCTCACAAAAATAAGTAATAAAATTTTATTGTTAGGCTCGCACACATAGATAGGCATGTCACTTAAATAGGTGTGCACACAAATCTTTTCACAAGGTGTCCTATAAACTGAGTGTCATCGCCATTTTATTTGTCAGCAGACGTACAAGCGATAAAATGAGAAAATGGAGCGAAGGGCGAACGTTAAAATGTCTTCAGGTGTCCACAGTGAATTATTGACATTAATCAGGATCGGTATTGAAAAGAGTAAATTACGAACATTTATTTATTTTCCTCTAAACTTAACTAAATTAGAGTGTATCTATCTTCTTGTCCCACGAAAATAATAGTGTTCATTTTAAATAAAATGTTAACCATGATGATTTTTAAAATGATGACATCATTAAAATGTAATTTCCGTGTTCATGGAAATATAACTATTTTAACTAGAAAACTTTGTGAAAGCGCCGTGCGTTGAAACTTAAATTTTACTGAGAAGTCGCAAAAGGCCGGTGCGACGACAAAGTGCCTTAAATTTTTTAATTGCGAACCGCCTTATGATTATTATACTGCTTTGTGCATTCACGGGCAACATGCGAGCTTTGCGGAGTAATGTGCGAGCCCTTTCGAGTGAGGTCCACGGGCTAAAAGAAAGCGAAATTAAAAATAATAACTTAGTCTCTCTCTAACTTTTTTGTTTTATAACAAGATCTGAAAAATGGAACCGTAGAGCTGCAGGGCTAGCATGCGCACCGCGAGAAAATTTTGTCGTGCCTTTATGTCGTGCGAAAACGAGACAAACTTATACAGATTCGTAGCCTTGTCCTGTTTTTAAGAATCGAGAAAATGTTCTCGCGGTGCGCATGCTAGCCCTGCAGAAGGCGTATCTTGGTGGTTTGACGTGTAACTTTGGTGTTATCAATAAACCGTTGTATTGTATTGGTTTATAGGAATATACCTAGGTGTTGAGGTGAGGTGATTATCGTACAGATTGTGCATGAAATTGTTTTGTAGCCGTGTTTGCGGAGGATATATTACGGGCATCTCAATGACTTTGGACACATAAATGATGATTTAGGCATAAACGAAAATAAAAGATCAAATTCATTTTGATTAATAATGTGGTCAAGTATAAAAACATAAAATTAATTTCTCGTGTATAAAGACTATATCAATTCCAGCCAAAAATGTAATGTAGTATTTAACTTCACGGTTGTTAAAACAGAAACCGCTTCCGCTTATAACTCGCCGCACGCTCCAAGCTTACGCTACCGTATTAGAAATTAATAGAGCTGCCTTTTTACGTACACCCTGTTTGGACCATAGACCTAACAAGTCTCTTTTGAGCTCGTACAATAATTATGAATATTACTCATTAGTGGCGTTTAAAATAATACCAGCATTTGTATAGGGATTATTGTAATTACTTAAGATTAAACAAAGATTTGCCTTAATAGCATAGTAGCATTTAAAGAAAAAATATCTAGGTATTACAGTGTTTTAATTGCAAAATAAATAAATAAATAAAAAAGTATGTTATTAAGTTCGTATAGGCTGAGTGGCCAGCCCTAGTGTCAGAGTTAATGTGCGACCCGAAGGCCTCTGTCATGGCTGACGTTAGTTGTTATAGAAACTAGAACAAACAACAGGGACCAACAATTTAACGTGTCATCCGACCCACGGTAGCCGCTCAGAAATAAATGCCTCTAACGGTCACCCATTCGAAGACTGACCGGGCCGTCCGTTGCTTAACATCGGTGATCGTTTAGAATCACTGAGACAAGCTACGCCACGAGCGCTACGCTACCCTAATAAATAAATGAATGTATTGTTTGTGATAAAGGTAGTTATAAGAAATTATGTTCGTATAAGCTAACTGTGCTAGGGCTATGTGCCGCCCGAAGGCCTCTACATTTCCATCGTACAGCATGTACAGCATGTTATATTTCGAAAAAGTATATGTTAAATCGCCTTGCGCATTATTTTTGAGTTTAATAATTCGATATAACGTTTATACTGTAAGCATAATATGTGAAAGCTTTAAATTTAACTTATCTTCGGCCGTCGTTCCGAGTTTATAAAATTTTCTGTCTTTTGTTTCAGGTAAGCTATAAATAAATAATCCCCACGCTTAGCAGGCGGCTTGGGGATTGCAAAATGCTCACCACCGTTAACCGAGAGGACGCTGCGGCGCGTCCTCCAGTAGCATTGGATGCAGTTTTAGGATTTACCCAGGTATATTCTTCAAGTAAATTATTAGAGATTCCATTTACATTCTTTAACGAATCTCTTCCGAAACTCAAAACGATATTACCAAAACACAAACACCGATACCCAATAACTATTTACTGGTAATCGATTTTATAATTCCCCAATAACCAACAGTCAAATCATTTAAAAGTTCGTAAACGACCATAATGTCTTTGAAACAGCCACTTTTAATACAATCGACGTTTAACAAGCCACATAATTTTCACGGCTTTAGTTTCAACTAACATTATCATATTCATGTCGTATGCTTACCTTCCGAAAAAGGAAATTTATTTCATCTATAAACGCGGATACTAGCGTGACAAAACCGTCGGACGAGATAAGATTCCGATAGTCAAATGTTTAGCTCCAACGGATCTCAACTCTAAAATTCGAAGATAGAGCTCAGAGTTCTTTATTTGAATTGTGAAGTGGTCAATAAAATATACAAATAAAAATATAAATAATGGTAATGGCCAGTTCACACCATAGTTGTGGCGAGTCCCACGCTTGACTGACAAAGTTCTCAGCCCACTTGATACGACGTTCACTTGTTTTAACTGAAACGCATTATTAGATTCTAATCACGGGTCGTCGAGATTGTCGTTTGGATGTTTTCCGAACCACAAGTCAGGCAATTAAAAATTAAAAGCATATTTTTTAATATAACTTTATTAATCCAGTTTTACTAATGGATGTCTTCTTTTAATTATTATTACTGGTTGAGATCAAGCTTTATTTGATCTTTATGCCGTTAAATTCTGATTTAATTGCATTCATATCAAATTATTGCGTTGGCAGAATTAGGTTCACTAGGTTTAATTACCGAGACACATAATTTTAATAGTAGTAGTACACACCCATCAAAGATTCAGATCGATTTTTAATGTGTGATGTGTAATGTGTGTGTGATATTTATTACAAGTGAAGCTTAACTATAATCTTAAACGAACTTTTAAGATATGCCATGTTCCTAATTTTACAGGACACAACGGGAGATTTTGTGCCAGGCAGTTAAAAAAAGAAGCTCATTGTTGATGGCTCTGACTTTGTGCAGACCATACGTGGCTGTCATTGGTCATTGTTAAGCTTTTATATTTTATTTCATGTGCCACATATCAAAAATGTATGCTGTTTTTGTCTGGCAAGTTTAGTCTGCGCTATCTATCGAGTTGAAAAAAAACTACTTTTTTAAAATCATGTTTGGAAAATCCCTCTTAACTTCTTTCCTTTTGGGAAATAGCATAAAACAAAAAAGTACTTGGTACACCGTGATCAGTTTCGATTTAGTTTTTTTTAATTTCTTGTAGCCATTAGTAGGATTCCGTGATTTGCGGGTAAAATATTAATTTGTTTTTGCGAGGGAAACGGATCACGGTATCGGTGGATACAACTCTCCGTGATCTGTGCCTAACTCAATCCGATCCAGGAATCCGTGGAGACAAACCCATTATGTAGGTGCGCTGTACCAACAGTGCAGCCAGCCTAACTTAACCACAGCATTACAATGGATAAGTTACCGGCCAAACCCGATTTCAGGATAAACTAGTTTTGCCTAGGCTAAACTAATTCTTCCTACATGCAATAGCATAAACTGGTATAGCCTAGGCTAAACTAGTTCATCCTAATCCCGATAGGATAAACCAGTTTAGCCTTAATTAAATTGTATTTTATTCAATTTACCTATTTATTATGTCGTTCTAGGTATTCTATAATGTTTATACTAGACCATACCAGTTTATCCTAAGAGTATGTATTTCTATCAGGAGAAACTAGTTTGACCTAGGCTAAACTGGTTTATCCTATCGGGCTTAGGACGAACTAGTTTAGTTTAGCCTAGGTTATACCAGCTTATCCTATTGCATGTAGGAATAATTAGTTTAGCCTAGGCAAAACTAGTTTATCCTGAAATCGGGTTTGGCCGGTAACAGATACATTAAAACATTAAACAATCTTAGTTAATACCACTTTACATTTACATAATCCCAGCCTGAATGCGAACTTACATAAGCGTTCAAAGGCTGTCTTTTCATATGTCCGTCTGTCTGTCTCACAATAGAGATGACAAAACAAGCGATATTTTCCCATATGGGCGCACAATACGTCTTTGTCGCGTACTCGCGTCTCTTTACAATATGGCGGACAGAAACCTGTAAGTATTGTTTTCCTGTGTTTTGTATGTATTGATGTGTTTAGGTAAGCTTGGTTCACATTAAACTGAACCCAATGGAGCCCTAGTGGAATTAATGTAATTATCTTTTTCAACAACATTTAAATTTCGACAAATTCGGTCAAAATACCCGCCATAACATAACCTTTTTCTAAACAAATTTTGACAAAATGTGCAATGTGAACGATTTAATCTTTAAATAAATGATTGAATTTGGAATTAAAAATCTAGTAAGCTATTTGGTTAGAGCATGGACCTAATACAATACAAATTTGGGCGTTTTGGCGGGAACACGGAAAAATCATGTCGTTGCGTTCTATTATTTTCTTAAACTTGTGCTCTTTCGCGAATTAATAATTAAAAATAGCGGTATTTTATTCATTGAATGTTGAATTAGATACACAAGTGTGGGTAAGTGGTATAATGTGGTGAAACATGTCTTTTCGTGTTGTTTTCAAAACTCCGTAAACGCATATAGTAAAGTCGCCACAACTTTACTTTTTTTTTTTCTTTGTTATTGGCATCGCACGTTGTGCATTCTGCCAGTGTCTAGTTTATGAATTTTCAGGTATCTTTTATTAAAATCAAGCCAAATATGTCATTAAATCACAGTCAGTCACACGAAAACAGTCATAGTCGAGTCCAAGTCATGACCTAGTAAAGTTGTGGCGACTTTACTATGAGCTTCTACGGAGTTTTGAAAACAACACGAAAAGACATGTTTTACCACATTATATCACTTGCCCACACTCGTGTATGTAATTCAACACTCAATGAATAAAACACCACCATTTTTAATCATTAATTCGCGAAAAAACACAAGTTTAAGAAAATAATAGAACGCAACGACATGATTTTTCCGTGTTCCCGCCAAAACCTCCACACCTTTAGCATTTGGGCATGAGTTAGACTCGTCTGTGACTAATTTTGTGTAACTGACTGTGATTTGATGACACTTATATATAACTTGATACTATATAATAATACAAACCTTAAAATGCATAATACTTGACACTGGCTGAATGCACAACGTGCGAAGCCAAAAACTAAGAAAATAAAATAAAATACAATTTTGGCATTATGATAGATATAGAGACGAGTCATAGAGCAGTATTTTAACCAAACTTTTATCGCAGCCTCTGCCTTTAAGGGCATCTCCCTAAGAAGTGATATAATGAAATAAAAATACCAAAAACAGGAAAAAGACAACTATAATAAATAAAAAAATACGACTTAATTGCTATCTTCGTTTGAATTATGAAACTATATTTTTAAATCCGTCACCTAAAATTGTGAGTAAATATTATGATTTTCTAAGGATTTCATCCTACTTACCGAAATTTATAAAGGAAACATAATCAGTAAAATTATCGATATAGTCTATTATGTGGATCGTACTGACAACAGACAATACTTTATTTGCAAGAAAAAACACAACCAACAGAAATTACGAAAAATAAAAAATATATTATACATGCATATAACTTAGTGTTTTGCCACAAAACGGCATGTCCAGCTCAGCATCAAAATAGTTTTCACACTTTCAAGCCTCGTAATTTTCATCATTAGCATTATCAGCCAGAAGACCTCCACTACTGGACTAAGGCTTCCCCCATAGTAGGAAGGGGTTGCCATAACGGGTTACTTGTACTTAATCTTAATTCTAGAAAAAAATATGACTGCATATTTCAGCCGCTAAGTATATGATTTAACCAATTAAATTAAACAGTACTGAATTACTTATTACACACACGTAACAGAATCATTCCTGTTTGAATTTTTAATACAACTAACCTTAGTGTTAATTTAAAATTATCTTACATCTAAACAAATTTCGTAATCAAAACCGTTACATTTATAGCTATGATTGTAGCTAATAAAACAGGATATTTACAAATTAATTTAGCATAAAAATGCAATTAAATACATGTCTGTTACAAATATATCCTCAACAATACAAATAACGCTACGAAATAACTCGTTTTATGCAACGGGGTTAATGTATTCATAAATAAAATAAAACACTATTTTACTAGCGTGTGAATTCCGCGAATTCTCGCAAAGCGCTTCACTTGTTCTCTTTTTAAGTCTGTTTAATGATTCCGCCAACGCCAGACACGACAATGCATCTCAACGGTTGACAAAAGAATGAGCGAGCGAAGCATAGACAACGAGGTTTTGTCTCAAACCATAGACAAAAGGTCTTTCATCGGAACAATACGATCTTCGCTTAATTTATCATACAGCCAGGTGAGCCAGGTTACTTTCATTCAATAATTACAATGTACCATCCAGTCTTTGTAATTGTAAGTTTGCATTGTGTGAATTAATTACACAACTACTTATTATAACTCACGCCTTTGTAATCCAAGATGGCTATAAAGTAACTCCGATTCAGCTTTTAACCTTATCTGTGGACATAAATCCAGTTGCCATTTGAGAAAAAGAAACATTAATTATGAGTTGTATCAAGTTACATGACGACAAAGCGAGATCTGGGGTAATTAGTAGCCCTGATGACGACTGCATGATAATGATAACGTATCATAAATTCAAAAATGGAATGTCTTGATATTTTTGGAAGAAACAATAGCGGCCAGTCCAAAAAAGCTTTTACAGCTAGGTTTTTTAAACATGGTAGAGTTCAGAGAAAATTGGTCATTGACAGCAATATCTTAGTTTACATTACGAGTGTTTAGTCAAGTGACATTAGTGAGATAGTTTCTTTTTTTCCGAGAATCGTTACGTGAAGGCGGGAATGAACTGGAGATTGTTTTTATAATTGTTAATTAGGCATTACGCCACCTTCCCATTAAAATAAAATGCGTTTTGTTATTACACCTTGTTCTCGGATTTTGGGAAAAGTTTGTGGTATTTTGTTCTTTAATGGTAACATTAAGTATTCAATTTGTTTAGTGCAATTAAAAATACTGTTGAGTTTTGTCGGGACTTTTTTTTATGTCAATAAGAATGATTCGTTTTTTATATGCGATGCGGTAGTCAAGACCATTTTATTTTAATATTTTTTATATGTAACTGTACTTGTAACTAACTACTACAGTATTTTATTTTATTTTTGGTGTAAAATCCAGAATTTACCAGAATTGTAATTATGCCCCTAGACTATCAAGTACCTACACAGTAGTAATTTTTGCATATTTTCTGGCAATAAAAATTACTAGCCAATGTACGAGTACCTATTTCTCCTGTTAAAAAACAATTCAAGATTTTCCAATCTATAGTCATCTATGGTTCCGTTAAAAAAATACTGGCCATTATTCGCCTGGTAAAAAAAAAGAATAAAGATGTTCCCATTTAACGCAATTTTGAAAAAAGAACGTTGAACTAAAAACTACGAGGCAAGTCGGCAGCGTCGCCGTCGCAAAGGCAAAGCGCTTGGTTGCAGCCAGTCGGAAGCTTTCAGCGCTTGAAGCGGAGAGCCGCTGTATTGCCGTTGTTTGAAGTGCCACTCGCGCGCTAATTGTTTGCGGAAAGGGTTCCTCGAGTATTGTTCTGTGAGTTTTTATGGTTAGCAAAAATAATTGTAAAAAGTTTATTCCAACTTTACAAATAGCGTAAATGGTAAAAGATCTCAAAGATCTCTAGTATTAATGATATCAAAGTAGATCAAACAATAAGCCTTTGGCTGAGCTTGGTTTATTTATCTTGGACAACTTTTCATGCTTCGGTTTTCACCACGTTCTGTTGTAAACGTAACACACGACATAATAAAAAAAAATATTAATAAAAATCGACGACATCACCCAGAAGATGATGGACGAAGGCTGGACGTAAAGGGCCAATCTTAAAATCACGAAAAAAAAAAAAACAGATATTCCATACATTTTTCCCAACGTCAATAAACTTTTAATAGGGGACAGATGTTTTTTTTGCGATTTCATGGTTGGCCCCATAGTAAAAGTTGTTCATAATGATGAGTAAGTACATAAGTACTTAGCCTTCAGTATTACTACAACTTTTTTTAACACTTTGTAATTTTTTCTGGCAATTATCTCATGCCATGTGGCCATGAAGCCATTGGCCTATCACTCGTTTCCAGCTTATCGTCGACTTCAGTGGTATCCTGTATAGTACGGCGTCTTTATATCTAGTACATAGGTATTAGAATACTATACTAGTTTGCACTTAATATTCCAAGCTCTGTTTTTTTTCGAACGCTTCTTGCTACCACTTGCGCATTTCGCAGCGGCAATTTTTCTCTAATTAAAATTATTCCGATTGTCGTGCTCACGGCAGCCGCGTTCGTTTGTTGTGGCCCGTGACGCGTGCTCTGAGAGGCCACTTGTGCCTTTTAGTGCCCGTGTTTACCCCTCGCATTCGAACTTCGAATTGTTGTTCCAACTTTGAAAGTCAGCTTTTTATTTTTTCTGGCAAGGGTTCGTTTGTTTTGATGGTGCTTTTTGACTAAGTCAGAGTTACAGTAACTTTTAACATTGCCTGGTAATCAATTTAGTGATTGGTCTTATCTGTTTTATAACGCATTCCGAGAGTTTCAGCTAGTTAAAGGTATTAAAGGTTAATGTAACAATACAAATCAAACAAACATCGCGTGTCTATGTTTCTCGCCCATCTATGCGACTGTAAGTTTCAATGATCAGGGTTTTTTACTATCAAAATATAATTTTATCAACTTCATAATTATTTATTTCTAAGTTAACGTTTTCCAAAATGCTACTAATATTCACACCAACATGACTGTCAGATTTCCGCTACGATACGTCAGTCACATCCCTAAAGAAAATTCCATAAACAAAAAATCGCTTTTGGCGCTTATCTCAAACTTCCCGCGAACACATTAGCTGGCTGGAAAAATTCACGCATATTGTGCGTGCGATAGGCGACGAAAAAAAACGAGATAACCATAGACAAATCGTGTAGCGATGACGTTGCGTTTTGGCTAATGACGTAAAAATCTGGTACAGTTACAAATTTGTGTCTATAGTTGAGTGTGGGAGCCACGATCGTATTTATCAAAGATAACTGCTAGAGTTTTTGGCTTTTCTGACCAGTCTTGAGATTTAAGAACCAGTTACCTATCTACGCTAAGTGTGCTAGGTGTTACCATCTGTATTCAATTAATCATCTCCGTTCGCTCCTTCACTATTGAGGTTCTTTAGTTAAGCTGAGCTATGTCAAACACCTAGCCTGCAAACCATTAAAAACAAAAAACCATTAAAAAAATACTTTTAATTGATCACTTTAAAGGAAAAGTTGATCATGCCTTTCATGACGATGACAAAAATGAAGAAAGAAGAGGAGGGTGCCATTGTGTCCAATCGTGTGGTTACAATACGACCACCTTACGTATAACCTTCAACGGGGAGCCACTATCGTGTTCATGACGTGTACCTTCCATAGTTTTTTAATTTTTTCTCTTGGCCACCAACTGTAGAGTTAAGTTGGCAGATACATCGTTTTGATTTTTCTCACGTTGGGGTCCTTTGATAGTGGTTTAATTGGGATTGATGATTGTTTGGCTCTATGAGTTGTTTTCGATCGTTGCGGTTGAAAGGGAAGCTTGTTAGGGAGTACTCGATAGCCACGTGCTATTGTGTAATGGGGTCTTCGTGTTTTTCTATAACGCTCTTGTAAGAATAGTTTTTTTAATCTGGGTAAGTAGGTACTTAAGGCTGCGAAAAGAGAACTGTAGCGTCAAAAAAGTGAACAAATGTTACGATTTTAAATGATGATGGATATTTCAGATTGGGATCATAGAAATTTCATCGAAATCGGTTCAGTAGTTTCGTTTTTGAGCCATTATAATTGTAAAAAGGTGTCATACAGGTAGTCAAAATTGAAGTCGGTTGAATTTTAATTTTAAATGTTGTACTTAATTATGTTCTCTTATAATTATATGTCTAGCATTTACTACGTATTTATTTTTGGCAATAAAATTATTTTTATCTTTAAATAGCAACCGTATTACTTCGTTCTGGAAAATGTTTATTTGCTGTGTAAGCTAAAAAGCACAGCAAATCAAATTCGACAATAGTAACTATCTGTCTGTAACTTCGAGCATGAAATGGCTGTGGCAAGCCAAGGCCTATCCCTCTGTAAAAAGGTGTATGGTCAATGACCATAATTATACCCTTTTTAATTTGTATGAGTTGTGAGTTTGCTTGAAAGTATGCCATGCGTGTTTACTGTTTACCTTGTCTCCCGCAAAAAGCTGTAAAAAGTGTGAAGGCAGACTATCGTCAATGGCTTCTCCATTAGTACTCGCTCTAAGGTATCTAATATTAAATATTTTCAATAGGTACTAATTATTTAACATAATATTTACCTACATAGAGTACTACATCTAGGTTTTACAATATTAATTAGATTCACTTGTAATTTCGATAAAGCGATGGGGTACCTATACTGAAAAGAAAATCATCGTTAATGTCTTGTAAACGAGCTGTTAGGACCTATTCACATTATTATAACAAAGGCCTCTCTAATAAAGGTGCTATCACACTACACAATCTCACACAAATCCTTCCAATAATAACATAATCGGAAAACATAAGCCGCTTAACGCATTATCCGACCGCGCAATCAAAACTACCCTCTTTTTCACCCCACCCAAATTTGCATATTTCTATCTCGCTCTAAGACAAGAACATGTATTATCAGGGGTTAAAATCGTAGGCATCATCAACCGTATTAGACGATCCCATTAAATAGGCACCCCCGCGCCCCTAAATAGGGGCAGAAGCTAACAGAAGGAGCTCCTTTGTTTATAAAGATAAAATCTCTTTGACAATTTTGTGCTTATTCAAATACGCTGTCCCTTGATACATAATGGCTTAATATTCAGTTGTAATGAGTAGGAGACAGAGATGGAGATACGTACGGTTTTTGCCTGCTTTTTTTTCTCAGGTAGTAATATCTCTGCCTTGAGAAATATATGGATTACTTATGTGTATTGTAAGCTTTTATTTACAAAAAAGTACTTATACTTAGTATCAGGTTTTTTTTCTTAGTTTTTGGCTTCGTATTTTGTGCAGCCAGTGTCAAGTTTTATGCATTTCCAAGTTTATATAGTATCAAGTTATATTGTATATATATATATGTTATCAAATCACAGTCGAGTCTAAGTCTAGTAAAGTTGTGGCAACTTTACTAGCATTATACATTATATATTATGTAGTTTGGCATTATACTACTTGCCTACACTCGTGCATGTAATTCAACACTCAATGAATAAAACACCCTATTTTTATCATTAATTCGCGAAAAAACACAGGTTTAAGAAAAAAATTGAATACAGCGACATGATTTTTCCGTGTTCCCTCCAAAAACTCATTCTATCAGTTATCTGGTTCCCATTATACAAGCTTTGCTTAGTTCAGGGCTAGATGGCGCTGTGTGAAATGTTCACTAATAATTATTTATTTTTGTACTTTTAGTTGGCAACATTGGGAAACTATGTGACGTAGCATGTGTTTTGGAGCACTGGTAGAATAAGCATAGGATAACTTATGTATACAGTCTTTTTGTTTTGTTAATACGGGATTTCTTAAGTTTAATTAAGTCGGATAGTCTGATTATAACTTCGATCACATCCGGTGACCTTTATCAAGAAGTAAAAACAGAGGCTGAAACGCATGCGGCCGCGTCCTGCTTTGTATAAATAAAACAAATACATCAGTTTTGTGTCAAACAAACATGTTCACAACCGACAGTTTTTTTAAATTGAATACAGCTGTCGATAATTAAAAATAAATTACATACATATAAGTATACAGGGTTAGTTCTAATCAGTTAGCATCCTTTGAGGGCAAATTCTGTACATCAAAACAAGCAACTTATACTTTGAAGCCAACATTGAAATCGCGAAAAAAGTATCAACTGTTCCATACACAAAATGTCATCGACCTCGGGCAAGATGTATGGAATAGCTGTTTTTTGTTTTGCAATTTCAATGTTGGCCCCATAGTAAAAGTTGTTTGTTTTGATGTACAGAATATGCCCTTAAAAGGATGCTAACTGATTAGAAATAACCTTGTATATAAAATTTATATTGATAAAAAATATTACTTAAGTACCTAGTACCTCCCTTGTTTTTCTTGTTCTCTTGTTCTGCTGATATTCTACTAATTTTCAATTTTTTTATTTTTATTCGCATTAATTTATTTTTCATTAATTTTTCATTTTTCTTTTGTACCTGGGCACATAACACGATAAAAAGCGTATTCTTTTCACCATTCAGAGACACAAAACAAATGCTGAATAATCATTCCCAATGCAAACACAATCTTCCCCATTCCGGGACACGAAAAACGCCGACAAACGTTCAAAATTAACAAAACAAATTACGTTCGAGTTTCAAAGCAAAACACAGAATAAATAAAGTCTCTACGTAACCGGCCCAAAATCCACAGATTAAGAACTAGGTAGTATAAAAAGCGTTGTTAGCCAGACCGATCTTTCAATTTACGCAACCGCGGAGCTGTAAAGTGTACTTTATAAAACACCTTTGATTTGGCGCGAATGCAATGTCACAGATAATAAAGAGCGCGTGTTTTTTTAAACATGGCGGTTATTTTGTAAGTTACTGTTGTCAAAGTGGCGTTTGTAGCAAGATTAAAGGGTACTTATAAAAAAACATACAAATTATAATAATGAGACAGAAAAGGGGAAGTTGTTTAATTAATACATAGAGCAACAACAAAGATTCCATTACGGGGTTTTTTTTTATTTTTTATTTATATGGCCAGTAATAATAATATTTTAAGTATTTTATAATTTGTATTGTTCTATTCATATTATATTAATTGTAAAAAACTAAAAAATATAACATATCAAATAAATATATGCATAATAATATTATAATATAGGTAATTTTTTGCACACAGCGCCATCTAGCCCCATACCAGGCAAAGTAAATAATTTTCAAAAAATATCGATTTAACAGTCATAATATAATATACTTAATATAAAATTACTATAATCTAAACTGTGTCTCATTTTGCGGGAACGACATCACATCTACCAAAGTTGTTACTAAATTATGAAAATAAATAAAAAGGGAATTGTCTTTGTAAATAAGGAAAATCCCAATATTTTGTTTCTCTTTGGTACCAATTCAAACTTCAAACGTCGCTGACTGACGATTATGAAGTGTTAATAAAGTCGCAACTTTGTTTACCGCCTGCCTCCCTCACTCTTTACATGGATGAGAGAGAGGGTAAACGAATAGAATACTGAAGCCTAAGTTAAATAAGCACCAAGCAAAGCAAACAGACAATCAGTTACAATTTTAAAGATGGAATTCGAAGTCAAGATGGCGGAGGGAGGGTAATTTGACAAACGCTTTGAAACGACTTCGAAATTCGAATTCACGTTTGAATTCAGAATGTTAATCTTTTGAAGAATTGCCGTTGATTTAGGTAATTTGTACGTTGCTTTTGTAGCTCTAACGAAATTATTTCCTTTAATGGTCGGTACTGCTGGTAAGTACAAATACCTATTTCATAAAAGGTGTTTTTTTTTTTTTATTATTATTAATAGGCTTGCGTTTGACTGCCAATTCGTCTGATGTTAAACGAAGATGCAGTCTACGATGGAGCACGCTGCCTAGAAGAAACCGATTCACTCTCGACTTGAAGACACCCAGATTATAATTATCGGGAAACACCCACTCGGGCAGCGCATTTCACTGTTTAGCAGTTCGAATAAAGGACCAAACCGTTTTGTACGTGTTTTTGGTATATCAACCATGAAACGGTGTCGCTTTTTCGAGGTCCTAGCCGTCCGATAGAAAAATGGCCAGGGGGGAAAAAGATGATCTTTTTTTTTTTTTTATAATATGAATAGAATATTCATATTAGTTATAAGGAAGTATGAAGCCACTAAATTACTTTTCTATGTTAGTGCTTATAGTCCTTTGGCTATTGGATGATCGCTGACCGAATTTAATTACCGAACATTTAATGTTTTTTTTTTTTTTTTTTCTCAAGCTATCTACTTACTGCAACTGTCAAAGAGTGTCTTAAAATCGTCACACACGGTGAGGATGCTATAATATTTCGTGTTATCTTAGAACATATTTCAATATCGCTAATAATACAAAACAAATAACGAACACGTGACGAAGATAATATAATATTTCAAAATTGAATGGCGAGCGATATTTTATCTTAACATGAAATATTATAGCATCTTCGTCGTCTGTGACAGCCTTAAATCGTGAAATGGCTGCAACAATATTTTGCACAGACTAACTCAAATGTTCATTCACCGATCAAAGTGGCAACTGAAAACTTGACAGCAATTAGGCACTCCTGAACTCAAATTGCCTCACAGAAGCCAAGATACGTGAGTGATCACGTATCGTGGCTTCTTTCACATTTCTGAATTTTGCCTATTAAATAACTTACTTGCCTGCCGTAGCAGTACCTAACTACTTATTAGCTTTGGTTATCTCACAGAATAAATAATAGTACTAGTAGTTATATTGTCAAAATAATATTTATTCTTTTTTGGAGTCTTTAAAAGCATATTGACTGTATGATCGTAAAAATTGCTGCAATTAGTAGTGGTAGAACTCTACTGCAGAGTCCGCAGTGACGCAGTGGGGAAGTACCACACCTATGCCAGTTATTCAACCGCCAAGCAGTATTGTGTTCCAGTTTGAAGGGCAATATTACCAGGGAAATTCCTGGGTACCTATGAAGAGATTTAACATCTGATATCTCAGGGTGACGAGCGCAGTGCAGTTCGGCGCAGGATTGTGTTCGCACGTTCACAATTCTGGCACTTCTACTGTTAGTGGCAGACGTGACGCTTACCACCAGTTGAATGTCTTGCTCGTCTCGTCACTTGACCGTATAAAAAATATTGTACCTAACAGCTCGCTAGCGTTTCTCCCATTCGATACAGTTTGGCGCCCAACATGGTGTTCATTTTCTTAATGCAAAACAATCTCATTTGCCCGTTGTCATTCTCATTCTCTCTCATTTGTTTTTTTGGTAAATTCATAATCTTTATTCCTTATAATATTTTCATTATTCTTCATAAAAGTATCTTTCATCGGTCGAACAACAAATTAATCCGATAAGTCAGTCGACACTGTGCGCGCACATGGCACTCTTTAGGCACAAAGATATTAACCTTTTCCTATCAACAATGCTCGAGAAAACCAAATATTTATAAAACCGAGAAATGCCGAAAAGTATCAAGAATAGAAACAGTTACAATTAGAATAAACAATTGTACGATTACAATATAATTATGTACAGAGTGGCTCGTACCGCACACTTAACGGAATAACAAACATCGGGACCTGTTTAGTGTTAACACTGATTTGTAAATACTTTTTCAATCTGAAACAGTGGGCTTTGTCTATTCAACATTCTGATAGGCGATAAAACACAATGATCTATCTGTGAATGATTCTGGAGCGAGTGTCTGGCGTGAATCATTCGATTTGTGAATCTTCATTCGATTTTAAAGTGATATTTAGAATCGAGATCGTTGGGATCTTAGAAAAATCCTATTGATGTGTGTGAGTCAGTTATTAGAAGAACATTTGAGAGTTTTGTTGAATATCAAAATAGCCTTCTAATAAAAAATATTGAACTATTTTAAATCTTATTTTTACTAGCACAATTGTTACAAATATTAATTATAATATACAATTGGTGAAATAACAATTATTGTATTATACATAAACTTTCTAAAGAAAGTGTGTACTTAAATCATTAAATATAAATTAAAAGCAACTAATTCATCTCGTTAAGATAATGTTTGCAAAGACATCTTAACTTTTTATGTCTCGTAAAATACTCATATAAGTTATCGTTGCAGATTTTAATTCTTTTTTACTCCAAAACAAATAATTTGTTGCTTCTCAAGTGCAATAAACACCAGTTATCTTAATTTGAATCTCAATAAAAATCGTTATTTGTCCGCCATTTTAAAAATGTCTCAAAATGGCGGGTGTCGCTTCAAAGTCGTCCCCTTTCTTCCGTCACCACAGATTATAATAACATCTCGGCGCTCTTTATACTTTAGAGAACTCTTTTAAAAAGTAAGTTTATTACTAGTCAGATCAGGAATTTCAATACCGCATCCTGTGCGTAGTCTTTGATGTAACTGCAACGGTATTAACAACTCTATGGTTTGATCTTAAAGTCGAATTTAGAATAAGTTTTTAATACTTACGTCTTTTTGTGAGGTGCGACATTTCTGATTTGCATTGAGTGTAAATTGTGATATTTGAATTGGCAAACGCAAATATGATAATGATGAAAACACAAAATAGTAAATTCGTTTGTGAAATTTATATTTTTAATCATTCTTGTTTTATTTATACGGAAATGTTCACGTATATTTTTACTATCTCGAACATTAAACTTTCGTGTAATAGTAAATTAAAATAAAAAATACAGTAGTTCCGCAAACCTGACAACGACAAAAAACTCTATGAAATTGTACCAAATTATGCCAAGTCTTCTCTATATTTGTTGAAAAATAACCTGAAAAATACGACCCCGGGCCCTGTTTTATAAAACTACATGTACACGTTTACAATTGTACTAGCTTCTTGTACCAGTAACTACAAGTTACCAGTTATAGGTAGATGGTTTGTCTTTAACTTATGTACAAGTGCTTGCACTTGCAGTTTGTACACTGGTTGTCTTGTAGCTTTAGAAAACGCCGTACTCAATATTTTTTGCGGTGTTGCCAGTTTTTCACTACAAGTACAAGACTTGTAGCTTTATAAAGCCCTGTACGCACGTATAGGTAATAAAAATCATAATAGTATCTCTTTTTTGAATATTTTTGTATGAAGTGATTCAACACTTATGGTATTTCTATGTTTTTTAAAGCTTATGAACAGGAACAGGAAGAAAAATTATGACCTCCGGCAAGACTCGAACCTGCATACGAGCAGTCTCTATGGGTTTCCGTCCCAACTGTTTTGCCAATAAGCTACATAAGTCTCTGCCTTAGATGCCGAATTTCCCAACCTGTTATAAGCTACCAACTAAAGCGTTGGTGGCGCAATAATATCTGACCAATGAGCTCTTTGGAGTTTATGTACGGATATTCTTACCACTGGATTTTCGGTGAAGGAAAACATCGTGAGGAAACCTTCATAGTGCACACTTCCGGAGACGAAATTCAATGGCGTAGGTAGGTCTGTTGTTTATCTTTGTTATTGGCATCGCACGTTGTGCATTCTGCCACAGTCAAGTATTATAAAAAATCTTCAAGTTTATGTAGTATTATCAAGTCAAATATGTCATGAAGTCAGTTAGTCACACGAAATTAGTTAAAGTCGAGTTCAAGTCATGCCATAGTAGTTGTGGCGACTTTACTGTGAGCGTTCACGGAGTTTTGAAAACAACACAAAAAACATGTTTCACCACATTATATCACTTGCCCACGCTCGTGCATGTAATCCACACTCAATGAATAAAACACCACCATTTTTTATCATTAAATCGCGAAAAAACACTAGTTTGAGAAAATAATAGAATGCAGCGACATGATTTTTCCGTGTTCCCGCCAAAACTCCTAAAAGTAGGTATGTATAGGCCAGCAGTAGACTTAAAAAAAGGCGTAGATACGCAAGTAAAATGTATGAAAACATACATCAATTATTTCGTTAAGCCCAGATAATTGTATTGACAGCCAAAACCAAAAGCACAATCCATCAATGCGGTCCGATAGACCCATTCACTGGATTATCGGCAATCTGCATAGAAGCAACATTCGGATACAAAGGGCATTGAACACCAGTGAACTGGACATAGCATCGGCAATTGTCATTACTTTAGGGGTTAAAGTTTGAATAGGTAGTGATAGATTGCTATATTAAGGTTTGCCGTCAGCAGTACGCTCGCTCGCTGATTACCATATTATAAGTATTGATAATTTGCATGAAGTGTTTCCACCCTTTGGGTCTTTGTAGTGGTAGGACTCTACTGCAGAGTCCGCCTGGGGAAGTACCACACCTTTGCCAGTTATTCAACCACCAAGCAGTAGTGTGCAAGAATTCCTGTGTTCCGGTTTGAAGGGCAATGTTACCAGATAAATTACTGGGTATGACGCGATTTAACATCTAATATCTCAGGGTGACGAGCGCAGTGTAGTGCGGCGCAGGATTGTGTTCGCAAGTTCACAATTCTGGCACTGGTACTGTTAGTGGCAGGTGTGATGCTTACCACCAGGCAAACGTCTTGCTCGTCTCGTCAATAGATTGTAAAAAAAAACGTCATCAGCCATAAAACGTCCACTGTTGAACGAAGGCTTCCTAAATAGAGGGGTGTTGCTTGGCAGGCGGCTTGAGGATCGCAGAATGCTTACCACCGTTACCGAGCAGGATGCTGCTGCCCGTTTTCCGGTGGTTCACGTTGGGTATTTCTATGTTTTTAATGCATAAAAAGTAAGAAAAAATATGACCTCTGGCAGGACTAGAACCTGCATACGGGCAATCTCAGGCTTTCCGTCCCAGCTGCTTTGCCAATCAAGCTACAGAAGTGTCTGTCTGCCTTACCTGTCAAAATTATCAAACTGTTTTATGCTAATCGATTAAAGCGTCAGAGCTCATAATTTTTCTTACTATCTATGCATTAAAAAACATAATAAGTGTACTAGTCGTTCTGCAAACAATAGACCTCGCGAACTGAGACCTCACGATTTTATATCTTGACAACCCTTTGACGGATTTTGCATATATTGGAAATTCTTGTTTATAATTGAGTACTGAATACTTTCGGAAATTGTTATTTTAGTTCCTCAAAAATTACTTTAATTAAATAATTATAATAAATTATTATTATTTAATAGTTAATTATAATTTTTATTTATTTATGATACTATTGCGATAAGATGGTTTTTATAAACGAGTAGACGAATCTAAGCCCGAAACGAAGTCGAGAGCTTACCATAGTCACGACTTTGTAAAAACCAATTCCGCACGTGTGTCATACAAAATTTTGCGAGAACACAGTACAATAGATACATAATGATAATAAAACAGTATAAACTCTAATAACATTTTCTATAAAATATTTATAACTGCTAAATTATTACTAGCTACGCCTTGCTGTTTCTATACCCTTATATATAGTACATGTATTAGACGAAACGAAAAATAGAACAAATTCCATTCAAACACTCCGGTTGAAAAAAATCTCTAACAAAAAGCAATTTTCTTCTGTTCCCACTCACTTCGTTATTTCCGTTCAGTAGCATCTAATTAATCATCTTCATAATAGAGCTTCCGTTTCTAAAACCATAAAAAAACATCTTAAATATAAAATATCAAAGACAAATAACGTCATTATCTCGAAACAGACATCAAAGAAACGTCGATACCGAATACAGGCTATCTCCTTTATAATTCATAATGGGTCTACGGGAAAAAGAAAAAAAGAAACAAATTAATTTTCCTGATCCCGATCTCCTTTTGTAACATTGAATCTCTTTGATAGCTTTCTTTTTGGCCGTTCGTACACGGGCACGTAAGACAGCAGCGGCTTGGAGTACGCACGAATCGTAGGTCTTACATCGTTGTTCCTGACATTCCAGTTGACCTATGAATACATAAACGTATAAACCACATAAATATGAATTATCTGTGTACATTTCCATTTAATTTATAATCCGTGCGATAATTAAATCTTATGTGACTTATAAGACGCATCTAAAATAATCACGCGTTGCCGGCAAACGCCATTCGGTTTGTTTTGGCGTATGCGGTATTGCCAATAGCGAAATAGAATGTACATGCCCTTTCTTGCATTTAGATTGACTTTTTGTTTGGGCTATGACATTTTCAAGTTGTACGACTGAAAACGACACAAAAGCGACGTTAATAAAAAGTTCTTCGAATTGAAGACGCCATTTTTTTGAAATTTGGTTTCGGTATACGTCACGAACGCCTAATCTCGATGATTCGTTATGCGCTGTAGCATTTCACGCATACATCAGAGCATGACATAAGTAGCAGCTGAAAGCGTCTGAGTCACCTTACTTCTGGACACACGCATTGCGAGAGCGTTCACCTTATGTACGAACAGCCACACAATAATTTTATGCAAGTGGTCAGCGAATACTGAATAGGAGATCCCTTTTTAATCTTAAAATTATTTCCCGAAACTCTTGAATCGAGATTTCTTTGGGGAACGTTTTTAAATGAAATTTAATGGGAATGATAGATACCTATTATGTAAGTAAGTAAATTGATTTCTTAACAAACGCGCATACGAGGTTAAATTGGAATATAAAAGAAATAATACTCGAGTACTTATTATGTACCTACCTAGATTATGACAAACAAAATCCTGAGCGTACCGAGGGTTTCAAAGGTACGAGACGCAGAATAACTTTGCTGCCAAGCGAATCACACAAGTTTTCACCTCAGTGAGGAAAATGCTAGTTTTTTTTCATGCAGTCTTCTTACTAGCCAATGCCATTATTCTAAAAATGATGTTGGCGCACTGACATGAAATAAGTATACTTATGCTTTTTTTTCCCTTAGTTTTTGGCATCGCAAGTTGTGCATTCTGCCAGTGTCAGGTTAATGAATTTTCAAGTATTTTTATTCAAATCAAGTCTAATATGTCTTGAATCACAGTCAGTCACACAAAATTTGTCGTAGTCGAGTCCAAGTCATGCCCTAGTCAAGTTGTGGCGACTTTACTATGAGCTTCTACGGAGTTTTGAAAACAACACGAAAAGACACGTTTCACCACATTATATCACTTGCCCACGCTCGTACATGTAATTCAACACTCAATGAATAAAACACCACCATTTTAAATCATTAATTCACGAAAAAACACAAGTTTAAAATGCATTTGCCTACTTATGCATTTTCAGTGGACTAGCGGTATAGATAATTATTGAATAGAAAGGTTCGGATTTTAAAAACTCTTTCCACGCTAGCGGACAAAATGCACTTCTGCACTCGCTCACTTTTTTTAAATCAGATTTCGAATGATAAACAGAATCTTTCCGAGCTTGTGCTATTATTTATTCTGTGCTTGTGTTGGTCGTTTTGAGTATCTTAAGTAGTTAAAATAACCCTGCATACTGATTGTTTCTGTAAATGCTTATAGTGTGCAGCATTGACTGAGAAGGAAGCTCTTAAAGTCTTTATTTACTCTAGTGCATCTGCTTTGATTCTGTTCAGGGGAACTATTTTTACCCGCTGTTATTCTGAAGTGAAAACGGAAAAGTTTCGATTGGCTATCAGCGAGTCCATTCCATGTCCATTACATTGTTTTAGGGTTGTTTAAACAACAGTGTAGGTTAAGAGCTGGTGTAGGAGAACATTTTGATGCGATGATTTTTGTTACTCATGTAAGCGACGGAGATCAAGGAATGGACGGGCCCAGCGCTTGCAAATCGATCAAAATTAACAAGACAACACAATCAAGCATACCTAGCTAAAAGTATTTATATAACATTTGCCGGAAAATAGAGATAGCGAATCTAATTACTGCATGACCAAATGAGAACACATGTACATGTATTAGAAGTTTGTATTGTCGTATCGTACGGCTCGTATGTCGCAACTAAAGGCAGAATATGACTGAAGCGAGTGGAGAGCCGGCGCTCAACATACAGTCTTCAAAATCCGTGCGCTTATTTCCCGTCCATTCATCTTATCATTGTCGCTGCATGTAAGTATATTAAAATGTAGTAAATCTGAAATGATAGTATTAGAAACAGTATGACTACTAAAAAGTGGTATAATTAATTGGGTGGGTTGGTTGGTTGGTTTTAGGTTAAGTTGTTGTATTGCGAACTCGGTATATTATTTCAAATAAAATTTTAAACAATGAATGATACTTTAAAATGTTTTAAATGCTCAAGATATGAAATTGGCTAGACCAAGCTATAGGCTACTATTTTATCTTGTCGTACGATTTATATCAATAAGTAAGTAAGTTCGTATAGGCTGAGTGGCCAGCCCTAGTGTCAGAGTTAATGTGCCGCCCGAAGGCCTCTGACATGGCTGTTATAGAAACTTGAACAAACAACCGGGACCAACAATTTAACGTGTCATCCGACCCACGGTAGCGCTCAGAAATAAATGCCACTCACGGTCACCCATCTGAAGACTGACCGGGCCGTCCGTTGCTTAACATCGGTGATCGTTTAGAATCACCTAGACAAGCTACGCCACGAGCGCTACGTAGAATGTAGATCTATCAATGTAGATATGTAATTTATCTAAGAATTCCAACAAAATAGTAAATGAAGATGTAGGTAGTTACACGTTTAATTCTTGTTTATCTCTCCTTTGTTTTTTTTAATATTTGTTAGAAAATCCGCCGCATGGTTAGTTAATTTTAGAAAATATATGGTAACCCAAATTCTTTTAAATTAACCACCTGCCCTAAAATAAAATTGTACATAATACTCAATGAATTGATTTCTAATAGAACGACCTATTATGGATTAAAAATACCAAGATGATGCGATACTTTGCTTTGAGCTCAGTTGGTAGCATGTCTGCCTTTAAAGCTGTAGGGCGGGGGTTCGATCCCCAACCAGAGCAAACATTTATGTGACGAACATAAATGTTTGTTCTGTGTCTGGATATAGTATGTATTTTATGAATGTATTTACAAAAAAAATTAAGTATATAAGTATTCTATCAGCTATCTAGTTTCTATATTACAAGCTTTCCTTAATTTAGGGCTAGATGGCGCTGTGTGAAAAATGTTCACCGATTATTTAGGGTTGGTTAGTAATAAAATCTCATTTGACACCCTTCGTGTACCGAATTCTAGAAATAAAGTTATATTCTAGCTAGGCCACTGGCTCTCAGCCCATAAGGCGTGACGCACACTCAGTCGCTCGCAGATTGACGGCTGCCAATCACTCGGGTTTTGACTAATCATTGTTTTTAGGCCTCTCGGGAGAGCTGCAGAATCGGTGCGCCACATTAAAATCATTTTATAAAGTGCGTCTGTGCTAAAAGAAGCGTGAGTCTGCATTTTATAGGTTAGGTACCTTATTAAAATTTTGTAACATGAGTGTAGTATGCAATCAGCAATCCATCCAAGTTTTATTTATTAATTTATTTTTAAATGCACTTTCAATACAAATTACTTATTAAAATGTAAAAAACCTTATACATTTTACTGTTCCACTATTCATTACAATTAAAGATATGTCGGTGACATAGCTCGCAGGGTTTGCAAGTTGAAGTGTCCACATCGCTCGAAGAACTGATAACAGATGGGGATGAAAGGTGTGGCGACTACGAACCGAAAGACGCAGCGTAGTAGGCCTCCCACTAGGTGGACCGGCGACATTGTAAAAGTCGCGGGCAACCGTTGGATGTAAATGACAGGTTATCGTACAGTGTTGCGGTCTAAAGGAGAGGCATTCGTTCAGCAGTGGACGTCTCCAGGCTGATCATGATTCCACTATTATATATTTTCTGCGATAATATCACTCACACTATATATTCTATTCCGATTACATTCATAAAATTTGGAAAAAACTGAAATAAATAGTTTTGCACAAATAGTTCACTGCTCTGATTTAATCAATTAACATCAAAGTTCCCGACCTCAAATATTCTTGTCAACGATGTAATAACTGAAAAAACTAATTTGAAATTCTTTGAAATGTTTATTATTTTTGCTCCGAGCCATGAAACAAGCGTTGTAATTATTATGATTAATTACTAAGATGAAAAGTGGGCATTACGTAAGATTAGATGTGAGATTTTGTTTAGTATTTCTTGGAATTCATAATTAAAGTGGGACATTGTTGTTTTAATGTCGGACTCCGAAGTTTTAGATAGGCTTTTAAAACACAAGTAAGCATTTCTCATCAGACTGACAATCAAACTAATTAAACAAATACGCCTATGATAAAAACAAAACTACTAGGGGGCGTCCATAAAATACGTGAGATGTTTAAGGGGGGGAGGGGGTCGAGTCAAATCTCATCTAATCCTACGTTGGAGAGAGGGGGGTCTCGGCAAATATCACGCAATTTTATTCTGATTGAACAAAAAAAAAATATACTTTTTTTGCAATATTTTTTTTCTTTTTACAATAACAATCCAACGCGTTTACGTAAGAAACCCACATTTTGAAAAATCTCACGTGAGATCGGGGGATGGGGGAGGGGGTTGAATAAAATCTCACGACATCTCACTAGAGGGGGAGGGAGGGACAGAAAATTAAAAAAACACCTCACGTAATTTATGGACGCCCCCCTATGAATACACCCATTTTAAAAACTAAACTGATATTAAAGTTTAACTAAACATTATACTACACAGTATGTTAAAAACTAAACTACATTTATTACTCCGAGCATGTGGCCGAGATGTATGAAAATACCGTTACTATTATAATGCTTGAGAATATTCGAGAATATTCTGAGATCTGTTTAGAATATTATATAGAATAGCCTTAGACTCGCCTTAGATCAAATATACTACTATACTCGTAGATACACAGTCTCTATGAAAATCAAATCTCAAAAGTAGCCTCACGCCAATGCTTACTTATACAGAAATAATATCTCTCCAGCTTATATGAAAACTACACAAGCGGTCCACAAGCACACGTGACCGAGAGCAAAACGAGGCATAACACTATTTATGCCTTGTTTAGGCGGTGCCGTTTTCGAGCGACGATCGGAGATCTAACCTATATTTCATCGCACGGAATAGCAGATATTTTTCCTCTAAATACAGGATTGGCCCCACAGTAAAAAAAATATGTAAAAAATTATGAGCTCCTTTCGGCTTAGTAATACCAAAACGCGTAACCGTGTAAATGATCGGTGACGGTTAGTAGATTTAGCTTTAGCACTTTTTTAAGTGCTTAAAAGCCAAAGCTTTTTTGGTATACAAAAAAGTTTTCATTATTTTGGTTAAATATAAATATGCAAAATGCAGTCATTAGCTCTTGCACACAACTTCTGTCTACTACGTGAGCTTAGGGATTTAATTACTCTGTATCATGCTTAAATAAATTACCTAGGTATATAATTGTATTCGTTTGTTCGTATTTTGTATGAAGGTGTGAGCTATGAGTCAAAGATTTCCGAACCTAAAAGACAACACTCAAAAATAATAATCGACGCAAAATCCCAACAATTTCAGAACCACAAAGGCGGGGATGTCTTGAGAGCAAGCGCTCAGCTGCATCCTCGTTAGGCAGGCAGGCTTGTTACCCGGCCCTTTACCCGGATAAAGCGGGTTAACCTACCATGAGCTAAACTATACTTATCCACTATAACTATAATAAGCCTACGTTCTTGAGAACTACAGTCTAGTGTATAACTTTATAATAATATATGTGGCATCTAACTTATTCAGTTAAAAAAACCAAAATCATTCGTTCCTATAACGAAAGATTAGCCTTTTTTAATTTTCAAACACTTTCAGAGCGTCGAATTAAATTAGATTTATTTTTTGTTTATAAATTACTGCACAATGATATAAGTAAACTGTTCAAATCAAAGACTATAAACCCTGTTGACTGATCATCCGACTTCCGTCCAACCTGAGGGTCTAGACAAGAACCACTTTCTGTTAGCGTTAACGCCTGCGGAAAGATTAAAATGTACGAAAAATCACGTGACATTTCTCAAGCTAATGTCATTTTCATACAATTTTATCTTTCCGCAGAATGTATGAAAATCACGTGACATTTCTCAAGCTAATGTCATTTTCATACATTTTTATCTTTCCGCAGAATGTATGAAAATCACGTAACATTTCTCAAGCTAATGTCATTTTCATACAATTTTATCTTTCCGCAGAATGTATGAAAATCACGTAACATTTTTCAAGCTAATGTCATTTTCATACAATTTTATCTTTCCGCAGAATGTATGAAAATCACGTGACATTTCTCAAGCTAATGTCATTTTCATACAATTTTATCTTTCCGCAGAATGTATGAAAATCACGTGACATTTCTCAAGCTAACGTCATTTTCATACAATTTTATCTTTCCGCAGGCGTTAACGCTAACAGAAAGTGGTTCTTGTCTAGACCCTCTGGTTAGTTGAGGTTATTTGATAATTACTTACTAGATATTTATAACATTGTTTGTCTTTAGCTGTGTCGATTCCGTATTAAAAAAAAGTTATTCCATTGGACTCCTTTATTTAAAACAAGCTGCGCTCTATGATTTCACCCGCGTGCTGTTGATAACTTTATGTGATTTCGGGAAATAAGGTTTCCATTCCGAGTTTTGTCCAAATCCGTTCAGCCGTTTTGGCGTGAAAATGCAACTAACAAACAAACAGTAAACACATACACACATACCGACAAACTTTCATATTTATAATATAGAGTTTATCCTTCGGTTGGTATCTATAATTATTTATTTAGATTAGTTTAGTAAGACAGGTTATGTACTAATTTCGTATAACAATTACTATACACTACATTTTTTTATTAATGTCTGATACTTTAAGGGGCCATATCTGTACTCATCATTATGAACAACTTTTCCTATAGTTAACAACCCTGAAAACGTGGAAAAAAAATCAGCTGTTCCATACAAAAAGTTCATTGACCTTGAACAAAATGTATGGAACAGCTGATTTTTAAGAAACTTAATACTTAGTAAATATCTACGGCAAAACGTCATAGTTTTAATTTAAAGGTACTATTTGGATATTATTTACAAAATGTATTAAATTATAGCTTCTTTTAGAATAGCTTTGTATCTCGCAGTGGACACTATACCTAACGGAGAATCCAAGCAGGATACCCGGATAAGCAACTTGCTCTTGCTTGTTACACCCATCCGGATGGTTAGCCTGAACCCGCTCGAGTCTCCTCCAATTATATCCGACTCAAACTGCCTGGAACCAGTTGCAACTTTTAATATTTTGAACCATAGAACAAACCTTGGACAGTACTGAAAAAATGTCCAAGTTTAAAATGGAATTGAAAAGCTTTTTTGTGGAAATCTCATCTTGGTACTCCCTAACAAAACAATCTAATATTTCATCGATCGGTATTACCTACCTAATAAATAAATAATAGTGTACAAAACCCCATTCATCATTACTTTCTTCCAGCAATGGACGTCTTCTGGCTGATGATGATGATGAGTGTACAAAAATATATAATCTACCTACCAGCTGATTTCCCAATAGACAAATCAATGTGTCAACATCAAAATCAACAGCCGGAAGACGTCCACTGCTGGACAAAGGCCTCCCCCTTAGTAGGGAGGGGTTGCCAAAATCCCCACGCTTGGCAGGCAGCTTGAGGATCGCAGTATGCCCACCACCGTTAGGTAACTAAAAGGATGCTGCTGTCTTTCCTCTGGCGGTTCTGGATGCAGTTTTAGGACATACCCAGGTCCCATACATACATAAACAGGTACATTAATGTGTAAATATATACAATCCAAATTGCTTAATAGGTACATTAACAATGTGGTCGATTCTGGCGGTTTTAGTTGACAGTTCTAAACTAACTAAAATATTGCTGTCACTTTTTTACTAGGCATGCTAGCTAAGGACAGCAATACTTTAGTTAGCTTAGAACTGTCAACTAAAACCGCCAGAATCGACCACAATGTAGTTTTATAATTTCTAATGAGCTCTCTTCCCGAGTGTGATCAAACGGAAAAAATACGAATCTCTTTTTTTACTATAGACCTAAAATCTGAATCGAGTTTGATAAAAGTTAAGCGTTATCTGGAGTATTTAGTATTATTATCTGAAAACGGATAACTACTTAAAAAAATCGACGATGGAGTTTGATATTTAAACTAACACAGGCAATTCGATTTCTAACTCATAATCCTAATCTTTTCAACATTAAAAGAAATACTATTTTCTATTTTTGCCGCACTATTTCCCCCAAGATTAAGGCGGGCGTCCATTAGCTACAAAAGGACAGGTGTTGAGTGTGCGGTAAGCTTTATTAATCTTTTCTTTTTCACTGAGGTTTCGCACTTGTGTGGAATCACTATTGACGGACAAAGCTCTTATGTAATACATTTTTGATGCGAGTTCGGGGTGGTACTTATTTTGTAAGGTTGCGTACAACATTAAAAGATTATGTGGGAAGCTTAAAGATTTCTTTTGCGCACAGAGGTGGTAATACATAATCAAGAAAATTAAAAAATATTTTATCTCGGTAGGTAATTGTTATTAAGTTATCTGCATTCTTTAAAACGTGACCCTAGTACCACAGAATAAATAATAGAACTACGAAGTTACTATGTACTATGTTAGTACTATTTCTTATATAACTAGTTTAGTGTCGCGGCGACTGTATGTCTTACCTATGATGGCATATATATCTTTTGTACTATTTATATGGAAGCCAATGGAAATTATCACAGAATGTAGGTATGCGTAATTATGGCAGAATACTTGTCAAATGACACATAGTTTGCAAAACCATGATAATTAACAAACACATAGTAAGTAGGACAAAGGACTTTTTCCGCAAAAATTATAAATGCGAAAGTAACTCTGTCTCTTTAAATCTGTTCAATACATTTTCATGACTAAACGGCTTAACCAATTCTGAAAAAAACTTAGCATCACAAAAAATGGTCATAGGCTATGCTTTTCCCGCTTTTTTCCTCTGGAAATCGCGAGACGGTAAAACTGCAAAACACTGGTCGTTTTTCAAAAATCATTAAGAAAAGTAAAAATAAACAAAAGAGGTAAGAAATGAAAAACCCTGCATTATCTGGGCGGATTTCTTGAAAGTTGTCCGCCAAAAATTACCATGTCCTACGACTTCTGACTTGATTTATGACCAATGCATTGCTTCAAAGCACGTTTTTGTTTAATGTAGCGAAAGATTAACTATTAAACTGATCACAATTGCTTTAAAAATAGCTGTTTTATCTAAATTGGAATAAAAAAGTAGGAAAAGAGGAATAAAAACATAGCAAATTTCGAGTGTCCACCCCCTGTTTGTGATGTTTCATGAGGTTTTTTTTATTGTTGTCCTAGTCTTTGGTACTGATTTGATTGATTTTTGAAAAGATCGTATGTCACCGATGTTAGATTCAACCTCATCACAAGACTGCTAGAGTTTAAAATATAAATAAATTACAAGTTAATGCTGTCTTTAAAATTCGTTCATGCGGAAATTCCTCAACCCGTCACGGCGTGTTTGACCAAGTTCGAATGAAAAAGCTACCAATAAAAGGTTTTATTACGATAAATGGCAACATTCTTATCCCATACACAGCCGCCGTTTTGTTTTGTGAGATCAGTCTAGCCAGAAAACTGTCCGAAGAGGTGGTCCCCGTCACGCGTCGTAAATTTTGGTTCCTATACGAACGGGCGTTTTTGGAGGTAATATTACACTTTGACGTTAAGTTTATGTAGTTATATGTCGTACGTTATTTATATTTAGAAGTAGTAGTAGTAGTTTGTTCAAAATTTGCTTTGATGTATGTGTAATTTTTATTTGATTCCCGACCGGCAGGGATACGTCACATCCATTACGCGACGTGTTGTACATGGGATCGCAAAACGTGACGTATTGGAATTCATAGGCAGGGTGTACAATGTTAGTGACTAACATTGCGCATTGGAATTTAATAATAATAAAACTGGTTTCATGAATGAAGAAACGGTTTTTGTCTGTCTGTTTTGGCGTGACAAATCTTATACTATATTTTAAAGTTTTGTTAGATAAGGTCAATTAACTAATACCTAGTTGCAGTCAAAGTCTAGCATAGTAAGTCATGGTCAAATCTAGGTCAATCCACATAAGTGGTGAAAACTTAACTAAAGCCTTCCATGGACTTTTAGAAACAACACGATAAGACTTTAGACTTTTCACTTTACAACTTTTTCAGATACCAATGTGTAGAAATCTGAAAATATAAATTCACCCTTAAGTCCCCAATCAGCTATTGCTATTTTTATAGCTGAATGAGAACTCAGAACTTCTTTTCTTTTTTTTTCATACTTTGCTTACTACAATTTTTATTTACATTATTTTAGACTTGCAAAATGGCTTTGACTTTTTCTTGTCATCTTTGCAAGACTCGCTAACCGTTTATACTTCATAGAATGGTTAAATGCATGGTTTGCAAAAATTGGCTGTTCTTTTCGTGTAGCGGAACAACATTTTTTGATTACGTTTGTCCTATTTGTTTATCGCAAGAATAATTCCTATTTTCTGTAAAAACTTTTTGAAAAAATAATTGTATAACAATTGTATTATTGATTTTTTCGAACCTACTTTATTCGATATATACTTAATTTTGTTGGTTTTTTCGTCCACTTATACTAATGCTTTTGGTGTATTTTTTTCGTATACATTCTTAGATATTTTACAAGTTTTAATGCTACTTGGAGACAGAAAAGGTGTGTTTTTGTTGTTTAGAAGAATATATATATCTCACTAAGTTTTTAAGTTTTCATTTTATTAGTCAAGTATGTTCTTGCACAGCTAGAACTAATATTTTTTAAGTACCTACCACAAAATTGATAGGTGTGGTTAGGAGTGTTTTTGTTGCCCTATTTGTGATGCAATGTAGACAATGCTTTATAGTTCATATACGACACGGCTCTTTCCATTACTGTGACGTGTCATACTGTGGCTGTACTATATAAATTGAGAAATTTATAATTAATGTTAAGTAAATATGCTGTATTATGATACTTAAAAAAAGATAAGAGATCCTTTGTTCAAGTTATTGTTTAAATATATTATTACGTGTTACATGAAGCTTATAAAAGAGAATGCTGTGAGGTGATAAGTACCAAAAAGTGACGTAATCTCATGTTTTTGACTGACTTAGATTTATATGGGTAGATTAAGTGATTTTGATACCTCTACGCAAGACTGATTATGTTAAAGAGTTAATTAATAAATGCTATTACCAATATAAAAGACTAGTTTATATTTTACAACAAGTTGATTTTGTGACGTAATGGAACTCGTGAATGACTGAGTGCAACTTTGGTTTCAATATACGGGAAAACTAATGAATATTCCTGATAAAAAGTACAATTTTCTTATAACCTCATTACTAATAAGTCAAATAAAACAAACGATGAGTAAAAATTTACATTTTCGAAATCATGGAATTCCAATACGTAACGGACAACTTTCAAGAAATCCGCCCATCTAGAATAAGCCTCGTATTCATTAAAACCCGCTACTTGTTTTACCGCTGTATATATAGAATTGAATGCGAGTTGGAATAATAACGCCACTTCGCAGACTCTATCGCCCACAAAAGGTCATCTTGGGAAACTGCGAGGTTAGTGTGGACACGCCTTATTGCTGATCTTACTAATTACGTCCTAGTTATCTTTAGTATTTCTGTCATTTTAAAAAACCATTACAGAAATTGTATTATATTTATTATAATTTATATGTTTCTTCTTTATTTGGATCATCTTCAGTGTGGCAAAAAGAAATATAATAATACCGCGTCATCATCTTATCATAGCTTGACAAATAATAATACAGCGCCGCTATCGCTAAAATAGTTCTAAACCTAAATACCCTAAAAAAAAGCCTAAAAAAACTAAAAAGTTCTAAATACTATCATAATGATGATGATGATGCCAGACTCTGCTGATCTGATGAATTTGCCCACTGACGTGATAACTGATTATCCTCAGTAATGTCAGGAAGAAAAAAAAGTTATAATGCGTGTTGCTTCAGTTTTTTAACATGCTACTGCTAAGTATCCCCCTATCCTCGACGGGTGATTGAGTGATATTCCACCTTGCTGGCCTGCAAGCAAGTCAGTTGTATCCTGAAAAATAATCCATGCCACGATTCTGGAAATTAATTATTTCGTAACATGGTTCTTGTGAATCAATCATTATCAAGAATCAATTATAAGTTTTAGTTCGTGTTTTACTGTATGTAATAATGGATTAACTTTGTTTTATTATCATATTAAGATAATAAAATACAAAACTTTATATTCATAAATGACACTGTAAAACGTCAAAAATTTGCCACATATTGATCCAGATACCAAAGCCAATAGAATAAAACCCTAACACAACACAGCCTTTTTCCACTCCGCATCGTACATACTCAAAAAGAAATAAAAATCAACCATCAAAGGAATATCCACAACATCCCATCGCTATTATTTCCACTAGGTAACTGAAAACAAAAATAAACATAAAAGTAGGCGAGGAATAAAAGAAAAACTGAAGTGGGACGAGCAGCGGGGAGTAAGCACGAGGCATAAGACAAGAGGGGGGATGCCAACTTCGGGGGGGGGCCTACTTCGGGGGGTCTGGGTTGGTTTACCCTGTTTTGCTTCTATCCCCCGTGGGACCGAGCGGTCTTCAGGTTAGGTTCTCTTTTGTTTAACTCCGTTTTATTTTACGCTTGCATAGTCTTGCTTCGAGTGGTTATTTTTCGAGTTGAATATTTGTGGGGTATGTTTGTTTTTATTTGTGGGCGAATCTTGTATTCGGTTATTTGGGGTATGAGTTTCGTTGCTGCTTGACATCGTTTTGTTATGTAGGTTTTATAAAGAACATCAATGTAGAATGGTACTACCTTAGTCGATGGTAGAGAAGTACCGTCCTACTCATAATTACGCTATTCGGCAATAATTTGCTAATCGGAAGGAAGCTTCAGAGTGTTCTATAGCTAGTGATATAACTTATTTTTTACAAAAAACATCTGGTTGTTATAGGATATTAACTTAAAATATAAAAATATCCCCGACTCTCTTGATTTGTAGCTAAGAATTCGCGTTGTAGTGGTAGGACTCTACTGCAGAGTCCACCTGGGGAAGTACAACACATTTGTCAGTTATTCTACTGCCAAGCAGTAGTGTGCAAGCATTACTGTGTTCCGGCTTGAAGGGCAATGTTACCAGAGAAATCATCTAATATCTCAGGGTGACGAGCGCAGTGCAGTGCGGCGCAGGATTGTGTTTGCAAGTTCAAAATTCTGGCACTGCTACTGTTAGTGGCAGACGTGACGCTTACCACCAGGCGAACGTCTTGCTCGTCTCGTCACTTGATTGTATTGAAGTCTTCATCCATGAAAAAATATAAATTGCCATGAACAGGCACACAGACGATAAACTTGCAACACTCTCTGTTTGCTTCGGGGTTGGATAAAAAGAGTTTTAACTAAAGAGATTTTTTTGAGTTTTTTGTGCGTTCACATTTTTGTTATTTTTATAGTTTTTAGCATAAGTTTATTACCTTATTAACTGTCTATCAAAAATCTAGTTGTCTCGGAATAGTGCTGACTAAAGCGGTGTGTCAGTAATGAGTATGTAAAATTAATCAAATATAAATTTTATCAAACCAATTACTAAATGTAAGAGACAAAACAATCTTCACTATCAAAGAAAACATCACAACTCAACAATCTTGTTATAAAAAAATAAAATAAAGCCACCACGTGAATCAAACGAAAGCGGCCGTTTTATTAAAGGCGGATGTCTAAAAACTGCTTTGTTATTAGTTTCATTATAATAAAAAGTAGTTAAAGAAGCAGCCGCCCTTCAGATGTGGCGGTAAAAGCTTAATTTCATGATTTACAGCCAGTTCTGTTCAAGTTGGGAGGGGGCTTAGATTATCCTGCGTTGTGCTTTGATTAACCGGTTAATTTTAGATTATTATGTAGTTGTTATAATGTCTTGCTTACCTGGATTTGTTTTTAGTTACTGCATCAGTCTGATATCTAACTGCTGGCTTTTTTCGAATGATGATTGATGATAGAGGGTTGGTGGATTCACATACACGATTAAATTCCTATTTTGGACTTTTCCCGGGTGTCCTCACGGTATTTTTCTTTAAGCAATAGCATTCAATTTTAAATGTACCTATTCGAAAATTTTCGAAGAATTCATTTATATGGATCCGCCGCCTGTGGTCATATTTCACACGATTGTGAAGCAGTTTTCTAATGGCAGAACAAAACAAACCCTAACTCAATTCTTCATTATTGATCATTTCTTTTATTCATTTAGGAAAAAATACCACATGCATCCATTGAAAACACATTTGCAAACCCCATTATCAGCATTAGATATGATCGCTGGATCAAAATCTTCAACTCATGACATGACAGGCTAGCCATTAACACACGATCTTTCGCGCGCGATTGTGCGATACACTTGAATCCAAGTACGAATACCTACTAATGCCAAGCTCAGGCGATTTTTACAGATGGTAAAGATCGCGTAATGCTTTAAATGTTCGTAGTTTCCTCGTGTATAATGACTTAAAGGTTTTTTTTGTATAATATTATGTCTGATCAAGAAAAACCTTTCCCCTGAAATCACTTACAACAATATGAGAGCAAAAATAAAAGCCATAATAATAAATTCACATACGCCATTGAATTTCTAAAGCTTCCTCACAATGTTGTCCTTTGCCAAAAAAACACAAAACTCTTTACGAACGAAATTGTCGACTGGTATGAAACTCCGTACATAAACCCCAAAGAGGTCAATGATAAAGGCCAGATATTTGAACCCACGATCTCACAATTTCAAGTCGAGCGGTTTCTCGATTAGGGTACTACGGCTTATTAGGGTACCACGGCTTATCAGGCTAGCATGGCTTATTACACTACCACGGTTTAGGCTATTATAAACGCGTTTTTTTAATGAGATAATGCCCTAATATGCCCTAAACAGTAGTGTGGACAACAGACGAGTAAAAGTATAAATTAACTTGTTCTATCCGCCGTAGCCTGCGTGGATCAAATCCTTAGGTCTGATTATTTTATTAGTGTAAGATAAAACCGACGAGCTTTCGCGTCAGTCATTCGTGCCGACGATCGATCGATAACCGTGCACGAAAGACAGTCAGTGTACTGCCAGCTTTAAATATACAATACAATGCGGCAAGGAGCCCCGTGGGGAAAGCCACGCGTGTTTGTATGCGTCGGATGAAAGACTCAGACACTTTAATTGGCGGTTGTCATAATGTTTGATCTGGTTGGCTGAACATTTTCAACATTCAGCACAATCAAGTTTTTTAAAAAGCTCAGTCGTTGGTTTGTTTAGACGCTATGCTGCTCCTATGGCAGGTAAATTATCAATATTTTAAATGCCTATTTAGTTGAATAGCATAGGGCTACTTGCTTACAAAACGTAATCATTGACTTCACTGTCTTTATAACTTCTACAACTACTACTACAATAATATAGAAAATCTATCAAACTGCAGTAGAGTATTAGTAAGAGTTAGATAGATCTGGAAGGACTCTATTGCATAGTCCGCCTGGGGAAGTACCACACTTTTGCCAGTTATTCAACTGCCAAGCAGTAGTGTGCAAGCGTTACTGTGTTTCAGTTTGATGTTACCAAAGAAACTAATGGACATGATAAGATTTGACATCAGCAGTGCGGCGCTCTGTTCGCTAGATCACAATTCTGGAACCGCAAATAGGTGATATGGGCAGGTGTGATTTTTCGGTACAACCAGACGAACGTTTTGCTTGTCTCATCCCTCCATTGCGTAAAAAAGAAGATATACTTTGTATATCAACAACAAACCTTTGCGAATGATGATACGGATTTGTTACAACAAAGAGGGGCTAGGTCATCGTCTAATCAGACGGACCGATCTAAAGCAAGTCATGATTGCAACGCTGTAATAATTAATTTGCAACGTTATTGTGCAATCTGTTGTCGGTATTAAAATGCATTTAAACAGGGAAGGGATAGAGACGCTTTCATTTTATCTTTACATCAAACTTATCTAGAAGGTTTTCCTTTAAGGGGGCGACTAATGCCAAAAGTAAGTAAAAGGTGTATTTTTAAACACATAGTTTAATGATAAAGAACGTAAATATTCAGATTACAAAAATACTATAGATAGGGGAAAAGCCTAAAGAAGCCGAGTAACCGAATAGGATTTTGGAAAATAATCTACTTTATTTAAAAAAAATAAAAAAAATACCAACAAATAAAAACTGTTTTAATTCAAATGCTCTAAATTATCAGCGACAGCACCACACATTTTTTTACGAATAACATAGCCAAACTAATGTTTTAGCACAGTAGCCGTTTATTTTTTTATTTCGTGCCTACATTTTGAATAATTAAATAAAATCCCATCTAAATTGCTCAAAGCCATCATCATCATCAATTGTATCATGCTATTTTCGACTCTAAAGTAATGCAAGACGCGCGGGTGAAATCTGTTATTTTTCTGGCATTAGTCGCACTCTTAACACATATTTTATTATTTTCAGAATATTTTCATCTTATCGCTTACTTTTCTTTTGTACACATTTAGCTATATTATATTTTATCTAATTTTCCATAATGTTTTAACTTTTTACTCTAACAATGTGGTCAATTTTGAAGGCTTTAGTTGACAGTTTTAAACTAATTCAAATATTGCTGTCACTTTTTTACTAAGCATGGTAGCTAAGGACAGCAATACTTTAGTTAGTTTAGTTCTGCCAACACATTCAAAATTGACCAGAGTACTGTTTTGGCGTGTTAGTTTAGTTTTTAAATTATTATATTGTCTTCTGTCTACATTATCTATCTACCTATATAAATAAAAATCAATCGCTAAATGTGTTGCTAAGCACAATACTCAAGAACATCTGGAACAATTTATATTTTTTTTAAGTGATCCTCGATGTTCTATGAAGGTTTTTTTATGAAGAGAAAAATCCGGGTCGGGTCAGCTAGTATGATAATAAAAGTCGATGTCTGTATGTATGTACTCCAAAACCGCCGGAGCGATTTTAATGAAATTTTCAGGCAATCTTCAGATTAGCCCAGCGGGTGATCCTGTGAACTTTAGTACACGTACAAACCCGGGGCGGGTCGCTAGTTATGTATCCAATAAATCACACTTAATCACTTATTTAGCATGCAAAAAAAACATAATTACATTTTTAATAAATTCAAGCAATCCCGAGTTTTATTATTATTATAAATCTTGAGTCAAAAAATTACAGAATATAAATAAAATATATAATTACTTTTTACGTAAGTTGATACAAAATTCATTTAATTTATAAACAAAATTAAAATTAAACGCACATCCATGGCCTTCATATTCCGGGCAGTGCATTAACGATTCATTTTGATATGTCATCGCTTGCACGGAACCCTTTGAGCCAGCCCTCGGCGACGCCCTTGTTGAAACCCTTTTTATATTGCATTATCTTTTATCAACACTTTTGTATGTGATTCGGTACAAACAGGCATTATGACGTTATACTTACCTAGATTACCGAATATAATTATAGCATAAGCATAATCAGCCTTTTTTAACTGCCCACTGCTAGACTTAGGCCTTCCCTTGGAGGGCGGAGATATAATTTTACTCAGGTAATCATAAAATAAATTGTATACATACTCGTATCACTGTATAAGCAACGAATGAGTTTAGTTTTACATTTAGGGCCACTCGTTCTAAAAATTAACTTTTAAGAGAATTTGGCGGAGATTTGGAGATGATCTGTGAAACTGTAGGTCTTGGATAGTTAGATATCCAAGGTTTGAGTAGGCTCTATCTGATATGATGATTGATCTGAGAAAAAGTAAGTTCTATAGGCTGAGAAAGTCCTTTTTTTATACTATCAAGTGACGAGACGAGTAAGACTTTCACCTAATGGTAAGCGTCACGCCTGCCACTAACAGTAGCAGTGCTAGAATTGTGAACTTGCGAACACAGTCCTGCGCCGCACTGCACTGCGTTCGTCACCCTGAGATATTAGATGTTAAATCTCTTCATACCCAGTAATTTCTCTGGTAACATTTCCCTTCAAACCAGTACACACTACTGCTTGGCGGTTGAATAACTGGCAAAGGTGTGGTACTTCCCCAGGCGGACTCTGCAGTAGAGTCCTACCACTACAAAAACTCACTACTCACACCTCACTTTGATTACACTTACATACTAAGTGTTTCTCTTCAGCCAGCCACCTTTCCGGTTTATTGCCAAAGTAATCCACTGCTTTCCTGGGGCCGCCGTTCGGCTATCTGGTGATAAGGTGTATAATTTTAATTTTTCCTCCAGGACCAACTCAGAAAGCTTTTTAGGCGACAATCTATGCTTAGCTATTGTTAGAATGAACACGCATTTCACGGGTAATAATTGGCAAGGTTTCTTAAACCCAGAACCATTGGCTTATACTCGTACTCCAGAATTAAATTAAAGAAATTTGTTTACGTATATCAGATTATGCCTAATTAAGGATAAAAAAACATCTGCCCGTTAAACCTAAAAAACTAAATTCGGATCTTTATCGTTAAGTGCTAATGACATTTGATTCTCTTTGGCAAACCCATTACCATTTATTAAATTAGATAGTATCGTCTCTCATGGTGTGTAATTTTATTGTATATTAAAATAAAATTTGTATTGAAGCTTTCGTATGTGGACGAGCACTTTCCGACGTTGGTGGCATTAATATAATTATGTATTATCAGATAAATCTGTTAAGATTATTTGAGCACTTGACTAGATTTTGGGGATGTGGAGCGAGGATAATGAGGTTTCTGGGTGTTCTGTTAAATTAATACACTACAAAATTTTAATGAGATGACCATTTTACGTCATTACTTACCTTCAGATGAATTATCTTCCGTTTGACCACATTTTTTGCATGACAAACGTGTTTCGCCTATCTCAAACTCCGGTCCCTGATCGAGACCATGACTAGACCAGAATAATCCGTCTAGAAGCGAACATACGTCAGTGACAGTAAATATTATGATTTCACCCAGATCTTGCATCTCTTACGTCAATGTGACGTCTGTTTCATTACACATCACCATTCTATCTAATCTCTTTGTCGATCTTAAGGTCTCTACCAGAAGAATCAAATTCCTTCATCCTGTCTTGAAAAAAACTTTGCACTATTTTGACTTCGGCGCCAGCTTTACAAATTACATCGCGGTATGTCCGGTGGACATCTATGATTTCTTTGTCCAGATTAGCTTCTTTAATATTGATACATGTTGTCACATAATCTGTTAGGTCTTCTCAATCATCAGGTATTTGTTCACGTCACCATCGACAATAGCTTCGTATGTTTTATTTTATTCTTGGAACAAATTAATCTGAGAGGCAAAAGATTTGTTTTAGATTAGCACTCGAAGTGTGTTTAAATTTGTATCAACTACTCGTATTAATAGAAAGCGCTATTTTTGCAACGGCCAAGGACGAGTCACAGATGGTGTGCGTTGCTTTTATAATATCATACATTCGGCCATTATTACAGACGAGCATATGCGGAGCCAAATCACGCCCAACTGTTTCTATTGGCACGCTTTATACTGTCTCAATCACCACAATGATATCTTCTATGTACATCTTTATGAGATTCTTTGATGTTAACTAGACAACTCACCTGCGTTACCTAAACAATAAATTGTTTTACTGCAGCTGGTATGCTCTATCAAAAATCACATTTTTATATCATCGTCAACATTAATAACCCTATCAAAATGCGGCCGAAATGCCAAAACGGCGGTCCGCTGTAAAATATAAGCGCCAATTGCTAGGACATCTCCGCAAAGCTATTAAATAAAAGTCTTTTTACATTAGATAAATCGCGTACGTTATTTGGGAGCATCTGTCCCTTGCCGATTACGCCCATACATTATGCTCAGTTTGTTGTTTTTAATAAAAAGTTTAATCCGTTCGGTTATGACGGCAATTTGTCAGGCCGATGGAAAAACTTGGTCGATTACCGGTCGGGACGTATCGGCAAAGGGACCTATTGCCGCCGTTTGCGTATACAGCTTTTTTACGCTCGATTATGTCATGTTTATTTATGCGTTTGCTTTTGTCTTCCATTAGCGCTTTTCCTTTTTTATCGGAGGCAGTGATTCACTGAAATGTATCGTCCCTGTCGGATTTGTGTGGCAAACTTTTTAAGACCGCAATTTCAATTCGCTTCGTGAGTCCGGAAATCGTCATCAACGAGTTGTTTCCATTTCGTCACCTTATAACATCTTATTCCGTACACCCATTAACAATTCAATACGGTCTTAATGAAGAGCCGATAAAATGTATATTGTGGTATTCGTCACGAAACCCTAGCAATTAATTTTGGTCCTTTTTTCTGCATTTGCTTTATGGTCGTGGAGATTTACTGACCGTCGTGCCAGTTGATTTGTGCACACATTTAAATGTATTCTTTGTCGTAGATGGTGCTTAAGTGTGCAATATATTGGGAGGAACAAATTTTGCGTCGAGTGAGTCCTCATTAAGAGTGCCAAAGTTTCAACAGCTTAAGAACTGGTTTATTATTGGAGCGAGTTTTGCAGGAAACGAATATTTTAAACTCATTCTTTTAACTTTTTGGGGAATTTTATTTGAAGTATTTTCTGTAATTACCATTTAACTTAAAAAGCTTTCAGTTTTAGGTGTCAGTCTTTCACCTTCCATTAAATAAACTTTATCGGATTATTGTTCTTGAACATTTACTTTCACTGCTAATACAAATTACATTATGACGCACCTAATACTAAATAACGTATTATCTACAATATTATGCGATGGCTTCAGAATTCCAGAATATGTCATCATTATCATTCATTTGTTTTTTTGTTGCAGAGTATAGGTAACGTGCAAGCGGAGTTGGAGCTTCAAAGACTGCAACAAGAGCAACTGAGAAGGCAAGAGCTGGTACGACGAGGGCAGCATGGCCTTTACCATGGGCCCCCGCTATCGCTGCTACCACTATTGGAACAGATGAGACCACAGCCCCAAGCCCCTAATGTAAGTTGAATATTCAAACTCTTTACGTACCAAAACCCTGGGCAACGTAAAAATCTTTTTACCTATTTAGTAAAAATTGGGGCTTCAGAAATATAGGTGATTTCTAATGTTCTTAAACATTTCCCAAACATCTGATGTCAAAACAGATCAAAATGCAGTCGATATCTTTATTGACGTCCGGCCTAATCACAACATAATCGATCCGGCATCTGCGCAACAGATCTAATATAAACTTAGATTCAGTTCTTGTCTTCAATCTGGTAACGAGATTTTGTCAGTTTATTGAAATTGTTCTTAGATGTTTTTAGTAGATTGAGCCATATCTCACTTCACCTATCCATGTAAGTATAATGCAAATCAAGACATAGTTAGAAACAGGTTCTCAATTTCAATACATGGAATTGCTTTATCGAATTTACAAATTACATACAAATTCGATTCAAAAATAAATGTATAATTAAAATCTGTAAAACTATTTTATTCTAAAAAGCAGTTATAAACATTTGCCCTTTGATTGATATCAAAAGCTTGGTTAGAGCCCTACCGAAAATCAAATGTATGAACATTAAGGTTGATCCAAGATTTGAGCAGATACGTACTGCCAAAAATATCACACATTTTTTGTTGTCGAATTCAAAGACACACTCAACACCTATATTATTATAAAAGCGAAAATAATTTTCTGCCTCTTTGTTGACTGTACGGCCGTATTCTAGTTCGAAAGAATAATATAATCAGGAAAATCTAAGATAAACCGAGAGACGCACCTAGTATTCAATATAAACATTAGCTAATACCCTGTCCGGTGCCATAATTGACATTGTGTTTACTGCGTTTCGCGGACGTGTGGCGCAATACGTTTGACTATAAAATTGGTCTTTGATTCGACATTGGTCGTGTTTAGTGGAGTTGTGAGCTTGTAATCATAGGACTGTAGAATTACCTTTGAAGTTGCAGACGCGTGTCGTAACTGTTATAGAGATCTGTGACTATCCTGATGGATTAATGGATGGTTAATTTTGTGTTCTATGGTGTCCTTTTCTGGCAGTTTTATGTTAAATAAGAGTAGATAGTCGAGGCCTAGTTTTAAAAGACTTTTTCTATATTATATATATTATATTATATTCGCCTATTTATCTGATTCTGTTAAAATTTGACGCTTGTTAATCTAAGTAGCATTTTTAGTATTTATTGAATACGTATTGTTTTTTTTTTCATAATGTTTGTACAGATCTGCAAACTTTGTTCTATTGTCTTCATTTACTATCTTAAAGTTGTTGTAGGCTTTAGTGTTTACCTCTGGAATGTGATTACCGAGTCTGCGTTCCTCGATATTTATGATCTGGGTGTCTTCAAGTCGCAAGTGCATCTGTGTCGCCTAATCCAGCATGCTCTATATTAACTGCATCATCGCTTCATTAAACGAGATAGCAGTCCAGCCCGAGACTATTTTCAAATTAAGTAAACTATCATTTTCATAGTCGTTTCTTCTTGTAAATTCTTCTGCCCGTCTTGAAAGTTTATTTATTGTTTTGGACCACCAAAAACGAAAGCTGTTCTAATCACTCACCAAAATGTTATGTGAAATTATAATGAGTGGTAATTTATGCGCTCGTCATTCATCACCCTGATTTTTTCCAAAGATTTCATTTGATGTTCTCGGTCAAAATTAATTGATGCAATTTCCTTAAATTTTCGTAGAAACTTTTTTATGTCGTGATCTTGAATAGTTCCGGTGTTTGGAAATAATTTTAACGAAGACTGTTGTGATTTCATAGAATAGAGTGACAAAATGTGCTAAGGCGTAGTTAGTAGGTAAGTAGTAGTATTTCATAAGGGTTTGTCTCCACAGATCCCGGGATCAGATTGAGTTAGCCACGGATCCCGGAGCGTTGTCTCCACTGATATCGTGATCCGTTTCCCTCGCAAAATCAAATTCATATTTTACCACATGTAAGTATATATATAGGTATATAAACATACTTATTGTATTTTCTATTCCAGGTCGTCCCCAACGCCTCCTGGTCCGCATCAGCCCAGTTGGCCCAGTTAACCGCGCGGTCACCACCACCCCCCGATCCAGACACACCGCTAAACCTCAGCAAGCAGCGGTCGCCATCACCAGCGCCATCGATGATGCTGCCTCGGTTCGTGCCCTACCCCCCTATGGAAGACTCACAGTACATGCAGAAGGAGGAAGAATACAACGCTGCTTGTAACAGTAAGTTTCATACAATACCCGCATTTTTTTAGGAACTGTTACATTTCCAAGATAAAACTGACAGTTATACCGAGTACACCAAGTGACAGTTTTTTATTTTCAGTTTTTAGTAATTTTTGCATTAAGCAGTGTCTATTTTGTTAAAGAAGAAAATAACTAATTTCCGTTTTTCTAATTTCATACAGAGAGTGGGTTAAACTATTTTCACTGTATTACGTATATTCTATCTTATATTATGGAAAAATTCGAATAATCCGGAACAATTAAAGTCTTCTAAATCTCAAAAGCACTCACCACCGTGAATCACATAATATGATGACGTCTGAATCACGTCAACGAACGTAAGAGCGTCCAAAAATAACTATTAGTACGGCTGTCTAATCAGATCATTTATTAGTTAAACACGATGTTAAAATGGGTGTCATTGACGATACGATGACATAAAATTTGAGTAGAAAAATCCAGAGGGACATTTTCAAAAGATAACTCAGTATTCGCATAGTCTTCAAACCTTCCCGCAGACTTGATATTTCAAGTATATTTTTTTTAATATTATTAAGAGTAATGCTCAGTACTCGGTTACTCGGCAAAACTAATACCTGGCGCATCTCTAATTTTAAACCTCCTTTAATATACCTACGATGTAGTTGCGGTTTCTGAACAAAACTTTTACGATAATTGGACTACGGGACTTTAACATGGTTCTGTGGTCCAACTACAAAAATAGTTGGACCACTGCAAGGCCCTCCAACTAGTTGGACAGAGTAGTTGGACCACGACCCCGTACCGAATGCGTTAGCGTTTGACCTTTCCCCACAGAGGAGTAGACATGATCTAAGGTGCCCAGAAGACTCACACTCACTCACTCACCACTCACTCACTCACTCACTCACTCACTCTTCGTTCGAAGATCCCCAGATTATATGAGCTTGGAAATAATGTTGCTGGTAGAGAGTTCTAAACCAAGAATACAGATTATAAATGTGCTTTCGAAGCGCTTTTTACGTAAACGCAAACGCGCCCACTGCAAAGGTGTGTAGTGAATCAGGTGAGGTGGTGAGGGGTGTGTATCTTGGGCATCCTGTAGCGGAATGTTGAGGTTAGAATCAGCTCGTGTAACTCCTGCGCGCACTCGCCGAAGTGCAGTCGATAAAACATAGAAAGACACAAAAAGTCAAACTTCAAGTCTTCAAACTATGTCGTAAAATTTAATTAAGTATATTTATTTTATTAAATCTGCTATATATCTGAATTATATTAAATCTGCGAGATGGATTGATGGGGCAAAAGGCAAAAACACCTATGCTTACAAAACACTTGTGCGTGATATCTTCGTTTCACATAAATTTGGTATCTCTCTGTCCACCACGATCTATAAAATAGGATTTCTTAAGCAATGCAGTGACAAGACGAGCGAGATGTCCGCTTGGTGATAAACATAAGGCCTGCTCATAACAATATCTTGCGCAGCACTGGACTGTGTTCGTCACCCTGAGATATTAGATGTCAAATCTCTTCATGCCCAATCTCTCTGGCAAGGGCAATGTTAGCTCTTCAAACCAAAACACAGTAATGTCTGCACGCAACTGCTTGGCGGTTGAATAACTTTAACGATAGGTACCTATAAAAAGGAACACCTATAGAATCAGTTAATCATGCGTGTTGACAGAGTTGCTTTAATTTTACAGTGGATAATTTGATCATAAAAAAAAGAGTCATAATTCATTTAAAAGTGTTTGTAGCATCTCCCGTCTTTATTCATGTGTATATTCTTTCTTATGGTTGCCTGGAAGAGATCGCTTTTAGCGATAAGGCCGCCAATTGTGGCAGTAGCTCATAAGGTTCTTGTATCTTTTTCTATTGTTTTTTTTGGTGTGCACATTAGAGAGTTTCTATCTATCTATCTATCTATCATTATGCTACTGCTTTAAAATTAGTTATGAATATGAGTCTATGATACTTGATGAATAAATGATTATTATTATTATTATTAATATATTATCTAGCAGGAAGAAGAAGCCATTATATCTCATTTCTTGGCTGTACGGGTTAGAAATATTATAGTCAAAATGTTTGCTACGTATCCAAAGAAAATCCATAATAGGGTAGATGACAGATGTTTAAATGGTTGAAACCAATAGCTTTGATGAAGAATTTAAGTAAATATAGTATGTTTATTGAAAAAATAATTTCAATCGGCTAATAATGTTCTGATATATAAGCGTTTAAAGTTTTTGGTAGAGCCAACTCTGTCCCTTTCCCACAAAACAAAAAATGACGTCACGCCTTACTTGTCAGAATATAATTTATATGTCGTACAGAGAAGTGACGTCACGATTTGCTGTTTCTTCTCTCTGTCTAGCATGATATAAAAATGCTTATAAGTTGCTTATTTTTGATCAGATTTTCATTTTCTTTTCATAAATCAGCTATATTTATGGGCCACATTTTAATAGGACAATAAAAAAAAACAGTTATCTAGCCTATTATAAGGTGGTTGTGGGCAGACTTTTATATGTATGCATAATTATTCTATTTCTAGGATTTAACTGTATTGAAACAGTTGAAAAGGAACCAAATTTCAATACAAATTTGGTTCCTTTTCAAAGAGAGACTGCACTAAGCAAAAATGCAATCGCTTCCCTTATTCGTAACGAAACATATATCAATCCGTGAATTAAATTTCTGTACATTCTCAGAAGTTTGTATCGAATAAATAACCTTTTAAATAAAATGAACAGTTATGATGCTTATTAATGCAGGGAAATAGCAACTATCCAATTTTCTCACATAATATTAATAATTATTACCATAATTAACAATCATAATCTTGCTATTTCAAAAAACACCGTCGTAAACTTTATACCAAAGATTTATTCTGTCGATAAAAGCGAATAGGTACTAAATGCAATATTAGTAAGAAAATGATTACTATTTATAGTCATTAGTGCAACTAGTAAAATGTTCATCGTTTATTTAATATTTATATTGCTAATATATAACCATTAAAGTTTTTACTTTTTCATATTTAAAGGCTTTGTCCTAAAACTACATCCAGATCTGCGATCCCCAAGCCGCGTGCCAAGCGTGGAGATTATGGCAAGCACCCCCCTAGGGCCCTTCGTCCAGCAGTGAGATTCTTCTGTCTGATGATGATGATAATCAAAAATACCAACCCAGAACTGGGCCAGCGTGGTGGATATAGCCTAATCACATTTCGATGGTAGGCGTACTGAATATATTAAATTGAAAAGAAAAAAAAACTTTTTTTCATATAATATCTATAGGTAGATACTATTTGGTCAGAACCTCTGAATCTAAGTTGATTTAGATTATAGTCAATATCCTTTGATTACTCGCATTCTTTTTTGTCCTCGTCGCTCGTATTTCCACTTTTTTAGTTTATTGGCATCGCACGTTGTGCATTCTGTCAGTGTCAAGTTTATGAATTATCAAGTTTTTATATTAAAATTAAGTCAAATATGTCATGAAATCACAGTTAGTCACACGAAATTAGTCAAGTTCAAGTGATGCCCTAGTAAAGTTGTGGCGACTTTACTATGAGCTTCTACGGAGTTTTGAAAACAACACGAAAAGACATGTTTCACCACATTATATCACTTGCCCACACTCGTGCATGTAATACAACACTCAATGAATAAAACACCATTATTTATAATCATTCATTCGTGTTTTTTCACACACAGTTTAAGCAAATAATAGAATGCAGCGACATGATTTTTCCGTGTTCCCGCCAAAACTCCGTATTTCCACTTAAGTCAGTCTAAATGAAAGTGACAGATGACATAAATTGTATCGCAGGTTCTGGAATAACCCCGCTAAAGATGTAATCTAAAATATTTGCAACTTATCCGGTAAATAGGCGGTGTCGTCAAATGTTAACTGTCGAGAGACGCGATGTCGCAAACATTTGATGTTTGTTAAATCGCTTGATATTAATTAATACGTTGTGATATTCTGGTATAATGAATGTACCTACTTCATTTGAAATTGGAATTTAGCAGAGATTAATATCTATGGGTGAGAAAATTACAGCTATGTGTACATCTTATTGTGTAGTAGTAGGATTATATATTGCAGATTCCGCCTGTGGTAGTAAGTACATTTGCCAGTTCAAGATCAAATACAGCTTGCACACGCTAAGCAGTAGTGTGCAAGCTGTGTTTTGGTTTGAAAGGCTTTGAAAATACTGGGCATGAAGAGATTTGATATTTATTATCTTAGGATGACGAACGCAGTGCATTGCATGCGGCGTAGGATTTTGTTCGCTTCATAATTCTGACACTACAATATCATCTGTGCGTGATGCTTACAGCCAGGCTAACGTCTCGCTAGCCTGTGTTTTCATACTGGAATATGGCGCAACCACCCTTTGAAAGTAGACCTAAAAGTGGTATATTATTATGTTAAAAGTAGATGTACGTAAAACGAGTGAGTTACGTAAACCATTACCTACATCAAAATAACCTCACCAATCTAAGGATTTTAAGCACACTCTGTCTGTGGTTGGAAGCAGAAAGCTGAATTTAATTAGTTAAGATAATGTTTACTATTTTGTTTTGTTACTGACCGTCCCCGACCTGGACGTTTTCACATTTTGGACTTTTTACTAATAAGTAAGTAATTAGTTTTCCATTTAAGACATTGTTACGTTTAAGACGTTTTGACTTGCCAACGTTCTGTAAACATCTTCATTTACCCTGATAGTCTTTCTGGTACGGAGCCGCAGACCCTGGAATGGCGTATAAATTACCGTACCGTGAACCGCTAATTGCGGGACCGAATAGGCTCAGCTGCCGACGCTGCGCGACTGTGAATTTTATCGCCCCGCAATACGGTTCGCGGTCACACAGCGTCGGCAGCTGAGCCTATTCGGTCCTGCAATAAGCTGTGGTAAGCATTCTGCGATTCCCAAGCCGCCTGCCAAGCGTGGGGAGTATGGCAATTCCTCCCTATTAAGACGAGGTCTAAGTACGATTTCAAATTCGTTTTTCACCCGCGCATCCCGCAGTGGGCGGAGCGCAACGGCCAATCAGAGAGCGCAGCGTGAACATAGTATACGCAAAACAAGAAGACAATTCACTTCCATACAAACACTTTTCCGTTCGCAAAACTACTAGGTAGTAATAAAATGTTGAGTGAGTACCTACTTACTCTCTAATATCAAAACTGTTTACTACTGTTTACCAGGACGTCTGGACATCATATTAAATTCTAAATATTTTTAAAAGGTCAGCTATGATATAAGCAGGTTAGTTAGTAAAGCCAAGAGCCGTGTAAGCTCAGTGGGAGTGTGCCTGCCTCTCGATCGAGTGATCGAGGTACGATCCGCCTGTACCACTAATCTTTAATTCTAATTTAGAGTTTGTGTACGGATTCTCGATTGAGTTATTTTGTGCTTACGGTGAAGGAAAACATCGGGATAGGCAGGTTTCCTCACATGATATCTCATCATTCTGTGTGACAAGGCCAACCCACTGGGCTTCACCCTGGTGGGTCGAGGGTCAGACGGCAGTCGTCCCGCAATTGGCACAAAAAGCCACAAAAAAAGCGGACCCCGGATTCTCCCGCGATGAGCGGGACTTGAACAACCGGGACACACGCTAGGGTGATAAAGATGATGACATCAAAAACGCTAACTCATAAATTTTAGGTAATCAAGTTAGTTGGCAAAATAGCTAAAATAATAGAAAAAAATATAGTTTCAAATAAAACCAATATGAATTTAACTGTTTTGTATTATACATCAACACCATGTACAGCGACGTTCAATAAACATAACACATAATATTGCTTAAATAACTGGCCGGAGTAATAAGCACTCAAGCGCCTAAATAGCTGTACATTTAACCTATATAGCATTAAAACCGGCCAAGTAAGAGTCGAACTCGAACGTGAAGGGTTCCGCACCATCTATCAAAATTTAGTGCTACGTTGGTACTTTTTTTTTAATTTTTAATGAGTAGAGAGAATTTAGATTATTGTTAAATGTTGTACATTGATACGGAACTCTTCATGTGCGAGTCCGACTCTCAATTGGCCGGTTTTAATGCTATATAGGTTAAATGTACAGCTATTTAGGCGCTTGAGTGCCATCTATATATATAAAAATAAATAGATACACAGAAAAATCTAACTTATAGCATGTTACCAATCTTTATGTACGAGGGCTAGAAATAAAATTTTAAAAAAACATTTAAAATTCAGTATAATTTAAAACTCTGGGATTCATTTGGCATAACTGATTCGGCGTAGGAGCAGTAGGAGGTGAATCACAGCGTGGCAGTGCCATTACACTTGATTGTAAATCGTGACTATCTCGTATCGGCATCCCGCGTGTTTGCCTCGGGTCTACTATTTCCGGGAGAATGCTGTGCATATAAAAGTCAACAATTTTTTTCTCCATTTTATCTTTCCAAAACTGATCTTCTTTTTCTATGTATGACACTTTCAAATTTTTTTCTTGGCCAGCCCATATTGCAAATATACATTTTTGTCTATTTGAAACGTGCAATTGGCCTTGTACTTGGTAAAACCAATTGCTGTTTCGATTTATGGTATATGTGCCATTTTTTTTGTTAAATTTGTACATTTGAATTTTGTTTGCCTTTATGGCCTCTTCTATCCCCATTTTGAAGGCTGTTATTGGGCATTTGACTTCCACTATTGTGTCATCACCCACTAAGCCGTCCGGCGTTGCACCAATAAATGAATATTTGTCATCAACAAATAGCCCACATGGTTCGATTATGACGTTTTCCTGCTTTTGTAACTGTTGCAGTGCCAGTTTTTCATTTTCTACACCATGAGCTATGGCAGCTACATGGAAAATGTTTTCTGTATACAACAAATTTTTCACAAGGTTTGCTGTAGATGTGTTAGGACGCTTTTTAATAATTTTTCCAAAATTAGACGCCGTTACCATATGTTTCCTCAGTTCCCACCAGTCACTACAATCTCTTTGAAATTTAGTATCTCGTTCGATTTGCGATTTGTTCATAGTCAGGACATTCAAATTGTCAAGAAAATCTTTTTTAGCCCTCTCTAGCTCATCGGTTACCATATCTGGCGCAGCGCTATTTGATCCATAGTAATTTTTTGTTTCTTTCTTCGTTCTCAAATTTGTTCTATTTTTCTTAGATGGGTTTCTACAATTCCATAGTCTTTTTCTGTCTCTTTTCATTTCCATCTTCTTTAAAATACTTATTAAAAAAGTACACAATATCTAGCATTCTCCTTCCGTTTATATATGTAACTTTTTCATCTTGTGCTGGCTCAGTAAAATAAGGAGTTAAGTAATCAACCGAATTTCTGTAAAAAAAAAAAACATTGTTTTTATAAAAATATTTAAGAGGAAAAAGGAAAACAAATTGCTAACTGACTGGAAATATACTCACTCGTTACAAATTGAACGTTCAGATTCATTTGTTAAAATTGCATCACCAATTGCAAGTGCAGACTGGCTGATTGCCCTAAAATAGACAAACAAGGTTTGATTATTTTAAATATAATGTTAAAATCAGTTGCGGTCTTTCCCTACTGATATTGTAAATGTGAAAGTAATTCTGTCTATCTGTGATAAAATCCTCATAATATAAAATTACTACTAAGTACTGCTTTTTAGACAAAAGAAGAAAAAAAGAACTAAAATTATTTAATAATAAATTTAATTTCAGATGTATTTATTTACTATACTAGATTTTTTCTCTCCGTGCAAACTCGGTCATATAAATATAGACTAGACTATAATATAATTCGCAAGAAAATCTAATTTAGAGTTCTGATGATTTATCGTAAGCCGATTGTGGTCAGCGGCGTCTTTGACTCAGCTTATCTCTACTCTTGTTTATCAACAACAGTTATGTTTATTCCTACGCACAAACAATAGGCTCCTATCATGCGTATGAGTGCGACAAAGAGATAAGATATTGCTGTCCCGCTCCAACGTTTTACGACCGAATTTGCACGGATAGAAAAATCCTAGTATAGTCCTCATATACATAGAAAGCAGAAAAAGCAGGAAAGCGCACCCTGGGTACTCCCGTGACGAGCGGGACTGAACAACCGGGATATACGCTAGGCAGAAGAAGAAGAAGTCCTTTATACATAATTTCTCGGCGAATTGATAACGGCGGACAACGAAGTGATACTATTAATCAAACCGCCAAAAGTCCTCTGCCAAGCTTGACGACTGCTATCTTTCGATAGCAACTGGCACCAACGGGTTTGCGAGCGTTGTGAAGCACGGAAACGCTCGAATAATTACCACTAGAAACGGTAGTCCATCCGGGTACTGACCGCGGGCAAAATTACCTTCAGTGACCACAACGACCACGACCATCTAACTGAGTCAAAAGCACTTCGCGTGACGAACGTGACGGTTAGTTATAACGAATTGAAAGATTTTTCAAACTTATCATATTACTTACTGAGTGTTATCAGAAACAGTTGGAGCCACTGATGTCAATTCTGTGAATTCTTGCCGGTTTGTCCTAAAACAATATAAACGTTTTATAAAAACCATAATACCTAAGTACGGTCTGCGACACATCAAGCTTGACACTGTATCAGGGAAAGTAAGCTTTGCTCCATTGACATAAGAACTGTCCAAAGTCCATAATGGATGACCCAGCGTGTCTCAGACTGTACATGCTAACCACATCTGTCTGTACCAAATATCATTCTTTCACGCTCATAACTATAGGAAGTTAGAATAAGGACGGACAGACATCAGACGGACAAACAAACGGTCGAATATATCGACCTTGTAGAGATTTCTTGTGAATACTACGGAACTCTCAAAACAGGAATAATGAATGGTACTCACATATTTTCTGTTGAAGTACTCGTAGCAGGGTCGCTAGTGTATATAATATCAGGAGTATCCTTGGTGAGCTTGCGCTTCTTTGAGCTAAAACATAATAATATCAAATTAAACATTGAGCTACATTATTAATAATATCATTGCTTTATAGGTAATCAATCATAGATACTTACTTTCTATCTGTGCTAACCGTGGTATCAGGAGTATCCTTGGTGAGCTTGCGCTTTTTTGATCTAAAAGAATAGTTGCGATGTTAGTAAATAACTATCAAAATACCAACCTTAAACTACAATCATTATGATATAAACTACAACAATGCTTCAGACTAAAAAAAATTGTCTACAAGTTTTGCATATACTGGTTTCATACGCTCCGTACCATGGCCTGAACGAATTGCCACCCCGGTCCGTGCGTATGCGTTCAGTGTTACAAATGTAGATCTTATTCTCAGCGTATTAGAGTGTACTATAAATTTTAATTCACTTGCCAATCTGACATAATAATCGATTCTATAGAGTTTTTTCAAATACTTTATCAACAAATTATAGAAGAAATGGCATGAAAGGCAACTTACCCAAACATCCCGTCATGATTTTTGAGTTTTCGGTGAAACGATATGTCTTGTCTTTTCTTTTTATTTGCAATTCTTATTCTAATACACTAAAATTACAGTTCACGTATCCTAACTAAAATTACTATTTACATACAGAAGTGCTTATTATTTTACAACTCACTTAAAAAAAAAATTGTCCATATACTACTAGCAATTTTCTACGCGCAAGATAGTACCTACTTATCGTACCTAGTTGCTATACGAGTACGTGCGAGTCACAGAACAGAGCGTCCGGAACCGACCATTCAACTCGAGCGCTGCTCGACAACTAAACGTTTAAAAGTCGGGCTAGTACCGGGTCTGTTTTTATTCTAACGCTTTCGGTTTTGAGTTGAAAATCGCATATCACACTCAATGATAATGGTGGCTTTGAATTCGAAGAATTTATTTTTTTGCGGGTTTTCCTTTAATTACTTATAATATAAATGTGAAATAAAAAATCTAATACGATACTTCTGTAAACAATTTGCTAACCTATTTATTTTGTAAAAAAAAAATTGGTGTTGTCGCTGAAAATTCAGAGTAATTGAATTTACGCAGTTTTTTAATTCGTCATTTTATAATATTTTTTTTTAAAGAAACGAGACTGATTTTTCAAATTATGTTCCGTTACTCCAGTGCAACAGGTTGTTCCCTTCCTACAATATTTTTTATAGTTCATAAATATGTCTGATTACCCCACACGTAAGCGTTTAGAAATACCTATTTTGGTTGATTTTGGAGTTGGAGCCCGCCTTAAATGACAGGACTATGTCAAGCATTGGACTATGATAGACCGTATCACTGAAGAGAGAAGTGAATAGAACGGAAATGTGACGGGCCGCGCTAGCCGGCATTATAAGTGCAAATGCGCTTAATGACAATTCTATCAATATAGGTACATGTTTTTAAACTGAGAATACTCAAAAAGACAATTTAAATAGAGGCGTAGGAAACCAAACCACATTGCATCGTAATTAGATCAATTTCAATCTGTTGCGATCTGTTGTTCAATTTCAATCAAATGGCATTTTGAGCGTTTTACTTCAAATGCGCGACCAAGGATTGGCATTTTTTCGTCGTAGTTTCTATACAAATAAGTGTGAAACTGGCGACAGCGGTTTTCCATACAATTGCTTTACAACAATGTTTTGACAGCCGTTCTATCTAAGAAGTAGGGAAGTAGGGTCTGTGGACTGTATTATAATGGTGATAAAGATGAAGCATTATCAAAACTATATTTTTGAAACAAAGGATAACCTAGTAGAGTTCACCTTCTTGAAAGAAAGGAGAAAGAGGGAAACCTTCCCAGTTTCTCTTTTTCCTAGTTCTTTCTTCTGTTGGGATGGTCTGTTTCTATTTTAAAATAGATTTTCTGGAATATTTTGTGTCCTAACGGCCTTCACAGCCTCGTCTAGGTCGTCGAAACTACTGTGAAGAATGATATCCTAGATACTTGTTACAAAGTAAGATCTATTTGCAAATAAAATAGCGATGTTTAAGCCAAGATTTACGTAATTATCTCCGTGCTAAATTGTCATACGCAAGTTGCGTCTTGCTAACAGGAAATAATAATTATCCGATGTTGATAATAATCATTGCTAAGCTCTCTAAATCTAACGACGTCGTTTTATGGGATGGGTGAGAAGTTTTGCTTAACACCGATCTGTGTAAATAGGTAGGTATACCTTTTTTTGTCTTATATATATTTTTTATTATTCAACTGTTCGAGCGGTCACAGAATATCGTACATATAGCTTTAGTGAACAACAACAATACGCCTTTAAAAAAACCGACTTCAATTACAACTACAGGAGGCGTCATGTAAAAAGAACGCTGGCGGTTAAACTGCGCAGTAGGCGATTTATCGGTCTATTTGGTGGTATGAGGTGGCTAGCAATTGGTTAATATACGAAGCTGCGAGCAAAACGCTAATTCATAATTATTTAAAACAATAGGCCTAGTACTTTTGTGCGCAAGTGTACACTTGCACAAACACACCCCTTCTACTTTCTTCCAGCGTTTTTTTTTACATGACGCGACCTATACCTGGTTGACATTATCATATTTTCCAGTTATTATTCCCGTAATTTTGATTTAAAAAATTAAACTATTGAACCGATTTCGATAAAATTTATATGGGAACAACTCTGACATATTACCTAACAAAAAAAAACACAATATTGACGGAGAAATCGGTGAACATAGAACCTCCTCCTTGTTTGAAATCGGTTAATTATTATTTAAATATAGCACTGATACTCTATATAAATTTTTTAAAGTGGTACTTACAATTACTGGGCAATTACAATTAAGAAGAGGTTTGAAATCTAATTCAATATTTCAAGGTGACGAGCGCAGCATAGTGCGGCGCAGGATTTTGTTTGAATAGGGAATATGCATGTGTTTCAATTATTAAAAATAATAGGATAAATGGAGAGTTTATCTGAATCTGATGTTTACACCGAAAAAATAATTGTAATCGGCTGGTAAAGTTCTGAAATATAAGTGTTCAAAGTATTTGGGAGGGAGTCATCTGTCCCTTTCTAGCAAAACACGTGCCAGTAAAGAATTTGTTTGGAATCGTGGCCTTTGATGTCATAAACCTAGTATAGTGCTCTCTCTGTCTAACATGAAACTAAAATGTTTACAACTTCGTTATTTGTGCACATATTAAAATTTTACTTTCGATGATTTGTTTTGTTGCCAGTCAGCTTTTATGTGAATCAATAAAAAAAACACATGCATATTCCCTATTCTGGCACTGCTGCAGTGCTGTTATGAGCAAGCGTGATGCTTACCACCAGGCGAGCGTCTCGCTCGTCTCGTTTCGTCACTCCTTTGCATTTGAAAACTTTTTTTTTATTGGGAAAGTTTGATGACTAGGTACTTATAATCTAACTACCTAAATTACTATTACATAATACGCTTTTAAAATTATATACCCGACTTCAAATTCGAATACTTGGATGACATCTTCATAGTTTATTATGAAAACTGACGTGGTATTGACACATTTTTGTTTTTGTTTTTGTTGATTATAGTCGGAGTATCCGATTTAATTAAACGTGAGTATTCCCGTATAAATAAAACAAAAATCTTCATATTTTCTAGTAATTTTCATTTTAAACCCAAACTACTGAACCGATTTCGATAAAATATGGGACCACCTCTGAAGTATTACCAACAAGAATCTAGAATACTCCTATTAGTTAGAATCATCTAACTCAGTTCATAATTGGCGGAGTAATCGCGTAATATACATACAAAAGAAAAACATCTTAGGGTACTTCTGTGACCAGGAAAGGTTGTCTGTCTGTATGTACTCTGTATCAAGAGTTTATAATATCATATTTGCTCTGTTTTTGTCTATAATTTATTGTACTATTTTTGTGTACAATATTTTATACTTACTTTAATCTTTTTACCACTTATATTTTACTAGAGTTCGCCCGCGACTTCGTCCGCGTACGGAAGAAATACGGCACGCTCCCAAAATTCACCACGTTTTTTACCCCTGATACACGTGCTCATTATTTGTACTTAAATACAAAATTTAGAAATTAACAAATTAAATTCAAAATGTCATTCCCCGTTTCACCCTCTTAAGGCTTGAAATAAAAAAAACAACGATAGAAGTTGCGTTAGTTTCCAACCTTAAGCCTAAATAATAAATATTGTGATTTTTACTTTGAAAATGAAGAACTTTCCATACACGACTGCATCCCTTTTTTCACCCCTTCGGGAGTAGAATTTTCAAAAACGCTGAGTCACTTATAAACTATTTTTAAACAGTCATTCTAAACACAAAATTTGCAGATCCTAACTTCGAAATTGACGGACTTTCATATAAAATATCATCCCCTATTTTACCCTCTTAGGGGTGAAATTTCCAAAAATCCTTTCTTAGTGGATACCTTACCTACACTTCACAAAGAACACACCCTCCAAATTTCATGTCTCTAGGACCAGCGGTTTAGGCTGTGCGTTGAAAGCTCAGTCAGGACTTTGAATTTTATATATACAGTTTTTATGACCGCCACCGTATTATAGGAAACCTGAAAATTCTAGTCAAAACCATTGCACGCGTCTTGTACCCTCAAAATCTTCTGTTAGGTAGATTAGTCCTTAGTCTTAGTTTATTTTTAATAAATTGCCACCGGAAGTCAGTTGAACGTGAAAGCTCGCGTAAAAAGCTCATTTTCTCTACTTACCTTCAATAAATAATATAATAATGTTTGTTTATTTGAGACTATTATTATTAATCACCACTATTATTAAATTATCTGAGATAATCCCCTTATTAGACCAAAAAACGTCACTTATATAACTGAATACAAAACGCAAATAGTTGGCACGCTACCAATCCAAAACCCCCTTTTCCTCTAAAACAAGAGGATCGTAATGCAAAATAGATGGCGCTCGCGACGCACGCTTCCGCTGTACAGAGCAAGCCAAGAGAAATGACAGGTGCTATCTGTATGCATTGGCGTAAATCTAGATCAGGGAAATACTTGGCTTGGCTATTAGGCCGTATGAATGGGAATGGAAATAGAGTGATAGTATTTTGTGACAGTAAGGGCGTTGCAGTCAAATATTACTAACATTTTAATTTCACAAATCCAGGCAGGCAGGCCCAAAAACAATGGCGAGATCGTGCCTGAATCCCACTGCAGCAATCGACAATTAAAGCTAGCATTGAATAGTGGAATTAGGGAAGTGCCTTTTTCTCTGCGATGAAATATAGGGTAGATCTCCGATCGCCGCTCGAAAACGGCACCGTCGAAACAAGGCATAAATAGCGTAATATGTCTTGTTTTTCTCTCAGTCGCGTGTGACCGTGCCAATCGTGTGACGTGCTACGATGCCGAATGTTTTACTCGCTGACAAATGTTTTACAACGAAAGAAAGAAAGAAAGAAAAATAATGTATTTTGTAACATCATTAACGTAGGTACTAATATAACTAAGTATAGTATTATTACAACGCTATTAAGGTTCATTATTAAAATGAAACAATAACCGCATGTGGGCAATTATTAAATTAGTTGCGGGGAGGTATAATATCTGTTTATGTAAGCATTAGCGCGGGGACACTTTTGAGGATTGATTTTCATAGAGACTGTGTATCTATAGTATATTTGATTTAAGCTTTCTTGACAGTCCTAGCTAAAAGTGAATAAAGCCATCAAGTAAGAGTCGGACTCAACGAGGGTTCCGTACTAACACAATTACTTACTACTATTTTCTAGTCTAGGTGACAGTATTTTTTTAGGTTTCCTAATTAATTACCTAATCAATAGCTAAGTCTAGAGGCTCGATAAAACCCACGGGTATCTAGAAGGGATTATGGTCAGAGCAGAGAGTAAGACGTAGCGTCGATGAGATTTGTTTCCTAAAGAGGCTTTTCACTTTTAGCTACCGTATATCGACAAGAACTTCATATAATTATATTTTAAACATACCTGAAACCTACCTACTTGAAAACATCGCAATTAATTTAAGGTATCGACTCGAAGTACATTTTAACATAGATACCTAACACCAAAGATAAATTATGTAATACTATAGAGACTGGCTAACACTTAACTACCTAAAAATGTGTGTTTCGTTTCCTGCTAAGGAATTTCAAAGTTTTTTTTTAAAAATATTTTCAAGGAATCGGAAAATTCAATTAAATTTAGTTTTGTATTTTATGAGTAATGTGAGAAAAAACTCAAAAGTCGCAGTTTTACTGACACGAATTCGCGTAACCTTAAAATTTTTGTGCTAGATTTGACCTTAACTACTACAATGTAAGACCGATGATGGACTCAGTATCAACCGTGCTTGACTCGAGGGATAACCTCGCCTTAATTATATCCAACAGGGAATAAAGACAGAAATGTTGAAAGATCTAATAAATGTGTTGAATGTTCTCTTAAACTAAAATCAAATTTATCGAGCGAAAATCCCACAAACCTAAGTTTCACGCTTTCGCATCTAACAATATCTCGCTAAACCCACAGAAATCTCGAATCGTAGGATGTTATAAATTATCAACCAGCGTGTCAAATTAATTCGAGAAATACATATAAATACCAGTTTCTAGCTCGGCTTATTAATTGTGCAGACACTTGTCCTCTGATTCGTCAGTGAAATGCTAAGTGTTGGGTTTAAATATGACCTACATACTCGCGTAGATTTCGCATGTTATTTGTATGGCATAGCTTTCTGTGACGAATTTATTTAATCTGAGTTGATTTGGGCTTCTTATTGGTGCATATATCTTAAGCTTTGGTATTCGCATTTGGTCTTTTATTCACATTTTACAGCTAGACTTCGGCCTATATACACTCGTAGATATGTCTTTGCCGGACATAATTAAGTATGCATATTTCCTTACGACGTTATTCTTCACCGAGAAAGTAGTGGTATAAAAATTCGAGCCCGAGATTTGAACCTACGACCTCACGAGTCCGAATTAAGCGGCCTTCTAAATTAGGCTTCCACGCCTACAATTTATACATATTCATGATAACTATGCTTATAATTTGTACCTATTACGTACTACGGCATTTATATACGGATAATTACAAAGAGAGCAACTCTTTACTTAATTTTGAACCTAGGCATAGTGGACATGTCTTAAAATGCATGCATAGCAGGACGGGTAACAGCGTCCTCTCGGTTAACGGTGGCGGGCATTCTGCGATATCCAAGCTGCCTGCCAAGCGTGGGGATTTTAATAACCCTCCTATTAATGTTTTTTCGAATCCTTTCCATCCCAAGGTTGCCTGGAAGAGATCGCTTTTAGCGATAAGGCCGCCAATAGGGTAGATGACTGATGTTTATATCGTTGAAACCAATGGCTTTGATGAAGAATTTAAGTAATTATAGTATGTTTATTGAAAAAAATATTTAAATTGGTTAATAATGTTCTGATGTATGAGCGTTTAAAGTTTTTGTTAGAGACAACTCTGTCCCTTTCCTACAAAACAAAAAATGACGTCACGCCTTAGTTGTCAGAATAGAATTTATATGGCGTACAGAGAAGTGACGTCACGATTTGCTGTTTCTTCTCTCTGTCTAGCATGATATTAAAATGCTTATAAGTTGCTTATTTTTGATCAGATTGTCTTTTTCTTTTCATTAATCAGCTATATTTATGGGCCACATTTTAATAGGACAATAAAAAAACCAGTCATCTAGCATATTGTTACACTAGTGCTAAGTTCATTTTTCTGTTGTGATTATCATGACTGTTATTATAATTTTTTTGGTGTGTACAATAAAGAGTTTATCTATCTATCTATCTATTAAGAGTAAGGCCTTCGTCCAGAAGTGGGTGTCTTACGGGCCAGTCCTTACTCTTTACTCATAGCAACTCACATATAAGTATCTCTCGCATCAAAGCTACCTTCTTTCAACCACTTAAGACATACTTCTTAATTCCAGCGTCATCGTGGGGCCAATCGCCGCCTGAAGAGTCCGAGAAGGCCAAACTGGTCCGCCAGCCCAAACGGGACGAAGCCGGCAAACCTCATATCAAGCGACCAATGAACGCCTTCATGGTTTGGGCTAAAGACGAGCGCAGGAAGATCCTAAAGGCCTGCCCTGATATGCACAACTCGAATATATCGAAGATCCTCGGTGCCAGGTGGAAGGGAATGTCTAATGGAGAGAAGCAGCCGTATTATGAGGAGCAGTCAAGGCTTTCGAAGCTTCACATGGAGAAGCATCCGGACTACAGGTTTGTTTTTGTTTTTTTTACTTTCGTGGTATTGTAGAGTTGTTTTTGGCCTATGCATGTGTCCGTATCAAATAGTCCTGTAAATGTTTTGAAATAAAGTCACGATCAAGGGTCAAATACAAGTTATGCCCCAATAAAGTGGACAAATACTCAGAGAAAAAAATGTTGGTGTAATGACGTCTCGTTCATAGATATTATGAGTTGGTATAAAAGTAGATAAAAATGATACCTATCGAGGCATATTTTAAGCAAATCTTAGATAGTTCTGCAGGCAAAAATGGCACTGTTATTGGCCGTATTTGCCGCTCCAGAATAGGCTTATTTAGCCACGAGCGCAGATGTACTTTGGACGCTACATAAATCATCTCTTGGAGATGGAAAAGGGCCAATGATGATGATTAGATAGGTGCCGTCGCTTGATTGCTTCACCAGAGGCATAGAAGGGTGTTGCTATCTGTTTTTGGGTTAGGAAACAACTAGGTATCTATAATAAGAATTTTAGATGTTGCATGACTGTGCTAGGATATTTAATTACCTATTATTTAAAAAAATACTCTAACAAAAAAGACAAAATAGTCACCTAACGATTTTTTAAGTAGATAATGGTGTCGATTCTGTTGCTCCTAGCACTAAACTAAACTGACAGGACTAAAATTATCCACGTCTCTTTTCATTTCAATATGCTAGAAAAGGATGTCAACAGTTTTCGTCCTGTCAAATTAAGATTAGTTTAGTGAGCGGTGCAACAGAATCAACACCATTGTGGTACATTTAGAACGCTTGTTGACAGTTCTAAACGAATAAAAATATTGCTGTCACTTTTTTACTAGGCATGTCAGCTAAGGACAGCAATACTGTAGTTTAGTTCTGTCAACTTAAACCTTCATAATTGACTACACTTATTTATTTTGCAATAAAAATATTAAGGTTGCAAACCAACCAATGGTATTAACGTTTCATGTATTCTTTCAGATACCGACCAAGACCGAAAAGGACCTGCATAGTCGATGGCAAGAAGATGAGAATATCCGAATACAAAAACCTAATGCGTTCCCGACGTCAGGAGATGCGGCAGCTGTGGTGCCGCGACGGAGGCAGCGAGCTGGGCTTCCTTCCAGGGCTTTCATCTCCCGGACCTAGCAACTCGTCTCCCCCTCCAAATGGGGGCGGGTACCCCCAGATGGGCGCGTTTTCGCCCCCACTGTCCCCCAGAGAGGACGATTGAAATACGGCGCGCGGCTGGCCTTACCCGCACGCCGCGCAAATGTCCCTACCGACCGCGCATCACCCATGGTAGGGTCCTAAGCTTCTAGAAGTTATGGAACCCTGTGCTTAGTGGATAGTGTGGAGTTATTACAGAAGATACATAAACTTTTTACAGCAGACAGCGTGTCTAGATTACCAATAGAACGCTTGAAGAATGATCATGACCGGTGCAGCGTGCTTTTAAATTACTTATTTCTGGCAGTGCCAACTATGAAGTTTTTTTTAAAGTTTATGCTAGTTTTTGAAAACAACGCTAAATTTTAAACAAACTCTTACTGCAAGATGCCTAGACTCAGAAGGTGCAGAATTTTTATATATATATTTAACTGAGACTTATGGCTGATTTCACAGAAACCTACGTTTTCTGTCTTTTTTGATAATTCCAATCTAAAAAATCTAATCTAAATCTAATCTTTGCGAAATCGCAATGACATCACTTAAAAAAACAGATACGTCTAAGTCCCAAGCTACACTTAATTGGAAAACTTTTAATAATGTTATTGAAGCGTCTATCTCGTGACAAGTGATTTGCAAGTCTCCAGCCAAAAGCTCTGAAAATTACGCAATGCTAAGGAAATTCGAATGATCATATGCACGGCTTTTCGATGGGCATCGGGCTTTACGAAAATCACTTGTCGTTGACATTATGACTATGACTTTTCCCAGTGAAGGTTTTGATAGTGATAATATTAAAGTGGAAACTATGAACAAGGACCTTGTAAATACTTACTTAAATTGCTATTGTAAAATTAGTCTTTAATCTGAGACCGTTTTGTTTTGCGTGAATGCATGTAGAAATAGACCCCTTAGCAATAAGACGTAGAAAATGAATTGAGATAATCTCACTGGACTTTTGTACGTAGGTTTGTATGCCAGTGTTTCGTATTGGATCTCTCTCGTTTTAATAACCTAATAACTTATGAGATTATGGGATTATTCCATTAGAGGATTAAGGTAATCATGGCAGCCACATTTTTTTTACTACGTACCTAATTAACAATACCTACCTACCCTTCTCTAAATATTTCTTGGTTTCCTTTGGACTTATCTTTGGTTCTGCCAATCGCCTCTTCTCCTAACAGTCCGCTAGTGTCAGCCAGCGGAATTTTTTTCTTTGTTAGTGGCATCGCACGTTGTGCATTCTGCCAAAGTCAAGTAGGTATATATGTACGAATGTTCAAGTTTATGTAGTACAGCAAGTCAAATATGTCATGGATTTCATGACATATTTGAGACATATTTGACAGTCAGTCACACGAAATTAGTCAAAGTCGAGTCCAAGTCATGCCCTAGTAAAGTTGTGGCGACTTTACTATGAGCTTTTACGGAGTTTTGAAAACAACACAAAAAGACATGTTTCACATTATATCATTTGCCCACACTCGTGCATGCAATTCAACACTCAACGAACAAAATACCACCATGTTTAATCATTAATTCGCGATTTTTTACACACTAGTCTAAGAAAATAATAGAATACAGCGACATGATTTTTCCGGGTTCCCGCCAAAACTCCTGCGGCTTCTAGTTGTTGGGTTTTTTTTACCTATAGAAAAATACGTAGATACTACCGTCCTTAATTCGATAGACAATGTATGAAAAGCCGACTAGGTAATTTTGACACATTTTTTATCGGTCAGGTAGGTACGTATACGCTGATTCTGAGAAAACAATATATAAATACGTAGTATAGACTGATTCAAACTTAATGACAGCTGTGAACTTAGGCGCGAGACGTTGCGCAGTAGCAAAAATTAGGCGTGCGGTGTGCGTACAATCGCAGCGTCGCTTGCAGCGCACTTCACAGCCGCCGCCATTAAGTTTGAATCAGTCTATAATACTTATTTTCTTGCTAGATGTAGGTACATACTACCTAGTGAAAAATTTGCAACTTTTATCCCGAATGCTTAAAATCTTTTTTGCAACAGGAATTAGTTAAGGCTCAATCCTTTTATTTCTCTCCGGGGTTTGGAGACAATTGGAGATCATGAAAGGATTTTGGGAATCACAAACATGACATGGTGATGTTTTTTTTTTTAGTTTTTTTTTGTCGTGGCGTTGATTTGTCGCAATTAACCTAACAGGACTATAATTCATTTTTGTTCTTTTATGAGAAAAGGATGGCAACAGTTTTAGATTTATCACATTTTCCGCATTAAAGTAATTAGGATTTTAAACTGTTCTTTTATTTTTAATATTTTACTGTCCGATCCTCATAATACATTTATTTTGTGGCGTCATGAACCTATTTATAAAGATGTTGTAACGAGTGAGTAGACACTTAGAAAAACATGTACATAAAATATTTACCTAGAAATGTACGTACTTGAATTTGAAGTACCTATCTGTATTGACTAAAGTAGTGCTGGGTATTATTCTTTGTAAATAGATCCTATTCCTTTTGTAGATAGAGTATACTTTGATATGGCTAATAAATATAAGAATAGATTTGTTTAGTATTAATCGTTTTAGTGTCAGGACATCGTAGACTTTTCTGTGGCCATGTATATTATCATAAATAGTTGAATTATTCGTTAGTGACGTAAGCAAATAAAATGTATCAAACCAAATATCTGAAGCGAAATGCTTGAAAATTATAGTGTTTTGAACACGAACTGTTTTGATGGATGCTAAGGTCTTTCACATAGGGTGGGAAGCGTCGCGTAGCTTGACAAAAAAATTGTTAACACAAACTTTCTTATATCCTGGCAATACTGCGGATAATTACGTCATTAGTCTTCCTTTACGAACTAGCAGCGCGAGTACCGTTCTATGTCGCTATATTTGCCGTTTCGGTATAGCAGATTTACTAAAACGAATTTGACATAATACCGATTTTTATCGAATTTTACCGATTTAAATTTCAAATATAACGATCGTCAAGAACGGTAACTACTCGTGTTGTTTTTGACTCGTATTTTGTATATATCGTCCTTGCTCGTATTTAGAACGACTTGCGATTGTAGCGCTCCTATTCATTTCTCTTTTTTGCCAAGCTTGTTTCTTCGAAATTCAATCTGTCTTTTAATGTCTAGACATTGTTATTTTAAAAATTAATTGCCGCTGTTTTGTGGAGTCAAACTTCAGGCGCAGATTGGATTTGACTAGAATGTAATATGTCAAATCGCAAACTAGTAACGAATGCGTCGCATTAAGTGTGGAGGACCTTTAGCTGAAATGAAACAGTGTTTTATTAATACTCATAGATTAAGCGGGGATACATAATTATGCATAATAAATATAATGACGTAGCTATAATAAACTTTCATAATAGACACAAATATTAAAATTAATACGTAGATGTTGTATACATGCATCGTAGAACACTTTTTCAAATTATTAGGCAAAATAATAATTACTTGCCTTCCAAATTTTATTATTACGATCAAAAAAGTTGGTCAGTAATGGTCAATTTGAATTTTGTCAATTCAACTGTAAATAATGGTTCCACCAATTTCTCATAAGATAACAAGAGATAATATTATTCTAAAAGTGATTGCCTAAAATTATTCGTTAAATGGACTTTGTTATATAGCTTGCATGCAAGAACTTCCCTAGCAGTCAAAAAATTAATTAAGCTTGAATAACCTGCCCAATTGCCCACGGAATACAAAAACTAGAATCTCACTAGGTATTTAGCTACTTTGTAAAGTGAAAGAACTTGAAGTCAAAAAAAATGTTAAAAAATAAAAAAATAAACCTACACTTGCATGCAAGAATTTTATTTCTTGCTGCTACAACTATGTATTTTGTATTAGAAAAGTATATATACTAATCTGTCTATAGTATATTCCAATCCAGTGATTATTATTGTAAAAATATTAACGTAACGTCTTTGAGGTGTAGAGAGCTTTTCACAGATTCACTTGTGGGTTCTTCGCTAGATAGCGCTCTTTTACCACAATATAGTAGAACTCGTATACTATAGTCTGTCGATTATGTAAATCGGATTTTGACAGCTCATGCAAAATTGACGACATAACATTTTATAGCGTCTAGCAAATTATACTAATAAATACGTATAACGTTACGCCGACAGTTGACATAACCTTGTAAAGAGGTAATGGTAGATCAAACGTAATTTTTTTATGTGACTTAGTTTGCTAGGCGCTTTACAATGTTATGTAGTCAAGTCAAAAAGCTATTATACTATTGCTGCGTTCCGTAATGCGCTAAAAGTGATAATATCGCGAATCCGACCAAATTTAATAGTCACAAAATATAAGGGCTTTGATTTGATCGAGTAATAATTGTGACTTTGGTCGGATTCGCGATATATCACTTTTAGCGCATTACGGAACGCAGCAAATATGGGGAGAGTATACAACAAGAGCGTCAAATGTATCTTGTCATTCAATAATCAATCATTTCTCTTCAAATTTGTTCTTTGTCAAAAGTATCTTGAATGACAATAATATTGTCATTTAATATAAATTTGACGCTGTTGTTGCATACTCTCCCCATATTGTATAATAGCTTTTAGATAGCTCATCTTTTTACTGACGTTCATATTACTCTATAAACAGTTATAGTTTACTTTATAAAAAGCTAATTCAATATTAGCAGTATAATATATATAGTTAAAAATAATCCTAGTTTCAATCTTTTAAATTATAAAATATTTTATATTATGAACGTTAGCAAAAAAAAAGTGTTTAAATCGTCTTTTCGTTGTTTGGATGATTGTGGCTGTGCTACCATCTATCAAATCAATAGCTAGTTCTTGTGTCAGTGAAAAGCTCTCCTTCCAATAGAAATAATAAATTATACTATCGCTTTATCAAATTGTGCAATTTTACTAAGTAGACGGTAGAAACTAGCCTTGCATTATATAAGCATAAAACTGAATGTATAGTTAAAACATTTCTGGAAATAAAAACGTTTCTTTCATTGTTATCTTTTTTTGTTATTTATTTTTCTAATTATAAAAATCGTTTCTTTTGTCTTCTGTAGGTCACTTTATGCCAGTAAAATTTAATGGTAGAATTTAGTGCGTAAATTTGTGTAGTAAATGTTTAAGCTATGAAATTTAGTTTATTAGTAAATGTTTAAGGGTTTAGTTACTAAATTATTTATTTTTATGTTGAATGTAAATAAACGAATATTTCTGTAAGAGTTAGTTATTTGATGATTGATACTTAAATGTTTGTAATTGTGTTAGGATCTCTTTTTTATTTATTGAAAAAAGTTTTAGTTTTTTTATCCATACATCTTGCCATGAACGTGTAAATGCCATAATTGTTTTTCTACTTACATAAATAGGTGTACAGTTAAATAAATGTTATTTTACAGGACTATACGTAGCTAAGCATATTTGTTTTTTAGATTTTCGTTGCAAAAATCAATGTGATTTTTTGAATGTGTACTTAAATTGAAAACCGATATTTTTTCTTGCATTTTTGTTAGTTTTTTCATTATTTTAAATTCAATAATATAATACTTATTACGTAACTCTTTTACTTAGCATTCGACATTCAAATGTATAAGTAGATAGATTTTAGGTTTAAATACCTAGTATAAAACCAGGACACATTATTTAAAAATTGTGCCAAAACCCAAAATATATTAAAAATAAACCTTGAAAAAGTATACTGTTTCATTATTCTCTCTACCTAATATTTACCATTAATTCAGTATATTACAATATGTAACAAAAAGGTTCAACCATAATACCGAAGGGTATATATGTACTTATTATGTACCTACTGAGAAGGGCCGTTTTGGACGCCAAGAGAGCACAGTGCGACTGCGGAGCGCCTGCGCAGACCATGTTGCACCTACTGTCGTGTCCTCGGTGCCCGAGTTCCTGCACCTTAGAAGACCTTAATAAGGCTACTCCTTGCGGGATGGCAGTGGCCAAATACTGGGAGAAATTAGTATAGAATAGGTTTTTTATAATTATATTTTTTTGGATCATCGACTCGACGAAGAAGAAGAAGAATGTACCTACTCATAATTAGGAAAAACTATTACTATGTGGCTACCCCTGAAATCACGTAAAATACATCAGCTGTTCCAAACATTTTGTCCGAGGTCAATGAACGTTTTGTATCGAACAGCTGATAATTTTTTCGCGATCTTAAGGTTTGCCCCAAAGTAAAAGTTGTTCATAATGATTTTAATGATGAGTACATACATACCCTTTAGTATTGTTGAACCTGTTTATTACACATTGTCAATTTGGGTATAATATAGTCTGGAATACCTACAAGCTTAGATAGGAAAGGAATGCCTACAGTGCGACAAAACCTATGAAGTTAATGGAGCGAGGGCGGTGTTATAAGTTCCTCATCTTAGCTACTAGTCATGAAATAAACTAGGCCTTTTAAGTCCTGTAGAAAGACTCGCCTCATGACTAGACTAGTCCTTTCAAAAAGGTTTCCTAACCTGCCACACCAGTGTAACAGTGTTACTCGATGGGAAAAAAAACCCAACGAGTCACACTGCGACCCATAAATCATGAGTCTTAAGACTGTAGTAAGTCTCTTAAAACTGCAGACTGCTGTAATTAAAGTTGCAGTCTTTTTCACCTTCGGCCCTAGAAACTAACTCGATACTTCAAAGGCTTATAAAACAAACCAGTTTATTTTTTAAACACGACTCAGGCGCGAGTTCTTTAAAAAACACTAAACGTGTTTTAAACTTTTAGCATAAAAACTTTTTAGAATAATAACCCGTGCCTGCAGTCGTCATTTTAGTCTAGTCTACAGGACGGAGTCAAGTCTTATTAAAGGCCTTAAAAGACTCAAGAGTCTTGCATAACATAAAGGGGAGACAATTATGTACAGCGAATAATCCGTGTTCATGATTTTGACCCCTGAATTGTTTGAGTTTTTTAAATGTCAATTTGAGAAATGTACACGGATTATTGGCTGTACAATATTATCTTGACTCTCATAAAGAACATCTAGTTATATAATCGAGTTTTTTTTTTGGCTTAGTTACCACTTCCGCTCTATTCCATCTCCGTGTTCCAATGAATAAAAAAGTTTCAATAATTATAATATTTAATACATTTATTATGATCATGCACAACTAAATATAATATACACATTAAATATCAGAATATAAATAATTGTTATACATGATATGGCTTAAATATATCGTAAGTACAAAAATATTTTTAGCTATATACACTTATTTGTAAGTACCTACGCAAATTAAGTTTTTGGTATTACGTTATTTTACAATAATCGAATGAGATTACATTTTTGAATATTTTCATTATAAATATTGATAAATTAGAATATTATGTTGGTATAGCTTTGAAACAAACACGCTTTTATTAGCTAGACAATGTGATAAATATTTAAGGTTTAGTTGACAGTTCAAAATTAATTAAAATATTGCTGTCACTTTTTTACTAGGCATGTTAGCTAAGGACAGCAATACTTTAGTTAGTTTAGTTCTGTCAACTAAAACGTTCAAAATCAACCACATTAAGTCTTAGGAAGCCGACTTAACCTACTTCTAATCGAGGTATCGATATGAAACTTTGCATTGATATATTATGTAATCCGGATGACAATAAATAATGTATGGTCAGTATCATAGAGTTAGTTTAATGATAGAGCCAATATGTAATCAGTGGAACTTATAAATAGCTACTATATTGGGCCTGTTCTGTTGTATGGAGCCAATATGTAGTCGATGGAACGCCTAAATGGCTACCATATTGCGCTTGTTTTCTTTTATGCAGCAATTATGTAGTCAGTGGAACGTCTAAATGGCTACCATATTCGGCTTGTTTTCTTTTATGCAGCCATTATGTAGCCAGTGGAACGCCTAAATGGCTATCATATTGGGCTTGTTTTCTTTTATGCAGCCATTATGTAGTCAGTGGAACGCCTAAATGGCTATCATACTGGGCTTGTTTTCTTTTATGCAGCCATTATGTAGTCAGTGGAACGCCTAAATGGCTACCATATTCGGTTTGTTTTCTTTTATGCAGCCATTATGTAGTCAGTGGAACGCCTAAATGGCTACCATATTGAGCTTGTTTTCTTTTATGCAGCCATTATGTAGTCAGTGGAACGCTTAAATTGCTATTGGGCTTGTTTTCTTTTATGCAGTCATTATATAGTCAGCGGAACGCCTAAATTGCTACTATATTGCGCATGTTTTGTTTGGAAATTCCGTACATTACGCTATTAAAAGCATGTTTCTAGTTTTTAAATTACTTACAATAATTTATTATTATTAAAAAAACTATGTACGAATTGTAGAATAATAAATTGGTATAAGTCATTACTAAGTATTAGTATATTATGTAATCTACGTCAATAAAACAAACAAAGCTACGTCATATTATTCAAGTTGTACAAAAATAGCACGATTTAGCAGCTACCAGTTTATAATTTATATTAACATTAATAAGTACAGTCAACTTTACTTACAGACAACAAGCAAATATTATAAGGTTCAAATTTAACAATCCTTTTTTTCACATTCGCCACGACTTTTGATTTACCAGAATTACGCTTACGTGTAGGCACGATTTACAATATGGGAATATGCATGTTTATCAATTATTAAAAATAATAGGATAAATGGATAGTTTAACTGAATCTGATGCTTACGGCGAAAAAATAATTGAAATCGGCTGGTAAAGTTCTGAAATATAAGCGTTCAAAAAATTTGGGAGCGAGTCATCTGTCACTTTCTAGCAAAACACGTGCTATTATAGTATAGAATTTGTTTGGAATCGTGGGCTTTGACATCACAAACCTAGTATAGTGCCCTCTCTGTCTAACATGAACCTAAAATGTTTATAACTTCGTTATTTGAGGACAAGGGTTTTTTTTTTGTTGCCAGTCAGCTTTTTTGTGAGTCAATAAAAAAACACATGCATATTCCCTATTTAAATCGGCTTTGTAACACGTTTGTCAGTCTTTGATCTTTAGAGCTGAGATGCTTAAGCGGCCTTAAAGCTCAGTTAGTGACTATTTTGTGAGGGTTCAATTTCCAGCTAGGACGAACATTTTGTGTTGAACTGGTCGAATTATTTTACACATTAAACTCGAAAAAAAGTGTTTTGAAAAGTAATACAGACCGACGATATGATTATGTTCATGTTCCCGCCAAAATTATATTCTATCACTTATTTTATAGCTTTGCGTAGTTTGTGGATAGATGGCGCTGTATGATTGTAAAATTGTCCATCAGTATTTAGTTATGCATCAAGCTAATTTGTAGTCTATTATCATGTTGGCATCGAAATTCCACTGTAGTGTTGAGGCGCGGCACGCGAACAGCCGTCAGCGAACCAAGCGTTATAGCGAACGTTAAATATGACATTGTTGTAGTTATTGGTGTATCTACGTTTACCCGCGTCTTCTATGGGAGTGAATCTGCCCTGTTAATACCACCGTTCCGCCCAACCCCATAATGGCACGGCATGTTTTTGTTTGTTTCTTGTTCGTAAATCCAAACCATCTCCTACATTTGTAATTTTGGGCTATTTTAGACTTTGTTCTGCAATTCAAGTTTTTAATTTGCTTTTTTCTACTTGAGCTTTCAAAAATAGAGGAGCATGGGTTGAATTCGTGATCCTAGTAAAAAAAAACAGTTTTCTACTTAGCGACTTTCAGAAATGCAAGGGCAAACAAACTCATTTCTATTTCATATCTCATTAGAAAATAACCTATCGTTGGTAATACATTTTATGGACAATTTTTTTGTGTTTTGAACTTTTACTAAGTACATTAGACTCACCCCACTCTCACTATTATATTTTGACATTAGTCTAAAAAATACTTAGCATAAAGTCTTAAGTATTTAAGATAATATCCCACATTATCAAGACTAGGAATTAATTCGAGATTTTGTCTAAATTAACCAACTTAGGTAGTTAGGAAGACGCACCTCAATTATGTTATAATATATTGAGTAATTTTGCGTCATTATTACATTGGATGTGGGAGCGAGAGAGCGCAAAAAATGTTTTCCCGTTTAAAGCTGCTGTACTGAATATGCTACCTTAATTAACTGGCAAGAAATCCACACTAAACTGGCAAGCAAGACGGACATAACTTAACCTTATTCAAATCCAAACAGGCCCCATGAAAAGTATGGCCACACTTAAAAACCCAGAGTCCGCCATCTTTAATCAACACTTCATTTTGTAATGGCAACCCACAAAGAGCACAATCTGTCACACCATTGTTTATGTCAAAAATATTATCTAAGATATCTTTTAGGGACAAATATCTTACTTGGACAATATCGTCATTACTTTTCTCAACAATTTCGAGATTCTTTTCTTCGGGAATATTTTGGTTTTCTTCGACTACATTTTGATTGTGTTTGCTGTTTCGTATGACTAATTTCTTTAGCCCCCAATGGGTTGAGTTAGCCGCAACTGCTATGGGTAAAGCAGTGTTCTTGATATCTCCATTGGTACTGCTTCGAAGTAATTTGCATACCTGAAAGTAAAAAACCGATTTTTCAATTAAAAAAATTATAAAAGACGAAGTTGTTGAATATTTATACAAGATTACGCGTAACGTTATTTATAAGCCGAAAAGGTCATTGTAAAGATTAGCTTCTGCTGAAGCTCTTCACTGTATATATCTTACTTAAACCTATGCACCGCTGCTTTACGTGCTCTTGTGGTGTGTATACGATTTTATGTGCGCTGTAGAGGAAGTGGTTCCCCGCAGGCACGTACAGGTTCATATTCATATTTATAAATATAGGGACGGGACAGTAGCGCACGTGGCCTAGCTTGTCTAGGTGATACTAATGTTAAGCAACGGACGGTCCGGTCAGTCTTCGGATGGGTTACCGTGAGTGGCATTTATTTCTGATCGCTACCGTGGGTCGGATGACACGTTAAATTGTTGGTCCCGGTTGTTTGTTCTAGTTTCTATAACAACAACCGTCAGCCATGTCAGAGGCCTTCGGGCGGCACATTAACTCTGACACTAGGGCTGGCCACGCAGCCTATACGAACTTACTTTTTTTTTAGGGAGGCGTTGCCATAATCCCCACGCTTGGCAGGCGGCTTAGGGTTCGCAGAATGTTCAATGTTAACCAAAAGGGAAGTAACTGCAATCAGAAACACTGAGGAAGGACATCAGTGAGCCCGTCCTCGGTGGTTTTCAATGCAGTTTTAGGACTTGCCCAGGTCCGGGCACCAGGTATAAAAGTTATCCGTGATTAATTTGCTCGATTTGCATCGGATATTACGACTTAGATGGACCGTGAAAACGCGATTCGCAATTTGATTCTTTTACAAAAAGTGTTAATTAACTGTAACCCTGTACTAAAGGCATGTAACATTTTGGCCTAGATTCCATTACAAAAATTGTAATAGAATCTAAGTTGTGTTGGTGTCCGAGGCAAGATATAGGGAGATAAACTGCATGTTTATGTGTTAATTAAAAATAACCCTGTACAAAAGGCATGTGACGAGAAGAAGTATGGTAATTTTTTACCACTAGGCCACCTGAGTCAAACTCTGAGATACACGAGTACCTCGAGATGCCTACTGTCAAACAAGAGGTCAATAGATACTCGAAAAAATACAAAGAGAGACTGGATTCTCACAGCAACACTCTATCTAGCCAAGGAGTTATTAAACGTGGCTGGAGACGTCAAGAGGCTAAAAAGATGGCATATATTGCAACTTGAAGAGCGAACATAACCAATCCTTGTAGGATGATTCCCGTTGGGGTGTCACCTAATAAACTCAAGCCAATAAATCTGATTATGACTGGTACTAGTCGATGGCAGATAAAAGAAGCAAAAAAAAACTAGGCCACCTGTGTATGGGAAATGTCATATTCCTTAGTAAGTTAGAAGGTTACCTCATCTTTCGCCTCTTCACAGCCATAAGAGCTGTACAGCGCATCGGTCAGCTGACTCGTCACTGTTGCATCAATCTTCTCAAACATTGTGACAACCAAACACGTGTGATAAAACTTCACTGTGATAGCTCCAGGGTCGATCAAGTTCGCATGCTTCTCCAGTACCTTCAACGCATTCCGACCATTAATTGACTTGATCATTAGCGCCCCTAGGTCATCCCAACTTAGCATATCTTTTACCGATATATTCTCGAACTTTTTAGAACAGTTTAGACATATATTCGCATATAAAGTGGAATATAATTGCACAGCCCTGTTCCAAATATCTAAAGTGAAATGGGGTAGGAAAGAATGTAACAACTTTTCATCCAACATTTGCAGCAAAATTCTTAGAATGTTCATCAAATCCTCGTTCCGTCTTAGATAAAGTATTTTTCTCCATAAATATGGCATCCGTTTGCAAATATCGTAGCACTGATCTCTGGTTTGACTAGACCATTGCAGTTCAATAAATTCGTCGATTAATTCAGAAAATACTGGGGTCTTATTCGTTCTCGCATAAGGCAGTGGGAATCCACATTCGCAACCAATATTCGATAGCTTTTGCGTTTTCGTATTCACTGATATACACGAATCAACGAAATATTTATACAAATTTTCATCTATTATTATGTTGTTTAAGTATTCTTCATTCTTCGCCATGCTAAGGTAGCTGAGAAATATATGATTTGGTATGAATTTTGATTCTTCTATGGCTCCAATGGTTATGCAATATTCTTCTAGCTTTAACATGAGATTGTAGATCTCTCTAATATCACAGGCGTTGCTCTCGATGATAGACATTAAATTCGATTTCTCTTTACTGACTAGACTTAACCTAAAATATTGGTACAGAGATTTGCTGACGTGATCTTTCTCTTCTATATTTTCTATCTCTATGGCTTTCTGACTAGATTTTTTATAAATTATATCATTGTGAATCACAATAACCGGTTCGTTAAGATTCGTTTGTTCTAAAGACATCTTTGGAATGTCCGTCCTTATGATTTCTTTTTGAATGACAAAGTCTTGCTCTGGTGGTTTATCGCCTAAATGTTTCATTTTGTCCTCGAAATCGTCCCATTTTTCTTTTAGAATCTTCTTACTAGAGTTTAATTTGCCGGACACACTTAAGCTAAGGTCTTTTAACGTCTGCATGGCTTCAGGTGGTATTGACGAGAACTTGTAATCATCATCCTGTTTTGAAACGTCTTCTTCTTCATCTAAGGATGATTTTGCATTGTAAGTGTTATCTACTACATGAATGCCAGTCTTGCAAGTGTCGTTCAGTTTCAGACTTTCGAAATTATGTAAAACATCTTCTATTTTCTCAAGCATATCCTTTCCAATCATATCTCTCAATCCGGCCACTATATGCAGTTTAGGAGACAGTTTACTCGACATTAAATAATCATTATATGTAGCACAAATTTCAGCACACATTAAATATTTTTCATCTAAAAAACATTTGAGCAAAAACTTATCTACTTTCATAAATCTCAGATGTATAAGAGAGCCATTGTTAAGCCATACATACAACATATTATGGTACACTTTGCAATCGATAACATCTTTAACCTCGTACCAGACTGTGTCATCGACGTTATCAATATTTAGAAAATACAGAGCATCCTTTTTATAACAAAATATGGCACCATTCATAGCAAAAATCTTGGAGAAATTTATGGACTTCCCATCAGTGTCACTAAGAGGAGTTTCTATTTTAAAATCCTCTTTATCGTACATATCTGTGGTAACGATATTGAAAGGATGTCGAGCTAAGACTTGTTTGAACTGATGAGTCCTTTTAACGGTTCCATCGACAGCTGATTCCCACACCCTCGAAGACGGTCTCGCACAGAAAATCAAAGTATTTTCTAATTCCTTTCCAACTGCAAATTTTAGTTCATCATTCACCATGTTAAATTTTTTAACTTCAGAGAAATTTTGCTCCACGTTTTTTACTGTGACGTCTTGATTTTTTTCTTTGTTTACGAAACATGCTCCAAATTCTCCGTCTCTAAGTTTTTGGCCGATTTGTCTGTATTGCTCCTGTGTAGTGTCACATACATAGCATCTAGAGAGAGTCGATACAAGGAGCATGCAAGACCTTAGATCGATTTGGCATATTCTCGAGTCTAAGCTCATGATGACTTGAGATGAACTTTGGAAGGTTTTGGCCTGGAATAAAACATTTAGATAGTAATTAAAATAATAAATAAAAAATAAGTAATTTTAATAGATCTAAAATGACACTGGTTCAGACCAGTGACGTTGAAGTTCTGATAATATTTAAAGTTTTTGTTATGGATTTAGAAAAGATATATGATAAAAGTATTGAATTTATTAGGGACACATAATTATATTTAAGTAATAAAATAAAAGAAATAGAAATTGTTATCATTTATTTGAATAGTGTGCTCTCTGTTTAGCTTTTTAATGCAATAGTGACGAGACGAACAAAACGTTCGACTGGTGGTAAGCATCACGGCCTTTAACAAAAACAGTGCCAGAATTGTGAACTTGTAAACAAAAACCTGTGCCATGCTGGATTATGCTAGTCACCCTAATACAAAAAATATTTCTTCATTCGTGACTACGGAAAACCAAAACGGACCAAACCAATATTAGATGTCAAATCTCTTCATGCCCAGTAACTTGATGTTAAAATACTTATAATCTATCCCCTAACTCCCTATAACCAGGCAATATTATTTGGAATGTGGTAGGGTAATTTCTGACCTGGGTAGATATGTCTTTAAACTGCAACCAGACCCACCGGAGGACGGGCAGCAGCGTCCTCTTGGATAACAGTGGTGATCATTCTGCGATCCAAGCCACCTGCCAAGCGTGGGGATTATGGCAACACCCCTCTATTAAGGGGGCCTTCGTCCAGCAGTGGACGTTTTATAGTTGTCAATGAATGAATGATGAGGGTAATTTCTAGTACTTGGCCGACTGCCTAACACACTCAGTTTCAAATCTACTTTAATCGCGTAACAGTGTTTTTTGGCAGACTATAAAATCAGTTTCCATTCCTGGTTAGGCTGGTATCATCTTTGGCCAAACCGTCACTTAAAATCAGGCAAGTAAGTACACAAGCTGTCAACCATAAAAAAACTTACCTATTCTGAGAATTGTTATATTAAGAGTAAACAAGCCGGTCACTTCTCCATAGAAACGGGAAAGTAATATTACTCTACTATGTAATGTTGTAGGTCCAAGACTAAGTATAATACCGATTTGCTCTTCACTATCTAGGATTTAAAATGACAAGAAAGTAAAAACTTAATAAACATGAAAGTTATGAGCCAGGAAACATCTAGTATTTTAGCTCAATTTTAACGCCACTTTGGACATAAATAAATAACATAAGGAGTACGAAAACTCTAAAATAATATATCAAGCGGCATAGTTTAGTCCATAAACATTTCAAATAACTTTAGGTGAAAAAATTTGATCAGTAGGTTATTCGTCACAATTCTGCAGCCAAAGGTAGACATGAAAAAATTTGCGCGCTCATTTCTCTTTCTTTCTCCCTTTCCCACACTTTGTTTGATGAAGAGAGAATGCGTTTTAGCCACGCCCACCGATGAGTTCGAGCCGTCGGGCGGTGCATCCTTAATACAATACTTACAAGAAAGTTCTGCATTTGTAATACAGATATTTTTCCAACATCATCACCGGAAAACATCATATTGCTGTCACTCCACATCATAGCTGTCACTTCATTGCCCTGGTGGTCCCTAGATGTGACTGTGGAGTGACCACCGCTCAGTGATTGGTCACAAGCTGTGACCGTGACCATGCCGCGTCCATTGGCAAAGCCAATATTCTTCTCATTGGACGATATTGCCAGCCGAGTGATAGCACCATCCTGGAACATTATTAGGAATCTTGTAAGTAAATAAATCAATAGATAACTTTTAAGTGTACGGGTAACATCTTCGACCACATTGTAGTTAACAAAGTGCAATGTAAAGTCAAAATAAAAATAGTTTTATGAGTCACCTTTTTAAACTGAAGGTTAGTACTGTCTTTACCATAAGGGCACAAGGGGCCTGCGCCCAAGGCCCCCATCGTCAGGGGGCCCCAAAGGGCCGATTTATTATTATATTAATTTATTTCACATTTATTCTCAATAAATGTTTGTCAGGCACAGTAACAGTGAGCACCCGAGTCCAAAAAAATACTTACTTAAATTATAAAAAAATAAGTCAAAACTCAGATTATATTCTACCAAATTAAGACAAAATCAAGTCAAACTACCATTTTTCTTTTAGAAGTATCAAATGTCCATAACATTTGAATTGAATTCGACTTATTTAGCTGTAGAAAAATGTAGTACTTTAGTTTCCAAAAGGGCCCTAAATTCTTGTGTGCCCAGGGGCCCCAGCATAATTTAAGACGGCCTTACTGATGGTAGTGAAAAATACTTCAATTGTTAAAACAGAATTAGAATTAAATGTACATTGAAGCCTGTAGGTAAAGAATGGTAAATGGTAATGATGTGATAACAGTAAAGCAGTATCGTTATTATCATTATTGTATTATCTAAACTGGTATTCTGGCATTTGTAACAGTCACATCGGGCATCATCATCATCAGCCCGGAGACGTCCACTGCTGAATGAAGGCCTCCCCCTTAGACCGCCACACTGTACGACAACCTGCCATTTGCATCCTCCGGTTGCCCGCGACTTTTACAATGTCGTCTGTCCACCTAGTGAGAGGCCTTCCTAAGCTGTGTATCAAGGTATATCTGTACATCTGGCATATCAAAGCAACTTTATTGACAAACTAGAAAACATACTTTAAATTTCTAGCTTAAAAGTGTACTGAAAAATGAAAGATAGAAAAATACATTGATTCAGTCTACTATATTGGGTCATTACCCAATATAGAATGGTAGCGGAACGTTATAACTAAGCTGAAAGGTCTCTGAATTCGTCCAGAGAAATTACTAGGTATGAAGAGATTTAACATCTAATATCTCAGGGTGAAGAGCGCTGTGCAGTGCTGTGCAGGATTGTGTTCGCAAGTTCACAATTCTGGCACTGTCACTGTGACGATTACCACCAGGCGAACGACTTGCTTGTGTCGTTACTTTATTGTAAAATAAAATAAATATAATATATATTTTATTATGAAAACTGACGTGGTTTTGATACATTTTTGTTTTACGTGAGTATTCCCTTATAAATAAAACAAAAATATATATTATATAAACAAGAATTTGTAATAAGAGGAAAATCTGTCAAGAAATTCTAATACATATGTAACCAAAACCAAATATATGTTTTGATGTCTCAGTTTGCGAGTTATATTGTTTACTACTACTGAGTAAAATATTTGTCTTGATTACCTTGTTTGGAATAAGCTGAACAAATTCACAGGGATTTCGATTAAAGACATAGATACCTCCACTTGTAGCACCAAACGCTATCAAAGTTTTTGAAACATCAAAGCATGTGTACTGGAAAAGATAAATAAATTAATATGTAGCACAATATAACTATAATGTAGCAAGGAACAAAAATTGTAGGTACATCTAGCTTGATCATCATCAACCCGGAGACATCCACTGCTGAAAGGCCTCCCCCATAGACCTCCACACTGTACGACAACTTGCCATTTGATCCAGTTGCCCACGACGTTTACAATGTCGTCAGTCCACCTAGCTTGATAGCAGTCAGTAATTCTTTAGAATCTATCATCTGAAGTTTCCTTCTTTCATAAACAACTTGAGTGTCTACTACCACACACACTGAACACACTGTCTGTACTATCTATCACACATTCATGAGTCAAACATTCAAAATCAACAAAATATCTACGATTATTAAGGGGTGCTCGCAATGATATTGACAACGTAGAATCGATTTCTCAGATATAGTAAATGTAAAAACGAATTACTTTATAAACGCTCGTTTATAAATAGATGCACTCAGCACTGTTTATCTCTACATTGCGTTGCGTGAATTGCAATAGGATTTGAGCTTCAGCCAAAATAATCAAACGTTTAAAATCTTACTCATGAACTAACCTTTATGCGTTGAACATTTTTAATCGGATAATTGATAGGTTCTGTGATATCTGGAAGTTCTTGCAGTATGTAAGAAGGCGGTTTTGAATTAGACATTTTTCAAACGCGCATTTTTTTATTTAAAATCGTAATAACTTGCAAAAACTCGAAGTATCACAAGGCAAGCCTTGTCCGGAGTTGTCCGAAACAATTTTATTTTTCTAAGAGTGAGGTCAGAATTACGGCAACCAACGGCCTGAGGTTGCTCGAATCTAGAGCCCGCTATACATTTTTGTGTTGGTTTTAATTTACGTTGTTGGCATGGTGGTCCATTGTTATTTCGGACCACTTGTGTATCATGACATTGACTTCTAAATTTGTTGTGACGTTGGTTTACCTGTATTTTTTTCATCGATCTTTCTGAGCAGACTATGGCGTCACACATAATGCATTTAGCAAGGTAAACTAAGGCACACACACATAGCACATAGTTATGCAATGTCGTCGTGCTTAAATAAATCCTTCAAGTCGACATGCGTGCCCCGCCTGCCGGTGACGTTAGGGGAAGCAAGATAAGAATAGATAAGAGGTAACAAACACAGAAAAGCAAAAGCCCTACTTTCTCTTCAGTGGTAACATACTCACACACATACCGTAGGTACTCTGCAAAAAGTGGCAATAAATCATGTAGGCAAATTATGGCCATTGGCAATATCCAATGGTATACCTACCTACATGCTCATAGGTAAAAATTAAAAATACTCATGTATCTTAATTTTTAAATATTTCATTTTAAATTAAACACTTAGGTACACTAATTATAAAGTATCTCTGATAGATACACTTGTACTACATTGTACAAATGATTATCTTATAGTTACAACTATTTAAAACACAAATAAACACGAAATCCTTAATTATAATAGAAGTCTCATTAGTACAGAAGTCCTAAAATTATAAAATCTTAATTTAATCAGTTACTTATTTATAATTATAAATTATTAGGATTCATTGGATTGTTCTCATCGTACTGAGCTAATATTTCTAGAATTCTCTGAGATAACTGGGCAGCATCATATGAATTTAAATTTGACAGTTTATTTGTAACTGCTTGCCCTACCGCGGCATAGTTAGTTTGGTCAGCACCAAAAGCATCATTTTGAACTCCTTTGAATACTGTTACAATATTTTCAACAACATCTTCACAGGATACGTGTGGCTCGTCCGTAACAACGTTACCTTCATCACTGCTTGATGCTTGGTCATTTGAAATCTGTAACCATAAATATAATTATTATTTTAAACTGAGGTAGTGGGACATAAATTAAAAAAATTAAAAAATGTAAAAACTTTATTGACATAATGTTGAAAATTATAGGTACATACTTTTAGCCTATATAGCCTATATATATATTTAATGATTACATTTTGAAGTATGGACCTTCGTGGATCCCTGTCCCCCACACTAGGATAACCTGTATTGCGGGGTTACAGTTTGCACTCCGGTTTTGTGATATATATATATATATACCTATGTAAGTATATATATTATTGTGGGATATCCCGCTGGTGCTAGTTATTTCCTTAAGTAAGTACTTGGTTAATAAATCTATACCTAAATAACAAATAAAATAATAATATTAAAAAAGAAAACAGTCAGTTTATATACCATTTATAACTCATGAATGCCTGGACCGACCTTTACGATCTCTGATTTGTTGGATTAGTCTCGGCCTCGAGTAGAAGAATAACTATTAAAGCAAAACAATTTAAAATTCATTAAATTAAATTTGTGGAATGGAATTTTCCAGCTTTCTTAGGGATTTTTTCAGGGACAAGCATCCTGCACTTGACTGCTATGTCTGCCACTGTGGCCTGTGACTGACTCATCAAAATAGGTTACAGTGTTTAGTCACACAAAAACACATAGGTACTTAAACAGATATTGAGAAAAATAAGTTGTGCACTCACTTCACTATTGTTATTTTTGACTGGTTTCGCTGCTTTGCCAGTTTTGTCCACAAATTTGTGAACTTTGTATAGATATTTACAAGGCTGCCACATAAACCAGTTAACTTTGAAATTCTGTAATAAAAATATGTAAAAAAAAATATTTAAAAAAAAACAGTTTAAAGAATATGCATGTTGATAAGCCTGCCATATTTTCGTAGGAATTAACAACTATAAGACATATATATTACCACTATGAGACTGTGCGAGTCTAAATGATAACTTGCATAAAAAGTAAGTGAATCTAGGTGAGTGCCAAATACTTTGGCAAGTATGTTCCATACTGAATATTTAGTTAGTAAAAAGATAGTGTGTTTACCATCTCTGCTCACACCGTTGCTTAATATCAGGTTTTTTTATACATTCAATCGACGAGACAAGTAAGTCGTTCACCTGGTGGTAAGCGTCACCTGCCACTAACAGTAGCAGTGCCAGAATTGCGAACCCAATCCTGCGCCGCACTGCACTGCACTCGTCACCCTGAGATATTAGACTTTAAATCTCTTCATAGGTACCCACTAATTTCTCTAGTAACATTGCCCTTCAGATCGGAACACAGTAATGCTTGCACACTACTGCTTGGCGGTAGAATAACTGGCAAAGGTGTGGTACTTCCCCAGGCGGACTCTGCAGTAGTCTTACTACTACTACTACTAGTTTGTTTGAGTTGAACACAAGCTCCATAATCATGAAAAATAAATAAAAAATTGTTGAGTATGAGGATATAACACTTTACTCAAGTAACAAATAGACTACCTAAGTGGCTTACATACCTCCCCTTTAGCTTTCTTAACAAGCAGTTTTCTCATATAGAATCCGTAGGTAGACCTAATATTTGTCCACCGGTCTTTTACAGCTTGCCAATTTATGTCGTATTTAGCTGCAAAATTAGCGAAAGTTTCATCTCTAAGGCCAATGTTAGAAAACTGATCGTGTTTAGTATCCCAGATGAAAGGTTTGTCTTCCAAGTATTTGGCTAAGTCTATGTTCATGCTTTTTGTCCAGAATACTTTATCTTTGGCAAAATCTGAAACCATTTTCCAAACCTATACTAACACCACAATAGTTGAGCGAATTCTGTGGCCTACACGACATCAAAATCATGAAAATATTTTATTTTATTAACAAATTTTTGTTTCGTTTTTGTTTTGCTGTTTTGGTTTGTTTTTTTTTTTGACATCCGAATGTTGTTGTTTTTAAATTCCTGCCCATGGATACTAGTCCTTCAGCCGAATACATATTTCTTCATTGATCCTTCTTTCTGCAGTTAAATGAGTCGTAGTCACAGCCTAAATCACAGTCAAGTCCAATCATGCCCTAGTAAAGTCGTGGCAACTTTACTACAAGCTTCTTCGGAGTTTTGGAAACAACACGAAAAGACACGTTTCACTACATTATATCACTTACCCACACTCTTGCTCGTAAATCAGCACTTAATAAATAAATGCCACCATTTTTATGCATTAACACTCGAAAAAACACAAGTTTTGGAAAATAATACAATGCAGCGGCATGATTTTCTCGCTTTCCCGCCAAAACTCCTTAACTTATGTTTTTTTTTGTTGTTTTTAATAGTTCCTGGCCATGGATACTAGTCCTTCAGCCAAATACATATTTCTTCATCGATCCTTCTTTTTGCAGTTAAATGAGTCGTAGTCACAGTCCAAGTCACACACAGTAAGTCACAGTCAAGTCCAATCGTGCCCTAGTAAAGTCGTGGCAACTTTACTACAAGCTTCTTCGGAGTTTTGGAAACAACACGAAAAGACACGTTTCACTACATTATATCAATTGCCCACACTCTTGCTCGTAAATCAGCACTTAGTGAATAAAACGCCACCATTTTTATGCATTAACACTCGAAAAAACACAAGTTTTGGAAAATAATACAAAGCAGCGACATGATTTTCTCGCGTTCCCGCCAAAACTACTTTACACCCTTATGTTATGACAATGACACTGACACTAAACTAACAGGAAATTATTTGAAGCTTAGTTTTTAATTCGTATTGATACGGCTTGGGTAAGGCTAATATTGACAATGGCGTCGCGCTTTGTGCATTTGCCAGTATTTTAAATGATACTGAAAAAGAAAGGCGTAATATTATGTTAGAGTATTTTCTTTCCTTCTGAGAGAATAAAGTTACAGCACCAGTTTACAGACTATTGTCAAGTAGATCACACTCATAGTCAAAGAAAGGTAAATTTCTCTGCTCATAGTAAAAGTCTCTCACAAGCAAAAAGCGTCCTCTCTGTTAGGCAAGAGCAGTTTGTCACAGTAAGTGATTTGCGATGACCAGAGAAATCTAGTAAAATTTTTCTGGCGGTGACCGATGAATGTTCCACGTTCAAGCGAGTAAGTGTAAAAAAATTCAAGCTAAATATTATGGAGATGGCTATAATAAAATTATAATAGTAATAATGAGCACAGAGCTCCAATACTATAATTTTTAATGAGCTGCAACGTTCACTTGTACTCAGCTGCCATAGATACACTGCCTGTTCAACGTTACCTTATCGCCTGTGTGAGTTTTGTATGAAAGCTGCGTAGGCAGAAAGAAAGAAAGAGAGCATTCGGTATTGTTTCAAAATAAAAAGAACCGAAATAACAAACATATTCGGTTGAAAGATGAATACGATTTATTTAATTTGACTATTATTTGATTATTTGTTCTTTGACTATTATTGAGAACAATAACACTTTATTAAAACCATAGAAAGGACATTACATAATACACTACAGTTAGAACCAGTTTAGTAATCCTGTGCTCCGTAAAGCGTTATATAATTATTCAATTAGAGATATTTTATTAAAAATCGACATTCCTAAAAAAATATTTACCTAAGTGAGAAAAAGCATAATGTGTGACGCCAAAATATTCTCAAGAGGAAAGAACAAAAAATATACGCGGGAAGCCATCAAAACTTTTTGAGGAGTTTAGGCTTTAGTAGACTTTAGCTTGGAGGAACTAGCTCTCTCTCTCTCTCGTATATAATCAAAGGAATTTAGGCTCCAACACGTAAAAAGGACCACCGGAGGACGGGCAGCAGCGTCCTCTTGGTTAACGGTGGTGACCTTTCTGCGATCCCCAAGCCAAGCCAAACGTGGGGATTATGGCAACACCCCTCTATAAAGGGGGAGGCCTTCGTGCCTCGTGCCTTCGTCCAGTAGTGGACGTTTTATGGCTGACGACGACGACGTAAAAAGGATTAATGGTTTAATTCAAAATGGTGAATTTATGATTTAAAATAAAATGGTGGTGTTTTATTCATTGAGTGTTGAATTGCATGCATGAGTATGGGCAAGTGATTTATTGTGGTGCAACATGTTTTTTCGTGTTGTTTTAAAACTTCTTGTCACAGAGCTAAAATGTGGGCAAGTTTGGGTACTACTTACCTACTATACAAGGTGAAAAGCTTAATAACAAGCTATAAATTTACTAGAGCATGACTTTATTGAACTCGACTAATTTCGTGTGACATTCTGTGATTTTATGACATGTAATTTTGACCTCTTTAAGGAAGTAGTTACCTTAATTGTGTTGTACTAATAATTAAGTAACTAAGTAATTAATTACAATTTATTGGTAGCAATCAGCGACGATATAATTGAATGGACGGGCCCAGCGCTTGCAAATCGGTCAAAATTAACAAGACAACATTTTCAAGCATACCTACATATAGCTAAAAGTATGCGTAATATTACATTTGCCAGAAAATAGAGATAGCGAATCTAATTACTGCATGACAAAAAGAGAACACATGTAGGTACATGTGTTAGAAGTTTGTATTGTCGTATCGTACGGCTCGCATGTCGCAAAGTCAGAGTATGACTGAAGCGAGTGGAGAGACAGCGCTCAACATATACGGCCTTACCTAAAATAATCTCGATTCTCTTAGTCACTGCTTAAACTTCTCTGTCCTTTTCTAGCACGTGCAACTTCATGTCAGAGAGAAGATGGCAGAACATCTTAAGCAGTGACTAACGGTTGAAAAGTTTTTTAAGTAAGGCCCATAGCCTTCAAATCCGTGCGCTTATTTCCCGTCCATTCATTTTATCATTATCGCTGGTTGCAATGAGCATTTTGAGCTAAGCTAAGAAGTAGGTACCTACGTAAGTAAGAGCAAATTGTCGAAACAAACGTTTTCCAACAGTTTTCTAAGGACACATAATCTAGAAAAACGATGGCGGCGCTTCCACTTAATTATCCCCCATTATGTAATAAAACAATAAATACTGCCTACTCATCTAGGTACCTCTTAAAAAATTGAGTAGGTACCTAGGTACATATACCTACCTAGATAGGTACTTACTTAAGTTCACGCGTCAACTTCGCAAGTTTGCAATTTAGATCCAAGTTTTCTCTTTAAATTATATTTCCTCACAAAGGCGCTTTTTAAAAAACTTTCAAACCAGTAATCGAATTAATTACTAAGTAAGTAATTACTTATGTTTTTTTTAAAATTATGAATCATGGCAATTTACTGGTAGGTCTAGGTATCCATGCTAAGCCCAATTGAATGTTCACATCAAAATCGTACGTAGCGTGTCGCGTCACAGCCAGTGCTAGGGAAACTAAACTATTCCCTGTTTACTGCAGGGTCAAAATAGCCCAAATAGCCTCGCCAAGCAAATGCCCGCCGCGCCGTGCTGTTGATAATATTAACTAATAAATAACCAGAAAAGCAGCTGCTTTTACGCTACAACTTGCAACGACTGATGCGAGAGACTTATTAAGCCTAACATACATGTTTTTACTTTAATAAAATAAAAAGACATGAAGTGAAGAATACAAAATGTATCGAAGAAATAATTTGAAAGAAAGAAAGAAAGAAAATAATTTATTCTGCGACATCAGCACACAATAATTTGATTCGGCTAATAAAGTTCAGAGATAAATAAGCGCTTAAAAACTTTGCAATCGTTGTACTGACTGCCACTGCAGAGACCGTCAGCGAATATCGACTCCTACACCGTTCAAACGGTAAATCAACGCAGAGCTCCGAGAGCACGGCGAGTTCGCGCAGTCGTCTCAGCGGCCGCGACCGCCATGGGTCGCCTCTATACCTTCACCGCGTTCCGCCCGTTCGTAGGAAGCGCCCGATACGCTTCCACATGCCCTTTCTCGAAACGCCAGCAATCACAAGTGGCACCCACCGCGGAACTCAACGAAGAAATCTTTGCGAACGCCAAACCATATTCGGAAGTTCCCGGGCCTAAACCAATCCCTATACTAGGGAATACCTGGCGTATGGTCCCTATTATAGGGCAGTTCGATATATCAGAATTCGCGAAAGTTACGAAGCTCTTTCTTGAAAGATACGGGCGTATAGTTCGCTTAAGTGGTTTGATTGGAAGGCCGGATCTGCTGTTTGTTTATGATGCTGACGAGATTGAGAGAATGTATAGAAGAGAGGGTCCGACGCCCTTCAGGCCTTCAATGCCGTGTTTGGTGAAATACAAGTCTGAAGTGAGGAAGGACTTCTTTGGAGAGCTACCTGGTGTGGTTGGAGTGTGAGTACTTACCACTGTTTTACTAATTCATTCTAAATTCACATTTCACATTTGGCTTCTCTACATCGGTGATGCTATCGAACTCACAAAGTAGGTAATACAAATGTTACGATTAACAGCTAGAGATCTTAGCTCTAAATTTCTAATTTCTTCTATCTCCCTCTCTCTATCTCTCTCTCTCCCTCTCCCTGTGTGTGGCTGCTGATTTATCATTCAAATTTCAAACTTCTGTCCGGCTTGGAACTGAACCCTCCTCCTTCCTATTCTATTCTATCTTCGAAAGAATGAGGCTCCTAAGGTAAATGCGCTATCCTATCACCGAGCTAAAAAATCATCAACCCATATAAATAATATATATATAGCATTCATAAAAAAAAACTTTACCAATATAATATCATAGACTGCTCTGGAATACGCGTGACAGTTCTTAATACTAAGCAGATAACAATGACCCAGTTGTTGGAATCAACCTAAATGCCTATTCCTTCTTACTTCCCTCATCTATTCTCTACCATAGAGGAAGTCAGTTTTTGTTTGCCTCGTGTAGGTAAGTTCATAGTCTGTCTGCACAAAGAAACAATATTGCAACAGTACATTAATTAAGTTTACGAGTTTATACGTTTTATCTCTCACGTTTAACGTCCTGTTTTTGGCTCAAGGATAGTGGGGTACTTAACTGATTTTCGAATGAAGGTAGGTATCTAAACTTCGTGTATCTACGTTTTATGTAAATTGAATCATGTTAGATTAGAATAAGGGTACTAGAGCATGCATGATCATGAACAAATCTAGTTAACACACTAACAAGCAATCGATTTAATTAAATATGAAGAGTTTTTCATATGAAATCATAATTATATAATTAGGTATATTCTTTTTGTAAAGCCTTCAGCTTTTAAGTTATTAAGTGTAAAATTTAGTTTATAAAAAAATGTAAAAGTTGACAAAAGGCACGGACTCGCAGTCCGTGGAGCTAATAAAAAAAAAAAAATATATATATATATAATTAATTTGTTTGATAACAGTGTTATTTTGCATCTTCAGGTTATAATCCAAAGAAAATGAAAACTTTACTAGGGTACTCGGAACGATAGTAGGCAGTAAGTCGACCTCATCATAGTGAATAACATTAACTAGGGGAACGACTCTGAAATCGCAAAAAAGAATATCTTGTCCCATGTCTTAGAGCCTCGAAAAAATGTATGGAACAGCATATTTTTAGTATTGAAGGCTAGACAGTAAAAGTTTTTAACAGTATTATGAGTTTAATGATCTTTTCCGCGTCAACCTATTGTGCCTACCTCACAGGTTTCATTATTAGTTTGTAAGTTAACTTTAAGGGTTTGTGTATAATCACACCAAGTTTTATGCTTGTATCATCGTTTTCACAATATGAAAAAACAAAAAGGTTCTAAAAATGCTATCCATGTTATGGGGATTTTCCTTAAATTTAATTGTTTTTATTATTTGTTTTTTAATCCGCCATAACCACGCATATTCTGTGAACATACTATTGTGTTCGGATGTCATTTAAGGTTGGGCGGACAGATAGACAGACGACGTAGGCTTAGCAATAGGGTCCCGGTTGACACCCTTTGGGTACGGAACCCTAAAATGCCTCTCAGAAGTCAGATATCGTTAACAGTGAATGCATAAGTAGGTCCGGCAGTAAAGACACAGAATAAAATAATAGTACTACGCTAGAGAGTCGCTTTCACCTTGCGAAAATTAAACTCGTAAAACCGAGGGCGTTCTTGATATCATTCTGTGAGCGCAAGAATATTTTTTTATTACATATATTAAATTTTGGTTTTGATATCTACGTACTTGCTTTAGTCTAGTTCCCTTAGAGTATACCTAATATGTGTAGTTGTGTATTTATCAGAAGACAGGGTAATTCACGCTCAATTTTTTTTAACGTGTTCCTTACTTTAATAATTATTATGTATAAGATAACCTAAGATAATTAATTAGTCTGTAAATTAAAGTGTGCAAGAAACGGAATAAATCTACCTAATTCTTAATATATGTGGGGGCGATAAGTCCTGCAAAGAAGTTCCTTAGGGAAAAAATCTACATAAATAAAACGGAAAAATTTAATAGTCACAAAGAGTCTCAGTCTGTATAAAAATATGTAGAAACAAACAGGTTTATATACAAGTTGCGAAAGTCCTCGGCGGCGGAATCTTAATGATCGCGATCATTAATGGCAGATTTTACGAAACTGTTGCTGCAATGAGGCAGTATGATGGAATCTTAAATATTAAACCGCAAGCAAACTATCAGATGCATCCACGAGATCTATAGGTAGTCCAAATGTATTCTTGACAGTCTATGTGCTTGACCAATTCTCTCATGGTGTTAAGTGATGGTTGAAGAGATTAATCCAAGCCTGGAAACAAGGGCGGATCCAGGGGGGTCATGGGGGTCATGGGGGTCATGGAGGGCCCCCCCTTGGCTGGGTGTAGATCGAATACTGATAGCTTTTCTAGTTGTACAGGAATTGGAGGCTGACTGCTAACTAGACCTCGACTCGACTGTATGACCCCCCCTTACTTAAAAGCTGGATTTGCCCTTGCCTGGAAAGGGAAAAGGTTCTCAAGTGCGGCTGCCAGAATACACACCGTAAAAGAATAGCATAATAAGTAATAACGCCACTTATTAGTAATTATTACGCTGTTTATTTTGTGTGTAATTTTGGTGTAAGCAATAGAGTTTATCTTAAAGTTACGGTGGTTCTAGGCTAACTCCAGCCAGTCTTTATCGAAGGCTTCTTTATCAGACAACCAACGCCATCGGTCAGTGGTCGCCAAATGTCGGACCGCGGTCCGCCGACCCATTTTATGCGGACCGCGAGAACACAGCAACTTGCACTACAGAGTACGTAATTTAATAGACATGTATCCCCGCATTATCTTTGTTGACGTCAATTCGAAAACGGCCGGACGAAGTAACGAGCTAACAATAAAAAAATAAACCAGGTTTGCAGATTTTAAGAAAATTGAGAATGTTGTAGATATCCTCAGCAGTATTTTTACTCTCTGCATCCTGATGGGGATTGGAGCCAAGAAGCTGCAATTGTTTTTAGAAGTGATAAAGCTACTTTGAAGATGGAAATTATCAATTTCCAAGAAATCACAAAATTACATATATTTTTCCAAAATTTTAAATTTTTTAATTTTTCTAGTGTATTTCCGCTGTAATAAAAAAAAATTAGAAAGATTTTGGTTTTGGTAAATTTTGGTAACAATGGACTTCCGCAAAGTAACGCCTGAATCAATCATACATATATTTTTTCAACTATAAAATGTTGAGCGGACCGGGATGGTCATTTCATTTCTAAAAACGGACCCCGAGCGAAACTAATCGGTGATATAACTATAGCTACTTAAATTATTAAGTTAAGCAACGTTTTTAAGTAAGATCCAATGGTTAGGTACCTTTAATTAATCATTGGGAAATGTTCTTTAATCTGGCTTGGTACTGAGCGGGTTGGCAGATACAAACATGCCATCGTAAGGTTCTATGCCATTTTTTCTCCGGAATGCAGATTTATTTTATATTATTTTATCGAAAGCCAGTGCGATAGTTTAGATTTTTAGGTCCATAAGAATTTAACTTATAACCAGTATTGCGTGTTCTCCGAATTTAGGCAACCTGGGCTACCTTAATCTAAATAAAGGTAGGTACCTAATTTCATTATCTTGGCGTTGGGTTAGTATATGTCCGTTTTTTTAAGACTCTTGTGCTCACTGTACTTTCAGCCAAGATTTCCCACATTCGCGCAGTGCGAACAAAAATAGGGAAACAATAAGCGCTTAGCACGAACGTTGGAAATACAATTACTAACATATTTTTTTGTAAATACATACTAATAATACTTACTACAACCAAGACACAGAACAAACATCTAACGTTCGTCACATAAATGTTTGCCCTGCGGGTTTGGTTGGGATCGAACTCATGCCCTACATCTCTGAAGGCAGACATGCTACCAACTGAGCTATAAGGCAGTCAAATTATACACTAGTGATCTTTTGGTCGTGTTTATTTTGGCCATCTAAGTATCGGACTTCGTTTATCTTAATCATAAGATAACGTTGCGACAAAACCTCACCCAATTGTATGAACTCGTCTTTAGTTACCTAATTGCTCTACCTAGAGTCAACGGTACCTTAAGCAGAGTCCTAGATTATAAACAATTTTACTATTCCAGTCACTGTCAGTAAATACAGCTCATGACTAACTAATTACGCTAGGAGTGTGTCAAGTTGATCCATGAGCACAGTTCATAATTCATAATACAAGCGCTGGCATCCTAGACCTAAAAACAATCACGCCATACTACAGAAGGCAGTAGCTCTACAGTTTGGGATGAAGAGTACATAGGTAAACCTAAAAGGATGGGACGTTAATATCTTGAAAACGTAGTTGAAACTTCCTTCTAGTGTTAATGTGGTTGATGTCAGTGGATTGTGAAGAACACATTCAAAAGTTTGCTTTGCTCGTCTTGACTCTAAGGAAAAAAACTAAAAACATTGAATTAAGAACTAAGTAATAAATTTAACTAATTTAATTTATCACAGGCACTAAGTATCAAAGTTAGCCATGCCAGTCATGCCCAGTAGTTTCTCTGGAAACATTGCCCTTCAAACCGGAACACAGTAATACTTGCACACTACTGCTTGGCTGTTGATTAACTGGCAAAGGTGTGGTACTTTCCCAGGCGGACTCTGCAATAGAGGAGACCACTACCTAAACTCTTATAATAGGTTTGGGTTTGGTTGACTGCTAACCCCAGGCCCGGATCTAAGAGGGGGCAACCGGGGCCGGCAGTTTCAGTGGGCGCCAATATCATAAATAGGCTTGATGACTGATGTTTAAATCGTTGAAACCAATAGCTTTGATGAAGAATTTAAGTGAATATAGTATGGTAATTGAAAACATTATTTAAATCGGTTAATAATGTTCTGATATATGAGCGTTTAAAGTTTTTGTTAGAGACAACTCTGTCCCTTTCCCACAAAACAAAAAATGACGTCACGCCTTACTTGTCAGAATAGAATTTATATGGCGTCCTGAGAAGTGACGTCACGATTTGCTGTTTCGCCTCTCTGTCTAGCATGATATTAAAATGCTTATAAGTTGCTTATTTTTGATCAGATTTTAATTTTCTTTTCATTAATCAGCTATATTTATGGGCCACATTTGAATAGGACAATTAAAAAAAACCAGTCATCTAGCCTATTATGGTTGAAAAAAATAAACTTGCTCCCTCCACAAAGCGCCTAGCTGCATGCTATATGCAGCTGTATGCGCACGTTGTTCTGTTTAGCAGTGATTTTGTTGTTACAAATAAATGTAATTTGCCAGTCGTTATTAGAAAAGAAAGTATCCCGTGAAATGCTGTCAGCTGTCATTTTAATCAAGCTACATTTAATGGAATGTAAAAAATACTTAGGTTATAAAGTTTTTTTTCCTCAAAAATTGAATCATTTGCTCATTGCTCATTTTCCAAACTTTCTTCTTTTTCAAACTTATTAGGTAGGTAGTTTTATTCCTCCGAGTAAAACAAATAAAAAAAAAGTTAGGGTCCCGATTCTATGTAATTACAAAATAATATACAAAAATTTTTTTTTTAAAGAAATCAAATTCTTTGGAAATCAAATTGTTTTAAAAATCTTTTTTATGAAGATTTTTTTTTCCCCTAATAAATGGCAACCAGTATTGTGTAACCATATTTGTGAGTTTTATAAAGTTATTTATCTCAAAGGGCTGGAGAAAGGGCGCCGGGGCTGGCTAACCCTTCTTGCTATTTACGACAGAGCAGGCTTACATAGAAGACATCGATTAAATCGCGACTTAAAGAAACCCAGATTGTATCTATGTAGGTAGTTTGTATGTTTGCACAGATTATCTACTCGTTAATCTAATTAATCAATTGACAACGCCGGTTCTCTAATCATTACTGCACTCCACTCACGTCACCGGTCGCTTTCGCTATGCCCCGTTTCCCAACTGGGCCAAGTATCAGTTTCTAACACTAGTGTAACAGTATCAAATGATTTTATACACATTGAAGGTTTTATATGGGGAAGCGGGTAAGAGCATGGGCTGAACTATCAATGTAAAGCAGATGAGAAATGCAGTGATTAGACAGGTTTCTATAAAGAGTGCTCTGCTTTGACGATACGGAAGAAATTATGGTTTGATGATGTGATTAGGAGATATCTCTAAATTAAATTTGTTAGGTATAGCTATTACTGGTTCATCCTCTCATTGATTCAGTACCCAGCGCTAGATCCTCCAAGTTCACCACACCATTATTTCGCCATAACGCCAATGTGCAACGTGGTTGAGAATTTTAGTTTATTGACTTTAAATAAACTTATTAAGTGCCACAAGTACTTACGTAGGTAGTACATGTGGCACGTAAAGGTTCTGTTTTTTTTATACTTATAGCACTTTACGGAACTTACTTAAAAACGTTGCTTATACACCCGGAACTAGGCCAGTATAACAGAAAAGCGAAGGCCCTACTCTTACCAGTATGTTGAATATAACCCATTCACCCTTCGATGGTAGGCCTAAGTACAGCACTGGACAACTAAAAAGTCAGATTATGCTACTACAAAATTATGTAAGTTTACTTACCTCTTCAAAATATTATACTTATCTACGCATCCATATGGCTGATAAATATATTATAATTTATACGTATTATTAATATATCCGGACAATAAATAACTCGGTAAGAAAATCATCTTCATAGTTTGGTTAACGGGCCTCTATTATAAATTTAATAGGACCAGCCCCACCTTAGCAGAACCAGTTTATTATTCCTATTGCAAATTAGTTTGTATAAACCTACTTCTGGAACTTTAATTTTAATATATTATAAACTGACAATAAAAATAATTAGTATTTTTATTTTATTTAATAGGGCATGTGGACTTAAGATTTTTCTATCGCTACTGGTAGATCTAAGTTGATCTTTTTTACACCTATCTCACCATTATTCCTCCTTGGTTGGGTGTAAAATACCAAATAATAACTTCAACTAATGTATAATTCAACTAATGTTTAATGTATATCGATCCCCAAGCCGCCTGCCAAGCGTGGGGATTATGGCAACACCCCTCTATAAAGGGGGAGGCCTTCGTCCAGCAGTGGACGTTTTATGGCTGACGACGAATGTATAATTATTCTTCTAGAATATTATAGTCAGGTGAAAATAGCTATAGAAGAGCTAGTGCTAGGTCTTTAATGGTTAGTATTTTCAAATCATCTTTAGGTCTATTTTCAATGTGACCTTGCAACTACTTCCAACAATTGTTTTTCTCACCAAATATGCATTGTCAGTTATAATCGAATTGTCACTTAGGTGGCAGTGAATAACAGGTGAAAATTGGCAGTTTTAGCTTGGTCGTGTTTATCGTCTTGTTAGCGATGCGGCCGGCGGCGAGGTCTTTGGAGGTTCCCACTTCCAGTTTTATGCAGCGTCATTCTGCTTACGTGCAGATAAAACATTATCAATAACATTGATATATTGATACTGTGCTACAAGCTTTATATATTATCTTGAATAATAAAATATCATTGGATTTTTTGAAGATTCAGAGGACTTCGAGTGATTTCCGTGCTGGCGAAGATGAAAGAATCCAACGAAAAATTGGATACAAATCTAAATATTTAAATTTATATTTATTTATATGGACATAGGTTTGGGGGAGGGTAAAAACCGTGGTGAATTATGGAAGCGGCCGAATTTCTTCCGTACGCGGACGAAGTCGCGGGCGACCTCTAGTTTGATATATAAGATACACAATAAAGAGTATACGTGACGATTAATTTTATCTAATTTTGATATTGCAATACAACTATGGACAAATGTTTACGCATAGAAAACCTACGCATAGTCAGTAAAGCCCCTACATAATTTTTTTTCTTTTTAGTTATTGGCATCGCACGTTGTGCATTCTGCCAGTGTCAAGTTTACGAATTTTCAAGTTTTTTAAATTAAATCCAAGTTAAATATGTCATGAAATCACAGTCAGTCACGCGAAGTTAGTCATAGTCGAGTCCAAGTCATGCCCTAGTAAAGTTGTGGCGACTTTACTATGAGCTTCTACGGAGTTTTGGAAACAACACGAAAAGACATGTTCCACCACATTATATCACTTGCCCATACTCGTGCACGTAATTCAACACTCAATGAATAAAACACCACCATTATTAATCATTAATTCGCGAAAACACACAAGTTTAAGAAAATAATAGAATGCAACGACATGATTTTTCCGTGTTCCCGCCAAAACTCCCCTACTACATAATTATATGCAATGATAGATCTGATAATGTACAATTACCAATAGAATAGTTTTACAAGAATAAATCCGCAAAAGTAAAATCTTGCATGGGATTATTCCTGAAACGTCTGATTTCGAGACACTCGATACTCGTAGAGATCATAGATTTATTACTGAATAAATCTACAGTGGATATACTTCTGGCATAGGGTATACCTAGTAAGTAGGTTACGTAGTAGGCCCTATATTGAAACCACCACAAATATGTACAGGTTGCTTATTAACTCAATGTTAACTTGATTATTTCATTTGTGATAGTTACATGCTAGAGCACTAATACTGACACGCTCAAGATTATCTTTGTCACTCTCAGTATATTTTTCTCAAGAGAAACAGGAACACAAATAATGTCTGGAGCGACGCGCGTCATATAATGCAGTGTCTCCTTTATTTAAAATACTTTTATGCGGGGGCTAAATTGGCTATTTTAGCCCCGCTACGCGGAGCGATAACAACCACTTTCTACTAGCACCGGCACGTAAATATACACACCACGGGAGCAAGTAAAGAAGCCTCAGATCTTATGCTTGTCACCGTCGGCTTCGCCTCGGGAGGCAATATTCATGAGATCTGAGATATTATTTACTTATTTATTTTCCCTAGGTGAGTAATCTACTTTTCATTATGTCCTCAACACTTTTAGCGTTCAGTTTCATTTATCAGCTTGTTTCACAGATTGTTTATTGTTGTTTGTTCACACGCATGTTTTTACGCAACTTTATAGATGGGTCATGACCATGGGGACATGTTAAATAATGACTGTTTTATAAAAGCCTTGGACCTTCACGGTTGGTAAAGTCACAAACGGCAAATTTTAGGTGACGATTTAGTTTCGAGGCTAAACTTTAAAGGGGGCTTGGGTGTTATACAATTTGTAACAAAAAGGTTCGTTAATACTGAAGGGTATGTATGTACTCATCATTATGAACAACTATTACTATGGGGTCAACGCTGAAATCGCTAAAATAAAATCAGCTGCTCCATACATTTTGTCCAAGGTCAATAAACTTTTTATATGAAACAGCTGATTTAATTTTCGCGATTTCAGGGTTGACGCGATAGTAAAAGTTGTTCATAATGATGAGTACATACATGCCCTTCCGTATTTTTGAACCTTTTTGTTACACATTGTATAAAGATAAAGAACTGTAAATGAAACTGGGTCGCATAATTCCAGATTATACCTAGCTCCGAATAGTACATGAAACAAATCTCTTAGAACAGATAACGGTGATTAATAATTATTAAAGCACAGTTCAATGCGCGCTTTCGGTCGCTTAAATGTTGTAAAAAATACGCTCTAAGCATGATTTTGCAAAAAAAATGCTATGATATGATGACAGAGAATATGATAGATAGGTACCTCCAGATAAACTATTAGGTACTTCTGATATAATTCTAGTTATATTTTCCCAAATCAACCTACGTGTTGGAACTTGCTTGTAGACAAAGTACTCAACTGTGCAAATAAAGCGACTAACACAACTTTTCATTTCCATTACTTGTTCTATTCAAACAGCTCACGGCGTGCGAGCTCAAACAATGGATTATGGCAAATATGGGTGTCTGTAGGCTGTAAACTGCTTGTAATGGTTAAGTAAGCTTTACGAATCTTCTTGAGTGTCATGCTGTACTCTATGTGTCTATCTACTAGGGTGTCACGACGCGACGTAGACATTTACTAATCGTAGATATGTGATTGAATCAGGCGTTACTTTACGGAAGTTCATCTTAATCCAACTTTTGAATACTGTATAAACAAACCATAGATTAAACAAACGATTTCTTGCAGATTTAATTGATTTTCATCCGACTTCAAAAAAGGGGGTTCTCAATTCTGCTGTATGTTTTTTTTGTTTTTTGTATTTTTTTGTATGTATGTTACGCGATTACTCCTCCAACTATGAATTGATTTTAATGATTTTTTTTTGTTTGGTAGGTAATACTTCAGAGGTGGTTCCATATACATTTTATCGAAATCGGTTCAGTAGTTTGGTTTTTCAAATCAAATCAAATTTACTAGAAAATATGAAGATGTCATCCAGGTATTTGAAGTTGAAGTCGGTTTTTTTACGTATTCTTATAGTTTACTTGTTCTTATTATTTACTTATTTTTCTTATTTAGTTATTCTTATTATTTACTTAATCTTCTGCTCTATCTTTTCTATTCGTATACAGCCGCTAGGTTTTACGTCTAAAAGCTTCTGAAATATTTTTGAACCTAGCTTAATCCAGTTATATTTTTTTGTTGTGCTCACACGGTTAAATCCCGTTGATCAAGAGTTGAATCGAGGCCATCAACTTACATTTTATGCCAACCAAAAGAAGCTACGTCGTACTTGCTCAATACTGTAAATTTTTACTGATTTTACCGTCAATAGTTACAAACAAACACAAAGTAAGTTTAGGTACTTAACAAATTTTGAAATTGTTATACAAAGTATTTAGAAAGAAAGAGACCCGGCAGTGCGATGGTACAGCCTAATTATATAATGCACTACTACTATTCTCTATGCATTGTCTCTAATTTGCTGCTTATCTCTCTTCTAAGCGTACGCCTATATAGTTCCTGTATACAATATGTAACAAAAAGGTTCAACAATACTGACGGGCATGTATGTACTCATCATAACGAAAAACTTTTATTGGGGCCAGCCTTGAAACCGCGAAAAAGAACCAGCTGCTCCGTACAAAAAGTTTATTGACCTTGGAAAAAATGTATGGAACAGCTGATTTTTTGTCGAGATTTCATGGTTGGCCCCAAAGTAAAAATTGTTCATTATTATGAGTACATACATGCACTTGACCTGGGTATGTCCTTAAACTGCAACCAGACCCACCGGAGGACGGGCAGCAGCGTCCTCTTGGTTATCGGTGGTGACCATTCTGCGATCCCCAAGCCGAGGGATTATTCCCCTCTATAAAGGGGGAGGCCTTCGTCCAACAGTGGACGTTTTATGGCTGACGACGACATGCACTTCAGTATTGTAGAACCTTTTTGTTACACATAGTATATATTATCTTTAAAGGGTAATTAGGCGATGTTCCAGCACGGTTTGCGGAATAACATATTTGAATGAAATCAATCAATTGAACCTTATTGAATTTCTTCTCTAGGCATATTAATTAATGTAAATTTCTCACGATGTTTTCCTTGGCCTAAAAGCCAACTGTTGTACTAAATACTTGGTTAAATAACTAGGCACCTGTACCTACTTTAATTCCTACTCTTAGACGTGGCAACTTAATGCGACCTTGAATGATTAACCTTGGAGGATGGGAGTTTTGGCGGGAACGCGATAAAATCATTTCGCTGCATTGTACTATTTTCCAAAACTTGTGTTTTTTCGAGTGTTAATGCACAAAAATGGTGGCGTTTTATTCATTAAGTGCTGATTTACGAGCAAGAGTGTGGGCAAGTGATATGATGTAGTGAAACGTGTCTTTTCGTGTTGTTTCCAAAACTCCGAAGAAGCTTGTAGTAAAGTTGCCACGACTTTACTAGGGCATGATTGGACTTGACTGTGACTTACTGTGTGTGACTTGGACTGTGACTACGACTCATTTAACTGCAGAAAGAAGGATCGATGAAGAAATATGTATTCGGCTGAAGGACTAGTATCCATGGAGGATCCAAACCTTGGAGGATGTAGATGTGGAAGTCTCCCTCTAACTTAATAAAAGTGGGATACCGTTAGATTCAGAATTGTGAAGTCATGGTTTCAAATCCTGGACCCGTAAAAGCTGGAATTCTGGTAATACTGAATCTCTTAGAAATGTTGAAATGAATCTCTCCTACGATTGTGTAATGGCTTTTCGGCGAATGAAAATTGTGACTTGTGTGAAACTTGTGAGGAACCTGCATACGTCCGAAGACAAAATTAAATGGCGTATGTGAATTTCGCCAAGTAACTTGGCTAGCGAAGTACATCATTACTATAGCACTTAATACCCTTTGAGGTTAGGTCTATTTCCTGCAGTGAACTGGTTATGCTGTACTTAATTAAATTCAGATTGTTAGTATCGTAACTAAAAAAATCGAGAGTTAGAAAATGTGTGTGAGAGAGAGAGAGAGAGAGAGAGAGAGAATGAGAGAGAGAGTGAGTTAGAGAGAGAGAGTTAGAGAGAGAGATAAATCCTCCAAGCTTAGAATACATGAAAAACAAGTGAAAATGAAACATTTTAACACTAGCTTTTATTAGTTTTCAATAAAAATGAACTACAAGGTATTTGACGAATTTAACTCTCAAACTCCATGGGGTTGCGTCTTTTTATTACAGATATCCCATGGCCATCTTCCGTCTCCATCATCAGATCAGCTGCATGTCATAATAATTTTGTATTGTCATCCGATTTACATATGCGTGCAAAATTTCAGCTAAATCGTAAACCGGAAAGTGAGTCAAATTTAACTTGCCAGATTTTATTACAGACAGACACCGGAACAGGGGAAACAATACAATAATAAATACAATAAAAATGTAAACCAAAGTACCTATAATTTTCACTTTACTACCTGACAGTCTACTAGCACTTTTCCACAGTGGATGGAGTGGACAAACAGTCAAACACCCTCAGAATAATTTGATTAGCAAACACTTTGTATACAATGTTTGTTCTGAGCAATTCAAATGAGACATTTGTCACATTTTAATGGTATTTAATTTTGTAGCCTGTAGAGAAATACCTAGTTTAATCGTGTGTGGGTGGTCAAATAATTGCCTAGCTCGAAAGAAATAGAAGGTCGTTTATTGTAAAAATACATACCATCACAGGTCATTATCACGTCATTACAATCTGTTGTTCGATTCAATCTGTGATCCCGTGACCTCTATCATTGTACATCTAAGACCTAAAATCCACCAAAGTGACATGAGACGTGATCTGGCAAATCTATATAAACAGGTGGTGACCGGTACGACTGGAAGCTGGACTGGATACGCTTGGGTATCTTGACTCAAGAACTAGAGATTATGTTCATATTCGAATTAAAAATTGAAGATCGCCGAACAACGATTAACCACAAGCATATAAACAAAATTGCCTGAGACTTTCCTAGGCTTGATTAAGTTTAGCGATGCTGTAATATTAACTTGGAGGATTCAGCTCTCTCACTCTTAAAATAAAAGATATTGTGTCGATTGCTGAAATAAGTAAATATTTTGTCTTATTCACTCATCAGCCCGAAGGCGTCCACTGCTAGACGAAAGCTTCCCCCTTAATAGGGAGGGGGGTTGCCATAATCCCCGCGCTTGGCAGGCGGCTTGGGGATCGCAGAGTGTTACCACCGTTAACTAAATTTTGTCAAATTTTGTCTTATTAGTATATCTTAATTATATAAAATTCAAAGTCCTGACTGACTGATAATCAACGCACAGCCTAAACTGTTAGTCCTAGAGACATGAACTCTACTTATAAAATGATATGTACAATTTTTAAAGCAGGAATTATGAATGTAAGTACTTTTAAAATGATTGAAGAGGTAATGACGACAATATAAAGGTCATAACATATTTTTTTTAATTTAACATCGCTAAAATATTGAGGTCTGGTGAATAAATACAATATTTAAACGACGTGCATAACCAAAGCAAAAGGTTTTTGACTTCTTATATGTGCAGTCTGAGGTCACTGTCTATTTTAAGCAAACCGTACCGTGAGTAGTGAAAGTACGATTAAATTCGGTCAATGGTATGGGCTCAACTCTTGACTTCGTCTTCAACTTTGGTTCAAAGTCCACAGTTTTGGTTTTACATTTATAAGCAACTTCTGATGAAATGTGCGATAAAGTATGAGATTTTTTAATGTATAAGTACCTACCTACTTTATGATAATCGATGCACTGAAATCCAACTCAATACTGTTTTGCAACAAACTGATTAGCTAGCGATATTTTTATCGTTGCTATGTAAAAAAAAATAAGTAAGTTGTTTCAAAAATGTGCTCGTTAGAAAAAACGGTAAGATCTTTGCATTCTGTCGAGTAACAAATGACCAGTGAAAGTCTTATCGATCTCCAAGGACTTATAAAAGAGAACGCTAGGATACACTGTGAATCAATGAATCAGTCAAGTGTAATTTGGATAATATTTATAATTACAATCTGTAACAAAAAGGTTCAACAATACTGATACGATACGGGTATAATTTATGTATTCATAATTATGAACAACTTTGATAATGGGGCCAACCCTGAAATCGCGGGAAAAAAACCGCTGTTCTTTAAATTTTGTCCAAGTTCAATGAACTTTTTGTATCGAACAGCTGATTTAATTTTTTCGCAATTTTTGGGTTGACCCTATAGTACAAGTTGCTCATAATGATACATATATAAATACCCTTCAGTATTGTTGTCCCTTTTTGTTACACGTTGTATACTTAGTTTAAAATAACCAAGGTGTGTAATTTTTTTGTAGAATTTAAATATGACGGCCTTATCCCGTGCAAGCCAGCAAGAAAAAAATATCACTGCTATCGGCAGAAAGAGGGGGTTATGGCTCACGCATGGGTACCCCAATATCCGCAGCCGAGCCAGCGAGGCGGTTTTAGAAGCGTCTCTAACTAAGCTGCCAAGGCACATTTAGTAAACCTCGCCAACTCCGCAATTACTGCTGCCGCTGCTGACGCTGCTGTCGCTGACTCCGCGACCACTTAGACCTCTGCCACCAGCATTGTGGTCAATCAGTATTGAATTTAAAATATTTAGAACTAAGTCAATCGTGTTTTCTTCAATATTTAACCCTAAAAGCGACTCGCTGACATAGACGTTTCACGTTAAAACCAACGGCCGTGTGCCTAGATACAGCCCCACCTGGTTTTTTTAAATAACATGTACACAGATTAGACTTTAGTATAAACCTGACTCATCGCAGCAAAATGCCATTCGCATAAACATGACACGTAGACAACAATCATCACACGTGAGTTTAACACAACTCATATTTCCCGCACCAGATTAGTACGAGTATGTTTGTATTCTGAGCATACTCTCACGACAACATTCACATAGGCGCGCCGACACTCCGTTTCTATCCATTTTAATTCGGTACGCGATTTCTACGTAGCAATGCCAATATCTTGCCGGAATACTTGGCAATCGGGTTTGTTTGTAAAAACCACTAGCTAAAAGTTAGTATCTAGCAAAACTATAATTAGGTAGTTATCTAAGAAATCCAGAGAAATTACTGGGTATGAAGAGATTTAACATCTAATATGTCAGGGTGACGAGCGCAGTGCAGTGCGGCGCAGGATTGTGTCCACATCACACATCAACAGCCGGAAGACGTCCACTGCTGGACGAAGGCTTCTCCCTTAAAGGGAGGTGTGGAGGTGGGACCTGGATATGTCACCTAAAACTGCATCCAGAACCACCGGGGGACGGGCAGCAGAGTCCTCTCAGTTAACGGTGGTAACCATTCTGCGATCCCCAAGCCGCCTGCCAAGCGTGGGGATTATGGCAACACCTCCCTTTAAGGGAGGATTGTGTTCGCAAGCTCACAATTCTAGCACTGCTACTGTTAGTAGCAGGTGTGACACACCACCATGAGAACAACTTGCTCATTTTGTCACTCGATTGTATATAAAAAAAAAGTTGTTCAGCTGAGTTTGGCATTTGCCTGAAGGAAAGGGTAGGTTGCGATTTAAAAGTCATTGCGTAAGTTTTTGGCTACAATTTCCCTTTCTCCCCAAACTTTATCTTTTTAAGAAAGAGCTTTAAGTAAAGGCTTAGGAGATTTCCCATACGCAGGTGGCCAAGTGGTACAAATTTTCCATACAAGGAGTATACTATCTCGAGAGAGTATGTCACTATACGCCATCTCTTTAAACAATTCCTATACTTGAATGAAACAGTTCAACTCTACTTTTATTGTGCGAACTTCTAAACAGTGAAATGAGTTTCCCAAGTACATATATTAAGCGTCAGTTAATTCTTTTGCGTTTCTTCTGGACGAGCATGATTGATTATAGACGGCGCTGCGCAGCGCAGCATGCTGGCAAGAAACCGCAACGCAAGAATCAATAAAAAGTTCGAGACAAAATTAATTCTTTAAACTCACTCCTAGGACATGCCTACACGCACATTTACAACGCTGCCTCTCTAAAACTTCCTTTCAGTAAAATTTCACATTTTAACAGTAAATATTTTGAATTACCTATAAATTCCGCATTGCTAGAAATTTCTAGGTACCTATCGACTTAAAAACAAACAATTTTACCTCTTGTGTTCTCAATGTTTTATCCTTTTATGTTTCAGTCACGGCGAGCAATGGCGTCGCTTCCGATCCAAGGTCCAACGGCCTATCTTACAGCCACAAACAGTCAAGAAGTACGTGGCTCCCATAGAGATAGTGACAGAAGACTTCATCAAATACATGGAGGACGCCAGAGATGAGAACGGGGATCTACCGCATGAGTTCGATAATGACATACATCGGTGGTCACTGGAATGTAAGTTAGTAGTACTCCTTACCTGAGGCGACGGGACTAACAATATTCATGCATCATACGTGGATAAAGTAAGTAAGTTCGTATAGGCTGAGTAGCCAGCCCTAGTGTCAGAGTTAATGTGCTGCCCGAAGGCCTCTGACATGGCTGACGATTGTTGTTATAGGAACTAGAACAAACAACCGGGACCAACAATTTAACGTGTCATCCGACCCACGGTAGCGCTCAGAAATAAATGCCACTCACGATCACCCATCCGAAGACTGACCGGACCGTCCGTTGCTTAACATCGGTGATCGATTAGAATCACCTAGACAAGCTACGCCACGAGCGCTACAATGATGGATGAGAATAGTATATAACATGTAACAAATCGGTTAAACAATACTGAAGGGTATGTATGTGCTCATCATTATAAACAACTAACTACGCATAAAAAAAAAAAAAAACAAAAAAAAAACAAAACAAAATCATCATTAAATCATGCAAATTATCGATGCCATTGCTTTGGCTACTTCTTAGATAATGGTTTGTCAGCCCATGAGTTAATTCTGCTTTGTTAACTTGTTTGTTAACTTAGTGCAGGGGCCGCTGCTACTTTGAATTGTACCTAGACTGTTCACTACATTTTAATTCTAATGTCCTAAATGCTGTACATGTTCATTATAGTAAATAAATATTATTATTATATTATTATGGGACCAACCCTGAAATCGCGATACAAAAATTAGCTGTTCCTTATATTTTGTCCAAGATCAATGAACTTTTTGTATGGAACAGCTGTTTTCTTCAGGGTTGGCTCTGTATTAAAAGTTGTTCATAATGATGAGTACATACATACCCTTTCGTATTGTTGAACCGTTTTGTTACACGTTGTAGATATGTGGCGTTTTACTGAGTAGTTGAAGATGTGTGTAGAAGGCGGTGTCCTTTTTTTTAATTTTATTCATTCATGTGACGAAACGAGCGAGACGTTCACCTGGTGGTAAGCGTCACGCCTGCCACTAACAGTAGCAGTGCTAGAATTCTGAACTTGCAAACACAATCCTGCGCCGCACTGCATTGCGCTCGTCACCCTGAGATATTATAGATACTAAATCTCATCATACCCAGTAATTTCTTTGGTAACATTGCTATTCAAACCGGAACACAGTAATGCTTGCACACTACTTGGCGGTTGAATAACTGGCAAAGGTGTGGTACTTCCCCAGTTGGACTCTGCAGTGGAGTCCTACCACTACAATGTCCGATCTATATCTACGCCACCCGCTATTTTTTTAGACTTTCTAGGGCTACCGGACTAGGTACCTGGTAAAGATACTCTCTCAAAATATATTTTTATGTTAACTTTACGAGTCCAATTACGACATCAATTTATTTCCCACATTTATTTCTTTCGGGCTTACTGCTAGTGTCAAAAAAAAACTTAAACTCTATAATATACCTAATTGACCAGTTTCACAAACACATTTTATCAGCCACAAAAATATCATTATCTTAACTTTATATTGTCTACAATAATGTTAAGAGAGCGTTCAATTAAAATTTTGATAAAGTTATCAAGTATAAAAAGATGGGAAGTATTTAATTTTGTTTGACCACAGCGCAATACTTATGGTTTCGATCTTCTTTGACGAACACTATCTACGAGTATTTATCTGAAGTATAATTTTTTATACGAGCTATTATAATTGGGTCTAATAAAAATGTTCAATACTATGAAAATTAAACATTGTGAATCAAGTAATTACAGCGGGCTTAACTTGCGGTGTGACTTGTATGTAGGCACGAAGGTTTTACCGATCGTTGAAAGCCGTGGTCACTGCATAGTCACTGACCTATAGCTTTTATTATCCTTATTCAACGGCTGGTTCAACAAATCTATTCTAATATATTCCAGGTATAGGCCGAGTCGCACTTGACGTCAGACTGGGCTGCCTCTCCCCGCAACTCACCAGCGACTCAGAGCCTCAGAGAATCATCGACGCGGCAAAATACGCGCTCAGAAATGTTGCCGTGCTGGAACTGAAGGCACCCTACTGGCGATACATTCCCACGCCACTGTGGACCAAATACGTCAACAATATGAACTTTTTCGTTGAGTAAGTAGCGCTCGATAATGCTATGTACAAAAGTAAAGTAAAAAAAAAAAAAAAAAAAACCTTTATTACTACTACCGAAAAAATATATATTATTATTATATAAATATCTATTAATTAGCTTTACTGATGTTGGTAGAAGTCGCCTCTGTGGGAGGGGAGGCCTACGCCACAGAGGCGACTTCTACCATGTACAAAAGTAAGCTCTAGATAATCAAGGCGCGATCAGAAACTTGCTCGAACTTACTTTCGCTTTACTTGCGATGCATTCAGACACCGCTGTGGACCAAATAGGTCAAGAATATAATATTACATTATTTTTCAACCGACCTCAAAAAAGGAGGTTCTCAATTGGACTATATTTTTTTATGTATGTTACGCGATTACTCCGCCAATTATGAACTGATTATGATGATATTTTTTTTGTTTGGTAGGTAATACTTCAGAGGTATTTTTTTACCTCTGAAGTATTACCAAGTTTTTAACGAAATCAGTTCAGTAGTTTGGTTTTTATATCAAAATTACTAGAAAATATGAAGATGTCATCCAGGTATTCTAATATGAGGATGGTTGTATTTAAAAAAGCGTATTATTGTAAATAGTGTATTTGATAATATATTTTACAACCCTTAACTAAATTATAATAAAAAGTGTAAAAAATCTTTGCTGTACTAGACTTGAACTTTACCGCTTATGAGGAAAAAAACGAAATGAGATAGTACTTACTGTAGTTTGCTCTCAAAAATCTTTTAGGCGGAGTTACGAACTGCTGAAATAAACTAACTATTGTTCGACTTCGTCTTTTAGTTTTTCATAGCTAAATCTCTAAAAAAGGAAATCTCTGGAAAAAGTGTTTCCGTTACTCATATACATAATATAAGAAGTTCTGGAACTGTCCTTTAGAACGAAGTTTTAATACCCACCATGTAGGTAGTATACTTTGCTTAGTATGGGGCTAGATGGCGCTGTGTGTAATAAATGTCCCCCCAATATTTATTTTATTTATATGCGAAGGTAACATGACTGGCACAGAATGAAAATATAAACTGAATAAAAATTTAAACTGGAGAAACGCACAAAATATATAGGTCGTAGATACTAAAGATAAAAAAAATACAACCTAAAAATTATGTTATTTCATTTTCAGATTGTGCAGCCGCTACATCAACGAGGCCCTCGAACGGTTAAAGACCAAAAAAGTTACCTCAGATGATGACCTTTCCCTCCTGGAGCGAGTACTAAAGAGTGAAGGTGACCCGAAGATAGCAACCATCATGGCGCTCGACCTTATACTCGTTGGCATTGACACGGTGAGACTCGCCTTTTACTGCCACGTTACGCCTTTACTGCCATTTCCTTATGACCTATGAAAACCAGGGGCTCGATTTTTAATCATTCGCATACACGTAGGTGCATACAATTTATGACTGACTAGAAAACGCATATGATCGATTCAAAAATTTACATTATTTTAGAGCATCCATCGTAAACTTCATCTTCGTTTATCATCAGACGAGATGGCAGTCAAACGCAAGCTTATAAATCAATAAAAAAAAAAAAAACTTGTAATATTATCGGAACCAAAAGTAAGCAAGCAATAAAATCGCACTATAATAGAATAGAACAGAATAATTAATTGGCCGTATAATATTTTGGTTACACTGGGCCAGTCAAATTTACAAAAAATGCCTATAATTATAGGTAACACAGAAAATTGTATCAAACTCTAATTAAAATTAAATAGAGAAGTACGTAACTTATTTCGGTTTGTTTTTAATGTGCGTTTTTCGGGAACGTATTTATAGTAAACATGATAATTATAATAAAGCTACCGGTGAATCTACATACGCACCACACACATCTTTCTTATGAAGATGATACATTTTTAGAACTTGCCCAAGCACCTGGGCATGTTCTAAAAATGTTTCCAGACGTTCAAGGCTAGATGACTGGTTTTTTTTTATTGTCCTGTTATAATGTGTCCCATAAATATAGCTGATTAATGAAAAAAAAATGAAAATCTGATCAAAAATAAGCAACTTATAAGCATTTTAATATCATGCTAGACAGAGACGCGAAACAGCAAATCGTGACGTCACTTCTCAGTACGCCATATAAATTATATTCTGACAAGTAAGGCGTGACGTCATTTTTTGTTTTGTGGGAAAGGGACAGAGTTGTCTCTAACAAAAACTTTAAATATTATTATATTTTAATTTAAAAAGCTTATTATCAGAACATTAATAACCGAATTAAATTATTTTTTCAATAAACATACTATATTTACTTAAATTCTTCATCAAAGCTATTGGTTTCAACGATTTAAACATCAGTCATCTACCCTAATAGATGTTCGGTAGTTATCAATAATTTATTTTTACCCAGATATCAATGGCAGTATGCTCCATCCTGTACCAAGCGGCGACTCGACTCAAGCAGCAAGACAAGATGGCAGAGGAGATTAGGCGAGTGTTCCCGGATCCCAGCAAACCCATCTCTTACGCTGATCTCGACAAGCTGCACTATACTAAGGCTTTCGTTAGAGAGGTCTTTAGGTACGTTGTATTTGTTTTCCGAAATAGGATTTCGTTTGACCAGTGTTGAACAGTCTAAAATGTGATGATGTATAATGATGATAAATAAATGATGACGTATAATGATGATAAATAAATGATTTATGTCCATCTATGATGTATATGAGTCTATATATATACTTGATGAATAAATGATTATTATTATTATTATTATAAAGACTAACCATACAGACATCTCTTGATGAATGCATAATTATTCGTCTTTTTTTTAAATAACTCTAGATTTCAAGATACATTTTGTACTTTTGAGGAGACAAAGACTCTGGCAAACAAAAATGTGTAAAGGCTTAGGATATTTCCCATGTGCAAGTGGCCTAGTGGTACAAATTTCCCATACCTACTTCCTTGTATGAACTAGGCCAAAATGTCACATGCTTTTAACTGGGATCTGAGATTATCTGGATATCACCGAAATCCGTGAGGGCCTAAGGCCCAAGGTCTAATAACATCAGCCTAAAACTTAGCAGTTCAATTCACAATCAAAAGTCAAGGACATTCCTCACGCGCCCACAGCCTAATAGTGAAACTTTCTCATACTTATTTGTACACCAATCAGGCTTTCTCATACTTATTTGTACACCAATCAGGCTATTATCCTTTAAACTTACTATGACTTATTTATTAAATCTTTTTCAGAATGTATTCAACTGTTATCGGCAATGGTAGAACCTTGCAAGAAGATGATGTCATTTGTGGATATCATATTCCAAAAGGTGTAAGTAACCGTTTTTTTGTGAAGTAGCCTAAGTAGTCTTTATAGTTTGTTGTAGTTGAGCCAAAAAAAAATGTTATAAGTAACCGTACATTGTAATAGAAGAGCAAAACCACTCTATAACATATATCATTTGCTGTGCCCGACGGGGTCCGTTGAACTTTGTACCTACTTTTATAAACACCATGTACTGAACGGAATGGCAATAAATATCTGAATCTAAGTTCATAGTTCAATAAGATAGAAGATTAAAATTAGAGCTGCGATGACATTTATAACGATGACATTCGTTTACCAAGGATTACAGTTGACTACGATAATGCTATTGTCCCCTCTTTCCGTCCTACGGTCTCAAAGAAACTCTAACTTACTCTATAGTATTACTATCAACGCAAAAAAAAACTACGAGTTCAAAATTACGATTTCGTATTTTTTTTTCTTATTTTCAGGTCCAAGTAGTTTTCCCTACAATAGTGACGGGCAACATGGAACAGTTCGTCTCCAACCCTGAGGAATTCAAGCCAGAGCGATGGTTGGAGTCGGACGGGAAGCTCCATCCCTTCGCATCCCTACCATACGGATTTGGAGCCAGGATATGTTTAGGGAGACGATTTGCTGACCTGGAGATACAAGTGCTTCTGGCGAAGGTAAAATTCATATTTAAATGGAAACAGGCTCGGTTTCTTTTACACAACCGCGCTCCGTCATAGACCACATCTTAGCTCATGAGTACATCAGGCGAGTTAATAAATGTTTATAGACTAATCGGAAACCATTCGACTTGGAATCGTGAGATTGCCGGTCAAAAGCAAGTAAAAACATCTTAGGTCTAATGACAATCCAAGTGAAGGCAGCGAGCGAAGTCTTTGCAACATCTAGCACAATTTGCTTTCATCTATCTGAATATTTGGATGTTTGCGTATAGGTCTTTTTTTTCAACGAATCTTGACGAAACTTGTTATCGACGATTCTTATTTCAAGCGGTTTCGAACGGTATTTCCCCCAAAAAGTGAGGTGTGCGTCAGCATTTTAAGTTGATTTTGTCAATTTTAAGAGTGATTTTAAGCAAGAAGTGAATATAAGTAAAATCGGTCAATAAGTAGCGAGGTCTACTGTTCGCTGAACTACTAGTTTTCTAAAACCTACTTTATTTTCAGCTCCTCCGTCGCTACCGTCTGGAGTACCACCACGCTCCGCTGGAATACGCCGTCACATTCATGTACGCGCCCGACGGTCCGCTGCGCCTGCGCATGGTGCAACGATAGACCTTTATTGCTAAACGATAGAGTTCAATTTTGCATATCCCTAAACTGTTTTTTGTTAAGCTGTGTGTAAGGTTGCGTGCAAGAAACGATAGTGCTAAACCGATGAGAGCTTGTTACACTCATAATTATGAACAACTTTTGCCACAGAAATAATAATAGCACTAAGTACGCAGAGAATACTTGTTTACATTCATTGAAAAAACCTAAATAACTACTGAAATAAAACTTTCATAAATGACAAAATATTATGTATTCAGTGCATGCCAATTCGTACCGTATACGCATCGAAGCTCGGCAATATTCCACTGAACCGCTTGGCTTGATGACGTCACACTTTTGACTGCGCTGCCCGGCCAAGGGAGACAAACAAGACAAAACGTATAATTCTTATCTCAGTAAATATAAAGGGGTGGGGGGGGGGGGGGGGGGGGGGGTTGGGGCAAACAAAGAAACCTTATTTGCCAGGTATTATAATTCGCAGCACCCTCCGTTCGATTTTAGGGGGAGCATTTGGCCCCCTCTGCCCTCCACTTCCGCGGCCGCTGCCTGCGGTGTACTCAGTTATGCTGATGACAAAGCTTCTTTTTTATACTAGCTTTTTCATTATATCACGCTAATATTGATGTATCTCTCTTGTAGTTTAATAAACTTGTTATACTATACGACTTTGTAAATAAAACCGGTTTATAAAAAAATATGTGTCCTTTTATTGAAACCCATGGCCGTATGTTATGAATTACTTTTAACCCATTCCAATCTATACATATATAATAAATGCGTAGATCCTGAATACATGTGCATGATTTATACATTGAGAGAAGTATAATCTAAAACTGGTTCAACTTAAAAAAAAAAACTGTTTGCCTGATTCAGGACTCAGGACTCAAAATGCCTTTAGTAAAAGTAAAGCACATTGATATAGCACGAACACGTCGTCACGACCAAACGACAGAATGTGGTCGAAGGACCAAACGACAGAACGTGGTCGAAGGGGTCAGTCCCACCGTCATGCAAACTGCGGCATTGATTGCCATGGTCCTACCACTTAGTTCAACTTGTAGTAGCAGACTCAATTAACTTTTTTGGTGTCATCATCATCATCATCAGCCCGGAGACGTCCACTGCTGAACGAAGGCCTCCCCCTTAGACCGCCACACTGTACGACAACCTGCCATTTGCAACCACCGGTTGCCCGCGACTTTTACAATGTCGTCGGTCCACCTATATAAACATATATATATATATATATATATATATAAAGTGGGGCCTTACTACGCTGCGTCTTCCGGTTCGCGGTCGCCACTCAAGAACCTTTCTTCCCCATCGGTTGTCAGTTCTTCGAGCGATGTGGCCTGTCCATTGCCACTTCAACTTGCAAACCCTGCGAGCTAAGTCGGTGACTTTGGTTTTGAAAACTAGTAATACTTATTACCTATATCTCCCAAAAAATAAGGATTCTAGTAGAATAAGCAGTTGATTATAATAATAATAATATATTTATTTCATGAAAACATGATTGGAGACATGCGTTTAGTGACATTATAGTTATTAAATTAAATACATTTTTGGTAGTAACATGCATACTTACAAATATTTTCATTAATCTGTGATGTATAACAACGCCTAAAATAATTGCCTCTAAAGTACAAATCTTGCAAAAAATTATAGAAAATAAACTTTAAATATATTTTAGACAATAGACGTGCAAGAGAATTATGTTTGTTTACGTTTCGCATTACAGTTTTCAGACCCTAGTCATCGCTGTAGGATACCCTGTGTTGCGATGACTAGTGCTCTTCAAGGGACAAAGATAATATATTAAATTTATGACTAAAATTAATTAGTGTTATGTAAATAATTCAAATTTCAGATAAGTGTAAATATCTAGTAAAAGATAAGTGTAAATGCTTAACATAGTAGTACGAATAAAGTAGGTACGAAACAAGTTTTAAAACGTATAAAACCAAGCTAGCTGACTAATAATTAGGGGCCGTTTCACATACCTATTTAATGTTATCTAGACCTACATAAATTCAATCACGGTCGGTTCCCACATATCTAGGCTAACCACTTCCATCAACCTCTTTTAATTTTATGCGTCGCGTTTTCTGCGAGTCGCAAAAAAGTAGCTCTACCAGTCTCTAGAACTAGTTAGATGGTGAAACTGTGAGATACTCGGTTGACTGGAAAGCGTATGGCTTATGATTATTCTACTTGAGGTCAAAGGCAGTTTTCTCAGGCTTTCTCACTTTCTAGGGCTTTTCGATGCCTTTTCTTTATTTATTAATATTAAAATTAAAACTGGTTAGGAAAAAAACCTCGATTGCAAGTCTGTCTCGACAAATCGAGGGATTCATATTACCACACATTAAATAGGGGCACGTGTAACGGTATTACTATGTCGAAAGGAGTTCGTTGTATTAATCACTGTAAACCAGTTTTTACTACAGGCCCAACCCTGAATTAACGAAAAATAAACTGTTCTGCATCTACCTACAATTTTTGTTCATCTCATAAAATTCGTCTTTTTAAACGACCTCAAAAAAGGTGGAAGTTCTCCATTTAATCTTGATTTTAAAAAAAAACATTGGAGCAGCAGTGCTTCTGTGATTTTGTATAAGTATAATGTTAAACAAAAACATCCAAAAAGATGACTTCAGTGTATTAACATTTGTTATGTTAGCCCATTCTAGATTTCTATTAGTAAGAAACGAAAACACTACACAATTTTCTAAGCGTTTAAAAAACTACTTGGTAAGCATGACTATCATGCCGTAATATTTGCAAATCAAATAACAAATATTAGATTTAGTTCCAGTTATGGAATTTCTTTGTCTTTAGACCGGATTCACAAATATTTGACTTGCAAATTATGTAATCCATCTACTTGAGATGTGGTCGTTCCACGTGAAAAAGAGATTATGCTAAGAAAACGAATCTACCTACTTCTTTATCCATAGTGACGTCCACTGTTGGCGAAGGCCCCCCCTCAATAGGGAGATAGGTATTACGACATTGTATCTGGCCGGTCGTGCCTACCCATAGCCACTGCAAACTATTGGCGCGCCCGCAGCCGCGTGACGTCAACGAGCCAAGCGGTGCAGTGGAATATGGACTCACTGTTATCAAATACAGTACAAATTGGCTTGCAATGGACAAGGCTTTAGGGAAATAGTGGTTCTATTTGTTTTTGCGCGTTTTCTTTGGAATGAATTTTCTCTTATTATGATTTTTATTTAACCTTTGTGATCCCACTGCTAGCCAAAGGTATCTCCATCTTCTTTCACTTATCACAGTCCAATGCCAGTCGGGACCAGTTCCAACGAAACATTAAGTTCGTCCTGCCATTGCTTTCGGGGCCTTCCTGGGGTACATGCCCGTCTTCAGACACCCAATGATTTCTTTATCTTTAGAATATAAGTGAAGATCATTGAAACTATTTGGTTGTACACTATCCATAGCTTGTAAAGAATGGTTCAAAGTTTCACTTGCTATAAACTTTACATATTTTTTTATACATTCAAGTGACGAGACGAGCAAGACTTTCACCTGATGGTAAGCGTCACGCCTGCCACTAACAGTAGCAGTGCCAGAATTGTGAACTTGCGAACATAATCCTGCACCGCACTGCACTGCGCTCGTCACCCTGAGATATTAGATGATAAATCTCTTCATACCCAGTAACTTCTTTGGTAACATTGCCCTTCAAACCGGAACACAGTAATGCTTGCACACTACTGCTTGACGGTTGAATAGCTGGCAAAGGTGTGGTACTTCCCCAGGCGGACTCTGCAGTAGAGTCCTACCACTACAAAAACAAAATTGAGAACTATACTGGCCTTCAGCTTTACTATAATGACACACGACATAAAGCCCAAGGTGTTAATTGCTATATAATACAAAGGCACTAATTGGTGCTAAAACCTATGTTATAACTGCACGGAAATAAAAACGCGAGATTTGAAAGTAACTGTGACTATGCGTTGTGCTAAAGTAAGTAAGTTCGTATAGACTGAGTGGCCAGCCCTAGTGTCAGAGTTAATGTGCCGCCCGAAGGCCTCTGACATGGCTGACGGTTGTTGTTAAAGAAACTAGAACAAACAACCGGGACCAACAATTTAACGTGTCATCGGACCCACGGTAGCGCTCAGAAATAAATGCCACTCACGGTCACCCATCCGAAGACCGACCGGACCGTCCGTTGCTTAACATCGTTGATCGATTAGAATCACATAGACAAGCTACGCCACAAGCGCTACTTATACCTACTAGATACTAAATAGGCTGACCTATACAACCCTGAACCATGATCCATTATCAGCCAGAAGACGTCCACTGCAGGACGAAAGCTTCCCCTTAATAGCGGTTGCCATAATCCCCACGCTTAGCAGCTTGGCTTGGGGATCGCAGAATATTCACCGCCGTTAACCGAAGGAATGATGCTGCCCGTCCTCCGGTGGTTCTGGGTGTAGTTTTAGGATATATCTAGCATATTTAGGTGGTGAACATTCTGCGATCGCAGAGCCGTCTGCCTTACGTGGGGATTATGGCAACCTAGCAACCCGATTAAGCCTTCTTCCAGTAGTGGGTGTCTTTTGTATGATGATAATGAATTTTACTATGAAAATTGACGTTGTTATGCCACATTTATGTTTTGATTCATCTTTGTTTTATATGGTCTCGTTATGTCCTGATATTACCGAAACTATAGTCGGAGTATTTGACTCAATTAAACGTGAATAATAATACCCAATAAATAAAATAAAAATTATGATGAATTAAATAGTCACAACAGAAGGTCGGATAGATAGATAGATAGAAACCCTTATTATGCACACCATAAAAAGACAATAGAAAACAAGATACACAATATGTATAAACTAAGATACAAGAATTAATTATGAGCTAGTGCCACAATTGGCGGCCTTATCACTAAAAGCGATCTCTTCCAGGCAACGACGACGGGACGTGAAAGTGGACAACGGGAAGAAAAGTCTAGATGATGGTGAATTAAATTGTACTACCCACATATGAATGTTTGTGATGATTTTGAACTCATTTAGTCGGCCAGATGCTTAAAAAATTAAGAGTGATCGCACATTGATTCGGCATGGCACCTGATAGGCACCGGACCGACCGAAACACACTGCGCACAATTAACTGGTGTGAACGAGACGGGCGTCCCGAGAAATTTCTTAGGGTGTGTACATTGCACGGAGCGCCTTCGGGCGAAACCGGACGGTTTTTACTATCGGTTTTTCTCGTCGTATGCGCCCGGCTTTAAACAAGTATGTGTTAAAAGTAGGTCGATACAAAATTAGTTCTCCTTGTTTTGAAACGACCTTCTTGAAAGACATAAAATTAACTTTACGACTTCAGTAAACAGCTCGTGTCTCTCTACAATTCTCTGTAACGCAAAGATGACTATCAGTAAAAAAATAATATTTACCAACCTTATATCTTAGTCCTCCTACGCGTGTTAGATGATGTAACATTTGCCAATTATCTTGTTTCGTAGAGTTAAATAAAAAGTTACATTGTTTAAATACACAAATAACTCTATCTGTTAGTACCTGTATAATATTAGGTAGGTACCTAAGCTTTTGTATATCGTATCGGATAGCCCAGTTGTTCAGTTGACAGCCTAAGTCACAGGCCACACAGAAATGGCATCGGGCGCGGATATGGCATGGCTTCCATTCAGATTTCATACTAACTACATTGTAATAAGGCACAATTTAGGACACACCGAACGACGTTCATCGGGCGTGCATCGAGCGCGCTCGCGCCAGATGAACGTCATTCAGTGTGTGCCTTATTTCAATGAGTTTAGTATGAAATTTGAATGGAATGGCAAGCCGTCCGTGCCAAGTCCACGCCCGACGCCATTTTAGTGTGGACTGCGCCTTATAGCTCAGTGACAGTCATATATAATTATGTTTGTTCTGTGTCTGGGTGTAGTATGTATTATAAGCATATATTTACAAAAAAAACTTTTTTATAAGTGTTCTATCAGCTATGTAGTTTCCATATTACAAGCTTAGCTTAGTTTGGGGCTAGATGGCGCTGTGTGAAAAATGTCCACCGATATTTACTAATTTTATAGCTCAGTGACAGCCATTTATAGCTCAGTGACAGCCTTATAGTACATTTGACAGCCTTATGGATCAGTTAGTTGTAAGTTTGCTTTGAAAGCTGTAGGGCGTGGGTTCCTTTCCTACACAGGACATAAACTTTTTATATACTAAGTGTCAAATTACAAGCACGAATGAAAGCAAGTGATATAATGTGGTGAAACTCCATAGTATTTACTTGTTATTTTCAAAACTCCGTAAAACGCTTCTAGTAAAGTCGCCACAACTTTACAGGGCATGACTTGCCGCGACTGATTTTGTGAGACAGACTGTGATTTTATGACTCATTTGACCCAATACTACCAAAAACTTGAAAATGCATATATATCTACCTACTTGACACTAGCAGAATGCACAAAGTGTGAAGCCAAAAATGAAGAAGATAAAATCCTACATATACCAGCTCTCACATGTGACCGGTTTCGCAAGCAAGTAGCGCAGGTATAAGTTGGTCAAAAAAATTTTTTTTTTGTAGCGCAAATATTATCAGGATGGTAACGTTTCCGTTAGGTGTGATTCAGGTCAGAACGAACAAGTTTATAAATCTACTTAAAATTGCATGCGGAAATGTACTTTCGAAAACATTTAATTCCGGTCAATGAACATGTTTTGTTTAATTTTAGCAAATACCTTTTCTGGAAAAATCTTCTTTATTTCGTCTTGATCTTAAAATGTAGTCAATGCGACCCAAAGCGACCCAAAGCTTGATTTTATACAAGACACGCCAGGTGATAGACTACTGCTTCATTATCAGCCAGGAGCCGTCTACTGCTGGACGTAGCCTCCCCCTTAATAGGGAGGGATTGCCATAATCCCCACGCTTGGCAGGCGGCTTGGGGATCAGTTAGACTACTGCTTAACTAGTGTTAATTGATGGCTTAATCGAATTAAATCCATTCCAATGGTACTTAATCCCATTTTTTTTTATAATACTTCCGGAGCAATGAAGTCAATGAGGTCTTTGTAACAGTTATCAACACACGTGTAAAAGTTAGCAAGTGGTATAAAAATCTATAATACTCGTACCATAGAGGTAGGAACTATCTACGATCTTATTGGTACGAGCCTGGGTTTGAACCTCACCCCAGGATTTCAAGTCGAGCTGTCTTCCGATTAGGTTACCACGCCATAGCTTGCCACAGTCAGCCAGCTGAGCTAGCCGATAGGTTTGCTTTTTTTTTCATTGATATCGTACTAGACCGATGGGGAACAAAGGTTCTTGAGAGGACCGACGACATTGTAAAAGTCGCGGGCAATCGTTGTACAAAATAAATGGCAGGTTGTCGTACATTGTGGCGGTCTAAGGTCTAAGGTCTTCGTTTAGCAGTGGACGTCTCCGGGCTGATGATGATGATGACGATCATACTAGCTGACCCGCCTCGGCTCGCACGGAGGTTTTTAACCGACTTCATTAAATGAGGTTGACTTCAATTCAACACGTCTGTCTGTATGTAATATTACTGGAACTGCAATACAATAGTTATGATACATAGTTATGTTAAAATAATTGTTCTTAATAATGTTGTTGTTTCAAGTCTATATACAAGAGATGCGAAAACCTGACCAAGGAGCAGTCTAGGCTGATGATGATGATTTATAATGTGACTCCTCACATTATAAATCATCATCATCAGCCTAGAAATGAATGACTCCTCACATTATAAATCATCATCATCAGCCTAGACTGCTCCTTGGTCAGGTTTTCGCATCTCTTGTATATAGACTTGAAACATCGAAAAAAGTTTATTCCCATACATACTTGCACCCTCCATTTTGCGGGTGGAATTTCGCAAAACTCGTTCTTAGTGAGCATCTACGTTCTAATAGTCAAAGATCCGATGAACAACGACCTTCACCCATCTGTTTAGTCGATGAAAATTGTTTGTTATCAAATTAAGTATGTTAGAAAATACATCGGGAGTGGGTTGGCTAAAAAATCCTGCTATATACTAGCTGTTTTGACTCATATGAGAATAGCTAAGCCAACCCAGTAGTTACGCCAGGAAAAAAACATTTATAGATAAAAAGAACAGAAAAAAAGACTATCGATCGAAACTATAGTCGGAGTATCCTGACTATAGTTTCGATCACATCAGGTGAGCTTTTTTTCTGCGGTTGCGCGCAGACAACTTCAACTGTACGCGCGTCGGGCTCTGTTTACACTCTTTGAAAAAGGTCACCGGATGTGATCGAAACTATAGTCGGAGTATCCGATTTAATTAAACGTGAGTATTCCCGTATAAATATAACAAAAATATACAGGGTTATTTCTAATCAGTTAGCATCCTTTTAAGGGCATATTCTGTACACGAAAACTAACAACTTTTACTATGGGGCCAACATTGAAACCATGAAAAAATTAACAGCTGTTCCATAGAAAACGTTCATCGACCTTGGGCAAAATGTGTGGAACAGATGTTTTTTTCGTGACTTCAATGTTAGCTCCTTAGTAAAGGTTGTTTCTTTTGTTGTACAGAATATGCCCCTAAAAGGCGTCGTTAGTTGTTCTCAGGAGATTTGTTCTTACTATTTACCTAATCTCGGTACGCTCTATCAGTTCGATTATGCAATGTTTACGGACTTGGCCAGACTGCAAATACTATTATTTACCCGTCGCATTCTCTATTGAAGAGAGGTTGTTCACACCGGTTCATTCACGGCAGAGGCAGTGGAATGCAGTTACCGACGTCCCTACAAATGCGTTCGAAGATATTAAAAAGATGATTTCTTTTGTGTTATATTAAATTTGTCTCTTACAAAAAAATTGTAATAAAAATACTGTACTGATTATTCGTATTTGGGTAAATACGTAAGTATGTGGTCAAGTGGACTCGCAGCTCCATTGACTAGCGGGTCCAGCTGACCGAAGACTCTATGGTAGTTGATATTATATTTTTATTAACAACCGGTCGCCCGCGACTTCGTCCGCGTACGGAAGAAATTCGGCCCACTCCCAAAATTCACCACGTTTTTATATTACACTATTTGATATAAAATTGTGCTAATATTTTGCTGTACTGCTGTAAAACGGGCGCAGGTGGAGCCGCTTGACGTCAAGCGCTGCAGTAGAAAAGTGACAGTCTGTCTAATAATGTAACGTACAAATTATAGCTTGTACTGAATATGGCATTGTTGTAGTTAAATAAATAAATAAATATCGGAGGACATTTTTCACATAGCGCCATCTAGCCCCAAACTAAGCAAAGCTTGAAACCAGATAACTGATAGAATACTTTTACACTTTTTTTTGTTAAAGTTTAAATGCTTTTTAATGTAGGAGTGAACCTGCTCTGATAATAATACCTATTAATACTATAGTTTCAATTTATAATAATAGAAAATTATAAATTAAAACTACAGCACAACTTTATGTACCGTATAATATAAAATATTTATTGAATTATTTTATTTAAGAGGATAGAGTAATTTTTTGAATTTGTAGTTGTATTAAATTTGTTTGTATGTAAAGCAGCGCTTGTTATTTCCAAATACGTGTTTGTAAATTTATTCCACGATATTCAATTCGTAAGCATTTTTTTCGTAAGTTTGGTTTATGCAAAAATGTTTAATGTCAAAATGTTGATCCGGTGTTTGCGAAAATATAGGAGTCACTAAGTCACCGTTGTAGTAGTAAATGTTAACATCTGAATCTAAATAGCTTGTGGTGCCTTCTAAACCTACCTTCTGCTTCTATCAGTCTACTGCATTGAAACGCGTGTGTAAAAATAGAAAGTGCAAGTAGAACATGACTGTTTGTAAGAATCGTTAGACCGTGGATGCCACATTGTCTATTTACCTACTATCATGTAGTTAACTGAAGCATACGATTTGAATTATTGAGATGCCTAAAGCATACGATTCGAATTGTCATGACTGAAGCATACGATTTGAATTGACATGAATGAAGCATACGATTTTAAATGACATGACTGAAGCATACGATTTGAATTGTCATGACCGAAGCATACGATTTGAATTGACATGACTGAAGCATACGATTTGGATTGTCATAACCGAAGTATACGATTTGAATTGACATGACTGAAGCATACAATTTGAATTGACATGATTGAAGCATACAATTTTAAATGACATGACTGAAGCATACGATTTTAAATGACATGAATGAAGCATAAGATTCTAAATGACATGACTGAAGCATACGATTTGAATTGTCATGACCGAAGCATACGATTTGAATTGACATGACTGGAGCATACGATTTTAAATGACATGACTGTAGCATAAGATTCTAAATGACATGACTGAAGCATACTATTTGAATCGACATGACTGAAGCATAAGATTTTAAATGACATGACTGAAGCATATCATTTGAATTGTCATGACTGAAGCATACTATTTGAGTTGATACACAAATTCTGGTGATTTTGTATCAGGTTGCCTATAATATACACTACATAAAATCATATCGTAGTACACTGCAGGACATATGCCTTCCCATGGCACGCCACTCAGCCCAATCTTTAGTTATCCACTTCCAACTACTGCTACTGCACTGTCCTACGTAGGTATACGTCACTCCATCGAGTCTCAGGAAAATTATTTTTTGAATGGCATTTGGTCGAACGATCGCAGATGTTCATTATAGTTATAATTATGATCATTTCCGGGATGCTTACGGTGATTACGTTGGAAACTTATAAATGTAAAAAATATTCGAAGCTTGTTTCACAGCTTAACTTCGGTAAAATTTAATATGTTCCTTAAATAACCCAAATAATTATAGCTGAGATCAACCAAGTTTTGGGAGTTTTGGCGGGAACACGGAAAAATCATGTCATTGCATTCTATTATTTTCTTAAACTTGTGTATTTTCGCGAATTAATGATAAAAAATGGTGGTGTTTTATTCATTGAGTGTTGAATTACGTGCACGAGTGTGGGCAAGTGATATAATGTGGTGAAACATATGTCTTTTCGTGTTGTTTTCAAAACTCCATAGAAGCTCATAGTAAAGTCACCACAACTTTACTAGGGCATGACTTGGACTTGAATATGACTAATTTTGTGTGACTAACTGTGATTTCATGACATATTTGACTTGGTTTTAATATAAAAACTTGATAATTCATAAACTTGACACAGGCAGAATGCACAACGTGCGATGCCAATAACTAAGAAAAAAATAAACAACCAAGTTTACTTAAATGTTATTTTTGAGTGTTGAGTTTTGTTTTGAGTTTGAGTTAGGTTGTATTAGCTTAATTTCGTAAACTAAATAAACACATTTTTAAGTAAATTTAAAAGGCTTAGGACATTTTCCATTCGCATGTGGCTAGTGGTATAAATTTCTCATACCTCTTTGTATGAACTAGGCCAAAACGTCACATGCCTTTACACAAAATGTATTGATTTCCTAAAACCAATGAATAACAAACACAAGTCGTCAAATCAAATTTCGTTTCAAGTTTATACTCGTAGCAATCATCGCTAAGTTTTCTATGCTCTGTTGTCAGTTCATCTATCTTTATTTTTTTTGTTTGGTTATGGAACACGCTTGCTCAGAAGAAATCGATTCACTAGCTACTTGAAGAAACCCAGATTGTATGTACAGGGAAATATAGACTCACGAAGCGCATTCCACAGCACATAAAATAGAATAGCTAAGAATATGAATCTTCCTACTTTATAACTCTTCCATTTTATCGTATTTACGATACATGGAAAATATTTACTCATTGGCTAAATTGAGACACCAAAACAAATAAAACAAAAATTAAAAAAAAAAACAAAAAAAGAAATTTAATATATCAAATATCAATTCTCTGCAAATATTATGAGTATGAGAATATATTGGACCTGGGTATGTCCTTAAACTGCAACCAGACCCACCGGAGGACGGGCAGCAGCGTCCTCTTGGCTAACGGTGGTGAGCATTCTGCGATCCCCAAGCCGCCTGCCAAGCGTGGAGATTATGGCAACACCCCTCTATAAAGGGGGAGGCCTTCGTCCAGCAGTGGACGTTTTATGGCTGACGACGACGAAACATGAGAAAATAAACTTTGTAAAGATTGATAGTAAATATTGACAGGGGAAAGAAATTTTACAAAGATTGATGATAAAAATATCGACAAGCAAAATAAATTTAACTAGCTTGACTTTTTTTTTTTTAATATATATATTTATTTAAGTATATATTTTATTGTAAATAAGTAGTTTTAGTATATAGTTTAAATATTAAAAATTATTATTTTAATTAATTATTATTTATTATTTTAATTTTTGTATTTTTATTATGTAGGGTTTGTTTTTACTAGGTAGGTTTTATTTAGTTGTTAGTTAGTTATAATTTAATATTAGTGTATAATTGTATTTTATTTGTTTAAATATTTATTTTAAGTTTTGTACATATGTAAATAACACTAGCTTGCTAGTAAATATCGGCGTATTTATTCTTTGACCAGCTGATAAGACTGACATAAACTACACGATAAGGATAACGATAATTTGCATATTCTAGAAGTCTAGAGCAATTTCTAGAATTTTCGAATAGAATGGAATATCTATCCCAAAAAATATTTAAAAAAAAATAGAAAGCCCTTTAGCTTCAAAAAGAACAAAAATACCATAACTTGACCCATAAAATTGTTAGAAAATGCCTGTCCTATGAATTACGTGCGTCTCTAATTTAAGTGACGAGAAAAGCGCGCTAGTAGCTGCGCATTTAAAATGCTTTTTGTACGTGCCTATGTGGTTAAAATGGTTTTGTTGGCGGCTTTCTTGATGATTTCTACGGGCTTTGTAGTTTTGGACATTTTTAAAACAGTATTTTCTATTAGTACATGTGTAATGAATATTAAAAATTATATAGAGCGCCACCATTGCTTGGATTATTGTCTAAAACAATTCAGTTTCTACAGTTTAAATGCAAGAACATGACTGTAGCAGTGGCAAGATCTACAGGATGGTTTACTTGCATCATTCGTAATTCCGGCGGTGAAAGAATTTCTTGCGAAAAAAGTGCCAACAGAACACCTAAAAATCGGACTCCTTACTGCAAAAAAGAAATTAAAAGGGGCTTCGTAATAATGTTTGTTTTAAATACTAGCTAAACATATTATATACGCCAGAGGAAGATGATTGGAAGAACTAACCCTACAGATTATGCGAGAATGCCAGAATGTATTGCCAGGAGATAAAAAAGTTTGTGATTCAATACTTTTTTTGCTAAGCCAGGTAAAGATTGGAAAATAAGTAACTTAGCGTACTGAGGTAAAGTTTATGTATAAAGTATTCGAATAAAATTAGTCAATTCTAATCAAAGCTATATAGGTATTGCGTTGTAGCAAAATAGTCACTGTTTCAACACTGTTATTTTAAATGCCGTATAGTTATCATTAAAATCATAAAAATACTAATCTCTAGCTTAAAGTGAACGGACTATTCAATGTCAGACAGATTTAAAAATTGAGGTTGTCAGTTGTTTTAGTTGCAAATGTACAAGGTTCTTCTAAGGCTTTGATGAGAGATAGATCCTCCAAGTACTAAGGTAGGTACTAATTTTTTTATTACAATTAGATCTACTCTGACAGCCTGATAGCTCAGTTGGTAGTATGTCTGCCTTCAGAGCTGTAGAGCGTGGGTTCGATTCCCACCCAGGACAAAAATGTTTGTGACGTACATCGATGTTTGTTCTGTGTCTGGGTGTAGTATGTATTATAAGTATGTATTTACGAAAAAATATGTTTATAAGTATTCTATCAGCTATCTGGTTTCCATAATACAAGCTCTGCTTAGTATGGGGCTAGATGGTGCTGTGTGTAATAAATGTCCCCCCAATATTTATTTATTTTTATTTTACTCTTGGACACTAACTCATCTGATGGTAAGGGATGATGTGGCCAAGGGGGGGAGAATCTAAAATCGAAGAAATATATATATTTCTTATGTATTATGACACATGATTATGATCCATCGTGCAGAAAGTAATTATAGAAACAGACAAATATGCTAATAACAATACATACGTTTATCCAAAAAGTTGCCTCTATTTTTAAATAGCCGTGTAAAAGAAATTAAAAGGTAAATGGCGTCTTGATCATACTGATACTTACAATGATATTGAGGAACTTGAACGTCAAGGCCGACGTACCTCGAAGGTTAAGGCACTTATTTCTCTGAGAGCAATTACATAAGGTGATGGCAACGGCCTGGGTGACCCAAGCCTACGCTAGTAGGTGCCTCGCGGGTCTGCCCACCTTTTCTATCGAATTAGTGTTCCATATTTAACAGTACGTATTTATTGTTCCTAAGTTGGCATCCATTCTAACGCGGTTGGCCAATTGTAGCTCTAGACAGGGACAAATGGAAAGAGAATAAGGAGCCCTACTTCAACATTTGGATAAATTCGGCTCAAAATACTTATGAGGTTCAATGTTGACGTCTGGCTAAAGGTATTTACTATTTAGCGCATTTTTTTTCTACTCAACTATCTAACTGACCTGGGTGCGTACCTGGGTATGTCCTAAATCTGTATCCAGGACCACGGAAGACGGACAGCAGCGTCCTTTCGATTAACGGTATTCTGCGATCCCCAAGCCGTCTGCCAAGCATGGGAATTATGCCAACCCCTCCTATTAAAAGGGAGCCTTCGACTAGCAGTGGACGTCATCTGGCAGATGATAGGCTATCCAAATCAGAGCTAAGCAAGGTCTTGGGTCACTGACACAATTGTTTCCTATTTCTTATTTTTATTTTTATCCTAAGCATGCCTGGAAAAGATAACTTTTAGTTATAAGGTCATTTGTCACACTAGAGTGTATTTATACGCTTAATCCTTTTTGCGTTCCTTTATCTTTTTGCATCCTTTTTTTTGTGTGAGCTATAAGAAGTTAATCACTATCTTATTCATCAGGTGTTGCACTGCAAGCTTGATGTGCAGTTTCCTTGAGGAGTCCTGACCTTATTTGTATTCTCTCTGCAGACTACAATAGCATGCTCCGTCGTCTCCTTTTTCTCTGGGCATCCTTGGCATAGACTGTACCTAGCTACAATTTTGTAAGTTTAAATGCATTGGATATATTGCCTAGTTGTTATAAGGAGCTATGGGAATTTATACCACTAGGCTCCATGCTTTTGGAATATGTCCTAAGCTCACGTTGACCTGAAGAGAATACTTTTATATGCTTCGTGATTCCACCTACGTTTTTTGTCAAAGAAAATAAAGCATTGGCATTCCACGGTGGCAACGCCGCGAGCATGCTGTGTACGCTGCCGAGTAGTAGTGGATTTTGAGCGTTTGGATTGTCTATAGATAAATAAATAGACTTTAATCGGGCTGGATACAATCCTTTTGTTTTTGTGTAGTAGGTAGAGTAGTTAGATATTATGTAGTTTGTTAAAGAAAATAAATAGATAATAAATAAAATAGATAGATAGAATATAAAGTATTAGATATTTTACGTTTTGTATTGTTTTCATTCTTAGATGATTACTGTGCTATATTTTAATGGTACCGGTTTGGCGGAATTTACTCGATTATTTAAGGTAATTTTATTATTTACAAAAACCATTATCTCCCGATGTCTTTCACTCTTACTTAAATCATTTAAACATATTTATAAGAATTGAAATGTTTTTTGCATCGGGTGTGAATTATCACAATGACCACTTTCTTTACAGCGAAGACATGTTTTACTATCGATTTAAGTATTTTCGTGGGTTCATGTCAATTTCTAGTACCTTCTTATGTCCATTGTGCGTGCCTTCTGTGTTGTTTGCGTAGAATTTCACTACCATTGATTAGCACGCAGCGCCACGTCTACTTTCGATCTCGTTTAACTAGCTGATTCTAGGATAGAGTTGGCGATTCTTGTGCGCCAGTGCGTTTCCATTTTGCTACGGTAAATAGACAATTTATACTCGTAATTATTAAAAAATTATTATTCACCGAAAACAAAACGCAAAAATCATAATTATGAAGCAAAAGTGTCTACAACATATTTTATACCTAATATGAAACTAAAACGACTTTTGATATTTTATACTTAAAACGATATAGGAATTTCAACTTACAAATAAAAATTTGCTTATGCAGAACGATTCACTAGTATTCCAAGTATTTTAGTTAATATATTAAGTGATCAATCCCATAATATATTTTCTTTCTTTCACTGCAGGACGAAGCACTGCAGGTTGAAGTGACAATGGGCAGGCCACATCGCTCGAAGAACTGACAACCGATGGGGAAGAAAGGTTCTTGAGTGGCGACCGCGAACCGGAAGACGCAGCGTAGGAAGGTAGGAAGTGGGAGCACTAGGTGGACCGACGACATTGTAAAAGTCGCGGGCAACCGGTGGATGCAAATGGCAGGTTGTCGTACAGTGTGGCGGTCTAAGGGGGAGGCCTTCGTTCAGCAATTGACGTCTCCGGGCTGATGATGATGACTGCAGGACGAAGGCCTCCCCCTTAGATCGCCACACTGTGACAACCTGCCATTTGCATCTACCGGTTGCCCGCGACTTTCACAATGTCGTCTGTCTATCTAGTGTGAGGCCTTCCTCAAATTATAGAGGGGAAATCATATTTATAATCCTGAGATTTCTGGGTTAAAATTAGCATATGAGCAGCGTAAGGCAAGTTAAGACCATTCACAAAGTTTTTGAGACGTTACAAACAGACATAATAAGACACAAAGTAAGATCGTGATATGATTCACCTCGTGTTTTAGAGTTAAAGTTTAAAAATGCGGCACGTAATGCTGATAAACAGTTTCTCCGGTATTATCTTGATTTATGAGACCCCATTTCCGCAAACTTGTAATTTGCGAATGCGTCAGATTCTTTCACTTACTATCCAAAGAAAGGAAAGGAAGCCTGCGTATTAAACTCATAAAACGAGAAAAGTTTTACAATCACTTATTTACTTTAGTAAATTGTTTTAAAAGTTTTTTTTTTATTGATTGTAATAAAATTATTCGTTTGATCGCTAACTTGCCTGGTCATGATATTTGTTTTAGCTTTTTGCAAATAATAGCGATACGATAATTATTATCTCATTCTAGTTTAGCCAATAGTAAAATTAGGAACGTCATACATTCAAACATCTAAATACGTGTGTGTAGGTGTATTTTAAGATTTAAATCCAGTACAGTAAAATTTAAAACAAAAATAAGGCTGTTAAAAATAGGTAATATTGAAAGATTTCAAGGACATAGATTTTTAAAACACTGTTTTAAACTATCACGGCTGTTCGCTATAGTTCTATTATACAATAGAACAATATAATTACGGTAAATATTCCTTAAATAATAATATAACTATATAGATTTTTTTAATCCACTATTGCATCAAGCCTATTAGCTTTCTAAACCACTAATGTAGCTATATAAGTACTATACTGTATTAGGTATTACAAGATTTTTATTAAAAAACACTACTACAAAAAAGTAATTAAAGAGATCAATGACAAATCATAAAAATAAAACAGACATCCTTTAATAATCGAGAAACCGTTTCCTGCCTAAAATAAAACCGGTTGCTCTCAAAATGGAGACGCACTCGAAAGCGCACGGGGCTTCAAAGGAACGCGCGTTCAGTCAGTGTGTGACCGGCCTAAGGGTGGTACAAAAACAAACCGTGAATAAGTGTATCAGAGGCTTTATATGTGTCAAGTGGTACGATATTGTGATCTATTGGATTTTTTTGGAACAGAAGAGGTAAGAACATGATCTTATTAATTTTACGGAAAAAAGTTGATAAGTGAATGAAAGAGTACCTACTTCCTGATTTAGTCCCTTAGAAACATTTTATTCGTTTCATAATTAACGGTACAGTAAAAAACATATTCTTTACTGAAATTTTGAAAATGAGAAATTCATATTATTTACTACGAAACATAATTCAAACTATTTACCTACTACAATAAAATAAAAAAATTAAGGATTTTGGAAGAAATATGTAAGTATCTGCAGTTTTTGGGAAATAATATAGTCAAAAAAACCTTTCTGAATTACTACTACTACTATAAAACTTACATGCTTAAAATATGCAAATCTTACAACAAAGAAATACATAGACGCGACAACATTAAAAACAAATTTCTTCATTCAACTAAAGTTTATCAATTTAATTAAAGTTTTGAGCATAAACCTTTAATGACTACAACAAACTATTATTATTTATACTACTTAACCTACAAGACAAAAACAAAAGGAGTGTATTCAGAGAATCCAGACCAATCTAGATGAACTATGACGAAAATCTAGAGACAATCCAAATGCTCAAACCTACTAAGGTAATAATACTTCTTTGATAAAATCTAGACTTAATAACTGCATAGTTAATAAAAAGTTGTGTGTGTGGAGTAGTTAGATACGTTATGGGAAGTAATTATAAAGACGAAAATAATTATAAAATTATGCCTCACCGACTAAATTACGTGACGTTGGAAACGAAATCTAGTCGCTTATTTACTAGAAAATCTACCCAGGAATAAATTAAAATAATAAAACGCTTTGGTCAGGTTCTTAAATAGCTGTCTACATAAAATTATAATTTAAGAACTCGTTTGAAAATTTAGCAAAATTCCGAGGCGCGCGTTGATGTCTTTGACACGCGAGAAACGATTTCAACGTTGTTCCGGACTAAGACTATAATATTGGATATTACAAATAAGATTAAATAAATAGACTTTTTACTATTTTTTTGTTCATATTCAGAATTATTTGCGTAACGTTTTGACGTTTAGAATAGTTTTAAATATTTAAAATAAGATAATTATGATACAACATAAATAAGTTATTCGCACGGAATTTGAACTCGCGGTCTCTATAATATACCTTCACAATCCCTTGATCTATATGGCTGGATTTGTTTATGATTTTTTTCCTGCATCCGGATGAGAAGCATCATATATCATTTATATTTTTTACTAAATATAATGTCTCTATGTCTTGGACAAAGTTGATATTAAGTTCTTTATGAATTTTTATAGCCAAATAGGGCTAGAAAATACAATTTTCAAGGTCAAATATACGCCAAATAGATGGGTTTATGGAAATCTGGGGAGTAGATAATCATAGCTATGATAATTATCCCGGATTGCTTCCCGGATTTCCATAGAACCATCACAGAAATACGTGGGTTCCTATGACATCCAGAATCAGGGGTCTCATAGAGTAAATCTGCTTTAATCAAGTGACCGTGTGACATTTTATGGTTGACAGACTAGGTGTTAGACTATAGCATACCTGACTACAGTCAGTATGGTCAAATGTCTTGAGCGCATCGAACCTAGAAAGGGGACAGGCTCTTGAGCAAGACTGTAGTTAGACCACGCTTAAGGCTGAACGTAAAGATATAAACCTGCTATCACTACCAAAATAACATAGTTTTTGTTACCAGATAAATTACTGGGTATGATGAGATTTAACATCTCTATAATATCTCAGGGTGACGACCGCAGTGCAGTGCGGCGCAGGATTGTGTTCGCAAGTTTATAATTCTGGCACTGCTACTTATAGTGGCAGGCGTGATGCTTACCACCAGGCGAACGTCTTGTTTGTCTCGTCACTGGAAAGTATAAAAAAAAAAAAAACTTCGCTACCAGACTTAAATTGTAGATCCTAGTACAGATATTCATAATCATAATAAGAAACCTGCCTGGAAGGAAATTAAACCCTGGCCTTAAAAAAACGACGCTGCAATGAACGATGTGCGTGAATGTGGTAACTTAAAAATGTAGTTTTGTGGACGGTTGTTCTAAATCATGTGAAATACAGTAGTTTGTGTGACTATACGCAAGAAACAATGGTGAGATCTTACTGGAAGGTTAAAACTTCATAGTTATTTTTTATCCACGCCAATGATTACTTTATTATATAGATACTGCTTCAGCTTTCAACATTCTACTACAGCACTATTTGCCTACCTTCAAAAGATAAAATACTAATGTAATCTAATAATAAAATATAATGTACGTCTACATATTACGTAAGATTGTTGCTAAATGTGAATTCCATGGCTGCGTGTTTTTATAAAAAAATATAGAATTCCTGTCTGTTAGCGTAATTACACTAATCAATTTAAAAGTATTGCCATTCAACGTGGCAATGCCTACAGTGTGCAGTGCGCTGCCGACTGGTTAGAGGCTGGTGATCCGGGTGGGCATTGGAGTCGGAAATTTGGACTGTCTCTATAATTTCATCCGTCTAGATGCTTCTTTTTACATGTAGTAGGTTAATAATAATAATTCTTTACTTAAGACAGATGATGCATAAAAACACAAAATAAATAAAGAAAATCATAATTTAAAATTTAAATAACTACTTATGTGGTGATAGCCACACCCATCGTTGGTAAGTCGTTGGTTGTTAGTAAGGGTTTTTATAATAAAATTGTGTAGATTAAGTAGATATAATATTTGTTTGTATTTCGTTCCACTAGGTGGACCGACGACATTATAAAAGTCGCGGGCAACCGGTGGGTGCAAATGGAAGGTTGTCGTACAGTGTGGCGGTCTAAGAGGGAGACCATTGTTGAGTAGTGATTAATAATATTTATGAATAATAATGTATTTAATTACCACAGGTTTTATAAATATGAAGAGTAGACTTGCAGTAGTAAAATGGCCCCTGAAGCTGTCTACCAGATACTTGTCGACAACATCGCGAAGCTACCAAGCGGACAGTGGAATCGACATTGGTATGTTATCTACAATTTGGTTAATCTAACGCATAATCTTTGAGGGAGATCGTTGGGTGAAAGTAAGATATTTTTGAAGATAAAAGCAGGTGCAATTATCTTGCTTCATTTGTACAACCTTCTTTATTACTATTTGCGGTCACTGGTCAGCCCTCTAATATGTTTCTAGATTGTCAGCTGGTATATTGTAAAAAAAAACTGATTTCCTTAGCTTTATGGTGGTCTTGGGCTTGCTTCATTGTACCGATTTTTAAGATGGACTGACGTCTGTGGAGATATTAGAAACATTAGGTAAACTCTATAAGGCACATAACGGTCCTGTCTTTTTTTTAACTGCCTAGCTAGAGGTTTTTTACAATACTATCAATAAATGTTTGATGAAATATTTGTGTAGGCAGCATGGTCCGCTATTCTTATATCCGGAGGCAATATACGAATAGCAAAGGCGTTATATTCTGAACAATAATCGACTTGGTCATAGGTACAAGAAACAGGTGTGGCTGCTCACATGAATATTTTTACTGTAGTCAAAATATATTTAGATTCTTATGATCTACAGATGTAAATTAGTTTTGAAATCCCGCTGTGCCTAATTCACAGCGGAATAAAGATAAAAATAATAATGATGATTGGCTAGGTAAAATACCTATGTGGCTAGGTAAAATACCTAGCCAATCATCATCATCTATTTCTTTTTTTTTATTTGTTTGGCCTTTGACCGCACCCTGCCTGATGTTAAGCAACGGTGCGGTGTCATGACATGCGTCACGAGACAATCGATACATTCGCCTGGTGGTGAAGATAGGCGTGATCATAAACCCATAAAAGTAGCAGTGCCAGAATAATGTGAACTTGCGATCACAATCCTGCGCCGCACTGTACTGCGCTCGTCACCCTGTGATATTAGATATCAAATCTCTTCATGCCCAGTAATTTCTCTGGAAACATTGCCCTTGAAACTGAAAGATAGTAATGCTCCCACACTACTGCTTGGTGGTTGAATGACTGGCAAAGGTGTGGTACTTCCCCAGGTAGACTCTGCAATAGAGGCATTATTATTACAAAACCCTATACCTATTTACTCCTATAACTTTATTTCCTTATTATTATAGGAATCAAACCTACAGTAAGATCCTGTCCAGCGCGCAGCCAGCGTGCCCGATCCACTGATGCTGCTCTCGAAGCACCAATGTTCGAGACTGTATCTTCTATAAAGTCCTGGGAGGAAGTTCCGGGACCAAAGCCTCTTCCTTTTCTTGGGAACACTTGGAGATTTACACCGTATATCGGTAAGGATACAGACATTTTAGTAGAACCGAATTATGTTTGCCGTCCAACTCGTCTAATGGTAAGAAGAAATAAAATAAAATTGGGGGACATTTTACACACAGCGCCATCTAGCCCCATACTAAGTAAAGCTTGTATTATGGAAACCAGATAGCTGATAGAATACTTTTATATATATTTTTTTGTAAATACTTTCTTATAATACATATGCACCCAGACAAAGAACAAACATCTATGTTCGTCACAAAAATTTTGCCCTGGGTGGGGATCGAACCCACGCCCTACAGCTCTGAAGGCAGACATGCTACAAACTGAGCTGGGGCTGTGGTAAGCGACGCTGTAACTGAGGACGAAGTATGTTGATCTAAAAAAGTCTGTGTTACTCCAGCGGCTACAACATAAAACTAGCTCTGGGCGCGATTAAGTGTAGAGCTTAATAATGCTCAGATTGTAATATTCTTAGGAAACGAGAATGTCAGGCAGTTTTCAACCGACTTCAAAAAAGGAGGTTCTCAATTCGACTGTATGTTTTTTTTTTGTGTTTGTACAAACTGTGTGTTACTCGATTACTCCGCCAATTATGAACTGATTTTGATGATTCTTTTTTCGTTTGGTAGGTAATACTTCAGAAATGGTCCCATATAAATTTAATCGAAATCAGTTTAGTATTTTGGTTTTTAAATCAAAATTACTAGAAAATATGAAGATTTCATCCAGGTATTCGAAGTTGAAGTCGGTTGTATTTTTTTAAAAAACCGTATTATTTAAAAAGCGTATTATGTACTTGGGTAGTAAGTATCTTATATGCATAACTTTTTTGACGTCAGCCATGTCAGAGGCCTTCGGGCGGCACATTAACTCTGACACTAGGGCTGGCCACTCAGCCTATACGAACTTACTTACTTACTTATAACTTTTTTTAAATTTAGATTCATTTTTTCCATAGTCAATTAGGGTTTCACTTAAACTTAAGATTAGAAACGTTATTTAACTTCTGTGCAAAACAAAACGTAAGTGTGCGATACCAACTAGCGTCATTCAAATTTAAGCAGCAGCGTTTTCAAGTTTGGCCCTTGATTTCTGGCCGGTTTGTTGCCGAAATGTCAATCACATTAAAACGCCTAACTTAAAACGCCGCGCCGTTTAAAGTTAAATTACGCTTATTAGTACAGTGCACTTCATTTCTGTATTGCGCTGAAGTTAGATGACATTTGTTAACTTAGGCAACATTTTAAAGTGAGCCCCTGAGTGTCTTACGTAGTATTGAATTCCTATTTGATAGAAGTGTTCGCTCTCTGATAAATAAAACATTAGTAACAAATTAAAATAGGTATTACAGACAAAATATTGATGCCTCAAGGTAGGCCAGCTAAGCTACCTTGAGTAGCTTAAGCATGAACACTTGCAAAATAGGTATAGCACTAACAGACTAGACGTAGCAAGGTTGCCTTCTCTGTAATTCCGTGCAATAAAACAATAATCAATAATCAATTTATTGGCAACATCTGTTACAGGTCAAATAATTAAGTAATATATAATTTTAACACAAATCTATTAATTGGTATTGTACAGTATTGTATCAATTACAATGACAATATAATCTCTGCATGTTATTTTATTATAATAATAATAAATACATGCCAGGAGAAATTAATTAAAATAAATCAATTTATATGTCAAACTTATGTATAGAGTCAATAATTTTTTTAAATTAGTCACAAAAGCTAAATAGTATCAATTATTAAACATTCTCACCCTAAGGGCATCCTACGGGTCTATATTACTAAGCATATGGCATCGTCTGCCTATAGCTGGCTGCATAATTAATATTACAGGACTTATTTATTAGACTCACCTCAGAGGAGTGTGTTATTTAATGCCTATTCATTTTAAATGTAAAAACTGACACCAGTATGGAACGCGTTTTACGAGTGGATGTTTCCCAATACCTACTTACTATCTGACAATAATAGACAATAGACAATCATTTATTTTATATTTCATATATCATATTTTTAATCATTTTATCTGGGTGTCTTTAAGTCGCGTGTGAATCAATTTCTTCTAGGTAAACGTAATCCTCCTCTGCTTCTTCTCCTGTAAGCCTGTAGCTTAATTGGGTGACCGCTCGACCTGAAATCGTGAGGTCGCAGCTTCAAATCCGGGCCCGTACTTTTAAGTTTATCTACAGGTTATCATGGTGGTTTACGTGGTCTTTAACTGCTTGCCTATTGGAGAAACTCAGAGTCACGCAACGGGCAATGGAAAGAGCTATGCTCGGAGTTACTTTGCGCGATAGAATCCTGAACAAGGATATTCTCCAAAGAACCAAAGTTACCAACATAGCTCGCAAGGTTTGCAAGTTGAAGTGGCAATGGGCAGGACACATTGCTCGAAGAACTACCAACCGATGGGGAAGAAAGGTTCTTGAGTGGCGACCGCGAACCGGAAGACGCAGCGTAGGAAGGCCTCCCACTAGGTAGACCGACGACATTGTAAAAGTCGCGGGCAAGCGGTGGGTGCAAATGGCAGGTTTTCGTACAGTGTGGCGGTCTAAGGGGGAGGCCTTCGTTCAGCAGTGGACGTCTCCGGGCTGATGATGATGACAGGTTTTCATACGACTGGCTCTTCGATGAAGGAAAGCATCGTGAGAAAACCTGCATACGCCCGGAGACGACATTCAATAGTGTATGTGAATCCACCACTTGCAACTAGGCCAGCTTATGGCCCAATGTAGGCCTGAGTCCAGCAGCAACAGTGGACCATTAAACAGGTTGAAGCTAAGCGTGCTGTACCGTAGATTGCATCTTTGCTTGACATAGGCGAGTTTTTTTATACAATCAAGTGACGAGACAAGCAAGACGTTTGCCTTGTGGTAAGCGTCACGCCTGCCACTAACAGTAGCAGTACGCAATCCTGCACCGCAATCAACTGCGCTCGTCACCCTGAGATATTAGATGTTAAATCTCTTAATACCCAGTAATTTATCTGGTATCAATGCCCTTCAAACCGGAACACAGTAATGCTTGCACACTACTGATTGGCGGTTGAATAACTGGCAAAGGTGTGGTACTTCCCCAAGCGGACTCTACAGTAGAGTCATACCACATCAAAGAAGATAGAAGTCAAAAGCAAACTTATTTTACAAAAAAAGTAAAATAGGACTAATATAAAAAATGACACTACATTTATACGACTATTAAAACAGTACCTTACTGACAAAGCCTACTATACTATGGCCGAATATTTAGCCGATATGAAATTATTGCATGACTGTAATGTATAGGTAAACCAAATTAATAAAATTGACTTATAAAATCTAACTTAATAATTAAAAACAATAATTAATAATGTTATCTGTTATTTTAATCTATATACATGTATAATCAAATAAGACATAATATAATATTTAAAAAAAACTCAAATCAATCGATGAATATTCTCCTCTCTTCTAATTCGCTGTGCCCGACGGGGTCCGTTGAACTTATGTACCTACTTTTATAAACACCATGTACCGAACGGAATGGCAATAAATATCTGAATCTGAATCTGAATCTCTTGGTTTTTTTTTGTAACTTTGCAGTGGTTACCGCTACAAAAGTCCAGAGTAGGCGTTATATTTCATACCATCAGAAGCGCGTATCTTTCATCTAATTATTTGATTCAACAACAAAAAAAACACGCCTAGCTGAGCCATGGAAGTCAAACACGCGAACTACGTAGCTATCACACTGAATTAACATTGTAAGGTCATTAGGTCTTTTTGATTTATTCACCACCATTCGTAGAAAACGCTCTAAATGCTAAGCACATTATGAGAAAGCACGAAATCTTAGACAGGCACAAATGCGATGGAAATTACTTGATTTTCTTGTAAGCATCACGAATTGCGGTTGCATTGCCATCAACCATTGAGTAAGGGAATGGCACGATTCACAGTTCTCCATTGTTTTCTTGTGTTTAAATTATCACAACACAATATAGGTAAGTATTATGAGCTCAATTTGGCTAGAAAACCCTTTATGTTGCTTGTGCATGTGTGGTCTGGGTATGTCCTGAAACAGCATCCAGAATCACCGCAGGACGGGCAGCAGCGTCCTCTTAGTTAACGGTGGTAGCCCTCTGCGATCCCCAAGCCGCCTGCCTAGCGTGGGGATTATGGCAACCCCTCCCTATTAAAGGGGAGGTCTTCGTCCAGCAATGGATGTCTTATGGCTGATGAGTGAGTGAGTAGTGTTGCTTATGCTGGAGTTGTAATATAAAGTTTCGGTTGTGTCATCGTTAGGCATGAATTACTATAGAAATATCTTCGCGACAAAACTTCACTGCAAATGAACAGCGAATGTCTCTTAGTACTAAGCATCTGTGCAGTAAGGCCCTGTATATTGACAAGTTCTAGGGACTTGGTTCCATCCACCCCGGTGCCCGGTGCCCGGTGCGCTGCCGGTGCAATACTAAAATTGTTTCATCGACCGCGGTAGCCTCGGTGTCGGCGCTTAAGGTGCAGGATACACTGAACTGGCGTCGGGCACGGGCATGGCATGGGCAGCTGACCGACCCAATCTAATTTCGAATCTAATTCCGAGTCCAATCGGGCGCGCCCGATGCTCGCCCGATGAAAATAACTCGGTGAGTCCTAAATTGCACCTTATTTCAATGTGTTTCGTATGAAATTAGGATAGGGCAGCAAGCCACCCGTGCCATGCCCTCGCTATGCCCTCGCCTGACGCCAGATCAATATATCCTGCACCTAACAGGGTGGATGGTACACTGCCCGGTGCCCGGTGCCCGTTGCCCGGTGCGGTGCCGGTGCGATACGAAAAATTGTTTCATAGACTACGGTAGACTCGGTGTCGGCGCTTAACTGGGTGGATGGTACTCATCAAGTATTATTTATGCCGGTATCGCCTAGAGACACTGATCTCTATAATACACTGATCTTTATAATACTAGTACGCTGGACTTCATATTGTCGACAGCAAAATGAAGCCATTTTATTTTCGCCATTTTGCGCTGATAGCCAACGGATAGCAGTGTGAGCATCCATGGAACTAATATTTCGTAATACTATTATTGACACAAATGTCAATTTTAGTACCGGAGACACTCGAAAGGGCGCTTCCAATCGGCACAAAAACACTGTCATTTCCTAGACATTATTTGGTTCAGCGTACTTTGTATAATAGAGGTCAGTCTTAGGTACTACTGCGATGGTCATGAGTTTGCGTTATCTTTTAACATAGATCTTTTATCTAGCTGAGCGTCTAGACCAAAACATGTTACTGGTTAACACAAAAAGACTGATACATAGCGAAAGCACAATTAATGTTCGTATTATTGCGACGAGTGACTCCAGTCAGGACACGGTCTAATTTCATGAAATCGAAAGAGCTTCTGACTAATATTACTCAGTGCTGTAAATAGGGCCCAGGCACCGGGCGCTGCAGGCTAATCATGTAACTGTTCGGGATCGCGATTTGTCATAAATGTCACTTGTCACTGTCCCGCCAAAACTCATTTGACCCTGCAGGGCAGGACGAAACGCCAAAAGACCGACGGATTTGCTTAACTTAATTAAGGAAATCAATGCATTCGTTCGATAACGATAGCGAGAGCTACCTGATAGCGTGAAGCTGTGACAGTGACAAGTGATAATTATGACAACTCATATCCGAATCGTTATCCCGAACAGTTACATGACTAGCCTGCTGGTCCTGGAGAGGCGCAAAAATTACCAGACCAGGACCCAGTTTTGAATAGTTTTGTTTTCTTTTCAAGGGCTCAATTATAGAAGCTCGCACCGGGCGCCTATAAGGCTATTTACGGCACTGACAATTACTGCTACTTTTGTATACTGGCTGAAATTATCTTCTTTAAATATTAGGTCTTTACCTATGAAATTGCCGTTTTGTATGGAATAAGTGAAAGTACTTATTTTTTTTAACTTTTTTATTTCTGTTATTCAAAGTAATCACCCATGCAATCGACGCATCTTTGCCAACGAATTGGCAGGTTATTGATACCCTTCTTGTAAAAATCAGCTGGACGGGAGGCAACAAACTCTTCCAAGGCATTTGTACTGCCTCTCGGGAATTGAATCTTTTACCCACTAAAAAGTTGTCTAAATTGTGGAAAAAGTAATAGTCGGTAGGTGCAAGGTCTGGTGAGTATGGCGGATGAGGGAGAGCTTCCAACCCCAGCTCTTGCAGCTTGGAGACTGTCTGTAGTGCAGTAAGGGGTCGCGCGTTGTCGTGAAAGAGCAGTGGGGACGACCGATTGACCAAAGCTGGTTGCCGATGTGCAAGCTTCTCCATCATTGTCTCCAGTTCTTCACAGTACACATCTGCAGTAATGCTCATGCCGTTTTGTAAAAAGCTGTGGTGAATCACACCCGCACTAGACCACCAAACAGTGACCATCACCTTTTTAGGGGTCATTTTTGGTTTAGGGCATTGTTCAAATGTAATGAAAATACAACGCTAATCAATAAACAAAAGACTGAGTTTGTAAAAGGAATGTCATGTTTTTAAGACAAAATTAATTAGAATTCAGAATACATAGCCATTCCAAACTTTTTTTCTATTTGAAATGACCAGTACTGAAGAACAGCAATTTCATAGGTAAAGACCTATTATTATGAATCTGATTTCTTATATTTCGATATTTTATAAAAAGACTGGGTAATTATAATACTAATTCAAAAAAAAATCGTGTTTGTCTACCTATCGTTTAAGCAAGATACACAGTTTCAAACAACAAAAGACAATAGGCGTGTGGCCTAATGTTTAATTTATGACAAATAACAGGCTTAGTGATGAATATAACTAAATACATTTCATATACTGAAAAAATAATTTGTATTGGCTGATAAATCTCTAAGATATGAGCGTTTAAAGTTTTAGGTGGAGATAGAGAGGGGATGCTCTATCCCTTTCTCGCAAAGCACGTGTTAGTATAGCATTTGTATGCCGCGCCTGAGGCTTGACGTCATACCTCAGTATAGCGCGCTCTCTGTCTAGCTTGAAATTAAAATACTTAGTACTTATTTATTTTTGAATTATTTTGAATTTTGTTTTCGTTGATAAGCTCTATTGATGATCAGCTTATTTATGAGGTAATAAAAAAATTGTAGTCATCATGCCTATTATACCATTTGTTTCGTAGGCAGTTATAACATGAGAGGCTAATGATGATGACTTTAAATGTCGGAAGTTTTCGTCATTTCCCTTCAAACTGGTCACTACGAATGTGGCAATTTCAAGTGTCTACCTATGTCTTTAGGTATATGTACTGTGGTCTGTGGTAACACATAGTAGGGTATAACTATTTAGTAACCTATGTAATGGTGTTGTGTGCATTATGGCTCATAAAACGCTACTTACTAAGTTTTAGTACATTGCGAAATACTGTACTTGCCTGTACTCATACCAAATGTATAGAAGTATATAAACACAAATATCTGCTAATATAATGACTTATGTTTCTATGACGTAGAGTATCTGAGTAAGAGTAAGTATATACGTCTACATAACTTACTAGTAGATGTATGAAATTCCAAAATCCCGCAGTGTCTGAAGACAAGGGTATACGACCAGTGTGTGTTGCCAGTGATGACATATGGAACTGAAATGTGGTCTTTAACTGCTGTTATTTTGGAGAAACTTAGAGTCACGCAACGGGCAATGGAGAGAGCTATGCTCGGAGTTAATTTGCGCGATAGAATCCGGAACGACGATATTCGCCAAAGAACCAAAGTTACCGACATAGCTTGCAAGGTTAGCAAGTTGAAGTGGCAATGGGCAGGCCACATCGCTCGAAGAACTGACAACCAATTGGGTGGAAAGGTTCTTGAGTGGCGACCGCGAACCGGAAGACGCAGCGTAGGAAGGCCTCTCACTAGGTGGACCGACGACATTGTAAAAGTCGCGGGCAACCGGTAGATGCAAATGGCAGGTTGTCGTACAGTGTGGCGGTCGAAGGGGGAGGCCTTCGTTCAGCAGTGGACGTCTCCGAGCTGATAATGATGATGATATGAAAATCCCCACAAAAGGATGAATTCCATTCTATAGGTTTTTTCTTGCGCAGAGAATGCTTTTCGAACTTTTTACGGAAATTTGTGTTCCCCAGAAACTTTGAGGATTTAGCTCTCTCTCCCCAAAAAGTACAAAGATGTCTTTAAATATAGAGTAATCTAGTTATTCTAGGTTTCTAGTTATACGCATGCCTTTATCCTAGACTCCTAGACCGTTGCACATGTATCATTACATAATATAAATCAAGTGTCCAAACGTTATTTTTGGCATTAATAGTAAAATCATAAAACCAAAAAAAAACACGCTTATTACATTCTAAATATTTTTGAATATTTTATTGCTTACATTTTTTTTAATATATATTTTTTTACTGTTTTATTGGCCCCTTTCTGATCCCGCCGGGGATGTGTCGAGTTACAAGTAACCCTGTATATTGTACGTATTTGTTTTGGTAAAGACTCTTGTCCGATAAAAAACAATAAACATATTAACATTTTATTCACTATGTCATTATTTTCGTAACTGTTCATGTCCATGCGATGCTCTCAGCATACAAATCTGCCGTTTCGTTACGAAAAATTATAATAATGTGGGACAAGGACGTCATTTTGATTCTACTACAGTCCCAGCTTGATAGTGATGGGCTGTTAACCTTCGAGTTATTTTTGTTAGATTATTAATTACAATAAACTGTCAATTTATTTGATTAAGAGCTGAGTTCTCCAAGTTTGATTGAGCACAGCGAAAATCTCAGCGACTACTAGAAGAAATGCGCACGATTGCTTTTTATGCATGTAGGATATAATTTATTGTAGCAAACTCAAGTTAATATTTCTAAACCAATTTTTTGTGAAACAATCTGCTGTTCTATAATAAATGTTCAATAACTCTCGACGAAATCTATGGAACAGCTGATTTTTATCGCGATTTTGGAGGCGGTCCAATAGCAAAAGTTATTCATAGATGGTCATTATTATAATAGTATACATTGATGAGTACTATTATAATAATATATCCTAGAATATGTCCGTCGTTCAAATGAATAACCAATATGAAATATGAAAGTATACAAATAAACAATATAAAATTAACAGTATTTGTTTATTCCCATCGCCGCACCGCGCTGAAGAGATCATGAGCTGTTGGGGTCAAGGCCGAAAGCAGGGGGGGGAGGGGTTGGGGGTCCAAGCCAACCCCCCGAAATGCCTTCGCCAACCCACCGTTTTATACATACCTACTTACGTATAGATCGTCGTCGTCTTAATGTTGTTACTTATTGTCCCTGGTCCAGAGCTCGACCCCCCCGAAATGAATTCCTGGCTACGGCCTTGGTTGGGGTGCGCAAACCAACGTTAGTCCGTCCGTGAGATAGGACGCCGTATAAAGGAGACGACTTGTGACTCCCGCTCCGGCTCTAAGGCTGGTTAAGCTTACCATTGTCCAGAGTAGAAATGCTGCCAGTTTCTTATATGCAACTTTGCACCACATACAGTCACAAGTGGGATATTTGACTAGCATTTTACTGTGATATAAATAATATGGTAATTCTGAATGCAAATTAAAAAAATGCGAATGAAAATAGCAACAACCTTTTAAAATAGTAATGAATGATTTTGAAATCTCTAAAAGGTTGCATATGTAAACGGATGAATCAATGAATTTGGAAGTTAGTGTACGTACCAAAGAACTATTTATAAGTGTGTCTCGATATAACTAACATTTTGTTCTATGATGCTAGCTCAAGCGTATATCTATGACGAAGTCGTTTTCTAGTACATTATTCATGAAACTATAACGCAGTTCCGATATAGACGAAACACGCAACGCGCTTCCTTCTTGCATAATGTACTACAACCGTCTATAAAGTGTTTCTGCCGTTACTATTGAAACGAGTAATGGAATGTAACCAAATCAATTGCCCTTATAAAATGCCAAGTACAATACAACTGAAAAGTAATAGGTTTGCGCTTGACAAATTTAGGAGACGAGAAAATTTTGAAGTTTTTTCGAGTCTAAAGGGTGACAAGGGGCCGTACCGTTAACCGCTTATAGCGGGACCGAATAGGGTCAGCTGCCGACACTGCGCGAACGTGAACCTTATTGCGAGGCGATAAAGTTCACAGTCGCGCAGCGTCTGCAGCTGAGCGTATTTGGTCCCGGAATAAGCGTTCATAGTACGGCCCTTATTTCAAGCCAAAACAAAATAAGCTACAAGCTAACAAAAAATGCTACAGCCTATTTTGTCAAAGATCATAAAGTTTGATAGTCATTACAAGATACGACGTACGTAATAAGTAGTTTAGACATGCGATGCTACATTTTTCTTGTTTACGCAATACGAATTGTCTTGCTTGCTTGTCGAGGAAGACGAAACGCAACTGTGCGTGATCTGAAGTACTTACGTTACGTTTATTTACAAGAGAATTCAAGTAGGTAATACCTTGCGACATAACGGTACGACTTTTTCACACCTAATTCTGTTCCTGAACTACAAACTTATAAAAAAGGTTTTGATCTTGCTTCTTTTTGTACTTAAACTTTCTTTTGTCAGAACGATCTATATATCAAAAAAAATAAAATAAAAAAAACATTAAAATGTGTTTTTTAAACAACTAAATTAGAACGATTAAATTTAAATTAATTTAAATTGAAATATATGTACCTTCCTACTCACAAACCTAGGTCCCGAAAGATCGAGAGAAGCTTTGTTGATCAAGTCCGGAGAGGGCCAAAGTCAACTCATACAAGGAACTGGCCGGAGATAGAGAACTATGAAAATTACTCCACTGACAAGGATAGAGAACTATGAAAATTACTCCACTGACAAGGATAGAGAACTATGAAAATTACTCCACTGACAAGTATAGAGAACTATGAAAATTATTCCATTGACAAGGATAGAGATCTATGATAATTACTTCACTGACAAGGATAGAGAACTATGAAATTTACTCTACTGACAAGGATAGAGAACTATGAAAATTACTCCATTGACAAGGATAGATAACTATAAAAATTACTCCACTGACAAGGATAACTATGAAAATTATTCCACTGACAAGGATAGAGAACTATGAAAATTACTCCACTGGCAAGGATAGAGAACTATGAAAATTACTCCACTGACAAGGATAGAGAACTATAAAAAATAAATCCACTGACAAGGATAGAGAACTACGAAAATTAGTCCACTAACAAGGATAGAGAACTATGAAAATTACTCGACTGACAAGGATAGAAAACTATGAAAATTACTCCACTGACAAGGGACGTACTCTGATCCTAATCACATATAGAATGGTAGAACAGTGTAACTAGATAGGTAGATAGGTATATTTTATTAGAGATTGACAATATCAGATTGATTTGCTATGTGTAACCGGTCTAGAAATATAAAACCTAGTAGAAAGTACACAGACACGATGAAATCTCGCAAATTATACGACAGACTGGTTTTATTAGTGTACAGTAATACCTAATTAAATATTTATAGACTTCATCGTTATAAAAGTGGTGATGCAGATGCATGAAATCTTCTTGATTACTAACTGGACTTTGAATGTATAATTTAAACAACCCGAATAATGCTTAAGCATGCTAATGCAATTAATTCGCTTTTCTTTAATATCTTTGAGTTCTTAGTTACTGAGTCTTAATAGCTTTGAGTAATCATTTTTGTAGTGGTAGGACTGTACTGAAAAGTCTGCCTGGGGATACTTCCCCACCACCACACCACCAGGGTACCACACCCTTGCCAGTTATTCAACCACCAAGCAGTAGTGTGCAAGCAGTACTGTGTTCTGGTTTGAAGGGCATTGTTACGAGAGAAATTACTGGGTATGAAGAGATTTGACATCTAATATCTCAGGGTGACGAGCGCAGTGCAGTGCGGTGCAGGATAGTGTTCGCAAGTTCACAATTCTGGCAATGCTACTGTTAGTGGCAGGCGTGACGCGTACCACCAGGCGAACGTCTTGCTCGTCTCGTCACTTGAATGTATAAAAAAAGTTAATCTATTCAAGTTAGGCGAAAAAAGGTTGTAATCTTGGAATGTAAGATACCTGAGCTGAAACTCGAGCGAACAAAGTTCTAATCGATATTTGTAACAAATAAATAAACTATAGCAAAGTTTGCTTTCATCTGACCGGATGTATGGATGTTGCTACTCTAATACTCTTGTACAGGTCGTATTTTTCAACCGACTTCAAAAAAGGAGGTTTCCAATTCGCCTGTATGTTATTTTTTGTCGGCAGGCTGGGAAGAGAAAGGCATTAACGTCGGCGAAAATAGGCTCACTAATCTTCGTTTCGCCAACGATATTGTATTATTCTCTTCGACAGCCACAGAGCTTGAAGCAATGCTCAAAGACCCGAGCAAAGCAAGCCTCGAGGTGGGCCTGAGGATGAATATGTCAAAGACCAAGCTTATTACTAATCGCACTACACAACGAGTAGTTGTAGAGCGTGAGGAGATTGAGTACGTTCATGAATACGTATACCTTGGTTAAATAGTCTCTTTCCAGGCGAGACAAGATAAAGAAGTTGCTAGACGCACCGATAACGCCTGTAAGAGCTGTTGGGCCATGAAAGACTTCATGAAAGGCGAACTCCCGCTATGAATTAAACGTAAACTCATGGGCGTGTGTATTTCTCGCCGTCCTCATATACGGTGCACAGACTTGGTATTTGACGAAAGACCAGAAGACCGCACTCGGGGTTTGCCAGCGAGCGATGGAACGTAGTATCTTGGGAGTCAAATTAACAGACGGAATAAGGAACACGATACTACGCTCCAAAACCAAGATTGCTGATGTAGGCCACAAAGCCGGACAGCTGAAATGGGACTGGAAAGGATACGTACGTCGCATGCCGAGCGACCGCTGGGCAAAGGTCACCACAAATTGGGTTCCTAAATCCAAACGACCTCAGGGTCAACCCAGACGAAGGTGGCGTGACGAGTTGAACTTGCACGACAAGCACTGGGCCACCAAAGCCGAAGACCGAGTAGTCTGGAAGGAGAGAAGGGAGGCCTTTGCCCAGCAGTGGGACAATGCATTCTGAAAATTTGCCTGTCAATTTTGATAATATTAGAAAAAATTGGCACAGGATTTAATAATAAACGAACATTAAAAAAAAGACAGAAAGCGTTACCTCTCTATTAGGGACTCGTTGGATACCTTTCAAATACAAAACCCTAACAACTCCCTCATGGGTCAGTAGGTCGTGCCATAAGAACCGGGTTAAATTATAGTTTCATTTTCCAAAATCGTGAGATGGCTCTCTCTAGAACCCGCGTTGTAATTCTACACTGTGTAATCGTGACTCGCGACCGAGAAAGTGGAAAGGGAATCCGTAACTAAGTAAAACAATGTCAGTGGTTTGTGGTGGATATTTAATTATTTCATGCCTACTTCGTCATTATTTTATACCTTACTAGACCCCGCGACTTCATACGCGTACGGACGAAATTCGACCCGCTCCCAAATACTCGTATCTTCCATACCGCTGGGTTAATAACAAATTATTTTCCTCCCCATTTTCACCAGTTTAAATCATTCCAACCCCACACTTAACAACCCCCCCCCCCAAGCCTCCCCAGTCTCTCTCCCCCCAAGTCCCACTAAGTCATCCCTGTCCGATAAATATTGTTTTTCTATATGTACTATCAATTTTTTTCACTAGAACTTTCCATAAAACATTTCATCCCCCAGTTCACCCTCTTAATTCATACCTGCCAATAAATATTAAAAATATCACGTTTTATTTTGAATGACCTACCGAAATACCAATTTTCATCACTATAACCTCAAAAACAAAGAACTTTCCATACAACATTCCACCCACCATTTCACCCCCTTAAATCATTCCAGTCAAATAATATTGGGAACATCATATTTTATTTTAAATGAACTATCCAAATACAAATTTTCATGACTAAAAGTTCATACACACAGGGGTTTCATGCAAAGGTTTCTCTCCTTTTTTAACCCTTTAGGGCTTGAATTACAAAATACCTTTCTTAGTATACCCCAAGGCATCAAGACAAATACACCGTCCAAATTTCAAGTCTATACGACCAGTAGTTTAGGCCTTCCGATTCCGAACATAAACAAAGAAAATAATAATTCAATTTTTTTTGGTAACCGCAACCGCCGCTCGTCACCCTGATATTATTATATTAGATGTCAAATTTGACTCAAATCTCTTCAAGCCCAGTAATCTTCTACCGTTCTGTTTCACTTGCAACTTTACTGCTTGTCGGTTGTTGTTTATTTGTCAAAGGCGTGGTATTTCCCCAAATGGAACCACATTTTTGAAATTTATTATCTATCTACACATAAAAACAAGCAAATGATAATGATTTTTATTTTATTTCAGGTGGGTACTCAGTAGAACATATCGACAAAGTATGCCTGTCTCTGCTCAAGCAGTACGGGAAGTGTGTCAAGATGGAGGGACTCATCGGCCGTCCCGACATGCTGTTTGTCTTCGACGCCAGCGAGGTGGAGAGGGTCTTCAGAGGAGAAGACATGGCCCCACATAGGTAACACCATCAACATTACATGGCAACTTCTGATCTAGAATGAACCTGGTTATGTCTTGACACTGCATCCAGAACCACCGGAAGAGGGGCAGCAGCGTCCTCTCGGTTAACGGTGGTGAGCATTCTGGGATCCCCAAGCCGCTTGCCAAGCGTGGGGATTAAGACAAGCCCTCCCTATTAAGGGGTAGGTCTTTGTCCAACAGTGGACGATTTCTGGCTGTTGATGATCTAGAATGCACAGAACCCGTTTTAAGGTGTTTTTGTGTGTGAGATTAAGGGCTGAAATTATCGGTGTGAGCGGCTAAAATTAAAAGTACAATTGAGCGCAGTACGTAATAGTGTAATTGGAACGTACATTTCAATCGGAGATGTCAAGAGACTACAACTTTTAAATAAAAATAATTCAATGTTTACAATTTGATTTCATTTCAGACCATCGATGCCATCTTTAAATTACTACAAGCATACACTGCGGAAAGATTTCTTCGGCGCTGAAGAAAATTGTGCGGGGGTCATTGCTGTGTAAGTAGAGAGCTCTTAGAGCCTTAGACGAATGGTTAATACAATAGATTAGTGCTAAACAGTACTTAACAATGATCTCGGAAGGATCGTAAGACTGAAAACCTTTCCGAATACAACATTTTTATTTTAAATCGATTTTCGACCATAGAAAAAAACTGGAAAAGATTGAAAATCCAAATATGTTATGTAATTTAATGCTTATATAATATACAAAAGGAGCTATAAAACCTCATCAGCTTTTTACATTTATCTATACAAACAAACAGGTTATATTTTATCGACGTGAAAACATTAGTGCGGTATTTAGGGAGAAAAAGCAAGTTGCCTTTATAGCCTATTTTAGTTATTATAAAGATGTTTCCCTAAAAACATTGATCTTTTTGTAAAATTACTATATTGTAAATAACTTGCGGACGGTAATATTCAAGATAATGCCTGGTTTGGTTTAGTTCTAGCATTCGATAAAACACCCTCGTACTTACTGATAGCCAACTGCCAACCTCTTCGCAACACATTTTTACAGATAAAAATGTGTCCTCATATGTGGTACCTACTAATAGGCTTACCTATTCTTGTCACGACAAAAAAAAACCGTTTGGGTAAAAAAAAACCGTATGTTTTTTTAAAAGGCATGGAGATTCCTGGGCTGCGTTCAGAACGAAGGTGTCGAAAGTGGCGTTGAGTGCTGGTGCTGCAGCGCAATACACGGTGCCTGTCGCAGAAGTCGCCGACGCATTTGTACAAAGGTTCGTACATTGCATTGTATTTAGTAGACGCGACTGTTATCGCAGCGAATCCAATTCATGGATATTTTTTGTGAATACGTTCTTAGGCGTTTATTAACGTTAATAATTAACTTGCTGTGATTTACCTAGAAATTAATACACACTCGAGCGGAGAAGAGGGGAGCGGAGAATAACTGACAAAAAAATAGTAGGTACTTAGAAGTTAATAAAGGCGCCACTATTGCTTGCAAATTGTTTTACGTACTAGCAACCTTATATTAAATGTCACAGGATTATGATTGGATGAAATTCTCACACTGACGATTTTTCACAGAATAGCCAGGAAAGAAAAATGTTGCCATTTTAAGATTTTTTTGCCAAGATATACACATACCGATCAATTTAAAAAATTCTGCTATCTATAAAGATGAAATACAAACATCAAAATTTTAGATTTGGACGAAATTTGGGAATTTGACGGAGGTATTCAAATAATATTAAGCTATCTCAGGTATGTAGCTTATTTCTTAGAATCCCCAGATTATAACACAATAAAATAAATTATCTAAAAATCATCAATAACGTAAACGTCTATCGCTTTTCCTTATCTAAAAAACGGTTCTTGTAGGGTAACAGGAGAAACTACGGGCTGACGCTCTTATATAAAAAAAATAGCAATACCAACTGTATACATGCTATCGTAAAATAGGTAGGTAGTTGTTACTACAGCATTATTCCATAGAAAGTTTAAGAACAATAAAGCAGCTCATTCGGGCGTAAACCGAAACTGCATTTTCAAAGTATACCAGCGAATATTTTTAATTTATTTTTGGTTTAATTTTTTGATAGATTGCGAGTGACGAGAGATGAAAATCAAGAAACGCCTGATAATTTCCTGAACGAAGTCCATAAGTGGTCATTAGAATGTAAGTAAAAGATAACGAAACGGTAGAGAAACGGAGTCATCAATATTTCAGATGAGTTTCGTTATGTCTCTTACAAAAAATAAGAAAAATTGTCAACAACTTATAGTAAGCTTGAGATTTATCTATTTATTTATTTAATTATTTATTGCACACATAAATACATTAATGTACAAAATGTGGACTTAATGCTAAAGCATTTTCTACCAGTCAACCCCGCGGTTAAAGAGATGGGGATGTAGGCGCACAAAATAAATTATAGTTACGAGCAAATACAGTATAGTATTATATTTCAATTAACTAAATACTAAAAAAAGTATCAATTTTTTTATCCTTGAAACTAAATTGAACTATTATTGAAACATTAATCAATCGATATAAGAGACCGTTTAAAGTATCTATAGGTAGCAAACCTATAGATAGTTTAAACGGTCTCTAATTTCGGGTAATGTGCCCAAAATGCTGGCCACGTTGCCCCGCTGGATTGCGAGGCTAATTTTCTGGCCCAAATAAAGGCCAGCATTTTGGTCACGTGTGGATTCTTTAAGTCTCCCCGACAAATCCTTAAAGATACGCAAAGCACCTGGCCCCCACGGCCCAAGTGTCTCTACCCCAAACGGCACAAACATGTAACCTCTATCGAGGCTAGAATATTTGCGCCGTTTGAGGCATTCCGCCGCATTAGCCGCACCACCCGCATGTTTTGATGTTTCTGGAAGATGAGACGGCGCCCACAAGTAGTGTACCAGAAAAAAATAAAAAACAATTTTTTTTTAGTAATAATTATTTACTAAAAATATCTGTATAAATTTAAATTACTAATAAATAACATTGATTTGAGATTGAGATCAGTTGGGGCGCTACAGTCTATTGAGTACCAAAAGACTCAAGAGAAACGACTCTCTTGATAAGCTATGTTCATTTCAAACCGCCAGGCGTCTGTTCAAGCGTTCAAACGCATACCTTATTTATGAAATTACAGTTATAAATACATTTTATATTAACATTCTAAAGGAACCTAGATAACAGCTTGTTAATGTCAACTTATAAAAGCGGTTGTTTTGCATCCCCGTCAAATATTGGCAACTTTTGCTGAGCATGGACTCGCGAAAAAAAATTGCTGTTCCGTGCATTTTGTCCAAGGTCAATGAACTTTTTGTATATAATAGCTATTCTTTTTTCGCGATTTCAGCTTTAGACCTTATGGTAAAAGTTGTTCATAATGATGAGTAATCCTCTGTAAACAACAGCTTGTATTTGCGAGGAATCAAATCATCTTCACCTTAGAAAATGTTCAATTGCTCCGAACAAAATGAAAGGAAAAAATAAATATTTATTTCTCATGTTTATTTATTTGTTTTAAAGTCAATAAATGAAAAGTCATTGCAAGTAAATTTTAAAGTCATTGTGCAATAGTTGTTTGATCTGCTGTACAGTAGATGATTTTAGGAAGTTGTGACCCAGTCACCAACAAAGGTATATAAATGTACTGGTTACGTCCTAAAACTGATCGATAAGAAGCAACCGGAGGACGGGCAGCACTGCAGAGCACCTCTCGGTTAACGGCGGTGAGCATTCTGCGATCCCCAAGCCGCCTGCCAAGCGTGGGGATCATGGCAACCCCTTCCTATTAACGGGGAGGCCTTCGTAAATGTTTTTAGTTAGTAGGTAGGATCTACGTTGGGTTTATCACCATTCTCGTCATAAACGGTCTTTCGTAGTCCACTGATGGACTATGATAGAGGAAGATCTAAGAAGTACGGCTTTCGCTTTTCTGTGATAGATACTGTTACCCATTGACATCATGACCTCGAAACATATATGTGTCGCGCCCCGACCTTCGTCCTGTATTGTGCGTCTTTTGGCTGATAATAATGATTACATGATTGCTGCTCCAGCTCTAGGCCTCATTGCTCTGGACACGCGGCTTGGCTGTTTCGACGCGGCTGAAGGCTCCGAGAGCCAGCGACTGATTGACGCCGTCCACACGTTCTTCATCAGCGTGGGGGAACTGGAGCTCAGGGCGCCGTGGTGGAGGATCTACCCCACGGCCATGTTCAAGAGATATGTGGCTGCGCTTGATACTATCCTCAGGTAAGAGAACACAAAAAAAAGAAAAATTTTTGAACTTACAATTTGTAGGCTGCTATTTTTTTACGGTGATCTACTTATATAAGTGCAGTTAAAACTGCTTAAAGTACATCAATAGTTTAGCATAAACTGGAATGCCCTGCCCTACTCAGGGCTGTCACTAGATTTTAGATTAGAGTTTTATAAGACACCTTATATATATACATTTTTTGTGATAAATTGAATTTGTCGAATCAAAAAGGTTTTTGTTTTGAATTGAAATAAACTGAATAATAATAACTAATTGAATAATGTTTCATCATGCCTCGTGTGCAGTGTATATCGCAGAATATTTGTAATTTTGCACGCTGTAGATGCAATGCGAAAATAAAGTTACTTTTTAGCTACACAAACAAATAGAAACTCTGAGCTCAGAAGATAAAGCTAAAAGTATAAAAGAAGTACCTAACTATTCATCAGGGCCGAAGATACGACAGGCAGAATTCGCAAACGCAGTCGGACGTTGACGCAACATTTTTTTTTGGTTCTTAAAAGTTGGCAAGGCTAAATCGTTTGTTGTCCCTAGTATTTCCCATCCATGATCGGATGTTAGGTACGTAAACACGACTTTCTTCTAAGCCTGACTCATCATACGTCCGGAAATACCCACTGCTGAACGAAGGCCCACCTCCCCTTAGACCGCCACTCTGTACAACCTGCCATTTGCATCCACCGGTTCCCCGCGACTTTCACAATGTCGCCCGTCCACCTAGTGGGAGGCCTTCCTACGCTGCGTCTTCCAGTATACTTGGTACCACTCAAGAACCTTTTTTCCCCGTCGGTTACCAGGTCTATGCCTGACTAACGCCTGATGCATAATAAATGGCAAACCGTTTCCAGCGTGACTCTGAGGCACGTAGAGCAAGCGCTTCAGGAGTGTGAAGCGAGCGGCCGGGCCAGGTCCCTGCTGCAGGACCTTGTAGCTGCGGCCGGGCCGCGCGTCGCCGCCGTCGCCGCGCTTGACATGTTCCTAGTGGGCATTGACACGGTGAGTGTGTACATGTCGGTGTGATTGTGTCACATTGTGTTACCAGCGTGAATTTGAGACTTGTAGAGCCGGTAGAACATTGCACCTTAAAAAAAACTGGCGTAACGCTGTAGGCTAGGAATCTTATACCAGAGCATAATAAACCTGTTGATGTGGAACATAGGCGCACCTTAAAAGATCGATTGGGCTATATCCACCACTCTGGTCCATCTGTTACGGGTTGAATATTATGTATTCACATACTTACATATGCTTTTGAATTTCTTCTCTGCACGTAAGTAGGTTTCCTCACGAATTTTTCCTTCACCGAAAAGCCAGTGGTATAAAAATCACATTAATAAATATTATAAATGCGATAGTTTGTCTCTGTGTATGTTTGTTTCTCCTAAACGCTGAAATGGCTGAACGGATTTGTGTGAAATTCGGTAAAGAGCTAGCTTATCCTTGGATAAAAAACGTAGGTTACTTTTTATTCCAGTATTCGCGGGTAAAACCGCGGGGCGCATACATTCCGTAAATAAACTCTAAAGAGCTCATTGGTACGGGGGGGGGGGGCGGGGATTTGAACCCGCAACCACTCGATTACAAGTTAAGCAGCCTCCCGATTAGGCTATTATTAGTCTACATAATATATATACCACTATTTTTTATGAATGTCTAAAACTTTAAGGGGTCATTGTACTCATCATTACGAACAACTTTTCATATGAGGTCAACCCTAAAATCGCGGAAAAAAATCAGCTGTTCCATACATTTTGTGCAAGGTCAATGAACTTTTTGGTCCCATAGGAAACGTGGTTCATAATGATGAGTACAAGGATCCCTTGAGGTTTTAACATTAATAAAAAAAAAAGGTGTATTTATAGGTGGTCATGTAAATACACCACCATGCGTTTTTCTGTTACAGACTTCAAATGCGGTAGCCTCCACCTTGTACCAGCTTTCACTCAGACCTGAAGTTCAGGACAGGCTGTATGACGAAATCACCAAAGCTCTAGACGGCAGACCTATGAAACCTGGAGATATAAGCCAAATGCCTTATTTAAAAGCTTGTGTCAAAGAAGTTATGAGGTAAGTAGCAAATAATAATTAAGATAATAATACGTCTTTAAAAAAAAAAAAAGTCGACTTCAACTTCGAAAACCTGGATGACATCTTCATATTTTCTAGTAATTTTGATTTAAAAACCAATCTACTGAACCGATATCGATATAATTTATATGAGACTATCTCTAAAATATTACCTACCAAACAAAAAGATATCATCAAAATCAGTTCATAATAATAATTGACGGAGTAATCTACGCGATTACTCCGCCAATTATGAACTGATTTAAATTCCTTACAAATAAAGTTCAATCGAATTGAGAACCTCCTTTTTTGAAGTCGGTTGAAGAGTCAAAATCACGTTCACATTTTTTTTTATATCTGAGATTTATATGGCATTTGTCAGTCTCAATAGAGCAGAATGACATGTATAGAACATTTGTGTTAGTTATATGCAAAAACTCAATGATCTATGGTTATATGCGAATGGTCTGAAGTATTACCTAACAAACAAAAAAAACCATTAAAAATCAGTTTATAATTGGCGGAGTAATCGCGTAACATAAATACAAAAAAAAAACATACAGTCTAATTGCGAACCTCCTTTTTTGAAGTCGTTTGAAAAAGGAAATGACAGAGACGTGTCTATATATGACCTAGATTTAATAAAAAACAAAAAACATTGCTCTAGAGGTCAGGGCATTTTAGTCAGGAAGAAAATAGGGGAAATACGTTTGTTTGGAGTGCCGCTCACCGGATTCCCAACGAAGAATTTTGACACAGGGCAATTGAATATTACCTTTATTTTGCAGAATGTACCCTGTGGTGATTGGCAATGGAAGACAACTAAGTAAAGACACCGTTATATGTGGCTACAACATTCCACAAGGCGTAAGTCCGTAGTTAACAGCTCATTGCATTGTATTTTTAAATGTTCTCCGTAAAACGATACGCACAAAAGAAATTGAACCACAAACGAAAACTAAGAATGACATTTAAAAGAAAGACACGGAAGTCCCACTCCTAAGTTTCCCACTTAAACTTCACTCCCATGAGTTGAAAGTTCCGCTATGTGTAATTTTTTACCGTTTTGTTTAGATATCCTAATAATACGCTTTTAAAAATAATTATACCGATTTCAAGTTTGAATACCTGGATGACATCTTCATATTTTCTAGTAATTCTGATTTAAAAACCAAACTACTGAACCGATTTCGATAAAATTTATATGGGACCATCTCTGAAATATTACCTACCAAACAAAAAATAATCAGTTCATAATTGGCGGAGTAATCGCGTAGATTTACATACATAAAAAAAAACAAAAACACTCGATCGAATTGAGAACCTCCTTTTTTGAAGTCGGTTGAAAACCCAAAATCACGTTCACATTTTATTTTTTTACCTGGGATTTATATGGCATTTGTCAATCTCAATAAAGCAGAATGACATGCATAGGACATTTGTGTTAGTTATATGCAAAGACTCAATGATCTATGGTTATATGCGATCCCTAATAAAAATGTGATTCAAGTGGACATTTTTGGTATCACTTTTAAAGTGCAATGTTAAAGTTAAAATGGGTTGCTTAAAAAAAAAATATTAAGTAATTTTTATATGTGTCATATTATTATAATCCCTTATCATTTACTTAATATATATTTTACTTCGCATCATTAAAATTTCATCAACCAGAAGACGTCCACTGCTGGACGTCTTCTTCAAGATTGGCAAGCGGCTTGGGGATCGCAGAATGCTTACCACCGTTAATCTATAGGACGCTGTTGCCCGTCCTCCGGTGGTTCTGGATGCAGTTTAGGACAATTTGTTGTACTTATTTTGTGTTAATTCATCTATTTATCTTTACGTCCTTCTAGACGCAAGTAATCTTCCAACACTACGTGATGGGCAACAGCGAAGATTATTTCTCAAACGCATCTCAGTTCCACCCCGAGCGCTGGATGCAGCGAAAAGCGGGGCAGAAACATCACGCATTCGCCTCACTTCCTTTCGGCTTCGGCAAGCGCATGTGTCTTGGCAGGCGCTTCGCAGAGCTGGAAATTCATACCGTTATAGCCAAGGTAAGTTTATTCCAGTAACGCCATTATAGCACGCAAGACTTTCCATTTTGCTATTTCTTTACGATTATAAATAGTTAGGTGTAGTGTAGCCTATAAGTGATATATTCGGTGATATTTTTTGGCAATGGTGATGAATTATGGTTCCTTACGTTCATAATCACCATTGTTGCAGGCCATTTTATATAAGTCCACGATATATGTACTGCTAGTTTATTGCTGTTTCACTGAACAACTTTCTAAACAAATAAAAATATTATAAATAACTACGTTTCAGTAAAAAATATTTTAAAAGTACTTAAAATTATATTAAAACGAATTATAAGTAACTATTTAAAATATACTCCACACAATGAAATATACAAAACTTAAAATTTAAACTAAAAGCCCCATAGATGACGGAAAGAAAATATAATGAAAATTACAAATAATTAAATATTTGTGGACATTTCACAAGTCGCTATCTAACCCTAAAAGCCCCTAAGCAAAGCTTGTACTACCTTACCTCCCTTTGCCTTTATTAAATGAAAACAAAATACCTGCAATCAACAACCGAATTTTATGAGTTATACCTACTACAAAATTTGGTAGGTAGGTACAAAATATTATTTATATAATTAATATATATATATATATATTATTTATATAATTAATATAATATATATAATAGTTTTTTTTTTCAGATTGTTCAGGCGTTCAAAATGGAGTATAATCACGAGCCAATGGACTACCACATACATCCGATGTACACGCCCAACGGTCCAATCAAAATTAAACTCTCGGAACGATGATCTTTACAAACTATTCTAAGCCCTTGTAAATAATTAATTAGGTCATATCATCGTTGCACCTATATTGGAGAGGAATAAATTACTGACTGCCACAAGTTAGATACATTTTCCTCTAGAAATAAAGTTATGGGAATTTTATAGAAATAATTAGGATAACATACAACAACACGCACACAAGACATTATGATACAAGTGTGCTATGTTGGTAATTACACTCGACGCGGTATTATGCACGCGAGCCGCGGTAAGCGCGATAAGGGAGCCGAGAGTGTAATTACCAACACACGCACACGCACGTGCACACGCGACGGTTTTCATTCCACTTGCGAGGAAAAAACTCTTTTTGATAATAATCAACGACACAACGAAAACGTCACCTTGCGGAAAATGGCGCGCAAACCAACGATGCGCGCGCTGGACATTTTCTTTAGCTAATAAAAACTCTTTATTATAAAAATATATATTTTATTATTATTACCCGGCTAGATAGAATAAGATCAAGAATACTTTTTAAACATAACTTGCAGTCATGTACAAACTTAACTTATACCTAATAATTATAATGGGTTATACCTAGTGCTGTAAAGAAAAAAGTATGTGTGTGCATCTTGGATTATGACCCTAAACCGATGTAATAAGATCCACTTTACGAGTAAGTGTGATCAAAATAACATAATTATGACTGTATATTATATTAGATTGAAAAGCAAGTGGATAAACCACTAAACTAGGCATCACCTGTGCAACTTTACAATAATGAAATCCTGTTAATTTGTATTCATTGATAATATAATTATGTAGAATTAATAGTGTAGGTCATAACACTGACCCCTGTTGTACGCACAGCAACGTTCCTTCATTCATATAGGTAAGTATAGGATAATCTTCTCTCTATTATTTAGTTATATAGTTACATTATAACTTGAGTTGAGTTTAGTTCTTGAGAACGGCTGGACCGATTTTTATGATCTTTGATTTGTTGGATTTGTCTCTGAAGAATAACTATTAATAAAACATCAGTTTTTTTTATAGGCGGTACAAGTTCACCGTTTCAGCTAATTATACGTGTATATCTTTCTCTGTTCTTTAAAAATATAAAAGTCGGTAAACACCGACACCGGTTATAGAGAACATACACATAAACATGTGTATGTTCTCTATAACCTCCAAGACGGCTGGAGAGATTTTGATGAAATTTTCTGGTACTTAATCTTCAGATTAACCCAGGGGGTGATCCTGTGAAGTTTAGCACCCGTGCGAAGCCAGGGCGGGTGTATAGCATAATAATTTTATATTAGGAATATTTTTGAATCCGGACTTGCGCTCAGCCTTGTGGGCTGTAGGGTGTGGGTTCGATTCCCACTCAGAACAACCATTTATGCGACGAACTAGATGTTTGTACATATTATACTATGTCTGTGTTTGAGTGTATTAAATGTATGTATTTTCAAAAAAGTATATCTAAATTTATCTGGTTCCCATATTAAATTGCTTTTGCATTGTTTGGGACTAAATGTACATATTTTTATGTAAGAAATAAACAATCAAATGCTCGCACTATGTTGATATTTTTTGTGATTGTAATAATAAACTTACTTTTCGAGATGTATTTATTTTTCTTACATTTTCAAATGTTTTTTGAAAAACTATAGGTCAAGAGAGTTCAAGGATACAGGTAAAAACATTTCAACTCACTGGGTAAAGGAGAGACGGAATAAATGAAACAAAATGTATTGTAACATTCATAGAATGTTTACTTAGATTTACTTGAAAAAGCAATCTCTAACATTACAAATGGAAAAATTCTACGACTGTGAGTGCATTTTGTACATTCCAAATTGATAGATAGTTTTGTTTTTCATTCACACAAAATGTACTCAAAGTCATTAACATTAAACGTCTACACTGAATGGCCACAATAAGTGTATTGGCAAAATTACATATTTACAATAAAAATATCACAAACGAGTATATCAATCATGTTAGTAAGTAAATCATACGAAAATATAATTATACCCCGAAAGAATTACAATTTTCAGAATAGAATACATACATTGACTAGGTACTATAAAAGAATACACAATATAATGTATGCAACAAAATCGAAAAGATATTGCATTATGGCACTATTTTATAAAATAAAATAGGCATGCTCATTAGGCGCATGGTAATGTAAAGCTAAAGGCAGTGATAGTACAATGTAACTTAACCTAATTATCCTCCGTAGCAGCCATTTCGTAAAAAAGATTGGTAGAAAAATATGGTAATACATACATTAATTATAATATCACAACTATTACCATTATCATTTACTCGTATTTACAATTATTAACACAGGCTCTCTAGTTTACTCGTGACTTGCGTTTCGTTTCTTCGTTTGATGTATCTGGTGTATGAATAAAGTCCAATGAAGGTCGTGAACACTGAGAGGAGGATAGACCCGAGGGCTATGTAGTTAGAAGAGTCACTAGTGGCTTGCAGTCCAGCGGCGACGTTGCTAACGTCTCTCACCTTCCTCGATCTTGGCTTGGTTCTTGAAGACTCGAAGCTATCTGTAAGTACAAATGACACTCACAATAATGTAAACTGTAGGCACGACACGGTATACTCTAGGCGCTAGAGGATGGCGAACCAAAGGCACGCACAAAATATTGTGGGCACGCAACCGATCGAAACGGTTTGCATTTTAGTTCAAATTACAGGGGCTCGATTTTTGTATCGTACGCAAATTTGCGCATACGAGCGGAGCCGACTTTCAAACGACATTGTTTACAATAAGGTTCAATATCGTTGGAAAGTCGGCTCCGACGCAATTTTGCATAAGTACGATAAAAAATGGGGCCCGGATAAATAGTTCAAAGTAACATCGTTCACTCACGTTCACTTCAACGCGAGTGAGCCTACGCTACGAAGTGAGTGGAGGCGGTGTGTGGGAAGCGAATTAAGAGTTTTAAGTTGATAGTAAGTATTTAGTTTTATTGTATTCCTAATAATCACTAATACATAAGTCAAAATTGTTTGATGGCGTCTATGGCCTCATAGTTTTTTTTTAGATAAAATGGCACGTTGATTCATAAAGGTTCACCATCCCCACTCTAGGGCACCTTCATACCAGTATTACGCTGGATATTGTATACTGAACCGAAAGGAAGGAGCTCATTGTAGTCATCATCGTGAACAACTTCCACTAAGGCTAAAGAAATACCAAAAAAATCTACTGCTATCTCAAAGTTTTATTGAAAGTGATATTAGTCTAAGCTAAGAGACTGGTGATATTGCCTTTCCACTTCCTAGTCACTTCAAACCATTGAGGATCGAACACGTTTAATATCTACAAAGGCTGTTATACTTACTTCAAGGCTCATTTATATGTGATTTGATGAGACCCGTTATATATTAAACTATGAAACAAATAAGCGTATTTTGTAGATGCTGAAAATATTATTATTATTGCTTGACCAGATAAGGGAAGCCTTTTATAAATTTCACAATATAATTATCTTAAAATCTGCATAATTGAATTTTTCTGCCCATTCTATTATCGGACGCGTTTTGTGAAACAGTGGAATGACCCTCCCCAGTAGCTATTTCCATATTAATATAGACACGAACTGGGTCTTTGATCAGTATCTACCAGGTAAGTCTTAAAACATCATTGATCGCAATACATCTTCGCTTAATATCAGACGAGATGGCAGTCAAACGCAAGCTTAATAATAATTATGTTATAAAAATATATAAACAAACAATGTTCCTTACCAATATCATCTTGGGAGGTATCTTGATGACCATCTGCTTGTTCAGGATTTGCTCTGCTCACTCTGGGAGAGTTCACTTCATTCTCAGCAGGGAATGGGGGAAGATATGTGGAAGGTGGGTTAGTGCTGCTCGGCCTAAATGGCTGAGGGCATTTGGGGTCTGGAGATCCTGGGTAGCAAGAGCTAGGAGTGGGCGAAGGTTGAGGGCAACGAGGATCTGTACTTCCTGGGAAGCAACGTGGTGGCTCGGGTGTGGTAGGCTTGGGGCAACGCGGGTCGGTATTTCCTGGATAGCAGTTGGGTGGAGCAGGAGTAGTGGGTTTGGGGCAACGAGGATCTGTGCTTCCTGGGAAACAACGTGGTGGCTCGGGTGTGGTAGGCCTGGGACAACGCGGGTCTTGACTTCCTGGGAAACAGTTTGGTGAAGCAGGTGTTGTGGGCTTAGGACAACGAGGATCTGTGCTTCCAGGGAAACAACGTGGTGGCTCGGGTGTGGTAGGCCTGGGACAACGCGGGTCTTGACTTCCTGGGAAGCAGTTTGGTGGAGCAGGTGTTGTGGGCTTAGGACAACGAGGATCCGTGCTTCCAGGGAAACAACGTGGTGGCTCGGGTGTGGTAGGCCTGGGACAACGCGGGTCTTGACTTCCTGGGAAGCAGTTTGGTGGAGCAGGTGTTGTGGGCTTAGGACAACGAGGATCTGTGCTTCCAGGGAAACAACGTGGTGGCTCTGGAGTGGTAGGTCTAGGACAACGCGGGTCTTGACTTCCTGGGAAACAGTTTGGTGGAGCAGGTGTTGTGGGCTTAGGACAACGAGGATCCGTGCTTCCAGGGAAACAACGTAGTGGCTCAGGTGTGGTAGGCCTGGGACAACGCGGGTCTTGACTTCCTGGGAAGCAGTTTGGTGGAGCAGGTGTTGTGGGCTTAGGACAACGAGGATCTATGCTTCCAGGGAAACAACGTGGTGGCTCGGGTGTGGTAGGCCTGGGACAACGCGGATCTTGACTTCCTGGGAAACAGTTTGGTGGAGCAGGTGTCGTTGGTTTCGGGCAACGTGGATCAGTTGATCCTGGGTAGCATTTAGGTAATTCAGTGGACGGTGGTAAATAAGTGGGAGGATTTAGAGTTGTAGGACGAGACGGTTGTGGGCATCTTGGGTCGGGACTACCAGGGTAGCAACGCGGTGGCTCGGGTGTGGTTGGCTTAGGACATCTAGGATCTGTGCTACCTGGATAACAACGTGGTGGTTCAGGTGTCGTAGGCCTGGGACAACGCGGGTCTTTACTTCCTGGGAAACAGTTAGGTGGAGCAGGAGTAGTTGGTTTTGGACAACGAGGATCTGTGCTACCTGGATAACAACGTGGTGGCTCAGATGTGGTAGGTTTGGGACATCTTGGGTCCTGACTTCCCGGGAAGCATTTTGGTGGAGCAGGTGTTGTGGGCTTAGGACAACGAGGATCTGAACTTCCTGGGAAGCAACGTGGTGACTCGGATGTGGTGGGTTTTGGACATCTAGGATCTGTGCTGCCTGGGTAACAACGCGGCGGTGCAGATGTAGTAGGCCTGGGACAACGCGGGTCTTGACTTCCTGGGAAACAGTTAGGTGGAGCAGGAGTCGTTGGTTTAGGACATCTAGGGTCTGTGCTACCTGGATAACAACGTGGTGGTTCAGGTGTGGTAGGCCTAGGACAGCGCGGATCTTGACTTCCTGGGAAACAGTTAGGTGGAGCAGGTGTCGTTGGTTTTGGGCAACGTGGATCAGTTGATCCTGGGTAGCATTTAGGTAATGCAGTAGATGGTGGTAAGTAAGTGGGAGGATTTAGAGTTGTAGGACGAGACGGCTGTGGGCATCTTGGATCGGGACTGCCTGGATAACAACGCGGAGGTTCAGGTGTCGTAGGTCTGGGACAACGCGGGTCTTGACTTCCTGGGAAACAGTTAGGTGGAGCAGGAGTAGTTGGTTTTGGACAACGAGGATCTGTGCTTCCAGGGAAGCAACGTGGTGGTTCAGGTGTAGTTGGCCTAGGACAACGTGGGTCCTGATTACCCGGGAAACAATTTGGTGGTGCCGGAGTTGTTGGTTTAGGACAACGAGCATCGGTACTGCCTGGGAAGCATTTAGGCAAATCTGGTGTGGTTGGTCTTGGACATCTCAAATCGGTAGAGCCTGGATAGCATTTTAGACCAGGAGTTGTAGGTGGCAAATACGTAGGTGGACTTAAAGTAGTAGGTCGTGGTGGTTGCGGGCATCTAGGATCTGGTGAACCGGGATAGCAAACAGGCGTAGTTGGTTTGGGACAACGTGGATCTGTGCTTCCGGGGAAACAGTTAGGTGGAGCGGGCGTGGTAGGCTTAGGGCATCGTGGGTCAAAACTACCTGGGTAACATCTCGGTGCTTCTGGGGTTGTCGGGCTGGGGCATCGTGGATCGGTACTACCAAGGAAACAGTTAGGTGGAGCAGGCGTGGTAGGTTTAGGGCATCGCGGGTCAGTGCTGCCTGGATAACATCTAGGTGGTGCAGGTGTAGTTGTTTTAGGACAACGGGGATCTAAACTACCTGGGAAACAGCGGGGGGGTGCTGGAGTTGTGGGTGTTTTTGGACAAATCGGGTCTGGCAGACCTGGATAGCAAATAGGTGTTGAAGCTACTGGTGTCGTTGGTCTGGGACAGCGAGGATCTGTGCTGCCTGGATAACATCTAGGTGGCGCAGGTGTAGTCGCTTGGGCTGTTACAGGAGGCAAATATGTAGGAGGATTCAAAGTTGTTGGACGTGACGGTTGAGGACAGTTAGGATCAGGTGACCCAGGATAGCAAACTGGTTTAGGTGGAGTTGTGGGGCTAGGACAGCGCGGGTCCGTACTGCCAGGGTAACATCTAGGAGCTGCTGGTGTCGTGGGTCTGGAACAACGTGGGTCGGTGCTGCCAAGATAACAGTTTGGTGGAGCCGGAGTAGTGGGCTTAGGACATCTAGAATCGGTGCTTCCAGGGAAACACCTAGGAGGAGCTGGTGTCGTGGGTCTGGGACAACGTGAATCGGTGCTGCTAGGATAACAGTTTGGCGGAGCAGGCGTTGTAGGTTTAGGACAACGAGGATCTGTGCTTCCTGGATAACATCTAGGCGGTGCAGGCGTTGTTGGCTGAGGACAGCGTGGGTCTGTACTACCGGGGAAACATCTAGGGGCAGCAGGTGTAGTCGGTTTGGGGCAACGAGGATCAGAGCTACCAGGGAAGCAATTTGGTGGGGCAATAGTGGTTGGCTTAGGACATCTAGGATCTGTGCTGCCTAGATAACATCTAGGAGGTGCAGGTGTAGTTGGCCTGGGACATCTGGGATCAGTACTACCTGGAAAGCAGTTAGGAGGAGCAGGCGTTGTAGGTTTCGGACAGCGAGGATCTGTGCTCCCTAAATAACACCTAGGTGGCGTAGGTGTAGTCGCTTGGGCTGTTACAGGAGGCAAATATGTAGGAGGATTCAAAGTTGTTGGACGTGACGGTTGAGGACAGTTAGGATCAGGTGACCCAGGATAGCAAACTGGTTTAGGTGGAGTTGTGGGGCTAGGACAGCGCGGGTCCGTACTACCAGGGTAACATCTAGGAGCTGCTGGTGTCGTGGGTTTGGGACAACGTGGGTCGGTGCTGCCAAGATAACAGTTTGGTGGAGCCGGAGTAGTGGGCTTAGGACATCTAGAATCGGTGCTTCCAGGGAAACACCTAGGAGGAGCTGGTGTCGTGGGTCTGGGACAACGTGAATCGGTGCTGCCAGGATAACAGTTTGGCGCAGCAGGCGTTGTAGGTTTAGGACAACGAGGATCTGTGCTTCCTGGATAACATCTAGGCGGTGCAGGCGTTGTTGGCTGAGGACAGCGTGGGTCTGTACTACCGGGGAAACATCTAGGGGCAGCAGGTGTAGTCGGTTTGGGGCAACGAGGATCACTACTACCAGGGAAGCAATTTGGTGGGGCAGGAGTAGTGGGCTTAGGGCACCTAAAATCTGTGCTGCCAGGGAAGCAGTTTGGTGGTTTTAGAGCTGGAGTCGTAGGTCTAGGACAACGAGCATCTGTGGATCCAGGGAAACATTTGGGCTCAATTGTGGACGGTGGTAAATACGTAGGTGGATTTAGAGTCGTTGGTCGAGATGGTTGAGGACAGTTTGGATTAGGTGACCCAGGATAACAAACTGTTGTGGGTACTGGAGTGGTCGGCGAAGGTATCGTTGGCTGAGGACAACGTGAGTCAGTGCTTCCTGGGTAGCACCTCGGTGGCGCTGGTGTAGTCAATTTAGGGCATCGTGGATCGGTGCTACCAGGGAAGCAGTTAGGTGGTGCTGGTGTAGTAGGTCTGGGGCAACGCGGATCAGTGCTACCTGGGTAACAGCGAGGAGGTGCAGGAGTTGTTGGTTTAGGACACCGTGGGTCAGTGCTTCCAGGGAAACAATTCGGTGGAGCGGGTGTGGTAGGCTGAGGGCACCTTGGATCTGTGCTGCCAGGGAAGCAGTTTGGTGGAGCGGGAGTAGTAGGCTGCGGACATCTCGTGTCAGTGCTGCCAGGATAACAGCGAGGAGGTGCTGGGGTTGTTGGTTTAGGACAACGGGGATCAGTGTTTCCAGGGAAGCAGTTAAGAGGAGCAGGAGTAGTTGGTTTGGGGCAACGAGGATCGGTGCTGCCAGGAAAACACCTTAGAGGTTCAGGTGTTGTAGGTCTCGGGCAACGAGGATCTGTACTTCCCGGGTAGCAATTCGGTGGAGCTGGAGTTGTAGGTCGCGGACATCTAGCATCTGTAGAGCCGGGGTAACATTTCGGTTCAATTGTCTGGGGTGGCAAGTATGTTGGTGGATTCAACGTTGTTGGCCTTGATGGCTGTGGACAACTAGGATCAGGAGAGCCAGGATAGCAAACTGGTTTAGTTGGAACAAGGGTGGTTGGCCTGGGACAACGCGGATCAGTGCTGCCTGGGAAACAATTGGGTGGTGCAGGTGTAGTTGGCTTAGGACATCTTGAGTCAGTGCTACCTGGGTAACAGCGGGGAGGTGCTGGCGTAGTCGGTTTAGGGCATCGTGGATCAGCGCTTCCAGGGAAACATCGAGGAGGTGCTGGGGTTGTTGGTTTAGGACAACGAGGGTCAGTGCTTCCAGGGAAGCAGTTTGGTGGAGCGGGGGTGGTGGGCTGAGGGCATCTTGGGTCTGTGCTACCTGGATAGCAACGAGGTGGTGCTGGGGTTGTTGGTTTTGGACAACGAGGGTCCGTATTCCCAGGATAGCAATTAGGAGGAGCAGGAGTTGTAGGTTTCGGACACCTGGGATTTGTGCTGCCAGGGAAGCAATTTGGTGGAGCGGGAGTGGTAGGCTTAGGACAACGTGGATCTGTGCTTCCTAGGTAACATCTAGGTGGTGCGGGAGTTGTCGGTTGAGGACAACGAGGATCGGTGCTGCCAGGGAAACACCTTGGAGGTTCAGGTGTTGTAGGTCTCGGGCAACGAGGATCTGCACTACCTGGGAAGCAATTTGGTGGAGCAGGAGTTGTAGGTCGTGGACATCTAGCATCTGTAGAGCCGGGGTAACATTTCGGTTCAATTGTCTGGGGTGGCAAGTATGTTGGTGGACTCAAAGTTGTTGGTCTTGATGGCTGTGGGCAATTAGGATCAGGAGAGCCAGGATAGCAAACTGGTTTTATTGGAACAGGGGTGGTTGGCCTGGGACAACGCGGATCAGTGCTGCCTGGGAAACAGTTGGGTGGTGCAGGTGTAGTTGGCTTAGGACATCTCGGGTCAGTGCTACCTGGGTAACAGCGAGGAGGTGCTGGCGTAGTCGGTTTAGGGCATCGTGGATCAGTGCTTCCAGGGAAACAGTTAGGTGGTGCGGGTGTAGTTGGCTTGGGGCATCTCGGGTCAGTGCTACCTGGGTAACAGCGAGGAGGTGCTGGGGTAGTTAGTTTGGGACACCGAGGATCAGTACTTCCAGGGAAGCAATTTGGTGCAGAGGGAGTGGTGGGCTGAGGACATCTTAGATCTGTGCTACCAGGATAGCAACGAGGTGGTGCTGGGGTTGTTGGTTTTGGACAACGAGGGTCCGTATTTCCAGGATAGCAATTAGGAGGAGCAGGCGATGTAGGTTTCGGACAACGTGGATCTGTGCTTCCTGGATAACATCTTGGTGGTGCGGGTGTTGTTGGTTGAGGACAACGAGGATCGGTGCTTCCAGGGAAACACCTCGCCGGTTCAGGTGTTGTAGGTCTCGGGCAACGAGGATCTGTACTTCCCGGGAAGCAATTTAGTGGAGCAGGAGTTGTAGGTCGTGGACATCTAGCATCTGTAGAGCCGGGGTAACATTTTGGTTCAATTGTCTGGGGTGGCAAGTATGTTGGTGGATTCAAAGTTGTCGGCCTTGATGGCTGTTGGCAATTAGGATCAGGAGAGCCAGGATAGCAAACTGGTTTTGTTGGAACAGGTGTGGTTGGTCTGGGGCAACGCGGGTCATTACTTCCCGGGAAACAGCGAGGAGGTGCTGGGGTTGTTGGTTTGGGACACCGAGGGTCAGTGCTTCCAGGGAAGCAGTTTGGTGGAGCGGGGGTGGTGGGCTGAGGGCATCTTGGGTCTGTGCTACCTGGGTAGCAACGAGGAGGTGCTGGGGTTGTTGGTTTTGGACAACGAAGGTCTGTATTTCCAGGATAGCAATTTGGAGGAGCAGGCGTTGTAGGTTTAGGACAACGCGGATCTGTGCTTCCTGGATAACACCTTGGTGGTGCGGGTGTAGTTAGTTGAGGACAACGAGGATCAGTGCTGCCAGGGAAACACCTCGGAGGTTCAGGTGTTGTAGGTCTCGGACAACGAGGATCGGTGCTGCCAGGGAAGCATCTTGGAGGTTCAGGTGTTGTAGGTCTCGGGCAACGAGGATCTGTGCTTCCCGGGAAGCAATTTGGTGGAGCTGGAGGTGTAGGTCGTGGACACCTAGCATCTGTAGAGCCGGGGAAACATTTAGGTTCAATTGTCTGGGGTGGCAAGTATGTTGGTGGATTCAAAGTTGTCGGCCTTGAGGGCTGTGGGCAATTAGGATCAGGAGAGCCAGGATAGCAAACTGGTTTTGTTGTAACAGGTGTGGTTGGTCTGGGGCAACGCGGGTCAGTACTTCCCGGGAAACAGCGAGGAGGTTCTGGGGTTGTTGGTTTGGGACACCGAGGGTCAGTGCTTCCAAGGAAGCAGTTTGGTGGAGCGGGGGTGGTGGGCTGAGGGCATCTGGGGTCTGTGCTACCTGGATAGCAACGAGGAGGTGCTGGGGTTGTTGGTTTCGGACAGCGAGGGTCTGTATTTCCAGGATAGCAATTCGGAGGAGCAGGCGTTGTTGGTTTCGGGCACCTAGGATCTGTGCTACCAGGGAAACAATTTGGTGGAGCGGGGGTAGTAAGCTGAGGGCATCGTGGGTCTGTGCTTCCGGGATAGCAACGTAGTGTTTGTGGAGTTGTTGAAGAAGGTGGTAGGTAGGTTGGTGGAGATAGCGTTGTTGGGCGCGACAGTTGAGGACATCTTGGATCAGGCGAGCCTGGGTAACAAGAAGGAGTGGTGATTGATGGTACTGGAGTTGTAGGAGATGGAGAAATTGAACTTGGACAACGTCGGTCTGTGTTGCCTGGGTAGCAGTTAGGGGGGGCAGGAGTGGTCGGCTTGGGGCATCGGGGATCTGTGCTACCGGGGTAGCATCGAGGTGGTTCAGGAGTAGTAGTTTGTGGGCAACGCGGGTCAGTACTACCAGGGTAGCACCTTGGAAAAGAAGTTGTGGTTGTCTGAGGGCAGCGAGGATCAGTGCTTCCCGGATAGCATCTTGGTGGCGTGGGTGTTGTGGGTCTAGGGCATCTAGGGTCCGTTGAGCCAGGGTAGCATCTGACTTGAGATTCAGTAGTGAACCCTTGACATTGCGGATCCCGAGATCCTGGATAACATTGTTGTGGTCTGATAGTTGTAGATATTTCTGTCTTGATTCCACTACAGCTTGCATCGCAATCACTTGTGCAAAGCTGAAAAATTATAAGGAAAACTTTAGAATTACTGAGATAAAAGACTATGTTATAATTTTCAAATTAGTAAACCCACCTCAACGTTGCAAGTCAAGTAGACCTGATCTGTCTCTGGGAAGCGGAAAGCGCTGACTTTGCTGTAGGCAATCAAAGTTGCCCCACTTCTGCCCGTGTTCGTTGATTTGCTAAAACCTTCGATTAACTTTTTTCTGAAATAGAAAGAGTTTCATAATTATATTTAGAGAGGATGTTTTAAAAAAAGTAAGAAAGGACGTATACCAAACGTATACAGAGAAATTTACTAGGACGTATAGGTTGATTGGCTAGCCCTGTCAGAGTTTGTGTGTTGCCCGAATAATTTAGACATGACTTGACGTTGTTATATGAGGAATGAAGAAGAAGAATATATTCTTACTTTGGGCATCCTTCTTGGTCAGTAAGTTGAATCTTATTGGTCCTGGGGCTGTCGTATTCCTCATTGTCGTAGGCCCAGCAGTCATGGATGCGTAAGTTGAACTGGTTCCTTACGTCCTTCAGGTATACAAGGATTGTGAGGTATTCGCCGATCTTGATCGAGTCTTTCAAAGGAGTTGTCTGTGAACAATGATTTGTAGAAATTAGTCAATCGGCCAATCGGTGTGAGTCATATAATATCATTGGTGTGAGTTGCACTTGCGTGCTTATTTCTGAGGCACCGACCGAGTAATAAATTATAAAATGTTGGTAGTACCATAGATATTTTATGAAACGTGTAATTTATAAAACTAACTAGAGGTCGCTCAGCAAACCCAAGCGAGAGCTTAAAAAAGGAATTCACCCCGCTCCCAAATATCGCTATACCGATGGCTTATTCACTTCTTTTCTCCTCCCTATTTTCACCCTATTAGATCAGTCCTGGCATAAAACAGTCTATCCAAAGCCCCGGTACCGGGAAGGGCTCCGGGGTGGAAGGGTCCCTTCCACCCTCTATCCAAATACCAATTTTCATCACTATAACTTCACACACACCCTCCAAATTTCAAGTCTCTGCCACCAGCGCAGCGGCTAAGGCTGTGCGTTATATAGCTGTCTGATAGTGAGTGGACTACTCACTATCTAGTCTATGTGAGTGAGTCATTACTTTGATTCTTATAGTATTAGCTTTTTTTTCTGTTCTGGTTTCATAGTCATAGATCATAATTTCATTGCATTTAATTTCATTGTATCAACCTCGAATACTGAACTCAAACGAAAACATTTTGACTCACCGTCTTCGTCATCCTAAATGTAGAAGACGGAGATGGAGACGGAATAAGAGTTGTTTTCAAATGGAAACCTTTCCAATTGGGTTCAGAAAACGGGGGTAGGTTAGACGACGCCGATGAAATGCAAGTAAGTGCTATGTTTTCGAAAAACGGTTGTGAGGTGGTTTCTTTTGAGTGTGAACTCTAAATGTTTGTCAATTCGAGACTATGAGTTCAACGAATTGCTATATCCGTAAACAGAACAGACCAAAAAAAAAAATGGACTGGAGCATTATTATTTTGTACAATGAATAAAGACATTTTGATATTGGTCGACATTTAACACAGCGCCATTGGCTCGAAACATAACTACATATAGGTAGGTAGGATACATACAAAATAAAGACACAAAAAACATTGTCACATAAATAATTGTCCAATGTGGGAATCGAACCCGCACCGTAATGCTATTTTCATGTACATTTGAGTATGCTATCGCTTTCATTTTCAAATTAATAATGTTTTAAAAAACAACATATTTTTTTTAGTTAGGACATTTTTGCCTAACTTAGCATAATATTTTATTACTACACTAGCCAAAATTATTTACGTAACGTATTCCTTGGTTCTTCAATGAGTCCTGTCATAAATTTTGTCACTCAACGTCGAAAGAGGCGCTTTCGAGACGGTCACTTAGAATGCGCTGGAAATACCTGGCGTCGGCGGCGCGGGACGGGACACTTATTTGAAATTTGATACCGCGACACGGCGCTTGAGCGGCTACAATGCTCTCAGTGCAGAGATACTTAAATGCTTACGTTAGGGAACACTCCTTTCTGTATGTCCATCCAGCATTCGACGCCTCCGGCCGGGCCTTCGACAGCGACCACGTCCAACATGTCTACCATAAACGGCTTCAGTTTCAACACGTGCTGCTCCCGGGAAGCGATGGCGTTACCACCGGCTGATACTTGAAGAGATGTGCGTGCGCATGACACCTGGAATATTTAAATTTCAATATCAGCTGTAATAAGGACCTGAGTAGTATGTCCTGGGTAGTAGAGACCTGAATATGTCCTAAAACTGCATCCACGACCACAGGGGGACGGGCAGCACTAAGCGTCCTCTACATTAACAGCCGAAACATTCTACGATCCCCAAGCCGCCTGCCAAGCGTGGGGATTATGGCAAACCCATTAGGAGGAGGCCTTTGTATAAAAGTAGTTTTTTTTTACTATTTATAAGCTTGCGAGATGGCAGTCAAACGACTGCCATCTCGTCTGATGTTAAACGAAGATGCAGCATACGATGGAGCACGCTTGCCTAGAAGAAACCGATCTAACCAACAGATCTGATCTTATGGCTGATGATGATGATGATTATGATGAATATCACATTCGACCAAATTGATCATCAAAGGTCAAACCTAGACCAAATCAGCACAGGATCGAATAAGCAGAAGGCATAGAAAGAGGTGTTTGTAATGATACTGATAATATTCTACCATCAATCGATAGTTTTTGTCATTGGCCAGTACCTTTCTTGCAAAGTCCAAAGGCCCTTGCACGAGGTCATCTGCTTGGAAGACCAGCACGTTGTCGACAGTTCCACAGGCATTGCAGAGAGGGCGGGAGCCACAGCCATTCAGCGGCACTCGGAAGGAGTAGCGGGACTGGCTGCCTCCAAGCGACACGTATCTGTAATGATTTGGAGATATTAAGTAAGTATATTAATACATCACGATAGTCTCTATGTACCGCTTATTATAGAGCTGTTGGTTTTTTTCCTGCAATGGTGAGACGAGACAAGCGAGACTTTTGCCGGGTAATTATAATAATAATAATAATAATAGTCGTTTCGGCGAATGGTCTCATAGCGAAGAGCCTCGACCAATACCTCAAGAGGCTCTCGCTAGACGGTTGGGTCAAGGGTCAGATACAAAAGGCAGTGGTACTTGACACGGCACGCATTGTCAGGAGGTTCCCACTCTGCAGCCCTAACTACCGGCAGCTTGAGCCCTGCCCCGCTGCCGGCGGCACTCTAGGTTTAGGTTTTTTATAATATTTATGTTTTTAAATTAATATTGTAAAAAACTTAGATTTAAGAAAGTAAATAAATAATGTGAATAATAATAAAATTTATTTCAGAAAAGTCCATAATTATTACACTAAAATATCAAATTAAGCTAAGACACCACACAGTTATTTTTGACAATGACGCCACGGCAGCACATGTGTCTTGAGCCAGTGACTCAGGACAGGCCCGTCGTTCCTATCTGCCACTACCCTCAGGTAGCTGTTGTCGCTGCCACGCAACCGCCACATAAGGGAGGCTACTCGCTTACGTAAAATGGCTGATAAGCCGTCTATGTGAGCCTCTGCGAACATACCTGATGCGCTGCAGAAACGGGGCAGCCCCAACAGCATCCTGAACGCATTATTATATTGTACACGTAAGGCACTCACAGCTCTTTGAGTATAATTGATCCATAGGCTACAAGTGTAAAAAGCTTGACAGTAGGCTCTGAACAGAGTCAGCTTCACATTAGCATCCCTCCTCCCCATAGCAATAACAGTGCCGAAATTAAGTGCCGCGATTAAAGTACTGCGCAGCACTGCACTGCGCTCGTCACCCTCAGGGTGTCAAATATCAAATGTCAAATCTCATCATGCCCACTAATTTCTCTTTGTAACATTGCCATTCAAACCGAAATACAGTAATGCTTGCACACTACTGTTTGGCGGTTGAATAACTGGCAAAAGTGTGGTGCCTCACCACAAAATCACAACAAAACATTTAAAAAAATGTGGGCTTCCAGATATTTTTTTGGTCAACATATATTTTTCAAATTAGTGTTATGTACACTCCCATACAGTTTGGATAACCCTCTGCCAATCACCCTGGCCACAAGAAGGACGAGTTTAGAAGTACATACATATTATTAAGAGTTCAAAGAGTATCAAATTTAATTTACGGCATAATGCGCCCAGGTTCTCTCTTCTCTTTCTCAAATGACACAAATAATAATGAAACTTACTTGCACTTAGGGTCGTTTAGGAACCCTTTGCTGTAGATAATACCATCGAACACATCGTTAAATTCGACAGTAATGTCGATAAAGTCCGTGCCACACTGCACGTCTATGTCAGGGGAGAGGGGCGAGTCAGCAGCTCTGGCGCCTCGCATGAAGTGGACCCCAGCATCTTCGGAACTTTCGTAGAAGGGAGAGAGTGCGTTTTCCCCAGCCAGCTGGAGGTTCAGCTCAGCTGCAGTAAGCGTGTCTGGAACAGCTGTAGCCAGCGACAGCTAGAAAGAAAAGATTCAACGTTACGCTAATTTGTAGTGGTAGGACTATTGCAGAGTCCGCCTAGGGAAGTACCATACCTTTGCCAGTTATTCAACCGCCAAGCAGTAGTGTGCAAGCATAATGCAAGCATAACTGTGTGCCGTTTTGAAGGGCAATGTTACCAGAGTAATTACTGGGTATAAAAACATTTAACATCTAATATCTCAGGGTGACGAGCGCAGTTCAGTGCCGCGCAGGATTATATTCGCAAGTTCACATTTTTGGCACTGCTACTGTTTTGGGCAGGCGTGCGCCAGGCAAACGTCTCGCTAGTATCGTCATTTGACTGTATAAAAATAATGCTCGAAGGCTAATGTGCAATTATAGAACTGCAGATGGGAGGAATAAGCAGAATGTCGATATTAATAAACGAATTACCTACGTTACCATGAGACTTGTAAGCAAGGATCTGTAGCCAGACACATAATCAGCAAATCTATAATATATTGTTTAAGGCGCACACAATGCCTTCTTTCCGCTCTCACGTACCTATTATTTCATATACTGTTGAAAATACAGCAACCATATTGCATTAGGTCAGACGTTAATTTATGCAACAGTTTTAACTTAGTTGTAAGTTCCGTGTGTAACTTCTTTAGTTCTATTGGTACCGTTTCCGTGTAGTTTACCTTTGTGAAGATACAAAAAATACAATTAGGCGAGTTAAAGTACAGAATTGTTTTGCAAATGCTGCTGTTTAACGTTTTACTCGGGTTAAGTCGCGGTGGGTGGTTCTTTTCAACCAACTTCAAAAAAGGAGGTTCTCAATTCGACTGTATGTTTTTATTTTTTATTTTATGTATGTTACGCGATTACTCCGTCAATTATGAACTGATTTTGATGTTTTTTTTGGCCCATAGATCTATTTAAAATTAATTAGATCTATGGGACTGCAGACTGCAGGACTTGGGTATGTGCTAAAACTGCATCCAGTACCAACGGAGGAGCGGGCAGCGTCGTCTCGGTTAACGGTGGTGAACATTCTTCGATCCCCGAGCCGCCTGCCAAGCGTGGGGATTATGGCAATCCCTACCCTATAAGGCCACCAGCCAGTCTCCGTCCAGCCTCTCCCTCAATAGGTGGAGGAGGCTTTCGTAAAGGGAGTTCGCCTCACAACATAATAACGATAAATAACCCGTAAATAATCATGAACTGTAGTATACTTCTTGTACTGATTTTTATATTAAAGGTATTTGTAATGCAAATTTTAAGTATATTTTCAAATGTTTACATCATTACGTTTAGTTACGCCTATGGTAGTCGCAATGGGTAACATGATAAGTTTGTTACGAAATTACCAAGATCTTAACATACCTACTCTTTGACCTCACCATAAGTTTAAGTGGTTGTTACGTAAAATTCGAGTACATCTCTTTAATCATCGTTTAAGCGAATACCATCAGGCTGTTAATGTAAAATCGGTATTTAATGACCATCTTGTAACAGATTCCTAGTTTTCACAACATTCTTCTGTAAAGTGGTGGTTAACTTACGTGATATGGCTTCATTAGTTCAGAATCTCAAAGGGCAAATATTACAAAACGCAAAGAAGATTAAAATGTGTAACGTAATATAGCGGGGTACTCCCGATAGAGCACCAATTTTATGAGAACCCATGAAATTAGCACCTTGCATATTCCGAAACGAAAAAGTCAAAAGTTTGTTAAAGTCGCGGGCAACCGGTGGATGCGAATGGCAGGTTGTCGTACAGTGTGGCGGTCTAAGGGGGAGGCCTTCGTTCAGCAGTGGACGTCTCTAGGCTGATGATGATGATGATTATATTCCGAAACAGCACCAATAAAAAATTTGGCCTGGTGCAAAACTTTAATGATTTGGATACATGGTTTTATGTTTATCACCGGGACTTACAGCCTTACCTAAAATAATCTCGATTCTCTTAGTCACTACTTAAACTTCTCTGTCCTTTTCTAGCACGTGCAACATCACGTCAGAGAGAAGATGGCAGGAAAGTTTTTTGAAGTAAGGCCGTTAATGTGCACAAAACAATCGAAATACGATCGATAAAAGTCGAAGTAAGTAAAATAAATAGTTTTGTGCGCGATTAAGTCCCGGTGATAAACATAATTATGTCTTTATTATCTAAACTAAAATGGAATTAACCTTACCCACCGTAGGTACCTTATTACCGTACTATATCTCTTAAGCTGCCGCATTAAAACAATTGAATTAACTGTAAGCCCATAAAAGTCCAGAAACAATTGAAATGCTAAAACAAATTGTTAGAGATGCTGCACTATGACCTCATAGGCGCTTTTAATGCTTTGCCAGGTCCAACAGGAATTGTTTATATCTTTTTAAAAGAGATCCTCGCATGTGAAAACATAATTCAAAATTATATAGGTAAGTACATAATTATGAATAATGCTATCAACTTTACATAGTTTTTTTTTATAGTAACGTTCCGCTGTTTCATCCACGATCCTAAGGAAAACCATCAATTATCCGAGATAAAATGTAACCAAGGATATAATTAAAATATTATAATTAAAGGATTAATTATGATTAAATTATATTTTAAGCGGGTTAGTTCATTCCATCTCCAATCAAAACTTCACTAAAATCTGTTTAGAAGTTATCTCGTGTAGGATTAACAAAGATAATATACATGTGTAAATACACTCACAGAATTTCGTATTTTTATCCGAATTTAGGGGGTAAAAAAAGTCGTGAATTTTGGGAGGGGGCCGAATTTCTTACGTAGCGGACGAAGTCGCGGGCGACCTCTAGTATTAAATCAATATTTGGTGGACATTTTACACAGCGCCATCTACGAGCCCCAAACTAAGCAAAGCTTGTACTATGGGCATCAGACAGCTGAGAGAACACTTATATTTGTGTTTTTTGTAAATACATACATAAATTACCAATATTACTATACAAATCAGTGTGATTAGCTGTGAATAAGCTCACAAAGCTACTTTTCTTTAAAGTATACCATAAGTATAAATATAAGTATATAAACCTTTTTTTTAAATGTCATAAGCCTTTATTAACTACAACAGACTATACAAAGACTACTTAACCTACCTACTACACAAAAAAAAGCAAAAGGATTGTATCCAGTTCGATGAAAGTCTAGAGACAATCCAAATGCTCAAACCCTCTACCAGTCGGCAACGTACCCAGCATGCTGGCGGCATTGCCACGTTGGATGGCAATGCTTATGCGTTAGGCCCAATAAACGCCAGCATTTAGATCACGCGTCGCGTCGACCAGGCGCTCGGATAAATTTTTGAAAAGAGTTAAAAGATACATTTTAAAGATCCTATTGAAAAGTAATTCTGTGAGCTTCATCATGAGTATACCTAACGGTTATGATGAATCAATGTTTAAAATTAACTCGCAGACACCCTGACATTTGCAAGTCAATTAGCATTTTCTAGTCGGTAAGTAGGTATTACGCATGGCGATTGCGACTGAGTCGATAATGAGTTAATTTTCATGCACGACGACGCAGAATCTGTCAGCAGACTTGAATATATCGAAAACTAGTTGGATTTTTATTTTCTGCCATGTTTTTTTAATCCTTTAAATAACCAAAGAAGATTTTAATTGGCGATAATATATTATTGTCTATCAAGTATAAAAATATGTCACCTAGGCGACTAACCTACCAACCTAGGTACAACCGCAGATATTCAGCCTCCAAGTAGTAGTGTGCAAACTTTACAATGTTTCGTTTAGCAGGAAACTGTAGTTAGTGAAATTTCAGGGCTAATGTGGCTCACCATCTCATCTACTGATTCATCGTAAAGAGCACCAACGTAATGATGACTTAGAGACTTTGATTTGTTACTTAATGTTCTGGGTATATATTATATATTAACGGTCTTACTTTAAAATAACTTTTCTACCTTAGTCACTGCTTAAACTTCTCTGTCCTTTTCTAGCACGTGCAACTTCACGTCAGAGTGAAGATGGCAGAGCATCTTAAGCAGTGACTAACGGTTGAGAAGTTTTTTTAAGTAAGGCCGTAAGAACATGAACATCTACAATGAACATGAATAGAGTTTCTTCTCTTACCATCAGAAGGACATATCTTTCGTCATAATAGTTATTATAAAAAAGTGACCGCGCCCACTGAAGAGACCTAAATAGTGCCTTCGCGTTTCTGTGGCCGCACACCAGCAGCGCGAGTACCGTTCAAAATCGCAATATTTGACGTGTCAGTATAGAAGATTTATTTAGACAAATTTGAGGATATAGTTACCGATTTTTATCGAATTTTCCCGATTTAGATGTCATATATTATACCTCTAGAGCGGTACTCGCGCTGCAGGTTCTGAATAAATATAGAGTACTATAGTGCGAAGCAGGACACGGCCGCACGCGCGATGGGCTCTGTGTGATAAGAACTATAGTCGGAGTATCGAATTTAATTAAACGTGACTTGAGTATTCTCTTATAAATAAAACAAAAAATTTAGAGTATTGGGAGTTTCATTTTCACCAATCATGATGAGTGCGTCGTAACAGTAACAGTCACGTCGCTCGCTACCATATTGGTCAGTTTATGAACTGTACATGTACTCGTAGTTAATACATTATTTGTTAAGTTACTTAAGTTTTATTATTACGAAATTTTTGTTTTTTCTTACTATGGAGTGACTTGACTTGCGAGAGTTCGCCCGGTGGTAAGCATCATGTCTATAACAGTAGCAATGCCACATTTGTAACTTGTGAATAAAATCCTGCACCGCACTATTGAAATACCCATACTTCCTACACTTGGGTATGTCCTTAAACTGCAACCAGACCCACCGGAGGACGGGCAGCAGCGTCCTTTTGGTTAGCGGTGGTGACCATTCTGCGATCCCCAAGCCGCCTGCCAAGCGTGGGGATTATGGCAACACCCCTCTATAGAGGGGGAGGCCTTCGTTCAGCAGTGGACGTTTTATGGCTGACGACGACTTCCTACACCTGGTTGACCACGTGTACAAAAAGATATCCGAGGAACACCTAGGTGAACCACGTATATAGGTGGACCACGGGTAACAAACGCACTGCACTTCTCTCGACACCCTGAGATATTAGATTTTGAGACAATTATTCAGAAATTATAACAAAATAACTTACGGTTAATAATAACTGGTAATAACCAGAAAATTGTATTACCTGCACTAGGGCGATTAGTGCCGCTATACGCATGACAGCCGCTTCATGGGGCCCTGGAACAAAAACAATGTATGGTTAGCGCACTGAAATAAACTGATAAAAAGCTGACTAACCAACCCGCAAGTGGGTCAGCGTGGTGGATCTGGCCCATTCGCCCTTCGGGGTAGGCAGTGGGTTATTAACAGGCTGATTATAATTATGTTAATTTATTAAGTTGTATCACATCGCTCGAAGAACTGACAACCGATGGGGAAGAAAGGTTCTTGAGTGGCGACCGCGAACCGGAAGAGGCAGCGTAGGAAGGCCTCCCACTAGGTAGACCGACGACATTGTATAAGTCGCGGGCAACCGTTGGATGCAAATGGCAGGTTGTCGTACAGTGTGGCGGTCTAAGGGGGAGGCCTTCGTTCAGCAGTAAACGTCTCCGGGCTGATTAAGTTGTGTTGGGTGTGATACTTGCAGTGTTTCTCATCCCAATCAAGTACATTCTCTTCCCAATCGAGTAGCTACATTTAAGGATTGCTTAAGGAAAACGTGTATTGGTACTTATTAGGCAAGTACGCGTGTTCCATCTTCGATCACATAATCACTTTCAATCATTAAAATCGTGGTCAAACGGAAACCTAGCCTATTACATAAAACGAAAAACCTCCATAGATATTTAAAAAAAAAAAGCTATTTAAACTTCCCCTTCGACCGTTTTTCCCCTTTAAAATATAAAGCATAGAGAGCGCGTATATTTTGTAGTAAGTAGATGAAAAAAAAAGCTTTTTAATAAAAATTGCCATTAAATGACGAAATATTTAACTTCTATTCATATAAGCAAGATTATAACTTTGCCGTTTGATACACATGAAATGTTTTTTCAACATCCATTACAATAATTCACGCTATATCAAGCGATTTATGTGCATGTTTCATAGTAAGTTAATAATAGTGTTGAAATAAACGTACTGTAATTACGGAGCTTAGGGTAACTTATACAATTTCAAAACATTTTATTTTAGTTTGTATAGATCGAAGAGAAAGTTGGGGTACTTTTATACACACGAGGCCTTTAGTGGTAAAACTTTCACATAGGTAAATAGATCTTTTAAAAAACAAATAAATAAATATTGGGTGGACATTTTTGATACAGCAAAGCCAGCAAACCAGCCCGCCTAGCACGCGAGCCGTGATAAATGTCTATCCACTCGTTTTTCCTCTCAAAAACGAGACAGACGTATCTGAGCTGGTAGTTTGACGAACGGAGTGTATTCATTCCGACCTAGAAAAGATCTTCTAAGTCTACGGGTTTCATCTTCAATCACATCGTCGCTTACCCAGGCGAGTGGTCAAACGCGAACTTATATCAATAAAACCAAATCACTAAAAATTAATGCCTGATCTATGACGTTTAATTTATTAAGTCGTCACATCCAATATATTGTATAAAAACAGGGTCAGCATATTATATAAATAAATGCCAGTCTCAATCAAATAACCCACCCCTAACTGTACCTGGTGCAAAGGTGCCTAATTACAAAAACTGTTTCATCAAAATCATCACTCTGTGAAATTAACGCTTGAAGAAGAATTGGTTTCAAATAATGATTTCATTCTAGAAAGTTTCAACTGTGTGAGAGAGTACCTAACCTGTCTACCCTGCTCCTATAACCTCGTTCATCCCTGCTTTGAATAATATGTGCCTCAGTGCAAAAAAATATAGTAAGTTAATCATATCGTTACTGCACTATCGTGCAGGTGACCTGGGGCCTTACCATGAGCAGGCCTGTGTCACTCCGCGTGTAGGTATTAAAAACATACCTACGGGCGGCGGCCATTGCGCAAGGGCCAATCTAGTAGGCTCGGCTCGGCGGCTCTTTCAATACGTATAACCATGTATAACTTATTATGAACCGTAGTATAGTGAATTAATGCCCATATTCCTTCAAAAAGAAATTGGTAGGTATGTAAATGAACACGTGCTCGACTGGACCGCGAGCTAAATTAAATCATATTGTTTATCAGATTGAGTCATATTTCTTTGAAAACCATTGCGAAGTAAAGCTTCTGTTACTAGTTATTATGGGATCGAATACGCTCAGCTGCCAACGCTGCGCGACTGTGAATTTTATCCCCTCGCAATAAGGTTCGCAGTCGTGCAGTGTCAGCTGAACCTATTCGGTCCCGCTATAAGCAGTTCACGGTACGGCCCCAGCTCACATAGTTACAAATGTGACGGTTATTATTCTCGATTGCAGAGAACTCATTAATTCAAAACACAATTTTATCTTATTAGTAACAGATATCGTAATTAGGTACGTTCATTGTTTTACATAATTATTCATTGAATCCCACATTCTAGTTCTTTGGCAGTTCTCACTGTTTCTCATTTGTCATTTTCAGTGACTATAAATGTATGCACAGCATAATTAACAGGTCACGTTGTTATTAAGAAAACTGACGTGGTTTTAACACATTTTTGTTTTATTTATACGGGAATACTCACGTTTAGTTAAATTGGATGGTAATTGGATTGGAAGGTCACCGGATGTGATCGAAACTATAGTCGGAGTATCCGATTTTATAAAACGTGAGTATTCCCGTAAACAAAAAAAAATGGTTCCTTTTTTTATGCAAGGGAGTGCAAAGACGATCGAGCCGTTAGACCAGTGGTAAGCATTTCGCCTGCCCATAACAGTAGCAGTGCCAGAATTGTGAACTTGCGAACAAAATCATACACACACCCCGACAAACATTCTCTTTGCTAATATTCGTGATGTGATCATATTTCGATGAGGTGACATAGCCTAATTTTTACAAAAGATTGATACCAAAACCAAGTAAAACCTACGTTAGATGGAATAATAATCATCCTACTCTGATAATGCGTTAATAAAGTTAAATATTTAACAGTTTAAGTCTCAACAACAACAACATCAGCCAGAAGACGTCCACTGCAGGACGAAGGCCTCCCCATTGAAAGGAAGAAATGTTAAGTAAAAAAAAGTTAAAACACTGTTTTAAACTATCACGGTTGTTTACTAAAGTTTTATTATTATTAACGGGATATTTACCGTGATTATGTTGTGAAATGAGCTCCCGATATTAAAAAAAGAAAAAAAAAAGTTTTTTTTTTAAGTTAAGTTTGAAGTTGAAGTCTAACCGACTCAATTATAATCCTTTAGCAAGGTTAAGTTCATGGGTCAATATTTTTCATACGACTATAAATTGTGCATTGCAAATAGACTCTAATTGCTTGGATTACTATGAAATTAAATATCGATTAGCTTTGTGCAAAGAAGCCACAAAGTCTAAATAGTTTTTGAGGAAACCAAGGACATCTTTCAAATAGTTAGGATTAACTAACTATTTCATAATGCCTTACCTAAGTGTCCACTTAACTAAGGTCGCTTACTTAGGGCATTTACTTTTGTTTTCAACCTACTTCAAAAAAGGTGGTTCTCATTCGACTGTATTTTATTTTTTTATGTGTATGTTGTGCGATTACTTCGCCAATTAAATATTTATTAATTGATTTTGATGTTTTTTTTTTTTGGTAGGTAATACTTGAGCCTGGGACCTGGGTATGTCCACAAACTGCAACCAGACCCACCAAAGGACGGGCAGCAGCGCCCTCTTGGTTAACGGTGGTGACCATTCTGCGATCTCCAAGCCGCCTACCAAGCGTGGGGATTATGGCAACACCCCTCTATAAAGGGCAGCAGTGGACGTTTTATGGCTGACGACGAATACTTCAGAGGGGTCTTATAGAAATTTTATCGAAATCGGTTCAGTAGTTTGGTTTTTAAATCAAAATTACTGGAATAAGTCAAAATAGCTGGAAAATATGAAGATGTCATCCAGGTAGTACAAATTGAAGTCGGTTGTTTTTTTTAAAGCATATTATTAGTTTTTCCATCAAGCTATAAGCCATACTATAAGCTATATTCCTTCTATATTCCGAATATTAGGTTCTCGTTCATTTAATAATATATTAGTGTGAATGGTAGGTCACGAAGAGCTTAATTGTGAGGTCGCATCCGTCATGGACTCGTGAGGTCGCCGGCTGAACCCAGACCCGATGGTTCCGTGGTTTCGTCATCCACCAATTAAGCTGCAGAACCTAAGTGGGCGATTGAATTTCAATATAATTATTGTTTGGGCATATTTAGAAGAAACCTTTTTTGAAACTCACAAACATAGTTTTACCGTTCCATTCGTTGTTTTGATTGAAATATGTCTCAATAACGAATTAAATTTGCCTTTAAAAATTAATGTATTTTGTCTTTGTGAAGTAAGTTTATTAAGTAGTATGTTTTTTTTATTGAGAGTGTCTATATAGCATGTTCGCCCTTCGAGGATAGAATATTTAAAGGCAGTGTAGCATGCTAAGGAATTGCTTATTAAATATTGTTGATAATTTTTCAAAGCAATGTTTGTACTAACAATGCTTTTTTTGTGTATGCATACTTATGACAACACTCAACCACAGAAGAAACATCTATGTTCGTCACATAAATGCTTGTCCTGGGTGGGATTCGAACCCAGACCCTACAGCTCTCAAAGCAGACATGCTTCCAACTGTGCTACAAGGTAGTCAAAATGATGTTTCAATCACTGATTCCCATATCATGTATATCTATAAATTAATTGGTATAATTTAAATTTTATTTACTTATTATTTAAATTTATTATAATTCCTATAATAATTGACAAAGCCTAAAGATTGACGTAAAAGCTAATATTACTTTAATAAGTTGAGTAAATAAGCAAATCTTTGTAACAGCAATCGCTGATCATTCCGTGCCCTTCTTGAAGATATTCAGTCACGCTCGCTCGGATAAATTGAAGCAATCTGTGAACCTTCAGGTCATTCCTTTCTAACTACAATTCGTAATAGTGCCTAGTAGCTTTAAACCTGATCAACTAAAGAACGAATGACAGCGCTGCAGTTGCGTTTTTAAAAAGAAAGGTTTGTTAAAAATAATGCAAGGAATTCCAACTTTAACGCAGTGGGTTCAAAGGTAAATGCGAATTACCCGTGCATCCACTAGTGGGTGAAGCCAGTGGGTGGACCGCGCTTGACCCAAAATAATCTGAACTAAGATGCAGAATTTTAATCCGTATATTTTTATAACCGTATTTTTTAGGCAGTGCAGAGCTTAGTGACACGTTTGCCCTGTGGTAAGCATCACGCCTATTCATAACAGTAACAGTGCTAGAATTGTGAACTTACGAACAAAATCCTGCGCCGCATAGCAGTTCCCTTCGTCACCTTATTAGGTGTCATATCTTTTCACGCCCAGTCATTTCTCTGGCCAGTATTTTAGCGCAATACAGTGTAAAAGCTTATTTAGGTTGGTTTGTTATTATAAGGAGTAAAAACGAAATATACTAAACGGATAGGATAGAGTATAAACTCGAGGATAGACTATTTAAAGGCAGTGTAGCATGCTCAGGAATTGCTTATTAAATATTGTTAATAATTTTTCAAAGCAATGTTTGTACTTACAATGTTTTGTTTTGTGTATTATACATACTTATAATACATGACAACACTCAGCCACAGAAGAAACATCTATGTTCGTCACATAAATGTTTGTCATGGGCGGGGATCGAACCCATGCCCTACAGATTTGAAGGCAGACTCGCTACCAACTGAGCTATAAGGCAGTCATTTAGTCATTAATCTCAACTTAACTTTACTTTATTTGACTTTTTATGAATGGATCATAATAATGTTCGTAGCCAGTTAAGGATAAATGGTAAAACTTCAATCTTTACCCAAGTATATATTTTGCGCGCGTAAAATTAAGAACCACAAAAAGATCCTTACGCCATTGCTATTAACAATATTGTCTTGTTACATTGTAGGTATTGCAAAACATACCTAGTTTCAATAGTACAATTACTTAACCGAAATTGATTAGCTGGAACAATGGTGACACCGATAGCTCCCAAGCTTTTTCATTAAATATAATTTGTATTGTCTGAGCATTCGACAAAGATCGATTAAAAGAGTCAGCGTTTGATTCCTTTTTGTTAAAACACTTTGTGAGTACCTAGTTTTTATTAGGCATATACTAGTTTGATTAAGCACCCAGCCAGAGAGCTAGATCCTCCAATTGTCTTTATTACCATAAACAAAATAGATACAATATAACTACAACTACTACTAAAATAATATCATAAGTTTAACACTACTACTAACACTGTACTTATGGATAATTTGTCCGAAATAAAGCTTTTTTTTTAACTACCAAACCCTTCAGCATTACCTACTACTACTAACTACCTACCAACAGTAGAAAACAGTAACTTAGTATAAAGAAACTGCAGAACCGTAGTACCACCTAGTCGGTCATAGGTTAAAATCTCTAGAACTCTACCTCTGTTTAATACTACTGCTATAAATATGACGATGACCTAATATAGAAGATTGTTAGTTTTTTAAATTTATTTAATTAAATGCATTATGTACAAAGCATTAGGATCTACTTAAGTTTTTATTTATTATGCGAGCAGGATAACTCAAGTAGGAATATAATTCCTATAAGATTTTGAAGCATTTGCGAGACTGTAATAGCCTATTTAAAAGGTTTTAAAAATCGTATTACTGATTTTCCGTGAAAGAAAACCTCGTCAGCAAACCTGAAAATGTTCGGAGAAAAAATTCAAATAAGTATGTGAATCTGGCAACCCGCTTCGGATACCGTGGTGAGGTATTGCATAATCTTTTACTATAAAAAGAACAGACTAACTTACGTGGTAGACACATTTTTATAAAACAAAAATGTAGTTCACAATCTCGCCTTCTTAAGTAGATTTTTACCCAACAGGTTACCATAGTATAGTATAGTGTCATCTGCCAGTGTTGCCTCTTTACACGAAACCGCAATTTAACGACACGTTCCTAATTTCAACATATACCTTAATCACTAACATTAAGTCAAGACGGACCATCTTTAATTAATCACGTAATCATTCGATATTAGGTATAACAATCCAAAACAAAGGTCACTAACCATAGTAATTGCCACTGGAAGCGTTATTTTTAGTATAGTTCAAGGCAGCATACTCACTGTGAATGCATTAAAATAAATTACAACTTTACTGTTTCAAATTTAACGTTTATTTTTTTATGGTTATGTGTTTAACGGTTATGATAAAATAAAAACACTTTGATCTGTACTCATGCACATTAGTGTAATGAGTTCACTCATCGCTGTAAAGGGATTTTATTATCGTGCTGAATTTATCTAAAACCATGGTAGCCTAATAAAGCCGTGGTAGTCTAATGAAGCTGTGGCAGCCTAATGAAGCTGTGGTAGCCGTGGCCGTTTGCAATCTTAGTATCAGAATTATGACGAGTAAGGCAGAGACTTCTGAAGCTTAATTGGCAAAGCAGTTGGGACAGAAACCTAGAGATAGATGTTCGAGTCCTGCCAGAGGTCATAATTTTTCTTACTGTTTAAGCATTCAAAAATAGAATCTTTGCTAAGTTTGAGGCTAGATGGCGCTGTATGAAATGTCCACTAATAATAAATAATTAATTAATTAATTTATTACACATCTTCCCTAAACAGGTGCAAGAGTCAATAAACTTAGATGTTTATTATTTACTTAAAAATGTGTTTCGACCGTGTAGGTAGTAATGTATGCCATGGTCAAAGTGACTTCATAACCCTCTGCCCTAGACCGGTCAGACTGGTCGCGATCTTCATTGCAGTTTATTGGAGGACCACCAAAGTTATGTAACTCGCGAATTGTTGACCCGTCCGGTTGTTTTATGAGGCAAGATCATGTCTCATAAAACTTCGATAATAATACCGCTAAAATGCATGGGCGGTTGAAGGGAATACTTAATTAACTGATATCAGCCTATAACTTACTTACTTTAATGATAATTGCAACGGAACCTAGGACTTTGAGTATTTAACAAAACTAAATTCAAAGCATCACTGGTGGCAATCATTCTTTTGAGTCATTCGAAGTAATCCTCCTGAAATCCCCTGGAATTTCCCTGTCTCAGTCTCATTAGCCATGTAATTTAGCTAGTTCGTCAAACCGGATAATAATAATGTTTCTATGTTTTTAAAGCTTAAACAGGAAGAAAAGTTATGACCTCCGGCAAGACTCGAACCTACATACGAGCTGTCTCTATGGGTTTCCGTCCCAACTGCTTCCAATTAAGCTACAGAAGTATCTGCCTTAGATGCCAAATTTCCCAACCTGTTTCAAGCTACCAACTAAAGCGTTGGTAACCCATAGAGACTGCTCGTATGCAGGTTCGAGTCTTGCCGGAGGTCATAATTTTTCTTCTTGTTTAAGCTTTAAAAACATAGAAATACCATAAGTGTGGAAACACTTCATACAAAAAATATTCAATAATAATGTTCTCTCGTCACTTCTCACTTCTCGATACTACTTCTGTCGGCCGAAGATCGCCAGATTGTAAAATTTTGGAAACTTCTAATACTGCCGATTATTAAGTATGTCTTTACTATACGTATATGCCGTGTTACGAGTATGCATTACAATCATGTATAGATTCAGATTCTGTATACATAGCAATAGGTACTCCAATATGTATTGCAGTCACCACTTCACCAATGCTATTTAAAGAGCACAAGATGACAATCTTTGCTGACATTTTGTTGTTTGATACATCCCTTTTTAGAACTTGGGACGATCATGATACATGCAATTAGTCTCAATTGATAAATTCAGCTTTTGGACAGATTTGACACCTTTTCTTTGAAGTTTAAAGAAAGAAGAAAGGGTAATATAACTACAATTAATTATCCTTCCTGGGATCAGCGACAGTGATAATGGAATGGACGGGCCCAGCGACGCAAATCGTTTAAAATTAACAAGTCACCACAATCAAGCATACCTAGCTAAAAGTATGCATATTACATTTGCAGAAAATAGAGATAGCAAATCTAATTACTGCATCACAAAAAGAGAACACATGTACATGTATTAGAAGTTTGTATTGTCGTATCGTACGGCTCGCATGTCGCAAAGACGGAGTATGACTGATGCGAGAGGAGAGCCGGCGCTCAACATATAGTCATCAAAATCAGTGCGCTTATTTCCCGTCCATTCATTTTATCATTGTCGCTGCGTTGGAGTATATCGTCTGCGGCTGCCTGGGTGATGTCACAAAAAAGGCTTCAACTCAGCATAGTCCTGTTTGAAATCAATCAAACAGCGCTGATCCTCCGTTGAGGCCTAGTCAAGTGAGGTCACAAAAGGTTTAAGGTTAGACTGCTTTTGTAGAGTAACCTCCACTGTCATGTTTTTAGGATATGACCCTTGGATATTACTGATGTTGGTTTGTGACGTTAGTTTTTGATTTTCACTACTTTCACAAAATAACCGCAATAACTCATCTGGGACAAAATCTTATCAATTGTGGATATAAAATCCGTTTGTGCTTTAATTTGACAGGAGGACTCCAAAAAAACTTGGAAAAAAGGCGCAAAGATATCAAAAACAATAACAAAAACATGTAAATGTATTTATAGGTTGGTACAGTTTTGCGAGTTGCTCCATAGAAAAAATTCAGTCACTTTCAACAATATTTATGAAACAGCAAAATTTTCAGGGTTGACCCTAGAGCGAAATTTGTTCATTGTGATAGGGCTCATCTTGCTCATCTTGGTACTATCGCTCTGTGTGTAGGTAACCCTGTCCGTACATATCTTACTAATTTATAAACAGCCTTGTTGCGTCAGTAATCGTGTATCCAAATAACAATCAGTTTATTAATTGCCAACTTTATTGCGTGTTAGTTAAATTTAACTGAAACGTTAACCCGTGGGAACGATGTTGCAAGCTGTTTACGATTGAGCCGTATTGCTGAAACGTGTCTTTTAAGTATTGCATAAAGAATAGCTTAGTTGTAAAATAAAAGAGATGAATTACTGTATATTAATTATGAGCAAATCCAACAATGTCATACTCGTATAAAAAATATTTTGTACGAGTTTTATGTTCATTGTAGTAGCTTAGCTAAAAAGCCATTGCTACGAGTACGGATATGGGTTTTTCGGAGAAGAAAAACATTGTGAGATAAGTTGCATTCGTCTGGAGAAAAAGAAGCAATGTCGTATGTGAATACCAACCAGCCACTGGGACAGTATGGTAGATATTATTATTATTATATATTGGATTGGTATAATTATTAAACATGTCTGAAAAACATTACAAGCTTCTGTTTCTGTCTCTGGGTCGATAACAGCTCCCAACAAAGGATAAACTATATAGTTTATCCTTTTACTATAATTCAAATAAAAACTATACTTAATTATATCTTCAATGTGGACGGATATAAATGAGTATTTAAGTTGAATGCTGTTTACTTTTCTGTTTAAAAGTGATAAATAAGTTCTTTCCAAATTGGTTACTTTTTTGTATACTTACTTGTATGCTCTACGTTTTATTCTGAATTATAATGAACCGTGATTTTTCAAGAGGACTTTTTTAATAACTTATAAGCTCTTAAAGATTTATTGACACTTCCACTGAATTGCACTCAAGCTGACCTGACACAGTTTTGTCATCAAGTAACATCAAAAGTTGGACGTAATTATTATATTCTGAAGATTCCTTACATTTTGCAATATCATTTCATAACTTTCAAGTGTTCGAGTCGAGAATCATCTTTACCCTTAATTATTATAATCCGTTCTGGAGCCCAATCACCATGAGAGGAGTTTCGCAAGTATCTGTTCTCGGGCCCATGTTATTCGTCATATACGTTTAACATACAAAATTAATGTTGACCATTATAATTGTTTGATGTATTGTTATGATTATCTTGTAATTGGCGTTGATTGTCTTAATTGATTGGGTATAATTCTTACATAATTATAATTTGGCAATTGGATATTTTTGCTAAGTGTTTGTGTTTCTATCTAGAATTTTATTTATGCACTTCTATACTGATACTATATTTTTTGTATATCTATGTAAAGTTAGACTTAGACTTTGTAAATGTTAAGCTTCTAATCCGATATAAAAAATCTTTCACAGATGAAAGCCAAACTATTCCTGTATAATATTTACTTCCTTTTGTAACAGCGCGAGCTGAAGCCAGGAACGAAAACTTATCCAAATTTAAATAGATTTGTTATTTTTGCAGAATTCTGTTACGCTTTAACATATTTCCTGGCAAAATCGATTTTCAGCAATATAACCGCTTTTAGCATTTGTGTTTTTCCGTTACACAGGTAGCCCTAATCAGTTAGCATTCTTTTAAGGGCATATTCTGTACATAAAAATAAAAAACTTTTATAATGGGGCCAACATTGAAAACGGAAAAAAACAGCTGGTTCACACATTTTGCCCAAGGACGACGAACTTTTTGTATGATGTTTTTTTTGCGATTTCATGTTGGTCCCATAGTAACATTTGTTTGTTTTGATGTACAGAATATGCCTTTAAAAGGATGCTAACTGATTAGAACTAACCCTGTATAGCTAATTGTATTGTGTTAATAAAGAGTGATTGCATTGTTTTATACCTATTAATTGTAACAGAACTACTGTTTCAAGTTTTTAGGAAGACACAATAATAATTATTTATGCTTTGTCTTGACCACAACAGAAAGTTTCTTCACATTTTTCTAAACTTCGTAAGTAAATTGCACCTAAAGTATTACTTCATATCATACATCACAGTTGAAAAGGTTACCATCTAATCTCATACAATATTGAGGCAACGTCTATCATAGTTGCATCTATTCATCCGTTCACCACTTCTTTGCAACATTTGAAAATAATAAGTTAATTTGCGTTGTGTGGGATGGACTGTTGATTAGAAGATGAGTTCGATTATAGTCATTATGGATTTTAATCACTGGTTCGTTTAGATTAATAACGTGATTAGTTTTATTAATTCAAATAGATTTTAGTTGAATGCTAATGGTGGTTAATATTGTAAGCTGAAGAAGGAAATCATGTTGATTGATTGTTTTATTAATTCCGCAATAGTTATTATTTTTAATAGTAGGTACTACATTGGATTGACTGATTGCATTCCTGACAGCAGCCGTCAGTCACATAGAAGTTCCGACTGTCACGGGGTTCCTTCTAGAATACAGAAGTATTTTGATATTCTTCTTTACATTTGTTACTTAGAAAAGTATCTAAAACGTATGAGATTTAGGTTTCGTGTTTTCTTAGGTTTGTCATGGAGAAGTTAACAATATATAAATGGGCATGTCATATGTTTAAGTCACCCTCATCAACAGCCGGAACACGTCCACTACTGGACGAAAGCCTCCCCTTAAAAGGGAGGGGTTGCCATAATCGCCACGCTTGGCAGGCGGCTTGGGGATCGCAGAGTGTTACCACCGTTAACCGAGAGGACGCAGCTGCCCGTCCTCCGGTGACAAGTCATCAGAGTCAGTCCGGTAGGGTGATAAGTCACCCTACACTACCTGATCCCGCCATATTTATACTATGATTATGTGCTGTGGCATTGTAAAGTAAAATAGTTACCGTATTGCATGAAGCAGCTTCATCATAATCTATGTGACCAACAGCTTGACTGCTTCTTTTCACCACCTACAATCTAATTAACTGCATAGTATCTCCCTGTACTATTCTACTACACATAAACAAAAGAATTGTGTGCATGCCGATGAAAGGTAAGACTCATCTACAACTCAAATGCTTAAGCCCGCTGATAAGTTACTCATACTTGTTTAAAATATCTTGTTATCAGCATAGTACATGTCAAGTGATCAATTAAACACCAGTAGCCTTACTCAAAGCAACAAAGATAGGATCTACCTATCAATCTATTGCTATTTATGACCAGGCAGAGGATTCTAATATGGTATTGTGGTGTGTTTCCATTCTCATGTGAGTAAATGTAAGTGTTTAAGCTTTCATCATCAGCCCGGAGACGTCCACTGCTGAACGAAGGCCTCCCCCTTCGACCGCCACACTGTACGACAACCTGCCATTTGCATCCTCCGGTTGCCCGCGACTTTTACAATGTCGTCGGTCCACCTAGTGGGAGGCCTTCCTACGCTGCGTCTTCCGGTTCGCAGTCTCCACTCAAGAACCTTTCTTCCCCATCGGTTATCAGTTCTTCGAGCGATGTTTAAGATTTATACAGCGTTAATTAATTGATTGATTATTAATAAATTTCAATTATTATAATAATAGCCATGTCGGGACACCGGTCGACTTGAAATCGTAAGGTCGCGAGTTCAAAACAAGCCCCCTAACAATGTGCTTTTTATACGGATTTTCATATTACTGGTCTTTCCGTGAAGGAAAATATAGCGAGGAAATCTGAGAAGAAGAAAACGTCCGGAATAGAAATAGCGTATGTGAATCCACTAATCGCCAGCGTGGTGGTTATACCCAATCGATTGGACCTGGGTATGTCCTTAAACTGCAACCAGACCCACCGGAGGACGGGCAGCAGCGTCCTTTTGGTTAACAGTGGTGACCATTCTGCGATCCCCAAGCCGCCTGCCAAGCGTGGGGATTATGGCAACACCCCTCTATAAAGGAAGGCCTATTAAATGAGGGGTTGCCATAATCCCCACGCGCTTGGTACGCGACTTGGGGTTGTTGTTTTTAATAGTTCCTGGCCATGGATACTAGTCCTTCAGCCGAATACATATTTCTTCAGCGCTCCTTCTTTCTGCAGTTAAATGAGTCGTAGTCACAGTCCAAGTCACACACAGTAAGTCACAGTCTAGTCCAATCATGCCCTAGTAAAGTCGTGGCAACTTTACTAGAAGCTTCTTCGGCGTTTTGGAAACAACACGAAAAGACACGTTTCACTACATTATATCACTTGCCCACACTCTTGCTCGTAAATCAGCACGCCACCATTCACTCGAAACGCGTCTTGGGGATCGCAGAATGCTTGCCACGTTAATTGAGAGCGTCGCGGCACGCCCATCTTGATTATGCGTGAACCTTTACGCTATACAATGGAGCGAAGTGCGTCAGTCATGAAGTCATCTACGCTTAGCTCCATTGCATATTCCACTGTCCCACTAAGCGCTTGAACTAATTATTAAATGTCACTGATTCATGTCTTCATTATTGTACTCTTAGCTTTAAATGCCTCAAAGGCTTCATAAAATATATTCTCTGCATCAATCAAGGTGGAATCCTGGTACGATTACATGCCATCCAGTGCGTGACTGAGCCAGTAGTGTTTAGCTAATGTGTTTATTTATTAGTTGTTTGTTTATATTTGCGTATGATTTTTGCTAAAATACATGAGAGGCTTATTTATATTTAAAAACAGGGTCATAATAAATAATAAAGTTAAACCCCATTTAAGTGAAACACTCGGTTAGTTTTTTATACAGGGCCTATTACATACTATTTCCTAATTTTGATGCCTGTGTTCTAAAGTTTTATTTTAAAGCTTTTAACTAGCCCTTTAACAGTCTGCTGGACTTAGGTTTACTCTGGAAAGGCGGTTGAACCATATCCACCACGGGTGTGTATGTGAATGCACGAACGCTGTTGCGGGCTGGTGCATTTACATACCTACGCCAGTCTATTTCTTCTCCGGACATTTTATAAGCAGGTTTTCTCACGATGTTTTGCTTCACCGAAAAGCATGAATCCGTACATAAACTCCAAAAAGCTGGCACGTGGCCGAGATTTGAACCCGCGACCTCACCATTTGAATCGTGATTTGTATCCGTAATGCAAAATTTTATTGAATACGAAAGGTTGGAGAGGCCTATTATTAAAAAATATTTTTTATCATTCGTGGTTTAAAAATGTGGCATGACACTAATTTGCAACAATGATGATATCTAAGTATTTTCAATGAGAAATCGTATGAATGTACGCGTTCTAAGCCTATCTAGCGTAGTATTATTAAATACTGTGAATAGTTATCAGCTATCCATTCCCTTTAGCAGCGTATGAGTCAATTTATTGGATGAACTTTACTTGGTCCCATCGCGACTTGTACTCCTATAAAAGGTCACATACACCATTCTAACACAGTCTCGAGTATTTAATTTCTTAAAATCAACTAGCATTGCTTAAGTTATCTTGTAAACTTCCGTGACGAGAGAGTTACGTTGGATATACATTTCACTTAATTCAGTGTAAGAATTCTATTGATTTTGGTTTAAATTTAAATACATGTAGTGATAGGGCTCTATTGCTGGGTCCACCTGAGGGAAGTACCACCCTTTGTCAGTTATTCAACCGCCAAGCAGTAGTGCGCAAGTATGACTATGTTTTGGTTTGAAGGGCAATGTTAGCAGATAAATTACTGGTCATAAATATATTTCACATCTAATATCTCAGGGTGACAAGCGTAGTGCAGTGCGGCGCCGGATTTTGTTTGCAAGTTCACAATTCTGGCAATGCTACTACTTATTATGGGAAAGGGAGCAACTTACGAGCACGCAAGCGTATCGCTAGTCTCGTCACTCAATTCCATAAAAATTAAAAAACAAAACTGAGGAAATAGCTAGACAAAAGGAGTTGAAATTAGTAGGACCCCACTAATTATAGCAAAAGCTTCTAATTACTAGCAACCCCATAGCAATAAGCAAGGCAGATAATTATATATACTAGGTTGTTAATACGGCCCACGACGAAGCCAAGAAGGTGTTTCCGTTTAGGGTGAAATTATTTCTTTTAGGCAACCTTGGGATGGACCGGAGGAATAAAAGAGGTTAATTCAATTTGTTCGGTGGTGTACGTAATATAATATATATATAAATATAACAAATATAAAAATACTATGTGCAAAAATTGAATGTTCCCTTTTATCTTCAGGCGAGAGAGTACTCGTATATTCAAATGCAAACCTTTTTTTAAAAATGTATTTAACATTTAAAAAAACGCCAAAATGATTTAACCGATTTAAATATGGTTTTACGAGTTATAGTAGTTCCTATAGTTGTATCGAATATTTTTTTGTTTAATTATTTATGTTGGTAATTTTAAGTATCAACTTTTATGATTCGTTAAATCCGTAATTGCAATAAAAACGAAGAATCCTAGCATACACCATACATCTTCATGAAGTAATAATAATGCAATTTCGAACAACAAAGTTATTGTGCGTTGATCTTTAACATTTGTTATAACATAATAACGACAGTCGAGACCTTTACTCATAATATTCTGGCTACAGCGTACTGTTGGCAGAATTATCAAATACAACTACATACTACTGGGCAGCAGAACGCCTTTGTTTACCAAAAAAAAATTGGTACTTGGTAATTTTAAACTATTTAACCCATAGACCGCCACAATCACGAATATGTGACAAGCGCTAGCGGGCCCTGAGTGCCTATACGACATCTATAGATGACAAAAAATATGGCCTGTTTAAACGTAAAAAATGCTTAATTATCGAAAATTGAAAGTACTAAAAAAATAAAGAGGGAAAATAGGTTTTTTTGGTCCTTATGCGTACAGGGCAATTATGCCGTGGCGGTCGAAGGGTTAATTAACTTAAATCACTGTCCCAACATGATTAGAATGCCTATAGACCGATAAAAGATAAGAAAAAAAAAGTTTAAGTCTCAATGCTAATCCCACAGCGGCCAGCGACCAGCCAGCAGCGTACCCAGCATGCTTGGCAGCATTGCTACGTGAAATGGCAATGCGCATGCGTTGGGTTAGATAAACGGCATTTTGATCACACGGTGCATTGAATATGCTCGGATAAAAACGAGCTTATCTGAGATTTTAAAAACGAGCTCCTGTTCTCCACGGGCTCTATGTTCAAATGCCAGTATATTTGACCTACTACTACCTAAACCACAAAAACACATGCAAAACCTTTTAAACGATTAGTCTAGATATTATAATCACCAAGTTTAAAACGGGTTACACATAATGGTAATACTAAGCTGAAAGGTGGTAATTTTACTCATCATTGTAAACAACTTTTACAATAAAAACAACTTAAAAATCATGAAAGCTGTCTTATAGCAAATAACTAATTTCACTCAACGAATTGTGTTTGGGGCCCACAACAAATGAGTAGTGTCAGTTGATTCCATAAAATGTATCTACTTTAAGCAACAACTGTAAAACACCTGTAAATACACAAACAACTAACTATAAAAACTGTATAGTTATTTTTGCAATTTCTGAATAGATCTCGTCGTAAAAGTTAGCGCCGTTGTGGTTAAGACTACTTCCTTTTTTACAAATTCCATTCCTTTACACGTGAACTTAAAACACTTAGTTTTATGGTGAATTTTCCACGATAAAAATTCCAAGTAAGTAAGTTCGTATAGGCTGAGTGGCCAGCCCTAGTGTCAGAGTTAATGTGCCGCCCGAAGGCCTCTGACATGTCATTCCAAGTCATTTCAATTTATTTAGTTTATTGTTACACAAAACAGAATACAGTCAATAATTTTGAAAATTATTGACATCAATTTAAAAAAAACTTATTAATTTCTACGAGTACACACTTGTTTACCAGTCCCAATATTCACACTATCTAGAGTCTAGATAGTAATAGGTCTAGATTCTAGACCTATTCATGTGTTGGTGTGTTAGATTCCAAGCATGTCTTCAAGCCACATATATTTAATTTGACATTTAGGTTATACCGCGACACCCTGTAATTTGCGATTACTCGCCTTTGATAGAACATCAGTCTAACAAGCTTAGATACAATGTAAGTTGATATTTTATAGGTGTGGTAAGTACCTTGTATTCGTCATGAGCACCAGAGGCAAATATGATATGTGATAATATGATATACACAAATCTCGCACCCAAGACTGTAAGTATTAGTAGAAAAAAAATATCTTGTTCGAACTCCAAACCTTGTGATTAGTTTGGGATTCACAGATGAAAGGAGAATGAGCAAATTGGGCCAAAATTAGCAAAAGTCTGCCTCAGGGTTGAAACAAAGGGTCATGAAAGGCTTTTAAAAATGCCATGAACCGTAAAAATGCAAGCTGCAGAAAGTGAAATATTGTTACAATCTACGGCATAATCAGCTTATAATATTTCACTGCTAGACATAGCTCTCTCACAAAGGACGTCATTTTGCCTGACCTTTGGCTTTTCGCTACCAGTTACTGCCCGTTGGCTTATGAATATCGTCACACCATCAAATATCAGGGCGTCATACTTAATATGTATTTAATTAACTTAAATAAATATCTCAGTAGATGTGCGTTAGTAAAGAGGCATCTGTGAATTTTAGCATCAATGGATATTAGTGTCAAGCCTGAAAGCATTTCAACCATTTCAACAATTCAGATCCAAACTAAGATTGATCTATTTACATAATTTATTTAACTATGTGTTTAACAGTTTATATTTCTACCGATGTAAGACTGACGTTCTTCAACCAATACTACCACATTAAAATTATTTTATTTTATTTTATTCTTTATTGCCATCAAAAATATATAAATGTGCCAAAGGAGGACTTAATGCTAAAGCATTTTCTACCAGTCATCCCCGCGGTTAAAGAGATGATTATATCACGAGTAAGACTACATAAAAACTTTACTTTGCTATATACCAAACCAAACTCGACTCCTTTACTTAGAGCGAATTTTAAAGCTTAGTAACATGATACAAATCTCTCAGATACAAATTTTACCACATTAAACCAATTGCTGGCATTCCCACATGATCTCTATACATAACTCAATAGATTATAATTATGTTCTGCGATGTTTCAAGGGCGTGTGCTTACCTGAATAGTAGGCTGTATAAAACAATAGGAGTGAGGCAACTGTCGTGTTGCGAACAATGGTTCCCAGGTTCTGGAAGGTAATGCAACGACGAGCGGCTGGATTTGTCTTGTTTTGATAATTAATAAGGGTAAACTAACTCTCAGACGTGAAGGTTAGAGGGAAGATTTACTTAAATCATTAAAAGTTTAAAGTAAGGCAGGGTTACATAATCATCAAAGAACCAAAGTTACCGACATAGCTCGCAAGGTTTGCAAGTTGACGTGGCAATGGGCAGGCCACATCGCTCGAAGAACTGACAACCGATGGGGAAGAAAGGTTCTTGAGTGGCGACCGCGAACCGGAAGACGCAGCGTAGGAAGGCCTCCCACTAGGTGGACCGACGACATTGTATAAGTCGCGGGCAACCGGTGGATGCAAATGGCAGGTTGTCGTACAGTGTGGCGGTCTAAGGGGGAGGCCTTCGTTCAGCAGTGGACGTCTCCGGGCTGATGATGATGATAATGGCATAATCATGATTATCATCATCCACCTGGAGACGTCCTTTGCTAAACGAAGGCCTCCCCCTTAGACTGCCATACTACAAAAACCTGCCATATGCATCCACCCGCGACTTTTACAATGTCGTCGGTCTACTATGGGAAGACTACGCTGCGTCTTCCGGTACGTGGTCGCCACTCAAGAACCTTACTTCTCCATCGGTTATCAGTTCTCCGAGTGAGGCAGGGTTACGCGTGTCGGTATTTCTAAGTGGAAAGGAAGTCATCGTATTTATCATGTTCATGTTGTTGTGAAAAAATTTCAATACATGGCCTGAAATTGGCGAAAAAAACTAGTTGTTTCTGAGTTTGATGGGAAAATGGTTTCACTGAATTGTGACACATACGGTGGAGTGGAGGAGAATGTACATTACAGGTACATTCATCCTCCTGGTGGATCCGTCTCTGTGAGAGACGGGCGCTGGAGGGAGCGTACCATTTGAACAAGCTGTATGTTGGGAGATTCAACAGACTGCTGTCAGAACCCTGCTTTGTCACAGCTCGAAAGCTGGAGTTTTGTGCGTCGCCTTAACTGATACTTTTATATTTGAATGTCTACGTCTAATTATTGATAGAAAATATTAAGTGATCCGCTTCGCCACTTTCCTTTTTGTACCTATGTATTTGTATTCGATTTTAACTATAGTTTAAGAAAATGCGATGAGATTGGCATGTATTTTAACATAAGTCTCAAAATAAAGTAGGTAGATAAAAATACCAGTTGTTCCCTATAAAAATGTAACTCACCCTCAACAAAATGAATAAATAAGTAAATATAATATTGGTGGACATTTCACACAGATAAAGAACATCCGATTGTTTTTTCGAGATAACATGATTGGTCTCATAGTGCAAGGTATTCACAATGAGCTCCTTTGGGCTTAGAACACCACAAGCCGTGAAAAAGTAACATAATTGGTCAAACCAAGTCATTTACCCAACTTTAAACAAATTACAAATAGCTATCTATAGAAGTATGTTCATGTATTATAATGGGAACATAAATATTGTTAGCATGTGTTGCGTGATGACCTTTAAATCTATCTCGATTCCTTATGTTTTTTCCGAACTGCTTGAATCTATTTTTCTTAAAAAACTGGTCCCAACAAATGACTAGAATATCTTCTGCCGACATCTAATACGTTTTGTTGCTTAAAAATACATGATGTGATCTTTTCACTTTATCACCACTGACGTTTCGAGGACTTATTCACTGTGCTATGTTGAAACCTAGTATAGTTTATTATCTTTGGTTGAAACTCAAAGTTTTATTTGGCCTCCCATTTTTCCATAAGCGTCTCGTCCACAAATTTTAAGGGTTTTGTACCCAAAAAAGGTATTTATTACAAATTATTAATTTATCTTATTATTATTTTATTTATTATTATTAATTCATATGATTATTATTTATCATCCTTACTATTAAATTCAACAAGTATTCAAGTATTAAATGGACCTGGTCCTCTTGGTTAACGGTGGTGACCATTCTGCGATCCCCAAGCCGCCTGCCAAGCGTGGGGATTATGGCAACACAATATAAAGGGGGAGGCCTTCGTCCAGCAGTGGACGTTTTTTGGCTGACGACGACTATTAAATTCATTATCACACTTACTAGGCAATATTACATCTGTACTTCCTCTTTCATATTTATCTTTGTTAAAAAGTAGTATAAAGATATATTGTACGAGTATATCATATTTTTTGTTTTGTTTTAAATTGATGTATTATTTATGTTAAAATGTTATATAGATATAACTCTACTGATGAATAAGTGAAGAAATATGTATAACGACTATTAATAAAAATACAAGCCCATTCTAATATCTATCTTGAATTCCAAAACCAGTATAAAGCCGGATCTAATCAAGTTTTAATTCCAACAAATTCACTTAGGTATATAATTTTAGTATTCTTTTTTCAAGTGAAATAAAACATCTGTGATAACTATAGCATGGGTAGTAAGGTACTTTCTACTACACGACTAGTTACTATACTCTAGAGGTAGAATCAGACGGTACATTGCGTCGAAGCAACCTTCCCCCTTTTTGGGGGAAAAAACTAAATAAAAAAAGGTGAGGATAAAAACAAACAATCTTTATATTGCACTGGTTCTCAATATGGTAGTTTATAGGCTGGCGTGACGCTTTCCACCAGGCACGCCTAGCTCGTCTATCGTCGTTATCCATTCCAATATAAAACCTAAGTACAGGTTTTTTTACAACACGTTGTGTCGCAAGGTGTACTGTTCGAAGAACTAATAGTTCACTGGATTCGAATTATTATTAGTAATTGGTCCTCGAAAATGTAAAAATTTTTGGATAGCCACAAATGAATTTCACATGAATGTGGTTTAATTAATCCACCGTACCACCACCGTCTTTGAGATGTGATGCAAGAAAATTGATTATGTTATTTAATTAATCAATGTTGCAATAGCATTATATTGGCATTTAAATAATTGATTATGCATTATTTATGGTGAACAATGTAATGGTGTGTTTGATTAGGCTCGGTATGTCACTCAGTCAATACAGCTACGGCTCTAGCTGGAAGCTCTGACAAATAGTAGTTTATAGACTGGGCTTTCTAATTAGAAAACAATTTGATTTTGCAAATGTACAAAAAAGACAAAAAGCCGAGAGAGTCTAATGAGAATACGTGTGACTTGAAATTATAAATTAGTAGGTTCAAATTCCAGGTATGTCTGCCAATGAGCTTTTTGGAAGTTTGGAGTGTATATAATATAAAATATATATCATCGGACAAGTAAAACATCGTGAGAAAACCTGTATAACGGAAAGAAATTCAATTGCGTTTCTGAATCCATCTACCCGCTACTGGGCCAGCGTGGTGGACGTAGCCTAATTGTCTTGCAAAGGTACAGGTCTAGCAGTTGACTAAGGCTGATTATGTAGATGACAAACAAACAGCACTTTACTTACCTACTACTTACGCGAACACACTCGGAAAGAACAGATTTGATTCCTAGTAACAATTAAGATATTCTGTTATCCATAATAGGCGAGTGGCCTAATGTTTAATTTATGATAAATAACAGGCTTAGTGATGAATATAACTAAATACATTACACATACTGAAAAAATAAATTGTATTGGCTGATAAATCTCTGAGATATGAGCGTTTAAAGTTTTAGGTGGGAATAGAGAGGGGATGCTCTATCCCTTTCTCGCAAAGCACGTGTTAGTATAGCATTTGTATGCCGCGCCTGAGGCTTGACGTCATAACTCAGTATAGCGAGCTCTCTGTTTAGCTTGAAATTAAAATACTTAGAACTTATTTATTTTTGAATTATTTTACATTTTGTTTTCGCTGATAGGCTCTATCGATGATCAGCTTTTTTATGACTTAATAAAAAAAAATGTAGTCATCATGCCTCTTATAGCGATATATTTAATATTAGACCTGGGTATGTCCTAAAACTGCACCCAGAACCACCGGAGGACGGGCAGCAGCGTCCTCTCGGTTAACGGTGGTAACACTCTGCGATCCCCAAGCCGCCAGCTAAACGTGAGGATTATGGCAACCCCTCCCTTTTAAGGGGGAGGCTTTCGTCCAGTAGTGGACGTGATCTGGCTGTTGATGATTTAATATTAGGAATAGTGAAAATCGTCTCTAATAAATACACACCTCATTTAAATAATAATGGGACACCTCATTGTATACGCCGATTCAGCCAATGTGAACGAATGTTGAGTGCTATGGGAAACAAAATAGCCTTTGGTGTGCAAGCATGGTAAGTAATTGCGAACCCTTCAAATGGATGCGATCTTTGTCAATACAAGCGTAGTTGTTTCGTAAGATTCGTGTTTACTTTAGCACCTAGTTGTATATAAACACTTATAGTGTAGGGTATCCCATACATTTTATCGAAGATGAACGACATTTTTCTATGAATCTAGTTGTAGTTTTGCGATTCCAGGGTTGACTCTAGCAATGATGAGTATACCTCCTTTCGGTTAAGTAATACCGATATTTGTAGCCCTGTAAATGTTGTAGATGATCGAGGAATTTCCTGGGGTCACTTAGAAAGACACATTTACATTTACAAAAAAAAAAACAATCACAAAATATTATTAAAAACTTGTAGTAAAAATAAAATGTATCATTTAAAATGTTACACGTCTTTTCTGACTCAGGTTAAAAAAAACGAGCCCACGAGCAAAAAAATATAGGTACCCAAGAAAATCATCGTTACCCACGACAATTAACAATCTTTTATTTTACTTGAAAAAACTAATTCTAACGAGTCAAATATTTGTCTTCTTTTTTTTTTTAATGCCACATTCATCCTTATTGATTCACACTTCAATAAAAATTTACTGCTCTCAAAATCCATAAATTCTTAATTTTGTTCAACAACCCGGACGATTTTTAAAAGAACTCCACTATTAAAGTCTTAGACCTTGACATTTATAAGCCACATGTCTACAACTCTAGTGAATAAATATATTAATTTTAAAATAATATGCATGGGTCAGAGGTTTGATGTGGTTTTAAAAACATTCATACGTTGATCCCAGAGCATCCGGTTTTATGGTAGGCGGTTAATAAAAAAACATCATTCAATTTCGTCGCTATGGTGATGATAACTTTCGACGTCAAGGACATTCTTTACGACCGTAACAGGTATCATTTTGTATTAATTAAGACGATCATAAAACTATTTTTAAGCTGGAAAATACAAAAATGTGAATTCTGTGAAGTGGTCAAGACAAAAATGTGACAGTTTTTTCTTACTTTTTGCATTAGAATCGACACCAATTTGTCGCCTCATTATACATACAGTACAAAATTACATAATTATTATTAGGTACTTATACCTTGAAAGAAGAAGCAGAAAGAAAAATGAAATGGTCTTGTTCAAAAAGTGAACTAATTTAACTTTTTTATGTTTGAATAGTAACGAAGGAACAGGTTCCTTCCTTATGGGAAATGTCATACTCAGATCTCATTACAAAATTGGTTTACACATTACACAATGGTCTTGCTACCTAAACAAAACGTTTAAAAACAATTTTATATGTGTGAGCGTAGCTTTATTTCTTCTGGCTGATGATTTGTGTGATCTGAAGTTGGCCCACCCCAACGGGACAAAGGCATAAATGAGTGCATGTGTAATTCTAATTACCTTATCAATATCAGATGTTATAATTAAGCAACAATTATTATTTTTTAAACCTAATCACAAAATGTAGGTTTAACTATAGATGTTATGTTAACACTAAAACACCTGTCTAAGAACCGCATTGCCGACTAATCACGAGGCTAGTATAGAAAACCATATCTCAATAATTGAATATTATGTTATATAATATATAATTAATTATTATGTCAAACCGTTTTGACGATAATGGGAGATTTTCTGACGCCAACAAAAAAAAATTGTTACTATAAATCCGATAGAAAGCGACGAAGAGACATGGCCCTGAACAGTTTCACTATCTAGTCTGTGGTTCTAAAGATTTTTAACGAATGAAGCAAATTAAAAAGGTCAAAAAATATATAGTAACCTTATTTCATTTAAATCAGATCTGTCATGCGTTGTTTGTGGTTATTGTTTGTCTAACAAAGTATTTGCCCATTCGTCGTCGTCAGCCATAAAACGTCCACTGCTGGACGAAGGCCTCCCCCTTTATAGAGGGGTGTTGCCATAATCCCCACGCTTGGCAGGCGGCTTGGGGATCGCAGAATGCCCATAGTATTTCTTAAGTTTTAGTTATTGCACGCGTATTAGTAAGTGCACCTTGCCAAATAATTAGTTAATTACTATCAATAAACATAACTATCAACAAAAAATAATAACAATAACGTAACGTAACAATAACAATTTATTGGAATTTCAACAAAATTATACAAGAAAACTTGTAAAGGCACTTCACCAACGAAGTAAGGGCGAGTGAACGGTTTTTTCACAAGAAAAATGACGAAAAATAGTGGGCCATATCTCGCCAGCGCGGCCTATCGTTTGGCTGTAGAACTGCGTTCTGACAGCTGTCAGAAAACTTCCCATTGATAGCATCTGTTTTTGCACACACAACCTTCTCAGTTCCGTCGTGGGTAAAAATACTTTACTAAGTTTTTATTCAATATTAGACTATTACTAGACGATTACATTAAGAATGCTTACAATTAAATCAGAATAAAAATCACAATCGCAAAATGTTTACCAAAAAAAAACCAGCTAGTAAATTGCAAAATAACTCACCTCATTAGCAGTTTTTACCAAAACATCATTTACGAATTCAAATTTCCATTCCTCAAGAGCATACCTGATTCACGCATGCCATGGCCTTTGCCCGGTATGGCATTTACACTTTTTAGTGGGCAATGGAGTAGCAATCAGTTTAAATCACTTGTGGCTAACATTTTGGCGCTGTGTTGCAATGTCTCTGATGATATTGATGATTTTATGAGCGCTGTGAGAAACGTGGAAATTTACGTTGATATTTTTATGTTTGCGCGAATATTCGTGGGCGTGGTGGTAATGGGCATTACAAGGTTTGATGGGTTTAATATTGTGATCGATAGTAAATTTTATCTATGTTTTTAAATGCTGCGATGCGACGATAGGTTTAACCTATGTTTATGTGGAGAATATTTAACTCACTAATATAATTATCATAGCCTTTATAAAAAAATATTCCAGTTCGTAATGCGTATCAACATCGCGGGTCTAATATGACTAGATTAGCACATAGCACAGTTTCGGAGAGAAGCTAATACCCAGCAGTGGGTTTTTCTTTAAAATTAGGTATTATTTTTGATTATATACGAAAGAGAGAGCTAGCTCCTCCAAGGGTATTATCTATATTTATAAAAGTCAATTGCGTGCTTTTAGCTCGCGAAAACTCGAAAATGGTTAGAACGATTCCAAATTTTTTTTGTTTTATTCTCCTCAATACTGGGGTGCTTTACAATTTTTTTTCGGTGGTACGAGGTTCACCGGCTCATCTAGTATTTATTGTAGAAAAGTTACAAGACGAACGGGACGCTCTCCTGATGGTAAGAGATAACGCCTCTCCGTGACAAATTGCAGTGATATCAAAAATAAAGACCAGGGTTTCACTGCTCATTATTTTAGATATATTCGATGGTAAGTCTTATTAGCTCTGTCATCTGCCATACTGTAGAAACTGCAGCTTGAATATTTACCTGAAACAAAAATATAAATTTTGTAAGTTTTATGACAATTTTATAGTAGAATTTTGTAAGATATAAAACGTAAACGCATGTGCAGATTTTTTGGTGTTTTTTTTAAATTAACTAACATGTGAATAGGTGTATAGGTGTGTGGTTCCATAAATTGGGGTATTCTCGATTGACCACCAATTTCTTGAGAACCCATGAAAAGAGCACTTAGCATATTCCCAAAATAGCACCAATAAAAATTTTTACTTGGCTCTATAATGGGAACAAAAAATAAATTTGATTTTATTCCCCTTTGAGCACGTATGGTAACACAGCTTCTAGTGATGGGACACTAACAAAACTTTGCAGTTTTATATTAACTATACTATACTACACTATAACATATTTTCACAAATTGGTAATGTATTTAGATAGATTTAATCTAATAACTTTAAACGAGCAATTCTTGTAAATATATATAAATTTATTTCGTGTATCTCGAAAACGGTTCTAACGTTTTGCATGAAGTTTAGTGTGAAAAAGATTTTGCTTTTTAAGTTTACCCTTAGAGTTATATTGCTTGTAAAAAAGAAAATACCGAGCGCAGTTCATACTTCACAATATATTTATATAGCATTATAAATAAAAAAGACTGAGATGTGTTTGTGTTTCCTTGTTCTCACTAAACACCGTAACGTCTCAACGGATTGTAAAAAAAAAGAAAGAAGAAGAAGAAAACGAGTAGAACAAGAAAAAGAAGTGTCGTATAAATAAGTATTTTATTAGTTATCTGGTTCTCATAGTACAAGCTTTACTTTGTTTAGGGCTAGATGGCGCTGTGTGGAATTTCCACCTTTATTTATTTGTATAATTATTTATAAATTAAACGTAATTGTGTTCATTTTCTTAGGAACGTAAACTTTACACATAGAGAGGTAAGTATTTATTAACTGGAATGTTTGTGTGCACGTCAAGTAGTTTTGTAAATTCTTCTTATGTAATTGCTTATAATGGAACTCCAGTTAGTTAAATGTCTTAATTGATCTAGCCTTCTAGCATGCCGGCTAAATGAAGCCTTATTATTCGTGATTCATTAACAGGTGAGTACTTATATCCATCCATTCATACAAGTTAATAATTATTATTATATGTGTACATTGTATATATTTTTTTAATATATTTTTTTACTTTACAAATTTCATATATTGTGTATCGTACATTTTATGTCTTATAGAGATAATTTACAAAGTATTTATTTGAATATATTTCGTAACACACATAAGTCTTATTAATTGATTATGTACAATTAGGAGGACGTCATGCTATACTCTACGTCATACCCCTGTAAAATGGTTAGGTATAGTTTTCAGGCGTGCATAAACATTTGCAGAAATACTACAAAAAACACAGTATAGGATCTGTAAGAAATAAATAAGTATAAAATTAATCAAAATTATTATCTGCATGTGTACCTAATGTCATTATGAATAATAAATAAATAAATAATAAATATTGGTGGACATTTCACAAAGCCCCATCTAGCCCCAAACTAAAAAAAGCATGCACCTACTATGGGAACCAGGTAACCAATAAAACACTTATATACTTATTGTTTGTAAATGAATACCTACTTATATAATACATACAACACCCAGACACTGACACAAATATTATATTTTCGCCACATAAATGTTTGCCCTGGGTGGGGATCGAACCCACGCCCTACAGCTCTGAAGGCAGACATGCTACCAACTGAGCTATAATTGTTATGCCTTAATCTTACCTTAATAAGGTACTAACAAAAAATTTATACTGTTAAGTAGTTGGTGGCACTTTGAAACTTTATTTTTTAAACAGGCGTTATTTCAATTATGCCAAAAGTTTGTGTATTTCAAAATTTAAACGAAATCAAAGTGATTGTGTAAATATAGAGATATCTAGGTCATAGTTCGGGATGAACAGCTAAATAAAAATTTCAATTCCTTTAAATTTTAGCTGGATAATGATCAAACTAATTAATTACAAACAACGCTCCATTTTATTAAGTCCAGTCTAGACGCAGTTTACATAACAAACGTCTCATATTAAAGTTTTTGGAAAGTTTAAGCTTAACAAACACATTATCAACACCCACATTTATAGTAACGAACTTTCAACTGTCATACGTTAGAAGTGGGTAAAGTTGCATCTTCGCTAGCAATTCAAATCGATTGCACAACAGCACAAATATCGAATACAATAGTAACTTATTGACATGCCTTTCTATGCACAGATCACAATGTGCTCGTAGCGAGTAAATAGGTACATCAGAAGGATAACTTGATACTGTTTTGGGCGAAAATATAATAAAATCTCGGAATTAAAGATAGTAATGTGAAGACTTGGTTAATGGTATGAAATATTGACTAAGACCTTTGTAGAGAAAATAAATACAAGTAGGAAATAGTGCGTGCAATTGCCTCTTGGTCCCATTATTTAGATAAACCTTTATTTTGACCAATTTCAACTAATGCCATTAAAAAATATTTATCTAATCTAAGTCTTATATTTGAAGTATCTGATAAGCGTGCGTGCGTGTGTAGCGTACTCTGCCTATGCCTCTCCCTTACTTAATAGCTAGTGTCTTTTGAATTGCAGTAAGAAGTTGTACGTTTTTTTATTTAGAGAAAAAGTACGATCAGGGCTGGTTCGATGATTAATCTATTAGAAAGTTGTGCTGTCTGATCCTGTGCGTAAAATCATACAAGTCAAATCTGTAACATGATATTTATAACGCCGCCCCTGTAAATTAAATCCTGCATCCGTCCCTGTATATAGGTATTTGATGATCATAACCGTCGTCTCAATGCGGGAGCTGCGTGTGCACCAAATGTCAGAATCGAAAGCTGTTGCAATTCGTAGCTGGTTGACTTTTAGTTAGTACTTGACAAATCATGAAGTCATTTCTATGACAGTAGCTGTAGCGCTCGTGGCGTAGCTTGTCTATGTGATTCTAAACGATCACCGATGTTAAACAACGGACGGTCCGGTCAGTCTTTGGATGGGTGACCGTGAGTGGCATTTATTTCTGAGCGCTACCGTGGGTCGGATGACACGTGAAATTGTTGGCCCCGGTTGTTTGTTCTAGTTTCTATAACAACAACCGTCAGCCATGTCAGTGGCCTTCGGGTGCACATTAACTCTGACACTAGGGCTGGCCACTCAGCCTATACGAACTTACTTAGTTTTCTATGTTTTATATCTTTTTGTTGTTACATCTTCTGACTCTTCTACGTATAATACCGTTTTTATGAATTTGTAAAACAGACAAAAATATTGTAAAATAGGTGTCTTGTGTGAGGACCTCCTAATTTTTTTAATTTATCTTATTTTGTTAAAATTTATGATACTGTAAGATATATCTATCACAATTCAAAAGATACAGAACATTATTAGGTTGGACTAAAATACAGACAAACAAACGATGTATGCTGAGTAGTTGGTCCCTTCGATAACTTTCTGATTCAAAACGTCAAAAGGTATATCGGGTCTATTTTGGACTAAAACGCAGTCACTATCTCCTCTCTACTTAACTTTTTTTTAATGATAATTTAAAAAAGCCATGCGTCTTGTGTTTCTTAACATGTGATTATTACCAAGTACTCGCTATGTCAACAGACAATGTTACGATAGGTTGTTTGGCCATATGGTTTCCTTTTGTGACATAAATGTTTGTTTTTTATCTGTAACATTTGTTAAGAAAACATTTCGTGATTTAAACACAATATATAATTGTTTCCTTGGATCTGGGTATGTCCATATGGGTATACTACAACCAGAACGACCGGAGGACGGGCAGCAACGTTCTCTTGGCTAACGGTGCTGAGCTTTCTGCGATCCCCAAGCCACCTGCCAAGCGTGGGGATTATGGCAACACCCCTCTATTAAGAGAGAGGACTTCGTCCAGCAGTGGACGTTTTAAGGCTGACGACATAATTGTTTATCGTCGTCGTGAGCCATAAGACGACCACTGCTGGACGAAGGCCTCCCAATAGAGGCGTGTTGCCATAATCCCCACGCTTGGCAGGCGGCTTGGAGATCACTGTATGCTCACCACCGTTAACCAAGAGGACGCTGCTGCTGGAATTGTTTATCACCAGGACTTAATTGTGTACAAAATAATTTAATTTAATTTTTAAAAAAGTCGATGAAAATGTATGCGTGATTAAGATGATAATAATAATGGACATAATGTTGACGAGTAAAGTCTTGATGAGCCGTATTTACTGTCTTTAATTTTGTTTTGATTCATGTATTATTTGAAAATAAATTATTTTCAAAACGGCCGAACGGATTCGGATAATTTGTTATCGAGGTACCTTATCCTTTATAATAACACATATTTTTTTATACAATCAAGTGACGAGACGAGCAAGAAGTTCGCCTGGTAGTAAGCGTCAGGCCTGCCACTGACAGTGCTAGAATTGTGAACTTGCGAACACAATCCTGCTGCGCACTGCACTGCGCTCGTCACCCTGAGATATTATATGTTAAATCTCTTCATACCCAGTAACAGACCAGTTCCCTTCAAACCAGATTACAGTAATTCGTGCACACTACTGCTTGGTGGTTGAATAACTGGCAAAGGTGTGGGTGGTGCTTTCCCAGGCGGACTCTGTAGTAGAGTCCTACCACTACAAAAAATACTGCATAGATAAACTAATACGTAGATTACTTTTCATCCCAAAAAACGAGGATGAAACCGCAGGAAACTGGCCTTGTTAATTTTTATAGCTTAAACTAAAAGTCGTAGTTAATGTACGAAACAGAAAATGAAAATGAAATAAGATAATTTTATTTAGCTTTTTGATTTAATTATTATGCCGCTGTTAGCGAATGGACTGTAGCATCTATTTGTCAAACTGAAATTAACACATTCATTTTATAATTTTTTGTAGTTATTTTTAATATTATAATAAATAATAAAATAGTAAAATAAATTATACAGTAGATATATATTTTATTAAAGTAGATTATTTAAAAAAACTAGCTACTTATTATCATTAGCCCCGATAGTATGTTTTGTTACCTACATTCTAAAAGTTACTTGCATAATAATATTAACTTTTATGACCGTTTTTGTTACAAGTTAACAATACTATGCGAATTATGCATCTTACAGTTTTAACAGAGAACTGTTAATAATTTTAATGCTTTAGATGTTTTAACCCTTTTATGGAAGGTGTAGGTAGTTATAATTTGAACAGTTAAAAAACTACTTGTACTTGTGTTTACGTAAGTAAGTACTTAATCAATTTAATTATGTATTGTAGAAAAAATAAATACCATCAGCCAAATGTATGTACTGGCATTTATTTCGTGATTTCAAGTTTGGTCTTATAGTAAAAGTTGAACACAATGGTGAGTACAATAACCTCCTACTGGCATACCACCACCGTTTCGTGTAATCCTGTTGTGATACGCACGAGCATGGTTTATAAAGAAAGTTATTTAAGTGGGTGTTTATCTATTTAAAAGTTGGGCTTAGAACTGCAACTTCAATTGGAACTGGATTATCAACATCCATCATCTTTCAATACTACTATATCCATAGTTCACCTACACAAAGCAACATGCTTTTTTACCGTAGATTAAACTACAGTTACTTCAGTATTCTTGAATAACCTACACAATAGATTATATTCATCAGCATACTAGCTTATTTCCCACAGTGACACAGAGCTTTCACTCTCGTGATCGACTGCTAAGATGAGTTCTATCAGCGACCGATCGTTCCGTGCCTCATCCAGACGTAACAATGTCTTTACCAGAGGAAATTTCTCTTTGGACTATCGGAAACATCTCAAAGAATCAAATATTTTTTGACGATACCCTTGGAGGATCTAGCTTTCTCTCTCCCTACCTACGCGTTAATGTTAGTATTTTTTTTTAGTGTTCGGCGTGCCACTATATTGCCACTTTATGTATTCTGCCATTGTCAAACAATTAAGCATTTACAAAATTTCTAATAGTATTATGACAAATAAGTCTTAGTAACAGTCAAAGTCATACAAAGAAAGACAAAGTCAAGGCAAAGTCATGCCTTAGTAAAATAGATTTATATGTTACTTATCTGTGCCTCTTGGTATTTTGTTTATGCTTAAGAATCCTGTTTTCTTTCGGTTTATAATTTATATACATTAAAGTATTTCCCTGCTGACAAATTAAAAATGTTAGCTAAATTTGACAAAATGCTGCAAAGAATACGATGATGAAAAAGAGAAGATTATGGAAGAAATCTTTTAAAAATTAAAGTTATAAATATTGAAAAAACATAATAGATAGATTAAGTTTAGTGATGAATACAGAGGTTAAAGATAGTTGAAAGCTTCGTAACTAATATGCATATGATTCGTCAGTTCAAGACAATTCAAGCTTTAAATTAAAAGCTTTATAATGTTAAAGTCTAACCTACTCACAGTAACCTGTAATCTCAAGCTTGATTGACGTTGACGCGTGAGAAGATGTCAGCAACACAATAAATTACTTATTTATTACAATTCACCTATTGAAACCACAAAAAACTGCAGGTGAAGGTCGGTTCCATCGTAAATTTGTGATTCGGTATGACACATGAATTAAATAACAAATTGGTTATATAGTACGCAAGAATGCATAAAGTTATGTCATATTATTGTAATTTATAAAATCGTGTTTCATAATATTTATAACTTGTAAATTTTGACGATTGTGAATGTACGCTAACGTTCCGTAACTATAGTTTAACGGATTATTACTGTTTGTTTATTTACTTTCTTTTTATTATTATTGCATATTGTGTCTTAATATTTTCAAGTTTATATTTTCTGTGGACTTGCTGTTTTCTGATTACAATAGAAAAAAATATACTTTATTTAAAGTTTATGAATAAGTAAGTATCGGTATTAGTCGTTTTTTCATAGAATTGGCGTAGTACCTATACTGCACCCATGCAGCCTACGCAATTTATTATATTTCAACATACTTTACAAAAGATCAAAATTTATAAAAATAAATGACCATACAGTTGGCATTTGATGAACATTATAATTATGTTTACGCCCACGGTATTTTTAAAATTTATTTATTTGGATCCTTGCTAATATATTAAGATAGACAAAAACACAGCACAATGTTTATCAAACTTTTTTTTTTTTTAATCATCTTGTTTTAAACTAAGTAAATAAGATCTACCAAATTTCGTCCACATTTCAAAATCGGGAAATTTAAACATTAATCGGTGTCGCTTCTAGAAAGCATTAATGAAACATTTTTTGTTTTGATTTAAAACATTTCTCAAATTTTATTCCAAACATATATTATGCTGACTTCTTTACGATAAAAGCGGAAAATATTATCAGTATCATTGTGTGTGTTATCTTATGTTTGTATGGTAACTTCAAAGTTACAAACGCTTAAATTTTCACCTCACTACGGTTTTCCCAACGGCCATGAAAAGCTTACGAATTTATTGCACTTAGCACTTCCAGACACGTGATAATCGTTTTTTTCCGAAGTCAGGGTTAAGAGTTTATTAAGTTAGCTGAAGAAGTTAACGGATGTCCATTTTATTTGTAGAATGGCATGTGTAAGGTCAAATGTCAAATGGTACAGATGACATTATGTCAAAGGTGACTTAGATTAATTAATGACCAGTTTTAAAGACGTGTTCAATGTAAATCAGTTTTTTTTGCCGTAATTTATATTTTATTTTAGCTGCTGGTGGCTAAAATAGTAATTAGGGCTGCAGGATAAGGAACCACCTGAAAATGCGCACCGTGTCAAAGATGGCTGCCGTTTCGATCTGATCCTTGACCCTACCGTCTAGTGGCGGACTTTTTATAATTTTATGGAATATATTATAATAATATTATATAATCTTATCATCATCAGCCTGGAGACGCCCCTGCTGAACGAAGGATGTAACCTTATAATTATTATTTATTTATTATTATTATGCACATATTTATTTAATATCTTAGATTTTTAAGTTTTACAATATAGTTACAAAAAATACAAATTATAAAAAAAAAACTATTTTTATTATTTTTATTTTATTTAATATATTTTATGGATTTGATCATGTTTATTAATAAAAAATAGAACTTACTAGTTATTATTATAATTTTTATTTTATTTAATATATTTTATGGATTTGATCATGTTTATTAATAAAAAATAGAACTTACTATTAACAAATAATATATTCTAATAATCTAGTTTGTACAGTGATTTATTTAGGTCGGCATCTTTGCTTGAAATGTTTTAAACATTTTATGTTATTTATTTGCTAAAAGTTGTATGTTTTGATTTTAGAAACTAGATAAGTGTCATTTATTATTTTGAATGATACTTTTACCTTATAAAATATAATTATCACATGTTTATGCAGAATTGATTGCAAGATAAAATAAAGTATAAATACACTATTACTCCCTATATCTCACTCCGTGATCCAATAGAACGACTATTCGATCACGGATCTGAAAAAATAAATATTTATCGACCATACATAATTATTTAATTATATTGTTTAGTCGAGGAGTCAGGTAACTGGAATGCTGGCGTATATTTTGGTCAAAAACTTAGCATTGCCATCCAACGTGGCAATGCCGCCAGCATTCTGGCCACCTTTCCATCATCTACGGGGCTTTTAGTTTAAATTTTAAGTTTTGTATTTTTATTATGTAGGGTTTGTTTTTACTAGGTAGGTTTTATTTAGTTGTTAGTTAGTTATAATTTAATTTTAGTGTATAATTGTATTTTATTTGTAAATAAACTTATCCATTATATTATAATTATACATAATATTCTCTTCTTTTATTTTATTAGTCAAGCGTCCAGGATAATGTAAGTAAAGGAATTTGTTATACACACGTATACGTACAAGTCATTATTAGGTATTAGATAAACTTTCCCATATTTTTTTCATTTTGTACATATGGTCACAATATATTATTCTCTTTTAAAGAAATTATAATAATAAATTAATTTCGGTGACCTCATTCAAACAAAGCAAAGTAAAATTGAAAATCCATCCAAATTAAGCATACCTTGTATACTATGAGAACGAGATAGCCGATGGAATAAGTACATAAAAAAATACTTTTCGTTATAAAAGTATTCAGTGTTAGTAAACTTGTCACTTAAATGTTGGACCTGGGTGGGAACCGAGCAAGGCAGTCTGTTCCTACGGAGCGAGCGAATGGTCTATCATCTATTATTTTTTTTGTATTGTATGTAGAATATACCTGCGTTTAACTTCCAACTCACTTGATAAAAAGTACTTGGTACATTAATATTGGGTGATAATTTTTACACAGTGCCATCTAGCCCCCAAGTAAGCAAAGCTTGGTCTATGGGAACCAGGTAGCTGATAGAAAACGATGTCTTGGCCGAAGATGGAGCACATTATTGATTGTGACAGATATTCTAAGTAATCCTTTTAGTATTGTCCTCGGTAGCTGTTTGCTGACCCCAGGCTTGACCACTGAGTGTTTGCAGAAGTACTTGTGTTATTTACCATCAGTTCACATTACATACGAATTTTGTAAGAGTCACAACTAGACTCCTAGCGGTTTCGAAACTTGACGACGCGTTAAACAAATACATTTATTTAAATATTGAGTAAAATTGGACGGAACCCCTTATAACAGTAGTGTGTGGTAGGAGTCCGCCAGGGGGAGTATACACCTTTGCCAGTTTCAATTAGGTGTAGTATAGTTATTTATAAATCATTATACTTAAGTATAGATTGTGTCAGTGCGTGTAGTGAAGCTAAGTATCGATACAAACATCTTAGTTTTTCGATACTTATTGTCCAAACTATTATGTATACTTATGAAATAAAAAAAAAAAAAAAAAAAAAAAAAAAAAAAAAAAAAAAAAATTATTCAATTGCCAAGCAGTAGTGCGCAAGCATTACTGTGTTTCGGTTTGAAGGGCAATGTTACCAAAGAAATTCCTAACTGTAACCTATTATTACTCTGACACTGTACTGTAACAATAAAAAACATTCTAAAGTCGAATTCGTAAAATTTACAAATTGTTGAAATCTTCAAAATAACTGTATTTAGCGAGGACCACGCTTCGACTTGGTTGTTTCTGAAATTGTATTTACTAATCATAGAGCTACAATAAATAATAGGTATGATGAGTTATTGTAGGTCTTGACTTGGCAAATCGATAATAACAGTATAACGGTGCTAGCAAGAAACTTTTAGATCTTCATTTTGACGTTTCAAACCGACGAAATTACTGAGATTAAAGCAAACTAGACCTGGGTATGTCCTAAAAGAGACTGAGAGCGGATCAGCGTCCTCTCGATTAATGGTGGTGAGCATTCTGCGATCTCCAAGCCACCTGCCTAGCGTGGGGATTATGGTAACCCCTCCCTATAAAGGGGGAGGCTTTCGTCCAGCAGTGGATGTCTTCCGGCTGTTGGTGTGATGTGATGTGACGTAACAGCCGAGTTTAATATTTTATTATTTTGCTAGATGTAAGAAATGAGTTGTAATAAATCGTAACATTAGTTTACTTAGAAATCATGACGGTCTTCTTTTTGACAGTCTTCAGTCATCTAACTTTTATTTAGAGGTACTTTTTTTTAGTAGATTTTGACGGGTCTGAGATTAGTAAATTACAAAATTAGCAAAGTGCACTGATTGTTTTATTGAAACAAAAACGCATGTTTGACTTTGTATTACCAAAAATCTATTTTCCTCTAATTTATGCTAATTGGACGTATAGGACGTATTGGACCTGGGTATGTCCTTAAACTGCAACCAGACCTACCGGAGGACAGCAGCGTACTTTTGGTTAGCGGTGGTGAGCATTCTGCGTTCCCCAAGCCGGCTGCATAGCGTGGAGATTATGGCAACACCCCTCTATTGGCCTTCGTCCAGCAGTGGACGTCTTATGTCTGACGACGAGAGGTAATATAGGACTTGAATCTACAAAAGACCTAGCTTTATGATTTAGGTATTTATTGATTAAATTGATTATATCAAGTCAAGTATTCAAGTTTTTGTGAAAAAACATTTTGTAGGAACTTATCGGCGTAGAAATTGAAGTGAAAACAAAAACGTGAAATTACGGGAAATACCGGTTACCGTAGATAATATGAAATACCTATTAAAGCGTATTGTTTCACTATCGCAACACAATAATTAAATACACAACTCAAAACAAAGAATTAAGCAATACGTCACTTTCGCTTTTAGCAAACGTTTGACGCCTGAGACGAATCTCTTGAAAGCAGTTTTGTTTCCGATTGTATGTATGTTCGAATAGGGATGTACGGAACAGAATCGGTTACGGTTACCGTTATAGGAGTTTTTGTTACAAATACTAATTATGTGTGTTTTCGAAGCAATTTCGCCGATATTATTTCCTAATGGTAATTATCAGGTACATATAATATTTATAATGACAGATTCACATTACGTCGAGCCTAGTCCATGCCTGACTGAGCCCAATTTTTTCTTGCAAACCAGCATTGTACATTTTTTAAGTGAAATTAATTCGGGAGTTTCAGATGATATAGCACTAGATGATGCGACATTAAGGTTGTATTTACTAAATCAGTGTCTATCCGAAAACGGAGTCAGATGTGGACATGAAACTAAGTTTGAATTTTGTCCTTTTTTAAGTGAAAGAGACGCGAGTGGCGTGCAGCGGTCCACAGTGCGAAGCAAGACATGACCACGCACTCGTCGGGATCTGTTTTGACCCTTTGAATAAAGTCATCGTCACTATATCTAATTGAAACTAAAATCGGAGCATTTGATTTAAATATACCAGAGCAATCCTGTATAAATAAAACAGAAAATAAATCCGAAATTGTTTCTGTATTGAAAACTGCATCAGCGTTTAACAATCTGATCGCTTCTCTATCAAGAAAAACCATTCCGTGTAAGGATCATTAGAAATACCAATAATGATTAATATAAAGAAACTCTGCATAAACGTGTACCTATAATCTAGAAATGACACACAGCAATACTGTTTTTTGTTTTATTTATACGGGAATACTCACGTTTAATTAAATCGGATACTCCGACTATAGATTCGATCACATCCGGTGACCTTTTTCAAAGAGTGAAAACAGAGCCCGACGCGCGTGCAGCTGCGTCCTGCTTAGCACACAATCCGGATGTGACCGAAACTATAGTCGGAGTATCAGGTTTAATTAAACGTGAGTATTCCCGTATAAATAAAACAAAAATGTGTCAAAACCACGTCAGTTTTCATAATAAAATACTGTTTTTGTTGTTATTTTAATAAGTAAATGCTGTAATAAAGATATTTTTATTTTTATTTTTCATTTTCACACTAAATAACTCGTCTTGTCTTAAGATTTACTAGTTTTATTTCTAATGATCATTAATCAAACATGCAGTAGGGTTAAGCACCTACGTATTTATAATGCCACAGTGTCGCAAGCACGCGTGGAGGCACGCCATTGCCGATCGTCTCTGTTTGCTATAAGTAATCGTCATGTTTACATTAATCATACAAGAACAATCTGTGCCTCCGATTTTGAAAATTGACCGTAAGTAAATAGCCGTAGGTAGAATAACCGTGTTAAGCTTTCCGGTAGAGTTATGTCACAGAACTTTGCCGTGGTTACAACATGAATGGTTGAAGATCAATGACTCATTAAGGAAAAGCTAGTACCAAGTAATAAAAGTTAATAGTATCGATATAATGCCTTTAATGGTCTGTAAAACTAAATTAATTATACCAAAGTATATTAAACTATTAATGTAATCGTACAATAACACGCTTTTAAAAAAAAACAACCGAGTTCAACTTCGAATACCTGGATGACATCTTCATTTTTTCTAGTAATTTTGATTTAAAAACCAATCTACTGTATCGATTTCATGTAAAATATATATGGGATCACCTCTGAAGTATTACCTACCAAACAAAAAAGAATCATCAAAATCAGTTCATAATTGGCGGAGTAATCGCGTAACATACATACAAAAAAATATTTATATATACAGTCGAATTTAGAACCTCCTTTTTTTAACGTCGGTTGAAAATAATATAGCACCTGTAACTCTTAGCAAATATAGCAGAATCAAATTATCGTTTGATAGACAACGTATTTGGGCTTTAAGCATCATCGTAAATACGGCAAATTAATATATTAACAGTATAAGAAAACATAATACAATTTCGTGAGTAGGTACTAAACCTCTAATTAAATAAATAAATAATAAATAAATTGGTGGACATTTTACACACAGCGCCATCTAGCCCCATACTAAGCAAAGCTTGTATTATGGAAATCAGATAGCTGATAGAATACTTATATACATTTTTTTTTCATAAATACATACTTATAATACATACTACACCCAGACACAGAACAAACATCTATGTTCGTCACATAAATGTTTGCCCTGGGTGGGGATCGAACCCACGCCCTACAGCTCTGAAGGCAGACATGCTACCAACTGAGCTATAAGGCAGTCAAAAAAATTAAGTAACCAATACCATTATCGTTGACTGACATCAATGTAATTTAGCAAAAACCTACATCATTTACTAAAAAAGCAATTAAACATCATCTTATAAAACTTGGTTACTCTTTCCTCAAATTCGCTTGCATTTTCAATAACCAGTTAATACGTGTGACCACATATTGCGGTTTTTCTATTTACGAACAGCAAAATATGACGAAACACCGCTAATGGCCAGCACAAGCCCTGTTATTGCTATAGCAATTCACCATCAACTTACAACATCATTTATAACTTAGGCGCAATAAAATTATCAAGTGTTCATTGAGGAAATAAGGATGAGAGTAAAGTGCTCATTACGACACGGTGCTACAATGTTAATGTGAGTGTGATTTCTTGTTCAAACACTTTGTAGGCGCCCGGTGTGAAATGACGCCAAGAGCGATTATATGAAGACTGACAAACCAAAATAAACTATTTACTTTGTTTGATACATTGTTTTTTTTTGGTTCATAAAATTTACAAGCAAGTGTCTTGAATATCAATGTTACAAATTACTTAATTAAGTTATCTTAGTGTCACTAATTAATTAATTGGTCCTAACAGTTGCCGATTACCATATTTGTAGTTAAAGGTTATAAATCAAAATATGATATTTGAAAAACTTCATATCAGCAGTTGCATAACAGAATACCTAATAAACTAACTAAAGTCAAGGGTAACATACTCGCTAATAACGTAATCTTTCCCACGCATCTTTAACGTGCGAATTTATTGGCTTTGTAATCGATGCGAGTATCGATTAAATTACAAGTTTGCAGTACGGCACTATTTATCGATAATCCATAATTACGGCAAAATTTACAACACTATTTTGTAGGTCAACATTTAAGATGTCTGTTACAGGGTTATAATTATCGTGAAGATTTATTTTGGGAACTGTTTTTACTCTGATATGATGTAATAGGCAGACATTTTTATTCAACAATGTTTTTTAAACTGGTTGAAAATAACTTTGGACAGTAATGATTGCAAAACATAGGTATTCATAAAAGATACGATAAGCACAAGCTAGGCAGGTAAGCTATTCAGTATTCGATAATATTATGATTGCATGTTATTTATTTGTTCGGCACAAACGAGATGTCGCTATCGGCGCAATTTAATCCTCGTCAGCCAAAAGACATCCACTGCTGGCCGAAGGCCTCCCAATAGAGGGGTGCTGCCATAATCCCCACGCTTGGCAGGCGGTTTAGGGATCGCAGAATGCTCACCATCGTTAACCATGAGGACGCTGCTGCCAGTCTTCCGGTGGGACTGGTTGCAGTTAAGGACATACCCAGGTCCCAGGTCAGGAATTTTGCTTTTATTTGAACTTAAATAATTATATTGAAATAATACGCTAGTTGGGCCTGGGTATGTCCTTAAACTGCAACCAGTCCCACCGGAAGACTGGCAGCAGCGTCCTCATGGTTAACGATGGTGAGCATTCTGCGATCCCTAAGTCGCCTGCCAAGCGTGGGGATTATGGCAACACCTCTCTATTAATGGGGAGGCCTTCGTCCAGCAGTGGACGTTTTATGGCTGACGACGAATTCGCTAGTTGCCTGTACAGTTTCTATATATAATTTATTTATAAAAGTACATTTGTATACAAACATAGATAGTTACTACTCATTCAAACCAAACTGGATGACATGGCCTGTCCTGCACCATTCCGAGTTCACCCTTAATGAAACGTGAAAATAATAATATTAAAATAAATTACTTGAAAAAAAAAACATTTAGGTCGGATCAGGAGTAGGTACTCCGAACAAACACTAAGGTGCATAGAGTAATGTTTTTTCCAACAAGTAGACTGTTCGCTTAGTCAGTAAAATCAGTCTCAGTCTATAAAATCATATTTTTAACATGTTACATTCCTTAAACATAATCTTATGTTATGTGTTAGACACTTATGTGCTGTGCTAGACACTTAGAAGCTTTTAGTGGAGCCTATCTCATCAAACTGTTGCAAAGAAGCCTCAACGTCCGTGTTCTCAGAACGACCGGTTACATAGTTCCGTGACAGGTATTATATAAAACTGTAATTTTGTAAGGGTATTCGCACACTATCATGTCATAACCATAAAAGTTATTTGCGTGGATCAGAATTAATTAAGACTTACCTACCTGCTAATATTTCACGATAAACCTTTCACACAACTTACATCAATATTAATTGGAAAGTAATGTGTCATATTAGTGGTTGTCTAGAAAAGATAAGAATGGTATGGCATATTAAGATTTAACGAGCTTATTAAAATATTATGATACAAAATTATCTACGAGTATAGGAACTGTAATAAGCTCAAACTCTTATGATAATTTAATTGTGTAATTATGTATTACTCGTATTTATTAAAATACTATACTACAGGTCGCGTCGTGTAAAAAGAACGCTGGTGGTTAAGCTGCGCAATAGGCGACTTATCTGTATATTTGGGCAATATATTTTGTTTGACCAAAGCTACCTATATACGAAGCTGCGAGCAAAAGGCTAATTAATAATTATTTAAAACAACAGGCCTAGCACTTTTGTGCGCAAGTGTACACATGCGCTAACACACCTTCTCTACTTTCTTCCAGCGTTATTTTTACATGACGCGACCTGTACTACTATAATAAGACTTTGAGACTAGCATTATAACTGAATATTTTATTATTTATTCATTAAATTTATATATTGTATATATACAATTTAATTGTAATATTTATTGACAGATTTGATGATACTTTGCGTAAACAGAATCATTTCATTGAATATGATTCGTTCATTTGCGTTGATTGTTAGGGCAAGAGCAATTTTAATATAATTTCAAGCTTTAAAAAAAAAAAACGGACAAATTGTCCATAAGTACAGTGTTAGTAGTAGTGTTTATAATGTTGTACACACTCATTTATAGGCTCGGTCGAGCCTGTTTATTTTTGGATCATGCGCTAGCAATATAGTGCACAAACACCCCAAATTTTACTGCTCATCGCGGAAAACGTTCAAATTAACATCAATATGGTTCTTATGGCTTCAAGGTCAATCATAAATATTGATTTAAATACAAATTACATTCATTCATCTCAGCTTAGAGGTCATGGCTTTTCTTGTCGACCTTTTAACTTAATTAACTGAAGTGATTTGTCTATTAAAAAAAACGTAAGGTAATTTACTTCTTGATTTATGTTTTGAGAATTGATACATTTTGCCATTTTCTTTCTGTTTGTCTGATGATACGTCTGTCATAGATCTGTTTGCCAAGCTTACTTTAACTCGGAAACTGACTAAAGGCACGATAAGAAAAGCTTTGCGCATTGATTTCGTCATATTATACTAAAACTCGTAATGTCTATACTAACTGTCTTATGCATAAAACACTAAAACCTATTTTAAACCTATTTTAGTTTAAAAAAGTGTTATATACACATCACATCACATCAACAGCCGGAAGACGTCCACTGCTGGACGAAGGCCTCCCCCTAATAGGGAGGGGTTGCCATAATCCCCACGCTTAGCAGGCGGCTTGGGGATCGCAGTGTGTTACCACCGTTAACTAAGAGGACGCTGCTGCCCGCTGCCAACTGCTGTTGTGTTATATACATTTCCTTCGTATTACGGATAATGTTTAAAAAAAGAAGACAAATCACTTTTTAACTAAAATAGGTTTAAATTTGTTTTAGGGTTTTATGCATAGGACGGTAGTGTTGCTGTTTTTACTTGCTACTGGAACAGTAAAAAAAAAGTGATTTTGAACCTTTGTTGTCTTGAGATATCTTTATACATTAAAGTATAAGGGTTCTATTCCTAAAGCATGGTCTGACATGTTTTCCATGCTTTTGTAAGTATTTTATCAATGTAAATGTATCAAAGTTGACTGCCATATAGCTCAGCGGTAGTGTGTCTGCCTTCAGAGCTGTAGGGCGTGGGTTCGATCCCCACCAAGGGCAAACATTTATGTGACGAACATAAATGTTTGTTCTGTGTCTGGGTGTAGTATGTATTATAAGTATGTATTTACAAATAAAAAATGTATATAAGTATTCTATCAGCTATCTAGTTTCCATATTACAAGCTTTGCTTAGTTTGGGGCTAGATGGCGCTGTGTGAAAAAATGTCCTGCGATATTTATTTTATTTATTTTATTTTTAAAGTAATGAGTGCTAATTTGGTAATGTTTAATTTAATTTAAGTAATCTGTTTTGTTACGTATTCAGTATTGGTATCGCTACAATCGTTTCCAAGAGCGTCTTAATTGTTAGTAGCGATAGTTTTAAACACACAAAAAAAAATACGCTATAAGCTAGAAAACCTTTTAAGTAGCCACAAATTATTTATTTATATTTAAATGAACACCACCAAATAACTCTTGTTTCGGATAAACACAATAGCCTATTTTGTAAAATATCTTGTAACTTTTGAGAACCGTACTAAGTTACAGTCATTTATTTGGCCGCAAGCGTGGGAGATTAATGCTAATTCGTTAATAATAGCTACAATAGCTGTTATAACCGTTGCTAAACCATATTGTTATTTGGAGTGAAAAATAACGTAATGTATGATTGCTTTGATATAATATCATTTATAACTAAATGTCAATGACGTTATTAAGAATTGTGGTAACACAAATAGACACGCAAAATGAACCCAGCTATCGAATAACTATTTCAGCATAAACACATTAAAATCAAATGGGCAATCTTTTTTAACTCAATCATAAATAAGAACATAATTATTATGTATTATAAGTAATGCCGAAATTTGATATAATTAAAAATAAACGAAAGTTAGTCTGTTTTCAAAATTAAGTTACTATAATAACCGCCATTATGCATAAAACGCTTAAACGCATTTCAAACCTATTTTAGTTAAAAAATGTTTTGTCAAATTGATTTGAGTTTGAAAAGAAGGCAAAACACTTTATAACTAAAATAGGTTTGAATTACTTTTTATTGTTTCATGCATAAGACGGTTAATCTTTAACAACGAAAATTCCCGATAACGTGAACTTCAATAACTGTTTTAAGAACTTTTTATTCTAAAAAAAATATGGAATAACCGCGGGTATTATAATATATAGTAGTTATAATATTTTATGCGTGGTATAATATTTTATTGTACGCTTTATATCAAGTCTACCTAATACATTCAGTTTATGGATTTTGATTGCTATAATTATCCAGTTATTTGCTAATAATATTGCTCACAATATTATTTAAGTTTTGGGTGTGGTTCATTTCTATACAATTAATTAGGATAGTTCTTAGTATTTTATGGTACTTGATTTTTATGTATAGGTATATTTCAGAAAATAATGGTTGAAATAAGCATATAAATCATCAAATTGTTTTAAATAGCCATCAATTCAAAACCATCACAGAATCACTTTATAAAGTAGCTTCTAGGCGAGAATGTTTAGAAATCGTATTTATGATTAAAATTTTCAAATAATAATTAGAACTGGTTATCCGTTCTTGTCTATAAAACATTCCTCAAAAGGTGGCAATTGACTTGTAATATTGCGGTGTAATGTCTCGCGTTAAAAATTGAACATGCCTAATTATATTACAGCATCCAGCAGAGCTCTGCGATCCCCAAGCCGCCCGCCAAGCTTGGGGATTATGGTAACCCCTCCCTATTAAGGGGGAGGCTTTCGTCCAGTAGTGGACGCCTTATGGGTTGATGAGTATGCAGCAGGGCTAGGATGCGCACCGCGAGATAATTTTGTCGTGTCTTTATATCGTGCAAAAACGAGACAGACTTATACAGAGTCGTAGCCTTGTCCTGTTTTTAAGAATCGAGAAAATTCCTCGCGGTGCGGATTTGCAGGACCAGAATCCGCAATCCTAAAATCGCGTACTTCGCTTTTTTAATGTTATTCTGAGTAATTTCCCGACCGCGATTTTTCAAAACTACATTCGGTGATTTTATAACATTCAATAATGTTGAAATGCGCGAGCGAGATAGCGGCACGCAGCGTTCTGCATCTTAAACGAAACAACACGAATCACGAAAATTTTCAGCAGAGCAGTGGGTTCGATAATATAAAATTTGGTCGTATACTATTTAATGTCAACGTTTATTTCCATAAGTTACATAAAGATGTTAATTTGACCTTGACAGACAGCGAATCTATAAACATTGCGTTGGTATAGTTTAGGGTACGTTTTTAGAATACTAAATCAGTTTGCTTAAAAACTATTGCATAATAGAACAGTCAACAAAGTTAAATAAAAGAAAAAACCAGTTCTGTTGCTATTTCGTAAGACATTACAGAAAATTATCTGCGTCTTTTTATCCGTGTATTATTTTGATTTTGACCAAAGTAGTCATGTAAAGATAGCCGTGGGACAAAAAATGACTGCCTGGTAGACTACAAGCTGGTCGGACGACATTATTAATGCAGCAGGAAAAGCAGTAGCCGAGACTGACACTAAACTATAAAGGTTGACGTGATAAAACGGAAACCTAACCAGTGGGTGGAAATATTCAATGATTATAATTATTTGACGTTCACACCAACCCTTTCAACTAAGTTATAAGAATGGGATTATCTTATAGTGCCTCGTCTTCATAACTTGGAGTTTATAAAACTAGTAGTACCCCACTATTTCCCTCGCTGCCCTTAAGTTTTATGCTGGAACATAAAAATGCTTAATTCACTCTAGAAACTGTAATTTATATATATGCCTATAATAATTGTAATTTATACAATAATGCCTATGCCTATAATCAGATTGATCTATTTCTGTGGAAAAGACATACAAACAGATCAAGAAACTTGGAGGATTTAGCTCCTCTCTCGGTAAAAAGAATGTAGGGGCGGTGTGTATTATTTTAAAATTAGATTTGTACATCTAATTTTAAGTCCAAGTAAAAATATTAACCATCTTCATTCTTACTTAAAAAAACTTTTCTACCTTAGTCACTGCTTAAACTTCTCTGTCCTTTTCTAGCACGTGCAACTTCACGTCAGAGAGAAGATGGCAGAGCATCTTAAGCAGTGACTAACGGTTGAGAAGTTTTTTTAAGTAAGGCCGCTTATGTCAGACAGGCTTTTAAGATTTCCGGAGGTCAAGTGGTTATGAGAGGTTACTAAATGAGGAAATAAGCAGATATTAATTAAATCAATAATTTATGAATTTATATATTTATTTTGACGTTCAGTTAACAGGATGCGGATGGCATTTAAAACCGCAAGGAATCTGTCAATATACTTTGCATTTAGTTAAATCTTAAGACAAAGATAAGAAACGGTGTAATCACGAAAAACCAATTATTTTAGTATGTACCTATATTTGTAAACGTACCACGATTATTTAAAAATTTGGTTCCTAATTTCTTTCAGTTAAGGACTAAATTCATTTATTCAGTCAGGTAATCTATTTTAGTATAAAAAACAGTGCTTATAGGCTGAGTGACTAGTGTCAGAGTTAATGTGCCCGTGTGAAGTCCTCTGACTTGGTATTAAACTTGTTGTTATAGAACAAACAATTTTAATGTGTCATCCGACCCAGGGAAGCGCGCATTTATAAAATGTCAGCGTCACCTATCCTATAACTGACTGTTGCTTACTGTAGTATCAAGAGTAAACCAGATGATTCTCCAAACATTTTGTGATTAGTGCACTTTATGTGTAATAGACGTAATACCTCGCTTTTACAACTACTAACTTACACTTAACTACAACTTTAACTACTAACACTAGTTTTAAGTTCCTTTTTTGTGTTGTGATCATCAAGACTGTTATCATTTCTTTTGGTGTGTACAATAAAGAGTTAATCTATCTATCTATCTATCTATCTACCTTTGTAATTCACACCACAATTTTCAATTTCAAATTCCTATACAAAAGACATCAACGAGCGAATTGCTCATACGAGAAAGATAATTCCGTCGAAATATTTTGTTGAGGAACTTTACCATGAATTACTTGCTGAAATTTAAGGATCAATATCAGTAGATATAGGTGTCAGATCCACGACGGATCTAGCATAAATATGAAACCTAAAATAATAAGCCTAATTTTGCTGAAAATTCTAACATGGAAGGTTATGAGAATCCTTACAAAAGAAAGAAGATCTTTCTTAGCATAAAGAAGAATTTGAGATTATTTTAATGGTTTAGATATTATATTCAACCACATAAAATTTTACTGAACTAGCAAACTTCATTACTTATTTTACTGAACTAGCAAACTTCATTACTTATTTTACTGAACTAGCAAACTTCATTACTTATTTTACTGAACTAGCAAACTTCATTACTTATTTTACTGAACTAGCAAACTTCATTACTTATTTTACTGAACTAGCAAACTTCATTACTTATTTTACTGAACTAGCAAACTTCATTACTTTCTAGTATAGAGTGCTTCTAGCTTCACTATTTTCTCATTTTACCTTACTTGCAACGAAACTGCGAAACTTTATATACCTACCATAAAACTACGTAACCCTGATTTCAAAGCAATTTCGGCGCGCGCCATAAATCAGCCAGTTCGGTTGAATTTTATCTGCCATTGTTGGAGTTACCGTGATTGTTGTAGGGCGGTTCTCACGGAAGATGCGCTGGCGCAGCCTACTTACCCACTTTGTATATTACGTACTGACTTCAAAGACAATTTGTTTACAAAATGAAAACATAAAATTAGAATTTTGCATACCCTCTGGAATAATCTACTTTAGTGACATCAATGCATTAATGTAAGAAATTAGCTTATAGTGACCAACTGTAGTTTTAATGACCAAAAAATATATAACTAGGTACTAATAATTATGTTGATTAAAGGTCATTGCTGGCTTATACACAGTCTTGAGACGGAAACTGACCGCTATTAAAAGCGTCAAGCGTCTTTATACAAAAACATAATACGCTCTCCAAAAAAAAAATGCAACCGACTTCAACTTCAAATGCCTGGATGACATCTTCATATTTTCTAGTAATTTTGATTTAAAAACCAAACTACTGAACCGATTACGATAAAATGTATATGGGACCACCTCTGAAGATTACTTCACTTTTATATAATTTTTGTTTTTTTTTTTTTGTTTGGTAGTTAATATAATACCAAACAAAAAAATAAACATCTAAATTAGTTCATAATTATATTGGCGGAGTAATCGCGTAACAAAAATACAATTATTTGTTTACCTTCAGAGGTAGTCCAATATAAATTTTATCAAAATCGGTTCAGTAGTTTGGTTTTTAAATCGAAATAACTAGATAATATGAAGATGTCATCCAGGTATTCGAAATTGAAGTCGGTTGTATTTTTTTTTTAAAGCGTATTTTTGTCATTGTATAACCAGATTCGCGTGACTCACTGTTGTCTGGTAGATAATGAAAGAATAATAACAAAGATAAGAGTGTACGACTGTACGTACACACAAGTGTGTCAAGTTCAATTATTTTATAGAAATAAGCGGTTCTCACCCTCTCTCGCACTTAGAATTAGTTGATTTGTTATTTTTGCCTGATTACGTAGCGCTGGCGCTGATATTCATAAGCTAATATGTTTTCCTGATTACTTGAAATTCAATTCGATTACGAATTAGTGTATTATAGCAAATTTATTAAATGAATGCAGTCATTTACATAAAACTTGCATACAACGGTTATTTCGCACATTTAAATTTCATTAATAAATTGACTTACAAATAAGAATAGAAAATCTTTCAAACACGGAAAAAACGTCTCTACAACGACATAGCCCTAAGACAAACCTCTGCGAGGTTTAGTAGGTGCTAGTTACCGAAACTTTTATTGTAATATAACTGAGAATAAAAAATAAATAAAAAAGTAAAAACATAGAGTAAACATAGAGTAGAATAAAACGTAGAGTATTTAATAAAAAAGGATTGTATCTAGACCGATGAAAGTCTAGAGACAATTCAAATACTCAACCAGTATCCACTACCAGTCGTCAGCGTATCCAGCATACATGCGGCATGACACATGACTAAGTACATCTTTATTGTACTTAGAAACTTTCGCTTCTCCGCATTGGCACCAAGCGTCGCAATTAGTTTGTTTAGCTCCTCTACTCCACTGCTGTGATACCCACTGACCCGACACACAATCAGATGTCCTATTCCATGTCATAGTATTGCGTAAGGTACGGTCAGCAAAATAATTGGCAAAAGGATGCCGAAGTTCGACTACCCTAACTTATTTTTATAAAAGCGACGAAATGTACCTTTTTCTTTCTCTTTGTACCTTTTTACGACTAATCAACTAAACCGATCTTAACCAATTTTAGTTTGTATGCAGTAAGTTTTTATAGGTTGAGTGGCCAGTGAGCATCAAGAGGATAGATATGATACACAATAATCTAGTTATTTTATTGTTGGAATATTATTAGTAAAATCTATTTGTAAAAAAAAAAATAAAAGAATCTAGTAAATATAATAATTATTACATATTTCTTAACTAACAATAAACTTATTGCATTTTGCCCTAAATATATTTATAACGTTGAGCAACTTTTTATATCATATTCTTGCACCAACAACAGTCACTAGACCTGACACATAAATATTGCACTGAGAGTTTTGGCGGGAACACGGAAAAATCATGTCGCTGCTTCAATTATTTTCTTAAAATTGTGTTTTTTCGCGAATTAATGATAATAAATGGTGGTGTTTTTTCGTTGAGTGCTGAATTACATTCATGAGTGTGGGCAAGTGATATAATGTGGTGAAACATGTATTTTTGTGTTGTTTTCAAAACTCCGTAAAAGCTCATAGTAAAGTCACCAGAGCTTTACTAGGGGCTTGACATGGACTCGACTATGAATAATTTCGTGTGACTAAACTGTGATTTTAGCACTTATTTGACTTGATGATACTATTATAAACTTGAAATTAAATAACTTGACCGTAACTGGAAGCTTTATATAGAGAGTGCGTTTCCGGTTCCGTCGAGTATTCAAGCGTTTTCGTACTTTTATTCACCTTGTAACAGGAAGCTAGGTGGCGCCACTGGGCAGTTTTGCGCCATTTTGTTTTCTTGAGAAAACTGGGCGCTTTTTAGAATCATTGGCGTTTGAGTTTTCGTCGAGGCAACCCGTCGTTAGCTGTCCTAGCTGGTCGACATCTGTTGCATAATCATTTTATATTAAGTGGTGATATAAGTGGTGATATTATTTCTTAAAATAACTTCAGTGTGAACGATAAAAAATTTCGCAGTAAGTACCCACATTATTCTTGCACCACGAGTGTTAAAACACATATTTAAACGGTTTTTACCGTTCGATTCGAATTAAGGAGGCGTTTCAAATACGCCTTGGCGTTTTTCGTAAAGTACCCTTTTAACATCGATTTATTTCCTGATGAGTGAGAAAGCCTCGGCTTGCGAGCCAAGGGCCGTGGCCGGTCCTAGTAGAGAGGCGCGAAAGCGGAAAAGAAGCAGCTCTAGTGACAGCACTAGTAGCAGCTCCTCGAGTTCATCCTCTTCAGCTGGCAACCGGAAATCTCGTCGCAAGCACAAGAATAAGCGTGCTAAGCGTTCCAATTCCAAAATGGACAAACTTATGAAGGAAGTAGGCGAGCTCAAAGCTATTATTAATAGTTCAAACAAAAATTGTGACTCTTACGATGACTGTTTGTCGATTTATCCAGACGACGAGTTTTACGAACAAACTAATCTTGAGCATGAAAGACAAAATAGCGACACTTTCGCTTTCGCAATTGAAACAAAGTTAAAGGAACCATCTGTTCCTAAAACCCCGGATAGTTTTTTGAAGATGTTGTCAGATGTTCAGCATTTAGGCAGTAGCTCATGGTCTGAAATTAGATACGCTGAAACCCAGAAACTTTACAATCATACTCCGGGTTTCACAGACTTGGAAGCGAACGAAGAAGTAAAAATATATGATACCTTACGTCATATTTCCAACGCTGACAAGTCCTATGCTGCCATAACATTTTGCATATTAAAACAAAAGGTCGTACTGCAAGAAAGTATTCGCAACCTTCTCTCTTGGGCAAAGAATACTGATGTTAATGCTGAGAATTTAAGTGGCAAAGTTGAAGAGTTGTTTTTGAAGGGCGATTTTTTCAAAATTTCCTCTGATCTTTTGCAATTAGCATGTGGTCATAGGGCCGAAAGTATTGAAATGCGGCGCGATAATATTATAAAACAAGTTCGTGACCCTTTAGTTAAAGCATCGCTTAATAAAATTCCACCATCGGTGACACATATCTTTGATTCGGAACCCTTTATGTCAACACTAGAAAAGTGTGGTGGAGTCCGTAAATCCTTTTGGCCCCCAAAATCTCAAGGGGCCTCCAATGTAAGGGCTAACCAATCAAACCACCGCCTCTCGAGGGGGAAAGGTGGACTAAATGCAACAGTTCCATCGCGTGGAACTCCCTGCTTTAGATTTGAACCAAGCAGTCAATGCAGAATGCACATGCATCCTTGCAACGATCCACTCTCGAGGGGTGCAGATCACTTGACTAGCAACCTTTCTCAAGATCAAGCGCCCTTTGTTGACCACTACATTGAGAGAAAGTCATTTCAGAACAGAGGCTCGAGACCTAACCGTGGAAATAACAGAGGCCGTGGAAATGCTCGAAGAGCTTTCAGAGGAGGGCAAAATTATAATAGAAAACAATGACTCGAAGCGATTTCGAGCAGGTCAGTTAGCGCAACATTACCAGCAATGGAAAGAAATGGGAGCACCAAAAATCCTATTAAAATTAATTCAAGGGTACCAGATACCATTTTTTCAAAAACCCCCTCTTGCTTATCCAAACTTGGTTCAAAACCCTTTTCAAACTCCTGTCTCGGAAGAAATGTCTGCAGTAGTGCGCAAAATGAAAATTCACGGCATTCTAGAATCAGCACCGCACACACCAAGTTTCATTTCCCCTCTATTTCTAGTGCCCAAGCCCGACGGATCAGCCCGTCCTATATTCAACCTCAAAGCGCTCAACAAGTTTGTACTGACCAAGCCTTTTCACCTAATAAACATGTACAAAATACCAGACTTCCTTCAACCAAAAGACTGGATGTGCAAAATAGATTTGTACCAGGCCTATTTTCATCTGAAGATAAGGAAATCCCAGAGATGTTTCCTACGTCTCATATACAACAAAGAAATGCTACAAATGACATGCCTGCCATTCGGGTTGAGCACCGCCCCAAAGACCTTTTCAATGCTCACGAATTGGATAGCTCAAATATTAAGAGAAAAATGGCAGATAAGGATCATAGTTTATTTATACGATTACCTAATAGTAAATCAGAATGCGCAGACGCTTATCAATCACGTCAGAATCACAATCCAGACATTGCAAAAACTAGGGTGGCAGATAAATTCCGCAAAATCAATTCTGGCTCCTCAAAAAAAGCATAAATTACCTAGGAATTCTTTGGAGACCATGGACAAATTTGAAACCCCTGCCAAACGAAAAGATAAGCACCATAAAAGAAAAAGTAAATCGCGTACTCGAAAACAGAAAAGCGACGGTAAAAGAGTTGCAAAGAGTAATAGGCCTCATAAATTTTGCCAGTTTTGTCGTTCCGCGAGGTCGACTCAATCATCGGCATGCGCTAATGTTTTTGAACTCGCTACCACAACTGTCATTGAAAGCCTATCCACTGACACAAAGTGTCTGCAACGATTTAACTTGGTGGATTCAGAACTGCCAATTATCAACACCCTTGCATTACCCACCTCCAGTACACTTTCTAGCAACCGATGCGTCGGATCTAGCGTGGGGAGCGCAACTGAACGACAAAACTCTCTCTGGCAATTGGTCCCCAGAAGAATTACACCTACATTGCAATCGGAAAGAGATGCTAGCTATACTACACGCTGTCCAGAACCAGGCTCGCTCGCTTCAAGGCAGCTCGATCCTGATACAATGCGACAGCAAGACAGCGGTAGCTCAATTACGCAAAGAAGGAGGTACGAAATCAATATCTCTAATGAACATAACTTATCAGATTCTATCATTATTAGATCAATACCAAATACACTTCAGCATACACCATATCCCGGGCAAGTACAACAATCAAGCCGATCATCTATCGCGCCATCGTCAGCCCCCGGAGTGGCACCTGCTACCGTCCTGTGTGGAAATGGTGTTTGCAAAGTGGGGAACCCCAGTGATAGACTTGTTTGCATCGGAGACGGCTCATGTGGTATACAATTATGTATCTCGAGATTTAAGAGACCGACAAGCCTTGTTTCACGACGCGTTCAGTATTCCATGGCACTTCCGGCTAGCGTGGATATTTCCGCCGCCATTTCTCATTCCCAGAGTGCTGGCTCATCTGAATCAGTCATCAGGCATATATCTAGTAATAGTCCCTCGCTGGGAGAGGGTCTTCTGGCGAGCAGATTTGAAAGCCCGAGCGCTCGAAGCGCCGTTAACTCTGAACAAATTACAGAAACCTCTAATAGACACGGTGACGGGACATCCGCCACCACAAGTCCAAGACATCATTCTCGAGGTTTGGAAATGTGGGGGTGGACCGAGGCGGTAGAAACATGGAATACTGAACAATTATCCTTACTGAAAAATTCTTGGCGTAAGTCTACCTTGAAAACATACGAAATAGCTTGGAAACGTTGGATTTCATGGTGTGAAAATAAACACACTAACCCAAAAAATCCTACTGGTTCTCAATTAGCCCAATTTTTATCAGATTTATATTTGGTTTATAAGCTATCGTACAATACTATACTCTTACATAAGTCAGTAGTTTCTACCCTATGTAATTCTGAGACATCAGGCCGGTTAAGCTCACATGTACTTGTTAAGCACATTCTAAAGTCGATAGCTCTGAAAAATCCAAAGATCACTAAAGCTCCTATTTGGGACGTTAGTAAATTAAGCTCATTTCTAGCTGCTTACAATGTAGATTCGAATAATTTATTTCAGACATCTCGTCACACAGCAGTATTGTTATTATTGTGCTCTGGAAGACGCATACATGACTTGACATTACTAAGAGTAGATCCCAATCACTTTAGAAAGATAGATGATACTATAGTACTTTTACCTGAATTTGGTTCTAAAACTGATACTAGTAACTACAGACAATCGAGTTGGAAATTTCTTCCCAACTCGAATAATAATAACCTAAACCCTACATTTTGGATAGATAAAACTGTGTCGTTATTAAATAAAAGACGTAGTGCTTCAAAATCTTTTAATCTCTTCATCACAGTGAAAGGAGCTGCTAAACCCGCCTCACGCACGGTAATAGCAGGCTGGATGAAAACTATTTTTAAAGAAGCTGATATCACTGCTCCACCTGGAAGTGTCCGGTCAGCGGTAGCTTCAAAGAACTGGCTAGATAATGCCTCGATCGAAGACATCCTGGCGCGAGGTAATTGGCGATCAGCAAACACGTTTCACAAATACTACAGACGCGAAGTGGTAAAAAACGTTGACTCGCAGAACATGACACGATTATTTGAACCAGTATCTTGATTTAAGTTAAGATGAATATTACTCAAGTTCATGAACAGGAATTAATCATAATTTGTTAAATTACGTTATGTGAATGATTATAATTGCCTTGATTCTGTATTATTAAAAATTAGATGTTATATTCGAGTAAGACAATTATTTTATTTTACCGTTCTTATATTATGATACATTACAGCTCACATTGGCGTTAAATCAGACTTTTTACTATAGTACACAAAGTCTGTGCCTTAGATTAATATATGACCCTAATCTAGGTGACGCCACCAGGCGAAAACAAACAGGCTCTCTATATAAAGCTTCCAGTTACGGTCAAGTTATTTAATAGCAGCGTTTTACCTGAAATAAAACGCATATTAAAATACTTACCTAACTGGAAGCTTTCCCTTTAATTCCTGCCTGGTGGAAACTGAGCCAATGATTCTAAAAAGCGCCCAGTTTTCTCAAGAAAACAAAATGGCGCAAAACTGCCCAGTGGCGCCACCTAGCTTCCTGTTACAAGGTGAATAAAAGTACGAAAACGCTTGAATACTCGACGGAACCGGAAACGCACTCTCTATATAAAGCTTCCAGTTAGGTAAGTATTTTAATATGCGTTTTATTTCAGGTAAAACGCTGCTAATTCATAAACTTGACACTGGCAGAATGCGCAAAGTGTGATGCCAATTATTAAGAAAAAAATGTTGCACTAGAATCTCTGACACTAAAATAGCCCAGTGCTACAATTTTTTGGTGTAATAATAACTTAGAGCAAAATATTTATCATAATTATTCTTGTACTAATAATAGCCTAGCCCAATATTTTTCTGCTATCTGTACAAAGACACGTAATACTTTCACGGCGACCTCTGGCATTAGTGCGCTCGCGCCGGTCGATCGCATCTTCTATGATTTATGGCTTATGCAAGTGGCCGGATTTTTACGCATAGGTGTTAATGTTTGGAGACACAATAGGTATGCATAATATTTGTAAAGATTGTTACACAATTGTATGACCTTTTACTGCTTTCCTGCTTTTTTCCTGCTTTTAATAAAATTTGCTCTGGGTCTGAGTGTTTTGTTTCTGTATTTGATGTGTGTCCCATGAGATGTAAAATGCAGGAATACTTTATAAAAAGTTACGAATATGTAAACTAATAAGTTACATTTTTTTAACTGTTGTTAATTCCATTAACAAATATTTGATTTCGCGGTATATACGACCCAGGTTAAGTTACGTTGTTATTAGGAGAGTTTTTGAAATGTTGGTTTTCAATGTTATTCTTTCAGATAGTATAAGCTTAAAGGCTAAGTACTTAGCCTTAGCCAGCATAGAACATATTAGGTGATTCTGGCTGACGATCGATGGTTAGCAAGACCTTTTATAGCCATCTACGTAACTAGAATTTAGTATTTCGTTTCAAAGGAGTTAACAGTCGTGATCTTTTAACTTCTCATCGGATCCACGATAGTGCTTAGTTTTCAACGCCATTCATGGATACACATCTAGGACTGAATGAATATTGACTTGGTTCATATAGCTGACAAGGTAATGAGCAAAAAAGTACGAGATTTAAAAACACGGTCATACATACACTTTACATACTAGTACTTAAAAGAAACAAAACAATAACAAAACTTATTTATGTTACAAGTTTAAAAAACGATGTACAAATATAAACTCCACGAATAATATTAAGCAATAATAATCCTTATTACCATCAGTAACATTGAATCACATGCTTATCTTCACTCAAGTGTTTTTATGCGAGTGATTTTATTGATTTTATTCGACTAAACAACATTTCAATGGCTATGAACGATCATGTGTTTATTTAAAACTGACTTTGGTAAATCGTGAATTTATGAATGAATTTTATTTTCAAAGGTTACTAGTAAAGTACCAAACATGTACATACGTACGTGGTAAGTAAAGTACTCTAGAATTTAAAAAAAAAACACTTATTTTATAGTGGTAGGACTCTACTGCAGAGTCCGCCTGGGGATGTACCACAAGCATTACTGTGTTCCGGTTTGAAGGGCAATGTTACCATAGAAATTACTGGGTATGAAGAGCTTTAACATCTGATATCTCAGAGTGACGAGCGCAGTGCAGTGCGGCGCGGAATTGTAATCGCAAGTTCTAAATTCTAGCACTGCTACTGTTAGTGGCAGGCGTGACGCTTACCACCAGGTGAAAGTCTTGCTCGTCTCGTCACTTGACCGGATAAAAAAACCCGACGCAAACAGAGGTGAGTTATAAGTTTAACGTGTGTAGTGTATCTGTCAGTGGCATCGTAGCTCGTAAACAGATGAACCGATTTTAATATAGTTCTTATATTTATATTTGATAAGAGTTTAAGTTTGGTCGAGATGTTCTTAGCTACAACTCAAGAGACTAGGGAATTATTGCTTTTGTCATTTTTACGTCTTCATAGGACACTGGCTTTCGCAAATTCAGTGTCGGCTTCATAAATAATAAATACTTAATGGTATTTAGTTGACATATTTTCACACAGCGTTGTCTAGCCCCAAACTAAGAAAAGCTTCTACTAAGTGAACCAGAAAACTGCTGATAAAATACTTGCATACTATTTAAAGTAAAAAATATTTACAGTGATGAGTTACATGACCCCTGTCCGATTAGTAATACATTAACGCTTAACCCTTTATAGTCTGACAATCGCGTGACCTGGAGTCCAAGAGTGAGTTTAATACCACAAAAGTTAGGAAAATCGAACGAGTAAAATTTCACAGACTACCAATACCCAACATAAGTATAAGCTCCACAGCTAAGTATAATCTAGTACGAAGGCAAATCCGCGATCAACACAGCTTAGCATCCAACATATTAGCTTAATACTCCTTCTTTATAAGGAATGTGAACAAAACTGAGTCTTTTTATGTCTGGCTCTAAATCTTAGAGTAATTACGTAAGTGGAGGTCATTTGTGTCATAAAACTGCCACCTGCCGAGACAACGAGTCTATCCTGTTTTGCTGCTTTATTTGAAGACTTTGAGAATTTAACTATAATAAACATTAAAACGGTTTTTTTTATACAAAAATATATCTAATCTGAGCATGGCAACTAATGATTTATACAGGTATCTCGAAAAGATCTTTGATAAGTTTTTGCTTCATTTTCCAAACAAATAAGTCTTAACATCCTAAAATATGAAACCACTTTACAATTTTCATTACACAACTACACAGAATATCTGTGAACAACTTTTATTGCCGCTTTATTGCTATTTAAAAAAAAACAGTTGTTCCATGCAACCATTTTATTGACAGTGAATGTAATTTTTCTATGAAACAGCTGTTATTTTTAAGGGATTTCAAGATTATTTCCATAGTAAAAAATGTTCTCAATCATGTACAACTTAGATGAAGTCGGGTGCAACCTTGATCGACTTTGTTTTTTTCTAATAAGCCACTTTAATTTCGATACGTGTAAACCTGTAAGTATAGTATTTATTATTTTATTTTTAATATTTAGTTTTTTTAGGTTTAGTACCTATTTAATTGTTTTTTTTTGTATAGTACTTAATTGATTTATCACAGTATTAATACATGTTTCGTAGCTAAGGTTATTTAAAATTAATATATTAATTAATTTATTATTTAAATTTGATTTTTTGTTAATAATTAAATTAATTAAAAGGATTGCTAAAAATAAAAACCTTAAATTATTAATTAACAAGTAATTTAATTAGAAAATGATAACTAAAGCTACCCACGCAGCCTATACGAGCTTACTTATGGCTAACTAAATGTTGTGGTATACTATCCAGCGAAAGTATGGCCATACCATGCGGCCCAGTAACCGCCTAGTAGCATAAAAAACATCATTACAATTGCTAATTACTGGTCGTCTCTATACTCTAAGATTACCATCTATGACGTAACTCACAAGTACGCCTATGGCTGGCGAGTCGCCAATGTTTTACTTTTAGCAACTATGGGAAAAATAACGTGAGATATTTTGTCACCATGCCTACGCTTACAGAACTCTTAATTACCTACCTAGGTAATGTATACTTTAACCGTCTCATGCATAAAACACTAAAACGTATTTAAAACCTCTTATAGATAAAAAGTGATTTGTCTTCTTTCTTTAGAAGAAAGAAGACAAATCACTAAAAGAGGTTTTAAATACGTTTTTAGTGTTTTATGCATAAGACAGTATGACTATATGTTTTAAGCTTGCAATAAAAAAAAACATGGATAAATAATATCGCGATATCAGTTAAATATTTTAAGTAGTAATCGTGTTAGAAAATCAGGAAAGCCGACTATAATATAGTTTTTTTATTGATACGAACGGAAATCGCGCAGATTAAAAAGTATTGGGTTATTAGAAGTCACTTTGCACGTCTATATTATGTGTAGCAGGATACTCAAAATGACTATATCAGCGAGTAAGTGACTAAACTTGCCAAAAAGATAAGGATGATGTTACAGTTAATCCAGCAATCACATCCCTATCACATCACAAAAGGTATTATGGACAGGCGTGACGCTTACCACCAGGCAAACGTCCCGCTAGTCACGTCACTTGAAAGTACTCGTACCAGACTTTTTAACAGATAAACAAGGTCTTCGTAAACAAGTTATTTATTTCAGTAAAAATTTACATAACAGAAACGATTTGAAGTACAATTTTTGTGAAAGGATTATTGGAACCTCTGCTCACAGAATTTAAAAAATATATACAAGTAAAACGTTGCGTAGGTAGGTAGGTAAGATGAGTGAAGCTTCCTAAGTGTTACAATTTTTATCATGCGCGAACTACACTCGTACAAATACTGTGACTGTGTTTTGTTTTTTGATTATAAATTTTATTTATCTACCTAAGGCCAACGTTGACGACGTGCGGCTGCCAATGTCCTTCAATGCTGGCAGCCGTACGAGCATTAGGTACGAGCCTAGGACGATTTATCTATTTTCAAAAAAGGAGGTTCTCTATTCAATTGATGTTTTTTTATTTTTTTTTAATGTTCGCCATCTTTGATTTCAAAATAAATGTCATTTTCGTAATCAGCACCCCAAAGAATCTCGAAAATGACACCCATGTTAAGTTTTGTCAAAAAGCTAAGATCCGCCATCTTGAATTTCAAAATTATTGTCATTTTCAACCGATTTCAAAAAAGGAGGCTCTTTATTCGACTTTATGTTTTTTTTGTATCTATGTTACGCCATTACTCCGCCAATTATGAATTGATTTTGATAATATATTTTTTTGTTTGGTAGGCGATACTTTAGAGGTAGCCCCATATAAATTTTATCGAAATCGGTTTAGTGGTTAGAAAATATGAAGATGTCATCCAGGTATTCGAAGTTGAAGTCGGTTGTATTTTTTTTGAAGCGTTTTATTATTTTAAAGACCGGAGGTACTATTCGTAAAATCTAGCAACATTTCATACTTTCAACCTTTGCCATCATACATCTTCGATAGACAGTAATAAATCATAGCTTCAATCAATAAGTGGCGACAAGTTAAACATGATTATTCTACGCTTTGAGGCGGCCTGCAGTTCAAACATGAAATATGCGCAATCTATTGTCGAGTGTTGTATAACACAGGAGAGAATCTGTGAAATCGCTGTTGACATGGTATTTCTTGCTGTATTGTTTTTGGTTATACAAGGGTTTTCAGAAACGTATTGTACTCGTGAAATCTTATATACGTAACTGCCGTTGTATTATTGTGGTTTGTCGGAGAGAGATCAGTGTTTTGTAAAGTATTATTTAGGACATAAAAGTGTATTCATTAGTGACTAAACTCTAATAGATAATTTAAAAATCAATAACAAAAATCTGCGCTGCACCCTTGGAATAATCAGTCTGTTAAAGGTCTCAGGTTAAAAGATCGAAAGCTGAGCCCCACTTGCATATTTACTACCACCACTTAGTAAAATATGTACTAGATTTTATTTTCTCCGTTATTTTAGAGTTTTATTTGCGTTATGTTGTAGGCTAGCTTAGAATTTTTTTTTTTTTTTTTGATTAAGGATAGTCATTTGGGTATACCACCGCCCTTGGAAACCTGGTGGTTACGTACGTCCGCCAGAATGGTGACCTATCCGCTAAAAACCTGGTCCCATCATTACCCAACATGTCTCTTACAACAAAAAAAACACTACATTTGAACTTCTTTTCTAAATTTAAAATTAATTAAAGTCTGATGTGTAACAAATTTATTTCGTAAAAAATCAAACACTAAGCACCCATAAATATAATTTGGCGATACAGCACTACAAATAACAGTACGCCTTAACAAAATTTCAAATGCCATCACAAATAATCACAATTAAAAAAATTGGTTTAATCAAGATCGCAAATTATTGAATACAAAGATTGAACGCTGCCGCATTCTGCAAACCACTGCTGTCAAGCATGAATGATCATTCCGGTAGCTCTGCCCTGCGTCACGTCTCGAGACGAACGTGGTCAGAATTGGAACTGCAGATTTGTCTTGTTTTCTCATCAGAGTTAAAGAGAGATAATATATAATAAAAGTGACATAGGTACTCAAAGTCTTGCAATATTCGCTCTTCTCTCTTGTTCAGGATGATATAGACCCACGTGGTTGAGTTATTTAGCTATTTTGTACTTTTTCGCCACCACACAAATAAAAACGCAACGTCGTCGCTAGATAGCAAATTAGCGATCGTTCATGTCACTTTAGACTATTTACAGTTTTTTTATTATGTGGAAAGATGTATTTTTTTTAGTTTAGGGATAGATCTCTAATTCTTAAACTAAAAATATTTCCCTAATGCTTTCTCTATTACTTCTCCTAGGGATACTTATCTAATTGCCTGCTAGGAATATATCTCTAGTCCATACTCTAGATATTTCCCTTCTGCCATAAACAGTTATGTATATATAATTGATGCAACAGATCGATTTTTTGCATGACTGTAATTAAGTACTACTGACAGAGTGACACATTTCGTAAAATAATCCTAGTAAAATTACACCCACAGGAGAAACCACACGGTCAACTAATTCATTACAAGCCGTGTCATACTGTTTTAGGAGTATTTTATGTGATTCCTATCTTTACAACACATCTTAAAGTTTCGTTTTCAGTTCAACTAACTATATACGAGGAACGTGTACTAAAACTAAATATAAGCATGTGAAACGTAGGTCAGATGCCATTTAATTTTCAGATTTAACTGAGATTTAAAGATATTTTTGTTCTTGACCTGTGCAGTGTTGAAACGCTCATACAAATTCAATGTTATGAGGACGTTTTGACATAGACATTATTTTAGTCATAACAATAGAATTTAAGCGTTTTTAATATTAAGGCCAATTTCAGATTTGTTTTTGTTGAGAAAATCACTTTTGAATTAACTAATTTTGAAATTATATCTTATTTAGGGTTATACTCGTAAGACTGAACATTCACATGGTAGTTTTAATAGTTTTTTGTTGTTATTTATTTTATGTATTTGTCATGTTTAACACATAATTATTATGGCGTAGGACTTTGGGTATTTTTTATGAGCGTCAAGTATTTAAATATTTCAAGTTTTAAGTCAAAATCACATACAGTAAGTAAGTCACAATCAAGTCCAATCATGCCCTAGAAAAGTCTTGGCAACAAGCGTCTGCCGAGTTTAAATAACAACTTTAAAGACATGTATTTCGTAATGAAAAAAAGTCCATTTATCTCTTTCGGCATAATATAATAATAGAAGAAGCAGCTGTGTCTAAGTTGGAATGCATGACTTTGTCTTAGCTCTTGACTCAACAAATTTTCCCAGACAATTATTGTAACGCACAAAAACAAGTATTTATGTCTGTAGAGATGGATACAAATAAGTACTATAGTTTAACGGGATGGAATTATATTGGTATGTTATTAAGCACATAACTTTATAACAGTGTATTCACTAGAATACAAAAAGAAAATAACACAACATTTGCGAGTATACCTCCTTCAGTGAACTGATGTATGCGGACTAAGAATCGTGTTAATGTTACTGATGTCTGTAACTCTGTCACACACTCAATACAATTTTAGTAAAACTTTATTACACATAAAGTTATGACAGACTGTTAGTGAGACGCTCGGGGGCGGAAATAATAACACGACAGCTAGTGAACAAGCGGTGTAATCGACTCCCGATCCACGCGCCGGTCGCAGCCGGGCGCGCATGTATACCTATAACTAACATCCCTCCACCATTAATTACAAAATGCAACCCAACAAACTTAATAATCATATTAAAGATATCGCTTATAATCTACATTTTTACGGGAGCGCGCTCCGTGGCCCGGAGTAGCCGGGCTGCGTAGGGCAGAGCCTGGAGTGGCCGGGCTACGTATAGCAGGGGCTGGCTGGCGCGAGGGGCTCGGTTCTGGGGCGGGAGCGGCCTCCGAAGGTGCTTCTGAGATATTCTCGGCGGGAGCCACTAGCGCAGGCGCAGCGGACGGCTGAGCGGGTACAGCGGGGGGCGCGGCTAGTACCACGACTTGTGGCGCTGACGGTGGCTCTCGGTCGCTCGCTGGCATCACGTGGTCGCTCGAGCGCTCGGGATCGTTGTCTTCGATATTTTGCCACTTCTCCCCTTTTATCTTTAACAGTTGGTTTGTATGTTTTTTCATCACAGCCCCGGAGTCCAAAATTCTTGTTAAATACAGCATTTTGCCCAGACGTTTCACAATCGTTCCTTTTACCCAAATAGGTTTCTGCATTTTATAGACTTTCATTAGTACGACTTCGTTTGCGCAGAAAGTCACATTACGTTTACCGCCGTAGAACCTACACTGCGAGTACTGTTTATCTTTCACAACCGCGTCGAGTGCAGCATCACGTGATGACGGTGAACGTACATCCAATAGATCTAGCCTACATCTTAATTTATGACCGAACACTAACTCGGCAGGCGACTTGTTCGTGGTACTGTGAACTGAGTTTCTATAATTAAATAAAAACTCGTTCAACTTTATATTTAAGTCTCGTTGGTTAGTGCCGGTAGCAATAATGTTTTTAATAGCTTTTTTAACTATTTTTACGAAACTTTCGGCTTGTCCGTTACTCATTGCGTTGTAGCTGGGAGATGATACCATTTTATGACCTCTGAGCAAACATGACCTTTCGACCGATAACTCCTGACTGCATGAACGGAAAGGCTTTAACCTGTCATCAGTGAGCCTAGACGGCCATCCGTTCCCGACATACTCGCACACTTGCGACAAAACGGGATCAGACTTCGTTGCCGCTATTATTTTTACTAAGCTTAAATATTCCTGTGCAGTATGACCAAATACAAAATTCATATACGTAGCTTTATCTAGGTATTGGTCATCAACTTCGATAATTTGTTCATTAGTTGATCTACTCAAAAAATCTGCCGCATTTCTAGTACTCGATACGTATTCGATTACGAAATTATATGAGTTTAGGTAAATAGCATACCGCTGCAACCTGTTTGCCGTTATCTCTGGTACACCCTTATCTGGACTAAATATAGATAGAAGCGGTTTGTGATCGGTTCTTAGAACAAACGGGATTGAGCGACCATACAGATATTGGTGAAACTTACGAACCCCAAATATGATAGCCGTAGCCTCCTTCTGAATTTGGCTATAGCTTCGCTCGGCTTTTGATAACGAACGAGATGCGTACGATATTGGTCTTTCGATTCCGTTTTCCATTTGTGACAAAATCGCCCCTAATCCTGTCGGCGATGCGTCAACGGTGAGAATGATTTTAGCATCAGGATTGAAATGAGCTAACGTTTTCTCCGAGGATAAGACCTTCTTTATGTACGTAAATGTGGAATCGTGCTCTTCTGTCCAGTGCCACGGCACGCTTTTCTGCAATAAAGCGTGCAGCGGGCTCAAAATTGAGGATGCATTCTTAACAAAATTTCGGTAATAATTTACTAGTCCTAGGAAAGATTTTAATTCTGAAATATTAGTTGGAATTTTAGCGTTCACGATTCCATTGACCTTTTCGGGACTTTTATGAAGCCCGTGCTTATCAATGACGAAGCCTAAATACGCCACCGAATCTTGGAAAAGAGAACACTTTTCTTTTTGCAGTACTAAACCGGCGCCTTGCAATCTAGAGAATACTTCTTCTAGTCTTTCTTTATGAATGATATCAGAATTTCCACTGACCAAAATATCATCTTGGAATATTTGTACGCCTTCTATGCCAGACAAAATAGTTTCTATTGTTTTTTGAAATATAGCCGCCGCGCAAGACAAACCATAAACTAAGCGGGTAAATTTATATAAGCCCTTATGAGTATTTATGCATGTCAGCATTTGTGACCCCTCCTCTAATTCGAGTTGCGCGTAGGCCTGAGAGAGGTCTAATTTTGAAAACTTCTGGCCGCCATGAAGCTGCGCAAACAACTCTTCTATGCGTGGCAGTGGGTATTTATCGATAACAAGTTGCTTATTGAGTGTGACCGAGAAATCAGCACAGAGACGGATGCTTCCGTCGTGCTTCAACACGGGAACTACGGGGCTAGCATATTCGGAATAACTCACAGGCACCAATATACCTACTCCGACCAGACGGGTAATCTCCTGTCCCACAGCATCGCGGAGGGCGAATGGCACTGGCCTAGCTTTGTAAAAAATGGGTTTTGCGTCTTGTTTCGGCGTTAATTTAACTTTAGTGTTCCTATAACAACCGAGATTATCCGAGAACAGGTGGGGGTATTTTTGTATGTATTCACTAACATAGTTACAAGAGTTTACCATCGATATTTGTAAATCGAATTTGGAAAAGAAATCTCGTCCTAACAATGGCACTCCTTCCGTCTCTGCAATGTACACATCTATATTTTTTATCTTTGAACTGTACGTAATTGGCACGTTAAAATAACCTAATACTTTAATAGTGCTGCCATTATAAGCGCTAAGGAGTAGCTTACTAGGAGAAAGCCGCCGCTTTGTAAAATGTTTTCTATAAAGTTTCTGCGGTATAATAGTAATAGGTGAGCCGCAGTCCAGTTCAAAGTCCACATAGGCTCCATCAACAAGAATGGTATCGCGCATGGGCTCCCCATTAACCGTTTTAATATTTGCCAAAATTGACTCACCGTCATCACTGCTACCTACGTCATCGTCGTCATTGTTGCTACACTCGACGTAATTGTGTTTGACGCACTTTTTAGGACACACTCGCTTTAAATGGCCAGCGACACCACACACTGAGCACTTGTAATTGACGAACTTGCACGTTGTAATTTCATGTCCCCGTAAACCGCAGACATTGCAGCGCAGCGAACGGTCGCGAGAACGCGACAGATCTTTCCTGGCCTGGGTCGGGGGTTGTATTGGCGCGACCGCCAATTTGAGCAACGAAGACGTGGCGGTGGCGGGCGGCTTACCGCCTGCCTGCGCTCCAAGCCGAGCACAACGGATAGATTCTGCTGTTCGTATCGCATCATTCAGTGATAGCTTAGACATCGCCTTGGTGAATAGCTTGTCTCTCTCCGGTCCCGGTGACATACCCAGCACAAACCTGTCACGCAAAACTTCGGTCAGCATTGCAGCCGGGAATTCACACTCGATTGCGAGGTTTCTCACCCTAGCTGCCCATTCGTGTAATGTTTCATTTTCACGTTGAGTCGATGCGTGAAATAGGTATCTTTCCGCAAACCCGCAGCGTATAGGCTTAAAATGGCTATCCAGTAACTGGACGAGCCGAGCATAGCCCAGCGTTGTGATGTCAGACGGCAGAGCTAGATCCCGAACTAGTTTGTAGGTATTCTCGGTTAGGCTGCTAACTAGTATAGCCCTTCGCTTAATCTGCGCTTTCTCGTCGACATCAATATCGTTCGCGAGGAACCACTGCTCCAATCTATCTTTATAAACCGGCCAGTCTTGAACTTCATGGTTAAAAGTGTTCAGGGTTCCCACAGTTACTCTTGCTAACGCCATTGAAGGATGCACTGCTTGACTACTTGCACAAGTTTACTAATTTCGCGTGAAGAACGTTCTCGTCGCCATTTGTTAGTGAGACGCTCGGGGGCGGAAATAATAACACGACAGCTAGTGAACAAGCGGTGTAATCGACTCCCGATCCACGCGCCGGTCGCAGCCGGGCGCGCATGTATACCTATAACTAACACAGACAAAACATCTTTTCTTGACTAGACTCTAAAATTGTAAACGTCTATGTTTTCTAGAGTAGATATAGGATGCGATAGCAGTGTTTCCACTTTTAGGGATTCCTCCCTTTTTTAGGTAAAAATTACCAATATTATGTAGGGTTTAGGGACATTTTCATTTCGACAGGCATTTAGGGAGTTTTGGGGAAAAATCGAATTTAATGTGGCAATCCTTTTGTTTATGTTTTTTGGTCTCTGACTGACATATTAATTGTGCTATGACCGTAGTTACAGGCGACCAAGCCGTATTATACCAACAGTTGGATTTTTTCATTCTGCACTGCAGAACAATACCGAAAAAATATTATGTTATTTGTCTGAGTGAGAGTGGTGATTACCTATCCAATGCTAAGTGCAGCGAAAAACTGTAAAAGTAGAGCTTCGGCTTCATATTAGGTTTTTTTTTTATTATGGTCATTCTCCCTAAACCAAGGAATTTAAATATTTGTTTAGGGAATTTTAGGGGAAATATAACAAGAAGCTAGGGAATAACCAAAATTGAAAGTGGAAACACTGTGCGATAGTGGTAATGTTATCAAGCTAAGAAATAAAAGGCTGATGCGGTAAAAAGGTAAATATCTTTGATTATATAGACAGGTATATAATCAATGGTAAATATAATAATACGTAACATAGTGGTGGCTACCTGTGTCTCTCTCACTTACAAATCTCTTACATGTATCTATCTTCTTTCCTCCTAGGATAATGGCGCCACACTTTGCACATTGCGCAGTGTCAAGTATTTTTATACTAGCCAAAATTATTTCCGTAACGTATTTCTTGGTTCTTCAATGAGTCATGTCATAAATTTTGTCACTTAACGTCGTAAGAGACGCTTTCGAGACGGTCACTTAGAATGCACGGGAAATACCTAGCGCTGGCGGCGCGAGCGGGACACTTATTTGAAATTTGATACCGCGGCACGGCGCTTGAGCGGTTAAGTAGCTTATGACAACACCATTTTTAGAAAATCGCATGTCGATTCATTCATCTTCCTTACTCCCAAACTCTCAAGATAAACAATAACTAATTACTATAACACTACTAACAATAACTAAAAAAAATGATTTTTAAATATATCTTCAATGTACAGTAATCGCCTCGTTACAGTTTTATTATATATATAGATAGACAACAAGTTTTTGTCTTTACGATTTATCATAGCCTGAACTTCAACTAGAAGTTCAGGTATTCTAAAAGCAAGCTTTCTCCGTTCAACTTGAACTCTGCAGAAAGTTGATATCTTGATATCTATATATTATTATATACCTATACTGCGTACCCAAATCAAATTGATACAGCTATAGCATACTAATAAAATATAATCTATTAATAATGTTTTTGTTTAACAGTTATTATAATTATCGACATTTTTTACACTAGTACTTTACATGAGTACATATCTTTTCAATCCGTTAGTAATATATGATGATTTTGATGAAATTAGATGAATAGGTAGTTTAAACTACAAAAAAAGCTTACTGACTTGATGTATTTAGCCCATTAACGTCGGTAATCCACTCTCGGCTATTCTAGACCAAACGATGTTGTTTCTGCCTCAACCATTGCTCTTAACACCTTTTACCGACAATATAACCTACAAAAACTAATATATTAGCTTTAATAGAATCTCAAAAGTATCCCAAATTGCAAATAGTAATAATTACGTAGCTTTGACTAAAAGTGACTCTAGTATTGGTTTTGCAACACGCTTTTAAGCCTACGAGGAATACGCTGTAGTCGTACATTTGTGTAAGCATCTATTTAAAAGTATATAGTATAATTTAATTATGCTATCAAATATTCTGCAATAACATGTTTAAATAATTTGGTATATTTTTTCGAGGTATACAGGGTTAGTCCTAATCAGTTAGCATCCTTTTAAGAGCTTATTCTGTACATCAAAACAAACAAGTTTTACTATCGGGCCAACATTGAATACGCAAAAAAAACAGCTGTTCCATACATTTTGCCCGAGGCCGATGAGCTTTTTGTATGGAACAGCTGATAATTTTTTCGCGATTTCTTTGTTGGCCACATAGTAAAATTTGTTTGTTTTGATGTACAGAATATGCCCTTAAAAGGATGCTAACTGATTAGGACTAACCCTGTATAGATAAATTACATTTACTTCTCGTTACTCCATTGCAAAAAATGATATTTTTTATACAATAGGAGTGACGAGACAAGCGTGATGTTGTCTGGTGATAAGTATCACGCCAGCCGTACTGTAGCAGTGCCAGAATTGTGAACTTGCGAACAAACTAACAAAATCCTGCGCCGCACTGCACTCCGCTCATGACCCGGAGATATTAGATGTCAAAACTATACATGCCGTGCCTTATAAAAATGTCATGCCATAGTAATTTTTTCCCATAGTAAAATACCAGCTTAAATAAAATTGCCTCGACATCCGTGTCTCTTACTGAAAAGCAAAAGCCTGCCTTAGAAAGGTTGAAAGACTGGCTCATATTTCACCATGGACATCTCAAGTGTATATTGGCAGATTTACGTATTACCATTCAATTTTTTCTCTGTAAATATGCCAGCTTTTTGTCGTGATATTTGATACGGATCGGGATCGAACAACTTCAAGTATGTATATCGTTATTTTATTTCGTCTAGTCTTTCACGACTATCAAGTCTCAACTAGAGCAAATTAATTTTAGGGCTAACAAATTAATTTGCCAGGACTATAACAAGTTGATTACTCAGCACGCACTTTATGAATCAAAAACACATTTTCCGCTGCTAGAAACCTCGAGTTAGTAATTATCAATGTAGTAAGGTTCACACCATTGAAATATTTCGAATGCGCAGTACGTGATACGAAATACGGAAATTAATTTACATTAAGATGTGAGAGAAGGGATTAATTTAATTACTTATAAGCAACGAACTTTACTGTTCGAACAAATTAAAAACTTGCGTGTTATGGTCATAAAAGTAATTATAATTAGATGCGTATTGCACGATTATTTGCGTTTTACTAATTAAAGTAAGGGTCAGTTACAGTCATGTAGGTTTTATGAGCATGTTCTATGTTAAGCTCATTTATTGTTTAATAAACAAAGCGACACCTTTTCAAAAAACCATTCGTATTTGTATAATGACTGATTTTGTTAAAATTGTGCTAAACTTCTCAAAAAAACACTAAGGCATAATAATTATACAAAAAAAACTTAAATTGTTTGGCAAGTTAAAAAAAACTTAAACAAATTAAAATATTTTTTGCTATTTCTAAGCATAAAAGTTGCGGGCGCGCGTTGGTGTCTTTTGAACGCGCGTATCACGATTCGCGACATGATTTTTATCGCATACTAACTTAATGCTCACGTTTAAAAGCTTATTAAATAATTTACTAAAAATAGAATTAAAAAATGTATAATTTACCAAAAATATAGTATTTCTTTTTTTAAACCTTTTTTTTAAGGCTTGTTTTTAGTGGTCAAAGCCTCATCGCGTCAGTTTCGGTAGAGTAAAGATAAGTGCGGAAGCCGCTTCCGAAAGACGGTATCGCGTTGTGATTTATGCGCGGATTTAATATAGCGTAATGAGTTTTGTTTATGATTACGACTTTTTTATTGGATTTTTTATATCATTGTATTTATCTTTTAGTAGATACAGTTTGATGGCAATGAAAATGTATCAATGAAACTTTTGTTTTAAAAGTAATTTCCAAAATTTCCTTTATTTGCCTTATGTGATACGGCTTTTAGATGGATTTATGTTTTTACATATTTTTTTTAGTTACATAGAAAGGCAATAGCAATAGCAATAAATAATAAATAGTGGTAGATATATCTTTTTTAACCATAACATTTAGCAAGTGCGTATATCTTCTCTATTTATGGATATTTTTGTTAAATTTCCCCATAATTGTGTTAAGTGATCGCATCTTTAATGTCAACATTTGCCCTTTGACCTAATTACCAATTTTAGGAATTTACAGAAAATACAAAAAGTTTTTAATCGCTTACCTGGTACAAAATAAAAAAGTCACGACACACGTCACTCTCACAAAAAAATATAAACTTCAAAAATGTTAAATATGGAATGTCCGTTTCGCGCGCTAGCTGGGGTCAGAGTGCGTAGCGCATCTCATCCCAAGACTCGCGTGCTCGCGCAGTGAAAGTGTTTATATAGCCTTTGGATGCAGTAAGCTCATCGTGACATCACATGCATGGTGTGCCGATAACAATGAATGGGTGCAGCTGAGCTTTATGGGTGACCTTGAGGAATTGATATAGCGCGCTTTTTGTTTTCAAATACAAAATATAAACTCAAATAAAAATAAAAATTGTATTCAATATGTTTTTAATTTTTGTTTTCAAATACAAAATATAAACTCAAATAAAAATAAAAATTGTATTCAATATGTTTTTAATTTTTGTTTTCAAATACAAAATATAAACTCTATTAAAAAAATGAAATTTTGTACAATACGTTTTTAATTTACAAATACAAACACCATCAACAACATACAAATTTAATTATAACTAACTAACAACTAAACAAACCCTAACTAGTAAAAACAAACCCTACATATTAAAAAATACAAAACTTAAAATTTAAACTAAAAGCCCCGTAGATGATGGAAAGGTGGCCAGAAAGCTGGCGGCATTGCCACGTTGGATGGCAATGCTAAGTTTTTGACCAAAATATACGCCAGAACATTATAAAAAAATTACTTATAACTCATTTTTTACTCAAATTATTTTACTATTAAAACTTGGTTTTGATACCTTTTTGTTTTATTGGACGAATAACTTATACCTGTGTTCAGCGATAATGATAAAATGAATGGACGGGAAATAACCGCACGGACTTTGAAGACTATAATGTTGAGCGCCGGCTCTCCTCTCGCGTCAGTCATACTCTGTCTTTACGACATGCGAGCCGTACGATACGACAATACAAACTTCTAATACATGTGTTCTCTTTTTGTCATGCAGTAATTAGATTCGCTATCTCTATTTTCTGGCAAATGTAATATGCATACTTTTAGCTAGGTATGCTTGACTGTGTTGACTTTTTGCAAGCGCTGGGCCCGTCCATTCCATTATAACTGTCGCTGCCTGTGATAGATAACTGATCCTCTATTTGGATTTGGACTAGGCTAGCACTAGGCAACTATACGTAGATTTGGCTGGTTTATTATAAGTAGGTATGTATTTTCAATTTTTTTTTTTATAAATTATCATTATTGTGTAAGCTGACAAAAGCTTTCTGGGTCTTATGGGTTGGTTCCAATAATACAATATTTGATTAGTTCGGTGTCAGATTTCAATAAATAAATTAATAAAATTATAATAATAAAAATTGCGCATTATGCCTAACTTGGATTATAAACACATATTTTGAGTAAAAATATTAAATACAATAAACAAGAAATAGATTATCCGTTTGTGTGTACTTTTTGTTTGCTAAGAAGTAAATACTTACCTATTAAAAAGAGTCTGGGGTATACTTCTTCTTTGGTAGCGGAGGCCAAATCTTAAGATTGCTGGTTGTATTGGGGTCAGCCAGGTAGTGTAGGATTGCACTTTCTAAACACCTTTCAGTGGCCTGGTCTGAGGATACCGAAATCTCCGGAGGACTTTCACATCGTCTTCTGCAATATTCTCGAGGAAGCCTGATAGCACTTCCCTTTCTTGCCTCTACAGCAACGCGGGCCGCACCGCACTGTACTTCCCGGGCTCGCTTGGAAGTGAAACCTGCCCTCTGGGGTATAAACCTCGATCAAGGGAACAGAATCGATGGGTATTATTAACCTTTTACCTTGAGATCATGTCAATTCAGGTAAAAACACTTAAAAATTACTCGAATCACTCTACTTCATGAATACTTTCACTTAAAATATATAACATAACCCGTTTTTGATAACTTTTTAAGTCACTTATTATTATATACAATTGGAATCTAGTTGCAGTACTTGCAACCATATGTGTAGCATCTTCACCACTTTCATCGCAACACTGTGACTGTTAACTCAGAGGTTTCCTAGTTCTTACACACACATCATTATTAATTAAAATACACACGTAATAAAGTAGAATGCCTACTTAGAATAAACAATTAAGTAAGGAAATATTGTTACGGTAGCGCGCCCAATGCTACTTTTAAGTATTATGTTTTTTTTTGGGGCAAGTTTATTTTTAATACTTAGTGTTCAACGTTCATTTGTTTTTATTTTTTTATACAATCAAGTGAATCATGCACCTGGACCTGTATGTCTTAAAACTGCATCCAGAACCGCCGGAGGATGGGCAACAGCGTTTTCTTAGTTAACGGTGGTAAGCATTCTGCGATCCCCAAGCCGCCTGCCAAGCATGGGGATTATGGCTACCTCTCCCTATTAAGGAAGACGGAAGATCAGCGCTGTTTGATAAGCAGCACTATGCTGAGTTGAAGCCATCTTTGAGAAATCATCCCAGGACTGTAATTATATTAAAGTTATATTACTTATAATGATGTTACAAAATAAATTATATTTCTTTCTTTCTTTCTTTCAGTGGACGTCTTCCGGCTGTTGATGACGAAGTGAGGAAACGAGCAAGACGTTCGCCTGGTGGTAAGCGTCACGCCTGCCACTAACAGTAGCAGTGCCAGAATTGTGAACTTGCGAACATAATCCTGCACCGCACTGCGTTGCGCTCGTCACCCTGAGATATTAGATGTTAAATCTCTAAATGATGATGATGTGTTTTAATAAATAAAACAAAACACATACAAAAATAATCACCTAATCTGCTTAACCAACACAAAAAGTATTGGTTTGACTCAGTGATGCCAACTCAGCCTCTTTGGGGTCAAATCTAGCCCTTTTTTGGCTTGATCAGCCCCGAAAATAATGATGTAGCTCCTAGCCCCTAATCTTCAGCACTAGTGAAATCTTGTGCGCCTAATTCAATGAAGACGCATCTGATGAAGACGGCAACATAAAAACTGCTGAAATATACATGTTTATTCAATTTTTATACAAACAAGTAGGTTTATAATTTTTTAAATTACAATAATATAAAATAATAAAATGTTGTATTTTATTTAAAAAAAACCGTAAATGATAAAATGTATTAAAAATGAACTTGTTTTAAACAATTAGAAATTAAGCAATTTTTTTTAATTATTTGGCAAATCTAGCCCTTTTTTTAATTTGATCTAGCCCTAAATCCTGATACCCAGTTGGCAACCCTGGTTTGACTATAGACTGTAAGTCTGGAAATAATTATCCAAATGCTATTTGGAGGAGGCTCTACATCTAAATAATAAAATTCAAGCTCTCTGCACTACGAAAATATTAAGAACTATCTATAAATCCACGGAGATCGCATGAATTTTCAGAATAAAAAGTTATTTATTAAATAACCTGTTCCAAATTTTATTCAAATCCGTTGAGTCATTATTATAATATGTAGAAGAAACAAATATAGATTCGCACTCTTATTTAATTACCAATATTCGCATTTAACATACTTTTATGAATGATAAGAGTTTTACGTCTGAGCTACGTCTATCTTATAGTTAAAATCAAATCGAATAAATTACTTGAATTTGAATAATTTCCCTTTAATAGCATTTAAAAATACAAACCCTTGTTGATAACTTTCCTTTTAAAAGCAGTAAAAAATACTAAGGGTAGTTAGTATTTTAACGATTCTTGTTAGAGATTTTTGATTACGGCGGCAATGTTTTATTTAAAGTCTGACCTACCTATTTAGTACTATCTCAGTTGATATAATAGGGCAGTCTAGACAATTTAATCCAAAGAACCTTAAGAAGAATCCTTAAAAAATCATCCATTTTTGAAGTCGGTTAATAAACCCAGTTTTTTATTTTAGATCGGAATAGCATACCCAGCATTATGCTGAGTTGGATCCGGTTTGTGGCAAAAAAACAATATTATACCTATCTTATAAATTACGCATTTCCTTACAAAATATGGACCTGGGTATGTCCTTAAACTGCAACCAGACCCACCGGAGGACGGGCAGCAGCGTCTTCTTGGTTAACGGTGGTGAGCTCTGCGATCCCCAAGTCGCCTGCCAAGCGTGGGGATTATGTCAACACCCCTCTATAAAGGGGGAGGCCTTCGTCCAGCAGTGGACGTTTTATGGCTGATGACGTGACGTGACGTACAAAATATGTTTTTTCCATAAATAAACTAAAAAATAAAATAAAAATGTCTAACTGTGAATGTAGACTAGATGTAACTCTAGCTATGGTTATATTTTTATATCACGAAGTAACTCACATTAGCTACCTTTAGCGTGAAATCACAGTGACCTAGATAAACGTTCATCGATGTACGTTGGCGACTGCGCGTCTCATGTCGAAGGCATTTCCTTTAGTCACCATCATTGTCCTAGTGACGATCCCACCTGGTCACCGGTCATCTTTGTCGGCTGGTTGTGTAATCATGGTATTGATAATCGTTTTGCATTACACCTACTCTTTTATACATTTTTACATAGCATAACAAGTTATGACCCGACTAGGTATTTAAGAACTACAGTGCCCCGTGGTTTTACCATCTTTTCTACAAGGCTGAACATCTGTCACGCAATCCAGAGAGATAACGCGGAAATTAGAGATCATTTGAGCTATCGAACATAGATGTTTGTCTTAGTAGTGGTAGGACTCTACTGCAGAATCCACCTGGGGAATTACCACACCTTTGCCAGTTATTCAACCACCAAGCAGTAGTGTAAAGCATTACTGTGTTTCGGTTTGAAGCGCAATGTTGCAAGAGAAATTACTTGGTATGAAAAGATTTAACATCTAATATATTTGACCTGATACTGTCAAAAACTTGTAATAATGCTTATAATTGAAACTGGCAGAATACACTAAGTGCGATACCAAACACCAAAATAGAAAAAATTGCATAAGATACCGATGTACTTCAGTGTGAGGAGCGTAGTGCAGTGCGGGGCAGGATTTTATTCGCAAGTTCACAATTCTCGCACTGCTACTGTTACGGGCAGGCGTGTCGCCTACCACCAGGCAAACGTCTCGCTGGTCTTGTCACGCGATAGAAAAAAAAACAAAATAAAACAAATACAAAATGATGAGTGACGACAGGCTATTTCTCTACTCCACCAAAGTGATGTACTTAATATAAAAAATCTTCCTTTAGAAAATTCTTGCAGTTTTTAGTCGCTTTCCTCTAGGACTAATAGCCCTTAAGCTTGCCATCTGCCTCTGTCACGCGCCAATCATGTCTAAGAGAGAGATTCTAAATATATCGCCACCATTTAAGACCAACTCTCCTTACCACATTCGCATAACCGGTCGCCACTCAAGAACATTTATTCACCATCGGTTATCATTTCTTCGAGCGATGTGGCCTGCCCATTGCCACTTGCAAACCCTGCGAGTACATAGTGCGAGTCACTATGTAGGTGACTTTGGTTCTTCGTTCCGGATTTATCGCGCAAAGAAACTCCGAGCATAGCTCACTCCATTGCCCGATGTGTGACTCTGAGCATCCCTAACAGGCCAGCAGTTAAAGACCACGTTTTAGTGCCATATGTTATCACTGACATCTTCTGACCTGCGTGTACTTATCTATTAAGGATCGACAAGTTGACGGCTCGAACTCATCGGTGGGTGCGGCTAAAAAGCATGCTCTCTTCATCAAACAAACTGTGGAAAAGGGAGGAAGAAAGATAAATGAGCGCGCAAATTTTTTTTTCGTCGATATTTGGCTGCAGTAATGTGGTTGAATAAACTCTGAGTTAATTTATTCCAATTTAAGTTGTTTGAAATGTTTATGGACTATGCCGCTTAATAAATTATTTTAGAGTTTTCGTATTCCTTATGTTATTTATTTACGTCCAATGTGGCGTTAAAATTGAGCTAAAATACAAGATGTCTCCTGGCTCATAGCTTTCATGTTTATTAACTTTTTACTTTCGTAATAATTTACAATCCTAGATAACAAAGAGATTAATCGATGTAATACTTAGTCTTGGACTTACAAAATTACATAGTGGAGTAGTAATACTACCGCGTTTCTATGGAGAAGTGACCAACTTGTCTACTCTTAAGATGACGACGCCCGATACAAATAGACTAGTAAAAGCATTATTAAAGTCACCGTGATGCACTTTTTGATCTCTAATCACTATCATTATAATGCAAAAGATCGTGCCTAGTTCATATTTGTTTCTCAATAACGCCTAAATAAATCTATAGTCAAAATTCATCCCAATCATATATGCAAAAGTTACAGAGCGACCAAATTATATCCGTATCTGGCCATATGATAAAAACTAAAATTGTCTATAGTTAGCTGTCAGTTTCGTTCGAAAATACGATTTTGGCTCCATCAAATAACTAAAAGGATAAGATGGTCGCAATGTACCTACAAACCTGCATTTCACCACTGCGATTAATCATTTTATTGTGTACTCAATGCGTTACATAATGTTGCCATAGTGCGTCGAGACAATGGCAACTTCCATCATCGATTGCCATTATCTACTTGACGTGGTATAACATACGAGTGCATGATGTGTTTGATTAAGTTTCGTCTCCACAAGCGATTCGATCATCAATATATGACGATAAAAATAACTGGCCGAATAGAAATATATTGAAAGTTTTTTTTTCAAATTTATTTAAAAATGAATCAGTAGTCTACTAGTTGTTAGTCATCATCAGCCAGAAGACGTGCACTGCTGGACGAACGCCTATCTTTTAATAGGGAGGGGTTGCCACGTTTGGCTGGCGGCTTGGGGATCGCAGGATGTTACCCACCGTTAACCGAAAGGACGCTGCTACGCGTCGTCTGGTGATTCTGGATGCAGTTTTAGGACATACCCAGGTATTGTAAAAAAAGTACAAGGGTAATGTTTTAGCTATCTGGATCTAATATTACAATATTTGTTTAGTTGGGGCTACATGGCGCTCTGAAAAAAAATTACCACCAATATTTTTATTTTTGTTTTATTTATACGGGAATACTCACGTTTAATTAAATCAGATACTCCGACTATAGTTTTGTGCTAAGCAGGATGCAGCTGCACGCGCGTCGGGCTCTGTTTTCACTCTTTGAAAAAGGTCACCGGATGTGATCGAAACTATAGTCGGAGTTTCCGATTTAATTAAAAGTGAGTATCCCCATATAAATAAAACAAAAATGTGTCAAAACCACGTCAGTTTTCATAATATAATAATATTTTTATATTTTTAGGCACTGAAAAGGAAAACTAAGATCGGTTAAGTGGAGTGTACCTACGTTCGTAAATGCACTGATGAGGACGAATGATGATTCTCGTGCAAGGTGAAAATCGCTCATGAAAACAAAACTTAGAATCGATTTATCGAGACAGGGCGGAGCATTGATCCACTGGTCAAAGCCATAACACAACACATCTCCCATAATAGTTGCGAAGAGCTTTATAAGATCATGTTATCCAATAGTAAGTTTTACCCTTCAGGCGTTTTTATATCGATTCAACTCAACGGGTTTATTCTCATGCAATAAATGTTGATTCTTCTTGTAGCTCTCATTGGGCATGAGAATGACTGGGAAAGGAATATTATAGAGGTTGGCTTAGAATTAAATCGCTCGCTATTTAGATTAGATACAAAAAAATTTTGTTAACTAGACATAACATACACGACATCATTTATACTAGTATAATAATTGATAGTCGTACCGTTAAGAACTATATCTTCAAGGCAACCGTAGTTTAAAAAGTACTATATTAGGAATTTTGGAATTATTATGATTATTTTAAGTAGGTATTACAAGTTTAGCTTAGGGCTAGATGACGCTGTGTGAAATTTCCACCGATATTTATTTATTTTATTTGCATTTGTATAAAGTTTTAAATCGAACCTATGACGTTGAGACCACAGAAAAGCGAAAACCCTACTTCTTAGGTAGAACGGCTGTCAAAACAATGTTGTAAAGCAATTGTACGGAAAACCGCTGTCGCCAGTTTCACACATAATTGTATAGAAACTACGACGCAAAAATGCCAATCATTGGTCGCGCATTTGAAGAAACGCTCGAAATGCCATTTTGCAACACATTCAAATTGATTTAATTAAGTACGATGCAATGTGGTTTGGTTTCTTACGCATCTATTTCAAAAAGACAATCTTTTCGAGTATTCTCAGTTTAAAAACATCTATATTGGTAGAATTGTCATTAAGCGCATTTGCGCTTAATGCCGGCTAGTGCGGCCCGTCCATGGAGGATAAGGAGTTGCGATGAGCGACTTGCAGCCGCAGATCCTATTTTGCGGACGGAGTGTGTGACGTCATACTTATTTGCTCAGTCTGCTAACGTCCGCCACGCGTGACGGTCATTCTAACTTACATTTTCGACGTACGATTTTTAATGTTTTTACCCAGTAACAGTAAAAATTAAATAAGTTGCTCTGTTTCTTTATGTAAAAATGACCGAGGGAAAAATTCAGATGACATGATTGGCATCTAATTTCATTCGTAAGTAATTTTATTTCTATATTTAGTGATCCGTTCTATAAAATTTAAAAAAGCGACATCTAGCGTGGTATTAAGAAATTAAGTGTTAATTCAGCTAAGTGTTAGTTCACTAGTTCGATTCTCAAAAACTTATCCTAAAAACTGCTAGATGGCAGTACAATTTGCCACTCCTCCCGCGAACCTACACCTCCCCGCACAGTCACGCGTCATTCTAAGGAAAAATCCTTTGATCACATCTCTGCTTCTATTACTCTGTGGGCCCGTCACATGTCCGTTCTATTCACTTCTCTCTTCAGTGGTTGAGATATTTGTGTTTGTAATTTTTTTAACGTCTAGGCGGATTTAATGCTCAAACTGTGGTTAGCCACAAGTGTTCGCATAATGCACTTTTTACGATCATGACCCTGAACTCTATGTGTGCTAAATTTAACGATCATTTATATACGTTTAGCTTATTATTTATAGTTAAAGTAAATAAGTTCGTATAGGCTGAGTGGCCAGCCCTTGTGTGAGAGTTAATGTGCCGCGAGAAGGCCTCTAACATGGCTTGACGGTTATTAAGCATGTTGCATTATTAATTTGTGACTAATGCAATAAAAACATTTACAACTACACAAACATAAAATAAATTACTTCAAAAAACAACTCACGAGATACGCATTAAAAAAAAACATTCCACAATTGAAGAAAAAATCGGTGAACATACAATTAGAAAAGCATCTATGCTTTTCTAGTTTCTATTTGCTTTTCTAAGTTCTATGTTCGACTCTATTGACTCAAACATAGCACCCCCTTCTTATTAATTCTGTTAAAATAATTTATTTAGCTGAGCATAATGAAACATAATAATACAATATTTTACGTAATATTATACATACAGAGACATAATATTACTAATGCATTTGAGCCAATAAATAAGCTACACCGAACTAAATTGTAGTTCACTTACTTGAGTGTATGTGCCCAATATCACAGTTAATAGTCGAATTTTTGTAGGCAGCCACGGATCTATTGGGCAGCTATGTAAGTTTTTAAAAACTAATTTATCTCAAACGCTGGAGAGATGGGGCGCCACTATCAAGTTTCTGCCCTAGTTTGAAAACATCGTAGATCCGGGGCTGCAAAATACCCATTGAACTCATAAAAAACGCGAGATACGCCACTGGGTGTTTCGTGATAGTTATAATCTAGGTGACTTCAAATCGCGAGTGTATCGGTTTCTTCTAGGCAAGCGTGCTCCATCGTAGACTGCATCTTCGACTAGCATCAGGTTAGGTGGCAGTCAAACACAAGCCTATTAATAATAATTTGCCAGTTATCCAACCGCCAAGCAATAGTGTGCAAGCATTACTGTGTTCCGGTTTGAAGGGCAATGTTATCAGAGAAATTACTAGGTGTATGAAGAGATTTAACACCTAATATCTCAGGGTGACGAGCGTAGTGCAGTGCGGCGCAGGATTGTGTTCGCAAGTTCACAATTCTAGCACTGCTACTGTTAAGGCAGGCATGACGCTTACCACCAGGCCAATGTCTTGCTCGTCTCGTCACTTAGTAGAATAAAATTTTTTTTGCAAAATAATAATAATTCTTTTTATAGCCCAAAAGTTTTGCAAGTTTATTGGCAAGTACAGGAATATAGTTGAGCAAATTTTGATGTTGACTGTACGGCAATACTATTGCTTGTTACTACATAGGTCAAGCAAAGATTTTCGACCATCTACGGTGGTGTTTGCAATCTGTTACTGATACCTATCTATTATGATGTGAATGTCATCGGTTATATCTACAGGGGTGTTATTATTATGTCAAATAATAATTGTGATTATTACTATTAGGTAAGTGTTGGTACACGAAGACGATATTTATTGAACCGTTGGTATGAAGCTGGGTTTGCTATTCTTTTAAACAAATGCATTATCAGAGACTCGACTACGTATTTATTTATAACCTTTGATCTGTAAAATCTTTGATCTTTGTCAATGTAAAACTAACAACTTTACTAGAGAAATATACCTATCTAATAATAAAAGTTTTTATATTTTCATCTTTCAATTAATTATTTGTCGTACAATTCATAGAACAAGAGCATATTGCTCGTTTCATTATATTGTGTATTTTGTATCTAGATTGTCTCGTCAGTCATCCGATTATATAGTTGTGTCAATCTTGTTCTACGTCGTGATTTATTATATAGATAAATCTCCAGAACAGTCTCATCTTGGGGCTTTGATCAAATCATCGATCTTTCTCCTTCGTAATCTTACCTACTAATATCCCCACTTCCAGATTATTTTACATAATATCTTTATAACCAAAGTTTGTTCTTAAAACATTCTTTTGACCGTACTTGGGGGAGATTACGATCAAAATCGAGTAGATCCGACAGTCCAATTGTTCGCTAAACAATAAAATTATGGGCAAACTACAGATATCGCAAAGATACGGCGTGACACAGCTTCGAATAAATAAGGAAGGGCATTGTTATCTTTCTTTAAAAGTTAATGTTTCTTAAAAAATATGTGTTCCTGATTTCCCCACCGCGAACCGGAAGACGCAGCGTAGGAAGGCCTCCCACTAGGTGGGCCGACGACATTGTTAAAGGCGCGGGCAACCGGTGGATGCAAATGGCAGGTTGTCGTATAGTGTGGTGGTCTAAGGGGGAGGCCTTCGTTCAGCAGTGGACGTCTCCGGGCTGATGATGATGATGATTTCCCCACTGTACATTTTTTTCTTTAGATTTTCAGAACAAAGCACTCCCTGATGGGAAGTTTCATCGCCTGCCCATTGCAGTATTAGTGCTTCAAACATTGTGACACTATTATTATAATGTCGCGGATTATTACTTTCCGTATGCATGTTGTCGGCATCCATGTTGCTTGACAATATCAGTCAGTGCGCACACCCGGCGCAGGTGCTGTCTCCGGAGCAAGTGAGTACCTAACGTCAGAACACATATTATGCCTCGGTGAAACGCTCTACTGACAGATGACGTTTATATTCAACACTGATAGATGACAGAAACAAATTTGTTTCTGTCATGTCACTGACAGCTAGAATTGTTCCATAGACATCTTGACATCTACAATTTCTGTTGACTATGGCGCTTGAGTGGTTTGCCCATTCTGATAAATAAATTAGGTACCTACTAAATTAAATAACGTAGTGTAATTGTGTACATTCCTCTCTCCGACATATATAATATATATAGTATATAACTGACAACTACTTGGCTACTATTAGTGATATAAACTCAATATTTTAAATTCACGTTTTCTTTTTTAATTGGATTGTCAGCTAAAGGTGATAACTGTAGTTCCACATTTGACCACGTTCATTAAAAACTGTGTCGTACTATACATGAAGATTGAGCAACACTTTTTACATGAAGATAGAATCTTTTAACCAATGCGTTTTCAATTATCACCCGACCGCTAACTTATGTGCGGTTGGTTTCTAAACAATGCAAACGAAAACTTACTTGACTATTTCGACACGGATACGAATCTGATGGATGTTGTGTGATGAGAATTACTTCAGAATATTTGAAACCTACGCTCGGTTAGAATGGAAATACAGCAAAATCCGGTTACTAAAGTAGCGTAAATGTAGTGTATTACGACGCCCTGAGACTTGATGGATTGACGATATATGTAGGACAGCTGACAGTGTTTGAAAGCGAAAAGGTTAAGTTCGGGCTAGATGAAGGTACCTTGAAAAGGCCTACATCCAGCAATGTGTTATGATAGGTTGATTATTATTAAAGGTATTGATGATGGTGATGATGATGATGATGATGATATTGAAAGCTGTCAAAGTAGCACATTGACTGGGGTCTATCCCACTAGTCCCATTGAGTGGTTAGGCGTCAACCAAAACCACGTAGCACTGAAGCTTACTCTTGAAGCGCAATTTTTTGCGCTTTTATTGAGTTAATATTTCGAAGAATGGGTGTGTCCTAAACTGCAGCCAGTACCATCGAAGGACGGGCAGCAACATCCTTTTGGTTAACAGTGGTAACACTCTGGGATCCCCAAGCCGCCTGCTAAGGGTGGGGATTATGGGAACCCCTCCCTAGTAAGGGCCTTCGTCCAGTAGTGGACGTCTTATGGCTGGCGATGTATGTATGTAAAATACTTTTGGGATTCTCACAAAGCTGCTATAGCTGCTAATGTGAAATTTTATTCTTTATACTTTCTAAAAGCCGTCAAAATAAAATATTGGTGATCTGCCTTATTGTGTCACAATAATCATCAAATTGTATGCAATAAACGTATCTACAGACCACTACCTATAGTTTACAAAATAATGTAACCTTTGCTGTTTCACATAATTAGCCAGCTAGGGTCGATATTGCCATATAATAAAAATGTCATGTAGCATTTCTAAGGACATTGCTTTTGGTTTACTTTCCTTTTTGTCTTAATCTTGTTGGTATTTAAATGGATTCCGTATAGTTGATCTATAAAAATTCATAAATCGAACTAAATTAGATCACAATGAAAAGGAAAAATAAACACGGCAAATAGTCACGCTCCGAATCTTAAAAAATAAAAGCCTGTTTTACAAAGCTGACAAGTCGGCTTCATCTCAAAATCATTCATAAATATTGTGCATCTTTTAAATGGCTATAATGTATGATATACCTACTCTACCTTGGACCTGGGTATGTCCTAAAACTGCATCCGGAACCACCGGAGGACGGGCAGCAGCGTCCTCTCAGTTAACGGTGGTAACCATTCTGCGATCCCCAAGCCGCCTGCCAAGCGTGGGGATTATGGCAACCCTTTTTATTTAAGGGAGAGGCCTTCGTCCAGCAGTGGACGTCTTCCGGCTGTTGATGTGATGTGATGTGATGTACCTACTCTTATTTCAGTTTTGTGTGTATGCGTGTGTGTGTTTGTTTGTTTGTAAAAGATTTCTATTGAATTTAGGTATAGAGGTAGCATGTAGGTATGTGTAAGCGTTGGTGATCCAGACCGTACCATCACCCTGTTTTTTAACACAAAGGCTACATTTTAGTCCTGGTAAATACTAGTTCCAGTATTTGATAGCGGGTTCAATAGGATGATGTACCTAGCTGAGAAATAAGTGAAAAATTATCTTAACAATTTAGTCAAAGTTTTTTTTTTCATTGCTAGTATTTTTTCTTCTATATCATAATAGAACAGGGCCTAGCTGGCTTCATAAAAATAGGATTCCCCATTATGATAGAATCTAACGTCCTTTTGTGCGAAAACAAAGGTGCATTCCGTCTACAAGTAGTATGCCAATGAAGACACGAATAATGAGGCTGAATACCTACCGTCAACGAGTTGATATCCTATAAAGACAACCTCTAAACAAAATTAAAATAAAGAGTAAAATAGACTAGAATAAATTAAACAAAATAAGGCTCATATTAACGAAATAGACTAGATGTGAATTCGCCGGAGGTAAAACATAGCTGTAGATCAAGTGCTTTTTTTTTCCAGAATGGTTTTGTATTTGATTGATATAATATTAGGCAATGGTGCGGTCTAGGATGCAGCAGCAGATTTTCGAATTTGTCAGTCGGTGAATTTATGTATATTTGTATGGTATGATGATGATGATGTTGATGTCGTCCGCGTCGTGTCCGACGATGGCAAAGTCTGGCGTGTGCTCGAATGTGGCTGGCAAAGCCAAACTTTGTCTTGAACATCCGGTTCCAAGATGCGCGGTACAGCTGGCCCGCACCATTGTACGTGTAGTTGCAGGAAGGTAGTTGTATGGTATAAAAGGTGTAGCGCTCCTGGCTTCGCTTGGCTTCGGTTGATATGGGTTACCCAAACGATCACAGAAACGTGGTCTGTAACTGCTGGCCTTTTGGAGAGGCTCAGAGTCGCACAACGGGCAATGGAGAGAGCTATGCTCGGAGATACTTTGCGCGATAAAATCCGGAACGAGGATATTCGCCAAAGAACCAAAGTCACCGACATAGCTCGCAGGGTTTGCAAGTTGAAGTGGCAATGGGCAGGCCACATCGCTCGAAGAACTGATAACCGATGGGGAAGAAAGGTTCTTGAGTGGCGACCGCGAACCGGAAGACGCAGCGTAGGAAAGCCTCCTACTAGGTGGACCGACGACATTGTAAAAGTCGCAGCAACCGGTGGATGTAAATGGCAGGTTGTCGTACAGTGTGGCGGTCCAAGGGGGAGGCCTTCGTTCAGCGGTGGACGTCTCCGGGCTGATGATGATGATGATGAAACGATCACTAAGGTTTATCAACTTTGGATGGGTGACCGTAAGTGCAATTTTCTTACAACTGATCGCTGCTGTAGTTTGGACAGTTTGTTTAAAAAAACAACTGTCAAACCATATCAGAAGCCATAAACTCATGCGCACGGGCTGGTGATACTATAAGATCGACCTAGTACTACTTGGTCCAATTACTTTTGGTATAAATCCATGAGAGCCCTGAAAAAACAACCGTTTGGGCCAATAATATGTTGTTTCCTGAAGGTTTCCCTGCATATGGCGTGTCTACGGGGTAGTAAGTCGTTGCCTTCCATTGATTCTATTGAAGTGTTGACTAACATCAATAATGCTTCGAATGTAGTGTTCCTTTTTCGTTTTCGAATTGTTCTTAAGACGGCTTGTATTTTTAGAAAAAAAAATCGTTCATGATACTTAACGGAAATTGTGTGGATTTAATTACATTATATTAATTAAAATTAATGAGTCTCTTAAGTAAATAATTTAAAGTTCTAGCATGATTTTTAATCAATTTTGAAAGTCTGATCAGGGATTTGACACTTAGGTTTTTAAAAATATTATTGTCATTTATAACTTTTAAGAAATAAATGAAATAATTATATTGAGTGTTATACGGCTCGTAAAAACCTATGTTTGCTTATTCCTTATTAACTAAGCAACGGATTTATATAAAAGAAGACCCTAAATGTATTGTATGCATGTGCAAATAAGTACTAAGAGACAATAAAAGTCGATGGAAGTGACTAATAAAAATAATAAAATAAAATCACTTTGCTTATTATCATCATCATCAGCATCATCCTCATAAGTCCACCTTAGTCCACCGCGAAACATAGGCCTCTCCCAGAGCATCGGATTTGTTTCCTCCACAGAAAAGCGAAGGCCCTACTCTTAGTTTCCGGATCCCGTGAGCAGACTGAATTAGCCACGGATCCCAGAGCGTTGTCTCCGTTGATATACCGTGATCCGTTTCCCGCACAGAATTGATATCTTACCGGCTGATCACAGTATACATGGCAACAAAAAACAAGTAACTTTAAATAAAAAAACAACTGACTTCGAATGAATATGAGACCACCTCGACAGACGAATCATTTTAAAAAATCGGTCCACGATTGACGGAGAAATCGGTGAAATACGTGAAGTACTTTTAACTCGATCTTCGACTTAAATTTTTTTTTACGTTTAAGTGACGAGACTAGCAAGGCGTTCGTCTGGTGGTAAGCGTCACGCCTGCCACTAACAGTACCAGTGCCAGAATTGTGAACTTATGAACACAATCCTGCGCCGCACTGCACTGCGCTCGTCACCCTGAGATATTAGATGTTAAATCTCTTAATACCCAGTAATTTCTCTGGAAGCATTGCCCATCAAACGGGAACACAGTAATGCTTGCACACTACTGCTTGGCAGTTGAATAACTGGCAAAGGTGTGGTACTTCCCCAGGCGGACTCTGCAGTAGAGTCCTACCACTACTTTTGGGGTTTGCTTTGTTGATACCACACCAATTTCTCACGCATAAAATTAACTAATTAAAACAAAAAGTATTAATCGATTAGTTCCACTAATAACTGACTTACCTGCCGGATACGCAATAAACGGATGAATCAATATAAACTTTAAAAAACTTAGAATGGTACTTATCTGAAACCCATATCGGTAAGAAATATAGTAAAAACGTGATGGTATAACTATGATTGGCATATTTTTTAACGGATGCAATACAGGAAAATTTTGTTATTAATAGTAAACCGTAGGTGTAAAGTAAATTTGTACTGTTATGTGGAAAACTGTTTTATTTTTTTAAGTAAATAACTTTAAAAAGATTTTGTAAATTTAAAATTAACTGTGTATTAACTACAGGGTTGATGAATGTATGCTGCTTTGCAGCCATTAAAATTTAAGCTTAGTGGAAAAAATAAACTTAAGAATAAGCTCACTAATAAGCGCTGATAATAAGCTTAGGTGCTGTACAAATAAAGCAGACGCATAATCAGCCTTTTTTATTGCTCACATCAACATCACATCTACAGCCGGAAGACGTCTACTGCTGGACGAAGGCCTCAAAGGTACCTACCCTTAAAGGTAGGTGTTGCCTGCCACGCTTGGCAGGCGGCTTGGGGATCGCAAAATGATTACAGAATGGTCCTCTGAGAGGACGCTGCTTTCCGTCCTCCGGTGGTTCTGGATGCAGTTTTAGGACATACCCAGGTCCAATAGTTTCATCCAGGTCCAGGTTTAATTGCTCATACTGCTGGAAATATTATAATTTTATTTTTTTTTCCTTTTCCGGTCTCCGATATGTCAACAGCGTTATCATAGCGCTCTCACGCAAAATTGGCCAAAAAAATAGTTAAAGCTAAGACCCAGTGCGAAAATTTAACGAGCAGTGGGAGAAAACCCCGATGTGTGTCCACACAGTGTAGTTATAGTGCAAAACGAACAAATAAAAACTTCTTTCAGTGAAATACATTCGAAATTTTTTGAGGTTATCCTGCGGCGTTAACGGCTAACGGTTGTTGTGATTGTCATTGACAAATACGAAAGCAGATTTGACAATTTAAGCCTTATAGTGCATTAACTTTGAAGTTATAGATGATAAAGTGCGATGTGCCTACATTACAGTTGAAAAATTGACACGATCTTTATAATCTAGTCTGTTTTAAATTCAAAAATTTCATCAAAATGTCGGAAAATATTTCTATGCAAATGGAATTATTATTCCACAAGTTCAAAGAAGAGTTAGAAAAACAGTCCGAAGTCATAACAAGAAAAGTTAAGAATGAAATCATGGAGTTGGTGGACCGAAAAATAGACCCCGTTATAAACGAAAACAAACGACTCAAAATCGAGGTAGAAGCTTTGAAGATAAAATTTACTAACTTAGAATCAAACCAAAAGAGAAACAATCTAATAATCCAAGGCTTAGAAGAACATGAACATGACCCACAAGAGTTAATGGCGATGATAATAGAAGTTATTGCCCACACCAGTGTAAAAATAGGTGCATGTGAGATAGATAGATTTCAACGTCTAGGACGCAAGCAACAAAACCAAAAACCTAGACCAGTTGTAGTGGCGCTAACAACCTACTCAAGGAAAATAGAAATACTAAGAAATAAGAAGAAACTACCAGAACACATATACATAACAGAAGATTTTACAAAAGAAGTCTTAGAAAAAAGGAAGTCATTGTTACCACAGTTGAAAGAGGCTCAAGAGAATGGGAAATATGCATACTTACGACAGGACAAACTTATTATTAGGGAAAATGGGAATGATAAAAGGAAAAGATCAATGACAAAGTCACCTCGGACACCAAGCCCTGGTCGCTATGCGAGTGACACAAAAACAGCTAGTGCACCAAATAAGCTTGCTAAGGTGGATGCATTTGCTTACATGAGAGCGAAATCGTATGCAGCATCTGAGAAAAACACTTATTTAAACTGAATAAAGACATCGGCTACCGGCAAGACAAAAGTATTAAAGTAAAAAAGAAAACATTCCCCAAGCCGACTGGTCATCGAGGGGAATTAGACCACTACCTTCCTGGGACAATACAAACAACCTGTAAAAACCAAAATAATAATAACAGACAAGCTCTCTATATCGGAGCTTACAATGTAAGAACATTACGAGAAGATAAATCATTAGTAGAACTTGAAAATGCTTTGGAGAAAATCAAATGGGACATAATAGGGTTGACCGAGGTCAGAAGAAATGATTGTAAAATAGAAGATCATGGTGACTATATAATGTACTTCAAAGGGGAGACAAAAGGCTTATATGGTGTGGGTTTTATGATAAAGAGAGAACTTAGGAGTGCTATAGAGGAATTTCTGGGCCTGTCGGAAAGAGTAGCAATATTAAACATACAGCTTCCTGGATATAAAGGAAAATGGTCAATTATACAGGCATATTCACCAACAGAACGCGCCACATGCTCAGATAAGGACCAGTTCTATTCAGATCTAGATCATGCCCTAGAAATATCCCACAGAAATATCATACTTTTGGGAGATTTTAATAGTACATTCGAGAAGGGAAGTCAAATATACCCGAAGGTCATAGGAGAATACAGCTCGGGAAATAAAACTAACAAAAACGGAGAAAGGTTAATAGAGTTTGCACTAAAGCACCAATTACGAATAATGAACACCTACTTTAAGAAGAAAGTTAGCAAAAAGTGGACCTGGATATCTCCGATTGGTTTCACAGATGAAAGGGATTTTATACTTACCAATAGACCGAGGATATTCAAAGATATTAATGTACTTAATAACATCAACTTTAACACTGACCATCGGTTTGTTAGAGGGGAAATCTACACACAACATCCAAGAAAAACAAGGAAACATATAATAAATCAAACAAGTTTTTTCCCTGTACTCCCAGAAATATGGATAGAAGAACTAAAACTGACACTAAAAGAATTGGACAAATTACCAACCGTCCAAGAAAAATACAATCACATAGAGAAAGAACTACAGAAAGTTAATAATAAGTTCATACCAACCACCAAGAAGAAAGACAAAATAGGACCAGATGCAAAGAAATTAATTGCTTAACGGAGAGAAATGCTAATTGATAGGAAGAATAATACAAGAAATATTTCAAAAATAAGCAAATCTATAAGTACGAGCATCAGGAAATTTAGAGAAAACTCTAGGAAAAACATTATTAATGACTGTATAGAGAAAACTGGCGGTTTGAAACAAGCTACAAAAGAACTAACTGAAATCAAAAACTGGATACCTGCAATTAAAGATAAAAGGAGTAATATTATTACCAAACGCTTTAACATACTGGAAACAGCCACAGACTTTTATCGAAACTTATATGATGATGACGATGATGTAAATGAAGCAAATCAGGTGATATGCAGTTCAGGGGAGACAGTAGAAGAAGATACAGCAAAGATTCTACAATGCGAAGTAGAAACAGCAATTGCATCACTGAAAATGAGAAAAGCCCCCGGAGATGACAAAATATCAAATGAGTTTCTCAAAAGCTACATCAGAAGCCATAACACAGCCAATAACTGACCTTTTTAATGCTATTCTAGATTCAGAAGACATACCAAACCAGTGGAACGAAACTACAATTGTTCTACTACATAAGAAAGGAGATAGAGATCAAATTAACAATTACAGACCTATCAGCCTGATATCAACGTTATATAAAACCTTCTCCAAAGTCATATTAAGACGTATGTCAGGCACCTTGGAAATGAACCAGCCAAGAGAACAAGCAGGGTTCAGAAGTAATTACTCTACAATAGATCATATATTTGTAATAAGGCAACTAATTGAAAAATACAGAGAATACAACAGAGATTACTATCTAGCGTTTGTAGACTATAACAAAGCATTTGATTCGTTGAAACACCAACTAATATGGGAATCTCTACAAGAGCAAGCTGTCCCAGCTAAATATATCCGAATAATAAAAAATATATACTCAAACAGCACATCCAAAATACAACTAGAAAGAAGTGGTCCAACATTTGGAATAAAGAAAGGTGTCCGTCAAGGAGACCCAATGTCTCCCAAGATATTCTCAGCAGTTCTGGAGAGTGTATTTAGAAGACTTGATTGGGAAAAATATGGTTTAAATATAAATGGGCCCTTGCTAAATCATCTACGGTTTGCAGATGATATAATACTGCTAGCGAACAATTCAGAAACGTTACAGATAATGCTGCAAGAACTAGTTATAGAAAGCAGGAAAGTTGGACTGAGTATGAATACCAACAAAACTAAATTGATGACCAATAAAACAAAGGAACCAATCATGGTAGAAAACAATCAGATCGAATATGTGGATGAGTATAAATATTTAGGCCAGATAATATCTAATGAGAAACAGATGGATAAGGAAATTGAGGAAAGAATTGGAAACTCTTGGCGCAGGTTCTGGTCAATGAAGGAGATTCTGAAAGAAAAATCAATTCCTCTCAAAAACAAAATTAAAATATTTAACAGCTGCATTCTTCCAGTTCTATCCTACGGCTGCCCCACATGGTCCCTAACAAAACAAAATTATGGGAAAATCCAAGTATGTCAAAACAACATGGAAAAAAGTATACTCAACATAAAATTGCAAGATAAAGTCAACCTAAAGAAAATAAAAGAGAAGACAAAGACTAAAAACGTATCATATGTAATAAAGCAACAAAAGTGGCGGTGGGTTGGTCATATGCTAAGGGATAAGCAAGGAAAATGGAATAGGGACATATTAGAATGGTACCCAAGAGAGGGAAAAAGAAGTAAAGGAAGACAGCAAGCAAGATGGGAGGATGACATTAAAAAAGAAGCAGGAACAAATTGGAAACAACTGACACAAAAAAGGAAGGAATTGAAGTCCCAGGAAGAGGCCTATGCCGGAAGGCAAGCTGGGGAAAAACATAAACCAGAGAAAGCTGAATAGCCGATGTCAAAAATATAAATATATTGGACATTTAAATAATCAAATAGGAAATATCGGACATTCAACAATTTCAATAGCAATAATTTGACAAGCCACAGCAGAAAGGGCTATAATAATAATAATAATAATACTGCTGGAATTAGACCTACCCTCGAAGGGATACTCAAATAAATAATCTAAATCTGGTTATACAAATATTGATGAGAGATAGTTATAATAAATGCGTTTTAAAGAGGGTGTTGCTCTGTTTCTTTTCTGCAATGCGTTAGTAATGTCAAGCTACTATAAAAAATTCCAGCGACTTCAAAACTAAAAACACTATTTCGTATAGGTGGATGACATATTTTTTCCAGTTATTTTGATTTTTAAAACAATTTAACTAATTTTGATCAGTTATAATATCAAAAGCATTTCAATATAAATCTAATTTTCGAATTTACAAAATACTTAAAAAAGATTGAAGGAACGATAATAAATCAAGCTCCCCCACCCCCATTAAGAGGGAGGCTTTTGTCCGACAGTGGACGTTATCTGGCTGTTGATGAAACAAATATAAAAATTGCTAAATAACTGTAATCATTTTTTCATTCGAATATACTGCCAATTAACTCGTTTCAGCTTATTTTTGGTAAAAGCTTCCTTGTTTAACTGGATACTTTTTATTGTATCATATTTAAGTATCTATAAATTTATATAGAAATATTGACTTCTGTCATTTGTTTTTTTTTTACTAACCGTTTTCAAAATAGCAGGATTTTCTATGTTCGACTTTATGTAAAATAAAATGCTATTTTATTTTTTAACCGATTTCAAAAATAGAGGTTCTCAATTAGACTGTATGTATGTTACGCGATTACTCCGCCAATGATGAACTGAATTCGATGTTTTTTTTTTGGTAGGTACCTTAGAGGTGGTCCCATATAAATTTTATTTCGAAATTGGTTCAGTAGATTGGTTTTTAAATCAAAATTAGAAAATATGAAGATGTCATCCAGGTATTCGAAATTTAAATTTAAATTTAAATATTTTTTTATTTAGTAAGTTATTCAGAGGCCTTCGGGCGGCACATTAACTCTGACATTAGGGCTGGCCACTCAGCCTATACGAACTTACTTTATTCGAAGTTGAAGTCAGTTCCTTTTTTTTTTAATAGCGTATTATTAAATATTTTTTTCTGTGATTTCTCCAGAGCTAGATCCTCCAAGTTTCTCCGTCAATATTAGTGGACTAATTTTGATAATTTTGATTTGTTTGATAGGAGGTGGTCCCATAATAGGCTTAAGTCCAGAGATAGTTGCTTAAGTCAGTTTTACTTTAAAGTTACATGTTTGATAGATATTTACTGTCCAAAACTGAGATATGAAAAATAAAATGTATTAGATGTGCTTGCATGTACGTTTGTAGGTACGTATGTAGAGATAAGACGTAGAGTCACTATGTCAACGTAAATAGATCATGTATATCTTTTTTTTAATTACTATTTTGTAATTATTACTATACTTTTTATACTAGGTTTAAAAATAATCAACCAAAAATATCGTCTTTGTCTTTTAATAACTTAAGAATACCTAATTCTACGTAAAACAGTCTAATCATTAAACTTTCTGCTTTACGCATGGACCTAAATACTTATCAAACTATATTACATCCATTTATGTAAGTAGATGTGGCTTTACGTAGAAAATCGTAAATGACATTAAATTTTTCGAATAACAAAATTAATATTATGAGTTTACTTATCAAACTTTAATAGACAACTATAATTCACGATTGTTGCTAATGAATTTTAATCATTACAACAGAATACGATTTCATTGTTAAAACGTTTAAATGGATCATTAATCATAAGATGGTATTTATATACGGATAGACACGCACTCGTAGTTATACATCATCAAAATACTGTATTTGACTAGCTAGCTACGCGGTTTTACCAGAAATCTAATCTAATAATTATATATATTTTTTAGATAAAATATACACCTCTCGTCAGCCAGAAAACGTCCACTACTGGACTAAAGCCTCCCCCTTAATAGGGAGGAGTTACCATAATCCCCACGCTTGGCAGGCGGCGGGGATCACCCATGTATACACCAGTGTCTGTCTATTAGTGTGGTAGCCATAAATCACATCGCATGGGCGAGAATCCGGGACATACGCATGAGTTGTTTTTGCATATTATGTTTTTTTTTGTTTTTTAGTTTCGCACAAATTTAACACTGACTTACGAACAGCTATGTGTGGAAACGTACAATCGATTTTATAATAAATCCCAGTCAGGCTATACGCTTTGCAATAGTGGCGTGGCTTAGTTCTCGAGTCAACCAATGAGTTCCTCTGAATTAACGTGCAAATTAAAAATAAATAAAATTGGCATTTCGAGGAAGGAAAACGTTGTGAGTTTTGGCGGGAACATGGAAAAATCATGTCGCTGCATTCTATTATTTTCTAAAACTATTTTTTTTACGCGAATTTTTGATTAAAAATGGTGGTGTTTTATTAATTATTCATTGAGTGTTGAATAAATGCGCGCGTGTGGGCAAGTGATATAATGAGGTGAAACATGTCTTTTCGAGTTGTTTTTACAACTCTGTAAAAGATATAGTAAAGTCACCACAACTTTACTAAGGCATGACTTGAACTAAAGTTTGACTAATTTCGTGTGACAAACTGTGATTTTATGATATATTTGACTTGTTGATTGATATTTTATAAACTTGAAAATATATACAATAGGGTAGATGTCTGATGTTTATTTCGTTGAAAGCAATAGCTTTGATGAAGAATTTAAGTAGGTAAATATAGTATGTTTACTGAAAAAATAATACAAATCGGTATAAATGTTCTGATATTATAAGCGTTTAAAGTTTTTGGTAGAGACAACTCTGTCCCTTTCCCACAAAACAAAAAATTACGTCACGCCTTACTTGTTAGAATATAATTTTTATATGGCGTACAGAGAAGTGACGTCACGATTTGCTGTTTCGCCTCTCTGTCTAGCATGATATTAAAATGCTTATTAAGTTGCTTATTTTTGATCAGATTTTCATTTTATTTTCATTAATTAGCTATATTTATGGGCCACATTTTAATAGGACAATAAAAATAACCAGTCATCTAGCCTATTGACAGTGGCAGAATGTACAAAGTGCGAAAATGAAGTAAATATAAACCGTGAACAAGTCTAGAGATGAAATTAAATGGCATCAAAGCAATGGTCTAGCAATATGACAAAATATCGCCCAATCATCTTTTAAGAGTGGACCTACATCCACAAGTAGGAGAATAATGCAGCGCAATGCTTATGGTTGTAAAGGCTCGGCCTGCGGCCCTTCGGCTCCAGCGGTGGAGCCTGGCGGTGGATCTAAGTGGCAGGAGGCTGATAAACTAGGATTATGAGGTGTGGGTCCACATAAATCCGCTTAGCTTTCTGGTCTTATGTCGTTTAAGTTCCAGGCAAACTGACACAGTTACGATTTTAGGTATTTATTTATTTACAACACATTTGCTCGAAAATTGCATTTACGAAGCCTGCATACATCGTTCGAAAGTTGAACATTACGCACCATACAACGGAGCGTGCGGTAAAATAGGTACTCTCAGCTATGTACCTATTTTACCGCACGCTCCCTTGTATAGCGCCGTTTTTCTTTCCTCCTAGGAGGATTATGGTATCGCAGTTTGAGCATTTGCCAGTGTCAGTAGGTATTTAGTTGCGATTTACCGCCCGATATAATAAAGTTTGCCTTATTATCTGTTTTAAGTACTTCTGTTATCTGTTTTCTCGCAAATGTGTTGTGTAAAACGTTGTATGGCACTCGTACGGTATTGGTTTTTACAAACGAGTAGACGAATGTAAGCCAGAGACGAAGTCGAGGGCTTACCATTGTCACGAGTTTGTGACTATGGAGTTTGTTTGTGAGTTGTAACTAACCGCACTAGTATCATAAATAACTATTAATTGCCTTTGAAAAGAATATAACTTTAGATGGAATATATCGATATGTTTGTTGGAGACGAGAATCTTATTGTATTGGCGGCTTACTCTGACAATAGGGTTTTAATAAGACGTATTGTTGGAACAAACTTTTAAACTAAAGATGTTGTAGTTGCGGCTACAAGACCTGAAACGAGAAGAAGAGTTGGGGAGTCAATCTTAGAATGAATGACAGCCTGATAGCTCAGTTTGTAGCATGTCTGACTTCAGAGCTGTAGGGCGTGGTTTCGATGCCCACCCAGGACAAAAATATTTGTGACGTACATCGATGTTTGTTCTGTGTCTGGGTGTAGTATGTATTATAAGTATGTATTTACGAAAAAAAAGTATATAAGTATTCTATCAGCTATCTGGTTTCCATAATACAAGCTTTGCTTAGTATGGGGCTAGATGGCGCTCTGTGTAATAAATGTCCCCCCCAATATTTATTTATTTATTTATTATTTAATGATTTTATGAAGCAAGGTAAGATCAGTGTATTTCCGCCGAACGTCAAGAGGAAAATATTTAAAAGTTCACTGTACGATGAAAGTTTACGGCCCATGCCACTCCTTAGCTAATAACCCTTAGACACTGTTTTTGAATACGTTCAATCCTAAAAATTCAAATCCTAGGTAGAAAACCAAACAGATAGACAGAAAGGCATACATTTGTTTGTTTTTGTTATATAAAGTTTTAAGAGCCAATTTTAAGCTTTAATGTTCTTTAGTTTATTAAGTTCATATTTCATTAAATAATAAATCTTGGAAGTGACATCCGTTCTAGACTTTTAATTATTTTGAAAATACTAAAAGGTTCTCAAGATTGATGCTTTAAACGATTTATAATAATTTTATTACACAATACAAACTTAAGTATAGCAACGTATTTTTCTCTAAAATATCACCTTAGTTATTATTAAATCATTTTCATTATATTAAAAACAAATCTACATAAACTAAATATTTCCAAACTAAATAATTAATATTCTTTTAATAGTTTATATAATTATATATAAAGTATTATATTATTATATATTAAGTGTTTTATATTGACAATTTAGTATAATAATTTAATTAATGTAATTCAAATTATATAATAAATATTTATACGGTATATTATATATATATATATATATATATATATATATATATATAAAATTAATATATATAATTAAGTCACCGGCAAAGCATATAAATTAGTCATTGTATAGAATACCTAGTCATTCTATGTAATGGCGGCATTGATTAGGCAATGTATGAAATATTTATTTTATCGTTACCATTACATACTATGTATAGATATTGTGTGTAATACCTAGCTAGTGTATAGAATGCCGTGAGCAGGTCAGGTAAAGTATAAAATTATGACAAATAAAACATGTTTATTCAACTTAAAATTATTTTTTATGTGAAAAACCAGTGACAGAACAGCAGACCAGAGCAGCAGTATAGCAAAACAGGTGTGCCGGTGGAGGAACCAAGTAGGATTTCACACATTTCTTATTGCTTCTTAGGAAGTGTATAGAACAGCTAGTTAATGTGTACAATAAAACATATTTCATACGTTGTCTATCTATTTTAGACATTCTATACATTTCCTAGGAATTCTATATACATTGCCAGTAACATAATTATATACATTTTTAAACACCGTACATACATTTTCTTTTACTACCCTGTAAAATTATGTACCTAAGTTTATATTTTCCCACAATTCCATTGATATAACATATGCCTTGAATGGTCATGTCATGTTAGGCCTTTTGCGCTTCTTCTGAAAGGGCACAAGTGAAGGCCACTGCTGACCGCATCCGTTTCATTAGAGCGGTGCGCCATACTATCGATGAATGTTGCAAGTCAACATGATGTGCGTTGTCGATATCGATGAAGAATAAAAGATTCCTTTTTGCGGCTTGCTCTATAAATTATAGCTATATTATTTACGGGTTCTTACGACGATTTGTATGGCTGATTAAATTGGGAGTAACTTTGCAAAATTTGAATGAAATTTTTATTCGATAAAATTTCTTCATTAACGAAACGGAGACGGTTTACAGTAAGTAAATAAGTTAGTAAATATCTCACTTAACCTAATATAAATTTGAGCTCAATTGTAACAAACAAATATTAACCTAAAACAAATAATTACTTATAGTTATTAAAAAATAACGACAACAAACAATTCATTAACAAATAACACAGCATTATAATAATTATCAAATGATAATTAGTTTTTTCAATAATTTAACTAAAATAATTAGCAATAAACGGATAACATTTTAAATGCAACTAAAAGCCATAATATGGTCAATTTATATTTTTATGTTTTAGTGAATACGTTTTAGAGCGGTTGTTAAATGGGATTTATTGGAAATACAAGTTTGGAAACTCGAGAACAACATTTAATTTATGTTAAAAAGTTACTTTACCCGTGCATGGAATGTGATACCTCTTAATATTATTCCATTGTCGAAGAAAAGGAGGTCAGAGGTCGTATTGGGTAACAATTGTTATGGATAAATTATTAAAACGAACTATTTCGCAAATTAATTAAAAATAAATTGAATTATCATTGGGTTAAGTACCAATTAGTAGCAATCTTTAATAATTAGGATTTGTGTTGTGTAGCTGCGTAATGTATAACAAAAATGTTAATGTATCCCACTGTTTCCGATTCCTCCGTCAATTGTAGACCGGTTTTAAAAAACTTTTTTTATTTGAAAGTGTATACTCCCGAGGTGGTCCCATATTAATTTGAAGTCGGTTGTTTTTTTTTAAAGTTACTTGTCTATTCCTGACTTAAAAAGTAGCCAATATATTATTCTAAGGTATATTATATACCTCTACACCAAATCTCGTCTAAATGTTCAGTTGTTTTTGTGTGATTATGTACCTATATAACAAACACGCAAATACACGTTTGGAATTTTTTATAATATTTGTAGGACCAGTGCATGGACCTGAGTATGTCCTAAAACTGCATCCAGAACCACCGAAGGACAGGCAGCAGCGTTTTTTTAAAACTATTTATAGGCTTGCGTTTGACTGCCATCTCGTCTGATGTTAAACGAAGATGCAGTCTACGATGGAGCACGCTTGCCTAGAAGAAACCGATTCACTCGTGACTTGAAGACAACCAGATTATAATCATCGGGGAAAACTCACTCGGGCAGCGCATTCCACTGTTCAGTAGTTCGAATAAAGAAAGTGGAATCAAACCGTTTCATACGAGTTTTAGGTATATCAACCATGGAACGGTGTCACTTTTTCGAGGTCCTGGCTGTCCGATAGAAGAATGGGCAGGGGGGAATAAGATCATGCAAATCCGAAGCACACTCTCCGAAATGTATCCGATAAAATACCGAAAGGCTAATAAACTACTTATCGTCGATGACTAAGACTTTGTAACTTAGTCCGGGCCAGGGAGTCGTTGCCAATGACTCTTGGCATGTTTCTTGGTTGATTGGTTTTTCTCGAGCTGGTACTTAGCCGATCCATCCCAAAGGTACGAGCAGTATCGTTGTCTTGGTTAAAAGTGATGAGCTTTCTGCGATTCCCAAGCCGCCTGCCATCCGTGGGGATTATAGCAACCCCTCCCTGTTAAGGGGGAGGCCTACGTCCAGCAGTGGACGTCTTCTAGCTGCCGAGTAGGACCAGTGCTAAGTATTAGTAATAAATTCTTATAAAATGAAAACCAATCTTTTTTTTCTTGTAATTGTGTGGGTAACTTAGGACAGTATAATTATGTTATTATATTATATATATAATAATATCTTTGTTTCGCATCTCTAAGCGTCAACAATACGTTATTATTAACATTTAGATTTGATGGTGTTATAAATTGAAAAACATATATACAGGCTCCATAGTTTCCGGCGAAATGTTAGGCAAAAGGTTAATAATGATTAACAAAATATCTAAATTGAAATGTATGAGAATAACTTGGAAACAATATTTGATTGAAACTTTGTTTTTAGAATACATTATATTTTACGGATGTGTAGATTTTATAAGGTAATCCGCTTGTGTGATATTTTAAATATTAAGAATCGTTCCGACGTGTATTTTGCATTTGTGAGGCAAAGATTTATGGCTTTTGTGGTGTTTATCAAATTTAATAACATGGCCACCTAATAAAGTTAAACGAGAAACATAATTATGTTATAATTGACAAAGTTATTATTATAATAAAATAGCTGGTCAAGGACTAAATAAACAGCGTAGAATAAATTATTTTCTATACCCTAATTATTAATTTGATCTCTTTGTTTATACCTGTCGAGTTTTCTACAGTTTATGTAGCAAAATATAATTTCATGAAGCCTTGCTGTAACTAAATAATTATACCACATCCATCAACACCCATTAACTCTGACACTAGGGCTGGCCACTCAACCTATACGAACTTTTTTTTACTTTTATCAAAACCCAGGAGTACTGTATTGTTAAAAAATCTCACAGCCTCTTCTGTGCTACCTAGTCTAGAGTAAAAACACAATTAACGTTATTTCATTAAATTTAACAAAAAAAACCTATAATATCTTTTGAATATTTGGAGCGATGGTGACCATGACCCATGGTGTTAGTTACAACGCCCTTGCAACCTAATTTAAAGAGATTTGTATTCAACATCTTACTCTACCAACATTATTTTAAGATTAATCGAGTTTAGAACCTATTACATTGAAACAAGTTATATATTCTTAACTATTTTCGTAGATAAATAATTTAGACTTTTAGTTTAGTTGGCAGACTAAACAAACTACCTCACATTATCGGAGTTTAGGTCAATGAAAAACATATTTAAGTGAATATTATATTTGGCAAATAACGGGTTACCAAGTTTTTTCTATATATTTCTAATTTTCGAATTTCGAATTTCCTGCAGTCCTACCCAGGACTGCAGGAAATTCGTTTTCAACTGTAACAGTAACTCTATCGTAGCTAACGACACCTACCAAGATTAATCGAGCTTAAAATCTATTGAATTAAAACAAGCTGTATTGTATTATTCATAACTAAGTATTTCCGTTGAAAAATAATTTTGACTAAACAAACTACTTTACAGTATCAGAGTTTTAGTCATTCAAAGACATATTTTAGTCACCTACTAATTACACTAAGGCAAGCAAATATAAAAAAAGACAAGAACATACATACAGTCGAACATAGAACCTCCTCCTTTTTTGAAGTCGGTTAAAAAGCAAGGGTTACTTCCATGTTTTTTCTAAATATATCTAAGCAGGAAATTCCTTTTCAACTATAACAGTAATTCTATGTAGCGACATCGTAGCTCTAGATGTTTTGGACCAACTGGATAGCGGTTTTTGAAAAACAAGGTTTTTACTTAATTTGCATCATAGATTTTTTCGATCATAAATTTTTTAGAGCGAGTGTAAATTATGAGCATTTATCTGAAATTAATTTTGTTTTTTTTTTTGTTTTTTTTTTGGTCTCTTGAATCTTTAGATCAATTAGCAATCTTTAGACTGCCACACTGTACGAGAACAGTGTGGCAGTCTAAAGAGGAGGCCTGTGTTCAGCAGTGGACACTGGACAGCTCTGGGCTGATGACGATTGAATGAGTTTAAGAATTAATCTATTTTATTTACCGTTTTTAGACGAACAAGCCGCCCTTGTGATGGTAAGAGATAAAACTGGCTCTTGACCATAGGAACGGTACGCAGAACTTTGAGAAGCAAAATAAAGCCCATGGCATTAATGCAATGGCATTACTATAAGATGTTTGATGGTGAGTTTTATTAGCCCTGTAATGAGGTTCTACAGGCAAACCTTTTCGCAGATGGCGCCAGTGGCGGTGTTTTCTTGTTAATCGTTGCTTTTATCTCTCTGCTCTTGATGAGGGCGTTGTTGATAATCTAGTCTAAGGAAAAAGTAACCATCTATCCAGCTGTTGACGGCCTGAAAATAGATTTATAGGTTTGATAGTTGTTTACATTTTATGTTAGACAGAGTTTTAATTAGCAAGGCAAAGGATTGCTGCAAAAACCAGTACATGCAGATTCTCTCTGGTACTTGGAGTCTTTCAAATGTTCTCTGCAAAAACAAAACAAAAAACAACAGAATGTATTAGTTTGACAGTTGACTATGGCCGCATACATGACGCGACACCTAGCGGAAAAATATCGTAATGTGGATCCCCATTAGACTAACCATATACCAATAAGCATAGGAGTACCGATACCATACCTATAGTTTTATCTATTAGCACAACACATCCCTGAACTAATTGACATCAAACCGTTTTCCCACAGCCTTGGTTTGCCGATCGCCGAGTTCATTGGTTCTAGCCATTGAGCTAATATCTAAAGAGTCACAATCTCTGAGTGAAAACAGTCAAAAAACATCCGAGTACCGTTTTACATACCCATAATGTGCATTATATAGTTCACAATTGTTCGAATTTAGATGTTATATCACTTATATAGTGTTCAATGTATGCTTGAGCGCTTGTGTCTTATCGTAGTTCAAGTCGTTCTAAAAGTCGGCGCACTGCATAGCGTGCGCCGAGTTTTGGCGCGGACATTTTTTTTGTACTTATGTGACTCTATAGATATTAGCTCAATGGTTCTAGCCCTAACAACTCAAAGATCGTGTCATCTCATCCACGTTTCAATGCATTGTCTATTAACAATCCATTTCCAAATTAGGGGTCAAAGGTTCTACATCACGGAGATATGAGGGGTCGCAAGTCGTGTTTTTTTGAGCTGCCTGTGCCTATTGTTTTGGTGTCGAATGTTGAAAGTCTAGACGAGATGACACAGTTTATAATTACGTAGTGCAGTAAGACACCACAGACGTTTGTGTGAGTAATAACAGTTATTTCTTGAAATAGGCAATGACATAGTAGAAGATTTTCCTCTGGTTGAGATTTGGTGTACCAGTAAAATATCAAAGCATGTCTTGTTTGGTTACCTATAATTATTCAGGTTTTGATAATCCGAGAGCTAGGCGTTGGTGTATTATTACATTCGATTTACTTAGAAACCCTATATCAAAAATATTTTTAAATTGACCACTTTTGAAGTGTCTTGCCTTCAAGTAGTTTTAAGTAAACCTTTAAATGTTTATACCTCGCGTACCTATAGTTTGTATTTGCAATAGTTGATAATTTAATTGGTTGTAGCCCTCGTACTCATTGTAAATATTTTAACGTAATAGTAGAATACAAAAATCACAGCCCTTATGAGAATCTTAGATCGCCTATTTTTTGTCAGCCACCAATATAGGATAAAAACTAAAATAAAAATTCAATCGCTTCTTTATTTATTATAGTTACGCAACAAGTGCCATTTTTAGAGCCCTTACTCTTTAAATCCGCTATATTAGATTCATAGTAACGTCCGCACGTTTTTCTTAACAATGGTTATGTTCACTTATTTCTCCAAATACACAGATCCTGGAGTTGCCTCACTGGTTTTATTTAAACTGCAGCCCATTTGTTCAACGGATCCTGCTTTGTCTTGAGCGATATTAGGAAGGTCGCGAGTCGCGAGACTGGTCTAATGGTCGTAGAGTTCTCAGATGAATTTTAAATCAGATATAATATATATATATATATTTGGAAGCTTACAATATTGGACGTTCTAAAATGAGGTCATTTTCATTAATAGGCTAAACATAATTCCTATCCTATCCTATAGACATCATTAAATGTGACTAATTAAAATCTTAGACTTTATCATCCATAAGATAAACAACCATTGTTGATTACATCTTAATTAAGTATTGCGCTATAGTGAAACGACTAGCCTATCATTTGATGGTGTGGCGAACTCTTACGCTTCACACGGTGGTTCCAAAACGTAGCCTTTGGAGCATTTTTTTTTAAATAGAAATTCAATTTTGCTTCAGTTACTTCTTCATTAATAAAATATACGATATCTAGGATTAACTTGAACAGATATTGTCGAAATGTTTCTATGATTTAGCAATACAAAATAATCTTAATTATTTTAAGCTGTATGTAAACTTTTACCTGGACCTGGACCTGGGTACATCCTAAAACTGCATCCAGAACCACCGGAGGATGGGCAGCAGCGTCCTCTTAGTTAACGGTGGTAACACTCTGCGATCCCCAAGCCGCCTGCCAAGCGTGGGGATTATGGCAACCCTTCCCTAATAAGGGGGAGGCTTTCGTCCAGCAGTGGACGTCTTCTGGCTGATGTGAGTGACTATGTAAAGTTTTATTATTAAACATTAACATAAATGTTAAAATAAGCGTGTATCACCAACATGGAAAAGAAGTTGCGTGTAATACTTGATATAAAATATGGATGGACAAACTAACACTGGAGCGGAGCTAGGGTATCGCATCAATAGAATTATTTTTCATGTTATTAGCACGAAACTCTTTAAAGACGTTTACTAGACTAGACTAGTTAGATTTAATGTATAATTATGAACGTACCTATGTTTTTAACCGACTTTTTTATTAAATGTATTGTTACCGATTTCTCCGTCAATTGTGGACCGATTTTCTAAAAAGTTCTTTTATTTAATTGAAAGGGTATTATACTCTGCAGGCGGTTCCGTATTAATTTGAAGTCGGTTGTTTTTTTTTGAAAAAGTTACTTGTAGTGTACCTATGTTTTAGTTTTTATAACATTTTAACTATTGGTGGAAAATCTTTACAGCTGCTAGGTTAGTACCTACTGTATAAGTAGGTACCACCGCAGTATCAAAATATACTGGCGCCAAGGAAAAGTGTGTAAACAATAAAACATTACCCGACATAAAAACAGATAAGCAAAATTACACAGCTGACTCGTGCAATGTTCATCAGCAGGCGTTACCTTTTATCAACAGGTTGTTTAATTACTTGTTTTTATTAGCTAACTTAATTGGGGTGGACGGTGGAACAATTGTATCAGAGACTCAAGGCTGTGCAACGTTATTGGGGAGCTAGGTTGGTTGGCATAGGCTGGTTGGGGGATGCACATGCACAATACACTCCGTCATAGGCTTTATATATATTTAGATGTGTCTGGGTGTAGTTTCACTTAGTTTGTATTTCCGACAAAAAATATGTAAGTATATGAGCATTCTATCAGCTATCTGATTTCCATAATACAAGCTTTGAGATGGATGAGATGGCGCTGTGTGTAAAATGTCCCCCAATAATTATTTATTTGTTTATCGCCCTCACTTCGATTTAGAATAAGACTTAAAAAAAACACACACAAAGACATGGATTAAGTAGACGTCATAGAGTAAGCTAGTAAATAAAAAATAAAAAATGTAAAGAAAATAAAAACGCTATTTAGTAGGTTAAACGTGAGTGAAATAGAAACAGGTAGACCGATTGTTTTCTCTTCATATTTTATACGTGAAATAATATTATAATGTTAGCATAGTAATACTAATTAATCCAAACCAGTATCAATCACATCCCCTGCAAATGGTTACGAGCAAGCACTATATACCTATATATGGACCTGGATGTGTCCTTAAACTGCAAAGCATTCTGCGATCCCCAAGCCGCCTGCCAAGCGTTGGGATTATGGCAACACGTCCAGCGTGGACGTTTTATGGCTGTCGACGAAGCACTATAGATATTTTTGTATGAGTAAAGGCTTGCGTATGACTGCCATCACGCCAGATGAAATCAATTCACTCGCGACATGAAAACACCCATATTGTAAATATCGGGAAAACCAACTCGGGCCGTTTCAGATTTTTGATATATCAACCAAGAAACGGTGTCACTTTTTCGAAGTCTTGGCCGTCCGATAAAAAAATGGGCAGGAGATAGATAGATAGATTAATACTTTATTGCTAACACCAAAGAAACATACATACAAAGGATTAAATAAATTAAATACTAGTGTACAAATGGCGACCTTATCGCTAAAAGAGATCTCTTCCAGGAAACCTTAGGATGGAGAAAAATTATGAACACGATAAGACGGGGTGTGCTGTAAAGAAGAAATGAGGATTAGGAGGAATAGGATCATGCAAATCCGAAGCACACTCCCCGAAATGTATCCGATCTCTTACCACGAGGAGAGGGTTCCGTTCGTCTCATAGACTACTAGTTACCAAAAACTTCATCTTGTAACATTCTTAGAATCGTCAACAATTCAGCCGTAAAATACCCACTGCTGGACGAAGCCTTAACTGCCTCCCCCTTAGGAGTGTTGCCATAATCCCCACGCTTGGCAGGCGGCTTGAGGATCGCAGAATGCTCACCACCGTTAACCAAGAGGACGCTGCTGCCCGTTCTCCGGTGGGTCTGGTTGCAATTTAAGCACATACCCAGGTCCATTCAGGTTCCATTTTAGAATCACAGATACCTATTTAAATAATGTTGCAAGTGACCAAGAAAGTAATTTTAGCAATAATGGGCTGAAGGTTAGGCCTGTATTGTTGTATTTTACGACCAGAGCAAAATTAAATACAAATTATGGTTTTAGAGGCCTTTGCTACAGTATTATGCGTGGCTCATAAACCATAATAATATATTAAATGCCTAATGTGTTTTGTCAATCGTTTCCACCTCTGACATTTTTATTGGTTTTTAGTTCTAAGTTCAGCAAAATTGGTTGTATAATTATGCAATGTGGCTCACAATAGATTGCTAATTTAGTCTGTAAGGAATCAACATTATAGTTCATAATCGTGAAACGTGAAGATCTATAAAATTTTGCGAGAAGGGTGTGGTGATATAAATTACATATGTATTTTTTTGTATTTTTTTAATCTTTAAAATCGGATTTTGAATATTTGTGAAATTTCACGGATTGCTATTTTTGATAATTCATTCGGGTTATTCGACAACTGGACTCGAGAGGCTGGACAGTGGACACGCGTGTGTCTTGTATTTTTTTAAACTTTTATGTCATGTTCAAATGCGCGAGCGAGATAGTCTCGTCTTAATTTTTATTGCTTCGTAAATCTAAAGTGCTGTGAACGCCCCTACATTGGAACGTTTCTATGTTTACATGGGTGAATAGGTATCATCGCGCCCCTAGGTACGTGCCTAGTCTGCCTTACAGATAATCCGCCACTGATTCAGATGAACAGATTTGGATGTATGGGATATCGTTAGAATCCTTACATCAACCCGAGTGACAATGCTATAATTTTTATTGGCAGGGCAGGCGTGTTTAAAAAAAATGTTTTGCGCGGAAACTAAATGACGTATGTTAACTTAAAAGTTATTATAAACTTCCCTTTATTATTCAAGTAATATAGTTGTAGTAGTAATTAAGGGCTTGTACTATTTCCGGCTTAATCATCATCTTACCTTCCTGCCACGAAACAACAAGCACGAAATTAAATTATCGATTGCATTGTGAAACATACATATATGTATCTTCTTGACCGTGACCCCAGGAAGTACCTGCCAGATGTATTCGATTAAATCTTAAGTATTAACATTAGTTATAGAATCTGATTACTATTGACATTCTGTTTTGAAATTAGTTGAAGTATGCGTGAAGATTTGTTAACAAACAATAGAGGGAATTGATTTACTTGATTGATATGGCGTGTCGAATGTTATCAAGGTATTTTATTTCATATGAAAAGTTTTTATTATCTATTAAGCCTAAAGCGTTTCAGTTATAAATGTTTTTTTATAAAACTGTTTGTACCAAACGGACCCACCGAATTTTATTCCAATGCTATCTAGCAAAAAATATTAGGGCGGTGTGATTACACTATACATAATTTTTACACGACTAAACAAATACATAAATAAATATTGGTGGGCATTAACACGGCACCATCTATATGTATACATACTTATAATACATACAGCACCCAGATACAGAACAAAAATGTATGTTCGTCACATAAATGTTTGTCCTGGGTGGAAACGAACCCAAACCCTATACAGGTCTCAAGGCAGACATGCTACCAACTGAGCAATGGCTGTCAGCTATTTATTTATTTTACAGGACTGCCCAACAAACAGGAGCGTAACGTTTTCAGGGTGCATGTATCTATGTACGTAACTACATGAGTTTCTTTTTGTTCCACCATAACTTCTAAATCCCTGGACAGATTTTGATGTATAGGGTATCTTTAGTTACATCATCCCGAGTGACGTCGGCTAATTTTTTTTTTAAAATACCTTTTGTTTGTCAGAGCAGTCGTGTTTTCATTGTCAACCGACTTCAAAAAGTAGGTTCTCAATGTTTTTATTTTATTTTATATTACGCGGTTACTCCGCCTATTATGAACTGATTTGATGATTCTTTTTTTGTTTGGTAGGTAATACTTCAGAAATAGTCCCATAGAAATTTTATCAAAATAGATTCAGTAGTTTGGTTTTTATATCAAAATTACTAGAAAATATGTAGACGTCATCCAGGTATTCGAAGTTGAAGTCGGTTGCATTTTTTTTTATAAGCGTTTTATTATTTATTTAATAAGGCTTGTTTGCTACAATTTTCTGTTTTATACTATAGTAGTCTGGTGGGAGACCGTTCGACTCGAAATCGATCAATCAAGTAAAGTAAATCATTTATTTAATTATTTATTACAACAATAAAAATAGTATCACAACAGTCCTAGACCAATACCTAGATCATAGAGTCAGGTTATGAGGTCTTTGGTTCAATCCCGGGCCAACCCGTGGTACGGACCAATGAGTTCTTTGTAGTTTATGTACGAATTTTCAGTACTGGCTTTTCGATGAAGCTCAAAGAAAACATCGTAAGAAAACCAGCTTATGCCCGGAAAAGAAATTCAATAACGCATGTGAGTTCTCCTTTCCGGAGAAAAAAAACGCATGTGAATCAACCAATCTGGAATGGAATTCGACATAGTATTATATATATAAAGTACAAATTAGCTTGCACTGAATATAACGTGATGGTAGTTTAAGACGTATTGTGATACGAAACTACGTTTAAACGTAGTTATTACGGTCTCGTAATCGTAAAGTTTTGAATCTTCTGTTTTTTTAATATACAATCATATAACAAGACGAGCAAGACGTTCGCCTGGTGGTAAGCGTCACGCCTGCCACTAACAGTAGCAGTGCCAGAATTGTGAACTTGTGAACACATATGTGCGCCGCACTCCACTGCGCTCATCACCCTGAGATATTTGATGTTAAATCTGTTTATACCCAGTAATTTCTCTGGTAAACACAGTAATACTTGCACACCACTACTTATCGGTTGAATAACTGGCAAAGGTGTGGTACTTCCCCAGGCAGACTCTGCAGTAGAGTCCTACCACTACAAAAGACGCATAACTTTTGCAATTGCATTGCAAATAGTTGCGAGCATCGACTAAATGCAACACAGCAATAACTATGCCATCAATAAACAAATAGGTATCATATTTTTTCAGTAAAAGGTGAACTTTGCATGAGCAATGTGAAATTCCTCGAATATTTTTGTGAAATGTTGGGAAACGGTGTCATTGGTGTTTGACATTACACGCATTAGATCGCTTGAAACTTGCAATAATACCGTTACAGACGGCCGATTTTATTTATTTTTCATATGTTTGGTTCGATCGGCCGAGTCTGAGCATATTTCAGCCAATGATGGACTAGCCGCTTCTTTTCAACGTTAAAAATCCCACTGTTAAGCATATAAGTTTGTTTGCACACCTTTGCCAGTTATAACCGCCAAGCAGTAGTGTGCAAGCTTTACTGTGTTCCGGTTTGAAGGGCAATGTTACCAGAGAAATTACTGGGTATGAAGAGATTTAACATCTAATATCTCAGGGTGACGAGCGCAGTGCAGTGCGGCGTAGGATTGTGATTGCAAGTTTACAATTTGTCATAAGAAAATTGTGATTTGACAAAGAAAGACAAAACAAATAACAAAAAAATAAAACAAAAAAGTTAGGGTTCCTGGATACGTATCAGTCACGAAACATCAGACCTCTGGAGTACAGGGGGCCTCTTGTTGAAAATGAAATTGATGATTTATAATTTACCTATCTATCTTGTGCTAAAGATATATGGGAGAAAAAAGAACAAAAGATTATTTGAGGTTACAATGCGTTTACTATTTTGATAAGTCCTAATACAATATTAATATTAAAACGCTGATGGCGATAGTCCAATGGATGACGGCAACGAGAAAAATTGGGAAAATAAAATAAATGAAAGGAGGTTATCTGATGGATCCTTTGCTGATGGTGTCTTCTGCAGGATCATCCGATTCTCGAACGCTTCATGGAGCTCCTCCAGTGAAATGACATTGCCTTGTCTTCAAAGCTTCAAATGAGAATTTCGCTCGAGTTCCTTAGTTTGGTGACCGCATGGCGCGTCACAAAATAATTCTTGAAAGTTGGAGTTTTACGTCATCTCAGACGGAAATATGGACCTGGTGTCCCCTGCGGGATCGGCGTTGGCTCCCTCAGGTCATTCTCTTCTCAAAAAGATGTAAAAAAATCCAAAAGGTGATTCACCCCGTAACACGCGCAACGGCGGCTCCGACGTGAATGTCTATTTTTCAAAATGGTCTCCTCGATCTAGCTTCTCTTTCTCGCTTATGGGAGAATTCTTCGAGTGCGAGCGAGTCAGCGTATATGACGTCATGTCGTAATACGGCTTCCAACAGATAACTAAATATTTTGTATAAAGCTATCCGATAGATTCTAAATTTGAAACTCATTTTATTACTAGTTTACAATTCCAAAATAAATGCTTAAAAAATCCTAATTTGTTATTTAAATACAATTTTGATAATTAATTTCACACCAACATTTTATGTTGGTTCCTGATATATTTTATGGAGCAAAGCACAAGCCATCCTGTGCGCCAATTTGCAAAATGGGAGCTAATAAAATAAAGTAATAATATAATTTAAAGATTATATGACAATATCCCCCTTTTGAAACAAAAGACAGTTTACTGTCTGAACAGACGGGGTAGGCATGAAAAGAAACTTTTTGTTATAGGTTGGAATCCTGAAATATAGTGAGGTTGATACTTCAGCAAGCTTCTTACATTCCATCTAGCAAAATAAACTGTTATTCCACTTTCATAAAATAAATCACTCACATTCTTTCATACATAGGTACCTATAAGGAATTCAAATAATATTCACACTGCCTAGTTCTTACAAAATCACCACTCACACCTTTAAACTTACATCGAACTTCATAAATCTCCTTGCATCTCATAGTTAAATTGAGCTATTCTGACATACTTGCTTCACTTTTCATAATCCTCATGACTCCATACATAACATGATGGTATAGGATATACCTATAGAAATAACACATTGTGTAATAAAACAAAAGTAGTATATAGCAAGTAGCTTAAAAGGTAACTGTTAATATAAATATCCATTCACTCTTATGTAGGTGCGGACAAAACTTATCTGAAAAACAATGATATCTAAATGGTTTTAAACGGTAAGTAAATATGTGTTAGTATGTTTGTAATTCTTATAATAATCTATACCCTACAGTTTGGGTTTTCTAGTAATGACCTAATTCTATGAGAATAAAGTCTCACTATTGTCTAATAGTATGAAGTGAAAACTTCTAATGTTTAAAGTAAATATCTATCGTTGTAAACATTAGATAAACTAAGTATAAGCTTTAATTAAGTACAGGTAAATCTTAATTATTTAAACCTAAATTAAATCTACGCAGTGAATCCGTGCACTAGATGCTGCTAACTATAATTAAAGACTAATTGTTAATCTTAGAAGGTTCACAGACAACCTTTGGTATCTACAAGACAAAAAGGTAAGTTTGGTATGTATGTATGTATGTATGTATGTATGTAGATCTACTAAATATTGCTAGCATGTCCGAGTGTTTTAACTCAGCCATAAGAAAACATTTTAAGTCATACTAGGTATAAACTTGTCGTTAGTCAAATCCGGTATGTATGTTAGCATGTAACAAAAAGACTAGAACTAAATCGTTCCCAAATAATTAGCTAATAAGCTATAGTTAATGGTAGGTTGCCTTTAAATAGGATCCTCCAGAAAATTGCCCAATATGTAGGCTAAGAACTAATAAGCACACGAAAATATGCATTATTGAACGTTTGGTTTATTGTTGGTTATGTAAAAATAATTACTCATACTTAACCTTAAAAATATTGCATCACAGACTTGGTTTTAACAAAAATTACCAAGTCTCAAAACACAAAAAAATGGTATTAACCTTAAAAAATTGCTTCACAGACTTGGTTTTAACAAAAATTACCAAGTCTCAAAACACAAAAAAAATGGTATTAAATATACTGCTTTTGCTTTATATAGCAATGGATACTTGTCCAAAACAAAACAATAGCTTTGAATACTGTTATTAAGTTAATTCAAAGTAAGTATTTAAGTCTTTCCCTGAATGTAGGTCAACACTTTGTTAATACTTGAAACTTGTCTTTGAGACAGAAAAAGAATCGTCTTTTCTATACAAATTGGAAATCAAAATAAGTAAATTCTTGTATAAATAACGCTTAAGTAGTTCAATGTCTGAATAGAAGTCATACTTAGTCTGAGTATAGACCATATAGTATGTCATTTTACCTACATGAACTTGTTGGTTTACAAGGAAAATTGCAATGTTTAAATTCTAAACTTGTTTGTAAAGAAATAATTATTGATTTTATGATTTTATCAGTATTTGTTATGGATTTACAGTATCCTAAAGTATCCGTAGAAATAATAATGTGGGTAAAAACGCAAACTTAAAACTTATGTGTTTCTTTTTTACTTTTGAGAATTTTGGTTGTGAACATACGGTTTTCATTTTAATTTGAATAATACTGAACCGATAGCCAAAATTGTGTATCTATAGGTAGCTAGATATGCGTAGGTACGATAAATCAAAAATAATTGTCTGTAACTACAATTTTGAAAAAGTTATAAGCGCCGCCATATGTGTGTTTACATACTGCATTGCTTTGAATAAATAAATATTGTTTTTGTTTATATTTCAAAAACTATTGATCTGAATTTTGCAATAAAAGTATACATTGACTTCTGTTAGCGTCTACTATGGGTAGTAAACAAAATACTTTAATAAAAAGTTTGAGAAGAGAGTGGGTAACGAATGGCGAACTGATCTGTAAAATTTCAGAGCAGTGCCTTCTAACAACTCTGAAAAACCTCTCAACAGTACACTTTCACACACATCTCTTGCTAACTTAATTTCGTTCACTCGATTCAAAAATTCAACAACACACGTATCACCACTATACTTCAGTCCCCAGGACTTCAAATTGGAGTTGTAACTGTTATTAATTGCATATGTTACCTGGGTGACTGGTACATGACTGTTTTGTGTCGAGTGCCTTTGTTTCATAAATGGAATATACTTGTCACCGTCTGTGGCTGGATCTATAACACTAGTGCTAGGATTTGTGTGGATATTTTTGCATAATGGCGACTGGATTGTTCCTTGAGCCATCCTCACATCGGTATTGACATAATTCATTTCTTCTGAATCTGAAACAGGTATATCTATTAAGCTCTGTGAATTTTGGAGTTCTGGTTGAGGTGAATCTGACGTTTGCTCCGCTGTTAACTTACGGTCAACAGACGGTGTACTATACATCTTTACAAGAAAAATTGTTACACAAATTCAATAACACAATTGTGAAAATACCTACTTCTACAGTTGATTAAATTGTAATGTTTTGTTTATAAATTCCAACATACACCTTTGCACAAGATAAAATTGGTTTGTTTTTAAGTTAAATTCTAAGTAAATAATTGTTCGGGCGCCATTTGTCATAAGAAAATTAAATTTTTGGAGAAGAGAAATAAATTTTTTGCAAAGTTACAATATGTTGGAATAATATTTAAATAAGCTGATTGCTATTGTTTCGATGGAAGATAATGACGAGAAAACTTGGGAAAATAATATCCATTGCTATATAAAGCAAAAGCAGTATATTTAATACCATTTTTTTTGTGTTTTGAGACTTGGTAATTTTTGTTAAAACCAAGTCTGTGAAGCAATTTTTTAAGGTTAATACCATTTTTTTGTGTTTTGAGACTTGGTAATTTTTGTTAAAACCAAGTCTGTGATGCAATATTTTTAAGGTTAAGTATGAGTAATTATTTTTACATAACCAACAATAAACCAAACGTTCAATAATGCATATTTTCGTGTGCTTATTAGTTCTTAGCCTACATATTGGGCAATTTTCTGGAGGATCCTATTTAAAGGCAACCTACCATTAACTATAGCTTATTAGCTAATTATTTGGGAACGATTTAGTTCTAGTCTTTTTGTTACATGCTAACATACATACCGGATTTGACTAACGACAAGTTTATACCTAGTATGACTTAAAATGTTTTCTTATGGCTGAGTTAAAACACTCGGACATGCTAGCAATATTTAGTAGATCTACATACATACATACATACCAAACTTACCTTTTTGTCTTGTAGATACCAAAGGTTGTCTGTGAACCTTCTAAGATTAACAATTAGTCTTTAATTATAGTTAGCAGCATCTAGTGCACGGATTCACTGCGTAGATTTAATTTAGGTTTAAATAATTAAGATTTACCTGTACTTAATTAAAGCTTATACTTAGTTTATCTAATGTTTACAACGATAGATATTTACTTTAAACATTAGAAGTTTTCACTTCATACTATTAGACAATAGTGAGACTTTATTCTCATAGAATTAGGTCATTACTAGAAAACCCAAACTGTAGGGTATAGATTATTATAAGAATTACAAACATACTAACACATATTTACTTACCGTTTAAAACCATTTAGATATCATTGTTTTTCAGATAAGTTTTGTCCGCACCTACATAAGAGTGAATGGATATTTATATTAACAGTTACCTTTTAAGCTACTTGCTATATACTACTTTTGTTTTATTACACAATGTGTTATTTCTATAGGTATATCCTATACCATCATGTTATGTATGGAGTCATGAGGATTATGAAAAGTGAAGCAAGTATGTCAGAATAGCTCAATTTAACTATGAGATGCAAGGAGATTTATGAAGTTCGATGTAAGTTTAAAGGTGTGAGTGGTGATTTTGTAAGAACTAGGCAGTGTGAATATTATTTGAATTCCTTATAGGTACCTATGTATGAAAGAATGTGAGTGATTTATTTTATGAAAGTGGAATAACAGTTTATTTTGCTAGATGGAATGTAAGAAGCTTGCTGAAGTATCAACCTCACTATATTTCAGGATTCCAACCTATAACAAAAAGTTTCTTTTCATGCCTACCCCGTCTGTTCAGACAGTAAACTGTCTTTTGTTTCAAAAGGGGGATATTGTCATATAATCTTTAAATTATATTATTACTTTATTTTATTAGCTCCCATTTTGCAAATTGGCGCACAGGATGGCTTGTGCTTTGCTCCATAAAATATATCAGAAACCAACATAAAATGTTGGTGTGAAATTAATTATCAAAATTGTATTTAAATAACAAATTAGGATTTTTTAAGCATTTATTTTGGAATTGTAAACTAGTAATAAAATTAGTTTCAAATTTAGAATCTATCGGATAGCTTTATACAAAATATTTGGTTATCTGTTGGAAGCCGTATTACGACATGACGTCATATACGCTGACTCGCTCGCACTCGAAGAATTCTTCCATAAGCGAGAAAGAGAAGCTAGATCGAGGAGACCATTTTGAAAAATAGACATTCACGTCGGAGCCGCCGTTGCGCGTGTTACGGGGTGAATCACCTTTTGGATTTTTTTACATCTTTTTGAGAAGAGAATGACCTGAGGGAGCCAACGCCGATCCCGCAGGGGACACCAGGTCCATATTTCCGTCTGAGATGACGTAAAACTCCAACTTTCAAGAATTATTTTGTGACGCGCCATGCGGTCACCAAACTAAGGAACTCGAGCGAAATTCTCATTTGAAGCTTTGAAGACAAGGCAATGTCATTTCACTGGAGGAGCTCCATGAAGCGTTCGAGAATCGGATGATCCTGCAGAAGACACCATCAGCAAAGGATCCATCAGATAACCTCCTTTCATTTATTTTATTTTCCCAATTTTTCTCGTTGCCGTCATCCATTGGACTATCGCCATCAGCGTTTTAATATTAATATTGTATTAGGACTTATCAAAATAGTAAACGCATTGTAACCTCAAATAATCTTTTGTTCTTTTTTCTCCCATATATCTTTAGCACAAGATAGATAGGTAAATTATAAATCATCAATTTCATTTTCAACAAGAGGCCCCCTGTACTCCAGAGGTCTGATGTTTCGTGACTGATACGTATCCAGGAACCCTAACTTTTTGTTTTATTTTTTTTGTTATTTGTTTTGTCTTTCTTTGTCAAATCACAATTTTCTTATGACAAATGGCGCCCGAACAATTATTTACTTAGAATTTAACTTAAAAACAAACCAATTTTATCTTGTGCAAAGGTGTATGTTGGAATTTATAAACAAAACATTACAATTTAATCAACTGTAGAAGTAGGTATTTTCACAATTGTGTTATTGAATTTGTGTAACAATTTTTCTTGTAAAGATGTATAGTACACCGTCTGTTGACCGTAAGTTAACAGCGGAGCAAACGTCAGATTCACCTCAACCAGAACTCCAAAATTCACAGAGCTTAATAGATATACCTGTTTCAGATTCAGAAGAAATGAATTATGTCAATACCGATGTGAGGATGGCTCAAGGAACAATCCAGTCGCCATTATGCAAAAATATCCACACAAATCCTAGCACTAGTGTTATAGATCCAGCCACAGACGGTGACAAGTATATTCCATTTATGAAACAAAGGCACTCGACACAAAACAGTCATGTACCAGTCACCCAGGTAACATATGCAATTAATAACAGTTACAACTCCAATTTGAAGTCCTGGGGACTGAAGTATAGTTCCCTGTTCGGGCGCCATTTGTCATAAGAAAATTGTGATTTGACAAAGAAAGACAAAACAAATAACAAAAAAAATAAAACAAAAAGTTAGGGTTCCTGGATACGTATCAGTCACGAAACATCAGACCTCTGGAGTACAGGGGGCCTCTTGTTGAAAATGAAATTGATGATTTATAATTTACCTATCTATCTTGTGCTAAAGATATATGGGAGAAAAAAGAACAAAAGATTATTTGAGGTTACAATGCGTTTACTATTTTGATAAGTCCTAATACAATATTAATATTAAAACGCTGATGGCGATAGTCCAATGGATGACGGCAACGAGAAAAATTGGGAAAATAAAATAAATGAAAGGAGGTTATCTGATGGATCCTTTGCTGATGGTGTCTTCTGCAGGATCATCCGATTCTCGAACGCTTCATGGAGCTCCTCCAGTGAAATGACATTGCCTTGTCTTCAAAGCTTCAAATGAGAATTTCGCTCGAGTTCCTTAGTTTGGTGACCGCATGGCGCGTCACAAAATAATTCTTGAAAGTTGGAGTTTTACGTCATCTCAGACGGAAATATGGACCTGGTGTCCCCTGCGGGATCGGCGTTGGCTCCCTCAGGTCATTCTCTTCTCAAAAAGATGTAAAAAAAATCCAAAAGGTGATTCACTCCGTAACACGCGCAACGGCGGCTCCGACGTGAATGTCTATTTTTCAAAATGGTCTCCTCGATCTAGCTTCTCTTTCTCGCTTATGGAAGAATTCTTCGAGTGCGAGCGAGTCAGCGTATATGACGTCATGTCGTAATACGGCTTCCAACAGATAACCAAATATTTTGTATAAAGCTATCCGATAGATTCTAAATTTGAAACTAATTTTATTACTAGTTTACAATTCCAAAATAAATGCTTAAAAAATCCTAATTTGTTATTTAAATACAATTTTGATAATTAATTTCACACCAACATTTTATGTTGGTTTCTGATATATTTTATGGAGCAAAGCACAAGCCATCCTGTGCGCCAATTTGCAAAATGGGAGCTAATAAAATAAAGTAATAATATAATTTAAAGATTATATGACAAATTCTGGCACTGCTACTACTGCTAGTGACAGGAGTGACGCTAACCACCAGGCAAACGTCTTGCTCGTTTCGTCACTTGAAAGTATAAAAAAAAAGTAAGCTCTATACTCTCGAAAGATCATTGGCCGTCAGTCTGACCCAGAGCAGAATACCGCATACCTACGCACAAGTCATTGATTTTCTTATCTATTGTTTTTTGATTACGAAATCGGCCTTAATAGATTTACTGTGGCCACGGTGTACTGCGGAGTGGACGAGTTTATATTTTCTCAAAATATAATTAGTAATATACTCAAAAAACAAAACATTCCGTATATGAAATGATCACTCTCTCTTTGCGTAATTGGGCAATAGGGATAATGCATGTGTTTTTTTTTATTGACTCACAAAAAAGCTGACTGGCAACAAACCAAATCATTGGACGTAAAATTTTAATATGTGCACAAATAACGAAGCTATAATTTTATATTAGACAGCGAGGGCACTATACTAGGTTTATGACGTTAAAGAAAACGATTCCAAACAACGTCTATACAAAACACGTGCTAGAAATGGACAGATGACTTCCTCCCAAATACTTTGAACACATACAGCCTTACCTAAAATAATCTGGATTCTCTTAGTCACTGCTTAAACTTCTCTGTCTTGTTCTTGCATGTTACACTTCACGTCAGAGAGAAGATGGCAGAGCATCTTAAGCAGTGACTAACGGTTGAGAAGTTTTTTTAAGTAATGCCGTTATATTTCAGAACTTTACCAGCCGATTTCAATTATTTTTTCGACGTAAGCATCAGATTCAGTTAAACTCTCCATTTATCTTATTATACGTAATAATTGAAACACATGCAAATTCCCTATTAGTGCTAAGCTCTTGAATAATATTATAGAACATAGGAAGAGTAGAAATTATAAATCTGCGACATTGCGATCAAAAGAGTGAGTTGCGATCAAATAGCAATAAAAAAAATCTATAGCTAAATCCAATTATCTATTGAAACATTTACGCACTCAGTTTAAATCGGAATTTCACAAGCCATTACTGTTACAGTGAAGATAGGTGCTAAGATATTCTTAAATATAAGAGTAAAGGCCATTACACACATATCAGTGAAGTCACCGTTCCGACACAGTACAGGCACAGTGCGAAATATTATTTCATACATTCTCTATGAACGCATCCCCACTGACAGCACTGTGTCGTCACTGACACTGACAAGTGGGGATAATATAATTAATAATCATAATCATAATCATTATATTGGCAACATCTGTTACAAGTCAAATATAAATATTAATTTAACATGAATCTTAATTATATTGTAGGTACAGTATTGTATCACTCACATGTTGGTTCATGTTCGTTGGTATGATTAAATAATAATAACACATAGCATTATAATTTATACATGTCAAAAGAAATCTTAATCTAAGTAATGAAAATAAATGTCAATTTATGTCAGAACAATCCAATAAAGATTATCAATGTCAATTAAACAATAGAATTATAATTTGCAATTACCAAATTCAACACAAAGCGTGTTACAACAACAGGCACATATCTACATGTTAACATAATTATACTGATTTTTATACAGTAGTACATTTTTTAGTATCAATAAATTCATCATAGCTATAGAACGTAGAATATTTCGCACTGTGGCGGCACTGTGGCGTAACTGTGTCGGAACTGTGACTTCACTGATATGTGTGAACCGGTCTATATCGAGATAATAACGTGACGGTAAGCGCAACCGCAAAAGACCAGTCCAACTGTGGCGGTACGACTGCAAGAAATACTGTCGAAGGGCCTGGACAATATTGGCGCTAAACAGGGAAGACTGGCGGAAGCGGGAGGAAGATTATACCTAGCAGTGGTCTGAATAAGTTGTCCATGACTATGACGTCAAGAGTTAACCTGGCTGATTCCAAAACCACAAATAATGATACTTTTCAACCGACTTCAAAAAAGGAGACTCAATTTTTTTTTGTTTGTATGTTACGCGGTTACTCCCAATTATGAATTGATTTTGATGATCATTTTTTGTTTGGTAGGTACTTCGTAAGGGATGGATGGTCCCATTTACATTTAATCGAAATCGGTTCAGTAGTTTGGTTTTTATGATTTATGCCATATTCGTCCCGAGTCTTCGGCCCACAACATTAAAAAGTATTTTATTCGTCTCGCATGATATAATACTTGCCTTTTTTCGTCCTGCATACCAATATTTTTTCGTTGTACTGTTAGCAACAAAAGTATAATACCAAAATAAAAAAGATGTCATACTAACAGGTAATCTAAATTGTAGTCGGTTGTTGTTTTTTTTAAAGAATTATTGATAAAAAAACAACCAACTTCAATTTCGACTACCTGGATGAGATCTTCATTTTTCCAGTTATTTTGATTAGAGCTTCATTAGTAAAATGCCAAAGTAATTTAATATTTACCTATTACATTGTCTTACTAATCAATGTGGAGTAAACATTGAGTCGGTGCTCGTAGCGTTAATGTCAATGCCATAGCCTTCTTGCTTGAAAGTTAAATACGATGTTCAGCATGGAGTACAGAATATTACAGAGACGCAGTTCCACAAAGACTGTAAAATAACGTAAATGGACCTACGCGTAACGCCGAAAACAGGATCACTGTATCCACAACTTATGACTACAACGTTTGAACACAAGTTTTTGTTTTGAGTTAATCAATCCCACTGTTAAGTTTTTGTAGTGGACTTGCAGAGTCCGCCTGGCGAAGTACCACACATTTGCCAGTTGTTCAACCGCCAAGCAGTAGTGTGCAAGCATTACTGTGTTCCGGTTTGCGGCGCAGGATTGTGTTCGCAAGTTCATAATTCTGGCACTGCTACTGTTAGTGGCAGGTGTGATCCTTACCACCAGGAGAACATCTTGCTCGTTTTATCAGTTGTATGTATAAAAAAAGAGTTAATTTAAAGCCGTTACACACGATGGAGATGCTATAATATTTCATGTTATCTTAGAAATTATTTGAATATCGTTACTCATACAAAACAAATGACGAACTAGTGACAAAATTAATATATATTTCAACATTTTATGGCGAGCGATATTTTATTCTAACATGAAATATTATAGCATCTTCGTCGTCTGTGACGGCCTTTGCTACATTCAAGAAAAAATTGAATCCTCATACAAATTTGAAACATACTTAACATTGTATTATATCTATGGTAAAAAAATGTACTCATTCAAATTCATAAGTATGAATATATATATTATTTAGATAAGATTTGCTATGGTCTATGGAGATCAAATTGCAGATGAATTTGCGGGGTATACCGTCACTTAGGTAAATCTTTTTGAGGTATACTTCTATGACAATGTACGGATCGCATAGCATTTTATAAACGTTGTCCTTCTGGTTTATTCGGTAATCTGTCTTGATGCTAATTTATGTAATTTTTATGCATTACTTCGCACCCATTTGGGTTTTATGGCTCATTTTACAGCTTTGATAGACGGTAGAGTGGTCCATCAAAGTTGACGTTGAAACTGCTTATAGAGTCCGCTGCTGAAGATAAGCTTACCTTCGAAGTGAAATTGAGCCCAATCGATTACGCTTGCCTAGTTGAGGTTGGATTCACATATTATGTCGTTGAATTTTTTCTCCGCACGTCTGCAACGACGTTTTCCATTACTGTGGTGTGAAAATCCGTACTTAAACTCTGTAGAGTTTATGTAGATCTTGGACTTTATGTATATCTTGGAGTTTGTGTAGATATTAGATCTTTGGATCTCATTGGTAGGGGCCGGGATTAGAACCTGCGACCTCACGATTGTAAGTCGAGGATTCTCCTAATTTGGTCCTAATATTGTCCATTGCTGGCTATACACCTCTCCTAAAGTCCGGGAGGCCTCTCCACGCCACATAAACCGGTCCTGTGCCAATTTATTCAAGTTCCGATAAACATAGTTCATTTATCAAGAAATAGTTCATAATTATTTTCAGTATAGTTTATTTTATAACCGACTTCAAAAAGTAGGTTAGGGTAGGGAGGGGGTTGATTTGTATATTTTTTGTACGGTTTTACGCGATTACTCCGCCATTTATGAATTGATTTTGATGTTTTTTTTTATCATAGGTCTAATGACATACTTCAGAGGTCTCATATAAATTTTATCGAAATCGGTTCTGTAGCTTGGTTTTTAAATCAAAATAACTGGAAAAAGGTGTCGTCCGGAGGTCAGTTGTTTTATATTTTTAGAGTTCTTGCTGTTTCGTTTCGTTTGGTAGGAGAACACAAAGACGAAAGATTTCGTACCTTTCTATGGCCGTTCTGTGTTAGTACACCTGGGTGTTCCATGGGTAGATTTAATGACACATAGTACACCTGGTGGATCACGGTTACAAAAAGGTATCCGTGGAACGCCTGGGTGAATCACGTAGGTGGACCTAGGGAAAAAATCCCCGGGGATTAATTTCTAATATAATAATAATAATTTGTAATTTTTACTATTATGGATACTCAATACTCAATTTGTTTATTCCAGTTATAAAGTTATAAAGGTTACATGCAGGTCTTAGATAACACATGTTATATACAGTAGGTACTTTATAACTACCCTGTAAGGGTATGGCAACGTCATACGCAGCGGGCCAATCTAATATAATAAAAGGCTCTGTCCTGACTGACTGACTGACAGACAACGCACAGCCCAAACTGCTGGTCGTACAGACTCGAAATTTGGAGGGTGTTTTCGTCTCGACGCGGAGGGGTGTACTAAGAAAAGATTTTTCGAAATTCGACCCCCAAGGGGGGGGGGGGGGTTAGTTTGCATGAAAGTCCTTTGTTTTTGGACTTTTAGTCACGAAAATTTGGATTTGGATAGTTCATTTAAAATAATAAATACTGTTTTCAATTTTTTTTTTGACAGGGACCATTTAAGGGGGGAAAAGGGGGGTGGAATGTTGCATGGAAAGTTCTTTGTTTTTAAAGTTATAGTGATGAAAAATTGATATCTGGGTAGTTCATTCAAACAGGGGAAGTTGGGAGAGTCGGTAGAGTCGGTAGATTCGGGGGGGCATAAAAAATTGCTCTGGATGATTTAAAGTGGTGAATTTTGGGAGCGGGCCGAATTTCTTCCGTACGCGGACGAAGTCGCGGGCGACCTCTAGTTTATTATATTAGATCGTTTTTGACGTTAAAAAATTGATCAAGAGTATAATAGCACTTTTTAATTGATAAGTATTTTAGTGTTTTGGCAAATTCAAAATCATTTTCCATTTCTTGAATCTCTGTTGGTATTAAGTTGTATATTTTTATGGCCATTGGGTTTGGACCGGAGCCATGCATCGCTAAGTTGGAGGATGGCAAGATTAATTTGTGTTTGTATTTTTTCTAATGTTATACTTACGATTATCTGCTATATTATTAAATAGTTGAGATTTTTCCGAACAAATTTACACATTTCCAATATATAAATGCTTGTCAATGTTAATATTTTATACTTAATGAAAAATGTTATGTTAAATGTTAAATGTTTGTGACGTACATCAATGTTTGTTCTGTGTCTGGGTGTAGTATGTATTATAAGTATGTATTTACAAAAAAATATATATATATATAAGTATTCTATCAGCTATTTGGTTTCCATAATACAAGTTTTGCTTAGGATGGGGCTAGATGGCGCTGTGTGTAATAAATGTCCCCCCCAATATATTTATATATTTATTTATTTAATGTTCTATAGAAATTTAGTATAGTAATGTCAGGTGGGTTAATGTTTGCGACGATGCGTACGACCTTTTTTGATCAAAAAAATATCAGCGGCATCTACGCTATTTCCCCAGAGAATGACACCATAGTGAGCCATGAGAAGGCGTATGAGTAGATCTCTCTCTGTATCTGAAAATAAATGTCTTTTGTTTTGATTTTGATTTGGTTTTATAAAGAAACGGTTTTATCGACTGCAGATCGGCGAGTGCGCTGAGTACACGAGCTAATTCCAATCTCTTTTTTTTCGCTACAAGACGTCCGAGATAGGTAAGTTTTTATAGTACACAATACACCAAAATATAACATCCCGAACCCCTGGTTTTCCGACGCTACTAGTAAGCGATGCCAATGCCAGGAAAATCTCAGAAAAAATTGAGTTAGTTAAGATTATTTTGATGTATTAGTCTGTGAGGTATTAATATGGGCCCGTGTTTTAATTAATTCCTGTTGGCTGAAATAAAAGATTATTATTATAATACACTACTTGTCTACGCCTCGGTGACACATGGTCAAACGCGAACCCATTTATCAACAAAAAAAATATTTTATCGGACCACGTCAGTACCGTTCATAACCATCGATAAATTTGGCATTTAAATCGGTAAAATTCGATAAAATCGATATTATCTCAAATTTGACAAATATATCAGCAAAGTACCTACCTATTCAGCGTGGTACAACCATAACCATAAAAAAGGTAAAACCATAACCATAAAAAAAGAAAAAAAATCGCGAAAAAATAAGATGTCCCACACAAAAAGTGATCAGATTTTTTTCCCGTTTTTTTTCCTTACTTTATTTTTATGGTTATTGATCATTAACGCTACACGTGTTTAAATTTAATGTCGGCACAGTTGCACCACGCTGTATATATAGCAGTGCGAGTACCGTTCTGTAAGTCGCTAATTTGACGTGTCGGAATAGCTGATTTATTTAACGAATTTGTGAAAGTACCGATTCTTATCGAATTTTACCGATTTAAATGTCAAATTTTAGGGAGAGTCCTTCGTTCAGCAGTGAACGTCTCCAGGCTGATGATAATGATGAAATTACAAATTTATCAATCAGACCGCTACTCGCGCTGCAGAGGTCAAAAAAGATAACCCGCAAAAGCGCTTCGGAATTGTGACAGAAGATAGTGACGAATTAATTATAATGTTATGTGGGTAAACCCAGAATTTAAGGTGCGATACGTTGCTAGTTAAAATTGACGAAAGGAGGTGAAGCACCCACTTATTGGATACGCGAAGGCGAAGGCACGAGTGAAGTTGCGGATGCTGCGTGACAAAAAAATATGTTTTATATGTTATGAATGGTACTAAATCGATACATAATTGATAAGTACCTAAATTTATATTTAATAATTAAAACATGTAACAAGTAAGTAAAAAAAAAAAAAAGAAAAAAAAAAGAAAAATAAAGAAATTAGAAATTAGGATTTTTAGAATTAAAATAAGTATAAATAGTCAAAATAGTTAGGTACCTACTTACTTTATATTTTTTCTTTCCTATGAAATTATTTTAAATCGTGTAATTGATAAAATAAAATAACACAATACTCGTACCATAATAATATCTATTTTATTCGTTCAAAAACTATAACAATAGGGAATATGCATGTGTTTTTTTTTATTGACTCACAAAAAAGCTGACTGGCAACAAAACAAATCATCGTAAGTAAAATTTTTATATGTGCACAAATAACGATGTTAAAAACTATTTAGTTTCATGTTAGACAGTAAGGGCACTATACTAGACTTATGACGTCAAAGCACGCGATTCCAAATAAATTCTATACGAGCACGTGTTTTGCTAGAAAGGGACAGATGACTCCTTCCCAAATACTTTGAACACTTATATTTCAGAACTTTACCAGCCGATTACAATTATTTTTTCGACGTAAGTATCGGATTCAGTTAAACTGTCCATTTATTCTATTATTTTTAATAATTGAAACACATACATATTCCCTATTTAAATAATAATAAAATGCAAAATTCCATAGCTTGTTATAGGCATTTGGTGAAACCGACCTTAATTTAATAAAAATACCTTAGTTTTTGTGAAATTAATTTTGTAAATGATTAAGCCCCATATTAGCTTGCGCCGCTATCTCACTCGCGCATTGCACCATTTTTGAAGATATAAGAACATATAAGCATATGGAAATTTAAAATCGCAGTCAGTGACATTGCTGAGAATAACTACAAAGGTTCAGAGAAAAAAACATTATGATCTTAAGAAGTTTTAGTACCTAAAAATGGGATTATAGGTTATGCCCAGTTCTACGAATTAATACAGGCTTGGATCAAATTTGTTTAATAATATATTTCTAAACCTATGTAATGTTATTCTCAGTAATTTCACTGACTGCGATTTTTCATAAATGTACGTGAAAATGTATGTAGGTATGTGTGTGTGTGTAATAAATGTAAATGTGTGTGTAGTGATTTTAAACATAAAAAAATGTTGGAATGCGCAAGGCATTATGAGCCTTAACCAGTTTCGTTATTGATAAATTATTTAAGTATGGACTCAGTGATAAGACGCTACAGTGTCAATACTGAAAGCATACATTCTCGTAAATCAGTAATTCGGGACTTGCCAAGCAAGTCAACATAATATAAATTATACATCTAAATTATTTAACGTGCATTTTGTAATTTTAATGTTTTTGCGAGGAATGTAAGTAATAAAGGTACATTACTTATAAACAACTTAACGTGATAATGTAACCAAGAGGCAGGTACAAAATTCTTTGAAAAATATGATTTAGTTTTTTAAATAAGAAGATCATATTTTTTTATTTTTTTTATACAATCATGTGACGAGACGAGCAAGGCGTTCGCCTGGTGGTAAGCGTCACACCTGCCACTAACAGTAGCAGTGCCAGAATTGTGAACTTGCGAACACAATCCTGCGCCGCACTGCACTGCGCTCGTCACACTGAGATATTAGATGTTAAATCTCTTCATACCCAGTAATTTATCTGGTAACATTGCCATTCAAACCAGAACACAGTAATGCTTGCACACTACTGCTTGGCAGTTGAATAACTGGCAAAGGTGTGGTACTTCTCCAGGCGGACTCTGCAGTAGAGTCCTACCACTGCAATAATATATCAAGTTCTGTACTTTTTGTGTTGTCTGTACAATTTGGGCTTGGTAGACTGGTAGTGCCTTTAATTGTAGACACTAATGTTTGTGCGACTGGTAGTGTCGTTGTCAAAAAACGAGTACATTTTCTGGTAGCATTGCCCTTCAAACCGCAAAAAAAATGCAAACAAACAAACCAAAACAAAGCCAATTAAAGGTACATTCTTCGAAAGTTTTAGTTTCCATAATACCTAAAGGCATGTGACATTTTGGCCTAGTTTAAGCAAAGAAGTATGGGTTTATAACACTAGGCCACCTGCTTAAGGGAAATGTCAAATGTGAAAAGAGTTTCATTACGAGATTAAATAAGCTGAATGATCGCACCTCCTTGGAAGCGCTTTTGCTCAATACGTTTGTCCCAGTTTAATACTAAAGAGAAAATTAGACGAAAAATGTAGTAAACTTTCACCACGTGCAAGTGGCTATATTTGTGAATTCGCGCCATTTTCATATTAGAAACGTCACAGATTGTTGCGACTTTTTTTGGCATCGCTTTATTTGCATTCTGCCAGTTTCATTGGTGTGATGTGACCTTAAGACTGAATAAAAAGTTAAAAGTAAAGTGTGTTTGTTGTTATTACTTATTGTACTGTTTTCTTGCAAACGTGTCGAAAAACGTTGTATGGCACACGTGGCGTTGTGTGGCAAGTTGTTTTTTACTCGTGACTATGGTACATTTAAGTTACATTCGTCTACTCGTTTGTAAAAACCAACTTACCGCACTAGTATCATAAATAACTATTTAGATATTATGGTAGAGTCAACCATGCCCAAAAACTTCCCCGATATATTTGGGAACTAAGTCTGTAAATTAGAATGTATTTAAATATAGTTCGAATAAATAATTGGTCATTGTTGTTTCCAGGGCCGAGTCATGAAGTCGTGAAGCAGCCATGACACTGAATTACTTTTCGTTTTACATTTTCGTGATTTCGTCACATTATGTTTTTGGAAGTGACTTAAGTAGTTTAACATTTGTGATAGATGACACAACTTCTATGGGGGATGATATTCGCGGAGTAATGCATAGTGCGAAAGAGATATTCGAGACAGTGCTAAATAACAGAAACGAATCTCAGATCGACAACTTTATTCTGGTGACTTTTAATGACCTTAATGATGCTAATAAGTGCTATGATTCAGGTGTGTATGTGAATGGTTCCCATATTGTTCCGCCTAAAATTCAATGTCATATTTTAGTTAAAAATAGTAGTAGAAGTAGTTAGTTTATGCATAATTTCATTTCGCATAATAACCACAAGCATCATAATAATTCAGCATAAATGGATACGCATAAATATTTTCCGCATAATTTCAGTAACCATAACAATAACTAGGCATATTAGACTATAGCATAATATAATAAACGCATAACGACTAAAAATCATAATGCTCATCGACATATCAAGTATTAACATCAGAAAAGAAAAGGTAAGTTTTAATAAGGTATTGTTTACGTTTGATCAAAACATTTTCACGTGCAAAATAAATATTTTCGGGCATAGAGGTGACCACAAAAGTATATTTTATTTTATTTTAAATAAAGATATTTGTAAAAATAAACAAAATACTTACTTTTTAATTTTCCAGTTACAAAATAAACCTAACCTACTGCCACAGTTGGTATATCTAATATTCAATTTGTATAGAATAAACAAAACAACTACTTTTTAATTTGTCAGTTACAAAACACACTCACAACACTGTCACAGTATATCTAATATTCAATTTGTATAGAATAAACATATTACCTACTTTTTCATTTTAAAGATACGAAATAAACCTAACCTAACCTACTTTCATAGTATATTTAATATTCCATTTTTATAGAGTAAACAAAACCTACTTTTTAATTTTTCAGATACAAATTAACCTAACCTACTGTCACAGTAGGTATATATCTAATATTTTGTTTGTATAGAATAAAAAAATCACCTACTTTTTCATTTTTAAGATACAAAATGCCATTAATAAATTAAAAGATGATGATGATGAATCCCTTTCTTCCGCATAATTAAATTACTCTTATTTTACAATCAACTACCTGTGTTTATTTTCGCCTAACTAAAGTCAAAATCCTATTAGATAAACATGACCATGTAATAATATGAGTACTACATAAGAATAATATGACTACGAAATAATATGACTAATGGCTATTATGCGACTCAAACATAGTCCAAAGCAAAATAGGCGAAAATATAATTATGCCTTTCTACACAGTATGCCAACAACTACTTATGCAAAAGTATCATTATGACATTAATCATTATGCCAGATTCACTATGCCAAAGTAAAATAGGAGTTACTCAATTATGCAAAAGAAAGGGATACCTATGTGAATATTATTAAACAAGGTGACACAGAACATGACCTTAGCCGAAAGGAGGGCTTCTAATCATCTTTATGAACAACTTTTAATAACTGACTTTGGAATTAAACCCTAGAATATAACGTGACTAATCACTTTGGGAAGTGGTTAGTTATTATTTTAGGTTAAGTATTAGTTGACAAACATTGTAATGTTTTGACAAAAGCACGGATACCGGAGCCCGTGTTATTTTTTTTATGTTAATGAATGACAAGACGATCTAGACATTCGCCTGGTGGTAAACGTCACGCCTGCCCATAGCAGTTGCAGTGCCAGAGTTGTGAATTTTCGAACAAAACCCTGCGCCGCACTGTACTGTCACCCTTATGCTAGGGCTTCACCTGCGTGACGCTTTACGTCCAGTTATCAGGGTAATTAACGTGCAGTAAATGATGCATCAAACAATGCGCTACATGGGCGGCCACACTATCATTTTACTTACTTTGAATATCGCCTAACGTCTAACGACGTTAATAATACCACTAGCTTATTAGCGTGCAAACACTCGGCCATATCTGCGTACTGTGTCAAATACCGCGCTAAATAATGGCATTATATGCTGGTGAAGCCGTAGTATTAGATCATCGTCGTTCGTTGTCAGCCATAAAACGTCCACTGCTGGACGAAGGCCTCCCCCTTTATAGAGGGGTGTTGCCATAATCCCCACGCTTGGCAGGCGGCTTGGGCTAGTATTAGATATTAGATGTAAAATCTCTTTATGCCCAGTAATTTATCTGGTAACAATGCCCTTCAAACAGAAACACAGTAATGCTTGCACACTACTGCTTGGCGGTTGAATAACCGGCAAAGGTGTGGTAGGTGACAGGCGGGCTCTCAATAGAGCCCTACATGTTGTCCCAATTTGTTCCTTAGCTCTTACAGTGATAAGGAACAAATTAAAATCATTATCAAATCAGCACAACATACTACACAAACAGAGTTTAGAGCTGACATAAATCCATTCTCCTCGATTTCAATATCCGCCCTCGCCTCGTTTCCGCTAGATTGGTTGTTTTATGCACTCGTTGTACAAGTCTATGTCGCAGCCGAATTGTAATATTCGCCGTTTTGTAAAATGGCTAGCCATTTTACAAAACAGCGCCTTTTTGTAATACGACGGACGTTTCACGTTTAGTCGGATTGTTATTGCGTAACGTTCTACAATACGGCGGCCTATGTTTAGCCAAATTGTAATATAGATATGCCTACGATGCAAAATATTTACCATATGAACAAAATAATTATGTAACTAATGTAAATAACTTTGGTGTATTTTCAACTAACTTCAAAGAAGGAGGTTCTCAATTTGACTGTATGTTGTTTTTTTTTTGTAGGTATGTGTGTTACGCGATTACTACGCCAATTATGAATTGAGTTTGATCTTTATATTTTTGTTTGGTAGGTGATAGATTATGATGATATTATTTATGATGATGATATTATTTATGATGATGATATTATTTATGATGAAAATATTATTTATGATGATGATATTATTTATGATGATATTATTTATGATGATGATATTATTTATGATGAAAATATTATTTATGATGATGATATTATTTATGATGATATTATTTATGATGATGATATTATTTATGATGATGATATTATTTATGATGATATTATTTATGATGATGATATTATTTATGATGAAAATATTATTTATGATGATGATATTATTTATGATGATGATATTATTTATGATGATATTACTTATTATAATGATGATATTTGATTCAGAGGTGGTACCATATACATTTCATCAAAATCAGTTCAGTGGTTGGGTTTTTATATCAAAATAACTGGAAAATATTATGAAGATGTCATCCAGGTAGTCCAAATGGAAGTCGGTTGTTTTTTTTTTAAAGCGGATTATTTATTTCCAGGTACACATATTAGGGCAAAAACTAAAGATAGAGCAGAATTTTTAGCAGCTCTGTCCAACATAACGCTCCATGGTGGTTACGACTGTGAGGAATGTTCAATGGCGGGAATTAAACTAGCGCTGGATGAGAGCCTGCCAAGGTCCAACCTATACATTTTCACTGACGCCTCGTCCAAAGACTACGTTCGGTACGAGGAAGTGAAAAAACTCGCTCTAGAAAAACAATGCCAGGTAACTGCATCAGCCTTTAAGGGGGCTAATTTAAAAAATCACGTGCAGGCGTAACAGTTTTTTGACGGTTTTTATGAATTTCTGTTTTCCCAAACAATATATTTGTATCTATAAGATGTGAGAAGTGAACTAACGTTTTTGTAATCTTTCTATACATTTTGGACAAGAAGAAAAAAAATACCAAAACACCTCTATTTTTACACAGTCATTACAACAATTTTAATAATTCCATTTTACCAAATTTAACAAGAAAATTTACTCGCTTATAAATTATATATATATATATATAGTTTGTCACGAAATGACACTCTTCATCAACAGCCGACAGTGTGCAGTTTTAGGACATACCCAGGACCAGACATGACACTCTTAGTTATAAAAAAACATCTATATTATGCTTGTAATAAATTAAAAATGGGTCTGAAACCTAAAAAATCGAACGTAACTCGCACCGATCTGCGTAACTACCATATATTTGCTCCGCTAAATGTGGCCCTAACTCATTCAGTTTTAGAATAATGATTGATTGCAGTTAAAAATATGCTTGAAACATGGGAATGCGAGGCTTTATGAGGGAATCCGGTCTGCAATAGGGTAGATAACTGATGTTTATATCGTTGAAACCTATAAGCTTTGATGAAAAATGTAAGTAAATATAGTCGGCCTTACCTAAAAAAACTTTTCAACCGTTAGTCACTGCTTAAGATGCCACGCCATCTTCTCTCTGACGTGAAGTTGCACGTGCTAGAAAAGGACAGAGAAGTTTAAGCAGTGACTAAGAGAATCGAGATTATTTTAGGTAAGGCCGAGTATGTTTATAAAAAAAAATTGAATCGGTTAATAATGTTCTGATATATGAGCGTTTAAAGTTTTTGTTAGACACATCTCTGTCCCTTTCCCACAAAACAAAAAATGACGTCACGCCTTACTTGTCAGAATATAATTTATATGGCGTACAGAGAAGTGACGTCACGATTTGCTGTTTCGCTTCTCTGTCTAGCATGATATTAAAATGCTTGTAAGTTGCTTATTTTTGATCAGATTTTCATTTTGTTTTCATTAATCAGCTATATTTGTGGGCCACATTTTAATAGGACAATAAAAAAAACCAGTCATCTAGCCTATTCTCCATACAAATATTTACCCCTATTTTCTTTCTGGATAATGCCTCTAGAGCAATCTAGACAGTAGACATGACGTGTCAGTCATTTCTTTTTTCAGCAACTAATTATAAAAAAATATAACCTTTAAAAATATTCATTTGTGGGTTTTTTTCTTATTCAGAGCATTATACAGGGTTAGTTCAAATCAGTCATCATCCTTTTAAGGGCATGTACGTCAAAACAAACAACTTTTACTATGGGGCAAACATTGAACTTGCCAAAAACAAACAGCTGTTTCATACATTTTGCCAAAGGTCGATGAACTTTTATATGGAACAGCTGACAATTATTTCGTGATTTCGATGTTGGCCCAATAGTAAAAGTTGTTTGTTTTGATGTACAGAATATGCCCTTAAAAGGATGCTTACTGATTAGAACCAACCCTGTATAGCAGAAAATAAGGAATACATTTGTATGCAGAATCGCTAACCAGATTCCCTCTTAACTTCCCATTAAACGCAGTAGGTTAGTTATCTCTCACTTTCAATCAGGCTCTAAGTAAGTTTGTTACGTCTTTGGAGTACGTAAAAGACTTAGACCTTTTAGAAGGTCTAAGGTAAAAAAATATATTGTAATTTATGGTAATTGCAAAATAAATTTGGTATAATAATTATGTTGTGAGTATGAAGGTCGATTCGAAATATGCTCCCTTGAATGGCTCTTGAATAGGTGGTAGCGCGTCCATTGCTCTTACATTCGGAAGGCGTTAGGCCTGGGTTAGGTTTTTTTTTGGAGTAACTACGCCACGGGCTATGGAGAGAGCTATGCTCGGAGTTACTTTGCGCGATAGAATCCGGAACGAGGATATTCTCCAAAGAACCAAAGTTACCGACATAACTCGCAAGTTTTGCAAGTTGAAGTGGCAATTGGCAGGCCACATCGCTCGAAGAACTGACAACCGATGGGGAAGAAAGGTCCTTGAGTGGCGGCCGCGAACCGGAAGACGCAGCGTAGGAAGGCCTCCCACTAGGTGGACCGATGACATTTTTAAAGTCGCGGGCAACCGGTGGATGCAAATGGCAGGTTGCCGTACAGTGTGGCGGTCTAAGGGGGAGGCCTTCGTTCAACAGTGGACGTCTCCGTGCTGATGATGATGATGATGAGGTCTGACGAGCTTTAAAGCATCTGGCGAAAATTACCGCCAGCGGCGGTGTCTGGCAATATTGATTGTTATTAACAATATTCTCGAAAATAAAAATCAGTGTTTTTGATTCCTGTAATTTGGCTGACGGCATAAAAAAGAGTAGGTATCCGTATGTTCAAAGTACATACTAACACCACTCCATCCACAGCAAAGCGAAAGTCCTACTTCTTAGGTAGAACGGCTGTCAAAACAATGTTGTAAAGCAACTGTATGGAAAACCGCTGTCGCCAGTTTCACACAAAATTGTATAGAAACTACGACGAAAATATGCCTTTCATTGGTCACACATTTGAAGAAAAACGCTCGAAATGCAATTTTGCAACAGATTTAAATTGATCTAATTACGATGCAATGTGGTTTGTTTTCCTACGCGTCTATTTAAATTGTATTTTTGATTATTCTCAGTTTAAAACCATGTATATTGGAAGAATTGTCATTAAGTCTAAATAGACTTAATACTGAAAAGACAGTTAAGACTGAAAAGGGTTTTTTTTAAATGTTTTAATAGTATTTTTTTCCTCTGAAAATATACAACAAGGCGTAAAGAAGAAGTCTTAGAAAGGAAAGATGACAAGAAGCTTTTTAACTTTTCTTGTTAATGATTTGCAGATTGTGTTTGTATTGACTGGCCAATGTGGACATTCTACGTCATCGCTTACGTACAAAGTGTATGAAGATGTGGCAGATGTGACGCAAGGACAAATTTTTCATATAGATAAAAAAGAAACAAGCCTTGTGAGTACCTAATCAAAGACTCCACCATCAATTCCAATCTCACACTTATCGTCATCGTTTTAAAGTCTAATCGCTATCGATTTACGGTCTTCATGATTCTGTATAGCATTCATATGTATTTAAAAAAAAAAAAAAAAAAAAAAAAAAACTCATTGATTATGTGACTGGAGAAACAATTACCTAATTGCGAAATTGCTTTTGTTAACCTCAAAGTAAAAAAATATTCTAAATCCAACTATACCCTACTAATATTATAAATGCGAAATTTTGTTGGGGTGTGTGTGTATGTATGTATGTTACTCCTTCACACTGAAACGGCAAGATTATTTGGATGAAAATTGGTATAGAAGTAACTAATAACTCAGAATAAAACATAGGCTACTTTTTGGGAGACAAACTCGGACTGACAAGAAACCTTAATGATTTTCCCTGGACAAAAAAATTGCTAAATAATTCAGGTCACACTGAAAATACTATTAATTTAAATGTATTTTACACACCACCTGCTCGACCATGTCCAATTACATTCCATGCAATCTCAACGTAAAGTAAAGCATTAAGTATCTCTTAAGGGATTTAAAGTTGTATGAAACTCCCTAAGGAAGAAAGTGATTTAAATTTGGAACGTCAAATTCGTGTGGAAACTCGTGGAAAACTCTATATAAGTAAAAAAATGCCCATATATGGCATTTTAAAGAGGTTTGTACGAAAATCGAACTGGCCACCATAAGCAGAACTCAAAAAAATGGTGCGTTTACAAAGAATGTGAAACAAGACGGTATTTGGTCCTGTGGTTGTCAGTGAATTTTAATTTATGGAGCCCTGGCTTTTTATTGTCTCGCAGAAGGTGTGAAAAGTAGAGTATGCTCTACTTTTCTCTGAGAGGCTCTGGAATAAAGCCTGTCTTCGTCTTGGGCAGTTCGAACCCCTTGCTTCACTCAGGACTCTATTTAACTCCCTCGTTACGCTCAGGATTCAATATGCCGCCCGCGACGTAAGACACTGGCTTATTCCCTTAGTGCATAATCTACTATTTTAAGGTTATAGATTTTGTGAAGAAGTCAATAGCTGGCCGAATGGACATTGTGAAGAGCACAAAGCTTCCACCCGGAGCACATAATATTACAGTAAGCACTGATTTTATAATACTATTCTATATTAGTTGATTTATTCTTCTTATGGCCTGAGAATAAGTTTCCTATTATTCAATAAATAGCATAATAGGGTAGATGACTGATGTTTGTATCGTTGAAACCAATAGCTTTGATGAACAATTTATTAAATACAGTATGTTTATTGAAAAAATAATTTAAATCGGTTAATAATGTTCTGATATATGAGCGTTTAAAGTTTTTGTTAGAGACAACTCTGTCCCTTTCCCACAAAACAATAAATGACGTCACGCCTTGCTTGTCAGAATATAATTTATATGGCGTACAGAGAAGTGACGTCATGATTTGCTGTTTCGCCTCTCTGTCTAGCATGATATTAAAATGCTTATAATTTGCTTATTTTTGATCAGATTTTCATATTTTTTTTCATTAATCAGCTATATTTATGGGCCACATTTTAAAAGGACAATAAAAAACCAGTCATCTAGCCTATTTTATTGTCTATCGACGTGCCTTAATTATGTTTGTCACGTTTAAACACAATGATCTTTATATGTCTTAATTTAATCATTGCATATAAATTGTATATAGCACACAACTTATATTTACACAGCAAATGAAATTGATGACAAAAGATATTCAAAATTTTTATCAAAAATGTGGCATGGCATTACCATGTAGTATGGTTTAATTTTTAAATATCTGATGATTATTTAGAGAATATTTATATGAAGTGTTTCCTAGCTTGGGAATCGTTGTTACAGTATGAAAAATTAAGATATCGGTAGATTGTTCCTATGCAGGTTCAAGTTCTGCCAGACGCCTTAAGTTTTCATAATATCTATGCATTAATACCTTAGTACCTAATAGTTTTTTTGTATTACAGTTTAATGCTGACGCACTTATGGGGGAAGTGTTATTTTCCATCTCCTTCTCCACATCAAATAACCCTTCTGTGACTGTTAAGGCACCCGATGGGAGTGATTTATGGAAGCAAATCGTCTTCGATACGAATAGAGCTAAGGCAAGTTTCAATATCACTACAGGCTGAATAAGGTAGTCATAAAATCTTTATAAACTATAATATTTGTATAGCTTATGCAGTAATTTATCCTCGTAATGGGGCTTCGCAGCTAGCAGTTTGGTCACATTAGCCGAAATTAGAGAACGATAAATGATCTATCGGATATCGGAACGGTTTTTCAACGGATACATTTCGAAGAGTGTGAATTTGCATGATCTTATTCCCCTGTCCATTTTCCTATCAAATGGCCAGGGGCCGTACTGTGAACCGCTTATAGCAGAACCGAATCGGTTCAGCTGCCAATACAGAGCGACCGCAAACCTTATTGCGAGGCGATAAAATTCACAGTCACGCAGCGTCGGCTGCTAAGCGTATTCGGTCCCGGAATAAGCGTTCATGGTGCGGCCCAGGTCCTCGAAAAAGCGACATCCCTTCATGGTTGAAAAACCAAAAACCTGTACGAAGTGGTTTGATACCACTTTTTTTTGCGTACTGCTAAACAGTGCAATGCGCTGCCCGGGTGGGTGTTTCCCGCTATAGTTAATCGGAGTGTCATCAAGTCGCGAGTTATTCGGTTTCTTCTAGGCAAACGTGCTCTGTCGTATACAGCATCTTCGCTTGACATCGGGCGAGATAAATAATAATAAATAAATTAATAAATATCGATGGATATTTTTCACACAGCGCCGGCTAGATGGCCAAACTAAGCAAAGCTTGAAATAATAATAAAAAAAAAAAAAAAAATGCTTCAAGTTACATTGTGTAGGTACTTTCTTAGAAGGTAGGTAAGGTACATAACAATACAATGCTATATACTAATGAAACCTATTTATGGCTGCACTTAAATGAGGTACCTGAGTAGAAGCTCTGTCCCCCTGTATATGGAAACCAGATAGTTGATAGAATACTTTTTTTTTTTTGTAAATACATTCTTATTAGATGGCAGACAAACGCAAGTCTTTTAATAATAAAAAAATATGTTTTAAGTTTTTTTTTGTATTGATTCTGGACGTCATCCCTCTTATTTCTGGCTTATCTAGCTTAGCCAGGAATCGAATTTGGAGATCATAATTTGGTATTAGATGAACTGCTATTGTATTTTTTTTGGTACGTTTCGGCCAATTGGTCAGGTAAGTCACTGAAATATGTAACCATTGTTACCAGATTCAAAATATAGTTTTTACATTTTGTAACCAGCATAGCACGAATGTTTTCTGCTTTAGTAAATTCGCTTTATGTGATTGTCTAAAGATGTGGTTGTTTCAACACAAAAATAAAATAAAAAATTTCGGCATAAAATTAAAAAAAACTTCGTTTGTATTTATGATGTTATAGTTAATCTTGCAAAATATCTATAAACTGAAATATATCTTCCAAAACATTTTGATAATATTTCAGGTGTACGCATTTAATGCTACAAGACCAGGAGCTCACACAATTCAAGTCGTGAGTACGGCGGAAGCTCGAGCTGTGGTGTCCGCCAAGTCTGGAGTTGATATTGAGCACGGGTTTTCTAGTATCAAGCTGGAATCACTTGTAGAAACCAGTGCTATGCCAGCTCCAGGTAATAATATATCATTAGATTGGATGTGTTTCATTCAATGCAAACAGACTATAATGTCACACTTTATTGCGATACTGCGAATAATGTCACTACGACGCACTTTACCGCGAAAACCAAAGACCACGAAAGTAGGTACATAATTACTGCGTTTGTTGTGGTATAGGCTAGATGACTGGTATTTTTTTACTGGTGTTCTTTTTTGTCCTAAAATTTGGCTCGTAAATATAGGTGATTAATGAAAAGAAAATGAAAACCTGATCAAAAATAAGCAACTTATAAGCATTTTAATATCATGCTAGACAGAGAGGCGAAACAGCAAATCGTGACGTCACTTCTCTGTATGCCATATAAATTCTTTTCTGACAAGTAAGGTGTGACGTAATTTTTTGTTTTGTGGGAAAGGGACAGAGTTGGCTCTACCAAAAACTTTAAACACTTATATATCAGAACATTAATAACCGATTTAAATGATTTTTTCAATTTACATACAATTTTTACTTAAATTCTTCATCAAAGCTATTGGTTTCAACGATTTAAACATCAGTCATCTACCCTATTGCAAACCATCAAAACTCTGCAATTACAAACTGCAACACACTTTACTGCGAACGTTAAAAACTTCAAAAGTACGGAATAACGATTTGAAATTTGTGTGGGAATTGAATTGTATCAATCATAAGCTCTAAAAAACTTGACTTCGATTTCGCCTACCTGGATGGTATCTTCATATTTTTCAGTTATTATGATTTATTCCAGTAATTTTGATTTAAAACCAAACTAAAGAACCGATTTCGATAAAATTTATATTGGGCTACCTCTGAAGTATATAGTTACCTATCAAAGAAAAAAAGAATGATCAAAATCAATTCCTAATTGGCGGAGGAATCGCTTAACAATCATAAAAAAAACGAATAGAGAACCTACTTTTTGGAAGTCGGTTGAAAACAAATAAGGGACGTTTTATCTAATACTATAAGAATCTGTGTCCTGTGTCTTTTATTTATTTATTTATTTAATTAACGATTAAATAAACTTAACTACACCTCAAGAGAGTTGATGGTACTTTTAAAATTTAATATTACATCCTTACAGGTTTTAAAACGCATTTGTTGATCAAACTTAACAAAGGCGATATTGTGCTGAAATCTGTTAAATTCCTGGACATTAATGACAACATGTTACGGGAACTACCACTGGAAATATCGAACAATGCAACTAGTTTCTATACAACAAAGGAGTTCTATCCACCAAACACGATGTTTAAAATAGCGGTTAGAATAGCTTAAATCGTCATCTATTTCATTAAAATTTCTTTCATCTATGCGACGCTTGGAGGATCTAGCTCTCTCTCTCTCTCTCTCTCTCTCTATAATCAAAGATGCGAAGTCATGGTCCCTTAATTGGAAAACCGCTCATCTTGAAACTCATAAGGTTCACCACACACCACATAATGGTCACGGATTCAAATCCCGCGCTTGTACCAATGAGCTATTTTGAGTTTATATAGGTACGAATTATCATACCACTGGCTTTACGGTGAAGGAAAACACGTGAGGAATCCTGCATTCGACCGGAAAATAAATTCAATGACGCATGTATTTCACCAACCCGCAATTGGGTCAGCGTGGTGGATATGCCCTAATCATTCGAGGGTTACAGACCTAAATCTCTAAAAAGGCTCATTATGCTATAGTGGACTACTAAAAAGGATGATTGTGCTATAGTGGACTACTGAAAAGGCTGAGTATGCTGTAGTTGACTACTAAAAAGGCTGATTATGCTTTAGTGGACTACTGAAAAGGCTGATTATGATATTTCATCTAATCTATTTTATATAAAGTGTTAATGTTAATAAGCCATTTAGTAAATTTAAACTAGCATAGATTGCACTGATAGATACATTTTGTCATGAAATTGTCGTCATCGTCGTCAGCCATAAAATGTCCACTGCTGGACGAAGGCCTCCCCCTTTATAGAGGGGTGTTGCCATAATCCCCAAGCTTGGCAGGCGGCTTGGGGATCGCAGAATGCTCACCACCTTTAACCAAGAGGACGCTGCTGCCCGTCCTCTGGTGGATCTGGTTGCAGTTTAAGGACATACCCCATAAGTCCAGGTCATAAAATTGTAGTAGAAATAAAATATTACAACTATTTAAACAATGTTAAAAGTACCTATTTACAGATTATCGGGTACCACGCTAAGAGCGAATCTAATATTACCAGGACAATGCCTACACTAATGGAAGAAATGAAAACCTTACCAGGTACTGCTAAAAATAATAGTAGGTATATTACTCCCATAGGGAGAAAAAATTGTTGGAGAAATTTAGAGTCACGCAACGGGCAATGGAGAGAGCTATGCTCTGAGTTGCTTTGCGCGATAGAATCTGGAACGAGGATATTCGCCAAAGAACCAAAGTTACCGTTATAGCTCACAAGGTTTGCAAGTTGAAGTGGCAATGGGCAGGCCACATCGCTCGAAGAACTGACAACCGATGGGGAAGAAAGGTTCATGAGTGGCGATCGCGAACCGGAAGCAGCGTAGGAAGGCCTCCCACTAGGTGGACCGACGACATTGTAAAAGTCGCGGGCAACCGGTGGATGCAAATGGCAGGTTGTCGTACAGTATGGCGGTCTAAGGGGGAGGCCTTCGTTCAGCAGTGGACGTCTCCGGGCTGATGATGAGGGAGCAAAATTAAGAATATGATCACGTGTCAACAACAACCATCAGCCATGTCAGAGGCCTTCGGGCGGCATATTAACTTTGACACTAGGGCTGGCCACTCAGCATATACGAACTTACTTACTTATCTCGTGTATATTGTTTCCCGAGGCGAAGCCAATGGTGACAAACATGAGATCTGAAACTTCGTTACTTGCTTCCGTGGTGTGTATACGATATTATGTGCCGCTGCGGGGAGGAAGTGGTTCCTTTCGCGTAGCGGGGCTAAAGTAGATGGTCTTATAGTAAAAGTTATTCATTATGATGAGTTTAATACCAACTTGCACTGACTATAATAATATTGTTGATATTTTCAGATGAAAAAATAGATACTAAGGCTCCGTCAATAACAATTGATGGTGGAGCTAAAGTTAACGCCAATTATAATGAACCGCTGGAATTAAAATGTAAAGTTGAAGCTTACCCACAACCTAATATAGTATGGAAGAACGTAGACAAAGGAACAGTTTTTTCTACTGAGGTTATTTGTTTAGTCGTCAATCTAGGCCTATTCAAATTTTTAAGTGTGTTGTGTAATATAGTAATAACAAAATTCTATTTGCAGACATTACCAGGCAATAAGTTCCCGATAAACCACATTAATGTTCTTAAGATTGAAAAAGTTACTGAAAATGCAACTTATTCTTGTGAAGCAAACAATACAGTCAGTTCTGGTTCTAAACAAGTAAACGTTGAAGTGACCCAAAAAAGATATTTGAAAATAATTAGCACTTCTGATAGTAAGTGCAAATAACATTAGATACCTACATGATCCAAAATTGTGTTGGGCTTATTTCATTGGATTCATTAAATGTTTGTCTATTTCTTTAGTTTAAACAGACTGCCTGCTCCATGAATAGATAAATCTAAAGTAGAACCGATCTGAATAAGTCTGTTTAAAAGTTCGGGTACTATATAGCACTTAGTTACTGCACTTAGCACTGCACACTTTTTTGAAAATAGTTTTTTTGTATTTGGTGATACTTATCAATTTTTATTTTGAGTATTGTAGTGACTGCAGTGCAGTTTTTTGAGTAAGCTGGGTGGATAATTATGGTCCTTCTAAGATCCGAGAGCGTTGCCTAAACTAAATATGTGTCATAGTAACAAAGTTTAAGTTTATTTTATTTTATAGAAAACGTAACTTTAGAATACGAAAAAGATGGCAAGATTTTCTGTACAGTCGGCGCTTATCCGCCCGCTGATATAAAATGGTACAAAGATGACAAAATATTTATACCAGATGACAATGTAGAAATACGAGTGTCTCGTGACAGTTCCATCGTGACTATAAAAGGTTCTACGCTAGCCGCTGAAGGGAAATATACTTGCGAAGCCAGAAATGAAGACACAAAACAGTCAGTTGATATGCAAGTCACCATAGTAGGCTTAGGTATGTTATTAATTATTTTAACATTTTTACATTTGGTGCTGGACTGCAAAAGTGGGATGGTTTTTGATGATACATTTATTTTATCATATATTTCATTTTCAGAGCCGCCTGAAATATATACGAAAGTAACAAATGTAGCCGTGTTAAAAGGCTTGAGCACTATAATGGAATGCAAGTAAGTGACAAATAAACTAAACGATTGTTTTCGTTGTGGCTGTGGTATGGCATTCAAGCTATTACAGGTCGACCTTTTATACCTGTTTCTAGAATATTGAAAGGTAAACCAAAACCTTCAATAAGCTGGTCCTTTGGAACAACTTCACTAGATACAATGGAGAAATGGAAAAATCAAGAAGAAATCATAATAAGTAATGCTGATCGAATTGACTCCGGAACATACCAGTGCAAAGCCGAAAACGACGTTGGCTCTGATCAGCACGAATTTCAGTTACTTGTCGAAAGTAAGTGAAATAAACAATATGATTCAATGTTTTGAAACATTTTAAGTACTATACCAACCTTGGCATGAATGCACCTCTTAACAGATTAATCACCGAATTTAATAGCTTCAATAAGATGTATTCATTGGATCTTTTCAGTAGTAGTATTAGTAGTTTTAAGCGGGCTATCAGCAACATTAGTTAATTAAATTGTTATTTTTCTTTTTGTTAATATAATTATAGTAGGTAAAGTTAAATGTACTTGTCTAATATAATATAACTAAAGATTAATTTATAGATACCGCTCGTGTCATTATTGCATGTTGTCGGTGCCTATAATAGGCGTGTGGCCTAATGTTTAATTTATGACCAATAACAGGCTTAGTGATGAATATAACTAAATACATTACACATACTGAAAAAAATAATTGTATTGGCTGATAAATCTCTGAGATATGAGCGTTTAAAGTTTTAGGTGGGGATAGCGAGGGGATGCTCTATCCCTTTCCCGCGAAGCACGTGTTAGTATAGCATTTGTATGCCGCGCCTGAGGCTTGACGTCATAGCTCAGTATAGCGCGCTCTCTGTCTAGCTTGAAATTAAAATACTTAGAACTTATTTATTTTTGAATTATTTTAAATTTTGTTTTCGTGGATAGGCTATATTGATGATCAGCTTTTTTATGAGGTAATAAAAAAATTGTAGTCATCATGCCTATTGTATCAGCATCTAGTTTCTTTTTACTTTCATGTGTTATTGATAATGTGTTGATGTATGGTATGTTGGTACCCAATAAATAAATAAATAAATAAATTATTATAACTATTAACAAAAAAAAACGATCATAGTAAAAATCTAAAAAAAAGTAACAATAGAGTTTGTTTTTTTTACAACATAGCCGTGCCATGCCTGTAAAAATACTAGTGACAGTAGTCTAATATCAACATAGTACAGCGGAAATTACACTAGAGATACAGTATTTAACAGTTTATAAGATGAACTTACGCAAAGTAACGCCTGATTCAATCACATATCAACATAGTGTTTAATAAGCTTAAAATTAGCAACGACCTTGTGCTTAATTTTCTTTCTTTCTGTTAGTTCCAGCAACTATACAACCACCAAAAGAATTCGATATAAGCTTAACAGTAGGCCAGAAATTATCGACTCTTTTGTGCAATGCGAGTGGTGAACCTGAGCCAGATATAAAGTGGATCTCTCATAGCTTTGATGCCAGTTTACCATCACAAGAGATACTTGAGTAAATATAACTGTATACCATTTTACTTATTCATAGGGGACATCGGGCAGCGTCTGAGTGAGAAAGGTCGGGACCCCCCCCCCCCCCCCCCCCCCCCCCCCCCCCCCCGATGGGTCGTTTTTGGGAATTTTCGACGAATAATGTTTTCGCATTAAGATTTAATTTCTGACATTATGTTTTATCTATCTTCTATGTTCTAATATAATAAAAGGCTCTATCCTCAGTGACTGACTGACTGACTGACTGTCTGACAGACAACGCACAGCCCAAACCACTGGTCGTACAGACTTGAAATTTGGAGGGTGTGTTTGTCTCGATGCGGGTGTACTAAGAAAAGATTTTTCTAAATTCGACAAATCCTTTGTTTTTGGACTTTTAGTCACAAAAATTTGGATTTGGATAGTTCATTTAAAATAAAAAATACTGTTTTAAATATTTTTTGACAGGGTTTTAAGGGGGGGGGGGGGGAGTGTTGTATGGAAAGTTCTTTGTTTTTGAAGTTATAGTGATGAAAATGTATATTTGGGTAGTTCATTCAAAGGGGGGAACTTTGGGTTCGATAGAATCAATCGAGTCGGTCGAATCGGTCGAGTCGGTCGAGTAGGTCGAGTCGGTCGAGTCGGTAGAGTCGGTAGAGTTTGCTCGAAATGATTTTGGGGGCGGTCCGAATTTCTTCCGCACGCGGACGAATTCGCGGGGGACTTCTAGTATTTTAATAAAAATATTCTGTTACTTATAAATTTATGAACATTATTTTATCATGAACAATTGTTCCAGTGAGACCAACCAAAAATATTTTAACTATAGTGTCAATAAAATTATATGATTGATCAAATTTTTTTGTAAGATTAGTGCGTTGTATGGATTTTTTTACTACTGGCTTCTCAGTTAAGGAAAACATCATAAGGAAACCGGAGAATAAATTCAATGGGGTATGTGAATCCACCAACCCGCAACTGGGAGACAATGGTAGATACAGCGCAATCGCCCTACAAGGGCAGGCCAGGTCTAGTGTACGATTAACAGGCTCATTATTCAAGTGTGACTATTCGGTTGTAAATCAACTGACTGTATTTTTTATCACAAAATGTGATATTCAAACGACTAGGCAGCCTAAAATAAGAAATTTTATTTTTTAACAGCTTGTGATATTATTTTCTACAGGTCGAAAGGAAAAACTTTGTTACAGTTAGAAAACATCCGCTTATCACACGAAGGAAGCTACACCTGTGTTGCGAGTAACTTTGCCGGATCCTCGAATATTACTTACAGTGTTCATGTATTCGGTGAGCATTGTTTTTCCCTTAGAGCGCGAGTGGTTTTGCTGAAGTGGCAGTGGACTGGACGTATCGATTGCAAAACGGATTACCGTTGGGTAGACGCCGGTAGAGGTGTTCTACAGTGGGGGTCCAGGAATAGACAAATGTAGTGTAAGACGCACGTAGACTCAATGGTTTGAGACTCGAGCCTATTTCCGACTGCTAGCAGTACACTATGATAGTCGAATGATGATATTAATGACGCGTGGTATAATTCGTGTTGAAAGCGAATGAATGCGAGGAAAATATGTACCTGGGTATAATATTCTACTCTAGTCTTTATTCAACTAATTCACTAACGAGTTATTAATTTATAGCCTACACTAGGAACAGTGTAGTAGGGGTGTGTTTGTAGGACTGTTTATCTAAATTTGTTCAAATATTTAAGTTTTTTTTAAAATACGTTCTAGTGACGAGACGAGCAAGGCTTTCGCCTGATGGTAAGCGTCACGTCTGCCACTAACAGTAGTAGCAGTACTAGAATTGTGAACTTGCGAACACAATCCTGCGCCGCCCTGCACTGCGCTCGTCACCCTGAGATATTAGATGTGCAATCTCTTCATACCCAGTAATTTCTCCGGTAACATTGCCCTTCAAACCGGAACACAGTAATGCTTGCACACTACTGCTTGGCGGTTGAATAGATGGCCAAGGTGTGGTACCTCACCAAGTGGACTCTGCAGTTGAGTAGAGTTAAACCTTGTACCACTACAAGTTAAATTCGTTCCTGTTCATTTGTTAACGGTAATGTTTGATTTTTATTTCCAGAGCCGCCAAAAATAGATAAAAATGTGACAAGTGTAACCGTGATAAAAAGCTTAAGCACTATAATTAATTGCAGGTGAGTAATAACAAATACAAATCGACTTGGTACTAGTAAACCAATTGTGCTCGTGAATCCCTTGGCAAGCTTAACTCCCTGTCCTTTCCTGTCCCATGGCATGCTAATATCAAATTCTAAACTGATATCTATTTCCAGAATATTGAAAGGCAAACCAAAACCTTCCATAAGCTGGTCATTTGGAACAACTTCACTACATACAATGGAGAAATGGGAAAATCAAGAACAAATCATTATAAGTAATGCTGATAGAATTGACTCCGGAACATACCAGTGCAAAGCTGAGAACGATGTAGGCACTGATCAGCACGAGTTTCAGTTGCTTGTCGAAAGTAAGTGAAATAAATTATTATAACAATTAACAAATAACGATCATAGTAATAATCAGCAAAATGTAACAGTAGAGATTCTAATTGGTTGTGTCTTTTTTCACACCATAGCCGTGCCATGGGGGTAAAAATTACTGGTAACAGTAGACTAATATCAACACAGTGTTTATCAATAAGCTTATAATTTGCAACGACCTCCCTATATTTATTTTTCTTTCTTTCTGTTAGTTCCAGCAACTATACAACCACCAAAAGAACGCGATATAAACTTAACAGTGGGCCAGAAATTATCGACTCTTTTGTGCAAAGTGAGTGGTGAACCTGAGCCAGAAATAAAGTGGATCTACCAGAGTTTTGATGCCAGTATACCATCACGAGAGATACTTGAGTAAACATAACTGCATTATTATTTAAATATAATATTTGTTTTGAAAACGCCATATTTTATAGAGCACTTATTTCATACAGCCACTGTAAAAGCAAACTCAAAAAGTGTTATGCAATAAATATTATTTTATCAAAAACCATTTTTACAATAAAGACCAATTGAAATATATGTAAACAATTTATTGTCAAAATAGATCATTACTTTTAGAAGGCTAGTGTGACCACTTGATGCTGTGGTGGCCTATGTTGGGAAGACTGTGGTAGCCTATTTCCGGGCCCGTGTCAATAAACTTATTGGAGTTAATGGATCGCTGGCTTTTTGGTGAAAGAAAGGATTTTGAAAAAACTAGATGCATGCGGAGAAGTAATTCAATGCTGTGTGTGCCAACCCGCAACTGGGCCAACGTGGTGGACGGAGCCTAGTCTCTCTACAAGAGTATGCCTATGTCCAAAATGTTGATTATGCTTGTGTTCCCTTATGGTTGCAAATTAACTGACTGTATTTTGAATCTCAACGTCAATATTTATTTTGCCTTTTCAGTAGAGATTTGTAGAACTAGATACCCAAAAAAAAAAGTTCCGCTTTTAACAACTCGTGATATTATTTTCTACAGGTTCAAAGGAAAAACGTTGTTGCAGTTGGAAAACATCCGTTTATCACACGAAGGAAGCTACATCTGTGTAGCGAGTAACTCTGCCGGATCCTCGAATATGACTTACAGTGTTCATGTATTTGGTGAGCTTTGTCGTTCCTATGGGACGTGAGTGGTTTTGCTGAAGTGGCGGTGGGCTGGTCGCATATGTCAAAGAACCAATAACCGTTGAGTAGACGCTGCGCCTGTGTAAATGTTCTACAGTGGCACCCAGGAATTGGCAAACGAAGCATAAGACAAACGTAGACTCAATGAATTGAGAATCGAGCCAAAATTTGTGTTGGGTGCCATGCTTTGAGACAGTCCGACGTCTAGGTGAACTATGATATACTAATGACGATGTTGATGACGCGTGGTATTATTAGAGTTGAAGGCAAATTAATGCGAGAAAAATATCTATCCGGGTTATTCAGTCTAGTCTTTAATCAACTAATTCGCTAAGGAAATATTGATAAATCTTAACTTAAGTCTGCAGGAAGAGCGTATTAAACAAGCAAAGCTGGATTGGTTCTTGTTAATGTCTTAACGTGAATGTAATTTTTTTTATTTTCAGAGCCTCCCGAAATAGATAAAAAAAAAACGAGTGTAACCGTGATGAAAGGGTCAACTACTACAATTGAATGCAAGTAAGTGTTATACAATACACACCCGCTGGGTAATAGTTTGTGCTTGTGTATTCGTTGGTATGCTTGAATCCTAGCTTAGGGTACTCTACATCTAAGACAAATCTTTGAAGTGCACTCTGTTTCTAGAATATTGAAAGGCAAGCCAAAACCTTCTATAAGCTGGTTCTTTGGAAGAACTTTGATTCATACAATAGATAAATGGAAAAACCGAGAACAAATCATTCTAAGTAATGCTGATACAGTTAACTCCGGAACATATCAGTGCAAAGCCGAGAACGACTTCGGTACTGATCAACATGAGTTTCAGTTATTTGTCAAAAGTAAGTGATAGAAATAACTATATCAATAAAAAAAACACATAAAAAACCAACATTAGTTTAGTAATAAAAAGAATACCCAGAGCCGAGCCATGCCGGCAAAAATTACAAATAAAATTACAATAGCCAGCTAACAACAAACCTTGTTCATCAATTAACAAAAAATTAGCATCAACCTACCTATGTTTATTTTTCTTTCTGTTAGTTCCAGCCACTATAAACTCCCTAAAAGAACTAGATAAAAAATTAACAGTGGGCCAGAAATTATCCACTCTTTTGTGCAAAGTAAATGGCGAACCCAAGCCAGAAATAAAGTGGATCTACCAGAGTTTTGATGGCGGTGTACCATCACGAGAGATATTTGAGTAAATATAACTACATTATTATTTTAATATAGTTGTATTAGAACGCCATATTTTATTATAACCCGCAGTTATTTCATAAAGCAAACTCAAAAAAAACATAAATCATGATGAACATAAAATATTTTATCATGAACCATTTTTACAATAAAGACCAATTGAAATATATATCAACAATTGTCAAATAGTTCATCACTTTTAGAAGACTAGTGCGACTACTTGATGCTGTGGTGGCCTATTGGGAAGACTGTGGTAGCCTAATTCCGGGCCCGTACCAATAAGCTCAATGGAGCTTATGTAACACTGACATTTCGGTAAAAGAAAGGATTTTGAAAAACCTAGGTGCATCCGGAGAAGAAATTCAATGGTGGATGTGTCAAAAAAAAACAACCCGCAACTGGGCCAACGTGATGAACGTGCCAGCAAAGGCAGATTAACATGCTGGTTATGCTAATGCGATTACTCGTATGGTTGCAAATTAACTGACTGTATTTTTAATCTCAACGTCAATTTTTATTTTGACCTTTCAGTAGAGTTTTTTTTCAGAACTGGGTAGCCGAAAAAAGAAAGTTCAGCTTTTAACTGCTCGTGATATTATTTTCTATAGGTTCAAAGGACAAACGTTGTTGCAATTGGAAAACATTCGATTATCACACGAAGGAAGCTACACCTGTGTTGCGAGTAACTCTGTCGGATCCTCGAATATGACTTACAGTGTTCGTGTATTCGGTGAGCATTGTCGTTCCTATAGGACATGAGTGGTTTTGCTAAAGTGGTGGTCAGCTGGTCGCATCTGTCGAAGAACTTATAACCGTTGGGTAGGCGTCGGGAAAAGTGTTCTACAGCGGGGACCAGAAATTGGCCAACGAAGCGTAAGACGCACGTAGACTCGATGGATTGAGATTCGAGCCAAAGATTGTGCTGATTGCCGTGCTTTTGAGAGAGGCCGACGTTCAGCACTGGACTATGATAGACTGATGGCGATGTTGATGACGCGTGGTATTATTAGGGTTCAAGGCGAATGAATACGAGAAAAATAATAATATGTATTCGAGGAGTCAACTCTAGGCTTTATTCAACTAATTCGCTTACAAAATATTAATAAACTGAAATTTAACTCTGCAGCGTAATTTATACCAGCAAAGCTGGATTGGTTCTTGTTAATATGTTACGTGAATGTTTACCTAAGTTTTATTTTCAGAGCCTCCCGAAATAGATAAAAAAGTGACAAGCGTAACCGTGATGAAAGGCTCAACTACTACAATTGAATGCAAGTAAGTGTTATACAATACACACCCACTGGGTAATAGTTTGTGCTTGTGTATTCGTTGGTATGCTTGTATCCTAACGTAACGTATGATACTCAACATTATTATATTAAAAATCTTTGAAGTGCACTCTGTTTCTAGAATATTGAAAGGCAAGCCAAAACCTTCTATAAGCTGGTTCTTTGGAACAACTTTGATTCATATAATAGATAAATGGAAAAACCGAGAACAAATCATTCTAAGTAATGCAGATAAAGTTAACTCCGGAACATATCAGTGCAAAGCCGAGAACGACGTCGGTACAGATCAGCATGAGTTTCAGTTATTTGTCGAAAGTAAGTGAGAGAAATAATTAAATCAATAAAAAAACACATATTAAAATCCAACATTCGTTTTATAAATAAAAAAATACCCAGTGCCGAGCCATGCTGGCAAAAATAACAAATAAAATGACAATAGCCAACTAACAACAAACCTTGTTCATCAATTAACTAAAAATTTGCATCAACCTACCTATGTTTATTAATCTTTCCTTTTAGTTCCAGCAACTATAAAATCGCCAAAAGAACTCGATAAAAACTTAACGGTAGGCCAGAAGCTATCGACTCTTTTGTGCAAAGTGAGTGGTGAACCTGAGCCAGAAATAAAGTGGATCTACCAGAGTTTTGATGGCAGTATACCATCACGAGATATACTTGAGTAAATATAACTGCATTATCCAATTCATCGTTATTTTGATTTATAGTTGTGCTTAAAACATATATAATTTTTAAAAGTTACGTTGCTATTTTTTATAGCCACTTTATAGTCAAATTTATGAAGTGATATGCATTGAACATTAACCGAAATACTTATATTTAAATAAGGTGTTAATTGAGCATGATTCTTTGAAGAATACTGCGACTACTTGAGCCCTTGGTAGCTTAATGGAAAGACTGCGATAGCCTAATCTCAGGACCGTATCAAAATGTTATTTGGACTTTATGTACAAATTTGTACACACTGTCTTTTCGGTGAAAGAAAACATCGTGAGGTTTCCTCGCGATGATGGTTGCAAGCGTCTATAGAAAAACAACGGGGTATGTGAATCCACCAACCCGTAACTGGGCCAGCATGGTGCAGCCAAGCTGTTAGGTTTGGTAGATTGGTTTATATCTATCAAGATAGCCCAATCGCCCTGCAAGGGCAGGCCTATGTCCAGTGAACGTTTAACAGGCTGAAGGCCATTCAAGTGCAACTACTCGTATGGATTTAATTTCAAGTCAATGCATACTTTGCCTTTTCAGTAGAGATATTTAGACGACTAAGCTACCTCAAAAAGGAAATTTCATCTTTAAACAGCTCGTCATATTATTTTCTACAGGTTCAAAGGAAAAACGTTGTTACGTTTGGAAAACATCCGATTATCACACGAAGGAAGCTACACCTGTGTTGCAAGTAACTCTGCCGGATCCTCACATATTACTTACAGTGTTCATGTTTTCGGTGAGAATTGTCGTTCCTTTAGGACACGAGTGGTTTTGCTGAAGTGGCGGTGTTGGTATCCATCGCAGTACTGATTACCGTTGGGTAGATGCTGGTGGACGTGTTCTACAATAAACTTAACGAAAGACGCACGTGGACTCGATGGATTGAGACTCGTTTAAGTCAACATCCGACGTCTAGCAGTGCACTACGATAGACCGATGACGATGTTTATGACGCGTGGTATTATTAATGTTGAAGGCGAATGAATGCTAGGAAAAGTACCTACCTGGGTATTCTACTCTAGTCTTTATTCAACTAATTCACAAGCGAATTAATTTGTATTATGCCTAAACTTAACTTAATAGGAAGAATGTAGTAGGGGTGTGCGTGCAGGCCTGTTTATCTATATTTATTCGAATAATAAAGCTAAATTGGTCCCTGTTAATTTGTAAACGGTAATGTTTGATTTGTATTTTCAGAGCCGCCCAAAATAGATAAAAAAGTGACAAGTGTAACCGTGATAAAAGGCTTAAGCACTACTATTAACTGCATGTGAGTAATTAAAAATTAAAAATCCACTTTGTACTAGCTAAACATTTCATTTATCATGTCATGTATTATCGCCATTGAGTAAAAACTCATCAAAAGAATAAAACGTCTGCTCGATAAGCCAGCTCTTTAGTTTATTTTTAAAGCTTGTTACACTAAGAGTATCTGTCGCAGCGCCTGGCAGTCTATTGTAGACGAGTTGTAGCTAACTAGTTGTAGCTAATTAGTTCTAGCTAACTAGTTGTAGCTAACTAGTTGTAGCTAACTAGTTGTAGCTAACTAGTTGGAGCAAACTAGTTGTAGCTAACTAGTTGTAGCTAACTAGTTGTAGCTAACTAGTTGTAGCTAACTAGTTGTAGCTATCTTGTTGTAGCTAACTAGTTGTAGCGAACTAGTTGTAGCTAACTAGTTGTAGCTAACTAGTTGGAGCTTACTAGTTGTAGCTAACTAGTTGGAGCTTACTAGTTGTAGCTAACTAGTTGTAGCTAACTAGTTGTAGCTAACTAGTTGGAGCTTACTAGTTGTAGCTAACTAGTTGTAGCTAACTAGTTGGAGCTAACTAGTTGTAGCTATCTTGTTGTAGCTAACTAGTTGTAGCGAACTAGTTGTAGCTAACTAGTTGTAGCTAACTAGTTGGAGCTTACTAGTTGTAGCTAACTAGTTGTAGCTAACTAGTTGGAGCTAACTAGTTGTAGCTATCTTGTTGTAGCTAACTAGTTGGAGCTTACTAGTTGTAGCTAACTAGTTGTAGCTAACTAGTTGGAGCTAACTAGTTGTAGCTATCTTGTTGTAGCTAACTAGTTGGAGCTTACTAGTTGTAGCTAACTAGTTGTAGCTAACTAGTTGTAGCTAACTAGTTGGAGCAAACTAGTTGTAGCTAACTAGTTGTAGCTAACTAGTTGTAGCTAACTAGTTGGAGCTTACTAGTTGTAGCTAACTAGTTGTAGCTAACTAGTTGGAGCTAACTAGTTGTAGCTATCTTGTTGTAGCTAACTAGTTGGAGCTAACTAGTTGTAGCTATCTTGTTGTAGCTAACTAGTTGGAGCAAACTAGTTGTAGCTAACTAGTTGTAGCTAACTAGTTGTAGCTAACTAGTTGGAGCAAACTAGTTGTAGCTAACTAGTTGTAGCTAACTAGTTGTAGCTAACTAGTTGTAGCTAACTAGTTGGAGCTTACTAGTTGTAGCTAACTAGTTGTAGCTAACTAGTTGGAGCTAACTAGTTGTAGCTATCTTGTTGTAGCTAACTAGTTGTAGCGAACTAGTTGTAGCTAACTAGTTCTTGCTAACTAGTTCTAGCTAACTAGTTGTAGTTAACTAGTTGTAGCTAACTAGTTGTAGCTAACTAGTTGTAGCTAACTAGTTGTAGCTAACTCGTTGTAGCTAACTAGTTGTAGCTAACTAGTTGTAGCTAACTAGTTGTAGCTAACTAGTTGTAGCTAACTAGTTGTAGCTAACTAGTTGTGCTTGTATACCTTGGCAAGCTTACATCCAGTCCTATGGCACTCTATAATATAAAATTCTGACCTGCTATCTATTTTCAGATTATTGAAAGGCAAGCCAAAACCTACAATAAGCTGGTCCTTTGGAACATTTTCACTACATACAATGGAGAAATGGAAAAATCATGAACAAATCATTATAAATAATGCTGATAGAATTGATTCCGGAACATACCAGTGCAACGCCGAGAACGACGTAGGCACTGATCAGCACGAACTACGGTTACTGGTCGAAAGTAAGTTAATTAAAAATAAATTATGTACCGGGTGTAAGAAAATCTGTCCCGAAAATGCAGGCAGCTAGGTGATTGTTACTGGTGATAACTATAACGAGAACACAATAAAAAAATGCTTACATGAAAAGTTTATGAACGATGACTCGTCGCTAGCCATAAAACTGCTGGCCAAAGGTCTCCCGCTTTATGGAGGGGTGTTGCCATAATCCCCAAGCTTGGCAGGCGGCTTAGGCTTGAACGGTGATTAATTGTTAAAATTCTAAATTATTTATTGGCTGTAAGCTTACATATTATTTATTTCTATTAAGAGTTAGCATGGGGCCCCAAACTCGGCACAGCCTGTATCTTGGTGTCCTAAAATGGTATTAACTAACTATATTTATCGCGCGCGCTTATATACAACACTCATTAGCCAGAAGACGTCCACTGCTGGACGAAGGCCTCCCCTTAATAGGGAGGGGTTGCCATAATCCCCACGCTTGGCAGGCGCTTGGCTTGGCTTATATACAAGCCTAATATAAACTAAGGTGCAACCATCATCATTAGCCAGAAGACGTCCACTACTGAACAAAGGCCTTCTCCTTAGACCTCCACGCTACGACAACCTGCTATTTGCTTCCACCTGTCGCCCGCGACTTTAGCAATGTAGTCGGTCCACCTAGTGGGAGGCCTACCTACACACCATTTTTAGTTTCGTGTGTCACCACTCAAGAACCTTCCTTCCCCATCGCTCGTAGAACTGGTAAGCGATTGCCCATTGTTACTTCAACTCAACTTTTTTTGCTTGCAAAACCTTGAAAGCTATGTCGGTGACTTTGGTTTTTGGGTGAATATCCTCGATCCGAATTATATCGCGCAAAAAAACTCCAAGCATAACACTCTCCTTTGTGTGAATCTGAGGTTAACCTCTAGCATTCCCAAGTTTTTTTTGCATAATGTGTGTAGATACACAAACTGCAAAGTTTGAAAATTAAATTAAATAATTATATACATTATAAAAATTATGTAGTAAGTCCTCAAAACCTGATGTTTCTGGTCAGAGCAATAAAACAAATGAAATAACTATTTCCCGTTTTTTTTTAATTCATCATCAGCCTGGAGACGTCCAATGCTAAACGAAGGCCTCCCCCTTAGACCGCCACATTTTACGACAACCTGCCATTTGCATCCACCGGTAGCCCGCGACTTTAACAATGTCGTCGTTCCACCTAGTAGTAGTAGTTTGTTTTTATTGTACCATTGTTGTTGTTAAATAACCTGTTTTCGTTTTCAAGAAAGTGAAATATTAATATTCTAATGCACATTTGCCGTGCCCACACTGATAATAGTAAAAATATTACGACCGCAGTGAACAATATTTAATTTTATATTTTGTCAATTAATAAACATTGATCTTTTTACAATTTTATCCGTGTTTATTTCCCTTTCTTTTAGTTCCAGCAACTATTCGATTACCAAAAAAGCTTAATAAAAAATTGATAGCTGGCCAAAAACGATCAACACTATCGTGCAGAGCGACAGGTGAACCTGAGCCAGAAATAAAGTGGATGTACCAAAGTTTTGATGCCAGTGTACCATCACGGGAGATAATTGAGTAAATATGATTAATGTTCTATATTATAAATACCCCAATTGAATGAACTACCCAAATATCAATTTTCATCACTATAACTTCAAAAACAATGAACTTTCCATACAACATTCCATCCCCCCCCCCCCTAAATAGTCCATGTCAAATATTTGTTAATTTTTTAAAAATAAAATTTTTATTTTAATTTTAAATGAACTATCCAAATCTAAATTGTCGTGACTAAAAGTCCAAAAACAAAGGACTTTCATACAAACCTTCCCCAACTTGGGGGTCGAATTTCGAAAAATCCTTTCTTAGTTCACCCCTCCGCATCGAGACGAATACACCCTCCAAATTTCAAGTCTGTACGACCAGCGGTTTAGGCTGTGTGTTGTCTGGCAGTCTGTCGTTGAATCAGTCAGGACAGAGCCTTTTATATAATATATAGATATTTCGTAACCACGCCTATCACCGCGTTCCGAATCAACGAGTACGGGTACGAAAAGTAATTGAAATAATATCCCACCACTTATGCAGTGTGGATTGGCGGATTCACGCACCTAACTACCTAAGTACCCCATTGAACTTCTTCACTGAATTGGACTAATGCAAGGTTTCGTCGCGATGTTTTCCTTCACGAAGAACCAGCGGTTCAAATTTTTTTTTCTTTTAAATATATCTTCCAAATGTCCGATTTTTATGAATTTTCCAATAATTCTCTTTTACTTCAACCTTAGCCTGACAATTATGACCCAAAAGAAAAATCAGCCAAATCGTTTGAGACGCTCTCAAGTGTTGCTCCGTAATACATGGAATAAATGATTTTTATTTATGTAGACTATGAACCACTGATTGATTCGAGCCTGGGATAGACCCCAAGTGTCGCGATCGTTTTCTTCCGATTAGAAAACTGCAGTTTTCAATATTTACCAATGAACGTCTGGTATTGAAAGCGCAGCGCATTCAGTTATTCTGTCTCATAATTTTGGCACTGCAAATGTTATGGGCAGGCGTTATGCTTACCACCAGGCATACTTCTCGCTCGTATTATCATTACGATGCATAAAATATGAAAGTAGGTACGCTTACTGCAAAAACTCTACCAATTTCTATATATTTTAACGACTCGTCGTATTACTTTCTACAGGTTCAAAGGAGAACCAAAGCTACAATTGGAAAACATACGATTATCACACGAAGGAAGCTACACCTGTGTTGCGAATAACTCTGCTGGATCCGCGAATATTACTTACAGTGTTAATGTATTTGGTAGGTAATTAATTCTTCCAGAGACTAAATCGAAAATAGGCAACAATTTGCTTACTTTTACATTGCATTTCAGATGGACCTCGAATTGACAAATCAGTCGAAACCAACGTTTCTGTTGAAAGAGGCTTTTCTACCGAACTCGAATGCAAGTAAGTGCTTTTTGGAAATAAAGGAATGCACCTTACGCATTCCACACAGAGTCTCTGTACCCAGCTGTATCTTGATTCCTAAGTCAGTTCAGTCAGTCATCTTCATAATGATGAAATGTTATTTTATAGCACAGATTACATAATACTATACTAGTACTTTGTAGACACTTCAAAAATAGTTTTCGCAAAAGAGAGAGGAGGCTCATTCCCTGCAGTGCTAACTGAGCTGCCAATGTTGATGGTGATGTTGGTGACGATGACCATGACGATTATGATTCAAAATCAAAATTTAAACAAATATTTACAGAATATTAAGAGGTAAGCCAAGACCTTCAATAAGCTGGCACTTTCGATTGAGAGGAGGTATCAAAGATGCGCCGCAAAATTTCAAAGAAGTAATTATATGGAAAAACAAAGAAACTGTATTGGTGGAGAAAGCTTACAAAAAAAGCGGCGGCGTATACCAATGTAGAGCCGAGAATGAAATTTCAACGGACTACCTCGATATTAATTTACATGTTGAATGTAAGTAGGTAACAACTTTCATTGAAAATTTAAATCAGAATCGCGTAGATATAAATAACTGAAATAGCCCAAACAATTAAGAAAGCGGGAATGGCAGTAAGCCAATCACTTTTAGAAAGAGCTGCTATACAAAATAAATAAAATATACTTATATTTTTTAGTCCGACCACGAATTTATCAACGGATAAAAAACAGGAAATTTATTAAGGCTAAAGTTGGCTCGGAAGTATCTATACCTTGTTATGTAGATGGTAGTCCTCCGCCAAATGTGATCTGGTTCAAAGATAGCGTGGAGTTAGCTAACGATGGCAAGCCGTACTTGTTCGGATTCTACGGTCTAAGGTAGGTGAATGATAAAGGATTTATAATTTAAAATTTCTCCTCAGTTCATCATCACCTTCCAGTTTTATTACACTAGATGAGACGGCATATCATATATTGGCTTCCTTTCTTACTCCACCACCCATCATATCTACATTCACTTCTTCCTTCTTATTTTATTTTCTTCTTCTTTTTTTCTTCTTTATTTTTTTCTTTCTTTTTCTTTTTACTCGTATAAATCATCTTACAGATAAATTACAGATCTAATGAGATTCGTCGTCGAATATTTTAAAGAAATGAGCGCTAAGGCATCAGCGCTCTCGACTTTGGTCTGTTACCATTGATCTATCTGTATACTTATTTAAATTTAAATAATCTGTTACTTACGTTTCTGAATACTGCTTGAATGGTCGTGTACAGGCGTTGTCTCTTACCATCAGGAAAGGGTTAGTTTGTCTCATCACTTCATTTAAAAAAAACATCTTAACTTTTTATGACGCATCATTACTGTTTTACGGTTTAGAATATAATTCTTTTGCCCTTACAAAAAAACCGAATGTAGTAGGTAGAAGGTATTTCGTTAAACTTGCAAACATATCTTTGCTAGATCTTCCAAGCCCTACTGCATATTCAAATTAATATTAAAATGTATTCTAATTGGTAAGACCATTTCTTGGATACACCCAACACAGAACCAACTTTGATCTATTCGTGATTTATATAGTTTTTGGCAATTATTCGACTTTCAGTGAACGCTTCGTCTTTTTCGTCTTCTTTCACCTGCATCTTCTTTTGAAATGGTTCAAATTTAAAATCATTGTAGATAGGATTCTGGTAGTGAAGTGCCGTTTCAGTTAATTCATTCATTGAAATATAATAATATTGTTTTTTAGGTTTGTGGCGCAATTGTCACATAAAGGAAAATATATGTGTAAAGCAACAAACAGACTTGGTTCAGATTCTAAAACAGTGAAACTGGATGTAACAGGTAAATTTTTTTGTCGGTGATTCTACGTGACGGAGATCTAAGTGACGCTGACTGCTGCCAGCAAGCTGGTACTCTGCTGGCTAGATACTCTGCTGACTGGTGGGGTTGAGCATTTGGATGGTGTCCTTTCTTTCAAAGGTCTGGACATAATCTTATATTTTAATGTAGAAAGGCTTAAAAGACAATTTTGTTACGTAAGTGGCGTAGTGGTACAAATTCCCATTAAGTAGATGAGGTACCTAGTTAGATTATATACGGTTGTGGCGTAATGAGTCGATAACCTTATACCTTACAGAAGAAAAGCAGCATGGTGCTAGTACAAAAAAAACATTAAAAGTCACAAAATTGTATAGTACTTACATAATTTAAAGTTAAAAGTTTAATATTTTACTTGTACAGAAATGTGTACTCGCGGAACTAAAATGGCAGTGTAAAATTTGATATCTGACCAAGACTACTAACCAAAAAGAGAGAGCAGAGAAAATTCCTTGATTTGCAACCATACTCGAATACTCGAAAACTTGTATAGAACACAATGTTTGATTTTCATAACCATTATGATGTCTCCCTGTTGGGATAAGGTTACCATTACTCCACCACTACACCACTCATTACGCCTCACCTGTATAATTATTTTGGTAAAGGTAAATGAAATAAAAATTTACAATTGTATTAAATTACGTCCTTAACTAACTAGCCAACTGCAGCTCGCGAATGTATACATACGCGTGTTACCAGATTAAATAGGTTACTGGTCTTTGTTACGCAATTTCCTCATACATAAATTTTATTGTCCCAACTAGGTCAAAATTTATCTTAGTAAACTTATCTTTCAGACCCAGCGAGGATACTTATACCACCCAATAGGCAGTACTCTTTACCAGTAGGAAGCGAAATTACGTTGTCTTGTCAGAGCGAGGGAAGCCCTACTCCAGGTATAAAATGGAGATACAAAAGCTTCAGTGCTCTTGAGCCATCTAATAAGAAATTTAAGTAAGTCCTTTTGTCCTTTAAGTTTTTTTTTGGTTATCCTTTTAATATTAGTTTTTAGAGCAGCATTACAAAATACCATCATATAATAGTACATTATGATACAAGTGTGCTATGTTGGTCATTACACTAGAGGCGGTATTATACCGCTATATATAAGGAAGCCGAGAGTGTATTGAAACATACCACAAGAGTTTCATACGACTGTTTTCATCACACTTGCGAGGAAAAAACAAACTTTTTTTGATAATAACCAACCACACAGAGAAAACGTCAACAAACATTTGCGAAAAATGGCGCCCAAACCAGCAATGCGCGCGCAGGTTGACATTTACTTCAGCGGCATAAGAACTCTTTGTTGGTATTACAAAAAAAACTGTAAGTATTACCCGGCTATATTAAGAGTGCTTCGTATACATACGTCTAAGTGCAGTCACGTATAAACTTGACTTTACCGGGTTATAGCTATTATAGCACGAGTGCCGTAATGTAAAGTAAAAAGCACGCGTGCGTAATAGCTTGGATTATGAGCCTAAAACCGATGCAATAAGATCCACTTTACGAGCAAGTGTGATGAAAATTTGTTTTGGCAACACACCTGACGCAAATTAGATTTAAACAAGGCGTTTTGTCATAATATGCCTTAGCGGCCTTTTGGCTCGTATGAGTTGTTGTGCTTGAAATTGAGATTTCTACAAATAAAAGTCTTACGGTCATATGCATAAACCGCTAAAACGTATTTCAAACCTATTTTTGTTAAAAAGAGTTTTGTCAAATTTCTTTCGAATCACGATTTGAGCTTAAAAAAGTAGACAACACACTTTTTAACTAAAATAGGTTTGAAATACTTTTTAACGTTTTATGCATGAAAATTAAACCCTAAGGTTTAATTGGCATCATTTCCTTCCTAATAGTCACTTACATCATTTGTTTTGGACATTCTGAGTGAAATTTCAAACTTCTAGATCCACTGGTTTATGATGTGCCTTTCTGTGTCAGTGAACGTTGAGTTTTTTTTTAATGTTCTTACTTCTTGGACAGCAGGATTTATAATTATGGATGACAAACTAAGACTTGCATAGGTCATAGAGGTGTCGTGCCTTACGCAACGTTTATTTTAATCGACAAATTAGACGTTTTATCACGCCAACGTTCTGCAAACATCGTCATTTACCCTGATAGTCCTTCTGATACGGAGCCTTTATTGACCTATTGAGCAAAGTAAACAAAGTCTTTGCGACAACAGACAAAATTTCCTTTAATCTGTCCGGATGTTTGGTTGTTAGTACTCGTGCTCAAATGACATTTATCAACTCATTTCGACCAAACTTGGTTTACAGGTTCTGCAATTTCAACCGTTATTGTTACCGTCATAGGTATGCATAAAACGCTAAAACGTATTTCATACCTGTTTTAGTTAAAAAGTGTTTTATATATTTTTTTTCGAATTACGATTGCGTTTGAAAAAAGAAGGCAACACTTTTTAATAAAAATTGTTTTTTTTTTGTGTTCTTTGCATGAGACGGTTAGTCTTTTATGATTGGATTGGGTTATCTTTAAAAAAGGCGCTAATTAGAAGCGGCGCCATTTACCGGCTGATCTTGATATTATTTGATAGAAACATTTAGTACTCACTTCCAAACAAGAATAGGGTAGATGACTGATGTTTATATCGTTGAAACCAATAGCTTTGCTGAAAAATTTAAGTAAATGTAGTATGTTTATTGAAAAAATAATTTAAATCGGTTAATAATGTTCCGATATATGAGCGTTTAAAGGTTTTGTTAGAGACAACTCTGTCCCTTTCCCACAAAATAAAAAATTACGTCACGCCTTACTTGTCAAAATAGAATTTAAATGGCGTAAAGAGAAGTGACGTCACGATTTGCTGTTTCGCCTATGTGTCTAGCATGATATTAAAATGCTTATAAGTTGCTTATTTTTGATCAGATTTTCGTATACTTTTCATTAATCAGCTATATTTATATTGACTATTACGAATATCAGCAAAATTGCTTTAGATATAATAAAATTGAGGTCGTGACGTTTCAGTTTGCGAGGTCTACTGTTCAAAGAACATCTAGTATATGTTTGGAATGCGCTTATTAAGATGCTTATATTTGAGGCCATCTTGGGGTACCTATTTACAGGTTGTAATTAGTGTAAGCTGTGACCGAGACATCTCTAAATGATTGCCTTCCATTATTCCCACACAGAAATTCAATAAATATGACGCACTTGTGAAGCAGCAATGTGATAGAATTAATAACTATCAGTATTTATATCTCTAGAAATAAATAGAAACTATTTTTTTTAGATTTAACACGGATAATTCGCTGCATTTAAAACACATTCAAGTTGATGAAGAAGGATACTATACATGCATTGCAATAAACGCTGGAGGATCAATGAACGTGACATACGAAATACAAGTGTTTGGTAAGTAAGCCCACACGATACTTCACCGAGACCTGACAGCCTGATAGCTCAGTTGGTAGCATGTCTGCCTTCAGAGCTGTAGGGCGTGGTTTCGATCCCCACCCAGGACAAAAATGTTTGTGACGTACATCGATGTTTGTTCTGTGTCTGGGTGTAGTATGTATTGTAAGTATGTATTTACGAAAAAAATATGTATTTAAGAATTCTATCAGCTATCTGGTTTCCATAATACAAGCTTTGCTTAGTATGGGGCTAGATGGCGCTGTGTGTAATAAATGTCCCCCCAATATTTATTATCCTTCTACATTTGTCTATCCCACAGGATGGAGTTGGCACTGCACGTTTCCTTTCTCCCTCTACTCCGTCATAATCTGTACCTACATTAACACACCTCACTAGTTTATCACCTTTCATGTAGCTCGTTAGGCGGCAAAACAATAAAGCTACTACATTAAGGTTAAGGCCGTCCGAGTCAATTTAACGACATTGTCAATTGCAATTGATCGTCTCGGAAGGCCTTAACCTTACTAGGCATTTAATAGGGAATATGCATGTGTGTTTTTATTGAATCACAAAAAAACACAAACCATCGAAAGTATTTTTTTTATATGTGCACAAATAACGTAGATATAAACATTTTAGTTTCATGTTGGACACTATATACGACACAGTACACATTACACACACTATATAAACTCACTATAAACTCACTATACTAGGCACTATACTAGGCGTATGAAGTTAACGATTCCAAAGAAATTCTATTAAAATTCCAACCCCCCCCCCAACACCCCGTCATTACCCCCCCCCCCCCCCCCTCCCACCAATGAACTACCCAAATATAAATTTTCAACACTAAAACTTCAAAAACAAAGAACTTTCCATACAAACTCCACCCCCCCTTTCCCGCCCTTAAATCGTCCCTGTCAAAAATATTGAAACACATTTTTTATTTTAAATGAACTATCCAAATCCACATTTGTGAGTAAAAGTCCAAAAACAAAAGGATACTCCTTTCCACCCACCCCTTAGGGGTCGATTTTCGTTAAATCCTTTTTAGTACACCCCTACGCATCGAGACGAATACACCCTCCAAATTTCAAGTCTGTACGACCAGCGGTTTGGGCTGTGCGTTGTCTGTCAGTCAGCCAGTCAATAAGTCAGGACAGAGCCTTTTATTTATATAGATTTATAATAATTGAAACACATGCATATTCCCTATTGACAATGACTTGAATTATTCTCATTACTACACAATTAATTGCAATTGACAATGCTTACGATGCCAATTCAAGTCTTTGTCAATTGCTTCAACGGCAAAGAGAATTTAACAAGGCTTCTTCGAGCCCCGTAAACGAACAATCTAATGAGGGACTTAAAAAAAAGAAGCTCATTGTAGATGGCGCTGATCTTGCGCTGACCAGACTTGTCATTCTCAAGTTTTTAATTTTAAGTGCGACAGATATAAAAATATATGCTGTTTTTGACTGGCATATATAGTCAGCGCCATCTATCGAGTTCAAACATGCTTGTAAATCTCTCGTTGTTATTGACATAAAATATTTACATCATAGAGAGAACGACGGACATTGAAAATTTCTCATCGTCTAAACGTAGCCGTCAAATTTCAGCGCCAGCAGCCATAGTCAACACGTATAAAGAAAACCGTTTTGTCGTCGTTGAAGGAGATCTGGCTCTAAAGATCGATTGTAATGCAACTGGTAATCCCAAACCTACTATAACATGGAAAAAGAATGGCTTCAATTTGGCTTTGGGTGAGTAGGTACCAAAAATACCTGTCTAGTGCTTTTCGAAATAAGTATGTACTTCCAAAAAATTTTATAGGTTAGGTTACGGTAACAAACGTAGATAATTTAAAACTGATTCACGATCAGTTTTGGTTTGTTTTGTATGATGCTTGTCACTAAGTTTTTTCCCTACCTGCCGAACGTTTTTCGGACCAAAAATCTGAATTGAATCAACTTTACAATGGTCAAGTCTGGCTGATGATGAGGTGAATTTTTCTATTCTATTTTTATTTCATGTTTATGTTTTCCAGGGTCTTCTTATTTCGTGGAAGAAGGAACGCTATTCATGACAAACATACCGAAAGATGCGGGAGGATTTTACACATGTAAAGTGCAGAATCCTAGATCAGCAGACCAAGTTACATACGAAGTAGTTGTGAAAAGTATGTATATATTAAATTTCATTGTCATCGAAAGGTGGACACCTCGAAACTCTATTTTTTGGCGTGGTGTACACTTGTGCGGGTCGTCATTAATTGATAAACTCTAATATTCATAATTGGCTCTAATTTCAGCCATAAATATAGTTAAACTTGAAATGTTTTTTTTTTTTAAATAAATTATCAGATAATAATAAATTAAAATATAATGTTGATTATACAATGTGTAATAAAAAGGTTCAACCATACTGAAGGTTATGTATGTACTTATCATTATAAACAACTTTTACTATGGGGCGAACACAGAAATCACGAAAAAAAAAACTGCTGTTCCATACATTTTGTCCAAGGTCAATGAACTTTTTGTATGGAACAGCTGTTTTTTTTTGGAATTTCATCGTTGGCCCCATTGGAAAAGTTGTTTATAATGATGAGTACATACATAACCTTCAGTATTGTTGAACCTTTTTGTTACACATTGTACATTCGGTGAGTAAGTGAAATGGACTTGATCGTGACTGTTTTTCTGTGGCTTTAATTATTGACTTATCTTGGTTACTGATACTATCAAAAACTTAAAAAATGCCTTGTGGATCTAGCTCTCTGGCTGGATACTTAATCAAAGACAAATGCATATTCTTGACAATGGCGGAATGCACAAAGTGCGATGTCAGTGGAAACTCATTTCTTCATATTAAAGAGTAAAAATTGAGTTGTACGCAGAAGAAGCCACCAAGTTGACCTAAAAAGGGTATAATTAAGTTAATTAAGTATCCTATTAAACTCCTTTCTCCATAAGAGTAAAATAATTGTACCAGCCCTACACACATATTATATTTGTACTATTAGTCAAAATGGTAGAACAAAAAAAATTCCACAGGACCTATCAAAACTCCGTAAAATCTCATAGTAAAGTCGCCACAAACGAACACTAGGGGCTGAGACTATGCAGTAGGGCATGATTTACACTTGAGTGGGACTGTTTTTAATGATTTATTTTTGATATGCTATCAATAACTTGATAATGTATAATGTTTGTTACACTGGCAGAATGCACAAAATTGCGATGCCAAAAATGAAGATAGAAAAAGAAGGACACTGATACCAACTTGGGAAAAGGTTTAAACAATGTGAAATTATTTTCTCTATAAGACTACATTGGGCTAAGAAAAGGTTAAAAACTAAAGTAAACTCTTTAGAAGAAAGGACTTGATCAATTCCTTTCTTCTAAAGAGTTAATTTTGAATAGCTGCACCCAGCAGACCACGCTATTATAGTCTCGAAGTAAGTTTGTAGCTCCGCTCCCGGCCTTCAAGCTCGGTCATAATTGCAGCCATTGCTGTCCGCGCTATAGAACCCTTGTCCTTCGGTCTTGGACTTTATTCCAGCTTGACCTTCAAGGGCTGCAATGCTGACCTATAATCTGCGCTTTACTGCGCTTTCGGTATTATTGTCGCTGCCAGCAACGCAGTCATTACAGACCGTGACAGTAATGTGCTATTAGTAGAAGTAATTTACAACAGCAAACTGTTCCCATACCAATAATGCAATTACGCACGACAAAATCCCAAGTATTATGGTAACCCCTCCATATCAAGGAGGAAACCTTCGTCTAGCAGTGGACGTCTTCTGACTGATGATTTGCACGACAAAATGTTCGGAACAGCTGATATACCTCTTGACCAGGCAGTTTTTTTTCGCTATATCCGCGTTGATTTCTTTGTTAATAAAAGTTGTTTATTACCATGAATTTTATGACCTCCAATTGGAGAAACTCAGAGTCACGCAACGGGCAATGGAAAGAGCTATGCTCGGAGTTAGTTTGCGTGATAAAGTCCGTAACGAGCATATTCGCCAAAGAACCAAGGTCACCACCATAGCTCGCAGGGTTTGCAAGTTGAAGTGGCAATGGGTCAACGAACTGATAATCGATGGGGAAGAAAGGTTCTTGAGTGGTGACGGCGAACCGGAAGACGCAGCGTAGGAAGGCCTCCCACTAGGTGGACCAACGACATTGTAAAAGTCGCGGGCAACCGATGGCTGCAAATGAAAAGATTAAAAGATGGAAAAAGGATAGTTTAGGAAACACATTTCCTAACCTTCACGTTAGTGTTAAGGATAGTTTGTGACCCCCAATATATTGCTAATGTTTGAATTGAAATTACCTGTACCTATATAATAAAATGTTGACACGTATTTATAGATTGTCCACCGCTTGACCGAGCCGCTCCCACCATTTTCATTGAAGAAGGCGATTCTAAAGAAATCAAGTGTCCTTTACATCACGCAATTACTGACCAGCTCCGATGGTATAAGGTAATTATTTAGGTTAAATATTTAGATTTAAAGTTTATATTTGAATAGTAATATATCTATTCTTTTAATCGATAAATAAATTATTAATCGTTCATAAATCGTGCAAACTCTTTTACCCGAAGTGACATAGTAAATGAAATGTTTTTGTGTACGTTTGGAGAAGCCCTAGTAGTAACTAGTAGCTAGTTTGAGACCGCTCGACTTTGAATCGTGAGGTTACGGGTTCAAACGCCAGGCCCGGCCCGTACCAGTCTCGCGCATTTCACCATCATTTCGAAATATAAAATCCCTGGATATAGTCGTGAGAAATTGCAGTCGGTGAAATTGCTGAGAATAAAAATTACTTACATTACAAAAGTTCCAAGTGCCAAGCAATTCCAAGTGCAAGTGCCTTCGTCCAGCAGTGGACGTTTTCTGGCTGATGGGTACAAAAGTTCAGCAAAATACCATTTTGATTGGATCAAAGTTTTAATTTTTTATCTTCGATTTTCCATGCCTATATTCATTGACTTTATATCTTCAAATTCAAAAATGTTTAAATGCGCGAGTGAGATAGCGGCGCTCAGTTTTCTGGATCTTGGATAAATAAATAAACTTAGTCCCTTAGTTAGTTGTGTGCACGTGTCGCATCTGCGGCTAGGCTTCAGTTCGCATCTTTGTTGGGCGCACGTTGACTTATTAACACTTAGAGCTTTTGTAGAGCACCAGTTGTAACATTTTTATATTGTTCGTTTTTTATGTATTATCAAAAGTTTCTTATCTAAACTAAGTAGAGGAGTTAAGAGTATTTTAGGGACCATTTGCAATATTCCGAATCATACTATTGTTATGAATGCAATTAAAAAAATAACTCATTCAATACATTCAAAAACAAACTTGCCGAACATGTTATCAAAGAGATATTATATTAGTTTCAAAAATGCAAGTTAAGCTCTGATCAGATGGATTTGTGTTCTTTGTCAATTTGTTTCAATTGTACCTAAATTAATTTATTGACTCCATTTGCATTGTATTATGTGTTATAAATTTATATTAACTGCATCTTGCGACAATTAACTAAATAAAAATATTATAGCAATGTTCTCATGGAAGTGATGTCTTATATTTATATATTCTTTTACAATACAATACAATACAACTTTATTGCACACCAGAAATATAGAACAACTTAAAAATAATCAGGGTACAATAACATTATTTGGCAGTACAAGGGGCGGCCTTATCACCTTAAGCGATTACTTCCAGGCAACCTTTGGAACCTTTTATTTTTATTTTAATGTCTTGTATGAGAATATATATCTTTAAACCTAAACTAATGCTAGTAGAAGTTTGTCCATATATGTGTGTATGTGTATGTTTGTACTTTTTATCATCATCGTCATCATCGCGTGAGATGCACGCGCTGGTATGATAATTAATCCATTATAATCTGGGATAATAATGATCACTTCTTTCAGAACGACGTATTGATCCGCAGAGGAGAATTGTTAATAACTGATACTTCGTTGCGAGATTCTGGTTATTATTCATGCAGAGTTAGCACTTTTGCAAAATCATATTCTAAAGGCGTCAAACTTTTTGTGGGATATGGACCAAAATTTACAACGGTTGAAAATGAAAATGTTGAAATGGCAGAGGGATCCCCAGTGAGCCTTAATTGTGAGTCAGATGGTCGGCCAGAAGGACAAGTAAGTTCTTGGTTCTATAACCATCTATATCTTTGGAGAAATGTACGCGTCATCATCATCAGATGATGATGATGAATACCGTACAACCGTACCGGCTGATGCCCGAAAACGTTCACTGCTGAACAAAGGTCTCCGCCTTAGATCGCCACACTGTAAGACAACCTGCTATTTGCTCATTTCGTCGGTTACCCAGTAGGAAAAAAATTCTGCTGTTCCATAAAATTTTGTCCAAGGTCAACTTTTTGTACAGTTCAACTGTTTTTTTTTCCGCTATTTTAGTGTTAGCCCCATAAGAAAAATAAAAATATCTATGAGCATATCTAGATATCTACCTGTGTAAATATAGCAAGGAAGCAAAACAACATTACAGCGTTTGTGAACAACATTTACAATGGAACCAACCGCGAAATAAATAAGCTATACCATTAAAAAAATTAATTAGTTCTCGACGAAAAGTTTCGTTTGTTTTAATGAATTCTGTTTTGCCCCATAGTAAAAGTTGCTCACAATGAGGAGTACAATGGCCTCGCTTAGTAATACCGTTACGTGTATCCCTGCAAAGATGTTTTATTTTAATTTTAAATACATGTACATATACAACAAATTGAAGAAATAAGAAGCAATATAACAAAATGATGTTACCATTATTATGATTTAAAAAGTTAGTAATAAAATAAAATAAAACATTGTATTGGTATTACAGGTAAAGTGGTATCACGATGATAAAGAATTGGATTCGACGGAGGAAATGTATTATTTCCCGGAGGGCATAAGTAGTCCCGGACAATACAGATGTGAAGTCATGAATATATTTGGAACTGTATCTAGAACGTTTAATGCTAATCAAGAATGCAAGTATCTTACAAAACCATTCATAGGTCATTTAAAACGATCTAAACGAAAATAAAAAAGTCAAGTCTCACAATTAATTAATGTTTTTAAATTGCTGTGGCTCTGGGATCAATCTGATTCCTTGCAACTTGAAATAGATGGATTTAAACAACGTGTAACAAAGAGGTTGAGCAATACTGAAGGCTATGTACCTACGTGCATTATGAACAAGTTTTAGTGTGGGGCCAACCCAGAAACTGGGGGAAAAAATCAGCTGTAACATACATTTTGTCCACCGTCAATGAACTTTTTACATGGAACAGCAGATTTTTTTCGCGATTTTTTGTTTGGCCTTTTAGTAAAAGTTGTTCATAATGATTAGCACATAGGTTTCAACCTTATAGCCTTCAGTATTGTTCAACCTTTTTTTTACACATTGCATATTGAGTCAAATACTTGGAGAAGTCAGCTCTCTATTATGAGTATATCGCAGCGCTTCAGTGAAATGCTCAGTTTTTTTCGGTTGCCAGGAAATTCGGTTTTTTACTTAAGATTGCATTTCAATGTGTTTTGTATTTCGTTTTGAGTTGATCTAGTAGCTTCTTTTCAAGCATGACTATAATAATATTAAATTATATTTATTTCAGATTGTGTGATTAATTCATTGGTTATCAGAAACAAGCTGACGCCATTAATGGTTAATTCGAATCTCACTTGGATTGAGTTTGAAAAATTAAATGAAAACATAGTGCTCCCAAAAAGAACAAACGTAATCTTGTACTGTCCAACCGGATTTCACAAATTTCCCAATAAGTATGTCACTGCTTTTTGCAATGGTGGAGTGAAATTTCTAATCAACGGCGATGAGTACGAATATTCTGATTTAACATGCACCGAAGAACTAACACACGTTGTTCAGAGAACAGGAAGAACTTGCATGCCAGAATATGACAGAGAACATACAGAAAAAATTTACATAGGATACACAATAGCAGATGGTGTCGAAACAACTGCTTATGAAGTTTGTTTCGATAAAGCGAGCGAGACTCCGATTTACACCAAACTAGTCATGCGAAGTTCTCTAGCTGACGACGAATATGACACGGCGTGGTCGGACAGTGACCAGTTTCAAATGGACTTTGAAGAAGCGTATGAATGTAGAAATCAAATAGAATTTATCTCATATTCGTTAAAAAGGTGGTTCCATAATACAGATGGATGCTGTTTTTCTAAAAGGCAACTCGTGAGCCCTCTAGATGTTTTTCCCGGAGCACCACAAACATCAACATACAGCTATTTCAATGCCATACCGCATTGGGGCACTTGCAACGCTGAGGTAAATTTTATCTGCTTGTCAATTATTATTCCTTAAATATATTATGAGTATCATTCTTTTTAATATAACATTTATAATTGTATTTTTGTAATGGATAAACCACCTGTTCCTACCTACCTATTCATCAGTTCCTATTCAAGGATGCTATTCCATGTCAATATGACATTTAAGCATAGAAATAGACTACAATTCGATATCCAGATAATGATATCAACTAAAATTAAAAAAAATATATAAATTAATATACCTAAAGGTTACACGGAACAATAGTACGTACTATCACTAAAGTAGATAAATATAATATTACTAGAGGTCCCCCGCGACTTCGTCCGCGTGCGGAAGAAATACGGACCGCTCCCAAAATTCTCCACTTTAAATCATTCCAAGCAAACTCTTTCAACTCTACCGACTCTACCAACTCCAAAAGACTTAGTAGTACGCAGAAGTGCGTACTACTAAGTCATTATGTATAAGAACAACATTTTTTGCTAAACGTTTTTGTTTTTAGAACTGGAACGAGATAGAACAGAGAGTAAGATATTTGGTTAAAAAATTGGACAGTCCACTGTTAGTTTGGACGGGGACTGCGCAGAAGCTATTTCTTTCAACAGTTAGTGACACAAGAACTAACATTATTATCTCAGATTATAATGGCTACCAACAAGCAGTACCGCTATTTTTATGGAAGGTATTATGTTTTTCAATACTTGTTACTTATAAAATTCAAGATTTGTGTGTAGGGAAAGAGGTAGGTATTTGTATTTGTCAACGTTGGAGCTTTTAAAAGCGGAGTTGCCACGCGACAGTTGTCCCATAGGCGCGCTGGTGTGCATGCTCTCAACCATGTCACGATATACAGTGTTAGATCTAATCAGTTAGCATCCTCTTAAGGGTATATTCTGTATAAAAATAAAATATTAAAAAATATCAGTTGTACCATATAAAAAGTTCTTCGACCTTGGGATAAAGGTAAGGAAAAGCTGTATTTTTTTGCGGTTTCAATGTTGGCCCCATAGCAAAAGTTGTTTGCTTTGATGTACATAACTGATTAGAACTAACCCTGTATATTTTATTTGTGTATTAATTATTATACTGTGGTCACCAGAAGACAAGAGTTTCATTATATCCACCGTCCCGACAGTCAGGAGATTACACAGAGATAATGGGGGTTGACGATAAGTCTACAATTTGATGACGTCATACCACCTTGAACCCCCAAATCCGTTATTAAATTCTCAGAAGTTTTATTAGTTGATAGTTTTTTGTTTTACATATTTAATCTACCTGAATCTTCGAGCATAATTATTATACCATCGTATGTGCATATAGATAGCTAGTTTACCATGGTACCATGGTACCAGTCCTATATATTATAGACCAAAATATATAAGAACTAGAGGTCACCCGCGACTTCATCCGCGTACGGAAGAAATTCAGCCCGCTCCCAAAATTCACCACTTTAAATCATCCCGAGCAATTTTTTTAGCCTTTTATATATATAGATAGATAGAAGATAGATTATTATATTATAATTGTTGTGGCTTTCTGAATACGTATAAGATGAAAACTCAATAAATATACTAAGTTAAATGAGATTGCTTTTAGCAATAAGGTCGCCAATATAACACTAGCTTTTAAACCACCTTTCGTGTATTTTTAAGTGTGAGCATTATAATGTTACTTTATTTTTAAGGTGATACTAACCTCTTTCTTTTCTAGGTGATCCAGGATCCAGCATCCATGACATCACTTGCTATAATTCAAATCAACGTTCCGGACCTGCACCCTAATGAAGTCAAGAGATACATTCTTTGTAATGACCAGTGTGACAAGATCGATTGGATGAAAAATTACTATTGGCAGGATGTGAAGAAAGGGTATACTTACTGCTGCACACTAGAAGAGTTTGAAATGTATTTTGGCTTTACGGGAGTGTTTGAGCCTGATATGTACTTATTCCCGATAGAAGTAGATTATGAATAAAACAACATTGTGTCTATTTGTATTGTATTTATATCAAATTGCATGTGTTACGTATTTTTGTTGTTTTTTGTAGTAATAGAGTATTTACAGAATACCAATAAAGTACACTTAAAAAAAACTTAGACACAACTTACTTACTTACTACTTAAGTACACTTACTTACTACTTAAGTACACTTACTTACTACTTAAGTACACTTACTTACTACTTAAGTACACTTACTTACTACTTAAGTACACTTACTTACTACTTAAGTACACTTTCTTACTACTTAAGTACACTTACTTACTACTTAAGTACACTTACTTACTACTTAAGTACACTTACTTACTACTTAAGTACACTTACTTACTACTACTACTTACTTAAGTGCACTTTGGGCATTTCTATGTTTTTCTATTAGGTACCACGGAACCTGTAACGGCTCGGGTGTGAGTAAATATTTTTGTTCCATAAATAGGGTAGATGACTGATGTTTATATCGTTGATGAATAATTTAAGTAAATATAATATGTTTATTGAAAAAATAATTTTAATCGGTTAATAATGTTCTGATATGTGAGCGTTTAAAGTTTTTGTCAGAGACAACTCTGTCCCTTTCCCACAAAACAAAAAATTACGTCACGCCTTACTTGTACTGAGAAGTTTTTCTGTTTCTTCTCTCTGTCTAGCATGATATTAAAATGCTTATAGGTTGCTTATTTTTGATTAGATTTTCATTTTATTTTCATTAATCACCTATATTTATGGCCCACATTTTAATAGAACAATAAAAAAACAGTCATCTAGCCTATTTTGATATGGCGCCATGAACGCTTTAGTTGATAGCTTAAACAGTTTGAAAATTATGACAGGTAAGGCAAAGACTTCTTAAAGTAGCAAAGCAGTTGCGACCGAAACCCAAAGATTAAACGTATGCAGGTTCAAGTCCAGAGGTCATAATTTTTCTTACTGCCCATTTACTAAAACATATCAAAAAAAAAACCAAATATCCAAATGTACAAACATTTTTTGTTTATAATATGACTAGCTGATACCCGCTACTTCGTACGCATAGAGCTCGGCCTTTCGGCCTCGCTACTGTGACCCGCTCCAGAAACACAAAACTTCATCCCAATCGGTCCAGCCTTAATTTTAATTTCAAAATTCAATTTTAATTTCAAACTCAATTTTAATTCCAAATTCAATTTTTAATTTTAGATTTCTAAATTAATTGCAATTTTAATTTCAATTTCAATTGTGTGTATGGTACTTATTCATGTGTCTGCTAAATTGATGATTTATAATATGAGTCTATGATACTTGATAAATAAATGATTATTATTATTATTATTAAACCTTCCCTGAACTCACACGAATATTTCTAGATCAAAATTAGCCAATTTAGCGAGACAAACGAACAGCAATTGATTTTTATATATATATTAGATTAAATTAGATAGAAGATTACCTAACTGCTACAAAAAAAACTAACAAAATCGTTACGTTATCGTACCTAAGCAAAGCAAAGGTCTGGGAGTATTTAAGGATAGGTCGGCGGGTGTATGCGTGTAATATATGTATACCTAATAATGTATATAATATTACTTGATAACAATGATCTTAATTAAACTACTTCAATAACTTAGTAAGTAGATTAAATACCAATATAAGCAAAATTTACCAAAGGTTGTGAAGTTGAAACTTTATCTCTACCACCTAACAGTAACTTACACTCTAGCACTAACGTTAGCGAGCAACGAGCGAGACGTTCGCCTGGTGAACATCTCGTTCGTTTCGTCACTCAATTGCATAAACAAAACTTTCAACTTATCACAAACTGCATTAATGATTAGCCTATTAGTAAATCAAAGTATGGCTTAAATGGAATTGCTGATAAACGGAATTTTCGTATAAATTCCTTCAGTTCACAGCAATATGTGTACCCTCTCTCAGCTTGACCCCATGTAGTTCCCTTCAACCAACGGAGCTTGTAGCATATGTCAGTACATCGTACGTGTTCATATAGTTGTGATCGTAGAACTTCAGGAATATTTAGCTGAATGATGGCAACAGAAGAACTGCCAGCTGGATACTGTACTACCTGTACATAAGAAAATGTACCACCTTTACATAAGGAAATACTACTTACTGAGACACAAAGCCCTAGTAAGGTAGCAAATTTTGCGCAAGCGGCGCAAATATGCTAATCTCAAATTACCTAAGTCATAACATGGCTTACGGTGTAGTACTCACTCACTCATCAGCCAGAAGGAGTCTACTGGACGAAGGCCTCTCCCTGAACAGGGAGGAGTTGCCGTAATCCCCACGCTTGGCAGGCGGCTTGGGGATCGCAGAGTGTTACCACTGTTAACTAAGAGAACGCTGCTGCCCATCCTCCGGTGGTTCTGGATGCAGTTTTAGGACATACCCAGGTCCAGGTCCAGGTACGGTGTAGTAAGTAACGGCGAATTAGCCGTTTGACATTGGGTCAGGAGGTAACCGTGTTCACCACTTATTTTCAAAAACGTATCTGAATCTGCTCTATCTACGCGACGCTTGATCAAAATGCTTGCATTTTTTTGTAGTGGTAGGATTCTATTGCAGAGTGCCTGGGGAAGTACCAGACCTTTGCCAGCTATTCAATTGCCAAGCAGTAGCGTGCAAGCATTACTGTATTACGGTTTGAAGGGCAATGTTACTAGATACATTATAGGGCATGAAGAGATTTGACATCTAATATCTCAGGGTGAAGAGCGGAGTTCAGTGTGACGCAGAATATTTCTCGCAAGTCAACAATTCCGGCACTGCTACTATTATGAGCAATCGTGACGCTTACCACCAGGTGAATGTGTTGCTCGCCTCGTCACTCCAATCCACTTTTTTCGCCTAATGCGTAAGCATTGCCATTCAAAGTGGCAATACCGCCAGCGTGCTGGGTACAATGCTGACTGAATTTATTTTATTTTAGCTCGTCGTCGTCATAAAAGCCATAAAACGTCCACTGCTGGACGAAGGCCTCCCCTTTTATAGAGGGATGTTGCCATAATCCCCACGCTTGGCAGGCGGCTTGGGGATCGCAGAATGGTCACCACCGTTAACCAAGAGGACGCTGCTGCCCGACCTCCGGTGGATCTGGTTGCAGCTTAAGGACATACCCAGGTCTTTATTTTAGATACTAATAAATAAATACTATTATTTAAAGAAGTAAATAACTAGCATATATAAATAAATACATTCAATAGGCTAATGGCGTCTGTAGGCTTTTGTAATTCGGTCTCGTTGAGTTCCCTTAAACTAATTATGTTTGTCACCTTCCATAAGTTCCTGGCAATATTATGGTGTTTATTCAATGAAACTTCAATCATATCGCCATATGTATTATTTACGATTAATTTTTCAGCAGTTCCAGTGTAGATAATCAAATCGTTATTAACAGTTTGGGCCAAACGTCTCACGTTCTCTTCCAATGCGTCCCAATTCTGTAACAAGATCACACGTAAGAAATGACAAGGCTAGTTAGGTATACGTTGTGTTCCAAGCACCACTCCCAAACAATTACTATCGAAATTTAATTGTCAAACAAAGAGCGCCAAAAAAATTAAAAAAAAGAAACGCTATATTATTGATTATGTTTTGGTGATCTTTTTTTTTAAATACAATCAAGTGACGAGACGAACAAGGCGTTCGCCTGATGGTAAGCGTCACACCTGCCACTAATAGAAGCAGGGCCAGAATTGTGAACTTGCGAACACAATCCTGCGCCGCACTGCACTGCGCTCGTCACCCTGAGATATAAGATGTTAAATCTCATCATACCCAGTAATTTCTCTGGTAACATTGCCCTTCAAACCGGAACACAGTAATGCTTGCACACTACTGCTTGGCGGTTCAATAACTGGCAAAGGTGTGGTACTTCCCCAGGCGGACTCTGCAGTAGAATCCTACTACTACAAAAACCACCTATCTCGACCTATTTTCGCCTCAAAAGCATGCGTATGCGTACATGGTAACAACAAGTTAAAACTGATATTTAATAGATTTATGTAGAATTGTCATAATTAATCCAAAACCACCAACTCACGGCCACCCGGCTACCACTTCACGCTTAGATTTATTATGTAAATAAATAACAAACATGTCTGATAGCTAGATCATTGTTTAAATTATGGCAATTGAACAGACTTGTCGAATGAATGAATGAGGGCTTTCAAGTGGACCGAGTTCCCGGAAGAAGCTGTTAAGAGGTAGGGGAGAGCAGTCGTATAGCATTCGTACACCGGGAGCATTCGTACAGTAGTCATATCTACAATACTAGACACGTCGAAGGGTTCGTATTTGTCTCCGTCGAGTCCTACTCATACGTACAGGCAAACCACGAAGTGGCGGGGCAGTGCGGCTGCTGGCTTCGCTGGAACAAACCTTAATGTATTTTCGCTCTATGTAAGTAAATTTTAAGTTTAGTCAAAAGTACTTTACTAAAATAGTTTTGTTAATTTTGATCTAAGGCTAAGGCTATTTAATCTCAATAAAGATATATATATTATATAAAATTGTATAGTATACGAAGGCTCCTTACTATGCACGAATGTGCCCCGCACTATGTACGAAGCTACCCCGCGTGTGGGTGCTTTCGTACATTTTCCGTTTTTTGGAAAAGCTCGCATAGCTTGACCATGTTGTTTTGTATTAACCCTGAACTATACCATTATTTAAGCTAGATGTATAGGTATTATAGTAGCATTATTACTATTTTGAAATAGCTATTAGTTTTAATTTTATGAGACTTGAAGTAAAAACTGTACGAATCTGCTCTCCCTTACCATTTGTTGTAGGGTTCGGGTTGCGCCCGTTTTTAAACATGTTTCGTGAAAAATAATTATGGAGAGATGTAATATTATGATTAAATCATGTATATTTTACACACAGCGCCATCTAGCCCCATACTAAGCAAAGCTTGTATTATGGAAACCAGATAGCTGATAGAATACTTATATACAATTATTTTTTTCGTAATTACTTACTACACCCAGAAACAGAACAAACATCTATGTCTAACATCGTCATTTTGTCCTCGGTGGGGATCGAACCCACGTCCTACAGCTCTGAAGCCAGACATGCTACCAACTGAGCTATAAGCTATAAGTATAAGATATTGTTTTATATTCACTCACCTCTGAATGACATGTACTCCAATGTGGTACATAATTTAAACGATTGTAAGTTGCTCGTTGTAACGGTCCTGGGAACACATCTCTTGGATTCACGAGTTGCCTCTTGGCAAAGCAGCATCTTGACGTGTCAATAGTCAATCTAGAAAACCTTGTTATTTCTAGTTAGGTGTATGATTATTCACGGGATATTTACCATAGATAGGTTGCAAAACCAGCTCCCGATATAAAAGAGGTTAGTTCGCTTTGAAACTATACATATACACCACTATTTTTTATGAATGTCTAAACCTTTAAGGGGTCATTGTACTCATCATTATGAACAACTTTTCCTATAGGTGCGATTTCATGGTTAGTCCCATAAGAAAAATTGTTCATAATTATGAGTACAGTGACCCCTTAAAGTGTTAGACATTATTAAAAAATAGTGGTGTATACGAGCTCAGTACATAATAGTATTAATAGAGAAGATTTAGGTAGAAAACGCGTATAACCACAGAATAATAACTAGTAACAGAAGCTTTACTTCGCAATGGTTTTCAAAGAAATATGACTCAATCTGATAAACAATATGATTTAATTTAGCTCGCGGTCCAGTCGAGCACGTGTTCATTTACATACCTACCAATTTCTTTTTGAATGAATATGGGCCTTAATTCACTATACTACGGTTCATAATAAGTTATACATGGTTATACGTATTGAAAGAGCCGCGGACTAGGGTTGCTTACTTCCCCCCCCGTGGGTACCCGCCTTGTCGGGGCGGGGGGGCTTAGTAGCCGTGGGAAGTGTCCCCACGGTGAAGCTAAGAGGTACCCGAGGTGGGCCGCGGAAGCGGCCACCGGGCGGGGGGCTATGCCACTGCACGGGCCTGAGGGATGGAGACAGGCCAGAGGGGCCAAAGCTCTCCATTCCCAAGGGCCACGGCAGGGGCTGGGCTCGTGGGTCCGGACCTGGTCCGGACATGAGGGCTCTCCACGTGTCCCTCTGATTAGCAGAGGGCACAGTGGAGAGTGAGGAGGGACAACCGGGTGGTGGCCTCATCAAGGGCTTTCCTTGAGGGGGCACCCACCGGGTGTGTTGTGGTGGGGCTGCGGGATGGGGACAGGCCAGAGGGGCCAGAGCGCCCCATCCCCAACGGCCGAAGTGGCAGGCGGCGGGGCCATTCACCTGACCCGCCGCATGGAGGCCAGGGCGTTCGGACGTAGGGCCGTCCGGCGCCCATCTCGCTGGCATGGCCTCCGAGGTGGATGCACGATGTGTCTGGGTGTTCGGACACATCGTCATCGGTGCGGGAGGAGCTTCGGCTCCTCGTGGTGGGCCCGAAAGGGCGGCGCCGTCGAGGTTGCGGATGAATGCGAGAGCGTACCCGTGACCTCGACAATAGACGCAGTGTGGGAACACCGTTGGGTTTTTAGTCGGTAGGGGTGCCATCGAGTCTCACTCTGGCATCGAGTCCGACATAACCCTCCTGCGCCCTGGCAGGAGGGTATGCGTAAATGCATTTCCCAACGTAAAAAAAAAAAAAGGGTTGCTTACTTCGAGAAACTACTTATGCCATCTAGCGCACAGCACGAGCGTTTACTCCTACTTGTGGCGGGCATTTTACCCTTACCTGTCAGCGTCTTTAGGTAACCAAAAAAAAGTTAAATTTCGATCACGATCCGTATTTAAACAATTAAATACTGCACAGTATCTTTTTGCTTTTTTTCGTTTTGTGTCCATCTTGCAATTATATAATGAATCAATCAAATCAAATAATTAAGTTGAACGTGGTCGAACATATAGCGCGCACGCGTGTGTTTTCTTTCGCTTGTGGCAGCCTACTAGATTGGCCCTTGCGCAATGGCCGCCGCCCGTAGGTATGTTTTTAATACCTACACGCGGAGTGACACAGGCCTGGTATAACTTAGATACACTACCGCATTTATATACCATACGCAGTGCATGATGCACTAATTTGTACTCTATTTGTATACGACATTGGCTCGCATATGCTCGTGAACGTGGTGAATGCAATGGGGATCTCTACTGCCACTTTTTCACGCCAGATGACGCATCGTCTACATGGCTATATTATTGGAAACTGTCAGTTCCACACATTTAGTATGTCGCAATCGAGTCGTATCCGGGACGCCAGCGCCACCTGGTGGCACTCGATGGAGTTGGTGACGTGCGCGCCGTTGATCGGTGACTTCACTTTCCCATTGGCGAGCGGCGCGTGCGGTGGACAATGAACCATCGCGCGTTCTGTGATACGTACCTACCTACAACTTATTTGTGCCTACCTGATTACTGTACTGTGCCTGTGAAGATTATAATTTGAAGATTGATTGTACGAGCTTGTTTTATTCTGATCCGACACTACCCACCGACGACGCCCACTGCTAAGAGGATCAACGACGAGTGCTGATGATGATGGCGAAAGGACTCTCCTCCTCCTCCGTCCGTCATCAGAAGTGGGATCAGTGTTGGATCAGTGTTGGATCAGAACCAAGAAGACTGACATCTGGCGAGCCAAGTTTGAACAACAAGATAAGAACACGCGAGCATTGATTGAGGCGCTGCAATCACCAAAACCAGCCTACCGTGAAGAACTACCTGCAATCGATCTTGAAAAAAGAGATACCGACGCAAGATCATTGTGCGTGACGGCAGATTTGTGTTTCGCCAAAAATCCACCAAGCGGCAGCGTCTTGTTCTGGCGGTCAGCAAGGCACTAAAAAGTAAAGCATCGACGTGGCTATCACAGATCGCATACGAAGGAAAAACATAGCACGAGTCTATGATAATTTTCACGGCACGGTTTATTTCGACCGAGACATTGGCAGGTACCCTCATTAAAATGAATTGCGAAAAACCGAGTGAAAACGAAACACTACCCGCGTTCGCGAGTCGTTTGATTAGTTCACTGACTAATCATTGGAAAGATGTATGATGTGAAGATGTGGATTGCCGTAGCAACAGTACTCGCTCACATATCTCAGATTGACCCGCGACTTCAAAGAATGGCGTTCACTACAAACGAGGGAGACAAACTGCAGCAGGAGCTGAACGCATTTTCACACTTGAAGCGCCGGCAGTGGCAGAAGCGGCAACGGCGGCGGCGGCAGAAGCGGCGGCGGCAGAGGCGGCAGCGGTGGAAGCGGCGGCGGTGGCGGCGGCAGTGGCGGCGGCAGCAGCGGGCGGCTGACGTCGGCAGCACGCGCAGCGAGCGGCGCGTTGATGTCTGCGTTGTACAACCACCATCGGGCGTGTTACATCACAAAGGTGAACTGATATGCTTTGCTTATGATTTTGGCGCTGAATGCTCGTTGGTAAAAGAAAGTTTCGCTTCGAAATTTAGTGGTAAACGTGCTAGTAATGTTGTTGCTATGACTGGTAATTGGTCAAACACGAGTGTTCAGTACAGAACAGATTTTATTGTGTAGTGATTAACGATCACTCTCTCGAAATTTTGTTGCATGTTTTGCTCGACAACTATTTGCAAAGTGATGAGGTCGCGAGATTTTAAACCGGCGTTTTCTGTAAACATGAGAGCAACGGAGCTTTCGATAACTAAAGTTCTTTGTGTAAATTCGATGAGTCATAATAGTGATACCACGCTTCAATCAGATTTAACTGCTACTCGTATCGTGACTGCAGTAGGTAACAGGCAATGATAAGTCTAGGCTTTGATTTTTTTACTAACGGTTTACCTACGACGAGCTTAAGATTAAGCTGATCGATCCGAATCGCACGGTGCAGCGGTGACCGTATAGGATGTCTGCAGATGAACGTAGCGTTGATAGACGAATGGTAGTGAAGGTAGACTGCCATGAGAGATTTTTGGATTCGAGTCTTGACTTCAGAAAATGCCAGCAGGTCACGTATCAGTCGAAATCGATGTAGATGATGTTAACGATGAAGTTCAAATTTGATTTCTGATTGAAACTTGAGTAAGGGGACTCTAGGTGCTATAGTGAGTTGTGTTCGACCGTGCCAGTAGCTATTTCGTAGTCGTAACCCGGTAGAAATCGGTATCTCTTGAGGCAACTCAAGTAGTCCGTGGGAGCGCGGTGTGCGTTTGGCTCTGGTCGAGGTCGGGGTCTGTAAAGACCATTACGTGTGGTCACTAGGGGGTGACACACGGGAGATCTTTAAGGGATCTGATCCATTCGCTGGATGTGTGAGAGCAATGCGATTGCTAGTCGGCTGGATAGCCGGGGCTCTAGATGTCTTACTCGAGAGTTTAGAGAGTTTGTAGAGTTTATGCGGGAGTTTATAGAGTTTAAGTTTTGTGAAAACTGTGTACAGTTGTACTGAGCAATTTGGTTCGAACGACTGTGATGCGTGGCTCTGTCTGTGTACGTGGCGTTAGAGGTTTTACTCGAAGAATTCTGTAAGCTTGGCGGTATCTGTTCTGTTGTAGAGTCTGAAAAGTTGATTCGAACGACTGTGGTACACGGCCCAGGCTACTGATGTTTGTATTTTCGGTTATTCTAATTTAACATTATTGATTAAGAAATAAAAATGTAGAGTTCGTTTTCGTTCGTAGAGTTTGTTCGTTATTCATCGGGTAAATGAATCTAGAGTTTGGTCAGGAGTGACCGAGTGGAACAAATTTCTGTCGTAGACTATTTGTTCGCAGGGTAACCATCACACGAGGACGTGTGCAAGCAGGATGACCGTGTCGCAATCGAGTCGTATCCGGGACGCCAGCGCCACCTGGTGGCACTCGATGGAGTTGGTGACGTGCGCGCCGTTGATCGGTGACTTCACTTTCCCATTGGCGAGCGGCGCGTGCGGTGGACACTGAACCATCGCGCGTTCTGTGATACGTACCTACCTACAACTTATTTGTGCCTACCTGATTACTGTACTGTGCCTGTGAAGATTATAATTTGAAGATTGATTGTACGAGCTTGTTTTATTCTCATCCGACACTACCCACCGACTACGCCCACTGCTAAGAGGATCAACGATGAGTGCTGATGATGATGGCGAAAGGACCCCCTCCACGTCCTCCGTCAAGTATATACTTCAGTAAGTTGTAGTTCTCTTGAAATATGCCTCTGTGTGCTATACCAGGCTGTACTAACGCCGGTGTAAACCTATTTTCAAATGATTCTACATTTAAAATAAAGTGGGAAAAGGTACTGGCATCGCAAAGATATTGTAGCGACACAGCACAGCAGATTTTGTCGGAATATATCAATAATTAACTATAATGATGACCTTTAATGATGATGGGCTTTATCGCAAAAAGTACGAAAAAGTCTCATGTAACAAGGCGACAACGATTTTACAGCAGCCATCTCACCGCTGGCGCCCTCTGCGATGAGCTTTGCGTATGGATCTCCGTTGCCCCGAAGTATCAGAAGCTTGTTTCACCCCATATTCACGGTAAATATCCCATGTATAATCATAAAACTGTAATGTGCATCCGTAAAATTTAAAAACCTTGTTCTCTGCTTGTCACATCTATAACTGTCCATATTCGTACCATCCCACATGGTATTGTTCTTTGGGATATAACCAGCTGGCACATTCATATTATACTTAGCATATATTGGATTGCGTTGTCTGTCGAGGCAATACTCAATCGCTTCAATAGTATTATGTTCTTTACCAAACATGATTTTAGCTGTAGCTGTTTTTCCGCCTCGACACGGTATGCTTTCATTGCGGTCACCTTTTGGCATGATAAAAGTTGGTATTATATCTTGCTTACATTTGATTGCAGCATAATTTAGGACTTTTTCTTTAGTATAAAATTTTGTTTCTCCATAACAAATCGCTGTGAGACTTGTTTCTTCAAATGCTGCGAAATTCATCGGGCAAAAAAATACTATCTCCTGAAGTTTAGGTATTGTTGTGAACCCATTTGCAGTAATGAATTTTGGCCACTCACGAGAGGTTGTTATTATAAGTGGTTGGTTTTCGGGATTATTGTCGATTTGAAGAACACATTCAGAAAAGTCTGTAATAAAAACATGCAATTATCTATAGCTCTGATAGCATAAATCAAAATATTATTGAACTCTAGCAGCGCCCCGCGATTTCACCCACGATTCTTGAGATAAAAAATTGCCTAATGTTTAATACCGAGGTTAAGCTACCTTTATACAAACCCGTGCCTGTTTCAGCGTGAAAGAGAAACAAACATACACAAACACACACACATCAACAAACTTCAGCATTTATGATAGCAGGTGGTTGATTTCATACAACAAGCCCCAAACCTCAAACTAAGCAAAGTTGTCGATGGCTTAATTGAGAGGTAATTCCAAAAGCCATATCGGAGTTTTACTGTTGAAGTTTTATTCTACAAAATCTTAACACTTTGTAAAGAAAAAAATAGCCAACATTTTAAACTTTAGGGATTCGGGTCATTTTTGATAGGTACCTAAAAAAATTTATTAGGATGTACAGCTGTGCCTGAGCAGGTCCCAGCCTTTTCATATAACTACGTTTCATATAATTCCCCTGAACGAACAACGTTTCGTATAATAATCGCTTTGCATAATTTTTATTCCGAACCGTCTCGAACGCAGGTTTGATGACTACCAGCCTGCCGAACAAGCCTGTTTCCGTAAAGGCTTTGGCACCATAGACCACATTCACACGCTCCGCCAGATTATACAGAAGACTGAGGAGTATAATCGGCCGTTATGTCTAGCGTTTGTGGACTATGAAAAAGCCTTCGATTCAATCAAGCCCTGGGCGGTGTTGCAGTCTTTCCAGCGATGTCATATCGACTATAGATATATCGAAGCGCTGAAGTGTTTGTATAGAAACGCCACAATGTCAATCCAGTTGCAGGACGAGAGTACGAAACCAATTACAGAAAGGCGTGAGACAGGGAGACGTTATTTCTCAGAAACTGTTCACGAACGCATTGGAGGACGTTTTCAAGCTCTTGGACTGGAACGGATTCGCGATCAACATTAATGGCGAATACATCACTCACCTCCGCTTTGCTGATGATATAGTCATCATGGCAGAGTCGCTGAAGGACCTCAAGGACTATGCTCAGCGACCTCAGTAATGTTTTCCAACAGGTGGGTCTTAAAATGAACATGGACAAGACAAAGATCATGTCCAATGTCCATGTTGTGCCCGTACCGGTTGTCGTTGGGAACGATACTCTCAAAGTTATTGGCCACTACAACTACCTTGGACAGATTGTTCAGTTAGGTAGGTCCAACTTCGACAAAGAGGTCGCCCGAAGAATCCAACTCGGATGGGCAGCGTTCGGGAAATTGCGTAATATCTTCTCGTCCAAAATCCCTAAGTGTCTGCAGACAAGGGTCTACGACCAGTGTGTGTTGACAGTGATGACATATGGAACTGAAACGTGGTCTTTAACTGCTGGCATTTTGGAAAAACTCAGAGTCACGCAACGGGCAATGGAGAGAGTTACGCTCGGAGTTACTTTGCGCGATAGAATCTGGAACGAGGATATTCGCCAAAGAACCAAAGTTACCAACATAGCTCGCAAGGTTTGCAAGTTGAAGTGGCAGGCCACGTCGCTCGAAGAACTGACAACCGATGGGGAAGAAAGGTACTTGAGTGGCGACCGCGAACCGGAAGACGCAGCGTAGGAAGGCCTCCCACTAGGTGGACCGACGACATTGTAAAAGTTGCGGGCAACCGGTGGATGCAAATGGCAGGTTGTCGTACAGTGTGGCGGTCTAAGGGGGAGGCCTTCGTTCAGCAGTGGACGTCTCCGGGCTGATGATGATGATGATATTTTTAGTTAACATATCCTATTTTATATACCTGACTTGAGTTGGTTAGGTTCGAAATGGCCGACAGATCCGAATCAGAGCACCCTGACTCCACCTAGGCTTGTGGCCCCTACCCCTAGAGTTTTTATAAAACGCGCGGGAGCCAGAAGCTTAGGGGCGACTGCTAGAGCTTCTGGCGGGAGCCCAGCCGGAGTCTCTTCCAGTGACATGTGACACCCGGAGTCTCTTCCAGCATAAGTGACATAAATTTAAATAAATACTAGAGCAAGCATAATATTTTGAAATGAATATTCGGTGAAACAATATCATTCAAAGTGAAATGATTTTTTATAAAATGAATGTTTATTCGAAATAATATTATAATAAATAAATATCAGGTTGCATGAACTAATTCGAACTAATTTTATATGAACTGAAATGATATAAAGTGATATTATAGGAAAAGTTGTTTTATGAAACAAGGGAGAACCGTGTCTGAGCTGGATACAAAAAAAAAAAAAAACATTATAGGGAAAAGGCGGGACGTTGAATTAAAAAATAAGTTCGTGTAAGCTAAGTCACCAGCTCTAGTATCAGTTTTTAGCACAAAATAACATGTATCAATTTGGGGGTCACGTTAGTGTAAATGTACTACGTATAGAATTAATGGTTTTATCTTATAAAATAAGCTATTGACCAAACAATTTTTATTGGTATGCTCATGAATTATATAATTGTGGCTATTAGATTCCTTTTAAAGTTTACTTGCGGAGCAAGACTTTGATTTATTAACTCATATTATTTAAATTTACCTTTCCGAACTATATCAAATATTCTTTGTACTTTTCCAAATTTATTACTCGCTTCGCATTTAAATTTTCCAATTGTATCGTAATCCATTTTAAAATTGTAATACATTCCTGAAAACGTAATAATTTTTCCATTGTGCCACCAAGTTACCTGCAAGCCAATAATAACAAAAAACATACAAAACATTGTATTATAAAATCACTCATAAACGCTACTTCTATTGATTTATAGTCATAGTTCATTTTCGCGTTTAAGAATGAAGTTATTGTCCCCTCAACTTATATGATAAAAAACTGATAAATGTTAAAAAACAGTTTATTTAAAAGTTTAACTAGATTCATTGAATGTTTGATTCTTTCATAGTGATTATAAGTTTAAATTGTTTTTCAGTTGCGGTTTCGTGCTTGGTCTTTTAGTAAAAGTTGTTCACGACGATGTCTACAATGGTCTTATTTTCAGCATAGTACTACCGCTTCGTGTATAGTCGCTAGCTTTTTTCAATTAATTGGAACGAGTTTTTTTTTTTACATTATGCAAATGTATTAATTGTTTGTTTATTTGTTTCTTGTTTCGTGTTTCGTTAAAGAAATGTATAAAAACTACTCACTGATGACTTGGATTCAATGAAAATAAGACAATCGAGAGAAACATCTTCTCTCGAGTACATTTCAACTTTACTTGGAGGTTTATTCACAAATGTTGGCTTTAATCCAACTATAACATGTGTATTTGCAGTTTCAATCACCGGAGTGTCATCTTTATTCACTCTGCATGTGTACACACCAGCATCCGTTGGTTTTGCATTGCGCAATTCAAATTCTCCTTTGTAGTCGATAAGTTTCTTGTCCTGGAAAATAGCAGTTTAGTTTTATTCTTATACTAGATGGCTCTGGTGTCGCTTAACACGTGCTATTGTTGCATTCATTAGATTTTTGAGCGTTTGCGCTTATATTATTATCTCAGCTGTATTATTATATTTTTTAAATTTTTTCAAGTTTCTGTTTGGTACGTGTGTTCTGCCTAGTCCTACTAAGGCTTACTAAGCTACAGATCTGGGCAGGACATGCTGCTAGGCGAAGTGAAGTGATGCCAGGTAGAAAAAAGGTTGTGACGGAGTGGTGTGGGGTGTTCCGTGTCTGGGCCACCAGACAAGGGAAGCGGAGCATTGTTCGTCCTGCTGATGGCCCGAGGAAATCGTCACCATCGCAGGTCAAGTCTGGACTAAAGGCATGTGACATTTTGGCCTCGTTCATAGAAGGAGGGCAAAGGCAATTCGTACACTAGGCTACCTGCGTAGGGGAGATATTCTAAGCCTTTAGTACAGGATAACTATTAACTGTTGTGTACTATGCCATCTGCGTCAGATGGCATAGTACACAACAGTTGTTATCCATGGACGGCTGTGTATAATGATGATGTACGTATTTATATGATTATATTAATGAACATCGTAGGACGTGGCTTTAATAACACTTTCGATAGCAGTAGCCTCTCAATAATTTCCAGCCGTCCTATGTACATCATTATACCATGGGCGTCACCAAGGGGGCAGGGAGAGGTAGCTCCCTCCCCTCCCCAGAGATAAAAAGGGCAAAGCAACCGAAGTCCTAAGTCCACTCTCTTGAAAACCCACTCTCTTAAACTTGCTTGGTTGATCATTCCTGAACTGAACTGTTTCTGTTTTAGGACGTACCCAGGTCCACATAATTAATAATATCAGGGGAGACACGAGACCGTCACCATAATTATGAGTAATAATTTTTAATATAATTTTATAGTATGTGTAATTGCTAATGCGTTCATATTAATAATCATCCCGGAGGCGTGCACTGCTGAATTTGTTCAGCCACCGCCACACCGTATTCTCAAACTTCGTCGTCAGCCATAAAACGTCCACTGCTGGACGAAGATGATTATAGAGGGGTGTTGCCATAATCCCCACGCTTGGCAGGCGGCTTGGGGATCGCAGAATGGTCAGCACCGTTAACCAAGAGGACGCTGCTGCCCGTCCTCCGGTGGGTCAGGTTGCAGTTTAAGGACATACCCAGGTGTCTCAAACTTACTTTATACCAATTAACTGTATCGACCATCGTATGCGGTAGGAAGCACCTAATTCGCGACCTGCTTCCTTGTGCAATAAATATATTTGTAGTGTTTTTTATTGATTCGACCGGTGGAAATTCTGAAAGGCAAATAAGATCAATGATAACTGACGAACATCTTTTATTCTATTGATGCGTATTTTGATTAAAATCAATATACAGGGATACGCGTAAAAGTACTACTTATCCAAAGGAGGTATTTGTACTCATCATTGTGAACAAGTTTTATTACGAGGCCACGACTAATTTGAGAAAAAAAATACGATATTTCATAGACAATTTTCATCCACCCTCGATAAAATGTATAGAACAGCTGCGTTTTTTCGCGAATTCCGGATTGGATCTACTATAAAAGTTGTTCACAATGATGAGTATAATCACCTCCTTTTGAAACAAGTTACGTTACGCTTAACCCTGTATGTCATACGAGCTGTTGTTTTGCATCCTGGCCATATTTACAGAGGTAGACATACCCATCGTTATAAACAACATTTACTAAGGGGCCAACCCTGAAATCGCAAAAAAATATGTTCTATACAAAAAGATCATTGATCTTGGACCAATGATATTATACAAATATATAAAAAGGCAGATACGTCATATAGCGCCCTAAAATGGCCCCGTGAAGACGGCCCTAAGGACTATCTCGCCTGTCTGCGCTCACTAAGCGAGACGCGTGCTATCCCTTCTGCTCTCATAAAAGTGCTATCTTCTTTCGCACTCCGACGTAACTTGTAAGCATGACGGCACGGGGGTCATTTTCAAACGTTGTTTTATTACGCGATGGGGCATCTTTCGTAACCTTTGTCTTGGACAAAATGTATGGAACAGCTGATTATTTTTTCGCGATTTCAGTGTTGGCCTCATAGTAAATGTTGTTAATTATGATGATTATATCTACCTCTGTAAATATGGCCAGCATACAAAACAACAGCTTGTATAATCGTTATAATACTGAAACACAATGACTTCAAATAATACTCACCCTCTACAATTACTTGAAATTGTTTGGTAACGCTTTTGAATGATTTGACTTGTGCTTCGCACTGATATTTCCCAGCGTCGGATATGTCGACCTGTTGTATCAACAGCCAGGATTTATCAAAACTTATTTGGTTGGGTACTGTAACAAAATTTGGTAAAATGTAGTTCAATTCATATTTAATTACAGTTCTAATCACTTGAAGGTTATTCTCTTTTATACAATGGTGACTGGGCTGGACACGTCTGCCGAAAGCCAGAGAAGCTCTTCTACCAAAGCACCGCTCTGCTCTACTGCTCTGTCATAGCTATGGGCGAAATCGAACACTATTTAACTGGTTCCCGGCGGTTAAACGGCCGCAAGGCCGGCCTAGAAGGAGGTGGAAATACGATCTCGATGCTTATAAAAAGGACTGGCCAACCATAGCACGAAAGAGAGAAAAGAGGCCTTTGCCCAGCAATGAGACAAGATAGGCTAGTATAATAATAATAACAAGTTTACTCGTAACGGCATTACTAAGCTGTAAGATGATCATTGACGAGTTATCGTGAGCAACTTTTACTAAGGGACCAATTCTGAAACAACAATAATATTATGTTCCGAAGAAAAATTTCATTCACCGTCTACGTGATGCATCGAACAACATGTGTTGTAGAGCTGGACCGTAGTAAAAGTTTTTCACAAAAACTTTTAACTTTTGTGGCTTAGTAATACGGTTACGCGTCACCTTGTATTTCAACCTATTAAACTAGTTATTCTTAACATGATTTCTTGGTTTATAGGGAAAATTGAAATCAGTTTTTTTTCGGTCATTTCACTCTGACTAACTGAACAAACAAACTAGTTGTACAGAATGGAACTCAATGAAGCCTTATGTTCGAATCAAATCAGCTGATTGAGATATTTCAGTCAGATACATATTTTGGTAAAATTTTGTTTCCAACCGACCATCTGGGTAAATGGTATCATTTAGTTCCTTTCTGCACAACTAGTTGGTCCTTTCGTAGATTGAACTGACTAAGTAGTTGTACAGAATAGAACTCTATGAAGGTGATATTTATTTCTTGGCCATCAATGGCGTAATACAAATGGGTCCCCGACGTTTCATATAACTACGATTCATATAATTTCACTACATCGAACAACGTTTCGTATAATAATCGTTTCATATATTTTTAGTTAACATAATTTTTGTTTCATATAACATTTGTTTGATAATTATGACAGCGGTTGCGCTAATGTTCAAATAGTATAATGTTTATATCTGATATAATATTCGTTTGGTGTGATTTTTGCTTTATTTAATCCTATTTTATATAACTGACTTGAGTTGGTTAGGTTTGAAATGGCTGACAGATCTGAACCAGAGCACCCCGAGTCCACCTAAGCTTGTGGTCCCTACCCCTAGAGTGTATACAAAAACCGCGGGAGCCAGAAGCTCAAAGGAATTCCTGAGAGGAGCTCTCCTCAGGGGTGACCGCTAGAGCATCTGGCGGGAGCCCCCCCCCCCCCCCCCCCCCTGAGTCTCCTCCATAGACTCCACAGACTCGGTTCTGACAGAACCGAGTCGACATAGAGACGACATGAAAAAAAAATGAAGGTAGCCATCGGAACTCTGTCATAAAGCGACTGAACCTCATCGAGTTTGGATCGTTTTTTTTCTTCATGACAAGGACGTTTTTAGTTCTTTTCAACTGACTTCAAAAAAAGAGGGTTTCATATTGGTTGTTTTTATACGTTTGTTGCGATTGAGCGATTTTCCAAACATGTTTTTTTAAAGTCATTTCCTACTCGATAGATAGCGCAGACTAAGCCTGCCAGTCAAAAACAGCATACTATTTTTGATATCATACACACTTAAAATAACAAAAAAGTTAGACGACGTCATTCAGCTAATTGAAATTGAAGCCTTTTTTTATTGACTTGTTTATTAACAACTATTTATAGCTACTATTTAAATTTTGAATTTTCACTCGTTTTTCTAAGTCACTCGAAGATACAACCTTTCTAGATTTAGCATACACCGTTCGATCAATGAAACAGAGGATATTGCACCAGCCGCTCGACCGCGGCACACCTATTTCTCTCCGCTGCACCAGTTTGCATACAATTCGGTGACGTTCACCTGTCGTCCGAGTCATGACAACAAGTCACTTACATTGCATTTTTAGCCTTATCCTCTTAGCTTATAATTGCTATATGTGTGAGTAGCTTAAATGTGCTACTATTTTTGCATTTCAATCACGACGTGCGATATCTTCTGTTTCTTAAACCGATGAGTACGCCCTAAAATACAGCCATCTAGCCTATTCATAAATTCAAACTTAAACGTACTTGCGGCAACTCTAAATCCGTTTCTTATCCAAGAAACTGTTGGCTCCGGATTCCCAGTGGCATTGCAAAATATTTTCAACAATCGATCTCCTTTTACTGCCTTGTACTGCAGCTGTGATTTTTCGTTAAGTATTTTTGGCCCAACTGAAAATACGCAATTTTATGGATGTTAGCGATATTTTCACAAAAAAATATCTGAGTGTGAATTCGTTCTGTTACATGGGATTTATAAAAGGTAACGGGTATCGGTATGACTAAGCCGACAGGCTCATCGTTATGCATAACTTTTACCATGGGTCATACCATGAAATCGAGAAAAAAAACAGCTGTTCCATATAAAAAAATATTCCCTTTTCTACGAAATGTATGGAAAAGCTGATTTGAATTAACTATTTCAAGGTTGACGCGATATTAAAAGTTGTTGACTTAGTAGTTAGTATAACGATTACGCGAAGCCCTAGGGAAGTGGTAATATTTAATAGTGAATTTAACAACTGGATCTGGGTATGTCCTAAAACTGCATCCAGAACCACCGGAGGACGTGCAACAGCGTCCTCTTGGTTAACGGAGGTACGTATTCTGCAATCCCCAAGCCACTTGCCAAGCGTGGGGATTACAGTATGATGTTAATTTATGATAATTATGAGTCTGAAGACTTTTCCTAAATTAACGCTATCTCTAAAAGCAACCAAATGTGCAAGTCTCATCAGCCAGAAGACGTCCACTACTGGACGAAGGCCTCTCCCTTTATAGGCAGGGGTTGCCATAATCCCCACGCTTGGCAGGCGGCTTGGGGATCGAAATGTGCAACATAAGTAGCTAATTGGCGATAATGCTACCGGCTATAAGTGCTATAGGTAACAGATTACGTTAAAATGTAATTACTTACACAGTACGTTAAGTTCAAATGTAATGTTCTTTGAATCGCCAATATTACTTGCCAGACAAACGTAGTCGCCACGATACTGAATTTTCATATTTTTTTTTATTTTAAGTCTGTCCTTTGTTACGGTAAAGGGTCCTTTCATTCCTTGCCTTGAAAAAAAGTGCAGTATAAATAGTATATTATATAGTATAAATCATAGTATTAAAGTATTTAGTATCATAGTATTTCAATCATAGTAAAATGGTGTAAGAAATAAGGTTTAAAATCATGGCGCAAAGAGATGTTAAGAAAATTTTTATTCACATAAAATTCAATGTTAAATTATTATTGAACTATAATTTTAAATTTCACCTGTCTTTATGACGTTTGAGCATAATATTAAATACACATAAATGTTTAGCCATATTTTTTCCCTTAACTACAGTCACCATAACAATAACCAGACACATTATACTTTATTATAGTAATATTCTAGAAGCATAACGACATAACGTCGTAAAGTTCACCGGCAAGTATATTTGAAATAAAAAATGACGGGCCAGATTAAATTCGAGAAAATGTATTTTTTACATTGGGTGAAACTCTTTTCTCGTGGAAATAATTGTAGATTGTTACACAAGGGGCTAAAATGACCCATTATATACGAGGCAGTTTTACTCCCGAGCTTTATCGAGGGATTAAAAGAAACCGAGTTATAATGGGTTTTTTCTCTACTTTTCACTACGGTTGCGAGAAAACAAAATAAATGCTTTGTGAGTTTGACAACAAATTGAAAATTATTTCTTTCTCCTCCATCTGCATTCTCACAAGATGATGTCATTTTCCCTGTTTTAAAATAAATTACAGTCATCCTACAGATTAGGGGAAATAAGGCACAATGTAGGACACACCGATCGACGTTGATCGGTCTTACATTGGGCGCGGACGCGCCCGATCGATGTCATTCGGTGTAAGGCACACACCGAAAAACATTTCAATGTATTTAAATTTAATATTAAATTTTAATCAAATGGCAAGCCGCCCGTGAAAAGTCCGCGCCCGACGCCAAAGAGATCGCCGCTTTTAGTTCCATTTTCAAAAATAAAATGTTCTTTTTTAGTCTTCTCTATCTATCTATCTATTTAGATAGATAGGATATCTACTATCTTACGAATAAATACTTTTTCGTTTTTGTAGGCTCGTTGGTAACAGTTTTTTTTAATTTACTTTTCCCCCTAGAGCATAATAATGCTTTTTTAGCCCCGCTCTGGTGCGCTACAAAAAAAGAAAACATGTTTGCGGCTTAGGGGTGGCGACAAGGGTAACGCCGCCGCACTATAACCTACTCTCACAGTGTAATATCCAAATTAATAAAGAAGAAATTGAAGTTGATTTGAGTTGTTGATATTAGTGAGATCACACAAAATTATTAGACCAACAAAAATATGACTAATATTTTTTATTGAACTCAAAAATTTACCGAAGAAAAATGGGTGAAAATATAATTATGCCTCGCAATACAGTATGACATCAAATTAATATCATCATTAGCCCGGAGACGTCCACTGTTGAACGAAGCCCTCCCCCTTGTTAACAATTTAATATGGAAATGTATTGTTACGACATTAACAACTATGCCAAAGTTAATATGCCAAAGTAAATTAGGAATTAAAACAATATGCGAAACCAAGGGATCCCGATTCTGATGCCAAAAAAAAGTGCGCATCTGTCAAGCAACTTTGAGGCTTGATTTTTCAATCGTACGCAATAGTTTGCGTATTCGAATATAATCGAATTTCAAACAATATGGGCCCCATTTTTGAATCGTTACAAGACGTATTCGCACGACTTTTAGTTCGAAAGTCGTAGTGTATTTTTTGCGCGAAAACTCATGCGAATATTTAAAAAATGAGGCCCAATAGCGTTCGAAAGTTGGCCGAAACCACGCGAACGACTCAAAAATCGAGCCCCTGGGGCCTTATTTTTGAATCGTACGCAAGAGTTGCGCATGCGAAAGGACGATATTGTTTGGAATAAGATTCAATATCGTTTAAAAGTCGGTCGATACCAAATGTTTCTACCAAATACTATCATCATAGGCCGGTAAATGGCCGCGCTTTGTTACACGATGTTTAAGCTATTAAACACGCCAACGTCAAAAATTCCTTGAAATTGTAGCCGCAAACTAAACAAAGCTTGTACTTTATCTGACAGAATACCAATTTTTTATTTATTTATACGTAGGTATTTAAAATAAGTACAAACACGGTTCAAACGACTATGTTCGTCACAGAAATAAATGTTGTACTGGGTGGGAAACGAGTCCACATCTTAAACAGCCCCCAAGGCCGAATGAGCTATAGCTAGTATATATATACTATTAACAAGTCAAGAATATCCAAAAAAGAAAGTACCTTGATTCCCGTTGATTAAACGATAATCTTTCAATCAATGTTAGTGCAAGCCATGCTAACAAATTACCTACTTACACCAATTTTTTAGGAGGAACAGTTTTATCAAAACTGTAAAACATCCACGTTATAGTCGGTTCTGGCACTCCTGTTACAAAATCTTTACACCTTAATGTTAAGGATCTTCTTTCGCCAAGATTATAAGTAAATTTTGTTTTAGAAGGTGGAGTGACATCAAGAGCTGAAAAAAAGTAAAAATAGTACACAAGCCATAATTTTAAAAAAACACGACAAACGACGAAGACAACGATTCGTTTTTTGACTGCGTTGCGCGAAATCTTTTTTTTTCTAAAATAATTACCGTCTTACCACTAAAGATTTAAGCAAGCTTTAGTCACGCGTTGAACAGATGTTTCATAGATTTCGTACCACAAATCCGCGCCTAACACTCGTCTAATGATAAACATGCCTTAGCCACACCTTTTAATTTAAACAGAGCCTAACCTTGGTTTAAGACGTGTCTAACTCAGTTTTGTAATTTTACGTCCATCAGTTTTGCTTGTGAAATTAATTTAAAAACACATGCTAAACATGGTTTTGTGGTAAACGAAATAAAACATTCGTTTAAACGGTATCTAGCTTTTAGACACTGTCTAGCTAAACCGATGTGTAAGCATTGCTTTAAATTACTTTTGTGGTAAGAAACTTATAGACTACCCTATCGTAAGGATTCTAACGACACTCAACACAATACCCTGTTCGATGAGAACAGTATGGAACAATTGTAAAGATCTTATGCATAAATGGTATTATTTTCTTATCCATATAATATTGTAAAGATCACTTAATAAATAAATAAATAAAATACTAGTGAAGCTCTTGTAAAAATATTGTTCATCGTAAAATTACATACAATATACGGTAACATTTACAGATCCGCTCGCCAAGCCCACTTTGTTTTGTGCTCTGCAGGTGTATAGACCCGTGTGATTCACCTTAATTTTTTTTATCCTGTAAAATAAAACGAAATTTCACGAGACGAGAACATACAAATATACTTTTCATCACACTTGCTCGTAAAGTGGATCTTATTGCATCGGTTTTAGGCTCGTAATCCAAGCTATTACGCACGCATGCTGTTTTTTTTTTTTTTTTGCTGTTACTTTACTTTACGGCACTTGTGCTATAACAGGTATAACCCGGTAAAGTCAAGTTTGTACGTGACTGCAATTAGACGTATGTATACGAAGCACTCTTAATATAGCCGGTTAATACTTTAGTTTTTTTGTAATACCAACAAAGAGTTCTTATGCCGCTGAAGTAAATGTCAACCTGCGCGCGCATTGCTGGTTTGGGCGTCATTATCCGCAAATTTTTGTTGACGTTTTCGCTGTGTGGTTGATTATTATCAAAAAAAATTGTTTTTTCCTCGCAAGTGTGACGAAAACAATCGTATGAAACTCTTGTGCTATGTTTCAATACACTCTCGGCTTCCTTATCATAATACCGCCTCTAGTGTAATGACCAACATAGCACAGTTGTTTCAAATTAATTGGAAATTAGTTGTACCTAATTATTATACCTATTAATACAATTTTGGATATAGATACTAATCATTGGAAAAGGATAGCACACAATGTATTTTTTTTCTTAATACTTATTTATATTTACCCGACGGCCCAAAAAAATTTGTATTTATTTCAGGGTATGTATGTAATTATGTATGTGAGTTTCATTATTTCTCCTTAACTTCTAAATGCCTGAACATATTTTGGGGCATTTGAGAATCCTTCCATCATCCATATTTCGTATTATATTGGCAGGGCAGTCGAGTTTTTTAAATATTTTTTTGTTGAAATTTACTTGTTTTCCTTGTTTACATCCACCAATTCACAACTGTTTTGAAAGAGCTCGGAATAGAAGTACGGACGTACTGACCAACATGGCACACTTGTATCATAATGTACTATAACGATCCTTGCTGTTTTCAAGATCTTAGTGGGTTTTTTGTCACCATAATGATTTGAATCATAGAGTTTAAAAGGAAACTGTCTTAATTATCACGGTTTCTCATTATAGCTATATTATTATTTACCGTGATTATGTAGTGAAACGAGGTCAGTATGCCTGTGAAACAAGGAGCAAGCAACTGCACCAGAATATGGGCTCGTTCACAACGTGGAAATATGAAGAAACAAGTTTAGACACTAGTTTTAAGTTCCTTTTTTGTGTTGTGATCATCATGACTGTTATCATTTCTTTTGGTGTGTACAATAAAGAGTTAATCTATCTATCTATCTATCTATCCACTGGCATCCATCCACGTGGCACGGAACCCTCGTTGTCTGAGTCGCAAGATGAGTCTGACTCGTACCTTGACGGCTTTATTTTTGAGTAATGTGTGAGTTTTTTTCATGATGTCGTATTCGGTATTTGGCCGAATAGGTCGCAATATTCGGTCGAATACTGAATATTAAAAAAGTAGGCGAATAGGCCGATTACCGAACAGTAACCGGATTTTCGTGGCATCTCTAATTTTATAAACCTAATATAAATATTTTTTTACGTCGCAGATAGCAATTCAATTATTTTGGAGTATATTTTCAATGATGAACATTTATTGGTACCTAAAATAGTTTTAAATCACCCATATTTTTGATAGGAAAACGAACATATTATTAGCCATATTCGTGCTGCGCTGTTTTATATCATCAACATCATCCCATCGATAAAGGAACGAATAAATAGCAAACATATTCGTTTGACAATCAAAATAAGCTAGATGACTAGTTTTTTTTAATTCTCCTAATAAAACGTGGCCCATAAATATAGCTGTTTTAATTAAAAGAAAATGGAAATCTGATCAAAAATAAGCAACTTATAAGCATTTTAAAATCATGCTAGACATAGAGACGAAACAGCAAATTATGACGCCACTGCTCTGTACCCCATATAAATTATATTATGTCAAGTATGGCGCACAGAGGCGTGACGTAATTTTTTGTTTTGTGGGAAAAGGACAGAGTTTTCTCTACCAAAAACTTTAAACGCTTATATATCAGAACATTAACAACCGATTCAATTATTTTTTTCAATAAATATATTATATTTACTCAGATTCTTCATCAAAGCTATTGGTTTGAACGACTTAAACATCAGTCATCTACCCTTTACCGGTACGTGCTTGCCATAATTATAAGATCTACTCCAAATTGAATTACTTTTTACGACGTAAAAAAACATATCTATTCTATTATTAAAAAAATCTAGCGCTTTCTCTTATCAACGTTTTATTGTCATAACCACCATTTTTAGAAGATGATTCTCTAACGTCTTGAAGACACCCAGATTAACATAGGTAAATATTTATAAATTGAGTATAACAAGGTCAAAATATCCATCCACCTGGGATCTTACTGAAACTATTCTAGAGTTGTATAGGAAATAGAAACAAACTAACTAAACAATATAAATATATAACTTTTTAATGTTTTATGACTCTATTCTTTTTTAAGGCATAAGCCTTTATTAACTACAACAAACTACAAAGACTACTTGGCCTACTACACAACAAAAAACAAAAGGATTGTATCCAATATATAACTAAACTAAAATTAAATAATCGATATAAGAGATCGTTTAAAGTACCTATCTATAAGTAGCCAACCTATAGAGAGTTTAAACGATCTCTAATTTCGGATAATGTGTCCAAAATGCTGGCCACGTTGCCCTGCTATTATATTGCCAGACTAACTTAGTCGTGAAAATGTTTTGTTCAGTCAAAATTGTCAGGTCATCCTGATATTTATAGGGTGGCAGAAGGTGCATTTTGGGTGCTTTGTGTATATGTATTTAACCTGATTTTGGCCTAAGTAGGTCCAATTTTTCTGTCCCAAATAAAGCCCAGCATTTCAGTCACGTTTAAATTCTTTAATTCTCCCCGACAAACCCTTAAATTTAAAATGTGTGTTTGTCTTTCATAGCTGACCTTAAACTGTTATCTCGGAAAATGATTATATTGTTATCAGCATCCTTTTCGAGCAGTATTTCATTTCTAAGCCACGTCACTTTCGGTGTAGGTACGCCCACCACCGTACATTTTATATTTAGTTCAGTATTATTTTTAACTATTTCTTTTGTGCTATCCAATGCAACTGTCGGTTTACCTGTAACATAAATAAATGACAAATATCGGGTATAAGGGAATCGTTCCTGAAAAATAAGGCTGTTGTTATTATGAGGGCAGGTAAATCACTCACATAAAAAACTTTCTAAATGTATATAAATAATTAGGTATATCCATATAACAACAATGTCAGATTCAGTGCAAGTTATTTTGTACTTAAATAAATTAAATATATAAATATTGGGCATATCTACGCTACGAAGTTCTTTGGGCACATCTCCAGGAAAGAAACTTCGATAGAGCGGCTTGTTGTGCTGGGCCAAATGCAAGGCAAGCGTAGTTCTGGTCGATCCCCAACCCGCTGGACCGATTTCATAAAAAAGGCCACACAGTCAACCGTAGTGCAGTGTGCTCGCGATGCAACTAGCCGCCAGAAATGGAAAAGCATTGCGAGACGAGCGGCAGCCCTGGGGAGGGAAGACGACGGCGAGGAGTCTACCTGTACTGTCGGCCACCACCACGACCACCACGACCACCACGACCACTCTGCCAAGAGTGCACGACTAAGAAGGAGGAGATAAATATTGGTGGACATTTCTCACAGCGCCATCTAGCCCCAAACTAAGCAAAGCTTGCACAATGGAAGCCAGATAGCTGCTAGAATACTTATAATGTTTTTTTTTTGTAAATACATACTTTTAAAACATACTACACCCAGACACAGCACAAACATCTATGTTCGTCACATAAATGTTTGTTCTGGGTAGGGATCGAACCCACGCCCTACAGCAGATTCAGATTCAGATATTTATTGCTTCCATAGTGTACACAGATATTGTCAAAAAGAAGTTTCATATAAAACGTTTTCGTTTTCGTGTTGTTTTGTATTTATTATATTAATATTTTTCTAATTATATTAACTCTAATTAATCCAAATAAAAAATATATTTTAATAATTATAATATTTAAAAAAAATTAATAAAAATTTAATCAAATCGCAGCTATGAAGGCAGACATTCTACCAACTGAGCTATAAGGCGATCAATAGGCGTTATGTAGAGAGAAGATCCGTTGAACAACGACCTTGACCTATCTGTTCAGACGATGAAAATATTGTTTTTATCAAATTAAGTATGTTAGAAAATACATCGGGAGTAGGTTGGTTAAAAAAACCCTGGCAAGGCTATGATTAATAAAAATTAAAAAATTACTTTACTTTCAATTGCTATTAAATTTATTCGTTAAGCTCATGTGTGCAAATTTTAAATAATAAGTTTATTTTTATTTTTTATTAATATAGCCTTGTCAGGTTTTTTTATAACCAACCCACTCCCGATGTAATCTAACAAACTTAATTTGATAACAAACAATTTTCATCAACTAAACAGATGGGTGAAGCTCGTTGTTCAACGGATCCTCTATTATAATGACTTGTGAATAGCCTTTGATGATATAATATTTATAACAAAGTGAACCTTCGCCTATACACGTATTTGTGCTTCGCCCCGCAGATACTTATCCTTATATTAATAAAAACAACATCAAAGCAAAATTGAATTAAATTAAATTAAATTATATTTATTGAGATTTAAAACGGTCAGGCCAATTTAGTTAGGCCAACATTAGAATCTCAAAATCATATATATTTAAATACAAAATCAGTTTACAATAATAAAAATAAAAAATTCAACATAAAAGTAGGAAAAAAATAATAATATTACAATATTCATTTAAATGTTAGAAAAACAACAATTTAGAAGTCCAAAACGTCGCCAGATACATAGTTAGTCTTATTGCATCGATCCCACTGGTCACTTAAACTTTCACAATATGTCTGAAAATATACAATAAGGGTTTTCCAGTTGTCAAATACAATGTGTTGGCGGCAAGTAGTGCATTGAGGTGGCGGCGAGCGCGAATTTAAAGGTGACATAGAGCGAGCCACCGTGCGACCGCAGTTAACATAAAATAAATTATGCCTCTGACCGCGCCTATTTGCCGGGACTACAGTTCATGTAATACATAGTTAAAATTTCTCTGGCAGCCAGCCACACCCATTACATGGCGCCGCCAGTAAGCGCGTGTTGATTTACATACCACGTAGTATCTCTATGCAAGACTCGAAAAAATTTACAGCTACAAAGAAAAGGCTAATTCACGAAACGAGTCAAAATATATTATAGAACAACAAATAATATTTTTTGTAGAACCCATTTAAAAAAAAAACTTAAATAAAAACGTGTGGCATCCCTTTCGATGTTACTGCAAATAAATGTAAACACTTTTAACAACAGCACGCAAGTAGATATAGTAGTAGTTTAAGTGGGGGTGTGTTTTAATTATATTAATGACTAGAGGTCGCCCGTGATTTCGTCCGCGTACGAAAATTGGCCCGCTCCCGAAATTAACCACTTTAAATCATCCCGAGCAATTTTTTTAGGCTACTCAACTCTACCGACTTTACCGACTCTACCGACTCTATCGACTCTATCGACTCTATTGACTCTATCGACTCTATCGACTCTACCGACTCGACCGACTCGACCGACTTGACCGACTCGACCGACTCTACCGACTCTACCGACTCTATCGACTCTATCGTCTCTACCGATTGGACCAACTCTACCGACTCTACCAACTCCCCCAAAAATTTCAAGTCTGTACGACCAGCGGTTTGGGCTGTCTGTCTGTCAGTCGGTCGGTCGGTCGGTCGGTTGAATTGTATAAGTATAGTTGAATATTCCAACTATACTTATACAATATCCAGTGATCTTTTTCAAGGAATGAAAACAGAGAACGACATTCGAGCTACCGCGTCCTCGTTCGTCCTTTGCTCTGGGGAGGAGGGGGCGGGGGCGGGTAGAATTTCGACTGCCGTGCTGCGCCGGCGCACTCTGGAGCTCTTCATCACCGGAGTCGTCCCGTACGGTGTCGGGAAATGTGTCAAAACCACGTCAGTTTTCACAGTAAAATATTATATATTTAAAGTCTTACTTACTTTGAACGTATAAGTTGATTTCACGTGTATTCAAGCCCATAACATTTCGTGCAGAGCATTTATATATTCCAGAACGGTATATATTGGCGTTCTCTATGCTTAAACTGATCTTGTTCTTGTTTTCTTTTAGTTCCTCAAATTTAGCTTTTGGGTCCAGGGCCAATTTCCGAAACCATTTGATGTCGGGTTTTGGTTTTCCTTCAAGTAAGCTATATTCAAAGACATACAAGACAAAATTATTTACTAGAATGATTGTCTATTATAGAAGAAACCGATTCATTCGAGACTAACATAAAAAATACAAATGCGAAAGTTTGTTGGTGTGTGTATGTGTATGTTTGTTACATAATGACTGAACTAAATTTCGATGAAACTCGGAATGGATATATATTATTTCTCGGAATAACATACTTAGAGGCTACTTTTTATTATAATTATTATCATTGCCGTTTTTCATCATCACGCGGGTAAAACCGCGAGGCACAGCTCATATAAGCATAATTCTAAAGGAGATGTTCCTATTCTTGGCTAGTTGCTTTAAAAGTTTGGAGGTGATACAGAAAAATATAACGAATTACGGAAAAATTGTTAAATAATTCTCAACAATTCAGAAAAATGCAAAACTTATTCTATTAAAATAATATAGTAACCCCAACATGCGCCATTTTTTGCTCTTGGCTCTTGAAAACTTAGACCTTTCAAAGGTCTAAGCTTGAAAATACTGTCATTTTTGTCACGTCATTGGACGAATTTATCCAATCGCCAGTCTCAATTTTTTTTATTGTTTATCCATGGCCATGAATACAAGTCCTTCAGCCGGTCATTCCTTCCTCAAACATTGTTCTACAATATTTGCAATAGGCATCATTTTAATTTTTAAATGCTTTGTTTTTTAATGCCTGAGGAACAATTTAATTAAATCGGTTTTTTCCATAATATGTAAAATATTGACACATCGTATATTATAATTTACTTTCGACTATACTAAGGCATGATTGGACTTGACCGTGACTTACTGTGTGTGACTTTGACTGTGACAAGGACTCATTTGACTGGAGAATAAAATATCGATGAAGAAATATGTCTTTGGTTCTTTGGCGAATATCCTCGTTCCGGATTCTATCGCGCAAAGTAACTCCGAGCATAGCTCTCTCCATTGCCCGTTGCGTGACTCTAAGTATCTAAGTATTCTAAATTCTAAAAGGCCAGCAGTTAAAGACTACGTTTCAGTTCCATATGTCATCACTGGCAACACACACTGGTCGTATACCCTTGTCTTCAGACACTGCGGGATTTTGGACGAGAAGATATTACGCAATTTCCCGAACGCTGCCCATCCGAGGATATCCGCCAAAGAACCAAAGTTACCGACATAGCTCGCAACATTTGCAAGTTGAAGTGGCAATGGGCAGGCCACATCGCTCGAAGAACTGACAACCGATGGAGAAGAAAGGTTCTTGAGTGGCAACCGCGAACCGGAAGACGCAGCGTAGGAAGGCCACCCACTAGGTGGACCGACGACATTGTAAAAGTCGCGGGAAACCGGTGGATGCAAATGGCAGGTTGTCGTACAGTGTGGCGGTCTAAGGGGGAGGCCTTCGTTCAGCAGTGGACGTCTCCGGGCTGATGATGATGATGATGAAGAAATATGTACGTGCTTGAAGGACTTGTATCTATGGCCAGGAATAACTAAAAACCAAAGCCGGCGCTCGCGTCTCGGTGTCAAATATAACGTGCGTGCATAATTAGTAGTATTTTACATTCTCTTTGGTGCGTGCTGTGACGGAAAAAAGCGAAGCAGTATTGCAATATAATTCAAGGAAAAAAATGTTTTGCTTTTAACTCAGCTATTTTCATGAATAATACTCTACTGCTTCAAAATAAGATATAATTCCTCTATTTTTATGGCGTGGTGTTGGGCTACTCCCAGCGCAAAACTCCTTACAAAAAAGAACACCTCCTTTAGTCCTTAATGAATCGAGCCCGCGTTTTCTTACTCAATAAAATTATGTCACAATTCATTTCAAATTCAATCACTAACCTGCAAGTCAATTTAACGTCCTCTTTTTCTCTCAAAAATATTTCATGATACGGAGGTCCATCAAGTTTTGGTGCTCCTGTAAAAACAGTATAATTTTATCTAGTTTCTCAACCAAAACACTGTTTTAAAATGCCACGGTTGTTCATTGTTTCTCAGCCATTTTTAAGTTTTACTTCATTTTTTTATACAACATTTTTATACAAATTGAGACAAATATTTTTTTTCACAGAAAACTTACTAGCAGAAAGAGTAATTCTTGCGGATTGAACATAAAACCTGTCGCGATGTTTGACTTGACATCGGTATTTTCCACCCAATTGTCGCGTCATGTATTTTATAGTTAATGTGGAATTGTCTGGAGATAACACAATTTTGCCAAGTTTTTCTAAAGCTGTTTTCTGCTTATCAAGTAACCAAAATATTTTAGCTGGTGGGAAAGCCTTGACTTTACAATGTAGAACCCCTTTAGCTCCGTAGTCTAAGGCTACATCTGGAAAACAAAATTATCAATTAGCGTCTAGTGAATTTAGTTGGTGGTAGCCTATCGGAAGAATACGCGCTGCCCTCGACTCGAGATTATGGGTTTGATCCTTGGTTCCGAACGCCGATTACTTTTACTATATACGTACCGACACAATTACATCGATATGAATATACCTTGAAGGATATAGCTCTGGCTGGGTATATAATCAAAGGAATATACATATTTTTAATCACATGTTTCAGAAACGCTACCGAAAAACTAAGTCAACAAACAGACCATCGAATTTATTTGTGGCAAGAAACCCACAGCCCAATGCATTGCCCCAGGCTATACCGAGCCATGGCCCACCTGGAAACCCCTGAACCGATTGCATTTCCAGGTAGGCAAAAGTCGGGATAATATTGGAAAAATCGGGTTATATCAGAGAAACCGACACCCAATGCCTCTGTGGTGTGTGGTGTGCCCGCAGACGATGTCACACCTGCTGGCCTGTGCGGCGTGCCTTGCAACCTACTCCCTTAACGACCATAAAGCCACGGATAGTGACATAGAGGTGTCCGAGTTCTGGTCGAAACACTTGATATAGGTACCTACAAAAACGAAACATCGACTCGGAAAGATGAAGAAGAAACTTGACCCCTGCCTTGATTATCCTGAAGTGACAGTGCAAACCGCGGTGGAACGGTATTTAATGGGAACATGCAATATCCGTATCGAATATCGCGTATTCTATTAGCATGGGACATTTCGAACCTTTACATGAATTGGGTGGATATAAAAAATATTATATAACTGTAGCAATAGAATCGCCCTTTTCGCAACATCGTTTATCTATATTATTATATTACTTCTTACAGAAGTGAGTAAAGAGAAAAATACCGCAATAGTAGTTCGTTTCGTCCTTATGTCTTTTATTTTATCTACGTCACGTCTATGTGTCTGTCAGTCAGTCTATCTATTTTATACCTGTGGAGTACAAAAGTGACGGAACCATTCACTGTCTATGATGCAACCATGTGATATATCTGAGTTTAAGGACCACTCTTCGCACGTAAGTCATTGGGCTATAGATGCTCTATATAGATATATTTTTAATTCTTTCTAAAAATTTTAGATAAGAAGAAAGAAAAATAACAAAACACGTCTATTTTTACACATCACAACAGTTTTTTTTTTTTTTTTTAATTTAGCACAAAAATGTACTCACTTGTAAATAATATAGTTTGTCACGAGCACGCTCTTAGTTTTGAAAAAATATTTATATATGCTTGTAATAAATTAAAAATGGGTCTGAAATCTCAAAAATCGAATCTTGACATGGACGAATCTGCGTAACTGCCATATTTTTGCTCCGCTAAATGTAGCCCTAACTCATTCAGCTTTAGAATAATGATTGATCGCAGTAAAAAATGTGCTTGACACATGGATATGCGCGGCCTTAATGACTTACCTGTTATGTTGCAGCGACTATAATAACACTTACTGATCACGTAGCTAAGTCCAAATAATACATTAAATATTCAAAACAATAGACACATTAAATTACACATTACAATTGCAAATGTCCCATCAAGTAGGCGCCTGTCGGCGAAACTCTGATGATAGACATACAACACACCTTCAATTTATAGCTTACCGATTTAGTATATATAAAAATACATCATAAAATATGTATATTTCGAAAATCTTATGCCGTTCAATGTTTGCCGTTTACACATAAAAATCTCAGACACTTTTACTGACTCATCTATGAGTTTTTTTTTTAATTGCTTATTAGCTCCACAAACTGTGGGTCAACCTTTTATCAGCTTTAGAAACTTTTATAATAATTCTAAAATTATAATAATAATAAAACATTACATTGATTATATACCCAGCCAGAGAGCTAGATCCTCCAAGACCCCTACTCCATAAGTCAGAATGTTTACTTACCTTTTGGTCCCTGAAACTCAATATATGGTTCTGGTTTAACTTCAATTTGAAGTTTCTTACTGTCTGTCCCTAGTCTATTCACAGCGTAACACTCAAGAGTTTTATTTTTCTTTAAATGTATTAATTCTACTACTCTGTAGAAATTATATGGAGGTGTTTGACCTAATAGCTGAAACACAAAATGAAATACGTATTAATAATAATAATAAATATCGGTGGACATTCACTCATAAGCCAAAAGACGTCCACTGCTGGACGAAGGCCTCTCCCTTAATAGGGAGGTGTTTCCATAATCCCCACGCTTGGCAGGCGGCTTGGGGATCGCAGAATGCTCACCACCGTTAACCAAGAGGACGCTGCTGCCCGTCCTCCGGTGGTTCTGGATGCAGTTTAAGGACATACCCAGGTCCAAGTACGGTGGACATTCACACCGCGCCATTTAGCCCCAAACTAAGCAAAGCTTGTAATATGGAACATTTTTGTTGATAATACATACTTATAATACATAATACACCCAGACACAGAACAAACATCTATGTTCGTCACATAAATGTTTGCCCTGGGTGGGGATCGAACCCACGCCGTCCAACTCTGAAGGCATACTTACTACCAACTGAGCCAACGATATATATGTACTGTGTATATTAAGGTCTTTGCAACTGAGCTATGTCAGTCAATATATTTTATATTATGGTTTATTGCATAAAACAGAACAAAAATTCGATTAAATCCTAACACAAATACTTAAATTCAAAATAAGTAGGTATCATAAGTTATAGCAAAATAATATATACGAATCCATCATTAGCCCACTGGTAGACAAAGGTCTTTCTCAAGGCACGCAGCTAAGCCCTTCCAGGCCGTTTCCAGGCACTGGTGTCTTTCCTTACATAATTCCTCTTTTGAGGCTCACGGTATCCACATACCATGAACCCAATGTCTAAAACTGGCAATTTCTCCCAAATATTATATTGTTTTTTTTTTGGACAGGGATTTAGGGAGTTTTGGGGAAAAATCGAACTTAATGTGGTAATCCTTTTGTTTATGTTTTTTTGGTCTCTAACTGAAAAAATATTCTATTATTTTGTCTGAGTGAGAATGGTGATTACCTATCCAATGCTAAGTGCAGCGAAAACCTGTAAAAGTAGAGCTTCGGCTTCATATTAGGGTTTTTTTTTTGATTATGGTCATTCTCCCTAAACCAAGGAATTTAAATATTTGTTTAGGAAATTTTAGGGATAATTTAAAAAAAGCTAGGGAAAAACCAAAATTGAAAGTGGAAACACTGGAACCTACTTACTTCTGGAACGTTATATTTAAAACTAGAATAATAATTAATAAGCAACTCAATACAATGATATTTAGGTGTCAGTTTTAGTTAGGCTTATTCATCAATAGTCAATCAATGTTAGCCGAAATTAGTAATTAGTCATGGTCAATCTTATTAAGATTAATTCCGTTTACTTCAGCGATCACTTCACTGATCATCATCGAGCGGTCTCTTTAAACACCATAATTTTAATCGTATTAGCATAGTTTATACGTGTATGGAAGTTTGTTTCCCTTAAAGATATTTTTACGATCTCATAAGTTTAAGAGATTATAAATATATCTTTAGTGTATTTGAAGATTTTGGAGTGCCAGAGATTCATTGTAAGGCCACTTCCATATTTTTCGGTGTTGGCGGTGCCGTATCAGTGCTTACAAAATAATACACATACAAATGCCGATTTTCCCAAATAGATTCTATAAATGAGAAAATGGATGATGAGGAGATGTTTGAGATAGTTTGTGATACTATAGGTGCTGCTATAGGATCAGAATACGGATACAACTATAGTGAGTTGAAATAAAGCTTAAGATACAAGAAAAAATACATTTCGGAAAGAGGCTGTTTGGGGAACAGACACATTTTGAATGGTCATATGGGTTTAGGGGACATTTTAAGCTCCTGTGCCTAGAGTATCTGTTAATAGTTACTACTGTACTGGATTGTCAGTTTGTTAATAATATTAACATTTGACATTGCGACTAAAATATTACAGACATACAATCACAACGCTTACCGATGGTAGCTCCCTTCGGTCGTCCAAGTCTTTCCAAACGATTTCAGGCTCTGGATATCCCTCAACAGTGCAATTTAATAGAAGTTTCACATTATAATCCACAATTATCTTGGTTTCACTTTTTATGTTCACTTTTGGGGATTTCTCCTTAAACTTTTCTGTAGGATAATCATTTATGACAAGTCCGTTCTTCTAGTCATTCAAATCTTTTTGATTAGATACATACTTATTTATAACTATCAAACGTGGCTATCTAATACTATAAGAATCCCTGTCCTGACTTGAATGAATTACTGACTGACAGACAACGCACAGCCTAAAACGCTGGTCATACAGACTTAAAAATTTGGAGGGTGTATTCGTCTTGATGAGTAATGGTGTACTAAGAAGAGTTATTCGAAATTCAACCCCTAAGGTGGTAAAAAAGGGGTAAACTTTTGTATGAAAGTCCTATGTTTTTGAACTTTTAGTCATGTAAATTTGTATTTGGATAGTTCATTTAAAATAAAAATGCTGTATTTAATATTTTTTTGTATGCAAAGTTCTCAGTTTTGAAGCATAACTTCAAAAACAGATAGTAGATTTAAAAAAATAGTTCATTTAAAAAAACAAGGTTTTTAGGACAGAGATGACTTAAGGGGGGACTGAGGGGGGGAATTGAGGGATCATTTAAAGTGGTTAATATGGAGAGTTAGTAATTAACCCATCGGTATGGAAGATATGAGTATTTGGGAGCGGGCCAAATTTCTTCCGTACGCAGACGAAGTCGCGGGGGACCTCTAGTATGTTTATAATAATTTTAATTAACATCTCTCACCTGTTTCTAGTACTAAGTTTCCAAATCTTGTTATACTTTCTCGCTTTGAATTGATAACTCCTTTCACCTAAAATGGTGAATTAAAAAGAATAGTATAATATTGTTGAGTTGGAATAACATCTCATAACATTTGTTAATTGGTTATATGTCTTTTGAGATTATTTCTGCTGAATAGTTCTAGAATAACAATTAAAATAAGCAATATTATTGTAGAAGCAGATGTAGGTACTTACAGCAATCCGAAATTTTGTTGACGGTGAATCAAAAAGCTCTGTTACGTATAACTTCTGTGTGTCATTTATTTGTGTAAGTGGCAGTTCTAGTAAATTATGATAATTCGGATCTAGCAATTTTACAGATAACAGCGTAACATCCTCACCAAATAACTTAATGAATAGGTAATTTTTTGTTGCTGAAAATAATTAATTAAACATATTTGTATGTACAAATAAAAATCTACACACAGAGACTCATAGAAGACTCACATACGCACATCCATAACACATTTACATATTCATAGATGCATAGATGGTTTTAAAGGCATTCCTTTAATAAAATTAAAGCCTGCAGTTAATATAATAAATTATATTAAGCAATTTAAATTTCAATTGAAATTTATTTATTATACGTTTATTTATTCATTTTAAGTAATTATAGAGATCCAAATCCGAATATACCAAGTCTTTGAAAGGATCTTTCCACACAATTATTGTGGTCTACGATAGACGCGCTTAGTCTAAATTTTAATTGCTTATTTAATGTGAATAGGATAAACCTATAAATAATTTTAAAATAACACCTGCGCCAGTTAAAATTATATGGCTTTTTCATATATTATAGTCTTATTTATATATATCTTAGTATATTTATTAGTCATAGATATGAACTATCGTCAATGGAATTAGTTTACCTGAAAATGGACTGAAAACAGTATCGTCCAGAGACGTCTCCATTTTAGTAGAGAACCCATGACGAAACCTCACGTCTGATCCAGCTGTGACCACGACGTAAGATGCTACGTCAGAACTGAAATCTACTTTGTACATACCAGGAGTAGATTCACTGACTTTTAAAATCTGTAACATAGGTTATTCCTTGCGTTCACATGTACGAAAGGAGTCTCTTACATCTAAACTCTACTTGGTAACATTCCTGCCATAGATCCACAACGTTCTAAAATCTGTAAAATATCTTAGAATGTCGCAAGCGCTTGCTTAGTGTGATTATAAGTTAAAATGACACTAGCCATGTCTCTTCACTCTGTCTCCCCGTGCTAGTGAGGTAAGTATGCAGGCGTATTTTTTCTGGATAACAATATACATTTTACAACTACTTCAATGAAGTTCCACAGGCAAAATTTTTAGCAGACGGCACCAGCAGCAGTTCGGATGTGGCAAAAAGTTTCTTATTTCTATCTGCTTTTGATGAGCGTAGTCGATTATCTAGTCCAAGGAACATTACTGGGTACTGTGCCTTATTTTAAGAATCTATGCAGATGTTGACGGTCTGAAAATAGATTTGTATGTTAGTTTTTTTACATTTTATGTTGGAAAGAGCTTTAATTTGCAAGGCAAGGATTGCTGTAAAACCAGTATATGCAGATTCAAAAACATAATTAAAAACAATAAAAAAATTATGAGATTGACAGTTGATTATGGTTGCTTCGACCACTGAAGAGAGAACCTAAGAGTAGGGCCTTCGCTTTTCTGTGGCTTCGACGATGCGCCAACTATTGGAAAAAATCGAAATGTGGATCCCCATTGATTTTATAATAATTATTGTCTGTACTTGCAAGAGATGGTGACATGACGGTGCACAAAAATGGTGGTTGCATTTTTGTCGTCGTTATTTTCTGTTATCAGACGTGAAAACTGAATATCCTTAATTAATAATTATTACCTACCCTTATATTCAGCGGGATCCTAAAATAAACTCACAAATGAAACTCACCATCGAATTTATCAAAGTAATAAGTGACAACGCAGTGGTGGCTTGTACTTTTTTGTTACTCAGGGCTCTGGGTTCTACTGCGATGATCATGGACAGAATTATTTTTTTAACGTCAAGAAAGTGTTGTTCTCATTACTAGTTTTACCAAGGCACCGAGGCAGTTACCGTAATGTAAAGTAGTACTCCTTGTAATGAGCCTAGGTGACTACACATAACTAGAGCAGACTGATGTATAATTATAGACCGTTTTTAAGTTTGTTATGCTACTCGTCAATTATGAATCGCTTTTGACAGCTCATGCAAAGTTGACGACATAATATTGTAAAGCGTCTAGCAAATTATATCCCATACCAATAAATACGTTTGATCTAGCATTTACCTGTCTACAGTGTTATTTCGACAGTTGACATTATGTAAAGAGGCAATAGTAGACAACACAAATTTATTTGTATGGGACATAATTTACTAGACGCTTTACAATGTTTTGTTGTTTACTTTTCATGAACTGTCAAAAAGCAATTCATATAATGGACAGAGCATGATGTATTCATATGGGTATAATGTTTTGACCACGTCTCGCCAGATGTTAAGTGACGGTGTGGTAAAAAACGGTAAACCCATCTACTTCCCAACATAAGGGAGGTAGCTAGCCAGTAGCCAGCCAAGTAATAGAAAGTACCTTACCACCTTGTCTACGCATTGGTAAGGCAAGGACAAGCGTGAACCCATTCATCATCAATAAACGTTCGCCTGGTGGTAAGCGTCACGCCTGCCCATAACAGTAGCAGTGCCAGAAATGTGAACTTGCGAATACAATCCTGCGCCGCAGTGTACTGTAAGTACTGTGCTTGTCACCCTGAGATATTAGATGTTAAATCTCTGCATACCCAGTAATTTCTCTGGTAACATTGCCCTTTAAACCGAAACACAGAATGCATGCACACTACTGCTTGGCGGTTGAATAACTGGCAAAGGTGTGATACTGCCCCAGGAGTTTGGTTTACATTATTATGAGTGTTTTTTTTAACAATTTTTAATCAGATTTTTCTGCTGCGGGCAGCATCTTCTCTGTTGAAGATGGTGACAATTTTTCGATCCCAAGCCGCCTGCCAAGTGTGGGGATTATGGCAAAACCAAGGGGGAGGGAGACCTTAAGGGGGAGGCCTTCATCCAGCAGTGGACGCCTTCTGGCTGACGATGAGTGATTTTTTCTTACTTACTTTTTTTAACTTTTCTTAACTTACCAATATGTCCCCCATTCTCACAAGAGCGTCTTCATCTATCGTATCATCATCAGGTCCATATATAGTGGCTTCGATATAAGCCGAGTTTGTCTTGACAGCTGCTGTTATTGATACTGTCAGATCTTTGGTTTTGGAGTCAGACTCAATCTAAGTAAAAAAAAAAAATTATTAAAATTATTTTGTTTTATTTATACGAATTTCCATTTTTTTTTTAATTTAATTAAATAAAACAAAATGTTTCAAAACCACAACAGTTTTTATAATAAAATTAAAATTATCTTTCATTAAGTAAGTACAATTTATTTATATCTATTTACTTTACTTTTTTTAAAGTGGAATTTACAACTGAGCGCTACAGTGGATCAGATGACACTTTAAATTGTTGGTTCCAGTTGCTTGTCCTATGTTTCCCTCGGGCGACATATTAACTAGATTCAGCCACTCTCACTCTATACGAATTTACATAGGTTTTTTTTTTGCCAAAAGATTTTAACAGTGTTTAAGCAATTTTCAACCGACTTCAAAAAAGGAGGTCGTCAATTCTACCGTACTTTTTTTTTATATTACGCGATTACTGCTCCAATTATGAACTGATTTTGATGATTCTTTTTTGGTTTGGTAGGTAATTTCGGTTCGGTTCGGTTTCGGTTAAAATCGGTTCAGTAACTCAAAATTAAATTAACAAATCAAAATTACTACAAAATATGAGATGTCATCCAGGTATTCGAAGTTGAAGTCGGTTGTATTTTTTTTAAAAGCGTATTATAAGTCTAAAAATGTCTCCGACTTGTGTCGGAGTAAGGAACAAAAATCAAGCCAGAACGTCTATTTACAATTAAAGAAAAGGTAAAGTAAGATAATGTACCCGGTTAACATAACTGGATTATAATGACATGTGATACAATACTTATTGGGTATATTATGGATAGTAAGCGTAGGAATGCTAATAATGGTATAATCTATCTATATACAATGTGTAACAAAAAGGTTCAACAATACGGAAGGGTATGTATGTATTCATCATTATGAACAACTTTCACTATGGGGCCAACCCTGTAATCGCGGAAAAAAATCAGCTCTTTCATACAAAATGTTCATTGACCTTGGATAAAATGTATGGAGCAGCTGATATTTTCTTCACGATTTCAGGGTTGGCCCCATGGTGAAAGTTGTTTATAATGGTGAGTACATACTATATATTTCGTATTGTTGAACCTTTTTGTTACACATTGTATATAAAACCAAGTCCCTTTTTCTTAGCAATCATCGCCCAGGCTACACCGCTTATTGTAGGTATGTCAAATTTGGACCCAATATTCTTCAAAGGGTCTAGGTGTACAATAAGAACGGATTTTTCAAAATTCAACCTCTAATGGGGTGAAAGTTTTTAAGTTTGTATAGAAACAAAACACACTTGATGAATGACACATTTTTGTTTTATTTATACGGGAATACTCGAGTTTAATTAAATCGGATACTCCGACTATAGTTTCGATCACATCGGGTGACTTTATTCAAAGAGTGAAATCAGAGAACGATCCCCAAGCCACCTGCCAAGCGTGGGGATAATGGCAATCCCTCCTTATTAACGGAGAAGCCTTCGTCCAGAGTAGACGTCTTCTGGCTGATGTGTGCTTGATTGAGTTACCCATACTTAGGCCATACATCAATAGTTATAGTTAGTTAGACCAAAATGCTTCGACAACACTACGGAAGCCAGAATGTGATCAAAATACAGAAAAAAACTGTGACAACTTACCTCAAATGTGTAATCTTTTTTACCAAGGGGATACTTCTTAGCAAATAAAATTATTCTACGTGACGTTATAGAATGTTTAACGTATGTTAGAATCTGAAAACACAAAAAAGAAAATTTTGAAGGATTCTAAGCTACAGTATGTAATAATAAGAAAGCGGTATTTATAGTTATTCATAATAGTAGTGCGGTAAGTTGGTTTTTGCAAACGAGAAGTCGAGGGCTTACCATAGTCACGAGTTTGTAGAAACCAATTCCGCACGAGTGTCATACAACATTTTACAACACATTTGCGAGAAAACAGATAACAGAAATACAACAGATAATGAAACAAACTTTATTATTTTGTTCATAAATATCGGTCGAAAAGTGGCAACTAAATACTTGACACTGGCAAATGCACAAAGTGCGATGCCATAATCCTCTTAGGAGGAAAGAAGTAGAAAATACTTTGTTATAAAGTTCGTCTTCATTAAAACGTTTCTAATATGAGTGTATTTTCGTGTTGTTTCCAAAACTCTGAAGAAACTTGTAGTAAGGTTGCCACGACTTTGCAAAGGCATGACTGGGCTTGACTGTGATTTAGTAACTATGACTTTGACTGTGACTTAGACTCATTCGACTTGAAAATTATCAAAAACTTGATACAAGTAAATACTTGACACGGGCAAATGCACAAAGTGCAACGCCATAATCCTCCTAGGAGGAAATATGAAATGGCGCCAATTAACAAATGGTGCTAGGTGCGCGTGGTGATAATTAGAATTACATCTTTTGTCTCATTTTCTACTTAGTATTAAAGTGAGACCTACCTCGGAGGAAAGATTTCCCTCTTGCAACAAAGGTATTGTGCAAAAGCGCTTCCAATGAGGTCGATCATTCAGATTATTTATTCTAGTACTTAATGTGAAACTCCTTAGTGGAATTCTATAAAAAAATATGGAAATTAAAAAAATACCGTAAAGTTTACGCACGGCGCTATACAACTGAGCGTCCGGTAAAATAGGTAGGTACTTAGCCGAGAGTACTTACTTTACCGCACGCTCCGTTGTATGGTGTTCAACTTTCGAACGATGTACAGGCTTCATAAATGCATTTTTCGAGCAAATCTGTTGTAAAATATTGTAACACGTTGCTATACCTAATTATATTTAAAACCAAAACTAGTAATAGGTACCTCATTATAAAGGCGATGTCATAAGTTTAAACAATAACTAGGCAGTACTGGAATGCGCATGAACTTGTGCACAAATCACTGCTATGCTATCTGCTTAGCAATGGCCGCCATATGGCTAGGAAGGGTACGCGCCGGATTTATTATTTGGATTCGCGTAAAAAAAGCCTGCCATAAAGTCTGCATCTAGCGAACGTCTTCTGACTAATGATGATTGAAATAGCTACGTAGTAACTATAGTCACCGCGTTACCAACTGAGTTGTGCGGCCATGATTTATGGCCGCACGACCCACAAGTACAAGCAAGACCCACAAGTGCGACCACAAGCAAGACCCACAAGTGCGAGCGAAATAGACATAGTGAATGATTTATGGCCGCACGACTCAATTGGTAACGCGGTGACTATAGTAACTTTATGTTTTGATCACAAGGTATTTATAATTCTAACAACTTGTTTAGCCCAAAAGGCGCTCCTAGCCTACAAAACGACTGTTAATAAGTTAACTTGTAACTTAAGCTAATTAACGCTGAGTTGTACAAATTTTATATTAATTATGACGATAAAGAACTTTAAAAATCAATCAAATCACTTAGTTGTTGTGTATATAGGTATTTTGAATAATGTTCAATAAAATTAGATAGGTGGATACCCTATTTATTTCCTCACGATAAAAAATGTGACCAGTGGTTATAGCTGTGCGTTGATTCCGAGAAAAACACTTGTTAAAATAAATAAATACTATAAAAACGTTAATCTACTGATTTATTGTTTTATGATTTGCTTCCAGCCTTGGAGGATTTAGCTCCTGGGTACTTAAATCACTGCATCTAGCAACTGATTATTATCGTTTATGACAGAACACACTACGGCCTTGATTCAGGCCATAGGGAGTTTATTTCAAATGATTTAATTTAACTAGTTACTGAGAGACTTAAAGAATCCACACGTGACCAAAATGCTGGCCTTTATTTGGGCCAGAAAATTAGCCTCGCAATCCAGCGGGGCAACGTGGCCAGCATTTTGGGCACATTACCCGAAATAAGAGACCGTTTAAACTATCTATAGGTAATTTGCTACCTATAGATACTTTAAATGGTCTCTTTTATCGATTATATTTTTTATTTATTTTAGTTTAGTTTTAATTAGGTAGTTTAACTGTTTTAATTTATACTTCAATAAATACCTACAGGACTAAGTAGTTATTAGGTAGACATGTTATAGTTATACCGTCGCGTCTTGTCCAATTTAGATTATTTATTAGTTTGGTTGGGCACAACGATTGCGTGGAACTGGAATTGTGTGGCCTGGTAGCCTATCTGAACTAGTTACTAAAAAAACAAATTTGAAATAATAAATTTCAGACCGGTACTTAGTAGACTCGGATAAATTTCCGCCAAAAAAAATAAAAATAAACTATATCTATTTCTCTATCTTTATCTATATATAAATAGAGTGTGTAAGCGTTATTGTATTGTAGCGGTTTCAAGTTTATTTACTATTGAATGGAATTATAGGGCTGATGAGACGCGCCATCAAAATGTCCCTAAATAATTAGAGAGCCAATCCAGTGCGTATCTTATTCTTATTTGACTAGTCTTGCACTGACGTCCCTCTTGGGGTATATTGTGCCCACTGAAGAGAGAAGTGAATAGAACGGAAATGTGACGGGCCGCGCTAGCCAACATTAAATCTATTTAGACATTCTTCCAATATATGTACATGTTATTAAACTAAGAATACTCAAAAAGACAATTTAAATAGACGCGTAGGAAACCAAACCACATTGCATCGTAATTAGATTAATTTTAATTGTTGCAAAATGGCATTTCGAGCGTTTTACTTCAAATGCGCGAACAATAATTGTCATTTTTTCGTTGTAGTTTCTATGCAATTTTGTGTGAAACTGGCGACAGCGGTTTTTCATACAATTGCTTTACAATATTGTTTTGACAGCCGTTCTACCTAAGAAGTAGGGCTTTCACTTTTCTGTGATTGTGTATTTCCCCCGCCAGCGTCTACCCGAGCCAACCCAGCTCCTTGAAGTAACGGAGCAAAGCTCTGGGCCTTGGCTTCGTAGCTATACAGTCGGTTAAAATGGTTCAACAATACTAAGGATATGTATGGACTTATCATTATGAACAACTTTTACCATGGGGCCAAAACTGAATTCACGTCAAAAAAAACAGCTGTTCCATACAAAAAGTTCATTGAGGTTGGACAACATGTAGGGAACAGCTGTATTTTTTTTCAGGGGTTGTTTTGTTTTGTATATAGTTCTTAATTTTATCTTAAGTTGTTTTAAATATATTTTTCACCCCAATGTAAATAAATTCGATAGTATATTTATTAGTGAAATCTATAATCTTATAAGTATATTTTATATCAATTACCTTATTTATATCTGGCACAAGCACAGTATTGAACACTTGCCCAGAAGTCGCTTCCGCAAGTTTCGGGTACACAGCATAATCTTCGGAAAGTTCAGTTCGATCGCAACATGAACCAGTTAGAATAAATACCACCTGAAAAGATTTCCTATATTTTTTTATACATCCAATATCATCATCAGCCCAGAAATATTCACAGCTGAACAAAAGCCTCCCCCTTAGACCGCCACTCTGTAAAACAACGTCCAAAGGTGCCATTTGCATCCACCGCTTGCCCGCGACTCACAATGTCGTCAGCCGGTATTTATGGGAGCCTACCTACGCTGCGTTTTCCAGCTAGTGGTCGCCACTCAAGAATTTTTCTTAGCCATCTTGTTTTGATTTTGGTTCTTTGGCGAACATACTCGTTTAGGATTTTATCGCGTAAAGAAACTCCGAGCAACGCTCTTTCTAATTCCCGTAGTGTGATTTTGAGTTTCTCCAAAAGGCTCGCTTTAATTTTGAAAAAGATTATCTTAGCAGGTACATAGTACACACTTATGCATCAAGAACAATACACCCTCTAAATTTCAAGCAGTGGCTTAGGCTGTGCGTTGTCTGTGAGTAAGACAACACTTTGATTCTTATAGTAGGTATTTAGTAGAAGATAGATAGATTACTCGCTAATGTTCGCATCCTTTGGCATCGCTGATTTATGGCTCAAAACCACCCACTATTGAACTACTTAGAAAATGAATTCCTTGTTAGGAATTCATTTTCTAAGTTTTTTTTTTTTTCTAAGCCCTTCTCAATGCTCATCATAAGTTACACAAGGAACTCCACTCCTGTGCACTAGATCAACTGGTTGGCCGCAATTACTGTGCTTATTCTTACTTGCTTAGTTTAGATAGTAAAGCAGTTGTTACGTACCTGACATTCTTTTTTCTGTGCAATCTTTTTCACTTCCTCAAATTTATCGAAGTCTTTGGCACTCGCGTCTGTGAAGACATATATGTAAGAGCCAGGTAGACTTGCATCCAGTGCTTTTTTCATGCCTTTCATAGCCAATTCAGCGCAATCTGCTCCATCTTCTAATTTTATTGATTGTAGTTCTTTTTTAAATTCCTCACGCTCTGTAGTAACCAACACGTCGCTCACATCTGCTCGAAAAACACATCAGATAATTATAAAAAATATCGTTGTCATTTTATCCGACTCTAAAGAGTAAAAGCTTAATATATTCGGATTTGGATTATGTTCTCGAATATATATTCGACAGCTGAATCCTCCAAGGAATATTCGAAAACTTGAGAACATTTAGGTATAAAAGTAAGTAAGTTCGTATAGGCTGAGCGTCAGAGATAATGTGCCGCCCGGAGGCCTCTGACATGGCTGACGGTTGTTGTTATAGAAACTAGAACAAACAACCGGGACCAACAATTTAACGTGTCGTCCGACCCACGGTATTGCTCAGAGATAAATGCCACTCACGGTCACCCATCCGAAGACTGACCAGACCGTCCGTTGCTTAACATCGGTGATCGTTTAGAATCACATAGACAAGCTACGCCACGAGCGCTATGCTATTTAGGTATAATAATAATTATGAAGTGTATCATAGGTATTTCCGCTGGGTATCTTAATGCATAGCTTTAGAATTATCCCAGGTATGGCTGGAACTTCTGTAGGTTAATTGGCAAAGCAGTAGGGGAGGAAACTCGGTAGATTGCTCGTGTACAGGTTCAAGACCTGACAGGCGTCTTAATTTTCATACTGTCTCTTGGAGGATTTAGCGCTTCTGCTTAATCACTGCACTGTCTAAGCAATTCATAGAGGTATAGTTCCTACCTCTATGATGCAATTATAACATTTAGACACTTGTTTGTATACCGAATTACGTGCTCCTCACTTAGCGAAGGAATATTTTAATGTAGTCTTCATTGGCCCGTTTCCATCTATAAGAAATGATTTATGTAGCATCCAAAGTGCATCTAAGCTCGTGACTAAATAAGCCTATCCGGGAGCCTAAGATGTGGTTATATTTTTTGCAGATGTATTGTGACGAGAACGGCAGCTGGTTGTTACCACAAACGTGTCTTTTCACGCGTATTTGAGCTAATAAGAGAGCTAATGCATCAATCTAGGCGTCAATCCTGGATAGATATGCCGCCCCAGTAATTTTTCTCCAGCGATTGATTTCAAGGTAGCCTCACAAGAATTCTATAAGTTTTGGTTCAGTAGATTCAGTTTTAATAGTATACATTTTAGCAAATATACATCGTAGTAAATGTAGCACTGTACAATTTGCTTAAGGCAGAAATAAACAATTTAACCATACTAATTTGTATCGACAAAATGAGAAGATAAGATTACCCATATTACTTACTTGGATCTGCAAACGACACCAAAACATAGTTCGTAATCGGAGATTTAGGAGAACTGGTAACTGTATCAAATATAGCGTTAACTTCTGACTTCACTACGTCAATAACAGGACCCATCGACAACGTTTTGTCAATCACAAAAACTATACTACTTTTCGGATCAGGTTCATCACATAAAACTTTTAAACTCAGGAACAACACAGTACATAATACAATAGGAGAATTTAAAAACATATTGTTGACTTGTTATTCAATAAAACTATTCTTTATCTATATCTGAATGTAAATTATTCCAGTCATTACAAAAAAAAACACTACACTACTCACTAAAACACACGTTTACTTTCATCACTAGTTAACAAGCCTAGATGCCGAACTATTCATTGAGTAACAATGTACCTAATGAGGATAATAACCAATGGACAACAGTATCTTTCAAGGTATGCGTCTCTTATCTCTATTATAATTGCAAATAATGTCAGCAAACAAATTCATTTGAAAATGTATGCGAGACTAAAAGAGTCTTTAGTTTTATTTTATATTGTTATAGTGTTCATCCCCCCTTATTCACAAATTCAAATGTATTAAAGAGTTTTAAATTCAAATCACATTCCAGAATGATTTATGTTTTAGTACCACGTTGATAGACGTTTTATAATTTGAACCTACTTGAACCGACTACATACACAAACTGCTATTATGCATCCTTGCCATATTTACAGAGGCTGATATACAGGCGAAAAGCCAGTGGTATGAGTATCCGAACATAAACTCCAAAGAGGTAATTGGTACGGTCCTGGGTTTGAAGCCACGACCTCACGATTACAAGTCAAGTGGTCTCCTGATTAGGCTACCATGGCAAAGTTTAGGCTACCACGGCTTTTACGGAGCATGCTTACCAAAGATAAATCCTTTTAGACAGTACTTAAAGACAACCATGTTATACGTTTTTAGGAACCAGACGGCAGAGAGTTTCATATCCTAGTTGTATGTATAAAAAATTGGAATCAAAACGCTTTGTATGTACGTAGGGAAGATTCGCCATGTATGCACAATTTTGGGACTAGACGTCGATATGCCCTCGTACCACAACAAACTATTCAAATACTCTTTCTATCTGTAGGTCATTGATCTACTATCTAAAGAGTCACAAGAAAACAATCAAAAACCGTCCGAGCGCCGTTGTACATACCTAAGTACACTATATTGTTCACAATGTCAATTTGCTCGAATTTAGACGTTATGTCGCTTGTATAGTGTTCATTGTTAATTTGTACATTGTGTGCCATCGTAACTCACTCAAGGTTATGTGTACAAAGGAATAAGATAGCAATGAAGGCGCTATTTGAAGTAAAATAAATAAATATTTAGAATATTTAACAACTTTTTGAAAAAATATTTAAATCTTATGAAGTAATTTTCTTGTAACCATGTTAATTTAGTGTAACGTTGCCTTATTTACTGTTCAATGATTGCTCTGTTCCAACCCTTTAAATGACTTAGGTATATTATAATGACAAACAATAATAGCGAATACATCAGTCACCTTCCCTTTGCCGATAATGTAGTCATCATGGCTGAGTCCCTTAAGGACCTCAATGCTAACCTCAGCGATCTCAGTAAAGTTTCCCAGCAGGTGGGTCTTGAAATGAACATGGACAAGACAAAGATCAGGTCCAATATCCATACTGTGCTATTGCTGAACTAATGCTAATAGAGGTATGATTCTTAGGTAGGAAGATTTTAAACCATACCACTTTGCTTTAAAAAGTCAAAATCTACCTCTGAGGGTATATACGCTTTTCTGGATATAGGACGGCAGACTCTTTTTTCCTTCCGTAGTCCTCTATTAAATGCGATTGTGTCTTTCCATCTTCTTCTAGGTCGGCCTTGCAGCCATTTAATCTATTTATATTTATTTTATTTTATAAGCACACTGTACAAATTACAATTATTAATAAATTATGATAACAGCATAAAGAGTCCAGCAGCGCGAGTACTGTTCTTGACGATCGTTATATTTGACATTTAAATCGTATATTTGACATTTAAATCGGTATAATTCGATAAAATTCGGTATATATTCACAAATTCGTAGTAAGTCTGCTTACCGACACGTCAAATTTAGCGACATAGAACGGTACTCGCTCAGCTGAGTCCAGCGTAAGACCTGCAGCGCGAGTATACTTAGACGAGTTAGTTGACCTGGGTATGTCCTTAAACTGCAACTAGACCCACCGGAAGACGGGCAGCAGCGTCCTCTTGGTGACTATTCTGCGTTCCCCAAGCCGCCTGCCAAGCGTGGGGATTATGGCATCAACCCTCTATTAAGGGGGAGGTTTTCGTCCAGCAGTGGACGTTTTATGGCTGACGACGAAATGTCAAATATACGATTTAAATGTCAAATATAAAGATCGTCAAGAACGGTACTGGCGCTGCAGGATTGCAATTCAAAATATGACGAGTACATACAAAACCGTATTTATCATCTTAAGTAAAAGGTTAGCCAAAGTAAAGAGCTTTAAACTAAGTTAACGGAAGTTTTAGTTCTAGGCCGGAAAGTTCTAATCAGTTAGCATCTTTTTATAGGGCAAATTCTGTACATCAAAACAAACAACTTTTACTATGTGGCCAACATTGAAATCACGAAAAAAATATCAGCTGTTCCTTATAAAAAGTTCATCGACCTTGGGCTCTACCTAAGAAGTAGAGCTTTCTCTTTTCTGTGGGTCAGCCTCTTTCTATTGATGACATTATCCCTCTTTTCTCAATCTGCTGCCTATAGTTTTTTTAAATGTCTTCTAAGATAGCTTTGGAAAGTTTATTGATGTTATATTGTTGCTATAAATATTTTAAAGCATTACAAACCCGATGAAAGTCTAGAGACAATACCAGTTGGCAGCGTACCTACCCAGCATGCAACAATTCTTTGGATTGTCTCTAGACTTTTTTCAGTCTAGATACAATTCTATTGTTTTTGTGTAATAGGTTATTATAAGTACCTAGTTTGAGTAGTTCTAACTTAAAACTATTATTTTCCTTTATTTCCATTCCATGAATACTATAATAACTCTAGGCCTCAATTTTTTTTTAATACTTATTTGCGACTCTTACTTAATATTGAATCCTCTTTGGTTGTGACTAATTTCAAAAAAGATTCAATACCACTATAGCTTTGTGCCTACGTAATTATAACGTCTCGTATAACATACGGCCTTACCTAAAATAATCTCGTTAGTCAATGCTTAAGCAGCTCTCAGGTGAGAGGTTCTTAAATCGTTTGTCTATGGTTTCCTTTTCTTCACCTAAAATCCTTGACTAGCCATAGTTTAATTGAAACAAAGATGACCGAACCACAGAGCAACGAAATTTGAAACTTCGACACAGACTATAACCAAACTGATGAACGGAAGGAGGGAACTGAAGGTGTATTGCAGCCTTAGTCGAATTTTTTCATCTGTTTTTACTGTGAAAATGTCAGATTGCTGTTAGTTCTGTTGTCAGTGTCAGATACGATCAACAAGTTTTTAAAATTATGATTACTTTTGTATTTTTATTTCAAAATAAAGGGTATATTTACCTAGTTTCGAGAAAGAAGAAGTTTATAAACATTAATATCAGCACGCTCCATCAATTGGATTGAACAAGGTTTACTTTTATTATTGTGTGGAAACTGACTAAGAATATTTACGCTTAGTTTGCTTGAGCAAGCCGATGTTATAGAAAACAGGGACACTAGCACGAAAGCATGTAATTAAAGCTGCCTGGACCTGGGTGTCCTAAAAGTGCACCCAGAAACAACGGAGGACGGGCAGCAACATCCTCTCGGTTAACTGTGGTGAGCATTCTGCGGTCCCCACGCCGACTGCTAAGCGTTGTGATTATGGCAACCCGCCCTTATCCTAATCTATCAGCCGTTACAGCATAATGTGTTAAGTAACCCATATTTTCACTATTTCAGCTGGAACCCACTCAGACGCTGGTAGCTATGCTAACCCATAATTTGCCAAAAGTTTCCTTGACAAGGCTTGCTCATGTCCTGCCTGAGATGTCTCAATCAGCAAGGGAAAAAACTGGTCCTTCTCTTCCAAAAAAGAAATTGAACAGCAAGACCAACCGATATGTTACTGTGCTGTAATGAAACCCATGAGCACCAGTTATTGCTCCTTGCAAAAACTTCAAGAGAAAAAGCCCTGCTCCATGAGGAAGAAATACACAAAAAAAAATATAGTGATGTCTTTAGTTATAGGAGGAATATTTAAAAATAAAAATAAATAATATAAAATAAGTAATAATGTTTAAAACATTTGTTTTATTGAATGTTACTATAAATTGTTTTCAATAAAATATTTCTATCCATTTCCATGGCGTTATCCACAATATCATCACCAGTTTCTTCTTCAAGTGCTACTTCAAGCGCTGCATCTGAAAACAATAAAAATTTGTTTATGAGGCAGAGCAGATAGGGCAAATGTATTTTTTCCGTTTTAGAACTCTGGAATGTCACATAATTGAAAACGGATAATTCTGACTAATTCTTTCTTTGCTAACCTAACAAGAAAATGCCTGCTGTGTACAATACAATGATAATATACGTAAAGGTCTAAAAGTATTTGTGCCCCATATAATTATGATGCCTATAGCCTTTAATTGATCTCGCAATACAGTTCCGCAATGCAACTGCTTATTCTGTAAAAGAAAACATACCTTGTTCTACATTAAATGAAATTGCCAAGTTATGCAGTACAGCAGAAGTGATGATCGTGTTTTTGTATATGGTGATAGTTAAATCGTTGATCTTCTTTGGTGCTGGGCCTCAGTATTGGTGTGATTAGATGAGGGGTACATGGATAACCACTATCACTGATAAGCTTTCCAACAAACTCGTTGTGCTCAAACCTCTTCTTAATAGAGCTTTCTCTAAATATATTCTTGCACCATGTGACACAATATCATAGATTTTTTTATCTGCATCGCACACAACCTGTGAATGTTTTCAATATACATTAGAAACATCTATATATGGTTGTCTACTGGAAAAAATATGTATTCTCAAGATCATATGAAAGTACTGAACTGTTGATGTGGCATTTCTGCTAACCTACCTTATTTTGATAAGCGTGCAGTCGATACCTCTAAGGCCGCAAACTTCTGGATTGCGTTAGCCTCCTCAGTCATGTTTGATTGAAGGCATTTTTAATAAGCGTGAACTTTTCGAAGAGAAGGTTATTGCGACTTTACAAGCCAAACGACAAATAGTCTGCTGGTTCATGCCGTGCATGCGCAGTCTCCCTGAATCTACTTGCGGTTGTATAGGGATTCCGCTACATCCATCAACCTGCTGGTAATTTTTAACAATAACAATGATTCGGCCCATGTTGGTCCTAATGAATCTGTATCGCAGCTTATATTCTTCGTCAGTTAAGACTTGTAGTGGATTAAACCGCTTCCGTTGTTTATTTCTACGCCTTCTAAGCTCGCTAGTTCTTCCAAAATTCGATAGCAGATCGTCGAAATCCACGATTTTACTTCAAAGCCAATTCAAAGCACAAACAAACACGAATATCAAATCCACCATTTTATTCCATAGACAAGGCTTGAAACACGGTTAAACCAGCTGCCTTATCATGTAACTTGATCGGGATTGCGAGGGGCTCAATATGGGTTGTATATTGACATTTGAACCCAATACGAAACGTCATTAGAGGGTTAGCGATCGCGATCCAAATTGAATGAACATTTTCTTGTACTTTGGCCTAAAACCTCAGTAATCGGTATCACAGAACTCCGATGACAGCTGCGAGCTCGCTATCAAGTGTCAAACGATAGAGGTAGCACGTAGCAATATCAAAACATAACAATAACTTTCAAGAAACAAAAACAAAAGGCATGTGTAATTTTGCCCTAGTTCCTACAAGGAAATATGGGAAGTTTGTGTCACTAGGCCACCTGCCTATGGGAAATATCCTAAGCATTTTCTAGAAGCCATGCCATCTATAGTAAATTTTCTATGCGAGCCATGGCCGGAGCTATGTTGTTAGCTGCTGTGGACGGAGAACAAAGAATACTACATACCCGAGACTACCGCAATGGAGCGACGAATCTTAAGGGAGATAAGTCAGCATCTCACGATATCGACTATGGAGTTTACCGGCCACTACCGGCTGTGATGAGTTAATACCACTTTTGCTGGCAAGACGGCTGTAAGGCCGGAGAAACGGTTGGGTTCCGATATTATAATGTACAGTACCTACTGTAGTACTGCAGTGTTGCTCACCAAGAAGCTCGAATGAAGCGGTGGGTTCGTAGACGGTCTTCAGGTGGGTTTCATTTTGTTCCAACTGTCTTCAGGTGGGTTTCATTTTGTTCCACTGTGAGCTTATCATTTAGACAAAAGCATCATGGGTCAGCATGATTATAGTATAGAGAAATACAGGGTATCACCGCTTAATGATTTAATAATGTGAGCAACTAACAGTTAAGTATTCAAAGAACAAAAGTAATTGTAATACCTTATGTACTTTATGAGTTGATTTAATAATGTGAGCGACTTACAGTTAAGTATTCCAAGATAATACCTTATGTAGGTATTTAACGTATGAGTTAATTGTTACACAATTACAATGTAATTTTTATATTATTATATCATGCTTAGCCAATATTTTAAAGTATGACTTTGTTGCTGATAATTGTAAGAGCATAATTTTTTTGTTATTTGAATAGTATAGTATAAGTAATTAAAAACAGACAAAAATTTAAGGCATGCTAACAAGGGATGGAGAGAAGCATGTTGCACATTAAGCTGCAGGACAAGTGGAGACTGACCAAAATTAGGAAGGCCACAAGGCATGACATATGTCTCACGCAAGATCAAATTACTATAATAGCGCTGGATTGGACATGTGATTAGATCTCCGAAACAAAAGTGGACCAAAGAGGTCATTGGCACCTCAGAGATGGGAAGAGATCAAGGGGATGACCACAGAGAAGGTGGGAGGACGACCTACCAAAAGGGTGGCGGAGAATAGCCAGAGATAGAGAGGAGTGGAGACTTTTAGAGGAGGCCTATGTCCAGGGAGGACAACCTGATGGCGAAACTAGTGCTGGTGTTACAGATAAATAAAAGGAGTATAAAATAATGTATAATAGTAACTAGTACCGAATACTAAAGTAGTTAGTAATAATGTCAGTGAATAAATGTAATATTTTTTTTTTTGTATTAGTAATTAAATTTATGGTTGTACTGTGTAGGTTACCTGCTATCCCACAGGAACTGACCATATAATTTTCCTAGATTTTCAAGAGTAATGTATGTGAGCCACCTTTTGAAGTGCACACACTTCTCTTATTGTGCTATATTCTATAGGTCCTAATATTATAGTGACTTGTTAATCGCATAACTTGATTGTATAGTAGTTTCTAAATTCTTAAAATGTTGATATATTGTATGTAGTTTTTTCTGTATAGTGAAGTCTTAAAAAAAAATTGTAGTTTTAGTAAGATACCCAAGTTACTAAAGTAAAAAGTATTTTTTATAAAATATCTAGTTATTGTGATTAGTAATCTCATAAAATTGTTCTGCAGTATGATGTTAATACATTACTGACCTTCCTATCTATTGTTTGGTACTGTTTATTACTCCCCGGAAACTTAATCTACTTGGCCTACATTCCAGACTCCTTCACGGTATTAATAATTCAATAAATATCCCTTGATACCTAAGCTTGGCTTAGGTTTTTAATAGGTTTTAGTTAGCTACCCTGGGCATAACAATGCAGGCCTGAAAAAACTAGGGGAAAAAATAAGTTTTTTGTGCATATTATAAAGACTGTCAGTTGCACAAAAAAAACTTGCGGGGCAGAGATAGGTAATAAAAAGATGTATATTAAAATAGTTAAATCCTGATATTTTTATTTGACAAATACATGGCAGTGCTTTTGTAGAGCTAACCTGTGGAGTTAACAAACATGTTTATACAGTTACATATTAGATATTTACTTAACATGGACAGTTACTACGCTAGGTACTAAGAGGCTTCCGGATACAAGTCCCACATTTTATCATGTACATGTCCAGAGTAATAGTACAGTACACATTAGTGTCCAAGAGGTCTGTTTTTTACTGCTGTTCATCGTTGAGCCGTGCTTAAGTGTACAATACTATCGTTCATAGGTAATTTGATGGACCGTACAGACTCCTCATATGGCATTCATTAGTTTATTTTAAGAGCATGGCTCTTGTCGGTGGACTGCCTTCCATCTTTCTCTATCTCCGGCCAGTTCTTTGATCTCTTTGTATGACATGACTTTGGCCCTCTCCTTAACTTAATCAACAAAGCATCTCTTCAGGGTCCTTGATTTGCTTCTATTTTCCCCTCTATGATGTTTTTCATAAATACGTCATGTCACACAAGGTTGCCAAACATTTTTCCTCTTCTGAGCTCTATGCTTTCTATGATCCTTCTTTCCTCTCCTACAATGTCTAACACCTCCTGATTTGTTTTCTTTTTCCAGCTTATTCGCTCCATGCGCCTCAAGCACCACATTTCAAATGCTTCTAGCCTTTCTCGGTCTCTTATGGTCATTGTCCATGTCTCGTTTCAGTACAATGCAGTGTACCTTTAACTTTAGTCAGTAGTTTTCTCAGGTACCTATACTTGAAGATGTTCTTTGGACATTGATATTCGGGCTATTACGGGCTGCACTAAAAGTATCGGGAATGGAATATTTCCACTGTTTCTGTTATATTAAAATCTTTTTAATTGAAAACTCCTTGGTTTTAAAAATCGAATACCATTTATTTATATAAAAAAAGATTCTTGGTCTTGTCACAAGGTTTTGTCAAACTTGTTTAGTCGTTGAGAAAATGGAATTGACTCGAGAAATTTCAAGAGCGATGATTTATTATGACTTTCGAAGTGGTTTAACACAAAAACAGTGGATACCGACCGGATAATTTCTGCATTTGGTGATGAAACCCCATCCAAAACCACAATTTATCGCTGGTTTGCTGAATTTCAACGTGGACGTGTCAAGCTCAGTGATGATCCCCGTCAAGGTCGTCCAAAAACTGCAGTCACCCAAGAAAACGTTGATGCTGTGCGTAAGCTGATTGAGGAAGATCGACATGTGACATACCGCGAAATTCAGGCAACTTTAGACATTGGCATGAGTCAAATACAAATAATCTTGCATGAACAATTAGGTGTAAAAAAGTTGTTTTCCCGATGGATACCGCATTCGCTCTGTGAAGAGCAAAAAGCGGCTCGCGTTACTTGGTGCGTCAGAACTCTCGAAAGATTCCACGCAGGATCTTCAAATGCTGTATACAACATCGTATCAGGTGACGAATCCTGGATATACGCGTACGAACCCGAAACAAAAAACCAGTCACGAGTTTGGGTGTTCGAAAATTAGTTAAAGCCAACAAAAATTGTTCGTTCACGGAGTGTTGCAAAAAAAATGGTGGCCACGTTTGTCTCCAAAACCGGCCATGTTACGACTATTCCTCTTGAGGGACAAAGAACGGTTAATGCAGAATGGTATGCTAGCATTTGTTTGCCACAGGTCGTTTCTGAACTCCGTAAAGAGAACTGCAACCGCCGCAACATCCTCCATCACGATAATGCGAGTTCTCACACCGCGCACAGAACAAAAGAGTTTTTAGAGCAAGAAAACATAGAATTATTAGACCATCCGCCGTACAGCCCCGACCTAAGCCCTAATGATTTCTATACTTTCCCTAAAATAAAGAATAAATTGCTTGGACAGAGATTTTCATCACCTGAAGAAGCTGTGGACGCCTACAAAACGGCCATTTTGGAGACCCCAACTTCCGAATGGAATGGTTGCTTCAATGATTGGTTCCATCGTATGGCAAAATGTGTCAAATTTCGCGGAGAATACTTCGAAAAGCAATAAATATATTTTTAAATAGTAATGTTGTGTCACTTCCTTGATTCCCGAAATTTTCAGTGCCGCCCTCGTATGTCCGAGGTGCAATAGGTATGAATCGTTACTGATGATACTGCCGTTAAGAATAAGGAATTGATTTCTGCGCAGTCCCATTTCAATGCGTTATATATTTGGTGCTCCATCAAAGACATTTTAAATTATTGTTTTGAATTTATGTATGACCTTGATAACCTTAAATTCTAAAAGTTGGAGAATACTGTCTTTTGTAGCCGTTAAAACATAATCTTTCACTGATTAGGAAAGTGCAGCAACATTAAAACTTCTGAACTGCACAAATGCCTATGAGAAGTTAGAAGATTTCACAATTTTATTTCACAAACATTCACACGAAAACTTTCATAGAGTTTTGGCGGGAACACGGAAAAATCATGTCGATGCATTCTATTATTTTCTTAAACTTGTGTTATTTCGCGAATTAATGATTAAAAATGGTGGTGTTTTATTCATTGAGTGTTGAATTTGGGCACGACTTTGACTAATTTCGTGTGACTAAATGTGATTTATGACATATTTGACTTGATTTTAATATAAAAACTTACAAATTCATCAACTTGACACTGGCAGAATGCACAACGTGCGATGCCAATAACTAAGGGAAAAAAGACTTTCATATCAGACGCACGTCACGACATTGACATTGACTTGACTTGACCGCTTGATTGACCCTGCATTGTTTGTTGTTTTTAATCATCCTGGCCATGGATACAAGTCTTTCAGCCGCATACATATTTCTACATCGATCCTTCTTTCTTTTCTGTCAAACGTGTCCTAGGCACAAAGAGTAAGTCACGGTCAGGTTCTATCATGCCCTAGCTGTGGCAAATTTACCACAAGCTTCTTCGGAGTTTTGAAAGCAACACGAAATTACCATGTTTCACCATATTATATCACATGGCCACACTCATGCACTTAAATCGGTATTTAATGAATAAAACGCCACTATTTTATACATTAAAAACTCGGAAAAATGTGCAAAATAATACAATGCTGCGACGTTTTTTTTCGCGTTCCCGCCAATACTCATTTGACCCTGAAGGCAGGACGAAACGCCAAAAGACCGACGGATTTGCTTCACATAATTTCATTCGTTCAGGAAATCAATGCATTCGTTCGTTAACGATAGCGAGAGATATCACTACGTGATACCGATTAGCTTTGACAGTGACAAGTGACATTAATGACAAATCGCAATCCGAATCGCGATCCCGAACAGTTACATGATAAGGCAGCAGGTCGGGCGGCCTGTTAAATTTTACAACTGTTTAGTCATTGCTCACCCACCGCGTAACGTTAAAATGCTTTTATGAGTGAAGAATTTTGCTAATCGGCCGTTGAACAATGGATCAACAGTGGAGAAGTTTTTTTAGGTAAGGCCGTAAGTGTTCACTGACTTTTTATATATAAAAAGTCTGTGCATAGTGTTACATTCATTACATTCTCTTTGTATGTTTGTATCACACAGAGAGGATCACAGAATATTGTAGTATAATATACTATTTTACATCCTCCTTGTCACACATTATTTGTTGTGAACGGAACGTATTGAGACATAATTACATAGAACACGTACGGCCTTACCTAAAAAAACTTCTCCACCGTTGATCCATTGCTCAACGGCCGATTAGCAAAATTCTTCACTCATAAAACCATTTCAACGTTACGCGGTGGGTGAGCAATGACTCAACAGTTGTAAAATTTAACAGGCCGCCCGACCTGGTTTAACCATGTTTCAAGCCTTGTCTATGGAATAAAATGGTGGATTTGATATTCGTGTTTGTTTGTGCTTTGAATTGGCTTTGAAGTAAAAACGTGGATTTCGACGATCTGCTATCGAATTTTGGAAGAAGTAGCGAGCTTAGAAGGCATAGAAATAAACAACGGAAGCGGTTTAATCCACTACAAGGCTTAACTGACGAAGAATATAAGCTGCGATACAGGTTCATTAGGACCATGGGCCGAATCATTGTTATTGTTAAAAATTACCAGCAGGTCGATGGATGTAGCGGATTCCCTATACAACCGCAAGTAGATTCAGGGAGACTGCGCATGCACGGCATGAACCAGCAGACTATTTGTCGAAGCACCAAAGAAGATCAACGATTTAACTATCACCATATACAATAACACTATCATCACTTCTGCTGTACTGCATAACTTGGCAATTTCATTTAATGTAGAACAAGGTATGTTTTCTTTGACTAAATAAGCTTTTACAGAATAAGCAGTTGCATTGCGGAACTGTATTGCGAGATCAATTAAAGGCTATAGGCATCATAATTATATGGGGCACAAATACTTTTAGACCTTTACGTATATTATCATTGTATTGTACACAGCAGGCATTTTCTTGTTAGGTTAGCAAAGAAAGAATTAGTCAGAATTATCCGTTTTCAATTATGTGACATTCCAGAGTTCTAAAACGGAAAAAATACATTTGCCCTATCTGCTCTGCCTCATAAACAAATTTTTATTGTTTTCAGATGCAGCGCTTGAAGTAGCACTTGAAGAAGAAACTGGTGATAATATTGTGGATAACGCCATGAAAATGGATAGAAATATTTTATTGAAAACAATTTATAGTAACATTCAATAAAACAAATGTTTTAAACACATTATTACTTATTTTATATTATTTATTTTTATTTTTAAATATTCCTCCTATAACTAAAGACATCACTATATATTTTTTTGTGTATTTCTTCCTCATGGAGCAGGGCTTTTTCTCTTGAAGTTTTTGCAAGGAGCAATAACTGGTGCTCATGGGTTTCATTACAGCACAGTAACATATCGGTTGGTCTTGCTGTTCAATTTCTTTTTTGGAACAGAAGGACCAGTTTTTTCCCTTGCTGATTGAGACATCTCAGGCAGGACATGAGCAAGCCTTGTCAAGGAAACTTTTGGCAAATTATGGGTTAGCATAGCTACCAGCGTCTGAGTGGGTTCCAGCTGAAATAGTGAAAATATGGGTTACTTAACACATTATGTTGTAACGGCTGATAGATTAGGATAAGGGCGGGTTGCCATAATCACAACGCTTAGCTGTCGGCGTGGGGACCGCAGAATGCTCACCACAGTTAACCGAGAGGATGTTGCTGCCCGTCCTCCGTTGTTTCTGGATGCACTTTTAGGACACCCAGGTCCAGGCAGCTTTAATTACATGCTTTCGTGCTAGTGTCCCTGTTTTCTATAACATCGGCTTGCTCAAGCAGACTAAGCGTAAATATTCTTAGTCAGTTTCCACACAATAATAAAAGTAAACCTTGTTCAATCCAATTGATGGACCGTGCTGATGTTAATGTTTATAAACTTCTTCTTTCTCGAAACTAGGTAAATATACCCTTTATTTTGAAATAAAAATACAAAAGTAATCATAATTTTAAAAACTTGTTGATCGTATCTGACACTGACAACAGAACTAACAGCAATCTGACATTTTCACAGTAAAAACAGATGAAAAAATTCGACTAAGGCTGCAATACACCTTCAGTTCCCTCCTTCCGTTCATCAGTTTGGTTATAGTCTGTGTCGAAGTTTCAAATTTCGTTGCTCTGTGGTTCGGTCATCTTTGTTTCAATTAAACTATGGCTAGTCAAGGATTTTGGGTGAAGAAAAGGAAACCATAGACAAACGATTTAAGAACCTCTCACCTGAGAGCTGCTTAAGCATTGACTAACGAGATTATTTTAGGTAAGGCCGGTAGTATTTACTTACTCTATGCATAGAACCATAGAACATAATATTACGTAGTATTTACTTACTCTATGGAACATAATTATAATATCATTGACGGAACGGCGGAAAATCATATTTTGTGTAAAAATATCTGTAAAAGGGGTCCTAACTGTGGATCCCTAAATAAATCTGGGCTTCATCAAAGAGATAATATCTCAAACGATCAACATGATTCCGACTGCCGCCGCCGCTAAACATTTTGTCGGAAATACGATCACGGTTGACATACTTTTGCCACAGTGGCGGATTATCCGTAAAGCAAACTAGGCATGTGCCTAGGGGCGCAATGTTACAAATCGGCGCGCGGGCGAAATTTCGCTAAGCTAATACATTTAAATCGCTATTTATACTTTGGCACCGTCACATCTTCCTGAGATAGTAGGGGCTGGTGCGGCGGCACATTTTGCGGAGCAGCACAAGTGGCGCAAATATGCTATCTTTGGCAGAGGTTACATATTTGAGCCGTTTGGTGTTGAGACATTGAGTCCGTGGGGACCGGGAGCTCATCATCTTTTCAAAAACATATCCGAGCGCCTGGTCGACGCGACGCGTGATGAAAATGCTGGCGTTTATTTGGCCCAACGCATAAGCATTGCCATCCAGCGTGGCAATGCCGCCAGCATGCTGGGTACGCTGCCGACTGGTAGTGGGTTTGAGCATTTGGATTGTCTCTAGACTTTCATCGGTCTGGATACAATCCTTTTGTTTTTTATGTGTAGTAGGCTAAGTAGTCTTTGTAGTTTGTTGTAGTTAATAAAGGCTTATGCCTAAAAAAACTTTATATCGCTTATAAGATCGATCCAAGATGTGCTTATAGCATCTCCTGAAAAGATACGGTCTAGAACTCAATCACTGGTATAAGTCACGATCTTGGTTCTACCAGACTTCAGAGGGGCGCCGATCGGGTGCTTGCCTAGAGCGCTGTCGACATTTAATCCGCCTCTGTTTTGCTATAATATTTTATTTACAATTCCTTAATTTCTACTCGCCGTGTCATCAAATTGAACACGTTCGGTTTAGTAAAATGCAATTTGTTTTTAGAAACTGGCTGCCGCGGTATTAACAATGTCCGAGTCTAAATACAGCACAAAGAAGGAAACATTTGAAATCAAGGTAATTGTGGATGTGCCGAGGATCAGACTTTATTTATTCATATCTACATAAAATGAATCGACAATCTCTCCTTCACTTAGTTTACACTCCTTTTGTGGAATCAGATTATACTTCTGGAAACAGTGTAGACCTCGCGAACTGACACCTCACGACCTTATATATGTACAACCTCTTGGCCGATCTGGCTCATAATCGAAATTCTTGTTTAGAATTAAATGCCAGCATTTAATTCTAAAGAAGAATTTGGAATATGAGCAGAAATATCTAGATATTTCTGACAAATATTATCGAAGCCGGCCCATTAATGTCAACGTAACTTTTCCCATTTGGGGAAATTACCACGTAATTCCCCCAATTCTAAACTAGAATTAAGAATCAAAAATCATCGACATGTAGAGAGTATTCAATTTTTGTCAAGATTCGTTGTAAAATACGATCTAGACGCCAGTATCCAAACATTCGGACAGATGGAAGCAAATTTTGCTAGTTGTTACAAAAGCTTCGCTCGTTAGGTCAATTTTAAGAACATAACATTTTGAATGAACTACATGACGGTCTAGTTAAAAATAAGATAGAAGTAACATTTGGCTGGCTGACAAGAGGTAGCTGTCAGTACACCGATGTGGCATGGCCGTGACTCCCATCAAATCCTAATCATGGTAAAGGCTCCACGTAGGCCAAGGTAGCTGCGCAGTTTATCCTCGTGGCAGAATGTATCTTGTTTAGTATATTAGTTTCCATTTTTTATGCTTCCAGGTAACTAATGCGGATTGTACCTTGCTGGACATACCTAGTAGTTTATTTTAATGTGTTTTGATTTTCCGCTGATAGACTGGACTTTTGCTTTTATCTTTGCGCCCCTGATTATCCCTGTACAGTACTACGGTAGCATTTATTATGCGCCTCAGTAATTATATCTTTCTCTATTTACCTCGCTTTCATCTCGTTCTCTTCTCTATGCCAAAACACGAAATTTTTATTAACGCCTAACTCAATGGGTATAGTGCTAGTGACTTTAAGTTTAAGGCGTCTTATTTGTTGCTTCTGGGTACGCCACATACTCTGTGTCTGCTGCAATAACTTTGAGCCATGCATTTATGCTTTCTAGCCCTCTAGCTAATACAAGCATTTGCATATCTTAAGACATTGCCGAAGGGAGATATTCTGTCAATAGTACAACCAGTCTGCATCTGGGTCGTATAGTTCGTTTATGCTGTATGCACTTAAAGAATTACGCTATTATATGGACCATTTTTTTACTATTTATTCTAATTTAAAGAGACCAAGTTCTTTTTGTTATCCTCTTTACTTATTATTTACCATGCTCCGTGCATTTTTCATTTGGGTTTCACTTTCGTGCCATTTTGCAATGTGTAGGTATAACGAGAATTATAATGTCCCTATCAGAATCACAAAAGTAAGCGTAAACACAGCGTTCTCCCATTTCATAGTCTTTTGTACCCAATATAAGGTTTACATGTCTTTTAAATGGATCGTTTTGATTTTGACGATTTTAGTTATGTTTTACCAATATTGGGCTCAGGTATTCCATTTCAGGACTCTGTTTTTCATCAGTATCGTCTTTTTCTATTATATGGAATGATTTAAAATCATTGCTGTCATTATCATCGTCATCGTATACTTGCAAACACTGAAAGTTATATCTTTGTTACCTCTGTTTGTTACTTTGTATCATTTTTCTATGGTGTCATTTTCTTTTGTTTCAGGCATAGTCAGTTCCTGTTCACATAGAATTTCATCAGGTAAAACATCATATTTTTTCCGGGAATACATTTTCTCGTCTATTGCCTTTAGATCTCGGCTTCCTACTGCGATATGATCATGTGTTGAGTAGACTCTATATGCTTTCCTATTTGGAGCGAATCCCACAAACATGTTTCTTTTCATAACCTATCCTTTGGATTGCAGTATTCCACGTCCATTGTCCTTTTTCAAAATCAACGCAGTCGACCCCAATTATAAGGGTTTTTCAGAGATAAAGTTTGACTTGGTATTCTTTTGATGTTTCTTTTTTCAGTCTTTTTTCAGGATATCTGTCATCTATCTTATAAATATCTCTTTTGTTCTACTTATTAGAAATATCTCATATCTCTCTTATATATCTTATTATTATCTTCGTTCAGCAGTGGACGTCTCCGGGCCGATGATGATGATGATGATGATTAGAAATATTAAGTTTTGTAGCTATTCTTTTTCTCTATGTTTTAAATGTTTACTATTACCATTCGTAGGCTTCACTTTGATAATTTTGGGTATGCGTAACATTTACTTCTAAGTATTCCGCTTTTCTCTCAATTGCGATCATGAAATTTTCAAAACTTGATGGAATGAAGCCTTATGCGTAATACATCCGCATAATGCTTAAAGGTTCCTTTTTAATTATAATGTCCGACAGTTGATCCAATAGCCTGATGATCGATTGTTTCACTTTTTTTGATGTTGGATTGTAATAGGCTAGATGATGCTTGATGATGGCTGATGCTTTTAAATTGTCCTATTAAAATGTGGCCCATAAATATATCTGAATAATGAAAACAAAATGAATATCTGATCAAAAATAAGCAACTTTTAAGCATTTTAATGTCATGCTAGACAGAGAGGATATTATGACGTCAATTCTCTGTATGCCATATAAGTTCTATTCTGACAAGTATGGCACAGAAGACTAGTAGTCTAGTAGTAGAGAAGATGGGTGTGGCAAGTGTCGCACAGAGGCGTGACGTAATTTTTTTGTTTTGTGGGAAAGGGACAGAGTTTTCTCTACCAAAAACTTACCTATAACTAATAACTAAAATTATATCAGAACATTAATAACCGATTTAATTATTTTTTCAATAAACATAATATTATCAAAGCTATTGGTTTCAACGATATAAACATCAGTCATATACCCTCTGGAGATGATATTGAAAGTTGAAGCCTGAAATATTTCATAGTTCATTTTAATTTCTAGCCTTTTGAACTCCACAAGTTGGAAAAGGGTCCGCAGACGTCTGCTACCCTGACTGCGGAAGATGCCTTAAAAATATATGAGAAGATGGTTATGCTTCGGAGGATAGAAGTGGCAACCGGCAACTTATATAAGGCGAAAATCATCCGAGGTTTCTGTCACTTGTATTCAGGTATACAAAAACATCAGTTCCATTTTTCACAAAAATTTATAATACTTACAACAGAAACCAGTAAATTTAATCATCATCATCATCATCAGCCCGGAGACGTCCACTGCTGAACGAAGGCCTCCCCCTTAGACCGCCACACTGTACGACAACCTGCCATTTGGATCCACCGGTTGCCCGCGACTTTTACAACGTCGTCGGTCCACCTAGTGGGAGGCCTTCCTACGCTGCGTCTTCCGGTTCGCGGTCGCCACTCAAGAACCTTTCTTCCCCATCGGTTGTCAGTTCTTCGAGCGAAAACTTTAATAATACGCTTTAAAAAAATACAACCGACTTCAACTTCGAATACCTGGATGACATCTTCATGTTTTCTAGTAATTTTGATACAAAAACCAAACTGCTGAACAGATTTAGATAAAATGTATATGGGACCACCTCTGAAGTATCACCTACCAAACAAAATAAGAATCATCAAAATCACTTCATAATTGGCAGAGTAATAGCGTAATATACATACAACAAAAAACATACAGTCGCGTTGAGAACCTCTTTTTTTAAAGTCGGTTAAAAAAAAGTATTTGCAAACTGACGGAGAAATCGGTGAACAGTGAGGTTCTATGTTCGACAGTGAGGTTCTATGTTCGACAGTGATACAGTCGAACATAGAACCTCCTCCATATCCTCTTAAGTCGGTTAATGAAGACTTCGGAAGTAAGGCTTTCGCTTTTCAGTGGTTAGTAAAATTATGATAAAGTAAATTAAAAAAATATATATTCGCATTTAATAGGGGCAAAAGTTGTCACCGATGTTCTTTGGCTGTAATAATACACTTAAAAAGTACAACCGACTTCAATCTGCCTGGATGACATATTCATAATTTGCCAGATATTTTGATTTAATACAGTAATTTTGATTTAAACACCAAACTACTCGACCGATTTCGATATAATTTATATGGGACCGCCTTTGAAGTATCACCTACCAAACAAAAAAAAACATAAAAATCTATTCATAATTGGCGGATTAAACGCTTAACATACATACAATAAAAAACATACAGTCGAATTGAGAACCTCCTTTTTTGATTTGACTCCTAAGTTTCTACTCGTACTATAATAGGTTCTACCAAGTAAATATTCCAGGTCAAGAAGCGGTGGCCGTCGGCATGCGCGCGGCGATGCGCGACGTGGACTCCGTAATCACATCGTACCGTTGCCACGGTTGGGGCTACCTCATGGGCATCAGCCTCACCGGCCTGCTGAGTGAGCTGACGGGCCGCCGCACCGGCTGCAACCGGGGGAAAGGCGGCTCCATGCATCTCTATGGAAGGAACTTCTATGGAGGCCACGGAATCGTCGGTGCTCAGGTTAATCTTTTATTTTCAACCAAAAAAGGAGGTTCTCAATTCGACTGTACGATTTTTTTTATTTGTATGTTACGCGATTAATTCGCCAATTAATAATTGATTTTGGTCATAATTTTTTTGTTTTGTAGGTGATACTTGAGAGGTGGTCCCATATACATTTTATCAAAATTAGATCAGTAGTTTGGTTTTTAAATCAAAATTACAGGAATAAATCATTATAAGGTACTAGAAAATATGGTGATTCCAGGTTGTCGAAATTCAGGTTAATTGTTTTTTTAAGCGTATTATTTTAGTAAACATATCTTTATAATTTCAGTATGGTTTTCAACCGACTGAAACGACCGACCAACCGACTTAAGGAGGTTCTCAATTCGACTGTGTGTTTTTTTTTGTATGAATGTTACGCGATTATTCCGCCAATTACGAATTGATTTTGATGATTTTTTTTTTGTTTGGTAGATGATACTTCAGATGTGGTCCTTTATACATTTTATCGAAATCGGCTTTGTAGTTCGGTTTATAAATCAAAATTACTCGTATTAGTACTACTACTTACAGATAACTCACCTTCGTCGTGGTGTCATCCTCAGGCACCACGTTGTACGTATGAATATGATGAATTCGTTCAATAATTTCATCGATTTTCCTTTAATGCTCTTTGCTTTGAAATAGTTAAAATACTATTTTCTACTATTTAGTTTCAAGTTTGTACAGAATATAGGTATAGTCCAGAAGTAGGTTATTTTTTTTTTGTTTAGCAAGTGTGTTTTGTTTACGCAACGCTCCCAAGAGTTTGTTGTGGATTATGAACAAATTGTGTCAAGCTCTAATTAATTAATTTCAAACAATAATTATAGGTACTCTATAGAGATAGATACGAGTGTAAGACCACATTTTGAGAATGTTATCGACATTTCTTAAGCTTTTTCTTAACATTAAGCGCCTGCAAGATGGGGACGAGCAAAACTCATAACGTCACGTCGTCGATATGTACCTATATATTTTTAGTTTTTGTAGATTTTTCAAAAAGTGCTGATTCAATTGCGATAAAATTGTTATGGGACCACCGCCTACCAAACAAAAAAGTATCATCAAAATCGGTATATAATTGAGGGAGTAATAGCGTGACACACATACAAAAAAAACATACCGTCGAATTGAGAACCTCCTACTTTTTTGAAGTCGGTTAAAAAGTGCTTAGTTTTTATTTTAACATAACAAAGTTCGTAGATTCTCATCCATAGAAGTCTAATTTATGTAAAGTTAACAATAATTATATTTCAGGTAGCTGTGGGCGCAGGCGTAGCATTCGCTCACAAGTACAGCGGCGACGGTGGCGTGTGCTTCGCGATATACGGTGACGGAGCCGCCAACCAGGGTCAGCTGTTCGAGGTCTACAACATGGCCAAGCTGTGGGACCTGCCTTGCGTGTTCGTCTGCGAGAACAACGGATATAGTGAGTAGCGAGTATACTGCCGTGGCGAGTGACACACTGGGAAGTTTTCCGACAGCTTTCAGAACGTAGTTCTACAGCCAAAGGATAGACGGCGCTAGCGAGATATGGCTCACTTTTTTTTCAGTTCACTCACCTTCACTGCTTCACTTCACAGTTCGCGTTCGTTGGTGAAGTGTCTTTCCAAGTTTTCTTTTATCAAATTTTTATTGTTACGTTACGTCATTGTAATTTTGTAAATAGTTATAGTTATTTTTATTGATAGTTATTAATTAACAAGGCGCACTTACAAATTTGCGTGGAATAACGGAAGCTTAAGAAATACTATGGGCAAGTACTTTGTTAGAGTAACAATAACCACAAAAAACGTATGACAGATCTGTTAAAAATCTTCAATCGTTCAAAATCTTCAGAACCACAGACTAGATAGTGAAACTGTTCAGGCCCTGGTTTCATCCATCTACGGTATTTATGAACCTTTTTTATTTATATTTGTCTTTCCGAAAATTTCCCTTTACTGTAACGTCGTGAATGACATACATACAGCCTAAATAAAATGTCAATAAGTTAAGGTTGTGTCGGATCAGTCCTGTTATATTTTTTTAAGCTGTTCATTCCCTATAAGTGTATTAATAGTAAGTGTGGCATAAAAAATTTAGAATGCTTTTGCCTACTTGGCACATGCCGCTAACTCCACCCGTAACAACGTTAAATCGTATAATATATTTTTTCTGCCTTAACGAGGTTCAGGTTACGAGCCTCCGGTTTCGTACGCGGCCGAAGGGGTTAATATGCACGGATCTTTTTTTTTTAAATAATATCGCGTTCGGGGCCTGAGCCTAGGCCAAAGATGAAACAGCAGGTTTATGTCCAATGACCACGTAGTCGCGTCACTTGACCTAGAGCTCAAATGCATTATTGAAAATATTGATTAATCCTGTCGTACAAATTAAAGTAATACGTGAATGTTTCTGGTATTGCAGGTATGGGCACGAGTGTATCCCGTTCGGCCGCGGGCACAGACTACTACACCCGCGGAGACTACGTCCCAGGCATCTGGGTAGACGGCATGGACGTTCTAACCTCACGGGAGGCCACGAGGTTCGCCATCGAATATTGTACCTCGGGAAAAGGTATTTAGGTCTATTATCGCAATTTTTACAGGTTCACCACACCAACAATGAGCTTGGGCTGCCAGTGAAGGACAACGTCAGAAGCAGACAGGAATCAAGAGCTGAAATCATACCAGTTACCAGTTATGTAGCTTATGTAGTATGTAGTACCTACTACTACGTAGTATTATTATTTATTCTGTGCTACTATCTGCCTATTACTATTGGAATGACATTTCATTCATTTAAATGTAACCTGAACAAAAAAACGCTTATTCTGAATTTGTTTCCAATAACCCTCATGCAAAAGTAATAGTAAGAGGCTTGTTACAAAAAATACGCGAAGATGCAGTTTCCTTGTTGAAATTGTATACCTATATACTTTCTTTCTTTATTAATAATAGAATAAGTTATTATTATTTTCGTTACAATGATTTTTATGCAAAGAAAACAAACAAATATCCGTAAACACAACTGTATCTTTTATACGGATTACATGGTTTAGAAGTCATTGTTTGTTGCACAAAATCACAAGAAAAGATGCTTAATTACGTGCGACGTGGCTAGCGTGCGGGCAGCCACTGACCTCAGCCCTGCATTGTCCTCTCAGACCGGAACGCTAGCCGAACATACTTAGGCTGGGCGCAAACCACGAGAAAAACCGTAAGAAAAACCGTCCGATTTCGCCCATTTTGTATTAGGTCCCGCACACCGTAAGAAATTTCTCGAGACGCCCGTCTCGCTCGCACCAGTTAATTTTGCACAGTGTGTTACGGTCGTACTGCGCCGGACCGGTGCCTGACGGAAGCCGTGCCGAATGCGTGTGCGGCCAGGCTTAAACTGCGGAGTGACACCCCCCTGGTACAGGGCATCACTGCATTGGCACTCATTAAGACATTCATGGTCCATCCTGTACTACAGCTCTCATGTTAGGCTATGTATGTATAGGTATGGGCTATAGTTACTTCAACTATATGAAAACATATATATACTATGTATAATTGGGTAAAATCTCATAACCTTAGAAGTATATCGTCCCGTCTGATGAAGCAGGTCCGTTGGTGATGGAGATGGAGACATACCGGTACTCGGGACACTCGATGTCGGACCCTGGGACGTCATACCGCACGCGGGACGAAGTGCAGGAAGTGCGCCAAACGCGGGACTCTATCGCCAATTTCAAGGATAAACTGCTCTCCGTAAAACTCGCCACGGCGCAACAACTCAAGGTGAGACAGGGCGCGGCACAAAATCAGGATCCCGCGAAACAGCTTCAAAGACTAAGCGCTCTCCAAAGATCTCGTCCCGGTGAATCAGCTCAAGGCGGGATATGAAAAATGCCAAACGTGAACCCATCACCAACTTCAGGGACTAAAGGCTATCCAAATTCCTCGTCCCGGCAAAGCATCTCAAGGTGAGATGGGTAAGATACCAGACGTGGGATCCCATCACCAGTTTCAAGGACAAATTGCACTTTAAAGAGACTGTCACGGCAGAACAGCTTGCAGCTCAAGATGAGATAGCTTCAAATGTAGGACTCCATTAACAGCTTAATGACAAGCTGCTCTCCAATAAGCTTCCTACATTCGGAACAGCTCAGCCTTTTTCTGTCTACATCATATTACAATCAAAATATTAATTCATAAAGGTGCCTGAAACTGGGTAGCCATTATGTTTGCGCCCCTGCAATAAAAAAAAATATACTTGATGTTTAATACAGATGTGGCAATACTTAAAATGATCTACCCAGCAGCGAAAACTTCTGACTAAACAACTTTTAGATCTTAAGTTTGCTAATACAGTTCAATGATTATTTTATAACGGCTATTTACCGTGATTATCTTGTAAAATGAGCTTTTGGTAATATCTTGGCTCAGTTGCAAGCACCATGTTCACGGGTAGACTGGGAATGCGGGTGGCGATCCCTCTTGTTTGGGGCTTCAATTTTTATTTTTTTTCTAACCAATTTGCTGTAATAAGTTGTCATAGGTAAAAATAATGTTATTTGAACAGGAAATCGATGCAAAAGTCCGAAAAGAAGTGGAAGAGGCGACTCAACAGGCGAAAACGGAGCCCGAGGTCGGTAACGAGGAGGTTGCTGGCGACATTTACTACAAAAACTATGAGCCCTACATCCGAGGAGTACACCCCGAAGCACCCTTCAAGCATGTAGAGGTCGCTGTGCGCAAGTAAACTAACGTCTGGAAGACTACAAAGGCTACTACAAGAAACTGGTATACAAGCTGTTGTTTTGCATCCCCGCAGTTTACAGAGGTAGATATTCTCATAGTATAAAACGTATGGAACGCCTTCAACGCACGTATTTCAATTTTAATGTCTTATTTTTATACAATATTTAAATCAATGATTAATTAAATATACTATACAATTCCATAAAAAAATATTTTTAATTTAAACTGTTTATACTTCTTAGAGAGATGAGTACATACAAAGACTTATTTTTTAAGCACTAATTAGTCCGTTTATTATTTTATAATTATATAGATGTCCAGAAATGTACAGAATTGGTCCTGTTACAGTTTTATTATTTATGTATAGTATGTACCTAAAGATTATCTGGCGCAGGATTGTATTCGCAAGTTCACAATTCTGGCACTGCCACTTACCACCAGGCGAACGTCTCGCTCGTTTCCTCACTCGATAGCATAAAAAAAATATTTGTGTAGATGTAAATGCAAAAATAATCACCTTAACTAAATTTTGATTACGTAAGAGTGACATCTAGTCTATCTTCGTAGTCAGCCATAAAACGTCCACTGCTGGACGAAGGCCTCCCCCTTAATAGAGGGGTGTTGCCATAATCCCCACGCTTGGCAGGCGGCTTGGTCACCACCGTTAACCAAGAGGACGCTGCTGCCCGTCCTCTGGTGGGTCTGGTTGCAGTTTAAAGACATACCCAGGTCCAATGTCTAGTCTGTCTAATATGTTGTAATAGTACATTATGATACGAGTGTGCTATGTTGGTCATTACACTAGAGGCGGTATTATGCGCGCGAGCCGCAGGCGAGCGCGATAAGGAAGCCGAGAGTGTATTGAAACATAGCACAAGAGTTTCATACGACTGTTTTCATCACACTTGCGAGGAAAAAACAAACTTTTTTTGATAATAATCAACCACACAGAGAAAACGTCAACAAACATTTGCGGAAAATAGCGCCCAAACCAGCAATGCGCGCGCAGGTTGACATTTACTTCAGCGGCATAAGAACTCTTTGTTGGTATTACAAAAAAACTGTAAGTATTACCCGGCTATATTAAGAGTGCTTCGTATACATACGTCTAATTGCAGTCTATACGAACTTACTTACTTTTTATTGCAGTCACGTACAAACTTGACTTTACCGGGTTATACCTATTATAGCACAAGTGCCGTAAGTAATGTAAAGTAAAAAATACGCGTGCATAACAGCTTGAATTATGAGCCTAAAACCGATGCTATAAGATCCACTTTACGTAAGTAAGTGAGAGTAAGTGTGATGAAAATATACTTTACAACACATTTGCTCTAAAAATGCATTTACGAAGCTTGTATACACTGTTCGAAAGTTGAACATTACGCACCATACAAAGGAGTGTGCGGTAAAATAGGTCATCATCATCATCATCATCATCGTCAGCCCGGAGACGTCCACTGCTGAACGAAGGCCTCCCCCTTAGACCGCCACACTGTACGACAACCTGCCATTTGCATCCACCGGTTGCCCGCGATTTTTACAATGTCGTCGGTCCACCTAGTGGGAGGCCTTCTTACGCTGCGTCTTCCGGTTCGCGGTCGCCACTCAATTTAACACGCGAGAGGCATGTTGCACAACGGGTGAATGCTCGTTTTCAAGTATGAATAACTAGAGGTCCCCCGTGACTTCCTCCGCGTACGGAAGAAATTCGGCCAGCTCCCAAAATGTTTACGCCCCCCCAATTGTCATACAGTGTGGCAGTCTAAGGGGGAGGCCTTCGTTTAGCAATGGACGTCTCCGCGCTGATGATGATGAAACAAACCCTGTAACGACCTATTATTTTGTTATTGTTAAGACAGAAAGATGAAAAGAAACAAATTATCCAAAAATAATATGAAGTCTGTTTTAATAATATCTGAATACAAACACGTTTAAGACGTGAATTCAAAGAGCTGTTTAACTGGATTCTGGCAAAACATAAGCGTCGGATATAAGAAGAGACGCCATATCTGGCTCAAAGGTTCCTTTAAACCCGAAAGCATTTTCAAACTCTTCGAGATTGCAGCAGTAAGTGTAGCCTCTCTTCACATCGTGCCAATCAGGGTTGTTCATCCATTCAGTCCTAGTACACTGGTCATTGCAAAGGATGTATTTGGGAACGTCTTTGAGATGCAAGTCTGGGACGTTGATCTGAATTATGGCCAGTGAAGACATGGACGCTGGATGTTGGATGACCTGAAATAATGATTAAAAATATTAAAAATATATGTTATTTTTTCTTTCTTATTAGGGTGAAGGCCTTGTAGACGAAGCTCTAAGAGGGTTTACGTTTGCAAAATATGCAGACAGCATTCTGAATTCTGATATTAAGTGATGTAGGGATGCTACAATATTAAATATAACCGATGTTGCCAGTGTCTATTGTAGTCAGAAGCCCCAATCCCTGTTAAAATTGTTAATATACTTCAAAATACGTAAAATAAATAAATACGTTCAAAATACGTATGATACGAAAAAATATCTTGGTATATTAAATGAGAGAGGTTAGTTTCCGAAACACAGTATCAATAGGTAGTTCGGAGACAATGGATTAATGTTTACACTTATGAAAATTCTTGTCTAATTAATGTATTTGTATAACGTTACCAGGGCTCCAATTCAGCTAACCAAAGCCGAACCGCTTCCAATGCGTTCCCGCTACTCTTCCTGTCTGACAGCGGCGGACTAACGATCTTGGTCCGGCCAAGCGTACCTAAAGTTTCATAAACGTGCGATGTCTCTGTCGATGAGCAGTTTGTCTATGGTTTCAATGAACTTTAGATACGCTTGGCTGGACCACGATCATTTGTCAGCCGCTGTCAGACAGGAAAAGTAACGGAAACACATGGGAAGCGATTCGGCTTTGGTTAGTTGAATTGAGGCCGGTGGTCCAAGTCAAAAGGGAGTCCTTTTGACTTTTGATCCCTAGGTGAGTAATCAACTATTATATGCCTTTACCAACATTCGTGCAAGTTTATATTTAGATTATGTAAATTGTAAATAAGGTAAATCATTTTAGATAGGTAAACAATTATTTTAAAAGTATCTCTTGGATATACCAGTACCAAGGTCAAAGATAATTAAATTATTTTTATAATAACAATAAGTTTAACGTATGATTAATGTTATCAGAACAAGTTCCAGAAAGTTGACATATGATAATATTATTATTTTATTTTAAAATACATTATGGACATAATAAGGAAACTGATAATACAAACTAAATAATTAAATTGAAAATTTAAAAGCCTGCATTCTTTTATATAGCTTTGATTTACTCAATCAAGTCTCCTTTCAAAAAAAAAATAGTTCAGTAGTTTGAGAGGTACGATGCCACCAAGAGGTGCTAAATCCTCCAAGGATTCCACATGCCCCAAGCCAAAAATTAAATAATATGACATATTAAATTAGAACAAAATATGTGAAGAAATATTCATCACCATCAGCCCGGAGATGTCCACTGCTGAACGAAGGCTTCAGCCTCGGCCAGAAGGGTTTGCATCCACCCCCGCGACTTTTACAATGTCGTTGGTCCACCTAGTGAGAGACCTTCCTACGCTGCGTCGCCTGCGTCTTCCGGTTCGTGGTCGCCACTCAAAGAGAACCTTTCTTCCCTATCGACTATAATTTCTTCGAGTGATGTGGCCTGCCCATTGCCACTTCAACTTGCTAATCTTGCTACCTATGTCAGTGGCTGGTTCTTTGGCGAATATCCTCGTTTCGTATTTTATCGCGCAAAGTAACTCCGAGCATAGCTCTCTCCATTGCCCATTGCGTGACTCTGAGTTTCTCCAATAAGCCAGCAGTTAAAGACCACGTTTCAGTTCCATATACACACTGGTTAAAGATCCTAGTCTTCAGACACTAAACTTATCTTCAGTGAAGAATTAGTAAGAACTAAAACAAACTAGTTTAAAAGATCGCAACCAAGTGGGATATCAAGAGATATCCCTCTTCCAAGGCAAGCTGCTCAGCTCATAATAAAATTCAGATTGTTCTATTTGAACTTTACGCCACCATCGAGTCTTAAGGCTTTGTACGATACGCTTGCCGATTTGTTGCCTACTGTTATAAGATGTTTTCTTGGAGCGCTGACCATGAAAAAATGACCAAGAAACAATTTCTTTGCCTCTATAGGTACCTAGTCTTTTCGTTAAAAAATGATTTGAATGCAAACCCTTACCTTCCATAGGAACATGGGGACAGGTTGCGGGAAACCTCTCCGATCCGTAAAGAAATGGCTCGTCATGCCGCTAAATGATCTTAGAGATAGCTCTTTAGCAGTCCCCGTCCATACTAGCAGCTCACTGTATGAGTCCTGCGTATAACTTCTCACTCTTCGCTCTACCTCATCCCAGTTCTGAAATAAAAAATACATTATTAAAAAAACAACCACAAAATGCTGCCTGTGATACTCCAAATCTATACTTATAAAAAGCTCTGTCCTGACTGATCGGTGACTGACTGACTGACAGACAACGCACAGACCAAACCGCTGGTCGTACAGACTTGAAACTTAGAGGGTGTATTCGTCTCGATGCGGCGGGGTGTACTAAGAAAGGATTTTTCGAAATTCGACTGCCAAGGGGGGGAAAGGGGGGGAAAGTTTGTATGAAAGTACTTTGTTTTTGTACTTTTAGTCACGAACATTTGGATTTGGATAGTTCATTTAAAATAAAAAATGCTATTTTCAACAAAAAAACAGGGACTATTCAAGGGGGGGAGGGGGACAATGTGGTATGGAAAGTTCTTTGTTTTTGAACCTATAACTTCAAAAACAAAGAACTTTCCATGATGATGAAAATTGATATTTGGGTAGTTCATTCAAAGGGGGGAAGTTGGGGGGGGGGGGGTCGAGTTGGTCGAGTCGGTAGAGTCGGTAGAGTCGGTAGAGTCGGTAGAGTCGGTAGAGTCGGTAGAGTCGGTAGAGTCGGTAGAGTCGGTAGAGTCGATAGAGTCGGTAGAGCCGGTAGAGTTGAGTAGGCAAAAAAAATGCTCGTGATGATTTAAAGTGGTGAATTTTGGGAGCGGGCCGAATTACTTCCGTCGCGGGCGACCTCTAGTACGTAAATATAGAAAAAAACTGATAGGACCGTACACTTTAAAATTCATCAGGACTATATACAGGACTTATCCTAGACAGAGGAGACTTAGGTTTAAGAAAGTTACATGAAAGCTTTCATCCACTTATTTACAATCATAATAATATACATTGTGGTTTTCGATTCTTGGACTTTCTACTGAGTTGTCATTTTACACTTGCTATTATTGTACTGTTTGAGATGTTGTCTAATTATAGCGATGTAGTCATTTTGCCATTCGGACATTTTGGGATGAAGACTTTGGTAAGATGATGACTCGGACATTCTGAGATATGGCTTAATTTAGATGCAGTTATTTTGCGTTCCATTCATTCTACTACAAACACAAAATGACCAGTCAAGTGATCCATTTGCATGAAGAAATAATTTGTATCTCGGATTTAGCAAACTGTTGGTCTTGGAGAGTTGCCTACTAATTATTAAATATGACCTCATTGAACCAAAGTCAAATCTTGCAATACACAGTTCTAGCCCCAACTCAATGGCCGTAAAAATCTTCAATAAACTGCCTAACTCTCTCAAAGAAATAGAAAACGACGACTGTTTCAATAAACAAATAAAAAATATGTTAGAAGCGAAATGCTATTACACCCTTTAAGAGTTTTTCAACGACAAAATTCTAATACCAACTAGTAAAATAGAGCGTTCTGCACCAAATGTTGCCATACCCTGACAAGGGTCATATGTATTACTGTAATATACACATGTTACTTAAGACCTGCATGTAGCCACATATGCTGCAATAAATGATTGAGTATTGAGTATTAGTAGATCATTATCACTTAGTATTTCTACTATACATATAATAATCAAGATAATCAACTCACTTACTTTGGCATTACAGCTGCTCCACTGCGGTATAACGTTGAAATAGCTGAAAGTGGATTTTTGTGGCGCCCCAGGGAATACATCCCTAGGACTTACTAGCTGTCTTTTGGAGAAACAGCATTCATCTTCAATATGGAACCATCTTTTCAAGTGACCCGAAATGGTGTTAATTTGGTTCTTACACTCATAGGCTTCTTCCATGTCCATTACAAATTTATCACTATCTGACCAAGTGGTTTTATATGCGTCATCGGCTAGGGCGCTTTGCATGATATGCTTAGCATAAATCGGAGTCTGACTAGTTTTATTAAAACAAATTTCATAAACTTCTGCGTTTCCAGCATCTACTACATTATATCCTATGCTTATCTGCTCTGTGTTTCCTGGCATGCAGTTTTTTCCTGTTCTTTTTAGAGTGTGTTTGACTTCTTCAGTGCACTGAATATCCGAATAGTCATATTTTTCTCCGTTTATCAAGATATTCTTTCCGCCATCGCAGAAAGCTGTAACGTGCTGTTTAGGGAACATTTTGAATTTGCTAGGACAGAATAGGATAAATTGTTCTCCTTTCAAAAATACCAAAAACTCATCTGACTTATCGAATATGGGCCATTCTAGTCTCGGTGTGAACATCAACGGGTGCAGTTTTGTCAACTTGTTAGTGTTCATGTAGCAATCTATAAATATAAATACATTTTAGCTTGCTTCAACTTCCCCGTTTGTTTACATGTTTAATTCAGCTTTACTTGAAAATGCCGCTTACAGTACAGGGTTCATGTATATGTATGCATCTATGTGAGTGTGAGTACAATCTCGGGTGTAAAGGGTTAAGTAAATATGGTATGGTAATTGAAAACATTTAATCGGTCAATAATGTTCTGATATAGGAGCGTTTAAAGTTTATGTTAGGGACAAATCTGTCCCTTTCCCACAAAACAAAAAATGACGTCACGCCTTACTTGTCAGAATAGAATTTATATGGCGTCCTGACAAGTGATGTCACGATTTGCTGTTTCTTCTCTCTGTCTAGCATGATATTAAAATGCTTATAAGTCGCTTATTTTTGATCAGATTTTCATTTTCTTTTCATTAATCAGCTATATTTATGGGCCATATTTTAATAGGACAATAAAAAAACCAGTTATCTAGCCTATTGCCAAAGGATTTTTATCTCTTTTGAAACAATATCCTTTTTTGGGTAGTCGTGTTTTTATAATGGTTTGTTTGAGCAACGTTTTTAAGTAAGGCCCAATATAAAGAACCAAACACATAATGTAGTGTACTAATGACACTCAGAACATCATAACACATTTACTATATACATCTCGCTCTTCAAAGTCTGACAGTTCAGCCGTTTAAATTGCAGGTCATTTTTATTTTATTTTTTACTTCTGAGAGCTGAATCGTCCAAGCTCCTTACAAATACTTCATCACCCACCCACTCATCAGCCAGAAAACGTCCACTGCTGGACTAAGGCCTTAATAGGGAGGGGTTGCCACAACCCCCACGCTTGGCAGGCGGCTTGGGGATTGCAGAGTCTTACCACCGTTAACGGGGAGGACGCCCGTCCTCCGGTGGTTCTGGTTGCAGTTTAAGTACATACTCAGGTCCCAAATACTTCATCAATGAAAAATAGGGTAGATGACTGATGTTTATATCGTTGAAACCAATAGCTTTGATGAAGAATTTAAGTAAATATAGTATGTTTATTGAAAAAATAATTTAAATCGGTTAATAATGTTCCGATATATGAGCGTTTAAAGAGCGTTTTTTTTGCGCTTTTGTCCCTGTCCCACAAAACAAAAAATGACGTCACGCTTTACTTGTCAGAATATAATTTATATGGCGTACAGAGAAGTGACGTCACGATTTGCTGTTTTGCCTCTCTGTCTAGCATGATATTAAAATGCTTATAAGTTGCTTATTTTTGAACAGATTTTGGTCTTCTTTTCATTAAACAGCCATATTTATGGGCCACATTTTAATAGGGCAATAAAAAAAACCCAGTCATCTAGCCTATTCTTATCTTCTTGTCAAGGGGAACTATTGTTCCAATCTTTTTTTATGTTACTAAGTAGTAACAGTCGATGTTTCATTAAAATGTTTTTCGGTTTCTCACCTCTTGAAACAACGTTAAACGTTTTAGTGATATTTCCTAACGCATTGTTTATTATGCATTTATACTGTCCTGGTTTTATTTCGTCATCCATCATAAAATTATACTCGGCTACCGTCGCATTCAGTTTTTTATCATCGAGGTACCATTTTACCTGCAAACATAATTATAAATAAATAAATATCGGAGGACATTTTTTATTATTATTAAATTATTACGAGTATAGACATTTAGTTGATTCCAAAAACGGGGTACAAAAGCTATTATTGCTTGTTTTTGTACCACAACGGTATTACCACAGAAAAGTAAAACCTTTACGCGTATCCCTATAGTATAGGGTCTATACCAATCTTAGAGATCGACAAAATGAGCGGCATGGATTTTAGTGGATTAAGTCACGACTAAACCAAACCGATCGAGCAAAAATATTATTTGCGTTGCATTTAATGTACATATAATTATATAATTTGCTTCTCATTTTAACAAAGTTTTTTAATGAAAATATCTTTATTACAACATAAATTTTCTGAAGTGGGTAATATCTGTGGTAATATCTAGATACGAAAAAAAAATTACATATCATCAGCCAGAAGACGTCCACAGCTTGCTTTGCAGGCAGCTTGGGTATCGCAGTATGCTCACCACCGTTAACCAAGAAGACGCTGCTGTCCGTCCTCCGGTGGTTCTGTATCTATTAAGTATCAACACCTACGTTTAACTTGTAGCTTACCTCTGGTTTAGGATCTCCACGGCTTTTACAGTTAAGGCTTAATGGCAGCCCTTCCGCGATTTCTATATCTATTAAGTTATCCTCTTTGGTCGTAAACTCCGGCTTACTTCCGACTATGACCCTGGTGGTACCGGATATTGATTTGAATAAGTCACCAACCCTACACGTGTATTGCCCTGAATCACTTGACGATGGATTGGTAAGAGTCAGTGTCCCGTTTCTTATCAAAACTCCATTCTAAAACCAGTTTTCAGCATTAATATGTTTTTCTTGTTAGAAATGACAAATACTTACTACGAACAACTTTTACTACGCAACATAAAGCATGATCAGCCTTTTAATAGTTCAGTGCTGGACCTAGGCCTATTCTCGGAGGGTGATTAGGCCATACCCACAACGCTGGTCCAGTTGCGGGCCGTTGGTATCACATCCGACATTGCATTTCTTCTGCTGTATACCTACAGGTTTTCTCACGATGTTTACATTCATAGCAAATCCAGTGGTATGAAATTCCGTACATAAACTGCAAGGGGCTCATTGCTATAGGCCGGGGTTTTGAACCCAAGATCTCACGGTTTCGGGTAGAGTGATCGCTTATTAGACATTTAAATTTATCTACAAAAAGTACCTTGAAAACACGATAAATCAACTATTTCGTCAAGAAGTGCTATCAACGCTTGACAAACATTTATAGAACAGCAAATGTTTTTCATGCTTAGGTATTACAAATAGTAGAAATTGTTTATAATTAGTACAACGATGTTTAGGCAGTGGAAGCCCTCTTGTTCTAATTCTAAATTATGGGTGATAGGTCCTGCACTGACGTCCCGTCTGGGATATATTGTGCATTCCCCCTACCAGCTTACCCAAACCCAACCAAGCTCCTTGAAATAACGGAGCACGCCCTCGGGTTGCTGTAATTTTTGTTCCACCCCTATTTTGCCAGGTGTTTTAGTAGAATAATTTTGTCAGAATATCGGCATTAATCGTCAATTGTATTCGTTGACAGCTTTCATCCCACTGCTGGAAGTAGACCACTTTCTTGCTATACATGCCACATGTGCTACCGCACATTAAATTTGACCAAAAATCGTAATCTAAAATCTATGTAAAGAACTTGCTCAACGCTTCTCTAACAGAACCAACTAGAATCCAGAACGAAGTAATTGCCCAGAGAAATAAAGCCAGTGATATAGTTCAGCGTCTCGTATGTATATATCAGCGGAAGTGGCCTCGACAAAGGCTTACATATCCAACACCGGATATGCTTCTATCTTCACTCTCTTATTGTTCCTCTCCTTTGCAAAGGCTGATTATTATAAAGTCATTATTACCTTATACCACCGAAGATGTTCAATATTCTTATGAAGCGCAGGGCATCTAATTTCAACAGGCTTGCCTTGTTCGATCAATATTGTCGAAGCAGGATGGCTTGGCGGTGGATATTCTGAATTCAGTATTTGGTATAAATAATTATTAGATTGCATTGAAGTTTTAATGAAGTAATCACTTCAGCCTATTTCTCATCCGAGGTTAAACATCTTCAAAAGCATCCTCACCAACTATCAGATGCCACATAAATCTAATAGGTATAATGAAATGTCTACACTTTGACACTTATTATAAAGAAAGAATAAGGTAACCTCTAGAATAAGGTAACATCAAGAATAAGGTAACCTCTAGAATAAAGTAACATCTGGAACTGGTATTAAAATCGGGAAATTATTTTAGTGAGATTATATAGACAACAACTAGGTAGTACCAAAACAGCGCCTGCTTTTGGGACTAATCGCAAACTCTTACGTGCTGTCTGAGAAAGATTGGCTATATCGACTACTATATCGCTATATCGACTATATCGGAGTCCTGCTACTACAAAAGTTCCTTAGAGCAGATTCTGAGAAAAAACAATTTTCATTTGAAACATAAGCAAAAATTGAAATTTGAATGAACTATAAACAATACTGACCACGAACTGTGACTTCGTATATTTCTCGAGCAGAATCTAAAGTGTTATTGGCTTCGCACGTATATGTTCCACTCGCTTCCTTTGGTACGCTTCTTATTATCAACGTGTCTCCTTCAACCAAAAATGTAGAACCTGAAAAAAAAAACATTCTACAGGTACTGGTAATTTTTTTTTTTTTTATTATTTGTTAATTAAAAAAACTAAAAAAGTCCTTGTCAAGATGAATCAAGAGAGCCCAAACTCGATGTAGTCGCGTCGATTAATGACATAGTTCCCATGGCCACCTTCCGGCTCCATCATCAGATCAGCTCCATGGCATAATAATATTGCGTTGTCAAACGATTTACAAATGCGTGCAAATTTTCAGCTCAATCGGAAACCGGAAAGTGGGTCAAATTATACTTGCAAGACAGACATACACCAAGACCGGTGAAACTAAATGGGAGGCAATAATGTACGACACAGATAATGTACGGCATAATAATGTACAGCATGATAATTGGTGTACATGTACATCGAATATCATGCTGTGCAATATCGTGCCGTGCAATATCATGCCGTACATTATCGGCTCGGCTCAATAACGCACACCTCGATTTTGTACAGACTGATATTAGATGTACAAGTACAGGAATTCCTTATTTGTATAGCAGTTAGGTTCAGGTATTTTTTTTTAATGTCAATTTGAGAAATGTACTCGGATTATTGGCTGTACAATATAGGGCCGTACTTTATAGACACGAGCCGATAATGGACGGCCAGTATTGTACGACATGGATTGTACAGCATGATATTCGATGTACATGTACACCAATTATCATGCTGTGCATTATTATGCCGTACATTAACGTGTCGGAAAATATCATGTTGTACATTATAGATACCCAACTAAATCAAACCTTTTAAAGAGTACTTTTACTCACCTAAAGCCAAATTCAAGCCATCTTTTGTCCATGTTACCGTGGGTTTGGGATTACCAGACACTTCACACGCTATTCGTAGCGCTAGGTCTCCTTCGACCGCCTCGAATCTCTTGTCAGGATATGTATTTTTTATAGATGGAGGGGCTGAAAGCATAAAGTATTTGTGAAGATCTTTGTCTCTAGATTTCGGGTTAAACATATTGCATTAGCCTTTAACATCGCACTGTCTGCTGCACGAGTATAGGACTACGCTCGAAGGATGATTGGCCCATAATTCAGTAAAGGGAACATTCACGTACGCCATTTCTTAATGTAGTAAGTTCAGTAACTTGATGATATAATAATTTATTGCTCAACATTTTTAATAGATAACTATTGCACGGAGCCGTTAATAGCTAATTTGCTTTCACAATTTTATTACAGGTGAAATTATTTTCTATAAAATTTTGAAGAGCATGTTGCTTGTTTGATAGTAACGCTTCTAACTATACATATTCTAACGTAATTTTTAACTGACTTTAAAAAAGTAGGTTGTCAATTCGACTGTATGTTTTTTTTTGTATGTATGTTACGCGATAATACTCCGCCAATTATGCACTGATTTTGATGATTATATTTTTGTTTGGTAGGTTATACTTCAGAGGTAATTCCATAAAATTTTTATCAAAATCGGTTTAGTAGTTTGGTTTTTAAATCAAAATTACTAGAAAATATGAAGATGTCATCCAGGTATTCGAAGTTGAATACGGATGTTTTTTTTTAAAGCGTATTTTGCATGAAACATTTCATTGTCAACCACTAGGCGCAGCTAGTATGTACCTAGTAGTAAATTCCGTTTACGCATCATGTGCTTTTAGGGTTTTTAAATGCAATGCAATGGGTAATGGTCAATGATTTCAATGTCTAGATACGCCCGAGTTAAGAAATCGTATGTCTAATAAAATTTCTCTTTGACAAAAGGACAACGCCATCTCTTGGATTTTTACGTGCAGCGCCAATAAGGCGCGTTAGAAGAAGCGCAAACTGTACGAAACTAGAAACGACTTACCTATTAACTAAAAATAAAAGTTTTTGTGTAAAATAAAGTTTAGTATACATTTAAATGTTGACTTACTGGTCATAAGAAACGCCCACCTTTTGTTTACTGCACTTTGAAATGTAATTCGTTCAGCCCTTCACCACACATTTTGGCATTTTTCTCTCAAGTAATCACGTCGGACGTGCGTCGCAGACTGTGCCGGCATCGGTGTCAATGCGTTTCTTTAACACCGACGCAAGAGCGACATTTCAAAATGGCGTCCAACCCGTCCCTACTATGTATATCTATGGTAATGGTAGTGTTGCGAACAAAATTCTGCGCCGCACTGCACCAGGGGGCGCACCGCTCAGGTAGGGGAATAGCAGGGCTGAGGCATAAATTATTTCTTATGTGACTGCACTAAGCTCGTCATACTGAGATATTAGATGGCCAATCTCTTCATACCCAGTAATTTCCCAAAAATTGCCCTTCAAACCAAAACAGTAATGCCCACTACTTCTTAGTATTGGTAATACATAGAAAAGATAATGGGAATCTCTAAACCAGTTGAAGCCACTCACCAAGCACGTGTACTTCGTAAGTAATGTTCATGGAACCGCCAGTATTACTTGCGACGCATGAGTAGAAACCTTCTTCGGATACTTGTATGTGGTCTAATTGCAGCATTTCTTCTGTTGTAGGGCTGTTCAGATTAAAGTTGTTAAATTTTCTATTTCGGTTGTTCAGACAGAATAGACATGAACAAAGCATACGTCTCCGTTAAACTTTAGGATCTATTCAAGAGACGATATACTAAAGTTTAACATCGTATAGCTCCACACACAAAAGAGCCAACGTCTTCACAGACTTCAAAGCAAGTCTATGAAATATAAGTTGATTGTTTGTGTGCACTGTTACATTATTATGTAGGTACCTTTACATACATTACTAATATACTAACATCATCGTCATTCAGAACTGGAGTTCATTTAGAACTCTGGGATCAATATTTTTTTACTATAAACGCTCCATGTCATAATAATAGTGCAATGTCATACGATTTACAAAATGCATGCAAAATGTATCCAGTTTTTATAGGGTCTACAGCAATTACTCTTCTATTCCCTCGTTCTCCTCAAGTCGAAGTTAGAATGTAATAAAGCATTTGCTTTTTGCAATTGGTTTATGTATGGATTGAATTTGAATTTATTATATTTACGTCTTCATCAACAGCCAGAACACGTCCACGAGGGGTTGCCATAATCCCCACGCTGGGCAGGCGGTTTGGGAATTACAGAATGTTCACCACCGTTAACCGAGAGGATGCTGCTGCCCGTCCTCCGGTGGTTCTGGATGCAGTTTTAGGACATACCCAGGTCCGGACATACCCAGGACATTTTTACGTCTTACCTGATGGTTTTTGTCGATGGAGGGATACTGAAACTGTGGTAGATCCATTCAACACTGGGTTTGGGGTCACCACTAACTTCACATGGTAGCTTCAATCCATTGCCCTCTAGGGCGGAGAGCTTGCTTACTCTCGGCGGTTTTATGATCACTGGAACTGATCAAAATATTTTTGTTCTGGATACATGCCGGGTAAGCCCTTATGACGGCCATCACAATGGCTTACCTGGGACTACTGGAGGGCCGAAAACGTGTCGGCCGCCCGAAGTAAGTACAGATAGAAGAAATAGGTAGCAAAAGATTCCCGGAGGAACTTAGAATCGATACTAGGAGAAATAATCGTTCGTAAAGCTGGGTGCAGATTTTTATGATGTAAGTTATGGTGAAATGCAACGCGTACAGTGTGGACCAGCACTGCAAGCGCCTGTCTGTGTTCGCGCAAAAACTGGCTGCCAATGGACCAGCAGAGCGCCAATACGAGCGTTACTGTTCGTAGTGCCATCCATAATTCAGAATTCACATTACATTTCATGATACTCACTCGTACATCAATTTTCGCATTCACATTAAAAAAAACAATGGGAAAAATATATATTAAAAAACATTAAATCTGGACCTGGCTTAAATTCGGAAGATCCGATTGGTATGGATCCGTTTCCTACGACCTTGGGAGTATAAGGCGCGTCTTCTTTCTTCTTTCAATTAAGCTACTACAACCTACGATTATAATAGGTAAGTACCTCTTATAGTAGGACCTACAACAGAATAAGTGTTAGCACTTACCATTGACATCTACTTTAACTGTTTTATTAACAGATCCGAACTTGTTCGTGGCTTTGCATGTATAGTATCCACTAACGGATGGTTGTGCAACAAGGCTGGAAAAGGGTATTTTTACATCATTTAATAGTATATTTTCCAACTTATAGTACCCAAGTAAGTATATGTTTATGTATTTCTGTAAATTCTAATGTCTGCGCTAAATTGTTCCTTGAAGGTCTCAAGGAACAGTCCCAGTAAGGAACAGAAACGTCCAATATAAGCTACTCTTGGTGTAGGTTTCTGTAATATAATTGTTACCTCAAGCCAAATCCTGTAGTAGATAATATGTATTTGTATAAGTGATTTATTTAATAAGTCTCTATCTATCTATCTCTAATCTATGTAAGTGGCTTTCATTCAATAAAGAAATTAATATAACTGATATTTTCTGGGTGAAGACGGATGTTTAGAAATATCTCTGAGTGTTTCTTCAATTTATTTTAACAGCGTTAAATTCTCGAGTGAGGACATTAAAAAAAAAACAATTTCTCTACTAAAGCTTTAAGGATGCACCGCCTGAAGGCTCGAACTCATCGGTGAGCGTGGCTAAAAAGCATGCTCTCATCAACAAAAAAAGTGTGGGAAAGGGAGAAAGAAAAATAAATAAGCGCGCAAATGTTTTCGTGTCGGCCTTTGGCTGCAGGATTGTGATGAATAAACAACTAAACTAATTTATTCCAACTAAAGTTATTTGAAATTTTGATGGACTAAACTATGCCGCTAAATACATTATTTTAGAGTTTTCATACTCCTTATGTTATTTATTTTTGTCCAAAGTGGCGTTAAAATTGAGCTAAATTACAAGATGTTTCCTGGCTCATAACTTTCATGTTTATAAACTTTTTATTTTCTTATCAATTTACTATCCTACATAATGAAGAGAAAAATCGATATAATATTTATTCTTCGACCTACAATATCAAATAGTGGAGTAATATTACTTCCATGTTTCTGTGGAGAAGTGACCGGCTTGTTTACTCTTAGCAGTGCAAACCTTGAGGATTCATAATTTTTATATACACACTTTGAGGTTTCGTAATCCTCCTACTGATATTATAAACGCGAAAGTTTGTATCTATGGATGTATGTATGGATGTTTGTTACTCTTTCACGCAAAAACTACAGAACGGATTTGGATGATACCTGGTATAGAGTTAGCTTATACCTTGGAATAAAACATAGGTTACTTTTTCTCTCAAAAATCGCGGGTGAAACCGTGGGGCTCAGGTAGTTTTTTATATATTTGTTACGCAATGTAGTGACGAGACAAGTGAGACGTTGGCCTGTTGGTTAGCGCCCCACCTGGCTATAACAGTAGCAGTGCCAAAATTGTCAAACAAAACATCTGTTGTGGAAGGACTATTGCAGAGTCCTCCTGGGGTACTACCACACATTTGCCAGTTATTCAATCGCCATGCAATAGTATGTGTTTGCAAACGTTACTATATTACAGTTTAAAGGACAATGTTACTAGATAAATTATTGGGTATGAAGAGATTTGACATCTTATATCTCAGGGGGACGAGCGCAGTGCAGTGCGGCGCAGGATTTTGTTTACAATTCTGGCACTGTTACTGTTACGGGCAGGCGTGATCCTTACCACCAGGCGAACGACTCGCTAATCTCGTCACCTTATTGCATAATAATACGAAAAAAAAATACAATCGACTTCAACTTCGAATACCTGGATGACATCTTCATATTTTCTAGTAATTTTGATTTAAAAACCAAACTACTGAACTGATTTCAATAACATGTATATGGGACCACCTCTGAATTATTACCTACCAAACAAAACAAACAGTCGAATTGAGAACCTCCTTTTTTGAAGTCGGTTGAAAAATCTAGTAAGTAAAAAGAACCATTACTATTCAACAATAACATACCGAAGAGTCTGGTCCCCGAAGATGTATACCTGATCACTGTTTGTGATCTCTACATCGTCTTTATACCAGCTAACGTGTGGAGGCGGTCCGCCGTCCGCGCGACAAGGGATGGATATCTTAGAACCGGATGCAGCGTTGATTGACTTTACGCCTTTCTCGATTGTCGGAGAATCTGGAAAGGCCAGTCTTAAATAAGAAAAACTCATAAGCATAGAAAACATTATTTTTAATACACATTGCTTGAAAAGTGTCCTAGGTATGTGCACATACTGTAAAAGCAAAGATATAATATATTACTATACTAGTAAAAGTAAAATATATGTGTACATACTGTAAAAGCAAAGATAATATAGTATATTACTATACAGGGTTAGTTCTAATCAGTTAGCATCCTTTTAAGGGCATATTATGTACCTCAAAAGAAACAACTTTTACTATGGGGCCAATATTGAAAACATAAAAAAACAGCTGTTCCATACATTTTGCCCAAAGTCGATGAACTTTTTGTATGGAACAGTTGATATTTTTTTGCGATTCAATGTTGGCCCCCATAGTAAAAGTTGTTTGTTTTGATGTATAGAATATGCCCTTAAAAGGATGCTAACTGATTAGAACTTACCCTGTATACTAAGTAAAAGTAAGCTATCGCCCACGCTTTAAGAAACCTTGCGTTATTACAAAATAAAATAAAATAGTGTTTTACTTTAATTTTTGATTTTCAACTATACCTCAGTCTCACTCACTAAAAAGAGGTACGAAAAAGAGTTCGGTACGACGATACTTCTAGAAGCACTGGAGGACGGGCAGCAGCCTGCGCGGTGGTGAGCATTCAGCGATCTCTAAGCCGCCTGCCAAGCGTGGAGATTATGGCAACCCTATTAAGGTAGGCATACATCAATTAACTATTGTCGTCTTCTATCTGATGATTGGATGTGTTAAGGATGCACCTCCCGACGGCTCGAACTCATCGGTGGGAGTGGCTAAAAACATGCTCTGTTCATCAAACAAAGCGTGGGAAAGAGAGAAAGAAAAAGAAATGAGCGCGCAATTTTTTTCAAATCGACCTTTGGCTGCAGGATTGTGATGAATAAACTACTGAACTAATTTATTCCAACTAAAGTTATTTAAACATTTTGATGGACTAAACTATGCCGCTAACTACATTATTTTAGAGTTTTCGTATTCCTTATGTTATTTATTTACGTCCAAATTGGCGTTAAAATTGAGCTAAAATACAAGATGTTTCCTGGCTCATAACTTTCATGTTTATTAACTTTTTACTTTCTTATTAATTTACAATCCTAGGTAATGAAGAGAAAACTCGATATAATACTTAGTCTTGGACCTACAACATTACATAGTGGAGTAATATTACTTCCCCGTTTCTATAGAGAAGTGACCGGCTTGTTTACTCTTAACATACTTACATTCAAGATGTAAGCTTGTCTCGTGGTAGTCCGTGCTGATGTCATTCTTGGCTTCGCACAGGTAGCTCCTAGCGTCAAGTTTACTACCAACAGTCACCACCACCTTCTCTTTGTCTTTCCATTCAACAATTTCATCCATGCCTACTGAGTTACCGCCATTGGCATGATACCAGGCTATTGACGGCTTCGGTATGCCCTTCAAAATTCTAAAAAAGATATAAAAAAATATCAGACCTTTCAGACGTACAAGCAAACAGCAAAAAAAATGTGTAAAAAAATATATTTGTATTGAAACATAGACAAAGATAATGTAATACTAAGTAGATAGTATTATATTATCATTGATGACAGGCCAACATTATTATACTAGTGTGCGTGATAGCCATATCTTACACTCGCGTTGCACCATTGTCGTTGTTATAGCGTGCGTGCATAAGAGGTTAACAGTTATCCGCTATTTTTTTCGACGCGTTTAGGATCCATCAGTCTATCTAGACATATAATTTATCAAAGGATTTAAACATAATCAACAAGTTAATTTCATAAGTTACACAATAGCCAAGCCGCCTGCCAAACATGTGGATTATGGCAGCCCCTCCCTACTAAGAGGAGGCCTTCGTCCAGCATTAGAAGTCTTCGGGCTGATAATGATGATGATGGCATAATATCGTGTAGGTACTTACTTGCATTCAATTACCAACGAGGTATCTTTTTTGACCGAGATATCGTTTACACTTTTATCAATTTTCGGGCTCTCTGTAAGTATAACAAACAATAGTAAATAAAATAAATAGTAAATAGTAAACATACAATTTTATTTTAAGTTTTGTATATGTTGTTTTTGTTTTGGCGACCGCGAACCGGAAGACGCAGCGTAGAACGGCCTTCCACTATGTGGACAGACGACATTGTAAAAGTCGCGGGCAACCGGTGGATGCAAATGCCTACGTTCAGCAGTGGACGTCTCCGGGCTGATGATGATGATGATATATTGTTTTTAGGGTTTGTTTTGTATATAGTTCTTAATTTTATCTTTAGTTGTTTAAATACCAGCTGTTAGTTTGAACACCGTTATCTTTCTAGGAGATCATTGTACTCAACATTATGAACAACTTTTCCTATGGGACCAACCCTGAAATCGTGAAAAATAATCAGCTGTTCCGTACAAAAAGTTCTTTGACCTTGGACAAAATGTATGGAACAGCTGATATTTTTTTCGCGATTTCAGGTTTGTCCCCATAGGAAAAGTTGTTCATAGCGAGTACAATGATATACTAGAAGGATAACGGTGTCCAAACTAACTCCCGGTATATTTTTTACCCCAATGTATGTATTACCCCAATGTAAATAACCAAACAATTATTTTGCGATTTTAAGGTCCCATGGTAGAAGTTGTAGGGTAGATGACTGATGTTTATATCGTTGAAACCAATAGCTTTAATGAAGAATTTAAGTAAATATAGTATGTTCATTGAAAAATTTATTTAAATCGGTTAATAATGTTCTGATATATGAGCGTTTAAAGTTTTTGTTAGGGACAACTCTGTCCCTTTCCCACAAAACAAAAAATGACGTCATGCCTTACTTGTCAGAATAGAATTTATATGGCGTACTGAGAACTGACGTCACGATTTGCTGTTTCTTCTCTCTGTCTAGCATGATATTAAAATGCTTAAAAGTTGCTTATTTTTCATCAGATTTTCATTTTCTTTTCATTAGTCAGCTATATTTATGGGCCACATTTTAATAGGACAATAAAAAAAACAGTCATCTAGCATGATCTCCTTTTTTGTACTTACCAGTACCCACTACGGCCACATATTTGAAAATCAATTTTCGCACATCCCTATTTCTGGCTTCACACATATATCTTCCTTTGTCCGAAGGTTTCGCATGTTTTATTGTTACAACAGATTTGTTTTCGGATATTTTAATATTGTCATTAGGTAATAGTTTGTGTCCACTTTTGTACCAAGTAATATCAACCGGTGGGTAAGCATCGACTATGCAAGTAATGTTGCCTTCTTTATCGTACACCATTTTTATTCCTGAAAATGAATTTGAAAATTAAGTAAGCAATGATTCCACCTATCTACAGGGTTATTCGCAAAACACTAAACCGAAAAGTAGTAATGTACGACTTATTGAACTCAATTTTTGTGACGAGGACAAACATGGAATCAGATTGTTTTTTTTTTTACGCTTTGTCGAAATTAAATGTAATTTTAAAGACGATTTTTTTTTTAAAGTATTTCATTGTAGTTCCCGTATAATAAGTTGTTCTAAATGATGAGTACAATCCTTTCGATTTAGTAGCTCCGCAAAACCTTAGACAGATTTAGAGAAACATTATTAGCATACAGATACGTAGTTATGTTTATGTAGTGGTAGGACTCTACTGCAGAGTCCACCTGGGGAAGCACCACACCTTTGCCAGTTATTCAACCGCCAAGCAGTAGTGTGCAAGCATTACTGTGTTCTGGGTAGAAGGGCAGTGTTACCAGAGAAATTACTGAAGAAGAAGAATGAAGAGATTTAACATCTAATATCTTAGGGTGACGAGCGCAGTGCGGTGAGGCGCAGGATTGTTTCGCGAGTTCACCATTCTGCACTGCTACTGTTAGTGGCAGGCGTGACGCTTACCACCAGGCGAACGTCTTGCTCGTCTCGTCACTAGATTATATTTAAAAAAAAACATCGCCACATCTTCAACCAGTGCAATTATAAGTAAAGTAAATCTCCGCATAGCTAAAAGTGTTTATTCTCTGACATGTAATTTTTGTAATTCAACAATACTGGCAAACCTTATGTTACAGGAAAACTTATTTCCAGCCATCAACTTATTTTTAAATGATGAGGGTGCTGACTATACGTGCCAGTTAAAAACTGCATACTATTTTAATAACATCAAATAAAATAAAAAACTTGACAATAATAGACGCGTCTGGTCAGCGCAAGGTTTGCGCAATCTACAATAAGGTTCATTTTTTTTTCAAAGAGTGCCGGAAAATCTCCCATTATGGACCAATTTTGAAATTTGTTTAAAATATGTTTTTAAAGCTTAAACAGGAAGAAAAATTATGACCTCCGGCAGAACTCGAACCTGCATACGAGCAGTCTCTATGGGTTTCCGTCCCAACTGCTTTGCCAATTAAGCTACAGAAGTCTCTGCCTTAGATGCCAAATTAATTAATTTATTTGTTTAAAATACTCTCGTGGACTTGGAGAAAGGTTTTACCTCTTTTAAATTTCTCTGCTCGTGGTGGTCCTATATTATTTTTTGTTATGTCTGATGACTTTAGTCAAACACAAAAAGATTCTTATCGTGGGTAGCATCAAAGAAGGAAATACTTAATTAAATCCGGTAGAGGAATAAAACATTCTTAGATGAACGATTTTATTTTTTGGTTTACGTTGACGAAAAACTGTTTCGGCGTCTTATTAATTTGTAAAAAGATAACAATTATATATTGTATATATTCAATGACTATTTAACTTACTCTTAGGCGTATCCAAGATGTTAAACTTCTTCTTAACTATTGTTGAGATAGTCACTTGTTTAGCATCAGATCCAGCTGAGTTATTTCCCTCACACACGTAAGTGACGTTTTCCTGGACTTTTTCAATATTAAGAACGCTCATGTAATCATAAGGAAGCTCTATAATTGACACCTGAGAAAAAAAACCTATTCAGTTTAAGAAGCTCTCAAAAGACTTCTGTTACACACAAACGCTATGAAGAAATTAATAGGATTGATCAGTCAGAAGACGTTCACTGCTGGATGAAAGCCTCCCCGTTAATAAGGGTTTGTTTTCCATAGTCCCCATTCTTGGCAGGGGCTTGGGGGCCGCAGAATGCTCATCGCCATTAACCGAGAGGACGCTGCTGCCTCATCTCCGGCGATTCTAGATGCAGTTTTACGATATACCTAGGTCCAATAGGATTAGCTATAGACCAATGAAAATGTAGCGACAATCCAAATGCTCACTACCAGGCGATTGCACGCCCAGCATAAGTCATCATTATCATCAGCCTGCCTTAGACTACAGCTGGATGTAGACTTCTCCCAATGCAAGCTACTCAGCTTCTCTCAGAGTTATCTGTCTTATGTATATCGTCAACGGTGCAGATGCAACTGCTTTGTATCGATGGTGCAAACGATACAAAGCACTTGAATCTGCACGACTGATGGAGACCCATCTGGTCTCCCATCTGGACTGGATGACCCATCGAGTCACAAGACCAGCGGCGGATTTACACTTTTGCCGCCAGTAGGCTATTAAAATTTTGCCGCCCCTACCGATCTCTAAAATTCGATACCCTAGGACAGAAAACTTAATAAGTAGTTCACAATCACGTCATAGTGGTTGATGATGACAGTTCTTTCATTTCGTTCAGAAATGAATACTTTTCATTGAACCTGTTTGCAGACCTCCTGCCGTTTTCCTAATACGGATACGAGTCTATCAGTGGGGCCGAAAAATTAGTTAACCCTGAAAGTATCACTTAAACTCGGACCAACACGTATCTAAGTATCTATTAAATTCTGCTAGCCAAAAAAATATATTGTACCCAAATTTGCCGCCCCTATAATCTGCCGCCCTAGGCTTCAGCCTACTGCCTCAGCCTCAGCCTGCTGGTAAATCCGCCACTGCACAAGACGTACAACGCTAGGTACAGATTTGGTGTGGGAGAAATGTTTGTTATTGAGCCCTAAAACCCGTGTAGTACTTTAGTTATGTCATTTTAGTACATCGATATTGAAATTTTACCTGTGATCAGTGTCCACCTCGCGTATTGCTGTTAGATCATACTCTATCCCCTTGCCAGAAAAGCATTTTTTTTTACCAATGTTGCCTCTCCCTTGTCAGAATCTTGCTGGTTCATGATCTTTATTCTAAGACCCACGCCTGGTGGTAAGCGTCACGCCTGCCACTAACAGTAGCAGTGAGAATTGTGAACTTGCGAACACAATCCTGCGCCGCACTGCACTGCGCGCGTCACCCTGAGATATTAAATGTTAAATCGCTTCATACCCAGTAATCTCTCTGGTAACATTGCCCTTCAAACCGGAACACAGTAATGCTTGCACACCACTGCTTGGAGGTTGAATAACTGGCAAAGGTGTGGTACTTCCCCAGGCGGACTCTGCAGTAGAGTCCTACCACTACAAAAACGTTTCTACGAAGTATAATGATGGCCAGCCCTCAGCCACTTCGAATCGGAAGGCTAAGCATTTTGTAGTACCTGCGCTTTACTAGGAGGCAATAATGTACAGCCATTATAATACCATGTACATGACTTGGGAAGAAATTGATGGGGAAGAAAGTTTCTTGAGTGGCGACCGCGAACCTGAAGACGCAGCGTAGGAAGGCCTCCCACCAGGTGGATCGACGACATTGTAAAAGTCGCGGGCAACCGGTGGATGCAAATGGCAGGTTGTCGTACAGTATGGCGGTCTAAGGGGGAGGCCTCCGTTCAGCAGTGGACGTCTCCGGGCTGAGGATGTACATGACTTTGTTCCCCGACTTGCGTGACTTTAGGTCTTAAAGAAATCAGCTCGTACTTAAACAAAACAGTCGGCACAAGGTTATTTTTAAATGGCACGTTGTGAAATGTACACGGATTATAATTATATTGGAGGCTAGATGACTGTTTTTTTTTTTATTGGCTTATTAAAATGTGGCCCTTTAAATATAGCTGATTAATGAAAATAAAATGAAAATCTGATCAAAAATATGCAACTTTGAAGCATTTTAATATCATGCTAGACAGAGAGAAGAAACAGCAAATCGTGACGTCACTTCTCAGTACGCCATATAAATTCTATTCTGACAAGTAAGGCGTGACGTAATTTTTTGTTTTGTGGGAAAGGGACAGAGTTGTCTCTAACAAAAACTTTAAACGGTCATATATCAGAACATTATTAACCGATTTAAATGATTTTTTTCAATAAACATTATATTTACTTAAACTCTTCATCAAAGCTATTGGTTTCAACGATATAAACATCAGTCATCTACCCTATTATAGCGATTCGTTTTACCTCTCCCGAAATAACGGTGCCTTTGTTTGTATTCTTCCAAACGATACTTGGTTCGGGAAATCCATTTACTTTACAAACAAGCTGTAATGGTTGGGCATATTCAGCATTGACCACAGCTTCGCCTTCTATGTTAATTTTTGGACTTCTGCTATCTATTTTCTTTCCTGTAACAGATTATAATTTTTTGCAGCAGTTTGCATGCAATTTGCTTTTGGCTATCGTTCGAGTCATAATGAACAGTCACTTAAAGTTTTAGCCTTAGCCTTGTAGTTTATGTTATTTTGTTTGAGTAGCTAAGATTTGCTATTATTTTTGCATTGCCATCTGTGTTTAATCGACTGTGCTCACAAAAATGGTACAAAATTTGCTTTCACCTGACTGGATAAATGTACCAACGGATGTTGGTATTCGCGTACAGGTCGTATTTTTCATCTAACCTTGGTGATACTTGGTATACAGTTTTAAAACTTTTTTTTTTTAACTTAGGCGGTTTTTGTTTTGGGTGATATTTTCCCCAAAAAAAAGAGGGAAGTTTGCTGCGGCAACACTTACCAGCCAATTGGCTTGTCATGACCATAATTATGGAAGTTTGTACTCGTGAGGTTAACAGTTCGCAGAACTACTATTAGATAATTACGTACCTTAGTCCGTACGTCAATTCCATAGTAGGTACGCGCACCGTACATACAAGCGTGCGAGACGTCACCTGCCAGGCCACGGCGCCGGTTGCTTGCAAGCGGTACCATGCTGAGTTAGATCCGTTTTGTGGCAGAAATAAATGATCAACTTAATATTTTTGTATGTTTTTAACTGTTGTATTATTGTTATTGTTGTTGTATTATTTGTTGTTGTTGTTGTTACTGTTGTATTGTTGTTTCTTGTTGTTGTTCTTGTTTGTTGTTGGTGTGTGTTGTTGTTATCAGTGTGTGTGTTGTGTTGTTGTGTGTTCTTTGCCACAAATAAATGATCGTCGATTGTCTATAATTAAGTAACTAAGTATACTCTGTTTGCTGAGAATGTCTAATAGGGAAATCAGGTACCTGCACGTCATTGGTCGCAGATAACGAACATAGTTATTATACCGTTATAGCTACCGTCCTTATCACTCACTTACAATTGTGCAAGAGAGAGAGCGTCATATATTAGACATTCTCAGCGAACAGAGTATAGGCTTCGCTTTATAAGTAGTTACCTGGTATAAGTTTTTGAAGTGCTACAGGAGTATTTGTCGTCCTTATTATGTTAGATTTGCTCTTCGGGTCGTAACCGATAATCTGTAAAAAAAATTGTGAGTTGCGTTTACTACAGAATAGAAATCGTTTTTATTTTCAAGCGTACGACTACGTTACATTATCAAGTTTTAACGACTAAAATAACATATTTAGTTAGTTTTTCTAGATAGCCAGTTATCCCGAAGGAATAGAATATGCACAGATAGTTATAGGTATATCGGTTAAACAACCGACATAATATTAACGATGTATTAAACAACCGTGACAGTTTAAAACAGTATGTTACTGCTGTGCTATGCTAGTGTCTGGAGAAAAACTACAGTAGCACACTGTTTTAAGCTGTCATGGTTGTTTAATACATTGTTAGGATTATTTACTGGATATTTTAGTACCGTGATTATCTTGCGCGCACCATGTTCACAGGCAGATACAGTCAGTCTCAGTCACCATAAATTACGTTGCACTCAATGTAACTTTTCTGGTGACTGAGAATGACTGACTATGTCATTACATTGAGTGCAATGTAATTTCTGATGTGAACAATAGAAAGTTTTCTTATCTATCCTTGATTTTTTATTTTGGATAGGCATAACTCATCTGATGCTAAGTTTTTTTTTATAGATACTTTCAAGTGACGAGACGAGCAAGACGTTCACCTGGTGGTCAGCGTCACACCTGCCACTAACAGGAGCAGTGCCAGAATGTTAAACTTGCGAACACAATCCTGCGCCGCACTGCACTCAACTTGAGGATGGTAGATTGGTACAGGTCGGTTAACTAAAGCTGGCACGTTCACAGTAGAATAATAGGCTAGATGACTGGTATTTTTTTTATTGTCCTATTAAAATGTGGCCTATAAATATAGCTCATTAATGAAAAGAAAATGAAAATCTGATCAAAAATAAGCAAGTTATAAGCATTTTAATATCATGCTAGACAGAGAGGCGAAACAGCAAATCGTGACGTCACTTCTCTGTACGCCATATAAATTCTACTCTGACAAGTAAGGCGTTACGTAATTTTTTGTTTTGTGGGAAAGGCACAGAGTTGTCTCTAACAAAAACATTAAACGCTCATATATCAGAACATTATTAACCGATTTAAATTATTTTTCCAATAAACATACTATATTTACTTAAATTCTTCATCAAAGCTATTGGTTTCAACAATATAAACATCAGTCATCTACCCTATTGCATTGTATGTATTGTTTAGCATTTTAATAATTTTGTATCATTTTAAGGAATGTTTTTAATTAATTATGTAATATCATTAGTGTAATTGGCCTTAAGTCGTAATAGAAATAAATAAATAATGCAATTTCAGTATACAGTGTATATTAAAATAAATGTTTTTTTTTTCGAAAATGCAATAATTTAAAAATAATTATACAATACAATACAACTTTATTGCACAGCAGAAATATAGAACAACTTACAACTAATCAGGGTACATCTTTTGGCAGTACAAGGGGTGGCCTTATCACCTTAAGCGATTTCTTCCAGGCAACCTTTGGATGGACTGGACTAACGGAGGCAAATGCAATTTGGTCGGTGGTATACATAATATATAAAATATAATAAATTAATATTGGAAATATGAAAAAAAAATATTTACAATAAAATAGTGATACATAAATAATACTATATAATAATAATAAGTACCAATATAATATATACATGTATATACATGTTTTAAACGTACCGATAAATTTATGGAAAGATAGTGTTTATAGAGAAGATTATTAAAAATAGGAAGAGATTTAGTGAATCTGACAGAAGAAGGGAGTATTAGGGAAGGTAGGAGAGGAATTATGTGAGTAGTACTAAGTCTGCTCTGGTTTTAGTAAGGTTTGGTGGGTCAAAATAAATTAAAATAAAGTATTACGTGTAATCAATGATTTCTATATCTTTTTGTGTAAAAGCATGCTTAGTTTAACTTTAAATGTAGAATTGCCGGTCATAAGAAACGCAATTTTTTTGACTGCACTTTGAAATGTAATTCGTACAACGCTTCACCACACAGATTGGCATTTTGCACAGTCAACAACAAATAGTGATCACGTCGGACGTGCGTCGCAGACTGTGCCGGCATCGGCGTCAATGCGTTTCTTTGAACGACGAATGGGTGACATTTAAAAATGGCGTCCAACCCGTCCCTACTATGCATGTCTATGCTTGTAATATAAATATTATATTTTATTACTTAAAAGAGTTAAAAACATTGACCACTATTTCATGAGATTGTCCTGTTAATGTCTTGCCGGAACTGTCTTCTAATATAAAAAATAAAAAAAAATAAAAAAGAATAAAATGTCTTCTGAAAGAATTGCTTTCAGAAGAAATTTTATTCTAATCTCCAAAACCAAAAATACCCAATAACGGAGTTTTGGCGGGAACGGTAACACGGAAAAATCATGTCGTTGCATTCTATAATTTTCTTAAACTTGTGTTTTTTCGCGCATTTATTATTAATAATTGTGGTGTTTTATTCATTGAGTGTTGAACTACATGCACGAGTGTGGGCAAGTGATATAATGTGGTGAAACATGTCTTTTCGTGTTGTTTTCAAAACTCCGTAGAAGCTCATAGTAAAGACGCCACAACTTTACTAGGACACGAGTTGAACTCAACTATGACTAATTTCGTTTGACTAACTGTGATTTCATGACATATTTGACTTGATTTTAATATAAAAACTAGAAAATTCATAAACTTGACACTGGCAGAATGCACAACGTCCGATGCCAATACCTAAGAAAAAATAAAATAAATAATACACACTGTGACTGACGCTTAAGGGCGAATGCAATAGTAAAACAATAACTGTCTCCTTCATACTCACAAGCTTGACCGCGCGCGAGAGTGACTGACAGACTTCAAGAGCCGCTCCGCGCTTGTTCAAAAACTCAACAAGCGCAACGTATAAATGTGTTGAACATGCCAGCTCTAGTTTAAAAAAAACTAATATATGTCCATCTACCGTATTAAATTAAATACTGACCGCTATTTTGAACATAGTATTTGGAGGATCGAAAGCCCGTGTCGTGTAGAGCTTGGTCTCATTATTCGATATCTCCAAAGGTAGCTCCAATTTAACGTTGTCGTCCATGTCCAGGAATTGAACGGTATGCAGCAGAATGTCACCCTCGTTCAGTTTTATGGACAGGTGAGATTTTGTGCCTGTGAAATTATTAAATCGCTATTATTGATAAAAATAATTGTTCAAAAGCCTTAATTATTTACAACAAACAACATAAAACTAATTAAACTATTTATTTAGTTTTAGTAGTGGTAGTGAATCCTACCACTATTACACCTGCGGTCTAAGAAGGAGGTTTTCGTTCAGCAGGGCTGTTGATGATAATGACACCTAACCACAGAGTAATAGAAGCAGAGATTGTGAGCAAAGGATTTTTCCTTAGAAAGACGCGTGACTGTGCGCCGAGGTGTAGTTTCGCGGGAGGAGTGGCAAATTGTACTGCCAGCTAGCGGTTTTCAGGAAAAGTTTTTGAGAATCGAACTAGTGAACTGACACTTAGCTGAATTAACACTTAATTTATTACTATCACGCTAGATGGCGCGTTTTTAAATTTTATAGAACGGATCACTAAATATAGAAATTAAATTACTTACGAATGAAATTAGATGCCAATCATTTCATCTGAATTTTTCCCTCGGTAATTTTTACATAAAGAAACAGAGCAACTTATTTCATTTTTACTGTTACTGGGTAAAAACATTAAAAATCGTACGTCTAATATGTAAGTTTGAATGACCGTTACGCGCGGCGGACGTTAGCAGACTGAGCAAATAAGTATGACGTCACACACTCCGTCCGCAAAATTGGATCTACGGCTGCAAGTCGCTCATCGCAACTCCGTTTTTTTTCTCTTTGTTTTTGGCGTCGCACTTTGTGCATTCTGCCAGTGTCAAGTTTATGAATTTACTAATTTTTATAGTATCATCAAGTCAAATATTTCATGAAATCACAGTCACACGAATTTAGTCATACCCTAGTAAAGTTGTGGCAACTTTACTACAAGCTTCTTCGGAGTTTTGGAAACATCACGAAAAGACACATTTCACTTTATTTTATCACTTGCCCACACTCGTGCGTGTAAATCAACACTTAATGAATAATACGCCACCATTTTTATGCATTAACACTCGAAAAAACAGAAGTGTTGGAAAATAATACAATGCATCGACATGATTTTTTCGCGTTCCCGCCAAAACTCCCCGCAATTCCTTATCCTCCATGCACCTAACTAATGTCAAAAACTGTCACAAGAGTAACCTGGTGCGGGTCTGGTGCTGGTGTCCACCATCGAAGAGAGCTTGAAAGCTGAGAACCCGTGCTGGAAGTCTACTCCAGATCTGGCAGTCACCACGGCCCGAGATTCGGCCTTGCTGTTGATTTCTACTGTGTGGGCTCCGGGCATAGTCACGTCTATTGAGTACACCTAAAATCACACCACACAATTAATTATAATTGCAAAAGTTTGTCAGTATACGTGTCCGTGTGTATGGGTGTGTAAGTTTGTAACTTCTTCCCAGCACGGCTGAACAGATTTGGATTAAATTCAGAACGGATATACATTATTTTCCGGAATAACATAAAGATTACATTTTATCGTCATAATCATCACCAGTTTCATCATCACACGAGAAACCGCGGGAGGCAGTTAGTGGTTCAATAAGATAAGACGGCGAACGCGTGAACGGTTTTAGAACGATAATAATAATTAAAGTTGAAGATAATATAAAGAATGTAATTTTCAGCCTCTAAAAATTCAAGTCAAAACCAGGATAAGTATCGTAGCACGACATTGCTTCTAGTTTACAGAAATTGCGATTAACAATATTCTTTTGTATCGTTTTTAAGGGTGCATAATCGTACGTATAGACTACATAAAGAATACTGGGCTAGTACCGAGGGGTGTAGGCAGCCTTCCCGGAGTTAAATTGGAGATAATCCCGTAAACTACTTAACCTCAGACGTGACAAACTCGGACAAGTGGTCGGAGTGGTCACCGGACACTGCTCTTTTAAACTACCTTACTATTGGGGTTACAGATAGTCCTCTATGTGTAGTTGCATGGAGGCGGAAGCCGCGCACTTGCTGCTTGAATGCAGCAGCGTGGAAGAAAGACAACGTCGATCCTCGGGTCATCGAGGACGCTCCGGAAGGCCTGCGCCGGCGTCAGCGAGCTGCTAGTCTTCCTCGGGGACACCGGGTAGCTGAACTCGCTGCGCCGGGACTACGCAACATGGGCCCATCAGGGTCTTCTAGTGCGGCAAAGGCCCGCTCATCAAGTACCAAGGGTTCTAAATCGTATGCCTGTCTAAGGCTAGATGTTTCTTGCGCTTGCCTGAATTTGATCTGTTTCGAAAAGCATCGTTTTCCACACGTCACTGCCGTCAGGCGCCGTGATGGTGACACGAGGATCACCGGACTTTTCCGAGGCAAGAGACAGCGTTAGCTCTCCCATTATTACGTCAGCATTGAACTGGAATACAAGAGAGATATTAGCATATATCAAAAATATAATTATGATATTCTTATCTGCGCGGTAATCAAGAAGTAAAAACATCGATCTGAGTCTTTTAAAGTACTAGTTAACTAGATATTATCGGCCTTCTTAAAAAAACTTTTCAACCGTTAGTCACTGCTTAAGATGCTCAGCCATCTTCTCTCTGACGTGAAGTTGCACGTGCTAGAAAAGGACAGAGAAGTTTAAGCAGTGACTAAGAGAATCGAGATTATTTTAGGTAAGGCCGTAAATGTTATTCATTTTATAGCAAGCTGTCATTGTCATATTCGAAGTCACCAAGCTACATACGTCCTTACGAATAGTACTAATTGTATTTGTGCTAGCTGCTCAATATATTGTTCACCTCACAAGCTCGGAAAAAAATCTGTTAATCATTCGAAATTTGAGTGTATTTTATCCGCTAGCGTGCATGGAAAGAGGTTTTAATATTCGAACCTTATTCTAATCAATAACTTTCTATACCGCCAGTCCACTGAAAATGCATAAGTAATACTTGTTGTCAGTGCGCCAATATCATTTTTAGAATAATCGCACTGGCAAAGACTGCATGAATAAAAACTTAGCATTTTCGTCTCTGTAGTAAGGTGAAAAATTTTATGTTTCGCTCGGGAGCAAATTTATTCTACGTTCCCTCGCTACTCTCAGATTTCAATACAAGTATTCGCGCCAAAAAAACAACTTTGCAGCTTTGCATAACAAATAACTATTATTATCTGAAGTATTTAACTTATCTTCGGAAATCTGTATGGAGTTGATTTTATGAAACTACTCACTGTCATATTATGTTTGCCTGGGGGCAACCTCTCGGCAGCCAACGTTGTTCTTCGACCTGTTATTGTCTTTTTCACATACTCCAAAATCTGTAAAAATATTTCGGTTTCGAGTTTATGTCGTCGTCAGCCATAAGACGTCCCACTGCAGGACGAAGTCCTCCCAATAGAAGGGTGTTGCCATAATACCCACGCTTGGCAGGCGGTTTGGGGATTTCAGAATGCTCACCACCGTCAGCCAAGAGGACGCTGCTGCCCGTCCTCCGGTGGATCTGGTTGCAGTTTAAGGACATACCCAGGTCCCGGACCCAGTACTGAGTTTGTGTGGTCAGTCGTAATGACAGGGTAGTTGGCCTGGTACATACCAAAGAGTTTGTATTTAAAGAGCGGGCATAAACAACACGGTGAACTGATGAACAGATATGAAAAAAGGAAGAAAAAACAGATGGGGAAGAAAGGTTCCGGAAGGTGCAGCGCCTCCCACTAGGTGGACCGACGAAATTGTAAAAGTTGCGGGCAACCGGTGAATGCAAATGGCAGGAGTCGTAGATTGTCGAGGAGTGTGGCAGTCTAAGGGGGAGGCCTTTGTTCACCAGTGGACGTCTCCGGGCTGATGATGATAAACAAAACGAGAACTGTTCCAGGATTTTGACTTCTGTGAGTGAAGCTGTCTCTTTTATATTCCGTTTAATATATAAGAAATAGACTGACCGAGGCATATTTAAGCTCTATGGAGCAGATATGGGGCTCTATGGGTGAGATACCATGAAGTGAACGAAATTTTCCGTAAACGGTGAGGAAATGAGTTGAGGGTGATGTCAGGAAAAACTTTTTTTTGTAATATCAAGTGACGAGACGAGCAAGATGTTCGCTAGAATTGTGAACTTGCGAACACCATCCTGCGCCGCACTGCACTGCGCTCGTCACCTTGAGATATTAGATGCTAAATCTCTTCATACCCAGTAATTTATCTGGTAACAATGCCCTTCAAACCGGAACACAGTAATTCTTGCACAGCTTGCTTAGCGATTGAATAACTGGCAAAGGTGGGGTACCAACTTCCCCAGGCGAACTCTGCAGTAGAGTCCTACCACTACAAAAACTACGCGATTCTTTACTGTTTTAGTTCTACTTAATCGATTGATTGAGTCGGTTGCCATAATCTTCACGCTTGGCAGGCGGCTTGGGTTGCAGAATTCTCACCGCCGTTAACCGAGAGGTCACTGATACCCGCCCTCCGGTGGTTCTGGGTGCTGTTTTAGGACATACCCAGACCCACGGTAGCACTCACTTGTAAATGCCACTTATTGATGACAAGAGCTAAGATTTTATGCCCATACACACAGTTACCTTGCCAATTTCGGGTTTTGTCAAATGGAACACTTCGCCATTGGTTGCCTCTGCCATCTCATGGTACACTTGATAGGCTGGAGAGGATACAGGCTCTTCGCATTGCCCCGTCAGTACAAACACAACCTGGAAAATAGAAACCTTAAGGCACAGGGAATAAAACTATTGGAAAAAGCCACCTAGTAATCGCAAAGTCAAGCTCGGCCTGTACTAATTCGTTATATGAAATTTTAGTACGGATTTTTTAAATGTACCTTGGAGAATCTAGCTCTTTCACTCTATATAATCAAAGAAATGTACTTATACCTCTGACATTTCGGTGACGGGAGACATCGTGACGAAATCATGTTAGTAGAAAAAAAACAATAATGCATTCACGTGGTCCCAAAGACTATAAACCCTGTTGACTGATCGTCCGACTTCGCCCCATACGAAAATTGGTAGTTTAAAATCACTGCTAGCCACTACGAGTACGTCAGAATTTTTAAACTCATGCGTCATCCGAATGATTGGCCAATCGCAAGCATAGAACTTTACCTTGCCCCCTGCCCACAACGGTGAGTCGTGTTTTAGGAGACATTATATTCAGGCTATAATGATCTGTGCGTAGGCTAATCCGCACCAGGCCAGCGTGGCAGAGCAGCCTCGCCATTTGATTGCAAGTCTATGTCTAGCGTTGGGGATATTTATGGCAGATGGTCCAATACAGGTCTACCAGGAGATAGCGGTAGTTTTTTTTTTTTTAATATTTTTACCCCTTCGGCCGTGTACTAAATCGGAGCTTCGTAACCAACAACGTAGACTGTGATTTTACCTGAGACTGCTTGTTCTGTGCGAAAGCTTTCACTTCTTCAATATCTTTGTAGTCTTTAGCCGTGGCATCAGTAAAAATATACAGGTATGAACGGTCTAAGCTTTCTTCCAAAGCTTTCTTGATGCCAGTCATGGCATATTCTGGACAATCGCCACCTCCGTGGACATTGATCGCGGAAAGGGAATTCTTAAACACTTCAGAGTCTTTGGTCCTTACGCGGAATTTAACGCCTGGAGAAAAAGTGTTTTAGTTTGAATCTATTCTAATATGATTTTCTATGGTCAAGATCGGAAAAACCGGTCGGCTTTTTTGTATCCTGTGACATAATTAAAAGGTGTTTTTTTTGCACTATAACCCTGTTGTTGTTATTATTATTCACGTATTTATTTAAATTCTTAATTTTTTATTTTTTTACAATATAAATACAAAAATTGTAAATATTATAAAAAACTTAAAAACTAGGGTGCCGCCCGCAACGGGGCAGGGCTCAAGCTGCCGGTGGTTAGGGCTGCAGAGTGAGGAACCTCCTGACAATGCGCGCCGTGTCAAGTACCGCTGCCTTTTGTATCTGACCCTTGACCCAACCATCTAGCGAGAGCCTCTTGAGGTATTGGTCGAGGCTCTTCGCTATAAGACCGTTTACCGAAACGACTATCGGGACAATGATCGTGGAGTCAACATCCCATATGGCGGTTATCTCGAACGCCAAGTCAAGGTACTTGCTGAGTTTGTTCTTCTCGACCTTTACGAGATTCTCGTCATGTGGGATGGTGATCAGGCTTATTGGCAACAATAGTCCTGTCCGTGATGATGGAGCGGTCCCAATAGAGCAAAGCACGACCATTTTCGAGAACTGGAGCTGTGTAGCTGTGTACTTATAGTACGGCACCTCTGACTCCACAAGGCCGTATTGAAGAGCTGAAGAAGAAGTTGCTGGTGGATGATCCTGGTGGACGGTGGTATGCCCGACAGTTGTCGACCGTACGTCCTTCATGATATATTTCTGGTAGTTGTTTGTCTTGATAACTTCATCAGCAATTGCACAGGCAAACCCCTCAGTTTCCCCAAAGAGGTCCCCGAAGCGTAACCAGTTCACCGACGCGAGCAAGTCCACATCGGGGCCCGATAAGGCCCGATAGAACCGTCCGTGCAGCTCCTTGCTCTTCCATACTTCCTTGCGGTCGTCGGTGCTTAGCACCGATGGTCTGCGCCAGTTCTCGTTTGCCAAGGAAAGCGGCGTGAGCCCCTTGTCAACTTTCACTACATCGCGATGCATCCCACACTCATTCTTAAGGAAATAATCCCTAAGACTGCACACTTCACGATTTCGGAGGTTCTTGGCGTTTAAAAAGCCACGACCCCCCCCCACTTCCGTGGAATGTACAGTCTCATAACAGATGAGCGTGGGTGTAGCATTCGATGCGCAGTGAGCAGTTGACGGACTCTTCTATCCAGGGCGCCCAGCTCAGTCTGAGTCCATCTAAGTATGCCAAAGGAGTATATCAGTAAAGGCATCACCCAACCATTAAAGGCGCGCGCCTTGTTGCCGCCAGACATAAGACTGTTGAGTACTTTTGTCAGCCGACAAAAGAAGCGCTCCTTCACTGATTTTTTGTTGTCCAGTACTGATATACCCAACGACTCTGACATACCTAGATACTTGTAGGTCTCGGCCTCAGAGAGAGATCTGAGAGTCATTATCTCAGAAAGTTGTAAATCCGGAGAATTTACAACTTTCCCTCGCTGCACACGCATGACCGCACACTTGTCAACACCAAATTCCATCCTGATGGCGCTGCTAAAAACCTGTGAAAGGGAGGCATTGCCATAATCCCCACGCATGGCAGGCGGCTTGGGGATCGCAGAATGGTTACCACCGTTAACTGAGAGGACGCTGCTGCCCGTCCTCAGGTGGTTCTGAATGCAGTTTTAGGACATACCCAGGTCCCAGCAACGGCATGACTGCTATTAATTATCATCATCATCATCATCATCATCATATACACTTCCATCTAACCCATCTGAGCTACTATGCCAGCGGCCCAGTCTCGCTCCGTTAGTTCAAGGAGCTGAGTTAGCTCGGGTAGATTCTGGCGGGGGAAATGCACAAGATATCCCAAGCGGGACTTCGGTGCGAGACTTATCACCCCCACATCGAAAAGATTCATCATTCAAAGTTCAGTGGAATCATCGGCCAAACGCTGACAAAAACATACATCTCTTGATGCAATCTTCATGACTGTACTTTTCGTTTTGGACGTTTCACATTTTGGACGTTTTACTAGTAAGTTGTTTTGCCACTCAAGACGATGTCAACGTAGACGTTTTGATATGACGACGTTCAGCAAACATCGTCATACTCTGGTAGTCCTGATACGCGGACTTAAATATGATGAAAATGTATAGGCTTGGATAAGACGCTTACGGAGAGTTAACAGTCCTGATAGCACATTTAGCTTGACGAGTACAAATAAATAAATAAACAATAAACAAGAGAAAAAAATAATATATAAGTTGGCAATAAATATAATTATTTTTTAGAAAAAACAACACTTTTAGACTATCCGTCATATGCATAAAACGTTAAAAAGTATATCAACCCTAATTTAGTTAAAAAGTGATTTGTCTTCTTTTTTCAAACTCTAATCGTTATCCGAAAGAAATTTTACAATAACACTTAACAAAAATTGGTTTGAAATACGTTTTAGCGCTTAAGCATAATTATAACGGTTAACGCATAGAGGTAGGAACTACTACCTCTATCGGTTAACGGTTATTAATTATGTACAAACTTAAACTAAAATGTAGATAATAATATTTTAATTACTTCAAACCAAAGAGCATTGGAGGACAATCGACGAGGTTATTGATACTTATATACCTATTTACTAGTTATAATCAGGTATTTTTGGAGTCGATGCCAGCCAAGAAGGACAGTTTAGTCCTGCCGCGCCAACTATATAAAAGTTTGTAATAGTACATTATGATACAAGTGTGCTATTTTGGTCATTACACTAGAGGCGGTGTTATGCGCGCGAGCCGCAGGCGAGCGCGATAAGGAAGCCGAGAGCGTAATGACTAACATAGCACAAAAGTTCCATACGACTGTTTTCATCACACTTGCGAGGAAAAAACAAACTTTTTTTGATAATAATCAACCACACAGAGAAAACGTCAACAAAAATTTGCGGAAAATGGCTCCCAAACCAGCCATGCGCGCGCAGGTTGACATTTACTTCAGCGGCATAAGAACTCTTTGTTGGTATTACAAAAAAACTGTAAGTATTATCCGGCTATATTAAGAGTGCTTCGTATCGTCGTCAGCCATAAGACGTCCACTGCCGGACGAAGGCCTCCCAATAGAGGGGTGTTGCCATAATCCCCACGCTTGGCAGGCAGCTTGGGGATCGCAGAATGCTCACCACCGTTAACCAAAAGGACGCTGCTGCCCATACTCCGGTGGGCCTGGTTGCAGTTTTAGGACATACCCAGGTCCAGGATATGCTTCGTATACATACGTCTAATTGCAGTCACGTAAAAACTTGACTTTACCACGTTATACCTATCATAGCACAAGTACCGTAATGTAAAGTAAAAAGCACGCGTGCGTAATAGCTTGGATTATGAGCCTAAAACGGATGTTATAAGATCCAATTTACGAGCAAGCACGATGAAAAATCAGTTTATTTGGAACATTAACATGAATTACAATGATAATTTATGTTTGGATAAGACGGCGTTCGGTAAGCTAGAGCAAAGATATAATACTATAGCTATACGTAGATTCTGGTACGTATAGCTATTATCGGTATGTAGATCCCTTTAGGCACGGAATGGTAAAAATTTATCATTACTCACCTGGATCACCATAACCTTCATCATTAAAAGTCACAAGTAGAAAATTTTCGATTTGAGACGCGTTGTGTCTCAGCACAGTATCGAATATCGCGTTCGCTCCCAGTTTCACTTTATCGATATCATCACTCATAGAATAGGTGTCGTCTATTACAAAAGTCAAACTACTTTTGTAACCGGCTGTCCCAGCCACATACTTTAAGCATAATATATTGATGTAAACAAATATACAAGAGTGTAGAATCATAGTTACACGACTTGATCACTTGGCGTCTGGAATTACTCTGGTCTATTTTGCTTCAGCGTATTTATGACAATTATATTTAAGTATAGTAGATACCTATAAAGCTGTCCTGCGCGTTAACATGTAACATACATCATTAATATTGCGTTGTCTGTACGTATACCTACATCAAAATTTTTACTGTCTCATTAAGAGTGCGTTTCCTAGGCGGAGATGAGACATGTAGCAAACAAGCTATAAATAATAGTACATTATGATACAAGTGTGCTATGTTGGTCATTACACTAGAGCCGGTATTATGCGCACGAGCCGCAGGCGAGCGCGATAAGGAAGCCGAGAGTGTAATGACTAACATAGCACAACAGTTTCTTACGACTGTTTTCATCACACTTGCGAGGAAAAAAAAACTTTTTTTTGATAATAATCAACTACACAGCGAAAACGTCAACAAACATTTGCGGAAAATGGCGCCCAAACCAGCAATGCGCGCGCAGGTTGACATTTACTTCAGCGGCGTCAGAACTCTTTGTTGGTATTGCAAAAAAACTGTAAGTATTACATGGCTATATTAAGAGTGCTTCGTATACATACGTCTAATTGCAGTCACGTACAAACTTGACTTTACCGGGTTATACCTATTATAGCACTAGTGCCATAATCTAAAGTAAATTGCACGCGTGCGTAATAGTTTGGATTATGAGCCTAAAACCGATGTAATAAGATCCACTTTACGAGCAAGTGTGATGAAAAATACATTATTCCTCTTTTACTCTCGTTGGTCAAACTACTAATGTTGACCGAAAAAGACAATCCACAATTATCTAAAAACAAAGTTTTTTTCTGTACAAACATAGGCTAGTAGCTAGTATTTAGGCGTTAAGTCTAATGCCCACTAAGACAATCCACATTTGTGATTCTTTAAACGAGTGAAGTCGCATTGAAACACTTGTTCTATCTATTGTTTATGAATAAGAGGTTACTTGATACCGCTGACCCGTAGGTTAAAATGATGAGTCGAGCGTAGATTCCAATTATTTGGGAACTTACCAGACTATAAAAATAAATAAGTATCATGCTGTAACGCAGAATAAGTAATCTAATGATGCTACTTTTCCCTGACACACAATTATAGTAGACCAGCAGCGTTGCCAAGTGGGGAATTCCCCGAATTGCGGGAAATCCTGACTCAATTGGGGATTCGTGTGGGGATTGGTTCTGTGCGGGGAATTGTGGGGAATTTCTGATATTACATGTTTAGTTTAAAACAATCTGTAACGCTAGCGGCCAGAAGTAGGAAATCAGCACAGCACCCGTATATTGTTGTAGACATCCCTAAAATACGTACATAACGTTTTAGTTCCATTGTTTTGTTTTGTGTATTGCAATTTGCAAGAATCTGGAACTTTTACCATCTTTGCTGTTTTCTTAGATCTATAACCTAAGCATCTCTAAGGCGAAAGTGAATAGATATCTTCTAGATTAACGTGCTTCTTTCTCGACCACACCATCGTCGCTTACCATCAGGCGAGTTGTTGGTCAAAGGTACACTTATTTCCCATTAAAAAAAAGTATTAATAATCTCAATGCTGGATTTCGCTCAACACGGGCTTGATACCAGTGGTGATGCTGATTGCCACTAGCTAAAAGTGTTTAGTTGTTAAAAATGCCGCGAGATAAGATTTGTTTCCAAAATCTAAAAGCTGCGATCCGGTTGCGATGGTATGTATGTTTTTTTTATGTACCGATTTCTTCGTCAATTGTGGACCGATTAAAAAAAACTTTTTTTATTTGAAATGGTATACTCCTGAAGTAGTCCCGTCCCATATTAAGCCGGTTGTATTTTTTTTGGAAAATTAACTTGTTTCAAACTCTAATAGTAATTCGATAGAAATTTGACAAAACACTTTTTAACTAAAATAGGTTTGAAATACGTTTTAGCGTTTTATAAATGCATATAACGGTAAGTATTTAGTGGAAAAGTCTAAATTTGAATCATTCTTTCTTTTTTTTTCCTTGGCCTGGCTCAGTGTGGCTAGGCCCGCGAGCTAGTCCCTCACATGATCAGGTATTTGGACCTTAGGTAGTTATCGCTGGTCACATCTTGTTATTTATAAATAAAACAGCACAAATTATGAATACAGCATAATAATATTTAATAAATGTACATAAGTAGGCACACCTCAGACTTTACATCGTATTTATTGTACTATTAGGTGATATTTAATGCTATCAACGCCGATTTGATTCTCAGCAATGCAAAGGTATGATCCTTCGTCACTCTTCGATACCACGCCTATATTGAGAGAGCTTGAGTTGGCCCTGAAAATAAAAATAAACCTTAAGCGGTTACCTGAGAGCAGAATGTGGGTATCAAGTGTGTAGTGTGCAATGCGGACGCTGATAACGCATCTTTTTAACTGACTTCAAAAAATTGGTTATGGACTCGTCGTCGTCAGCCATAAGACGTCCACTGCTGGACGAAGGCCTCCCAATAGAGGGGTGTTGCCATATCACCACGCTTGGCAGCCGGCTTGGGGGTCGCAGAATGCTCACCACCGTTAACCAAGAGGGCGCTGCTGCCCGTCCTCCGGTGGGTCTGGTTCCAGTTTTAGGACATACCCAGGTCCAGGTCCAGGTCCAGGTTATGGACTCGTATGTATGTAATATTATTGGAACTGCAATATACATATTCACATAATTATAATGATAAATACTTCATAATTATTATGATAAATACTACTAAACAAATATACAAACTTTTTATAGCTATATGAATGTATCTTTGTCCACGTATTTTCTACAAGACCATTATTTTTGTTATTGGCTTACATTTGCTTCAGCTTAGGGAACAGTGCAAGTTTCATCAAAATTGTTCATATTCATATTCATATTTATTTATTTGCAACTAAGTGCACAGAGGTCTTATTAAATATATTATGCACTTTCAGACTTAGTTGCCCTAGTTGACTTAGTTTTAGTAATTTTCAAGATATTGACTAATACATGTACTTAAGTGTGATGGCCTGGCTTTTTTATCCAATCTAGTGACGAGACGAGCGGGACCTTCGCCTGGTGGTTATAAAAAATCTTATATTGATTGAAAGGGTATTCTCTCGAAGTGGTCCCATAACATCCAATGTTTGAAGTCGGTTGTTTTCTCTAAAATGTTTGTGTACTTATTGTTTTACCTATAAAGTCTTGTTGATGTAATAGCGTCTTTTGCCTTGAATTCCCATCGAATTGCCGGAGTAGGGTAGCCCCACAACACGTTACAAGGCAACGTCACGCTTCCTCCGATGTTAGCATAGAACTGCTCTGGTTGGGATTCTATGTATGGAGGCACTGAAAACAAAGAAACCATAATAATTGACAATACATTGCTGTGCTAGCCTCATGGGACGACCGCTGGACTCGGAATCGTGAGGTCGTGAATTCAAACCCCGGGCCCTAATGAACCTTTGAACCTAATAACTAATGAACTCTTTGGAAATATGAATGCAATATGGTGTTCCTAATGCGGTCTGACAGTTTGACTTCTAAGATACTGCGTTTCATGGCTCGTTGGCATACCCCGAGGGCGAACTTTAGATCTTTTGTCAAAGACCAGGTTTTAGCGCTGTAGGTGAGGATAGGCAGAATGCACATGTCCATGAGTTACTAATATGTACAATAATTAGTAAGGAAGTATTATTTTACCAAGCACGTTGACGACGACTGTTCTTTCTGCCTTGCCGACGCTATTTTCAGCCACGCAATGGTAGTTCCCGGAGTCGTTTGTCCGCGCTCTGAAACTGAATGAGTAGACCGTTGTCATCCTAGATTGGAGTTATCACAAGAAGCGCGCTTTATATTTACCCTTCGCCGCAATGTAAATATAAAAGGTATCTCAATAAGAAGAAGATAGTACTAAACAAAGTGTAACAAAAAAGTTCAACAATACTGAAGGGTATGTATGTACTTATCATTATGAACAACTTTTACTATGGGGCCAACCCCGACATCGCGAAAACAAAAACAGCTGTTTCATACAAAAACGTCATTGCTCTTGGACAAAATGTATGGAACAGCTGCTTTTTTTCGCGATATCATGGTAAGTAAGTAAGTAAGTTCGTAAAGGCTGAGTGGCCAGCCCTAGTGTCAGAGTTAATGTGCCGCCCGAAGGCCTCTGACATGGCTGACGGTTGGCTGATTTCATGGTTGGCCCCATAGTAAAAGTTGTTCATAATGTTAATGATGGGTACATATCTTACTGTATTGTTGAACCTTTTTGGTACAGATTATATACATTTTTGGCATTTTTTTCGTGCCAGAAGCAACTCTGATATTTAACAGCTATCAACTATAATCATTATTGTCCCCGTTGTTTGTTATATGTTTCTAAAACAACGACCGTGTAGCCATGCCAGAGGGCTTCGGACGGCACATTAACTATGATACTAGGGCTGGCCACTCAGCCTATACGAACTTACTTTTTTTACTGTTCCAATTATTAAAAAAAGTAGCGCTACACAGAAAAAGAACGCGTTATCATTGAGAAAACCCATTACAAAAATAGGGGGAAATTGGGACCGCTCGCAAGCTTCGCGGAATTTTCGGTCGAGAAAGTGCACAGGTTATGTGACAACAATTCGAAGAGTGGTCAACACATTTTAAGAAACGGTCTAATAAGAATAGTGTGTCTCCTTAACGTCAACGTACCAGTCGGTCTCTTGAAAACATGGTTGCTGTAAACAAGAGTGTTACCGAAAACCCGAAAACAACTGTCTCTGAATAAATTTCCCCATTTTTGTAATGGGTTTTCACAATGTCAACGCGGTCTTCTTTTGTGTAGCGCTCTATTTTCAATTGAATTCAAAAAAGGAGGTTCTCAATTCGACTGTATGTTCTTTTATTTTTGTTTGTATGTTACTCGATTACTCCGCCTATTATGAAGTGATTTTGATGATATTTTTTTTGTTTGGTAGGTAATACTTCAGAGGTGGTCCCATATACATTTTATCGAAATTGGGTCAGTAGTTTGGGCTTTAAATCAAAATTACTAGAAAATATGAAGATGTCATCCAGGTATTCGAAGTTGAAGTCGGTTGTTATATTTTTTAAAGCGTATTATTTATAATCTAAACAATCATAGGTGACAGCTGCTAAATAACAGAATTGCCACTTGCAAGAAAAAAATGTACCACAAAATTTTATTAGGGCATTCTTATTAAGGCTATGGTACTATTATTACATGGAAGGACAAGGGGCAAACTTCGCCCAACACTCCACATCCCATATTTGCCTCTTCAACTTCTATGTCGGAGTTTTGGCGGGAACACGGAAAAATCATGTCGTTGCATTCTATTATTTTCTTAAACTTGTGTATTTTCGCGAATTAATGATTAAAAATGGTGGTGTTTTATTCAATGAGTGTTGAATTACATGCACGAGTGTGGGCAAGTGATATAATGTGGTGAAACATGTATTTTTGTGTTGTTTTCCAAACTCCGTAGAAGCTCATAGTAAAGTCGCCACAACTTTACTAGGGCATGACTTGGACTCGACTATGACTAATTTCGTGTGACTGGCTGTGATATCATTACATATTTTACTTGATTTTCATAGAAATACTTGCAAAAATCATAAACTTGACACTGGCAGAATGCACAACGTGCGATGCCAAGAACTAAGAAAAAAAAAAAAAAAACTTCTATGTCGCTTTACTTCTTTTTTTTGTCTTATTTCATCCCGCCGCCGCACTTTGTAGTTTGGCTAGTGTCAAGTATTTTAATATACCTTAAGTTTTTAAAATAAGTTTTTTCTTTCAAAAATACTTGTGTCACCACATTATATCACTTTCCCACATTCGCATGCGCAAATCGGTATTCAATGAAAAAACCTACCATTTTTAATCAACTTCATTAAAAAGGAGTTTTTTTTTTAATACAATACATTTTGGAGGATCTAGCTCTGGCTGGGTATATAATCAAAGCAATACACTGAAAAAACACGTTTTAGAAAATAATACAAAAAAATACATTGTTATTTAGCCATAATGATACTAACTGATGGGTGTGTTTCTCGTCCGTCCAGTGCCTGTGACCATCGAAGTTGACAATGACATCGCCTTGTGACATTTCCCACCGAACTGTTGCTGGCGGGGTCGCATCTACCTCACAGGGAAGACGTACATCGTAGCCTTGCCTCACGTTCTTGGTTTCCTGCTCCTCGTTCTTTATGACTGGAGGGGCTGAGAACACATTACAATCAACATCGTCAGCCAGACATACAGTGCGGAATGGAGACGTGAGCGTGGAGATTATGGCATCCCTCCCTATGAAAGGATGCCATAATCTCCACGCTTGGCGAATATAAGCTACTCATCATAATCATCATCAGCCTGGAGACGTCCACTGCTGAACGAAGGTCTCCCCCTCAGACCGCCACATTGTAACAACCTGCCATTTGCATCCACCGGTTGCTCGCGACTTTTACAATGTCGTCGGTCCACCTATATCCTATATATATATATATAGTGGGAAGCTTTCCTACGCTGCGTCTTCCGGTTTGCGGTCGCCACTCAAGAACCTTTCTTCCCCATCGGTTATCAGTTCTTTGAGCGATGTGGCCTGCCCATCAGGCAGTTTGAACACTTCAATTTGCAAGACCTGCGAGCTATGTCGGAGACTTTGGTTCTTTGGCGAATATCCTCGTTCCGGATTTTATCGCGCAAAGTAACTCCGAGCATAGCTCTCTCCATTGCCCGTTGCGTGACTCTGAGTTTCTCCAAAAAGCCAGCAGTTAAAGACCACGACCATATGTCATCTCTGGCAACACACACTGGTTAAAAATCCTTGTCATCAGACACTGCGGGATGTAAGCTACTGTTTATTTTGAACTCTCGATTAGCTTACTTAGATATTGAATATTTTTGCAGAAATCAAAAAGGAGCTTACACAGAATTTTCACATTGAAGTCTTGAATATCTTCTCCCATAACGTTAGAAGCGATGCATCTGTAGACGCCTCCGAGGCTTTTATCAATCCTTGCGAACACAACTTTATCAGAACTGGTACTCGAGGCGTCGTAAGGTAACGAGCTAAAGTCAGACTCATCAAAAGATTTGTATTTCCAAGATATCTCCGGTGCTGGTTTTCCTTTTGTAACTCTAGAATAAGTAATGTAAATTAATGTTAATCTATGTACCTCTACATAAAAAAATCTATAAAACATATTTTGTTGTTTTCTAAACATTTTGTTCTACTACGATTCTACTCATTTTTTTCTACAAAAAATATACTCTTTATAAAATGCCTCGAGGGATTATAGTAGATTAGGTACCTAGGGTGTAAAAGTAAAGAATGTCTCAGATGTAATGTATATTGTCTCCCGAGGCGATGCCGAGGGTCACAAACATGAGATCTAAGGCTTCTGTACTTGATCATGTGGTGTGTATAAGATTTTGCGTGCCGCTGCGGGGAGAAAGTGGTTCCTTTCGCTCCGCGTAGCGGGGCTAAAGTAGCTACTTTAGCCCCGCAGGCAACATATTTTTCGTAATAGACCCCTCACTCAACAGATTGAGTGATAAACCTATTATTTATCTATTCACTATATACCATCATCATATCCATCTATTAAAAAAAAAATAAGTAAGTAAGTTCTTATAGGCTGAGTGGCCAGCCCTAGTGTCAGAGTTAATGTGCCGCCCGAAGGCCTCTGGCATCTATTTACTATGTACCATCTTTTGTTTGTGACAATAAATAATTATATGATTTGATTTATTTGTTGTAGTATTTATATTACCTTACTGATGTTACATAAAAAAATCTATCTCTGCTTACGAAGTGGGTAAACAAGGGAGATTGGAAGGAAAAACTGTTACCTGCATTCTATCTCTGCCAAGAAATCCGAAGGTTGGAAATTAATTTCTGTTTCGGTTCCATTAATTTCCGGTGACTCTGGAATAAAACTAAATAATTTACCTTAACAACTATTTCATAAACTAATTGCAATATTTTGGATTCAGAAAAGTAGGAATGATCAAAATTCATGAAACTAAAGTTGTTTTCCGGGATATTATATTGTTGTTTTACTTTCGGCAGTTTTTTTTACCCTAGCTTTTACACCTCCAATATTATGATTATGCCCTAAGGCTGCTATCATACGGTTTGCGAGCGTTTTCAAAGCGGAGCGGGCGCGCCGCGAATACGTGGCGGACGCGCAACGAGCTCGCCGCGAACGGCATTTTGTACATTCTCGTACAGAACGCTTTCGTGCTTGAATGCTTTCATTTTCTCCGTCTTCGAAGTAACAAAGCCAACAGAAGAGTTTCCTCGTCGGAATCAATTCTGTTACTGAACGTGAACTCACCGCGAACAGGCGACGAAAACGTTGCGTAATCGCCACGTCTCTGCGACGTGTTCGCTGTGTAGCCGCGACGTGTTCGCGACGTATTCGCTGCGTGCCCGCTCTGCTTTGAAGACGATCGCAAACCGCTGTAATAAGGCTCTAAGAGTAGAACCGATAAATATTGAGGTAGACGTATTCTAGAACGGAGAGTAAGAATAGGCAAACACAGATTAGGACGCCTTGAGACTCTACGTATAGAATTAGCTTGTTTAAAATATAGCGCGTGTATGAGCGTATTTAAAATACTGACCAACACCAGTTATTTCTATATAAGCCACCAATGTTTTCGATTCCACGCCATTCGAAGCTCTACACTCGTAAGCTCCGATGTCTTCGAATCCCATGTTATTTATAACCAACGAAGTATCTTCAATGGCTAGTCTAGAGTTCGCAGAATCTATGAGAGAGTCGTTCAGATACCATTTTATTGTGGCCTCGGGATAAGCGTCTATTTGGCAGGTTATGCGATGCTCACTACCGAACTGCACAGAACCACCTGTAAGAAGAACGGTAAAAAAACTATGCTACAATCTTGATTTTACTTAAAATTTAATCTATATACGCTGCTATAAACAGATTATATAGGTTTTTGTTGAACAATGAGAACAAAAAGAGGTCATTATAGTCGTTTTGAAGAAATTTTACTATGGGCTAACTCGCAAATCCGGTATAGATATATCAGCTATATATCAAATCCGGTATCAACTGTCTCATACATTTGTCTGATGCATAGGTGCTTGTTTTTTTTTCTATGGGATACCTGATTTTTTTTCGCGGTTTGTAAATGATTCCATATAATAAGTTGTTAACGATCGATGACGAGTATAATGAGCTTCTTTAGCCTTAATACATCATTCAGTTCAGCGTAACCCCTTGTAGTGTCGCCAAACGAATGATAATCCGATTATCGATGGTTGACCTTGAAAATAGTTTGTACTAGTTTATCGGGCCTGGTACACCTATAAAAAATTCACTTAGATCTACCGGTAGCGATAAGTGGAAAGCTCCCATTATTCGAATGAAAAAAAACCTATTTGTAACCTGGGGTATTAATTTTTGAATTTTAAGCAAAGTTGCGCATGCGAGCAGAACCGACTTTCAAACGATATTGAACCATATTTCAAACAATGTCGTTCGAAGATCGGCTCCACTCGCATGCGCAACTCTTGCGTACAATTCAAAAACAACAGCCCAAGGACTCAGGACAACAAACCTTCTGGACTTTGGGTGACATCAAACGTAAAAGTCCTATTGACGAATACGTCAACACTTTTTGCAACCTCCCCCTCTTTGTTTCTGACGTAGCAATAAATGGTAGAATTCTTCGAAATATTTCGGATTGTCACATAGGTTAAATAAACTGATGGTATTTCCAAAAGAATGGTCTGAAACAAACGTCATCTTTATTTAAAATCATGATGGCAGCGAGATAGAAGAGCCTGTGGAGGCGAATATCATTGATAAGACAAAACCCCATAAACTTAATTTTTATATCGAGCGAAACGTTCACCTGGTGTTAAGCATCACGCCTACCCACAACAGTAGCAGTGCCAGAATTGTGAACTCCTGCGCCGCACTGCACTGCGCTCGTCACCCTGAGATATTAGAAGTCAAATCTCTCCATGCCCAGCAGTTTCTCTAGTAATATTTCCCTTCAAACCGAACTACAGTAATGCTTGACCCAAGAAGATATAACTGGTAAACGTGAGGTACTTCCCCAGGTGGACTCTGCAACAGAGTGACCTAAGCCAGCGGAGACTTAAGGGTCCAAACATCGCCAAAAGGATGGGGGAAGATAACGCCATCAAAAAGACTTACCTAGGACTACGGGGGGCCGAAGACTTGTCAGCCACCCCAAGTACCTATAGATAGAAGGATGAAGTAGCAAAAGACCTCCGGGAACTGTGAATTGATTTTGGCATGAACAGGTGCAAGATAAAGAACGACGACGCATTTAAATATCGGAGGCCAAGCTCCGATTTACTTTACTGCTCCAGTAAAGTAAATAGTAAGCAAGAATGGCATAAGATTTTCTGTCATAACCCAAGCAGCGCCCAGGCAGTGGTCTTTTAAGGGACTACAACTTTGTTCTTTTTCTTCCTAAGCCCCCTTCCCCTCCTCCTTCCTCCCTTCTTTGTTCCTCATCATTTTGAAGAGGTAAGTTATGAAATAATTATCGTATCGGTGGTATCGCTTAAAGAGGCGGAGACCGGTGGTGTATGTAGTCCGTCAATAAGGGATTCTTGTTCCTCTTCTTTTTTGAAGAGGTAAGTTATGGAAGATCGGTGGTATCGCTTAAAGAAGCGGAGACTTGTGGTGTTTGTAATCTAAGCCAGTATAGCCTTATCTTTTCTTTTGTAGAGATATATATAATAATGATTGTTCAAATAAATCATCAGCCTTATGACGCGGGTCGAAGGCATCCCTCTTAATAGCGAGGGGTTACCATAATCATAATTTTACGCTTGGCAGGCGGCTTGGAGATCGCAGAATGCTCACCACGACCACCGTTACCGACAGGACGCTACTGCCAATTCTCTGGTGGTTCTGGATTCAGATTTGGGACACACCCAGGTACAGAATAGGTCCAGAATTAGGTCAACTTACTTCTGATGGATAGATTTCCTTCGATTCATCTTCCCAGCGTACATCAGGTTTCGGGAACCCAACCACCTTTGCGGCCAATGTCAATGATGAACCGTAATACACAAAAGTCATCTCGCTGTCCAATATTTCCGCCTCTGGCTTCGACCAAATAACATTGTTATCGTTTACTGTGAAAATAATAGGATGTGAGAACAAATAGTAAAAAGTATATTTTATTACTAGTAGTTCACATCGAACTGAGACCTCGCGACTTCGAACTCGAACTTGATAATTGTAGCACGAATACTTGCGTAAAAATATCTTATAGATCAGTTCAACGGTTCCCAAGTTATCGTCGAACAGTAATATACATACATAGTATTATATTATCTGTGATACATACAAACGTACCTAAATACAAACGCCAACTTGCCAAACAGAGACCTTCGCTTCGCTTGGTCATAATTTTTTCTTGTAATTCATAGGGTATACCCGATTGAGCACCTATATACTGGGTTAATGTAAGACGAAAGAAGGCATTGCACGCATCATTGTAATAGTTATTTGTTATGCAAGACTGCAAAGTTGTTTTTTTATTGAAAGAATTCTTCGCTTGCTCAGGGCAAGCGAAGAATTTTAGGTTTGGAAGACGAGTGAAGCAAGTGGTTCAAATCTAGAATCCAAAGCGTAGCGAGGGTTTCAAATGTACGAGACGCAGAACAACTTTGCTGCCGAGCGCAACACACAACTTTTCACCTCACTACAGCGAGGAAAATGCTAGTTTTATTTTCATGCAGTCTTCTTGCTGGCCAGTGCGATTATTCTAAAAATTATGTTGGCGCATTGACATGAAATAAGTATTATTTATGTATTTTCAGTGGACTGGCGGTATAGTAAATTATTTAATAACAAGTTTCGAATTTTATAAACTCTTTCCACGCTAGACAACAAATATTTTTTGTTATTAGATTTCGAAATCTTTCCGAGCTTGTGAGGTGACCATGCATACCAAAGAGAATTCAATAGGTACTACCATGGTACTACTTAGACGCACACCTCACAAATGACAGAACTGTCGAGGTAAATTAAATATTTCTTTCTGTAGCCAAGGTTTCGCTTAACTAAAAGTAGGTTGGGACCTTCTAGTAAATACCGGTGATATAAATTTGACGCTACAACGCCTGCTGGGCAATACGAAATCGATACATTTTGAAGTGCAAGTATGTTTCCGCCCAAGTGGTGTGCCTTAAGAGTAGACAAGTTGGTCACTTCTCCATAGAAACGCGGTAGTATTACTACTCCACTATGAAATTTTGTAGGTCCAAGACTAAGTATTATATCGATTAATCTCTTCATTATCTAGGATTGTAAATTATTACGAAAGTAAAAAGTTAATAAACATGAAAGTTATGAGCCAGGAGACATCTTGTATTTTAGCTCAATTTTAACGCCACATTGGACGTAAATAAATAACATAAGGAATACGAAAACTGTAAAATAATTTATAAAGCGGCATAGTTTAGTCCATAAATATTTCAAATAACTTAAGTTGGAATAAATTAACTCAGAGTTTATTCAACAACATTACTGCAGCCAGATGTCGACAAAAAAAAATTGCGCGCTCATTTATCTTTCTTTCTCCCTTTCCCACAGTTTGTTTGATGAAGAGAGCATGCTTTTTAGCCGCGCCCACCGATGAGTTCGAGCCGTCAACCTGTCGATCCTTAATGGGAGAGGCATAATATAAAGCAGTAGACTTGTGTGGGTGAAGAGTGACGATTATTCTGCTTTCCTTACCCGGAACTTGTGGTGCTACAAGTTTGGAAGATCCTTTAATTTCACGTTTATTGGTGGTGTCGTCGCCAACTATCTAAAATTGAAAATGTACCTTAATACAAGTTGCTTTTGCGGGCAATTGCCTTTATTTAACACAAAATAAATAAAATACACATACAATCTAATCCCTACAATACAATACAATAGTTTATTGATAACACCAAAGTTACTCGTCAAATCTACGATGATGCATTTGGATAATCTCTAGATTTTCATAAACAGTCTGGTAGTTAGTCTTAATATTATATTATGTAGTATTTAATATAGGTGTACTTGCAGGTTGCCTGGAAGAGATTGCTTTTAGCAATAAGGCCGCCACTTGTTCCAATATTTAAGTTTATTATATTATTTCTGTGTAATTCTTGGTGTGAACAATAAAGAGTTAATCAATCAATCAGGTACTTAGGGTACTTGGTACTTGAAACACGTACCACGTAATTATAGTACAACTAACTGCGCCCCGCGGTTTCACCCGCAATTCTTGGGATAAAAAGTAGCTTATGTTTTATTCCAAGGTATAAGCTACCTCTATACCAAATTTCATCTAAATCCGTTCAGCAGTTAAAGCGGAAAATGATGTAGTAACAAACATCCATACATCCATACATACAATCTTTCGCGATTTTAATATTAGTAGGATATTATATTTTTAAGTTCTCGATCACGCATACGATTGTAGGCGTAAAGATAAGTGTTAAAATGAGGTGAAACGGCTTTTTGTGTTTCCAAAACTCCATAAAAGTTCTAAGTAAATCTGCGCCACTTCAGATGATCATATGATATAATCATGGTTATCTACCATGGTTATGGGACTGCCATATAGCTCAGCGGTAGCGTGTCTGCCTTCAGAGCTGTAGGGCGTGGGTTCGATCCCCACCAAGGGCAAACATTTATGTGACGAACATAAATGTTTGTTCTGTGTCTGGGTGTAGTATGTATTAAAAGTATGTATTTACAAAAAAAAGTATATAAGTATTCTATCAGCTATCTAGTTACCATATTACAAGCTTTGCTTAGTTTGGGGCTAGATGGCGCTGTGTGGAAAAATGTCCTGCGATATTTATTTATTTATTTATTTATTTTATCTTTATTTTTCAACCGACTTCAAAAAAGGAGGTTCTCAATTCGACTACGTATTTTTTTCTTCTTTGTTTTGTGACGAGATTACTCCATCAATTATGAATAAATTTACATGATTATTTTTTGTTTGGTACCTAGGTCATACTACTTCTGGTTTTTAAATGAACATAACTGGAAAAATGAAGCAGTCGAAATTGAAGTCGGTTGTTTTTTTTTCCCTTAAGTATTAATGGTATATTACCTAGTGGAGCCAAAGCCGCGTCCCAAAAATCCCAAAAATAATCCTATGAATATAACGGGATATTTATTTACCGTCCAATTAATTTATTCTCCAAAATGCATAATTATTGAAACACTGTTTTACACTATCTCGGTTGTTTATTATAGAAAGTTTAGAACGGTTTAGTTATAGTTTTCTCGGTTGTTCATTATAGTTATAGTTTAGAACTATAATGAAAAACTGAGATAACTTAAAACAGGATCTTTATTTTTCAACTGACTTCAAAAAAGGAGGTTCTCAATTCGACTACGTATTTTTTTTTCTTCTTTGTTTGTGACGAGATTACTCCATCAATTTTGATGGTTTTTTTTTTGTTTGGTTGGTCATACTAGTTCCTAAGTAGTTTGGTTTTTAAATGAACATAACTGGGAAAATGAAGCAGTCGAAATTGAAGTCGGTTGTTTTTTTTCCTTAAGTATTAATGGTATATTACCTAGTGGAGCCAAAGCCGCGCCCAAAAATAAATAAATATTGGCGGACATCTTACACACAGCGCCATCTAGCCCCATACTAAGCAAAACTTGTATCATGGGAAAATAATAAATAAATAAATAATCCTATGAATATAACGGGATATTTATTTATCGTCCAATTAATTTATTCTCCAAAATGCATAATTATTGAAACACTGTTTTACAATATCTCGGCTGTTTATTATAGAAAGTTTAGAACGGTTTAGTTATAGTTTTTTCATCACACTTGCTCGTAAAGTAGATCTTATTACATCGCTTTTAGGCTCATAATCCAAGCTATTACACACGTGTGCTTTTTACTTTATATTACGGCACTTGTACTATAATAGGTATAACCCGGTAAAGTCAAGTTTGTACGTGACTGCAATTAGACGTACGTATACGAAGCACTCTTAATATAGCCGGGTAATACTTACAGTTTTTTTGTAATACCAACAAAGAGTTCTTATGCCGCTGAAGTAAATGTCAACCTGCGCGCGCAATACTGATTTGAGCGCCATTTTCCGCAAATGTTTGTTGACGTTTTCGCTGTGTGGTTGATTATTATCAAAAAAAAATGTTTTTTCCTCGCAAGTGTGACGAAAACAGTCGTATAGAACTCTTGTGCTATTAGTCGTTACGCTCTCGGCTTCCTTATCGCGCTCGCCTGCGGCTCGCGCGCATAATACCGCCTCTAGTGTAATGACCAACATAGCACACTCGTATCATAATGTACTATCTCAGTATAGTTTTCTCGGTTGTCCATTATAGTTATAGTTTAGAACTATAATGAGCAACTGAGATAATTTAAAACAGTGTTTCTATGATTATGCATTTTGGAGAGTTTTTGGGGTGTGCATTCTGCAATCAAAGCTATGTTCATAGTTACTGTACTGCACAGTTATTAGTTTTGAAATTAACTGTAATGTATAGCGTTAGTTTTGAATGCTGTTGAAAAAACCTCACGTAAATCTGATATACTTCCTTACCCAAAACCGAAACATTTTGCCTTGCTCGATAAAGACGCTTGTAACGTAAGACCCTGAAGCAATTCGATTCAGGAGCAACACTTGCTTCACATTCTCTCCGAGAGTCAGCCACTCTACGGAGCGGAGTTGGATTGAATCGTCCACGTTTAGTAAAATGTAATTCGTCCAACCTGAAATAAATAGGTATTTGGAGTAGTGGTCCGACAAGTTCTTGTAGTGATAGGAATCTATAGCAGAGTCTGCTTGGGGTAGTACCATGCCTTTGCCAGTTATTCATTCGCCTAGCAGTAGTGTACAAGCAATACTGTGTTTTGGTCTGAAGAGCAATATTATCAGAGCGCAGGCAATCGGTGGATGCAAATGGCAGGTTGTAGTAAAGTGTGGTGGTCTAAAGGGGAAGCCTTCGTTCAGCAGTAGACGACTCCGGGCTGGGAGTCGTCTACTGCCTTCTCTCTTCATGCCAAATTACTGGGCATGAAGAGATTTCACATTTAATAACTCAGGGCGACGAGCGCACTGCAGTGCGGCGCAGGACTAAGTTCGCAAGTTCACAATTCTAGCACTGCTTCTGTTATGGGCATGTGTGATGTTTACCACCAGGCGAACGACCCGCTCGTCTCGTCACTCTATTCCATAAAAAAAGTTTTGAAAGTTCCATTCCCCAAAAAATCAAACAGTAGACGAACGAAAGTAGATGCAGAGTCCCTTCGGAAGGTTAAGTGGGCTAGCTTTTTGGTGAGCTTGGAATAGGCTAGACGATCTGGGTTTTTTTTATTGTCCTATTAAAATGTGGCCCAAAAATATAGCTGAGTAATGAAAAAAAAACTGATCAAAAATAAGCAACTTATTATCATTTTAATATCATGCTCTGATCATGCTAGACAGAGAGGCGAAACAGCAAATCGTGACGTCACTTGTCAGTACGCCATATAAATTATATTCTGACAAGTAAAGACGTAATTTTTTGTTTTGTGGGAAAGGGACAGAGTTGTCTCTAAAAAAAACTTTAAACGCTTATATATCAGAACATTAATAACCGATATAAATTATTCTTTCAATAAACATACTATACTCATTTACTTAAATTCTTCATAAAAGCTATTGGTTTCAACGATATAAACATCAGTCATCTACCCTATTGTCACCAATTCTACTGTGTTATCGCTGTACGGAGGCAGCAGGCTACACAGCAGGAAGCAACCCAGAAGCAAGGGAATGACTGCCTTATAGTTCAGTCGGTAGCTTGAAAGCTGTAGGGCGTGAGCGTGGGTGCGATTCCCACACATGACAAACATTTATTATGATGAACACAGTTTGTTAAATTTCTGGGTGTTGTATGTGTTTAAAAAAAACTTCTATCAAGTAGTTAACTGGTTTAATATTCATTATAATATTAATATAACTCTGTGTCAAATGTCTATACCAATATTTATGAATATTTATTTTCAAGTACTATCAAGCTTCAATCGCTTATTTTATTAGCTTTGTTTTTTGTTTTTTTTTCGTTCAGCAGTGGACGTCTCCGGGCTGATGATGATGATGATGACTATCAAGCTTGATGTAAGTATATTGTCACCCCAACGAGTTTCACGGTGTCGCAAATAGCATATTAACACTTACCAGCTATAGGCCTCACACTGGTTTCCCTTAAATTCCTCGGAGATTTCGTTGAAAACCCAAACTCGAAAGGGACATATTTCCTCTCATAGAAGGTCACAGACATATTACCCTGGCCTCGAATGTTCGCCGTGTATTCTCCTACTTCTGGTGTTATACGAATCACCTAGAATAATTATTTTTATAGTAACAAAGTACCTATAGAGGCGCGCGTTCTCATGGTAACATAAAAGGCCTAAGATCTCAGAGGAGCACACTCACTCAGTCTAGAAATCTTTGGTTTGGCGATGGCTGTCACACACACACCCACTCGAGGTCAGTCTTCGGATGGGTGACCGTGAGTGGCATTTATTTCTAAGCGCTACCGTGGATCGGATGACACGTTAAATTGTTGGTCCCGGTTGTTTGTTCTAGTTTCTATAACAACAACCGTCAGCCATGTCAGAGGGCTTCGGGCGGCACATTAACTCTGACACTAGGGCTGGCCACTCAGCCTATACGAACTTACTTACTTACTTACCCACTCGAGCAACGTGTTTTGTTATTATAATAATTCATTTCATTTCAGATTCATTGTCCGTATTAATATTGACATTACACAATATTATGGCTTTACAATGCTAAACACAACAAAAACGATAGGTATGTACTTAAACTTAATTAGTAATGTGTGGTAAATGGTGCTGGTGTCACAATTATATAAGATAGATTTCATTTAAGATCCTCAATGTAACATTTATTGTGTGCGCAGCACGACACTCTACCCGCCCCCACCCCCTCGCCCGCAGAGCAACCGCTGTCATCACGCGCGCGACGCGCAGCGGCCCGCAGTGCTAAGCAGGACGCAGCTGCACGCGCATCGGGCTCTGTTTTCACTCTTTGAAAAAGGTCACCGGATGTGATCGAAACTATAGTCGGCGTAACCGATTTAATTAAACGTGAGTATTCCCGTATAAATAAAACAAACAATTATTGTGTCACTGTTGATTTGCCCTAATAAAAGGAAAAAGGCCAAAATGTCACATCATTTTCGCCTAGTTCATACAAGGCGGGAAATTTAAACCAATAGGCCACTTAGTCCTAAGCCTTAATTATTAGTAACACGGAACTTACCAATGGCTGTCTATGTCTAGTCCCAACTACGTTTTCCATCCTCACATTTTGAAAACTGGATCCTACAACGTCCACAGATGGTGATAATCCAGACACAACTACCATGAGGTTGGTTGTGAAACGGTCAACTGAAAACTAAACATATTGCATAATGTAGTGGTAGAACTCTAGTGTAGAGTCACTTTTGCCAGATATACAAGCAGTAGTGTGCAAGCATTACTGTATTTCGGTTTGATGGGCAATGTTACCAGAGAAATTACTGTGCATGAAGAGATTTGATATCTAAAATCTCAGGGTGACGACCGCAGTGCAGTGCGGCGCAAGCGCACGCCTGCCCATAACAGTTAGCACTGCCAGAAAAGTGATCGCGAACAAAATCCTGCGCACTGCATAAATAAACCATCTGCAGTGCTCATATGATGTTATAGTAGTAATAGTTTTCATACCATATATTTTTTTTATGGGTATACTCACCGGAAGTTGTTTATACTGCGTAAATTTGTCATATGTGCTCACATTAGTCCAGTCAGTGTGTACAATTTCTTTAATATAACTGAAGGCCTGGAATACAAAAGAAGGTAGACAATACACAATACACATAGATAGATTATAAACCAAATGCAGAATCTTAGTTGATTATACTGGTTCTTGGGAAAAAACTGAGTATTTTACTCAAATTTAATAAACATTTGTTCTAACAGTTGTTCAGTTTGATGGGTTGATGAACATCCTAGACCTAAACACTTTGTATAAAAAATACTGATATGTCCGTCAATCATGAAGGGGAGGGTTGTTAGATACAGTTAAACTCAAGTGGCGTTGCGCAGGACTTTTCGCTAGATGCGGTGTTAGCAGGTGGGATGCCTGCCTTATAGCTGAGAAAGACTGCCTTATAGCTCAGTTGGTAGCATGTTTGCCTTCAGAGCTGTAGGGCGTGGGTTCGATCCCCACCCAGGACAAACATTTATGTGACGAACATAGATGTTTGTTCTGAGTATGCATAATAAGTTTGTATTTACAAAAAATAAGTAATCAGCTATCTGGTTTCTATATTACAAGCTTTGCTTAGTTTGGGGCTAGATGGCGCTGTGCGCAAAATGTCCTCCGATATTTATTAGTCTTTGACAGGCTGATATCCACATGATTGTAAGCGCAGCTGTGGAAGACCGGTCCAACAGTGGCGGGCGATACCCGGAAGTTCGATGGAAACAGATTGAAAAGATTGGCGCCAGGTGGGAGGCTTAATTATGGCCTGCATTGGCCTGAATAAGCTGTCTGAATTTGTCCTTACCCCTCTCAAGTCCACCAATGAGTCCCATTGGAGCATCGCCCCGGAACATGCCCTGGCTATGTCATGGTACACCTCCACGTTACCAACTGGAGGCGTCGTACACTCACCGCTTAGGAAGATGATCACCTATGGCAGAAAAAATATTCTTAAGGCAAGTTGCATGTCTTTGTTAAATACAAACCATTGTTTTGCAATCCCGTCAAATTTACAGAGGTACTCATCCGTCTTTATAACCAACTTTTACTATGTGCCCAACCCTGAAATAGCGAACAAACATCAGCTGTTCCATATAAAAAGTTTATTGCCTTGGACAAAATGAACAGCGTTTTTTTTTTACGCGCGTTCCACTTGTGTCCCCCATTTCAATCCCCTGGGGGATCGAAAAACACTCGCCTAAAAACAGTGACAAGAGAACTGGCTCTTTCCTCAGTCTGAAAATTTATTTGGCAATTTAACATGGAAATGCAGCCAGCTTTCTTGGGACTCTACACCAATCGACACCAATTTTTTTTTTATGTGATTGACTGACGAGACGTGGGAGACTTTCGCCTGGTGCCAGTTATTCAAACACCAAGCAGTAGTGCGAGCATTACTGTGTTCCGGTTTAAAGGGCAATGATACCAGAGAAATTACTGAGTATGAAGAGATTTAACATCAAAGATGACGAGAGAACTCAAGGTGACGAGAGCAGTACAGTGCGGCGCAGGATTGTATTCGCAAGTGTCAATTCACATGTTATGTGCAGGCGTGACGCTTACCACCAGGCGAACATCTCGCTAGTCTCGTTACTTCAATGTATAAAAAAAAATACGCTTGTAAAAAAAATACAACCGACTTCATTTTCTGGATGACATCTTCATATTTTCCAGTTAATATTCCAGTAATTTTGAACCAAAAACCAAAAAACCAATTTCGATAAAATGTATATGGGACCACCTCTGACGTATCCCAAAAAAAATATTTACAAAATCGGTCCACAATTGACGGAAAATCGGTGAACAAACACAAAAAAAAACATACAGCCGAACACATATAACCTCCTCCGTTTTTGATGTCAGTTAAAATAAAAAAAAGGCTTGCACAAAATTATCTGTTACCGGTTACCGCAGATTATTTAATACTAGATAATTAAACTAGTACTCTATGCTAGTAATGTTACATTAGTATAGTTAGTTTATTAGTCATGCAATAAATTACAATGCATAAAGAAATTGGTGGTGATAAAACATGAGAAACAGTAGTCATTGTAATAAAAGGAAACATTGGCAGGAAACTCGGCCTAACTTCCGTTTGAATATATTGGAAATGGTATAAAAATTAACTACACTGTACCACAGCAGAAATACGACTTTACTAAGTTGCAGTTTGACCTGATTGAAGGAATCAGCCATCTTATATCCCACTTGAACATTGATTGTTGTGCCCAAATACTAACAAGTGAAAACAAAAAAAACAAGACCCCCGAATCTCTTAGAAGTAAGCTCGTATAGTTTGGGTGACGTGAAGAACGTGGTGAATTTTGGGAGCGGGCCGTATTTCTTCGGTACGCGGTCGAAGTCACGGGTGACCTCTAGTTAGTTAGTCTAGTTAATAAAAAGATTAAGTTTCTTAAAATAAGTTACCAAACTTAATCTTTTTATCCCAGCACTATTATATATCCCACCAGCGAAAAAGTAGCAACACTCGAAATGTCACTTTAGTCCGTTTAATTGAGAATACGACTATAGTTAAGGTTAGTAGTTACTATACCTCAGGGGTTGTCTTATGGTACTGACCTGACTGTGGGTCTCTCTACACAAGCTTTCAACTGTACGAAATTTGTAGGAGTCTTTAGCGTATCCGTCAGTGAAGACGAAGATGGTAGATTGTTTCTCGCTAGCCCTCAGTGCAGCTTCGATGCCAGCTAGAGAATTTTCAGGGCAGTCTGCCCCTCCACTGGTCGTTAAGGATTTCAGGTGGGTTATGTATTCCCGTATTGAAGGTGTGGTATACATTTGCTCTACGGCTGGAAAAGTTAAATTAGCAGTGTGTTATTTTCTTTAATGGTCAGTAAAATTGTGATTAGCAATAATTTGCCTTCATACAAAGTGTAAAAAGGTGTAACAATAGTGAAGGGTATGTACTTATCATTATGTACAACTTCTACTATGGTGCCAACACTAAAATCGCGAAAAAAACTTTTGAATATTTTTATATGAAGTGTTTCCACACTTTGGGTTTTTATATGTTTTTAAAGCTTATAACCAGTTAGAAAAATTATGACCTCTTAATTGGCTTAATTGGAAAAGCAGTTGGGACGGAAACCCAGCGATTGCTCGTATGCAGGTTCGAATCATGCCAGGTCATATTTTTTCTTACTGTTTAAGCTTTAATAACCAAAAACTGGTGTTCCATATATTTTGGCAAAGGTCAATGTAAAGTCAGTGGTCAGTTTGCCAAGTCTACGCACCGTTTGTATGGAACAACTGCTTTTTTCGCGTTTTCAAGGATGGCCCCACAGTAAAAGTTGTTCATAATGATGAGTACATACATACCCTTCAGTATTGTTGAACCTATTTGTTACAAATTGTATAATCCACTGCTGAACACAGGCCTATCCACAGCGCTCGATTTCAAGAACACGATACCGTCCGCAAAACAAAGATTAGTTAGCCTCGTTCCGCCGACATCAACTCCACTGCCTGCCACTGCCACCCTGCCAGCTAGCCCCAAAATTAAAAAAGGTTCTTTTTTTTATATTTTATCGTACTAGTTGTCACAAGAACCTGTATTTTTTTTTGGAGATTCTTAACATCCTGTATGTTTAGTATTGGTCAAGAGCAGACTTACCAGAATCTTTGAAAGGCACTAGAACATAATTGCTGTACGCATTCAAGTTGCCGCTAAGAACTTGTCCGATATTCGCTCTTACAATTAAAATTTCTGCTTCCATCGAATTTGTTATGTCTAGTACTAAAGTAAAACTTTTTTCACATGAGCTTTGAGCAAGAATAGAAATGAGTAGTATTAGTTTGTACATTTTGAAGCCGCGTCTGAATCTGGACTAAAGAGCATGCGGTTCAAGTTACGCTTGACTCATTGTTGTTAAGGGGCATACCCACTGACTAGAGAAGTGAATAGAACGGAAATGTGACGGGCCGCGCTAGCCGGCATTAAGTGCAAATGCGCTTGATGAAAATTCTACCAATATACATGGTTTTAAACTGAGAATACTCAAAAAGACAATTTAAATAGACGCGTAGGAAACCAAACCACATTGCATCGTAATTAGATCAATTTCTAATCTGTTGCGAAATTGCATTTCTAGCGTTTGTGGTTTTACGTCAAATGCCCGACCAATGATTGGCATTTTTTCGTCGTAGTTTCTATACAAATAAGTGTGAAACTGGCAACAGCGGTTTTCCATACGATTGCTTTACAACATTGTTTTGACAGTCGTTCTACCTAAGAAGTAGTACGCTTTTCTGTGGGCATACCGACTGGAAATAGAATAGATTACGTAAAGTAGGTGATAATAAATGATAGAAAAATGTGTGAAGAAGCAAGTATCCATTGAGTAAAGTTATAATCGGAGCTGGTAACAAACCTGCAGCGCGAGTACCGTTCTATGTCGCTATATTTGACCTGTCGGTATATCAGATTTATTAAGACGAATTTGAGAATATACCGAATTTTACCGATTTAAATGTCAAATATAACGACTGTCAAGGCCGTTCAGTATATCGCCAAATTTAGCGTGTTGTTATAGCTGATTTATTTGACGAATTTGTAAAATAATTTTACCGATTTAATTGTCAAATTTAACGAATGTTATGAGGTGACTGACAAAAAACTTTGAATTGTATTTAATTGATTTGTTTGCCTTTGTTTTAAATGCAAAAGTTTATCGGTACGTGTGTGTATATGTGTGTGGGTCCGTATGTTTGTAATCTTATCACGCCAAAACGGCAATAGAATAGGCTAGATGACTGTTTTTTTTATTGTCCTATTAAAATGTGGCCCATAAAGAAAATGAAAATCTGATCAAAAATAAGCAACTTATAAGCATTTTAATATTATACTAGACAGAGAGAAGAAACAGCGAATCGTGACGTCACTTCTCTGTACGCCATATAAATTTTATTCTGACAAGTAAGGCGTGACGTCATTTTTTGTTTTGTGGGAAAGGGACAGAGTTGTCTCTAACAAAAACTTTAAACGCTCATATATCAGAACATTATTAACCAATTTAAATTATTTTTTCATTAAACATACTATATTTACTTAAATTCTTTATCAAAGCTATTGGTTTGAACGATATAAACATCAGTCATCTACCCTATTATAGAATTTGGATGGAACTCGGAACGGAGCTTATTTCTTATAGATTGTATAGGCTACTTGATATCATCATCATCATTTTACATCATCAGGCCGGTGAAAGCGCGGAGCGTAGCTAGTAATAGGTACATACATTTAAAACACCCAGATAGAGAACTAACATCTATGTTTGTCACATAAATGTGGTTCCTGAGTGGAGAGTTGAGACCAAGCCCACACCTCACGAACTGATACTAATTGGGATCCACACTGCAACTTTTTCCCGCTAGTTGGCGCATCGTCGATGCGGCCATAGTCAACTGTCAATCTCATACATATTGTTGTTTTTTTCTACAATTTAATGGTTTTACTCTTATAAGACTCGGATTACTAGGAAGAATTTGCATATTATTATACTGGTTTGTACAGCAATCTTTTGCCTTGCTAATTAAAGTTTAAATTATTATTATAAGTGAAAAACCGAGGAACGGGTTGAGCGACGAGCCTCGGGGGAGGCCTATTTCCAGCAGTCGACTATGATAGGCTGATTATGACGATAATAATAAATTTATTATTATTAGATAACTTTGTATTGTGCAAAAGCTCACCCTTAACAGTGCAATAATGTAACAGAACCCGACGTATGGAATGATAACATTTCAACCTATTAATACTAACTGCAAATAACAAGGGCGTTCTCCTTTGCAACATTGATGTCATGATTTATCTTTCTTACTCACAGTAATACAGTACGTTGATTATGATATTTTATAAAGAGTTGACTGCTCCAAAGCAGTAGGTATGTACAAGTATATTACATAATATTTTGATCTAATACTATAAGAACCTCTGTCCTGACTTAACGATTGGCTGACTGTCAGACAACTCACAGCCTAAACCGCTGGTCGTACAGACTTGAATATTACATGTATTTGTCTTGATGCGTAGAAGTGTATTAGGAAAGGATTTTTCGAAATTCGACCCGAAATTCGAGGGCGTAAAAAGGGGCACAACGTTTGAAAGTCCTTTGATTTGAACTTTTAGTCATGAAGTTTGTATTTGGATAGGTCATTTAAAATAAAAAATGCTGTACTTATTTTTTTATTTTTTTACTAGGATGACCTATGGGGGTGAAATGGGGGATGAAATTTTGCATGGAAAGTTATTTGTTTTATTTTTTTGAGAAAATTCTAAAACACTCTCTAACAAAAATTCGTTTATTAATTGTTTTGGTGCTTTATGAACCGACTTCAAAAAAGGAGGTTCTCAATTCGACTGTATTTTTTTTTGTATGTATGTTACGCGATTACTCCGCCAATTATGAATTGATTTTGATGATTATTTTTTTATTTGGTAGGTGATTCTTCAGAGAGGATCCCATATAAACTTTATCGAAATCGGTTTAGTAGTGTGGTTTTTAAACCAACATTACTGAAACAAAATAACTGGAAAATAAAATAATGAAGATGAAGATCATTCAGGTAGGTACTCAAAAAATTAAGTCGGTTTTTTTTAAACAAAAAGCTATTTTAAAGCCTATTATGCTTACTGAGGGTTATTAATTACTTATTACACGCTTTTTTAGTAACACCTCTCCCGGAGTCTGTCTGTCTGTCTGTCTTGCAAGTTAATTTTTGTACCACTTACCTACTGACGTCCGATTGATTGATTTGTGATCGAGCTGAGGCAAACTTATCTGTGATACGGCGACAATGCAAACATCTGTAATACCAAACTGATCTGAAGATGGAGTGTTGAGGTGGATAGTGGAATTTCTCAGTGGTGAACACAACACCACAGAAACGAAATTTTGTTTAAAATGAAAATGCTTTTAATGAGGTTCCACAGTCAAAACTTTTCGTTAGTGGCGCCAGCGGCGCGGGCGCTCCGGAAGTGGCAAAAGCTTTCTTGTTAATCGTTGCTTATGGTTGGTTATATCTATCTGCTCTTGATGAGGGCGTTGTCCAATAAAATTTGTCAATTTGTAAAATAAAAGTTGTCCAAAATGTTTTATGAATCTATGCAGTTGTTGACGGTCTGAAAATAGATTTGTAGGTTAGACAGGTAGATAGTTATATACATCTTGTGTTGAACAGAGCTTTAAATTAGCAAGGGCAAGGTTTGCTGTACAAACCAGTACCTGTATTATGCAGATTCTCCCTGGTAATCCGAATCTTTAAAATGTTCTCTGTAAAAACAAAACAGAAAACAACAAAATGTATGAGATTGACAGTTAACAATGGTCGCATCAATGATGCGAAAAAAATTATTGTAGTGTGGATCCCCAAATGTAGCCCCCTTGGACCCAATGTTTAGGTACCTACGTCAATGAAGGTTTCTGAAAGAGCTCGGCCTCATTTGCATTTTGGCCGTCGCCACCTAGAATAGCTAAATCCGGAGTTTTGGCGGGAACACGGAAAAATCATGTCGCTGCATTCTATTATTTTCTACATGTGGTTTTTTGCAAATTAGTGATTAAAATGGTGGTGTTTTTTCATTGAGTGTTGAATTACATGCACGAGTGTGGGAAAGTGATATATTAATGTGGTGAAACGTGTCTTTACGTGTTGTTTTTAAAACTCCGTAAAAACTCATTGTAAATTCGCCACAACTTTACTAGGGCATGAATTGGACTTGACTGAATGAATGCACAACGTGCGATGCCAATAACAAAGAAACAAAAGGATTTATTGGGGTTCCCGCCAAAACTTCTTTATAATCCTTTTTTCTTTTTCAGTTTTTAGTAACACACTTTGCGCATTCTACCACGATTGTTTTTTTTCAAGTTTATATTTATTGTATCAAGTCAAGTAAGTCATAAAATCACAGAGTCAGTCATAAAATTAGACACAGTCCAGTCCAAGTCATGTCCAGTAACGTTGTGGCGAATTCATTACAAGTTTCCTTGGAGTTTTGAAAAACAACAAGACAAGGCGTCATGTTTCAACACATTATTATCTCTTGACCACAGTCATGCGCGTAAATTGATTGGCACCTAGTAAATTTCTCTGATTGGCACCTATTATTCACCATTTTTAAACATTATCACACGTAAAAACAAGTTTTAGAAAATAATAAATGCGGTGATATTTTTTCACCAAATTCACGTTCCCGCTGTCAATGTCAATCACCACAATCATACGTATGCCGCTCGGGATGCCCAGGGTCGGATTCAGAGATCCGATTGGGTGTAGTTGTAAAACTTTTTATTTAAAGATTTTTAAATAAAACGACTAAAAATGTCTTTTGTTCTTAGTGGGGATCCAAAATACTACGATTTTTTCCCGCTAGGTGCCACATCGTAGATGCGGGCATAGTTTTACTAACTGTTCTGTTCTTTGAGTAAGCTATTCCGAATTTCCGATACTTGAGATTACCTATACGGCTTAGGTACGATAAGTCGTAATCTAAGATTTGTTTGACAGTAGTGTCATTTCAAATCAAAAATCTTAGTTAACGTAGATTTAGAGTTACCTAATAGGTAAAATAAATGTTATTAGAAGTGAAAGTAATAAGTAAACTTGTAATAAGCGACTGAAGTTTTCACGAGTTTAGCGACTTTGATTGTAAAGCTGGCAGCAGCAGCGTTTTGAATGACAGCTACGTTGAACATATAAAAAATTTAGTTAGAAAATTATATCTGCTGTCTGCTGCTTCTGAACAAGGCCCTGTGTAACTTGGTTTGGCTGTGAACGGGACGGCGTAAAATTCATATTTTGTGTAAAAATATCACTGTAAAGGTGGTCCTGATTGAGGATCACTAATTAAATCTGGGCTTAATTAAATATATAAAATCTAAAATGAGTAAAATTATTCCGACCGCTGCTAAACTTTTCGGTGGAAATACGATCGCGGTGGGTCTACACTTTTAAGATAATTTACTTACTATTCCTTAATAAACGTGCCTGTGTCATTAAATGTAATTGTTCAGTTTAGTGAAATGCAATTTCTTTGTAGAAAGTAGCCGCCCCGGCAGTAACGACAGCCAAATCTAAATACAGCACAAAGAATGAAGTTTCATTTGAAATCAAGGTAAGTAATTACTCTTTTGTTTCTACTTAAATTGTTTTTATTAGGTTTAGAAGGACAGTTTTATTGTCACATCCTAAATATAAACGGTAATCTCCTGAAATTATTGTTTGAATGTAAATTATGTAACCTATTATAACCTTCAAAATGTCAAGTGTAAAACAAGCAGCTGTTACTATGATACAAAATTGTGAAAGTTATAACTTAGCATTATGAAGAAAATGTTGCATACTTGAGTCTATAAATCTTATTAAATTACAATACATCAATTGTAATTGGAATAAGTATATGCTTTAAGCTATGCTGAGGAAAAAACTTTCCGTTTACCTTAATTAATCTTTTTTTTTAATAATGTGCTTAAAATAGTACCTACCTAACTAAATTACTCTACGTAGCAAAATATAATTATTATAATATTCTGATAAATAGTACTTCAGTTACTTTTAAAAATTAATTAAAATATGTATTTTTTAACCTAAATTATCACTCGAGTAAAAGTCTTTCTATTTAGTTATTCATACATTTGCCTAACCTCACATAATTAAAGCAAATTGAAATGAAACTGTTACTTTTAATTTAAAATTACAGCATTGTTCAAAATTATTTTTCTAGTGAAATTGCTTTATTTTTATTTACTCCACTTTCAAAGAACTTTCTTTAAAAGTCACTGTTGCTGAGATAATGTTGCAAGTACCAGCCCGGTCATTATCTTAGTTTGTTCAATTTAATTTCCAGCCTTACAAACTCCACAAACTGGAGAAAGGCCCGCAGACAACAGCCTCCCTAACTGCGGAGGATGCCCTAAAAATATATCAGAAGCTGGTTGTGATGCGAAGGATTGAAACGGCTGCCGGCAACTTATACAAGGAGAAAATCATCAGAGGCTTCTGTCACTTGTATTCAGGTATATAAAATGATAATCAATCTGCGCTAATCATTTATATGTAAAAGTCCTAATTAGTAATCATAACTAATATCTTCTAACGGACGACTGGACGAAGGCCTCTCGGTCATTAGTTTGCCATGATCCCCACGCTTGGCAGGCGGCTTGGGGATTGCAGAATGCTCGCCACTGTTGACTGGAAGGACGCTGCTGCCCATCCTCCGGTGGACCTGGGGACCTGTCCTAAAACTGCATTAGGCTACCACGACCAGGCTAGATGTTAATATGAACTGTGAAAGCAAGATGTTATTCATGTATTCAGTTTACTAGTTCCCATAGTCCAGCTTTACTTTTGGGGCAAGATGACGCTTTTTAAAATGTCCAACAAACTTACATTATTTAGGTAAAGTAATTTAAAGAATGCAAAGAGCATAATATAAAAATAATGAATACTAAAGTGTTAATATAAATATTAAATTTAAATTCATAATTAGGGTAAGAAGGTATTATCATAATTTAAATCTCATGATAAAAACCTAAATGATCATGATAAACTTATTCTCATAATAATAATAATAATAATAAATCATTTATTGACACACAAAAATGGCATACAATATTTAACACAGTGCATACATGTTATATTGCCTAATTAAAAGTAGATACTAATTGAGATACATACATAATAAACACATATTTATTAAAATTAGTAGGTAACGCCGAAATGATTATGAAGGTAGTGTTAGCACCCGAACAAGAAAATTCTGTATCTCAGGTGCTAACTTCTTCCTGCGGGTGGGTTATGTAACCTATAAGCACCAATACTGGCGCTATAGGTGAGGAGTGAGGTAGGTATAGGTAAAGGATATATTTTAAACTACTTACTAACTATAAAACTTATATCTAAATTAAACAATCAAAAGTAGGTACTTGACGGAGAAGATCAATACCCAATGAATGGAGAAAAATTTCTTTTTGGAACCTAAACTGATTACTACTACAATATTATACGGAATACTAAATATTTAAAAAGCAATGACTGTAAAGTTATGGGAGTTAAGAATGAAAAGAATAGAAATAAAATATCTGCATAACAATTCAGTTATACATATAATGCTATTTAATCTAACTTGGCTTGTACCTGGTGCAAAGGTTGTTGGCTTGTACCTGGTGCAAAGGTTGTCCATTGCCATCCAGCGTGGTAATGCAGCCAGCATAATGCGCACATTTGCACCAGGTACTGTAAGGGGCGGTTATTTTCTGACTGACTGATTGTTTTTTTTTTATTATATATTTTTGACTATGTTTTAAATGAACTATATATTGTGTATAATTAATGACTAAATATTTGCATTTAATCTAATATCTTAATTGCTGTAGATCTCGGCTATCATAATGACAGACGGTTTCACTGATCTTATTCTTTGATTGTACGAGGGATTTCACTACACAAGTACAATACACTTAGATAAAAATGTCTGCACTCGCGACTTTATAAGACTCTAACGAATTGTAAACATTGATTTTGTTATCTTATCAACTTTATGAATAGAAAATGTTGTACCTAAATATAATATTATATACTAAACATGCTTGATTCAGTCTATCTATCTACCTATCTTTGGTTATGGCCTCTGCGGTATGGCTGCAATTTCGCCAATCTTGATTCAGTCAGTATTGAATAAGTGGTGAAAAGGTTAAGCCTATCACCTCGTCAATGTCAAAACTTCGACCCTTTTAATGTTATGTGAGAACAAAATTCTATTGATCATAAAAGATAATTTTTAATGTACAATTGTATGTTAATAATTTAACCTTGCCAATGTCATTATGATAAGTTTGACCATCTTATTTACTTTGCTTTGCTAATTAGGTTAGGTATACTTGTACCCAGTGACAATGATAAAATGAATAGACGGGAAATAAGCGCACGAATTTTGAAGACTATATGTTGAGCGCCGGCTCTCCTCTCGCGTCAGTCATACTCTGTCTTTGCGACATGCGAGCCGTACGATACGACAATACAAACTTCGAAAACATGTACATGTGTTCTCTTTTTGTCATGCAGTAATTAGACTCGCTATCTCTATTTTCCGGAAAATTTAATATGCATACTTTTAGCTAGGTATGCTTGATTGTGTTGACTTGTTAATTTTGAATGATTTGCAAGCGCTGGGCCCGTCCATTCCATTATCACTGTCGCTGCTTGTACCTATCATTTTTAACAATTATAATTATGTTTTTAAAGCTTAAACAGGAAGAAAAATTATTATATTTGTGTTACAAAAATTTACAGATGGCGCCACCAACGCTTTAGTTGGTAGCTTGAAACAGTATGAGAAATTTGGAACCTAAGGCAGAGACTTCTGTAGCTTAATTGGCAAAGCAGTTGGGACGGAAACCCATAAAGACTGCTCGTATGCAGGTTCGAGTCATGCCGGAGGTCATAATTTTTCTTCCTGTTTCTGATTTAAAAACATAGAAATACCATTAGTGTGGAAACACTTCATATAAAAATATTATAATTATGTTAGGTATACAGTATACACCATATTATATACCTGCAGGGTTATAAGCTTGGGGTGTGCTAAGCCGAAAGGTGATCATCTTTCTCATAATTGTGAACTGCTTTTACTTACATTGAAATTAAGCTTATTTTTCGGAATATCAATGGCTAGTTTTTATCATCATCATCATCACGAAAAGAGATCATCAAAAATAAATAGCAAAAAAAAAAAAAAAACATCGTCACGCGGGGCGCTAATAATGGCAGACTTCAAACGAACTGGCAACCTTCCACTTTCCAGGTCAAGAAGCGGTGGCCGTCGGCATGCACACGGCGATGCGCGACGTGGACTCCGTGATCACAGCATACCGCTGCCACGGCTGGAGCCACCTCATGGGCATCAGCATCACCGGCGTGCTGAGTGAGCTGACGGGCCGCCGCACCGGCTGCAACCGGGGGAAAGGAGGCTCCATGCATCTCTATGGAAGGAACTTCTATGGAGGGAACGGGATCGTCGGCGCGCAGGTTACTCTTCCATTTGTACACTCCGCAGTTTAACCACTGAATAGAACATGCGTGACTGACCCAGGCCCGGATCTAGGGGGGGCAACTGGGGTGCCCTGCCGCCCGCCAAAATCATTATAAAACATGGTTGGAAATCAAAAATTTGCTCCATTAAGCGCCTAGAATGCAGGGCACGTTGTTATATCAATTATTAATTTTGATTTTAAAACGCCCAGTTTTGCCCAGCCCAATGCGCTGCGAAGTACTGCACCGCAGCAGATTGTTGGCAATATCGAATGGCGGATTTTTTTGGCTGTCCGAATATCTGTGTATAGATGTGGCACGATAATGCCCATTAAACTTTAAGTATCGAGACCTTTTCTTTTTTTAGCTTCAGTTCCATGGAAAAATGTCATTCACTCTTGTCGAAATGTATAGAACAGCCATTGGTTTCGTGGTTCAGCATTTTTTTTTAGTGGTTTCTGAGTGTTCATAACGATGAGTATCCTAGAATATGTCAGGACTGTTAAATTCCTGTATACTTGCGAGTTTTGTTAAGTAATTTATCTCAAACGTTGGAGAGAGGGGGCGCTACTAGCAAGTTTTTGCCCCAGTACGACAAAATCGTAGATCCGGGGCTGACATCTGGGACCACGCAGCACAGCGCTGAGCTTACCCCTCCCTATTGCCAACGAATGTTGTGTTTTATTTTAGTGTTCCTCGTGTTTTTGGCATTAAATATATTCTTATTCTTTATTATTCTTAACAGGATAGTACTACTTACAGATGACTCTCCCACAGCAAATGCTTCTAAAACATAGTGGAACCTCAATATAGCTATGTCAACAACCATATCATTATCAGTGCTAATTTGTATGCTATGTGTATAGAACAAGCTCGATTTTCCACTGTAGTGCTTGAGGCTCGCACAGCCGGCGGGATCCGAGAGACGTCAAGGAGCCTAGTACAGTGAAAAATTTACCCACTATCCAATACAAATAAAGTACAAATTATCTTGCATTGAATATAACATTGTTGTATTTATAGGTGTATCTACACTTAGTCGTTAGTATTAGTTAGATTATTAAAAATAATAGGATAACTGGAGAGTTTAACTGAATCTGATGCTTACTTCGAAAAAATAGTTTAAATCGGCTGATAAACTCCTGAAATATAAGCTTTCACATTATTTGGGAAGGAGTCATCTGTCCCTTTCTAGCAAAACACGTGCTAGTATAGAATTTGTTTGGAATCGTGGACTTTGACGTCACTTGCTAGAATAGTGCCCTGTCTAACATGAAACTAAAATGTTTATAACTTCGTTATTTGTGCACATATTCAAATTTTATTTTCGATGTTTTGTTTTTTTGTTTGTTCTTTTGTGAGTCAATTATAAAAACCATTCATATTCCCTATGAATAGTAAGAAAGCGAGTCTTCTATACAACACAGAAGACTCATTCCATAGAAAGAGCCCGCGGTGCGGCCACATGTACGTACAACCTGGTGATTATTGTCCATAAAAGTCCAAAGTAAAGTCATACCACAGAATAAATAATAGTACTGGGTACAGAAAGTTCACTCCGCAAAGGAATTGAAATAAATAAGGACTCTATCTACTAGGCAATAAAGTAGCAATTCAACTCGCACAGCGCTGGATACCGCTCGCTATATTCACCTAGATATACTGGTCTCTTTCTATCACGTATGATTATTTATGTGCGACGAGGCTAGCGTGCGGCCACTGACTTCTGCCTTGCATTGTCCTCCCGGACGGAGCGCCGGCCGAACATACCTATATTGCGCAGTTACACCCCCTGGTTGCACTAATGATGATATTTCAATGTTTCAGGCTCCGTTGGGCGCAGGCGTAGCATTCGCTCACAAGTACCGCGGTGACGGCGGCGTGTGCTTCGCGCTATACGGTGACGGAGCCGCCAACCAGGGTCAGCTGTTCGAGGCCTACAACATGGCTAAGCTGTGGGACCTGCCTTGCGTGTTCGTCTGCGAGAACAACGGATATGGTGAGTGACATTAGTACTGTGGCAAGTGACACAAGTACCGTGGCGAGTGACACAAGTACCGTGATAAGTGACACAAGTACCGTGGTAAGTGACACAAGTACCGAGGCGAGTGACACAAGTACCGTGGCGAGTGACACAAGTACCGTGGCGAGTGACACAAGTATCGTGATAAGTGACACAAGTACCGTGGCGAGTGACACAAGTACCGTGGTAAGTGACACAAGTACCGTGGCGAGTGACACAAGTACCGTGGTGAGTGACACAAGTACCGTGATAAGTGACACAAGTACCGTGATAAGTGACACAAAGACGACAGTCGACTGACGAAAACAGTCGTATGGAACTCTTGTGCTATTAGTCATTACGCTCTCGGCTTCCTTATCGCATAATAGTACTAGCATAATACCGCCTCTAGTGTAATGACCAACATAGCACACTCGTATCATAATGTACTAAATGTACTTGTGTTGTTGCAGGCATGGGCACGAGCGTGGACCGTTCGTCCGCGAGCACGGAGTACTTCTCCCGCGGGGACTACATCCCCGGCGTCTGGGTCGACGGCATGGACGTGCTCGCCACACGGGAGGCCACGCGGTTCGCCATCGACTATTGCACCGCGGGAAAAGGTACCTTACATCGACATCATCAACAGCCGGAACACGTCCTTTGCTGGACGAAGGGCTCTCCCTAAAAGGGAGGTGTTGCCATAATCTTAACGCTTGGCAGGCGGCTTGGGGATCGCAGAATGGTTACCACCGTTAACTGAGACGACGCTGCTGCCCGTCCTCCGGTGGTTCTGGATGCAGTTTTAGGACATACCCAGGTACCATAGCCACATAATAAATAATAGTACTGCATACAGAAAGTTCACTCCGCAAAGGAATTGAAATAAATAAGGACTCTTATCTACTAGACAATAAAGTTTTGTAGTGGTAGGACTCTACTGTAGAGTCCGCCTGGGGAAGTACCACACCTTTGCCAGTTATTCAACCGCCAAGCAGTAGTGTGCAAGAATTACTGTGTTCCGGTTTGAAGGGCAATGTTACCAGAGAAATTACTGGGTATGAAGAGTTAACATCTAATATCTCAGGGTGACGAGCGCAGTGCAGTGCGGCGCAGGATTGTGTTCGCAAGTTCACAATGCTGGCACTGCCACTGTTAGTGGCAGGCGTGACGCTTACTACCAGGCGAAAGTCTTGCTCGTCTCGTCACTTGATTATATGTAAAATAAAAAAAACAATTCAACTCGCACTGCGCTGGTAACCGCTCGCTATTTTAACCTAGATATACCGCTCGCTTTCTATCACGTATGCTTAGTTACGTGCGACGAGGCTGGCTTGTGGGCGGCCACTGACTTCTGCCTTGCATTGTTCACCCGGGCGGAGCGCCGGCCGAACATACCTAAACTGCGGAGTGACACCCCCCTGATCGGGAATCTACCTGTGGCGACCTCATTCGCCACATAAATACTTTTTAGAGATGTTTATATACATATATATATATATAGAATATAAAAACTACAATATATATATATATATATATATTGTATGTTCTTTTACTTCTTTTCAAAAATGACTTCTCTCATTTTCATGTTTTTCTCACGTTTAATTAAACGTGAGTATTCCCGTATAAATAAAACAAAAATGTGTCAAAACCACGTCAGTTATCAAGACTTCTCTCGAAAAAAAATTCACGTACCGCTTCTCATGTTATATTTTGTTGTCAATATATTGATTAAATATCTTCTACACTCAGTTCCTGAGTCTTAAATGGGTGCCATTGGCACCCTATACCTTATATTTCATCAAAGCTATACCGTCCCGTCTGATGACGCAGGGCCCCTGGTGATGGAGATGGAGACGTACCGGTACTCGGGGCACTCGATGTCGGACCCCGGCACGTCGTACCGCACGCGGGACGAGGTGCAGGAAGTGCGCCAAACGCGGGACCCTATCACCAGCTTCAAGGACAAACTGCTCTCCAACGAGCTCGCCACGCCGGAACAACTCAAGGTGAGATAGCAAGTGCACCAAACTCGGGATACCATATAACAAAAAAATATGTATTAAAAAAAAACTATTTTATTAATTCTTTTGGTGTTTACAGTACAGAGTTTATCTATCTAATAACAAGGAGACACGAGTTTGGCACCAAATTATTATAAAATAAGTTCTGCGGGCCTAGACAAGTGGCATTCGCTTCGGAGCGATTTCATAACGACAGTCGCTATCGCTTAAGCGATAACGAAGATCGTTTGGTAGACAAAGTCACATAGGTTTCGCTAACGCCTTCTCTATTCCTTAGTTCGATAAACATTACATTTTGACTCTGGACTTTCGTCGGCAAACGTCAAATTGCCATAGAATACTTGAAAGTTAGTATGAAATAATAGCATCACATTTCTAATATTTTAAATGCGAAAGTTTGTTGGTGTGTGTTTGTTTCTTACTCTTTCATGCTGAAACGGCTGAACGGATTTGGATTACATTTTATATAGAAGTAACTCATACTTTGGAAGAAAACAGGCTACTTTTTATCCCAACAACCGCAGGGTGCAGCTAGTTATAAATAATGCTTTATCGCGTCTTCTCAACGGTTTCCAATAAGTTCTACACTGGCATTCACACATAAAGCGCACACTTACCTACACATTTTATTTTAAACAAAAAACTCAAAATAATTCACAACATACCGCTCAAAACAGTAAATCGCCATTTTGTTTCGTTTTCTACAGGGTCTCGGCGTTCGCTAGGGTTTCTATCGAGCGAATCGAAAACTAAGCGATAACGCTAGCCAAAAGTGCCACTTGTCTACGCATTTCTATGGAAGTTGTTATTCGCCGATGTCGATTCGTTTCACGGAATCGAAAGATGTTGACATCGTCTAGCAAGTTTCTATTCGTTAACGTAAGACCACGTGACATTGCGATAGCTTATGCCAATCCCATACATTTGGGACTTTTCTATTAGCGTCATCGCTAATCGAATGTTACTTTGTCTAGGCCCGCAGATATCTACCCTGGACCACAGAATACATAATAGTAGTGGGTACAAAACTCGACTGCCTAACTCACTCAAAGAAAAAGAAAACGACGACTGTTTCAATAAACAAATAAAAAATATTCTAGAAGCGAAATGCCATTACACCCTTGACGAGTCTTTCAACGACAAAATTCTAATATCAACTAGTAAAATAGAGCGTTCTGCACCAAATGTTGCCATACCCTGACAAGTATGTATTACTGTAATATAAACATGTTACTTAAGACCTGCATGTATGAGTACAGAATAGAAATTGAAATAAATAAGGACTCTATCTACTAGGGAATAAAGTAGCAATTCAACTCGCACAGCGCTGGATACCGCTCGCTATATTCACCTAGATATACCGCTCTCTTTCTATCACGTATGCTTAGTTACGTGCGACGAGGCAGCGTGCGGGCGGCCACTGACTTCTGCCTTGCATTGTCCTCCCGGACGGAGCGCCGGCCGAACATACCCAAACTGCGGAGTGACCCCTGCCCATAGTAAAAGTTTTTTACAACGAAGAGTACAATTCTAAACTACTGCTTTCGTTTAAGTATTATAATACCAATCCGCGTGACCCTACGTACTACGTACGTCCATAGAATAAATTCAATTTAGTGAATCCACCAACCCGCAACTGGGCCAGCGTGGTGAATACAGCACAATTTCCTTCAAGGGTAGGCCAATGTCCATCAGTGGACTGAAAAGGCTGGGGCCTCATTTTTGAATCTTTCGCGTGAGTTTTCACACAAAAAAGAAAAAAGCCAGTAAAATTACTGGGTATGAAGATATTTAACATCTAATATCTCAGGGTGACACCCCCCTGTCTGGGCTAGGGGATACACCAGCTCTGAAAAATTCTGATGTCTCCCCCAAGGGGGGTATCAGGGGAGGCTCGAGTCCGGTACCATAACATATACGTTAAAACCCCCCTATATACGCCCATGCTAGTTACTTATGCTTGCGCCAAACAACAACACAAGTTTCATAATAACATACAGCTCTAATGAAAAACCAATAGTATTTTAGTAAGAAAGAGATGCCCAAAATAAACGTAATCGTTTTTTGAACAGGAAATCGATGCGCAAGTCCGACAGGAAGTGGACGAGGCGGCTAAGCAAGCGAAGACGGAGCCCGAGGTGGGCGCCGAGGAGCTCGCTGCCGACATCTACTACCAAAACTTGGAGCCCTACATCCGCGGGGTGCACCCTGAAGCGCCCTTACAACATATAGAGGTCGCCGCGCGCAAGTAGACAACCGCCCGAAACCAAACGAAGCTGCCACAAGAAACTGGTAGATTATACTGCGAAGGAGCAAAGTACTACTTCCACATCATAGGCGCCATTTTGAGCACGAGGTACATTGAGCTAATATCTATAGAGTTACAAACGTGCAAAAATAATGTTTTCGCCAAATTTTTTGACCGCGTTGAACTACGATAACGCACAAGCGCTCAAGTATACATTGAACACTATACAAGCGACATAAAGTCTAAATTCGAACAGTTGTGAACTATATAATGCACTAAAAAGTTGACTCGTAACCATTGAGCTAATATCTATAGAGTCACAAACGTGCAAAAAAAATGTCCGTGCCAAAACTCGGCGCACGCTATGGACACACTCGGACGTTGTTTGACTGTTTTCATTTAGAGATTGTGACTCTTTAGTTATTAGCTCAATGGGTATACATGACTAATTACTTTTATTGTGCGCTTTAAAAACATGAATGTAATTTTTTTTTATAGTTGACAGGCTGCGTGTTTGACCACAGCTCTCTTGATGTCAGATGTGGTTAGATGGCGCGTCGCATCAGTATCTTTTTTTTATATGTATTGACGTTCAATGACTTTGTCGTGAAACTCTAATGCTGGGGCCGCACCTGCGTCTATCGTGACGAAGCTTCGCACAGTAATATGACCAACCAGTAATATGACACGTAGATGTGACCAATCATATCGAAGCACTGGCATTAACGTTTTAGCGAGCGAAACATACGAAGCTTCGTAACTTATTGCATAGACGCAGGTGCGGCCCCAAGATTGCACAATTTTCCGGCACAATTTAAAAAAGCACATTGTAGATGGCGCTGACCTCGCGCTGGCCAGACATGTCTGTCATTGTCAAGTTTTTATTTTGATTGTATGTGCCACAGATCAAAAAATCGTGCTGTTTTTGATGGGCAAGTATAGTCAGCGCCATCTATCGAGTTGATGAGAACTACTTTGTTTTTTTAAACATCGAAAATCTCTCATTCCCTTTATTTAATATTATCATCCAAAGGAGACACTAGACGCGCTATCATAAATGATACGAAAAAATAAGTTCAGTGTAAAAAGTTTTTAGGCTAGTTTTTTGTGACGAGCTTCGATGATTGGCTGTAGGTTAGACGTGCTGTGTTCGACCACACCTCTGAGGTCTGTGGTGTTTCAGGCATGTGGTCAAACGTCAAACCTGTCTAACAGTATAGGTCTGCGGTCTTAAGATGTGTTTCCGCTGAATTGCGAGAATAAATGTATTACACAAGTAACTTATTCTAAAAGAAAACAATCGGCTTCAAATTAATGTGAGACCACCTCGGGAGTATACCATTTCAAAAAAAAAAAGATTTTCAAAATCGGTCCACAATTGACGGAGAAATCGGATAACATAAATTTAAAAAAATATATATACATACCGTCGAACATAGAACCTCCTCCTTTTTTGAAGTCGGTAAAAATACGCGGTGTTTGCTTAGGAATAGAATTATCACGGTTTTTGAGATTTTGATATTACCTGGTTCAGCTTCCAGCCATATGTTTCTATAGCATTTTAGCTCGGATCAAGTATAGAAATTGGCTGAAGTTGATTTTATGTTCAGTGGGGCGCGTTTACAAGACCCTGGTTTTATCACAGATTTAAGCAACTGCCTACAAAATGCCAAAACTGAATACAATAGGGAATATGTATGTGTTTCAATTATTAAAAATAATAGGATAAGTGGAGAGTTTAACTGAATCTGATGCTTACATCGAATTATTGAAATCTGCTGGTAAAGTTCTGAAATATAAGCTTTCAAAGTATTTGGGAGGGAGTCATCTGTCTCTTTCTAGCAAAACAGTGCTAGTATATAATTTGTTTGGAATCGTGGACTTTCAAGTCATTAGCCGCTATAGTGCCCTATGTCTAACATGAAACTAAGATGTTTATAATTTCGTTATTTGTGCACATATACGTTACGAGCATTGAGCTAATATCTAAAGAGTCACAATCTAAGTGAAAACAGTCAAAAAACGTCCGAGTGTGTCCACAGCGTGCGCCGAGTTTTGGCACGAACATTTTTTTTGCACGTTTGTGACTCTATAGATATTAGCTCAATGGTTACGAGTCAGCTTTTTAGTGAGTCATTAAAAACCCATGCATATTCCCTATTACTCGTTCATAGTTGATATCTCACCTTCGCTGACGATTTACGCGTGTTGCAACGGTAGGATAAAAATAAGATGGAATTCCATTTTTATCCTTTCAGTGTCTATTTACATGTACATTTATATAGCTTGGCGAAAAGAGTAGAAGTTAATAGGGGCGCCACTATCGCAAAAACTGTTGTATGTCTGAGGAAAATGATTGGATGAATTCGACCACCGACGTGGGCCCGTACTTCACATTACGTACGTATAAACAATTAAAAACCATGATTGTGAATTTTATCGCTCTGCAATACGGTTCATGGTCGCGCAGTTTTAAGACTTTTGCTAAGCTATAAAATGGATAAAAGTAAGACGATTTTGTACGAAAATCTGTAAAGAGCCATTTAGGTAAAAAGTTTATGAGCATTGCATAGCAAAACTTATTTAGTGTTTATAACAATGTATCTAATTATCCATAAATAAATGTAATGTATGTTGGTCAATGATACAGTGCAACACAGCTTTTAAGGAATGTGACCAGAAGTGGTAAAAGTATTTCATTTTTTCTTAAGTGTAAAAGAGAGAAATAATGTAACTCCCAGCGACAGTGATGGAATGGACGGGCCCAGCGCAAATCGTACAAAGTTAACAAGACAACACAATCAAGCATACCTAGCTAAAAGTATGCATATTACATTTGCCAGAAAATAGAGATAGCGAATCTAGTTACTGCATGACAAAAAGAGAACACATGTACATGTGTTAGAAGTTTGTATTGTCGTATCGTACGGCTCGCATGTCGCAAAGACGGAGTATGACTGAAGCGAGAGGAGAGCCGGAGCTCAACATGTAGTCTTCAAAATTTGTGCGCTTATTTCCCGTCCATTCATTTTATCATTGTCGCTGGTTACTCCTAGACTCCGTGTTCTTTATAAGCCGTGTCACACTATATTTATTATATTATTTTATTCCTGTCCAAACATTTTGTTGTTTTATTAACATTTTATAGCGATAAGCACAAGTGATATTGCCAATGCGAGATAAGAATCATGTTTATTATTTATTATGAGGGTATGTATGAAAAGATTAAATATTGTTAAATACATACTTTTATATTTATTTTTAGTTATTTTATTTTGTAGATAAGGTTGTTTTTTTCATGAGGTAACACATTTAAATAAGATTTTTCAATTATTCAACGGCGACAAAGTGCCAGATGTTCCTTTGAGTTGACTGCATAGAAATTCACTGCAAATTATTAAATCTTTATTTTAATGGAATTGAGTAACGAGACGCGCGAGACCTTCGCCTGGTGGTAAGCGTCATGCTTGCCCATAACAATAGCAGTGCCAGAATTGTGAACTTCCGAACTAAATCCTGTGCCGCACTGCACTGCGCTCCCTGAGAGAATTATTAGATATAAAATCTCTTTGCCTAGTAGTTTATCTGGTAAATCAAGGCAATCCTTCAAGACGAAACAGTTATACACACCACTGCTTGGCTGTTAAATAACTGGCAAAGGCACCAGTTTGCCAGTTATTTAACAGCCACCACCAGGCCCCACCACTACCACCACCAGCACCACTGCCCCTGCCACTGTACTTCCCCAGGCGGACTCTGCAGTAGAGTCGTACCACTATTACAGATGACTTGATGCAACTTAGCCGCTCATGGGACACGAGCCACAGCCTCAAACCGCTGCCGCCGACCCAGCTTCCATGAATTTTATGTAAACTCGCTGCACAAGGAAGAAGTGGCTGTAGTGAGCTACCGCTTCTCACAAGCCGCTTAGCTTTAGACGGTGGCGCTTTGTGGCTTGTGTCTCCCGTGTGGGTTACTTTATCTATACTAAAACTACAAAAATATTATTAAAGGCCGCGCCCTGCCTGAATGTTTAAAGAGCGATGCCAAATCATTTGATAAGTGACATTGACAACTTGCCATCAGACCGACGACTCATGACAGTGACAGCTTGCAGAACCAACGGATCAGTGTTGTCAACTTAGCACTTTCTTTACTTGATCTGGCAACTTGCACTGAATTTAGGTGCAGCACCTAGCAGAGCACAAAATCTACAACTAAATGGCATTATACTAGATAAAGTAAAAAAAATGCGTTGGGAAACACTTAATCATTGTGTAATAAAAAGCTAATATATTTTTTTACCTATTCTAACAGTATTCTTACATAATAATGAGTAAAATAAATAATTGAATTTAATATTGAAACCTAGCAGGGTGCCACAAGTCATTCTTGAAATTTGTGTGGCTATTACCTATTGATTCTTGGATCCAAACTGATTTCAAAACTATTAACGAAAATAGCCACAATTTCCTAAAACATCTTAAGGTCTTATTGATACATTGACTTATTGTGTTTAAAGGCTATAGGACATGTATAGGACGTTTCCCATACACAGCTGGCCTATAGTGTCTGTTGTTGGGGAATTTAGTTTAAGTATTATTATACATGTTTTGGTTAACTTCGTGTTTATTTTAAAGCACTAACACTTTTAGAAATCTAGCATTTTTTAAATGTCATTTAGCAGGAAACCGTGGTATCGAGTTCGTTGAAAACATTTCCAATTTTTCCAGATATAATAGTTCGCAGTCAAGTACCTACTGAATATATATCATCCACTCAAACCACAGAAAAGCGAAAGCCCTACTTACTTCTCTCTTCAGTGATTCAACCACAAGATTTATATTAGAAACCTTATGAACTTTAACAAAAAAAATGTTTGGCCTTTTGGTGTGAGCCTGTCAATGCCCCTCATATATCCAAGCTAAATCATCCTAAATCTAGAGATTCATCATCATTTTAATTTCAACCTGTAATCGCCCACTGCTGAGCAAAAGCCTTTGTTTTTGTATGCAATCATCCCGGTTCTGTGTTAATCTTATCCAAGTTGGACCTGCAATTTTTGCGATATCGTCGATCCAACAAGCCGGTGGACGCCCAAGGCTTCGTTTACCGTTACTCTCAAGATACTAAATAAAATTATAACAGTTGGATAACGTTGGACTAAGGCCTCCCCTTAATCCCGTGACGGAGTCCGGATGGGACTAGCGCTGTCGAGGTCGCGGATGAATGCGCAAGCGTGCCCGCGGCCTTGACGCTGAGCGCCGAGATGGAACACCCCAGGGTTTTTGGTGGGTAGGCCGCCATTCTGGCGGAGAGTCCCACATAACCACTGGCTCCCCCCGGAGCCGGTGGTATCCATTAAGAATTTTCCCTGGGGGAAAAATAAAAAATAAAAATGGCGTCCCCTTAATAGGGAAGGGTTGCCATAAAATCAAACTATCCAACGAACTACAGGAACGGGTAAATCTACCCTATTGGCGAACTAAAAAAAAGCCTTTGATAGTTTTCACTTGACTATTGCAAAAATCTTACCATACATTCTTCCAATAATTTTGAAATGTTTTAATTGCCTATTTGGATTACTTACATAAAACTACACGGAATTATTGAATGTAATTTAGACTGTGTTACTGGGTCGAAAAGTAGCCATGAGGTTACATCTCTAAAGTTTGATATTATCAAAGAAATGAAATCCTAATATTTTGGATATGCTAGGTATTACACGGATAGATCAAAGAGTGCAAGTGGCCTCGGAGCATCCTATTGTAACGTTAGGGATGGCAGTTCAGCCATGTACAAAACAATGTCTGATGTATCTATAATGACGATGGAGCTCATTGCAATTTCAAAATCTCTGGACGCCATTGCTAGCTCGAATGTGCAATATGTCGTAGTCCTGACAGATAGTAAAAGTGCCTTGCAACATTTATCAGGATGTGCTTCTGGCGTTTCTGTAGCCTACGATATCTTGAGCAAGATTAACAATCTAGTTGAGAAGGAGATAGAGTTGAAATTGTAATGGGTTCCGTCGCACGTAGGTATAAAAGGTAACGAGGAAGCTGACAGACTAGCCAAATTAGCACTGACAGAGGGAACTGGAGTATCTATAAAACCTAATTATACAGAAGTGCTATACAAATTAAAGAAAACGTGTTCTATGAAATACAGAGATTATTTTAACGAAAGAAGTAAACAAAAAGGCATCTGGTACAAAATTATTCAATGTCAGCCTCCTCCAATACCGTGGTTTGTTGCAAGTAAGATGAGCAGGCAAATGATTGTACTAGCGCATAGAATACGGTCCGGGCACATTCCATCCAGGAGTTTTGGCTTTTTAATGAAAAAAGAAGAGTCACCCGATTGCTAAAATTTGTGGATCAGTAGAAGACACCTATCACGTGCTGATGGAATGTGTCCGAAACAAAAATCAAAGAGACTCCTTGATGCTTGATCTGGGCCTGAATCGCTATGATATGGGTGTGTTCACACATATCCTGGCGGTCCCGACGGCGGAGGCAGCAATGCAGGTCTATGACATGTTCAGGCATTGGTCGACCTCAACCTAAGATGAGGTTGACCAATGCCTGAACCCAAGGCAAGGTTGTTGTTCATAATATTGCTATTTTTTTGTGTATATACTTAATTAAGTCACGATGGGACTGACATGCTAGTTGGCAAAAGTCCCCAATTAAATAAAGACTAAAAAAAAAAAAAAAAAGACATACCCAGGTCTCAAGAATAAAACAATAACAATAAATTATTTATTATTAAAACAAAAAATACAAAGTACAGTGAATACAATTTAAAGGCCAAAACCTATCCTCAAAATGTAACATCTGAACTTTTTTTTTTATATTTTCAAAATATAATTAAATCTATACTGAATGAAAATCTTTTGAATGGTTAATATGTTACATAAGTTGGTTCCGCTCTTACTGCGCTGTTTTGTAATGTTTTTTTCTAACCTCTGCTAGTTGTAGCTCTCACTGTTGGGAAAATATCTCCCATCTCCTTCTAAACAGTGAGATCACCCGATGGATTTTACTATACAATACTTTAAAAAATTAAAAGGCTAATGTAATGAGTACTTCGTAGGTATTATATACAGGATGACATTGAATTCATTCTACTAAGTTATATACCTACAGAGTGTAATTGAATTATGTTTGTTTTATTTATATGGGAATACTCACGTTTAATTAAATCGGATACTCCGACTATAGTTTCGAATATATAGAAACAATAAATAAAAATTCTTTATTTCGGTCAAATTATCCATAAGTACAGTGTTAGTAGTAGTGTTAAACCTATGATATTATTTTAGTAGTAGTAGTAAGTAAAATTATAGATAATATATATATATATATATATATACAGGGTGTCCCAGAACTCAACGTCAAGCGGGCACGGGGCAAGAGGGGGGGTCATACCAGTTCCAGGAAAAATAAATATAAAATTTTTTTTTTTTTTTTTCCTGAAGCATCAAAGTTAGGTGATATTATTTTTTCAACCACAAATCAAAGAAAATGCGATAGTTTTAACAAACATAGCAATTATTTTTGTTTGATTTGTGATTGCAATTGATAGCATGTTTATTAAAGACTATGTTAGTTAAAAAAAACACTGTATAATAATTAAATTTGAGGTCAGAATAACTAAAGATATGAATAAAGGTGTCGATTTTCCTCTTTTTCATGAATTCACCAATTATAACTTAACCAACTGATATGGAATTTTATATTTATTTTTCCTGGAACTGGTATGACCCCCCCTCTTGCCCCGTGCCCGCTTGACGTTGAGTTCTGGGACACCCTGTATATATATATATATATATATAGTTTGTTAAAGTTGTTTGTGAAATAGGTATATAGTTTGTTTGTTGTTGTTTGCATATATAGTTTGCTATTGAATTCATAAGCATTATCTTAGGGGGTCGTTCGTAAATGACTCATCGTAATGAACAACTTTAACTACGACATCAACGCGGAAATCGTAAAATAAAAATCAGCTGCTCCATACATTTTCTCGTGCGTAATTGCATTTTTTCTATGGGACATCCGTTTTTTTTGTGTTGTCAGGGTTGGTTTCTTGGTACAAGTTGTCCATTAAGATGAGTTTATTAACCTACTAAGATATTGCTCATGAATTCAATAACACTCTGTATAACTTAGTAGCATGTTCGAACGTAGTACGCTGAAACAGCTGCATGAATGATGCTGAAATGTGCATCAGACACTTACAGAAATTACTGCGACATGCCTTTAAGGAAGTAGAAGCGTTTCTGAAACAAAAAAAAATGGCAGCATGATTTTGTTTAATGACGTTTCACTAATATGAACAACTATGGCTAGTGGGGTTATTAAATAATAATAATAAATAAATAAATACTGGAGGACAAAATTTTACACAGTGGCCATTTAACCCCAAACTAAGTAAAGTTTGTACTATCGATACCTGATAGAATACTTATACAACACTGAAAGTTTTGTATATACTCGTCATTATGAACAACTTTTAATATAAGGCCAGCCCTGAAATTGCGAAAAACAATGTCATGCACTTATTGTATGGAACACCTAATTTTTTTTCGTGATTTCATGGTTGGCCCCTTAGTAAAGGTTGTTCATAATTATGAGTACAGGCTGATTCGAACTTAATGGCAGCTGTGAACGTAGGCGCGAGACGCTGCGCAGTAGCAAAAATTAGGCGTGCGGTGTGCGTACATTCACAAAGTCTCGCTTGCAGCGTACTCCACAGCCGCCATTATGTTTGATTCAGTCTGTACGTGTACATACATACACTTGAGTTCAACCTTTTTGTAACACATTGTATACTTTTACAATAAAAAATATGGATAAAGATAAAGATCATTTATTTGCATACAACATGGTTGGTTTGTACATATACAATTTGTGCACAAAAGATGTCAAATATAAAAGTGTCTTACAGAGCTAGCATGTTGTGCCGATTAGGCGTACAAATGTCAAATAGATGGCACTATGCTCGTCAAAAATAAGAATAATTATGAAAAAAAATATTAAATTATAATAATAAGTATAAAATGAACTGAAAATTAACAAAAACAAATTATAATGTCAAAATATATCAGTCAAAATAAAAATAAAATACCAATGTCTTAATAGCGAAATACCAAATGTCAAAAAAAACCATACTTATTAAAATTTGTCATTTAAAAAGTCATTAATTGTATAATAGCATTTTTCCAATAATAATATCTTCAGTTTATTCCTGAATAGGTTGGTATTATGTTCCCTTATAGATTTTGGTATCTTATTGTAGATAAGAGGTCCCATGCACACTATGTTGTTTTGCATCAGGGCTGTCTTTCCTTTATGGACGCGCCGTTTGTCTTGGTCGCGTCGATGCCTAGTTACAGTGTCAGACAGCGTAGGGAATCGCTCTCGGTTTGTTTTTACAAACAAAGCTGTCTCCAGGATGTATAGGCACGAAAGCGTAAGAATTTTGTGTTTTTTAAAATATGGTTTACAGCTATCTCTTTTTTTGAGCTTAAACATAGCACGAATACAGCGTTTCTGTCTTCTAAATATAATAGTTTTATTTGTTGAGTTCCCCCAAAAAATAATACCATACCTCAAAATGGATTCGACTAGGCCATAGTAGGCTGTAAGTAAAGAACCTGAATTTATAGTATGAGCTAGCTGGCTTAAGGCATATGCTTGACTGCTTATTCTCTTCGAAAGATTCTCTACTTGCGGCTTCCAATTTAATTTATTGTCAATAGTAAGACCGAGAAATTTTGCACTTACTACTTCTTTTATTGATATATTATCATATGCTAAGGTAATATTAAATTTGCTAGGCCCTCTTTGTCTAAAGTGCATGATATTTGTTTTACTTAAGTTTATTTTTAAATTATTTTTGTCTAGCCATGATACAACTGATGTCAAGGAATCATTAATGTCATTTTCATATACGTCAAATGCCTTACATGCTATTGTGATAGTGCTATCATCTGCAAATAATGTCATGGGTTGCGAGGTGGCGTTGGGCAAATCATTGATATATGCTATGAATGAAGGTGGGCCCAGGACACTGCCTTGTGGAACTCCATACGTCACTTTACGTTTACTAGATCTAGCTACCTCTTCAGTCTTAGTTTCAAGATTCACTCGACTGACTTCAGTGATTTGTGTTCTATCACTCAGGTATGATTTTATTAGATCTAAAACATTACCCCGTATGCCATAAACTTCCAGTTTACTCGTTAATATCCCGTGATCTACATAATCGAACGCCTGGGTCATATCACAGAATATTGAACACACTGGAGAGCTTTTATCAATACACAACAGGACTGGTTTGATAAAATCATAAATGGCCATATTAATATTTTTACCTTTCCGAAAGCCTTTTTGCTCCTTGCATAATATTTTATTTTTCTCTAGGTAATTATTCAACTCATTATAAATATATTTTTCAATAATTTTTGAATATATTGGAATGAGTGCAATTGGTCTGTAGCACTCCATTTTCTCTTTATTATCTTTTTTAAATATAGGTTTTATAATAGTAGTTTTTAATGATTTAGGAAACGTGCCTGTTGAGATACACAGGTTAATAATAAAGCTGAGTGGTGCACATATACAGTCACTTACAGATTTTATTATTTTTGTTGAGATTTCGTCATCACCGACACTATTGGTGTTTTTAAGGTTTCTGACTATTTTCTCGATGTCTTGTGGCATACTTGGAGCCATGAACATAGAGTTTTTGCTACTACTTATATTTGAAGTGACATTGCTTCCTGAATTGGCAATGGGTTTTATTTTATCTACAAAAAAGTTATTAAAAGCATCAGCTATCTCTTTTGGGCCAGTTATAACTTTATAATCATGTTTGATTTTTGTTATGGATTCTTTAGGCAAATTCAATCTAGTCTTGTTTATGATTTGCCACGCAGTTTTTGATTTGTTGCAAGATGATTCTATTTTGTAATTGTTTTGTGCGTATTTAGTCAGTCGTACAATCTTCCTAAGACGCTTGGAGAAGTTAAGAAAATTCATTTTATTAGTACTATTCGGGTTGATTCTAAATTTCCAAAGAAGTTTTCTTTTATTTTTGCTGCATATCCTTATGCCACGTGATAACCATTTTATCTGCTTATTAACTCTAATAATTATTATTTTATACGGGAAGCAGAGATCATAATACAATTTGAAGTTGGATATAAAATAGTCATACGCAAGATTTGCGTCAGTAAAACTGTACAATTCCTTAAATGAAATATTTTTCACACACATTTTAAATTTATCAATATTCTCCAGAGAATAATCACGCTGCTTTTTCCGCCAGAATTTCAATAATGAATTTCTGTGGACTGGGAACTTCATTATCAAAGCACCGTGATCAGACAGGACTAATTCGTGCACTTCCGTTTTACATGCCTTGTTATTGTTATATGCCATATTATCTATACATGTTTGGCTAGAAAAACGTGTTGATTGTTTAACTGCCAGTTTAAAATTATAACTTCGTAAGCAAGATTCAAAATCAGACGTTACTTTAGAGTCTTTTAATACATTTATATTAAAGTCGCCTGCTATAACGACTTGTTCGTATTTTTTGTTATTGGTCATGCTTAAGATCTTATTTAGTTTACATAAAAATGTTTGTAAATTATTTGATTTTGGTACTCTGTATATACATATTATCAGTAGTTTATGTCTAACTAGTTCAATTGCACAACATTCAAATGCACTTGTTAGAGATTTTTGTTTGAATTCCGGAACGTCTCTCCACTCATGTCCATTCTTCACCAAAATACACGCTCCGCCTTTCTTTATATTATGTCTACAGAAAGATGCGGCAAGTGTATAGTTAGGTACATTTACATATTGCTCGTAGCCGACCATAACATTATGCTCTGTTATGCACATTACATCCGGGATTATATTTTTTACAGCTAGTTGATCCAAAGCTGTCACTAGCCTGTCAGTCTTGTTGACAAGTCCAGCAATGTTTTGGTGGAGAATATGGAGATATTCATTCACGAAAAAACATTGATTTATTCGTGTTATTGTTAGTATTTGCTGGATTATTCGTTTCTATAATTTTCTGGCTATTTAATATACCGCCAATATAGTTTTTAAGTGTTTTAAAGTTTACACTCAGACCATTGTTGTTGATGGTGCCAGAATTACTATGGAACATAGTATAATCATATTTCAGTTTTCGATTCGAGTCAAATATGTATGCATATTGATGTGTCAACGTGTCCATATATAAAAGGTTGTTGAAATTCTCTACTCGTCGATTATATAACAGACTTTCTGTTATTTGTCCACACTTATATGTAGGAAGACAAATCACTATGTTCGTATTTTGTACTGTACGCAACGTCTCTCGAATGTTCACTACCAAGTCAAAATAATTATTCGTGGTTATAAAATCTTGTTCTCCTATTAATATAATGCACACATCACTCATCGTAAATTCCAGCAATTTTGCATCTAATCCTTTGATGAGTGAGTATATATTTCCATTTGGCTGGAGATGGTGGCAAAAACCTGTGACATCATCCCATGTGTCTTCCGCAATCGTGAGTAATTTGTTTTGCTTGTTGCTGCTGAGAATGGCAATTTTTGTGGGTACGGCTCGCCTTTGTGAAGTAGTAGTTATTACAGGTTGTAGTCCCAAAGATTTTAATTTTTGTACTGTAGCCGCTTTCGGAGTTGAGTTTTTATTGACTTGAACTGTATGTGGTTTTTCTGTCATTACATTACATTCTGGGGTTACATTCTTAGCTGTTTTTGGATCATCTTCAACCCGTATTTCAACTTGTTCCTGTCGTATGATAGATTTTTTCTTAGGTGTCTTTATTTTGGCTGGGCTGATAGTAATTTTTCTAAGTAATTCATTTTTCTTAAGTAAATCTTCATTAATACGTCTAAGGTTTAGATTTTCTGAGGACAATGCTTCTATCTCCTCGTGAGCACTCTTTAGCTGTATTTCTAGAGCCTCAAACTCTTCCTTCAGATTTTTTTCTTCCAAGCTTTCGTCTGATATATCAGGAAGACTATTGGTAGACCTATCTAGCGTTTGTGATAATATCTCGCTATCGGTCTGATTCATCGAGTCGGACTGGGTACGTTTACGTCGAAATGTTATATTCTCTAGGAAATTCATTCTTCACCCACTATACAAATGAAAACAACGCAAAAAGAATTTTCTCGTTTCGCGGTTCTCGAACCCAGGGCAGTGGATCGCAATCCGTGCTATTCCCGATTAGGCCACGTGTGCCGTAAAACGTATATAGCCCTCGACGTACATTAAATTAAATGATATCGCCGTTAGTAAAGCGGGTCGGCTATTGGTCCACAGTTGACAAGTGACTCACAATGCTTGAAGTTTAATTTTTTCTCACTCACAAATGTAGGTAAACATATTATGATAAAAGTTTTGTTGTTTTATTCTGCTTTGTAGTGTGTTTTATAGTCTATTATGTACTATGTGTGATTATGACATTCCTTATTGTGGTATGTTTTAGCACTTTATTATAAAACGAACGTTCACTTGTTTGCAAAAATGTAGTTTATTTACGTTACACTGGTTTTTCAGTTTTTTACCGAATTACCGAATAAATATTGTCACAAACACTGTCACCCAAGAATCAGGCTTCGCACTTTCGAATACAACCAAAATTAATGCAGGAATTGCACTTAAAATATTTTTTATAAATAAAATCGTACTGAGCTGATGTTTACATGACGGCAGCGCCATCTATTTATATATGGACGAGTTACAATCATTGTAGCTATCGGTACATGTTCGCAGTTGAAGATCTTTTTATTCATTACTCACGGGCATCATAGGTCAGTCATCTAAGACATCTTAGGTCGCAAATATTCCCACCGTACTGGTTTTTTGGGAAGTTGTTGGGATAGATACCAATCATCCCCAGCCACAAGACGTCTACTGATGCTCCCTTACTAGAGAGGGGTTGCCATAATCCCCACGCTTGGCAGGCGGCTTGGGGATCGCAGAATGGTTACCACCGTTAACTGAGAGGACGCTGCTGCCCGTCCTCCGGTGGTTCTGGATGCAGTTTTAGGACGTACCCAGGTCCAATGTGATACCTAGGGTATAAAGGGTTTATTTTTATTATACGCTAAACAAAAAAAACGGGTCTTAAATATTTCACTTATTACTAGCATGGTAATCTATAATTATACACTTACTAAAACGGGACAATTAGTAAACGTTGTGTAGCAGTCCTCACTAGGAACACCCGTGTCGAGGACTACTGCAGTCCGCTATCTCGCTCCACAGCCGAGCAAACACTCGCACCAAAATTAAGATTATAATTTAAAAAAAAACATAACATAAAATAAAAAAGTCAATATATAGATAGATACCAATCTATAACTATAAAAGGCTTTGTCCTGACTGACTGACTGACATATAGACAACGTACAGCCCAAACCGCTAAACGTAGAGACTTGAAATTTGGAGGGTATGTTTTTGGAGAGGTGTAAACGCCCACTAAGAAAGGATTTTTCGAAAATCAACCCCGAAGGGGGTTAAATGGGGTGTTAAAGTTTGTATGAAACTTTTTATTCTCTGGTTCGATTGATACAAAACTTGGTATACGTATTCTACTATAAAAATAAGAAGATACGGGTGTCACAGTTTTTTCAAAATCGGCTCCCGTTAGTATTAAAAAAAATACTAAGTTTTAGTGATAGTACGTTTGTTTCTCCTTAACTTTGTAACGGCTGTAAGTACATATTAAAATGAAATTTGGTATAGGGATGGGGATAGATGAGGGGATGGGAGTGGGGGTGGGGGTGGCGATGATACTGGGAACGGAGACGGGACGGAGATAGGCATGTTAATATTAAGATTACAATTGGTATCGGGATGGGGATGGGGATGGGGTGGGGATGGGTGGGGATGGGGTGGGGATTTGGTGGGGACAGGTGGGGATGGGATGTGGATGTGGATGAGGCTGGGAACGGGGATGGGCGTGTCCATATTAAGATGAAAGTTGAAATCGGGATGGGGGTGGGGATGGGATGGGGTTCGGGATGGGGATGAGGGAGGGAACGGGGATGTGGACGGGGATGGGCGTGTTTATATTAATCTATAACTATAAAAGGCTATGTCCTGACTGACTGACTGACATATAGACAACGTACAGCCCAAACCGCTAAACGTAGAGACTTGAAATTTGGAGGGTATGTTTTTGGAGAGGTGTAAACGCCCACTAAGAAAGGATTTTTCGATAATCAACCCCGAAGGGGGTTAAATGGGGTGTTAAAGTTTGTATGAAACTTTTTATTCTCTGGTTCGATTGATACAAAACTTGGTATACATATTCTACTATAAAAATAAGAAGATACGGGTGTCACAGTTTTTTCAAAATCAGCTCCCGCTAGTATAAAAAAAAACTAAGTTTTAGTGATAGTACGTTTGTTTCTCCTTAACTTTGTAACGGCTGTACATATTAAAAAGAAATTTGGTATAGGGATGGGGATAGATGTGGGGATGGGGCTGGGGGTGGGGATGATACTGGGACGGAGATGGCCGTGTCCATATTAAGATGAAAGTTGAAATCGGGATGGGGGTGGGGATGGGATGGGGTTCGGGGTGGGGATGAGAGAGGGAACGGGGATGTGGACGAGGATGGGCGTGTTCATATTAAAATGACATTTGGTATCGGGATGGGGATGGGGAAGGGGGCGCTTATAGGGATGAGGCTGGGAATGGGGACGGGGATGGGCGTATTTATTGGTCGGCTGAACAGATGGAGCTGCATTTTTGGATAGGTAGTTATAGCATAAGGTTCGGAAACGGACATAGGCTATTTTTTTGTAGGTCCACGCAGACGACTGTTTGACGGACATAATTATTATAGATACTGTACAGCCTAAGCTGCTAAATTAATTTTTAATATTAAATTAACTTACTTTTAAATGCCTAAACTAAATTTTGAGTGGTGTAAACTTACACTCAGCTCAAGCTGTGGTAGCTTCAGTGAGATCAAGCTCGACTCACATTCTTGGGGTCGCGGGTTCGAACCCGGGCGAGCCCGTTCCAATTAGTTCTTTGAAACTTACGCATGGATAATACCACTGGCTTTTCGGTGAAGGAAAACATCATGAGGAAACCTTCATATTTCAGGAGAAGAAATACGATAGTGTATGTGAATCGCCAACCTGCACTGGGCCAGCGTAGTGAATATGGCCCAATCAAGGTAGGCCGATATACCATTAGTGTTAAGGGCTGATGCAGAGAAACGCACACTCAGCAACGATTTTGAAAAATTCGCAAGGGGTTCAATGTATCATTAAAACACCATTTTGCCGAAACCATTCATTTAAGGCTGTTAAGTTTTTTGACTTAAGAGATAAGATAAAATAAACATAAACATGTTTCAGAATTTTCAAACAATTTCAAAACTGGAAGGCCACGGGTCAGTTTTTCATTTGAAAAAAAATGTTATATTTATAGATTAGCTAATCGAGTGTTTATGCGTAAGAAGATAAATATTTTAAACACATGTACTTGATCCGGTGCACGCACCAAGCACAGCGCTTTCGAAACGTCCATCCCGCGTCGGCTCAGATACGTTAAAACCCGAGTATGACGCGCTGTACCTCGAGCGCGCCCCACTCCAACCCACACCGAGTCTACCTAAGCGATCAGTGCAGCACTGTATTTTATCGAAGTTTCGTAATTCTTGCGATATTATAGTAAACTTTTTACGTTCTTTGTTATCATACTTTTTCTGCTTAAGCTTATTTCATTTCATTGACTCTGTTGATACGGTATGCAATAATGATGATGCTGGAAACTATCCAGTTGAGTTTTTAAATTCATTAAGACCAGCGGGGCTACCATATCAGAGGCTTATCCTGAAGAAAGGTACACCCGTCATGCTCCTTCGGAATTTAAGACCACCCAAAATGTGTAATGGAACCAGGTTACAAGTAAAAATGCTGCATCGTAATCTGGTTGAGGCCATCATTTTGACTGGGTGTGCCCATGGCGAAACAGTGTTTGTGCCGCGTATTCCCATGATTCCCAGTGACTTACCTTATGACTCCAAAAGGCTTCAATTTCCTCTAAAAGTTTGTTTTGCCATGACCATCAATAAGGCTCAGGGTCAAACTTTAAAATACGCTGGTATTGATTTAAGGCAGGACTGTTTTTCGCATGGTCAGTTCTATGTGGCTTGCTCGCGAGTTAGCTCCCCTGAAAGCCTGGCTATTTTAGCACCTTCCAACAAAAAAATCAAAAACGTTGTCTACAAAGAAATATTGTAATCTTTCGGGTCAAAGGCCCCGGCAACTATAGCGTCATTAGCAGACATTTTTAGGGTTCCGTAGTACTATGAGGAATTCTTATAAGTTTGTCATGTCCATCTGTCTGTCTGTTTAAAATTCAACAAGACGGCTTTGTTTTGAAGTAAGTATTGCAAACGCGACATGCCAAATTTGGTCATCCTCAAGAAAACTTAAAGACTTGCAAGCGGCTTGGAAAAAATGCAATAATATACGTATTTTAGTGATTCAATTGAGTTGGGTCCCGATTTAACCGAATTCCAGTATTCAACATTACTACGCGGGCAAAGCCGGCAAAAGCTAGTGTAATAAAACTATAATAAATAAGTTTGCAGTTTGAATAAATGTGCCTAACTAAGTGGTGGTCGAAAAAAACTCAATTTCGGATGTTCTTCTGATCTAGGGTCATAACCCAAAAATATCATAATCATAAAAAAAATACAAAAAAAAATCACAATTTCAAATCTTTTTGGGAAAACAAACAATGTTTGGTGGGTTGAGCTGAAATTCTAGCAAATATTGTCTACTTTAAAAGTGGGCACGATGACATTTTCGAGGGATGCATTCCGGCCTTCCTTTTGAAGATATAGCTCATACCCTGGATTCCAGATTAAACCAATAGTTTAACATTTTTATCCAATAGAGATAGATGATTACATGTATACCTTCAAAACGTTGCGGGCAGTCGTAGAGGAACTTCGCCTCGCGCTTGGCCCATGAAGTAAATCCGATATATCGCACTGTGCCGAAACGTTCGTCCGTGTATTTAACAGAAGGTGGTGAACCTTCCTTCCCTAATTCCAGAGTTCCTGAAAACATGTCATTGTACTATATCACTTGCGGAAAAGCAATGTAGCAATGTAGGTGGTATACCTACTCATCATTGTGACCAACTGTTACTACGGTGCCGGCCCTAAAACAGTGTAGTAGTAGGACTCTATTGTAAATCCGCCTGGGGAAGTACCACACCTTTGCCAGTTATTCAAGCGCCAATCAGAAGTGTGCTAGCATTACTGTGTTTCAGTTTGAAAAGCAATGTTACCAGAGAAATTACTGGGCGTGAAGAGATTTGACATCTAATATCCCAGGGTGACGAGCGCAGTGCAGTACGGCGCAGGATTTTGTTCGGAAGTTTACAATTCTGGCACTGCTTCTAGGCAGGCGTGATGCTTACCACCAGGGAATCGGTCGTATCGTCACTCAATTGCATTAATAAAACTTAAGTAATTTGTACTTACGATTGTTAATTTTGATGTAATAGGGTGTAAAAGTAGTCGAAGAGAAAGCTTTAGGTGTTTCATAAATTTGCAGCGTTTCAAATGATACATAACTGTTTCTTTCGTCGGTACGTTGCTTGGCTAAAACTAAATGCGATTGAGAAAACGACGAATACCCGACTTCTGTAAAAAAAAGTAGGTAAGTATCATCAATAAATCAATCGCGAAAAATGTCTTTCTATCACATCTATTCAAAAAGAGCTACTTTGTTCCTCGCAAACAGGGCAAATAAAAGAACTCTTTTTTGCCCTAGGGAAGAAAAGTGATATGAATTTGGAATGTGGATATTGTTAGTATAAGTATATATAATCACCAACGAGATTCACCACGGACATTGTATAAACAAGTAACAGTCTGTATGAGAAACGAAGGTTTTTTTAATGTGTGTAAAAATCTTCGTCTTCGTAATCGTTTACTCAATTTCGGATTTTACTTAGTTATATTTTAACTGTATCTTCCAAGGGAATGCAATCTTAGAATCTCGCCTTAAAAATAGATGTTTGGTCCCTTGGTAAACAATCTACTATTATATCCCATATCTATTCGAAAAGGACGACTTGGTTCGCCTTTAAGTGCACCCAGAGATGGTGTTTTCTTGAAACTTTTAGCGGGCAGTAATGAGTTTTTAATCCTCTTTATAAGTGCGCCGCAATTATCTTTGCCGCGCATTTTCTGAAAACCTCTTTATAAGTGCGTTGAATTTGGAACATCTTAGTGTTCTGCGCCAAAGAAATCGAACGATAATATTGTTTGAATAAAGACTGGCTGAACATAACAAATAGGTAAGGTACAGCAGGGGGAGTTTTGGCAGGAACACGGAAAAATCATGTCGTTGCATTCTATTATTTTCTTAAACTTGTGTTTTTTCGCGAATTAATGATTAAAAATGGTGGTGTTTTATTCATTGAGTGTTGAATTACATGCACGAGTGTGGGCAAGTGATATATTGTGGTGAAACATGGGTTTTCGTGTTGTTTTCAAAACTCCATAGAAGCTCATAGTAAAGTCGCCACAACTTTACTAGGGTATGACTTGGACTCGACTATGACTAATTTCGTGTGACTTACTGTGACTTCATGACTTATTTGACTTGATGATAACAAATAAATGTGAAAAATCATAAACTTGACACTGGCAGAATGCACAACGTGCGATGCCAATAACTAAGAAAAAAAAAAAAAAGAAAAAAAAGGTACAGCAGTCAATCACATGTATGTACTGTTTTTTTGCCGAGCAGTTTTGTTTATATATTATGAGGAAAATGAGCGTATTTTTTTTATCATCCATACCTAAATACAAACTTACATACAACCATAGGCTAAAACCATACCCTTCCTTTTGGCCTGACCGTTAGTCGGGTAAAAAAATACTTTACAAAATATCGACATAATCATCATTTTTTCGCAGTTATTAATATAATTGGATAATCCAAAATAGTTTTTTCTGTTTTGTTTGTATTATGGTAACAATGGACTTCCGCAAAGTAACGCCTGAACCAATCACATATATAATTGTATAAAGATTTTTTGAAGACTAAAAATGCGATTAATTTACTTTTACATCTTCCTCGTTAGATTATTGAACACAAGACTTACACAGCTTCATCATCATAATCATCATCATCATCCCGGAGACGTCCACTGTTGAACGAAGGCCTCCCCCTAAGACCGCCACGCTGTACGACAATCTGCCATTTGCATGTATAATGTCGTCGGTCCACCTAGTGGGAGGGCTATATATGCTGACGTTACGGTGTCGGACGACGCTCTCTAGGAAACCACGCCATCCTGTTTTCATAGCCAAAGTTTCAGTGACGTCAGTCAATTACGTTACTTACTCTATGTCAACGCCATCAACGCTATACAGCGACTGCTAAAAGACGCCACCGCTATTGGAGGAAGCCAAAGCTTTAGTACTGCGGTTACTCGTAACCCCGTATAAGGGTCTTTCAACAAGGACGGGTCGATGTTAAAATTGAATAAAAGAAGATGTGTGTGAGATATTAACGAAATTTATTTTTTATTTGAAAGGCCCATTTATGCCATTATGGATGGAATATGACATCATTCAAATGTCCGCCGCGGCTTCGTATGGTGGCACGAATCCGAGAGGTCCAATTTTTAATGACTCTGCTCTCCGCCAGACCAAAATCCGCACCAAACAGTAACTTTTTGTGGATGCATTGCCACCTGGTGAACCTCATGTGGGTTGTGGTCATCCCATATACGGCAATTTTGCTTATTAACAAAACCATTCATCCAAAAATGTGCCTCGTCGCTAAAGATTATTTTTCGGCCAAAATCGGGGTCCTCTTCCAAGCGTTCCGAAGCCCATTCAGCGAACACACGGCGTTGTCTATGGTCATTAACTTTGAGCTCTTGGGTCAGTTGGATCTTGTACCGATGCAGGCCCAAGTCCCGACGCAAAATTCTCCAAGTTGAAGTCTGCGAAAGGCCAAGTTCTTGTGCACGGCGAGAAATCGACTGCCTCGGAGTCTCCTGAACACTCTCACGTACAGCGGCGATGTTCTCTGCCGATCTGGCGTTCCTTTGACGTAAAGGTGTTGGTTGGTTGTTTACCGAACCGGTCGTCTCAAATTTGGTCACCAATCGTTGGAGAGTAGACTTTGAAGGGCCACCGCGTCTGCCGTAAAATGGGCGCAATGCGCGCAATGTATGCACTAACGAACGCTCATTTTGATAATAAAGTTTTATCATTTGCACATGCTGCTCAACTGTGTAACTTGCCATGGTGATTTGGCATCAGTGACAGTATTTACTTACTCTATGATCAGTGACTGAATAAGAAAAAAACAGATTTGACAGATGCCGCCAGAACAAAATGGCCGCCACAGATTATTAACATCGACCCGCTCTATTTGAAAGACCCTAGTTCACAGAATAAAAATGAATTTTAATTTAATTTTCATAGACCACGGGCGGATCCAGGATTTATTTCTGGGACACATGGGCTATAGGCTAAGTTCTCCCATAGTATTATCCTGTGTTGTCTTAGAGATCAATTCTTTTTCAATAAAAGTAAGTAAGTTCGTATAGGCTGCTAGCCCTAGTGTCAGAATTAATGTGCCGCCCGAAGGCCTCTGACATGGCTGACGGTTGTTGTTATAGAAACTAGAACAAACTACCGGGACCAACAATTTAACGAATTTTTCAGTGACATACCTACAAGAAAAACTACAAAAAAATATTTTAATGAAAATCATATAATCACAAATTACATGTTTATTATGTAAAAAGAAACAATAAAAGCGGTATCTTGAAAATCTCCCAGTTCTTTAAAACTTTCTTTATTCTATATCAAAACCGTTTGGGGAGGGGGGTCATGTGCCCCTGTGCTCAACCCCTGGATCCGCCCTTGGTACACCTATATTGAAGTAAACTACAAAACTATTCTAAACCACAGTAAACGTACTAAGTATTACAGAAAATTCGCTCGCATAGAAAACTCGTCCAACATAGATAGATACGCGAATACCAACACCCATAAATACATACATACATACATAGGTACATACCAAACATCCGGACAAGTGAAAGCAAATAGGCTAGACGACTGGTTTTTTTATTGTCCTATTAAAATGTGGCCCATAAATATAGCTGATTAATGAAAAGAAAATGAAAATATGATCAAAAATAAGCAACTTGTATACAAGCATTCTAATATCATGCTAGACAGAGAGGCGAAACAGCAAATCGTAACGTCTCTTCTCAGAACGCCATATAAATTCTATTCTGACAAGTAAGGCGTGACGTCATTTTTTATTTTGTGGGAAAGGGACAGAGTTGTCTCTACCAAAAACTTTAAAACGCATATATATCAGAACATAAATAACCGATTTAAATTATGTTTTCAATAAACATACTATATTTACTTAAATTCTTCATCGAAGCTATTGGTTTCAAAGATTTAAACATCAGTCATCTACCCTATTTTGCCAGTCGTCGCAGAGACTTCGCGTTTTGTTCGTCTTATTACTAGATGTTATAAAAAAACTTACCGAGTCCAAAGATAATGTCGCCTTCTTTGAGAGATTCTGGTGAATATTGCGACAACTGTATGATCACAACATCTGTACTCTTTATAGCGAAGCGCATATCAAACTGAAGGTTGTTATCGGAACTAACGTTAAATTTGACGTTTTTTAGGGTCTCGTCGTTCATGGCAATCGGTGAATAATCGTAGCCCTGCACTTCTAGCTCCTTACAATTAGATCCTGCAAAAATAACCATTCAAACCATTGGCGTTTAATGGACAAGCGACTACAATTTATATTGACGCCATTTTAGAGGGTACTTACAAAATAAATAATAAATACTGGTGGACATTTCACACAGCGCCATCTAGTCCCAAACTAAGCAAAGCTTGTGCTATGATACTGGTAATGATTGTTTTTTTCAGGGTTTGCTGATATACAAGGTGCCTATCTATATAAGCGGTCGTGATCATGTTGTATACAAGACAACAAACAACTTTTGTTCTACGTTTGAAAATTCACGAAAAAATAGCTGCTGTTCCGTACAAAATGTTCATGGATCTTGTGATAAAGTATATGCAACAGCTGCTTTTCGTGAATTTTTAAAAATTCTTTAACATAACTTGGTTGTTATCTTGTATACAACATCCTCACATCGCTCCCTAGCCGATTAAATAGCACCTTGTATAAATCATGAAGTATTGTGACTGTGACAAGATTTACTGAGATTTATAATTATATAACATCATTTTCTATGTTTACTCTTGTATTTATACTAATAATACAAGCCGTAGTTTGCAAGCATTACTGTATTTCGGTTTGAAGGGCGTGTTACCAGAGAAATTACTGGGCATGAAGAGATTTCACATCTAATATCTCAGCGCAGGGTCCCGTTGGACACCCTTTCGGCACAGAACCCTAAAAACTGTAAACTTACCATTCGTTGTATCATTGTCTCTTTTTGAGTCATCCAGAGCAACTGATTTCTGATTACTTCGTCCTAAAGCCAGGTTATGCTTTTTAATTTCGTCGTTCAATATATTCATGATATGAGTATTAGTGTTGTTAAGTGCATCCCTATTAAACAGTACATTCTCTGTTAAATTGTGTATAGTTTTTGCCATTGATGTAAATTTTGAATAAAAATATTCATTCGACATATTCAGTTTATGCGAAAGGATTCCTTGTATGCCAGGTATAAAATCCTTTATTTCAACATATGTTCTATTTACGTTCGCTTCTATGTTCGTAATTTTTTTATCCATCATTTCAAATTTTAAAACTGAGGAGGCATTTTGTACTTCAGATATTTTGAACTCTATCACATTTAGCTTTTGGTTTATGTCTGCGTGCATGTTAGCCAATGTTTTGTTTGCCGATATCTTGGAATCGCAAATTATAGTTTCATCCATGCCAGGTTGGATTTCTATTAATGTATCCAATTTATGGTTTATAACATTAACATCTGTTTTGTCTGCTAAACATTTCTCCAGTTCGTAAATTTTTCGGTATACATGTTTTTCTGTTGAATCTAATTTGTCATCAATGTATTCTTCCAATTTACCAATTATCTTTTTCTCTTGTTTGTGAAGTTTGTCGTGTAAAGTCTCTTCTCTAATTTCTGCTAAGTCTTGATATTTTTTCCCTAATATGCTCAATTTATTTTCTAAGCCATCCAGTTTGTCAGGTATGTTCTTTTCTGAAGCATCCAATTTACGGATTATGGCTTCTAAGTTTTCTATTATTTTTTTATCAATGGCGTCCAATTTTCGGTAAATTTCCGTTTTCAGTTCAGATAGAACCGCCGACATTTGGACTCCACGTGGGGTCCCTTCATTAAACACATCTGCCATGTTTGTATTTACTAAACCATTATCGATATACCCCGCATAAGATACACTTAAAATTATAGAATTAACTATTAAACGTTCGATAAACATTTTATTACACAGCACTAGACTATATTTCTACTATTTGAAACACGGTGTTCTAAAATACGTATACGAACTTATCTGTAACCTACTTATTAAATTTATTTTGACCTTATTGCACTGATCTTATTGTCTACTGTAGTGTATTGTTAAACGTGTTATAATGTCTGTTTGTAACTGCTTCAAACAATTTAGCTCTCAGAACGCGCGCGTAATGGGTAGTACTGTTATTTCTGTGGTAATGTATTTAAGCTGAAACTAAAAGGTCATTGTACTCATAATTGAGAACATCTTTTATAAAGGGGCCCAAAACTTTAATAGCATAAATCTGTACCATTAAAAATGCCATCCCTCAACAAAATGTATGGAGCAGCTGATTTTATTCTCGAGTTCCGGGTTAGCCTCATAGTAAAAGTTGTTTACAAGTGATGAGAGCTCCTTTTGGTGTAATATGAACACAACTGTAAATTATGCTGTAAAGCTGAATTAAGGATGCTAACAATAGTACATTATGATACGAGTGTGCTATGTTGGTCATTACACTTGAGGCGGTATTATGCGCGCGAGCCGTAGGCGAGCGCGATAAGGAAGCCGAGAGCGTAATGACTAATAGCACAAGAGTTCCATACGACTGTTTTCATCACACTTGCGAGGAAAAAATAAACTTTTATTGATAATAATCAACCACACAGCGAAAACGTCAACAAACATTTGCGGAAAATGGCGCCCAAACCAGCAATGCGCGCGCAGGTTGACATTTACTTCAGCGGCATAAGAACTCTTTGTTGGTATTACAAAAAAACTGTAAGTATTACCCGGCTATATTAAGAGTGCTTCGTATACATACGTCTAACCCCCCCGCGTTTGACGACGAGGAAAAGGCCGAATGCCTGGCCGACAGCCTCGAAACGCAGTGCAGCCCCAGTTTAGAACATGTCGACCCTGCTCACCTCGATAAGGTGAACAATGAAGTCGAATACAGATCCTCACTTCCCCCCTTTGATGAACTCGAGCCTGTCACAGCTTCCGAGGTTGAGTCGATTATTAAAGGCCTCCACACCAGGAAAGCTCCAGGTGCGGACGGCATCAGTAACAAAGTGCTCAAGCACTTCTCCATTACGCTAGTTCACCTTCTAGTTAGCATCCTCAATGCGGCCATCGCCAATTGCATTTTCCCCGACGCGTGGAAATCCGCCGACGTCATCGGCATCCACAAACCCGGCAAGAAGGCTTCCGAGCCCTCTAGCTACCGTCCCATTAGTCTCCTCAGTACCCTGGGCAAGGTCTACGAGCGCGTCCTTCTGAAGCGCATCTGGTCCTGTGTCAAAGACAACAACCTCCTCCCTGATGAACAGTTCGGCTTTAGAGCCAGACACTCTTGCGTCCAACAAGTACACCGCATCACGGAGTACGTCCTAGAAGGTTTCAACAAGAAACCCGGCCATGGTTACACCCACAAGCCGTTCCCCCAAGGGACTGTAGCGGTGTTCCTCGACGTCGCGAAAGCTTTCGATAAAGTCTGGCACAACGGGCTGATATACAAGCTGTATCAGCTCGGGCTGCCAGACCGTCTTGTACTCATAATACAAGACTTTCTCAGGGCTCGAAGCTTTCGATACCGCGTCGAGGGACAACGCTCCTCCCCCCACGACATCGGCTCCGGAGTCCCTCAGGGCTCCGCTGTGGCCCCGATTCTCTTCTCGCTTTTCACCTGTGACATCCCCCGCACCCCCAAAGTGGAGCTTGCTCTCTTTGCCGATGACACCGCCCTCTACACCAGAGGGTGGAACAAGGTCATTCAGCTAGCCCACCTTCAACGAGCCCTCAATCTCCTCGGAGACTGGTTCAAGAAGTGGGCTATCACCGTTAACCCCGATAAAAGTGCAGCCGTGTACTTTCATCCGTTCAAAAGACCTCCTTCTAAGCATATCACGCTCAACGGCCAGCCCATCCCATGGGCTACCGAGACCAAGTATCTCGGTGTGACCCTTGATCGTCGACTCACGTTCTCTAAGCATATCCAGATAGTTCGCAACCGAGCAGCCTTCTTCTTAGGCCGGCTCACTCCCCTTCTCAACGAGCGTAGTAAATTGTCCCTTAGAAATAAGGTTACAATTTACAAAACTTGTATTCGCCCAGTCATGACGTACGCCTCCGTGGCGTTCGCTCATGCCTCCAGCATAGATCTAGAGAAACTCCAAGTCATACAAAATAGATTCATCCGCAGAGCAGTCGGTGCTAGCTGGTTCATGCGAAACTCCGACCTGCACTGCGATCTCGAACTCCCCTCCATCCGTCAGTACATTAAGTACGCTTCGCGCCGCTATTTCGATGCGACCCCCCACCATCCCAATCCACTCATAGTCCAAGCCTCGAACTATACGACAGACACGACAGACCCACCCCCCCTTCCGTAGACGCCCCAGACACGTCTTGGGCGACCCGGACGACCCCATAGCCGTCATCACCTCGGCGGCGCTGGGCTCGCCTGATCCGACCACTCCTAGCAACAAGAAGTATTCCGTCTTTGGTATAGGCGCCGGTTACCAAAGGCACACAAACACGCACCCACCTCGCCGGCGAGGTCGAGGACTCCCCAGATCTGTCAGAAGATCTGTTAGATTCTCTCCAAGTAGTCAACCAGATCAACCTACTAGGGCCCCAGGGCATACCCCTTCTGGGGTGCCAGGGCAAGTCTGACCCCACTCCCGGCGACGGCCAAGCCGAGGTTCGTACCGTCTGCGGTGCCCTTGAGCTAGTCGCCTTTAACCTAAACCTAGGCCGAGCGCCGTTTGCGCTTGCCTAAAGTCCGGTGACGCTGTAGAGGCCACCTGAGGCCAACAGCATAGTCATTCATAAAAATAAAATATTAACATACGTCTAATTGCAGTCACGTACAAACTTGACTTTACCGGATTATACCTATTATAGTACAAGTGCCGTAATGTAAAGTAAAAAGCACGCGTGTGTAATAGCTTGGATTATGAGCCTAAAACCGATGCAATAAGATCCACTTTACGAGCAAGTGTGATGAAAAGATAATTGTAGAACTACAAAGAATTAATGTTGAAATTCTCGCGTATTTCTTTCAAATTGATGAATTACAGTCAGTGCTACAAACTTATTTATAGTGCAAAATCATATTAACAAATAATAATAGCTTTGTTATAAACTATCACGGTTGTTCACTACAGGGCCTTGTTTTATAAAGCTACAAGCTACTTACAATAGGGTAGATGACTGATGTTATTATCGTTGAAACCAATAGCTTTGATGAAGAGTTTAAGTAAATATAGTATGTTTCTTGAAAAAATAATTTAAATCGGTTAATAATGTACTGATATTATCGATTATATTAGTATATTGTAAAGTTTTTGTTAGAGACAACTCTATCCCTTTCCCACTAAACACAAAATTACGTCACGCCTTACTTGTCAGAATAAAATTTATATGGCGTACAGAGCAGTGACGTCACGATTTGCTGTTTCGCCTCTCTGTCTAGCATGATATTAAAATGCTTATAAGTTGCTCATTTTTGATCAGATTTTCTTTTTGTTTTCATTAATCAGCTATATTTATGGCCCACATTTTAATAGGACAGTAAAAAAAACCAGTCATCTAGCCTATTGTATTTAGAGATTCACGTATTTCTATCTAAAGTATCCAATAAACGTCAGCCAAGCATTCAGCACAGTACAAGCACACTCACGAGATTTAGGCTACTTACTTCATTGCTATCGTTCCATGATAATAGTAAAGAGAAGGAGCCACGCAGGTCAAGTTTACGATAAGTTAAACTGATTCTGGGAAAACCAACTTCTGTGTAAATACATGAAATGTGATAGTACTTAATTAGGAATATTTTAGTTACAAAAATAAAATACATATCTACTTACTATAATGTAACTAAGTAGGATTACATACACAAAAAAAGGCTAAAAGGACATTTTAAGATACACAACATAACATAACATAACATTGGACCTGGGTATGCCCTAAAACTGCATCCATACCACCGGAGGACGGGTAGCAGCGTCCTCTTGGTTAACGGTGGTAACATTCTGCGATCCCCAAGCCGCCTGCCAAGCGTGGGGATTATGGCAACCCCTCCCTAGTAAGAGGGAGGCCTTCGTCCAGCAGTGACGTTTTCGGGCTGATGAGAGTGTGTAACATAAAGGTTTATTAATACTAAAAGGGTATATGTATGTACTCAGTATATGAACAAGTTTTACTATGGGTCAAACCAGAAATAGCGTTCCATACATTTTTACTGCTTTTTTTCGCTATTTCATGGTTGGGCCCATAGTAAAAGTTATTCATAATGAGTAAATAAACAGAGTGAGTAATTGTTGAATCCTTTTGTTAAACGCTTTATATAAAAAATACCATTAAAACAAACGAACGAAAATTAATTACGAACGACAGACAGGCAAACAAGTTATGGTAAAAAAACGAATATCACAGAAAACGGGTAAGTAATTTAGTACTACGTACAGAAGAATTACTCTCTTAGAACGCGTCTAAGCATACCTAGTTGAACCACAATATAACTATAAGTACAATAAAGTCATATTCACTGCAAGATACTTTGTACTCTATTTGTATAGAACAGTATCGATATTCTACTGTTGTGAGGAGGTGCGCGCGCAACCGGCGGAAGATGCTCGACGACAACGATAGCGATATAATTAAAATCTAAAATCCAAGCGATATGCTCTGTAGGAAAAAAAATTACTCACTGTCTTGCTCGTAATACAAATAAATTACAAATTAGCTTGCCCTAAATATGTCTTGTAGTTGTAATGTTGTATAATACCGATTATTTATTATACTCGAAAAATCTTCCTTTTATTCATTGTTAAGTTAAGCTAAGTTTCTCCTTCGAAATGTATGCCAAAAGTTAATATTTTATGCTGGTGGGCCTAAGGCTTCGTTTACCGTTATTCTCATGATACTTAATAAAATGATAAAAATTAAAACAAATAAGTACAATAAATTATTTATTTTTAAAACAAAAAATACAAAGCACAGTGATTACAATAGGCTAGATGACTGATGTTTAAATCGTTGAAACCAATAGCTTTAATGAAGAATTTAAGTGAATATAGTATGGTAATTGAAAACATTATTTAAATCGATTAATAATGTTCAGATATATGACCGTTTAAAGTTTTTGTTAGAGACAACTCTGTCCCTTTCCCACAAAACAAAACATGACGTCACGCCTTACTTGTCAGAATATAATTTATATGGCGTACAGAGAAGTGACGTCACGATTTGCTGTTTCGCCTCTCTGTCTAGCATGATATTAAAATGCTTATAAGTTGCTTATTTTTGATGAGATTTTAATTTTCTTTTCATTAATAAGCTATATTTATAGGCCACATTTGAATAGGACATTAAAAAAAACCAGTCATCTAGCCTATTTAAAGGCCAAAACCTATCCTCCAGGTGTATTTTTTTTATGTTTAATGTTACATAAGTCTGTTCCGCTCTAACTGATTTGTGTTGCAATGTTTTGTTCTAACCTATGCTATCTCATTGTTGGGATAATATCTCCCATCTCCTTCTGAACAGTGTGATCACCCGATGCATTTTACTATAAAAAACAATAATAATATTTAATAAGTGAGTATGTGATTGAATTTTAGTGTATTCTGATACAGGGTCATGTTGAACGGTATTACTATGCCGAATGGAGGCCGTTGTACTCATCATTGTTAAGAACTTTTACTAGGGGACTAACCAAACCCTGAACACACGAAAAAACAGCTGTTTCATAAAAATAATTAATCACCCTCGACAAAATATTATATAAAAACGACGTTTTTTCGCAACCACAAAAACGAGCTCCGTTAGAATTAGTACAGGCTGATTCAAACTTAATGGCGGCTTGGAAATTAGCCGTGAGATGCTGCGCAGTATCAAAAATTAGGCGTGCGGTGTGCGTACAATCGCAAAGTCTCGCTTGCAGCCGCAATTAAGTTTGAATCAATCTATAATACGCCTAACACTGTATGGTCGAAAAAGCATTTTTATTTTGGGGTAGCACTCTTAAGAGGCCTACCCCCAGTGCAGTGCACATTAAAAGGCTAATTTCATGAGTACTTCGTAGCTATTAAACAGGGCGGTCCAAACGGTGACGTCAACCCGAAAGTTTTGTATTCCTCGTACCAAGGGCTTCACGAAAACACCCCATGTATATTCTACGATTCAGATGTCATAGTTTAGGAGTTATGTTTTTTTTTAAATTTTTTAAAGTGATGCCGCCTGAGCGACATTAAGAAATAATTTTTTTTTTTGGGTGGCTTTTTGGATATGATCTCTATGTAGTTATTATCGTTATCGATGGCTTATTCGTACATAAAATAATGATCATCCTAAACATTAATTAAACTTTTTTTTTTATATTGCTCCCAAAAATAATCTGAAATTTCAGATTTAAATAAAAAATCAACAAACATGATCTCAATGCTTCTGGCTATTTTTACAAACTTTGCAAGAGCCTAAGCTTTCGTCGGAATGCAAAAAAATGGGTACCTATGACAAATCGTAGAATATACATGGGGTGTTTTCGTGAAGCATTTGTTACGAGGAATACAACATTTTCGGTCAACGTTACCGTTTGGACCATCCTGTATAGCTTAGTAGCATAATTCGGAAGTAGTAGGCTAATAGTTGAAACAGTTGACATTATTGCACCAGGCACTTCCAGACAAATACTGCAGCATGCCTTTAGTGAAGTGGGAGCGTTTCTGAAACAAATAAATGAGTTTTAAAGTGCACTCTCAAAGGCAGCATGAATTTGTTTAATGACATTTCACTAATGCTAGGGCTTCACCTGCGTGCGTGTAATGCCATTATTTAACGCGATATTTGATACACTACGCAGATGTGGTCGTGTGTTAGCGCGCTAATTTGCTAGTGGCATTATTAACGTCGCGTCGCTGGACGTTAGGCAATAGCTTGGAGGATCTAGCTCTCCCTCTCAGCGATAGTTAAAGTCAAATAATAGTGTGGCCACCTATACAGCGCATTGCTTAATGCATCATTTATTGCACGTTAATTACTCCGATAATTGGACGTGAAGCGTCACGCAAGTGAAGGCCCAGCATTATAAGAACAATAACTATGGCTAGTGGGTTCGTTTCCCAATAAATAAATCGCACGTTGAAAACAAAAGTGACACTAAACGAAATTCAGCGGTATTGACTTACAGCGACATCTGAAATCTACACAAAAAACTACGTCGTCTCCAAAGATCCGTCCCTAAATAGTTCGCTTAGATATTGCTAGATGTCACCATGTGTCACTTCATACTTCAAGGTTTTGGGCTTGTTCATAAAATAAAAACCGACACTAAATCAGTTCGCGTCCGGACGCCGCGCGCCGGCGACAACTGTTCATGGAGTAAGTGAAAAAGTGGCATATTTTGTTTAGTGTCACTTATGTCGTAACTATTCATAAAATAATTATAATTATGTGATTACAAACAGTGACATATTTTGTATAGTGCCGCTTATTGCGTTAATATATTAACAAAATGTGTTAGGTTATACAAAAAAACGACATTATTGTGTTTAGTGCCATTATTGAACTAAAATCGTATGAATGAATTTTGATTCTCTATTACAATAAGCGGCATATTGTGTTTCTCGATTAAGAAACATTTAAAGAAAAGACTAATAGTGAAGAAAATATAGACTTTTTTCTCTAACTAAAATCGTTCATACGATATTAGTACATTCTTTACAAACTATTTTGTTATACTTATAAATAAAATCTTGCAAATAATATTTGATTCAGTTTTCGTTGTTCGATTGAGTTGAAAAATTCACCATTTTATCAGATTCCGATGACAGTGTAATGTTATGATTATCAGCGAGCTGATCTGATGATAGTGCCAGAAGCTGTTCATTAAAACTCAGTAAATAATAGGTACTCAAATACTAGTGTTGGGGCTAAATTTAGTTAGTTCTCGATTAGGTAAGTAACTAATAACAACTAATTTATCTGATATTTACTTAGCTTTTGCGTATTTTTTGTTATAGGTACTTTACCTAGTTCATTGATATCATTATGGATCCTTCCAGAAGTAGAGGAAAAAGACTATTACAACTAGCTATTCAAAAAAATGCCGAAGAACAAAAAGAAAATTTAACATCTACAACTTTTATTAAACAAAATGATTCCTCAACTTCAAGAGAAATCCCTGCTGATTTAAATTATACGAAGAACCAACCCTTAACCGATAACTGCTCAAACAAACTACTTACTGGAAACAACGACGATGATTATGGAGACTTTTCTCCCGCCTCAGACGATGATAGGACGTATGTACCACCAACACCCCCAAAGAAGAAACGACGCATGTCTAGATCTAGCTCGTCGTCTAACAGTTCGTCCTCCTCGTCTTCCTCGAGTACGTCATCTTGTTCGTCTTCTACTTCAACTGAGGGCGAGAAAAAGTCCAAAAACGTTTCGAATCCTGTCGTGGAAATGATGAATACGGTAGCAGCTCCTAATACAGACAAACTCCTTGTTGATTGTGAAGGAGTTACTTCCGGCAGTTCCGGCTCACTATTAATTGAAAATGTTTTAGAACATGGTTTTGAAAACTGTTCAACAGCGGTTGGCAACCAAGCTCAAATCGAAGATGCTAATTTTGGAACAACCGTTGTGGATTTACACTCTGAAGCACTTCTGGCTCAAACTTAATCACTGCTTAAGAGGCGAAGTCAACTTCTCTCTGACGTGAAGTGTCACGTGCAAGAACAAGACAGAGAAGTTTAAGCAGTGACAAAGTTTGAGCGGCGTTTTTAAAAGTAAGGCCGATAATATGTAGTGCCCTTGGTTCACCCAATAGGTGAACTAAGGGCAAATATAAAAAAAAATGTGCCCTTGGCTCACTCAATAGGTGCGAACCACGGGTAAATCATTAAACAAATAGCTGCACCCCGCGGTTTTATGTGATTCTTGGGATAAAAGTAACCATGTTTACTCTAAGGTAAAAAGTATCTACCTCTATACCAAATTTCATCCTAATCCGTTCAACCGTTTCAGCGTGATGGAGTACAAACATACACACCCGCACACTGATAAACTTTCGCATTTATAATATTAGTAGGCAATCAGATAAAATTATTTATTTAAGTTAGTACCAGTGTTTGTAGTTAGTAGTTAGTTAGTAGACAATGGGTATTCTACGGATACATTGAATTACGCAGTCCGAATTGAGACCCTCCTCCTTTTTTCAAGTCGGATAAAAAGGAAGGACATGTGAACGAGTAAACAAATGGGTATTCTACGGGTACATTGAATTACGCATTGTATAACTGGGTGTTCCACGAGTACACTTTTAATTCAGTGTACTCGGACACGGATACAAAAAGGTATCCGTGGAACACCTAGGTGAACATTTTATGTGGACCACGGGTAAGAAACCCTATGAAATAGGTAGGCCTGAACGCGCGGTCAGACATTTAATATTTTGACTTTTTTCATAGCACATTTTTTATTCCAGATAAAAAGTTCTTTTCAGAACTACTTATAAATTATTTTACTGTTTATTTTTTATAGTACTTATTCTCACAGTTTTTGTATGGTAAGTATTCATCAAAAGTTATTTTCAATGTCCTGCTTAAAGATACTTACTCAATGTTTAAAAAATAATAGTCCACCCGTGCGAAGCCGGAACGGGCCGCTAGTTAGGGATATTTGTAGTTATGCTTGTTTGATTTAGGCGATATATTTTTATGCTCTTCGATGATTATGGTGATAATTGCTATGCGTATAAACTTTACGGGTAATGATTTCTTCTGCGTAAAGTTGTAATGCTAATCGTCATTATGACATTTGTTTTTCTGCGTTGGTATATGGAGCCTTCATGGGTGCCCCTTGATACGCAGACACTTTTTATTCCTAAAATTGTTTGGCATAAATTTGGTTTGCGTAATGATATCTTAGCAGAAAGATTTCTTTGGAGTATTGTTACATAATAAAAGAATTACTAAACCAAAACATTGGCTTTATTCAGCTTGAAAAGCACAATTAGAATAATGACAATACCTATCTGACATGTAAACAAATATACTGTTATAATAGCAAAGGAGACCTAATCTTTAAGCAAGTATTAGTGTTGTTAAGTGCATTCCAATTAAACAGTACATTCTCTGTTAAATTGTGTATAGTTTTTGCCATTGATGTTAATTGTGAATTAAAATATTCATTCGACATATTCAGTTTATGCGAAAGGATTCCTTGTAGGCCTGTGGTTTTAGAATAAGAAAAGATAGCTTAAAATAATAATAATAAATGTGAAACTTTCAACTGACTGCCCGTGCACGTTTCGGAAGATTCGTGTATTGTTATAATTCGTCGGACGGACACACCATAGAGTAACTTTATAATATACCGGAAAGGACAGACAGCCTTAATAGATCAGGGTCCCGTTGGACACCCTTTCGGTACGGAACCCTAAACACGGTAAACTTACCTTTCTTTGTACAATTGTCTTTGTTTGACTCATCCAAAGCAACTGATTTCTGATTATTTCGTTCTAAGGCCAGGTTATACTTTTTAGTTTCGTCGTTTAATATATTCATGATATGAGTATTAGTGTTTTTAAGTGCATTCCAATTAAACAGTACATTCTCTGTTAAATTGTGTATAGTTTTTGCCATTGACGTTAATTGTGAATTAAAATATTCATTCGACATATTCAGTTTATGCGAAAGGATTCCTTGTATGCCAGGTATAATATCCTTTATTTCAACGTATGTTCTATTTAGGTTGGCTTCTATGTTAGTAATTTTTTTATCCATCATTTCAAATTTAAAAACTGAGGAGGCATTTTCTACTTCAGATATTTTGAACTCTATCACATTTAGCTTTTGGTTTATGTCTGCGTTTATGTTAGCCAATGTTTTGTTTGCCAATATCTCGGAATCGCAAATAATAGTTTCATCCATGTCAGGTTGAATTTTTTTTAACGTATCCAATTTATGATTTATAACATTAACATCTGTTTTGTCTGCTAAAAATTTCTCCAGTTCTTCTATTTTACGGTATACGTGTTTTTCTGTTGAATCTAATTTCTCTTCTATGTATTCTTCCAACTTATCAATTATCTTTTTCTCTTGTTTGTGAAGTTTTTCGTGTAAAGTCTCTTCTCTAATTTCTGCTAAGTCTTGATATTTTTTCCCTAATATGCTCAATTTATTTTCTAAGCCATCCAGTTTGTCAGGTATGTTCTTTTCTGAAGCATCAAATTTACGGTTTATGGCTTCTAAGATTTCAATTACTTTTTTATCAACGCTTTTTTAACAAATGCGTCCAATTTTCGGTAAATTTCCGTTTTCAGTTCAGATAGAACCGCCGACATTTGGACTCCACATGAGCTCCCTTCATTGAACACATCTTCCAAGTTTGTATTTACTAAACCATTATCGATATACCCCGCATAAGATACACTTAAAATTATAGAAACAACTATTAAACGTTCGATAAACATTTTATTACACGGCACTAGACTATATACTACTTGAGACACGGTGTTCTAAAATACGTATACGAACTTATCTGTACCTACTTATTAAATTAACTTTGACCTTATTTAACTGATCTCATTGTCTAATGTAGTGTGTATTGTTTAAGTTAATCGTGTTATAATGTCTGTTTGTAACTACTTCAAACAATTTAGCTTATAGAAAGCGCGCGTAATAGATTACTGTTATTTCTTCTGTGGTAATGTATTTAAGCTGAAACGGAAAGGTCATTGTACTCATAATTGAGAACATCTTTTATAAAGGGGCCCAAAACTTAAATAGCATAAATCTGTACCATAAAAAATGTCATCCTCAACAAAATGTAGCAGCTGATTTTATTCTCGAGTTCCGGGTTAGCCTCATAGTAAAAGTTGTTCACAAGTGATGAGTATAATGAGCTCCTGTCGGTGTAATATGACCACAACTGTAAATTATGCTATAAAGTTGAATTAAGGATGCTAACAAAGATAATTGTAGATTTACAGAGAAAAGTTGAAATTCTCGCGCATTTCTTTTAAATCTACAATTGTATTTAGAGATTCACCTATTTCTATGTAAAGTATCCAATAAACGTCAGCCAAGCTTTCAGCACCTGGACCTGGGTATGTCCTAAAACTGCATCCAGAACCACTGGAGGATGGGCAGCAGCGTCCTCTCAGTTATCGGTGGTAACACTCTGCGATCTCCAAGCCGCCTGCCTAGCGTGGGGATTATGGCAACCCCTCCCTATTAAGGGAGAGGCTTTCGTCCAGTAGTGGACGTTTTCTGGCTGATAATGATGATGAAGCATTCAGCACAGTACAAGCACACTCACGAGATTTAGGCTAGTTACTTTATTGTTATCGTTCCATGATAATAGTAAAGAGAAGGAGCCACGCAGGTCAAGTTTACGATAAGATACTGGGAAAACCAACTTCTGTGTAAATACATGAAATGTGATAGTATTAGGTATATTTTAGTTACTAAAATAAAATACATATCTACTTACTATAATTAAAAAAATAAACCAAGTAGGTATACATACACAAAAAAAGGCTAAAAGGACATTTTTAGATACACAACATAACATAAGATCTGGGTATGTCCAAAACTGCATCCAGACCACCGGAGGAAGCTTAGATTCCCAAGCCGCCTGCCAAGCGTGGGGATTATGGCAACCTCTCCGTATTAAGGGGGAGGCCTTCGTGCAGCGGTGACGTTTTCAGGCTGATGAGTGAGTGTGTAACATAAAGATTTATTAATACTAAAAGGGTATATGTATGTACTCAGTATTATGAACAAGTTTTACTATGGGTCCAATCCAGAAACAGCGAAAAAAAACAGCTGTTCCATACATTTTACTGTTTTTTTTTCAAGATGGGCCCATAGTAAAAGTTGTTCATAATGAGTAAATAAACAAAGTGAGTAATTGTTGAATCCTTTTGTTAAACGCTTTACATAAAAAATACCATTAAACGGACGACAGACAGGCAAACAAGTTATGGTAAAAAAAACGAATACGAGTACCACAGAAAACGGGTAAGTAATTAAGTACTACGTACAGAAGAATTACTCTCTTAGAACGCGTCTAAGCATACCTAGTTGAACCACAATATAACTATAAGTACAATAAAGTCATATTCACTGCAAGATACTTTGTACTCTATTTGTATAGAACAGTATCGATATTCTACTGTTGTGAGGAGGTGCGCGCGCAACCGGCGGAAGATGCTCGACGACAACGATAGCGATATAATTAAAATCTAAAATCCAAGCGATATGCTCTGTAGGAAAAAAAATTACTCACTGTCTTGCTCGTAATACAAATAAATTACAAATTAGCTTGCCCTAAATATGTCTTGTAGTTGTAATGTTGTATAATACCGATTATTTATTATACTCGAAAAATCTTCCTTTTATTCATTGTTAAGTTAAGCTAAGTTTCTCCTTCGAAATGTATGCCAAAAGTTAATATTTTATGCTGGTGGGCCTAAGGCTTCGTTTACCGTTATTCTCATGATACTTAATAAAATGATAAAAATTAAAACAAATAAGTACAATAAATTATTTATTTTTACAACAAAAAATACAAAGCACCAGTGATTACAATTTAAAGGTCAAAACCTATCCTCCAAATGTTTTTTTTATGGTTAATGTTACATAAGATGGTTCCGCTCTAACTGATCTGTGTTGCAATGTTTTTTTCTAACCTATGCTAATAAAATGGGGGAAAAAAGATGGGGGATAATATCCCCCATCTCCTTCTAAGCAGTGTGATCACCCGATGGATTTTGCTATGCATATACATTATAAAATACATTACTATACATTAAAAAAAACGAATTTGCTAAGTGATTGAATTTTAGTGTATATAATGAAAATTAATTAACTATCGAATTACAATGTTACTTACAACCCGCAGAAAGCATGAGACAATGAGAAAATATAATAAACCAACTAGAACAGCCGTTCGTTTCTCTTCATTCGATATCATCATACTTATACAGGGTCAAGTTGAACGGTATTACTACGCCGAATGGAGGCCGTTGTACTCATCATTGTTAAGAACTTTTACTAGGGGACTAAACAAACCCTGAATACTCGAAAAAACAGCTGTTTCATAAAAATAATTCATCACCCTCGACAAAATATTATATAAAAACTTAGTGCGTACAATCGCAAGGTCTCACTTGCAGCGCACTTCACAGCCGCAGTTTGAATCAATCTATAATACGCCTAACACTGTATGGTCGAAAAAGCATTTTTATTTTGGGGTAGGACTCTTAAGAGGCCTACCCCCAGTGCAGTGCACATTAAAAGGCTAATGTAATGAGTATTTCGTAGCTATTAAACAGGGCGGTCCAAACGGTGACGTCAACACGAAAGTTTTGTATTCCTCGTACCAAGGGCTTCACGAAAACACCCCATGTATGTTCTACGATTTATATGTCATAGTTTAGGAGTTATGTTTTTTTTAATTTATTAACGAGATGCCGCCTGAGCGACATTAAAATATAATAACTTTTTTTGGGTGGCTTTTTGGATGTGATCTCTATGTAGTTATTATCGTTATCGATGGCTTATTCGTACATAAAATAATGATCATCCTAGACATTTTTTTTTTTTTTTTTTTAATTGCTCCGGAAGATAATCTGAAAATTCAGATTTAAATAAAAAATCAACAAACATGATCTCAATGCTTCTGGCTATTTTTACAAACTTTGCAAGAGCCTAAGGTTTCGTCGGAATGCAAAAAAATGGGTACCTATGACAAATCGTAGAATATACATGGGGTGTTTTCGTGAAGCATTTGTTACGAGGAATACAAAATTTTCGGTCGACGTTACCGTTTGGACCATCCTGTATAGCTTAGTAGCATAATTCGGAACTAGCAGGCTAATAGTTGAAACAGTTGACGTTATTGCACCAGGCACTTCCAGACAAATACTGCGGCATGCCTTTAGTGAAGTGGGAGCGTTTCTGAAACAAATAAATGAGTTTTAAAGTGCACTCTCAAAGGCAGCATGAATTTGTTTAATGACATTTCACTAATGCTAGGGCTTCACCTGCGTGCGTGTAATGCCATTATTTAACGCGATATTTGATACACTACGCAGATGTGGTCGTGTGTTAGCGCGCTAATTTGCTAATGGCATTATTAACGTCGCGTCGCTGGACGTTAGGCAATAGCTTGGAAGATCTAGCTCTCCCTCTCAGCGATAGTTAGTCAAATAATAGTGTGGCCACCTTATACAGCGCATTGCTTAATGCATCATTTATTGCACGTTAATTACTTACTCCGATAATTGGACGTAAAGCGTCACGCAAGTGAAGCCCCAGCATTATAAGAACAATAACTATGGCTAGTGCGTTCGTTTCCCAATAAATAAATATTGGAGGACAATTTCAACACCGCCATCTAGCCCAAAACTAAGCAAAGTTTGTACCATGGATACCAGATAGCTGATAGAATACTTATACAATAATGAAGGGTCTGTATATACCTACTTGTCATTATGAACAACTTTTACTGTGAGGTCAGCCTTGAAATTGCGAAAAAACAGCTGTTCCATACATTTTGTGAAAGGTCAATGAACTTTTTGTATGGAACTGCAATTTTTTTTCGTGATTTAATGGTTGGTCCCTTAGTAAATGTTGCTCATAATAAAATTATGAATAGATAAATCATGATACCCTTGTGTTCAACTTTTTTGTAACACATTGGGCAACCAAGGCCTTGGCCTTTCCAAGTTTTCTTGTATAATTTTGTTGAAATACTGATAAATTGTTATTGTTACGTTACGTTATTGTAATATTTTTTTTGTTGATAGTTATTGTTTTTTTTATTGATTGTAATTAATTAATTAATTGACAAGGCGCACTTACTAATTTACGTAGAATAACGAAAACTAAAGAAATACTGTGGGCAAGTACCTAGTAAAATGCAAGTACTTTTGTTAGACATGCAATAACCACAAAAAGCGCATGATTATAGTGATTATTTTTGACCTTTTTACTTTGCTTCCTTCGTTCAAAATCTTCAGAACCAGAGACTAGATATTAAAACTGTTTAGGGACATGACTCTTTTTTTTTTTTGCAAAACACGGATCACGGAAAAATCATGTTGTTGCATTCTATTATTTTCTTAAACTAGTGTTTTTTCACAAATTACGGCCTTACTTAAAACAACTTTTCAAGCGTTAGTCACTGCTTAAGATGCTCTGCCATCTTCTCTCTGGCGTGAAGTAGCACGTGCTAGAAAAGGACAGAGAAGTTTAAGTAGTGACTAAGAGAATCGAGATTATTTTAGGTAGGGCCGTTAATGATTAAAAATGGTGGTATTTTATTCATTGAGTGTTGAATTACATGCACGACTGTGGGCAAGTGATATAATGTGGTGAAACATGTATTTTCGTGTTGTTTTCAAAACTCCGTAGAAGCTCATAGTAAAGGCGCCACATCTTTACTAGAGAATGACTTGGATTCGACTATGACTAATTTCGTGTGACTGACTGTGAGTCATGACATATTTAACTTGATTTTAGTAAAAAAATAAAAATACTTAATAATAAACTTGACACCGGCAGAATGCACAACGTGCGATGCCAATAACTAAGAAGAAAAAAAACGGGTTTTTATCAGGGAAATTTATTTCTTTGGTTTTTATGAACTATATTTTTTTTATTGGCTCTTAGAAAATCGCCCATTGTATTGCTATCTATGACGTCACGTGCAAATATATTTTCATTTGAAATTATTCAAATGCCATCTCTTGGCGATCTTGACTATCCCCCGTAAGACGCGGTTAATCCAGTTCGTTCCCCAGTTTAACTAACAAATAACAAAATATAACTTTAAAAAAAACATATTATATAAATGAATTTTTTTTTTCTTTCTTTCTTTTTTTTCTCATAGTTATAGTCATGTCATAGGTCAGTCATCTAAGACATCTTAGGTCGCAAATATTCGAATAAATGCTAACTGCGTGGTGGTCCAAAAAAATCGAATTTTCGGACTTTGTTCAGATCTTGACCTATAATTTCGGATCATTAGGGAAAAAAACTGGTAAAGTTTGATGGGCTTTATCTCGGGTCAAATATTGTCTACTTTAATAGTGGGCACAATGAGATTTTCGTTGGATGCATTTCGCCTTTCCTTTTAAAGATTTAGCTCATAACTTGGATTGCAGATGAACACATTTTTATTCAATAGAGACAATTACAAACCTTCAAAACGTTGCGGGCAGTCGTAAAGGAACTTCGCCTCGCGCTTGGCCCATGAAGTAAATCCGATATATCGCACTGTGCCGAAACGTTCGTCCGTGTATTTAACAGAAGGTGGTGAACCTTCCTTTCCTAATTCCAGAGTTCCTGAAAACATGTCATTGTACTATATCACTTGCGGAAAAGCAATGTAGCAATGTAGGTGGTATACCTACTCATCATTGTGACCAACTGTTACTACCACTGAAGAGAGAAGTAAAATAGGGCCTTCGCTTTTCTGTGGTTACTGCGGTGCTGGCCCTAAAACAGTGTAGTGGTAGGACTCTATTGTAAATCCGCCTGGGGAAGTACCACAACTTTGCCAGTTGTTCAAGCGCCAATTGAAAAGCAATGTTACCAGAAAAATTACTGGGCGTGAAGAAATTTGACATCTAACATCTCAGGGTGACGAGCGCAGTGCAGTACGGCGCAGGATCTTGTTCGGAAGTTCATAATTCTGGCACTGCTTCATGTTATAGGCAGGCGTGATGCTTACCACCAGGGAATCGGTCGTATCGTCACTCAATTGCATTAATAAAACTTAAGTCATTTGTACTTACGATTGTTAAGTTTGATGTAATAGGGTGTAAAAGTAGTCGAAGAGAAAGCTTTAGGTGTTTCATAACTTTGCAGCGTTTCAAATGCTAAATAACTGTTTCTTTCGTCGGTAGTTCGCTTGGCTAAAACTAAAAAGGATGCATATCCGAATTCTGTAAAAAAAAATATCATTTAATCTTTCTAAAATGTTTTTTAATCAATATTCAATATTCAAAAAGAGCAACTTTGTTCCTCGTAAACAGGGCAAAAAATAGCTCGTTTTTACCCTAGAGCCGAAAAGTGTTGACGAAAAGTTCCAATCACCAAAGAGATCCACCACGGCAATGATTTCTGTATACGTCTATGCACCACGGACATTATATGAACAAGTAACAGTCTGTATGATAAAGGCGGAATAGAATCTCGAATATCTTTCGTGATTGGAACTTTTGCTAACAATATCCACATTCCAAATTCAAATCACTTTTCCTCCCTCCGGGCGTAAAAGAGCTAATGTCTGCCCTGTTTGCGAGAAACAAAGTAAGTCTTTTTGAATACCTATGTGATAAAAATAACTATTACAAATACTTAGTTTACTCATCAACACGTCATCATTTCATCATCATCACAATTCTATCATTTTCGTAATTTGTTACAATGATCTCCTTTCGGCTACAGCTTTGATAACCTCCAATCATCATCATCATCATCAGCCCGCAGACGTCCTGCTTATTACTGCTGTTACTCGTAACCCCGTACCTGTAGATCACAGACCAAGGGCTGATCCAGGATTTATTTCTGGGAGGGGCACATGGGCCATAGGCCAAGTTCCCCCATAGTATCATCCTATGCTGTCTTTGGGATCGATTATTTTTCAATGGCTTACAAGAATAACTATAAAAAAATAATTTTAATAAAGATTAAATAATAAAAAATTACATGTTAATTATGTAAAAATAAACAAAACATGTAATTAAAGCGGTATGTTATAAATCTCCCAGTTCTTAGTTATATTTAAACCAATTTTTCACGAGCCCCTGTGCCCCACCCCTGGATCCGCCCTTGTCACAGACCTGGTTGAAGTAAACTACAAAACCATTCTAAACCACAGGTAATCGTAGTAGTACATACAGAAAATTCACTCGCATAGAAAACGTGTCCAACATAGATACGCGAGTACCAACACCCATACATACATACAGGGCTGGGCAAAATACATGCTTTGAAATACAAATAAAAAATTACTGTATCGCAAGTAATTAAAATACGAAATATCTTTAAGTAGGGTAAGTATTTGAAATATAATATACAAAATACAGTACCTAGGTATTTTAGCTATTTTTAATTAAAATACAAAATAAGTAATCTAGACCAGCACGGGCTGAAAAGTAGAGGAAAACAAGATTAATTATTAATCAGTAAAACCAGAGTTTCCTTTCATGAACACTAGCTTTTAAATGTACTGTCAGACAAACAGCCTCTTGTTGGAGAGTGAATAAAACCTTCTAAGAAAACAATCTTTCTACAGCAGGCTAATCATGTAACTGTTCGGGATGAGTTTTGGCGGGAACACGGAAAAATCATGTCGTTGCATTCTATAATTTTTTTAAACTTGTGTTTTGCGCGAATTAATGATTTAAAATGGTGATGTTTTATTCATTGAGTGTTGAATTACATGCACCAGTATGGGCAAGTGGTATAATGTGGTGAAACGTGTCTTTTCGTGTTTGTCCGTAGTAGCTCATAGTAAAGTCGCCACAACTTTACTAGGGTATGACTTGGACTCGACTATGACTAAATTCGTGTGACTAACTGTGATTATAATTGTGATTTTTGTCATATGTTGGCCAATTTTGACGTAGAGGCATAGCGTACACAGGTGCAGTGTTGTCAACTCTAATAGATGCTTTAACATCATTACACTCTCGCCTCGCACTCACACTCAGGATCGCTAAATGAAGGTTAAATGTATTTTAATGTTAAAATGTATTTTTTGAAGCCTCAAGTATTTGAAATACTAATCAAAAAATACCTCGGCGTCAGGTATTTGAAATACGAAATACAAATTACATTTTAAGGAAGTAATTGAAATACAAATACCAGACACGTGTTTGTATTTCAATAACGTATTTTAATTACAAGTAATTCAAATACTGCCCAACCCTGCATACATACATACATCCGGACAGATGAAAGCAAATTTTGCCAGTCGTCGTAGAGACTTCTCGTGTTGTTCGACTTATTACTAGACATTATAAAAAACTTACCGAGTCCAAAGAAGATGTCGCCTTTTTTGGGAGATTCTGGCGAATATTGCGACAACAGTATGATCACAAAATCTGTACTCTTTATAGCGAAGCGCATATCAAAGTGAAGATTGTTATCGGAACTAACGTTGAATTTGGAGTTTTTTAGGGTCTCGTCGTTCATAGCAATCGGTGCATAATCGTAGCCCTGCACTTCTAGCTCCTTACAATTAGATCCTGAAAAAAGAATCATTCAAACCATTGACGTAGCAACCATGCAGCGACAATGATAAGATGAATTGACGGGAAATAAGCGTACGGTTTTTGAAGACTATAGGTATGTGGAGCGCCGGCTCGCCACTCGCTTCAGTCATACTCTGCCTTTGCGACACGCGAGCCGTACGATACGACAATACAAACTTCTAATACATGTACATGTATTCTTTTTTTGTCATGCATCTCTCTATTTTCCCACAAATGTAATATGCATACTTTAACTAGGTATACTTGATTGTGTTGTCTTGTTAATTTTGATCGATTTGCAAGCGCTGGGCCCGTCCATTCCATTATCACCGTCGCTGCAAGCGACTACAATATAAATCGACGCCATTTTAGAGGGTACATAATTATAAATATAGATAAATACTGGTGGACATTCACACAGCGCCATCTAGTCCCAAACTAAGCAAAGAGTTTTTTTTTAGGGTTGCTGGTATATACATCTTGAAGTAGTGTGACTCGTTGAAAGTAAAGTTTCTAAAGGATTGCACTGTGACAAGATATACTAAGATATATATAATTTTCTATGTTTGCTCCTATATTCATACTAATAATACAAGCAGTAGAGTGTAAACATTACTGTGTTCCGGTTTGAAGGGCAATGTTACCAGAGAAATTACTGGGTATGAAGAGATTTTACATCTAATATCTCAGGGTGACGAGCGCAGTGGAGTGTGGCGCAGGATTTTGTTTGAAAGTAAAATTTTCTGGCACTGCTACTGTTATGGGCAGGTGTGATACCACCAGGCAAACTTGTAGCTCGTCTCGTCACCCCATTTCATAAAAAAATATGAAATAAACAAAAACCTTTAAAATACTTACGTGTCGTTATTAAATTTTACTAATGAATCCGCTCTTTTAACATATAGAATTAGTGAAACTTGTTAACTGACTACCTATTACGGTTCTGTACATACGTGCATTGTCATAATAGGTCGAACGGACCGACAGACGACGTAGCTTTAATAGCGCAAGGTCCTGTTGGACACCCTTTCGGTTCGGAACCCTAAAAAACGGAAAACTTACCTTTCGTAATAACATTGTCTCTTTTTGAGTCATCCAAAGCAACTGATTTCTGATTACTTCGTTCTAAAGCCAGGTTATACTTTTTAATTTCGTCGTTCAATATATTCATGATATGAGTATTAGTGTTGTTAAGTGCATCCCTATTAAGAAGTATGTCGCCTGGTAAATTTTGTAAACTTTTTGCCATTGATGTTAATATTGAATTAAAAGATTCTTCATTCGACATATTCAGTTTATGCGAAAGAATACCTTGTATGTCAGGTATAATATCCTTTATTTCAACGTAATATGTTCTATTTACGCTCGCTTCTATGTTAGTATTTTTTTTATCCATCGTATCAAATTTAAAAGCTGAGGTGGCATTTTGTACTTCAGATATTTTGAACTCTATCACATTTAGCTTTTGGTTTATGTCTGCGTTCATGTTAGCCAATGTTTTGTTTGCCAATATCTTGGAATCGCAAATTATAGATTCATCCATGGCAGGTTGCATTTTTGTTATTGTATCCAATTTATGGTTTATAACATTAACATCTGTTTTGTCTGCTAAACATTTCTCCAGTTCTTCTATTTTACGGTATACTCGTTTTTCTGTTGAATCTAATTTGTCATCAATGTATTCTTCCAATTTACCAATTATCTTCTTCTCTTGTTTGTGAAGTTTTTCGTGTAAAGTCTCTTCTCTAATTTCTGCTAAGTCTTGATATTTTTTCCCTAATATGTTCAAGTTATTTTCTAAGCCATCCAGTTTGTCAGGTATGTTCTTTTCTGAAGCATCCAATTTACGGTTCATGGCTTCTAAGTTTTCAATCAGTTTTTTATCAATGGCGTCCAATTTTCGGTAAATTTCCGTTTTCAATTCAAATAGAACGGCCGACATTTGGACTCCACATGAGCTCCCTTCATTGAACACATCTTCCAAGTTTGTATTCTCTAAAACATTATCGATATACCCCGCATAAGATACACTTAAAATTAAAGAAATAATAATTAAACGTTCGAACAACATTTTATTACGCGGCACTAGACTAAATACTACTTGAGACACGGTATCCACTATTCTGAATCGCGAATACGCACTTATATATACTTATTTAACTTATATTGACCTTATTGAACTGAACTTAGGTATTGCCTATATTGCCTAATGTATTGTCTAATTTAAACGTGGTAGAATGTATGTTTGTAACAGCTTGAAACACTTTAGCTCATATAGAACGCGCGCGTAAAGGTATTACTAAACTGAAAGGAGGTTTTAGTACTCATGATTGTGACCACTTTTTAAAAAGGGGCCCTATACTGAATTAGTAAAAATCAGCTTTAGGTACCATTAAAAATTACATGGAGCAGCTTTTTTCTTGATTTCCGGGTTGGCCTCATAGTAAACGTGATTCACAAGTGATGACCTCCTTTTGGGTAATAAAGTATAATATGACCACATTTCTAAAATATAGTGTAAAGTTGACTTACTCTAATAATAAAAATTAAAAAAGCTAATTTAAAAAATCACGTGCAGTCGTTACAGTTTTTTGATGGTTATTATGAATTTGTTTTTCCCAAAACATATATTTGTATCTATAAGATGGGAAAAGTGAACTAACGTTTTTGTAATCTTTCTAAAAATTATAGACAAGAAAAAAAACCAAAACACCTCTATTTTTACACATTACAATAAAATTATTAAATTTTTCCAAATTTAACAAGAAAATTTACTCACTTATAAATAATATAGTTTATCTCGAAATAACGTTATTCGTTTTGAAAAAAATATGTATATTATGCTTGTAATAAATTAAAAATGGGTCAGAAATCTCAAAATCGAATCTTTTAACGCACGAATCTGCGTAACTGCCATATTTTTGCTACGCCAAATGTGGCCCTATCTCATTCTTCTTAAGAAGTATGATTGATCGCAAAATATGTGCTTGAGACATGGAAATGCGGGGCCTTTAAGGATGCTAACGTAGACTTCAACGTAAGCAAAGGCGAAAACCCAAAAAAATAAATTAAAAAAAAGATAGTGAAAAGATAGATATATGATCGAGATAGATAGATAAAGATGATAACTTTTCATGCATAAGACCGATAGTGTACATTTTCAAAATACAAAAGCTTGGTTTCTGGACATCTGCAGACCACTTTTCAAAGCATGCAGCATACTAACCTTGCCTTGATGTACATTAAGAACAATTGTATTTTCGCAATAGGACAGCCTGATTCTTTCAAGAATAATAGTGAAGTTTTTACTCGCAAGAAAAAACCAAATACTTAAACTAATCTGCTGTATCCGGTTTTCAACCTCTTGCCCGAAAAGGTTTGCACGCAAGTTTGCAAGAGAAATGTTTATTATATGAGTGTATCAATGTATAACAATAAGTATACATAATTACATCAAAATGGTAAACGGAATTGATTGACTACCCAGTCAAAATAACTAAATTATAATTTAGTTAGTTATGTAATTAATTTACTAATAATAATTTGATTAACTACTATATAGTGTTAAAAATAATGTTAAGGAGTTTATCAAAATCAAAATCAAATCAAATCAAATATCATTTTATTTCAGATCACATAAATTTATTTATAGAGATACGCCAACAGTGAACATATTACACATTCTTATTTTTCATAAATCCATGTAACACAAAAAATAATAATTGAAGAATTTCATAATAAATTAAAATTAGATTAGAGTACACATTGAATTGAAGAGACACGTTGTTTGAGTAAGTATATGCAATTTTCGAATAAAGAACAATTATTATTTGTAAGTATTCAGTCATAAGATGAATTAATTAGAATTTGAACATTTGCACGTTTAGTTGCAGACCGAATTCGGTTTTCTGAAAAAATAAAAATGACGATCTTTAATGTACCCTACCCAGTGTCGTATCTTAACTAGCCTTTCGTGCGCCCAGTGCGAGCTTCTGTAAAACTGCGCCCATACATGACCCAAAACTTGGTCCTGGTCCGTCTTTTTTGCGCCCCTCCCTGTGCCCTGCGCCCTGTGCCTCGGCACCGCCGGTACCGCCCTGGGGCCGTACTGTGAACCGCTTACAGCGGGACCGAATAGGTTCAGCTGCCGACACTGAGCGACCGCGAACCTTATTGCCAGGCTATAAAATTCAAAGTCACGCAGCGTCGGCAGCCGAGCGTATTCGGTCCCGGAATAAGAGTTCATGGTACGGCCCCAGGTTACGGTACTGAGCCTACCCTTCTTGTATTCTTGCAAATAAATTATTTTATATAAGTTGAAATTCTCGCGCATTTCCTCCAAATCTATAATAATGTATTTAGAGATTCACAAATTTCTACTGAAAGTATCCAAAAAAATAGTCAGCAGCCTTGGCTGACATTTGACAATCCAAGCAAAGCCACGAGAACAAGCCTACTTATCAATATTATTTATGATAACAATAAAGAGAATGAGGATAAATTATAAAGATTTTTGGGAAAACCAACTGCTGTGTAAATACGTGTGATAGTAGTATCTAGTGTGTGATAGTTATATTATAAATGTTAGTTACTAAAACAAAAACCAGAAATATCTACAATTATTTAAAACAAGGCACAGTAGGTACCAAGTATTTTTCCTTGGACTAGATTATCGACAATGCCCTCGCCTATCACATCTTCAGCTATAAAACGACCACTGCCGGACGAAGGCCTCCCCTTAATAGAGAGGTGTTGCCATAATCCCCACGCTTGGCTGGCGGTTTGCGCAGAATGCTCACCACCTTTAACCAAAAGGACGCTGCTGCCCGTCCTCCGGTGGGTCTGGTTGCAGTTTAAGGACATACCCAGACCCTCGCCTATGCAATGATTAAATTAACAAGAAAACTTGATTTTGCCACATCCTGTCCGCCGCTGGCACCATCTGCGAAAAGTTTTGCCTGTGGAACGCCATTGTACATGCTTACAAAATTTCATAAAGATCTAATCAACGGCAATGGTTCGCAAGTTATCGTCCTAAAAATTGTGCATATAAACAAACATACATAGTAACGCCGACTTGTCCCTTTATGCTAGGGCTTCACCTGCGTGTAATGCCATTATTTAGCGCGGTATTTGATACAATACGCAGATATGGCCGGGTGTTAGCAAGCTAATAGGCTAGTGGTATTATTAACGTCGTTAGACGTTAGGCGATATTGAAAGTCAAAAGATAGTGTGGCCACCCATGTAGCGCATTGTTTAATGCATCATTTATAACACTGGTAGCCTTTTAGACCCAACCGCATTTCGTCTAGCTGTCAGCTTGCGCTTGGGTGCAAGGTGCTGTGAGGCCCATCGCTGCCAGTGTGGTACTGCTGTCGATCAGCTCGGTCACCATGGTCTCTCTTGCTCAAGAAGCGCTGGTCGAATCGGCCGCCACGCTAGCCTGAATGATATCATACGCCGGGCTTTATCCACCGCCAATGTTGCGGCTGTGCTCGAACCGAGCGGCCTTGTGCGTGACGATGGCAAAAGACCTGACGGTATGACACTTGTGCCTTGGAAGTTGGGACGGCCCCTTGTATGGGACGCAACTTGCGTTGATACTTTGGCACCGTTACATCTTCCTGAGACACAGAGTAGGGGCTGGTGCAGCGGCAAATTCGGCGGAGCAGCACAAGCGGCGCAAATATGCTAACCTCGGCAGAGGTTACATATTTGAGCCGTTTGGTGGTGAGACATTGGGTCCGTGGGGACCGGGAGCTCATCATCTTTTCAAAAACATATCCGAGCGCCTGGTCGACGCGACGCGTGATTAAATTGCTGGCGTTTATTTGGCTCAACGCAAAAGCATTGCCATACAGCGTGGCAATGCCGCCAGCATGCTGGGTACGCTGCCGACTGGTAGTGGGTTTGAGCATTTGGACTGTCTCTAGACTTTCATCGGTCTGGATACAATCCTTTTGTTTTCTGTTGTGTAGTAGGCTAAGTAGTATTTGTAGTTAGTTGTAGTTAATAAAGGCCTATGCCTAATTGTGAATATTATCATTTATTGCACGTTAATTATGTCGATAACTGGACGTAAACCGTCACGCAGATGAAACCCTAGCATTACACTAAGGTCCATTAATTACGTGAGGTGATTTTGGCGGTTTTTCTACTGCACCTCGACCCTTGGTGAGATGTCGTTAGATTTGGATTGGATCATATCCGACTCGTTGACCAAGTTGCGGGCTCGTGAATTCATTTATGCCATTGAATGTCTACTCCGGGCGAGTGCAAGATTCCTCGTGATTTTTCCTTCACCGAAAAGCAAGTGGCAAAAAAAACCGTATATCAACCCTTAGGGTCAATCCACGCGTACCCCCTTGGGTTGGACCCCCAAACCCCTCCCCCTGCCTACGGCCTTGCTTCCGCTTCTCAAAAGCCGCTTCGGTGGCGCTTTATGGCTCTGTCGCGTCACCCGTGTGAGCTATTAATAAAACTATTAAAATATTATTATCAAACGGAGAAATTTAAATTTCTTTGTTATCAAAGACCGGTCACTGACACAATGCTCAAAGAGTAATGCCAAATATTTTTTTAAGTGACATTGACAACAACTTTGCAACAGATGACTCATGACATGACAATGACAGTACCGACTTGGCAGCACTGCTTTTTTTTATCTTAGTTATTGGCATCGCACGTTGTGCATTCTGCCAGAGTCAAGTTTATGAATTTTCAAGTTTATTTTATTAAAATCAAGTCAAATATGTCATTAAATCACAGTCAGTCACACAAAACCAGTCATATAGTTGAGTCCAAGTCATGCCCTAGTAAAGTTGTGGCGACTTTACTATGAGCTTCTACGGAGTTTTGAAAACAACACGAAAAGACACGTTTCACTACATTATATCACTTGCCCACACTCTTGCTCGTAAATCAGCATTTAATGAATAAATCGCCACCATTTTTATGCATTAACACCCGAAAAAACACAATTTTTGAAAAATAATACGATGCGGCGACGTGATTTTTTCGCGTTCCCGCCAAAACTACAATGTTTCCACTTCCCACTTTCCAACCAGTGTTGAGAGTTTTGGCGGGAACACGGCAAATGTGGTGAAACATGTCTTTTCGTGTTGTTTTCAAAACTCCGTAGAAGCTCATAGTAAAGTCGCCACAACTTTACTAGGGCATGACTTGGACTCAACTATATGACTGGTTTTGTGTGACTGACTGTGATTTAATGACATATTTGACTTGATTTTAATAAAATAAACTTGAAAATTCATAAACTTGACTCTGGCAGAATGCACAACGTGCGATGCCAATAACTAAGATAAAAAAAAGCAGTGCTGCCAAGTCGGTACTGTCATTGTCATGTCATGAGTCATCTGTTGCAAAGTTGTTGTCAATGTCACTTAAAAAAATATTTGGCATTACTCTTTGAGCATTGTGTCAGTGACCGGTCTTTGATAACAAAGAAATTTAAATTTCTCCGTTTGATAATAATATTTTAATAGTTTTATTAATAGCTCACACGGGTGACGCGACAGAGCCATAAAGCGCCACCGAAGCGGCTTTTGAGAAGCGGAAGCAAGGCCGTAGGCAGGGGGAGGGGTTTGGGGGTCCAACCCAAGGGGGTACGCGTGGATTGACCCTAAGGGTTGATATACGGTTTTTTTTTGCCACTTGCTTTTCGGTGAAGGAAAAATCACGAGGAATCTTGCACTCGCCCGGAGTAGACATTCAATGGCATAAATGAATTCACGAGCCCGCAACTTGGTCAACGAGTCGGATATGATCCAATCCAAATCTAACGACATCTCACCAAGGGTCGAGGTGCAGTAGAAAAACCGCCAAAATCACCTCACGTAATTAATGGACCTTAGTGTAATGCTAGGGTTTCATCTGCGTGACGGTTTACGTCCAGTTATCGACATAATTAACGTGCAATAAATGATAATATTCACAATTAGGCATAGGCCTTTATTAACTACAACTAACTACAAATACTACTTAGCCTACTACACAACAGAAAACAAAAGGATTGTATCCAGACCGATGAAAGTCTAGAGACAGTCCAAATGCTCAAACCCACTACCAGTCGGCAGCGTACCCAGCATGCTGGCGGCATTGCCACGCTGTATGGCAATGCTTTTGCGTTGAGCCAAATAAACGCCAGCAATTTAATCACGCGTCGCGTCGACCAGGCGCTCGGATATGTTTTTGAAAAGATGATGAGCTCCCGGTCCCCACGGACCCAATGTCTCACCACCAAACGGCTCAAATATGTAACCTCTGCCGAGGTTAGCATATTTGCGCCGCTTGTGCTGCTCCGCCGAATTTGCCGCTGCACCAGCCCCTACTCTGTGTCTCAGGAAGATGTAACGGTGCCAAAGTATCAACGCAAGTTGCGTCCCATACAAGGGGCCGTCCCAACTTCCAAGGCACAAGTGTCATACCGTCAGGTCTTTTGCCATCGTCACGCACAAGGCCGCTCGGTTCGAGCACAGCCGCAACATTGGCGGTGGATAAAGCCCGGCGTATGATATCATTCAGGCTAGCGTGGCGGCCGATTCGACCAGCGCTTCTTGAGCAAGAGAGACCATGGTGACCGAGCTGATCGACAGCAGTACCACACTGGCAGCGATGGGCCTCACAGCACCTTGCACCCAAGCGCAAGCTGACAGCTAGACGAAATGCGGTTGGGTCTAAAAGGCTACCAGTGTTATAAATGATGCATTAAACAATGCGCTACATGGGTGGCCACACTATCTTTTGACTTTCAATATCGCCTAACGTCTAACGACGTTAATAATACCACTAGCCTATTAGCTTGCTAACACCCGGCCATATCTGCGTATTGTATCAAATACCGCGCTAAATAATGGCATTACACGCAGGTGAAGCCCTAGCATAAAGGGACAAGTCGGCGTTACTATGTATGTTTGTTTATATGCACAATTTTTAGGACGATAACTTGCGAACCATTGCCGTTGATTAGATCTTTATGAAATTTTGTAAGCATGTACAATGGCGTTCCACAGGCAAAACTTTTCGCAGATGGTGCCAGCGGCGGACAGGATGTGGCAAAATCAAGTTTTCTTGTTAATTTAATCATTGCATAGGCGAGGGTCTGGGTATGTCCTTAAACTGCAACCAGACCCACCGGAGGACGGGCAGCAGCGTCCTTTTGGTTAAAGGTGGTGAGCATTCTGCGCAAACCGCCAGCCAAGCGTGGGGATTATGGCAACACCTCTCTATTAAGGGGAGGCCTTCGTCCGGCAGTGGTCGTTTTATAGCTGAAGATGTGATAGGCGAGGGCATTGTCGATAATCTAGTCCAAGGAAAAATACTTGGTACCTACTGTGCCTTGTTTTAAATAATTGTAGATATTTCTGGTTTTTGTTTTAGTAACTAACATTTATAATATAACTATCACACACTAGATACTACTATCACACGTATTTACACAGCAGTTGGTTTTCCCAAAAATCTTTATAATTTATCCTCATTCTCTTTATTGTTATCATAAATAATATTGATAAGTAGGCTTGTTCTCGTGGCTTTGCTTGGATTGTCAAATGTCAGCCAAGGCTGCTGACTATTTTTTTGGATACTTTCAGTAGAAATTTGTGAATCTCTAAATACATTATTATAGATTTGGAGGAAATGCGCGAGAATTTCAACTTATATAAAATAATTTATTTGCAAGAATACAAGAAGGGTAGGCTCAGTACCGTAACCTGGGGCCGTACCATGAACTCTTATTCGGGACCGAATACGCTCGGCTGCCGACGCTGCGTGACTTTGAATTTTATAGCCTGGCAATAAGGTTCGCGGTCGCTCAGTGTCGGCAGCTGAACCTATTCGGTCCCGCTGTAAGCGGTTCACAGTACGGCCCCAGGGCGGGTACCGGCGGTGCCGAGGCACAGGGCGCAGGGCACAGGGAGGGGCGCAAAAAAGACGGACCAGGACCAAGTTTTGGGTCATGTATGGGCGCAGTTTTACAGAAGCTCGCACTGGGCGCACGAAAGGCTAGTTAAGATACGACACTGGGTAGGGTACATTAAAGATCGTCATTTTTATTTTTTCAGAAAACCGAATTCGGTCTGCAACTAAACGTGCAAATGTTCAAATTCTAATTAATTCATCTTATGACTGAATACTTATAAATAATAATTGTTCTTTATTCGAAAATTGCATATACTTACTCAAACAACGTGTCTCTTCAATTCAATGTGTACTCTAATCTAATTTTAATTTATTATGAAATTCTTCAATTATTATTTTTTGTGTTACATGGATTTATGAAAAATAAGAATGTGTAATATGTTCACTGTTGGCGTATCTCTATAAATAAATTTATGTGATCTGAAATAAAATGATATTTGATTTGATTTGATTTTGATTTTGATAAACTCCTTAACATTATTTTTAACACTATATAGTAGTTAATCAAATTATTATTAGTAAATTAATTACATAACTAACTAAATTATAATTTAGTTATTTTGACTGGGTAGTCAATCAATTCCGTTTACCATTTTGATGTAATTATGTATACTTATTGTTATACATTGATACACTCATATAATAAACATTTCTCTTGCAAACTTGCGTGCAAACCTTTTCGGGCAAGAGGTTGAAAACCGGATACAGCAGATTAGTTTAAGTATTTGGTTTTTTCTTGCGAGTAAAAACTTCACTATTATTCTTGAAAGAATCAGGCTGTCCTATTGCGAAAATACAATTGTTCTTAATGTACATCAAGGCAAGGTTAGTATGCTGCATGCTTTGAAAAGTGGTCTGCAGATGTCCAGAAACCAAGCTTTTGTATTTTGAAAATGTACACTATCGGTCTTATGCATGAAAAGTTATCATCTTTATCTATCTATCTCGATCATATATCTATCTTTTCACTATCTTTTTTTTAATTTATTTTTTTGGGTTTTCGCCTTTGCTTACGTTGAAGTCTACGTTAGCATCCTTAAAGGCCCCGCATTTCCATGTCTCAAGCACATATTTTGCGATCAATCATACTTCTTAAGAAGAATGAGATAGGGCCACATTTGGCGTAGCAAAAATATGGCAGTTACGCAGATTCGTGCGTTAAAAGATTCGATTTTGAGATTTCTGACCCATTTTTAATTTATTACAAGCATAATATACATATTTTTTTCAAAACGAATAACGTTATTTCGAGATAAACTATATTATTTATAAGTGAGTAAATTTTCTTGTTAAATTTGGAAAAATTTAATAATTTTATTGTAATGTGTAAAAATAGAGGTGTTTTGGTTTTTTTTCTTGTCTATAATTTTTAGAAAGATTACAAAAACGTTAGTTCACTTTTCCCATCTTATAGATACAAATATATGTTTTGGGAAAAACAAATTCATAATAACCATCAAAAAACTGTAACGACTGCACGTGATTTTTTAAATTAGCTTTTTTAATTTTTATTATTAGAGTAAGTCAACTTTACACTATATTTTAGAAATGTGGTCATATTATACTTTATTACCCAAAAGGAGGTCATCACTTGTGAATCACGTTTACTATGAGGCCAACCCGGAAATCAAGAAAAAAGCTGCTCCATGTAATTTTTAATGGTACCTAAAGCTGATTTTTACTAATTCAGTATAGGGCCCCTTTTTAAAAAGTGGTCACAATCATGAGTACTAAAACCTCCTTTCAGTTTAGTAATACCTTTACGCGCGCGTTCTATATGAGCTAAAGTGTTTCAAGCTGTTACAAACATACATTCTACCACGTTTAAATTAGACAATACATTAGGCAATATAGGCAATACCTAAGTTCAGTTCAATAAGGTCAATATAAGTTAAATAAGTATATATAAGTGCGTATTCGCGATTCAGAATAGTGGATACCGTGTCTCAAGTAGTATTTAGTCTAGTGCCGCGTAATAAAATGTTGTTCGAACGTTTAATTATTATTTCTTTAATTTTAAGTGTATCTTATGCGGGGTATATCGATAATGTTTTAGAGAATACAAACTTGGAAGATGTGTTCAATGAAGGGAGCTCATGTGGAGTCCAAATGTCGGCCGTTCTATTTGAATTGAAAACGGAAATTTACCGAAAATTGGACGCCATTGATAAAAAACTGATTGAAAACTTAGAAGCCATGAACCGTAAATTGGATGCTTCAGAAAAGAACATACCTGACAAACTGGATGGCTTAGAAAATAACTTGAACATATTAGGGAAAAAATATCAAGACTTAGCAGAAATTAGAGAAGAGACTTTACACGAAAAACTTCACAAACAAGAGAAGAAGATAATTGGTAAATTGGAAGAATACATTGATGACAAATTAGATTCAACAGAAAAACGAGTATACCGTAAAATAGAAGAACTGGAGAAATGTTTAGCAGACAAAACAGATGTTAATGTTATAAACCATAAATTGGATACAATAACAAAAATGCAACCTGCCATGGATGAATCTATAATTTGCGATTCCAAGATATTGGCAAACAAAACATTGGCTAACATGAACGCAGACATAAACCAAAAGCTAAATGTGATAGAGTTCAAAATATCTGAAGTACAAAATGCCACCTCAGCTTTTAAATTTGATACGATGGATAAAAAAATTACTAACGACTACTACGAAGAAGCTTGTAGTAAAGTTGCCATGACTTTACTAGGGCTTGATTGGACTTGACTGTGACTTACTGTGTGTGACTTGGACTGTGACTACGACTCATTTAACTGGGGAAAGAAGGATCGATGAAGAAAAATTTTATTCGGCTGAAGGACTAGTATCCATGGCCAGGAAATATTAAAAACAAAAACAAAGTGGAAACAAATTCAAAATTTCAAATTAAATTTTTCCAAAATCCTAATAAATTGTTCGAATAATAAAATAATTTTGAATTTGGTTGAACTTCTCTCGTATTAAATTGTCCTATTATTAATTGATGTTATAATGTTCAAATTATCAGACTTTAAAATAGAGAATAATGCTATTAGTGACAAATCGCCTTTTATAGTTCTGCTTATATCAAAATGGGACGAAATCCATAGCGATCCTAACATTTTCCGATACAAAGTAAGCAACTTACAAGAAAGAATTATCGACGGAAAATACTTGCTTACGGTAAGACAACCTCAACTGCCACTTAAACTACCAAGAGTAAAACTAAAGGCGTTTGTTCATAATGTCCCTGGGGCCTGACCCATACAACTTATTGTACCTACCCTTTGAACTTACCTTAGTCTTTAGTGTGGTCAATAATCAGAAAAAATGCACAATATTTCCTGTGTAGATCGGATCAATAATGGTTCTGTGGATCAGACTATCGCTGACAGTGCAATAGATTGCCCATAGCTTGACAAAGATACTCATAATTTTTATATAGGACTTACTAGGTATCTGGGCAAATGGAAAATAGCAACTTAACATACAAATACTACATTTCAACTACACAGAGTTTCAAGCAGTTGCACAGAGTTATGTAGCGTAAGCCTGATGTGCAAGAGCATTGCCAGCCTATGTCCCAAGGGGTGTAAGTTGTTAATGGAGGATGGGAAAACTCTGGAATGACGAAAGAACGAATAGACTAATAGCAGCGCGAAATACTAGCTTGGAATAAAATTAGTGAATTCACTAAAATTATGAAGTGGGAATTATCGTTTAAGCAAGTCATGTGAGTGGACTTAGGACTTTGGTTGCTTTGCATTTTTTGAATCTCTAGGGATACAGCCTTTTGATGATACAGCCTTCAGCCTTTTATACAGACATTCAACATTCACACAAATATTTTGCCTTCATAGTAATTCTAAAAGCTTGTGATATTTCCATAAGCATGTGATCTGTTGGTAAAACTTTCAGATAGATATATTAGCCCAAGGTAGGCCACCAAGAGGTTTTTGTGGCTACAATCCTGCTTGACCAGGTTGTAATTCTGTAGCCCAATACAGTCGGGCATCTTTCGAAGATTTCCCCCTCTAGGAAAATAAAGGTCAAAACGTCCTAATCTCATAGAGGTAAGTTGTGGCCACTACAAAATAAGTTCATTTATTTCTTATGTTGTTTTCTATAAATAAATAATAATAAATATTGGTGTATTTTTTACACATCGCCATCTATCCCCAAACTAAGCAAAGCATGTACTATAGGAACCAGATAGCTGGTAAATACTTAAATACTTTTTTTTTTAAATACATACTTATAATACATACAACACACAGACACAGAACAAACTTCTTTGTGACAAAACAAAAATGTTTATGCTGGGTGGGATTCGTACCCACGCCCTACAGCTCTGAAGGCAGACATACTACCGACTGACCTATGAGACCACTGACCTCTATTATACTAGTACACTGGACTTCATATTGTCGATAGCAAATTGAAGCCATTTGATTTTTGCCTTTTTGGCGCGGATAGCCAACGGATAGCAGTGTGAGCATCCATGAAACGAATATTTCGTAATACTAAATTAATGTAAATTTTAGTACCGGATATGCTGGAAAGAGCGCTTCAAATTGGCATAAAAAACTGATACTTCTTAGACAATATGAAGTCCAGCGTACTTGTTTATTAGAGGTCAGTGTATGAGACAGTCTAAATGCTAGTTATTATACTATGGTTCAACAAAAACAAAAAGGTTCAACAATACTGAAAGGGCATGTATGTACTCATCATTATGAACAACTTTTACTATGGGGCAAACTCTCGCGAAAAAAAAAACAGCTGATTCAAAGCTGAGCTGAGCATTTTGTCCAAAGTCAATGAACTTTTTGTATGGAACATCTGATATTTTTTTCGCGATATCAGGGTTGCCCACGTAGTAAAAGTTGCTCATTATAAAAAAATATAAATATAATAATAATAAAAAATATGAAGTATATTATTATTTTTATTGTTATATCGTCGTCGTCGTAGTCAGCCATAAAACGTCCACTGCTGGACGAAGGCCTCCCCCTTTATAGAGGGGTGTTGCCATAATCCCCACGCTTGGCAGGCGGCTTGGGGATCGCAGTGTTACCACCGTTAACCAAGAGGATGCTGCTGCCCGTCCTCCAGTGGTTCTGGATGCAGTTTAAGGACATACCCAGGTCCAACACTGTTGTTATATATTTATAATAAAATATTGTCTATTGTCATAAATAAATCATTTTTCTTTCTTTCTTTTTCATAATGATGAATGAGTACATTATAATATAGCCTTCAGTATTGTTGAACCTTTTTGTTACACGTTGTAGATATACAGAGATGGTATAGTCCAAATAGTCATTGGTGTCGATTCTGTTGCACCGCTCACTAAACTAAACTTAATTTGACATGACAAAACCTGTTGACATCCTTTTCTAACATATTGAATTGAAATGCGTATAGTTTTAGTCCTGTCAGATTAGTTTAGTTTAGTGAGTGATGCAACAGAATCGACACCAATATGTTATTATCTTATTTGTACTTAATATATTTTCAGGTAAATATTGACCGAGGAACAAACAGAAGATCACCTCAAAATATAGTTAGTATTTGCCAACCTTTTGACGATGAACGATTCAATTTCACCAAGGTTTCCTCAAAAGAAGTTATTTTCTCCCTAGAGTTTCAAGGAAATGGTAATATTACTTTGAAAACTACTGCATTTCTGCTAGGTTTACTAAAACAGCTTTAACATTAAACCTAGTCTAAAATTAGTCCGCCTAGGGAAGTACCACACCTTTGCCAGTTATTCAACCGCCAAGCAGTAGTGTAAGCATTACTGTGTAACCGGATCACAATTTTGCCAGTTTGAAGGGCAATGTTACCAGAGAAATTACTGGGTATGAAGAGATTTAACATCTAATATCTCAGGGTGACGAGCCCAGTGCAGTGAGGCGCAGGATCGTGTTCACAAGTTCACAATTTTGGCACTGCTACTGTTTGTGGAAGGCGCGACGCGTAACACCAGGCGAACGTCTTGCTCGTCTCGTCACTTGAATGAATAAAAAAAAACTAAATACCTAATCAGATGTAACCAATTTTTTTTATTTGGTACAATGTTTCTGGTTGTTTCTAGTCCAAATTACATATAATAGTATTGTCTAAGAAAAGTTTTAAATAATGATTGTCTATTTTATTACCTGTTTCCAGAGCATACTGTCCTAGTAAATGTCAGTCCAATATTGAAGTATCACACTCTGCTATGTCCATCGGTTAACAAGAAACTTCCACAAGTGGCCACGGTAGACAGTTTAGTTCTGGCAGTTGAAATTATGTTTCTTGCCAATGACAGGTAAGTGTTGAGACTGATTTACTATGATCCAGATCTAGATTAATGTATGTTAGAAAATACATCGGGAGTGGGTTGGCCTAAAAAATCTTGGCAAGGCTATGATTAATTTAGAAAATAAAAAATAGTTTTTATTTAATATTGCACGCATGAGTTACACAAATTTAATAGTAATCTAAAGTATGAAGCTTAGAATATGCAAGCTTTGAGTTTCTGTTTTTTTTCCTGGCGTAACTACTGGGTTTGTAGGTATAAACAGGTATGTTGATAGGTTGATACCAAAGATTACGAAGGATGCGCCATCGCGTAATAAAACAACGTTTGAAAATGACCCCCGCGCCGTCGTTACGAGTTGCGCTGGAGTGCGATAGAAGATAGCACTTTTATGAGAGCAAAAGGGATAGCGTGCGTCTCGCTTAGTGAGCAAGTAGTCCTTAGGGCCGTCTGCACGGGGCCATTTTAGGGCGCTATATGACATATATCTCTCCTTATATATATAATATCATTGGTTGATACTGATTTATTTAATAAACAAATAAGTAAAAATAACTAGTATTAACATACCTACCTGTTTATGACTGCCAACACAGTAGTTACAGGAAAAACCAGACAAGTGGTTGATGTTTAATAGTGTACAACTATACATAGCTTTTCACTGCCACAGACACCTATAAAAATTCGAGAGCTTTGTGCCCCAAAGATAACGAAAGATGTGCCATCGCGTACTTGCATTCCGGCGCAACTCGTAAACATGACGGCACGGGAGTCATTTTCAAACGTTGTTTTATTACGTGATGGCGCATCTTTCGTAATCTTTGCTGCTAATACAACTTTATACACTAATAGAAGGATTCGGTGCAATGTCCTTTTTAGCTACTATGGAACTCTTACCATAATCATGTCATGATAACTTTTTAAATTTAATCTTGGCGATTTTTTAAATTGAACTGTTCTTGTGTTACAGTGATTTGAAGATTGTCTTCAACAGTTTGTGCGGTTTCGCCTCCGTCAATCACTTGCACTACCACCTGATTCTTCACAAGGCCACGTTCCCAGTCGAGCTAGTGGTATGTGTGATAACAAATTTTGCATTTTATGGCTTTATAGTCAGTTAGTCAGTAAAAAATTGATAAGGTGTGGCGTGGCCTGTAGCATGGTAGTAGTGTACAAATAAAAATAAAGACCTCAACATTTTTACTGCCTTACAGCACGGTTGGAAGCATGCCTGCCTTCAGAGCTGTAGGGCGTGGGTTCGATCCCCACCCAGGGCAAACATTTATGTGACGAACATAGATCTTTGTTCTGTGTCTGGGTGTAGTATGTATTATGACTAAGAATTAAAAAAAAAAATAAGTACAAGTATTATATAATACAATCTGGTTTCCATAATACAAGCTTTGCTTAATATGGAGCTAGATGGCGCTGTGTGAAAAATGTCCACCGATATTTATTTATTGGACCTGGGTATGTCCTTAAACTGCAACCAGACCCACCGGAGGACAGGCAGCAGCGTCCTCTTGGTTAACGGTGGTGAGCCATCTGCGCTCTCCAAGCCGCCTGCCAAGCGTGGGGACTATGGCAACACCCCTTTATTGGGAGGCCTTCGTCCAGCAGTGGACGTCTTATGGCAGACGAGGAAATAAATAAATATCGGTGGTCATTTTCCCCAAACAAAAAATAATTAATAAAATATCAACTTTTTTCAGAAATGGGTAAAAATGAAGGGACCTCTCCACTGCTTACAAGACTACCCCGTTCAAGCATTTTGTTTCGAAGCACAAAAAGATTCAATACAAGCCGATGTTGCAGAGATATACAAACTCATTCAGTATTTATTAGATAACTGCATAGCACACAATATCCTTATTACAACACGAGAGGGAAAAGTGACCGTTTATGTTTATCCTAGAAAAAGTGCAGCAGGCGTGAAAGAATTTGGAGTCTTTAATGTGGCTGCTTTAGAACTAAGTGGATGGATTCCTGTTTATTGTGAGTAGCTAATATTTAGCTTACCTATTTATATAATATATGCAATGTGTAACAAAAAGGTTCAACAATACTGAAGGGTATGTATGTTGTGTGTATTTATGTACATACCACACTATGTATGTAGTATGTACTCATAATTATGAACAACTTTTACTATAGGGCCAACCCAAAAATAGCGAAAAAAAAAACGCTTTTCCATTTTTGCCCATAGTAAAAGTTCTTCATAATGATGAGTACATACATACCCTTCAGTATTGTTGACTTTTTTTGTTACACATTGCATATATTATATAAATATATATATTATACATTGTATAATATTTACCCAATATATATTTTTTAAAGTTATTCTATAGACTTAGGTTGCATTTCCTATGGGGCGGTGAAATCGATCAATACATTTTATCTTTGCCTATCAAAAGTAGAAGCTGTGCTATCGCCACTTAAAAATAAGCATTTCTCTTGGCCCTTTGTAAAACAATTGCTAATTACAATAAACCTACTTAGTGTAGTCCATTGATGAACTAGGCCTACCCTCAAAGGGCGATTGCGCTCTAAAAATAGACCTCTCTTCAGACCTTGGAACCTGTAACGGTTCCGGTTTGGGTACATATTTGTGTTACAAAAATTTACAGATGGCGCCAACGCTTTAGTGATAGCTTAAATGGTTTGAGAATTATGATGAGTAAGGCAGAGACTTATGTAGCTTAATTGGCAAAGCAGTTGGGACGGAAACCCATAAAGACTGCTCGTATGCAGGTTCAAGTCCTGCCAGAGGTCATATTTTTTTATATATTAAACCCAAAGTGTGGTAACACTTCATATAAACACCTACTTGCTCTGATCATTTTATTCTGTTTTCAGCTACAGATGCATTCCAGAATGTCCGATCAGAAGATCTTGATATTGAACTAAAGAAATGGAATATAGATAATTTTGATGAGCTCCGTATGAAGGTTGAGCAACTCTACTAAGTTCAGTGATTTTAGACCAAATCTTAGCTTGAAATATTAAAATGTTATATTTGTAAAAGATATCGCTGTGAGCTATAAGCTACCTATTGTTTTCAATGTTTTATGATTTATAAGTACTTACCCCCCTGCGATAATTTTAAATACATTGAATTGAAATTTCAACATAAATGTATAAAATGTAAATGTATGTACAAATGTGTAGATGTTTTATTTACTTGTGTTCTTGCAAATAAGTTATTTGATTTGATAAATGAATAAATATCCAACGGGCGACAGGTCAAAAAGTGGGCTACTGTAACAGTGTTCTGGCCGAGCCTCTTTCAGATTCGGCCAGAATGCTTTACAGGCTGGCAAATAGAAATTAAGTTTAAATAACATAAATAAATAATGTTTTATTACCAGGGCGGCATGGTCGCATTAGCGACAAGTGTGCGTACTCCTGGCGGAAAAGTATCGAAAATCTAATTTTGGTTATGGCAAATAATTAGATCATGACGTCGTGTAAATGTTTGTGTTAATTTGAAATTTGTTCATCCAGCCATTTTTGAGATATTTGAAAAATAGAGATTCCGCCAGGGGTACGTTCCCCCAGCGGCACTTTTTTCTAAAGAAAGGACTTTCGAGAAAAAAAAGTATGCCACGAATTAGATCATATTTGTTCGTAAATGTTTGTGCTAGAATGGAATTTGTTTGTCATAAGACCTCCGAGATATTCAAGTTTTTGCTGGGGGAACGTTTACGCATTTGCTGGATTTCGTAAACGGTTAGGCGCACAGTTATGATTTTATTTGCACATATTGCTATGAATTTGTTTATAATGTTAGTGCAAACAGAATCCGAAAAAACCACACCGTTTGGAAGAAAAAAATATATTCGTAAAACAAGGTTTTTAGGTTCTAGTACTTAAAACATATGTCCTAGAGTCTACATTTCAATGTCAATATATGCCTAACAACTGCTTACAACGTCACGCCAAGTATCATTTGTGTGATGTAAGTAATTAACGAGTTATTATGAGTTAAGTGAAAAAAAACACGACTAAATCATGACAGTTTTCGCCATTGAATTGCACGAGTTCCTTATGTACTGACAACCTAAAAGTTACGCAATAATTAGATCATTCTTTCAATTATCTACCTGCCAAATTTTAGCTCGATGCACTCGATAATTAAAGAGATATTAATCTAAACCTAACAAGACTTCAAATGGTCGATAAACCGGCCAAGTATCAAAGGTCACCAAAAAGCGGCCGCGCGGTATATAGTGCTAGCCTTCTAAAATCGATAGAGTTGTACCGATGCTTTAGTACATGTGAGCACACAATCATGATCGAGTGACAAAAAACAACGACGGTTTAGTTTATAATCAATAGAAGTTGTTTGTTTACTTACATATTTCTTTTGAATTGATAAATAATTAAAACGTATGGTATTTGTTTCCTTGTAACCCATACGAATTGGATTCGATTCGAAAACTTTCTCTCGCCATCTCTATCTGTCTTAAGCATGAAGAATGACAGAGACAGATATTGAGTGGTTTCTGAATCAAAACCTTTCCGATTGGGTTTAGAATACGGAGGCAAGAGCGCGAGACGACCTTAGCATTTTATTTTGTGTCATTAACTTCCTGAACGAGATTCAAGATTGCATTAGGTACTTCAAATTTTTCCCACAGCTCAACTAATCGAAACATCGGAGCGAAATATTGACAACGCCATCGCTCAAATATCATCAAATATTCTAGGGTTGTATAGTAGCCGGCAAACAACTTGAGCTAACCTTGGCTGCGCAGTAACGATTTTACGGTCTCTTTGCCGGATCGAAGGGTGTGCGAGGGGAGTTCCGACGCCACGCGTCCACGCGATCAACCGGCCGGAAGCAGTGCCACGGCCCCGCGTCCCGCTAGCATCTACACTTGCGTTTTGCTATTTTATTTATATTGTTTTTTTCTTCAAATGTTGTAATTGTTTTGTTGTATTTCTGTTTGTTTGTATTTTTGTTATTACTAATCTGTTTTATATTACCAAACAATTTTTGGACAATGCCGCGCAAAAGTAACAGTTCTAAAGAGACAAGCGAGAAAATTGGTGTATGATGTGTACTTTATGTGAAGCAAGAATAAGGATAATAAAGACCGCAGATGCAAACAAAAACGTCATTAGTGTCAAAACAAAACATAAACGCACGGCTATTTAACTCGAAGGTAAGTTCTTTTTAAATAGTAAAATAATATATATTTTTTGGGTTTTTACTTAAATAAACTAACCGCACATAACACTAAAACGTATTTCAAACCTACTTTAGTTAAAAAGAGTTTTATCAATTTCTTTCGAATTATGAATTGAGTTTGAAGAAAGAAGACAAAACACTTATGACTAAAATAGATTTGAAATACTTTTTAGTGCTTTATGCATAAGACGGTAAGTATTAAAAAATTTCGACGTCCACATTGACCATTAATATGTCCAGAAGTGTACATGCGCAAACTTACCCCCACTACGTCGCTTTAGGCTCAAGATGTTTGCCGGGCACTATACTAGAACTAAAACAGATTTAAAAAAACTATACTTATAAAAATAATAATCAGTTGTTTATTTTTAAACCTACTTATATTATGTACTTATACAATCACAGATCAGTTTCAATAATTGACTCATTTATAAAAGCAGCTGTAACAAATTATTATCTAGCTTTCCTAATTATAATGTTCACGCATAATCGAAGCAGCCACTGTGTCGTCGTCAGCCATAAGACGTCCACTGCTGGACGAAGGCCTCCCCCTTAATAGAGGGGTGTTGCCATAATTCCCACGCTTGGCAGGCGGTTTGGCAGTTCATGCATAAACTTTGTATTAAATGATTAAAATAATAATAAATTCAACTAGAAAAAACTAACATGACACACTGACATGTAAAGCTAATTTTCTTATACTAGATAGACTGATTAGGTCATCAGTCTGTCTATTATACAATCTGTAACAAAAAGGTTCAACAATACTGAAGGGTACGTATGTACTCATCATTATGAACAACTTTTACTGTCGGGCCAACCCTGAAATCGCGGAAAATAAAACAGCTGTTCCATCCATTTTGTCCAAGGTCAATGAACTTTTTGTATGGAACAGTTGAGCTGAGCTAAGTTAACATAATGTGTAGCGCGTGTAACAAACGTTGTCGGGGACTTACACAAAAATACTTACTCAAACTTGTTTTATTCTTATAGTATGAAAAAAAATACGTGCATAAGAAACCAAGTAAACGATTTTTTACGAACATGTACCACCCCGATAAAGGTACAATGCCACCAATTTTAGAAGGCTAGCACTATATACTGCGCGGCCGCTTTTTGGTGACCTTTGATACTTGGCCGGTTTATCGACCATTTGAAGTCTTGTTAGGTTTAGATTAATATGTCTTTAATTATCGAGTGCATCGAGCTAAAATTTGGCAGGTAGATAATTGAAAGAATGATCTAATTATTGCGTAACTTTTAGGTTGTCAGTACATAAGGAACTCGTGCAATTCAATGGCGAAAACTGTCATGATTTAGTCGTGTTTTTTTTCACTTAACTCATAATAACTCGTTAATTACTTACATCACACAAATGATACTTGGCGTGACGTTGTAAGCAGTTGTAAGGCATATATTGACATTGAAATGTAGACTCTAGGACATATATTTTAAGTACTAGAACCTAAAAACCTTGTTTTACGAATATATTTTTTTCTTCCAAACGGTGTTGTTTTTTCGGATTATGTTTGCACAAACATTATAAACAAATTCATAGCAATATGTGCAAATAAATTCATAACTGTGCGCCTAACCGTTTACGAAATCCAGCAAATGCGCAAACGTTCCCCCAGCAAAAACTTGAATATCTCGGAGGTCTTATGACAAACAAATTCCATTCTAGCACAAACATTTACGAACAAATATGATCTAATTCGTGGCATACTTTTTTTTCTCGAAAGTCCTTTCTTTAGAAAAAAGTGCCGCTGGGGGAACGTTCCCCTGGCGGAATCTCTATTTTGCAGATATCTCAAAAATGGCTGGATGAACAAATTTCAAATTACCACAAACATTTACACGACGTCATGATCTAATTATTTGCCATAACCAAAATTAGATTTTCGATACTTTTCCGCCAGGAGTACGCACACTAGCGACAAAGCCCTTCATTTGAGAAAAAAAAAATCACACATTGCCATCTATCTCCAAACTAAGCAAACCTTGTAATATGGATACCAGATAGCTGAAAGAATACTTTTTTTGTAAATACATACTACACCCAGACACAGAACAAACATGTATGTTCGTCACATAAATGTTTGCCCTGGGTGGGGATCGAACCCACGCCCTACAACAGCTCTGAAGGCAGACATGCTACCATCCGAGCTTTATGGCATCAACAACACACACATGTACACATTAACGGCCTTAAATTTTTACGAGCTAAACACCTTCGTGGAATGTTACGTTTTAATAGACGCAAATTGGTTTTACGTTCAAAATCCTTATATTTGATTACTGTTTGAAACAAATATATCTATGTGTTAAGAAAGGTAGGAACTATCAGATAAGTCTACTGAAGTATCGTACTAATCCGATTTGGCGAACCGATAAAAAACGTATTTTAAATCTTGGTTTATTAAAGTAATTCCGAGTGCTTAGAGTGGTTGGTTTAGAGTAACTATAACTAATAGCAAACATTTGTGGTCTTTACGTATCACTTCAAGATATGTGTTGCAGTACATATTAATTTCAAAGCTCCACATGTTCTATTTTAGCCAGAGATCGTTCCAGAAAACACCTTGTTTATGCGTTTTCTCCTTCCCTTTCCCCTTAAAAAAATTTTCAACCGTTAGTCACTGCTTAAGATGCTCTGCCATCTTCTCTCGAACGTGAAGTTGCACGTGCTAGAAAAGGACAGAGAAGTTTAAGCAGTGACTAAGAGAATCGAGATTATTTTAGGTAAGGCCGTATGTACTGATGTTCCTAATTTATCTATTTCCAAAAACACTTTTCCTAATTTGGGATGGTATGACTACCAAATACTTACAATTCCTATTTCCTAGGTTTGATACATTTCCATCAAGCATTCAATTTCAATAACACATTATATTGATCTAAGATTACCGCGATTAACGTACATACATGGCATCATAATGATCCCCTTAACCATAAAAACAAAATCCAATGTTACCCTAAATTAAGAAACTTGACGCTTGCTAAGCTACTCTTAAATAATTTTATTCTGCACTTTTTGTCTTCTGCAGCTCTCTGTGATCATTCTAGTGTTTCCAGAAACCTCATTACTCACGATCGCTAGCTCATATCCACATCTGTAGCTACATCTGTAGCTTCCATCCGTAAATCCCAACCTTACAGAACATTAATCCCGGATAAAAAACATAGCATCCAGTGCTAGGCTATGAATATAAAGGTTCTGTATTGGTGCCTGTCAATCACATACAGTCAAACACTACACTAGGGGTCTATCTAGTAAATCACGATCCATCTATCATCTTCTCAGCCTTACGCAGAAGTAATACGGTCGATTTTAGGAGCATTTTTATTCCGCGGCGTGAGTTTATTGCCAGTCAACAAGCACATCTCTAGTAGAAAAGCAGCTAAGCCTGTGTAAAATGCTCCTTTCCACACCACCCCAGAGGTAGAGCACAAGGTGCGTTTTTTTTATAGTGGTTTCCCCAGTAGGCCTAATCCACTCAACATCAGTATAACAGATCCAATTAGCATGGCCAATGTGCTCTAATTTAGCAATAGAATACTGCATATCTTCAAATCAGTTCAGTAGTTATCCAAGATCCTATATGGTAACTATTTTGAATAAAGTAACTAAATCTAGTTGTCTTAAATATTTCAGGGTATAGTGCATTTCAAGAGCCCAATATGTCTATAATATAATACAACTGTCAAAATATCTGCGCATTTGGGAACAAAACCATATTTTTTATACTCCTACTAATAAACTGCAAAAGTTTGTGTGTATGTTTGTTACTCCTTCACACTGAAAGGATTCGGTTGAAATTATGTATAGAGATATGTTAGCTTATACTGTGGAATAAAACATGGGCTACTTTATATCCCAACAATCGCAGGTAAATGGCACAGCTAGTTTATAATAATGTAATAAGGTTTCTTACTAAATATATCTTTTGTTTGATGTAAATGTCATTTAATGATTAACTAGGTGAGTGCAGGGAGCTGAAGGATGAAGCTGGCAGGAGAGGTGTTGCATTCCAGCAAGATGCAGATATTTTGACCAGGATATATATATATATACTTCTGAGCTTTCACCAAACAGCTTCACTAGAACAAAACTTGCTTTCCAATAGCTACATAAATATGTACTTATTCAATAATTAAATAAGATCTTTACAATGGTCTGTCAAATTATCGGGAATATGAAGACATTTACAGGACAAAAAACGTTGTTTTTAGATACTCAGGGCACCTGGAATGCACTGTGATAAGAAAGGAATAAAACAAAACTGAAATTCATCAGTTAGGCTTCATTCAAGGTCTCGAGAACCTATAGTATACCTTTTACCCATTTCCTGATTGAGGTCTTGGCTTTGTGCTTCTTCCGGTTTTGGTGTTCATGTAGGTATCCATTGTTTTCTCCTTGGACTTGTCTTGTCACGTAGTAAAATCTTCGTTCACCTTCTGCGAGTTCTGGAAACTTTCACAGGGTCTCTTCGTCCGCCTGCTCTTGATCTCAACGACCGTTCACAAAACGACCATGGACGACCTAGAGAAGTATTATAGTAATGAATGTTATTAGGTCGACAGTCGACACGAAATAAATACGCAGAATAATATTTTTTACTTTTTCAAGTGACTTACTCATCTTTAAAATAGGGCACAGTGGATGATTAATGTAATAAATACCGATTTCAAAGTTTTTTTTAATAGGGACTAGGGACTACGTTTAGTTTAAATTATTAGAATTTAGAGCAACGCAATTGAAGCAATGCAATGAAAAGATTGTTTGTTGTTTTTAATAGTTCCTGGCCATGGATACTAGTCCTTCAGCCGAATACATATTTCTTTATCGACCCTTCTTTCTGCTTTTCTTCTTAAATGAGTCGTAGTCACAGTCCAAGTCACAAACAGTAAGTCGCAGTCAAGTCCAATCATGCCCTAGTAAAGTCGTGGCAACTTTACTACAAGCTTCTTCGGAGTTTTGGAAACAACACGAAAAGACACGTTTCACTACATTATATCACTTGCCCACACTCTTGCTCGTAAATCAGCACTTAATGAATAAAACGCCACCATTTTAATGCATTAACACTCGAAAAACACAAGTTTCGGAAAATAATACAATGCAGCGACATGATTTTCTCGCGTTCCGCCAAAACTCTCATGAAAAGATTGTTTGTTTGTTGTTTTTAATAGTTCCTGGCCATGGATACTAGTCCTTCAGCCGAATACATTTTTCTTCATCGATCCTTCTTTCTTCAGTTAAATGAGTCGTAGTCACAGTCCCAGTCACACACAGTCAAGTCCAATCATACCCTAGTAAATTTGTGGCAACTTTACTACAAGCTTCTTCGGAGTTTTGGAAACAACACGAAAAGACACGTTTCACTACATTATATCACTTGCCCACACTCTTGCTCGTAAATCAGCACTTAATGAATAAAACGCCACCATTTTTATGCATTAACACTCGAAAAAACACAAGTTTTGGAAAATAATACAATGAAGCGACATGATTTTCTCGCGTTCCCGCCAAAACTCCATGAAAAGATTGAGAAGAACAGTGTTTCCACTTTCAATTTTGGTTTTTCCCTAGCTTCTTATCTTATCTTATCCCTAAAATTCCCTAAACAAATATTTAATTTAAATTCCTTGGTTTAGGGAGAGTGACCATAATTAAAAAAAACCCCTAATATGAAGCCGAATCACTACTTTTACAGTTTTTCGCTGCACTTACCATTGGGTTGGTAATCACCACTCTCACTCAGACAAATAATAGAATATTTTTTCGTTATTGTTCTGCAGTGCAGAATGAAAAAAAAAAAACCAACTGTTGGTATAATACGAGTTGGTCCCCTGTAAGTACGGTCATAGCACAATTAATAGGTCAGTTAGAGACCATAAAAACATAAACAAAAGGATTACCACATTAAGTTTGATTTTTCCCCAAAACTCCCTAAACTGTCGAAATGAAAATGTCCCTTAACCAAAAAAATCATAATAATATTGGTAATTTTTCCCTAAAAAAAAGGGAGGAATCCCTAAAAGTGGAAACACTGGAGAAGAAAATATTTTGATTTGATTGAGAATGACAAAATGACACTGACTTACATAAGGAGTATGACATACATTACATTAATGAAATACTGTTTTTTCTTATTTTTTTTTGGTATCGTACTTTGTACATTCAGCCAGTGTTACATTTTCAAGTGTATACACTTGACAATGTAACACAAAGATACTATAAAGTATCAAGTCAAATATTTAGGTCAAACAATCACAGTCGCACAGTGCTTCTAGATGCACTTTAATTACAGTAGATTTACTGTAATTTTGAACTTTTCACTGTCTACTGTAATGAAAAAATACAGTGTAGTGGATCTACTGTAATTTTATTTTGAATTTCTGTGTTTTTTGTTTAATTATGACTACTAGTATAGTATTGTAATTATCTGTTATATTAATTAGTATGTGTAGTAATCAAAATCATTGCGAAAACGAAACGTAGCAAAACGAACTTACATTACTTGCTGTATGTAGATTTCCAAGCAAACACTTCTGACACTTAATGCTACGATATTCAATCAAGGGCGGATCCGACAGGGGGTTATGACCTCCCCCCCTCCCCCTATAACTTGTTTCGCGAGAAGACAAAAGAGAATAGTTGGTTTTGTTATTTGATTAAAATTATAAGCTATCTTCAAGTGAGTAATCACAGATATTTCTTACATAAACCCCTTCTTTTACTAGGTCTATGCCTTCGTCGCATTCTTTCGCTTGTTATTTAATTTAGTGTGACGTCAGATAAGGCACGTGATCCAAATCGCGTTATGGCGCGTTTTTTTCTTATTCAAACTTTCACATCGATTTTTACCGAAAATACGACAGATATCAAGGAAATATTGATGTGGTGTGTATAACCTAAATATAGTAAGGAATTATTTAAAACGATTTCCCAACAGTAGTCAAATACCCTATTATATTGAGCGCCAGCTCTCAACTCGCGTCAAGTCATACTCTGTCTTTGCGAGATGCGAGCCGTACAATACGACAATACAAACTTCTAATACATGTAAGTACATGTGTTCTCTTTTTAAAGTTATATTATTATTAACGGGATATTTACCGTGATTATGTTGTGAAATGAGCTCCCGATATTTCGGCGCAGTTGCATGCACCATGTTCACGAGTAGACTGAAGAATGCGGGTGGTTGTCAAAAGAGTTCGAAAAACATTAAGGGCATTCATAACGAACTACCCTCTTTCTAAGTCTTTTACTACGATTACTGGAACTCGAACTCGAACCCAAGTCTCGACAAAAAACACTCACAATATCACTGCATATGTTGTTTTGAACACATTTAGGACGTGACTTAGTATTTTTAAGGCAACCTAACACTGGATTCCACGAACTGGAGAGTTGAAAACCATCACCTCGATTAAAATTCCGGCATTTCGAGATCTCAATGGCTTCCTTCACTAGCCTTGGTATGTAGTGGCGCTCGGTAGACAGGATATTAGGGCTGTGAAGCTCAATCCAGTGGTTAGGGCCCGAGTCCAGCAGATGCTCCGCTATGGCAGATTTGTGTCTCTCGTTATTTTTCACTGCCTTTATATGTTCCTTAATGCGGCATGAAACAGTTCGCTTGGTCTGTCCTATATACGAACTACCGCAGCTGCAGTTGCGTGCTGCGTGTTAAACCGCGTTTGAACATTCCTGGATCCGCAAACGTTCTACACAAAGCGAGTGTAAAATTACTACGGAAACTCATTCGTTATAACCGTTATTTGTTTGACAAAAATCAGTGCGAGTTATATACATTACACCTCCAACTGAGCTCGGTGCTGTCGAAGGATGATTTTGAACAATGTGACCGTATTACATACCTACAAGCACAACGTTCTCGTGAACTGAGTGCTTTGAAACAACAACGTAAGTTTGAGGCCCTACTACGGAAACATAACTCGAATCATCAGGACGACAATAACTGTGTGGTTGAGACTGTTATTAACAGGTCTAGTAAGTCTCTAAATGAGGTCACTATTGGTGTTTTAAAGAAAGGCCTGAACTTTGCGCCTACTCCACCACGCGTACCTGTCGAGGATATCATAGGCTGCATCGAGGAGACTATTTTTAAGAACAAGTTGCCAACTACTGACGCCGACGCGTTAAGGCAAAATGTTGCTACAGTCTTACGTCATGCAAAACTACCGAGTAGTAATATCACTTTGGAGGAACGCGCAGCACTGCGTGAGTTACGTGAAGACGAGGATATTCTAGTTTTAAAAGCTGACAAGGGTAACGCAACCGTGGTGCTGGATATGTCCGAGTATGATGGCAAGATGGAGGGTCTACTCAGTGACAGTGCGACATATAAACAGGTGAAATATAACCCAACAGCGAGAGTCTCACGGCAAACGACAAATCAGTTCAGTAGTTATCCAAGATCCTATATGGTAACTATTTTGAATAAAGTAACTAAATCTAGTTGTCTTAAATATTTCAGGGTATAGTGCATTTCAAGAGCCCAATATGTCTATAATATAATACAACTGTGTCAAAATATCTGTGCATTTGGGAACAAAACCATATTTTTTATACTCCTACTAATAAACTGCAAAAGTTTGTGTGTATGTTTGTTACTCCTTCACACTGAAAGGATTCGGTTGAAATTATGTATAGAGATATGTTAGCTTATACTGTGGAATAAAACATGGGCTACTTTATATCCCAACAATCGCAGGTAAATGGCACAGCTAGTTTATAATAATGTAATAAGGTTTCTTACTAAATATATCTTTTGTTTGATGTAAATGTTATTTAATGATTAACTAGGTGAGTGCAGGGAGCTGAAGGATGAAGCTGGCAGGAGAGGTGTTGCATTCCAGCAAGATGCACAGATATTTTGACCAGGATATATATATATATACTTCTGAGCTTTCACCAAACAGCTTCACTAGAACAAAACTTGCTTTCCAATAGCTACATAAATATGTACTTATTCAATAATTAAATAAGATCTTTACAATGGTCTGTCAAATTATCGGGAATATGAAGACATTTACAGGACAAAAAACGTTGTTTTTAGATACTCAGGGCACCTGGAATGCACTGTGATAAGAAAGGAATAAAACAAAACTGAAATTCATCAGTTAGGCTTCATTCAAGGTCTCGAGAACCTATAGTATACCTTTTACCCATTTCCTGATTGAGGTCTTGGCTTTGTGCTTCTTCCGGTTTTGGTGTTCATGTAGGTATCCATTGTTTTCTCCTTGGACTTGTCTTGTCACGTAGTAAAATCTTCGTTCACCTTCTGCGAGTTCTGGAAACTTTCACAGGGTCTCTTCGTCCGCCTGCTCTTGATCTCAACGACCGTTCACAAAACGACCATGGACGACCTAGAGAAGTATTATAGTAATGAATGTTATTAGGTCGACAGTCGACACGAAATAAATACGCAGAATAATATTTTTTACTTTTTCAAGTGACTTACTCATCTTAAATACAAATACAAATACAAATACAAATAGATTTATTTGACATAAATAAGTAGGTACAAAATTAGATTTGAACCCAGTGGCTCTAAACTAGTATTTACTGTATTTCAGAGCCATTGGCCTCTCCTATATTAGAAATATCTTAAAAATAGGGCACAGTGGATGATTAATGTAATAAATACCGATTTCAAAGTTTTTTTTAATAGGGACTAGGGACTACGTTTAGTTTAAATTATTAGAATTTAGAGCAACGCAATTGAAGCAATGCAATCAATGATGTTATATGTTTCACTAGATCTGAAGTTTCCGCTTCAAGGAAGCCTCGCCTGAAATAAGCTTGACAACTAATTCAAGCTTTGACGTCTATCATTCTCTATTGCCGATGAATTTGGTTTATATGTCTAACATAAAAAAAATTAAAAAATGAGTAAATGTGTCGTCAAAAGCTATGACTCGTGCTCCGAACACACAACAGATGCCTTGGAATTTCTTTCCACTTGTTAGTTTCTATTAATATCCGTATTTTACTGCAACTTATTGCAAATTTTCGTAAAAATATTTTCGAAATTATGTGTCATATCATTTTGCTTTCGGTGCTGCCAGGAAATCCTTTTTTGGTTTTCCCCATATATGTGGGAGTTTTTTTTTTTTTTCTATTTGCTTAAATTGCTTTCTTAATTGGTTTACTTCTTAAATGAAAGTGATGTAAAAAAAAATATGTCCAAATGATGTAAATGTCCGCCCAATATTTTTTTTGTTATATTTTTTTTTATGTATAATAAGTGGTGTAGCCTTTCTTCGCAAGTATTTTAAAGTCAAAACCTATTGAATTCGAGTTCATTCCAGTGAAATCAATACATTTTGCACTTATATTTCTGAAAAACCAGATGATTTCAATTATGGGTTAGTATTAGAATGGCTAGATCGCAAAATGACTACATTTCATTTAGGCCACATTTCTAAATATCCGAGTCGCAATTTGACTAAATCACATCTATTCCACATCTTAAAATGGCCAATTCGCAAAATTACCACACCGCACATCAAATTGCCGCAGGCAAATTGCTAATCGGATACTTTGAGATGTAGTCATTTTGCGATCTAGCCAATCTAATACTACCCCTCAGTTATTTTTTCGATGATCAGATTCAGCTTAACTCTCCACTTATGTTATTATTTTTAATAATTGAAACATGCATATTCCCTAATAAACAATAGGAAAATCTCCGACTCTACTTGAACGATGAGGCATTTGTATGTATGTAAATTATGTTTGTTTGTATTAATTTGTTCGATTACATCATGATGATGATGATCATAATAATGTTTAATTATTTGTTCGATGATAGCTTGCGAACGGTTGATATTCGACCTTAAGATTTTTTTTGGCTATAAATTTTGTTGAGGTACTAAAATGGTGATCGGTCACATTACATACATACATATTGACCTGGGTATGTCCTTAAACTGCAACCAGACCCACCGGAGGACGGGCAGCAGCGTCCTCTTGGTTAACGGTGGTGACCATTCCGATCCCCAAGCCGCCTTCCAAGCGTGGGGATTATGGCAACACCCCTCTATTAAGGAGGCTTTCGTCCAGCAGTGGACGGTTTATGGCTGACGACGAATACATTTTGACTTTATGGTGGTATGGTTTTTATTATGGTTTATGTACTGCAAATATTTTGTAAACTGAAAATGTGTTTTTGTTAGTTAATTTTTTTAACTTTGATGATCCAAAAAAAATTTGAATCTTTTTATTGTACTAAACTTCAATATGTATTCGATATCATGTTATATCGTAGCAGAAGTTGTAGGGAAAATTTTCATCAGGTAGGCAACTTGACACAGGTACAAAACTTGATATCGAAATCGATGGATTTCGATATCAAGTTTGCGCTAAAACTGGCCAACGACAAAAGAAAATAAAACTTTTGAAAAAACGGCTCCATATTTTTTTGCGTGATCATATGACGTTTACCCCTCTATGTATTTTACTCTATGAATGCAATGAAAAGATTGAGAAGAACAGTGTTTCCACTTTCAATTTTGGTTTTTCCCTAGCTTCTTTTTAAATTATCCCTAAAATTCCCTAAACAAATATTTAATTTAAATTCCTTGGTTTAGGGAGAATGACCATAATTAAAAAAAACCCCTAATATGAAGCCGAATCACTACTTTTACAGTTTTTCGCTGCACTTACCATTGGGTTGGTAATCACCACTCTCACTCAGACAAATAATAGAATATTTTTTCGTTATTGTTCTGCAGTGCAGAATGAAAAAAAACCAACTGTTGGTATAATACGAGTTGGTCCCCTGTAAGTACGGTCATAGCACAATTAATAGGTCAGTTAGAGACCATAAAAACATAAACAAAAGGATTACCACATTAAGTTTGATTTTTCCCCAAAACTCCCTAAACTGTCGAAATGAAAATGTCCCTTAACCAAAAAAAAAATAATAATATTGGTAATTTTTCCCTAAAAAAGGGAGGAATCCCTAAAAGTGGAAACACTGGAGAAGAAAATATTTTGATTTGATTGAGAATGACAAAATGACACTGACTTACATAAGGAGTATGACATACATTACATTAATGAAATACTGTTTTTTCTTATTTTTTTTTGGTATCGTACTTTGTACATTCAGCCAGTGTTACATTTTCAAGTGTATACACTTGACAATGTAACACAAAGATACTATAAAGTATCAAGTCAAATATTTAGGTCAAACAATCACAGTCGCACAGTGCTTCTAGATGCACTTTAATTACAGTAGACTTACTGTAATTTTGAACTTTTCACTGTCTACTGTAATGAAAAAATACAGTGTAGTGGATCTACTGTAATTTTATTTTGAATTTCTGTGTTTTTTGTTTAATATGACTACTAGTATAGTATTGTAATTATCTGTTATATTAATTAGTATGTGTAGTAATCAAAATCATTGCGAAAACGAAACGTAGCAAAACGAACTTACATTACTTGCTGTATGTAGATTTCCAAGCAAACACTTCTGACACTTATCGCTTGAATGCTACGATATTCAATCAAGGGCGGATCCTGCGGATCCGACAGGGGGTTATGACCTCCCCCCCTCCCCCTATAACTTGTTTCGCGAGAAGACAAAAGAGAATAGTTGGTTTTGTTATTTGATTAAAATTATAAGCTATCTTCAAGTGAGTAATCACAGATATTTCTTACATAAACCCCTTCTTTTACTAGATCTATGCCTTCATCGCATTCTTTCGCTTGTTATTTACTTTAGTGTGACGTCAGACAAGACGTGATCCAAATCACGTTATGGCGCGTTTTTTTCTTATTCAAACTTTCACATCGATTTTTACCGAAAATACGACAGATATCAAGGAAATATTGACGTGGTGTGTATAACCTAAATATAGTAAGAAATTATTTAAAACGATTTCCCAATAGTAGTCAAATACCCTATTATATTGAGCGCCAGCTCTCAACTCGCGTCAAGTCATACTCTGTCTTTGCGACATGCGAGCCGTACAATACGACAAGACAAACTTCTAATACATGTGTTCTCTTTTTGTCATGTAGTAATTAGATTAGCTATCTCTATTTTTCGGCAAATGTAATATGCATACTTTTAGCTGGGTATGCTTGATTGTGTTGACTTGTTAATTTTGAACGATTTGCAAGCCCTGCACCGTCGCTGGGTATACCAGGCTTCATACTAAGGCCCTTTGTAAATGTTTGTTTGTTCATTCCGTGGCGACACAATCACCCCCTCATACGACCAAGAGGTAGGTATTACGATTTGCTATCTGCTCAAGGTCACCATCAGTCACCACATCGAAATGATTTTCAAAGGATGTTCGTCGCTCGTCGTTCTTAGACTTACTAAGTACCTTCGCCAATACCACAGAAGAAATAACCGTACTCATACCAATATGTAGGTACATAATACCAGCAAATCGGAAAACTGTTGTCCATCCCAATTCTGTCCTCTTTGGGCCCGCATAATAAAAGTGAGGTCTAATTTGGCATGAGGCCACTTGCGTGACTTTGTAAGGCAGGCGTTCATTTTCAACACCTCTTGTTCGTCGTGGCTCAGCAGGTAATATCTGTCAGATTCAGATGTCACCACACGATAATAGGCTAGATGACTGGTTTTTTTTAATTGTCCTATTAAAATGTGGCCCATACATATAGCTGATTAATGAAAAGAAAATGAAAATCTGATCAAAAATAAGCAACTTATAAGCATTTTAATATCATGCTAGACAGAGAGGCGAAACAGCAAACCGTGACGTCACTTCTCAGTACGCCATATAAATTCTATTCTGACAAGTACTTAAGGCGTGACGTAATTTTTTGTTTTGTGGGAAAGGGACAGAGTTGTCTCTAACGAAAACTTTAAGCGCTCATATATCAGAACATCATTAACCGATTTTAATATTTTTTTCGTTAAACATACTATATTTACTTAAATTCTTCATCAAAGCTATTGGTTTCAACGATATAAACATCAGTCATCTACCCTATTCTAATAGGTGATAATAATTATAATAATCCTAATTCTAATTCCCTTAATTAATTACGGCAAATATTTTACAAGATTTTCCCCAAATTTCATCACTAACTTTAAAAATAAAGAACTTTCCCATACAACATTGCATCCCGAAACAAATCCCAAAAAAACAACGAAACAATTTTTTTTAATGACCTGTCCAAATACAAATTTTCGCGATTAAAATTCAAAAACAACGATTCACCTATTATTACCCCCGAAGAGGTTGAATTTCGATAAATTCTTACGGTCAATGCATAAAACGCTAAAAAGTATTTCAAGTCTATTTTACTTAAAAAGCGTTTTGTCTTCTTTTTTCAAACTCAAATCGTAATTCGAAAGAAATTTAACAAAACTAAAATAGGTTTGAAATACGTTTTAGCGTTTTATGCATAAGGCGGTTAGTATACACCTCTACGCATCGAGAAAAATACACCCTCCAAATTTCAAATCTGTATTACTACCAGCAGTTTAGACAGTGCATTTATATTTCGGCCGGATGGGCTGACGCTGATTCCATGGCAGAACTGGCGTGCCCTCATCTGGGACGCCCCGTGCGTGAGCACTTTCGCGGCTTGCCATCTGCCGGCCACCCAGCGGGCTGCCGGCGGGGGTGCGGAGGCAGCCGCGTTAGGCAAACACCACAAATAAGCTGCCTTGGAATCAGCGTAAGAGTTAGTACCGTTTGCTGTGAAGGTGGCGGGGTCGTGGTGTGCGGAAGCGAAGAAGTTTGTGGTGCTACTTTGTTTGCTCTCGAGCGAATGCGCTCGTAGCGCCGATCGTCATTGCTCGCATTTTTTGGAAGTGTCGGGACGGCGGGAACAGGTTTTACTCATTATAAAAAAAAACAAGTGTAACTTATTAAATGATATCATAGATGAATGTTATAAAATGATATAAAATATGCATGAAATTAATTATCTTCCATTCGTCTAGGTTATTAAACAGTATTTTATGAAAGTATGTGGATACTAAGCATAATAATCAACTACCAATTAATCAATAATAATATCAGTTATACAAACAGTAGATCACAAAAATAATCTTCATCAATATCCAAACCAAACTCTAGAACAAAAGACATTAAATTATAATAGCGTTAACTCTTACAATACTTAACTAGACTATAATGTAACCTAACAGTACCTATTACCTAAAAATAAATAATAATAATTAAAAAAAAAACACAAAGCATAGTTATAGTTTTGAAAATAAGTAGGTATTTGGATAGTTCATAATGCCGTTATCTATATTTTTTGACAGGGATGACTTATGGGGATGAAATGGCGGAATGAAACTTTTATGGCAAATTCTTTGTTTTAGAAGTATGATGATGAAAATCGGTATTTGGATAGTTAATTTAAAATAAGACATGGTCTTTTCAATATATATACATTTTTTACTTAAGGGTGGCTGAAAAACGTGAAACGTGTGTGGTGTGAACGTGGTTCACGGTGGTGAAAGATCTTTGTTTTAAAGTTATTGTGATGCTATGCTATTTGGATTAAACTGAATAATATTTTGTGCTAGGGTTGAACTAAAGTTATGAATTATAAAAAACAGAATAAATAATAGTACTACGTAGTTATACACTGACTAGACACGAAATCTCGAGAACTATATACTTGATCCATGAAGCTGAAATTTGGCAGGTAGGTAGTTTATAGGTAGGAGACGTCAGCTAAGAACACAATTTTGCGACAGGGCTGAATTAAGGGGGTAACATGGGGGGTGGAACTTTATATGGAAGTTCTTTGTTTTTGAAGTTATATTGATGAGAATTGGTGTTTGGGTAGTTCATTCAAAATAAAATTTGATGTTATTAATATTTTTTGTCAGGGCTGTCTTAAGGGAGTGAAACGCGGGATTAAACTTTGTATGGGAAGTACTTTATTTTAAAGGTATAGTGATGACAACATTATAGGCAATTTTTTATTATCATCTTCGCCGTTTTTCTTCATAACGCGGTTGAAACCACGGGGCACAGCTAATATTACATACGTACGTGTCGAATTGATAACTTTAATTTTTTAAAGTCGGTTTAAAATGGGTATTTATCCCGTGCGAAGCCGGGATGGGTCAGCTAGTGGAAGATATTTGGGAGCGGGGTGAATTTCTTCCGTACGCAGACAGAGTCGCGGGTCAACCTCTACTCAGAAATGTAGCGCCTGACAACGAGTTATGTAAATATGTATAAACGGTGGGATGCCAAGGCATTTCAGGGGGGCGTTTGACCCCCGCCCCCCCATGTCTACGGCCTTGCCACCCCCTCTATAGCCTTTACCATAACGCAACATCATTCTGTACTGTATGCGGCTCGACGTAAACTACTAGTTTGCCTGGCATTGTAATAAAATAACTCTAATTTCCTTGAAACGATTTTAATGGAGGAAAGTTTTCTGTGTACACAGATATTTTTTTAGAAAACCTTGCGAACCCGTTCCCTCAGACCAAGAAAAAAAAGATTATTTTCTTTCCATATTTCTACAAACTCGCAAACAGAAAAACCTGTTTAACCTGCTGTTGTCGGTGATGAACCTAGGGCAGTAAGGGCCGGCATGTACCGGTATGTTTGTTCAACTTATAGGGAACATCAATATTTTTTCATAAATTGTGACTTGTGACTATAAAGCTATATTACTATCTTGTAAAATAACTTCAATATCCGTGGACCGATTTTGATAAAACATAGCCTTGGTGAAGTTGGCCCACAGATCATATTCCAAAACACTTCATTTAAATTCATGCCTTAGGTAGTTTCTTATTTTATCCCAGACAGACAAAAATATATAACATTTCAAGAAACTGTACCTAGTTTTGGGTTCTGTTGCTCTCATTTTTTACCTATGATTATGATCCCATTGTTGGGCAAAGGTCTCCCCATTTCTTTCCACTTGTCATTCCTGGATGTGTCCCAAAAGTCAACGGAACACTCCCCCAAAAACTCCTAAGGTTTGATTACTCACTCTGGGAGAAAAACATGAGATCTGCGAGTAGGGTTGCCACCCGTACTTTATAATAAAGTATTGTACTCTATTTTGGCCAAACGTATGAGTAACGTTTATGAGGGCAGTAAAGTACGTGAAATACTTTATTTTTACCTGTGAAGATTTTTTTAATGGACTTTTTTACGTGTTACAGAACGGAACAGACTGATTTTTAAATTAAGGGATTGATTGTAAAGATGCCGTTAATATAAATATTTGTATCCATGCATATACAAAAAATATGCATGGAAGAGAAATAGTCTGGTAAATCAAACTAAATAAATAGTAAATAGTAGTAGTAGTTAAATAGTAAGTACTTTCTGCCTTACCTAAAATAATCTCGATTTTCTTAGTCACTGCTTAAACTTATCTGTCCTTTTCTAGCACGTGCAACTTCACGTCAGAGAGAAGATGGCAGAGCATCTTAAGCAGTGACTAACGGTTGAAAAGTATTTTAAGTAAGGCCGTTTATTTTCAGATGTTGTACTTTTTTTTAGCCTAGAAAATTAAATATACTATAATTGCTTAAAAAAAAGGTGGCAACCCTATCTGCGAGGCTTCTTTAGTTGCTCCAATGCTGTGTATACGATTTTACGGTGAGCTGCGGGGAGGAGGTGGGTCCTTTCGCTCCGCGTAGCGGGGCTAAAGTAGCCAGTTTACACCTGCAGGCACGTATAATATTTTCCAAAACATCTTTATTGGTCAGTAATCGTCTCGTTACAGAAATAGATAAAGATATTTATGCATTATAACTTCTAGAAAGAATACCTCTATTTTACACAGCAATAAAAACAATATCAATAAAATCAGTGAACGCATTTTGAGATGCATGTATCTAAGTATCCCAAAATACTTTATTAGTAAACTTATAGCTATTTTAGCTAAGTAGGTATGCCTACTTACAAAACCGATGTAATGGCAATGACGTGCTAACTGCTAACAAGTATAATTATGTAGGTCAGAGAATATCTATCTAGAGAGGCAAGTCAAAAAATGTTATTGACGCAAACTTATTGATTTATTTTCGCATGACTCATTCTAAACTCTAAAGTCTACAGTATAATATTTGTTTATCGCAACAACACAATACATGCACGTATGTTTGTAAACCATTTCATATTCTTGTAGTTGATTCACAGGACAATTCCCCTTGACCTCTCGAAGGGGACAAAAATGACATAAGGCAATAGGCATTTAGTTCAGTCTGTTGCGTGTATCTCGGGAGTGCACAACGTTCAAATATGAAGCTCCCGATATTTTTTGTTCTTACCCTTATACTCGTGATTGATGCAAGTGAGTGCCGGGATACCTCGTGGTTTCCCAACATCCTTGATAAATTCACAAGTAAAACAGCGCAAATAACGAATTACGTGAAAGAAAAAGGACGCAGTTTGAAGAATTATTATGAGGACACAGTGCGAAGTAAAATCACGTCGTATTTTGGAATGAAAGCTGACAGTTTAAATAACAAGGAAGTTATTTACAAAATCAGTAACAAAAATCAGGCGAGGGTAAAAAGGAAGTTTAGTGATTATGTCACTGTAGCTGAAGCGAATAGTAATAACATTTTTGATGCGGTTACTCCAACAGAACTAAATGTTGGATGTTTAGAAGATGACCCTTCAATCCATATGACTACGCCGCAGCTTATCGCTCTTCACGGATATAATTCGGAGTCCCATACGATTGTTACTGACGATGGCTACATTCTTACGATTCACAGAATTCCATATGCCAAAAAAGGCAATAGAAATAGCCCTCCCAAGACGGTTTTGCTGCATCACGGACTTTTAGGCAGTTCAGCAGACTGGGTAATCGCCGGACCACAAAAAAGCCTCGCTTACATCTTATCTGATAATGGTTACGATGTCTGGCTAGCCAATGTTCGTGGCAATACATATTCTCGAGCACACGTATCCAGAAATATCGACACATTCGAGTTCTGGAATTTCACATTCCACGACGTAAGTCAGAACGACTTACCTGCGGTTATTGACTACATAACGGACATAAAAGGCTGGGACACCAAAATAGATTATATCGGTCACTCGATGGGAACTACAGTTCTGTTCGCTTTGTTATCTACAAAAACCCAGTACAACAAAATTCTCAGAGCTGCCTACGCGTTAGCACCTGTCGCTTACATGTCAGATATTAAGAGCCCTATACGGTTGTTGGCTAGATTCAGCAACAACATTGAATATTTAATGAAATTGCTCGGAGCTAACGAGTTTTTGCCTCAGAATTCAGTATTGAGATGGTTATCTGAATATGCTTGTGAAATAAATCACTATGAAGAGGTGATCTGCGAAAATTCGATGTTTGTTTTGTGCGGTCACGATGCTAAGCAATTTAACATGACTCTGTTGCCTTTAATCTTGGGTCATATTCCTGCTGGTGCGTCAACAAAGACAGTGATTCATTTTGCGCAAGAGATAAAGAATGCTGGTCGTTTTCAACAGTTCGACTACGGTCTTGAAGGAAATTTGAAACAGTACGGAACTGAAGTCCCACCAGAGTATCAACTTGATCGAATTACTCTACCTATAGCTTTGTTCAGTTCTGAGAATGACTGGCTGGCCAGCGATGTAGATGTTACCAAACTATATATTCAACTCGTGAATCCGATAGAGCACTACGTAGTTCCAATGAAAGAATTTAATCATATTGATTTTTTGTTTGCTATAGATGCACCTAAATTGGTTTATGATAAACTTTTGCAGTTGTTAGCTGAAGGATCCAGTAGTTTCATTCCAGCTGCCGATTTAGATAGTTTAGAAGCGAAAGCTATAGGGGTCTGATAAATTCTTTGATCAAAGCTCAATGGATAAATCTTATTGTTAGTACCTTTTGTACCTACTTATGTGGAATGCAGCGCTTATCAAAGTTTTCATTATCGTCAGATCACAGCTGGTTAGGCGAAGTGGTACAAGGAAATTTAGAAAAATTAAAATTATTACGCTTTTTACCACTTGCAGCTGTCAAAATTTTTGATTTTCCATTGAAATGCCTTCGTTAGTATATAAACTAGACTGGTAGGTATTATACCCTGTATTACCTATACTTAGTTTTAATATGCTGACGAGGTCAGCTATAACCTAGGTACCTACTTTATTTTTTTCTCAGATCTCAGACGAATAAAAAACGTTAATTTGTCTGAGCTCAAAATCTAAATATCGTAGGTCAAAACTCGTCAACTTAAATGTAATACGAATAATAAACTACCTAATAATAGTTTCTGTTTAGTGGTTTATTACCGTGGAACCGTCCAATTTTGCCAATGCTGTATACTTTGCCCGCTAAGCCAGTTTTAAGCTAAATCGGAAAATTTGAAATTGCCATTTAATTTAGGTTGAATTGCTTTTTTTAAAAGGGATAGTAGATTATATTTCTGGCAACACTGGAAAATATTTTTGTCTATAACTTTACTCAGTTGCTTGTCAGGACATGTCAAAGTGAGATGTGTTCTGTTGCGGGTCAATTTAGCCTCAGTGTTTCTCGTTATACTGCTGAATGGCGAATACAAAGGTGAGTATTTCTTGTTACATGGCCTAGAAAAGGGTTCCTAAAATCTTTTTCTAATGCATTCTATGCTGTAAGTAGCTTAAATTGAGAATAATGACTATGGGCAAAATAAGCCGCATATGTTGCGCCAGCCGGCTGTCAATTTTGCCCGTCCAAAAAAGTGTACTAGGGTTGTCACTTACTTATTACCCGACTGCCTAAGAAGAAGAGACTATGTTTTTCTTGTTTATTTAAACAGATAAACAGCTTTACGTGAGTTTGTAAAGAATAATAATCAATTGGCGCAAACATCATGATCGTTTACAATAATTACCCGGCCTTGCTACAAGAACAAAAAAACTGGTTGAAATTTGAATTTCCCGCCATATGTGAAACGTATCACCTTAAGATAAAAATAGCTCGCTGTGTATTCTAGCTAAACGAGAGTAATTTTTATGCTACTATAAGAGAAATTTATTTGTTTTGTTTTGGTTTTCATAATATGATGATGTAACTGAAAAAAATTGTGCCATATATTTTAGACTGATTTAATTAAACTATGTTGGTAGAAAAGGTTGTAATTATGGATAGGTACTTACATTGTGACTTACATGTATCTTTAAATAAAATATTTTCAATAATAACCTTTTTTTAACTTCTGTGTCATCCTAATTTTGACAACCCTAGCACCTAAAATTGCTTGTATGAAAAGAAATGGATATTGGAGGCTAAATTTGCCCAAGTGTTTTACGATGGATCTATTATGCATTAGCGATTGGTACCATGATAGAACGTCAACTTTACCCTTAAACTATTTTTAGTTCTTTGACGAGAATGCCATAGGAGCTATAGTTCCGCAAATAATGGATGCGGGCAAACATGGACGAAAATGAAGGTAAATTTGCCAGTCATTAAAATTTCAAATTCATCGAAATCGTATGTAAATAGGACTGAATTTAAAATTGTAACGCAATTCCATGATCGGCTAGACCATCCTTAGCAATTAAGAAGTATACCGTGCCGTACAATTTATTTAAGAAAATCTACAATATTGAAAAAAAGCGGGCAAAGTTGGACGGTTTGACGGTACCTACTTACATATAAAGGAATAAGGGCTATGATTGGGGCAATAGAAATAAAATAAGTAGGCACCTACCAAATCAAGCTTACAGACTCAACACACAAAGAACACTGCCTTATATGAACACTACGGACTACGCTATTATTCCGTTTTGTAGACATATTAACATACTTGATTCTGTTGTAGCTTGTAAGTGTACCTTTTCAAATACTAATGTAAGTAATTGACTGAATAAAATACCCATAAGAACGTAATATAGGTACCTAATAAATATTAAGGAATTGAAAATGTTTTTTGTGTTTCATTTAAAATTTACAGCGAAGTGTTAAAGATAAATTATTCCTCCGAGAAATTTACCTATCAATCTTCATCACACATCACAAATCGGTGAACATACAAAAAAAAACATAAATACTTACCGTCGAACATAGAAACTCCTCTTTTTTGAAGTCGGTTGAAAATTAGCAACTGTTATACCTTTTTGGACAGCTTAATAAACTAGGAACGTTTATTAGTAATTTGTTAGCTTAGGTACCTGCTAAGCGTAGTATTTGTGAATATTTTATTACTTACTAAGCTTTATCACCATAGACAAAGGATCCCAGACATGGAGGAGACATGGATCGTTCGTCTATGTTTATCACTAAGATTCAATCCAATTTAAAAAAAGATTACAATCAGCTGTTTTATGTCAAAATTATCGGACTATCCTGTCAGTCAGTGTACTCATGCTGCGTTCCGTAATGCGCTAAAAGTGATAATATCGCGAATACGACCACAAATAATAGTCACAAAATAAATCAAAGCCCATATATTTTGTGACTATTCAATTTGGTCGGATTCGCGATATTATCACTTTTAGCGCATTACGGAACGCAGCATCAGTGTGTCATATTACGTAGTATTTACTTACTCTATGGTGTGTCATAACATAACAAATAACCTCAAACCACTCGAGAGTTATTATTTTAAATTGTATTTTATTTGATTTCATAAATTGCATCATAAATCGATACAATTTCAAACGAACTATTGTACTAATGCGCAATATCGATAAAAGATAAACTAAAGCGATTAAAACTATGGCCTTCTTTATGGGTTGGCGATACACTGCCTTTATAACTGGTGTAGTAGGATTTATTGGCCTGGCTATGTACCCCATTGCGATAGCACCTATGATCGACTCTTCGGAATATAGTGAGTTATTTTGCTTTCTCATAGTATGAACTAATTGGTTTGTTCGTTAGCACAAGATCACTAAATAAATTGTCTACAAAATTGAGGCTACTCGCTTTGACTTCACATAATAAAGAAACACTAATGTTTTTCAATACAAACCGAAACGTCAAGTTAGGCTATTATTGCATAAGTCTAGCCCGGTTGCCGGGGTAATAGTATACACCATCATTATCTGCCTGCCTGCGATCTGTAAGAGCCAGGTAAAGAGAGATCTTTTGGCTCGGTATGGTTGTTGTTCGGGCTCCATTTCAACGCATAAAGACAGAAACAAGTTATGGCTAAAATAAAAACTCTTTTTTTAAACACTTAAGTAATGAAGTGAAGTCATAACAAAGTCTTGATAAGGGCTTTATTATTTCAAGTAAATGTCCCTAAGTTACAATTTTACCCTTTACCACTCGTTTTGCAGAGGTAATCCAAAAAGAAGGAAGAAAAAATATCAGACAAGAAGATATTCAACCTGGGAGTAAGTCACAGTCACAGATTACCTCTAACAGGCTCCACAATCATGACACAATACATAACTCATCAGTCCAAATAGCCATATAAAAGTACACTAAATTGCCCACAACAGCTACTTTTCATTGTAACTTTCCAAATACTCATTTGTAAATTATGTTTAGAACTAGGTTTTTTAGTGTTTGATTTGACTTAAATTTGATCATAGATGAATTTCATCATCAGCCAAAAGACGACCACTGCTGAACGAAGGCTTGTTAGAGGGGTCTAATAGGAAGAAGTTGCCATAATCCCCATGCTTGGCAATCGACTTGGCGATCGCAGAATGCTCACCACTGTTTAACGAGAGGATGCTGTTGTGGTTCTGGGTGCAGTTTTAGGACATATTAGGACATACATACAGAGATAAATTTAATACTAGTTTTATCACAATATTATATCAATTTACCAAAAGGGTGGCGCAGAATAGCCAGAGATAGAGAGGAGTGGCGTCTTTTAGAGGAGGCCTATGTCCAGGGAGGACAACCTGATGGGGAAACCAGTGCTGGTGTTATAGTTTAGTAATAAAACAAATATTAAAAGATGTATTATATAGGAACTAGTACCTAATACCGTAATAGTTGTAATATGTAATGTCAGAGAATAAAGGCTATTTTTATTTTTATTTTATTTTATTTATATCAATTTCAGATATGAAAATATGGACAGATCCGTTTGGGCGGAAGAAACCAGACAGTGAAGGCTAAAGTTGTGTAAATAGTTATTTTTAGTTTTATTTAGTCAAAAGGATATATTATTATGTAAATAATAAACATTATTTTTGTTTCAATACTTATACCCTTAGTGATATTGCTATGAAATGTGCATTTACTTTTAGGGCCTTACCTAAAAACCATTTATGTTAAATGGCGTTAATGGAGATCCACACCACGTTTTTTTTCTGCTATGTGGTGCATTGTCGAAGCGGCCTTAGTCAACTGTCAATCTCATACGTTTTGCTTGGTTTTTCTACAATTTAATGGTTTTACTCTTATAAGGCTTAGATTACCAGGGAGAACCTGCATAATACTGGTTTCTTATTCTTATTCTTATTCAACGTGGGGGCGATAAGTTCTGCACTGACGTCCCGCTAGGGGTGTATTGTGCATTTCCCCCGCCAGCGTCTACCCGAGCCAACCCAGCTCCTTGAAATAACGGAGCGAGGCTCTGGGCCGCTGGCATAGTAACTCCAGTGGGTTAGATGGAAGTTTGATACTGGTTTGTACAGCAATCCTTTGCCTTGCTAATTAAATCTCTGTCCAGCATAAAATGTAAACAACCTATCTAACCTACAAATCGTTTTCATGACCGTCACAGCTGCATAGATTCTTAAAACAAGGCACAATACTCATTATTTTACCTTGGAGTAGATTATAGACAACGCCCTCATCAAAACAAGAGAGATATAACTTGATTTTGCCACATTCGGACCACCGCTGGCGCCATCTGCGACCTTTTTTATTTTCTTTTAAGATTATAAAAAAAAAATAACATCCATATGTATGTCTATGTGAATGTCCCATGTTTTTCATTTGCAAATCAAAGGGTCAAAGAAAAGTGTTTGAACGAGTAACTTATAGATTGCAATTGATAGCATGTTTAGACCACGTTAGTAAAAAAACCACTGTCAAATAGTTAACTTTGAGGTCAGAATAACTAAAGATATGAATAAAGGTGTTGATTTTCCTCTTTTTCATAAATTTGCCAATTATAACTTAACCAACTGATATGGAATTTATTTTTTATTTTTCCTGTAACTGGTATGACCCCCCTCTTGTCCCGTGCCCGCTTGACGTTGAGTTCTGGGACAACCTGTATAAATGTTGGAAATAGAATAGAATAAAAGAATAATTAGAAATTAGGTAGTTCTAAGTGTTGTTAAACTGTTATCTACTTATTAGGTACACTTCGCCCTTAAGAATACAGCATATTCTTAAGGGCGAAGTGTACCATCTAGTTGCATGTTTGTAAAAAAAAAACACTGTATTCTTAAGGGCGAAGTGTACCATCTAGTTGCATGTTTGTAAAAAAAAACCAATTTCATTTTGTGTTTTCTAGAGTAACACATTGTTTTTTTTTATGATTTGGCCAGCCTTGACGTAATAAAACAAAGGTATTATAAAAAAACGTTTTATTGATAAATTTTCCGACAATGACGCTCTTGGGCCATCAACTTCTAAAGCTTAATTTTTACAAATATGTGGTGTCAATTGCTTATAGATCCCATAAAAAATAATTTTGTTTTTTTATTTACATTCCAAAATGCGCTAACACTAAAAGATTACCTCGCAGTGAATTAAGCAAACATACCATTATCAATTTGCTATTTCTAATATAAGTACAAAAACTAAGTTTTCTAATATATTTACATAATTATACATCAAACTTTACATTTCTTATAAAGGGTAATAAAGAGTCAACGATTTTCATACATGTTTGTGACTCGGCTAATAAAATCTATTTATAAAAAAAAGTATAATAAAAGTTATATTCTCGTATTTAAAATCATAAAATAAATGAAATGACTAAACATTTAAATAAAATTCTAATATATACATATTGCTAAAAATTCCCGAATTTACAAGCGAGCATTTTACAAGACAACGAGCAAATGCAAAATAGGTACAACAAGAATATTGAGCGATGAAACGTTCAATATTTCTAGAGTTTTCGGGAAAACATATTCAGAAGTTATAGTAAAAAAATGTACTCTATAGGCAATAAACAAAGGATCATAGAGTAATTACCGACGATAAGACTATAATCATACACTATAATAATATAAGCCTACTTTTCCCTAGGTAAGTATATCTTGAGCCTAGGTCATCAGCCTATATTGGGCCTAGGTCTGCCTATATTGGGCCTAGGTAAGCCTATATTGGGCCTAGGTTTTTTTAATACATTCATGTGACGAGACGAACAAGACGTTCGCCTGGTTGTAAGCGTCACGCCTGCCACTAACAGTAGCAGTGCCAGAATTATGAACTTGCGAACACAATCCTGCGCCGCACCGCACTGCGCTCGTCACCCTGAGATATTAGATGTTAAATCTCATCATACCCAGTAATCTCTCTGGTAGCATTGCCCTTCAAACCGGAACAGTAATGCTTGCACACTACTGCTTGGCGGTTGAATAACTGACAAAGGTGTGCTACTTCCCCAGTGGAGTCCTACCACTACGAAACCCAAACCCTAGGCTCATATAGGCTTACCACTAGGTAAGCCTATTCAAGCACAAGTATACCTATATGGGCCTAAGTAAACTTATATGTGCCTATTTAAGCCCATAAGAGATTAGGTAAGCCTATATAAGCATAGGTAAGTTTATATAATAAAATTCCTTTTTAGCTAAATAGGCAGAATGTTTTCCACAATAAGAATAGTTTCAGTTCATGCAAAGATAATATAAAACTATACTAGTTGTTTATGTTAGATTTGCTATCTTACTTATAAAAAAAGTAAGTAAGTTCGTATAGGCTGAGTGGCCAGCCCTAGTGTCAGAGTTAATGTGCCGCCCGAAGGCCTCTAACATGGCCAAATAACAAAAATTAAAGGCATAAGACATTGTCTTTTTGGCCTAAGAAGTATGGGAGATTTGACTACTAGGCCATACCACTACGCCACATGTATATGGGAAATGTCCCAAGTCTTCAATGCAAATTGTTTAACGGAATAGCCCCATTTTTTATTTTTGTCTAAGGACTATAAAATAGGTACCGGTCACAAGAACTTTCTACAAATTTTATTGCCATTTCTCATTAAACATTATATAATTCTATTCTATACATTAATAAAAGTGCCTAAACGGGTAATCATTTCAATCGAGTAGGAAGTTTTCATTGTGCCAATTTAAAGCAAGCTTCACTATGGCACTCTTCCACTGTATACAATGTGTAACAAAAAGGTTCAACAATACTGAAGGGTATGCATGTACTCATCATTATGAACAACTTTTACTACAGGGCCAACCCTGAAATCCCTGGTAAACTTAGCTTTTAGTGATGTAGCAGCCCCAGATTATGAAATAATAAACTCTCTGCCAGTGTTTGGCAATGGTGACAGCCAATAAAAAAAAAAAAAAATGTATAAAAATGTTTCCAATATAATAATAAAAAAAATATGGAGGAACTAAGAAAACAATTAGACAGACGCACAATAGGCTAGATGACTGGTTTTTTTATTATGCTATTAAAATTTGGCCATATACATATTACATATTAATGAAAAGAAAATGAAAATCTGATCAAAAATAAGCAACTTATAAGCATTTTAATATTATGCTAGACAGAGAGGCGAAACAGCAAATCGTGACGTCACTTCTCTGTACGCCATATAAATTCTATTCTGACAAGTAAGGCGTGACGTCATTTTTTGTTTTGCGGGAAAGGGACAGGGTTGTCTCTAACAAAAACTTTAAACGCTCATATATCAGAACATTATTAACCGATTTAAATTATAATTTCAATAAACATACTATATTTACTTAAACTCTTCATCAAAGCTATTGGTTTAACGATATAAACATCAGTCATCTGCCCTATTCAATTTGAAGAATTTCAAAAAGTAGGATTTAAAAAAAAGGGCGAGGCGTAATAATAGGCATTAATGTAAAATAATTGCCCGTTTAGGCGGTACTTAATTAAATGGGTTGTACATCACATCAACAGCCGGAAGACGTCCACTGCTGCACGGAGGCCTCTCCCTCAATAGGGAGGTGTTGCCATAATAACCACGCTTGGCAGGCAGCTTGGGTATCGCAGAATGCTCACCACCGTTAACGGAGAGGACGCTGCTGCCCGACCTCCTATGGTTCTGGTTGCAGTTTTTGGACATACCAACTAGGTTATACAAATATATTCAAAATTATTTGAGTAGTGTAAGTACACGAAAATTTGTATTTGCGGCCTATATTAATTAGCTACAATATTTATATTATATTGTAAGTATACTAAATAATAAAAAATGCAATATAGTGTCTCCTGTCTTTTACTGCAATTTAAAAATGAATGGATATACAATGTGTAACAAAAATGTTTAACAATACGGAAGGGTATGTACTTACTCATCATTATGGACAACTTTTACTATGGGGCCAACGCTGAAATCGAGAAAAAAGTTGTTCCATACAAAAAGTTCATTGACCTTGGACAAAATGTATGGAACAGCTGATTTTATTTCACTGTTTCAGGGTTGGCTCCATAGTGAAAGTTGTTCATAATGATGAGTACATAACATACATACCCTTCCGTATTCTTGAACTTTTTTGTTACACATTGTATAATTCAGTTTAATGATTTTACGACAAAAATTAATATTTTATTTCCACAGATTATGAGAATATATAGTCATCTTGATTCTCGTCATTCATATAATATGGTCTTAGAAAGTAATTAATAGTGATAGTAAAAAATTGAGTTAGAAAATAATTAATTAAAAAATAAATAAGAATGGTTAATGCCGGTTCAAAAAAGTACAAAAGTTTTAGAAAAATCTTATATATTTGTTTGTCCATTTCTCCAATCTTATTTATTTCTAGCAATAACAATACAAATAATGGTTTAAAAGTACAAACATTTTTCCACCCATGTGTCCACCATTTTTCTACCCAAACATATATAATATTATATATCGCGATATACTTTCAAATGACATTCACATTAAAGTTATGACAAAAAAATTATGACACAGAACATGACCCATCCTTTGAGCAGTAATTTATAAATATGTATTAGATAATAATCATTATATGGAAATGTATATCAAACAATTTGTAACTCCCTATTTCGTAACTCGTCTCTATAATAATTATATTAAAACAATATAAATAATATTTATTAGGAAATATAGCGATTTGTGTTAAGTATTACTAAATTATGATTATCACCACTTTTCACTGTTTACCACTTATTTTAGGCATTGTGTAGTTCGGTAAAAGTCAGTATACAACTTACTGAGAATAAGGATCATTGCAGAAATTCATCATCATCACCTACCTGTAAACAAAACACAAATATTAAAAAAAAAAACAGCCAAGAGCGAGTCAGACTTGAGAGTTCCATATGGTGGTACATTTATTTTTCTATTACTTACTAGTAAATATTTTGTCATTGTATAATAATTATTATAACTGTTTAAAAAATTCGTTCTCTTATTAGTACGTATGTTATAGTCGTCAGTGCCGTAAATAGACTTTTATACGCCCGGTGCGAGCTTCCGTATTTGGGCCCTTATGGAAGCTCGCACCGGGTGGGTGCGAGCTTTGCGCCCTTGAAAAGAAAGCGCCCGGTGCGAGCTTCCATAATTGCGCCCTTTAAAAGACAGCGCCCGGTGCGAGCTTCCATAATTGCGCCCTTGAAAAGACAGCGCCCGGTGCGAGCTTCCATAATTGCGCCCTTTAAAAGACAGCGCCCGGTGCGAGCTTCCGTATTTGCGCCCTTGAAAAGACAGCGCCCGGTGCGAGCTTCCATAATTGCGCCCTTGAAAAGACAGCGCCCGGTGCGTGCTTCCATAATTGCGCCCTTTAAAAGACAGCGCCCGGTGCGAGCTTCCATAATTGCGCCCTAGAAAAGAAATCGCCCGGTGCGAGCTTCCATAAATGCGCCCTTGAAAAGACAGCGCCCAGTGCGAGCTTCTATAATTGCGCCCTTTAAAAGACAGCGCCCGGTGCGAGCTTCCATAATTGCGCCCTAGAAAAGAAAGCGCCCGGTGCGAGCTTCCATAAATGCGCCCTTGAAAAGACAGCGCCCGGTGCGAGCTTCCATAATTGCGCCCTTTAAAAGACAGCGCCCGGTGCGAGCTTCCATAATTGCGCCCTAGAAAAGAAAGCGCCCGGTGCGAGCTTCCATAAATGCGCCCTTGAAAAGACAGCGCCCGGTGCGAGCTTCTATAATTACGCCCTTGAAAAGAAAAATATTCAAAACTTGGTCCTGGACCCTTATCATGGACGTTCGTGATTCCGATTGCGAGCGTGCGCGAGCGGGAGGGCGCATGACGCGAGTAAGTTCGTTCGAGCGGGATCGCATGCTATCGCAATCAGAATCGCGAACGTCCATGATAAGGGTGCAGGTCTGGTAATTTTTGCACCCCTCCAGGACCAGCGTCCGGTGCCTGGGCACCGCCCTATTTACGGCACTGATATTCGTATCTTATTCTTGACATGTAACAATTTGTTAAATAAATTATGATTATGTAGCATGTAGCCGAATACCAGAAGTAGGTATGCTAGGGTTTCATCTCGATACTCATTTTTGGAATTTAAACTCTAGCATTGCGGACAGGGGTTCGCCACGACTTATTTTTTGAGTTCATCGCACTAATACTATAAATACGCAAGTTTGTCGGTGTGTGTGTGATGTTTGCTACCTCTTCACGCCTAAAGGGTTAAACGGACTTGGATGAAACTTCGAATGGAGATAGCTTATTTATTGGGGTAACATATAGGCTACTTTTTATCATCATCATCACCAGGTATAACTAGTTAGTAAAAAAAATGAGAAGATAATGAGAAGTAAGTGCGAGTAGTGAGAATGAAATAAACGTAGAAAATAACAGTCTTACCTAAAATAATCTCGATTATCTTAGTCACTGCTTAAACTTCTCTGTCCTTTTCTAGCACGTGCAACTTCACGTCAGAGAGAAGATGGCAGAGCATCTTAAGCAGTGACTAACGGTTGAGAAGTTTTTTTAAGTAAGGCCGTACGTAAGTGCAACTTATTAGTTATTTTCTCACATAGAGTGAGAACAAGTAAGTAATGTCCACCTGGGGATCAACACTATTTCCAGCTCAAGTACTTTGAAAAATCAAGAATCTCTTCTCTAGAATACTTCGCTACGCTCTGGATTAAAAAAAAAACTTTTGCCTCAAAAATAGTTGTTTGCTCCCTTGGTAAACAATGTAATATTATTGTATTAGGATTGGATTGGAAACTAACCTGCAAGAAATATTCAAAGTCGCTGCGATGGCAGGCCCCCTCCGCTGCAAATGTAAACTTGTGAAACGTGCCATCTTCGGATATCACTGGAAGAGCAAAAAACAATGTCGGGTTAGTTAAACCATTTATAACTCAAGAACGGCTGGGCCGATTTGTATGATCTTTGATTTGTTGGATTTGTCTCAGCCCCTAACAGCAGAATAATAATTATTATTATTAAAAACATCGGAAAAAATACTTCAACATTTAGTTTTTCACCGTTCACGTTATACGAGTACGGGGTTAGTTCTAATCAGCTAGCATCCTGTTAAGGGCATATTCTGTACATATAAACCAACAACTTTTACTATGCGGCCTACATTGGTATCGCGAAAAAACTATCAGCTGTTCCATACAAAAAGTTCATCGACCTTGGGCAAAATGTATGGAGCACCGTTTTTTTTTGCGATTATAATGTTGGCCCCATAGTAAAAGTTGTTTGTATTGATGTACAGAATATGCCCTTAAAAGGATGCTAACTGATTAAAACTAACCGTTTATAAAGTAGCGCCATCGCTGGAACTACATAACAGACGTACACTTTTAGTGTAATCTTAAACGACTGCTTCGCGTGTCGGACGTTAGCTGACTGGTCAAATAGGCGAGACGTGAAAGTGTTCTCGAACTAGAAAATCCAAAATCGGTAGATTCGTACGTTTTTCAACAAAAAAAACGGTGTATCTAACTTTACTTTACCCTTTAAAACAGGTAGTATTTTGCTACAAAAAAATCTGTATTTTTTTCCTGTTTAGGTATTTTCATAAATAGGTCCATTTCGGTACATCGGTAGAACAGGCCCAAAATCGGTAAAAATACCGAAAAATCAGTAGGTTCGAGGCCGCTGGCGTGACTGCATCATCGGAACTACGGCTGAAAGTTGCTCATGACGACTCCTTCTTTCCCCTTGGATCAAGGGCATGATCTTGGTCATGGGTCCTGGGATGGTAGGTCGACTACTGATAGCTTTTCTAGTTATAATGGAATTGGAGCCTGAATGCTAACTAGACCTCGACTCGGCTCTACGACCCCCCGACTTAAAAGCTAGATCCGCTTTTGCCTTTCTGTATGGATATACAAAAAATGAGAAATGAAAAATGAAATGATGAAATGAGTTTGTGATAGCTGTTTGTTTTCCAAGAAATAAATAAATAAATATACTGACCCAGGGCGCTGGTGTCGGAGGAGAAGGCGCAGAGGTGCGGGTACGTGCCGCGCGCCGCCCACACGTGCAGCGTGCCCTACCTCTATGGATATACTGACCCACGGCGCTGGTGTCGGAGGAGAAGGCGCAGAGCGCGAGCGCGCCCGCGGCGGGGTGCGCGGCGCAGAGGTGCGGGTACGTGCCGCGCGCCGCCCACACGTGCAGCGTGCCCTACCTCTATGGATATACTGACCCACGGCGCTGGTGTCGGAGGAGAAGGCGCAGAGCGCGCGCGCGCCCGCGGCGGGGTGCGCGGCGCAGAGGTGCGGGTACGTGCCGCGCGCCGCCCACACGTGCAGCGTGCCCTACCTCTATGGATATACTGACCCACGGCGCTGGTGTTGGAGGAGAAGGCGCAGAGCGCGCGCGCGCCCGCGGCGGGGTGCGCGGCGCAGAGGTGCGGGTACGTGCCACGCGCCGCCCACACGTGCAGCGTGCCCTACCTCTATGGATATACTGACCCACGGCGCTGGTGTCGGAGGAGAAGGCGCAGAGCGCGCGCGCGCCCGCGGCGGGGTGCGCGGCGCAGAGGTGCGGGTACGTGCCGCGCGCCGCCCACACGTGCAGCGTGCCCTACCTCTATGGATATACTGACCCACGGCGCTGGTGTCGGAGGAGAAGGCGCAGAGCGCGCGCGCGCCCGCGGCGGGGTGCGCGGCGCAGAGGTGCGGGTACGTGCCGCGCGCCGCCCACACGTGCAGCGTGCCCTACCTCTATGGATATACTGACCCACGGCGCTGGTGTCGGAGGAGAAGGCGCAGAGCGCGCGCGCGCCCGCGGCGGGGTGCGCGGCGCAGAGGTGCGGGTACGTGCCGCGCGCCGCCCACACGTGCAGCGTGCCCTACCTCTATGGATATACTGACCCACGGCGCTGCTGTCGGAGGAGAAGGCGCAGAGCGCGCGCGCGCCCGCGGCGGGGTGCGCGGCGCAGAGGTGCGGGTACGTGCCGCGCGCCGCCCACACGTGCAGCGTGCCCTACCTCTATGGATATACTGACCCACGGCGCTGCTGTCGGAGGAGAAGGCGCAGAGCGCGCGCGCGCCCGCGGCGGGGTGCGCGGCGCAGAGGTGCGGGTACGTGCCGCGCGCCGCCCACACGTGCAGCGTGCCCTACCTCTATGGATATACTGACCCACGGCGCTGCTGTCGGAGGAGAAGGCGCAGAGCGCGCGCGCGCCCGTGGCGGGGTGCGCGGCGCAGAGGTGCGGGTACGTGCCGCGCGCCGCCCACACGTGCAGCGTGCCCTTGTCGGACACGCAGCACACTAGCGCGCCGCTCGGGTTGAACGTTATACTAGACAAAAGAATAATACGCTTTAAAAAAAATACAACAGACTTCCAATTCGAATACCTGGATGACATCTTCATATTTTCTAGTAATTTTGATTTAAAACCAAACTACTAAACCGATTTCGAAAATATTTATATGGGACCACTTCTGAAGTATTACCTACCGAACAAACAAAAAAACCTTCAAAATCAGTTCATAATTGGAGGAGAAATCGCATAACATACATACAAAAAAATACCGTCAATTAGAGAACCTCCTTTTTGAAGTCGCTTGAAAACAAAACTTTTTTTATTTTGAGTAAACACATGCATATTCCCTATTAATAGTTAAATTTGATAGTCAGTGTTAGTTGATTTGGACCTGGGTATGTCCTAAAACTACATCCAGAACCACGGTGGTGAGCATTCTGCGATCCGCCAGCAGCCTGCCAAGCGTGGGGATTATGGCAAACCACTTCCCCTGAAGCCTGGGGGAAGGGGCAAGGGAGGACGTCTTCTGGCTGATGATGATGTTGTGTATTATTTTGTGATTGTGTAGTATACCGTAAATAATAATAGACCTGTAATAAATAACTGGGGCCTGCGTATGTCCTAACTCTACATCCAGAACCACCAGAGGACGGGCAGCAGCGTCCTCTTGGTTAACGGTGGTGAGGGTTCTGCGAGCCCCAAGCCGCCTGCGAAGCGTGGGGATTATGGCAACACCTCCCTATTAAGGCCTTCGTCCAGCAGTGGTCGTCTTCTGGCTGATGAGAGATGGTTATTTAACAGTGACAATTTTTAAATTGTACAGTGTTTCCAAAACGCTCACCAATAAACATCAGCATAGTCAGACCCTCTTCTTAACTCATGTAGCAACTGCTTGCTACTGGTGTCCCATATCCGTATGATGGTGCCTCGTTCTGACGCCGTAGCGAGTTTCGCGCCGTTCGGCGACAGGCTGATGCACACTAGGTCCGTTTGGTGACATCCCACGACCGCTGGCGAACTCGAGTGGGCGCCTTTTACGGCTCGGGAGACGTCCTTGAAAGAAGAAAGATTTTTTTTAATACAATCGAGTGACGAGCCAAACAAGACGTTCGCCTGGTGGTATGCGTCACGCCTACCACTAACAGTAGCAGTGCCAGAATTTTGAACTTGCGAACACAATCCTGCGCCGCACTGCACTGCGCTCGACACCCTGGGATATTAGATGTTAAATCTCTTCATACCCAGTATAATATATGTAATCGAATGAATTTAAGAGTAGTGTACCCAATAAATGATGAATGATTGATGGGCATCGTGCTGACAGACAACTGCCTCCTTCGTCGCAATACATCTGCAAAAAATGTGACCTCACCTGTGGCTCCAACATACAAATTTTGCCATGAGCGCAGATGAACGATAAGTCAAATAATAGTAGCCAATGATGATAGCTAGGTATAAAATGACATCTTTTTCTATGTAGGTTTTAAAATACGAAAGCACTTACATTAATTTCTCCCTTTCACTCATTACTTTTAGTTAAAATAAGGTTATAACCACATCCTGCTACCCTGGTATATAGGTTATGCAACAGCCAACTCTCAGCAGCGACGGAACGTCACCACTGACGACGACATCCTGCTACCCTATTAGCTGTTATATGGTGCCTGTTAGCCTGGTATGTGTACATACCAGTAGCTGCAGCGAGCCCCGGCGGTGCGCAGGCGCGGCGAGGAGTTGCGCGCCGGTCGGCTCGGTCGCTATGGCGCACAGAGGGCGCGCGTGGGCCGGCGTGCGCAGCAGGGCCACTCTCTGTAGCGACGGCAGCGACACCACTTGCACTGACGACGACAGGACCACTGCTACCCTGTAAATAAGATTCGTTTTAAAATGTATCATGACTACATGTTCATGTTTATTTCAGAAACTACTGACAAAGGATTTAAATTTTTGTTTTATTCATACGGGATTACTCACGGAGTCAGTTACTCCGACTAGTCTCGATCACATCCGGTGATATATTAAAAAATGCGTCAGTGTTTTTGACGCATGAGGTCACGGTCATTATCATCATCAGCCCGGAGACGTCCACTGCTGAACGACGGCCTCAGACCGCCACACTGTACGACAACCTGCCATTTGCATCCACCGGTTGCCCGCGTCTTTTACAATGTCGTCGGTCCACCTAGTGGGAGGCCTTCCTACGCTGCGTCTACCAGTTCGCGGTCGCCACTCAAGAACCTTTCTTCCCCATCGGTTATCAGTTCGTCGAGTGATGTGGCCTGCCCGTTGCCACTTCAACTTGCAAATCCTGTGAGCTATGTCGGTAACCTTGGGGTTCTTTGGCGAATATCCTCGTTCCGGATGTTATCACGCAAAGTAACTCGGAGCGTAGCTCTCTCCATCGCCCGTTACGTGACTATGAGTTTTCCCAATAGGCCAGCATTTAAAGACCACGTTTCAGTTCCATATGTCATCACTGGCAGCACACACTGGTTAAAAACCCTTGTCTTCAGAGAAGAAGCAAACCAGGCACTACGCCACATTTTTGATCTGACCTTTCGGGGCTTGTGTGTCGCTAATTCGCCTGATGTCAAGCGAAGGTGCGGTCTTTGTCAGAGCACGCTGGCCTGGAAGGAACCGATTCACTCGAGACATGCAGACACCCTGACGGTAAATATCCACTCAGGCACCGTACTCTTGTTTAGCGATTCGCACATTGAAAGCGGAATCAAGTCATATCGTTCGGGTTTTTGGAATGTAAACTATGAAACGGTGTCGTTTTTAGAGCTCCTACAGCCATCCGATAGTAGTATGGGCATGGGTATGGGTATATATTAATTAATACAAATCAGAAGCACTCTCTGAAATATATAATTTATGTGCTGTGATTTTACCCTGAGTTTCCAAAAAGTTGACATGTTACCTATATCTTGTAGTCGTGTAACCGTGGACCTGGGTATGTCAAAAACTACATCCAACACCACCGGAGGACGGGCAGCAGCTTCCTCTTGGTTAACGGTGGTGACCATTCTGCGATCCTCAAGCCGCCTGCCAAGCGTGAGGATAATGGTAGCCTATTAAGGTCTCCTTTAATTAAGGGAGAGGTCTTAGTCCTACAGTGGACTCGACTATGACTAATTTCGTGTAACTGACTATGATTTCATGACATATTCGAATTGATTTTAGTAAAAAATCTGGAAAATTCATAAACTTGACACTGGCAGAATGCACAACGTGCGATGCCAACAACTAAGAAAAAAAACTAACTTGTCTTTCCTTGCCCGCAGGGCCCTTATGGGCGACTTGAAGAGCACCTCAGCGCGGAAGGCGCGCTGCTGGTCATCGAGCAGCATCAGGCTGCACGGCTTGCGCGCCTTTACCACCAGCAGCCAGTTGGTGCGGAACACCATCTCGCAGAGAGACACCTCGCCGAGCTCCTCTTTGTCTGAAACATAGCAAAATAATCAGCCTTTTTATAGTCTACCAGTGGCGGATTATCCATAAGGCAAACTAGGCACGTGCCTAGGGGCGCGAGGTTACATAGGGGCGCGCGCGGAAGTTTCAAAACGAAAACAAGCATCTGCATCAATAGGCTAGATGACTGATGTTTAAATCGTTGAAACCAATAGCTTTGATAAAGAATTTAACTAAATATAGTATGGTATTTGAAAACATTATTTAAATCGGTTAATAATGTTCTGATATATGAGCGTTTAAAGTTTTTGTTAGAGACAACTCTGTCCCTTTCCCACAAAACAAAAAATTACGTCACGCCTTACTTGTCAGAATATAATTTATATGGCGTCCTGACAAGTGACGTCACGAATTGCTGTTTCGCCTCTCTGTCTAGCATGATATTAAAATGCTTATAAGTTGCTTATTTTTGATCAGATTTTAATTTTCTTTTGCATTAACCAGCTATATTTATGGGCCACATTTGAATAGGACAATTAAAAAAAACCAGTCATCTAGCCTATTGTTTATGATATTACCAATAACTATCTACACATAAATAAAGTCACGTTTGTTTTACTTGTAACAATTTGCAAGACAATGTATGGGCGCCAGGATCCAGAGGGGCGCCACTCCATTGAGGTACTAGCTTAGAGCGCTGTCGACATTTAATCCGCCTCTGAGTCTACCGCTACACATAGCCCTACCCTTAAGAAGAGAAGAGCGGTTGGTAGATTTTTGTAATGTAATGGAATAATGAAACGAGCGAGACATTCGCCTGGTGGTCGGAGTGCTAGAATTGTGGGCTCCGTATCAGAAGGACTGTCAAATGATGATGTTTGCAGAACGTCAGCATGTTAAAACGTCTACTTGTCAACGTCTTGAGTGGCAAAACGACTTTACTTGCAAAACGTCCAAAATGTTAAGTACAGTGATCAACAGATAATCAAGACGAAGGAAATGTGGACCATATCTTTTTTAGTTGCCCTTTAAGACAATTTTCTTTATATGATATTATCCCACCTGAAATCCCTCGTCCTACTTCCATGAAAGGCCTCCTATCCCTTGTTTTTACCCCATTTGTAAATATTTTGTGTAAATATATCCAAAAAAATAAAATAAAACTGTAAATAGTTAATTACCTACCTAATATATTTAATAATAACATACCCTGTCCCCACTTATCTATCTTGGTGTGTGTTTTGTAGTTAGTTTTAATGTTTTGGTTTCAGGGAACATAACAAAAATTAAAAAAAATTAAAAAAAAAACTCTGCACTACACTTCAAAGAATATTGCAGTATTAATAACCGAACAAACTCTCTGCGTTTGATGGCCTATCTTTCTACGTGACAGTGGCGGAGTTGTGAAACATCTTCACAAAAGCCATACATCAAGAATTGAATTGAACAGATAATCAGCCTTTTAAATAGTCCTTTAATTTTTTAATTATTTTTTATGAGTTTATGTAACGAGTCGAGTGAGAGGGCCGATCGGTGGTGAACATCACGAATGCCGCTAACATTAGCAGTGCCAGAAACGGTACTAGCGAACAAATCCTGCGCCGCACTGCACTGCGATCGTCACCCTATTATTATATGGGATGTAACATTTTGTTACGAAAAGCCAGTGGTACGAAAATCCGTACATAGACTCCAAAGAAATCTTTGGAGTAACTCCAAACAGACTCCAAAGAAATCTTTGGAGTCTATGTACTATTACGGGCCCGGGATTTTAACCCAAGATTTACCTAACAATCATATTAAGGTGTAGTTTGAAAACTAAATCAGCACACATCTTAGGAAGTTAGTAAAACGGTACGTTTCGGAATGCAAGGTCAACGATCCGTTTAAATTACAACAGAATGGAAGACAATGGAATTAACGCGAGCACTCTTCCTGAATGATTAAAAGTGACCTGCATGGCTCAGTGGTAATATGTTTGCTTTATGAGGCAGATACGGGTTCGATTACCGGTCGAGTACATGGTCTGTATTTTTATTTATTTATTATTATAGATAAAATGCAGCTAACAGGCTTACTTACTCCTAGGCGCAACATTTTTATTTTAGTTACTTAAATAAAATATTTACAACAAAAATGTAAAACAGCATAAAACACAATATAGACAACACGTACATTAGTAAAAATAATTAAAATATATAGAACACCTACACACAGCTACAGAATTACACGTCTACTAACTTAACTATTTGGTATAATTATATTAACTGTATGATGAATTTGAATAACTGCTCTGAAGCCAGACAAGACACGTTTTTATAAAAATGGGCAAAGTATACTGTCGCATTTTTAGGTACGAAAACATAGATCAAAATGATATTTGCTGAACATTTTGAAAATTGATAAATCTATCAGCAAAAAAGTGGTGAATTTCGGGAGCGACCGAATTCCTTCCGTACGCGGACGAAGTCGCGGGCGACCTCTAGTTAGAAATATGCGAGCGAAACAGCGGTGCACAATATTTCGGACGTTAAACCGAAACATTTTGAATCATAAAAATTGCTTTAAGCAAAAGCATGCACTTCGCTTTTAAACACAGTCCGTAAGATAATGCAGGTACATTCGTAGGTAGGTAATGTGGTGGAAGAGTGAATGAACTTCTAAAATTAGCAGTCAACCAAGTGCGATTGAAATCTAATCTTCCGGACGTCCAAGTGGACTTCGATTGATTGTGTACTGCCCGATAAGTATGTATGCACAGGCTGATTGACCAGTCCTAAAGTCAGTTCCCTAATTATACTAATTATACAAACGTCCACTGCTGGACGAAAGCCTCCCCCTTAATGACAGCCTTATAACTCAGTTGGTAGCATGTCTGCCTTCAGAGCTGTAGGGCGTGGGTTCGATCCCCACCCAGGGCAAACATTTATGTGGCGAACAAAGATGTTTGTTCTGTGTCTGGGTGTAGTATGTATTATAAGTATGTATTTACAAAACAAAAAAGTATAATAAGTATTCTATCAGCTATGTAGTTTCCATATTACAAGCTTTGCTTAGTTTGGGGCTAGATGGCGCTGTGTGAAATTAATGCCCTACGATATTTGAATAGCCATAATTGCCATAATCCCCACGCTTGGCAGGCGATTATAGCCTTATAATAACTAAATATAAACCAGGGATGATCACTTCCTGAAGCAATCGATGCCGGCGGAGCAAATTATTCATAAAAAAAGATAATGCTTACATAAGAACGAGACAGGATTATTATACAAGCTAATGTTTTGCATGCTCGCCATATTTACGGAGGTTGTTGACTTGCGACAAAATGTATGGAACAGCAGGTTTTTTGCGATTTCAGGTTTGATGCCGTAGTAAAAGTTGTTAATGACGGTGAGTACGTCTACCTCTGTAAATATGTTGAGGATGTAAAACAACAGCTTGTACTTACACAATTTACTATTTTGGTAACGTCTTTCTAAGGTCTTCGATGTTGTGTTTTACGAAGCGTTTTCACGGCAGCATTAAACAATTTCAATGCTGCCGTGAAAACGCAACAAACGCTATCTCTATAGATAGCGTAGTTCTGTGCATGGTACCGTATAGCGTCATCATCAGCCAGAAGATGACCATTGCTGGACGAAGGCCTTAATAATAGGGTTGCCATAATCTCCACCCTTGGCAGGAGGCTTTGGGATCGCAGTAAGCTCATCGTAAACCAAGAGGACGCTGCTGCCCATCCTCCGGTGGTTCTGAATGCAGTTTTAGGACATACCCAGGTCCATACGATAACGTTTGATAGAATCAAAATTATGTATTTGCTTAAATTTTGTAATGTTCGTTATCAGCGACTGTACTATGTTGTGATAGCGGCTTGCTGGTTTTTTGGCATACCTAAATCATTAACATTAAGAGGGAATCCGGTCTGCGATTTTTCATACAAACGTATTCCCAATTTTTTCCTGAATAATAAACCTCCAAAAATGTAAAGGGTTATTTTTTTAGCGAAGGAAGGGAGGCCTTTGCCCTGCAGTGGGACAGTATAGGCTAATATAATAATAATATTTTTAGCAATTAGTTGCTGAAGTAATAAAAAAAGATTTAAATAAAAAAGAACACAACCGACTTCAACTTCGAATACCAGCAGGGCTAACATGCGCACCGCGAGAAAAAATTCTCGATTCTTAAAAACAGGACAAGGCTACGAATCTGTATAAGTTTGTCACGTTTTCGCACGACGCAAAGACACGACAAAATTTTCTCGCGGTGCGCATGTTAGCCCTGCTGGTGGTTACTTCGGTACCTGGTTCTGGGCATCTTCATATTTTCTAGTAATTTTGATTTAAAAACCAAACTACTGAACCGATTTCGATAAAGTGTATATGGGACCACCTCTGAAGTATTTACCTACCAGACAAAAAAAAACATCAAAATCAGTTCATAATAGGTGGAGTAATCGCGTAACATACATTTAAAAAAACAGTCGAATTGCGAACCTCCTTTTTCGAAGTTGGTTGAAAAAGGAAATTACAGTGACATGATCCACAGTAGACGTAGACTTAATAAAAAAAAATGCTCTAGAGGTATAATCCAGGCTTATCCAGTAAAAAAATAGGGGAATACGTTTGTATGCAGAATCACAGACCGAATCCCCTTAAAAAAAAACTAAAGCAAGGCAATTTATATGCTGACTTTTATTTGCCCTTTAAAAGGATGAATAATACAAAGACTCATTTGCATGTTAGAAACGACGCCGACGTGCCAACAGACCGTGTTTGACCTATTGCACTACACTAGACATTCAAAACGTCAGTATTCCAAATCCGTTCGCTTGTTGTCAATACTAAAGGTTATGTATATAATTAGCAAACAGAGGTATTTAGGTGGGAATTTAGGCGTGTTTTCCCGCTAATTTTGGGCTGGATCGACGAACCATTTTAATTAAAATGTTCCTTTTATTGGCCGAGCGAGCGAAGTTTTTGCAATAACTGGCGAAATAGGGAAAATGCATGTGTTTTTTATTGACTTTCAAAAAAAGCTGACTGGCAACAAAACAAATCATCGAAAGTAAATTTTTATATGTGCACTAATAACGAAGTTATAACCATTTTAGTTTTATGTTAGACAGGGAGGGCACTAGTAGGATTATGACGTTTGACGTCATAAACCTACTAGTGCCCTGTTCACGATTCCAAATAAATTCTATACTACCGCGCACGTGTTTTGCTAGAAAGGGACATATGTATGGACATAGGTATGTCCTAAAACTGTATCCAGAACAACCAGAGGACGGGCAGCAGCGTCCTCTCAGTAAACGGTGGTAACCATTCTGCGATCCCCAAGCCGCCTGCCAAGCGTGGGGATTATGGCAACACCTCCCTTTAAGGGAGAGGCCTTCGTCCAGCAGTGGACGTCTTCCGGCTCTTTATGTGTGTGTGTGTGTGATACGCTCTCAAATATTTTGAACGCTTATATTTCATAACTCTACCAGCGGATTTCAATTATTTTTTCGACGTAACCATCAGATTCAGTTAAACTCTCCATTTATCCTTTTTTAATAATTGAAACACGTGCATATTCCCTATTATTTTTCTTCTGCCCTGATGATTGGATGTTGGTATTCGTGTACAGGGGCCGTACCGTGAACTGCTTATAGCGGGACCGAATAGGTTCAGCTGCCGACACTGCGCGACCGCGAACCTTATTGCGAGGAGATAAAATTCACAGTCGCGCAGCGTCGGCAGCTGAGCGTATTCGGTCCCGCTATAAGCAGTTCACGGTACGGCCCCAGGTCGATTTTTATTCTAATCTTGACAAATCCTGGTACACAGGCTCTACAATTTCATATATTTTTTGGCGCCGGCTATAATAGGCTAGATGACTGGGTTTTTTTTATTGTCCTATTAAGATGTGGCCCATAAATATAACTGATTAATGAAAAGAAAATGAAAATCTGATCAAAAATAAGCAACTTATAAGCATTTTAATATCATGCTAGACAGAGAGAAGAAACAGCAAATCGTTACGTCACTTCTCTGTACGCCATATAAATTATTTTGTGACAAGTAAGGCGTGCCGTCAATTTTTGTTTTGTGGGAAAGGGACAGAGTTGTCTTTAACAAAAACTTTTAACGCTCATATATCAGAACATTATTAACCTTCATATAATATTCATCATTAATATATATTTCTTCAATAAACATATTACATTTACTTAAATTCTTCATCAAAGCTATTGGTTTCAACGATATAAACATCAGTCATCTACCCTATTGGTTGAAGGGGTAATTCCATCAAAAAAGGGTGGAAGTTTGCAGAGGCGCCATTTCCCTCCGATTTTGATAATATTTTGCAGAAAAAAGTCAGTAGTCGTCAGCTATAAAACGTCCACTGCTGGACGAAGGCCTCCCCCTTAATAGAGACCCTTCGTCCACTTTTCACTTGTGTGTGTCTTGCATTATTGAATCGAAACGACGCAACGAAGCAATGTTTTCAATGTCACTTTAGTGTAGCCACTTCCATTAAAACTAGGTAACAAGATATGACGTAAGCCTTAATATATTTAAGGTTCAAAATTAGAGAATGACTCACTGTAATGAGCCTTTTCGACAAGTGGCTCCACATTGTAGACGCGCAGGCCGGTCTTCAAGCAACAAGTGAAGCAGCCTGAAACAAATAGTAACAGATTTTTTTTAAACCACCTATAGGTACTCTGCTTTGATTAATTATATGTCTAGATAGACTGATGGATCCTGAACGCGTTGAAAAAAATAGCGGTTAACTGTTAGCCTCTTATGCACGCACACTATTACAACGACAATGGTGCAACGCGAGTGTAAGACATGGCTGTCACGCACACTAGTATAATAATGTTGGCCTGTAATTTTTCGTTCATAAACAGTACAAGACTCTATCTAGACATATTATTTATCAAAGGTACTCTGTTCGTTGAGAATGTCTAATTAGGGCGCTCTCTCTTGCACAATTGTATGTAAGTGACAAGGACGGTACTAGCTATGACGGTAATAACTATGTAGTTATGTTACCAGCCCAAGCAGGTAGATGCCTCGCGCGACATACCCAATTTTTTGTTAACACCATGTGCTGGGAGCCACATGAAGAGCTTCAACCCCTCAGCTATTTTAAGTAGGTTAACATTTTTATTTGTATCGTAGTTTAATATTTTGACGGCATTAAGTAAGCTCATGCTTTTCTTAGCAGACCTCAAATCGGTTTTTATTTAAATTAAAATTTAAGGCCAGGTATTCCACGTTTCAAGCACATTTTTTTATGAGATCAATCATTAGTCTAAAGCTGTATCAGGTAGGGTCACATTTAGCGGAGCAATAATATGGCGGTTACGCAGATTCGTGCGTGTCAAACTACGATTTTTGAAGATTTTCTCAGATTACTTGAAAAGTATAGAAATTAATAACTTTTGAACCACAGCATGCTCTCCAAAATACTATTAACTTATAATACATTTTTTTTTTTATGTGACTATGTGCTGTAATTAGGACATAAAACTGAATATGGTTTAAAAATAGACACTGTTTCGGTATTTTTTTCTATCGAGGAAAGTATAATCAATCGTGTTTTCATCCACAGAAGTCACTAAGACGGATATCCTTCTGTAACATTTTGGATTTTTGGGCTTTAAATATAGTAATTTGACTAAATAAATTTGATTTTGCGAGGGGTAAATTTGGTAAATACAAGCCTTAAGAAGCCGCGCCATCACGACGCTCCCTGAATCTTGACTATGTTCGTTATCTGCGACCAATGACGTGCAAGTCCCTGATTTCCCTATTAGACATTTTCAGCGAACAGAGTATTTTATTCGGGAAACTAACAGCGTCAAAAAACATAATTACTAAACATTTAGAAACTATGCGCCATTTAAGAGTTTCCGCATATTGTATATAGTAAGTATATTTCTGGCTTGGTGACAAACCCGTTACAACAATGTTATTTTTGGTGTGCACAATAAAGTGTTTCTATACAATACAATACATCTTTATTGTACACCAACAGTAAAAGATCTTAAAAAATAAAAAAATTACAGACATCGGCAGTACAAGGGCGGCCTTATCACCTTAAGCGATTTCTTCCAGGCAACCTTTGGATGGACAGAACAAATAAATTTAGTATTAGGTCGGTAGTATTCTATCTATCTATCTAACAATATTCTAGTCTAGAATGGGACAGGGTAACCTAGAATGCCCTTGTTTACTCATCTGCCTTTGCAAGGGACAAATTATTTTTCTCCCATGTAGAAATATTATAAAGAACGAAGAAATAAATATAGTTTATTTTGTAACATAAGTTCAGTAAGATACACAATGTGTTAAAAAAGGTTGAACAATACTGAAGGGTATGTATGTATTCATCATCATGAACAACTTTTAATGTGGGCACAACTTTGAAATCGCGAAAAAAAAACGGCTACTCCATACAAAAAGTTCATTGATTTTGGACAAAATGTATGGAACAGCTGATATGTTTTTCGCGATTTCCAGATTGGGCCCATAGTAAAAGTTGTTCATAATGGTTAGTACATACATACTTTTCAGTATTGTTGAACCTTTTTGTTACACATTGTATATTATAAATAAATAAATATTGGGGGACATTTTACACACAGCACCATCTAGCCCCATACTAAGCAAAGCTTGTATTATGGAAACCAAATAGCGGATAGAATTTTTTTTTTTTTTCGGAAATACACATACTACACTAAGACACAGAACCACACGGTGACGGTGTGTTTGTCACATAAATGTTTGCCCTGGGTGGGGATCGAACCCACGCCCTACAGCTCTGAAGGCAGACGTGCTACCAACTGAGCTATAAGGCTGTTATATATTATTATTTATTATTAGCATTATATATCCATCCTACTAATATTATAAACGCGAAATTTTTTATGTATTGATGTTTGTTACTCTTTCACGCTGATACAACTTAACGGATTCAGATGAAATTTGGTGTAGAGGTAGCGTATACCTTGAAATAAAACATAGGCTTCTTTTTATACCAAGAATCGCGGGTGACACCGCGGGGTGCAGCTTGTAACTAATAAAGCTAGAATATACAGTTCTATGAGTATTTAATAAAATTAAGTTAATTAGTTAATTAATTAAATTAATTATTATTTAATTAATTAATTAATAAATATTTATTATTTATTAAAATATTTATTAAATTAATAATTTTAAGGTGTATTAAGAGCATATTATATTATGACATTCCTAGTGATTCCTAGTTATTATGAACTTTCTCATATCTGTCAGCCACTAGGCCGAAATGTTTTATGCCAACTGGGAATAAACACAAAAAGAGACAGATCAAACATAAAGAAGGGAAAGGAGGGGTGGAGGGGAGGCGGGGATCTATACAACCTGGATAAGTTGTTGTCTATCGCAGTGTACGAACCAGACGAACGTAACTACCAAAAACTTGAAAATATTTTTTTTTCATAAATGGGTACTAAATGTGGTCCTGCGCAATGTGCCAAAACGACGTAACTGTACAGTAAATATTTCACTAATTCAATAATAATGTAATGGTATATATTTCTCATTGAACTAGAAGAACGTAACTTGAGCACCAGTACAAAAAAAGTTTTAAATTAGTTGATAATAGGTATAATGCAAAAAGAACATATAGGCAAAAGTATATACCAAATAACTGCCCAAATAACGTATTATTTAATCCAATAAAATATTTTTTTTGTAAACCAGTTAAGAATAAGTAAGAGCCGAAGTAACGTATGTCAACAAATTTTTGAAAATATGTATATAATTTCTATAATAAGTGCAAATATAACATAGTATGTAGTATTTTTATGCTTAATTTTATTCTCGAATAGTATGGGTTAATTCTGTATACTTTTTTCATTACCCAATGTATATTATCTTTTACAATAAAACTCTTCAAAGTTCAAAGAAGTGAAATTTGCATGTTTTTAAGCTCTCCTGTAAGATTGAAAAAATGTAGATACGTTTATCTGGATCTTAGACCTCGCTACACTTATAGCTATGCCCTCTATTTTAATGGGGAGAGTTCAGGTACGATACTGCTAGTAGGATAATTCTAAAATGCCAAGAATTTTATAAAGCCATGATAATTAGCTTTGCTTTTATTTCACAAATCTGCTAACATTACATAGATTTGACACTTCCTTTATTATTTAAACAGCACTTCAAATGTTATTAATAATTCAATACTGATTCATGATATAGCACATTTTTTACAAAGACATGCTTTATTAGTTAAGTTTACGTTTAGACTAAATAAATATTTCATGTTTCTAGCAAGAATAGCTGAGGTGAAGAACTCTTTACCAGCATCTGTTTTTCCTAAATAATACAATCCTGGTTGTTGATAAAAAAAAAACTTCTTAGAGAAGCTCTATCTGCTCTATCTTCGATCACATCATTGCTTACATGTTCAGCTTTTTTAATAGTCCACTTCCTGGACAGCTTACCCAAGAAGGGCGAGAATATTTTATAAGCCTATATTCCTGTGAGCATGTCATTTTAAAGCTGTCTTAATTCCTACCTTTAGCAACATAAACTGCCAAACACGAAAATTAAGTAGTATAACAATGAAAATTGCGTTTTACATTACAAGTATATAATATGTACACAGAAGCTTGTTCGAACAATAGTCTCTAAATCACGTAGAATACTAAATGCGTTGGTAACATACTAAAAATATTTACAACACGTGGAGTGAAGCACGCATGGCGTAGTGTTTATGGAAACACTACTACGTTTGAGACAACTTACAGATATCATAACTTATAGCTACTCCATCCTATGAGCTAACAATGGTCAGAAATCACGGTCTTATGCGCAGAACTGAACAGAATCATGATTAATACATCTTCCCAGAACAAAGAACACAGGTTGACGAACTAGGAAGTGCAACAAACCTTGGTCCTGGTTAAATCCCAGGCTTGTGATCCCGCTGCTTCTCCGCCGCGCCATTTTTCACTAACAAATTTATCATAAACATTTAGTTAACTTTTTATCAGTTGTCTCAGAGGACATTTTCACACGAATAATTTTAATACGCACATTTATTTGTACATGTTCCCTGTGTATGATACACAGCTGATTTGATTTGATTTTTGATGTTGATGACAAACGAAATGACATATATGACAGTATCGATCGAATTGACAGCAGACAGCTGGTGTTGCTGCAAAGAAAAATAGTAAGTGCTGCCGCAAATCTTAACGTTTTCTACCTATTTGGTAGAAAATTCAAAATAAATATGATAAGATTTTGACCGGACTGACGTTAAAACTGTCAAGTTAGACATTAGAAAAAATGCAAAACTTCAAAAATGTTTTTATCTTCCCTCATTGAAGAAATTATCCAACAACTTAAATTTTTGGCTTCAAAAGCTTTTCTAAATTATGTAGGGTGTCAACTAGCAAGATTAGTAATAGTAAATCTAAAAAATATTAACGTTATTTAAATAAAGTAATAAACAAAGTACAAGCAGAGAAATAGTGTGACAAGAAAAAACATCAGCTATTTCATATCGTAGAAAGCATGGGTTTCAATACGACAACTACAAATGATTTTGGGTGGCCTTTTCCAAAGCCCATAGTGGGGAAGTATGTGTCTCAAAGAATTATGCTTATTTCTCCCACAATTTTTTTTATAGCAACACACCTGAGATAATGTTATAATCGTTGATGAAAATCTGCATCTTGCACTATTGTTTAACAACAGGCGCATTGACTGCCTTGAGAGTATAAAGTTGGCCGATACTCTAGGCTAGGCCCGCCGTAAAGATGATAGTAAAGGTTGCCGTAGATAGACTCATGCCGCACCGTTGATTTTTCCAGGCCATGCGAGCCTCCCAGCCCGAACACCGCGCCGCCTCGTCGGCCGGCTCCCGTAGCGGCGTACTGTCACTGTGATGTTCACTCATACTCCCCGAGAGTGGAACAGTACAAGCAGCTATTGGAGAAAGAACAGAAGCTGTGTCAGGATTATGAGACTTTGAAGAAACAGGTAAGATAAGTAGGATTAGGAAAGACGTTAGACCGACGTTAGACTGACGTTAGTCGAAAGACAATATTAAGTGAGCAACATCGTACCTACAGGCTGAGTGGCCAGTCAGATTTTAATGCACTTATCCTACTTTTAGAAACGTAAAAAGCACAACTGTCACATAACTAATATAAGGGTTGGGTAAATGGGTAACATCTAAAACTGCACACAGAACCACAGGGTCAGGCAGCAGTGTCCTCTCGGTTAGTGATGGTGAGCATCCTGCGATCCCAAGTCGTCTGCCAAACGTGAGGATTATGGTTTATAGCTTCATCAATTAGATGTCTGTAAGTCCGTCTGGCTGATGTAAGGGTCTCGTCGAAACAAAATAAAAGAGTCCAAACCGAGATATTCGAGAGGTTTACTGTCAGCCATCCCAAAGCGCCACTGTTCGTCTTACGGCTCCATCATGAGCTTGTCAACACGGTATTATGTATTGGACGCGTTCATCATCATCGTTATCAGCCCAGAGACGTCCACTGCTGAACGAAGGCCTCCCCAGAATAGATTGGACTACACCTATCAATACGATCATAATTATTTAACTCTATTTTTGGTGGAATAAAATTCATTTCATTTCATTTCATTTCATTTCATTTCATTTCATTTCATTTCATTTCATTTCATTTCATTTCCCCTTTAGACCGCAACACTGTACGACAACCTGCCATATGCATCCACCGGTTGCCCACGAATTTAACAATGTCGTCGGTCCACCTAGTGGGAGGCTTTCCTACGCTGCGTCTTCCGGTTCTTGGTCGCCACTCAAGAACCTTTCTTTCCCATCGGTTATCAGTATTGGACACGTTCAAACAAAACAAATGACCCCAAACCTGCAGGCTAATCATGTAATTGTTCGGGATCGCGATTCGGATCGCGACTTGTCATAATTGTCAATGGCCACTGTCACAGCTTCACGGTATCACGGAGGGATTTCTCTCGCTATCGTTAACGAACGAATGCATTGATTTCCTAACTAAGTTAAGCAAATCCGTCGGCGTTTCGTCCTGCCCTGCAGGTGAAATGAGTTTTGGCGGGACTGTGACAAGTGACATTTATGACAAATCGCGATCCCGAACAGTTACAGGATTAGCCTGCTGACGGGCTTACTATTTTCCATCGAGGAGCTCCACTGTCAACTATCCACCGCCTGCTCGATAGTTTAGTGGACTTTTTGATGGAAGCTCCACCAGATTTAAGTTGATGATGGTGGTGGTGGAGCCTCCGTGTTCTGATCAGTTCTCAGTCAGTTGTATTGTCACCGGAATTCCATTTACCTATATGCGTAGGACGATATACCTTTCTGCAAAGTTTCAAATCGACAGTTTTGACAACCTTATTAGGAGTAGAGTAAAATCGAATTCCAAGATTGTATAAAATATCTGTTTAGTTTTTTAGTTAGAGCTAATAAAAAGTTAGTTATCAGACTCATTACGTCAATCCTGATCTCAGACTCAATAAGCCACGCGAAGGCCGTCTGATTTGGTTGTGCGCGAGCCTTGAGTACTTCAGTATAAAATCGACACTCCTATTTTGCGAAAGGTACATTGTGCGAATCGGGCATTTTACGAAAGGGACATTGTGTGAAAGGGACGTTTTGCGTGCAGTAGACATTTTAGGAAAGGAATTCTGCGGCGGAGCCACATAGCGTACAAATTAGCTTTGACTGAATATGAGATGGTTGTACTTATAAATATATAAGGCCTTACTTAAAAACGCCTCTCAAAACTTAGTCACTGCTTAAACTTCTCTGTCTTGTTCTTGCACGTGACACTTCACGTCAGAGAGAAGTTGACAGAACATCTTAAGCAGTGATTAACGGTTGAGAAGTTTTTTTAAGTAAGACTGATATTGTGGTGCGACTTTGTTTAAAGACGCGTTTTGTGGGAGTCATTTGTACGTAGTGCTATTATGTTGTCTGTGAAAATATTTATTTATAAGTGGTAGAATCTTTATAGAGGCGCCTGAACCAAAAAAAATACGTCTACCCTCTTTTCAGATGATAGACGTTACCAACGATATCTTAGACCACCCCTGCGATGACCTCGACGGCAAAATGATCACCATGTACCAAGCCACTTACAAAAAAAGATGTTAGTTACTGTTCCGTGCCAGTTCCGTTTTGCTTAGTTATTGACATCGCACGTTGTGCATTCTACCAGTGTCAGGTTTATGAATTTTCAAGTTTTAATAGCATAATCAAGTCAAATATGTCTTGAAATCACAGTAAGTCACAGGAAATTAGTCATAGTCGAGTCCAAGTCATGCCCTAGTAAAGTTGTGGCGACTTTACTATGAGCTTCTACGGACTTTTGAAAACAACACGAAAAATGTTTCACCACATATAACAATGATATTAACATATAATTAAGAAAGAAGAACTACTTTTTTTTATATTGCCTGTCAGAAAATCGCCTTACTCCGTACATAACGACAGAGAAAGGGAGCACCTCCAATTCTGAATCCAATCGGAAAAATTTTCTTATCGGAAACTACGCTATCTCCATCTTTCATTTCGGAAACAACGCTATCTCCGTCACCTGTATGAAGAAGATGGAGACAGAGTAGTTTTCGAATCGTGTCCTATTCGATTGGGTTCAGAAAATGTATCAGTTTCGATTGGGTTCAGATAACGGGGTGGAGTGGACACTATTATCGCTTTTATACTTAATGCGATGTTACTAAGATGAATACTGTCATAAAATCCAAGAGCGTATTAGAATGCAACTAAAAATACAGGGTTATAGGTATGAAAAAGAACATTGCACTTCGCAAAGAATCAAACACTAATCTTCGTCCTGTGCTAAACCATGTGCAATTAAGACACTAACATAAATGTTTTATATTATAAGTACATTATAAAAAAGTGTAATAATAATGCGACGCCCTTACAGGGTATGTACTTAGTATAGTCCTACTTTTGTTTTTTCATTATGTAGATTCTATTGCTTTGTACATGTGCATTTTAACTGTTCTAGAAAAAATCGATTCACCCTAGGTCGCTCGGCAATATTAATAAGCAGAGTTTTTTTCGCGAATTTTATTTTTGGCTTGGCACCATAGTAAAAGATGTTTACAACGATGAGTACAATAATGAACTACTTCCTTCGTTTAAGTATTAAATACCAATCCGCGTGACCCTACGTACTACGTACGTCCATAGAAGAAATTCAATTTAGTGAATCCACCAACCCGCAACTGGGCCAGCGTGGCGGATACACAATTTCCTTCAAGGGTAGGCCAATGTCCATTAGCGGACTATAAAAAGGCTAGGGCCTCATTTTTGAATCTTTCGCATGAGTTTTCATACAAAAAATATAGTAATTGAATTTCGAACGAAAACTCGTGCGAATACTTCTTTAATCGATAAAAAAATTAGGCCCCTGATTATGCAATGCATTGTAATTATGCATTGAATAACCAACATCCAAACATCCGGAATAAAAACCAATAAGTACAACGTACAGGGACTTATTATTTTAATCCTTCTCTTCGTTTCACAAGTCAAACCAGCCCCCGTTTTCTAAACCCAAATCGAATCCGACATGAATCCGATTCGATTCGAAAACAACTAACACCATCACCGTCTTCTGCATTATGAGTGACGGAGACAGAAAGTGTAGTTTCCAAGTGGAAACCTTACCGGTCGGGCTTAGAATACCCACTCTGTTTCTCTACCAAGTCATTTTATGCTTCATACAAAAACGTTCGAACCTCGTCCATAGATCTAGTAAAAATTGTAGATTACTCACCTATATAGGGAGCAAAAGTAAAGAATGTCTCGGATCTCTCGATAAACATGAGATCTAAGGCTTCTTTACTTGCTCCCGAGGTGTGTGTATACGATTTTACGTGCCGCTGCGGGGAGGAAGTGGTTCCTTTCGCTCCGTTTTCGAGCTAAAGTAACCACTTTAAGTAACCACTTTAGCCTCGCAGGCACGTAAAAGGTTTCTTTAAACTAGATCTATTACTTAGTTTGATATATTTTCAGCATTCCCCGTATCCGACTACCGAACTATCATAGCAGCCTCCCAATCGTCCGCACCTATACCCATGGAAAGCAATCGACTAGGCGTGCTGCGCTGCTATAAAGACCCCACACACTTCACTGGGAAACCGCCGACGGTCAGGCCTACCATCCATCCTCCAGGTCAGTGACGTTAGGCTACTAGCTTAGGTCACTTGCAACTCAGGGACAATGGACCTACTTAGGTTATGTATCTATACTTTCACTCTGGAGTTCCAAAACTTGTATTTTTTGAATCCAGATTTTCATTGTTAGACGACGGCCTCCCCTTTATTGAGGGGCGATAAAGTTGCCATAATCCCCACGACAGGCGGCGGCGGCTTGGGCAGGGCAGAATACTCCACCATCTTAAACCGAGAGGACGCTGCTGCCCGTCTTCTGGTGGTTCTTTGAGTATTGATAAATAATAGGAAGAAAAACCTAATTTTGTCTCCCCAGTTTTGTAATCAAGCTAAAGCTATAATGGCAAAAAATAGGTAAAAAATATTGTTCAAATTAAATCCAAGAAGTAGTAGGTAAGAGTCGCGATTTTTTTTTCAATACTTACGTTGAAGTGACTAGTCGAACAAGACTTTCACCTGGTGGTAAGCGTCACGCCTGCCACTAACAGTAGCAGTCCAGAATTGTGAACTTGCGAACACAATCCTGCGCGCCGCACTGCACTGCGCTCGTCACCCTGAGGTGATCTCTTCATACCCAGCAATTGTTTTTGTTAGGTTGGTCGCAGTCCAATCAACTTTGGGAACCACTGCTCTTATCAATGTTTTCTTTAAAATAAATAAGTAAATGCCACAGACATACATGTAACTCATTGGTAAATGGCTAAATATAGTTTGTTTTTTCATGACTTTCAAGAGGCAGTGAGTCCCGAATTTGGAAGTTTTTGTCAGATGGGTCGGAATCCAGCTTTAACCAACGTTTTCTGTTTGTAGGAGAAATCCACACCGGCGTGTCTCCCGCGTCCGTACAGACGTGGTTCGCAGACTTCCCTGGGCGCACAGAATATATGGACACATACAGTTCGTCTGCGAAGGCTTGTTTGCGCTCCATGCAGCGATTCAAGGAGCCCATGCCGTCTACCAGGCGACGCGCTGACGACACCTGTGTCTAGAGCTACATCAATAAACTTGGAAGATATTGGAGTGTTTTACTTTGTTTATAAATAAGCGCAGAGTAGGTATACGAAGGTAAAGTTTGGCAAGAAGGAGTAGGGATAGGGTTAATAGGGCTCTAGCTAGTCCTGAATTTAAGGTAGGGCAGCTTAACTAACCAAAGCCGAACCGCTTCCCAATGCGTTTCCGCTACTTTTCCTGTCTGACAGCGGCTGACTAAAGATCGTGGTCCGGCCAAGCGTAACTAAAGTTCATCGAAATCATAGACAAACTGCTCATCGCCATAGACATCGCACGTTTATGAAAGTTTAGGTACCTATGCTTGGCCGGACCACGATCGTTAGTCGGCCGCTGTCAGAGATGAAGAGTAGCGGAAATGCATGGGAAGTGGTCCAGCTTTGGTTAGCTGAATCGGGGCCCAGTTGTGAAAGGTAGGGCGCTTCACAGCACTTTGACTGTACTTTGTGTTCTTCATCTTATTGTTAAATGAAGTCGTCCTCCTCTCTTCGACTTACTATTGCTGCGCCGGACAGGGTCCATATGAAACTTCTTTTTGACAATATCTGTGTACACTATGGAAGCAATAAATATCTGAATCTGCTTATTTAAGGGAGGGCATTGGTATTTTAAGATAAGGCATTGCCCCTCAATGTAATAAAGTACGTCGGCGGAAGATGATTGGATGAATTTACGCTGCCGACTGGTAGTGGGTTTGAGCATTTGGATTGTCTCTAGACTTTCATCGGTCTGGATACAATCTTTTGTTTTTGTTGTGTAGTAGGCTAAGTAGTCATTGTAGTTTGTTGTAGTTAATAAAGGCTTATGCCTATTAAAAAAAAATTACCAGTGACGTAATGGGGATCCATACTGCGTTTTTCCGCTAGGTGCCGCATCGTCGAAGCGGCCATAGTCAACTGTCAATCTCTTAAGACGAAATTACAAAAATTGTAATTGATTACATTTTTGTAATTAATTACAAAATTTGTAAATGGTTGAAAACGACTTCTCACTAGTAGGGCTTATTATTCAATTGACGAATTTTGAAAAGATTATAATACGAACTAATAATTGTTTTTTTTTTACAATTTCAATTTATTTTTATCATTTACGAAACGTTATTAATTTATTATTACTAGTATTATTGACACAATTTATTATTAATTTATGACGAACCTCCTAAAATACCTCTATTTAATAGGCGTCTTATTGTTAAATGAAGTCGTCCTCCTCTCTTCTACTATTGCTGCGCCCGACAATCCATATGAAACTTCTTTTGACAATATCTGTGTACACTATGGAAGCAATAAATATCTGAATCTGAACATTTTGTTGTTTTTCGTTTTTGCAAATACTATTTTAAAGACTCGGATTACTAAGGAGAATCTGCATGTACTAGTTTTTTACAGCACTCCTTGCCATGCTAATTAAATCTGTGTCAAAAATAAACAAACTAGTGGATTAACAAGAAAACTTGATTTTGCCACATCTGGACCGCCGCTGGCGCCATCTGCGAAATTTTTTGCGTGTGGAACCTCATTATCGTGGACCTGGGTATGTCCAGAACCACTGGAGGACGGGTAGCAGCGTCCTCGGTGAACGGTGGTGAGCCTACTGCGATCCCCAAGCCGCATGCCTCGCGTGGGGATTATGGCTAACCTCCCATATTAAGGCAGAGGCCTTCATCCGACAGTGGACGTTTTCTGGCTGTTAATGTTGTAATTATTGTCAGAAGAGGAAAAAAGTGTCCGTTTCGTAAAAAAGTAGCTTTCATCAGTACGAGTACAATAAACTATGCGTGGTTGATTCAGGCGTTACTATGCGGAAGTCCATTGTTATTAATAAATACTTTCAGGTTTAATTGACTTTTTGTTTCAGGTGTAATATTTTTTTTTGTGTCAGGTTAGGTTCAATTTCAATTTACGTTCATAATTACAGATTAGATTTTAGTTTGTCCCTTCATCCTATAAGTACTCGAAACGATATTACAGCGGAAAAACACTAGAAATTATGAAAACTACGCATTAAGTTTATTATAATTATGTTTATACTACCTACGTAGTTCACTATGTCGGTATTCGTGGTATTTATATCAGTAACAAAGGAAGCTCAGTGTAAAATTTGTAAATGAAGCAATTCTTTGTTCGTAGCATTTAATCACTTGTTCTTTGTCGCAACGCAACGTAGATTGATCTTTATAATAAACGGGTCAAGTCTACGCATAGGTATATTTTATTTATGTATACATACAAACATAATCTACTTTTTTTAATGGACTGGAGTGACGAGACGAGTGCGACGTTCGCCTGGTGGTAAGTATCACGCCTGCCCTTAGAGCAGTGCCGGAAAATCCTGCGCTGCACCACGGGGGTGTCACTCCGCAGTTGGTATGTTCGGCCGGCGCTCCGTCCGGAAGGACATTGCAAGGCAGAAGTCAGTGGCCGCCCGCACGCTAGCCTCGTCGCACGTAACTAAGCATACGTGATAGAAAGAGAGCGGTATATCTAGGTGAATATAGCGAGCGGTATCCAGCGTTGTGCGAGTTGAATTGCTACTTTATTGCCTAGTTGATAGAGTCCTTATTTATTTCAATTCCTTTGCGGAGTGAACTTTCTGTACGTAGTACTATTATTCATTCTGTGGCCGCACTGCACTGCGCTCGTCACCCTGAGATATTAGATGGCAAATCTCTTCATACCCAGTAATTTAAAGGCTTAGGACATATACGCTTGTGACCTATATAAGAAGTAGGGTTTTCGCTTTTCTGTGAGTGGCCTAGTAATACTAATTTCCCATACTTCCTTGTATGAACTAGTCTAAAATGTCATAATGCCGTTAGTTTATATTTTACTAGCTGCGCCCGCGGTTTCACCCGCGATTCTTGGGATAAAAAGTAGCCTATGTTGTATTCTAAGGTATAAGCTACCTCTATACCAAATTTCATCTTAATCCGTTCATCTGTTTCAGCGTGAAAGAGTAACAAACATCCATACATCCATACAAACTTTCGCGTTTATAATATTAGCAGGATTATGAAAACTGCCGTGTTTCGATTTCATTTTTGTTTGATTGTTTTAAAACGATTGTGTTCCCGTATAAATAAAACAAAAATGTAGTTTATATTTTAGTTCCTAACATTTTAGAACTAAATGCGTTAGTGACACTGGCGTCCCTATTAGTTTATACTATTTTTGTAGTGGTAGGACTCTATTGCAGAGTCCGCCTGGAGAAGTATTCAACCGCCAAGCAGTAGTGTGCAAGGATTACTGTGTTTCGGTTTGAAGGGCAATGCTACCAATGTTACCATCTAATATCTCAGGGTGACGAGCGCAGTGCAGTGCGGCGCAGGATTGTGTTCGCAAGTTCACAATTCTGGCACTGCTACTGTTAGTGGCAGGCGTGACGCTTACCATCAGGTGAAAGTCTTGCTCGTCTCGTCACTTAACAGTATTTAAAAAAAAAACTCTCTTTTGCCAAGCAATAATTACCTACGTAGTTGTGGATATACGCAAAACCCTTGGAGGATCAAAGCTCTTACTCGCAACTGAAAGTTCTGAATAAAATAAAATTTTAAAATTGGGAACCCCGACTGAAATAAAATTATGCGAAAGAAACGAGAAGTGAACTTAAAAATAAATATTTAATATCCCAATTCCCTCATACAGGGTTACTGGTAATTAGCCAACAACCTATTCGGATCAGCTTCTGTATAACAACAAACAACTTTTGTTGTAGACTTTTGCGACAGAATAAATTTGTAGTTCACATCAAAGTACAAACTGAGACCTCGCGACTCCCATATCTTCCAATTTTGCTCATATTCAAACTTGATAGTTGTATTTGTACGAAATTGCTAACAAAATTTCATAAAGATCGAACAAGTTATCTTCGAACAAATATAGGTACGAGTACAAACACCAATCTGTCCAGTAGGGTTTGAGACCTTCGCTTCGCTTCGGTCAATCAGCTAGGAGTGCTACGAGGTTTCTACGAGGTTCTTGGCTATTTACTAATAACCCTGTATAAATAATAGCTATATTATTTAAAACTATAAATACGTAGTAATTATAAAACTGTATCTAGAGTAGTCTTCTGAAACTTTTCTTGCATTTGTTGTTTTTTTTTCAATTGGAAGGCTCACTGTTGGTTGGCTAGCAATCTCCATTTTTGAGGGTAGTATTACATATCCGGTCACGTGATTCGTTACAATTATGGCACATAACAGCAACATCACCTGAAAAAAAATTGTTTTTCATGATTTTTTTACTTCTTGGCACTGTAACGCCTCTATGGATTTGGGTGAAATCCGAAATGGAGACAGCTTGTACTATCCATCTTATACTTATAACCTCTTTTATACCTATTTCAGTTAAAAAGTGTTATTTCTATCGAATTACGAATAGAACACTTTTAAACTAAAATTGGTTTAAAATACGTATTAGACAATAGACAATAGTTCATTCGTGGCAAAAGTATAAACAAAACAGAAGTTACACAGAACACGGAAAAGACGATTAGTTTTTTAAAATTATTATTTTTATTTATTGGCTGCCATCTCGTCTGACGATAAACGAAGATGCAGTCTACGATGGAGCACGCTTGCCTAGAAGAAACCGATTCACTCGCGACTTGAAGACACCTAGATTATAATTATCGGGAATTGATCGGGGATTGATTAGTGTTTTTTTTAATGTATAATACGGTATAATATGTACCTATACCTCGGAATTAATACGTACAGAGTTACGCGTATAAGAGTAAACTAGCCGCTCACATCTCCCACAAAACACACACACGGCACACGATATTAAAAAAGGTCATTGAAGTCAGCGTTGTGAACAACCTTTTCTAAATCAAATCCAATCATTCATGAATTCCATTCCTTACCATTTCCAATCATTAATTTTTTAACAATAATACTTTTTTCATTTTCATTTCATTATCATCTGCCAATCAGCCTGTTTACCTACCTACCTATTCAATGGAAAACTCAATTTAACCCTGCCGGGTGGTAAGGACACAAACAAATGTATAAATACTTAATTAAAATGAAATTACTTGAGTCTATCTTTATACACCAACTAGAGGTCGTCCGCGACTTTGACCGCGTACGGAAGAAATTCGGCCCGCACCCAAAATTCACCACTTTTTCAAGCAATCATCCCGAGCATTTTTTTTACGCTCCAAACTCAACCAACTCTATAACTACCGATTCTACCGACTCTACCGACTCCCCCCAACCCCCTCAACCCCCCAACCCCCTCCCCCCCTTAAAACGTCCCTGTCAAAAAAAATTTTGAATCAGCATTTTTTATTTTAAATGAACTATCCAATACCAAATTTTCGTGACTAAAAGTACAAAAATAAAGGACTTTCATACAAACGTTTCCCCCCTTTTCCCCCCCTTAGGGATCGAATTTCGAAAAATCCTTTCTTAGTACCAACCCTACGCATCGAGACGAATACACCCTCAAAATTTCAAGGACTCAGGACAGAGCCTTTTATATACCGGCTGTTAGTTTTAACACCGTTATCCTTCTAGGATTTCATTGTACTCATCATTATGAAAAATTATTACTATGAGGCCAAACCTGAAATAGCAACAAAAAAACCTGCTATTCCATACACTTTGTTCAAGTTCAATAAAAAAATTGTATGGAACAACTGATTTCTTTTCGCAATTTCACGGTTGGCCCCATAGTAAAAGTTGTTCATAATGATGAGTACAATGATTTCCTAGAAGCATAACGGTGTTCAAACTAACAGCCGGTATATTGATTAATCATTTTGGTTAAAAAAATCGTAAAGTTAATGCGATACTTTTATCTATCGGGATATTATGTAGGTAAGTATCATATAGATGTTAAACTACGAACCTCAAATATAGCTTTAAGCAGACTTGTCTTCAGCTCTACATGTTAGAATGAGACAGACAGATTTCCGCTTCATTCACTCCTATATTCGACATTAGTTCAGAAGGTAGATGTTTAGATACATCAGATTCATTTTAATGTTTGATAATATTACGAATGTAAGTATACAACCGGTTTTGACTATTATTATACTGTTAGGTATATTTTTTATTCGTTTCACGATGGTTTCACATGATGGTTATAGCTGGCTGGTGATCTTGAACTTGACTTGTTGAATATATTCTTGAAATCGAGAAAAAAAATTAGAGACCGTTTAAACTATCTATAGGTATGCTATCTATAGAAACTTTAAACGGTCTCTTATATCGATTAATTATTATTTTAATATTAGTTTAGTTTTACTTAGGTAGTTAATTTAATTAGAGATGAGTTTCTTAAATTAAATAAAACCTCTTCATAATAAAAATAAAATAAAATAACACATTCTGTACTGGCGCGGCGTTAGGGCAGGGCGCGGTCGGGCGACCGCCCTAGGGTGGCAGGCATGAAGGGGCGCCGAAGGCACCCTTTCGTGTCAATATCATTGAGTTTTGAGTGAAGTGCTAAAGCCATTTTCTTTTAGGAGATTTTGTAGCCTATAAAAGAGACGCCATCGAATAATCTTCATCAAATCGTTCTGAAATCGATCGTTTACTTCGGACCGGCAAATTATGCGTTATTTTATAGGAAACTAGAGCTCGCCCTGCGACTCCATCCGCATGCATAGGTACGGAAGAAATTTCACCCCGCTCCCAAATATCTTCTACACTGCTAGGGGTATTCACTTATTTTTCTTCCACATTTTTATCCCTGGCAAAAAATATTATTGTTTTTGTTCTAAAAGACTATCCGAATACCATTTTTCATATTATGACTTCAAAAACAAAGAACTTTCCATGTATATGTTCATCCCCCATTTTTTATATAATTATTTATTAGCTCCACGGACTGCGGGTCCGTCCGGGGCCTTTTGTCAACTTTAACATTTTTTTATAAACAAAATTTTACACTTAATGACTTAAAAGCTGAAGGCTTTACAAAAAGAATATACCAAAAGAACCTAACTAAGTACATTATATTACTAATTATTGCTAGAATTTCGTGTATACTCCGAGCAGTCCAGTTCCCGCAAGCAGCACCCGTTCACGAGTTGACGCATGTGCCAGCCATCGCTCTCCTCAACCATATTGGAGGGAAGAGGGCGACCCGCACACGACGCCGCCGCAAGAAGCTTTTTAGTGAGCGTGAGTGCTCCGGGTATACACGCTATACCTACAACAGTCCGATTACTTACTAATTATACTATACTATTTTATTCTAGTTTTTTCGTTTTGTCAATTAAAGCAATCACCAGTAGAGCCCGTGTTTGCTTGACTCTATCAGTGGTCACTTTAATATCGTCTACTTACTTATTTTTCGTCCCCCATTTCACTCCTTTAAGTGGGGAAATGGGGGATGAACACCCCTGTGTATCTGGGTATGTCCTAAAACCAGTACTACCGGAGGACGGGCAGCAGCGTCCTCTCGGTTAACGGTGGTGAGCATTCTGCGATCCCCAAGCCGCCTGCCAAGCCTGGGGATTATGGCAACCCCTCCCTATTAAGGGGGGAGACCTTCATCCAGCAGTGGACGTCTCCTGGCTGTTAATGACGTCATTCCTCTCAAAAATGTTGAAAATAACTTTTTCCATTTGAATGGGGACCCCATTCAAAATGGGACTAAATTCTTAAAGTTGTTCGGATTTATCAGACAAAAAATCGCGCTCATGCCACCTACTTACATCGCCGTTACGTATATAGGTAGTATAGATAGATAGTACAGGTCGCGTCATATTGTAAAAAGAACTCTGGAAGAAAGAAGAGGGGGTGTGTTTGCGCATGTGTACACTTGCGCACAAAAGTACTAGGCCTATTGTTTTAAATAATTATTAATTAGCCTTTTGCTCGCAACTTCATATATTGGTTATGACTCATACCGCGCCTCATACCACCAAATAAACCGATAAATCGCCTCTGCGCAGCTTAACCTCTCTTTACATGACGTGACCTATACCTATCGTAATATTAGGACAAATACCTTGTTCAGTATGTTTAGACATTTTCATTCAAAATAGTGAGCATCAAAAGAGGTATTATATTACGGCAAAGAACCATTTACTGGCTATAAGACAGTCTTATCATAATTAGAAATCTTAAAATAAATGAATTCAAAATTACACAAGCTATTTAAAAAAAGAAGTGCAACTGACTTCAAAGCTAAATTCGCAATTTCGTTTACTTGATAATATAGTTTTTTTTAAAACGAACTACTAATCCGATTATGATGAAATTAGTAAGTAGATATATACTTTCAAATGAAAAAAAAACTCTAAATCGTTTTATAGATGACGGAGTTATATTCTTGAATTAAAAAGGAAACACCACATAAGTCAAAGTGACAAATGTCAAAAGGACAGGTGTCAAAGGAACAAGTGTCAAACTACCAGTGTAACACACACACACACACACACACATCAACAGCCGGAAGACGTCCACTGCTGGACGAAGGCCTCTCCCTTAAAGGGAGGTGTTGCCATAATCCCCACGCTTGGCAACACACGTGTGTAACACAGGTAAAAAAAAACTTCCCATGGTACTACTGGATCGCTTGGTAGTACTACGGGGTAATTTTTTACCCGTGGTACTACTGGTAGTAAGGCTGATAGTACCACGGGCAATAAACGGTTCTGAATCTGATAATACAGAAATATACAAAACATATAACCGAACTGAGAACCTCCTCCTTTTTTAAAGTCGACTAAAAATAAGATGCAGCGGATAAGATATCGTGCTCTACTATAATTTGATTGAAAATCTCAGCAAATCAGCGTGGGACTAAAACGGTTATCGATTAATAGTCATATCATTAATGGGCAAATAAACACGATAACTTTGAATTAGTACTTAGTAGTACTATAGTACTGTAGTACTAGTATAGTATTATATTATCTTTGCTAGTAGGTAAAACTGGGTACAAAGAGACATCACAGTTGTAGAGTCTTACGTATCCAATCCAAGAGGCGAATCAAGTAACTGGAAAAAAATGTAAAGAAAAAAATAAATAAAAAAAAAACATAAAACTCTAGTTAGTTTTACTTAAGTATATTTTTTATCAAATTAAATTTGTTCTGCTATAAAAAAATACTATAAATGAAAACAAGAAGGTAGGTTTCATTTTAAGATTCCTGCCACGGCATAAGAGCCACGGAATCTCTAATTTCACGAATATTATCATTAAATGCAAGTTTGTCGGTAAGTGTGTGTGTTTGTTGTTGCTTCACAAACCAGCTAAACGGATTATGATGACACTTGGTTTTTTATTTTTTAATTATACTTGCGTTTGACTGCCATATCGTCTGATGATAAACGAAGATGCAGCATACGATGGAGAAACGCTTGCCCAGAAGAAACCGATTCACTCACGACTTGAAGACACCCAGAATCTGGAAAAACCCACTCGGGCAGCGCATTCCACTGTTCAGCAGTTCGAATAAAGAAAGTGGAATCAAACCGTTTCGTACGAGTTTTTGGTATATCAACCATGAAACGATGTCGCTTAGATACGAGTATATAGCTTATTTCCCGTAATAACATATAGGCTACTTTTTTACATTATCACCAGCGACAATGATAAGTTGTATGGACCGGAAGTAAGCGCAAAGATTTTGAAGACTGTTTGTTGAGCGCCGGCCCTCCGCTTCAGTCATACTCTGCCTTTGCAACATGCGAGCCGTACGATACGACAATACAAACTTCTAATACATGTACATGTGTTCTCTTTTTGTCATGCAGTAATTAGATTCGCTATCTCTATTTTCTGGCAAATGTAATATGCATACTTTTAGCTAGGTATGCTTGATTGTGTTGTCTTGTTAATTTTTATCGATTTGCAAGCGCTGGGCCCGTCCATTCCATTATCACCGTCGCTGTAGTCCATAACTCACAATAGAACTCTGTGCTATACCTACTCACAGTCTACACTATAAATAATAGAGCATTAGGTAGGTATAATGCTTAGAGCGAATTTTATCTCGTCTCCCTAAATGTTAGAGGTTATAAGGTTATCAATTACCAGCGACCACTCATGTTGCAATGAAAATTATCAAATTATGTACCTAATTACTGTAGGTACCTACACAGAATATACAGGGAGAAGAGTAGATACATAGGGGTTGTAGGAATTCGCGAATCACCCAAGTGCTTTTAATCATTTGGGTCTTATTAAGATAAAACTGCAAAGTTTTGTTAGTATCCCATCACTAGAAGTTGTGCTACCGTAAGTGCTCAAAGGGGAATAAAATTAGTTTTTTAAGCTCCCTTAATAGCACCAAGCCAAATATTTTATTGGTGCTATTTTTTATTCGTGTTTATTCGAACCGCGGCTTCATTCGAAACCCAACTTACTATTTATTTTCGACTGGGTGATTTAATTAACATAAAAAAAGGTAAGTGCGAGTAAGACTCGAACACCGATGGTCCCGTATATACGTCCGTAACGTAGGTATGTTATGTGTGATAAATTTGCGTTCAGGGAGTATAAAAAAAAAGAAACCGATAATGTAAAATTACTTGTCATAAATACCAATAATATACAGGGATATTGGTAACTTGCGCATAACCCCTTTAAAGACGTCTTTGGTACATCGAGATAAACATCTTTTGTTCACCCATAAGAGGTTGTACGCAAGTTACCAATATATTACCAATATTGGTCATATAACTCAGTCAGTCGGTTACTTTTATACCAATTGATTATTTGAAGTACCTACATTATACCAAATTGTACTGACCTTTGTTCGTACATTGCATAATTATATTTATAGAAAATCTGTTCACTTACAAAGAGACAATTTTCCAATATATGAATGCAAAAAAATTGTTATTTATTTTATATATGCGACAAGTAATTAATTAAAAAAAAAACAAAAGGGTCTCGTTGTCACCCTTTGAAAAGAATCGGAACCTAATAAACACGAACTAAATATCAAAAGCGCAACTTTAATAATAATTTTACATAAGTAGGTTTTTTTTTCTGTGATTAAATCTAATAGCACAGATTAAGTATATAATTCTATACTAGTATTGTAGCCGTAGCCTAGTTGGGAGACCGTCTGACTTGGGATTGTAAGGTCGTGGGTTCATATTTCAGCCCCCGCCCGTAGCAATGAGTGGGTAGGGGTGCTGTAGTTTATGTACGGATTTTCATACAATTGGGTTTTTCGGTCACCTGGGTATGTCCGAAACCTGCATCCAGACCCACCGGAGGACGGGAAGCAGCGTCCTTTCGGTTAACGGTGGCGAGCATCCTGCGATCCCCAAGCCGCCTGCCAAGCGTGAGAATTATGGCAACCCCTCCCTATTAATGGCCCTTGTCTATTGATGCCTACGTCCAGCAGTGGTCGTCTTCTGGTTGATGATGGTGGCTTTACAGTCACGAAAGGAAACCTGCTTATGACCGGAAAAGAAAATGGCGTATGAGGCCTCCCCCTTTATAGAGGGCTGTTGCCATAATCCCCACGCTTGGCAGGTGGCTTGGGGATCGCAGAATGGTCACCACCGTTGGCATTATGTGTATAAATAGATACAGTGGCGTATGTGAACACCACCAATCCGCAAGCCAGCTTGGTGGATATGGCCCAATCGCCCTTCGAGTCTTTGATAGGCCTAAGTTAATAAGTGGACAATTAAAATAGATGATTATTACAAAAGGTAAATGTACTCACGGTTATATTCAAAGTCCGAGTCATTATTTATTTTTGTCACATCACTGGCTTCGTGTACACTCGTGACTATTTATATAAACAGTTAGAACGATAAATGTGTATTTTTGCTGGTTTATGTTAAATAGTCACACACGTCCGCATCTCATGACGTCTCATAAAGGAATAAGTACTATAATGAAGAACGAGTGTCCTAAATGCGCATGATTCCATTCTGGGACACAGTTGTGCCCGTTTTTGTGATTAATTAGTTGATAAGTCTGGAATGAGTGGCCAGGGTACAGTCTACATTGTTTGTTGAGGTTTCTTATTTTTTATTTTGATTGACTGTGTGACCCAAGCGAGCGAAGTCTTTTTTTTGCAGTAACTGGCAAATTTTGTTTTCTTTTTTCCGGATGTTGGTACCTACTCGCGAAGCTCTACGCTTACCGTATTTTTAACCGACTTAAAAAGGATGATGTTCACCGATTTCTCCGTCAGTTTAGGACTGATTTTGAAATTTATTATTTGTTGCAAAATACTCTCGAGGTGGTCCCATAATAATCCGAAGTCGTTTTTTTAAGTGTTATTACTTTGTTTTTAAAGCTTAAACAGGAAGAAAAATTATGACCTCCGGCAGGACTCGAACCTGCATACGAGCAGTCTCTATGGGTTTTTTTTTCGTCCCAACAGTAATTGTTATGCCAATGTTAGTAATTGTTATTAGATACTTGTTATCTCATCTAAACGAAATTTGGTATACCGGTTCTACAATTTTATAGTACTTAGCGCTCGCGGCGTATCTTGATTGTAAACGAACACGGACCATCCGGTCAGTCGTCGAATGGGTGACCTTGAGTGGCATTTACATCTGAGCGCTACCGTTGGTCGGACGACACGTTACATTTTAGGCCCCGGTTGTTTGTTCTATATCTAAATAACAGCAACTGTCAAGCCATGTCAGAGCCTTTCTGGCGGCATATTAACTCTGTCCTAGCTAACCTAAGTATACGAACGTACATAATTACTTACAATTTCATAGATTTTTCTGTCGTCGGCTATTTTTATATTCGAGTCATTTCTTGAAAATGTATTGTTTAATACATTAATGATTTTTGATCGGAGGCTTTGCTGCGGCGAGGTGTCATTTACCGGCAGATTTTCATAATATTTATTATAACGAAATTTTAAACAAGAATTTATAATCGCGCTTTAAATCTGCTGTTTCATAGAAAAAGTTAATTGACTACTAAATTGAAATAGGGATAGGTAATGTAATCATCATTTTGAACATGATTTACTACGGGACCAACCCCGCAAACACATCAATAAAATAGCTGTTCCATAAATTTTGTAGAGTCAATTACTTTTTCTACGTAACAGCCAATGATATCTATACGGAGAGCGTTCAATAAAAAGTAAGAATGAGTATGTTGCCGGTAGCTTTTATTAAATGTTATTTTATTTTTCGATATAGTCGCCTGGAATATCTTTTTTCTAAGCATAAAATTCCTATCTTAAAAAACTCTTCATCCCGAGCACCTAAAAACTCCTGTACTGCAGCGACTACTGCTTTATCATTTTCGAACCTCTGTCCTCTCAGAGACTCCTTCAACCTCGGAAATAGATATAAATCACTAGGGGCAAGGTCGGGTTAATATGGAGAATTCTCAAGTATTTCGAAGCCAGCATCAAAAAACCGTGGTGAATTTTGGGAGCGAGCCGAATTTCTACCGTACGCGGACGAAGCCGCGGGCGATCTCTAGTAATTAATACACAGTTATTATCACAGAAAAGCCTCTTCAGACATTATTATTATATTTTTTGTCTATGATCATAAGGTTCAAAGTCCAAGAAGAAGAATATAATAATAACTTAGAATAATAAGTTATGCCTACAAGGCTAAGGCGCTTGCCACACCGCGAGCGAGTTCGTAGTAAAAACACTCACAACACATACACAACAAGTACAACAGTACAACAGTTGTGTATTTACAACACATTTGCTCGAAAAATGCATTTACGAAGCCTGTATACATCGTTCGAAAGTTGAATATTACGCACCATACAACGGAGCGTGCGGTAAAATAGGTACTCTCAGCTAAGTACCTATTTTACCGCATACTCCCTTGTATAGCGCCGTGCGTAAACTTTACGGTATTTTTTTAATATCCATAATAAGTAGTAGCACACTGCGTTTTTTTTCTTAGTTCTTGGCATCGCACGTTGTGCATTCTGCCAGTGTCTAGTTTATGATTTATTCAAGTATTTATATTAAAATCAAGCCAAATATGTCATGATATCACAGTCAGTCACACGAAATTAGTCATAGTCGAGTCCAAGTCATGCCCTAGTAAAGTTGTGGCGACTTTACTATGAGCTTCTACGGAGTTTTGAAAACAACACAAAAAGACAAGTTTAACCACATTATATCACTTGCCCTCCTTGCCCACTTGCCTTGCCATATGCACTCGTGCATATAATTCAACACTCAATGAATAAAAAAACACCATTTTTAATAATTAATTCGCGAAAAAACACAAGTTTAAGAAAATAATAGAATGCAACGTACAGCAAATTGAATGAATTAATGAATGAATGTCGCAAGGCCATACCGCCTGGTCATAGGTCAACGATCCGTTTTTGTTTGTTTATGTAGTCCGTACTTGAAGCATTCCACAGACAAGTGGAACTTGTATCTTTCAATGAATTTTGAAGGCGTTTCGCAGTCCATTTTGACGTGATGTTGCCTCGCGATACAAGCTTAGAGTTTGAGGCAATGAGGCAGTAGCCAGTACAAAAAAAACAAACTGCTGTACAGCAAGATTATACACGACCGTTCTGCTGTACAGCCCGCACTCCGCACCAGAAAAGGTCATGTTCGTTCGCGGTGGTGGGGGCACTCGCTGGATGCAAGCGACATTCATTCATTCATTCATTCATTCATTCAATTTGCTGTACGTCAAGACTATTCATTGTCGTTTTGCATCGTGCATCGTGACCTTGATCGTATGACCTTGGCGGGCTGCACAGCAAGCACGATGGTGAGTAGAGCTTAATACTAAACAAAAAATGAGACTAAAGATGTAGTTCTAACTTTCACCAAGCGCACATAGCGCCATTAGTTAATTCGCGCCATTTCATTTTTCCTCCTTTTTGCACTTTGTGCGTTTGCCAGTGTCAAGTATTTATTTGTATTAAGTTTTTGATAACTTTCGAATGAGTCAAAGTCACAGCCAATGTCACACTTAGTAAGTCACAGTAAACTCCAGTCATGCTCTAGTAAAGTCTTGGCAACTTTACTACAAGCTTCTTCGGAGTTTTGGAAACAACACGAAAAGACATTCATAATATGAGAAATATTTTAACGAAGACGAACTTTAGAACGAAGTTTTTTTTTTCTTCTTTCTTCCTAGGAGGATTATGGCATCGCACTTTGTGCATTTTCCAGTGTCAAGTATTTATATAGTTGCGACTTTCCGACCAATATATATAAATGAAATAATAAAGTTTGCCTCATTATCTTTTGTGAGTACTTATGTTATCTGTTTTCTCGCAAATGTGTTTTAAAACGTTGTATGGCACTCGTGCGGTATTGGTTTTTACAAACTCGTGACTATGGTAAGCCCTCGACTTCATCTCGGGCTTACTACTCGTTTGTAAAAACCCACTTACCGCGCTAGTATCATAAACAACTATTTCTACGCAACTAGCCTATTTGGCTTAGACTAGCACATATATTAAGCAATACCTTGGAGGATCTAGCTCTGGCTGGGTATAATATCAAAGAGCAATAAGAAATATTTTGCCTAGGAAAACGACGATTTCTTTTAATTTTGAAAAAATATATAAATTTGACTATAAGGGGCCTATTTCACTTTAACTTTTTTAACTTTATTTTCAAATCAAGACATGTAACGTCACCTATTGCTTTTTTGACTACTTATACTATATTTGTTCGTAATGAGACCCCGTGATGGTAGTAAGCTAGTATTTGGCTGTTATGAGAGCTGGTAGCGCGTGGGTTTCGATCTTGGCGGATTTAGCTCTCTCTCTCTCGTTAGGATGGAGTTCGCGTATCTAGAAAAGTATCAGGCTGCTGCTCCGCCCAAAAGCTAAGTAGGTACCTAATAGCCCGCTCTCGGTAGAGCCGGCGACTAAAAACAGGTGTTCATTATCGTATTTCGGAAGAATAACGGATGAGATAAAAACTGCTTTCTTGGCTAGCTTCATAATAAGTAGATTTATATAGGTAAGCCTGCCTTGATAGCACCAAGCCAACATTTTGATTGGTGCTATTTTCATTGGTGCTCAAACGTTATTCAAATAGTCAATTAATTGCTTTTCCGGTGTTTTCACGATCTTTCTTTACCGACCGACCGACCGACCGACCGACCGACCGACCGACCGACCGACCGACCGACCGACCGACCGACCGACCGACCGACCGACCGACCGACCGACCGACCGACCGACCGACCGACCGACCGACCGACCGACCGACCGACCGACCGACCGACCGACCGACCGACCGACCGACCGACCGACCGACCGACCGACCGACCGACCGACCGACCGACCGACCGACCGACCGACCGACCGACCGACCGACCGACCGACCGACCGACCGACCGACCGACCGACCGACCGACCGACCGACCGACCGACCGACTGACAGAGGAGACACTTCGGAGGGTGTATTCGTCTCGATGCGGAGGGGTGTACTAAGAAAGGATTTTTTGAAATTCGACCCCCAAGCGGGGAATAATGGGGGGGAAGTTTGTATGAAAGTCCTTTGTTTTTGGACTCGTCACGAAAATTTGGATAGTTAATTTAAAATAAAAAATAATGTTTCCAATTTTTTTTTGACAGGGACGATTTAAGAGGGAAAGGGGGGGGGGGTGGAATGTTGTATGGAAAGTTCTTTGTTTTTGAAGTTATAGTGATGAAAATGTATATTTGGTTAGTTCATTCAAAGGTTTGGGTGGCGGTCGGTAGAGTCGATAGAGTCAGTAGATTCGGTAGAGTCGGTAGAGTTGGGGGAGTTGCGGGGCTAAAAAAATAGCTCGGGATGATTTAAAGTGGAGAATTTTGGGAGCGGGCCGAATTTCTTCCGTACGCGGACGAAGTCGCGGGCAACCTCTAGTAGTTAATAAGTGGTCGGTTAAAGGCCACGTAATCAGAAACGCAGTCCTGGAATGTTAGTCTGACGGTGGCGGGATGGCATTCATAAGTTTATGAAAGCACCAGATTGGCGCTAAATAGGAAAGATTGGCTATAGAGCGAGGAGAGCTTTCTGCCCTGCAATGGGCCAAATAAACCAACTTTTATTTTTAAGGACGGAGTCATAAATTATCGAAGGTAAGTATAGGCCGCGTCATGTAAAAAGAACGCTGGAAGAAAGTAGAGGGGGTGTGTTTGCGCATGTGTACACTTGCGCATAAAAGTACTAGGCCTATTGTTTTAAATAATTATTAATTAGCCTTTTGCTCGCAACTTCGTATATTACTCATAGCGCGCCTCATACCACCAAATAGACCGATAAATCGCTTACTGCGCAGTTTAACTTTTCCAATTGGAAGACGAACCACGGTATGAATGCTCCCATCAACAGACTAGTAAGGGAGCTTAACGTTTTCTCCAAGGACGACGTTGTCGACCTTTTCGCGGGTGGTGGGGACAAGTTCAAATCGTCAATCCGTTCCAATCTCACTATTATTCCGAAAAAATAGCTTTTTATTTTATTTGGATTGCTGTATCTGCTTAATTAATTCTGCCATATAGTTGCGATTTATTCCACTTAGGAGACTTATCTGCAAAATGTTTGATAGGTTATATTAATTCGCTTAATTCACTATGTTAACTTCTTTCACTAACAATCTTACCTAGACTTGTTATTTTAATAAACACATGTAGTCTGCACCTATAATTGTGGTGACGTTTAGCTAGTAACTAACATACCATGTATCAGATGTGGGAAATGACGTACATCATGTTGGTGTTCTTAATAAATAAATAAATAAATAACCGCCACCGTTATTTTTACATGACGCGACCTATAAGTATATATCTAACAACTCGTTCCGGTTTGGGAATTGTTACCTCAAAATTCACGGACGAGCTAATCGGTAATCGGTACCAATAATCATAGATTTGTCGAATGTCATTGAATATACAACATGTAACAAAAAGGTTCAACAATACAATATAATATAATTCAATACTGAAGGGTATGTATTTACAGAGAGAGAGAGCTAGTTCCTCCGAGTATTTACATCATTATGAACAACTTTTACTATGGGGCCAAAGCTGAATTCGCGAAAAAAATATCAGCTGTTCCATACAAAAAGTTAATTGACCTTGGCCTAAATGTATGGAACAGCTGTTTTTTCCGCGTTTTCTTGGTTGGCCCTATAGTAAAAGTTGTTCATAATGATGAGTACATACCTTTGATTATATTATATAGAGAGAGAGCTAGATCCTCCAAGGTACATACATACCCTTCAGTATTGTTGAACCTTTTTGTTACACATTGTAGACTTGTATTATACCTACTTGCTTTCAATCACAGCGTTAAATGTCTTGTTAGTACGTCATTGCTAATTGCTAGTAAATTGTAAAGTGTTTTTGTATTTTTTCTTTAAAATGAAATAAAAATAGTGTTTTATTCATCAATCAAATTTCTAGTGCTTTAAGCATGATCAAAAGATATTTATTATTATTACTGTGTGCTTTAAATATTCATGTAGTAGAGAGATGCTCTCTAAATACTCGGATACATTTCGGTCAACCTCTGCCTGTGATAATAAGAAACGGAAGACTGTTAGAGCCAACTGATCGCTTTGGAAATGTGGTTATAGAGCACGGAGAAACCCTGACCATAAGCTGTGAAGGAGTAGGGTCGTTATATCACCCGAACAAGATCCGAGACGAAGCCACCGCTACAATTACCTGTGGGGGAGGCGAGAACTTCTATAATAATCAATGGCTTAGCGCTCTCTCTTCCTTCTCTTCATTCCGCTGTGCTGAACCTCCGAAATACTCTAGCAGACGAACCAACCGCACTTGCTTTGAAGGCAACCCCGTCTTTGAGGTTGGCTATACCGTCCAGGGTGAGTTTTACGAACTGTATGAATCCTGCTTCAATGAAAGAATTCTTAACGCAGTATACTCCAAATACACTCAACGTCCTTACAACGCCAAATACCAAACTAGAGTCGACAGACCTTTTTTTGTAGCCAATGATGTTTATGGAACAGCGCCAGTAGATTCTTTGTTTTCGCCAAGAGGTCAAAAGGCAGCTGTTCAAGGATTGGTCGGAAATATAGTAAACGAATACATTACCGAAAAGGAACTGTTATCACGCGGCCATTTGGCTGCTAAAACAGATTTCGCATTCGCTTTTGGAGAAAGAGCTACGTTCCACTATGTTAACTGTGCTCCTCAATGGTATGGGTTCAACAGTGGCAATTGGAATACTCTAGAAGTTGATCTAAGGGACTATATTCACCAAATTGGTGTGGATACGATCATTTACACTGGGACTTATGAGGTAACGCAACTGTTTACTGAACACGGTGGAAGAGTAGACATCTATCTATACAGTGACTTTAACAACAATCCCGTGATCCCTGTGCCTCTTTATTTCTATAAAGTTGTCTACGATCCTCAAAGAAAGAGTGGTATAGCGTTTATTGGAATCAATGGTCCCTATTACACCGCAAATGAAGCTGAAAATTTGTTCTTTTGTGATAATATTTGTAATCGAAGTACGGAATTTCATTGGCTGTCCTGGCATCCCCATAACCCTCGGGAAGGCTACACATTCTGCTGCTCAATACCTGATTTCCGTAACACTATTAATCATTTGCCTCCATTTGAAGTTACTAGCATATTCAGATGAATGTTGTTTAATGAACTAAAGTTGGCATTATGTTTGAAAAAATCACAAGTATGTTTATTTTCTTTGTGTGGTAGGCAAATATCATTGGTGGTAGGTGAATGTCCTGTGTTAATTTATTCGCGTATGACTAAACGTATCGGTTCAGAGATAGCGGACATTGTCATGACCTTTTGGACTCTGACAGTAATAAATTTTATACAAGTGTCTGTCTACATTGTATCTATGCAATGATACCTACTTTCCTGTATTATTTATTACCTACGTATATACATTTGTAATCCTAGAACTGTAAAGCATTCAAGCATTTATGATAGAAAAATAATAAACTTTTAACTTTATTTTGTCCTCTTTTAATTCGATAATATTCTTAACAAATCTTACTTCTTACTAATATTATAAATGCGAAAGTTTGTCGGTGTGTCTGTGTCTGTATGTATGTTTGTTTGTTACTCCTTCACGCTGAAACGGCTGAACGGGTTTGTATGAAATTTGATACAAAGGTAGCTTATACCTTGGAATAAAACGTAGGCTACTTTTTATCCCAACAATCACGGGTAAAACAGCGGGGCGCACCTAGTAGAAAATAAATGAATTGTATGAAAGTAAATGATACTTATATCTCACGGTGGGATGACATTCGGATGTTCTGTGTAAGAATCTGGTTAAGATTGGCGCTAAACAGGGAAGATGAGCGAATGAGGGGGTGGCCTTTGCCCTGCAGGCCTACGCTGGGTTAAATAAGCCGTAAATGATGGTGATGATGAAATTTGATGTCTCACTCACAAACCTCATTATACTATGAATCACATACTTACTCACAGAATATTTAGACTTGAATGAAGAAATAACCTATTTTTTGTTCGAATATCATTACATTATTACAATAATTAATATCACTAAGTAATTAATTAGTACATTACAACGGAATAATAATGACCTTATTATCAATGTTTAAAGTGCAATAGTTGCGATTTCTATTTAGTTCTCGATAGTGTCAAAGGCAGTGCGTGTCGCCAAAAATTTGTCAATAATTCCTAAGTCAGGAAATAAATATGAGTAATACATTGAGAATGAACAGAAATCTAGCGGTAAGTCTTGGTCAATTACTGATAATTATTTATAAAAATTTACTTTAAAATGATTTCATAGATACTGATTTTAATTTTGTATTTCAGGTTTTATTTATTTTGTGCCACATACTAACCCTGAGCTTAAGCGATTCTATAATAGAAGAACCCGACGACAATTCGGACAGAACAGAGCTGAAAGATGCGAATTTGAATCACCGCAAGCTTCCGATATTTCCTAAAAATACCAAAAAGTTTGTTGTATCTGTATCGCCGCCTACTAATATCGTATACAGTCATAAACCTAAAAATAAAATGATGCCAACATTTAATATAATAACACCAATGATGCTAAAACCTAAAGTTAAACCTTTTGCAACCACACTAGCCAGAAAAGAACCACCGATGAAATTAAGGACCTTTACAATGAAACCCCACAGAAATGAGAAATTTTATGAAATTAAAAAATATACTCGAGCTGTTGCTCATGATTTTAATAAACCGAAAGCTGGAATTGGTATAAATAAAAAAAAGGAACTACAAACGGAAGCAGGAGACCCTGATACAGAAATGTATTTACCAGAAGAAAGTCAGATTAATGTTAATTTACAGGGCTTTAATGAAAGAGTTGATAAAGCCCAACCAAACAAACGGAGCCAAGAATCAGGACGAAAAAATGATAAACTTTTTCTTGAAGATGAACAGGATCGCAGTGAATTCATATTTTCAGAAAATGGTGATCAGCAACAAATTATTGATATGCTAAATATTGGCCAAGAGCTTGACGAAGATATCGAAACAAATACGGAATTCGAAGTAACAAAGATACCAGAGCGAGTTAAAAGGTAACATATTTCTTATTATTAAAGTAACGTTTTAAAGCCGGCACGAAACGGTTTGATTCCATCTTTTTCATTGTTCGAACTACTAAACTCTGGAAGTGCTGCCCATGTAGGGTGTTTCCCGATATTTACAATCTGATTGTCTTACAATCGCAAGTGAGTAGGTTTCTTCTAGACAAGCGGGCTCCGTCGTAGATTGTGTCTTTGTCTAACATCAGGCGAGTTGGCAATCCATGATAAAGTTATATAATTATATTCGTAATATTTAAAACAGCAATAGTTTAAACAGTGTTTTATTATTTGAGTGCCCAGATTGATAATAAATAAATTTCAAATCTTAGTCTGTACCTGTGTATGCTTGTATTTTATGTGATATAATATCGAAAACAAGGATTTGCTACATTAATCTTTATGAGGGAATGTCATAGGCTGCTTTTTGTGTTGATATAGGTCTTGCATAATCATGACCTAAATCCGTAATACACAACTTTTTTTATAGCTGCAGGATAATTGTTTCTCTAAAGCTGTGACGTGTTCGAAAATGGTAATCACACGTAGCCTGTAATGGGAACTGTCAAGGTAAAATGAGGCAGTCGGAACCATTGAGCGTTATCTTTATAGCCGGATCATACGTCTGGTACAAGGCAGCTTCAAATGCTAGCCAGTAGAATAATAACTAAAACGCTTTAAAAAAAAACGTGTTTCAACTTCGAATACCTGGATGACATCTTCATATTTTCTAGTATTTTTGATTTAAAAACCAAACTACGAAACCGATTTCGTTAAAATATATATGTGACCACCTCTGAAGTATTACCTACCAAACAAAAAAAGAATCATCAAAATCAGTTCATAGTTGGCTGAGTAATCGCGTAACATACATACATACATAAAAAAACAGTCGAATTGAGAACTTCCTTGTTTTGAAGTCAGTTGAAAAACAGAATATGGCAAAATTACCCACAGTTGCACTTTGAACTATTATTTTATTCCGTACCTACTTACCTACATAAGTAATAATAGTCTTTACTAATAAAATGTCCGTTTCAGAAGCAAAAACATCATCGAAGAAGAAAATTTGGCTTCTACAGTTTCCGGATTAAAATACACTGGCCGTGATACAAGATTGAACAATAACTTTTATTTCAAAAACATTAATTCATAAAAAAATGTATTCAATAATTTAAATATTTATAAAAAAAAAGAAAAAGAAAAAAAGAAAGAAAGATTGTTTATGAGAAACGGTAATGAAAAGCTAAAAAGTGCTCGTTGTGTTTTCTACATTGTGAACAGCTTTTATTACTGTTGGAACAACCCTGAAATACTGAAAAAAGTTATCTGTTTTTTTGGTACAATAGCCGGCAAACATCTTGAGCCAATAACCTTGGCTGCGCAGTAACAATTTTACGGTCGGATCGAAGGGTGCACGAGGGGAGTTCCGACACCACACCACGCGTCCACGCGATTGGCCGATCAGCGGCCGGAAGCAGGCCCGCGGCTCCCTAGTTCCGCCCGCGTCCCGCTAGCATCTGACTACAGTAGCGTGTAGTGTTATTAGCCAATTTCGAGTAACGAAAAACATTTCTTGTTTTGATATTGTATTTTTCTTAAAGTGTTATTATTGTTTTATTGTATTTCTGATTGTTTTTTTGTTATTACTAATTTGTGTTATATTACTAAACATTTTTGGACAATGCCGCGCAAAAGTAACAAAGTTCTAAAGAGACAAGCGAGAAAAATGATGTATGATGACAAAGGAAACGGAAATTATAAAAAAGACCGCAAATGCAAACAAAAACGTCTATCAGTCACAAAACAAAACAAAATATATACGCATCACAAAACAAAGCAAAGACTCCGATTTTCTTACCGTATTTAGGACACCTGGGGCCGTACCGTGAACTGCTTATAGCGGGACCGAATAGGTTCAGCTGCCGACACTGCACGACCGCCAACCTTATTGCGAGGCGATAAAATTCACAGTCTCGCAGCGTCGGCAGCTGATCGTATTCGGTCCCGGAATAAGCGCTCATGGTACGGCCCCAAGTAAAAAAGACAGTAATAATACGTCTTTATTACATTTATGCTACTAAAATTTAAATCTAGTTTAATAAACTAGCACGGCTATTTTACTCGAAGGTTCAAAGTTATTTTTAAATACTAAAATAATGTATATTTTTTGGGTTTATAGTTAAATAAGCTATTTAAAAATGTCGACGTCCACATTGACCTTTATTATGTCCAGAAGTGTTTATGCGCAAACTTACCCCCACTACGTCGCTTTTGGCTCAAGATGTTTGCCGGGCACTGTAAGTTAACTAAGTAAGATGTCGGTAAGTGACGATGTAATATTAGGTATTGTTATTCCATAGTTTTTTTTAAATTCACAGTCATAGTTATTCCGATGTCTGGGATCTGGATCCCTGGATTTTACTCGCGAATTTAGGGTTGGTCTTAGAATAAAACTATTTCACATTTTATTATGAGTACAATGAGCTTTTTTGGCTTAGTATTTGCTGATCAGCGTAATCCTGTACAGGATGTTATTAATTCATGAGCAATATCTTATCTTTATTTGTAATATCTTATATCTTATCTTAGTTTTTTTTAACATATCATAATCAAAAAAAATACTTAATATTTTCAATTGTATTGTTAGCTTTAATTAATTAATGTAAGTGGTGTCTTTGCCGTTTTAATTAATAATAAATAAATAATGGACAACTTGTACTAAAAACGAACACTGAAAACGAGAAAAAAACGGGTGTCCCACACAAAAAAACAATAACGCACGACTTACTGTATGGAGCAGCTGTTTCTTTTTTTATTATTTCCGCTTTGATTTCATAGTAAAAGTGGTTCATTATTCAATGAACCTCTACGATATTGCTTAAGAATTCAATAATATCCTGTCATAATTGTGTTGAGTATACCTATAGGTAAAAATAAACATTCAATATAAAAGTAAATTATTTATTGTTCACTACGAAAAACTTACATTTAAAGGCACCTAAAATATACACACTTATCCTAGGTACGACATAATGGCAATAACTCAATTCTCTACAAATCACTTCATTTACAGTTACGTTTCGATTGATCACAATAGTTAGAAATATAAATAACATTGTAACCTACAGGGCAAGACTGAAATCATACCGATTGGTAACTATCTTTCACACAAAAAAGGAAAGACAATTTTATTTTGATTACAATAATAGATATTAAGTACATTTATACATCATTATTATGTTGAATTATTTGTAATCACAAAGTTCTCATGATTGTGCTTTTATAAACTGTTTATAAAAACATTTGTGTGTTCTAGTGTTTCTATTTCATTGTGCTTCATGAACTGTTTACGACAGAATTTGTGCTAATATTATCTTTCTGGTGTTTCTGTTTCATTGTAATTTATGAATTGGTATAAAATAATTAGTGTTAAGTACAAAAAGATACTATTTCTGTTTCATTGTGCTTTTATGAACTGTTTATAAAATAATGTGTGTAAAGTATCTTTTTGGTGTTTCTGTTTCATTGTGCTTTCATGAATTATTTTTAAAATAATGTGCGCTAAGTATCTTATCGGTGTTTCTATTTCATTGCGCTTTCATTTACTGTTTATAAAATAATGTATCATAAGTATCTTTTAGAAGACTATGTGCTAAGTTGTCTACGTACGCAACTATATTGCTAAGTTACAATATAATTTTTTAATTACTTACATAATTGGAGTATATTTTTGCTGACGGTTAGTGTCAAACGCAAAACCGAGACAAGGCACATTTTGGTTTAAATGATCGTACTAAATGTTAGAAGTTTCGTACATCAACCTTCGTTCGTATTTAATTATTTAAAAAATTACGTTATATTTATGATTCATATTTTACATATGTGATACAAACATACAACAGTGTTTCAGGTTGATGTAGCATTACTCAAAGGTGTCGATCACAAGATTGCTAAAAAAATTAGTACTTACCCATAAAATAGGTCACGTGACTATCGATTTTGTATTGGGAATCAATTTATTTTCTCAATTTTAGTAGTCTTGGTTCTAAAAGTTTAATCACATTGATAGGTAGGCCTTTGAGTTTTGTTACATATGTTTGGAACACTCTGTATAATAACAACGGAAATACTTAAGTATTTTTTATAGAAGTGGCGCGATAAACTTATCAAAATAAAATTGTCCCACCATAAACGAAACACTCAAAATATATCAATACAGTTAAAAACGATGATCTATATTGTACTCGTAGATCTTTGTTTGTTTAAGAGTTTTTAAGGTTGGTCGGTAGATGGCGTTGGTAAGTTTTCACTGGCGACGTGCAGATGTCGCTATTTCTTAGTTAATCTGAATACATCTTTAAAAGGAGTGTAGGGTGTCCGCGTCGGTATGGCATTGTATGCTAGGGAGGGCTGCGCGTCTGCTCGAAGGATCACCACACCTGTATAAAATAAATTGACGTTAGATTATGACCAAAGTTTGTGCAGAAAGAGAACAGTCGTGAGATTTCAGGGCACTGCTGTGCTAAAGAGATAGAACATTTTAGCCCAGCAGATGGGAAAGTTCACCAAACTTCCAGGCCATCTCTTTGTTTAGATAACAGCACCATAGCAAAGAAATGTTGAAATAACAAATCAGATCACGCTGCCATTTGCCAAAAGGAAAGCTTTAAAGTTATAGTTATTTAACTTAAAAATCGTAACGCCAATTCACTTTATGGTCACCACTGTTCGGTAGCACAAACTGTAAACTTCATTAAAACTTTAAAAGTTAAAAACGCGAAAGAGAAGGCAATTGTTAATGATATGAAAACTAGCAGAGAGGAACTCATAACTGTGTTAAAAAGTGATATGAAAATGAATGAGAATTAGGTAGTTTTGTCTGCGTAATCAGCAAAGCAGCGAAAGGAAACAATTTTACTATAATAATAAGGCTGCGCCCAATTAAATAGGCACAATTTTAGGTTTAAGCGTTTAGGTTAGGTGTCTGTTGTAAATGAGTTTGCATGAAATAAATAAAATATTGTACTTTAAAGCTTGGGATTACAAACGGACACTCCAGTTTGCCTGCCCCTCTTCTATTTACCTATTATTAAACTTGTCCCGTCGCCGGGCAAACATATCTCCCCCCTAGCTTCATTTTTCTGTTAACTGCTATTGTTAGTCAATATAATATATTTTATAAGTATCGAACGTTTTTTCCAATTCTTTCTAAGCTGACTTTGCTGGATTTTTTACCTGAGTCCAGGGGGTCTAAAATGGCAGGATTAAGCAATTCCCCTAAAAGCAGTGCATCTAATGAATTCTTAGCAGAATGATTTGTAAAAAGTTGCTCTCAAGTAACTTCTAACGAACCTGCAAGTTGACTTTATGCTTTATGCAATTCATCTTTCATCAACCATTTTAGGACTTTCTATAGAAAACTGTCAAACTAATGAATTCCGTAATAGAATCATTTGCAATATCATAGTATGAATTGGCGCTTATGTGACCGGTTTACGATTTGCGAAATGAACCATCATAGGATCATATGCAGAATTGCTAAACGCGACCATTTTAGTCCCCCTGGTCAGTGATGGTTTTAGCTTGTAGCTTAACAAACATTCTGTAGACACTTCAGTGATTCTGTGTTGGCGTGTCAGATTTTTGAACGATACATTATTCTAGAAAAATGTAGCAAAACTGGGAAGCACAAACGATTGTTATTAGTGGAATGCAGCATGTGTAACTACGAGATGTTCCATACGAGTGTAGCAATACTTAAAGAGTATTGATCATAATTAACATAGAGCAAAAGTTTGCTAAAGTCGAGAAAAAAAATTGTCATTCAACTTTTTGTGGGGGACTCAATTATTTTTTATTTCGCAAACTTGTATTCTAAAAATTGTTCTCATTGATGGGTGCATGGTTAGGTCAATACCCTTAAGTGTCGCTACACCCGCGGAACACCCTGTATAAATGAAAAGCGATGTCCATCCCTTGCATGATTAACATAAGGGACACTTTCTACCTGAGGGGTTCACTTTCACTTTGATCTTGGTTTGCGGAGACAGCACTCCGTAATCTACATCTTCGTACAAGTCCTGAAAGAAAGAAATATATTATTTAATTTGAGTGATAACACTATACGTTTCTATACCTTTATTGTTGTTGTACCTTTATTATTGTTAGTCTGAGCATATTAAGTAATCTCGAGTAATAGACAAGTAACTTTAAAAAAAAAACAACCGGCTTCAAATTAATATAGGACCACTTGGGAGCATATCCTTTCAAACAAAAAAATAATTTTCAAAATTGATCCACAATTGACAGAGAATTCGGTGAACATACATAGAAAAACATACATACTCGTTTTTTGAAGTCGGTTAAAAATAAAAACATACTTGTTGAATCTAGAATGTGAATGAATCAGAGTCCGCCTTAGGAAAGTACCACACTTTTGGCAGTTTTTCAACCATGCAAGTATTACTTTGTTTCGGTTTGAAGGACAATGTTACCAGCAAAATTACCGGGCATGAAGATATTAAATATCTCAGAGTGTCGTGGGCAGTGCAATGCTGCGCAGGATTTTGTTTCAGTTCACAATTCTGGCACTGCTGCTGTTATGGGCAGGCGTGTTTTTTACCACCCAGTGAACGTCTCGAACGTGTCGTCACTCGATTGCATAAAATAACATCATCGTCAGCCCGGAGACGTCCATTGCTAAAGAAAAAACCCTTTAGACCGCCACACTGTACGACAACCTGCCATTTACATCCACCGGTTGCCCGCGACTTTTACAATGTTGTCGGTCCACCTATATAATTATATAGTGGAAGATCTTCCTACGCTGCACCTTCCGGTTCGTGGTCGCCACTCAAGAACCTTTCTTCCATTGGTTTTCAGTTCTGCGCGCGATGTGGCCTGCCCATTGCCACTTCAACTTGCAAACCTTGCGAAGTATATCGGTGACTTTCGTTCTTTGGCAAATATCCTCGTTCCGGATTTTATCGCGCAAAGTAACTCCCAGCACAGCGCTCTCCTTTGCCCGTTGCGCGACTCCTGAGTTTCTCCGAAAGCTAGTTACTCATATTAAAATGCGCTGAGTTACCTCGACTCTATATCCGGCAGGGTTGTTGAGTCCCAGTTCCCTGAGAGTCACGGCTACGTCGGAGGGCGTGCCGTCGGTACGCCGGTTCACGAATGCCACCGCGTACGAGTAGTATTGTCCCTGGATCGGCAGGATGGGCCGGGACCAGATCTCGATGCCTCGGTGCTGGGGAGCGGAAACAAATTTATTATTTTATAAGCTAACAAGACATAAGCCAAGCATAAAAGCACAATAATGGAAAAATGGAAATGTGTAGGGTAGTATTTTGCTTAGCAGAGATAATGTTACACTTTAGAGTCTGATCATTTCTGCTATTAGAGAAAAATAAAAATAATTTGTGATTGAATCACTGAATTGAATTACTTTGCGGAAATTCATCCTCTACTGTATTTCCGCTGTTTTAATCGTATCTGATTTTTATGTGTAATTGAAATGAAAAAAATAAATATATCTAACTTAATTTTATCAAATTTTTGTCAATATACTAAATGATTAGGATAAATATTTGTATCCTGGTAAATTCAATAAAAAATTGTGTTCTGATATAAAATTGCCGCCTGTATGGCAATTTTATATCAGAACACGATCACTTCTGTTAGTTAAAAATATCACAAATCACACTTACTTGTGCTCTAAAAGTATATAATTTTGTCCGGTATATAAATATTAAGTATAATATATTCCGAGTAAGCATCTAAATAAATAATGACGAAGATGAATTAAATAATCCTGTAAATCAACACACTAAGTAGGATTCGAGTCAAATAAATGAAATACGCAAAAGAATTTGCAGCCAATGCTATTTAGCAAAATTGTATTCTAATAAAGATATCATTGTAGAGTAGATTCGATCACATTCATAGTGTTTTTAAAAAAGAGCCCCTACACAAATTCTACGCTGTATTTTGCTCTACGAAAACTAAAAGCTTAATTGAAACAAATGATTTCTGTTATTATTTTTAGAAGGCTGAAATGCGTGAATTTGCCGATTGGTATTAACTGCCGCATCTTCTCATTCCATCATACACAATTAGCAACAGACGACACAGATGTCCTATCTGCAATGTATTCCTTTTGTAACATCCTTTCTAGTGTTATTATATTGTAATAAAAAATACAGTCTCTATCAGTGCCTCTCAATTAATGCATTAATGAAGGTTGGCAGTCAGCTTCCTAAATTTTGCCTTGTCCAGTTTGCCTAAGTTGTTTCATTCCATACCGTATTTACTCCTGTCCGTTCCCTAATGTTACAGAACCATCTATAAGATGTTATCTTGCGTCTTCCGACCTTACGTTTCCGTGGTATTTTCCCCACAGACGTTGATACTGATCATGTTGCAAAAACACACACGTTGATTATGCAAATGATACCTAGTGCCTATCACCTTATCGTATAACATCAAGAACTTAACACTTGCCTTGTATATCCTTCTGCCTTGAATTCCCAGCAGGTCCTGGTCGACATCAATAATCTTTCTGTTCTGCAGGATTGCCTTGTATTCCGGCCTGATCGTTCGGAGGTCGACGCTCATCAGGAGTGGCGCCGCAAGGATTGCCCATATCGCGAACTGAGTCTTGCTCTGCTCGTATGATAGGCCGAAGTTCCCGATGATCAACTGAAATTAGTTGATGATGTTTTGGATCAGATGGGTGATGATCGGTCATGGATTTTTGTTCTACGTTAAACTAGGATGGTCATTCCAAGTACTGGTCAATTTGAAATTTTGAATTTGAATCAATTTTGAAGACCAATTTTTTTTTGTTATAATGGTTTTAATGGTTAGCTAAATTAGAATATGCTAAGATGTAATTGTGATTCAGTCAAAGTTTTCCGTAAAATAGTACCTGATTCGAAAACGAAAACTAAAACAGGACAACTTTGCGTTATGCACCCAACCATATATATTATTGTCAAGCGATCGCGTTTGATAATAATATTCAGATCCTTACCGCAAAGTTGATCATAAATTTCTAGTTTTTCTGTCAAAATTGTTTAAGAGGCTTTTGTTCTCTTGTCTGATAAACTTTTGTAAAGAATAAACCAACAACCAATAACCACAGAGAAGTAGGTTGCCATACAGTGCTGATAATGATTGTGATAAAATGTTTGTGACAGTGGAAATAGACATTCTTAAATTTGATGGTATAGGTAAGTGATCAGTTTCATTAGACTTTATCATCGCATGATGGAACACAGAAAAGCTAAAGCCCAACTTCCTATGTAGGAAAGGAAACATGAAAAACTCAGAAGGATACCTAAGATGTTGTGATTCTGAACTATTGGCTTTCAGGGAAAGTTTCTCCGGGAAGGTAAATTCCTTCTGGTCAAAAAATTATACATTATTTTAAAGGTGGTTTAAAGGATGGTGTTCAAAAGCGAGATCCTTACCATGTCAGGGTCATTCCAGTGTCCCGGTCCTGCGTTAGGCACAATCACGTCTTGGTGGTTTCCGTAATAGTCTATAATAGACTCGACGGAAGCCCACGAGTCTTGGATATCGTCGAAATTGCGCCATAAGTTGCAGTGCTCTATTATTGATGTGAAGTTTGGCTGAAACAATAAAATGCATTAGTAGACTAAGCCAGGTGCTGGTAGCCAGTTGCGAGAAAAGGCAATTTACAGTAGTGACGTAGTGAAGACCAGGATCCTGGGTCTAGGATCCAGGTCTCATATCTCAGTCTCATACTAATGAATTCATCGGAACATAGAACACGTAACATAATAATAGGGTAAATGACTGATGTTTATATCGTTAAAACCAATAGCTTTGATGAAGAATTTAAGTAAATATAGTATGTTTATTGAAAATATAACTTAAATCGGTTAATAATGTTCTGATATATGAGCGTTTAAAGTTTTTGTTAGAGACAACTCTGTCCCTTTCCAACAAAACAAAAAATGACGTCACGCCTTACTTGTCAGAATAGAATTTATATGGCGTACTGAGAAGTGCCGTCACGATTTGCTGTTTCGCCTCTCTGTCTAGCATGATATTAAAATACTTATAAGTTGCTTATTTTTGGTCAGATTATATTTTTCTTTTCATTAATCAGCTATATTTATAGGTCACATTTTAATAGGACAATAAAAAACCAGTCATCTAGCCTATTCCAACATTTATGTACGATTATATTTTCGAGTGATAAAACTCATATACGTAGTGATTTTTTGATGAAGTAAAACATCGCAAAGAAACCTGCATGATGCATATTATGTGTCCAGAGAAGAAACTCAATGGTGTTTGTGCATTTGCCAACCCACACTGGGTTAGTGTAATGGAATATGACCCATTCATTCTTCTATATATGCCTTGGCTAGTGGGATAAAGGCTGAAGCAGTATGCAGTACCTACTGAAGATATAAACGTGACTCGCCTAATGATTAACATCACGCTTGCCCAATAGCAATAGCGCTTGCTTGTTCTATGTTAGAGTCTAGAATTTTGAACTTCAATTCCTTTTGAAATGAAAATTTGAACTAGTAAAAAGTTGAAGGACGTGTACAGCTGAAACATTGTTTGAAATATCCTTAGCAACAGTGTTGAATAGATATTGAGTGAGTGGTCATTGCTAATCTTTAAAAGTTGACAACAATAATAACTCTTCATGGTACGTTACAGTACATTGCCATGTGTCCAGTAAAAAAAAATTGACCTTGAAATATAGAGCAATAGGTTGGCAGGCTCCGTAATGTGTGTGTTGTCTTTCAGATCATTTCCATTATAATTCTTTAGCAGTTTCTAGCTCTTCGTTTCATGTATTGAATGGTCATCGAGTTTCGATACCTAACCACATTTTCTAATCGCTTAATGCGATGTAGAATGGTCCTCAAAAATGTGGCTATATTAAGTAATCATTAAAAATATCCAAGACCTATTTCTGAAAACGTATAGGTATGTAAGTCTCCATTATGTCGATACCTAAGCCGAGGAGGAACATCAGGCGCCGGCTTTTTCAATATAAATGTATATTTTTCTTTAGGTCAAATTGGGGCTAGATTTGGGGCTAGGGGCTAAACCATTATTTTCGGGGTTGAACAAGTCGAAAAAGGGCTAGACCTGGCCTCGATGGGGCTGAGTTGGCAACACTGTACGTAGCTAGTTAGGTTTTGATATTTCACCCTAAGTACTTATATTTTGTGCACCCAAAATTTAAGTAGAGATGTAGTCATGGACCTATATCTTGGAGCAGTTAGCTCTCTTCTGTTAAGTAAATCAGCTTGAAGGAGTTAGTAAGGCTTGTTCATACAGGGGCCTGATTTTTGAATCGTACGCAACGTTGCGCATGCGAGCGGAGCTGATTTCCGAACGATATTGAGCCTTATTTCAAACAATATCGTTCAAAGGTCGGCTCCGCTCGCACGACAACAAAAATAAGGCCCCAGGTCTCTTTGACCTGTATTGAACAAGACATAATCCCCACGCTTGGCAGGCAGCTTGGGGATTGCAGAGTCAGAATGCTAACCACCGTTAACCGGGAGGACGCTGCTGCCCGTGCTCCAGTGGTTATGGATGCAGATTTAGGTCATATCCAGGTTCAAGCTAGTGATAGATGTGTATTACCTGTAGTCCCGCATAGATCTGGTAGACCGGCCAGCTGCAGGAATAGACCATCTGGCGACCGGTGCGGTTGAGCTGGTTGCCGAACGCGGGGTACCCGTGGTCCATGTCCGCGGGCAGGGCGTAGCATCCGTCCAGCTTCACGTAGTCCACGCCCCATTGTGCGAACGTCGCCGCGTCTGGAATATACAGATAGAACATTATGCAGTGAGGAATTTTATGAGCTCATTTTAAACGGATGTAAGCTACAAACGGGACGGGTTAAAAAACAATCTAGCCCGCCCTTGACTATAATTTAATTTTATAATAATTATTATGACTGAAATATGATGACTAGGTAATTAGTAACTAGTAAAGTGTACAATGGTAAAAGTAATGGTTCAATGGTGGAGCCGAGATAGCGTATTTAATTGGGTGACCACTCTACTTGAAATCTTAAGATCAGTTCAAATCCCAGGGTCGTACCAATGAGCTCTATGGAGTTTATGTAACTACCGATTTTGATATCTCTGGCTTTTCGGTGAAAGATAACATCGTGAGGAATCCTGCGTACGCCTGGAGAAGTTCAACAGCATGTGTACCACCAAAATCCTTAACTGGGCCAGCGTGGCCGTGGATATAGCCCATTCTCCCTTCGAGATTAGTCTTGACTCTAACACTTATAAAAACGCTGATTATGCTAACTTGTCCATTAACACTTCTTGTGGTAGTAAAATTGTTAATTTGAGTTCTTTATAAGTAAAGGTACATCCATTTTTTTCTTTTTTATACAATCTACTGACGTGACGTGTGGGACGTTCGTCTGGTGGTAAGCGTCACGCCTGTCCGTAACAGTAGCAGTGCCAGAATTGCGAACTTGTTAATACAATCCTGCGCCGCACTGCACTGCGCTTGTCACCCTGAGATATTAGATGTTAAATATCTTCATACCCAGTAATTTCTCAGTATAATATACTTCTTATAATACCACAGTTCATTGATGTCGTACAATATCTACTCGTCTCAGTTTCCCCACAGTATCTAATAACACACTGCACGCAATATCATTTTGTCCGTCCTTCACTAGTCACTCACTATTACAATTGTCGCTTGAATACCAATTTACTTGATAGATATTTCATAATTTGTATTAGATACTGTAGAACAGAATGCTAATTATAAAGACAATGTAATGTTATAAACTGATGAAACCCGTGACTATAAATTAAAGGAAATTAATCACTACTGGATACTTTACAAAATAGTTTTTTTAATGCTATGGTGTGACGAGACGAGTAAGACGTTGCCTGGTGGCAAGTAGTGCCAGAATTCTGAACTTGCATACAAAATCCTGCACTGCACTGCGCTGCGCTCGTCACCCTCAGGGTGACGAGCGCAGCGCATAAGATATCAAATCTCTTCATGCCTAGTAATTTATCTGGTAGCTTTGCTCTTTTTCTACCGACTTCAAAAAAGGAGGTTCTCAATTCGACTGTATGTTTTTTTTGTATGTATGTAAACGCGATTACTCCGCCAATTATGAACTGATTTTAATGTTTGTTTTTTTTGGTTGGTGACACTTCACCCCATATACATTTAATCGAAATCGGTTCAGTATTTTGGTTTTTAAATCAAAATAACTGGAAAAAAATATGAAGATGTCATACAGGTGTAAGTGAAATAAAATCGGTATTTAAAAAAAAAGCGTATTACAAATAAAGTGTATTATAAAGGCTCTGTTTGCCGGAACACATTACTTAATGCTTGCACACTAGTTACTGCTAGGCGTTTGAATAACTGGCAAACATGTATATACATGTATATATTATATTGGTACTTATATATTTTATGTGTAGTATGGTTTATTTATCACATTTTTATATATTATTTTCAATATGAATTTATTACATTTTAAATATTATGTACACCACCGACCAAATTACATTTGCCTCCGTTAGTCCAGTCCATCCAAAGGTTGCCTGGAAGAAATCGCTTAAGGTGACAAGGCCGCCCCTTGTACGGCCAAATAATGTACCCTTATTAATTCTATATTTCAGGTGTGCAATAAAGTTGTAGTGTATTGTATTGTAAACATGTACCTAAACAAGTATTCTGTCTGTTATCTGGTTCCCATAGTATATAGAAGTTTTGCTTAGTTTGGGGCTAGATGGCGCTGTGTGAAATGTCCAACAATATTTATTTATTTAATTTAATAGTCTGTATCAAGAAGAAAAATAATAGAATAAATCAATCAATTTCTTAAGTCACCATTTCAAAAATGAACCGTAACTTGAACGTAATTTCAAATCAAAACTGATTTGTTCTGTATTTTATTCTTCTGTTTTATTTTTATATTTCAATTTTTCAAATACTTTTATAGATAAGCGTGCTCCATCGTGTTCTACATATCGTGCAAAACGGTGGTCAAACGCAAGCCAAATCCCAAGTATTTTCGTGATTTATACCATTCTTGAGTGGCGTTTGTCATTAGATGCAATGCAATCAGTCTTCAAGTCGCGAGTGAATCGATTTCTTCGAGGCAAGCGTGCTCCAACGTAGACTGCTATCAACGGTCAACCGCAAACCACTACTCGGTAAAAAAAACGGTGGATATTTCACACAGCGGCATCTATCCCCAAAAAAAGCTTGAAAGCGAAGCTTGTATTATGGGAACCATAGCTAACTGATAGATGCTAATACAAAACTTAAAATATATAAAACGCTTTAAAAAAAATACAACCAACTTCAACTTCGAATACCTGGATGACATCTTCATTTTTTTTCTAGTAATTTTGATTTAGAAACCAAACTACTGAACCGATTTCGATAAAATGTATATGGGACCACCTCTAAAGTATCACCTTCATAACAAAAATGAATCACCAAAATCAGTTCATAATTGGCGGAGTAATCGCGTAAGATGCATACAAAAAAAAAACAACATACAGTCGAATTAAGAACCTCCTTTTTTGAAGTCGGTTGAAAATAATTTATAGGCCTAATTTTTGCAATCGCGAATATTTATTCAAACTCAAAGATAAGCCGCGTGCGTTCAGATTCAGTTAAACAAGTAGTTAGCTAGAAGCCGGTTGCGGAAATCACGTGTACTTTGTACAAGATACTTATAATTTATAAACCAGCGGTCACGCGACCATTTACGCAATGGACTACTATTAGATGCAATGCGATATCTGACTAAAACAGTATTGCAAAAACTACCAAAAACACGTAGACGTACACCTACCCACGTCAATGCATACTGTTCGATAGAAAAATGTATAAAAGTTTTTCAATAGAAAAAACATATTCATCGTGGATAAAAAAACTTATGTTTACTTTCGTGAATTCACGGTTCATCAGCATTGGCCATTTAGAAGTTGTTTACAGTGATGAGTACAATGACCTCCTTTGGTTAAGAGGTCTAAGGTGTCGCTTCTATAAATTTCTAATCTATTTTAACCGACTTCGTATAGGTATATGGAGGTTTTATGTTCGACTGTACGTATTTTTTTTATGTTTCTTCACCGATTTCTCCGTCAATTATGGTCAAATTTTCAGAAATTAAAATTAATTAATAAAAAAAAATATTAATTTAATTTAATTACTTTTTTTTTTCTCTTTTTGTTTAAAAGGCCATTATTTTTATAAAACTTGTTTATTTTTAAATAACTTTTTTTTGTCATTATAACATTCAAGTTGATGAAATTTTAATATACAAAGTTGATACAAAGATAAAGTGTACCATATGTATGTTGTGTTATTGCCAATATAAACTCTACCAAATTTCGCGATTGCCATTACGTACCTTCTTTTAGTACTTAAGTGCTAGCTGAATTTAAATGACCAATAATGGCGATGTTAGGCCATCGAATACACTGGTGTAATGACGAATGGCTAATTCCAATATGTAGGGCGGGTTGCATCGCCATTGTTTTGTAAGTCGAGTGTGTAATACGCTGTTATTAAATTTCGATATAAATTTATCCTTTTCAGGGTATCGTACTCGAAAAGTATTAACGAGTCTCTTCTGTTAAGCCTTAGCCATATGGCTGTCTCTATATGGGCTTGGATCTATACTGGGTTAGTCCTAATCAGTTAGCATCCTTTTATAATAGTAATAATTCATTTATTTATTCAGGCAAATTACACCCATACATTTAAAACATAGACAAATTAAATAAAATCACAATAAAATTAATAAAATAAAATTCGAAAATCAAATGTCATAAATGGAAAAGTTACAATTAAAGTCAGTAAAAATTTAGGTAAACTAATAAAAGTCAAACAGAATTCAGTACGTCAACATTATAATGTTCTACCCGGCATTGCCACCGCGACATATAAAAAAGGCAGGCTTTTAAGGGCATATTCTGTACATCAAAACATACAACTTTTACTATGGGGCCAACATTGAAATCAGCTGTTCCATACATTTTGACCAAGATGAACCTTTTTGTATTGCACAGCTGTTTTTTGCTCGTGATTTCAGTGTTGGCCTCATAGTAAAAGTTGTTCACAATGATGAGTCAGACGTGATGACATACCCTTCAGTATTGTTGATCCTTTTTGTAACACGCTGTATAAAAAAATGAGAATATGCATATCCTGGGCAAGTGTACGTGTTCCATCTTATACTACATCGTTACTTACCGTCCAAGTCAGCTGTACTCTCACGCTAGTTCATTTTACCAAAATAAATAATTCGTTAAATTGATATGTTCAGTGTATTGATACGGAACTTTCAGTGCGCGAGACTGACTCGCACTTAGCCATTTAATAAATGAGTAGGGCATTTTTCTTACCTCCAGCTAGATGGCCAACGACACCGGGGTAACCAGCGCAGGTAAAGTTGCCGTAGTCTTCATAGATGCCAAACTTCAGACCCTTGCTGTGGACCTGGAATTAAAAACAGTAATGATAATTCGTTTCTTCGTTAAATTGATAACCTTTTTAACATTAAAACATTAAAAGTGTTAACAATAACGAAACAGTTCGAAATAAACAGGATGGTTTCAAAAAAACCGGGTACCTAATTAATTTGGAAAAACCAAACATTTCCTAAAAAGTCCTATCAAACAAGACCCGGGTTTTTTACCCGATCTTTTTCGAGCCATCGCTATCAGGTCTTGCTGAAAAATGACACCTGAAAAATAGTTTTTCCTGTGATATTTTTCGGGATACTCAAGCAGTTTCTGATGGTAGACGTTTACTCATAATACGCTTAAAAAATACAACCGACTTCAACTTCGAATACCTGGATGACATCTTCATATTTTCTTTTAATTTTGATTTCAAAATCAAACTACTGAACCGATTTCGATAAAATTCATATGGGACTACCTCTGAAGTATTACCTACCAAACAAAAAAAATGTCATCAAAATCAGTTCATAATTGGCGGAGTAATCGCATAACAAACATTAAAAAAAAAAATACTCGGATTGAGAACCTCCTTTTTTGAACTCGGTTGAAAAGTAACATCCCCACTATAGTACCCACTCTATAGCAATAATACTTTCACCTTGAATAATCGGATTTCAAAATTATATAAGCACTGCTTCATCATTACGCTTATCGTACAATTATGCTGTTTTTTTTCGGTTTTGTGAATGCCGAATTATCAAGCTGCTGCCATATTTTAAAACCATCGCAAAGGTTTCCACGCGGAAACTACACTGTCATTCTGTCATTCAATGCAAAAATTGCAGAAGACGGAGATCACTATCTGTCTCCGTCATTCTTAATGCTGAAGACGGAGACGGTGAGAGTAGATTTCGATTCGAATCCGGAGACAAAAGTTTGAATTACCGATTGGTTAGAGGTACGAGCTTTAGCTAGTAAACCAGTCATAGTAAACATGTTTCAACTTCACTATCACGGTTTATCATGTTCGTACGGAGGTGGTAGGTAACTTGAGACACAACTGAGAATAAAATTATTAATTGGAATAAAAAATCAGAAACAATGATATGTCTAGACAAATCATCGACAATTCTAACAAGATTAACTTTTTACAATTCGGAAAAAACTTCCGAGAACATTGTGATGAGTCGTTAGTGCTACATTTCTCAATTATCTTTTTGCTGGGCCCAAAAAACTGGACTCCCACTGTTATAATAAGCATCGAAACTATACTTAATCTCTATTGTGATCCACTAGTATTATTAACTGCAAAAATAACACTGTCTTTTTGTCTGTTCTCTCTGTTTTGGCTGTTTTTAGCTCCATCGACCCTTATTTTTGACACGAATAAAGCCTCAAACAAAATTATACCAATAATATCATTTCCCGGCCAAGAACTGATAGTTTCTAAAAGTGAGATTAAACTAGAAGTGATCATGAACTGAGATTCACTAGATGTTGTATTTCTAGAAGTGAATCTCTACTAGAAATAAATACAATACAATATATACGTAAGGGTTCTCTACCTACCATCTCTCACCTAACCGCTAAGATCTGTCAAACTATGAAATGTCGACTAAGAGGGTAACACGGGTAATAAAAAAACTTCCCGTGGATCGCTTAGTAGTACTACGGGTTATTATTTACCCGTGGTAGTACTGGTAGTATTACTGGTAGTACCACGGGTAGCAAACGGATTTCTACGGATATGTCTTCGCGGGCAAAGCCACGTGATTCGTCCAGTAGTGTGTATAGGTAATCGATGCTTTTATCTCTATTGTGATCATATCTTTGTTACGAAACACGCCGTGCAAAAACTATTATCATAATCGTTATTGTTAGAGTCATTCACTCGTTGCCCGACCAAGGTTGCTTCGGTTACTTTTTCATACTTATCTGATATTACCACAGAATAAATGATACTCCACGTGTATTACATAGCCTACGTCTTTATGTGTATACTTGCGTTTTTTGTTTACTTTCTTTAAGACGAAAGACGACGAGGAGGCTCCGAGATGCTATAATATTTATTTTCATGTTAAAATAAAATATCGCTGGCCATACATTCTTAAATAATATATTTTTTCTTCGTCATCTGTGTTTTTTTAATTATGTGTGAGTAGCCAGCGACAATGATAAGATGAATGGACGGGAAATAAGCGCACGGATTTTGAAGACTATATGTTGAGCGCCGGCTCGCCACTCGCTTCAGTCATACTCTGCCTTTGCGACATGCGAGCCGTACGATACGACAATACAAACTTCTAATACATGTACATGTGTTCTCTTTTTGTCATGCAGTAATTAGATTCGCTATCTCTATTTTCCGGCAAATGTAATATGCATATTTTTAGCTAGGTATGCTTGATTGTGTTGTCTTGTTAATTTTTATCGATTTGCAAGCGCTGGGCCCGTCCATTTCATTATCACCGTCACTGTGAGTAGCGATATTGCAAAGCCAAAATTTTGTTTGGTATTATTTTGGGAATATGCTAGGTGCTCTTTTCATGGGTGCTCAAGAAATTGGTGCTCAATCGGGAATACCCCGAAATAATGTTCTAAGATAACATCAAATATTATAGCATCTTCACCGTGTGTGACGTCTTTAAGATTTAAAAAAAGAGGAAGGACATTTACGGCCTTACTTAAAAAAACTTTTCGACCGTTAGTCACTGCTTAAGATGCTCTGCCATCTTCTCTCTGACGTGAAGTGTAACATGCAAGAACAAGACAGAGAAGTTTAAGCAGTGACTAAGAGAATCGAGATTATTTTAGGTAAAGCTGGTAGACAGTAAACTAGGTACCTATAGTACCTAGGTAGGTATAAGTCTACAAGTACCTAAGTATGTGAAAGTTCCACCATTAGACCACGTAGGTATGTATTGGAAAAGTCTTAAGCTTCTGGCTTTCCTACGGACTTTTCATTTAAAACCCGCGAAAAATACGCATATGATTTGTCTAAACATCATAGAGTTAATCTATCTATCTATTATATTTGAAACTGTTGATCCTGGTTGGTTCTGTATTTCTCAAAGACCTGGGTTTGATATGATTTCTATAACAACAAACGTCAAGCCACCTCAGAAGCCTTTGGGCGGCACATTAACTCTGACACTAGAGCTGGCTACTGCTGGCAGCTTGCATTATGCATTTTCAAGTCTAAATAGTATCAAGTTATATATATATATATATAAATGTGTCATAAAATCACAGTCAGTCACACGAAATTAGTCACAGTCGAGTCTAAGTCATGCCCTAGTAAAGTTGTAGCGACTTAACCATGGGCGTTTACGGAGTTTTGAAAAAACACAAAAAGAAAAAAAACCTTGAGTTTTGTTTGTTTGTTTAAGAAAATAATAGGATGCAGCGACATGATTTTTCCGTGTTCCCGCCAAAACTATCTTTCTTGATTTTGATTCTATTCTACGCCTTTAAAAAAAACTTGCGACCTTTTTGGAGGGCGTTTCACACAGTTCTTTATTTTATCAGGTAGTAACCTATTTACTTGTGTGCCATATTTCTAACTTTATGAATTTTATTTGGATTTATTAATTTATCATATCCAACACTTACCATTCGAGACTAGCCTTGAATTTTTTGACCAATTTATTTTTATTTTATTGAAATAAATGTCAGAAGTCATGACACTTTTAAGAACCGATGTTAAGGAACATCTCAATATTCGTATTCAAATTCTATTTAATTATTTATTACGTTCAAATCTATAAATTTACATGAGAATGTGTTCAAATCACCCGGTGAATTGTCTCAAGGGCGTTAGAGGCTTAACATCTGGTTTAACCTTTGTTTTATTTAACCTTTTAAAAGTTTTGCATAACTAGAATGTTTTAACCCAATGACCGCCATAATAGTTTTTTTTATACATTCAAGTGACTAGACGAGCAAGACTTTCGCCTGGTGGTAAGCGTCAGCAACTAACAGTAGCAGTGTCAGAATTGTGAACTTGTGAACACAATCCTGCGCTGCACTGCACTGCGCTCGTCACCCTGAGATATTAGATGTTAAATTTCTTCATACCCAGTAATTTCTCTGTTAAAATCGTTTCTTGAATTTTCTGACAGTGTTAGTGGGCCCTGGAAGCTAACGCAAACGATGCTTTCAATTCTTATCAAGGGATCCTTTGACTAGATATCATCGCATGATGATAAGTCTAGTAATTCGATGACATAAGACCACTCGATATATTTCGATAGACCAAATCCAATTGAATGTTACTTCTACTGTGTACTAGGACCTGTACGCTCTAGGAACTTTTTGATGCTTGGTCCTAGTGTACGCCAAAGAAGCGACGTCAACATTCTGGCAAGTTTTTTGTGTGACTATTTTACTCGTAATGATGCACACAAAAATCATATTAGTTTGGTTAGATAACTTTTAAAAACTAAAATGGTGCGACGAGACTTGCGAGACACGTTCACCTGGACCACCTGGCGTGATATTTACAAAAACATCACGCCTTCCCGTAACATTATCACTGCCAGAATTGTGAACTTGCGAACAAAATCCTGCGCCGCACTGCACTGCGCTCTTCACCTTGTGATATTAAATGTAAACACTCTTTATGCCCAGTAAATTCTCTTATAACATTGTCCTTCAAACCGAAACACAGTAATGCTTGCACACTACTGCTTGGTGCTTGAATAACTGACATAGATATGGTGTTCCCCATGCGGACTCTGCAATAGAGCCCTACCACTACAATTTAGATATGTATAAACAACTTATCGGTAACTAATAATGCTTCTCTCTTTTCTGTTTCATTAGGTACTACAGTAAAGATACTCTAAGTCCTAGAGTACCTATAAATTTTGTGCCACATTCTAATTCATTCGAGATGTTTTTTTTTCTGTTATTGGCATCGCACGTTGTGCATTCTGCCACAGTCAAGTATATGAATGTTCATGTTTATGTAGTATTATCAAGTCAAATATGTCATGAAATCACAGTTAGTCACACGAAATTTGTCAAAGTCGAGTTCAAGTCATGCCCTAGTAAAGTTGTGGCGACTTTACTATGAGCTTTTACGGAGTTTTGAAAACAACACAAAAAGACATGTTTCACCACGTTATATCACTTGCCCACACTCGTGCATGTAATTCAACACTCATTGAATTAAACACCACCATTTTTAATCATTCAGAAAAACACAAGTTTATGAAAATAATAGAATGCAGCGACATGATTTTTCCTTGTTCCCGCTAAAAACTCTTCGAGATGATTGTACACTAGAAGTGTCATAAGGTCATAAATAACCTCGCTCCTTTATAACAGCTTCATGCAAAGGAGGTATATAGGTACATCGTACACTGCCCATTACAACACCGTGAGAACTCGCTTCGAATCGCCAGTTTCGAAACGATGCTGCCACTGTAATAGAACCTGCAATGATTTCCTTTATCTTGAATTGCTCTCCTTTGCCAATAGGGTATGCATCTAGTAACAATCAGAGCTTAGTACAGTAGCGAGGTCAAACGAGCTTTCCAGAGCTTCTTGTGGCATTCATGTGACTCTATATCTGACGCAACTCTATCTGGCGTACTACAGGTTAGCTAGCTACATCAATAAATAGAAAAGGCTCTGTCCTGACTGACTGACTGACTGATAGACAACGCACAGCCCAAACCGCTGGTCGTACAGACTTGAAATTTGGAGGGTGTGTTGGTGTTTTCGAAATTCGACCCCTCAGTGTTTGGGGAGGGGAAACGTTTGTATGAAAGTCCTTTGGTTTTGTACTTTTAGTCACGAAAATTTGGATTTGGATAGTTCATTTAAAATAAAAAAATGCTGTTTACTTAATTTTTTTGACAGGGAAGATTTTAGGGGGGGGAATGTTGTATGGAAAGTTGTGTTTTTGAAGTTATAGCGATGAAAATTGATATTTGGGTAATTCATTCAAGGGGGGTTGGGGGTGGGAATTGGTAGAGTCGGTAGAGTCAGTAGAGTTGGTAGAGTTGGGGGACTTTGGGGAGCTAAAAAAATTGCACGGGATGATTTAAAATGGTGAATTTTGGGAGCAGGCCGAATTTCTCCCGTACGCGGACGATGTCGAATATTTGCTCTTCCATATTTTTTTAAGGTCAATTAACTTTTTGTATGGCACAGCTAGCTTTTTTCACTTTTTTTTCTCTCAAAGTATAGGTGTTTCATATTATGTGTACAGATTGAAAATTAAACAAAAAATTACGTAATAGAAAGTAAATAAACAATCACTATAAAAAAAAAATTCTGTTTCTTTTATCCAATAAAAGAATTACTATTACTTAATAACTTATTACTTACGAACTGCGTAATAATTATAGAAGAAAATCGGAGACTTGGAAATGGAAAATCACAGTTAAGTACGAAAAAGGCGAAGCCCCGAGTTTATTTCTCTCATCAAATACATTCCAAAAAGTTAAAATACAGAGTGTAGGTAGGAAAAGTGTTCAGAATACTTAGTATGTGTATGTTTGTTACCACTTCAAGCCAAAACGGCTGAACATATAAAGATAAAACTCAAGCGGTATCTAACTAGATACGCCCAATATTGGATTACGTAGAACTACGGTTGGTTACGTGAATGCATACAGTCACTTATCGCCTTCAAAATACGCCTAAACATACTTACAGAAACGGCAACGCCCTTGCATATCGTCGTCAGCCATAAAACGTCCACCGTCATCCTGCTGGACGTAGGCCTCCCTCTTAATAGAGGGATGTTGCCATAATCCCCACGCTTGGCAGGCGGCTTGGGGATCGCAGAATGCTCACCACCGTTTACTAAGAGGACGCTACTGCCCGTCCTCCGGTGGGTCTGGTTGCAGTTTAAGGACATACCCAGCCCATACGCCCTTGCATATAAACCGTAATAATTAATCCATAAACTTAGATTTAAAAGTTATGTTGCCTTGTAATTTTAGCATCACCTGCCAGACATCGAACCGCCCAAAGTCTTTGTTTGTCAGACGTAACTTTCAACTGTCAGATTTAGGAACGCCCAGTTACCCAATTCTGATAAGCCACCTTCCTGCAGCCAAATGTACTTAACTGCCATCGCCGTTTGTTTCATTGGAAATATACTCTTAGCCAAATGTAAGATTTGTTACGGAGTTTTGGCGGGAACGCGAAAAAATGATGCCGCCTTGTATTATTTTCCAAAACTTCTGTTTTTCCGAGTGTCTGTACAAATGGTGGCTTTTTATTCATGAAGTGCCGATTTACGAGGACAAGTGTTTACGTTTACTTGACACTGGCAAATGCACAAAGTGCGACGTCATAGTCCTCTGAGAAAAGAAGAAGGTAAGGCTAAAATTGATGGGAAAAACATCTTCCATTATGTAGAGACTGGGCGCTGTTCTATTTTTTATACATTTTCTAACGTTTGATGACTTTGTAATTTTCGTAAATAATAAGCTAAACCATCATGCAATCAAATACTTAACAAGCAATGATTCCATAGCATAGTAAGAATATTATTCCATCATAACTTAATTAGGTACCTACCTACTTAACCATAAAAACACAATAAGGTTTGCTTTTTATTTCTCATAAAAACAAAGAGAATATAACACATGAATTTTCACGTTGGCGCCAAAACTATGCCATAGATTATAACACATTACAAAGAGGCTCGTTTTGAACTAATTTAAAAAGGTCACGCGCCTACATTGCAGCCTCTTTTGTTAGACGAGTGGTGCGAAGGCGTGGGAAACGTGATACACGGCGCGAAGGTCCGGGGATATCTCGACAGATAAAGACAAGTGCTCATATGTGTACAATCGAGGTGAAAAGTCGCGTGCCTTATGTACGGATGGTCTTGACGGATGGATCGCAACTAATCTTTATGTAAAACCTTATCACAGAGGGTATCCAAAAATTACGTTTAAAACAAAAACCTAAATAAAACCAATCCAATGTGGTATCATCTCTTCATGGGATAGGACCAACATACACTATTATAAACTATGTACGACAACATTTATGAAACTGGGTCAATACCCCAGGCTAGCGTAAATGGAATCATGATTTTGTCTATAATAATAATATAATAATAATAATATTTATTTGACTAAGCTTAGCCTATTACAGGTTATTAGTAACTTATTAATATTATGTAATGTACAAGTACTTACTTATTTATTATAGTTTTGTTGCTTATTGTTGCTTCAAACGAACGATGCTGGGTATTTTATTAAAGTACCTAGGTATATAGTAGTAGGTATGTAGTAAGTACGTTTTTCTAAGACGTCCAAAAAATGTAAACAACTTTGATTATGTTTTTTAGTCTAATATTAAACAAGTAGCTTAGGTCTTATTTATATTAAAATCATGACACATTAGCATTTACTGTTTAACATTACAATTAGAATTTTAGGCCAATTTACATTAAGTACCTATGCGTAGAAGAAATGATATTGTTTTAAAGTGCGTAAGTTGTAGGAACATTTTTCAAAAAGCTAGGTACTGGACTACTTTACTTTTTGGAATAATGCTAGTTGTTCTCAGTTCTAAAATTAAATAATTATTGAGAATTGGTTGCGTATGTACTTACGTGTTGCTTTGATCCTATTAACAACATTCTCGATAATTAATATGTATGTATATACATGCGGTGTCACAATCTATAATGCACTCACTCGTTTGGATCACAACATCAGCACTACTAAGTAAGCACTAACATTATTTACTATCTTTTATAACATAAGTTTGTAGACAATTTATAAATTGGTTAAAATAGGCTTGTATTGAGAAAAGATTAACCCTACCCTCCGAACTAGTATAAACTGAAACTATCAGTTATGTACTTCGTATTTTTTCGATAATTTCTGTGCTTTGGATACTGGATTCAGTAGGTGTAAAGTAAGGATCATTCCTACTTATTTCATGAAAAGAAAATTTATTATGATTATGATGTTACCTATCTTAGTATTTTATTGGAACACGTAATACGCAGAACACGTGCAAATACAATATCTAATTGTACTTCGAAAATCGAGATGTAAGTTTTCCCATTTCAATTTTAAAAGTCATAAAACTTAAGTTGATTAAGAAGTTGATCTTAGGAGGTTGCTAGCTAGTTACCAATGATGCTGTAATGTACAGATAGGACTGAGTTAGGCTAGGCCAGCTTACCCGGCTAGGGCTGGGCTTGTCTAGGAAAGCTTACCTAAATATAATGTCTAACCGTCATATGCATAAAACGCTAAAACGTATTTCAAACCTGTTTCAGTTAAAAAGTGTTTTGTCTTTCTTTCGAATTACAATTTGAGTTTGAAAAAACAAGACAAAACAATTTTTAACAAAAATAGGTTTGAAATACTTTTTAGTGTTTTATGAATATGATGGTAAGTATAAAATATCTCCAAAGGCCAGCGTCCACCACGAGCGCTTGTTTCTCCGACTGTACCAAAAGCTGTATCACATATTGTTATTTTGTACGCGCCATTGTTGTTAAGTTCACATAACTGTAAGGGCTTGCATTGCAAAATAACGATTGTATTTAATGAGACTGCTTTGTGTGTTTATGTGGCAAAAAATGTATACATAGCACCTACATACTTTGCTATGTGACTGTGTTTATTTACAAACGAATATTGTATTACGCAAATTAAGTTTTCTGTCAAAACTAGCATGAACGCTTATTCCGGGACCGAATACGCTCAGCTGCCGACGCTGCGCGACTGTGAATTTTATCGCCTTGCAATAAGGTTCGCGGTCGCGCAGTGTCGGCAGCTAAACCTATTCGGTCCCGCTAGTAGAGGTTCACGGTATGACCCCAGGTGCCGTACCGTGAACCACTTATTGCGGGACCGAATAGGCTCAGCTGCCGACGCTGAGCGACTATAAGTTTTATCGCCCCGAAATACGGTTCGCGGTTACGCAGCGTCGGTAGCTGAGCCTATTCAGTCCCGAAATAAGTGTTCATGGTACGGCCCCTGAAATGTTTGTAGCCTCAGATTGCTTGTTATTGATCTGATAATAGGTTTATTTTTTAAGTCAAAAATTTTTTTGGAATAAACGCTCTGGGTGAGGTATAAGGGTACAGTTTACATAAATATTAGTTTTATAATTCATAAGTACATAATTCAATTACTGTGTTTTTTTATATTACAAATTAATGTGAGTGTTTTGCCCTTATGTTTTGGCATCACTGAACATGTTTAACTAGTAAAAAGGACTTACTCTTAAATATATTTGTCCATGGAAAGGACCACAATGAGATATTTTCCACATAATTATATTTTTTTAAAGTCATTCTCATCTGCTCCATAGATGGCGCTGGCGATACATGCCAATCAAAAATAGCATTTTTGTTCTGTGGCACATAAAATAAAAAAAATACATGACAATAATAGACAAGTCTGGTCAGCGCAAGGTCAGCGCCATCTATAATGAGCATCATTATTTTTTAAAGTGTGCCGGAAAATCCCCGTTTGCGATTCACGGTGTCCCTGACTACTGACATCAATCATAAAATAGGGTCAAGCTCTCGTTGAACCCTTAACAAATGTAGGCCTCTTGTGCAATACCTTAAGCAAGATTAAAATTCTACGCCAGGGGTTCTCAAACCTTTTATGACAGAACCCTTTTTAAACAAAAATACGGAGCCCCACAATAAGCCAAACTTGATTTTGTATTAGCTTTTAATTAATATCGAAAAATTGGGAAGTACTTACCATATCACATAAAAAACCGTTTACATTTAAGGCCAGGTAAGTTTATAGCTTAATACAATTTTATGATAAACGCACAATAATTATATCGTGCTGTGAACCTTCGGTGCAAGAACCCAACTCGCATTTGGTTGATTTCATTGGCTACTATGTGAGAGTACATAAATAATAGTACGACACTTGTGTTTTAGGTTGTTTTCAGCGAAGCTTTCGCAGAGGCCTTACGGAGCCTCGAGGACCGCAGAGCACACTTTGAGAACCGCTACTCTACGTCATTAATAACAATCTTAATGAGATGTTTAATTATATCTGACAGGAAGATTGCACTGGCATAAACTTAATCACATGTCTATTATAACGCCATTGACTTAGATAATAAAGGTTAATGTTGTATGCAGCTTTAATTAATCATGGGGTTAAGTAATTTGCTACTTATGAGTTTTGATTGTTCTCTCAGTTTGACGCGCTTCACATTCGTGAGGGTTCGAACCTGAATTCGAAACATTTCGTGATGATGGTAGCTGTAAGTACCAAGAACTTTGCACAACAATTAGGTAGGTACAATTAAAAGGCATTTGATATTTTGGCCTAGTTCATACAAGACGTAAGAGAAATTTGTTACCTGTAGACACTGACCTCTATAATACAAGTACGCTGGACTTCATATTGTCGATAGCAAATTGAAGCCATTTGATTTACGCCATTTTGGCGCGGATAGCCAACGGATAGCAGTGTGAGCACCCCTGGAACTGATGTTTCGTAATACTGTTATGACAATTTTAGTACCGGAGATGTTTGAAAGGGCGCGAACAAAAACTGTAATTTCCTAGACAATATTTAGTCCAGCGTACTTTTTTTCTTTTTTCTTATTTATTGGCATCGCACGTTGTGCATTCTGCCAGTGTCAAGTTTATGAATTTTCAGGTATCTTTTATTAAAATCAAGTCAAATATGTCATTAAATCACAGTCAGTCACACGAAACCAGTCATAATCGAGTCCAAGTCATGCCCTAGTAAAGTTGTGGCGACTTTACTATGAGCTTCTACGGAGTTTTGAAAACAACACGAAAAGACATGTTTCACCACATTATATCACTTGCCCACACTCGTGCATGTAATTCAACACTCAATGAATAAAACACCACCATTTTTAATCATTAATTCGCGAAAAAACACAAGTTTAAGAAAATAATAGAATGCAACGACATGATTTTTCCGTGTTCCCGCCAAAACCCAGCGTACTTGTATTATAGAGGTCAGTGCCTGTAGGCCACCTGCGCATGGGAAATGTCCTAAATAAAACAAAATAATATAATGCTTTAAATATGGCGCCAACCCTAAAATCGCGAAACTTCGCGTAAAAGATAACCTGGTGATACATAATTCTGAAGCGTATATTTTGGAAGAAGTATAATAGTTAGTAAGTCCACGATGGAAGAATGAGCAAATGATAATAGCCATTTTCATCTACTTAAAAAAAAGGAGGAGGCTTTTGAAAAAAAAATTTTTTTTTATTTATCTTCACCGATTTCTCCGCTTATAGTGATCCGGTTTTTTTGATTGAAGTACTCTCGAGGTGGTCCTAAATTGTTTGAAGAAGGTTTAATAAATAAGTTTTCACACCACCTGCTCGACAATGTCCTATTAGGTACATATCATGCAACCTCAACGTAAAGTAAAGCATTATCTTTTAAGGGATATAAAATTGTACGAAACTCCCTAAGGAATAAAGTGATTTGAATTTGAAACGTCAAATTGGTGTGGAAACTCGTGGAAAACTAAGTAAAAAAATGCGGTTAAAGAGGTTCGTTCGAAAATCGAACTGGCCACCATAATCAGAACTTTAAAAAAAAGGCGCGTTTACAAGAATGTGAAACAAAAGACGGTGTTTGGTCCTGTGATTATTAGTGAATTTTAATTTATGGAGCCCAGCCGGCCTAGACAAAGTAACATTCGATTAGCGATGACGCTAATAGAAAAGCCCCAAATGTATGGGATTGGCATAAGCTATCGCAATGTCACGTGGTCTTACGTTAACGAATAGAAACTTGCTAGACAATGTCAACATCTTTCGATTCCGTGAAACGAATCGACATCGCCGAATAACAACTTCCATAGAAATGCGTAGACAAGTGGCACTTTTGGCTAGCGTTATCGCTTAGTTTTCGATTCGCTCGATAGAAACCCTAGCGAACGCCGAGACCCTGTAGAAAACGAAACAAAATGGCGATTTAACACTGTTTTGAGCGGTATGTTGTGAATTATTTTGAGTTTTTTTGTTTAAAATAAAATGTGTAGGTAAGTGTGCGCTTTATGTGTGAATGCCAGTGTAGAACTTATTGAAAACCGTTGAGAAGACGCGATAAAGCATTATTTATAACTAGCTGCACCCCGCGGTTGTTGGGATAAAAAGTAGCCTATGTTTTCTTCCAAAGTATGAGCTACTTTTATATAAAATGTAATCCAAATCCATTCAGCCGTTTCAGCATGAAAGAGTAAGAAACAAACATACACCAACAAACTTTCGCATTTAAAATATTAGAAATATGATGCAGCTACTTTAGGCTCAAAAAACTGCATTTAAAAAACGGCTAAAAGAAAAACATAATTTAAAATTATTTAGCAATATTATGTAATAGGGAATAACAATGAATACTTATACATTTTTCAAGGTCGGTTAATACAAGGCCAAGATCATGGCAATAATAATTGTTTATACTAACTAACATAAACATTGATCCGGCGAGGCTAAAATCTGCTTATTCTATTATTTCATACTAACTCTCAAGTATTCTATGGTAATTTGACGTTTGCCGACGAAAGTCCAGAGACAAAATGTAAAGTTTATCGAACAAACGAATAGAGAAGGCGTTAGCGAAACCTATGTGACTTTGTCTACCAAACGAACTTCGTTATCGCTTAAGCGATAGCGACTGTCGATATGGAATCGCTCCGAAGCGAATGCCACTTGTCTAGGCCCGCTGGCTTTTTATTGTCTCGCAGAAGGTGTGAAAAGTAGAGTATGCTCCTCTGGAATAAAGCCTGTCTTCGTCTTGGGCAGCTTGAACCCCTCGCTTCACTCAGGACTCTATAGGTATAACCTATAGAGTAGTAGAGTAGAGTAGTAGTAGGAGGGAGTTATACATATTGAACCCTGAGCGTAACGGGGGATCGTTCAATATGCCGTCCGCGACGTAAGTCACTGCTTTATTCCCTTAGTGCATAATCTACCATTGTGTTGTTGTTCTTGTCTAGAGAATAGCTGTTTTTTCTGCAATGTCAGAGTTGGTCACATAGTAAATAAATAAATAAAAAAAATTATAGCTTAGTGCCACCGCTCTGCGTAACTCTATAGTCTGTAGGTATTATACATTTAATGTAGGTACTCGTAGTTATGATTTATAGTCGCATTATGATACCGTACGGAACGCATTGGTAATGACAGGACTGACGAGGTCAAATACATAAATGGACATGATACATCGAAGCTTTTATTTTTTACCTCGATAAATAACAATTTGCAAATGTATTATTGAAATGGACTACCTAAAACTGCATATTGCATTTCAATGTTAATTTGTTATTTGCTGAATAAGGCCACACTTTGCGGTATGGCAGTGGCTAAATACTGGGAGTAAATAGCATATTTAACACCGGAAAGAATGTGGTCAAACACAAAACTTAAAAAAAACTTAGTATATATATATATATATATATATAAGGCCTCCTTAAATATTGGATCATCGACTCGAAGAACTAGCTATATTGGTGTAGTGAGTATCTAGAGTTATTATTTGGATGTTTTATTATTACTTTCATGGTGTTTCTGTGCAGATTCCAGCCAAGTCCGCGAATACTAGTATCTGTCCAATCTAGAACCTGCCCTACATCAAAATAGTTTGCGGGAGCGCCGGAACGAAATTGGCTTGTTTTATCAATTTTATTCGAAAAACAAACGATTCGATTCGATTTGATTCGATTGCGAACTAATGCCAGCTGTCAGCTACGCGTCCACTACGTTGGAGTCGGAGCGTACGCAGCTTACGGGTTTGGTTGCCACCACACTTTGTATTGCTTTCTATGGTAGTGCGTGAAACTGGGCTGGACCGGCAGATCTGTGCCTACATTTTATAATCCGTACGCTATGTACACTCCTAATCTGAACTAGTGGACGCGTAGCTTAACAGGTAAGTACAGTTGATATTAAAAAGGTACATTTACCTACATTTATTTTCTAGAACGTGTAAAATCGATAAGCCCGTAAAAATGCGTAAGTGCAAAAACTCGATTCGAATGACACGGTGCGTCCACCAAATCGGGCTGCATCCAAAACGTCCAATGAAAGCGCAAGTATCACAAAAAATGGATTAACCGCCGTTTCCGTATTCACTCACCGAGTTACACTTGACCCAGTTGGTCGCAGCTGGGCGTTGTCGGTTTTTTACACTTTTACCGCGACCTTCAGGGCAATTCGCGGTTCGCCTGCTGAACGCGATCTGTGATTTTCTCACGGTGAGCGACTGTAATCTGTGGTGACATTGAACCTAATTTGGTTGGCTCTAATCACACGTAACTGTAACATTGTTTGAATACCTACCTGTTCTTTTTGATACGGGCGTTCTGTAACATCTCCTCTCTTATCGTTTTTTCTTGGATAGTTACTGGCTGGCGTTTATCCAGTAGCTCGCTTAATATTAAGCGAAACAGATACATTTAAATATTTTTTACATCACCTTAGTGTTATTTTCAACCGGCTTCAAACAAGGAGGTTCTCTAATCGAATGTGTTTTTTTTTGTTTTTTGGTTTGCATGTATATTATGCGATTACTCCGCCAATTATGAACTGAATTTGATTATTCTTTTTTTTTATTTGGTCGGTAATACTTCAGAGGTAGTCCCATAAACATTTTATCGAAATGGGTTTAGTAGTTTGGTTATTAAATCAAAATTACTAGAAAATATGAAAATGTCATCCAGGTATTCGAAGTTGAAGTCGGCTGTATTTTTTTAAAAGCCTATTGTATAATTATATCACCTTATTGTTATTTTATATTGCTTAATTGCTGAAATTTTATAATATTTTTCATATTGTAATATGGGACAGAGTAGACATATACCTACTACTTACGTATTAGGAACCAATTTAGCAAGGTCTTTAAAGCTCGGTGATCTAACGGCCACAATACAAGGTATTTTCATATTTGGCAACTAATTAACATGTGTTGAAATAAAACCTTCTTTGTTGAACTACTTAACATGCTGGCAATGATATGCACACCGCACTAATAATATCTACCTACCTATGGTAATGCGAAAGTTCGTGGTTTCAAATTAGCAATCTGTAACAAAATGCACGATAAATATTACTAGGTAATTTCAATATGAAAACGGATCTGGTATTGACACATTTTTGTTTTATTTACGCGTGACGAGTGAGAAGCTGGACGCGGCCGCAAGCACGCCGGACTCTGTTTTCACTGCTTGAAAAAGGTTACCGGAAGTTATCGAAACTATATTCGGAGTATCCGACGTAATTAAAAGTGAGTAATCCCGTATACATAAAACAAAAATAACATGTATTTTCGTTTTTATTTATCACAGCAATACAAATTCGATTCTGTTGTTGAATCACGGGAACTTTAATAATACAAGCACTAACCTAGTTGAGGGAACTAAATAGGAAACCACAAAGCATTTTAGTGCTTACTAACCGGAACTTAGACTTCTAGAGTTAGAAAACGGCAATTCGGAGTCATCACGGACTATTTGCTGAGAAAGCGGGCTTCGAGAACTAGATTCAGTGATATACGCGGTTTTGAGAACTAGATTTGAATGAGATTAAAACCTCTTTATACTACGCTATAACTTTTTCACAGCTTTACGACGCAAACTTACAAGGAACTCTGTGGACGCAAACTGCGGTAATGCCGTTAAGTCCGTTTATTGCCCGTGGTACTTACTACCAGTCTTACTACCAGTAGTACCAAGCGATCCAGTAGTGGGAAGTTTTTTTTTACCCGTGTTACTACTGGGAGTTTGACACCTGTCCCTGTCAATGGCACATCTTTTAATTTGCACTTTATGTACAAATTATTAAATTATGTAAGTTAATTACCTTACACAAAAATCTGAATCTGGCCACTGAGAATGTATGCACTAGAGGTGGATAGATTTTGGTCAAAAACATTTAAAAAAGTACAAAATGACAGTCAAAACTACAGAGTAAAGCTAAAACAAACTCATATACTCGCTATGATTTTCTCCTCGCATTTCGCCGTCAAATCATCACAGTTCTATGATTCTTTACGGAATATTAACCGTAATTATGTTGTGATACGAGTTCTCGATATTTCGGACCAGTTGCCAGTGCATGCAGCTGGTCCGAAATATCGGTAGCTCAAAACATAATCACGGCAAATATTCCATAAACCATTAAAGAACAGTAAAACACACTCATTATCTTACTAAAGGTAATTTTTCCATAGATATAAAGCTACGCGTGTGAGCGAAGTCAATGTAGAGACGAGGGAATTTTGGCGGGAACACGGAAAAATCATGTCGCTGCATTCTATTATTTTCTTAAACTTATGTCTTTCGCGAATTAATGATTAAAAATGGTGGTGTTTTATTCATAGAGTGTTGAATTATATGCACGAGTGTGGGCAAGTGATATAATGTGGTGAAACATGTCCTTTCGTGTTGTTTTCAAAACTCCGTAGAAGCTCATAGTATAGTCACCACAACTTTACTAGGGCATGACTTGGACTCGGCTATGACTAGTTTCGTATGACTGACTGTGATTTCATGACATATTTGACTTGAATTTAATAAAAAAACTTGCAAATTCATAAACTTGACACTGGCAGAATGCACACCGTGCGATGCCAATAACTAAGAAAAAATGTAGAGACGAAGCTGACTGAGTAAAAGTAGAGAAGGGAAACATACTATGGCGACCCCACCTACTGGGATAAGTTCAAGAATAATGACCTTCGCAGCTTAAAGCTGAACTATATAATCTGATATAATATAGCATAGTCAGAGAAAACACTAAATATAAGAACACAAAGAGCCTACACGTCATTCTGCAAGATAACCGTGTCAAAAACGTGATAGACAGCTGTGAATTTGCGAAGAGGTTTTATTAGTTTCATTTCAACCAGTTAAAAGCAGGCGGTTTAAGTGCGGCGCACGCTTGTATTCGCAAGTTCATAATTCTGGCACTGCTACTGTTAGTGGCAGGCGTGATGCTTACCACCAGGTGTAAGTCTTTCTCGTCTCGTCACTTAACCGTATAAAAAAGAGAGATTTATTGTTATTTATTAGAAACATCATGTAGGTATTTTTATCATTATACAGGTTACGCGTGTTAGTATTACTAAGCCGAAAGGAGATCATTATGAGCAACTTTTTCTAAGGGGCTAACCATGGAAACACTAAGGATATACTAAAACTTAACTAAACACGACGAATAAAGATTTGACTTCGTTCAAAGAAGTATTAGTGACCAAATTACAATAAATTCCAAAAAAAATAACGAATTTCTGTAGTAAAGTTGTTTCAAGTTAGTTTTCAAAAACAACAGGCAGCTAATACTCTGAAAATATGTTTATTTTATATACTTTTGGAATATACACTAAACACAATACGGACAAAAGCTTGGTGTTAAAAAAATATTTACTCTCAGGGTTAACGGACTTAGCACACAAGGTGTTAAATGCTTCAAATATTTATTTCGGCTTTATTTGCTAAGCTAACTTTAGTCACCTCTTCAAAGACATTGCGTTAGGTCCACTACAAAGTAGATTTTTGACGCTCAATTTTTGGGTCGCAGGAAAAAATTGCGGGGTTAAAAATTTACCATATTCGGGACACCACCAATTATTATTATTATTATATTCTGTGGAAATGGAATAAAAATAAGGCTTAGATAAGTTAATGGTACGTGTTCACTGAGCTGTGAAGGAATTTATTTTGTTTCATCAACATCATCAGCTCGGAGACGTCAAAATCAAAATCAAAATATATTTATTGCAGTTTGTTGGTAAATCTAGATGTAACACACAGAATATAATCTGTTCTTAAAGAGCTCCGAACGAAAACAAACATGTCTCCAAATAGACATGCAATACTAGCACTGGAATATTCATAACTTGCTAATTATAAGTTATTAGTATTGTTAGTGTACAAAGAAAATGTCATAATATAGTAGTTATGTCAAGTAAATACAATGTCCACAATGTTATAATGTAATTATTAGTTAGTCAATGTTAGTATTCCAATTAAATTCCTTTATCATTAATAAATTATTTTACGGTGTAATAGCACTTAGTAGATTTTTTTAAAATTTCCATTTGTACTGATTAGTATTTAGATCTTTAAGGTTTCTAGGCATCTTATTATATATTACCGGTCCCATACAAAAAATGCTATCATTTAATAATTTCTTATTGCGGTTTTCTATGAGAAGCTTGTGTTTGTCACGTCTATTACGTTTAGATTTATCATTTGTAAGAGCAAAATAGTTCAAACGTCCACTGCTGAACGACGGCCTCTCCCCCTTAGTCCGCCACACTGTACGACAACCTGCCATTTGCATCCACCGGTTGCCCGCGACTTTTACAATGCCGTCGGTCCACCTAGTGGGAGGCCGCGCCTACACCGCGTCTTCCGGTTCGCGGTCGCCACTCTTAACCTTTCTTCCCCATCGGTTATCAGTTCTTCGAGCGATGTGGCCTGCCCATTGTCACTTCAACTTGCAAACCCTGCGAGCTATGTCGGTGACCTTGGTTCTATTGGTTCGTATTTTGTTTCAATCTTCCAAAACTTTTGCATTTTGTGCAGGGTGAAATGGACTGAAGCTCGCTATCTGCCATGAAATCAAAGTTACGGCTCGTTCCCAAAATTTGTTGACAACCCTTGACTTAGATCATAATCTGAAATTTCTTAACGATTCGTTAAACTTTTTGCCTCATGAGGTTTAATGATGCCATTAATTAATTACGCAGACTCAACACATGAACTCAATTCTATGAAGACGTTAATTATCGTCAAACACCCGAATAGAAGGCAGGGAGATAAATCAGAAAAGAAAGATCATGTCATAAATCTGTAAACTAGCCAGTCATTGTTTTTATACACGTATAAAATTTATGGCTATTAATCTTGTTTATTGCTGTGCATTTCTTTTGTAACAACGTTGATTCATATTCAACGTCATACTTAAGCAGCTACTAGCACCGCGCCGGGGTTCAACTTTTGTACTAGGTACATGAGCTGTTATTTTTTTTTTGGAACAAGAAGTAGCCTTTATGACAATTTGTCCATGTCAATAATTTGGGTAATTTCCTCCTTGAAAGAGGAAGGATTATACAAACCGACACAATGTAGTATTTTGAATATTAGGCACAGAGAATGGATATTTGAATATATTTCTAAAATAGAAGCCAGTTTAAAAATATATCATCATAACCCTAATAATTATTACGACTTCATAAGTTGTTTAGTTAGGAGCCGTCTGTTACTACTTATCTACCGTTTCACACTTAGTGGGCTTGACCAATGTACATGAACTAGGTTACATTGAGCTAGGTCTAGATGAACTTGGTTATATTGAGCTATGTCTAGATGAACTAGGTTATATTGAGCTAGGTCTAGATGAACTACGTTATATTGAGGTATCGAATTTCAGGAAAAAGGTAAACATAAACATAAACATAATTTATTGCAGAAAAATTAGGTAACAGTAAAAGTTTGGCTCTGCCTTTTGCGTTAGTAATAACTGTGTTGCAAAAGGCTGAATATTTTTTTATCGTCATCATTGTCACCAATTTTTATTAGAAACGGGAACGTTAAAAGCATTTCTGTTTAAATGAGTTTAGGCAAAATTTCCATCGCAAACAGCAAATCTAGATTTGAACCATTTTTCAAACTTAACCTTATATGCTGCGATCAAAAATGGAGTTTGGGTTAGGACAGTAAAACGCCACCGTTTGTTTCAGTATACTTATCATGGCATAAAAAGGCTTGAAACGTAAACATTTTCTCTCTCCTTGCAATACTTTTTATAATCAGGTCATCGCATTGGATGAACTCATCCAATTATCTGCCTTGGATGTACTAAAGGGTTGCTAGTGGCGTGCCCATTAGTTTCCATTATTTTTGCCAAGCAAAGACAACTACGATTAAAGTATCTCTGAAAAGAATCCTTAATGCCTTTCTACTAATAAAAAGCTGTAAACAACATTATTTACACTTTTTCCTACACTTTCACTGAATTCGACATAGCACCAATTGAAATCGTAAAAACATTTCGATTTAAATTAGGAACAATCCAAGCGAATTGTAGATAAAAGCCGAGTATCGGAAAATGTGACCAAATAAGTAAAGTGAAGTGAGTGGCGTAGGGTCAGCAAAACGTTATAGCATTGTATTCATTTATATCTGTTATTATAACTAGATATTACGCAATACGTTGACTTTCACTATTATTTTACAATTTAATTCGAAATAGTTGTTGTTTCATTAGGTTTCATTTACTTATACGGGAATACTCACGTTTAATTAAATCGGTGTATCCGATTTAGTTAAACGTGATACGATTTAATTAAACGTGAGTATTCCCGTATAAATAAAACAAAATGTGTCAAAACCACGTCAGTTTTCATAATGATCTTGTTGAGTAGTTGTTACTTATTATTCTGTTAATCTACACATAACCCCACCCCACCCAACCTACCAACCCCAACCACCTACTTCTAATGCCTACTGATTTATATTCTAGTAAATTTCAAACACCCGGTTTTATCAATTTTTTTTAAATTATTACATGTAAAAACTTGTTTTGACTGCAACTTGTAAGGCGAATGACAATAAGGGTTTATATTTTAGATAATAAAAAAATCACAAATATTAATGCCAATCAATGTAACTTAAAATATGGGCTCTGATGGCGTCTATAGGCAAGTATATAGAATAAGAGCTGATATTATTATTGTTTTTGTTTTAGTTAGGATTATAATAAAGAAATGTTTCACAGCAAAGTGAAGGTATACGAGGTTAAAGAAGCGCTGTTAAGAAAGAAGCTTTAAGTTGTTTCCCTAAAAATAAGTTGTAAGTACTTACTTACTTATTGAACGAAGGTTTGAAAAGGATGTTAACCTTAACTTAAAGTTACTTAAAGTTAAGGTTACAAGCATACATTTCCTTCTTGACAAGGTAGTTAAATCAAAATACATATAAGTAGGTATATAGACTCATCACTAAGTATATTTTACGTTTTGTATTTTAGTCTTACGGAAATTGGTACGTGAATAACGTACGTAAGTTTTGTAAGTTCTTTATTCGTATGATATATCAACAGGAAATTATATTTTGCAATAAATATAATTAATATAATACAATAATAATTAAAAACGTACTTTAGTATTTTCCGGGTCGATATTTTTATATTGAGGTACCTTTTTACTATAACGGCGAGCAGAAAGCGTATTTTATAACCCAGTTGTTATGGGTAAATGTTAAAGGGTCCTGATAAATCGTGTGGAACTAATTTATAACAATTTGACTTCCTAATATTTTTTATAGATCCTTTATTTGATTATTATTAAACTTATTTATCACATTTACTAATGTGTGCTACAACTAATGTGTACAATTTAAAGGGTAGGAATCAAAGAATAATATGACCGTAATTCTGGGGCTTACTTTTATACACAACATAAATGTTTCTTCGCAGTTTTCTTGAAAACGAATAAACCGGTTTGATCATTGTTTCCACTATCAAGTCATATTGTTATTCTCTCAGTTTCACATAATCAACAACTAGCTATGAACTCAATTTTTTTTAAAGTTTTTTCTCTTAAAATGAATACGTTAAGAGTTAGGAGGTTGTGGTTGCCACGCGCTTATACCATTTGGTAGGATTGAGTTGCGGTCACATTTGGCTCGTTGCATGTGGTTGTAATTCAATTTGTTATTTACTTTGTGGTTACTGTGATGAGGTTTTATAATGAGGCGATCGGATATATATATGTCGCTAAGATATAAGCTTCCTTGTATTAATCTACAAGGTTATGTAGGTACTTTTTGGCGAAGTCTTTGCAATAATACCACTTTTAATTTTATTTTATTGGTAATTAACTATACTTAGTTATATTAGTACCTAAGTTAATGATGTTACAAAATAATTATATATTTTTTTCTTTCAATAACTGGCAAAATTTGCTTATCTGTCCGGATGTTTGTATGTTGGTTCTTGTGTGTAGTGTAATTGAGACTTGGTTTGTCGGTTATACAGGATTTATAATTTCATAGAATTTTTATCGTCGGCGATTGTTTTTCCCCAAAAAAGGGGAGAAGTTTGCTGTGGCGCCATTTACCGACCGATTTTAATAAAACTTGGCAGAAACATTAGGTACTCAATTCTAAACAAGAATTTCGAATATGAGGAAAAACAAAAGCAAAAAGATATTGCCAATAATCAAGATGGTAGTGAGGTCTCAGTTCGCAAGGTCTACTGTTACTACTACTATGTGGTCTAAGTTATAAGACAAACGATATACTCTCTCGATGGAACGCCTGCCCATGACGGTATGATTACAGAAAACTACCTAGAACTTTGAGTAACAGCGTAGTGGATTTGGAGAAATTTTAGCTTTGCGTTTCCATCAAAGCCGAGCCGTGCAAGAATCGCCCAATAACAAAAAATGAAATTTTATTTCAACTTCTGTGATTGATCTATTCTTGCACGTCTCCGTTCCGCTCCGTCTATCTCTGCTTTGATCACAAAAAAAAGCCACCCATAACCTAATTTTCCACCAGAGTTTCACACTGTAGCAAACTTACTACAAAGCAAAGCACCTTACTAGTTAAAGAGCACCTGATGTAGGCTTTGTAGGCGTGAAGCCAAGGATGCGACGTTCTCATGGGAACTTAACCTACACTTTACGAGACACTACCTATTTCCCTGACTTCGTACGTGTCTGGAATATTCCGAACCTTAAAATAAATATCATAATATGATCAGATTAGCCAAGTGATATCTGTTTTGACATTTATTCTGTTTTGGTGCTTTTATGATTATGGTTAGAATATAGATTTACTTATATAATTGTTAAAGTGGTGAATTTTGGGAGCGGGCCGAATTTCTTCCGTACGCGGACGAAGTCGTGGGCGACCTCTAGTACTTTATACAAGTATACGAGTAATATGATTTTCTAAACACAATTGCATTTAATAACTTCAATTGCGACTTTCTATTTTAAAAACAATATATTTTTGTTATTTTATTGGTGTGCATACCTAGTCATAGATTAAAGTTCTATTATTATTAACGGGATATTTACCGTGATTATGTTGTGAAATGAGCTCCCGATATTTCGGCGCAGTTGCATGCACCATGTTCACGAGTACACTCAAATAATAATAATATAACTTTAGTCAACAACCGTGATAGTTTAAAATAGTGTTTTAGTCATATATTGTTAATTAAATATAATACTTACTATAAGAATCTTTGTCTGACTGACTGACTGACTGAGTTTTTTTAATGACTGACAGACAACGCACAGCCTAAACCGCTGGTCGTACAAACTTGAAATTTGGAGGGTTTATTCGTCTTGATGCGTAGGGGTGTACTAAGAAAGGATTTTTTTTAAAGGGTTAAAAAAATGCTAGGGATGATTTCAAGTGGTGAATTTTAGGGAGCGGGCAGAATTTCTTACGTACGCGGACGAAGTCGTGGGCGACCTCTAGTATTTTATACACGTATACGAGTAACTTGATTTTCTTAACACAATTACATATAATAACTTTAATTACGACTTTATATTTTAAAAACAATATATTTTTGTTATTTTACTGGTGTGCATATCTAGTCATAGATTCACAAAATCATCAATTTACGTTTGTAGAAAAGAATTGAATATAATTATTCAAATTTGTTCAACGGTTGAGTAATAACGAATCCGCTTGGTAACATACAGCAGTCTGACTAGGATATTCACATATAAAAAAAACTAATTCAAATTCTATGGACAATGAGAAATACTAAATCGAATTACAGTAATACGATAAAATTTGTGCTTTTTGGCAATTTTCGTATTCTAAGAGTTCTGATTCTGAGACAGAGAACGAGATAGATATACTTATTTAGGCGCATAACTTTAATTTAGCGCATTATTTTTTGTAGTGGTAGGACTCTACTGCAGAGTCCACCAAGCAGCAGTGTGCAAGCATTACTGTGTTCCGGTTTGAAGGGCAATGTTACCAGAGAAATTACTGGGTATGAAGAGATTTAACATCCAATATCTCAGAGTGACGAGCGCAGTGCAGTGCGGCGCAGGATTGTGTTCGTAAGTTCACAATTTTAGCACTGTTACTGTTAGTGGCAGGCGTGACGCTTAACACCAGGCGAACGTCTTGCTCGTCTCGTCACATGATTGTATATATTTAAAAAAAAGTAGCAATCTACTTAGTCGCATTTTTTTTGTGAAATGGATTATAATTAAAATATTCTGGCGACTCTTAGTTGAGTTTATCGCGGTCGCGACGACTCCCAACTCCAAAATTCAAGTTATCCGTGCAGCATGCGATATCTTTGATATCTGATGAGATAGTTTTGTTCATATCATTACTACATACTACCAGAAAAAATGCCGTCGAGTCTTTATTTTATTAATTTTGTGTCAAATTATCAAAATAATCAAACTATTGAGTCATACATTTTATGTCAAATTCGATTATGTAAGTATGTAGCGCTCGTGGCGTAGCTGGTCTCGGTGATTCTAAACGATCACCGATGTTAAGCAACGGACGGTCCGGTCAGTCTTCGGATGGGTGACCGTGAGTGGCATTTATGTTTCTGAGCGCTACCGTGGGTCGGATGACACGTTAAATTGTTGGTCCCGGTTGTTTGTTCTAGTTTCCATAACAACAACCGTCAGCCATGTCAGAGGCCTTCGGGCGGCACATTAACTCTGACACTAGGGCTGGCCACTCAGCCTATACGAACTGACTGACTATGTAAGTATTCCAGTGGTTGTTTTTTTTATTAAATGTATATAATCATAATTATAATATTTCTTAAATATATTTTCATTAGCATACATTTTTAACACATTTATTTAATTTTACTGACAATACGCTTTTAAAAAAAATACAACCGACTTTAACTTCGAATATCTGGATGACATCTTCATGTTTTCTGTTAATTTTGATATAAAAAGCAAACTACTGAACCGATTTCAATAAAATTTACATGGGACCACCTGTGAAGTATACATTACCTACCAAACAAAAAAAAAAATCATCAAAATCAGTTCATAATTGGCGAAACATTCATACACAAAAAAAACAGTCGAATTGAGAACGTCCTTTTTTAAGGCGACTGAAAAAATCTTGAATGATACTTATATCACAGAATATATAATAGTACTACGTACTTATATTACACATAATAAGTCATGTAATTTAAAAAAAAATGCAAAAAATTACGAAAGCCAGTAGAAATAAAGACCATGTAAAAAGTGCTTAATATTTGTCTAAATAGGTATATAAACATCATACGAAAAAATTTGAAGATCAATGACATTATAACGGTCATCTAAAACAGCGGTCGGCAACCTTCTGGCAGGCAAGGGCCACACAGTGGCAAAATAAAGTAGAGATTAAAGATTGAAAAAGTAATCATAATTTTCTTAGTAGGTACATAGGACAACGTCAACGACAAAGGAGCAATGAATTACTAAGAAATAAGGAAAAATTATTAAACAAGTAACATTTACAAAACAGTCGCGGGCCGCAAGGAGGATAAAATCGCGGGCCTCGTGTGGTCCGCGGGCCGCGTGTTGCCGACCGCTGAATTCTAAAAGCTTATCTAAAATAAAATCGAGTTAAAATATGTAGTTTTATTTAATTATTCATTTGATGAGTGAACAACTTGACATTTTGCAAATAACAATTTACATTAATATGAAACGTGAGTTGTTTTGTAATTTAAAAGCCATTAACATTGAGATAATCTCAATGGTCATTAATAGTGACTTTAAATGTCTATCTAACTAAAATAAAAATGCTTCCTATTTTATTATTTCGATCAATATTGTCTTAATGCGTTTTTGGTCAAATGCATCGAACCCGAACCCGGTCGCCAAAACATGTTTCATATCACATCACACATCAACAGCCGGAAGACGTCCACTGCTGGACGAAAGCCTCTCCCTTAAAGGGAGGTGTTGCCGTAATCCCCACGCTTGGCAGGCGGCTTGGGGATCGCAGAATGGTTACCACCGTTAACTAAGAGGACGCTGCTGCCCGTCCTCCGGTGGTTCCGGATGCAGTTTTAGGACATACCCAGGTCCAACCAGGTAAAACATGTTTGCTTCATCCAAATCGCTCAATCTGCCCCTACCCCCCCCCTTCATTTGCGGGTTGGTGGATTCACATCCGCCATTGAATTTATTCTCCGTACATATACAGATTTCCTCACGATATTTTCCTTCACTGAAAAGCCCACTGGTATTAAAATATGTAGTCCAAATATCTCATTGGTGTGGGTCCGGGATTTGAACTCATGGTCTCACGATTCTAAGCATAACGTTCTCCCGTTACCACGGCTTTTCAAGCTTCACAGAACTTTGTCTACAACTCTATTACATCATCTTCCCTTTGTGAGTTTTAATTAGGTACTCTCGTCTCTTATTCTATTAAAAAGATTGCGCAAGTCCGATCTCAATAACAGAATCACGACCCGAAGTGTTGTTCGTCGCTCTTCTAACAAGATAACCGTGAGAAACTTAAAACAATTAAGGCTAGAGTTAGCTCCTTTCAAGAGGGGTTCTAAGATTATTAAATATAATAAATATATTGGTCGACATTTTTCACACAGCGCCATCTAGCCCCAAACTAAGCAAAGCTTGTAATATGGAAACCAGATAACTGATAGAATACTTAAGTACTTTTTTTTGTAAATACATACTTGTAATACATACTACACCCAGACACAGAACAAACATCTATGATTTTACTATTAAGGGACAGAATTCTGCGCCGCTATCTCCCTCGCGTATTTCAATTTAAATTGTATCGTTTCTTCCCCGTGGTCCACCTACGTGGTTCACCTAGTATGGTGAAATGAAAATAAATAAAATGAAACTAAATAAATATTAAATATTGGGGGACATTTTACACACAGCGCCATTTAGCCCCATACTAAGCAAAGCTTGTATTATGGAAACCAGATAGCTGATAGAATACTTATATAAATATGTTTTTCATAAATACATACTTATTATACATACTACACCCAGACACAGAACAAACATCTATGTTCGTCACATAAATGTTTGCCCTGGGTGGGGATCGAACCCACGCCCTACAGCTCTGAAGGCAGACATGCTACCAACTGAGCTATAAGGCTGTCAAACTGGGCATAACCTGTAATCCCATTTTTAGGAACTTGTATATATCAAATGTTTTTTTTCTTATTCTCTGTAATGTTATTGTCAGCTACAATAAATGTAAAATCGCAGTCATGATTTTATATCTTCAAAAATGGAAAAATGTGCGAGGGAGATGTCGGCGCCCAGCATTCTGTTCCTTAAGTGATTTTTAACGGGTAGATATATCACATCATCAGTCAAAATTCGTCCACAGCACGAGGAAGGCCTCCTCCTTAAGGTGTTGATTTTATAATGCTATTGCGTGCGTTATATGCTTAAAAAGTCAGATGTGCCATATATTTTGGCGACGATAAATAAAAATGTCCATTAGTCTAAGCTTTTTGTTTGAAAGTTGATTTATTAGGGTGTTATACAGGGTTAGTCCTAATCAAGCATCCGTTTAAGGGCATATTCTGTACATCAAAACAAACAACTGTTACTATGGAGCCAACATTGAAATCGCGAAAAAAAACAATGATGGCCCCATACTAAAAGTTGTTTGTTTCGACGTACAGAATATGCCCTTAAAAGGATGCTTACTAATTAGAACTAACCCTGTATAGATACCAGTGACCCTGTATACCTATATTTAGCGTGACCCAGTTTTTCAAAGCAGAGCGAAGCGAGTGCATAGCATAACAAACCATTAAGGTATTACCATAAGACCTACTTTAGTAGAAAACAATTACGTAACATCTCATCACTTACGCACCTTGCATAGCTTAGAACTAAATGATGTTACCGAAGTCACTAGATCATTGTAAGCGCCCTAGTCAGTTAAGTAATGATTACTTAAAGAGTTTTCTTTTGTTACAAGCGACAAAGGCGTTTAAGTGGTAGTTACACTACTTTACACGGAGATTTAGGTGATGAAAGCGGCGTGTTATTCCGAGTTTTGTGTAAGCGCCATCCCTAATATGGATTAAGTGATTTCGTATCCGCTTTTGGTGACTTTAGTTACTGTTGAATGCGACTACTGAAGATTTACTAACGTCCTTTCAAGACTTTTTCGTTGCTTAACTACGCGTACAAGGTTCCTATTTCAAAGTATCTTTTATGTCCTTTTTATGTTTAGGTCGAAGACATATTTGGTTTGAGCGATTGTGCATTATCGTTAGATATATTTATAGCTTGGCTTTGGTAGCTAAAAATCGGGCTAAATGGTGTGCCTTGCGAGAGGCCTACGGCCAAGCGGACTATGATTGGCTGATTTTTCACTATAGTGCTTGACTTGCTACGCGGCATCCGCCGGCTGTGCACTATAGTGGAAAATTGACACTGTCATGTACATATAGCGTACAAATTAGCTTGCACTGAATATGACATGAATGTAGTTATAGATATACTGTCTTATGCATAAAACCTATTTAAACCTATTTTAGTTCAAAAGTGTTTTGTCTTATTTTTTCAAACTAAATTCGTAATTCGAAAGAAATTGACAAAACACTTTTCTAATACTAAGTTTAAAATACGTTTTATGCATTAGACGGTTACGGTCTTACCTAAAATAATCTCGATTCTCTTATTCACTGCTTAAACTTCTCTGTCCTTTTCTAGCACGTGCAACTTCACGTCAGAGAGAAGATGGCAGAGCATCTTAAGCAGTGACTAACGGTTGAAAAGTTTTTTTAGGTAAGGCCGTTATTGTTTAAAGATGTGATGTCGCGTTTTATATGTGAGTGCGAGTTATTTGAATGTAGTCCTATTATGTACTTATGTTATTTGTGTTATTGCTATGCTATTGTAGTAGTGTATAATATATGCAATATTAGGCATATTACTGCGAAAGCCCTACTTCTTAGGTAGATCGGCTGTCAAAATGAAAACAATGTCGTAAAGCAATTGTATGGAAAACCGCTGTCGCCAGTTTCACGTAAAACCCTCAAAATGCAATTTTGAAACAGATTAAAGTTGCTCTAATTACGATGCAATGTGGTTTGGTTGTGGTTGGACCTGGGTATGTCCTAAAACTGCAACCAGTACCACCGGAGGACGGGCAGCAGCGTCCTCTCCGTTAACGGCGGTGAACATTCTGCGATCCCCAAGCCGCCTGCCAAGCGTGGGAATTATGGCAAGACCTCCCTATTAAAGGGGAGGCCTTCGTCCAGCAGTGGACGTTTTCTGGCTGATAGGATAGGATAGGTGGTTTGGTTCCCCACGCGTTTATTTAATTTGTCTTTTTGAGTATTCTCAGTTTAAAAACATGTATATTGGTATAGAATTGTCATCAAGCGCATTTACACTTAGGTATTGCCGGCTAGCGCGGCCCGTCACATTTCCGTTCTTTTCACTTCTCTCTTCAGTGGTTGTAAAGGTGTTATAATTATTAGGATCGAGCAACGACACTAATATAACACCTCTATAACGCAACGGTTCATCGGACAGTTACGCACATTGGCGTGTAATTGATTAAAAAACACACGAACACTCGTGTTCTGCCAGTTGTTTGAATCGAGAAGCGCTGTAAATTGTTTATGGATGTTGATTATGTTGTCTACCGGGTTTACCTTGCTGTTCCCATTTACCACGCGTGAACTATCAAAACATCGAATTAACTTCGGCCTTTGAAGTACTCGTAACTGCTGAGTTGCACAACTAGGGCTTTACTTAAAACGCTTTTTAAAGTTAAATGACGTTAGTTAGTACTACACACTACGAATTACTACTACGTATTGTTCCTGGGCATGTATACAGGGTTATATTATGAAAACTGACGTGGTTGTGACACATTTTTGCCTTAACATTTAACTATAACATACTGCATTTTTAACTATAGTCGGAGTATCCGATTTAGTTAAACGTGAGTATTCCCGTATAAATAAAACAAAAATATACAGGGTTAGTTCTAATCAGTTAGCATCCTTTTAAGGGCACATTCTGACCATAAAAACAAACAACTTTTACTATGGGGCCAACATTGAACTCGAAAAAAAATCAGCTATTCCATACATTTTGCCCATGGTTGATGAAATTTTTCTATGGAACAGCTGATAATTTTTACGCGATTTCAGTGTTGGCCCCGTGGTAAAAGTTGTTCATAATGATGAGTACATACATACCCTTCAGTATTGTTGAACCTTTTTCTTACACATTGTATATTGATAGGCGGGAATGTTGCGACCCGGCATTTTATTTTGATGGCCCGGAACCGGGTCGCGACCCGACTAATGGGAAACACTGACACAGGTAATACAGGTTAATGCAGTAATGTGATAAAAACAAAGCTAATACGAGTAATATAACAATTTGTATAGAAGACCATCCCACAGTGTATCTGCGTCCGTTATTATCAAGGCAGATCCGTGCCACTAATTAGCGTGCCAGTATGTTTACATAAGTAATTTAATTGCATCCATTTATAGATAACACATGTCAGTGAGTTCCGCACCTGAATACTAATTTCCGGAATATTTGAAGAAGAGTAGAGAGAGATAGAGGGAGAGAAGTATGGAATACCGTAGTAGGCACTGAGACACAAACATATTTTTTTTGTAGTGGTAGGACTACCACTTTACTGCATTGGCGTTCTTTGAGACATTTGATGGCGAGTCTTATAAATAGGCTATGACTGGTTTTTTTATTGTCCTTTTAAAATGGAGCCCATAAATATAGCTGGTTAATGAAAAGAAAATGATAATGAGAAAAAAAGCAGTAAAAATGTATGGAACGCTATTTCTGGTTTGACCCATAGTAAAACTTGTTCATATACTGAGTACATACATATACCCTTTTAGTATTAATAAACCTTTATGTTACACACTCTCATCAGCCCGAAAACGTCACTGCTGGACGAAGGCCTCCCTCTTACTAGGGAGGGGTTGCCATAATCCCCACGCTTGGCAGGCGGCTTGGGGATGGCAGAATGTTACCACCGTTAACCAAGAGGACGCTGCTACCCGTCCTCCGGTGGTATGGATGCAGTTTTAGGGCATACCCAGGTCCAATGTTATGTTATGTTATGTTGTGTATCTTAAAATGTCCTTTTAGCCTTTTTTTGTGTATGTAATCCTACTTAGTTACATTATAGTAAGTAGATATGTATTTTATTTTTGTAACTAAAATATTCCTAATTAAGTACTATCACATTTCATGTATTTACACAGAAGTTGGTTTTCCCAGAATCAGTTTAACTTATCGTAAACTTGACCTGCGTGGCTCCTTCTCTTTACTATTATCATGGAACGATAGCAATGAAGTAAGTAGCCTAAATCTCGTGAGTGTGCTTGTACTGTGCTGAATGCTTGGCTGACGTTTATTGGATACTTTAGATAGAAATACGTGAATCTCTAAATACAATAGGCTAGATGACTGGTTTTTTTTACTGTCCTATTAAAATGTGGGCCATAAATATAGCTGATTAATGAAAACAAAAAGAAAATCTGATCAAAAATAAGCAACTTATAAGCATTTTAATATCATGCTAGACAGAGAGGCGAAACAGCAAACTGTGACGTCACTTCTCAGTACGCCATATAAATTATATTCTGACAAGTAAGGCGTGACGTCATTTTTTGTTTTGGGGGAAAGGGACAGAGTTGGGTCTACCAAAAACTTTAATCGCTTATATATCAGAACATGACCAACCGATTTAAATTTTTTTTTAATAAGCGTACTATATTTATTTAAACTCTTCATCAAAGCTATTGTTTCAACGATTTAAACATCAGTCATCTGCCCTAATAGGGCTGGTCTCGTGCGGTGTCATCTCTGTAGGTACATAACATCTCTACCATGCAATATAACTGGTACAATTGACAAGTTAGGAAATTTAGTACGTAACCTCACGCAATGTTAAACTATCATCAGAGTTATGAAGACTCGGGAGCCGCCAATCAGCCCAAGTAGGTCGCAAGAAGCTTTGTCACATAATTATATTTGATTGGTTCGTGATGTGGCGAAATTGAAACGCTTGTCTTCCTACATAAAATCTCGTTTTTCTCGTGTTCGTTGTGGCAATAAATAATATTTCCTACAAGGTGCGAGTAAATCTTAGGGATCTGCTATAATAGGCTAGATGACCGGTTATTTTTTATTGTCCTATTAAAATGTGGCCCATAAATATAGCTGATTAATGAAAACAAAATGAAAATCTGACCAAAAATAAGCAACTTATAAGCATTTTAATATGATGCTAGACAGAGAGGAGACGCCATATGTACGCCATATAAATTCTATTCTGACAAGTATGGCACACAGAGGCGTGACGTTATTTTTTATTTTCTGGGAAAGGGACATAGTTTTCGCTACCAAAAACTTTAAACGCTTATACAGGGTTACTGGTATTTTGACGTATTCCTGGCGCGCAGATAGCAGGGGCTAACATGCATCAAATTTAAGCCCACCAATGTATGGGCGAAAGTTAATAGTTTTGAGATATTTAGAATTTTGTAATTTTTGGAAAAATACCCTATGTTGGGTGTCACCTGCCCTATTCTATACGTTTTCGGAAAACTACATCAGTCACCTACACATAATCCCAGTATCGAACGTGCGTACCTAAATTCTGAAGACTGTGCGGTTTAGCTTTTTTAGACAAATCAAACCAAAAAAAAAACACAGTAAAAAAACAACCAACTCTAAGACAACTTAAGAAATAATAGTTTATCATGTTAATAGAACTTCAAGACGTAGTTTTTGATTTTTCACGTTATGTAAAGTGGCGCCATCTCTGGGACTATAAGAAGAATGGCTTTCGCTTCTCTGTTTAGATGCATACCTACTCATAATGTCGGCTTCCAGAAAATAATGATTCCCATTCCCACAAACAAACGCACACTTTTAGTGTAAGCCCGAATGACTGCTACGCGAGGAGGACGTTAGCAGACTGACCTAACCGGCGTGACGTCACTGCAACTGCGGCCGCAAGTTGCTCATGGCGATTTCTTCCTCCATGCCGAACACCCAATCGACAAAACTGGCCTCGGTCCTCTGAACTCTCTCTGGTTCCAGGATTCAAAAAAAGGAGAAAGTACTTACATAGTCTGAAAGGCTCTTCATGCCGTAGGGGAAGCGTTCCCGATCAGGGACGAGTTGTCCAGCGGACCCACGCTCACGCTCAGGCCAGCAGTCGTCCACGTTGATGTACTCATAGCCGGCAGCCGCGTACCCTTCCGACACTAGGATGTCTGTCATCGTGCGGAATAGGCGGTCGCTGGAATAACACAACAGAAAATTTCAAATAAAGATGCCAACAGATTTGCTCTAATTTGTTTGATCGCAAGTGTCGATCGTCAAAAATCGAATAAATTTGTAAGCAACAGGCGATCGACAACTAAACAATCGAAATAATTTTATTACATTGTGACGATTTACGTGATTGATGTTCGACATTTTGAACAACACTAAATATTGTAATATTTTGTCGAGAAGCAATAAGGTCGTTAGGTTAGGTTAGATGTACGACAAAACAGCAGAAATTAAGAGACAATAACGATAGTAAAAAAGCGAGCAAATTTGATAGTGGCTAACGAATTTTATTGATCAACAAAATACACCTGTCGACCAACAATAACGATAGCCAAAAATCGACATTAACTGTAGGCAGCTTGAATACCTAATGAGGTGTATAGGTACCTACTGAGATATACCGCTGAGAACTACTCGCTGACGTCAGCGTCGTGTGGTGCTTTATTGAATAATGTATACTTGTACGTGCGACCAATGTAAGTGGCTCATGTCAGCTTAAGAGGAATGTAGGTCGTACATCAACAAGATGGTCGTTGAAAAAGTTTGAACCTAGTAAAGGTTCAAATTTCTTCAGTCCCGTTGCTAAGCATAGCAACCCCCCCTTGAAGGATAATTTGTACGATACTCCCAGTAAACTTAAGTTTATTTTCACACCCACCTTGAGCCGTAACATAACTCGTATATGTACAACTCGAATATTATAGTGCGTATTTAAAAAAAAACGATACATATTGGCTCTGCCCAACTTTGGCGCGTTTGGCCAATCATTTTGTCGATCACCATGTTGGATGAACATTGGCTCTAAGGATGGAGCCAATCGAAGCTGCCCTAAAAATGGCTAGCTTACATGAAGATGGACTTACCTTATGCAGTTCTCTGGATCATTTTTGCAGTCGGTGTTACACCTAAACCGCTCCCACGCCAGCCATCCCATCGGCGGAGTCAACGCCAGCCCATTGTCAAGTCCAGATATCCTACCCAGCAGGCACAACACTACACTCACGGTCCAAACCAACACACACTTCCACGACGCCATCACAATTTATTTTTTATTACACTTTCCAAATAAATTAAGACTATATCTTTAAAGATCCTATCCTCATCCTTCTCAGCACTGCTCCAAAACTTCTATTTTATTAAACTTTCATACAAGTCTTTGGAATGTTATTTTGTAAGTGCACTGGATCTTGGAAGACGGACTAAACCACGCAATGTCAATATCAAAATGACATTAAAAGGTAAATGAGTTTGTATAGGAAGAGATCTATCGGTTGATCCAAACAGGTCCACAGCGTCAGGTTATCTGTAACAAAACGGAAATGATTGTTTGAATGGATGTTAATGTGGGTTAAGGGTCTTGTTTAGAAGCTAATCTAGCCTTGTACAGCCTCGGTCGTGTTAAAGTCGCGCCTCCACGCAATAGGCTAGATGACTGATGTTTATATCATTGAAACCAATAGCTTTGATGAAGAATTTAAGTAAATATTGTATGTTTATAGAAAAAATAAATAAATCGGTTAATAATGTTCTGATATATGAGCATTTAAGAAAGAGTTAGAGTAAGACAGAGTTTTTGTTAGAGACAACTCTGTCCCTTTCCCACAAAACAAAAAATGACGTCATACCTTGTCAGAATAGAATTTATATGGCGGACAGAGAAGTGACGTCACGATTTGCTGTTTCGCCTCTCTGTCTAGCGTGATATTAAAATGCTTATAAGTTGCTTATTTTTGATCAGATTTTCATTTTATTTTCATTAATCTGCTGTATTTATGGGCCACATTTTAATAGGACAATAAAAAAGAAACCAGTCATTTAGCCTATTATATATAATTATGTTTATCACCGGGACTTAATCGCGCACAAATAAACAAAAAAAAAACAAAAACAAACCCCCGGTGATAAACATAATTATGTGTTCAAATCGCGAAAGTTTAAAAGTTCCTATTATACACCACTACTTTATTTAAGTTAGCTTAATTTTAACACGGTATTTATACCTATACATACATACATCTGTTGTGATTCAGAATAATCCTAATTGGGTACGTAATTTCACACATGGTTGATGAAGCCCTATTAATGTCAGTGATATTACACCATCCAAAAGATTCTGGTACGGTTGGCGTGTTTTGTCAAAACAAACAACCAAGACAAATAATTGACCATGTCATCCGACTCACGGTAGGTACCGCCCAGTTGAAAAACACGGCGCGGTCATTCTTTTATTAAAACAAAAATATTTGTTTTATTAAACTGGAGTAGATATAATTATGCACGAACGCTGAAATAATAATTACTTCAGATATGGATATAGATATGGCCCCAAAACGTTTATCAAGTAACGCAAACAAGTTTAAAGAACACTATCACTTTACTAATAACTAATCATAACTATAATCATCTAGACTAGACTAAACTAGCTGCACCCTGCGGTTTCACTCGTTTGATGATGATGACGGTAATAAAAAGCACTTTAATAAATTAACAACAATTTCGATGAAATTTTATTTCTAGGCATTTGGATTTAAAAATAAAAATACCTTCTTATGTTCTACTACAAATCTGTCATTTCCTGTTTATCAGCAACTAATTGTTATAGAAAATATAACTATTTGAAGGGTTTAATTTTTATTGCAACTAATTGCTATAAATGAAAACGACGGAGACATGTCCTCAGTAGACCTAGACATTTAAAAAAAAAAGATTACTCTATAGAGGCAGTAAGGTACGTTTGTATGGGGCATTGCCGATCGGATTATCTCTAAGACCTCTGGCAGGTCTTAAACCTGCATGCGAGCAATATCGAAACGGTTTGATTCCACTTTCTTTGTTCGAACTGCTAAACAGTGGAATGCGCTGGTTTCCCGATAATTATAACCTGGGTGTCTTCAAGTCGCGAGTGAATCGGTTTCTTCTAGGCAAGCGTGCTCCATCGTAGGATGCATCTTCGTTTATCATCAGACGAGATGGCAGTCGAACCCAAGCCTATAAATAAATAAATTAAAAAAAACTGGGTTTCTGTCCCGACTGCTTTGCCAATACCCAAAGTGTGGAAAAATTTCATGTTTTATAGTCAGTTTATCTTGACAACAACCAGTCGACTTTATTTTAATGTTTACTAAACAAGTATCTACAAGTATCTAAACAACTATCTAATACTATAAGAATTTTTGTCTGACTGACTGACTGATTTAATGACTGACAGACAACGCCTCATGACTAAACGGCTGGTACAGACTTGAAATTTGGAGGGTGTATTCGTCTTGATTCGTAGGGGTGTACTAAGAAAGGATTTTTCGAAATTCGACCCTTAAGGGGAGGGGGGAAACTTATTTTAGGGGGTAAAAAAATTTGCTCGGGATGATTTAAAGTGCTGAATTTCGGGAGCGGGCCGAATTTCTACCGTACGCGGACGAAGTCGCGGGGGACCTCTATTGTATCTATATAATGTTGTGTTCTGACAACCTTATTTGAAAGCCAGTTCTAATTCCACCCTGGATGTGTTTACTATCTTGTACTTCACCATCATAGAATTATAGATTAGTGGGATAGGGATACCTACAGGTACAGATTTCATTAACAGCCTGGCTATTCCAAGGCTATGTGCAAACAGTCCAATTGTCCATGGGACATATTATTATTTGTGTTTTTGTGTTGTATTTACTGGTGTTTTTGGTGGTCCCAGGAATTTGTCCTACGTGCATTGTCGAAGGAACCTATTCTCTTCTCCAAAACCTCCACCTTCCTTCCCCCTTCCTGTTCCTTCTCCCTTGGCCAAAATTAAGGATATTGATGCAAACATTTTGAAAAAAGGCGTAAGCGCTGCGGCGCAACTAAAATATTTATGGGCCTTATTAAAACATGGAGTAACCACGGAATAGTTAATCTGTATTTTATCTTTTCCTTTCGTTCAAATATGTAAATTGGTAGAGATAAATACCAGAGATTGATTAACTAATCCGAAGACTTTCATTAATAAGGCCCTATAAAGTGAGGAAAGTTTTGAGAGAGTTAATTAGGTAGTATCTGATAAAATGTAAAATGTCTAAAGGGCAGGCCTTCGTTCAGCAGTGACGTCTCCGGGCTGATGATGATGATGATAAAATGTTATTCGGTTATTCCCCTTATCGCAACAAGTCTGACCTGCGTGACTTTTCTGAGTAATCGCTGTCATGTAAATAGAGGGAACTAGTACATCTCCACTGGGTTTACTTGTATAAATAAGACAAGTCAATAAGCCATAATGCCAATTAGCAGATATAATTAATAGTTTATTATGAACTAAAATGATTGAGAATCTTCGAAACCACATAAAGATTGAGTACTTACCTACAACTCTTATATCTCGCCTACCTCTAAAGTCTCAAGATAAATAAATACTTAAAATATAATTATAATTACCTATCTACAATAGTTTATTTGCAGTAATATGTCATGTAGTTTTTAAATGTCAATAAATTATTCATTCTCTAGCTGCGCCCCGCTCTATACAAATTTAATCCAAATCCATTCAGCCGTTTCAGCGTGAAGAAGTCACAGACACACGCACCGACAAACTTTCGTGTTTATAATATTATTATATATTATATAGTCGGATAGTATAGGATTCGTTCAAGTGTAGGGAACAAACACACATATAAGCGTATATCCGGTGCTGATAAAGCATTAAATACATACCGTTATTATATTCATGAACAGTGGCATGTGTCAAAGTGACGGGCAGTTACAATGTTGATCGTACAAACTATAATTATTTCAATAATTTTAAGTGTAAGTTATGCACACGAAGAAAATAATAATTACATATCACAGAATAACTATGAGTGTATCGCAAACGAAGGGAGTTCATGTGAAGTCAAAATGTCGGCGGCTCTGTCCGTTATGAAAACTGAATTATTACATATCTACAGTAAAATAGATACCCTGGGAAGAAAAAACCTTGATTTAGAAGAAAGTATGCACGAAAAGTTCCAGAAACTAGAGAAAAACATACTTGATAAACTGGAAGAGTACATAGAAGGTAAATTTGATTCATTGGGAAAGCATGTGGACCGCAGAATAGAAGCACTGGAAAATAACATACCGGACAAAGCGGACATTATTATTATAAATCAAAACCTGGACGCCTTAAAAAAAATTAATGCTGAATCGGATAGCTTAGCTTGTGATTCAAAAACATTAGTGATAAATGAAACATTGACCAAAATAAATGAGAGAATAAAGGAAAAAATTAATATTTACACGGAAGAAAACATTAAGCACAAACTGGACGCGTTGAAGGAAAAAATACCGGAACATTTGGAAGAAACGATTAAAATCAAATTAGATACAATGGAGAGAAGTATTCATACATTAAAAGAAAATATAATTGATAGATGGGAAACGCTTAACAGTTCGTTAATACAGAACATAAACGATAACTTTAACGAAATGCAAAAGAAAATTCTAGAGTCAGGATCAAATAGGCTTAGAACCGAAAATTCAAAAAAGAATAATAATGTATCGAATATAACACGTAAGTATTTTAATTTGTTTTATACTAGAACAAATTTACTAATTAATTTAAATTTTGTTTACATCATTAGTTTTGTGCTTTGATAAAGTACCCAGGAGCTAGATCCTCCAATGTTTTATGGTTCAAAAAACATCAGGAATTAGTAAAAAGTAAAAAAAGTCATAGCTAGTTGGTTCATATAGCGGTATGAAAGGCCCAACGAATTTAGAGCACTTGGGCGCTTCCCATCGCAGTACGAACCGCTCCAGGACCCAATGTACTTTTATATTAGAAGAGACCTGTTCCAGCAGTGGATAAAGGTAGGCTAATGATAATGTTAAAAGTATCTTGGTAAAGAAGTAAAAAGGAAAAGTGGGCAGAATGTTAACAGTAGGTATTGCTACGCTGCATCGCATAGAAATGGCAAGTGTTTAATCTTATGTAATTATTTTATTAATTTAATCTCATCTAAAACGCGATTAAAAGGCACTCGCGATACGTAGTACGTCTGGTATAGTACTATTTATTATCTTTTATAGTACTATTATTTCTTCTGTACTCGCGGATAGTGTATATTTTTGTAAAAGTTTTTCGATGTAATCAATGATACCGAAATTACTACTAACAAACTTGCAAAGTCATAAAGTTACACCGTTTACCAACGTTATGTCTTCTGTGGCTTTACCTCTAATATTTGTTTACATTACCCTGTATCAAAGATACAGCCTCCTGCCAAGCGTGGGGATTATGGCAACACCTCCCTTTAAGGGAGAGGCCTTCGTCCAGCAGTGGACGTCTTCCGGCTGTTGATGTGTGTGATGTGTATCAAAGATAACATAATACTATAATAGATACGCTCTATTAGGAAACCACGCCGCCGTCTTGTTTTCATAGCCAGTTTCAGTGACGTCATTCAACGTTATGCCGGGTGTTTTGTAGAGGGTTAGACAAACTGAAAGTGTGTATTTGGGGATCCATTTTCTTTTATTTTTTTCCATTTGTAAAATAGATACAATTTGGGCAAAAAAATATTCCAGGCGCCTTCATTTTTTCTCAGTAATTTTTTGTGATTTTATCCTATTTTTCAAATTTACTTTTTACACCAAATTTTTTCAACCATCCATCAACAGCCAGAAGACGTCCACTGCTGGACTAGGCCTCCCAATAGAGGGGGTATTGCCATAATCCCCACGCTTGGCAGGCGGCTTGGGGATCGACCCTTATTTTAACCCTTATTTGCTTCCAATTCCGCCCTGTATAGCCCAAATATGTATCAGAGACCAAACTTTAATAAAAACATTCGACATAAAACAGATTTCAAAAATTTGGTGTTTAGTTATTTTGTCAAAATACGAGAAAATCACAAAAACTAACAATAAAAATGTTTTGGGCATCTGGTTTTTTTTGGCCAAATTGTATTTACTAATAGAACACAATCTTTCAGTTTGTTTAACCCTCTACAAAACAGCCTCTATAGCGACCGCTAAATCACGTTACCGCTATTGGAAGAAACCAAAGCTGAGGGACCTATGTCAGCGTCAGAGGAATTGAGGCCTTGGAGAGCGCGGTAGGTAAAAATTAACAACGATTATGATCATTATTTCAGATGGTTTTTGGGACTGTAAGAAGAAAGTAATAAGAAGCTATGATTACAAACCAATTCGCATCGATAACGAGACTCTCAACTACGTGACTAAGGAATATGACGTAGTCGGTAATCTGATCCACTTTGAGATGTTCTTCGGTTTAAAGGCAAAAACTTTGGGTTTGGTCCAGCTGTCATCGATATCTAATCCTGGGAAGGACGACGGCTATTTTGTAATCGGTAAGATTATTATTTCAACAGAGTTCAAAAAAAGAGGATTTAAATTAGACTCTGTTTTTTTTGTTTGTTTGTATGTTACGTGATTACTCCACTAATTATGAATCGATCTTGATGAATCTCATTTTGTTTGGTTGCCTACCAAAGAATACCGACTGATATTTTTTCTACCATTTATTTGGCAGATATTGGAGAAGCAAAAACAATAAGAATATATATTGCCCGGCCAACATCAAGTGATGTGGATAGCGTCACTTTTACGGAAACACTACATAGGCTCGATGCGCCCAACATACTCTCTGCCACGAAATTCAAAGCCTATTATGTCAGAATCGATAATGGTAAGTAAACGTAGCCGCACATGGGACACACGACGGGCAGCAACTTTTTCTCGGTTAACGGTGGTGAGCATTCTGCGATCCCCAAGCCGCCTGCGACGCGTGAGAATTATGGCATCCCCTCAATATTAAAGGGGAGGTCTTCGTCCAGAAGTGAACGTCTGATGGCGACACCGCCACCGACTCGCCGCACTTGATATAAGTCGTGCGCTTCTGCTTCTGAGAAGCCACTTCTAGCGCATTTCTAGCACTTTCTTCTTTAGGTGGTGGCGTTCCCAGGCAGCATTGTTACGTAATTAAAACGTGCCATTTTCGTCATTCTAGACGTAATCGACGTCTTAAGGTTACATCTGGATGTCCGGAAGCCCACGTGTGAATGTCGAAGCTATACGACGTCATTTTACGACGTTAGAATCACGTATCTAGCCAACGTCCAAAGAACGGTATAAGTATATGCCGGTAAAATGACGTATCTAGTAAACGTGCATGGTATCATATTTTGACGTAGTTTTAGGCACAAATGAAGGACGTTATCAATATGACCTTAAAGGTACGTGAATTTGACGTAGGTACTTTATATAACGTGTAAGTAACGTACCTTAATCGACCAATATAGCACGTCTTTTTACTTCTGCGACGTCAGCGTGCTACCTGGGTTGTGGCGCGTGTCCCGACAGCCGTGTATTTAGACTAAACGAACAAAGAGCTAGAACAAGAGTATTCTTTCTTGATCTTTTAGTGTAAACGAAAGCTCGTTTCAGCGTTTACACCAAAATATCAACAAGCAAGAATGAGAACGGAGTTTTGGCGGGAACACGGAAAAATCATGTCGTTGCATTCTATTATTTTCTTAAACTTGTGTATTTTCGCGAATAAATGATTTAAAATGGTGGTGTTTTATTCATTGAGTGTTGAATTACATGCACGAGTGTGGGCAAGTGATATAATGTGGTGAAACATGTCTTTTTGTGTTGTTTTCAAAACTCCGTAGAAGCTCATAGTAAAGTCGCCACAACTTTACTAGGGCATGACTTGGACTCGACTATGACTAATTTCGTGTGACTGACTGTGATATCATGACATATTTGACTTGATTTTAATATAAATACTTGAAAAAATCATAAACTTGACACTGGCAGAATGCACAAAGTGAGATGCCAAGAAATAAGAAAAAAAATTAAATAAGAATGAGAACCAAGAACTAGAATCTAGTTCGTTGTTCTATTCGATGTTTAGATCAGCCGAACAAATGCTGATTACTCATCTGGTTTTTTTCTTTTATTGGCACTGGATACGATTCCTTTAGTGCTCATTCGTGTCTATGTCAATTTTGTGGGTCCCCATTTATTTATTTTTCTTAGTTTTTGGCTTTGCACTTTGTGCATTCAGCCAGTGTCAAGTATTAAGAATTTTAACAAGTATCAAGTTAAATATATAAGTCATAAAATCACAGTTAGTCACACGAAATTTGTCAGTCGAGTCTAAGTCGTGCCCTAGTAAAGTTGTGGCGACTTTACTATGGGCTTTTACGGAGTTTTGAGAACAACACGAAAATACATGTTTCACCAGATTGTATATTATAATTTTTAAAAGTCAGATTCCACAGACATCTGGCATTTAGGTAGGCTTCTATCATTATTAAACATTTTTCTTGAGACCAATCCACAATAAATTCGATAAGTATGTTTTCTAATCGCTAGAACACGAGAACACTTTGAAGAGACCGCTCCGGGGAGCGAGCACGTCCAAACACGTAGGAACGCTTTGAGCTACTGTTCGCGCGTTCTAGTGCTGTTTACATCAAGCGAGCGAGCATTCTTAGAATATTCTTATAATCTATGCGAGAAAAGATAGAACAACGAAGGAATGTTCTGTCTCTGTTTACACTAATAGAATTTGACGGAGAGATGAGCATCCGCTCGTCTGATGTAAATCGGCCTTTACACTAACACGTTTTATATAAGAAAAAAACAAGTACCTAAAGATCACAAAATGAAGTCCGCAGTGAGCTTTCACTAGGATAGATTTTATGGAGCTAGCAGTACACTACATCATTTTTTTATAGTTCGAATCCATAGTTTGATTAAAATTTTGACCACTTTGTTTTTATTTTCAGGTACACTAGAATTTGGAGAAACAGACAACGATTCTTCGCCAATTTTGAAGTATAGAGATGAGCGTTTCAGGACTTTAAAATACATTGGCTTCACATCGTGGAGCAATGACGAAGCCTCCTTCCTTTACGACTGCCCACCACAATTCGAAAGTACTGCATCAGTCTTTTAATATCCCACTGCTGAGTATAAAAGCCCTGTATATATACAATTATATTGTAGAGGTAGGGACGACTCTATTGCAGAGTCTGCCTGGGGAAGTACCACACCTTTGCTAGTTATTCAGCCACCAAGTAATAGTGTGCAAGCAGGTCTGTATTTTGGTTCAAAAGCAATGTTACCATAGAAATTACTGAGCATGGAGATTTGATATCTTATCTCAGGGTGGCGAGCGTAGTGCAGTGCGGTGCAGGAATTGTTTGCAAGTTCACAATTCTGGCACAGCTACTACTATGGGCAGGCGTGATGCTTACTATCAGGCGAAAAACTCACTAATCTCGTCAGTACAATGCACAAAAAATAAAACCAGAAGGGCGATTGAGCGATACTCCACCACGCTAGCACGGTCGGATTGCCCAATATGCCCAGTATCTCAGGGTGACGAGCGCAGTGCAGTGCGGCGCAGGATAGTGTTCGCAAGTTCATAATTCTAGCACTGCTACTGTTAGTGGCAGGCGTGACGCTTACCACCAGGCGAACGTATTGCTAGTCTCGTCACTTGAATATATAAAAAAATATGTTTTAACGTTCCCGCCAAAATTCTTATTTCTATTTCGCTTTTCTTTCATAATTTTGAGTAGGACAGGGCCGTATTTGAGTAGAGGCGCGATAGACTTGTAGACTACTAGCGCCAACTAAATTACTTTTAATTGAAAAAGCGAACAAAAAAAAATAATTGAATATCATAACTTTAGTTCATGAGTAAAATTAAGTGTCAACTCACGAAACCTAAATCCTAAATCCTAACCTAAACCTTGGTTCAGGTTATGTCTTCTCAGCACTTCTCATATTCAGGTTTCCTCATGATGTCCGTACGTAAATTTTTAAGATCTCATTAGAACGGGCCCGGAATTCATATTGCGACCTCATGATTTTGAAGGCATAATCAGCCTTTTTAATTGTCCACTGCTGTAGGCCTATTCCTCCAAGGGTGAATGGGCCATATTCACCACACTGGCCCAGTTGCGGGTTGGTAATAGTACATTATGATACAAGTGTGCTATGTTGGTCATTATACTAGAGGCGTTATTATGCGCGCGAGCCGTAGGCGAGCGCGATAAGGAAGCCGAGAGTGTATTGAAACATAGCACAAGAGTTTCATACGACTGTTTTCATCACACTTGCGACGAAAAAACTAACTTTTTTTGATAATAACCAACCACACAGCGAAAATGTCAACAAAAATTTGCGGGAAATGGCGCCCAAATCAGCAATGCGCGCGCAGGTTGACATTTACTTCAGCGGCATAAGAACTCATTGTTGTATTACAAAAAAACTTTAAGTATTACCGGGCTATATTAAGAGTGCTTCGTATACATACGTCTAATTGCAGTCACGTATAAACTTGATTTTACCGGGTTATACCTATTATAGCACAAGTGCCGTAATGTAAAGTAAAAAGCACGCGTGCGTAATAGCTTGGATTATGAGCCTAAAACCGATGCAATCAGATCCACTTTACGAGCAAGTGTGATGAAAATTCTTTTACGCCATTGAATTTCATCTCCGGACGAGTGCAGCTTTCTCACGATGTTTCAAAAAGCCATGCCAAAGCCATGAAAAAAAAAAAAAGAAAAAAAAAAAAAACCAAAACCAAGCCATGTAAATCCGTACATAAACTTCAAAAAGCTCATTGGTATATGCCAGGGTTTGAACACACGACCTCACAATTACAAGTCAAGTGGTCTTCCGATTAGGCTACCATGGCTTCTTTTTCATTTTCACATTTTTCCGATTTTGGGGAGCGATTTTGGATTTTTGCCAATTTTGGGGCGTTCTCTCCCAATGGGCAATCATGATTTTCCGATTTTGACTTTTCTTGCTCCTTTCCCTAGTTATTTAACTATTATTATAAATGCGGAATCTTCTGAAAAAACCCTTCATAATGTCAACTATAAAAACGCTAAACGCTTTTGCTAAAAAAACGTAATTATTCTTTGTTTCAGGAACAATAATTTAGTTACGGATTTAAAACAGCTGCCACCAATTCTTTCCGAGACGTCTCTAAAGGTACATGCGGGCCGAACTTTCTTGGGACGAATATGGCATAAATCAAAGGTACACTTCCGTGCATCGTTCCCGGTATTAATTCCGAGAAAAACCGACAAGCTCCAAGCATCATGCTACGCTCAAGCTTCTAGCCACTAGCAGCTATGGCCGTCTTCAGAATTTTGCTGCAAGCATGAAATAACTGTAACTCAGTGGCTAGAACAATGATTTTCCCGGATTGTTGTGCAGATTGCGCCTTTGGTATTTTTGTATTGATTATAACATTAAAGATAATAATAATTGTCAAATTGTTCTTCATTATGCAGCTCTTACCACTAGCAGATTGAACTTGAGGCAGGCGCCCCGGTATCCAAGATTTTGTATTAAGTTTCCACTATGTATTTTCTCTTCTTCTTGTCTTTACTGTGGAGATTTGGGACATACCCGGACCTGGGTATGTCCTAAAACTACATCCAGAACCATTGGAGGACGGGCAGCAGCGTCCTCTCGGCTAACGTTGGGGTTATGCCCACCCCACCCCCTAGGGGAGGCCTTCGAGAAGTCGACAAAACATGATAACCATGGCCATGATAATATTAACACGATAATTATGGGCGATATAATGAAGTATTTTTATTGTATATTTTTTTTGTGGAATGTAGCGTGGATGCGTTACATTGAGCCTTTCGCCTGGTGGTAAGCTTTACGCCTGCCCAATGCCCATAGCGATCCATCGTGGATCTGGCCCCTGTACCTACTGAGATTGATCCGCAGTACGAGTATTATTCATCTAAAATATAAGGTACAACATTTTAGTGCCAGGCCTGGGTTTTTTTTTCGATTGAATTTGGGCCATGTCCTTTATGTAATTTATTCTGACTAGACTTGTACCTCTACTCTATGATAATATTACAATCGTATTTTTTTACTAAAGTATTGCTACTGTTCTCTAAAAATTTTTCCGATAAAAAATCTCTATCTCTATCGCTATTTAATTGCTATATTCTGCAGTACTAGTGCACTGCAATGAGTTGCAGTGTTTGCAACAGGTAATTGCAGCGAGGGCGCTGCTTTGCAACACATTTAATGGGTTATTTTGCATTAGCTTCCGCTAAAGATTTATGCGCAAATTAATTCTAGTGACTGTGTCTACTTTATGAGTTGAGTCTTGTTTTGAACGTTACGTCGAAGGAGTGAATCAAAGATTACGAAAGATGCGCTTTCGCGTAATAAAACAACGTTTGAAAATGACCCCCGTGCCGTAATGTTTACGAGTTGCGCCGGAGTGCGAAAGAAGATAGCAGTTTTATGAAAAGAGATAGCGTGCGTCTAGCTTAGTGAGCGCAGACATTGGATACAGTCCCTGGGGCCGTTTTCACGGGGGCCATTTGAGGGCGCGATATGACATATCTCCCTCCTTATATATTATAGGTATGCAATATAATTGTAGTGAATCATCAAAATCAGTACATAATTGACGGAGTAACCGCGTAAAATACATACAAAAAAAACACAGTCGATTTGAAAACCTCATCCTCTTTGGAAGTCATAAAAACACCATTTCCAAAAGGTATTTCAATTCAAATCACCGGAGGACAGGCAGCACCATCTGGTGGTGAGCATTCTGCGATCCCCAAACCGCCTGCCAAACGTGGAGATTATGACAACCCCCCATGTCCTTCGTCCATCAGTGGACGTCTTCTGGCTGATAATGTGATTTCAATTCGGTCGTGGATTCGGTCCCGGGCCCGACCAATGAATTCTTTGGATTTTTTGGATTAAAGAAAGTCACATTGCATTCTCTATAATCTTCATAAAGTATTATATTTTATCGTAAAGTTATTTTATATTATTATATTATTTGAGAAAAAATCTGCTATCCCCTAAAAAACATTCGTTCACCACTAGAATGTATAAAAAGCAACATTTTGGCCTTAGTTATAGGGGTTAATTATGAGTACAATGACTTGCTTTCGGCTTAGTATATAACGTTACGTGTAACCCGTTTAATAAGTACGTACTTACCTACCTACTAACAAACTCGAAAATTCATAAACTTGACACTGGCAGAATGCACAATGTACGATGACAATAACTACGAAAAAAACATTGACAAGCACCCTGTCATTCTGAGCTACAAGGTTTTACATTGTATGCATCATGATATTCCTATCTGATTCATTGTAATTGTAATAATGCATACAGCCATAACTGCGTTCATAATTTGCATTTCCTGCACAGTAATTCACCCATTAATCGATTGTCATGGTTTCCCTTGAAATCAATTAGGTACTGGTCATTATGAATGCAACAAAGCTGTATCACAGAAAACATTATTTTTAATATTTATATATATATATTATACATAACATACACTTTTATACGTAGTTACCTTCTTAAGCATAAAACACTAAAACTTATTTAAAACCTATATTAGTTAAAAAGTGTTTTGTCTTCTATTTTCAGCTCAATTCGTAATTCTAAACAAAATGACAAAACACTTTTTAACGAAATCAGGTTTCATATTAGGTTATAGTGTTTTATGCGTCAGTATAATATAATATATATATATATATATAAGATTCACTCCTAAGTATATAAAACGCGTCTGGACATAGTTGAACCACGCTACAATAAGCTTAAAAAAACAATCACGTGAAATTCAGTCCAACCCAATGATTTCTACTATGTATGTCTATGGTCCAAGCACTCTATGTGTACCTATATAACCTAATTATAATAACATCATAACAGTGTGTCGATTTGCCACTACAGCGCTGGGCCATTTACGTCACGCGGCCCTACAGTGGAAAATCGATACTGTTCTGTTCTGTTCTGTATTTGAATACAGTGCTCAACATTCCAAAATAGTGCTAGATTAGCACCGAAAGTGCTAAGTTGGCAACTGGCCTCTATATGATTTATTAGTGTTGCTCAAAAGATGCACGTGACAGATCTCAATGTCGGTTTAATCATGCAAATCTAAGCCGTTCACCTTCAGCTCACGTGTATGGTCGATTTAAAGTTTTTGGTGATAAATTTGAATGAATATAGAGCAGAAAATGTCACAATCATTTGTAGGTTAAGCCGCGTAAATTTTTCGTCGTGGTCAGCTATAAAACTTCCACTGCTGGACGAAAGCCTCCCCCTTTATAGAGGGGTGTTGCCATAATCCCCACGCTTGGCAAGCGGCTTGGGGATCGCAGAATGCTCACCACCGTTAACCAAGAGGACGCTGCTGCCCGTCCTCCGGTGGGTCTCTGGTTGCAGTTTAAGGACATACCCAGGTCCATTACATTTATTTTTTTTTCAAATTGGTCTACTTTTCGTAGGTGTACTTAATAATATTCTATTGGCCCACGCCTAAAACTTGTACGAAATAGCCTATTTTACCGTTAAATTTAGTTAATCTGTCAAATATGTGTACTTATACAGCCTTACCTAAAATAATATCGATTCTCTTAGTCACTGCTTAAACTTCTCAGTCTTGTTCTTGCATGTTACACTTCACGTCAGAGAGAAGATGGCAGAGCATCTTAAGCAGTGACTAACGGTTGAGAAGTTTTTTTAAGTAAGACCGATAGAACGCATAAAATCGCTCTGGATCAGTAGTACTACCGAATAGTACAGTAATACTGAGCGCTTTGGTAATACCAGTTGTACTATTCAGTAATACTACTATGTACTGATCCAGAGCGCACAAAACGCGATGCCAACAATGAAGAAGAAAAAACGAACCTAAAGATATGAGAAACGTGTTTAAAATTTAAAATAAAAGGCAGTATCGCGCGTCGGCGCGGGCGCAGGTTTTACGTAACTTTATATAAGAAACCGGACTAAATGTAACACAGTCGCGTCGCCTGTTACGCCCGCCTACTTGTTACTAAAGAGTGCGGTACTGGCGGAAAGAAAAACATCAAGGGAACAAAACAACTTACCCTGAGATTTGGTAGTAATTAACTACATTTCGTTTCGACGAGTATGTCGAGACTCGAGGCCCATACTGTTACCTGCAGCGCGAGTACCGTTCTTGTCGCTAATTTGACGTGTCGGTATATACAATGTGTGACAAAATGGTTCAACAATAGGTATGTCTGTACTTATCAATATAAACAAATTCTACTGTGGGGCCAACCATGAAATCGCGAAAAATTAAACAGCTGTTCCATACAAAAAGTTCATTGACATTGGAAAAAATGTATGGAACAGATGATATATTTTTTTGCAATTTCGGGGTTGGCCCTATAGTAAAAGTTGTTCATAATGACGAGTATATGCATACGTTTCAGTATTGTTGAACCTTTTTGTTACAGATTGTATATAATATACTGATTTGTTTAACGAATTTAAGAATATATAGATTTTTCTCGATTTAAATGTCAAATGTGACGATCGTTAAGAACGGTACTCGCGCTGCAGTTTTTTGAAGTGCCCTTAGCGGTAACTTCTGCAAAACAATAATGTATGAAGCCAATCTACCGAAATATACCACATTATAAGCTTAGGATGTACTTTTACCACAATTGCACTCATCTTTGTGAAAACCTTTTACTGTGGGGTCTGTTGATTTCGCATATAAAAAATCAGCTGTTCCATAGAAAAAACATTCATCCTCGACAAAATATTTTTTTTATTTGTTTATTCTGTCCATCTAAATGTTGCCTGGAAGATATCGCTTAAGGTGATAAGGCCGCCCTTGTACTGCCGATTTATGTACCATGATTAGTGTTTAAGATCTTTTACTATTGGTGTACAATAAATATGTATTGTACCTATTGTATTGTAAAATGTATGGAACTGTTTACTTTTGGTTTATTCTGTAGGTGTGTTGCCTATACAGGATGTTATTAACTTCATGAGTAATATCGTAGGGGTTCATTGAACTCATCATAATTAACCTTTTACTATAAAGGCAGAGCAGAAGCCAAGAAAAAAAATCAGCTGCACCATATATTATTTCGTTGTGCGTTATTGAATTTTTCAAATTTTGTGTTAGTTTCATATACGAGTTGTCCATTGAATGCCCCTCTAAGATTATGCTCATGAAATCAATAACAACCTGTAGATACTAAAACGGTCTCTTAAATCGATTATTTAATTTTAAGTTACTTTCAATTAAGTATTTTGGTAGTTAGATCATATCATGTATTATTTTTTTGTTGTATTTAATAAACGCCTATAAATCCAATATTTCGTAGCCATCGCGACAAGATTGGCTAAACGTGTCTCTCGAGATATGCAGTAGGTAAAGGCCACTTGCAGTCATTAATCGGTTGCCTCACAATAGTAAATGATTGCGTCCGGTTACAGATATATACTTAGATTAATATTTTAATATTTGTGTTATATTACACAGTCATACTTATTACGAGCAAAGATAATATAAAAGAAAGAAAGATAGAAATTATTTATTTTTATCACACAAGACAGTACAACAACAAAAAATAATTAAACGGAAATACAATATAACAAATGAGTAGGTATAAAAACCTAATAATATGTAACAGTTGTCGCTGCAGTGTCCAGTGCGACAAATAAAGGTTAGTGCTCGGCATGATGCTGCTAATTTCTTAGCAGCGCTGGTCTTCAGCACTAACCTTCTCCTAACCTAATAGTATACTAGGTACGAGTATACAGGGCTAGTTCTAATCAGTTAGCATCCTTTTAGGGCACATTCGGTTCATCAAAATAAACAACTTTTACTATGAGGCAACATTGAAATCGCGGCTTGGGGATCGCAGAGTATTACCTCCGTTAACCAAGAGGACGCTGCTGCCCGTTCTCCGGTTGTTCTGGATGCAGTTTTAAGACATACCCAGGTCTCTAATCAGTTAGCATCCTTTTAGGGCACATTCGGTTCATCAAAATAAACAACTTTTACTATGAGGCAACATTGAAATCGCAAAAAAAAACAGCTGTTCCATACAAAAAGTTCATAGACCTTGGGCGAAATGTAAGGGAAAGCTGTTTTTTTTTTGCGATTTCAATGTTGGCCTGTGTTTACCTGGGTATGTCTTAAAACTGCATCAACAACTCAATCGTCATGCAACTGATCGGCTTGGAACTGAGATTTCTGGATTGGATCGGAAAGCTAAGTAATTGTAGCTTTGGCAATTAGTTAGTAATAGTGCTTCGTTGCTGATAGTAAAGCAACCAAACGCATTGCATTTGAGTAGACAACTCTATCTTATTGGTCAAGTATTGCTTCCATACGGCACTGCATAATATTATAGCACTAAGTCGGTATTTTGAACAGGTTTACGCAAATATAGGTCGAATCCGACCGGTTTCCGTGTGCTTTCTGCATCGGTCAGAGTGCCGTGACTCAATTCATGCAATAAGATAACTAAAACTGGTCGTTGTATAATGCCAATAGAGGGTAGAGTAGAGTTAAAATCACAAGCATAGCAAAGTGACAAACCCGTAGAAAAAATTATTACACATTTGAAAACAAGATTTCATAACGATAAACACATCATAATAGTACATTATGATACAAGTGTGCTATATTAGTCATTACATTCAAGGATGTATAAAGCGGGCGAGCCGCAGCGCAATAAAAGCGCAGAGCCGACAGTGTAATGATCAATGCACACGCGTTTCATACGACGTTTTTCATCACATTTGTGATGGAAAAATGACTTTTTTGTTATTAAGAGGTATAAACTTAACTTAACCGGGATAAAATAAAACACAAGTTTTTCTGTAATATAAACTTAAAAGCTGCCGTGGCTTATGAGCCTAAAACCGATGTAATAAATCCACGCTACGAGCAAGTATAATCAAAAAAGATATTGCAACTTCTTACAACTACGCATACATTTAACTTAGTAATGTACTTAAGTATTGGCCAAAATAGACGCCAGCTAGGTCGCCCCATATCTGACAAGCTAAGGTTGTGGGAAGGGTCCCACAACCTTAGCTTGTCAGATCAGTAGATCAACTCAATGGCTCTATAATTTTAGATTGCCATGGGGAATAAAGCAACGAAATCATCATATAACCTAAACCATTTTAAAGATTTGAATCATGCAAATTAAATTAAGAAATGGTATTTCGCGACACTATCTGGGCATCTTGAAGTCGTGAGTGAATCGGTTTCTTTTAGGCAAGCATTCTCTAACGTAGACAGCATCGTCGCTTAAGAGATCGATAAGTGATCCAACGATCTCTTATCCTTCTTAATCACAATGCACATTACTGACCAAATGAGAAGATATACCATCGTATGCATGTACTTATCACGTTATTACTTATCACGCGAATATAGCTGCTATTACTGGCCAATAATACATCAACTCATTAATAAACATTGTAGAATAAGCGAACTAAAATATTCTAGCTAGTTTAGTACTAGGTCGAGAGTTGATAAATAGTTGATTCTGAGACTAGAAGTCGCAGAAAATCATTAATTAAGACCCCGGAGATTTGTTTTCACGGGAGTAATAGTAGGTTATGCCACATAATGAGCTCTCAGATACTAGTGTTGTCTAAAAAATCACGCCGAACCGTTACGTTGCTGTGTGACAGCCAAACAAACAAACACACTTTTGCATTTATAATAATAGTAATAAACATCTAAGGAGTAATTATAATGACTTATTTCCATACTGCGAATATGCTAACAATTTATATCCGTATCCAATATTTTATTTATTTTATTTTATTTTATTTGGACAACCAACAGCCTTCTTACGGGGAAAGAAAAAACATTATAATGAGCACATATAGGCCAATAAAGGTTATCACTAATAGAAAATGTATATTAAGTACGTATTATATCAGCGATCTGGTTTCCATAGTACAAGCTTTGCTTAGTTTGGGGCTAGATAGAACAGCGGGCAATGTTCACCGATAATTTCTATTATTTTCAAAAAAGATAGGAAATCGGAATCGGAATAGCAGAACTACCAATTGTCACAAAAAACCCCAAGTTATACAATAATCAATAGATTATGGCAAAAGCTTTTATCTCTAACTTCCTATAAAAGCACTTGTCCTAACTCTAAGTACTTAATGTCCACGACTAATTTACTATAATAGCTAAGTGATAGAACAGCTGTAACAAAAGCATTGCGTCACAAGTGGCTAAACAACAGCGTTTCTCTGCACTTTCGATTTTATTTGTTGTTCGATGCACGACATTGTTCACCGTATTAAGTAGGGTTGCTCTTCCTAATTAAAATTGGAATAAATGTAGGTAAGGTAAGTATTATTATTAGGTAGTATATACTAGAGGTCGCCCACGACTAGGGTTACCATCTGTGTAAAAGAAGACGCCTGTCCAGGACGTACAGAATGCCTGAAAATTTTGAAAAATGCCTGCCTGTTGTAAAAAAAAACTGTAAATACAAGTGTACTGTAACTGTTTTTGCGGAAATCAAAAATGCCTGTCTCTGCTTAGCGCCGGCCGCACGCCCGTCTAAACCGTAAAATGCCTGTCAAATGCGGCAAATACCTGTCAGATAGTAACCCTGCCCACGACTTCATCCGCGTACGGAAGAAATTCGCCCCGCTCCCAAATACTCGTGTCTTCCATACGCTGGGTTAATTACTAATTATTATCCTCCCCATCATCGTCATCAGCCCGGAGACGTCCACTGCTGAACGAAGGCCTCCCCCTTAGACCGCCACACTGTACGACAACCTGTCATTTGCATCCACCGGTTGCCCGCGACTTTTACAATGTCGTCGGTCCACCTAGTGGGAGGCCTTCCTACGCTGCGTCTTCCAGTTCGCGGTCGCCGCTCAAGAACCTTTCTTCCCCAGCGGTTGTCAGTTCTTCGAGCGATGTATCCTGCCCTGCGCCACTTCAACTTGCAAACCTTGCGAGCTATGTCGGTAACTTTGGTTCTTTAGCGAATATCCTCCCCATATTCACCAATTAAAATGAAAATTGTTTTGTACCTATGTGAACAACTTTTATCGCATATAATATCATGGTACAAATGTAATAGTACTTTTTTTCGACATGTGACAACCTTAAAGCAAGTGGAAATAAATGCTTTCTTCGCCAGATAAGCCAATGATACCGTATAACGCGATTGCTGCGACAGCGTCATGCCTGCTCTGATATATTACGACAACAATGCCATTGCCTCACACAATACGTCCATTATTCACTTTTCTGTACATATCTTGCGATTTAATCCAGTTCTTTCTGTTAGTCGATATTTTATAGTCGTAAATTAGCTGATGCCGTGTCATTAAATATTTATGCCTGTAGGCCTTTTCTGTGAAGGAAAAAATTTGGAGGAAACCCACATTTTATTATTATAATCCGGAGCAGAAATTTGACTGCTTATGTGAATCTGCCAACCCGCACCGGGCTAGAATTCTGGATCTAAGCCTACAACCTACATAAACCATTTTTCACTCCTGTTGCTCAAAAAGGCAGTAACTATAGCGCACCAGAGTGGGGCTAAAATAGTATATTATACTCTAGGGGCTAAAGCCATTTTTTTGTGTTTTACACCAATGACACTACAAAAACGAAAAAGTATTTATTCATAAGAAGATTAATAAAATATAAAGACTTATTTTTGAAAATGTAACTAAAAGTGGCGATTTCTTTGGTACAGAATGCGTGCATTGCGTTGCGGCTACAACTGAAATTAAAAAAGAAGGCATTGGCGCGAAATGTTTAGATTTTTTCTCTAGTTAAAAACGATAAATTTAATTGAGTGACTGTAATTAATAACTCGGTTTCTTTTACTCCGTCGCTAAAGCACGGTCGTAAAACTACCTCGTATACAGGGTTAGTTCTAATCAGTTAGCATCCTTTTAAGGGCATATTCTGTACATCAAAACAAACAACTTTTACTATGGGGCCAACATTGAAAGCACAAAAAAAACAGCTGTTCCATGCCCAAGGTCTATGAACTTTTTGTATGGAACAAAATTGCTGATATTTTTTCGCGATTTCAGTATTGTCCCCATAGTAAAAGTTGTTTGTTTTGATGTACAGAATATGCCCTTAATAAAAGGATGCTAACTGATTAGAACTGACCCTGTGTAATGGGTTATTTTAGTCCCTTGTAGAACAATCTACTATTTCGTTTTCGTGGACACGTTGGCGTAACAAACAAAAAAAAATTTTTGCCCTAGAGCATAATATGCTATTTTAGTCCCGCTCTGGTGCGATATAATGACAGACTTTTGAAACAAGAGGAGTGAAAACTATTTTAAGTGCTTGCGTGGCTAAAGTGACTACTTTAGGCCCGCAACGCGGAGTGAAAGGAACCTCTTCCTCCCCGCAGCGGCACGTAAAATCGTATACACACCACGGGAGCAAGTAAAGAAGCCTCGGATCTCATGTTTGTCACGCCGAGACGATGTTGTCACCTTTTGACAATTTTATGTTATGTATGCCAAGAAATTTGACTCAATAACTGTATTGTAAGTTGTTAGACATACTTTCGTGGGAAGTGAAATTTCATCTGCTTTAAGGGTCAGTATAAACTGAAACATCCTGTTAAAATTATTGATTTATCTTCTAAATTCTTTGTTTCAAGTCTAGATCTACCTTCAGAATAAATCTGTAGCTCATTGGCTATGAACAGATAAGATAACGACGAAGTAAGTTCTGTTATTTCATTTGTATTCATGTTGATATTTAGCTTAGACTTGTCTTTATCGTAATGTTTTATCAAATATTTTCGTCTGCTCACTTAATGTTGACTTAACTGTATGAAAACGGCTAAATATTATGTTTAGGCCCATAAAACATCGCAACACTATCTAATATCACTATACTTATTTTTTTTAAGATAGTAAACTACAAAATATAGTTTTATGAAAAATCGCAATCGGTAAAGTTGTTGAGAATAACATCACAAAGGTTCAATAAAATATTATTTTGATCCAATCAAGTCTTCATACTTACTAACAGTCAAAACATAAAATCGCATTATTTCTGCTGGTTTAGAATATATATTTTTTTATCGTGATATTCTCAATTAGTTCAGAGCTATGAAATTTACGTACGGATTTTATAAAACGTATACCACTGGCTTTTCGGTGAAGGAAAACACATCGTGCATCTGCATAATGTCTCAAAAAGTAACTCAACAGCGTAAGCAAATAAGCAATCCTGCACCGAGTCAGCGTAATTGAGTATTGTCCAATCATCCTTCGAGAGGCTTAGGCCCAGCCTTTTAAAAAAAAAATTACATTAACTAAATACAGCTATGAAAAATTACAATTAGTAAAGTTGCTGAAAATAACATTGTAGACGCTTGCTGCTGCAACATCTAAACAGTGTTAAAAGAGATGTTAAAAGTTGATGCTGTAGCCTTTACAGTGTTATTTTCAGCAACTTTACTGTATTCAATTTCTTTAAATGATCAAAAACCTTTGAGAAATTAGGTAAGATAGCGTTTTTAGCCATATTTGGCTTCTAAATTCTACGTATTTGCTTAATACATTCTGTTGATTGTAGAGTCAATAGCTAAATGCTAATTACTTGAAAGAACAAAGCTACTTTCTCACTTGAATGTTTACCCACCATTCATATGGATTGTGTACCTACTTGTAGTCGAAGAGGCAAACGGATCGTTTCTTCCCCGTGTTCCACCACGTGGGTCATCTAGGTGTTACACGGATACCTTTTTATACTAATTCTTAATATATATTTTATACTTTATTAATTCACTGCCTGTCCATAGTCTAATGCTGGAAGTTAGGCTACCCTCGAAAGACGATTGAGCCATGTCTATCACGCTTATTCTCTGAATTCACTGAATCTTGGATTCATTGAATTTCTTCTCCGGACTAAAGTTGGATTTTCTCACGATGTTTTTCTTCACTGAACCTTTTTTTTTAATAACTTTTCAGGTGTATTTTGATTGCTTAATATATATTTTGATTGAGGTACCTTATTGTGCGTCCGGTGTTATAGATATTCGACTTTACAGGTGACTGCAATTGCAATCCATTTGGTTGTTAGCCGCCATAAATACTCATAGCACCATAGACATATATAGTAGGGACGGGTTGGACGCCATTTTGAAATGTCGCCCATTCGTCGGTGTCAAAGAAACACATTGACACCGAAGCCAGCACAGTCTGCGACGCACGTCGCTGCGGGGCTGCACGTAGTGACCACGACATGCGAGAGATGGCGTTGACTTTTTGTCTAAGAGAACTTAGTCTTACGGTTTCTTAACTCAGGCGTATCTAGATATAGAAATCATTGCGTAGCACAGAAAATTTTATTACATGTCAAGTTAAACACTATCATCAAACTCAAGTCTATATTAAGGGTTGCCCAAATAGCAATAAAGCTATCATTACAGATAGATCAGAACATTTACGTCGGTACTTAAACGCGATTGAAGACATGTATTAGATGATTGTTTATAAATTTTAACAAACAGCAAATGTAAGTTCATTCAATTTTAACATTTATTATTACTACTAGCTTGTGCCCGCGGCTTTGCCCGCGTAGTAATGTTGAATACTGGAATTCGGTTAAATCGGGGCCCAACTCAATTGAATCACTAAAATACGTATATTATTGCATTTTTTCCAAGCCGCTTGCAAGTCTTTAAGTTTGCTTGAAGATGACCAAATTTAATATTAAAAATTAATTTAGCAGCTTAGGCTGTACAGTATCTATAATAATTATGTCCGTCAAACAGTCGTCTGCGTGTACCTACAAAAAAATTGCCTATGTCCGTTTCCGAACCTTATATAACTACCTATCCAAAAATGCAGCTCCATCTGTTCAGCCGACCAATAAATACGCCCATCCCCGTCCCCATTCCCAGCCTCATCCCTATAAGCGGCCCCTTCCCCATCCCCATCCCGATACCAAATATCATTTTAATATGAACACGCCCATCCCCGTCCCCATCCCCGTTCTCTCCCTCATCCCCAACCCGAATCCCATCCTCACCCCATCCCATCCCCACCCCCATCCCGATTTCAACTTTTATCTTAATATGGACACACCCATCCCCGTTCCCAGCCTCATCCACATCCACATCCCATCCCCACCTGTCCCCGCCAAATCCCCACCCCATCCTCACCCATCCCCACCCCATCCCCATCCCCACCCCATCCCCATCCCCATACCGATACCAATTGTAATCTTAATATTAACATGCCTATCTCCGTCCCGTCTCCGTTCCCAGTATCATCGTTGATTTTCGAAAAATCCTTTCTTAGTGGGCGTTTACACCTCTCCAAAACATACCCTCCAAATTTCAAGTCTCTACGTTTAGCGGTTTGGGCTGTACGTTGTCTATATGTCAGTCAGTCAGTCAGTCAGGACAAAGCCTTGACAAAGCTTTTTATAGTTATAGAAGATAAGACATACGATACAAAAATCTTAGGATTCATTCGGAAGCAAGGAAAACAAACAAAACAGTAAAATAAAATATAATAAAATGGTAAAAGATCCTTTAGCCTCAAAGGTTCCGTTAGCTATTCTTTGAATATTGAGTTGCGACATTATTTCCAAAACACCTTATCATTATAGAACCGTCAGCTCTACCACTAAACTAGACAAAATGAATCAGTGTATGCAAATAGGCAAAAACTAACACTTCGTGTGCGAATTTCGTAGATAGACTATTATTCAACAGTTACAACACAAAATAACCTATTTGTAAAACAATACTGGCTAAGAAAATAAATTTTGTGATATTCAAACTGAAAAAAAAGAGTTAATTTCGTCTGAGGTCTATCTCGTTCGCACATGTCATGTCTTTTATGGTACAAAATTATTACATGTTTATTTATAAGTTTATGGGTATTTTATACTACCTGTATACTAACTAACTAAGGTCATAATGAAATAATTATAATTTTATGGCTTCATGGCTTTATGGCTTCTTCTACAATATAAAATAATCATCAATAGGATGTGATTTGCTTAGAAAAAAAAACACGGAACACGTATATTTCATTAATAGAACCAATAATTAAAACCAAATCAAAAAAAATATTCAGTTTCAAAGTTTTTTTTTAAGAAAACGAAGGTCTGCTTTATTCCAAATACTTACAGTCCAGATACAACTACTAACTAATCTCAAATAGTCAATAGCCAGTTAAAATCAGTCTTACATTAGTCCACCTCCTGCTGGTATGCCTACCCTCGAAAGACGATTGGGCGTCATCCACCACGCTGGCCTAGTTGCGGGTTAGTGGATTTCGCAGTTTGACCTAAGGCCCAGATATTAGCGTGCTGCTAATATCACTCACTCGCACATAAAACATCTAAAAAAAATTGTAAAATGCGCGAGCGAGATAGCGGCGCGCAGCATTCTGAGCCTTAAGTGGATACTCAATCAATAAAAGACAATAGAACTCCTACACTTGACCTCAGTTGTCATAGAACACAATATAAATGTATTATGTGCATCAAGACGGTTCGGCCATTTTTCAATATCTCGTGACGGCTTCCTACAACCGTCCCACGCATAGACAATACAATTAGGGTTGCCATCCGTACTTTATAGTAAAGTATTGTACTCTATTTGGGCCAAACGTATTTTATACCTTATGAGGGCAGTAAAGTGCGTGAAAATACTTTATTTTTACCTGTGAAGATTTTTTAAATGGACTTCTATTTTTTACGTGTAACGGAATGGACCGGGACCTAAATTTAAAAAGCAGTTTTAAATTTAGGGATTGATTATAAAGATGCCGTTAATATATCAAATATTTGTTGGATGTTGCTAGAAGCAACAAAAAATATGTATGAAAGAGAAATAGTCCGGTAAATAAATAGTACTTTATTTTCAGATGTTGTACTTTTTTTAGCATAGAAAATTAAATAAACTCTATTTGCTTAAAAAAAAGGTGGCAACTCTAAATACAATAGCGATACGATAAATAACTAGTCAATACATGATAATAATACTTTATAATTATCGTTGTTTCTGTCTTAGAAGTTTCTGTATAAAAGAACTAACAACTTCAACTAACATTAATTACATTATTATAAGTATTGTATTGTTGTGTAATTTTATTTTATTGTTGTAAGTATTGCTTGTATTCTTAGATCACACAAGCTCACTAAAAAGCTTTTTCTTGCGGCGGTGTCGTGTTTCGGGTTGCCCTCTCTCCAACGTGGCTGAGGAGAGCGATAGCGTGCGTCAACTCGTGAACGGGAGTTGTTAATCAGTTAGCATCCTTTTAAACGCATATTCTGTACATCAAAACAAACAACTTTTACTATGGGGCCAACACAGATATAGTGAAAAAATGATCAGCTGTTCCATACAAAAAGTTAATCGACCTTGGGCAAAATGTAAGAAACAGCTGTGTTTTCGCGATTTCAACGTTGGCCAAATAGTAAAAATTGCTTGTTTTGATGTACAGAATAAGCTCTTAAAAGGATGCTAACTGATTAGAACTAACCCTGTGAACCAAGTAATTAGTAGAAGTGTCTGTCCGTATAATTCCTTTGTTCTTGTACAGTGCTCGTTTTTCAAATGGTTAAGTATTGACAAACCCCGGATACGCATGAAAATTCTAGCTTGTCCAGATGGCGAAACAACAACTGATACCAATTTTGAGTTTTACCAGCTGGACACACGCGTGTCGAGCCCCTCGAGTCCACTTGGTGAATAACCCAACCCCACGAACCCCGTAGGCTGGTGATAAGCAACAAATTTGTTTTTTTTTGTTTTATACATCCATGTGACGAGACGAGCTAGACGTTCGCCTGGTGATAAGCGTCACGCCTGCCACTAACAGTAGCAGTGCCAGAATTGTAAACTTAGCCGATAATGGACGGCCAGTATTGTACGACATGGATTGTACAGCATGATATTCGATGTACACGTACACCAATTATCATGCTGTGCATTATTATGCCGTACATTATCGGGTCGGACAATATCATGTTGTACATTATAGACACCCAGAATAGAGAAAGGAAAAAGCAAAAGAAGAATTTACACGGCTCTCCTTATCTTGATATAATAAGAATCATCATCATTGACAGCTTATTTAGCCCAGAGCAGGGCACAAGCCTACTCGCTCGTTCGCCAATCTACGTTAAATAATAATTAGTAAATACCAAATATATAAATAAATTATGTAGACATACCAATTTTTAGAACTTCAATTTCGATACCTAGATTCCTTCAACTATTATTTAGATAGGCAACGCCGAATACCTACCCATGCAATGAGGAAGAGGAACGGAAAGTAAAACAAAAGAAAGAAACCTCGAAGAAGAGTTTTGGAGGGAACACGGAAAAATCATGTCGTTGCATTCTATTATTTTCTTAAACCCAGAATAGAGAAAGGAAAAAGCAAAAGAAGAATTTACACGGCTCTCCTTATATTGAAATAATAAGTAAGTTCGTATAGGCTGAGTGGCCAGCCCTAGTGCCAGAGTTAATGTGTCGCCCGAAGGCCTCTGACATGGCTGACGGTTATTGTTATAGAAACTGGAACAAACAACCGGGACCAACAATTTAACTTGCGAACACAATCCTGCGCCGCACTGCACTGCGCTCGTCACCCTGAGATATTAGATGTTAAATCTCTTCATACCCAGTAATTTCTCTGGTAACATTGCCCTTCAAACCGGAACACAGAAATGCTTAATAAAAAAGTATTATAAGTAGTTAAGTATTTACAGTTAGGTAACGGTGGTAACACACTGCGATCCCCAAGCCGTCTGCCAAGCGTGGGGATTATGGCAACCCCTCCCTATTAGGAGGAGGCCTTCGTCCAGCAGTGGACGTCTACCGGCTGTTGATGTTGATGATGTGAAGTATTTACAACAAAAAAAAAACTATCAGCTATACCTGGTTGCCAAGTGCCTTTGCTTAGTTTGGGCTAGATAGCGCTGTGTGAAATGTCCAATAATATTTTTTTTAAAATATTAAACTAGACCTACCGTAACATAGTCTCTATTGCGAAATAACGATGCACTTTTAAAAATAGATCCAATTAACACAACCTCGTCTCTCGTCCCCAGATAATCAAATTAAAACCACGGGTATAATGTTTCAAGGCAAAGTCAATTGCGTAGATGTAGCGAAGACGGTTCATTAGGAGTGATTACTTATCTACTTTATACAGCTCTTAGAGGATCATGTTCAAGGGTAATTAACAATAGGGAATATGCATGAGTGTCAATTATTAAAAATAATAGGATAAATGGAGAGTTTAACTGAATCTGATGCTTACGTCGAAAAAATAATTGAAATCGGCTGGTAAAGTTCTGAAATATAACCGTTCAAAGTATTTGGGAGGGAGTCATCTGTCCCTTTCAAGCAAAACACGTGCTTAGTATAGAATTTGTTTGAAATCGTGAACTTTGACGTCATAAACCTAGTATAGTCTATATGAAACTCTATATGTCTAATATGAAACTAAAATGTTTATACCTTCGTTATTTGTGCACATATTTAAATGTTACTTTCAATGATTTGTTTTGTTGCCAGTCAGCTTTTTTGCGAGTAAAAAAAAACATGCATTTTGAATATTTTTGTATGAAGTGATTCCACACTTATGGTATTTCTATGGTGGTCATAATTTTTCTTCCTGTTTAAGCTTTAAAAAACATAAAAACATGCATATTCCCTATTGCGTAGATGTAGCGAAGACGGTCCATTAGGAATGATTATCTAGTTTATACAGCTCTTAGAGGATCATGTTCAAGGGTAATCAACAATTAAGGACAATAGAGTACAATAATTTAGCGACACAGTACATTCGATAGCGCTGTATAAGTTTTTGTTAATAAATCAAGACCGATTGATCACTTCCGGTTTCACTTTCTATACATAATGCATTCCAATCTATACAACTTGTATCCAAGTTGTTCGCTTAGATAAGCTGAACAAGACGTAGGAACACTTTTACTAGGAACCGGTTTAGGGTTCTGCAATGTATTAAAATCGAAAATGAAGCTTTTATGTCAGGACACTTTATTTAATTGTACACAGAAATTATATTGTTCGTACGAATACATTATACAATTAAAAAAAAACACAAATCATAAAAAAACACACACAAATACTAAAAAAATTAGAAAATATTTAGGTGATATTAATTTTTTGTTTTTGTTTTTTATTCTAATTTAACTATTAGAATTAAAAAACCAATCATAATTAACTAACGTCAGATATACTTACACGTAGGTATTAGATAGGTATTCATTTCATACCTATCACTTTGTTAATTTTCATCAAAATCTGTTCAGCTGCAAAACTTTTGCATATAAGTATATGTTCACTAGTGCTCCGAACTGAGACTATGCGACTTTTATATTTTAATTATTACTAAGGTTTATAAAAGTGACCATATCAACAACTTGGTGCTATACCGGGTGTTAGTTTGAACACCGTTACCCTTCTAGGATATCATTGTACTCATCATTATGAACATCTTTTACTATGGGGCCAAACCTAAAATGACGAAAAAAAAACAGCTGTTCCATACATTTTGTCCAAGATCATCGATGAACCTTTTTGTATGGAACAGCCGTTTTTTTTCGTGATTTCAGGGTTGGCCCCATAGTAGAAGTTGTTCATAATGATGAGTACAATGTTATCCTAGAAGGATAACGGTGTTCAAACTAATACCCTGTACTTGTAATGGTCATGCTCACTCTTTACATTAACATTTTTAGATTCAGAGTTTGGACGATTAATCATTTGTCCATAGCGGTGGTGTCAGCAACGTCATTCCCTACAATATTTCCATGAGGTTGTTTTTGAAGCGCATAACATCCACTAAGCTATATGAAAGTCACAATAGTCCAGAGCGTCACCTGTATATGGTGTATATTCTCCATGACCGCACAAAGTGCTGTGTAATTCCATGTTTTTTATTCGCACAGCAAGAGAGTTCCACAACTCTCTGCCAAAGTCTGTGTTTCCCGAAAAGTACAACATGCGTGTCGTCAAATCCATAGGGAACATGTTCCTTCTAAGTAAGCCTATTCCATTCTAGACCGCATCGCTCCTTAACCTCAGGCAGGGTGTGGTCAAACGCAAACCTATTTTTATTGTAATGTTAAATGTATAATGTCATGTTTTGGAGCATGTAGTATTTAATTTTGAATTTTCTACGGAACCCTAAGCACAAACGTTTGATAAAAAACTCTTTGATAAAGTAGCGGCAATCGTCCCGATCCACTTTAGCAATATATTTAGCAAGCGTCGTTACATATTTGATGAAAGTAGACGGAGTCAATCCAGCGCTTTAGGTATATCTTCAAATCGAGATGTTACTTACATCAATGTAAAGTTGATCTTTAAAATCTGTGGACCTTTTTTTAGTAATTAATATTGTTGAACATTTAACACAACGCCATCTAGCCCCCAAGATAAATAGAATACTAAACTTCTACAGTACTTTTTATTACATGTAACACTCAGACACATATCTAACATATAGGAGTTTTGGCGGGAACGCGAGAAAATCATGTCGCTGCATTGTAATATTTTCCAAAACTTGTGTTTTTTCGAGTGTTAATGCATAAAAATGGTGGCGTTTTATTCATTAAGTGCTGATTTACGAGCAAAAGTGTGGGTAAGTGATATAATGTAGTGAAACGTGTCTTTTCGTGTTGTTTCCAAAACTCCGAAGAAGCTTGTAGTAAAGTTGCCACGACTTTACTAGGGTATGATTGGGCTTGACTGTGATTTACTGTGTGTGACTTGGACTGTGACTACGACTCATTTAACTGGAGAAAGAAGGATCGATGAAGAAAAATGTATTCGGCTGAAGGACTATTATCCATGGCCAGGAACTATTAAAAACAACATATCTAACATCTATGTCCATCACATAAATATTTGTCCTGGGTGGGAATCAGAGCCATACCCTACAACTTACAAGGCAGATATACTACCTACTGAGCTAAGAGGTAGACAAAAATGTATAGCGTTAAATATGTTTTAAAAGTTGTAAATATTTAAGCTATTGTCGTAAACTATAAATTTATAGGTTATTATCGCTTTGCTACGATTACAGCAGAGGTGAAATTAAAGCCACTAACTACTAAGTATATCGTACAATAATCTTTAGATATATATCGAAATGTTCATCTGCAGAGACGATCACTCGCACTTTCTAAAGTTTGAACAAGATCAACTTTATCTGAGCAATTGTTTGTTTTTCCATTCGTGTAGTATTTTATAAATGGTTAGGTTTAGCTTGGGGTGTGCTGAAATAGACATTGTTCTCATAATTATGAAAACTTTTACTGTGAGGCAAACCCTGAAATCTCGAAAAAAAGCGTCTGCATCATAGAAAAAGTTCATTATCTCGTGAGGTAAAATAATGTACTTATGGAACAAATGCTTTTTTCGGAGTTTCCTCGTAGTCAAACTACTTAGTCCAACTGGTTTAACAACGAGGAATGCTCTTTCCTCGTGGTCAAACTTTGATGATATTTCACCTTTTCAGCACGCTCTATGCATGCAGTTTATGTATGTAGTCATAGATATGAACAATAATAAAAAAGGCAAAAAAAATATGTTTATAAACTTTTTTTGCTTTAATCCGTACTTGAACCTAATCGGAATCGTTATTTTATTCAAAACTACTGTACACTTTTTTAACTTTTTTAACAATGATACAAGATGATCTTTGTAATAGTTTGACCACGATCATTTTAATAGTTTGTAGTGGTAGGACTCAATGGCTGAGTTCGCCAGGGGAAGTCCCATACATTTGGCAGTTATTCAAACGCCAACCAGTAGTGTGCAAGTATTACTGTGTTTCGGTTTGAAGCACAAAGTTATCAGAGAAATTAATGGACATGAAGACATTTGATATCAGAGTGACGAGCGGAGTGCAGTGCAGGATTGTATTCGCATGTTAGTGACGAGTCGCACTCAGTACCATGAAAAAAATACGAGGAAAGACCATTGTAAATAAATTATTTTTCTTTCCTTCTTTCTTTCATTCCTCGTGGTCAAACCAGCCACAATGATAAGATGAATGGACGGGAAATAAGCGCACGGATTTTGAAAACTATATGTTGAGCGCCGGCTCTCCACTCGATTCAGTCACTCGACATGCGAGCCGTACGATACGACAATACAAACTTCTTATACTGTTACATGTGTTCTCTTTTTGACATGGAGTAATTAGATTCGCTATCTCTATTTTCCGGGGCAAATGTAATATGCATACTTTTAGCTAGGTATGCTTGATTGTGCTGTCTTGTTAATTTTGATCGATTTGCAGGGCCCGTCCATTCCATTATCACCGTCGCTGGGTCTAACCAGGTGGCCTAAATAGTTTGCCTATGAGGAAGCACCGGTTTTTTTCACCATTTCGGAGGTTTGCTTAGTAAAAGTGGATTACCATGAAGAGTACAACGACTCCCATACATAATAAATAACCCGATACAACCTACATACACACATTATCCGATAAATAACAGTAACTTAGATTTCAGGATCAATAAACCAATTCAATGGTCTTAAAAAGTTTAGAATTGTTTAATGTTCATGTACATTTTTTTTCATGCAAAACTGTACAAAAAAATTTGCTTTATTGTATATACACAATTGTAAACATATTTCCATATTGTATAACAACGTTATTAAAAATAACTAAATACTTGTTTTTTGTTTATTTTTCTCAGAACATTTTTCAATGACAAGATTTATTAGAAGCAAACATTTTTTATAAAATTGTCAGTGGACTTTGATAGTCTGTTTAAGATGATGGTTAACTTACTAATTGTTTTTTTCCGCTGGCGGTGTACTCTGTAATATATGGCATACTTCGAAGTTTTTACGATATCAACAGTAATGCTTACCACCAGGCGAACGTCTTGCTCGTCTCGTCACTTAATTGAGTTAAACAAATAAAATAAACACGTTACTCTAATTTCAAATTCAAACTTATAAAACAAAGTAAGTTAGGTGGCTTGAAACGTTAGAATTACTTACTTCAGAACGTATTTAATTTACACAAATAACGAACAAATTTTTTTTTTAATGCAAGGAAAGTGCATAAGGTCAAAGTCAAATTGCATCAGACAAGCGAAAAGGTCGCCTGGTGGTAAGCATCACGGCTGTCTATAACAGTAGCAGTGCCAGAACAGAATTGTGAACTTGCGAACAAAATCCTGCGCCGCACTGTACTTACTGCGCTCGTCACTCGCTCGCTGTCAGATGTCAAATCTTTCCATGGCCTGTAACATTGCCCTTCAAATGGAAACACCGTAATGTTTACACACTACTCTAACTGGAAAACCAACAAAAATTGTATTATGAAAACTGACGTGGTTTTGACACATTTTATTTTATTTATACGGGAATACTCACGTTTAATTAAATCGGATACTCCGACTATAGTTTCGATCACATCCGATGGTCTTTTCAAAGAGTGAAAACGTCCTGCTACGTGCTTCCTGCTTTGCACTGTAAGGCTATTGTACAGTCGCACACACAAAAAAAACAACAAATATTTACAGGTATAGTCACCTATCTTTCACGACCAGCTAGCAACCACTATAATATATTGGGAGCTCTGTGCTAGCAACAATCATGAAAAACCCACGTTTGTATATTTTCAATACTGTTATTAACTTTTTACAATTCACAATTATGTGGTTTCCGTATCCTGGTGTACCGTGAACCTAGGAAAAGTCAAGGCTACATCATTTCGATTACAATCTTCAGCTGTTCTCATACAGTTCTAATTGTGACGAAATAGATTTCGTGATGCAGATTACATTTATTGCGATCGCGATATAATTGCAGGTGGTCTAAAGATTTTTTTAAGTACTGTACTTACTATATTATAAACTACAATGTTGGGTGAAGGTTTCATTGTAGTCTGTTAGGTGAGACAAAGAACGACAGAATTATTTGTTATGAATAGGATAGTGTTTTAAATGTTTTCGATTGTTTTTTTCACAACGGAATTTCATCCACCTATTTATAATATTAGTGTGATACTTTAAAAAAGAAGGAGGTTCTATATTCGACGGTATGGTTTTTTTATGTAGGGTAATGTTATCAGAGAAATTACTGGATATGAAGAGATTTCATATCTTATATATATCTCAGGGTAAAGAGCGCACTGCAAAGCGGCTCAGGATTGTGTTCGCAAGTCCACAATTCTGGCACTGCAGCTATGGGCAGACGTGATGTTTACCACCAGACGAACGTCTTCCGATTCCAGGCTAGATGAGTTTACCATCTTCGACCACACTGTCACTTAACATCGGGGGAGCTGTAGTCAAATCCCTACCTACCATGCCAAGCGTAAAAAATGCTATTTTACTAATTGCCAATGGAAAATTAGTAGTACTTATTACTACTTTCGTAAAGTTCTGTTCAGATAGGACTGCAATCAAACGCCTATTTTTCCTCAAAATTGGCCCACATCGTACGTAAGTACAAATTATTTATTTACATTACGATACCACGCTCCAACACACATAATTTCCGGTTGTCCAGTTCCGCAACAACTTTTTGCCTTTAGAAAGTGTAGACGAAGCACTCATTAGTATTGTTCGATATACATTTGCGTATGATTAAGGTGTGGATTCCAAATGAACTGTGCTAAGCCGTCGTTGGTTGCCGAGCTGGCGATCTGACCGAGTGTGGATGGTCGTGTAAAGAATTCCAAGTAATGTTTAGGTGTTTACGGTTAAACGCACAGCGATATTGGACTGTAGAGTTGCTTTTTTCTCTGTGATTGATTTCTTCACGAGCAAGTTTTCCTAAGCGAGATATTTGAACGGGAATCTCGCCTGATGTTAAAAAATTAAATATTTGGATCAATATATTGTTATTAGGAGGACGAGAAGGAATTAGATCATATAGATCCGAAATATACACTCCGAGTACTAGTACTTTTCAGGAAAACTGTAGCTTATCGGGACTATTTTGGTTTTACGTTAGGCTTGGTACATCTGCTATCTTACTGTGTTGTGCCATGTTTTTTTCATGGTCGGTAATGTGAAAATAGTGGCTAGAGAGGAACTAGAGTTTACCATAATGCAGTTAGACCTACAAAAAAATTACGTAATTTTTTGTTTATTTGACTAGTTTTGCATGAAATAAATTATTATTTATTTCGTAATAAATTCCAGCCAGCGAGCTAGATGATTTTCGAAAAATCCTAGAAACGATTGCAGTTTTTGCCTACGAAATAAATATCTATACTTATCTAAGCTGTATTAGCCGATTTATTCAGCTTGTAAATGCCGTAAGGTCATTAATAATTTTAATAATAATCATTTAGAGTTGATTAGTAATTTATATCACGGACTAATTTTTATATTCTTCCACTATATACTAATGAAATGTATTTAGTTTCATTGAAGAGGTATCTCTAATTGAAAACCAGATTAAAACAAGAACCACATCTCACAAATTATAACAACAACAAAAAGAACTTCAGGGCCCTGTTTTATAACGCTACAAGTACAAGCTTACAATTGTAAGTACTAACTTCTTGTACCACAGTTACTACAAGTTACCAGTTACAGGTAGGTGGTTTGTCTTTAGCTTATATACAAGTGCTTGTACTTGTAGTTTGTACACTGGTTGTCTTGTAGCTTTAGAAAACGCCATACTCAATTATTTTTTGCGGTGTTGCCAGTTTTTCACTACAAGTACAAGACTTGTAGCTTAATAAAACAGGGCCCTAATGATAGGCAACACTTATATAATTTATAACCTCATTTATCTTGGCTTTTGACCACGTACGCTAATAACTTATACTTGTTTTTTACTTCACGTTTGAGTCATCTACTAGCATACTCGTTTAATTTTAAATACACGATTAAAGGTGTGGTCTGAAATCTGTGTTCTAAATAATTTGATTTGTAGTTTAAAAGCTTGGAGTGGTTTTGTATTTTTGTGTTGTTTGCGTCGTCAGCCATAACACGTCCACTGCTGGACGAAGGCCTCCCCCTTTATAGAGGGGTGTTGCCATAATCCCCACGCTTGGCAGGCGGCTTGGGGATTGCAGAATGGTCACCACCGTTAACCAAGAGGACGCTGCTGCCCGTCCTCCGGTGGGTCTGGTTGCAGTTTAAGGGCATACTCAGGCCAGGTTTTTGCGTTCAACTGCACATTATCAATGAATATTGGACTATCTGCGTACTTGACGAAATGCGTGTTGGACGAAGTGTGTATTGGACCAAGTGCTATTATGTCGAATCTGAGTGGACCCAGTTTTAGATTGAGACTGTATAAGCTGCGATAAAAGATATAGGATAGATCCCCGATCGTCCCTCGAAAACGGCACCGTCATAACGAGGCATAAATAGCGTAATATGCCTTGATTTGCTCTCAGTTGCGTGTGACCGCGCCAATCGTGTGACGTGCCACGATGCCGAATGTTTTACTCGTTCACAAATGTTTTACAACCCTATTACAGGGTACATGGTGTTAAGGGAAACAATATTCGCTTATGAAGTATTTTATATTAGCTGGAGAGGTATGATATCAGTAAGCATTAGCGCGGGGACACTTTTGAGGTTTGATTTTCATAGAGACTGTATCTATGGTATATATTTTGATCTAAGTTTTCTATGTGGCCAGTCTTAATTATAAATACTTATCTTTCATTATTTCATTATTCTTCTTTTTTTTATTACTTATCTTTAATTCAATTTTCATTTCAAACTCAGTTTTAATTCCGAATTCAATTTTTTATTTCAATTTCAAAATTAATTGCAAATTTAATTTCAATTTCAATTGTGTGTATGGTAGGTACTTATTAATTTGACTGCTAAATTGATGATTTATAATATGAGTCTATGATACTTGAAATAAATGATTATTTAATTTAATTAAATTTAATTATCAAATAGTCTTAAAGAAAGGAAAAATAACAGTAGAAATATCAACAGCATTTCACATTCGCACAAGTTACATTTATAAGCTTTCCAACATAAGGCTAAAGGAGTCATAAAATCAGATTGACTTCAGCCAGACTAAAGAATTTAAATTGTTATCGTAACTTTGAAAGTAAAATTAAGTTGAAACAACTTTCCAATATTTTGACGGTCACATACAGTTCGTATGTTTACAAATATATTGAAAGATGTGATTAAAAAAAAATTGTAGGTAATATTTTCTAGTAACCAGTATCGTATAACAAAGAATTTTTCTTCTACCGTAACTGCGTTACGAGCCTCCGGTTTCGTACGCGGCCGTAGCTATCACTATAGGGGCCTTAGTATCGTTCGAAGGTCAGCTTCTTTCGCATGCGCTACGCTTGCGTACGATTCAAAAATAAGGCCCCTGGTGGCGATCTATCCTGGAGCACGTTTCGAGTTTACATCTGTAGTTACACCCACTCGTGCAGCGCATTCCACTGTTTAGGGGATCGCACAATGAAAGTAGAGTTTAAGGTAAGTACCTACATAATGTTAAATTAATTTAATCCAGTAAGTGATACTGGGGCATAGAATATTTTTCTAATACTTTAGTCCTGATTGAGTTTTTAATGTGGTGGAACTATGCGGTGTTTAAAAGTTCCAGCACTAATCCTTTAACCATTTCCGTGTACAAAGTATTATCAAATGAAAATGTGTTTATTTAATAAAATATAATGGGCCTTACGTAAAAACGGTGCAACGTCATCTAACTTCTACGAAAAACAAAAACGATTCGCGCAATACTAACATCATTTAACTTTAAACTTAATCTGCATTTTAAAGAAAAGCCCCATTTTTTTTTTCATTATAACAAGCGTAGTAGGTATTCTAAAACACGACGAATGAAAATATTTACAATATACGATAGTTTAGGACAAATAAAGGGACCGATGATCATAGATTGTCTGATTGAAATCTTCCTATTTGTCTAATCGTAGTCTATACGTTTATTCAGGGATTTACGGTCACTGAATTCGCTTAGCATAAAGCCAAATGTTAAATAACCACTAAAATTTAATGTAACCTCTCTTTTTTATTGAGCTTCTTTTCGGCTGTTGGTTTTAAATTTTAGATCCGGAATCGACACTCAACGTGTGATTATTTGAAATTTATGATGATGGGTTTTTTAGATTTTTGCTGAATACATTTCAACCACAATGCTCAATTGTTACACAGTTCAAATAACAGCGCTCCGCAGTTTCATCCGACATTCCACGGGAATTATATATTTTATCGTAGTAAAGTAAGTAGTCTGCGAATTAATCTAGGTTTAATATGTACTGATGCAAAATACTTTCTTTTAAGGGATTTTAATAAAAAGAAGAATTGATTCATTTTAACATACGACGTTCTACAAATATAGTCATTTAACCTGATATTCCTTCTGATACGGAGCTCATTTTAGCGCCTCCCGAGTTAACAAGTCTTTGAACTCTCAAGTCTTTTAACCCTGAAGTCTTTTAGCCCTCAAGTATTTTATCCCTCAAGTCTTTTAGCTGAATTCACAAGGGCTAACTGAGAACTAATTTGAGTCCCAGTATTTCTACCTCAGGCCTTAAAAACTAAAGACTTACGTTATGCTGTGTGCTTCATTTTTGTATTACATAGAAGCATAATTAAATGAAGTTTGTTAACTTATTAATTAAGGGCCTAAGTTATAACTCAATATTCTATTCCTAGTTTCAGACAAACCTGATACAGCGTGGAGAAGTAACAAAGACACATTATTATTCACACTCTGATACTTTAGCAATAGTACATTGTTACCCTAGGGGTGAAAGTAACTTATTTAGTCCCGAGACTCTAGGGGCTAAATAAGTATTTAACCCCGAGGTAAACACTGTACTTTTCATTACGAATACAAGGAAACTAAAAATAAAAACATGAACTGACACTGGGAAATGCACGAGAAGTGCGGGACCATAATCCTCTGACGAGAAAATAAGTTGGAACATGGTTCAATACAAATTTATGTCAAAATAGAGGTAGTTTTTTTTGAATAATTTGAGTGTCTGTCATTTGACAACTGTCACTGTCAGTTGAAAGTGATTCTCCTTAGGGCTGAAATGTATTACTTTCAACCCGCTCCTCAGGCAACTTCAGACCTACTGCGCTCACCCTATTGTTTGGATGGAGAAGCGCTCACCCTATTCCGCCTTAAGAATATTTTTTATACAGGTGTTATATATTATTATCTTTTCTGAGAATGGTTTGCATCTGACCTCATTCTGTGACGTTAATCAAAGATGCAGTCTAGGCTTACATTGCTTTTTATAGGACCCTCTGCCCTTGACCAGGGTTTCATTATAAATTATTAATGGTGATTTAAATAAAATAACCTATGTTAACTTAATACATTAGAAAAATGCATGTAAAAGCAATAAATAAAGAACACGTAAAAGTTTTTTTTTAAACACCACTTTTCAAAGAGTGTGTAACACAAAACAATTGATGTCAAGTTGCAGTTAAATAATAAAGTTAAAATGTTATGATTGTTTAAATAATTTATATAGTAGATAGAGTACGCGTACTTAATATTCACTCAACTAAAAACTGAATGATGATTATAAAAACAGCGTAAAGATAACCATTAAAAATGGACACAAAAAATAATATAACGAAAATGTACTCATCAAATTGTACAGTACGCGGGCACGGTTTTTTTAAATTTATTTATTTATATAACTCGATACCACCTAAACTAGTTTAATATAACGTAACGCAGTAATTGTAACGTTCCAGTTTATACAGTCATGGGTAACTTGCTATCTATATGCTGCTAGTAACGAGTTACGCAACCAGCTTTGTGCGGACGACGTTGATGTCTTTTATAAGGAGTTTTTAAAGCGCGCGCGCATAGATTCCAATTTCACAGACTAACATATTTCCGTAACTAATTTATAACACATATATAATTATGTTACTGTAATTAATCATGTTTTTTTTAACGTTTTTTTTTATTCTTACGATGTTACGATTACTGTTAACGAGAATATTTCTATTTAGAGCAAAATGTATTATGTGAGATATTTTTACTAGACTACTAGGTGGTGTGTTTTTGTTCTAAGTATAAATGTTTGTTTCTATTTTTTTATATGAAAATATTAACAATAACAACACATACAAAATATGTGCGTGATTAATGTTTAAGTAATTTAATAACTTTTTTTTAAAGCTTTTAGGGTTATAGACACACAACAGTGCACAAATAGATAAATTAGTACATTTTCAATATTTTAAAACGAAAATTTTTTGCACATAATTAACGTACATTTTATTCACTAAGTAACCTGTACAATGACTACATTGTGTAAATTGTGTAAAAAGTACGATTGTTTGCTAGATTGGACAACCTCTTGAACGATTGTTATGTATCGCGAGAATAGCGATAATTGTGCGTAAGCAATTCTCACGTAAATACACTTATTTACTGAAGATTTTACAATTTCAAATGTCAACGCATCGTAGCGAGCGAAAACGAAACCACACAGATATATCATTACCACTGCACGCTATTTAAACACAATTAAAGTTAAAAAGTGATAAAAAATAATGGTGGATTAATTAATAACTTAACTTTTACAGCGACTACAAAAAACAGACGTTACAAAAATCGCTCGTTCTCTCACGTAAGCTTATTAAGATTTCCACGATTGTGTGGCGGAGATAACATTGGACTAAAAGTTAAGTGAACTAAAATAAGAAAAAAAACATTATTCTAAAAGTTGTCACTACAAGTGAACCCATTAAAAAAAATATTAGCTCTAGGTACCTCTATATTTATGCGTTGCTGGGCAAAAATTCGATATTTAACGCATTTCACGTCAAATGCGACTTTGTGTGAAAATTTTAAACCGGGTGCTATATAGAGAATTTTCGGGGATTTATTATTTTGACCTGTTTATTCACAGAGATTGTTCCAAATATAGCCGTCGTAATAGAGGAGATTAGAAGTGTAGTATCTTAAAAAATATTTAAAAAGTGACTTACCGTAAAAAAGACGACGTAGAGCAGCCACTAAAACGTTCCAAATAATCCTTAATTTACCGAACGGCAACACCGTTTTTTCACGAGTCACTTTCTAGGAAGGGGCTTTCGGATCGCGTTCAGATGCGGCAGAGGTAAGGAACGCGCGTGCGGCTGCGTTCGTTTCGGAGCGGCGACTGCGAGACTCCTCAGCAGCTGAGGTTCAATCCCCCGACGGTCAACGCATTAACAGCTGGAATGAGAACTGGCCGCTCTACATCTACGATTCTGCAGCATATTACTCTCTACCCTTGATCAATATTAAAAGACATAATAGATACTAATAGTTCTGCGACCACTTGGAATCTGGAGCACAAATTTCAATGTCATATGAAGTTAATCGGCTAGTAAATAACGCTGCAGCAAACTTCCCCCTTTTTTAAGGAAACAATTGTAATATAGTATATTATGATACAAGTGGGCTATGTTGGTCATTACACCAGAGGCGGTATTATGCGCGCGAGCCGCAGGCGAGCGCGATAAGGAAGCCGAGAGTGTATTGAAACAAAGCACAAGAGTTTCATACGACTGTTTTCATCACACTTGCGAGGAAAAAACAAACTTTTTTTGATAATAATCAACCACACAGCAAAAACGTCAACAAACATTTGCGGAAAATGGCGCCCAAACCAGCAATGCGCGCGCAGGTTGACATTTACTTCAGCGGCATAAGAACTCTTTGTTGGTATTACAAAAAATTATTAAGTATTACCCGGCTATATTCGTATACATACATCTAATTGCAGTGACGTACAAACTTGACTTTACCGGGTTTTACCTATTATAGCACAAGTGCCGTAATGTAAAGTAAAAAGCACGCGTGCGTAATAGCTTGGATTATGAGCCTAAAACCGATGCAATAAGATCCACTTTACGAGCAAGTGTGATGAAAATGATCTTAATTGATTATTCGGCGATAAAATCGCCGACTACAAAAAAAACTTTGAAATTATGGAACCGGTATGCCAAGTTTAATCAAGATTAGTTGAAAAATACGACCTGTACTAGTAACGACATCCATACATCCGGACAGTTGAAAGCTTGCCAGTTGTTGCAATGACTTCGCTCCCTCGATCAAGTAGAGCCAAGAAACTTAGCTCATTGGACATTTTGTAACTTTTTCATAGCTTAGCTGATGTTTGGTCTTATATGGGAAGCACTCTTAGCCTGGAATAGGAATGCAGGCACACATTTTAATCAGGTGTTTTCACAAACGTGCAAAAAAAATGTCCGCGCCAAAACTCTGCGCACGCTATGCAGTGCGCCAACTTTTTGACCGACTTCAACTACGATAAGACACAAGCGCTCAAGCATTCATTGAACACTATACATGCGACATAACGTCTAAATTCTAACAATTGTGAACTATATAATGCACGTATAAGTATGTACACCGGCACTCGGACGTTTTTTGACTGTTTTCACTTAGAGATTGTGACTCTTTAGATATTAGCTCAATGCTTTGAAAGAACCCGTGTCTGACCAGGAATAAATGCCAAGATTTTAATTATCTTCTCTAAAGACCAACCTAGATGGTAAGTATTCTACACGCGATATGGTTTGCTCTCCGTCGCTCCTACACCGATCTAAATTAGAGTGGGACAGAAATATTATCGCAGGTAATAATAATAATAGCCCCCACTCGTCGATGAAATGGTGATATACGCCCAATAAATAGCGGCGCCTACCATCACATAATGTCACTGCAAATACATTTTACTTTACATTTCTATAAGTGATATCTTTTTTCTATACGTCCTTCAAGAGCTACGTATCGTAGTTATAATTTAAAATCTAGAATGTTTATATTTGCGGCCCAAATTCTCTCACCATTTCCAATGTCAAATACTCCAGTTTTAGAACAAAGTTTACGTTTCATATGTTTACACTATACTCTATTTTAGAGCTATTTCAACAGATATCAGAGCTTAAAATTATCTGGCCTTGCCTCTTGCACAACCGTAGAAACTACACGATAGATAGATATAATTTTCAATATCCAAAGTATTACACGGACCAACGACTTGATTCTCCGTAGACATTACATTCAACTTCTTAGGTTGATTTTTCTGTTTTAGTTTGAGAGCTGTAAGACTAGGACGTGGGATCAATTCCTGCCAAGGAAAAACATTTTTGTGACGAAATTAGATATCTATTCTATCTCGATATTTGTATGTAGGTATTTATTACAAATGTCCGTGTATATTGTATGTATTATATTTGTATTGTAAGAAACAAAGTTACCGACATAGCTCGCAGGGTTTGTAAGTTGAAGTCGCAATGGGCAGGCCACGTCGCTCGAAGAAATGACAACCGACGAAGAAAGGTTCTTGAGTGGCGACCGCGAACCGGAAGACGTCAGCGTAGGAAGGCCTCCCACTAGGTGGACCGAGGACATTGTAAAAGTCGCGGGCAACCGGTGGATGCATATGGTAAGTTGTCGTACAGTGTGGCGGTCTAAGGGGGAGGCCTTCGTTCAGGCGTGGACGTCTCCGGGCTGATGATGATATTTGTATTGTATGTATTATTTTTAGGTTGAAAATGTTATCTTTGCAACTATATAATTGAGATACTGAGTACTGAGGGTAGGTACTTGCGTGCGTGCTATTTATTGGTGGGACCATTCTACCTATAGGCACATTTCATGCTAATGTGTTCATTGAAATGAAAGTGGTTGCACCAAGCGTGTTTTAAGTGGTAGGAATAGTATGTATTAGTTGGTATTAGATAGTCCGATCTGACTGAGTCGATTTGGATCGGACGTTGCGTGTTCTCTCGTTTTCGCAACGGCTAGTGTGTGGAAAAGGGAAGCCGGGTTGTATTGTATATGGCTTGCCTTTTCCTCTCACCGGTAAAATTTACCAGTGAAGTTCCCTACGCTTAGATCCGAAGGATGCTAACGGCACCAATTAACTAAGTCTATCACACCAATATTATAAATGCGAATGCGAAAGTTTGTCGATATGTGTTTGCGTGTTTGTTTGTTTGTTTGTCCTCTTCACGCCAAAACGGCTGAACGGATTTGGATGAAACTTGAAACCAGGTTAAAGAATTTTATTTCCTCAACAAGAAGTTAAATCAAAAATTCACTTAAGTGAGAAATAAATTACTTACGTTGGTAACTAATATACTTCGACATACTTAAATAGACTATTATTTATTTATACATAATAAATGCGTAGTATAAATTTACTTTAAGTAGTAGAAAGTAGGTACAGCTTGTTCTAATAAATGTATGGTACTAAGAAATCCAACTACGTTTACAACCTATAATTTTTTTATTTTTTTTAGTTAAAATGGAGATTGAATTGACAATAGACAATAGACAATAGTTTATTCGTGGCAAAAGTATAAACAAAAAATCAGTTACACAGAACACGGAAAAGTAAAACATAAATAATTGGAGAGTGGAATCGATCCGGTTGCATTTTATCATTATCAATCATCACAGTTTTTCATCAATACGCGGGTGAAACTGCGTGGCGCAGCTAGTACTTCCTTAATGTATGCATCTACACTGTACTAAATATTCAAAAAAATATTATTATGTCAACATATTTGCTCAAAAAATGGATTAACGAAGCCTGTATTATAAATTGTTCGAAAATTAAAAATACGCACCATACAACGGCATGTGAGGCACAAAAAAAAAAAAAAAAATAGGCACTCTCATCAAATTACCTGTATTACCGCACATGTGTTGAAAAACGTTGTATGATTTGATTACACGTGCGGAAATTGGTACTATGAAACAAACTCGTGACTATGGTAAACGTTTTACATTCGTCTCATCAACAGCCGAAGACGTCCACTGGTAAACGAAGGCCTCCCCTTTAATAAGGTTGCCATAATCCCCACGGTTGGAAGGCGGCTTGGGGGTCGCAGAATGCTCACCGCCGTTAACCGAGAAGACGCTGCTGCCCGTCCTGGATGCAGTTTTAGGACATACCCAGGGGTTAAATTCGTCTACTCGTTCGTAAAAACCAACTTACCGCACTAGTACCTATCATAAATTATTAATATCGTTATCTTACTCAAATCCTTTTCTTGGTTTTAAGGCTTAGAACATTTCCAATACGTGGATGGCCTAATGGTACAAATGTATCATACCTACCTCCTTTTAACAACTAAACAAAAATGTAATATAAGTACGATTAACTGCATAGAGCAGAGTAATATACTGGGAATAGAGGGCCTTCTCATCAGTTTTTAATGCCACCCAAAATCTAAACGTACCTAGTACTATTATTTATTCTGTGATATCTGGCGATCCTAGCGCCATCTTTTAGAAGTTCACCAACATCTGCTATTGCTATACCTACCTATACTATACCTACCTACCTATACTAAGCTTATATAGATATAGGCCCTATAGGTAGGGGGCCATCCATAAAGTACACACGAATTTCATGATTTTTAAACCCCTCCCCCTCCTTGTCACAGGTGGTCACATTTGTGTGACCCCCCCAGCCCCCCCCCCCCTCCCTGGTGTGACGTCACAAATTTGCAATTTTACATCTAAATTTTTTTAATTAAAACAGCAGTTCCACAATCAGTTTCATTTCCATTCAAATTACTTTTTTTTTGTGAAATCAACATCAAATATTTGAAAAAATTACAAATTAATAAACTTTTAATTGAAGAAAAAGAAAGGAACTTAGTTGTCTTCAGTCCATGGACTCTGAATCCATTCCTTTAAATTATTTATAATTGGCATAGAAGTCAGTTCGTTCTCATTGGAGTTGTTAACGTCAGCAACATTTGGGGTGTCATCTTCTTCATCCAACCATATGGCATCATCATTTATATCATCCAAACAAAGAATTTCTCTGGCACGTCTAGCTTAATAATTTAATAATAATTTAAATAATTTAATTTTTCAAATTTCGCGATTCAATTTATTAAATTTGAAATGTGATGTCACAAAACTAGGACCCCCCCCCCCCACCCCTTGTCACACCATGTCACATTTTGTCGACCCCTCCCCCCCCTTTACATGTGACGTACTTTATGGATGGCCCCTAGATACATATTAGATGGGCAAACTAAAACCACATAATTACACCTTTGGTCACTTCAATATATTTTATTCAGCTCGAAAATTACAACACTACTGATAACATTAAAATAGAATTATTAGTTCATGAGCACATGATATACACAGGGTTGCCACCTTTTTTTTAAGCAAATAGTGTATATTTAATTTTCTAGGCTTAAAAAAAAGTACAACATCTGAAAATAAAGTACTATTTATTTACCAGACTATTTCTCTTCCATACATTTTTTTTGCTTCTAGCTACATCCAACAAATATTTGTTACTCTTAAATATATTAACAGCATCTTTACAATCAATCCCTAAATTAAAAAAAAGCAGTACGGTCCGTTCCGTTACACGTAAAAAATAGAAGTCCATTTAAAATAATCTTCACAGGTTAAAAATAAAGTATTTTCACGTACTTTACTGCCCTCATAAAGTATAAAGTACGTTTGGCCAAAATAGAGTACAATACTTTATTATAAAGTACGGGTGGCAACCCTATAGGGCACATCCTATAGGGTAGAGTGTATATATACACACTGCACTAAAGTCAAAGTTCAACTCGACGAAACTGTAGACGAATAGTTACTGTTCAGAGTCTAGAAGTCTTGTAATAGATACTGTTCATTTCACGGGGAGGCGAACTAGCAATTACTAATGAAAAAATTATTATTATTACCGTAGGTACTCGACTAACTTGATTAACTGCATCTGCCTTTTTGCAAACCTTTAATACACTTCTTTCTAACTCATAAATAAATCGTTTTTGCAACAACTTCTGTCACAATATAATATGCAAATCGGAGATTACAGAAATATCAAATTTTTCAATGTAATTAAAATACATACGAGTAATAATAGTTATACCGCAGAAGCCGGATGGGTGAAGACGAACAGCCTTGATATTTTATTGGGTGTCACGTTTTATAAATAATGGTAATTATATTATAATTAGTTCTTATTTTACTTATTCATAAGATCTATTTTATTGACATTTAACATGTCCATCGACTCGTATCGTCATCTCAATGGAATTTGAAAACTGTATGATAGACCAAAAGCATAAATAATTAGTAAAAAAAAAACTTAAGATATGCTATTTAATAATACTTATTATGAGACATCTTTGTTTTATTTGAGTATACGGGAATACTCACGTTTAACGGACCTTTGTATGTCCTATGAACTGCAACCAGACCCACCGGAGGACGGGCAGTAGCGTCCTTTTGGTTAACGGTGGTGAGCATTCTGCGATCCCCAAGCCGCCTGTCATGCATGGGGATTATGGCAACACCCCTCTATTGGGAGGCCTTCGTCCAGCAGTGGACGTCTTATGGCTGACGACGACTCACGTTTATTTAAATCGGATACTCCGACTATAGTTTACTTTTTATGAGCTTATGAGAAAAAGAACGTATTAAATTTACCACCCTTCGGGTATGAATATAAAAGATAGATATATAAAAGAAATACCAAGTAAACCAGTCTGTAGAGAGTCAATCACACTAACTTATTATAAATTTCGTTTTTTTTTCGGTAAGTATTTGTGGAATGTATGTTTCTTACCTCTTCACGTCAAAACAGCTTAATGGATTTGGACGGAACTTGGAATGGAAATAGCTTATTTCTCAAAATAACTTATAGTCTACTTTTGACCATCATCATCGTCGCCGTTTTTCATTATCACGCGGGTGAAACCGCGGGGCACAGAGAGCGTGATATTTCTGTCACTTGTCACTCTTCTTATGATGCACACGAGTGACGGAGGCAGAAATAATATCGATTGCACAAGAATCAGTTCACAATGTGCCCGAAATCGGGAAATATATCAACTGATACAAGCCATACCAAGGTGAACATTATTAAACCTGAAATATCAAAATCGAGGTCTTTGTCCATATTTGGTGAAGATATATGTAAAGGCGCAGACAGATCTCAGCTATAAATTGTATTTTTTTTTGTCAATACAAATAAAACGACTATCATTCACAACAACTATCATTCAACGGGGTCAAAGAAAAAATTAAGCCGCGCCGGTCGGTTAATTTTTGATGGCCGTGCGAGCGTAGCGAGCGAAGTCTATGCAACGACTGGCAAAATTTGCTTTCACCTCTCTGGATGTATGAATCTGGATATTCGCGTAATAACTAATCTTGACGAAACTTGGTATACAGTTCTAAAATTATATAGATTTTTGTCGTCGGCGATTTCTGATTGGATTCTCCGAAAAGGTAAGTTTGCTGCGGCTCCAATTACCGGCCGATTTTGATGATATTTGTCAGAAGCAAGCTTTTCGAATTGGAGCAAAATGGATCAAGAGGCTGTCAAGACCTAATTAATGGTAGTGAGGTCTCGATTCGCGGGCTACTATTCCCAGAACTACTAATGTTAGTTCTAGGAATAGTAGACCCAGTAGTAGTACAGTACTAGTTCTGGGATTAGAATAGATAATGTATAAATTAATAACAGACAATATTCTGATTTCGGGCACATTGTCTGAATTGATTTAAAAATATATATTTAACTATATACCAAGTATACTATATATACTGTACAACGGTAAAAAAAGGCGTGATATTACTTAAGGTGTATGTAATCATTATGAACAACTTTTACCATTTTTGTTTTATTTATACGGGAATACTCAAGTATAATTAAATTGGATACTCCGACTATAGTTTCGATCACATCATATTACAGAAAATATAATCCTCCAAAAACCTGAATGAATATTTTTAAATGGTAAAACTTTTTTTTAACAATTAGTTGCTTATAAAAAGGAAATGAAAGAGGCATAGTCTACAATAGACCTTGATTTATGAAAAAAAAATGCTCTAGAGGCATTATCCAGGAAGAAAATAAATAAATACATTTATATGAAGGATCTGAAGGATTTTCTCATAAGTATTTATAACAAGGCACGTACCGTGACATCTCAAACCCATGATTCTTAGGTTCGCTGAGCGATTTTGAACTTTATCGCGCTGCGATACGGTTCGCGCAGCGTCGGACGCTGAACAACAAGTCACAGTTAAATATAATGGAATTACGGTACGGACTCAAGTCCAAGTCGTGGTCGAGTACCTAAAAAAATATTAAAATTAGTATTTTGCTTCCATGAGAATACTTAAACCAACATGTAGGTATATCTACGCCTTAAATTTAACAAATGTAATACGACCTCTATTACATAAGCTGCCCAAATCCGGCCCAGAATTGCATACACGATGACTTGTACAGTGGATCTTGTTATAAAACCGCGAATAATTGAAATTGTGACTTTTTGCAATCGCGCTAGCTTGTGAAGTATTTCAGAAGCGTATCGAGTGTAGCCTACTTAATTTTAATGCACTATACTTATTATTGGGGTTAGTCGACGTAATGTAGAATCTCGATGTGATGAGAGTGAAAGATAATCACATAATCAAGGGTGTAACTATAGCTTCCTTTCATCCACATTTGTAACGAAAAGTTCAAGAAAAAAGAAATTTTCTTCGCTGTTTCATAACTAGGGACCTATCAATAAGACCAACTCGAAAGAAATTTTACAAAAAAATTGGTATTCTCAACAATTAATAACTCAATCAACACATCATCACACAGACACACACACACACACACACACACTTCATTCACATAATTTTATGACTTATGTTGAAATAAACGGAATTTGAATTTGAATCAGAAATAAAAAATCCACTTCCATCGAACTAAACCTACATCACTACCTAACAGTAATATCCTGTCCAAAACAATTAAGTTACAGCAAATTAAAAATATCCGGCCATGACCTATTACCTGTAATAACTGAGAAGTCGACTAATCTATCATGTCATGTAAAAAATGGATTGTTCGTATAAATTCCCACGTAGTATGTAGATTGTTGGTAGCTATGCTACGAAGGTATATGTAAATATATAATACTTATATACAGGATGCTGAAGCTGTGGTAGTCTGTGAGAGACCGAACGACATGAAATCGTGTTTGGGTAAATCACCGAAGAGAGAAGTGAATAGAACGGCAATGTGACGAGCCGCGCTAGCCGGCAAATGCGCTTAATGACAATTCTACCAATATACATGTTTTAAACTGAGAATAATCAAAAAGACAATTTAAATAGACGCGTAGGAAACCAAACCACATTGCATCATAACTACATCAATTTTAATCTGTTGTAAAGTGGCATTTCGAGCGTTTTACTTCAAATGCGCGACCAATGATTGGCATTTTTTCGTCGTAGTTCTATACAAATACGTGTGAAACTGGCGACAGCGGTTTTCCGTACAATAGCTTTACAACATTGTTTTGACAGCCGTTATTTTTTTTTATTTTTTTTTTTAATCTTTATTTAAAAGGGGTTTTGTCACACAGTGACTATGCCACCCCCGTAGGACAAAAGATACATAATTTTAACTTCCTTACATAATACGCTTATACAATTTTAACAGCATTTTGGCTTCCTCATAAACTGGAGACAAAATACTGTTACAAAGACCTACATTTCTACCTATATAGGAAGTAGGGCTTTCGCGTTTATGTGGGGTAAATCCCAAGTTCTTTGGAGTTTGTTCACAAATTTTCATACCTTTTAACTAAACCATACAAGTAATAGTTGTTCATAATTATGAGAACAATAATCATATTTTTTTGAACGAGACTAGTGAGTCGTTCGGTTAAGCATCATGCCCATAGCATAGCAGTGCGAAAATTGTGAACTTGCGAAAAAAACCTGCGCCTCATTGCACTGCGCTCGTCACCCTGAGATATTAAATATCTTCATGTCCCTGGACGGACCTGGTTATGTCCTAAAACTGTATCCAGAACTACCGGAGGACGGGCAGCAGAGTCCTCTTAGTTAACGGTGGTAAGCATTCTGCGATCCCCAAGCCAATAGCCTGCCGAGCGGGGATTACGGCAACCCCTCCTAATAAGAGAGAGGCCTTCGTCCAGCAGTGAATGTCTTCCGACTGATGATGATGTCCAGTAATTTCCCTGGTCTAGTCCTAGTACTCTTTTTCGTGTTACCCCGTTTATCCCAGCTGGTATTCGATACCAGTGATCCACCTTTTAGTGTACACAGCCTGTATAACATATTTAGAAAGGAGCTGGATCACATTCAAGGTAGTTCGGTAACACTGAGACAGATAAAACGGATCAAGCTAAGTTCGGGTGATTTTTTAGTACGGAATGTGAGGACAAGATTTGCAAAGACAGGAAATGTATGATTTATTATTTATCAAACGGTTTTATTTAGCTTGCCCTGATTCTTGTTGTTGCTTTTTGGGTCAAGTTTAGTAAATGAAATGTTACCCCCTTCCTGTTGACAGATTGATCAGGGCCCTGTTTTATAAAGCTACAAGTCTTGTTCTTGTAATGAAAAACTGGCAACACCGAAATAAATATTGAGTATGTACGGCGTTTTCTAAAGCTACAAGACAACCACTGTACAGGAGTTTTGGCGGGAACACGGAAAAATCATATCGCTGCAATCTGTTATTTTCTCAAACTTATGTTTTTTCGAGTGTTAATGCTTAAAATGTAAGACTTGAAATTCATCAAAAACTTGATATATTATAAATACTCCACACTGGCAAATGCACAGAGTGCGACGCCATAATCCTCTTAGGAGGAAAAAAACACTGTTCAGGAGTTCAGGAGTTATGGCGGGAACGGGAACACGGAAAAATCATGTCGCAGCAATCTATTATTTTCTCAAAATTGTGTTTTTTCGCGAATTAATGATTATAAATGGTGGTGTTTTATTCATTGAGTGTTAAGTTACATGCACGAGTGTGGGCAAGTGATATAATGTGGTGAAAAGTATTTTTGTGTTGTTTTCAAAATTCCGTAAAAGCCCTTAGTAAAGTCGCCACAACTTTACTAGGGCATGACTGTGACTCGACTGTGACTAATTTCGTGTGATTATCTATGATTTTATGAAATATATATTTGACTTGATACTATGTAAACTCGAAATTGCATAAAACTTGACACTGGCTGAATGCACAAAGTGCGAAGCCAAAAACGAAGAAAGAAAAAAAAACACTGTACAAACTATAAGTACAAGCACTTGTGTACAAGATACAAACCATCAAACTGTAACTGGTAACTTGTAGTTACTGGTACAAGAAGCCAGTACAATTGTAAGCTTGTACTTGTAGCTTTATAAAACCGGGCCCTGCAGGGCTAACATGCGCACCGCGAGAAAATTTTGTCGTGTCTTTATGTCGTGCAAAAACGAGACAAACTTATACAGATTCGTAGCCTTGTCCTGTTTTGTAGAATCGAGAAAAATTTCTCGCGGCGCGCATGTTAGGCCTGCTGGTCGTTTGACCGCAAGATTCGGTCTGTGATGGAGCACGCTTGCCTAGAATATTCATCGATAAAGACACTAACGGCCTTACTAAAAAAACTTTTCAACCGTTAGTCACTGCTTAAGATGCTCTGCCATCTTCTCTCTGACGTGAAGTTGCACGTGCTAGAAAAGGACAGAGAAGTTTAAGCAGTGACTAAGAGAATCGAGATTATTTTAGGTAAGGCCGTAAGATCGTATCCATCGGGAAAGAGCTACGGGAAGCAAATTCCACCGATTAGCAGTTCGCACAGTAAAAGGGGACACAAACCGTTTTTGATGTAAATCAACCATGAAGCTAAAGGAGGTCAAGGGGAACTGGATAATGCAGATCCGAAGCAAGTCACATTCAGAGCTTTATCTGATAAAGAAACTGAGATAGACTAGCAACTTCAGAACAAACAAGTATCGATCGTACTCGTACTTAGATCGTAAAGGATCTACAAAGTGTTGCTCCAGTCCCTAGGCTAGATGACTGATGTTTAAATCGTTGAAACCAATAGCTTTTATGAAGAATTTAAGTAAATATAGTATGTTTATTGAAAACATTATTTAAATCGGTTAATAATGTTCTGATATATGAGCGTTTAAAATTTTTGTTAGAGACAAATCTGTCCCTTTCCCACTAAACAAAAAATGACGTCACGCCTTACTTGTCAGAATAGAATTTATATGGCGTCCTGACAAGTAACGTCACGATTTGCTGTTTCTTCTCTCTGTCTAGCATGATATTAAAATGCTTTTATTTTTGATCAGATTTTAATTTTCTTTTTATTAATCAGCTATATTTATGGGCCACATTTGAATAGGACAATTAAAAAAAACCAGTCATCTAGCCTATTGACAATAATTTCTTGTAGTGGTAGGACTCTACTGCAGAGTCCGCCTGGGGAAGTACCACACATTTATCCACCCACATTCAACTGCCAAGCAGTAGTGTGCAATCATTACTGTGTTCCGGTTTGAAGGGCTATGTTACCAGATAAATTACTGGGTATGAAGAGATTTAACATCTAATATCTCAGGGTGACGAGCGCAGTACAGTGCGGCGCAGGATTGTGTTCGCAAGTTTACAATTCTGGCACTGCTACTGTTAGTAGCAGGCGTGACGCTTACCACCAGGCGAACGTCTTGCTCGTCTCGTCACTTGATTGTATAAAAAAAACATGAATAGTTTTGGCAAAAAGTCTTGTAGGTAGTAACAGAAACCTTTTTCTCTCCTGGCAATACTGTTGAACTCTTACCATCGCGAGAGTGTCTTATAATTATTTGTTGTACTAAATATGTTCTATAAAAGTACTATAAAATGCAATGCATACTTTATTGATACCACTATGAAATAATATTACAAAAGGATTACAGCAGGCTAATTCAGCTAACTAAAGCCGAACCGCATCCCATACTTTTCCGCTGCTTTTCCTGTCTGACAGCGGCCAAATAACGATCGTGGTCCGGCCAAGCGTACGTAAAGTTCATCGAAACCATAGACAAACTGCTCATTGACACACCATCGCAAGCTTATAAAATTTTAACTATGCTTGGCCGGACCACGACCGTTAGTCGGCTGCTGTCAGAGAGGAAGAGTAGCGGAAACGCATCAGAAGTGGTTCGGCTTTGGTTAGCTGAATCGGGCCCCTGTACAGATAGGCACAACAGGCGATCTTATCGCCGAACCGACATCTTGCAGACAAACCTTGGATGAATGTGAAAAAAGGGACGATGGCAGCGCAAAAAAAGAAAACTGTAGTTTGATGTGTGTAATCGAAGCAAAGCGAAGATCTTCGAGTGTAAGGGGACAAAGTATGTTTGTACTATGGTTTTTAAGCATATTTAATAATCCGATCTTTTTGAAATTTTGTAAAAAAAACGTAGTTGCAAATACAATTATCAAGTTCAAATATGTGCCCAATCGATCAATGGGCTTGGAAGATATGGGGGTCGCGAGATCCCAGTTCGCTGCGAACTACTAGTTACCTTATTTAAAACAACATACAAAAAAAACTGTTTTAAGTACTTCACCGAAAACCCAGTAGTATGATTTAAAAATGCATAAAGTAGGACTATTCCAGCGGAAAGTCCTTCATCACTTCCACTGTACTTGGACCACCACACTGTACGACAACCAGCCATTTGCATCCATCGTAAACAATTCAATTCATATTTCATCGGAATGGGCGATTTTCTGACAGGCAATTAAAAAAACTCATTGTAGATAGCGCTGACTTTGGGCTGACCAGACCACTGAAGAGAGAAATAAATAGAACCGAAATGTGACGGGCCGCGCTAGCCGGCATTAGGTGCAAATGCGCTTAATGACAATTCTGCCAATATACATGTTTTTAGACTGAGAATACTCAAAAAGACAAATTAAATAGACGCATAGGAAACCAAACCACATTGTATCGTAATTAGATAAACTTTAATCTATTGCAAATTGTCATTTCGAGCGTTTTACTACAAATGCGCGACCATTTATTGGCATTTTGTCGTCGTAGTTTCAATGCATTTAAGTGAGAAACTGGCGACAGCGGTTTTCTATACAATTGCTTTAGAACATTGTTTTGACAGCCGTTCTACTAAGAAGTAGGGATTTCGCATTTCTGTGGACCCTAGTAAATTTCTCTGTGTGGACCAGACGTATGGCTGTCATTATCAAGTTTTTTATTGTATTTTAGTGCCACAGATCAAAAATATGATGCCATTTGAGACTGGCACGTATAGTCAGCGCCGTCTATCGAGTTGAAGAGAACTACTTTTTTTTATTGCCTGTCAGAAAATTGCCCATTTGAACAGTCACATATCCTGCTAAATCTAAAGCCCAATTTTGTATATCCTGCCTAATTTTATCTACTTATCAGATTTAAAAAATCAAAGGTGAGGAATGAGTCAAAGACATTTATTAATCAAAACGGATACAGTGTTGGTCGAGGTTAACAAGTCTCGCATAAAATAACGGTTGGCAATTCACATGTTAAATTTTACTAATATCAAAATTATGGTTTAGGTTTTCAACCAGTTTTTGATAAAAATGTTTACTCAATATTATCGGAAATAAATAAATGTTGTCAAATAAGTGTATTAAAATGTATATTAGTTCGAATAAGGTCAATTAATTAAGTTTTGGTTCTCTTGAAATTACTACTGACAATGACAAGTCAGTGTATTTCCGTTGTAATCGAAACGAGCACTTTTAACATAGGCAAGCTTTGATTATATACTCAGAGCTAGATCCTCCAAGTAGGCAAGTTATCTATTTTAAATTTACAGCACCTAACGGGATAACCTAGCATGAAATAAAAAAATGTTAAGCCTGAAAGTGGTAATCAATTTAATCTGAAACTAATAACATTTCCGAAACGCAGATGGCCTAGTGGTAAACATATCCCATACCTTTGTATGGGATAAAAATATCCCATACCTTTGTATGGGATATTTTTGTACTAGATACCCATTGCTTGTACTAGACCGAAATGTCACATAATAAATGCCCATAATCTGATACAAATCATTAGATTAATCTGAAACACTCGGAGGAACTAGCTCTCTGAAACAAGAAATTTAACTGCACTGTTTTAATTTTTTTGCTGAGTAATATGTATCGTCTAACTATAATATATACCAAATGCAACCAAAAGTAATAAAAATGAGTAATTACTGACAAAACAACAAAAGATTCCTTCGAGCCGGATTTGAACCAGCGACCTATGGATGACAGCTTCAAGATACCTTCTACAGTCCACCGCTCTACCAACTGAGCTATCGAAGGTTGTACTCGAATGGTTGAAATTGTGTATATAATTGTAATATTAAAATTTTGCGCATTAATAAACTAGAGATAATTTATTAAATTGAATATTAATTTTAAAATATTGAAGTACCTATTTATGTAGTTGTGTATTATTTGTGTCTACAATGATTGTGATTACGTGTTTTTAATTACGAGTTGATGAAAATTTATTTTAACGCCATCTATCAAAAATAGAGCGAACTATGACAGAGGGGTTCTTCGAGGTTTTTTTTTTTTTTTTTGTTCTTGGCATCAGTTGTGCATTCTGCCAGTGTCAAGTTTATGAATTTTCAAGTATTTATATTAAAATCAAGTCAAATATGTCATGATATCACAGTCAGTCACACGAAATTAGTCATAGTCGAGTCCAAATCATGCCCTAGTAAAATTGTGGCGACTTTACTATGAGCTTCTACAGAGTTTTGAAAACAACACAAAAAGTCATGTTTCACCACATTATATCACTTGCCCACACTCGTGCATGTAATTCAACACTCAATGAATAAAACACCACCATTTTTAATCATTAATTCGCGAAAAAACACAAGTTTAAGAAAATAATAGAATGCAACGACATGATTTTTCCGTGTTCCCTCCAAAACTCTTCTTCGAGGTTTCTTTCTTTTGTTTTACTTTCCGTTCCTCTTCCTCATTGCATGGGTAGGTATTCGGCGTTGCCTATCTAAATAATAGTTGAAGGAATCTAGGTATCGAAATTGAAGTTCTAAAAATTGGTATGTCTACATAATTTATTTATATATTTGGTATTTACTAATTATTATTTAACGTAGATTGGCGAACGAGCGAGTAGGCTTGTGCCCTGCTCTGGGCTAAATAAGCTGTCAATGATGATGATTCTTATTATATCAAGATAAGGAGAGCCGTGTAAATTCTTCTTTTGCTTTTTCCTTTCTCTATTCTGGGTGTCTATAATGTACAACATGATATTTTCCGACCCGATAATGTACGGCATAATAATGCACAGCATGATAATTGGTGTACGTGTACATCGAATATCATGCTATACAATCCATGTCGCACAATACTGGCCGTCCATTGTCGGCTCGTGTCTATAAAGTACGGCCGTATATTGTACAGCCAATAATCCGCGTACATTTCTCAAATTGACATTTAAAAAACCTGAACCTAACTGCTATAGAAATAAGGAATTCGTGTACTTGTACATCAATTATCAGTCTGTACAAAATCGGGGTGTGCATTATTGAGCCGAGTTGATAATGTACGGCATGATATTGCACAGTGTGATATTCGATGTACATGTACACCAATTATCATGCTGTGCATTATTATGCCGTACAATATCATGCCGTACATTATCTGTGTCGTACATTATTGCCTCCCTCTATGCTTACAAATTTTCTTTCTAATTTTAATACTTGTGGTATTTTTTTACAAAAGATGGAAAACTATTCCGAAGCTACTTCACGTTTATATCCGTCCGTTCCCTACGAGTCTGTTGGGTTCAAACATTTTTATTTGCTTAGAAAAAAAAAAGTCGCCCCCGGGTGGGCTTGAACCACCAACCTTTCGGTTAACAGCCGAACGCGCTAACCAATTGCGCCACGGAGGCTTCTGTGCGATGCGTCCGAAAATAATCATCTAACCTTGGAATCATTAAAAATATACTTCTGTACTGTAAATTGTACTTTATTTATAAGGAAATAGGTGTACCTAGGTAATTAGGTAGGTATACGTACGTAATATAAAATTTACTTTACTTTAGTTCGATAAATAAAGTTCTATTGATGACTTTGATTATACAATGTGTCATGTGTAACAAAAAGGTTCAACAATACGAAAGGGTATGTATATACTCATCATTATGAACAACTTTTACTATAGAACCAACACTGAAATCCCGAAAAAAATATCATCTGTTCCATAAAATAAATCATCTGTTCATTTTGTCCAAGGTCAAGGAACTTTTTGTATGGAACAGCTGACTTTTTTTTCGCGGTTTCAGGGTTGGCTCCATTGTAAAAGTTGTTCATAATGATCAGTATATACATAACCTTTCGCATTGTTGAACCTTTTTGTTACACGTTGTATACCCAGGAGAGCTAGATCCTCCAAGATTGATGATGACTTTTATGCAACTCCTTATTCACTCCTTTTTCTCCTCGAAAACGAGATATAACTTTTTAAGTGACTTCGGCTGTTACTTATTTGACGCAACATCATCCACAACATTTTTTTCTTTTAAAAACTTGACACTGGCAGAATTGCCAAAATGCAATGCCAAAAAGACGAAAATAAAAAGCAAAAATGTTTGCTAAGAAAAACGAAAACGAAGTGTAACAGTAAGTTCATGAAATAAGTTAAAACCTACTCAAGGTAACGTTACCTTATAAGTACAAGAAAAAAAAAGTACAATATCCGTGACCTAAAGTCGATCATTTCCTTTGTCTGCAGTCTGTAGGCCAGGCAGTGATCTAACCAATCCTGACAACAGTATAAATACAGTTAACCAAATGTTCAAACTAAAAATTATCTACGAGTTGCTGCCAATTGTGTACAGATTATGCGATGGTGGCACCACAATTCAGCTCTGCAGATAAGTTTGTCTTTCTTTACCATGGTGGTTGGCAAATACTATTCACAACAGAAGGGCCCTGTATTGTAATTGTTATTTAATCTATGGCATGGCTGCATGGCCCCGTCAAGCCTAATGCCAAGTCGCCATATCACGACTGCGCCACTTATCTTGATATCACCGTGTAATAACTGTTGTAATTCTAAGCTGTGATACAGAAACAGATTAAAAAACATACTTATCTCCTTGAATAAGATTTAGTAAAAGATTAGTAAATAAAGTAGAGCGTCAGAGTATTGTATATTCGTATTGTACTCCGTAATATAAATATAGACGTGTTCATATGCATGCAAAAATTAGTCTCTCCGGCGGGGAATCGAACCCCGGTCTCCCGCGTGACAGGCGGGGATACTGACCACTATACTACCGAAGACCATGATGCGGAGGTCGAAATAAAAATTCAATTTCACCAGCTATGTTAACATTTTATTTCTTATTTTGGAGAAGATTCCAAAGAAGAAAGATACCATATTTTATAGGTTAAATGAATTCTGTATTTTTTATCGGCAACGAGCAACCTGTATTTTTATAAGGTCACTGACAGACAGCATCGTTGGTATTTAAAAGCAATAAAAATATTTCAGGTCACACCCACATTGAGAGCTTACGACACGAGTATTGTGTTTATAGCAATTTTGACGTAAGTGTATAAATCCGCATCTGTGGTCAGCGCAACCTTTTCTTTGCCTTCACCTTTTGCTTTTACCATGGCAGCTTTTAAATCTGGGCCAAACCTTGTACTCGGATATCCTAACCGTCTTATGCATAAAACACTAACAAGTATTTCAAACCTATTTTTGTTAAAAAAGTCTTAATTTTTTTTACTCAAATCGAAATTAGAAATAAATAGGCTTGAATGAAATACGCTTTAGCGTTTTATGCAGCGACAATATGATAAGATGAATGGACGGGAAATAATTGCACGGATTTTGAAGACTATAATTATGTTGAGCGCCGGCTCTCCACTCGCTTCAGTCATACTCTGCATTTGTGACATGCGAGCCGTACGATACGGCAATACAAACTTCTAACACATGTACATGTGTTCTCTTTTTGTCATGCAGTAATTAGATTCGCTATCTCTATTTTCCGGCAAATGTAATATGCATACTTTTAGCTAGGTATGCTTGATTGTGTTGTCTTGTTAATTTTGATCGATTTGCAAGCGCTGGGCCCGTCCATTCCATTATCACCATCGCTGGTTTTATGCATATTCGGTAAGAAGATAGTAGGACCACGTACTGTTTTTACTTACTCAATAGAGGAATGTTTTAAAGCATCTAAAAAACAAATAGGACGATCTGATGCTTATCGAAAGCTCATTTTATCTTCTATTGTTTTATTAATTTCAGTTCATAAAGCTTTAAATTGGGCATTGCTGTTTTGCAATACCCGAAAAGGGCAAATAAGGAATACCTCTGTACGCTAAACTTACCTAGTTGCAAATAAATAAATATGAATATATACTTAAGTATGTCTAGTATCTACTATTTAAAATGGTAAATTATGGTATATCTGAGTATATTAGTTTTTGAATATTATTACTATAATTATACTATAAATGGTGGACAACTTGTAGGTACTAAGGGGCCAAATTTTTTTTTTATACTTTCATGTGACGATACGAGCAAGACTTTCACCTGGTGGTAAGCGTCACGCCTGCCACTAACAGCAGCAGTGCAAGAATAGTGAACTTGCGAACACAATTGTGCGCCGCGCTGCTCTGCGCTCGGCACCCTGAGATATTAGATGTTAAATCTCTCCATACCCAGTAATTTCTCTGGTAACATTGCCCTTCAAACCGGAACACAGTAATGCTTGCACACTACTGCTTGGCGGTTGAATAACTGGCAAAGGTGTGGTACTTCCCCAGGCGGACTCTGCAGTACAGTCCTACCACTATAAAAACATGAAACTCCGGAAAACAACAGTTACTTATTCCACACATTTGCACGCGGGTGAAATTAATTGTGATTTGTGTATGGAACAACAGTATTTTTTCCGCAATTTCAGGATTGGTCCCACAGTAAAAGTTATTCACAATGATGAGTTCCTGCAGTATAACCTCTTTTCGGCTTAGTAATACTGTTACTCTAACGCCATACACGTAAGTAGTAACTATCTATGTATTAGTAAATTCTAAGCTTTCTAAGTAAAATGAGAATTCGTTTCTGCAATATTAAACATGTTGGCGGCTGCCGACAAAATACGAACGACGATGTACCTGCCATGTGCCCATAAATACTAGAACATAAACATTAAAGTGACTTTTGTGAAGATTATTACTTCATCTCCGCATACCAGGATATCAGAACAAGTTTGATAATACAATCTTGTTCACTGTTCAGTGTCCGCTTGGATGATTATCTTTATTTTTGTTTATTTGTTATACCTGTTAATCTGCGGTCAACGCGTAGACAGAGAAAACAATGGACGCAATCACATTTCCATCTCTTTTACTCCGCAGTGAAACAGCGATATGGAAAAATAGCATGCGTGAAAGAGAAAACTTTATGCATTTTCTCTCTTTGTCGTTGTAACTGGTTGACTCCAAGCTTCTTTAGAAAGTGTGGTGTCAAACATTACCCATGACTGAGAGATTTTTGTGTTTATATCATTTATATTTAAATCTATTTGTTATTCCCGCGTGTTGAAGAGTTTTGGACATCTTTACAATGGTGCAGTGTTGTATTTTGGATTGTCAGAACAAGGTTTATGTCGAAAATATCGCTATCTCATGACCGGTTACAAAGTACTTGGGTCCATTGGTTTCTCCGTCTACGGGTCAACGTTGCTTTAATCTGTGGTCAATACTACTTTAACATTATATTTTGCTGTGTAGTGTTTGAAAAAACTTGTAGGAGATTATAGATTAGATATCATTGATTGATTGATTAATTGATTAACTCTTTGTTGTTCACATTAAGAATTACAAAGATATTATTAAATAAACTTAACTAGAGTAACAAGTGGAGGCCTTAGTGCTAAAAGCACCTTAGGCATCTCTTTCTACTACTTTAACCTACCCCGGCCTTACTTAAAAAAACTTTTCAACCGTTAGTCACTGCTTAAGATGCTCTGCCGTCTTCTCTCTGACGTGAAGTTGCACGTGCTAGAAAAGGACAGAGAATTTTAAGCAGTGACTACGAGAATCGAGATTATTTTAGGTAAGGCTGGGGCAGCCATTTTTTTTTATTTCCTGCTAAGAGGGTTATGGCGTTGCACTTTGTGCCTTTGCCATGTATCAAGTGTTTTAATATTTCAAGGTGTTTGATGTATTCTAGATTCTAGTCAAATGAGTCTTAGTCACAGTCAAAGTAAGTAACTAGTAAGTTACCGTCTTTGCATCTTTATCACAAGCGTCTTCAGAGATTGCGCAAATAGCACGAAAAATACGTGTTTCAGCAAATTAATTATTATTTGTCTATACCTACTTATGCACGTAAATCAGTAAATAAAACGCCACCATTTTTATGCATTAACACACGAAAAGACACAAGTACGACATGATATTTTCGCGTTCCCGCCAAAGCTCACTAATCCTATTTCTTTTTATTATGAAAACTGACGTGGTTTTGACACATTTTTGTTTTAATTATACGGGAATACTCACGTTTAATTAAATCTGATACTCCGACTATAGTATTGATCACATCCGGTGACCTTTTTGAAAGAGTGAAAAGAGAGCCCGACGCTCGTGCGGCTGCGTCCTTGCTTTTATTTCTTTGTAATACGCTTTTTTTTTAAATACATCCGACTTCAACTTCGAATACCTGGATGATATCTATATATTTTCTAGTAATTTTGATATAAAAACAAAACTACTGAACTGATTTTGAAAATATTTATATGGGACCACCTCTGAAGTATTACCTACCAACAAAAGAATCATCAAAATCAGTTCATAATTGGCGGAGTAATCGCGTAACACACATACAAAAAAAACATACAATCGAATTGAGAACCTCCTTTTTTGAAGTCGGTTGAAAATTGAAGCAAGCTTGTTAGTTCACCGTTTGTACCGAGTTGATTGTAACTAAATTAATGATTTCCAACGATCTAACAAACAAATACTTACAGCAAAAAATGTGTTAACAAAGGCTTTACCATCAATACCTACTTACAACCAGCTTAATCTCAGCAAAAAGCCGTGAATATAAGTTTTTCTATTACAGAAGAAGTGCTCATAGAACACAAAGATGTGCAAAAACCGTCGCAAAACAAACAAAATGCCCTCATCACATCTATCGCGGTGAGGTCATGACATTGTGTTCTTCAAATCATGCAGATCTGATGAAAAGCAATAGATAAACGACAAAAAGTTAGTACAAAAAACCTGCCCAGCGCGAGACGAACTCTAACTTGGGAAGGTTCCGTGTTATTGACATAAAATACTAGGCCGAGCGCCGTTTGCGCTTGCCTAAAGTCCGGTGACGCTGTAGAGGCCATCTGAGGCCAACAGAAAAGTCATTCATAAAAAAAAAAAAAAAATGACATAAAATATATTTCTTTTACAAAAAATAAAAAATATACAATTAAAATGTATTCTTATCAAGTTACTTGTATAAATATTAATAGCTAACAGTCTTACTTAAAAAAACTTCGCAACCGTTAATCACTGCTTAAGATGCTCTGCCATCTACTCTCCGACGTGAAGTGTAACATGCAAGAACATGACAGAGAAGATTAAGCAGTGACTAAATTTTGAGCGGCGTTTTTAAGTAAAGCCGTTTATGATGTCAAATCAAATATAATGGACTGTTTATGCTATTATGGGAGGCCTACTACAAGATTCCTGATTTGATTGATACTGATACTTCCCCAACTCACTAACCGTGGTGCGAAAAAGCTTTAGCATTAAGTCCTCTATACGTTTATGAACGCGCGCAATAAAAAATCATTGCCAATCATAGTCGACTGCTTTACATTACATGTGCTCTCCTAAGGCCAACAAGTATATAAACAACTATTCTATCAGCTATCTGATTCCCGTAGTACAAGCTTTGCTTAGTTTTGGGCTAGATGGCACTGTGTCAAATGTCCATCAAAATTATTTACTTGTTAAATATAATTATTCGTCCATCGACTCCTTGGAGGATCTAGCTCTCTATCTCAAGTTGTCTTACGTAGAGAGGAAAGGTGGAAGAGGTTTCTGTTTCCATACATTATTTTTAGTTAGTACCTAAGTTATACATTGACATCGAACCAATTTAGATATATTGTTATGTTTGAAAGGTAACTTTATCAAGAGTGTTCTTAGCTACCCTACCAGTCGAGAGAGTCGAGGGCACAGACATTGTTCGATCAATGTCTGGTGGTCGAAGATTTTATATATGCTAATAATTAAAAATACTCACAATACTAATTAAAAACACTCAACAATACTTAATAATTACCCACATATTATATTTAAAAAATACTGTACTTTAAAACAGACAATTTAGCAAGTAATAAGTAGCATTCATTAGGATACTTGGACACGGAACCCTAATAACGTATGCACACATCAATCAAATGTGGAGTTGGCTAAATGTCAGTAGCAAAAAAAGCTTTGGATGGCTGAGAGTTATCTTTAGGAATTGCGATGGTAGCTCCATCATTCATCTTTACAAATAATTTGGTCATACTTTAACCACAGATACGAAGTGACTATCATCATAATCTGTGGCACGCGTCCGTCTTCTAAATGGGGTCATTGACACAAAAAGTCTATTATAAGGTCAAAGTAACCTAACATCAGTTGATTTACAGGTTATGTTTTATCTTCCTAAAACAGTTTTTCAACTCTGTTAGCATGTCTATAAAATTATATTCTTTTTATGGGTACTAGGTACAAGGTTGCTACCTTTTTTAAGCAAATACAGTGTATTTATTTAACTAGGCTAAAAAAAAAGTACAACATCTGAATATAAAATACTATTTATTTACCAGACTATTTCTCTTCCATACATATTTTTTGTTGCTTCTAGCAACATCCAACAAACATTAATTTGTTACTCCTAAATATATTAACGGCTTTACACATTGAGCATTTAACTAGAGCTTTACAATCAATCCCTAAATTTAAAAAGCAGTCCGGTCCGTTCCGTTACACGTAAATAATAGAAGTCCATTTAAAAAAATCTTCACAGGTAAAAATAAAGTATTTTCACGCACTTTACTGCCCTCATAAAGTATAAAGTACGTTTGGTCAAAATAGAGTACAATACTTTATTATAAAGTACGGGTGGCAACCCTAACTGGGTACCTAGAATGGCCGTTGACCGCATGCCGTAGGTAAACAAAATTTGGGAACCAAATATAAGACAAAATAACACTTAATTATATTCAGATAAATACTTATTTACTTTGTAGTTACTTATACTGCATACAATAGTGTACCTAATGGTAGGACTCTATAATATTGAAGAGTCCGCCTTGGGTAGTAGGTAGCAGTGGTACCAGTGGTACGTACTACGGTTGAATGCCTAACTAGCAAAGCAAGAGCAAGCAGTAGTGTGCAAGCATTACTGTGTTTTGGTTTGAAGAGCAATGTTACCAGAGAAATTACTGGGCATGAAGAGATTTAACATCTAATATCTCAGGGTGCAATGGAGAGACAACGGCACAACGGGCAATGGAGAGAGCTATGCTCGGAGTTATTTTGCGCGATAAAATCCGGAACGAGGATTCGCCAAAGAACCAAAGTCCGACATAGCTCGCAAGGTTTGCAAGTTGAAGTGGTTATGGGCAGGCCACATCGCTCGGAGAACTGATAACCGATGGGGAAGAAAGGTTCTTGAGTGGCGACCGCGAACCGGAAGACGTCAGCGTAGGAAGGCCTCCCACTAGGTGGACCGACGATATTGTAAAAGTCGCGGGCAACCGGTGGATGCAAATTGGATGCAAAAAATTTTGTTCGCAAGTTCAAAATTCTAGCACTGCTACGATTAATGGCGTGAAGTTTACCACCAGGCGAACGTCTCGCCCGTCTCATCACTCCGTTACATTAAAAAAAAAAAAAAAAAAAAACATTAATTGTAAAAATTACTACAGCCTGAATGTACAGGTGCAGAATGCAAAATTAATTTTATCATCGTCATTGGCCCATTTCCATCTACAATATAATTATAGTTGATTTATGTAGCGTCCTAATTAAATATGTACATCTACGCACGCCTAAACAAGCCATAATTTTTAAAAAACAGCCCTGCCAAAATAATTTTTTTTTTAAATATGTATAGCCCGTGTCACGGGATGATGTAAGGATTCTAACAATACCCCATACACGTAGTACTATTATTTATTCTATGCCCATACGTCCAAATCGGGGCTATCATGTAACTTTTCGGGATCGCGATTCGGATACGAGTTGTCAAAAATAGACACTTGTCACTGTCACTGCCAAAACTCATTTGACCCTGCAGGGCAGGATGAAACGCCAAAAGACCGACGGATTTGCTTAACTTAATTAAGGAAATCAATGCATTCGTTCGATAACGATAGCGAGAGAAATCCCTCCGTGATACTGTGAAGCTGTGACAGTGACAAGTGACATTTATGACAAATCGCGATCCCGAACAGTTACATGATTAGCCTGCTGTTCAGGCATTTAAAAGTTATGGTGGAATAAAAAACTCACGTATGTATATTAATACATAGACAGGTACCTACATAACATACGTCATGAATCCTGAAAACATTACACTCCTTTTTTGGGCAGTCGTGTCGTTTTGGGCCTATTCTGGAGCCACAGATGCAGTCGCAATTTTTTACAGCTGTATTGCGACTTGCGACGATAGTGGCAACTGGTTGTCTGTCAGCACGAACGTGTCTTTGCACAAGTTTATACTGTACCAGGGTCTTTGTTTACACACGTGGACAGATAATTCAGCCGTCCAGTCACTTTTCTCCAGCGATTGCGCAGTCTTGACTGGAATAGCATGAAATCTTCCCGTGGAATTCTATGGAAGAGGTTTATTCTTCCATGGTAATTCTTGTACCAAGGAAGAATTATTGTTACCCATTGACAAATAATATGTATACACTAATTAATACTATATTGTACGTTCTTCATTTGCAATAAACCATTTTTAAATTGCAAAACAGTGACATCTTTCTAAACTTGTGTGAAGACTATGTAAAAACCTAAATAGGTAAACTACGCATTTCTCGTGGATTTACCTCAATACACCAAAATGGTTCTCAATGTTGTGTGTTATCTTTCCAGATAGTTCTGCAAGTTATCACTAGATGGCGCTGTAATGATAAGCCGTTTTCAAACCACCACAGATGGCGCTTTAATTAATTTATGCAAACCTCAGAAATAATGTTGTGCAAAAGCTGCCGATCTCAGAGTAATAATTACTCGTACGTAGTAAGTACCTACCTACCTACTAATTATAGATACTGACATAGAAGTCATTACAGATACTTTATGCTTCTGATTTATAAATTAACATAAAATAAGTATAGTGATTATATTGTTTTTTTAATAACAATTATTATGTCGTTAGCGCAACTCATAGAAACTGCATAGAAAATGGGACTTAGGCACGTTTTTCTTTTCTTGACAGCATTGTATTAATTCCCAAAACAGTTTTCGAAATACAAATACAAATAGTTTATTGATAACACCAAAGTTACACGTCAATATTGTAGTAATTACCAACTTATAGTATTCTTTATTTATATTACTTTTCGGTGTTTTAAAAAAGTCATATATTTATGTCTTTTGCTGATTTTACATCATTATAATATTTCTTTGATTATAATAGCAAAGCAATAGCATGCATGGCATAGCATTTTCTATCAAAAAAAAAAAGAAATTATGTTGGATGAATGAAAAAAGGTTTTTATGTAAGTAGTACTTATAAGAAATGAAGACTCCATTTACGTCCGCTAGCGGCGCTTTATAACACAGAAAAGTGACTTGATTATAGTACTATTAAAACTTGAAAATTTTATAAACCTGACACTGGCAGAATGCACAACGTGCGATGCCAACAAATAAGAAAAAAAAACACAGAAAAGCGAAGGCCCTACTCTTCGTATGTGAAACTGCCAAATTTTTGGGAATTACGGCCTAATCGTTCGTCAAGGCATATGATGGCTTTAGGCTTTAGGATGATGTTAAAAACTCATCGTATATACGTGTTCTTCTCTCTTCAGTGCTTTATAAGCATATAAGTAGGTATATATATATATATAGGTACAATCAGTGGCGGATTAACCAGCAGGCTGAGTAGGCTAGAGCCTATATATGGCGGCAGATTTTAGGGGCGGCGAATTTGGAGCAATTTTTTTAGTTAAAATATTATCTAAGTATTTCTTGTGCAATCTTAACTAAATGGTTGGGTTGCAAAAGTAATCTAGGAACTGACACATTGATACCCTGGTTCACAATCATACTAATTACGAGAAAAGGGTGGTGTAATTAGGATTTACAATTGGTGCACATTTTTTTTTAAATGACATTAATTTGATTGTGATAGTTGACAGGGTACCGAATTGTAGAAGTCACAAAAAGTGCGGCAAAATTTGAATAGCCTTGTGGCGGCAAATGTGTAAATCCGCCATTGGGTACAATAGTTAAGTATTTCCTATTGCAATAAAATTGCAGACAGTTTTATTCCTCTCAGGTTAGTACAATATTACCGTTTTTCCTAACCCTGTTTAGATACCTACGTTTCTTTCTAAAGGCATAAGACGTTTTGGCCTAGTTCATGCCTAGTTCATGCCTAGTTCATTCAATGAGGTATGGGCAATTTGTACCACTAGGCCGCCTGTCTATGGCAAAAATGTCCTAAGCCTTTAGGAAGTAAGTATTTAATCAAATCTATATAAGCGACTGACCGACAATACACCTATTAATAACCATAAATTATAATTATAATACTAAATCGATGGGCCCGCTGAGCTACGCCGAAGCAAAAATAGTACATTGTTATTATAGGGGTGAAAGTAACTTATTTAGTCCCGAGACGGGGTTTGGGGGGTTTAATAGCTCGAGGAGTAAATAAGTCTTTAACCCCGAGGTAAACACTGTGCTTTTCATTACGAATACAAGGAAACTAAAAATAAAAACATGAACTGACACTGGGAAATGCACGAAAAGTACGGGACCATAATCCTCTGACGAGAAAAAAAAAAGTTGGAACATGGTTCAATACAAATTTATGTGAAAATAGAACTAGTTTATTTTTATAATTTGACGGCCTTACCTAAAATAATCTCGATTCTCTTAGTCACTGCTTAAACTTCTCTGTCCTTTTCTAGCACACGCAAATTCACGTCAGAGAGAAGCAGAGCATCTTAAGCAGTGACTAACGGTTGAAAAGTTTTTTTAAGTAAGGCCGTGAGTGTCTATCATTTGTCAACTGTCACTGTCAGATGAAAGTGATTCTTCCTAGGGCTGAAATGTATTACTTTCAACCCGCTCCTCAGGCAACTCCAGACCTACTTTCCGAGTATGAGTATTGAAAAAGCTATTTATTTCATTAATATCCTGAGTGAGTACCAAAGAACGTACCACAGATTATAATTAAAAATAATAATAATCTGTTTTGGAACAATAACATAAAGAATCACAAACAATGAAGATTGATTACTCTTGCAGAAGTATTAAACCACTAGTAGGGCTTTCGCTTTTCTGTGTATAGGTAAAACTGTGTCGCAGATGTCAACGCCCTCCTCCAAAAATTTTACAAGTTCCTTAATAAAAGCAACCTAAAATTCAAGTTTAGAGTAAGAAAACTATAAAAAGAAAGAGGATTATATATAAAAAAAACGAATAACTTAAATAAAAGTAACTGTTGAACTGAAAAAAAAATTATGTGTGTACCTATAATCTTGGAGGATCTAGCTCATATAATCAAAGCCTATAAAGCTTTAGTAACGATTTCATAACATTGCTTACGCGTAAATAACGCACACAGACAAAAATAAATTAACTCTACCGTCTAGGAAAAATTCTAAAGTGAAATAATTCTACCCAGAGAATTTTAAAAGAAGTAAATCCTTCCTCCAGGATTTCACCGGTTTTCCCACGGAAAAAGTGGGTTTTCGTCTTAACTCGTGGCGCCTTTTCCTCCCCCTGCCATTGGCCGACGCCGCGTGACGTCATCGCGCCCACGCTTTCTCTGTGACGCAAGTCGATCGATGCATACCGCCATCTCTATCCCACTCGAACTAATCTTGAGACTAGGAAGTTATCGCTCTCGTTCTCGCGTACATGAATGCTTCGAAATTCAAGTCGTAGGCGTCTCGTGCGTAGTTCTGTCTATATGCGACAGAACCACGTATTGATATATTTTACAGTTTTGTTTTGTTAGTAAATAGATTTGACCGGACCATAATAAATGAAAGCAATAAACATGTTTACGGGTTATTTATGGAATTACGAGTATAAATGAAAGGACGGCGCGGCGGCGCCACGGGAGGCATTATTTTGTGATAATATTCAGCCTGTCTTCAGCCTGTTAATATTTCACTCCTGGCTGGACATCGGCCTACGCTCGAAGGGTGAAGGCCATAATAATATAGTCCCACTTGCGGTTTGATGGATTCGCATTCACTGGTTTCCTCAGGATGTTTCCTTCACCAAAAAGCTGTATGAAAACCCATATACTCAAACATATTCGTACATATACTCCAAACATAGTAGTGCTAGTGGTAGGACTCTACTGCAGAGTCCGCCTGGGGAAGTACCACACCTTTGCCAGTTATTCAACCGCCAAACAGCAGTGTAGCATTACTGTGTTCCGGTTTGAAGGGCAATGCTACCAGATAAATTACTGGGTATGAAGATATTTAACATCTAATATCTCAGGGTGACGAGACGAGTGAAGTGCAACGCAGGATTGTGTTCGCAAGATCTCAATTATGGCACTGCTACTACTGTTAGTGGCAGGCGTGACGCTTACCACCAGGAGAACGTCCTGCTCGTCTCGTCACTTGAAAGTATTTTAAAAAAATATACAGGGTCCGCGGAAGTACTCCTTGACTGGGCAAACAGGGCATTTGGAATTCAGTCAGCTATCTGGTTCCCATATTACAACATAGAAAGAACCGGTTATAGTGTACCCTGTCTACTGTTTTGTGTGCTCGCTCAAAACATGATATCTACCTACATTCGTAGGTAGGTATCATGTTTTTATTATTATTTTGTAAGTTGTTTACATGTTTAAATGCCTTTTATACGATTGTCGAGGATTTATAATCTAGACAAATCTAAAGTAGGTTTTTAGACAATATAGAAAAAATTTTGTTTGATAGATTTTAAGATTCGAAAAATTAATAAAATAAACAGCATAGCATAGCAGCGTATATAGTAGTTAGCTTACTTTGGGGCTAGATGGCGCTGTTTAAAATGTCCGTCAGTATAAGACTAAGTAATACTCGTAATAGGCATGGTATAATAATATACTCCGCCAGGTATGACACTCCCGAGTCCCGAGCGACAAAGGTCACGTGGGTGACACAAGCCTACGTACCTATCAAACATGTTTGACACTAGGTAGCGCTGCTCTTATTTCATACAAATTGTAGTTTACGTTAACGTGAACGAATACGTAAACGCTCTTGGAAAAACTGGCACTAGACACTCAGTAACGTGAAATCATAACTCTCCGTCCTCCGTATATTACCTGGAATCCCATAAAACTATGAGATTTTGGTTGAAACTATGTTAATTCGTGTTTAACTTGAATCATTTCCCTTGAGCGGACACGAAAAGACAATTGAAATGATTTGTGTATCTTATAATTAGTAAATTATTAACAGATTTGATTCCCAATTTTCCAGTTTTGTTGCCATAAAGTGGCAGCTGGAGTGACGTAAGCAAGTGTCACTCCTGGAGTCGCAGACCTTGTTTTATTGGATCATGGTAATAGGTTCTGACGAAAACACCAAATACCAATAAACTAGTACTAGGCAGTTTTGCTACTTCTCGAAGAGACCTCACGACCGACTACCTCTTGACCGACTGTTCATATTAGAAAGTCTTGTTAAGGATTGAGTACAATATTATCTAAATCGGCCGGTAAGTAAATCGGCCGCAGCAAACTTCCTTTGGACCTGGGTATGTCCTTAAACTGCAACCAGACCCACCGGAGAACGGGCAGCAGCGTCCTCTTAGTTAACGGTGGTGAGCATTCTGCAATCCCCAAGCCGCCTGCCAAGCGTGGGGATTATGACAACACCCCTCTGTTAAGGGCCTTCGTCCAGCAGTGGACGTTTTATGGCTGACGACGAAACTTCCCTTTACGAGAGAAATAAGAATAATTAATAATATTTATTGATAAAAAATATTAAACATAATTATTAAAAAAACGATAGGCGATAATAACCACTGGAGGAGAAAGGTTCTTATGTGGCAAATGGCGACCACGAACTGGAAGGTGCAGCGTAGATAGGCCTCCCACTAGGTGGACCGACGACATTGTAAAAGTCGCGGGTAACCGGTGGATGCAAATGGCAGGTTGACGTAAGTATATGTGTGTTAGTTTGAACACCGTTATCCTTCTAGGATATCATTGTACTCATCATTGTGAACAACTTTTACCGAACTCCGGGCCAACCCTGAAATCACGAAAAAAAAACAGGTCAAAAATATAAAAAAAAAAAAATAAAAAAAAATATATATATATATATATATATATTTGTTGGTTAGATACTTAGTTGCTTACATTTTATATTGGACAGAGCTTTAATTAGCAAGGCAATAAATTGCTGTACAGACCAGTATAAATGCAGACTCTCCTTAGTATTCCGAGTCTTATAAGAGTAAAACCAATAAATTGTAGAAAAACACACTAAATGTATGAGATTGACAGTAAACTTTGGCTGCATCGACGATGCGCCACCTAGCGGAAAAAAGTCGCAGTGTCGCAAAGTCGCCCTATTGGCGCAGTAATCGCGTAAAAACATACAAATAGTAGATTACTCACCTAAGTATGGGGCAAAAGTAAAGAATGACTCAGAACTCATGTACATGAGTAAACATGAGATCTGAGGCTTCTTTACTTGCTCCCGTGGTGTGTATATACGGTTTTACAAAAGTAAAAAAACTAACAGTCAAATTGTGGACCTTTTTTTAAGTCAGTTGAAAATACGTAGCCGGTGAAATTGCTGGGACTAGCATTACAAAGGTTTAGTAAAAATAACATTTTGATCTTACCTTTTTTTGTAGGTACGAGAAAAACCTATTGAATCGAAATTGTATTATTTCTAAGCCGTTATAAATGTTATTTTCAGTAATTTCACCGATAAACATTTTTCGTAACTCTATGTAGTGATCTCTTCAATAATGGTGAAATGCGCGAACGAGATAACAGCGCCCAGCATTCTGATCCTTAATACTAATACAAGGCGTTATTGAAATCATGAGCAATATCTTAGAGGGTCATTAAACTCATCACAATGGACAACTTGTACCAGAAAACCAAACCTGAAAACGCGAAAAAAAATCCGCTGTCCCAAACAAAAAAATAAATTACGCACGACAAAATGTATGGAGCAGATTTTTTCTTTTTTTTCACAATTTCCGCGTTGATTTCGAAGTAAAACTTGTTCATTAGGATGAGTTCAATGACCCCCTAAGATAATGCACTTGAATTAAATGTCATTATGTATATTAAGATGGTTCTTGTCCAAAAATAAACCCTTTCCTCTTAAAACAAAATCTCGTCTGAATAATTGTCTAATAAACCAAACTACGCAAAAGTATACCGATCAGACGTCTTTCCCCTAATTTGGGAGTCCCATCTCTCCTGAAACGACTGCAGCATCATAAATCAAAACCCCCATACAGAACCCACGCAGCCATTTGGCGGAGTCCTAAGTTCTAGGGTCGCAGTGGAAGAATATTGCCCAGTGACTTGGCTTGACGCAAACTACCCAATGGGCAGAAGACGTAATCTATAGAAAGTGAAAATTAGTATATCATATCGTTTTTATCCTTAGATAATACATATATTTATCATACATGGGTACAGAGTTTCTTACCCGTGGTCCACCTACATGGTTCACCTGGGTTTTCTACGGGTACCTTTTTGTACCCGTGGTCCACCCAAGTGTACTGCCAAGTGTACTAGGTACGGGTAATTCAATGTACCCATGGAGCACCCAAGTATACTATGGTAATTCAATGTACCCGTAGAAATCCCAGGTGTACTATAGGTAATTCAATATTAAAGGTAGTATAATATATAAGATTTTATCCCTCCTAATAACAACAAAACACAACAAGTTTGGATGTGATGTCATATGATGTAAGTAGACGTACCTATGCTAATATAATTATGAATAAAAACTTTTTGGGTTTTGTAGGCTCGCTTGCGTTACAGACAAAACATTAAAAAAATACTTAAGCCACTAACTAGAACATGATATGATCGCAAGAGGAGTGAAAATGGTTTTGTTTTTGTGTAGAAGGTTAAGCAGTTTAGGTTCCTACCTAGCTAGATTTTATGTATTGTAGCTTATGGTAGAGGCTTTAGATACTGTCTCGACTATATACTGTGTCAGTTGCGCAACAGAGCAATGAATGGGAAGAGTGTATTTTTTGGCAGCGTCTGACCGCCGTCTGGGCGGCGGCGGCGCCGGAGTGTCTAGCGGGCCTACCGACACTGCGTCAGTCTGACGTCAACAGCTTCTTTGTCCGACTTGTCTAGCCCTCGGCCTTAACAAGGACATTACTTACATATAAATATTTATCTAAGGCTGCATATCTTAACATATTAAGTAATTTTGGATGTCCTCACGTAGTTCCGGAACGTAGCGTAGATAGGACGCCGAGTGGCGTGCCTTGGAAGAGGCCTACGTTCAGCAATGTCTAATAAGTATACTAGATTCACAACCGAAGTCTCATAAGTATACTAGAATCGCAAACGATATCTAATGAGTATACGTGATTCACATCCGAAGTCAATTAATTATATTAGATTCACAAACGAAGTCTAATAAGTATACTAGATTCACAAAAGAAGTCTTAAAAGTATACTAGAATCACAAACGAAGTCTAATAAGTATACTAGATTCACAAAAGAAGTCTTAAAAGTATACTAGATTCACAAGCGAAGTCTAATAAGTATACTAGATTCACAAACGAAGTCTTAAAAGTATACTATAATCACAAAAGAAGTCTTATAAGTATACTAGTATACTAAGAATCATTTAAGTATACTAAATACTTGTGTATTGCCCTCGCCTCGTGCGTCAGGAATGCGTGCTAAATTCGCGAAATAAAATCAGCTGTTCCATAGACAAATATCATTCAACCTGGACAAAATGTATGGACTGCATTCAGCTTAGAGTAATATCGTATCAATAAAGAGTTTCTATCTATCTATCTATCTATCTATCGTTACATATAAACCTGTATATATGGGGGTAGGCCTGGCTGTTAGTACCTGGGCGACCGCGCTTCGCTCGTTTTTTTCGTTATTACATGATATACAACAAACTTCCTATATAAGTGAATTTAAAAAGCAAAACCTTAAGCCTTACATTAAAATTAAAATTAAATTACAAAAAATTAAATATAAAATATTATCCAAAAAGTTACATCCGTTTCCGAGATACGCGAAATAAATTTATATTATATTTAGAGCTGTAGTGCGTGGGTTCGATCCCCACCCAGGGCAAACATTTATGTGGCGAACATAGATGTTTGTTCTGTGTCTGGGTGTAGTATGTATTATAAGTATGTATTTACGAAAAAAAAAAAAAAAGTATTCTATCAGCTATCTGGTTTCCATAATACAAGCTTTGCTTAGTATGGGGCTAAATGGCGCTGTGTGTAAAATGTCCCCCAATATTTATTTTATTTTTATTTATTTATTATAGAAGAACACCCGCCCGCGACTCCGTCCGCGTACGGAAGAAATTCGCCCCGAATATCTTCCATACCGCTGGGTTAAATTACTAATTTTTTCCTCACTATATTCACCACTTTATATCAAACCTAGCTTAGCTAATCCAAATACAATACAATAAAAAAAAAACACGACAAAAACACAGATACACACAAAAACATACAACAGTTATGATACAAAAACACATTATGAGGACATAATCATACATGCATGTAACAAGGGGTAGGTATCCATGTTTTTTGTGTTGAACCCTGTCCCAACTCAGCGTGATGCTGGTTGTAAACAACCATCGCTGGTATTCTGTTAGGATCGGCAAGTGACGTCACGTACTCTACACATAATCTATTGCTCAAAACAGAAATCAAATACTAATAACATCACTATTAACTTAATTCAATACAAAGAACTTTCCATGCAAAGTTTCACCCACCCTTCGACCCCTTTAAGTAATCCCGTCAAAAAATATTGCAAATACTTACCATATTTTATTTTTTAATAAACTTTTTAAATACCGTCGTTCATTACTATAACCATAGATTAAGCTATAACTTCAAAAACAAAGAACTTTCCATACAAAATTTCTTCCCCAATGCGTCCTCTTAAGCCATCCCTGTCAAAAAAATATAGAAAATACCATATTTTATTATAAATTAACTATCCAAATACCAATTGTTATTACTATAACTTGAAAAACATTTGGCGTGAACAAACACACAAACACAAACAGACATGACTAAGATAAGGTACCTCTAACAAACACACAAACTTTACCTCTTTATAATATTGCTGTAGGTGTAGATAAATGCGTATTATCAATTTAATAGTACATATTTATTTTTATTATTTAGTTATGACACTAATTTATTCATTTTCTTATTTTTATTTTCTTATCTTATTATAATTATTATAAAAAAATCTTTCAAAGTAAAGAAAGTATTTTTGGAGAAACTCAGAGTCACGCAACGGGCAATGGAGAGAGGAGCTCGGAGTTACTTTGCGCGATAGAATCCGGAACGAGGATATTCGCCAAAGAACCAAAGTTACCGATATAGCTCGCAAGGTTTGCAAGTTGAAGTGGCAATGGGCAGGCCACATCGCTCGAAGAACTGACAACCGATGGGAAAGAAAGGTTCTTTAGTGGCGACCGCGAACCGGAAGACGCAGCGTAGGCGCGGCCTCCCACTATATATATATATATAGGTGGACCGACGACATTGTAAATGTCGCGGGCAAACGGTGGATGCAAATGGCAGGTTGTCGTACAGTGTGGCCGTCTAAGGGGGAGGCCTTCGTCGTTCAGCAGTGGACGTCTCCGGGCTGATGATGATGATAAAAAAATATTAATGAATAATTATTTATTTAGTTATTATTATTATGTTCTAATGAGAGCAACTACATTTAGATCCCATTTGCAGGATATAGATCTACACTAATTAATATTAATTAGTGTAGATCTATATCTTATTACAGTAAAAACTTGGAGGGTCTCACTGAAGAGAGAAGTAAATAGGGCTTATATATAGGCCTTCGCTTTTCTGTTGAGGATCTAGCTCTCTCTAGTAAAAATAGACGATGAGTACCAAACAACCAAAGTGGCTCCATTGGGATGTTTTTTTGCCAAATATAAAAAGACGACGGAACTGAAGACAATTAATAAAAATAAAAAAAGACTTCAATATTGATCAGTTCCAAGCAGGTAACATTTTCTTTATAAGTAAGCTTCCAAGTGATCGAAATTAAAGATAAAAGATGTCACCCATGACATCTTTTTTCCAGTTCTTTTGATTTAAAAACCAAACTACTGAACCGATTTTGATAATTTGTTTAGGGGCCAATCTGAAATATATATCCTAACAAAATAATTATTCAAATCGCTTTATAAATGGAGTTCTGAGGTAACAAACATTAAAAAAAAACTCTGAAACTTTGAAAAAAGGAGGAGGTTCTCAATTCAGTTTTATGTTTTTTTTTAATGTTTGTTACCTTAGATCACCGTCATTTATTAATGGATTATATACATTATTTTGTTATTTACAAGGAATATTGCTATTTACAGATTGATCCCATAGAAATTTCATTAAAATCGGATCCGTAGCTTGGTTTTTAAATCTAAATAACTGGAAAAACGAGGTCATCCGAGTGATCGAATTTGAAATCGGTTGTTTTTTTTTTAAATAAGATACCTTTAAGAGCTGTTTTCAACCTCGTGGTGTTGTATAAAAATTTAAATTTACCCAAATCATATAAGTACGAATAAATTTGAGACTTTAGATCAATAATTATAGTAAACGTAAAAAAAATGACAATTTACTATTTTCCGTAAGAAAAATGTTCTGGAAAGTGTTCTGTCTAAAATGTGCTAAGTTGAAACCAAAGTTGTGCCAAATAGTGACGCCCTTTAAAAATAGATTTGTTGCTTCATATCGATATTTATACATTTACGTCCTTTAACATAACAAACTCGTTACTGACAATGCGCCTCCGATTTTATCGATGTCGTTAAAACTTCCACGGGCGGCCCTATCTGCGGTGATGATTTATAAATAAGTAAATGTAATAACGATACTACTATTGGTACTACGGTCCAAATGTCCTGCTTGAAATTTTCACAAAATCACGTACCTTACAAAAAATATTTGCACCAAATATTTTTTTTTGTATCGAAAGATCTTTTTGGATCAATAAACTTATACGTATTATCGCACAATTCAGTATAATCAGACAATATACCGGGTGTTAGTTTGAACACCGTTATCCTTCTAGGATATAGATACATTTTGTCCAAGATCGATGAACCTTTTTGTATGGAACAGCTGTTTTTTTTTCGTGATGATTCATATTGATGAGTACAATGATATACTAGAAGGATATCGGTCTTCAAACTAACACATTGTATTGCGCAATAACAGAAAAACAAAAAAAATATGCACTCAAATGCGGCAAGATCGAACCATTTAAAAAATCTAATACTTAGTTTGTATGAAACTGCGGAACAGCTGCAATACAGTACCCATAATACAAATAGTTTTCGTGAAAGTCCTAAACAATTGTATTCGATGCATCTAAGTTTCTCGTTTTAGTAATTTGTTGTAGTCAAAGTCAGCTCTACAAAATGGGCTATGTAAAACCTAAACCTAACTTAACCGGGAATGTACTTTGTTTTTTGTGTTGGAGGATTTAGCTCTCTCTCTCTCTCTCTCTACTTAATCAAAGTTTCTTGCCCATCTACCCCACGTCTAAAAATAAAACTGATAATTGTGCGCATCTGTCTTCCCGAAACGTAGCACTACTACGCCTTAGCTTTTCGTAGCTCCACCGCTACACCGTAGGCAGGTATCACACAAATAAAATATGTTTTTTTCTAGTACATTGATGTTACCCAAAACAGTTTGTATATCTAATTTTCTTTTGTTTTGTCACGAAGGAGTCAGAAAACAATGATGACCTGAAAATAATCTGTGGCAGATTTAAAAAGAGAACGACAGTATCGTATCCCATACATGCGCGTAGAAGTGTTTTGGCGGGTTCCAACGCGCATGCTCGGTCCCCTATCGTCCGCAGTCCTACCACCATTCTTCACTTCAGTTGCACACAACCTGCCACAACGACAGGGTGTCGAATACCCGCGCGCGATTCTCGTCCGAATTACCAACAAAAAACGAGCTAAAATCGCGTTTCCTATCCGAAATATAGTGCAAAACCAACGGGAAACCATCAACGAAGATATTTACAGTAATTTTTAGTGCGTAACTGTGCTCAGAGAAGCGTGAAACGGTAAACAAATAGGCGCTGTGGAATAGCGATTTTTGTGAATGAATCTAAGATGGTGGACGGCTGTTGAGAGTGTAGGGGCGATGTTGTAGGAGAGTTTCGTGGTGACCAGTGGTCTTTAGGGTTATGGTGGGTTAGTGGGGATGTTATGTCGGGTGGTGTGGCGTGGTGTGTGGTGGCGCGGGTGTGGCGCGCGGGGGACGGGGCGCGATCGAAGCAATGAATGAGGTGACGTGGGTGGCCTAATGTCTGTTTGATAACGAGACCAACACACTACGTGCGCTATTATTTTTAGATCGGAGCCTTTGGCTGATATTTACGTCGATATCGACGGGTACGTCACTATGCGAACCCAGTCGATATTTTCCGATAATCCCACATTAGTAAACAAAAACATTTCATTGATAGGTCAGTTGAGTTGACAGATCTAAATTGCGGATCTTGGCTAATAAACTGTGAAAGACAGAAAAATACAGTCATAGTAAGTAGTCAGTCGTAGTAGTCAGTAAGTGTACATTTCAACGTGAGCCTTTTTAATAGCCTGTATTTTTCAACAAGCTTTGCTATCCTTGTTATTTCGTATTATTACCTATCCAAAGAGATTATAAAAAGACAGAGTGGACAAGAATTGATATAGGTACTTGAGACAAAAAGCTGTCGGTTGCTGAGAAACAACTTCTATTTGATTTTTATATTTCTGGAGAGAATGATTTTTCCGTTTGTTGCCCGTGTTCCAACCGCGTACTTAGTTCTACTAGTAGGACTACGGGTGTTTTTTTCGGTGGTCCTATTGGTAGAACCACGGGCATGTTGTATTACCGTAGTTCAACCGCGTAGTTCTACTAGTAGGACCACTGGTGTTTTTTCCGGTGGTCCTATTGGTAGGACCACAGGCAAGTCGTATTAACGTAGTCCACCCGCGTAGTTCTACTAGTAGGACCATGGGTGTTTTTTTCCGGTGGTCCTATTGGTAGGACCAAGGGCAAGTCGTATTACCGTAGTCCAACCGCGTAGTTCTACTAGTAGGACCACGGGTGTTTTTTCGGTGGTTCTATTTGTAGGACCACGGGCTAAGTCATATTGCCGTAGTCCACCCGCGTGGTTTTACTAGTAGGACCACGGGTGGTTTTTTTTCCGGTGGTCCTATTGGTAGGACCACGGACAAGCCGTAATTCTGATTGTCTGGACTAGTAGAACAAAAGGCGATTAGTTTTAATGTTTTACTTTCAGTATTGATGTGCACATGTGTGCTACTTGCTATTTCAATTAATTGTATTAGTAAATTAAAAGTAGTATTAATCAATAAAGTGAAACGCAAGCCTTAAAGAAAAATTGTGGTTTAGATTGAATAATGGAGGTAGGTATTTGTCTAATAGAATCGATAGAGCAGCCTTGCAAGTCCCGGTAGCTCTCTCAATGTCAAATTATGCAGTCATTTTACAATAATCATCTCATGTTATCAGCCAGAAACGTCCCCTGCTGGACGAAGGCCTCCCCCTTAATAGGCAGGAGTTGCCACAACCTCTTCCACAGAAGAGTCTAGAGTATTATTGTTGGGGATACAATAATACTCTATGCCAAAAGCCGTGATAGCTTAATCGAGAGTAGGTATATACGGTCGAATCGTGAGGTCGTGGGTTCAAATCCTCTGCCCGTACCAATGAGCTCTTCGGAGGCCACTAGGCCCAAAGTTTGCTGCGGCGACCTTTACCGACTGATTTTCATAATATTTTTCGGAAACATTCGGTGGTCAATTCTAAATATATTTCGAACTAGAGGTCGCCCGCGACTTCGTCCGCGTACGGAAGAAATTTGGCCTGCTCCCAAAATTCACCACGTTTTTAACCTCCCCCCAACCCACCCAACTGAGTCAATCAGTCAGGACAGAGCCTTTTATATATATAGATATGAGTAAAATCGGTCAAAAGATTGTAAAGATATAAGGTAGTGAGGTCAACAGTTCACAGAACTACTAAGTAGTATTAAATTAAAACGACCCAGTTGCCATAGCGACTACGGCTGGATGGAAAATTCCAATTCCAATTCCAATTCCAATTCTTGGATCCCACGGAATTATATTACTCTAGAATTCATCACCCTGTGATGAATTCCAGTATGCGTATGCTAACAATTAAGTTTTATTGACAAAGTTAACTATGACTTACATCCAATCAGAATCTTAATAGCTAGTTAGCTTTGAAAGAACTAAATACCCACCACTATCTTAATGACGATGATTCTGATGAAAGCAGTGAGAGAGCTAAATCCTCCAAGGATGAAAGTAATGGGGATCCACACAGCGGTTTTTTTCCGCCGTCGGTAAACTCCAGTCCATAGTCAACTGTCAATATCCATACGTTTTGTTGGTATTTGTATTGATTTTGCAGAGAGCAATCATTATAAAAACACAGATTACCAGGGAGATCTGCATACTGGTTTGTACAGCAAACGAAAAATTGTCGTAGTTAATTTATATTGTGTACAACTTTTAATAAGCGGTTCACATTGAATTCGAGAAAAAAATTAGCTGCTCCATGTAAAAAAATATGTCATTCATTTTTGTCAAAATGTATCGCGCATACAATGATGAGTGACTACCTACAATAGACTCCTTTCGGCTTACTAATAAATAATTAGATGAGGCTAGTCACAATATTTAATTATTCGTATACTTAATTAGAAAACATATCTCTACAACTTTAACAGCTAAATAAGTGAAAGCCACAAAAAAGAAAAAGAAACAAGTGAAATGAATTCGAAAAAATTATAAATAATTGTGAGTGGTGAAAAAAAAAGACAACAGTGTTCGGATTTTGAACTGAGCAACGACGTTCCACATCCAAAATGCATGGAAAACCAAGATGGCGGATGCGCTGTCTCAAATGACAACGGCTCCAAAAACTGCAAGCTGTCTCTACAGTATGATAAAGGTAAGATATACAATTTATTAACGGTTTTTTGTCTACTAGTTAGCATTTACTATAATTCTTAAATATTTCCCAGTATTTTTTTTCGGACAGTCAGGGTATGTCTGACTGGGACTAAGGGGGTCTGATGAGTATGTACTCATCAGCCTAAATGATCGAAAACACTAATGAAATCCTTATCGTTCGCCACCGATCTACCCCAAATGTTAATGTTCAATATTATAGGTCTGCTTCAAATGTCTGTCCACGACTTTTTCTGCCGGAAGATACAGTAGATAAGAACAATTTTTATTTTATAACACGTATACACTAAATAGAAACACCATAAAGCAGTAACAGATATACAAAGTTCAACAATACTGAAGGGTATGTATGTACTCATTCTTATAAACACCTTTTACTACGGGGCCAACCATGAAATCGAGAAAAAAATCTGCTGTGCCATACATTTTATTCAATGTCAATGAGCTTTTTGTATGGAACAGCTGACTATTTTTCCGTGATTTTAAGGTTGGCTTCATTGTAAAAGTTGTTCATAATGATGAGTACATACATACCCTTCAGTATTGTTGAACCTTTTTGTTGTTTTGTTGAACATTGTATATGGAAAAAAAATAGGAGATGATCTGATGTTGGTGTCCACGGGATTCCTCACTGGGGTGACCAGTGTCGTGGGCTCCAGGCTTTTCCTTTTTGAAGTTAGACGGAAAAACACAAGTAAACTTACAACAATGGAAAAAACATGCAAAACTTTATAGCTGCACGTTAAAATTATAGAAAAATAACACAAGTAAACTTATATCAATGGAAAAACATGCAAAACTTTATAGCTACACGTTAACATTATAGAAAAAAAAACACAAGTTAACTTATAACAATGGAAAAAAACATGCAAAACTTTATAGCTACACGTTAAAATTATAGAAAAAACACAAGTAAACATATAATAACGGAAAAGACATGCAAAACTTTATAGCTACACGTTAACATTATAGTGTCTAGTGATCGAGAGAAAAGGCATGAACAGTATAATACCTACAAAACATATAAATGGAATAAAACTGGCCCGGGCACAACAATGCAATTCAATTTCACAGGTCATTTGGTAGAGGCCGCAAGTTGTCAAAGTTCCAAGTGGTCGCTCGGCAAATAGCGGGGGACGTTCTGTATTGACCTCTTTGGGAACTTGTAATGTCTGATATAGACTACTTATATTGAGTGTTCGGTTAGACAACGGACATGATTATTCCAGGATTAAACTGACTCATAACTCAGTTAGTAAGCTGTAGGATATGGGTTCGATTTCCACCCAGAATGAACATTAATCTGAAAAATATGCCTAAGTAGAAATTTTTTCTTTGTTTAGTAACTCCCGACGTAAACAGATAGAGTTACAACTCAAGAGATTCGTATTTTTTTATAATTTTAAATTATAGTTGCAATGATTACTAGGGAACATATAAAACAAATGCAATCACTAACTAAAAATCATGAAAGAAAAATCAGCTGTGTTTATACATTTCGTCAAAGGTTTTATAGTAACTCTGCGGTTGTCACGTGTAGTCCTTTATGCGAATTTGCATTATACGATGGAGCAAGCTTCCTTAAAAGAAACCTTTTTTTTTATACTTTCAAGTGACGAGACGAGCAAGACGTTCGCCTGGTGGTAAGCGTCACGCCTAAGCGTAGCATTGCTAGAATTGTGAACTTGCGAAAACAAACCTGCGTTGCACTGCACTGCGCTCGTCACCCTGAGATATTAGATTTTAAATCTCTTCATACCCAGTAATTTCTCTGGTAACATTGCCCTTCAAACCGGAACACAGTAATGCTTGCACACTACTGCTTGGCGGTTGAATAACTCGCAAAGGTGTGGTACTTCCTCAGGCGGACTCTGCAATAGTCCTACGACTAGACATAGTTGTCAAACAATGCATATTAGAACGATTGCCTTTCGATTGCTTCCAATGTGAATCTTTTCTTGTTGGGAGATTCATAATATTCATATTCCCTTATTTACTTGCTTGTAAGTTCTGTACAAAAATGTTACGCATAATACGCTTTTTAAAAAAATACAACCGACTTCAACTTCGAATGCCTGGATGACATCTTAATATTTTCTACTTAATTTGATTTCTTAACCAAACTACTAAACCGATTTCCATAAAATTAGTAAGTATTACCTACCAAACAAAAAAAAGAATCATCAAAGTTAGTCCATAATTGAAGAAGTAATCGCGTAACATACATACAAAATAAAACATACAGTCGAATTGAGAACCTCCTTTTTTAAAGTCGGTTGAAAATTGGATTTAAGGTTTTGCCCAGTTATATGTAGTGACTGGACCAAAAATGTTATTTGCTCTGAAACCTGAACCTTTCATAATGCTATTATTATCACAGCTACAGGGTTACGCGTAGTTACTATACGCCGAAAGGAGGTCATTGGGTATACTCGTTATCGCGATCAACATTTATAAAGGAGTTTAGTAAGTTTTTTTTCTATAAAAGATCAATAATAGGTGACCTAATTAAATACTTAAGCAACCACGTGCTGTACTTTGAATAAAAATAGTAGCCATAAAGCCCTCTTCAGAGTATGCTCTCTCGCCACATTTTGTAGCGCTCGTCACTTATCTTGACTACGTGTATTATAAAATAGATTACACAATTTAGGAAACGGATCGGTTAGTTTTCAGAAAGGTGACTGTGAGTGGCTTTTACAACCGTACATCATTATGCCGGAGATGTCCACCGCTGAGAAAAGGCTTCTCCTTAGAGCGGTTCACTTTTACATCCATCAGTTGCCCGCGACTTTCACAATGTCGCCTATAGTGAGAGGTATTCGAGGAATACCTAGAAATCGGAACACAGTATTTGCTTGGCAATATAATATCTGATCCTCTCTTATAATAGGAGCTGGAGAGTGAGGGAAAATAAGGAATGTGAAGAACTAGTGGCTGACCTCATCAATATAAGCGAAGTCACAGCGACGAAAGATAGGGAGAAGATTGGGTTGTGAAGCGGGCGTATTTGGGACAACTTAGCGGACGACGACCGGTCGGATGCCTAAAATTTCGTTGGAGGTATCAAGTAGAGGAGGACTTTTCTGAGCTCTTGGCTACCCAGTGGCAAGAGACGGCTCAGGATAGAATGGACTGTCGTCTCATAGTGTCGGAGTCCTAACCCTATGGGTCACTGCGTCATTTTAGTTAGTTAGTTAGTTTATCGGATACTGTGATGATATCTACCTAGACGAAAATACCCTGCAAAGGAGATCTTCCATCTAGTAGTGTCAGTAGAGTTTGTGCCGAAAAACAGAGCTGTCCGTAACTGTCGAACACAGCTGTTAAGAGTAAACAAGCCGGTCAATTCTGAGAAACGGGGAAGTAATATTACTCTACTTTGTAATGTTGTAGGTCCAAGACTAAGTATTATATCAATTTGTCTCTTCATTATCAAAGATTGTAATTAATAAAAAAGTAAAAAGTAAATAAATACGAAAGTTATGAGCCAGGAAACATCTTGAATTTTAGCTCAATTTTAACGCCACTTTGGACGTTAATAAATAACATAAGGAGTACGAAATCTCTAAAATAATGTATCAAGCGGCATAGTTTAGTCCATCAAAATTTCAAATAACATCAGTTGGAATACATTAGTTCAGTAGTTTATTCATCACAATCCTGCAGCCAAAGGTCGACATGAAAAAATTTGCGCGCTGATTTCTCTTTCTTTCTCCCTTTCCCATGCTTTGTTTGATGGAGAGAGCATGCTTTTTAGCCGCACCCACCAATGAGTTCGAGCTGTCGGGCGGTGCATCCTTAAGTCAACATTGCTTTCTATGGGATTGTTACTTATAGAAAAGGGTAATTTAGAACAGCAGCGCCCTCAAACCCTAAAACAGTTTTCTTTAAAATATACCACTTATCACCTTATCAATACCATGTCAGCACACTACGAATGTGACGTGATAACGTGATAATATTGTAGCATACTCAGAAGACGCACTAAAGCTTTATTTAGAAGTCCTTGGATCACTCCTGCAGTAAGTTATACTGATAGGCGATGTCGCCGATGGTCGCGCATAAATAATAAGCAGAAAGTACTTTGTCATTGTGAAAAAGTTTAGCCATTTCTTGAGCCGTCGAAGGGGTTTTATAAGGGGGCCGTTTCGACGACACTGAAACTAGAGTCTAGACGTACAAACAAAATAATCCACCTACACATAGTTTTGTCTCCTCTCTACTTCGTCATAGGTAGCAATAACTATAGATAGGTATAATACTGATACTGGATGTGACCTAGTACACAAATCACTAACCTAACGTGAAATAAAATAAACAAATGGGGGCATAATTCGGCGTGTCTACTTTCTAACTACTGCGCGGTCAAATTGCCTTAAGGCGCGCTTGTAGTGAGGAACATCCAGGTGGGTAAACAATAGGCACTAAACGGTAGGCGCGAGCGAGAGAGAGGAGCTAAATCCTTCGAGGCGCGAGCGCTTGCATTGCTAAATTTAGTAGGGTTTTCTTTGTTTTGAAAAGTATAACAAAGAAGTATTTCTTTGTTATACATAACAACTTTGTAATGTTAAAAATCAAAAAACAAAATAGAACTACATTCTATCTTCTCTTAGTATAAATTTCATGTGGTTTCATAATGTATTTTTCATCACACTTGCTCGTAAAGTGGATCTTATTACATTGGTTGTAGGCTCATAATCCAAGCTATTACGCACGCGTGCATTTTACTTTACATTACGGCACATGGTGCTATAATAGGTATAACCCGGTAAAGTCAAGTTTGTACGTGACTGCAATTAGACGTATGAAGACGAAGCACTCTTAATATAGCCGGGTAATACTTACAGTTTTTTTTAAATACCAACAAAGAGTTCTTATGCCGTTGAAGTAAATGTCAACCTGAGCGCGCATTGCTGGTTTGGACACCATTTTCCGCAAATGTTTGTTGACGTTTTCGATGTGTGATTGCTTGGTTATTATCAAAAAAAGTTTGCCTTTTCCTCGCTAGTGTGATGAAAACAGTCGAATGAAACTCTTGTGCTATGTTAGTCATTACACTCTCGGCTTCCTTATCGCATATTACCGCCTCTGGTGTAATGACCAACATAGCACACTTGTATCATAAGAATAGTAATTCTTAGTTCTAACTAATCGAAATACCGATTTGGTACTTTGTATTTTTTCCTGTTGAGTCAAACATTCAAAATCACGTTTTCTAAAACACAATAAGCTAAAATGTATGATCAGCTAGCTACTGCCCGCGGCTTTGCCCGCGTGGATTGTAAGGTATATCGTACCTACCAATAACAGGTAGGTACGATATTAGAATTTGGTCTATAACCACACTGTGGCTTTAAACTGATTAGGCTACCACTTTTAATTTTTTTTAAACAAAAATTTTTTTGAATGAAAAACTTAAATTCAAAATGTAATACTCCGTTTCACTCTCTTAAGACTTGAAAATAAAAAAGCAACGATAAAAGTTGCGTTCGTTTCCATCCTTAAGCCTAAATAATAAATATTGTGATTTTTACTTTGAAAATGAAGGACTTTCCAAACACAAATTCATCCCTTTTTTCACCTCTTCGGGGGTGTAATTTTCAAAAACGCTAAGTCACTTATAAACATATTTTAAACCGTCATTCTTAAAAAATTTATTAAGATCTTAACTTCGAAATTGACGGACTTTCATATAAAGTACCATACCCTATTTTACCCTCATAGGGGAGAAATTACCTTACCTTACCTTACCTACACTTTACAAATAATATACCCTCCAAATTTCATGTCTCTATAGGACCAGCAATTTAGGCTGTGCGTTGATAGCTCAGTCAGGACTTTGAATTTTATATGTACTTTTTTTTTCCAATATCGGGTATTGATAAAGCCAAGAGTGCCAAGCGCAATCAGTGCAGTGCGGCACAGTTTGCTACTGTTATGGGCAGGGGTGATTCTTTCCCCCAGGCGAACATCGCACTCATCTCGTCACTTCATTGCTGAAAAAAACGTTATCCATTGTGCATGCAGTTACTTGCGCCAAAATATCGGAAGCTCGTTCCAAACATAATCATGGTAAATATCCCGTACATATAACAGAACTATCGTGAGTTCCCGTCGAGCGTTCTCCCAACAGACTATCACGGCTTGTTCAATGTTCATTCTTATTTCGATTCGTAATTTCTCTAACAACTTGCTGTTTAACATTATAAAGCTGTACCTTATACAGTAATCCTTATGCTACGGCTTCACCCACAGAAAAGTGAAGGCCCTATTTATTTCTCTCTTCAGTGGGCTTCACCTGCGTGTAATGCCATTATTTAGCACGGTATTTGATACAATACGCAGATATGGCCGGGTGTTTGCACGCTAATAGGCTAGTGGTAAGTATTATTAACGTCGTTAGACGTTAGGTGATTTTCAAAGTCAAATGATAGTGTGGCCGCCCATGTAGCGCATTGTTTAATGCATCATTTATTTCACGTTAATTATTCCGATAACTGGACGTAGAGCGTCACGCAGGTGAAGCCCTAGCATAAGAGACACGTGCAAGACAGGGCCGGGGGCCGCTAAGTTCTCTGACGTCACGTGCATTGATTTGCCATCGACAAGCCTTTCCGACCATCCTTTGCTTTCTATTTATAAGCGCGCTCGTAAACTTTGTTTAGCACGCTTGCTTGCACGAACCTTTAAATACCTGTCACCCTGTTAAACGACCGTGAAAATATCGTGAAAAACTCTCTATTAAATCGCGCGAGTGTCTTCGGCTAAAACAGCGTAACACTGTTTAAAGAGTCCTTTCTTCTTTCTTTATTTTTGCCATCGCATTCTGCCAATGTTATGTACAATTAAATATTTTTTTAAAGTTTTTATCAAATATGTCACTCAATAAACTCAGTTACGATCAAGTCCAAGTCAAGCCTAAAGTAGCGTAAAGTAGTGCTTTGGCTACTTTACTGGGAGATTTACGGACTTTTGAAAACAATACGAAAAGATATGTTTCACCACATTATATCACTTGCCTACACATGTAATCTGGCACTTAATAAATACTTGAACCTGGACCTGGAAAATCTGGACATGAAACACTGAACCTGGTGTAACATGTTTGTTTTCTTCGGCTTTACGCAGGTTTTCTCACGGTGTTTTACTTAGCTTTCTGTTACTTCGGACGTTACATAAATCAAATTCTGTAGTGGTAGGACTCTACTGCAGAGTCCACCTGGGGAAGTACCACACCTTTTCATTTTGAAGCATTACTGTGCTGTGTTCCGGTTTGAAGCGCAATGTTACCAAAAAAACTGGGTACGAAGAGATTTAACATCTAATATCTCAGGGTGACGAGCGCAGTGTAGTGTGGCGCAGGACTGTGTCCGCAAGTTCCGATTCTGGCAATACTACTGTTATGGGCAGGCGTGACGCTTACCACCAGGCGAACGTCCCACTAGTCTTGTCACTATAACGTATAAAAATATGACGGACGAAGGAGGATCCTTACGCCATCATCATCAGCACTCATCGTTGATCCTCTTAGCAGTGGGCGTCGTCGGTGGGTAGTGTCGGATGAGAATAAAACAAGCTCGTACAATCAATCAAATTATAATCTTCACAGGCACAGTACAGTAATCAGGTAGGCACACAAGTTGTAGGTAGGTACGTATCACAGAACGCGCGATGGTTCAGTGTCTACCGCACGCGCCGCTCGCCAATGGGAAAGTGAAGTCACCGATCGACGGCGCGCACGTCACCGACTCCATCGAGTGCCACCAGGTGGCGCTGGCGTCCCGGATACGACTCGATTGCGACAAATATATATAGATGAAAACAGGCTAACGTTCAGTTGCATGAATTTTTAGAATAATATCTGTACATAAGTAATTCTGTTACAGGCTTGAGAAACGCGTATTCTTCTAATGGTCAATCAACCACGGCTGCAGCAGCTTAATACTCTAAACCGCACCACCAAAGCTCAATAAACCCTAGAAATTGTATGCAAAATTGTCACGTTTCTTGTCTGTTTATATTAAACGCTCCCCGCATAAACAACATTATCAGCCACAACACAGAGAAATTGACCTAAATATGGTAAGGTATCCGCACAGCACAAGCTTCAAATGCAGACTAACATGAGCGAGTAATGCGACTACAAAACAAAAATCCCGTGAAATTAATATTGCAGGCCCGGGATAAATGATTTTTCACCCGTTTTAGTCCTACCGTAAAGGTAGTAAAACAAGTTTGTTTTATGCAATGTAGTGACGAAAAGATCAAAACGTTTGCCTGGTGATAAGCATCAAGTCACACCTGCCCATAGCAGCAGCAGTGCCAGAATTGTGAACTTGCGAACAAATCCTGCGCGCACTGCACTACGCGCTCGTCAGAGATATTAGGATTTCAAATCTTTTCATGCCCAGTAATTTCTCTGGTAACATTGTCCTTCACACCGAAACACAGTTATGCTTGCACACTACTGCTTGGTGGTTTAATAACTGGATAAGTGGTACTTCCTCAGGCGGATTCATAGAGTCCTACCACTACTAAAGAATATAGAATAAAATAATTATTTCTTGTACTCGCAGGATAATAGGAGTGGATTAAAAGTTTACCCCGACTAGCGTGGGAGGCCGAAATGTATTAACTATTTATACCTGTTGAAGCAAAACGCTAGGTAGATACCTACCTAGCGTTTTACTTATACAAGTTCATCATCATCAGCCCGGAGACGTCCACTGCTGAACGAAGGCCTCCCCCTTAGACCACCACACTGTACGACAACCTGCCATTTGCATCCACCGGTTGCCCGCGACTTTTACAATGTCGTCGGTCCACCTAGTGGGACCACCTAGGGAGTTCCTACGCTGCGTCTTCCGGTTCGCGGTCGTAGAACCTTTCTTCCCCATCGGTTGTCAGTTCTTCGAGCGATGTGGCCTGCCCATTGCCACTTCAACTTGCAAACCTTGCGAGCTATGTCGGTAACTTTGGTTCTTTGGCGAATATCCTCGTTCCGGATTCTATCGCAAAGGTATAAGTTAATATTTTTTAATTATTAATTCAGGCGTTACTTTGAGGAAGTTAATTTTAACCTAAACTGAAATAGGTGTTATGCCGTTAATTTTAACCTAAACTAAACTAGAACTACAGTATATTAAAGTATATATCACATTGTGACATTTAATTATTTCTTTTTTGCCTGTATCTTGTATCCGCTTTCCTTCGTTATCCGCCGTCGCTATATTGCTCAGGTTTATCCGAAACTTTATTCAGAGTGCTGGCTTGCACCCAAATATTCTGTGCAAGTGGTTATTCGCTCCAAGTGATTTACATGGCCCGGGAAACAACTATTTAATGATAATTTACAGCTGGGCTGCTGCGCTGCAAATGGAAAAAACTTTTAGTTAATATTGCAAGTTTTTACGAGAATGCGGGAGAAGTTTTACGGGAGAGTACCTATGAGAGATTTTTTGGGAAAGCTCAAGTTGAATATACCATTTCTTCATTCTTTTTGCCACTTTTAGTTAATACATCTTCAGCTAGTGACTGCCACTGCTTGACGAAGGCCTCTCCTTTAATAGGGAGGGTTTGACGTAATCCCCACGCTTGGCAGGTGTCTTGGGGATCGCAGAATGCTTACCACCGCGCCGTTCCCGTCCAACGGTGGTTTTGGATGTAGTTTTAGGACATATTCAGGTCTTTTTAGGACATACCCAGGTCGTTTTAGGACATACCCAGGTCGTTTTAGGACATACCCAGGTCGTTTGAGGACATACCCAGGTCCTTTTAGGACATAACTTTTTTTATAAATAATATACCTAGAAGATTTAACTCGTAATTACACTTTCACACTAAAGCTACATAAACGCAAAAGCTCTTATGTATACCTATGTTGATTTTTATGAGGCTTGCCTTTCACTGCTATATACAAACACAGCTGAACAGCTGCGACTTAACAGGTTAAATGAAGATGCAGAAGATGGAGCAAGTTTGTCTTGTAGAAACCGAGCTTGTATGTTTCTTCACCAATTGAGCTATGAAGATTATTAGAGATAGCTTATAGTTCTAGTACGTATAAACAAAGCTATAGGCTTAGGGTGTAATAAGTCAAAACGGGGTCATTGTGGACAAGTGAGAGCCAGAAATGAAAACGCGATAGAAAAACGCTAACAAAAACAGCTGTTTCTTAGAAAAAAGTTTTTTGTAATACATATTTTATGTATTGTTATATATATATATATCTAATAATTATTAATCAAGTCATACTTAAACTAAGAAAATAACCCACCCCTAACAGTACCTGGTGCAAAGGTGCCCATAACGCTGGCTGCATTGCCGCGTTGAATGGCAGTGGCTAACTTTTGCACCAAATAAGAGCCGGAGCGGGAGTCACCTGTCTTCTCCTTCAATCTACTCCCTACTTCCTTAATTAAACCCTTGGCCTCCGTGCCCCAACAGCCCATGGTTTCTACGGCGATCGGCACAAACAAGTAGTGAGGCTCCATCGCTGCATACTTTTGCCGCTTCTTGTTAGCGGCGTCCTCCGCTGCGGCTGCCGGCGTGTGGACGGTGCGACCCAGGTGGCTGGCGGCTACAGTGCTGACGCAGGATTGTTATAAATTAGGTATATTGTTAATGGACTGGGGTATGTCCTTAGACTGCAACCAGACCCACCGGAGGACGGGCAGCAGAGTCCTTTTGGTTAACGGTGGTGAGCATTCTGCGATCCCCAAGCCACCTGCCAAGCGTGGGGATTATGGCAGCCCCCCTCTATTAAGGGATATTATCATATTATTTATGGCAGATGACGTTATAAATTAGGTACCTACTTACTATATTTTCAGATCACAGCCTTAAATTGCCAGGTTATGAAAGACCACCTTATCCAGTTTTGATGCCACTCGTGAACAGGTATCAGTAAAGTAGCTAGTTTGTCTACATTATCATACTTTGTGTGAACATACCAGCCGCAAAACATAGATAAGCGTCCCTCGACAACTACCTAACGACTATTTAATATAATATCTTCGCTTCTCGCCAATCGATAGGTGAAAGAACTGACCATCTATAAAGGTGCCTGTACACTGCGTAGGCCACATGCGCATGTTGAGACACTTGCTTGAATCCCCATTCACTGTGGAACAGCTCGACAAAATGTATGGAGCGGCTGGCTTCTAATCACTAAATTCAGGTTGACCCCATTTGTCCACTCACAAACTTTTGTATTAAGAATACTGGATTCTTAAAAAAAACTAGTTACCCTCGTATCTCTATATAGCTTGCCATATGTATGCATGTTGCTTGTGTATGTTGCTATGTGTGTGTGTGTTTGCCTAATGCTACTGCGGATAGTCAATATTGAATTTTATATTATTATATATATATATATATATATATATATTCATTTTATTGTAGCATTCCACAATGTATCTTTCTTAGGTGGTAAAAATTAAACAATACGGTTACAATTGTGGACCCCGTCGGACATAGCTACATGTTACAAGGTATGATAGAGAGGAAGACAGCAATATCGTGATAAAGGAAGAATATTTATCAATAAAAGAGCGGTTAAAAAAAAATATTTTTGTTATATTTTTTATCTGTGAGATATTCTTCGATGTTATAATATGTTTTGTTTATTTAAGTGAAAATGAAAGTGAAAGTAATTTAAGTGAAATCTAATCTTAGGTTACTTTGCAAGTGACTTGCCTACAACATTTTTGTAGTGGTAGGACTCTACTGCAGAGTCCGCCTGGGGAGGTACCACACTTTTGCCAGATATTCAACTGCCAAGCAGTAGTGTGCTAGCATTACTGTGTTCCGATTTGAAGGCTACCAGAGAAATTACTAGGTATGAAGAGATTTAACATCTAATATCTCAGGGTGACGAGCGCAGTGCGGCGCAGGATTGTGTTAGCAAGTTCAAAATTCTGGCACTGGTAATATAAGTGGCGTGAAGTTTACCACCAGGCGAACGTCTCGCCCGTCTCATCACTCCGTTACATTATAAAAAAACATTGTACAATAGCCTGAATGTACAAATACAAAATGCTTAATTGATTATAAATTTCATCATTGACCCATTTCCATCTACAATAGATGATTTATGTAGTGCTAATTAAATATGTACATCTACATCTAGTTCACAATTCTGGCACTGCTACCTGTCAGTGACAGGGGTGACCTTACCACCAGGCGAACGTCTTGCTCGTATCGTCACTTGATTGTATAAAAAAATATCTTTCTATTTTTCTAGTATTTAGCTTAAAACTATAAAACGTTTACAAAACCAAATTGCGATAAAGATGCAATATATGCAATATCGGCATTCAAAAAATTTCACAGTCATGTGCACTGTGCTGTCAGGCCAAGTGCAGACCGACATGCACCGGCCAATGAGGCCGTCGCAATGCGCGAGCGGCTACTCCATTGGTCGCGGGGCGGCTTGGTTCATTCAACTTTCGAATCTGCAAAATGCTGCAGGTCTTGCCAAGTTTGGCAACTTTTTACCGTTACTATTCAAAATGACGTATAATTTGGCAACACTAAATAATATTTTGTATTGTAAACTTTTAGTTCCATTTTATTTAATTTCTACTCTTTCTACAGCTATACCGGGAAAGATACCTTGGTAGGGATAGTGTACCAGGACTGGTACCAGGCTGTAATTTTCTGTTTTTTTTTTTGCATTTTATTCTTTCTGCATTTTAGTCTTTGTATTTTAGTCATTCTGCCTTCGTAGGTTTTTTTTTATTTTTTATTTTTTTAATGTGATGTAGGCTTTCGTTTAACTGCCATCTCGTCTGATGATAAACGAAGATGCAGTCTACGATGGAGCACGCTTGCCTAGAAGAAACCGATTCACTCGCGACTTGAAGACACCCAGATTATAATTAACGGGAAACACCCACTCGGGCAGCGCATTCCACTGTTTAGCAGTTCGAATAAAGAAAGTGGAATCAAACCGTTTCGTACGAGTTTTTGGTATATCAACCATAAAACGGTGTTGCTTTTTCGAGGTCCTGGCCGTCCGATAGAAGAATGGGCTGGGATAAGATATCTCTTATCCCAGCAGATAAGATCATGCAAATCCGAAGCACACTACTATTTATAGGCTTGCGTTTGATTGCCATCTCGTCTGTCGTCTGGTCTGTTGTTAGCTTTGTAGGCAGTCTGATCAGAAAGATGTTAGCCCTGTTATCCTACTAATGCTAGTAAGTAGTACGCAGCAAACTGAGACCTCGCGATATCCATATCTTACAAGCCACTTGAGCAATTTGGCTCATCTCAAGTGGCTAAGATGTTTACCGTCTAATTTTATTCCCATGTTCTCCCAATTTAGTTGTCTAAAGATATACAGGGTTAGTCCTAATCAGTTAGCATCCTTTGGCATATTCTGTACATCAAAACAAACAGCTTTTACTATGGAGCCAACATTGGAATTGCGAAATCTCTTTCTCTTTCTTTCTTGGAATGTCTTTTTTTCTTTTAGGAGACTCGTCCTCTCACTAGTCGTATAACATACTATTCATCAAACAAACTTTATTATTTTGTTTATAAATATCGGTCGGAAAGTCGCAACTAAATACTTGACACTGGCAAATGCACACAGTGCGATGGCATAATCCTCCTAGGAGGAAAGAAGAAAAAAATACTTAGTAATTTTTTTTTAACTACTTAATTAAACTATTATTAAAACATTAATCAATCGATATAAGAGACCGTTTAAAGTATCTATATGTAGCAAACGTATAGATAGTTTAAACGGTCTCTAATTTCGGGTAATGTGCCCAAAATGCTGGCCACGTCGCCCCGCTGGATTGCGAGGCTATTTTTCTGGCCAAATAAAGGCCAGCATTTTGGTCACGTGTGGATTCTTTAAGTCTCAAATTTTTCCAAGGATATTTATTTCTTTATTCATCATAGATTCATATTATGATATTATTTTGATTCGTGTAACTTTGGTGTTATCAATTAACTATTGTATTGTATTGCATACATACAGTCGAATTGAGAACCTCCTTTTTTGAAGTCGGTCATGCATTCCGTTTTTACAAGAACAGTTGCCAGCTGGCTTTTAAATTACGCAGTTTGCTTAAACCACCGCCTAGAAAATACCTTACTCTCGTAATAACAGCATTTACATCGAATACTTAGTGCGTCTGAGTGCTGAAGCGGAAAACACTTTCAGGAAGCGTGGATTTCTGGTAGAATCGCATCAAAGCGTGAAATAAAACCGTTATAAGGCCATGTTCCACGTTTCAAGCATATTTTTACAGCAATGGATCATTAGTCTAAAGCTGTCTCAAATAGGGTCACAGTCATTGAGCGGAGCAAAAATATTACTTGTGTAAGATTTGTGTTGTGTCAAGCTTCGATTTCTCAGGTTCTTCACAGATTACTCGAAAATAATCTAAATTAAAACATAATCGTTTATTATCATAGACTCATACATCATTAAATTAAATATTACACATATCAATATTGTCAATACAAACCCCTTAAAAATAACCTAGTAACTAATCAAATAACCCGCCCTAACCGTTCCCGGTGCAAAGGTGCCCATCACACTCGCCGCGTCCCCACGTTGAATGGCAATGGCCATCCTCTGCACCAGGAACGAACCGGAGCGGGAGTCACCTATCTTAATACTGAGCCTTTGCCCTATTTCCCTGATAAGCTTTTTAGCTTTAATGCCCCAACTACCCAGGGTCTCCACTGCTATCGGCACGAAGTGGTAAAGCGGCTCCAAAGCGGCGTACTTTAGGCACTTTAGCCTCTTTTTCAAAATCTAAATTAATATTTTTAACCGTACAACATTCTTCAAAAAACATCATCATCATCTTTTAGGACATGCATTTTTGATGTGGCTTTGTGCTGTACCTACCTTGTCATGAGTGGATGGCCTTATAGAAACAGATGGAAGACATTATGGTGGTTAAGAAAATCAAAAATTGACCCTTAATTTTCAAGGTATTTCACATTTTGAGGTATTCGAGTAAGGTTGCATTGCAAATAAAGGGTATTTTTGCTATATGTTGTTTGGTTAGTAGTCTTGGCCAGATGTGCTATTGAATTTAAACTGCCATTTTTGAGTCGCTATTTTTTTTTTAATAATAATTTTTAACTCGTTTCAACTCAAAAATGATATGACTTTTCAACCGACATCAAAAAAGGAGGTTCTCAATTCGACTGTTTTTTTTTGTATGTACGTAATTACTCCGCCAATTATGAACTGATTTAGATGATTCTTTTTTTATTTGGTAGACGTAATACTTCAGAAGTGGTCCCATATAAATTGTATCGAAATCGGTTCAGTAGTTTTGTTTTTAAATCAAAATTACTAGAAAATATGAAGATGTCATTCATGTATTCGAAGTTGAAGTATTTTTTTTATACAATCAAGTGACGAGACAAGCAAGACGTTCGCCTGGTGGTAAGCGCTGTGGGTAAGCGTCACGCCTGCCACTAACAGCAGCAGTGCCTAAATCGTGGAACTTGCGAACACAATCCTGCGCCGCACCGCACTGCGCTCGTCACCCTGAGATATTAGATGTTAAATCTCTTCTTACCCAGTCGGTTGTATTTTTTTTGAAAAGCGTATTATAGTATTATATAGTATTTTTTTTATATTTCTGAACCAACGCGATGTCACCTATCTATTAGGTATAAAGTTCCACTCATTACGCCACAGCCTGTATATTTATAGTATATTATGGTTATGGTGTAAATTCTTCTGTAAATTAGTAAGACAAGGGACAGCTAATAAGTTTATAGATCAGCTCCGGTTCCCCTCCCGGGGGACGGTCGCCGGGCAACGCATCTGGGGCGTGTACAGCTATCCAGGTCACTTCGGGACCTTCACCCGGCCACATCTAATGCAATCGTGCACCATTCCTACCTAGTTCTAGATTACCTATACTAGGGCCTGGTAACTAGGCTATTCGGAACCGTATACAACTTTTTTTTTAATGTTATAGAGTGGCGAGATGAGCCAGACGCTCGCCTCGAGGTAATCGCCACGCCTGCCCATAACAGTAGCAGTGCCAGAATAGGCGTGTGGCCTAATGCTAATTTATGACAAATAAGAGGCTTAGTGATGAATATAAATACTGAAAAAATAAATTGTATTGGCTGATAAATCTCTGAGATATGAGCGTTTAAAGTTTTAGGTGGGGATAGAGAGGGGATCCTCTATGCCTTTCTCGCAAAGCACGTGTTAGCACAGAATAATAACTAGTTATTGGTGTTAGTATAGCATTTGTAATGCGTGAGGCTTCACGTCATAGCTCAATATAGCGCGCTCTCTGTCTAGCTTGAAATTAATATACTTAGAACTTATTTATTTTTTAATTATTTTAAATTTTGTTTTCGTTGATAGGCTCTATTGATGATCAGCTTTTTTATGAGGTAATAAAAAAATTGTAGTCTAGATATTAGATGTCAAATCTCTTTATGCCCAGTAATTACCGAAAAGCCGTCATTGTAATACATAATAAACATTGGTTGTTTAAATACTCATAATTACCCCCGTTTTACACACGTTTTTCACTTTATATTTGTAGTTTTGTTTTAAATCCGCCATACTGTTTTTTTAGTATTACTTATGACGTTTTACTCTTTATTGACAAACACTCAGAAGTAAGTGAGTGAAGTGAGTGCATTTCACTCACTTTTCACTTCAAGGTGGGTCCCTCCTCTGATTTTTCTGACTTCTTTTTCTACACTTCTTAGGTACCGGTTCATTTTGGCAAAATATTGTTAGTATGTAGTTTAGGAGATAGACTTGTAAGTACATGTACTTAGAATGCTAATATATGACCCTCGTTTCTGCGTAGTCGGGCAATAAAAACACCGGGCACTAGAAAGGGTGCCGTTAGCTGACCAACGAAAGCTGCAATTCAGCGAAATAAGTTCAGTTCGTAAAATGCGGAGTCCGCCCACGTGGCGCCCTCAGATGCGTTCCCCATTGAACGACCCTTGCTTGCGTTTTGGGTAGTAAAATGTATGCTTCATATACATAGATCTAGTATAAAAAGGGAGATGAGGTACGCTCTAATGTCAAGCAAACATAATATTGGACTAAAACAACTACATGGAACACTTGGTAAATGGCGTTTTGGCGGTAACACGGAAAAATCATGTCGTTGCATTCTATTATTTTCTTAAACTAGTGTTTTTTCGCGAATTAATGATTAAAAATGGTGGTGTTTTATTCATTGAGTGTTGAATTACATGCACGAGTGTGGGCAGTGATATAATGTGGTGAAACATGTCTTTTCGTGTTGTTTTCATAACTCCGTAGAAGCTCATAGTAAAGTCGCCACAACTTTACTAGGGCATGACTTGGACTCAACTATGACTGATTTCGTGTGACTGACTGTGATTTAATGACATATTTGACTTGATTTTAATAAAAGAAACTTGAAAATTCATAAACTTGACACTGGCAGAATGCACAACGTGCGATGCTAATAACTAAGAAAAAAAAAAACTACATGAATTGGGAGGCAATAATATACGACACAGATAATGTACGGCATGATATTGTACGGCATAATAATGCACAGCATGATAATTGGTGTACATGTACATCGAATATCATGCTGTACAATCCATGTCGTACAATACTGGCCGTCCATTATCGGCTCGTGGCTATAAAGTACGGCTGTATTCTTCAGTTTTGGCAACAATCCGAAAATACATATTTCACTACAATCCCTACCAGTAGAGATACCATGGTAGGGATAAGTGAAAAGGCCGTTTGTTTTTTCCACTTATCCCTACAGGTAGATCTAAGTGGTTTGTTTTTTCAGTGCAAGCAAATTTGCACTCTATTTGTATATGATAGTATCGATTTTTCACTGTAGCGCTTGGCTGATTGACGTCACGTGGCTCCCGCCAGTTGCACCCAATACAACCCAATGCAACCGCGCACTACAGTGGAATATCGAATATGTACCATACAAATAGAGTAAAAATAAGAATATGATATGCTTGTCGTTAGCACGTTGCGTTAGACGCGTTCTCCATGTTACTGATTTTTCTGTAAGTAGATACTATTTTGTTTTCTGTGATATAACTATAGGCGTATACCTACCTACCTACCAGTAGTAGCCTATTTGGGAGACCGCTTGACATGAAATCGTGAAGTCGCTGGGTCAAATCATGGGCCTGTACCAAAAGGGAGAGGGCCGGGGAGGTCTTTGGAATTTAAGCACATATTTTCTTACTACTGACTTTCCGGTGAAGGATAACATCGCGAGGAAGCCTGTACAGTACAGGCTATATACAGTACAGCTTGTACTGTGTACAATGTGTAACAAAAAGGTTCAACAATACTCATCATTATGAAGAACTATTATTATGGGCCCAACATTGAAATAGCGAAAAAAATATCAGCTGTTCCATACGAAAAGTTCATTGACCTTGGACAAAATGGAATGGAACAGCTGATATTTTTTTGCGATTTCAAATTCGGCCCCATAGTACAAGTTGTTAATGATTATGAGTATATGTTATGATGTGTGTATGATGGGTATACATAGCCTTCACTATTGTTGAACCTTTTTGTTACATATGTTGTAAACGTCCGGAGAAGAAAACCAATTGCGTACGTATGTGAATTCACCAACCCGCAGGGGCCAGGGTGGTGGATATGATCTGATCGATTTCCAAGTTCCAGTCTCCTAAGTCGACCTCTTTTTAACTCACGCGAATGTCTCCCTTCTGCATTCGCAATTTTTATGCGTCCGTCGACTTTAGCTAACCGTTCTCTCTGTAAATTTAGCGGCAGTCACGAAGAAATGTCGGGATTTATGGGTCGAAGATAGGTAGCGTTGTCCCGGGCGGGATTCCAGCACACCGGGACATTGAACGGAGGTCACCGGGTCACGCCGGGTGCTGTTAAGGTCCATACAGATTGCTCGATTTATGCAGTTTTCGCCATCAGTTTCTACTTAACGATCAACTTCTACTAGACAACTATTTCTTTCTACTACAACTTCTGCTTCTACTAAAATAGTGAACAAGCATGTTTTTTTCATTGACTCACAAAAAAGCTGACTCGCAACAAAACAAATCATCAATCGTAATCAATCTATTCTATAAATATATAATTCAAAGTTCTGACTTACTCACTGACTGATCTATCAACGCACAGCCTAAACCGCTGGTCGTACAGACTTGAAATTTGAAGGGTGTATTATCTTGATGCCTAGGGGTGTACTAAGAAAGCATTATTTTAAATTGAACCCCTAAGGGGGTCAAAACTTATGAATGACACTCATTTGATTTTGAACTTTTGGTCGTGAAAATATTTATTTCAATAGTTCATTTGACATAAGAAATATTACTGTTTTCAATATTTTTTGACATGGATGATTTAAGGGGGTGAAATACACTTGTTTTGCTAGAAAGGGTATCTCAAATAGGTACTTTGAATTTAAACGCTTATATTTCAGTATTTTTTTGTCAGATTCAGTTATACTCTCCACTTAGATATCTATTTAATTTTAATAATTGAAACACATGCATATGGCTTATTGGCCTAATTTATATTGCAAATTTTTACTACTCGCCTAAATATTACAAGATCTCTTTAATGATGTTCAAAATGTCAATGTTCACACGGCGATGGTCGCACTTCTAATATTACCTGATTCATTGATCGACAAAAAAATATCCCTAGTGGCGACTGTGGCGATCCACAAAATAGTACATTACTCACCTAGTGAGCAAAAGTAAAGAATGTCTCAGATCTCATGTATATTGTCTCCCGAGGCGAACCGCTGTCGCCAGTTTCACACAAAATTGCATAGAAACTACAACAAAAAAAATACAATCATTGATCGCGCATTTGAAGTTCGAACGCTCGAAATGCCAATTTGCAACAGATTAAAATTAATCTAATTACGATGCAATGTGGTTTGGTTCCCTACCTTTTTGAGTATTCTCAGTTTAAAAACATGTATATTGGAACAATTGACATTATGTCTAAATAGACTTTTCATCACACTTGCTCGTAAAGTGGATCTTATTGCATCGGTTTTAGGCTCATAATCCAAGCTATTATGCACGCGTGCTTTTTACTTTACATTACGGCACATGGTGCTATAATAGGTATAACCCGGTAAAGTCAAGTTTGTACGTGACTGCAATTAGACGTACGTATACGATCCACTCTTAATATAGCCGGGTAATACTTACAGTTTTTTTGTAATACCAACAAAGAGTTCTTATGCCGCTGAAGTAAATGTCAACCTGCGCGCGCATTACTGATTTGGGCGCCATTTTCCGCAAATGTTTGTTGACGTTTTCGCTGTGTGGTTGATTATTATCAAAAAAAATATAGATTTTTCCTCGCAAGTGTGATGAAAACAGTCGTATGAAACTCTTGTGCTATGTTTCAATACACTCTCGGCTTCCTTATCGCGCTCGCCTGCGGCCCGCGCGCATAATACCGCCTCTAGTGTAATGACCAACATAGCACACTTGTATCATAATGTACTATAATAGGCTAGCGCGGCCCGACACATTTCCGTTCTATTCACTTGTCTCTCCAGTGTTTGAGACCCCCACCGATAATGTAGCAAAGTTAACCATAATCCCCTTCATCGTATGTGTGAATCTTATAATGATATATTGGATGTTTGTGATGAACTTGATATTTTTCATCTTAATTTATTTAACATTAAAAAATATTTTTCAACGTCGATGAACCTTTTTAATATTTTTAGGCAGCGGTTAAGTAAGTTATCAAAGTTTGTGCTACTGGTTCGACGTTATAATATTGTCAAAGTTTTCTTTTTAGTAATGCTGTGTACAATGTTTGGGTTAGCAAATTTATAACGTATTCTGTATTAGTATGTATAAGTTTTATAAGATTTTGGTTTGCTAATTATTGTTGTACCAAAGTTAAATAAAATAACTTTATATCATTTGTTAGGGTTTTTGTGTTTTGAATATTGTAACAAGTTCTTGATGGGCGGAATGTTTAGGAAAATTACTTATAGACGGCGCTGTTCGAACAACTCGCAAGCGTTTTGCCCGCAGCAAATGTTAGGAACTTAAATAGTGATTCTGTTTTTGTATGGTTCATTCGTATTGTAATACGAATGAACATTTTTGCGCTTTATCTTTATTGAAATTTATTTGATCTGTTGGCTTGTAAGGTGCAATATATAAGATTATGGGATATATAGGCTGTTGGTGAAGAGGGTTGTACGTTTGCCTTGCCTACTTATACTTAGTTTCATGACAGTAATGCCATGCCTTTAGCTTTACTGGATGTAATAATAGTTGCTAACGGTGTCCGCCTTCAAAATTTCACAAACTTTCACAACCTTTATATCAACAAAATAAACAGGGATGTTGCTGGCGGATGTAGCAATATTTTAAAAAATTACACATCCTAGTCTCCTTATAAAATAGACCACTGCTCATTTCATGTCCACACTGGAAGAACCTGACTCAGGTTATTCCTCGAATTTTGCAAATTTGTGTTCTAAAAGTTGTTCATATTAATGGGTAGATGAGCCTTCTCCCATCCCACAAACCGCCTATCAAGTGTGAGGATCATGGCAACAATTAAGGGAGAGGTCTTCGTCTAGCAGTGGAAATCTTCTGGCTGATTATGAGAACCTGAAGAAAGTTGGTACAGGATTGGAATGAGTGGCGCATCAATCGGCGCAGCTTACAAGCCTTAGCCGACGACTAACAGATTATTGTGTGATATATCCTATTTATTTTGTCAGTCTTGTTAAAACTCATGATGGTAAGAGGTAACGCTTGCCCCACACAAGAATAACAAACCGTTGAGTACCTATTAAAAGTCCAAGGCATAACTGGGTTGACGTTTTTTCTTTGAAATGATTCGATATACCATTATAATAGTTATTAGCTGTGCTAAGAACTTTACCAGCATTTGAAATGAAAGCTGTATTCTTGTTGTTGTAGCGGCGTGCAATGGGTGTGCGGTGATGGGTGATGGGTGCGCGGGCGGCGGAGCGGGCGAGGCGGGCGGCACGCATGAATCGGCGGCGCGCGGCGCGGCGCTCGAGCGCGCGTACGTGCACGACGTGTACGAGCAGGCGGGCGAGGACGACCAGGCGCCGCGCGCGCCTGCGCCCGCTGTGCGCGCCTTCCTCAGCGAGCTCGAGCCGGGCAGCCTCGTGTGCGACGTCGGTCAGTACACCCCCACACTACACTCCACCACTAATGTACACAGTGAAAAGGCACCGCGCGCACCCGCGGCTTCCTCAGCAACCTAAAGCCGGGCAGCCTCGTGTGCGACGTCGGCCATCTAGCTCTCTCTATTAAGTAGTACATACTTATATAATTGCAATAAAGATACAAAAAAACACTGATCTTCAAAACACGTTTCGAAACACGTCAGAAACTACACTATCTGTCTCATCGTCTCCGTCTGTGCTGTCGCATTAACAATACAGAAAACAGAGATGGTGGCAGTAGTTTTCGAATAGGAACCTATTCGATAGAGACATTAAGTTCAGAATACGGGAACAGAAAAATATACACAATTAAAGAAATCCATACTTTTAAGCGTAGGAGTCTGATTCTACGAAGCTCCCACGCATTGAAGTAGGTACAATAAAAACTAAGCTAGATATTCTCATTATTATCTTATCATAAAGCTGTCTACCTACGTGAAGATATGCTTTAGAAATATTTTGCTTGTAAGCGAAGCCTGCCCACATCGTCTTGTAAATTCTCCCTAAACATGACACCACAATTAACTCAACCTTGAGGACTCTAGGCAAATGCATAGAATAGCTTAGATAAATGTTAAATGTCAAAGAGTGGGCGTCAGATTCGAGGTAGGAGTGTTGCCGTAACCTCATCTTTAACGTTGTATTATAGTGTATATCCTACAGTATCTTAAGTACGAATTTGATAGTTAAGGTAGTACGCAATTAGGTTTTCTGACCTATTCTATCAAGCCCCGACGATCCTCCGAATTAAGAAGGACAGAGTTCGACGTCCTCCGCACATGTCGGAGGATCAGTCATGTTAGTAGTATATTTTATGTTCGTTCTGTATCATACTTATTAGGCTGAATAACTTATGTTGCCTGGAACTTAAACTTGCTTGTTGTCAAAGCCTTAATCATAGACGTAGGGTTGCGTTTCTCAGCCTTTTATCGGTTATGTTTCGAAAATTATGTCCTGGAATTGTACAACTTGATTCTACCTTGCCTTTTCTAAATGTATCGAAATGCGACCAAAGTGCCTTACGCAAATGCTGGACATTCCTCACGCACATATAAAGCGTTTAGAGTCCACTTTTTTAGTCTTCCAGCGACGCTGTAGAACTCTGTCTGAGTCTGTATTTCACAAATGCAATATGAGTATCTTCAAATATAGAGTAACCAGGTTCCATCTAGGTACACGTGCTCCTTCTTACGAGTAAACCGTACCATATCTTAAAACCAGGTAGAGTGTGATCATACACAAACCTAAATCTAGTAAAAGATCGCGAAGCGAAAAAAGTTACTGTGTTAACATTACTGTGTTTCGATTTGAAGGGCTTTACCAGATAAATTACTGTGCATGAAGAGATTTGACATCTAATATCACATAATCTCAGGGTGACGATGACGTGCGCATGTACCTAAAACTGCACACAAAAATGCAGTAAAACTGCATCCAGAACCACCGACGGACTGGCAGCAGCGTCCTTTCGGTTAACAGTGGTATTCTGCGATCCCCAAGCTGCCTGCCAAGTGTGAGTATTATGGCAACCCCTTCCTATTAAGGGAGAGGCCTTCGTCTAGCAATGGTCGTCTTCTGGCTGTTGATGTGTGTGTTGTGAAGTTATGGTCGTGTAACTTACGGCTGCGTAACTTATAGTTGTGTAACGTACGGTCCTATATTTCAGGGTGCGGCAACGGCAAATACCTGAACGTAAATCCGTCCGTATTCTCCGTGGGTGGCGACAGGTGTTCGCGGCTGGCAGCGCACGCGCGCCATCACGACAACGAGGTACATTCACTAGCTTCTTCCAACAATCTCTAACAATCTAACTTCTAACAATCTGCCCGCCTAGCACGCGATAAATGTCTATCCCTATGGTCTATCCAGTGTTTTTCTTTTCAAATACGAGACAAACCTATCCATATTCTAGTTAAATCACGTTCCCGCACCGAAAAAATCTATTATTAGTCTTCGGCGCGTGCTAGGGGGACTGTTGCAGTTACAACGACACGATGTTCGTCTTTTAGTAGGTCTTTCCAGTTATTGCAACTTGAACAGCCCACTTATACAAACTGGGAGCCTCAGACAGTCCGCTATGCCGTGGCTGTATGAAGGATAGTGAAACTGTAGTGCATGTGCTATAGCATTGCAAATCCACAGAACTATCGAGAATCGTTACCGGAAACGTCCGTTGCTAGGTTTGGAACTGATCCCATGAACGACCCGCGCTATCCATTCTGATTAAGGTTACCGTTCCCATGCCGCTCGGTTTCCTCACAAAATATTATATTTAGAAGTGAAGCTATTATTAAATTAGATAATTACTTATTCTAAAACAAAAGTAGTGGTAGCCTAATTGGGAGGAAACGTGGTTAGGAAAGTCGCTGATCGCCATTGAAATTGCCAATGAGTTCTTTGGCTCATCGCGGCTATTCTGAAAAAGAAAACATAGTGTTCGGAGTTTTTTGTTTTCTAATAACCATTAGTTTAGCCAGTATGTGTCTTGGAAAATTACCCTGCTGTTTTTTTTTTAAATTTACCTATCTTCGCCTAGCTGTATCTTCGAAACCAATGGACTTAGAGAGCTTAAACTAGGCTCAAATTGTAGCTAATTTAGTTTGCTTTATAAAAGTTCATAGTCAAGCGTACCCGAGAAACGCTTTTCTAAGGTAGTTTATTTGAAAATAATTAAACAAGTGCCAAAATTTTCGCAGTTTTTCGAGCATCACGGGAGTAGCACAGGGTTTTCAGGGTTGCAAACTTAAACTACCCTCAGGGGTAACTCAGGGGTATCAACATATAAAAAAAATCGTTGCAACATGCGCGTTTGCGACCTGATGTCTTAGATGACTGGGCTATTCTGGACTAAATGGCATCGTCATATGGCATATTTTCAGGTGGTGTCATGTGACAACCTGTGCCTGCCGTTCCGTGATGAGTCCTTCGACGCGGTGCTGTCGATCGCGGTGGTACACCACTTCGCGACGGTGGAGCGGCGTGCCATGGCACTGCGGGAACTGGCCAGGGTTACAAGGATCGGCGGACGACTGCTGCTCACTGTCTGGGCGATGGAGCATGAGGGCAGGAACTTTCACTCTCAGGTATAACAAGTATTTAGTGTATTTCATTTAGCCCTCTTAGCCATAGAACCTCTTATAGCGGGACCGAATAGGTTCAGCTGCCGCAGGCGGGCGACCGCAAACCTTATTACTAAGTCCGAAGAAAATAAATTGGCGTATGTGAATACCACAGAAAAGTGAAAGCCCTACTTCTTAGGTTAGAACGGCTGTCAAAACAATGTTCTTAAGCAATTGAATAGAAAACCGCTGTCACCAGTTTTACACTTATTCGTATAGAAACTACGACGAGAAAATGGCAATAATTGGTCGCGCATTTGAAGTAAAACTGAACTGTTTGAAGTGGACTGGGTATGTCCTAAAACTGCATCCAGAACCACCGGAGGACGGGCAGCAGTGTCCTCTCAGTTAACGGTGGTAACCATTCTTCGATCCCCAAGCCGCCTGCCAAGCGTGGGGATTAAAGCAACACCTCCATTTAAGGGAGAGGCCTTCGTCCAGCAGTGGACGTCTTCCGGCTGTGTTGAAGTAAAACGCTCGAAATGCTATTTTGCAACAGATTAAAATTGATTTAATTACGATGCAATGTACTTTGGTTTCGTACGCGTCTATTTAAATTGTCTTTTTGTATTGACATTTGACATTGACTTGAGTATTCTCAGTCTAAAAACATGTATATTGGCAGAATTGTCATTAAGCGCATTTGCACCTAATGCCGGCTAGCGTGGCCCGTCACATTTCGGTTCTGTTTACTTCTCTCTTCAGTGGTGAATACCAACCCCCACCGAGCCAGTGTGGTGGAGAACCGCCCATTTGCATTTCCAGATTAAGACTGAAGGAATTCCCAATAGTAGGATAATAAAGGCCGATGCATATAGTTTTCACTGAGGCATCATCGTCAAAATTTTTGTGTGTTCCCTGAATTTCAACTTGAGGGTAACCACCCTAGCCAAGTACTTGAAAGTTCCCATGTTATGGTTTCCTCAAGATGTTTTCCTTTCCGGCGTGTCAGGATTCGAACCCACGATTTGCAGCAAGTCGTTTGAGCACGAGAACTCAGGCGCGGATACAGGGGGGGGGGGGGCAAGGGGGGCAATTGCCCCCCCCCCTGAACCCTTCATCAAAATTCCTCATAGATACTTGTTTACAAGAATCGTTATTAACTCAGTGCTAATTTATATTATGTAGATTAAGTACATCGATCGATCAATATTTTTTACTTGAAATTGCTGTTAAAAAAACATCGCTAGTGCTTTTCATCTTTTCAAGGAGCACTTCGGCATTGCGTTCGCTTGTCCATCCGTGCGCGACTGAAATTCACCGAGTGCTTGGAATCTATATCATCATCAGCCCGGAGACGTCCACTGCTGAACGAAGGCCTCCCCCTTAGACCGCCACACTGTACGACAACCTGCCATTTTTTCCGGTTGCCCGCGACTTTTAGTGGGAAGCCTTCCTACGCTGCGTCTTCCGGTTCGCGGTCGCCACTCAAGAACCTTTCTTCCCCATCAGTTATCTATACGTGCTATGTCGATGACTTTAGTTCTTTGGCGAATATCCTTGTTCCAGAGTTTATCGCGCAAAGTAACTCCGAGCATAGCTCTCTCCATTGCCCGTTGTGTTACCCTATACCCCTGAGTTTCTCCAAAAGGCCAGCAGTTAAAGACCACGTTTCAGTTCCATATGTCATCACTGGAAACACTCACTGGTCGAAGACCTTTGTCTTCAGACACTGCGCGATTTTGAACGAGAGGATATTACGCAATTTTCCGAACGCTGCCTATCCAAAATGGATTCTTCGGGCGACCTCTTTGTCGAAGTTGGACCTACCTAACTGAACAATCTGTCCAAGGTAGTAGTGGTCAACAAATTCGAGAGTATCGTTCCCAACAACAACCGGTACGGGTACAACATAGACATTGGAATGATCTTTGTCTTGTCCATGTTCATTTTAAGACACACCTGTTGGGAAACGTTACTGAGGTCGCTGAGCATAGTATTAAGGTCTTTCAGCGACCCTGCCATTATGACTATAACATCGGCAAAGCGAAGGTGAGGGATGTGTTTGCCATTAATGTTGATGCCGAATCCGTTCCAGTCCATGAGCTTGAAAACGTCCTCCAATGCAGTCGTGAGCAGTTTCGGAGAAATAACGTCTCCCTATCTCACGCTTTTCAGCAATTGGATTGGTTTCGTGCTCTCGTCCTGCAACTGATTGACATGGTGGCGTTTCTATACAAACACTTCAGCGCTTCGATATACCTATAGTCGATATGACATCGCTGGAGGGACTGCAATACCGCCCAGGTCTCGATTGAATCGAAGGCTATTTCATGGTCCACAAACGGTAGACATAACGGCCGATTATACTCTTCAGTCTTCTGTATAATCCGGCGAAGCGTGTGGATGTGGTCTATAATGCCAAAGCCTTTCTGGAAACCGGCTTGTTCGGGAGGCTGGAAGTCATCAAACCTGCGTTCGAGACGGTTCGTAATTACGAACCGTTCTGAACGCAGGATTGATTGTTTGCAGGTTCTCGAGAGACATTACTCTCGAGAACAGCTTGTACACATGGCTCAGAAGTGAGATGGGCCTGTAGTTCTTCAATAAGGTGTTATCTCTTTTCTTGAAGAACAGCACCACCACACTCCTGAGCCATGCTTTAGGCGTAGGTACCGTCGTGAATGACGGAATTAAATAACTTCTGGAGGACTAAAAGTACCGTTTTCCCACACGCTCTCAGTAGTTCTATCGTTATTCTGGCATCACCTGGCGCCTTGTTGTTCTTAAGCTGCCTGAGAGCCATTCTAATCTCGTAATGGCTGACGTCTGGGATGTCCTCAGTGTAGTGTCGGGTCAGTTTAGCTCTCGTGTCCCGAGCATTACTGACAATGGGTTGCTCTGTTGAGGTGTACAACTGTCCATAAAAACTACGAGCCTCTCGGAATCTATATAAGCACTGGTTATCTTTGCCATTCCTGGCACGGCAATGCAACATCTTTGGTTTTCTGATAGTTTTCTGATCTTTTGAGTTTATTTTGCATTGTGTGTTTTTATTTAAAAAAATTTAAACAGACACGCTGAATAGTTATATTTTGCAAACTCGAAAACTTACGGGAACCGGATTTTTTCTGTTATAATTATTATTCTGTTTATTGTTAATACTTTTCGTATTGAAAATTTGAGGCTCGCCATACATTCGCTTATTTTTTCTCCTTACAAAAAAACAAATATTGGAACGTTATCCAGTTTCCAGTCAAATCATTGTCAAGTTCTGAACAAAGCACTGGGATTGTTCAAAGCCAGTGCTGAATAAACTCGACGACGACTTGACGACGATTTGACTAATTACGGAAACTGGATATGGCACTGTTGGTATTCCAGCATTGTTCGGAGGACATGGCAGTTTGCTAACCTGCAACCTGTGCCCAAAAAAGGTAGTTATGCCGACCATGCCAACTACAGGCACAGGCCTATCCCGGTCACGTCCACACTCTGCAAGATTATGGAACGTGTATAACCTCCTCAGAGATTGGCAGTATGGGTTTCGCCAAAACCGTATATTGTCCGTCTACTGGAGATCTTCTACCGTATGCTATTCGCATCTGGAGTGAGGCCATCGAGAAACACGAGGAATCGGTTGCCGTTTCCCTCGACGTCTCGAAGCCTTTCGAGAGAGGACGACATGGCAGCCTAATTAGCAAGCTCTCCTCATATGGCTTGTTTTCTGGTTTAATTGCTTGGATTTCGTATTTCCTGATGGACTGATCAATCTGAGTGGTTGTTGATGGCCACTCGTCCGAACAAATGGCTTTCAATGCCAATTCTAATTATTACTATATTACCGGTGTTCCTCAGGGATCGTTGCTCTCTACGACTCTAATACCGCTGCACATTAACAATCTGCTAAAGCACGGTAGGTACTCTTGGGTACGCACACGACAGCACTGTTGTAGAGAGCTACGTATCCGATGCACGAACCAGTGGGCTAGAGATCCAGTGCGCTTGAATTTATCCCTTAAGGCAGTCTCGGATTGGGGCGATGCCAACCTGGTCAAGTTCGGTGCAGCTAAGACCCAGACGTGTCTGTTCTCTGCCAAAAAGAGGCCATTCGATCTGGCTCCTACTTTCCGAAGTGAGTATCCGTGCCGATATCAGAGGGATTAACTGGACATAAATTGACTCCAACCCTCAACTTTGGATCCAATATTGAGTCAAAGGCTCAATTGGGTGCTAAAAAACAAAAAGTCCAAAAAAAAAGGTCCTCTCTAAGGTGCGACGGCACTTCACGCCAGAACAGTTGCTCAAATTATATCAAGCACAAGTTCACGGTCGTACAAGGATTACTGCACGCACCTCTGCGATGGATCGGCCAAGGCGACCAGCTCGAGGCGTTAGAGTCCATTGAAAAACGCGCCAAGAAAATGATAGGTTCCTTCGTTCAGGCTAAGCTCCAAAGCCTTGAACATCGACGCAAAGTTGCTGTCTATCGGTTTATTATCGGATACATTTCGGAGAGTATGTTTTGGTGCTGCATGATCTGATCCCACCCTGTCCGTTCTACTATCGGACGGCCAGGAACTCTAAAAAGCGGTCCGGTTCATGGTTGATATTCCGAAAACACGGACAAAACGTTTCGATTCCACCCTTATTTTGCGAATTGCTAAACAGTAGAATGCGATTCATTCTTAAAGTCTCGAGTGAATCGGTTTTTTCTATAGACAAGCGTGCATAACCGTAGACTGCATCTTCGCTTAACATCAGATGAGATAGCGGTCCTTGCCATTGCAAGCCAATATTAAAATAAAATTGTATATTACTCACCTTGGGAGAAAAAGTAAAGAATGTCTCAGACCACAACATGAGATCTGAGGCTTCTTTACTTCCTCCTGTGGCGTGTAAACGATTTACGTGCTGCTGCGGGGAGGAAGTGGTTCCTTTCGCTTCGCGTAATGGGCCTTAAGTAACCACTTTAGCCCTACAGGCACGTATAAATAAAAGAACTATAATAAAAGATTTTTTAAAATTTAGTATAAATTTTCTGGAAGATAGATAAAATCACACAAAAATTGCCCCCCCCTCAACGAAATCCTGGATCCGCGCCTGCGAGAACTACTGTACTATCATTGCTGCTAATCTTAATTTTATTATAAAGTATGTGACTTAATTGTTGCTCTACGTGTTTCAGGACGTGCTCATCCCCTGGCATCGGCCAGCCACGCTGTGCCCACCGACGCAAACCCCTCGCTTTCTCTCAGTGGATTACGAACAGTAAGAATCAGTTTATTCTCTATAAACCCATCTTTCCTCTCTTTTTTGCATATTCATTCTACATCTCACCATTATCTTCTTTTTGAATTTTCTGATGTACACAAAAAATAATTAATTTCTATTAGACATTTCTGGTAGAAATTTCTATGTATATCTTCTCGTTATTATCCAGAATAAAAAGGATTCCCACCATTCCATTTGTCACCATGATACTGATTTTTTATGGTAACGAGTCATGAGAACGAAGGAGACGCTCTCCTGATGGGAAGAGATAACGCTTGCCAATGGCCATTGCATCACTATCCAGTAACAAGCATTGGGCATCGATTGCTTTGATTGCAAGTCTCATTTGCCCTGTAATTTCGCTGCACTGGTAGCCCATTAATTTAAGACATTCGATCGCATTTCTTACCGGAAGACGCAGCGTAGGAATGCGTCCTAGCTGGACTGACGACATTGTGAAAGTCGCGGGCAACCGGTGGATGCAAATTGCAGGTTGTCGTACAGTGTGGCGCTTTAAGGGAGAGGCCTTCGTTCAGCAGTGGTTGTCTCCGGCCTACACTACCTACAGGCACAAAATAAATAATAGTACTACGCTACAGGTTCCTTCAAACCGATACTCAGTAATCTGTTAACAATCACACCTATCACACAATTACATTTATTGTCAATGTGACAGTGTAACACATTTTGTGACAGTGTGAGACATCATTTGTAAACTTTTTGTAGGATAATTAGATAACACTCATCACATAACACACTAATACTCGAATGTCAGTCAGTATGTGTGTGTGTGTTAATTACCTCTTCACGCCGAGACAGCTGAAACGTTTTTCATTATCACGTGGGTAGTGAAACTGCGGAGAGCACCTAGTAAATAGACTTTTCAAATCTTTATTTCATTTGTTTCAGCAGCACGGAGCCTTGGAAAAGTCGTGATGGTTCACCCGGATCGTCATCTTTATCATCGCCGAATGAAACTTGCTATTCTTTCGTGAGAAGAGCTCTACAGCGATTGGCAGGACGACGATCTTTCCTCCCATCCTGGGGTGTAGGACCGAGGGTGCCACAGAGACCTTGCATCCGACCAGAACCGCCGGCCGCTGACCTCCCTATCGAACTACGGCGACTAGATGAAGCAATTCCCCCAAGATTAATAACTCAACATTCCGACGCTTCCACCTTAAAATCAAGGAGCCTTACAGATATTGCGGATATAGAACGACACGCACTAGTGAGATCTCGATCAAGTTTACCAAGCCTTGGTGTGGAGGAAAGCGAGCCACCCCCTCAAGAAACTCCCGCCCCTGAAATTACAGAACCACGGAAGAAGCCACGACTAGTAAAACAGAAAAAATCTATTAACGAAGACGATGCCGACGAGGATTTAGACAAACCCACAGATATGAAAAGCATGGTAGAAGAAATGCCAAACTTTAAAATTCACACCCACAGGCTATCATCAAAACGGCCCGGTGTTTTTAAGCAAACGTCGCTAAATGAAGAATTAATGTCTGTAGAGAGATTACGAGAGAAAGAACGCTTGAGAAAAAATATTCAGAAGCAAGCTTCTCTGAATGAGGAGTATCTTTACAGGAGACCAGGTACTCTAGACTCAATACGCGACTCAATATTCTCAACGTCAGCCACTACTGCCAAAAAATTTCAGTCCCTTAAAAATGGCCTCACCAGCAAGTTCAAAACGTCGACAACGAATATAGATAAAGTAACCGTGTTTGTAAGAATGCTGCAAGGGTGGAAAAGTCACGGACCGATACCTGAAGTTCCTACACCAAATGACAATAACACAGGAAGTGAAAAGAGTTATCCTGAAAGGCGACACTCTAAAGAAGACGGCTCCGATTCGTCAAAAGACAGTAGTTTACAAAGTGACACAAGTGTAGATTCAGAGGATAGTTTTGCATCTGTTATATACGTACCGAAAGCTGACGGATCAGGGGATCCGTTATCTCCGACACCTCTGTCGCCTGGACCAACATCACCTAGATTAAAAGTATCCTCGGTGCCAACATCACCAAGAATGAAAAGTTCGCCAGGACTTCCATCTCCTAGAATGAAGCAAGCGTTTCCGTTGATCAGACCACCTGGGTCACCAAACTCTGTTCAAGCACCAACTACTGTTAACAAAATACTTGTAGCCCAATATAGTTTAAAGAATTATTCTACTACTAATACTATTACCTCCATACCTATAAAGCCGCAGTCAAAAAGTCAACCTAACTCTCCGCCTAAATCAGAATCAGATGACAAAGTTAATACAAATCCTGAAGCAATTCCAATACTAAACAGAAATGTATCGATTGAAGTATTTGAAGAAATTGATCCGATCCCGCCAATAAAAGAAGAAGATGAAGAAATTCTAAAAGACTCAGATGCAGATATGACTAAAGAATTACTAGCAGAGATCAACAAAGATATTGAAGAACTCCATAAACTTACGGCCGAGACAAACCATTTAAAACCTCGAGTTTTACAAGATGTGAAACCGTACCCTAAAATAACTTTACAAACAGTTGCAGAACTTCCCGAAATACCACAGTTTAAGCCTAAAGAACCCAAGAAGCCATCAATAACCGATACACTAGACGCAAAAACGGCAGAACGTAAAAGAAAAGAACGAATAAAACAAATAAAGGAAATGTTAAATAAGGGTATACCTAACGTTAGTCTAGGCCGAAGAACTCCTTTTCCACTTGTCCGCAGTACCAGTAAAGCAGACCCTGTTATCAAGAGTCGACCAACATTAATGTCATTGGAACTTTTTAATCCAGCTACGGACGACATGGATAGTGACTCGAGCGGTGTTTCATCACCAGATTCAGTAGACAGTGTCATAAGCGTCGTCCCTGAAGAGTTAAAGAAGACTGCTTTTGAAAAAGGTAAGTTTAAAGAAATCATAATCTATAAATTTTGTTTTATTGACAGACTAAATATTACACTATAACTCGCATTATTTTGAGTAATGCTGTGATTTAGGTGGTTGACAAGTCTAGCCTAAAATAGAAACTGGAACGCCATTGAGATTAACGAAGGATACTTTTTTATTATTATTATAAATTAGAATTTAGAAAAGTTAATGACCATGATGGTTCTCTTACAATGTTTTCCTTCACTTACAGTTTGAAAAATGAATCGACACACGTAGAACAACTTATCACAGAGTAACCCTTTATTGAAGCAATGATAGATTTTAAATACACAAACACTTATTCGTTTTTATCTTGTTGACAGATTTACCAACTGTGCTAATTGAATTAAAGAAAGATGAGCCGACCGTAGAAAAATGCCATTCACCTGTCCCACCACCGCAAACGTTAATAGAAGCCGTAGCGGAAGTCGTCCATTCACTAGACGAAACATGCGAGACAGTCATTCAGTCTAGTCCAAGATCAAAAAGAAGACACCTAGAAAAACTGGAAAGTTCTGAAGCAATAGCTATCGTCCAAGGTGCTTCAAGCAGCAGTAGTAGCAGCAATTGGAGCTTGAATAAACTTTCTCCTGGTGATTTGAGAATACTAGAAGACAGGTCGAGGTCTCAGTCTCATACTAGTTCAAGCGGCAGCTCATCTAGCCTAGAACGCCTTTCACCTGGCAGGAGGTCCAAGGACAGGTCACCAAAGCTTGGCAGCATAAGTAACTCTACTTGGAGCTTAAATAGGTTGTCCCCGAATAGACCCGAAGGACGGTCTTTAGATGAGAACTTGAGCAAAAGTCACAAGAGCCCAACTAGATTACCTTACGATTCGATCTCAATTTCTAGCACTGATTCAGAAAAATCTATCTCGAAATCAGAGAGTTTTAACAGAATACAGAATGAACCTCTCATTACATGTAAATCTGATATGCTACCTAAGGAAGAAGATTGGCCTCCAGAACAAGAACGTAATCAACACCTGACGGAATTTGCTGAAAAACTTAGCGAGAAACTTTTGCAAGAAATCGACCAGTATTCTAAGCGTATCAACGAAGAAGATTTCGATTTGCCAAGTAGCAGTAGCAGTGAGAAAAGTATCTCTCTTCGCCTGAAACGGGAAGAAGAAGATAGAAACACACAAAAAATATTAGATGAGCTCTCTGATAGTTTACAACATTTAGAGGACCCTTATATTAGTAAAATCAGCACAGAGATGCAAGGACTTAGCAAGTTAAGTCACGAAATACAAGAGCGCAACAAATATATTGCGTCTCTTAACGATGTTCAAGAATCAGATATCAACAAGCTTTTCCCTAAATGTAGTACGAAATCAAAAAGTAAAAAGAGATCAAAGGACGTGGATCCTATTATAAACAAATATAGGGAACTAAAAAAATCTATGAAAGTAACCAGTGATGAAGACTTGCTTCTGAATAATTGTGTCAACACTCAGTACATTGCGAAAGCTATAACTGATGAGAAATTACCCGAATGTGAAATAAAAAACCCTGACGATGACAGTGCCATTTGTTCTAGCAATGGAAATCCTGAAATTACAATAGATTCTGGCACTTACGACACGAGTCAGTCGCTCGAAACTGGATATTCACTAGAATCCGAAATAAGTGTAGACTCTCTCTGCACAAGCACGGATAAGAGATCTTCTCTAAAAGTCGGCCAATCAACTGACTCTAGCGACTTGGAAAAAATGGAAATTAGTCCAGAGTCCGTAACATCTCGTTCGAGCAATAGTACAGCACCTCTAAAGTCTGGTTTTTCAATCGAATCAAGTGATACGTCTGCAGGGAGCGATTGGAGCCGCAGGGACAAAACTGGTAGCACAGCATCTTTGGGATGCGCCAGTTTAGCTTCCCTGCCTTCGTATAGCGAGTGTTCAAAGGAACGGAAGCTGGAAACTCGATCTTCGTCGGAAGATACAGCCACTTTACCGGCTATTCCAGCGCGTGCAATACCCCATGCCCCTCTGCTGCCTTCCTTAAGCGACGGTTCTGACAGTCTACCTTCAGAAGGGGGTGCAGTCACCTACCACCGATATTACCACGTCTTCAAGAGAGGTGAACTCGACCAACTGATTGATAAATACGTGGAAAGTCTTCACGTAGTGTCGTCTTACTACGACCAGGCCAGCTGGTGCGTTGTGGCGGAAAAAGTTCAAGTTTGGACCATTTAATGCGTATGTACTAATCGTACTTTTCCTGTAATCGCAAGAATAGAAGTTTCGTTGCTGGTTTTTCGAAGGCCTGATGATTTTAGTGCTGTTAATTAACCTTATGAAGTAGTGAAGATTTTGAACTTTGAATTATCTATAATAATTTTATAGGACACTCTGCAGTGACTAAATTCAAGTGACCTTCCTGACAACTCTCTAGTGAGTGTTTAGGACCGTTTTGTCAGTAAGGGATTTTGATTAGGTGTAAAACCTGTGTGAAATTGCCAAAAGCGAAGCTTTTGTTTTTAATATACATATTATAGTCAGGTTATACCAATTTATTTGTTGTCATTTCAATATTAATCTAAAACTTCGTTGCCTACTATGGGAAATAGTGTATTATAGATTTGTAAAAATATAGTAGTTTATCCATTTAATTATGTTTATACTATCGACGACGGTACAAAACATAAAATATGGCTAGCTATTGAGTTATAAAATCTATATTATCACTTACTTATGATCCGTAATAAGTATTCAATGCGAAGGTTACATAATAACTCGCATAAAATGAAATCTAAGAGCTTTAAATAGTGAAAAAATATTAAATAATATAATATATACTTCAGAAGCTCAATATTGTATAAGCTATTCATAGCTTACTTATTTTATCATTCATGTATACTTACAAATTACTCTTTTCATAATTTTAGAAACATAGCCTATATTAATTATACCAACCTAGTACAGTAATCCAAGACCAAAATAATTTGAGTAAAATTTTATATATAATTCTGATAATTGAATAGAATAGGTATATATATATATATATTCTATGACAATAAACTGAATATAGCCACTTGTTTTTGTTTTGTAAAAACTTAATTTTGATTATTTCCTCGCAGCATAGATTAATTATTTTGGTATTGGATTCTGGTATACTTATACATAAAATATTTTATGATATGTTGGTATAATTTTGACATCTTCATAAAATTGTTTTGATAAAAAAACATTATATATTACGAACTTACATGTCCAGATCCAGGCCAAGCAGAAGTATACTAGACGTGGATAGTAGGTACACACCAGCCAAGAGCGAGTCGGTACACTTTCACGCAGAGTTCCGTACACGTATACCTATTTCTTTGTCCTCTCGGTTAACGGTGGTGAGCAATCTGCGATCCCCAAGCCGCCTGCCAAGCGTGAGGAGTATGGCAAACGCCTCCCTATTAAGGGGGGCCTTCGTCCAACAGTGGACGTTTTCTGACTGTTGATGCCTGCTTCTATTACGAGTAGGTATTAATTTATGAAAAACTGCGTTTTCTATCATTCTGTTCAGATTCCATCGGACAAGTACAACCCACGGTTGGTAGTTTGTATTATTTGTTGTTTTACATTAGATTTTGCATTGTAACAATAACAATTAATAATTAATAAACAAGTTTGACGCTTGTGTGCATTTCCATATTTTTTTTATAGAGTCATCCTAAAAAGCGTTCATGAGCCCGTTACTTGTTTATATTATGTAATAATAATAAATTATATTCTGTGAAAGTTTTAACAAGTAACCTAATACGTTTCTAAAGCTAGAGCTCTTTAATGGTCGGACAAATGGTCGTAGGCTTCGTAACCCGTAGATATCCTATAGCTGCGGAGTCCTGTGTTTTCGTATTATTGTGCTTATTTTGCGATAAATATACGGAGTGTTTTGGGTGAATGTATCTTGTCAAGCAAGGGTGCTCATCTACCCATCAACCAAGAACAAGTTTTAGTAAAAACTTACCAAAATAAGAGACCTCAAAATTGAGTCCTTACACATAACGACGGCACGTGATCCGTTTTCTATGGGACTCAATTTATTTTCTCGATGGCAAACTTGTGTTTAGAGTTGTCCAAGTTGATGGATAGATCAACACACTTAATTATGCCTGTATGAAACACGTTGTAAGGGATAGCAAAAGCATTAAAACTAAAGTACTAACAAGTATTCAAACGACAGAATTATCTTGAAACATGTTCGACTGATCGTATATACCTACTCTTTTATTAATTTCTTTGTGTAAATTGTTTTTCCAGGCCATTCTTAAAGTTCACAATCATCACATATAAAATAGAATACAAATTATTAACCACAAAAATATTTCTGTCACAGTCAGCTATACCTAACACTATGGAGTATTTATTTAAAATAATTATAATGGTAATCTATGTTGTAAACAAAATGACGAATTTTTACACTCACACTAGATAAATAAGATTATGTATGTCTAGATAATTATACGTGTACATATGACTGCACAATACAACCAAAATAGCTAATCCATTACAAAGTTCTATTGAAGTATATATTTAACAGAAATAATAAGAAACCATTTAACGTTATTATGTAGATACTATTATAAAACAAAAAGTTTATAACTGCCAACATATTTGCGTAAATGCGTAGAAATGGAGTATTTTGGCTTATTATTAATAAATTTGTCGTAGACATTTGAAATGGGACTTCAATAATAAAACCTTAGCATTGCTTTTGACGATACGAGTAATACGATAATACGATAATTCTCGTATATTGCATTGGATATAATAATTACATAAATATTATATTAATTAATGTTGAGGAAGTATTTCGTATTGTAAATATAATCGCTATAAATATATAAAGCTATTAGAATATAATTATGTTATCAAAAGAATCAGTGAGATTAAAATAATTATATTAGATTAGTAATTATTTAGTAAACCCGATAACACGACTGGGTATTTAATATTTTCTATGGAAAAGTGAATCTCAGTAAGAAAATATTAAATGTACAGAGAATGCGCGAATATGCATTTTCACTAGTGGTTTACGAAAAATTAGAAGATAATAACAAAGTAGTGAATATAGGACTATAAAATAATTATGCACAACCATTATAATATTTTAAAATCGGTATAATTCTTCGTTTTTTTACATAAATAAAAAAATGCTACTTTTATAATTAACCTCATAAGTATTTAGGTTTCATTATTTAAGTTCTCATGTTAAATAAAATGAAACTGCACAGCGAATTCAATAATTAGGTACTAAAATTAGTACATGTTTAAAAATATATAAACTTAAGACAATATACTCAAACATAAAAAATGTTATACAAAAACATTGGCCCATATAATGTACTACACGTACTCAGCGACGGTGATAATCATTGTCACTGCTGTACTAGAATATTGCGCGTTTACACTATATTCCAGACCTATGTGAGAACTAGCGTTATCGCCACTCTTCTCTCTGTCATTGACTTGGTGCTCACTGAGATAACGAGTCGGGTATTTTACCGTGTAACACAGTAACATATCAGTGGTGTGTACTTAGGTATTATGAACTACGACGCACTCTGGTACAAATATTACACAATATAAGCATTTTGCTCTTAAAATTGAATGAGTGAAAGGCGATAAACCCAACTAGTTGAAACTTAGTATTGAAGAGCGCTGTTATATCCAGTAAATAGGTAGTGCATAATATTACGATGTATTTAAACAAATTTTACGTTTTTTTTTCATCAAAATCATATGATTTTTAAACAGATTGGACGCAAATTTCCTGCAAAGTTTTACCATATTCTGTAATCTTGAGATGTTTAGTAAGCTGTGTGTTATTTATGATTATTCATTTTCATTACATATAAGTCCGAGAGACGATAAATTAATTTTGGATTGGTGTTGTGAAGTATTGAAACATATCAATGCAGTTGGAATAAGGATATAATTACCTACAATAATACAAGATCAAAAGCTGATATACATATGGCGCGTTTTTTTTCTAACTGTATATTATTTATTTACTAATACCTACCTATTTATTTAACTACGTTTTAGGTATATATCTACTAAATTCTCTACGGAAGCGACAAAAGCCATTGACCCGCAAATAACGCATTTTTTTACTGTTTGAAACTTATTGATGTTTAGGTATTTGCTTAAATAGTTACTTTCATATATTAAGCTCTATTATTGAGACCTCTGAAGCTGTCAAAATTTCAACATAGGTACGTGATAGGTATGTTTGGTGTTTGATAAAAATATTATTCACTTAAATTTGTTCTGTACAAATTTAGGTGTTTTAAAACATTGTGAAAATTGTGTCGTAATATATTTGATCTTGTATTATATAATTTTATTATTTGTTTATTAGGTACTCCACACACAGGGAGATATTGTTTAAAACTTGGCTTAGCGATGGTTTCAAAACTATACTCTGTACCTATTCTATAAGTATTGTTTTATACTTACGGGGTGTAAATATAAATAAAATTAATATTGGGTGGTAATTTTTACAAAGCGCCATCTAACCATTTAAACTAAGCAAAGCTTTTTATACCTACTACTTAATTATATTTATGTTGTCACATTGTTACATCAAACCGAACAACTTAAAAAAAACAAGTTTGATAAATTCGAGCTGAAAAATTGAGTCCCTATACAATATTATATTCCCATCACTGGTAATTTTATACATCAGGGACTCAATTTTTTCGTCAGAATACGCCTGTCTCTCTCGGCTCACAATATATTCGGAATTAAATGCTTTGTTTTTAGCCAAGTTTCAAATACTTCCTTTTGTGGAGGACGGGAGTGAGAATTTATTTTATATTTTTATGACAAGCTAGTTTAAGTCATGTCAGAGGCTTCGTGCGGCGTACTATCTGTCTGACTATAAGGCTGGCAGCCTATAAACTTACTTTTTTATCACAAAAATAATCGCGCGAATGTTTCATACTTACATATGTACGGCAATTAAATGAATTTATCATAGATTATGATATACCTATTCTCCATGTGACCAAATTTGTTACCACAACAGATCTAAAGTGCGTTTTTCCACGCGACGACACATGACACCGTAAATAAGGTGACGATACCGAGCGCCATACATTTCTATTTAATTGTATGGCGCTCGGTATCGTCCTCTTAATTTACGGTGTCGTGTCTTTTTCGTGGAAAAAAGCACTACGGTACGTTTTGTTGCTATTTAATGTTTAAAGACGAATCAACAGTGTTCTGACACTTAAAAGTACCCCAAGCTGCACTGTGAGCATCGCTTGCCATCGATAAAACAGCTTGCTTGTCTCGTCAATACATATTTAAAAACAGAGTTCAGACATCCTGCAGCGCGAGTACCGTTCTATGTCGCTAAATTTGACGTATCGGTATAGCAGATTTATTTAGACGAATTTGAGTTTACCGATTTTTATCAAATTTTACCGATTAAAATGTTAAATATATAACGCAGCGCAAATATATAAGCGGTACTCGCGTTGCAGTTTTGGACATTTTCCTTTTAGAAAATAATTCCGTATAAAGCGCAGTAGTTGTAACAACTCAGGCTTATGTACACAAATCAGTCGCCCTTACAATTTTTTAAAATTCTTGATAAGCTTGCGTTTGACCACATCCTGAGATTAGAGATAAGTATTAAAATAAATAGAAAATCCAGCGCGTCCGTTTCTCAGTAACGGCTATAATATGTATAGCCGTAGCCGTTTTTATTCAGATAGCACAAGCGAGTGATTTGTGCACAAGCTTACGCGCAATTTCGGTACTCCCTAGTTGTTGTCTATACTTATGAAACAGAATAGTAGTTATATAGATACAAGTACATATATAGATACTTATTACCACGCTACCTTTCGAAGAGGGCAGAAATGTTTATTTATTGTAAATAGGTACTTATTACAACGCGCGCAACGTGAGTGAGTGTGTGAACAAGTGACTAAATTTTGAATTTTTTTTGTCAAGCGAGAACGTAATAAGTTCACCTACACTATAAGGGTGCGTTTCCACCTGAGATGTGTGAGGTAGCTAAGCGGTGCACGTGGAAAAAAACTATCAATAGGGCAGCTCTGCTTTCCTAGCCTCGTGATCTTATTGGTGGATTTTATCTCGCACACCGCTTGGCTACTTGCTACTTCGCAAATATCTCGTAAAAATGTATATCTGTCTTGTTTTGCACGACGACAAAGACTTGTAAGTAGTAGGTATAGTACCTATGTCGATGTATGGGTTTCGGTCACACAGGACACAGTGCTACGAGTATAAAGGTATAGTCGCAGTCAAATTGTAGAATTCACAATGGTTAGCCACTCTAAAAAACGGAGCCGTTTTGTATTTTGCCGGATCAACTTTGGCTCGATTGTCGTTGCAATACGGCCCACCACGTTTATTGTAGTAAAGTGTTACCATTTTATAAAATGGTGTCAATTCTGTTGCACTGCTCACTAAACTAAACTAATCTGACAGGACTAAAATTATACGCGTCTCATTTCATTATGTTAGAAAAGGATGTCAACAGGTTTCGTCCTGTCAAATTAAATTTAGTTTAGTGAGCTGTGCAACAGAATCGACACCAATGTCTAGCTGTTATGTAATACGGCAGATTCTACAATTCAGCTGCGACATTATAGTTATCGCGGTTCGTCGTAGGGGTCACAACATGCGATCAGTGCAATAGAGTGGCGGTATACAGTAATCATTATCAGACCGAATGTAAATATTTATATATATACTAAACTGAATCACCTTCACATTGGCTTAATCTGTGATATCTAGTAGAGAAATTGGCACAAATTCGCTTTTATTTCAAACTATAACAAAAATAGGACTCGTCGAAGAGATTCAAATTCTTTATCACTCTAAAAAGAAAGTGCGTTTTAAGTTAAGTTATTCTTTATCCGATATATAAACCATCTTATATGACTGTATGGTGTAAATAATTCATATTGTTTGTATGATATTAATTGTAATGCCGGTTGATATTTCTTTTACATAAAATAACCATTTAAATCGTAGTTTTTTTTGTAAGGTGCTTTTAAAACCAGATGGAAAGGATGTCTGATCAAATGCTAAAGTCATGTTTTTTTAAGCAAATCTTTTAAGGCTTGGGTCTCGTTGTCAGCTCTCTCTCTGTCTATCTTACTTGCACATAATTATTATAATTTTTGTGTTAAGATCCAGATGGATTTAATAAAAAAATAAAAAAAACTCAGCTCGACAAGCTCCAAAAACATATTACGCAATCTCAAAGTAAAACAGGTATTATATATCCCAAGTGATATAAAGTTATATGGTATGAAAACTGGAGTGAGTATATTCACCACTAGGATAAAGGCTTTCTTCGCCTTGGGCGGCCTGATCTCCTCACTTTACCTGGAGGACTGTACAATATAACTCCCTCGCTTCTTTCGGGAGTTACCGAAATTTAAACTCAGTTCCTTTTTACGCTGCCCAATATGCCGCCCGAGGCGTAAGACGCTGATTTATTCCCTTGGTGCATAATCTACTATTACGTGCCAGCAGGATTAAAGTAACGTCTTACGCCACGGGCGGCATATTGGGCAGCGTAAAGAGGAACTGAGTTTAAATTTCGGTAACTCCCGAATGAAGCGACGCTACGCGGAGCGAAAGGAACCACTTCCTCCCCGCAGCGGCACGTAAAATTTATACATACCACGGGAGCAAGTAAAGAAGCGTCATTTCTAATCATCTCATATACATGAGATGTGAGGCATTCTTACTTTTGTCCCTAGGTGAGTAATATACTTACCTACTATTAAATTTATTCAAAGCGTCTTTCAATATGAATCAGTTTCTTCTAAATAAGCATGCTCCATCGTAGACTCTATCTTCACAACATCAGGAGATTATATTTTGTTTTGATAAGTATTTCCTTGGCGTGGAGATGATGGTCCCGATGGTCTCCGATGGGAGAGGGCCTTCGACCAGCAGTGGACGTCTACTGGCTGATGGGGATTTTGTTCGAATTATTCTTTCGGTATCATTTATTTTTATGTTAGACAGAGAGAACGCTATCACTAGATGTACCGTCACTTTTCCGTGCACCATACAACATATCCTAACACTTGCCTTGCGGGAAAGGGACAAAGCATCCTTATCAATTCCATCAAAACGTTTAAGCGCTTTTATATTATTTTTTTCAGTATTTAATTATATTCCAACGTCAGTCATCTACCCTATTGTACCGAATAATACAGTAATATTATTGTAAGCTTACGTCATACTGTACTTATACATTATATTTAGGTGAGATCCTTCACAATAAAAATGAAGACTTCAATAATTTGTTGTTTCATTTTGATGTCCTTTAAATTACATGAAACATTTTTTTTATCACTTTTTGTATGTAATATCTCATTAATATCCTTTCTCTATACCAAGCAGCCCGCTTATAGTTTTTATGCGATAGCTTGGCACTGTAAACCGCCGGATCGCCAACGACTATGGTCACAATTTTTTTTTTTTTGAGAGCGTAATCGTTTTCGTACAGGGCCAGCTATTACGATGGGTATGAAAATAAAATGATGGTGACTCTTCAGTTCGCCTATGTCTGCAGAATAAAAAGGGACGCACGTATGCACATCACTTCGCCTGTTCCGCTGACATAGGTGAAGTGTTTAGCCGGCTTATCTTACCTAAGTTTATTTTCGTGGAGATGCTAATGTTAATTTACCTTATCTTTAGCCGGTAACTAGTGTAGCCCATCTTGTCTGAATATGAACAAGTAAATTAATAAGCGAAGATTGAAAAAAAATAACAAAAACAAAACAAAACTAGTTTTGACTGAACAGGTAGGTCTAAAGTAGGTTTGCTTGAACAGGTGGGTCAAAAGTAGTTTTGACTGAACAGGTAGGTCTAAAGTAGGTTTGCTTGAACAGGTGGGTCAAAAGTAGTTTTGACTGAACAGGTTGGTCAAAAGTAGTTTTGCTTGAACAGGTTGGTCAAAAGTAGTTTTGACTGAACAGGTTGGCCAAAGTAGTTTTGCTTGAACAGGTTGGTCAACAGTAGTTTTGCTTGAACAGGTTGGTCAAAAGTAGTTTTGCTTGAACAGGTTGGTCAAAAGTAGTTTTGCTTGAACAGGTTGGTCAAAAGTAGTTTTGCTTGAACAGGCTGGTCAAAAGTAGTTTTGCTTGAACAGGTTGGTCTAAAGTAAAGTTTTGACTGAAATTACAGTATTAAGTAGTGCATAGAGATTGCACACTACTATTTCAAGTCCGCCTACTACATAGAACTCGGTAGGTTCCTTAGGTTGACAGTGACCATCCAACAAAATAACCGCAAATTTGTAGTCAAAAACACTATTAACCAATAATTTTCAGACAAAACTACTTTCGACTGTTTTTTTCAGTCAAAAGTACTTTCGACTGGTTAAGAGTTTTGACTGCAACATAAACATCAATGTCATTTATAACCTCCCCTCGAAAATAAACCTAAGTTTAGGTCAAACGTAGGTATTACATAAATAATAATTATCTGTGGGCCATACGCAAACCTATTCTGAATAATGTAATAAGTATACCATAGTATACTTAAAAAAACAATCGACTTCAATTTCTACCTGGGTGAAGTCTTAATTTTTCCAGTTATGTTGAATTAAAAACCAAACTACCTACCTACTGAACCGATTTCGATAAAATGTTTAACGGACCACCAATGAAATGAAATGAAATTTATTAGACATCAACAAACGTTACATAATCAGATATGTTAAACAGTATAGTTTGTTCCGTAAGAGGCAGTCCATGAGGAGAAACATTGTTACCCACGCTAGGAATAAACCTGTGTTATGAACCCTATCAAACCAAAAAATAATCATCAAAATTAATTTATAAATAGCGGACATATCGCGTAACAAACATACATACACAAAAAAACAGTAGAATTGAGAACCTCCTTTTTTGAAGTCGGTAGAAAAATAGTCGTAAAAGCACAGGGAAAACACCAGCGCATTTTTTTAATATAAAAAACGTCAATAGAGTTAGATCGATTTATTTAACTTACAATACACAATACAAAACTTGCAAGAAATGCATACACTTAATAAATAAATAAGCTTTTCAACATAAGGTTATGTTTTTAAATAATAAATTCTTATTTAATACCTTTTGTAGTTTTTTTGGAGAAACTTAGAGTCACGCAACGGGCAATGGAGAGAGCTATGCTCGGAGTTACTTTGCGCGATAGAATCCGGAACGAGGATATTCGCCAAAGAACCAAAGTCACCGACATAGCTCGCAAGGTTTGCAAGTTGAAGTGGCTGTGGGCAGGACACGTCGCTCGAAGAACTGACAGCCGATGGGGAAGGAAGGTTCTTGAGTGGCGACCGCGAACCGGAAGACGCAGCGTAGGAAGGCCTCCCACTATATATATATATATAGGTGGACCGACGACATTGTAAAAGTCGCGGGCAACCGGTGGATGCAAATGGCAGGTTGTCGTACAGTGTGGCGGTCTAAGGGGGAGGCCTTCGTTTAGCAGTGGACGTCTCCGGGCTGATGATGACCATGGTAACCTTTGTTTTCATTATGCAGGAATAAATAAGATGAGTGTTAAGCTACATAGTACGTTGCTAGGTACTGGCTACACGAAGTAGGCCGCGAGTTGCGCCATCTTGTCCTTCGGCTGCTTGTTGCGGTTCTTGGGCGGGCGCGCGCGCGGGCCGCGGCTGCGGGCCATCGGCGCACGAGACGCCACCGCGCGGTGCTTCTCCACCTGATAACGTTACACGATATTAAGGCAATATGTTCAACGTCCCTACTAGCTTCAGCAGTGGGTAAGCCAAGCATTAAAAAAGGGGGATGAGGTGAAAAAAGATGGGTAATCGATACTTGACAGCCTGATAGCTCAGTTGGTAGCATGTCTGCCTTCAGAGCTGTAGGGCGTGGGTTCGATCCCCACCCAGGACAAAAATGTATGTGACGTACATCGATGTTTGTTCTGTGTCTGGGTGTAGTATGTACTATAAGTATGTATTTACGAAAAAAATATATATATAAGTATTCTATCAGCTATCTGGTTTCCATAATACAAGCTTTGCTTAGTATGGTGCTAGATGGCGCTGTGGTAATAAATGTCCCCCAATATTTATTATTATTATTACTTGACGTGGAACTGGCGGAACACAGAGAAGAATAGCGTCTTTTAATTTCGGAAGCCACGAGACACTTCGGCTCGCTGCACCAGAAAAGTACAAAGACCCAACGAAAATTTTATTTGATTCAAACAACTGTAGGTAAACTCATAACGCCGCTGGTCCGACCCTTGCAATATGAACCTAATTACCAGAACACTAAAGGCGGGTTCGCAGTAAAGGCAGGCCGTCATCTCGGTGAGGGCGGCCGGCAGCCGTGTCTTCTCCCCCTTGTACTCCACGGTGACCTGCTGCGCGCCGCTCGCGGGACACTGCTGGTCCGACCCTTGCAATATGAACCTAATTACCAGAACACTAAAGGCGGGTTCGCAGTAAAGGCAGGCCGTCATCTCGGTGAGGGCGGCCGGCAGCCGTGTCTTCTCCCCCTTGTACTCCACGGTGACCTGCTGCGCGCCGCACGCGGGACACTGCTGGTCCGACCCTTGCAATATGAACCTAATTACCAGAACACTAAAGGCGGGTTCGCAGTAAAGGCAGGCCGTCATCTCGGTGAGGGCGGCCGGCAGCCGTGTCTTCTCCCCCTTGTACTCCACGGTGACCTGCTGCGCGCCGCACGCGGGACACTGCTGGTCCGACACTTGCACACGACACGCGTCCTCGAATATGTTGATGATGACGTCACACCTGCAACGGACCCAAGATAAAGGATGCGTTTCCACCGAAACGGAGACGTGCAAGAATCGACCAATCACAGAAGATGAAACATATTTTTTTTTGGATTGGTCGATCGTTGCACGTCTCACCTCCGCTCCGCCCTATGCGATGAAAACGCACCTAAAGGTTTAAAAAAATGTTTTTTATTTATTTTCCAACGTACAGATGTATGAGTTGTTGCATTTTTCTAATTAAGTATTTGCTTTTTTGCATGAATGTTGGCAAGTAATATTAACTTTCTCTTGATGCAACTACAATTCTGCAGGTGTGCAATTCAGCTTCTGTTATGGGCAGTGGTGATGCTTACCACCAGGCGAACGTCTCGCTAGTCTCATAACTCCACTGCATAAAAAAACCTAGAATTGTAATAAAACTTGACACTGGCAGAATGTTCAAAGCGCGATGCCAAAACCCGAGTAAAGCAAAGTTGATACCGGTTGCAGGCCAGCTTCCACTTGGGCGCGATGGAGGGGTCCAGCACGAGCACGCCCGCCTCGCACTCCACGCAGCCCGACACGCCGGTCGAGTTGACGCCGTACGCGCACGTCGGGTGCGTGCACGAGTTGCACCCGAACCCTTTCTTCATGTCCCTGAACATCATACATTCACCGTATTATGCATAAAAGACTAAAACAAATGAACCTATTTTAGTTAAAGAGTGTTTCGTAAATTTCTTTCGAATAACGAATTGAGTTAGAAAATAGAAAATGTTACCGTAATAAACACTAATTCAATTATTAACCGGCATCATGCCATCAACGAGATTGTAAGGGCTCTCGTTTTGGCAGACATCCCGTGCGTGCTTGAACCTCCCGGCCTTTCGCGCTCTGACGGTAAGCAGCCGGATGGACTGACGCTGATACCATGGCAGAAAGGGCGTGCCCTCATCTGGGACACCACGTGCGTGAGCACTTCCGCGGCTTGCCATCTGCCGGCCACCCAGCGGGCTGCCGGCGGGGGTGCGGAGGCAGCCGCGTTAGGCAAACACCACAAATATGCTGTCTTGGAATCAGCGTATGAGTTCGTGCCGTTTGCTGTGGAGGTGGGTCTGGACCTGGGTCGGCGTTTGCGGGATAGGTGACGAGACCCGCGGTCCGGGGAGTGGGCATTAAATTTCCCTCACAATACAGCGGGGGAACGCGGCTAGCTTAATGGGCACGTTTGGGCGAGGAACTATAATTTGACGGAATCTTTTTAGACTATTAACCTACTTTGGATATTGATAGATTGTCCATTGTGTCTTCAATAGATAATATAGAGTGGTGCAAAGACATGGAAGTGGCGCGACTAAAAGCTAATATATTTTCTATTCTAATCATTTCTTCGGACTCCTCCCTTACATTTTCATTTAAGACAATAAATAATTGCGTAATAAAATACAATCTAACAGCCTTACCTAAAATAATCTCGATTCTCTTAGTCACTGCTTAAACTTCTCTGTCTTGTTCTTGCATGTTACACTTCACGTCAGAGAGAAGATGGCAGAGCATCTTAAGTAAACTTAAAAAAACTTTTCAACCGTTAGTCACTTAACGGTTGAAAAGTTTTTTTAAGTAAGACTGTAAGTGTACGAGTAACTTATGAGTAAGATTATTTAAAAGCTGCATTTGTGGATTAGAGTACTTGTTATATGAAGCCATATGTGCATTAACCTTATCTGCAATAGATAATTCGACCTAACTAAAAACACCGAAACTTCAGTGCAAATTTAAATTTACAATAAGAAAATAGGCTATTATTTAGAATTTTAGCTAAGAACGTTCTCGATCAAAAATCCTTACAAAGAAAAAAATCATTCAATATCAGTTCATCCGGGAGCTTCCATGACACAGACAGATACAAATTCGAATAACGTCAAACTTTTCGTCAAACAGACGTCGTTTGCGTGAGGGGTAAGCCTGTTATAGCCACTCCAGAGAGAGAGAGCTAGATCCTCCAAGATATATCCTTTGTGAGTGATGATTGATGGACCTGGGTATGTCCTAAAACTGCATCCAGAACCACCGGAGGACGGGGCAGCAGCGTCCTCTCAGTTAACAGTGGTAACCATTCTGCGATCCCCAAGCCGCCTGCCAAGCGTGGGGATTATGGCAACACCTCCCTTTAAGGGAGAGGCCTTCGTCCAGCAGTGGACGTCTTCCGGCTGTTGATGTGAGTGATGATTTGCGCAAAAAACAACCAACATGTTGGCCACCTGCTTGTGTCTAAATAACTACCTAACTACTACCGCCTAACTTTTCGTCGTCGTCAGCCGTAAGAGCCCGTTCCCACTTGTCGGGTGTCGGATCCGATTATTTATCGGGTGTCGGCGTCTTTGTTCACATACACGATTAATAATCGGTTGTCGGCCACGGTCGAAGCTAGTGCCAATTTTAATCAGTCTACGCGAAGCGATTTGCACGATGGACGTCGACGAAGCTCTTGTTGTGATGTATTATTATTTAAGAAGAAAACGAGAAAAGACAGCAAAGAAAAGAAAATATTGGGTGCACCCAATCCTGAAAGAAAGATTTAGTTTGGGAACATTTCAGAATTTAATAACAGAATTGAGGAGTGACGAAATTAAGTTTTTCAATTATTTTAGAATGTCGATAACTACATTCAACCATCTATTGGCTCAAATATCAGTGAGCATAAACTACCAAAATACAAGATTTAGAGACTGCATTTGTACTGAAGAAAGGTTGGCGATATTTCTAAGGTAATATAATTATATATACCTACCTACCTATTCATTTGTATAAAGGAAGAGATAAAACAGTCACTTTTAGTTCACATAAGTATATTTATTGAGAGAAATAACTTTAATTTTTTTAATAATTTCGTAAACAAATTAGTGTAGTTAGGTAGTTAAATATTAGTAAAATCTAAGTCCGAATCTTGAGTAATACTTGAATGTTGTGACATAGTAGGTGATGTTGGTTCAACGAGTTGGCGTGTCGAATATCCATATCCACTTGAAGGGAAGATATTCTGGTTTTGTGACGAATATACAGATTGTTGCACGTGATTTCTCGACTGTGAAAGCCAACCATAGTTTGATGAGTATAAACGACTTTCACGCTGCTTTTTAATGTTTTGAATCAGTGACAGCACGCCTGATTGAAACTCTAAAGTTTCATTATCGTCAAAAGACGCGATGTTTGGCAAGACACCTTTAAAAAAAGAGAGCATTGGATGTTCGTTACTTCTGTCTGACTGTAGCCTGCTATCTAAAAACTGGCTCATTTTGTCATCGAGGGTTTTGGGCTTTTTGGAAGTGCTTGGTAATAGCAGCTCTGAATTTATATCTGTTGAATTGGCCGCTGATGCTTCTGGCGATGTATCTGTTGGACGCTTCTTGACAGAATCATGAGTGCGATTAGGCTCAGCCACTTTTTGCAAAAAACTCATCTGTTCTTTATATATATATATGGCTTTGAAAGCTTAGCCCCTGCTCCAGATTTTTTGACTTCATTTTTATTTGATTGAGTCCAGGCATCTCGTAGATTCGACCACTTTGTAGATACTAGTTTACCTGCAATTACAATAGGTATAGGTACATATAGAAATGTTAATTATCTTACCTAATTTATTATTTTACAGATATTGCGCATCGGGTTGTTCCTTCAGAGAATTGCACTACAGTTACAGAGTTGGTGTATCAACTATTAGTAAAATCTGCAAAGAAATTAGTTCCACTATCTGGGATGTATTAAGAGACGAGTTCATGAAAATTCCTGATAATGAGAGTAAATGGTTGGAAATTGCAAAAAGTTTTGATATGAAAGCCAACTTTCCGCACTGTCTTGGAGCAGTTGATGGTAAGCACATAAGAGTGGTGAAACCAAATAATAGTGGCTCGATGTATTTTAATTACAAAGATTATTTTTCATTTGTTTTACTAGCCGTTGTTGATTCAGAATATCGTTTTATTTTTATAAGTGTTGGCTCGTATGGAAAAGAATGCGATTCTTCAATATTCAAGGAGTCGACCATGTGGAAGAAACTGAATGATGGCAGTTTAAATATACCAAAACCAAGGCCTCTACATGCAACACTTCAAAATGATATGCCTTATGTTCTCGTGGGCGATGAGGCTTTCCCTCTGTCAACAAATTTGTTAAGACCTTTTCGAGGCACTCATTTGGACTACAAGAAAAAAATATTTAACTATCGTTTAAGTCGGGCAAGAAGGTACGTTGAATGCGCATTCGGCATTTTAGCCAATAAATGGAGAATATTACATCGACCACTAGATGTCCACCCAGACACGGCTATCGAAATTGTAAAAGCGTGTACAGTATTACTCAATTTTGTAAGAGAAAAGGACGGTCTGAACTTTGAAGATATTCACTATGCGGCAGAAAATCCGATGCAAGAACATGTACAACTGCAAAACTGTAATCCACGTGGTGGTCCTATTGCCAATGATATACGGTCTGAATTTGCAAACTACTTCGTTTCAACAATAGGCTCGGTGCCTTGGCAACCAGTAACGCGAACGAACGAATACGTAACGAATTTTACGTATATAGTACCTACCTATATTATTAAATAAATAACTTCAAACACTTACCACATGATTGTCTTTCTTTTTCGTCCAAATTGTCAAACTCAGGTATGAGTACGCAGCAAACTTCCCGCCAAGCAGCTATTTTCAGATGCTTATCTTTATAATCATTTAGAGTTTTGTCCCAAAGGACACCTCTTTCCTGAACTAGCGTAATCAATTGTTCTGGGTCGATATTTCTTTCCATTACTACCTACGAATCACCAAACGTGCGTACAATAAAAACACAACAACTCTGCTTGCGCGCCGCGAAGTGTTTGTGTGCGCGATCGCAGCGACGACGTACGCACGAACGGAATGAGGGGAAGCGGGGAGAGGGTTATCGGCCCCGACATCCGACAAATATGAACAGCGCCATTCTTAATCATATGCGAGCGAGATCCGACATGATTTTTTTCCGGGCGTAGAGGGCTGGCAAAATACCCGACATTTCTTGTCGGAGCCGAGACAAAATCGGTTTCCGATAAGTGTGAATAGCTTCATATATAATGTTCTGCCACTACAGCCTCCGATTAATAAACGGATCCGACACCCGACAAGTGGGAACCAGCTGTAAGACGTCCACTGCTGGACGAACGCCTCCCAATAGAGGGGTGTTGCCATAATCACCACGCTTGACAGGCGGCTTGGGGATCGCAGAATGGTCACCACCGTTAACTAAGAGGACGCTGCTGCCCGTCTTCCGGTGGGTCTGGTTGCAGTTTAAGGACATACCCAGGTCTAGGTTGAATATAAGTAATTATACTTAATTATGAAGTGTTTCCACACTTTTATATTTCTTTGTTTCAACACTTTACTTGATTAGCAAAAAACAGCTTCAGAATGATGACAGGTAAGGCAGAGAGTTCTGAGTAGCAAACCAGTTGGGATGGAAACCCAGAGATTGGTCGTATGCAGGTTCAAGTCCTGCCACAGGTCATAATTTTTCTTACTGTTAATGCATTAATAGTTTTTTTTATTATTATTAATAGGCTTGCGTTTGACTGCCAACTCGTCTGATGTTAAACGAAGATGCAGTCTACGATGGAGTACGCTTGCCTAGAAGAAACCGATTCACTCTCGACTTCAAGACACCCAGATTATAATTATCGGGAAACACCCACTCAGGCTGGACCTGGGTATGTCCTAAAACTGCATCACCGGAGGACGGGCAGCAGCGTCCTCTTTGTTAACGGTGGTAACGCTCTGCGTTCCCCAAGCCGCCTGCCAAGCGTAGGGCTTATGGTAACCCCAGGGAGAGGCTTTCGTCCAGCAGTGGACGTTTTCTGGCTGATAATGAATGGGGTAAAGGCAGCGCATTTTACTGTTTAGCAGTTCGAATAAAGAAAGTGGAATCAAACAGTTTCGTACGTGTTTTTGGTATATCAACCATAAAACGGTGTTGCTTTTTCGAGATCCTAGCCGTCCGATAAAAAAATGCGCTGGAAGAAATAAGATCATGCAGATCCGAAGTACACTCGCCGAAATGTATCCGATAAAACACGGATAGGCTAGCTACTGGACCTGGGTATGTCCTTAAACTGCAACCAGACCCCCAGACAGAAGACGGGCCGCAGCGTCCTCTCCGTTAACGGTGGTGAGCATTCTGCGATCCCCAAGCTGCCTGCCAAACGTGGGGATTATGGCAACACCCCTCTATAAAGGGGGAGGCCTTCGTCCAGCAGTGGACGTTTTATGGCTGACGACGAGGCTAGCTACTTTTCGAGATACAAACTTACATACGTTAAACTTATAATCTGGTTGTCTCCAAGCGAGTGAACCAGTTTGCTCTAAGCAAGCGTGCTCCATCGTGGAATACATCTATATACGCTTGACATCAGACGTGATGGTGGTCAAACGCAAGCACATTAAAACATACAAAAAAAAACAGAAGTTTTCATCAGGGGTTTTCTGTGCCCACTCTAGTTCTACTAGTTGTTCCATTGATAGAACTAGTTGGACTTTTTTATGAACAGAAAACCAACTAGTGGATGTGTTTGTTTTTGTGTGGAACAAGAGTTTACCTGAAAGGCGGATGGTTGTAGCAGTACGGGCAGAGTGGGAAGCTTTTGCCCTTGTTCCCCGTAGACCAGGAGAGCAGCTCGAACTCGTCCAAGGGACACTTGAGCTCGCGGTAGATGCGCACGGTGCCGTGCTGCGGGAGGCCGTACGTGTCGTCGCAGTGCGAGCAGTGCAGGCGGGCGGGCTTCGCCTGGAAATATACACATTATCAACCGACGTCAAAAGGAGAGGTTCTCGATGGGGATGCCACTGTCAATTAGTTCTGCCTAGTGGGCGCCAAATGATTATATTATACTCAATTTCTATGTAGATTGAGTATAATATACTCATACACAATATTATTTCTCATACACATTATTAACCGACTTCAAAAGGTGAGGTTCTCAATTCCGAACTGGGAATTGAGAACTAATTGACAGTGGCCATCCTCCCCATTGACATTTGGCGCCCTCTAGGCGGAATTGAGAAATAATTGACAGTAGCCATCCTCCCCATTGACATTTGGCGCCCTCTAAGCGGAATTGAGAACTAATTGACAGTGGCCATCCTCCCCATTGACATTTGGCACCCTCTGGCGGAATTGAGAACTAATTGACAGTGGCCATCCTCCCCATTGACATTTGGCACCCTCTGGCGGAATTGAGAACTAATTGACAGTGGCCATCCTCCCCATTGACATTTGGCACCCTCTGGCGGAATTGAGAACTAATTGACAGTGGCCGTCTTCCCCATTGACATTTGGCGCCCTCTAGGCGGAATTGAGAACTAATTGACAGTGGCCACCCTCTCCATTGACATTTGGCGCCCTCTAGGCAAAATTGAGAACTAATTGACAGTGGCCATCTTCCCCATTGACATTTGGCGCCCTCTAGGCGGAATTGAGAACTAGTTGACAGTGGCCATCCTCCCCATTGACATTTGGCGCCCTCTAGGCGGAATTGAGAACTAATTGACAGTGGCCATCCTCCCCATTGACATTTAGCGCCCTCTAGGCGGAACTAATTGACAGTGGCCATCCTCCCCATTGACATTTGGCGCCCTCTAGGCGGAATTGAGAACTAATTGACAGTGGCCATCCTCCCCATTGACATTTAGCGCCCTCTAGGCGGAACTAATTGACAGTGGCCATCCTCCCCATTGACATTTGGCGCCCTCTAGGCGGAATTGAGAACTAATTGACAGTGGCCATCCTCCCCATTGACATTTAGCGCCCTCTAGGCGGAACTAATTGACAGTGGCCATCCTCCCCATTGACATTTGGCGCCCTCTAGGCGGAATTGAGAACTAATTGACAGTGGCCATCCTCCCCATTGACATTTAGCGCCCTCTAGGCGGAACTAATTGACAGTGACCATCCTCCCCATTGGGAACCAATCGTTGTTTTCACTAATTCTATAATAAAAAAATCTGGGACGCTGTGTAGCTTTTCGCTGAGAAGAAATAGATGTACACAAATTCCAAATAAAAACAAGTGACTTAACATTAAGGAAATGTGGGAATAATTGTTTTTCAGCTCCTCTTTCAACTGGGCAATACGCCAGGTGGAATCACAAAATTAATAAAAAAAACTCAACAAAGCTAAACCAATCCTCAGAAGTTCAAGGCAATAATCAGTTTTTATCAAGTGTAACAGGTAACAAACAAAAAGCGCCCTCTGCCTGAATAATTTTTGATAATCTTCTCCATTCACTTTTTTTTGTATGTTTTTACGCAATTATTCCGCCAATTATGAATTATTATCAGGCACGCGAATTATGAATTATTATAATAATAGCACGCGCCGAGGACTAATTGCTTTCCCCGCGCGGGAACGTGATAAAGCTAGAATATGGATACGTCTGTCTCGTTTTCGCGGGGAAAAAAGAGTGGATAGACGTTTATCACGACTCGCGTGCTAGGCAGGCTGGTAATCGAAATTGAGAAGTCGGTTGTTTTTTATTTCACTTACCTGTATATATCTCATATATCGCCTGCATTTCCCACACCTCGACAACGCTTTCCCGCTCGCTTTCAACGAAGAAAAGTTCACTTCAAACAGCTGATCCATGGCTTCTATAGACCTGCAAGAATAATGCCGTCGTCAGCCAGAAGACGTCCATTGCAAGATGAAGGCCTCCCCTCATTGGCGAGGGGTTGCCATAATCCCCACGCTTGGCAGGCGGCTTGGGGATCGCAGAATGCTCACCAGCATTAACGGATAGGACGATGCTGCCCGTACTCCGGTGGTTCTGGATGCAGTTTTAGAACCGTAATGGTCGTGGTGGCCTTTTTTTATGACGAGACGATATGCTCGCCTGGTAGTAAGCTTCACGCCTGCCCATAGCGGTAGCAGTGCAAGAATAGTGAACTTGCGAACAAAACCCTGCGACTCACTGCTTTGTGTTCGTCACCCTGAGATACCAGATGTCAAATCTCTTCATGCCCAGTAATTAATTGTTTTTTTTTTAATTTGTAGTTGCTTTTAAACTACTAATTTTCGTATGAGGGGAAGTCGGACGATCAGTCAACAGGATTTATAGTCTTTGGGTTAACGAATCAATTTCACGGTACGGTCACTGTTTACCGGGTCATCTAGTGCTAAGTAAACAGATAATTTCATTCGTCGACCAGTTGAATTTCCAAGTAATCTTATCACACCGGCTGGTGTCAAGATTTGCAAGATTTTTAGTAATAAGGAAAAGAGACGAATGCTAACGAGTCGCTCTCGTGATGGTAAAATGGATATCTCTATGCACTCGAAGGAGGCGATTCGGCCATACCCACGTTAACTTGGCTTTGGTTTGAAAGCTATAGACATGTTGTGTGTGGGCGATTAAAGTGCACAAAAATAATTAAAAAACGGATGCCTCTGTTCCCCTGGGTGGACAGATGACACCAATTATGTCGCAACAAATCGCCTAGGTGATATCTATCACCTATGTGCGATAATTCCGAGATGAATTGAAGAAACCATAAATCCACTTTGTTCACCTAGGTGATGTCACCCAGGTAATCATAGTAGAATAAAGACCCAATGGTGCGGGCTGGAGAATTCACATACGCTATAAAATTTTAGAGGTTATTAAAGAGGTTTTCCTTACCCGAAAAGCCAGTGGTACGAAAATACGTATAAACTCCAAACAGCTCTTGGTACGGCCCCGAGATTTGAACCCGCGACCCCATGATTTCAAGTCGAGCGGTCTCCCAGTGAGGCTACCACGACAACACGTTTAAGGCTGACGACACTGAAACAACATACCTTACGAAGTACTGAAACTTTCTTCTAAATATCTCGGTAGTGTGCGCCAGTACCGCGTGGAAGTCCACGAGCCCAGCGGCGATGAGATTCAACTGCTCTTCCACGGCGGATCGCATCGTCGGTAGAACTAGTTCTGGATCGATCTGTTGGAATTACGCGATTTGTGAAACTTCTAAGATAATACAAAAAATTAAAAAATCGGTGGACATTATTCACACAGCGCCATCTAGCCCCAAACTAAGCAAAGCTTGTTATATGGAAACTAGACAGCTGATAGAATACTTATATATTTTTTTTGTAAATACATACTACACCCAGAGACAGAACAAACATCTATGTTCGTCACATAAATGTTTGCCCTGGGTGGGGATCGAACCCTCGCCCTACAGCTCTGAAGGCAGACGTGCTACCAACTGAGCTATAAGGCAGTCATAAAAAAATTAAAAATTATACGAGCTGTTACTGCTTGAAAAAAAAGGAGGCAATAATGTACGACACAGATAATTTACGGCATGATATTGTACGGCATAATAATGCACATCATGATAATTGGTGTACATGTACATCGAATATCATGCTGTGCAATATCATGCCGTACATTATCGGCTCGGCTCAATAATGCGCACCCCGATTTTGTACAGACTGATATTTGATGTACAAGTACACGAATTCCTTATTTGTATAGCAGTTAGGTTCAGGTTTTTTTTTAAATGTCAATTTGAGAAACGTACTCGGATTATTGACTGTACAATATAGAGCTGTACTTTATAGACACGAGCCGATAATGGATGGCCACTATTGTACGACATGGATTGTACAGCATGATATTCGATACACCAATAATCATGCTGTGCGTTATTATGCCGTACATTATCGTGTCGGCAAATATCATGTTGTAAATTGAAAAAAAACTGCCACCTTTTGATATCCGTGTACGAGAACGATCCCCAGGTTGGTGGGGATGAGCTTCCTCCCGTTCCCGACGCTGACGTAGTTCCGCTGGCAGATGTTGTTGATGTGGACGGGGATCGACGCGTCGGTGCCGATGCCGTGCTTCTCCATCAAGGTTATCACCTTACAACAAATATACAAGCATAAAAAGTAATATTTAATGGATGACATCTATTTTCAAGTTGTTGTGATTTAAAAACCAAACTACTGAACCGATTTATATAAAATTAAGATAACCAGGGCAGGTTCACTCCGATAGAAAACGCGATTAAACGTTTGCAAGCTATTTGATCTTTATATCCTCGTATTCACTTCATTCTTTCCACAAATTGCATAATTAATATTATCGTTTTCGAACGCATTTTTCTCTACGGGGGGTTCACACACTTCCTGTAGATGAGTCTTTTGTCGTCGCCATTGTTTCTCTCGACTTCATTGCCTCCGCTATTAAGCAAATGTAAAATTAATTTCCCGGAGTGAATCCAACACGAAATCCACCAGACAGACCACAGACACTCTATTTCTCGCCCTCTTCGCGGTTGTGATAAATAATCGGTGAAAGAAGTGCAATTTTGGGGGTGCTCGTGGTTGCAAACCACGCGCCGGCCGGCGTCTACGGGACGCTTCCATTCTAGCCAAGGAAGCGAAATATCCAGGTCCAGGGCCCTGACGACACATAACCCACCCTACGGATTGGATAAAGTAAAGACCTGACCCGGCTTGGTAAGTTTTCAAACCCTTATTTGTACTTCTTCTCTGTCGCAATACAAAAACATTAAAATACATTTTTTTTCGTATCAAAATGTACAGTCCACTCCCACAATATGTAAGAGATAGTGTTTGAAAGGGCTCTCTAGGTGGTTCTATAATAGTTTGAAGTCGGTCGTAGTTTTTCAGTTACTTGTTTGATTATTTTGTTACTTGATATACAAAAGCTACTTTGGTTCTCGGAAACAGGGCAAAAAAGAGCTCTTTTATCCCTAGCGACGATAAGTGATTTGAATTTGGGATGTGGATATTGTTAGTACAAGTTCCAATCACCAAAGAGTTCAACCACGGAAAATTGTATTGAATAAATTGTAGGAGTAGTGGGAATGAAATAAACGTAGGTACTATTCTTATTCATAAGTTGCACTTAATTATTTTCTCATAGATAAAAATGAGAGGTGATAAAAAGCAGTGTCCACCTCGGGATCAACACTATCCACCGATCTATCTATCTATCCTATCCGCTATCTACTAGCTCGAGTACCTTTGAATCCCTCGCTGCGCTCAGCATTCTACTTTAGAATCCTTCGCTACGCTCTGGATTCAAAGAAACACTAACTTTAAAAATTGGTAAACAATCTACTATTTTTGCAAGTTCTTGCACGCTTTTATAGCGCAAATAGAGTTTACAATTTAAGACCACGAAACCTATTTATTTTGTTTTGTTTTTTACCCGTATAAATAAAACAAAAATGCCACAACACAAGCTCAGCACCCAGCAGTACCTCTGCCTCGGTGAGATAGTCAGGCGGCGCGGTCTGGCACTCCACTAGTCTGTGGTCGTGGGCCTTCAGGACGTCCTCGACCTGCAGGGCCGGGATGAATTCGTCTTTGCCGAACGCCTGCAATCAACAAGGATATAGTTATTAAAATGGTCAGCAAAACGGAATATTTCGGCCCGGTACACCTCTCATATCTCTACTGGTAGGAATAGGGAAAAAAGTTCCACTTAGATCAAAGAGATTAGATAAAATCTGAGTTAACTTCATCATCATCATCATCAGCCCGGAGACGTTCACTGCTGAACGAAGGCCTCCCACTTAGACCGCCACACTGAAATTATCGAATCCAAGGTATCCAATTTTTGTTTCTCGACTTCATCTAACTTTTCTAAGATGTTTTTAGCCATGGCGTAAATTTTGCGGTTTGTTTCGTCTGTCATCTCGTAGACAGTCTCTGATGTTTTAACTTCACATGGACGGCCGTCACAGAGATGATTTATGCTGCGTTCAGTTATGTTTTCGTCAACATTGTACTGACTCGTGCATTCTGCGTGGCTGACAGTAAACTAAACTTTAGTTTAGTTTACAAACACACTAAACACTAAATTTTGAAATTTATAGTTTTAAATTTATTGTTAGCTTGTCCTTGTAACGTACACAAGTAATACCATAATACCATGGTCAAAAAAAAAAACGGAGGGCTCTGACGCTCGTAATACAGTTTCATTACTAGTGCGAGCGCCAGCCAGTCCCATAGACATTATAAGATACCTACTCAGATAAGATTCTTGAATGTACATATTTTTAAGTTAAATTGTGTCTTTTACCAAACGTAGTCAATAAATTTTATTATTATTATTCACTTTATTTATTTACTTTCTTAAATCTAAGTTTTTTACAATATAAATTTAAAAACATAAATATTATAAAAAACCTAAACCTAGAGTGCCGCCGGCAGCGGGGCAGGGCTCAAGCTGCCGGTGGTTAGGGCTGCAGAGTGAGGAACCTCCTGACAATGCGTGCCGTGTCAAGTACCACTGCCTTTTGTATCTGACCCTTGACCCAACCGTCTAGCGAGAGCCTCTTGAGGTATTGGTCGAGGCTCTTCGCTATGAGACCATTCGCCGAAACGACTATCGGGACAATGATCGTCGAGTCAACATCCCACATGGCGGTTATCTCGAAGGCCAAGTCAAGGTACTTGCTGAGTTTGTCCTTCTCGGCCTTTACGAGATTCTCGTCATGTGGGATGGTGACGTCGACGAGCACTGCCCGGCGCTGGGACCGATCCACCATCACGATATCAGGCTTATTGGCGACAATAGTCCTGTCCGTGATGATGGAGCGGTCCCAGTAGAGCAAAGCACGACCATTCTCGAGAACTGGAGCTGGTGCGTACTTATAGTACGGCACCTCCGACTCGACAAGGCCGTATTGAAGAGCAAGTTGCTGGTGGATGATCCTGGCCACTTGGTTATGCCTGTGCAAATACTCGCCGTTAGCAAGATGCGAACAACCGGAAATTATATGTCGGAGGGATTCCCCGGGACGGTGGCATGCCCGACAGATGTCGACCGTACCGTCCTTCATGATATATTTCCGGTAGTTGTTCGTCTTGATAACTTCATCCGCAATTGCACAGGCAAACCCTTCAGTTTCCCCAAAGAGGTCCCCGAAGCGTAACCAGTTCACCGACGCGAGCAAGTCCACATCGGGGCCCGATAGGGCCCGATAGAACCGTCCGTGCAGCTCCTTGCTCTTCCATACATCCTTGCGGTCGTCGGTGCTTAGCACCGATGGTCTGCGCCAGTTCTCGTTTGCCAAGGAGAGCGGCGTGAGCCCCTTGTCAACTGTCACTACATCGCGATGCATCCCACACTCATTGTTAAGGAAATAATCCCTAAGACTGCACACTTCACGATTGTGGAGGTTCTTGGCGTTTAAAAAGCCACGACCCCCCCACTTCCGTGGAATGTACAGTCTCATAACAGATGAGCGTGGGTGTAGCATGCGATGCGCAGTGAGCAGTTGACGGACTCTTCTATCCAGGGCGTCCAGCTCAGTCTGAGTCCACCTAAGTATGCCAAAGGAGTATATCAGTAGAGGCATCACCCAACCATTGAAGGCGCGCGCCTTGTTGCCGCCAGACAAAAGACTGTTGAGTACTTTTGTCAGCCGACAAAAGAAGCGCTCCTTCACTGATTTCTTGATGTCCACTACTGATATACCCAACGACTCTGACATACCCAGATACTTGTAGGTCTCGGCTTCAGAGAGAGATCTGAGAGTCATTATCTCAGAAAGTTGTAAATCCGGAGAATTTACAACTTTCCCTCGCTGCACACGCATGACCGCACACTTGTCAACACCAAATTCCATCCTGATGGCGCTGCTAAAAACCTGTGTGGTTTTTTGCAACTCCAACAAGTCTTGGTGTTTTGGTGCAAACAGCTTAAGATCGTCCATGTACAGAAGGTGAGAAATGACTTCACCCCCTCTTCGAAGCCGATAGCCTAGTCCTGAATCCTTCAACAATGTGCTGAGAGGATTCAGTGCTAGGCAAAACCACGATGGACTCAGACTATCACCCTGGAAGATGCCTCGCTCAATCCTTATTAAGTCCTGCGGATCAGACGAGTCATTTCCACCACCTGGCTGACGAAGGACTGTGGTCCATTGCCTCATGCATGCGCTTAAGAATGATTTTAGAGTTGTATCTATTTTATACAACTCCAAAATCCTCTCTAGCCATGAATGAGGCACTGAATCATAGGCCTTCTTATAGTCGATCCAGGCAGCGGAAAGGGCTCCTTTGTTCCGCCGAACTTGTTGGCTAATGGCCATGTCGATGAGGAGGAGCTCCTTAGTACCACGGGACCCAACCCTACATCCATTCTGAGCGGGGGTCAAAACGTTGTTCGCAACAATGTGCGTGTTAATTTTAGTGCTCAGAATGGATGTAAGGAGCTTGTAGATGGTAGGCAAGCAGGTGATGGGTCTGTAATTTTTGGGTTCCGTGGTACTACCGGACTTATGGAGCAGGAAGGTGACACCGGTTGTCATGAAACTAGGAAGGGACCCGAGCTCGAGAGCTTCTTGAAATTGTGTCGCCAAACGGTCATGTGAGCATCGAAACCATTTAATCCAAAAGTTGTGCAACCCGTCCGGCCCAGGACTTTTCCAGTTCTGTGCCGTACGAATCGCACAACTAACGTCTACGGGGTCTATTAAAATAGACCCCATGGGTTCGATGGACTCACATTCCCGTTCGACAACACGCATCCAATCATCCTCGGTGTGCTCGACGGGCACCGACCAGATGCCGCGCCAGAAATTAGTCATGGCGTTAGCATCCGGTAGATGTCCGTCGCTCACACGTTGCTCGGCTCCTTCCCAGTCTCGGTACACCTTCCTTTGGTCGCTTTGGAAGACGCGATTTTGCCAATATCTATCCACACGCTCTCTGTAGCGGCGGATACGGCTTGCCCACGCATAGACTTTCTGCTTGAGATAGTCAATGCGTTCCGTGACACTGGCCATATATTGCTGGGGCCGTATACCAGTCCCAGCAAAGGCCTGAGTCACGAAACGCATGACTCGGGGGCGATTATTCCCCCGGCTGAAGCAGATCAGCTTTGTTATGAGAGTCCTGAACGTGCTGATACGCCGCTCGATTCGTGCTTGCCACGCGGGCACATCTCCGGCGGTTCGTGGTGCACGGTTAGAGTCCGGGAACTTAACACGTGCAACACGACACGCCGCGACAGCACCGCAGTACAAAATCGAGTGGGTATCAGTTAAATCTTCGCTAGCCCTCAAGTACGGGGCTAGCAAAGCGTTCAGGGCTCCCATTAGCGCTAGATTACGCCTATGGGTGGGCAAACGCGGTAGTCGCGGCCTAGAATTGAGTGCGAATCTATATTGACTAATAGCGTCCTCCAAAGCCCTCCTCAATTGCTCACTCACCTGGGTAGTCACACTCATACCCGTACCATCGCCCTCATCAACTACGGGATCAGCAGGTGTCGCTAGTGTCGCCACCGACGTCGGCATTGAAGCCAGTGTCGGGGCTGACGACGCGACATGCGAGTCCCGCGTCGACACAGGCGTAGAACGAGCAGACTGCGCCTCCAGGCGGAGCCGATCAAGCAGGGACTGATCCAGCAGGTTAAGCCGCTGGATAGCCCGCACTTGATCCGATAGTCGCTGGGCGGACACGGTGACGGTCGGTTCAAGGGCCTGGAACAAAGACAACATCCTGACACGGTACGCCGTCAGGTTAGTTCCTACCTCTGTAGCCCTATAATAGGCGCGCATGCAATTCTCATTATTTGTCTGAGACCATCGCATGCGACGCACTACACCACCGGCAGCGAGAGCCGGGCGCGAGGCAGGTAGCCCCGCAGGCCCCAGGCGTGCCGGCAGCGGCGGACGTCCCCGACGCGCAGGTGGAGGCGGCGCCGGTGTCCGTGGCCCGCTCACGTCGCTGTCACTCGACGAGGCGCTCGACTCACGGGGGGTGACAAACACATCTTCCCCCGACGAAGCACTCGGAGATGACGGAGCGGGCGGTGATGGTGGTCGTGCGCTATGTTGTTCCGCTGCATTCCTTATAGCTTTGGATCGTGTTATCATGTTTAAAATTTTCTTGCAGATAAATATTCATTTTTGTAGATGACGTTTCGCTGTCAAATGTTAGCCAAAATAAAAGCGATTCAATATTCGTTGTAAAAGTTTTGTTTGGTTTCGTTATTCTCGGAAAATTATTCCTATGGCTAAAGATTGTTGCTTTGTATCTTTTACGGCCGTTTGACTTCGTAAAAACCAAATAAATACACACAAATTAACTAACCAAAATTAACACGACAGCTGTTTGTGTCAGCGGTTTGACGTTTTTATTATTATTATTATTATTAAACTAAACTAAACTGCACACTACTACTAAACTATTAAAATAACTACAAAATTATGTTTTCCCATCTTGGTTGTTATTGTCACTGCTTCGTTTTGCATTCACAATGCATTTTTATCTGAAATAATTATGACTATATAGTCATGATTATTTCAGATGAATTTCATGATAATGATTGATTACTTACGTTATGATATCATAACGTAATATCATAACGTAATTTCATAACGTAACATCATATCGTAATATCATAACGTAATTTCATAACGTAATATCTTAACGTAATTTCATAACGTAATATCATATCGTAATATCATAACGTAATATCATAACGTAATATCTTAACGTAATATCATAACGTAATTTCATAACGTAATATCATATTGTAATATCATAACGTAATATCTTAACGTAATATCATAACGTAATATCATATCGTAATATCATAACGTAATATCATGACGTAATATCATGACGTAATATCATGACGTAATATCATAACGTAATATCATAACGTAATATCATAACGTAATTTCATAGCGTAATATCATAGCGTAATATCTTAACGTAATATCATAACGTTCTATGCTTGCGATTGGCCAATCACTGGGATGACGCAATCTGAGTTATGAAATACAATGAGATGCTGATTCTGATTCTGTTTCTGATTCGCAGTGGCTAGCAGTGGTTTTTAAACTACTAATTTTCGCATGACCGGAAATCGGAAGAACAGTCAACATGGTTTATACCATGGTAGCATGGTATTTGCTACTTGTGAATATTTTTTTTATATCTCCTCACCAGTCAAAAGCCTACACAAGCAGGAAAATCAATAGACAGACGCAGATATATGTTATGTAGGCATAAAAGATGAATGTTATAAATGTTGCGGGTACTTCGGGCCGTACACGTTTTCACTATCGAGGACAAATAAACTTTTATCAGTTCGATTCGTTACGAAGTGGGTCGAAATATTTTCCCTTTTATAAATAGGTAAAAAGGCTATCTTATGCGCTACCTTGTTTCTGTAGCTCAATTTCTTTCCACTTCTTCAACAGACTTCATAAAAGGAGGTTCTCAAGTCGCTCAAAAAGCCGTACTATAAAGCCAGGCCTCGATCGTTTTAAAATAACCATTATATTAAATATAAAGAAGCAATACCTAATTATCGAGCGTTGGAACCAGTTTGACAGAGACCTTCCTGCCGCCCGGCCTAGGCAAAGGGGGTTATTTGAGCTGAAGTACAACACACAAAGACACACACACACACACAACACACTCACACACACCAAAAAACACACACTCAAAAAAAAACACACACACACACACAACACACACACACTCTACAACACACTCTCTCTCTCTCTACACTCTTAAATAATAATAAGCTTTAAAAAAAAACAGCCGACTTCAACTTCGAATACCTGGATGACATCTTCATATTTTCTAGTAATTTTGATTTAAAAACCAAATTCCTGAACCGATTTCGATTAAATGTACATATATGGATATATATAACTCTGAAGTATGACTTACCAAACAAAAAAATCAGTTTATAATTGGCGGAGTAAACGCGTAACAAACATTTTAAAAAAAAGTACAGTATAATTGAGAACCTCCTTTTTTGAAGTCGGTTGAAAAGGGACAGCGATATTTTAATTAGTTTAGAACTGTCAACTAAAGACTAAACCGTCCTTCAAAATTGAGCACAGTGTCACTATGAAATCATGGGTTATGCAGCGACAATGATAAGATGAATGGAGGGAAATAAGCGCACGGATTTTGAAGACTACATGTTGAGCGCTGGCTCTCCACTCCCTTCAGTCATACTCTGCCTTTGCCACATGCGAGCCGTACGATACGACAATACAAACTTCTGATACATGTACATGTGTTCTCTTTTTGTCATGCAATAATTAGATTCACTCACTCACTCACTCACTCATCAGCCAGAAGACGTCCACTGCTGGACGAAGGCCTCTCTCTTAATAGGGAGGGGTTGCCATAATCCCCACGCTTGGCAGGCGGCTTGGGGATCGCAGAGTGCTACCACCGTTTACCAAGAGGACGCTGCTGCCCGTCCTCCGGTGGTTCTGGATGCAGTTTTAGGACATACCCAGGCCCCAGGTAATTAGATTCGCTATCTCTATTTTCCGGCAAATGTAATATGCATACTTTTAGCTAGGTATGCTTGATTGTGTTGTCTTGTTAATTTGGATCGATTTGCAAGCGCTGGGCATTCCCAGCGCTTGCGACGGTGATAATGGAATGGCCCGTCCATTGACGGGCCATTCCATTATCACCGTCGCTGGCGTTATGTACTAAAATATGATGTGCCATAATTTTGTAATATTTTTTCGTACCTGCCAATGCATGACGTCAGTGTATCCCGGGTCGACGAGCGTGTTCCCGGTGTAGGTGAAAGTCTCCGTCCCGATCTCGAACGTGATCGTAGTGCTGAGGTAGCGACAGTCGCGCGACAGTGTCGCTATAAAATGTCGCGTTATGTAGTCGTAGATTCGCCACGAGTCACCGTCCAGCTCAGATTCCGCTGGAATAGAAAAGTTTGTTGCCTGATAAGAACCCTCAAAATGCAGCCGACAGACGACGATCTAGATATGTTTTGAAGCTTAAACAGTAAGAAAAATTATGATCTGGCAGGACTTACCTGAATACGAGCAATCTCTGGGTTTCCGTCCCAACTGCTTTGCCAATTAAGGCTCAGAAGTCTAAGGGCAAAGTCAGGGTAAGGCAGACACTGTAGCTCAATTGGCAAAGCAGTTACGACGGAAACCAAGACATTGCTCGTAAGCAGGTTCAAGTCTTGCCAGAGGTCATAATTTATCTTACTGTTTAAGCTTTAAAAACATAGAAATTCCCTAAGTGTGGAAACACTTCATATGAAATATTCGACAATCTAGATGTAAATAGAGATGAATCCATTGCTCAAATCAAGGATACGCGTAAGCGCCAAGATGGGGAAGGGAGGTGAAGATATCACACTCGGCTTGCGGCACCTCATTGGAGATCTCCTGCCTAATGTCGGAGCTTGACCTCACTGAATCCTTGCTCGGTGGTAAAGGGCAAGGATGCTTGGCTCGTGCCGGTAAGGTAAAGGACCAGACCCCCAAAGTAGACAAAACAACAAAAGTAGAAGAATAAAAATATTTCAAGCTTTAGACATTTCCTATAAGCACGTATGTTTATCATAAACAGCCTTTTTATAGTCCACTGCAGGACTTAGGCCTACCCTCGAAGGGCGATTGTTCCATATCCACCACCCTAGACCATTTGCTGGTCGGTGGATTCACATACGCTATATGGTAACGTACACATATATATTATTCAGCCTTAATCAGACAGCCTTATAGCTCAGTTGGTAGCATGTCTGCCTTCAGAGCTGTAGGGCGTGGGTTCGATCCCCACCCAGGACAAAAATGTATGTGACGTACGTCGATGTTTGTTCTGTGTCTGGGTGTAGTATGTATTATAAGTATGTATATACGAAAAAAAATGTATATAGGTATAGGTGTTCTATCAGCTATCTGGTTTCCATAATACAAGCTTTGCTTAGTATGGTGATAGATGGCGCTGTGTGTAATAAATGTCCAATATTATATTTATTATATTATATGTCCCCCAATATTATATAAAAAATAAAAATAAAAAATATTAAAGGACACGCGCGACCTACTTAGGTTTTAGTCTTTAAGCCAGTCACCTAATGTGGTTCTGGCAGTTATTAAGGGTATTGTTGTGTAGTTAAATAGCGGTAATTAATAGTGTTTATATCGGAATAATCGTTTTATTTTAGACTACCATAGCGTATTATAGCGTATCGTAGAAGTGAGTTATTGAATGACTGTGGGAGTGTGTGCCAAAGCAGCAGGCGACACATACACACACACACTCCCCAAAACATATCAAAAAACATTCGTATTTATAATACATATACCAATACAAATAGTTTATTGATAACACCAAAGTTACACGTCAAATTTCATTAAGTATGTCACAATAAATAATCACTTAATAAAATGAAATAATAATTTTAAAAATACGTTAATAATCTCTTATTTTAAAATAAGCTTTAATGTCATAAAACAAATTCTCTTGTAACCACGCTCTGAGCATGGTTTTAAAGCACCCGGTGGAAGGAGCATCCCGAATGGAAGCTGGTATACGGTTGTAGATCGCGGGCTCCAAAATATACACTGACCTCTCCGACTTGACGAGACGGTGCGACGGGGTTATAAGTTAGTCTTTCTTTTTATTGCTTCGTAAATCTAACGTGCTGTGAACGCCCCTACGTTGGAACGTTTTTAGGTTTACGTGGGTGAATAGGGCTATCTGGTAAATAAACTCACACGGCAAGGGCAGTATCTTAATCTTAACTTAATATTAGTCCGACGCATCTAGTAGAGTACTTACAGGCAGCCCTTTGCGGTGTGATGGGCGGATGGTCCCCTTTGTCTACCCCTTTCTTGGGTCGATTGATCCCCGCTGAGATAATGGCTCGTACTTCTGTCCCCCACTTGGATGAACTCTGTTGCTGTCGCAGAGTACCCCTGGAAAACCAATCATCATTATATTAGGTGTTTACCTATGAAATTGCCATTTTGTATGGAATAAGTGAAAGTACTTATTTTTTTAAACTTTTTTATTTCTGTTATTCAAAGTAATCACCCATGCAATCGACGCATCTTTGCCAACGAATTGGTAGTTTATTGATGCCCTTCTTGTAAAAATCAGCTGGACGGGAGGCAACAAAGTCTTCAAAGGCATTTTGTACTGCCTCTAGGGAATTGAATTTTTTACCCACTAAAAAGTTGTCTAAATTTTGGAAAAAGTAATAGTCGGTAGGTGCAAGGTCTGGTGAGTATGGCGGATGAGGGAGAGCTTCCGACCCCAGCTCTTGCAGCTTGGAGACTGTCTGTTGTGCAGTATGGGATCGCGCGTTGTCGTGAAGGAGCAGTGGGGACGACCGATTGACCAAAGCTGGTTGCCGATTTGCAAGCTTCTCCATCATTGTCTCCAGTTCTTCACAGTACACATCTGCAGTAATGCTCATGCCGTTTTGTAAAAAGCTGTGATGAATCACACGCGCACTAGACCACCAAACAGTAACCATCGCCTTTTTAGGGGTCATTTTTGGTTTAGGGCATTGTTCAAATGTAATGAAAATACAACGCTAATCAATAAAAAAATACTGAGTTTGTAAAAAGATTGTCATGTTTTTAAGACAAACTTAATTTGAATTCAGAATACAAAGCCATTCCAAACTTTTTTTCTATTTGAAATGACCAGTACTGAAGAACGGCAATTTCATAGGTAAAGACCTATTATTAATAGTCGTTTATATCAGGCAACCAGGAATGACTTACACGAGCCCATATTATAATAACCTTACAGACTAACATAATTTTATAAAAATTATCTTCATCATCATCATCAGCCAGAAAACGTTCACAGCTGGACGAAATCCCCTTAATAGGGAGGGGTACGAGGGCTGCACTAAAAGTATCGGGAATGGAATATTTCCACTGTTTCTGTTATATTAAAATCTTTTTAATTGAAAACTCCTTGGTTTTAAAAATCGAATACCATTTATTTATTTAAAAAAATATTCTCGGTCTTGTCACAAGGTTTTGTCAAACTTGTTTAGTCGTTGAGAAAATGGAATTGACTCGAGAAATTTCAAGAGCGATGATTTATTATGACTTTCGAAGTGGTTTAACACAAAAACAGTGTGTTGACCGGATGATTTCTGCATTTGGTGATGAAACCCCATCCAAAACCACAATTTATCGCTGGTTTGCTGAATTTCAACGTGGACGTGTCAAGCTCAGTGATGATCCCCGTCAAGGTCGTCCAAAAACTGCAGTCACCCAAGAAAACGTTGATGCTGTGCGTAAGCTGATTGAGGAAGATCGACATGTGACATACCGCGAAATTCAGGCAACTTTAGACATTGGCATGAGTCAAATGCAAATAATCTTGCATGAACAATTAGGTGTAAAAAAGTTGTTTTCCCGATGGATACCGCATTCGCTCTGTGAAGAGCAAAAAGCGGCTCGCGTTACTTGGTGCGTCAGAACTCTCGAAAGATTCCACGCAGGATCTTCAAATGCTGTATACAACATCGTATCAGGTGACGAATCCTGGATATACGCGTACGAACCCGAAACAAAAAACCAGTCACGAGTTTGGGTGTTCGAAAATGAGTTAAAGCCAACAAAAATTGTTCGTTCACGGAGTGTTGCAAAAAAAATGGTGGCCACGTTTGTCTCCAAAACCGGCCATGTTACGACTATTCCTCTTGAGGGACAAAGAACGGTTAATGCAGAATGGTATGCTAGCATTTGTTTGCCACAGGTCGTTTCTGAACTCCGTAAAGAGAACTGCAACCGCCGCATCATCCTCCATCACGATAATGCGAGTTCTCACACCGCGCACAGAACAAAAGAGTTTTTAGAGCAAGAAAACATAGAATTATTAGACCATCCGCCGTACAGCCCCGACCTAAGCCCTAATGATTTCTATACTTTCCCTAAAATAAAGAATAAATTGCTTGGACAGAGATTTTCATCACCTGAAGAAGCTGTGGACGCCTACAAAACGGCCATTTTGGAGACCCCAACTTCCGAATGGAATGGTTGCTTCAATGATTGGTTCCATCGTATGGCAAAATGTGTCAAATTTCGCGGAGAATACTTCGAAAAGCAATAAATATATTTTTAAATAGTAATGTTGTGTCACTTCCTTGATTCCCGAAATTTTCAGTGCCGCCCTCGTATAAACAAATATAACAATATAACGAGACTTTTCTGGATTGTCGCTTCCCAGAAGCGTCGGAAAACCGACCCCGTAGGCCAGAAATCTGGTGAGTGCGCTCTTGTGCTTTGCCAGAACACGGAGCAAGTAGGACTTTAGTTCGTGGTCCGAACAGTCGACTCCAGGCGCTGCAGCTGCACTACCGAGGGCGTTTCGTGTGCTCCTGATGTACTTGGGTCCACCGGCAGTTTATTCACACACACATCAACAGCCAGAAGACGTCCACTGCTGGACGAAGGCCTCCCCTTAATAGGAAGATTGTCATAAGCCCCACAGACCGCAGATTGCTCGCCACCGTTAACCGAGAGGACGCTGCTGCCCGTCCTCCGGTGTTCATAGCCAGGCAGCTTAATCGGCTCGGTCTTATTATTTAGGAGACCATCGGTGGCTTTTTCGGCTCACTGCAGGGCATACTAAGAATAAAAGTGAGGCTTTTTTCTATTATCGCACAATCCGTATTTAAAAAATATTGAAATCCTCTCTTCCTAATCCTAAGGTTGCCTGGTAGATATTGGTTTTAGCGATGAGGCCGCCACTTGTTAGGTTGCAACGCTGTTTTTTTTTGTATATAATTTTTGGTGTGAACAATAAAGAGTTAAACTATCTACTTATATTTTTGTTTTATTTATATGGGAATACTCACGGTTATCTACTTATAGTCGAAATCATAATTAAACGGACTTAACTGACATTTCGAGTGTTGCTGCTTTTTGGCTGTACTTTTTCGAGTGCTGGGATAAAAATATTAAGCTTATTAACATGTTAAGAAACTTTAATCTTTTTATTAACTTTTATGCTGATAAAAAAACTTAATCATTTTACACCAGTGAACTATTTCGCATTCTGCGATCCCCAAGCCGCCTGCCAAGCATGGGGATTATGGCAACACCCCTCTATAAAGGGGGTGGCTTTCGTCCAGCAGTGGACGTTTTATGGCTGACGATGAACTATTTCGATATTATATTGATATTAGTCTTTGTAAAGGTGTAGTCACTTATGTATGATTTCAATCATAAGTAACTCGAAACAATAATTGGTTGCCGTAGCCGAAATCGGCATGGATGGCATCATCATCATGATTTCAATCTTTTCAAGTTTATAAATCATGAAAATAATGTTACATTTGCCTGTAGCAATTTACAGAACAACTTTTTAACACAATATGTTTTCTCTTTTCTACCTGCACTTCCACTAGCAGCACTTTAAATGTTTGACGGCACTTAATAATTATTCGATAATTCTTTTGAACAATATGAACTTAACTATATCCATCACTACGGATTTTTAGCAGGCAGCATTATTTTGAAAAGTGACATTTCAAGCTGTCAGTTTAGTCCGTTTGATTATGAATTAGAGTATTATATAATATATAATAGAAATAGATAGATTAATATTATCATTCGCCAATCTATGTTTACCGCTAATAGTAGAAACAATACAAAGAATATACATAATTATTATATATAGTCATCCCCATAGACATCGAAATAGATGACACAAGTGTATGTACTTCGCATGCCAAATTGTTCCATACCCTAGTACCATGGAACGATCGCGGAAAAAAAACACGTTTGTTCCATCATGGAACTAGTGAACCAACACGTTCGTCGAAGGTGATCAGTTCAAGCTAATCTGAGCTTTATTTGTATCAGACAGCGTGTGGATTTCCAGTATCGATTGGCTCGTTGGCCGGCTGCGCGCGCGCCTTTTCACTACAGGAGATAATCGAGTTTGTACTGTTTATGACATGTCTGTAGTTATTGGTAAGTAGGTATATTGTGGTTTTATGGTTCACTACGTTTAGACACGTGTTTTATTTTATGCAATGGAATTAAAAGACAAGCGAGACTTTCGCCTGGTGGTTAATCATCACGTCTGCCCATAACACTAGCAGAGCCAGAACTGTGAAATAGGCATGATGACTACTAATTGTTTATTACCTCATATAAAAGCTGATCATCAATAGAGCCTATAAACGAAAACAAAATTTAAAATAATTCAAAAATAAATAAGTTCTAAGTATTTTAATTTCAAGCTAGACAGAGAGCGCGCTATACTGAGCTATGACGTCAAGCCTCAGGCGCGGCATACAAATGCTATACTAACACGTGCTTTGCGAGAAAGGGATAGAGCATCCCCTCTCTATCCCCACCTAAAACTTTAAACACTCATATCTCAGAGATTTATAAGCCAATACAATTTATTTTTTCAGTATGTGTAATGTATTTAGTTATATTCATCACTAAGCCTGTTAATTGTCATAAATTAAACATTAGGCCACACGCCTATTGCGAACAACATCCTGCGCCGCACTGCTCTGCGCTCGTCACCCTGAGATATTAAATGACAAATCTATTAATGCTCAGTAATTTCTCTGGTAACGTCGCCCTTCAAACCAAAACAGTAATGCTTGCACAGTGCACACTACTGCGTCGCCTTCTATTAGAGTGAATCTTCTGTACGTACTATTTGGCGGTACTTATGAAGCCAAACCGGACGACGGCGACGCTCCGTCGACCTTTTAAGCACCAATCATATAGCCTGTTGATGAACATAATTCCTCCTACAAACACGACTCCCCGTTGCGGGCAGGGGGCGAGGTAACGTTCTATGCTTGTGATTGGCCAATCACTGCGATGACGCATCTTGAGTTATGAAATACAATGAGATTCTGACGTGCTAGCAGTAGTTTTTAAACTACACATTTTCGTATGAGGGGAAGTCAGACGATCAGTCAAAGGATTTATGGTCTTTGGTTTTAAGTATCAAAGCACTAGCGAGTTTAATACACAGCTTGACTTACATTAAATCGAAGTTTTCAGGGTAACTGGTGGTTTCAGTTCGGGGGTACGAAATGTAGCCGCTAGTGTAGAGCCTTTCAGCAACCTGAAACATTATTAAACCGTAACAACTATAATAATATGTTCATTATTCATTTATTAACTGAAACGGCTACAGCCAATAACATTAGTTAATTTAATTATATTTCATTTGAGGCCTTCGGGCGGCACATTAACTCTGACACTAGGGCTGGCCACTCAGCCTATACGAAGTTACTTACTTTTTTTTTTATTTTTTTTTTTATATAGAAATTTAATATAATAAATTTATTTAATTATATTATACACCACTATTTTAATGAATGTCTTTAAGGGGTCATAGTACTCACTGACAGGTACACTGGCATCCCTTACGATTTTTTAAAACTAGGGCGTCTTGCCTCATATTAAAAAAAAGTAAATAAGAGAATCTGAGAATCTGTACATAAATTCCAAAGAGCTTATTGGTGCGGGCCCGGAATTCAAACCTACGATTTCACGATTCCGAGTCTAGCGGTCTCCCATTAGGCTACCATGACTCACACAAAAGATGGTTGTGGGATAACAGCTCGGAAACAGTGTAATTACCTGCATAGCATGATGGGGTCCCATCCCCAACCCTGAACTAGCTACTCTCATCAGTTCGACGGTGTTCAAAGCGACAGGGCGGGCTTTTACTTTCTCTTTGGCTTGAATGTTTACAACACTGAAAACAGTCACATTATAAAATAAACTTTCATTGACTAACTCTAACCAAGAAAAATGATTTAAAAAAAAATGATTTTTCTTTACGATTACGTACTTGCGAGTCGAATTGATAACCTTCTTTTTTTGAAGTTTTTTGTATTCACACATAATCATTTTTCTTGGTGTCCATATTTTGGAAGGTCTTTTTAACCGACTTCAAAAAAAGGAGGTTATCAATTCGACTCGCAAGTACGTAAGTAATCGTAAAGAAAAATCTTCTTTTTTATTTTTATTTTTCATGGTTAGAGTTAGCAAGTACGTAATATTATTGGAACTGCAATAAACATATAATATATGCACACATGATAGTATGCTTCCAAACATATTTACAAAATTTCATAAATGTATGTATGCAAGTTTATATGTTTGATCACGCATTTCTGCGAAAGTGTTAATCAGATTGTGACCACTTATTGGCTTACATTTATTTTACCTTAAGGAACAATGCAAATTTCATCAAAATCGGTTTAGTCGTTTGCAAGATATATTAATAAGTGTAAGAGCGGCTCAGCTAATGGAAATTCTTATTTTGTTTTAAAGGATGTACTATCCAAGTAGTCCCATAATGTCGCATAATGTTGCATGTTTAACGTCGGTAGAATTTTGTGAAAAAGTGTTTGTGTACTTATTTTTAACCTACTTCAAAAAAGGAGGTTCTCAATTCGACTGTATGTTTTTGTATGTATTTCACGCGATTGCTCCGCCAAATATGAACTGATGCAGGCAATACTTCAGAGGTGGTCCCATATAAGTTTTATCGAAATCGGTTTAGGAGTTGGTTTTTAAATCAAAATTACTAGAAAATATAAAGGTGTATGACATCCAGGTAATCTAAGTTGAAGTCGGTTGTTTTTTTTTAAAGCGTTTTATATGTTAAACTTTACTATGTATAAACGCGAATCAGTTACGGTTTTAACTTACGTGGCTTCCTTAAACTCCTTAATGCCAACCAGGAACATATTAGCGACGTCCTTCTCGAAGACCCTGACCCGTTTCCACTCTAGCGGAAGCTCCCTGCCCTCAGCCGTGCTGGCTGTGACCCGCAGCACCCAAAAAGACTCCGGTTTGAACGTTTGTATCTCGTCGTGACGTTGTACGCAGAACCCAAGCGTTGGCGTCTGACATGGGCCGTAGGATATAAGGGACGCGTCTAAGTCTCCGTACCTGCCTGAAATTATGTGAAAAATGACAAAAACAGCACAGTTAAATAATAGTTACCTACTTCATATACATTATACAATGTGTAACAAAAAGCTTCAACAATACTAAAGAGTGTGTATGTAGTCATCATTATGAACAACTTTTACTATGGGGCCCCCAGAAATCGCAAAAATATATCAGCTGTTCCATACATTTTGTTCAAGGTCAATGAGTGTTTTGTATGGAACAGCTGATATTTTTTTCGGGGTTTTAAGGGTTGGCCCCATAGTAAAAGTTGTTCATAATGATGTGTACATACATACCCTTCAATATTGTTGAACCTTTTTGTTATACATTGTATATAAAGTTATATTATTATTAACGGGATATTTACCGTGATTATGTTGTGAAATGAGCTCCCGATATTTCGGCACAGTTGCATGCACCATGTTCCCGAGTAGACAACCGTGATAGTTTAAAACAGTGTTACATTGTATATAGTATTTAAGAGTCTGCTAGTTACATGCAAGCTGACATATGACCAACTAGCAACGCCCCGCGGTTTCACCCGGGTGATGATGATGATGATGACAAAAAGTAGCTTATTTGTTATTCAGGGAAATAAGCTACCTCCAATACGAGTTTCATTCCAATCCGTTCAGCCGTTCGGCGTGATGAGGTAACAAACATAAAACATTATAAAACACTCACACAAACATACCAATAAACTTACGCATTTATAATACATAAATATTTATTTTTATAACCCTGTATTTGATCATCTCTCCCGTAGTCATGTTACTAGTCCAACAATAAGCAAATGTATTTATTTACCTTGAAAGTACTTAGTCTGGAAACGAGTGAAGGCACAACCGATCCTCAAATCTAGCTCCTGCCTGGCATCAACACTCCTTGACTCATTCTCATTGGGACGTCCCAGGGCTAACATAGCTGCTTTAATGTCTTTGTCAGTTATGGCCGAGAACTTAGCTCGGTACGTAACATGGGGGGAATACACGTCGCCTTTTAGGTAGCTTTGAACACAGTTCATTACCTGTAACATAAGAAATAATGTTTTTAAAACTTACTGTTTAAGAAAAAATATGACCTCTGGCAGGACTTAAACCTGCATACGAGCAATCTCTGGGTTTCCGTCCCTACTGCTTTGCCAATTAAGCTACAGAAATCTCTGCCTTATCCGTCATAATTCTCAAACCGGTAGAATAGAAATACCCAAAGTGTGGATACTTCATATATAAAATATTCAGACATCATTTATAAATTATTAAGACAGACTGAAAAAAAAACTTTATTACAGCATAAGCTTATTAAAATAACAACAAAAACTGTATTCTGTGTGTAATTTCTAGATTATAGAAAACATATTATCTATTTATATCAGATTATTGGAATATATTGAAACACTTTTTTTATGCACTGGAAGTCTGGATAATGTTTTTGGCTGGTGGTAAGCATCACGCCTGCCCCAAGGCAGTAGTAGTGCGAGAATTGTGAACTCGCGAACAAAATCCTAGAAAATTGAGAAGCCTCTTCTTACAGTCAATAAAAAAATGTAATCTGCAAAAATGTTTTTAGAAGTATTTTTTGTGCATCAATATTTAAAGTTGATTTATTAACAGATATGTTTGAAGGTGTAAATGGTTCATTGCGTACTAAATAACTTAGACCAGTCGTCGGCGACAGTTATCCCAAAATGGAGACCTCCATCAAGCCAGTGCATATTATATTGGTACGCTGTTGGGACACTATTTATTTATTTATTTAATGATAGGCGAGCAGCATTATGCTTTTGTGCCTATATCAAACAGTGTTTCTCCTTTTTTATCCATTTCTCCAGACTGTTCTTAAAGGCGTTTAAGGATTTGGATGAAATTATATCCTCAGGCAACCTGTTCCAATTATAAACGACTCTATTGCCGAGGATGTGGTGTGAAGTGTTGGTCTGTGATGGAGCTGGCTGCAGAAGAATTTTATAAACAAACAGAATTGACACCATTATGTCTTAATTTAAAATCAAATGTATAGAATTTAATATCACCTCAAAACAAATGTTCTCTCCTTCCTTATCACAATCCAGCCAGAGAACCAGGAAATCTGCTCCACGGCCTTCATTTGCTAAAAACGCGGGAATCTTCAGACGCGGCAATGCTTCCTTCTTCTCTGTCGGACACGAAAACAACTCGACAGGGTCAACCTTGTCCCAGTTGTTATACTTCCCTGTGAAGTCTAAGCTCATAACATGTCCGCAGACAGATGTCATCTTGAAATGGACTGGCTCATTCTTAAATGTGCCATTCCACTCATGTACGGCGCATGATTGGTTGGATGCTGTAAACAAAATAGTAAAAAAATTGAGCCTTGACATCTATTGATGCTCACTGCCTTAGCATATGGGTGTCTGTACAACATGATATTTGCCAACACAATAATATACGGCATAATAATGCAAGCATGATAATTGGTGTACATGTACATCGAATATCATGCTGTACAATCCATGTCGTACAATACTGGCCATCCATTATCGGCTTGTGACTATAAAGTACAGCCCTATATTGTACAGCCAATAATCCAAATACATTCTTCAAAATGACATTAAAAAAACTAACCTGAACTTAACTGCTATACAAATAAGGAATTTGTGTACTTGTACATCAAATATCAGTCTGTACAAAATCGGGGTGTGCATTATTGAGCCGAGCCGATAATGTACGGCATCATATTGCACAGCATGATATTCGATGGACACCCACGGTAGCGCTCAGAAATAAATGCCACTCACAGTCAACATTATTTTGGAAAAGTGACAATTCAATCCTTCAGTTTAGTCCTTCTAATTATGAAAGCGACTTAAGTAAGATTTTCATTGAAACCTGGGCAGCTAGGCACTATATGACTATACCGAGTACTTACTGGATACCTACTGTACCAGTTATAGACAAACAGACTGGAAAGGTAAAATTTGACTGAAAAAAGCAAAGCCCTTAAAATATGCATGCCTTACTGAAAAAAAAACAATATCAAAAGAAGCTGTTAGTACAAACCATGACCGTAAGTTTGTTAATTAGAGGATGCGGTCCAGGTGCAAAATAAAAATAAAATGGTCTACCAACTTTTACCGGTGATGCATTTCCCATTGCTTAGAATAGTGGCCAAATTTTGAGCTAGCGATGGCTTCTCAGCCACCATTAAGGCGACCTTCATAGTAGTAGATTTTAACTGAATTCGTTTAAATTATTGGTTTACGAGTGTCTGTGAAAGTTATACATTGATTGATTGTGCTATTCTATTATATTTTCTATTGATTTCATTTTGTGCAACCAACACATGTAACTTGACTTGCCTCAAACATAGAGAAAGTAAAAGTCAAAAGAAGCAAATGTCAAAGTCAAATTTAGTCAATATTGTATTGTCATTGTCAAAAGTCAAGAAAAAAAATCTGTCAAGTCAACAAAGCAAACGATGCCAAGAACTAAGAAAAAATATATATAAATATGAGTTTTGGCGGGAACACGGAAAACTCATGTCGTTGCATTCTATTATTTTCTTAAACTTGTGTTTTTTCGCGAATTAATGATTAAAAATGGTGGTGTTTTATTCATTGAGTGTTGAATTACATGCACGAGTTTGGGCAAGTGATATAATCTGGAGAAACATGTCTTTTCATGTTGTTTTCAAAACTCCGTAGAAGCTCATAGTAAAGTCACCACAACTTTACTAGAGCATAACTTAGACTTGACTATGACTAATTTCGTGTGACTGGCTGTGATTTCATGACATATTTGACTTGATTTTTATATTTATAATAACTTGAAAATTCACAACTTGACAATGGCAGAATACACAACGTGCGATGCCAATAACTAAGAAGAAAAAAAAATATAAAAAAATATTACTGTCAATGTCATTAATGTCAATGACAATTTGACAATGTCAAACCAAGGTTGGGTTGGAGGCAGTGTTTCCACTTTTAGGGATTTCTCCCTTTTTTAGGGAAAAATATCTAATATTATGTAAGGTTTAGGGACATTTCATTTCGACAGGAATTTAGGGTTTATTGGGGAAATGTAATGTGGTAATCCTTTTGCTTATGGTCTCAAACTCTTCATTAATGTATCCCGTCTAGTTTTAGTTGACCTATATTGTGCTGTGACCGTAGTTACAGAAGACATAGGAATTTATTTGTATTGGTTTGATTTTCATTCAGCATTGCAGAACAATTTAATAGCAACGACAAAATATTCTATTATTCGTCTGAGTGTGAGTGGTGGTTAGGTTCCTATCCAATTTTAAGTGCAGCGAAAAACTGTAAAAGTAGTGCTGTGGCTTCATATTACCTACGATCTTTTTTTTTGGGTCATGCTCCATATACCAAGGACCTAAGCATAGCAGTGCAAGTGCAAGTACGGATCTTCTAAAATCGTTATGGCCCCGATATAATAACGATGACAGCTGTAATTTGGACTTTAAATACGTTCAACTTCGGATTGAGCCGAGTCGATATAATATCGATAAAGAACCGTACTAGCGCTGTGTTTTTTTTTTATGTAAGCTAATTCAATAACAAACTAGGCAAAAGCCATAATTTCAAGTGGAAACATTGGTTGGGGGTGCGGTGTAGCAGCTAGCGCTCTTTGGAATTATTGTTGGGTTGGAAAAACCTTGAGTGATGCGCGATTGTGTACCTACTCAAATAATCGTAGATTGTGGATTTGTTTCCTCTTAAGGTTTTATTTTATCGAAGATACCGCTTTATAGTGAATAAACACAAGCAACGATAATGGTGTCGGCTTCTGCATTACACATGGTATAAAATTTAACTTGGATATCTAATAGAGTGACATGTTTTTCTATTGTTTATTTATGTAACTGCCCTAGTGCCTGCGTAGATGAACAATATGTGAAAGTACAAAGTTATGTTATTGCAGAGCCACCCTCGCAGTGATGACCACATAACCACGACGACACATTTGAGAGTAATTCTGCCAACATCCATGGAGCCAAACATGCCCCCGCCGTTTATAGATATAAGTGCGTATAGATACAATTAAATACTTTAAAGTACTAATAGACGTAAATTGATAGTGATAAAGTCGTGAGAACTCAATGAACACAGACCTGTTATATCATGACTCAATGGTTATTCAATAACATATGTCACCTTCTGCATTAAAATAGTGAGTTTCCTTGATTACTCAACAGTTGTGTTGTCTTCAGCTATTTAAGTATTCTCAATGTTATAACACCAACAAACATTATCCTCAGTAGCATCCCAGTATCAGACATAGGCCCTTAAAGAGTATGAAAAATAGTAAGAAATGAAATTCCACCACTCTGGCTCAGGTTTAAACATTAACGCCGCGTTCCGAATTGAGTCAAAATCGCTGTTGGCGCTGTGAGAACGCGGCGTAAGTTAGGTGTTTCTCATAATTAGGGCCTCCCAGAAATGGAATGCTAAAGGCTGATGAAGAAAATAAAATAGTATTTACAAATATTTGATATCAACTCGATCCTTCAGTTGTTGACCTATTAATTGTTATTTGTGGCTAATTAGAATTCTGTGTTTCATTAACATCGATCTAGAATATCTAATTGTGCTAGATATACTGTTACCTGTAAAACTAGATTACTGGTTCATATATTGCTTGTATACCTTCTCAGGTTTGTGTTTTGTTTGTAACTAAGTTTTATTTTATGTTTGTTTGCATACCTACTAAGTTTTCTTTTATGCTATAGGTGGCATACAAGCAGATGTGTTGCCTGATGATAAGCAGTTGCCATAGCCTATGGATATCTGTATCTTAATGCAATATCTGCAGTCTTAAAAAGTTTTCTTTTTAATGATGTAGTTTGTAATTAAATTTGAAGTATATTGTAAATGGCCATCATGTATTGGTACAGAGATTGTAAATAGCCTATTCAATCTATTAAAACAGCCTATAGTCGTCGTCAGCCATAAAACGTACACTGCTGGACGAAGGCCTCCCTCTTTATAGAGGGGTGTTGCCATAATCCCCACGCTTGGCAGGCACTTTAGCCTATAGTGTATTGTGCTTATTGGGGTGCATTGTGCATCTTGGGATGTATTGCGCATCTTGGGGTGTATTGTGCATAAATAGCCCATATTTTTCATTATATTACAAACATGTTAGCTAATTCGTTCCTTTATCAATGAGATTACGGTGACGATGAAACTGAATGCAGCGATGCAGAAAAGGAACATATAATAATACGGCTAGTGGCTACTACTTTTGATTTACAATCAAAAATATGAGAGGGAGATTCAAAATCTCATCACTGTTTACATGACGTTGATTTACGATCTATTACAAATTGAATTGTAATCCAAAAAAAAAACAATGAAATATATATTTGCACTGTCTCTTGGCAAGCCTGGATTGGACGATCTGTCTTAAGCAATAATAAAATTTTGGATTAACAATATTTTCTACTGGCATCTGAAGAAGTTTATTACCATAAAAGTTTCCCCACCATAATTATAAAAAATATTTTCCCTTCCAGATAACATGCACGATATACCCCCACCGCAGCCTGATTTCTCTGCTCCTCCCCCTTACGATGTGGCGGCTAACTCTAAATTGCCCACTTATGAGGAGGTGCAGAGAGAGAAGCAGATGGAAGGGGAAGGCCCACCACAGGTTAGGTTGTTATGTTACCTCCTTTACTCATACTCACCAGCCAGAAGACGCCCACTGCCAGAAGACGCCCACTGCTGGATGAAGGCCTCCCCCTTAATAGGGTGGGGTTGCCATTTGCCATAATCCCCACGCTTGGCAGGCGGGTAGGGGATCGCAGAATGCTCACCACCATTAATCGAGAGGACACTGCTGCCCAACCTCAGGTGGTTCTGGGTGCAGTTTAGGACATACCCAGGTTGCTTTCTTTAAGGCGCTGAAAATACAGGATTATAAGTAGGTAGCTAATTCCGCGAAATAAGCTCTCTCCATTCCGATTTTATTTTGATTGGTTGTAGTTTTTTAAATAGCGTAATTATTGTTTTTACGAATTTGGCTTGCTGTCAAACTTGTTTTGAATGCTCAGTCACGTCCTTTAGATTAGATTTGCTTGAATATTATATTATCCAAAGAGTATAAACCCTGTCGACAGATCGTCCGACTTCCCCTCACGAAAATTAGTAGTTTAAAAACCACAGCTATTATGAGCGAGTACGTCAGAATTTCATTGAATTTCATAACTCAGATTGCGTCATCCCAGTGATTGGCCAATCGCAAGCATAGAACGTTATCTCGCCCCCCCTGCCCGCGACGGTGAGTCGTGTTTGTAGGAGAAATTATGTTCACGATCTATCAACAGGCTATTATCTTTGCTTGAATGTAGTTAACACTAATCTAGCCAATTGTGAGAAATAATGATATGTTATCATTAATACTTGTAACTATAAATAGATACACTATCATGGTTTTTATCACCAAAATACAATATTAACGAAACTGGCGAGTTCATCATTCATTCACATTCCATTAACTCTTATCTATAAACAGTATCTGTAAATAGACAACATAAACTAGTAAATATTTCACTGTTTATTTTTCTTATTTGCATTAGCTTTAGGTTTATATTTGAGCAAAAGTATAGTATGATATCGTAACCATGATTCGGATTGAATGGTGTGTTGGCTCGTTATGCATTCGTATGTACTGTTTACAGTCCTTGAATAAGGTCACCAGATGTGGTCCAAAATGTATTCCGATTTAATTAAACGAAAGTAATCACCAATAGAGGAGGATGGGCAGCAGCGTCCTCGGTTAACAATGGTGAGCATTCTGCGATGCCCAAGCCGCCTGCGACGCGTGAGGATTATGGCAACCCCTCCTTATTAAGGGGGAGGTGATTTCGAAGTCAACTTCGAATACCTGGATTCGAAGTTAACTGAGTGACTTGAGTTAGATGTATATAAAAAAAAAAGTGTATTATAAATAATACGTGTGTCTGTTTGTGCGTTCGCCTAGGAGCACGTAGGATACAACAACTACAAGCCACCGTACAACAAGCCGTTTCAATCTTCTATGAAGGCTATGGAGTGTAGAAGGGTGGAGTACTATCTTGTTGATTGCTGAGATTGTTGGTGAACATGTGCGTTTTAGGCGCAAGGGTTGTTGGATATGGAGCACGCGAACGTATATATAAAACACATACACTACGAGATAACAGTACAGTAATTTGTTTATTACACTGTGATTATTAACAATTATAAAAGGAGATTTCTACCAAGACTAACTAAGTACGTACTAACAATAAGAATAGCTTTACGACTACTAACAAATATAACTACTACGTGCTGTAGTGGTAGGTCTCTACTGCAGAGTCCGACTGGGGAAGTACCACACCTTTGCCAGTTATTCAACCGCCAAACAGTAGTGTGCAATTACTGTGTTCCGGTTTGAAGGGCAATGTTACCAGATAAATTACTGGGTATGAAGATATTTAACATCTGATATCTCAGGGTGACGAGCGCAGTGCAATGCGGCGCAGGATTGTATTCGCAAGTTCACAATTCTGGCACTGCTACTGTTAGTGGCAGGTGTGACGCTTACCACCAGGCGTTCGCCTTGATGTCAGGTCACTTGAAGGTAAAAAAAAAACCGTGTGTGTAGCACGAAAATTGCCAAAGACTACTACGTGCGAGCGTACCAACGACTACAAAGGGTCACCCCGGAGAGGGTGCTTTTACGGAGACAAATTGAAAATTTTCCAGCTCTAAGCGATGAATAACAAGTCCAAACCCTCCAGAATGGCGTTAGCGTACTCGGCACTACCATACACAGCTGTGTATGGTAGTGCCGAGTACCTTTTTTGTGAAACGAAATAATCCGTTTTTTTTTTAAACATTAAAAACAAACGTGTTAAATACATTTTTGTATAATTTATACGGGAATACTCACGTTTACTTAAATCGGATACTCTGACTATAAATTTAATAAAAACATCCCGAACTTCAGACCATAAAAAAAATACTTATAATCTTGGTCAACGTCCCGTACTTAAAAAAAGGAAATAAATAATATATATAATGTATTTAAATTACTTACAATACAATACAATACAACTTTATTGCACACCAGAAATATAGAACAACTTACATTTGATCAGGGTACATTATTTGGCAGTACAAGGGGCGGCCTTATCACCTTAAGCGATTTCTTCAAGGTTTTTTTTACTTAATTGTGTTTGTGATTTAAAAATAACAGATATTCATAAAGATCGGATAAACGGTTCGCAAGTTACAATATACATACAAACATACGTAGAAACAATCTACCCCAGTAGACTCAGAGGCCTCCGGTTCGGTCAAATAAAACAATAATGTTTGATTGTTCCAGCTGCAAGGGCCGGGGGCACATCCCACGTTCGCCGCGTTCGTCACGGTGGAGTCGGCCGACCCTGCCGCCGACCAACTCGACCCAGAGAACAGCCTGCTCGGCACCGACATCATGTTCCTAACTTCGTTCTTCGGTGAGACCAAGCTTTGATTACTAGAGGCGGAACGACGATGGCCTGCGAAAAGGGACAGTATCAAGTTTTTGTATACGGGACATACGGATCAGAATACGGACGGATTTACGTTCAGGTATTTGCCGTTACCGCACCCTGAAGTATACGACTTCAAGTTACATAACCAAAAGTTATCATCATCATCATCATCATCATCAGCCCGGAGACGTCCACTGCTGAACGAAGGCCTCCCCCTTAGACCGCCACACTGTACGACAACCTGCCATTTGCATCCACCGGTTGCTCGCGACTTTTACAATGTCGTCGGTCCACCTATATATATATATATATATAGTGGGAGGCCGCGCCTACGCTGCGTCTTCCGGTTCGCGGTCGCCACTCAAGAACCTTTCTTCCCCATCGGTTGTCAGTTATAGTACCAAAAGTATAGTAGTAGTGTAGTATAGTAGCAAAAGTATAGTAGTAGTGTAGTATAGTACCAAAAGTTATACTGGACCATAACTTCACAACACACACATCAACAGCCAGAAAACGTTCACTGCTGGACGAGGCCTTCCCCTTAATAGAGAGGTTGTCAGCCGGCTTGGGGATCGCAGATTGCATCAAGATGCTCCGATGAACCGAGAGGACGATGCTGCCCGTCCTCCGGTAATTCTGGATGCAGTTATAGGACATACCCAGGTCACATACCCAAAGGCCTTAAGTTTGAATCGTACGCAAAGTTCCGCATGCGAGCGGAGCCGACATTCGAACGATATTGAACCTTATTTCAAACAATATATATATAAAATAGTTACAGTGAAGTGGTAATGTCAGTGGGTATAATATTCAAAAGCAGTATCAGGGTACAAATATGGGGGACAACAAGCACTAACTTTTAAAAATGTGTTACTGTCCACCTTTTGTGGACAACGGGAATCAATTAAAAAGTTGTGTCGTCCACCACTGGTGGACAGAAGACAACTTTTTCAAACTTGTGTCTCTGTTCACGCAGATGGTGGACAATGGGAATAATCAATTTTGGATTACTTTAAACTTTTTATTGGAGTTTTGGCGGGAACACGGAAAAATCATGTTGTTGCATTCTATTATTTTCTTAAACTTGTGTTCCTCCACGAATTAATTATTAAAACTTGTGGTGTTTTATTCATTGAGTGTTGAATTACATGCACGAGTGTGGGCAAGTGATATAATGTGGTGAAACATGTATTTTCGTGTAGTTTTCAAAACTCGGTAGAAGCTCATAGTAAAGTCGCCACAACTTTACTAAGGACTCGACTATGACAAATTTCGTGCGACTAACTGTGATTTAATGACATGTTATACTTGAATTTAGTAAAAAAAAAACTTGAAAATTCTTAAACTTGACACTGGCAGTATGCAAAACGTGCAATGCCAATAAATAAGAAAAAATAATATTGTTTTCACCCGAACTAAATGCTAACCTACTCTATTTGTCTGCAGTGGCGTTCCTCTTCAACTGGATAGGGTTCCTACTGCTGATGTGCTTCTGCCACACCGTCGCCAGTCGGTACGGGGCGCTCGCCGGCTTCGGCCTGTCCCTCGCCAAGTGGACGCTCATCGTGAAACACTCCACCGAACTCGCGTCCCACGAGAACTCTTGGCTCTGGTGGCTTATTATGGCGTTCGGTAAGTCTTTTTTTGTTCAATGGAGTGTGAGGTCTAGCGTGACGTTTGCCTGGTGGTAAGCATCGCGCCTGCCCATAACAGTAGCAGTACCAGAATAGGCTAAATAACTGTTTTTTTTTTATTGTGCTATTAAAATGTGGCCCGTAAATATAGCTGATTAATGAAAACAAAATGAAAATCTGATTACAAATAAGCAACTTGTAGGCATTTTAATATCATGCTAGACAGAGAGGAGATTATGACGTCACTTCTCTGTACGCCTTATAAATTCTAATCTGACAAGTATGGCGCACAGAGGCGTGACGTAATTTTTTGTTTTGTGGGAAAGGGACAGAGTTTTCCGTACCAAAAACTTTAAACGCTTTATATATCAGAACATTAATGAGCGTTTTTTCTTTCAATGATCATTATATTTACTTAAACTCTTCATCAAAGCAATTGGTTTCAACGATATTAACATCAGTCATCTACCCTATTGTGAATTTGCGAACAAAATCCTGCGCCGCACTGCTCTGCGCTCGTCACCCTGAGAGATAAGATGTCAAATCTCTTCATGCCCAGTAATTTCTCTGGTATGACATTGGCCTTCAAACCGAAACACATTATTGCTTGCACACTACTGCTTGGCGGTTGAATAATTTGCAAAGTTGTGGTACTTCCCCAGGCGAACTCTGTAACCACTACCACTACAAAAAAATGAGGCAAAAATGTTGGCAGGCAGAGTGGTGGCAGGTGGTCCACGTCAACAGCATAGTGACTGCATACCAGGAAACGTAATACTCACGTTCATCAGCTCGTTGGGTCGACGATATTGTATAAATCGCGGGTAAAACGAGGAAGAGGCCTATGCTGAGTAAAGAGCTATTAAAGGCCGAAATGATGATAATATTGCAATTTCTTTTGTCCGTTTGCAGTTTATAGTTATGCTTGTCTCAATAAAACTTTAATTTTATTTGTAGATTTTAACACTTATGCTGTTTTTTTAAATTATATTTTAATCTGTTTATTATTTTACAATTTGATTATTATAAATAAATAAAACACCATGCATATAGCCCAGCGATTCTTAAGTTATATTATTAAGTCTATTTTTTGACACAAATGTCGCGGGACGTTTGTGTCAGGGTTGCTGTAGCTCAGTTAAGTATGAGTACACCCAAATTGGCTTCATTCGGGTTAATGCTTTACCAAATGTAAGAATTCGACAGCAATAAAGTGATAATCTAGGCCATGTTTCCTATTTGGCTATTATTTCAAAAACACGTTTGCGAATAATTTTCTCTATAGAAAAAAAACGTAAATTAACCTCTAAAAATGAATTTCTATGTAAATTATTCATTGTATTTTTGTGGTAAGACAATGATTAAAATGAGTAAAGGTTACGAGTAATACTTTAATCTATCTTCCTATTGAACTAGTTTTTTCTTACGTAATAACTTTATTGCAACTTTATTATGAAAACTGACGTGGTTTTGACACATTTCTGTTTTATTTATACGGGAATACTCACGTTTAATTAAATCGGATACTCCGACTATAGTTTCGATCACATCCAGTGACCTTTTTCAAAGAGTGAAAACAGAGCCTGACGCGCTTGCAGCTGCGTCCTGCTAAAAGGTCACCGGATGTGATCGGAACTATAGTCTGAGTATCCGATTTAATTAAACGTGAGTATTCCCGTATAAATAAAACAGAAATGTATAATGCAATTAATAATAGTCTATGAAACGTGGCGCAAGCGCGCCGGCTTCTCTTTTTTACCTATGTAATTCGACAGAGACCACAGACCAAAAAAAAGAATACAATGTATACCAGTATGTGTGAGGTTACCATTGATCTATGAACTAAGCAAGGTAGCCTCATCATCCGTTGCCTTTCTTATCCCACTAGTGGTTATGGGTATCTTTCTCTCTTTCTATGCCATCTGCCTCATCCATGTTTGACATGATTGGCATAATAATAATACGTTCCCAGGAGAAGTCCTCTAAGTTGACGCATGTCATGGGTCCGACGGTCTACAATCATCTGCCGGATCACGTCACAGCTGCCCTAAGTCTACAGTCGTTTAAAACTAGACTTAAACATGGCTAATCGAGCAATATTTTTACAAATTTGACGAATTTTATAAATTCAATGTTTAATATTTATTTAATTGTATAATTTGTGAATTAGTAATATTTTAATTTTGTATGTAGTTTGACTATTTATTTTATAAAATATCAGTACGTATGTACCTATTTGACTAGTAAATTATTACCAATAAAATATGAATATGTTTATCAATGAGCTTTACAAAAAAAAATACAATTAAGAAGTGGCTTTATAAAATGTTGTTAATTATTTCAGGTATATTAATCTGCGTGCGTGCCATTATCCAGTACCTGAACATAAAGCGCGGATGGCGTCTGCTCTCCGGGACGGCCCAAGAGCGACTGCTGTTTTTCTACTAAACCCACCTCTCGCTGTTTCGCTCTCACACACGCAAACCAAGTCTTATGTTTGGTTGTGCAAAACGGATGGATATATGTAAGGTTGTTCGTTGACAAATTTTGCTGTATCTATGTGCACGCATAATGTTGGATCTCAATGAATTGAATTTTTCATTATTCATCCAGCTAATACAGTGTGATTTTTGCATTACTGCAAATACTGAAGAGGGCCATTGTACATGAAGTATTCGTATAAGGTAATATAAGGTACCGAAAAGAAAAAAGACAACCTTTTAGGTTATGAAAAAAAGATAAGACCAGCGCATAAAACCCGTGAGTGGGAGAGAGAGCGAAATACTGCATCGCTCTCCCACTTTTTATAACCCAATCTGCAACTAGAAAAATACTAGTCCACATTTCCGACATTCTATTTTTTTTACATCTGTCATTGGCATTGAGACGTTAACTTTTTTTTAATGTTTGGCTCTGCGCGTGTCGCATTCAAAAAAGTAATGAGTATCTTTGTAACTGTGGTTCAGAGTGGCGAGTACAATGATGCCTTCTCTGGTTCGCAGTTATTCGAGAATCACACTGTATGAAACACTACATTTTATATGTTAGCTATGGCTACGTTATTATATCTACTTCGTAGGTACTGGTATAGACGTATGATTGATCTATAGCTAGATATTAGATTATGCTATTGTTTCCGTCCTCGTCGCTCTTATATCAATCTAGATGAGAGTGACAAGTGACAGAAATAGTAGCTCAGGTTCTGGAATAACCCAGCAGTGATAATGATAATAGTGTAGTTATCGCGTCGTCTACTGTAATGTGGTATTGCAAGAATTATAACTTAAGCCCTCTACATAATTATGGTGCGATGCGGTTGAAACTGGTTTCGAATTACGTGGAATGGTTATGTAGGATAAACATCCTCTTCTTCTTCGGTTCTTTTTTCTGCGTATAGCTTGGCACAAAAGTGTATAAATTAATCAATAATTATCTGCCACTTATCTCAATGTTCTAAATACTGGCAACCCTGTTGTACGTTTACGGTAGATGAATTCTGTCCATTGCTTACTTATTCACTTAGTTTAAAACCTTTATTTAGCGCCTATACTAAATAGGGTAGATGACTGATGTTTATATCGCTAAAACCAATAGCTTTGATGAAGAATTTAAGTAAATTTAGTATGTTTATTGAAAAAATAATTAAAAATCGGTTAATAATGGTCTGATATTAGTTTTTGTTAGAGACAACTCTGTCCCTTTCCCACAAAACAAAAAACTGACGTCACGCCTTACTTGTCAGAATATAATTTATATGGCGTACAGAGAAGTGACGTCACGATTTGCTGTTTCTTCTCTCTGTCTAGCATCATATTAAAATGCTTATAAGTTGATTATTTTTGATCAGATTTTCATTATCTTTTCATTAATCAGCTATATTTATGAGCCACGTTTTAATAGGACAATTAAATAAAACCAGTCGTCTAGCCTATTGTCAGGCATTTGGTTTATTTTGTATGGAGAGTCGATATTGTCTATTTTGTCTTGTAGTTACGTAAATTGTTGCAATAGGATGGTGAACGGAAACATATCATGTTTCCGTTTCAATACCACAGGATGTTATAGACGGATGTAACGATACTTAAGGATGTTGCCCTGTACAGCAAAAATAACCAATTTTAGAATACGTAATTGGTGCAATGGGATTGATGTTTGTGTCCTGAAACCGTTGACCGTAAGTGAGTGCAAACAGGACTAAACCAAGACATTCGACGAAGACTTATTCCAAAACACAATGTGTAGAAGCCCTTACACAATAAAGATGAACGCACACTTGTGCACAATGCACGCGCCGAAACGCCTTTCGGCTGGAAACTGTTGATAAACCAGGCCTAGCGCACTATAACATTACCAAAGATAATAGAATACTATATTAGTACTATAACGTTTAGATACCTACAATATTCTTGCGTGAGATACAAAATAACTAATCTTGCACCTTGCTGGCGCTGCTTCGGCGAAGAGGCGAAGTGAATACTTCAATAAATATATATATGATCGTAATTTATTATGAAAACTGATGTGGTTTTGACACATTTCGTTTTATTTATACGGGAATACTCAGTTTAATTAAATCAGATACTCCGCCTATGCGCGGGCTGTTTTCATTCTTTGAAAAAGGTCGCCGGATGTGATCGAAATACCGACTATATAGTCGGAGTATCCGATTTAATTAAACGTGAGTACTGGACGAAGGCCTCCCCCTTAATAGAGGGGTGTTGCTATAATCCCCACGCTTAGCAGGCGGCTTGGGGATCGCAGAATGGTCACCACCGTTAACCAAGAGTACGCTGCTGCCCGTCCTCCGGTGGGTCTGGTTGTAGTTTAAGGACATCGTCGTCAGCCATAAAACGTCCAGTGCTGGACGTTTTATTGAGTATTTCCGTGTAAATAAAACAAAATGTATAATCATATTGTTAAGTTGATTTTAATCTTACTTAAAAATTTATCGATACAACAACACCTTAGACCAGGGGTCTCCAAACTTTTTAGCTTAAGGGTCAGACTGACTGCTCCACAAACCTTCAAGGGCTTTTGTAGAGGTAGCGCTCTACTGTAGAGTCCGCCTGGGGAAGTACCACACCTTTGCCAGTTATTCAACCGCCAAGCAGTAGTGTGCAAGCATTACTGTGTTCCGGTTTGATGGGCAATGTTACCAGAGAAATTACTGGGTATGAAGAGATTTAACATCTGATATCTCAGTGTGCCGAGCGCAGTGCAGTGCGGCGCAGGATTGTGTTCACAAGTTCGCAATTCTAGCACTGCTACTGTTAGTGGCAGGCGTGACACTTACCACCAGGTGAAAGTCTTGCTCGTCTCGTCACTTGAAAGTATAAAAATTTAAAATAATAAAAAAGGGCCAAGATCAAGCTAGCTTATCAGATTACCGGGCCATAACGCGTTTTCTATTTGATTAAGTCTTCTGTACGTACAGTAAGTCTTGTATTGAGATGAATTATTGGCGTGCGGTGCGGTTGACGTGTGCGTTCGCTGATTCAGATACACAAGAAAAATAAACTAAACTAGTAATAATCTCTTTACATAGGTGTAATTATTAGTAAGTTGCTTATATTTTGACTATGGTATTATTATGTGTTGTATAAAGGGCTACGCGTATCGGTATTACTAAGCTGAAAGCAGGTCACTTATAATTTGATAAACTTTTACAATGGGAATAATAGGGTAGATGACTGATGTTTAAATCGTTGAAACCAATAGCTTTGAAAGTAAATATAGTATGCTTATTGAAAAAATAATTAAAATCGGTTAATCATGTTCTGATATATAAGCGTTTAAAGTTTTTGGTAGAGCCAACTCTGTCCCTTTCCCCCAAAACAAAAAATGACGTCACGCCTTACTTGTCAGAATATAATTTATATGGCGTACTGAGAAGTGACGTCACGATTTGCTGTTTCGCCTCTCTGTCTAAGCATGATATTAAAATGCTTATAAGTAGCTTATTTTTGATCAGATTATCATTTTCTTTTCATTAATCAGCTATATTTATGGGCCCCATTTTAATAGGACAATAAAAAAACCAGTCATCTAGCCTATTCTGGATAAGCAAATAAAAATATCGTATATCGTAAATATATATATAATATAAATATAAAATATATTTACGTGATCTCGGGGTTGGTCTATACAGGGTGACATTGAATTCATTGACATCCTCTCCTGGGGTCATTGTGCTATTCGTAGTAAAAGTTGTTCATTACGATGAGATCAATGTAATGAACAACTTTTACTTTTAACTGATCATTTCATTTTATTGGACAGCCGATTTTTTTTCGTGTTGTCAGGGTTGGTTTCATGGTACAAGTTGTTCATAATGATGAATACAGTGACCTTTCGGCTTAGTAATATAATACAAGACATAAGTACTACTTACAGAACATCCACTCCCATACAAAACGCGTCTAAACTTTTTTTTAACTGATTTTATCTGTTTTTAGCATATACTCAAAATATTGTTGCAACGGTACTGTAATTGTGTATTTGATAGTGTGTACAGCTAAGCATAGCAGTTGTCCAGTTAAAATTCTATGTCATAAAATGGTAGATTCAATACAGTAACAATATAATTTTAAATTTGAAGACTTGAACGCTTATATTATAATGTTTTTAAAATTAAATTTTTTTCAAATCAGTTGTAAATATTTAGCGTATTACGAACCAGGGGGTCTAGACAAGAACCACTTTCTGTTAGCGTTAACGCCTGCGGAAAGATAAAATTGTATGAAAATGACATTAGCAGTCACGTGACATTTCTCAAGCTAATGTCATTTTCATACAATTTTATCTTTCCGCAGGCGTTAGCGTTAACAGAAAGTGGTTCTTGTCTAGACCCTCTGGGGCCTTATTTTTTAATCGTACGCAAGCGCATGCGAAAGGAGCTGACCTTCGAACGATACTGTTTGGAATAAGGTTCAATTTCGTTTGAAAGTCGGCTCCTTTCACACGCGCAACTTTGCGCACGATTCATAAGTAAGGCCCCAGTACGATTACGTTGAAATCGCGTGAACAGTAGATGCCCAATCACAGTCCGTGTTGTCCGTGACGTCAGTTGATTGTGATTGGACGTCCACTGTTTGTCACCGCGAATTAGTGACGTGCTGGTTTGAAGCTTTAAAATTCGTTTTTTAAGAGTTGAGTGGCATTATACATATTAATCAATACAGGGTTATTGATAACTAGCTAACAACCTCTTAGGACCAGCTTCATAACATAACAAAAACTTTTGTTCTATGACTTTTTAGCGAGAAACAAATCCAGCCGTTCCATACATTTTGCCTAAATAGTAAACGAAAATTTAAATTGTTTTTGCAATAAACATTGAATTTTATTTTAAAATGAACATTTTCTATGGGGCAGTTGTTTTTTTTTTGCCGCAAATTCTAAAATTCTTGGTACAAAAGTTGTTTGTTTTACGTCTTAACCAACAATCTCTTAGAATTTGATCCTAAGAGGTTGTTGGCTAGTTTACCAATAACCCTGTAGAATAGATTTAAAAAGTAAATATCTGCAATTTTTTGACACAATCTTTGTTCATGCAAAACGTTAAATAAGGCAATATATTTCTAATAATGCTACAAACTCGAATGTTATTGGCGTTTATCATTCCAAGGTCAGTATATGGCTATGTTTTTCGTTAGAAGATTTTATTAATAAACATTTTAAGATATGTAAGTTTAAAATATGTTTAGTCACATTATGTACTTGTAAGTGTAGTTAATACATAGTTGATATTTTATTTTTAAAGGTACACCAATGGTGTTTATTTCTCATACCTTCAGCTACGTTCTAAAAGAATGAAGTTTAGTTTTTAGACTGTATTATAGTCTGTTGAATGTTATTCAATGACCTCTTAACAGCTAATCCAGTTAGATAACGCAGATATAGCTTGGCAAATAAAAGTTGAAATTAATTGGGGCGCCACCAGCGCAAAAATTACTATTTTGTCTATATGCGGGTTGCATAATACGACAGAGGATGGTGGTTGGATGAATGCTCATTGTCCTGGTTTTCCACATTAAGGATGCACCGCCCGACGGCTCGAACTCATCGGCGGGCTAAAAAGCATGCTCTCTTCATCAAACAAAGTGTGGGAAATGGAGAAAGAAAGAGAAATGAGCGCACAATTTTTTTTGTGTCGACCTTTGGTTGCATGATTGTGATGAATAAACTACTGAATTAATTTATTCCAACTAAAGTTATTTGAAATTTTGATGTACTAAACTAACTATGCTGCTTGATACATTATTTTGGAGTTTTCGTACTCCCTATGTTATTTATTTACGTCCAAAGTGGCGTTAAAATGAGCTAAAATATACGATATTTCCTGGCTCATAACTTTCATGTTTATTCATTTTTTTACTTTTTTATCAAGTAACAATCCTAGATAATGAAAAGACAAATCGATATAATACTTAGTCTTGGACCTACAACATTACATAGTGGAGTAATATTACTTCCCGGTTTCTATGGAGAAGTGACCGGCTTGTTTACTCTTAATGGCAGGAGAGAGAGAAAAAAACAGACAAGACTTTTTGCCAAGCTATAATTCTCCTAGTACAAACATTGGACGTGGCAATAGGGTATATGCATGTGTTTCATTTATTAAAAATAATGGGAAAGTGGAGTTTAACTGGATGTGATATTTACATCGAAGAAATAATTGAAATCAATGTTCTGAAATATAAACGTTAAACCTTTTTTGAAGGAAATTGTCTGTCCCATTCTAGCAAAACACGCGTTAGTAATAAATTTGTTTGGAAATAAATTCAATTCAAATTCAATTTGTTTGGAAACGTGTCGTTTCATATGTAATTTTCCATGATAGTGCGCTCTCTGTCTAACATGAAACTAAAATGCTTATAACTTCGTTATTTGTGCACATGCTTAAATTTCGTTTTTGATGAATGATTTTATTGCGAGTCAGATTTTTTTAAGTCAATAAAAACATGCATATCCCCTATAGCTACTGTATGCACAAAAAATATGTTACAAGGTGTTACTCATGAAGTCGAGCAGACTTTGCATGTGGTAAACACGTGTCAAAGTGTGCGGAGAGCGAAAACGAGTAAGTATGGTTAGCAAAACAATACTACGCAGCGCTCTCAACTGACCGTCAGATACGCACACTACCGCAATGTGCATAAACACGTTCAACCACAAGTAAAGTCTACTCGAATTCTTGCATGCAAGAACTGTATCCAAAAAAAATCTATAACTATTTGACCTAAAATTTATGTAGAAATAAAACAGCGGAGAAAGACGTAAACAGCAGCGCGAGTACCGTTCTAAGTCGCTAAATTTGACGTGTCGGTATAGCAGATTTACTTAGGAGTATACCGATTTTTATCGAATTTTACCGATTTAAATGTCAAATATGACGATAGTTAAGAACGCGGTACTCGCGCTGCAGATCCGATATTCATACATATTTTTGTCGAATACTCAAACAAACGTAACCAACAATTGTGCTAGGGGCACTAACATAAAAAAAAACAACACTAAACTACGCAGTTGTATTTCTGGACAATTCCTAGTTGTAATTTATTTTAAAACTGTTAGAGTAAGAAACGATTTTGTGAAAATTTTAATAAGCTTTACGTGCTTAAAGTCTACTTCGCACCAAAAATCTTAATGTGAGTTAGGTTTAACATTATATGGATAATTATAATTTTAGTGCAATAAATGTCTAGTTCACGAGTTTCTAGTGGAAATAAATAAGTTGTAATTATAGCTAAATGTTATGTTTTATTATTTATGAAATAATGTTACCTGGCTTGTTTTAAAACTCTGTTAAAAGGACCCATCTCGTCAATGGAAACCAATCTGCTTATAGCATTACAATACTCGTATATATCACTAGAGATGCCAATCAAATAAAGATGCCAATGGTGATCAAACATCTACATTATTTTCTCTGCCGGTTTTTGTCGAGGGCGCGCACCAAATGCACCAAAGCAGTCACATAATTATGGCCACGAAAAATAAGCGACTATATAAATAAGTCAAATACTTAGGGCCTATGTCTAGGCTCTCAGTATGCAGCAGGATACTGCTATGTCGTCCGATCAGCGAGCTGGTGGCCTGCCCTGTATTCGCTTCCCGTTTGTTGGCCAGAATTGTGTGACTGCTTTGGTACATGGTCTGTCTTTGCGAATACATTCTAGTACCTAAATTTAAAGCCGCGTACGGACAGCGCGTACATTGGTACGCGTAGTCGGTTACGCGTGTCCTGGAACGCCATGTCCATACTTGCAGCTATGCGTACACTCTTGGGGAACGCGAGCCGCCGTCAGTCGGTTTTTGGTCACGCGTCAAAGGGGAAGCCCACGCCCGGGTACGCTATATTTGGACGGCAAAATGGATAGACCAATAATGGATGGAGTCATGGCGGATGACTGGCGGGGTTCACGTAGCGCTATGTATCGATTGAGCTCAGCAGTCTAATCATGTAACTGTTCGGGATCGCTATTTGTCATAATTGTCACTTGTCAATGTCCCGCCAAAACTCATTTGACCCTGCAGGGTAGGACGAAACGCCAAAAGACCGACGGATTTGCTTCACATAATTAGGAAATCAATATAATTGTTCGTTAAAGAAAATCGAGAGAAATCCCTACGTGATACCGTGAAGCTGTGATAGTGACAAGTGACAATTATGACAAATCGCGATCCCGAACAGTTACATGATAATCCCGCAGGTTCGCGGCCGTCCTTACAGGAGCTGTACGCGTATCCAATGTACGCGTGGACAGCGTATTCCGACTATGCGTAACACAGGAACGCGATGTCCGTACGCAGCTAAAGGCTCTCTGAATGAGACTGTCACAGTCACAAACGTCACAATACCAGAAAAGGCGCGCTGAAGAATGCTATATTAGTGCCTACTATATCAGTAGTTAACAAGTACTTTAAAAAAAACTACTTCATTTTCGATTACCTGGATGGACCTGGACATCTTTTTTCCAGTTCTTTTGATTTAAAACCAAACTACTATCGAATAGGTATTATGAAATTGTATGGCACCAATCCTATTAAAAAAAAGGAATTTCGCTAATCGGTTTATAGATTTCTGAGGTAAAATACTTTAAAAAAAACATACAACCGAATTGAGAACCTTCTCCATTTTGAAGTCGGTTAAAAAATGTCTGATGGTACCTAGCAAAGTCTGAAAAGGTCACGCAACTAACTTGAACCGTTGATATTGGCGACTGGTGCCAAAATCACAACCACCCAGACTAACTCCGAATACGTAGTCATCCGCTAGGAGCATTAGTGTTCGTTGGTGGGCAGTGTTCTCCCAAACGCCAAGCCGGGTGGGCGTGTGGTACTGTGGCCCAATTCCCTAGGATCCGTCCAATCACCAATAGTGTCCTTATGAAGAAAGTAATTTTTTCGTGTTCACTTTGTATTTATTTTACGAGTTTAGCGTGCTATTTGGATAACAATTTCTATAGAATAATTGGTGAGTATATTAGCATAGAAACATATTTATGTAATAAAAATAAGTAACATTTTAACCGCTATGCCCATTCGTTTAAAATATTAAGTTTGTTCTTCAAGTTGCGAGTGAATCGGTTTCTCTTATAAGCGCGCTCCATCATATAGACTGCAAATCAGGCGTTACCGGAACCTACATTTAAATTTTAAAAATGTATATAATATGTTGCAATGCAAATATTCGATTGCAAATTTCTGCAACATATTATATATACAACAGCTGGAACTGGTTATGTCCTTAATCTGCAACCAGACCCACCGGAGGACGGGCAGCAGCGTCGTCTTGGTTAACGGTGGTGAGCATTCTGCGATCCCCAAGCCGCCTGCCAAGCGTGGGGATTATGGCAACACCCCTCTATTGGGAGGCCTTCGTCCAGCAGTGGACGTCTTATGGCTGACGACGACGTCAACGAACAGCTGTTTCACTTCGTGATTTAGCGGTCGGTTCCACAGTGTGATGGGAAGTGAGATAACTTAATTTCGCTCAATAGCCAAATTGTGAAATAGTCACCGTGATAAAAGTCACAGTTCTCTGATTATTTACGGGATGTTTACCGTGATTATGTAGTGAAACGAGCTCCTGATATATCTATATTTTCATTTTACATTAGTGGAAGTCTGAAAGTCTACTTTCGTCGACTAAAAAAAAACAAACGACTGAAAAATTAAAGTACCTACAGTAATAAAATTGTAGAGGGAGAGGGGCTCAACACAAAATCGTATGGTCGAAGGTTCAATGCCGGGCTCTAAATGGGTTTTAGAAATCTATGTACCGATTTTTATACTGGCTAACGGAATACGGATACTTTCATACGTCCGGAGATGAAAGTCAATGGCGTCTGTGACCAACCTGCAACTGGGTCAGCGACTCAGCGTGCTGAATGTGGCCCAATAACACTGAGGATAGGCATTTATCCAGCAGTGAACTGTATAAGTAGATACAATTAACATAAAAAAAAATATGGATTTTCCCTACTTTTTCTGAAATTTTGGCAGAGTGCCATGGTAAATGGGTCAACTGCCCATTTGGGAAAGCAATCAGCGATTAGGCTTTATCGGCCTGTATTATATTCAAAGTTACTTCACGTTTATTATACCTAAGTGGCCCAGTTTTTTGCAATCCTGAAATAGCTTATCTACATCTACTTACTCACTCTTTACTTCCTTTCTCTTACTTTTAAGATATTTTTTTTTATAAGTTACTCTCACTAAAACTTATTTAAGTATGGTCAACATAATCAATTTACTAAAATAACGCTTGTTTTCTTTTACTAAAGGATTTTGTCATCTAGAAAGTAGGGTTCGCTTCCATTTGTTTCCCGTAATACTATTATTTATTTTGTGCCGGAACAAAGGTCTTTCGTAGAACGAGCTACGAACACGCTACGTTGACTGCTACGCGAGCAGGGTGTGCTACGACGAAACCCGTAGAATGAAAGCGTAGCACTTATTAGAATAATTTGAATTAGGGTTGTAAACGATTTATTTTGTTGTTACTCTGCTGTTCCATACATTTTCTCCAAGGGCAATGAACTTTTTGTATGGAAATTCTGGTTTTTTTTTCTGTAATTTCAGGGTTTGCTCCATAATAAAAGTTGTTCATAATGATGAGTACATACATACCCTTCAGTATTGTTAGACCTTTTAATTACATAATTGTATATATATTATTAGGTCTTTACCTATGAAATTGCCGTTTTGTATGGAATAAGTGAAAGTACTTATTCTTTTAAACTTTTTTATTTCTGTTATTCAAAGTAATCACCCATGCAATCGACGCATCTTTGCCTACGAATTGGCAGTTTATTGATGCCCTTCTTGTAAAAATTTGCTGGACGGGGAGGCAACAAACTCTTCAAAGGCATTTTGTACTGCCTCTCGGGAATTGAATTTTTTACCCACTAAAAAGTTGTGTTAATTTTGGAAAAAGTAATAGTCGGTAGGTGCAAGGTCTGGTGAGTATGGCGGATGAGGGAGAGCTTCCAACCCCAGCTCTTGCAGCTTGGAGACTGTCTGTAGCTGCAGCGCGAGGCAGGTCTCGACGCGTACGTTGCGCTGGCGATCGTTAAGTTCGTGGGGCACCCATCTATCAAGTTATTTTACCTTGCCTATTTGTCGCAAATGGATCAAAATTGTTTTGATGCTAACATCAAAAGCCGCTGCTAGCTCAGCTGTAGATTGAGTTTCGTCAGCTTCCATAATCGCCTTTAATTCATCATTGTTGACCAAAGTCTCCGGACGACCACGAGCTTCATTTTTCAAGTCAAAATTTTCGGAACCGGGAACACCAATAACGGGTTGTGCGTTCGTTTGTACAGTTCTCTCCGTAAACGTTTTTGATGTTACGTGCCGTTTATGTCGCGTTGGTGTCACGACGGAACTCATATTCCAAAATTACACGAATTTTTTAAGTATCCATTATGACGAAAAATGTTCAAATGTAATGAAAATACAACGCTAATCAATAAACAAAAGACTGAGTTTGAAAAAATAATGTCATGTTTTTAAGACAAAATTAATTTGATATCAGAATACAAAGCCATTACAAACTTTTTTCTATTTGATATGACCAGTACTGAAGAACGGCAATTTCATAGGTAAAGACCTATTATTTTGGGATTGGCATAACATTTTCGAAGTATGGACCTTCGTGGATCCCTCCACACTAGAATAACCTGTATTGCGGATATAAAGTCTAAGGTGGGGGGGGAGGCCGTCGTTCAGCAGTGGACGTCGTCTGGGTGATCAATGATCATGATTGAAGTATAAAAATTTATCATCCCTCTTACTAATGAGAGAATGAGAACTTACGTTCTGAATTGTATGAAAAACAAACTAATTATGTACACATCACAAACTTTTTTTTAAGAGTCACGTGACGAGGCGACTCTCACCTAGTGGTAAGCGTCACGCCTGACGCTCACTGTAGCAGTGCCAGAATTGTGAACTTGCGAATACAATCCTGCGCGCTCTGCACTGCGCTCGTCACCCTCAGATATTAGATGTTAAATCTCTTCATACCCAGTAATTTCTCTGGTAACATTGCCCTTCAAACCGGAACACAGTAATGCTTGCACACTACAGCTTGGCGGTTGAATAACTGGCAAAGGTGTGGTACTTCCCCAGGCGGATTCTGCAGTAGAGTGCTACCACTACAAAACTAATTATGATTATGGTAATGATAGAATATTTATATAATGTGTTTCCACACTTGGGGTATTTCTATGTTTTTAATTCATAGACAGGAATAAAAATAAAACGGGCGGTTGGGACGGAAACCCAGAGATTGCTCGTATGCAGGTTCAAGTCCTGCCAGAGATCATAATTTTTCTTACTATCTATGCATTAATAATCATGGTAATTATAGTTGTAATTTGGTTAAATAAATAAATAAATTTAAATATTGAGTGGACATAAATAAATAATTATTATATTACCCTTAAAACCCTTGCCAGGGCCCGAGTGTCTGCACCCGTGTTATTTTTTTTTTATACAAATCATCATCATCGTCATCATCAGCCCGGAGACAATCACTGCTGAACGAAGGCCTCCCCCTTAGACCGCCACACTGTACGACAACCTGCCATTTGCATCCACCAGTTGCCCGCGACTTTTACAATGTTGTCGGTCCACCTTAGTGGGAGGCCGCGCCTACGCTGACGTCTTCCGGTTCGCGGTCGCCACTCAAGAACCTTTCTTCCCCATCGGTTGTCAGTTCTTCGCGCGATGTGGCCAATTATACACATATTTAAGCATTATTGTAATAGTACATCGAAGAAATAAAAAGTAATTGGCAATTTTTTACATTTAATATAAAATGAGCTCCTCAGAAAACATGGATAATGCGATTGGTTATGCACGGCAACACCAATGTCGAATGACTTCAGTTGCGTCGGGTAAAGCCGTAATTTTAATATACGGTAACAATACAACAAAATGATGTGACAATACTGAAGGGTTTTTTTGGTAGTGGTAGGACTCTCCTGCAGAGTCCGCCTGGGGAAGTACCACACCTTTGCCAGTTATTCAACCGCCAAGCAGTAGTGTGCACGCATTACTGTGTTCCGGCTTGAAGGGCAATGTTACCAGATTAATTACTGGGTAAGAATAGATTTAACATCTAATATCTCAGGGTGACGAGCGCAGTGCAGTGCAGCGCACTGTTACTGTTAGTGGCAGGCATGACGCTTACCACCAGGCGAACGTCTTGCTCGTCTCGTCACTTGAATGTATTAAAAAACAGGGTGTGTTAGTATGTACCCATCATTATGAACAATTTTTATCACGGGGTCAACCCTTTATGATTTTATCGATTATGGAACAATTTTTTTCTCGTAAGTATAACACACCTTTAAGTTTTTTTCCTTCGTTTATGGCATTGTACTTTGTGGATTCTGCGGGTGTCAAGAATAATAATATACATTTTATTCAAGTTTTATTAGTATCAAATCTAATAAGACATCAAATCACAGTAATCACACAAAATTATAGTCACATTAAAGTCCAAGTCATGCCCTATGTAGTAAAGTTGAGGCGGCTTTATGCTTTTTAAGGAGTTTCAAAACAACAAGAAAAGACACATTTCACCATGAAAAAACACCGCATTTTTTTCTCTTTAACTCGTGAAAAAACACTAGGTTAAGAAAGTAATTCAATAGACATACCTATACACCGCCAAAACTCTGTTACACGTTGTATACTAGGTATTATAACTTAGTATAGCATTATTTTATCTGTGGTATATAAAGCTAACCGTAACAGTAGTACTATACACCGTAATGTCGTAGTAGGTACTTATCACTTATCTTTTTATAACCATACGTGGGGGTGTGGGCACGTGTCTCGGATGCAGCGTTGCCAACCGTCCCGTATATCACGGGACGTCCCGTATTTTTTGCATAAATTTCAATGTCCCGGCGGGACATGTTATGTCCCGTATTTTGGTGAATACTAATTTATGAATAAGAATAAGAATATATTTATTGCCAAAAACACGAGAAAACACTAAAAATAAAACATAACAGTCGTTGTTCGGCAATAGGGGTACGCTCAGCGCTGTGCTGCGTGCTCCAGGAGGTTCACGCAGGGCTGGTTTTCAGCGTACTCCTATGCTCAGATAAAAGGTGTAAAGTAAGCATTATAAGCGGTGGCGGGTATTCCCTACAATACCAAATAGTAGCAAAAAATAAAATAAAAATTACTATTTATATAAACTAATGTGTGTGAGTATGAATGTGTGTGCGTGTAAACGTGTGCGAGTGAGCAAGTGCCAGAAAGTGTGTGTGTTAGTGTGTGTGAGCAAGTGAGTGTGTGTAATATGAGTGTGGTGTTACACCGGTGTCTTATATAATTTTAAAAGTTGCTTCAAAGTTCTTTTTTTGAAGGTTATAAAATAAACTTTTGTATTTTAGCTTAAAATTATTAGAACAAATTTAACTTATTGTATGCAATATTAACAAAAATCTACGGCAACAGGCGCTGGTGACACGCACATAATATTACGAGACAACTCAACTTTTTCGGCAGTCAAGTTCGCCAACTGCTAGGCGGTTTAATCACAGCCGCCAAATAATCTATAATAAACGACTTTCGTCAATTTTGTTTAATTTTTTTGGAAGATAAAGGGTTGAAAACTCGAAGGCAGCGCGACAATAAAAAAATACTAAGAGCGAATCCGGTTTTTATTTTATATACTTTCAAGTCACGAGACGAGCAAGGTAGAGCAAGACGGTCGCCTGGCGGTAAGCGTCAGCTGCCACTAACAGCAGTGCTAGCAGTGCTAGAATTGTGAACTTGCGAATACAATCCTGCGCATCAAAGCTTTTTGATGTTTTGATTGAATTAAATTACAAATAATATTATTCGAATTAGATAATAAAATAACTATAAGTTCTATTTTTGGTAATGAAATAAATTATTATTATTATTCACGTATTTATTTAAATTCTTAATTTTTTAGTTTTTTACAATATAAATACAAAAATTATAAATATTATAAAAAACTTAAAAACTAGGGTGCCGCCAGCAGCGGGGCAGGGCTCAAGCTGCCGGTGGTTAGGGCTGCAGAGTGAGGAACCTCCTGACAATGCGCGCCGTGTCAAGGACCACTGCCTTTTGTATCTGACCCTTGACCCAACCGCCCAGCGAGAGCCTCTTGAGGTATTGGTCGAGGCTCTTCGCTATAAGACCGTTTGCCGAATTTATTATTATTATTATTATTTTATTATTATTATTATTAAAGCTTTTACCAAGGGGTCAACCCTGAAACCGCGAAAAAATATTACTGTTCCATACATTTTGATGAGGTTTAATGACATTTACAATAGAAAATCTTTTTTTGCGATTTCAGGGTTGGCCCCATAGTAAAAGCTGATCATAATGATGAGTACATACATTACCCTTCAGTATTGTTGAACATTCTTGTATACAGGGTTAGTTCTAATCAGTTAGCATCCTTTTAAGGGCATATTCTGTATTCTGTACGTCAAAACAAACAACTTTTACTATGGGGCCTACATTGAAATCACGAACAAAATATCAGCTGTTCCATAAAACATGTTCATCGACCTTGGGCAAAATGTATGGAACAGCTGTTTTTTTTTTGCGATTTGAATGTTGGTCCCATAGTAAAAGTTGTTTGTTTTTATGTACAGAATATGCCCTTAAAAGGATGCTAGCTGATTAGAACTAACCCTGTAGATATACTTAAATTTTATACAAGGATTACTCTACAGACATTTATTTCGAAAACGGCTCTAACGATTTGGATGAAATTTTGGATTTTGTATTTAGATACGGCTTTTTATGTTTACCTATACATATAGTTACATTACTTGTAAAACGAAAAAACACCGAGCGAAGCCAAGTAGCCCAGGTACCTACTAATAATTAAACAAACACGCTCACATACTAACTTTTTTCTATTTTAATATTAGTGTGATACACTACGATTACATATTTTCTAAAACATATGACTAACACTACATACTTCATAATATGTTTACGAAGACATAAAAACTTGAGTCACGTTCGGTGGCGCCTAGGCGCGACGATGTCTTCCCCTAATGGAAATATTAAGTAAAGTAGTTTCCATAATATTAATCGGCTATTTTATGGCTGACACGAGATTTATAATCAGCCTTTTAATGGTCAGGCATGCAGGGACCGCGGAAATACTCCATGACATGGGGGAACAGAGAAACTTACTTTACCAGGTTTTAAAATTGGAGAGGGCGCAGCTGTTTGATTTTTGGGGGACATTTGGCCACCTCTGCCCCCACTTCCGCGGCCGCTGACTGAAGGACATCGCCCTACCGCCGAAGGGCGATTGGGCCACATGCACCACGCTGCGCTGGCCCAGTCAGTGCCGTAACTAGCTTTTCATGCGTCCGGTGCTCGTATCTATAACTGCGCCTATTCATGACCCAAAACTTGGTCCTGCAGGGGCATTCACAACTCAATCGGAAAGGTTTCCGTTCGGAACCACATTCTCCGTCTCTGTCTTCCTGAATGTAGACTGGGACGGATAATGTGAAACCGAACGCAAAAGCTTTCTTTCTTTCTTGATTTTATTCTTTCTTTCTTTATTTTTTTCTTCCTTGCTTGAGTTATGAATATCGATGCTGGTCTGGTCATTTCTGCGCTCCCCCAGGTCTGCGCGCTTTTGCCTGGCCACCGCTGGCATCGTCCTGGTTACGACACTGGGCCCAGTTGCGGGTTGGTGGATTCGCAAAAGCCATTGAATTTCTTCTCCGGACGTGTGCCGGTTTTTTCGCAATGTTTTCTTTTACCAAAAAGCCAGTTGTATGAAAATCTGTAACAGAAAGGTTCAACAATACTGAAGGGTATGTATGTACTCATCGTTATGAACAACTTTTACTGTAAGGCCAACCCTGAAATCTCGAAAAAAACAGGTGTTCCATATATTTTCGTCAAGGTTAATGAACTTTTTATGTATATGTCTTGTATGGAACAGCTGATTTTATTCATACATACCCCTCAGTATTGTTGAACCTTTTTGTTACACGTTGTATAAACTTCAAAGAGCTCATTGGTACGGGCCCGGGATTTGACTCCGGGTTCGAAGTCGACACGACATTTATTTCAGGCTTACTATCACACTAGTACCGCACTACCTCACTAGCACAGCAATCTGCTTATTTAACTGAGAAAGAAAGCCCTACATAAACACGAGTAAGTAACTTAATAAATGACAAATACATCATCGGTCAGAAGACGTCCACTGCAGACGTCCTCTCCCTTGATGGGAAGGGGTTTCCATAAACGCTTGGCAGGTGGCTTCGGGATCACAGAATGCTCGCTGGATGAATTTGCTTTGTTTGGCGCTAGATGGCGAAACGCATAATTAAAAAAAACTGTCAAGGGCGGATGATATTTTTCTATGAAAGATTTCATATCAGCTGTTTTTTTATCGCGATATACGAGGTCGCCCCATTGAATAAGTAATTCTCAATAATTAGTATGACCTCCTTTCTGCATAGTAATACTGTTACGCGCAACCCTATACCTGACAGGCGACGCGACGCCCCACTTAGCGATTTATGGCGGAATTGTTCACTAACCCGAATATTTTACGAGAGGACATCAAGATAGCATAATGTAATTACCGACGATCATAGAACTTTAAGAAGTACCTTATAGATGGATTAATACCACAGAATAAACTGATATAATAATACTTGGGGTTTCTGGTACCTGTGGTTTTCCATTTTATACAACGTGTAACAAAAAAGTGTGATACACTTTTTATGGTAATTATGTTTTAATTATTATAACACTGAAGGTATGTATTGTACATCATTATGAACAACTTTTATTATGGGGCCGAAAAGTTAAATAAAGTTAATAGAATACATAGATTCCATTAAGTTAGTAAATTTTATCGAAATCGATTCAGCAGTTTGGAAAATAACTGGAAAAAAGATGTCATCCAGGTAATCGAATTTGAAGTCGGTTGTTTTTTTAAAGTACTTGTTTGCAGTTGTTTTTTTAAAGGCTTAGGACATTTCCCATACCCAGGTGGCGTAGTGGTACGCGTCGAACTGAGACCTCGCGACCCCCATATATTTTCCAAGCCCTACCTTTGGCTCATACTCGAACTTCATAATTGTATTTGCAAGAACTACTTGCTTACAAAATGTCATAAGGTTCGAATCCACGGTTCGCAAGTTATCATCGAACAAATATACTTGCAAAAAACATACAAATGTCCCCTTTAATGTCAGAGGCCTTCGCTTCGCTGCGGTCACTAAAACTGGCTTCACTAGTAACTTCCGGTCTCCACATTTCGCCCCAGTATCCAACAAAAGCTATACAAGGTCAAAGATGACGCAACAATGACGTCACTACCAACCCTACAAGCCAGTCAACGAAAAACAGCACGACTATTGTACGTCAACGTCTATGTAGTTGCATAATTATGCACCTGACCTGCATTCCCTCATACCACGACGTCTGAATGAATTGTCTTTCCACCCTCAATTGCCACTCCTATCAGAACAGCATAGGGTATAGCTTCCCGTAATAAAATTATCGTAATAATAGCATAGTCTACTGGCAAGTGCTCTTGGCTGTTGACAATGTCCTAATTTAACTGCTCATATTTGTTTCGGAGCTAGCCCTTGATCCAAATCTAATTATGATCGAAACACAGCGCCTGTGGACGAATCCGGTGGTTATAAGAAACCGCTACACGCATTTTGAAGTCACTGTATTGTACAGCCAAATAATCCGTGTACGTTTCTCACTAAAACCTTAAGGCTTGTATTTTCCAAATTTGACCCTCGATAAATTAAATTTATTTAGTCAAACTACTATATTTAAAGCCCAAAAATATAAAATGTTACAGAAGAAGATACGACTCAGTAACTTTAGCGATTGAAAACACGATTGATTATACTTTCCTCGATAGAAAAAAATACCGAAACAGTGTCTATTTTTAAACTTTTTTCAGTTTTATGTCCTAATTACACCACATAGTCACATTAAAAAAAAATATTAACAGATAATAGTATTTTGGATGGCATTCTACGGTTGAAAAGTTATGAATTTCTATACTTTTCAAGTAATCTGAGATAATCTTCAAAAATCAAAGTTTGACACGCACGAATCTGCGTAACCGCCATATTTTTGTTACGTTAAATTTGACCCTACCTGATACAGCTTTAGACTAATGATCGATCTCATTAAAAAATGTGCTTGAAACGTACCCGGCCTTAAGACGCTGACAATATCTGATCCTTCGCGCGCCTGTGGTCTCTGTATAATTACATAGGTAAAAAAGAGAAGCCGGCGCGCTTGCGCCACGTTTCGTACAGTAATTTTGTTGGAAAATAATTAATTGCAATAAAGTTATTGCGTAAGAAAAAAAACTAGTTCAATAGTAATATAGATTAAAGTATTACTCGTAACCTTTACTAATTTTGGTTATGTGTTTTCATACAAAAATACAAATAAAAGTTGACTTAGAAATTTATTTTTAGAGGTTATTTTACGATTGTTTTCTATCCAGAAAATTATTCGCAAGCATTGAGATAAATACATATAATATCATTGTTCACAAACGTGTTTTCGAAACAATAGCCAACTAGAAAATATGATCTAGATTACCATTTAAAAAAAATCAGTGCTGTCGGATTTGTACATTTGGCAAAACATTAACCCAAATGAAGCCAATTTGAGTGTAGTCATCCTCTTCTGTGTGAGGCCCAAAATTTAGGTATCATTGTATATTACTCTTCAATGTTACAAAATATCAGAATCAAAGATCTTGATTCTACAACTTATCTAAACAAATAAATAAAAAGCAATCGAGACCGTTTTGAACTTAAATCCGATGAAAAATATTATATTGAGAAAATATCATCGAAAATAGCAAAATTTTCTCATGTCGCCTGTCTCTGTCTGGCATGTTTTTTTTTGTTTCGTGATATAAAAAAACACTAACAAAGATTTACATATTTTTTTTTGGTTTATAAATATGTTTTTTAATAAACAAGGTATTCACAAAAAAAAACAGTTACTTAATTGGAACTTGGAGAGACAAAAACTGTGTTTTTTTTTTCAAAAAACATTTATGTACAGCGACCGTTCATAATATTTCTAATAATGGACAAAAATACCCGTGACCATGATGCCTGTAACTGCGCCGAAACATCGAGAGCTCATTTCTCAAAGCTAAAATGACATAGTACTTATCACTTATCGTTTCACAACATAATCAAATCACCCAATCAAATGTCCCGTGAATAAACAACAACCGTGATAGTATTTTTTTTTTTTTAATAGTGTTTTACTGCATTGGTGCTCATTACTTAAAACTTTCGATTATAACTCTTATTTTAGCCCGCTTCGCTGTTCGATTCCTTACCTGGTGATTTCTACACGTGGCACTCGATTAAAGATCAAAATAAATAGTCGTTTTATGGAGTCATCAGTGAAGAGCATGCAAGGACTAATAGATAGCCAGGACTAGGTGTTTGACAGATAACATCCTCCAACGTGCTAATCATACCTTTGTACCTTAATTAATCTATGTAGTTATTAAAGATAGTGCTTTATTAGCGACTAGAGGTCGCCCGCGACTTCGTCCGCGTACGGAAGAAGTTCAGCCCGCTCCCAAAATTCACCACTATAAATCATCCCGAGCATTTTTTAGCCCCAAAAACTCTACCGACTCTACCGACACGACCGACTCGACTGACTCTACCGACTCTACCAACTCCTCCAAACTTCCAAATATCAATTTTCATCACTATGACTTCAAAAACAAAGAATACACCCTTCCGCATTGAGACGAATACACCCTCCAAATTTCAAGTCTGTACGACCAGCGGTTTGGGCTGTGCGTTGTCTGTCAGTCAGTCAGTCATTGAATCAGTCAGGACAGAGCCTTTTATTATATTAGAAGTCAGGACAGAGCCTTTTATTATATTAGATAGATAGATAGAAGATTTCTAGTTTCTTAAGAAGAAGAAGAGTCTTAGTTTGTTAGCCGAACTGTGATTTCGCAACCTCTAAGTACCTATATTTTTAAAGTTCTGCAACCGATTCAGCTCTATTCACTTCTACTATTAAGGGCAGGCATGATGATTACATCCAGGCAAACATCACGCTCGGTTCGTCACTCCCGTGCATAAAAACGCTCATATTTACTGAACGAGAGAATTATATCCAGCCAGCAGTGGGGTAAAGAAAGCTGGGGAAGACGATTATTATCACTCAAACTATTAAGTTAGGTATATTTATATCTCGGGATACAAGCCGACAGCAATCTATCGGCCATACGTAGACTCAAACGATTTGTAACGTATCCAGGGAAAATCCTCAGTGTATGGGTTATACTTGTATGGTGTATACTTTGCGCAATAGAATCCGGAACGAGGATATTCGCCAAAGAACCAAAGTTACCGACATAGCTCGCAGGGTTGGCAAGTTGAAGTGGCAATGGGCAGGCCACATCGCTCGAAGAACTGCCAACCGATGGGGAAGGAAGGTTCTTGAGTGGCGACCGCGAACCGGAAGACGCAGCGTAGGAAGGCCTCCCAGTGTACCGACGACATTGTAAAAGTCGCGGGCAACCGGTGAATGCAAATGGCAGGTTTTCGTACAGTGTGGCGGTCTAAGGGGATGCCTTTGTTCAGCAGTGGACGTCTCCGGGCTGATGATGATGATGGGTTGCAGTGGATCGTCTTTCTACTTGTTTTGTATAAAAAAGATAGAAGAATAAGGCACATGCTCTTTCTCGCCATTTTAGTAACTACACTATGCTTGCTGGTTTTCTTTCACCTGCACCTAAAATTCATTATTAGCATTTTCCCCCGCGACGTGTAGGCCTGACGCACTAAAACCATCACTTTAGTTTTCTTAACTCATACATCACACGTGGCGAACATTCATCATTCGAATGCAATTTTTTATTTTCTTCGTTTTGTATCAAGAGACTAAAATATGTGAAATAGAATACCACCAATACGGGCCTTGTTGTTCAGGAATGTTGTTTATATTGATGTTTGAGAATATACATTTGTATGGCATATCGTAGATTTATTGGCTATTGTATCGACTTAGCAACCTAATTAGATACAAACTTACAAGCGAATTCAATCGACGCTAGCGTGAAACGGGCTTACCAGTGCACAATAATTTCTGATTAGGATACATTAGATAGATAGATGATAGAAACTCTTTATTGTGCACACCAAAAAAATACAATAGAAAAAGATACAAGAACCTTATGAGCTAGTGCCACAATTGGCGGCCTTATCGCTAAAAGCGATCTCTTCTAGGCAATAAGGAAGAATATACACATGAATAAAGACGGGAGATGCTACGAAACACTTTTAAATTATTAAAATACAAATATAATCTACATATTTATACATAATATACAATTTTGTGTGTAAATAGTATTAAAATATACCTTATCCCGCCTTATTAGTAGTACATATATACATTTACTTATATATATATATATAAACTTACTACTTAAATAAATAAGTAATACATAATACACAATACAAATAGATACATGAAAAATATACATAATAACAGTACAAATTTATTGCAAACACACGACAAATGATACGAGTACAATAACGAACGTAGAGAGAGATATTCTTATGGGGGACCGCTCGACTCGGAATATTGAGTTTGTGTTCAAAACCCGGGCCCTCAATAATGAGCTCTTGAAGTTTATGTACTGATTTTCATTGCACTGGCTTTTCGTTGACGAAATTATCGTCAGGAAACCTACATACGTTGGAAGAAAAATTCAATGACGTATTCATCAACCCACGGTCGGGTCAGCATGATGGATATGATAATGACCCTATCGCGCTGTGAGGGTAGGCCTGTATCTCGTCGTCAGCCATAAAACGTCCAATGCTGGACAAAGGCTTCCCCCTTAATAGAGGGGTGTTGCCATAATCCCCACGCTTGGCAGGCGGCTTGGGAATCGCAGAATAGTCACCACCGTTGTTAACATGAACGCTGCAACAAGAGGACGCTGCTGCCCGTCCTCCGGTGGGTCTGGTTACAGTTTAAGGACATACCCAGGACCTGTATCTAGTATAGTGGACTATCATCAGGCTGGTTAAGCTATAGTGCGTTTGACCTTTGAGTGACCTCGAAAACTATCGCTATACTCTTTTATTTTATTGTTTTTAATGACGAGACGAACGAGACGATCGCCTGGTGGTAAGCGTCATGCCTGCCCATAACAGAAGCAGTGCCAGAATTATAAACTTGCCAATAGAATCCTGTACCGCACTTCACTGCGCTCGTCACCTTGTGATATTAAATGTGAAATCTCTATATGCCCAGTAATTTCACTGCCCTTCGAAGGGAAAAACAGTAATGCTTGCACAATACTGCTTGGCGGTTGAATAACTGACAAGGTGTGGTACTTCCCCAGGTGGACTCTGCAATAGAGTCCTACCACTACGATTAAGAAAGAGCTAAATCCTCCAAGGCTTTACTTGATAAAATACCTGTAACATCACGGCTAAAACCTCATACTTAGGACCTCCTCAAAGATCATTTCAAAGAGAATATGAGCACTTGTATTCTCTTTGATAAATACTACATTGTTTAAAGACCTACGTATTCATTGTTCATGTCCAACAAAAATTGAGATTCTTTTATTTATTTATTTTTCATAAAACATGAATTGGATAATAGTAATTTGATTCAATTTTACGCATAAACTATAGTTAAATAAAAAAGTTTTAGAAGATGTGATTGCCCGTATTCTAGGATGATTTGCGGCTCAGTGCCTTCCATGGCATAGAGCCAAGTGTAGAGTTTCGAAAGCTATCTTCCGTAAGTGTCTCGCGCAAATTATAACCAGTTTTTAGCTATCATCGTCATCATCATCAGCCAGAAAACGTCCACTGCTTGACGAAGGCCGTCTTAATAGGGAAGGGTTGCCATAATCCCCACGCTTGGTAGGCGGCTTGGAGATCGCAGGATGCTCAGCACCGACAACCGAGAGAACTCTACTGCCCGTCCTCCGGTGGTTCTGGATGATGGATTAGGACATACCCAAGTTCCAGGTCCAGATAATAAACGGACATTCATCAACAGCCAGATAACGTCCACCGCCGGACGAAGGCCGAAGGACGAGGGGGGGTTGGTTGCCACGGTTTGCGTTAGTATAATACAGATTCAGAAATGCTATTTACCATTTAATGTGATTATAATTATGGTATTTTTCATGGCGATTTTAGTTTCATGGTAACAAGCACCGGTAGAATGAAACGGTAGAATAGATATCTAAATATACATGAGGATATAAATAGGTACATACATTTTCAACGTGATAGAAATGTATTCTTTAACGCGATTAAGTTAGTCACAAAAAATATATATTATTTCATTGGTTGCGGAGATACAGCTTCTCAAAGATGGGCATTTTTTTCACATATAAATTCGTAGAGAATTGAATTAACTTTAAGTGAAAATTTATCGATAGGGTAATTTTCCAATACTCGTACTTACCGGCTAAACCGATGGTTCTAGAGAAAAGCCATCACATATAAATTTGTAGATAATTGAATTAACTTTAATTTAATACCAAAATGGTGCCTCTAAACTTCATAGTTTCCTCAAAATGTTTTATGAAAACATTATACTGAATGATGTTGGTATTGTATTTCTTTAAAATCAAATAAGACCCATATTATTATTTTTTTCATAATGCTGACTACTTATTATATCCTAGAATAATGTCCTTCATTCAAATGAACACCTAAGTGTTGCAAAGAAAGCCTTTAATTCTCTCCTTACAAAACTGTGGCATGTCAAAGGTAAGTACTTAGGTAGTTTTATGTAGTGGCAGGACTTCACTGCAGAGTCCGACTGGGGAAGTACCACACCTTTTTCAAGCAGTAGTGTGCAAGCATTACTGTGTTCCGGCTTGAAGGGCAATGTTACCAGAGATATTACTGGGTAGATGAGATTGAACATCTAATATCTCAAGGTGACGAGCGCAGTGCAGTGCGGCGCAGGATTGTGTTCGCCAGTTCATAATTCTAGCACTGCTACTGTTAGTGGCAGGCGTGAAGCTTACCACCAGGTGAACGTCTTGCTCGTCTCGTCACATGAATGTATTTAAAGAAAAAGTTGAATTCATAAAATCACCTTTCTCAAACTAGAAGACTAGGAGTAGTAAAAGATTGCTAGTATTTAGAACTATTTGCAATAATCGCAGCCTACAAATTTCTTATCAGATCCAATATTTATCGGGGCACCGTATGTTCGAATTCCTTGTTCCAGATCGGTTGACCCGAGAATGAAACGCGATGATTCGATAAGGAGCATCTCTCACTACAAAAGCGACCGCCGGCCCAGCGGGGCCAGCCAGACTCCGGCGATAGCCTTCGGCTGGCGGCAGAACTCTCTTACTATCACCACACTAGCACAGCAATCCGCTTATTTAGCTGAGAAAGCCCTATATAAAGACGAGTAAGTAACTTGATATACACATCGTCAGCCAGAGACGTCCACTGCTGGACGAAGGCGCAGGTAGGCCTTCGTCCCTTGAATATTATATGTTATTTGATTTGTAGGTTAGATAGGTGTTTACATTTTATGTTGGACAGAGCGAGCTTTATTTATCAAGGCAAAGGATTGCTGTATATTTGCCAGTATATTTGCAGATCGCTGGTAATCCTGGTCTAATAAGAGTAAAAACATTAAATTGTAGAAAAAAACAACAAAATTTATAAGATTGACAGTTGATGGCCGCATCGACGATGCTCCACCTAGCGGAATAAAAATCATAGTGGTGCAGTTATGGCTTTTATCATGATGTAGAAGAGAGCACGCTTCAATTTATTCTTATATAAATAAATCTTTTTATTTTTACAGAGAATCAGAAGACGAAGGCCTAGCCGTTAGTTGGTTTAAGTTAGTAAGTAATAATTGTTATTTACGTTAAATCGTAATAGTCGTCGTCGTTATAGTGAAGCCGTATAGCTCAGTTGGCAGCATGACTGTCTGTCTTCAGAGCTGTAGGGCGTGGGTTCGATCCCCACCAAGGGCAAACATTTGTGTGATGAACATAAATGTTTGTTCTGTGTCTGAGTGTAGTATGTATTGTAAGTATGCATTAACAAAAAAATATATGACGGAGTCTCTAACATATCGGAGCGTATATCCGGTGGCAGATTCGATGAGTCCTCGCGACGTCCGTCATCAATAGTTACGGTGGCAATGAAATAATACCAGCACTAGTTCGATAAAACGGCACTTTCAATATTACCACAGTAATAATATTTTTAAATAGTTTGGTTTTTAAATTGGAATAAATCAACATACTTAACTGGAAAATATGAAGATTGTCATCCAGATAGTCTAAATTGAATAGATGACGTTTTTTTTAAAAAGCTCATTATTTAAACGCATAACAACATGCACAAAAGTTTGTCACGGAATCCCGGATCCGCGCCTACAGCGCCTGCTTAGGAAAGTTTCACTAAAATTCTTTCTACTATACACGTACCTAATAATGTAAAAGGGTCCATATACCAACGCAGAAAAACAAATGACATAAACACGATCAGCATTACAACTTTAGGCAGAAAAATCATTACGCATAAAAAGCAAGCCGCATAAATCCTTGCGCATAAAGTTTATACGCTTAGCAATTATCACCATAATCATCAAAAAGCATAAAAATATATCGCCTAATTCAAACAAGCATAACTACAAATATCCCTAATAATTAAAAACCATAAAACAAACTATTTCCATCAAAAAATACCAACCTAACCCACACGCTCGCGCGCTTTTTATATACTCCTTAGAGGACCACAAGCCTAGATGGAGTCAGGGTGCTCTGATTCAGATCTGTCACTCATTTCAAACGTAATCAACTCAAATCGGGGTGAAAAAAAACCTAACCTAACCCAATGCTTTTTATGTCAATTAACAATACAAGCAATATTATGCCTAATAAATCAATGCCAAGCTAATAACATGCTAAAATGCTAAAGTATGCCTAAAAACATATACTGCAAAGAAACCTTTCTGCTAAGATACCATTATGCAAAACAAATTTATGCCGAACAATTTTCACCAAACAATGTTAGCAATAAAAAGTTTCTGCGTATCAAGGGCACCCAATGTAAAAGGCTCACCTCCACATTTTGAAAATCTGGAAATCCAACACCGTTCGTTTCTGGCGCTCATTTGTTCCGCGTAAATTGTGGAACGTCCTCCCTGCGAAGGGTGTTCCGAGAAGTTACAACATGGAGCGTTTTAAAAGGGACATCTACTCACACCTTTCTGGGTTCGCAACGCATCGACAACATCGCTAATGTTGCAGGTGTCCAATGGGCGGCGGTGAGCTTACCATCAGGCGAGCCGCATGCTTGTTTGCCACTCTATCTCTATAAAAAAACAGATTTATCATATAAAAAAATAATTTAAAACAGGATTTAATTATTTTTTAATTATAATTTATGTTCACAGTTTAGATTCGCAACAAAATGGGAACTATTCATGATATTCATCGGATCGATCATGGCGTCGTTGAACGGGCTGTTCGTGCCCATTGGAGTGATCATATACGGCGAGTTCACTTCGCTCCTGATCGACAGGACTGTAATGAATGGAACCTCGGGCAAAACAATCACCATCGAATGGTTTGGCGGCGGCAAGATACTGTGAGTTCAGACATCATAGATATCTTTAGTTATAACAACTTAGAGTGATGGTTTTTTGACACTGTGACTTAGACATTATAGATATCTTTAGTTATAACAACTTAGAGTGATGGTTTTTTGACACTGTGACTTAGACATTATAGATATCTATAGTTATAACACCTTAGAGTGATAGTTTTTGACACTGTGACTTAGTCATTATAGATATCTTTAGTTATAACAACTTGGTTTTATTAAAAATTCCGCTCACTGGTGAAGCCGAAAAACAATCCATAATGTTGTAGTGGTAGTACTCTACTGCAGAGTCCGCCTGAGGAAGTACCACACCTTTGCCAGTTATTCACCCGCCAAGCAGTAGTGTGCAAGCATTACTGTGTTCCGGTTTGAAGGGCAATGTTTCCAGAGAAATTACTGGGTATGGCGAGATTTAACATCTATCATCAGTGTAGTGCGGCGCAGGATTGTGTTCGCAAGTTCACAATTCTGGCACTGCTACTGTTAGTGGCAGGCGTGACGCTTACCACCAGGCGTGGTAAGCGTCACCACCACCGGAATGTAATTATTTTCTTTGACACGCTCACAAGCTGTCAAATATAATAATAATTGCTAGTAAATGCGTTTTCGCAAATTGGAAGGGAGTAAAGAAAGTATTGTACACTTAGCTTGGCCCGACATGGGCTCTATTCTCTGGGCCTATTATTTCTATAATAGACATGTTAAAATGATGAAAGCTTAGTGCATTGCCTATACGTAAATTTTCATTTGCTTGGCGCCCCAGTCCTAAAAACCGACAAAATGAGACGAGCGGCAATTCGCTTCCAACCAACATTTAGCCCAGTTACATACGTATCTTTGTTACTGTACTTGCCTCCTATCTATCCCCTACTCTCTTATAAGCTTTAAATATCCCGAGTTCCATTGAAATTCGTTAGAGCGTAAGAAGTAACAAACATACTCACAAACCCACATACAACCTTTCGCCTTTATAAATATTAGAGTGAGATATATTGTAGGTAGAATGAAACTTTCAAACTTTCGATATAAACATAACTCTGTTTATCTCCGAAATGGTTTCAGAGAAATCTGCTGAGTGCTGATACTGTCGTCAGTACAGCGTGCGTATTAATTACAACTCTACGTTTTTACAAGACCAAATAAAAGTATGAGACCAAAACAACCCCATTTTTTGTTAATACGGGGTCGTATCATCACATCAACAGCCGGAAGACGTTCACTGCTGGACGAAGGCCTCTCCCTTAAAGGGAGGCGTTGCCATAATCCCCACGCTTGGCAGGCGGCTTGGGGATCGCAGAATGGTTACCACCGTTAACTGAGAGGACGCTGCTGCCCGTCTTCCGGTGGTTCTCGATGCAGTTTTAGGACATACCCAGGTCCGGGGTCGTATATTAACGAAAATATGGGGTAGTTTCGTCAGTCGTCGAGATAAATAAAAATTAACGGCCTTACTATAAAACGCCGTTCAAACTTAGTCACTGCTTAAACTTCGCTGTCTTGTTCTCGCACGTGACATTTCACGTCAGCGAGAAGTTGTCAGAGCATCTTAAACAGTAACTAAGGTTTGAGCGGCGTTTTATGGTAAGACCGTAAGTATTTTGTGCGCGATTAAGTCCCGGTGATAAACATGATTGTAGCAGATTGCTATCCGTTATCTAACAGGGTAATTTACAATTTGGGCCCATACATAATATTTCCAGGACTAACGGGACTGCTGAAGAGAACAGGCTAGCGCTGATTGCAGACTCGCAGGCGTTCGGCATCGGATGCGCCGTGTTCTCCGTCCTCCAGTTCATTGTAGGTGCCATCAGCGTAAACCTCTTCAACTACGCTGCTCTCAGACAGGTATGAGTCTTATTAGGCATCAGTGAGAGGAAGGCATAGTTGAACTACGCTGCTCTGAGATAGGTATTTCTCTTATCAGGCGTCAGTGTGGGGAAGGCGTAGTTCAACTACGCTGTTCTGAGACAGGTATTTCTCTTATCAGGCATCAGTGTGGGGAAGGCGTAGTTCAACTACGCTACTCTGAGACAGGTATTTCTATTATCAGGTATCAGTGTGGGGAAGGCGTAGTTCAACTACGCTCGTCACCATGAGATATAAGGTGTGAAATCTGTTCATGGCCAGTAATTTCTCTAGTAACATTGCTTTTTAACACAGCATCACAGTAATGCTTGCACATTACTTCTTGGCGGTTGAATAACTGGCAAGGGTGTGGTACTTCCCCAGGCGGACTCTGCAACAGAGTCTTACCACTACATAATCTCAAACAGGATGGATGGATAGATTCAACTTGTTTATTTCCAGATTGACAAGGTGAAAGAAAAATTTCTACAAGCAGTATTGCGGCAGGACATCTCATGGTACGATACGAACACAACAATGAACTTCGCAACTAAGGTGTCCGAGTGAGTTACCAAACATTTTAACCTCACCAATCTTAGCTCAGTTGTACCAACTTGTATAGACATAGATATTATATTATATGCAAAAAAAATATTTTTGTTACACATGGGATTGTATATGTATAGTGGGACAAAGTATTAATACCAAATGTATCATCACCTAGAGGTCCCCCGCGATTTCGTCCGCGTACGGAAGAAATTCTGCCCGCTCCCAAAATTAACCAGTTTAAATAGCTCCGTATCGAAAGGACTATCAGGGTAAATGACGATGTTTTCAAAACGTCGGCACGTGAAAACGTCTACATGGTGATAAAGTCTTGAGTGGCAAAACGACTTACTAGTAAATGTGAACGTTCAAAATGTGAAGTACAGTTATCAAGAGATGTATATTTTCCAAAATGTAATTATTAAGCAGTAAAAAGGAAGAAAAATTATGACCCCCACCTTTAGTAGTCGAATTTCGAAAAATCCTTCTTAGTACACCCCTACCCATCAAGACAAATACACCCTCCAAATTTGAAGTCTATATACGACCAGCGGTTTAGGCTGTGCGTTGTCTGTCAGTCATTAAATCAGTCAGACAAAGATTCTTAAAGTATTAGATGGTATCAGATTATTGATATCAGATGTACCATCATTGGTTGCTCATTACGATGAGTTTAATGGCCCCTTAAAACATTGTTAATGAAACAAATATATTTCAAAATATTAATTGTCATTTTATGTAGCGGATTCTAGTCCCAAACTAAGCAAAGCTTGTAATATGGAAACCAGATAGTTGGTAGAATACTTACATACTTTTTTTTTTTGTAAATACATACTTGTTATACATACTATTCCCAGACACAGAACAAACATCTATGTTCGTCACATAAATGTTTGCCCTACTTTTTTCAAACCTACTTATTAATATTTTATAGTGACGTGGAGAAGTACCGCGAAGGAATCGGCGAGAAGGTCCCGATGCTGATATACCTGGTCATGTCCTTTGTCTTCGCCGTGGTCATATCCTTCTGCTACGGATGGGAGCTGACCCTGATCATCCTCGCGTGTGCGCCGGTCATCACTCTCACCACCGCTATCGTGGCCAAGGTAACTTGTAAATCTGGTAACTTGTAAATCAGGTGACTTGTAATTTTGTAAATCAGGTAACTTATAAATCAGGTTACTTATAAATCAGGTAACTTATAAATCAGGAACTTATAAATCAGGTAACCTATAAATCAGGTAACTTATAAATCAGGTAGGTAACTTATACATCAGGTAAATTATAAATCAGATAACTATAAGTAAGTGGGTATAGGCTGAGTGGCCAGCCCAATTGTCAGAGTTAATGTGCCGCCCGAAGGCCTCTGAAATGGCTCGAGGTTGTTGTTATAGAAATATAGAACAAACAACCGGGACCAACAATTTAACGTGTCAAGCGACCCACGGTAGCGCTCAGATGTAAATGCCACTCATGGACACCTATACGAAACTGGCCGGAGTGTCCATTGCTTCACATCGGTAATCTTTTAGCTTAGAACCTGTTATAGTCGGTTTATTAAAGTTATACTACTTATAATGATGTTAATGATGTTGTAATGATGGACCTCGGTATGTCCTTAAACTGCAACCAGACCCACCGGAGGACGGGCAGCAGCGTCCTCTTGGTTAACGGTGGTGACCATTCTGTGATCCCCAAGCCGCCTGCTAAGCGTGGGGATTATGGCATCACCCCACTATAAAGTGGGAGGCCTTCGTCCAGCAGTGGACGTTTTATGGCTGACGACGACTTACAAAATAAATTACATTTCTTTCTTTCTTTCTTTTATTCCACTTTGTTCACCTGGGTGATTTCACCCAAGTCAATATTTTTATATATGACGGAGACATGAGATATAAAACATTTAAAAAAAAACTTATAACCGAATTGAGAGCCTCTTCCGTTTTTGAAGTCGGTTAAAAACTATCCATCATTTAAAAAAAACTTAATTTGCCCAAAGAACTATAATAATACTTTTCATTCCGTTGTCAGATACAATCGTCTCTAACGACCCAGGAGTTGAAAGCGTACAGCGTAGCCGGCATCATGGCTGAGGAGGTGCTTTCTTCCATTCGCACGGTCGTAGCTTTTGGCGGGGAAGAAAAGGAGATAAAAAGGTAAATATTATTATAATTTTTAATACTCTAAAGGTTCTGTCACTTATTGTCAGTATTCACAATTTTAGAAAGCTTCAGTAGTTATTTAGTTATAACCATGGTATAATAATATACTCCGCCAGGTATGCCATTCCGAAAGGGTCACGTGGGTGACACAAGCCTACGTCATCGACGTGAAATGACCAGTAGCGTGAAATCATAACTCCCCGTTCTCCTTATGCTACCTGTGGGAATCCCATAAACTATGTGATTTTGGTTGAAACTATGTTAATTCCTGTTTAATTTGAATAATTTCGCTTGAGCGGACACGAAATGACAATTGAAATGATTTGTGTATTTTACAATTCATAAATTATTAACAGATTGGATATCCAATTTTCCAATTTTGTTGCCATAAAGTGGCAACTGGAGAGACGTAAGCAAGTGTCACTCACGGAATAGCAGACCTTATTTTATTGGATCATAATAATAAAAAAAGTAAGTTCGCATAGGCGAGTGGCCAGCCCTAGTGTCAGAGTTAATGTGCCGCCCGAAGGCCTCTGACATGGCTGACGATTGTTGTTATAGAAACTAGAACAAACAACCGGGACCAACAATTTAACGTGTCATCCGAGCCACGGTAGCGCTCGGAAATAAATACCACTCACGATCTCCCCGAAGACTGACCGGACCGTCCGTTGCGGTGATCGATTAGAATCATCTAAACAAGCTACGCCACGAGCGCTACATGGATCATGGTTATAACAGGAAACGATGAAAAATAATTTCGCTGCATTGTATTATTTTCCCCGCGTGCGGAAAAAAATCGCCCCGCTCCCAAATACTCCCTCGTATCTTCGATACACTTTACCTTTTTGACCTCCCACTTTAAATCATCCCGACCTGCACGATCAGTAGGCTGTACATTGACTGTCAGTCAATGAGTCAGGACAGAGATTCTTAATTTCTTATAGTATTAGATAACTTGTGTTATTTCGCGAGGTAATGTTTGATAATATTGACTTCTGTGTACATTTTATGTTGATATTAATGTAACTGGCAATGTGCCGTTTTAATTGGTGAAACAAATAAATAATAGTGGCGTTTTAATCATTAATTTCCGAATAATGTGTGGGTTTGACGAAACCCCAAACATTACACTATGGAGGATTTTAGTTTTTTACAATAATAATATGACATTAAACATAACAGTGGCTAATATGTTATCATGGTTTTAATTCCTATATATAAATTTAAAAAAAACATAAATCATGTAAAAAATACATTTTTCGTTCTAAATAATAATAATCTAAAAATATCGTCACATTTAATCGAATAACCCGCCCCTCACTGTTTCTGGCGCAAGGGTGCCCAAAATACTGGCAGCATTACCACGCTGAATGGCAATGGCTATCCCTTGCACCAGAATCAGAATCAGAATTATTTATTGAATAACTGATTACAAATTGTTATGCTAGGTCTACATGCAAAATAGTGACACCAGTTTACCCATATCGGGCATTCAATATATTTAGAACAAATTATAATGTACACATTTTTTTTTAATTAACGTAAACAGAACAGAAACGAGGTGGAGCGGGAGTCACCACCTCTGTCCCGAATACTGCGCCCGATTTCTGTGACCAAACTCTTGGCCTCAGCACCCCAACTGCCCATAGTGTCTGCAGCAATGGGCACGAAATAATAATAATCATGGTTTTTGAGATATTTGACTTCAGTTGTTAAGTATTTTCAGATTTTCTCTTTGATTGGACCTGGGTCTGTCGTAAACTGTATCCAGAAACACGCCGGAGGACGGGCAGCAGTGTGCTCTCCGTTAACGGTGGTGAGCAGTCTGCGATCCCCAAGCCAAGCGTGGGGATTATGGCAAACCCTATTAAGGGGAGGCCTTCGTCCAACAGTGGACGTTTTCTGGCAGTTGATTACTTTGATTGTAACGTATTTTCAGATACCTATTCACTTTTGTTGTTACCCCTTTTCAGATTTTCACTTCGGTTGGAACCAGCTAACAAGATGGGAGCCAAGAAGGGCGTGTTTTCCGGGCTGGGCAGCGCAGTGATGTGGCTCATTATATATGCAACGTATGCCCTGGCGTTCTGGTACGGAGTAGGCCTTATCCTGCTCAGCAGAGACGAGGTGGTTCCTGTATATACACCTGCCGTACTCATGATCGTAAGTTTGTTTAAATAATAATAATATAGCGAAGAGCCTCGACCAATACCTCAAGAGGCTCCCGCTAGGCGGTTGGGTCAAGGGTCAGATACAAAAGGCAGTGGTCCTTGACACGGCACGCATTGGCAGGAGGTTCCTCACTCCACCGGCAGCTTGAGCCCTGCCCCGCTGCTGGCGGCACCCTAGTTTTTAAGTTTTTTATGATTTGTATTTTTGTATTCTTATATTAATTGTAAAAAACTTAAATAACTATGAAATTTATTTAATACGTATAATAATAATAATAAATAAAAAAAAAAAAAAAAAAAAAGAAAAAGTCACCGCTGACAAAAGGTTGTCATTTTGTTCTAGTTAACTATTTTATCTTATTTTTATGTATTTTTAATCCCAAACAACAAGAAACGAGCACAAAAGTAAAGTGAACAATTCAAGATCAGTTTGTACATAATATTTTACAAGAAATAAGAAATATTTACTGGAGAAAATATAAACTGCTTTCACCGTTCAGAAATTTGACATCTAAGTGTCATTGCAAACATGGGAAAAATTGAAAATGTAAATAGAAAATACAAAGAATATGATAACAAGATCCAAGAACAAGGCAAAAACAAGCACAGCGGAAACCACTAACGCACGACCACCACCACTGCCCGCTCCATCCTCTCCGAGCGCTTCGTCGGGAGATGACGTGTTCCTCACCCCCCGTGAGTCGAGCGTCTCGTCGAGTGATAGCGATGTGAGCGGGCCACGGACACCGGCGCCACCACCACCTGCGCGTCGGGGACGTCCGCCGCTGCCGGCACGCCTGGGGCCTGCGGGGCAACCTGCCTCGCGTCCGGCTCTCGCTGCCGGTGGTGTAGTGCGTCGCATGCGATGGTCTCAGACCAATAATGAGAACTGCATGCGCGCCTACTATGGGGCTACAGAGGGGGGAACTAACCTGACGGCGTACCGTGTTAGGATGCTGTCTTTGTTCCAGGCCCTTGAACCTACCGTCACCGTTTCCGCCCAGCGACTGTCGGATCAAGTGCGGGCTATCCAACGGCTCAACCTGCTGGATCAGTCCCTGTTTGATCGGCTCCACCTGGAGGCACAGTCTGCTCGTCCTACCCCTGCGTCGACGCGGGATTTGGATGTCGCGTCGTCAGCCCCGACACTGACTTCAGTGCCGACGTCGGCGGCGACACTAGCGACATCTACTGATCCCGTACTCGATGAAGGCGACTGTACGGGTATGAGTGTGTCTACCCAGGTGAGTGAGCAATTGAGGAGGGCTTTGGAAGACACGATTGGTCAGTATCGGTTCACACTCAACTCTAGGCCACGACTACCGCGTTTGCCTACTCATAGGCGTAATCTAGCGCTAATGGGAGCTCTGAACGCTTTGCTAGCCCCGTACTTGCGGGCTAGCGAAGATTTAACTGATACCCACTCGATTTTGTACTGCGGTGCCATTGCGGCGTGTCGTGTTGCACGTGTTAGATTTCCGGATACTAACCGTGCACCGCGAACCGCCGGAGATGTGCCCGCGTGGCAAGTACGAATCGAGCGGCGTATCAGCACGTTCAGAACTCTTATTGCAAAACTGATCTGCTTCAGCCGGGGGAATAATCGCCCCCGAGTCATGCGTTTCGTGACTCAGGCCTTTGCTGAGACCGGTATACGGCCCCAGCAATATATGGCCAGTGTCACGGAACGCATCGACTATCTGAAGCAGAAAGTCTATGCGTGGGCAAGCCGTATTCGTCGCTACAGAGAGCGTGTGGATAGATATAGGCAAAATCGCCTCTTCCAAAGTGACCAAAGGAAGGTGTACCGAAACTGGGAGGGAAACGAGCAACGTGTTAGCGACGGACATCTACCAGATGCTAGCGCTATGACTAACTTCTGGCGCAGTATCTGGTCGGTGCCCGTCGAGCACACCGAGGGTGATTGGATGCGTGTTGTCGAACGGGAATGTGAGTTCATCGAACCCATGGGGTCTATTTTAATAGACCCCGTAGACGTTAGTTGTGCGATTCGTACTGCTCAGAACTGGAAAAGTCCTGGGCCGGACGGATTGCACAACTTCTGGATAAAATGGTTTCGGTGCTCGCATGACCGTTTGGCGACACAATTTCAAGAAGCTCTCGAGCTCGGCTCCCTCCCTAGTTTCATGACCACCGGTGTCACCTTCCTGCTCCATAAGTCCGGTAGTACCACGGAACCCAAAAATTACAGACCCATCACCTGCTTGCCTACCATCTACAAGCTCCTTACATCTATTCTGAGCACTAAAATTAACACGCACATTGTTGCGAACAACGTTTTGGCCCCCGCTCAGAATGGATGTAGGGTTGGGTCCCGTGGTACTAAGGAGCTCCTCCTCATCGACATGGCCATTAGCCAACAAGTTCGGCGGAACAAAGGAGCCCTTTCCGCTGCCTGGATCGACTATAAGAAGGCCTATGATTCAGTGCCTCATTCATGGCTAGAGAGGATTTTGGAGTTGTATAAAATTGATACAACTCTAAAATCATTCTTAAGCGCATGCATGAGGCAATGGACCACAGTCCTTCGTCAGCCAGGTGGTGGAAATGACTCGTCTGATCCGCAGGACTTAATAAGGATTGAGCGAGGCATCTTCCAGGGTGATAGTCTGAGTCCATCGTGGTTTTGCCTAGCACTGAATCCTCTCAGCACATTGTTGAAGGATTCAGGACTAGGCTATCGGCTTCGAAGGGGGGGTGAAGTCATTTCTCACCTTCTGTACATGGATGATCTTAAGCTGTTTGCACCAAAACACCAAGACTTGTTGGAGTTGCTAAAAACCACACAGGTTTTTAGCAGCGCCATCAGGATGGAATTTGGTGTTGACAAGTGTGCGGTCATGCGTGTGCAGCGAGGGAAAGTTGTGAATTCTCCGGATTTACAACTTTCTGAGATAATGACTCTCAGATCTCTCTCTGAAGCCGAGACTTACAAGTATCTGGGTATGTCAGAGTCGTTGGGTATATCAGTAGTGGACATCAAGAAATCAGTGAAGGAGCGCTTCTTTTGTCGGCTGACAAAAGTACTCAACAGTCTTTTGTCTGGCGGCAACAAGGCGCGCGCCTTCAATGGTTGGGTGATGCCTCTACCGATATACTCCTTTGGCATACTTAGGTGGACTCAGACTGAGCTGGACGCCCTGGATAGAAGAGTCCGTCAACTGCTCACTGCGCATCGCATGCTACACCCACGCTCATCTGTTATGAGACTGTACATTCCACGGAAGTGGGGGGGTCGTGGCTTTTTAAACGCCAAGAACCTCCACAATCGTGAAGTGTGCAGTCTTAGGGATTATTTCCTTAACAATGAGTGTGGGATGCATCGCGATGTAGTGACAGTTGACAAGGGGCTCACGCCGCTCTCCTTGGCAAACGAGAACTGGCGCAGACCATCGGTGCTAAGCACCGACGACCGCAAGGATGTATGGAAGAGCAAGGAGCTGCACGGACGGTTCTATCGGGCCCTATCGGGCCCCGATGTGGACTTGCTCGCGTCGGTGAACTGGTTACGCTTCGGGGACCTCTTTGGGGAAACTGAGGGGTTTGCCTGTGCAATTGCGGATGAAGTTATCAAGACGAACAACTACCGGAAATATATCATGAAGGACGGTACGGTCGACATCTGTCGGGCATGCCACCGTCCCGGGGAATCTCTCCGACATATAATTTCCGGTTGTTCGCATCTTGCTAACGGCGAGTATTTGCACAGGCATAACCAAGTGGCCAGGATCATCCACCAGCAACTTGCTCTTCAATACGGCCTTGTCGAGTCAGAGGTGCCGTACTATAAGTACGCACCAGCTCCAGTTCTCGAAAATGGTCGTGCTTTGCTCTACTGGGACCGCTCCATCATCACGGACAGGACTATTGTCGCCAATAAGCCTGATATCGTGATGGTGGATCGGTCCCAGCGCCGGGCAGTGCTCGTCGATGTCACCATCCCACATGACGAGAATCTCTTGAAGGCCGAGAAGGACAAACTCAGCAAGTACCTTGACTTGGCCTTCGAGATAACCGCCATGTGGGATGTTGACTCGACGATCATTGTCCCGATAGTCGTTTCGGCAAACGGTCTTATAGCGAAGAGCCTCGACCAATACCTCAAGAGGCTCTCGCTAGATGGTTGGGTCAAAGGTCAGATACAGAAGGCAGTGGTACTTGACACGGCGCGCATTGTCAGGAGGTTCCTCACTCTGCAGCCCTAACCACCGGCAGCTTGAGCCCTGCCCCGCTGCTGGCGGCAACCTAGTTTTTAAGTTTTTTATAATTTGTATTTTAGTATTCTAATATTTATTGTAAAAAACTTATATAACTAAGAAATGAAATAAATACGTGAATAATAAATAATAATAAGGTTTAGGTCTTTTATAATATTTATGTTTTTAAATTCATATTGTAAAAAACTTAGATTTAAGAAAGTAAATAAATAATAAAAATAATAAACGGTGGCGTGTTGGCTTCGGCCCCACCAATGCCTCTTAAAGGCCCGGGCTTAGACCCGAGTTTCAAATTAAATAGAAGAAATAATAATACAATACAATACAATACAATACAATATATCTTTATTGCACACCAGAAATATAGAACAACTTACAAATAATCAGGGTAGGTACATTATTTGGCAGTACAAGGGGCGGCCTTATCACCTTAAGCGATTTCTTCCAGGCAACCTTTATAATAATAGGTAAGTAAGTTCATCAAGTATACCGCAATAAAGTACTTAAGTAATCCAATAATGAAGCGTACAGCTACCGTATTCTAATCTCAATAGGAAAGGTTTCTACTCAGAAACTACACTATCTGTCTCCGTCATTCTTAATGCATAAGACGGAGATGGTGAGAGTAAGTTTTCGAATCATTTCGAATCGCATCTGATTCGATTGGATTTCGAATAAGTACGTGCGGGTGGATGTATTTTAAAAATAAATTTGTTAGGTTACCTATAGCTTGGAAAAGAGTTTTCTTTCCTCCTAGAGAATGTTGTGGCTAAATCATATAATCATCTTCTTCTAGTACATCAGAGGAACAGAGCTGCTAGTATTTAGAATTAAGTATTTGCGATAGACGCGCCCTATTTATTAGCTACTCTACATTTTTTTGTGTCTAGAAAGAGGTCAAGGTAAATGGGAGGAATAGAGGCTTTTGCCCAGAATAGGGATGTTTCGGGCAAAACGTAATTTCACGCAATAGTAGTAGACTAGAGGTCACCCGCGACTTCGTTCGCGTACGGAAGTATTTCGGCCCGCTCTCAAAATTCACCACGTTTTTTACCCCCGATACACGTGCTCATTATTTATACTTGAATACAAAATTTTGAAATAAACAACTTAAATTCAAAATTTCATCCCCCATTTCACCCTCTTAACGATTGAAATTTTAAAAAAACAACGATAAAAGTTGCGTTAGTTTCCAACCTTAAGCCTAAATAATAAATATTGTGATTTTTACTTTGAAAATGAAGGACTTTCCATACACAACTGCATCATTTTTTTCACCCCTTCGGGAGTGGAATTTTCAAAAACGCTGAGTCACTTATAAACTAATTTTAAACCGTCATTCTAAACACAAAATTTGAAGATCCTAACTTCGAAATTGACGGACTTTCATATAAACTATCATCCCCTATTTTACCCTCTTAGGGGTGAAATTTCCAAAAATCCTTTCTTAGTGGATACCTACACTTCACAAAGAACACACTCTCCAAATCATGTCTCTAGGACCAGCGGTTTATGCTCTGCGTTGATAGCTCAGTCACGACTTTGAATTTTATATATACAGATAAGTTGTAGTAACCTATAACCGTAGTAGCATAATAAGAGTAGACTCAGAATCGAGTTCATATCCCGGGCCCGTAACAATACGCTCTTTGGAGTCAATGTACGGATTTTCATACCACCTGCTTTTCAGTGAAGGAAAATATCGTAAGGATAATAGTATTAGTACCTAAGTTGTTTACGTTGGGGCAGACATTCAATGGCGCGTATGTGAATCTACCGACCCACAACTGCCCACAACAAAATCTCTCTTCGAGAATAGACCTATGTCTGGACATATGCTAAATAAATAAATAAATATCGGTGGACATTTTACACAGCGCCATCTAGCCACAAACTAAGCAAAGCTTGTGCTATGGGAACCAGATAGGTGATAGAATGCTTAATTATATACTTTTTTATTAATAATACATGTACAGCACCCAGACGCAGAACAAACATCTTATCCTTCACAAAAACGCTTGTCCTGGGTGGGAATCGCACCCACACCTTCAGCCCTGAAGGCAGCCCTACTACCAACTGAACTATAAAGCAGTCAAAAAATAAATGGTTCTTCCAGATATTCTTCAGCATCCTCCAAGGAGCCCAGAACGTTGGCCTTACAGCGCCACACATGGAAGCGATTAACAACGCGCGCGCGTCTGCCGGCGCCATTTTCACTGTGATGGACAGAAAGCCCGCTATCGACAGTCTTTCAAAGACAGGCGAGACTCCTCCAATTCTCGGAGACCTGGAGCTCCGAGACGTTTACTTCAAATACCCGGCGAGGGCGGATGTTCAGGTATCAAGATATCCGTCTGTATCCACGGTTAACCCCTTTTAACTAGATCTATGGTGTGAAGTAAAATATTACATAGTTGTTGGCTTTTTCGTCATACGTGTCGAACCCATTTTGTTTTTATCTAAATTAGCTGATTGTGTACTTTGTGCGCTTTGTGTACGCTGCGTACACCCCATTTTATTGTGTGTGTTTTTGTTTATGGTTTGTTACCTAAAATCTTAATTTTTAAAGTTAACGTTTTCATTGACCAAAATTAGCCTTGGATTCTAACTCACTGCGATCAAGCACTATTTCAATGTTAGTTCTGAATGAACGATAAAGTAATAAATAAGTAGTCAAACATAACTCAAAAACTCAAAAAACTAAACAAACCAACAAAAATACTCAAAAATAATCGCAAAATTTTCGCAAAGGTTTGTATTAGAAATGTGCCATAAGTCGGACGTCGAAGTCGGATAAAGGACGTTTTACTAGTAAGTTGTTTTGCCACTCAATACATTGTCACCGTGTAGACGTTTTGACGCACCGACGTTTTGCAAACATCGTCATTTACCCTGATAGTCTTTTCGATACCGAGCCGTCGGGTACGCCTATACTAAAACGAATTGGGGTGACGTCAGGTCCTCAACGGCATCAACTTGAAGATCAACAAGAACGAGACGGTGGCGCTGGTGGGGGCCAGCGGCTGCGGCAAGTCCACGTGCCTCCAACTTCTTCAGAGGATGTACGACCCTGACTCCGGCACTGTGAAGGCGTCAGACAACGACCTGAGGAACATGAACGTGCGTCATTACAGGAACCACATCGCCGTCGTCGGGCAAGAGCCAGTGCTCTTCGCTGGAAGTATCAAGGAAAATATTCGGTCAGTTCTATTTTAACACGCTTCATAATCAGCCAGAAGATATCAGCTGCTGGGATCTTCCCCTATTTTGGGGTTGCCGGGAACCACATTCCCGTCGTTGGGCAAGAGCCAGTACTCTTGGCTGGAAGTATCAAGGAAATTATTCGGCCAGTTCTTCCGTTTTAACAAGCTTCATAATCAGCCGTCATCTGCCGAGGCTTCCCTTATTGGGGGGTGCAATAACCCCACTCTTGGCGGCTTGGAGATTGCAGAAAGATCACCACCGTTAACCGAGAGGACGCTGCTGCCCGTCCTCCGGTGGTGCTGGATGCAGTATGGTCATACCCAGGTCCCAGACATGGCGTCACTTTATATGACGTTGAAGTCACATGGGACATTATGGGAGCCACCTCGAGAGTTATACCTTTTTAAACGAAATAAGAGTTTTACGCATCCGAGCATGCCACGTGTTTGTTGGTACTGTTATCTTACTTGCACTAAGCACCTTTACAAAGTGTTGCTGTTGGCTGCACAGGTTCAGCTAAAATTATCAAATTTAGTAATAAACTACAAAGCGGCTTAGGCTTAGCGTGCCCGTGCGTAACAATGGATTCGCGCCTTAAAAATGGGGATTACATTTATATCAAAATCTTCTTAGCCGATTCACTAAACATTTTAAAACTTTCAATATGTATCTCGAGCTCATTTTTATTTTAATTCTTTTTGTAGAATGAGCAACCCCAACTGTACGGACGCGGAAATCATAGACGCCTCTAAACAGGCATACTGCCACGACTTTATCAAAAAATTACCTGACGTAAGTATGTAACTGCAGGTTTTATATCATTTGTCCACTGTCAGAATCGCCTATAATCAGCCTGGCTGGACAGTGGACATAGGTCTACCCTCGTAAGGCGCATTGGGTCATATCCACCACGCTGGACCAGTTGCGGGTTGATGGATATGTCACAAGGTTGTGACTTTAGTTGTTGCAATTGACGAAGTCGAGCGTGCTTTACATTGGGGAAAACGTGTCCGTACACGTGTCAAAGTGTGCGTCAGAACCGCAGTGTGTATGAGCACATACAACACGAATAAAGTCTACTCTACTTCTCTACTACTATCTCCCAGTTCATTATATATCTTCATTCATTATTTTTTTTGGACACTAAAATTCAAATACAAGTAACTAAAAATTTACCAGAGGAATAACACGAATGACACAGTTTCAAAAAAAAACCCCTACTGTCTCGTCTCTTTACTTGATCATATTTAAAAAATCTTGTCTGTTTTCGCGTACTATTTTAGGCCTACGACACAATGATCGGTGAAAGAGGCGCACAGCTATCTGGGGGCCAAAAGCAGCGCATAGCCATTGCGCGAGCTTTGGTGCGGAAGCCCAAGATTCTACTCCTGGATGAAGCCACCTCGGCTCTGGACTCCCACAGCGAGGCGAAGGTTCAGAAAGCCTTGGACGCCGCCGCTCACGGAAGGACCACCGTTATGGTGAGCCACAGGTTTGTCCATAGAATTAGCCGTTTCGTCTCAGATTCGTAATGATAGAGAAGACGATTGCTTTACCATTGCCGGTAATGTTACTGGAAAGCTAAGCAATAATCGCTGAAATAACTTCTCGTGCCATAGTATAAACGATAAGTAATATAGAGCTACGATAGTCGGAGCTTTAATAAACGTTAATCCAACTCGTCTTCTCGTCCAAAATCCCGCAGTGTCAGGAAGACAAGGGTCTTTAACTGTGTGTGTTGCCAGTGATGGAACTGAAACGTAGTCTTTAACTGCTGTTCTTTTGGAGAAACTCAGAGTCACGCAAAGGGCAATGGAGAGAGCTATGCTTGGAGTTACTTTGCGCGATAAAATCCGGAAGGAGGATATTCGCCAAAGAACCAAAATCACCATACACATAGATCGCAGGAAGTAGCAATGGGCAGGCCACATCACTCGAAGAACTAATAACCAATGGGGAAGAATGGTTCTTGAGTGGCGACCGCGAACTGGTAGACGCAGCGTAGGTAAGCCTCCCACTCCCACTAGGTGGATCGACGACATTGTAAAATTCGCGGGCAACCGGTGGATGCAAATGGCAGGTTGTCGTACAGTGTGGCGGTCTAAGGCAGGCCTGCGTTCAGAACTGGACGTCTCGGGGCTGATGATGATCCAACCAATGGTAATCTAAAAAATGGTAAAATATTGTAATATAATTAATCTTCATGTGGCCCGGGTCAGTGTGTTGAAATTGTTTTTGGAGCCTTCCTTTAGCTGGATGATCTCTTAGTAGGCTATTTTATCTACAGGTATGTATGTATACAGAGGAACTGTAACACATTATATTTAACATGCCCGTGGGACGAAAGTGTGTATAAACATTTTATCGTTATTGAGATTGATTACATTTTTCCATGAAACGGCATATTTTTTCGCGAATTCAGGGTTGGTTGCATGTGGAGCTAAAAGTTATTCACAATGATGAATACAATTACCTGAGTGGGTGTTACCCGATAGTAACAATCTGGGTGTCTTCAAGTCACGAGTGAATCGGTTTCTTCTAGGCATGCGTGCTCCATCCTGCACCTTTGCTTAACATCTGACGAGATGGCAGTCGAACGCAAGCTTAAAATACATTAAAGGAAAAAAAATCGACTTACATACTGCCGTTACGCGTAACCTCGCGTCTTAAAAGTACACGGTTGTTTCAGTCAATTGATTCTATTGTGATTGAACACGCAGGTTGTCTACGGTGCTGAACGCGTCGCGAATAGTGTACATCGACAAAGGCGAGGTGCAAGAGGAAGGCACGCACGAAGAACTGCTGGCGCAGCGCGGCCGCTACTACCAGCTGGTGCTGGAAAATGAACCCAACATAGCGCGCTCTGGGAACGACGCCGCGGACGAAGAAGCGAAGCGTGAGTAACTATATCACTGGAGAACCAGTGTCACTAAGTCCCATTCCAGTCGTATACTAAGTATAAGGGAAACTCCCGAAAACGAAGGCAGGTGCAAGTGCTGATGATAAAGCGGTACAGCTGAGTTACAGGAACGATGCCACAGTCGAGGAAGCGAAGCGTGAGTAACTAACATCATTTAGCAACCAGTCTCTACTAAGTCCCATTCTTTTGTTTTTTTGGTGTCAACAATAAATAGTTTCTATCTATCTATCATGACTTATGAATTACCATCAGTATCAAAATCCTGACAAACAAATAGGTATTATTTTCTACTATTTAGATATATTTAATTTCTATTTAATCCTGATTATAGATGCGAGGTTCGACCGTCCAAGACTCGCCAGGGTCGCTTCAGAAGAATCTGCGCGGAGTGACATTAGTCTGGAATCAGAGAAGAGTTACGAGTTGGAAGAAAAAGAGGTACAGTCCCAATAACTTATTAGACCCGGCGAGCAAAAATGGTTCTGTAGTGGATTCGCTACTTCCGAAATCTGTCCAGCAACGCTTGCAACGCTAGCTGCGATAAATTTAAAAAAAACAAGCGGCATCTCTTAGCAGTGCTGGACCATCCTCCTTAATGGCGTTGTGCATGTTCGAAGGAAGAAGAGATAAACCCATCCACATGGGAGATCATGAAGCTGTGCGCTCCGGAGAAGTGGCTGATGCTGGTGGGGGTGCTGGCTGCCGTCGCGGTCGGCGCGTCCTTCCCCACTTTTGCTATTCTTTTCGGAGAAACTTACGGTGTAAGTTCACATATTAATCCATTACCGCACGCAATACAAAGATTAACAATAATTATCTATTAGAGGTATAGGTATAGGGATGCCTAAAAAATCGGGCAGATCCTCATCGGATTAACCAGCTAATTCCAAAAGCGACCTCGTCTCACCGACTCGGTCCGGGACGCGATGTCGAGATTGTTTGTGAATTTAGCTGAATGATCTATCAATAGTTAATTTTTCAACCCATCTATTTGAAAAAACGAGGCAATGTAGTTATCTTCTCCAAGACTCGAAACATCTTTCTTGAAGGTTCGATGACTTTATAGTTCAAAAAAAGAGCAGTCGTATTTTTTTTTTTCTTAGTTATTGGCATCGCACGTTGTGCATTCTGCCAGTGTCAAGTTTATTAATTTTCAAGTTTTTTTAATTAAAATCAAATCAAATATATCATGAAATCACAGTCAGTCACATGAAGTTAGTCATAGTCGAGTCCAAGTCATGCCCTAGTAAAGTTGTGGTGACTTTACTATGAGCTTCTACGGAGATTTGAAAACATCCCGAAAAGACATGTTTCACCACATTCTATCACTTGCCCACACTCGTGCATGTAATTCAACACTCAATGAATAAAACACCACCATTTTTAATCATTAATACGCGAAAAAACACGATTTTAAGAAAATAATAGAATGCAACGACATGATTTTTCCGTTTTCCCGCCAAAACCAAAACGCTCGACGTGGATTTGAGATCTTGAAATACCTACCACAAGTGTTCCGTGATCAAAGAGTACTAACGATTTACTGCCCGGTAAGAAAGGAGGCGGCGGCACTCAGACTAAAAAAAAAACACGCGAACTATGAACGCTGAACGGCGTCCTCTATGTTTCTCTGAAATTCTCTCATAACTGGAAGTGCCTGTTAAGTCTTTCTCTCATAGAAGGAGATGAAAAGCAGAAAGTGCACTCGGCAGTAAAATATTATAATTTTTTCCTTGGGTGGCATAACTAAGTATTGAATCCCTCGCTATGCTCAGGACTCTTCTCTCGAATCCTTTATTTTGTCTCTGGATTCATGTGGAAGCCAAATATTTTTTTTAAATATACTCCATTGAGATAAAACATATTATAGGTAAACCGAAATATGAAAACTGTACTTGAGATAAGCTGAACAAAGTTAGCTTAGTTCGAGTTGTAACCTGGGCTGAGTGCCGTAACTACGGCGGTGCCAGGCACAGGGCAGATATGATCAGACCAGTATCATCAACAGCCAGAAGACGTCCACAGCTGGACGAAATCCTCCCCCTTATTAGGGAGGGGTTGCCATAATCCCCACTCTTGGCAGGCGGCTGGGGATCGCAAAACCTCACCACCGTTAACCAAAAGCGCCCAAAAGGACGCTGCTGCCCGTATTTCGGTGGTTCTGGATGCAGTTTTAGGACTTACCCAGGTCCGGACCAGCATGGGTATTCACAACTAAGTCGGAAAGGTTTCCGTTCTGATCCACATTCTCTGTCTCAGTCTCTATCACCTGTATGTATGGCTAAGACGGATAATGTGGATCCGAACGGAAACCTGTCCAATTGAGTTGTGAATTCCAATGCTGGACCAAGTTTTGAGCCATACATGGGCGCAGTTAAGAAGTTCGCACCGGGCGCATGAAAGGCTGTTACCACACTGCCTGTGCTCAGTGTAACTTTACGTGCCTGCGGGGCTAAAGTGGCCACTTTAGCCCCGCTACGCGGAGCGAAAGGAACTTCCTCCCCGCAGCGGCATGTAAAATCGTATACACACCACGGGAGCAAGTAAAGAAGCCTCAGATTGCATGTTTGATATCTGTACGTCAATATACATGAGATCTGAGACATTGTTTACTTTTGCTCCCTAGGTGAGTAATCTACTATTTTTGTTTCTAGCTTCTAGAGAGTAAGGATGACGACTGGGTGCGCGGGGAGACGAACATAATAGCAGTTTTATTCCTTCTAGTAGGCCTTGGTACCGGGATTGGAATCTTTTTCCAGATATACATATTCAACCTAACTGGAGTCCGACTTACTGCCAGACTCAGGTAAGATGTAAAGGCGAGTTGTAGCGTATACGACCAAAGATTACGAAAGATGCGCTATCGCGTAATAAAACAACGTTGAAAATGACTCCCGTGCCGTCATGCTTACGAGTTGCGCCGGAATGCGAAAGAAGATAGCACGTTTATGAGAACAAAAGGGATAGCGCGAGTCTCTCAGCTGTCTCTGAACGCAGACAGGCTAGACAGTCCCTGGGGCCGTTTTCATGGGGTCATTTTAGGGTGCGATATGACATATTGATATATACTTGTATATTATAATAGGTTTTTACTTTTACTTTTTACTTTACCTATGAAATTGCCGTTCTTCAGTACTGGTCATTTCAAATAGAAAAAAAGTTTGGAATGGCTTTGTATTCTGAATTCAAATTAATTTTGTCTTAAAAACATGACATTCTTTTTACAAACTCAGTGTTTTGTTTATTGATTAGTGTTGTATTTTCATTACATTAGAAATTTTTTCGTCATAATGGATACTTAAAAAATTGGGTAATTATGGAATATGAGTTCCGTCGTGGCACCAACGCGACACAAACGTCACGTAACATCAAAAACGTTTACGGAGAGAACTGTACAAACGAACGCACAACCCGTTATTGGTTTTCCCGGTTCCGTTCTGGAAATTTTGTCTTGAAAAATGAAGCTCGTGGTCGTCCGGAGACTTTAGTCAACAATGATGAATGAAAGGCGATTGTGGAAGCTGACGAAACTCAATCTACAGCTGAGCTAGCAGCAGCTTTTGATGTTAGCATCAAAACAATTTTGATCCATTTGCGACAAATAGGCAAGGTAAAAAAACTTGATAGATGGGTGCCCCACGAACTTAACGGTCGCCAGCACAACGTACGCGTCGAGACCTGCCTCGCGCTGTTGCTACAGACAGTCTCCAAGCTGCAAGAGCTGGGGTTGGAAGCTCTCCCTCATTCGCCATACTCACCAGACCTTGCACCTACCGACTATTACTTATTCCAAAATTTAGACAACTTTTTAGTGGGAAAAAAAACAATTCCCGAGAGGCAGTACAAAATGCCTTTGAAGAGTTTGTTGCCTCCCGTCCAGCTGAATTTTACAAGAAAGGGCATTAATAAACTGTCAATTCGTTGCGTCGATTGCATGGGTGATTACTTTGAATAACAGAAATAAAAAAAGTTAAAAAAAAAGTACTTTCACTTATTCCATACAAAACGGCAATTTCATAGGTAAAGACCTAATATAATATAATTGTATATGATGTAATTCTTAAAGGTGTGATAATACTTATGGATGTTCATTTATTTATCAAAATGAGAGATATTTTGAAAACTCCACTTTTGTTGTATATTCCAGGGTTATGCGGAACGTTAGTACTAAGCCGAAAGGAGCTCCATAAAGGTTGTTCCATACAAAAACTCGTACAATACGTTATATGTAATGCAATGGCTGATTCCATAGCCTATCATGGAAATATCGCAAATGAATATTCGCGTTTGGTCTATCATATCTTTCCAAAGGAACTAGTGCGAATGAACCGTTTTTTTTCGCAATTTCAGGTTTGTTTCTTGAGTAAAAGTTATTTACAAAAGAATGAGCGATTTTTCAAACACGATAAAAAAAGTTAATTTCTTCAACTCGATAGATAGCGCAGACTATACCTACGGGCCAGTCAAAAACAGCATAATCAGTCACATGAAATAAAACAAAAATCTTTTATTTTTCTTCTTTCCCCAACTGGGGATTTTGGCCGAATGAAAAACTTGACAATGACTAGCCGCCTGATCTGCGCAACGTCAGAGCCATCTACAATGAGCTTTTTTTTATTGCCTGTCAAAACCTCTCCCATTATAAGCTCCTTTCGGCTTTACTACCGTGACGCAACGCTTCTATAGAATATAATCTCTGTGGTTACGACGGTCTAATCTAACAGATGTGAATGTGTGGTGACCAGGGTGGCAGCGTTCAGTCACATGTTGACGCAGGAGATCGGCTGGTTCGACCGGCCCGACAACGGCGTGGGAGCTCTCTGCGCACGCCTCGCCGCCGACGCTGCAGCCGTACAAGGCGTAAGTTATGCAGCCGGATCTACGTTTTTTTCGAAACCGGGGCAGAAACCTGATAGTGGCGCCTCTCTCCAGCGTTTGAGATAAACTACGTTAAAAAAGCTCACAAATATTATAATGGTTGGCTTTTTTCGTGAACGAGACAATAAGAACCCTTAAATAAATTTGCTAATCAAGATATTTTATAATCTGTTGGGTCTCTGCTAGGCTCTTTGTGGAGCAAGTTTTTTATTTTTAACCAAAATAAGTAATGATTTTGGCGCGTCCTGAAACTGCCGCCCCTGACTACCTCGATTACATCTTCCTATTTTCCAGTTATTTTGATTTTAAAACCAAACTACTGGACCCATTTCGATACAATTTATATGGGACTACCTTTGAATCCTTTGAAAGGGACTATCTACCAAACAAAAAAATAAAGATCTAAATCAACGGAGTAATCGGGTAACATATGTAAGTACATAAAAAAGTTAACATACCATCGAATTGAGAACCTCTTTTTTTTAAGTCGGTTGAAAAAGGGTCAAAATCACATCAGTTTTCATAATGGTAAGTAAGTAATGTTTTGCAGGCAACAGGCACTAGAATCGGAGCGCTAATGCAAGCGTCGGCTACTATCGTGATCGGGATCGTTGTCTCCATGTACCTGACGTGGAAGATGACGCTGGTCTCGCTGGTGTCAGTGCCCATGGTGATAGCCGCCGTGATACTGGAGGGCAGGGTGCTGGCAGCCGGGCTGCAGACCGTGCGCGAAGCCTCCTACCGCGCCACCACCATAGCTACAGAGGCCATCACTAACATCAGGACCGTGTCTGCATTCTGTGAGTGATAATAAAATAAAAGCATAATTATGTTTATCACCGGAACTTAATCGCGCACAAAAAATGTATTTTTATTTATTTCGACGTTTCGACCATATTCCAATGGCCGTGGTCATGAGCTGACTGAAGAACGCTGGTCATCTTGGTGAAAAATGAGGGTGTTGTGGTGTCCTACCCTCATTTGGTCTTGTTAAAACGTAGGTTTGTTTCTACGGCACACTACACTGACGGTATCAGCAGATTTCTCAGAGACCCTACCGCGATACGAACACTTGCCTATATAACGGGATTCCACGACGCCGACAATCTAAATCCATATTCCCGATTTAAATTACGATGTTTTATTATTTCAACTGCTTCACGGACCATCCTTGGATAATAATGTCGTTCAGTGGAGAGGACTTTCGGATCGTGGAGTTCAATACAGTGACCGGATCCCGCCTCGAGCAGGTGCTCAGCGACTCAGCGATGGCAGACTTCTGTGTCTGGCAATTTTTGACAGCCGCGTTATGTTATTTGATTCTCTTTGAAAATGAAAGCAGTTTTTCCTTTCCCCTGACTCCATGACTGTGACTCGTTGGGAATAACATTTAAAATAGTTACTTATAACTTGCCCATCGAGTGCCAATCAGGTACCAGTGTGACCGATTGGAATTTTTTAAGTAAACAATTCCCATCGCGTAGCAATGCGACATGACAGTTGAGGGTGTTACTCGTTGCGAACAAGCTTTCATGGCGTAAGCAGTTTGCAGGTCTGTACGCGAGTCATCTTCCCACGCTTCCTAAGTATCACAATAGCAGAATATCAGCAGGAACATGTTCGGTTGTGAGTTTGGCTCAAGACTTACATTTTGGACGCATGCAGTTTGCAGGCCATCGTGCGCGAGGCACGTACCTACGTATCGCAATAAAATCTTACCAAAATACTCGAGTTCTGCGAGTTTAACTCTTGATAACAACATAACCAGCCTTTTAACAGTTCAACGGTTCGACATAGGCTTACCTACGGTTCAGCTGTACCGTACCATTATACGGCTGTTCCACTGGATCCACATACGCCATTGAATTTCTTCTTCGGACGTATGCAGGTTTCTTCATGATGTTTTCCTACACCAAAAAGTTAGTGGCAATAGTTTGTGGTAGGGAACTGGAAAAGTCTCGAGCGTGTAGCTTATTGCCCTGGCGTTAGCTCACGGGGCACCTACCCCGCGGTCACGATTTGTTCGCTGCTAGCCACACCGCTCTAGCGGATGCTTGTAGCGGCACATAATAGAGTTCTCTGTGGCTGTTCACGTTAAAAGTTTGTCCATGATATACTCGTGTGTTAAAATTAATCGACTGTCAGGTGGCGAAGAGGGAGTGATGAGGCGGTACCTCAAAGCGGGCCACCTTGCGCACGCGACTGCCCACAAAAACCTCCGCTGGCGCGGCTGCGTGTTCTCGTTCGGGCAGACGGCGCCCGTAGCCGGGTACGCGGTCTCGCTCTGGTACGGTGGCGTGCTCGTCGCCAACAAGGAGGTGGCTTACAAGAACGTCATTAAGTAAGCATCCTTATATTTTAAATATGGTGGTGACAAGTACTGAGATAGAAGCCGTGTCGTGTATAGTCTAGTGGGAGAACACTCGACTTGAGTTCTTTGGAATTTATGTACGGATTATTATACCATTGATTATTTCGTGAAGAAAAACATCATCGTGACGAAATCTGCATTCTACCGGAGAAGAAATTCTGTGACATATTATGTGAATCCACCAAACCGCAACTGACCCAATCCAATTCACTTTTCGCGGCTAGTCATGTACTTTCTATGATAATGTTTATTTGTGGTATAAAATCGCCGGAACGATGTACAGCAGTGAAGATGCAGAGCATAGATTCTATTGATAGAAGATGGCTGCCTCCTCTAAGATGAAAAGTAATTATTCTACTAGTTATCTGGTTTTTATAACGTTCGTCGTCAGCCATAAAACGTCCACTACTGGACGAAGGCCTCCCACTTAATAGAGGGGTGTTGCCATAATCCCCACGCTTGGCAGGCGGCTTGGGGATCGCAGACCGTGCTCACCACCGTTAACCAAGAGGACGCTGCTGCCCGTCCTCCAGTGGGTCTGGTTGCAGTTTAAGGACATACCCCGGTCCAGGTTTTATAGCGTTGCTTAGTTTGAAATGTCCGTAAATATTTATTTATTGTGTGTAATGTCGGTCAGGGTGTCCGAGGCGCTAGTGTTCGGCGCGTGGATGATGGGACAGGCGCTCGCGTTCGCGCCTAACTTCAACGCAGCCGTGTGCGCCGCGGGCCGCGTGCTTGCGCTATTGCGCCGCAAGTCGCTCGTCGTCTCCACTGTGACCCCCGCCGTGCCTGAAGGATATGTCAGTACCTACTGAATCAAGTTGAACTACTATCTACGACGTAAAAGATATAGCCGTGAGAGACCGCTCTTAGGGCAATTTTCTGATAGGCAATTGAAAAAAATGTTCTCTTCAACTCGATAGACAGCGCTGACTATACGTGCCTGTCAAAAACAGCATCATATGTTTGATCTGTGGCACTAAAATTAAATTAAAAACTTGACAACGACAGCCACGTCTAGTCAGCCAAAAGTCAGCGCCATCTACAATGAGCTTTTTTTTTCTTCATTTCCTCTCAGATAATCGCCCATTGGAATCGTGGGGTCGTGGGTTCAAATCCCAGGGCCGTATCAACGAGCTCTTTGATGTTTATGTACGGATATTCATGCCATTGGCTTTTTGGAGAAGGAAAACATCGTGAGAATTCTTGCATACTTCCGGAGAAGAAATTCAATAGCGTATGTGGGCAGTTTGCATTATAGATAATACTTTTGGTTAATTAATGTAGATATTCATGATATGAGTCTAAGTCACAGTCAAGTCCAGTCATGCCCTAATTAAGTCGTGGCAACTTTACTACAAGCTTCTTCGGAGTTTTGGAAAAGAGTGCGTAAAAGAAACGTTTTAACGAAGACGAACTTTAGAACGAAGATTTTTTTTTCTTCTTTTCTCCTAGGAGGATTATGGCATCGCACTTTGTGCATTTGCCAGTGTCAAGTATTTAGTTGCGACTTTCCGAGTGATAGTTCTATACAAAATAATAAAGTTTGTTTCATTATCTGTTTTCTCGCAAATGTGTTGTAAAACGTTGTATGGCACACGTGCGGAATTAGTTTTTACAAACACGTGACTATGGTAACTCTATTCTTCTTTACAAAATTAATGTGACTCACATGTACTATAAAACTACAGGAATGTCACGAAACAGTTTAGTCACATTTTTGATCATGTTAGTTACAATGTACATATTGTTTGATAATGGCCCATGTGAATCCACATACACTATTGAATTTGTTGCAACTGGGCCAGCGGCAGCGTGATTGGACCATGGGCCATGTCCAGCAACAGACTGGTAAGATGTTGATTATGCTATGACGTTAATGTGTTTCAAATGACAACGATTCTGGCGCCAACTTGGCAAAACCTCATTGGACAAAACCCTTTAATCATTGAGCTAGGATACCTTACTGATACCTTACTAATGCCTTAAATGCACAGATCGTGGAAGGCAAGATCCAGTACAACAACATAAAGTTCCGGTACCCGACCCGGCGCGAGGTGCAGGTGCTCCGCGGGCTGTCTCTGCTGATCCCTAGCGGGAAGCGCGTGGCCCTAGTCGGACCCAGCGGCTGCGGCAAGTCCACCCTCATTCAGTTGCTGCAGCGGCTCTATGACCCCGAGCATGGATCTGTGGTTTGTACTAATCTTGTACATCTTTAGTATACGCCAAGCTTTAGTACACTTAATTACTTGATTATATATTATGTCATGTTTGCCTAGTTTATTTTCAGGCAAACGTAGTATTAATGCTTAAAGCCGTCACACACGATGAAGATGCTATAATATTTCATGTTATCTCGGAACATATTTCAATATCGCTACACATACAAAACAAATGATGACCAACTGACGAAGATAATAGCGAGCAATAATATATCTTGACATGAAATATTATAGCATCTTCTTCGTCTGTGACGGCCATTAAGCTCGGTTTGCTTGATTCTGTTGACAGATCCATTGTGGTTTGTACCAATCTTGTATATCTTACTTCCTTTTCTACTTCCTATTCCAGTTCCTACCCTACTTCTCTCTTTTCGTTGATTTATTAAAAATGAACTCTAATCTTAGGATATTTTCTGTATAAAATGACTTGCCTGTAACATTCGTAGTTATTTATTGTCAACTAGCTTTTGCCCGCGGCTTTGCCCGCGTAGTAATGTTGAATACTGGAATTCGGTTAAATCGGGGCCCAACTCAATTGAATCACTAAAATACGTATATTATTGCATTTTTTCCAAGCCGCTTGCAAGTCTTTAAGTTTGCTTGAGGATGATCAAATTTAATATAAAAAAATATTTAGCAGCTTAGGCTGTACAGTATCTATAATAATTATGTCCGTCAAACAGTCGTCTGCGTGGACCTACAAAAAAATAGATTATGTCCGTTTCCGAACCTTATGCTATAACTACCTATCCAAAAATGCAGCTCCATCTGTTCATCCGACCAAAAAATACGCCCATCCCCGTCCCCATTCCCAGCCTCATCCCTATAAGCGGCCCCTTCCCCATCCCCATCCCTATACCAAATGTAATTTTAATATGAACACGCCCATCCCCGTCCCCATCCCCGTTCCCTCCCTCATCCCCATCCCGAACCCCATCCTCACCCCATCCCATCCCCACCCCCATCCCGATTTCAACTTTCATCTTATTATGGACACGCCCATCCCCGTTCCCAGCCTCATCCCCATCCACATCCCATCCCCACCTGTCCCCACCAAATCCCCACCCCATCCCGATACCAATTGTAATCTTAATATGAACATGCCAGTCCCGTCTCCGTTCCCAGTATCATCGCCACCCCCACCCCCACCCCCATCCCCACATCTATCCCCATCCCTATACCAAATTTCATTTTAATATGTATAGCCGTTACAAAGTTAAGGAGAAACAAACGTACTATCACTAAAACTTAGTTTTTTTTTAATACTAACGGGAGCTGATTTTGAAAAAACTGTGACACCCGTATCTTCTTATTTTTATAGTAGAATATGTATACCAAGTTTTGTATCAATCGAACCAGAGAATAAAAAGTTTCATACAAACTTTAACACCCCATTTAACCCCCTTCGGGGTTGATTTTCGAAAAATCCTTTCTTAGTGGGCGTTTACACCTCTCCAAAAACATACCCTCCAAATTTCAAGTATCTACGTTTAGCGGTTTGGGCTGTACGTTGTCTATATGTCAGTCAGTCAGTCAGTCAGTCAGTCAGTCAGGACAAAGCTTTTTATAGTTATAGATTAAAAAATAATTTAGCAGCTTAGGCTGTACAGTATCTATAATAATTATGTCCGTCAAACAGTCGGCTGCGTGGACCTACAAAAAAATAGCCTATGTCCGTTTCCGAACCTTATGCTATAACTACCTATCCAAAAATGCAGCTCCATCTGTTCAGCCGACCAATAAATACGCCCATCCCCGTCCCCATTCCCAGCCTCATCCCTATAAGCGGCCCCTTCCCCATCCCCATCCCGATACCAAATGTCATTTTAATATGAACACGCCCATCCCCGTCCCCATACCCGTTCCCTCCCTCATCCCCATCCCGAACCCCATCCTCACCACATCCCATCCCCACCCCCATCCCGATTTCAACTTTCATCTTAATATGGACACGCCCATCCCCGTTCCCAGCCTCATCCACATCCACATCCCATCCCCACCAAATCCCCACCCCATCCCCACCCCATCCCCACCCCATCCCCACCCCATCCCCACCCCATCCCCATCCCGATACCAATTGTAATCTTAATATTAACATGCCTATCTCCGTCCCGTCTCCGTTCCCAGTATCATCGCCACCCCCACCCCCACCCCCATCCCCACATCTATCCCCATCCCTATACCAAATTTTATTTGAATATGTACAGCCGTTACAAAGTTAAGGAGAAACAAACGTACTATCACTAAAACTTAGTTTTTTTTTTATACTAACGGGAGCTGATTTTGAAAAAACTGTAACACCCGTATCTTCTTATTTTTATAGTAGAATATGTATACCAAGTTTTGTATCAATCGAACCAGAGAATAAAAAGTTTCATACAAACTTTAACACCCCATTTAACCCCCTTCGGGGTTGATTTTCGAAAAATCCTTTCTTAGTGGGCGTTTACACCTCTCCAAAAACATACCCTCCAAATTTCAAGTCTCTACGCTTAGCTGTTTGGGCTGTACGTTGTCTATATGTCAGTCAGTCAGTCAGGACAAAGCCTTTTATAGTTATAGATAAATATTTCTGATTTCTGATTTCTGATTTTACAAGCTTTTGTTTAGTTTCTCCTTTCCCGGTGTCTGTCTGTCTGTAATCAAACCTTTCAAGTTAATTTGAGACCACTTATTGACGGCTGAAATTTTGCATACTTATGTAAGTTCAGGGACATAGCTAAAATCTGGTACTACTGAGCTGATGCGATCTTGGAGTCAGGCTGGGCCAATAACAGTACCAGTGCCAGAATTGTGAACTTTTTTTTTATACCTTCAAGTGACGAGACGAACAAGACGTTCGCCTGGTGGTAAGCGTCACGCCTGCCACTAACAGTATCAGTGCTAGAATTGTGAACTTGCGAACACAATCCTGCACCGCACTGCGCTCGTCAGCCTGAGATATTAGATGTTAAATATCTTCATACCAGTAATTTCACTGGTAGCATTGCCCTTCAAACCGGAACACAGTAATACTTGCACACTACTGCTTGGCGGTTGAATAACTGACAAAGGTATGGTTCTTCCCCAGTCGGACTCTGCAGTGGAGTCCTACCACTACAAAAACTTGCGAACAAAATCCTGCGCCGCACTGCACTTACGCTCGTCACCCTGAGATATTAGAGGTCAAATCTCTCCACAGACTCCATAAGTCCATACCCAGTAATTACACGAACCAAACATAGGACCTCGCAGGGGTTAAAATCAGCTGAAATGATTCACGTTTTGTGTCCTCAGTACTTGGATGACTACAGCATCACTCGCGACCTTCGCCTCAGCACACTGCGCCGCAACCTCGGCATCGTCTCCCAAGAGCCCGTGCTCTTCGACCGCACGATTAAAGAGAACATAGCCTATGGAGACAACACTCGCATCGTGCCTATTGAGGAGATCGTCTCCGCCGCCAAGAAAGCCAATGTGCATTCTTTTATAGCCGCGTTGCCTGCTGTAAGTATGCTGTACCAGATACAAGACAGGAAATTCTGTAGATAGATGCTCTCTGATCTTGATGTTCGTTGTTTCTGTTAGATGATCTTTGAGAACATTAAGCAATAAAGGATAACGCCTTTGCCTGCTGTTAGTATGCGATATCAAATATTCGTCTCCATCACGATGTATGTCCACTTCTAAACGCTAGCTACTCCTAAAGAGTTGCGATACACGAGCGCACATCGGCAAACGTAGAGTAAGGTGCCCCGCGGACAAGCTGATCGAGACGTCCTGCGATAGGCAGCTGGAGGGAAGAGGATGATGCGTGCAGAAGATCGTGTCACGTGTCGCTCTTTAGGAGAGAAAGGTTTACGTCCAGCCAGATAATATGCAGCATCTGCCTTCAACTTGTGATTCTGATTTTCTAAAAGACTAGATGACTGTTTTTTTATTGTCCTATTAAAATGTGGCCCATAAATATAGCTGATTAATGAAAAGAAAACGAAAATCTGATCAAAAATAAACAACTTAGCATTTTAATATCATGCTAGACAGAGAGGCGAAACAGCAAATCGTGACGACACTTCTCTGTACGCCATATAAATTCTATTCTGACAAGTAAGGCGTGACGTCATTTTTTGTTTTGTGGGATAGGGATAGAGTTGTCTCCAACAAAAACTATAAATGCTCATGTATGAGAACATTATTAACCGATTTAAATATTTTTTTCAATAAACATACTATATTTACTTAAATTCTTCATCAAAGCTATTAGTTTCAACGATATAAACATCAGTCATCTACCCTATTCTGACGGTCGATTGGTTAATTCACCACTACGCTGAGCCGGTTCGGGCATAACCACCTACTAAAAAAAAATCTTCTCCGGACATAATTTTTTTACAGGGCTATGAAACGCGGATCGGCGCACGCGCATCTCAACTGTCTGGTGGGCAGAAGCAAAGAATCGCTATTGCGCGTGCACTCGTAAGAAATCCGCGGATACTGCTGTTGGACGAAGCTACTTCTGCTCTCGACACTCACAGCGAGAAGGTATGGACTGTTGACCAGCAGGACCCATTTTGTGACTTCAAAAACCATCGATCTGTATTGAAACCAGACATGTCTCCAACCAGGAGCCGTACCATGAACTCTTATTGCGGGACCGAATAGGCTAAGCTGCCGAAGCTGCGGGACCCCGAACCGTATAGCAGGGCGATACAATTTACAGTTGCGCAGCAGACATTTTGTTAGGAATCGAGTTATTTTTTGCTTTTGTTCCATCGTAGTCGTAGGTACGAAAAACTTTACATGCTTAGTTTTTTCACACAGTTTGAAATAGTTTTGTATTCTACTTCTAGGGTCTATGTCAAAATCATTGGCAGCAGTTTTTGCCTAAACGTGGAAACGTTGCACGAATTAGAAACATGATATTTCCCATGGTGTGTATGTAAAATATCTTTATGATGCAATTTTTAATTAGCAATTAGTAAACGTGCTTTTGATCGCCATCTTTCGTAAAGTTGTGGGATGTGGTCAACGATGGAGCACGTTTGCTTATAAGAATTTTAAAATACTGAATACGTCTTTCTGAGAACAACATACTAAAAACTAAACTGTTATAGAAACCATGTTTTTTTTTATGCGCCCAAGTGACGAGCCGAGCAAGACGTTCGCCTGGTGGTAAGCGTCACGTCTGCCACTAACAGTAGCAGTGCCAGAATTATGAACTTGCGAACACAATCCTGCGCCGCACTGCACTGCGCTCGTCACCCTTAGATATTAGATGTTAAATCTCTTAATCACATCCCCAGTAACTTCTCTGGTAACATTGCCCTTCAAACCGGAACAACTGGCAAAGGTGTGGTACTTCCCCAGGCAGAATCCGCAGTAGAGTCCTACCACTACAACATAACCTTTTATGATATGTAACGTTGCAGGTGGTCCAAGAAGCACTGGACCGCGCCAGCGAAGGGCGTACATGTCTTATCATCGCTCACCGCCTCGCGACCATAAAGAACGCTGACATGATCTGCGTCATCGACCGGGGTGTTGTGGCAGAGACCGGGACGCACAAGGAGTTGATGATCCTCAAAGGCACTTACGCCAAACTGTACGAGCTACAGTGCGGGATCGAAGAGGAGGACGAACATGCTGACAATGAGCCCGCGATGTAATTTGCGAAAGAAGGAAGAATTGTGTCACGCCTCTAGAACTCTTATTATCGGGAAAGCGTGGTTCGGAACGTCGATTGTAATGGTAGCTTATTCGCGGTACAGATTTGCCTTAACCCGTTAACCGCCAAGCTTTAGTATAAGTACTTAATTTCTTGATGATTAGGATATTCTGGCCTTTATACATGGTATAAGGAGTATGCTAACTTTGTACCACTAGGCCGCTCTGACCAAAAGTCTTACCTCCAGTGCCAGCGCCTGTAGGCATGGTGTCTCATGGAGTCATGGATTCAAATTAATATTTAATAAAGTTACGGGCTCGGCGCCTGGAATACCATTCTCGTGACTCTATATAATATCTTCCCGCGATGACGCTTTAAAGAGTTTAGTCAGTAGCTGGCGCCATTTATTTAATTACATAATACGTTGGCAGTGACACAAAAGATTTTTGTTGACAGATGTCAGCTACGGCGCCCCAAGTTTGTGTAGAACGAGAACTGTCGTTGTATTTGTGGATTTTGAGGTCACTGCCGTACCTTTTCTGTTTAGTTAACAACACCATAGCATTGTTGGGTTTGATATTTGACAGAAGGAAGGAGTACCCACTCCTTCCTTGCTATTTAATTAACGTAAAGCTAGTTCACTTTTTAGCGCGACATTTCTTTTTACTTATACGAAAACTGTACCAGTCACACGACAGTTCTTATAGGCAGAGCGGCCAGCCAGGTTAGCCAGTAACTGGTTTTAAGCTCTGTTCGAACAGTCACGGTCACTAATAAAAAAAACTGTTCCACTACATTCATTCTTAATTTTTTGTTAATCTGTGTCTTTCATTTGGCAACACAAAATTAATCAAAGTGACTAGTTCAATCATTGGGAGACCGCTCGGCTTGAAATCGTGAGGTCACAGGGCCGAATTATGGGCCCGTACCAATGAGATCTTTGGAGTTTATGTATGAATTTTCATACGACTAGCTTTTCAGCGAAAGAAAACATCTTAACAAAACCTACAGACGCTCGAAGAAGAAATTCAATGGCGAAGTGAATCCATCATCCCGCAGCTGGACCAGCGTGGTGGATTGGCCCAATCGCCTGTCGAGGAGAGGTCTTTGTCCAGCATTGGTCTAACCACTGATTATCCGTGGTCAAGCAACTTTTGTAATGGTATCCAGGTAAACAAGTTTTTTTTTTTTTAAATAAATTTAAGACATTATGTGTTCCTAAAACTTACTTAGTCCGTTCTTCCTTTTGCGAGGGCTGTCCCCTCCTAAATTTATAGATATTCGTGTCGATTCTGTTGTACCGCTCACTAAACTAAACTAATCAGACTGGACTAAAATTATACGCGTCTCATTTCATTTCAATATGTTAGAATAGGATGTCAACAGGTTTCATCCTGTCAAATTAAGTTTAGTTTAGTGAGCGGTGCAACAGAATCGACACCACTGTCTGACGGACTTTAGGCAATAGGTTGTCCTTAAAAGGCATCTGGATTAATGAATCCAAACATTTACCTAAAACCCTACCAAGCATTCCCTTTATACATACCCAAATGAACCTAAAAGGTGGCTTTTCGATGTTGGGTCACTTGTACCAATTAATCCTGCAGGGGTATTCACAACTCAATCGGAAAGGTTTCTGTTCGGATTCACATTATCCGTCCCAGTCATTTACATTGAGGATGAAAGAGACGGAGGATGTGGATCCGAACGAAAACCTTTTCGATTGAGTTGTGAATGCCCCTGCTGGGTTGTTGTAGCAATCTGATACCTTAATAGAGTGCGAAATCTAATAGTCGCGTGATGCAACATCGAAACACCTTCAATCCTTGACATTCCCTTATAAAAGACCTGTAGATTGTAGAGTGTTATTACCTGAATATTTATTAAATGAAAGCTTTATCGTTATGTATTTTTGCATCTTATTTAATGACTTTTGACTTTATTTATATAGATAGAGTTTTAGGTAACCTGTAATTTAGTAAACATGTTTATATACATCTCTACTCATGGTAGGCAGCGACAATGATAAGATGAATGGACGGGAAATAAGCGCACGGATTTTAAAGACTATATGTTGAGCGCCGGCTCGCCACTCCCTTCGGTCATACTCTGCCTTTGCGACATGCGAGCCGTACGATACGACAATACAAACTACTAATACATGTACATGTGTTCTCTTTTTGTCATGCAGTAATTAGATTCGCTATCTCTATTTTCCGGCAAATGTAATATGCATACTTCTAGCTAGATATGCTTGATTGTGTCGATTTGCAAGCGGGCCCAGCCCGTCCATTCCATTATCACCGTCGCTGATGGTAGGTATATTAATTTAAGTGATTGAAATTACTAATTGCTTACTTTTTATTAAAGCTAATTGCGCAAACACATCGAAAGTAGTTGTGGCAGTGGACCTACTGGGTTTTAATTTTGAATCATTGGAATTAATTATGATTTTCTTGAAAGATATCCGACTAAAATGCAGTTTGAAGTTTGGTTAAATTTGAAGGTTACACGAAAATGTATGCGTAAGATTCACAATCACAACACCCACTTTAGTCCTCAGGTTGAATTTCCTACGACTCGCGTTTTGCGATAAATATGCTAAATTATATCCGCGAAGGATATATTATATTATATGCTTTTAAAAATTAGAAGTGTAAGAAATGTATGCAAAGCAAATTTATATTTTAATAAATAAAATAATGTGTATTTTTGAAGTGCCATATAATTTCCACGAAGCCTTGGTTTTTAAATAATGTGGAAGTAATACTTGTGTTATACACCGTGACTTCTTTTTACCGTGACGAAAAAAAATGTGGTACTTGTATGAAGCGACACACGAAAATATTGAGGTTCCACAGGCAAAACTGATCGCAGATGGCGCTAGCGGCGATGCAGATGTGGTAAAATTTAGTTTTCTTGCTAAGCGTTGCTTTATATTATCTATCTGCTCTTAATAAGGGCGTTGTCGATAATCTAGTCGAAGGAAAAATACTGGATACCTTGTTTTAAGAATCTATAGCTGTTGACCTGAAAATAGGTTTGTAGGTTAGATAGTTGTTTACATTATAAGTTGGACAGAGCTTTAATTAGCAGGCAAAGGATTGCTGCACAAACCAGTATGTGCAGATTCTCCCTGGTAATAAGAGTAAAACTTTTAAATTGTAGACAACAATCAAAACGTATTAGATTGGCAGTTGACTATGGCCGCATCGACGATGCACCACCTAGCGGAAAAAACGATGCCGGCATGCTTCTCTCCGCTGCTGCAGTGACAATATATTTTGATTTTTACTTTTTTAACTTCGTGAAGTTATTTTGTAAACGCTTCTTAACCCGGCGTCATTGTTGCCGGGTATATAATACCCGACGCATTTTAAAACTGTCATAATTTTAAAACAAAATGCGCGCGTCTTTTGTCCGTTACAGTAGCTGCGGTCGTTGACCTCTATTTGCGTATTCTCTTCTCTATTTAGTGTTGCTGCGGCTACCTCGTAGTGTAAACGTGTGTAAAGAGCGCGCGGGTAAGTTATACCCGGCCACAATGGCCACGTAACATTTATAAAGACAGCGTGATTGTTGTTTTTTATATATTATTAGTAAATAAGCTTTGTTTTATATAGTTCATAATTTCATGTTTATGTTCTAAAGAAAATTTTATGTTTTGTCTCTAAATGTCTATTATGTTATGTTTTCGAATAAACGTTTTAAGTTATGTTCTAAAAAAATTATCCCAGAATAAAAAGATTTAATTTGATGAGTAATATGCTCATTTTATGATAAATAAATGTTTGATTTTTATTAATAATGTATTTAACTACCTATTTCCCTATTATAGAAGACTAATATTGACATATGCTTGATTCAGTGTACAATAATGTACATGGGTAAAATTTACCCGGCCACAACGGCCAAGTTCTGTTTATTAGCCACAATGACGCCGGGTTAAGGAAATATGCACTAATAAATTAATCATAGAGGTAGACCTCTATGAAATTAATAGTGTCTGTGGATATATAGCGGGTATAAAAATCTTAGCACGTAATAGAAAAAAACAGTCTAACTATGCCATGAGCTTATATTTCATGTCATGTAGAAACATTATATAACATATAACACCCTATTTATCTCACGGTAAAAAAAGTCACGCGGTATTATAATATTTAACAATTTGTATATACTTACTTATTTATGCTTCTATTAATCTTTTCAGTATTCCAAAAGCATAATCATTGTTTAGCATTTCTAGACTGTAGGTAGGTACCTACTGAAATAACATTTATGTTGCTAAAAATAAAGATACCAAATGAAAATTATGCTCAAGTATTGTGTTTAATATTACATAGGTGTTCAGTTTTATATTGGCATAATTTTGTTTATGCTATGTTATTGTTTTGTAGTACAATTTAATTTTACGTCATATTGTTATTTGTTTTAATAAAGTACACTAATATACCTATGAAACTATAGTTTTCTTTTAGTTGATTTCTAGTTTTACAAGTTTCGTACTTTTTGAATATAATATATGGGTATATTATATACCTACTCTGAAATTTTCTGAGTGTACTAGGCAAAATATAATAGGTATAATAATGATAAAATAATACATATTTTATGATTAAATATAAATTAAAAACAAATAAACTACCTAAGTAATTAAAACAAAACTAAAATTTAAAAAAAAAAAATATCGATATAAGAGACCGTTTAAAGTATATAAAGGTAGGAAACCTATTTTATTTTATTTTATTTTATTTTAACAATTTTATAGATAGTTTAAAACGGTCTCTAATTTCGGGTAATGTGCCCAAAATGCTCTATTATCTTGAATGACTGGGACTAAAGAAATTTTACTAGTACACATAGAGGTAGAAACTAGTTCTAGTTTCTACCTCTATGCTACATATATTTCTCTGACTGGGACGGATAATATGGTTCTCCGATCCTCTCCGATTGAGTTGTGAATACCTGCAGATAATGCTGTGACGCTGTGTCTCGTCATTGAGCATTTAACTAGTCTCGTTCACGATCAAAGTTTATAAATTCAAAATAAATATCAATGATAAGCACCATATAAGCATTGAGCATTCATATAAGCACCAGCGGTGGTGGCGCTATATGAGATTAGCTTTGCGTATGCCATTACTTGACGAGCTTGACACTGACAGAGGTGCCAAAAATGAAGAAGAAAATAAGTAATTTCCGGAGTTTTGGCGGGAACACGGAAAAATCATGTCGCCCCATTCTATTATTTTCTTAAACTAGTGTTTTTTCGGGAATTAATGATTAAAAATGATGGTATTTTATTCATTGAGTGTTGAATTACATGCACAAGTGTGGGCAAGTGATATAATGTGGTGAAACATGTATTTTTGTGTTGTTTCCAAAACTCCGTAAAAGCTCATAGTAAAGTCGCCACAACTTTACATGACTTGGACTCGACTTTGACTAATTTCGTGTGACTAACTGTGATTTCATGACATATTTGAATTGATAATATTACGTAAACTTGAACATCAAAATAATATACTTGACTCTGGCAGAATGCACAACGTGCGATGCCAACGACTAAGAAAAAAAAAGTCATTTTCATTGACATTAACAAATTTAATGGTCTCTTCGAAACAGAGTTTCCACTTTTAGGGATTTCTCCCTTTTTTATGGAAAAATTACTAATATTACGTTAGGTTATGGGACATTTCATTTCGACATGGATTTAGGAGTTTTGGAGAAAATAAAACTTAATGTGGTAATCCTTTTGTTTATGGTCTCAAAGTCGTAACCCGTCTAGTTTTAGTTGACCTATTAATTGTGCTATGACCGTAGTTACAGAGGCTCCGTATCGAAAGGACTATCAGAGTATTAGGGTAAATGACGATGTTTGCAGAACGTCGGCACGTGAAAACGTCTACATGGTGACAATGTCTTGAGTGGCAACACGACTTACTAGTAAAACGTCTAAAATTTGATAACGTTCATTATACAAAAGGTCAGGGACAGATAGTAACAAAACAAAATAGTAAACATATCACGGGAACTAAGACGTATTATATCAACAGTTGGTTTGTTTTTCATTCTACATAGCAGAACAATAGCGACTAAATATTAAATTATTCGTATGAGTAAGATTGGTGATTACTTATCCAATGTTAAGTGTAGTGAAAAACTGTAAAAGTAGTGCTTCGGCTTCAAATTAAGTATATATTTTTTTGCTTTATTGTGGTCATGCTCCCTATACCAGGGAGTTTTGAATTTATTTTAGTGAATTTAAGGGATAATTCGAAAACAAATTAGGGATAAACCAAAATTGAAAGTGGAAACACTGCTTCGAGTTGCCGAGACAATGCTACCAGATACACGGTAATTACCGTAGATTCACGGTATTTTTGACCAAAACCCGGTCTACGGTAATGATCTATTACCGTGTAAATAAAAGTCAATTTTGAACCCAAAATTGCAACAAATCGTAAAACGAAACGCATATTCCAATGACCTGACCAGCCGCCGCTGTTGAGGAAATCAATACAATACAATAGTATATTGATAACACCAAAGATACACGTCAAATTGTACTAAGCATTATTATCGCAAAAAAACAAATCACTTACTAAAATGCTCGTTGCTTGCCGTTGAAATAAAAAAGGTTTCCTGATGGTTGTTTTTTTTCTTGTATAACTTATATTGAAATGGGTAGTATAATCACGAGAAGGGTAACTTTTGGAATAATAATTTATTTATTTCTAATAAATTAAATTAATTTTCCAAAACTTCACTCAAGTATACAAACTAAAAAATTAAAAAAAAAAGATGGAATAAACGTTGTTTTTTGTTTTAGATTACATAGCTATGGGTAACTCAACCGATATTCGTGAGCTGCGGTTCAGATCACGGTTCATTAAAATGAGCTGAATTCTTGAACCGACTCACAGATCAGCTCATTCCGATCTAAATACTTCGTTATGCCTCAGAAGATTCATTCAATCTGTGGCGAACCGACTCCAGTGGTTTACATTGGCGCGGGCGGTGCATACTCGGCATCGCGTCGCGCTCACTTCGTCGCTCGGCTAAAATCGGTTCAACCGCTCTTCTGTTGCTGCGTTCCGTAATGCGCTAAAAGTGATAATATCGTGAATCCGACCAGCTGAGCCGCGAGCTGCGTGTGAACCGCGCTTTGGATTGAGCTGTGACTCGGCGAGTCAAACTTCTCTAGTGATCTGTATATTTGAACCGGTTCAGAGCTGAGTTACACACGTCTAGATTACACGGATTACCATAACTTGAAAAGAAGTCTAATGTAATTATACCCAAAACACTAATTTTAGTCTCCTGACACGATGAGGTAGTTTGAAAATTTCATCTGGTAGCATTGTGCCGAGATGAAACAAAAAAAGAAGTCAAAAAATTCAAAAATGACATTTCATTGTGTATGACGAGTGTTCTCTTTCATGTTGTGAAAGTTTCTAAAGGTTTATAAACCTTGAACACTTACACGAACATTTAATTTCGCTTTTAATCTCGTAAGCACACATACCTACTTGCGTATATAATTTTTTATTTCAAACAAATTAAATACAATGGAGTTTCCCCACATTGGAAAGAACTGTTCCTACCCATCTTGCAATAAACTTGGTAAGTTACCTAAAAATACTTCATCTAAAATGTAATACTCTACATTCTATATTAGGTACAACCTATTTGATTCTCTAATTTACACAAATTATATTATTTATTACTTTGATAATGAAAAGTACTACGATGAATATTTAAATGATATTACAATACAATGTATTCTTTGTGTCAATTTAGATTTCGTCATCAATTTAATTTTGAATTGTGATTAAAAAAAAGCATAACAAATCTTTAATACACATACATAAAGTTGATTACTAACACATTCTGACGTGTCTTACCAATTGATCTTCTGTTCAAAACATTGGATATAAAATATAATGTTTTTTTTCACGTTCGTCGAATCAAAAAACACCTTATACAAACCACAAAAATATTTTTTACACTTTCAGACTTCTTGCCGATGAAATGTGGAGCTTGCAAAGATGTATTTTGGTAAGTTCTTTCATTGAGACATGTACTTACTTATATACAAGGTGTTTCTGAGAGATGTGACCACATTGAAAGGTATTCATGTACTTATCATTATGAACAACTTTTACCATGGGGTCAGAACCGAGACAGAAATAGTGGAAAAAAATTAGCTGTTCCATAGAAAATTTCAATACTAGTCGACAAAATGTATGGAGCAGCTGTTTTTTTATTGCGATTGCAAAGTTGGTTCCATAGTAAAAGTTGTTCATATTGATGAGTACATACATACCTTTCAATATGGTCACATCTCTCAGAAACACCTTGTATACATATATCACTCTCACTCACTCACTCACTCATCAGCCAGAAGGCGTCCACTACTGGACGAAGGCCTCTCCATGAACAGGGAAGAGTTGCCATAATCCCCACGCTTGGCAGGCGGCTTGGGGACATATACATATATCATAACCTTATAATCTTTATATCACAGCACTGGCAAGTGACATCTGTAATGGGCTCAGTACAAAATCAAATTAAGCTGCAAATAATAATACTTTGACTAACTACTAACAAAACGCAAACTGTTTTGACTGTATGTTACATTTCCTTTTAAACAACCAGCTGGCTTGCTTGCAGATGTAATCTAGATCTTTCCAAGGTTAGAGTTAATTATCATAGTGATGTGCATAACTTCTCTAAGTGTACAAACAAATATTTTGATTATATCATAGCTTACCAACAGACTCAAACAACACAAACAAACATAGTTTTATGTAATGTGAAAAAATTTATTTAAATTTAGTACACAGCTGTGATAGTTTTAAATGCTAGCTTCAGAATTATGTGTTAATTTGCCAAGGGCTGCTTAAAATCTACACTTAAATTAAGAAATGTCATTGAGAAATTGCTTTACTTAAATTGTGTGTATTTAAATTGGCCTAAATGGAAGATCAGAGCTGTTTGTTTTTAAACAGCACTATGCAATTCAATTTATTTATTTCAATTGGGTACATTTAACAGTACACTTATGAATGGTCAATAATAGTACATTATGATACGAGTGTGCTATGTTGGTCATTACACTAGAGGCGGTATTATGCGATAAGAAAGCCGAGAGCGTAATGACTAATAGCACAAGAGTTCCATACGACTGTTTTCGTCACACTTGCGAGGAAAAAACATTTTTTTTTTGATAATAATCAACCACACAGCGAAAACGTCAACAAACATTTGCGGAAAATGGCGCCCAAATCAGTAATGCGCGCGCAGGTTGACATTTACTTCAGCGGCATAAGAACTCTTTGTTGGTATTACAAAAAAAAACTGTAAGTATTACCCGGCTATATTAAGAGTGCTTCGTACACGTACGTAGCCCTAGCTGACTCCCTCGAGTCACTTATTTCCGACGTTCCCAAGAACTTCAATGTATTTCATATAAATGCCCAGAGCATTACGGCACATTTCCCAGAAATGCTTGCGTCTTTCGTACACCCCAATATTCACGCCATTTTAGTTTCAGAGTCATGGTTGAAGCCTGTGCTTCCCTCTTCTTCCGTAGCGTTGCCAGGTTTTCGACTCATAAGGAATGATCGTATTGGACAGGGTGGTGGTGGTGTTGCTATCTACCTCCGAACACATTTTCCTTTTACCTTTGTTAGTATGTCTGCACAGCCTCCACCATCTGATGCCGGTGAACATCTCCTTGTTGAAGTCGTCCTGCACCACACCAAGTTGCTCCTAGGAGTTTATTATCCTCGTTCTCGCGATGTAAATTATTTCACTTCTTTCGAAAAGCTTTTAGAAAATACTTCTACTTCTTACGATCACACGATTATCGCCGGTGACTTCAATACTTGTTTATTAAAGCAAGATAATAGGTCTTGTAAACTTGAGTCACTGGCTACGGCACTTAATCTAAACATCCTTCCGCTTAATGCTACGCACAATCCCCCAAACTGTACACCTTCTCTTCTTGATTTGATGCTTGTGTCTTCTCCTAACCATGTTGTTAAGCACGGTCAGTGCGCAGCTGACGATTTTTCTCATCATGATTTAATTTATCTTTCGTACAAAATCCGACCACCTAAAGCGAAGCCAAAAATTGTCTTACTGCGCAGTTTTGGTAGTATTAACATCACCTTGCGTAGAGATGCTCTAGAGTTAGATTCGTCAGGTGTCCTTAATGCAGATAGCATGGATGTTAAAATTGCGGAGCTTAATCGAATTCTGACCCAACTGTATGACGTCCATGCTCCTATACACGCTGTTAAAATGAAACATGCACCTACACCATGGCTTAATGACGAAATAAAAACTCTAATGCGTGCTAAACTAATAGCCAAGAATAAACTTAAGTATCGTCAAACAAATGAAAACAAGGAGAAGTATACAAACCGTCGTAACGTCTGCAATAGAGCGTGTAGGGATGCACAACGCCGACACATTCATAGTTCCGTAGAAAATGGTGAACCAGCAAAAGTTTGGAAATTTCTTAGGTCTATGGGAGTTGGTAAATCTCGTCAAGATACTATTTCCAACAATTTCGACATTAACTCGCTAAACCAGCATTTTTCCTCTTCTTCCAATTTTGATGGACCTGTAAAGGCCCTTGCTCATATTTCTTCTACCGACCCTCCCGCCAACGACCCGTTCTTTTTAAATCAATTTACCGCTTGTGATGTTAAGAAAAGTATACAGTCGATTACTTCTGACGCAGTTGGTAGTGATAGTATCAGTCGTAAGATGATCATGCCCATTCTTGATGAAGTCACTCCTGCCATCCTACATATTCTAAATTTCTCCGTGTCCTCGGGTACGTTTCCAGCAATATGGAAAGACGCACAAATCACGCCCCTTCCCAAAAAACCTAATCCTAATTCTTTCTCTGATTTTCGTCCAATTTCTATCCTCCCCTTCCTTTCAAAAGTATTAGAACGACTTGTCCACCAGCAGCTATCCTCTTACCTGATCAAAAATAGTCTCCTAAACCCTCTCCAATCTGGTTTCCGTTCTGGACACAGTAACTGCTTTAACAAAGATTACCGATGACATTAGGGATGGCATGGGAAAAGGTCAATTAACTGTGCTATCACTGCTAGACTTTAGCAACGCCTTTAACAACGTTGACTTTGACATTCTGTTGGAACTCCTTCGCTCTCTTAACATATCTCCAACGGTTATTGATTGGTTTCAAAGTTACCTGTCTGGGCGCCGGCAGCGCATTCGTATTGATAACACGTTTTCCTTGTGGTGCAATATCTCTGCCGGTGTTCCTCAGGGCGGCGTGCTATCTCCTCTTCTTTTTGCAATTTTTATTAATTCCATCTCTCGACAGCTGTCTTCTTCTACCTATATGCAGACGACCTACAGATATATACTCAAGCTCCCTTAACACTTCTGCACGAGGCAATAGAGACTACAAACACTGACCTCAGCCGGATACGAGATTGGAGTAGATCATACGGCCTTACAGTTAATCCCACCAAGACTCAAACGATTATTATTGGGAGTTCCCGTATGGTCTCTAAAATTGACTGGTTTCGCCTTCCGCAAGTGATTTTTGATGGTATCTCTATTCCAATTAGTGAAACGGTCAAAAACCTGGGGATAGTCTTAGATCGTAATTTTTCCTGGAAACCCCAGTTAGCAGAAGTAAGCCGGAAAATATTTGGATCTGCAGCTTCCCTCAGGAGGTTGCGAAACTTCCTTTCAATTACTACCAAAACTGCGCTAGTGAAATCTCTCCTTTTCCCGATATTGGACTACGCAGACGTCTGCTATCTAGATTTAACCGAAGAGCAACTCGACAAGCTAGAACGTTTACAAAATTTCTGCATCCGGTTCATTTTCGGGTTACGAAAATATGACCATATCTCCGAATTTCGTCGAAAGCTTAAATGGTTACCTATCCGACTTCGCCGTAATTCTCATATCCTTTCCTTTCTCTATAAGATCCTGTTCATCCCCACCATCCCAATGTACTTGAAGGAACGCTTCGAGTTTATCCAAGCGCACTCCAGTTCCCTACGATCCTCTCGTTCCCATCAACTCAAGATCCCTTCTTCCACTCACTCTAATCTTTCCAATAATATGTCCTTCACTGTTCAAGCTGTCCTGCTGTGGAATGCGCTCCCTTCTTCTATTAGAAATGCTAAATCTCTTCCTATCTTTAATAATCTTGTCTATACTCATTATCTTTCCATAAGCTGATTGGTACGTATGTATATATTTATATTGGGTATATATAAATTATGATATGTATTGTATTTCTTTATATGTGCGCCACCGACCTAATACTAAATTTATTTGTTCTGTCCATCCAAAGGTTGCCTGGAAGAAATCGCTTAAGGTGATAAGGCCGCCCTTGTACTGCCGATGTCTGTAAAATTATTATTTTTTAAGATCTTTTACTGTTGGTGTACAATAAAGATGTATTGTATTGTATTGTATTGTACGTCTAATTGCAGTCACGTACAAACTTGACTTTACCGGGTTATACCTATTATAGTACAAGTGCCGTAATGTAAAGTAAAAAGCACGCGTGTATAATAGCTTGGATTATGAGCCTAAAAGCGATGTCATAAGATCTACTTTACGAGCAAGTGTGATGAAAAAATTATAAAATGAATACATGTTTTTTTTTTATCATTTTAAAAAAACAACCATGCAACTTAATATTGCCAAGTCATCGACATGGTATAAAATATAAAAGGTATAAACTTAGTTTGGTAGCTTAGTAAGTAAGTACCCACTAAAAAAATACTAGTCATACAGCAAAATGAAATAAAATATCTGAAAATAATGTCAATGAATGTCATACAAATGCTTTATAAAATGTCAAACTAATAACTATAAATTAAAATCAAATTAAATGTATCAAATTAATTAACGAAAAATTCAAAAACTGAAAATTTAAAATAATTTTATAGAAAATGATGCAAATATAAAAAAGATTAATTGATTCACATATTATATTTTATTTCATTTCATTTCATTTCACCAAAACATTATTTGATCAAGCCTTGTCAATATTTTAATTTCGCCCTTTCATCTGTTATAAATGCTCAATGTTGTAGTATGCATTCTCCATGCCAATATTTTTGAGAGTTACTTGAAAGTTCGTTTCATCAAGGGTAGTTAAGGTATTAGGCAGTATGTTATATAATTTAATTCCGTTCACTACAAAAGGTTTGCTTGTCTTTGCTGAATAGAATTGAAGCCTTTTTTCTGACATCACCCCAGGATTCTTAATTAGTTAGTTATATTACCAAGATTGTTAATTAGCTATAGTTATATTACCATACTGATATTACAAAAAAATATGGTTTATTTTTCTTTCTTTCTTTATTGGTTCTCTTCACCTGTAATAAATGAAACCTTGAAAATTTTCCAGCTCTGAACATTTCAAGTATGTGGAACATGATTGCCCGGCACCGAACACACGAGATGTTCAAGTGCCTGCGTGCCCTCTCTGCAGTGCTCCGGTGCCGGGCCGGAGAGGCGAGCCACCAGACGTGGCTGTCAGCGCTCATATAGACAACCAGTGCACCTCGGACAAGGCTAGAGAGAGAAGAAATAAGGTGGGTACTGCTGGGTACATCTAGCATGCGAGCCGTGATAAACATATATCCACTCTTTTTTACTCTCGAAAACGAGATAGTCGTATCCATATTCTAGCATTATCTTGTTCCCGCGCGGGGAAAGATTAATTAGTCCACGGCGCGTGCTACCTATGGGGGCCTATTTTAAACTAAGAAATTACATCTAAATTCTGTGATTGAATAATAAAAACAAATGAAGGTAGTGTAAAATTTAACTGAAAACGGTTTTGTGTGGTGTGCTTTGAGAGAGGCCCACCCATCAGCCAGAAAACGTTCACTCCTGGACGAAGGCCTCCCTTTAATAGGAAGGTGTACCCATAATCCTCACGCTTGGCAGGCAGCTTGGGGATCGCAGACTGCTCACCACCATTAAACGAGAGGATGCTGCTGCCCGTCCGCCGGTGGTTCTGGATGCAGTTTTGGGACATAGCCAGGTCCCAGAAACCATACCAGAAATGGATAATGATAGGTTGATTATGATGATGTTGGAGAAATTAAGGAGAGAGAGAAAATTTTAAATTTCATTTTAACCATAGTCATGTTGAACTGGCTGTGGTCTGTGGTTTCACATGTGATAACAATGTGGATAATAGTGGACAAGAATGGAGAAGTTGCAGACACAAAATGAAGTATTTAAATACACACAAGTATTTCAATACTATTATATATATATACTATAATAATATTATTAATGGAATGGTTTTAGCGTGTGCATCTTTTCTCACAACCTGGAAGAGAACTAGCTCCCACAAACACAGGGTATCCCTACTGTGGGAGCTAGGGTCTTAAATATTATGTGTAAGTTACATTGCTTTTTAATTTATTATGATATAATGTTACAAAACATGAAATAAATTCAATTTTAAAAGAAGTTATAAGATAATATAATTTTTAAATATTTTTTGCAACAGATTAAATTATTATTATTATATATTATTATAATACTGGGTGTGTAATGTGTAGAGGCACATCAGCATTCAGCAATGCTGCTCGCCCATAATCAAATAAATAATGAATAAATGATCTAGTCTTCTCACGTATTTTATCTAGTTTTAAATCCTAGACAAATGTAAAATCATACAACGATTGATGAGATTAAACTGTCTTTCCCTATTCGAAAGTGCCTTTATTATTCAAAACAAAAGACATAGACGTTTTTGTGTAGTTAGTTAAAGAAACCTAGTCTTTAACTAACTACACAAAAACGGATTATTTGTAAACCAATGAAAGTCTAGAGACAAATCAAAAACCCAAACCCTCAACAGGTTACAACTGTGCTATAAGTAGTTTTTTTTTAGTTTTTGTAGTGGTAGGACTCCACTGCACAGTCCGACTGGGGAAGTACCACATCTTTGTCAGTTATTCAACCGCCAAGCAGTAGTGTGCAAGCATTACTGTGTTCCGGTTTGAAGGGCAATGTTACCAGAGAAATTACTGGGTATGATGAGATTTAACATCTAATATTTCAGGGTGACGGGCGCAGTGCGGTGCGGCGCAGGATTGTGTTCGCAAGTTCATAATTCTAGCACTGCTACTGTTAGTGGCAGGCGTGACGCTTACCACCAGACGAACGTCTTGCTCGTCTCGTCACTTGAATGTATAAAAAATAGCCATTATTGCTGCTATTATTTATAAAATTATTACATTGATACATCAAATTGTATCATGCTAAGAATTATATTAAAATTATTTATCTAAAAACATTAAAATTAAACTAAATTAGAAGCTATAAGTAAAGACTAACTTATTATGTTTTTATGACTGCACTGTTACAGGTGTTCACAAACCGGTGTTCGTTCAAAGGCTGTAAGACGAAAGAAATGGTTCCACTGGTCTGTGCAGAGTGCTCGTTGAACTACTGTTTGCGGCACAGACACGTGACTGACCACGCTTGCGAAGGGAAGCTGGCTGCCAAGAGACGACAAGCAGCGTAAGTTGGATTTTGTTATTCTGCCCTTCATTGTCATCATCAGCCAGAACACATCCACTGCAAGACGAAGGCCGCCCCCGACCGCTTGTTGTTGTTTTTAATAGTTCCTAGCCATGGATACTAGTCCTTCAGCCGAATACATATTTCTTCATCGATCCTTCTTTCTGCAGTTAAATGAGTCGTAGTCACAGTCCAAGTCACACACAGTAAGTCACATTCAAGTCCAGTCATGCCCTAGTAAAGTCGTGGCAACTTTACAACAAGCTTCTTCGGAGTTTTGGAAACAACACGAAAAGACACGTTTCACTACATTATATCACTTGCCCACACTCTTGCTCGTAAATCAGCACTTAATGAATAAAACGCCACCATTTTTATGCAATAACACTCGAAAAAACACAAGGTTTGGAAAATAATACAATGCAGCGACATGATTTTCTCGCGGTCCCGCCAAAACTCCCTGGCTCCCGCTTAATGGGGAGAGGTTGCCATAATCCCCTCGCTTGGCAGGCGGCTTGGGAATCGCAGAATGCTCACCACCGTTAGCCGGGCTTTGTTTGCAAATGGTGCAACAAATGGCCAACAAACGCGTGTTATTAAAATTAAAAGGTTTTTTTTAAAGAAACGTCACTAATTCCAGGGAAGCAGCTATGGCTCGAATGAAAGCAGCGGAGAGAACAAACAGGTCCATTATATCTACTCAAGCACCCGTCGCCTCGTTTACTGCGGTCCAAGGGAACATGGTACGTAAGCCGCGGCTGACTGGTTAAATTCGAGATAAAATTGAATGGCTACAATTTAGCCAAGGAAAGAACTATCTAGCTTGTAGATAGTTCTTTGCACTTACACTAACACTACCTAATTGGAGTGTCCCCTTTCAAGGAGAAATAAAAAAAAATTCAAGACCAAGACAAATAGTAACAATTCAAAATAAATAAAAGGCTAATTAAAAAAGAAGGTATGTGTGTATGTTTGCTACTTATCTTATCTTATCTATTCACGCCACATCGGCAGAACGAATTAAACTCGGAATGGACATAGCTTAATAGGCATGATGACTACAATTTTTTTATTACCTCATAAAAAAGCTGAAAACAAAATTTAAAATAAATCAAAAATAAATAACTTGTAAGTATTTTAATTTCAAGCTAGAGAGAGAGCGCGCTATACTGAGCTATGACGTCAAGCCTCAGGCGCGGCATACAAATGCTATACTAACACGTGCTTTGCGAGAAAGAGATAGAGCATCTCCTCTCTATCCCCACCTAAAACTTTAAACACTCATATCTCAGAGATTTATAAGCCAATACAATTTATTTTTTCAGTATGTGTAATGTATTTAGTTATATTCATCACTAAGCCTGTTATTTGTCATAAATTAAACATTAGGCCACACGCCTATTCTCAGAATAACATATAAGCTGCTTTTTATCATCATCGTCACGCGGGTGAAACACATAAAAGAAACAAATAAAAGATAAAAACAAACACTAATATCTTCTTTGCCTAAAACATTAAAACCAATTTTAAGTCTATTTTAGTTAAAAAGCGTTTTGTCATTTTCTTTCGAATTACGAATTGAGTTGAAAATAAGAAGTACTTTTTAACCAAAATAGGTTTGAACTACGTTTTAGTGGTTTTATGCATACGACGGTATGTAAATCAGTTTCGACACTCTGAGTCTATATACTATGAGTCGTACAAAAAAATACCAAGTCATGATAATGTCGTGACTCAACCTTTCTGCGTACTGACGTCACCTGTGGACTTCAATTTATGACTCACTCTGTGACGTCACGTTCTGAGCCACTCATTTCGGGCTTTCTCGACAATCCCTTTTATTAAAAGCCTGTTTTTTTTTTTGGTAATGTTTTGGCATCGCTCTTAAAGCATTTTGTCAGTGTTGAGTTTTAATAACAAGCATTAGCTCATCGAGTGGAAGTTTAATTTGTCTAACAAGTGTTCGTAGTAGTAATACTCTATAGCAGAGTCCGCCTGGGGAAGTACCACACCTTTGCCAGTTATTCAAGCGCCAAGCAGTAGTGTGCAACTGCAAGTATTCTTACGTTCCGGTTTGAAGGGTAATGTTACCAGAGAAATTACTGGGTATGAAGAGATTTAACATCTAATATCTCAGGGTGGCGAGCGCAGTGCAGTGCGGCGCAGGATTGTGTTCGCAAGTTCACAATTCTGGCACTGCTACTGTTAGTGGCAGGCGTGACGCTTACCACAAGGCGAACGTCTTGCTCGCCACTTGATTGTGTAAAAAAGACGTGTAGTAGGCTACTTTGAGTATGATTATTCAGTATGTTGCTATTGTTATATACATTTATTTCAGACACATTTAGTCCATAATTACATTAACATTATTCATACACATTAAAAATAATTAAATTAAAAACAACACACCAACATCATACCAACTATAAATTAATTCATACACGTCATATTATTACCCGGTTGTTAGGATGTGTCAATACAACTACAATACAACGAAACTTCAAAAGAACACTATAAATTATAAGATATTTTTGATAAAAATTTACCTGAAGTTTAAATTTGATATTAGATTTTTTTATACGTAACCAATACAAATAATGTAACTTGGGAGTTTTGGCGGGAACACGGAAAAATCATGTCGTTGCATTCTATTATTTTCTTAAACTTGTGTTTTATCGCGAACGAATGATTAAAAATGGTGGTGTTTTATTCATTGAGTGTTGAATTACATGCACGAGTGTGGGCAAGTGATATAATGTGGTGAAACATGTATTTTCGTGTTGTTTTCAAAACTCCGTAGAAACTCATAGTAAAGTCGCCACAACTTTACTAGGGTATGACTTGGATGACTAAATTCGTGTGACTGACTGTGATTTCATGACATATTTGACTTGATTTTAATAAAAAACTTGAAGATTCATAAACTTGACACTGGCAGAATGCACAACGTGCGATGCCATTAACTAAGCAAAAAAAAAAAGTAACTTGACAGTTGTAAGTACTTGTTTGTTAGTTTAAGGTTTTTGATAGCTTTGTATTTAAGATCTACCCTACCTACTCTAGATTTTTGTAAATGTTGGTAACCATTGCTTCGAAATTATAAATGTTTCATTAATTAATCATGCTGTTTACACATGCTTAGGCGCATAGTCTGGCTAGAAATTGTACCTAGCTAATAATGAATATGTTTTGACTATGTTCTGTTTTGAGTATCAATAAATAAATACAATATATAAAAAAATACCAATTTTAATTTTTTACAATTTTGATACTCGGCCTCAAGCACACTGTTCGGTACTACACTGACAGGAAAACGCCTGTGTACGCCTGCTTTCTGGACCTGTCAAAGGCCTTCGATTTGGTGTCCTACGACGTGCTCTGGAAGAAGATGAGATCTGAGACCAATCTCCCTGATGAGGTCATAAAAATTTTTGATTATTGGTACAATAATCAAACAAATGTAGTGCGATGGGCGGGTGAACATTCCGTTGCATATGGGTTGAAGTGCGGTGTGAGGCAGGGGGGGTTAAGCTCTCCACGCCTCTTCAATCTGTACATAAATGGGCTTGTCGAGGAGCTGAGTGGCGCCAGAGTCGGGTGTTCTATAGATGGATCTTTTATTAACAATCTTAGCTACGCCGATGATATGGTGCTACTGGGACCTTCGATAAGTGCCGTCAGGAAGCTCCTCGGTATATGTGAGGACTATGCTGGGGCACATGGGCTCAGGTACAATGTTAAGAAAAGTGAGCTATTAGTCTTTCAGTCAAAGGGTTTTAAGACCAACACCGTACCTCCTCTTCTACTGAACGGTGTCCCTTTGGCCAGAGTCACACGTTTTAAGTACCTGGGTCACTGGATCTCGGAGGACCTCACCGATGCCGAAGACATTGAGAGGGAGCGGAGGGCGTTGGCTGTCAGAAGCAATATGTTGGCCCGAAGGTTTGCTCGTTGTACGGCGGAGGTAAAAATATCGCTTTTTAAAGCATACTGCCAGTCCTTTTATACGTGCAGCCTGTGGGTCAACTATACGCAGAAGACAATGAACGCTCTCCGCGTACAGTACAATAATGCGCTGAGAATGCTGCTGGGGCTGCCTTGGCGCTGCAGTGCATCGGGCATGTTTGCTGACGCTCGAATAGACGGCTTTCATGCCATATTGCGTAAACGAGCCGCTTCGATGCTCAGCCGTGTCCGGGGCAGCACCAACAGCATCCTGCGCATTATAGCAGGGCGGGTTGACTGCCCTGTTATCAAGCACGCAGTTCAGCTTCATGTCAATAATAAATAACCAAAGGAACTAAAATTTAAACTTTGAAAATTGAATATTACATAGTTCACTGACTTTTAATAATTACTTATTTGATTTTTAATTTGACATGCAATTATTATTTGACATTTTTATTTTTATTTTGACATTTAATTATTTGATTTATTTGATTTTTCGAGTATTGATTATTTATTGATTGACATTGACCACCGAATTTTAAATCTTTTCCAATTTGTATTTTTTGTTTTATGTGTAATTTGTGTATATGGATGTAATTGGTCTGAAATAAAAATTTATTATTATTATTATTATACACGTATTTATTTAAATTCTTAGTTATTTAAGTTTTTTACAATAAATATAAGAATACAAAAATACAAATTATAAAAAACTTAAAAACTAGGGTGCCGCCAGCAGCGGGGCAGGGCTCAAGCTGCCAGTGGTTAGGGCTGCAGAGTGAGGAACCTCCTGACAATGCGTGCCGTGTCAAGTACCACTGCCTTTTGTATCTGACCCTTGACCCAACCGTCTAGCGAGAGCCTCTTGAGGTATTGGTCGAGGCTCTTCGCTATGAGACCGTTTGCCGAAACGACTATCGGGACAATGATCGTCGAGTCAACATCCCACATGGCGGTTATCTCGAAGGCCAAGTCAAGGTACTTGCTGAGTTTGTCCTTCTCGGCCTTTACGAGATTCTCGTCATGTGGGATGGTGACGTCGACGAGCACTGCCCGGCGCTGGGACCGATCCACCATCACGATATCAGGCTTATTGGCGACAATAGTCCTGTCCGTGATGATGGAGCGGTCCCAGTAGAGCAAAGCACGACCATTCTCGAGAACTGGAGCTGGTGCGTACTTATAGTACGGCACCTCCGACTCGACAAGGCCGTATTGAAGAGCAAGTTGCTGGTGGATGATCCTGGCCACTTGGTTATGCCTGTGCAAATACTCGCCGTTAGCAAGATGCGAACAACCGGAAATAATATGCCGGAGAGATTCCCCGGGACGGTGGCATGCCCGACATATGTCGACCGTACCGTCCTTCATGATATATTTCCGGTAATTGTTCGTCTTGATAACTTCATCCGCAATTGCACAGGCAAACCCCTCAGTTTCCCCAAAGAGGTCCCCGAAGCGCAACCAGTTCACCGACGCGAGCAAGTCCACATCGGGGCCCGATAGAACCCGATAGAACCGCCCGTGCAGCTCCTTGCTTTTCCATACTTCCTTGCGGTCGTCGGTGCTTAGCACCGATGGTGTGCGCCAGTTCTCGTTTGCCAAGGAGAGCGGCGTGAGCCCCTTGTCAACTGTCACTACATCGCGATGCATCCCACACTCATTGTTAAGGAAATAATCCCTGAGACTGCACACTTCACGATTGTGGAGGTTTTTGGCGTTTAAAAAGCCACGACCCCCCCACTTCCGTGGAATGTACAGTCTCATAACAGATGAGCGTGGGTGTAGCATGCGATGCGCAGTGAGCAGTTGACGGACTCTTCTATCCAGGGCGTCCAGCTCAGTCTGAGTCCACCTAAGTATGCCAAAGGAGTATATCAGTAGAGGGATCACCCAACCATTAAAGGCGCGCGCCTTGTTGCCGCCAGACAAAAGACTGTTGAGTACTTTTGTCAGCCGACAAAAGAAGCGCTCCTTCACTGATTTTTTGATGTCCACTACTGATATACCCAACGACTCTGACATACCTAGATACTTGTAGGTCTCGGCCTCAGAGAGAGATCTGAGAGTCATTATCTCAGAAAGTTGTAAATCCGGAGAATTTACAACTTTCCCCCGCTGCACACGCATGACCGCACACTTGTCTACACCAAATTCCATACTGATGGCGCTGCTAAAAACCTGTGTGGTTTTTAGCAACTCCAACAAGTCTTGGTGTTTTGGTGCAAACAGCTTAAGATCATCCATGTACAGAAGGTGAGAAATGACTTCACCCCCCCTTCGAAGCCGATAGCCTAGTCCTGAATCCTTCAGCAATGTGCTGAGAGGGTTCAGTGCTAGGCAAAACCACGATGGACTCAGACTATCACCCTGGAAGATGCCTCGCTCAATCCTTATCAAGTCCTGCGAATCAGAGGAGCCATTTCCACCACCTGGCTGACGAAGAACTGTGGTCCACTGCCTCATGCATGCGCCTAAGAATGATTTAAGAGTTGTATCAATTTGATACAACTCTAAAATCCTCTCCAGCCATGAATGAGGCACTGAATCATAGGCCTTCTTATAGTCGATCCAGGCAGCGGAAAGGGCTCCTTTGTTCCGCCGAACTTGTTGGCTAATGGCCATGTCGATGAGGAGGAGCTCCTTAGTACCACGGGACCCAACCCTACATCCATTCTGAGCGGGGGCCAAAACATTGTTCGCAACAATGTGCGCGTTAATTTTAGTGCTCAGAATAGATGTAAGGAGCTTGTAGATGGTAGGCAAGCAGGTGATGGGTCTGTAATTTTTGGGTTCCGTGGTACTACCGGACTTATGGAGCAGGAAGGTGACACCGGTTGTCATGAAACTAGGGAGGGAACCGAGCTCGAGAGCTTCTTGGAATTGTGTCGCTAAACGGTCATGTGAGCACCGAAACCATTTAATCCAAAAGTTGTGCAACCCGTCCGGCCCAGGACTTTTCCAGTTCTGTGCCGTACGAATCGCACAACTAACGTCTACGGGGTCTATTAAAATAGACCCCATGGGTTCGATGGACTCACATTCCCGTTCGACAACACGCATCCAATCACCCTCGGTGTGCTCGACGGGCACCGACCAGATGCCGCGCCAGAAATTAGTCATGGCGCTAGCATCTGGTAGCTGTCCGTCGCTCACACGTTGCTCGTTTCCTTCCCAGTTTCGGTACACCTTCCTTTGATCGCTTTGGAAGAGGCGATTTTGCCAATATCTATCCACACGCTCTCTATAGCGGCGGATACGGTTTGCCCACGCATAGACTTTCTGCTTCAGATAGTCAATGCGTTCCGTCACATTAGCCATATATTGCTGGGGCCGAATACCAGTCCCCGCAAAAGCCTGAGTCACGAAACGCATGACTCGGGGGCGATTATTCCCCCGGCTGAAGCAGATCAGCTTTGCTATGAGAGTCCTGAACGTGCTGATACGCCGCTCGATTCGTAGTTGCCACGCGGGCACATCTCCGGCGGGTCGCGGTGCACGGTTAGTGTCCGGAAACTTAACACGTGCAACACGACACGCCGCGATAGCACCGCAGTACAAAATCGAGTGGGTATCAGTTAGGTCTTCGCTAGCCCTCAAGTACGGGGCTAGCAAAGCGTTCAGGGCTCCCATTAGCGCTAGATTACGTCTATGAGTAGGCAAACGCGGTAGTCGCGGCCTAGAGTTGAGTGCGAATCTATACTGACCAATCGCGTCCTCCAAAGTCCTCCTCAATTGCTCACTCACCTGGCTAGACACAATCATACTCGTGCAATCGCCTTCATCGACTACGGGATCAGCAGGTGTCGCTAGTGTCGCCGCCGACGTCGGCACTGAAGCCAGTGTCGGGGCTGACGACGCGACATGCGAGTCCCGCGTCGACGCAGGCGTAGGACGAGCAGAGTGCGCCTCCAGGCGGAGCCGGTCAAGCAGAGACTGATCCAACAGGTTGAGCCGCTGGATAGCCCGCACTTGATCCGACAGTCGCTGGGCGGACACGGTGACGGTCGGTTCAAGGGCCTGGAACAAAGGCAGCATCCTGACACGATACGCTGACAGGTTAATTCCCCCCTCTGTAGCCCCATAGTAGGCGCGCATGCAATTCTCGTTATTTATCTGCGACCATCGCATGCGACGCACTACACCACCGGCAGCGAGAGCCGGACGCGAGGCAGGTTGCCCCGCAGGCCCCAGGCGTGCCGGTAGAGGCGGACGTCCCCGACGCGCAGGTGGTCGTGGCGCCGGTGTCCGTGGCCCGCTCACGTCGCTACCACTCGACGAGGCGCTCGACTCACGGGGGGTGTGAAACTCGTCATCCCCCGACGATGCGCTCGGAGAAGACGGAGCGGGCGGTGGTGGTGGTCGTGCGTTATTGTCATTTCCCGCTTGTGTACTTTTTGAGCGTGTTATCATATTTTCTGTTCTTCATTGTTGAAAATGTTGAAAATTTCTTGCATTCATATGACACCTAAGTGTCAGACGGAGAACTCAAACAGAATCTCGATAGTAACTTCGTAATAATTTTAAGAATCCAAATGAAAATATGTTCCAAATATTTCGTATTTCTTTCTTGCTATATTAAGATATAAAAGGGCTTGAAGTAAAGCAAAATAAACTTTAAATAAAATAAAATATTTACACGCTGCAAAAAGACATCTGTCTGACAGCGGCTGACATTGTCATTATTATTATTATTATTAATTCAATTCATTATACAATGTGTAACAAAAAGGTCAACAAAACGAAAGGGCATGTGTGTACTTAACATTATAAACAACTTTTACTATGGGGCCAACCCTGAAAAATAAAATCAGCTGTTCCATACAGAAAGTTCATTGACCTTGGACAGAATGTATGGAACAGCTGATATTTTTCTCGCTGTTTCAGGGTTGGCCTCGTAGTAAAAGTTGTTCATAAGGATAAGTACATACACAACCTTCAGTATTGTTGAACCTTTTTGTTGCACGTTGTATAAAATTACAAAATTACACAGCAAATGAATGAAGATGTAATTATTTTTTATCTATTGTTGCACAGACGGAAGATGAAGCCCTGGCGCACGCCCTAGCGCTCTCCCTGGAAGAGCAGAGCTCCGGCGCGCGCGACACGACGGTCGCGCGCGCGCTCGCCGCCCAGCGCGTCGGCGGCGAGCGCGGCTCCAGGTGCAGCGTCTCCTAGCGACTACATCACCATACTACATTACTCACCTACGGACCAAAACTAAACAATGTCTCAGATCCGATCAGAGGCTTCTTTACTTGCTCCCGTGGTTTAGGAAGGGGGTCCTGTCGCTCCGCGTAGCCTCAAGTAGCCACTTTAGCCTCGCAGGCACATAAAACAAATATGTATACACTTGACTCATGTCTTTGGGCCTCTCTACAATGTGTAATTTAATTCACTAGCAATATCTTGGGGGGTCATTAAACACATCGTAATGAACAACTTTTACTGCGTCTATCTTTACACCGTTTTAAACTATGACTATTCTGCCCGTGTACACGGTGCATGCAACTGCGCCTAAATATCGGGAGCTCGTTTCACAACATAATCACGGTAAATATCCCGTTAATTATAATAGAACTATTTTTAAACCGTCCTAACTTATTTTTAGCTTACTTTAAAGTTTTTTCTACAGTGCTAGTTATTGAGTTTTAAATTTGAAGATGCGTTTGCTGAATATAATTATTATACTATTGTTATTTTTATCTATTAATTAATGAATAACAAAGCTAATTATTATGATCTAAATGCATGTAATAAGTTTACATAATAAAATGTACTTCAATTAAATACGAAATCAACGTGAAAATCGCAAAAAAATCAGCTGCGCCATTCATTTTGTCGTGCGAAATTGCATTTTTTGGTTGAGGCAGCTTATTTATTTTTTAACCGACTTCAAAAAAAGAGGAGGTTCTATGTTCGACAGTATGTATGTTCACCGATTTCTCCGTCAAATGTGGACCGATTTTGAAAATTCTTTTTTTTATTTAAAAGAGTATACTCCCGAGGTGGTCCCATATTAATTTGAAGTCGGATATATTTTTTTTTTTTTTGAAAAAGTTATTTGTCGCTTTTTCAGGTTGGTTTCATGGTACAAGTTGCCCATGATGATGAGTTTAATGACCTATTAAGATATTGTCAATGAATTCAATGTCACCCTGTATAAAGGTGGCACTTCACATCGCCTTATTGCCAAATAAAAAGGGACGCATCTATGCAGCTTGCATACGTGCGTCCCTTTCTATTCGGTAAATATAGGCTGTGATAGATGTGAAGTACTGCCATTAGCGTCTCTTTTCATATCAATGTGCGAGAAAGAGACGCTATATTTGAACGTATTAATTTATACCATCTTCACATGATCCGGCGAAGCTTAATGCGCTTACAGTCTTTTTCAAATAGCTAGTCACTTATGACACTTCCGAAATGTCAGCTGTCAAACATACATTGATAATTGTAATGATGTACCGCACCTATATTCGATTTGTAATTACCGATTATTATCGATTTTACATACTTATCGAAGTTATCGAACAATATACCTAAAAGTGTTTTGTGAATTTATCTACAAGTCAGTAGAACTTACTTAGACGATAGGTTTAGAGGAATCAAAAAGTCACTTTATAACAATAATAGCAAACGTCACAACAATAACGATAACAGTAACTCAGGAAATGACAAGGAAATAATAACAAAATTAACACAACCAAAAACAAACAACAACTAAAAACAGAACAAAAATAATAATCCGCAACAATGGTAATGAATATACGTGACGCCTACAACGCTTTGGCAATCGTACTGACCACATTCAAGCACAAACAAAATGGTGGGTGTGCTGTTGCCAGTAAAAATAATATACAGTACCCTTAGCAAAAACATTATCATAGCAGTAGTAGTATCTATAGTACGTAGTACGTATTCGATAGAAAAAATTATGAAAAATAGGACAGCGCCCCTTTCGGAGGTAAATGGAAACTAAGTTTTTCATACATTTTCGTATCGAATACGCACTACATATTTTATAATTTTTATACTAGGGGTACAGATTAACGATAACCCTTGCTTATATCAAGTCGATTAATATGTTTTGTTTTCGATATTCTTCGATTTCAACAATAGTCGATTTCCCAGCCCTCTTATCATGACGTCACGATCGGCAATAGCACGTAACATAACAATTTAACGAATTTAATATTTTATTAAATTGAAAAGTGAACGCGAAAATGTATACGCGAATCAATAACCTTTATTCTATTTCTTGCGTCGTTTGTCGTTTATTTTAGTAGTTTTTCTTGTAAGTTTGCTTAATGTTTTCACTGATAAATATAAATATTCTACTATTGGTGTGACGTCACATGATTTATTTACGTAATATTTTACGTTCTATGGACCTGTCATAAGTGACTTGCTATTTGAAAAAGACTGTAGTGCACCGTAAGTACTAATTAAAGTTATTTAACTTTAAGCAGCGATTCAAGTAAGGTCGGAAATGTGCAGTTGACAAGTCTTTGGGCTTCTGTTTAAGCGTTTCTTTTCATATCAATTTGCGTAAAAGTGACGCCATATCCAGCAAAGCTTTGTCACAAAGACAACCAAATATTAACATTAGTTTATATACTTTTAAATTGTTTGGCTTATATCTTCGATTTTCCAATCACTAGAAGTTAGTCATATTTTAACTTTAAAACATTTGCTTTTATATCGATGTACTGTACAGGGTTACGCATAACAGTAGTATGAAGCCGAAAGGCGGTAATTTATTCAACATTGTGGATAACTTTACCTATGAGGAAAACCAGCGGAAATAAAAAAGATACATACATTTTGTCGAAAGTGAACGATATGTTTCTATGGAACAGCTGGCTGGCCGATTTTAACCATAACGGCTTTTCTACTAGACATACGCGTAACGCCGTATAAGCCAGCGACGGTGAAAATGGAATGGACGAGCCCAGCGCTTGCAAATCGATCAAAATTAACAAGACAACACAATCAAGCATACCTAGCTAAAAGTATGCATATTACATTTGCCGGAAAATATAGATAGCGAATCTAATTACTGCATGACAAAAAGGGAACACAAACTTCTAATACATGTACATGTATTAGAAGTTTGTATTAAAATAAATAGGGGGACATTTTACACACAGCGCCATCTAGCCCGATACTAAGCAAAGCTTGTATTATGGAAACCGGATAGCTGATAGAATACTTATATAGCATTTTTTTCGTAAATACATACTTATAATACATACTACACCTCGTACATATACATATTGTCGTATCGTACGGCTCGCATGTTGCAAAGGCAGAGTATGACTGAAGCGAGTGGAGAGCCGGCGCTCAACATGTAGTCTTCAAAATCCGTGCGCTTATATCCCGTCCATTCATCTTATCATTGTCGCAGCTATAAAATTGCGAATTTCATCTATAAAAATAAATAAGAGCTTCGATAAGATTGTAACTAGTAATGAAATACAACAGCAGTCCATCTTTATACCATTTCATTGTTTCCGTTTTAATCAGCAAATAAGTTCGATAAGATATAATATATATATAACTTTTATCGGTAACAAAAGTATAGGCTTGGTCCTTGGTGTTATGATACTATGTTACGTTGTAATAATAAATGAATTATGTATATTTTAGATTTTAATTATTGTTTGTAACTTATTGTTCAATGTTCACAATCTAATTGTACGATCACTTATTAAAATAAGTATAAGATTAAGTAAGAATATGTAAAGTTTCAATTATATAGGGACATGAGTAACGGTATTACTATAATTGGATTTCTAATTAGACGGACTAAAATGGCATTACGAGTGTTGCCAACTTTTAACAATATATAAATAATGCTGCGATAAAAAGATTTTTAACTCATTTCAGATCAGTGAACTATTTTGATATGTTCATATTCTTCATATTAACCTCTTTGTAAAAAGTTCAACTTGTTCCTCTTCCTTCACACACACAAATCGCACATTAGTGCGATTATAGTGCATTATGATACAAGTGTGCTATATTGGTAATTACACTAGATGCGGTATTATGCTACGATAAGGAATCCGAGAGTGTAATGACCAAAATAGCACAAGCGTTTCATACGACTGTTTTCATCACACTTGCGAGGAAAAAAACTAACTTTTTTTGATAATTTCAAACCACACAGCAAAACAAAGAAATATTTGCTGAAAATGGCGCCAGCAATGCGCGTGCAGGTTGACATTTACTTCAGCCGCATAAAAACTCTTTGTTGGTAATACAAAAAAAACTGTAAGTATTACCCGACTATATTAAGAATGCTTCGTATACATACATCTAACTAAGAAAGTCTTGCAGTCACGTACAAACTTTACCGGGTTATACCTATTATAGCACTAGTGCTGTAATGTTAAGTAAAAATCACGCGTGCGTAATAGCTTGGATTGTGAACCTAAAACCGATGTAATAAGTACCACTTTACGAGCAAGTGTGATGAAAAAATCTTTTAAGGTTAAAATCATACTGATATTATATTCCGTCTAGCATTTACAGAATAACTTTTTTACACAGTACAGTACCTACTTCACTGGCAGCACTTTAAACATTTTAACGGCAGTTAATCATTATTCGATAAAACATTGTTAACCAGAATTTTTCAAAAGTGACATATCAATCTGTCATAGTCCGACTCATAAAAAATGTTAGTGTAAAAAGGAGGTCAGCGTAACCATCCTTGTGAACAACTTCCACGATGATGACAATCCAGAAATCTCGAAAAAAATAAGCTGTGCCATACATTTCTCAACGGTGTTTTTTTTAATGAATCAACTGTTTTTTTCGCGTATTCAGAGTTGCCCCTAAGTAAAATTTGTTCACAATGATGAGTACAATGAGCTCCTTACGGCTTACTAGTACCGTTACTCGTAACCCTAAAAAACCTGACCAATATAGTAATTGACCCAATCAAATATGACATTGCGCCTCCCATTTATTTTTTTGGATGAATGCGATATCACCAACATTATCCAACTGAATTGAGCTGTACGTAATGAACTATTGTTAATAACTATAATGCATTGTAGTACATAAAACAAAAAATATTGGTGGACACTTCACACAGCGCCATCTAGCGCACAAACTAAGCAAAGCTTGTTTTTTTTATGGATTATGTTTGCGTTTGACTGCCATGTCGCCTGGTGTAGAACGTGCTGCTTTGATTTTTGGGTGATTCCCGAGGGATACAAATTCAAATTCATTTTATTAAGCCCGTGGGTCTGGGTTACAAGGTAGTAGGCATAACAAAAAATATAGTTCTCCAGGTCCTGCCTTATCGGCGTACAAGCAGGTTCTTACTTAACTAATTTACCTAAGGAGTTTGAAAACCACCTAATATGAATAAACATAAAGAAATGGGTAACTAGGTCAAAACGAATTAGAATAATAATAATAAATTAATATGTTAATGTCAGCAAAGCATTCAAAGATAATAATACCATAATTATTTTAGATTTTTATCTTTATAAAGTCATATAGGGAATGGTATGCTTTGGAAGTGAGGAGCTCACAATCTGGGTGTCTTCAAGTCGCGAGTGACACGGTTTTTATAGACAAGCGTGCTCCATCGTAAACTGCATTTTTGCTTACAACAGGCGACATAATAGTCAAGCGCAAGCCTAATAATAATAATAATATTAAAAAATATTATTATTATTAATATTAAAAAATATTATTATTATTAATAATAATAATTTATTTCCTTTCTTAAACACTTAAATTTAAGAAAGGAAATAAATGAGTTTATAATAATTAAAAAAAAACTTATTGTACTTTGTATATCGTTGCACCAATTTTTTTATTAATACTTAATCACTATCGTTTTTATAATGTACAATGAAATATGGAGAGTTGAATTTGTAAAATGTTTTCATAATTATCAATATTTTTGAGATGATTATTACTGTTAAAGAGAATAAAGGCTTTTACAATTAACTAAACCTATCTTTTTTTACATACTTATTCCTATTTCCATAGTTTACATATGAAAAATAGTGAAGTTTTTCTTTTACCCTACAACCGCATACCAAAAGAGGTTTAAAAACCTGTATTTATACATAAGTTAATTTTGCAGAGGTGACCCCTGATAACACTGGTTCGATGGTAAAATAAAACCCCCCTGATAAAACGATCTTGGATGACATTAGAATTTTTATAGCAGGTTTATCTTGACAAACTCTTGAGAAACTTTTTTCGTCTGGCAATATTATTATGCCGACGTAGCTCGCAGGGTTTGTAAGTTGAAGTGGCAATGGGCAGGCCACATCGCTCGCACATCGCAGCGTAGGCACTGTTGTCAAGTCAGCTACTTTATAGCTAGATCTAGCTATTTTTGCACCCCCGTCAGCTACAATTTCAAAAAAGATGTAGCTACTTTTCAACATAGCTTCTTTATTTGAACATTCACACGTCTTTAGTCATAGAAAACCTAATTTATGGGTGCATGTGTCTGATTTTGAGTTTACTTTTTGATCTGTGGCAGTCCATTTTGCCAATCTTAGTATGTGATGGTGTGGAGGCGGCATTTTTACATAGTCGTGGAGGAAGAATACAAAGCTAATGGCATGCGGGTCGCTTTTAACGAATAAGAATTCATTAAAAGACAGTATTTTTAAATGTAGGGAATGATTTTGAACTTTGGCAATTTTTAGCTACTTTTTGGGGTAATCATATCTGATGATCTGGCTACTTTCTGCAAAACATCTAGCTACACATTTTATGGTACAGTTGGCAACACTGAGCGTAGGTAGGCCCACATAACGTAGTGTTTAATTTCTCTATCATGCCTACTAGGTGGACCAACGACGTTGTAAAAGTCGCGGGCAGTCGGTGGATGCTAATGGCAGGTTGTCGTAGTGTGGCGGTCTAAGGGGGAGGCTTTCGTTCAGCAGTGGACGTCTCCGGGCTGATGATTAATACTATTATGGACAAAGATTTCGAAAGATGCGCCATCGCGTAATAAAACAACGTTTGAAAATGACTCCCGTGCCGTCATGTTTACGAGTTGCACCGGAGTGCGAAAGAAGATAGCACTTTTAAGAGAGCAAAAGGGATAGCGCGCCTCTCGCTTAGTGAGCACAGACAGGCGAGACAGTCCCTGGGGCCATATGAGGGCGCGATATGACATATCTTAAATATATAATATCATTGATTATGGATAAAAATTACAGTGGCTGAATTAATCCCTTCCTCAAAGACCTCTACCACAGGAATTCCAATATTATATTAATTATTAAAAATAGGTTTGCGCCTGCCGCACCGTCTGTTAGCAACTAGGATCTAGGCTGGACCACGCTTATCTAGATGGAACCTATTTTATTTAGAACTATTTTTTGAAGTAGTGGCGCCCCTTTTTGACGGCGCCACTCGCCTTTAGTTCTTTTGCGCCTTACAACTTACAAATACGCCTTTTGTATGATATGAAAAACACAAGCGTTTGTAGTATATATTTACGTCACTTAAATTAGATGCAAATAAAACAATTTTAATTCTAACAAAAATATATTTAATTCATATAACATTTGGGATCATATCACAGTACAATGATAGACAGAATACAACCGTCAAAAATATTAAGATATATCTATACTGTCATAAGAAAATTGTGATTTGACAAAGAAAGACAAAACAAATAACAAAAAAAATAAAACAAAAAGTTAGGGTTCCTGGATACGTATCAGTCACGAAACATCAGACCTCTGGAGTACAGGGGGCCTCTTGTTGAAAATGAAATTGATGATTTATAATTCACCTATCTATCTTGTGCTAAAGATATATGGGAGAAAAAAGAACAAAAGATTATTTGAGGTTACAATGCGTTTACTATTTTGATAAGTCCTAATACAATATTAATATTAAAACGCTGATGGCGATAGTCCAATGGATGACGGCAACGAGAAAAATTGGGAAAATAAAATAAATGAAAGGAGGTTATCTGATGGATCCTTTGCTGATGGTGTCTTCTGCAGGATCATCCGATTCTCGAACGCTTCATGGAGCTCCTCCAGTGAAATGACATTGCCTTGTCTTCAAAGCTTCAAATGAGAATTTCGCTCGAGTTCCTTAGTTTGGTGACCGCATGGCGCGTCACAAAATAATTCTTGAAAGTTGGAGTTTTACGTCATCTCAGACGGAAATATGGACCTGGTGTCCCCTGCGGGATCGGCGTTGGCTCCCTCAGGTCATTCTCTTCTCAAAAAGATGTAAAAAAATCCAAAAGGTGATTCACCCCGTAACACGCGCAACGGCGGCTCCGACGTGAATGTCTATTTTTCAAAATGGTCTCCTCGATCTAGCTTCTCTTTCTCGCTTATGGAAGAATTCTTCGAGTGCGAGCGAGTCAGCGTATATGACGTCATGTCGTAATACGGCTTCCAACAGATAACCAAATATTTTGTATAAAGCTATCCGATAGATTCTAAATTTGAAACTAATTTTATTACTAGTTTACAATTCCAAAATAAATGCTTAAAAAATCCTAATTTGTTATTTAAACACAATTTTGATAATTAATTTCACACCAACATTTTATGTTGGTTCCTGATATATTTTATGGAGCAAAGCACAAGCCATCCTGTGCGCCAATTTGCAAAATGGGAGCTAATAAAATAAAGTAATAATATAATTTAAAGATTATATGACAATATCCCCCTTTTGAAACAAAAGACAGTTTACTGTCTGAACAGACGGGGTAGGCATGAAAAGAAACTTTTTGTTATAGGTTGGAATCCTGAAATATAGTGAGGTTGATACTTCAGCAAGCTTCTTACATTCCATCTAGCAAAATAAACTGTTATTCCACTTTCATAAAATAAATCACTCACATTCTTTCATACATAGGTACCTATAAGGAATTCAAATAATATTCACACTGCCTAGTTCTTACAAAATCACCACTCACACCTTTAAACTTACATCGAACTTCATAAATCTCCTTGCATCTCATAGTTAAATTGAACTATTCTGACATACTTGCTTCACTTTTCATAATCCTCATGACTCCATACATAACATGATGGTATAGGATATACCTATAGAAATAACACATTGTGTAATAAAACAAAAGTAGTATATAGCAAGTAGCTTAAAAGGTAACTGTTAATATAAATATCCATTCACTCTTATGTAGGTGCGGACAAAACTTATCTGAAAAACAATGATATCTAAATGGTTTTAAACGGTAAGTAAATATGTGTTAGTATGTTTGTAATTCTTATAATAATCTATACCCTACAGTTTGGGTTTTCTAGTAATGACCTAATTCTATGAGAATAAAGTCTCACTATTGTCTAATAGTATGAAGTGAAAACTTCTAATGTTTAAAGTAAATATCTATCGTTGTAAACATTAGATAAACTAAGTATAAGCTTTAATTAAGTACAGGTAAATCTTAATTATTTAAACCTAAATTAAATCTACGCAGTGAATCCGTGCACTAGATGCTGCTAACTATAATTAAAGACTAATTGTTAATCTTAGATGGTTCACAGACAACCTTTGGTATCTACAAGACAAAAAGGTAAGTTTGGTATGTATGTATGTATGTAGATCTACTAAATATTGCTAGCATGTCCGAGTGTTTTAACTCAGCCATAAGAAAACATTTTAAGTCATACTAGGTATAAACTTGTCGTTAGTCAAATCCGGTATGTATGTTAGCATGTAACAAAAAGACTAGAACTAAATCGTTCCCAAATAATTAGCTAATAAGCTATAGTTAATGGTAGGTTGCCTTTAATAGGATCGTCCTGAAAATTGCCCAATATGTAGGCTAAGAACTAATAAGCACACGTAAATATGCATTATTGAACGTTTGGTTTATAGTTGGTAATGTAAAAATAATTACTCATACTTAACCTTAAAATTATTGCATCACAGACTTGGTTTTAACAAAAATTACCAAGTCTTAAAACACAAAAAAAATGGTATTAACCTTAAAAAATTGCTTCACAGACTTGGTTTTAACAAAAATTACCAAGTCTCAAAACACAAAAAAAATGGTATTAAATATACTGCTTTTGCTTTATATAGCAATGGATACTTGTCCAAAACAAAACAATAGCTTTGAATACTGTTATTAAGTTAATTCAAAGTAAGTATTTAAGTCTTTCCCTGAATGTAGGTCAACACTTTGTTAATACTTGAAACTTGTCTTTGAGACAGAAAAAGAATCGTCTTTTCTATACAAATTGGAAATCAAAATAAGTAAATTCTTGTATAAATAACGCTTAAGTAGTTCAATGTCTGAATAGAAGTCATACTTAGTCTGAGTATAGACCATATAGTATGTCATTTTACCTACATGAACTTGTTGGTTTACAAGGAAAATTGCAATGTTTAAATTCTAAACTTGTTTGTAAAGAAATAATTATTGATTTTATGATTTTATCAGTATTTGTTATGGATTTACAGTATCCTAAAGTATCCGTAGAAATAATAATGTGGGTAAAAACGCAAACTTAAAACTTATGTGTTTCTTTTTTACTTTTGAGAATTTTGGTTGTGAACATACGGTTTTCATTTTAATTTGAATAATACTGAACCGATAGCCAAAATTGTGTATCTATAGGTAGCTAGATATGCGTAGGTACGATAAATCAAAAATAATTGTCTGTAACTACAATTTTGAAAAAGTTATAAGCGCCGCCATATGTGTGTTTACATACTGCATTGCTTTGAATAAATAAATATTGTTTTTGTTTATATTTCAAAAACTATTGATCTGAATTTTGCAATAAAAGTATACATTGACTTCTGTTAGCGTCTACTATGGGTAGTAAACAAAATATTTTATTAAAAAGTTTGAGAAGAGAGTGGGTAACGAATGGCGAACTGATCTGTAAAATTTCAGAGCAGTGCCTTCTAACAACTCTGAAAAACCTCTCAACAGTACACTTTCACACACATCTCTTGCTAACTTAATTTCGTTCACTCGATTCAAAAATTCAACAACACACGTATCACCACTATACTTCAGTCCCCAGGACTTCAAATTGGAGTTGTAACTGTTATTAATTGCATATGTTACCTGGGTGACTGGTACATGACTGTTTTGTGTCGAGTGCCTTTGTTTCATAAATGGAATATACTTGTCACCGTCTGTGGCTGGATCTATAACACTAGTGCTAGGATTTGTGTGGATATTTTTGCATAATGGCGACTGGATTGTTCCTTGAGCCATCCTCACATCGGTATTGACATAATTCATTTCTTCTGAATCTGAAACAGGTATATCTATTAAGCTCTGTGAATTTTGGAGTTCTGGTTGAGGTGAATCTGACGTTTGCTCCGCTGTTAACTTACGGTCAACAGACGGTGTACTATACATCTTTACAAGAAAAATTGTTATACAAATGCAATAACACAATTGTGAAAATACCTACTTCTACAGTAGATTAAATTGTAATCTTTTGTTTATAAATTCCAACATACACCTTTGCACAAGATAAAATTGGTTTGTTTTTAAGTTAAATTCTAAGTAAATAATTGTTCGGGCGCCATTTGTCATAAGAAAATGATTTTTTTGGAGAAGAGAAATAAAATTTTTTGCAAAGTTACAATATGTTGGAATAATAGTTAAATAAGCTGATTGCTATTGTTTCGATGGAAGATAATGACGAGAAAACTTGGTAAAATAAAATGAAATGAAAGGAGGTTATCTGATGGATCCTTTGCTGATGGTGTCTTCTGCAGGATCATCCGATTCTCGAACGCTTCATGGAGCTCCTCCAGTGAAATGACATTGCCTTGTCTTCAAAGCTTCAAATGAGAATTTCGCTCGAGTTCCTTAGTTTGGTGACCGCATGGCGCGTCACAAAATAATTCTTGAAAGTTGGAGTTTTACGTCATCTCAGACGGAAATATGGACCTGGTGTCCCCTGCGGGATCGGCGTTGGCTCCCTCAGGTCATTCTCTTCTCAAAAAGATGTAAAAAAATCCAAAAGGTGATTCACCCCGTAACACGCGCAACGGCGGCTCCGACGTGAATGTCTATTTTTCAAAATGGTCTCCTCGATCTAGCTTCTCTTTCTCGCTTATGGAAGAATTCTTCGAGTGCGAGCGAGTCAGCGTATATGACGTCATGTCGTAATACGGCTTCCAACAGATAACCAAATATTTTGTATAAAGCTATCCGATAGATTCTAAATTTGAAACTAATTTTATTACTAGTTTACAATTCCAAAATAAATGCTTAAAAAATCCTAATTTGTTATTTAAACACAATTTTGATAATTAATTTCACACCAACATTTTATGTTGGTTCCTGATATATTTTATGGAGCAAAGCACAAGCCATCCTGTGCGCCAATTTGCAAAATGGGAGCTAATAAAATAAAGTAATAATATAATTTAAAGATTATATGACAATACATAGTTAATAACAACAGTATCTTTGAAATTAAAGCTTATTATTATAACGGAATGCATATTCCTTTGGACCATTACCCCTTATCTATCTAATAAAATTAATTAAACTACGTAATACGTGCAGAAGTTTAATTTCCATTCAAAAAAGTTGAACCACAATACAGGGTTAGTCCTAATCAGTTAGCATCACTATGATGATGAGATGATTAGGACTAACCCTGTATATCTATAACTACCATCACGTCAAATTCAGTGCAACTTAAAAAAAACTCTATTTGTACAAAACTGTGTCGATTTTCCACTGTAGTGCTAAAGTTCGCTAACAACACTGACATATACTTATAAAGGTTCTTGAGTGGCGACCGCGAACCGGAAGACGCAGCGTAGGCGCGGCCTCCCACTATATATATATATTTATATAGGTGGACCGACGACATTGTAAAAGTCGCGAGCAACCGGTGGATGCAATTGGCAGGTTGTCGTACAGTGTGGCGGTCTAAAGGGGGAGGCCTTCGTTCAGCAGTGGACGTCTCTGGGCTGATGATGATGATGACTGACATATAAATAAAGTAAAAATTAGCTTGCACTGATTAAGACATATTTTATTGTAGTTATAGGTTTAACTCGCTTCTTCCCCACTGCTCAACTAGATTCCTACCACTACAGATTGCTCACCACATTTCTACAGATTGCTCACCAGAGCCTTGTTATGTAGCGTTCTAAACTTGTGATTGTCGTTCAGGTAGCTGGTGATGAACTCCGGCGGGTTCCTGCAGAGGAACAGCTCCATGCTCATGTACCGCGCGGCGGTGAGGCGCTTCCTCTCCGCGTTCGACCGGCAGAGGTTCTTGTGCGCGTGCGCACCGAACGTCGCAGCAGTTTTTTCGATCAGTTTCACCGTCACTCGCTTTCCGGGCTCGTCTTCCAACTCGGCCTGATAATTCATATACGTTTGCGTAAAGTATAAAATAATACCTAGTTCTGCGAACAGTATACCTCACGACCGTATATCAAGATACATATAATATAATAAAAGGCTCTGTCCTGACAGACTGACTTTTTTTTCTTATATAATAGATAGGCAAACAAGCATGCGGCTTGCCTGATGGTAAGCTCACCGCCGCCTATGGACACCTGCAACATTAGAAATGACTGACTGACAGACAACGCACAGCGCAAACCGCTGGTCTTACAGACTTGAATTTTGGATGGTGTATTCGTCTCGATGCGTAGGGGTGTACTAAAAAAGGATTTTTCGAAATACGACCCCAAGGGGGGGTTATACAATCAAGTGACGAGACGAGCAAGGCGTTCGCCTGGTGGTAAGCGTCACACCTGCCACTAACAGTAGCAGTGCCAGAATTGTGAACTTGCGATCACAATCCTGCGCCGCACTGCACTGCGCTCGTCACCCTGAGATATTAGACGTTAAATCTCTTCATACACAGTAATTTCTCTGGTAACATTACCCTGCAAACCGGAACACAGTAATGCTTGCACACTACTGCTTGGCGATTGAATAACTGGCAAAGTTTGTATGACTCCTTTGTTTTTGTACTTTTAGTCACGAAAATTTGGATTTGGATAGTTCATTTAAAATAAAAAATGCTGTTAACAATATATTTTTGACAGGGACGATTTAAGGGGGGGAAAGGAGGGGTGGAATGTTGTATGGAAAGTTCTTTGTTTTTGAAGTTACAGTGATGAAAATTGATATTTGGGTAGTTAATTCAAAGGGGAGAAGTTGGGGGGGAGTTGGTAGAGTCGGTCGTGTCGGTAGAGCCGGTAGAGTCGGTAGAGTCGGAGAAGTCGGTAGAGTTGGGGGGGCTAAAAAAATTACTCGGGATGATTTATAGTGGTGAATTTTGGGAGCGGGCCGAATTTCTTCCGTACGCAGACGAAGTCGGGGGCGACCTCTAGTATATCATATGTACATAGCCTTCGCGTGGTGGGTCCGCGCTCGGTCAATTCTATTTTAAAAACAGATATATTACAACTCACTCTTGACAGCTCTAGTGTAAGAGCCTTACTTAATATGATACTTAAAAAAAAAAAAAACAAATTTCAATTTCGACTACCTGGATGACATCTCCATATTTTCTTTGGTTTATTCCAATAATTTTGATTTAAATACCAAACTACTGAACCGATTTTGATAAAATGTATATGGGACCACCCCTGAAGGAACCCCTACCAAACAAAAACAAGATCAAAATCAATTCACAATTGGCGAAGTAATCGCATAACAAACATTTAAAAAAAAAAGACGAATTGAGAACCTCCTTTTTGGAATTCGGTTGAAAACGTTGCTGTCCAGCAGAAGTTAAATGACGTTTGTTATAATTTACACAAAAATTTAGTATTCATTATCGTCATTTAACTATAAGAGGCGTTTTTAAGTAAGGCAGTAAGAATACAAACTTACCGAAAATCTAATCCACTGCCATATCTGATATCTAGATATTTCAGCCGTCGCTGAATCCTCAATATTCCCGCTGTAGAAGAAATGTCCGATGCCAGCCAGCCAATAGTAAATAAACAGAATCGAGATAGCCACGTTGTGTCTAACACCCTGTATAGTGACTCCGCCCGCTGGGATCGATAATAGATCTTCCGCTGTTATGTTAAGTTCGAATTTCCTGTGAATCTGGTTTGGAGTTGGGCAGCTTTTCTTCCAAAGCTGTTGATAAAAATTTGTTGATTAGAAATATTTATAGTTGTGCCTGTATACTAAGCAAAATGTTTACTGCCTTGTAGCTCAGTTGGCATGTCTGCCTTCAGAGCTGTAGGGCGTGGGTTCGATCCCCACCCAGGACAAACATTTATGTGACGAACATAGATGTTTGTTCTGTGCCTGGGTGTAGTATGCACTATAAGTATGTATTTACAAAAAAATATTATCTAACCGTCTTATGCATAAAACACTAAAACCTATTTTGGTAAAAAAATTGGTTTTGTGGTTTTTTTTCGAATTACGAATAGAGTTGGAAAAAAGAAGACAAACACCTAGGTTTGAAATACATTTTAGTGTTTTATGTACATACGACGGTTAGTATTCTATCATTTATCTGGTATTCATATTACAAGCTTTGCTTAGTTTTTTAGATGGCGCTTTGTGAAATGTTCACCCATTAAAAAAATATATAAATTTAGAGGCGTTTTCTATCGGAGTAAATATTCTCTGCATATAATGTATTATTATGTTTTCTGTGCAGGGGCCGTACTATATCGTATAACATGTTAAACCCATTCTCTTTAGGATCATCCGCTGACACTGCGCGACTACGAACCGTACTGCGGGGTGATACAATTCAAGATCACACAGCGTCGGCGTCTGAACCTGAATCATGGTTTACGTGCCTGCGGGACTGCTTTAGCCCCGCTACGCGGACGACGCGGAGGTTAAATACACACCACGGGAGCAATTATAGGAACCTCAGATCTCATGTTTGTCATTCTCGGCTTCGCCTCGGGATATTTTTTTTTAAACTATTTATTGTCTTGCTTTTGACTGCCATCTCGTCTGATGTTAAACGAAGATGCAGCCTACGATGTAGCACGCTTGCCTAGAAGAAACACATACACACACATAATATGATTACATGAGATCTGAGACATTATTTACTTTTGGTGCGACATTTTCGCTGCGCGAAAAAGCACATTGAATAAAGCTTTAAAAAAAAAAAAACACTTTTGTTCCATAGGTGAGTAATCTACTATTTTAGCATGTTTTTAGAGTTTATGGTATGTAACGGCCCCTGACATGAAAGTTGATAGGAAAACGCAGACTTTACGTAATATGTAATGAGTACCTACAAACTACAAATTGAAAGTCAATTTCCGCAATTCGTTAATGAAAATTCATAATTTTTTTCTAAGTTCGAGGTTACATGCCGTTCAAGCTCGATGGACCATGAAAATAACTATCTGTTGGAATCGCGAAGAATCGCGATCGCAAATAACATGAAACGAATTCGTATTTTATTTGTTTGGAAAACCTACAAGATTGTTTGGTTGGATAGTGAGTCCTTTACTAATGATTATAATTCACAGTAATATTATGAATGCGAAAGTTTGTTAGGTACATCTTCACGCCAAAATAGCGGAACAGATTTGGACGAAACTAGGAATGGAGATAGTTTATTGCCATATACAATCTTTTATTATGAAAACCGGAGTTGTTTTTGACACATTTTTGAAAACAGAGCGCGATGCGCGTGCAGCTGCGTCCTGCTTAGCACTGCACGCGCGTCGGGCTCTGTTTTCACTCTTTGAAAAAGGTCACCGGATGTGATCGAAACTATAGTCGGAATATCCGATTTAATTAAACGTGAGTATTCCCGTATAAATAAAACAAAAACATATACAATCTGTAACAAAAAGGTTCAACATTACTGAAGGTTATGCATGTACTCTTCATTATGAACCATTACTATTATTTAACCTTGAAATCGCGAGACAAAAAAACAACTGTTCCATACAAAAACTTAATTGACCTTGGATAAAATGTATGGAACAGCTGATATTTTATCGCGATTTCAGCGTTGGCCCCGTAGTAAAAGTTGTTCATAAAGATGGGTAATGCATACCCTTCAGTATTGTTGAACCTTTTTGTTACACGGTGTACCTATATAGCAATTTGCACAGAATATGACATTGTTGTAGTTATAGTACATTATGATACGAGTGTGCTATGTTGGTCATTACACTAGAGGCGGTATTATGCGCGATAAGGAAGCCGAGAGCGTAATGACTAATAGCACAAGAGTTCCATACGACTGTTTTCGTCACACTTGCGAGGAAAAAACATATTTTTTTTGATAATAATCAACCACACAGCGAAAACGTCAACAAACATTTGCGGAAAATGGCGCCCAAATCAGTAATGCGCACGCAGGTTGACATTTACTTCAGCGGCATAAGAACTCTTTGTTGGTATTACAAAAAAACTGTAAGTATTACCCGGCTATATTAAGAGTGCTTCGTATACGTACGTCTAATTGCAGTCACGTACAAACTTGACTTTACCGGGTTATACCTATTATAGTACAAGTGCCGTAATGTAAAGTAAAAAGCACGCGTGTGTAATAGCTTGGATTATGAGCCTAAAAGCGATGTAATAAGATCTACTTTACGAGCAAGTGTGATGAAAAAGATATTATGTATCTTATACGTTTAGACACGTTATCTATGAGAGTAAATCTTCTGTAAGTTAGTACTGGCTCGTTTCAGGATTTTAGTAAAACGAAACGTTACTGTTCTACATGCTTAAAAAACGAGTACAAAAGGTTTTTTTTTTAAACTGGTTTGAATATACAACCAAATTCAAACTGTATTCATAAGCACGTAAAGTTGATTTTAGCTTGATCGTTTAATTCGTTATTGAAACAGGTAATCGTTTTTTATAGAAGGTTTCAATTATTCAAACAATAGTGGACAAATCTCTTCATACTTTCATATTCAATAATTTGTCTGTTTCTCTTAGTTTACTAATAAGGGTGAGCCTTATGAAGTTGTACGCAAGTTACCGATATCCCTTATAGTCTCGTTGACACACTCTGGGCAAGTGTCTGGCAACCCTAAAAATGAAGCACACTGATGTTTACTTACCTCATTAACGTATGGCACCACACGAGAGTCGTACACCATAAACCCGTCCACTCCGCATTCTATCTCCTTTAGTTTTGCTTCCAGAATCTTGTTGATTATCCCTTTGGACCTGTTTGGAAAAATGTTTGTGACGTACATCGATGTTTGTTCTGTGTCTGGGTGTAGTATGTATTATAAGTATGTATTTACAAAAAAAATAAGTATATAAGTATTCTATCAGCTATCTGGTTTCCATAATACAAGCTTTGCTTAGTATGAGGCTAGATGGCGCTGTGTGTAATAAATGTCCCCCCAATATTTATTTATTTTATTTTATTATCCGTTGTGTGACTGAGTATATCAAAAAAGTCAGCAGTTAAAGACCAAGCTTAAGTTCCGTATGTCATCACTGACAACACACACAGGTTCAGTATAATTATTTCGAAATACTAAATTCCGGGGAAGAACAAAAGTTCGGAGAATATCAGTCATGAATATTCTCTAATAAAAATATTTAAAAACCAACCGGATCTCTAAAAACCAACCAATTCAATTTCGATTACCTGGATGACATCCTTTTTCCATTATTTTGATTTTAATACCAGCCGAGCCGATTCCGATAAAATGTCAACTCTGAAGTATGACTTACCAAACAAAAAAAAAATCATAATCAAGTACATATTTTTAGTTGCCCCTTAATGCAGTATTCATTGTATGATGTTATCCCACCTGAAATCCCCCGCCCTACTTCCCTTAAATGCCTCCTATCCCTTGTCCCTTGTACCAAAAAAAAATAAAAAAAATTGTGAACTGTACATACCTATTTCTAATTCTTAATATGTATTTTAGCGCCTATATAACATTGTTTGTGCATATTATTATATATCTGTGTGTGTTCGGTGTTCGTCTGTAGTTAGTCTAAATGTTTTTGTTTCAGAGGAAAAGGAATAAGCACCAAAACTCACTCAAGTGACTCAAGTGACACATATCCACCGTAACGTACATTCAAAACCGTACCCAATCTCTTCGCTTGACGGTCTATCTTTCTACGTGACATTGGCAGAATTATGAAATCCCTTCGCAAAAGCCATTAATCAAAAGTTGAAGTTGAATCATAATCAACTGATAATTGGCGGAGTAATCGCGTAACAAACATACGAAGAAAAAAAACATAAGTAGTCAAATTGAGAACCTCGTTTTTTTTCAAGTCGGTCGAAAACATTTCGGTTCGGTTTTTCTTCTATATAGGCAAGCGTGCTCCATCGTAGTCCGCTTCTTCTCTTAACATCAGGCGAGTTAGCGGACAAAAGCAACCCTATAAATTGATTTAAAAAAAATAGGCTGATTTGGCCTTCTATCTTATTCTTTAGATTTCTACAGTGAACCCTCCTTGCACTCACTCTCTGTGCGCGGGCTCCGCGCCGGGCGCGTGGCACGTCGCCACCACCAGGCGGAGGTAGCTGGCGAGGAACCGACGCTCCATGCTCACGTACTTGTTCCTATCTGGCAGGAGTCACTCACTCTCTGTGCGCGGGCTCCGCGCCGGGCGCGAGCGTGGCGGCGGCCATGCCCCCGGTGGCGGGCGCGGCGCGCGCGTGACACGTCGCCACCACCAGGCGGAGGTAGCTGGCGAGGAACCGACGCTCCATGCTCACGTACTTGTTCCTATCTGGCAGGAGTCACTCACTCTCTGTGCGCGGGCTCCGCGCCGGGCGCGAGCGTGGCGGCGGCCATGCCCCCGGTGGCGGGCGCGGCGCGCGCGTGACACGTCGCCACCACCAGGCGGAGGTAGCTGGCGAGGAACCGACGCTCCATGCTCACGTACTTGTTCCTATCTGGCAGGAGTCACTCACTCTCTGTGCGCGGGCTCCGCGCCGGGCGCGAGCGTGGCGGCGGCCATGCCCCCGGTGGCGGGCGCGGCGCGCGCGTGGCACGTCGCCACCACCAGGCGGAGGTAGCTGGCGAGGAACCGACGCTCCATGCTCACGTACTTGTTCCTATCTGGCAGGAGTCACTCACTCTCTGTGCGCGGGCTCCGCGCCGGGCGCGAGCGTGGCGGCGGCCATGCCCCCGGTGGCGGGCGCGGCGCGCGCGTGACACGTCGCCACCACCAGGCGGAGGTAGCTGGCGAGGAACCGACGCTCCATGCTCACGTACTTGTTCCTATCTGGCAGGAGTCACTCACTCTCTGTGCGCGGGCTCCGCGCCGGGCGCGAGCGTGGCGGCGGCCATGCCCCCGGTGGCGGGCGCGGCGCGCGCGTGGCACGTCGCCACCACCAGGCGGAGGTAGCTGGCGAGGAACCGACGCTCCATGCTCACGTACTTGTTCCTATCTGGCAAGAGGTACTCTCTCCGTTCTCCTAGCAATTATAACAAGACATCTAATTAAAAAACACGACAGCCTTTAAAAAAAAAACCATTGTATAAATCGTGAGGTCGTAAGAATCGTGAGGTACGCGCCGAAATTTGAACCCACGAGGTTCAAATTCCGGGCACCAATGACCTCTTTGGAGTTAATGATGTAATAAGTTACGATTCACAAGACATCGATATTTTTACGTGTTTAGTACCTAACCAATATTATAATTATATCGATACACTTGTTAAACCTTAATTAAATTTGACCCCTCAACCACTACTCACCTAAATACTTATAAGTTGTAAGTTCCTCCTACACTTCTGAGAGTGTAGGAGGAATACACGTCATCATTTGACACAGTTTGAACTTGCTACACAAACACACCTCAAGTAACAATTGAAAAGAGTTGAAGGACAACTCGATAACTTACCAAACTTAGCAATGATAGAGGCGCAGTAATCCCAAATCCCACAGTTTAATCCAAGAGAATGATCCTTCAAAGCAAACAATATCTCATCCAGTTCAAAGGTAGAAACAATATTTTCAATAAGCACACAGGCTTTGATGGTGCCTTGTGGAAGGCCAAGTTCTTTCTGGGTCCAAACAAAGATCTCATTCCAAAGAGCTGCTTCTGAAGCACCCTCCAGTTTGGAGAGGTAGAAGTAAGGTCCACTGTTTGCTTCGTAAAGTTTGGTACCGTTGTGGTACATCAGTATTGCAAAGTCTACGATTGGTCCCACTGCCTCTTTGCCATTGATCTGAAACAAGAGGATTAAATAAATAAATAAATAATAATACTAAAAAATAATAATAATAATAGTAGTCGTAGTGATAGTAGTGGTAGTAATAGTAGTAGTTATAGTAATATTCTGGCTTCGTCCCGGCGGAGTGCCTCTGCACAGGGGCATATCTATTATCTTTTATTTTGTATTTTTTATATGTACACTAACAAAATAGTTTTGTAAGTTTTAAACCTTTTGGCTTTTGTAAGGGCTGATACCCTACATAAATTGATATGATTATTGTTAGTGAGTACCGTGTCCGGGAACAATGATAAAACCGTGCGTTCACGTTAACTGCTTTATTGGTACTAAGGAAATGTACGGTGAGCCCGTACATACTCCCCACGAGAAAAAAAACTAAATATTACATTGTATATGTGATTGATAATCAAAATAATAAACTGTGCACTGATCACTTGTAGATAAAAATAAAATGTAGATGTAATCTAAACCGTGAACTTGTCACTTCGGATGTTTATTGGTGATGAGGCTCTATGTACTCGCGCGCTTTCATTGACACGATTATACACTACACTATAGTCGGTGCACTGATCACGCGTGGTAGTAGCCGGAGTCCGCGCCGGGCGCGGCGCGTCTATCGCAGGGGAGGGCGCCGAGCCCAGCGCGGTCGATGCTGGTGGCGCCCAGTCTCCACGTGCCGCGGGCTCGTTTCCACCATAATATGGCACCTCCCATTAGCAACACCCCCATCATGACGTAGATTGCTGCGTAGTGATGAATGTCATGATCAGTCAGGATGCTTGGTTCGTTTTGTTTTAAGACCTCAATCTTTTGTTTTATATCTCGGAACTCGTTATTATTTATTTCAGAATCAGAATTGTTCAAGGTGTCTTCTGGAATAATAATTGATATATTGATAATGTTGTTTTGGTGGTATTCAATAAGGATTAAATCGGCCATGATAGACGTCCGTTATTGTGTCTATTAATATTCCTTGTAAATGTTTCAGATTCTGCAGTAAATTGCTCGTAATTAACGCTCCCATTGTGAACTCACTTGCTATCTGTAGTTCTGTTTTCGCTAATTCCACAGCTTTCTTTATCTCAAATAGTTGCTGCTGAATGATTTTATGTTGGTGCGACATTACATTTTCCACTCGTTTTATAAGATTGAACTCGGCCTCTATTATGGATGTTTGATTCCACAAAGACAAAGTATGCTGTTGATTAGTGCGTAGTAACGCAATGTCCTTCTCGTACTTTTCTGCGAATCTACTGTCAAGTACGCCGAACAGTGCGCTCGCCAGGTAACCGACACCGTCGATAAGCCCGCGTCGGCTACGCTCTCTCCTCACTACTGTCGTGCCGTCTTGCTGACTAAGGAGCAGTTGATTGTTGTAATCTATCTCACTTAGCTCGTGCTGTAATTGAAACAATATTATATTGCAGTATGTATTGTTTGACCATGAATTACATGCTCGTTGGAGTGTGATTGCTGATTTGTTGAGTGCTCTTATGCCTATGCTTATGCCTATATCCCAGTAAGGTTCCATTTTGTAGTAAATGATTAGTTTCCATTCGTCGCGGATGATGTTCATGTTTGATATCTTATCAAAATAAAGATGCTGGTTGTTTCTGAAGCTCGTTACGTTCAACTCACATTGAGAGTTTGTTACGATGCCCAAAAATAAAATAATAGATGCGAACAGAGATAATAATTTGATACGAGACTTCTGTAATGCTGGCTTTGATGATGATCAATTTGTTGCTGAAGTAGATTGCTTTTGATCGTTTTGTTTCTGGTCGTGAACTGGCAGGACTGATAATTTAGTCACTGGGCGTTTCAATAAACCATTTTTGGTTTTCAGTGTCACGACTCTCACGTACCCATCTGATGATGGATGTATTTCGATGACTCTACCCATCAGCCACTTTCCTGGGGGTAGAATGGCGGTATGGATGATCACCACGTCATCTAAACTGATGTTTTGCTTGGCTTCTTTCCATTTGCTTCTTGCTGTTATCTGTGTCAGATACTCATTTTGCCACCTCTGCCAAAAGTCTCGGACAATTTTTTGTGTTAATTGCCAGCGAGTCCTGAGGTCAGTCTCGGTTTCAATTAAACTAACACTGGCTCCCCCTGTTAGGAAATGTGCAGGTGTCAAAAAATCCATCTCGTCGGGATCTTCTGTTATTGGACACAGTGGTCTTGAGTTTAAGCAACCTTCAATTTGAGCGAGGACGGTGTTTAGTTCTTCGTATGTCAGAATTTGCTCGCCTACCGTTCGCAAAAAGAGATGTTTAAAACTTTTTACGGCTCCCTCCCAAAGTCCACCAGCTGTGGGCCATGCGGGTGCATTGAAGTGCCACTGGATTTCCATGCTTAGGAGTTCTGCTTGAACCTCGCTGCTTCCTACTACTTTCTGTACCTCTTGATATTCTTGCTGTAGCACATTGTTTGCGCCCACAAAATTGGTTCCATTGTCGCTGTAAAGATGGTCTGGTTTTCCTCTTCGTGCTGCCATTCTGCGTAGAGCACCAATGAATGATGAAGTGCTAAGATCGGAAACCAGTTCGAGAGCTACACATTTGCTGGCCATATCTACAAAGATCACGACGTAGCCCCTGGTGCTTCTGATTCCACGCCCTTTGCTTGTTTTTACATTTATATAACCTGTTAAATCCACCCCCGTGTGAGAGAAGATTCTTGATTGGTTACATCTTGCTTCCGGTAAGTCTCCCATGATCTGGTGTCCTAATTGAGGATTTCGCTTAGCACATCGTACACACCTTCGAATCTGTGCTTTTGTTGATCTGTTACTACCCACTACCCAATATTCCTGTCTTATAAAGCTCAGTGTCATCCGTGCTCCACCGTGAAGCATTGTTACGTGTGCGTCCTCGATAATTAGTTCTGTAAGACGCCCTTTGTGAGGGAGAATGATCGGATGCTGCATGTTGTAGCTGATATTCGCATGTTGTAGCCTGCCTCCTACTCTTAGAATCCCTTCTGAATCTACAAAGGGATTTAAGTTTAAGATCTTACTTTTTGATTGTACTTTGCTTTTTTGCTTCAAATCGTTTATTTCTTCCGCAAATTGCTTTGATTGTTCATGCTTAATGATTTTCTGCTTTGCTTTGCTTATTTCCTCTAATGTTAGGAAAACTTTCTGCTTCTCGCTTGATATAAATCTATATATCCACGCTAATATTCGCGTGATTTTGGATAAAGAACTATGCTTGATCAATAAATTGCTGATAATGCTTTCTTCTTGCTTTGTCACCGTGTGAACTTGCTTTTGGTTTTTCACTTCTTCTTCCGTGACAAAATGTCTTTGTTTTTCGTCTTTTTCAGGGTTGTAGGTAGGCAACCATGTAGGTCCTTGCCACCACAACGAGTCAGTGATTAACTGTGGCACTGACAAGCCTCTGCTTGCGCTATCCGCAGGATTTTCCTGGGATTTGACATACGCCCAGCAGCTTGCAGGCATTATCTCTTTTATTTGGCATGTTCTATTTGCTACGAAAGACTTCCATCGGCCGGGGTCACCTTGTAGCCAGCCCAACACCGCCGTGGAATCGCACCATCCATATATCTTGATACTATATCCTGGTAAGCACTCAATGACCTTGGCCATGAGTTTTGATAATAAGAGTGCGCCGCAGAGCTCAAGACGGGGTAAAGAGATGCTCTTGCTTGATGGGACCAATCTTGATTTTGCTGCAACAAGAGTGATCTTGGTTTGATTTTTGCCATTATTGATTTTGCAGTAGATCACGGACGCATAGGCGTTAATTGATGCGTCACAGAATCCGTGTAATTCGAAACTGCTTGATGGTGTTGTGCCCAGCCAACGTGGTATGTGTAATTGATTAACTTTTTCTAGGTCGGCTTTGATTTTTGACCAATTTTTGTTAATGTTTTCAGGAACTTCGTCATCCCACTGTATATTTGACTTCCAGACTTCTTTAAATATGATTTTTAGCTTGGTTGTCAGGGGCAGTATCCACCCTAAAGGGTCAAAAATCTTTGATATTTCGGAGAGTAGCATTCTCTTGGTGACCTTGTCACCTTTGTCGTCTAAAGTGTCGATCGTTGATGAAAATGTGAATTTGTCTTCCATAGGATTCCAGTGAAGGCCTAGAGTTTTTGTTATTTCTGCTTGCTTAAAACTTTTAATTTCTAGACCATGATTTTCTTGCTGTTGTAATAATCGGGTGTCGTTCGATGACCACTTCCGCAAATTGAAGCCTCCTCGTTTTAGTAACTTGATCAAATCTTGTTGTAGTTTCTTTGCTTCAGTAATAGAATGGCAGCCATGGACTAAATCGTCCATATAGAATGCTTCTTCTAAGACCTTGGATGCCTCAGGATACGTTTTACGTTCATCATTTGCTAGTTGCTTTAGTGTCATCATAGCCAGCCACGGGGCAGCTTTGGTCCCATAGGTAACCGTGGTAAGCTGATACTCCCGCAGCATCTGATCATGACTATCCCTCCATATTATTTTCTGTAACTGCTGGTCATCGGGGTGTACCCATATCTGCCGAAACATTTTCTCAATATCTGCAGTAAGAGCGATCTTGTACTGCCTCCATTTCAGTATAAGTGTTTGAAGGTCCTGTTGTAAATTAGGTCCTTTTTTCATTAATTCATTCAAGGTTATTCCGTGGCTATTCTTTGCCGATGCATTGAATACGACACGTAAAGCTGTACTTGACGACTGGTCACGCAATACACAATGATGCGGCAGGTAACATTCTGGTGTCTCATTACTCGACGATTGCGAAAGTTGCATATGTCCTAGCGTTTGATACTCATTTATGAATGATTTATATTCGTTCGAAATACGTAAGTTTTTTGATAATTTTTTCTCCAAGTGATGAAACTGAGCGATTGCTTTTGCTTTTGACTGACCTAACTTTTCTTCATAGTTAGGATTGAGAGGAAGCCTAACTTGGTATCTTCCATCTTCCAGTCGTTCCGTTGTTGATTGATAAAATTGTACACATTCCAAGTCTTCTGATGAATAAGGTGTTTCCTCGTTGATATCTTCCACTTCCCAGAGTTTCTGTATTTCGTCGGTGTTGACTTGAACGACGTTACATTGTACTGATGTTTGTTTGATGTTTCCGCACAAGATCCAACCTAAGCGGGTCTGCTGTGCTATCATTGATGATTGATCTGATCTGCATATACCTTCCAGAATGATGTTTGGGTATACGTCGGCACCTAGCAAAATGTCAACCGGGCGGCTGATGTTGAAATCCGAATCCGCCAGTTGAATATTTTCCAAATAATCCCACGACGGTTTAGAGAACGTGTAGGTTGGTAGGTGCTTGGTAAGGCTTTTCATGATGTACGCATCTGTGTTAAATTGATAATTGCAGCTCATAGATGTGCAGGCGATATTGATAACACCTTTACAATTGTTATCTCTTGCTCCTATACCGCTGATGACTCCCTTACACTTCTGTCGTGATAATGCTAACTGTTGGGCAGCGTTCTCCGTGATCAGAGAAGTCTGACTGGCGGAATCTACCAGTGCCCTCAGAATTTGATAACTGCCGTCAGCTTTTTCAACCTTGATCATCGCTGTTGATAACAAAATTTCCGGCATTTCGTTTTGCTGTGTCACATGGGTGTTGGTATTTTGCTGATCATTTTGTTTGAACAAATCATGTAAAATTGTATTATGACACCCATAGCAACCTTTTTCTCGGCATCGTTTAGTTGAAAAACATTCATTGCCTTTATGATCGTAAAGGCAGTTTTGACATAAATTAAACTTAGAAATGCACTCTTTCTTGCAAGTCGGCGACATTTCCAAGAATTGTTTGCAGTGAAATACGCCATGTTCTCTTTTGCAAACTGGGCAACTTTTGCTGGCATGGAATTTATTGTTCGATGTTGGTTTCGCAATATCCGTGTCATTGGATATCTTGTTACTTGAATATGTCTGTTTGTAATGAAGTGGCTTTTGATTGCTATAAATTGTGGAAGGTTTTGCTACCAGTTGATTTGATTTCTGATTATTATCTTGCTTCCTTCGGCTAGACTCTATGCTGGTAAACTTAAGTTCCAAAAATGACAAAAAATCTGCCAAGATGGGTAAATCTCGTGGTTTTTTAATTGATGTTACATATTCAGCGTGCGTCTCACTGTCCAGTTTGTGACACAGAATATGCACTAGTAACGGATCCCAAGTTGAGACGTCTACTCCTAGGTTTTTGATACCGTTCAGGATCTCCAACGTCGTATCATGTAACCGCTTGATATGATTAATGGATGGCTGCTGCATTGTCGGAAGGTTCAAAAAAACATTAATGTGGGATGAAAATATTAATTTCTTGTTATTATAGCGTTGGTTGAGAATATCCCAGCAAGCTGTGTAATTGTCAGAACTGATAGTGAGATGCTGGATAAGGCGTTCTGCTTCGCCTTTTACTTTTGATTTTAAAAATTGCATTTTTTGTGCGTTTGACAGGAAAGTGTTGTTATGTATGGTCTCCGCAAAGAGGTCTTTAAAGGGGACCCACTGCTGATGAGACCCGTGAAAAGTCGGGACTTCAATTTTTGGTGTAGTCAGTTCCCTGTGGCTCATGGAAAATACTTTTCTGTTGAGAGACCTTTTCAATGCTATGTACGTCATCTCATGTTTTGAAAAGGTATCTTCATAATGCTTGTCGTTCCCTTCCAATTCACTGTCCAGTTCCCAGTGAATTTTATCAATAACTGACCACCTTGATTCCAACATTGTAAGATTATCTTCGAGTTCCCATTTTTCGTTAATAACTTCTACATTGATATTCTGAACTGTTCTGGAAAATGCTCTGAAGTTGCTCATCTGCTTTTTGATCTGATCATCTAGCTTGCTGTATGTACCTCGGGATTGCTCCTTGGTCGAAGAATGTTGTTCTTGCCTAATTTCTGATTCAACCTGCTTCGATGGACCTGCTTGGCTAGTATAATCATATTGTGAACCGTGCACCGGTATATCCGGGGCTGATTGTTCCTCCATCGGTTTCTTTACGTAGGTTTGGTATTGTTCGTTGATGATGGTATATGTTGATTTATATAATTTGAACGCCTGATCATACTTATTGCTGGTGAAATAAGGATGAGTTCTGCTTTCTTCTTGTTGGAGCCTATCATGGTTGTGTTGGTATTCAGACCAATACGACTCTAAATTCTGTAGGCGTCTTTTGAAGTAATCTGCAGACTTACGATCTGCTGTATCCTTTTTTATATTTATGGCTAGCTTTTCTATAGCTGTAAATATATCTTGCTGAGTTTCGTGAATCGCTTCCATGTTTAAATGTAAGAAATAATGGCAACGATCTTACTTGATAATTATGATGATAAATGGTGCCCTGACACCTGAGCTGATTACTCCTGGGCTGAGGACTGATGTTGCTTAATCCCCTGGCGGCCAATACCAGCCTAGAGGTGTTCTACTGCTTCGTACTGTCCTGGCGGCTAAAACCAGCCAAGGACTAAGAATGATATGCTGCTGGTTAATCCGAAATGAAACCACTCGCACAAATCACTTAAAAGTCACTCGCGCTGATGATCCCACCTTCGGAGGCTCGAAGGACCATTATGTAAGGGCTGATACCCTACATAAATTGATATGATTATTGTTAGTGAGTACCGTGTCCGGGAACAATGATAAAACCGTGCGTTCACGTTAACTGCTTTATTGGTACTAAGGAAATGTACGGTGAGCCCGTACAGTTACTAACCCCGGGATCCCAGTTATCTGAATAAATAAAATTTGAATTTGAATATTACGTTTTTTTTTAAGACAACCTACTTCAATTTCGATTACCTGGATGATATCTTCATACTTTCCAGAACTACTAAACCGATTTCGATAAAATTTTAATGGGTAAATTTTATGGGGTAATCACTTCTTAAGTATGACCTACCAAACAAAAAGAATAATCATAATCAATTCATAATTGGCGGATTGCAATTCTTCAATAAATTTTTTCAACGTAGGTATGTTACGCGTAATCGCGTAACAAAAAAACAAAAAAAAACATACCTACAGTCGAATTGAGAACCTCTTTTATTGAAGTTGGTTGAAAATATTCGTGGACATTTCATATTGATTAATAGAACTGTTTGATTCTTTGTTGTATATAGTGACTATGTTCGGCGTAAAGGGTATGGCAAAATATGCTAACTGTGCTCATCAATTTGGACATCTTTTCCTATGGCATCAAATCGCAACAACTTTATCACATATAGTTATTTAAAAAGGGAAGATGAAATAAAAACGACAGCTGGATACCACTAAGTGGGATCACAACTATTTTGACTTTCACCAACTGGACACACGCATGTCGAGGTTGTGAAAAACCCCTGTAAAATAGCTAGAAATTTCCTTTGCCGACAAGCACTCTGATATTTTGTTGATATTAGTGGCAACACCCCTCTATTAAGAGGGAGGCCTTCGTCCAGCAGTGGACGTTTTATGGCTGACGACGACTCTGATATATTAAGTGACATAATATAAGATAAAATTTATTATGAAAAACAACATAAGAAAATGGGATTTAAGTTTTCAACTGTTATTTACTTTAGTAATAAATGCTTGTTATTATTATTTAAAAACAGCAGCAAAACATTAGATATTTTTAAGACGACTTGGTTTGGTGTTGCTGCCCAAACAAAAACTTTAATTTATTACAGAAGCATCCTCAAATGAAACCCATGAAAGGTTTCTTTCAGCTCAAACTTAAAGAATCATCATCATCATTTCGTTTGTCATCAACTGTTTTTTATTTTTTAACCTAAATCTGGCCACTGCCACTGCATCGTCTGAGGCCAGATTTAAGTATTTTTGTGTACAAGTTTTGGTACATAACAAGCAAGCCAAAAGATGTGCCATTGACTAGACGGCAGCATCTCAGTTACTCTATAACAATAAACAATTTCAACTGACATACCAGTATATTATGCTCTATCATATTCCAAGCCCTGGGTCGGAGCATGAGTACAGGACAGGTGGTGATGCTAGGTGGTGCCCCGGGTAGTTTACCCCGCACAGCCAGGGATATATTCTGGTAAGCCAGTAGCTGGTTGCGCCAAGTCGGGCAATGCCCATCGTCAAAATCCACTTGGACACCTGTAATGTTCATCTTCCATAGTTAAATAATGTGGTCAGTTATGAGGTCGTGGGAACAAACGAGTTCTTCGGAATTTATGCATAACTATCGGACATGTGAATATCACAATATTTTTCTTCGTTGTAAAGCAAACAACGAAGAAAGTTAAAGTAAGTAAGTAGGGTAAGTTAAGTTATATTTTAATCTGTACTACATAAATTCCCAAGTACTTGTACGTACGGGTACGAGCTCGGGATCAAACCCAATTATAAAACGATTCTTCTTCCAATAAGCTACCACAACTTAAAAACTTTTAAATAAAATTAAATAAAGTAATAACAGTGGACATTATTCACACAGCGCCATCTAGCCCCAAACTAAGCAAAGCTTGAAATATAAAGTAAAGTAAAGTTTATTCACAATAAGAAACTTACTAAGAAAGAAAACAGAGTTTCATTACACATATTAAGGGTTCAGATATTCTAAGTAAGACACATTGGAAATTTAAGTGAGCTCCAAACTAAGCTCGTGCTTATTTCTTCGTGCTTGTTTCTTGGAGCTCGGGAATATGGAAACTACATAGCTGATAGAATACTTATATACTAGTTCTTTTAGTTTGTACCATATTGATTGAAATGACATCCTTAGTTAAAATAAAGAAGTGGAGCTGGGCAGGACACGTTGCTAGGTGTAGTGATAACAGTTGGAGTAAGGTCGTAACAGCGCGATAGCCCAGGCAAGGTAAACAGAGTGTTGGCTGTCCAACTGCAAGATGAGTAGACGATATCGTCACCACCACAGGTTGAACCTGGACCACATTAGCAGATGGCATTGTAATGCTGAGGCTTCACCTGCATGACGCTTCACGTCCACTTATCGGAATAATTAACGTGCAATAAATAATGTATTAAAGTAAGTAAGTAAGTTCGTATAGGCTGAGTGGACCAGCCCTAGTGTCAGAGTTAATGTGCCGCCCGAAGGCCTCTGACATGGCTGACGGTTGTTGTTATAGAAACTAGAACAAACAACCGGGACCAACAATTTAACGTGTCATCCGATCCACGGTAGGGCTCAGAAATAAATGCCACTCACGATCACCCATCCGAAGACTGACCGGACCGTCTGTTGCTTAGCATCGGTGATCGTTTAGAATCACCTAGACAAGCTACGCCACGAGCGCTACGAATAATGCATTGAACAATGCACTATTAAGGTGGCCACACTATTATTTGACTTCAGACTATCGCCTACCGTTTAATGACGTTAATAATGCCACTAGCATATCAGCGCGCTAACCCGCGGCCATATCTGCATACTGTCAAATGCTGCGCTAAATAATGGCATTACACTCAGGTGAAGCCCTAGCATAAGAGAGAGGTATATAGTGAAGGACAAGGAAGGCTATGGATGACGATGATTAAAATAAAAGTTAGATGACTTTGTACCTTGAACATCTTCATTGAGAGCTGAAACAAAATGTGCAGTATTTGATGCAGACACGTCTCCCAGATCCAGGTGCCGATTTCTATAAAAAATTATAAGGGCCAAACTTAGCACTTTCTTTTCAAAATCAGTTAGTTTAGGTACATTGTTATAATTTTGTCTTGAACAGCCAGAAGACGTCCACTGCTGGACGAAGGCCTCCCCATTTATAAGGAGGGGTTGCCATAATCCCCACGCTTGGCAGGCGGCTCGGGGATTGGAGAAAGCTCTCCACCGTTAACTAAGAGGATGCTGGTGCCCGTCGTCCTCCGGCGGTTCTGGATGCAGTTTTAGGACATACCCAGGTCCCATAAGTCAGGTTATGTAAATACCTTTAATTTTAAAGGAATTTCACTTTATGTGGTAGTGCTTTTTCTATGTTAAAAAATTATCTTAGGTATAATACAGATCATTAACATTAACATAACATTAACATTTATGTGACGAACATAGATGTTTGTTCTGTGTCTGGGTGTAGTATGTATAATAAGTATGTATTTACAAAAAAAAAGTATGTAAGTATTCTATCAACTATCTGGTTTCCATATTACAAGCTTTGCTAAGTTTGGGGCTAGATGGCGCTGTGTGAAAAATGTCCAATGATATTTATTATTTATTATTAAGATGTTTTGAGAGTGCAATCGTAACTTTCAGGTTAACTGACATTGAGACAAAAAACAAAATTGCCCCTCTGAAACATTCTAATACATAATATTCACATTCAAAGTTTACTATTACTCACAGGGTTCACATTACACCCCAAGCAGGATGTCAGTGCAGGATTTATCATTATTATTAGTTAGCAGTTTTCCATGGTTTTTTTAATATTATATTTTTATATATTACCCCCAAATTGAATAAGAAGTACGAAGCATAGAGTAAGTAAATACTACGTACGAAGTACATAAATATATCGATGTCCGCAACTGACGGAGAAATCAGTGAACATTAAAAAAACATAAAAAGTCAAACATAAAACCTCATCATTTACTTTTATTCATCATCATCAGCCCGGAGACGTCCACTGCTGAACGAAGGGCTCCCCCTTAGACCGCCACACTGTACGACCTGCCATTTGCATCTATTTGGATTACTTTTATTATAGTCGGTTAAAAATTAATTAAAAGAAAGGAAACAATAAAATAAAACTTACTGCAGTCGGGAAGGCAGTGAAGCAATTGTCCATGTTGGGTCACTTCTCTCACAGGATTTTTTGAAATCGAGAGATACAAGTGTGTCCAAATCAACACTTCTACGTTGCCTATTTTTATACAATTGGTCGATTTTTTCATCAAATTGATGGTGTATTTTGCCCAAAAACTCTAAAGCTTCTTTATTAAAGATAGTTTTTTGAGCATCTTCTAGTTTAGGCGGCGCGGATTGTATGAGTAACACATTGTCCATTGTTGATAAACCTATGTTCTGCAGTGCAGAGTGTACTGCTGCACTAAGATCCTAAGATGTATGATTATACGTTTTTTGATATTTTTTGGTCTTTGAACTTGCTTATCTTCTCGATTTATTTCAAGCGGACCCGCCTTTTATTGCCGTGACCAGTGCTGCCAGTACTGATTGCAGATTTAGAACGCCAGGATGTCTAAAAAGGAACGAAATTCGAGGTAGAGGAACGCAAAACAAAAATCATCATCATCATCAGCCCGGAGACGTCCACTGCTGAACGAAGGCCTCCCCCATAGACCGCCACATTGTACGACAACCTGCTATTTGCATCCACCGGTTGCCTGCGACTACACCGGGTAGGTTACTCCGTCAATGTCGTCGGTCTACCTAGTGGGAGGTCTACCTACTATTTGCCTTTGCCACTTCAATTTACAAACTCTGATAGTCCGTGAGCCGACTGCAGATTTGCCTACGTTACATAATAATCATCTTGGGACTATTTATTAGAGTCATAATACTTTTGTATACACTTCGTTAGTACATTATTTTAAGCTGTCTATATTCTATCAAAGTTATTTTTGGATTCTTATTCTTCACCTTTCAGGGCGTTTTTCTGGTACTTCCGGCTAATTGCGCGCTGGCAGACTTCCATATCCTTACTCTACTATTCAAGCACTACATACTAAAAGTTTTGAAGTGAAGTAGGTCGTCTAAAGTCGACATTAAGTCGAAGTTCGAAAGTAAATCTTTGAAGCCGTCTGTCAGGTATTTCCGGCTGATTGCGCGCTGGCAGACTTATGTAGCCATCTACTAGTGAAGCCCTTTATGATGCCATGAGTTTGGAAGTGATATCATATAACGTAAATGACCCCCTAAAATTGGCATGGTTAAACGAGGTTTCCTTATGGTTCCGGCTAATTCCAGGTGCTGATTTTTACGCTGATGGGATCTCCGTTTATTTTCCCACTTGCTGCCAGGTATCCCAAGATGATATCATCTGACATAGGCAAATCTGCAGTCGGCTCACGGACTATGACAGCTATGTCGGTGATTTTGGTTCTTTGGCGAATATCCTGGTTCCGGATTTTATCGCGCAAAGTAGCTCTCTCCATTGCCCGTTGTGTGAGTATGAGTTTCTCCAAGTTGGGGATGATAGCGGAGCAAAAGGCTAGCAGCAAAGGCCATATCTGCCGGAACTTCATCGCACCCCCTGCTCCTAGGCCAGAGACTGGGGGTCATGGGCTGTGTTTTTCTGTCATATTTTTATTTGAGAGGACGCTGCCTGCTGTCCATCCTCCAGTGGTTCTGGGTGCAGTTTTAGACATAACCAGGTCCAAAACTAAAATACTATTTTTTTAAATTGATTTTTGTAGATATACATTATGTTAGTTAATTAGACACAAGCAGGTGGCCAACATGTTTTTTTTTGTTTGTGCGTGAATCATCCCTCACTAAAAACCTACTTTCAGGCCGACAACAGATGCCATAAATTCTTAAAACAAGACACAGTGCTAGCCAGTATTTTTCTTGGGACTAGATTATCAACAACGCCCTCATCAAGAGCAAATAAATATAAATGTGTGTAGCAATGTTAATAAAGAGCAATGATTAACAAGAAAACTTGATTTTGCCACAACCAGACCGCTGGCGCTATCTGCAAAAAGTTTTGCCTTTGGAACTTCAATATTAAAAACTGTAAAGGGCCATTTACACGCTCTGTACTGGGCCATTTACACGGTCCGTCCGTTCTGCTCCCGCTAAACGTACGGGGACGGGAGCGCGCGTGTGCATCGGGCCACAGATGTCGCTGCAGCGGGATGGGACCACGCGAGATACGTAATTTTTCACATACTTATTTGGTCACAAGTCACTACAGGCTAAGGAACGAAAAGAACGCATGAAAGAAGGGAACGCATGACCGTGAAATAGAACGCAAAATGTTCCAAAAGGAACGATCTGGCAACGCTCGATAGGTTGTTGTTTTTAATAGTTCCTGGCCATGGATACTAGTCCTTCAGCCGAATACATTTTTCTTCATCGATCCTTCTTTCTCCAGTTAAATGAGTCGTAGTCACAGTCCAAGTCACACACAGTAAGTCACAGTCAAGTCCAATCATACCCTAGTAAAGTCGTGGCAACTTTACTACAAGCTTCTTGGGAGTTTTGGAAACAACACGAAAAGACACGTTTCACTACATTATATCACTTGCCCACACTCTTGCTCGTAAATCAGCACTTAATGAATAAAACGCCACCATTTTTATGCATTAATACTCGAAAAAACACAGGTTTTGGAAAATAATACAATGCAGCGACATGATTTTCTCGCGTTCCTGCCAAAACTCTCACGCTCGATAGGTTGCACTCAGTGCTGCCATGTCCGAGTTTAGGTTTACGGTGGTTCCGAAAAAAAAACGGTAGATTCTAAGAAATTACGGTAACTTCTGCACTAGGGAAAATACGGTTTTTAGAAAACAAAAAATCCGACGAAGCTTGTAGTAAAGTTACCACGACTTTACTAGGGCATGTTTATTCTTGACCGTGACTTACTGTGTCAGCGTGAATTACTTGGACTGTGACTATGACTCATTTAACTGGAGAGAGAAGGGTCGATGAAGAAATATGTATTCGGCTGAAAGACTAGTATCCATGGCCAAGAACAATTTAAACTCAAGCTGCCAGTGGTTACTACATTACTCTGTGGTTACTACAGCAGAGCGAAGGCATTCGATAGAGTGTGGCATGAAGGCCTTATATATAAAATTATGCAAACCACGACACCACCGGCACTTACAAAAATTGTCGCATCGTCCCTGGCTGATAGACAATTCTACGTTTCCGTTGAAGGCGTCGATTCCAAGAGCAGACACATCAAGGCTGGAGTGCCACAGGGGAGTTGTATGTCTCCAGTCTACTACGCTAAATACACTGATGATATCCCTACCTTGGAGGAAGAACATCGTCTTCCGGGTGAACGAGGAGTCACTCTGGCTCTCTTTGCTGATGACAGTGCGTATTTTGCCTCTTCAAGAAAAGCTACTATAGCCACTGGCAGAATACAGCGCGTCCTGAACTTTCTGCCAAAATGGTTCGACAGATGGCGCATGGCAGTTAACGTAGGTAAAACAGCCGCACTACTTACTGGTGGACAACGTATTCTGCCACCTCCGTTGCAACTACGAGGAATAGACGTCAAGTGGGAAAGCACGGTTAAATACCTGGGCGTCTACATTGACCGGACGTTGAGGATGTGCCCACAAGTGAACCATGCGGTACAACAGGCAAAAGCCGCAAGAGCACTCCTTCGTCCAGTCCTAAACTCGAAACTACCACTGAGAACAAAGGTCGGCATATACAAAACATACATTCGAACCAGGCTGACATACGCGGCACCGGCGTGGTACGCGTTGTGCTCTGAAACCCAAAAGAGGCGGCTGCAGGTCGTCCAAAACGTTACCTTACGTATATGCACGGGAGCCGGACGGTACGTGCGGAACGACGTGATAGCTAGAGACGTCAAGATCGAGACAGTGAGGGAGTTCGTGGCCCGGCTTGCGCGCGGTATGTATGACCGCGCTGACAACGGGCCGCACCCCCACCTCAGAAATATCGCACCGCTGCACACGCGCCCACCGGATGTCAGGTCGAGGCGCGCGCTTCCCCGCGAGATCGTCCTGAGAGACGAAGTGGACGAGGAAAGCGAAAGCAGCCAATCTAAATAAAAAAAAGAACCATTTTAAATGTCGCTGAGAGGCAAACAGAAACGCCATTAGCGACGATGCAATTTCCCCAGGGGTCGTAGCTTCTGGCGCCCGGCCTTGGCAAAGGGGAACAATCCCCGAGGCCAACACTCACCACGCCACAATAGAGGTGGTGGAAGGACCTGATGATGATGATGATGCAGAGCGAAGAACTTCTTCTTCTTAACAAGGGGCAACGGGTGCGGCATCAAAGATCACCGATTTTTGGATTTGGTTCTTGACGCTAAACCATCTAGATTAAGCTTTTTAGGCCTTTTAAGATGTTTAACATTACTTTCATCAGTCTTGAATCTGTTGGTACTGCTTGTAAAATATGTTACTTCAGTTTTCTATAAACCATCATAATTATCATCAGCCTACCCAAGTCCAATAGGGTAGATATCATTGAAACCAATAGCTTTGATGAAGAATTTAAGTAAATACAGTATGTTTATTGAAAAAATAATTTAAATCGGTTAATAATGTTCTCATATTTGAGCGTTTAAAGTTTTTGTTAGAGAAAACTGTCCCTTTCCTACAAAACAAAAAATGACGTCACGCCTTACTTGTCAGTATAGAATTTATATGGCGTACTGAGAAGTGACGTCACGATTTGCTGTTTAGCCTCTCTGTCTAGCATGATATTAAAATGCTCATAAGTTGCTTATTTTTGATCAGATTTTAATTTTCTTTTCATTAATCAGCTATATTTACGGGCCACATTTTAATAGGACAATAAAAAAAAACCAGTCATCTAGCCTATGCTGGACGTGGCCTCACCCGATGCAATGTGTTACCAAACGAATAATATAAATGCGAAAGTTTGTCGGTATATGTGTATGCGATAAAACATATTGTACCAATAATTTTGTTTTACATATATTATTAGGTCTTTACCTATGAAATTGCCGTTTTGTATGGAATAAGTTTAAGTACTTATTTTTTTAAACTTTTTTTATTTCTGTTATTCAAAGTAATCACCCATGCAATCGACGCATCTTTGCCAACGAATTGGCAGTTTATTGATGCCCTTCTTGTAAAAATCAGCTGGACGGGAGGCAACAAACTCTTCAAAGGCATTTTGTACTACTTACTTCTCGGGAATTGAATTTTTTACCCCCAAAAAAGTTGTCTAAATTTTGGAAAAAGTAATAGTCGGTAGGTGCAAGGTCTGGTGAGTATGGCGGATGAGGGAGAGCTTCAGCTCTTGCAGCTTGGAGACTGTTTGTAGCAGCAGTGCGAGGCAGGTCTCGACGCGTACGTTGCGCTGGCGATCGTTAAGTTCCTGGGGCACCCATCTATCAAGTTTTTTCCTTGCCTATTTGTCGCAAATGGATCAAAATTGTTTTGATGCTAACATCAAAAGCTGCTGCTAGGTCAGCTGTAGATTGAGTTTCGTCAGCTTCCACAATCGCCTTTAATTCATCATTGTTGACCAAAGTGTCCGGACTACCACGACCTTCATTTTTCAAGTCAACATTTCCAGAACGGAACCGGGAAAACCAATAACGGGTTGTGCGTTCGTTTGTACAGTTCTCTCCGTAAACGTTTTTGATGTTACGTGCCGTTTGTGTCGCGTTGTTGCCACGACAGAACTCATATTCCATAATTACACGAATTTTTAAAGTATCCATTATGACGAAAAATGTTCAAATGTAATGAAAATACAACGCTAATCAACAAACAAAAGACTGAGTTTGTAAAAAGAATGTCATGTTTTTAAGACAAAATCAATTTGAATTCAGAATACAAAGCCATTCCAAACTTTTTTTCTATTTGAAATGACCAGTACTAAAGAACGGCAATTTCATAGGTAATGACCTATTATTTTACAATATTTTGGGACTGGAAATCTATCATATTCATATTCATATTTATTTATTTGCAACTAAGTGTACAGAGGTCTTAAATTAAATATATCCAGGATATAACAATTTAGTAATATTCAAAATGTTTGCTAAATTAGCGTTTCGTAGAAATTTGTGGCAGCACTTTGTTGCTATAAAGATAATTTGTTCTTTTGATTCTTTTTAGCATTTTTGATAAGATTTATTAAAAAAATATACTGACAGGAGCAAAGTAATATCATGTATTATGTCGTAGGATTTTTCCGATATTTTATTATACCAATATCTTTGACCAATTATACACTGCATCTGGGCATTTTTACAAGAGCGCTACCGGTCAGCAAATGACGAGCGTTTTTGTTTTAATGACTGGTGCTGTTGGTCTCAGATGGCCTCTACAGCGGCACCGGACTTTAGGCAAGCGCAAATGGCACTAGGCCTAGTTTAGGTTATGGCCGTAGTCGCTAATGGGCTCAAGGGCACCTCAGACGGTACGAAACTTGGCTTGGCCGTCGCCGGGAGTGGGGTCAGACTTGCCCTGGCACCTCAGAAGGGGTGTGCCCTGGGGCCCTAGTAGGTTTATCTGGTTGACTATTTGGAGAGAATCTAACCGATCTTCTGACAGATCTGGGGAGTCCTCGACGTCGCCGGCGAGGTCGGTTTGGGTTTGTGTTTGTGTGCCTCTGGTAACCGGCGCCTATACCAAAAACGGAATACTTCCTGATGCTATGAGTAGGCGGATCGGTATGACGCGCGACGCGCGTCAACTAGTTTTATATACCGACCATGTACCGACCTTGTGCATGCACAAAGGTTCTGTCATAGACTTTTGCGAGAGTGGTAAGCCTGTTATAGCCACTCCAGAGAGAGAGAGAGAGAGAGAGAGAGCTAGATCCTCCAAGATATATACAAAACGTTGTATATTTTCTTTTTAATGTGGAGATTAAAAATTTCCACCTTCAAACATATAAATTATATAAAAAAAACAATTTCATGTGTTAATTATTTTGCAATCTAGCCCCCTTTTGAATTTTTTGATCTAGCCCTAAATCTTGATAACCAGTTGGCAACACTGCTCTTTTTTTGAAATTTTGAAATAGTCGAAAATATGGGTGTATATAATGTACGGGGGGCAATTATGTACGACACAGATAATGTACGGCATGATATTTTACGGCATAATAATGCACAGCATGATAATTGGTGTACATGTACATTGAATATCATGCTGTGCAATATCGTGCCGTGCAATATCATGCCGTACATTTTCGGCTCGGCTCAATAATGCACACCCCGAATTTGTACAGCCTGATATTTGATGTACAAGTACACGAATTCCTCATTTGTATAGCAGTTAGGTTCAGGTTCTTTTTTTTAATGTCAATTTGTTAAATGTACTCGGATTATCGGCTGTACAATATAGGGCCGTACTCTATAGACACGAGCCGGTAATGGACGGCCAGTATTGTACGACATGGATATTCGATATACATGTACACCAATTATCATGCTGTGCATTATTATGCCGTGCAATATTGTGTTGGCAAATCAAATATCATGTTGCACATTATAGACACCCCACCAATTTAAGAAGCCGCTTGTCAGGTACTTCCGGCTGATTGCGCGCTGGCAGACTTATGTAGCCCCCATCTATAACTCCCTTCAAGCCGTGAGCTTGAAATGATCAAGCCCTTTATGATGCCATGAGTTTGGAAGTGATATCATATGACGTAAATGACCCCCTAAAATTGGCATGGTTATAGGACGTTTTCTTATGGTTCCGGCTAATTCCAGGTGCTGATTTTTTCATGATGGGTTCTCCGTATATTTTCCCACATACTGCCAGGTATCCCAAGATGATATCATGTGACGTAGACAAATCTGCAGTCGGCTCACGGAGTATCAGGGTTTGCAAATTGAAGTAGCAAAGGCAAATAGTAGGTAGACCTCCCACTAGGTAGACCGACGACATTGTCGGAGTAACAGAATAGCAGGTTGTCGTACAATGTGGCGGTCTATGGGGGAGGCCTTCGTTCAGCAGTGGACGTCTCCGGGCTGATGACGATGATGATTTTTGTTTTGCGTTCCTTTTCCTCGAATTTCGTTCCTTTTTAGACATCCTGGCGTTCTAAATCTGCAATCAGTACTGGCAACACTGGCTCGTGCGTGAGCGTAGTGGTATTTTTATTTTGCTGGTTTTGCAGTGAAACTTCTTGGTTGACTTTAATTATTATTTGAATAAGCTGTAAAAAATAAAACGTTCCTAATGACTACGGATTGGGTAGAGTGTGCTTGATTTGAATTTGAACTTTTGCAACTGTGTATTAAAATTGCCCTTTGCCCTGCATCATCAATCATCATGGTTGTCTTGTCTTGACTGATCTTCAGTTCTTGAACCTTCATCGCCATTATCTAAAAGCCCAGTTACTATACACCAACGTGCCACATCTTTTGGAATCTATACTAACATTTGTACCGTTGGTGGGGGTACAACAATACAAACAATATGGCCGATACCGATGCTGTAAGTGAAAATGACACTGTAAAATTCAAGCTTAATAAAAGGAAGAATCTTCGCCAGCGAGTCAAGGATGACGAAGATTCCGACGATGAGCAGCACATATTAGCAAAGCTACAAGAAACTAAGATCATTCAGAAGCTTCGAGAACGGCCGAATGGCGTGAGTGTTATCGCTTTGGCAACCGGACAAAAAACTACAATAGAAGAAGAAATTACATGCAAAGACCCTTACAAGGTGAAAGCTGGTGGTATGGTGAACATGCAAGCGTTAAAAAGCGGTAAAGTCAAACAAGTGGAAGATGCATACGATACTGGTATAGGAACTCAGTTCTCAGCTGAAACTAACAAACGGGATGAGGATGAAGAAATGATGAAATATATTGAAGAACAGCTAGCGAAACGAAAAGGTTAGTATTTTTATTTATTTATATAGCTTGCATGGATGGCTTGTTTTCTATGGGTCAGATTATTGGGCCACCAAAGATAAGAATGAAAGAGATTTTGCCTAGGTAAGATACAAGTGCAGTGTCAGATATTCTGCCACCAAGAGAGAGAAAGATCTTATTCCCCCCTGCCCATTCTTCTATCAGGCGAACCCTTGAAAAAGCAACAACCGTTTCATGTTTGATATCCCTAAAACTCGTATGAAACGGTTTGAATCCTCTTTCTTTATTCGAACTGCTAAACAGTGGAATGCTTTGCACGAGTGGGTCTTTCCCGATGGATACAATCTGGGGGTTTTCAAGTCACAAGTGAATCATCTTCAAGTCACAAGTGAATCATCTTCAAGTCACAAGTGAATCATCTTCTATCTACAGTTGAGTACAGTAGACTGTATCTTCGCTTAACATCATAATCCTTGACTAAATCCTAACATAAATAAAAAATTTACGTTGTTAACTTAATGTGGATGCATTTCTATGATTATTTACGGCATATTTACCATGGTTATGCACTGTCTCTCCAGGAACATGGTGCATGCAACTGCACCGAAATATTGGGAGCTCATTTCACAACATAATCATGGTAAATATCCTGTAAATAATCATAAAAATGTAATGAACAAATTTAATGTGGATGGTCTAGTAAAATAATGGCGCTAGAATCATTTTTATTTTACTTGATAGATAGCAATTAAATTTGATGTAGGCAGGTAGATCTTAAAGATGTGATTGCACATTAACTTGTTCTTTATGTTTCTATAATTCTAATCTTTCATCTAAATGTTTTCTACTTTTGTTACAGAGGGCCACAACAATGAAATGCAAGAATCTGAGCACAATGATTCACTCAAGTATTTGTCGCCTGAGGAAGCAGCTTTGCTCTCACTTCCTGAGCATTTAAGGATCTCCTCTACAAACAGATCTGAAGAAATGTTGTCAAATCAAATGCTCAGTGGCATCCCTGAAGTTGACTTGGGCATTGATGCTAAAATCAAAAATATTGAAGCAACCGAGGAAGCCAAAATGAAGCTGTTATGGGAGAGGCATAATAAAAAAGATGGCCCTTCTCAATTTGTTCCTACAAACATGGCAGTCAATTTTGTCCAACACAATCGGTTTAATATTGACGCAGACAATTCTAAAAAGAGAAAAGTAGAAAAGCCTGTAGCAAAAACAGAGACAAGCGCAATAGATGATAGTGTTGATAAAATAGTAAAGAAAGCGAAAGGGGAACGGGCAACAGATGACTTCCATTATGAGAGGTTTAAAAAGCAATTCCGGCGATACTAAGTGGTCTCAAGTCACTCAACCTAGTTTTTTAGCAGTATTATGATTTGGAACAGAGTGCATTGAATATGAACTCTTGTCTTTTAGAAATGGCTGGTTAAAAAATAAGGCGGCTTATTTTAGTCTTGCAGACTACTCTCAAATAAGGTGATCTAAACACATATTGTGCAAATTTTTGTTCATCATTGATTTTGACATGAGGTTCAGCCTCATAATTGTCAGGCTTGTTATTTCAAACTTGTTATAAATAAGATTAAAATCTAATTGACAACTACCTTTATTAACAGTTCTTAACCTATTTATATTATACACAAACAAAACAGTATTCTAACGGTACATCAAGCTCCATTAAGGGAATAACGGCATCCTGTGTCCGCCGGGTCCGCCGGGACCGGGAATGGCGAGGCCATAGCTCGCGGTCAGAGTTCTCGTTGCTTGCTCTGCTCGTTGTTTAAACAAATTGATTCCTGTAGCTAACGGAACGTTTGTATGAGATAATGCAAAAAATTTAGTATTTTTGTGATAAATCTATTTCAGTCCTTGTAGTATTCAATACTCGTTTTGGCATCTCAAGATATAAGAATTGAAGACAATTACATTGTGCATGGGTATGTCCTTAAACTGCAACCAGACCCACTGGAGGACGGGCAGCAGCGTCCTTTTGGTTAACGGTGGTGACCATTCTGCGATTCCCAAGCCGCCTGCCAAGCGTGGGGATTATGGCAACACCCCTCTATAAAGGGGGAGGCCTTCGTCCAGCAGTGGACGTTTTATGGCTGACGACGACATTGTGCATACTCGATTCTAACCAGCCGGCTTAGCACACAAGCCATGGATGATGCCTATCCACTCTTACCCTCGGAAAACGTGACTGACGTATCCATATAGCATTGTTATGTTTCCTCACGGAGTAAAGACAATTTTTCCCTGCTGCATTCTAGGATGGCTGGATTTCTTTTGTTGCTGCGAACTTGATATAGAACTTGGAATGTTTGTCTTATTTTATTTCAATGAAAACGCCAGCGGTTTTTTGTTCACATCGATGACAATTTATTTTCGGTTACAAACTAAATGAAAGACTAACGTGAATGAATGCAATACCACAGACGTAGAAGTGTTCTGACATAAGATGCTTGACGTCTAGGAGACCTAAAGGCCTTAAAAAAAAAAAGTTACGGAAAGCAAAAAAGATAAACAATTATGTTTTTTAAGTGGTTTAAAAGTAACGCCAAATATTCATAAGATTTGATATCTTATAAATCTTTGGCGTGGTTACTCATCTAATGTGATGAGTAAAAAAGTATTTTTAAATGTTATATACTATAAAAACAGTCGAATATTCAATTGTAGGGATATTCAGTTTTATTTTACATCATTATTGTCATCGCACGTATACTCGACTAACCACACTTGAATGCTCAAGTAGGAAGTCATCATATTTATTTTATTTATTAAGGCATAACATGGCCACGCGATCGCAGAAAGTACGAAGTCCTATTCGCATAGTGATGCCTTTCTTCAATCTGTCATTGAAGAGAACCATTGGCCTAAGGTAGGCGGTGTACTTCCTTTCTTGTACACTGTTCGCTGTCTCATATCTCTTAGGATTTCAAGTTCGTGATTCAGCAGTTTATCAATAGTAAACGTCATTCTTATACTCAGGTAGCCATCTCGCAACGGCTGGAGCATGTTCCGATTTTGTTGTGAGAGAGGTCCACAGAATGCTGAACTCGTGAATGTAGCGCTGCACTGATTTCGTTGAAAAGCTCTTTGCTACAGGACATAATATTGTTTCGGTTTGATCTCTCCTCTTCAAGGTGACAGTGCAATAAGGGCTTACATTTGGCCTGATGAATTTCACTCTATTATTGCGAGCAATTCCGTTTATCGTCGTGATTACAGATATCTCTTGTCTAGGACCTCTTACATGAAAGGTTGCAAGACCGAATGTACAACGGTCTGTTAACTCGTAGAACTCCTCTTGTCCATGGTCTGTTAACATGGACAAGAGGAGTTTTTTGAGTTCTTTTGTCCACGTTTGTTAAGGGTTACAAACGAGGTGGCGCTATCACCCTCCCCTGCGTGACCGCAGGAGTAGGGCGTCGCATTGTCAGTCTTACCGGCGCGCTCCTATCATCACTGAAGGGCAGCATTGTATGTTCCAAATTCCTCACTTGGAAGGGGAAGAAAAGCTCTCCACACAGACTACTCTTCTTGGAACAGTGTTGATCGACATTTTTAAACTTTCATACATTTTTCTTCCTAGGTGTGTAATCTACTATTATCAACCGCGTGACTATTAAAAAAGGAATATTTTGCACATTTGCTTGTTTGTTGCTCGTTTTATTTGTTTTGGTCTATTTTTGTGTAAATATAACGCCATAAAGATAATGTACAGTAGGATGGAACACTTTTGAATGAAAAAAAATAATTTTTTGCATTTTATATTGGAATGTACCTGGGAAAAGTTGCCTAACATTACATGTAAATAACATGCCTTATTTTGGAAGTTCTAGTTCGACAGCTTGAGCTTGAAAAAACTTGAAATAAAAAATTATGCTTTGTAGACGTTAGTAAACAAAATTTTATTAGAAAAATATAATAAATAATATTTAATAATAAATTAAACTAAATACCTATCCTATCATAAAAACTACTAATAACTATCCAAACCTATAAACTACAGGTAAAAAACTGCATTAAGGTCACTGTCTTCGGGTAATAAAATAATATGTAAATTATGTATGATGTATGTTTTGACTGTAAAGATAGTAACAAAACATTATTTCAATTGATAGGACCAGTTATTTTATAAATAAATACAGGAAAAACACATTTTTATAGTATGGCGGCCTCGTTCGCCACATAAATACTTCTTAGAGATGTTTTTAGTTTTTATATATTTTTGATGTTCTTTTATTTCTTTTCAAAAATGACTTCTTATTACGTTACTTACTCTATGGGACTTCTCTTGAATATTTTTTACGCACCGCACCTCTTCTGATATTTTGTTGTAAATTATTTGATTAAACATCTTCTACACTCTGTTTGCTGTGACGAGTGGCGAGATATATGCTTCATAAACGTTATGCGTCAGCATTAACCGGACCATATGATCCTGAAGGCACGACAGGGCCTTGAGGAATAGCCAATTCAGGTAAATTTAATCTGAGGTCTATTCCGGTTTGAGTCAGCACATTACTTGCATGTGATATGTAGTCTGTGATTGATTTAGGCAGGCACTGATACTCTGGAAGTACTTCTCTAAAGTCAGTCCTCGAACCGAGGATTTGCTGGCCATTCTGGTGAGCTTGCTCTGCTACTTGTAGGTTTAAATGATTACATGGGACGTGTGTGAACATTGATAGTGGTAGTCTCTCTGCTAATCGAGGATCTATACCACGCATTTTTTCGTAAGTCTCTTCGACTACGGGAATGAAGCCTCCGAAGTCAAAATTTTGAACGTGGACGTCCTGCAATGGAACTAGGGTCAAATGAGGCCCTACATCATATAAAAGTTCGTCTCTAGGTGGTGTCTCTGTTGTTGACGGTTGAAGTTTTGATGAATTAATCTTCTCATTTTTCTTTTCTTCAATCTTTTTCTTGAAAGTTTGCGAGCGATTATTTGATTTTCGTGCTGGTTGCACTCGCTCTTCGTTGAAGGCTGGAGGCTGGTAAGACCAATCTCGAAGCTCTTCGCGGGTATTGGCATGCTCATAGCCTCTACGCGCATCCCTTAATCCACGGCGGTTACCACCGGATTGATTTTGGGCTTGTTGGGGTTGGCGTCTGCCATCAAAAGAATTGAACATCGCGTTATTTTTGCGGAATTAGTACAAAAACGAGTTTTAAATGGATGCCATTGGCACCTTAATAGCAAAAGTTTTTTTCGGTTCAAACTTTGGCATGAGTTTTCGAGATGCTAATTTAGTTTAGACTTTATAATTCCCTCTCTTCTTATCTTGCCCCACATGCTTAGAGCTGCTTCTATAACAAGATTTACCGATCTTTCTACTGCCTAGGTGAGGCAAGACAGTCTACTGACAGACTGTAATAAACATTTTTTCATTTTCATCTTTTCTTTTCAATAAACTACAAAATAGCATCTCCTCCATTTATAATTAAATTTTGTAACTGCTCATCGGATATACTCATCATTGTTGGGGGTTCATATATATTTTGTTGTCAGTCAATCAATTCTATGTAAGAACTTGCATTTAAGTTCAATTTTAGTTTAGTTTAGCACCTATAACGTTCGAGGAACAGAATTTTTATTATCTTGACGAGCCTTTGAAATGCGTCTGGTGGCGAGTTCTCTGATGTGCTTTATGTGAATCTGTTATCATACTCAACAACAAGTTTTCTGGATGAGCAAAGTAGCTGTTTCGAATTATAACAGCATCCACTATCGCTAGCAATTCGTCGGATAAATATCTAGTGCTGGTATTAGCTTTCGTAGATGCTTTGAACTCTCTTTGCAGGATGAATGTGTCTTGATAGCAAACCAGACAGGCCCATTAGTTTTTGCAACAAATGTTGCTAAAGGCACAAGATTTTTTGTGGATTTTCCGTAGAAATATACAAACGCAATATGCGATTAGCTCTTATCAACCAGCAGGCATGGGATAGCTTTCCTAGGCTTTGTGTGATAAATCAGGAGAGCAGTATCTATTTATGACAGCAGTACTAATTGTTTATAAATATTTCTGGTCTGTACTGATATCTGTTGATATTGGTGGAGGTAGTTCACCTTCTATTTTCCCAAAGTGGGCCAACGGCAGCGTCTCGCATGTCTCTAATGCTTTTCCTATTTGACCTAGCTGCAAATGATTTAAGGTCCTGCAGTAGGGCTATCCGAATAGGTAAATATATGTCTCAATGGCATTTCATTGGTATGTAAGAGACAAATTATCTATCCATTGCAATGGTCGAGATAGTCTATTATATAAAAGACGAATCACGCCACTTTTCCTGTATTTGTGTTTATGCTATCACCATCATTAATCTTTCTGGTAATATCTTTTCAGTTGTAAACAAACTGTGGATAGCTCTTTCAATATTTTTTGCAATGCCAGACGCTGTAACCACATACCCAACATAAATAGAACCTGGCTCTTTTATAATCGAAATATCCTCTTGTACAATTACTCTAAACCTCATCGATCCTTTAAAAACTATTTTAGCTGTCTTGTCTTTCTTACCATCGAAATTTAATGCAGGGTCTTATTCTTCTTAGTTTCATTCTATCCACGACGTTAGTCGACTGCGCTTTAGATTTAGCATCAGAAGCAGAACACAGCACAGATGATACGATAGCCGTCGCAGACTGGTCTAATACTTCATATCTATCGCATAGAGTCATCAAACTATGGAGACTGGCATTCGTGAGCTTTATAGGCTTTTGAGCGACTGTACCTGCGGTGCCAAGACCATCTGCTGCTGACGAACAGGAAGGAAGGTCGACGTCAGAGCAAACCCCAGATTTATTTAGCCTATACGAAGTACAGGGAATTTCTTCGGTCTGTGTAAGCGCGCGTTTATATGACACGGGATGTTACAGCGTGTCGGCCGCGCGGCGTAAGTACGGTGACCGCGCGGTCAGGCCCGGTGGCCACGCCACTGCGAACCCGATTCAATTCCAGTTGATCTTGGTCTTTCTTAAAATTCACACGTGTTCGTTATGAGCTATTTGACTAAGAAGAATCAAATTATGATTGCATATTACTTGTACCGACAAAGCAAAAAGAAAGAAAAAAAGATATGTAGAAAATTTTGGATTCATCCTATTTTAGCACGGCGAGAAGAGTTTGGTGAATTTCATACGCTATACAACCAATTGCGAGAAGATGAAAAAGAATTCGCAGATTATTTCCGAATGGATGTAAAAACATTTGATAAACTACTCAACTTCATACATGATAAATTGAAGCACCAAAACACTAACATGCGGGACAGTATTACCCCCACAGAAAGATTAGCAGTGACATTGCGGTAAGTAAATAAATAGTAACAATTATTTGGTCAAGTGGTATTTATTAATCATTATATATATATATATATATAAATTTGTAAGGCAGACTATATATTTGTAAAATCTAAATCGTCGATACTTGAATTGAATGGACTGGCAAAATTATATTGCTCTCGACCTATGGTAGATTGGGACTCTTCAGAATAAGATGATTGTTGTGTTGCCGGACGTCCAGATCCAGCAGCAGTAGTGTAACCATACTGATAGGTGCTTTCGTATGATACATTTTCGCCTTCTCGACGATACATAGTCTCGGGTGGTGGAGTAAAGTAAGGCCTTTTCGAACCAGCATTCTGTAGCTGTTGGTTTTTAGCTTTTATATTTCTCACAATAGACATCACCTGGTACTGAAACTCAACAGTATCTTCGTCATTGAATCGTTCAACAGTTGGTAAAATTCCTTTAAAAAACGACATCATACGATTCTCTTCTTCTTTTTCAACAGAGTCCATAAACTTCATGAATTTTGCATCCACGTCACTCAATTCTTTATTTTTCGTATTTGGTTTACTTTTTCCTGGCTCAGAATTCTTACCATTTGAATCACTTTCACGGGGTTTATATATTTTATTTAAAAACAACATATTATCATAGTATGGGTACTTATGAACTTTTTTTGTTGCAGATCCAGATTTGTTTTCCCTCATCTTCTTTTCGCATTTCATCCACCCATCTCGCATATTTTCCCATTTCTGAATGACTTTTTTACCTGGAATTAAAAAATAATATTCACATAAAAAATATAGTAATTTTTAATTCGCCTGATTCCTCTTAATGTTTAATTATCAGGAAACATGTTAATTAATAATAATACTATTTGTACAATTAATTGCTTGTAATAAGTTCCTTAATATCATTTTATATATTTACAGGTACTTGGCAACAGGTCATACGTTTGCCGATTTAAGATACGCATTTAGAATTGGAAAAACAACATTATCGTTTATCATTAAAGAAGTGTGTAACTGTATATGGTCAGAACTAGTAAACATATATATGAAAATACCATCAGAAAATGAGTGTCTGAATATTGCTGAAGACTTTGCTGATATTGCAAATTTTCCCCACTGCCTAGGTGCTGTGGATGGGAAGCATATCAGAATAATTAAACCTACAAAATCTGGATCAATGTTCTTAAATTACAAACAGTTTTTTTCTATTGTATTAATGGCAGTCGTTGACACCAATTATAATTTTATATTTGTAGATATTGGTGCATATGGCAAGGACTGCGATTCAAATGTTTTTAAAGAAACTGTCTTTTGGAAGAGACTGCTGAACAATACACTTAACTTACCACAGCCTGCTCTGATTCCAGAGACTAATTTTCAATTACCGTACGTATTTGTCGCGGATGAAGCATTCGCGTTGCACAAAATTGTACTGAGACCATTTAGTGGTCGAGAACTCAATGAAACAATGTCAATATTTAATTATCGTCTTACTAGAGCAAGACGTTATGTGGAATGCGCTTTCGGCATAATGGCCAATAAATGGAGGATCCTCCATCGGCCTTCAAATGTATCTTTGGAGCTCACAGTCGACATGGTAAAAACCTGTTGTCTATTACAAAACTTCATACATAAAGAACAGGGCATAGGTAATTTAATTGTCGATTCAGGCTTTGAACTACAGACACTGTCACGATCAGAATATGCAGATCCTTTAATAGCAGACAATGTTCGTCAAAACTTTGCTGAATATTTTGTTTCCCCTCAGGGCAGTGTACCATGGCAAAACAAATATATATAGATACTCAAAATTATCAAATCGCTCGTTTATTGCAAGAGTATCTTAACTCAAATAATATTTTTTTGCGATTTATGATAATGAAGAATGTTCACAATTTTTTTAGCTCTCCTTAAACTCGGTCGAAAATAAAAAATATGGGTGAAAAAACTGAGGATACGTCGCGTATTTGCCGAGATATTTAATTTCAAAATAAATGCGCTATTATTTTTGTTTTTGTATAGATACAGGGACAATAGTTTTAAGCGAATTTGTACACCTAGTAACATTCTTCATTGCGATAAATATTGTTAAATTAATAAATTTGTGTTCAATAGTTTAATTACCAAATAAAAGATGGAAAACTTACCGTATGTGTTTTTTTCCCCAATTGGAAGGTCATTGAAATCTTCTTTTATAATTGAACATAGGTCATGCCAGGCTTTTAGTGTTTGACGTTTATCCTTATAGGATTCGCTCGTTTTATCCCAAAGGATAATTCTTTCTTCCACTAAAGAAATCAATGTCTCAGGATTGATACTCAGTTCATCCATCTTCGAAATCACGATGTCCGCGTGTCACGACCTCTCGCGCAAGTGACTGACGGACCAATGAAAGGAGAATGCGGGGACGCCGGCGCGGGGCGTACATCGAGAACATTCGAGTGATTCGAGCGAGACGGCCGCGCGGCCGCCGTGTGATCGAGGAGCGAACGCCGCGCGGCCGCCGCGCTGTTAGTTACTCAAAATTAATTTCAACTTTACGTCCTAGTTAATAAAACATAAATTTGCTATAGAATTTTTTCGCGTCGTCTAACTGCAGCCTAATTGAATTATATCTGATATCTGATTTTGCGAGCACATAATCTTCTATTCTGCAATTTTTTTTCTATTGAGTTTTTTATTACTATTATTTTTACGCCTAAGTATATTATGAAATATTTAATTGCAACAGTTAAATGGCTATATTTTTTTAATGTTTTTTTATTATAAGAAACATTTTAATAAATTCTGTACTATTTAGTATAGATTAGTAGGTAGTATTTGTAGGCCATAGAAAATAGCCCTTAAAACGTAATTTTAGTAAATTTCCGTTTTTAAATAAAAACACAGTTTGGGAATTTATTAAAAAAAAAATAACATTGTCCAAATTTAATCGAGCGCTAAAATTGCCTATGACGGCTCGGCAGGAGTTCTCCGTGATGGCTGCCATTTCGTGACGGATATTTCCTTTTAATTGTGCCAAGGAAGTCGGTTTGTTGGCGTAAACTTTGGATTTGACATAACCCCACAGGAAAAGTGAAAGTCGGGACTGCGTGGAGGCCAACTTATGTCACATCTCCTGGAGATCAGTTTGCCAGGATACATTTCACGAACTCTTGGCAGAGACCTGTTTGGACGTGTGTGAAGTTGCTCCGTCCTACTGGAACCATGTTCTTTGGTTATAACCAGGAAAGTTTTACAGCTCGGGCACGAAGAAGTCGTCTAACATCTCCACATAACGCTCTGAATTCACTAACTGTGCGTCCCCATACACCTTCAAAAAAGTAAAGGCCGATAATTTCACGCGCCATACGGTGGACTTTAGGCGAATGTTTAGGGGTATTTGATGTTTTTGTTTTGGATTGGTTGCACTCCAGTAGCGGCAATTTTGCTTATTAACATGTCCATTAAGATGAAAATGGGCTTCATCCGAAAACAAGATGTTGGTAAACTTTGGAAAGCGCTCAATCATTTGGTTTACGAAGTCAAGCCTCTGACCAGCATCCTGAGGCTTTAATTCTTGCACCAACTGAATTTTGTACGGGTGCAGTTTTAAATCTTTTTGCAAAATGCGGCATAATGACGATCTGTACACGTTTAAGGCAGCACGCTTCCTAAATGAAAAGTTCGGATCGTCCCGAATAGACTGGGTGAAACTGTCTACGTTTTCGACCGTTCTCGAAGGATCTTGGACGCCCCCATTTTGGTTTTTCCAGTGTTGACCCCATCTCTTCAAACTTCTCGCCCATTTTGCAATGAGTCGAGTGCTTGGCGCATCATTCAAGTGACGAATATGTCGAATACTGCAGAATTTTCTACGCGCTACTATGTAATTCAAAGTGACTCTGCAATCAGTAGCTAAGTTGTCTGCCTTTTTCAGTTTATACAATGCTGCATAGTGGGCGTCTATGATGTGAGTTTCTTTCCCATATCGTTCTTTGATCGCTGCAACCGCTATTGAGTAGTTTCTATTTGTTGTTTCTAATCCTCTATCTCTACGGCATTAATGTTTAATAGACGACGTAGAAGCGCTACAGCGCTACAAAAATAAAAGTTAATAGAAGATAAATGGTAGAGCCCAGGCAGCACACAAGTCATATAACTGGCCAACAATTTAACCTTATGCAGGGGTAAGCTTTATTATATATGTATAAAAGCTGTGTGTATTGCCAAGTTCTGTATTAAAGTTGTTTTTTGTTATGATAATGCTATTAGCTGAGTTAGTTCTGTAATTTGCCGATTTTATTTCTTAAAGCTGAATAGTCATCATAAATAGACCTGTTACTCAAGAGTTTGTGTAACCTTTTGTATAACACTGGTATAAGATTCTATTATCCAGCAGAGTACTGAATAATTGAGGTTCTGTTCTCTTTTAGCTGTATTACACACCACATCTTGACAGTTACACAGCTGCTGTATAAAGTAGGGTGAGGTTCCTGTTATGAAGCATATAGTTAGTTAACAGAATTTAAGGTAGCTGTTATAACTACTTTATGCCGCTTTAAGTACGAAATTACTGTCATGTGCAGCTAACTGGGGTAAAAGCAAAAGTAACAGATTCTTATGCAGAAGTTGGCTGAGTATTCACGAAAAGTAGCCTTTTTTTAAGCTAGCAGAACTATTTTGCAATATTTGTCAGCATTTATGCGGCTAGTAGTGTGACATTTCGATTTCGTGCGCGCGCTTTAGTGTGTTGTGTAAATATGCCGCCTATCAAAAAAAATGCTAAAAACATCTCCAATTCATGGAAAAATAGAAAAAGAACAGGAGGCATACGAAGAAAGTGGTTGCGCGAGTATGAAAATATAAAAAAATCTATTTGTGCTAATCCACAAACGACTGAAGGAAGTTCTTCCAGTTCATCTGATCCAAGTGCGAACACAATCCATAGAAACGGGTTCCGTAATAAATAATTATGAATCTACATTGTGTGAAGATTATGAATCAATTCAGAGGTCTGAAGATAGTGATGCGAGTTCCAATAATTTTGAAACAAGTGAAACGGAATATGAAAAAAAATTAATATTTCGTAATAACTTAAAACAATGGGCCATAAATAAAAACATTTCTCTAGAAGCCTTAAGGGAATTATTATCTGTCGTCAATCACAGATTGCCAGGAGTTTTGCCAGTAGACCCGAGAACATTATTACAGACTAAGAGAAATGTCGTAATAAAAAAAATTGAAGGTGGAGAATACTGGCACAAAGGACTTATTGAACCTTTAAAAGATATAATAAATTTTGTATGGCTGGAAATCCCTGAATCTATACAATTAAATTTGAATTTTGATGGCTTACCTATTTTCAACAGTTCGAAAAAAGAATTTTGGCCAATTCTTTGCAATATCTGCGAAAAACCAGAAATAGAGCCTCTTGTAGTTGGAATTTATTATGGATCAGGAAAACCAAAGAACCTTAGTCAGTATTTAGAAGATTTTGTCGCAGAAACTCAAAGTCTTCTTGAAAATGGAATTCCTATAGTTAGAGAAGGCAAAGAAAATATTATAGTCAATGTAAGAATAAGGTGCTTCATCTGTGACTCTCCGGCTAGAGCATTTATAAAAGGTAAATGATGACTAAACTTGTTACCTACATTACAGACGTCATGCAAAAACTTTTTAGGGTTTTGGTAGCGGTAGGGTAGGGGTAGGGTAGGGGTGGGTTAGGGGTAGGATAGGGGTAGGGTACGTTACACGACATTCATTGACTGGGGGTACGAAGTTCGCCGGGTCAGCTAGTTAATTTATATATAAAAGAGGTCTTGCAGATCCTTACTACAATAAACTACAATCCTTTATTACCAGCCCTGCGTGAACCTCCGGGAGCACGCAGCACAGCGCTGAGCGTACCCCTATTGCCGAACAACGACTGTTATGTTTTATTTTTAGTGTTTTCCTCGTGTTTTTTGGCAATAAATATATTCTTATTCTTATTCTTATTGAAAACATTTTACATTTTCAGGTGTTTGCAACTTCAACTCTAAGCATGGATGTTTAAAATGTACGACTGAAGGAGAATACTCGCATCAGTATCATACTGTCGTTTTTCCAAACTCAAGATGTCCTAAAAGAACAAATGAAGAATTCAGAAATAAGAAATATAGAGATCATCTAAAATCTGATACACCCCTTTTAAAATTACCCATAGATATGATCGAAGATTTTCCTATTTCCGATTCATTACATCTGATTGACTTAGGAGTCATGAAACGATTACTCGTGGGATGGCGTGATGGAAATTTTAAGAATCTTACTACAAAATGGCGAGCTGACGATGTGCTGAAAGTAACACAGTTTTTACTCACCTGTAAACTACCCTCCGAAATTCATAGATCTATGAGAGGTCTAGATGAGCTTCATCATTGGAAAGCATCTGAATTCCGGTCATTTTTCTATTATTTGAGTATTGTTATTCTGCCTGACTTTATGTCGAAAGGACCCTATGAACATTTTTTGACTCTTTTCTGTGGGGTAACAATTTCCTCTAGCCTAAAGTACAGCTCAATATTGGACCTTTCTCACGAATTATTATTATATTTTGTAGAAAACTTTAAAACATATTATGGTAACTACATTACTAGCAACATTCATAATCTGGTACATATTACTGATGAAGTAAATAAATAAAATTCGGATTAAATAATAAATTTAGTAAATTCGGCCCACTTAACACCTTTAATTCTTACCCTTTTGAGAACAAACTGTACTGCATTAAAAAAATGCTTAGAGCTGGCAACAAGCCATTATCACAAATAGCTAAAAGGCTTACAGAGAGTGATTGGAATGTTCAATCTAAATTAAGTAAAGCGAAAAATGAAACTAACCAATATCCTGTCATAAAAACAAATAGTAAAAATAGAAAAATAATAGATTTTGGTAAGTTCGTAATTTCTAACAAAAGACAGGATAAGTATTTTATGACTACAGAAGAAGAAATTATAGAAGTGGCAGAAATAACCGATGAACATATCAAAGGGTACAGAATTGAAAATGTATCTGACATCTTCGATTATTATTAAGTCTTCATATCTTAATATGTTTAAAACAGGTGTACAAAATGGAAACCGTACAACAGAAATCATAAGTTTCAATAACATTAGCTATAAGTTTGTAGTAACTACAAACAAAAATGAGCTTTATTTCATTCCTCTATTACATACATTAACAATTTAAACTGTATAGACCGTATTCCAATTGCTATGTATTTACTTGGGCACGCTGCTGTTTAGTAACTAAGAACAGTAGGAAGGAAGGAAAGGAATGAAAACCAAGGAAGGAATACTTATCTTGATCTCATGCTATTTATAAAAAGTGTTGGATATTTGACTAAATGTGTAATATTAATGTGAATTGTAATAAAACAATTATTTAAGTCAATCAGTCTTCCTTTTATTTTCAGTACAAAAATCACTTGAGAATACTTAATTGTCCGATACATCACTACCTATTAAACGATTACACTTAACAAAGTACGAAAAAAAAGCAAGTTATAAATCTGATTATTGAGTAAACGCAAGTGTTTTACTCGGGATTCTGTTTGAAAGAACACTTAATAAAATTCTAGTTATAAAAATCTAAATTGTCGTAAAGAAATCAACAAAATAGAATTAAACGTATAGCGTTACATCGTCATAAAAAAATCAACAAAATATAATTCAACGTATAGCGTTACATCGTAATAAAAAAATTGAAAAAATAGAAGTAAACGTATAGCGTTACGCATTAGGAACGAAATACTTTCATATGGAAACATCTTCTTTCCTTACAAATACTAAAAAGTTATAAAAATAATAAAAATAACAAGACCTCTATTCATTCTCTTCAATTATAGCTTCGTTTTCATTACTTGGATTATTTTCTTCATCATTGTTTTTATTATTAATGCCATTATTATTAGTATTTTCGTCGTTGGGATTATCGTTACCGTCATTATCATTTATATTAACTTCACCATCATTTTGTATATTTCCTTCACCATCATTATTAGTATTGTTTTCACTGTCATTATTAGTATTACCTTCATCATGATTATTCATAACATCTTCGTCGTCATGATTATTAGCTGCACTTCTTTGATTCTGAGGCTTACGTTGGACTCTTTTGTCGAATTTCTTTCTTTTCTTGCTGGACTGACGAATGTTCTTGGATGTTTTCCTTTTCAAAGCATTTCGCAATATGTTTTTGAAAAACTCTTCATTATCTTGCACTGTGTACGTGTTGTCCCAATAATAGACCATTTGGAAAAAGAATTTTAATACGTTTTTATATTTTTTGAAGCCTATTTTAAGATCATCTCCACGACTTCCTCCAGTCCAGGAACACTGGCAAAGGAAGTCTTTGGTAAAAATTGAATCTAAAAGTCTATAAGCACAGTTAGAGCCTGATCCTGGTGCCACAGAACATAATATTGCATACTTTTCTAAGTATGTTTTAAGTATTTTAGGGCATGATAGTTCTTTGTCGAGTTTTTCCAAGCTTTCGATGTTATCGACAACTTCCATACACATCCTTTTAGTTTCTGCTCCTTTGGCTTGTGCTAAAGTTGTTATTGTAATATTTTCTGTGCTTTGTTCTTGTATTTCTTGTAACTGAACCGACATTTCCCCAAGCTTTTTCATTATTTTATTTTGGTTGTCTAAAATTGCAGTTTGTATCTCGTATAAATTATTAATTTGGTTTGTCATATTTTGATCATTTGTATAATAATGTACTTCTTGAGGTGTATTTTCTTGCTCTCCGGTGGATACTGTATAAAATGTTTCATCGATAATATAGGAGGGCTGCTGGTTGGTTTGAATTGACGTTTCTGGAAATATTTGTATGGTTGGATCTGCTTGTGAGAATGGACTTGCTTGTATGGTTGGACCTGCTTGTGTGATAGGACCTGCTTGTGTGAATGGACGTGCTTGTATGGTTGGACCTGCTTGTATAGTTTGACTTGCTTGTATGGTTGGACCTGCTTGTGTGATTGGACCTGCTTGTATAGCTTGACTTGTTGGTATGGTTGGACCTGCTTGTGTGGTTGAAGTTGGTTGTTTCATTCTTTTGTTTGGGTTCCCAGGTTTAATCTGCAACAATGCATAAAAACCTTTTCGAATTATCCTAGAAAAATCAACTGTAAAGCTGTAAACACACGATAGTATCAAACTGATCAAACGCAGTGTCGTCCTTCCAAAAATGACAGTGTTTGGGGAATTTTACGGAACTGAAGCGAGCCACGGATTTTTCTTTCTTTCCTTCCATTTGCCTCAGTTCGGCAGTTGCAGAGTTGCAGCGATGGCGTCTGCACGTGCAAATACAATATAATTTCGAGAATAATATCGCGAATGCGAATTTTTGAGGCTAATTAACACTTAATATTATAAAAATAAACATTACATTATAATTTATTTTTTAAAGTACTTAGCGGCGCGGCGCGCGCTAGCAGAGGCCGCTTAGAACAAATCGCCATTTTTGGGACGCACACATAGACGCTACATTTACAGGCAATCTGGGACAGTCTCGGACAGAGCTCGGTCGCGAGCATCGCAAGTGCTCGTGCGTTCATCACGACATTCACGCGGCACATACTTACCCACCTTTTAGCAAAAAGAATAAGATATATTATTACAGTTACAATGTATTTGGTTGTTTAAATACAACAAAATTATTACATACCTATTACATACCTATTCAACTTATCGTTCGCTGATAAAACGCCAGTATTTAGGTACTACGGGTTAGGTTTAGGTAGGCATATTCTTTGTTGGCGTTCGCCGCCCGCGCCGCCGCCGCGCGCCGCGCGGGTCATGCGTACCTACCTACCAACCTATTCTATTTACGTATTACGCTGGTAATTTTTTTATCTAGACGCACGGCATGTATGTATGTTTGTAAACTAATACTACCTACCTCCTTTTCAAAATTCAAAATCAATACGGAAGCAAGCACCCCAGTGAGTCAGCAAGTATAGGTATGTATTTTCAAGAATTGCGGGAGCGGACATTCTGTAACTTCTTTATTTTGTGGTCGCGTGTCGCATCGATCGAGAAATGAAGAGAAAGTCACTGTGTGGGGAAATCGCTCTGTCGTCATCCATTTGGAAGGACATCAGAAGACTGATCAGTTAAAACTGCCCGTGTGTGGCGAGCATTCATTATTTAAAAACAAATAATTCAGATAATTGCTTATAACCAGTTGCGTAAACCATGGGAAACGCGACTGCCAGCTCGATACAACCTCAATTTTTTTACTTGAACTACCAAAATGATGTAAAAAACGACAATGGATATGGACATAGAGATTTAAATAAATAGGTAGGTAGGTATTAATTTACCATTATTCGTTGAGCTGCAGCATTCAAATTTAGAACTTTTTGAGGAGGAGTAGTACGTTTGTAGGATCGTTCACCGTCATCGGTATCGTCCGTGTCTGTTTTGTCTAACATTTTTGATAATTCATCCTCTGCTTCTTCGTATGTACTATAGTTTCTTCTTTTCACTACACAATTATAGGTCAACCAATCTGTCTGGGGCTGGGTACTATCATTTTTTGATAGTATATCACCGTACATCTTAGGCCAACGCAATATTCCTTTGACTTCCCATGTTTCGGGCACAGTACATAGTTCTACCTTGCCTTTTCGACGAGTCGACACAATTTTAAACGGCATGTTCCCTGAAAAATATCAATAACTTAATTAGTACGTACTTACCTTAAGTAGGCACATCTGGCCACTTGAAATAACCTAAATGTTTTTTGCAAGGCACAACTTACATCTATCTACATTAGTAGCGCAGCGGCTCAAACTACCTATCCTATGTCTGCCACTTATCAACTTTTTAACCCGATGTCTCTTCTTTCTGACTTATTAATGCGACAACTATCTGCTATACTCCACAAACGGCCGTACGCATGCACTCTGATGGCAGACTGACTGACTATCTATACTGTGTTTTACGGCGGAGCGAGTGGGGAGGCGGGTGGGTTAATACACTATGCCGCGCGCCCGCACCGACCGAACCGAGGAGAGTACCTAAACACTACAGAGGTGTAGTAAGTAGTTAAAACCTACTATACTTACTTATTTATTCTGTACTACATTAATTACGTTAAAATGGGAAGCGGACACCCGTTGGTAATGACATTTTAGCCTTTTGAACGAAATAACTTTCATATAACTTCATATATATAAAAAAATAAAAGATGCATCCCCTATTCATTTTTAATTTACTACAACTTCCTTTTACACACGGTAAAAATCTAACTTCATTTAGATGGTTTTATTGGGCCGGACAACCGATTTACACGAAATGAAATAATTACCGATTAACTAATAATAAATCTGAATATGATTAGAGCTAAAAAAAACAAATAACAAATAGGTCTATACTGTGGGTTTTCATTTATTTTATGACTGAATCCTAATTGTTTGATTTATATTACGAGTGAGTATGATTATAGAACAGTATACGAAAATATAATGGGGGCAGACCACTTTTAACCAGAGAACATCTGAATAAGTGGACACATAAGGTCTGTTATGCAGACATTAGACGAGGAGCCGCTGTGCAAGCAGACTTTATTCAGAATGAGCGTCGCCATAATGAATAACATATAACCTATTAAATCATGAGAAATGTTATACTCGAAAACTCAATTATGATAACGAAATCGGTATAATATTCTTGTAAAAAGTATTACAAGATTACTTTTGAACCCTCAAATGGTATAAGAACATGAAAAATATTTCACTCGTAAAAACAAACCAACGACGAAATGTTGTTTATTTCTCAAAAACCTGGCTTATCAGGTAGCGCGTAAAAATTTTGCACGAAATGTATATATGAATACACGGTAAAGTTGCATGCGCACCTACAATTAATTATTTCAAGCACAAATTAAGCGTATAAAATTATTTACTTACCGCTGACATTAAAATTTGGCCATCTATTTTCTGCTGCTGTCACTCACCAAAACAACGCGGCACTTTTAATTTATTTTTGTGTTCGATTATATGTGTCAACTTCAAATTTAATTTGAATAAATTCTTGATAAATGTTCTGAAATAAGCTTAAAGCTGTGTATCATCTGAATATCTGAGCTTTGAAGGACTAAGCATATAGTTCATTCATCATTCATTCATCTTCTGGATAACAGAGCTGTAATACTTGAATAAAAGAACAAAATGCTTTTATGCAGAAGATACTCAGCTTGTCGTACAATTATTCAAAACTTATTCATGTGTTATATTGCTATTACTCAGCTATTAGCGGTATAATTTTGTGCCCAAATTGCTTGAGTAACGTCTGAGTAAGCGCCAAATCAGCTAATTACGGTAGTCTTATTCAGCAATTCGTTTCTGTGACTGCTATTATAAAAAACCTACTCAGAAGGTTTGTGCTGGCTGGGAGCTAAATGCAACTCTATCTCTACGGTATTAATGTTTAATATTATTAGTTCCTTATTCTGGTAGGTTCTTCACATTTATTCGGGTTGGCTTTAGGATGAGTGGCCTGTGTGGGGAATACCCGAACGAAACAGAGGGAATTGTTGTTGTACCGTACTGTACATTACATCTGTTCGCACCTATGTGAATTCTGTTACTATCTCAAATCAACTTAAAAACTCTCGCAGTCCTTTTTCGTTTTGCTGTTGTTACGATCTTTTAGTGAAAGCTATACTTTACGAAAACTTTAAGTTTTAATTGAAAATGAGTGATAGTGACGATGGGCCACCTACACCGAAAAAAAAGGCAAAAAGTAAACACATAAAACAGAAGTACAGAAAGCAGTGGGAAAGTGATGAAACGTTTAAAAACTGGATTGCTCCTGTCAATGATGACCCTTACAAAGCAAAATGTACAATGTGCGATGTCAAACTTTCTTGCGAAATTTCGACTTTAAAACGTCATGTTTCAAACACCCAACACATACGAAAAACATCAGCGAGCTCTTCTACAAAAGAACTAAACACTTACTTTCTGAATAGACAAACGGATCACAATAGAAAAGTGATGGAAGCTGAAATAAAGCTTAGTGCATTTGTCGCAGAGCATAACATATCATTTATGGCCATGGACCATTTATCTGAGGTGCTAAAATCTTGTTTTCCCGACTCCAAAATTGCCGCCGAGATTGCCATAAAACGAAAAAAATGCACATTAACGGTAAAAAATGTTATTGGTGAATTCCAAAAAGATTATTTACAAAATATTATTAAAACTAATAAATTCAGCATATTGGTAGACGAATCCACCGATATCTTGTAATGAAATGCAGTTTTTAAAATAAAAGATAGAATAGGTTATATGAATTTTAATCTCTCTCTTGTTGTTAAAGATAATTTTCCTACAAAGATTTACAAATAAAATAGATGTGCTACCTAGTGATTTAAAGAATTTGCCTATACTGATAATTTCCTATATAGAAGTGGTAACCTTACGGATCCCTAATATTGAAAGTCAAAAGAAGAATATTTTATTAGAGAAATCTAGCCACCATGAAGACTCCCGCAGTAGAGATTGCTTGAAGCTTCCAGAAGCCGACACGTTCACTGGGGAGCTTTTGTACCAGAAGCAGACACAACCACGGGACACCATATTTACTTGTAATTCTCGCAACCAGAAGTAGGCACGACATAGGGCACCAGGGTTGCTCGGAATTTCAACTCCCCGAAGCAGGAATACGGGTCTTGGGGCAGAGTTCCCCAAGAACTGGAGCTGGCAACCGTCTAGGGAATCTGAAATAATTTGTGGTGAGAAAAGAAAAGGAACAATGAAGGGCCTAAGGTTTGCCTAGTAGGAGACCAAATCGGACCAACTCGTCCAAAATTAAGACTGGGTTAAATCCAATCACGATAACCCCTAGGGCATAAGTATACTTGATCTCAGTATTAGTTGTAGAATCAGAATCCAAAAACAGAATCCCCACCAGGGATGGAAGTCTCCCTTATATACGGATTTTGAAAGAATTCTAGAGCCATTTCTAAAATTCTCTGCAGCCTGAAATTTTGTTCACAGAGCGGAGAGGTCCTATTAATAATATAAAAGACCTTACCCAAAAATACTCCATGTAGTCGAGATTTCCAGGCAAACCTCTACTCACGAAACTACATGGAGACTACAGACGGTCAAATTTGACAACTGTCAAGATTGACAGCGCTTTGTTAACCTAATTTTAAACCAATATTCAAGCAAAACCAATAAGTTATTTCACAATCTAACTACACCAGAAGAATCACAAAAATTCGCTCTCCGATCGATGTAAGTTTCATGCAGATCGAAGAGGTACCAGGAAAATTTATTATTTCCAAAATTAATCCGAAAGCGTCGATCCCGGCACTAGAAGAGCATGAAAGATTCAGCATACGGACCCAAAGAACGCCCGTATGCCGACAAACCAGGAAAACATTGGTTCCTAGCAGGAGAAATCGTGTGAACACGAAAGAAAGAAAATTATAACAGCTTGCCCTAAACATACAAGGTAAAAGAAGGCACCTAACTTTCTACAAGGGCCTATTCTAAGACGAACATCATGCCTCAAAAACGAGATGTGAGAAACATTATCCAAAGAAAGAAAAGTAATACATAAAAGTGTGTTATTCAAGCATGTTCAGCTATTAGGAAGCTAAACACAGGAATTACCTATAAAATAGTAAGTCAATAGGTACCCGTAGGGAAGCATATCCTTACATTTCCCCAAAAACCCCGGTAAAAAAATTAAAATATCTAAGTATTTTAAAAATTTTTTTTAAACCGCTTTTGAGAAGTTAGGCACGCAACGATAAAGCGAGAAAACCGAAGAGAAAATCCTAAATTAAGTTACTAAGATAATCAAAGAACCAATTGAATCACTAGTCAGAATAGTCAAAAGCATGTTTTTAGTTCATGCAAACAAGTTTTGGAAACGAACAATCGATATGACATGTTAATAGCACAATGTAGGCATTCTTCCATGAAAAACCTATCATTCATATAATTTAAAAATATTAATATATATTTACTATATTTTTCATACTTCCACACTCATACGGTACCCCAACAGGAAGGCTATAAAGTTAAAACTTTAACCCCCAATCATGCTAAAACCATTTTTGCATATTCCGATAGTCGATATCCATGACAATTTGTAAGATAAGATAAGATTACAAGTAAGTATTCAAGATAAGAAGATAAGCAGATAAGCAGGAATAATATAACCTAACACCTATCCTAATATTAACAATAATAATACAATTAATATCTACCACAAAATCTAAGTCTTAAGGTATAATTAATTTAACATTAATAAGAAAGGAAATTCATCCTTCATTATTTACAACTAATTAACTAATTATATTACAACTTAACAACATGTCCAAAGAGTAAAAATAAAAAAAAAATATAGTAAAGAGTAAAAATAATGAACATACAAAAACAGCTTCTTAAACATAGTAAAGAGTAAAAATAATCATAATCCTGCTTGGGTAAAGAAAACCCTTCATAAAAGATTGCAAAGTACCTAATTAGAAAAGTAACAGACTAAAAAGGAAAAGAACCAAACAAAATTTTTACTTGTGTAAGTATTTTTTTTGGAATTTAGAGAAAAGAAAGAGAGTAAAATTTGTGGGTTTTTTGTTGGGCGCCAAAAACTGTAATGAAATGCAGTTTTTAAAATAAAAGATAGAATAGGTTATATGAATTTTAATCTCTCTCTTGTTGTTAAAGATAATTTTCCTACAAAGATTTACAAATAAAATAGATGTGCTACCTAGTGATTTAAAGAATTTGCCTATACTACGGTACCCCAACAGGAAGAGCATGAAAGATTCAGCATACAAATTAATTCTAGAATTCTTTCAAAATCCGTATATAAGGGAGACTTCCATCCCTGGTGGGGATTCTGTTTTTTTCGATGAAATTAGATACTGCATTCATCCTACTACCTGCCGGACCTCTTGAGGTAAACCGGCTGTCGCGCAAAGGCGCGTACTCTTGATGTAACACTGGCGTGAACAACCCTTCCATTGTAAAGTTGTTATTACAGGTGGCAGCCCAACCACCTGGGCCCTGGCCCGCTTCTGTTAAGCAACAAAAGCCTCTTGCCATTTGAGCTCCAACAACAATTCTTCTCCTGTGAAAACATTCGATATTAGCTTGATTTGCGACGGATGACCCCTGAGCACCAAAGCTGTGAACGTTCACGGTCCTATCGGCCAATGGAATGTTGGCATCATTGGTTGGTCCAACGGCTTCGACGAATACTAAATTTACCGAAGTGACTCTCTTCTTAATCCTGTCGGTAGTATTTAGACCATTTGGGTTATTTTCCCTGGATATCTCTACCATTTTTACTCGGTCCTTCATTTCAGCAAGGACAGTATACACCCTAGTATGTAACAGGTGCGAGAAGCGGTATCTACCTTCAATGGTATCATCGCTGAGGAATTGAATTCCATTAAGACGTGCTTGAGCTCCATTGGTATGTTCGTCAATTGGCTCGAATCCCAATAAGTTCCTGTTAGGTATCAGGTTTCCAGCTATCTGATCTGGTGGCAATGGAGCGTAATCTTCATTGTTCTCCATTGATGCAATTACACGATTAGAAGTTACGAGTGGTGAAATGTAGCACTCATACGCATTGTGCGTTTGCGCATTGATTACGCCAAATGATCCGCTAGGCATTACTTCGATATTTTCTACCATTATGGGACCCTGCGGAATAGCTATTTGTGGTAGATTTAATTTTACTTCTTTTCCGTCCTGAGTGATCACTTCTGTGATATGTGACATGTAGTCTACAATAGACTGTGGTACTACCTGATAGTCAGGTAATATCTCTCGGACATCAGTCCGCTGGTTTAAAACATTTTGGCCGGATTTCCTTGCCACTTCTAAAATCTCCAAATTTAAATGGGTAGCCATTGCGTGAGTAAACATTGACAGCGGAAGCCGCTCATTTAATCTGGGATCAACGCCCCGCATCTTTTCATATGTTTGGTTGACGATGGGGATAAATCCCGAGAATTCAAAATTTTGGCTGTATAAGTCTATATCCGGTATGAGAGTTGAATGGGGACCGATATCATACAACGGTTCGTCCCTTGCTCCTTCGTCGGATGTCTTTGGAACAACAGTCTGAGGCTCTACCTTCTTTTCCTCTTTATTCTGCTTTCCTTTTCCCCTCCCCCGGAATGCCTGGGATCGTTGGGTAGGTGGTCTATTCAAATTATTCTCCCTCGTCTGATCATAGGGAGCTGGCTCGTAAGCCCAGTTGTTAATTTGTTGTCGATCATTAAAATGATCATAAGCACGCTGAGTGTCGCGGGCTGCTCGGCGGTTACCGCCGGTATGGCCTCTGCCACGTGGTGCACCACGAGTGTTTGAATTGTTCATCTCAATAAGGTATAATTCATGTCATAAAAAACGACATAGGGCACCAGGGTTGCTCGGAATTTCAACTCCCCGAAGCAGGAATACGGGTCTTGGGGCAGAGTTCCCCAAGAACTGGAGCTGGCAACCGTCTAGGGAATCTGAAATAATTTGTGGTGAGAAAAGAAAAGGAACAATGAAGGGCCTAAGGTTTGCCTAGTAGGAGACCAAATCGGACCAACTCGTCCAAAATTAAGACTGGGTTAAATCCAATCACGATAACCCCTAGGGCATAAGTATACTTGATCTCAGTATTAGTTGTAGAATCAGAATCCAAAAACAGAATCTCCACCAGGGATGGAAGTCTCCCTTATATACGGATTTTGAAAGAATTCTAGAGCCATTTCTAAAATTCTCTGCAGCCTGAAATTTTGTTCACTGAGCGGAGAGGTCCTATTTACATACACTATACAATGTGTCCGGACTTCGATGTCGGAGACTTTATGGGGTTAAAATACAATCAATTTCATCGACAAATCAGCCATCAAATATTTTTTATATCCAACTATTAAAAAATGGCAGCCCTTTAAAAACTTTTGTAGCCGAAGCACAGGTGCATGTGTTAATTTAACAATACCTACCCAAGTAGAAGTGTTAGAAACACAAAAGAGGTCTCATATGTTAGCTAACAAAGAAGCCAAAAAAAATAGATTTAATAACAAGACAAAAAACTTGATTAAAAGTTCAAAAAAAAAATAAAGCAAAAATATTTTTTTTCATTTATTGTGGTTTTTTTCAGATTTTTAACTATAAAAAAAAAACAATGTGCTAACCTATCCGTTTTTTATTTATTTTTATTAATACAGGATATTTGCCAAAAATGCACATTAAAATCTTAGCTCTAAGCTAGATAGTTTAGACGCTATGATAGTTTGAATGTGACTCTTCAAAGTGCTTGTAACCCGATATTAGATAGTTCAACACATTTCATTGGGTGAGACAAAATTCTTCAATAATTCAAAGAATTCAATCCTTAACAATAGCATTCTTTGTGCGTGCAGGTAAAAAAACGAAAGGGCCAATAGTGTGAGTAAGCAGAATAGGGGCTGCTTCCAGGTAAAAAGGGTGCAGTGTGCACTTGTGCAGGCGACCAGTCGTCCCTCGCTCTGCGTCGTGATAACACTCGTTTCACTCGTTTGCTGTTTTAAAACTACTTACTGTGCGTTACTGTTATTTGTTAAACTTTTATTACGTTTTTGTTTTGTTTTTGGACTAACTGTTGATTGTCGTGCATTACAATGGACGAGTACTCAAGCCAGCACATCGCTGACATCCATTTTGTGTATGGATTGTGTAACGGGAATGCAAATAGAGCTGTTACAGAATATGCACGCAGATTTCCCACTAGGCGAACACCGAATGCTCGCACTTTCATTAGAATTCATTTGCGACTTGCCGAAAATGGAATAAGAAGACGACTTACGAACGTACTCGTGTTTTGTCGCCCCAAGATGAGCAAGAAATATTGCGACTAATTTTACTCAAGACCCTAGCCTGAGCATCAGGCTCATAGCCTGTCGGCTAAATTTAACTAAATGGACGGTGTGGAGAGTTTTAAAAAGAGAAGGACTGCATCCTTACCATTTTCGTAGGGTACAAGAAATACTGGAACCTGACTATACAAGAAGAGAAGTTTTTTGTTCGTGGATTCTAAGAAAAACCCGATCTAATCCAAGTTTTTTAAAAATAATTATGTGGACCGTTGAGGCCACTTTCACAAGATCAGGGTATACGAACCACCGCAATGAACATCTGTGGCTTCAAGAAAATCCACATGCAATCCGACCAAGTTCTTTTCAGCACCAATTTTCGGTCAATGTTTGGGCAGGACTGATTAACGATGTCCTCGTTGGACCAATCATTTTACCAGAAACAATGAATGGTCCAAGGTTCCTGAATTTCCTGGAAACGGACTTTTTTGATGCTCTATTGGAGTTACCATTGGCCTACAGAAACAGAATGATTCTGCAACTGAATGGTGCTCCCGCACTTTTTGCACTACTTGTGCGAAATCATTTAAACGCGCAGTATTCGCCGTGGGTTGGGCGCGGTGGAACAATCGCATGGCCGCCACGCTCGCCAGATTTAACGCCCCTCGATTTTTTTCTGTGGGGCACAATGAAACAAAAAGTATACGTAAACGTGCCTAATACAAGAGAAGAGTTAATCGCAAACATCATTCGAACAGGGAATGAATTAAAAGAAGACAGGGCGATGATCCAGCGCTCTACGCAACATGTCGCAATAAGAGCAACAGCATGCCTGCAGAGGCGAGGAGGTCACTTCGAACAGTTTCTGTAACTTTTTTGCCAAATTAAATGCAATCCTATCAATAATTATTTTTTTATTTAATTTCTCAGGAAAAACATGCTTTTGAAGTGGCTATGTTTATAATGTCATAGCTCCTAAACTATCTAGCTTAGAGATAAGATTTTAATGTGCATTTTTGGCAAATATCCTGTATTAATAAAAATAAATAAAAAACGGATAGGTTAGCACATTGTTTTTTTTTATAGTTAAAAATCTGAAAAAAAACACAATAAATGAAAAAAAAAATTTTTGCTTCCGGGTCCCATACAAAAAAAAAATAGTCATACAAACTTGAAACGGTCATAACTCGACAACGGTTCGACCTAGGTAGGGGGTCCTCGAACTAAAGTCGGTCGTGACCTCGAGCTGAATCAAAGTCAAGATCAAACTCAAAGGCCAAAAGGCAAAGGTCAAAGGCCAATACTGTAATGCGAGGCCGAAGGCCGAGCTATAACGATGGCGAGGCCCTAGGCCGAGCCTCAAACTAGCGAGGCCGAAGGCCGAGCCTACGTCGTCGGCGAGGCCGTAGGCCGAGCCTCACACTGCGAGGCCGAAAGGCCGAGCAGTGTGAACGACGTACCTTTCGTCCCACCCAAAATCAATATAGCGTCATTCTAGCGAGGCCGCAGGCCGAGCCTCAACCAAGCGAGGCCGTAGGCCGAGCTAACGATGGCGAGGCCCTAGGCCGAGCCTCAAACTAGCGAGGCCGAAGGCCGAGCCTACGTCGTCGGCGAGGCCGCAGGCCGAGCCTCACACTGCGAGGCCGAAAGGCCGAGCAGTGTGAACGACGTACCTTTCATCCCACCCAAAGGCAATATATCGTCATTCTAGCGAGGCCTTCGGCCGAGCCTACGTGGCGAGGCCGTAGGCCGAGCCTCAAACTAGCGAGGCCGTAGGCCGAGCCTCACGCCGGCGAGGCCCTCGGCCGAGCCCCACACTGCGAGGCCGCAAGGCCGAGCAATGTGGACAAGGGCGTGCACTCACACGCGTCCAAGCGGAAAAGTCATCATTATCATCATCAGCCTCCACTATTCTAATGAATCACGAGACTCTACCCGGTTTACGACCGAATCACCATTTCCAGATGCGCTCATACTGCAATAGGGAGAGAGCGCCTCACGGATTTTTAAATCCATCATCATCTTTAGCCCGTATTCTAATGAATCTGATTTCTTTACCTCTTCCATACTTCCTATTCGTTTTTTAACTTTTTTTTTCAACTGAACATCAAGTGGCTACACGTGATTCCCACCCACGCGAAAAAAAACATCATTATCATCATCAGCCTCTATTATTCTAATGAATCACAAGACTTTACCTTTTTCACGACCGAACCACCATTCCCAGATGCGCTCATACTGCAATAGGGAGAGCGCCTCACGGATTTTTAAATCCATCATCATCTTGAGCCTATATCTTAATGAATCGGATTTCTTTACCTTTACCATAATTTCTCTTCGTTTTTTAACTTTTTTTCTCAACTGAACCTTAAGTGGGTCCATGCACTCCCCGCGGGCCGCTTGCGGCCCGCGCAGCCACGCGAAAAACTTATCATTATCATCATCAGCCTCTATTATTCTAATGAATAACGAGTCTTTACCCTTGTCACGACCGAATCACAATTTCCAGATGCGCTCATACTGCAATAGGGAGAGCGCCTCACGGATTTTTAAATCCATCATCATCTTTAGCCCGTATTCTTATGAATCTGATTTCTTTACCTTTTCCATACTTCCTATTCGTTTTTTAACTTTTTTTCTCAACTGAACATCAAGTGGCTACACGTGCTTCCCACCCACGCGAAAAAACTTATCATTATCAGCATCAGCCTCTATTATTCTAATGAATCACGAGACTTTACCCGCTTTACGACTGAACCACCATTTTCTTATGCGCGTATACTGCAATAGGGAGAGCGTCTCACGTATTTTAAAATTAATCATCATAATCAGTCCAATATACCACTGTATCGGATTTCTTTCCTTTTCCATATACCTCCCTCCGGCGTTTAACTTTTTTTTTTTCAACTGAACCTTAAGTGGCTACAAAAATTGTCATCATCATTCTCAATATTGTTTTTTTTTTCAATCGTTTATTTCTCTGGAACCGTTGGACATAGGTGGGGGTTTTTCGACATATGTCTTAGGGGACCTCGAGTTCTGTTCTTATTTATTTTTTTCAATCGCTTATATCTCTGGAAATGTTGGACATAAATAAATATAACCTATCCTATATATGGAGAAACCATTAACAATAGTCTGTCAATAACATTTGCTACTACTTTTTACGGAGAAAGAGGTAAACACGCATGGCACACTTCCAAGCAAACTTTCACACTATTAAAACAAATTCCTATTTGTATGATAGCACTGCTTAGCAAACAAACTTACCCGGAATGAACTGAACAACTTACTCATACTGAACGATATTTCTTTTCAGTAGAAGGGCATATCTTGGCTTGCCATCTCAATTGGTAGTATCTCCGTCAACTGATTACCTAATAATTTGATGAAAAGATCTAAGACATAAATATATAATAAGTTTGACGGACATACAGACAGTATTGATTTAATACATTTATTGTTAAGTTCACTAATTGCAGGGTTAGCAAACACCCCACCTTGTTATGGCGGAGCTTAGTAACCGCAGTGGTGACACTGCGAAACCCTCGAATACCCGCTTCTCTAGCCTTGCAGCGATTTAGGAAGCGGCCGCAGTACACGGAGGACTCTCCGCGCGTCCCTCTGACCAGCAGAGAGCACAGTGGAAAGTGAGGAGGAACGGCCTCATCAAGGGCTTTTCTCGAAGGGGCATTCCCCAGGGCTGCACTGGATGGGGACATGCCGGATGGGCCAGAGCTCCCCGTTCCCGGCGGCCGGCGTGGCAGGCGGCGGGCCACCCACCTGTTCCGCCGCATGGAGGCCAGGAGTCGAATACAACTTATGACTAATCCACCCAAATGTCGAAAATATTGAAATCAAAAGTGTTTTCTTAATTTCATTAGTAATGGTTCCATTATTTTTTTCTTCTACGCCGCGTGTAGATTATTATGTTGGTAAATTTTTCTTTATTGCAAAGCAAAAAATTTATCGAGTATTAAATAGTAATGACGGGATGTTCACAAAACGTTGAAAAATTGTTTCAGATAATGCTGCGCAAGGTCAGAAGTATTCTACATCAGAGGCGACGAGCGCCAGAGCTCATCAACAGAACTGTGAAGCGCAGTCGTAGTAACCATTATAATTGTAATAACCATTTGCGTCTACCACTGTCGGAGCGTATACTAAAACTTACGCAGACGTACTAAACGGGTGACCATAGTCCGCCGCTCGTAATTATAACTGCTCCTATTATTTATCGATATCAACAGACACACGAACGTGCACCCGTTATGCGAGCGGCGCGGCCGCTGCTGCTCCGTGAGATTACACGCGCGCCCGGCCCAGTGATGTCTGCAGCGGGGCGGCCGCTGCTGCTCCGTGAGATTACACGCGCGCCCGGCCCAGTGATGTCTGCAGCGGGGCGGCCGCTGCTGCTCCGTGAGATTACACGCGCGCCCGGCCCAGTGATGTCTGCAGCGGGGCGGCCGCTGCTGCTCCGTGAGATTACACGCGCGCCCGGCCCAGTGATGTCTGCAGCGGGGCGGTCGCTGCTGCTCCGTGAGATTACACGCGCGCCCGGCCCAGTGATGTCTGCAGCGGGGCGGCCGCTGCTGCTCCGTGAGATTACACGCGCGCCCGGCCCAGTGATGTCTGCAGCGGGGCGGCCGCTGCTGCTCCGTGAGATTACACGCGCGCCCGGCCCAGTGATGTCTGCAGCGGGGCGGCCGCTGCTGCTCCGTGAGATTACACGCGCGCCCGGCCCAGTGATGTCTGCAGCGGGGCGGTCGCCGGCCGCTCGCACACGCGGGGCGGTCGCGCGGCTGTCCGCGTTTACAATATACTCGTACCTACATTCGCTTAAAGCGACCGGTCGCACTTGCGATTTGTTCGGCGGTGCGGTTGCTTTTATAATAATGCGCAAAAGCGGCGACGCCACGACCACTCTTTTTTGCGACTTCCGTCTTTGCATATGTTTAGGCCTCGAGATGATTCAAACTAATTTACACTGAATTCTTTCCGATTACATTATATAATTACTCTATGGATGGATCACAAGAAACGATTTCATGTTACGATATTACTTAACAATAAGGTAGAGATAAGATTTTTTTTGTATTCTATGTATTCACTGTCATCTTTATAAATAAAAAAAATGTTTCATAAGAAAAAACGGTTTCTTAAAAAAAAAATGGTAGGTACTTAATTAAATGGTTTACTGAACTTTTAATTAAATATAAAAAAATGTTACCAAGATAATGTTTGTGTGTATGTTTGAAATAGAATTACAAATTGTTATAATATATCTTGCGTAGATAACACTACAGTGTAACATTTTGCCTGATAGGTTGCAGCAAACGATGAATACATTTCAGACTGAAATGTAACATCTAATAATGTATCTAGGTTCACTTTTAAAATAGTTTTCCTATCAAGAACAGAATTTACATGCCTACAGTGCTTACTTGAAGCCCCGCTAAACGGAACAAAAGTAAACGCTCCCCGCAGCAGCGACACGTAAGATCGTTTACACACCACGGGAGCAACTGGAGAAGCCTCGGATCTTATATTTTTTGTTGTATATATAAATGAGATCTGAAACATTCTTTACTTTTTGTCCCTAGGTTTACTATTGTTGGATTACTACAAATTAAACAATCATAAAAAGAATATAATTTTAATAAAAATAAATTAATGGTTGACGGTGGCGGCGGCGGCGAGCATCAGCTCGTCCTCGTCCTCTGCAGCCACCGTAACTTGAGTTTCGTCAATGAGTATCTGTAGGACAAAAATAAGAGAATGTAAATTATAATAATTATGTTCGTAAATAAAAAAGATATCTATTGCCCGTGGAACGCCCAGTAGAATTACACCTTGATGGTTTACTTTTTGTCCCTAGGTTTACTATTGTTGGATTACTACAAATTAAACAATCATAAAAAGAATATATTTTTAATAAAAATAAATTAATGGTTGACGGTGGCGGCGGCGGCGAGCATCAGCTCCTCCTCGTCCTCTGCAGCCACCGTAACTTGAGTTTCGTCAATGAGTATCTGTAGGACAAAAATAAGAGAATGTAAATTATAATAATTATGTTCGTAAATAAAAAAGATATCTATTGCCCGTGGAACGCCCAGTAGAATTACACCTTGATGGTTCACAGGTAACAGTAATTTTTAATAATTGCCAAATTTTACATTGTCGACCGTCGCAGTAGTTCTTTTTTTTTGTAAGTATGCACAATTAAGAATGGATAAGTATAACATGGTATCTGGGATCTGGGTATATTCTAAAACTGCATCCAAAACCATCGCAGGTCGGACAGCAGCGTCCTCTTGGTTAACACTGGCGAGCATTCTGGGATCCCCAAGCCGCCTGCCAAGCGTGGGGATTATGGCAACCGCTTCCTAAGAAGGGGAAGGCGTTCGTCCAGCAGTAGTGGACGTCATCTGGCTGATGATGTAATATAATGTGAGGTATAACATATTATTTCAATAATGCTTCCATTTATAACTGGCATCTCGCACTGTATAAAGAGCTACTCGTATATTGAATCGGTGCTCCTTAAATCAATAATTAATGCGCTACGAATATTGATATACCTATCAATTGTGATGGTATAATTAAACCTATCTAACTAAATCAAGTTTTGTCAACGTACTAATAATAACTTACGTTCGGCGAAGACGCCGGAGGTATCGGTGGTGCAGCGGCTTGCTGCACCACCGATACTGGCGCTGCTTCGGGTGCGGCGGCCTCCGCCACCGGTTTGGTGGCGCCGCTCGCACCCCGGAGCCTCCACCAGGCGCGTCCGCGGCCACCGCGCCCGCGGCCTCTGCGCCCGCCGCGCGGCCGCTACTCCCCATACTGTACAATTAAAACAATATGTATACTTTAATAGTGTAACCAATTATACTCCACAATCTTTGCAAAATATCATATACAAAGAGGAAACATTTGTAAACTTACAAACACGGATCTATACAATATTCAACATTATCTCAGCTCTCGCTGTGGCTACAAAATATGTTTATATAATTATTTAAAATACAACTTACTAAATATTAATAATTTGATAATTATTAATGTTCATCTCAGTGGCTGGCATCTCAATGAATGGCGCGAGATACAGATTTCCCGCCATTGAATCAGAGACAATTGAGCGCTTAAAAAAAACAATAAAGTAGAGAAACAAATGGCACTAATCTGCCTACATACGGCCTCTTTCGCAAGGGCTATTTTTTTAACATCGCTTATAAACACTACAAAATCATTCATATCTTAAATGTTGCTGCAGTAGGATACAGTATGAATAATAATAATGAATGCACTGGCAGAATGGCAGCATCGTCTGTTTCTGACACAAACATCCGTTATACAGCTAAAAAAATCTTTAAAAATTGTCTATGTCGTGCAGTCACATCAGACATTGACGGCCTTACCTAAAATAATCTCGATTCTCTTAGTCACTGCTTAAACTTCTCTGTCCTTTTCTAGCACGTGCAACTTCATGTCAGAGAGAAGATGGCAGAACATCTTAAGCAGTGACTAACGGTTGAAAAGTTTTTTTAAGTAAGGCCGTAAATTATTATACCACTGGAGTAAAAAAAAACAAATGGCACTAATCTGCGTACATATGGCCTTTTTTGCAAGAGCGCTTTTTTTAACATCGCGTAGGAACCTTGCGTTGGCGCTTTTTTAACGGTTTCCACAAGTGTGTTTAAACAAACACTTTACAATAATTCTTACTTTGAACGTTGCTGCAGTAGGAGACAGTATGAATAATAAGAATGAATGCACTGGCAGAATGGCAGCACCGTCTGTCTCTGACACAAACATCCGTTTTTCAGCTTAAAAAAAACTTTAAAAATGTCCTATGTCGTGCACTCACAACAGCCATTCAAATCAGTCCTGCCGTTTTGGAATTGAATGCTAAAATTGTAATTTTTTTAGAACAGTTTTTTTTGCACTCACACGAAAAACTTATCATTATCATCATCAGCCTCCATTATTCTAATGAATCACGAGACTCTACCCGCTCTACGACTGAACCACCTTTCCCAGATGCGCTCATACTGCAATAGGGAGAGCGCCTCACGGATTTTTAAATCCATCATCATCTTCAGCCTATATCCTAATGAATCGGATTTCTTTACCTTTACCATACTCCCTCTTCGTTTTATAACTTTTTTTCTCAACTGAACCTCAAGTGGCTACACGCGCTTCCCACCCACGCGAAAAAATCATCATCATCTTCAGCCTATATCCTAATGAATCTGATTTCTTTACCTTTTCCATACTCCCTCTTCGGTTTTTTACCTTTTTTATTAACTGTAACACAAATACTATATGTGACACCCAAGTGGGTACACACCCCCCCCCCCCACACCATTTCGCACCCACGCGAAATACTAGTTAATAATATAAAAGACCTTACCCAAAAATACTCCATGTAGTCGAGATTTCCAGGCAAACCTCTACTCACGAAACTACATGGAGACTACAGACGGTCAAATTTGACAACTGTCAAGATTGACAGCGCTTTGTTTACCTAATTTTAAACCAATATTCAAGCAAAACCAATAAGTTATTTCACAATCTAACTACACCAGAAGAATCACAAAAATTCGCTCTCCGATCGATGTAAGTTTCATGCAGATCGAAGAGGTACCAGGAAAAATTATTATTTCCAAAATTAATCCGAAAGCGTCGATCCCGGCACTAGAAGAGCATGAAAGATTCAGCATACGGACCCAAAGAACGCCCGTATGCCGACAAACCAGGAAAACATTGGTTCCTAGCAGGAGAAATCGTGTGAACACGAAAGAAAGAAAATTATAACAGCTTGCCCTAAACATACAAGGTAAAAGAAGGCACCTAACTTTCTACAAGGGCCTATTCTAAGACGAACATCATGCCTCAAAAACGAGATGTGAGAAACATTATCCAAAGAAAGAAAAGTAATACATAAAAGTGTGTTATTCAAGCATGTTCAGCTATTAGGAAGCTAAACACAGGAATTACCTATAAAATAGTAAGTCAATAGGTACCCGTAGGGAAGCATATCCTTACATTTCCCCAAAAACCCCGGTAAAAAAATTAAAATATCTAAGTATTTTAAAAATTTTTTTTAAACCGCTTTTGAGAAGTTAGGCACGCAACGATAAAGCGAGAAAACCGAAGAGAAAATCCTAAATTAAGTTACTAAGATAATCAAAGAACCAATTGAATCACTAGTCAGAATAGTCAAAAGCATGTTTTTAGTTCATGCAAACAAGTTTTGGAAACGAACAATCGATATGACATGTTAATAGCACAATGTAGGCATTCTTCCATGAAAAACCTATCATTCATATAATTTAAAAATATTAATATATATCTATAACTATAAAAGGCTTTGTCCTGACTGACTGACTGACTGACTGACTGACATATAGACAACGTACAGCCCAAACCGCTAAACGTAGAGACTTGAAATTTGGAGGGTATGTTTTTGGAGAGGTGTAAACGCCCACTAAGAAAGGATTTTTCGGAAATCAACCCCCAAGGGGGTTAAATGGGGTGTTAAAGTTTGTATGAAACTTTTTATTCTCTGGTTCGATTGATACAAAACTTGGTATACATATTCTACTATAAAAATAAGAAGATACGGGTGTCACAGTTTTTTCAAAATCAGCTCCCGTTAGTATAAAAAAAAACTAAGTTTTAGTGATAGTACGTTTGTTTCTCCTTAACTTTGTAACAGCTGTACATATTAAAATGAAATTCGGTATAGGGATGGGGATAGATGTGGGGAGGGGGGTGGGGGTGGGGATGATACTGGGAACGGAGACGGGACGGAGATCGGCATGTTAATATTAAGATTACAATTGGTATCGGGATGGGGATGGGGATGGGGTGGGGATGGGGGAAGGGATGGGGATGGCGTGGGGATGGGTGGGGATTTGGTGGGGACAGGTGGGGATGGGATGCGGATGTGGATGAGGCTGGGAACGGGGATGGCCGTGTCCATATTAAGATGAAAGTTGAAATCGGGATGGGGGTGGGGATGGGATGGGGTTCGGGATGGGGATGAGAGAGGGAACGGGGATGGGCGTGTTCATATTAAAATGACATTTGGTATCGGGATGGGGATGGGGAAGGGGGCGCTTATACGGATGAGGCTGGGAATGGGGACGGGGATGGGCGTATTTATTGGTCGGCTGAACAGATGTAGCTGCATTTTTGGATAGGTAGTTATAGCATAAGGTTCGGAAACGGACATAGGCTATTTTTTTGTAGGTCCACGCAGACGACTGTTTGACGGACATAATTATTATAGATACTGTACAGCCTAAGCTGCTAAATTAATTTTTAATATTAAATTAACTTACTTTTAAATGCCTAAACTAAATTTTGAGTGGTGTAAACTTACACTCAGCTCAAGCTGTGGTAGCTTCAGTGAGATCAAGCTCGACTCACATTCTTGGGGTCGCGGGTTCGAATCCGGGCGAGCCCGTTCCAATTAGTTATTTGAAACTTACGCATGGATAATACCACTGGCTTTTCGGTGAAGGAAAACATCATGAGGAAACCTTCATATTTCAGGAGAAGAAATACGATAGTGATAGCGATAGATTCACATAATCCGCCAACCTGCACTGGGCCAGCGTAGTGAATATGGCCCAATCAGGGTAGGCCGATATACCATTAGTGTTAAGGGCTGATGCAGAGAAACGCACACTCAGCAACGATTTTGAAAAATTCGCAAGGGGTTCAATGTATCATTAAAATACCATTTTGCCGAAACCATTCATTTAAGGCTGTTAAGTTTTTTGACTTAAGAGATAAGATAAAATAAACATAAACATGTTTCAGAATTTTCAAACAATTTCAAAACTGGAAGGCCACGGGTCAGTTTTTCATTTGAAAAAAAATGTTATATTTATAGATTAGCTAATCGAGTGTTTATGCGTAAGAAGATAAATATTTTAAACACATGTACTTGATCCGGTGCACGCACCAAGCACAGCGCTTTCGAAACGTCCATCCCGCGTCGGCTCAGATACGTTAAAACCCGAGTATGACGCGCTGTACCTCGAGCGCGCCCCACTCCAACCCACACCGAGTCTACCTAAGCGATCAGTGCAGCACTGTATTTTATCGAAGTTTCGTAATTCTTGCGATATTTTGGTAATCTTTTTACGTTCTTTGTTATCATACTTTTTCTGCTTAAGCTTATTTCATTTCATTGACTCTGTTGATACGGTATGCAATAATGATGATGCTGTAAACTATCCAGTTGAGTTTTTAAATTCATTAACACCAGCGGGGCTACCATATCAGAGGCTTATTCTGAAGAAAGGTACACCCGTCATGCTCCTTCGGAATTTAAGACCACCCAAATTGTGTAATGGAACCAGGTTACAAGTAAAAATGCTGCATCGTAATCTGGTTGAGGCCATCATTTTGACTGGGTGTGCCCATGGCGAAACAGTGTTTGTGCCGCGTATTCCCATGATTCCCAGTGACTTACCTTATGACTCCAAAAGGCTTCAATTTCCTCTAAAAGTTTGTTTTGCCATGACCATCAATAAGGCTCAGGGTCAAACTTTAAAATACGCTGGTATTGATTTAAGACAGGACTGTTTTTCGCATGGTCAGTTCTATGTGGCTTGCTCGCGAGTTAGCTCCCCTGAAAGCCTGGCTATTTTAGCCCCTTCCAACAAAAAAATCAAAAACGTTGTCTACAAAGAAATTTTGTAATCTTTCGGGTCAAAGGCCCCGGCAACTATAGCGTCATTAGCAGACATTTTTAGGGTTCCGTAGTACTACGAGGAATTCTTATAAGTTTGTCATGTCCATCTGTCTGTCTGTTTAAAATTCAACAAGACGGCTTTGTTTTGAAGTAAGTATTGCAAACGCGACATGCCAAATTTGGTCATCCTCAAGAAAACTTAAAGACTTGCAAGCGGCTTGGAAAAAATGCAATAATATACGTATTTTAGTGATTCAATTGAGTTGGGCCCCGATTTAACCGAATTCCAGTATTCAACATTACTACGCGGGCAAAGCCGCGGGCAAAAGCTAGTTTACTATATTTTTCATACTTCCACACTCATACGGTACCCCAACAGGAAGGCTATAAAGTTAAAACTTTAACCCCCAATCATGCTAAAACCATTTTTGCATAATCCGATAGTCGATATCCATGACAATTTGCAAGATAAGATAAGATTACAAGTAAGTATTCAAGATAAGAAGATAAGCAGATAAGCAGGAATAATATAACCTAACACCTATCCTAATATTAACAATAATAATACAATTAATATCTACCACAAAATCTAAGTCTTAAGGTATAATTAATTTAACATTAATAAGAAAGGAAATTCATCCTTCATTATTTACAACTAATTAACTAATTATATTACAACTTAACAACATGTCCAAAGAGTAAAAATAAAAAAAATATATAGTAAAGAGTAAAAATAATGAACATACAAAAACAGCTTCTTAAACATAGTAAAGAGTAAAAATAATCATAATCCTGCTTGGGTAAAGAAAACCCTTCATAAAAGATTGCAAAGTACCTAATTAGAAAAGTAACAGACTAAAAAGGAAAAGAACCAAACAAAATTTTTACTTGTGTAAGTATTTATTTTGGAATTTAGAGAAAAGAAAGAGAGTAAAATTTGTGGGTTTTTTGTTGGGCGCCAAAAACTGTAATGAAATGCAGTTTTTAAAATAAAAGATAGAATAGGTTATATGAATTTTAATCTCTCTCTTGTTGCTAAAGATAATTTTCCTACAAAGATTTACAAATAAAATAGATGTGCTACCTAGTGATTTAAAGAATTTGCCTATACTACGGTACCCCAACAGGAAGAGCATGAAAGATTCAGCATACAAATTAATTCTAGAATTCTTTCAAAATCCGTATATAAGGGAGACTTCCATCCCTGGTGGGGATTCTGTTTTTTTCGATGAAATTAGATACTGCATTCATCCTACTACCTGCCGGACCTCTTGAGGTAAACCGGCTGTCGCGCAAAGGCGCGTACTCTTGATGTAACACTGGCGTGAACAACCCTTCCATTGTAAAGTTGTTATTACAGGTGGCAGCCCAACCACCTGGGCCCTGGCCCGCTTCTGTTAAGCAACAAAAGCCTCTTGCCATTTGAGCTCCAACAACAATTCTTCTCCTGTGAAAACATTCGATATTAGCTTGATTTGCGACGGATGACCCCTGAGCACCAAAGCTGTGAACGTTCACGGTCCTATCGGCCAATGGAATGTTGGCATCATTGGTTGGTCCAACGGCTTCGACGAATACTAAATTTACCGAAGTGACTCTCTTCTTAATCCTGTCGGTAGTATTTAGACCATTTGGGTTATTTTCCCTGGATATCTCTACCATTTTTACTCGGTCCTTCATATCAGCAAGGACAGTATACACCCTAGTATGTAACAGGTGCGAGAAGCGGTATCTACCTTCAATGGTATCATCGCTGAGGAATTGAATTCCATTAAGACGTGCTTGAGCTCCATTGGTATGTTCGTCAATTGGCTCGAATCCCAATAAGTTCCTGTTAGGTATCAGGTTTCCAGCTATCTGATCTGGTGGCAATGGAGCGTAATCTTCATTGTTCTCCATTGATGCAATTACACGATTAGAAGTTACGAGTGGTGAAATGTAGCACTCATACGCATTGTGCGTTTGCGCATTGATTACGCCAAATGATCCGCTAGGCATTACTTCGATATTTTCTACCATTATGGGACCCTGCGGAATAGCTATTTGTGGTAGATTTAATTTTACTTCTTTTCCGTCCTGAGTGATCACTTCTGTGATATGTGACATGTAGTCTACAATAGACTGTGGTACTACCTGATAGTCAGGTAATATCTCTCGGACATCAGTCCGCTGGTTTAAAACATTTTGGCCGGATTTCCTTGCCACTTCTAAAATCTCCAAATTTAAATGGGTAGCCATTGCGTGAGTAAACATTGACAGCGGAAGCCGCTCATTTAATCTGGGATCAACGCCCCGCATCTTTTCATATGTTTGGTTGACGATGGGGATAAATCCCGAGAATTCAAAATTTTGGCTGTATAAGTCTATATCCGGTATGAGAGTTGAATGGGGACCGATATCATACAACGGTTCGTCTCTTGCTCCTTCGTCGGATGTCTTTGGAACAACAGTCTGAGGCTCTACCTTCTTTTCCTCTTTATTCTGCTTTCCTTTTCCCCTCCCCCGGAATGCCTGGGATCGTTGGGTAGGTGGTCTATTCAAATTATTCTCCCTCGTCTGATCATAGGGAGCTGGCTCGTAAGCTCAGTTGTTAATTTGTTGTCGATCATTAAAATGATCATAAGCACGCTGAGTGTCGCGGGCTGCTCGGCGGTTACCGCCGGTATGGCCTCTGCCACGTGGTGCACCACGAGTGTTTGAATTGTTCATCTCAATGAGGTATAATTCATGTCATAAAAAACGACATAGGGCACCAGGGTTGCTCGGAATTTCAACTCCCCGAAGCAGGAATACGGGTCTTCGGGCAGAGTTCCCCAAGAACTGGAGCTGGCAACCGTCTAGGGAATCTGAAATAATTTGTGGTGAGAAAAGAAAAGGAACAATGAAGGGCCTAAGGTTTGCCTAGTAGGAGACCAAATCGGACCAACTCGTCCAAAATTAAGACTGGGTTAAATCCAATCACGATAACCCCTAGGGCATAAGTATACTTGATCTCAGTATTAGTTGTAGAATCAGAATCCAAAAACAATCCCCACCAGGGATGGAAGTCTCCCTTATATACGGATTTTGAAAGAATTCTAGAGCCATTTCTAAAATTCTCTGCAGCCTGAAATTTTGTTCACAGAGCGGAGAGGTCCTATTAATAATATAAAAGACCTTACCCAAAAATACTCCATGTAGTCGAGATTTCCAGGCAAACCTCTACTCACGAAACTACATGGAGACTACAGACGGTCAAATTTGACAACTGTCAAGATTGACAGCGCTTTGTTTACCTAATTTTAAACCAATATTCAAGCAAAACCAATAAGTTATTTCACAATCTAACTACACCAGAAGAATCACAAAAATTCGCTCTCCGATCGATGTAAGTTTCATGCAGATCGAAGAGGTACCAGGAAAATTTATTATTTCCAAAATGAATCCGAAAGCGTCGATCCCGGCACTAGAAGAGCATGAAAGATTCAGCATACGGACCCAAAGAACGCCCGTATGCCGACAAACCAGGAAGACATTGGTTCCTAGCAGGAGAAATCGTGTGAACACGAAAGAAGGAAAATTATAACAGCTTGCCCTAAACATACAAGGTAAAAGAAGGCACCTAACTTTCTACAAGGGCCTATTCTAAGACGAACATCATGCCTCAAAAACGAGATGTGAGAAACATTATCCAAATAAAGAAAAGTAATACATAAAAGTGTGTTATTCAAGCATGTTCAGCTATTAGGAAGCTAAACACAGGAATTACCTATAAAATAGTAAGTCAATAGGTACCCGTAGGGAAGCATATCCTTACAATCTCAGCCACAAAAACCATGTGCATTATTATTCGTTATTTTGATGAGCAGCAAAAAAAAGTCATGTCGTCACTATGGGAATTGGCATCTTTATTTGAAGCAGGTGATTTTACGATGGCAGTAGAAGGAGCTACAGCAGAGGCCATGTATAATCTAATAATAAAGAAATTTACTGATAGAGGGATCCCATTAGAAAATAAAATAGGATTTGCTTCGGATGGCTGCAATGTAATGATGGGATCAAAAAATTCAGTAGCTAGCCGTTTGCGAGAAAATTTGCCAGGTATCTTTATTTTTAAATGTATTTGTCATTCTATGCATTTATGTGCAAGCGAGGCATGCAAAAAACTGCCAAGACGATGCGAAGATTTGGCGCGAAACATTTATGGTTTTTTTAAACTGAGTTCAAAACGGCAAGCCCAATATATGGAATTTCAAGTTTTTACTACCACAAAAATCCACAAAATTTTACATCCATCAGAAACTAGGTGGCTTTCCCTGCTATCAGTTGTAACCAGGCTGCTAGAACAGTGGAACAGCCTTAAATTGTTTTTCACAGAAATGGCTGGAAGAAAAAACTGCAGCTGCAGAATTAATTTACCATGAGCTGCATGATGATTTTATTAAGCTGTACTTTTTATTTCTGCAATGGATATTACCGAAATTTGTAAAACTCAACGAGTATTTTCAAAGCGCAGACTCAAAACTGGTGGAACTAGATGAACACATGAGACTCACGTACAAAGAATTATTAATGTGCTACATGCAAAGAGATCATGTTCAACAAAATGACATTAACTCAATCATTCCAGACGATTCCCGATATTTCCTCCCTCAAATGTATTTGGGGGTAAAAATCATGATTGAAACCCAAAAACCAGATATATCTTCAAAAAAAGACCAAATAACAGAGTTTTACTTTCGTTGCAGAGATTTCATCATTACAGGCTGCCAAGAAATTAAAAAACGGTATGACTTCTCTGACGATTTGCTGAAACTTTTAAAATATTTATCGCCGGAAGAAGCAACAAGTAATCAATCACGAAATATGTATCCGTCAATTTTACCGCTCATGCAAAAATTGCCACGAATGGTTGATAATCCTGACGATCTACAAAAAATTGACGATGAATGGTAATGGCTAGTGGTAAATAAATTACCACTATATGAAATTAGTTCACTGAAAACCGATGAGTTTTGGATTAAAATCCGTGATGGAACAGAATGCAAAACATTAGCAACGTTTGCTTTAAATGTATTATGTTTGCCTCACTCGAACGCTGACTGCGAGCGTATCTTCAGTGAAGTCAATAACATAAAAACAAGACTCCGAAATAAATTAATAACTCCTACTATTAATGGAACCCTTTTGGCCAGACAAACAATCCGTAATCACGGTAATTGTACCCAATTTCGAGTGCCAAATGAAATGATTATTAAAATGAAAGAAAAACAACAAAATGACAAGACAGAATCAGAAATACTAGAAACAATTAAAAACCTATATGGTGAAGAATGAAATATTTTAGTTCGATAGTAATACTCGCATTGTATATACATACATAGACATACATAACTTGTGTTTTTTTTTAATTAAATTAACGTATCAAATACTTTTTGTAATATACGGCAATTTTCTGAGTTTTTCCTAAAAATCCAGCAATTTTACAATTGCAATATGGCAACCCTAAAATTGTCAGGAACAACACTGCGCCATGATCAAGTCTACCCTACTACCGGGAACAAGTCTCCCTTAATATGGGAGACTTGATCTTTTTGCCGAATTAAAAAAAAACGTCAATAAATAAACAAAGTATGATTTAACCCTTAATAGGGCATGGCAGCAAAAGTGTCGTGATTGTTGTGAATTTTTGGATTTAAGGTCTTATAAGGATTTAAAATAATGCTACGAAAACAAAATTCCTATATATTAGTTACTTTTTTTTTAAACCATGTGGTCACTATTGGACCATTGCCCTATAAATATTTTATTTTTTGTTGGAGATGTGGTCTCCAAATGACCATTTCCCAAAGTAGTATTGTTAAAGTGTATAAGAATCCAGTAATGATACAAAATTAAGGAAATTATACTTTATTTAGTATTGGTTTACATGAAAATTTTCGAAACAAGGGATTATACATAGAGGTACATTACACATTTTGCACATAATATTTGTACGGTGCTGCTCATTCCTTGTGCTACAAAATTTGCATCGTCTTCTTTTACCTTTGCAGGGCATGTGCGACCCCACACTTGCCAATCTTACTTCATCAGGCACTCCAAATACCCCACCTTTCTTATTTCTATAAGTAATTGGCGCTTGTATGCCGTTGGAGAAGTTATTTACAAGTCCTCTGCCAAGTCTTACTCTGAAGTCTATATGACTGCTATTTTTTTTTGCATGTGTCAACATGTAACATATATATGCATTTATTGCAGAGACTTCTAACATAAACCAGAACAAGCGGAACCAGTTTCTTCTGGATTTTCTTCCAATGGAGTAAGAAGACCTGTAATGGTCGAGGCGATCGACTCCACCCATGTTCTTAGTATATTCGGCTATAGCAACTGGACATACTAGAGGTTTTTTTGTTCCATCTTTCTGTCTGCGTTTAATAGTGACAACATCTTTAGGATTGAATGCTGTGTTTGCCACAAAAACATATTTTGTATCACGCCACTTGATAACTGAAACAGGTTCAGAATAATGGACCATGAATTCACCAACTTCCAGTTTACCTTCTTTGTCTCTTGGTTGTCTTGTGCCTTTCTTAGGTACGATCGCATCTGGAAGATCTCTTCGGTTCGCTCTAACAGTGCCCACAGAATAAATACCCTGCTGGTAGAGTATTTCTAGCAAAGGCAAACTTGTGAAAAAGTTGTCAAAAACAACAAGAGTGCCTGGTGGTACGTGTGTGCATAATTTGGTCACCACTTTGAAACCTAGACCACCTTCTTCGTCCGGTGATGCACCAGAAGATTTTCCACAATAAATATCAAACTGATATAAGTATCCTGTTACGGAATCACATCGAGCCCATATTTTGTAGCCTCTTTTGATTGGCTTTTGCGGCATGTATTGCTTCATGGTGCTTCTACCTTTGAATTTCACCATGCTTTCATCTATAGAATTAGTGTTCATAACTTCTCTTACTTTGCACAACTTGTCAAATTCAGGGTGAATTCGTGGCAGCTCTGCTGCTTTATCATTCAGGTGCAGGTTTTCTGTTATTTTTTTAAACCTTTTGCAAGGCATGACTTGAGCAATTACTGGATTGTAAAATAGGAGATCTGTAGACCAGTATAAGTCAATATTTGGAAGAGGATGCACACCCATCAGAATTATCATCCCTAAATAAGCTCTTATTTCAGTGGGTTCAGTAGGCTTCCAATGTAATGAATACATCTGCTGGGCGTATTTATTCGTGTTTTCAGCAATCATTTTGAATATTTCGGCTGGAAACATGTCCAAGAAGTATTCCACAGGCAAACTTCTGTTGTTATATTCTTTCACAGTCTGTAACTTTTTATCAAACTTTTTGTTTAGTATATTTGGTACTGCACCTGACCAGTTTCTTGTCTTTTTCATCAGCTCCTGCAATGTCTCTTGAACAATAGCCATTGATTCAACATTATCACCTGTCTGTGATGCGTCCTCATCATGCGGTGGCGAAGTGAGTTCCGGTAGCAGTATTGTATCCCTGGCTGGCTGACCTGTTTGTGATTCGTCCTCACTATGCGGTGGTGAAGTGATTTCCGGTAGCAGTGTTATATCCCTGGCTGGTTCTGGCGAAGGTGGTATCGCATTCCTAGCTAGCATTAGTGGTATGGTGCCCCTCGCTGGTAGTGGCGGTGGCGGTGAATCTTCGTTGGCTGAAACAGCTATACGAACTTTGAAACTAACGTCATTTGGTTTGTTTGTAATTATTTTCGCTGATTGAATTGGCTTTTCCGATAAACTGGGTCCCGGAGCGGCATCATCAAAAGAAGTAAGCATTGAAGCTTTACTTTGAGATGGCTTGTTTGATAAAATATTTTCGAGTTCATCTAGTGTCATATCCATATTACTTACACTGTCTAATGCAGCATTTATATCGAAGGCAGGATATGGGCCATCCCTACATCCAATGGTTGTGTCTTCATCATCTTCAGATGAATCAGATTGCATCGCAGCCAAAACGCGTATAATTTCGTCGTCATTTACGTTTTTACGCCTCTGGAAAGCGATAAAATTATTAGAACAACAGTAAAAAAAAAAATTTAAAGGGCAGGAGGCCAAATTTGTACCACATAATTTGCGCTTTCATAGTTTCCAAATTATAAGCATTATACGAAAACTGTGGTACCTAATCTATTACTGCAATCATTAAATCTAAAAAACGAAGATAATGTGACTTACCGTATTTTTTCGCGACATAGTAATAAAAAACATGCACACTCAAACGAAAAAACCATCAACGACTGACACTTTTTTAAACTTTGCGTCACAGATAAAAGAAAATTGTTCGGATACAGACTTAAACTGTTTCATTCTGTAATTTATTTATTTATTTATTAATTAATTGCTTGTCACACTTACAGCTACGCCAAGGCGTGTGACAAGCCAGCAGTACATACAATAATAATAATCGATTACATAGAAAAGAAACAAAGTAATAAAATTCATGTCAAAAAATAATAATGATGATGATGATAATAGTAATGTCATTCACTCTCTCGCGACATTTGACATTTAGTGGTATAAATATAGACAATAAGTGTGTTCAAAACCGCGAAAACCGATGTGGTACATTTTGAAACCAAGACCCTATTAAGGGTTAAAGCAGTAATTAACAGTAGTATATGATTACTCATTAAATTCTTTATAAGTTTAGTAAAAAAATATTTAAATAACCTTATACGCTTCGAGTTATTTCATAAAATATAAAGTGGTGATCAAGTCTCCCCAGTTTCCCCTATAGAAGCTTGTTGCGAATAAATCGACGAATGCTGAGAGAGGCTAATATGCCTCTCCTGTCATCAGATTATACGGAGAGGTATATTAGCCACTCGTTGGCCGTCTGCGCAAAACGGAGTAGGTACGAGGCGTTGCGTGAAGAGATAATTTCTCTCTTGCCGTCAAAACAGCGCACTTGGTAGTGTTCGGCCGGAAATAAGGGTAAGTTTTTAGATGTGCTGATTCAGATGATTAACATTCTCCGATCCCCAAGCTGCCTGCCAAGCCTGGGGATTATGGTATCTCCTCCCTAATAAGAGGCAGGCCTTCGTACAGTAGTGGACGTCTTATGGCTGGCAATGACGATGATAACAAATTAATTTTTACAATAATCAATAATTAATTCTACGGGGCTTTTAGTTAAAATTTTATGTTTTGTATTTTTATTATGTAGGGTTTATTTTTACAATATACTTAGTAAGGTGAGGTGGGATAAGAGGAACATACTTCATTTTCAGGAAAATATTTTGTGGTCTAGGAAGAACAGATAAAGTCTTACAAGATCTTTGAAACACACAAAACTTGCCTTTATGTTTTAGCTTCCCGTAGACAAAGTTTCATTGCGCTACTAATAGTTGTTACGACGATATTTGTGTAAATGTCCAAATTGTAAAAACGTCCCTCTTCCCCCTCAACTGGGGTAAGAGGGACAGTCGTTGTATTTCATGCAGTTTAAGTTTAAATTTAAATATTCGTTGCTAAATTCTCGTGAAGTTCTAGGTAGAACTGCTTCAGTCAATATTGACAATATCTTACTGTGGTTGAAATAAGGTCTCATTTAGAATGTAAATAAAGTATAATCCAATTCGGGGTAAGAGGAACATACAGGTTCGATCAGGGGTAACAAACTAAAAATAACTGGACCAGTGATATTTCTTTAGCTATTTAATCTCATACAAAAACATACAAAAAATAAAATTAAACAGTCTTATACCTTTTCCTTAGCTCATTACATAAAAAAAAACAATGGCACTATGAACGAGATCAATATTGCGAATTAGTCTTATAAAATTCTTAACTTCAAAAATCAATTATATTGCCGTATGGCATTCCTCATCAGTGTATGAAAGTTTATTACACAGTAAGTAAGTGCTTATGCACATAAACACAACCACAGAACATATATCAAGAAGAAGGCGCATAGCCGGAGCTCATAAGAAAACCCACCGTATCACATTTGCACACTAACTTAGTATTGTCATATTCTTAACACATTGAAACAATGGAAGTGATTTGTCCCATAGCGGTGAACAAAAAAATAATCTATCGGGTTCAGTTACGTAAATCAAAATAAACCCTATTGCATACAGCAATATAATATCTGTTATCGTTCACTAGTAAAAATGTTGTTAACACGTTCTTAGTTAAGTCACTTTTAGCTAAATACGAGAAAAATTACCGTATTTCGTAAAACACAAAGTCGCTTATTTTGTACATTTATCAAAATCTATAATTTTTTAACATGTCAGTGGTATGAACTTACTAAATTCAACCTTATCATAATGCAATAAGGTTGAAACTATTAATATATTTTAAATGTCGAGTTAGTTTCGCTACTGCGCGCTAGATGTCACTATCTTCCAAGAGAAGCTACTTCATCGAGCTAATATAGTGATGGGACAGTTTTTCAGAGAATGACTAAGTTATCGATATTACGTATTTTTTTTTACATGCGATTAAATTCAGTCACTTAAATAGAGTGTATTGAGGAGTAAGTAAATGTGTTGTATTAAGGAAATCAATAACTAGGAAGGTATTTATTTCTTCTTAAACAAATAAACCATCAAACTTTTCCTATTTATAATATTAGATTAGATAAAATTTCAATTGTTATTGTCCTTGAAATAGAACATATTTGTTAAGGAGTTGTCTTTTGGTCAGTTTTATATTTATTTTGAGTAAATGGTGGATCCGCACATTTATGTAGCGTTCTACTATAGCCTTTATCAAATCAGTTATGTGATTTGATGTGGGGAATTCTCCTACTTGGTGATAAGTAATACTTGCAAACAATTACAAACCAATAAATTGTCGCAGTATTTTTGTCATGATTGCTTCTTTTTTAAATAACTGTCCATCTAAACTTCGAACGACAGCTTCAGCAACTTTACAAATTTTTACCAGGTCGCTTGATGGATAAATAAGTCCACCCTTATCCTTAGCCACAATAAACTTGTGTAGCGAATTGGTGTGCTTTGACACGAGTGCGCTGACACAGACGTCACAATTGATTTTTTTAATCAATATTCGGGCAATATAACCTGCGATATGCGCTATTGCTTGGGAACTGAATTCGGAAATATTTTTTAAGAGCTCGCCGATTTCTTGTTCTTCTGTATTGTTTTCCTGTATAATCGTGTCTTCATTTGTCAAATCTAAACCTGTTGTTCTATTTATTCTCTCCACAGCTGATGAACAATTTAAAATTGATAACTCTTCCAACGCTGTGCAATTTCCCGTTCCAAAATCTTTCAATTCAACATGAACTAATAATTTTTTATATGCCGCTACAAATTGTCGTGCTGTCGGGTTATTGTTTGATCCTCCGTGTGCTCTTATATTACCAAATAAAAGCTCCAGGTGATCCTGGCTCAGTTTGTAAACTGGGAGGTGTATTAGAACTTTGCTCTGTATGAGGTTTGCGTACAGGTGTTTTAAAGCCTCAGCACATCCCAAAAATCCCAGAAATCCGGTTTTTCGGGGACTTTTTGTTAAAAGGGTGCCATTTTCCAACTTCAAATTTGATAAATAACCACAAGCTATGTCCAAATAATCAAAAATCTGGGTTGAAAAAACCACTGAATGAGCGTGGTTTTTTGTAACCATATTGATTTAAGTTCCGCGAGTTAAATATGTCAAACATATTATTGATTATTATCAAAAACTTTTCTGTTGCCTCGCTTTCCTTAAATTGTGGCATTTTTAAATCTTTTCGGCAAAATTGTATAGCCTCCGCAACGCTTATGCTAAAAAGTTGTGTGGATAGCTTCACCTTCATCCTCTGGTTTTGGAAGTTGATATGACGGTCTCTTAATTTATTAGATAGATGAAATTTTTCATCTTCTTGTATTTTATTAAGTTCTACTAGATATTGCCACTGCAATTTCTTTCCCTCTTGGTCGATAAAAATTTTACACATCTGAAATGCATTTCGTATAAGTTTTATCATGTGGCAGGGATCCAGTATGACGACAATAAGTTCTTTTGTCGTAGGATGTTTAAATGTTACATTTCCATTTTGGAAAGAACACCCTAGATTTTGCGCCATTGATATATTAGCAGCACATCCATCAAATGTTAATGAAACTATCTTGACGCCCACTTCATGAACACGTTCAATACATTGTTTCACGAGTTCGCTTCTTTGTGTTCCTGTTACTCCATCTACAAGGAAAAAGGCCACCGGAACTTTAAAATTACTGTTTATGGCCGTTATTAAGAAGACCAAGACTTCTTTGGTTCAGACAAAAAAGACAAAAAACAAACTGTTGTAATAATGATTTTTAAATGGTTTTTGGACAGGTCCAAGAAGAAATAGGATTCGGGTTCGGGGCTCACCACAATCACAAAGGCAGAGTCAGTTTGCCCGGACCACAGAACGATTTGTCGGGCTGGAAGAGCGATGCATGGAAGTAGAAGAGAGCAATGCATCTCCGGCAAAGAGCCAGGTCATATCATGAGGATATTTCGTTTGCGTGTTATATCTAGAAAACTAATAACTCATCAGGTTCAGTCTAAGAATAGCCTAGAATAAATTGTAGCTAGCATTATGATGATTGGTAATTATTTATCTAACATTTTATTCAGTATTTCCAAACTTTCTAATAAACTATATAATTTTAGTTGATAGCAAACTAGTTAATAACACAATCATAAAGGTAAAACTGAAAAACCAGAAATCCGTTTGTATGTTGTATAATGAAAAGCTAAGTGTATATTGTAAATTAAACACAGTAATTCTAAAAAAGTTATTGCTAAATAAACATTTTTAAGATTTAAACCATAAAAATTGTATCAGCTAAATAACAGTTGTCTTACTTTTAATCTGTCTAACTTAGTAACTAAATGAATCATCATCGCCAACCATAAGACTCACAGCGCCTCCCCCTTAATAGGGAGGGGTTGCCATAATCCCCACGCTAGGCAGGCGGCTTGGGGATTGCAGAATGCTCACCACCGTCAACTAAGAGCCCGCTGCTGCCCGTCCTCCAGTGGTTCTGGATGCAGTTTTAGGACATACCCAGGTCCGAAACTAAATGAATACTTATCAATTATACGAATTAAATTCCTCTGCCATGCCAAGCCTAGAGCGAGTTCTAACTGAAGGCCAGGATCAGGGTCCGTCACATCTCTGTTTTGTCCCTGCTGCAATTCAGTAACAAGGTGACTTTCTTCATCGGTTCTTGGAGATCACACTGGGGCCGTAAGACCGGCACGACTGCAAATATTGTGCAATACACAACATGCAGTCACAATTTTTGCTACCATGGCTGGGTCGTAATGAAGCACCCGGTGTACCAAGAGGCACCGAAAGCGGCGTTTCAGTATTCCAATAGTCCTCTCTGTGGAATTTCAAGCCGAAGCATGGAGTTTATTATAATGACATTTGGGGCTATTGTCCTCCGGTGTAGGCACTACGGGAGTCATCATGTAACGCCTTGGTGCATAGCCCGAATCACCTGCATAAACGAGTATCTTGATTAGCAACGTTTTGTCAGTTAATAAGGATCAAACAAACGTATAAGGTACCGAATATTATAGAGAAGTGGTTTGTAATTAAACTATCCTTAACTAACTAAAGAGTTGATAAGCTATGTTTTGTTCAATACCCGTCCCTAAGCCATTTTCAATAGATATTTCTTCTTCATGGCCTCTTTTAGACTATTCAGCAGCAAGAAAGGACGAGCCATAATCTAAAATAATAAAATTCTTACAAGAACTTTTTTTTGTTTTTTTTTTTCTGCACAAAATTATGCATAAATGCAATTTCCTTACCTTCTTGTTGTAAATGTATGGACAGACACTTAGTTATTTATTAAATTGTTCTATTTTGGAGCACTTTTGGAGAGTAATTTAGAAACTCACGTACATTACACCCAAAAATCACGCAAAATTTGTAACTTTTGATTTGACATTTGAAATCGAGTTTGTAAGTGAGGTGACAATCGTAAGTGAGCGCTTATTTTGCTTGAGAATACCAATGCCATACAAAAACTCGAGCTTGATCACTCGTGTTTAGTTCCTTGCCCTTGCGGCGTCACTCGGGTGGCGCTAGTGGTGCTATAGGTTTTTGCAGAATACCAATTGGACACCTCACCGCGAGATTGGTGCTCACTTCACGTTCACGCAAGTGAGTTATGTTACGGAATCGCATTGCAGATCCCAACGGCCAACGGCCCAGTATGTGAGATGTCAAGATGATACATCAGCTCAGACTCTCCCTTCCTTGAAGAAGGGCAGAGATCTGTGTGAAGTTAGATTCCACGGAATTAGGGCGCTACCCGTCTTCCCTTTAGGCCATCACTCCCCTCTCACGGAGGGGATCAATGATTAAGACTACGTCTGAGGGCCCGCTCCCACCCCGCATTACTTCAGAAGTCAATAATAGCTGCATTGGCAGCGCGAAAGAATGAAAGAAAAGAGCACCCCTATGCGGGGGAAAAAAACACTTAACATTCCCTATCTCAAAAACTACTGAACCGATTTTTATGAAACTTGCACTGTTCCCCAAGTTGAACAATATTTAGTTCAACAAAAAAAGAATTATTAAAATTGGACTTGTAGTTCCAGAGAAATGCGAGGACAAACATAAAATGCTCACATACATACGTACATACATACATACATACATTTTTTAAATTTGGCTCACTTGTTTAGAAGCTGTTATAGACTAACTTATCCGAAAACTGGGCAGTTCTGGAAATATTAATACATACAGGAATTGATAACCTCGTTTTTTAAGTCGGTTAAAAAGTACTATTTTAATAAATTGTAATTCAAAATACCTACTAGAATTTTAAAGTAGATTTTAAAAGTAAGTCTCGACTACAAAAGGGACGTTTACAAAACACAATCCTTCTAACTTTTACTTGCACAAAATGTTAAATTTCAGAATGTTTTTGTTACATTAGGTACCTAGGTACTTTTTATACCTTTTCATTTATACTAACGGATGATTTTTTAAGAGGTATAGGATTTGATTTTCAAAAAAAACAAAAAAAAATTGAAAAATTTGATGAAATCTTTATTGGAATCGATAGAACGATCAATATAATTTAATGTTTGAAGATGATTTCATGCAAATGCTGGCCGCGGCTCCGGTTTAGATGGCCCATTCGCAAGACCCAATTTCGGCACACTCTCTCCAACATATCAGCCGGTATATCACGAATAAATGCTTCAATATTGGCTCCCAGTGCGTCAATCGTCGCTGGTTTATCCCTGTAGACATGAGCCTTAACATGGCCCCACAAGAAATAGTCCAAAGGCGTTAGATCACACGATCTAGGCGGCCAATTGACGGGCCCAAAACGTGAGATAAACTGTTCACCGAAGGCGGCTCTCAATTGGGCCATTGTTTCGCGTGCCGTGTGGCATGTGGCACCGTCTTGTTGAAACCACATGTCAGGCATGTCCAATTCTTCCATTTTGGGCAAAAAAAATCGCCAATCATCACACGGTAGCGCTCGCCATTCACAGTAACGTTTCGGCCATTGTCGTCTTTGAAAAAGTACGGTCCGATGATGCCACCGGCCCATAATCCACACCAAACAGTACATTTTTCGGGATGCAGTGGTAGCTCTTGCAATGCTTCTGGCTGGTCTTCACTCCAGATGCGGCAATTTTGCTTATTGACATATCCATTCAACCAGAAATGAGCTTCGTCGCTGAACACAATTTTTCGATAAAAAAGTGGATCTTCCTCCAACTTTGCCAATGCCCATTCACCAAATGTTAGACGTTGTGGGAGGTCGTGTGGCTTCAATTCTTGCACCAGCTGTATCTTGTAAGGTTTTACACCCAAATCCTTTCGCAAAATTTTCCACGTAGTGGAGTAACAGAGGCCCAATTGCTGCGAACGGCGGCGAATCGACATTTCACGGTCATCACTAACACTGGCGGATACAGCCGCAATATTTTCTTCGGTCCTCACTCTACGTATGCGTGTTCGTGGTTTAATGTCCAATAATGTAAACTGGGTTCGAAATTTAGTCACAAGCTTCCGAATAGCTGCCTCAGTAGGCCGACCAAACTGCCCATAAATTGGAAGAAGTGCGCGATGCACTCTTTTCATTTTGATAGTAAAATTCAATAATTTGCAAGCGTTGTTCGTTCGTAAGTCGATTCATGGTTAAATTATAGACCAAACTGAACAAGTTTGACAATGACACAAGACACGATTCACGCGTGATCTGTCACAAACAGTGTTGCCAATAAGATACCAGCAAAAAAATCACCCGTTAGTTAAAAATGACATATTCAAAATGTTTGTCTTCCCTGCCATGGGGTAAGAGAAACATATGTTCCTCTTTCCCCGTCAATAGTGTGACCCTCTTACACCAGCTAATGTTTTTTGAGGTTAGAATTTAGAAGTGAAAGAAATTCGTATTATTAGTGGTTTTTAATCTAAAATAATTAATAAAACACAATACTTACAGTTTTCACGCTGTATATTCACCATACAATTATTTGTATCAGTCTTTTTTGAAGTAATTATTCACTTCCAAAATAACGCGTCAAATTTGTGCTAGTCGAATTCACAACTGTCTGAAGTTTACTCATTTTTGGCGGCTCTTGACTAACGTAGCGACATCTAGTGAAAACCGTTCAAACTAATTCGACTTTTCTGTTTTATTGACGGAGAGCTTAAAGTGATAAACGCTTTAGTTTACTAGTTATGGACTCGTGACCCTCTTGCCCCGCTGACCCTCTTACCCCACCTCACCTTACGGGATATTTACCATGTTACCAAGAACTCGCGTCCAAAATATCATATGCAGTGATATAGTGAGTGTGTTTTGTCGAGACTTGTGTTCGAATTCGAGTTCCAGTGGTAATCGTAGTAAAGTCAATTAAAATGATTCTACTTTCTTGTAAAAAAATATATTTATTCCAAACAAAGAAAGAGTTACAGCTATACGTGATGCTACTAGAGCTTCCAGTGTTGCCAACAATTTTTTAACAAACCCACAAATTCTAGCGTGTTAACCCACCAGAAAACCACTAAGTTTTGCTATCTTCCAAACCACCAGAAAACCACTAACATTATCAAAATACTTTTTGGCAAAAAAAACATTACTTATCCTAAATTTGTATCATAAAATCAGTTTATTTCTGTTAAGTACAAAATTACAAGAAGACAAACAAAATATAGATTAAAAATCATCTTCGGAAGAATCGGCTTCTTCTACAACTTCTGATTTTGAAGAATACACTTCTTTAGTTCCAATTTTTTGCACTACGCTGTTCGGTAACATGTAGTTATTGCAGCATTTTCCTTCGCGTTTTAAGCCCGCACGAATTGTGAGAATTGAAGATAGCAGATCTAACTTCATTCGGTTTCTGTGTTTTGTCTTGACGACATTCATCATGCTAAATAATCGCTCTACTTCAGCATTAGAGTGCGGTAAAACTAATAAAGACATAGCAAATGTGGCTAAATCTTTAAATCTGTTTTCTCCAGCTATGTCTTTGAAATCCAGTACCTCGTACCAAAATTTGTTTGTATTTTTTGTATTTTTCCAACTGAGTAAATGGATTTGACGCCACTGCTCGTCAACTTTCGCAACATCTTCTTGATTTTTATTAAAATGTAACATCAGGTCAGCGATCGACTCTTTGTTGTGAGATAGTGCGCAATCTACACTGATTCTTTTAATATTTTTCATTAGTCTTAAGTTTTCGGGCAATCTGTTTTTCAGTTCATGAACCAAATGTACAATGAACTGGATGCACCTGTTAGGTATTATTTCTTCTTTATTCGGTGGAACTCCTTTTTCTTTCATCATTAACACATGGGATTCAAATCTGTACCCCAAATAACATTTCTTATCTACAAAATCTTGAATATTTTGTGTAAAAATATCTACTTTCTGAGTAGGCAATATTATTTTGGCAACAAGTGAATCAATCAAATTTGTCAATTCGTCATACAGTTTTGTATGATCTGCATCTTTCGATTCAAATAATTTATTAACTCTGTTAACGTCAGTGAGAATTGGAAACATAAATGCAATGTACGCATAATTTACATCATCTGAATACATTCCATGCAGCAATTCTGCTGTGTAACATCTTTCTTTCAATTTAGAGATATTAAAGTGTGTTTTTAGTTCCAACCATTGTGTGTAAATGCGTGCCACTGCGGACTCTACAGAAAGCCACCTAGTTTGACAAGATTGTACAATTTTTAATGGATCATGACCGTCGTTTATAAGTTTGTATAGTTCTTTGTAAGCAGCTTGCCTCGACGAAGAACGGCTGAACCAATCATATGTTTCTTTAATAATGAATTCGAGATTCTGGGTAAAAGTTGCTTTGTTACTGCCGATACTGCTAATTGCAGAGAATGGCATATGCAGCGCACCAAAACTAGATTCGGCAAATCTCTTTTCAGTTTGGCATATACACCGTTATTTACTCCGGTCATTACGGAAGCATTATCTGTTCCGATGCCCATTAAGTTTTGTAGAGGTATTGCTACCTTACCGGGTCACCGGTGTGGTGAACGGCTAGCTCGAGGGGTAGTGGGTTCTGTGTGCGCTCTGCGGGCCTGCCTCTGGCGGGTGAGATGGGGTTAGACCTACCTATCCGAGATAACTAATTCTAACAAGGGCGCCACCAGCACGATAATGCTGGGAAATGAGACAAGGAATTAGCGTCCAAATCTTATGTATTGTAAAATATGTTCTTCAATTTCTTACCATTGTACATCAATGACGGTTCTGTTAGTTATAGGTACATTCTTTAAGATATTTCTATTATGTTAGTACATTTGTTAAACAATGTAAAATTAAGTACTTAGGTACTAGGTTAAGTATAGATAAGTTAAACCTTTAATATTGTAGTTCTAAGTTTTAAAGTTACACCAAAGGATTGAGACAGAAGGGCCAGTTCTGCTCGTTGAAGTTAAATTTACAATTCTTGATCACATAATTTCTAGTTAAAGTCCAAAAACATTCTAGGTTCTTTCTTCGTTGTAGACACTTGACTGACGTGAGAAAATTAAGAGAAAATTGACATACCAAATGCGCGTGGCATTAATATTGATTAATTGAGCTTCACCAAGACATATTTCTGCTTCTAAATGTTATTGCGACGTATTCACGTCGAAATCAAAATGGTAGGCTACGAGTCATTTCGCAGACATGGACGCTTTACAAGCACAAACACTAAACCAAAACAAAAGAGCGGCGGAATCTGCAACAATGACAACGACGTTACTTCTAATTCTACTATAATTTAGGTACGTGGATTTGGAAACAAGACGAGATGGGTTTCTTACCAATCCACCGCTTTGGACCTCATGGAATTGTTGGCCGCCATGCGATCATCATCTGCACGGCAATCATCCCAAGTACTGTGGAAATCAGTGAAAACGATAATCCTCGCTTCAATCTCCAGCGGGCAACGAATCAGGTTGAAAACCAAGTAAAATAACTTACTATTCTGCGGTGTGGTATTTAATTCACAGGAGCGGATTATTCGCCCGCTTACTCCATCAAAAACCAAAGTTAAAAAGGATGTTGCCAGGACTTGCCGGCGTAAAAACAAACAAAACTTTTCTTTCTGAATCGATAAATCAATAAAGGGCTGTTTACACACGTTTGTTGGCAACGTGTGGAAAGACACTAATGAATTCTGTTCTCAATGAAAAAATTACAGGAATCTACGAAATGTCAATGTCAACATTATTACGTTACTTACTCTATGGTCAACATCTCAAACGTCATACTGTCAAGCGATATGTAAACAAAATCATAAAGGCTATGCATAAAGGTTTCTAAAACGAAAGTTTTATAAAAAGATGTGTAAAATATTGTGATATCCCACACAAAATGATAAGCCACATCATATTTAACAAGTTATTATGTTCCACCGGCGTTCTTCAGTGAGGAAGGACTCCTGAAGATACGAAGCAAATGACAACAAAAATGTTTCTAGATTCTCTTACTTCCTTGCCTGAAGAACCCCTTCAACTGATGGGAGAAAACCCACAGGATACGTCTGAGCGTCGAAGAACACAAAACAAAGGTTTGCAACAAAAAACATGATAAGGTTTTTGCAATGCAACATCACCCCCTTTCTAGAGCGAAATGTGGGTGAAAACAACAACATTTCGCGAGGAGCGAGCAGCGGAACCATCCTGGGACAACCAGTGCAAACGCAGTGCTAGTCAAATATCAAAATTTAATAAAGTTTTTTTTGAAACAATGGTTTAAAAATGAATTAATTCTTTTCTTAGGTTATAACAACACAAAATGAACAAAATGAACAACAGATCATCACGAGCATCCCACTGTGTAACCCTTCTTATTCTGTAGGTATCCTACCTTAAGTAAGTTTCTAAATTTTAAGTGTATGAACAATATCATAACTACTAATTCTATAAGTATATAACTTATACTATTCTATTTTAAGACAATAATGTTTGCCTTAGGTTCTTAAAATGGTTAATTCTTTCTTTCTTTCTAACTAGGTTACGGGATGAAACCCTAAACAAAGTAATTCTGTTCTGTTTACATACAGTACCGGTATAAAATTAACCAAGCACTGCACGTAGCTACCTGCTTCGGTGCCAAATAATAGGGGAACTTGCCCCACTGGAAAGTTTGCTTCTTCGTACAATAACGAATGCTAATCATTTATTATGCGAGGTCGCATTGCTAACTCCTACGAGTATTGGATAAATACCTATTGTATAATACAACCTAATGGAACTAGGTCCTAATGGGATCCCTTATCTAAGTAAAACTAAAGCAGAGGAAAAGTGGTAGGTTTCCACCACCATAAACAATCACTCACCCTTACACAGTTCCTTCTAAACCTTTCACACTATCCTGTCACGGGCGATCCTTTCATAGCAGCGGTCAATCACACTCACTCAAATTCTATCGTGCTTCATTTCTTCTAAAGTCACCTGTCACACCATACACTCACACACACATACAAACACTTGCATGCCTTCTACTCACCATCCCTATGCATTTTTTAATCCTAACATACAAAACTTAATTTTTTATTTTAATTATTCTATTTTATTTAAATTTAAATAATGGATGGTTCATCCCTATCCTTTCTAAACTACCATGCAATAAAACTACATATATTTCTTAAAGTAGATATTAATAACTACCAGCTATTATTAAGATTTGGACCTAAAATATAATTTCTTACTTATTTATTTAAGGAGAGTACTAACTCTATGTAAATAGTAGTTTATTCTATGACTCCACATGGACTATATCCTTAATGTGAGTTAAGCCAACATGTTTACCACTTAAGGCTCTTAAGCGATACACGAGTGGACTTATTCTTTCTTCGGCTACACACTAAATATTTCTAGGTATCTTCTATTTCTATTCACTTCTCGTGGGGTCGATGACGATCTGTAGCTCACCTGGCTATTCTGTAAGTATTCTATTCTATTATCGGAGTGACTGCCTCGGCACACACGGTAGACACTGGCGATGCACGGGCCGTCGCAGGCTGCTCCGATGCTCCAGACTCGAAACAGATTTCTGATCCCCCTGAAATGTTTATGTCCAAAATTTTAAAAGCGCTTTCGCATTCTTTCTTTAGTTCTTGAATTTTTTCTGTTAACTCCTCCGCAGAAGGTGGAAGTCTGTTAAGCCTAAACTGAATATGGAGATTTCTAGAAATGAGTCTCTCTCTGCGGGGTGTTGTCATCGATTCTGATTCTATGATTTGGAAAATGTCATTAATTTTATTTTCACAAATTTCTAATTCTGTTTCTATGTTAAATTCTGAAGGGACAATGGTCTCTTCCAAACGGGAAGATTTGGATAATGAGGCAAGCTTTGTCCTCATTGCCTCGACCGTTCTGAAGTTTGTATGGCCACGGATCCGTAGCTCATACCGTAGCTCATCCATGAGTAGGTGGTAAAAGTTCATCTTAGCGCTCGCCATGATGGAAGAAGTACCAAATACAAACAATGTATGAAAACAAGAAAAGTAAGACCAACCTCACACGATCCACGATATCAAGGGAGATGACACCGTTGAATGTCGACTGGCCGAAGGGAACCCGTCACACGTTGGGCGCGCCAAAATGCTACCTTACCGGGTCACCGGTGTGGTGAACGGCTAGCTCGAGGGGTAGTGGGTTCTGTGTGCGCTCTGCGGGCCTGCCTCTGGCGGGTGAGATGGGGTTAGACCTACCTATCCGAGATAACTAATTCTAACAAGGGCGCCACCAGCACGATAATGCTGGGAAATGAGACAAGGAATTAGCGTCCAAATCTTATGTATTGTAAAATATGTTCTTCAATTTCTTACCATTGTACATCAATGACGGTTCTGTTAGTTATAGGTACATTCTTTAAGATATTTCTATTATGTTAGTACATTTGTTAAACAATGTAAAATTAAGTACTTAGGTACTAGGTTAAGTATAGATAAGTTAAACCTTTAATATTGTAGTTCTAAGTTTTAAAGTTACACCAAAGGATTGAGACAGAAGGGCCAGTTCTGCTCGTTGAAGTTAAATTTACAATTCTTGATCACATAATTTCTAGTTAAAGTCCAAAAACATTCTAGGTTCTTTCTTCGTTGTAGACACTTGACTGACGTGAGAAAATTAAGAGAAAATTGACATACCAAATGCGCGTGGCATTAATATTGATTAATTGAGCTTCACCAAGACATATTTCTGCTTCTAAATGTTATTGCGACGTATTCACGTCGAAATCAAAATGGTAGGCTACGAGTCATTTCGCAGACATGGACGCTTTACAAGCACAAACACTAAACCAAAACAAAAGAGCGGCGGAATCTGCAACAATGACAACGACGTTACTTCTAATTCTACTATAATTTAGGTACGTGGATTTGGAAACAAGACGAGATGGGTTTCTTACCAATCCACCGCTTTGGACCTCATGGAATTGTTGGCCGCCATGCGATCATCATCTGCACGGCAATCATCCCAAGTACTGTGGAAATCAGTGAAAACGATAATCCTCGCTTCAATCTCCAGCGGGCAACGAATCAGGTTGAAAACCAAGTAAAATAACTTACTATTCTGCGGTGTGGTATTTAATTCACAGGAGCGGATTATTCGCCCGCTTACTCCATCAAAAACCAAAGTTAAAAAGGATGTTGCCAGGACTTGCCGGCGTAAAAACAAACAAAACTTTTCTTTCTGAATCGATAAATCAATAAAGGGCTGTTTACACACGTTTGTTGGCAACGTGTGGAAAGACACTAATGAATTCTGTTCTCAATGAAAAAATTACAGGAATCTACGAAATGTCAATGTCAACATTATTACGTTACTTACTCTATGGTCAACATCTCAAACGTCATACTGTCAAGCGATATGTAAACAAAATCATAAAGGCTATGCATAAAGGTTTCTAAAACGAAAGTTTTATAAAAAGATGTGTAAAATATTGTGATATCCCACACAAAATGATAAGCCACATCATATTTAACAAGTTATTATGTTCCACCGGCGTTCTTCAGTGAGGAAGGACTCCTGAAGATACGAAGCAAATGACAACAAAAATGTTTCTAGATTCTCTTACTTCCTTGCCTGAAGAACCCCTTCAACTGATGGGAGAAAACCCACAGGATACGTCTGAGCGTCGAAGAACACAAAACAAAGGTTTGCAACAAAAAACATGATAAGGTTTTTGCAATGCAACAGTATATTGAATTTAGCGAGTGTCGCTTTCAAGGTACCAACAATCCCGTCTGCATCACACTCGTTCAGCATTGGAAGATCTAAAAATGTAGATATAATTTTTTCGTGAGTGCAGCTGTAATAAATAATTATTATTCCCAAATATTTATGAACGGAAATATCGGTTGATTCGTCAATCAATAAACTATAGGGTTGATCTTTTAAATCTTCTCTTAAGTTTTCTGAGAAATGGGGTGACAGAATTTTTTTTATGATTTGGGTACATTTTGTCCTATGTAAGTGAATTTTTTCATCCTCCTTGTGCATGTGATTAACCACTTCTCCCATATGATCCACTACACGTAGGCTGGTATGTGCCGCTGTAAATAATGCTAGCCTAGCTTCTTCTTTCTTTTTTCCGATGCTGTCTGGTTTAAAAGGCAACTTTGGTTGCGTAGCTATAATCTGTAAAGAAACGGAATCTACTTTATAATGATCAGAATGTAAAGAAGAGAAGAACCTACTTACTCTTTCAAAATGGATGTATATGATATTATATTAATTACGTACGTACCTTTGAATTTTGCAAGTGCTTTTTGGATAATCCATGATTCTTTAAATCTCCATAATGATTCCTTAAAATTGAACCACATAAATTGCACTTAGCAACTGGACCACCAGTACTTTCCACCACTTGTAACCTAACCAGTCCTTTAATTGTGAGTCACGTAACCAACATTCACGCAACTTTTGGGTATACTGTGGCTTAGGCATATTCGTTTTACAAAATTAATAAAATAAAACATTCAATGTCGTGCCGATGCAAAACCAAAACTGTACTAAGGTATATTTTTTGCATGCATACGAAACAAACATATACAAACCTTCTTATTTCAAATCAAATTTGACCTAGTAGTCATACAAATAAAGACTATAATCAAAATAATTTAAGAAATTGACAAACTCTTTTCGGGGAATACCCGACAAACACGGAACACCACCTAGGAGTGTTGCCTACATATAAAAAAATATACCCATCAACCATCATGTAATGTAAACGTTCAAGTTCTTTCCTGTAGATATGTAAATTGTGCTGGTGGTTAAATGTCTAGCCGTACCACTAAATGAAACAATCTAAGCCACTAGAAAAATCCACCAGCCACTAAAACCAAAATTTGTCCGCTAAAATGCTAATCTAAACCACCAGATCTAGTGGAAAATCCACTGAGTTGGCAACACTGAGAGCTTCCACAGAATGAATTCTCTTAATACATGCTTTGCAGGGGTTTTATACCCGTGCGAGAATAAGGGATGCGTGGGATGGCATTAGGGCGCATCCTGAAAGGATCTAGACACTATCAATAATACTTTACTTTTTCTTAAAATATACAGAGGGATGCGTCTCGGAATGCATTCCTAAAAGCATTAGGTAATGATTGATAACAATGTTTACACAAGGGTTTGAAGGGGATGCCTGTGAACACGCATTTCTAAAATAGTAAAAGTACAGCCTAATACATAGCTTACATATCTATTCATTCGATGACGTACTCATTCATCGGAATGAGATTTTTACTTAGAGCGGTGGCGAAGTCATCAGATTGGCACACCTTCCCCGGATTTGAGTATGTTCGTTTAAAAAGACGTACAGCTCAAAAGATAATAATACAGGTAATTACAAAATAGATGCAAATGCTTAAGCCATAAAGAGTGGATACATGATTTCCTAAACTACTAGCATTTAAAGTTAAAATTTTTTGGACGTCTTAGAAAAACGTACTTACTACTACATACCTACATAGGTAAATTAATAAAATACTCATCTTCGTTCGTTTGAAGCAACAATAAGCAATACAACTAAAATAAATAAGTAAGTACTTGTATACATTATATAATATTAATAAGTTACTCCTTCATCAGTTTCCACCAGTCCAATGGGAGTTTCATTTTCGAATGCATTGTTTAATCCTAATGGGTATAATTCAATTTCAGTTGTTGTTTCTCGGTGTTGGCACTCGGAGTTGACTTCGATATATGATCCTTGGAGGACTCGCGCAGGGTGGTCGCATTGATCCATCACCATGATTTCTAATTTTTCATATCTATATGTGATGTCGGCGTTGATTACTCGGCTATGTGTTATGGGACACGTAATAGTGGTTATGTTGCACGAGTTTTCTTTTCGTAGAATGGTATTTTTTATACATGTAGAGGGTTCCTTTTTCTCACATTGTTTCATCTCGCACTTGATTGCTTCCCAAATGTCTTGAGATTGTCTCATGTACTGCTTAGGTTCTATCTTTCGCGGGTCTGGACTGAGTCCTTCAGACGTGTCCAAGAAAACCTACTTCCTGTTGGAAGAATTTGCACTCTTCTCTCTGTTGACTGTAAGTTGATTTTCCGCGAGAGTTTGTAACACAGGAGTCTTCGATGATGCTCTTCAGGAGTAGAGGCGAATGTGATAACATCCACAAGACAGATTTTTTGGTCTACCAGTGGTCGCAAGATGTTATTCATAATTCTTTAAAACGTCGCGGGCATTTTTTAAACCAAAAGACATTCTCTCCTCCTTCCTAACATCCGGGCGCCTTGTCTTGCTGCCATGGGCAGCAGCGTCCCTCGCTTTGTTGTTTCGTCCCGTGTGGCTGTGGCCACGAAGGTCCGCTCGCCGGGCCTGTCGTTACGCGCTGCCTCAGCGCGCCTCCGGTCAGTCGTCCCTTGGTCGACCACGCGTGTAGTGGTTGCGTGGTCGGCCTTACGCGGCGCTGCTTCTAAGACCCTGGGCTACGGGGTCGTATTCTGCACGCGCTATCTTGTTCGCCTACTGTCCGCCGACCGACGCGCCCAAGGTGGCCAGTCCTAGCCCTCGGGCTATATCTCCAATGAGGGAGGCTCCGCCGTTCCCCTCAATCAAGTCGTTGGCCAGCTGCCGGTAATGCGTCTCTACGGGGACCCGGTGAAATATTGGTCCGGAGCGCGGTTACGCACGGCAGTGTGCTCTGCTGTGGCGAGTCGGGTAACATCCCTCTCTCGAGCCACTTCCACGATTATTTCCTGATGTGGTGTATCCACCACTATAGGGACCGGCGCCGTCCCTCCTGGCAGCGCGGGTGCCGATAGACTGGCTCCTGACACGCGCTCTACGGCCGCCGGTGTCGCCCTAGCCAGCTCTCTCAAGGCAGCCCGCTCCGCCCGTTTCGCCTCGCGACACGCGACCGCCGCCGCATTCGCCCTGACCCTTTCGGCCGTCAAGTCGGGTGCCTGTTGATTGTGTCGGGTGGGTGACCCACCGTCTAGAGTGCCCGACCCACTGAGCGAATCAGCAGTGTTGAAACTGCTGTCGCTGTCCGAGGGAGCTCGCTCCACGTTCCGCGGCTCTACCTCCACCGGCAGCACCATCCCTACCGTGGCGCGGGTCCTGCCAAACCACGTGCCACGCTCCACTCCTTCCACCCCGCGCACCCTCTTGGGCGCCCTCTCCTCCCCCTCCACCTCCTCTACCGCCGTCGCACCTCCTCCTCCTCTCTCGCTCTCAACCTAAAAACTAACTTACAAACTAAGGACCTGCTGGCTTACTCGACGGGAACCACTTTTCACCAGGAACGTCCTGTTAAGAATTTCACGAGCTTAGTCTCGTGGATTCGCTCCAAATCAGCAATACAAATCGTTACGGGAGATTAGGATATTCTAGATAGGATATTATTCTGGTATATTCATAGTGGCCATCGGGTGTTGTGAATGCCTATTGGATTTGGATGCATTTTGATCTGATGATAGCCAGCAGTGAGATCAAGGGTTGAGAAATATTTAGCTCCATTTAACTTTGAAAAGATATCGTCTATATTAAGCCCGCTCTACACTCGCCCGCGATTCTTGCTGCGAATTCACGCCACGATTCGCGCCGTGAACTTAGCGTTTTAACGTGTCCCTCCACACTCGCAAAGCTTCGCAGTCTCGTTCGCGACTTCAGAGAAAATGGACGACGACGTGACTGCTGCCGCTGCTGTGACGATATGTGCTATAGCGTATTACAATTACCTTTGTATTAAAAATAAGAGTCAAATAAAAAAGAGATGGAGAAGAAGACGATGGTGGATGACGCAAATCGATCGCAGCAGAACCAGGTAAATTAATAAATTTATTGAACATGTCTTGTGTTTGCTGTAGGCATTAGGATATTTTTTTATCATTTCTATGTATGTATACATTACTTTTTTTTCAGTGCCACCATGGAAAGACAGTTGAGCGAATTAGTTGCTGAACCATCAGGAGAATTTCAAAAGTTTACAAGAATGTCTCAATCAGATTTTGATGTCTTATTGAACAAGGTTTTACCGACTATAGCTAAACAAAATACTCAACTAAGACAAGCCATCCCAGCTGGGATACGTCTTGCCATTACATTGCGATAATTGGCAACTGGAGATAGTTTTGAAAGTCTCCACTTTTTATTTAAAATCTCACCTCAACTGATTAAGAAGAAGATTTGATTGGAAGATTATTCCAGAATTTTGCCATGCTTTGAATGAAGCACTAAAAGAGGAAATCAAAGTAAGTAATATAACAATTTATTATAAAAAAATGTTTATTAATCAAACACCTAAATGAAAAGTACTTATTTAATAATCAAGCCGTTTATAAAATAAATCAAGCGTTATTGAACGCGTCGTCAATCACATTTTCTATATAATTTGTTGAATCTTGAGTAGCCGGCTGAATACATTTATTTGAAGTTATGATAACCCCTGAAGCCGCAGGAATTGGGGTTTGATCGAAAATATGGATTTCTGGAGGATAATAAATCGGTGGCTCGGAGTAACTGCTATGCGAAGTATCCGCTGTCTGGTGCGATGTAGTTGGTTCCGAATATGCCCTAGTTTGTGAACAATGTCTTTGCATTTGATTGTAAGAATAAGTGGGTGACGGAGACGGCGATGCTGCACGGAAAGAAAAAATTAGCTGTGGTAACTAAAATTTAGGTGTAGTAGCAAAAAGTCTTACGAACTATAGGGACAGCTAAGTGTTTAGAAACAATAGTAAATCGTTTTTAGCTGGCGCAATTTAGCTAAAATAGCGAAATATTTTAGCTATATATTAGTTGCATCAGCTAATAATTTTAGCGATATTTAGCTGTCACTGCTAATGTTATTTGCTATAATTAGCTGTAACATTAAAAACATTTAGTTGTTTTCACTAAGAAATTATTTATGGTAGCAAAGTTTGTTTAACATAAATGCAAATTGTTTTAGTTACAAGATAAAATAACTTTATATATGATAGCTAATATAATTCGTTGTGTCACATAATAACCTTATAAGAAACGAATAACATAATTAGGGGCCGCAGCTAAGTTATTTGCTATTCTTGCATAATACCGTAGCTGTTCTCGACGAGTGGTTTAGCTAATTTTGTGATTTGCATTAGTTATCTCAGCTAAAACTTTTAGTTACATCATTTAACAACTTTGTGTGAGACAGCTAATATAATTTGAAGCAGTGCTGATAAGATTTATTAGTAGCTGCCAAGATAATTTGCTATCCTTTCATATAATCTTAGTTGTATTATGAAAGTTGGTTACCTGATGCTCTGTACTGTGTTTGATGCCCCAGCTAAAAGTTTTAGTTACGCCTTATAACAACTTTATGTAAGATAACTAATATAATTTGAAGCAGTGCTGATAAGATTTATTAGTAGCTGCCAAGATCATTTGCTATCCTTTCATATAATCTTAGCTGTACTATGTAAGTTGGTTACCTGATGTTCTGTATTATGTTTGATGTCCCAGCTAAAAGTTTTAGTTACGCCTTGTAACAACTTTATGTGAGACAACTAATATAATTTTAAGCAGTGCTGATAAAATTTATTAGTAGCTGTTAAGATAATTTGCTATCCTTGCATATAATCTTAGTTGTACTAGGTAAGGAGTTTACCTGAAGCTCTGTATTATGTTTGCTGTCCCAGCTAAAAGTTTTAGTTACGCCATGTAACAAAATGATGTACACATTTAATAATTAAAAACAACTTGTCAAATTAATAATATTTAATTTTTATTCACCAATAGGTACATTTAGTGTCATTGATGAAGTGTCATACATGAAGGAAACAGTTTTAGGCACAATCCAAAAAACAAAAAAGCAAAAATTTATCTATCATAAGAATGTCGTTTACAATATAAAATGTAGAAAATTCAAGTCCACTAAAAATATTGTGTAGTATTAGAATTGTTTTTTCAAGTTAGTTTTTTTTAAATATATAGATCTATATGGCTCGCGAAACTGTAAGGTGGCATTTAAAGTCAATTTTGGCTAAAATGGCTTTTACTACATTTGAGACTCGAAGGGTCGCATCACATCATCTTCATCTTCGATACACATAAAAAAAAAAAACAAACAAATCAATTCTAAATATCCACGAGACGCTAAAAAAAATTACAGACTTTAAACTAAAAATTAAGATAAGTATATACAATGTGTAACAAAAAGGTTCAACAATACTGAAGGGTACGTATGTACTAATAATTATTAAGAACTTTTACTATGGGGTCAACCTTGAAATCGCGAAAAAAAAAAACTGCTGTTCCATACAAAAAGTTCATTGATCTTGGACAAAATGTATGGAACAGGTGTTTTTTTTTTCGTGATTTCAGTGTTGGCCCCATAGTAAAAGTTGTTCATAATGATGAGTACATACATACCCTTCAGTATTGTTGAACCTTTTTGTTACACATTGTATATTATAAAACGTGTAACAAAAAGGTGTGATAATATTTACTGAAAGTTATGTTGTACTCATCATTATGAAGAACTTTGACTATAAGGCCAACCCTGAAATCGATAAAAAAACAGCTGTTCCATACATTTTTATGTCTAAGATCAATGAACTTTTTCTTAGAACAGCAGTTTTTTCTCGATTTTAGTGTTGGCCCTGTAGTAAATGTTGTTCCTAATGATGAGTTTATACATGAGTTTATGTATGTCTATGTATAAACCTTCAGTATTATCAGACCTTTTTGTTACACGTTGTATATTTATACATTTAATATTCCTACCGTCTAGGCATAATATATTTTTCATTTTGTGGTGAAGTGACAACACAAAAAGGGTATGGATTATTCAGCATATTTAACGACAAACATAATAATTTGTCTCCTGATTTTCCACTCACTACTTCAAACCCACGTACATGCGCATTTAAACCTAAATTCGTCATAGGCAAACAAATAAACATAACATCATTTTGATCAGTTACAAATATTGTTTTAATTTCCGCAAAACACCAACATTTTGACTCATCTACACCATACGTAAGTGCCATTCCGTTTTTGTATACAGATCCTTTAATTTCTACCCACTTGGTACAGAAACAGACAACGCTATTTTGTAATTCATCTGGAACATCCTCTTCAAATTTACTATAAAAATCGGTTTCTCTGATGTCTTGTAAATAACCAGGTCCAAAAACTTTTTTGGGCATTATAGACTCTTTCAAGATAAATCTATAACAATGTGCTATCTGTCTTTTGACTGCTAAAGAATACAGTATATTCCTACGAGACATTCAAACGTTTGTGTAGCTTTTTAATTCTTTGTGTTTTCCTTCATTGCGCATTGATGATATTGCAGCAAAAGGACCGTTTTTAAGAAAAAGACGAGGATAATGCAACAGAAAGTGATGCTTGGGTTTGAGAGTTTCGCCAGTAAGTTTCATATACAACTGATTGTGTTCAGACACAAGATTTTGAAGTATTGGTACTATGTCCATTGTAAGGTTTTTGGATTGAAAAATGTCAAAGATATCATACAGATGTAAATACATGTGCCAATATTCATCATCTTCCGACACAATATCACCTACAAATAACCCGAAATATCTGACGAATACTGTCATTTCCGATGCAGTCATTTTTAGTTTTTTCTTATCTAAGTTTTCACGTGTGACAGATGGTGGCTTATTGTTCACATCGTTGCCATAATCAAACATATACATTCGACAATTAAGTGTTTCCAGTGCAAGAGAATCTAAGTCAAGCATATGTTTCAATATAGGAATACAGTCATGCATACAGTCAACCGCATATGCGTTGGAGATATCATGGCCCAAGCTTTGAACATCTTTGAATACGAATTCTTCTTTTATACCCGTTTTTCTAAAATCATTTAAAGCTACATCGGCCGCATAATTTACGGAATCGCGAAGATACGTAGGGTCTTCAATAGTCATAGTTTCGGTCATGAGTTTGGTTGCTTTACAGAAACGACACATATATGTTGCAGAAAAACTTTCGACAAAACCGCACATACCATTGACACCTAAATTGTCACCAATTAACAAAACAGTAGGAAAGTAAACTCTTTTTTCTCCCTGTGATGAATTGATGAGTATACCTTCTGTTTCTAGATACTTTAGTTCCTCAACAAGTGGCCGAAATGTTTTCTGGTTACCATACGTTTTTCTATCATCAGCATTAAAAATTAGGACTTCAAATATGTTTTCAAGCTTAGATTGACATTCTTGTGGAAGTGCAGGTAAATTCGCATAGACACAACCAATTTTTTCACTGTGTGGCCCTAGAGCATTATTTGGTTCCCAATCATCGTAATATATTATTAAGGGGATTGTTATATCATGAGGGCTATAAAATTGTGTTTTGATCGTTTGCCACTTTTGACACTGAACCAAATTTGATACTACATCAGAGGAACTCAAATCATTCATATATTTCAACGTGCTAGACAAAGCATCCGGCAGCTCAAAAAACTTTTTGAGAGTGTTTCTAAGCGGTATAAATTGTCCTGTTACATTTTGCATTTTACCTTTTACTGTACCAGAACTTCGTGTTCTTTCGACTCGACTATCAATAATATATGTCTCGGGAGGAATGTAATCGCCAGTAGATTGAAAATATTTTAATCTCAAATATTCACTCGACAGCTCTGAAAATGTATTTGCAACAGCTTTGAATATGTTTTCGATAGCATTAATTACATCAGATTTTAACGCAGCAGCTTTTAGTGCGTTTATGAGACTAATAACATTTTTCGAAGCAAAAGTATCAGATAAAAATGATGTTATATCTTTTATTACACTATCTACATGGTTGCGAGGTAAGCCTGGTTTACTGTACAGTTTAGCCACAAAAATAGTTGCGTGCCTGGTTAACAGTCTGTTAAACTCCATAAGATTAAAATCATTACTAGATTCTAATTCGATGTTGTCATCACGTGTGTTTTCAAACGACGGAATATTAAATACATTTTTCTCCTGTGGGTTTGTAGTATTGTGTAGCTGTAGATGATTTGGGATATCGTGTTGTCTAAATAAATGTTTCCTATATGAATCCCATTTATCAAATTTTCTAGAACAGTTTTCACTAACACCACAGCAGTATATGTTACAATCAGGATGTTTAAGATAAGCATGAAAACGTAAAGCAGCAATACTTACGAAGGAATCCTGGCAATCCTGAATAAAGCACTTCACGGAAACTTTACTCATCTGTTAACAAAAACAAAATAATCATGATGATAACCTAACTCTTTTCAAACGAAATAGTATAATTATAGTGAAAGAAATCATTGTACATCATAAATAAACAACTTTGTCTATGGCTTGAATCGGAAATTGCGAATTAAAATTTACCTGCAGCGCGAGTACCGTTCTTGACGATCGTCTTATTTAAAATTAAAATCGTATATTTGACATTTAAATCGGTAAAAATCGGTATACTCCTAAGTAAATCTGCTATACCGACACGTCAAATTTAGCGACATAGAACGGTACTTGCGCTGCAGTTTCATACAAAAAGTTATAGTAACCTCGACAAAATGTATGCAATTTTTTTTCTCAATTTTAAGGTTGGTGCCATAGCAAATGTTTTTTACAATAATCCTTGTCAACGTTACTACACCTATATATCTGGAAAAAACTATACAACGTGTAACAAAAAGGTTCAACAATACTGAAGGGCATGTATGTACTCATCGTTATGAACAACTTTTACTATGGGGCCAACACTGAAATCGCGAAAAAAATATCAGTTGTTCCCTACGTTCAGTCCCAGGCCAATGAACTTTTTGTATGGAACAGCTGATATTATTTTCGCGATTTCAGGGTTGGCCCCATAGTAAAAGTTTATAATGATAAGTACATCCATGCCCTTTCGTATTGTTGAACCTTTTTGTTACACTTTGTTTATCTGGAACACGTTTTATATTTTTTATTTTGCATGTACATCAAACCAAAACAATTTTACTATTGTAACAACCCTGAAATTGTGAAAAAGTATCAACTCCTTACTAAAGAGGTCACCAGCGACAAAATATACGATGCTGTTGAGTTTTTCTCAATTCCAGGGTAGCTCGGATTGTTAAACTATGAACTATAAAGTGGTTAGTCTGGTTGTACAATGGCAGCAAAGCTTTGCAGTACACGTCCCATAGGTAACGTTAGCCTTTCTGCTCTGGATACTGATTAAAATATTTCCGTAACCAGTTACACTATTTACGAGCTAGATTTGTATTTGATGTATTCTTTGATTAGGCCAACAGTTTTTGAATCCCTTATTTGTTTGTCAGAATTACACTCGATATTATAAACCGCTTTTTGAATAAAATACATCTCTCTTTCTGTTTCTTTCGGGTAACAAGTGTGCAATGCGTGAAACGTTTTAAAATATATGTCGAATGCTTTCAGGGGGCTGCCAAGGTTGTATGTAGTTTCATTGACGATCATATAGCACTCTAAAATATTATCTTCATCAGAAGATACAGCGTACAGCTGTGGAGCAACATTCAGGCCGAGCTCCAAAAACTTTTCTCTTTTTCTGTTGTGCACCACTTGGATATCAGCTGCCGTCTGAAAATAAATGTAATTGGTAAAATTTTAGTAGTGGTATGGTAGGGGTACATCGAATATAGAAATCTTTTTCGGTAACTTAAAACCATCGAGAGCGTGTAGGACAACGCAATGTGAAGGGTCAATTTAATATCAGGCTAGCCGTCTGCTGGGCTTGTTGTACTTTTTTTTTCTTTCATAAGTTATCTCAACATTTATATATTATAATATTGTTTATTCATCATCAGCCCGAAGATCGGACGATCTGAACTGCTGGACGAAGGCCTCCCTCTTAATAGGGAGGGGTTGCCATGATCCCCACGCTTGGCGGCTTGGCCTTATTTATTGTTTATTGATTAAGTTTTATTACAGTACTTATTTCTAAACCACTTGTGTTGCGGAGAACAAAAAAAAAAGGAATCGATCGAGTATAAGCGAGACTAACGCACGGCATTTGATTTTTATATACGACGTGTCACAAAAAGGTACAACAATACTGAAAGGTATTTATGTATCACTATTATTATATATATACATTTATGTATACTCATCATTAGGAACAACTTTTAGTATGAGGCCAACCACGATATCCCCAAAAAAAACAGCTGCTCCATACAAAATGCTAATTGACCGGACAAAATGTATGGAAAAGCTGATTTTTTTCACGGTTTTTGGGATTGGCCGCATAGTAAAAGTTGTTCATAAAGATGAGTACATACATACCCTTCAGTATTGCTATAGATATATATATATATATATATAATATATACATATATATATTGTTATGTTTTTACTATGACACGTTGTATATATTAGAGATATATGCATATATACGTTACTTACATATTTAAATCGTGTATTTTAATTAATTATTCTAAGCATGACTTACCTTAACATATTGAATCATGCCATCCTTCGACTCTAGTCGGGATGGCCGCCACTGTCTTTTCTTTTTCATCATTACTGACTTGACGGGGAATAGGGTTACCAGTGCCCTCAAAGTTTTCACTTTTTTACCATCTGTAAATAAAAATAACATTTTGAGAAATATAATATAATGACCAATAGCATTCTCCTTACTTTCAAATGCAACATTGTTGTCTATGATGTATGGTTGGCGTGGCATACACATTTGACCACGAACTTGCTTAACATTTTTATCAAAATAGCACATTATTATAATTACCATTTGTACAGCATTCGTTGATTTGATTAATATCATTTACCGGGATCTTTTTTAAAAGAAAAGATGAGAACATGGGCCACTCTCCATAAAATTGTAGGTTTGTACTTGGGTATAAATTTATGAAATCTATTTCAAGCTGTGGATGAAAAAATAATGTTTAGTATTATGGTATTTAGGTTGTAGTATTTTAATTTGTAGCATTTAGTACTTCTTACTAATCTATATCCGTCGAAGCACTTTAGTACAGGGAAGTCTTCCATGTACTGGTGAATTTCTTTTGTTTTTTTAATTAAATTCAATCGTTCTTTTGTACTTTGATCCCATTTTTCGAGCACTTGGTTGACAACTTTTGTGTTTTGTAACCATTGAAGTACATCCGATAATTGTGAATCTTCGCCTAAAAATATATTTATACACATCATTTCATCTCCATCACACTAAATATAAATTGAAAGTTTGAATGTATGTTTGTCACTCCTTCACACTGATGCAGCTGGATGGATTTAGACGAAATTTGTGTTTGTTTGTGTTAACCTTTTAATTTCATGTTAATTATTAAAGTATCCACGCAAGTATTAATTAAACCCTGAATAAATTCATTCATTAATGTACCATTTAACTAGCAAGTAACACCGAGGCTTATATAGATCTCTTTTTAACAGTTTTGACATGTCAATTGACATTTGACATTTGAATTTTTATAATTAAATTGACATTCAGTACAACATGTATGAACATTGCGAGATGAAACACCTTTCACAATAATACGCTTTTATAAAAAAAAGAATAACCGACTTCAATTTCGACTACCTGGATGACATCTTCATGTTTTCCAGTCAAGTCGATTTATTCCAGTAACTAGAGGTCGCACGCTACTTTGTCCGCGTACGGAAGATTTTCGGCCCGCTCCCAAAATTCACCACTTTAAATCATCCCGAGCTAATTTTTACGCCCCAGACTCGTCCAACTCCCCCCATCCCCACTTCCCCCTTTGAATGAACTATCCAAATATAATTTTTTATCACTATAACTTCAAAAACAAAGAACTTTCCATACAACATTCCCCCCCGCCTCCCCCCCCCCCCCCCCCCCCTTAAATCATCCCTGTTTTTTTTTTAAATAGCTTTTTTTATTTTAAATGAAGTATCCAAAACAAAAAAATAAAGCTTCAAAATCAATTGATAATTGGCGTTGTAATCGCGTAACATACATAAAAACTGTCGAGTTGAGAACCTCCTTTTTTTGAAGTCGGTTGATAATTAGTTCATTTGTGAGAGACATTTCCATCTATTACTGCACAAAATTTTTACATGCATTGTTTTGCCCGTTTAAAATTTTGTCCGCTAATCCGAACCAGAGTTAAAATAATATGACAAGTACCATTTCCGTCATCCATATTGTCTTCAAGATCAGAATTTTTTGAGGTTTTTGTAATAGCTCCCACTTTTAACAACTTCCTTCGCATATTATAATAGCGATTAAGAAGTATTCCACGACCAGCTGAAGAATCCCTATTCTTGCCCTTTGTGCAGCCGGCCCAAACCTCCTAAAACATCATTTAGTCCAAATTGAAACAAGTAATATAATCTTAGTGAATCTAATGCTAAATAATTTGTGTCTGGCGAATGCATATGCAGCCTTTGCTTGTCCTAATACAATGGTGTATTAAGACAAGCAAAATTTTGTCAGACACCACTGTACTAAGTACATGCTACATTCTAACAACTTAAAATTTATTTGAATGCTATAAAACTATTATACAACTACTGCTACTACTTACTATTATTTTTACTATATAATGTATATATATATATATATATAATACACATACACATTATACAGTCAAATTAATAGTAAGTAGTAGTAGTTTTTATAGCATTAAAACTATATAATATAGAATGTGTAACAAAAAGCTTCAACAATACTGAAGGGTATGTATGTACTCATCATTATGAACAACTTTTACTATGGGGCCTAACCTGAGATCGCGAAAAAAGAACTGCTGTTCCATACAAAATGGTTCTTTGAGTTAGGACAAAATGTATGGCTACAGCTACAGCTGATGTTGTTTCGCGATTTCACCATTGGCCCCATAGTAAAAGTTGATCATAATGATGTGTACATAAATAGCCTTCAGTATTGTTGAACCTTTATGTTACACATTGTAGGCATATATTTGGCAAATTTTACTATAATATTGAATCTAATGTGAAGCAACTAGCTACACAAAATGTCCAACTGGCAAATCGTAAAGAACTAACAATGTATCTATTGAAATGCATAATAATAAACAAAAGCTTCAATACGCATAAGAGAATATACAAGGTTATAATTGCACGTTAGGCAAGTTGGATTTGGATGTAATGCAACAGCTGGACATTTTTAAGAGCTGAATAAGTTGAAAGGATGGAATATGCTATGTTGATTGGCGTAAAATTCATGCAACATCATAGATAAATTTGGATAATATTAAATTTGTATGTAACAAGCTATATGGTACATATTTTGGATTCCTTTCTCTTACATAAATTTCGTCCTTGAAAAATTCTACTATCTGGTTGCACCAATAGTCAATTAGGCTGTTAGGGAAGCTGAAAATAAACACATTAAACACCAACAGTACGAATAAAAAAAAAATAACAAGCAATAACAATACATTTTGAGAAAACTTAACGAATATCAAGTGCAAACTTAAAATCTAATTTTATTGAGATCTCTCTTATCCATTTAGATATATGTATGTTACAAATATGTTCACAAAGTGAGGAAACTACATATGTATTATTACTCATTATCACAAAAAGTAATGAATCGATTATGATGAAATCTTTACTGTTCCTCTAATTTTGGTAAATGTAAGCAAATAAAAAATAATGTTAACAATCCGATTATTGGTTTTGGAAAAATGTGTGAACAAACATACATACCTACTTCTTTGTTGAAGTTGGTTAAAAAGAATAATTTGTTTCAAGTAGTAGGTTGTTTGGTGAGTCCATGGGTGGGTCCATACCATAGACTCACTATCAAGAAATAAAGAATAAGCTAAACAAAAGTTGGCATACACTAACCTTTTAGTTATATCTGTCTTCAATTGTGCTCTTACAATTTCATCAGCCAACCTCTGACGGTAAAAATCATTAAGGTTTTTTTCAGTATTGTAATAAGAGAGAATCATCTTCCCATCAGCTCCGTTTAAAATACAATTCAGCGTATATTTGTTATTCATTTCGATCTCAAGAGGCTAAAAATATATAAGTTAAGCTTAGTATACACAACTCTGTATACTACATGTACTGAGCAAAGAAGTAGTGACATATGCCTGCAAAATGAAGCAGTAACCCACAGTAATGGCACCGTGTGCTATTTTCTTATTCATGCCATTAAGTAGTTACCTAGTTACTGTACAGTTTTAAAGGCCTGTGTATTTCTAGCTTAAGAGGAAATCCGGTGCACGCTTCTCCATACAAACATATTCCCCTATTTTCTTCCTGGATAAATGCCTCTAAAGCATTTTTTTTTATAAAGTCTAGTTCTACTGTAGACATGTCTCTGCCATTTCCTTTTTTTCAGGAACTAATAGCTAAAAAATATATAACACTTTAAATATCTTCATAGTATCTTTTGGAAAAAGAAAATATAACCCATATTTTCTTTCGCAATTAGTTTCTGAAAAAAGGAAATGAAAGTGACACGTCTACGTTTTTATTTCTTCTTAAAAGAAAATGCTCTCTGGAGGCATTATCCAAGAAGAAAATAGGGAAATACTTTTGTATAGATCAGCGCTCCCGGGTTCCCCTTAAGAGGATAATAAATAAATTCAAAGCAACAATCAAACCTAAATTAAAATGTCATCCTTTGTAGACAAAAACCATGATAGTAAAATATTCATATTATGCAAGTCATCAGTACTTCACTGCATGGTCCATACACATTTTATAGAAATTTTGCTACTTACGAGTGTTAACAAATGTTTTGTGGTTGCAGGCAATGATGAGGATGATGCTAAGCTTTCTGTCTCTGACACAATGTCAGAATTAGAATAAAATGACGACTCCCTCTTTTTTTCTTCGCTGGTACATCCTGAATTTAAAAAAATAACAATGAACTGACAAATGTTTAAAATTGTTATTTATTACTTATGTACATCTAATACATTACACATTTTTTTATGTACTGGCTCTTTAACTCTTTAACTGGTTACAATTTTATAATTTTTGTGTGTGGACAAAAGGTTCCAAACATAAAAATAAAAAACATACAGAACAACGAACAAACAGAAATAAACAGATTTGATTCCTGGTCGGCAGGTATTTGAATGACGAATGTTGATGATTAGCTTTTGTGTGTAGCTCATACCTAGCGAACCCAACACACGATAAATTCTAGTGGCTTAGGATAGTAGGTATGATGTGATGGTTGTGGATATTGCAGAATTTGTGGTGAGGGTATGAATGGACACCAAGAGAATACCTCAATGTATTCTTTAGATAGATAGTAGAATATAACCAGGTTACATAACTTACCATCTGCAAGTCTTTTATTTTCTTCATAAATATTGTTCTTTCACCAATTTTTGGAAATATTTTTTCCAATGAATACTCAGAGAGTAATGGAAGATGTTCTTTTTCTATGCCTTCATCTGAAAAACAAATGTTTAAACTTTAATACCACAAAGTCATTTTTAAACAAATATGACGGCTTAAATCTTTACCAGGAAACCGTAGGTGCTATAGAAACAATTTCACAAAGATGTGCGGTCACTACATATTACATATTTATGTATTAGACTATAGGGATTCTCTATATCTCAAAAACTACTGAACCTATTTTGATGATATTTAAGTATTGACTTAAGAAGTAGTAAATAAAAAAAAGGATATTCATAATCTGATATCTAGTATGCTGTGATAGATTATCATCAGTAAATATTTTACAGTTTCAACATACAAATCGAAGTGATAACCCCTTTTTAAAGTCGTCGGTTAGTTACCGCTACCTCAGATAATGTAGGTTAATTAAAGTGATAATATGTACTGGATATGTCCGAAAATTGCATTCAGAGCCGCCGGAGGACGGTTAGCAGCATCCTCTCGGTTGCTGGTGGTGAACATTCTGCGATCCCCGAGCCGCCTGCCAAGCGTGGGGATTATTATTACTCTTCCGTATTATGGGGCGAGGCCTTCGTCCATTGAGTTTAAACTAAGTACATAGTAAGTACATCATCAGCCAGTAGACTGGCTGATAATGTACGATTACGATACGAACTACACCAACTTTTATTCGATCTGAGTTAGCACCATGGACACGTACGAAAAAGGCAGACAAAAACCTAAAGAATCGCATTGCAGATCCTGAGTAGATTCACACTTCAGATAACGGCTGTTCATGAGAGGCATTCAAATTCAATATTACAACATTTAAATTTAAAAACTAGGTAGAGGTAGGGTAGTAATACATTAATATTAATAGGTAATTAGGTATGTACTTACATTTAAATTTATCGATGATGGTATCTTCATAGCCCCACGATTTTAATAATTGTACTATTTCTTCTTCAGGGTCACTCATTTTTCACTGCTAACTTAACACAAAATAAAAACTTCAACACAAATGCATCTAATATAATTATTACCTTTTTTGAAACTTCGTTCGGTTCGCTAAACAACAAACGACTGCTTTGAAGGACAAGTGAAGATTGAAGAATGGGGTCGAAACGAAACGAAATTCCAATTTGATTCGAGTTGATTCAGTGTTGCCAGCCCGACTGTAGTAGGTAAATGTCGCTAAGATTTTAAGAAATCGGTTGAAAAGTCGCTAGATGTCACTAAAATGACTTCAGCTCCAAAAGTCGCTAGATCTCGCTAGACATTTTAATTATTAACTAGCTTTTACCACAGAATAAATAATAGTACTACTAACAATTCAACTCGCACAGCGCTGGATACCGCTCGCTATATTCACCTAGATATACCGCTCTCTTTCTATCATATATGCTTAGTTACGTGCGACGAGGCTAGCGTGCGGGCGGCGACTGACTTCTGTCTTGCATTGTCCACCCGGACGTAGTGCCGACCGAACATACCTAAACTGCGGAGTGACACCCCCCTGCTTTTACTCACGATTTCGCCCGTTTGGACTCAATAAAATATTTACCCTGGGTCAAAAATACAATGCAGTCCATGATTTTTCCGTGGTGCTAGAAAATCTCCTCGGTTTGTTTCTCGAGTACTTACCACAAGAAACGTAATTTTGTACCAGTTGAATAGAGTAGGTACAGAAAGAACCAAAGAAATCATTATTGGTTTGGGTTTGTTTGTCATTGTTATTTGTTTGTTATTGTACCAATCATAAAGGCTTAGGATATTTCCTATTTGCTTTACTAGTACGTAGTACATATATCTCAATGGTACTACATAATATAAGTCTGTAGATCGATTACAAAGCTAGTTAAGAATGAAAATATAACGCAATAATGCCTTTAAAAAGTCACTAGAAAAGTAGCTAGATAACTTTTGTTACTAAACAAAAAAAACACGAAAATACAAATTTTACCACTAAATTGCGTATAATCTGTCATGGCGTCTAAGGATAACGCCACACAGATCTAAAAACCAAGCACTCCTGTTTCAAAGCTAGAGTTTACAATCCTATTCTTCCTTTCAATATCTGTCTTACTTTGACCAGATAACATATTTTAAAAGTGCTCCGAACACCTTTTTAGCTCATCCAAGTCGGATCAATATCTTAGTATCTGGCATCTCTTCTGTTGCCTGGTCCATTTTCTCCCGCCAAAAAGAGTTGGTTGGCCGTTAAAAACTGTTAGAAACGTCAAAACGATTAGCTATAGCAGCTAATTCATTGTTTGTCAATGTAACGAATATGATTTTTGCAACAGTAGCTAATCAATTCGGGTTCATTCCTGGGACCCTGGGTATACTTAAGTTTTAATAGTTACCGTGAAATCCTCCAACTTTGGCCACGTTTCGAAGAATATTTGTTGCCACACCAAAAAAACATTGCGCATATTTTCTGTGGCGACATTTGGACAAAGTTATCCAACTTTCTTCATGGTTTACGGTGTTTGTTATACAAGGTTGCAAAGTTGTATTATGGCGCGAGTACTTGTATTGAAACCTGAGCAAGCGAAGGATTCTTATATACCTAATCCTCAGCGTAGCGAGGGTTTCAAAGGTAGGAAATGCAGAATAACTTTGCTGCCTAGCGCAACACACAAAGCTTCAGATCTCATTTTTGTCACCCTCAGCTTCGCCTCGGGAGCAAATATACATGAGATCAGAGACACTCTTTACTTTTTCTCCCTAGGTGTGTAATCTACTATTTTATCACATTTATTCAAAAAGGCCTACTTTGTTCTTCGCAAACTGGGCAGTTATGAGTTTTTTTCCGCGCGGAGGGAGGAAATAGTATAAACTAGTAATGTAAACTAGTATATACTAGGAAATAGTATCCCGTGGTGTGTATAGGATTTTATGTGTTGCCGCGGGCAGGAAGTGGTATCTTCGCTCCGCGTAGCGGGGCGAAAAGTACCACTTGCGTCCCACAGGCATATTAATAACTTGTCCTCCCTCCGGGCGGTGATTTGAATTTGGAATGTGGATATTGTTATTAAAAGTTCCAATAACCAAAGATATCAACCACGGACATTGTATGAACAAGTAACATGCTGTTTGAAAAAGGAAGACTCGCAAAACAAGAATAAAAAATAAATTTGTGAAAAAAGCAAAAACGCGCGAAATGCATTCCGCCTTCGTTCGTTACTGTTTACTAAAATTCGGGTTTTACTTTGTTTTATTTTAACTCAGTGTATCATCCTCATTGAGTGTGAGTAGTGAGAGAACAAAATAAACGTAGGTACTATTCTTATTTATAAGTTGCTCTTATACATTTTCTCATAGAGGGTGATAAAAAGTAGAGTGTCCACCTCGGGATAAACACTATTTTTAAGCTCGAGTACTTTGAATCCCTCATTGCGCTCAGGATTCTACTTAAGAATCCGTCGCTACGCTCGGGATTCAAAGAAACACTCTCGACTGAAAAATTGTTATTCCTCCTCCCTTGGTAATCAATCTACAATTTACTTTACATGCAATTTTTGAGTAAAAGAGGACAGTCGCCTGGCTCATTGTATGAATGTAGGTACTAATTGTAGATAGTAATGTGTGTACCTACCTACTATAACACATGACAAGATAAAATATTTATAAAATTGCTCCGAACACTCCGTCGTTGCTCCGTCAAAAAGATTAGCTGTAGCAACGAATTCATTGTTTGGCAATGTGACGAAGATGATTTTTGCAACAGCAGCTAATCAATTCGGGTTCATTCCTTGGATCCTGGGGATAGGTAGGTACTTTAGTTTTAGATTCCTGCGTAAAAAAATGTGGGGTACCTACTTACATTGAAAAAAAAACTATATTTTTGGAAAGGTAAGACTTAATTCATGTATGGGCATGAAGGGGGGGGGGGGATTATTTAAATTGGTGATGGGGAGTAAAATAATAAGTACCTAATTAACCCAGCGGTATGGAATAGGCTTGCGCAGAATGTGTCACTAAAATCTATATCTATAAAAGGCTTTGTCCTGACTGACTGACTGACTGACTGACTGACATATAGACAACGTACAGCCCAAACCGCTAAACGTAGAGACTTGAAATTTGGAGGGTATGTTTTTGGAGAGGTGTGAACGCCCACTAAGAAAGGATTTTTCGAAAATCAACCCCGAAAGGGGTTAAATGGGGTGTTAAAGTTTGTATGAAACTTTTTATTCTCTGGTTCGATTGATACAAAACTTGGTATACATATTCTACTATAAAAATAAGAAGATACGGGTGTCACAGTTTTTTCAAAATCAGCTCCCGTTAGTATAAAAAAAAAACAACTAAGTTTTAGTGATAGTACGTTTGTTTCTCCTTAACTTTGTAACGGCTGTACATATTAAAATGAAATTTGGTATAGGGATGGGGATAGATGTGGGGATGGGGGTGGGGGTGGGGGTGGCGATGATACTGGGAACGGAGACGGGACGGAGATAGGCATGTTAATATTAAGATTACAATTGGTATCGGGATGGGGATGGGATGGGGATTGGGTGGGGATGGGTGGGGATTTGGTGGGGACAGGTGGGGATGGGATGTGGATGTGGACGAGGCTGGGAACGGGGATGGGCGTGTCCATATTAAGATGAAAGTTGAAATCGGGATGGGGTGGGGATGGGATGGGGTGAGGATGGGGTTCGGGATGGGGATGAGGGAGGGAACGGGGATGGGGACGTGGATGGGCGTGTTCATATTAAAATGACATTTGGTATCGGGATGGGGATGGGGAAGGGGCCGCTTATAGGGATGAGGCTGGGAATGGGGACGGGGATGGGCGTATTTATTGGTCGGCTGAACAGATGGAGCTGCATTTTTGGATAGGTAGTTATAGCATTAGGTTTGGAAACGGACATAGGCTATTTTTTTGTAGGTCCACGCAGACGACTGTTTGACGGACATAATTATTATAGATACTGTACAGCCTAAGCTGCTAAATTATTTTTTAATCTATAACTATAAAAGGCTTTGTCCTGACTGACTGACTGACTGACTGACTGACTGACTGACATAGACAACGTACAGCCCAAACCGCTAAACGTAGAGACTTGAAATTTGGAGGGTATGTTTTCGGAAAGGTGTAAACGCCCACTAAGAAAGGATTTTTCGAAAATCAACCCCGAAGGGGGTTAAATGGGGTGTTAAAGTTTGTATGAAACTTTTTATTCTCTGGTTCGATTGATAAAAAACTTGGTATACATATTCTACTATAAAAATAAGAAGATACGGGTGTCACAGTTTTTTCAAAATCAACTCCCGTTAGTATAAAAAAAAACTAAGTTTTAGTGATAGTACGTTTGTTTCTCCTTAACTTTGTAACGGCTGTACATATTAAAATGAAGTTTGGTATAGGGATGGGGATAGATGTGGGGATGGGGTGGGGGTGGGGGTGGCGATGATACTGGGAACGGAGACGGGACGGAGATAGGCATGTTAATATTAAGATTACAATTGGTATCGGGATGGGGATGGGATGGGGTGGGGATGGGGATTGGGTGGGGATGGGTGGGGATTTGGTGGGGACAGGTGGGGATGGGATGTGGATGTGGACGAGGCTGGGAACGGGGATGGGCGTGTCCATATTAAGATGAAAGTTGAAATCGGGATGGGGTGGGGATGGGATGGGGTGAGGATGGGGTTCGGGATGGGGATGAGGGAGGGAACGGGGATGGGGACGGGGATGGGCGTGTTCATATTAAAATGACATTTGGTATCGGGATGGGGAAGGGGCCGCTTATAGGGATGAGGCTGGGAATGGGGACGGGGATGGGCGTATTTATTGGTCGGCTGAACAGATGGAGCTGCATTTTTGGATAGGTAGTTATAGCATAAGGTTCGGAAACGGACATAGGCTATTTTTTTGTAGGTCCACGCAGACGACTGTTTGACGGACATAATTATTATAGATACTGTACAGCCTAAGCTGCTAAATTAATTTTTAATATTAAATTTGGTCATCCTCAAGCAAACTTAAAGACTTGCAAGCGGTTTGGAAAAAATGCATTAATATACGTATTTTAGTGATTCAATTGAGTTGGGCCCCGATTTAACCGAATTCCAGTATTCAACATTACTACGCGGGCAAAGCCGCGGGCAAAAGCTAGTGAAAATATATATACGTAACTTTTCACTAAAAGAAGTACTTCACTAATCTAGTTCACTAGTCCAGTTGCTCATTTGAAATGATTTCGCCATTCCTAACTACTAAGAAGATATGTTTAAGAACGAAAACAGTGCGCTTACTATGATTGCTTCATTTTATATCTAAGCTCTTACAAACGTGTTTGTAAATTGTACATTGCCCTTTTCCTTCCTAGTTCAATATTAGCTATTTTGTATAACAAGCAATGTACGATAAAAGTTAGAGGACTCCTAAAATCGTTCTCGAACTATCGTAATAGGTAACCAGAGCACCGAACGCAACGAGCCAAAGATTGTGTGAAATAGACAATTACTTCAGTATCTAAAACAGAGCGTGATAGCAATTTCTTCCGTACCCTAACGAAGTCGCGGGGGACCTCTAGTAGTTTATATAATTAGGGTAGAGGTACCTACCTAATAATATTATGAACCTGGGTATGTCCTACAACTGTATCCAGAATCACCGTGGGACGGGCAGCAGCGTACCTAGGTAGGTTCCTTTAGTTAGGCTAACGGCGTGGCAGTGTACTGCAATCATGCACCAAGCCGCCCACCGCCTCCCACGCGTGGGGATTATGGCAACCCATCCTCTCTATTAAGGGAGAGGCCTCCTTAAAATCCAGATGGCGGCTACGCTGTGCCCGAATTTTGAATTTACACTCCCAGTGATCCCACCTGGCTGGTGCAATGAATTTTTGGTCTAGAGTTTTTTCGGGGATAGGCCCTTTTCTTCACCAATCTGTCTGGGCTACCTGAAGTTGTGGAAAATATTTTATTGTATGTAGTGTATTGCGCTAATTTTACGTAGTAAAGTAATTTACAAAGGTTGATAAAGTTTTTGGCAACGTAAAACAATTTTGTTTTAGCAGTTGCAACAAAATTTATTTTGCTACAGTACCCAAAAAAAGGTACAGCAACAAAAAGTGATTAGTTACTTTATACAATCATGCTATGCTAGTATCGATAATATTCTATTGTATGTAGTGGCTAAGGTAATTTGCAAAGATTGATAAAGTTATTGGCAACGTTAAACTATTTTGTTTTAGCAGTTGCAACAAAAAATATTTTGCTGCAGTAGGTACCCAAAAGAACTGGTACTGCAACAAAAAGTTATTAGGTACTAAATATAACTATGCTTTGCTAGTATCAATAATATTCTATTGTATGTAGTGGCTAAGGTAATTTGCAAAGGTAGATAAAAATATTGGCTACGTAAAACAATTTATTTTAGCACTTGCAACAAAGTTTATTTTGCTGCAGTACCCACAAAAATTGGTACAGCAACAAAAAGTTATTAGGTACTTTATATAACCACGCTTTGCTAGTATCGATAATATTCTATTGTATGTAGTGGCTAAGGTAATTTGCAAAGGTTCATAAAGTTTTTGGCAACGTAAAACAGTTTTGTTTTAGCAGTTGCAACAAATATGTTTTGCTGCAGTACCCAAACAAATAGATACAGCAACGAAAAGTTATTAGGTAGTTTATATAACTATGCTTTGCTTGTACCGATAATATTCTATTGTTTGTAGTGGCTAACGTAATTTGCAAAGGTTGACAAAATTATTGGCAACGTAAAACATATTTTTTTAATCAGTTGCAACTAATATGTTGTGCTGCAGTACCAAAAAAAAATTGGTACAGCAGCAAAAAGTTAATTGAACTTCATGTAACCTTCCTTTCCTAATAACGAAAATATTCTATTTGATGTAATGGGCTAGGTAATTTGCAAAGATTGTTTTTTTTTTTTTTTGCAACATATTTTCTTTAAGCATTTGCAAAAATGTTGTTAGAAAATTTTGTTTTACATCAAAAGAAAGTATTGATATTATCTAAATTATTATTAGTGGTAGTAAAACTTATTATCACTTGTGACAAAGACACTTTTTTTTGCAAATTGCAAGTTTTATTAGCAATAACAGCGAAACATTTATGAATTAAAGTAAAAAATATTTGCAGTGACTGCCACTGGGAACCTTTAAATGAATTTTGCTGCTAAAGATAAAAAAAATAGCAATTACAGTTAAACAATTAGCAAAGCTTGCAAATTGTTTGTAAAGCTTTTAGCTAAATTTCATTTTCAAAAGTAGCTAAGTGCTATTAGTTGTAATTAACAACGCTTTACTAATGTTACTAAAATATTTTATGTAACAGCAAATGAATCGGCAGCAAAGCGGGTTTAGCAACCATAGCAAAATCATTTTTTTCCGTGTGAAGTACGTTGTTCATGGCGCAAAAACATGTTGTATATTTCACATACAAACTGTGTTCTTTCATTATCGGGTAATTTTCTTAACTTTTTGGCTATAATTTTTCCATGTAAGTCACATTCATCATCTTCTTGAATTCGTCGACTATTTATAGTTTCTTTTAGTGTAGAGAGAGCATCTTTGACGGTTTCTCCAGCAGCCAAAACTTCAGTAGGGTTTTTACGGCGACGAACTGTTGGTGGTCTCAAAGGTTGACTATCTACATTACCACCCAAACTTTCATCCTCCTCTCCATTTGCATTCACCGGCGACGATTCTTCCTGAAAAAAATACAATAATAATTAATATATTTTTACAGATGCCGACGAGTCCGGAAGAGTGGAAGGAAATTGAAAAAGGATTTGCACATAAATTTCCACGTGCTGTAGGCTCAATTGATGGAAAACATATCGTTATAGAATGTCCAATTAACTCAGGATCGGAATATATTAATTACAAGAAAACATTCAGTATTGTATTGTTAGCTTTAGTGGATAGTAATTATAATTTTATTTTCGCAGACATAGGATGCCAAGGTAGAATTAGCGATGGAGGGGTATTTAGGAATAGTATATTATGGAACAAAATGTGTCTTAATGCGTTGAATTTACCTACACCACATCCTTTGCCAAATTCAAATAAAGATATACCTACCGTATGTTTTTTTGGGAGACAGTGCCTTCGCACTCACAAAACATGTTATGAAACCTTATCCTGGTAACCATGATTGGGGTTCACCAAAACGTAAATTTAATCAAAGGTTATCTAGTGCTAGGGTTGTAGTAGAGAATACGTTTGGAATACTTGTAACAAGGTTTAGAATATTTAAAAAACCAATTCTATTAAATCCTGAAAAAGTGAAACTTTTGACATTAACGTGTATATTACATAATTTCTTAAGAAAAAGTTCCACTTCTCTAAACATTTAGGCTGCGTTTCCACCAGAGATGTGCGAGGATGCATAGCGAGGGATGTGTTTGTAAAGAACCAATAGGATCGCTTCATTTACCTTGCCTCGGTCAGCACAGCTCTGGTGGAAACGGCTCAGCGGAGCTAGATTTTTGCGCATACAAAACAAGCGCGGGATGTGTGCGAGGGATGTGTGCGAGGGATGTGTGCGAGGGATGTGTACGAGGGAAGTGTGCGAGGAATGTGTGTTGAGAAAGATGTGTTGCGAGGTTTGCGCATACTGTACCAGCCAGTCCATAGACGGAGTTTGTTGGAAGTAGAAGTGCGCAAAATAGATAATAATATGGATAATTGGAAAAAGAAAATACTTTTATATTTAACAATTTGTGATGAAGAAATGGAAGCAGAAGATACGGAGTTTATTAGTTCTATAATTTTGAGCAATACAAGAACACACAGGTTTTGGATACGTAACCATATTAAATATCATCGATTACATGGAGAATTCTTTACCTTTTTTCATACGGCTGATGATGAAATATTCGAAAATTCTTATCGAGTATCTAGAAGTAACTTTTATGAGTTACACAATTTGATTGAGAACATTATCAAGAAAGAAGACACTCACTACAGAGAATGCATCAGCACCAAGGAAAAATTGGCGGTATGTTTAAAGTAAGTAAAATAGTTTGAATCAATTTTGTCTTTATTAAACATATTAATTGAAAAGTAATCATAATCTGCAAAATAAGTAGACAACAAGTTCCTCTTTTTCATGGCAAATTAGGCTCTGTTCCTACTTTGTTTGAAGTATTTGGCGTTTGTAGGTCTGAATGTTGTGTTCCCGGAGATGCTGGTTGTACAGCTTCCAGTTGGAAAGATGAATCCATCTGGCCCACTGTTTTATTTGTATTTCTACCAGAGCTTGAAGAATAACCAAGTTGTTCAGGATCCAGCTGAGGCGGCAAATCCATCTGGCCTGCTATATTACTACCTACTGCTATACTGCTACCAGAGCTTGAAGAATAACCAAGTTGTTCAGGATCCAGCTGAGGCGGCAAATCCATCTGGCCTGCTATATTACTACCTACTGCTATACTGCTACCAGAGCTTGAAGAATAACCAATATTTTGATTATACCACGTCAGCACGTAAGATTCTTCGGCTTCGCTAATCATATTAAAAAGTTTCCTTTTTAAAGGAACTTGCATGTAATCTGGTAATTTTTTAAATGTTTTCGCCATTGAAAGAAAAAAATGATCAGTATCATCGCAGTCCGTTGGTTTTAAAAGTTCTCTTAATTCTTGCCTTTCTTTTCGAAAATCTTCTTGATTTTTCATATGTTTTTGTATTAAAATTGATAATTCATCGCCTTTTTTCTTCTTTGATGATGACGGGGTGACCGAATCTGTTGAAATGCCTGAAGTTGAGGCTATTTCGTAAAGATTGTTGGGATTGTCAGCTTGATTTGGTGTATGTTCAGTGCTCTGCGAAGAGTCATCTTGGTTTAATGAATATTGAGTGCTTTGCGAAGAGTCATTTTCATTATTTGGTGACGAAATATCCTCTTTATAACTTGACTCTCTATCTCTGTTGGCCATGTACGGTAAAAGAAATTCCATCAATTTTTGGTATTTCCATTCACGTGTTTTGGTTGTAGCCTGTCCGCTTTTTTTAGATTTCTGCCTCTTTAGCGCGTCCCGATGGCTATCCCGTAGTTGTTTCCAACGATTCTTAGCGCTTTTCACTGAAATAATAGAAAATTATGATTAGGAATATAACATTTTTATACCAAGCATGTTGTCTTACAGATCGCAAAAAATCAGTAACAGGTAAAGAGTACTTTTTTATTTGTTAATTATTTTTCTTACTATTATTATAAACATTCCTTTTTTTGCAGGTATTTATCCACGGGCTCGTCGTTCACACGATTGGCAGAAAATTTTAGGATTGGAGTAGCAAGTGTGTCGAGAATTGTGGCAGAAGTTTGTAATGCTCTTTGGCTTGTTTTACAACCTCTTGTTATTCCAAAACCTACCAAAGACGACTGGAAGCGAATAGCAAAGGATTTTCAAGAGCTATGGCAGTTTAAAAATTGTTTGGGGGCTCTAGACGGTAAACATGTTTATATAATGTGTCCTGCAAACACTGGGTCCTCTTTTTTTAATTACAAACAAAGATTTTCTATAGTGCTTATGTGCTTAGCTGACGCTAGGAGAAAGATTATAATGGTTGATGTGGGATCCATGGGAAGATTTAGTGATGCTGGAATATTTGATGATAGTGTTTTTGGAAAATATTTGAAAGAAAAAAGATTGAATCTTCCAGAACCTGAACCATTATATGAAGGAGGTGAACCAGTACCATTTGTATTCATTGGAGATGAGGCTTTTCCTTTGATGGAAAATTTCATGCGCCCATATCCGCGGGACCAGTTAGACCAACAGAAACGTATATTTAACTATAGACTTTCGAGGGCACGTCGCATTGTAGAAGCTACATTCGGTGTATTGGCACGAAAGTGGTATGTGTATCGTAAAGACTTTGAATGCAGAGTGGAAACGGTTGACAAAATCGTAAAAGCCACATGTGTAATGCATAATTTTTTAATTGAAAGACAAAGTAATTATTTGGATTGCATTGATAACACAAATACAAGTACTCTTGTATCGGTTCCTAGCATTTCCGTCGTCGTGTCAAGTGATAGTTATGATGTAAGAGAGAAATACTGCTCTTATTTCAATAATCAAGGAAAAGTGTCATGGCAAGATACTCGTATTTCGTCACGAATTCATCGCACACAATAAATACCCAAATATTGTAACTTGTATTTTAATATACCTGATTTTAATACATGATTATTACTTACCATCTTTATATTGTATTTCTTTGACTATTTCCTCCCACGCAGCGTCCTTAGTTTCATTACATTTGTAAAATGGGAAAGAAGTGTTCCACAAACACGGAAACTTTTGAACGGCATCAATTAATTTTTCGTCCATTATGCCACGCAACCGTACGACATGCGTACGACTACAAGCGCTTACGACAGCAAAGTGAGACGTGAGCGCAGCGCGGTGAGCGGCAGGCAGGCGTTCGCGTTACTCCGCTCCCACTACACCGCACCCCCGTCGACACATTTCACAGCTTCGCAACGCATCCTCGCGCCACACATTAATGCGCATTTTCACAGCTCCGCTACACATCCTCGTAGGCACATTATCATCGCACAGCTTTGGTGGAAACACCCACACATTTTCACAGCACAGCTAGACATCCTCGCACGACACATTTCCATCGCACATCTCTGGTGGAAACGCAGCCTTATTCACCATCTGGAACAGTGGATGCTTATGATGAGAACAACGCATTAATTACACCTGGTTCATGGAGAAACGAAATTGAAATTAATTGCGCCATTCGTGATTTGCCACATTTACCACGCCGACCCGCTCTGAATGCTCGTGAAATAAGAGACGACTTTACGAAATATTTTAAAAATAATTAATTAATCCTTTAAAAACATGTTAAAATAAAATAATAAATTAATACTTACGGTATCTATTGTTGGTTTACATTGAACGCCTTCTCCAAGAAACGAGTTCATGGTTGCATATGCAAACCATATGGGCTTATATATTTCACTTGAGCTTGCGCCACTGTGTGTTGAATCCTTAACTTTCTTTCTATAGGTTCTAGAACTTGACATGAGTGATTCCTCTTTTTTCTTCAACTCAGCCACAGGAATATTCAAAATGTCGCTTATCCGCGTCCAGGCATCATGGACTTTGTTCTTATTTTTATGATCCTTGTGTTTGGGCTGCCAGAGTATTGGCTCCGATTGATAATTCTCGATCAGTCTTAGCTCAAGTTCATTATTCCATGTAGAACTCATTTTAAAAAACACTTACGCAACAACAACGCGCAACCACTCACGACGGCGTCTTGTACGCTACTGCGAAAAGCTGCGAGTGTAGATACGTTCGCGTTCGCGCGCCGTGAACTAAACGCGAACACTTTGTCGCGGGACAAAAAACCGACACCGATTGGGGAACGGCGTGAACCGCGAACGCGAAGGTGCGAAACCATCTACACTCGCGTTTCGCGGCTTTCGCGGGCTTTCGCGCCGCGAGTGTAGAGCGGGCTTTAGGCAATTGTCTCACCAACGACGAGAACTTCCGTCTTCACCAGCAACTTCCACATCCTCAGCCCCCTCACAAGTGGAGACTCCTATTGTGGGTTGTACCAGGCAGGATGCGGCCCTCCGCGCTTCGCGCTCTCTCCGCAGGGCCTCCTTCCTCTCACTGTGGCCCCGGTTGTAGTCCTCGGTCCTCCGGACTATCGACGGGACCGCACGGCCTCCAAGATGGCTTGGCCCTTCCACACCTTCAGCCGAGGCCCAGCTGAGGCTCCCAGGTGAGGATGCCTCCTGTCGGGTGCCCTCCGCACCCTCACCTAGGCGGGGACTGTCCTCCGGCCCCTCTACACCTCCCCCCATAGCAGGGGCGGCGGCCCACACACTCGACCGGGTCCCGGTCATAAAATACAGCGTAATGATTTAAACATGTAGGTTAAAAGCGCAGTCGTAAATACACGACTCTGGCGGTTATGTAGTAGAACACAGTTGTCGGATGAATCCGACCATGGCGGTTAAAAGGTTAATAGAGATTTGAAACTTGAGAACTTGTTGGAGGTGAGTATGGACAGGGAAAGGAAATCGTTGGCAGCTCTGGCAGTATTAAATTGCACAGATATTTTGTTACGGCCTACCCGTTTTATTCCACCACCACAACAAAGACTTGAGGAGGATACATGAGGATTCGCCTTTCTGGGAGGTTGGATAAGAATTTTACCGCTAGGAGTGAAGGCCAGGATGAGACAATCTACTTACAGTGGGAGCAGAAGCAGCAGTTTCCACATTGAAATTCTTTCTTGAGTCTTCGTTCACCAGGCTGGAACGCCGATCTCTTCTAGACTTCAATAATTGTCAAATTTGTAGGTTCGTTTCAGCGATGTCGTCTTCTAACTGGATCCGGACAGCTCGTTCCAGAGTCTTCTCACTGAGTTCGTCTGGATACGAGCAGTCCGGGAGTTGATGCACGTTTGCAGGCGCCAGTCAATTAAACTGATTCTACTCTCTTGTAAAAAATATATATTTTTCCAGTTATGCTTAAATTAATACGAGTCTAATGTAAACAAAGTCATATCCATACTTTTACAACTACCGGCAAAACGATGTAATTTACCTCAAAGCGCATCGCCTCTTTGTTTTTAATTCAATATTTCTCAAATTAGAGACGAAACTTGTAATATACGATGCATAATAGCAATGCTAGGAATGAAAACTCGCTTATGATCATGTAATTTTCTCTCAAAATAAATTGAAGCGCATAATTGCCACGCAAGCCATGGCCATAGTAGTTCGCAGAAATAATTATTTTCTTTACCGAAACTTCACAAATCCTTATTCTATTTACTGAAAAATAAAGAAAACTTACCGTCCCATCTCCAAAAAACACAGTTAGTTAATTTAATTATTGTAATTATCTTATTTTTACACTTTCACTTGTCACTTCTGGAACACGAATGACGATTCGAGATGAGCCCATTTAGAACCGACCTTTTTTCAAAATTTTGTTAAAGGGTTGCGTGACACTGACACTAACATTGTAGCCTTGACTTTTTTGAAACCTGTCACGAAGACTTTAACGGCCTAGACACTTGTCGCTCTGAGATAAAATGGTAAAAGTAAAACGATGACGGCGCGGCCGTTTGCTGGTTTCCGCCACTAATCCGGTTGCAGACCGCAGCCAAAATATGGCTTTCGCCACGGGAAGGGTTAAAGACCAACTAAATAATATTAGGAAATATCACGTTATGGTTGTACTTATTATTGGCTTAGTAAGTATAGTAATCGACTTGACTACTCTCATTTTTTTCGCTTTCCGATCACCCGTGTCGCATTTTCCATGTCAATCGTTTGCATTGAGAATAATGAAACTACCAATGAGTGGAGGTATAGACTTTCGCTCCTCCTGTGTTGCCGGGAACTTTACAAACTTTCTAAAGACTTCTGGTGTATTAAGGACGTCGGTAACTAAATTAATAGCCCGCGAACCAGACGCTTGTGACATATTGTGGCACTAGCCTACCATAGTCTGGTATGATCCACTAGCGTAGAAGGCCAGTGCCACCATGAATTAAATACCAACTAAAGAATATTAGGAAATATCGCGTTATGATTGTACTTAAGTATAGTAATCGACTTGACTACTCTCATTTTTTTTGCTTTCCGATCACCTGTGTCGCATTTTCCATGTCAATCGTTTGCTTTGAGAATAATTCATAATTCATAATTTATTCAAAAATATAAAAAGGTCTGACAAAAATACAAAACGTAAGTAAACTTAATTAGGTCTATAAAACACGTGAGCCTGAACTAGGTAATCCTGTGTTTCAGGCGAAAAGAGTTTAATAATAACTGATAAATAATACTACGAATATTATATTATAATCCAATTTAAAAATAAAACAAATTAATCAATTGCCTCGTTAACACAATGTAACTACGGGTACAAAACATAAAACATAATATGATGTAGAAACAATAGGTATATCGAATAACAAAGTCAACGTCCGATTACGTTAACAAACAATATTCATTTTTGCACATTTAATAATTTCTCCGTGTCATCATATGACATATTTTCTAAGACAGTCTTAAGCATTTTTTTGCAATTATTGTAATTTAAAGGATATATATTAGCTAACATATTCAGTCTATTGTAAAGAAGGGGTACCGTGCTGCTTTAATACTATGTTTAAAATAAATAGCTGCCTAACTGTTAGTACACCACATGATTTATACAGGAGGCTAGTGGGAAAAATGAAAGGGCGGAAAGTGGCCACTTTGAGTATTGCTCTTTGGGCTCTTTCGGCTGTTAGTAACAATGTTTTACCTGCACCCTCCCATATAGTAATACAGTAAGATAAAACCGATTGACAAAGAGCATAATATACTTGCCTAATTATTTTCAGATCTGAAATGTAACGTAGATTTTTGAACACAAATATTAGCTTACGGATCCTATTATTTAGAGTTTCTATGTGTGGCCTAAAAGAAAGAGTTTCGTCAAGTATTACACCCAGATATTTTATTTTATTAGTATGTTTAATGACGGAGCACGTACACTGTTTATCAGTGGGGTATTTACAGTTATGTGCATACAGGTTGAAGATACTTTCAGTTGACCTTATTTTGCGCATCGAAAAGTTAATATAATTTGTCTTGTCTGCATTTAATGTTAGTAAGTTGTGCTGAAGCCATTTGTTTACTATATTGAATCCGGATTGCGCACGCTTGTAGACTTCATCTTCAGAATCAGCAGAGAAAAGGAGGGCAGTATCGTCAGCGTAACCTTGGAAGTTTGTAGAAGCCGGCTCCTCTGCACTACGTTAAGAAAGTAAATGCGTCCATCGTTATAGTGTACCCCACATCTTGTTTGGTCCACTGGGATTATAGGTAAAGACCCGGTGCACAGATACATGCGACTCTCTTCTCCAGTCTCTAGTTTAGTACATTCAGTGACTTCGCCGATATAACTCTCTTCCCTTTCCTCGACCTCCCGCCTTCTCCGATAAGTCAGCACCTTAAAGTACTTTTTGCTGCTCTCGTGCAGGTAAACGGCGCGTGTGATCCACAGTCGTATCTCCCCCTTGACTACCCCTGTTGTCAGACTTGCCCGATGTCGATTCCATCCTTGCTCTCGCCTATACGCTGCGCAAAGAAATTTAACGCAAAGAAATTGAAACTACCAATGAGTGGAGGTATAGACTTTCGCTCCTCCTGTGTTGCCGGGAACTTTACAAACTTTCTAAAGACTTCTGGTGTATTTAGGACGTCGGTAACTAAATTAATAGCCCGCGAAACAGACGCTTGTGATATATTGTGGCACTAGCCTACCATAGTCTGCAATGATCCACTAGCATAGAAGGCCAGTGCCACCATGAATTAAAGACCATCTAAATAATATTAGGAAATATCACGTTATGATTGGACTTACTATTGGCTTAGTAAGTATAGTAATCGACTTGACTACTCTCATTTTTTTCGCTTTCCGATCACCTGTGTCGCATTTTCCATGTCAATCGTTTGCATTGAGAATAATGAAACCACCAATGAGTGGAGGTATAGAGTTTCGCTCCTCCTGTGTTGCCGGGAACTTTACAAACTTTCTAAAGACTTCTGGTGTATTTAGGACGTCGGTAACTAAATTAATCGCCCGCGAAAAAGACGCTTGTGACATATTGTGGCACTAGCCTACCATAGTCTGGTATGATCCACTAGCGTAGAAGGCCAGTGCCACCATGAATTAAAGACCAACTAAATAATATTAGGAAATGTCACGTTATGATTGGACTTAAGTATAGTAATCGACTTGACTACTCTAATTTTTTTCGCTTTCCGATCACATGTGTCGCATTTTCCATGTCAAACGTTTTCATTGAGAATAATGAAACTACCAATGAGTGGAGGTGTAGACTTTCGCTCCTCCTGTGTTGCCGGGAACTTTACAAACTTTCTAAAGACTTTTGGTATATTTAGGACGTCGGTAACTAAATTAATAGCCCGCGAAAAAAACGCTTGTGACATATTGTGCCACTAGCCTCCCATAGTCTGGTATGATCCACTAGCGTAGAAGGCCAGTGCCACCATGAATTAAAGACCAACTTTAGGAAATATCGCGTTATGGTTGTACTTACTATTGGCTTAGTAAGTATAGTAATCGACTTGACTACTCTCATTTTTTTCGCTTTCCGATCACCTGTGTCGCATTTTCCATGTCAATCGTTTGCATTGAGAATAATGAAACTACCAATGAGTGGAGGTATAGACTTTCGCTCCTCCTGTGTTGCCGGGAACTTTACAAACTTTCTAAAGACTTCTGGTGTGTTTAGGACGTCGGTTACTAAATTAATAGCCCGCGAAACAGACGCTTGTGACATATTGTTGCACTAGCCTACCATAGTCTGGTATGATCCACTAGCGTAGAAGGCCAGTGCCACCATGAATTAAAGACCAACTTTAGGAAATATCGCGTTATGGTTGTACTTACTATTGGCTTAGTAAGTATAGTAATCGACTTGACTACTCTCATTTTTTTCGCTTTCCGATCACCTGTGTCGCATTTTCCATGTCAATCGCTTGCATTGAGAATAATGAAACCACCAATGAGTGGAGGTATAGAGTTTCGCTCCTCCTGTGTTGCCGGGAACTTTACAAACTTTCTAAAGACTTCTGGTGTATTTAGGACGTCGGTAACTAAATTAATAGCCCGCGAAAAAAACGCTTGTGACATATTGTGGCACTAGCCTACCATAGTCTGGTATGATCCACTAGCGTAGAAGGCCAGTGCCACCATGAATTAAAGACCAACTAAATAATATTAGGAAATGTCACGTTATGATTGGACTTAAGTATAGTAATCGACTTGACTACTCTAATTGTTTTCGCTTTCCGTTCACCTGTGTCGCATTTTCCATGTCAAACGTTTGCATTGAGAATAATGAAACTACCAATGAGTGGAGGTATAGACTTTCGCTCCTCCTGTGTTGCCGGGAACTTTACAAACTTTCTAAAGAGTTCTGGTATATTTAGGACGTCGGTAACTAAATTAATAGTCCGCGAAACAGACGCTTGTGACATATTGTGGCACTAGCCTACCATAGTCTGGTATGACCGTAGACAGAGAAAACTCCGTCTACGGGTATGACCCACTAGCGTAGAAGGCCAGTGCCACCATGAATTAAAGACCAACTAAAGAATATTAGGAAATATCGCGTTATGATTGTACTTAAGTATAGTAATCGACTTGACTACTCTCATTTTTTTCGCTTTCCGATCTCCTGTGTCGCATTTTCCATGTCAATCGTTTGCATTGAGAATAATGAAACTACCAATGAGTGGAGGTATAGACTTTCGCTCCTCCTGTGTTGCCGGGAACTTTACAAACTTTCTAACTTCTGGTATATTTAGGACGTCGGTAACTAAAAAACCGCAGTACTACTACAACGGGGCAGCGCCGCGAGCCGGGCCATCACGGGAAGCGCGGCACAGTAGTAGGTCGGGCATACGAGTAAGAGCGTTAAACGTAGAGGTGAGTCGGTATGGTATATATGGTTTTATGGTCAAAAAATTGCTATATTACATTATCATTTACATATAATACATACATAATTATTTCCCTTGTTTTTTTTTGTCGTGCGAGGTGTGATTTTTAGTTAAAAAATATATTTACTCCTATAAGTAAACTTTTTAAAATTCCAGTTGCTTAACTTTCGAACTTGTGGGTAGAGTTCGGCGATCACTAATTTATATGAGCACAGTTTTACAAAAAACTCTTTCACAAGATCCTGAGGTAGCGGTGATGTTACTTGGAGAGCACGATTACGTTCGGAATATTTCGGATAAACTCGGTTCGGGGCATCACGTCGGTTGGCTGCGAAGCGACGATCGGTATCGTCCGTCGACCGTCGGTACTCGGCACGCGCAGGTATTGGTTCCCGCTCGTTACTACAACGTGGTGACGGTTCGCGTTTTCCTAACAATACCTAGTTTCTCACAATAATTGTATAAATTGTATTGTATTGTATCGAAACCCCGAGTACCCGGTATTGGGTGGGTATTGCATTGATAAGCAGTTATTGAAACTGTTTACAGTTTGCAACCTCTAGTAAAACGTTATCTTTATAAGCGGCGTAGCTTCTCTCAGATGTCTCCACCAAGTAACCTACTTGCTCACTCGTAGCACAGCTTGACTGGGTGTGAGGCATTTATACGTGAGCGCTAACGTGGGTCGGTTAACACGTAAAATCGTTGGTCCCGGTTGTTTGTTCTGTATTTCTATAACAACCGTCAAGTCATGGCAGAGGCCTTCGGGCGGCTTTCTATAAAAAAAAATTTAGTTCTTAGGATTCGTTCTAGCTAGCAATACTATTCAACTTAAATGACGGTTCGATCCATCCGAGCGACCGGGCACTATTAGCGGGCTTATTTCAAGAATAAGATCTTTTGCTTGCGTTTTTGTGAGCCGATAGGTATTTATGAAATCACGAGGGCTCATGTCGAAAAAGGAATTGGGCCATCGTAATTCATTAGACCCTACCGACTCACTAATGGTCGGAGGAGCCACGTCGTGTTCGTTTACTGTAAGCAAAATACAATAAATCATAATAAAGCAACAAGAAGGTGCTTCTAGATAGATATCATCAATCAAGACGGATGTTATCAATAAACTATTGTATTGTATTGCATTTAAACTTGTTACATTTCACATATGACGACTCATCGAACGCCAATATAAACCAAATATCATTTAAGCAAATTACGTTACACCTTTGGTTCATTTCACTTAAAGACGTTGTATCGAACGCTAATTTAAAATAGATTTCATTTGAGCAAATTATGTTACACCTTTGGGTAAACATAACTAACTTGTTTTACAAAACTAAATGAAATAAGTAATAATCATAATTTTAAACTTAGCGAACAACTATTATTTTTAAACAAATCCAATAATTCAGTATAAATCAATAGTTGGCCATATTCGTTGCATAGGGTGTTAGGTACATTGTATAATTTAATATTATGTATTCTCTAGGCTAGAAATTGATAAAAACTTATTACAATGAAATCAGAAATGTAACACTTATAAAGTTACCGCAAAGATGATTAACTTATGTTCACTTGATTCACTATATGAATTGGCAAATTATCGTGCAATGAAGCCGAAAGACGTATTTTTTTTACTTTAGTTTCACTTTTTGCTTTTTCATCTTTGAGCAGATATCCTCGTTTGTTAATTTTCAGAATGGTATCGAGAAATTTGCAATATTAATTTGACTGGTACCTTATTCGAAGCTTTATTTATTGAGATAGGCACTACGTTTCCCGCCTTCATTGTCGCTAATTTCCGGTCTTTTAGCCCTTCCTATCGCTTGACGTCACTTCCACCTGGCAGTGTGGCGCCATGTTGAATCAGCCACTTTGGTTGTCATTTGGCGTTTTGTATTCCCGCCGAGTTGGACGCACTCTAGCTGGTGCTGTCGACTCGCAATACAATTTTGGATTTGCTACAAGAGTATATACCTATACTGTATAGAAGTTTGAATTTTTTGCTGATAAGTTGTGTTAAAGTGAGACTGAACATTCAGTTGATTACCTATCTAAAAGTTTTTAACGGGTCTTCCGTTCGTATAGAAAGTATAAACGATTGGTTATATCGGTCTAGCCCATTTTTATGATCGTAATTGTCGTGCGTTTCGTAATTATTTTCTTATTGCTACCCTCATTTGACAGGCCTGTGTTAATCTTTTCGCCTTGTCTGAAGCGGTTTATTTGTGTGTTACCCAACCTTTTGTAATAACTTTGTGCTTTTGTTCTATAATATGGATAAAAATGTTGAAACTTTACCGGGACCTTCGACTCCACCGAAACAAAGACGAGGACGGAGTGCATCAAGTTCGAGTAGTAGCAGCAGAACGAGTTCAAGTTAATCTTCGAGCGGAGCGAGACAGCGACATAAGAAGAGGAGTCGAAGACGAAAACATCGTTCATCGCGCAGGAAACTTGCCGACGAAGTTCGCGCCCTGCGAGAACAGGTTATGCACCAAGCTGGACACTCAGGTACCCAACGAAGATACTTTACCACATATGCCTATACCTATCAAGGTTTGGGGAATATCTTCAATCATACACCATCGAACTTGTATAATGATTATAATGTCAGTTCCAAGGTTACCTTATCGATATATAGGCAGTAGGTAGAACACTACTCAAAAGTCCAAATTGACGAGTGACAACCGTGCCTGTGGGGTGACGACTGCCTGCGATGTGGCTTTTGCCCGATCAGCTATTTCGTCCCTCCACTCACACGTGTGTCGCTACATCAACCCTCTCCTTTTTTAAAATTTAGTTACAAAATTTAGTTAATTTCAATATCTGACAACATAAACAATTCAACACAGATCGCTAAAACTGTCTATCAGCATATCTCATAACATAATATGACACATGATACATCGCAATGCATACGAGTTACTATCACTACCTACGAGCTCGTACTTACAGTGCGCCCTATACTATCAAACAGTACTCGAACTTTAAACTTGTATTACACTGGTTTAAAAATGAAATATAATGTAGTACTTACATTATCTTGTTAAATCTTAATACTAATACACCTAACGTGTGCCGACAAAGTTACACACGCTAAAAACTTTTTACAAGCAAGAGATATTTTTTTTGGAGTTTGAGTAAAATCACGCTAATTGGTATACTGCGGTTACACATGTCCCGCGTACTGGGTAGCAACAGGCGCGGAATTTGGTGCAAAATTCGCGACCGCAGCTGGTGCTGCTACCGGTTGGAGCACTTGCACGTGGGTAAGAGGTGGTGCCGTCTGCTTAGTTTCCTCGCGGAGCCAGGTGCTCATGCGGCTCCGGAACTGCCGTCGAACCCCTCGTCGAACCTTACGAATCATGGAACACCCCACAGCAAACAAAAGTAACCCGACAATTAACATGGTCATCATGCTCTGCCGCGACATGTGTGCCTCTACTTCCGTCGAATTCTGAGCAATGATGATCTGCTCCTCCTTGGACTGAGGTTTACCCATGTTCACTAATATCATGAGACGAGTTAACACTACAAAATATCACCAATAACTGCTTCTCCAAAAAAATATGCCTGCAGGTAAACATCTTAACCTAGATTACCGTTACACAATGTTTACGATGCATACAGTCGCTCTTAGCTTACTACTTGCGAACACGACAAATTTATTCTAAAAGTTTACACAAAAAAATTAAGTACATATTAGGTACCTATTTCAACATAACCTGTCGTAAGCATGTAGGTAGTAGATACTGTATTTACTTATAGACTTACCTCGGAACTATCTGCCTATTTAACGTTATAGCCTAATTACAATTAATACGATTATAATATCTGCTAAGTATCCTATACTTAGTACATAAAACTTATAATCAAAGATTAAATCGTAGCGGTGGACGTACCGTACGACCACTACGTGTTTGTCTACATGCAGTAGGGGCACTAGATGTGACCGGAACGTGGTTGGACGTTACGTCACAAGGCTTACGGTGAGCTGTCTCGGAAGAGTCCGTATGCTCGCTATTAAGTAGGTATGCTGGTTTCAGGCGGTCAATAGATATACTTATTCGTCTATTAGGTAATTGTACTTTAAACACTTTGCAACCTCTGCTTAAGACGCGGTATGGGCCGTCGTAAGGAGTTTGCAAAGGTTTACGAACTGCATCGTTTCTGATAAACACGAATTCACACGACTTTAAATCAGGATGAACAAACAACGTTCGAGAATCTCGTTTGTCCACCGGAACCGATCTAAGTTTGCGTATTTTATCGCGCAACTCTTGAACTATCGTGTGAGGATCAGAAGTTTCCGTTGATCCTGAGTTAAAAAATTCGCCAGGTAACCTTATTGTGCATCCGTAAGTTAGCTCGGCTGCGCTTATACCTGAATCGCTACGTAGGGTAGACCTTAACCCTAACAAGACGGTAGACAATTCATCCACCCATGACGTGGAATCTAGGCGAGCTTTAAGAGCAACTTTCAAAGTCCTATGCCAACGTTCTAACGCCCCGTTACTTTGCGGGTGATAAGGTGAGCTTCGTATTTTATGTATACCCATACTCTTCATCAACTCGGCGAATAACCTACTTTCGAACTGACGACCTTGATCAGAAGTCAAAACTCTACACGAGCCGAACCTTGTAATCCATCCGTCATAAATTACTTTAGCGACAGTCTCCGCAGTTATATCGCGAATAGGGAATGCTTCAGGCCAATGCGTACAACGGTCGATGATAGTCAGTAAATATCGATATCCATCCGAAGTGGTCGGCAAGGGTCCTACTATGTCAGTGTGTATGTGTTCAAAACGTCCGGCCGATGGAAATTGTCCTAAAAATGACACTGTATGACGTTGAACTTTTGCCCTCTGACATCTAATGCACGTCTTAGCCCAACTATTGATATCTTTATTCATCCCTGGCCAGAAAAAACGCTGACATACCAGTTTACGAGTGGTATTGATCCCGGGATGACTCAAACTATGCACTGAATTAAACGCTAATTTCCTGAATTCATCCGGTAAATAAGGTCTAATATTCTCAGTTGACATTTCGCAATACAAGCTAGTTGCACCATTAGGTATTGACACCTTTTTAATTGCAACGTTGCTATTCGGTTCTAGCTTCCACTGTGCTAAGTAAGCATCGTCGCTCTGTGCTGTTGCAATTTCCACGAAGTCCAACGTACTTGGACAAGTTATTGTTTCAATCCTACTTAGTGCATCAGCAACAATATTATCTGAACCTTCTAAGAATTGAATATCCGTGGTAAACTCACTAATGTACATAAGTTGCCTAGTCCTACGAGGCGTTTCCTTGTCACTAGTTAATTTTGAAAAAGCAAAGGTTAATGGCTTATGATCTGTAAAAATTGTAAGCTCTCTACCTTCAAATATTTTCCGAAAGTGAATTATCGCTAAATAAATTGCTAATAATTCACGATCGTAAGTACTGTATTTTACTTGTGCGTCAGTAAGTTTCCGAGAAAAATAGCCTAATGGTTTCCAATTACCATCAACTCGTTGTTGCAAAACAGCTCCCACACAAGTATTTGATGCATCTGTCATCAACGCTAAGGGTATCTCCGGTACGGGATACGACAATGTCGTGGCTGATTTTAAACTCTCCTTGCACTTAATGAATGCGTCATTAGCCTTATCAGTCCAATTAATTTTTGACTTATCATTCTTTTTGGCGTTATGTAAATAGTTGTTAAGCTCTGCCTGATAGGAAATAGCATTCGGCATATGCGGACGATAAAAATTAACCATGCCAATAAATCGTCGGAGTTCCACTACTGTTTCCGGCTTTGGGAACTCAAGAATGGCCTTGACTTTATCGTTAGATGGCCTAATGCCTTCGGCGGTCACTTCGTGTCCTAAAAACTCGATATTGTCCTGGCCGAATGAACACTTCGATAAATTAATCGTAATACCAAAATCGTGTAGGCGTTTAAACAAGACTTCTAGGTGTTGTTCATGCCTGGACGGCGATTCGCTTGCCACGATTACGTCATCAATGTAACAAAATATAAACTCTGAACTCGGTTCAAAAGTTCCATCGTCCCGTTCGATTCCCAAACCCTGTAAAACTGTGTTGTTCATAAAACGTTGAAAGGACTGCGCTGCATTACGTAATCCAAATGACATCCTTGGGAACTCAAATAACCCAAAAGGCGTGATTATTGCGGTCTTTTCAACGTCTTCTGGAGCAACCGGAATACAATGGTAAGCTCTATTTACGTCAATTTTGCTAAAAATACGTTTACCCGTCAAAATATAGGTAAAATCGTGCAATCGCGGAATCGGATATCTATCCGGCTTCGTAATGGCATTGAGTTGCCTGTAATCCCCACAAGGTCGAATATCCCCATTCTTTTTAGGAACTACATGCAACGGATGGATAGGAGGAATAAAATGGACCGCGAAGGTTCAAAAGGATCTTTTTGATATAATGTTACTGTACAGATTTGGTGATATCACTTTCAATTTAGATCTTCAGAAAATGTTTAGAAATATTCTAGTAAACCCAGAGCATACATCGCTGCAAAATATTCTATGGCGTGATGACCCTAGCGATGCAATCCAATGCCTACGCTTAGACACTGTGACATAAGTGCTAGATGTCACCGAGGAGTTATTAAATAGGCTGGAACGACTACTCAATACCTGCATTCGTTTCATTTTTAGCCTTCGCAAATATGATCATATATCTGAGTATCGGTCTAAGCTTAAGTGGCTAATGATCCGTGAAAGAAGAAACGCCAGGATTGTTAGCTTGGTATACTCTGTTCTTAACGACCCTCAATCTCCTTCTTATCTTAGAGTCTATTTTACGTTTCTTTCTGACTTACTCACCAACCCCATTCGATCTAGTAAGAAGCTTCTTCTTAGCACCCCTAGCCACTCTACCTCATTTGTTAGTGACTCGTTTCGTGTAGTTGCAGTGCGCCTATGGAATGAGCTCCCTATCCAAATTCGGCAAGCTCCGTCGAAACTAGTGTTTAAACGAGTTGTGCGTGAACATTATTTAAAATCAGCTCTAGTTTTGTAACCATTTGATCACTCGTATTTATTTATTTATTGCATATACAATGTGTCCGGACTTCGATGTCGGAGACTTTATGGGGTTAAAATACAATCAATTTCATCGACAAATCAGCCATCAAATATTTTTTATATCCAACTATTAAAAAATGGCAGCCCTTTAAAAACTTTTGTAGCCGAAGCACAGGTGCATGTGTTAATTTAACAATACCTACCCAAGTAGAAGTGTTAGAAACACAAAAGAGGTCTCATATGTTAGCTAACAAAGAAGCCAAAAAAAATAGATTTAATAACAAGACAAAAAACTTGATTAAAAGTTCAAAAAAAAAATAAAGCAAAAATATGTTTTTTTCAGATTTTTAACTATAAAAAAAAAATACAATTTGCTAACCTATCCGTTTTTTATTTATTTTTATTAATACAGGATATTTGCCAAAAATGCACATTAAAATCTTAGCTCTAAGCTAGATAGTTTAGACGCTATGATAGTTTGAATGTGACTCTTCAAAGTGCTTGTAACCCGATATTAGATAGTTCAACACATTTCATTGGGTGAGACAAAATTCTTCAATAATTCAAAGAATCCGCACTAAGTTCAATCCTTAACAATAGCATTCTTTGTGCGTGCAGGTAAAAAAACGAAAGGGCCAATAGTGTGAGTAAGCAGAATAGGGGCTGCTTCCAGGTAAAAAGGGTGCAGTGTGCACTTGTGCAGGCGACCAGTCGTCCCTCGCTCTGCGTCGTGATAACACTCGTTTCACTCGTTTGCTGTTTTAAAACTACTTACTGTGCGTTACTGTTATTTGTTAAACTTTTATTACGTTTTTGTTTTGTTTTTGGACTAACTGTTGATTGTCGTGCATTACAATGGACGAGTACTCAAGCCAGCACATCGCTGACATCCATTTTGTGTATGGATTGTGTAACGGGAATGCAAATAGAGCTGTTACAGAATATGCACGCAGATTTCCCACTAGGCGAACACCGAATGCTCGCACTTTCATTAGAATTCATTTGCGACTTGCCGAAAATGGAATAAGAAGACGCGCTAACGAACGTACTCGTGTTTTGTCGCCCCAAGATGAGCAAGAAATATTGCGACTAATTACTCAAGACCCTAGCCTGAGCATCAGGCTCATAGCCTGTCGGCTAAATTTAACTAAATGGACGGTGTGGAGAGTTTTAAAAAGAGAAGGACTGCATCCTTACCATTTTCGTAGGGTACAAGAAATACTGGAACCTGACTATACAAGAAGAGAAGTTTTTTGTTCGTGGATTCTAAGAAAAACCCGATCTAATCCAAGTTTTTTAAAAAGAATTATGTGGACCGATGAGGCCACTTTCACAAGATCAGGGTATACGAACCACCGCAATGAACATCTGTGGCTTCAAGAAAATCCACATGCAATCCGACCAAGTTCTTTTCAGCACCAATTTTCGGTCAATGTTTGGGCAGGACTGATTAACGATGTCCTCGTTGGACCAATCATTTTACCAGAAACAATGAATGGTCCAAGGTTCCTGAATTTCCTGGAAACGGACTTTTTTGATGCTCTATTGGAGTTACCATTGGCCTACAGAAACAGAATGATTCTGCAACTGGATGGTGCTCCCGCACATTTTGCACTACTTGTGCGAAATCATTTATACGCGCAGTATTCGCCGTGGGTTGGGCGCGGTGGAACAATCGCATGGCCGCCACGCTCGCCAGATTTAACGCCCCTCGATTTTTTTCTGTGGGGCACAATGAAACAAAAAGTATACGTAAACGTGCCTAATACAAGAGAAGAGTTAATCGCAAACATCATTCGAACAGGGAATGAATTAAAAGAAGACAGGCTCGCAGCGCTCTACGCAACATGTCGCAATAAGAGCAACAGCATGCCTGCAGAGGCGAGGAGGTCACTTTGAACAGTTTCTGTAACTTTTTTGCCAAATTAAATGCAATCCTATCAATTTTTTTTTTTTTATTTAATTTCTCAGGAAAAACATGCTTTTGAAGTGGCTATGTTTATAATGTCATAGCTCCTAAACTATCTAGCTTAGAGATAAGATTTTAATGTGCATTTTTGGCAAATATCCTGTATTAATAAAAATAAATAAAAAACGGATAGGTTAGCACATTGTTTTTTTTTATAGTTAAAAATCTGAAAAAAACCACAATAAATGAAAAAAAATATTTTTGCTTTATTTTTTTTTTGAACTTTTAATCAAGTTTTTTGTCTTGTTATTAAATCTATTTTTTTTGGCTTCTTTGTTAGCTAACATATGAGACCTCTTTTGTGTTTCTAACACTTCTACTTGGGTAGGTATTGTTAAATTAACACATGCACCTGTGCTTCGGCTACAAAAGTTTTTAAAGGGCTGCCATTTTTTAATAGTTGGATATAAAAAATATTTGATGGCTGATTTGTCGATGAAATTGATTGTATTTTAACCCCATAAAGTCTCCGACATCGAAGTCCGGACACATTGTATATTTGTTTTTCATATTATATATTGTATATATTTTTGGTTTATTTTATTATCTAATTAATTATTTGTATTTAATTTAAAAAAAAATATTGGTCATTTAAATTTATAAGTATAGATATTTTTAGTTATTAGTTAATTGAAATGTAATTACTGTATTTGCTCTTAACTATAATTTATTTTGTGCGCCTACATCCCTATCTCTTTAACCGCGGGGATGACTGGTAGAAAATGCTTTAGCATTAAGTCCTCCTTTTGTACATTAATGTATTTATGTGTGCAATAAAGAAATAAAAAAAAAAAAAAAAAATATGGCCTAAAAAGCTCTACCTACCTTGCAACACGCTGTTTGAGTGAGCTCGCGAGCCAGCATGAGCATGACTTACCTCTAGCTTCCTTTATATTAAGGAACTGCACTTACGTTGATGACATCATGTACTCTGATTCAAATATGTGCAGCTTACTAGAAGCTAAACGCCAGTTGCAGCAGCTGCTTGCAATGGGAAGCTTCTCAACGCACAAATGGTCAAAAGTTTTTATGTCAGACCGAGCCACTTTTTTCTTCAAAGTAGTTTTACTAGACCGTAGATGAGGTCTAACTGTTCATCTTCCTTGTCGCTTTAGGGGTAACATTCCGAAAAAGGCGCGCTAGTGGCAGATGAAGCTGTCTGTGGGCTCATCCTCTTTTTGTGATGTTGCGAAAAGCTTAAAATAAACTTCATGTGGTTGACGCTCGGGGGCAAAAGCAGCTAGCAGGGATTTTATCGCTTGCATCCATGTTTTTGTTTCGCCTTTTACTCCTTGCCACCACGTACTTGCTTGATTTTTGAGCAACAATGGTAACCCTGACGGTGGATCGTCGTTAGAAATGTCTTCAAGTTTTTTATAGATCTCCACTGCTGTTACGAATTCGTCCACTTTGCTGTAGTCTCGTTCTCTGTTGAATTTCAGTGAGCAGCGGGTAAAGTTTTTGTTTGACGTTTGAGGCGCTGGTTGTCGTTTAAGTAGTTCAGTGTTTACTTGACAGCATTATGAGTTTCAACGTTAATGTCACCTCTTCTTTGTTTTTTATCTCTTCTTCCTCCTCCCAGTTTTCGTTTTCTACCTCTTCTTCTTTTTCTCGGTTTTCGTATTTTGCCTCCGGCACAGTGAGTTATTGGTAAGATGTAAGGAGGCGAAGAGTGTAGTGAAGAAAACGACGATATAACAGTCTCAACCTTTATTCCGGGAAATGTGGTATCGCAGAGTATGTAATTTCAATAAAACTAGACTTTTCTACGTTCCCTAACCAGGCGTCAGAGTGGACTGCAAGTGGCTATCGTGCTCTTAGCCTATACGATGGAAAGCAAAGCTATGTACCTAGCTGAGGCGCGGGGAGAGGACTGAAGGTGGCTATCGCTATCGCTTGATCGCGTGTCTTCGTTGGATCGAGACAAGTAATCGGTGTGCGAGCGAGAAAGTATTCGAGTCTGCGGTGTTGTAAGGCTTTCGTGTTACACTATATTTTAATTATATATTACCGCTTTTAGCGCTTTTTTAGGTGCCGGTGTGTCGTATGACGGACGTGCTGTGGACACGCGGCCACAGTAATCTGTGTTCCGCTACTTCGGCGATGTCATCTCGTTCTCGTTGACGTCTCGGTAAAGGCGGCTGTGGACAAACGCTTTATAAGTTACTTGTTTAGGCTGTTATGAGCATCTGAGGATTTACCTTTACATTTTTAAAGGTTTTGATCTCGCCTATATTGTTCACATTCCTCCTACTACCAGAAAGAATGTGAACAATAGTGGTTAAAATATCAACTTATTTTGACATGTGTTTTAAAAGGTTGTCTAGATTCTACAATAGACACTTTATTGCACTTTTTCTATTCAATATTTTTGATGTTGTTTTCATTAAGCATGCCAAAGAAAACTGCAGGTCTCGTGTATCTGTAACAAATTACAAACTACATAAAACGACATTGCCTATCGTGGTTCTACTTCCCTCGCTGTTCGCTGTTGTAAAACCTTAATCATCATAATTTATTCAAAATTGGCGGAGTAATCGAGTAACATACATAGAAAAACAGTCGATTTGATAATCTCTTTTTTTGAAGTCGGTTGAAAAACTTTATAACAGGCTGTTATTTGCATTACACAAATATTATAAATTTTGTGTGTGTTAAATGGTTATTCACAAATTGCTTAATCTCCGCCTGCGAAACATTTTCAAGTGGCACAATTCTGCTTGCGAATTTCGCAAGCAGTATCTTGGGTGAAGCCACCGCCTCCACCACCTCGGACACAGTGACCTGTTTTGTTATAGCGCGGTCTCTACGAATATTCGTAAATAATATTCGTAGGGATTAAGTAAATAATATTCGTAGGGATTATGTAAATAATATTCGTAGTGTTGCAAATCTAATTCGAGACCCTACGATTCCTACCTCAGGGCAGCTTTAAAAAGAAAAGTCAATAGGAGTCTGAGTAGCGGTTGCTTTTTTAATGATTCTTATAACACAGTTTAACACACAGGAAGAGGAACACTTCAGGTTTAACAATTACAAGCCGTTTACAGTTTTCTTAGGTCTATGTCTTAGGCCCCTCGAGGACAAGGTAACCTAGGTTCTTAGGAGCTAATGTTACAAAATATTCCTACTTGATGCCAACGTGGTGAGATAGAACAAATAAGACTAACCCGGCTAGCGAACGGGAAGTCGAGAAACGTAGGCTAACTTCTAACGTGCTCGAACCTTCGCGAATGTTCGTAAATAAAAGAAAATGGGCGCCACCTGTCGATCCGTAGAGACAGGAGAAGTTACTTGGGTTATCCACGAGCGCGCGGGAGCGGGCGCTTGTAGCTGGAGAGTGGTGTCGCCGTGACGACACGCGGTCACGGGCGGCACGCGGTGGACGGGCTCGGAGCAGGCGCGCTGCGGCCGCGGAGCACGCGCCCGGTGAAGTGCCGGGGCGCGAGTCGCGAAGCGGCACGAAGCGACGCGGCAGACCCGAGACGAAGCCCGTACACGGTTTGTACCGACCAATAAAAAAACCCGTCGGTTCCGTTTCGGGTTGGAAGGCACGCGTGCGGAGCGAAGGCAGGACGCGGCTCGGTTGGCTCAGGCCGTCGTTGAAGCTGGGGTAACCCCAAAATACTTTAGGGAAGGCCCGGGACCACAGTCGTTCGTGGTTGTCGTGAAATGCGACACAATCAAGGCATCGCCTACCTGGGCTTCCGGACCTCGGGCTTGATTCGGCAGGCGATAGATGTTGACTCGCAGGAATGCAGAAATAGATCGAAAGCTTCTCGAAGCGAGCTATTTATAGATTTGCAATTCCAGTGTTGTCTGCTCCGCTTAACCTCGACTCCCAATGTTTTACGTAACCCGAGTTTAGTAGAATCGACACACGGCGCGACCGATTTGGAAGAGAGGGTCTAAAAATTCTCCCTATCACCGCCGACAACGAGAGGGAAGCGAGAAAATTAGACGGTGATTTTTCCTGTGGGTCCTGTTTTGGGGAAAACTAATTTCTCCCGTCCAATGTTTCCACTTGTAACACTTAAGTCTGTCAAGTGTCAACCCGACAGTCTATCGGTGTCAATCTGACACTGACAGACGGTAAGTGTGAAGTTGGTTGAAAAAATATATATAATGGCCGGTCCCTCACGGCTTTTGGCCGATTCGACCGTGCCTCCGGTGTTCTAGAAAAAGGGCGGCTTATTTAAAAGCAGGGCGTAACAGTAGGGATTAAGTAAATAATATTCGTAGGGATTGTACGTCGCTGCGTCCACTATGCGTCCCAGTACCTCATACTCCTTAGCTGCTGCTAAGAGCCGGAACAGGGACGCAACTTTCGCTTCCCCCGCGTCCTTCTTGCCACCGATCTGCCTGTATGCAAATTCCAAGCACTTGCGGTACTTGCGTTCGACACTTAAATTATCAAAATTAGGTTCGGCCAACATCCAGATCTCTAATCTAGTTCGCGTTCGCAATCTCAATCTTGCATAGTGTGCTATGATCTACGATCATCTGTGCGGCATTGGTTACCCAACACCATTCGCTATCTGCATTGATCGCTCATAGCCTATGCTCTTATCATATAGAATCTATGTAAAGAATCTGGAAGAAAAATCATTATGCCAATCTATAGTTAATCACAGTCCCGGTCGTATTTTTCATCATCATCACATTCATCATTTCGCTTGTTGTAAACATCATAATTATTATTATTACTACAGTAATCAAACTATTCTCAATTACATAATTGTGTTACCAATTGTCCTATCAGTAAATTGTTTTTATTTATTCTACTCCACTAGAATCAGAACTATTGCCATCCTTATCGCTTCCGTCAACACCACTGTCACATTTATTAAAATTCAGCCACTGATGAATTTTGTCCAACGCCACGACATTCTCGTATCTCTTGTTACCTTTTTTAGTTAGAGGCGTATCTTCAACAAGGAACCTATCATTCGGTAGGATCTTCATAATGCGGTACGGGCCGTGAAATTTAGCAAGTAGCTTTTTAGATTTGCCTACGTGATCTTTATCGGTTATAGTTCGCTCAATTCTGACGAGATCGCTTTCATTGTAGGACGTAGCCTTTTTCCGATGTTTAACAAACCTCTTTTTTGAATTTTCCTGTTCTTTACGAATTTTGTCACCAGCATCAGATCTTAATTGCATCAAACCATCACCACTAACACGCTCGGACGTTTCAGTAAATATGTCACTTAGTACATTTTCTGACGGACTAACTAATTTGCACCCAAATAGTAGTTCAGATGGACTTTTGCCAGTTGATTTATTTATTGTGGTGTTTATGCCAAGTTGAATATCGCCTACGTGTCCCAAGTACTGTCGTTTTTGTTATGACATTTAGTAGATAACGCATCTTAGATGGTACGGTTAAATCGCTCCACCTGTCCATTAGCCCTTGGAGTAGCAACGGCATTTAGTACGTGCTTAATATTTAATTTAACAGTAAATTCGTTAAATTTTGAGCTCCTGTAGCAAGACCCTCGATCCGTAATCAACTGCGATGGCACCCCAAAATAGCAAACCTGTCCTTTGAAAACTTTAATCGCGGTCGTACTTTTCGTATCTCGCACTGCACGAATGTTAATATATTTTGTAAACGCATCTATAATGACAAGAATGTACATATTGCCTTTTTTGGAACGAACAAACGGCCCTAAATGATCCGCGTGCAGCGTATGGAACGGGATTTCGATCCTGGTGCCTTGTGGTGTGCACACTCGAGACAAGCGGCAACATACTTTTTTTGTAAAACGGCGCATTCTGGGAAACCAGTAAGTACTCTGTAGACGATTCAACGTTTTATCAAAACCGAAATGACCAACATCATCGTGGTTCATCCGTAAAACCTGCCATCTAACACCACGTGGAACCACCCACCTTAACCCTTTATCTAGCTGCCGGTAAACATGATCTCCTTTAAGTTGATAATTATTAGAAACGTCAACGATATTTTTAGTATCTTCGTCTTGTAAGATCTGTTTTATACGTTTAATTTCATCGTCGTTTTCCTGGACTGTCGCAATCCAATCCTTAATATTTAAATTCAACACATCAATGACGTGACTATCATTTTGCGTATTGGGTTCAGTTACAGGATTATGACTTAAGCCGTCGACATGCGCCATACGCGTACCGGGTCTGTATTCAATTTCACAGTCGTACTCCTACACTGCACCCACCACCGAGAAATTCGCGGTATCAGATCTCTTTTTGTCAGTGTAGTCCTTAGTGCATTACAATCGGTAACAATTTTAAATTTCAAACCCAGCAAATAAACGCGGAAACGGTTTAACGAAGCAATCACAGCTAGGGTTTCTAATTCGAAAGAATGAAGTTTCTGCTCATCTTTTGTTGTCTTTCGACTGTAATAAGCAACGGATCTAAGTAAACCGTCTTCACCATGTTGCATCAAAATACCAGCTACACCAAGTTTTGAAGCATCCGTATGCAACTCGGTAGTGAGTTTTGGATCGTACAAAGCTATTTCATTTCATTTCATTTCAATATAGGTCGCTCAATTAGTCGTTCCCTTAATGTATTAAATGCATCAGTATGTTCATTGGTCCACTTCCACTCAAATTTCGTGCTCAACAGATCAGTTAAGGGCCGTGCTATAAGAGCAAAGTTCTTGACGAACCTCCTAAAGAAACTCGCGAGACCTATGAACCGCCTAACATCGTGAACGTTTTTAGGTCTTGGAAAATTGGTTATAGCCAAAGTTTTTCTGGCGCCAGGTTTTATGCCGTCACCACTGACACGGAAACCCAGGAAATCAATTTCCTTCTCGAAAAAGAAACACTTTTTCAATTTCAGCGTCAATCCCGCGTCTTCCAGTAAACTGAGCACTTCACGCAACTTAGTCATTCCTTCTTCGAACGAGCGTGCCGGAATATGCACATCGTCCATATACGAGGGCGGCACTGAAAATTTCGGGAATCAAGGAAGTGACACAACATTACTATTTAAAAATATATTTATTGCTTTTCGAAGTATTCTCCGCGAAATTTGACACATTTTTCCATACGATGGAACCAATCATTGAAGCAACCATTCCATTCGGAAGTTGGGGTCTCCAAAATGGCCGTTTTGTAGGCGTCCACAGCTTCTTCAGGTGATGAAAATCTCTGTCCACGCAATTTATTCTTTATTTTAGGGAAAGTATAGAAATCATTAGGGCTTAGGTCGGGGCTGTACGGCGGATGGTCCAATAATTCTATGTTTTCTTGCTCTAAAAACTCTTTTGTTCTGTGCGCGGTCTGAGAACTCGCATTGTCGTGATGGAGGATGATGCGGCGGTTGCAGTTCTCTTTACGGAGTTCAGAAACGACCTGTGGCAAACAAATGCTAGCATACCATTCTGCATTAACCGTTCTTTGTCCCTCAAGAGGAATAGTCGTAACATGGCCGGTTTTGGAGACAAACGTGGCCACCATTTTTTTTGCAACACTCCGTGAACGAACAATTTTTGTTGGCTTTAACTCATTTTCGAACACCCAAACTCGTGACTGGTTTTTTGTTTCGGGTTCGTACGCGTATATCCAGGATTCGTCACCTGATACGATGTTGTATACAGCATTTGAGGATCCTGCGTGGAATCTTTCGAGAGTTCTGACGCACCAAGTAACGCGAGCCGCTTTTTGCTCTTCACAGAGCGAATGCGGTATCCATCGGGAAAACAACTTTTTTACACCTAATTTTTCATGCAAGATTATTTGTATTTGACTCATGCCAATGTCTAAAGTTGCCTGAATTTCGCGGTATGTCACATGTCGATCTTCCTCAATCAGCTTACGCACAGCATCAACGTTTTCTTGGGTGACTGCAGTTTTTGGACGACCTTGACGGGGATCATCACTGAGCTTGACACGTCCACGTTGAAATTCAGCAAACCAGCGATAAATTGTGGTTTTGGATGGGGCTTTATCACCAAATGCAGAAATCATCCGGTCAACACACTGTTTTTGTGTTAAACCACTTCGAAAGTCATAATAAATCATCGCTCTTGAATTTTCTCGAGTCAATTCCATTTTCTCAACGACTAAACAAGTTTGACAAAACCTTGTGACAAGACCGAGAATATTTTTTTAAATAAATAAATGGTATTCGTTTAAAACCAAGGAGTTTTCAATTAAAAAGATTTTAATATGACAGAAACAGTGGAAATATTCCATTCCCGATACTTTTAGTGTAGCCCTCGTACAACGTGTCACCGAAAGGTTCGACAATAGGGACATTTCACGTGAAGCGGACAGGGAAAAAAAAGTGAGGTTCTGAAAATCGACCACATTCGGCCCATTTGTACTTCTAGTAGTTATGAATGTGTACGCAAAATATTTTTTTTGTATAGTGTATATTTACCAAGTTATAGGTTTCAAAAGAATTGTCGTTGATTGGTACTACAGTTTTTCGAAAGTAATTTTTCGAATATAACAAATCTACTATAAAATATTTTACATAGCGATACATATTAAAAATATACTGTTCTTTTTGACAGTAAAAAAAAATTTAAAAGAAAATAATGGCCAAAACCGGAAGTAAACTTTTCAAACCAGAATTACAGTCACTTCGACCAATTTATTTTTCTTTTTTTTTCTTTCAAAATATAGCTTAAATGATAATGAAAGTACACCTTCGCAAAACATTGAAGTGAACCGTTTATTCCCGAAGATAAGTTTAAACATATCTCCACCCAAACCGACACATCCATAGAAAACGAAGAAATTTTAAAGCAGCTAAAAGAGAAATTCAATCATCCTTCTACTTCTACTTCTATGAAGACTATTAATAACAACAACTGTCACAGATTAAAACGTGCACAAGTCGCTGAGCGGTTAAAGCAACACTAAAACCGCTAGGCGTCATATTTCTATCTCTTTCTTGTAGATAGGTTTGACCGTTTGACTCTATCTGAGACAAAAAAAGTACTACACGTTACTAACAGATGGCGCTATTAGTCACGTTTCGCAAATAATAAAACTTTTCTACTGCTCCAAAAACGTTTTTTCTTTATAATATATTATTAACTTATATTTCTATTATGAATATTATTATTAGTATTATTTGTATATTATATTATATTAATAAAACTTATTTCATATCATTATATGAGGTTAAATATACGCTAAAACGATATAAAATATTAATAAAGTTGCAATATCGCGCAAACTGCTCAACCTTGCAAGCGCTACATATGACGCCCCTTGCGACGCGGGTGTATATTATTCAACGTATCTCCTAAACTAATAGAGATCCCATTTTAAATTTTCTAGTGTACTTTCATTATCATTTAAGCTATATTTTGAAAGAAAAAAAAAGAAAAATAAATTGGTCGAAGTGACTGTAATTCTGGTTTGAAAAGTTTACTTCCGGTTTTGGCCATTATTTTCTTTTAAATTTTTTAATTTTTTTTTACTGTCAAAAAGAACAGTATATTTTTAATATGTATCGCTATGTAAAATATTTTATAGTAGATTTGTTATATTCGAAAAATTACTTTCGAAAAACTGTAGTACCAATCAACGACAATACTTTTGAAACCTATAACTTGGTAAATATACACTATACAAAAAAAATATTTTGCGCACACATTCATACCTACTAGAAGTACAAATGGGCCGAATGTGGTCGATTTTCAGAACCTCACTTTTTTTTCCCTGTCCGCTTCACGTGAAATGTCCCAATACTGAAAGGTGTTCATACTTATAAGATTTGGAATCATATACCTAAATATCAAACTCCAAATCACACATTTTTTGCCATACAAAAGTTAAAAAATAATTTTTTTTTAGTTTTTTTTGTCAACCCTAACGAGCGGTCACTGACCTTTCATATCAATTGACACTCACACACGCGTGCATAGATCCCCCCGCCCCCTACCCGCCTCACAGGAGCGCTTTGCCGCGCGCCGCCGCCGCCGTTCGCTCGCGGCTCGTGCCGCCTGCGTTACTTAGGTAAGGTTTGATACCATTGTCACCATATGAGAATAACTTCAGTTAGATAAGAATAAACATAAAATTAGCTTTGCTTATTGCAATCACAATGAAAGTAACTAGTAGGTACTAGGTAGGTAGGTACCTAGTGTGCACCACAAAAAGTAGATTATGATTTGTAAACTTTCAAGAGAACAGCAGGTATTCCTAACAGCTACACAATCGTGGAATCGTAAAATGAAATTGAGATAGGTACTAACCTAGCTCAGTACCTACTTGGAAACATATCCTATCTTAGTCAAACTCTTACCTACTTACCTAATTGTGAGGTTACTTCAGTTTCTAGGCATTCTCAGCACTCATAGTAGAAATTAAAACAATGTTTGGTTGCTTGTAGGTGTACCTACGTTACCTTGTTACCTCCCTAATTTTGTTTTACGAGCGGGTGCTAGTAATAGTGATAGAAAATAAACAAAAAAATTGATAGGATTTTCACTAATTTTATTCGTCACATATTCCGATAGTCAAAGGAAAGGCTCGAAGTGCTGACCTCCCCGCTCGATACACAACTGAGCACGACGAGATACAGAACGATTAACGTTTCTCAGCATCTGTGGGGTGACACTGTCGAATGCCGCCATGATGCGAGGGATCATGTCTTCTCTCGAGTCGCACGGCTCAGCGTACACAAAGTTTTTGATGTATCCCCACAAAAAAAAGTCTAAGGGCGTCAAATCTGGTGACCTGGGTGGCCAACGTACCGGGCCCCAGCGTCCGATCCACCGCCCCGGAAACCGCTCGTCGATGTACTCGCGGACGCGGCGCGCATAAGGTCGATTTATATCTACAGACATTGAGTGTGGCAGACACGTGCCGTGACAGACACCGACAGACACCATTTATTTATATGTAACGTATAGAAACGTGCCGTGACAGACACCCCGGATACCGACAGACACCGTCATCGGCGTCCGCTCTCACTGGCAGTTACTGCATAGCTTTAGAAGAAAAAGCATGTTATTAAAAAGTTCAAACACTCTATTGAAGATTTGTCCATGATTGCATTATTGTTAGAAGAAGAAGATAAAACTAAAAAAAGAGCAAAACGCATGGCTGTACATCCTATGCTTAAGAAAAGAAAATTAGAAGGAGAATAGAAAAGAGACTCTCTTTAAAGAACTTGTTGACGATGAAAAACATGTTTTCATATATTTTCGTATGAGCCGGTATCAGTTTGACATTTTACGAAACAAAATTGAATTGCTGATAACCAAACAAGATACAGTTTTTAAGGAAGCCTTGTCACCAAAAGAAAAACTAGCAGTATGTCTCAGATAAGATTTATTACAGAATTATTTATTATTGTGTAAACAAAGTGGAATACTATTCTAAGTGCCGATACACCCTTTCGTCAGTAAGGTCTGGCTGAAAACCTTGGTAAAAATCTTGTATTGTTTCTGGCATAGGAGTATTGTCTTCATAAGTGTCAAATGTTGATGGCGTGGATACCGTAGAACTCGTTGATGGCCTGCTCAGTATGTCTATTTCCATGTCAGATACTATTTTAAATATCTTTGCTTTTGCAATAGCCCTCTCTCTGGGCGGAAAAGATCGCAATGTAGTTACAACTCCAGCCATAACTTGTTCGATGTCGTCCGGCGGTGGAGTATTATTTTTACTCTCTATTATATACTTCATTAGTACAGTACTAGGTGTTTCATCAGTTGCTTTTTGGCCTCGTTTACCCTTTGGCTGAGGGTGCTTTGGAGTTTGAGCTGGGGAGGGTGTAGTTGGGATGATATTCTTTGTCAAACCTACCTAGACAGGGAGGAAATCATCAGGTAGCCGCATTTAATGTCAGAGATAATTTTGCTAGGTTTTTCGATTCACCCGAAGGAGCGTTAAACTACTAGGTGATTATATCGGTGTCCTGTCGTTTGACCAAAAGTAATTTGACAAAATAACACTTGACAAACAACGTTTGGTAAAACAATGGTTTCGCCGATTGATCATTTTAGTAATAATCATTTTACAAATACACTTTTTACAAATATCAGTGTAAAATACACTATTTCCTTTTCAACTTAATTCCTTTCGTATTTTAAGTGTTATTGTTCTTTTTGTTTGTAATTTTTAACGTGAACAATAAAGAGTTTATCTATTTATTTAACCACATGCAGTACATACAATAAATAACATATATTTTTTTCTAATGCGTAAGGTATGGCGTTGACTGGAATCTAATGTTTTTATGTTTTAGTAGCGACTTAACTAGTTTTAGGAAAATGTAGCATGTAACCTGTAAAATCAGTCTGGAACAAAAGACTTATAATAATATAACATAATTTATCTGTACTTATAGATAACCATACTAATTTTAAGTTGAAAAAATATTATCTAATAAAAACCCAACATACTATTGTTGTTGAAAGACTAATAATAATAAAGACGTCATCAGCCTGTCAAGTCAAATTAAAATTAAGTAAATTATATTATGTGACTGTGTCTATTTTTATAAGTTTAATATTGTTATGTTAAATAAAGATCTTTAAAAAAAAAAGTGTAAAATACATTATAAAAAAATAAAATATGTACTCACCATTACTATTAAGTTTTATTCCTATTTCGTTCCACGCCTGTACCTCTACCATGACTTGCTGTCGAAAACTTACTTCAGTCGATAGCGTATAAACGCGCATCGAATAGTTTTGGATTAAATTCGTACCATGAGTTACGTGAGCGTTTACTTACTTGCTAGCGTTAGCTCGCTGCTTCGAGTAGTTATCACGTCGGCATTTTAGTACACTCGTAGTACGTTTCTAACTTCACACTGAATGTAGCTGCCTCTTTCTAACTATGCTCCAAAGACAGAGTAAGATGTATATTGAAATAACCCTGCTATTCGAAAGCGTCTAGAGGAGTGCGTGTGTATGTTATTGTTAGTGATTTTTTAATTTGTATTGGTTATATTCAGTAAACTGTCAGGGTCAACACGTTCGTTGTTTACTTAGGTTATTTAATTGGCATGAAGTTTATTTTATTTCTGCAAACTAACTTATTTTAGCTAAGTACCTAAAATACGAACCAGTTCTGTACAATTTCAGTTAATGGTAGAGTATATGGAAAGTTTTGTTTTTACTTTATAAAAATTACCTATATAAAATAATAAAATAATTATTATAATTATAATATTAAATAAAGTGCTATTATAACTTCGAACGATTGTCAGCCAGTGTTTTATGGAAATACTTCGTTTCAAGTGTTGAAGTGGATTCCAAAAATCATTCTCATGCCAGGTTGAAAATCCCCTTGTTCGCGTCGTTCGACTTCATACACAGCCGCCTCTAACATATTCCGTGCTAAATTACTTCTTTCGACAAAATAACCGTCAAAATTAAATAAAATTTCACAATAAAATAAGCTATCGAAATGCTTTCACGGTTTATTTTGCTAGTGAATGAGTTAACTATTATCGAAACGGTATTTCTCGATGGCATTTGTCAAATTTGTGTCTCATGATACCGAATTAAAGCAACGGATACAAAACGTTAGACACTAGCGAGACTAGATTCGATAGGTTTTTTACTTAGTGACTCATACTACCGATTTTTAGTTCTTAAAATGACCGCTAGTGGCGCTGTACAATTTGCCATAGAAATATTTTACGCCTTCGCTAGCGAGTAAATTGTTAAAAACTCATGGTAGAGACACTGATCCTTTTTCTGATTGTCACTATACCTTTTATCACTTAAATCATAAAGATATAATCTTGTACAAATTCTATGAGCTTTTCGTTATCCATTGTAAAAATGCAAAATAAAAAAGAAAGCACGTGTACGCAGTTCCGATACTCTATTCACACTGCCCGGCAAGGAGCCACAGACACGTACAGACATGAACCGCGCAGACAAAATATTCTTTCCGAGAATACTGGCCGGGCACACGTGTGCACACGTGTCTGTAAGGCCCATAGCACACGGCGTTTTTTAAACGCGCTGACGACGCGCAGAGAACGCGCGTATACGCGATTCAAACGAGATTGGATCGCAACCTTGTAACTTAAGCACACGGGGCGATTGTAAAACGTGCCTCTACTGCGCGTATACGCGCAGATACAGCGGTACAGACGCGCTGTAGTCGCTCGTAGCTTTTGCGTTTTGATCAGAGACTCCTCTTCTTCAGTTGTACAATGGCGTCGGTTGAGACAACACTGCTTACGTTGGCTTTAGTACTTCTTTTAAAAAGTAAAAAACGTAAAAAAAAGCGAATTTATTGGATAGACCCATTTACGAGTGAAAAAAGATTGAGTGGTCATTATCATACAACTTTTAAAAAATTGGTAATACATAGAAGATTGAAGAAATTTTATAATTGTTATCGAATGTCATATTCGTCATTCCAAGAACTTCTTTTGATTGTAAAACCTGAGTTAACTCGTCAAAATACAGCAATGAGATCATGTATATCGGCAGAAGAACGTTTGCTCATCACATTGAGGTAAGAAAACAACTAGTATTTATTTATTATGTATTTATTTATTAATTGACCTGTTACATTTTTAAATCAATCGTAAAATGTTATAAGTGCACTTAGATTATGAATAAAAGAAAAAGATTTATTCAATATCACCATACATGTCAGATATGATATCGGAGTCATTTGTTACCGATTCATTGCTATCCAAATTTTGGAGTGAACTGACAGATTCGTTTCTTGGCGCTGATTGATTACTTGGATATTGTGGCTGAAATTCAGACTGATATCCAGACTCGTATCCATACTGATGTTCATATTGAAATGCACCTTGGTATCTATTTTCATTTAATGTTCTCGATGACTGTCCCATATTTTTATATTTACGAATTAAATTTATCATATCAGCTTTGGCCTCTAACTTAAATTCCTCTTTGATAGCAGAAAAATCTTTAGCTAACGAAACTAAGAACAGTACGTCGGGATTTTCAGATAAAATTGTATTATTTGCTTCCTTAGACTGTTTGAGATTTGCTGTCAGTGCTTCATACAATTTTTCTTGTGGGTCTTCATGTTTTGGAGTCTTTTTAGACTTCTTTGGTGAATGTGGTTTTTGAAAATCACAGTCTTGGTTATTACCCAGTGCTGCATCATCATTTTGACTTGGAGATCTTATTTCGTAAAGCGGGTCTAAAAAAGTTAGCAAATTGGAATATATGTAGGGTCTTCTAGGTTTAGCTCCAGATCCACTGGTGTTAAGGATCCTAGCTGGTTCCTATTTGATTAAAACACTGCACTTCACTATAGATACGTTTATTTATAGTTATTACACCTTTAGATACAGTTTTACTATTTTATACGAATTTAAACACCGGAGCGCGTGTCGCTCGTCACATGGTTGATTTGCAACAGAAAGAGACAGATAGATATACATAAGTACATAATTTAGTATGTATAATAATAAACATGCTCACCCCCAAGATAAGTGCAATTGATAGGATTGTACAATTAATTATAAATATAAAGTTTTCGTTGAAATTTACATATTGTTTCATTAAGTAGTTAGAATTTTGAAATTTACAGAAGTCTAGGTTTCAAGGTGACTTTAAGGTAAGATGGTAAGTATTCATAATGTTATAGGTTAAGCCTGATTTTACGTTAGGTTTATGGTTCACAATTTACATTTTATAACATCTAGCAGTTAAGTAGCATAGCAGTGGGTAGCGGCATAATATGTCTCATGGAATAGCTTAAGGCTCATTGATACAATTTGCAAAGAACTAGGTAGGTAACTCTTATGAAAATTAAGTTAACATTCTTTAGATAATAGCATAAGTAGTTACATTTTACAGTATTTAGGTAGGTAACATGTACTTTTTACGTTTGGTAAATTATATACTAGGTAGGTACATAATAATCTAGCTTAAATATACTAGGCATGCAAACTAGTTACAATCTGTAGTCTTATATCTAAGTAGTAATAAAGGCTTAAGTAGTAATAAAGGCTTAAGTAGTAATAATTAATTATAATTATTTGGATACATAGTTTAAGTTAAATTTAAATTTTATTAGGTAACAAAATGAGCTTATGAATTGGCCTGGTATATTCTGATTTACTAGTACGAACAACTACTGATCTAACTAGGCCATCTGATTTATTAATGTTTGTGGAAACTATTCTGCCCAGCGGCCAAAAAGTGGGAGGCGTGGCTTCGTCTTTTATCAATACTAGATCACCAATTTTTAAATTAGTTTCAATTTGAAGCCATTTGTTTCTATTCTGTAATTCTGATAAGTAACTGAAGTAGAATTGTTTCCAAAACTTTTGTTTTATTGCAGTTATTTTTTGATAAATATCAAGTCTAGATTCATTGAGGTCTAGAACATTAGGTTCAGGTAAGTCTGTCATTGCTGTGCCTAAAATGAAATGGGCCGGGGTTAAGTAAATTACATCATTTGGCAAATCGGTCATGGGATACAAAGGCCGTGAATTTAGTATTCCTTCAATTTGTACTATTACAGTATATAAGAACTCATAAGTTAGCTTAGTACTAAATAAGTATTTCTTCAGTAGGTTCTTTGTACATTTAATGCCTGCTTCATAAATTCCGCCCATATGGCTGGCCAATGGTACAGTAAATTTATAATCAATGTAATTAGCATTGCAGTAGTCTATAATTTCACTGTAAGATTTGTCATCTTTGAACATTTGATACAGTTCGTGCAATTCAGTTTTTGCACCTTTGAAATTTGAACCATTATCGCTATAGAGACAAGTTGGTATTCCTCTTCTAGAAACAAATCTTTTAAGTGCACAAAGAAAGGATTTTGTGCTCATATCACATACTAGTTCGAGATGAATTATGCGGACTGATAAGTCTACAAACAGACATATATATCCCTTTGAATATTTACAGTTTCTAGTCATTGAACTTCTTATAGCTATTGCTCCGCTGAAATCTATGGCTACATGAGCGAAAACACGTGTGAGTGTCACTCTGGGTGCTGGAAGATCTGACATCTGCTGTCCGCAGGCCTTGCCTTTAAATCTAGCACATCTAACGCAAGCGTGAATGCATTTCTTCACTTCACCTCTGCCATGAATCGGCCAGTATTTGAGTCTTATGTTGTAAAGTGTGCTTTGTATGCCAGAATGTAACAATTTCTGATGGTAATGCTGTATTATAATAGCAGTTATGTGATCTCTAGCAGGTAGTATTATAGGATGTGCTTGTGAATAAGGAATGTCAGAGTTGCGAATCCGTCCTCCTACTTTTAATATATTATCTGAATCTAGGAACGGATTCAACTTCCTAATTGGACTTGAAGTGAATGTGAAAGACTTTAGTTTCTTAGTACTTGTTGATTTGTCTAAGTTTTGTGTGACGTCATGTTGCACAGTGTCTGTGTGAGTTTGGTTGTGAGTTTGCTCAGTGGCATGTGACTCTGATTGAGCTTGTGTGGACTGTAATTCTTTTATCTCTCTTGCAAATGAATGCTGTTGGGTTTCGCGCATTATGAAATTATGTGAATTTCTAAGCTCTGAAACAGTTAAATAATTTACACACCTTTGTTTTTTGTTTTTTAGATTGTGTGTAAATCTTAATACGTATGCAACTATTCTGATTAAACGTGGAAAGCTTGAGTAATTGCAGAAAAGCTTGTAAAAAAATGATGTGTGTGTGTACTCATGTGTGTCAGTGCAAATGTTAACAGCTGCTTGACCTTGTGTGGCAAGATTATCTACTGGAAGGTCAGCCTGAGAATGTATCCTAGTAATAGGCCAATCTGACTGCATCTGCATTAACCATGGTGGGCCTTGCCACCATAAGAGGCATGAAGGTAAGGTATTGGGCATAATACCATGTGTTATTACATCTGCTGGGTTAGATTTGGTATCACAGTGGTTCCAGCTGTCAGCTTTGGTAGTGTCAATGATATGCATAAGACGGTGTGATACATAAGTGTCATGTTTGTGTTTGTATGGTGATTTGATCCAACTTAGTACAATAGATGAATCTGTGAATAGGTAAGTTTTCTCAATATCTATCTTGTTTTTGGTAGCATCAAGAAACCTGTTAGTCAGCTGAGCTAGTAACCGTGCTCCACATAGTTCTAAGCGTACTATACTCTGCTGTTTTTTAATAGGAGCTACTTTAGATTTGGCTGCGACTAGTACACAAGTAGGCTTTGTATTCTGATATGTTGCCTTTAGGTACAAATTGGCGCCGAATGCGGCCAGAGAAGAATCGCAGAAACCTATTAGAAAAATATGCACAGGAATATCGGAGAAATAACATCTTGGGATATTAATAGCTTTTAGGCTATGAAGCTGTTCTGCATACTCATGCCAAGTAGCTTGCAGGTCATCAGGTATAGTATCATCCCATTTCATGTTACGTTTCCATATTTCTTGCATTAGCAATTTAGCTAATATAGTTGATGGTGTCAAAATTCCTATTGGATCGAATATCTGAGCTATTTGTGATAGTATGTTCCTTTTCGTACATAGTGTTGAGCTGTCTGTGTCTGGTATTGATATTTTTAATGTGTCTTGTTCTGGTAGCCATTTTAAACCAAGTGTTTTGACTGAATCCGGTAGAGTAAAGTCATAGGGTGTATTGTTGTCATATGAGACAGTGTCATTATCTGATTTTACTACATGTAAATATATGTCATAGTGGTTAGATGACCACTTGTGTAGTTTGAACCCTGCTTTTCCTAGTAAGTCAATGAGTTGAGAACATAACTGAATGCAACCTGGCAGCGTCTGAGCTCCGCACAGATAATCATCTATATATCCACTGGATATTATGCATTGCGCTGCTAAGTTGTGTGTATCAGTATGTTTCTCAGCTAAGTCTAGCAATGTTCTACATGCAAGATAGGGAGCACATTTCGTGCCATAAGTGACAGTATCTAACTCCAAGCATTTTAGAGGCTCAGTTTTAGATTCTCTCCAAAGAACTCGCTGAAGAGCTGTCTGTTGTGGGTTGACATAAATTCCTCGAAACATTTTAATAATGTCGCATGAAAATGCGAATTTATAGAGCCGAAATCTCATGACAATATCAAATAGGTCATTATAAATGTTAGGACCTTCATGCAGTATGTCATTTAGCGATATTCCAGTTGAAGACCGGGCACTCGCATTGAATACTGCACGTACCTTTGTTGAGATATTGTCAGGTTTTACAATGGGGAAGTGTGGCAAATAGCAAGCATGATGATCGTGGGGTGTGAAGTCTTCAACATAGTGAGCGTGGCCTAATTCAACATACTCATCGATGAATAGTTTGTATTGTGTATAGAGTTTAGTGTCTTTTTGCAACCTAGATTCTAGTTGGAGTAAACAGCGATAGGCCAAACTGAAAGAATTACCTAGATCATCAAGTTTTTCTTGTTTTATTGGTAAATTGACTGTGTACCTGCCTGCACTATCTTGTTTTGTAGTATTCTTATATAGTTCCTCGCAGTATTTGTCTGAAGGTGAGATTAGTGGTTTGTTTTGGTGCAATTCTTCCTGCTCCCAAAAAGATTGCAGTATGTTATCTGTGTTTGTAGCTGTTACATGCATGCTTAACAGCTGGTTGCTATTAGCAGCAGGCATGCTAGTGTCTGGAGTGAAAGAGCCAGACACGACCCAACCAAACTGAGTTTCTATGAGGTAGGGTTGTGTTGGACCAAGCTTTATGCGTCCTGCTAGCAGTATAGTGTAAAACAGCTCCGCTCCAATGAGCAAGTCTATAGAGCTTGGCATAAAAAAGGTAGGATCTGCAAGTGAATGTACTTGCTTGTTCGGTATGTGCCAGGTATGTGTGTGAATGAACTCATGTGGCAATGGCACTGTTATGTTGTCCATAACCAGGAATGTTAGGTGTGTGATGTACTCATTGTGACGTGAAGTAATGTATGCATTCACACTTACTTGTGTTTGTTTCAAAGTTTGACCAATACCTTGTATGAGACAAGCATTTTGAGTGCGATGTAGCTGTAGCTTATCGGCAAGACTGCGGGCCAGAATGTTGACTTCACTTCCCGCATCCAGGAGAGCACGAGCGTTCACCCATCTTCCAGAAGCGTCTTGTATTTGTATGATAGCTGTGGATAGCAATATTTGATTTGTGTTAGCATTTGATACTAGTACAGTTGAAGTTGTACTAAGAGGGGTATTAAGGGAGGGTTCATGCTGATCTACATTGATTGTAGTAGCGGTTGTTTTTAATTGAGAAGTCACAGAGGAAGTCCGAGGGACTTGTGACTGTTCAGCGTTTGTTCCTGTGGAAGGATAACTAACCTGAGGCTGCGTTTTATTGGTAGTACATACTGTAGTATGGTGTCTGCCCCCACAGGCTAAGCAATTGTACTTTGAACACTTGTGTTTTTGTTTGTAAGGCTGTAAACAGTTAAAACATAGCGATTTTGTTTTAATAAACTGTAAGCGACTTGGTTTAGGCATTTCAAGGTAATTTGGGCATTTATGAAGGGCATGTTGGCCTCGACATAGAATGCATGCTAAAGTTGTCTCTATTGTGGTTTTATGGTGGGATACTTTGACATTTTGTTTTTCAAGAGAACTCTCATTTAACAATTCGAATGCAATTCTGCGCTGATTGAGGAAGAGCAATAGCTCGCTAAGCTTTGCAAAGGAATCTTCCTTGCGGTTTATTTCCCATGCAGCACGCAGCGAGTTATCTAGCTTTTGAGTTATTATAAATACAATTATTGCATCCCAGCTATCCACTGGTAGACCAATAGCTTTAAGGGAGTCAGTACTTTGTTGTAACGTTACAAGGAAATCTTTGAGGTTATGCCTCGTTACTGTATTAAAATTTGTTATGGCTTTGAGATGAACGTTTACAATAATAGTTTTGTTTTCATACCTTTTGGTCAGTATTTCTAGGGCTTTGGTGTAGTTTTCTTCAATGATGAGGAGCGATGACACGAGGCTGGCTGCCTCGCCTGAGAGCGCTGCCTTGAGGTATTGCAGCTTAGAAACACCCGGAAGGTCGACGCTGTCTACGCACGCGTAGAATAAGTTCTTGAAGGCTGGCCATTCTCGATAATTGCCGGTGAATTTTGGTAATTCCAGTCTGTTTAGCTTGATATGTGGTTTATGTTCATCGTTTATCGCCGTCGACGAAAAGTGACTGGATCGTGGCGAAGCCGTCATGGCGTTTGTGCGATGGGAAACAATAGGTCCCGTTAATATTGCGTCCATTTTGGCTTTAATGGAAAAATACCTTGATTCGAAAAGTTCTCGTTCTGCTTCATGCGCTTCTTCTCTCGACGGGCTGCTATCTAAGCCTTCTATTTGAAGCTGTATGTCTTCGAATCGCTGGAATGTTGAAGTTATTTCTAATTCCCGCACGTGGACTTCGTGTAGGTTGCTTCTATCTGGTTCTAGTTCGAAGCTATTCATGTAGTTTGATAATCTTGTTAAGCGCCCTTTCACTGCACTTCTCTGCAGTTTTAGCGTTTCGATATCCATGTTGATCTCGAAATGATTGTAACAAGTTGAATGGTGTCCGCAGATATCTCGTCATCTGTTTCTCGTGGCGGCGTGGTGCTGTATTTTCTTGAAATACACAAGCAGCGATGTCGTAGTAATCGTGCTCTTGTTTTTGTAGTACTTTTTCTTGACTTGGAATTGTTTTTCTTTCTTGATGATCTTTGATTGTTCTTGGTTGCAGCGTGGTGCTATTTTTTTACGTGTTACGTCGTAGTAGAAAAGTTGTAAAGATGTGTAGTGAAGTTGTTTTTTCAACTTGTGTTTGTTCGAGGTTTGACTCGTTTGTTCCCGTTTGGTAGTGGGGATTGTTGAATCGTCGGTAAAGTAGAGCCGAACGATGTCAATCTTTTTATTGTAGTTTCGATTTGGTGGATAAATTGCCCAACGATGCTCCTAGATGTCGCTAGTCGTTGCGGCGCTCGTATTGTATCTTGTCAGTGCTCTGTCGGTGAAATGGTGCTCGTGTTTTGTTTTTCTTTTGACCGCTGGTGTCGCTGCTGTTGACGCTGCCTGCATGCCCGTTCTCGCGAACTTCACTTCTTTGCTTGTCACTTTTGCAAGCAGCTATCAAGCAACGAGCAAAAGTAAATATGTCTACCAAGATGGCGTTTACGAAAATCACTTTTGCACGGCTTCGAAGGACCAAATGTTAAGGATCCTAGCTGGTTCCTATTTGATTAAAACACTGCACTTCACTATAGATACGTTTATTTATAGTTATTACACCTTTAGATACAGTTTTACTATTTTATACGAATTTAAACACCGGAGCGCTTGTCGCTCGTTGTTAAAGTTACGTGGACATAAATTCAAATCTCCCGCCTCCAGTTCCCATTCCCGAGCGCGCGTATCCGCCGCTCCTCTACTTCCGCCCACCTTACAAATCAGTTTCGCCATCTTACATATACGACTCACATCGTCGGTTCGAAAGAAAATCATATATACCATTACCTGACATATCGGAGTGCCTCGCGAGTGCTGTGAGAGGGTCTATATAACAAGGGGGCCCCCTACGAGTGCGTGTGAGCACCCATCGACCCCAGAAACCACATCACCGGTAAACGTGAGTCCACCCCTCTTTTCCTTCTATCCGATCATTAGAAAATAATCAAATTACAGTCCGCTTTTCGTAACAAGGCATATAACATTATCATTGTTGGTCCTTCGAGCCGGATTTTCAAGTTAACACCAGTGTATCACCACAACAATCAATGCAGTTCATAACTTTCATATCATAGGTTTATGGCGGAACATTTTCATTTTCAACATAGTTCTTATCATAATTTCGTGGGTACGCAGCATTCAAACGTACCTACCTATTCGTAACTCGTTTCAGGGAAATTACGTCAGCCGCTAGCGAGTAGTGTCTGTGGATCCATTTCAAATATTTTCATTTTTTTGTGTGGTCGGAACAAAGTGTAGACCGCCATATTTAAACATAAAACATTAACAATCGTGGGTGTGAGCTACGCTCAGAACAATCGGCATCAATTTTTGTGTCAGAATCCAGTGTAATATGTAACGCTAGGATACATTCTTACATCATATCATACATTTCGAATCCACCTTATCATAAATCGTAATCATATTTTCTCGTGTATTCATTCGTCTTTCAGTCAACCATTTTGTACGCAAATTGTTCATTCCATTCCATTTCCGTGTTTTCATTTCATTCATCATATGTTCGTCTGTGTTCATTCCAGTGGTTTAATTCATTCACAGGAACCATAGGCAATAATTGCGTTTGCTTTTACTTTTTTCATCATACCTGGTATGTCAAGTTTGACGGTGACGTTTTAGCCAAAAGTGACATCGACAATCAAAAGTGTGTTCAATTTTGACGTATGACATTATCAATCAAAACAATCCTTTTTGTTATCAGATAAAAGTTTTTGTAAACAAGTGTTAGTTCGCGAATCCGTAAAACAAAGTGCGTTAAGTTAACAAACTTGCAAAATGAGTCAATCTTTAATCGCGCATTATGAATCTAAGCGCAACATGGCGTATAAACGCCTATGTGATGCCGTTACATGTGCGCGAAATTGTGCGTCAGATTCAAAACAAACTACGCGTCTGGAAACATGGTGTTCGCGTATAGATCAAATATTAGAGAATTTCAACGAAGCTCTCGTTAACTTATCATGTGAGTGGCAAAAGGCCGGTATGGACGAGAAAGAAGTGCAGATAACACAGTGCAAATATCTTGAGCAGGCTGATGATGTCTACTCAGAAATCTTAGAAGCAAAGCGTAAATATCTAAAAGTGACAGTTGTGCCTTCTCCCTCAACCCAACCGCGCGAAACACCACCAAAAACAAAACTTCCACCAATGAAGCTACCAACATTTGCAGGTCAGTTCAAGGATTTTCCAGGGTTCATTGACCTATTCAATACACTTGTGCATCATAGAGTAGACTTAACAAATGTTGAGAAGTTTCAATACCTAATCACTACATTGTCTGGAGAACCAGTAAATATAATTCGTGCTTTTCCAGTATCAGAGGTAAACTATATTAGTGCATACAAAGCTTTGGTAAACCGCTACAACAACAAACGGTATCTAGCATTTTTGTGCTGGGAACAAATGAATAATTTGAAACCAATGAACTCCGGTTCTGCTCAAAATCTGAGAAGCTTGTTGGATGTGTATAGTGAAAATTTATCGATGCTCGGTTCATTGGGTTTACCAACAACACAGTGGGATTTTGTGCTGTTTCATGCTCTGTTAACAAAATTAGATAAGGCATCTCGCGAAGCGTTCGAGCTCCAAAGCACTTCCAGTGATTTTCCTACATTCAAGGAATTGCAAACATTTTTAGTAGAAAGGTGCAATGCCCTCGAGCGCTCCTCTTTGAATGTCAACATTCCATCATCATCATCGTCATCTCAGCCACTAAACAAACGTGTGAATTCAAACTATCAATCAAAGCCTACCATGCTTTTGGCTCAAGCATCAAACCAATCATGTGTGGTGTGTAAAGAAAATCATGGTCTCTATTCATGCCCTAAATTCTTATCAAAATCTCCTTATGACAGATCACAGGTAGTGAGACAGAACAAGCTGTGTTTCAACTGCTTGCGTTCAAACCATACCACAGCAAATTGTACTTCCACACATACATGCAAAACTTGCAACCAGCGTCATAACAGTCTCATCCACTACTCCAAGAAAACAGAGACAGGTGTTTCACAATATAAGCAACCAAGTGCGCCCACTGCCACACATTCAGTATCAGCATCTGACTATAAAGAAGATGTTATCACACCTGTTACATCATTATCAAACACCGCACCAGGGACAACTTCAGGCACACATTTCGTATTGCTCGCGACTGCAGAAGTGGAGATCAAGGATAGCAGAGGCTCCTATCAGAAGGCACGCATTTTGATCGACCCCGGTAGCCAGAGCCATGTAATCACCAAGTCATGTGCCCGTCGCTTAGGCCTAACTCAATATAAGTCCCAAACACCAATGTCTGGTATCGGACAAGTTCCTGCGTGCTCCAACAGCAAAGTATTTCTAGAAGTGCGACCAGTCGGCAAGCAAGAACCTCATTTCACCATGGAGGCTGTGACGCTGGATAAGATATGTGGGGTTATGCCCACTCATCAGATGGACACCCAAAACTTCCAACATGTGTCAAATGTAAAGTTGGCAGATGAGAACTATCATGTTTCTCGTCCAGTGGATATTCTTCTTGGTGGAGAGCTCTTCCCTCAAATTCTCTTGCCAGGCAAAGTTGATGGTGGTTCACATTCCGCCACAGCTATCAACACCATTTTCGGCTTCATTCTGATGGGCAAAACATCATGTGCACCATTGTCCACTCCATTATCAATCAATCATGTATCTATGGACGCCAATCTGGAGGTTGCCGTTCAAAAGTTTTGGGAGTTGGACAACATACCATCCGGAGTTAGTGAACAATCACATTCAATGGAAGATATTCAGTGTGAAGAAATCTTCCAATCATCATTTAAGCGAGACCATGATGGACGATACATTGTCCAGTTACCATTTCGTGATCAATCACCACCAGCATTTGAGGATGCCTATTCTATAGCGCATCGACGTTTCCTGCAACTAGAGAAACGTCTCTTATCAAAACCAGCATTCCATGAACATTACAACGAACATGTCATGGAATATTTGTCAAGTGGTCAAATGGAGAAGGTACCTGCGGATGAGTGTCAGTCCCCTTCTGCGTTTTATCTTGCTCATCATGCCGTTACCAAATCAGATAGCAGCCTACGTGTTGTTTATGATGCTTCTATGAAAGACAAAAGAGGAGTATCATTGAATGACACCCTACTGACTGGTGCCAAACTTCAAGCTGACATAACCAACATTCTCCTGCGTTTCAGGCTCCACGCCATTGTGTTTTGTACGGATATCCGGCAGATGTACCGGCAGATCCGAATCGCAGATGATCACCTGGATTACCAAAGAATTCTTTTTCGGTGTTCGCCCAGTGAATCAATTCAAGAATACCGACTCAATCGTGTGACGTTTGGGGTGTCTTCGGCACCATTTTTAGCAATTCGTGTTTTGCATCAATTAGCCCGTGATGAAAGAGACTCATTCCCAGCTGCAGCTCGGGTGTTGTTGGAGGATGTCTACGTTGACGATGCTGTTACAGGTTGTCAAAGCAGCAGAGAGGCAGTCAGTCTGCAACAACAACTGATTAACATCATGGCTGCTGGTGGGTTTGAGCTCAGGAAGTGGTCTAGCAACCATGCGATTCTACTCCAAAATATTCCAAAAGATCACAGAGCGGTGCCGAATGTCAATCAAACATTCGACCATGATGGTCAATTTGTGAAGGTCTTGGGTTTGGCTTGGAATTCACAAGATGACATTTTCAATTATCAGGTGAATCAAATCAACCGTGAATGTACCAAACGTACCATGCTCTCAGAGTTGGCACGTATTTATGACCCCATTGGTCTGTTAACTCCATTGACATTCTTAGCAAAACATCTCATTCAGCGCTTGTGGCTTTTGGGTTCATCATGGGACCAGCCTGTGCCAGATGACATCAATCAAGTTTGGACGAAGTATGGCCAGCAACTGTCGCATCTCTCTATGCTCCAGATTCCACGTCGTATCACATCAGACGATGCCATCTCATACCAGATCCATGGATTTTCAGATGCAAGTGAAGCGGGATATGCAGCTGTCGTCTATCTTCGGTCCACCAATCAACATCATCAGCATCGAGTCATTCTGATCAGTGCGAGGTCACGTGTCTCCCCGACCAAGCGCAGAACTTTACCAAGGCTTGAGTTATGTGGAGCTTCATTGCTTGCGGACCTCATGCGACACATCCTCAATTTGTATAGCAAATTGCTCACCATAGAGAGTGTTCATGCGTGGACCGATTCCATGATAGTGTTGTCATGGATCAGATCAAATTCATCAAGTTTCAAAGCCTTTGTTGGCAATCGGATATCAAGCATCCAGCGCAAGCTCCCAGAAGCTGTCTGGAAACATGTTCCGGGGAAGTTTAACCCTGCAGACGCTGCAAGTCGTGGTCTAACACCCGATGAGCTCATCAATCATGACCAGTGGTGGACAGGCCCTCAGTGGCTTTCCTTAGATCAAGAACAGTGGCCTGAAGGCCCTCGACATTCAAACATGACAAGTTACTCGGATCCTGAAGTGAAGTGTGAAAATCGCACCTGTGTTCTGAATGTGTCAAACTCAGAAGAGACTCATCCAATCGATCATCTTTTGAACAAATTCTCATCATTGAAGAAAATTCAACGTATTGTAGCATATTGCAACCGTTTCATAGAGGCTTTGCGAAAAGGGAAGCGTTCAGATCACATTACCGAATTGGAACTTCATCAGAGCCTCATGATCCTGGTTAAACATGTCCAACATACGAATTTTAGTCAAGAAATCAAACTCATAAAGTCACATTCAGTATTACCAAAATCATTCCGAAAGCTCAACGCCTTTTTAGATGACTGCGACGTTCTACGTGTGGGGGGTAGGCTTTCTCAATCAGAACTCCCTTATGAAACAAAACACCCGGCCTTACTCCCTCGCAAAAATCGATTGACGCAGCTCATCATCCAGCGTACTCATGATGAACATTTGCATCCTGGTTTGCAAACATTGCACTACCTGTTGCTTCAAAATTTCTGGATTTTGTCCCCCAGACGAGCTATAAGTCAAATTATTTCAAAGTGTCATCGATGTTTCCGCGTTAAGCCTCAACAGTTTCAACCAGTGATGGCTGACTTACCGCGTTCGCGTATAACACAAATCAAAGCTTTCCAGGTGGTGGGCTGTGACTTCGCCGGTCCATTTAATATATCGCTCCAGCGTTACCGTGGCGCGCGCACAATCAAGGCATGGTTGTGTCTGTTCGTTTGTTTTGCAACTAAAGCGCTGCATCTTGAACTCTGTTCTAGTTTGTCCAGCGAAGCATTCATAGCATCCCTGCGTAGGTTCATTGCAAGACGTGGTCGTTGCAACATCATTCATAGCGACTGTGGAACCAATTTCAAAGGTGCCCAGTCACAACTCAGTGACTTGATGCATTCAGCGTGTGAATCGGAGTGCATTGAGTTCAAATTTAATGTCCCAGGATCACCACACATGGGTGGTCTATGGGAATCAGGCGTAAAAGCTGTAAAAACTCATTTATATCGCGTTATAGGCACACAAATCCTCACATACGAGGAGTTGAACACACTTCTGACACAGGTAGAGTCGGTTTTAAATTCGCGACCAATCTCGGCCATGAGCTCCGATCCATCAGACTTATCGGCATTGACACCGGGTCATTTTTTGACACTAGCTCCTTTAACGACAGTGCCGTCGCCGGACTATTCTGACACAAAAATGAACAGATTAACTCGGTGGCAACTTATACAAAAAATGCACCAAGATTTCTGGTCTCGGTGGCATAGTGAATATCTTACCAGTTTATCACAACGTTTGAAATGGACCATAGGCTCACCTCCAGCTGAGGTTGATCAACTCGTTGTCATCAAGGACGAGACCTCCCACCCACTGCGGTGGCGTTTGGGTAGGATCGTCGAGTTATACTCAGGACGGGACGGTGTCCCTCGTTCTGCATCGGTCAGAACTGCACAAAGTGTCCTCAAACGACCACTTGTGAAGTTGTGCCCCTTGCCGGGTATGGATGATTAGTGCCATCGTCATTCATATCTATCATTTCATTATTACACTATATAAAGTTATTATATTAATTGTTCTTATCCATCTACTTTGTCATCATTATCTTCATCCTTCCAAATTGTTAACATCCATATCGAGCATCTTATTATTAATCCACTAGGAATCATAACATTTGTCAAAACTGCATTGATCATTGTGTACAGATATCATGCTTGGGTTTTTTTCAGTCTCAAAATTTCGCCAGCGGGGGGGAACACTCGTCACATGGTTGATTTGCAACAGAAAGAGACAGATAGATATACATAAGTACATAATTTAGTATGTATAATAATAAACAACTGGAACAGTTATTGTTCTTAGCTTTGTCTCTTTTATAAGCGTCCTTAATACTCTTCCATTTTCTTTGAAGTTCAATGACTGAAAACAATAATAGTGTTAATAGTTTAGTTATTTATTAGGTTAATTTTAATTCATTTGAAATAAGTAGTTGTAGGTTAATTTTAATTAAATATGTAAAATTTACGATAACAAGAGAAGTTTTAATAATGTTATTCTTTTCAGGTATTTAGCTACGGGTTGCTATTTCTCAGATATTCACTATGACTTTAAGTGTGGACAAACGACGGCAGGCATTATAGTCCGTGAAACAGTGAAAATAATATGGGATAAATTAAAAAACATCTGTATGCCAGAACCAACCGAAGAATCACATCTAAAAACTGCTGAAGGATTTATGAAATACGCAAATTTTCCCAACCTACTTGGGGCTATTGATGGGAAACATATTAGAGTTATAAAACCTCAACATAGTGGATCAGAGTATTTTAATTATAAAAAATATTTTTCCATCGTATTGCTTGCAATATGTGACGCAAATTACAGATTTATCGATATAGATGTTGGATGCTATGGAAAGGCTGCAGACTCAACAATAAATGAATGTAGTGAATGGACCAAAAAGCTAAGGCAAGGAAATTATAATATACCAATTGCGAGACCAATATCTAATAATGGAGTGCCAATACCATTTACGTTTGTTGGAGATGAAGGCTTTGCATTATCTCAAAATTTACAGAGACCTTACGCTGGAAAAATCTTGCCACGAGAGAAAAGAATATATAATTACCGCTTGACACGTGCCAGACGATACATTGAATGTACATTTGGTATATTAAGCAACAAATTTAAAATCTTTAATCGACCACTGAACGTTAGCGTTGACTTCAGTGTGGCTATTGTGAAAGCCTGTTGTGTATTGCATAATTTCATACGTGAACGTGACGGTTATAATTTTCATAATTCTTTGAGTATAGCTGGTTTAGAAGATCCTCCTGAAGATGCAAGTTTGATTTCGATTGGTGCAAGAAGGTCACAGGGACAATTAAGCGGAACTATGATACGAAATATGTACACTGATTATTTTATTAGTGATGAAGGTGCAGTACCATGGCAAGATTCTAAAATTTAGGGTATCTACCTAATTACATGTTCTACTGTTTTACTGGCCAGTCGACAGAAACCGTCAAACAAATACATTATTATTATTTTTTGTTTTATACGTTTATTATACAATTTATTTACTAGCTGTTGCCCGCGGCTTCTCCCGCACGGAAGTCGTTTTATTAACTAATAGCTGTTACCCGCAACTTCGTCCGCCTGGATGTCGTTTTTTGAACAACTTACTTTCGCCCGGTTTCAGTTGCGTGGTAGGTACATCCATAAAAAATAGCCTATGTTACGCGCCTTGCAGTCAGGTGGTCTGCATCTAAAATTTTATCAAAATCGGTTCAGCCGTTTAGAAGATTAGCCGATACAAACAGACAGACAGACAGACGGACAAAAAAAAATAAAAACTATATTTTAGGCATAGGTATCGTGCAAATAAATACCTGCTAAAAAAACATTGATATTTTGACCTTAAAAACAGACACTTCAATTTTATTTATTTGTATTGATTACCTACCTATTATCAAACCAACCAAAACAAATATACTTACGACAAAAATCCAAAGAAAAAATATTCACACAAATCAAAACAAACATAATAATATAGGTAAGTAGGAACAACTCGTGTAACCTAATAACCTATCCATTAGCACACCAACTAAAATAATTATATACGACCAAAACTCAAACTAATATTATAAGAAAAACCTAAAAGACATCCAAACGAATATCCTGCAAAAGATCGAAACAACATGAGAAGCTAGCGGCGCGGGATGCGGGGCGGGGCGGAGCGCGTCGTCGATTGCCGTGCCACCGATACGGGTTGGGATTCAAGTGAGATACTCGCAAAACCGTAGTGTTTGCTCAACTCCTGCGGATTAAAGAGTATGTAAAATAGTTTATTAGCCTTAATTATGAGTTAACCTATCTAATGCAAAAACAATTTTTCAAATCCGACCCGCAGTTACCGAGATTAGCGGGTACGAACATACAAACTAACTTTCACCCGCGGTTTCGGCTGCGTGGTAGGTACATCGATAAAAAGTACCCAGTGTGGTGCCCAGGATATTAAAGAATAATTATACCAAGTTTCATCGTAATCGAATCGGTAGTTTTTGCGTGATACCTGAACAAACAGACGACAGACAGACAGACAAAAATTTTTTTAACCACATTTTTGGGTTTGGTGTCGGTCTAGTAACACCCCCTGCCATTTATTTTTTTGATATATTCAATGTACAGAAATTTTACTTCTACAGATTTATTATAAGTATAGATAGATATAGATAAGACCTTAAACTATAATACATTATTTTAAAATAAATATAAGAAATCTTACCTGCCAGGTTTTTTTCCTTATTGGTTTTTTCATTGAAATTGTTATAAAAAATTTGGCACAATTCATCCCAAGCATTTCTTTTTAACACTTTGTTTGAATATTCGGGCAGTAGTGCATTCCATGTAGCTGGACGATTGTTTATTTCTGTTATAAAGCGGTCGGTGTCGAAGGGTTCCATTTTAAACGAAATACACGCGCAGCACACAGTAAACCATTATTGCAACTGAGGTGAGGCGCGGGCGCAGTGGTGGCGTAAGCACCCCCACCCCCTCTGCCCGTACTCCGCTCCTTTGTACGCGCGTTTGTACCGCTTCAAATGCGCGTATACGCGCTTCATGCGCGCGTTTCTATTATCAATGTAAACGCAGCAATCAGTGTTTACGGCGCCGATGAAGCACGTTCCTGAATCGCGCGTTGTCTGCGCGTTTAAAATACGCGGTGTGCTATGGGCCTAAGCGTCTGTACGGCCGTGTTACGATAGATATAAATACGTTAATAGTTACTGTATGGAAGAATATCATTTTGTCTGCCACGGCACGTGTCTGCCACACTCAATGTCTGTAGATATAAATCGACCTTAATGCGCGGGCGCTCCGTTGTGCTGGAACCACATACTGCGGTACGTGGCTAGCGGCAGACCTTCTAAGTCGTCTTCGAGTTCACCAGTGAGCAGCTTCATGTACGCCTCCGCGTTCATGCTCGCTGGCAAAATCTTCGGGCCGATAAGGCGGTCCCCTAGTATGCCCGCCCACACGTTTATCCGCCACTGATGCTGGAAGCTGGATTCCGTTGAGACGTGTGGATTATCGTGAGCCCACACGTGTTCATTATGTAGATTTGCAAATCCGCTTCTGGTAATCGTCGCCTCGTCGGCCCACAGCACGTTGTCCACAAAAGAAGCGTCCGCCGCAACTTCTTGTTTCAGCCACTGACAATAAGCTACCCGGAGGCCGTAGTCAGCTTCTAGCAGCTCTTGTGTCCGACGGAAGTGGTGCGGATGCTGGCCATCCCAGTCTAGTGTCCTCCATACCACCATGTGGTTAACCTGGAACGCTGCTCCAGCTCGACGTGTGCTGCTCCTTGGGTTATTTTCCACCATAACCGGAGCCTGGTAACTGTTGTGAACCTGCTCTCACCGCACGCCGTGAGGAAGTGGATGTTACCGTTTAGTGCATGCATCTCACGGTTGTGAATCGCTGCCATCACAGCGAGGGCGCGCGCGCTTCCCCCTTGGGGTGATGTTATAGCACGGCGTATTTCTTCGAACCTCAAGTCTCCGACCCTCTCGGCCTCAACCTCTGCTTCCCACCGATCGTTAGTCATCTGCTCGGCCAAACAAATCAGACACACACGTTCGCCGACCGCGCGGGAAGCCAAAGGCTTATTATTTATTAAGGCCGCGACAGCCAGTTCAACGCATCGTCCGGGTCGTTCAGCCTCTCTGACAACCTCCAACGCTAGGGGCAGCCGGTAGTCCAGTTAGTTGGTCCAACGCCCTTCTCTCCTCTGCCCCTCCGCTGGGCATATCTTCTCCTCCTGCTGCACCGGTAGTGAGGAGCGGGGAATCACGTTCCGCCCACAGCTGAACCACTGCCATTAGGGATTCGGCTTCAGCCGCACTGCCCAGCTGCTGTGCAAGCGGCTCGCGCCGCAGCCTAGGAGCGACGACCCTGGCGACAGCTGCTGCGAATATCGGGTTAGAGGCTCCGGAAGCGAAGAACCCGATGATGCTCCTCGCATTGTCTCTCCTGCCTAGCATGCGGGCACCCTGCCTTGCCGCCATCGGCAACAACGTCCCACGTCTTGTCGTCTCGTCCTTGGTGGCCATTGCCACGAATGTACGTTCGCCAGGCCCGTCATTGCGGGCGGCAGCGGCCCGCCTGCGGTCGGTTGTGTCCCGGTCAACCACACGAGCGGTCTGGTCATGATCGGCCTTACGCGGTGCCGCCTCCAAGACCCTTTGTGCCACAGGGTCGTATTCCGTACGAGCCAGCTTGTTGGCCCACTGTCCGCCGGCGGTTGCGCTGAGGGCACCTAGCCCTAACCCGCGTGCGACGTCTCCGATAAGAGCGGTGCCGCCGTTACCGTCAATCAGATCGTTCGCCAGCTGCCTGTAGTGGTTGTCTACTGACCCGGTGAAGTAGTGGTCGGGGACACGTTCACGTACCGTAACTTGCGCTACCGGTGCAAGCGGGGTGACGTCTCTTTCTCGGGCTACCTGCACGACTATCTCTCGGTGCAGATCGTATCGAATCTTGTTTTTTCTTAAAATGCATCCGAAATGCTGACATCAATGTCTCTTTTTTCTTTTTAAGTTCCGAAACAGGAATTTGCATGGTGTCGGCAATGCGATTCCATGCATCATTCACCTGAAAACATCGTACTTACATTACAACATTTATTATTTTCAGACGAGGCTCTTTTATCGCCTATTTTCATCAGGGATAATGTAATTCTAATGCTACGAGAATTTTTCAAATTGGTACATTAGTTTCGGAGCTTATTCAATTCCCACAAACAATAAGTCCTTCCTAATATTAGTATAAAAGAGGAGTTTCAAAAATAGGGTACAATTATCAAATTCGTCTTTAAAAACAATAACTTTTCATTATGAAGGTTTTAAGAACTTAATTAAAATAGTATATTATTTTTATTTTAAAGGTATTGTTTGTTTTTTAGATAAACGTAATATTTGCCGAAAAAATTACAAAAATATGGAAACTGTAATGAATTTGTGTCCATTTTGTTACCAAATTCAAAGTTGAATAATAATAAAACTAGAACACATTTTGTCATTCTGACGTATTTATTGAAAAAATACATTTTTTTTACATTATATAAATGAATGTTTATGGCACTGTACACGTCGAAATAGTTGAGAAAATCTAATTTTAATTCGAGTTTGTTACTGTTGCTCCAAAGCTGCACCTGTTTTTAATGAGACTAATATAAATTGAGATAATGTCAAACCAGGAATGCTATTAAAAACGCTAAATATTTATAGTTTTCAACCTAAAGACAAGTCTGTCTAATAAGAATGAAATTTATGAGGAAATCTTTAAAAAATGCCTTAAAAACTTCAGGGACAGTAACAAAACCGACTGTAACAAAATTGTAAAGCATAGTTTACAAGACCTTAGAATGCAATGTCACATTGTAATAATAATTAACAATAATCGTACACAATTTCAAAACACGCTTAATTAAAATTTACCTCAAATAAAAATCTGAAATAACTTTGTCCTAAATTAACCAAACACGAGATCCATCATTGGTATTGTAGGAACTTATACAAATTATTCAACATACTGTATTAAATTCAGTCTTCTTATGACTTAATTCAACTAAATCACAACAATTTCTACTTTACAAGACCTTAGAATGCAATGTTATATTATCATTAACAATAATTGTACACAATTTAAAAAACACACTTAAACAAAATGTACGTCAGATTAAAAAAAAATACTTTCTCCTAGATTAACGAAACAAAAGATCCATCATGGGTATTGTAGGAACTTATACAAATTATTCAACGTGTATTAAATTCAGTCTTATGACGTAATTTAACTAAATCACAATAGTTTCCTTAAGTCTACTAGTGTATTTAAAGTAAAAAAATCTTTAAATTAAAAGCTTTAGCTTTTTATATGTCTGCTTATATTTAATGGTAATGAATAAACTTAGATTTTTTTGCGTGTTAATCTATGAAAACACATTCGAATTTTAAGGTTACTTAGGTTGAAAGGTTGTACTTAAATAGTTTAAATAGGCTAAGATAGTTAAGTAGGTTTGCCAAAGGTGGCCACTAACAACTGGAAATATAGCTAAGAACATACGATACATTCATCTTTTGTATAATGATCGTAAATGGATGCATTACAATGATCACACCAAAATTTTACATTATCAAGCAGCATCTTTATATCATTATTAGTCATTAATAGAGAAAAGTGATAGGGTCGAATCCCATTAGCTGTGGTTTGCGATACATGCTGATAACACTCCCGACATTGATAAGAAAGGATGTAATGCGTCTCGAGCCACGGCCATTGCAATTCATAGTAATAATACTGCAGTAAATCCTCTTTTGTCAAGATTTTATCGATGTCCACGACGATTGTCATCTTTGTTTCATTGAAGATTTCGCACTTTAAAAGGTTGCATAGATCGTTGCAATGGTCATTTGATCTGGAACGTAATAATGTTTGTACTAAAAATACGTCTCAAATAACCTTGAAAACGCTATTACTTACAATAGTGGTTTTATAGATATGTAGATAGTCACGATACGTGGATGCAAGTCAATGTGTAAAAAAGAATTTAAGTAGAATTTAATACAATGAATAATATATTTTAAACCCACAACAGTATTAAAAATATGGTTACTTTAGTCACTACTTAGAAAGCAGTTATCACATATGTAATCAAAATATGCTGGACCATCAGTGCAATCCTCGCAGTAAAATTGCTTGCAAGCCAAACATTTGGATTTCCGACCTAGTATTGAACAGGAACATTTACTGCAAATTTGGAATTTGATCTTATTTTTATTCGATTGGGTTGCATTGTTGCCCTTAAATTTTTTAGATGGACAGAATTTTGATGGTGTTTGGTCAATTTTATCTGCTTTAGTACTTGGTCCAGGAGAGGTTGATATCTTTTCTGGTAAAATGATTAGTGGCAATACGTCGATATCAAGATCCAAATCTGTTATATTAGATGAACAATTAACCAAATCTTTAATTCCTTCCATGTCAGCTGTATCAAACAGGGTGGTTTCATTAAGCAACGCTACGTGGGATGAGTCTGCTGGTGGTTGAGTATTAATGTCACAATTTAATGGGTAACTTGGCTTAGTATTCAATTCATCCTGAACACAATCGTTTACAATGGCGTCACTTGGCTCTACAAGGGGTAAGTTTTGAAGTTCTATTACCGATTCAGGTATATTCTCTTTATTCGGAAATGATTTTAATAGACTGACGTTGAGTTTGTAATTGCCTGTAATATCACCTTGGGTGAGGCTTTTTCTTTTTGTACCTGAAGCCATGGATTTTTTTGTAACGGTATTTTTGTTACGTAAATTGTGTTGACCTGGAGAAAAACAAGAGCAATTTCCTCTTAGAGGTTCGCAGAAACAACTGACATCTCTGTATTTTATTTTAGCTCCGTCGCTTGCAATGATCTGGTGGAGTTTCATGGTTCCAGGTAACGTAGGAATATCATCAGGAATTTTATTCGCAATCTCATTAATAACATCATCCTCAATAAGGTGAACCTGAATAAGCGTTCTGGACTGTTTAACAGCTTCATATGCATCTTTGGCGTTCTTTATATCAGTACCATGCGTACCAGCATCTCTTCCTTTACGTTACTCTTTATAATATTGTCACCAGGGGCAGAAGAACATACAATATCTTCAGATGCAGATAACTCCCTTTTCATATCCTGATGACGTTGCCTACTTTTCCTTTTTTCTTTCCTCCACTCCACTCTTTTAGCTTCTGCTTCAGCTGGATTCATTTCCGATATCTTTTTCTTATTTGATTTAATCCTAGCTAAATTTTTTTTACGCTGCTCTTCGTATTTTTCTGGATTTTCATTTTTTAGCTTCTCCCTATACCTACGCATTTTTTCGCTGGCTGTTAGTGGCATAATTCTGAAAGTAAAATATTTAACATTCGTATATAAGGTACACACGATTTGCATCTTCCATAAAATCCATTCAACATTTCCCCCACAATACTAGAAAACATCTAAACGATTTCTAAACTATCTGTAGATTAAAGCGTTAATCTCACTAATATTATAAAGACTAAAGTTTGTGTGTGTGTATCTTTGTCCCGTCTTCACATTCAAACAGCTGAACCGATTTAGATAAAATTTGATATGGAAATAGTTTATATATTGGATTATAACATTGACTAGTTTTTATCCTGCGGAAACACAAGCATCCCGTGGAAACGTGGGGCGCAGCTAGTAATAAAATAATAAGTCTTTTTCCCATTAAATTGCTGGTTTGTATACAGACTTATCAAGAAATTGTACTTTCATACTAGGTTTTTCTTTGTTCATTCAACAACCGTGAACACTCATGTACCTTATTAAAACTTTTATTTGCTAATGTTTGAACACTATTGTTAGGAATTATAGGTATTTATACAATAAATTAATATTATGTTGATTTAAATAATATGTATATACAATTAAATTATGATAATTAGATTAAGAGTAATGTAGAATCCAAATAAACCTGTAGTATTGAGCATTTTCTAATGGCAACACTTGGCTCTTTTTGAGTACTGTCGCTTCGCTCTTCCGGCTATCCCCACCCGGGTATCGGCGGCGGGGTGGAGCGCGGGCGGGTGAGGCGGCAAGGCGGCAATTGCTGATCGCGCAGTCAAGTGAAGCGGACAAAAACAACCAAGTGTCGAATCGTATGACTATACGAATTAGAGGGTGATTGTGAACATTAATAAGGTACGTACCGTGTGCTTAAGTAATGATGCCTAAGATCGAATTGTCTATCCACGCGTTGGTATGTAATTATAGATAAATCGTTGATTTTCACTGTAACTTGTGTTTTTATTTGCGTATCAGGAGATCCCACTTCTGAGTTATAAAGGGGGTCTCCTGATACGCAAATAAAAACACAAGTTACAGTGAAAATCAACGATTTATCTATAATTACATACCAACGCGTGGATAGACAATTCGATCTTAGGCATCATTACTTAAGCACACGGTACGTACCTTATTAATGTTCACAATCACCCTCTAATTCGTATAGTCATACGATTCGACACTTGGTTGTTTTTGTCCGCTTCACTTGACTGCGCGATCAGCAATTGCCGCCTTGCCGCCTCACCCGCCCGCGCTCCACCCCGCCGCCGATACCCGGGTGGGGATAGCCGGAAGAGCGAAGCGACAGTACTCAAAAAGAGCCAAGTGTTGCCATTAGAAAATGCTCAATACTACAGGTTTATTTGGATTCTACATTACTCTTAATCTAATTATCATAATTTAATTGTATATACATATTATTTAAATCAACATAATATTAATTTATTGTATAAATACCTATAATTCCTAACAGCTCGGCCATCCTGATGTTCGAGCAAGTCCCTTTGCTCCTGGCATGTTTGTGAGACTGACAATATTATCGACGTCGTTTGTGTTACATTTACTCACTTGTTTCTATTTCTATATTAGAGCTTACCTACATTGAAACCATATGTAGTTTAGTATATATTTTACAACAATGAATAATAATATTAATATTTCCTACCTAGTATATACATAATTTTAAATCTTTATTATGGAACGTATCTATCTTTAACTGTATTTTAATTATTTATTTTATTTACATATCTTAACATCAATATAGTGTATTACAATAAATACATACATTTCGAGATTTATAATACCTATAAAAATCAGAAATCAAACGTTTACACTGAATCAATCTAGCCCATAAACATTATGTTCTGTTATGTGGTTCTGCATTCGAATCATCGTCAAATCTCTGTTCATCATCTATAACAGATGTATCATTACCATCTTCAGAGTCTGATTCAGAATTTTCAGATGTACGATCGTGACTTTTACTAAAAACTAGCCAGGGCTTAAGTTTGTCTATTGATACAATGTTTTCATAGCGTGGCCGGCCAGGCTTGCGAGTTAGCGGCGTGTCTTCGATTACGAACCTGTCATTAGGTAAGGACTTGCAGATGCGGTAAGGACCTTGGTATTTATTCACCAACTTTTTGGATTTACCGTCACTTGGGACTTCACGTTTCACGCTTACTAAATCACCGACAGCATAATAACTAGTCTTTTTTCGTTTAGAGTCAAAGTTCGCTTTATCCCTTTCTTGTTGTTTGATTATTCGATTACTAGCTTCCTCTCTTACCTGCCCTAGAGTGTCGGGGTTTGTCTCTATCGTGCTATTTATGATTTCGTTAAGTATGTTTTCGGAGCTGTTGTTGATTCTAAATCCGAATAAGACTTCGGACGGAGTTTTACCGGTCGTTTTATGAACAGTGGTATTTAAACCTATCTGTATATCCGGTACGTACTCGTCCCAACGTTTATCGTCCTTGTCGTGACATTTGGCAGATAAAGCCTCTAGTATCGTCCTATTGAATCTCTCCACTTGACCATTGGCCCGCGGAGTAGCCACTGCATTCAAGACATGCTTCATGCCAACTGATTTTGTAAAAGACCGGAAACTGTTACTCGTAAATGACGTTCCTTGATCTGTTATAAGCCTAGACGGAGCGCCGAAGTAACTCATGTGTTCTTTAAAAACTTTAATTGAAGTAGCGCTCTTGGTGTTACGCACAGGTGTAATATTAATATATTTGGTGAAGCCGTCAATGATTACTAACAAGTAACAATTTCCCCTCCTACTTTTAACGAATGGGCCGAGGTGGTCAGCGTGAATGGTGTGGAATGGAATCTCAATTTTCGGGATTGGGTGCAATTCCCTTGTTGTTTGCCTGAAACACCCTTATGGTAAGCGCATTCTAAGCAAGAGTTAACGTACTTCTTTATAAACTTTCTCATTTTGGGAAACCAATAAGACTGCTGTATCCTAGCCAACGTTTTCTCAAAACCGAAGTGCCCCACGTCGTCATGGTTCATTTTTGCAATCTGCCATCGGACCCCCTTTGGCACTACCCAACGAATGTCATTATCCCCTTCACCAATAACACGATACACTTTACCATTTCTGAGCCTGAAATGTTTAATAACTTCTACGACCTTAACTGATTCAGGATCAATCAAGATATCTTTAATACGGGTCACTTCGCTATCGTTAGACTGTACTGTAGTAATCCAGTCTTCATTTCCAATATTCAGAACGTCTAAAACATGCTGTTCCGCGACAGCGTCGCCTACTGGGTTTCTGCTCAAAGCATCGGCGTGTTTCATACTAGAGCCCGGTCGGTATTCAATTTCGCAGTCAAATTCTTGAATTTGCATCCACCATCGAGCTACGCGCGGAACGAGGTCTCTCTTCGTCAACGTAGTTCTTAGAGCGTTGCAATCTGTTAGCACCTTAAAAGGCATGCCGAGGAGATATACTCTGAATCTGTTGAGAGATGACACTACTGCGAGAGTTTCCAATTCAAATGAGTGATATTTCTGCTCATCTGGGGTAGTTTTACGGCTAAAATAGGACACTGGTTTCCATAAGCCATCATCACTTTTTTGGAGCAGGATCCCAGCAACTCCGTGTTTGCTGGCGTCGGTATGAACTTGTGTCTCCCTCTTGGGATCGTAAAGCGCTAGCACTGGTTTTTGGGTCAACACCATTTTTATTGACTGGAATGAATCATTTTGTTGCGGTCCCCAGGTCCAATCAGCGTCCTTTTTGAGAAGGTCCGTAAGAGGTGCCGCCATGCAGGCAAAGCCCTTCACAAATCTCCTGAAAAAGCTGGCAAGGCCAAGAAACTGACGCAATTCGTGTTGTGACTTTGGTGCTGGAAATTGGGATATTGCTTCGACCTTCTTCGAACCAGGCTGAATACCAGTCGCCCCTATTTGGAACCCCAAAAAGTCGATAGATTCAGAAAAGAAACGGCATTTAGCCAGTTTTAGAGTAAGACCGCCCCTTTTTAGGTGGGTTAGGACTTCTTCGAGTCTAGCCATTCCCTCCTCGAAAGAACGGGCTGGAATGAGGACATCATCCATGTATACAAGAGCATAGGACTTAACGTCCGAAAGGATGTTGTTAATCGTCCTTTGAAATACGGATGGGGCATTAACTAAGCCAAAGGGCATCCTTGTATATTCAAATTGACCGTCAGGGGTCACGAATGCGGTTTTTTCCTGTGAGCTCGTCTCAATCGGGATTTGGTAGTACCCAGAAGCTAAGTCTAAGGAAATAAATAACGTGTTTCCAGATAGTCTATCCAGTTGATCCTCAATAAGAGGAAGCGGATAATGTTCCTTCTTAGTGCGCCTATTAAGGGCTCTGTAGTCAACACATAGCCTCTGTTCGCCGGTTTTTTTTTTGACTAATACTATCGGGCTCGCGTACGGAGATGAAGATTCTTTGACGATTCCGGCATCGATCATTTCTTGCACCATTCCACGCACTTGCGCTCTTTGGCCAAAAGACAATCGGTATGGCCTGTATACCACTGGATCAGCATCATCAAGTTCAATCTTCATCTCACCCGCAGTTGTGAACCCTAGATCTCTAAGTCCCGAGGAAAAGCAGTCCGAGTACTTGGCAAGCAAATTTTGCAGATCACATTTTTGGTCCATCGTAAGTTGTTCTCCACAGTGGATAGAATCCCTTACTGCATCATCATCAAGAGAAATTGGCAATACATCGAGGCTACGATCTACAGGTACAGCACGCGTAACGAGAAATCCCTTTCGAAAATCAATTTCTTTAGCGCACAAATTGTGAACGAGAACTCTGGTCAAACCACTTTCGAGGGTGTACTCTCCAGGCAGTAAATAATGTTCATTGTTGTCTTGACCTCTTACCGTCCCATTAACAAATATCGGCCCATCAAGCTTGGGATAAGCCTCAACTGTTATCGCTACGATTTTATTGGGTTGAACAACAGTGTCAGTACTAACCTTTAAAAAAACTTTATTGTTAGTACATCTCTCGAAAATGATTTGATCTGGAGTTTTTGTGATCGTAATATGCGGTTTCTCCGTGAAAGAGTGACCCAGTAAAACTGGATAATTAATGACAGAATTGTCAACGACGAAAACTTCTACATTTTCTTTTATGCCCTGCACTGAAACGTCAACATAAGCTTTTCCTAAAGGTTGAATACCGTGGCCTCCTATACCTCGCAAGATCGGCAGTTTATCTGGAGTGTACTTTAGGCCTAACTCTTTAGCCACCGACTCTTTGACTAAGGTACATTGGCTGCCTAGATCTACGTACGAGGTAAGTGTTTTTCCCTGCATCTCGATTTCTACCAGGTATTTACCATTAGTGTCTTCGGATTCGTCTAAAAAAGCAATTTGCTTTTCCGATTTAGTTGGAACCCCCTGGTTCCTTTCATTCGCTATATTGTTTCGTTTAGTTCTACAGTACAAGCCTAAGTGCCCCGTCCTATTACAGACAGTGCATTCACTAGGTGCTTTAGTGCATTTGTTGCTTTTATGACCTTCTTCGTTACAATTATAGCACTTTACATTATTAAGTCTCTCGAATCTAGATTTTTGTGCGTTCGTCAAATTTGAGTTTCTACGGTCTAATTGTTTCGTCCTATCACTAACTTCCCTAACATTTCCCGCTTTAACAGTTTTTAAATATTTTAGCACGTCCCCGGGCTCTCTAAACTGAGCAGCTTGGGCCCCGACCCTAATGGCGCGATCTTCAATGCCATTTAGGAGACAATCGACTGCTTTTCTACCTATGATACCGCATCGGTTGAGCAAATTTATTTTGGAGTAATAATACTGTTCTAACGATTCACCGTAACGCGCACGCTTGGCCAGCATCTCGGTTAAAAGTTCGGCGTAGTCACACCTGTAGGGAAACGACTCAATGAGCTTTCTTTTCCACTCAGTCCAGCTATATAGTACTGTATCCAGTCCCTGATACCATGTTTTAGCTAAACCCGTCAATTTTGGAAGAGCAAAATGGATGATTTCGCGTTCATTCCAACCGTATATTTCAGCGCATTCCTCTACCTTGGTTAGCCAGGTAAGTATAGTTTGCTCTTTGGTAGTAGGATCAAATTCCGGAAGAACGTTTTTCAAAGAAAGCTTAGAGGTCGATGATCCCTGGACGTTACTTAAGATGTCTAAAAGTTTATTTAAGATACTCTTATCATCCTCCGTTACATCCATAGCATTGTCAGCTCTGCCTTTGGCCAAGCGCGGGCGGCTAGTTGGGGAGCGCCGTCGCCGTTTAAATGTTCGTCTTGCATCATCATCACTATCGGAATAAGAGCGACGTCGCTTCCGCCCTGCCGCACGCACTCCGTCATCGGATGAGTTATAGTATAATCTACGTAAGCTGCTATGATCATTTCGCCTCCTCTTGTGGGAGCGCAGTCGCGACCGGGGTCTCCTACAACCCCGATACTCGCTATAATCTGAATCTCCATCACCGCTCATTAACGATGCCGCGTCTTGACGCCGCCGTCGCGACGCCTCATGCTCCTTACTACGCTAAAGAAATTGATTTTCGAAAGGGATTTCTCGTTACGCGTGCTGTACCTGTAGATCGTAGCCTCGATGTATTGCCAATTTCTCTTGATGATGATGCAGTAAGGGATTCTATCCACTGTGGAGAACAACTTACGATGGACCAAAAATGTGATCTGCAAAATTTGCTTGCCAAGTACTCGGACTGCTTTTCCTCGGGACTTAGAGATCTAGGGTTCACAACTGCGGGTGAGATGAAGATTGAACTTGATGATGCTGATCCAGTGGTATACAGGCCATACCGATTGTCTTTTGGCCAAAGAGCGCAAGTGCGTGGAATGGTGCAAGAAATGATCGATGCCGGAATCGTCAAAGAATCTTCATCTCCGTACGCGAGCCCGATAGTATTAGTCAAAAAAAAAACCGGCGAACAGAGGCTATGTGTTGACTACAGAGCCCTTAATAGGCGCACTAAGAAGGAACATTATCCGCTTCCTCTTATTGAGGATCAACTGGATAGACTATCTGGAAACACGTTATTTATTTCCTTAGACTTAGCTTCTGGGTACTACCAAATCCCGATTGAGACGAGCTCACAGGAAAAAACCGCATTCGTGACCCCTGACGGTCAATTTGAATATACAAGGATGCCCTTTGGCTTAGTTAATGCCCCATCCGTATTTCAAAGGACGATTAACAACATCCTTTCGGACGTTAAGTCCTATGCTCTTGTATACATGGATGATGTCCTCATTCCAGCCCGTTCTTTCGAGGAGGGAATGGCTAGACTCGAAGAAGTCCTAACCCACCTAAAAAGGGGCGGTCTTACTCTAAAACTGGCTAAATGCCGTTTCTTTTCTGAATCTATCGACTTTTTGGGGTTCCAAATAGGGGCGACTGGTATTCAGCCTGGTTCGAAGAAGGTCGAAGCAATATCCCAATTTCCAGCACCAAAGTCACAACACGAATTGCGTCAGTTTCTTGGCCTTGCCAGCTTTTTCAGGAGATTTGTGAAGGGCTTTGCCTGCATGGCGGCACCTCTTACGGACCTTCTCAAAAAGGACGCTGATTGGACCTGGGGACCGCAACAAAATGATTCATTCCAGTCAATAAAAATGGTGTTGACCCAAAAACCAGTGCTAGCGCTTTACGATCCCAAGAGGGAGACACAAGTTCATACCGACGCCAGCAAACACGGAGTTGCTGGGATCCTGCTCCAAAAAAGTGATGATGGCTTATGGAAACCAGTGTCCTATTTTAGCCGTAAAACTACCCCAGATGAGCAGAAATATCACTCATTTGAATTGGAAACTCTCGCAGTAGTGTCATCTCTCAACAGATTCAGAGTATATCTCCTCGGCATGCCTTTTAAGGTGCTAACAGATTGCAACGCTCTAAGAACTACGTTGACGAAGAGAGACCTCGTTCCGCGCGTAGCTCGATGGTGGATGCAAATTCAAGAATTTGACTGCGAAATTGAATACCGACCGGGCTCTAGTATGAAACACGCCGATGCTTTGAGCAGAAACCCAGTAGGCGACGCTGTCGCGGAACAGCATGTTTTAGACGTTCTGAATATTGGAAATGAAGACTGGATTACTACAGTACAGTCTAACGATAGCGAAGTGACCCGTATTAAAGATATCTTGATTGATCCTGAATCAGTTAAGGTCGTAGAAGTTATTAAACATTTCAGGCTCAGAAATGGTAAAGTGTATCGTGTTATTGGTGAAGGGGATAATGACATTCGTTGGGTAGTGCCAAAGGGGGTCCGATGGCAGATTGCAAAAATGAACCATGACGACGTGGGGCACTTCGGTTTTGAGAAAACGTTGGCTAGGATACAGCAGTCTTATTGGTTTCCCAAAATGAGAAAGTTTATAAAGAAGTACGTTAACTCTTGCTTAGAATGCGCTTACCATAAGGGTGTTTCAGGCAAACAACAAGGGGAATTGCACCCAATCCCGAAAATTGAGATTCCATTCCACACCATTCACGCTGACCACCTCGGCCCATTCGTTAAAAGTAGGAGGGGAAATTGTTACTTGTTAGTAATCATTGACGGCTTCACCAAATATATTAATATTACACCTGTGCGTAACACCAAGAGCGCTACTTCAATTAAAGTTTTTAAAGAACACATGAGTTACTTCGGCGCTCCGTCTAGGCTTATAACAGATCAAGGAACGTCATTTACGAGTAACAGTTTCCGGTCTTTTACAAAATCAGTTGGCATGAAGCATGTCTTGAATGCAGTGGCTACTCCGCGGGCCAATGGTCAAGTGGAGAGATTCAATAGGACGATACTAGAGGCTTTATCTGCCAAATGTCACGACAAGGACGATAAACGTTGGGACGAGTACGTACCGGATATACAGATAGGTTTAAATACCACTGTTCATAAAACGACCGGTAAAACTCCGTCCGAAGTCTTATTCGGATTTAGAATCAACAACAGCTCCGAAAACATACTTAACGAAATCATAAATAGCACGATAGAGACAAACCCCGACACTCTAGGGCAGGTAAGAGAGGAAGCTAGTAATCGAATAATCAAACAACAAGAAAGGGATAAAGCGAACTTTGACTCTAAACGAAAAAAGACTAGTTATTATGCTGTCGGTGATTTAGTAAGCGTGAAACGTGAAGTCCCAAGTGACGGTAAATCCAAAAAGTTGGTGAATAAATACCAAGGTCCTTACCGCATCTGCAAGTCCTTACCTAATGACAGGTTCGTAATCGAAGACACGCCGCTAACTCGCAAGCCTGGCCGGCCACGCTATGAAAACATTGTATCAATAGACAAACTTAAGCCCTGGCTAGTTTTTAGTAAAAGTCACGATCGTACATCTGAAAATTCTGAATCAGACTCTGAAGATGGTAATGATACATCTGTTATAGATGATGAACAGAGATTTGACGATGATTCGAATGCAGAACCACATAACAGAACATAATGTTTATGGGCTAGATTGATTCAGTGTAAACGTTTGATTTCTGATTTTTATAGGTATTATAAATCTCGAAATGTATGTATTTATTGTAATACACTATATTGATGTTAAGATATGTAAATAAAATAAATAATTAAAATACAGTTAAAGATAGATACGTTCCATAATAAAGATTTAAAATTATGTATATACTAGGTAGGAAATATTAATATTATTATTCATTGTTGTAAAATATATACTAAACTACATATGGTTTCAATGTAGGTAAGCTCTAATATAGAAATAGAAACAAGTGAGTAAATGTAACACAAACGACGTCGATAATATTGTCAGTCTCACAAACATGCCAGGAGCAAAGGGACTTGCTCGAACATCAGGATGGCCGAGCTGTTAGGAATTATAGGTATTTATACAATAAATTAATATTATGTTGATTTAAATAATATGTATATACAATTAAATTATGATAATTAGATTAAGAGTAATGTAGAATCCAAATAAACCTGTAGTATTGAGCATTTTCTAATGGCAACACTTGGCTCTTTTTGAGTACTGTCGCTTCGCTCTTCCGGCTATCCCCACCCGGGTATCGGCGGCGGGGTGGAGCGCGGGCGGGTGAGGCGGCAAGGCGGCAATTGCTGATCGCGCAGTCAAGTGAAGCGGACAAAAACAACCAAGTGTCGAATCGTATGACTATACGAATTAGAGGGTGATTGTGAACATTAATAAGGTACGTACCGTGTGCTTAAGTAATGATGCCTAAGATCGAATTGTCTATCCACGCGTTGGTATGTAATTATAGATAAATCGTTGATTTTCACTGTAACTTGTGTTTTTATTTGCGTATCAGGAGACCCCCTTTATACTATAACAACTTTTTCATTGACGATAAACTATCAGTTATGGCTAAGTTACAATAGTAAAATGATCATTTTTGCTAACAAAAAGTAACTTAAAAAGCAAAATTATATAATATAGTAACTTTATTTTTACTGATAGTAACTATCGTGGTCATAATTCGATGTAATATCTAGATATTTATAAAGATTTTAAATCATAGTGATTATTTTCTCTGTATGTGACAAAATATCGACAATTTCATAGGTTAATGTTATGTTAGACCTGTTAATGAAATTTATACATTATTTGTGAAACAATTTTTTGAACAAAACCTTTTTTACCTTTAATCCGTGATTAATGTATAGAACCGAAAGTTCACTGTGTAAAACTAGCCTTGGGCTGTCGGTTTTGTTACTTTGACTGTCCGTCTATATGTTACCCTATCTACAGTAACAAAACTGAAGTAACATAATGCGTCTGTCTTACATTCAAAAATATGTCATCGGCATATCTGGTTTACAGTAAATTCAATTACATACACTAAATTATCGTATAAAAAGCAGTATCTCTTTATTCTGTATATGTTTTAAATAACGATAGTAAAAGTTATCAAACAATCAACACAAACCTGACGGTAAATTTTGTTCCAGTCCAATCGGTCGCACAACACGCTACACCGCCGAAAAAAATACACTGGCACTGCCGTATTCAAAATGGCCGATCCCGTGAGCATTAGTGTTGCCATAATTAGAACACAAAATATCTTTTGGTAGAATATGGTTTTATGCAAAAAAAAATGGTAACAAAACCGAAATGTCCGGAAATTAGATATTATGGGGACGATAATTTCCTTCAAATTTTATTAGATCAAAGTAGATTTAGGCTTAAAATTGAACTTTAAAGGTAAAGAACACGGTTCATTTTCGATAAAAACAACAGAATATGCCAAGCAGTTCAAGACAATTTCACAATAACTCAGACAGAAATTTTGGCTTTACAGTGGGGACAGTGAAAAAAATAGGGGGCTGATCAATTATAATACCAAAATTACCATTTTCTTCCAATTTATACTAAATATCAAATAATAAAAATAAAGTACACAAGGACATTTTGTAGTTACTTGATGAATATATATATATAATGATCTTAGTATTGAATAAAATAATTATTAAATTGGAGGACATGTCATAATGACGGTTGTGCCATATTTTTAAAACTCCTCAAAAGTATAGATAGACTAGCTTTCCGCCCGCGGCTTCGCCCGCGCATAAATTTTCATACAAATTTTAACCCCCCACTTTAACTATTTACGGCCACACGCATAGACACCAATTAAGGCTTAATTCCTATTTAAGTGTTTGTTCCTAAGCTCCATATAAATAAAGGCTATTATTGTATGACAAAAGCTGTCTTTAGTGTAATTGACGTCTGTGCGTATGGCCGTTAGAGGTTGATTTTTGAAAAACAAAGTAGCCTATGTCACTCTACAGCCCTTCAAGTATCCCTACACAAAAAATCACGCCAATCCGATGAACGAACATATTAATAAACAACCAAAACAAAGACACTTTCACATTTATAATATTAGTAAGTAAGTAGTTAAGTATGGATATACATAATTTCTATCAAAATAAAAATAGTATAAACATACCTTGTTCTTATCCTTGTGCAGTGCATTATTTGGGTCCCAAATTGCGGGTTCAGATTGATATAAATCAATAAACTTGAAAGTTTCTTCATTGCTCCACGCCATTGACATTTCGGACGTTCGCACGCCACGGCAATATCACGCAACACAACTATCCCGGTCAGCGGCCGGTGACGAACTAAACAATGGCCGATTGTGTAAACACCACATGCCACGCTACGCCACGATTCCTTTGAAGTGTGCCCAAAAAACCGACAACTCTCCGATTGCGCGCCACGATGGACAACTGTCCGCCATCATATACCATTACCCCCTGTACACAATGGCGATGGCCTGTAGTGGGCACGCATGGGCCATTGTGTACTGGGGGCTTTAGCAATACTACGCAACTTAACTGCGTACGTCATTTTATGTAACTATTGTTGTGTTGTTCACGTTAGTTCCCACGAATGATACTGGATGGCGCCACTAGAAATATTAGCTCGCGCAATCGTTTGTGGCACGACGGTCGACAGGCCTCGTGGGATATTTATGATTAAATTGAACTTGTACCAGGGTTGATAGTTTCATTACTACTACATCCTAGAGGGCGCTACTTATACAGTAAGCAATTTATACACTAAGTAACTATTTCGTAGATGTGCACGCCCCTCTCCCGCACTCCTGTGCCGTCGCCGCGTTGCCCGCGCTGCGCTGAGCGGGGCCGCACGGCCACGGTGCGGCGGCGTTTATTTTTCTAGTATTTTGTTTAGATTTTTAAAATCGCAATATCTTTTGAATGGAACGTCCGATATGGATAATTTAAAAAGAAATGGACAGGCATTGAAACAGTCTTGAATATTTAATATGATTTAATGATTTATTTGGATAAGGATTCATACAAAGGTATGGATAACGTGGTCCGATTTTGGTCGGCATTTCTATCAACTTTTAAGATGTAAAAAGTAGTTATAGTGACATAACTACAATAGTTAGACCTATAGTATCGCGATGTTTTTTGTAGATATTGATATGTTCTTTAATATTGTGGAACATGTTTTTGTTGTATCATCAATAATTTCCGCAGCGCATGCGATGAAAGACTTTTTATGGCAAAAAAAATACACCTTGGGTTACATTATTGAAGCTTTAGTAGGGACCCCTATTTTTTTTTTTAGTTATAAATATAGCCTATGTTACTCAGGGATAATGTAGCATTCTAATAGTGAAAGAATTTTTGGAATTGGTCCAGTAGTTTTTGAGCCTATTCGTTACAAACATACAAAAATACAAATCTTTCCTCTTTATTATATTGGTGTAGAATGTCAAAAAAAAATATCAAATAACCCGCCCTTTACTTTACCTGGCGCAAAGGTGCCCATAACATCCCCAGTCCTAATGTGGTGTTTAACATTTATTTATTTATTTACACACAACACAACACATGATCTTAACATGATAAGTAAGCCAAGTGGCAGGTCCTCACAGTAAAATATATCTTTGTATTCGTTACATAAGTCAAGTATTGTTTTGTTTTCTTCTGTATTTAAGTGATCGAGGCGTAATATCGGCAAAAATTTCTTCAGTAATTCGTCAATGTCAACGTCAGTTGCATGTCTTTTTCGTTTTTTATGTTTAAAACATCAAATGTTTTTTTTATAGTCATTACTATGTCGTCTTTGGAGGTATTTTGTATAATTGTGGTGGCAAAATATTTTTTGCATTTGACAATGGCAGAAATTGTCTAAAGTTTAAAATTGCGTCACCTTCTTTAAGGTTAACAGCCAATTTCACGCGGTGTTACTACTACAATATAATGTCTGTTCGTATTATTTTCAAATCATATATCCATGTCAACGTTGTTGTGTAATTGATATCGTATATATGTCTTTTTCGTTTTTTATTTTATAAACATTAAATGTTTTTTTTATTGTCATTACTATGTCGTCCTCGGAGGTATTTTGTATAATTGTGGTGGCGAAATATTTTATGCATTTGACAATGGCAGACGGCATTCAAAGGTCATTGTGAAATTGTCTAAAGTTTAAAATTGCGTCACCTTCTTTAAGGTTCACAGGCAATTTCACGCGGTGTTAGTACTACAAGTATAATGTGGTGAAACATGTCTGTTCGTATTATTTTCAAAACTCTGTAAAAGTTTCTAGTATAAAGTCGCCAAAAGTTTACTGAGGTTTACTTGTGATTTTATCATTTACTTTACCTGATACTATCAATTTTCAACACAACGTGCGATGCCAAAAATAAAGAAAAAGAAAACCTAACCGACGAGTAGAATCTCTTTTTACTCGAATACGAATGAGGCTCTGAGACACATTTTTGGTTTGTTTGTGTAGAACAGAATACATTTGGCTTGTATACGACAAATATTGTCATTATTGTGTTGACTGCTGTATTGTTTTTTTTTTGGTCATGCTCATACCGTAACTACCGGGAATCCTTCGTACGATGATTGCAATACAAAAACGTGCGTGATATTTTCTTAAAATACGAGTGAAAATACAATACAAATACAATACAAATATTTTTATTAACCAAAGATGACAACATTTTAACCTTAATAAACTTAACGAAATCTGGTCAAAGCTAAGTATAAAAACTATAATTATGAAGGTTACAGAGTTCTTGAAGGCCCTGCACTAGGCGAACCTGTATCGCAGGACCCACGCTGTTGCGCTTACATAGAGTGGCAATATTTATGGTGCGATTAATACATCGAGCGAGACTATTGATAATATAGTAAAAAAAATTAAGAAGAACTAAAGGGTAAAAATTTAAGAACACGTGCCGCAAATTTTTCGAATGAAGGCCTGTTTTCCTTTTTGAAGTAATGAAGCCGTATTTGCCTACTAGGGTGCGCTATATGTTTCCGAAACTGGCCACTTAGCTACTGCACTGCACTGTACCGCAGCTGCTGTTCTAGGAATGGAACCCTTAATTTTTCAGTGTATAGCTCATGAGGTTAACTCAGGAGATAAATGATTGTATAGACAGACACCACACTAAAATTTACTCAGCTGTAGTAAGGAGTTCGTTTGGATTATAACCGTTTGATCTGTTTATCCGGTTTTGCTATCGGGTTTTTCTTATAGTGTGGCCGCACACTAAGAAAACTACTGTGTAAGTAAATACATTTTATTACAATAATAAATTCAAAGTAATTTTCTACTAACATACTTCTCTCTAGATGAAACTTTTAAACTTTCGCGATATGAACACATAATTATGTTTATAACCGGGACTTAATCGCGCACAAATAAACTCGATCCATGCGAACATTAAGTTCACATATGAGCTGGAAGTGGAGCGTACCTTGCCGTTCCTAGACGTCAAGGTGATGTTAAAGTCCGATGGTTCGATAACTCACTCTATTTATAGGAAACCCACTCACACAGACAGGTACTTACACGCAACGTCACACCACCACCCACGTCATTTGCAGTCGGTGGCCAGGTCTCTGTTGGACAGAGCGGACGCTCTCTGTGGCCCTGAACATTTAGAGGCTGAGATAGCTCATGTTCAGGAGGTACTAAAACGAAATGGCTACAGTGTGACTAAGCGAAAGCGGCCTCGACGCGAATATCACAGAAGGAGGTTTGACGTCGAAAGGCAGCCGGCTTTTATGCCTTATGTGAAAGGAGTGACGGATAAGGTGGGGACCTTACTGGAGAAGTACTCCATCAAGACAGTGTATACTCCCTTATCCAAGCTAGCAAGGCATATGAGGACGCCGAAGGATGTCATTCCTTTTCAGACTCCTGGTGTATATAAGGTGGATTGCAGCTGCGGTAGTTCTTACATCGGACAAACTAAGCGCACCATAGCAGAGATAATAAAATAACATATCGCGGCTGTCAAAAATCGCCAGACACAGAAGTCTGCCATCGCTGAGCACCTGCTCGAAGCGGGATCCGGTCACTGGATTGAACTCCATGATCCGAAAGTCCTCTCCACTGAACGACATTATTATCCAAGGATGGTTCGTGAAGCGGTTGAAATAAAAAAACATCGTAATTTCAATCGGGAAGATGGATTTAGATTGTCGTCGTTGTGGAATCCCGTTATAGGCAAGTTTTCATATCGCGGTAGGGTTTCTGAGAAATCTGCTGATACCGTCAGTGTAGTGTGCCGTGGAAACAAACCTACGTTTTAACAAGACCAAATGAGGGTAGGACACCACAACACCCTCATTTTTCACCAAGATGACCCGCATTCTTCAGTCAGCTCGTGACCACGGCCATTGGAACATGGTCGAAACGTCGAGGTAAATAAAAAAATAAAAAAAAAATAAAAAAAATTGTGCGCGATTAAGTCCCGGTTATAAACATTATCTCTAGATTGCGATTATTTCTTTGTTGTTGACTTATTGTACTATTTATTGATGTTTCTTGTATCAAGAGTATTCTGGATCTTAAGCGGGCTCGTCTTCATTTTGTGCTATTGCCAAATTGTGCAAAACACCAACAATTATACCTTGTACCTTATGCAGATTAATATAGAGATAAAATAGGAAATCTTCTCTTCCAAACATCAAAGGCTCTTTCTATAATGTTCCTTGTTTTAATTTGAGATTCTTGGTAGAGGTTTTCTTCTCTGGTACGTGGGCTTCCATTTGGTAGTGTTGTAATCATAATTTATATAAATATATATATTTTATTCAATTTACAACTATTCTTACAGGATTTACCCAATTCAATAGTGTAAGTCAACATTTTATGAATTTGGTTTGAGTATTTCTACTATCGCCTAGTATTTATTGGGGTAATTTGCCTGTACAAAGTTTCTCTTCAAACCACAGTTATCCCAGATATTTGAATCATGATAAAAACCATGCCATCTTGCCACAACATCTAATAACTTTAGTTTCGGTGCACACATTGGGTGTTTATTGAAAACTATCCTTTTCCTAGTATTTATTGAGGTAATTAGCCTGTACAAAGTTTCTCTTCAAAGCACAGTTATCCCAGATATTTGAATCATGATCAAAACCATGCCATCTTGCCACAACATCTAATAACTTTAGTTTCGGTGCACACATTGGGTATTTATTGAAAAATATCCTTATCGGTTCCATTAGATTTCAGCATTTTCTCCTCCAGGCGACGTGATTCAAATATGTGTGCAGTCAATGGCACTAATCACTCTCGGGAATTTGGCAATTTTATGAAATTCTGTTGTTTCTTCTTCAACTTCGGTTAGCTTTTTCTCCGATTTTGGTAATTCTACATACAAGTGCTTTAAACATGCAATAGCATGAGTCACACGATATACAATTCTACAAGCAGTTGACTCATCAACACCATAATTATCACCACATGCAAGTTGACTACCCGTGGCATAAAAACGCAAGGCTCACTGAAGTTGGTTTATAGGTGTCACAGCAGTCACTCTGAAATAAAACCAGATACTTGTTTAGTATGTAAATAAGGAATTACCTAGTATATTAATTAGTATATGTAAGCATATCACCACCGGACCACCGGAGGACGGGTAGCAGCGACCTCTTGGTTAAAGGAGGTGCATGGACGAACGAATGGTCAATACTATTTAATACTTATAACATACTTAAACTTAAATTAACTTAAGCGGTATATAAGACCGAGTAAACTTATAAGTAAGTTTCACAGTACGATGCACTTAAGATATAAATAGTTATATATAGAAGAGCAACACAATGGGGGCGGAGCGAGGTGGCTCTCATACGTTGCACTATGTGTGTGGCAGTTATGAAACAAGTACTCAATAGGTACCTAATTTGTCCGCCAGACACAAACATCATCAATCCCACACAACGTCTCCACGATACAGTAGCACACACTAACAGTTTACACGAAGCACAGTTTTCTTTGGAGGCTACTCCAAAGAACAGTACCCAACTAGCACACTAGTGGAAATAGCAGCCTATTTTGCAACTTTTAGCTGTACAGTAGCGCTTTAGGGGTTCAGAAAGTGGTTTTAAGTTCTACTATTGCTTCCGTAACTGCTCATAGCTATAAATATCACTAGGGGTAGCAGAAACTGAACCAAATGCCACTCTAGGCTTTATAAGAGTTCATTTTACAACCCATTGCCGTCTATAGCTTTAAAAGAGAGTTAAAACATGTATGTTAAAGCTTAAAGCTGCAAAAAAAAATCTATTGCCGCTGCTGTACGCTTCAGAACCGCATAAAGACCTTAATTGCAGTCTTTTTAACGGAACTGCATAAAAAATATATTTATCACTGTTCTACTACTGAAAGTTTCATTGCAGAAGTGATTTGTACTTTTGCGCAGACTTAAGTAGCAATTTGATCGGCTGTTTTACTAATAGCGATATTGAGGCTTCGCAATAGTACCAGCGACAAAGCGACAATTCCTACTTATTTGGATACATTCTGCCATTTTTGTTGGAGAAATCACATTTTATAAAATATTTGAGCCAGCTTAAAAGAAATATGGATCTGAAAGCATGGAAGTTCAAACAAAGAACTGGTGGATATCGCAAGAAAGTACGGAGACTTTATCAGAATATGCAGAAATTAAAAAAGACAACTCTGTGTGAGAATTCTGTAATTGAAATATTAAATAACACGTAAGTATTTTTTAACTCAATTAGGTGAGAGTAATTTAGCTTTTATTTATAAAACTATTAATTTAATTTATTCTTTAAGGGATTCATTGGAAACAAACAAAAATAATGCGCCAAGTTCGAGTTCAACAAACACAAGCGAGGGCCCCGTAGATTTTGTTTTCTCAATTCGTGATAACGGACCAGTTACAGAGGAAGAGTAAGTTATAGCTTGGTGTGGCATATTATAAAAATAAAGTAAAATAACCTTCTTTGCGTAATTTTTTGTTTCTTTCTTCTAGATGCAATTATGTGGACTCGGACAGCGATACTGAATATAAACCTGAGTATGTCGAATGTCAAAGAAAATGGAGCTATCGCGAGCAAATACGAATTTGGGCGCTGAAACACAAATGTAGTCATGTAGCTTTAAAAGACTTATTTCTAATTTTAAACCAAATTACTCCTAACGCTATGCCTATAGATCCACGCTCACTACTTGGTACACCGAGAGAAATTACAATAAGCTTCGTCGATCCAGGTGAATACTGGCACAATAATTTGAAAAATAGTATTATAAAAAGTTTAGAAAATTCTAAAGTTATACTGGAAAATATATCGATTTTAGTAAACATAGACGGAGTGCCTATTTACAAAAGCTCCAAACAACAATTTTGGCCTATATTGTGCAGTATTTTTGAAATGCCTCGCTTAAGTCCTATTATTTGTGGAATTTATCTAGGTTCAACTAAACCAAAAGATTTGCATGAATTTTTAAAAGCTTTTATTGAAGAAATGGGCGGTATGCTTCACGATGGCATTAACATACGAAATAGAAAAATTTCAGTGTCATTGAGATGCTTTGTTTGCAATTCTCCTGCCAGAGTTATGATAAAAGGTAGGTATACACTTGTATCTACTTGCTATTTGCCATAATGTGTTATTAGTAAGTAGGGAGAAGATTTCGTTATTCTTTCCCAACTGTCTCAAATCAAATCTAATGATTATGGGGTTTTATTGTAACCGCCGTGTTTATTCAAGATTATGTTATTATTTACTAGTATTTACAGTTTTTCGGATTTAGTCTTTCATGTATGTATTTTTTTCCAGGTGTGTGTAATTATAATGGAAAACATGGTTGCCTTAAGTGCACAGTTGTGGGGGAATATTCGCATGTTTCGCACACTGTGATATTTCCTGACACCAACTGTCCATTACGGAATGACAAGGATTTTAGAGAAAAGAAGTATGGAAACCATCACAAATTCGACTCACCTTTATTAAAACTACCGATTGACATGGTAGAATCATTTCCTGTTTCCGATTCCCTGCATTTGATTGACTTGGGTATAGTAAAAAGATTGCTCGTTGGATGGCGAGATGGCAATTTCGGTAAAAAGGTTACCAAATGGTGTTCGAGTGATATTCACGCAGTCAATACTTTCTTAAACTCCTGCAAAACTCCAACTGAGATCCATAGAGCTGTTCGAGGTTTGGACAGTTTAAGTCATTGGAAAGGATCAGAGTTTAGAACCTTCTTTCATTATTTAAGTGTGGCGATATTACAAAAAGTGTTAAAGAAAGATGCTATGCAACATTTTCTCACATTATTTTGTGCAATAACAATATGTTCTAGTGAGGAATACTTTACATTGCTACCTTTGGCAGAGAAACTTTTGGAATACTTTACGAAACATTATAGGGATTTTTACGGTATTGACTATATAACTAGCAACGTCCACAACTTAACTCATGTTGTTACTGAAGTTCGACGTTTCGGAACGTTACAAACATACAATGCATATAAATTTGAAAATAAATTATACTTAATAAAAAATTTGTTAAGACAAGGTAATAAACCACTACCTCAAATTGCTAAAAGACTTAAAGAGTACGAAATTTTGGATCATGAACAATTTATTGACCAGACTCATTCTAATTACCCGTATGTAAAAAAAAGCACAAAGAATTTAGTTTTACATTTCAATGATTTTATTTTATCTAATCAAAGGGCAGATAAATATTTTTTAACGGTTAAAAAAGAAGTAATGGAGGTTATATGTATCAAAGTTGAAGAAATCCAAATATATATTTATTGTAAGAAATTTTATAATTTAGTAAATGCTTTTGACCTTCCAATCTTCTCCTCTTATCTAAATATTTTCAAAAGCAACTATAAATCAATTTTAAGTTCAGAGTTCGTGTGTTCGCCGTGTGATGTTAAATGTAAACTTGTGGTCACTCGATATGAATCGGATTTATATTTTGTTCCTTTACTACACACATTGTAACTAGCACAATCGAAGCGCCTCTTGTATACCTAATTGTATTGGTGAATGGAAATAAACAAATATTTAAAATAAAATCAACTTGTTTTATTGGCAAATTGGCCCATAATTGACATTATTAAAATAATTAAACTAGGCAAATTCTAAAATAACAATAGTTAACATATTTGCACAACATTGTGTCTTTTTATGTGTCTGACATGGTGAATGGAATTAGACCAAATATTTGAATCAAAATCAACATGTTTCTTTGGCAAATTTGCCCTTACTTACATAATTGACATAATTACCACGTTTATTAATAATAAAAAATAAATATTCGGAACATTTTACACACACAGACGCACTACCAACTACGCCAACGCGCCAGTCAAACTAGGATAAGTCTAAAGTAGCAATATAAATAAATCTACGTATGGCAATAAGTTTCAGTCTTATTAGTTGTACCACCTCAATACAATTAGTGTGTAAATCTGCATGAAGTCTCATTAAATTATTCTACAGTAACTTGTACTTTCTAAACTTAACCTTCTAAGTTACCTAAAACTATGTAGTTACGAAAATAAACTGTTTAAGTCATAAGAGACCCGAATCGGTGGTGCCAGTTGCTAGAACACCAAAACAATGCTTACTAGTTATGGTTTCGTTAAATGATGTGCTAGTACTCCTAATGCTATAACTTGACTTCCTATCCTTCCTTCCTACATATTTATTTTGACAAGCTGATAAGTTAGAATAAATGAAATTAGATATTGTAAAAAAATGTTTACTTTCGTTAAGTCCGTCTCGAGATTGTCAATATTTAGCGCAACACATCCTAGCACATCCACACATAACATTTATCAAAATCGCAGCTTTAAAACATTGTGTCAGTTGTAAAACGAGTGTTTGGGTAAAAGCATTGTTTGTGTTTGTTTGTATGCGTCCAAATTGTGCGTTTTTGTTATTTGTGTTTGTATGTTGTGTATTGTTTGTGGTGTTTGGGAGTGGGTGTGTGCTTGTATGGTGTGTGTGTGTCTGTCATGTCGAGTTATTGAGTACACGTGTCTTAAACAACTAAAAAAATACAAAAGTAATAGAAGTATCTCAAAAGGAATGATATCACTCACAAATCTGAGATACATTATCTTCAATTGCAACACTGTCCAAAATTTGTGCATTTTCTTCTTGGGAAGTTTTTTCTTCTTGAGGAATATTCTTTCGGTTTTCTTCGGTTCTGGCTTCATTTACAAGATTATGGGCTTCGTTGGAAGTTCCTTCATCTGACGATTCATTATTATTTACAGGATTTTCACTCAGTTTCTGTCTTTTGTGACTACTTCTGCAAGTCGAAGATCTTTGTAATTTCGAGTTTTTACGCTTTGTAGCGTTTTTTAGAACCGATTTAAAAAACTTCTCATTGCCAGCAATAGTGTATGTATGGTCACATTCGTAAATCAGTTCAAAAAACACTTGTAAAACATTTTTATATTGTTTTAAACATACTTTTGTGCCTTCACCTCTTGCGCTACCAGACCAAGAGCATTTGGTTAGAAATTCTCTGGTAAAAAACACATCAACTAGTTGATATGCGCAGTTTTCAGCTTTTCCTGGTTGGCACACAATACTACATTTAATTTTATAGTCCTCTTTCATCTTGTCGTCGTTTAATATCGCCTCTAAATTGGATAGTTCTTCGATATTTCGTATAGGTTTTAAACAAAATCGGTTATTATCAAGTGTTTTCTTCATAACTTTATTTAATTTAGTAACTTGTGTTTCATATTTTCCAGTTATAAAAGTATCCATTTTCACCGAAATATGAGCAATAGCCATCAATATGCTTTGCTGGTTTTCCAATACTTTTTTATAATTCTCTTTTAGTAATGTCAGATTATTCAAAATTGCTTCCTGATTATTGTAGATCTCAACTTGGTTGCTTGCAATTTTCTCCAAATCTGAAGGGTCAATAGCTACTACGGGAATAGAAGTAGTTTCATTGTTAACAGTAACTAGAGGTTCATTTACAGCAACAGCATATAAGGGTTCCTGAATCTGGATTAGTTCTGGCGGATTAGACATTGTAGCACCACCACGATTTAAGGCCTAAAAATAAGGAAAACATTTTCACTGTAGTCAAAAGACAAGTAATTAAATTTAAAATTAAAAAAAACCCCTCAACATTGAAACGGCTGAACCGATTTTCATCAAACATAGCTAAGAACACTCCCGAATAATTCACCTTTCAAACAAAAAAATCAAAATCAAAATCGGTTCATCCGTTCGGGAGATACGCCGGGACAGACAGACACACACACACACACACACAAACACACAGAAACGTGAAACTTATAACTCCCCGATGTTTTTGCGTCGGGGGTTAAAAAAAGAAAAGAAAGAAGAAAATAAGTAAGCCCTAACTAAAAAAATTACAAAACGTACCATTGCTATTTGCAATTCAACCATTTGAAAGTTTTGAATATAATAAATAACACAGAGAACATGTGTAACAATAATTCAGCAAGAGACGTGTGAAAAGGGCAAACTGTGTACAGATACTGACTAAAATAAGATAAGATATAACGATACATTCGCAGCAACAGTTTCGTCGAAGTTTTAAAAATTATTACAAATGGTGCTCGGTTTTTCAACCCGACAAACTGCCTGAAGATGGCGCCACCTATTGTTTCCGGTTACGAGGCCTTTAAAAGTACGAAAACGTTGGTACTTTCGACGGAAATGGAAATGCACTCTCATATATAAAGCTTCCAGTTACGGTCAAGTGTTTTAATAAAATAAACTAACTGCGTAAAAGGAGAGTAGGTAATATTTTTATCGTGATTATTGGTTTAAAGAAATTTATTTCTAGTTTGTACCTGTTGGGCTATAATGTTGAAGTTTTCAAGTTGGTTGGTTGGTCCGATAAGGTGTGGCGAGAACGCTGGTAAGAGTTCTGTGGCTTCTTGTTCTGTTGACGAGAAATCTAACATTTCTGTCAACTGCATGTCAGCAATTTCGTACGACATAATATTTTTCCTTTTAACAATGCAGTTTATTTTAGTCCAGTTTGGTTGTGGAGTTGACTCTTCTATTTTACATAATTTTTTACTTTTTTTGTTCGGCCAGTGTAACACTTCATGTTTTTCCCACGTAGATGGACAGATGCAAAGTTCTTGTTTATTTTGTTGCTTATTATAAGTTTGAATTATTTTGAAAGGCATTCTGAAAACATGGTAAGACATAGTAAGTGTTAAACAATTGAAAGAGCGAAAAAATATAGACGCAGCTACAAACGATCATCGTATTTTAGGGTTTTCAACGAGTTCTACGGATCTCTAAACAAATAACCATTAGTGTGGTTGGATACCTGCAATAAGTATGAAATAAAAGCGATTGTAAAGACTTGAACTGCATTAGTGGTACGGGTATTACTTGGACCTTCAGAAGACTGAAACTTAACGCTTTGACGCGCAGAGAGGAAGTATTAAGGTTGAAGTTGCAAGTTAAAGCTGCTTCTAATAGACGCCATGTTTACAAGACAATTATTTATCATTACTTGAGAAATGTATATGTTTTTACCACATTTTGTAGTAAAATATAACTAAATATAGAACCAGCAACTTACTAATTCCAAATGTAGTCAAGTATGTAATTTCAATATCGTGTAGGTATGTAATATAATAATTTATATAATTATTTATTTAATAATGTTTTACATATTTTACGATATTCTGAGGTAATTATTGAGGCGCGTTAAAAAATCTCCAATAATATCAATTATATACACGATAAACTGATCTGCGTTTTTAGCCACTTGCATATAATACAAAATATAGCTCAAAAACACTTACCTTCACTTCACTTATATTTTATTTTTATTCAGAATGTCTGACTCAGGAACAACAGATGTATTTAATAAATGAGACACAAGGTGAATGATCAGTGATCGTTTATTCGTTCAGTTAAACCTGTCATTCATTCAATAAGCGCCACAAGAGCTTTAGTGTGGTCTTAATTATTAGTTGCAGCTCCTGTGGTGCTTTTATGCCACTATTATGAAGTTCTAATGGAACTGTGGGTTGCAAAAAGTTGTGCCCCTTTGGCTACAAAGCGGCTGCATAAGGTCTGCAGTGTACGCTCTGGTGCTTGAGCTTGGCGCCTTTGGGAATAATCGGATTAGCTCCAAAGCTCTTACGCAACTAGTTTGTGCTAGTTAGGTAGGCGGAATACCTCAGCATCTACCTACAGTATGCCTCCATGGTACAGCACAGCACAGTAACTACCAGACACGGAACAGTAGCAGTAGGTACATTCGCCTCACGAAACATTCGCCCCCACGGAACATTCGCCCCCACGGATCACCTCTGATTTGGAGGATGAAAACCACACTACCATGTCCACAGAGACACCAACATTCCCAAAGAACCTCAGTAGGTACACGGAAAACACTCATCATTCATATATCAGACCACGACGACATGCGGTTTGTGTCCACCCATGTGTGGGTTCGACGACACAAGATTAAATTAATTTAATTTGCAAGATCGACGGAAATATTCCAACAAGAAGCTCTGACAGAAAAAAACGGACACGGAACTAACACCAAAAAGCACAGAAGTCATATCATAGATAAAAATTCAAAAAAATAATCGATAATTTCCCACAAAACAACCACAAAAATTAATTGGCCGCCATGCGCCGCCTAAGATCTACGCTACACCGAAAGATAAAACTCCCTTAAATTCAATACTATTATGTATTCTGTGCTGTCGTGTCGATTCTAATAATAATTTGGAATCAAGAAGTACATTTTTGTCAAATAACCCACCCGTGACTGTACCCGGTGCAAAGGTGCCCATGACACTGGCAGCATTTCCGCCAGTGTTGCCGTTAGGACAATCAAGTTTGTGGCTACATCAAAGAAAAAAGTTGCCAGTTTTGTTAATAAATCACTTTCGAAATTCGGCTAGAAGTGGCTAAAGTATTTTTGTCCTACTACTTCTGAACTATCCTATTAAAATTGATATTACAATTAAGGCATGGAGATAAGTATGTTTAATAAAATAATTTCTAATAGTGTTAAAAATGTATTGAAAGTGTACAGCTAGTGAAACATTAAAATTACTGTTGAATATTTAGTAAAAAATTAAAAATCAATTTGAAAATCTGCAATGTCATCTGGAAATTCTGTAATCTCTTCGTCAATGGATGATGATGTGGATGGTTCAGTTGATTTTACTGATTTGACCGTTTTAGTGACTTTGGTTAATACTTCAGGTGGCAAAACATAATTGTGGCAAGCTTTTTTTAATATTTTAAGTTGGTTTCTTATCATAATTATTGAATTAAGTGTTAATGCACACAGTCTGTTTCTTAATCTATTTTTTACTGTGTTCATCACGCTAAAGAGCCTTTCCACTTCCGCGTTTGAGTGAGGAAGGGACAATACAGCAATAGCCAAGTCGGCTATTTCTTGGAATGTATTAACTCCTGCTGCATTCTTGTATTTTAAAACTTGAGCCCAGAACTTAACACTGTCTCCTGAAGTGTCCCATTCTGTGAAATGAATAGTTTTCCACTGTTGAACAATTTTATCTATTTTTTGGTCATCAAATCCGAATTCTCTTGACAGTCCAACCAGTGCATGAGGATCTTTGATCTGTTTTAAGGTGTTTTCTGGACTTAAGAGTATTACTTTCTTGAGGATCTCGTAATTAGAAGGTATTCTGTGTTGAATTTCCTTTACCAACTTGACATTGAAGTCGATGCACCGTTTCCTGATATTAGCTATTGATTGTGAAGATAAGTTACTTTTACTAGCATGAGATTCGAAGAGATGTCCCAAGTGTGCAACTGGATGTAGGTGATCTTCTACTTGGATTGTAAGGAAATCTTTGTCTGTTGTCGCGGCGCCTGGCATTATTATTCTAACACAGAGAGATCGTAACAAGGTCATCAGAGTTTCAAACAGTTTGACGGGATCCATATTTTCGCCTTCAAATACTTTTATTCCAATTTGAACGTCGTGAAGAATACTTTTCAAAAAGCATAGATATAGCCGATTACCCTCGTCACTGTACATTTCCCAAAGCAGTCCCGCTGTATAACACTTCTCTCTAGCCAAAGCAAAATGTAGTTTTAGCTCTTCCCATTGTGCCAATATTCTAACTACAGCAGGCTCTATAGATAACCAACGGGTTTCACAAACCTTTAATATTTTTAAGGGATCGTCGCCACAGTTAATCGATTGAAACAGTGCTTTATATTCGTCCCGACGTTTAGGGGAATTGGAGAACCAGTTGTAAGTCTCTCTTATCAAAAATTCTCAAAAATTCTATGTTGCGTGGCAGATTGCTTTCAGAGGCATGGCTGACCGCCAGTTGTAAGGAGTGGCAGATGCATCTAATGAGGATCAAATTTGGTAAATTATACTCTCTCTTCAAAATTTCAATTACACTGTTATTTCGGCCCGTCATTACTGACGCATTGTCCGTGCCGATACCAATCATGTTTTGTACTGGAATATTATGTGACTCCAAACATTTTATTAAAAATGTTACTATACCTCTCGCATCAGCTCGTTCAATAGGCTCCAGAGACAGAAATGACGACACAATGTTATTCATATTCAGGCTAAAATATCGTATAACTATCCCCAGGTATTTGGATACACTGACATCCGTAGACTCATCTAAAATAATGCCATATTTCTGTGAGCCAATATCTTGAAGAAGAGTCTCCCTAAAATGTGGTGCCAGTACTTGATTTATAACTTGTGTACATTTAGTTCTATGCATTTTTATATCTTTGGCCCACTTTGAGTCACAAAACACTTATTTACAAAGGTCTGTAAGGTGGTCAATGTTTGATATGGAAGTATGTTCAACAATAAACAAGGCCAGCTGACCTTCGGCTTTTTGACTGTTCTTTGCACTACCAGGTGTAGAAGTAAACTGAATTTGTTTATTTTTTGTAATTAGTTCACATTTCGCTTTGTGTTTTTTGGTTTCGCTATGTTTTCGCAAATCGTAAATTTTAGCAGCAACTTCTACGTGACAATACGTGCAAAAGGCTTTCGTTGGGCTGTTCGCAATTGGCTTTATCCACTGTTTGAATTCTTCGTTACTCTCCCATTCAGCCCTATATCTTTGAGTGTAACACTTTTTCTTTAACGGAACGTCCATAATTCACACAAGTATGCACTTATATAGTTCAAGAAAAATAGAAAATAAACTGCTCGCGAGCGTCTTCGCCGAAACAATGACAATATTCCGCTCTGTTTGACATTTTGATGTGACTAGTATTGACTTTATGCAAAACAAACTAGGCTCAATATCAATAGCAATAACGTACATTTTCATTCAATCATATCTGAAATACGTTAAAAATAAACATTCATTGGGGAATCCCCATGCCATAATACGGACAGTGATGGTGTTGCCTACAGTTAACTATTTTAGTTTGGTGGTAGTGGTACCTTATGATGGTAATAGTCGGTAGACTTTTAACACTAATAAAAGTAGGTAGGTAGTAATAATCTAAAAAGCAGCCAGAAGTAGCTAGATTTATTTTAGTGGCTAAAATGGATTGTTTTATGGCTGAAACCGTTGAAAAAGCGCTAGATCTAGCCACAAAGTGGCTAAAACGGCAACACTGATTTCCGCGCTGAATGGCAATGGCCAGCCTTTACACGAGGAACGAGCCGGAGGGGGAATCACCAATTGCCCTCCAAAAAAAAAACAATTAAAATAATTAAATTTGTTTTTTGAGGATAAAAACAAAACTATGTCCAATTATCTCACGAAAGAATTATTATACCTAAAATTATGCAATCACAACACATTTAGTACGCTTAAAGTAACTATCGTTTGCCCGCAGCTTAACTAGAGTCTGTTGTATGTTTTTGTAATTAGTAATGATTGAGATTGGCGTTTCTAAATCTGCCTTTTTCCCGGGCAAAAAATGCTTTGTTTGTACATTTTGGGACCGTCGGCCCCTAAAGAGTCATAAAGAGTGAAAGCTACGCCTGTAGTACCTAGGTATGATGTGATTTCTTCTAAGGTTATACAATTTATTTACAGGTCCAGATCGGGTGTTAACCGTGAAATGAGTAGGATCGATTCGTCGGAAAGTATAATAGAAAATAGCAGTAGTATAATATTGGGAATTCTATCCCACCTCGTTTCACTCGCTCGGTGAGATTGAATACCCAATATTATAACAAAACATATTTCTTGCTGGAAAAAAAAACAGAACGAGTTTTTTAATTTTATATGCGTAAAATTTTATTTTAACCTGAACGCAATTTATATGATGCAAAATTTCATGTTTGATATACCTAACTCATAATTTTTTGTCCACCATTACCAAAGTAACAAAGAACTTTATCACTTTGTCTAGTGTAAAATAATCCTGCATCAGCCATGTCTTCTGGTTTCTGAGCTAAACCTTTTGGCCAAGAGTCAAAAACTTCGCAAACGTGCAGATTCCAGAGAATAACGAGGATGATGGATGAGCTTAAGCTCCATAATTATTATGAATTACAATATAAGTCGCAACACGATTTACTCGCTGCGTTTTATCGAGTGCAGTGTTACTAAGACTTTACAACGAAGTTACATTTGACGCCTGTAGCTATTATCTACTTGCTTACATGAAAATAGTTCGCACCAATCAATAAATAAAACAATATATAGGTATTACAGCATTTTTTTATTTAAGAAAAGTAATACATTTAGGTTCTTAATTAAAATAATTTTAAAAGAAGTTGGTTCATTATATTATAAATAAACAATATTAATATTTAGGGCCTATTCTTCCGCCCGTAAAATGTTGTTGTATATATTCTGTTTCTTTCTGTAACAATACAGATAAAAAATTAAAATCAAAACATCTCTCTATCGATTTCAAACTCTAACATAGTTCATGTGTTAAGAGATAGTATTTTATCTAGTTAAAATATAAATTGACATCGTGTTTTAAAATTAATAAACATTCCCAGTTGTACCAGATAATCAAGATAACTTAGGTGTTTGAAAACTTACCCACTAGAAGCCTGCTCGGGAGCTGGCTGCTTTTTTGTTCTTGGTTTTACTTGCTTTTTCTCGACCACTGGCGCAGTCGCTGTCTGAGGAGGCTCTTCCTCCGATTCAGAAGAAGAGGATCTAAAAGATATAAGTCAACATAAGTTTACTACGAAATAATTGCGAGTGCAGTCTCTTAATTTGTAAAATGGGTACTTACTCGGTCACTTTCTTCTTTCTGGTTTTCGAGGGCTTTGGTGTGCTCGTCGCTGTTGCGGTAGATCGCTCCTTCTTTGCTTTTTTTGGCGGTGGCGGCGCACACTGGGGCAAGGTGTATTCGAATTCAGAGTCGAGTCAGACCTAAAAATAATTAATAAAACAGTTTTCAAAACACAAAATCTTTTAATTTAAATTATGAGTGCAACACAAAAACAAAACATTAAAAAAAAGAAAACAAACAAACAAAAATAATGTTCGCTGTTTTTATGTACTTGACTGGAATCACTGGAGTCTTCGCGTCGTTGCACTTTCCTGCAAATAATGATCATTTTGGAACAAAAAAGCGTATTTAAATGGGTAAATATTGCATCGTTAGCAATTACTTAACTACCTTTACTAAGCATGCAAATATAAACTTTGCCTCATACAGTTAAATTATGAATTCCTATGTTTATTGATATCTGATTAGACAAATTTCAATAATCGATATCAGAAAGAAATGTACTAATGCCAAAAGTGCTAATTATGCAAAATTAAAATATCCATTTACCTAAGTATTGCTTATTTTCAAACTGCAAACACCGCATTCACGAACTCGATACACACGAACTCATAAATTATTACAAAAGACGCGCGTTATTAAGAACCTAATGTGACCAAGTTCGTACAGGCTAAACGGCCAGCACTTAGGTACCTACAATCATAGTTTTTAAGTCCCCTATTTTCTGACCTTAAGGTTGATGCACCGGTGTATGGATAAGTGTAAGTAGTGTTAGTACATTGGTGTGGTTTAATGTGGGTTGCGATTGTCCTAAATTAAAACGCTCACTCCATGATATCCTCCCTCCTAGTATCCCTAGTCCTACTTCCCTAAAATGTCTACTAACCCTCACCTCTACCCCATTAATTAACTCTATATTATGTAAGTTTATAAAATATGATTAGTATCAGATTGTAATCTTTAAATTAATAACATTGTTATGATTGTACTAACATTATTATATGTCATCCTATAATGTGTTGCAATTCTATTTTCGTAGCCTAGGGTTCCTACCTCAGGGCAGCTTCATAAAAGAAATACGTTAAGAGTCTGAGTAGCGGTAGCTTTATTTTTTCATACGACCCAGTTTAGGAGACAAATATATTATACAATTAGATTACACCCTAGATGTCACCCTAGGTCAGACTAGATTACTAGCCTAGGGTTCTTAAGAGCTATCGCTTATATAGAATCCTATTTAATGCCAACGTGGTAAGGAAACTACACAAACGGACTAACTCGCCTAGCTAACGAGAAGTCGAGAAGCGTGGGTTAATCTCTGACGTGCTATAGCTTTCGTGAAGGTTTGTAAAATATAAAATGAGCGCCACCTGTCGATCCGGAGAGAGAATCAGTTTGGGTATAGTAAAGTCAACTTTAAGTAAAAAACAAGTAAACAAATATTAAAATTCTTCCATCATAGCTGAACTCGAGGGTCCAGGCTGGTTAGATTCAGTAGTATTTACTTTATATTTTTCGGATGATCCTATCTAACTTAAAATATCAGCTGGTAGTTGATAATTATAATAGTTGCTGTTAACCGCGGTTAATCCTGTTCTTGTAAATAGGATGGCGTTAATAGTTTTTAAATGCAATGCATTTCGCAACTTGCTTTTAACCACATTCATTAAGCTGAACACCCGCTCAATATCAGCATTTGAATGTGGCAAACTCATTATTTTTGTCGCGACATTGAATAAGTTTTTATACGGACAACAGCCAGCTGCGTCCCTCGACTGTTGAACTTCTGTCCAGAACTTCACCGTATTTTCCCAGCTCTGTAGGATAACAGTTTGCCACTGCTGAATAACATTATCCATATTTTCTGTGTAACCCAGACTTTCCAAAACTTGTATAAAGTTATCAATATTTCTGTTTGGTTTTAAAATGATAGAAACAGATAATGCCATAGAGTTTTTAAGTAGGTTTAAATTTTCAGGCAGTCTTTGTTGCAGCTCATTTATTAGTTTAATAATAAAATCAACACATCTCTTCTTCATTGCATTTTTTTCATCCTCATGAAGACTCGTTCTCTCTCTCAAATAAATAACCAATGTATGGTGAAATAGTGCTACCTTACCAGGTCACCGTTACCTTCACGGTCACCTTACGTTTTTAACTCTTTGTTTGTAACTTCTGTGAAGTGATGCTCGGTAATGTCTTTAAAGTCGAGAAGTTGGGTTACGACATCTTGCCCAAAAAAGTAATCGACTAAATAGTTTTCTTCTGGAAAAATATAAAAATATCATCGTTCAAATTGGTTTCATCCAAATTTAATATATGTGTTGAAGGAATATCTTTGAGTGTTTCTTCCAAATTGTTAAAATATTCAAGGAATTCGTCCACTGTTTTTTCCGCTCTAGCCAATTTTATATTTTGACAGCTTCTCGTTGTCAGTTTTGATTCATGCCTTTCCATGAAACATTCTACCCATTGCTTTCCGGGAGGTTGATTGTTAAAGATTTCGTCACGACCATTTTTTTTTAAATAATCATGGACTACCAGCCTTAAATCCAGCTTCGTTAGAGGACAACCAAAGTCCGCTGCTGCAACTATAACTTTAACAATGTTTTCCTCTTCTTCCTCGGATAACAATGTAGGTTTCCCTACATTTTTTGGGTGATTCTCTTTTTGTTTGTTTAATAACGTGCGCCGCGGTATGCCGAACTGGCGTTCGGCTTCTCTTGAAGACATTTTTTTTTCTTTTATATATTGTACCGCCAAGTCCAACATCTCTACTGAGTAGTTTTTGTACGGTCGTGCACCTACACGTCTTCGGCTTTTTTCTCTCGTTGTTTTGGCCATCCTGTAGGTAAAAAAAACTAAGTTGGGACATTTATTTTCATTTTGTGTAATGTAAAAAGCAAATAGGTAGTTGGTTTATAGGTGTTTGTGTTTGTAATGCATCTAAAATGACCCACGATACAAGGGAAATGTAAAGCTAAGTAAGGGACCATCACCACTTAAATCACCTATTCGTTAAATTATGTATGCTTTTTATATTTTTAGTAAAATAATTTATTTTTCAACCACTCGGATGAAAAATACCTAATCTGTCTTCCGCCAAGATCTTATCTAGGAATACTTTTACTTAGCTTACATTCACATAATAAAGTGTTTGAACTAGCAGACCTGCCAAATACTTTTTGGTTAGGTATATTGTCCCACTGCTGGGCAAAGGCCTCCTTACCACTCCTTACGATCTACTAAAAAGTTGTCATAAAATTAGTAAAACCTAAGCGCAGCGCCACCTATTGAGTCCAGTTGCGAATCTAAGCCATCAAAGGTAAGTACAAATATGACTCACAATCTTTACCTAGAATAAAAAAGTTAAAACCTTATCTGTATTTATATATTTTCCAGATTGAAAAAGTGACATCCCTAACACCATTTTTAAGGTGGGCAATGTTGCAAACTCTTTGCTACACAGTTGCTTACAACTTTGCCCACTTGAATTTTTTCGTAATAAAGACAGCTAAAACGGTAAAACTAGAACAAAATTAATCGCTATTCAATCAGTTATGAGCACAATAACTTAAACTGACCTCCAATAATTCTTTTGGATTTAGCACGGTTCAACACGAACAACAAAATTGGCACCACCTGCGTAGACGTCTACTTTGACAACTGCTGACAGTCAACTGAGTGAAGTTAGGAACACAACCAGTGTTGCCAACAAATTTTTAACAAATCCACAAATTCTAGCGTGTTAACCCACCAGAAAAACACTAAGTTTTGCTATCTTTCAAACCACCAGAAAACCACTAACATTATCAAAATACTTTTTGGCAAAAAAAACATTACTTATCCTAAATTTGTATCATAAAATCAGTTTATTTCTGTTAAGTACAAAATTACAAGAAGACAAACAAAATATAGATTAAAAATCATCTTCGGAAGAATCGGCTTCTTCTACAACTTCTGATTTTGAAGAATACACTTCTTTAGTTCCAATTTTTTGCACTACGCTGTTCGGTAACATGTAGTTATTGCAGCATTTTCCTTCGCGTTTTAAGCCCGCATGAATTGTGAGAATTGAAGATAGCAGATCTAACTTCATTCGGTTTCTGTGTTTTGTCTTGACGACATTCATCGTGCTAAATAATCGCTCTACTTCAGCATTAGAGTGCGGTAAAACTAATAAAGACATAGCAAATGTGGCTAAATCTTTAAATCTGTTTTCTCCAGCTATGTCTTTGAAATCCAGTACCTCGTACCAAAATTTGTTTGTATTTTTTGTATTTTTCCAACTGAGTAAATGGATTTGACGCAACTGCTCGTCAACTTTCGCAACATCTTCTTGATTTTTATTAAAATGTAACATCAGGTCAGCGATCGACTCTTTGTTGTGAGATAGTGCGCAATCTACACTGATTCTTTTAATATTTTTCATTAGTCTTAAGTTTTCGGGCAATCTGTTTTTCAGTTCATGAACCACATGTACAATGAACTGGATGCACCTGTTACGTATTATTTCTTCTTCATTCGGTGGAAGTCCTTTTTCTTTCATCGTTAACACATGAGATTCAAATCTGTACCCCAAATAACATTTCTTATCTACAAAATCTTGAATATTTTGTGTAAAAATATCTACTTTCTGAGTAGGCAATATTATTTTGGCAACAAGTGAATCAATCAAATTTGTCAATTCGTCATACAGTTTTGTATGATCTGCATCTTTCGATTCAAATAATTTATTAACTCTGTTAACGTCAGTGAGAATTGGAAACATAAATGCAATGTACGCAAAATTTACATCATCTGAATACATTCCATGCAGCAATTCTGCTGTGTAACATCTTTCTTTCAATTTAGAGATATTAAAGTGTGTTTTTAGTTCCAACCATTGTGTGTAAATGCGTGCCACTGCGGACTCTACAGAAAGCCACCTAGTTTGACAAGATTGTACAATTTTTAATGGATCATGACCGTCGTTTATAAGTTTGTATAGTTCTTTGTAAGCAGCTTGCCTCGACGAAGAACGGCTGAACCAATCATATGTTTCTTTAATAATTAATTCGAGATTTCTGGGTAAAAGTTGCTTTGTTACTGCTGCATGGAATATGCAGCAATTCTGCTGTGTAACATCTTTCTTTCAATTTAGAGATATTAAAGTGTGTTTTTAGTTCCAACCATTGTGTGTAAATGCGTGCCACTGCGGACTCTACAGAAAGCCACCTAGTTTGACAAGATTGTACAATTTTTAATGGATCATGACTGTCGTTTATAAGTTTGTATAGTTCTTTGAAGCAGCTTGCCTCGACGAAGAACGGCTGAACCAATCATATGTTTCTTTAATAAAGAATTCGAGATTTCTGGGTAAAAGTTGCTTTGTTACTGCCGATACTGCTAATTGCAGAGAATGGCATATGCAGCGCACCAAAACTAGATTCGGCAAATTTTTTTTTCAGTTTGGCATATACACCTTTATTACTCCGGTCATTACGGAAGCATTATCTGTTCCGATGCCCATTAAGTTTTGTAGAGGTATATTGAATTTAGCGAGTGTCGCTTTCAAGGTACCAACAATCCCGTCTGCATCACACTCGTTCAGCATTGGAAGATCTAAAAATGTAGATATAATTTTTTCGTGAGTGCAGCTGTAATAAATAATTATTATTCCCAAATATTTATGAACGGAAATATCGGTTGATTCGTCAATCAATAAACTATAGGGTTGATCTTTTAAATCTTCTCTTAAGTTTTCTGAGAAATGGGGTGACAGAACATTTTTTATGATTTGGGTACATTTTGTCCTATGTACGAGGGCTACACTAAAAGTATCGGGAATGGAATATTTCCACTGTTTCTGTCATATTAAAATCTTTTTAATTGAAAACTCCTTGGTTTTAAAAATCGAATACCATTTATTTATTTAAAAAAATATTCTGGGTCTTGTCACAAGGTTTTGTCAAACTTGTTTAGTCGTTGAGAAAATGGAAATGACTCGAGAAAATTCAAGAGCGATGATTTATTATGACTTTCGAAGTGGTTTAACACAAAAACAGTGTGTTGACCGGATGATTTCTGCATTTGGTGATAAAGCCCCATCCAAAACCACAATTTATCGCTGGTTTGCTGAATTTCAACGTGGACGTGTCAAGCTCAGTGATGATCCCCGTCAAGGTCGTCCAAAAACTGCAGTCACCCAAGAAAACGTTGATGCTGTGCGTAAGCTGATTGAGGAAGATCGACATGTGACATACCGCGAAATTCAGGCAACTTTAGACATTGGCATGAGTCAAATACAAATAATCTTGCATGAAAAATTAGGTGTAAAAAAGTTGTTTTCCCGATGGATACCGCATTCGCTCTGTGAAGAGCAAAAAGCGGCTCGCGTTACTTGGTGCGTCAGAACTCTCGAAAGATTCCACGCAGGATCCTCAAATGCTGTATACAACATCGTATCAGGTGACGAATCCTGGATATACGCGTACGAACCCGAAACAAAAAACCAGTCACGAGTTTGGGTGTTCGAAAATGAGTTAAAGCCAACAAAAATTGTTCGTTCACGGAGTGTTGCAAAAAAAATGGTGGCCACGTTTGTCTCCAAAACCGGCCATGTTACGACTATTCCTCTTGAGGGACAAAGAACGGTTAATGCAGAATGGTATGCTAGCATTTGTTTGCCACAGGTCGTTTCTAAACTCCGTAAAGAGAACTGCAACCGCCGCATCATCCTCCATCACGACAATGCGAGTTCTCACACCGCGCACAGAACAAAAGAGTTTTTAGAGCAAGAAAACATAGAATATTGGACCATCCGCCGTACAGCCCCGACCTAAGCCCTAATGATTTCTATACTTTCCCTAAAATAAAGAATAAATTGCGTGGACAGAGATTTTCATCACCTGAAGAAGCTGTGGACGCCTACAAAACGGCCATTTTGGAGACCCCAACTTCCGAATGGAATGGTTGCTTCAATGATTGGTTCCATCGTATGGAAAAATGTGTCAAATTTCGCGGAGAATACTTCGAAAAGCAATAAATATATTTTTAAATAGTAATGTTGTGTCACTTCCTTGATTCCCGAAATTTTCAGTGCCGCCCTCGTAAGTGAATTTTTTCATCCTCCTTGTGCATGTGATTAACCACTTCTCCCATATGATCCACTACACGTAGGCTGGTATGTGCCGCTGTAAATAATGCTAGCCTAGCTTCTTCTTTCTTTTTTCCGATGCTGTCTGGTTTAAAAGGCAACTTTGGTTGCGTAGCTATAATCTGTAAAGAAACGGAATCTACTTTATAATGATCAGAATGTAAAGAAGAGAAGAACCTACTTACTCTTTCAAAATTGATGTATATGATATTATATTAATTACGTACGTACCTTTGAATTTTGCAAGTGCTTTTTGGATAATCCATGATTCTTTAAATCTCCATAATGATTCCTTAAAATTGAACCACATAAATTGCACTTAGCAACTGGACCACCAGTACTTTCCACCACTTGTAACCAGTCCTTTAATTGTGAGTCACGTAACCAACATTCACGGAACTTTTGGGTATACTGTGGCTTAGGCATATTCGTTTTACAAAATTAATAAAATAAAACATTCAATGTCGTGCCGATGCAAAACCAAAACTGTACTAAGGTATATTTTTTGCATGCATACGAAACAAACATATACAAACCTTCTTATTTCAAATCAAATTTGACCTAGTAGTCATACAAATAAAGACTATAATCAAAATAATTTAAGAAATTGACAAACTCTTTTCGGGGAATACCCGACAAACACGGAACACCACCTAGGAGTGTTGCCTACATATCAAAAAATATACCCATCATGTAATGTAAACGTTCAAGTTCTTTCCTGTAGATATGTAAATTGTGCTGGTGGTTAAATGTCTAGCCGTACCACTAAATGAAACAATCTAAGCCACTAGAAAAATCCACCAGCCACTAAAACCAAAATTTGTCCGCTAAAATGCTAATCTAAACCACCAGATCTAGTGGAAAATCCACTGAGTTGGCAACACTGAACACAACGGATAATTTGTGTTGCCATGTATATGTCAGAGATTGCACGAAATGTTGAAAAATGTTGCCATTAAAAAAAATGAATGGGCTACAACTACTTTTAGTTAATTTTTGGTTTTGGGCAAAGTTGTATTCCGAGGGCAATGTTGTAAGGTTCTACGGTAGCGAGGCCTGGAAGAGGTCACGCCGGCCTAGCCGCGTGGCAGGACGGGCGACTAGCGAGATTACAGTAATTTTCCGAACTTAAACGGGGTAATGATCGACCGCACTGATCATGGGTAAACTGTGGCTACTCACCGTTTAAACGGGTTGGAAGGCACGCGTGCGGAGCGAAGGCAGGACGCGGCTCGGTTGGCTCAGGCCGTCGTTTAAGCTGTAAAAACAAATTGGGGAGGTTAGCAGGAACGTTTGACGGGCGTCGTGGCACCGCTGTTAATCGGCGATCCTCACCTGGGGTAACACCAAAATACTTTATAATAATTGATTGATTGATTGATTAACTCTTTATTGTTCACACCAAGAATTACAAAGAAATAATTTAATAAACTTAAATATTGGAACAAGTGGCGGCCTTATTGCTAAAAGCAATCTCTTCCAGGCAACCTTTAATAATAATAATAATAATAATAATAATCATTTATTTCAAGCAACAACGACTCATATAACACAACAATAATAATTCAATTCAGTCACATTAGCACACAAAATAATAACAAACAATACATTGGACAAAATTACACGGAATTTAATAATACTAATATTATTTTAATTCACACTACCTGGAGTGTCACTAACAAATGTACTTATGTGACTCCCGTTTACATTGGCTTCCTATAGCCCCCGTGAGAAATGTGCAATTCGCAGCAGTGAGCAATGTAGGCACAGTCTAGTCTCTCCGCGAGCGCAGCCAGCATGCTGTTAGCGCTCCCCCGCACGCGCCGCACCAGCGACGTGCCTCTCTTGCGCATAGTGGAGTAGAAGCAGTCTACGCGCGCTTCGGCAAACATCGAAGAAAGGCAATGGGAAGGCCCGGGACCACAGCCGTTCGTTGTTGTCGTGAAATGCGACACAATTAAGGCATCGCCTACTTGGGGACAAATGACGTCAATCTTAAGCCCGGACCAGGAATGCAAAAGATGGCACCTCACGCAACCGATAAAACAAAAGGGCGTAGTTACCTGGGCTTCCGGACCTCGGGCTTGATTCGGCAGGCGATGATGACTGGCAGGAGTGCAGGAAAATAGGACGAAAGCTTCTAGAAGCGAGCTATTTATACGTTTGCAATATAATCGCAAATAACAAGCAATTGAATTATTTATTAATTATTAATATATTATTAATTAATTTATATCACAAAAAACCTTTCACAGTGATAATATGATGGTCAGTAATTTATTTAAAAAATGTTAGTCATGAGGGCCTTAACATGCCGAAGTTTGGTACTTTTACCTTACCTCCATATACCTAAAATATAACTGTGACAGTGTGATTGTGTTTGCCTTTTCATTTGTTTAAGCAATACTACGCAACTTAACTGCGTACGTCATATGTAACTATTGTTGTGTTGTTTACGTTAGTTCCCACGAATGATACTGGATGGCGCCACTAGAAATATTAGCTCGCGCGATCGTTTGTGGCACGACGGTCGACAGGCCTCGTGGGATATTTATGATTAAATTGAACTTGTACCAGGGTTAATAGTTTCATTACTACTACATCCTAGAGGGCGCTACTTATACAGTAAGCAATTTATACACATTTGAGACCCATATCATTAAAAAGTTCCATGAAACAGGCCCTGACTCCATCATCAGCTCAGCTCGCTTGCATCCTATTATTACATTGTAGTTAGAACTTGTAGTTGGAGCTAATAAAAGCATGTTAAATAGAAAGAGTAGGTACTTACAATAGCTGTTTGGATTGAGTTTCTATATTCAAAACTTTCATTTTTTAAATCCATTTCCTTAAACCAAATCTAACTGGGTTTGTAAATCTCACTGGATCCAGCTCCGGATCGTTTTGAATTTTCCACTTTATTCCTTTCATGACGATAAGTACTTCGCAGACTTTTGATTTTATTTTTAATTTATTTTTCAGTCAGATTTAATTCTTGTTGTATCGGGACTAGCAATGCTAGACTGCAAGGCCTTTTTGTAGCGAATACCCTTCCAAGAAGGTGTGTCAAACTTTTGAAGATTTTTCAGTTCTCGCAATCGTTCCGTGTCAGCCTGTGGAACTACTGTCTTTTCGTCAAATTCAGTACCTAGGTCACCCAAGGTTAGCTTACCTAACGATGATGTTGCCGGATTTGTCAAAAAATTTGATGTAGATGGTGTAGGATCACTACTTTGATTAGAATTAATCATTATTTGAGGTAAGTTAGATATATATTCGGTTATATATCTCACCTGTTGCATTAATGTGTCTACCCGCGGATCCGAATATGTCGGAACTTGTTTGTACTTACCCGACCTTCGTCTCTTGTTGGGCGGAGGTAGGGTTGCCAGATCATAATTTGATAAAGGAAGGCAGATGGGTCTAAAAAGGAGGATTTTCTATAAAAAAGGAGGACTTTCACAATTAAACGTTTTTTTTGTATTATTTTACTTTATTTTAATTATATTTAGCTGAGCTGCCAATTTTTACAAGAAGTTCTTGGTTTTTCAACAAATAATTATGAAAATCTTCACATGTCATGTTTTTGAAGTTGTATTGAGTAAGAATTACAGATTTAACTGACTGCACACTAAGTCTGTTCCTCTCTTTGCTCCACTGAGTATTAATCAGTGAAAAAACTCTTTCCACGTTTGCGTTATGTGCACTTATACAGAAATAAAATTCGCCGATCTTGAGCAGTTCTGAGAAACATTCAATGTTTTTGGCACTTTTGAAGTAAATTGTCCACTGCTCGTGCAACTTCAAATCATAATATGTCTCATCATTATCTGATTTTGATTTAAGAAATGAAATCAAGTTACAAAATTGATCATGTAGCTTAACATCGTCAATCTCAACACCTCTGATGCTCAAGAATTCAATGCATGAAACTAAATCATCATATTTTAGGTTTTCGTTCTCTTTCAGCAATGTCATCCACTCAAAACATTTGAAATCTTCTAAGGGCTTTATCCATTCCATCAAGTAATCTTCACAAGCCTTGTAAACACTGAAAAATTCGTTGGAAATGGACTCGGCCTCGTCATTATTGCGAAGCAGCTGACTTACGCTTAGTGGCAAAAAATTGTTGTTTCTTCGATTTCGAAGCATATGAAGCACGGATTGAAGTATCTTTGAAATTTCCAGAACGGAATTATGTTCCTCTTCGATTTTTGCCAAATTTGCTTGGTAAATAGACATAAGAGAATGTGTAAACCATAAATATGCTTCTGAAGTTGTGTTTTCGAAAAAGGATTTTATTAGGTATGGTGTTGTTCTTTGGCTTAAGAAATACTCTTTCAATGCTGGATAGAGCTTCAAAATTCTTTCAACGCATGGAAACAGGCTAAGCCACCTTGTTTTACTATGCCTTAGCAAAGGCTGGTAATTGATTTCGACGTAGTCGCAAAACTCTTTTAGTGACTCTGTTCTCACTGTGTACACAGAAAAATAATTAAATATTTTTAATATTATTGACTCAATGTCCAGTTTCATCAAATCGACACCATTGCGAAGGCTGTTATGCATAATATGTGCAGGGCAGCCGACTCCTATAAGGTTTTCTTTCTCCAAACTTTCTTTTAGGCGCGTAAATACGTTTTGACCTGGGTTTCTGTTCACACCCCCAAAATTAACATTCGCATTATCGCCAATAAATGCCACACACTTTGGGGTTAATTGGTACGTATTGAGTGTTTCGTATATAAGATTCGCAATGGAAAGCGAAGTTTCGTTCGGTAAACTTTGTAAATCAAGAATTTTCGTTTCGATTCCATTTCCAGTCCAGTTGAAATATTGAATCAATATAGGAAACAGTTTTTCTGCACCGTGGTTGCTGGCGTCTTTGGCAACAGAAAGACATGAAATGTTCCTCAAAGTTTCGATGATCGTCGTAATCGTATGTGGAGCAATAACTTGATTTACTATAGCTTCCGTCTTAGTTTTTCCGCATTTAAGATTTTTCGCCGTTTCGGAATCAGCAAACATTTTTCTAGTCAAGCTCGCCGTACATTCCATAGAATTGTACGACTGATGATGCTTTACCGTATGGAAGGCTAGTGTTCCTTCTGCAGCATGGGTATTTTTGAGGGTCATTAAAGTAGAAGGTTGAAAATAGTTGGTTACCTTAGAAGAAGAACCTGCTGCTCGTATCATCTTCTTATGCTTTTCCGTAGCTACGTGCCTTTCTAAAGCAATAGTGCCCTTGTTGCCTACATCCACATGGCAGTCGCAAATAGAACATTTCGCGTCAAAGTCGTCTCGCCCGCTAGTAAAACACGGATATTTGGCTCTTAATACTTCCGTAAATTTACACTTCCGCTTACTCATAATGAGTACGTAAAATATACTCAAATATTAAGTAAATCAAATCACTAGGATTCTCGTCGTGCGGTCGTGCGAGCGCAATAGTAAACTAATTGAATAATGAATTACAATAACAAACGCCGCGTCGAGTGCCGACGACAGACGGGTGCGGGCGGGTTCTGTGGAGTGGAGGGGGCGGTGGCGCACGCATGCGCGCGGTGAGTAGAGCACGAAATTTTCAATGACATGCTGCAAAAAGGAGGACTTACAGTAGGTGTGGGAGGACGGGATTCATCATTGATTGGGAATGTGATGTAGGATAAACAAATGAAAAATCCTAGGTCGTATAGGTACGAGTATTTAACTTCGATATCACTATCTATCACTCGATGTTTTGTTTTTTTTTCATGAATTTCGCTAGCTATTTATGATGACCTCCGACCTCGAGGCATGTCGCAATAATTGTGCAAGCAAATAACCAAATCTTACCTTTTATATATTTTTTATCAAAAGAAAAGCCGATTTACTTCATATTCACATGTTTGTTCAAAGATGATACTTAATCCAATTGCATCAAGGCTTATTTCGCAAAACTACGGTGTAGCGGCAAAACAAAAATTGCGGCATGCGTACAAAAGCCTTTGAAAATGACCGCCGCGCGTCCCTGGGAATTTCAATTTGAACTTTATAGCATTCTAATACAGCCGAGTTAGCAATGATTGTCGGCGTGTTGTCAAACGAATCAAAACAAACAGGTGCCGATGCCGGCACGCGCCTTTGGTAGCGATGCGACATTACGCCAATTTAATCTTTAATTATCTGTTTTAAGGCTGATTTCACGTTGAAACAAAAGTTATTGTGTAAATTTTAATAGAGTAGGAAAAGGAGTAGCCTTGCTTTGCTACCGCGCGCCCGGCGTCGGCCATAACACGAGCGCAGGGTCTTTGAGAGCGCATCGACGCATCTTTGGAGGTGTCGCATCAGAGGGTGCTCGGCGCCCTCTTAGACCCGGCGCCCGTGTGCGCCGCACACCCTGCACCATAGGTAAAGACGCCTCGTGAGCGTATACTGAGCGATAGCTTTTGGGATGAGAACATCTTTTTTAGTGCCATCTTTTTGAGTCCTCTTTACAAATACTGTGTCAGTTGGATGGTGGGCTGTTGTAAGAATATTAACATCCCTGGTATCGAGCCACTTGATTGCTGTCATTGCTTTAGCAGTTATAGCTGCAAATTGGTTCTTTTCGAGTCTTAGATGTTTTGGTTGGGACTTCTTCGTAATTTCCGGCAGATCCGTTCTATTTACTCTAACAGTACCAACAGCAAAAATTTTCTTTTCGTATAAAGCTTCCATTAGGTTACAGCTAGTGAAAAAGTTATCAAACGCTAGCAGAGTATTCTCAGGAAGGCCGGCTGACAGCTTTATAACCACATTGTACCCCAGTCCCTCGTCTTCCATACTGTCCCCTTTTCCTGTGTAAACTTCGAACTGGTAAAGGTAGCCGGTTTCGGAATCGCAACGTGCCCAGATCTTGAATCCACGTTTTATGGGCTTCTTCGGCATATACTGCTTTAATGACGACCTTCCTTTAAACTTTACCATGCATTCATCTATCGATTGTTTGCTTGAATTAGCTGTTTCCTGCTGGAACACTTTATTAAGCTCTTGTATCATTGGTCTCAACTTGTACATTTTATCATATTCTGGTGTATCCCCTCTTGGTTCTTTTTCATTGTCATTTATGTGTAAATTTGCAGTAATTTTTTTAAATCTTTTGATAGGCATAATTTTGGATATTTCTGCATTATTGTAAAAAGGGTCATTAGACCAATACAGGTCCATGTCGGGAAATGGGTTTAACCCCATCATTATTAATATTCCAAGGTAAGCTTTCATTTCATCTGACGATACTGGTGTATAATGATTGCTGTTTTGCTGAATGGCATATCTATTTGTTTGTTCCACTAGAACTTGTACTAAATATTCTGGAAAAAAGTTTTTGAAAACATCAATAGGCCGAGTTTTATGATTATATGTTGATAGGGGTTGAATTGGATTGGTAAATTCTGGAACATTGTGTATTTCTGTCTCAATTTTCCACTCTCTTGGTTGTCTTACTGTGCTGACGGTTCTGCTTGGCCTTGAGTGACCATTCGGTTCTGTTACAGTTACATTACTGTTTGAAGGTCCTGCATTTAAGTCATCTGTCGGAATTGGAATAGAGTAAGAGAGTTCTTCACGGATCTCATCTAAACATTGCTCTATTTCAGTTTCTCTTTGGGTGGGAATTAAAACTTGTCTGCTTTCTTCATGAGTCTCAATGTGTTCATTTGCCAGAGACTCTACTGAATATATATCTTGTTCCCTATTAATAATTTCTTCTAAGTTATCGGGAATGCCAAACAGCTCTTCCAGACGCTTTTCAACTAAAATATCTTGTGACACATTCAGATTATTTGCCGGACTGCTTACTGGGGCTGTTTGGTAATAGGCATCATCATCTGAGTCAAGATCAGATAAATCGGACAGATTGCCAACAACTTCTTCTAACTCCTGCTGCCTTAGCTGTTTTTTCTTATTCATGGCGTTTGACTCCTAGTAACAAATTATAACAATTAAGTATCACATAAATATCCCCTGAGAAGCTTACGTTCAAATTTCACAGTTATGTCCCTATTCGTATGACTATGAATTATATGTCTGTTGAAATTTTTTATATATATAATAGAGAGAAACTATATAACTCAATCGGGCAAAGGGAATTATTTTCCCACTTTTTCACTCGAAGATTTCGGGGCTATGGTTCAATATTTTACCTTTAGAAGCAATAAAAAACATCTCCAAAATAGTTATTTTACATAAGATAAAAATATAATCTACTTACAAGATTTTTTGTAGAACAATTTGAAGTTTTTTCTCAGAAGTACCCCAAAATCGACCGTTATGCGCTCACTTTTTCACGCCACTGAAGTTTGACATTGACATATCAGCACCAGGTAGCATGTTTTGAAAAAGTGTTGCCAGTTAAAAATTCTAAATTCTTCTCAAAAGTAGTATATTTAATTGCGTTCATTCTATTAATTACCTGTCATGTAAAAAAGACCATATTTTTTAATGTAGTCGTGGTGGGAAATAATATCCCCTGGCCTTATTAAGGGTAACAGAAAAGATGGCATTAATTAATCGTAGAGTTCTCGGCAACTACCTGTATTTCACCATTTTCCGTTATAATGATTTGTGACGGTTTTGTTGGTGGTGTTATGTAAGTCTGTTGAGTCGACTGGAAAAAGGACTCATCTATAACTCAGATATGTTTGATGATGTGGTGATTGGGATGTGGATTGACGTGATGGAGTGGATTGCTCAAGTCGATCAATCATGCCTGCTCGGAAAATCAAATTATAAATATCATTCATTACTATTTCTCGCGTATTATGATCCTTTAGTTTTTTTATTTTATTTGCAATTAATTTTCCGAACATTTCATATTCATCATTCGTGCTGTTTTTAATATTTTCAAAAGCTGCTTGCATTTGTTGTTTAGCTTCTATAATTTCTGGAGGTAGATTATCTCTTCTTGGTTTTTTTCCAACACTTAAGTTTGGCCTTTCTTCTATTGCACTATCGTCAGTATCAATTCTGTCCTGTGTCTCATTTTCTTCACTGACCTGAAAATAAATTAAATTACAGATGCCTGTTAATGAACAAGAGTGATTGGAAAAAGAAGCGGAATTTCATGACATTTTTCCGCATTGCTTAGCTGCTATGGATGGAAAACATGTAGTTACTTTATCACCAATAAATAGTGGAAGTGAATACTTCAATTACAAGCATGCATATAGTATTGTTCTCTTGGCTTTAGTGGACAGAAATTATCGCTTCATGTTTGCGGATGTCGGTTGCCAAGGAAGAATTAGTGACGGAGGCGTCTTCCGAAATAGTTCATTATTTCGGGAACTTGCAAATAATACTCTTAATTTACCTACTCATTCAACACTTCCCGATTTTAGTAACCATGCCATGCCTTATGTGTTTGTGGCAGATAATGCCTTCCCACTACACACAAATATTATGAAACCATACCCTGGTGACCATCAAGAAGGAAGTATTAAAATAATTTTTAACAAGCACTTATCAAGGGCTCGAATTATAGTTGAGAACGTATTTGGTGTGATGTCAGCTGTATTTCGTGTACTACGGAAGCCAATCTCCCTTCAACCCGATCGTGCATCGAATGTCGTGATGGCATGCGTATTATTGCACAATTTCTTGAGGAATAGTAGAACATCAAACAATTTCTACACGCCACCTGGCTTTATGGACTTAATTTTAGACGGAGAAGTAGTTCCAGGGACATGGAGACAGGAACAACAAGCAGATGGTGCCTTGCGGTCACTGCCGGCAGTCGCTAGGCGAAGTGCGCTTATGCCAATGCAAATAAGGGACAAATTTGCTGAATACTTCGCATCCCGGTACAATTAATAATAAATAGATAAATAAGCAAAAACATATTTTATTTACTTACCTGTGAAGTAGATATTGTAGGCTGACACTCATACACAGGAGCAAGAAAACTATTCATGGGCGAAAATGCGAACCAATTTGTTTGGTAAATATCGTCCTTGCCTGCTCCAGACTTCATTGATATTTTATATTAATTTAAATGTGTTCTATAGTAAGCCATTAGGGATTTCATTTTTGATTTTAATTCCTCCACCGTAACAGGCCAGTTTAAATTAGCTTTAATTCTCACCCATGCGTCGTAATTTAAATGTTTTTTTTTATGGTTTGGGTCTCGCGGGTTCCATAAAACTGGTTCAGATTCATAATTTTGTATGAATAATAATATTTTCTCATTACTCCAATCCATGACAAGTTCGCTGAAAATGTTTAGTTTTTTGTTTAATTTAAACACGTTCAAACCACTCGGAGTCTCGCAGTCAACTAAAGCGCGCGATGTGTAGCCAACCGCACGAACTTTGTCGCGACAAAACCCTTTGATGTGCGGCAATTTACCGACAGCGGCGCGAAGGGCATTCGTATTCGCGAAGATGATTCGCGATAGGACGAAAACTTTGGCCAGACGTGTCGCGACAACGCAAATCTTCGCGTTATCGCGATAGTGTAGCCCCAGCATTAGACACATAGGCTTCTTCGTCGCGAGTCGGGTGTGTCGTGAAGTCTCACGATGTCAGTAACTTCCGGGTATCTAATTCACGGCGGACATTACAGGTGGCAGCACTGAGGCAACGAATTGACGATGTGCTACCTATAGTGCTCGTTCACGTTGGAACGCGCGGGCGCGGGCGCGGGTGCGGGCGCGGGTACGTGGCGAACTCATGTTCACATTGGCCGCCAGGCGTTTGCGCGAGTAAGACGTGTTGTCAAAGGTTGAAAACATGGACGACGATCTTTTATTTCTAACCGAAAATTCATACCTAAAGTGGGAGATGGGGATCAAAATTAGAATTGGTGTGCACGAAATTAATAAAGAAAGAGAACGATATAGCGAATTTCATACATTATATAGTAATTTGAGAGAACATCCTACAAGATTTTTTGGATATACCAGGATGACTGTCAACTGTTTTGATTACATACTGGATTCAATAAGGAGTGAGATTTCAAGACAAGACAAATTTTCATAAAAGTATAAAGCCCGAAGAAAGACTATTTGTAACTATAAGGTGAGTTTATAAAATAAAGAATATTCGTAGTAAATTTTAATTTTAATCACAAAGTTGAATTATATTCGTAAGTATTGTAACCATGATAAGCCTGAGTCCTGACACCATTCATTTCGTTCATAATAACTTCTGTAATTTGGTTTCTAGTACGCAGTTTTTGCATAGGAGTTAATTATTTCATGTACGGCAACAAACTTTTGAAAAATAACAGATCTTCGCAATCTTTTTCTTGGCTTTCACTGCTCTGCGACAGTTTAATTTGTAATAATTCCAACTTCTTCTTCTCCAATTCCATAAATTCTTGTCTTAGATCCTGTGCACATTTACGTTTGGTGCTCGTATATTGTGTACTTGTAGATGAACCAGCTATTGACTGGGGAGTTGGGGACCGTTCATTATCATTACTGTTTCCATCAGTAGTTTCGTCCAAATTGCCTTCATTTAATTCTGGGGTAACGTCATCTTTTACGAACAGCATCATTTGAAAATATGGCCACATTGAAGTGTTTTGATCAGTACCAGCATCACCAGAATGAGAAACCGGAATTTTCTTTAACTCTTTCATAAACTGGTCCCGGATGTTCTTCCATTTTTTCCTTAAAGCCTTTTCTGTAAAAAAGTAATATTGTTTAGTGTAGATGCCGTATCTAATTGTAGTATATAAGTAATTAGTAGTAGTAACTAGTGTAAATATATAATTATAATATGTTTCAGATATCTCTCCACTGGGTTGGCATTCCGATCTTTGGCTTGTAGCTTTCGTATGGGTGTTAGTACAGTGTCTGAGATTGTTTATAGTACCTGTGAAGCTATTTGGAAAAAAAACTTGAATGCCCATATGCCACAGCCATCTGAAGACCAGCTGAAGAATATTTCTTTAGATTTTGAGGAGATGTGGAACTTTCCTAACTGCATTGGTAGTTTGGACGGTAAACATTGTAGAATCAAACGACCTAGAAGATCAGGATCGGCATACTATAACTACAGGCATTATTTCTCTATTGTTTTGCAAGCTGTGGCTGATGCGAAGAAAAGATTTTTAACTATTGAAGTGGGAGGAAGGGGAAAGCAAAGCGACGGCGGTACATTCAACGCCTCGTCTCTGAACTGGTTACTCCAAAGAGGTGCATTTAATATTCCAGGACCAAGAACATTACCCAATTCTAATATTACAGCTCCATATGTTATAGTAGCCGATGAAGCTTATCCTCTTAAAGAGTATCTAATGCGTCCATATCCACAAAAAATTTTGAATCAAGAGAGAGAAAATTTTAATAACAGATTGTCAAGAGCGAGAAAAACCGTGGAGTGTGCATTTGGAATTTTATGCAATAAATGGCGAGTTTTCTTAAAGCCTATTGAAACTGATGTTAAACATGCACGCTTAATTATAAAAACCGCTTGCTTATTGCATAATATTGTAATTGATATAGATGGTTACGTTTACGATAGTGAATTAACAACTCAAACTCTGCACCAAAGGCGACAAACTGGAAGAAACAACAATCCATCAAATCGAGCTAAACAAGTTCGGAATCTTTTCACGAAATATTTTTGGGAGAACAATCGTTTAATATATACGTAGTCGTTACTGTAATTTTGTATTTTTTGTAGTGTGTCATAATATTCCTAAATAAAAAGTTTAAAATTACAACCTACTTATAGGTTATGTGACAATTTTCATTTACTCACCCTCCATTTCTGGAAATAATTCGGCAATTTCCTTCCATAACTTATTAAGAACGTTTTGTGTTCATATGATGCGTGTGTTTACTTTGCCAAATCGGAGTTCTAGCCTGGACAGCACTAATAAACTCTTCTGTATCGAACGACATGATAAAACGTGCTTTCGTTTCTAGCGACAAGTTCAAACTGGTTGAACTTACCTGGCGTCGCGAGTTAATCGCGCGCTCCGCCGCCAGTTCGACGTGAACACACACAAACGTCTCATACGTTTGATATAGCCGCGAGCGCGCCGCGCGCGCTAGTCGCTAGTTGGCCCGCTACTTTCGCCGCACCTGCGTTTTGTACGTGAACACTTGCATAGTATGCTGTATGTTTGATATTTCGTGACCGCGCCCGCGCCCGCGCCCGCGAGTTAACGTGGACGAGCACATAGTTAACACCATAGCGGGCGGTCAGTCTTAGATAAGCAATGAGCGATTGAAGTCATATTGTGGTGCATAGTGATTTAAATGGAAGTGATATTGTGAAGTACCAGTTAGAGCGGGAGACCTGCGAAATGAAAGCTTAGTCCCTAGGCTAATTTCTATCAACTTTATATTTGTTACTATAATATTTTTACCACGTGCAGAGTTCTTACGTATAACCTTTTTGCGGCATACTTGCTTCTTGCTTACAATTATACGGCGAATACTTTATTTCACTGGGAGGCTCAGGAATTTTCTTATAGTAGATTAAATACGTATGCCGACTTGTACAAGTTTTATGGAGGGATAATCTGTGCCAAAGTGTGGGGGCGATGGCAGAGCGGTCTGCTCACAGATCTTTGATTAAATATATATTTCATGATGTATTTCTATAATGTGTGACTATCTAACTTAGTTGCGATTGAACCACGTGGCCGTGGAGTTTCATGGTCTATTCCTAAGCCTATATAATTATATATCTATTATTACTTTCATGTGGGTAGTTTGTATTTCTGACACTCGTATTAAGATTCCTCCTGGCTGGCTAGGCCAAGGGGTTCGATATTCAAATTTGCTCTCTTGATGACTCTTACTCTTTATTGTTGACGGACTGATCCACTATGACGATCTTGATGACGAACTGGAAGCACGCATATCGCTGCCCTTCCTCCGGGAAGGGAGCGGGCCCGTAGCCTTAATCATTGATCCCCTCCGTGAGGGGGAGTGATGGCCAATGGGGTGACGGGGACTGCCTTGATCCCGGCAATTTAAATGCACGCATATCGCTGCCCTTCCTGCGGGAAGGGAGCGGGCCCGTAGTCTTGATCATGGATCCCCTCTGCGAGAGGGGAGTGATGGCCTAACGGTGTGATGGGTAGCGCCCCTGATCCCCGTAATTTATATGCACCTAGGTATAGCGCTGCCCTTCCTGCGGGAAGGGAGCGGGCCCGTAGTCTTAATCATTGATCCCCTCTGCGAGAGGGGAGTGATGGCCAAGTGGGTAAAAGGGTAGTGCCCTGATCCTAGTGACTCATATGCATATATCTCGCTGCCCAACCTGCGGGGTGGGAGCGGGCCCTCAGACGTAGTCTTAATCATTGATCCCCTCCGTGAGAGGGGAGTGATGGCCTAAAGGGAAGACGGGTAGCGCCCTAATTCCGTGGAATCTAACTTCACACAGATCTCTGCCCTTCTTCAAGGAAGGGAGAGTCTGAGCTGATGTATCATCTTGACATCTCACATACTGGGCCGTTGGCCGTTGGGATCTGGGCTGATATATCATGCTGACGTAATTATACCATACTGGTCCGGTGGGACATGACTAGACAATTACTTTGACATAACAAGTAGATGTTTTGGCTGACTTACTGACCATGTCATATCATTGTGTTTTCCCATGTATATATGAATATAAATAATAATAATCTTCAACGAGTTACTAAAGGGATAGCCTAAGAACTGTAACAGGGTCAAACTGAATAATGATTAATCTCATGGAGTTATTAACATGTCATAAAGATGTATACTAGATTTATTATCCATTGGTCCTCTGCTCATTTTATAACTGCATATCGGGTTGATGGCATTAGCGGCGGAATCTATCCTGGCCTATAGCTAGGTAGGATGACGAGCCAATGGCACCATACAAGTGGTGTCATTGGTGTCGATTCTTTCTACAGATGGTGCAGTCATGGATCTACGACGTAGGGAGCTAATCCAAAAGGGGAACTGCGCAATGGCGGAGGTAAGTGGATTGCATCATAATAGACTACGATAATTAAGCTCATAAATCATTTTTTGTTTGTTCCCAATCAATATAACACAGTGACTTTAACGCCGCGGGAGTCAGGTGTTAGTAATATCTTTGTGTAAAGTAATATACTTGACATACAATACATAATTAGTATTATTATAAATATATCATAAGAGACGCGGCGACACCTCCCTCAACGGGCATTCAAGAAAATCAAATGTTGTGCTAGCTACTTGCAACAAGCTAGCTTCCAGTTACAGGCATGCCAGTTAGCGAATACACATGACTGTAACTGGCACTTGCAAGGAGCTGGTATTGCGGCGTGCGGCCTCCTTGTTGGCGCAGCGCCGCCTTCTTTAGTTCGCGGGCTGACCAGCAGGAAGAAAGGGTTTTTTTGACATTATTATCGATTCGAAAGTTTGCTTGAAATAATTTTATTTAAAATAAACTGAAACTAATTATGTGTTTTAATGGTTTGTAATGACTTTAGATTATAAGTGTAGTTGTAACTTCAGTGCTAATCACTGTAGATATATTTACATATATATTTATCTTAATGTCTGTGTTTCCTGGTCTCTATCCATTCTGGAGTTCCAGGGACGTGAGTGAGATTAGTTGAGACGTTGGTCAAGAGCTTGGTGGAATCACCCTCCCTCCGCATAACTGAATATCTAGCTCCTCCTTTAATCTTGAAGGGCTGATTCAGTGTATGATGGTGTTTCTGGATGGTTTCTAGAAGCGCTCGTTGGTTGTGGTCTAGAAATATAACTTTCTGAGTAGATAATATTCCTAGTGTCCTGTCATACTTAAAGAAGAAGTTCTTTATCAACCATTGAATCACTACACACTCTCCGTGATATGTAACGCCGTCGGTTTCGACAGGAACGTCACAGTGTGGGCATGTTGTTGTAGCTTCTCTTGGTTTTATAAAGTTCATTGCCTTTATTTCTGACTGGGTCAGGTCTGACTCGGAAAGTACTATTGCTAGCACCTTCTTTGGGTCAGTTTTTATGTCATCTCTTTTGGCACTCTTTACACGAGAGAAAAGGTTTAGCTTGGCGGCTGCCGTTTCTCTTGGTTTCCGTGAAAAGGATAGAGCGATGAGACTTTGTGTCTGGTTATCATCCAACTCGTAAGTGGAGCTGGTTAAGAGGTTATCGGCTAGTAAGGAGATAAAGGTAAAGCAATTGTTGGTACATGAAGAGCTCGGTGACCGAAGACCATCACAGTTTCTACGTCACCTGAGGCACCTAGCAGGGAGTGTGGTTCACGAAGAATTCTTAAAAACTATTTGGTCAAGCCGCCTACCCGGAAGAATCCAAGCTATCATTGCTTCCCACAACTTCTCCTCTTGACGTGCTAGCAGATTTGGCTGATAAGGTTAATGACATTGTTCCGCAACAACACGTTTCAGCTGCTTCAGCTGGGTCTTCTTTGAGCGCCGTAGAGCAGCAAGTTGCAGCGCTGACGAAGCTTGTGGAGAAATTGGCAACAAAAACAGACCGATCAAGACCGCGTTTCAGAGCCAATGAAGGTAACCGTGGGCGTTCTTCTTCTGGCCAGCGTTCGCAATCCAGCTATAGAAAATTTCCGCAATGCTGGTATCATTTTAAGTTTGGTGCGAAGGCCAATAGATGTACCAAGCCATGTGACTACACTTCGGGAAACTCGACAGGCAGTCAGTAACGGCGGTAGATGACTGCGATACCTGTAAAGGCCGCCTGTTTATGACGGATGAGACTACCAAGCAACAGTCAAGCAACAGTTTCTCATCGACACCGGTTCTGACGTTTGCGCATATCCTCGGACACTTCTTCGTGAAAAACGCTGCAAATCCAAGTACGAGCTGTTTGCAGCTAATGGCACGCTAATATCTACGTATGGATGTGTCGATTTGAGTCTGAACTTTGGACTTCGTCGTGATTTTAAGTGGAAGTGCCACAACAATGCTCAGTGGACTGAGGTATTAACGCTCGTCCTCCTGGGAATTAGAAGCGCCTGGAAAGTAGATCTTCAATCATCCGCGGCGGAACTTGTATACGGTGAGCCACTACGACTCCCAGGAGAGTTTATTGTACCTGCCAACGATCCGGATTCTGATGACGTCACCAGCTTCACCACAAGGCTTCGCAACCATGTGAAGTTACTTTCGCCAACCGCTGCTGCGTGGCATGTGAAAAAGACGTTTTACATGCCCGCTGACATCCAAAAATCGGACTTTGTTTTTCTTCGTCGTGCTCCAGCGAAGAGGTTTTTGGAATGGCCATACACCGGTCCCCACAAAGTTTTAGAGCGAGGACCAAAAACTTTCAAGATTGACGTTAAAGGCCAAGAAGTCGTGGTGACTGTAAACAGAATTAAGCCTGCTTTTATGGTTAAGGAGACAGACTCAGAAATTTCATTGTTGCCTGTTGCCAAGTCATCTGAACCAGCTCCTAAAACCAGGAGTGATCGCAGAGTACACTTCCCAGATTACTATCGACCGTGACCCGGTCTCAGCGGGGGAGTGATGCGGCGTGCGGCCTCCTTGTTGGCGCAGCGCCGCTTTCTTTAGTTCGTGGGCTGACCAGCAGGAAGAAAGGGTTTTTATGACATTATTATCGATTCGAAAGTTTGCTTGAAATAATTTTAGTTTTTCTCTTTATTTTACTCTTGTAAATATTATTAAACATATTGCACTGAATAGTCTACCTTGAATTACATTAGGCACCCCACAGTATGCTAGTGTGCAAGCTACGGGCATGTGTATCCCTAGCTTAAGGGTATGAAGAAAAAATAAAAATATAAGTAAGCCTCGACATGCCATAAGGGCATGGAGACAACAAAAACACAATACTGCTCTATCCCAACATAAAGGTTGGGCAATATTAGAGATCGAGCTCAAACACTATTACTAAAGACCAAAGATACGTTATAGTTATTTATCTCACTCGAATAACTCTTTCTTTTGCCTGCTGGCAAATAATGATAAGGGAATTATCATAAAGAAGTATTACCAACCAAAGAAATAGAGGAATTATCATAAAGAAGTATTACCAACCAAAGAAATAGAGGAATTATCATAAAGAAGTATTACCAACCAAAGAGACCCTCACGGAAATCTTAAAGTTTATTACCGAGAATTTGTGAGTGCTGTAAAGATTAAACTAATTTGGTTTATATAGTAGCTAGTAGTAGTCCCCAATATAGCGTGGCAGCTACCAGGGGTTACCCTGAAAGTAAGCGCGTCGACTTACGCGTATATATTTTATTTTTATTTTATTTTATCTGAGAAACATACAGTGATAATAACTTGAGTAAACTTATATAAATTTGGATAACTATACACCTTTTACACGTTTCCGCATATAAAAGCCTATATCACTTGTTAACATGGTTAGCTAAGGATTTTGATTAACATTGAAAAACATTACTAAATATTACACAATTTAAAGAGAGAAAAACAGTTCAATTCGCACCAAACCAGTTCTTGGAGACTATAGTTTTAAGTTTATGTATAGGTGTATTAAACAAATCGAATTCTGGAAAATCTTTTAGGTTATTGACGGTATTGGCTGATCTTATGAAGAAAGAATTTTGCCTGTAATTAGTGGAACTATGGGGTATATGGAGACTAACTGGATGCCTCACAGGCCTTCTAGGGACTTTCAGATTTAGCTTAGAAAGGAGATGGGGAGAGTCAATTTGGCATTGCGCTATTTTATTTAATAACACAATGTCTGCTATAACAATATGCATTATTAAGCAAAGTTTTGATCAAAACAAAAACCCAGACCAGTATCACACTGGGCCTAAGTTAATAGTCGAGGAGAGAGAGCGGGATAAGAGTGGTGGAGTAACAATCGACAAGCTATTATGCTACTTTACTGGTAGTCGTTATCAACCCTGTAACGCCGCCGAACACAAACAAACAAAGTAAAAATAGTATCTCTTGCCTCCAGCTCTCTCTCTCCGTCTCTAAAAAAATTAAAAAGCAGGACAGTTGATAGACATCGAAAGAAAATGGAAAAAGAAAATCACCTTGGCATCACCCAAAGAATCGTCAGAGCGAATCGAAATCGAACAGAGCGTTCTACGGTGCTAGTTTTTCTTCAGGTCCTTGATGTGCCAACGGCCCAAGTTTTTCCCTGAATCAAAATCTTGCAACTCGTAGACAAGTCGACTTAAGACTTTGACCACTCTACATTTAGTATACTTAGGTGCTAACTTTGTCATGAAAAATTTGGAAGCGTCGCTTAGGGGATAAATGCGCTTCCAAACGGTGTCCCATTCGTTAAATTCTTCTTGTCTTCCAGGTTTATTGTAATGTGATGCTCCTCGGCTATGGGACTTTAATAAGGCGTCCGATACCGAGGCAAAGGCTTCCGTTAGGCAGCCCTAACTTGGCGACGTAGAGAATGCGTGACGCCATTTCAGGCAGTGTTGAAGTGTTCGCTTCCCCATATATGAAACCGTCACTCACTACTTTGCGGCCATGCAATAAGAAAGAAAGGTATATGGCGCGTTGATTCGTTCACCGATGCGTTCATAGCGAACTGTATCTTAGGTAACGAGACGTCCCATGAACGATGATCCTGACCGACTAATCTGAAATAGCCGTGACTATCGTACGATTGTAGCGTTTCACGGTGTTGACTTGCGGGCAGTATCTCGGATGTATTTGAAGGACCTTATACTTTTGAAGCAATCCTTGTACCTCTCTTCCAGTATTCACAGTAGCGTTATCCATGATCACTGTACGAGGGATACCGTGTACCAGAAATACTCCTTCCTCCAGTCGGGACACGATGGTATTACCCACCGCGCGCCTCAAAGGTAACAATAGACAATATTTACTGAAAGAACAGACTACAACAAGCAAATAAATAAAGCCAGCGCGTGAACGTGGTCCCACCAAATCTAGACTCGGCGTTTAAAATGGGCGGGCGCAAACGTTTGGGTCATCCATGAGGCCTGGTGTTAACTGTTGGGGTAGTTTATACGCCGCGCTCGTTTCGCAGGAACCTACAAATTTGGTTACGTCATCATACATTTTGGGCCAGTAATACCGCAGCGCTAAACGTTTGTATGTTTTGCAAATACCAAAATGAGGGGCCAAGTCACCTCCGTGATTTTCCGCTAGAACGGCATGTCTTCTCTCCTCTGGTATCACCTCCTTCCACTCGAAGTCGTGGTCTGCATTGCCCTTGTTCCTGGAATATCTAAACAATTTAGGTCCTTTCACGATAAAGTTAGAGCATGAGCGTGGGAATTGTCTGGCCATAATGAGGAGGGCTAAATACCACGGATCTTTCACGGAAGGTTGAATTTCGCTCACCGGTACTACACGACTTAAGAAATCCGGGACTATATTCATATTGTATAACGTGGCAACATTATTATTATTACGATATTTTAAGATACTGGATCTGGCAATACCTTCTGCGACCAGCCTCCGGCTTATGAACGTGTACTCCATTGTTTTTCCTATTAAACTAAATATTAAAGTTAATCTGTTTTTATCTATCGATACTACGAGATCTTTTACTTGGTGTCAGAAGCAAAAAGATGACGGAAAGTGATAAATATGAGTTCAAAAAGAAGATTACACAACCAAAAGCCATGCCAAGAACGCCGCCCATACCGACGCGAATCAACATGGCGGGCTGCGCTTCGATGCAATTTACTGGAAATTTGTCACTGAGTTGGAAGAAATTTAAACAAGCTTTCAAGATCTACCTACCTCAGGGCAGCATCACTAGATGACGAAGAAGACCCCAGGAAAGTGGCATTATTTCTTCACTCTATCTGGGAAAAAGGCTAGGAAGTGTTCAATTCTTTCGGCGTCGATGTCGATTCCGTAACCCTAGAAAAAGTCATGAAATTAAGCGAGGAACACTTTGTCCAAAAGACAAATGTAACGTTCTAGTCTCACAAGTTCTTCACATATACACAACAAGCAGATGAATCTATAGAAGATTTCGTCGCCGCACTAAAAAACAAGAGTCAAACGTGTCAGTTCTCCACCCTTCAAGATCGCCTAGTCAAAGACATATTTATATGCAAAATGCACGATAAATACAAGTACATCAAGGGAAAGCTGCTTCTCGAAGACAAGCTAAGCCTAGATGAGACAGTTGAATATGCAAAAACAATATTTTAAACAAGTCAACGTGCATCAACTCTCACTACTTCAGAAACAGAGCAGTCATCAGTCTTAGGGGGCGTCCATAAATTACGTGAGGTGTTTAAGGGGGGGAGGGGGTCGAGTCAAATCTCATCTAATCTTACGTTGGAGAGAGGGGGGGGGGGGGGGACGGGTCTCGGCAAATACGAGGGCTGCACTAAAAGTATCGGGAATGGAATATTTCCACTGTTTCTGTTATATTAAAATCTTTTTAATTGAAAACTCCTTGGTTTTAAAAATCGAATACCATTTATTTATTTAAAAAAATATTCTCGGTCTTGTCACAAGGTTTTGTCAAACTTGTTTAGTCGTTGAGAAAATGGAATTGACTCGAGAAATTTCAAGAGCGATGATTTATTATGACTTTCTAAGTGGTTTAACACAAAAACAGTGTGTTGACCGGATGATTTCTGCATTTGGTGATGAAACCCCATCCAAAACCACAATTTATCGCTGGTTTGCTGAATTTCAACGTGGACGTGTCAAGCTCAGTGATGATCTCCGTCAAGGTCGTCCAAAAACTGCAGTCACCCAAGAAAACGTTGATGCTGTGCGTAAGCTGATTGAGGAAGATCGACATGTGACATACCGCGAAATTCAGGCAACTTTAGACATTGGCATGAGTCAAATGCAAATAATCTTGCATGAACAATTAGGTGTAAAAAAGTTGTTTTCCCGATGGATACCGCATTCGCTCTGTGAAGAGCAAAAAGCGGCTCGCGTTACTTGGTGCGTCAGAACTCTCGAAAGATTCCACGCAGGATCTTCAAATGCTGTATACAACATCGTATCAGGTGACGAATCCTGGATATACGCGTACGAACCCGAAACAAAAAACCAGTCACGAGTTTGGGTGTTCGAAAATTAGTTAAAGCCAACAAAAATTGTTCGTTCACGGAGTGTTGCAAAAAAAATGGTGGCCACGTTTGTCTCCAAAACCGGCCATGTTACGACTATTCCTCTTGAGGGACAAAGAACGGTTAATGCAGAATGGTATGCTAGCATTTGTTTGCCACAGGTCGTTTCTGAACTCCGTAAAGAGAACTGCAACCGCCGCATCATCCTCCATCACGACAATGCGAGTTCTCACACCGCGCACAGAACAAAAGAGTTTTTAGAGCAAGAAAACATAGAATTATTGGACCATCCGCCGTACAGCCCCGACCTAAGCCCTAATGATTTCTATACTTTCCCTAAAATAAAGAATAAATTGCGTGGACAGAGATTTTCATCACCTGAAGAAGCTGTGGACGCCTACAAAACGGCCATTTTGGAGACCCCAACTTCCGAATGGAATGGTTGCTTCAATGATTGGTTCCATCGTATGGAATAATGTGTCAAATTTCGCGGAGAATACTTCGAAAAGCAATAAATATATTTTTAAATAGTAATGTTGTGTCACTTCCTTGATTCCCGAAATTTTCAGTGCCGCCCTCGTATCACGCAATTTTTTTTCTGATTGAAACAAAAAAAAATTATACTATTTTGGTCCATTTAATCCAGATTGTACATGCTTAAGATTTAATCTTAAGCGTAATCGTAATACGATTAAGATCATTTACTAATTCGTTCGAAAGAAAATAATTTCATTCATACTTCGACGTTATACATTTACTGACTGTCAAACCACCATATTTGTTTTATACCAAATAGCTCAATTTAATCTGAATTTACGGTACAGTGTAACCCGTCCTTTGTTTTCGCGCCAGTCAGCCGAACGCGCGACTCGATGAACGAGAGCGTACGAGCTGAGTGGCAGCGACACACGGACAGGTTCCAACCTGCTTTGTTTATTCTTGTAAATGTTTTACTCGACTCAGTGCATGCTCTTACTAATTTAAAATGAGTTATCAAGATTTTTATAACGCATACGTCAAAAGATACGTCTATAAGACGAAGAAATCCTGCCAGGACGATGTAATAAAATTATGGAATACAGCGAAGCAAAAATTCCCGAAGAAAGAAGAGTTAATACATCACATTCAACATGAGATTGAACGGCTTCTCAGGGAAGCCACTGAGAGAAAAGTTCGGTCTACTTTAGCATTCCTTCAAAAGGTAGGTTAAATATATTTTTTTAAGAAAATATTTTTTTTATACAAAATTTATTGTTACAATTAAGGAAGTCCTTTCGCTCCAGTTGAGTCACAACAACTGTAGTAGTCAATGTTCGATAAATGAAAATAAAGAACCCATGAAAATACCTAAAATTAAAAAAAAATAGTATATGAGGCATTAATCCTTGAAATTTTGAAAATTAAAAAAAAAACTTAAATACAAAAATTAATTTGGCTCTTTTAAATCAGCTGCTAGTAACCTGTCCGTGATTTGACAACGCTATATTTCGATTGTTTTGATTTTCATTTGCACAATATAACCTCAACCATGTTAAAGTTTTTGTAGTCAATGCAAATAAATAAATTAATTAAAAATGTTAAATCACAAAACTATAACATTCTTATGTCTCATGGCAGGAATGCTAGTATTTTTTAATTATTGTTTTATTTTTCAATTATGAAATATGAAAATTTGTTAACAATAAAATAATTTATAAGTATGTATGAAAAACATAAAGTGCATTGAAGTTTAGTTTGAATTTATTGAATGGTCTGAAGCTCGCGCGCTACGCAATGTTGCCAAATGTTCTGACGCTATTTAAATGCAGATTACTCAAAAATTTTGTGTGATTTTATAATTTTAATTTCTCTTATAAATTCCACGGCAACCTATTTTATTGCAAAAAATCAAACCGGAATATTTTGAAAACCTTATTTTGGTTTTTTTTTTTACCCCATCTAATCAATGGTTAATGCCATAATTTGAGAAAGTTTTTAAGGTCTGACTTTCTCGTAAGACTCGAAAAAAATATACTAACATTATTAGATTTTTTTTTTTTTAAATTTGTATGGTGAAGAATAAATTAAACTTCACTAGTAGATAAATAAGGACTTTAACTATTAGATAAAAATTAATTTTATGCATAATCTAATATTTTTTAGTTAACATTGATGGCAAAAGGACCTCCTTAATAGCATTAAAAAAACCTGAAACAGTGAAATTCTTGATAAAATATGCTGAAATCATAACTACAAAATATAGCGCGGTCATTTCCTTTACTGTTTTAACATAATTCAATATTTCTTAATTTTGTGTTTATCTATCTTTTTAATTTATTGGATTCATTTGTTTATTATGATATTTTGATTTCAGACTAACACTAAGATCTCTAACAGTTCTTCGATTCAGGCTGGTACAAGCACTGAGAGTGTTCCAAACGTGGAATGTGGAGGTCAGGTTCAGATCAACGATCATAATATTCAACACGCGGAATCTGCGGTTCAGGATGAGATTAATGACCAGCAGTCAGGAGATCAAGATTTGGACGGTGGCCCTCAACTGGCAGGTTAGTATTCGTCTTTCTTTCTATAGGTGACGTTTTCTTCATTTTGTCCTATTCTAAATAAAAGTTTTCTGTATTTCACAGGCGCATCGAAACGAAAAAATCAGCCTCTTGTGATCAGCGATGATGAGGATGAAGCTATGTCGAAAATTACACCATCTAACGTACGTCCTACTCCAGCACAAGATAATATGAAGAAAAAGATTACTAAGCTGCATGCGGAACTTGACTTAACGGAAAGGCGCAAAAGATCTCTTGCAGCTGACGGCACTGAATTTGATAAAGCATGTAATTTGCGGCGAGAAATTGACATTTGTGAGAAGAAGCTCAAGCTTAAAGAAAAACAAAGAGTGTACTCTATGACGCACAGAAAAAATCAATAACAAAAATTAATTGAACTATGTTCAAAGAATCCCGATGCAGCTAAGTCGTTGACGCCTCGTGATGGCCCTGGACGCCCACGTTTAGAAAAAGAACAGTCTGAATTGCTAAAAACAATAAGTGATTTAGCCCTTTTTGGTGCTTCTGCTGAAGAGCGACGTCGTTGTGAGATAGTTCGTACGGTCCATACGCTTTCAGAACTTACAAATAAACTAAGCGAGCTGGGATTTAATATTTCACGAAGTGCAACTTATATTCGGCTGTTGCCTAGACGGGCAAATACACGAGAAGCTAAGCGCCATGTAGTGACTGTGCCGGTGAAGCTGAGTCGTCCTGAAGCTGACCATCATAAGGCACACCAAGACCAATACTTTTCTGTGGCCTCCATAAGGTCGCTGGAAACGATAGCCTCAGTACTTGGTCCTGACTCCGTAACTTTTTTATCTCAGGATGACAAAGCCCGCGTCCCCATCGGCCTGACAGCAGCAATCAAGCAGGCGCCATTATTAATGCACGTTGAATATAAAGTGTCGTTACCAGATCACGACTTTGTGATTGCTTCGAGGCACAAATTAATTCCAAGCGTGTATGCTTTGTGTGAAGTGAAACCCAATGAGATGGGACGACCAGAAGCTGTTTCATACAGTGGACCAACTTACATAGCAATACGAAGTGGCAAGCACTCTTCGTCAACTGCAACTAGTCACGCTCAAGACTTGGACACTCTTTTAACAATTGAGTCTTTTTCCAAATTTATAAAGATTATAGACAGCAAAGTTAAACCTGTTCTTATAATTTCAAGTGACGGTGGACCTGACGAGAATCCGCGATATCGCAAAGTGATCGCACACGCCATAGAGCATTTTAAACAATATGATTTGGACGCAGTATTTATTGTGACTAATGCCCCTGGCAGGAGCGCATTCAACAGAGTAGAGACGCATGGCTCCACTCAGTCGAGAACTAACAGGCGTTGTTCTTCCCCATGATTCTTTTGGGACACATCTTGACTCTAGCGGCAGAACATTAGACGAAAGTCTGGAAAAGGATAATTTCAAAAAGGCAGGGGATATTTTGGCTGAAATATGGTCTGCAGTTTGCATTGACGGACACGAAGTAGTCGCTAAATATATAGACCCGAATAATGACACTTCCAGCGTTCCAGACCTGCCAGCCGAAGAATGGTACACTGAGCACGTTAGAGAGAGCCAATATTTACTCCAGGTACATTGGCAGTTGGTTTATATCAAATTTTTATGCGTGCCTATTTTATTTGTTTTTTATTTTTTAACGAGCACGAATATCAACAAATTTTTATTAAGAGTTACAAAGGGAAATTGTTAATAATATTTTTTTAGGTTGTAAAATGCGATGACCAGAAGTGCTGCAGCCCACGCCGGAGTGATCTGCATATGATTCTTCACGACCGTTTTCTGCCACCTCCATACCCTATCACTCAAGTTGATGGACATTTCACAATTCCGGACTTTAAAGAGCATGACGGAAAGTCATTTGCTCCATTTCTAATACGCCACTGCCTACCGATTCAACCGCTGAATGGTTTCATCAGCACGCCTTATGATCTCTATTGCCCAAGTGTACGTGATGATTTAGAGAAAAGATGCTGCAGTACATGCGGTATTTACTTTGCATCTAGCACAAGAGCTGCAGAGCACAGGCGATCAGCCCACATTGCACCAGCTAAGCAAGCGCGTATGTTCCGCAAAGTGCGACCCTCACGGATTGTCACAAGACGAGCTAATGAGTTACTTTGTGCAAGTGCCAATGGCTTAGAGTGGCTAGATCAGAACGAAGTTGAAGGAGCAGATGATTTTACTGAAAATCATATGGACATGTTGGTTCCAATAATCTCTCTTGAGACCGTGCATGATTCTCCATGGACTGAATTAGAGTAGATATTCTTTTTTTAATCACAGTAGTTACGATTTAAGTATTCTATTGTTAAATTTTTATTACACTTATAATTAAACTCTCAGCAATATCGATTACTAGTCTTAACTAGTCGTAAATAAAAGCACGAAGCAAATTTGTTTTTTTCTTTTTACAATAACAATCCAACGCGTTTACGTAAGAAACTCACATTTTGAAAAATCTCACGTGAGATTGGGGGATGGGGAGGGGGTTGAATAAAATCTCACGACATCTCACCAGGGGGGGGGGGGGGGGGAGGGAGGGGCAGAAAATAAAAAAAAACACCTCACGTAATTTATGGACGCCCCCTTATACATGTAGAAGAAAAAGTCTAATTACAATAACATGAACAAGTCAACATCACAGACACAGTATAACAATAACACTCAGTTTCAGAACAACTATCAGTCTCAATATCAACCAAATTCAAAGTCTGTCTGTGGAAGATGCGGTCAAGTACATCGTTTCAAGTGTCCAGCACAGGGTGTCGTCTGCCGGTTATGTGGAGTCAAGAATCATTTCCAGACCATGTGCAGAAATCGGAGAAATGTTAGGAACATAAAACTAGAAGATGAAGAACCTGAGGAGCTTTTTATCGGTCATATCACGTCAAACAGTAAGTCCAGTGTTAATTGGTCTGTGCCAATAGTGATAAATAATACAAATATTACTGCGGTTTTAGACACAGGCAGCGATGCAAATGTAATGTCCTACAAAGTATTTAAGTCATTAAATGCCAATGTACATATAGATAAGTGTAAAAATATGGTGATGTTGTAATGTAGATTTCAGGTTTCCTAAATCTTCCTAAGACCTAAGAGGTTATTAGAAAACAAACGACAAAATATCCTGCTACCAATTTTTATTTCTAACATAGATGTTATACAATGCAGTTTTTGCAAGTAGCGAACAGTTCCAGCTCCTAGTTATGGAAGCGACTAAATACAAAAAAAAACACTGGCTGTGCCTAGTAAACCAGATCATGAAAATTTAGGAATAACTTGAGTATTAAAGTTAATAACAGAAGGGACGAGTGGTTGGTTTGGTCGAGTTCAATATTCCTATATTAAGATTACATTTTAATTTTTAACGTTGAACAAAAGGTTACTTGAAATTTCCTTTTGTCTAGACTCGAAGCAGAAATCAGAAAAAAATAAACATAAATAAGGTGGAGGGTACCTGCACTTCAGTCTACCAGCCTATAATGGAGCGCACTGGCTTGGGGTCTCTTCAGCTTCCAGCGGGAGGTAACCCGTTGTAAACGGTGAAGTAAAATGGTTTCAAGGTAGGTAGTAAGTTAATGAGTTAAGGTAACTGGAGTATCTTTTAGGTATCCATTTGCAAAGGTTTAAGTATCAGTGTCCAAGTGTATCGGGGTAGCCGGAAAATCATCATACAAATTCTGAAAATCAAGAATCAACCAAGAAGAACCAGCCAACCTAGATGACCCAACAACAACTAATCCAGAGCAGGATGATACTACTTTAGAGAACACCAGAAACTCTCCGTCAATTTTATTTGCCACTAATGAAACGAATGAACGAGATGGTATTGACTTCCCAACAGGCGATTTCTCCGGCACTAATTCAGGAGATGAATACAGACTTGGCCCTCGTGCAAGGTCGTCTTCATCCAGTAGCTCCAGTAGCAGCTCCAGTAGTAGTTCCAGTGGCAATTCAAGTTGTTCCAGTGATATTCCTGCTGAAAATAATAATTCTGATAATGAGAGGCCTGTTCACGAGCATAACCAACCAGCGCAACCTATAACTAAACCAAGAGGCAGAAAGCGTATGCGTAATCCAACACCCTGGAAAAAGAGTGTTGCTAAGCGATTGAAAAATTCTGGTCAAACATATCTCACTAAACACTAAAAAACTAAATCAAGGTAAAACAATGGGACCTACATGTACCTCAAAATGTCGGTTGTCCTGTTCTGCAAAATTTACTGAACAAAAAAGGACGAAATATTTGAGTCTTTCTGGAAGTTGGAGAGTGTAGAAAGGTAACGGGGTTTTTTAAACGCTTGTACAAGAACACTAAAATGTGCTTACTGCCGCATAAAGCTTAACAAAATGTACGACAGAAAAAAAACGATTTGTTTTTGCAATGTACCACTATGCAGTGTGTAACTTAAATATTAACTCACTTCAACAACTTTTTGATTCGTGGCCACACGCAAAATAAAGGTGACGCAGACTGCCTCACGCAGTTCATTCAGTAATAGAAAAATCTGTGACTAGAACCATAAATGCTGGATGTTTTATGTTCCTGTTATACATTTCCCTAATTACAACACAACACTGAATTATTCTCAACTTTGTGTAGCTTTCTTTGATTTTTAGTAACTTTCGACGTTTTTGATTACTTAACATTTACTTAACCATTGTTTACATGCTGCTTTTATTTTGATCATGTTGTGTACACATGCTTAGGAATATAGTCTAGCTCTGCACCTATTCTCATTTTTGCTTTGAAATGTATTGATTGTATTCTGTTTTGTGTGCCAAATAAATAAATAAATAAAATAAAATAAATTCGTGGGGCCAAAAAAACTGGCAAACTATTTGTGGTAAATGAAATGAATTAAGACGATTTCCTTGATTTGAAATCACTTGAGGAGAACATGAACTTTAATATAGCGAAAAATGTTAATGGTGATGTTATCAAGACTGGGTGACATCAAAAGTATTAAAATTACCAATATCGAACCACTTACAAAACTGAAAACTGGAAGGCAGCAAAAGCTATTGTTCATCCAAAAAAATTACGCGGCAATAGAGGCGATCGAAGAATAGATGAAATTCCCTTGAAGCAAGCTGACAATTCAAAAATACTAATTACAGAACGTAAAAAACGTGATTTATTGCAATTATTGGAGGCTAATCTCGTGCCAAGATACTATGAAAGTTTTTACAATGATCTCATTTAATTTTACTTATATTCTACAAAGCCACATTTTACACTTGTAACCGCAGCGTTAAAGACTCCCTGATTTTCCTGGGAAATATGGCAGTGGTGTTTACCAAATTAGTATGAATATAATGATAATTAGGATAAGTAAAAGAATTTGTATTTGATACTGTTGATTATTACGTAATCAGATTTAAAAAAATACGGAAAATGTTCTGCAAAGTGTAGGCGAAAAGATACATCCAATAATTGAGGAAAATAAAACACTGAAGGCTGAAGTAGAGAGGTTAAATTAGAAAATAAACAGGTTAGAAATAAGTACTAGAAAAAACAATGTGCTGATTCATGGCGTGGAAGAGTGGGAGAAAAACACACACGAATTAATAGAAAATACAACGACATTTCTAAAGAAAATAGATGTGAAATTGGATATTTCCGAGATTGATAAGATCTACCGCCTTGGAAAAACGAAAGAAACTGGTAAAATTCGACCCATTCTGCTTGCTACCACCACACAACAGAGGAAACATGAAATACTTAGAAACAAGAAAAAAACAAGCGATAACACATACATCACAGAAGATTTCACAAAAGAAGAACTGGAAATAAGGAAAAATCTACAAAGCCAATTACAACAAGAGAGAGAAAAAGGGAATTTCGCTTTTATTCGTCATAACGAAATAGTAGTAAAAGGAAAAAGAAATGAACAACAAGAGAAAAGGAAAAGGCAGGAATCTTGTTCTCCGCAGGGAAACTCCCTGTCAGCCAAGAGAGGGTATGTCAAAGAAAAAGATCCAAAGAGCATTGACCTCATGAGAACAAAAGCTTACTCCATGTCAGAGAAAAACACATATTTGAAAAAATAGCAAACCCTTTAACGGACATAACGATCCAGATAAGATACAACGAATCTGATTTTGACTTTAGGTTATTTAATATGCCTAAAAAATAAAAAAAAATAAAAAAACTGTTTTTTTTTAATTGGTGGTAAAAATATTCCCTCTGCCTGCAGGGGACAACATAATATGAAACGTTAAGTGTGAGAATCCACTGTAGAAGTGATGTTGATGGTGAGGAAAATAAAAGAAAAGTCTTATAATATTATTTATTTATTCTTACAAGTCTACAAAGCTTACATAAGAAAATATCGCACAACTAATCATTTGGTAGATTTTCACACTTATGATAAGTTGCCAAGAACATGACAAGTGTAGACGCTAAAATTATGTTGGTGCTTGTTTACGAAAGTTTAGAAAGCATGGCGTTATACACAATGGAACTTCACATTTGCTACACTTGATCTTGGACCGCTTATCCTTTATCTTGGTACTGCAATAACGGCATCTTTGATATGAAGGCAGATCAACTGGCATGTGTTCCCAACGTTATGAAAGCGAGTTTCTGGGGCAGTAACATAAACCGACTTTTGGTAATTTTCTGAAACGGCAGCTTTTTTCCTCACGATGTAGTTAACGCCAACAGAACGACGTTTTCGGGATGAAAAGCCTCCAATAAGACCTCTGGCTAAGGCGACACGGAACTCGAGGTTAGTAAGTTTCGCAGCATTCGCATGATTGCTGTAAAGCAAAAATGAATTTGTGATGCAGGCATCAAAGATGAAATAAAATATGCGAAGCCACCACCTCTTGCTTCTGCGTCCAACCGAATATGTGCCTTTGATATGATCAAAGTGATCAACACCGCCCATTCTCTTCGTGTACTCTTTTACTACTGCGGGACACGAAACTTCAGCCTTGGTACCATCCTTTTGTGTTCTGGTTACGAATGTTTCATTGACCTTTGGGTGGAAAGCGTTGGTCAAAAATAGAACTTCCTTTGTATCCTGCCAGATCACAAAAGCGACGTCTCTTTTTACTCTCCATTTATATTGACCTTTTTTTAATTTCAGTTCTCTTCACAATTTTAAGCAAGTCTGCTCTTTGCCTGCGTACAGTGCCGGTAGCATATATACCATTGGCATGCAGATAATTCATGATATCATATCCATAAAAAAAAAAAACAAACGTTACATGCACCACTGCCATTCCTATTAATTTTTCTGTCAGCTTCGTGATCACCTTTGCTCCTAATTTGTCTTCTACGCTGTCTCCATCTTTTCCAGTATATATATCGAACTCGTAAATATAACCAGTATAACTATCGCAGCGACACCACACCTTGAAACCTCTTTTTATGGGTTTGAGTGGCATGTACTGCTTTAGCGAGGACCTTCCCTTGAAAACGATCATCGATTCGTCTATTGACTACAATGAAGAGTTATGTGCATTTTCTTGAAAAGCGCTGTTGAGGAGTGTCACCAATGGTCGAATTTTGTATAATTTGTCATATGCGGGACTAGACCTCGCAGGCTGCTTAGAATTGTCGTTCAGATGCAAACATCGTAAGATTTGTTTGAATCTTCTGTATGGCATTGTGGAAGCTATTTCGTCAACTCTAATGCCCGCCTTCCACTGCGAAAGGGTAATGAGCGGAAACTGAGCTGATGATCTGAGCGGACCGGAGTAAAAATAGTTGTACACTTCCACTAAGAAAGAGTTTCAGATTTTGCCTTCCACTGCCAGAGGGCTTTGCGGAGCGAGTGAGGTGGGAAATGAGCGGGGTCGGATGAGCGAGTTGTTGGCCTTCCATTGCCAGCGGCGCGGCGATGAGCGAGGAGGCGCAGAAATATCTCAGTGCCAGGCGATCCACAGAGGAAGCAAGTCGCGCGGTATATTTTGCGATAACGATGTCTGACGATTCCAGTGAAGAGGATTACGTAAATACTATAAATAAATGCTTGCTACTCTACCATTATAACGAAAAAAAGAAGCGTAACAAACCAAGATTCTGGATAAGCGACCATATTAGAGAGAGACCTATCAAGGGTGAATTGATGCGGATGTTCTACGATTTACAAGACGAATATTTCAAAAACTATTTTCGAGTCGATAGAAAACAGTTTGAAGAATTATTATCACTCATAAATGAAGATATTACAAAACAAGACACAAACTTTAGAAAAGCTGTTTCACCAAGAGAAAAACTTGCGATCACTCTAAGGTAAGAAATAAAAACCCCTATTTTTTATGACTTTATTAATAGAAAGAAACTTACAACTAGTACTATGTGTTGATATTCTTTTCTTTAATCAAACGTATCATTTTCTTAAATCAAAACAGTTTATTTTAAGGAAGTTGTTCATAACTCGTCGTCGGAGGCGATCGTGCAGATACTGATGATGTAGATGCGGTAGAGTAACCATAACCTGTGTTATAAGATTCCATTTCTTCTTCAGTGTCACACACAATTTGTAAAACCTTTTTCTTAATTTTATTTTGGAAATAAATTGGCATATTTTTGGCTGTTTGGGCCATACTTTCGAAAAATAAATCCATGGGATGTTTTTCTTGTTGTTTTTTTCTAATATTGTCTCTTTCTTCCTGACGTCTGTTATAATTTTCTTCTATATCTTTGATAATATCTATGATATCAACATCATTCTTTCTTTTTCGTGTTGTTTGTGTTTCTTGTGTACATTCTGGACCTTCATTGTTTGCCAATGGAATCAACATAATAGATTCTTCTACTTCTTGTGTCGACTGTTGAGTGCATAATTCACTGTCTTGGGTGGAATTTTGATCGATGATCTCTTGTGTGCATTGAGAGTTTGTTAAATTTGTGGAAACTTTTCTATTTTTCATAAATGGTAGCAAAAAATCTATGATTTGGGCATATTTCCAATTATTTATAGCTGGTGCTGCTTGGCCTGTTTTGCCACACTTTTGCCTTTTCAGGCTATCTCGGTGATTGTCTCGCAGTTTCTTCCACTCAGATTTTGCGGTCTTGACTAAAACAAATAAAATTTTGTTAGATAAAAATTGAGTAGGTATCTGCGTGCAAATTTGCCTTGTAGGCTTCAAAATATATATAAACCTTAATTTTGAAGAAAAAAAATTAAATACCTACGTCTTTTTTTTTCCTTATGACGGCAGAATACTTCTCAAGGTTCAACTTGAATTTTGTTTCAAGTTGAACCTTGAGAAGTATTAGCACCTATGATGTAGGTAGTCCTTCGAGGTTTTTGATTTTTAAATTAATATAGGTACTTTTTTCTTTTTCAGATATTTGGCAACGGGCGACTCATTTAGAAGTTTAGGTTACAATTATCGAATAAGCGAAATTACCATTTCAAGGGCAGTAAATGATACATGTACTGCTCTATGGGATAGATTGCAACCTCTGTTTATGAAAACACCAATGAGGAAAGATTGGGAAAAAATAGCAGAAGATTTTGAATTAAAGTGGCAATTTAAAAATTGCATCGGGGCCATTGACGGAAAACATGTTTCGATCAAATGTCTTCCTCATTCAGGAAGTTCTTATTTTAACTATAAAAAATTCTATTCCATCGTGTTATTAGCAGTTGTTGATGCGGACAAAAAATTCATAGTAATTGATGTTGGATCCATGGGCCGTTTTAGCGATGGCGGTATACTCAGCGATAGTCTATTTGGTAGGAAATTGTATAAAAATGAGTTAGATTTACCTATTGATCGACCTTTAGACGATAATGGGCCAAGTGTGCCTTATGTATTTATAGGAGATCAAGCTTTTGCACTACGTAAAAATTTACTTCGGCCATATCCGACACCAACTACCATTGAAAATCGAGCAAAAAGACATTTTAACTATCGTCTCTGTAGAGCACGCAATGTTGTTGAGAACGCCTTTGGCATATTGTCCAGTAGATGGCGAGCTTACCGTCGACCATTTGAGTGTAAACTTGAACTGGTTGACAAAATAATTCAAGCAACATGTATATTGCACAACTATTTGATGTCATCGCCATCTCCAACAACTTATGAAGACGAAAACAATATAAATATTTTTTTGTCGATAAATAATGACCGATTACGGGCCACAAGAGAGGCTTTTTATGTGAGGAATGTATTCTGTGATTTTTTTAATACTACTGGTGCACTCCCAGGCCTCAACGTTTGAAATGTAATAAATAATATTATTATTTACTTACTGTCTGTTATTCCGGGTATCCCGATATCCACAATCTTTTTCCATTTCATATCTTTTTTGTCAGCATGACGATAGTCTTTGTGGTTGGTGTCCCACAACAACGGGTACTGCCGCACTGATTCAATGAACAGCTCCATGCCGACACGTTGCGCGTTCTGAACTGACAGACGAAAGCGGGCAAGTAAAGGGGAAGGGGAGGCGACGGGGGGCGGAGGTGAGCTGAGTCCGTTCAAAACTCGCGTGCGACGCCATGACGCAGCGGACCCATTTTAACTCGCTCGATCCGTTCCGCTTTACTCGCTCGCAGTGGAAGCACTTGTATGAAATTTTGCGTTGCGAGTTGAACTGGATCCGTACGGAGTCCGTTGGAAATCCGCTCAACTCTGCGACCAATTTTGTGATTCTTTGTACTCTTTTGATCCGCTCAGTCCGCTCATTTACAGTGGAAGCACTTCTATGAAAAAAGCCGTTGCGAGTTAAACGGAGTCCGTACGGAGCCCGCTCCGCTCGCAGTGGAAGGCGGGCATAAAAGCGGGATCTGATGACCAGTAAAGTTCTAAAGATGGTAAAATATTGTAGCCGATTGTAATCATAAATATTGTAGCCGATTGTAATCATAAGTCCTAAGAAAGCCTTTAATTCTTTGGTATCAATTTCGGTCCATCCTACTACATTATTTTGATCAGCATATCGGTTAGTTTCTGAAACAATCAAATCAAAAACTTCTTGTGTAAAAAAAAATTCGAAGTGACGAAAAGGCCTCGTATTTGCTGGTAAAATGCGTGTTGGCATCATCGGGACACTATCAAAGATGTTGGGTTGTGGCCTGTCGTCAGTCCATGAACTTTTCTTCCACGCGTCCTCATCTTCGTCAGAAGCATTTGTTTCTGACTCTTCTTCAGACTCAGATGACTCGTTACAAATAGTTGCATCGCTATCTCCATGATCCAGACTTCCTCCACGTCCACTTTCCCATCCCGTCTCATGTCCACTTTCCCGTCCCATGCCACATCTATTTCCCCGTCTTCTTGCAGGTAATGTGGTTTGATCTCTACCAGGGTAGGTGCTACTAGGTAGGTCTGCATTCAACGTGGAAGGTTGAGGCGATAACGAAGCCCTTTCCATAGACCGCAAGCCTGGTTCATCTCTCGTTGTGGATGGTTCAGGCGATAACGAAGCCCTTTCCATAGACCGCAAGCCTGGTCCATCTCTCGACGTGGAGGGCTGAGGTGATAACGTAGCCCTTATTGTTTCAATTGACGATAGGTCAGGATTATCACTTGATGTGGAAAGCTGAGGCGAAGCCCTTATTGTATCAGTAGACCTCAGTCCTGGTTCATCTAAATCCTCTAACATCCGCTGTAGTTTCGTGTGGTTATAAAAAAACTCTTTCTTCATCCGATTCCGCATCATCTTCGGAATTGTCTGGATCTGATGGTAAACCGAACATATCCTCCAAAGCCGTCTCTATTTCATAATCTTTTAAAAAATGTTTCCTTCTTTCTTTTTTGCTCATTCTTAGTCTCTACAAATAAAAAAAAACAAGTATCAGCTTACTTACGGTTAAAACGCTACGTTTAGACGTTACGGTTAGAGGGAATATTCTTCCCACCAAGAAAAATCATCGAAAAACAACATGTATGCAAGATAAACCAAAAATATGTCTTATTTCTTAGATATTAGATGTATATGTAAATGAGCTAGAAGAACTTACCTTAGAGCAGCCCGTAAATTCGGAGATATAAACCGATTTCTCTCGCAAACGAAAAACACCCGTTTCCAATTTTCGATGCAACCGTTTCGAAAAAAATCGTATGCAATGACGGTGACAATATAAGAGAAAACCTTTCACCTGTCTAATTTAAATAGTGTTGCTATATCTAAAAAATTAATTTGATTGATAGGTTCGTTTATTTTTTATTTTTAAGTTGGTGGGAAAAATATTCCCTCTAACTGTAAAAGATTACTCACATAACGGCGAAAGAACAAAAATTAAGAAGGCAACAATTTTAGAAATAGGTCCCAACCCGGGTGGTCCCCGTGGGACGTCAGACCACCACCCTTCAGAGATGAATATTAATAATAAGAATACAAATATTAGAAATGAAAAACTATAAATCGTAATTCTAAATGTCAGAACTCTTCTGTCCCACGATCGTCAAACCGAGCTGGAGATTCTCATTCAGTGTGACCAGATTTGAATTGACATATCTACTGTAACATAGTGTAAAAACATACCAAAATCTACTAGACATAAGCTGGATTCTACTAAAAGTCTACTATACAATAACTGGGTTATCAATCGATTAAACATCAGGCATTTGGTCTCAATCACTTAGGTATATTACATCGGTGTTATTGTCAATGAAGCTTCATCACAATTACACAAATCAAACAAATACTTAAATTAAACTTCAGAGATTCATCACAATCCCACAAACCAAACAAACAAATCAAATACATTTTTCAGGGATTCGTCGGTCATTAACACTTATAAATCTTCATTTACATTATCATACAGATTTTTAGCTTCCATTAATTTCAGCATGCTTTTGTCTGGGACAAAATTTGCACAACCACCTTCAATTTGTCGTAGACCTTCTTTCTCATGCATGATTGCAGCTACATTTTTATTTTGAAAACGGTTCCTGTCACGAGTTTTAACTCTATTAATATCAGAAAATATTCTTTCTACTTTAGCGTTTGACACGGGCAGGATTGTCATCTGTTTTACAAATCGGGACAACTTTCCATACCTCGGTTTGTTATTCGAATCACACACATCTTGCCAACTTCGCTCCAAAACTTATCTACGTTAAATGTTGCAGTTGATGAACTTGAAGAAGACAACAAGTTAGAAACTGATTGGTCTACTTTCAATTCTCTATATTCATTGTCAACTACCTGTATTTTGTCAGTTGGTACCAAATTTGGGAACCGTTGGAGTACTCGTATCAAGCTTCGAAAGTCTTCATACACGGCTTGTTGATGATCAAGAAATTACAGATTTTGGTATAAGTCATCCTGAATAGGCATTCTTTTTTATAAATTGATTACTCAATTCAATCAAAAACGTTTGACACCTTTCATCAATTCAGCATTCATCAATTTTGGGTCTCATTGAAACATCATCTTTTATTGAATTTATTATCATAGCCACGTTTGAACCTATGTACATATTTTTTAGTGGTATAAAATGCATCCTAGCGTTTGGATCTATCGAACGAAGCGGGGTAGTTTTGACATAATTTATTTTCATATAGCAACTCGGAATTAGAGACATAATTTTTTGCAGATCGGTGTGAAGATTGTGTACAACTGTTTGTTCACTTTGGAATAAGATATTAAATTTATTGGTTATTGGCAATATGAAATCCAAAAAAATTATGTAAATCTTGGTCTCATTGCTATTTAGGTGGTCAAATAGGAGTTCACAAGTAGCATTTGCATTTCTTGCTCCTAAATACTCGCTTTGAAAAAAAATATGCTTCCCATTGCTCTACAATTCTGTGTATGCATTCATATAGGGAAAGCCACCTGATGTCATAATGCCGAGCATGTGGTGAGTCGGAGTGTCAACAAATTTTTGAAATTCTGCAAGTTCTCTCTGTCTTTGGCTGCTACGTGAAAAATAAGTATACACTTCTTTGACGAATAACTCTACAGTACGAGGCAGCTTCTTGCATGCATAACTAACTGAAAGATTTGTTGAGTGACACATACATTTGAAAAAGATGCAGTTCGGATTTACTTCCCTGAGTTTTGATACTACGCTATTCCTTTCTCCGAACATTACGTTCGTAGTATCGGCAGCAAACCCGATTAAATTGGTTAGATTTAGGTTTCGTTCCGTTAAGGCATTGTTTAAACTATCAAACAAATCTTGCGCAGTTTCTCCTTTCAGATCAATCATACACAAAAAATTTGTTTGTGGGCACTGAAATTTCTCTGAATAATATTTAGTTGCTACTGCAAGGACTTTAGTAGTGCTGACGTCAGTGCTCTCGTCTATAATTAAAGAAAATACTGGACTTATCAGAGTTTCAGATTCAGTTTCAACTTCTCGGTCTAAACATAAGTAGGCAATTGCAGCAGACTTAGTTCTCTTGCATGAAAACTTTTTGGCAATTTCAGAGTCATGAAATGCTTTTGAAATAACTTCGCTCACATGATCCATAACACGAAAGGGAATGTTATGTTCTACGAGGGCCGCAACGATACTTATTTCAGCTTTCTTTACTTCTTCAGCAACAGTTGTTTTTTTGAAAATCGTATCTATCTACAACAAGAAAGAAAGATTATAAGTTTTAATTTTAGTCCAATAGACGATATGCCTGCCGGGTAAAACAAAGGTACGACTTTAGTTTACCGCCAATCGATTGGGGGGGGGGGGGGGGGGGGGGTAGAAAATCTAATAATTGTGGAAATGGAAGTTCCTTTAAAAAAGAAGTCTTATGCTCAAAGGTATAGACCAGAATGGGAACAACAAGACGAGTTTAAAATGTGGTTAAAACCTGTTATGACTGATCCCACTACAGCCTTTTGCTCGTTTTGTCACAGTGAAATATTCGCAAAATTAAATGATTTAAAGAAACACGCCGATACAAAAAAACACAAACAAAAATGTGAAGCGATATCAAAAAATCAGCAAATATGTTTTACTCCAGCTCCTAAAGTGAACAAGTGTACCCAAAAAGCCGAAGGTAAGCTTGCCTTATATATAACGGAATACTTACCTTATATAGTATAATAATAATATATATAACAGTGCAATTTCTCAAATAGACCATCTGTCAGAATTGTGCAAAGATGTGTTCGCAGATTCAAAATGTGCTGACATAAAAATTCATAGGACGAATTGCACTCAGATTATCAACCAGGTTCTAGCACCACATTTCAGAGAAAACCTTGTCAAAGATATTGGCAGCCAAAAATATAGCCTTATTTTGGATGAATCTACAGACGTTAGTGTTACCAAATTCATGGGCGTAATTGTGAGATATTTCAGTGTGACACAAAATTCTGTTGTATCTGCTTTTCTGTCGCTGGAGCCTGTAGAGCGAGCTGATGCCAACGGCCTTGCCTCATCATTAGTAAATTGTGTACAATCACACAATTTATCGCTCCAAAATTTGGTTGGGATTGGGACGGATAACGCTGCAGTAATGACAGGGTGTCACAACAGCGTATACGAAATACTCAAGAGGCAGCACAATCTACCCAATTTAATCCTAATAAGATGCATCTGTCATTCCCTACAATTAGCCGTCAGTCACGCGTCACAGCACTCTATTCCACAACATATTGAATTTATGATAAGAGAAACCTATAAGTGGTTTTCAATCTCATCAAAGCGCCAGCATGAGTACAAGGAGCTATACAGCCGCATTAACTGCGGCGACGAACCTCTTAAAATTCTCAAAGTTTGTGATACTCGCTGGCTGTCTATAGAGCCCACTGTTGCCAGAATTTTGACTCAGTGGGAAGAGCTTAAGTTACATTTTTCACTTACTAAAGATAAATACCACACTGCAGATTTATTAAGTGGAATGTACAGAGACGAAGCTAATCGTTTACATTTCATATACCTGAAAAGTGTTCTAAATGATGTGCGAATGGGAATCAAGATCTTCGAAGGAGAGAACACAGATCCTGTTAAATTATTATTCTCATTGATGAATTTATTGCGATCAGTCTGTAACAGGATACTGATACCGAACTCCGCAACAACTGAAAAAGATTATTTGACCATTCAAATTGATAACCATCTAAGCCCAGTACCATAGTACACATTTATCCTCACTCCTACAGAACAATCCAGCTCTTCAGAAATTGATACTTTCTATTCTCAACTTAATACTGCTATAAATGAACATACCCACAAAAACATAATAGTCATGGGGTATTTTAACGCAAGAGTAGGAACGCGGAAGAAAGGAGAGGAGAATATAATGGGTTCCTAGAGCTATGGAAAAAGAACTAGAAATGGCGACAAATTAATCGAACTAGCTTATGAACACAACCTGAAAATCCTAAATACGGAGTATAAAAACCGCAGTAGGTGGACTTGGGTATCACCAAATGGATTATACAAAAATGAGATAGACTACATCCTGTCAAACAGAAGGAGACTTTTCGAAGATTGCAGGAACGTCAAAAACATCAATTTTAACACTAACCACAGAATGATAAGAGCAAACTCAGTTTTAAGAAAAGAGAAGAAACTCAGGCCATTCCAAAAACGATCACATACCAAAGGCGGAAACGTTCAAACGGTCGGCAATCTTAAATCCCAACTCCAAAACCTAAAGGAAACTACAAAAACAATTAACCTGCAAGATTATTACAACAAGTTCAGCGAAGCATTAAATAATGCTGCCAAAGTAAACATAAAAGTCAAGGGGAATAAGCACAAGAGTTCGGACGCATTACAAAATCTTTTGGAAAGAAGAGCGAAGCTAATAAGCGTCAGAGAAAAGACAAAGTCTATTAGAACAGAGATATCTGATCTAAGCAAACAAATAAAAATAACTATGAGGAAAGACCTACGAGGTCACAGACTAAAAACGTTCGAACACCATATAGCTAAGACTGGAGGCATTAAAAAAAGCCTCAAAACTGCTATCTGACGGAAAGGAATGGATACCAAATATACAAAATAAAACCGGAAAATGCGAAACCAAACGACCGAATATCCTCGCCACAGCAACCGAATTTTACCGTGATCTTTATACGGCAAAAACTACCTGTCCAGAAACCGATTTGATAGGAGACGACAGTGTACCTCCAATTCTACCAAGAGAGGTGGAAAGAGCTATCGAAACACAAAAGAAGGACAAAGCCCACAAAAAGTCAAAGTCCCAAAGTCCTGACAATATCACTAACGAATTTCTAATAATGACTAAGGAAATAATCGTACCAAGTCTCACAAAGTTATTTAACGACGTCATATGTAGTGAATATATCCCTAAAGAATGGCTAACGTCTACAATTATTCTTTTACACAACAAAGGTGACAAGAGCGACATAGGAAATTCTAGACCGATTAGCTTAATGTCCAATATTTACAAAATCTTTGCCAAAATTATCCTTAACCGCATAACAAGAAAGTTAGATGAGAATCAACCAAGAGAGCAAGCAGGCTTTAGAAGTGGATACTCGACACTCGACCACATTCATGTTGTTAAACAAATCATAGAGAACACCAAAGAATATAACATACCTCTATACTGCTGCTTTGTGGACTACAGCAAAGCTTTTGATTCGCTGGAACACGAGAAAATATGGCAAGCCCTCAAAAATCAGGGAATCGAAAGGAAATAATAAGAATAATTAAAAACATCTACCGATACAGCCTTGCAAAAGTAAAACTGGAAAAGGAGGGGAAAGAAATAAAAATTGGTAGAGGAGTGCGACAAGGGGATCCCTTGTCGCCTAAGCTGTTCTCGGCATTCCTCGAGGAAATATTTCGCTCTTTAGACTGGGATGATTATGGACTTAATATAAACGGAGAAAAACTTTCACATTTGAGATTTGCGGACGACATCATAATCATGGCCAGTACTCCAACTGAATTGGCAAAAATGCTTCAAGACCTTGACAATCAAAGCCGCAAAACAGGGTTAGAAATGAATGCTCTCAAAACGAAAGCCATGACCAATAGCAACATGGAACCAATAATACTCAATGGAAGTACAATTGAGTATGTCCAAGATTACACATATCTCGGCCAAATTATTTCACCTACTGATCTAACTTCAAAAGAAATCGATACAAGAATAGGAAATGCTTGGAAGAGATATTGGACGTTTAAAGAAATTATGAAAAACAATCAAATGAGTGTGAGCATTAAAAGGAAATTGTATAACACATGCATACTCCCTGTACTTACATACGGTTGCCAAACATGGGCCCTCACAAAAGCGCACATTAAAAAGTTAGAAGTCTGCCAGAGGTCAATGGAGAGAAGTATGCTAAACATAAAGAAATCGGATAGAATAAGGAACACCCATGTTAGGAAAAAGACAAAAATTGGCAATGTCACGTATACAACAAGGAAAAACAAATGGCGATGGACAGGGCATACTTTGCGGGGAGCAAAAAAATGGAGTAAACGAATAATTAACTGGCACCCCAGGAATGGAAAGCGCAAGGTCGGGAGACAGATGAAACTGTAGTGACCTACATCACATTCAGTCCATGTGCCGTGTGAACGGGCCGGCGAGCTGCCGCGTACTGAGGCGCGCGCCGCGCGCGCTCCAAGGCGACGATGTGCCGGCGCAGAGCTCCATAGACGACTGAGGCCTGCGCTTGTAGATTTCTTTATTTATGTGATAGGACATATCGTCGCGACGCGACTCTGTCATTATTGCTTAGCGACATATTTTATACTCCTTATCAAAGTGCTATTCGAAGTAGTAAATTTTGTACTTAAGTAAGTTAGTTATCGAATAAAGTTCATGTTATTCGTGATCACTGTTTTATTTATAGAATTAATACTACCGTCGTTAGGAACTAACTGTAATCGCGCTTCTAGGTTCTACTGTAATCACGAACCTAGATGCTGCAAATCCAACTGTAATCTTACTGTAATCACACTGTAATCACACTGTAATCACACTGTAATCAAACCAGCTCAGGGTAGGCAAGGACGGCTAAAGTGGTGACCACGACGTGATCATTCGTGAAAAATGGCTGAAGAAAATCCAAATATTATTGGAAAAGGAATGGAGATGATTGGCATTCGGTCCCGTATTCCACAATTCTGGCGCGACAAGCCCAGACTATGGTTTGCGCAATTCGAAACAATGATAGCGAGTCAAAAACTAGGCGACGAAAATAAATTTGGTCTGGTCGTCGCTCAGCTCGAGAAAGTTGATGTGGAACAGATTAGCGATATCATTTTGGCGCCTCCAAATACTGGAAGATACGACTTGGTCAAACAACGTTTATTGTCTGTTTACGAAGAGTCTGAAGAAATACAGTTAAGGAAACTTTTAAACGAAGTAGACCTGGGCGAACAGCGTCCTTCGCAGTTGTTACGTCGCATGAGGGATTTAGCGCGTAGCAAAATGCCCGACGCAACCTTACGTATGTTATGGATGGGACATTTACCCCAATCAACGAGGGCAGTTTTATCTGTCAGCGAGGAATCAAAACTGGATGCTTTGGCAGCCATGGCAGACAAAATGCACGAGCAGACACGGGAAGTACATAGTCTATGCTCCTGCCAAAGTAATGCATCCACTTCACAGCACCCATCCCCAGTGGGCGATGCACCTCCTAATCATGACGTCATAGGCATGATTGAAGCCTTGACTAAAGAGGTCGCGGCACTAAGGGCAGACACAAACAACAATCACCGGCAGCCATATCGCGGTAGAAACGGATCACGATCGAACTCGGCTACGAGGCGCAATGAGACAACTGAATCAAGCGGGTTGTGCTATTTCCATCGCAAATTCGGTCGCGCTGCATATAGATGTCGAAGCCCGTGCAATTTTCACGCCCAACGGAATAATAACTACGACAGACAGGGAAACTAGAGCCGACTGAAGCTATGGCGGGAGCCGAAGTCGACGAATTGTCCGCATACCGCCTATTCATCAAAGAAAATAATTCGGGATTACACTTCCTAGTAGACACAGGAGCCAACGTTTCGGTTTTGCCAGCTCGACCCCAAGATAAGCAAAACCGGACACCAGATAACTACCTGTTCGCCGCAAACAAGACGCCAATACCAACCTATGGAGAGCGTACCATATCACTCAACTTAGGATTGAGGAGACCTTACTACTGGAAGTTCGTGATTGCAGCGGTTAGCCGACCAATAATAGGAGCTGATTTTCTGCATCATCATGCGCTACTGGTTGATTTGCGCGGCAGAAGAATTATCGACAAAGAAACGAATATGAATGTACGAGGGTATCTAACGCCATTATCGGAAGGCAGTATTCGCACTATTGATGACAGCATACCTTACCACGATCTGCTAGCAAAGTACCCAGACATAACAAGACCAACATTGTCAAAGAATTCAAAAAGCGAAGTGGAGCATCACATAGAAACAACAGGAGCACCCGTGTATGCAAAAGCACGACCCCTTCCCCCGCACAAATACAAGGCTGCAAAGGAGGAATTTCAAGAAATGCTGAACCAGGGCATTTGTCGGCCGTCAAATAGTCCTTGGGCAAGTCCTCTACATATGGTACAAAAGAAAGATGGAACATATCGAGCCTGTGGTGATTATCGCCGCTTGAATGCTATCACTGTGCCGGACCGATATCCGATACCACGATTGCACGATTTCACATACAACCTGCAAGGGAAGAATTTTTTTTCAAAAATTGATCTGAAGAAGGCGTACTATTTAGTCAAAAACCGTGAAGAAGACATCAAGAAAACCGCCGTGATAACGCCATTCGGATTATTTGAATTTACACGAATGTGTTTTGGTTTGAGAAATGCGGGCCAGTCATTTCAACGCCACATTGACAATGTTTTGAGAGGCCTTCCTGTTTTCAGTTTTGTTGACGACGTTTTAGTGGCCTCTGAAGATAAAGAAAGCCACAGAAAAGAATTAGAAGAAGTGTTCAGAAGATTCAACGATAATGGTCTACAAATTAATGTAGCGAAGTGCGTTTTTGGCCAGGAAAAGTTAGACTATCTGGGTTTTGCCATTTCAAAAGAAGGAATTACTCCTACCGACGAAAAAGTAAAGGCGATAAAGTCATACCCTTTACCAGAAACCATCAATGATCTCCGAAGATTCCTAGGAATGATAAATTTCTACAGAGGAAGCATTCCCTATGCGGCGGAGAGCCAAAGGAAACTAAATGAGTTTCTCCACGATGCAAAGAAAAACGATAGAAGGAAGATACTTTGGGACAAAGACTCAATTAGAGCATTCGAACGATGCAAGCAAGATATTATGAACGCAGCACGCCTTGCCCACCCATCAATAGATGCGCCGTATGCATTGATGACAGATGCGTCAGAAAATTGCGCAGGAGCTGCGCTACAGCAACACATTTCAGGAAAATTGAAGCCACTTGGTTTTTTCTCGAAGAAATTCAACGACGCGCAAAGGAAATACAGCACATACGATCGGGAACTTTTGTCAATATACCTGGCTGTTCGTCATTTTCGGCGTATGTTTGAAGGACGAGAATTAATCATATACACCGACCACAAGCCGCTCCTCAACGCATTGACCACAGACAGCAAAAACGAGACTCCATTGAGGACGAGATACTTGGAATTCATCAGTCAATTCACTTCGGACATACGACATGTCTCAGGGAAACACAATAGCGTGGCCGATGCGCTGTCAAGAATCAACATTGAAATGATAGCATGCCCATCGCCGATTGACTATAATTCTCTAGCCAAGAGCCAACGCAACAACAAAGAGCTAGTTCAGCTGAAAAAAGAGCAGAAGCATGATTTAAGGGACATTGTCATTTCAGGTACCTCGGCGAAAGTAACTTGTGAAATGTCCACGGGGAAAGCTCGTCCATGCCTGACCGAAGATTTCAGAAAGCCTGCACACCAAGCGACCCACGACTTAAGTCATCCGGGCATAAGAGCCACCAGAAAACTGATCACTTCTCGTTATTTCTGGCCATCGATGAACAGCGACGCCAACAATTGGACCAGAGCATGCGTGCACTGTCAACGCAGTAAAATTCAAAGACATACACAAACACCAATAGGAGCATTCGAAGAAGCTGAACGCCTGTCTCACCTTCACGTGGACATTGTTGGACCATTACCAACGTCAGTACAAGGTCATCGATATCTATTGACCATGATCGACCGTGCAACTAAATGGCCAGAAGCTTACCCGATAACAGAAATTACAGCAGAGAAAGTAGCAGAAACGCTGTATAATGGATGGATTTCAAGATTTGGAACCCCAGCAAGAATTTCGACAGATCGAGGAACGCAATTTGAGTCGGATTTATTCAAAAATCTAATGCAACGGATGGGAATTGACCGCTGTCGCACAACTTCATATCATCCAGTCTCAAACGGGATGATTGAACGATGGCACAGATCATTGAAGGCCTCACTAACAGCCAGATTGAGCTCCTCGTCCTGGGTCCACGAATTGCCTACTGTTTTGCTTGGGTTACGCACAGCTGTGAAGGAAGACATAGGCGCTAGTGCAGCCGAGCTATTATATGGCCAAACATTACGGCTTCCTGGGGAGTTTCATGGCGAGCCCGTAAAACAGTGCAGCACACCATCGTTTTTTTCGCACCAGTTAACCGAAGCCTTTAAGAAGTCTCAAGCTCAAAGAAAAGCAATTAACTCACACGCCACCTTCATTCACCCGGAGCTACCAAATTGCACGCACGTATTCGTCCGACACGACGCCTACAGACGACCATTAACACCCGCCTACGACGGCCCATTTCGCGTGCTCGGCCGCAGTGAAAAATTCTATAAAGTACAACTACCTAAAAGAAGCGACAACATTTCGATCGACAGATTGAAACCAGCATTCTATATTAATGAAGAGCCAGAAGTGGGTACACAGAATGCCAACTACGTGACCAGATCAGGACGAGTATCAAGACCTCCCGTGCGCTTTGCTTTTTAGCGCGGGGGAGAATGATGTAGTGACCTACATCACATTCAGTCCATGTGCCGTGTGAACGGGCCGGCGAGCTGCCGCGTACTGAGGCGCGCGCCGCGCGCGCTCCAAGGCGACGATGTGCCGGCGCAGAGCTCCATAGACGACTGAGGCCTGCGCTTGTAGATTTCTTTATTTATGTGATAGGACATATCGTCGCGACGCGACTCTGTCATTATTGCTTAGCGACATATTTTATACTCCTTATCAAAGTGCTATTCGAAGTAGTAAATTTTGTACTTAAGTAAGTTAGTTATCGAATAAAGTTCATGTTATTCGTGATCACTGTTTTATTTATAGAATTAATACTACCGTCGTTAGGAACTAACTGTAATCGCGCTTCTAGGTTCTACTGTAATCACGAACCTAGATGCTGCAAATCCAACTGTAATCTTACTGTAATCACACTGTAATCACACTGTAATCAAACCAGCTCAGGGTAGGCAAGGACGGCTAAAAAACGATGGGAAGACGACAACCTAAACCTAGAGTGCCGCCGGCAGCGGGGCAGGGCTCAAGCTGCCGGTGGTTAGGGCTGCAGAGTGAGGAACCTCCTGACAATGCGCGCCGTGTCAAGTACCACTGCCTTTTGCATCTGGCCCTTGACCCAACCGTCTAGCGAGAGCCTCTTGAGGTATTGGTCGAGGCTCTTCGCTATGAGACCGTTTGCCGAACCGACTATCGGGACAATGATCGTCGAGTCAACATCCCACATGGCGGTTATCTCGAAGGCCAAGTCAAGGTACTTGCTGAGTTTGTCCTTCTCGGCCTTTACGAGATTCTCGTCATGTGGGATGGTGACGTCAACGAGCAATGCCCGGCGCTGGGACCGATCCACCATCACGATATCAGGCTTATTGGCAACAATAGTCCTGTCCGTGATGATGGAGCGGTCCCAGTAGAGCAAAGCACGACCATTTTCGAGAACTGGAGCTGGTGCGTACTTGTAGTACGGCACCTCTGACTCGACAAGGCCGTATTGAAGAGCAAGTTGCTGGTGGGATGATCCTGGCCACTTGGTTGTTATTATTATTATAAGCCCAGTACCTCATCTCGGATACATGTTTGAGTCCCACGTTGCTAAAACCAATTTACCATCCCAAACAGTTGCAACAGTTAGAAAAAGTTGTATTGATTTTACCGTGCGCTTGGCAAAAGAAATTCAAAACCGCTTACCCAGCAATTACATGGCCTTACAAAAAATGACACAAATATCTGTAGAAAATACTTTAAAACAGTTAAAAGATAACTCAATCGCTGAACTCGCTGTGGAATTAGGTTATGAGGAGGACAAAATTGAAAACATTTTAAAACAATGGCACAGTATTCACTTTGTGAAATGGGACACCATGACTACTGATACTGTACAATTTTGGGCTCATGTATTAAAATACAAGGACGCTGCAGGTTTTAATACGTACAAAGACATAGCAGACTTAGCCATCACTGTTCTGTCGTTGCCCCATTCCAACGCAGAAGTGGAACGAATGTTCAGTCAAATGAATATTATAAAAAACAAACTGAGGAACAGGCTGGCTTCAACCACTTTAAACTCCATACTGCTTATAAGGAACCAGTTAAAGATTTTAAAACGCAATTGCCATACCTATGTCTTGCCAGATTATGTCCTGACCAAAATCACAAAAACTGTTAAAAAACCAAGTACTTCTACAGTGGAACCATCAACTTCTGCTGCTTCAGCGCCATTAGAAGTTGTCGAAGTCGAACATGACGCAATGGATAACGAAATTTTTGCTTGTTTAAACCTATAGAGATTTGATTATTATGATTAAATACTTGATTATTTAAATTTGCTTTTATTTACACCACATTTTGTTACCATGGAATATTTTGAAATATTTAGCGACTTCTAGCGGATTTTTTATTAGTTTTTTTTTCAATATCTAGGGACTATTGCATCGAGGTCTAGGGACTTTTGTTTTCCTAAACGGCAACACTGGCCACAAGCCTAGGTGGAGTCGGGGTGCTCTGATTCGGATCTGTCACCCATTTCGAACCTAACCAACTCGAGTCGGGGTGCTCTGATTCGGATCTGTCACCCATTTCGAACCTAACCAACTCGAGTCGGGGTGCTCTGTGTTTTGTTTATGTACAGCAGAAGTGTATGAGGGTTGTTATAAATATATACTAAAAGTAAACAATTAAGTATATAATAAATCTTTAATCAATTTTATATACATAGTTTACAGCTTTAATTAATTCTGCAAAAGGGTCCTTAAACTGAATTCTGAGTTGCCTCCTCCAGCAATATTCTATGATCCAATCACCAAAGTTTCCTTTATACTGGTCCTTGTTGAACATCACCTTCAAGTATCGCCAGTGACTCTCAATTCTTTGAGTGTGTGTCCCATCTGGTGCTACAAATCTATTTTCCGGGTCACTGTGGTAGACTTTTTTATGTATGTATCCATACTGAGGAAGGCAGTCGTAGGCTCTCCAGAAGTCTGTGTGTATTTCACTGCCTTCCTCAACATGTTTTTGGATTAATGGCACCAATATTTCTGCTGATCTCTCATTATCAGGACACACCTCTAAATGCAGATCGTCGCTCCCATCTTCTATCATGCCCAAAACCCAGTGGCCCTCAATATGTCTTCCTCTATTATACTTTCTTTTTCCAAACTTCGATTCGTCAATTTTTCCTGGGCCACCTATTTTGCTATGGGCTTCCAAATGTTCCAATTGGTATACAACAATTGTCTCCCTGCAATATGAATACCAATCTGCTATTGTCCCTGTAGAAATCACCGGCTGGCCATCTCGGGCTGTCTCCCTTTGTACTTGAAGGTACGTATAACTATGACTGAACATATACATAATTTGGAACACTATGTTTATGCCAAGGTGGGCTTTCTCAAACCAGGTTCCACTGGCGCGGCTCACAGACTTGTTGCGGCAATTACTTTTTGTGCATCTAAATATGCCCAACTGGCCTGCATTGCCCGTAGTGCGGAGTGCCATTGGTCGTCTGTGATAACTGCAAATTTTTGTTGTTGGTATCAGCCCTTCCTGTTCAGCAAATCGGGCACACTGCTCGTCTGTGCCCAGTGTGGCGAGCAACTTGTGCATGTTCCACTGGGACCTATTAGAATAAATATTAAGTTATTAAAACAAACATTATGGCTCATTAACTGAATCTTGCCGAGTACATATTTTTTTACCAACCTTATCTCATCCACGTGGTATGCGACTCGTCGGCCAGAAGATCCAGAAGCACACGGCTCTCCACCACCACCTTCCTCAGAAAGTGCTGGCGCAGCAGGAACGGTCGAAGTGTCGAACGAGTGCACAAGTGGCTCACTAGAATCCAACACTTGCACACACGAAGGTACGGGCACAAGCGGCTCACTAGAGTCAAACACTTGCACACGCGGAGACACGGGCACAAGCGGCTCACTAGAGTCCATCACTTGCACTACACTCGATTCTTCGGACGAAGTCATTGCGGAATGCGAGGCACGGGGCTTCGAAGACGCCATGGTAGTCACACGTTGATAACACAGGCAGGAGTACGGTAAACGCTCTCAACTGCAAGGCAAACAAACGATGACTGACGTTGAAGTGACGACAGACAGCTCACAAAATGGCGTCATTTACGTTTCATTTCACAAGTTGACAGAAATCAGAATAACTTTGTCCGCTTAATATTGTATCTGTATAAATAAAATAAACTTAAAGAAAACCTTTTTTAATGTAAATAATGGAGTTTTAGTGTATAAACATCTAAAATTAACCAAAATAGTAGCTTATTTTAACTTTTTACGATTTACGACATTTGCTCAGTTTGGTAGAGAGTAAAACGAAACGTTAAAGTGGTACAAAACTGTCAAAACTTGTGGTGATTTTCGCAATTTTAAAATAATTATTTTACAAAAAGTATTTGTTTCCGCAACTTGAAACTTTGCAAAAAGCATTCATATAATAAGACCTTTCTGTAAAAAAAAACTAACGTCCAATTCGATTGGCGGTAAACCGAAGTTAAGCCAATGTCGCAATTACAGGCTTTACAGTGTGCATTTGCTTCATTATTTTTTGATTTATTTAATTTAACCATTGCTTGAATAAGGGATCTTGCTCCCACTCCACCCGATACCCTTGAATATATTTTCGTTTCATGACGCAGACAAAACACAACAAAACGAGTGACGGTGACGTTATGATAATAAATGAACAACGGCTAAGCCAGTGTTGCCAGATGTTTTTGACGAGCGATCGTACGCTGGTATGGAAAAAAATCGTATTTCTTAGGGAGAGGTGAATAAAAAAAACGTACAGATGTTTAGGTAAGAAAGTTTATTACTAAAATTAGCTACATCTTATACAAATTTTTACTGGTTATCAAATTGAGCGTTTCAGGTGCTGGTTCATAATTTTCACAGCACCCGAAACGCTTAACACGCTGTTTTGATAGTAAAAGACCATTTAAAGTTCCGCTATTGAATTTGTTGCGGCTCTTTGTTTTTATTAAATTGACTGAGCTAAAACAGCGCTCACAATCCGCATTTGAATGTGGTAAACACAGCAATTCAATAGCAAACTGTGCAATATTTTTAAAATCATTAAAATTTGCTATCTGTCCCCAAAACACATCTGGTGGTAGGGTCATATCAAGATTTTCTTTCATGAGACTGGGCAAATGTCTCCATTCGTCGTCCACTTTTTGCATCAAATCTTCATCAACTATCCGAGGCACCACTTTCATTAAGGGCTACAAAGTCCCGAATTCGTTTCTGTATCCATCTGACAAGGCATTAACTGGATGTAAAACTGACAATTTAGACAAAACTGGATCATCAAAGTTGTACCTCTTTTTTATTTCTCTAGCGCTTGTGACCAAAAATGCGCGGCAACGGGTATAGAATTCTATGCATTTATCAGGCTTGTTTGTGAATTCTTCACTAGTGATGTCAGTCATTACTTGGATACCCATGTACATTTGCTGGTCATCCAAATATTTTTCTTCACAATTGATATCAACAAGTGACAGTTCTGTTCTATTTACGTATTCTCTTTCCATGAAGCACAGCAGTATGTCGCGATACATTTCTCTTATTTTATCATTAAGGCTGATTATAACTGCACTATCAGATTGAAATAATTTATTAAATGTCGTAAATTTTGGCAGGATCTAAGCAAGAAACTTGAAGTACAACTTTATAAAATTATCGTGCAGGTTGTGAAATATTATTTCAGTTGATATCAATTTTTCTTCCAACCATACATTGTTGAAAAATAATTTTAGGGCATCCCACTGCTCTAAAATGCGTTCTACAACTGCAATAACGCCGTGTCCTACGTGGACGACTCAACGCGAACGCGATTGCCAAACGATCCGATGCGAATTTAATGCGGTGCGGAGCGATGCGGCTACTCTGTCCTGTCTGCGCGCGAACCGTCCCCTCCGCCGCCGTTCAGTTCAGTTAGCATTAAACATTTGTCATGGACGGACGGAAGCTAATGTTGTTGGAAAATTCATATCTTAAATATGAGATATTGAAGAAGTGTATAAAGCAGAGAAGTGGAACTAATACTGTGTACTTAGAAAGGCATACTCATGGGGAATTTCATAATTTGTACCAGGATTTACGTACTCAACCCCTGTTGTTCAAGGAATATTGTCGAATGTTACCTACAACGTTTGACTATATTGTACAAGCCATTAAACCTGTTCTGCAATTTACTACAACAAATTTTTCAGGAACCTATTTCTGTAGAAGAACGACTTATGGTGACTTTGAGGTAAGAAAACTATGAAATAATTAACTATGAAATAAATGTTAGAGATTACATATAATATTAATTAAGTTTAATTAGTAAGTATGTACATAATTGCAATACTTTCACAAAGATGTGTAATAGCCATGTTGTTGAGCATTGGATTGTGGTGGGTTTAACTTTGACAGCTCCATTAGAAGAAGCTCCTGCATCTGCGTTCTAAATTGTAATTTGTTGAGTGATGGCAACTGTTTCATGTAAGGTAATATTGATTTGAACCAAAGAAGGTCGTCGTCAGTATTATCTGGTTGATCTTCGCGAAGAATTTTCATTTTTTCTCTCTCAATATCGAGAAATGCTTCGAGACTTATATCTTTTCTTTTGCGTGTTTGCCTTGTGATAGCTGGCAACGAGGACGAAGGGGAAGGCACCGGCAACGAGGATGAAGGCGAAGGACCTGGCAACGAGGGCGAAGGTGGACGATCTTGTCGAAGGCTGTTATCTATGGACATGTTCTGTGGTATTTGTTCTAAAATAGACGCAGATTCAAGGAGCTGGGTGTTGTCATTGTCAGATGCGTTCATGTTGAATATCTCTTCCGGACTAGCCGCGTCTGAATACACTGACAGATCTACAGAATTGCTTTCGGAGTCTTTTGATATAATATTCCCTTCTGCTTGTCGGGGTTTCAGAACTACGTTTAAAAAAGACATGGCCTCAAAATGTGGCCATGTGCCTGTATACTTCGGCTCATTATCGGCGTCAGTCCCAGAACGTGGCTTAGGTTTTTTTTTTATTCTTTACTAAACGTGTCTCTCAAATTTTTCCATTTTTTCTTAGTCATTTCACCTGAAAAAAGAAAAGGAATTATAACTTAATATTTTGCATTATTTCAGGTATTTGGCCACAGGTATACAATTTCGGCAACTCGCTTTCTCGTTCAGAATTTCAAAATCTGCTATTTCTACAATCGTACCACAAGTTTGCAAAGCTATATGGACTCAATTAGTTAGGAAACACATGCCCGAACCTTCAGAAGATAGCTTTAAAAACATAGCGCAATGTTTTTGGGACAGATGGCAGTTTCCTAATTGCATTGGATGTATTGACGGAAAGCACATTCGCATAAAAAAAACAAAAAAGAGTGGTTCCATGTATTATAATTACAAATCCTTTTTTTCGATTGGGTTGTTAGCAGTCACTGACGCAAATTATAAGTTTGTAATGATAAATGTGGGTTCCTATGGAAAAGACAACGATGCCGGTGTTTTTGAGGAATGCCCCTTTCGAAGAGCAATAGAACAAGGAAGACTAAAAATACCTAAAGAACAAGTATTACCGGGCTCTAATATCATAGCTCCGTATGTGCTCCTTGGAGATGCGGCGTTTCCTCTAAAGAAATACCTATTGCGACCTTTTCCAGAAAAGTCAACGGTTAAAGGGGACGCCAAAGATAATTAATTAATTGATTAATTGGTTGATTAATTATCGCTTATCTCGAGCCAGAATGGTGGTGGAATGTTCTTTTGGTTCAATAACTTCTAAATTCAGAATTCTACACAAATCTATCGAAACGAATGTTACAAATGCAGTTCATATCGTCAAAGCCATATGTTTACTACACAATATTATAAGGGATCTTGAATCAATAAATGAGAATGACTTAATGTCTTTCCGAAAAACATATCAACATATGTCACTAACACAAAGACATAATTCTCAAAGAAGATACAATGCTACATCACGAGCAGCCGCACAGGCAAGAGAAAACTTTAAACTGTATTTTGAGCAACATCCTTTGCCAAGAATGTAATAATAATAAAGAAATATGTTGTACTTACTTGTAGTCCCAATTATTTAGCCACAGCCTCCCATTCGCGGTGCGATAATAACCGGTTGTGATAACTTTTATTCCTTTTGTCCCATAATGTAGGATGTTCTTGGATAGCATTAATAAGAAGTTCTACTTCCGACATTACAATTTTTGCTTGAAAAAAATATGGCCGACGCGTCCACTTCGCGCGAAAATATCAAGCCAATTGATCGCGTTCGCTTCATTTCGCGCCGCTCCGCACCGCACCCCACGTGCGTTTGGTCACGTAGGCCACTTCAATAGGTTTCGTATGTTTGTTGTTTTCGCGCCGCGCCGCGCCGCTTCGCGTTCGCGTCTAGATCGCTCACGCAGGACGTCGCGTAAGCGAGAGCCATCTCGTTTGAGTTGGGTGTAGAATTTTATGTGGCTGTGGCTCTTCAAGTCTAGAAATAATTGAAGTTCTTTCATTTGACATTGCCTCTTGGTCTTGGCACTGGACTTGAAATGACCATATATTTCTCGTGCCAAGCCTTCACATCTTCGAGGTAGCTCTTTGCAACCTTCTGAGGCACAAAGATGAGCGGAGTGACAAACACATTTCAAAATAAATATGCCAGGGAAATTTTCTTTTAGCCTGCTGGCCACACTGTTGTGTTCACCCATCATGACGTTGCAACCATCAGCAGCAAATCCAATCATATTATTGAGAGGGATGTTATGCTCTAAAAACGACTGTATTAAAATTTGATACAAATTCTCAGCTGTTCACCTTGGTTTGTCATGTCAGGATTTTCAGAATCGAATAATTTGCATAGTTCCCACAGCTTACTTACGACTTTTTTTCCACTTTATCATAATATCTCACCACAATACAGGAAACCTTTTGGGTGCTGATATCTATAGACTCATCCGGTATAGTGCAAAATTTTTGGGCACGTAAGATTTTTTTTTTTTTTCTGTTTTTCCAATAACTGCAGTAGTTATGGCAGTAGCTTTCGTTCTTTTTAAATTTATTTGTTTGTCAACTCCATAATCTTTGAGTATTCCGTTTATAATACTGGTCAAATGATCAACTGAGTTGAACGATTTGTTATGTTCGGCAAGGAATCCAGTAAGCTTTATTTCCGCTCTATTTTCAAGCTTATTTTTATTTTCAGATTGAGAGCTAACAAAGTTAGACATTAAATTCCGTTGTTTGGATGTAGCCTGAGAATCACTTAGAGCTTTAATATGTTTTTTACGAGTAGAATGACACTTTAACACAGTGATTTCGGCTGTCAGTTCACAGTCACACACAATACATTTTGCTTTGTACTCATTTTTACTAGGTTTCAACCAGTTTTTGTATGCATCAAGTTTTTCCCACTCAGAACGATACTTTTGGGCTCTATGTTTATCTTTTTGCTCCTTTGAAAGCTCATTTCGCCTAGCTAACATCTTCTTAGATGTACTGGGATGCTGATTCGGATGCTTCGGATGATGATTCGTCTCCGTCCATTTTATAGATGGAAAAATGAACAATCACACGTTTTTCTTGGCTTGAATCAACCGCAACCAGTGAATATATAATTATAAGTACCTAGTTATACAAATAAGCAATGGTTCTAAATTGCACATACCGTAAAATATCCCTGTCTTCAAACTAGCTTAGGATTCAGAAATCGGTTGGATAACATCTGAACTGTTGAATGAACTTCCGCGATAATAAAAGGGTAATCCCCGACTAGTGATGGGAGTACTCGGTGTATAGTGATGGGCCAATAACATTTGTTTGGCGGCTTTTTGGTTTGTTCCACAAGGTTAGATTGATTGATTTGACATCATGCATGACTGACATGGAACAATGACATTGACAGACAATAACAATTACAAGACATTGACAGCTGACTTTTCTACCACTGTTCGAAAACATGCATAGAATCGGTCATTCAAAATCTTTAAAAAATCGTACAAATCGTGTACGATTTCGATGATTCGATCGTACATTGCTATAACGGGCTAAAAATCGTATGAATACGATTTAAATCGTACATCTGGCAACGCTGGGCTAAGCTCTAAATAAGTGTTCTTTGTGTACGTGTGTTTAGAAAGAGAGACTCACAGAGAAACGCGTGAATGGGAAATTCCCGTCTATGAATAGAACTAAGGATAGGGTTGCCACCTTCTTTACAAAAAAAACTTCCAATATACAAAAAACTAAATTCTACCAAAATATACTGAAATATTTTTCCCTTCCTCAAAATCTACCAAAGAAGTAGATATCTACTAAATTTGGACACACTGATTCTATTCTATTGTAACAATTGTTTAGTTTTTTAGGAGCGTTTACCAAATTTGTATTAGAGATAAGTAAAAGAATATGATACAGTTGGTTATTGCGTAATTATATTTTTTAAATGCCATACGTGATCGATCAATGATTGATTGAATACGAAACTTCGCCTAATTAATAGTGAGAAGATGACTGTTATTAAAAAGTGTGATTAATAGAAAAGTTCTATGTAGAATTAAGAGACTTTGTTATACTTCTTTGCTATAATAAATATATTTTTAGTTTAAAGTTGTAGTTTATTATCATTTTAAATCATTAGTCGAAAAGAACTATATGTTGTAGTAATATGATGTTGAATTTTCAAACGCTTCTCCTGAAAACTTATATCATTTGCACAAGTGACGTTATTGCATCCTATGTGCTTATGTTTAGTTCAATTTCCAGGTACACTGAAGGAAGCTTTAGCTATGGAAAAACAAAAACAGCATTCTACAACCTCAGAAAGTGAAAAATTAGGCAAGGGAGAGAAATGAATGACCTTTTACTGTGACAATCATACTGGCTTGACGCGTGTGGAAGAAGTTCATCTTCGTGGCTTTCTGATACAACAAAATCATTTGCTGATTTATTCATTGTTATGTCCTGTAAAATTATGTTTTCCTTTGAAACACTATTTTCTTCGTTAATTTGTTGCTCCTGATCTACTTTTATTATATACATGTTTTTGCTCAATTCCAAGTCATCATTCATTTCAACTATCACTTTGTCTTCCCATTCATATTTCGGATCTATAACAATAACCTTATCATCTATCATTTCACAAATCCTCTCACTTGTTGTCTGACCATCTTCTTTGATTTTATGCATTATATGGCTTATGTCATCACCACGACTTTCTTGAATCTCAAATTCGCTCTCATCTTGTCTTCCTTCAATGAATTGGTCGCTGCATATTTTTTTCACCATTGTATGTTGCTCATTCTTGATGCGTTTTTTATCTTCCAATTTATTAATTTTCATATTTTCATTCCTTTCCAAATGTTCTATTACATCTCTCATTTCATGTCGTTTTTCTTGGTGGTTTTTGTTGATACTAAGGTCAAAACTGTACTTTTGCGGCGAGTAACAACCACCCATTCCTCTTTCTGATGAACAAAAACACGAGTGTGTTCTATGCATAATTTCGCCCAGAAAACTTGATGTTATTTGATGGATTTGCATTGTTCCAGGGACAGGTTTTAAATTTTTGGGAACAATTTTATTAATATTATCAATATCCTTGTCGTTGATAAGCAGGCATTTCACAGTCTTCATGCAGTTTTGCAGTACTTGGTGAGCATCTTTTGCATTCGATATATCTCGACCGTAGGACACCTGGCGGTCTAGGGCTCTCTTGACAGAACCTCCTATGCCATCAGCAACCCCTTTTCCGTGTCCGCTTTCAGTAAAAGACCAGGTGGAGAAGTTCAGGCCAAGCTTACACGTGAACAAATTATGTAAATAAAAGTTCTTTTTCTGTCTATATTGACTGCTGGGTCCGCCTGAGTAGAAATGTATTACTTTGGTATTAGGCTTAATTTCTCTCAGCAATTTTACTACTGGAATCAAGTGGGCCCAAATAGCTTGAGGCTCGTGCCAAGTGCTGTCAGACACTGTGCAGAATGATTGACAGGAACCCTTCCAATAAATCATGCCGGTGTGCAGAGTAATCTGTGCTTTAGAGGCACCAAAGTGCATGGATTGAATTTCACTTTCCAATTTACATTGATAATTTTCTGAAAAGTCGCAAATTATCAGTGCTTCATTTTCCTTCATTTCATTAATACACTTTTGATATTGTCTTTGTTGATGAATCCAGGTAAAATAATGTTTTTTAAATGCTGGTATGTCCATTTCAAAACTTTTTATCAAAGCATTTATAGTTCCAGTCTTTTTCACCTTTGCAGTTTTTTTTGTAGTAGCAGTGGTTGCGCCTCCTTTTTCATTATTTTCATATGTATGGTTTATCCTCTCCCATTGAAACCATTCAAGCTCTGTATCCTTATTTATGTTCTCTAATTTATAATCTAATTTAATTTTGTTACATTTTTGACATCTACTAAACATACAATCATATGAATTTAAATCACAGCTCAACAGACTCAAAATTTCTGTCATAGTCTTGTGCTTCGCCAACAGTCCATGTTTTTGCAGTGCATGTAATTTAATTTCTATGTTGCTATGTTTCACACATAAGCAAGTGTCCCGATTTTTGATATTGGGCGAAAGCACAAAAAATGGCTTATACCTATAAAAGGTGGTAAAGCTATGTTTACCACCTTCCGATTTATATTTCTTGTATAAAACCTCCAAGGTATCCAGCAAGTATCGTATTTGTTCTTTCTTCTTTCCTAGAGTGCGACATTCTTTCTTACCAGCCGTACATCTGCTGACGTCATCGCGTATATAAAATTCCTTTATGTCTAAGGAAGTTTTTATATTTTTCACCTTTTCCTTACTCTTTCTTATTTTTCCTTTTAGCCCCAACATATTAGAACATTTCGTTTTCATTTTTGCTTCTGTGACTTTTTCGTCATTCACTAAATCTTTAAGCAGTCTCTTTTCTTTCTGTGTGACACATTTCGTGTATGTTAATTTTAAACAATATTCTAATACCTCTTCCCTAGCTTTCATTTCCATTACACATTCTTGCAGCTGTTCAATTTCCTTAGAAGTCTTTACTTTATAGCGATAAAATTGCTTTTTTGTTGTTTGAAGAGCCTTTATCAAAGCATTATTTTTTTTCAATGCTGCTTTGAATTGTCTCATTATTTTAGATTTATTAGTGGCCCTTGTACTTTTTTTATTTATCTTTTGAGTTCTTGAAGATGCTTCACATTGAATTTCTCTCTTTTTTTGTTTTTTCTTTTGTTCTCGCCATTTTTTTCTTAATTTTTCTTGTTCTTCTTCATTCAGTTCATTTATTTTCTTTGTTTTATTTTTTACTAACTGAGCATGTTTCTTTTTAAACTGGATGTATTTTTCAGGATCTGCTTTCAGGTTTTCTCTATATCTTTTCATACGTTCCGCAGCAGTCAGAGGCATTATGTGTCCTAAAAACATACAACGTGACCATTATAACCATGCATTTTTTGCTATCACATTAAGTTAAATTTAGGTACATTTAATATACAAATATAAGGTAAAAAATGCATACAGTAGCTATTACAAAAGTCTAGCTAAAATAATGATAATATTATACCACTTATTTCATCACTGTCTACTATACATAAACGGGTGAAAAATATACACACTCACATACAACCTTTTCCTTTATAATTTTAGTTTGAACCAAAAAACTAATACGATAATAAGATTTGTTATGAGACAAAATGAAGAAGTATAAATACTATTTAAAAAAAAATTAAGTCACTTTTAGCGTCTTGTAGTAATCGAGTAACATTATGAGTAAAGTATATAAAAAAACTTGGAGACGAATTGAGTACCTTCCTCCATTTTTAGTCGGTTAAAACTGAACACTGAATAATATGGCTAAATTATTATATTCTAAATTTACTGATATATACATGCCTTTATATTCCACTTAGTGACAAATTACGTCCTATGAGAAACATTACCGGCTAAAGTATCTCAGTGGAACGTAACGAATCTTCCGTGATGCGAATTTTTTCACTGTATTTATTGTGTTTACATGCAAATCTTTAAAAGTGATCGATATTCTACATCATATTAAAACAGTACGTAAATGACAAACAGAAAATAGATGTTAAGACTTATACAAACCCCAAGATCACAATTTCTCAGTAGAATTCCTAAAATCACTCAGTAAATTGTAAAACTTTCGTTTACTAAATTTCGGGCGACCGACACTCTCAGAATGAAAGAATACAATATGGCCGCTTTAGTAGCATGTCAAGAGTTGCTAGAACAAAAAAATATGACAAATTTGTGGTAATATTTGAAATAAAACGAAAAAATAATCGTAACTCAATAGGAATTTTCCACCTGTTACATATTCTTGTTCTTCGATTGTAATCCTTATTCTAATTAAATTACGGGCGTATTTTGCTACCTAGAGGTAAAAATCAAAGCAAAGATAATAGATGAATACTTACTTTAAAAAAAAATTATGGTGCTCTTTGTAAAATGTTTTGAATTTTAATGTTTTTTGAACGCACTTTGACGAAAGACACTCTGTAAATATGGGCATTGTCTATTCAAATAATTATTTGTAATTAAAGGAATAGGTGTAACCGTATTTAAAATGATTTTTTGATAAGTCGTTTTCATGGACAATTTTTAGAAAATGATCGCGAGGCCAATTTTTTTCTTTTTATAACTTCAGCTTGTGAAACAGTAATAGGACAGGGCAAAAAGTCCAGGTACAAAAAATTTGAAAAACGCCCATTAACACAAGCCGAGCCGCAGATGGCGCGCGCGCCTTTGATCTGTGTCGAAAAAACCGACAAGTGATGGATCGTGCGAACTTTGCCGAGCCGCGCCGAGCGCAGTTGTTTACACAGCGCGTGGCGCGGCGAACCACGAGCGGAGCCAGGCTCGGCTCGCGTGTTTGCGCGCCGTTTAAACGCCGCTTTTAAGAGACTTAAGGGGGGTTTACACGGGTTGATTTTCGCCGTGCGGCGAGTCGCTTCACTAATTGCCTCACCAAGCCGCATCGCTAGCCCATTTATACTGGTTACTAAAATCGCATGCGGCTCTGTCATTTCCATCGAAAATGTTGAGCAGAATAGCCGTTTGTGCCGGAATTGAAATAATTAATTATTCAATTATTCAACAATTGCTTAAAGAACAAACAGTGAAGAAAAAACAAAAGGAAAGAAGAAAACGTAATGTTTGGGTACGTGGATGGATTTCTCGACGTAAGGACTTGGGTGCTTCGGATACTTTATTGGTTGAGTGGAGTTTAGAAGATCCTGATTATTTTAAAAAACGATTAAGAATGACTACTGATCAGTTTAATATTTTACTACATAAGGTTACTCCGCTTATACAAAAATGCGATACCAATATGCGAGTAGCACTTTCTCCGAAAATTAAATTAGAAATAACCCTGAAGTTCTTGGCTACCGGTGATAACTATTCAAGTCTTGCAGAGTCATTTAGAGTTCCAGAATGCACAATTTCCTTGTTTTTGAAGGATGTTTTGGATGCTATATACAATGTTTTACAGGAGTTCATTATGGTAAGTGAAACTAGTAATTAATTATAAACGATTTATTTATAAATTTTCCATTGTGTTTTCATCTAAGCATGACCTAACAGCTTGAGATAGAATATCGTCGTTCACTCCGTATTGTTGCCCAGTATTTTCTTGTATAAGTAAACAGCTGGCAAAATAGTCTTCTTCATTATCGAGGTGCCTTCTAGAAGTGGAAGCTTCGGGAGTCGAAGTTTCACGCTGGTTTTGAAAAGCTTGGTTTCGGGAAGTAGTAGCTTCGGCTTCTGGAGTCGAAGTATAGCGTGTATACTCTGAGAGTGAACTCGTAGGTCTAGCAATTGGAAAATATTGTGTATTTAAGGTTTTCAGTCTTTCTTGTGACAAATAATTATTGATGAAATTTTGACAAACAATAGCATTTCTTAATGGCAAACTACGTAATTGGCTTGCCACATGTACTCCGAATGTATCAAATTCATCTTGACGGATACTTTGAGCCAAAGTTTCTAATCTATTGACTGCTTGTAAAACAGGTGGGTCCATTTTAGGTGCGTCCATTAGAGCACGCTCCACCTTTTTCTTTGGAGACAATTTTTTTTCTTTTGTAAGGGCGCAATATTATCTTCTTGTTCCAATTCATCAAAATATGAAGACGCGTCGATGTTTGTGTTCACCGCTGAATTTTTTCCCTGTAACCATACACTAATATAAGTTTATTTCTTTTAGGTGCCATCCACCACAGATCAATGGAAGAAAATACAAAAGGATTTTTTAGATCGCTGGCAATTTCCTTTTTGCTGTGGGGCTATTGACGGGAAACACGTATTAATCGAAAATCCACCACACGGAGCATCAGACTATTATAATTACAAAGGCACTTATAGTGTGGTGTTGTTTGCTATAGTGGATGCACATTACCGTTTTATATATATAGATTTCGGAACTAATGGACGCATGAATGATTCGCATATTTGGAAAAAAACAAAGTTCTATAGTGCTCTTGAAAGAAATAATTTAAAACTACCTAATAAGGCAGTTTTCATTGGTGATGATGCTTTCCCTTTGGCAACCTATTTAATGAAACCGTATTCAAGACATGAAGGTTTGGAACACAAACAAAAAATCTTTAATTACAGACTATCAAGAGCACGCCGAATCGTAGAGAATGCATTTGGCATAATGGCTTCACGATTCAGAGTATACAGAAAACCTATATCTGTTTTATTGGATAAAACTGATTCTATTATTAAAGCGACCTGTGCGCTGCATAACTGGCTTCGGACTAATCTCATATACATGAATACTCCCGAATTAGTAGACGGAGAAGACTTCAGTTCAGGGACAATCAGAAACGGAAGTTGGAGAAGCATTCCTACGGCAGGAGTAGACGAATTAATGACACCGCTATCTTCTAACAACTATTCACGAAATGCAAAAGATCTGCGCGATAGATATGCTGACTATTTTGTCGGACCAGGAAAAGTTTCATGGCAAGATAGAATGATTGCGTAAATATTGTATGTTTATTTAAGTAATATTATAAAAATGGCTCTGTTCACGATTTACCTATTATAATTTATAATATGCGAACAAGAATAACTTTTTAATAAATAATAATAAATAAGACTTACTATGTTATCTTTACTGTTTCTTCCTTCTATCACTGGCTTTAAAAAGCGGTCAGCTACAGAAAACCAAATTAATTGAGGTCTGTATATATCATCCTTTCCCGCGCCGCTCTTCTTTGACTTTGCTACCTTACTGGCCTCTCTATTATACGTGGTTCGTATATTTTTTATCTTCAATTTAAGCTCTTCAACTGTTATGGACAAACGCATTTCTTGAATAATAGATTTAAGAGCCGCTAAACGTACATTATTGTTCCTGTAATCTTGTTCTCTTGGGTTCCATAAGCATGGATGCATTTCATAGCATTCCAAAAACTGTATGGTGTTATTTTTATTCATGGTTGTTACGATACATGTACACAGAACCGCTGTAGTAAATAAATACACGTGCGTGCGCGAAACACCTTCATGCGGCGGGCGATCGCCTGCAACTGATCGTTTACACGGTCGATTTTAGTCACCAGTCGCATTCGGCTGGTTGCCGCGCGGCCAAAGTCGGATGCTACCAACTTTGGGGCTTGCGGCTTTAGTCACTTGCAACTTAGCCGAATTGCCATTTAGATGGTCGATTTACGCCGCGCGGCAAAAATCGTGCGGCTTTAGTCACCCGTGTAAACCCCCCATAATTGTTTGTCTGGTGGCTGGAGTATCTGGGAACTTTATATACTTATTGAGCATATTATTGTGTATTAGCGCTTAAGTCACCTCTTCTATATATACACTGCACATTTTTTGTGAAGTATTCTTTGCAACTCGTACTGGACGTTGATACGACCCAGTAGCAAAAAAAAAAATTGCAGTGAACACCTAAAAAGTGAAGAAAATTGTACTTTATACATATTTACATATTTATTATAAAACGAACATGAGACTAAGTAGGTACATAACTAAGATGATTACATACCTTGGATTCCAGAGAAACTCGTTGTGAAGACCTTAAGTTGGTCAATTCCCTTAATTCGTTGCACAAGAAAACAAATGCATCCTTCGTAAAGCGATATCTTTTTTTAAATTTGGACTCGCTGAGCTCTTCCAGAGTATCACTAGATGCCCGAGCCTTTACACGAGCACTTGCCATATAATTTCGCTCATATTGATCTCTGGCTGTTGCAGACAACCTCCAGGCGAAAAAATTACGTGCAGCCATGATATTCTTCGTTTTTTAATAAATAACTTTCGATAAACTACGTCTATAAACTCGTTCTCACCACAACTCTCACCACAATAATTACAGTGAACAAAGTACAAAGTTACGGTCACTTAAGTGACAAGTTTACTACATAACTGTCAAAATTGTAACTGACACTTTCAAAGTTTAGTAAAACGCTCGTTTACGCGCTCACTTTCGAGTAAGTTGTCGATAGTCGATAGTGACAAAGTAACCAAAAATACTCGGACTCACAACATATGTTTCTCATTACTCCCAGTAGGTGGCGCTTTTTCATTTTCATAGAAATTGTAGTTAACTGTAACGCGATCGAAAAGTAAAAAAAAATCAAAGATCATCAAAGCTTCTGTAATTCTTGTTAACAATATCGGAACCCAACATTATGAATTCAATTTCGATCAAAAGTTAGACATAGACAGCCTTACCTAAAATAATGTCGTTTCTCTTAGTCACTGCTTAAACTTCTCTGTCTTGTTCTTGCATGTTACACTTCACGTCAGAGAGAAGATGGCAGAGCATCTTAAGCAGTGACTAACGGTTGAAAACTTTTTTTTAAGTAAGACTGAGAATGCTACATCCGTAACTCGTTGCCGTACAAAAAAGAAACCGCGGGGCGCGCTGGCACTATGCCAACTTTTCAGATCGTGGGGTTTGGCGATAAACATACACACCACTGACCAATAGGGTAGATGACTGATGTTTATATCGTTGAAACCAATAGCTTTGATGAAGAATTTAAGTAAATATAATATCTTTATTGAAAAAATAATTTAAATCGGTTAATAATGTTCTGATATATGACCGTTTAAAGTTTTTGTTAGAGACAACCCTGTCCCTTTCCCACAAAACAAAAAATGTCGTCACGCCTTACTTGTCAGAATAGAATTTATATGGCGTACTGAGAAGTGACGTCACGATTTGCTGTTTCTTCTCTCTGTCTAGCATGATATTAAAATGCTTATAAGTTGCTTATTTTTGATCAGATTTTCTGTTTATTTTCATTAATCAGCTATATTTATGGGCCACATTTTAATAAGCCAATAAAAAAAACCAGTCATCTAGCCTATTGTGTGTTTATAGAATGATAGCCTTTTCGGTTGACATGACTCCTTTCGTCTTCATAGCCGGAGGAGGCACTATGGCCACATGGGTGCAATCAATTGCCTCAATATTTCCTGGGAATCCATACTTGTCATAAAATCTGAAAATAGCAACTTGGTATTAATTTTATACCATACTGTATTAAACAGAATCAATAAAACATCAACCCAACAAATTATTTACTCTTGCACAATATTGTTCAGCTAAGATCTTTGGGGAGTATACCCATCGTTTAAATATTGTGCGGTGGTTAAGTGCTTCTACCACCTTATGTAAACACCTTGACACTGATGGTTGGGACATACCCATAGTGAGGTATTCACCTACTGGGGTTTGGTATGATTCTTGACCAAAGAAGTGCAACATAGCACATACACACAACAGTATGTGCACATAGAACCTGAAAATACATATTAATGATAAAATTTGAGGTCGGTAGTTACGAGTTTCGAAAATAATGTAGGTACCTACGTAGGTTAGAACGTATTTACCTACAAAGGTACTTACTTTAGTTGCAGTGTCGTACTTAGTGGTTGGCACGATCACGGGATCTAACATGCCAGACAAGAGCTTCGATACGCGGCTCGGTTTAGATAGACGGAACTTTTTCTGAAAGGTAGAAGGCGTCTTCTTGAGCCAGAAATATCCTTCTTGGCACCGGTGACTTGTTCGCCCGTCTTTCTGCTTCTTCTAAAGCACTTGAAAGCATAGTAGCAATATAGCTTTCCGTCATCTTCAAAGAATTACAAAACTTTGCACAATTATCACATTGAGAAGAACGAGTGACTGAGCCTCTTTGGTTTTTAGACTTTTTAGAATGTGTTCTAAAAGACATCACTAGTGTCAATGTCAATCAAAATAACACTACGGCAACAAATTGAAGGTTGAAAGCCGCGACACGCGTGTCTCATTGGCATCTCGACTGACACCGACCACTCGATGTATCTCGTGCGCTAGCATTCGTGAAAATCTCGAACGATAGAGTTGAGAATAAGAAAACTCTAATTACGAATTTTTTTTCGAGATGACATTGCATCTCATCTCTTGAGAGTTGCCCCCTTGATTTGTAGCATTGTCTAATGCAGGAAGAGGCTCCAACACAGTGGGCTCAATAGTTGCAAGAGGTTCCGCTGGCATATGGGACTCGGAGGGCGAAGCTCGACTGGTAAGAGCATGTCATGCCAGGCCCTCATCTGTGACGGCTGTTGCTCGATCGTCATGATCCGAGTATAATTTCGTTCCCTTGTTTTCTAGAAGCAAAAAAATATACAGGGTGTCTCAGAACTCAACGTCAAGCGGGCACGGGGCAAGAGGGGGGAAGGGGGGGGGTCATACCAGTTCCAGAAAAAATAAACAATAAAATCCATATCAGTTGGTTAAGTTATAATTGGCAAATTTATGAAAAAGAGGAAAATTGACACCTTTATTAATATCTTTAGTTATTCTGACCTCAAAGTTAACTATTTTACAGTGTTTTTTTACTAACGTGGTCTTTAATAAACATGCTATCAATTGCACTCACAAATCAAACAAAAAGAGTAGTTAAAATTATCGTATTTTCTTTGAGTTGTGGTTGAAAATATAATATCAACTAACTTTGATTGTTCAGTAAAAAAAATAGATATGGTATTAGACCTAGACAAGTTACTTCAAAAGATGGCCCATTTAGTCAAGATTTCAAAATGGTACAATGCTTTTAACTTTTCTACCCATTACATTTATTGCCAAGTTTTGCAATTTGTGCAAATCAAATTAGGTCATCACAATACTTGTTTTCCTTAAAAAATTTGGAGAAGTGTGCGGTGGTCACCGACAAATACACCGCGATAAAAGGCTATGACAGAGCGAGATAGATAGGTCTACAACATGAGTAGATGCGAGATCTAAGCGAGATGGATGCTAACACAGATGCTTCGAAACGAAACAAAAAACGGCTTGTAATTAAAAAACTCAAGTGTTGTGACTCATTGTTTGATTAAGTCAATTTTAAGCAATAAATTTAAAAATAAAACAAACTGTTGTATTTGATCGATAATAATTTATTAAATCAAATGTTCGAAATGTTTGCCGCCTGCATCAATGCAGGCTCTACAGCTTTTTAAAAATAACCTCTTGAGTAGATTGCGTAAAATAGCTGCATTTATTTCTTCTGCTGCTTCGGTTATCCTCTGGCGTAGTTCGGCAACAGTTTTTCAACAGTTATGTTTTTTTCCCTGGAACTGGCATGACCCACCCCCCCCTTGCCCCGTGCCAGCTTGACGTTGACTTCTGGGACACCCTGTATAACCCTTTACACCAGGCGACCTCAATTTCGTGTTTTTCGAATAAAGTTTTTATATGCCTATTATTTAATGTCCTGAGAACCTAGGAAAAATATATAAAAATATCCTGTACCCCCTCTTTTTTTGGAAAAGGTACCCTCACGATAGTGACGATCAGGAATAATCTGACATGCGCACGATCATGGTTTTTCAGGAAATGGGTATGTAAATAAAAAAATACAGTATATAATCAATGTTATTTATTTTTAAAGAGAAAATTATTAATCTGCATGGCTTGTCCCATCGTTTTAGGTAGTCAGTTTGTCCAGCACCTGTACAATCTGATGTCATTTCGGGTTTGTTGTTTTTCTATTGTACAGGTGATAAACTGCTGATTAATTCCTCTGAGAACTTGCTGATTTTCTCGCGGTACATTTTGCTGGCCTTGAATTTCAGTGTGGCTCTTCCTGGAATTCTGTTCATCATAATTGTACCTGTGCTGTGCATATTTAGTCGGTTCATCTCCTCAAACAAAGGTACCATTGTAAAATTACGATCATGATAAATACATGTACCAGATGGTCACGTACCTACTTTTGAGATTTCGTGTATGATCAATGTATGAGTGAAGTACGGCACATGGTGATTTATAGACAAATACAATTTTAATTTGAAAACGAGATCGGTACATGCACATCAGAGAGGCGGCGGCGCGGCGTACTTTGCCGAATCTTGTTACTGGCAACACTTTTCGTGTTGTTTTTCGAGCGAGTGTGTTATTATTTTATTTGTTATAAAATTTAAAACATCTATATGCGATAAAATGCAAACGAATGAAACAAAAAAAAAGGGCGAGCAAACGCCAGCGGGAACTTCTGGTGGAGAGGCTCCACAACAACATAGAAATGGCAAGAGGTAAGCGACCCCCACAAGCCAATTAAATTTTCTTTTATCGGCAATTGTTACTGCTACTACCTTATAACTAAGTTTGACTTATTTTCTATGTATCAACACCGTCACTTTGCGTCGGCGTCGTTAGATAAAAGCCTCTAAAATCAATGATTTCCATGTTGTATTATACAAAATATGACCATGTCTAAAATACATCTTGTTTTAGGAAACCAAGCTGATTCAGCTGTCCCAGAGTTTTAGGCGAATTTATCCTGCCAGCTTAATACTCTTGGCTGCAGCAGGACTGCACAGGAATGGCAGCATGTAAGTGTATGAAGCTGTAGTCTGTCTATATAAAGATTCTGTAATTATTCATCAATGAAGTGTTTACTACTTATAATTTATGAATCACCGGATTCTTAACAAGTATGTTTGTAGTTCTAGCAAAAAACAATACCATACCATTATTTCTTCAACAGATTTGGCAAGTGTGGATTGCCAAAGTAAAAACTAAAGCCCGCAAACTGAGGACATCATTAAATGCTACTGGAGGTGGACCAGGAGTAGGAGACCTAACTGATGTAGAATCCAAGATACTAGATATTATTGGATCTGCATCAGTTTATGGATTCAGTTACATGGAAATGGTACTTATGAATCTCATATATTGATTTAAGGTGACTTGGGGTAAGATCGGAGGCTTTTTTGATAAGTTGGAAGAGCATTTTAAAATTATTATTTTGAGTGGCCCAAAATTATTAATAATAAATTGTGTCTAGCTATTTTGTTTTATAATGAATTGTTCTCGACATTTCACATGCTGGCTTGTGTCTAATTTCTACGATATTGCCATCAGAGGACTATTAAAACTAGGACTTTTCTTTTTTGATAATGGGGAAAGACCGGAAGATACCGGGGTAAGTCCGAAATATTTTACGAAATCGTTCTTATTTACACTAGCATTAGAGTTGAATTTGATTTAGATTCCGAACTTACCCCTTGGATATTTTGAAGAGAATCCTTCTAAAAAAGTATTTTAATTTATTAAATACGATTTTTTATTTAATTGACTACTTTTTAGTATTTCGGTCTTACCCCACAAAACGAAAAATAATGTTATGGTTCTCAAACTTTCAAATATGCTTCCTTTCCTCTATATAAGTATCTTATTATGTTTTATTGCGCGATAATTCCCGTAGTGTAACGGACCCTAGCCCTCCCCCTCTCTGACTTTGGAACAATTAGTGAGTGTAAGGTTGAGTAAATGTAATAAACTCTCTCTCAAAATAATAAAATAAAACCTCCTTATGTCGTGGTGCGGCAGGAAGGTAAAATAAATATAAGAAAACCCGCCTTTATGTGTTGAAGGAGTAGTATCAAAATAATAAAATAAAACCTCCTTATGTCGTGGTGCGGCAGGAAGGTAAAATAAATATAAATAAACCCGCCTTTATGTGTTGAAGGAGTAGTATCAAAATAATAAAATAAAACCTCCTTATGTCGTGGTGCGGCAGGAAGGTAAAATAAATATAAAAAAACCCGCCTTTATGTGTTGAAGGAGTAGTATCAAAATAATAAAATAAAACCTCCTTATGTCGTGGTGCGGCAGGAAGGTAAAATAAATATAAAAAAACCCGCCTTTATGTGTTGAAGGAGTAGTATCAAAATAATAAAATAAAACCTCCTTATGTCGTGGTGCGGCAGGAAGGTAAAATAAATATTAAAAAAACCCGCCTTTATGTGTTGAAGGAGTAGTATCAAAATAATAAAATAAAACCTCCTTATGTCATGGTGCGGCAGGAAGGTAAAATAAATATAAAAAAACCCGCCTTTATGTGTTGAAGGAGTAGTATCAAAATAATAAAATAAAACCTCCTTATGTCGTGGTGCGGCAGGAAGGTAAAATAAATATAAAAAAACCCGCCTTTATGTGTTGAAGGAGTAGTATCAAAATAATAAAATAAAACCTCCTTATGTCGTGCTGCTTATCCTTCAAGCACAGCTCCTGATGTCGCCCATCTGGTTTTATTCACTGATTTAAAACTTTTAGCAAACTTTTGCAATAATATTGCCACTGTTAAATATATCACGAGACCTAGGCGAGCTCTCGTTTATCACGCCGACGCGCGCGCATGAATTGTGTTTTCGAACTAAAGAAATTTCGTGAGTCCTTGGCCCGTAAAGTCGGTGTGTGGGTCAGTAAAGCTTCCCTCTCCCGTCGTCTAGTACACTATTGGTCAAAGTTAAATATTTTATGACCATTGGGGCGTCCCATTAGGTTTTTTCTTACGTATTCGCAGAACAAACCATCACAGCTTTCAAGAGTTTCTCAACTATCAGTTAAAATGTATTGTTCTTGCGCTTAATATATTTCAAATAACAAGCCCGTACTTTCTAACGACACACGTGTTATAGTGACGACACCCCGTGAAGAGAACGCATAGACTGCAATAAATAACCAAAATATTTTCTATGAGTTTGGTGGCTAGCAATAAACCTTTAACTCTAAAGTACGTTTAATAGTTGTTAGGTTTTTGTTTTTATGTCCTCAGAATTACCCTCAAATAAATGTCGGTATTACATTATATTAAAAAAAATAATTACCAGGGTATGATACGTTACATTCCCCTCTCTATATGTGGTCAAATAAATGTTATATATTTTTTTAAGCACATATACGTTACGATTTTTCCCATTAGATATTATTCTGCGTATGTTGTTTCTACTATACTAAACCCCTTTTTCTCCCTTTATTAATATATTATGAGACGCATTTAAATTGTTTATATAGAATGTCTCTAATATATATTTTTTTCTCTTGCTACAGTCGAGATATATGGCTACATACGGCTGCATTTAGATTTTACTGCAAACGAATTATTGACAATAGTTTATTTCGTTTTGTATTTTTAACCAAAACTATTGGCATTATAATTCTATTTCTATACGTATCTTTGCCATTACATATCTGTAGTATATTTGTCTACTTCATATATACATACATACTTACAACCCACACAGCCCCTTTTAAAATTATTGTCTTACGTTTGACTGTCCTCCTGCCTGGTGTTAAGTGAGAAGAATATGCAACCTACTTTCCAACTTACTTACATACATACCCACCTTTACCTATCTGCCTACGTACTAATCAACAGACGTACATAAATACAAACCTCAATATAACAAGTATATTAATATGCATTGCTTATACCAGATACTAAACATTGTGGTAAAGCCACACAATCCTCTTGATAAGTCAAATACCTTTCCCTTGTTCTATTCCCCCCCCCCCCCCCTTTTTTTAATGCCTGGATTCCCCTCTCTGATTTTTGTTGGGTTTGTACTTGTCGGGTTCTCGTTTGCTATACTAATAATAGTTGCCTTACATGATTACAATGATTCTATTTCGCATTATTGGTATTTCTCATAGGTCATATAGCTCGTAATACATTATCGCTCTAACCCCTTATTTCTTAAATAAACGTCAATTAATAAATTCGCCCCGCTGACATACATGACAAATAAACAAATAATAAAAACTCTTTTACATTCAATACATTAATGAAGACAGATCGACGTTTAACAGTTGTTTTGAGATCACTCAAATTACTAACACGGTTGCACTAATATGATCGCGCAAGAACAATCCCGTTACACTTAATCCTTTAAAATCTCGTGACAACTTATAATATACTGCTTTAGTCCTAAAATAATAATTATGACGTTTTTGTAAAAGCAAGTGTAGCATAAGCCACATGTTTCCCAAGCGATGCAACTATCTCCAACTTCAAACACATCACGAATAATGACCTCGTTTTACGTTAGACTAAATTGCATTCATAATTGGTCGTTGTTTTTTTTTTCTAGTATCATTAAGACAGATCCTTTTTGTTTTACCTTTTTTTTTTAAATCCTATTTCGTAGATGTTAAAATAATATTCTACTGCTATATTTTTGTGTTTGTTCCTCAGTACTATTGTCTCCTTAGATGTTTATGGCGTTACCCATTGCAATTGTCTTTGGAGCCTCTTTAAGTAATAAAAGAATTTAAGCCAGCCTGTTTCCGATCATTTGTTGAATTTTTATTTGGTGTGTTTTGTGATTGCGCGCAGCTGGTCGTACCTCTTTTTTTGTAATGGTTTATGTTATGCTTTGACTCGCCGCTTTTCATCAGGCAAACAGTTAACCGTCTCATGAACCTTTGATATTTTGATCATAATTCCTACGTTGTGTTTTTTTTTGTTAATTTAATTCCTACGTTGTGTTTTTTTTTGTTAATTTTAATTTTTTTTTTGTAGTAATCAACGTTCTTTAATTTCGTTGTGATATAAAATATCACATTTAATGACGAAATCCTGGTCTCGCGGCACCAAATGTAACGGACCCTAGCCCTCCCCCTCTCTGACTTTGGAACAATTAGTGAGTGTAAGGTTGAGTAAATGTAATAAACTCCCTTTGCAATCGGTGTACTAAAATATTGAGTTTCCTGCATTGGCGTGTGCCTATTTGAAAGAAAATCATGGCCATATTCAATGCATTTGTGATCGTCTAGAGTACAAAACTATTAGCATCATAATTATCAAAGGTTCAATGATTATTATATACACCGAACAAAGTTGCTTAATTCTCCGGATTTATTGCATCCTCCTTTCCACTTTATCTTCGAATAGCTAGGCACTGATGAACATCCTGATTAGAAGCTGAGGTCACTTCCGCTAGGTAGTTGAAATTCGAGAGAAACAATATGCATCACTAGGGACTCATGCGACTCACCCTGACACCTGGTTCGTTACTTTGCACCGCACTGACTCTTTCGGGGTCCTGTAGGTAAATAAAGAAAATTGCTAACCATCCCATTATTTGAATACCTTAACCTCAATCCAAACTATTCTGGTTGTAGAACAAATTGTTTATTTTTCTTAAATCAATTTGGTGTCATTATCAGGAACTTTTAACTTACAAAATTGTGTTGCAAAAATAAGGTAACCAGCCTTAGATCGTCGTCGAAGCAGTAGAGCCAAAAATTATGTATAAATAAACCTGCCTTTATTCGTTGAAGCAGTAGATTCACACAAATTCAAAATAAGCCTGCTTATATCGCCGAAGGAGTAGTATCAAAATAATAAAATAAAACCTCCTTATGTCGTGGTGCGGCAGGAAGGTAAAATAAATATAAAAAAAACCCGCCTTTATGTGTTGAAGGAGTAGTATCAAAATAATAAAATAAAACCTCCTTATGTCGTGGTGCGGCAGGAAGGTAAAATAAATATAAAAAAACCCGCCTTTATGTGTTGAAGGAGTAGTATCAAAATAATAAAATAAAACCTCCTTATGTCGTGCTGCTTATCCTTCAAGCACAGCTCCTGATGTCGCCCATCTGGTTTTATTCACTGATTTAAAACTTTTAGCAAACTTTTGCAATAATATTGCCACTGTTAAATATATCACGAGACCTAGGCGAGCTCTCGTTTATCACGCCGACGCGCGCGCATGAATTGTGTTTTCGAACTAAAGAAATTTCGTGAGTCCTTGGCCCGTAAAGTCGGTGTGTGGGTCAGTAAAGCTTCCCTCTCCCGTCGTCTAGTACACTATTGGTCAAAGTTAAATATTTTATGACCATTGGGGCGTCCCATTAGGTTTTTTCTTACGTATTCGCAGAACAAACCATCACAGCTTTCAAGAGTTTCTCAACTATCAGTTAAAATGTATTGTTCTTGCGCTTAATATATTTCAAATAACAAGCCCGTACTTTCTAACGACACACGTGTTATAGTGACGACACCCCGTGAAGAGAACGCATAGACTGCAATAAATAACCAAAATATTTTCTATGAGTTTGGTGGCTAGCAATAAACCTTTAACTCTAAAGTACGTTTAATAGTTGTTAGGTTTTTGTTTTTATGTCCTCAGAATTACCCTCAAATAAATGTCGGTATTACATTATATTAAAAAAAAAAATTACCAGGGTATGATACGTTACAGTAGTACAAGGATAATAATTCATCAAAATTGATTCATAATACCGACCTGTAAGCAACGCGAGTAACAACATACAAACATATGGACATCTTAAAGAAAATTTGGCCAGTGAACGCTGAGACGCGTCCCTGATTTGGTAAGAAAAAAAAACGAATAAACATACAATAAGTCTTTATTCTCTCATAAAATCACAACTTGTATTTTCATAGAAGGTACAAAATACGTCCAAAATCACTTAAGAACTACAATGTAATATTACAAAAGTCTTGAGTCTCATACTAAAATAACAATAGGCGTGTGGCCTAATGATTAATTTATGACAAATAACAGGCTTAGTGATGAATATAACTAAATACATTACACATACTGAAAAAAGAAATTGTATTGGCTGATAAATCTCTGAGATATGAGCGTTTAAAGTTTTAGGTGGGGATAGAGAGGGGATGCTCTATCCCTTTCTCGCAAAGCACGTGTTAGTATAGCATTTGTATGCCGCGCCTGAGGCTTGACGTCATAGCTCAGTATAGCGCGCTCTCTGTCTAGCTTGAAATTAAAATACTTAGAACTTATTTATTTTTGAATTATTTTAAATTTTGTTTTCGTCGATAGGCTCTATTGATGATCAGCTTTTTTATGATGTATTAAAAAAATTGTAGTCATCATGCCTATTGCTCTGCATTACAGTAACGAAATAAACCAATTCACACTCATGTAAAATACGTCGAAATGTCAGTCTCATCACGTATATAAAATTCTTTGTTATTATTAGGGGTTTGAAATAAATCAACTTTTTTCACGATTAACATTTCAGTGACCTCATCTCTATCATTTTGTCGACCTAAAACAAACTTTGACTCAGGTTTTTTAATATGTTTTAAATATCGCACAGTATAATACATTGAGTATTCTTTCTCTGATGTTTTTTCAATTAACCCCACATAGTATGTCCACCCCCTTTTATAATATCTTACGATTACTGCGTCACCGACACTATACCCTTTTTCGCATTCTAATTCTACGAGGGCTACACTAAAAGTATCGGGAATGGAATATTTCCACTGTTTCTGTCATATTAAAATCTTTTTAATTGAAAACTCCTTGGTTTTAAAAATCGAATACCATTTATTTATTAAAAAAAATATTCTCGGTCTTGTCACAAGGTTTTGTCAAACTTGTTTAGTCGTTGAGAAAATGGAATTGACTCGAGAAAATTCAAGAGCGATGATTTATTATGACTTTCGAAGTGGTTTAACACAAAAACAGTGTGTTGACCGGATGATTTCTGCATTTGGTGATAAAGCCCCATCCAAAACCACAATTTATCGCTGGTTTGCTGAATTTCAACGTGGACGTGTCAAGCTCAGTGATGATCCCCGTCAAGGTCGTCCAAAAAATGCAGTCACCCAAGAAAACGTTGATGCTGTGCGTAAGCTGATTGAGGAAGATCGACATGTGATATACCGCGAAATTCAGGCAACTTTAGACATTGGCATGAGTCAAATACAAATAATCTTGCATGAAAAATTAGGTGTAAAAAAGTTGTTTTCCCGATGGATACCGCATTCGCTCTGTGAAGAGCAAAAAGCGGCTCGCGTTACTTGGTGCGTCAGAACTCTCGAAAGATTCCACGCAGGATCCTCAAATGCTGTATACAACATCGTATCAGGTGACGAATCCTGGATATACGCGTACGAACCCGAAACAAAAAACCAGTCACGAATTTGGGTGTTCGAAAATGAGTTAAAGCCAACAAAAATTGTTCGTTCACGGAGTGTTGCAAAAAAAATGGTGGCCACGTTTGTCTCCAAAACCGGCCATGTTACGACTATTCCTCTTGAGGGACAAAAAACGGTTAATGCAGAATGGTATGCTAGCATTTGTTTGCCACAGGTCGTTTCTGAACTCCGTAAAGAGAACTGCAACCGCCGCATCATCCTCCATCACGACAATGCGAGTTCTCACACCGCGCACAGAACAAAAGAGTTTTTAGAGCAAGAAAACATAGAATTATTGGACCATCCGCCGTACAGCCCCGACCTAAGATTAATGATCCCCTAATGATTTCTATAGTTTCCCTAAAATAAATAATAAATTGCGTGGACAGAGATTTTCATCACCTGAAGAAGCTGTGGACGCCTACAAAACGGCCATTTTGGAGACCCCAACTTCCGAATGGAATGGTTGCTTCAATGATTGGTTCCATCGTATGGAAAAATGTGTCAAATTTCGCGGAGAATACTTCGAAAAGCAATAAATATATTTTTAAATAGTAATGTTGTGTCACTTCCTTGATTCCCGAAATTTTCAGTGCCGCCCTCGTATATCTGTCTCCTCATCTTCAACTTCCAATGCCTTCAATATATCTTCTTCGCTTAATTTTACACCTCTGTTAAGCTTTTCTGTTTTCACTGGTTGTTTATCTTTCTTTGTTTTCTTTGTTTCACGTGTAAGTATTAAAATTTTTTACTAGTTTTTTCCTTTTTTACTTGTACGACTTTGTCACATTTTTCTTTATTTTTATGAACTGGCTGCTCAAAGGTGACTCCATTATCTTCGTCTTCTGAATCAATCTCATCAGGACAATCTATTATATCAGAGTCACTATGCACACTTAGTGAGCCTGAAATACTGGTCGTGGTGCTTGTATCTGTTGTTAAACGCCTAATCCTTGGTTTGCGCTTACCATGCAGGTGATGATCGGGATCTGTAAGATTAAGGACGTTATAGTCCCTTTTATTTAAGTTTCTATGTTTTTTACTAGTGCAAGACTTTTTTCCAACTCCTTTGCCTTTAAGAGACGACATGATATTAGTTTTTTTCTCTGTAAGAATATTTTTCTTAGATTTTTTGTTCAATATTCCTGAAGGACCCGGTACTGGGTTAACTAAAGAATTTTCATTGGTCAGCTGGAAATTATCTACATTGATTAGACGTACTTTTAAATCTACATTAGTTTTAGTCCCAATTGCATTCTTTTTTGGTTTCTTTGTAACTTTATTTTTCTTTTCCAGTAATATTTTATCAGCTGTTGCTCTTGTAATTACTTCAGCTCCAGAAGTTACGCGTGTCTTTTTAATATTTGTGTTGTCCCGCTTGCTTTGTTGCAATTTCTGAAGTAATAGTTCTTCAAAACTGGTACTTTCGGCTGGTTTAATGACAACATTAGACAAAATCTCTATTTGCGGAGGCTGTTTTTCTTGCTTATTGTCTTTCTTTAAATTGTCACTCTCTTTTTTATTCCAGATACTCGATATGTTACTCTCCTTCTTTGATTTGGTTTTTATCTCACTATGTTCTGTCCTTTCGCTTTCAGCTTCTTTTTCTTGTATTTGTGGTTCCCGTGTTGAAAAACTTCCTTCCAGTAATTTATTGAGAGCATTAATGCATAGTGTGTTTAGTGATTTTGGTGTTGAATTAAACGCAAGCCATTTTTTATAGGTGTTAGGGTCGTACTTATCTACAGGTATTACATTTCTATTGAAAGGATGAATGCCACCTTTTTTGAAGCCATTTATTATGATTTGCCTTGAGCAGTTGTGCCATATTTCGGCGAACATTTCTGCGAATTCTTTTTTTTGTAATTTGCGGCCTACATTTTCTCGCTGCCACCGCACTAACTTGGCTTCCCATGAAATTTTTACCGATTTAAATACAGCCAGAAGGCTGTAGAAGATGCGAAGTGTGTGGAGGCAACTTTAATATTGTCACATCGTTTTTAATAGCCAATTCCACTACGTTTACGTCCACATGAGTACAATGTCCATCATAGATGAGTAATGCAGGCCTTTCGTCACCCAAGCTCGGTATAAAAATGTCTTTTATATAGTTGTAAAATATTTGGCTCTCCATCCATCCTCTTTTACTAGCTGCGTATGATATATCAAAGTCATAATCATCTTTTTTTTCGGCCATCCATTGATCCCATATGTGTTTGCCCTTATACACGACCAACGGTGTCAGTTTTTTGCCATCGGCATTAACAGCTGTTAATACCGTAATGTTTTCTTTACCAGAACCATAAGTGGTTCTAGAGCATGGCAATCCAATACCGCCTACAACTTTAGTCTTGGACGGATCGAGTGAAACTGATGTTTCATCTAAATTCCATATTTTATTGGGGCTGTCCCGTATATCTAGTTCGCTAAGGGTTTGATCTAACAAATCAAAGTATTCATTGTTTAAAAACGGGTCAGTGTTTTTTTTTCGTACGTACTCGACTGACTGCGGCTTTTTTATTGACAGTCTGTGGCGTTTTCGGAAACCAATGAACCAGTCTGGACCTGGTCTGTTGTTATTAAATGGAGTTTTTATTTTGCTGAGTCTCACGTACTCTGCAACAATATCAAGGACTTCTTCTCTCGAAAGACCAAACCCCCACTTTTCTAAAGCTCTTAAACTACTTGCCAGCTTTTGCTCGTCTTGGAATGGGATAGCCGTAGATCTACCCAAAGTCTTGCTTTTCAAGCCAGTTTTTTTTTTAAACACGGGTGTAAATTGAAAGTTTATTACTTTCTATTTCTTCTACTGCTGATATTAAATCACTTGGCGTGTAACATGCGGCACGAAGGGATTTTCTCACATATAATCGCGGCATTGTAATCCTGAAAATATAAAGATAAGATTTTGTTTCGATATTTTATAGGCATACCAACCTACATAATTTTATTTGCACATGAATATTGAAAAATAGAACATAATCGAACAGACTCTTCAATGAATACTTTGATATTAATGTTTCTTTTCTGTAAATCATCCAAATATGATCTGGTGGTGCTGGAAAAAGTCAATAAAAAACAATGTTTATCATCATATCAGCCTGTAGCTGTCCACTGCTGAACTGCAATGTTTATTGAATATCTACTTATGTTTTTTGTAAAATATCTATATTATTAGATATTAAATTGATCGCCGAGTTTAAATTGATTCGAAAAGATTAACCTGTTATAAAACTAAATACTAGTAGCTAATTTTCAGGTAACCAAGAAAAGTGACATTTACAATCGAATTTAAGATGGGGCAAGTTCGAAACATTTACTAGTCCGATCTTAGACTGTGAATTATGTCAGGGAGAAGATCGAAATAAATACATAACTTCAAAATGATCCAGTTTTTTACATGTCTAAGTGATAATTACAGGCTTGGAAATGATTTTATGTCGATTAAACTAATTAAATGTTAAAAAACTCACTTGGATTCCGAAATAATGTCACTGGGGTAAGTCCGGATTTCCAAAAAACAAGCTAAAAAGTAGTTCTTTTTCAAAACACACCATATATCACGTCACCACCGACTTACGCATTCCGACTAATTACACGTAGATGCATAACAAGATGGCGTCACGAGAAATGTTGCCAGGAATAAAATATATCATAGGGTTTGGTAGAAATTAGAGGACAACGGTCTTTCCCCATTTTCGATCTTACCCCAAGTCGTAAGGTGACTAGATTTACAATGTAACTGAAAAAAATATACATTGCTTCATTTGTATTACGGGGAATCCTATCTTCAACCAGTAGTCTAGTCAACCAGCCTAATCAACCACCTCAAAACAATACTTCGGACATAGACAATCCACATTCTAACGAGCTGCCCCCTGTGCATCTGGGACCGCATACAGAAGCAGATAATGAGATTCCTGGTGGTAAATCTCAGCAGAGAAGAAGAAGAAGGCCACAACCCACTAGGCGAACATCCATTAGCAATAATTTAGTGCAGGCCCTTAATGAAAATAATAGACTTATGCGTGAGAGCATAGTGCAGGCTGCTGAAATTCTGGCAGCAGCCATCAGATCACTCGGTCAGCCTATGTTTGTCACGCAAGAAACCACTGAAGATACCACCATGCAATAACTTATTACGTGGTGGTGTCTTATTCGCCAGGTTCCTATAATTTAGTTATAGTTCTGCCTATAATTGGTGTGGTCACTTATCATAGGCAGAACTGTAAGGCAATAGTCTGTACTAAATTATTGATAATGAATGTCAAAAGTCTCTCCAATTGTCTGTTGCTCTGTGCCACCACCCTCGAAGGATATTTTTACCCAAATCTTGGACAGTAGTATTTTTAAGCAACAACTTTAATTTAGTATGTTTTTAAAGCTTAAACAGGAAGAAAAATTATGACCTCTGGCAGGACTCGAACCTGCATATGAGCAGTCTATGGGTTTCCGTCCCAACTGCTTACAGATGGCGCCACCAACGCTTTAGTTGGTAGCTTGAAACAGTTTGAGAAATTTGGCATCTAAGGCAGAGACTTCTGTAGCTTAATTGGCGAAGCAGTTGGGACGGAAACCCATAGAGACTGCTTGTATGCAGGTTCGAGTCCTGCCAGAGGTCATAATTTTTCTTCCTGTATCTTACTCCGTTGGGTTTATTGTTTCATATTTTTATTACCTTTAGTAGTGTCTGTGGTCACGGGCACTACATAGTGCTATGAGTACCTATCTTACTCTGTTGCTTTTATTGTTTCATATTTTTATTAGCTTTAGTAGTGTCTGTAGTCACGGGCACTACATAGTGCTATGAGTACCTATCTTACTCTGTTGGTTTTATTGTTTCATATTTTTATTAGCTTTAGTAGTGTCTGTAGTCACGGGCACTACATAGTGCTATGAGTACCTATCTTACTCTGTTGGTTTTATTGTTTCATATTTTTATTAGCTTTAGTAGTGTCTGTAGTCACGGGCACTACATAGTGCTATGAGTACCTATCTTACTCTGTTGGTTTCATATTTTTATTAGCTTTAGTAGTGTCTGTAGTCACGGGCACTACATAGTGCTATGAGTACCTATCTAACTCTGTTGGTTTCATATTTTTATTAGCTTTAGTAGTGTCTGTAGTCACGGGCACTACATAGTGCTATGAGTACCTATCTTACTCTGTTGGTTTTATTGTTTCATATTTTTATTAGCTTTAAGTATTGATTTATAGATAGACAAGCATAATATTGTTGTATCTGTAGCGCTCGTGGCGTAGCTTGTCTAGGCGATTCTAAACCATCACCGATGTTAAGCAACGGACGGTCCGGCCAGTCTTCAGATTGGTGACCATAAGTGGCATTTATTTCTGAGCGCTACCGTTGGTCGGATGACACGTTAAATTGTTGGTCCCGGTTGTTTGTAGTAAGGTATCTTAAGATATTGATTATTGTTGTACATATAGATTTATTCATTAGATTTAAGTTTGATCCTTGTGTTAAAAAATAAATATTTTAATACTTAAATCTTTCTTTCAATTGCCATTTTTATTTACATATATGTCGGAGTGGGAACCGATTTATACTTTTTAAAATAGGCAAAACCGCTGGCCTTACCGACCATCGGCTTTGCTATTGCAACATAGCTCACTATTTAACTATTAAGCGATCTTTTAAACCTAACTAAAACTGTTTAACACTACGGTACACGCGCCCATTTTTTTCACACGAATACACGCATGGCTTACTATGGTAGGCCACATAAAAATGTCAATATATTGAATATTTCGTATTATCTGATTAAAACCACGAATACAATGGAAAGCCTATTTATTTTACTTTGTTTTACAAACCTTAAACATTAGAATAATTATGAAGAATACTAAACAATCATCAATTACGTAAATATCTAAGAAAAAGTAACAAAAATGGCACTTCTGAGATCAACATGTTTTTTTATAACTTAAAACTAAACTTAGCAACCTAATTGTTTGTTTTCGTAGCATTCGGGACACAATATTGCTTGGTGATCGGGACAAATCCATTTATTGCAACAGTTGCACCACCTTTTTGTTGACCGATTTCGGGCTCTCGAGCACAGCGCACATCGACCAACTCGTCCCATCTTTGAAGTCAAATCGTCTGTTTCTTTGGTAGTAGTCTTTTATTTTATCAATATATATATTAGTGCACTTTACCAGAATGTTCAAAATCTCTTGCGTGAAAAACAACTGAAAACAGGACATCGGATCCTTGGCATTCCTAGCTGCTTCTCCTTTTGGACCTGGTGGTCTTATCCTGATGTTTTGGGGCCGAGTTCGCGTTGCTGGTGGAACATTTTTATGCCAAATTGTTCCGTTGGTCGACTTGTAGGCTTCACCGCGTCTTCCGGTTGCTAGTTCTGACAGAGGAACTTCTGATTCTGATTCGGATGAGTCATCGGTTTCGCCAAATCTTTCGTCTTCATCTTCTCTGAGTTCTGACTCCTGGACAAGAGTCTGAAAATTTTGCTCTGGCTGTGCTTCATCATCTTCACTCTCAATCACTTCTTCATCTTCAGTATCCAGCTCTTGGAGCCACCTTTCTATTTGTGAATCATCCATGACCAAAATCTGTGAAAAAATAAATAAAATATGAAAAATACAACATATTTTGAAGTTAGCTATAGATATTACAATAAATTGCAACTATATACACATAATAATACACTAAACACCAGTTTAATAGCGTTACAAATCAATAGTACATAAAAAATTACATACCTGAATTTGGTACACCAATACACGCGCGGACTACTTTAGTAGGCCCACGCTTTTGGCGCCAAACTGCAGATGCGTGCGCATGCGCTGGGGTTGTGCGGGGTACTGAGGTCGCGACAAATATATCGGACTAGGATTACATGGAGTCACAAGTTTCTAGCGCGCTTAGCAAAAAAGTTATTCCAAAAAAAGTTACCCTGGTCTACTATAGTAGGCCGCGCGTGTACCGTAGTGTTAAGTACCAACATGAATTCAAAGGGTAGGCTATGGCAATTTTTACTATCTATCTAGCTATTATTCAACACACAAGGCTAACTAAAATCATTTATTAAACACTCACTGGATTCTATTTGAAATAAAAACAGAGAAAGCACTCGATAAGCAATTATTTTATTGCAAATTACAAGGTATTACTTACAGATGTTCTTACGGTGAAAATCCGACACAAAGTGAGTCTGATTTGCTCGTTCCAACAACTCGAAGCCGCCATTTCGCGCGCCTAGCTCGATAGTTCCCCGCTTTGCACACAGGCGGCGCTTATGGCGGCTAGAAGTCATTACAACTAGCTATTGAATAATCAGTAAGTAAGCAGAATGCTTTTAAAACTCGCCAAAGAGATTATGGAGCCATTTACAATTATTGATTCAGCAATATCACATCGCAAAACTAAATCAAAGTAGACTTACGCCAAATTACTTCAGTAAATAGTCAAAATGAACACTATTTAATGTTGATTGATAATTTCAAGATTTTAACTGGATACAACGCAATTAAAATTAACTTTATGAATTTTACATTAATCAAGTTTATAATTAAGTGATATTTAGAAATAGCACTTAAAACTATGGAGTCATGTTCATGACTCGATGACGAAAGCACCCGAAGACGCCCGATTCTTTCTCGCGGCGACATATACATACATCATAAAGTTTACTCTAAATACTAAGGTTAAATTAAAGTTTTGATCTAAAAAAGGACCCATCCCTGGCTCTACTGATGATGCAGTCGAATTGAAATTTTATTACAATAGGAAATGTTGTACAACATATTTATTGGATTAATTATTAAATGTATTTAATAAACTTTCACGGATTATTCTTGCTTGTGCAAGGAAGTCTGTATCATCATCTGTATCAACATCGTACAACGGGCTCTCTTCCATAGAAGTGAAATCATGTTCGTCAAGAGTCTGGAAGCAAAAATTTCTTGCTGAATACATTATAATTATTGTCCTAATGAAGTTTTGTAAGAAGTAAGCATGCTGATAAAAATCATGAGATTGAAAATTCATAATGGTTAGCAGCCTATAAAGATTTGCAGCACTTTTTGCTATAGTTTAGCTTACCAAAAGTATCACTATACATGTTGAATAGTGTACAGCATGATATGTAATATTTGCTGCCTTTTCTGGCTCATAATGCAGGCAGCGATGGCGGTGTAAGCACCTAATTTATTTTTTTAATCTGCCGTTGCACATTTCGACCACATTTCTGGCTCTGGCATGGCACAGGTTGTAAGCCCTGGCAGCGGAACTTGTATTTTCCGTAGGAGTCATCAGCCATGGCTGTAGTGGGTATCCTTTGTCACCTGAAAAAAGAAACGATAAATAAGATTCAATTAAACAAAAAGAAAAAAGGTTAGGTGAAGCTTACTACCCAAAAGCCATTGCTCTCGTTCTCCACGCACAAATTCATTTCGTAAAAATGAATTTATTTTGGATGCCCTCCATATCATCCATCACCATCATGAGTGGAACCAGGGTAATTCGGATTTAGTCCAATAATTTTTCCTCTTGCACTACACACCTAAAAATTTAACATTTTTGAACCACTTATTGAATTATATAGGTATGAGATGAGAAATTAGTTAGGCAGGTAGGTAGTCACACTCACAATCTGGCAGTTTATGCTATAGAAGCCTTTTCTATTGTAAAATAGGCTACCTGGTGCAGTAGGATGATTAAGCGGTGGTTTGGCTATAGCTATGTGGGTCCCGTCTACCGCTCCTAAAGCATTTTGCATGTTGAACATGTCTCGAAATCTGAAATCAATGAAATTATTTCTATTAAGCTTGTTCACTATCACATATGTGTATTATTAGAAATTTGATTGACTACATCTTACTCTGCTTTTGCCAACTCTTTTTCAGCTTGTGATGTTGGAAACTTTATTTGGCTGGGGGTCAACTCTTCCACAATTGCATAAGTGAAGTCGCACTTCACAAGCCAAACGAGAAAGAAAGTCTGCTGGTTCATGCCGTGCATGCGCAGTCTCCCTGAATCTACTTGCGGTTCTATAAGGATTCCGCAACATCCATCGACCTGCTGGTGATTTTTAACAATACCGTCAAAGCTGGCAGCTTTGCCTAGTTTCAAGCCTAGTTATGTATTTGCACTGATGTATCTTCAAAAAACTGTAAGGCACACTGTCCACGGAGGCGTAGCTTCATAGACGCTTCAAAATACGCCGTGCAGCTTAAGCAGCCCAGCGTACTGATCTCTATCCATGAGGCGTATTGCAAGCGTACATTGTCAATCATTTGTGAGAATGCAGTCGGACGACGAAGACGTTATTTTGGCTTATCACTACATTCGAAGTCGACGAAAACGACGATTATATTGGACCCATCCATATATAGAAAGAAATATCAACTGTAGATTGTTCATAGCGGCAAGAGAATTATTAGAAGATGACAGTGTATTTCACTCATTCTATAGGATGAGTAAAACAACTTATCAAAATTTACTTCAGATAGTAGGACCATTATTACAAAAACAGAATACCAATATGCGAGAATGTGTTAGTCCAGATGAAAGGATATTAATCACGTTGCGGTAAGTAAAACAATATTTTAATCAAAATGGTTTATATTTCCCATCCAAAATATCAGTTTGTAGCGACACACGTGTGAGTGGAGGGACGAAATAGCTGATCGGGCAAAAGCCACATCGCAGGCAGTCGTCACCCCACAGGCACGGTTGTCACTCGTCAATTTGGACTTTTGAGTAGTGTTCTACCTACTGCCTATATATCGATAAGGTAACCTTGGAACTGACATTATAATCATTATACAAGTTCGATGGTGTATGATTGAAGATATTCCCCAAACCTTGATAGGTATAGGCACCTGTGGTAAAGTGGTGACCCCGCGAACTTTGCAAATTTCTACGGTGACGGCTCAGTTTACTCTACGTTGCAACCGTGCCTGAACTTTATTTCACTATTTCGGACAATAACAAGTGTTAAAGTAATTATCTGCGTATATAAGTGTTGTTTAATAAACAAGCATGCAGCCAACACAACAATTTGGGCTGACACCGGCGCCACCCGCTGCGCCAAGCCCCGCACCGAGTACACAGGTGAAGGACGACACCAAGATGGACATGTCAGCTATATCGGTGACGTCACGAGTTCCTGAATTTTGGATAGATCAGCCTAGACTCTGGTTTTTCCAGGCTGAGGCTATCCTGGCGCCACAGAAGATGTCGGATGAGGTAAAATTTAACCTCGTCATAACTAAGCTATCCAAGGAGGCTATTCAGCAGGTCACAGACATACTGATGAAACCGCCTGATGCCAGGAAGTATGAAGCTTTGAAGGAGAGGTTATTGGCCATCTATGAGGAATCCGAGACGCGCCAAATTCAAAAGCTCATTAGCGAAATGGATCTTGGAGATCAGAGGCCTTCTCAGCTGCTTAGACGTATGAGAGATCTCGCCAGGGCGAAGATTCCCGACGAGACACTCAAGATCCTGTGGCAAGGTCATCTACCTTCAGCTGTCCGTGGAATAATTTCGGTGACGGAATCGTCTGAGCTGGACGTGCTCGCCAGAATAGCAGATAAGGTGATGGAGACGACTCGAAGTACTCATCATATTGCAGAGGTGAGGTCCACGCCCGCGCCGACTACCAGCAGCATCAGCAGTTCGTCTGCTGACCTTATTATCGCGGAGATAAGGAAGGTCAACCAGAGAATTGATAGACTGGAGGTTTCTCGTCAATCGCGACCTCAAGGCCGTAGCCAGAGCAGGGGGCGTAGCTCAGATAGAAGAACCAGTAGTGCGACGAGGAAAGCATGCAGTAGACCAGACTGGCAGTGCTTCTATCACTTCCGATACAAGGAGAAGGCACATAAGTGCATCCCTCCCTGCAGCTGGAAGAGTGAGGGAAACTGAGTGCGGTACAGTCAATGACGGGAGCCTGTACTCAGCCTGTAAGTAATAACCGTCTTTGTGTTTTGGATCAAACCACCGGATTAAGATTTTTGGTTGATACCGGCGCCAATGTGTCTGTGCTTCCCGCGCGTAAGAAAGTGAACAATAGTGATATCAGTGCTAATTATAAACTTTATGCAGCAAACGGTACCGAAATAAATACTTTTGGAGTAAAGACTCTAGTGTTAGATTTAAGTATGCGAAGACCGTACCGTTGGACATTTATATTAGCGGCAGTGAACCAGCCTATTTTAGGCGCAGACTTTCTTTTACACCATAAGCTTTTAGTTGATTTAAGTAGACGTAGATTAGTGGATGAAGTGACAAATATGAACATTATAGGTTCAATTGTGACTTGCACCCAGCCTACTTTAAGCACTATGGATGAATCACACCCATATTTTAACCTTTTTTGTAAATACCCTGAAATAACGAAACCTGTTTCTTTCAAGGACACTCCTAAACATACAGTGTTTCACCATATAGAGACGACGGGATCGCCCGTGTACGCGCGCGCTCGTCCGCTGCCTCCCGATAGGTATAAAAAGGTTAGTGAAGAATTTCGTACTATGCAGGAATTAGGAATTTGTCGGCCTTCAAAGAGTCCGTGGTCTAGTCCGTTGCATGTAGTTCCTAAAAAGAATGGGGATATTCGACCTTGTGGGGATTACAGGCAACTCAATGCCATTACGAAGCCGGATAGATATCCGATTCCGCGATTGCACGATTTTACCTATATTTTGACGGGTAAACGTATTTTTAGCAAAATTGACGTAAATAGAGCTTACCATTGTATTCCGGTTGCTCCAGAAGACGTTGAAAAGACCGCAATAATCACGCCTTTTGGGTTATTTGAGTTCCCAAGGATGTCATTTGGATTACGTAATGCAGCGCAGTCCTTTCAACGTTTTATGAACAACACAGTTTTACAGGGTTTGGGAATCGAACGGGACGATGGAACTTTTGAACCGAGTTCAGAGTTCATATTTTGTTACATTGATGACGTAATCGTGGCAAGTGAATCGCCGTCCAGGCATGAACAACACCTAGAAGTCTTGTTTAAACGCCTACACGATTTTGGTATTACGATTAATTTATCGAAGTGTTCATTCGGCCAGGACAATATCGAGTTTTTAGGACACGAAGTGACCGCCGAAGGCATTAGGCCATCTAACGATAAAGTCAAGGCCATTCTTGAGTTCCCAAAGCCGGAAACAGTAGTGGAACTCCGACGATTTATTGGCATGGTTAATTTTTATCGTCCGCATATGCCGAATGCTATTTCCTATCAGGCAGAGCTTAACAACTATTTACATAACGCCAAAAAGAATGATAAGTCAAAAATTAATTGGACTGATAAGGCTAATGACGCGTTCATTAAGTGCAAGGAGAGTTTAAAATCAGCCACGACATTGTCGTATCCCGTACCGGAGATACCCTTAGCGTTGATGACAGATGCATCAAATACTTGTGTGGGAGCTGTTTTGCAACAACGAGTTGACGGTAATTGGAAACCATTAGGCTATTTTTCTCGGAAACTTACTGACGCACAAGTAAAATACAGTACTTACGATCGTGAATTATTAGCAATTTATTTAGCGATCATTCACTTTCGGAAAATATTTGAAGGTAGAGAGCTTACAATTTTTACAGATCATAAGCCATTAACCTTTGCTTTTTCAAAATTAACTAGTGACAAGGAAACGCCTCGTAGGACTAGGCAACTTATGTACATTAGTGAGTTTACCACGGATATTCAATTCTTAGAAGGTTCAGATAATATTGTTGCTGATGCACTAAGTAGGATTGAAACAATAACTTGTCCAAGTACGTTGGACTTCGTGGAAATTGCAACAGCACAGAGCGACGATGCTTACTTAGCACAGTGGAAGCTAGAACCGAATAGCAACGTTGCAATAAAAAAGGTGTCAATACCTAATGGTGCAACTAGCTTGTATTGCGAAATGTCAACTGAGAATATTAGACCTTATTTACCGGATGAATTCAGGAAATTAGCGTTTAATTCAGTGCATAGCTTGAGTCATCCCGGGATCAATACCACTCGTAAACTGGTATGTCAGCGTTTTTTCTGGCCAGGGATGAATAAAGATATCAATAGTTGGGCTAAGACGTGCATTAGATGTCAGAGGGCAAAAGTTCAACGTCATACAGTGTCATTTTTAGGACAATTTCCATCGGCCGGACGTTTTGAACACATACACACTGACATAGTAGGACCCTTGCCGACTACTTCGGATGGATATCGATATTTACTGACTATCATCGACCGTTGTACGCATTGGCCTGAAGCATTCCCTATTCGCGATATAACTGCGGAGACTGTCGCTAAAGTAATTTATGACGGATGGATTACAAGGTTCGGCTCGTGCAGAGTTTTGACCTCTGATCAAGGTCGTCAGTTCGAAAGTAGGTTATTCGCCGAGTTGATGAAGAGTATGGGTATACATAAAATACGAAGCTCACCTTATCACCCACAAAGTAACGGGGCGTTAGAACGTTGGCATAGGACTTTGAAAGTTGCTCTTAAAGCTCGCCTAGATTCCACGTCATGGGTGGATGAATTGTCTACCGTCTTGTTAGGGTTAAGGTCTACCCTACGTAGCGATTCAGGTATAAGCGCAGCCGAGCTAACTTACGGATGCACAATAAGGTTACCTGGCGAATTTTTTAACTCAGGATCAACGGAAACTTCTGATCCTCACACGATAGTTCAAGAGTTGCGCGATAAAATACGCAAACTTAGATCGGTTCCGGTGGACAAACGAGATTCTCGAACGTTGTTTGTTCATCCTGATTTAAAGTCGTGTGAATTCGTGTTTATCAGAAACGATGCAGTTCGTAAACCTTTGCAAACTCCTTACGACGGCCCATACCGCGTCTTAAGCAGAGGTTGCAAAGTGTTTAAAGTACAATTACCTAATAGACGAATAAGTATATCTATTGACCGCCTGAAACCAGCATACCTACTTAATAGCGAGCATACGGACTCTTCCGAGACAGCTCACCGTAAGCCTTGTGACGTAACGTCCAACCACGTTCCAGTCACATCTAGTGCCCCTACTGCATGTAGACAAACACGTAGTGGTCGTACGGTACGTCCACCGCTACGATTTAATCTTTGATTATAAGTTTTATGTACTAAGTATAGGATACTTAGCAGATATTATAATCGTATTAATTGTAATTAGGCTATAACGTTAAATAGGCAGATAGTTCCGAGGTAAGTCTATAAGTAAATACAGTATCTACTACCTACATGCTTACGACAGGTTATGTTGAAATAGGTACCTAATATGTACTTAATTTTTTTGTGTAAACATTTAGAATAAATTTGTCGTGTTCGCAAGTAGTAAGCTAAGAGCGACTGTATGCATCGTAAACATTGTGTAACGGTAATCTAGGTTAAGATGTTTACCTGCAGGCATATTTTTTTGGAGAAGCAGTTATTGGTGATATTTTGTAGTGTTAACTCGTCTCATGATATTAGTGAACATGGATAAACCTCAGTCCAAGGAGGAGCAGATCATCATTGCTCAGAATTCGACGGAAGTAGAGGCACACATGTCGCGGCAGAGCATGATGACCATGTTAATTGTCGGGTTACTTTTGTTTGCTGTGGGGTGTTCCATGATTCGTAAGGTTCGACGAGGGGTTCGACGGCAGTTCCGGAGCCGCATGAGCACCTGGCTCCGCGAGGAAACTAAGCAGACGGCACCACCTCTTACCCACGTGCAAGTGCTCCAACCGGTAGCAGCACCAGCTGCGGTCGCGAATTTTGCACCAAATTCCGCGCCTGTTGCTACCCAGTACGCGGGACATGTGTAACCGCAGTATACCAATTAGCGTGATTTTACTCAAACTCCAAAAAAATATCTCTTGCTTGTAAAAAGTTTTTAGCGTGTGTAACTTTGTCGGCACACGTTAGGTGTATTAGTATTAAGATTTAACAAGATAATGTAAGTGCTACATTATATTTCATTTTTTAAACCAGTGTAATACAAGTTTAAAGTTCGAGTACTGTGTGATTGTATAGGGCGCACTGTAAGTACGAGCTCGTAGGTAGTGATAGTAACTCGTATGCATTGCGATGTATCATGTGTCATATTATGTTATGAGATATGCTGATAGACAGTTTTAGCGATCTGTGTTGAATTGTTTATGTTGTCAGATATTGAAATTAACTAAATTTTGTAACTAAATTTAAAAAAAGGAGAGGGTTGATGTAGCGACACACGTGTGAGTGGAGGGACGAAATAGCTGATCGGGCAAAAGCCACATCGCAGGCAGTCGTCACCCCACAGGCACGGTTGTCACTCGTCAATTTGGACTTTTGAGTAGTGTTCTACCTACTGCCTATATATCGATAAGGTAACCTTGGAACTGACATTATAATCATTATACAAGTTCGATGGTGTATGATTGAAGATATTCCCCAAACCTTGATAGGTATAGGCACCTGTGGTAAAAGTTTAAAAAAAATAACATGTATGTCGCATCCGTGAACTTTTATTGTATTGTAAAATCTTCCAAATCATTAATATTTTGTGAATAATTAATAGGGTTTAATGTGGTAATTTGTGTTTGTGAATAGTCAGAGAAAACTTGTGTGTCGTTAGAATAATTTATTGGAGAAGGTGTGGATGCTAGTGTTTGTGAACTGTGGTAGTTACCGGAAGAAATCGGCGAATAGACTCTGAATTGGTTTATCTGTGGCTGGATAACTGAACACGTTGGTTTTTTAATTTCTTCCAAAAGCATCAACATTTTAATTCTAAATACACTCATTTGTTCATCTGTAAGACTTTGTATGTCGGGTAGCAAGCTCAGCAGAAACATTTTTCGTGGGTCATCTATTTTATTTTCTTTTGTTTTTAACCAGTCTACAAAAGCTTTATCAGCTTCGTTGTTAACAGGTTTAATCCTTTTTTTTGGTTTTTGAAATGACGACCTCTCAACATGGGAATAATTTTCCGATTCAGTGTCTTCTGTAATATTCCTGTTAGGACCAACATATGCCTGTTCTTCAGGGCACGCAGGGGTCTCCTGATTTAGAGTTGATTGTTCAGGATTTGGTAAATTTCCTCTTTCATTCATGTGAATTACTGGTTTGACGTATGGTAATATAAACTGCATCTCATCATGTAAATAGTATTTTTTTTGTAGTTGCCGATCCACTAGCCTTCGGTTTTAAACTTCTAACAAAACCATTTCTAATATTTTTCCATTTTTCCTTACAATCATTAACTGCAACAAACACATTTTTATTATTTAATATAAATGAACTAATAACATATTTTTTTCAGGTATTTAGCTACAGGCTGTTCGTTTCGGGCATTGGGACTTTACTTTGCCCGAGGAGAATGTACCGTGTCGCGTGTGATATCAGAAACAACTAAAATAATATGGAATGCATTGAAGGATACATACATGCCTGTACCAACTACTGATGAATGGAAAGAAATTGCGAAAAGGTATTATGAACTTTGGAATCTACCCAATTGCTTGGGTTCGATCGACGGTAAGCATATCAGGATACAGAAATTTCCAAACACAGGTTCAGCCAACTACAATTATAAAGGCTATCACTCTATTATTTTGCTTGGATGCTGTGATGCAGATGGATATTTTACCAGCATAGAATGTGGATTTGCCGGACGGAATAGTGATGGTGGCGTGTTTCAAGTATCAGCGCTTGGGCATTGGTTGGAAAGGGAAGGTTTGAACATTCCAACTGAATCAACAGCATTGCCAAATGATGCCACAGGCAATCGTTTTCCTTATTTCTTTGTGGGAGATAATGCATTCCCTTTAAGGAGAAATTTATTGAGACCCTATTCAGTAAGAAATCTGGATAATGTGAAAAGAATTTACAATTATAGGTTAAGTCGCGGACGAAAAAGTATTGAATGCACTTTTGGTATGTTGACACAAAAGTTTCAAATACTACTGAAAGCTATATCATGTCGTAAATACTCAACAATCATTTCAATAATACAGTGCGTATGTATTTTGCATAATTACATACGAAGATATGATGGTGTGCAATACACAACGACTACAGTTAATGTGTCCAATATTCGACATGCACCAATTTTGATACCAAACATGACATTTGTAAACACGCCTAACGGTTTACGTAATTATTTAGCAAATTACTTTTTGCAGCCTAATGTTGCTCTGCCATGGCAGTGGAATAGTTGCATTTTTGAATAAATGTTATGTATTTTACTATAAAATAAATAAAAACAAATGCTCACCCGTCCATTGTATTTCTTTCGCCACCTCACTCCAAGCCTTTTCAGTTAAATCTTTTTTAGCATATTCAGCAAGATTATTGTTATACAAACACGGATATTTTTCTATTATCTGAACAAATTTGGCAGCCGTTCCCGCCATTTTTTACAATAAAAAACACGTGCGTTCACTCCATGTACGCCCCGGCGTATGACAGCAAGTACGGCAGGCGTCATGAAGCTTGCGTGCAGCGACGCGAGCGCGACGTTGCCGCTCCGTCGACAGAGTTACATTGTTTTGTATGTAAGCTGCAAGCAAGCGTACACCAAGCGTATAATGACGAATACGCGTCTATGAAGCTACGCCTCCGTGGACAGTTACGCTAACACATGGTCAGTGTGACCAGATTATATTTTACGAAAATACCGCAGCACCTCAAAAAAATACTGAAATATACCAACTTGCACAGGGAAAATATACCAATAAAAATACTGATTTTCAAAATTTTAAAGTTTATTCAATCATCATCACAGTATATGTCAGAATTGTATTTTAACATTTTATTTGAAGGATTAAAATTAACACAACCGCCTTGATCTTTTACGCCTTGCTCTGTTTTAATAATTGCTGATACATTTTTGTTATTAAATTTGTTTCTTTGCACCGTTTTTATTAAATTTATCTGTGAAAAGATGCGCTCGCATGCAGCATTCGATACTGGTATACATAATAGAGATTTACTAAAAGAAGTTAAATTTTTGTACTTGAACGTGCCATCACTGTTAGAAATTTTCCCAACTTCTACCCAAAATTGTTCTCAAGATAGGGGTGAGCCAGTGCTCGAAGATTGTAACAAATCACTTACTTCGCGATCAAATTTAAGAGTTCTATATTCTTCATCAATTAACTGCATTTGTTCTGGCTGTACTTCGTATGGGAAAGTTTCTATTACATTTTTTAAACTGCGAAATTCTTTATTCACGGCAGTGTGTGGGTCAAGAAATTTGAGTTCTCGGAAAATTTTATTTTCAAAAGGCAAACGTGATTTTAATTGTGTGCTCAACTCAATTAAAAACGATTGGCACCTTCTGAAAAAATCTGTAATTTGTTCTTTCATGTTTATGTTTTCCCTGTGTTTGATTAATTCTTGACCCACTTGGATCCCTAAGTACATATCACTTAATGGCAAATAATGGTCAACGTTACTGGTTGCTACTTAGCTTATTATTAATACTACTTTAACCAGCGACGGTGATAATGTAATAGACGGGGCCAGTGCTTGCAAATCGTTCAAAATTAACAAGACAACACAATCAAGCATACCTAGCTAAAAGTATGCATATTACATTTGCCGGAAAATAGAGATAGCGAATCTAATTACTGCATGACAAAAAGAGAACACATGTACATGTATTAGAAGTTTGTATTGTCGTATTGTACGGCTCGCATGTCGTAAAGGCTATATATGGCTGAAGCGAGTGGAGAGCCAGCGCTCAACATATAGTCTTCAAAATCCGTGCGCTTATTTCCCGTCCATTCATCTTATCATTGTCGCTGACTTTAACATTATATTTTGCTGTGTACTGTTTGTTGCAACGTAAATAAAAAAAATATGTGTATCTCACAAGTGAAAGATCATGATTATATGTATGACTCAATTCAGCAAGTTAATTTTAGTTACCAACAACCGTCAGCCATATCAGAGGCCTTCGGGCGGCACTTTAACTCTGACCTATACGAACTTACTTACTCAAAGCAAATGTATCAGTCATCGTCATCAGCCCAAAGACGTCCGCTGCTGAACGAAGGCCTCACCCTTTGACCACCACACTGTGTACCATTTGCATCCACCGGTAACCACCGCTGCTGCTCGTTGGTTGGTCTACCGGTAATGTATCAGTAACTCACTTCATTTTAAACTTCATTATATCGGTATCACACCCAAGATAAAATTCAATTTGTATACTGTGTGATAATATGTACACAGTACAGTATATATACAGCACATGGATATGTATTTGATACACTTTTTTGATTGTAAAAGTAGGTAGTTTGTATTACAGTTATGCTTAATAATTATAAATTGTATATTAATTCTGTTTATTTATACCTGTTACTTTTTGGCAAACTAATATTGCTGGCAGGATGATCTTGCCTCAATTAACATCAGGTAAGTGTGCGATCAAATGGGCCAGTCAATCAATCATAGAAAGAAAATTAGAACAGTTTTTCAATTTACTTTTTTAATAATAGAAAACTACACACCTGTAAGACGATAGGCATTGCCAGCGGGTTTTGACCACACCAATGCATCTCTCCAACACATTAAAGAGTGCACACATGCATTGAAGTGTAGTGGACTTCAGGAGAGTTTGGCTCTGTGTTGAGGAACGGGGTCATCAACCAAGGCCTCGGAGCATAGCCATAATCACCTGAAATACATTAATTATTTAGTAATACCTAGTTATTCAATGATTTGTTAATCTTACCTAAATGTAGCCTACTTAAACAAAAACTAACACATTGGTTGGCTGGTTCCCCCTAAATAGGGAGGGGTTGCCATAATCCCCACGCCGCGCTTGGCAGCTTGCTGATTGCAGAATGTTCACCACGTTTAACCGAGAGGACACTGCTGCCGGTCCTCTTATACTTTTAGTTATTAAAATTATTTATGCCAATTAGGTGTAATTATTATGATTTATTATTGAGGAACACATCAATGGTATAGTATGCCTTGTTAATTAGGAACTTCTTAAGTCTAAATTTAAAACTGTCACTATTGTCTGTTTCTTTTATAGATAGCGGTATTTTATTATATAATTCAACCCATTTGATAAAAACACTCTTTTTGAGGTTTTCTGCTTTTTGGCATAGATAGCAAATTTTTATGTTGTTTCACCTTCAAAGTATAATAATAATTTAAATTATTTCTAATTAGAATGGCAGCTTAGTATATATTGATGCATGTGTCAGCAGTTTTAAGTTTTGGAAAGAGGGCTTACATGATTGTCTTGGGTTTAATCAACATATTGCCTGAATGCATTTCTTTTGTGCTCCGAATGCAGATTCCCTTTGCGCAGCGTTTACCCAGACTAGTGTACCGTGCACCTTAGTGTAGATCCTACATAATGTATGATAAGCATTTAAAAGAGCTTTTCATTAGCTATGTACCTTGTGTAACATATTAAGTGCGTATGAATACCACTCCATGGAATCCGTTTTTTTCCATAAATCTACAACAAAATTGTTTTCTAAAATCTTCCAAACTTAATACATTACTATGCTATCATAGTAAACATGCCTTATCAATAGGTATAATAAGTATATTGTAAAAATTAATTTAAGGTCAACTCTGCGAAGACCGGCACTAAATTTAACAAAATACAAATGGTACTATTTTGGCTGATCTTTAACTTTAAATTCAAATTTGGTTAAACTAGTTAATAATATATTTATTTGATCCGACAATAAACATGTAAAAATGACAAATAAACCATCGGTTCAGAAAATGAACATCATGTTTGAAAACATAGTGAAATAGACGGTTTTAGCTCCCATGTCGCATAAGACCGTCTACTGGTGAATTTCTCTACTTAGCGGTAGTTGGCGTAGTTATTGATACGAATGCCTGTGCGATTGAAGGTGTGTACGAATGCCTGTTCCTTTTTTTTTTTTTTTTTTTTTTTCCCTGGGAAATCCTTTATGGATACCACCAGTTCCGGGGGGAACAGGTGGTTATGTGGGACTCTCCGCCACCCGAAAGTGGCGGCCTACCCACTTAAAACCCTGGGGTGTTTCTACCTAGCGCCCAGGTACCGGGGCTACGGGTACGCTTTCGCACTCGTCCGCGGCCCCGGCAGCGCTGGTCCCCTGGGACCCTTCCCTACTAAGGGGGGAGCTGGAGGCCTTCCGCCCCTTCTATCCTTGAGAGGCGCGCGGAAACACCGCGCACGCCACCTCAGGGGCTAATGCCTGTTCCTGCAGCAACTTGATATTTGTACCCTAACCCTCAAGAATAAGGTTGTATTCTGCTTATTTCGCTAGATGTTGCATTTGTCGGGTAAGACCGGCATTGGTTGTAGTTGCAGGGGTGCAAAACCTTGAATAATAATCAATGCTTTTTAATAATTAAAGTTTTATTAAAAAAAAAGCAATATTATACTTGCTAAGTTAAATCAAAAATGTTTTTGAATTCTACTTAGTATTAAAACGATGAGATCCAAAATCGTAGGAAAATACTAACATAAGAATATATATTTTTAAGTAGAACCAAAAATTAGTAGCAAAATATATTAATCAGTCTTCCTTTTATTAACAACAACGACTCAAAATTAAAAATTAAGATAAACAATATTTAAAAGTGTAACAATAAGAATAATAACCCAACTGTCCGGCACTGTTTTATTAGAAAACAACTACAAAAATACCATTCTTCTGTAATACCATTTTGTTTAATCGGATATTAAAACTCTATTACCTACTCAAATGAAATAAGAACCGGAGGGTTGGGATCTTTAAATACAATCTTAGTGACTATACTACCAAGTCAATTTTGACATCAATAAACAAAAATCTATCAAAAATCAAATTAAAAAACAGTAACAAATAACAAATCTTCAATGGGTACTTAATAAAAAAATCTTCTTATATACCTACGTATGTATATAATTAAGTTTTAAAAGTAAATCAAGTTTTCATCAGAACACATGAAAAATTTATTCGATGCTTTAGGGTCTTGTGTTAAATAAATTTTTTTAACAATCTGCAATTCGGAAACGTCGTCATGATCACAAGTTTTCGTCATCTTGAAAGCAAGTCGTGGCTTCTTAATTGTTTTATAAAATTTAATAGAATAACAGAATTCCTCGTCTATTAGTATGCTATTTTGTATTATACCCACATAATACGTCCATTTGTGTCGTGCATAATATCTCAATAAGACATTGTCTCCCACATTGTAATTAGGGATTTTAATTTCTTCATTACCTATATCGGGGATTAAAATGTTACCGTCCATATTTTCTTTGTTGAAAATGTGTGCACTAGTATTACATTCAACGTCATCTATTAACGATATATCTGATTCTATATCTAGAATATCTGAATCGCTATGGTTACTGATTGAGCCTGAAACACTCGTTGAAGAATGGCTGTGACGACGTTTCAATGCGGTCTTACAAAGTCCTGATGGCCCTGGCTTAGGGTTCTTAAAAATATCATTTTTGTCTTTTTTGTTATCTTTCTTTCCTTTTTTCATCTTATCTTTTTCTGTATCGGCTTTTTTAATCAGCACATTAGAAAGATTTTTTTTTTTTTTTGTCGAGTTACTGTGTTTGTAAACATTGCGGTAGATCATTATACTCTTTGGCTACAAAACGTTGCCGTTCAATATCATTTTTTGAAGTGTTTCTTAAATAAATAACGTCGTCTTGTTTTTTGGCTTGTTTTAAGTTTGCACCATTCTTATCAGTTGTCTTTTTTTGTTCATTTTTCTTTTCTTTTTTTATATTCTTTTTTGGTATCATTTTATTCTTTTGTTCTTCCTTTTTCCTTTCTAGTACGTCATCGTGGGTGATGACTTCAGCGCCTAGTGCTACTTTACGGCGCTGTGGTTTTGGTAAATTATCACCACGTTTCAATTTTTGTAGGAGTAGTTCTTCAAACGAAATTTTCAAGTCCTGTTCAAAATTGTTCGACAGTTCGTTGTTAATGTTAGGTGCTGCTGGAATCACAAGGTTTTCACGGTTCAGAGATGCAAAGGCAACACTCTGGTCCTGCACTGATACTTCCAACGATTTGTTATGACTGTTGGATTCATCTGCACTAGCAAGAAATTCGTGTTTTAGAGTTATATTTAAGAAATTAAGTACTATCGTCAGTAAAGTTTTTGGATTTCTCTCTGTGTTCTTTTGCTCTTGTGTTGGAATATGTTCCCCACTTTCGATTTCTTTCCAATGTCTTAGCTTTATCATATCAAATTTGTCTTCTTTAATTTCTTCACGATTTACTGGATAAATGCCACCTTTTCTGAAACCATTGCGCAACACCTGAGGATCTATTTCAGACCAAATTTGTCCAATCAATCGTGCGAATTCAGATTTTGGCAAAATTTTCCCTACATTTAGCCGCTGCCACTGAACTAATAAAGGATCCCAGCGATCTTTGAAGGACTTCATTACTGCTATATCTAGAGGCTGTAAAGTATGGCTGGAGTGGGGTGGCAATTTTAAAATGGTTATATTTTCTTTGCGTGCCTCTTCAATAATATTCAATCCAACGTGAGTGGAGTGGCCGTCGTATATAAGAAGTAGCGGGCGTTGATCCTTTACTAGAGGTAAAAATGATTTTTTGAAGTAAGTTTCAAATATTTGTGTCTCCATCCAGCCATTTGTACTTGCGGCATAAGATGTCCCAGGATATGCATCGGATGATGTCCACGTATCCCATACATTTTTTCCTTTAAAGACTATAAGGGGTGGCGCTTTTTTTCCGGAAGCACTAGCGCCAAGAAGCACTGTTGTGTTATCTCTTCCTGGTGACGAGATCACTCGAGTCGATGCATGGCCTTTAGCACCAACTACTTTAGTTTTAGCCGGATCGTTGGAAAAGCTCGTTTCGTCGAGGTTCCAAATCGCAGACGGTTTGTTTTGTAAATTTAAATCGCGTATTGTTTTTTCTAGAAGATCAAAGTAAGGGAAGATGATAAATGGGTCTACTGCCTTTTTTCGTGCATATTCTACGGCTTGGGGTTTCTTCACGGATAGACCATGACGCTTTTTAAATGCTACGAACCAATCCTTACCGGGAATACCGTTCGTAAACGGAGTATCAAGTTTATTTTTATTAACATAATGTCCAACCATCTCCAAGACTTCTTTTCTGCTTAGCCCAAATCCGTATTTCTCCATCATATGAAGAGATGCCGCTAGTTTATATTCAATTGCAGGTGACAGCGCCGTGTTTCGCCCGAGCGTTGTAGATTTATCTCTTTTTTCTTTTACGTGGTCCATTATCGTCATACGAGGTATTTGATACATTTTTGATGCTTTATAACCGCTCATCTTACCGCTTTGAACTTCACGTACAGCTTCCCTTAATTTCTCCTTCGAATACGACCCTCTTTCCGTTTTTCGAGTATAATTGCCCATGACTGAAATAAATAAAAACTTTTAAAAACATTACTATTACGGTTGAAATAATAGGACAGACCTTGCGCCCTCAGTACTCTATCGTAAATCATCACCTGATCATATTTACACTAATTTTGCCGTGACATTAATTTTGGCAAATAGTTTAGTAAAATATGAGCAGTTGTCAAATTTTGATTTTTTCATGCAAAATCTTTAAATGTCAAATCATATTCATTAGTTGGCACAACTATATAAAGATATCCTAGAAAGGCATCAAAAAACACTAAAGGTTGACGATTTCTGTGCGTGGCGAAGACCGGCATATGACATTTATTACCCTCCAAGGGCTAGACGGACTTCCCCGAAACATATTTTGAGGTTAGTTTTTGTTTTCATCAACCATAACTTAGTAAAAAACGTGTATAATACCAATGCAATTTACTAATCAAATAGATATAATAATGAATAATAAACTTACTTGCATAGAACTGTGAAATAATTGAGATTTACACACACAAAACTGTTTTGTTAGCACGTGGTACATTCCCAATGCAAGGTGCTCACCGTACTAAATCATCGACCGCATTTTTTTCCGTTCACACTACATATACCGCCATCTATGTCAATTAATAAGAACAAAAATGACTTTATTGCTCCACTGATTGTATTGCCATCTTCGTAATTCTGCTGAATTTGTTGGAATTCTTGTTGTACGATCTTTCCCGATAGACGGTATTCGCCGAGTTGACCTTAATCATCGTCATCGCCAGCCATAAGACGTCCACTACTGTATGAAGGCCTCCCTCTTATTAGGGAGGAGTTGCCATAATCCCCAGGCTTGGCAGGCGGCTTGGGGATCGCAGAATGTTAATCATCTGAAGCAGCACATCTAAAAATTTACCTATATTTCCGGCCGAACACTACCAAGTGCGCTGTTTTGTCGGCAAGAGAGGAATTAGCTCTTCACGCAACGCCTCGTATCTACTCCGTTTTGCGCAGACGGCCAACGAGTGGCCAATATACCTCTCCGTATGATCTGATGACATGAGAGGCATATTAGCCTCTCTCAGCATTCGTCGATTTATTCGCAACAAGCTTCTATATCGCACTGGCAGTCTAGTTCAATAACTTAGTAAATTATTAACGACATGTTAAATTATATCGAATCCATTAGCATAAAAACCTTAGAGACTCCGAGGCTTATTACTTAAACACTGCTTTTTTTTCCATAGTAAACGTTTTTTTCACTAAAACTGTCTGCAAAGGCGCGATTTTAATTGATCTCCATGGCGAGAGACTAGCCTGTTTCATTTGACATTTAGGAATGGGTTTCAACCAAAGTTCAACCCCATTTCAAGTTAGACAATTCGAATTTTACGTCATTTCGTTCATTCAATCGGCTTGAAACCGGTGAAAATGAATTTCATTAGACGAAAGCCACTGTGACGTCAGACTGGGCTTAACCCTAGATAGCTAACGTTCCTGGACTTCTATGATAAGCTAACCATTCGACTTTTTGACGACCATTTTTCAAACTTTTTTATTTTATTTAAAAAATATGTTATTTTAATTAAGTTTATTATATTTATAGGAAATATGGGATGTAAATTAAAGATAATTATAACAAAAATGAATATTTATTTAATTTTTAAGTACTAAATCACAAACCTTAAATGGTACATGTTTCATTGAGATCAATAAGGCACAACTTCTTACAACGACTAAATTAGGAACTATTGTTTAGAAATTTCTACTTTTACTTATAGTATAATGAAGAAAAAAGATTATAATTATCCATGAGTATCAAATTACTTAGATTTTTTTGGCACAAGTTGGGCAAAAGTCAACCGTATGTTCGCCACAAATGGGAACTCTGCAACTATTGCAGTGATTCTTGGTCATGCGCCTTTTCTTATAGGAACACAAACTGCAGCTTTTCCTTTTCCTTGTTGAGGCATTTTCAAGTATTGGACTACTTCCAGAACCAGATTGCTCAAGATTTTGACCTTGACTTTCAGCGCGATCCTCATGGTTCAAACCCAAGACGTCTCTTATCTTGTCTTTCATTCTACGAGGCATTGTTGGTATTTCCAGTCGACGTTTTAGCCAAGGTTCAACGAGTTTTTCATGCAGTTGTTTCATATAGCTCCTTCGTGCCAGTGGTTTACCTCCAGACACCAATACGTTATGGCAGTAGATGACGTAGGAGTTGATACTCGTTATATTGAGCATGCCATAAAACATGCACATGGGCCACCGGTTAGTTTTACGGTTACAAGACATATTTGAACACATCTGGTCGAACGTGTCTACGCCACCTTTTGTGGCATTGTAAAATTCTATAATGTGTGGCTTTTTCGATGTTGGGTTCACAGTCCCTTCTTCGTCACATGACTACAACAAATATACCATTTTGCTTGGCTTCGGTTTGAATGATAGGAGAGTTAGTGGCCCATCATAACAAAACATGGAAGTACTTATCGCTCTACCTCGGCTGTTCTTTATTTCTTCCGGTATTTCTCTTTTGTTGGCCCTCAAAGTTCCAACTATTGTCAACTTGTAAGGTTGTTGTAGCAGTTGTTTTGCTAATGGGATGGATGTAAACCAATTGTCTGTGGTAAAGTTTCTGTTTGAGCCATAAATGCTCCGTGTTAGTTCCTTGACAACATATTCACCAAGGGGCACTCCTCCAGTATTTGTTACTTTTCCAAGGTAAGGCATGGCGTCAACCATGTACCTGGTCCCACTGTCACACATCATTTCAATTTTTATACCGTATTTAGCAGGCTTGTTCGGGATGTACATTCTAAATTTACACCGACCACGAAATGCCAGCAATTGCTCATCGATGGTAACGTTAGTTCCAGGAACGTAATTGTTTCGGCATTGAATCATCAGTAAGTCCCATATTTTTCGGATTGGTGTGAGTGGATCAGACTGCAAGGTTCCTATTCTTACAGCCCTATCATCAAATCTAAGACATCGTATGAGGAAATCAAACCTTTCTCGACTCATACACGAGATGTATCGGGTTGCACAGAAAGACGTGTTGAACAATTCATAACTTGTAAGATGGTTATCTTTCAACGCAGCTGCCAATAATAACACACCGAAGAGAGCGTTGAGTTCCTCTTTGCACGTTTCGTTTTGGGTTGATGTCATAGTCTCATAGCTTTGTTTTTTTATTGCTATTTCAGCATTGGTCCACTGCAAAATTTCCTCACATATTTCATCAGTCATAAAGGAACCAAATAAAACGAGAGGATCTGTTATGTTTCTGACTGAACGGGCTGGTCCTCTAGCCGTGCGAACGATATTCATCGCAGAAGTTCGGGAAGAAGTATGTCCTTTATGAGTTGCCCACACATGACGATTTTTGCCACGAATATTAGGTTGAGGCAAGTGGATAATGCTGTTGGAAGCAAATGGTGAATCCTCACGGAGAGGACGAGCATCGGAAGGTGACCTTTCTTGTTCCTGTTCAATATCTAAAGGTGGACTTACTTGCGCGTCTTCAGTGTCCGAGGGTTCGTCGTGAAAGTCACTTTCAACGTCATCAGCCAACAAACCATCCTCATTTTCACTATCAGAAGAAACATCATTTGTGTTGACATAATCTTCATCATCTAACGCCCGAACTATGTCGTCATCTGTGAGCAATCTTGCAGCCATTTTTCACTATCAACGAAATAACTAAAAAAAAAACAAAGCAAAAATCAACTCAAAGCACGTAAGCTAAAAGTTACGCATAAGCTAACCATTCGACAAAATGACGAGTATGCAGTAGGCATCTCAAAAACAAAAGTACTTACCGGCTAAACGCAACCACCACGCGACGCAGTCTAGCGGACACTAAGTTGGCGCGAAACCGCGAGTGTATAGGTAAAACGATGAGAAAGGGAGACGGAGATATTTATTAGAAGCTCGTCATTTTGACGAACGTTAGCTGTCTAGGGTTAAAGGAACGTCATAGTGGGCATGAGCAACGTCAGACTGAGTTTCGTCAAACTGAACTTCATATTCATTGTAGTTACGAAATCAGGCCGCAGCTCATTGTTGCTGTCATATACGTCAACTGTACCTGAAGGTGCATAAATTGCCGATGACGTTCTACTCTTCCTCAAGAAATTGTGTAGAAGTACACAAGTCATTGCAATAATAGTGGTTTTCTCTGGGTTTAGTAGTATGGGTTTCCGAAATATTCTGAATCTTGAGGCTAGTATCCCAAATACATTTTCAACGACTACACGTGACGAAGATAGTTTCTTATTAAAATATACGTTTCGGCGTCCATTCATTATGACTTCCTTGATACGGCTTCATCACATGTGCTGTCAATGCAAATGCTCCATCTCCCAGAAAAACATACGGAACTTCTCTTCTACCCCCTGGTAGCGGTCGTGGCATTGGGAAATTTAAATTATATGAGCAAATTCTTTGCCATAGTTGACTACTACGAAAGACACCGCCATCACTAATTCTTCCCTGGCTTCCAATTTCAGCAAAAATGAAATTGTAATTACTGTCAACTAAAGCAAGAAGAACAATACTGAAACTCTTTTTATAGTTATAGTACTCTGAACCACTATGCATAGGAGATTGGATAACAATGTGTTTGCCATCTATTGCGCCTATACACCTTGGAAAATTTCTAAACCCTTTTTCTATTTGTAGCCATGACTGTGGATCCTCAGGAATCTGTAACATAAAATAAACAGTGTTATTATTTTCAGAATACAACAACTACAACAGAAAGTGAAATATTAGATCTGCGCCTACGAATTCCTCACTGGAAACAGTACCGCGGCGCCGAAAAAATCCTGTAGAACTACAAGAAGCTGGGAAGTCGATGAAGGAAGCCATGAGTTCACTAAATAAAGTTGTAAATAAACCGGTAGTGCCCGAAGACGATTTGGATCGTTATGGCAAAATTCTTGCTAATAAGCTCCGTAAACTAAGTGAAACAGATAGTTTACAAATGATGTACGAAATAGATGGGTTATTTATAAAGCGCTTGAATGCTATACCCTCATATTTCACACGGCCTTCACCGACGAACACTATGCATTCAGAACCAACTCCAAGACTTTTACTACATCCTACTACATCCCCTACATACTACGTTCGGCCCGAGTCGGCATGTACTTCATATTCCGATCCAGGGGTTCAAAGATCACGTTCCGATAACATTATTCAAATTTTGTCTGACGAGATTGTTAGTCCACCAACAGATTCAGAGCACATTACCGACATTGTAAATCAGGCATTTTATGAAGCATAGTTTTATAAGTACATACCTACCTACTTGTTTACTACAATTTTGACCATACCCTATTTTGCCAAAACTGTGTTCTTTTTTAATAAATAATTTTGTAATTATTTTGTTTTTACTTACCCTAATTTGATCCTTTAAAACTTGGTTTAGAGCAATACAAACTTCGGGCACAATTCTGGAAATTATTGAACCGGAAACTTTGAACAGATAATGTAGACTCTCAAAGCTGTCTCCGCTGGCTAAAAACCTCAAAGTAATTGCTAGGCGAATTTTGGCAGGTATTGCTTTTCTTTTAAGTGTATTTGTCTTACTTATCATTGGAGACACTTTTTGCAATAAATATTCAAAGTCTGATAGAGACATTCTTGTGAAGTTGTTAAATTGGCCAGAAGGTTCCGCCACCAACTCAGCCAATTGATTTTCCATTGTACTTCTGAAACAAAGAAGCGTTTCTATTGATTCTTTAATAATACAATAAAATACATTAACTATTCAGGAAGTTTTAATATGTATTTACCTGTGTCTACTGCGGTGCATGGTAATCATCCACCATCTACTTTTTCTCCATGGTTTGAGTTTTTTTTTTTATAGTAAATGTTTAAAAAATTAGAATAGCTCACGGCACAAAGACAAACAGCAGCAGCTATTTCTACGTCCATTCTCGTGCAAGTCTTCAGTTCAAATGTTAGAACGAGTGTGTACAGTCATGCTCTCGACGAGAGTCTTTTCGGCCGAGGCTCTCGGCGAGAGGTTCTCGTCGAGTGTGTACAACCGCCATGACAATGACGTCCCGCCCTGTCTGGTGTTGCCAGGTCTGGGTTTTTGTTTCGACCATTTTGAAGCAAACGCCGATTCAGAATTCTGCGTTTCGTTCGTTGTCATAGCTGACGGTTCTGAATCAATCAACTTTGTCTTGATGACGTCAGCCGTGATTGGAATTCCAGAATGTTCAACGTAGGCTTGCGCAGAATGTGTCACTAAAATGATAAGATATATAACGTAACTAATAACTTTAGTGAAAAACTGTCGTATATTTAGATAGAATCAGTTTATTGAACGGAGCTAATATTTAGTACGCAGACATTACGTTTTGCAAGAAGGAAGTAAGATAGCGGATATGTGAGAGTGCATAAACAATACTTGTCATAGATAATAAATAATTAGGGCGGAGACAGCATATCCGAATTACACTAATCGACTAAAAGGTTTTGTTTTTTTAAATACTACAACACTCTCACCAAAATTAAACCTTTCTAACAATACAATATTCATATATTAATACATAATAATATCACTCTCACCTAAACAAAGCTATATTAACAAATATACATACAATTATTATAGTTACAGTACCTTTGAAACTATTATTTCCTACAATTTAAACTCATAATACATAATATATACTGAGACTACAAAATAAATAGGTATAAGCATGCATTCTATTTCAAATTAACTACGCCAATTTTCATTCTTGGGTACTGAAACTGTTGCTTAGATAGAGCCTTAGTAAAAATATCAGCATATTGCTCTTTAGTACACACATATTTTAGTTCAATTTGTTTTTCCACATATTTCTCTTTTATAAAATTATATCTAACATCTATATGTTTGCAACGCTTGTGATAGTCTATATTCTTAATTAAACATATAGCACTTTGATTGTCAATATTTAAACACACTGAATTTTGATTGAATTCACCAATGTCTAACAATAGTCTTTTAACCCACATAGCTTCTTTTGTACACAAACAAGCTGACATGAACTCGGCCTCAGTTGTAGATAATGAGACACTTTGTTGTCTTTGTGTAGCCCATGTTACGGCTGCACCATTTTTGATGAACACATATCCAGATAAAGAGCGTCTGGTGCTTATATCTTTCGCATAATCTGCATCACAGTAAGCTTCTAGCTTGTTTTGCTGTGATGGTGTGTAGCATAAGCCATAGTTTTTAGTTTCCTTTAGGTATCTCATTATTTTCTTGACAACATTCCAATGTGTGTGATCATAACAATTTAAAAATCGACTTACCAGACTCACGCCATACATGATGTCTGGTCTACTCACGATTGCCAGGTGCATTAGCGATCCAACTGCTTCTCTGTAGGGTAGACTGGTATCAGGTTCTGTGTCACTCTTTTCTATTGCTGTCTGAGGATCCACTGGAATGTGTGTGCCATTGGCATTAGACATATTAAATTTCATTAACAAATGCTCAATATACTTTGACTGGTGAATGAATATATGTTGGTGTGTTCTTTCTATTTCCATGCCAACAAATACTTTTGCTTCAAATGATTTAATTTCAAAATTATTCTTCAATTCAGAGATAATTTTAAGTAGGGTATCCTTTTGTTTAGAAATTAAAATTCCATCATCCACATACAATAGTAAATAGACTTTCTCATTGTTTACATTACCAATATAAACACATCTGTCTGCATGGCTACTCTTGAAACCAAATTTCTTCAAAGTTGCATCAAACTTATTGTTCCAGCACCTCGGTGCTTGCTTCAGGCCATAGAGTGAACGATTAAGTTTACATACCTGGTTTGGTTCTACATTTAAACCTTCCGGTGGAGTCATATAGATTTCCTCGCTGATGTCTCCATACAGGAACGCTGTTTTGACATCGAATTGGACCATTTGGAGATCATGCTGTATAACTTCTGAAAGCAATATCCGTACAGAGTCATATCTTACTGTTGGTGCAAATGTTTCAGTATAATCTAGGCCTTGTCTTTGCCCACACCCTTTAGCGCACAATCTTGATTTATATAGAGGGCCAGAAGGATCAGTCTTTATACGAAATACCCATTTGCATCCAATTAACTTAACTCCAGGGTGCTTTTCAACTATTTTCCAGGTTTGATTTATAGCGTGTGACTTCAACTCTTCTTCTATAGACTGTCTCCAGCTTTCAGCATCAACACAGTTTGGTGATATAGCTTCACTGTAAGTTTCTGGAATCTCTTTTATTATATTATTTGAATTTTGTGCTGAAAGGTAAGTTTTTACTACATTACTCGATTTAGTTTTAGATCTTGTCACCATGACATTTTTAGCTATAGGAAGATCTAAAGTCTCATCTGGTATATATTCAGACTTTTCAGGTGACTGGAAAGATTCATCGCTTGTCTCGATTTCTATGCACTCGTCTTGAGAAGAATCTACATTTTCATTTGCGTTTTCTGAAGTATCTTCTGATAATGGTAATAAGGCATAATTTCTTTTTACTGAGTTTTCCATAAAGATTACATCTCTACTAATCAATATTTTTCTTGTCTTTGGATCAAATAGTTTGTATCCTTTTGTATTTTCACAGTATCCAACAAATATTAGTTTAGTTGCTTTAGGATCAAACTTCTTTGTTTTTTTTTTTCTTTGGAATATGCATCATTGCTTGGCAACCAAATATTTTCATATGAGAAATGTTTGATTTCTTACCCGTCCATTTCTCCTCCGGTGCAGAGTAGTCTATTGCTCGTGTCGGACATCTGTTTGTTATTTATGCTGCAGCTGCGACAGCTTCTGCCCAATACTGCTTCTGTAACTCGATTGGACCACAGACATCAGAGTGGATTATTTCAAGTTTGGACTGCGCCCGGGAACCATCCACAGGAAAGGGATTTCTTGTCTGCTTTCCTTCAGAGCATGTTACACACACCATCTTCTCTTTATTTTCTATTTTCACTCCAGCACTTTCAGAAAGTTTGCTCAAATCTTCAAAATTTAAATGTGCCATTCTCTGGTGCCACAGGAAGGCATCATTTTTGTTCGCTTCAGACATGTATGCTGTATGTTGTTGAGTATTCAGCCGGTACATGTTGTTAGCCAGGTTTGCCTCTGCCACTTGTTCTTTATTTTTGTTGAAATTTTTACAGCCTTGATTATCAAACTGTACATGGCATCCACTTCTAATCATCTGACTAACTGATAGCAAATTAGTAGCTATTTCTGGTACATACAGGACATTTTGAACTTGTATAACATCTGTTTCACCATTTTTGTTCAAAACTGTTAAATTTATCTTTCCGCAGGCTTTCACAGGGAGTTTCTTATCGTCGGCTACCCTTATTGTAGTAATCGGAGGTGAGATTTCATCATAGAGCCAGTCTCGGTGCATAATCAAATGCATAGATGCTCCGGAGTCAATATACCAGCCACCATCATTACTTGTAGATGCGGAGAACACAGCCACATATCCTGTATCATCTTTTTGCTTTTCTTTGTTCTTCTTGTTTCTGCAGTATTTACTTATATGACCATATTTATTACAAACATAACATCTTGGACCTTTCTTTTCTTTGTAATTACTGTTGTTGTACTGTTTGTTCTGTGTCTGCGACTTACTGTTGCCTTTGTTCACAAATAATGCTGTAGATTCGGCTCTTATGTCTTGGAGAAGTTTAGTTTTCACCGAATCAGCTGTGACTGCTACACCTGAACTTTCTAGGGCCATTATCATAGGCTGATACACATTGGGCAACCCTGCCAACAATAGAGTGCCCAACCACTCATCATCTACGATGAATCCAATATTTCGAAGTTTATGTGCTGTCATCATTATTTTGTTCACGTACTCTTCAATATTTTGGCAACTTTCTAACTTGGTGTTTGTCAAATCTTTTAATAACCCAACTTTTCTGGTCAAACCCTTGTCGTCAAACGCTTTGGACAAGTTTTCCCATACTTCTTTTGGCGTTTTAGCTTCTTGAATATGTATGTAATTTATAGGTTCGACTAATAATATCAATTTCGACTTAGCTTTTGTGTTGAGTTTGGTATCTTTTTCGATTCCTTCCACACATGACCACAGATCTTCGTGTTCTAAATATGACTGGACGGCAAATCTCCACGTAGAATAGTTTTCCCGGCCAGTTAATTTCTCAATTAAGGTCATTGCATGGTGTGAACCCATTTTCACAAAGATTTTTGCCGTGTCGGTGAAACGAACACGTGCATTCGAGGTTAAACACTTTTCAATCACTGCAACTATGACAATGTTTGTTTTATTTTTAGCACTACTTTCAATATAGGCGGGTCTGGGCCCATAACCTAATAACTTTAGTGAAAAACTGTCGTATATTTAGATAGAATCAGTTTATTGAACGGAGCTAATATTTAGTACGCAGACATTACGTTTTGCAAGAAGGAAGTAAGATAGCGGATATGTGAGAGTGCATAAACAATACTTGTCATAGATAATAAATAATTAGGGCGGAGACAGCATATCCGAATTACACTAATCGACTAAAAGGTTTTGTTTTTTTAAATACTACAACAGTAACTTTTCATTAAAAGAAGTACTTCAACAAGTTGCTAAACCTAAAGTTAAAAGTAACCTACAAAAAACCGAGAATGTAAAAAAAATACTATTTTCAGAAGAATTTACAAACTTGAATATCGATATTCCCTTAAAACTAAAGGACGTGAAAAAGGAAAAACTTGAGCCAAATATTAAAAATACAGGAAAAGAATAAAGAAAATTGTGAAATTATCCAGAAATCCAATAACGATGCATATAATAATTCTACCAACATGAATAACGAAAAATGTAAAGTAGAGAAGAAAAAAAGTGATGAAGGAGAGTTAATTCAAAATTTTCCTGAGATAATGCTAGATAACCCAAGAAAAATGGTTCCTAACCGTGAATTGAAAAATAAATTGTACGTGAAAGAGTCATCATCATCGACGAATACAGATGAAGATGAAGTTCCTGATTATGGTCGAGTAAGAGCGCGAAAAATTCAGCGCAATTACAGTGTAGCTGAAATTGAAAAGATGTTAAATGATTGAGTTTTGTTAGTTCCTGTGTTACAAGATTAAGAGAATCGTGTTGTTGTCGAATGATTGTTGGAATAAAAAATAAGAAGTTTTAATAAGAGAAAATGAGGGTCTTCAAAGAAGGAAACAGGATAAATATAAAAGATAAAAGCAGGAGAGTTAGTAATAAATAAGCTTATTTTTTCTTATAATATACCTATTTGATACTCACTAATTTCATTAAGTAGGTATTTTCTAAGTAAACTATAGTTCACTCATTATATTAGAGACTAGCTTTTGCCCGCGGCTTTGCCCGCGTAGTAATGTTGAATACTGGAATTCGGTTAAATCGGGGCCCAACTCAATTGAATCACTAAAATACGTATATTATTGCATTTTTTCCAAGCCGCTTGCAAGTCTTTAAGTTTGCTTGAGGATGACCAAACTTAATATTAAAAATTAATTTAGCAGCTTAGGCTGTACAGTATCTATAATAATTGTCCGTCAAACAGTCGTCTGCGTGGACCTACAAAAAAATAGCCTATGTCCGTTTCCGAACCTTATGCTATAACTACCTATCCAAAAATGCAGCTCCATCTGTTCAGCCGACCAATAAATACGCCCACCCCCGTCCCCATTCCCAGCCTCATCCCTATAAGCGGCCCCTTCCCCATCCCCATCCCGATACCAAATGTCATTTTAATATGAACACGCCCATCCCCGTCCCCGTTCCCTCCCTCATCCCCATCCCGAACCCCATCCTCACCCCATCCCATCCCCACCCCCATCCCGATTTCAACTTTCATCTTAATATGGACACGCCCATCCCCGTTCCCAGCCTCATCCACATCCCATCCCCACCTGTCCCCACCTAATCCCCACCTATCCCCATCCCCACCCCATCCCCATCCCGATACCAATTGTAATCTTAATATTAACATGCCTATCTCAGTCCCGTCTCCGTTCCCAGTATCATCGCCACCCCCACCCCCACCCCCATCCCCACATCTATCCCCATCCCTATACCAAATTTCATTTTAATATGTACAGCCGTTACAAAGTTAAGGAGAAACAAACGTACTATCACTAAAACTTAGTTTTTTTTTTTATACTAACGGGAGCTGATTTTGAAAAAACGGTGACACCCGTATCTTCTTATTTTTATAGTAGAATATGTATACCAAGTTTTGTATCAATCGAACCAGAGAATAAAAAGTTTCATACAAACTTTAACACCCCATTTAACCCCCTTCGGGGTTGATTTTCGAAAAATCCTTTCTTAGTGGGCGTTTACACCTCTCCAAAAACATACCCTCCAAATTTCAAGTCTCTACGTTTAGCGGTTTGGGCTGTACGTTGTCTATATGTCAGTCAGTCAGTCAGTCAGGACAAAGCCTTTTATAGTTATAGATAGATAGATTAAAAAATAATTTAGCAGCTTAGGCTGTACAGTATCTATAATAATTATGTCCGTCAAACAGTCGTCTGCGTGGACCTACAAAAAAATAGCCTATGTCCGTTTCCGAACCTTATGCTATAACTACTTATCCAAAAATGCAGCTCCATCTGTTCAGCCGACCAATAAATACGCCCATCCCCGTCCCCATTCCCAGCCTCATCCCTATAAGCGGCCCCTTCCCCATCCCCATCCCGATACCAAATGTCATTTTAATATGAACACGCCCATCCCCGTCCCCATCCCCGTTCCCTCCCTCATCCCCATCCCGAACCCCATCCTCACCCCATCCCATCCCCACCCCCATCCCGATTTCAACTTTCATCTTAATATGGACACGCCCATCCCCGTTCCCAGCCTCATCCACATCCACATCCCATCCCCACCTGTCCCCACCAAATCCCCACCTATCCCCATCCCCACCCCATCCCCATCCCCATCCCGATACCAATTGTAATCTTAATATTAACATGCCTATCTCCGTTCCCAGTATCATCGCCACCCCCACCCCCACCCCCATCCCCACATCTATCCCCATCCCTATACCAAATTTCATTTTAATATGTACAGCCGTTACAAAGTTAAGGAGAAACAAACGTACTATCACTAAAACTTAGTTTTTTTTTTTATACTAACGGGAGCTGATTTTGAAAAAACGGTGACACCCGTATCTTCTTATTTTTATAGTAGAATATGTATACCAAGTTTTGTATCAATCGAACCAGAGAATAAAAAGTTTCATACAAACTTTAACACCCCATTTAACCCCCTTCGGGGTTGATTTTCGAAAAATCCTTTCTTAGTGGGCGTTTACACCTCTTCAAAAACATACCCTCCAAATTTCAAGTCTCTACGTTTAGCGGTTTGGGCTGTACGTTGTCTATATGTCAGTCAGTCAGTCAGTCAGGACAAAGCCTTTTATAGTTATAGATATGTATACCAAGTTTTGTAACAATCGAACCAGAGAATAAAACGTTTCATACAAACTTTAACACCCCATTTAACCCCCTTCGGGGTTGATTTTCGAAAAATCCTTTCTTAGTGGGCGTTTACACCTCTCCAAAAACATACCCTCCAAATTTCAAGTCTCTACGTTTAGCGGTTTGGGCTGTACGTTGTCTATATGTCAGTCAGTCAGTCAGGACAAAGCCTTTTATAGTTATAGATTAAGTAAAATAAAATAATGTTTAAAATTAGACGTATTTTTTCAATCTGACACATCCAAAACAATTAAAAAGTGTTTTCGAATCTGCGTGACAATAATTGGAAGATCACATGCCAATATTGAGAATTTCTATGCCAGTAATAGGATTTTGATAGCTTTTTTAAATTTGGGTAAAAACTATTGATTATGACTATTTTATTGCATGAAAACAACTGTAGAAACAAAGATTAGAATATTTTCATCGATATCTTTAAACTTTTTGTATGCTAGCGCGTTTCAGTATGATTTTCTGAGCAATTGATTATGAAGATAGGGGAATATTGCTGTCTTAAAGTGCCAACAATTGGGTGTTTTACCCTATTTATTTATGTTTTACATGATTTTTGTTATAATTGGGTGATTGTTATTATTGTAACGTGTTTTATGATGTTTTTTTTATTAACACTGCGTGTTTTATAATGCACATTGGCTATACAAGTCATCTTTTTTCTAACGAAAGTTGTTTGTTTACCCCAGTGAACGTTGCCAAATTACTAACAGAATAACGCTCATTTCGTTTGTTCATCCTAGTTAACATTGCCACATTACTAATAGAACACTGTGCATTTTATTTGTTCATCCCAATGAACATCGCCAGAAGCTTGGGTTTGCTTTTTTTCTTTTCATTCATAATTTCATTGTGTTTTACTTGCGGTTTTGGTTGTTGGCAGCTTGGTACGCATAAAAGAGCTTCAAGAATATTAGCGCTTGTCCCACAAGAGCATGCACCTTCTGACACCAGTGATAAATCGAACACCAATTCTGGTGATGAGATTCCCCCTACGCCTACTACCCTTTCTAGCATCGCGTCATCCCCGCCTCGCTCTATTGATTCGAGCCTCGAGCGCCTTCATTTATTAAGTAGCTCTGACAATGACACCCAAGAAGAACCTCCTTAATCCGGTGATACTATCCAACAACCTGATCAGGACCCATATGAAACCGTCGGACTGACACCGATATTTCAAAATATATGCCCATTGTCTCCCGAAATACCCAATTACGATGATATACCGTCGCTATCATCCATACCATCATTACCATCCGAAGCACCCACACCAACATTTGGAATACGTCTAACAAGAAAAACTAGGTCTAAAAAACAAGCTTCTCAACCTCCAGCTAAGAAAGCAAAGAAAATTAAAAAGCTTTTCTTAGCTTACAAATGGAAAAAAGCGGTTTTCCGCCATAGAGTCACTTTTGAAGAACACGACAAAACTACCCCTCATTTTGACGAAACACCAGAAGATCTAGAAAGTCTATCTTCTCTGGACTATTTCTATAAATTTTTTTCAAAGGACGTAATAACGCATATAACTGAGCAGACCAACCTGTACTCTGTCCAGAAAACAGGTAAATCTATCCAGCTCTCAGGCAGTGAATTACAGGACTTTTTGGGCATACAGATACTAATGGGAATTGTTGAAATGCCGTCTTATTTGGATTATTGGAGCCAAAAGTTTCGATACAGCCAAATAGCCGATGTACTGTCCTTGAAACGGTATCAGCAAATCAGAAGTTTTCTACATTTTAACGACAACACTTTAGAAGACACTGAAAGATTTTACAAAGTTAGACCCATAGTAGAACAAATAAGACAAAATTGCTTGCAGGAAGAAAACGATCACAAATTCAGCATTGATGAGATGATGATCCCTTATAAGGGCAGAAAAGCTGGAAACAGGAAACAATACATGAAAGACAAGCCCAACAAATGGGGTTTTAAAAATTACGTCAGAGCGGGAATAAACGGAATGATTTTCGATTTCATTCTTTATGGAGGGGAAGATACGTTTCGTTTTCATAAATTTACAGATGAAGAAGCTTCTTTGGGATTTGGTGCTCAAATTGTGATAGCTTTATGTCAGAGTATCAAGACAAAACCAGCCGTAATCTTCTGTGATAATTTATTTTCTTCCCCTGAGCTGTTCTACATGCTAAAAGAAAATTACGGCGTCTTTGGTTTTGGCACCATTCGGAATAATAGGATTCGCGGCGCTGAAGGGCTCTTACCAGATGAGAAATCTATGAAAAAGAAACCCAGGGGCACTCATGCACAAGTTGTTTGCGAGAAAAATAAGCTCGCGATAGTACGTTGGAATGACAACAAACCAGTGACTCTAATAAGCTCTTTTGTTGGAGCTGAACCACTGCATAAAATAAAAAGATATTCTAAGGAACAGAAACAAAAAGTAGACGTTGACTGCCCACAAATAGTGTAAGAGTATAACAGACATATGGGGGGAGTAGATTTGGCTGATATGTTGATAGCCCTGTACCGAATACCGTTTAAAACAAGGTGGTATATTGGGATATTTAGCCAACTAATAGATATCTGCTTGAACAACGCGTGGATTCTATACAAAAAGAACCTAGCTGGTGGGAAAACGATGACGCTGAAAGCGTTTAGGTATGAAGTGTTTGATAGCCTAATCAAAAAAGGTAAGGCGCAAGAATTAGAAAAAACACAAGAATCATGCATAAAGAAGCCGAGAACAGTTAGGCCATCAAGCCCTATTAGGTATGACAACGTTGGACGTTGGACGACGTTGAAAGAAGACATGGGGCGATGTAAATATTGTTATAAAAACACGACAGTTTATTGCATTAAGTGCAATATAAGACTATGTTTTGTGACAGGAAAAAGTGGACGAAATTGTTTCCTAAATTTTCATGCGAAATAAGTAAATAAAGGCGCTATTAAGCTCAATATGGAGAAATAAAATAAAATGACGTTATTATTTTATCCCACTGACCCACTACCCTAATTAGGCAATGTTCATCGTGATGAACAATCCCATTTTCGTTTCATAATTCGGGGATTTAGTAATGTTCACGGTGATGAACATTTTTTTTAAATATTTAGATAGGTCCAAGATTTTTTAAATTATTTTTTTAGGTCTCCATATAAGCCTAGGGACGTGGCCCATTCAATGAATTAGTACATTTTTACAAATTGTCTTTTTGCTAAATTAAGGGTTAAAATAATTTATAATTTCTGTGTGTAGTTTAAAAATTAAATACAAAATTTCGGATATGTTATTGTTTATTGACATTTCAAAAATTAACAACCAGCTTGAAGAGTTAATCAACCAATCAATCAATAAATAAAGAGATAATCTACCTATCTTGTTTTTTAAAAACCTGGAAAACATGTTTATTTTAAGCAGTTTATATGTTGGCGTATTCATCAGATGAGTCTTCGTTGAATTCGTTGCGTCCCTCGTGAGGCTTTTTCAAAATAAATGTATATTTTTCTTTAGGTCAAATGAGGGCTAGATTTGGGGCTAGGGGCTAAATCATTATTTTTGGAGCTGAACAAGTCAAAATAGGGCTAGATCTAGCACCGAAGGGGCTGAGTTGGCAACACTGGCGCAGTCGGCAAATGCAAAAACGTCATGTCAATGTCAATTCGACAATAAAATAGCGTTTAGTTATTTGTTCGTTACGTAACTATAATAATTATATTAACAGCAGTTTTTTTCACATAAATTTGGCAATAGTGACTATTTATGATATTCTGAACGTTTTTACAACTGAATAAATCCCTAATACATTTTTTAACGCCTTATTATAACATTTTAACGTTAATCAGCACTGAAATAGTGTGCGTCGAAACTTAACTCGAATACTACAAATTGGATAAAACGAAACGCAAAAAAGACCGTATAAAAGGTCCATTGGGTTAACTTTTTATCATTCGTTCCAAGGCCATTGTCACCAGTATAGTTACAAAATTCCTAGTAATCGCGAGATGAAGTTCATCAATGGGGTTCGGCTTGAACGCCATTGCCAGAGACACAAGAGTTACGAAATCAGCCCGCTGGTTGTTACTACATTCGTCTACTGACGCAGACTCAGGTGGGAACCGTTGAGATAAGAAATTTTGAATTTGATCAACTTGCTGCGACAAGTTGCTCAACACCTCGTCATTTTTTTTTTCGTTTTGAATCGCCATGAGAACGAGATTATTTTCGTTTTCTACCTGGACACACTTCATTTAGTAGCAAATTATCTTGATCAACTTCGGCTTCCTCGGAAATCATGATCAGTAATTTTTATATTCAATAGAAATAATAATACAGTAATAAAGAAAAAAAACTGATTATAAATTATTGTAATATGAAACAAACTCACCACTCGGGACGAAAATTCAGACGCCAATGAGCCCGCGCCATCGTTTAGTCGCTTTATATAGGCTCCTTGCGCAGGCGCGGCATACTGCCTGACAGTGACATTTGTTTGATGCTAAGTCCATACGCTTGGCAAACAATGGCAAACAGCAAACAACAAACAGCAAACACGAACATGTGGATGGGTGTTTGGTATGTGTGTGCCTGTTCTTGTTTGTGTTTGCCACTGTTCGGCGTCGGTGTCGGTTTTTCTTCGCAGATCAAAGGCTGTTTGGCAAACAGTTCGCGATGTTTCCACACGCTTGGTATACATCAGTATTGCGCGAGAGCTTACGGGAGGTGGACGTCGCGCACACGTCGCGTCGATACATCGTTGGAGCAGCCGCTTTTCGCGCGTAATCATGTGTGATTGGTCGGAAGACACAACTCTTTGCTTTTTAGAAGCGTATCAAAATGAGCATTTGGAATTCAAAAGACACTAACCACAAAAATAGGCAGAAGGTACAGGATGCGTGGACCCGTCTTAGTGTGATCATGAAAAAAAATGTGAAAGAATTAAAAACTAAAAAAGAAATATTAATGACTACATTCAGGAGACACTTCAAAAGACAACAAGAGTCGATTCGTTCTGGTGCAGGTAAGTTAGTTTTGACTATCATAATTTTTCATCATTACTTACATGGAATTCAAAGCTGCTTTTTAGAGTTCCGTAACCAAAGGGTAAAAACGGGACTCTATTACTAAGACTTAGCTGTCCGTTCGTCTGTCTGTCACCAGGCTGTATCTCATGAACCGTGATAGTAAGACAAATATAAATTTCACAGATGATGTATTTCTGCCGCTATAACAACAAATACTCAAAAACAGAATAAAATTAATATTTAAGGGGAGCCCCCACACAATAAACGTGTTTTTTTTGCCGTTTTTTTTTTATTGATTTTACAGAACCCATCGAGCGCGAGTAAGTACAACTCGCACTTGGCAGGTTTTTATTGTTTCTTTTCATTATATTTTATATTGAATTTTACAAATAACTGCACACCTATAATATTCCCATACTTTTTTTCTATCTTGGATCTCATATAATGTGTTTTGTTATGTTTTAGGAGCAGACGATATCTATAAACCCATATGGTTTGCATATGACCTAATGGAATCATTTTTGGGGCCGGTGTATACATGCACAAATAATATAAATACAGAGACGGTAAGTAAAAATATAAACATTTTTCGTAGTGGTTTATTAAATCTTAATATAAATAATAATTTTATAAAGGATGTTATTTTGTAAAACGCCTGCCGTCTCAGGATCAATTCTACTCATGAACTACTTTCCCCTAGAAACATTGGTCAAAATACGAGAAAAAATTGGAAGCTATCCATACAAATCGGTTGAACAGTCAATCAAGATTGTATAGGAAGTTTTTTTTTTTTTTTCGTAATTCGATCTGTTTCTTAAGAAAAGTTATCCAGCTTCATGAGTGGAACTCACCCTGAGACGCCGGGCCTTTTTAAACCAACACCTCGCACATGGCGTATCTAAGTGGATTTAGGCAGGTACACATATACTTTATAATATGCTATGTCGATCTTCTACAAAAATATGAAGTGAATTCTTCTCTTATCTGTTTGGCGTGCATAGGTGACCTACGGGGTATGTTTGGAACATCCTGAATTGCATTATAATCACTTTCGTACCTTCGCCAAGATCCAGGTGTTATTAATTGGCCATTTCCATCAATTACATCAAACATTCCTGGAGGAGTATATCTTTCTGGAGAGTTTTTCCGAAGGAAGTTGTGTATTAGCAGGTCATTGTAATTTCTGGTACAGTACTCGGATCTAAATCAATTGGGCGACGATAAATTCGAAATACTGATGTTAAAACTCCAAACGTGTTTTCTACTATCACTCGCGCTTTCGATAAATTTTGATTGAATATCCTTTTTCGTGAACCGACGTTATGCTGTCCTGGGTAGGGTTTCATAACATGCTCACTTAGTGCAAAAGCACCGTCGCCTATGAAAACGTACGGTACATCAATGTCCGATCCAGGAAGTGGGCATGGTGTAGGAAAATCTATTTCATTTTTACAGATCTTTTGCCATAGTAATGAATTATTGAAAATGCCACCATCACTGATTCTTCCTTGGCATCCTATATCTGCAAAAATAAATTTGTAGTTGGCATCAACTAACGCCAAAAGAACGTTTAGCATCGTTTTCTTATAGTTGAAATATTCCGTTCCGCTATGAGGTGGACTTTCTATAAGAATATGTTTGCCATCTAAAGAACCTAGACAGTGCGGGAATTTCCTTCTAAATCCTCTTTCAATATTCATCCAAGCATCTTTAGTTGATGGCATCTGAAACAAAAATTGAAACAATTTGAGATATATTGATATCAAACTAAAGTAATACCTATTATAACATTTAAATATAAAATTGGCAACATTGGGCAATTAACCAATATTTTAGCCAAAAGACAAAAAGAAAATCAACCGCCACCAAAGGAAGAAGATGACTGCGAACTATATGCAAAATTGTTAGCCAAAAAGTTGCGAGAACTGCCTCTTGATGACAGAAAACTGATGATGTATGACATAGACACTTTATTTGTTAATAGAATTAAGGAGAAACAGATGCCTCAAACCCTATCTTCCTATCACTCAGTCCCATACCAAACATCCTACACTGAACCTTTACCGAATACATCCCCTTATCTAAACCGTCCGTCGCCTTCCCCAACGTCGTATTCTGAACCAGCGATTTCATACCAACCAGCAATTTCCCAAATGTCACATTCTGAATCCTTACCAGTTACATCACCAACGCAAAACCAACCATCGAATTCTCAAACCAGCATTCTACCCAATTATATCACCCAACCGGACTATTCAACTTCAACTCCCACCATTCACATTATCTCCAATGATTTAATTGCACCACAAACAGGACAAAATCGCATTAATCAAGCATTACTTAAAGCTTACGAAGACTTTAGTTACTCTGAAAAATGAATAATACTAAACTAAAATTTAATTTTAGTTTAGTATTATTCATTTTTCATCGGGAAGCTATCACTTACCTTACTTACCAGTGAAATTTTTTTTTTAATAAATTTGTTTTATGATAAATTTTTATGGTCTTTTAATAAATTAAAAACAAAAAATACCTTACCTTTATTTCGTCTCTCAGAACTTTGTTAATAGCTTTGCAGACTTCAGGTATGATTTTTGATATTATTTGGGGTGATATTTTAAATAAACTTTTATAACTGTCACCAGTTGCTATAAATCTTAATGTTATTGCTAGACGATATTTAGCTGGTATGGCGTCTCTGAAGTCAGTGTCTTGCTTCGTAATTAGGGGAGAAATTTTGTTTAGCAAATATTCAAAATTTTCAAAACTCATACGGCAGAAGTTATGAAACTCTCCTGATGGTTCAAAAAGAAGCTCATTAAATTTTTCTTCTATAAATTTTCTAAAACAAGAAAAAATCATGAATTAGAACTAATTTAAACACTGCAAATTTACCTACCTTGTTGTTGCCATTACCCACCTTGTACGATTTTTGTGAGTTTTTATCATCCACCATCGCTTTCGTCTTCTTCTTTTTAGTTCATTTGTTTTAAATTTAAAATAAAAATATGTCAACCCGAAAGTAATAGCTGCTACAAGCTCGTCGTCCGGCATGTTTGCCGATTCAGAGAATACTGACATGTTCGCCAAGTGTGAGGACGACTGTTTGTGTTTGGTGTTTGTGGTCGATGTTTGGGACTTTGTTTGTTGTGTTTGGTATTTGTATCAAACACCAAGCGTATGGACTCAACATGACAGTTGATGTTTAAGATACATTGATACCTATCTATATATAATTATATAGTACCACCTCGGGACAGAAAACAAGACGTCACTCTCATTATAATAAGGTTTCGAATAGCGGTACAGTATTTTAATACAAAGATTTTATATCATAACTGGCTGTTTCATTCCATTCTATCATTCTTTAGGTATGACAAGAGATGTAATGAAATAGGTATAAATCATTTATAGTAGAGCAATTCGCTCTTGATTCTTTCTTAGGAGCTTAAGTGTTCATTCATTGGTACATCTACCCTATTGGTTTTGGGGCTGACACTACTAACGTTATGTTTGGAGAACATGGTGGTATCATTGCAAAAATAAGGCACGTCAATCCCCACTGCATGTTCATTAAGTGTGTATGTCATTCCACTGCATTGTGTGTATCTCACGCTAGTAAAAACACCATACCACGAGCTATTTACCAAATGATACAAGAGGTTTACGGATATTTTGCCCATAGCAGTAAAAGACAAAGGGAGTTTGTTAAATATCAAGATTTTATTGGTACTGAACAGCATAAAATATTAAGACATTATGAAATTCGTTGGCTTTGCTTGCACGCTTGCATTAAAAGAATTTTAGAGCAATGGGATGCCCTAAAACTTTTTTTCAGTCGCAGTTTTTGGAAGACAGAAATATTTCATCAGAGTTCTTGTTTAACAGTTTGAATGACAAGATACACAAACTTTATTTTTATGCATTGGATTATATATTGCAGTTAGTCAACAAACTAAACATTATCGGCCTAACCTAAAAAAACTTTTCAACCGTTAGTCACTGCTTAAGATGCTCTGCCATCTTCTCTCTGATGTGAAGTTGCACGTGCTAGAAAAGGACAGAGAAGTTTAAGCAGTGACTAAGAGACTCGAGATTATTTTGGGTAAGGCCGTATATTTCAAGGAGATTATACAACAGTCCACACAGCATTCAAAGACATTTCTGAAGTGTACGTGTGCCTATTGAGTTGTTATATCAAGGGAAATTATTTAAATACCGCAGACCCACTTGCAATTGACCCAAAATCTACCGTAAACTTTTTGCCTCTAAAAGATATGTATTTGGGTGTTAACGTGAGTACTGAAATCGATCGCTTATCCACAGACGTGAGTCTGAAACCTGGAATCCAGACGTTCCTTCAACAAATCCAATCATTTTTAACTGAACTATGTAATCAATTGAAAACACGTCTGCCACTTACTAACATTTTCAAAGATTTACAGTTTATGGATCCACAACATGTCGTATACAAAGAATTTACGTCAATTTTAAGCGTTGCGAAGTCATTTCCCAACATTGTAGACGGAGACAATATTCAAAAAGTATTACTGTAGAAGTTATCGATATTATCGCCAAAAAATGCTGTTTCTCATGCCCAAAGAACCACGGAGCCAAGTCTGTTGCCCATAATGCTAAAGGTTCCTTGCATCATGAAAGGTAAAACAAATGAACAAAAACAGGCTATAGACGATGGATGGAGACTTCTACCGGAAACAGTTCTTCCCGAAGACTCATTCCTTGATATTAACAAAATGTCACCTGATGAGTTTTGGAGCAAGATATTACATTTATCGGAACCGCAATTTCAGAGTTTGGCGACATTTGTTCTTGAAGTTCTCTCCTTGCCACATGCAAATGCTGATTCAGAAAGAATCTTCAGCGCTGTGAACTTAATTAAAACAAAACAAAGGAACCGCCTCTTAACATCTACTATAAATGCAACATTATTAGCCAAACAGTGCATTTCCAGAAAACATTCGAATTGTACGAGGTTCAAGCCAACTCCCGAAATGATAGCAAAAATAAAAAAGCCGTCTGATTATGAAAAGAATGCCACTGAAGATGTCTTATTAGGTGATGTTGTGGATTTAATGGGAGGAGATAAGTGATCTATGGTGTCTTTTTCTATCAAATCTATAGGTTCAGTGGCATATTTTTTTATAAACAGAAGGTTTTTACTTTGTTTGACATAATTTTGTGTTATTCATGTAAATAATAAAATTAAAAAATGTACGGCAATTTTTGTTTCAATACGGTAATTTCATCTCTTGCGTACGGTAACCCTACAAATGATCAGCGGCAAGACTGACGCCGCGTCAGTCATCCGCGAGTCGCTAACTCTAGAGAGACGTGTGAGGTGGCAAATTTAGTGAAACAAGGATTTTTCGCGCTTTTTTCGGTGTGTCACAATTACCCCAACACATTTTTCTTGGAGTTATGGTAAGTTATTCGCATAAATGTTTGTATATTCTATAAATAGTTCGTTTTTTACGATTTCGAGTCAGGAACACCAAGCTATACCTGTGTTTATTATTTAATATCGCAAATTCCCCATTGGGGTTATTACGTGACAGTATTATTTCACAATAACCCCACTTAGCTTTTCAATAGTAAGTAGCAGTGGTTCTCAATCTGTAGAAAAATACCTACCTAGTTTGTTCATAAAGTGATAAAAACATTCTTCTGCAAATGAGACTTATTGTTTTTTTTTATTATTAACTATTAACATTTTTTCCAGGTCAAATATGCCTCGAACATATGTACCAAAGAAAATCAAAACATATACTCAAGAAGACTTAGCTCAAGCCATTGAAAAAGTAAAAAATGGCGAGCTTACTAAGTATAGTGCAGCGCAACAGTACGGGATTCCTATGACAACACTTTATGAACATGTTAATGAATGCAGTCAAACTAGGAAGCCGAATGCAGGTAGGCCAACTGCTATACCGGGAAGCAGAAAAAAAATTAGCGGAAACAATCATAACTATGGAAAAATGGGGATTTGGATTGTCGAGGTCTGAAATCATGGAACTTGTCGGTGATTACGTGAGGATAAATAATGTTAAGACTCCATTTAAAAACAATGTCCCAGGTGCAGACTGGTTCATAAATTTTAGGAAACGACATCGGCTATCGATAAAAAAAGCACAGCCAGTGGAATATGAGCGTAGAAAAATGACAGATCCATTTGTAGTTGGTGAATACTTTGACTTGCTCGAAAAGAACGCTCTGAAAATGGGTTAGAAAATGAGTCTGCAGAAGAGACACCGCGATTTACCCCACCCACAAAACCTAAGCGGGGCAAGTTATCACAAATATCTAACATGATAAATGACTTAAGGGAAATTAACGATAACACACAATACGAAGAAACAGATCTAGATCTATTTGGAAAAAGCGTCTCGGCACAAATGAAAAAATTGACAGAGGAACAGGCAGTCATTGCTAAGGAAAAGATACAGAGTATATTGACTCAATGCATGCTCACAGATATACGAGCCAAGAATGCGTATCAAATGCAACGATCGGTTCAGCAATTGCAAAATACGCTACCTACTAATTGGGATTCTACACAAGTTCTTCCGAGCTACAAAGTACCCCAATACTCTCTGGCAACACCTACAATCTGTCCTCCTCCAGATCCCAGTCCATCGACATGCTCCTCTTCGTGTTCCCAGTATACCACTGATGTCTTATCCCCAGAAACTCCATATAATTATGTCAGTTATGACGAAAGTGTAGACAACAGTGATGCCATTCAACAAGCATTCAATAACGCTTAAATCACATTGTCATGTTTGTTGTATTTTATAATAATGTGTGCCTTATTATTTCAATTTTAAGTAAATAAATAAACACTTACCTTAATATACTGTTTCAAAACTTCATAAATTGTTCGACAAACTTCTGGTATGAATTGTGATATAGATGGTTTAGAAACACGGTAAAAATGACTCAAGCTTCGATAACTCATTCCTGTTGCTAAGAACGATAACGTTACTTCTAATTTTATTTTCGCTGGTAATGCATCTCTCATCAGAGTGTCTTGGCGCTGAATCGAGCTCTGTATAAGCGAAAGCAACTCATCAAAGTTTTCAGCAGTAACCCGCAACGCTAACCTGTACTCAGAAGGATCTTCTAATCTTAGTTGTTTCAGCAACAAGGCAGAAGCTCCAGTTACAGGTCTATCGCTTAACCATTTTCTTATCCAAAGTCGTTTCGCTCCCTTTTTTTCTAATATATCAATCAACTCTTCTCTTAATAGTGCAGAGATGTTTTTTAAACATTTCTTTTTCAACAGCCTTTGCCGCGTATCCATTATTTTATTAAAACGTGTGCACACCCGAAGAAAATATCCGTAAATGTATGGCCTCGTCTAAACAACAAGGGCCAAGCCAACGCTGGCTTGTCTGCAGACTGGCGCCAGCATTACTGGCTCCGTGTAAATTATGCTTAAAGCCACACAAAATGTTGCACCCGTGCCAAACTAGATGGCTCTCACTGCGTGCTGCTGTAATGCGTGTTTTAGAGCAATACGAAGCATTAAAATTATATTTTACTGAGACAGCTTTCAGTGATCGATTGAATTCAGCGGAATCAATTTTACAAATGCTCAATAATCCATACCACAAAATATATTTGCAATTTCTGGAATTTGCATTGGATTTTTTTACCAAAGTGAATAAAATAATGCAGTCAGAAAAGCCGCAAATACACAAGTTACATGAAAACTTGAGCAATACTTATAAAACCTTTTTGGACTGCTACTTGGACAGTGCATATCTGATGAGAACTGAACTCCAGAACGTACAACATGACAACCCTCGACATGGTTGGTTTATAGACCAATCGAAGAAATTTATTTAGGCGTTAATGTTGCCTCATCTTTATCTTCTTCCAATTTGAGTCCTAATAACATAAAACTTTTCTAATTACGATGTCTTGAATTCTATATAGAAGGAGCCAAGCAAATAAAGACACGTTTCGATTTCGGAAGTCCGATTACAAGAAGCCTGGAATTCCTTAATCCGACTATCATTAAACGTCGCAGTATACAATCATTGAGTCACATTGCACGTAGTTTTCCTAATGTAATTCAACAAGAACATTTACAAACATTAGATAACGAGTGGCGACATTTGAAAATGAACGATACTATGCTTGCTACTAAGGAAGAAGATCCTGAAGTTTTTTGGCAAGAAGTATTTCGCGCACAAGACTGTGATGGAAAATTACATTATACGACTCTCAAAGAGATAGTTTCAGCCTTATTATGCCAACCCCCCTCAGTGCAACAGTAGAAAGAATATTTTCTTCAATTAATTTGATAAAAACGAAAACTCGCAACCATTTAGGTAGGTACAGACACTATGGAAGGATTACTCTTGACCAAACAATTATTAAAAAACGAGCCATGTTTCCAGCTAAATGTTAGTAAAAATATGATTAATAAAATGAATAAAAGTATGTATCAACAATAAATATGTTTTTCACTTGTCTACTACTTTATAAAAAGTTTAATTAATACAGATTTTAGCTTTTTCGTCGTATACAGATATAATACAGATTTTCAGACTTAGCGATTCAGATTTGGAGGTTTAAGATATGGCAACACTGATCGGCATCAATGCAATGTCCAATGATTGAAAAATCAAGCAAAAATAAGTCAACAACTGCATTTAATGCAGTTTTCCTGAGTGCTAAATACGATAAAGACGAGTGGTACGTCGATTCGGGAGCCAGTGCGCATATGACAGCCATCGAAACTTGGCTGCAAGATGTTTCGAGTCCGCAGACATTGCCCGAGATTGTGATAGCAAACCAAGAAAAACTTCAAGTTAGGTTAGCCAGTTAGACTAACTGAACATTTTGACAATGGACGAAGAAATTGACTGGAATGAATTAAAAGATCTGGGTGATTTACTAAATGTGCCAATGAATGAGGACAAGTTGTATGACGATTACTGTTTACTGCGAGAAGTTCGTGAAGCTGTGGCAAGTAAAACAAAGAGGGTAGACTTGCGCTGGGTATTATTTTTTGAAAAATGTAAGGGTGAATCTGGAAAAGAAATAAAAAAGCTTGTTACATTCACCCTATCGATCCCTATCGCAAACGCCGCCGCTGAACGTGTTTTCAGCGTAGTAAACGAACTGTGGTCAAAAAGCCGTAATCGGCTGAATGAAATTCATGTAAAATCCGAAATACAGGTGTGCACAAACTTCAAATACACCTGTAAAGAATTTTATAATTTTATTATCTCCAATCAAAAGGCATTACAAGCTGCTCGCAGTGTAAAAAAAATATAATTTAAAATAAATGTAATTGATTTTTATTGATTTTTTTATTTCACCTCCCGGATTTCTGATCCACGGAGTTGGCAACCCTAGTTACGTGTAAAGGCAATGTTGAAATTACAACGCAGCAAGGCTATGATATTGATCCACGGAGTTGGCAACCCTAGTTACGTGTAAAGGCAATGTTGAAATTACAACGCAGCAAGGCTATGATATAACTATCAAAGATGTTTTATGCGTTCCTAGCCTAACAACAAACCTTTTGTCAGTGAGTCAGCTAATAAAGAATAACAACAGTGTCTCTTTCTCAGACAGTCGGTGTTTGGTTTACAATGCGAAGAAAGAACTGGTAGCTGTTGCTAATTTGACTGACGGTGTGTACAAGCTAGATATCTGTGCTACACCAGTGTCATGTTTACTTGCCAGAGACAATGCATTATTGTGGCATAGGAGGTTAGGACATATAAACACTAACGACTTGAACAAAATGAAGAATGGCGTCGTGGAAGGTGTCAGCTATGAAGGCAGTTATGATATCACAAAGTCAAACTGTGTGATTTGTTGTGAGGGGAAACAATCACGTCTACCGTTCTCCGCCGGCACAAGAGCTACACAAGTGCTGGAAATTGTGCATGCTGATGTGTGCGGGCCAATGGAAACCAAATCCATTGGATTGGCAAGGTATTACCTGCTCTTTGTTGATGACTATACTCGCATGTCATTTGTATATTTCATGAAAGAAAAGAGTGGGGTATTCAAATACTTTCAAGAATACAAATTAATGGTGGAGAGACAGCAGAATGTAAAAATGAAGATTTTACGAACCGATAATGGTGGTGAGTTTTGTTCAAAAATGATGGAAGATTTTTTAAAGACATCTGGCATTGTACACCAAAAAACGAACCCCTATTCACCGGAACAGAATGGTGTGGCTGAGAGAAACAACAGAACAATCGTTGAAAGAGCAAGATTGAGAGATTGAGAGTGTTTGTTATTCGACTATATGTCCACTGCAATATACCTGAAAAACCGTTCCATAGCATCAGGTTTAGATGACGAAACGCCATATGAAAAGTGGTACGGCAAGAAACCAAAAATGAGCCATATACGAATATTCGGAAGTCCAGTAATGGTGCATGTGTTTAAAGAGAAGAGGACCAAGTGGGACAAGAAAGCTCATCAGCACATTCTTCTTGGTTACTCGGAGCATGTTAAGGGTTTAAGACTACAGAGTTTATGATCCAGTCAAAAACCAGGTCTCAGTCACCAGAGATGTAGTAGTGGAACCTGACACAGCTCCTTCTATCACTCAGTGAAGCGACATGGAGCTTCACAGTCAGTGAAGCGACATGGCATGTAGAAGAAGTGTTTCCTGATCCTGGAGGAGATGATCGTTCAGTCGGGGAATGTAATAGTGAAGAACGATCAGAGTCAGATACTCAGTTCAGCTCTTGCTCTGGCTCTCTCTCAGAATCACAGCAAACATTCTACGAGAATGACGCAGATGAGACCTATGTTCCCGGGAGCCCATCACCAGGCAGCAGCCCAATCAAGACGCTAGAACCAGAGCCAAATAAATCAGACAGACCAAAGAGAGAGAGGCGGCAGCCTGCCAGGTTCCAAGTAACAGGCTTGTTGGCTACTGCTGGTACTGATCTGAACGTAAAAGAAGCTCTGAGCAGTCCTGAGAGCAGGCAATGGAGGAAGGCAATGGACGAGGAGCTGGAATCATTAGGAAAAAATGAAGTATTCAAGCTCGTTGATGCCCCAGTCAAAAACAGGGACTAGACTATGATGAAACCTTTTCACAGGTTGTGCGGCACTTAAGATTATTGTTTGCATTAAGTGTAAAACTTGGACTGGACATTACCCAGTTAGATGTTAAAACTGCTTATCTAAATGGTTATTTGAAAGAGGATATTTACATGTGTGTACCTGAAGGTTTTGGATGCAAGATGGGAGGAAAGGTTCTTAAAAAGGCAGTGTATGGATTAAAACAATCCGCTTTAGCTTGGTATGAGAGAGATAGAGATGTACTATGTAAAAATAACTTTAAGAACTGCACACAAGAGCCTTGTCTATTTACAAAAATGAATAAAAATGTAAAAATCATAGTAGCTCTGTATGTAGACGATTTCCTGTTTTTTTCTGATAACAGGACTGAAACTGATAAATTAAAATGTATTTTAAATTCTGAATTTGAAATTAAAGATTTAGGACAAGTTAAGCAATATCTAGGAATTAATATTAATGTACGTAAAGACTGTAATAACTATGAGATAACTGTCGATCAGCAACAGTACATAGGGAAGAGATCAAGGGGATGACCACAGAGAAGGTGGGAGGACGACTTACCAAAAGGGTGGCGCAGAATAGCCAGAGATAGAGAGGAGTGGAGACTTTTAGAGGAGGCCTATGTCCAGGGAGGACAACCTGATGGCGAAACTAGTGCTGGTGTTACAGATAAATAAATAGAGTATTAAATAATGTATGATAGTAACTAGTATCTAATACTGTAGTAGTTAGTAATAATGTCAGTGAATAAATGTTTTTTTTTTTTTTTGTATTAGTAATAAAATTTATGGTTGTACTGTGTAGGTTACCTGCTATCCCACAGGAACTGACCATATAATTTTCCTAGATTTTCAAGAGTAATGTATGTGATCCACCTTTGAAGTGCACACACTTCTCTTAGTGTGCTATATTCTATAGGTCCTAATATTATAGTGACTTGTTAATCGCATAACTTGATTGTATAGTAGTTTCTAAATTCATAAAATGTTGATATATTGTATGTAGTTTTTTCTGTATAGTGATGTCTTAAAAAATAATTGTAGTTTTAGTAAGATACCCAAGTTACTAAAGTAAAAAGTATTTTTTATTAAATATCTAGTTATTGTGATTAGTAATCTCATAAAATTGTTCTGCAGTATGATGTTAATACATTACTGACCTTATCTATTGTTTGGTACTGTTTATTACTCCCCGGAAACTTAATCTACTTGGCCTACATTTCACTCGTTCACGGTATTAATAATTCAATAAATATCCCTTGGTTTTAGGTAGCTACCATGGGCATTACAATGCAGGCCTGAAAAAACTAGGGGAAAAAAATAAGTTTATGTGCATATTATAAAGACTGTCAGTTGCGGTCAGAGATAGGTATTAAAAAAATGTATATTAAAATTGTTAAATCCTGATATTTTTATTTGACAAATACATGGCAGTGCTTTTGTAGAGCTAACCAGTGGAGTTAACAAACATGCTTATTTAGTTACATATCAGATATTTATTTAACATGGACAGTTACTACGCTAGGTACTAAGAGGCTTTCGGATACAAGTCCCACATTTTATCATGTTCATGTCCAGAGTGATAGTACAGTACACATTAGTGTCCAAGAGGACTGTTTTTTTACTGCTGTTCATGGTTGAACCGTGCTTAAGTGTACAATTCTATCGTTCATAGTGTAGTGTATGTTAGAATAAGTTCAGTAGTAATAAACGATCGTCCGGACTAGTCAGTCGTATTACTGCCTCGACCCCTCGCTCCGTACAACCTCACCTCATGGCGACCCTGCCATTGGGCTGGCGCATGGCGCTACACGAGTGGACGTGTCGGAAGAAGCCGTCAGCATAGTTATTAATTGGAAATGTAGTGAAGTGCTGAACAATTTGAAAAACGAAAATGTGTAATTCAAAAATTGAGAAGGACGAAGTCTTCATTAACCAAAATGCCGCAGGGGGAAACGATTCCACCCTGGAACACTTGAAGCACCAAATCAGCATAACTAGTGTTCTAGTAATTGTGATTATTGCAATAATGATTATCGCAATATTATATTTTTTTAATAAAGAAATATAAAGCACTACACAATAATTGGATAAGACAAGAAATGATGCTCAACACCATCAACCGTGTCCGTGACTCTTTTCGGAGAGTAGCAAGAGAAGAAACAAATCCATAAAAAAAAAAAATAAGTGAAAAAAAAAAATATATATATATGTGAAAGTAAAACGTGAGTAAAGTTAAAGAAGTGTTAGCCAGCTCCTCCTTCTCACGTCCACTTACGTCATAAACTATAATATACTATATACAACATACGTATAATAATATTATATAAACATACCTACTTATATCTGATCAGTAGAATCATTCCACGAGCATAATTATAATTAATGTATCAATCCACTTTTAATATTTTGTTATAATTCCCTGTCTGTCACTTTGCTTAAATTATCTGTGCTTTTGATTTTATACTGTTGGCAACACTGTTCATGTTGGATATAGAGATGTTATGTTGACTCACTCACTTTTGCTCGAGACAGGGAAGAATTTACAGACAAGTCACCAATTATTGCATTACACCTGTAATTGAAAAATACAACAATAGAACCAGATCTGTGTGGTGTTATTTTGCTCCCGCTTGAAGTTATAACAGAAGTGAAGTGAAAAAAAAAAAAAAAAAAAAAAAAAAAAAAAATAACTAAACATAAAATTAAACAATGATAATTAAATTTACTACCGTGCATTACACAGTGATAACATGAAACCAGTATGCACCTGCGCTCCGTTTAGCCGATAAGGCCCTGGAATGCGCTGCAGTTCCGAGAATTGTGGATGCAACAACATCGTGACAATAGCCTTGGTGACAATTTACAACTAAATTGAATTAAATTTGATACCAACTTGGTACAAACGTATTAGCAGTATGGACAATTGAACTTTTTGTGATGATGAACTTTATTAACATTAACTTTAGACTACAAATTTAATGGATAGATTGAAAGAAATATTTACTAGTTTACAAGAAATAAGAACGTATTTGATTAAAATAGGCCCAAGTAGGCGGAAAGGAAGTATTATAATAAAGAAAGGGTCTGAAGCAGCAGAATTATTTGGAAGATTTAAAGAAATATTATGTGTATTAGAAGGTCAAGTAGAAAAAGGGCATATTCCTTCAGAGTTTAGAAATTATATAATTAGATATCAAACAAATATTGATGAATTATATACTAATATATTAAGTTTGTGTGAATTCCAGGAGCAAGACTCGGAGAGTGTATCTAAATCTGACGTAAATATAGAAAGAAAATTTGGAAAAATGGCGAAAGTAAATTTTGACTTAAAAACAGCAGTAAGTTTACTACCAGTAATGACTGATAGGGAAAATGACACATACAGCTTAATTGACTCGATTGAATTGTATAGTTCAATGATAACAGATGAAGCTCAACCGTTATTGATACAATTTATTTTAAAAACGAGACTTTCACGACAAGCAAAATTACGACTAGCACCATCTTACACAGACATATCCTTACTGTTAACAGATATTAAAAAATATCTCTTAACTAAAAAGTCGGACACAGCTTTACAGGCTAAACTACAGACTTCAATTCAGGGTAACAAAACAATTCAACAATTTGGGTCAGACCTTGAGAAGATTTTTGCAGAGTTAACAATTGCCCAGGCAGAAGGTGATTGTACAAAATATGACGTCTTACGCCCGATTAACGAGAAAAACGCTACAAAAAAATTCGCAGACGGTTTAAAAAGTCAGCGTTTAAGCACCATCATATCAGCTCGAAATTTTTCCAGCTTAAAAGATGCTATTAGAGCAGCTGAAGACGAAAATATGGAAAGTACGTCTCATCAAATTATGACATTTAGAGGCCGGGGTAATAATCGAGTGGGTAGGTATAATAGCAACAACAGCTATTATAATCAAGGTAACTACCGTGGACCAAGCTACTATAATCGAGGTAACACACGTGGAACAAGCTACTATAACCGAGGTAACTATCGTGGAACAGGTGACTATAACCAAACTACTCATCGAGGAAGGGGTATCCAAAATCGAGGTAACCATCGTGGGAACAGTAACTATGGAAGATGGCAAAGAGGACCACTGCGTGGGCGTGGTCAAGTCAATTTCATGCAGAACGAGGTAAGTACGGAAAATGAGGTAAGTTCGCAAAACGAAGTAAGTAATTCATTAGCAGAATTTTTTCGTGAATAAAAGTATTTTTACGGGTGACAGTATAAATTGGGTAAATGCAGAAGTAAACAATAAACAACTTGACTTGCTAGTAGATACGGGAGCATCGGTATGTGCTATAAAAGAAAAGAATTTACAGAATTTAAATTATGAATTTTATGACGAAAAATTTGACATACAAGGCATTGGTGGTACACTTACTACAAACGGATATGTGATTTTGAATATTACTTTTGACAATATTCAGTTCAAACATAAATTTTATGTGTTTAAAGATCTACCTTGTTATGCCACTGGAATTTTAGGACAAGATTTTATATTGAAATTTAACGGAATTTTAGATTATCAAAATTGTACATTAACACTATCAAATAAATTGTATTCAACCGTGATACCTTTGTTTGTAGATCATGTTATAACTTTAGAACCCAGATGTGAAATAATAAAATATTTACCAACAGATTGTAAAACGGATTGTGTTGTATTATCTAAGCAATTAACAGACCATGTATTTTTGGCTAGTTCAATGTCTAGACCAGTGAATGGCAAACTGCCAGTAAAATTATTAAATACTAGCGAAAAAGAATTACAAATAAATATATTCAAACCAGATGTACACAGTTTACAAGATTACGACATAACAACATTTGATGTAACTGACGTAAATGCTGAAAGAGTTAAAAAACTTTTTTCTTTGTTAAAATTAAACACATATTTGAATAAAGATGAACAAATTTCAATTGAAAATATTTGTGCAAAATATAATGATATATTTCATTTGCCAACTGATAAACTTACAGTTACAAATGTGTATAAACAAGAAATTAAATTGCAAGAAAATGCAACAGCAGTATACACTAAACCATACAGACTACCATTTTCACAAAAGAAAGAGATAGAAAAACAAATAAAAGAATTGCGTGACAATGATATTATAGAAGAAGCTACAAGTGATTGGTCGAGTCCACTATTAATAGTACCAAAAAAGCTAGATAGAACAGGTGAACGTAAATGGAGAGTTGTTATAGATTACAGACGATTAAACGAAAACATTAAAGATGATAAATTTCCGTTACCGAATATAACTGATATTTTAGATTCACTATCAGGCTATATATACTATTCACATTTAGATTTATCTCAAAGCTATTACCAGATCGAATTAGAGCCACAGAGTAGAAAATATACTTCATTTACAACAGATCAAGGTCAATTTCAAATGAAAAGACTGCCAATGGGTTTAAAAATTAGTCCAAGTGCATTTTCAAGAGCTATGACTGTTGCTATGGCTGGATTAAACTACGAAAACTGCCTAATTTACTTAGATGACCTTGCAGTATTGGGCCGCAATTTAGCTGATCATAATAAAAATTTGATGTTAGTATTTGATCGACTTAGGAAAGTAAATTTGAAACTCAATCCTTCTAAGTGCGAATTTTTGAAGAAAGAACTGTTGTATCTTGGTCATATTGTATCAGATAAAGGAGTATCTCCTGATCCAGAGAAAGTTGAGGTAGTAAAAAACTATCCCAAACCAAAATCGTGTGATGAAGTAAAACGATTTGTCGCTTTTGCAAATTATTACCGAAAGTTTGTTAAAAATTTTGCGTTAATTGTACTACCCTTAAATAAAATGTGCAAGAAGAATGTTGAATTTCTATGGACTGAAGAATGCGAGCGAGCTTTTCAAACACTTAAAAATTGTCTCATTAACCCACCAATACTCGAATATCCAGATTTCAGCGAAGAAAATGAATTCATCCTACAAACTGACAGTTCAGGTTTTGCAATAGGTAGTGTATTATCAAACAAAACTGGAAAACCAATAGCATATGCAAGTAGGAACTTAAATAAAGCCGAATTAAATTACCCTATTATTGAAAAAGAATTATTGGCAATAGTATGGTCCGTTAAATATTTTAGACCATATTTATTTGGACGAACATTCCTTGTCAAGACAGACCACAGACCATTAGTGTATCTATTTGGCATGAACGATCCTTCCAGCCGATTGACAAAATTTCGACTATGTTTAGAAGAATATGACTTCAAAGTGGAGTTTGTACGTGGTAAAGACAATGCAGCAGCGGATGCATTATCTCGTATGATTGTGACGAGTGATGATTTGAAGAGAATGAGTGATGAATGTATAAATGTGATGACGCGTGCACAATGTAAGAAAGCGAGAGAAAGTGAGCATCCACTAACTACGAATAAAATAACGACGAATGAAAGCAGCGAAGGGGAAGGCCAACCTAACGTTGTTGAAATTCTAAAGAAAACTAATAATGACATTGAATTAACTATGATAGATAATCGAAAGTTAAGAAATATTTTAATGAATAAAAATCTAGAGACCAGAGTATCAAATAAAGGAAACTACATATATGTAGGTCGACCTATGCAAGTAATATATTATGGAAATGATGATCCAAAATCTTTATCAGCAAGGGCGCGAGTCGACTTGTTGAAAGAGTTGGAAAACTTTTGTAAAATATTAGAAATAAACGAGCTCGTAATAATGAAAAATAAAGAAAATTTAGTTTTAATGAAAAAACTAATAAAAGATATTAAAAATGATACTACTTGGAAAGGTCCCAGATTTTGTGTGATTAATGAAGTGAAAAGAATTATTGACGATGATATGAAAAAGGTAATTATAAATGATTTTCATTTATTACCAACGAGTGGGCAGGAATTAGAAGAACTACTAATAATATTAAGAAATATTATTACTGGCCAAGTATGGAAAGTGATGTAAGAAAATTTATTATGAAATGTGTTAATTGCCAGAAACAGAAACATCATAGAAATGTGAAACAACCTATGAATGTTACAACTACAGCATCAACATCTTTCGAAAAGGTATTTTTAGACATTGTAGGACCAATGGACAGAGATGACGAAGGTTTCATTTATATTTTAACATTACAATGCGAATTGACTAAATATGTAGAAGCATTTCCGTTACAAACAAAATCAGCGGGTGAAGTAGCTAAGACATTTGTTAAAAAATTTATTCTTACTTATGGAATTCCCAAAATTATTGCAACTGACAGAGGGTCTGAATTTATTTCGAATGTAATGAAAGAAACGTGCAAAATTTTAAATATTCAACAAATATTTGCAACTGCATATCACCATGAATCGATAGGAGCATTAGAAAACTCACATAAAGTTTTAGGAAATTATTTGAGAATACAAACAGGCAACAATCCAAGTTCGTGGAGTTCATGGATTACTTATTGGAAATTTTCATATAATACTACAGTTCACAGCGAAACCAAATACACTCCTTATGAATTAGTATATGGTCATGTATGTACATTACCTAATAATTTAACTTCACATGTAGAGCCATTATATAATTTTGATAACTATCCATCCGAACTAAAATTCAGATTACAGAGAGCACACAAAGATGCACAAAACAATTTGATAAAACCAAAAGAAGTACGAAAAATCAACTATGATAAAGTTATTAACCCAGTAACATATTCAAAGGGTGATTTGATTCTAATAAAAGAAGAAGATAAAAAGAAGCTTGATAAAATTTATTCTGGTCCTTATGAAGTAATATCAGATATGACACCAAACGTTGTTATAAAAAAGAATAATAAAGAATATGTAATTCATAAAAACAGAACAAAATATTTTTATGATTAACTAAAAATATTTTGAAAAATCAATTGAAATGATGTATCGTATAAATACGAATAAGTTAGAATAAATTAACTTAGCAATTAAGAACTTGAATACTAACACTAAATAAGAATATTATTTTAAAACTCGCTTTTGCTTTGCCAATGTATTATTTAAAAAAAAAAAAAAAAAAAAACCTTAAGATATGAATGTTCAATTAATAAATGTATTAAAGTTCAAGAATTTTAACATTAAAATATGAAAATTCTTAAAATTAAGGGGAAAGATGTAGTGTATGTTAGAATAAGTTCAGTAGTAATAAACGATCGTCCGGACTAGTCAGTCGTATTACTGCCTCGACCCCTCGCTCCGTACAACCTCACCTCAATAGGTAATATGATGGACCGTACAGACTCCTCATATGGCATTCATTAGTTTATTTTAAGAGCATGGCTCTTGTCGGTGGAGTGCCTTCCATCTTTCTCTATCTCCGGCCAGTTCTTTGATCTCTTTGTATGACATGACTTTGGCCCTCTCCTTGACTTAATCAACAAAGCTTTTCCTCAGTCTACGGGTCCTCGATTTGCTTCTATTTTCCCCTCTATGATGTTTTTCATAAATACGTCATGTCGCACAAGGTTGCCAAACATTTTTCCTCTTCTGAGCTCTATGCTTTCTATGATCCTTCTTGTAAGGATTATAATGTGGGTAGGTGTCATTATTTAATAAACAGTTAGTTGTCAACCACGGCCTTTCATTCACGTCTCATTGGCGACGAGGATGGGATGAGTGGGTTCGCACTCTGCAAATAAACAATATTGTTATTAAGTTGAATAAGATTGAAACGGTAAACGATCCATTGGTGAACCGGCTCTCAGCGGAATATCCCGCGGTGTTTACAGATAAGCTCGGTACTTGTAAGCGAACCGTACAACTACAGTTCACAGACACGACGCCGGTATACGTGTGCGCGCGCCCGGTGCCGCTAACGTTGCGAGTTCCCGTGGAGAAAGAGCTCGAGCGGCTCGAACAGGAGGGAACTATTTACCGGGTCGAGTCCTCCGCCTTTGGCACGCCTATTGTGCCGGTTATAAAAGAGTGCGGGGATATAAGAATCTGCGGGGATTATAAGATTACGGTTAATCCTAAATTGAAACGTGATCCGTACCCTCTGCCACGAATTGAGGAATTGTTCGCGACACTCAGTGGTGGAGAGGAGTACCGTCAAACCTTACAACTTTGCCCGCTTTTTGCTTATTTTTAACATAACTCAAAAACTATAGACTTGATTTTAAAATTGAGTATACAGTTATTTAAGGCTAATTTAAAGTAATAATTCTTTAAAACTTAAATAAGCTTAGATTTAAAGCATCAAAATATACGGTTAAAGAGGTGGGCAACTTTATCTGCCATTCCTTACAACTTTGCCCACCCTCAAAATCTCAGCAACATTAAGCACTATTGCTTTGAAAATAAAATAATGGTGCAAAGATGTAAACCATCTTGAAAACAGACAATTTTTTTTATTTTTTTACTTATATATTGAGGTGGGCAATGTTGGAATACCTTCCAAAGCTATTTTTATACAAAAGACGCCAAGTGCTAGGGTTGCTGCGAAATAAAAATCAGGTATGTTTTATTCGTACGAATTATTTTTATTAGTAATTAACACAGATATCAGAAACTAGGGAGATATGAAAAGGGGGCGGGGCCAGTGTCACAGCAATATGCGCAAAAAGAGAACACATCGCTCGCGGCAGTGACCGACGCATTCAGTTGACATTCGAACGTTGGCGCCATATTTAGTTAAAATGCCGTGTTGTTCCGTGGTAATTTGCAAAAATAGAAGTGCAACTAGCAACTTTAAGTCAAATGGAATTACATACCATCGGTAAGTACTGAAAACAATAAGTTTTTGTTACTAAAACATCAAAAATAATTTCAAGTAGATAGATTTCTTGATTTCGTAACTTGTATACTATGTAGCTGCACGCTAATCCCGATAATGCATATAAACAGTTTACAATGCTTGCTCTATATTAACGATTATTCGCACATTTAGTTTTAATACCGCAGTGGATAGTGAACATAATTGAAACTAAAAGAACACGTGAATCGCGTGGTACGGCCGCTGGTTGCAGTCGTGAGTTAGTGATGCGCCTGGATTGTATCAATGTCGATAAAAATTATGACATTTTTGATATCCAATAAATAAAATATTATAATGCACAACTAATCCATAGCCTTACGCTTTTGTAGTTAATGTGTACAAAGAAACATGTTATTGTAAAATAGATGTATATTAAATGTAGCTTGGCAGCTTACTAAATTTCTTACTAGCGTAATTGGTAGGGTAGCTGCCCGTTGTGCAAATGGTCCCGGGTTCGATGCCTGGCCTTAGATATTGATTGTTTTCTTTGTGTGTATGCACTATGCATAGTATCTCTAACATGGGTAATATACTAGAAGGAACTGTTAGTATATGTGTATATTATTTATTTATTACTTCGTTATATATTTATTTGCCACTTTGACTTTGTTTTGTAACGTATATATATATTTTTTTAAATTTTAGATCAAAGATTCTTTCCTTCCCTCTAGTTGCTTCTTCATAAGCATATTTTTATATCCAACACGTGAATAACGCTGTTGACTATGTTATTAATATTACAAACCTAATCTTAAGCTTTGTTAATAATATGTATCATGTAGTTGTTTGTTATTCCTAATAAAAAAAATAAAAAAAATCTTTTAGATTTCCACGAGACTCCACGATAAAAAAGAAATGGATTACGGCTACGAACAGAGGACCTAATTGGTGGCCGCAAGAGCGGAGTACGATATGTTCGGCACATTTTGAAGAGAAATGTGTCAAGCCATTAAAAAATAGTCGAAGACTATTTGAGTGGGCCGCTCCGACTTTAAGATTACGAAATGTATTTTCCAACGTGACATGTACGGAATCTGATACAAAACCAAAAGTTTCAAACAACGTTCCAATTGATTCAAACACTGAAAATATTGCTAATGAGGTATTTTTTTAACCCTTTTATATTTATTATAACGACATTCTAACTATTGCATTGTTTTTTACCCGACTGCTAAAATAAGGAGGGTAATGTTTTTCGGATGTATGTAACTATGTGAGTATGTAAGCTAGTAGTAATGTTTCTATGTGATCTCTTAGAGGCTAAACGGCTTGACCGATTTGCGATTGCGATTTGGTGTCGTTGGATTCGTCTTTGTATCGGATCCTGCTATCCCGACTTGTGCCGTCTAATAATTAAAACAATCGATTTGTTTTTGCAGTCCCAAAGTAATACAAATGAACTGGTTAATGACGAAACACAACAGAAACATGAGAAACTTTTATCAACTTCTGTTCAAGATGAGGTATTCAAAGTTTTATAAATAAACAAAGCTTTTTAGAACATTATTTTTTGGTAAAAATTTGGTAACTGGTTAAATTTTATTTTACAGCCTGAAAATAAAACAGAAGAACAAGCTATTAATATTACTCCTCGGAAACGCAAGATGCTCAATAAGCCGTCTAAATTTAATGTAAACCAGTGCAAAGTATGTTTCAATTAATTCATTCATATAACGCATTAATATGCTGTCTGGATGAAATCGCTCTTTGCGATAATACCGCAATTGTATTATCGCTTATTCTGTATTTTTATTTGATCTTTGTTATAATGTTTTGGTGTGCAATAAAGATATATTCTATTCCATTTGTATTCTATAACGCTTACAAGGTTATGTTTAGGAGCGAATATTTTTTTCTTTTGCAGTCTCTTAAAGATCTGAACCAGAATCAGCCAACTTCTGACGACACTCCTAGGAAACGTAAAGATGCGATTCCACCAGTGTGCAGAACTGTGCGGCACTGCAATGCACATTGTGCGACACAAATGTTTATTCTGGTCGACTCACTAAAGCAAACAATGACAAATTGTGCGCGAACATTCTAGAAATGTTCGCGCACATCTGTATACTTTTGTGCGCGCACACATGCAGGCAGTGGACTCGCGTCGACGTGTACAAACCTGTTGTGCGCGAACTCAGTCTTGCTTCCGCTACCGGAGTGAAAACATTGATTTGTGCGCGTACATTGTTAATTAACCAAGCTAAATATGGATTGGACGAATGATAAAATTATTAATTTTATTCAAGCTATTGAAACTTATCCTGTATTATGGGATTCTAGTCACAGTGATTATAAAAATAAAAACAAAAAACACGACGCCACTCAAGAGTTGGCGCAAAGTTTCAATTGTGACTCGACTGAGGTAATGAGAAAATGGAAGATTATTTTGGCTCAATACCGAAGAGAAAAGAAGAAAATCGCGGACTCAAAATCTTCAGGTTCTGGGATTTTAGATATATATAAGCCGAAATGGTTTGCTTATGCATATTTGAATTTCTTTCATGGAAGGGATGAGCCGAACGTCAGCTTGAACTCACAAGAGGAAATAAATGAACAGGTAGGTACGTCTTAAATGTTTATTTTCTTACCTCTAATATTATTACTTAGATACCTATACTATTTACGCCAGTGTTTCTTGCCATGGCACCATTCCGATGTCAGTTTGGAAATAATGTGCAAATTCTTCTCTTATGTTTTTTGCATCGCCAGGGGGTCTTCTTCCAACATGTCTTAAAGGCAGTAAGTTTGCCATGCCTGCGTCACGCCGCCGACTTCCATCGATAGTGCAATGAGTAATTTGGTTCTCAGTATCAAAACAGCCAGCAGAAGTATAAAGTTGTGAAGACGATTTTTGTGTTATCAAAAAATTATGCAAGTAACAACATGTCAGTGTTATCAATTGTGTCTTTTCTGGAGCTAACAGAATAGGTTTCCTGAGTACGCGAAATACACCGGACATAATGCCGAATACGTTTTCCACAATACGTCTCGCTCTGCTCAACCGATAATTAAATATTCTCTCTTTTGATCTTTTGTCATGTTGACCGGGATATGGTTTCATTAAATTTATATCTAACGCAAAAGCATCATCTGCCACAATGACATGTGGAATTGGTTTGTTCCTTCCGGGTAACGGGTAAGGTTCAGGCAAATTTAATTTTCCTTGCTGAAGATTAGCATAGAAACCAGTATTTTTGAAAACACCACCATCCGATATTCTTCCTTTACAACCGACATCTACGTACGTAAACTTATAATTTGCATCAACCAGTGCTAAAAGCACAATGCTGAAATCACCTTTGTAATTGAAAAAGTCGCTTCCAGTATTACTTGGAGCTTGAATAACAACGTGTTTGCCATCCATAGCCCCAATGCAATGAGGGAAATTCCAAAGATGGTCAAATTGGCGCTCTAAGATCATCCATTCTTCTAAAGTGTTAGGCATCTGAAAAAGGAAATTTTATTACTATTTCAGGTATCACAAGATATTATTATCCAGAATGACACAGTAAATGAAGATCAAGAGTCTCTTCATGAAAGGGCAGTCGAAAAGTTTAAGGCTCCGAAGAACTCGCTTAAACGCCGTATTGCCGATGAAGACCCGAGAATCGCCCAAGCTTTGTCCATTATGAATAACGTAAACAAGCAGATGGAAGCAAAAAAACCTGATGACGAAGACATTTTTGCTGCAGCCGTCGCAACGAAATTAAGGAAAATTAGAGATGAGCGAACCAAGATTTTAGTACAAAGGGATATAGATAATTTATTGTATGACGCTATTATTGGTACTGGAAAATATGTTACAACTCCAATACCTTCACCGTATTCAGATACGTCAAATTGTCAGAGTCAAGGACCGGCTTCAAGTTTTCAGGTCCGCGATAATGATTATTCAGATCTTTTACGTCAGAATGATGGCGAAACAATATCTTGGCATGAAATGTAATGCAATAAAAGTGACTAAAATAAAATGGTATATTATTTTTATTTTCTTACCTTAATATTTTCTTTCAACACGCTTATCAACGCCTTACAAGTCTCAGGTACAATCCGAGCAATAAGCTCTTTTGAAACTTTAAATAAGAACATTAAACTTGCAAAAGAATCTCCAGTAGCAAGATATCTTAAGGTGATTGCAAGCCTTATTGAAACAGGGACACATTTTCTGTAGTTGGTATCTTGCTTAGCAATAAAAGGACTAGTTACATTAACCAGCAACTCAAAATCTTCGCAAGATATACGTGTGAAGTTTTTAAATCCACTCAATGGATCTATTTTTATTTCTTCTAGAAATTTATTCGTTTCTTCATTCCGTCGCTGTAGTAACGGCCTCACCCAACATCGCGGTTTCTTCCTTCGTTTCTTTTTAAGGAGACTACATAGTAAAACACATGCTGCAGCACAAAGCACTACGTTTTCCTGCCCGTTCATATTAACTACTGAACTGTCTCGGCAGAAACTCTGCTCAGTGAACATGTTCGCGCACAAGTGTGCTGAACTGTGCGCTTACAAAAGTTACGCACAGCCTTACCAGTGGAGACGGAAGCCAAATGCGACACCAGCTTAGTACCTGCACTGTTGGAGTTTTGCACAAAATGTTTGCAAGCAAATGTGCTGCACACTATTTTGGTGGAATCGCACCTTAAGATGCGTCTTCAGTTACAACAATGCAAAAGCATGATCACCGAGAAAAACAAAAAAATCAGAAATCTTCAAAAAAAGACATCCCGTTATAAGAAGAAAATAGTACAATTAAACGAAATTCTAAAAGAGCTTCAAACAAAAAATTTGTTGAATTCAGATCAAGCGACACATTTAGAAAATGTTGGTGTAGAAGACCTTATTAAAAGATACGAATCAAACGTCTCTTCAAATAAAAACACAAACGCTAAGTATTCTCCAGCTTTAAGGACGTTTGCATGCACACTACATTTTTACTCCCCAAAGGCGTATCGGTATATTCGAAAAAAGTTTCAAACGGCGTTGCCACATGAGCGAACTATAAAAAAGTGGTACCAGTCTGTTGATGCCAAGCCAGGTTTCACTAGTGAATCCTTTGCAGCAATCAAACATAAAGTCGCAGGCACTGAACACAAAGTTATGTGTAACCTTGTCTTAGACGAGATGGCTATCAGACATCGCATTGAATGGGATGGGCAACAAATGCATGGCTATGTGGATATTTGCAATGCTGCTAAACAAGGCGATTATTTACCAGAAGCTAAGGAAGCTCTAGTATTTTTAGCAACAGCCATAAATGGAAGCTGGAAAATACCAGTTGGTTATTTTCTTGTCGATGGAGTAACTGGATCTCAGCGGGCAACTCTCGTTAATCAGTGTTTGGAACTGCTTCATGAAACAGGAGTCCACGTTACGTCATTGACATTCGATGGCTGCCCTGCCAATATATCAATGGCCAAAGATCTGGGCTGTTCGTTTGTTAGTGATAACCTAAAGACACATTTTCAACATCCAGTAACCAAAAAACCTGTTTTTATTTTCCCCGATCCGTGCCATATGCTCAAATTGGTACGAAATGCATTCGAAGAAGCAGTATCTTCGTTGACGAACTAAACCAGGAAGTGAAGTGGATGTTGTTGAAACAGCTGAATGTTGTACAGGAAGATTCTTGCTAATAAACTTCGACGAGGTCATATATTTTTCAAAAATCAAAAAATGAAGGTGCGTCTCGCTTCACAACTTTTTAGCAATAGCGTGGCCGATGCTTTGTCATTTTGTGCTGAGATAAAGGTACCCGGCTTCGAAAATATAGAAGGAACCGTTAATTTTTTAAAAGTAATCAACGATTTATTTGACATTTTAAATTCGAGACACATGGCTCAGCTACACTATAAAAAACCTCTTTGTCCACATAACAAAGCACAAGTATTTGAGCGTTTGACTGAAGCTGAGATGTACATACAAAAATTAAAACTTGCTGATGGAACAAAAGTCGCAAATTGCAGTCTCAAAACCGGATTTATCGGATTTTTAACATGTATAAAAAGTTTAAAAGCGCTTTACATTCAAGCTGTCGAAGAAGAGGCGAATATCCAATACCTCCCAGCTTACAAAATTAGCCAAGACCATTTGGAGTTACTTTTTGGCCACATACGTGCTCATGGAGGGTGTAACAATAATCCTACACCCCGCCAGTTTCAAGCAATATACAAAAAACTTCTAGTTAAAACAGAACTGCGGGATGTTGATAATGGTTTGGTGGCGTGCGCCTATGCCCGCAAATGTTAACTTATGGTTCTGTGTTTTCCTACTGGGAGTTATAAATAATAAGATGTTCACTTCCTTGTAGTAACTATTTATTGTACAAGACTGAGTCGGTCGGCGGGCGCGCAACCACTGAACCCCCATACATCCGATCGCCCCGTCAGCGATATGTATGGAGGTCAGGTGCCGCTACACCACACCACCCAAATTTTTACAATAAAAATTTTTACACCAATTATTACGTATTTACTTAATCCTAGTTCCTTAGCCTAATTCTAAGTACCTAAGCACACATTGTTATCGCCGCGTACCCAGATGCTGATGTAGCATTCCAGTTCGCGATCGGCCGCTACTTGGAAGTGCCTACTATTATTCATTCAGTGGCATGAGTCTATGCCCTGGTCCACGTCGATAACAATTTAACTATAGCATGAAATAAACTATGTTACATTTATTTTACCATGCTATTCGCAACATTATTAAGTACCTTATTACTAAACAAAATGTATAGGTGAACTACACCAAATTTATAGTCGAGATTTCACCAAAATAACAAGAATTAAAAATTAGGGTATACTAGCTCAAAAACAACCTTAATTATATAATACGAGTGAGTATACCTCGCCCGACTGTAATTACGTTGCCGCCCCGTCACGCGTACTGCACCGTTGTCTGCGGCTGGGCTATCCCTGGAAGCCCTGGCACTTTCTCAGTCGGGAACACGGTTCTGGCGCTGAGCTCGTTGCGGGCCCATTTCTTTACTCCTCTGTTGCACCTTCTGTACAACAGGTATATCGCGATGAGGACCAGTAGCGTGGTGAGAGTGATGACTGTCACACCGTAGACCTCAATTTTCTGCTCCCAATTGGTTTGGCTTGCCCCGTTAGCACCATTCTGGGCGATTATAATTTCCTCTTCCCTGTGTTCTTCCTTGCTCACAGGATTGCCCATACTTCCAGCGGGTATTAAATGTAACGTGAGGTGCTGTTTCCGAGAGTATAATGATCGTATTAGCTTAAAAATACCTCATCTTAAGAACTTACATTCTTACGCTACTGCCTAGTACTGAAATTTAGCTAACGTAATGTTATACCGTAAGCTACGCTATGCGATGCGATGCTGCGCTACTCTTTATTGGAACCAGATTTTCTTAAACATCGCCGCGTCACATCGCCTAGCCTCGCCGGTATGTTAAATCCTAACTACATTTTTACAATGTTGCAAATTGCGTGTAAGTAGGCCGTTGTTTCGCTGCATTGCTTACTTTAACCTACGATTCGATTTCGTATGTTAGCACCGAAACCTTACAGGTAACTTGATGACGCGCCCCCGTCACGAGACTTTAACGCTCGTTTGAGTGCTACTGTCATCCTGCTTACAACCACTGCTGGGTATAGAGCTCTCCTTCGTGCTACCTGTAACGACCTTATCACTACTTAACTTAGTCTTATCAACTACTTCGCGTGGGCTTGGTTCTTTACAAGCTTCCAAATCAAGAACAAACGCTGGTTTCAAACGATCGATAGATATCAGCGATTGTCTGTGTGGTAATTGTACAATATAACCTTTGTCCAACCGGTTTACTACGGTATAGGGTCCGTCGTAAGGTGGTTGGAGACATTTCCTTGACATGTCGACTCTAACGAATACTTTCTTACATACCCTTAACTCGGGGTGGACAAAAAATTTCCTGGAATCACTTTGAACCGAAGGTCTAGGTCTTAACTGACTAATTACTTGCCTTAACTGTTGAACGTATTCCTCTCCGTCCGCTATGCAGTGATTGCTACTCTCCAAAAATTCACCTGGTAGTCTGAGCGTTCTGCCGAAAGTGAGTTCTGCTGCACTTACCCCAGTGTCGCTTCTCGGCGCGGCCCGTAACCCTAGCATGACGGTACTGATCTCGTCAATCCAGGATTTACTGCCGTCCAGCCTGGCCATCAAAGCGGTCTTTAAGCAGCGATGCCACCTTTCGACTGCTCCGTTCCCTTGTGGATGAAATGCTGTAGTCCTTATCTTATGGATACCTAAAAACTTTGCCAGATGACTGAACAAGCCACTTTCAAACTGCCGTCCCTGGTCGCTGGTAAGCTGTGCAGGGCATCCGTAGCGTGTTATCCAGCCGTCGTAAAGGATCTTCGCCACGGTTTTGGCACATATGTCTTTTAGCGGAAACGCTTCCGGCCAACCTGTCTGTCGGTCTATCATAGTAAGACAGTACCTATAGCCTTCCTCTGTCAAGGTCAGGGGCCCAATAATATCGATATGCAGATGGCACATCCTCTCTACCTTCGCGAACTGCCCTAGCGCTGACATTGTATGCCTCTGTACTTTTGCGCGTTGGCAACGTATACACGCCCTAGCCCATAATCCTACATCTTTGTTCATTCCCGGCCAAAAGTATCTACTAGTGACAAGCTTTCTTGTCGTTCGAATCCCTGGATGGCTAAGATCGTGAACACTTTGGATAGCTAAGTGTCTAAATTCTTTAGGCAAATAAGGTCTCGCCTTATCGTTACCTAAGTTGCACACAATTGCCTCATTGCACGTTGGAAGTGATACTTTAATAAGTTTCGAGTTACTATCTGCTGATAATAATTCAGCTAGCTGCCTATCGCTGACTTGACTACTAGCTACTTCGGCGAAATTGATTACCGACGGGCACGAAATTATATCTACTTCTACCCGTGATAATGCGTCTGCCGGAATGTTTTCCGTCCCGTTTATATGCCGAATGTCTGTGGTAAACTCACTTATAAAAAGTAACTGTCTTGTACGTCTGGGAATTTCTTTGTTACCGTCCGTTTTCCTAAACGCGAAAACCAATGGCTTGTGGTCCGTATAAACAATTAAATTACGACCCTCAATCATGTTTCTAAAATATTGTATCGCTAAATAAATCGCAAGTAGTTCCCTATCGTAGGTACTGTACTTTTGTTGCGTGTCGGTTAATTTCTTGAAATAGTACCCGAGTGGTACCCATTCGTCATCGACTCGCTGTTGCAATGTAGCTCCGACGCAACTATCAGACGCGTCAGCCATTATTGCTAGTGACCTACCTGGCAACGGGTAGGCTAACAACGCAGCGTTTTGCAACCCGATCTTACATTGTTCAAATGCTTGAACAGCGGTTTCAGACCACACAATGACGCTTTTGTCACGTTTTTTTGCTCCGTGAAGATATTTATTCAACTCTGCCTGGTACTGCGCCGCTTGTGGCAAGTGACCTCTATAGAAGTTTACCATGCCTAAAAAACGACGTAGTTCTGCTACCGTTTTTGGTCTGGGAAAATCCGAAATTACCCTAACCTTCTCTGGTAAAGGTTTCAAACCACTGGCAGAAACTTCGTGACCTAAAAATTCTATCTTATCCTGCGAAAACGCACATTTAGCTAAGTTGATGGTAAGTCCTACATCTTGTAACCTACCGAAAATGGCTTCTAAATGTCTTTCATGCAACGTTTCATTTTCGCTAGCTACGATGACGTCATCCAAATATGAAAACACGAATTCCGGCCTAAATTTAGAGAATTCTGGATGACACTTCTGAAAATCGGCTTCTAGGTCTTGCAATACACAGTTATTCATGAAACGCTGAAACGTCTGCGCAGCATTTTTCAGTCCGAATGACATGCATGGCCATTCAAATAAGCCGAAACTAGTTATAATTGCTGTTTTTTCGACATCCTGTGCAGCGATTGGAATAAAATGATATGCTCTGTTAATGTCAATTCGCGTAAACACTTTCTTATCCGCTAATATGAAGGTAAAATCTTTAATGTGAGGAATTGGATATCTGTCTGGCTTTGTTATTGCGTTTAACGCCCGATAATCACCGTACGGCCGTAAATTCCCGTCTTTCTTGGGTACTACGTGCAATGGACTCGCCCACGCACTCTTGGATGGCCGACAGATACCCATCTCCTGCATGAGTCGAAACTCTTCTCTTACCTTCTTGTAGCGATCCGGCGGTAATGGCCTTGGACGCTCGTACACCGGCGGACCGTATGTTTCTATGTGATGCCTTACCTTATGTCGGGGTGGATCCCTGAAGTTCACGGGCTTAGTTAGATCAGGATACTTGCTTAAAAGATGGTAACAGGGGTGAGATTCTGCGATGGTAAAAATTGACGTGTGTTCCGTATTCGTGATCGTAGAGATGACATGCAAGTTAGTTTCTTGGTCTATTAACCTTTTACCTTTTAAATCTACTAACAAATTATGGTAACTAAGAAAATCAGCACCCAAAATAGGTTGTTTAACGTCGACTATTACGAATGTCCACTTGTATGCACGACGTAAATTTAAATTCATCACTAAAGTCTTCGTTCCGTACGTTTGTATCTCCGTGCCATTCGCAGCATATAACTTATACCTTGTATTTTCCGCACTATCACGCACTGATTTATGACTTTTAGGTAGCACTGAAATATTAGCACCTGAATCTATTAAATAACGTATGCCGTCCTGCTTGTCTGTAACACACAACCGGTGATTTCCAATATGGACACAGGTACCCACCGTAGAGACCTGCTCCCTCTTCAGTTTTCCGCCCTCCAGTTGCACGGTTGCTCACACCTGGTAGCTCTGTTCTTATACCGGAAGTGGTGAATGCACAACCAGTCTGGACTGTCCGGGGTGCGCCTGGGCCTGCTGGACCCACGTGACTGCGACCGGCCTCGACCTCGGCCGCGGAAACCCCTCGTCCTCGCCTGACCTGCGACCTTGAGCGATCCATCTGATCCAGTCTGGCGCTCAGCTTGGCTATCTCGGCCAGAACTGTGGTTTCTGCTGAAGTACTTCTTTCTGTGACTTCTGCGACTTGTTGCGGCTTCATGGTCTCTATGATTTTGTCCGCGATGATCGCCAGTCTGTTAAGGTCCTTTGCCTCTGTTGCTGCAAGCACTCCTCTTACGGCAGCTGGCAGCAGGTTCTGCCACAACACACTGAGCGTGTCGTCACCAATCTTGCCTCTCGCCAGGTCCTTCATTTTTCGCAGTAGATGGCTGGGTTATTGCTCGCCCAGCTCCATTTCTCCAATGAGCTTCTGAATCTGGCGATTCTCCGATTCTTCGTAAATGGTCAGCAACTTCGCCTTTAACGAGTCATACTTCCGTTCTTCGGGTGGATTTACCAATATATCGGTTACCTGTTGAATAACCTCCTTTCCCAATTTTGAAACAACTACATTGAATTTCGTTGTGTCAGCCAGTTTTTGAGGAGCCAAAATTGCATCCAGTTGAATAAACCATACTCGAGGTTGATCGATCCAAAACTCCGGAATGCGCGACGATAGTGTTATCGCTGCTAATCCGGATTCCTCCATCTTAACGGGTGCACTGGCACTAGGTATTGGTGGAAGTGACATAGTTCTTACACAACAAAGTCTTATTTATTTCACAAGTCCACAAATTTGCACTTCCTCCCAGTAGGTACACGTATCGGGGTCACCAGTTTGGTAGCGTGCGCCTATGCCCGCAAATGTTAACTTATGGTTCTGTGTCTTCCTACTGGGAGTTATAAATAATAAGATGTTCACTTCCTTGTAGTAACTATTTATTGTACAAGACTGAGTCGGTCGGCGGGCGCGCAACCACTGAACCCCCATACATCCGATCGCCCCGTCAGCGATATGTATGGAGGTCAGGTGCCGCTACAATGGCAATTGCACCTCTCTTGAAAACATTGCTATTTTGACATGTTCATCCGCTGTAGAGAATATAAACATAACTTTAGATCCGAGAGATCGTGACGAAACTGCTGATGACATAGATGAAATATATCAAATGGCCGTGTTTGAGGATCAAATCGACACTTTGCTTCAGAATGTGTCCAAATTTACGAACCAAGTTGTTTCGTATATTGCAGGTTTTGTAATACACAGACTGTTTAAGAGTTTAAAATGCGAAACTTGCATAAGTGCATTAATTGCAAATGACACAAAAAATTAACATTATCGTTTTATAAAACATAAGGATAAAGGATCTAATATACCCGGCAAATGATGTGATAACAATATGTAAACGAATGGAATTTGTAATTAAAAACGAAATTTTGAACGGAAACAAAATTACTATATCAGCAAAAAATATAAAACAAAAGTTGATATCCATGTCATTGCCACATTTTATTGGTGTAAAATTGTTTAGTGACATAGATTATCACCAATACGAACAATCTCCACTTAATAATCATGTAACACTATTGATTAAAGCAGTGATGGAAAAATATATCAATATCAGATTACATTACATTACAAAAAATGCATCTGAAAAACTGTCAAAACGTCAAGTTTTGAATAAATATTTACTTTTTACTGGGCAGTAATTTTACATTTCCATAAGCAATATTTGTGTACGGACTTCATTATCATGTTTACATGTTTACTCAATTACTGTATAATTCCTACCAATAAATTATTTTTAAATTTTCAAGTATATTATTATCGACTTATCGTTTCCTGTTTTATCGACAATAGTGGTGAGCGTTGTCCAACGTAGATAGTTGTACAACTATCTATCGCGCTACACAACGATCACTCGTTGTCCAACCATAGCAAAACTAGTTATTTCAATAACGAGTTGTTTCACAAACATCGCTTGTTATGTATGAAACGAAACCAACGTTATTTTCACAACGCTCTAAATTCGCGCAAACTATAGCGTATATGAAGTTATCGACATAGCGGGTTGGAGCGAATAAGCCAGATGGAGCGTTACCATGCGTGCGAGTAGGATATCTATACACGTTGGACTGAGTTGAATTTAGAGATTGCGAAAATGTGACTTATTCCCAATGTATTTAGGATGATCATCGTTTGGTAAACGCATTTACGTTAAACCGTAACGTATCGCATTTAAAAATTTGGAAATAGATAGTTGCTAGAAACAGATAGTTATTTAAACGTTGTTGGCCAACGAACAACGGTTTCGTTGCGTTATTTGAAAAAACCGCAACGACACATTACTAATCGACAAGCAATCCCTACCGTAAACGCATATTGTTGCGTCTGTAGTGGTGCTATACGTACATTACTTGCTACCTGGTGTGCGAGCGAATAGGCGCACTCAGCGTTGTGTGCATGACATGCACACAATGCGACGTATTGTTTTTATTTGGTTTACTTGTGTGTGCGTAAGCTTCTAATGCGACACCAGGTTTCGTAGTCAGCTGAAGGGATTGGCATCTCTCTAGATCTCTATGGTAATTAACAAACCTAAGCGGCGCTTACACTGCTGGAGATTACTATTAATTATAATTATGAATAAACAATAATACTCGTTTTCCAACTTCTTAACCTTTGGATAATTAGAGATCACATTTTTAGAGATACTTATTTTAATAATCATTAAACGGATTTACATACAAACTTAACAATGTAGCAATAAATCATCTGAAGTTGTTTTAACGTTTGAAAAATACTTTCCAAAACAGGCAATTCAAAAGATACCAAATTAAACTTTGAAATTACGGTTTTAAGAAAACACAAAATTAATACAATACCTGAATCAAAAACAAAAGTTTCCAAATTAAATATCCTATGGATATTTAGTGTCCAAGAGCGCTGCTCCGGTTTCTTAACAAGTTTTAATTTGTTTTGCGTCAATGGAAGTCTCAGGGAGCCTTTTTATATTTTAATTAAACAATAAAGGACTCTATTGGCACCGAAAGGAACAAAACTTATAAACAAATCTAAGCGGCGCTTATACAGCTGGAGATCACTATTAATTATAATTATGAATGAAAAAAAAAATACATGTTATCCAACTTCTTAACTTTTGGATAATTAGAGATCACTTTTTTAGAGATACTTATTTTAATAATTAATAAACGGATTTACATATAAACTTAACAAAGTAGCAATAAATCATCTGAAGTTATTTTAACGTCTAAACAATACTTTCCAAAACAGGCAATTCAAAAGCTACCTAATTTTTGCTATTTTTAAGCTACCTAACATTGAAATAACGTTTTTAAGAAAAAACAAAATTATATAATGTCTAAATCAAAAACTCAAAACGAACATTATTGAAAAGCCCAATGTGTTGCTTAGTTGGACCAATCTATTAAAATATTGCTATTGTAACCTACAGTAAAAACGTAAAATATTTAGATATCAGCATAACACTATTAGTGTATGTACAAGTACCTAGGTACTTGTTCAAAATATTCCAAAAATATTTTATATTCAAATATACAATACGCCAAAAAATTACAATCAAAAATACAACAATTTGACTTTTAAATTCGTAGGCTTAATCAACAAGGACATCTATGTCATTGGTTATAAACAAGCAAGCAAGTCATTGGTTATAAACAGTCGTAAATTATATGTACTTATGTGATTTATTGAATGTTGTAATCACATAAATGTATGTTAAAAATTATTTGTCCGCGCCGAGAAATATTTGGTTTAGGTAAAATCAGAAGTATATCATCAGGGTGGTTCATTTCGCATACGTCATCTATGTCTGGGTAAGTAAAAACGAATCCTTTTGAATTTTTTGAATTTTTAACTTTCCTTAAAAATTTGACTGTAGGAATATTGTTACTCACTCTTAAAATGCGTCCGACATAGTGTTTCAGACTCTTCTTCGTTGCAAACTTGGCAACAATCCAATCATCTTTATGGTAGTTATTATCTGCGCAGTATAGAATGTCGCTGCACCCAATTGGTACAACAACATCTGATTCTGGATCCATATTTTCTTTCCCGTTTTGTTCTTCACAAAAAGCCGTGAGATATTCATCAAATGTTCCATCAAATGAATCTTCTGTGTTTGCTATGCTCATAGTATCTGAAATTTCGGAGCTTGTTTCTATTTTAAAGTTTCTCTTCTTTTTTACAGCCCTCTTCTTTGATTTTGCCTTTTCTTCACGCTTGGTTACCTTATTGCTTACTTCTGGTCTTTCTTTACTTGCAGTACCATCTTTTGTAAAAAAATTGCATTTTGTCACTTTCTTCTGAACTCTTTGACTCTCTGAATTTTTAGAATCATTTTGTTTACGTTTTCTTGTTGCGTCAATTGATGTACTCGGTTCATCATTAGTATTTTTTTCATAAATATTAACTTCATGTTTTACTCCTTTTCGTTTTTTCATAGGAGCTAATTTCATCTGCAGAGCTGAATGTCTTATAATGTCTACTCCGCTTAGAAGTTTTTTAATTTTGTTTACTTTTTCGGGACATGTTATCTTGTTGTAAGCATTTACCTTTTCATTAGAGATTATTAATTTTTTTGTCAGACAGTTTTCAGACTTTTGGCTATCCGATATTGTACCTGGTTTTAAACATGACGGTACATCATTTTCAGTATTTGCCCTAAATGACATGTTTTGAACGTCTTTTTTCTTAGAAAATTTACTTAATATGCATACATTTGATGACTGATCAAAAATTTCTTGTATGGCGGAGCCCAAAAGATTGTTGATATTTTTCGTACAAAGGACAGACAAACTTGGTGGAGCTGTTGGTCTTCCTTGAAAAGATGATTTTACAATTTCTCCTGTAACTTCGTCCAAAAAACTCATTTCATTATTTTGGTCTGGTTTTATAATACTCATGGTTTCATCGTCTGACAGGTAAACACCGATTTCTTTGTAGTTCTTTTTTAACTCTTTGTTTGTAACTTCTGTGTTGTGATGCTCGGTAATGTCTTTAAAGTCGAGAAGTTGGGTTACGACATCATTCATTGCCCAAAAAAGTGATCGACTAAATAGTTTTCTTCTGGAAAAATATCAGAACAGTTGTTATGATCAATGCTATTTACCATTTTACCATCACTTGCACCATCACTTGGTATGAATTCGTTAGCGTCAATGAGTTGCGACAACTCTTGTTCATTGTCATTCTTTTTCTTTTCTTTTTTTTTGATTTTGTTTTTTTTCACTCCCGTATTCTTTTTTTTCTGTGATTCCTTATTTGCAACAGCTGCTTCTTTCTCTCTTAGAATTTGATAGAAATCATCAATCGTTACTGATTTTCCAGGTTCCATGGTCACTTTTTTATTACGACTTACAGAGACTGGCTTCGGTTGTCGCACATTTTTTAAATAATCCAGTAATGTAGAATCTATACTATAATTTCCAATATTGTCAGCAAACTCAAGAATTTTCTGAAGAACTTGACGTGGGTTTAATGGAAATATTCCGGCGGCTTTGAACCCACTTTGGATAATTTTGGCCTCTTTCAGTTTTATACTATTAATCAAATTTGTCAACATTTTTGGAAAATGATTTTTATTTAAAGCAGTTTGATTAGGATTTTCCATTTTGTATTCAAGTAGGACTTTTCGCCAAGCCTTTTTTAGGGGAGCAAAAAAAGCTACATCAAGAGGCTGTGTAAGATGTGTGGAGTTCGTAGGTATAAATACGAAAGATATATTGTGTTCCTCGCAAAGCTTAATAACGGTGACGTTGAGATGACTGGATAGATTGTCACATATAACCACCTTTTTTCCAGGTAAACTGTCTGCCCATGGTACGACAACTGTCTTAAAATATTCTTCAAAAACGGCGGAATCGAACCATCCTGACGTTGTTCGATTATAGCGCGTATCTCGAGGGCCTCCAGAAATCCATTCAGAATAAAGACATTCAGCTTTGTACACTACATAAGTAGGTAAAACTTGGCCAGCAGCTGTTGCTGTAAACATCAATGAAATAGCACCTTTTGTGGAATTCAAAACCCGCTCAGGATATTTAATTCCTCTCCTAAAAATGCATTTGGATACGCCCGGATCATCGCTCAAATTGGTTTCATCCAAATTTAATATATGTGTTGAAGGAATATCTTTGAGTGTTTCTTCCAAATTGTTAAAATATTCAAGGAATTCGTCCACTGTTTTTTCCGCTCTAGCCAATTTTATATTTTGACAGCTTCTCGTTGTCAGTTTTGATTCATGCCTTTCCATGAAACATTCTACCCATTGCTTTCCGGGAGGTTGATTGTTAAAGATTTCGTCACGACCATTTTTTTTAAAATAATCATGGACTACCAGCCTTAAATCCAGCTTCGTTAGAGGACAACCAAAGTCCGCTGCTGCAACGATAACTTTAACAATGTTTTCCTCTTCTTCCTCGGATAACAATGTAGGTTTCCCTACATTTTTTGGGTGATTCTCTTTTTGTTTGTTTAATAACATGCGCCGCGGTATGCCGAACTGGCGTTCGGCTTCTCTTGAAGACATTTTTTTTTCTTTTATATATTGTACCGCCAAGTCCAACATCTCTTCTGAGTAGTTTTTGTACGGTCGTGCACCTACACGTCTTCGGCTTTTTTTTCTCGTTGTTTTGGCCATCCTGTAGGTAAAAAAAACTAAGTAGGGACATTTATTTTCATTTTGTGTAATGTAAAAAGCAAATAGGTAGTTGGTTTATAGGTGTTTGTGTTTGTAATGCATCTAAAATGACCCACGATACAAGGGAAATGTAAAGCTAAGTAAGGGACCATCACCTCTTAAATCACCTATTCGTTAAATTATGTTTGCCTTTTTTTTTTTTTTATATTTTTAGTAAAATAATTTATTTTTCAACCACTCGGATGAAAAATACCTAATCTGTCTTCCGCCAAGATCTTATCTAGGAATACTTTTACTTAGCTTACATTCACATAATAAAGTGTTTGAACTAGCAGACCTGCCAAATACTTTTTGGTTAGGTATATTGTCCCACTGCTGGGCAAAGGCCTCCTTACCACTCCTTACGATCTACTAAAAAGTTGTCATAAAATTAGTAAAACCTAAGCGCAGCGCCACCTATTGAGTCCAGTTGCGAATCTAAGCCATCAAAGGTAAGTACAAATATGACTCACAATCTTTACCTAGAATAAAAAATTAAAAACCTTATCTGTATTTATATATTTTCCAGATTGAAAAAGTGACAACCCTAACACCATTTTTAAGGTGGGCAATGTTGCAAACTCTTTGCTACACAGTTGTTTACAACTTTGCCCACTTGAATTTTTTCGTAATAAAGACAGCTAAAACGGTAAAACCAGAACAAAATTAATCGCTATTCAATCAGTTATGAGCACAATAACTTAAACTCACCTCCAATAATTCTTTTGGATTCAGCACGGTTCAAAACGAACAACAAAATTGGCACCACCTGCGTAGACGTCTACTTTGACAACTGCTGACAGTCAACTGAGTGAAGTTAGGAACACAACGGATAATTTGTGTTGCCATGTATATGTCAGAGATTGCACGAAATGTTAAAAAATGTTTTGAGAAAAATGTAATGTGAAGAGAAATTTGATCCAGTTCAGTTAACAGAATGGAAAAATGCCAAACAGCTAGAAAAATCACAAAATCAGCGTATCATACAAATATACCCCAAAAAGTTGAGTGAAATAGCACTGACTGTTATCAATGAAACATATATAACACAGCAAGGAGTTCCTCAACCTAATTCAGTTCAAGCTCCTGCGTCATTAACGGAAGTTCTACATAGAGAAGATAAGGCTACGCCATCGGAAAATACCGAGACTGTTCAACAGCGTCGTAAAGTTCAAATTCTTGACAATCAACGTGTATGTATTAATGTAACATTCGAAGAGTTGCTTTTGAAAATGATTAAACCTGGAAAACCATCATTGACAACTAAAAGAACAAAAATAGCGACAGGCGCTGAAGTCATTACTCAGGATCATGTGTTTGAAAGATACCAAAAAATAGAAGCAGAAAAAAAGGAAAAGTTGGAAAAGCAAGAAGAAAAGAAAGCAAATTAAGATAAAAAGAAACAAATGAAAAATACAGCAAGCAGGAATAATAAGAAAAAAATAGGAAAAAAGTATGAGGAGGAAAAGTGTAAGGACGGAGGAAGTATTAAGCAGACAGATGGAGGCCCATCGGGTTATAACAAAAAGAGAAAAATTGAAAATGAGACAAAAAACAATAAAACCATAAATTCTACAAAAAAAATGGTTCTACCAAATAAAATACGCAGAATGTCATCATCATCTACTAGCGTATCTGATTGCATGAGCGTGCATGATGATTCTGATATTGTAGACGCGTCCGAAGAAGAATGTGATATTTATGTACAAGAAGATAACTACTTTAGCATAGACAATGTGATGAATGGAGATTATGACAACGCATACAAGCAAAGCAAGAAAACAAAGAATATGACTAAGGAGTCAGATGAAACTAAAATGGTAGCAGTGGAATTTAATGGCGGATGGGATGGGCTTACAGAAGTGGAAAATGAAGAATATCGTGTCAATGAACAAGAAGTTACTGAGGTAAACATGGCGAAACAAGAAATCAGTGAAAAATCCGATGAGAGAAATGATGTGGTGGAGAAAATTTATGATAAATCGGATGACGGACACCAGGTGACAGACGTAGTTGGTGAGAAATTGGATGACAGGAGCAGCAACACAATTGCAAAAGATGATGTGAATGAAAATATAGAGGAAGAAAAAGAGAATTATCAAATAAATGACAACGTCTTGATTCGTTACTATAACAGGAAAAGGTGGGTGTATTATGTAGGTTACATAGCAAATATGCATTCTGGATGCGATACTACTTATGATATAAACTTTTACAAAACTTACAAAAACCCGTTGAAATTTAAACTCACCAAACAAGTAGATCGTGATACTGTTTTAGAATACTCAATAGTGAAGAAAGTTCACTTATCTCAAAACCCTACTAATTCCAAAGAATTTATGTTACCTGAAGAAGATCACTTATATTTTTCTTAAATATTTTTTTAATGTTGTGTTTATGTGCATAAGCTCTTACTTACTGTGTAATAAACTTTCATACACTGATGAGGAATGCCATACGGCAATATAATTGATTTTTGAAGTTAAGAATTTTATAAGACTAATTCGCAATATTGATCTCGTTCATAGTGCCATTGTTTTTTTTTTCATGTAATGAGCTAAGGAAAAGGTATAAGACTGTTTAATTTTATTTTTTGTATGTTTTTGTATGAGATTAAATAGCTAAAGAAATATCACTGGTCCAGTTATTTTTAGTTTGTTACCCCTGATCGAACCTGTATGTTCCTCTTACCCCGAATTGGATTATACTTTATTTACATTCTAAATGAGACCTTATTTCAACCACAGTAAGATATTGTCAATATTGACTGAAGCAGTTCTACCTAGAACTTCACGAGAATTTAGCAACGAATATTTAAATTTAAACTTAAACTGCATGAAATACAACGACTGTCCCTCTTACCCCAGTTGAGGGGGAAGAGGGACGTTTTTACAATTTGGACATTTACACAAATATCGTCGTAACAACTATTAGTAGCGCAATGAAACTTTGTCTACGGGAAGCTAAAACATAAAGGCAAGTTTTGTGTGTTTCAAAGATCTTGTAAGACTTTATCTGTTCTTCCTAGACCACAAAATATTTTCCTGAAAATGAAGTATGTTCCTCTTACCCCACCTCACCTTATATAATAAAAGAACTATTTAGTTACTTGATTAATAACATTGATTGTTGATCATCAACACTTATAAGACCGCTACATAATTCAAGTTTATCAAGTGATTTCTACATATGTAACATAAGTTCTTAAATGGTTACTTCGAGAGTATAATATCAGGACATCTAATGAGTTTGCGGTTATTCGCTATGACAGTTTTTTTAGAGATCGTTGGCTATATTTATTTTATTGAAACCCTTCAATATTTTTAAAACTGTAGGTTATTTGGTTTTGAAAAAACAAAATTATAAATCATTTTGATTTTCAGATTACCTAAACCAGCGAGGGAAAACCACCAGATGGTAGATGTAAACGTGTATTTTTTTTTGACAATTGACGATTATATTTTGCTCATGCACTTACGTACGATGGCCTTGGATAATTCATATTGGCACACAATTGTGATAGACGTAGTGGTTATTCTACGGATTCTAACTTAAGTATAAAATATAATTTTGAATTGAATAAAGGCAACATTATCTACTTACTGTAGCGTATTTTTTGTATAAACACTGTTTAACATAGGTACGTTATAAATAACTATTTCCCTCCGAATGAATGCGAATATTGTTAATAAATTTTAGTAATATCTACAATCATTATTAACAATTTATATATAGGTAATACTGGGTGTCTCAAAAGAAAGTTCTCATTTGTTTTGGTTATTGCGTGAACGCAACTATTCTGAGGGGCGCGGGGGTGTGTCAACCCGTAGCCTGGCTCTAGGGAATTTAGTCGCTATGGAGCGTTTCTCGGGAGCGGACCGTGCGTTGTGCGTACGCAAGTTTTATAAAAACGGTAATTCGCCGACTGTAGCGCGTAGAAAATTCTGCAGTATTCGACATATTCGTCACTTGAATGATGCGCCAAGCACTCGACTCATTGCAAAATGGGCGAGAAGTTTGAAGAGATCGGGTCAACACTGGAAAAACCAAAATGGGGGCGTCCAAGATCCTTCGAGAACGGTCGAAAACGTAGACAGTTTCACCCAGTCTATTCGGGACGATCCGAACTTTTCATTTAGGAAGCGTGCTGCCTTAAACGTGTACAGATCGTCATTATGCCGCATTTTGCAAAAAGATTTAAAACTGCACCCGTACAAAATTCAGTTGGTGCAAGAATTAAAGCCTCAGGATGCTGGTCAGAGGCTTGACTTCGTAAACCAAATGATTGAGCGCTTTCCAAAGTTTACCAACATCTTGTTTTCGGATGAAGCCCATTTTCATCTTAATGGACATGTTAATAAGCAAAATTGCCGCTACTGGAGTGCAACCAATCCAAAACAAAAACATCAAATACCCCTAAACATTCGCCTAAAGTCCACCGTATGGCGCGTGAAATTATCGGCCTTTACTTTTTTGAAGGTGTATCGGGGACGCACAGTTAGTGAATTCAGAGCGTTATGTGGAGATGTTAGACGACTTCTTCGTGCCCGAGCTGTAAAACTTTTCTGGTTATAACCAAAGAACATGGTTCCAGTAGGACGGAGCAACTTCACACACGTCCAAACAGGTCTCTGCCAAGAGTTCGTGAAATGTATCCTGGCAAACTGATCTCCAGGAGATGTGACATAAGTTGGCCTCCACGCAGTCCCGACTTTCACTTTTCCTGTGGGGTTATGTCAAATCCAAAGTTTACGCCAACAAACCGACTTCCTTGGCACAATTAAAAGGAAATATCCGTCACGAAATGGCAGCCATCACGGAGAACTCCTGCCGAGCCGTCATAGGCAATTTTAGCGCTCGATTAAATTTGGACAATGTTATTTTTTTTTTAATAAATTCCCAAACTGGGGTTTTATTTAAAAACGGAAATTTACTAAAATTACGTTTTAAGGGCTATTTTCTATGGCCTACAAATATACTACCTACTAATCTGTACTAAATAGTACAGAATTTATTAAAATGTTTCTTATAATAAAAAAAACATTAAAAAAATATAACCATTTAACTGTTGCAATTAAATATTTCATAATATACTTAGGCGTAAAAATAATAGTGATAAAAAACTCAATAGAAAAAAAATTGCAGAATAGAAGATTATGTGCTCGCAAAATCAGATATCAGATATAATTCAATTAAGCTGCAGTTAGACGACGCGAAAAAATTCTTGCGGTCACCGCGTACTAACTGTTCAGTTATAGCAAATTTATGTTTTATTAACTAGGACGTAAAGTTGAAATTAATTTTGAGTAACTAACAGCGCGGCGGCCGCGCGGCGTTCGCTCCTCGATCACACGGCGGCCGCGCGGCCGTCTCGCTCGAATCACTCGAATGTTCTCGATGTACGCCCCGCGCCGGCGTCCCCGCATTCTCCTTTCATTGGTCCGTCAGTCACTTGCGCGAGAGGTCGTGACACGCGGACATCGTGATTTCGAAGATGGATGAACTGAGTATCAATCCTGAGACATTGATTTCTTTAGTGGAAGAAAGAAATATCCTTTGGGATAAAACGAGCGAATCCTATAAGGATAAACGTCAAACACTAAAAGCCTGGCATGACCTATGTTCAATTATAAAAGAAGATTTCAATGACCTTCCAATTGGGGAAAAAAACACATACGGTAAGTTTTCCATCTTTTATTTGGTAATTAAACTATTGAACACAAATTTATTAATTTAACAATATTTATCGCAATGAAGAATGTTACTAGGTGTACAAATTCGCTTAAAACTATTGTCCCAGTAGGGCCTGTATCTATACAAAAACAAAAATAAAAATAATAGCGCATTTATTTTGAAATTAAATATCTCGGCAAATACGCGACGTATCCTCAGTTTTATCACCCATATTTTTTATTTTCGTACGAGTTTAAGGAGAGCTAAAAAATTGTGAACATTCTTCATTATCATAAATCGGAAAAAAATATTATTGAGTTAAGTTTAAAATTGTTTTTTAACTGTGATACTCTTGCAATAAACGAGCGATTTGATAATTTTGAGTATCTATATATATTTGTTTTGCCATGGTACACTGCCCTGAGGGGAAACAAAATATTCAGCAAAGTTTTGACGAACATTGTCTGCTATTAAAGGATCTGCATATTCTGATCGTGACAGTGTCTGTAGTTCAAAGCCTGAATCGACAATTAAATTACCTATGCCCTGTTCTTTATGTATGAAGTTTTGTAATAGACAACAGGTTTTTACCATGTCGACTGTGAGCTCCAAATTTCTTTAAAAACATTTGAATCGCAGTCCTTGCCATATGCACCAATATCTACAAATATAAAATTATAATTGGTGTCAACGACTGCCATTAATACAATAGAAAAAAAGTGTTTGTAATTTAAGAACATTGATCCAGATTTTGTAGGTTTAATTATTCTGATATGCTTCCCATCCACAGCACCTAGGCAGTGGGGAAAATTTGCAATATCAGCAAAGTCTTCAGCAATATTCAGCCACTCATTTTCTGATGGTATTTTCATATATATGTTTACTAGTTCTGACCATATACAGTTACACACTTCTTTAATGATAAACGATAATGTTGTTTTTCCAATTCTAAATGCGTATCTTAAATCGGCAAACGTATGACCTGTTGCCAAGTACCTGTAAATATATAAAATGATATTAAGGAACTTATTACAAGCAATTAATTGTACAAATAGTATTATTATTAATTAACATGTTTCCTGATAATTAAACATTAAGAGGAATCAGGCGAATTAAAAATTACTATATTTTTTATGTGAATATTATGTTTAAATTCCAGGTAAAAAAGTCATTCAGAAATGGAAAAATATGCGAGATGGGTGGATGAAATGCGAAAAGAAGATGAGGGAAAACAAATCTGGATCTGCAACAAAAAAAGTTCATAAGTACGAGGGCTACACTAAAAGTATCGGGAATGGAATATTTCCACTGTTTCAGTCATATTAAAATCTTTTTAATTGAAAACTCCTTGGTTTTAAAAATCGAATACCATTTATTTATTTAAAAAAATATTCTCGGTCTTGTCACAAGGTTTTGTCAAACTTGTTTAGTCGTTGAGAAAATGGAATTGACTCGAGAAAATTCAAGAGCGATGATTTATTATGACTTTCGAAGTGGTTTAACACAAAAACAGTGTGTTGAGCGGATGATTTCTGCATTTGGTGATAAAGCCCCATCCAAAACCACAATTTATCGCTGGTTTGCTGAATTTCAACGTGGACGTGTCAAGCTCAGTGATGATCCCCGTCAAGGTCGTCCAAAAACTGCAGTCACCCAAGAAAACGTTGATGCTGTGCGTAAGCTGATTGAGGAAGATCGACATGTGACATACCGCGAAATTCAGGCAACTTTAGACATTGGCATGAGTCAAATACAAATAATCTTGCATGAAAAATTAGGTGTAAAAAAGTTGTTTTCCCGATGGATACCGCATTCGCTCTGTGAAGAGCAAAAAGCGGCTCGCGTTACTTGGTGCGTCAGAACTCTCGAAAGATTCCACGCAGGATCCTCAAATGCTGTATACAACATCGTATCAGGTGACGAATCCTGGATATACGCGTACGAACCCGAAAGAAAAAACCAGTCACGAGTTTGGGTGTTCGAAAATGAGTTAAAGCCAACAAAAATTGATCGTTCACGGAGTGTTGCAAAAAAAATGGTGGCCACGTTTGTCTCCAAAACCGGCCATGTTACGACTATTCCTCTTGAGGGACAAAGAATGGTTAATGCAGAATGGTATGCTAGCATTTGTTTGCCACAGGTCGTTTCTGAAGTCCGTAAAGAGAACTGCAACCGCCGCATCATCCTCCATCACGACAATGCGAGTTCTCACACCGCGCACAGAACAAAAGAGTTTTTAGAGCAAGAAAACATAGAATTATTGGACCATCCGCCGTACAGCCCCGACCTAAGCCCTAATGATTTCTATACTTTCCCTAAAATAAAGAATAAATTGCGTGGACAGAGATTTTCATCACCTGAAGAAGCTGTGGACGCCTACAAAACGGCCATTTTGGAGACCCCAACTTCCGAATGGAATGGTTGCTTCAATGATTGGTTCCATCGTATGGAAAAATGTGTCAAATTTCGCGGAGAATACTTCGAAAAGCAATAAATATATTTTTAAATAGTAATGTTGTGTCACTTCCTTGATTCCCGAAATTTTCAGTGCCGCCCTCGTACCCATACTATGATAATATGTTGTTTTTAAATAAAATATATAAACCCCGTGAAACTGATTCAAATGGTAAGAATTCTGAGCCAGGAAAAAGTAAACCAAATACACACAGTCACAGCTTTCCACACTGGATCCACTTTGTGCCTAAAACACCATGATGGAGCCATGGAATCGATCACCCTTGAGTCAGCGCAACTGATTGAATATTACAGACCAATATACAAAACCTGTGATTTCTTTATTGCCGTGCAATCCCATAGTTCGTGTCGTGGAAGTGGTTTATGCTGGGCTGCTGACACCTGCCAGGCTGGCCGCAGGTTGCAGGCAGTTGGTGATCTAGCATATAAAGTGCCTGAATCACAGGTTGGATGCAAATTAATCCCCAACCTATCAGATGTAACCTGCACATACAAACAGCTGTGTGTGTGGTATGCCTGGCAATTGGAAATCAAAGAAACCGAATGTGATCTAATCTCTGAGCTAGCAAACACTGATCACATCATGAAATTTAATTACAAGACTAAAACTGGCGACATCATTCCTTTTACACTTAGTGGATCTGACCCAACAGTGACAACACCAGTAATGATGCACATTGTTTCTTATACAACAGAAGTGGTTCCTACATTCAGCAACATACGTAGACATGGTCACATCACTATCGGTGTTACTGCAGCTAAATTAAACATGGGTGTACCCGGTCTACTTGGGGATTTGCAAGTCCCCTTGATCCAAGTTAAAGATCAAGCGAAATGGTCGTATCCCATGTGGTCAATCCAGTGTGAAACAGACTCTTACAAATACAAATGTGCTTCAAGTGACTCAGGCTACAACAATTCATTGAGGGCTGACTCTGCGAATGTTGTGAGTGTGACTGAGTCAGAAGAATCCTTTGTGAGGAAGAGAGATGTCAGATTATATGGGACAATGATACATAGAGTGACACCATCTACTGATCAAGTAATTAAAACTGCATCTTGTGGGTTTTCAGTTGAGACTAGCTATGGCTGTACAGGTTGCAATGAGCCTTCATTTGTTGTCATTAAAGCCAATAACATATTGGCTACAGGATTGCTCCCATTCACAAGCAATTGCTCATTCTTTCTGAATGAAGTGGCGTGCAGTGGCACTGCTCAAAGGTTGCAACTGGAGGGTTATCCAACCTCCTGTATTATGGTGATAAAAGGGACAAACCAGACAATGACTTTCAATATTGATTACAAATTTAAAGGAAATGTGTTCACAATGGGGATTAGCACCTACCAATCAGTACCTTCCACCCAGGAAGCATTACGGTTAACATTTCAGAGTCCCACGTTCTTGAATAGTCTACAAATATCTATGGGAGCTGGAGTGATAATAGCCTTGATGTCAACAATCATAAAATCAGCGTTTAGATATTCTGCCTACAAAGTTGCTAAGAAAGAAGTAGAAGACGCGTGATCCTGATGTGGTGCGATCAATAAGAACATTAATTCAATCCAAAATGAAGTGAAGGGGCTGCAAAACCTCGCAGCTCTCGAGACCGGTCGCTGGTAACGCCAACTAAACGACACTCACCGCACGATAACTATGATGAGACTATACCTAAGAAACCTAAAGTAACTACGGATCTCTTCCAAGAATTCATGAACGTATTTATTAAATCTAAGGCAGGGGATCGTGAAACGTTTCATAGCTCAACCCTTAGCAATGTAGTCCCCGAGTTTGACCCAATGTTGAAGGAACAAACTATTAACATTTGGCTCGATAAAGTTGACGAATGCACGGAGATTTATAACTGGAGCGAAGCGACAAGCAAACGATTCACTATGCCTTGCCTAAACTTACCGGACTCGCTAAAACCTGGTACCAGGGTCTGCCATCTATCAAGCATACTTGGGAAGAATGGAAAACGATGTTAAGGGAATCATTCCCAGCGACTGAAAACTATGCAGAATTATTAACCGAAATGCTTAATAGACGTGTACGACCTGGTGAATCACTTGAAATATACTACTTTGCAAAGATTAACCTTTTGAACAGATGTAAGTTATTTGGGAAGCAAGCAGTAGATTGCCTGCTTTACGGGATTGATGATAGAGGGGTTCGCGTAGGCGCACAAGCCGCTAAATTTGATAAGCCCGAGGACGTATTAGAGTTTTTCAAGACCATCAAATCGCAAAACCGTAATCAAATAGAATATAACAGGGATTCGAATCGAGATCGGCGACTGGGTAATTTACCTGCAGGCAACAATTTAACAAAACTGAGTGACGGCAGCACCGCAAGAAACAATAATAGCCTTAAGGGACCTATCAAGTGTTTTAACTGTCAGAGTGTAGGACACCCTAGCTTTAAGTGCCCTAAACCACTATTGAAGTGCACCCATTGCAATTATATAGGCCATGAATCAACACATTGCCCAAAGGCAAAAGAAATCACGGTTAAGGACAAAACTGTTCTGGAAGTTTCAGTATCTAAAAACACAAGCGATAAATATAAACTTGTCATGTCCTTAAATGGCAATACGACGTTATGCCAGGTAGACTTAGGCAGTGAAGTTACGCTGATTCGCAAAAGTGACGCTCTGAAGTTAGGGTTAAATTGGGAATTAGTAAAGGGACCGTACTTGAGGGGACTAGGTAATGTTCCATACTTGCCTTTAGGTTTTTGTTAATGCTTAATTAGTAGGTATGAGGTACCTAGGTACCTACTTACTTGAGTACTTTTGTCAGCCGACTAAAGAAGCGCTCCTTCACTGATTTCTTGATGTCCACTACTGATATACCCAACGACTCTGACATACCCAGATACTTGTAGGTCTCGGCTTCAGAGAGAGATCTGAGAGTCATTATCTCAGAAAGTTGTAAATCCGGAGAATTTACAACTTTCCCTCGCTGCACACGCATGACCGCACACTTGTCAACACCAAATTCCATCCTGATGGCGCTGCTAAAAACCTGTGTGGTTTTTAGCAACTCCAACAAGTCTTGGTGTTTTGGTGCAAACAGCTTAAGATCATCCATGTACAGAAGGTGAGAAATGACTTCACCCCCCCTTCGAAGCCGATAGCCTAGTCCTGAATCTTTCAGCAATGTGCTGAGAGGATTCAGTGCTAGGCAAAACCACGATGGACTCAAACTGTCACCCTGGAAGATGCTCAATCCTTATCAAGTCCTCCGGATCAGAGGAGTCATTTCCACCACCTGGCTGACGAAGGACTGTGGTCCACTGCCTCATGCATACGCCTAAGAATGATTTAAGAGTTGTATCAATTTGATACAACTCTAAAATCCTCTCTAGCCATGAATGAGGCACCGAATCATAGGCCTTCTTATAGTCGATCCAGGCAGCGGAAAGGGCTCCTTTGTTCCGCCGAACTTGTTGGCTAATGGCCATGTCGATGAGGAGGAGCTCCTTAGTACCACGGGACCCAACCTTACATCCATTCTGAGCGGGGGCCAAAACGTTGTTCGCAACAATGTGCGCGTTAATTTTAGTGCTCAGAATAGACGTAAGGAGCTTGTAGATGGTAGGCAAGCAGGTGATGGGTCTGTAATTTTTGGGTTCCGTGGTACTACCGGACTTATGGAGCAGGAAGGTGACACCGGTGGTCATGAAACTAGGGAGGGAACCGAGCTCGAGAGCTTCTTGGAATTGTGTCGCCAAACGGTCATGCGAGCATCGAAACCATTTTATCCAGAAGTTGTGCAATCCGTCCGGCCCAGGACTTTTCCAGTTCTGTGCCGTACGAATCGCACAACTAACGTCTACGGGGTCTATTAAAATAGGCCCCATGGGTTCAATGGCCTCGCATTCCCGTTCGACAATACGCATCCAATCACCCTCGGTGTGCTCGATGGGCACCGACCAGATACTGCGCCAGAAATTGGTCATGGCGCTAGCATCTGGTAGATGTCCGTCGCTCACACGTTGCTCGGCTCCTTCCCAGTTTCGGTACACCTTCCTTTGGTCACTTTGGAAGAGGCGATTTTGCCAATATCTATCCACACGTTCTCTATAGCGGCGGATACGGTTTGCCCACGCATACACTTTCTGCTTCAGATAGTCAATGCGTTCCGTGACACTGGCCATATATTGCTGGGGCCGAATTCCAGTCCCTGCAAAGGCCTGAGTCACGAAACGCATGACTCGGGGGCGGTTATTCCCCCGGCTGAAGCAGATCAGCTTTGCTATGAGAGTCCTGAACGTGCCGATACGCCGCTCGATTCGTACTTGCCATGCGGGCACAACTGCGGCGGTTCGCGGTGCACGGTTAGTGTCCGGAAACTTAACACATGCAACACGACACGCCGCGATCGCACCGCAGTACAAAATCGAGTGGGTATCAGTTAGATCTTCGCTAGCCCGCAAATACGGGGCTAGCAAAACGTTCAGGGCTCCCATTAGCGCTAGATTACGCCTATGAGTAGGCAAACGCGGCAGTCGCGGCCTAGAGTTGGGTGTGGACCGATACTGACCAATCGCGTCCTCCAAAGCCCTCCTCAGTTGCTCACTCACCTGGGAAGACACACTCATACCCGTACAGCCGCCTTCATCGACAACGGGATCAGTAGATGTCGCTAGTGTCGCCGCCGACGTCGGCACTAAAGCCAGAGTCGGGGCTGACGACGCGACATGTATGTCCCGCGTCGACACAGGCGTAGGGCGAGCAGACTGCGTCTCCAGGCGGAGCCGATCAAGCAGGGACTGATCCAGCAGGTTGAGCCGCTGGATAGCCCGCACTTGGTCCGACAGTCGCTGGGCGGACACGGTGATGGTCGGTTCAAGGGCCTGGAACAAAGGCAACATCCTGACACGGTACGCTGACAGGTTAGTTCCCCCCTCTGTAGCCCCATAGTAGGCGCGCATGCAATTCTCATTATTGTGTTGAGACCATCGCATGCGGCACACTACACCACCGACAGCGAGAGCCAGTTGCGGGGCAGAGTGCCCCACAGGCCCCAAGCGTGCCGGCAGCGGCGGACGTCCCCGTCGCACAGGTGTTCGCGGCGGCGGCGGCGTCGGGCTCGCATTCTCGTCGCTGGACGCACTGGTGTCAGGCGGCGTCACAAATTCGTCGTCTGATGACGAGCTCCCAGACGAACACGAGGGCGGAGGTGGTGGGCGTGTGCATTGTGCAGTATGTGCAGCTTGTTGAGCCTTCTTGGATCTAGTGATCATATTTTATTTCCGTTTTTAGCAAGTTTTTCGCATAAAAATGTTCCATGTTGTTTTGACATCCACGTGTCCACATATTTTCTGTTTTGCATTTTCCTCTTCATCTTTGGTATTTTTGTTATTGTTATTTATTTATACGACGGCATAAACGTTTTCTATTGCATTTTTGTTGTATTTGTACAAATATATACATGGAAAACTATAAAAATAAAATTAAAATATGGGCACGGAAAAAAGATGACTTCTCTTGTTGACAGCTGTCTTATTATTGATAAAGAACCACACAAAGACGGAGAAAATAAACGTTAAGAACAGTAAGCAATGAATCTGTACGTTCTCTTCCTTTTATTTGCTGCAACAAGTGCTTGCCCCGTAATCACGGCATGGCAGGTTTATCAAGCATGGAAGCTTGACTGGATGCAATTTCCTGATGAATGGTGTCAAGATTGAAACATCCATCTTAGAGTCCATGCGTGCTTATGGGTTGCTGCAAGTTAACTGTGATGAATGTTCATTCAGTGTTGTTTCAAATTTCCAGACATGTGATGACTGTTTCATTTGCGACCATAACGAAGGCATCAATGGCTGTCAATCAGTGATCTGGCCAATAGCCTTCGGCATTGCATTATCCATGTCAGCAGTCCTGCTCATGGCGATGATGTGCTGCTGCATACCTAGAGCATCAATTGATAAAGTGATCCACAAGATTCTGCACAGCATCCTGAACTTTAAAGAGAACAAAAGAGAAAGAAAACATGTAAAACTGGATTGTCGTATCAAAAGAGTGATTGAAAGTATTGAATTACAAAATCAAATACCTTCTGCACCACCCGCAGATCTGATATACCCGGACTTAGGAGCAGAATCAACTGGAAACATGTTGAACCCTCCACAACCTAAACCTCGGACAATTGGAAACACATCCCCTAGTACGATCAGGAAGAACATATTAGCAGGGTGTGTGACAGCAGCACTACTGACAAATTCGGTGCCATCGGTTCAGACTTGTGATTCTTTATTATATTTATCAAGCACTGGACACGTTTTCGAAGATGATTCAATGGTCAACGTGGCCACCAGTGTCACAGCTTTCCACACTGGATCCACTTTGTGCCTAAAACACCATGATGGAGCCATGGAATCGATCACCCTTGAGTCAGCGCAACTGATTGAATATTACAGACCAATATACAAAACCTGTGATTTCTTTATTGACGTGCAATCCCATAGTTCGTGTCTTGGAAGTGGTTTATGCTGGGCTGCTGACACCTGCCAGGCTGGCCGCAGGTTGCAGGCAGTTGGTGATCTAGCATATAAAGTGCCTGAATCACAGCTTGGATGCAAAATAATCCCCAACCTATCAGATGTAGCCTGCACATACAAACAGCTGTGTGTGTGGTATGCCTGGCAATTGGAAATCAAAGAAACCGAATGTGATCTAATCTCTGAGCTAGCAAACACTGATCACATCATGAAATTTAATTACAAGACTAAAACTGGCGACATCATTCCTTTTACACTTAGTGGATCTGACCCAACAGTGACAACACCAGTAATGATGCACATTGTTTCTTATACAACAGAAGTGGTTCCTACATTCAGCAACATACGTAGACATGGTCACATCACTATCGGTGTTACTGCAGCTAAATTAAACATGGGTGTACCCGGTCTACTTGGGGATTTGCAAGTCCCCTTGATCCTAGTTAAAGATCAAGCGAAATGGTCGTATCCCATGTGGTCAATCCAGTGTGAAACAGACTCTTACAAATACAAATGTGCTTCAAGTGACTCAGGCTACAACAATTCATTGAGGGCTGACTCTGCGAATGTTGTGAGTGTGACTGAGTCAGAAGAATCCTTTGTGAGGAAGAGAGATGTCAGATTATATGGGACAATGATACATAGAGTGACACCATCTACTGATCAAGTCATTAAAACTGCATCTTGTGGGTTCTCAGTTGAGACTAGCTATGGCTGTACAGGTTGCAATGAGCCTTCATTTGTTGTCATTAAAGCCAATAACATATTGGCTACAGGATTGCTCCCATTCACAAGCAATTGCTCATTCTTTCTGAATGAAGTGGCGTGCAGTGGCACTGCTCAAAGGTTGCAACTGGAGGGTTATCCAACCTCCTGTATTATGGTGATAAAAGGGACAAACCAGACAATGACTTTCAATATTGATTACAAATTTAAAGGAAATGTGTTCACAATGGGGATTAGCACCTACCAATCAGTACCTTCCACCCAGGAAGCATTACGGTTAACATTTCAGAGTCCCACGTTCTTGAATAGTCTACAAATATCTATGGGAGCTGGAGTGATAATAGCCTTGATGTCAACAATCATAAAATCAGCGTTTAGATATTCTGCCTACAAAGTTGCTAAGAAATAAGTAGAAGACGCGTGATCCTGATGTGGTGCGATCAATAAGAACATTAATTCAATCCAAAATGAAGTGAAGGGGCTGCAAAACCTCGCAGCTCTCGAGACCGATCGCTGGTAACGCCAACTAAACGACACTCACCGCACGATAACTATGATGAGACTATACCTAAGAAACCTAAAGTAACTACGGATCTCTTCCAAGAATTCATGAACGTATTTATTAAATCTAAGGCAGGGGATCGTGAAACGTTTCATAGCTCAACCCTTAGCAATGTAGTCCCCGAGTTTGACCCAATGTTGAAGGAACAAACTATTAACATTTGGCTCGATAAAGTTGACGAATGCACGGAGATTTATAACTGGAGCGAAGCGACAAGCAAACGATTCACTATGCCTTGCCTAAACTTACCGGACTCGCTAAAACCTGGTACCAGGGTCTGCCATCTATCAAGCATACTTGGGAAGAATGGAAAACGATGTTAAGGGAATCATTCCCAGCGACTGAAAACTATGCAGAATTATTAACCGAAATGCTTAATAGACGTGTACGACCTGGTGAATCACTTGAAATATACTACTTTGCAAAGATTAACCTTTTGAACAGATGTAAGTTATTTGGGAAGCAAGCAGTAGATTGCCTGCTTTACGGGATTGATGATAGAGGGGGTCGCGTAGGCGCACAAGCCGCTAAATTTGATAAGCCCGAGGACGTATTAGAGTTTTTCAAGACCATCAAATCGCAAAACCGTAATCAAATAGAATATAACAGGGATTCGAATCGAGATCGGCGACTGGGTAATTTACCTGCAGGCAACAATTTAACAAAACTGAGTGACGGCAGCACCGCAAGAAACAATAATAGCCTTAAGGGACCTATCAAGTGTTTTAACTGTCAGAGTGTAGGACACCCTAGCTTTAAGTGCCCTAAACCACTATTGAAGTGCACCCATTGCAATTATATAGGCCATGAATCAACACATTGCCCAAAGGCAAAAGAAATCACGGTTAAGGACAAAACTGTTCTGGAAGTTTCAGTATCTAAAAACACAAGCGATAAATATAAACTTGCCATGTCCTTAAATGGCAATACGACGTTATGCCAGGTAGACTTAGGCAGTGAAGTTACGCTGATTCGCAAAAGTGACGCTCTGAAGTTAGGGTTAAATTGGGAATTAGTAAAGGGACCGTACTTGAGGGGACTAGGTAATGTTCCATACTTGCCTTTAGGTTTTTATTAATGCTTAATTAGTAGGTATGAGGTACCTAGGAACCTACTTAGGATAAAAAATATTTTCATTTTGTTTATCATTAAGAAAAGCAGGTTGTCTCACTACTTGCTTCAGTTTTGGCACAACATCGATGGCACTGGTTTTTGGATCAGAATCAACAAACAGTTTTTTTTTGACGTAGGCATACTCCTTTGGCAATGAAACAACTGAAAGTATTTTTACTTTTTTTTTCAGTACTTATATTGTCTCCCTGTTGACTCTTCGTATCAGTTTCGCTTGAAACAACTGGTGTGCTTATTTTATTCCGTCTTATTATTATGGGCTTCTTAAGATTTAATTTTGTATCATTTTTCATTTGTATTATATTCTTCTCTATATTTTTCCCAACTTTATCAGTCTCATTTAGATTTACTACTGTAATAATTTTTTGGTCACTGGAATAATTTATTTTAATTTCTGTTTCACCCGAGTTATTTTTATTGCTAGTCTTATCGTCAGTCTTTGTTATATTTTCAGTCTCATTTACTTCTCTCTCATTTTTAAATTCCGCAGTTTGCTTTGCATTTGAAACCGCCTGTGTGTCGTTTTTCTTTTTTTTGTTACATACTTTTGTCCCACTAATTCCAATTTTTCTTTTGCGTTGACAGTTATTGACAATCCCTTTACATTGTTCAACTGTAGTTTCTTCTTTGGTATTTTTATTTTGTATCATATTTTTTTTGTAATTCCTTTCCTTGTTTAGCATCTTCCCTTTCTTTCTTACGCTGTTCTTTTTCTGCTATAGCTTTTTCTTCTTCAAGCCATTTCGTAGCTGTCAAAACGTACAAAGGTTCTGCAGATATTTTTCTTCCTTTACGTTTAAGTGTCGGAGGCCAAAAAATACTATCTTTTAATACAAGTGGTGTTTTTGGTTCAATCTGAGGATTGAATGATTCTGTGGCTGTAATGTTTTTGCATGTAGGGTCTAATCGCTTTTCGAAACATTGCTCTTCTGAGAGTTTCAATGGATCATCAGCTTGTATATTTTCTAAACCAGCACAAAAGCTCATCTCATTGTCGTTGTTTTTGTTATGCAATAATAATAAATCAATATCGTTTTCTGCGTTTTGCAGGTCATTACATATTGTATCATGTTTACTATCAGATCTAGGCAGAGCATTTATATTTTCTTTGTTCTCTTCTGTAATGTCAATGTTTATTTGTTCCCAGTTCCAATTATCGTCAATAGTTTGGTCTTGTAGTTGTTTCATTAGATTAATTTGCAATTTTTCTATGTCATCAAAAAGTTGGATATCATTTCCGGAATTATAGTTGATTTGTTGCGTATCCTTAATATCCATTTCTATCAAATAATCTGTATTTAGTGTTTCATTATCAGTAATAATAAGCTCGACCACAATATTCTCTCTCGGCTCTGTGACAATATTTGTAGTCACGTTCGTTGTGTTTGTCGTAACGATTGTTGTGTTTTTGTCACGTTTGTCGTGTTTGTCGTCATGTTTATTGTATTTGTCGTCTTGTTTATTGTGTTTGTCATCGCATTCGTTGGGTTTGTCGTCACGTTTGTCGTATTTGTCATCACGTTCGTTGTGTTTGTGGTCACGTTTGTCGTGTTAAATTTATCTGGGCTTTGAATTTCTGTCACATCAGAATTATCTTCTTTCAAAAATCTATATATGTCATCCAAAGCCTTGTGGAAACAGTTTTCTGGTTCTGCTGTTGTGTTTTCCAGTTTGGCGATTATATCTGGGCCCACAATTATCTGGAAATCTTCAATGTTTAGATCAGTGTTTCCACTTTTAGGGATTTTGCCCTTTTTTATGGTGAAACTACTTATTTTATGTATGACTTAGGGCGGTTTCTATTGCGACAGGGATTTAGGGCATTTTAGGGAAAAACTTACCTGATGTGGTAACCCTATTTATTCTATGCTCTATGGCTCTCCTATTAGAGGGATTCCCCAAATTGGTTTCGTATTATAATCCGACAAATGTTAGTTTACCTTTTGGATAGTACTATACCTTTGTTGTGAAGGACATCAGAAATTAGTTACACTTACACGATTCATGGATTATTTCGTTTGTAATTTTTCTAGCGGTCGCGAAACACTCTCAACTAATTTGAATATCATTTTTTATTGTTTTTATACTTGAAAATGGAAGACACGGGTGGTGATAGTGAGCAGGTGCCTTCTTCGTCTCAAGATAAAGGAGAGACGTCAGCTGCAAGTAAAGATAGTAAGAAATATGCACAAAAATTTAAAACGTCTTGGTTGGAGCATCCAGATTTTAAGTCATGGCTAAAGAGATCTGACAAAGGTGAGACAAAAGCTTACTGTAAAGTATGTGATTGTGATATTGTGTGTGGAATTTCTAAATGATTGCGACACAACAGAAGTGCCAAGCACTCAAAGCAGATGGCTGTTATATCACAAAGTGTAAAAATTACAACTTTTTTGAGCAAAAATCAAACACATACTGGCAAGGTACTAGAAATGGAATTAAAAACGTGTGGTTTTCTCGCAAAACATTATCTGCCAATTTCCTTAATAGATGATTTTATGGCACTTATGAGAAACTTGTTTCCGGAGTCGAAATGTTTAGAAGATGTGCATCTTGGAAAACAAAAAGCAACAAATATTTTACGCCAAGTCACAGGATTCACCTATAAACAAGAAGTTATAGATATAATGAAGAAGAGCTACTTCAATATTATAATTGACGAAACAACAGATCTGTCTGTAAAAAAACAGTTGGCTATAATTGTAACATATTTTAACAGCGTTACAAAAAAGGTAGATTGCCGATTTTTCGATATGATTGATATAGTTGATGGGTCAGCAAAAGGCATATTCCAAACATTGAAAGATATATTTGCAAAACATGAAATACCTCTTCATCATGTTTTTGGATTCACTTCTGATACAACAAATGTTATGATGGGAAAACACAATTCAGTTCAGGCGTTACTTAAAAAAGAAATTCCACATCTTGTGGTCATTGGATGCAAATGTCACCTGATTCATCTTGCAACATCACATCCTTCCCGCAAACTGCCTAAAAATTTAGAAGATTTGTGCCGCAATATACCAGCATATTTTCACATGAGCCCGAAACGAACCGAATCATTGAAACAGTTCCAAGATTTTGTGAAGATTGACTATCATAAATTGTTAACCGCAGCTAATACAAGATGGCTATCACTTCACTTCATGCTTGTATTGACAGGATACTGGAACAATATGATGCCTTGAAGTTATTTTTTACAGAAGCAGTTTTTCAGGATCCCTCTAATACAAATGATTCCATACTAATGAGCCTTAATAACCTATTTATCATGCATTTTTGCACTTCATGAGTTATGTCTACTCTGTAACAAACGAGTTTAATACCTTCTTTCAATCAAAATCACCTCAACTTTACATGCTGCCAGAGATGATTCGAAAAATGTTACAAAATGTTCTGTCCAACTTCATTAAAAAACAGTACCTAAGCCCTGGAGATCTTAACCACTTCATGACAATAGATGTAACTAAACCAGAAATCCACCTTAAACCACATTTATGTCGGTCTGGAAGCATATGCCATTCTACAAGATTTAAAAACGAAAGCCCCAATAGAAGAGGTAAGTAAATTTTATACTACTTGCCGGGACTTCTATGTAGAAATAATTTTACAGATTCAATAGCGGTTTGAGTTAGACGAGAAACTTTTTGAATTGATTAAATATGTCGATCCTGATGTAGCAAGAAATCTAGAAAAGCGGTCTATGAAAGAGGTATTTGACCATTTTGGTTTGTTGGTCACAAAATGCAACATACAAAAAGCTGATAACGAATGGCGAAATCAGGCTCTAATCGAACCCAAGTACTTTGGAGTTGATGAAGAACAAAAAAAAAATGCCAGCTGTACTTTATTGGAATAAGGTATTAAGCTTGAAAGATCATCGTGGCATTTTTTTATATGAAAACCTTGAAGTGGTAGTTTCATTGTTACTAGGGGTTCCATCTTCAAACACTGAAGTAGAACGATTATTCAGTGTATTGAAAAATGTTAAAACAGACAAACGAAACCGGCTGAAAAATGAAACTCTCAACGGAGTATTACACACAAAATTAGGGATGCTGGCAAACATTTGCTCAATTTTGGAACCTACGAGTGCCATGCTCAGTGCCGCCAAAAGCTGCAAAAGCAATGCTTCTGCTTCTTCGAATTAATTAATGTATTTTGGTAAGTATTAAAATTATGCAAAAAGATGTGTTTTTTATTCATGCGCCCTAAATTAGGGTATTTTGAAAAACAATTAGGGATTTTAGGGATATTTTGCAAATAATTTAGGCCAAAACCAAAATCCTAAGTGGAAACACTGGTTTAGATGTTTATCCTGTTTGTCTTGTCCTTCAGTCTGACGTTTGCTTGATCCCAAGCACTTCGTGAAATTTATTGCGTCCGGATTCCATGGGTATAAGCCGCATGCTCTGAAGCCATTTTGTAGATTGTTTTTTTATGTACTTTTCCAGAACGATTTCCAAAACACCCCCAAAGTCTTTTGTTATCTGCTTAGTGACATTATTTCACCTTCACTCTAGTAGTGCCTTTTTCCAACCGTTTTTAATCGGTTTGAAAGCCGCCACATCTGCAGGTTGGAGCACTCTTGTCGCATTTGGGTAGAGGGCAATTAAAACAATGCCCAGTTCTTTGCATTTGATACTTAGCTCATAATTAATATGGCTTTTATGTCCGTCGAGAAATAATATTATCGGGAAAATTACATTTTCTTTTTTAAGATAAGGATGGAGAACGTTTGTTATATTGATAGAATATATCCTTCGTCGTCCATCCGTTATCAGATAGGGACAAACCCCAACGATCCGGCACTGAGCGGCGTATCTCAGTCGTCATCCGTTTTAACGGATATATAACTAAAGGCGGTGTTATTACGCCACTTGCTGAAAATGTGAACATAACCGTAATATGATTTTGCTGGGGCCATATCCACTTCATATACATCTTTCGTGCCTTTTTCAGCTAAAACCTTGCACTGCTTAGGACACAGCTGGAATCCTGTTTCGTCTCCGTTGTAAACGCGATTTGGGTCAGTGAGAATTTCCAAACAGATTTTCTTCTTCGAGAACGTCTTGAATTTGAAGTAACCATTTTTTATTTTCTCTTCTGACACATTCGCACTAGCAGAAGTAACTGCTTCGGTAGTTCGAGAGACAATATTTGGGTGCCTTTTCAAAAATAATTTATACCATCCTTCCCCAGGTTTATTATCTATAAACACGTTCGGTCGAGGAGCCTTATTCAAAAACTGTTCCACACTATATATCACATCATCTTTTCTTCGTGGGAACCCATTCTTACTTGACGATATTATCCACTCTACAATAATTTTTTCTTCATCTTCCGATAAAACAGTTGGTGGACCTGGTCTAGGATGTACGGTTTCATTGGCAACCCTAAATTGTAGGGTTGCTCGTGGTATGTTGAACTTGCGGGCAGCTTCTTTCTTGGGCATGCCATTTTTTATCGCTGCTACTGCGTTATATCCTCTTCGGTATATTTTTTTTCGTATTTTTTTCCTTCGGTTGGCTTTGGCATATTTGAACTGTAACTAAAAATAGAAACACTTATCTAAGTATAGATACCTACTAGACTATAGCACGCCTCAGATTGTCTTGCTCGTTTAATAATAATCAATTATAAGACTTGTTAAATAAGAGGGTAGGTAGGTCAGAACACCAGAATCCAGATAATACCTAGGCCATTGTGCACTGGCACTGACCTAGGTAAAAGCACATCACTACTGTATGAAATCATGTACTAGTATAATGATTGGCCCCTTATTGAGTACAATCATGGGCAGTGCCAACAGATCAAAAAGTACAATGATTGGCAGTGCCAACATTTACTTTTTATTAGCAAATATTTTTTCCAAGTTCTATACTTATTATATACAGCATAGCAATAAATTAAAAAAACACAGTTGAATTAAGAATGATAATAATAGATACCTATGCCAATTATTTTATATACATCAATGTTAAATGCATCACATCATCAGCCAGAAAACGTTCACTGCTGGACGAAGACCTCCGCCTTAACAGGGAGGGGTTGCCATAATCCCCACGCTTGGCAGGCGATTTGGGGATTGCAGAGGGTTACCACTGTTAACCGGTGCTGCCCGTCCTCCGGAGTCCAGTGGTTCTGGGTTTTGGGACATACCCAAGTCTGACCTGTTAAATGTATGGATTTGTTATTTAGAGTTTAGAAAGTACTTAATTAAGTGTTAACTTTTTTCTTTTTCCAGACAAAGGATTTATTCCACGAGAATGCAAACACACTGCAGATCTCTTACTGTTTTTCGACAATTTGTTCGATTCAGTCAACGGGAGTTACTCCAAAAAACAAAAATATGGGAAACCTCTGCTAGGGCCAGTAAAACCAAATTCTATCCACAAACATGTATGGACAGAATCAAAAAAACAGCTAAAAAGTATGAAATTTGTAAACCGAACAACTGGTAAGCCAGAAAGTGTGCCTACCATCGAAAATTGGATATTGACACTTGACAGTATCCAAGTACTTTTAAAGAAATTAAAAGATGACTATGATATAACGTCTGTGTGGATGAGGCACCTAAATAAGGATCCCATCGAAAACTTCTTTGGTGCTATTAGGTGTCATGGGTACCGCAATACAAATCCCACAACAGAAAGATTTGAAACCGCACAGGCCTATTAATAAATAATATGTCAAGTGTCCATGCCGGAACTAATTGCGAAAGTGACTACTGCAAAGTATTGCATAACCTCATCGTCGAAGACGACTGTCAAGCACCAGAGTCCACCAGCAGCAACTTTGATCTTGACCTCTCCAAAGTATACCAGATATCCAAATGACAGATATGTCCAAAAAAAATTACCCGCGTGTCATGGGTGCCTTACAATTTGTAAGTGGCTATTTTGTCAGATGTGCAAAAAAAAAGTCTTCAAAAATTGCAATGAATGCATTGCAGATCTGGTTGCAAGTCAAGAAAATGATTATATAAGACAAAGAGAGTATGCTGGTCGGCGTTGGCTTGTTAGTCCGTCTGAGTCTCTCGTCTCTTGTGTATCTGAAGTGCAAGACATAAGCAATGAAATTCTCAAAACAAATATACATATGGACAATATCAAAGAACTGATAAGAACTCTAATTTTTAGTTATGTAGGATTTGATTTTTTAAACTGTGCACAACACAAAGATGAAATCATTAATTATGTTATCAAGGCAAGGCAAGAGATAGGCAAGAGAGACTTGAACGACGATGAGGATAGCTTTCAAGTGAAAGCAAAAAAATACTTTGAAAAATGTGCAAAGCGTCATAGATAATGTGTTCAATAAATTATTAGTATTTGTAAACATAAAAATATATTTTATTTCTATATTTCCCTATTTCCCCGATTAATCAAGTAGGCTAAAGAACTATATGAACCTGTATATGTATAGCTGCCATGCATATTAGTAGCTATACATCTATATTCAATAAAAATACTTCTATCTCTGCGGTGTAGATGTCAGCACTTTCACGATTACTTACTATGATGACGAGAGAGACCTCTATTCTCGTATATAGAAAGGTACTCTGTGCCGCCGGCTTTACCTGCTTCTTCTCAAGCCCGTGCTTCGGTCGCCGATAAAGAGATGCTGCCGCCTTTGCCTGCTCCTTCTCAAATCCGTGCTTTGGTCGCCGATGAAGAGATGCCGCAGCCTTTACCTGGTCTTTCTCAAGCCCCGTGATTCTGCCGCTCCTTCTCAAGTTCTTGCTCCTGTTGCCGATGAGGAAATCCTGTCTTCTTTGTCTGCTCATGCTGATGTAGCAGTACATGATATTGTTGTATTTCCAACATATGCTCAGTTACAATCCCGAAACTGAATATGGACCACCAATGCAGAAAATTGGGTGGAACCTCAGTTTAGCGAAGGTTTAGCAGCAACAAAAGAATATGATCATAGAAGTACTCCTATTCAATATTTTAATAACATTTTTCCAGAAGAACTTTTAGAATTGATTTTATTAAATACTAATAAATATGCAGCAGTAAAGCGGAGCAAATTTTGGAAAGACACTAACGTAAATGAAGTTAAAGCATTTCTTGCTATTATAATTCTCATGGGCTTACACCCTTTGCCAGATATTGAACTATATTGGAATTCTGATCTATTTTACAACAATGTTGAAATTAGTAGTACCATGACTTGCAAAAGATTCAAAAAATTCAGGAGAACATACACGCATGTGATATTACTACCCATTTACCTCGTAATCACAGAGATCACGATAAACTACAAAAAATAAGACCTATGCTGACCATACTAAACAGGACGTTTTAGGAGAATGCAACCAATTCACAAAGGCAGTCTATAGACGAAAGTATGATCAAATTTAAGGGGCGTGATAGCAAAAAGCAATATGCCAAATAAACCTATAAAACGGGGGTTCAAAGCATGGTGCCGTTGTGACTCAGAAACTGGGTATCTCTATCAAAGCGACATATACGTAGGCAAAGATATAGAGCCCACCGAAGAAGGGCTGGGTTACAGAGTCATAAACAAATTAAGTCGAGGGCTACCAATAAATACACTATTGGTATTTGACATTTTTTTTCAATCCGTAGCTCTTATGGAATGCCTCTATAACAAAGGACTTTTCGCGATTGGAACTGTTCGGATGCAACGTAAAGGTCTTCCCAAGGATTTGGCTATTCAAAAAGCTCGAACTCCGGAAGAGCGACAACAGATCACAGAAAATAAACTCGCACCAGGTGAATTTACTTTCCGCGTTTGCCCTCCTTCAGCGGTTATAAAATGGAAAGACACAAAAGATGTTTACGTAATTACCACTGCAGTAGATCCTAAAAGGACTGAAATAATCCAAAGAACCCAAAAGGACGGGCAAAAAAAGGACATGTCCTGCCCATCTGCTATTGCAGAATACACAAGACATATGGGTGGAGTAGATCATTTTGATCACTTCCGAAGCTCGTATAGCATTGGTAGACATTTTTTCCTTTTCTTTAACTGATCTACTACAAGCGAGGTTAGGGCAGTAACAGCGTCTTCCGTGGATTTCCCTTTTCGAAATCTGAATTGCATAGGAGACAAAATATTAAATGAATTTAGATAATTAAGTAATCGTGAATTAAGCATCAGCATCCTAACTCGGTACGCTGACAGGTTGGTTCCCCCCTCTGTAGCCCCATAATAGGCGCGCATGCAATTCTCGTTATTTATCTGCGACCATCGCATGCGACGCACTACACCACCGGCAGCGAGAGCCGAACGCGAGGCAGGTTGCCCCACAGGCCCCAGGCGTGCCGGCAGCGGGGGACGTCCCCAACGCGCTGGTGGAGGTGGCGTCGGTGTCCGCGGCCCGCTCACATCGTAGTCACTCGACGAGACGCTTGACTCACGGGGGGTAACAAACTCGTCATCCCCCGACGAAGTGCTCGGAGACGACGGAGCGGGCGGTGATGGTGGTTGTGCGTTAGTAGTGTCCGCTGTGTATGTTGTTGCCTTTTTCCTTGATCTTGTTATCATTTTCTTTGAGTCTTCTATTGTAATTTTCCAATTTTTCCATATTTAAGATGACAGGTGAGATGTCAAATGTCAGCACAAGAACAGTTTCTATTTTCTTTCGTATAACTTACGTATTTATTGTAAAAATATGTACAAAATGTTCTTGAATGTTTTCTTTTAGACTTTGTGCTATTTTCGTCTTGTTTTGGTATAAAAATACCTAAAAATATAATTAAATAACAACAGACAACAAAATGACAACTTTTGTCAGCGGTGTCAATATTATAATTGTTTTATTTTTTATTATTATTATACACTTATTTATTTCAATTCTTAGTTATTTAAAATAAATATAAGAATACAAAAATACAAATTATAAAAAACTTAAAAACTAGGGTGCCGCCAGCAGCGGGGCAGGGCTCAAGCTGCCGGTAGCTAGGGCTGCAAAGTGAGGAACCTCCTGACAATGCGTGCCGTGTCAAGTACCACTACCTTTTGTATGTGACCCTTGACCCAACCGACTAGCGAGAGCCTCTTGAGGTATTGGTCGAGGCTCTTCGCTATTAGACCGTTTGCCGAAACGACTATCGGGACAATGATCGTCGAGTCAACATCCCACATGGCGGTTATCTCGAAGGCCAAGTCAAGGTACTTGCTGAGTTTGTCCTTCTCGGCCTTTACGAGATTCTCGTCATGTGGGATGGTGACGTCGACAATAATAATAATAATAATTATTATTATTATTATTCACGTATTTATTTCATTTCTTAGTTATATAAGTTTTTTACAATAAATATTAGAATACTAAAATACAAATTATAAAAAAACTTAAAAACTAGGTTGCCGCCAGCAGCGGGGCAGGGCTCAAGCTGCCGGTGGTTAGGGCTGCATAGTGAGGAACCTCCTGACAATGCGCGCCGTGTCAAGTACCACTGCCTTTTGCATCTGACCTTTGACCCAACCATCTAGCGAGAGCCTCTTGAGGTATTGGTCGAGGCTCTTCGCTATAAGACCGTTTGCCGAAACGACTATCGGGACAATGATCGTCGAGTCAACATCCCACATGGCGGTTATCTCGAAGGCCAAGTCAAGGTACTTGCTGAGTTTGTCCTTCTCGGCCTTCAAGAGATTCTCGTCATGTGGGATGGTGACATCGACGAGCACTGCCCGGCGTTGAGACCGATCCACCATCACGATATCATGCTTATTGGCGACAATAGTCCTGTCCGTGATGATGGAGCGGTCCCAATAGAGCAAAGCACGACCATTTTCGAGAACTGGAGCTGGTGCGTACTTATAGTACGGCACCTCTGACTCGACAAGACCGTATTGAAGAGCAAGTTGCTGGTGGATGATCCTGGCCACTTGGTTATGCCTGTGCAAATACTCGCCGTTAGCAAGATGCGAACAACCGGAAATTATATGTCGGAGGGATTCCCCGGGACGGTGGCATGCCCGACAGATGTCGACCGTACCGTCCTTCATGATATATTTCCGATAGTTGTTCGTCTTGATAACTTCATCCGCAATTGCACAGGCAAACCCCTCAGTTTCCCCAAAGAGGTCCCCGAAGCGTAACCAGTTCACCGACGCGAGCAAGTCCACATCGGGGCCCGATAGAACCGTCCGTGCAGCTCCTTGCTCTTCCATACTTACGGCGCTGGCACAAGATCGAGACAGCTGGAAGAAATTGGGGGAGACCTTTGCCCAGCAGTGGGACAACACAGGTTAAACAAAAAAAAAAAAAAAAAACTTTTTCAAGCGTATCAGGAAAAAAGGGATTAACCGTTCCCTTCTTTTGCTTCAGATGGCGCAAGTAAATAATTTTGTAACGTTTCAAGAGCTTCTCGACGAGAACGCCGAATCACCGGAAGACGATGAAATACTCGACCGTCTAAAAATACTTGCACAAGAGCATATGCCGGAAGGCTGGACCGAGTGGAGGGTAGTTAACCTCTCAAAGGAAGAGATTTTTGGAAGCACAATCGAACCACAAATTTTAAATGAAATAAGATTCTGCTTGCCCACGGTCGATATCATAAAATCCTTCAACCCAGATGCGACCCATGTTTCAGAAAAAACACACAGAGATATGAAATTAAAACTGATAAGCTGGAATTTCACTAGAGCTCTCATAATAAGCCCCCCTTCAATTACAAACAAAATAAGGGGGTCAGCAGGAGCGACAGAAATTTTTAACCACGCCACAAGAGACATGAGACCTCAAATCATTTTAAGAAGGGAGGCAGAGAAGATTATAGAATCTGAGTCAGAAGATGGAGGACGAAAGAGAAGAGGATCATCTGTCGCCAGCGGCTCAGCAAAAAAATCCAAAGTTGATTTGCTAGAATCACGAATGAACGACATGTTTAATACTATGATGACAGAAATAAAAGCATTACGTTCTTCCCGTCGCATTTATATCGAGTCGAGTGAAAATGAGGATGAGTCTGCCAACGAAGGAGATCTGAGCTTAAATGACAGCGGCAATGATGATATAGAAGCGGTACCATTACGAAGTTCTCCAGTTTCAGAAGCAGAAGGTTGGAAAGCCCCAGTACTTTACGCTGAGCCAGACTCAGAAGATTTTGAGTTTCTTCCAGAGGTAAAAGAGGCAGAGCCCAAAGTTCCCGAACCTTCTGCTCAAATAAAAGCAGAAGGTATAGCCTGTCAACGGCTGGGTTCCGAAGGGTGGAATAAAATTAGGTATAAGGAAGTGGAAAAGAAATTACACGCGAGTCCTGTATTTTCTACATTAAAAACTAACGTTGAACTGTACGGTCTAGGAGCGCAGACATCAGATTTCCTATCAAGACAAGATGGGACACTGGGTACCATCACACATGGCCTTCTTTCTCAAAGAAAGGAGTTGGCAGAAGATCTAAAAAACATCGCCAAACAATTCCCGGAGACAAAGGAGGCTATCAAGAAAATCCTAAACGATTCGGACTTTCAACGGACTTCTGATAATTTGCTGCAATACGTCTGCGCGCATCGGGTTGAAACGTTGGAAATAAGGAGAAAGCGGTTTAGAGTAAAAAATCAGGCACTAGCAGCCAGACTGGCTCAAATACCTCCATCTGAGAAGTACTTATTTGACGAACAAAAATTTTCGACCCTCATTAACGACGCAGGCGGTGTTTCACGCATATTCTACTCAAACTATAACGCCGAAAAATCTAAGGATCCTAAATCGAAACAAACATTTCGTAGACCAATGCGTCGTACTTCACCCCCCCCCCCCCCCCCCCCCCGCTCAGCGCCGACACAGGCCCCAAAGAGCAGTAGCAAATCAACATGGAGCACTCGACCAATCCAGGGAGGAAAGCGAAATGGGAATCAAACAAAAAGAAAGCAGCAAAACCCACACATAAATCTAAGTCCCAAAGATATTGACAATTTTCAAGGGGGGCAGCTGCAACATTTCAAGGAGCAATGGAGAAAATTGAAGGCTCCAAAGTCAGTACTAAAGATTATAACGGGTCTCCTTCGATACCCTTCACAAAAAAGCCCCCCTCGATTCTTTTAAGCAGCTCTATTCAAAAAAGATACGAGACAAAATTCTCACCGACGATGACCAGAGAAATAGAGAGTCTTCTCAGATCAGACATCATAGAACGTGCTCACGATACACGGACGGGGTTCCTATCTCGAATTTTTCTAATTCCGAAACCGGACGGAAGAATAAGACAGATATTCGATTTGCGAGGACTGAACCTTTACCTGAATCCAAAAAAGTTTCGACTGATAAGTCACAAACAGGTTCCCATCTTCCTTCAAAAGAACGATTTTTTAGGCAAGCTGGACATTTCACAAGCCTATTTTCACATCCCAGTCAAAGCAAGTCACAGAAGGTACCTTGCTTTTGCGTACGAAGGCGAACTGTTTCAAATGAAATGTCTCCCCTTTGGACTATCAAGCGCTTCACTGGCTTTTTCTCGGGTGAGCAATTGGTTAGCAGGTTTGCTGAGGGAAAAAGGAATCAGAGTTCTTGTTTACTTGGACGATTTTCTCTTTGCCCACCAAAATCAAAAAACGCTAGAGAGTCAGTTAAGTTACGCGGTTCATTTACTACAAAGCCTGGGATGGTCTGTCAATATAAAGAAGTCAACCCTAAAACCAACAAAAGATATTTTATTCCTAGGGGTACTATGGCATACAGAAGAAAACAGAAAGAGTTTACCAGTAGAAAAAATACAGCGATTACGAAAAGATCTTACAAAAGTAACACAAGAGAAACAGTGGAACTGGCAACTGGCGACGTCAATGCTAGGCAGATTAGGCTTTGCTTCAATAATAACTCCCTTGGGACGCCTTTTCACGCGCCATCTCCAAAGGGCTTCACTTTGCCTTCCCGAAGAGCGTCCAAGACTCAGGTTCATAGTACCAAACCGAGCTTTAGAAGATTGCCAGTGGTGGATGAAAAATTTGACGAATCCCGGAAGAATCTTTGTTCCCGACCCGACGATATTTATTGCTACCGACGCCTCCGACAAAGGATGGGGATTCCAAATAGGCAATCACTATCTGTCTGGAATTTGGACAAGGGAACAGGCAAACTGGCATATAAACAAAAGGGAGCTTTACGCGGTTTTTCTGGCATTGGAGAAGAACAAAGTATCTCTGAGGAAAAAATCACTTATGATACAAACAGACAGCAAGACTGTTGTGTCTTATATAAAGAATCAAGGCGGAACCAAATCTTTACCTCTACTAGAATTGACAAAAAAGATCCTACTATTAGTACAGGAACTGAACTCAGATCTAGTTCCTTTCTACATTCCCGGACGATACAACACAATTCCAGACTGCCTATCAAGGAATTTAGAACTCCCGGACTGGCACTTGGATCAAGAAACCACGACTATGGTGTTTCAGAAACTAGGTGTACCAGAAATAGACCTATTCGCAACAAGGCTTTCAAGGGTGGTTCCTCGATATGTCTCGATAGATGTCAAAGACAAGAACGCCGAGTTCACGAATGCTTTCAGCAAGCGCTGGAACTACCAACTTGCCTGGATTTTCCCACCTCCACCGCTAATCCCCAAGATTCTTCACCACTTGAACAATGCAAAAGGTTGTTACCTATTGGTAGTTCCGAAGTGGGAGAAAGTGTTTTGGAGAGGAGACCTCAAACACCGAGCGGTGGCGGCTCCGTTTCAGATTTACAACTTAGGTCGCCACCTCATCGATCTATCCACCAATCTCCCTCCACCAAAATCGGAGAATCTTCTTTTGGAGGTTTGGAGGGTACGGGGTGGAATAGTCTAATCACTGGTTTAAGGCAAGATGATGCTGCCTTACTTGAAAACGCCTGGAGGAAGTCGACTTGGAAGACTTACACCTCAGCTTGGAAGCAGTGGGTCGAATGGTGCAAACAAAATAGGGCAGAATCCAGTAGGCCTCGACCACAAGACGTAGTTTCATATTTAAGTTTCCTATGCAGAATAAAAAAGTTGGCATATGCCACCATATTAGTCCACAAATCCGTTATAATGTCTCTGGCTAACCCTGAACAAAGTTCTACCTTAGCATCGCACCCCCTTGTGTCATCAATGTTAAAAGCTATTAATTTAAAGTGTCGGGTGCCAAAGGCTAATAAGTCACAAATCTGGAATATTGAAGATATGTTACACTGGCTTGAATCCCATCCGCCTGATACGACAAGCATATTTCAGGTATCCCGCTACGTTGCGCTTCTGCTGCTTTTAGCTTCCGGACGTAGAATTCACGATTTGACGCTTTTGCGCATTGATTCCGAACATTGTTTGATTAACGATGAATCCATTACATTTTGGCCGTCATTCGGCTCAAAAACAGACAACACTAAGCACCGCCAATCAGGGTGGCATCTATCAAAATCGCCAAATCCAGCCTTCGATTTAGTAACTTGGATTAAATGCTTAATAAACTTGTCAAATAATAGAAGAATGGCTCAAGATAGTCTATTCAATCTTTTTATCAGTACTCGAGGTAAAGTAAAGGCAGCTTCACGAGCAGTTATAGCAGGATGGCTTAAGACACCCTTCGAAGATTAAGGCATTAATAACAGTCCTGGGTCAATACGCTCAGCAGTAGCTTCTTACGATTTTGCAAATAATGCCCCGTTGGATTACATATTGAGTCGGGGTAACTGGCGAGGACAAGAAAATTTCTTTAAACATTATTGTAAAATGGTAGAGAAACCCCGCCAACATTCCAACAATGCTCTAGCTGACTCATTTAGCATAATTTCTTAAAACGTACAATGACAGTCTAGCATTATAATTATAAAAGTATGACTGAAAACTTTACATTTAATTATGATTATTATTTTTAAAGCTTTTAATTAATGAATCTGTTAAATTATTGAGGAGATACCTAAATGTGTGAGTTCTCCTAAAAAATGTATCAAAAAATGCTGAATATTTAATTTTTCATATCATTATTCTGCAAAGAAATAATTAATACGTCATAATATAACATTCCTTACTTTACGTTTAGAATTATTTGTTCCACTTTGTCATGATGCTTGGAATTGTCAACTTAAAATAAATCAGATTTAAATCAGTTACTGAACTGTATTTTTTGTCTTTCTCATAAATGAGGTACCTAATTATTATTATCTATTTAAATAAGGTCACAGTACGCTATTCTAGCCGGCAGATGATAAACACCTCTCCGAAAGGTCAAGCCGAAGGCACAGAGCTAAAATAAAACGGTTTTCCACCCCGAAGGGAAGAAAACAGTTATTTTAGGTCTTGCCGAGGCTTGACCCGAGCAAGCTCTTGCCGGCTTGTTCGGTAAGAGGTACTAACGAGACGATCGGGCTTTCGCATCGCCCGACTTGCCGGCGGAGCGCGCGTGGGAGGGGTGCCCCTCCCGCGCGCTGCCTTTCTCGCAGACATAACCTGTAGGTGTCTAACTGTTGCACATGATAGGTATAGAAGCTAATCTCCGAAAGGTCAAGCCTCCGGAAAACCGTTTTATTCTTCCATACAGTAACTATTAACGTATTTATATCTATCGTAACACGGCCGTACAGACGCTTACAGACACGTGTCGTGCCCGGCCAGTATTCTCGGAAAGAATATTTTGTCTGCGCGGTTCATGTCTGTACGTGTCTGTGGCTCCTTGCCGGGCAGTGTGAATAGAGTATCGGAACTGCGTACACGTGCTTTCTGTTTTATTTTGCATTTTTACAATGGATAACGAAAAGCTCATAGAATTTGTACGAGATTACAAATACCTTTATGATTTAAGTGATAAAAGGTATAGTGACAATCAGAAAAAGGATCAGGCGTGGAACGAAATAGGAATAAAACTTCACATTTTTTTTAAAGATCTTTATTTAACATAACAATATTTAACTTATAAAAATAGACACAGTCACATAATGTAGTTTTCTTAATTTTAATTTTTATCTTCTATTGTATTGTAATAAGGTTAACATCCAGAGGTTATTTTAATTCTAATTAGGTACTACAAGATTAAAATGATTTGAATTTATGTAATGTATATAAATATTAAAATGTTATTTATATAAATTTAATAGGTAATTAAGCATTCAAACTTGCAACTTTGGTAATTGTGCGTCAGTGTGTGTGTGTGTATGGTATATGTACGTAGGAGTGTGTCCGTGTGTGCGTGTGGGAGTTTGTGAGTAAACTCGGATGCCAGTTCAGTCAGTTTTGATAAATAAGAATAAAATTAAAATTAATCCATTATTTTAAACAATTCTTCTGTTTCATCATAGGTTAAGTCTTTGAGCCACAACTCAAGAACTTTTCTACACTTACTCAGGGTCAGGCTGTATATGTTATGAGATTTGTTCACCTTGTTATAGAGTCGGGAGCTAATTACGTCAAAGTGCCGGCCCGCCAGAGCTGTCCTTGTATATTCTGTCGCACAGACGGAATAATTTCTTCGCTTGTTGCTTGGGATGTATGGAAGTGATCGGTGTTTGCGAAGAAGCATCAGTTTGACATACAATTGTCGCACCGTGAGAACAGGGCAGTCAGTATAAAGCTGTGTGGTAGGATACCAGCGCGGTTTTCCGCACATAACCTTAAGGACTGCTCTTTGTGCTCTTTCTAGTGGAAGCATGTTAGCAGCCGATCACACCTGAGCCCTGATTGTAGTTGAACCGGTTAGCGGTCGAGTATTAACACTCGGAGAGAATGCAATGTACTGAATCTTACTGACATTTAAAGTCAGAACATTGTCCGACAACCAGGCCATTACCTTTGCTAGGGCATTCTCTGCAAGGTTTTGTGTTATTTCCCAGGTGCTACCATGGACTATTAAAGCCGTGTCATCAGCATACGCCAGAATTTTGCAATTAGGAAGAGTTAGCTTACAGAGATTGTTAATGTAGCTATTAAAATACGTTGGTCCCACGACGCTTCCCTGAGGTACCCCACAAGTAGTCCTTAAAAATACTATGAGCTGGGCCACGAATTCCCATACTTTCCAACTTTGAAAGAAGTAGGGGTATTGACACGGTATCGAACGCCTTTGATAAGTCAATCAAAATACATACAGTCTTGTTTTTTCGTTCTAGGTGACCCACAATGGCATTTGTGAGTTCAAGTACCGCGTCTTCCGTGTTTTTCCCTCTCCTGAAACCGTACTGATTATCGGCTATTAAATTGTGAGCATCTAGGTAACTAATTAGTCTTTTATTGAGTATTTTTTCGAGGAGTTTCGAGAGACTTGTCAGTACTGATATAGGCCTATAATTGCTCACGTTAGATTTAGACCCACTCTTGAAGATAGGGTGAACTATGGCTTTTTGAAAGCAGTTGGAAATACACCCGTAGAAATACAGAGGTTAAAGACGTGAGTTATAGGAGGAACAAGGTATAGTCGAGCATATTTCAGTACCTTAGAAGGAATATTGTCCCAGCTTGTTGCACAGTCACCACGCAAACCACCTATAAGAGAATCGACCTCCCTGTGATCGGTAGGGAGCATTACCATAGAGGCACCGCTTGTGTTAGAAGGGTCATGAGTTGGAGTAACACTTGCCCTGTATGAGGAGTCACTGGTAAGACGGTCTGCTAGCTCTCTACCAATGTTAATAAAATGATCATTGACTAAGTTTACAGACGTATCAGGGTCGGACGTAATGCTCAGTAGGTCTGTTGATGTTGAAGAAGTAGATTTAAGATTTGCAATATTTTTGACTACGTTCCATGTTGCTTTTGGATTACGCTTTGCTTTTTCGAGTTCTTGTCGTTCGTAGTTGTACTTCAGTTTGCGCAGTAGGTTGGTACAGAAATTGCGATATCGACTATGTGACCTTCAGTATCATTTTTTCCGGGTCTCGCTTTGTGGTTTTGTGTAGCTTATCACGATGTCTTAAACATTTTAAAGCACCCAGGGTCATCCATGGTTTTATCGTGTTGGTTTTGCGAGCTTGTCTTACCACTTTTGTATGATTCTGAATAGGACTTGTGATCGTTTTTATAAGAAGGTTAGCAGAACCGTTAGCATCTGTACATGCAAATAAAGGCGTGGTGAATGGTCTGTTATCGAGGCATCAAGAACCAGTGTATTTGTGTTATTAAATTAAGATTTCAGGAGGACATGATCAAGACAGTTGCCTTCTCTAGTAGGAAAAGAATGAGCTGGCAATGAACCCGTGAAATGCAGTTATGTCCAGATATAATTCCTTATACTTTTCAACTATATTGGGATTTATGTTAATATTGATATCTCCTACGACTATGATATTGTACTATGTGACGACAGTGAATGTAGGAGCTCGTTCAGGCTGCTTAGGAAACTGTCCGGGTGGGTGAAAGATGGAGATCTATATACTGCTTGCTCGCTGGTAACGCTCCGTATACTCAGTCTTTTCCTCAAGTGATTGTATAGTTGCTAAAAAACTTTTTCGCTCATGCTCTAGTGCGCTAATTCTCTCCAGAGCTACGTCATACTGGATGTTGGGTTTTTATTAGATTTTCAACTTAAAATTAGTATAGTTATCTATAAGTACAGATAAATTATGTTACATTTTTATAAGTCTTTTGTTCCAGACTGATTTTTAACAGGTTACATGCTACATTTTCCTAAAACTAGTTAAGTACCTACTAAAACATAAAAACATTAGATTCCAATCAACGCCATACTTTACGCATTAGAAAAAAATATATATTATTTATTGTATGTACTGCATGTGGTTAAATAAATAGATAAACTCTTTATTGTTCACGTTAAAAATTACAAACAAAAAGAAGAATAACACTTAAAATACGAAAGGAATTAAGTTGAAAAGGAAATACAGTAGGACCTCTTTAATCCGAACCCACTCTAATCTGAACCCCTGTGTAATCCGAACGCCAAATCCCTGAATCCCTGCTGTTTCACTCGCCGTCTCGCGGTCTCGCCAGTTGCTTACCGACTATCGAGTACGTGTCATGCGCATCTTTTATTGTTACTCGTCCGCCATTTTGTGTTGCTATTGCGTCGCTCGTGCATCTCGACGGTTATTTGTGTTTTTACATCATGGCTTCGACGTCAAAGAAAAGGAAACATGTTACCCTGACAATTTCTCAGAAATGCGAGATTTTGGATCAACTCAAGGAAGGTATTTCTTTTAATTTTCTTGCGCAGAAATATGGTGTGGGCAAATCTACCATTTTTGATATTAAGAAGAAGGAAGAACAGATACGATCTTATGTTGTGAGAACTGAAAAGGGTCCAGGTGCTCGAAAGACATTAAAAACGCCCGAAAATCCACAACTTAAAGATGCATTGTTTACGTGGTTTATAGAACAACGACGAAAAAACGTTCCTTTGTCAGGAGATATTTTGATGGAGAAGGCGAAATACTTTCATGAAAGGCTTGGGCGAGGAGAGTTTTCTGCCAGTAAAGGTTGGTTGGAAAAATTTAAAAAGAGACATGGAATACGGCAACTCAAAAAAACCGGCGAGAAGTTGTCGAACAACGAAGATGCCGTAAAACCATTCCAGGACAAATTCATGGATATTATCAAGGAGAAAGATTTAACCGCAGAGCAAATCTATAATGCGGATGAGTCTGGTTTGTACTGGAAAACTATACCAGACAAAACCCTGGCATCTGACTCAGAAGTTAGAGCCCCAGGTTCTAAAGTTTCTAAAGAACGAATAACATTTATGCCCTGTGCGAATGCTGCTGGGACGCACAAGCTGTTGCCTTTGTTGGTCATTGGAAAAGCACAAAAGCCACGTGCCTTTGCATCTGTACGAAAGCTACCAGTTCATTACATGGGGCAAAGGAATGCATGGGTGACGAGACCTATATTTCTAGAATGGTTGAAAGGATACTTTATCCCTGAAGTAAAAATATTCTTGTCTAAGAAGAATCTACCACTGAAAGCGATACTGCTTCTTGATAATGCGCCGGCACATCCGCTTGATGAAGACCTGCAATCCATTGATGAAAATTTCACAATTTTATACATGCCTCCTAATTGTACAGCTCTCATCCAACCAATGGACCAAAACGTTATTCAAAACATAAAGGTGAATTATAAGAAAAAACTTTTGCTGGAAGTTTTTGCACAACAGGAATTAGATTCTGAATGTACTGTATCCGATGTCCTTAAGAAGACCACTATGAAAGACGCTGTTTTCTCATTGGCTGAAAGTCGGCATCAGGTGAATGCGAACTTAATAAAAAAAACTTGGTCTCCTTTGTGGCCTCAATTACACGTCGAAGAACATACAGACGATGACTTTGATCCCGAAGATGGGATTCCTTTAACTTTTTTCGTTAATAGAGGCTTTTCTGAGGCTGAAATTAATGACTTCTTACTACACAATGATGACCTAATTGAAACTGAACCTCTCACTGACGATGAAATAATAAGGCAAGTAACACAGGAATGCGACGGTGAAAGTGAAGAAATGTCGCACGTTGATCCAGTAGCAAGCGTTTCCAACTCAAATGCGGTGTCTGCCTTAAATACATGTCTTGAATGGGCTGACCAAGTGGACATTCCTTTGGCAGAAAAAATGCTTTTACGTAAATTGCGAGACAAAGCTTTTTATTTGTCATTAAATACCTCCCGACAAGCTAAAATATTGGATTTCTTTAAAAAAGATTAATTAATGTAACGTTTATAGATGAATATACATTTAAAATTTCACAATACTATTCGTTTTATTTCATAAAAAATACTAAAGAAATTTTCTGTACTATAATCTGAACGCTCCACGAATCCGAACAGGGGGTAAATTTTCGGAGTTCGGATTAAAGAGGTCCTGCTGTAGTGTATTTTACACTGATATTTGTAAAAAGTGTATTTGTAAAATGATTAATCGGCGAAACCATTGTTTTACCAAACGTTGTTTGTCCAGTGTAATTTTGTCAAATTACTTTTGGTCAAACGACAGGACACCGATATCCGATACCTAGTAGTTTAACGCTCCTTCGGGTGAATCGAAAAACCTAGCAAAATTATCTGACATTAAATGCGGCTACCTGATGATTTCCACCGTCTAGGTAGGTTTGACAAAGAATATGATGCAATAATGTCTTCTTCATTATGTGAATGCTGAGAACCACCAGATTTTATATAATTATGTAAGATACACGTCGCCATAATAACACTGTCTGCATTATCTGGATCAAGTTGTATTCTCCTGTTATAGATACGACATTTTTGAGACAAAATCCAAAATGCATTTTCGACAACTTTTCTTGCACGAGATAGTCTATCGTTGAATATATTTTTTCTTTGGTCACCTAGTTGAGGTTTAGGATATGGTCTCAATTAGATAAGTTGTCAGAGGGAATGCTTCATCTCCTATGATAACATATGGCGCTGTAATTTCAGTGCCAGGTAAATTTGTGCTTTCTGGAACGTTAAATGTGTTTGAAATTAATGCTTTTCCGATGTTTGAATTTGAAAAAATACCTCCGTCACTGTTTTTTCCATAAGCGCCGACGTCGACACATATAAACTTGTAGTCAGCGTCCACAATTGCCATCAACACGATAGAAAAAGTTGTTTTATAGTTAAAGAACTGAGATTTGCCGGGGACAAACTCTGGGTTTGCCGGAGCAGTTATTTGAACGTGCTTGCCATCAATGGCTCCTATACAATTTGGAAAATTCCAAGTATTCCAAAACTCCTCTGCGATTTTTTGCCACTGTTCTTTTGTAGGGACAGGCATTGTTTCACTCATCAGCCGTTCTATTATTGCACTGCAAACCTCTTTCACTATCTTGTGTACAGGGAGCCTATTCTCAAAAATGAGATATTTATGTCGATTTCGAGATTTCAATCTCGCATGAAAATCTCACTAAAACAAACAATTTGGTATTCTCAAAAGATGAGATGGACACTTCTCACTTAAATTACGTTCCAATTCTTTCGACTTTTATTACGGAAAATCGGTGAAATTGATATAGTATAAATTAAATCCCATTCTTTTGATTAAAAGCCTTGATTCATTAGATATCGTACTGTTCAATGTATTTTACAAGTTTATACTTATTATACTGTCTTTATGTGGAAAAATGTAAATACCTAGGTATCAATAAATAAAGTGTCGTTCTTCAGTTCAGTAGTTCAGAGTATTTGTGGGAAAAGAAACGTCAATGGTCGCGCGGGCCTCTGCGAAAAAAAAACAACAAGCCCAAACGTCAGAGAAATTTACTAGCTAAACGTAGTGCTTATTTATTTTCCCTTTGAAAGTTTGAACAATACAAAAAGACGCAACAAAACAATCGCTCGGCAGGGTTTTATCCTTTGGATAAATTAGATTCTGTTTAGAAAACTAGGTTCTTTGTAATGGATCCAATTGCAAAAAGAAGAGTGTATCCAACGGGGGCTCAAAAAGCTAGACTAATCGGTCGCCTAGAAGTGGACCCTATCCTGCGTAGTGGCAAGTTTTCCTCTTCCTTCTCTAAGAAGGAAGCCGAGAAGAGATGGGAGAATATCGCCCAGGAAATAAACAGTATCCCTGGCGCCGTCAAATCGAGGGGAGAGTGGCGAAAAGTAAGTTCATGCTATCATCAATGTCTACATTTCAATTTGAAGAACAAACAGCATCATACTGATATCCTATGGTGCATCAGCTTTCATTTCACTGTAAGGGTTTAGCCCTACACGATTGTAAGGAGGGTATTCTCCCACTAGGTTACCAAACTAAGCTTTCCTCAAATTCAAATTTTCCATTTATAGATTACTTATGACATGATGAAAAAAAAAAAAAAAAAAAAAAAAAAAAAAAAAAAAAAAAAAAAAAAAAAGATAAAATGTATGGACGGGAAATAAGAGCATGGATTTTGAAGACTATATTATTGAGAGCCAGCTCTCCATTCGCGTCAGTCATACTCTGTCTATGCAACATGCAAGCCATATGATACAACGCAGAAATAGTCGCCGTAGCCGGCATGGATGATTATTATTATTATTATTATGATATGACAATACAAACTTTTAATACATGTAATGTGTTCTCTTTTTGTCATGCAGTAATTAGATTCGCTATCTCTATTTTCCGGCAAATGTAATATGCATACTTTTAGCTAGGTATGCATGATTGTGTTGACTTGTTAATTTTGAACGATTTGCAAGTGCTGGGCCCGTCCATTCCATTATCACTATCACTGCTAATCACCACCATTCCAACTACATTTCTATGTAAGCTTTGTAGCGTTGCTATACATCACGCTCAAATACAAATAACACACAGCACTTGCGATTTAGTTTCCTTATAATACAAAGCATAATTAACAAGTTTATATCTTTAAATACTTATTTCCAAAAATTTAAACAGCTGTTAAGTGCTTACATTTTGATTTGACATTACTTCTGTCACCTTGTCGACACAGACAGTGACACGTGACACTGACATACATAAATCACGTCCGGCAGCGATTAGCACTGTAATTAAATCGACAGATTTTTAGCTATGGTTCTCATTAAGGTTTTTATCTGTGATTTTTTATGTCAGGATTTTAGTAAAACGAAACGGTATTTAATAATGTTTATATTTTCTGGTAAACAATTCGTGTTTGTTGACATAAATAATCAGTTTGATTTAGTGTAGACAGGTTTATTCATTTTTACAAACGTAATTATAAAATTTCAACGTAAGTAAACATTTAGTGAGTTTGGTGACATTTTTTATCATCTGCGTGAGTTGATTCGTGACAAATAAATAGTAGAATTTTAGGACAGGGGTTGGGGTAAAATTGCCACGACTTGAAATTCGTGGAAGCAAGATGAACGGACGACGAACTTTTAATTCTTTTTCGGAAGACGTTGGCGCAGGACGATGGGACGGCGCTTTTCTGAACGCCATCTCCACATTTTATAAAACCCGTAAAAAGGTGAGCTATCATTAGATTTACCACTTCACCGGCATCTTTTTATCTTCTGAAGCGTATGTTAGGCGCATGTTCCAAAGATGACCAGCAACTTTATCTGACGCTGTGATTTGTTTTTCACAGCGGGTTTTCCCCTCTGGGTAAAAAACTGCAATCCACACCGACCTGAAGACGGCGATTGGCTTCCCCACGATTGGCTTCTCCACGATTGCAAAGCGACTTGTCGCTTTCGCCACGCACGCCATAAATGTATGGTAACTTTTTTTACATTATAACTGCGACCGTAGCTTCTTAATACCGGCGTAGTATCATTCTCGCCAATATCAGTAATTCCTTGCTGTTTAGTACTTCAGAATTCTGAAGACTGAGTGAAAACTTCTAGAACTTTCTTCGAGTCTTTTTGTTCGAGTTTTATGTGTAAAAGCATCGAACGATGCTAGATTAGAATATAGTTTTGTTATTATTGTAGGACAGATTGTCTAGCTAGCAATCTGCTCCTTTCTTTATATGTAATTCGCAAAATTGGTTTAACGTCGATAGATTAATATGGTAAGGTCACTCGCTACGGTGACACAATATGTGAAACTCTAACTGGAGTCCGCTATTACCTTAGGCTTACTTTTAGTGTTTGTTTATATAAGATATGAGTACTCGCAGAGTACTTCTTGCTAAAACTATAGCAGTATTTAGGATTTAAGAAAATTAATTTGCATTCTGCAAATTAATTCTGTTGGAATGTTGAAATATTTTTTTGGATGTAATTTTCTCCAAATACATCATTAATATTATAGAACCTACTTTTAGTGTTTCTTTTCGCCCTCCTGAAGCAACTCCCATCATACAATCACAACGGTACGGTCCTTGAACCAAAAATCTATACTTTGCTGATTGAAACTTATCCGAGTAAACTTTATTTATTATTTTATGTAAAATATATGTAACAGGTGTTAGGTATACCTTCAAAGGTAGGTTTAGGGTCGCAGCGACGCGGACTACACGTCGGAACCGTCAGGGGCGATTCGCACCACTTGGGGAGATTCGCACCACAATTGGCGATTCGCACCAAGCTTCACCCTTGACCGCCTTTTTATTGAGATTCAACTTCAAAATATTTATTTTTTATTTCCACCACGTTACAGCTTCTTAAACTGATTTACAGTCATAGAAAAAACACTATGTTACAGTGTCATAATTTAATAATCACGTTATATCATAATAATAATAATATTTTTTTTTAATTTTTCAGACATGGCAAGATATGAAATCACAAACTAAAAAAAAAAATACTGATATCCGAAGAGCACAAAACATGACGGGTGGAGGTCCACCTCCACCACCGTTGTCTGATGAAGATCAGCAAATTTTAAACACTATGAGTGTGCAATCATTAACAGGTCATCAGAACAGTCAGGAGTCTGCTGTGAACTTTGAAAACCTACAAAATATAGCACAACAAACAACTACAAAAAAAATGCCCCTCATTAGAGTAAAAAAAGCGGACTTTTTAATGAATAAAATCACTCCAGTGAATACATTTGAATTATTAAGTAAATCAAAAGTTAAGCCCCATGAAAATAGGGAGGCTGGTGCACCAAAAACAAAATATGTGGCACAAAAGAATCTGCAACTGCAACAAACTGTTGATGCTGCAGATGCTTTCACAAGTGAATTAAAAAAGAAAAATGAGATCATAAAAGAATTTTATGACAAGTATATAATTGAAATGCGTCGCCAGTCGGATGTTTTAATGCGCATAGCCAACAACTTAGAAAACCGCATATAAATTTATCTACATCACCTAAAATTGCATACAATATGCCTAGTATAGTTGCCTGATGTGGTATCAAGAGAGAGTGAGAGAGAGTATTAAGACGAGTTGCTCGCTTATTGAAGAGTTTTAATTGAAAAGCCTGTCACAAGGCCATGTGGAGTTAAATATTAATGTTCTATTGAGTAAATTGTTGATTATTTTGGTAATATTTATACAAATTACATAGTTATATTATAATTGATAAGATTGTCACAAGGCTACGTACTTAAATATTTATGTTCTACTGAGTCAATTGTTGCTTATATTTGTAGCAATAATACAAACTACATAGTTTTAGTTGAAAATACTGTCTTATATGGCAATGTAGGGTTCATTATTTAGTTTTAATTGAAAAGACATTCAGCCGGCCATGTAGGGTTAATTATATAGGTACTATATTGAGTAAATTGTTGATTATTTTTGTAGTATTAATACAAACTATTTACATAGTTTTAGTTGAAAAGACTGTCATATGGCAATGTAGAGTTCATTATTTAGTTATAATTGAGTTTAAGTAATATTATTTATTATTTAGGCAGCAAACAAACTTCTATGTTTTAATTGAAAAGACTCATCTGCTAGTCTACAGCAACATTTAAGCCCCCAGTACACAATGGCCCATGCGTGCCCACTACAGGCCATCGCCATTGTGTACAGGGGGTAATGGTATATGATGGCGGACAGTTGTCCATCGTGGCGCGCAATCGGAGAGTTGTCGGTTTTTTGGGCACACTTCAAAGGAATCGTGGCGTAGCGTGGCATGTGGTGTTTACACAATCGGCCATTGTTTAGTTCGTCACCGGCCGCTGACCGGGATAGTTGTGTTGCGTGATATTGCCGTGGCGTGCGAACGTCCGAAATGTCAATGGCGTGGAGCAATGAAGAAACTTTCAAGTTTATTGATTTATATCAATCTGAACCCGCAATTTGGGACCCAAATAATGCACTGCACAAGGATAAGAACAAGGTATGTTTATACTATTTTTATTTTGATAGAAATTATGTATATCCATACTTAACTACTTACTTACTAATATTATAAATGTGAAAGTGTCTTTGTTTTGGTTGTTTATTAATATGTTCGTTCATCGGATTGGCGTGATTTTTTGTGTAGGGATACTTGAAGGGCTGTAGAGTGACATAGGCTACTTTGTTTTTCAAAAATCAACCTCTAACGGCCATACGCACAGACGTCAATTACACTAAAGACAGCTTTTGTCATACAATAATAGCCTTTATTTGTATGGAGCTTAGGAACAAACACTTAAATAGGAATTAAGCCTTAATTGGTGTCTATGCGTGTGGCCGTAAATAGTTAAGAGCCTTTTCACGATTTTGCACGATAATCTTATATTTCAAGCGCTTATTTAGAAACTACTTTTACAATATTAAATAATTGTTTAAAATAGAACAATCTATTGTATTGATTGTTAATGTTACACATTTACAAATACAGTAGAGCCTCGATAATCCGTACTCAGGCTAATCCGAACGTCGCTATAATCCGAACTGCATACCTCACCCCACTTCCTCGCCTTCGCCTCGCTGCTATGTTGTTTATTAGTTAGTCTGCAGTTACGACTGCCACGTTGCGCGTCCATTCCACGTTTTTCTGCTCTGTACTCGTGCGCGGCGTGTTTTTTGAGGTTATAAAGATGGTTCCAACACCAAAACGCAAACATAAAACTTTGACTATAGCCGAAAAGTGCACCATACTAGACAGTTTAAAGGACGGAGTGTCGGCAACTTCTCTTGCTTGTAAGTATGGCGTTGGAAAATCAACAATTACAGACCTCAAGAAAAATGAGCAAAAATTGAGATCTTTTATAGCTAAAACTGAGAAAGGACCAGGGTTCAGAAAAACTCTAAAATTACCAGAGAATCCAGTGCTAGAAGAAGCACTGTTCACATGGTTTTTAGAACAAAGACGACGCCACATTCCATTGTCTGGTGAGGTCGTAATGGAAAAAGCGAGATTCTTCCATAAAAAACTAACAGGTTCAGATTTTTCTGCAAGTAGAGGATGGCTTGATAATTTTAAAAAACGTCATGGCATACGTCAGCTGAAAGTGTCAGGTGAGAAAGTCTCTAGCAATACGGAAGCTGTTCAACCATTCCAAGAAAAATTCCTAAACGAGATAAAAGAAAAGGACCTTTGCCCTGAACAAATTTACAATGCCGACGAATCAGGATTGTTTTGGAAGGTTCTGCCGGACAAAACTTTAGCCTCTTCTGCTGAAACTAGCGCTCCTGGGTCGAAAGTGTCTAAAGAGCGAATAACTTTTATGCCTTGCGCAAACTCTACAGGGAATCACAAATTACCATTGCTAGTTGTGGGGAAGGCAAAAAAGCCAAGATCTTTTGGATCTGTAAAATTACCAGTGCATTATGAAGGGCAGAGGCGTGCTTGGGTAACCAGAGATATTTTTCTCGAGTGGTTTAGAGGCCATTTTGTTCCTGAAGTCAAACGCCATTTAAAAAAAATGGGACTGCCACAAAAAGCATTGCTACTCTTAGACAATGCCCCTGGACATCCAAATGCTGAAGATTTGACAACAGAAGACGGCAACTTCTCTGTACTGTACATGCCTCCAAATTGTACGCCTTTGATCCAACCTATGGATCAAAACGTAATCCAAAATGTCAAGATAAATTACAAAAAGAAACTCCTGATTCAAATGTTCGTGCAGCAAGAAGCCGATGAGGCTTTAACCTTGCATGATGTTATAAAAAGCGTCACAATTAAAGACGCCATTTTTTCGCTAGCGCAATGTTGGGATCATGTATCATCGTCTCTTATCGAAAAATCATGGAAGCCTCTTTGGCCTGAAAAAATAAATTCAACAGAAGATAGATCAGAAGAAAATGATGACTTCGACGTAGAAGACGATCTCCCGCTCAGTCTTTTACGTAATCGTGGTTATACAGAAGAAACCATTTCCACTTTCTTGTCCATGAGTGAAGAGGAGAATTGCACAGATCCTATAACTGATGATGAGATCATAACCCAAATAACGCAAGAGAATGACGAGTCTTTAGCTGAAGATTATTTTGCTTCAAATGTCAAGAAAATTACTCATTCACAAGCCATATCATCTTTGAACACTTGCTTGGAGTGGGCTGAAGAAAATGACCTGTCCTTATCGGAAAAGATGATGCTACGTAACTTGAGGGACAAAGCTTTTTTCTGGTCCATCAACAGGACTCGCCAAACTAAAATAGATCAGTTTATGACTAAATAGACAATTTACACCTTACGTATTTTATGGTACCTAATTATTATGTAAATGTACGGTAAGCAACGAGCCGGGCTTTTCATTTGCATTACGACTGTAGTCCTTACGCTGCTTGTAATAAGAGCGTTCCCAAGGTCAATATGTAAAGCCCAGCTCGTTGCTTACTGTACCTCTTAAACTATGTATATAATTAAACACTATTTTAAGAATAAAAATGTTTTTTTTTCTCCTTACATACTATAATCCGAACGCTTCGTGAGTCCGAACAGGGGTTAGTTTTTGCTAGTTCGGATTATCAAGGCTCTACTGTACTACTTTATTTTTTTTGTAGTCGTCAATCTTTCGCACCTAGTATTACGAAAATTAAAACAAACAGTCAACTTCAGACTCCTAAATCTTTTATAAAAATCCATCAAAATGACTGGTGAAAAAAACCTATACATCAGGCATATACATTTGTAGATAGATAATGTATTAGAATAAAGATTATTCATCACAGTAATCCTTAAAAAAAAGAAGAAATTCCGCTAATTTCCCCGAACTATACCGGCAGTTTGCCACGATTTTTTGCTTCAAATAAAGCGTAATTTCAAACAAAATACTATATTAAAATAAAGTATGTTCTTAAGTGAATCTGATTCTTAATTTTTATTGATATTCCCTCTTTTTGATAAGACATAAAAAAATACTTATCATTACTCTAAATTTACTATAAATTACGATGTACAGGCGCGCGCCGATCAGTACGTCGCGAGCGCTCATCGAGGTAGGGTCTGTGTCAGTTTTTCCGCGCCCCAATTCCCCGTACGCGAGACGCATAAACGCAAGTTTATAGTACGACCACAACGTTTTGATCGCGTGAGTATTTTTTAGGTATTTATTTTTGTTTAGTAATATTAGTATTGATGTATCATTTTTGTATTTTTAGTTTTAGCAATGGGGCGAAAAAATAGCATTTATCACTGTATTAAAAAAAGGAAACGTCATAATTATGCAGCCATACAGAGAGCAACAGAAGCGAGGTAAGTATTTACTTTCTAAAAAAAGATTCTCAAGTTCACCTGTTTGTGTATATAATATTATCAAAAACGGGTAATATTCAGTTCAGTTTGGATATCAGAAATTTTAAGTTATTATTAAATTTTAACTTATGTTTTTTTGTATGTATTTCCACTTCGTCAAAACTAAAAGTAGGCACACAAAATTATTTTTGTATTGGTTTAACATGAAAGTTTCATCAAAATTGGATTAGTATTTTAAAATAATATATCGATCATAAACTGAGTAAAAGCGTTACGCGGCATGCTAATTGTTTTAATATCTAATATTACAATATATAATAGTTGTAGTTAAAGATATAAACATAACAGATATTTTACTGTATTTTAGAATGAGAAATAGGATAAGCCGTGCTGAAGAAAATATTACCACTGATACTGAGGCTGTTTTGGGTACATGTTCAAAGGAATCCGATTCGATAATGGAAATTGTAAGTTTTATTTAGTAATTTAGTTCTGATAGTTGATGATTTGACGACTTCTGTAGCACAGTGGGTGAAGGTCCGCCTGCGACGCAGGAGTATGTGGGTTCGATTCCCGCCTCGGGACAAATGTTAGTACGATCTGCAGATATTTGTTCAGGGTGTTCTGGTCGTTTTCTATGTATGATAAAATAAATAAATCTATGTAATGTAATGTATTATGTATAACAGTCATCCAGTACCTATAACACAAGCTCTGCTTAGCTTGAGGCTAGATGATGCTGTGTGGATCGTCCAGCATTATTTATTATTATTTATACAATAACATGTATTGAATAATATTATACATCCAAGATGGCCGCCGTAACAAAATGTCGGATTATGATTTCTTTTACAAATCCCTTGATATGGGGATTGATTCTAATGTACTAATATATAATTCATAATTTTAAATCAATGCTTTTATATTTATATCAATTAATCAAACTTGTATATATTCGGTCACACCTAATGATAATGTAGGATCGATCGAAATGGTAAGTAATATTGTAAATGTGTTTTATTTTTTTATCCTGCGTATGTAAGTTCTGCTTAGTTGTTGCAATAAAATAACACAAAATAATTCAAACACGTTTCTTTAATTTTTAAGATATTCGCACTGAAAAAGAACACGAGGCTGGTGTTAATGATGAATCAGAAAAATCATCGAATGATTTCATTTTAGAAGTGGAAAGTGATCCTGCTTCTCATGATGAAAATGTAGTAAGTGTATCAATATGATCTTTATTATATGAATATTACTAGCGACCCGCCCCGGCTTCGCACGGGTACAATACTGATACTAAATATACCACAGAATGTCTTGATATACAACGTTCACAGCTTTATTGTGGGTTATCCCTAAGAGATAGACATATACCATTGCAGATTTTTTTGTAGACCTTTTTAAGGTGAACAATACTATAGTACATTATTTTGATCTATCTCGTAGGGTTCAGCTAGCGTTTGCAATGTAAGCGCAAAAAATGTGTTTATTTACGACATCACATTAGAAACCTCTAAAATTTTTTAGTAGTGGTAGGGCTCTTTTGCAGAGTCCGCCTGGGGAAGTACCACACCTTTGCCAGTTATTCAACCGCCAAGCAGTAGTGTGCAAGCACTACTGTGTTCCGGTTCGAAGGGCAATGTTTCCAGTGAAATTACAGGGCATGTAGAGATTTTCTATCTAATATCTCGGGGTGACGAGCGCAGTGCACTGCCATCCAGGGTTTTGAACTGTCGATGTTCAAAATTCTGAGTGGCACTGAACTGTTATGGGCAAGCGTCTACTATATTATGCATGTATTATACTTATAAACTTTACAAAATACAAAATATAGTATACAAAATCCGTTGCGTAGTTTTAAGGATCTAAGCATACATAGGGACAGACAGACAGCGGGAAGCGACTTTGTTTTATACTATGTAGTGATTTATAATAATCTAATGTTTTTTTAATCATTCACAGAATAAAGCGGAAATTGAAGGAAGTAGGATAATTGATTTTTGGTACTTCATGGAGCAATTATTTACTATCGATGCCCATAGTCAAAAGTTTGGATGTAAGCTAAGTCAGATAATGTTTATGAAAGAAAAGCAGACAGGGCTTATTTCTAGATTTGAAGTAAAATGCATTAACCGCTTGCTTGCCCGTGTCAACTGGTAGTTAACAAATCGAGAATTTAGAATTGACCATGTCAAGTAGTAGTTAACATAACCTTGAAGTCAGCTTTGCCCGTGTTAACTGGTAGTTGACATTGCATTTCACTCAGCTATGACCATGTCAACCTGTGGTTAACATCGCTCCCGCCGTCTAAAAAGCTGATACTACCCCGTCTTTATCGCTCCAGGGCCTAATTTGTATTATTTGTCCCGTTTCTTCGTGAAATTTCCCCTCCACACAACCCCAGTCAAGCATCCAAGCCATAGACAAAAGTCAAGAAAAAAATTAAAAATGTTCCGTTTCACTCCAGTTCGATTCATGCTTGATTCGGTGAGGGATGTGGTGCGATAAAAAAGTGATTTTCTTCATAAATCCAGTGTTATTCTTGGAGATTTTTTGTGAACGTCAAGGTAAGTAAATAACTAACACGTAGATTTAAAAATTCCAACATGAAACATAAGATTTAACCTTTTTTCGAGACCTAACAACATACGGTAGGTACATATTTGCGCGCAACATGGAAATGATTGCCTTTATTTTGATCATTTTTATTATATTTTCCTAGTCAATTCGTTTTAGAAGTTAAATCTGTTAATCATCTAACAAATTACAAGTACAAAGGCAATAATTTCGATGTCTAAATCGCAATAATTTCGATTTGAAAATAACCTTGAACGCGCTTGCAAAAATGACTCGGCGCACTGCGGCGGTGGGGGCTACTAAGGCTGGTTTCACACTGTATCCGGCGCATGGTACGGATACTGATTATTTGGACGGATCGTCCGGATACGGTGGATGGTGTTTTTGGCATTTATAATAATATATTTTAATGTTGATTTATTCATATTAAATTAATAAATAATAATAATAATAAAAACCCTAAAACTTTAAAATTAAAAATAAAATAAAAAATTTATAATATAATTGATTTGACCAGATAAATTTTAAAGTGGAAAGTAAAGTTAGCTAAAAATACAAGAAATGTGTATTAGGGTGCGCTGTTTGTTTTTTGGCGTTAATTTGTTTGTTTGTTTTTGGCTTTATTTTGTTCGTTTTTTTATTTGTTTTTTTTTTATAATATGCTTAAAAATAACAACTAACTTTTGGTGTTCTAATTTTTTTTGGTTGTGGTGCATGTATAGTTTTATTTTCGCTTTTAGGTTGCGCTTGTCATCATGCCACGAAACAAAAAGCCTCGCTGCGCACGTGCTTTAAAGTTTCCAAAAAGGTATATCAAAATATAATAATAATAATAATATTGTTTACCTATTCAATTTCTATTTATTACTTGAATGAGTTGCTGCTGAACTAAGGATGGAGTGGAACAGTTATTGAAGTTCTCTGGAAACTAAAGTTTATTTTGTTGGTATTATTATCTGGGTGGTATTAAGACTAGCAGCTCGCACCTCATCGTCTGATATACGAACTAAAAAAAATATTCTATTAATCCTTTTACCTACCTACCAAGTTTCATCAAGATCGGATCAACGATACTTGAGGTATCGTCGGACAAACATTAATACATACATACATACGAATATCAAATCATCCGAGATTTATGTTTACATTTGAAATGTTTTTGTGTTTAGTGCCGAAACCAGTGGACCGTCCGGCGCGGCGTCGGAGCCTACGCTAGGTCCGTCCGGGGTGAAGACTTTGGCAGAAGGCATAAAACAAGTAAAGTCTGCGAAGGCTGCTGACACTAAACATATTAGAAAGTTGACGACTGAACAGCGAAAGGAGTTGGCGCGCCTGAAAGACTTGAAACAAGTGGGAAATTATAAAATGCCCGACGCGTCTGACTCTACAGGGAAAGGAAAGGGAAAAGGGAAGGGAAAGGAGACTGGATCCGACGACCGCCAGTGGATCCCCTGCCCACTCGTACCCGGTGTGCCGTCCATTCCTCCCCCGAGAATACCGCAGCCTTGGGAGGTTCTGCAGTCTCAGCAAACAACAGCAGCAGCAGCGGATAATGGCGCTATTAGAGGCACGCCTCCATTAATTATACTCCGAGGGCCTCTTTTAGAAAAGACAGCAGCAGCGGAGGATAATGATAATGGCGCTATTAGAGGCACGCCTCCATTCATTATACTCCAAGAGCCTCTTTTAGAAAAGACAGCAGCAGCGGAGGATGATGGCGATGACATCATCGAAGGCACGCCGCCTTCGCCTGATATGCAAGAGCCTTTTCCTCGACTAATAAGTGGCAGTCGAAAAAAACGGGACGAAATGAATATCACTGACACGCCGACTGGTCCTCGAGCAAAGAAACGGCGCATTCATTTCAGTCCATCAGTGCAGGTGGTTCAAGCCACGGAATTGCCCGCAAACCCTGTGCCAGCTGAAATAGAGTACGTCAATTTCACACCTACATCCGGCACTTCTCGAACAGAGGCGTGTGGATCGGGCAGGAGCGCCGCATCTAATATTTCCCTCGAGATTGATGTCGAGATCGAGCGCGACATGGATCCAAATAGCGGTAGCGAAGTTGAGCCGGATGAAGATGTTGAGGAGAATATTTCCTTGCGCCCTCTGCTTAACCCGAGGAACGTTGTCACCGAGGATATAAACGAGTTGAACCCCACAGAGGCCTTGGAACTCATGCGCTTGGACGCTGAAGAGGACCAAGCCATTCGAACTATTGCTGCGGGTGAAGTTGACGTTTTATATTTTGATTGGTGCGCTGATATCAAAAATTTTGAGGGCGTCAGGGAGGAGTTCACTGGATCGTCAGGCCCAACTTTTGACCACTCAGGGATGTCACCACTGCAGGTCTTCGAAAAAATCTGGGATACCAGTATAATCGACCTCATTGTTACTGAAACGAACAGATACGCGCATAATCTTAAATCTAAAAGATCTGGAAAGCTCACGTCCAGGATGAAGCGGTGGAAGGACGTTGACAGGGAGGAAATGTGGCGATTCCTTACCATATTGTTGCTTCAATCTGCAATAGTAAACAACGTGGAGCGCGAATACTGGTATCCCAACAATGAACAAATGCGGATTGGGGATTTTGGCAAAATCATGCCCTACAACCGCTTCATATTAATAAAGAGGTGCCTGCACTTTGCAGACAATTCCTCCTTGGCTGAACACCCCTCCAAACTCGACAAGATAATGCCCATTGTCGCAAGACTCAATAAAAAATTTAGCTCGCTATACCTTCCCGAGCAGAATGTAGCAATCGACGAGTCGCTTCTTCTATGGAAGGGGCGACTCTCGTTTAGCCAAAAAATTGCCACAAAAAGGGCTCGGGAAGGTATAAAAAGCTACGAAATATGCGAATCGCGGACGGGCTATCTGTGGAAAATGGAGGTCTATTCAGGCAAGGGGCATGCTCATGTCCCGCAAGAAACGGATGCGGTTGCGGTTGAAGGACAGGAAGTGGACGATGAGCCGGAGAATGCCACATCCCAAATTGTCTTTAACCTTATGAGACCATTGTTTGGAAGAGGCCACACGCTAGTGATGGATAATTTTTATAATTCACCACTTCTATCCAGGCTCTTAAAATTGAAACACCAAACCGATACAATGGGCACGCTTCGGCTGAATAGAGAGTTTGTCCCTGAGGGGCTAAAAGCTAAAACAAAAAAAAATATGAAGTCTGGTGAAGTGGCTTTTAGCTCTACCAAGGATCTATGTGTGGTCGTATACATGGACAAAAACATTGTGCCGATGATATCGACTTATCACCAGCCTGAAGTCGGCGCAACCGTTAAATACGGCTATTTTAGGTACAGGCCCAAAGTAATCTTAGATTACAATCTTTCTATGGGGGGCATCGACCGCAAAGATCAGCTGCTCAGCAGCTTCCCCTTAGAAAGGAGCAGAAATTTATGCTGGTACAAAAAATTGTTCCGCCGACTTCTGAACGTGTCGGTACTCAATGCCTCGGTGATATACGACCACGACCGCACGGGTTCCGCCAAGCTCGGAAATCGAAATTACCGGATGAAACTTATAAAGGAAATGCTGGACACATATACCTCTCCAACAAACCCACCACCACAACCACCACCAAACGCGCTGGCACAGATGCACTTGCCTTTAAAGACAAAAACGCAGCGGTGCAAATTGTGTTACCAACACAAAGTGCGGCGTACGACAGTGTGGAGTTGTGGTACGTGCCGGGTGAATTTGTGTATAGAGGGGTGTTATACACAATACCACAAAAATTTTGCCTAATAAAATTTGATTATTACAGTCGTACATGACTATTATATAACAATTTAAAGACTTCATATTAGTTTACTACTTTATAACTTTTTTTTATACTAGTCAGGCATTGCACTAGTAATAGTAAGAATATTATATTTTTACCAATTCCGGATACTGTTGTAGTATCAGACAGCCTTATTACTGGGTATGGTGGCAGTTCCTACTTCATCATGTTTTTTGTTTAGCTTTAGGAATTCTATATAAAAATAAAATAAAAATAAATAAAAAATATAAATAAAAATAATATATATAAAAAAATATTATAACATTTGATTATTACAGTCGTACATGACTATTATATAACAATTTAAAGACTTTATATTAGTTTACTACTTTATTACTTTAGTATAAAAAAAAGTTATAAAAAGTCATTGCACTAGTAATAGTAAGAATATTATATGTTTGCCAATTCCGGATTCTGTTGTAGTATCAGACAGCTTTATTACTGGGTATGGTGGCAGTTCCTACTTCATCATGTTTTTTGTTTAGCTTTAGGACTTCTATATAAAAAAAATGAAAAAAAATATAAAAAAATATAAAAAAAAAATTATAACATTTGATTATTACAGTCGTACATGACTATTATATAACAATTTAAAGATTTTATATTAGTTTACTACTTTATTGCTTAACTTTTTATACTAGTCGGGCATTGCACTAGTAATAGTAGGAATATTATATTTTTGTCAATTCCGGATACTGTTATAGTATCAGCCTTATTACTGGGTATGGTGGCAGTTCCTACTTCATCATGTTTTTTGTGTAGCTTTAAGACTTTTATATAAAAAATATATTGTAAAATACAATTCCGGATACTGTTAAATTTTTTTTTAAATATATAAAAAATATATATATATATACTTATGTCTATATACTAGTTAAGCATTACATTATATACTAGGATTATTAAAAGAATATATTTTTGTAAAATACCATTCCGGATACTGTTATAGTTTGTTACTACTTAACTTTACTACTTAAAATTTAAAAAAAACATGTTAAGAAATATATTTAAAAAATATATTATATACCTATGTCTATATACTAGTTAAGTATAACATTATATACTAGGATTAATAAGAATAATATATTTTTGTAAAAAACAATTCCGGATACTGTAGAAAATTTCCGGATATTGTTATAGTGTGAAGTCAGCCTTATTACTGGTTATGGTGACAGGTACTTCAGCGTGTTTTTTGTTTAGCTTTGACTTTTATGATTTTAAATTATGACATTGTACAAGTGTTATACCTTTTTGGAATGGGGATAAAGAGCTCTTTTTGTATTTTGATTTAATTTTTCTTTATCCATAAGTGTATAGAACTTAAAAAACTGATAATCTGAGTGATTTTACTGAGTGTATGAGAACTGTTTTAGAAATATGCATATTTCTCACATGTGGTAAATGCTATCCGCATGATTTTTGTTTGTTTTCAAAGAATATAAGACTACTTATTTAGTGTTAGTTTTTTTTTTGTCCTAAAAGTGATATTTGTGCATTTAATAGCCTTGTTAAGTTAAGATAAATTACGCCGCGCGGCGCCAGATATTGGTATGGAAACAAAGGCCTTTTAAATAATAAATATCTATGAACAAGTGATCATTTTTTTTCTTATTCTATTATTTATTATATTGATAACATAATCAAAGAATAAAAACCATATGTCATCGCTTTTATTTTTGAGGTATGAGCTTTTGAATACAAGACGAGCTTCAAAACGCCCTACTCCTAAGTTCATCACAGCATAACTCTGCAGCAAAGTCGTAATTTGATAAACAAAAGGTAACATTATTTAGCTAGTTTCATAATAAACATAAATATATATAACACTTGACACTTTTTTTAAACAAATTGAGTCACAAGGAACGATTTTGTGAAACCCGACCCGCGCGCTGACGGCGCAAAAAATGGCCGGGCAAAGTAGGGTCGTCACGTTTTTTTCGTGGGACATTTGAGGTAGGCACGCGCTGAAGGCCCGGGGCAAAGGCACGTTGCGCGCGGATCCCCCTTGGGCAAGCGAGCGGCTATGTGTGGATCAACTTTTGAACTTAAAACATCGGAAGATCAATCTATCATTAACATGAATTCGGGTGCAATATCTGGGGCAATAATTACAGGAATTGGTCATTCAAATCTCAACGAGCTTTGCGCATCCATGCATTTGCCCACAATGCCGTTTCGAGTATATAGTAAATGCCACGATGTTGTGGCAGAAATGTGGAAAAACACTGCTGAAGAAACTATGACAAAAGCTGCTGAAGAAGAAGCCGAAGCTGCAAAGCTTCGAGGAGATATTACTCATGCTGGTACTCCAATAATATCAGTACAAGCCGATGCATGCTGGAGCAAAAGGTCATATAAGTCAAACTACTCAGCACTTTCCGGTGTCGCAGCCATAATTGGAGAGCATTCGGGAAAAGTTCTTCATGTGGGCGTTCGAAATAAATATTGTGTAATTTGTGTTCGTGCCAAAAAAAAGGGCGGAACTCCACGGCCACATAAATGTACAAAAAATCATTCTGGCTCATCGACTAGTATGGAACAGGCTATATTAGTAGATGGGTTTAGAAACTCGATCAAAAAAAGGAACCTCATTTATAAAACATTAATTGCAGACGGAGATTCGAGTACGTACAAAAATATACTTGAAAGTAGACCTTACCCCGACGTACCTATACAAAAAATTGAATGTACTAATCATTTATTACGAAATTATAATGGCAAGAATTTAAAACTATTAGCAGACACATCTATCCCAAACCAAGAACGCAAGCTACTAACGGTAGATCGCCAGACCAGATTACGCACAGCAATTCGTTCTGCCATCAAGCACAGAAAAGCGGAAAACGGCACAGATGCACAAAAAATTCAAAATCTTCAAATAGATTTGCTAAATAGTCCTCGACATGTGTTTGGAGATCACAGGGAATGTGACGGTTACTACTGCAAGGATGAAAGAAAAACCGAACGTGATTCAACCTTACAAGCACCAACTTTAATGTTGAGACTCCAAAAAAATGCTGCACAACTCGCACATAACTCAAGAAGTTTGCTACACTGTTCCACTAATAACCGCGCAGAGCAGTTCAATAGCATCGTAGCCAAAGCAGTCGGCGGAAAAAGAGTTAACTTCTCATTGAAGAACTCATATGAAGCCCGATGTTATGCAGCTGTTGTGGCGTTCAACACCGGTAAACCGCAATACATGCTATATAAATTCAACGGCCAAAAAAGTCCCGGAAAATCTCTAAAACGACTGGAATTTAAAAGAGAAGCCAGAAATATTCAACGGTCGATAAAACAAACCAAACGTAGTCGTAGGCGCATTGATTTTGGTCACTTAGATTACGGTAGCCAATGTCAGCGCCCGGATATGAGCCCAGAAGATTATGAGAATGGAAAAACGTTATTTCTGAAAAATTTACATGACCAGGCCTCGAATCGTCACGAAATAGAACGCGCCACTATATTACAAGCCGAAAGCGCTTTGTGGTTGGAGCTTCGTAGATGTATTCTAACGGCGTCAACATTTTCAAAAGTATGCAAAAGACGACCTAACCAAAATTCGGCTCCCCTTGTCAAAACTATTTTGTATAGTTATAATCTCGACAATGTATCTTCCATCAAACATGGCAGGGACAACGAAGCCGAAGCGTTAGCACAACTGAGCCGACAAGAAAACATTGTCATAGAAAAATGTGGCCTATTTATTGACTCAAACCACTGTTATTTAGGGGCTTCACCTGATGGTTTGTACAGTGAAGGTCTTGTGGAAATGAAATGTCCAATTTCAGCTTTTGGGATGGACTTCGACACAGCCGTGCGCACAAAAAAAGTTAAAGGCTTTAAATGCAATGATCTTACAGGTGTAACCATAAATCAAAACCATGACTGGTTGTACCAAATACAAGGCCAGCTCCATATAACAAACAAAAATGTTTGTATACTTGCCATATGGACTGGCTCAGATCACCCTGTAAAAGTTATAAAGGTACAGAGAAACGAAATTTTTTTTTGGCAAGAAAACATGCTACCGACGTTGCAGGCATTCTACGAAAAATGTGTGCTTCCCGAAATAATTGATCCGAGAAAGTCTCGGTCAATGCCATTGCGCGAAATATATTTCTAATTGTCTGTTCATGCCTATAATATGTTAATCCCGGTCATAATCTACCTTATTTCAAAATGTTCTGTCTAAATATCCGTTACGCCGTGCTTACAGAAGATTTTCACTGTTTAGAAACCCTTACGTATCTCAAAAGAAACCCTTATAGGATCACTTTGTCCGTCTGTATGTCTGATTCGCACTTGGCCGGTTTTTTAACATTAGTGTCATGTTATTATAAATTTTTGTGTATTTTTTTTAAATATATTTGTAACGAGTTGCGCCTGTTTGTTTAATTTATTCAAACACCACTATTATTTATTTTAGACCTTTAACGATAGAGAGACGAGAAACATACACAACCACACTTTAAACTTTTTTTTGTGTCATTTGCGTATAACAAGTCACACTATCTATCTATAACTATAAAAGGCTTTGTCCTGACTGACTGACTGACATATAGACAACGTACAGCCCAAACCGCTAAATGTAGAGACTTGAAATTTGGAGGGTATGTTTTTGGAGAGGTGTAAACGCCCACTAAGAAAGGATTTTTCGAAAATCAACCCCGAAGGGGGTTAAATCGGGTGTTAAAGTTTGTATGAAACTTTTTATTCTCTGGTTCGATTGATACAAAACTTGGTATACATATTCTACTATAAAAATAAGAAGATACGGGTGTCACAGTTTTTTCAAAATCAGCTCCCGTTAGTATAAAAAAAAAACTAAGTTTTAGTGATAGTACGTTTGTTTCTCCTTAACTTTGTAACGGCTGTACATATTAAAATGAAATTTGGTATAGGGATGGGGATAGATGTGGGGATGGGGGTGGGGGTGGGGGTGGCGATGATACTGGGAACGGAGACGGGACGGAGATAGGCATGTTAATATTAAGATTACAATTGGTATCGGGATGGGGATGGGGTGGGGTGGGGATGGGTGGGGATGGGTGGGGTTTTGGTGGGGACAGGTGGGGATGGGATGTGGATGTGGATGAGGCTGGGAACGGGGATGGGCGTGTCCATATTAAGATGAAAGTTGAAATCGGGATGGGGTAAGGATGGGGTTCGGGATGGGGATGAGGGAGGGAACGGGGATGGGGACGGGGATGGGCGTGTTCATATTAAAATGACATTTGGTATCGGGATGGGGATGGGGAAGGGGCCGCTTATAGGGATGAGGCTGGGAATGGGGACGGGGATGGGCGTATTTATTGGTCGGCTGAACAGATGGAGCTGCATTTTTGGATAGGTAGTTATAGCATAAGGTTCGGAAACGGACATAGGCTATTTTTTTGTAGGTCCACGCAGACGACTGTTTGACGGACATAATTATTATAGATACTGTACAGCCTAAGCTGATAAATTAATTTTTAATATTTAATTTGGTCATCCTCAAGCAAACTTAAAGACTTGCAAGCGGCTTGGAAAAAATGCAATAATATACGTATTTTAGTGATTCAATTGAGTTGGGCCCCGATTTAACCGAATTCCAGTATTCAACATTACTACGCGGGCAAAGCCGCGGGCAAAAGCTAGTCTATAATAAAATAACTCTGTTTTTCAAAAAACCTATTCCGCTTTTATATACCGCTAAAACCTACACCTACATATATTTTAGTTTGAACAATGAACGCAATAACCTTAACTTAGATTATTAATCAAAGTTCCTCCAAAAACTATACTAAGGATCAAGACCGTTTAGTCAACCCGCGTCATTAGCCGAGCTGTATCACTGCAGACTGCGCGTGTCTCGCCACTACACAGAATAAATAATAGTAGTTGGCAGCCGAAAATACCTAACTTTGCTCGGCGTCAAAATGTAATAGCGCTCTTAAAGTGGGGGGTTAAAATTTGTATGAAAATTTATGCGCGGGCGAAGCCGCGGGCGGAAAGCTAGTCTATCTATACTTTTATACTAATATTAGGAAGGACTTATTGTTTGTGGGAATTGAATAAGCTCCGAAACTAATGTACCAATTAGAAAAATTCTTGTAGCATTAGAATTACATTATCCCTGATGAAAATAGGCGATAAAAGAGCCTCGTCTGAAAATAATAAATGTTGTAATGTAAGTACGATGTTTTCAGGTGAATGATGCATGGAATCGCATTGCCGACGACACCATGCAAATTCCTGTTTCGGAACTTAAAAAGAAAAAAGAGACATTGATGTCAGCATTTCGGATGCATTTTAAGAAAAAACAAGATTCGATACGATCTGGTATGGGAGAAGAAGAAATTTATAAGCCAATTTGGTTTTTTTATGATGCTATGGAGGCATTTTTAAAAGGCAAATACACAGTAAAAAGTATAATTGCGACAGATGAGCAAAGGGTAAGTAAAACAATTAATTAGTTTCCAATATTTTTATTGATAAGTAACTAAGTATTTACTCATCTTGATTACCACAAATTATAAACTAAATAAATTATGCATCATAGGCCCTACCACTGCATAGTCTTCTTTGATGGATGTAATTCGTAAAATTTGATCTTATTTGCGTAGCATTAATAGGAGCCCGACGAGGTACAGATTGTAATGGTAATAGATTTTCTTCATGATTTACTCTCATACCTACATGGATTAATTCACCATTCCTATCATAGCTGTCAGTACTGCCTGGTGGAGTATAAATATTGCGAGATGATTTGCTCTTTCTTAAAAAATTGTGTAGTAATAAACAGCTGTGGGTTATAATAGAAGTTTTAACGACATCTAATGGAATAGGTCTTTTAAATACTCTAAAAACTGACGATAATATCCCGAAAGTATTCTCTACGACCGCACGAGAACGTGATAGTTGTTGATTGAACATTCTTTCTGGGGTACCTAACTGATGATGTCCAGGAAAGGGCTTCATAATATGAGAACTAAGAGCAAAAGCGCCATCACCCAGAAAAACATGAGGCATATTAGTATTACTTCCAGGAAGTGGGCAACAAGGTGGTAAATTAAGGGTCCCATCACATATTTTTTTCCACAAATTGCTTTGATTTAAAACACCTCCATCACTAATTCTCCCTTGGCTTCCTATGTCAGCAAACAAAAAACAGTAATCACTATCTACTAGGGCTAATAAAACGATGCTGAAACTTCCTTTGTAATTAAAGTATTCAGATCCGGTATGAGCTGGTGCTAATATGGTAATATGCTTCCCATCTATCGCGCCAAGACAATGGGGAAAGCTGAATCCTTCCGTTTTGGTCAGCCATTCTTCAGCACTTGTGGGAATCTGAAAAAATAAATATTATTTTTTCAGGCAGTTATTGGAGAACAGACAGGAGAAGAAACGGAAACTACAAGTAATGCCAGAAGCAACACAGAACCAGAGGACATAAATATAAAGATACCTGTACAGAGGAGACGTTCAGTTAAGCCACTTGAGTTAGAAAAAGCAGATAAGGAAATGTCAAAGGCTTTTAATGCGTTAAACCAGGCTATTCTCAATAAAGACCAACAAAATAAAACAGAGGACGACTGTGACTTGTATGGGAGGCTTCTTGCTAACAAACTCAGAAAATACTCAGATAATGAGAGACAAGAAATAATGTACGAAATACATGGGTTACTATTAAAACGTCGCAATTGTAGTCCTCAATACGTGTCTTCACCTTCTCAAATCATTATAAGTAAACGTCCGTATTCTTCAGCCACCAGCTATTCTTGTCCATCACCGTCGTCATCTTGGATCAATCGCCCCTCATCATCGTCTTCAAATCATTATATAATTACTTCTCCTATACAAAGCCAATCACCTATTCCACCTGCGCAAACTCCATCCCCTCTTCCACCTACTGCAATCCCTAATGCCTCATACACACAAGAAGTAGTTTATCAATCCCCCAACAGAATCCATACACCTGTCCCTACAATCCAGATACCTGAAGGATCTGTGGCGTACTATCACACGCCACCTCTGCAAAACCAGCTAACTTAATATGAATAATATATTTAAACGCTGTCGCTTATGGCACGCACTTTGCCTCGCAAATCTGGTTTTGCAGAGGCGCGCACTAACTATACGGGCGCTGTGACCGGCTAGCGGGCGCGCTGCGGACCGCCGCGCGCCGCGACACTCCCGGACGGTTTGCACACCTACGAGCTCGTTCATTTTGTTATCGCGCGCTCACGTCTATCTTACTTGATTATTGCCTAATTGTTTGTTACGTCTTGTGTTATATTTCTGTCCGATGTTTAAATTCAAAAGTTCCAAATTATATCATACTATCAATATCAGTTTTTATTTTAATCGTGAGAGTAACTAGTTAGGAATTTACCTACATTACCCACATCAACCTTCTGGATTGTCAGTAAGTGCTTTTGGAAGAACAAGCCATTGGATAACCAGGACCACTACTACGGCGATACAAGGTATTCCGGAGTGCATCAATAACACAGGAGTCGAGTTTTATAAAAAACTGCGAGTTGGTTCGAATTGGTGTATGGTCCAAGTTACGAGAGGTAAGCTAATATTTATTTTTAACGATGGCTACTGGGGGCAGAGCAGATGATCTTCCGGAGGTGCTTAGAGTAGCCGTGCGAGTCCCACCATTCTGGCCCGAGGAGCCAGCTCTTTGGTTTGCCCAGGTAGAAAGCCAGTTTATTTTGTCTAAGATAACTACGGATGAGACAAAATTCTGTTACCTCGTAGCTCAACTTGACCACCAGTACGCAGCCGAGGTTAAGGACGTCATAACTAACCCACCTGCTACAGATAAGTACCAAAAGCTCAAAACTGAGCGAATTAAGCGACTTTCTGCATCTCAGGAGAAGAAAGTAAAGCAACTTCTTATGCATGAGGAACTCGGAGATAGAAAGCCTTCCACATTCTTGCGTCACCTTCAAGGCCTCGCTGGTCCAGCTGTACCTAAGGAGTTTTTAGCCACTGTTTGGTCAAGCCGTCTGCCTCCATCAATCCAAACGGTAATCGCATCACAGTCAGATCTTCCACTTGAGAAATTAGCTGATTTGGCAGACAAAGTTCATGATATCGCCCCACCTTATGCACATCCTCAAGTGGCAAGTACTTCGACACAGCCTTACGATGACCTAGCCAAGCAAGTGTGTGAATTGACCCGCCAGGTCGCAAAGTTGGCCGAGCAGGTAGCTAGTGGAGGCCAACCACGCGCGCAGAACCGATCACGTGTTCGTTCTCGTTCACGTTCTCGCCCTCGTCAGCCACCACAGAACCACCCGCATTGCTTCTATCACTTCACCTACGGAGACAAAGCGCAGAAATGCAGACAGCCCTGCACTTACAGCTCGGAAAACTTCCAGGGCGGTCGCAAGTAGCGGCCAACGACTGCCCTTCATCACCAGGCCGTCTATTTGTCACAGATCGTGTCACGAAAATGCAGTTCCTTGTAGACACTGGTTCCGACCTGTGTGTTTTCCCGCGATCAGCTGTCAGGACGCCCTGTTCTAAGTCGAAGTATGACCTCACCGCTGCAAATAACTCAATTATACATACTTACGGTCTCACTCAGTTGCAGTTGGACTTAGGACTTCGACGAGCTTTCACTTGGAGCTTCACAATCGCTGATGTTTCAAGACCTATCATAGGCATCGACTTTCTTAGCTTTTATGGCCTGCTAGTAGACTGCAAACATCATCGCCTCGTGGATGGAGTAACATCACTTTCGGTCAAAGCTATCTCCACCAGCTCACCTGACGACATCGGATCCGTTAAAGTTGTTACAGGTGAGTCGGACTTTCACAGAGTCTTACGTGAGTTTCCTGAGATCACAAGGCCGGCTGGAGTACCATCGACTCCAAAGCACTCTACGCTCCACCACATCAGGATAACTCCAGGCCCTCCCGTTTCCAGCAAACCTCGACGTCTCGACCCGGTTCGCTTGCAAGTAGCTAAGAAAGAGTTTGAGTCTATGTTAGCAAATGGTGTGGCTAGGAGATCTGAAAGTTCCTGGTCGTCTGCACTTCACCTCGTTAGGAAGAAGGACGACGGATGGAGACCCTGTGGTGACTATCGTTCACTCAACGCCCGGACAATTCCTGATAGGTATCCAATCCGTCACATCCAGGATTTCTCCCACCAGCTCTCAGGATGTTCCATCTTCTCTACAGTCGACCTTATCAAGGCCTATAATCAAATCCGCGTTAATCCAGAGGACGTACCCAAGACTGCTCTAACGACTCCCTTTGGATTGTTCGAATTTGAGTACATGACCTTTGGATTACGGAATGCTGCTCAGACGTTCCAAAGGTTCATAGATGAAGTTCTTCTAGGTCTTGACTTCTGCTACGGCTATATTGACGACATTTTAATCTTCTCTTCTTCTGTAGAAGAGCACAAGAGTCACCTGCGCCAGCTGTTCAATCGACTAAAGCAGTATGGAGTACTGATTAACACTTCGAAGTGTGTTCTAGGCAAGTCCGAAGTGGATTTCTTAGGATATCGTGTTTCAGCTACAGGTACACGACCACTGGATACTAAGGTTCAGGCAATACAGAACTACACTGTTCCTAAGAACGTTAAAGAGCTTCGTCGCTTCCTCGGGATGATTAATTTTTATCGTCGCTTCATCTCCAACGCAGCTCAACTACAAGCACCATTGAACGCCATCCTCTCCGGACCTAAAGTCAAAGGTACTCACCCTGTAGAAATGAGTCCAGAAGTCCTGCGCGCCTTCGAAGACTGCAAAGCTTCGTTGTCGCAGGCTACCTTGCTTGCTCATCCGGATTCCTCTGCAGATTTGGCAATCGTCAGCGACGCATCTGATACGGCAATTGGTGCTGTCCTTCAACAGCGCAAAGGTTTAGACTGGCAACCATTAGCGTTCTATTCGCACAAGCTCTCTGGTGCGCAGTCTAAATACAGCCCCTATGATAGAGAGCTGCTTGCCGTGTACGAGGCAATCAAATATTTTCGGCATATGGTTGAAGCTAGAACATTTACTGTATACACCGATCACAAGCCCCTAACTTACGCTTTTTCAATGGCTAAAGAAAAATGTTCTCCCAGACAATATAGACATTTGGATTACATTTCTCAATTCACCACTGACTTAAGATATCTACCCGGAAATAAGAACATTGTCGCCGACGCCTTGTCTCGTGTGGAGGAGATCACTACAGCAATCGACTACCAAGTTCTTGCAGGATTTCAGGACTCGGATCCAGAACTGCAAGACTTGGTTCTTCGTGGCTCCAGCCTGAAACTTAAAAAAATTCAAACAATTGATAGTAATGTCTTAATCTACTGTGATACTTCACTTGCATCGCCACGTCCTTTCATCACTCCACAGCTACGCCGACAAGTTTACGATGTGGTTCACCAATTACATCATCCCGGAGCTACAGCTACAGTGCGACTGGTTACAGAAAGATTTGTATGGCCAGGGATTCGTAAGGATTGTAGAGAGTGGTCTAGACAATGTATTGAGTGCCAGAAATCTAAAATTTCTCGGCATACTAAGTCCCCCCTTTCCCCCTTCCTTACTCCTACCGCCAGGTTCTCTCATATACACCTGGACATAGTAGGGCCATTACCTCTTTCTTCTGATTACAGATATTGCCTCACCGTCATCGACAGATATACTCGATGGCCTGAGGCGATTCCCCTGAAAGACATCACGGCGGAGACTTGCGCTGCGTCTCTTGTGTCTGGTTGGATAGCCAGATTTGGATGCCCAGCTCGCATCACCACTGATCGCGGCACCCAATTTACGAGCCAGCTCTTCAAGACGCTTACTTCGCTAGTTGGCGCACGTCATTTTTGCACTACAGCGTATCACCCTGCGGCAAATGGTATCATCGAGCGTCTCCATCGTCAGCTCAAGGCAGCCATCATGTGCCACACTACTTCACAGTGGACTGAAGCTCTTCCCTTAGTACTTCTGGGTATGCGCAGTTCATGGAAAGAAGACTTGAAGACTTCAGCTGCAGAATTGGTCTATGGTGAGCCGCTATGCTTACCTGGTCAGTTCCTATCACCAGGAGACGACTTCAGCTCAGATGACATCACGCAGTACGCTACACGACTCCGGAAGCACATGCAGAAGTTGACACCTAAGCCCACGAGTTGGCACACTTATTCACCATTTTACCTACCACGCGACCTTCAACACTCATCTCATGTTTTCCTGCGTCAGGACTATGTACGCGGCGCGCTCGTACCGCCTTACTCCGGCCCCTACTTAGTCATCGACAGGCAGCCTAAATTCTTCACCATCGACGTTAAAGGCAAGAAGGCCAACGTCACTGTTGATAGGCTCAAGCCAGCTTACATGATGAGAGAAAGCCAACCTGCAATAACTACACCTAGAAAAGAAACTGTCCCGGCGCAAATACCACAACCAACTACAACACCACTACCAGCTACAACACCACTACCAGCTACAACACCACTACCAGCTACAACACCACTAAAAGTTGAAAGAACAACGCGGAGCGGTAGAAGAGTCAGATTCCCTGATTTCTATCGACCGTAGTCACGGTCTGGTCGGGGGGAATATGTGGCGTACTATCACACGCCACCTCTGCAAAACCAGCTAACTTAATATGAATAATATATTTAAACGCTGTCGCTTATGGCACGCACTTTGCCTCGCAAATCTGGTTTTGCAGAGGCGCGCACTAACTATACGGGCGCTGTGACCGGCTAGCGGGCGCGCTGCGGACCGCCGCGCGCCGCGACACTCCCGGACGGTTTGCACACCTACGAGCTCATTCATTTTGTTATCGCGCGCTCACGTCTATCTTACTTGATTATTGCCTAATTGTTTGTTACGTCTTGTGTTATATTTCTGTCCGATGTTTAAATTCAAAAGTTCCAAATTATATCATACTATCAATATCAGTTTTTATTTTAATCGTGAGAGTAACTAGTTAGGAATTTACCTACATTACCCACAGATCCATGCAAATAATTTCTAACGAATTATATTCTCAGACACAGAGTCAGTCCCAAAATATTTTGACTGATGCTTATGCAAAAGCTTTGAATGACGATTGTTAAAATAAACAATTAAAAAAATTTAATGGGGCAATAATTATTGATTAAAAAATTTGAAGTATATATAAATGTTTTACTAACTCACCTTAATCATGTCCTTTAGCACTTGGTTCAGAGCCAAACATACTTCAGGAATAATTCTGGATATGAGTGTACTTGATATTTTAAAATGGTAGTGCAGGCTCCTATAACTGTCTCCAGTCGCAAGAAATCGCAATGTCAATGCCAATCTTATTTTTGGAGGTATTGCTTCTCGCCAATATGTATCCTTTTTTGCAATAATTGGTGATATTTTTTGCAATATATACTCGAAATCACTAGATGACATACGAACAAAGTTATCGAATTCCCCTGATGGTTCTGCAACAAGGTCGCTTAACAGATTGTCCATGAATTGCCTGAAAACGGTAAAAACAATCTTAAGTAGTCATGTTGTTTACGTTAACATTCTAAATATTAATATTATATCCTAAGTACCACATTAAAAAATTTACGTACCTTGTCCTGTTTCGATGAATGGTCAGCATCCACCATCGCCTTTTTCGCCATTTCCTTTTAACAACTTTGTGACGGTACACACTTCTGTAATACTTGTAAACAGTATACAAATAAATAGCCGCAGCCGTAATTATTTCGACGTCCATCGCAAGTGGTTTGCCAGGCAGCAATGAGCCATACGCCATTGTGTGAACACCAAGTGATCGTGGCTTACAATTGTGCATTGCAAAGCGTGGCCCATCACAGGCCATTGTGTACTGGGGGCTTTAAATGTTATATTATGAAGTAACCTTTGTGTTAATCTGGAGCGTTTCCACTCCCATACCAAATTGTATCTAAATCCATTCGCCCGTTATGAAGCTTGAGTGGGGAACAAACATACGCAACACACTCATACTTACACTGTTAATTTTACAGAATTAAAAAGTAGTATATGTATTAATCCAGGGTACAAACTACCTCTGTACCAAATCTGTTAAGCCTTTACAGAGTTGAGAGAGAACAAACGTACACACACCCCTGTTGGTTGAACATTTTACACACAGCACCATCTAGCACCAAACTGAGCAAGCTTGTAATATGGGAACCACAAAACCGATGAATACTTATATTATACTTTTTTGTTTGTAAATACATACATACATAGCCAAAGAACCAAAGTCACCTACATAGCTCGCAGGGTTTGCAAGTTGAAGTGGCAATGGGCAGGCCACATCGCTCGAAGAACTGTCATCCGATGGAGAAGAAAGGTTCTTGAGTGGTGACCGCGAACCGGAAGACGCATAGGAAGGCCTCCCACTAGGTGGACCGACGACATTGTAAAAGTCGCGGGCAACCGGTGGATGCAAATGGCTTGTTGCCTTACAGTGTGATATAGAAATACAAAAATGTAGAAATTTATATTTGTGACATTAGTGTGAGTTTGGGTTATATATTCAAAGTGAAGTGATACAGTAGGTGTGTCTAAACTTTTTTATAATTTAGTGCAATAAGAATGCATCTTAATGTACTTTATATTGTGAACAATTGATCACCTTAAAAAAACTAGACTGATTTAAAAAAAAAAAAAAAATATATGTTTTAAAGAAATGTGCTACTTTTCTTATTCTTTTTATTTTAAGAAACACTTCAAAAAACAGGTAAGTAGAGAACAACAAAAAATTCAATACAATCCCCAGACAACACACTCGGTAAAGTTTAGTCTAAACCATTTTATCCATTTACATAGATATGGATGAATTGCAACAAAGCCGTTTTTTTCTCTCATTTCGGTGAACTTTGTCCCTATTGAGTTTTTTAAAAGTAGTATGGTTTACTGTATCTTAGTGTTGTTTAAACTCTGAGTAAATGCTATCAATATATCTCCGATATATCTTAATAAACTTTTGAGTTATAAGAGTTTAAAATTTTGATGCCGCAGAAATGAAACTGTCATTCACTGAAATGAAAGAACCTATCCACCGAAAACGTATTTAACCTCATATTAAAATCTACAATAAAAGAATATGTATACTGGAGTAAAAAATTTATTCAATCCAGATTTTGATATGTACATTTAACGATCTAATTAAAATCATTACTATATTTTTGTAAAGTCAACATGATCTTTTAAAAACGATTGTATTAAAATAGAAAAAAAACATCTCCGTTAAATACAATAACCAACTTTTTAATTCAACCGTGTTCAACATTAAGTGTGTTTATACTTATTAATCAGCCTTTTAAGCTTAAACCTAAAAGTAAGTCTTAACTTTATCAGTAATTCACAGTAAGTCTTTTTGGTTCATATTTAAACGACCTTAACGGTAGGTTCACTTTAGAAACGTCAACACGATAATATAAAAGCTTTTCATGTGCATGTTTAACAAACGTATATGATAGAAAAATTAGTTTAGCAGCATGGATGATAGCAGTTTGTTTGGTACAATAATCAAACCTAATCTTCATATTTCTAAGAACACAATTTAGCTCTGGTAATAAAATAATCAGTATAATAAGCTTAAATTTAAAAGTAACTCTTAGCTTTATGAGTATACATATTACATTTTGGTTAATATTTCACGATCTTAAGTATGTATAGTATACGTAGGTATATACAATTAAATTAAAAAAGTCAACACAACCATTTAAAACTTTTCTGTGTGCATGTTCAACAAACGTATTATGATAGAAAAGTCAGCTTTGTTAATTAAACATAATCTAATTACACTTATCGTTTCCTACCTAAGAAAACAACGTATCTCATAACGTATTCTGGTAATAAAAAATAATCAGCCTTTTAAGATTAAACCTAAAAATAACTCTTAACATTCAATTAATCGAAAAATCAACATGATCATTTAAAACAGAATGACAGTAAGTAACGTTCTGAACTACCGATTTCATCCATGCATGGGAATTCACCCTATAATTCAGCTATAATAATTTTGCACAATCATTTGCTGCTTTGTTCGTGCATTTTGCAGCAATATGTTTACCCTGCTAGACGTGACACCTCTGTTTATATTAAACACTGGAATTATGCCCAGTTGGTCTTCGGTGAAAACTGAATCGTTATATTCCACATTCCTCATGACACACATGTTGTGCAGGACAGCCACTGCATTAATAATTTTCGTAGCCTTATTAGGACGGTAATGGAGAACCCGATCCTTAATGAGGCATCGAAAGCGCCCTTTAAGCACACCATTGCACCTTTCAACAGTACAACGGGCTTTCTTAAGGGCCTCATTGTACCGCTCTTGTCCAACGGTGGTGAGAGGTTCTGGGATAGGCGTGAGACACCATGTCCTCAGAGCATACCCGCTGTCACCTGGAATAATAAGAATGAGTTATGAGATAGAGCAGAATTAAAACACAGAGGCACAAACCTAGAAAACATTAAAAAAAGATAATGATTTTGTTTTTGTTAGTGTAATTAAAAACAAAACAGAAGATAAATAATAATAATAAATATCGGTGGTCATTTTTCACACCGCACCATCTAGCCCGAAACTAAGCAAAGCTTGTACAATGGAAACCAGATAGCTGATAGAATTTATATACGATTTGTTTTATAAATACATACTACAACCCAGACAGAACAAACATCTATATTCGTCACATACATTTTTGTTGTGCATGGGGATTGAACCGACGCCCTTCAGCTCTGAAGGCAGACATGTTACCAATTGAGCTATAAGGCAGTCAAGTGATGTTTGTTTACTAGTTGTATCACCTGCAACTTTGTCCATGTGGTATTAGGATTAAAATGATTGCTTACTGATGTAGTTTAGAAGAGAAAATCACTAATAATATAGACAATGTAGAATCACACTATCCTTATCCTCACCCCTTTACACATAATTTTAATAAGAACCACCGGAGGACGGGCAGCAGCATCCTCTTAGTTAACGGTGGTGTGCATTCTGCTATCATCAAGCCACCTGCCAAGCGTGGGGATAATAGCAAACCCTCCCTAATAAGGGGGAGGCTTTCGTCCAGCAGTGAAGGTCTTCTGGCTGTTGATGTGATGTGAGGTATTTTATCTTACCAATTAAATGGTAATTTGTGTGTCCGTTTCTATGGATTGCCTCCATAAGTGAAGAAACATTTGAATTGTTCCAAATATGTCTGTCGTGAGTGCAACCAGGAAACCGAGCATTCACATTTAGAATTTTCATGTTGGCGTCACATATCTGAAACAATCTTCAGAATATAATATTACCATATGTAACACCCTACAGCACTAATCTAACCACAAATATAGATGTACTTAGTAAGAGCTGGGTAATGAATGGTCTTTGGCAGTTCAAGACATATCAACACAATGTGTATGTAGTATGTACACAATATCTTAATGCAAAAACAAAACCAAAATAATTCGCACTATGTGCACTTTTCAGATTGTGGGGTTTGGCGATTGACGGGTTAAACAAGCACACCACTGACCAATTGTGTGTTTATAGAATGATATCCTTTACGGTTTACATAACTCCTTTCGTCTTCAGTTGCCGGAGGAGGCACTATGGCCACATGGGTGCAATCAATTGCCCCAATAGTTCCTGGGAACCCATACTTGGCATAAAATCTGAAAATAGCAATTTGGTATTAATTTTATACTATGCTTACTGTATTAAGCAGAAACAATAAAACATAAACACAATAAATTATTTACTCTTGCACAATTGTATTCAGCTCTTGAAAAGTCTTTGGGAAGTACACCCATCGATTAAATATTGTGGGGTGGTTAAGAGCCTCTACCACCTCATGTAAACACCTTGACACTGATGGCTGAGACATACCAATAGTGAGGTGTTCACCTACTGGGGATTGGTATGATCCATGACCAAAGAAGTGCAATGCACATAGTACCTGAAAAGACATATTATTGATATAATTTGAGGTCCGTAGTCAGTTTCGACAAAATTTTAACGTACACAGATTAGAACGCATTTACTTATGCAGGTACTTACTTTAGTAGCAGTGTCGTACTTAGTGGTTGGCACGATCACTGGCTCTAACATGTGTATGAGCTCTCGGACAAGAGCTTTAGAGAGACGGAAATTTTTCATAAACAGTTTTTCTGACAGGTAGAAGGCGTCTTCTTGAGCCGTGAATATTCTTCTTGGCGCCGGTGACTCATTCGCCCGTCTTTCTGCTTCTTCTAGAGCATTTGAAAGCATTATAGCAATATAGCTTTCCGTCATCTTCAAAGAGCTACAAATGCGAGTCCAAAGAATACTATATACTGTGCGAGTCTGACTGAGCCTCTTTGGTTTGTAGGTTAAACTTTAAATTAAAATCGTAGTTTTAATTCAATTCTTGATGTATTGTATTTTGTGAAGATGTTTCACATTTCACAACTCCGCCACTGTCACGTAGAAAGAAAGGCCACCAAACGCAGAGTTTAAAATGTTTTAAAAGACAACTTATCAATAGTGTCAATGTCAATCAAAATAAAATAACACTACGGCAACAAATACGAGGGCTACACTAAAAGTATCGGGAATGGAATATTTCCACTGTTTCTGTCATATTAAAATCTTTTTAATTGAAAACTCCTTGGTTTTAAAAATCGAATACCATTTATTTATTTAAAAAAATATTCTCGGTCTTGTCACAAGGTTTTGTCAAACTTGTTTAGTCGTTGAGAAAATGGAATTGACTCGAGAAAATTCAAGAGCGATGATTTATTATTACTTTCGAAGTGGTTTAACACAAAAACAGTGTGTTGACCGGATGATTTCTGCATTTGGTGATAAAGCCCCATCCAAAACCACAATTTATCGCTGGTTTGCTGAATTTCAACGTGGACGTGTCAAGCTCAGTGATGATCCCCGTCAAGGTTGTCCAAAAACTGCAGTCACCCAAGAAAACGTTGATGCTGTGCGTAAGCTGATTGAGGAAGATCGACATGTGACATACCGCGAAATTCAGGCAACTTTAGACATTGGCATGAGTCAAATACAAATAATCTTGCATGAAAAATTAGGTGTAAAAAAGTTGTTTTCCCGATGGATACCGCATTCGCTCTGTGAAGAGCAAAAAGCGGCTCGCGTTACTTGGTGCGTCAGAACTCTCGAAAGATTCCACGCAGGATCCTCAAATGCTGTATACAACATCGTATCAGGTGACGAATCCTGGATATACGCGTACGAACCCGAAACAAAAAACCAGTCACGAGTTTGGGTGTTCGAAAATGAGTTAAAGCCAACAAAAATTGTTCGTTCACGGAGTGTTGCAAAAAAAATGGTGGCCACGTTTGTCTCCAAAACCGGCCATGTTACGACTATTCCTCTTGAGGGACAAAGAACGGTTAATGCAGAATGGTATGCTAGCATTTGTTTGCCACAGGTCGTTTCTGAACTCCGTAAAGAGAACTGCAACCGCCGCATCATCCTCCATCACGACAATGCGAGTTCTCACACCGCGCACAGAACAAAAGAGTTTTTAGGGCAAGAAAACATAGAATTATTGGACCATGCGCCGTACAGCCCCGACCTAAGCCCTAATGATTTCTATACTTTCCCTAAAATAAAGAATAAATTGCGTGGACAGAGATTTTCATCACCTGAAGAAGCTGTGGACGCCTACAAAACGGCCATTTTGGAGACCCCAACTTCCGAATGGAATGGTTGCTTCAATGATTGGTTCCATCGTATGGAAAAATGTGTCAAATTTCGCGGAGAATACTTCGAAAAGCAATAAATATATTTTTAAATAGTAATGTTGTGTCACTTCTTTGATTCCCGAAATTTTCAGTGCCGCCCTCGTAGAAGCTTGAAAGCCGCGACACCAAAGATATGTCTAGTATATTTCTCTGCCGGACACCCATCTCATTGACTTCTCGACTGCCACCGACCACTCGTTGTATCTCGTGCGCTAGGAATCGTAAATATGTCGAACCATAGAGTTGACAATGAGAAAACTCGAAAATATAGAGTTTTTACGAGATGAGATTGCATCTCATCTCATAACCACCGACAACTCGATGTATCTCGTGCGCTAGCAATCGTAATATGTCGAACCATAGAGTAGAAAATAAGAAAAACTCGAAGATAGAGATTTTTTTCGAGATGAGATGGCATCTCACCTCTTGAGAATAGCCTCCCAGTGCTTACTCCTAGTCTATAACTAAATGCTATAGAAACGAAGGAGTCCCCAGTAGCCAAAAATCTGCAAAGAAAAACATTATGATATTATGATTATGATATTTGTTTTCCTTGTTTCAGGAAATGAATGTAAAAAAGCATGGGCACTGTTGCGAGATGCCTTCAGACGTTCTCATAAAAAGAAAAAAGATACGAAAAGTGGACAGGCTAGTGTTCGTGAAAAAAAATGGAGGTACGAAGAAGAAATGTCTTTTTTGTTACCGTAAATGAAAGAAAGGCCGACTAAATGTCCAATTCCACCTGTACCCGGTTTTAATGATTATGCACACGAGGAAGAGGTTGCTCAGTCACCTGAGGTTGAGCAACAAACGACTGACACATTTACACCTGAGGTTAGTCAACAAACAGTTGGTACATTGCCAACTACACCCTCCCCAGCTCAAACTCCAAAGCACCCTCAGCCAAAGGGTTAACGAGGCCAAAAAGCAACTGATGAAACACCTAGTACTGTACTAATGAAATATATAATAGAGAGTAAAAATAATACTCCACCGCCGGACGACATTGAACAAGTTATGGCTGGGGTTGTAACTACATTGCGATCTTTTCCGCCCAGAGAGAGGGCTATTGCAAAAGCAAAGATATTTAAAATAGTATCTGACATGGAAATAGACATACTGAGCAGGCCATCAACGAGTTCTACGGTATCCACGCCATCAACATTTGACACTTATGAAGACAATACTCCTATGCCAGAAACAATACAAGATTTTTACCAAGGTTTTCAGCCAGACCTTACTGACGAAAGGGTGTATCGGCACTTAGAATAGTATTTCACTTTGTTTACACAATAATAAATAATTCTGTAATAAATCTACCTGAGACATACTGCTAGTTTTTCTTTTGGTGACAAGGCTTCCTTAAAAACTGTATCTTGTTTGGTTATCAGCAATTCAATTTTGTTTAGTAAAATGTCAAACTGATACCGGCTCATACGAAAATATATGAAAATTTTTTTTTCATCGTCAACAAGTTCTTTAAAGAGTGTCCAGTATTCTCCTTCTAATTTTCTTTTCTTAAGCATAGGGTGTACACCCATGCGTTTTGCTCTTTTTTTAGTTTTATCTTCTTCTTCTAACAATAATGCAATTATGGACAAATCTTCAATAGAGAAGTGTTTGAACATTTTCAATAACATGCTTTTTCTTCTAAAGCTATGCAGTAACTGCCAGTGAGACCGGACGCCGATGACGGTGTCTGTCGGTATCCGGGTTGTCTGTCACGGCACGTGTCTGCCACACTCAATGTCTGTAGATATAAATCGACCTTAAACCTGCCTCAAAAAACTGGAACAGCCCTATCGAAAACCATCTAAGAAGTCGACATGCACTTGGACGTGAACATGCTGCCATGCTGCTCTGAAAACTATCCATACCTAACCAAGGTGGCTGTTCCGCCAATAGGGGAACATAGTAGCAAGATCGGTTCCTTGCGAGAAGACGTCTAGCAAAGCAGGTATCCTTAATATCCAATCGCCCGACAAGGCTGAATTATAAAAAAAGTGACTCAAATAATGTTTATAAATGGGAAACGGAGAACACGGCAAATTATACAATTCCTTGTATTATAGGGTGCTCGAGTAAACACAGGGAAAGGGATACCGTCCGTTTCAGATTTCTGATTTTAGTCTGTTCATTTCCAATTGGTACTATAGTATGGTGCCATAGTGAAAAAGAATCAAGGACATCATCCTAACAAACACATCACTTTTTCACAAGATAATATTTTTGTATGTAATGCATAAAAAATCTGATTTTTTATCAGGTGAAGGAGTGGTTGTAGAGATTTGGTGCCATAGTGAAAAATACTCAGACTGATCTCCTCTACAATAAAAATTTTTTTTCGTTGGCCTGCTTTGACTTTGTGTTTTGGGCCCAAAATTAATGAGATCCTTTAACATTCATATGTAGTCAAAAAATCAAGGCTAAGTATTGATTTTACGTAATCTAATATTGAAAGAAAAAATAACGGACTGTGTAGTATCGAAGTTCAAAATAGTTCAAACACAGGAAAAGGGACTCAAAAAACTATCGTTCCTTAGGGGTGGGAGTCAAAAGGAATACTTTACTGGCCGACGTAGAACTTAAAAAATAGCAAAATTTAATAGTGACGAGCGGTCGAAATCCTCTTCCTGAAAAGGAATAATAGTCTTGCTAGCTATCATGATGCGGACATAGAATTGACGATCTTGGAAGAGTGCACTGACATTGACTATTCAGAAAAGCAGTCGATAGCCGCGGCGTTCTAGGATCGTCTGCGCAGTCGATGATGACGCAATCAATAAATTTTGTGTTTGCCGAAGAGCTGGTAAGTTGTATTTGTATATGTATTTTAAAGGTTTGTCTGGAATTATTGTTTAGTTTCCATTTCCACGCGGTTTATTTCCAGACAATGCTTTATAAAATACGTAATTGGTACTAACGCTGATCAAAATGTTCAACCTGACTCATCTTTACAGCTGCCTAATGATATGGACAATTACATCCAATACAGTGCGACGGGTTCTGTCGGCAAAATAAGAATGATGCCACTGTTAGCCATTGAAATTTCATTGTTGACTAGAGGTCGCCCGCGACTTCGTCCGCGTACGGAAGAAATACGGCCCGCTCCCAAAATTCACCACGTTTTTTACCCCCTATACACGTGCTCATTATTTGTACTTGAATACAACATTTAGAAACAAACAACTTTAATTCAAAATTTCATCCCCCGTTTCACCCTCTTAAGGCTTGAAATTAAGAGAACAACGATAAAAGTTGCTTTAATTTCCAACCTTAAGCCTAAATGATAAATAATGTGATTTTTACTTTAAAAATGAAGGATGTTCCATACACAGCTGCATCCCTTTTTTCACCCCTTAGGGAGTGGAATTTTCAATAACGCTGAGTCATTTATAGACTAATTTTAAACCGTCATTCTAAACACAAAATTTGAAGATCCTAACTTCGAAATTGACGGACTTTCAAATAAACTATCATCCCCTATTTTACCCTCTTAGGGGTGAAATTTCCAAAAATCCTTTCTTAGTAGATACCTACACTTCACAAAGAACACACCCTTCAAATTTCATGTCTCTAGGACCAGCGGTTTAGGCTGTGCGTTGATAGCTCAGTCAGGACTTTGAATTTTATATATACAGATATATTTTTTGGAATTGAGTAACGAGACGAGCTAGACGTTCGGCTGGTGGTAAGAGTCACGCCTGCTCATAACAGTAGCAATGACAGAATTGTGAACTTGCGAAAAAATCCTGTGCCGCATTGTACTGCGCTCGTCACCCTGATATATTAGATGTCAAATCTCTTCATGCCCAGTAATTTCTCTAGTAACAACGCCCTTCAAACCGAAACACAGTAATGCTTGCACATTTCTTCTTGGCGGTTGAATAAGAAGCGCTGCCAAGCTAGCTACTTTGCAGGGTCTCCAGATATAGTATATAGATATAGCCGCTGTACGTGAGAGTGTTCAGGAGACTCCGAGGCAGTGGATTTCTCGCCATGCACAAGAACTCGGCCTTTCGCAGACTTCAACTTGGAGAATTTTGCGTTGGGACTCAGGCCTGCATCCGTACAAGATCCAACTGACCCAAACGCTCAAAGTTAATGACCATAGACAACGCCGTGTGTTCGCTGAATGGGCTTCGGAACGCTTGGAAGAGGACCCCGATTTTGGCCGAAAAGTAATCTTTAGCGACGAGGCACATTTTAGGATGAATGGTTTTGTTAGTAAGCAAAATTGCCGTATATGGGGATGACCACAACCCACATGAGGTTCACCAGGTGGCAATGCATCCACAAAAAGTTACTGTTTGGTGCGGATTTTGGTCTGGCGGCGTCATTGGTCCGTACTTCTTCGAAAACGACGTGGGCGAGGCCATCACCGTCAACGACGAGCGCTACAGATCAATGATAAACAATTTATTTTGGCTTGAATTGAACAATATGGACGTGAACTAGGGATATTCGATATACATCGATGCATCGAATTCACTCGATGTTTACATTACGATACATCGAATCGATCCGATGTTTTGAAAAGCTATTGATTTCTTCGATTTATCGATGTATTTCATGAAACATCGAATAAATGGTAACTGTCTAACTACTGATTATATTATAATGATTCAATTGCCTTATTTTAGAGGACAAAAATAAAACCTATTAGTGGCGCTAGTTAGCGGTTGGCGGAATCTAGAAATTGACATTGGTAACACTGCGTCAGTGCATGGCAGACAAAGAATTAAAAAAAAAGTTTGACAACATCAATCGACCGTTGGAGTTTTTGATTGTTTCGATAATTTGATGAGATTAAAGTGAAAACATTTAATTACATTTGGATTTAATTGTGTCGTAAATTTGCAATCTGCATACCTTACAGAACAGAAGAGGATTTTTGGATATAATAACCGCTCATTATCTATTGATTGGTCAAGTAAGTAGTCTAATAAAGTATGGTTAGGTTATCTTTTTTATTCTCATGTAAACTAAAACAAAAGTAAATTCGTTTATGAATAGAATAAACATCTAATTATTTTGATATTATGTATTTGTATGTCCTTGATTGTAATTTGTAAGTCCTCATTGTTTCACTTACACTCTCACCAGACATTGGTGATGGTTAGTGATGTGACATTATCGATTGATGGATTTATCGATTATAGTTTTAATAATTTTAATATTCAACTATTTTTATTTCAGATTGATTTTTCAACAGTATGGCACCCTCCAAGAAGAGTGGTATATGGAAGTTTTACGAAAAAATTGAAGGAGACAGTAAGTCCACAAAATGTAGACTTTGTCAAAAAGTCATAAAATCATGTGGCAATACAACTAATTTAATTGGTCATATAAAAAATATTCACAAGGCTGTCTTTCAAGAGTTTAAGAATGAAAGTTCGGGAACTTCTAATAACGACATTGATAAAACAAGTAGCATTACACAATACGTCACTAAAGATGCTGATTCGCTTCCATCGACAAGCTCTGCTGAGGATGTTATAAAAAATATTGAAATAAATGATGTTGCCGTTGGTGCGCCGGCTCTAAAACGTCAAAAGTCTATTACGTCAAGTTTTGGAGAAATTTACGCTTATTCGGCAAGTGGTGACAAAAGTCTAAAAATAAATAATGCCTTAATTTATATGATTTGTAAAGACAATCAGCCATTTACAATTGTAGAAAATGAAGGCTTTCGCAATTTAATTAAAGTTATTGCACCACATTATAAACTTCCTAATAAGACGACATTGACTCGATGGGTTGATGACAAATACGCAGCATTGTCGATAGTCTTTAAAGAAAAGTTGGCAAATATTGAAAATATTACTCTTACTACTGACATGTGGACTGAAACAATGACCATGAGGAGCTTTTTAGGAGTAACAGCACACTTCGGCGTCGGTATTGAATTAAATTAAATTACTCTTGGAGTGTACCAGTCAAATGAACGTCATACTTCAGAACACATCGCTGAAATGCTGTTGAACACTTGCACTGAATGGGGCATCGACAAAGATAAAGTTTCAGCTGTGGTGACAGACAACGCAGCCAACATGGTAAAAGCCATAGATTTGGCTTTTGGGAAAAAACACATACCATGTTTTGCACACATCTTGAATTTGGTGGCACAGAATTCTATTCAACAGTGTACAGACCTACGAAATGTAATCACTAAAGTCAAGGATATTGTTACTTGGTTCAAACAAAGCAATATCGCTAGTAACGAATTGCGTAAAGCAACTGACAAAGAGACTAAATTAATTCAAGAAGTTCCGACCAGGTGGAACAGCACATTTTACATGATCGAAAGGTTTTTAGAGCTCCGTGCTGTCATTAATAATATAATAATTAGTTATAGAAATGCACCACCGATGCTTACTGCGTCTGAACTATCGATTCTTACTTCAGTTTTACAAGTACTACGCCCAATAGAAGCTGTAACCAAGGAAGTGTCAGGTGATAAGTACTGCACTAGCAGCAAGGTAATTCCACTTATCCATTGCCTTATTTTGAAAGTAGAATCTCTTCAGCTCGAGGATTCTATTGGAAAAGATCTGCAATCGCTAGTCTTAAAAGAGATTTCTAAAAGAATGGGTGTTATAGAGAATGTGACACCTCTCGCCGTAGCTACAGTATTGGACCCAAGGTTCAAGAAAATGCATTTCACGAATCCTCTTGCTTGCTCTTCAGCTGTTGTAAAAGTCAAAGATTTAATGAAAACTACAGCACAAAATGAGGCAGAATCAGATTCTTCGGATAATTCTGAGAAACCTGAAGATAACTTTTGTTTATGGGAAGATCACCATAAATTAGTCCGTAAGAGCTGGAAAACGTCGAAGACCGACGGCACTATTTCTGACGAGCTGTCTATATATTTACGTAGTCCAGTAGGAAGATTAAATGAAAATCCATTGGAGATATGGAATGATCTTAAAATTCAGTTTCCCAAACTACATATAATCGCTTACAAGTACCTCACCATGGTGGGGACTTCAGTGCCATCTGAACGTTTGTTCTCAAAAGCTGCACAAACAGTTAATCAACAAGGTAATCGACTAAAAGGTTCCCGCTTAAATAAACTTCTGTTTTTGCAAAGTCTTCCAAAAGAACACTGGAAATAGGGCCTATTTCCAGTGTTCTATTGGGATTTTTATTTTGGCTGATTTTTTATTCGTTTTTACAGACGCCTCTACTCATTATGTCTTCAAACGAGAACTCTGTCACATTAAATAAGTTAAGTAGATATATTTTCGATGTACTAGGACTATTGAGTTAGTGATAGTATGAAAAGGTTCCACAGTGTATACATAATTAATAGGCTTGACTGTATTTTTTGTAATAAAAATAAAGAATATTTTCACACTTTTTACCTTTGTTAATCATTTTTTAATAATGTTAGAAAAAGTACTCGATTTTAGGATAACATCGATGTTTTAAACCGATGTATCGAAAAGTATCGATGCATAGTTGCGATGTATTGCATCGAAAAAAACATCGATGTATTTTTTAAATGGACACCCCTGACGTGAACGACATGTGGTTCCAGCAAGATGGCGCTACTTGCCACACAGCGAACGACACAGTGGACATTCTGCATGAACGGTTTGAGGGTAGGGTTATCTCTCGCAGAGGTGACGTGAATTGGCCACCAAGATCGTGTGATTTGACTCCGCTAGACTTTTTCTTGTGGGGTTTTCTGAAGTCGCAGGTCTATGCCAATGAGCTACAATCGACTGTTGCCCTGAAAGCCATCATAACGCAGGCTATCGCTCAGATTCAGCCGGATCTATGCAGTAGAGTCATTAAAAATTGGACCTCTCGGATTCGTGCCACCATACGAAGCCGCGGCGGACATTTGAACGATGTCGTATTCCATCCATAATGGCATAAATGGGCATTTCAAATAAAAAATAAATTTCGTTAATATCTCACATACATCTTCTTTTATTCAATTTTAATATCGACCCGTCCTTGTTGATTTATTTGAACATATAATACACAAAATAGTGGAAAGACAAAAAAAGTGTTGACCCGCCCACCTTGCTTCTATGGTGTTGTACAGACATGTGAGGCAGTACTACAATTGCTACATGAAAGAGTGTTCCGATCCTTCAATAACATATGTAATTACTCAAAAACTTAATCAAGATGTAATTGAAATTTATTAGCACGGTGTCGGCAGAAAGGTGGGTCATACAGAAGTCCGACAGCGAAGTTGCTTCGAACTATATTTAGGACCAATTTAATTAATTCTCTAATAAAACTACCCAAAACAAAAAATTGCGAAGATGAAGGCGATACCTACATCCAACTCGAGGTTGGAGAACTTTCATCTCCAAAAAAAGTGAGCCTACATCCGGTACATTGTCGGCTTCAACAAGTTGTGCAACATCGTCATCAGCAATCATCGATTCTTCTGCAAGAGCAAAAGAGCCAGCGACTGCTGGTGATGATATTGCATTATATTCTGATAAAATTGCCGTGGGTACAGACACACTACAGAAAAAAAAACTTTAGAAGAATGTGCCGTGGCTTATTTTGCTGGATATCTAGCAGTCATGCCTTACAAAACACGCATGTCATATTTGCTCAAAATTTTTTTTTAAGAATTTAGACCTTGATGATGAAAGGCAATTGTTGATTTCGAACAAATCCTATGATTGCTCCAAAAATATAAAATTGAAAATGCCAAGTGGCAAGTTGTTACGACTCGTGCATAAGGCTCTAAACTGCTATAGTGCGCATTTCGAAAATATTGTTCACTATAACAAACTCAAATCTAGCTTGTTTAATACGACACTGAACTTTTTGAGGTGTGAAGCTCCGGAATTACTGAATTTGAGTTATGAAGACCATTTATTCTTTATAATTGACCATATGATTTTAGTAAAGCTGCATTTATTGCAAAAACGAAAAAACATTATCTTGGAAGGAAAAACCTATCCAAAATTAAGGATCCTAAAGAATAAATAAATTAATCAAAAGTTGGTATTTTTATTTTGCATGTTCCCTTTATTTACGTACCTAACTGATCTATATTATATATATCTGTGTTTCAAGTCACATATGCCTAAGACGTTTGTCTGATGGTAAGCAGCGCGAATTCGCGCGGCCAAGCGGGCGGACGCTGTACTGAGATTATACAAGGCCGTAGTCACTGAAAAACGCTATTTATTTTATATCAGATATTAGCAGACTTGCTTGGCGGTGAAATTACTGGGAAAGGCACAGATATAATTATATTGGAGCTCTGTGGGCTGATGCTATTGTAGGTAGGTCTTGCTTCATCAGTGATGCCTTACTTCACAGATTCTGCCCCCTATTACAAGTCTAGCTTGGCTAAATGGGTTAAGTACCTATTCGATAATGGTAACTTACACGTGGCTATTTATGTACCTTTTAATTCGTTAATCAATGAAGATAATACAAGATAAAATATGTATTTGTTTTTTGCCAATGCTTTTTATATATTTTAAGCGCCATCTACCGATGTGAATATTAGTTACCTTATAAGTTAGATTTCAATCGACCGCATCGCCATCTATCAATAGCCGATGAAAGATGGCAAATTATCTCTAAAAACTAAACATAAGTAAAGTACGTTTTATAAACAATCTTATGTTTGTAAAACTTAATAGAAATACTTTGCGCTTGATTGCTACAGAAGTAAACCAATTTTATTAGTTAAGAGTGTTAAAAAAACCCAGGCTATTTGTCAGCGCCATCTTGAAATAAGACGAGATTTGAGCTGGACGATTTTTTGTTCAGGCCTGCTTGTCTTCTTGTATTTAGCGTCGTTGCTGATACTCATAGATTGCGCTGTTTAAAGTGTCCTGTCCACCATTAAATTTAAATCGAACACTTATACAGTGAAAGTTATAAGATAAAACAAACTAACGTAAAATAGTATATTAATAAACGGTGAATATCTAAGCCATTTAAGATTCGCTGATGACATCGTCGTATTTGCAGATTCACCTCAGAAACTAGAAAGCATTCTACAAAACCTATCAAAAGAAAGTAAAATGGTTGGACTGTCTCTTAACGCATCAAAAACTAAAATATTAACGAACGGAAAAGAAATAACAGTAACAGTAGATAACGATAAAATACAATATGTACAAGGATATATCTATCTAGGACAGTCAATAACTTTCGAAGATCACACCAAAAAAAAAATAGAAGAATTGGCATTGCATGGAAAAAGTAATGGGGGTTGAAAGAAATAATGAAGAATAAAGAAATTAATATTGCAATAAAAAGTAAGGTATACGATGTAGCAATACTACCTTGCTTAATTTATGGATGCCAGACGTGGGCCCTCAGGAAAAAAGTATGTGTGCTTGCTTTTTTTTTCGATTTCTGTTGGCCCTATAGTATAGTATGTATTAACACGTTCTACGCCATGTCGGACATGGTTGGTTGACACACGACTTATGTACGAAGCCAATTGAAAAACACCAAATCATCAAAAAATCTTAAATGTATTTTATTAGTTTAATGATTAGTTTTCATGTTGAAATATGAGTTTTATTTGACAAAGGCAACGTCTTTGAGCTTTTTGAAGAGTTATTGACTATCGCCCAACACTGTCCGACGCGGCCTCTGTGGAGAAAAAATCGAAAATGCGTTACATGCGGCCGCGCGGTCAGTACGTCGCCCACCCGCCCGCGCGCCCGCGATGCACTCCCGCGCTTTGGTTAGCGGTTCGCGATCCTGACAGTTGCTGCGACGTCGCGTCGTGTTACGCGCGTGCGGGTCGTGGTGATTAATTTTGTTCACAAAGTTCGCATTTAAAAATGGATTTCGATTTCGAAGACTTTGCGATAAGCCAAGAAGATCTAACTCAAATAGATAAAATAGAATTTAACCTCCTCAACCAAAGCTTCCATATAAGTTCCGATGAAGAAGACAATATTCAACCTTCACTGTCAAGAAAGCGACGGCTTCGAGTTATTTTATCAGAAAGCGAGACCACGGATACAGAAATTGATCGTGCCATTCAAGATTTAGCGGAGATTTCAACATCTTCTACATTGACGGATCCCAAAGGTAATCAACGCCAACTGATTGCTTTTACAGAGAACCCTGGCTTACCTTACCGTAAACGCATGCTTATGATTAACAAACCCCCAGCTGATTTTTACGAGCTTTTGGTGACGGATGATGTTTTTAAAAAGATTGTTGACAACACGAATGAGTTTGCAGTTTCTAAAATCGTTAATTCGCAAGAAGCTTCCAAGGGTGCACGCATTCGCAAATGGTCTCCTACTAACTTAACTGAAATTAAAAAATTCTTTGGCTTGGTTTTATTCATGGGTTTGGTAAAGCTACCAAAAATTTCTGATTATTGGTCAACAGATGACATCATAAGGCAGCATTTTCCGAGAAGCATTATGTCACGGAATAGATTTGAAATACTTCTCCAAATGTTTCATTTTTCTGATAGAGATGAACATAACAAAACTGACCGTTTACACCGAGTGAGGCATTTATTGGAGGTAATGAATGATAATTTCAAGGAAAACTATACTCCAGCCGAAGAATTGTGCATTGACGAAAGTGTCGTGCCATTTCGAGGAAGATTGGTATTTCGGCAATACAATAAGCAGAAGAGACATAAATATGGCGTTAAGTTATTTAAACTATGCACATTACCAGGCTACACCTATAAAATCAGCATTTATGCCGGTAAACAAAATGACGAAATTAACACTACGCCAACTAATGTAGTAATGTCACTGTGCAACGATTTGCTCGATAAAGGCCATACCCTCTTCACTGACAATTGGTACACAAGTGTCGAGTTAGCTCGAAAGCTTTTAGATAGACAGACGCACCTTGTTGGTACATTAAGGAAAAATAGGAGACACTTTCCTAAAGTAGTCGTCTCTACAAAGTTAAAAAGAGGACAATTTATAGCAAAAGAAAGCGCTGACGGAATTACTGTAATGAGATGGAAAGACAAGCGCGACGTTTTGGTTTTATCCACCAAACATTCCACACGATTTGTTAGAGTGACAAAACACAACAGAGTAATTTCAAAGCCTGAAATCATTGTAGATTACAATAAAGCCAAAGGCGCTGTTGATTTGTCGGACCAAATGGCAGCCTACCAGCCACCCCTCAGGAAAACCGTAAAGTGGTATAAAAAAGTAGCCATCGATCTGATCTTGAATGTTGCTCTGGTCAACGCTTTGTGTCTGTATAAAAATGTCACAAAAAAATATATTTCAGTAGTTGACTTCAGAAAAGAAGTCATGAAGCGATTATTTGCCCAAGATGATATTACTACTGAAGGATCATACGTGTCACGACGACCGAAGAGACAAAAGCACGAGCTGGCAAAGAAGGAAGGAAAATCCAAGGTAAACTGACGTCAGTGCCAGCAGTGCTACAAGAAAAATGTGACTAACCTAGGCCGTTTGGTGGCTCGAAACAAAACAAAAAAAGTCACCACTTATTGCAAAACTTGCCCAAATACACCTTTCCTTTGTCTGCCATGTTTTGTCCAATTGCATTAAATTGCTCGTATCTGTATCGTCTGTAATTTTTTGTAATAAACGTATACCTTTACTCAGGAAAAAAAACTTTTTTATTTGAGATCCCACACGCGCTATTTCTGTATAACAAGTGTAATTCCTCTAATAGCTAGTCTTAAAATGTAGGAATTCTGCTTTAATTCACCATTCTATGTAAAAGTAGGTAATGTGCGAAAAGAACTCATTTTTCCTTAGACTTGTGATAGTTTACAAAAAAAACAAGTTAAATAGTATATACCTCAGGGCCGCGCGGGTCTCTGTTCACACGAATTAGTACGATTATTCTATTCGTTGGCTCGCCACAGAGGTTTAAAAACACGTCTGACCCGCGGTCACCTTTGGGCGACGCGGCTTGAACGGCAAAGTTACTTGTCACCCAACAGTGGTCGACAAGGCCTGAATGAAAAATCGTGATTTTTTATAGGCAGAGAACGTGTTAATTAATATGGACGCCATGGTAGCCTAATCGGGAAACCACTTGATTTGTAATCGTGAGGTTGCAGGTTCAAACCCAGGCCCGTAACTTAGTTGGCAAACATGATAGTGTTGAACATAGATGTAAGTCCTATACCTGAGTGTTTTAAATGTACTCAACTTTAACAATGTAATAATAAATAGTTCTATGTAGTATAATTAAACACCTACTTAAAGTTATCTGATAATCACAGTACCTACAACTTTAACTTAGAATCTAGATGGTGCTTTTTAGAATGCCCTCTCCACCAGTAAATTTAAAAGTGAAAAAAAAACGAAGTTCTCACCCCCCTGCCCTGGATTGCGCTTAGTAAGTGACTATCATTCATTATCTTTACTACCTACCCACAGTACCTACAAGCTTTACTTAGAATCTAGATGGTGCTGTGTAAAATGTTATGTCCACCAATTTATATAGAATACATAACTAAGTGAAAATTATTAGAAAAAAAAACTAACTAACGTACAATAACAATTTCAGATAAAAAAATATTCAGGAAAGACCGCCGCTGCCACAATCGCCAGCGCCGCTGATACTCCCTGCGTTGCATTTGGTAAGTTTTAATTGTAACTATCATTTGGAATAAACCATAAAGACAATTTGTTGATTTGACTTGTAAATTGTATTTATTAATAAATGATCTGTATCTGTATCCGTATCTGTTGTCACGAGTATTTTTATTTTAGGTAATACGCACTAGGGCGACGCTAAATTTAAAGGTAAAGGTAGGCAGTGCACAGCCATGGCATCGATGTCCCTGATCGTTTCCTCAATAGAAAAACAAAGGTCCACCATCTCTCAGCACAATTTTGATTTTGTTATGCAAGCTGGTGATGGCCTTTACATGCTGTTAGAACCGCGTTTGCCATGACATGTAGTATCTAGATTTTTGACTTACGATAATTTAACCCAATGAAATAACTGTGGGACAAAAAAAGGTTAACTTCGAGCGTGGCTGGGTATGTAATGGAAACTAACCAATAAATAATTCAGAAGAAGAAATCCAGAAGGCAACGAAACAATAAGAATCCGATTTAAAAATAGATGTTTTAAAATCAGATTGGGATAATGACAAAGATGGTGCTGTATTTATTGGCGAGGGCTATACAGTATCTTTCTGGCGTTATACTTACACCTATGCAACAGACGACTGTTCGTCGAAACACGACACATACGCGTAAAGTTACAAAATATTACCTCTTTAATAGCCATGCAGTTGATAATAATAATAAAACCAGTGAAACTGGTGTCGCGAGGGTTTATGAATTCGATGATTTAAATTCCTTAGCGAATTCGCTAATCTCATACCAACTGCGATACGGTGAGGAATTGGAAATTGGTAAAATTAGAGTAGTGAGTGTCAATGAAATTACCCGTCCGTCGATTACTGTCACACCGCCCAGTCAAGATCGCACTCAGGCCAGTAGAAACTCGGTATCTGGTGGTAAGGTAGGAAGTGGTGTCCGATCGTAGCGAATATAGTCAAAGTTCGGTGACTATTTACGAAATATTACGGTCACCCGCTGTCTTGACAGACCTGCTGATAAGGGACAAGGCATCCTCCGACATTCCAACAAAATCAAATGTGAGTCAAGACAGTAACGTGTCTGTCTCCGTTCTGTACTCAGTACCGTCGTATGCAGAGGAAGTAAAAAAAATCTAACAAAAACAATTACCACTCAGGGCAGCAAAAGCTCGGTATCTGGAGATAAGGTAGGAAGTGCAGTGTCCGATCGTAGCGACTATAGTCAAAGTTCGGTGAATACTTTCGAAATATTACGGTCATCCGCTGTCTTGACAGACCTGATGATAAGGGACAAGGCATCCTCCGACATTCCAATACAATCAAATGTGAGTCAAGACAGTAGTAACGTGTCTGTCTCCGTTTTGACCTCAGTACTATCGTATGCAGAGGTAGTAAAAAAATCTAACAAAAACAATTACAATATACATAATTACAATATCGTTTGCTTGGGGTATCTAGTACTTTCGAGTGGGAAGAAGGTTTTGAGACGTTCCTGGGCGTTCCTGAAGAGTTTTCTGGTCCTGTCCCGGGGCCGATCAAAGAATACGTTACGCCTTATGATGTTTTTACTGATATCTGGAGTAATGACATCATACAGCATATCGTCTAAGAAACTAACAGGTACGCGGAACAAACCATCGGCATGCTGAAGGACAACGAGGCGCCGAAGCCATTCTCTCGTCTTCATAGGTGGACTAACACTAATGCAGCCGAGCTGATGAGTCTTATTGCTGTTTTCATGTTCATGGGCATTGATCAGCTTGCATCACAGGACGAGTATTGGAAGGCAGGCAGTTTTATAGCGATGCCCAAATTCAAGGAACTGATGTCTTACGACCGCTACATCAACTTGCTATGCAAGTTTCTGCATTTAGTTGACAATTCTAATATGAGTCAGGATCTTCTGCAAAATGACGGAACTGTGCTGTCAAAGAGACTAGCGAAATTGAAACCGGTGATCTCGCATCTCAACAAAAAATTCACCTCCCTCTATAGAATTTTTCAGACAGTTAAGCAAAGTAGAATCCCCGGAAGCTTTCATACAATTTGAGAAAAATTCTCGCACCACTCACGGTAATATTTTGGGCGATCACCCCGTGGGTGGAGAAATTTCTGCCATAATTAACACAACTAGCGTACAGTACGTCCCGCGTTCCATAGCTTTATGGAAAATCGGTGATCGGAAACCGCATACTGTCGACATCTGTCGTCATACAATGCATCCTTTGTATGAAAGTCTTCAATACCCGCTTTTATATCTTGAGGGCGATCCGGGTTGGTACCCCGGGAAACTTGACAATAATGGCAAAAAATTAACTCAAGCAAAATATGTGAGATGTATTTTGCTTTCAGATGACAGATTTAGTGCTTTTGGACGTTTGTCAGAGGAGTGGTTAGTGGACAATTATTGTGTATGTGTACGTTCCTCAATAGTTGAGGAACGTCTGCGATATTTGACACAAATGCAAACTCGAGACAGAAGCAACGCTATTAGAGCGCACCACTCCAAGAATTGTTAAATGATGAAACCATCGCTGCAGAGGGTTTTGTACCGGGGCGTATTTACTTACCGAACACTTTCACCGGTGGTCCGCGTTACATGCGTTCCAAGATTGTATGGCATTTGTGAATAGGTTGGGACCACCTTCTTATTTCATTACGTTCACTTGCAATCCGAAATGGCCCGAAATAAAGAATACAATGCCTAAGGATCGACGCGGCCATCCCTTAATTTGCGCACGAGTTTTCGAGTTACGTTTGGCTGCTCTACTTCGTGACCTGCGTTCCGGGCTTTCGTTCGGTAAAGTCGAATATATGACACAAGTGATAGAATTTCAAAAAAGGGGATTGCCGCACGCACAAATATGCTTCAGAGTTGCAGGGGGAGGTCCTGTTGAAAATGTGGATATAGATAAAGTGTGTCACGCCGACATACCCGGCCCATCGGTAGCTGGAGGTAAATTACGTAAAGCAGTTATCGAACACATGATTCACGGACCGTGCGGTCCTGAAAGGGATAACTTGCCATGTTACGACAAAGAAACAGGGAGATGTAGCAAACGTTTTCCGAAACCTGATACTGATTTCACTTTCACTGATGAAAAAGCTTTCACTCATTTGCGCCGCAACAGCAAAAACGAAGCAGTGATGCAATACCGTAAAAGCGATATCAAAATAAACGATTTGTGGGTCGTTCCATACAATGCGGCTCTTTTGTTATGTTAAAATATAATGCACATATAAATGTTGAAATTTCATCGCAGCGGAACGTCATAAAATATTTGTTTAAATACATAACCAAGGGTCCCGATGAGGCGCGTTTTGACGTTGTAGTTCCCGAAGAACAAAATGAAATAGAAGATTATGTGACCAAAAGATATCTCAGATCAACCAAGGCGGCTTCTTGGAGGGTTCTTGAATTTGATGTCACCGCTCGTGAAGCCAATGTAAAACAGTTGTCGGTTCATCTTAAAGACCGACAGACTGTTTACTTTAGACCCGATAACTCGCGGTGGCTCGGATTTAATTACATATTTTAAACGGCCACGTGGTGAGGAATTTGACCATTTAAAATATGTAGATTTTTACGAAAAATTCATAGTACACACAAAACGACCAAAGACTAAAAAAGTCCAAATTTATGAAACGGAAAATGGTAAATTTGTTACGCCTCGACAGAGAGGTGAAATGGTCGCGCGTCTGTTTTGGGTCGCACCTAAGGCGACGTCCTGCGTGAGCGATCTAGACGCGAACGCTAAGCGGCGCGGCGCGGCGCGAAAACAACAACCATTCGAAACCTATTGAAGTGGCCTACGTGACCAAACGCACGTGGGGTGCTGTGCGGAGCGGCGCGAAATGAAGCGAACGCGATCAGTTGGCTTGATATTTTCGCGCGAAGTGGACGCGTCGGCCATATTTTTTTCAAGCAAAAATTGTAATGTCGGAAGTAGAACTTCTTATTAATGCTATCCAAGAACATCCTACATTATGGGACAAAAGGAATAAAAGTTATCACAACCGGTTATTATCGCACCGCGAATGGGAGGCTGTGGCTAAAATAATTGGGACTACAAGTAAGTACAACATATTTCTTTATTATAATTACATTCTTGGCAAAGGATGTTGCTCAAAATACAGTTTAAAGTTTTCTCTTGCCTGTGCGGCTGCTCGTGATGTAGCATTGTATCTTCTTTGAGAATTATGTCTTTGTGTTAGTGACATATGTTGATATGTTTTTCGGAAAGACATTAAGTCATTCTCATTTATTGATTCAAGATCCCTTATAATATTGTGTAGTAAACATATGGCTTTGACGATATGAACTGCATTTGTAACATTCGTTTCGATAGATTTGTGTAGAATTCTGAATTTAGAAGTTATTGAACCAAAAGAACATTCCACCACCATTCTGGCTCGAGATAAGCGATAATTATAATTATCTTTGGCGTCCCCTTTAACCGTTGACTTTTCTGGAAAAGGTCGCAATAGGTATTTCTTTAGAGGAAACGCCGCATCTCCAAGGAGCACATACGGAGCTATGATATTAGAGCCCGGTAATACTTGTTCTTTAGGTATTTTTAGTCTTCCTTGTTCTATTGCTCTTCGAAAGGGGCATTCCTCAAAAACACCGACATCGTTGTCTTTTCCATAGGAACCCACATTTATCATTACAAACTTATAATTTTGCAAACCACATTACGTATGTCTCAAAGAAAGTCTGAAAGCTGATATACATAATGAAGACTTTAAGAGCATCAGCGAAGGAGGAAGTAAGAATTCTGGTCTACAAATCTTTGTGTCAGACACACCTCCAATATTGCATAAGCTCGTCGGGAGGATCAGTTAGGACTTACATGATAGAGGTAGAACGAGCACAAAGAGCGATATTAAAAGTTATGTTGGGTAAGCCTCGTCGGTACCCCACTGACAAGCTGTACGAAGAGGCTCAGGTTCTGAGGGTTCGTCAACTGTTTGTCATGAGGGCTATTGCCAAATGCCACCAATTATCCATAAACTTGAAACAGGGCAGACAAAATCGGTCACGTGATGTGCCAACCCCTAGAGTGAACACGGCATTTGCAGCGCGACTACCGAAATACGAAACCACACTTTCGCCGAATCTAAGAGTAAAATACTAAGATGGCTTCTTACGCTGTCTTGCGAGCAAACGGAAAGAATTGTGGTGCACACTGAAATGAAGCGAAAGGAAGTTTTTGCTCCCAAATCCGGGAGTCTCCTGAATATATCCTAGGTACTTCTGTGACCAAGCTCGTGGTAATATTTATTCTGTGCTCGTGGCCCACTTGAATGCCCGTCTCATCCCGGTCGAAAGCAAAACAAACAAACCCCCTCCCACCTCACACACACATTCCCCTACACACACATAAACCCACACACTCTCATAACCATACTCCCTCGCACCCTGCGAACCCGGACCCACTGCATCATATCAATAGTTTGATTTATATAAATCATTTTAATATTTATTAATATAATTCCAATGTATTTAAGCTGCAAATGAATTTTTAATCTAAATCTAAATAAACACTCAAGGCCCCTCGGTAATTTATATATTTTGATAATCATCACCATTTTATTGAATTAATTTAATTTTGATATAATTTAATTTCATTTCATTATTTTTTAATTTGCATGCATTTTCTCAACATTTGTAACAATGAATATTGCAAAAATATTTGTCAGTCAGTAGTGAGGTAAAGGTACGTAAATGTGTAACTTTCTCAGCGCTGATAATGTGTAATTTCACCTGTCAAATCTCTGGGTGCCCAAGATACAGGCTTGCCTAGTTTGGGGCCCACCGCGATATCGCAGGATCGCCTCCACCTTCCCTCAGATAACACTGGCCATTGCAAAGCAGCATGAAATTGAAGGAAAAGCTTCTTTGATGGCAACTCAAGAGTGCTTCAAGCTGGCCAACAGTGGTGTCAGTGTGAAGATTCCCCACGTCCTGCAGCACGGCATGATTGCATCTCTACTGAGCCGCTCATCACCTGGTGATGAAACCTCCATTAGGGACTTCTGCTACATGTTCAATCTGGAACAGTCCATGACACTGCAGCCCCCTAATGTGAAGAAGATGATGATTCAAGAACCCATCACCACACACATTGAGTCCAGCATCAAATTCGTGCAGGCTGCTATAAATGGACCCATGAATAGTGATGAAGTCAGGAGAAGCTTGAGACAGGGCCTTCTTGATGGACCTGACAAGGAGCTGATAAAGAAATGGATCACTGCTGGGTCAACCGCCTGGATCAGAGCTCAAACATCCCCAAATTATGCCATGCTGATTTCTGGTTTAAATGACCAAGTGCAGAGGCTGACACCTGTGGCTTCTTTTCAGCAAGAGTCAGAGTGATCAGACCTTCTGGAAGTCTGATCCAGCCGCATATTGCTGAGCGCCTAGGATTGATAGGAGTCTGGTTTGTAATTCAAATCTCTGTGGCGGTGGTAATTAACTTAATGTCTTAGTTTTTTGTGTGTATCTTATTTCTTTAATTTAATTTTATACATTTTCTTGTGTGTGTTAGGTTAATCATGTGGAGAGGTTTAGGTTAATTTTGCATGTTAAAATAGTTTTAGCTCTAGCTAGGTTAAGTTAGGTTAAGGCTTTTAAAATTGTAATGGACAATGCATCATACCATTCTGTCATAATAAATAAAGCGCCCACATCTCAAAATCGAAAATTAGAGATACAGAATTGGCTTACATTGAATGGTATTTCATTTGAAACATACAATTCAAAAGCAGAGTTGCTCTGCTTAGTAAAACAGAACACACCAGAACCTATTTATGAAGCTGATGAACTTTTAAGCCAAAACGGACATGAAGTGCTAAGACTTCCTCCATATCATTGTGACTTAAATGCTATAGAACTCATATGGAGTCTAGCAAAAAGAAATGTGGGAAGCAAAAATGTAAGCCGAACTCCAAAAGAGTTCGAGGATCTCATAAAACAATCTTTTGAGTGTATTACAGCAGGTGATTGGAAAAAAATGACAGACCATGTCATTCATGTGGAAGACAAGTACAAAAGAAGAGACCATATAACTGAAAATAATTTAGAAAGCTTCATCATCCATTTAAGAGACAGCAGCGACTCCAGTGATTCTGACGATTCACTCCATGTTGAATTTTTAGATTCAGATTTTGATTATAGTGATTAAAAAACAGTATAAAAATATATGGTGTTTTCTTTGTTACATACTCACATAGATTTACAAATATTTAAACTCATGATAAAATTGATACTCATGATAGTGTTTGATAGCCTGTTTGTTCCTTTAATACGCCACAATGGAGTGACGTATCCGTGTGATGTTTGGTATGGAGTTAATAAAGAGTTAACAAGTGATATAAGCTACTTTTAATCTCGTCATAACGCGGACAAAATTGCAAGCATCCACTAGTAAAATAAAAATTAATGTCAAAGTATCAAAGTGAGTTGTTCCAACTTTCCTTTTTACTTTAGGGCTGCCATGCTGATATTTTTTAAATTTGCCGCGCTTTTTCAGTATCAACTTTCATTAGCCAGACTCTACCTACAATGATTCCAAAAAAATGAGTTATTATTTATTTGCCATTGAAAATTGCTTCTACCGGTTAAAGGGTTAAAATAAATATACATGCTGGTAAACAAAACGAAGAAGTGAATGTCACGCCTCAAAGAGTTGTAATGAACCTTTGCCAGGACTTACTTAATAAAGGATATTCGTTACACACAGATAACTGGTACACAAGTCTGCCCTCATAACTCAAACTGCAGTAATCGTCATTTTTGGGATATTGACTTTTTTCAAGAAATGGGGCCTCAAGGGGTTTATTTACATGAAAAAATATTAATATCTTAAAAAAAGTCTCTACAAGTATGTTTTTTAGGTAACGTTTTGCGCAGTACTTACATGAAAACTATATCAATGATAAGAAAAAGCACAGTATTAAACACATGCTAAAGAAGAATGCAGTACTTGTTAGAATTTCCTAAAACAAAGTGCAGTAATAGCCATTACTGTATTCTTTATTCAAGTATCTATAGACCAGTTACTAAGTCAAAACGCAGTACTCCACATTACTGCATTTGTGCTTAGTAAAAGTGTGCGAGATCGTAACCGTACAATACAGTGCCGCGTTTTGTTGAAGCAAATCAGTGCGTCGTCGTCTTTCGGCGAAGTGAGACGTGCGGCACGTGTACCGCTCCGGCGCGCTGTTGTTTTTTAATAAAACGGAATTTGGGTGAGTTGCTATAATTTTACTATAGTCTACTATTTAGTTATTATATATTTATGGCTTTAAGAAACAAAGAGTTATCCCCTGACGTGACAGTCAGATTTTAGTTTTTTATAACCTTAAAATACTAAAAGAATATTCTTGTTATCTAACTAAGAGTGCATATTCTGTAGGTTTTCATCAACTTTGATTGTTTACTTGTATACCTAAGGGATACCTAAAATTATTGCTATCTGATTGAAATGTAATTACATCGTCGTTGATGAACTTAACATTTTTAACTGATAAATAGGTTTAGGTATCTATAATAAACCGATTATATTGGTAGTTTATAGTACATTTAAAGTATTATATAGTATGTGCGTATATGAAATACAAGCGGCACCTGCGGTTTTACCCGCGTTAAACCGAAATAAATATAGCTTATGTACTAATCCATAGTCCAGTCTACCTCCACACCAAATTAGATCAGCCGTTTTTGAGATCGGCGTGCAAAAAATATACGATTAGTTACAGATTTTTTATAGTAGAAAAGTAAAGATGATATTTTATGATATTTCCTTCAATGTGGATTTATTATGTTTTCAGAATATTCTCTTCATAATGTCTGCCAAAAATTCCCGCGGAAGAAGCATGTTAGACATGGTGCTTGGTAAAACTGATCGTGAAACAGAACCACAACCATCTACTTCTACAGAATTCAATTCAAACCAGAAAGATGAATCATTTAGTATGTTATGTGATGAACCGTTCCCAAGTTCTTTGATGGATATATCATTAACAGATATAACATTCGAAACAGGAGAACCCAGCGAAATTATTCCTATTGCATCAAGTTCAATGATTTTGACAAGCGAAGCGGCCCAAGATGACAATTTGAATCATGATACACATACAACTGAATCCAATCATATTTTAAATATAGAGTCTGAAAATAATATAGTACAAGCTAGTTTGCAGGAAAAAACGAAATCAGGCAACCCAAGGAAGAGACGGAAACTTGAAGAATCGTTAGAAACAAGACTAACAGACAAGAAAAAGAGAAAGTTAGATAAAATGGCGGTGAAACCTGGATGCAACGAAACCTGTACAAAGAAATGCATGTCTTATTTTACGGAATTAGAACGCATACACATAAATGACACATTTTGGAAATTTGATTATGAAGCACAAGGTCTATATGTAAAGTCGTTGGTTACTGAAAAAGAAGTACAAAGACGTATCAAAGACAGCCAGATGATGCGGAAGAGCACATATAAGTATTTTTTTGACACAGACAATACAAAGAAAGAGGTTTGTAAAACTTTCTTTCTCACGACTCTGGGATACCACAAAAATAATGATAGACGTGTGCTTGACATTTTGAAAAAGCTTCCTGAAGCTCAAAAGGATCTACGCGGAAAACATAATAATTCCAAACACTTGGACAGAGAAACGATCAAACAGCATATCGAGAGTTTTAAACCAGCCATCGCACATTACAGACGTACACACGCTCCATGTAGAAGATACCTTCCGAGTGATTTGAATACAACCATGATGCATGCTGATTTTATAGGAAAGAATCCAAATTTTAAGGTATCATATGATCTCTACAGAAAATTCTTAAAAAAAGATATGAATATATCTTTTGCCCAGTTAGGTAACGAAGAGTGTGAACAATGTGAAACATTCAAACTACATAAAATTGTATGCAAAGATGCCGAACATTGTACCGAATGTGCTACATACCAGATCCAACGTGAAAAATTTGAAAAAGCACGTACTCATTACCAACAAGATGTAACGCAATCTGGGAATAAGTCAGAATCTTCAAATTGTTACTACTCTGCTGATTTGCAAAAGGCCATCATGTTACCCAGACTAGATATGTTTAAAATTGTAATGTTCTGCCCAAGAATCATAGCGTTTAATGAAAGTTTTGTGCCTTTGGGCTCTAGTAGGTAGGGCGGGGCTAGTTGAGCATAGGGGCAAGTTGGGCAATCAAAATATCTCGCAAACTATTCACCTTACGCATAGACATCTTATGGCGGAAAGAACGAGTCGCGGGAGGGGTAATCAGCACGCGATCGCTAGTAGCGGCTGAACGAGCGAGTGAAGCGCTCGTGCGTTTTGTTTTTTTTGTGACCAAAAAGTAAAAACGTCGTTTATCGCAAGTTTTCGTCTGTATTAGTCAATTGTCATTTGTTTCCAATCAGGTAAGTGTTAATCTTTCTGAGAATTATTATACTTTTGATATGTGGAGTTGTTCTGAGTATAATTCTTAAGACTTTTTTATAACCTCGCTTTTGTTTCAAAATTCCGGGTTGGGGTTAGTTGAGCTATAGTTGCTGAACTTACCCCACGACTCAAACAACTAAAGTAATGAATGTTTTATGTTTATTAGGATGCGGACTTACAAGAGGAAGACTACAAGATGTTCTTACACTACTGAAGATTTAAAAAATGCAGCAAAGGCTGTCAACGATGAAGAAAAAAGTGTTAATGCCGCTGCTAAAGAATTCGGTATCAAACGGATGACTTTAACAAGATTTTTGAAAAAATTAAATGAAGGTGGTGATTCATCCATGGGCTATGCAACACCGAGGCAAGTATTTTCTCCTACACAGGAAGACAGTCTGAAAAAATACTTGCTACAAATGGCATCAATCTTCTATGGATATTCTCCAAAAGACGTCCGTCGCCTTGCCTATGAATGTGCTGCTAAATTTGGCATTGAAATTCCACCCAGCTGGACTGCAAATAAGATGGCCGGAAAAGAATGGCTTACGATGTTTTTAAAACGAAATGCCGAGCTATCCATCCGAAAACCAGAACCCACTAGCCTTGGTAGGGCAACATCATTTAATGCGCAGAATGTTAAAGTTTTTTTTGAGAAATTAGCTGATGTAATGGATAGATATAGATTTACTGCAGCAGACATTTGGAATGTAGATGAGACAGGAGTATCCACTGTGCTGAAGCCAAATAAAATTGTAGCTGCCAAAGGTAAGCGGAACGTCGGCGCAATGACTTCTGGGGAACGAGGAACTAACGTTACAGTAGTAACTGCTGTATCTGCTCTTGGAAATGCTGTACCTCCTATGTTTGTATTTCCGAGGAAACAGTTTAAGACACACTTTCTTAACGGTGGTCCCCCTGAATGTATAGGAGCAGGAAATGCCAGTGGATGGGTTACAGACGAAGAATTCCATCAGTTTATGCAACATCTTATAAAATATGTGAAACCATCCATTGAGCACCCTGTTTTATTAGTGCTGGATAATCACTCCTCTCACTTGAACGTGAAGACACTAACTTTGGCCAAAGAAAACGGAGTTGTAATGTTGTCCTTTCCACCGCATTGTAGCCACAAATTACAACCGTTGGATGTGTCAGTCTTTGGACCGTTCAAAAAGTATTGCGCTGCTGCTCAAGATGCATGGCTACGTAACAACCCGGGGAAAACCCTTACTATCTATGATATACCCAAAATAGTCGCTGATTCGTTGCCGTTTGCTCAGACAAGTATAAATATTGTTAACGGTTTCCGAAAGACAGGCATCTTCCCATATAATGAAAACATTTTTGGCGAGGATGAGTTTTCACCATCATTTGTAACCGATCGTCCTGAAGCAGAAACAACTATCGAGCCAGAAAAAGATCCAGAGCAAGCTGTGATGTCCAGCACTGAATGTAATCCCACTCCTTCTGCCTCCACCAGCCAAGCTGAACCCGAACCTGGTCCGAGCAACAGGGAAAAAGAGACGTTCGATCTAAAACAAGCATTTTCCCCGGAAATTGTACGACCATACCCAAAGGCTGGCCCTAGAAAAGCAGCTAAAACTAACAGAAGAAAGAGAAAAGCTGCAATACTAACAGACACTCCCGAAAAAAACGCTTTAGAAGAACAGCAAAATAAAACCACAAAGAAAGTTAAGAAGCCAAAGAAGAACATGGATAAGAAAAGGAAGAAGGGTGTCTGTAAAAAAATACTCCAGTCAAGTGAGGAAAGTGATGACGATGATTATTCCTGTCTGATTTGTTGCGAAGGCTATGCTGAAAGTTTACCAGGAGAAAATTGGATCCAGTGTCAAGCTTGCAGGGAATGGGCACATACAAATTGTGTTCCAGGTGCTGGTCTTACTTTCGTTTGTGTCAATTGCAACAGTGACAACGACGATTAAGTTGTTAAGATCTTATTAATATATTTTTTTAAGATATTCAAGACTGAATTTAATCCTGAAGTTAGTCTTAAGATACGTTGCTGTTTTTTTTATTATATTTTCAGTTAATTATCCAAAGAAAATTACTTTAAGTTTAGTTGTTCTGTCACTAAGACTATATAAACTTACTTTCATTTTTGTCAATTGCAGCAGTGACAATGATCATTAAGTTCCAAAGATCTAATTAATATTTTTTAAAGATATAAACTATAAGAATAATAATATAAACATGTTAGTCTGATTTTAAATAGAAAGACTGAATCTAATGCTGAAGTTAATCTTAAGATACGTTAATGTTTTGTTGAATCTAGTTTTGTTTAATTGTTCAAAATTACTTTAAGTGTTGTTGTTCTGTCACTAAAAGACGATAAATAAAGAGCTGATTGTCAAACACATATTTTACTTCATCTCTAGTCAACATTGAACCCATGTTTTGGTTAGACATTCTTAGTGCTCAATTTGCCCCATACCCTTGCTCAACTTACCTCACCAGTGGGGTACATTGAGCATACTTGACTTCCTGCATATCAATGGCTGTAGCTCTTAAATTCGACATCTTACAAAATAATTACTATGGACACTTTTGATAAGGGATAAATTACGAATCCATCAAGCCGCTTAAGAACTCATTGAGACTTATCATTGAGGAGCTATATCCGTTCAAGTGAAAAATTGCTCAACTAGCCCCGCCCTACAAAGAAAAACCATTTGCAGCTATATGGCATGAAGCTATATCTGGCAGGAAACAGGAAGACATAATTAGCACATACAGATCTTTTTTGGAAAGCAAACGTGATTGTGAAGAAATCGTTATTTGGACCGACAACTGCACTAGTCAAAGAAAAAATTTTTCATTTTTTTCATATTTTGCATTTTTCACCTTTCTGGTGCAGATTGTAAACAGCCAGTTTATTAAAGCCACAAAAATATCTATAAAATACTCTGAACCTGGGCATACCTTCATGTCCGCTGATAATTTTCACCATCAAGTGGAAAACCAGCTGCAAAAAGCCAAGAAAGTATATGACTTTTCAGATTTTATAGATTGTGTACAACTAGCAAACTCAGGAAAAGTTATTGTTAAACCGATGGAAGTTAACAATTTCTATAAATACAAAGATCATTCTTCCCAGTATAAACTCGAAAAATGTGAAGAGAGAACATATCTCAAAGATATTGTTTGTGTCGAAGTACAGAGAAAGAGCATGAATCTTTTTGTTAAGAGAGACCACAATCACAGCAACATGACAGAAATAGATTTTTTTAAAACAAAACTGATTAAACAAAATAATATACCTGAACCAGAGACAAACCAGAAGGCACGCGGAATAACTCAAGAAAGAAAAGCTGGCATACTAAAAAAACTAGGTGACCTAATACCTCAGAACAGACTGATATTTTGGGAAAATCTTCCTGTAAACGAGGAGTCTGTAGATCTCACCGAGACTAGAGAGCCTCAAGAATAAGACTGTGTATATGTACTATTTTTAGAAGACTTATTATTTTTAAAAGGAGTTTTTTTAGTTTTTTTTATGGGTATTGAATGCCTAAATTTAATTTTAATATTTGGATTGAGATATTTTTTACAATGAACGGTAATTTAACTACCTGGTCATCTGAAAAGACACTGTGGCCCAAGGTGAAGGGGGATGACTGAATTGGAATGGTACTTGATCTCAAACGAGGCTGCCAGAACACACCTTAAGGTGCTTGGCAGAGTAGGTAGATTTATAATTTTTTTAAAGAAGTATTTTTTAATTTGTATCTTTAATTTTCTTATGGGTATTGAATGCCTACATTTTATTTTAATATTTGGATCAAGGGTTTTATTTTTAGACTGAACAGTCAGACACTGGCTGCAGCCCGAGGCAGGCGGCTATGACTTCATGTAATAATGTGCCTTAATCTGTGATAATTAAATACCTAATAGAACAGTTTCAATAAGTAAGACAACCTCTAGTCTATTTCTAGATACACATCTATAAATACTGTTAATTATAAGATTATTAGTGAAGTAATTATAGACGTAATGTGTAATTTGATTTTAAGAATAGAAACCTTACTATTATTTTTAGTAATATGTGTATCTGATATCCTATGTTTAAATACGTTGTATACGAGTATGTTGGTTTAATAAAACTGATTATTCTTTAACAAATTGTTTAATTTTGATATCCCGTTTATGGTTTAAGCCGTAGAGCAACTTAAAAATCTATATTAAATACACTGCAGTAGCCAGCTTCGGCCATTAAAAATACTAAACAATAACGCAGTAATCATCGCGCGCTAGACCATAATGCAGTAATGAGCGCAAGTACTGCATTTTGACTTAGTATCCAGAGATTTTTACAAGACATGGTACTAAAACTAAACGCAATAATACGCATTATTAATGGATATACTAATTTACGCAATAAAAGATAATTATTTTTGAAAAGCTTGTTTTTTTTTCCTATTTTAACGACATATTTGAAAAACTACAAAATACATACATCTTCCTCAAATATGTCAAAATGTCTTTCGCGCGTTTATCTCGAAACCGCCATTTTGCAATTACTGCATTCTTAGTTATCAGGGCAGAAGTGTACCCTTAGCCAGAGAGCTCCTGGAAAATAAAACACATCTAATTGGAACTTTACGAAAAAATAGGAAGCATTTTCCTAAGGTTGTCGTTTCTACGAAGCTGAAAAAAGGCCAGTTTATAGCGAAAGAAAGTGAGGATGGGATAACTACTTTACGATGGAAAGATAAACGAGATGTGCTGGTACTTTCCACAAAACATTCAAGACGTTTTGTTCCCGTTACCAAAAATAATAAAACCGCGACGAAACCGGCTATTGTTGTAGATTATAACAAGGCAAAAGGAGCAGTGGATTTAGCTGATCAAATGGCAGCATATCAAACTCCATTAAGAAAGTCCCTAAAATGGTATAAAAACTGGCATTTGATCTTATTTTGAATGTCGCAATGGTATACGCTTTAATTTTGTATAAAAGCGCCACAAATAAGTCCATACCTATAGTAGATTTTAGAAAAGAAATACTAAAGAGTTTTATGTCAAAACCTTCTATATACCCAGAGCACCTTCGGGCCGAACGAGAAGAAGAAAGCACGTTCTTGAGAAAAAGCAGGACCTTCTTCGAAGGTGCATCGGACTTGTGTAGAATGTTACAAGAAAAATGTGTCTACATTTGGGCGTGTAATAGCCAGAAACAAGACCAAAAAGTACCTACTTTCTGTAATGCTTGCCCAGAGCAGACAAACCAACCTTTTAACGTTTTGCCAACGTTCATACATAATTTTATAAGTATTTTTCATTACTATACCTTTTTAATAGGTCTTTACCTATGAAATTGCCGTTCTTCAGTACTGGTCATTTCAAATAGAAAAAAAGTTTGGAATGGCTTTGCATTCTGAATTCAAATTAATTTTGTCTTAAAAACATGACATTCTTTTTACAAACTCAGTCTTTTGTTTACTGATTAGCGTTGTATTTTCATTACATTTGAACATTTTCCGTCATTATGGACACTTAAAAAATTCGTGTAATTATGGAATATGAGTTCCGTTGTGGCACCAACGCGACACAAACGGCACGTAACATCAAAAACGTTTACGGAGAGAACTGTACAAACGCACAACCCGTTATTGGTTTTCCCGGTTCCGTTCTGGAAATTTTGACTTGAAAAATGAAGCTCGAGGTCGTCCGGAGACTTTGGTCAACAATGATGAATTAAAGGCGATTGTGGAAGCTGACGAAACTCAATCTACAGCTGAGCTAGCAGCAGCTTTTGATTTTAGCATCAAAATAATTTTGATCCATTTGCGACAAATAGGCAAGGTAAAAAAACTTGATAGATGGGTGCCCCACGAACTTAACGATCGCCAGCGCAACGTACGCGTCGAGACCTGCCTCGCGCTGCTCAATAGGCAAAGAAATGAAGGAATTTTGAACCGAATTGTTACGTGCGATGAAAAATGGATTCTGTTCGACAATCGAAAGCGCTCAGCAAGTTGGTTAAATCCTGGTTCAGCACCAAAGCAATGCCCTTAACCAAAAATGACCCCTAAAAAGGTGATGGTCACTGTTTGGTGGTCTAGTGTGGGTGTGATTCATCACAGCTTTTTACAAAACGGCATGAGCATTACTGCAGATGTGTACTGTGAAGAACTGGAGACAATGATGGAGAAGCTTGCACATCGGCAACCAGCTTTGGTCAATCAGTCGTCCCCACTGCTCCTTCAGAACGCGCGACCCCATACTGCACAACAGACAGTCTCCAAGCTGCAAGAGCTGGGGTTGGAAGCTCTCCCTCATCCGCCATACTCACCAGACCTTGCACCTACCGACTATTACTTTTTCCAAAATTTTGACAACTTTTTAGTAGGTAAAAAATTCAATTCCCGAGTGGCAGTACAAAATGCCTTTGAAGAGTTTGGTGCCTCCCGTCCAGCTGATTTTTACAAGAAGGGTATCAATAAACTGCCAATTCGTGGGCAAAGATGCGTCGATTGCATGGGTGATTACTTTGAATAACAGAAATAAAAAAGCTTAAAAAATAAGTACTTTCACTTATTCCATACAAAACGGCAATTTCATAGGTAAAGACCTAATATATGGCTATTTGGTATCGTTGTTATCTACCAAAATGTTAAATTAAGTTTTACTTTTCATTGAGTTTAATATTGGAAAAAAAAAATTTTTTTTTTAGATTTTTTTTTGTGGTTTTTTCAAGAAATTTCTTTGTACGGTAATTGTTGTTTTTCTTTCTAAGTTTAATTTTTTCAAAAACCAGCTTGATATGGAAAAGCTAGAGGGCCACGCGGGTCAATTAATATGAGATTTAGTTTGACAGCACTGCCTAACGGCCTGTAAGAACGAAACGAAAACCCTCGAAAAATGCGCTCATCACTGACTGACGCGGCTTGAACTGAAAATCTATATGTCAACCATCACTGACCGACACAGCCTGGACAGGAAACTGCGTTTTTTTTTTCGGGAGAGAACGTGTTGAAAAGTTAAAATATTAAACCTTGAATGTGTGTGTGACCATTGGTATTGTTATTCTCACATTTATGGAGGCAGTTTCCCTTACCCCCAAAACCGGGAAAGGAGAACAACAGGACCAGCCTTATGATTTAGTACTTTTTTTAAATCAAAGTATTATAGATAACATAAAAAGACGTCCTATTTCAGCAAGCTAACAAGATTAACAATTTAAATATTAATTAAAATTATTAAAATCCCATGAAATATTGAGAATAAACATAATAATAGCACATGAAAAATAAAGTATGTTTCCCTTCCCACCTGACCTTACCTATAATATAATAAATTAATATATGAAATATATTTTTTTATTTTGTATCAGTCCTGACAGTGCGTCATTTTTACGGTCATTGCGTTCAATTGGCGTATAAACCATTGTGCAAAAATTTGAATTTATCTGGCAAGTTGTATTTATTTTAACAAGTAATTTGATATAACAGGTAATTCTGTCACACCTGTCACACAGGTAGTACACAGAAAAGTTAATGCTGTATAAACTAACACTGCTTCCTTTGTTGTAATTACTTTCTGAAAGTTAAGTTTTGGTTGAAACAATGTTTGAAGTAGTTTGATGTTCGAAAAAAGGCTTTTCATTTGTAGAAGCTTGTTTATATCAGTCACACCCGTCACAAAACTTACACACCTACTTATGATAGGTACACCACGCAATACTTTGGGAATGGTGTTTTGGTATTTTCCATTTACATTTGTTTATGAAAATATATTTTTTTAATTTATTTTCTGTATTTAAATCAGTTCTATCTCAGTAGTGGCCTTGTCCTGATGTGGTTTCCCATGGAAAAATCGAGTACTGATATGTTGGCATAGTCAATGATAGTGACCAAGAATACGGAGAACGCGTTGTCACCTTTGACCAAATTCATACTAAGTTGCCACCACCAACAGTGGTCAATAAAGGTGACCGTATTTTTTTTACAAATTAAACAAAGCCATTGATGTTTTTGAAAGGTAATTAATGTATAATTGATGTTTAATCATTTAAATATAACATGAAGAACCGAATGAAGAAACGAAGAACGAGACGAAGAAGACTGCAGACACTAAGGATATAAGAGGAAATACTGTATGGAATGTAGGCGATATCGTAAAGGTGCGTTACTTCGTTAAAAAAACATGAAAACATTACATTGGAATAATAGAAACAAAGGATAATCTCCGACATATATACTCGATTACATTCTACAAAACCATCAAAAAGGATGGCCTAAAATTTGTTAAAACTGGACGCAAGGATTAAGACGAAGTACCTTATGCAAATATTGTTAAAAAGATTCACCTGATACAAATTAAACCTGATATGTATGTATTGGAGGAGGACGAAGATAAGGAGCACTTCTAGATTTAGTCTGTAATTTTGTACTGCTTTTTGCTATAATAAATTATATGTCGTAATTACCTTGTTTTACACAAAAATATCACTTTAAAATTTTTGTCTTTGTTTTGTACAAGCCTAGTTGTGTCCCGAATAATTTCCATTTGGTTTTAATCAGTTTTCGTGTATTATAGAGCCAACAATCAAGTAACGAATTGCATGTTCCAAATAACACACCTTGGCGGATTATTTGGGACACTCACTGCTTTTTTTTTAAAGAATATGGCAGCACTCAGAACAAAGTTTCGCCCAATGTCATTAGCGTAAGAGTGTAGCCAACATGAAAATAAATGCTACTATACAGTAAATATCATGCGTGCGCGTATAACTCATTTTGATTGTAAAATGTGTCCCAAATAACACCTAACTACTAATACAAGTCGGAAGTCAATATTTAATTAAATTAAAATTTGATGATGGTACTTTGTGGTCAACTCGCAAAGAAAAGTTGGATTTATGGGCCTAATAGTTTGCTTGGAATCATTGAAAGATCTTTGCAATAACTTACTCAAGCATGATCAGCCCAAGATGAGTTTTATATGCAGGTATAAGCTGTCGCAAGATCATCTTGAGCTATTTTTTGGTGCAGTTAGATCAATGGGGGGCTACAATAACAACCCTTCCGCAAAACAATTTAGGGCTGCGTTATAAAAAACTGCTTGTGCATGCTGAATTTAAGATCGCTGAAGGAAAATTGTATTCCTTTAGAAGATATACATATTTTAAATTTCACCAAAAAATCGGAATGTGTTGATAAAATAAATCATTCTCTTGCAAAACATTGCTAGAAGAATAGGCTAGATGACTGATGTTTAAATCGTTGAAACCAATAGCTTTGATTAAGAATTTAAGTAAATATAGTATGGTAATTGAAAACATTATTTAAATCGGTTAATAATGTTCTGATATATGAGCGTTTAAAGTTTTTGTTAGAGACAACTCTGTCCCTTTCCCACAAAACAAAAAATGACGTCACGCCTTACTTGTCAGAATAGAATTTATATGGCGTCCTGACAAGTGACGTCACGATTTGCTGTTTCGCCTCTCTGTCTAGCATGATATTAAAATGCTTATAAGTTGCTTATTTTTGATCCGATTTTCATTTTCTTTTCATTAATCAGCTATATTTATGGACCACATTTGAATAGGACAAAAAAAACCCAGTCATCTAGCCTATTGGAAGAGATTACACAGCAAGAGTACCTACCTAAGCAATGACGATCTTTGTTATATTAATGACCCAAGCTAACTAACTGAATATGTTGAAGAAGTAATAATAAATAAAATAAATAAATAAATAAGTAATTTATTACATATTAGTAGCTTACTGGCTTTGTAGTAAAAAAACTTACAAAAACAAATTGTGTGTGAAGAATGACTAACAGCGTTAAAAGGCGCCAAAAAAGATTCTTTGACATCTTTTAAAGAAAAAGGAGGTTTAGTTTACCCAAGTAATGAAGTACATTTCATATGCAAATTATGTGTAAAAAAATTGCGTAAAACTTTGATAAGTGTCCATTACAGTAAACTTAACAACAAATAAGTATTTAAAATGATACGCGACGTAATTTTGCCAGTTTTGCATTCAACAAATTAAGCAAATGTTTTTAAAATTTTGAATAAATACCAGTTTGATCTTAGCTTTTTTGAAGACCACAAATATTTACTAATAAAATCGACCTGCGAAATATATTTCACATTGAGAATTCATTATATAATAAAAAACGCAGTAGTAGAAAACAGTGTCAGATTTTTTTTATAATAAATTGATCCTATTCAAAGGTCACTAGTACAATTTAAATCAATTGACAACAATGTACCATTTTACGCATACATTTCAGATGAGTTTTGGCTTACTTGTATAATTAAGTACATTATTATTATTATTACGATGTATCCATAGACAAAAATACGGAACCCTAATTAGCTTATCGAAGACTAATATCTAAGTTTATTTAGGAACTTACTCATATGTATGGCATGGCCATTGTTTGCGCTCTCAATAAATACATAAATAATTTTGAGATCTTATGACAAAAGCTGAAAAAAAAATACGATAAAGAGTCAATATCAAATAATTAACATAAAGGAAAATTATTAATGAACCAACTTAAACCAAATTCTTGTATTAAACTGTGCTTAATAATATGCTAACTTGATTAGGCTATTTTCATATTAGATTACTAATTTTGATTGACTCTTATCACATGATTCTGATGTTTTATTTGTATATTTGTCACAACTAAAGAGCTTTTTCGCGAAATGCTAACACACCTCTCTGGTAACATAATATTTATATTATAAAACACAATTTACTACTAAATTTAAAAAGTGAATTTCTATTCGCTAGCATATATAGTATTCTGGCCGTATCTGAAAGCTCGACCAGAACACTTATAGTAGCCCACTTATGTCCTGTTGCTTGATTGTTTAAAACTAGTGTTTTTATAGTTTCACTCCGAGCACTCTCCATTATAATGTGGTATGTATCATCTAAGGTATTACAGCCATGTCAGACTGGTGTAATAGCATCTTCCATTTTGATAACTTCGGCAATAATTCTATTGCATTAATTACCCATAACCATCTTTCTATAGTGCGGTTTTCTTGGCACAACCTATAAAATCAATTTGGTCTATGGATCTAATTTCTTTTAAAAAAAATATGTGTGGAGATGTATTCAACATGTTTGGGCTAAAAAAATTTCTGCAAATAATCTTGACTGCTACTATTCCACAGGTCAAAGAGTTTGTCCATTTTGATCTGGAATTGTTTGAGTCCCAATCAAAAATTGCCTGAAATAGAAATAAGTGCACAAGTTAATAATGATTTTAGTACCATCGATATATATATGTACTACGTACTAGATTTCGCTTTCCGTACACTCACTTTGTCCGACTGAACTGTACTGCAATCCGTATTCCGTACATGGTTCAAGGTTGCTTCAACATCTATGCAGTGTAGTCGCGTACGGAGCGCATATAATAATACAGGCGAACCCAAGCGTGAACCTGGACGTGAATAATAGTTCAGACTAAAACGTACAGAAGTTCCATTACAAAACCGGTTGTTGGTAAAATATATGGGTGACGTCTGAACACAGCCTTGACGTAGTTTAAAAAAAGGAGGAAGTTCAATGTTCGACTGTATGTTCGTGTTTTTATTTTTTAATATTTTTTATTGCATGTTCACCGATTTCTCCGTCTATTATGGACCGATTATAAGAATACTTTTTTATTTGAAAGGGTGTACTCTCAAAGCAGTTGCATATTAATTTGAAGACTTTTTTTAAAGCTACTTGTTAGAATGTAAATAAAAATAATAATAATAACATGTTTATTTGAGACTATTACAAGGCTTATACTTCTACTGTATACTTCAAATGTACTTCAATGTACTAACATTTCTAAAAATATAACTAATAAACATAACTAAATAATTACAATTATTGACATTAAAAAAGAAGCTGGAACAAATTGGAAACAAATGACACAAAAAAGGAAGGAATGGAAGTCCCACGAAGAGGCCTATGCCGGAGGGCAAGCTGGGGAAAAACATAAACCAGAGAAAGCTGAATAGCCGATGTCAAAACTAAAAATATATTGGATTTTTAAATAATCAAATAGGAACACTTTTCAACAACAACGTTCAACACTTTCAATAGCAATAATTTGACAAGCCACAGCAGAAAGGGCTATAATAATAATAACTAAATAATAAATATAACTAATGTTTAAATTTGTTTAATTGTTTTATAACCAATTTGATATATTGGATATTTATTTTATGTTCTTTCTTTTTAGTATAAATAATCTTCAGGTGTCAGTTTTCATCGGTATGTTTATAAGTCAGTGGGAAAACTGTGAATGTGTGTTTATGTTGAATTTTTGTATGTTTAATTCTGATACTATAAGAATCAATGTCTGGACTTCCTGAACTAACAGACAACACACAGCACAGCCTGAACTGCTCGTCATACAGACTTTAAATTTGGAGGGTGTATTTGTCTTGACGAAGAGAGGTGTTACGAAAGAATTATTCAATATTCAACCCCTAAAAGAGTAAAAATGGGTGAAAACTTTTGTATGAAAGTCCTTTGTTTTTGAACTTTTAGTCATGAAAATTTGTATTTAGATGGTTCATTTAAAACAAAAATCCAATTTTCTATATATTTGTTATTTGTTGCGTTCGTCCAGATGTGGACATCTTGGGCTGATGATGTGATGGAAGATATTTGGGAGCGGGGTGAATTTATTCTGTACGCGGAAGAAATAACGGGCAACCTCTAGACTAGTGTATAATATTAATTAAAAAGGAAAACCCAGTATGCGAAAACTTGAGAACATTATAACCAAACCTAGATTCAATTTTTATTGAAAAGCATTTTGTTATTCGTTAGCACTTATGTATTCAGATTTAAATTTGTTTCGCTTGATTTGCACTCTTAAGTGACATAGCATTATTTTGTAAGTTAAAAAAAAACTTTAAAGAGTTTATTTTATATGCACAAGGATAATTAAGATCTTGATTTATAGAAGATCTGTTATTAATAAGATCTTAATCAAAGAAGATCTGTTATTAATAAGATCTTGTCTCTCATTCACCTATATTATAATTATTTCAGGTTCAAAGAGCTTCAGGCTTCCTACAAATATTCGTTTATGTGCTCTGCACACTTTCAAACTGGTGATATTTATACTACTAAAGCATTGATAATTGATTTACAGAACACATTTGATCAGAGCAGTTATAGAAAAGTACGCCAATATAAGATTACACCAAGAGGTCAAAATGGTTCCCATATATATTATTTTAAAAAAATACAGAAACTGACAAAACTAATCCTGTTTGAAGGAAAGTGAGAATTCATTAATTACCTACTAGATACTTTATTTAATTTGATTTTAAAGTACCTATATTTGAGCTTAAATAAACGCATAACAATTAATTTTGTTTTACTTTTTAACTAGGTACGTATTAAGAAATTTTGGAATCGAGTATGAATTCTAATGAAATTTTGTAGGTACAAAAATTATGTCACTTCTGTGCGGTGTATACTGTATAATCTATATGGGTGACATGTTGTTACACAATGTTGAACGAAACGCGTAAGCGCTTTGAAATTCACGGCACTTACGACGCTAGACGCGAGAAAACTACTATATAAGCAGCCTAAGCACTTCATGATTTATTATTTTGGTTGGATGACATAAAAATGTTTTAGCGCTGCAGCGAATGCCTCAGCGGTGCATGCGTACCGGCCCCACTTTCAAATTACAGCACGTTAGCTGTTTGGAATAGCTTATCTAGTACGTAGTACATATATATCGATGTTTTAGTACATTTTTGTTTTATTTATAAGGGAATACTCACGTTTAATTAAATCGGATACTCCGGCTATAGTTTCGATCACATCCGGTGATCTTTTTCAAAGAGTGAAAACAGCGCCCGACGCGCGTGCAGCTGCGTGCTGCTTAGCACTGCGGGCCGCTGCGCGTCGCGCGCGCGATGCCAGCGGTTGATCTGCGGGCGAGGCGGGTAGAGTGTAGTGCTGCGCCGGCGCTCTCTGGAGCTCTTCATTACTGGAATCGTCTCGTGAATGAAGAGCTCCAGAGAGCGCCGGCGCCGGCTCTTTTTTCACTCTTTGAAAAAGGTCACCGGATGTGATCGAAACTATAGTCGGAGTATTCGATTTAATTAAACGTGAGTATTCCCGTATAAATAATAAAATAATTTTTTTATTTATTTAGTTAATGATAGGCGAGCAGCATTATGCTGATGTGCCTATATCAAACAGTGTTGAATTTGAGTATTTGTCTGTTAAGTCTATCTTCTCCTTTTTTATCCATTTATCCAGACTGTTCTTAAATGCGTTTAAGGATTTGGATGAAATTATATCCTCAGGCAACCTGTTCCAATTATGAACGACTCTATTGCCGAGGATGTGATGTGCAGTGTTGGTCTGTGATGGAGCTGGCTGCAGAAGAATTTTATGCCGTCTACTTTCTCTAGTGTAGTCTTTAAGTGAGTAGATGCTATGAATGTCAGGAAGATTGTAGAACCCGTTCAGGATTTTAAAAGTCTCAATTAAGTCACCACGCAGCCGTCTTTCTTCCAGAGTCGTGAGCCGCAGAGCCTTTAATCTGTCTTCGTAAGATTTGCGACGAAGAGCAAATGGTATTTTAGTGGCTTTCCTTTGGACGCTTTCGAGCAGATCAATATCTTTCCTGAAATATGGACTCCAAACTTGGAAGCCATACTCTAACAGAGGCCTTATATAAGTTTTGTATATTTTCAGAAAGACATCGACTGTCATGGTCTGAAAAGAATTGCGTATGACGTAGATAAAGGAGTTAGCCTTTTTAGCAATTGTAGTAATGTGTTCTTCCCATTTTAAGTCTGAGGCAATGATTACACCCAGATCTCTTTGCTTGTTGACAGAGGCTATGACGGCGCCATTTAGATTGTATGTAGCCTGTGGGTTAGCCTTACCCAGGCGTAACACAAAACACTTTGCCAAATTCAGCTCAATGATCCAATCTCTCGACCAGTTCTGTATTCGGTCCAGATCATCTTGGAGCTGTCCTGATTTCACAAGTGGGTTAGCAAAGAACTTCCCATCGTCAGCAAAGCAGTTTGACATTCAATAAGTTCTATTAGGTCAGTTATGAAGATACCAAACAGATCAGGAGCGGCCACTGAGCCTTGGGGGACACCACTAGTCACCCTTCTCCGCTGGGATAAGGAGTTACCTACTCGCACTTGGAATGTTCTACCTGTTAAAAAGTTCTCAAACCACTTAAGCAGATTGCCACGTATACCGAAGTGGTCTAACTTCATCAAAAGGCGTTGGTGAGGGACTTTGTCAAATGCACACTTAAAGTCAAGGTATACAACATCTACTGGATTCTTGTTGTCAACTTCATTACTCCAAGCATGCACACACTTCAGCAAATTCGTAACAGTCGATCTTTTTTCAACAAAGCCATGTTGATTAGGGGATATTATGCACTGTCTATTCACTTTACATATAATTTTTTAACAACATATAATAGTTGTCTTTTTGGGTATTCTCAGTCTAAAAACATGTATATTGGCAGAATTGTCATTAAGCGCATTTGCACCTAATGCCGGCTAGCGCGGCCCGTCACATTTCCGTTCTATTTACTTCTCACTTCAGTGACTCAGCTCAACATGTATACGCTATCCTACTCGCACGCATGTAACACTCTGGCTTATTCGCTTTAACTATCTACATCAATAACTTCAAAAATGTGATAGTTTGCGCGAATTTGGAGTGTTGTGAAAATGCTCTGGTTTCATTTCATACATAACAAGGTGATCTTTGTGATACGACTTGTTATGAAAATAGATAGTTTGGCTACGCACACATTATATCTATACATAGATAAATAAATAAAATAAATAAATAAAAATAAAAATAAAAATAGCCTTTATTCTCTGACATTACATATTACAACTATTACGGTATTAGGTAATTATACTAGTTCCTATATAATACTTCTTTTAATATTTGTTTTATTACTAAACTATAACACCAGCACTGGTTTCCCCATCAGGTTGTCCTCCCTGGACATAGGCCTCCTCTAAAAGACGCCACTCCTCTCTATCTCTGGCTATTCTGCGCCACCCTTTTGGTAGGTCATCTTCCCACCTTCTGTGTGGTCGTCCCCTTGATCTCTTCCCATCTCTGGGGTACCAAGATATGACCTCTTTGGTCCATTTTTGTTTTGAAGATCTAACTACATGTCCAAGCCAGCGCCATTTTAATCGTTTGACTTTGCATGAAAGATGTATCTATACATAGATAGTTGTTGTTTAAGTTGGACAACACTCATCACTAGTCTATAATATTGCTTACCATAACATCACATTCTGCATCAGGGTGGCATGTTTGTGTAGAGCATTTTTTTCGAAATGTTTATAAGATGTTTGCATGAACACAACATACGGTGCTCAGAGTACAATTCTTTTTGCAACTGTGGAGATGACCATAGGATATCAGGGAAGCAATATCTTGCCCATGCCATGCTCCAGACCTTAAACAAAATTATGTACATAAATAAACAAAATACGGTTAGCAAGTGTACTTATAAGTTAGGTTATAATTACAATATTTTTTATACCAATACTCCGGGATCTCTGGACGTAGACCCACATTTGGACCATTTTCGTTTATGCTTTTCCTGCATCTCGCAAGCACAATAACAATTTTTGGGGTCCTGTTTCAAACTCACTGATAGCCAGTCTGTCGCAGCTTCAGTACATTTTGTATGGATAGGCAAGGATTGGCAAAACCGTAATGTCGCTGAACTAGTGGTGAGCGTTGTCCAACGTAGATAGTTGTACAACTATCTATCGCGCTACACAACGATCACTCGTTGTCCAACCATAGCAAAACTAGTTATTTCAATAACGAGTTGTTTCACAAACATCGCTTGTTATGTATGAAACGAAACCAACGTTATTTTCACAACGCTCTAAATTCGCGCAAACTATAGCGTATATGAAGTTATCGACATAGCGGGTTGGAGCGAGTAAGCCAGATGGAGCGTTACCATGCGTGCGAGTAGGGTAGCTATACACGTTGGGCTGAGTTGAATTTAGAGATTGCGAAAATGTGACTTATTCTCAATGTATTTAGGATGATCATCGTTTGGTAAACGCATTTACGTTAAACCGTAACGTATCGCATTTAAAAATTTGGAAATAGATAGTTGCTAGAAACAGATAGTTATTTAAACGTTGTTGGCCAACGAACAACGGTTTCGTTACGTTATTTGAAAAAACCGCAACGACACATTACTACGCTGAACCAGTGTTGTTATCGTAAAAATCTGGGTTGCCGTATGTCACATTCTGATTTGCCGTATTTTAAGGGAAAAAGTACTAAAATGCCGTATATAATTTAAAAATGTCTATTCCTCATTTATTTCTTCTCCATAAAGGTTTCTTATCGTTTCTATAACTTCAGATTCATGTTTATCTAGTGTGTACTTGTCCTTGCTTCTCATTTTGTCACACATGTCGCGCGTCACCTTAAAATTCGTACAGTTCCCTTGATTTTGAATAAGTTGTCTTGCTAATAGTGTTTTATTTACAGTCGATGTTATTAACTTATTTCGCATCTTGGTCTTCATATTGTTAACTTGGCTGAATATCCTTTCACAATCTGCATTACTGTGAGGAAGACATAGAACGTCTAGAGCAAACTTCGCTAGAGTTTTGCAGTCGGTTGTGCTATGGATCTTTTCCCAAAATTCGTGAGCTTTCCAGGTCCCGATGTCTAAGTTCGAAAATTTGTTGACATCGGGTAAAAGTCTCCACTCGTCATCGATTTTTTGGAGGTCATTTTCAATTTTGACTATACGTGGTAGTTTCTGGGTTAGAGGCAACATTGACGGGAAACTCTCTCTATTACTGTGGCGCACAGCCTCTTCAGGTGACAGATATTTGAGGAGCGGAAGTATTTCATTTGAAAAATCATAACGCTTCTGAATTTCCTTGCAGCCTGTTACAAGAAAGTCGCGGCAACGAGTATTAAATTCACCCAGAAGCACTTTTTGCTGCACGATATTAGTTTTTTGAACTTCTTGCATGATTTTAACACCCAAATACATTTGTGGTAGGAAAAATCGTGTATTTTCTGGGTCAATCGAGCATATTTCAGTTTGATTAACGTAGTCTCTAGTCATGTAACATTGCAATAGATCTTTGTAAAGCAGTTTCATACTATCATCCAGTTCTATCAGTCTAGAATCTGTTCCTTGGAAATACTCGTTCATCTTCACAAATTTGGGTAGTATCCATTGTAAAAATAGGATATAGAGTTTTACAAAGTCATCGTTTAACTCACGATGGATTAGCTCAGCAGCGACGGTGCGTTCTTCTAGCCACTGGTGGCTAAAAAATAATTTCAGGCTATCCCATTGCTCTATCAGCCTATTTATTACAAATAACAGTGATAGCCATCTGGTTTGCGACGGGTGTAGTAATTTATGGATTTTTGTATTCATAAATTCTTGAAATTCAATGTATTCCGATTGTCTCTTGGCACTATGTTTGAAAAATGCGTACACGTTTCTTGCTAAATCCTCACAACGCCTTGGAAGTTTTTTACAAGCTTCATTGGCGCATAAATGCATAGAGTGACATATGCACTTAAATATTTGTATTCCTGGCAATTCGGCACGTAAACGACTGGCAACTGAGTTGTGAGGACCCATCATGACATTGCAGCCATCCGATGCAAAGCCGATAATATTATAGTTAAATGCTCAATGAATATTATCTAATGGCACACCACGTTGAGTAAATGTTTCTATGATTGTTGTATAAAGCGCTTCAGCTGTACATCCTCGTGAAGATGACGCCCCTTCAGATGTTTTTTTGTCGTGCAAATTTTCCAATTGCCATAAGCAAGCAATAATTTTTTTGCAATCTTTGTCGTAATATCTGACAAGGATACATATTGTCTTAGTTGTGGAAATGTCCGTGGATTCGTCGGCAAGTACGCTAAATTTTTGGTGTTTTAAAATATTTTCTAGGTATTCTTTCTGGCTTTCTCCTATGACATTTTTTACAGTTGCTGTACATTTGCCTCTTTTTATCGCCAAATCAGCTGCTATTTTAGAGTCTGGGAAACATGATTTTAGGACCTCTGATAAATGATCCATTGCCAAGAAAGAAATGTTATGCTCGGCCACAAATGCAACGAGTTTTATTTCGGCTTCCACAACAAGGGTGTTTGTGTCCTTTTCACGCGGTTTAAAATAAGCACTAAGAGATTTTGTAGAAGATGAAGCAAGTGTCTTTTTTTTATGTTGGCTATTTGTCACATGTCGTCGCAAAGTTGAAATTTCACATGATAATTTAACGTCGCATACGGTGCACTTTGCCCTATAGGTACAGATCACCTTCAACAGGAGCAATCCAGTCTTTGAAAACATCGTCACTCTCCCACTGTTGTCGATATTTTTGTTTTATGTGTTTACCCTTTTTAGTCTTTTTTGGCGAAGAAGGTCCTTCAGAGTCACAATCACTCATGTTATTAATTTAAATCACAAATAAACACTAAGTAATTTTATTACTGAATTATTTATCTCAAAACCGTAACAAACGAATGAGCTCGAGTGTTTGAAACTAATGTTTGAGCTATTCATTCAGCTATTCGACTCATAGATTCAAAGGTAAACCCAATACCTACTTTAGTTCAATACGTTGTCTCTTTTATTTTTAACTAAAGCAAAGGAGATGGCACGATACGACGATATGAACTTAGTTGCGAGTCGGGATTTCCCCGGCCATCGGCTGTAAGTGGTACGTTTAAAAACGTTCCGTTTCATACGTTTCGCTGCGCTGCGCGCTGGTTAAAAAACGTTTCGTTTCACTTACAGCCATTTGCCGTATTTTTTGATACGGCATTGAAAGGCCTGCCGTATACCGTATTTTGTGAAAATAAAACGTGGATTACCGTATATTACGGCAATTGCCGTATCAATAACAACACTGCGCTGAACATTCTCGCCATGATGATCATTGAGCATTTAACTAGATACATAGATAGATAGACTAGACGATGATGATAAAATGCTTTATTTAGTTCAAAACATTGAGCATTTAATTTTTTATTAATTATTTAACTTACAAAAGATACACCATGTACTTTGTTTTTTTTTCTTTGTTATTGGCATCGCACGTTGTGCACTCTGCCAGTGTCACGTTAATGAATTTTCAATTTTTTACTAAAAACAAGTCAAATAAGTCATGAAATCACAGTCAGTCACACGAAGTTAGTCATAGTCGAGTCCAAGTCATGCCCTAGTAAAGTTGTGGCGACTTTACTATGAGCTTCTACGGAGATTTGGAAACAACACGAAAAGACATGCTCCACCACATTATATCACTTGCCCACACTCGTGCACGTAATTCAACACTCAATGAATAAAACACCACTATTTTTAATCATTAATTCGCGAAAAAACACAAGTTTAAGAAAATAATAGAATGCAACGACATGATTTTTCCGTGTTCCCGCCAAAACTCCCACCATGTACTTACTTACAGTTAAGTATCATCAAAAGAAGAAAAAAAAAGTTGAAACGGTTACTCTGTTTTTTTTTTTTGTTATTTCGCCTTTCGGGCACGCTAAAGCCGTGAAGCCATACTGCCTCGTCATTCGTTAAATAATACAATTTCTTCGTGAGGAGATTATAAAAACAATGTCCTAAGTTAAATTTCATCTACAGTAATAAAAGTACATGTATGTGAGTAAGTTGAGACATTCATAAGCAGCTCCTTAATACAATGCGGGACCGATTCAGAATCGCTGTAGAGTTGCAAAAGTCCGTCCATCAGCACAAGGCGCTGAATGCCGAACGCCGGACATTCAAAAAAGACATGATGAAGGTTCTCAACCTCCTGCGCTAGACAATATTTACAATGAGGAGAGATGGACATCCTGAGACGGAAAAGATGATAATTTAATCGACAGTGACCAAAACGCAAACGACAAATTGTAGAATAAAACTTTCTGTTACAGAAGAATTAACTTTTACAAAACCAGGGCTTCGAATTAACTTGGATATCAAGTGCAGCATACCAAGAACCTTTACTTAGTATTTCAGTTTGTTCATAAGAATGCCTTCCCCAAGAGTAACATAAACGTTGCTTAAGTAGAGAAACGACGTCAGTGTGAGGAATTAAAATACTAGCGCCGATGCCATGATTAGGTATAGTATCTCCGAATTTCACAATAGTATTGGCCAAGTAATCTACTTTTTCATTATTTTCTACACCTTTATGAGAGGGTGAAATATGTTTAATTTATCAAGATAACTCTTGAACTCTTGCACTCCTTGAATCATATAAAATGGCGAAGATGGTGATATACAACGAGTACTGGATAAATTAGTTAGAAGACTATTCTGAGCGACGCTGAAGAGCTTTAAAAGAAACCTTTCCTTTAGGTATTGGAATCTGATATTGATAGGCGGAAGATTACATTCGATTTGCATTGAATTAATGGGAGTGCTCATGAACGCACCCATAATTAATCGTAGACATTTGTTTTGAAATAAATTTACACTATTTACAAGTTTATTGTCAGCAGCGTAACAGTAAAACCCATATTCAAAATGGCTACGCACTAAAAATTTGTACAATATTAACAAAATTTTGGGATCTGCACTGCCCAATAAGTTCCAGATAAAGTTCCTCAATTGGCTTCATTAGTAATTTGTTTCATATAATTGTTCCAGGACAGGTTGCGCGAGAACAATACACCCAAAAACTTTACTTCTTGCACAGCATCCAGAGTCATATTATTATATCGTATAACGAACGTGTTAAAATGCCTTTTCCCAAAAACAACAACTTTAGACTTCGAGGGATTAACATCAAGACCTATGTAAGAGAAGTAATCATATAACTTTGTCAACGCATCATTAATATCAGTCGCTACTTGAAAAATATTTTTAGCTGATGCGTAGACAACTAAGTCATCTGCAAACTGTAAATTTTTAACTTTTGTGCCTAAAATCATATTCAAGCGACGTAGGTATATACAGGATAAAAAGTAGCGGTGATAGAATTCCACCCTGACATACTCCTTTCGATGAAAGCCTCGGGCCGTAGATATGTCTGTTAAATTTGACATTGACAGATCTATCGCTCAAGAAGATTCTAACCCAAAATATTATTTTTCTAGGGATACCTATCAACAGCAATTCATGACAAAGAATATCGATATTAACATTGTTAAAGGCACCTGTGACGTCGTAAAAAACTGCTAATAAATGATGGTTCGCAACAATAGCATTATGAATATCAAGATTCAACTGACAAACTGATTCTCGAGCTGAACTATTTCGACGAAAACCAAATTGATTTGAAGGTAAAATTCCATTTTGTTCAATAAAAAATTCTAACCGCTGCTTTATCAATTGCTCAAATATCTTACCTACACAAGAAGTTAGGGCGATAGGACGGTAAGAATCAGGATCCAACTTTGTTTTATTGGGTTTAAGAACAGGTACTAGACAATCTGTTTTCCAGTCTTGAGGAATTTCGTTGGATTCCCAGAGTAAATTTAAGATCGTTAAGAATATATCCAAGTATTTCCTATTTAAGTTTTTAAAAAGACTATATGGCATACCATCTAGACCAAATGCTGTATCTCTTCTGCTTGAAATTGCTGATGATAATTCATTAAGTGAAAAGGATACAATGGGAAAATCATTGCTACTGATAATTTCATTATAAGCACTATTGATATTATTTGGGACAAAATCTGGTGTATAATTAGTTAAAAACTGTGAGACCCAGGAATCGTTTTGATTATTGTTAGTAGCATAGGTTTTGTTGAATTTGCGCATGTGCTTCCAGATTAAAAAACATGGGCGTGCATCTATTAAAAGTTTCGCAAAGAGATATCCAACTATTTTGCCTCTCTTTCTTTAATATTAGCTTTTTCAAACCTCGATTTTTTTTAAACTATATAATTTTCTTGTTGGATCGTCTCTATAATTTAAATATGCATTTTTAAAATTTGCAACAGCTTCAGAACACTTGGCATTCCACCAAGGCAGAAGATACTTACGGGGTTTCAACTGATAACACAACTGATTGTTGTTTACAGAGCGACTAGAAGCAGCGTGACTTGGAATAGAATTGAAGGCTGCTTTTTTGAGAATATTGCAGAAATTCAGATAAGAATCCAAAGGATCAGAGTGATTTGGCTTGAAACCTTTCAATAAATTATCTACATGGCCACCATACATTTTCACACAATTGTAGTTGGTGAGGACTGGCAAATGTTGACCGCTACAACTACCGACTAAATTGTTACTATCATCCCCAAGCAATACTTTAATCATTACTGGAAGATGATAGCTTGTTCCAAGAGGATAGTCAAGAACTGACCACTCGCATTTCAATGCTAAAGACGGCGAAGCGAAAGACAAGTCCAGACCATTTGGACGCCAAGTTAATGTACCTATTGTAGTTGGTTGACCATCATTAAGAAGAATTAGATTGTTGTTATCAATGACCTCCAATAGATCCCTTCCTCGAGGTGAATCGTTGCCACAACCCCAAGAGGTATGAGCGTTGAAATCCCCAGCCAAAAGACAAGGATGTGAAATTGAATTAACTAAAGCATCAAATTGAACTTTACTAAACACAAGATCTGAATTTTTTGGAGAATAAAAGCTGTAACTGTTGATATCTTTGTTACTAATTGTAAGTTTAATGCAAATATTTTGTAAACAATCGTCGAAGTAAGTGTTGATATTGGAATAAATAAGGCTTTTGTGAATTATAATTGCCACACCATTATGGCTATTTCCACAATCATTACGTTCGATATTATAATGTTTTATTTTGAAATTTTGATTACTTTTGAACCATGTTTCAGATATTATTGCAATATTAATATTATGTGAGTAAAGGAAGTTGATAAAAATATGCTTATTACTGTTTAAACTTTGAGCGTTCCACTGAATTATGTTTAAGTGATCCATTATGTAGAAGGTAGACTATGGCTTAAAGTATTCTTGAGTGCCTCTTTAATAGACCCAGAGTTAATGGGTACATCTTTATTGCTGATAATTTTGGTGATAGTTTCAATCAGTATGTTAATAAAAGCGTCAGACTTCATCAAATTATTGACCTGAACATCTAGCGTCTTTGCAGACAGGGCTGGGAAAGCTTTAACATCAAACAAGTCCGAGTAGGTAGCCGAATGAGACTTTATCTTATTTTCTTCAGTTTTTTGTTTTTTAATTGGACAAGACGATGAGATGGCTATATGATTCCCTTTGCAGTTTGTACATTTAGCGTTTATAGGGTCAACAGTGCAACTTTTAAAGTTGCGATTGCCTGAACACACTGAACATATTTCTGTATTGCGACAAAATTTGGCAATGTGACCAAAGCGCATACATTTCAGGCATTGTTTTATTGGCGGTATGTACATGCGAACTGGGTGACGCCAAGAGTCCAAATAGACATAATCTGGTAAGTTGGTTGCTGCAAAAGTTACAGCAACTGTTTGTGTGGGAACAAAGGTTTGACCATTATCACTTCTCACCTTACGCATAAATCTTCTCACCTGAATAACATGCTTGGAACTCCCTATCAAGGAGAAGATTTGTTTGTTTGACATGTCCGTGGGCACATGCTCTCGGAGACCTTTAGAGAGACTCATGCGGTCTCGATCATTAAAAATAATATTTTCAGCAGTGTTGTAAAAATACTATAAATTCGGCCTTTTTTTATCCTTCTGGGTACTTACGTGAATACCTTGGTACCTTGAAAATTTCATACTTGTCCTTTTTGGATTTTTCCGTTACCGAAACCGACTTTATTGAATCCGCGTTCGAAGATTCCTCAGAACGAGAACTCGGGGCATCCGGCAAAGGGGAATCTTCTCTTCTTTTCCTTTTCTACCGCGTCATTGCTTTTTCTCACTAAAATGCAAGCGAAAACAATAAAATCAAAATTTGGAAATTTCGATTAAGAAACGCGCCTTTTCACAATCGTAGTTCCCGCCTTTTTTTCCGGTTACTCTGAACGGTTATGTTTTTTTTTCTTTGTTTTTGGCTTCGCACGTTGTGCATTCAGCCAGTGTCAAGTATTATGCATTTTCAAGTATATAAATATATTAGGTCTTTACCTATGAAATTGCCGTTTTGTATGGAATAAGTGAAAGTACTTATTTTTTTTATTTCTGTTGTTCAAAGAAATCACCCATGCAATCGACGCATCTTTGCCAACGAATTGGCAGTTTTTTGATGCCCTTCTTGTAAAAATCAGCTGGACGGGAGGCAACAAACTCTTCAAAGGCATTTTGTACTGCCTCTCGGGAATTGAATTTTTTACCCACTAATAAGTTGTCTAAATTTTGGAAAAAGTGATAGTCGGTAGGTGCAAGGTCTGGTGAGTATGGCGGATGAGGGAGAGCTTCCAACTCCAGCTCTTGCAGCTTGGAGACTGTCTGTAGCAGCAGCGCGAAGCAGTTCTCGACGCGTACGTTGCGCTGGCGATCGTTAAGTTCGTGGGGCACGCATCTATCAAGTTTTTTTACCTTGCCTATTTGTCGCAAATGGACCAAAATTTTGATGCTAACATTTAAAGCTGCTGTTAGCTCAGCTGTAGATTGAGTTTCGTCAGCTTCCACAATCGCCTTTAATTCATCATTGTTGACGAAAGTCTCCGGACGACCACGAGCTTCATTTTTCAAGTAAACATTTCCAGAACGGAACCGGGAAAACCAATAACGGGTTGTGCGTTAGTTTGTACAGTTTTCTCCGTAAACGTTTTTGATGTTACTTGCCGTTTGTGTCGCGTTGGTGCCACGACGGAACTCATATTCCATAATTACACGAATTTTTAAAGTAACCATTATGACGAAAAATGTTCAAATGTAATGAAAATACAATGCTAATCAATAAACAAATACTGAGTTTGTAAAAAGAATGTAATGTTTTTAAGACAAAATTAATTTGAATTCAGAATACAAAGCCATTCCAAACTTTTTTTCTATTTGAAATGACCAGTACTGAAGAATGGCAATTTCATAGGTAAAGACCTATTATATATATGCCATGCCATAGTAAAGTTGTGGCGACTTTACTATGGGCGTTTACGGAGTTTTGAAAACAACACGAAAAGATATGTTTCTCCACATTACACCACTTGCCCACACTCGTGCATGTATTTCAACACTCAATAAATAAAACACCACTATTTTTAATCATTAATCCGCGAAAAAACACAAGTTTAAGCAAATAATAGAATGCAGCGACATGATTTTTCCGTGTTCCCACCAAAACTCCCACGGTTATGTTTAAAATAGATCAAGATAGATAAATAAAAAAGGAGCTTTGACTTATGGACACTAATAATGGAACAGACTAGGTAATTGATTATATTGACTTGTTTGTTTACACCATTGTTAATGTTATTGCAGTTATTTAATAGCTTGGCTCAAGGATAACAGTTATCTCTATTATATTTGTGACACTTACCTATACTTTTTCACTTTTATTCCCAAACGAGTACATGGCTGAGCTCTAACTCCTAACTAGGTTGCCCTGTATTTAGGATATTAGTCCCTTCATGTCGACGCTTAAGCTTAAGTTGAGATTGCGTACACAAAAAAAAAAAATAAGTAAATATATTGAATGTTGTGAGGAGTGGTACTTACTGGATTACAGCGTTATAATGACGAGATGGTTGTGTTTATCGCGTTAGTAGGTATAGCGATCTACAAACGCTCACTATCACGAGGACGTAAATTACATAGAGAGGCGTTTTCTTTAAAAAATAAAAGTGCAAGTTCCAAAAATTTTAACAGATGGCGTTAAGTCGTTTGAAATTGTTATGTCAAACTTGTCAATTTGACATTAATTGTAAAACAGTTCAATTCGTTTAAAAACAAAAAACTCTTTACTCATTGCAGTTTGTTTCATAGAGAAATTAATTACTACGTTTTAGTTTGTTTTCGCTCACGAGCGTGAAATATTGTTTATTATATTATTGTTTTTTGCGCTTTCCAACGCCTCATCTTTGTTTTCAGGACCCATCGAACGTGACCAGCATTTCTACCTTCGTTTCGCTTCGATTTGATTTGACACACACAGTAAGTCACGGTCAAGTTTAATTCCAAGTCATACACAGTAAGTCATAGTCAAGTCTAATCATACCCTAGTAAAGCCATGGCAACTTTATTAGAAGCTTTTTTAAAAGAAGTTTAGAGATCTGACTCGATGGGATATCATTCTTCCCATCGAGTCCCTGTTACTGATGAAACTTTTTTTTCAAAAGGTTTTCCCAACAAGTCTCGATGGGAAGAAAAATCCGAACAAGTCATACTGTGACTGTTTTTGGTGTGACTTGTTACGAACCCAACCACCATACGCAATCAGTTTGATCGTGTTTTCGGCCGAAAGACTTTTATCCATGGCCAGGAATAACTAAAAAAGATTAAACGGGGTTTGACAGAACAGTTTCTGTGCTTCTTACGCCATCTAGTAAAATATCACGAATTATTCTTATCTTTAAAACAAACGCCTCATTAAACTTACCGAAACCTTATAAACCGGCCAATTTAAAGATGTGCGTACTTGAGACGTAGACTTGAGTAAAGTTACTGGGAGCACGCACCTTCGTGATTGGCCGGGTTATAGGGACTCTGGGCATCATATAGTAACGTTATAAGGTAATGTTATTTTAAAGTATTTATCTTATTATTCGTATTATATTTGGTGTAATTATCAGTTCCTAGTTTAAAATATATATTCTACTTAAATATGGAGTGAACATTGTATTACTATATAATGTGCTGTGTGCTATAGTGTCATGATAAAAAAAACGACATTGCACGAAGAACAAGACAACACAGCACAACCTGCAGTGCAGTCTATACTGTACAACAAAATAATTCACACAAATTAAATTGAAATTGAATGCAAGTTATGTTAAGCAAGTTATGTTTCCATATATTACAAAGTACTCTGTGATGTTATGCAAGCATATAGCCAAATAAATAAATAAGCTAAGCTAGGCTGAAATCTTTTTTTTTCTTCTTTTCTTCTTTTGGATTATACGACACGAAACGTTTCACGACATTATATCACTTGCCCACACTCTTGCGCGTAAACAAACTTAGCAAAATTACAAGCCGAGAAACCATTCTCACGGCATATCATGATTACATTGTTTCTGTACTTAGGTATGGAGTAATATTTTGGGGAAACTCCACGTACAAGTTAGTGGCTTTTAAAGCTCAGAAAAGGTGTACTAAAGCTATGGGCGGTTTGCAGCAAAAGCAATCATGTAAGGACTCCGATAAATGAGATAAAACCTTTAGCATTACGGTTTTAATCAGCAAAATATAATTTAAAATTTCATTGTGAAGTGAATAAGATACAAGGTGGATAGACAGCTTGAGAATAACATTTCGTTTTTGGAGTTTCTGTAATGTTACCACATTCTTCCAGACTGAAAACAAACTAAAACCGTTAGCAGCTCAGCTGAGGTTGTAGTCCTCGAGTCTGCGTGGTACTCTTCGGTCCCTTGATGATCGACGCGGTTGTTTATTTGTCGCAGGCTATGTAGTAGGAACTGTTTCGACTGCCTGAATATCCGCCTGTTCAGCATCATTCGAGTCACGAGAATCATAGAACTCTTCATCACTTGATACACTCGTTTCATTAAACATTTCAGGTATTTCCTGTTCCATCTGACTATCTTGTCCCAAAGGTGCTAGGTGATGATTTGAAACGGTAGATGCGACCGTCTGTAAGGCGAACATAGGAATTGTCTGGATTCACATGACAATACACAATCGTTTAATTATTAGAGTATTCGTTACATGAAGTAGTGTTGCTTATTCAACGATTGGTTGGTATTTATTTGTGTGATAAAATTTCCGTATTAGCACGCGTTCCGATTCTGTTAACCGAGTAGGTATAGATGCTCCATTTGACGATCTCCTGGTGTGGGTAAACATACGTTCGTGTGACGTACAGTGAGTGGCTGTGCAGAACAAAGATCGTATCGAATGTAAAGCTTGAGGCAGAACCTGTTCCCAATTTTCTATTGATTTGTTACAAGAACGGAGGGCCAGCTGTATTGTTTTCCAGAGAGTCCCATTAAAACGTTCTACTTGTCCATTTCCTCTGGGAAAGGGGGTGTAGGGGGCGGTTTTGCTCGAAGCTATTCCTCGTGAATTCAAGAAATGTTTGACTTCTGCTGATATGAATGAGGTTCTTCGGTCTGAATGAAGATAAGGTAGCATACCAAATAACATAAATATTCCATTTAAATTCTTTATCACCGTAGTGGAACCCAGGACATGGAAACGCAAAAGGAAAGCGTGAATATTTGTCAATCACTGTAAGAATGTATTTATTCCTTTATTGGAAGGCACAGGACATTTAAAATCAATGCCTAATCTTTCATAGGTGTAGTAGCTTTGATCAAAGTGGGATCACCATCAGCTCTGTAAAATCTTGGTTTTATTTCAGAACATATACTCGTATCCGGCATGAATTAATCATGTTTTTTATTTATTCAGTAGAATAGGGCAAATTCTTTGACTTGTCCCAGTGATTCATACACGCTATTCCAGGATGACATAAAGCTTCATGTAGAGATTTAAGCTTCTCATTACGTGTCGATATCGACGCACAAATGCGTGAGAGTGCATCTGTAGCCTCATTTTGTTTTCCTGGGCGATATACAATATCATACTTGAAAGGAGCCAAGTCCAAACGCCATTGCTGTATTTTCTCATTTTTTATTTTGCGTGTCTCTTTGAAAATGAATGATACAGAGCGCTGATCAGTGATGAGCCAAAATGGTTTGCCAATGAGAAAATGGCGCCATTTTCGTAATGATTCCATTATAGCGTAAGCTTCTTTTTCTATAGCTGAGTAGTTAAGTTCACAACTATTTAACATTCTTGCAAAAAATGCCACTGGTCGACCAGCTTGTGATAAAGTTGCTGCAACTGAATGTTGCGATGCATCTGTTTCCACTGTAAATGGTGTATTATGGTCGATAGGGCATTATGAATAGTGGCTTTTGCAATATCCGTTTTGAAAAAGTTCAAATGCTCGAACCGTTTCGTCTTTCAGTGGAAATACTGTTAATTAGAATTGGCAACTTTGTATTATAAAAAGTCTACACATTGTTTATGTATGTTGTTCCGGCACTTCCGCCGTGACCACAACGACTGCAGGTCGTTTTCTCTGACAAGTCTTGCAAATTGTACCGGCCATAATCACTAATAAAATAAAGTACCCAAAATAGAAGTAAGCTGTTTTGTATTGGAGCCGCTGTCGAGCTGATCCACAACCCTATATGTTATAGGTTATGGGCCCAGAACACAATTAGAAAACGGCAAAACGGCCCCGAAAAGCTCAGAAAATGGACGACGAAAAGAAAAATCGCTATGGAATCGTTCCCTTCGCCGGCACAGACTTCGGTAACTGGTTTTATCGATTAAAAAAAGTATTGGAAGAATTCGAATTACTCGAGGAAATAGAAGAACAGAAAAAACTAGTCAAAGTCACATCGAAAACTAGAAAATGCTAAAGTATCATCGTGCAGAGTATCGCAGACAGTTTAGAAATTATAAAAGACTTAGAAACTCTTGCTACTAAGAAAGGAAAAATTACAGAACAGAATATTACAGTTAAGGATGTACTATAAATGTCCCAAAAAGCCGATGCAACCTATTGTCTGTAAGTCTGTGAATAATAAGCGTGCTGGATGCAAGATAGAATTTGATCGCAGACAAGTCAGAATATACTACAAAAACGAGCTAGTAAAAGAAGGAAAGCGTGAGAACAACCTGTATAAGATATAATTCAAACCAGATACTGAGAAACAAGCACAGAAAGCATACTGTATTGGAAATGAGGAATATGAAAGGCATAAGAAATTGGGACATATATCTCAAGAAAAGTTACAGAAGTTAAAACAAAGAAAGTTAATTTCATATGAGAACAGTAATTCAGAAGAAATATGCGAGCCATGCTTAAAAGGAAGACAAACAAGGCTACCTTTTCATGAAAAAGAAAGAAAGAACAGTAATAGAATACTAGAATTAATACATAGTGATTTATGTGGGCCTATACCCCCACTAGTAGTGGGGCTATAGGTACTTTTTGTTATTATGTGTAGTGGCCCACTACACATAATAACAAGAAGTACATATTGACATTCATCGATGATTACAGTCATTTCGCATACATATACTTGATAGAAAGTAAAGCAGAAGTTCATAAATATTTTAAATATTTTGTGAGCACAGTAGAAGCATAATTTGTAACTAAAATATCGACATTGAGAACCGATAATGGCACTGAATACAAGAACAAAGAATTTACGATTATTGCAACCAGAAAATAATACGAAAAGAATTTACAATAAATTACACACCACAGCGAAATGGTGTATCAGAACGTTTCAATAGAACACTGGTTGAGAAAACAAGAACTCTGTTGGCGGACTCAAATTTCAACAAAGAACTTTGGGGTGAAGCAGCCTATACAGCAACATAATATGTATAATAAATCGGTTGTCAACAAGAAATGGAGTTATTCCAGCAGAATTATGGTACGGAAAGTCACCAGACTATAAAAAACTCCAATGTTGCAATTGACGCTTATATGCATCTCCTGCCACAATACCGAGAAAAATGAAAGTTTGAAGAAAAATCTAAAAAGTATTATCTAGTTGGATATTGCGACAATGGATACAAGCTATGGGATAATCAAGAAAGAAAAATCATAAGATGTGATATTCAATCAAGCACAGGAAAATAAACAAGAATGATCGTGTGGGAGGGAACATCCCTGGGCCGGAACAAACCGTCGATGCGATTGGCAACACATTTAACTGGAGAACAGAGAAATCTATAAATTTCTTTGCTGGAGAAAGTAGGATCGATGAAGAAATATGTATTCGGCTGAATGACTAGTATCCATGGCCAGGAAATATTAAAAACAAGCTGTTGGCAGCACTGCCTCGGGTGACTGACAGGAATAGTTTATTTGGGTGTCTATAATCTATAATGTATAACATGATATTTTCCGACACGATAATGTAGGGCATAATAATGCACATCATGATATTTGGTGTACATGTACATCGAATATAATGGCTGTACAATCCATGTCGTACAATACTGGCCGTTCATTATCGGCTCTTGTCTATAACTACGGCAAGGAAAGTACAGGTGGGTCCCTATATTGTACAGCCAATAATCAGAGTACAATTCACAAATTGACATAACCTGAAAAAAATTACCTGATTCTAACTGCTATACAAATAAGGAAATAAGGTCATGTACATCAAATATCAGTCTGTACAAAATCGGGGTGTGCATTATTTAGCCGAGCCGATAATGTACTGCATGATATTGCACGGCACGATATTGCACAGCATGATATTCGATGTACATCTACACAAATTATCATGCTGTGCATTATTATGCCGTACAATATAATGCCGTACATTATCTGTGTCGTACATTATTGCCTCCCTTTTATTTTAAACAAAATCTCAAATCATCAAAGAAATACTGAAACAAAATCCAAACAAATCTAAATACGTAAATTGCGTAATATCAATGTTTCTTTATTATTCCATTTCAAAACAAATTAATAATTAGTGCTAAACTGTAATAAATTTTCAAGATCTACAACGTCACGTGTTAAATCATCGCAAGGCAGTGATATGCTGCATTCCGACTGTTCACTTTCCTATAACATAATAATAACAACACAACAACGCCGAAATAACATTATGTTTCCTAAAGCCTACATAATTGTGAACCCGAAACTTCTTAAAAAACCAGTGTTACAACAGGATCCTACTTAGTTAATCAAGCTTCTACTCGGATTTTAGGTTTTTTGGAATATATGTGAGGTTAAAGTACGTAAACACAATACTTTTACTAGACTGACTAGTCTACAACATAGTGTAGTTACATGTGTATTGTGTACCTACTAGTAACGTTGTACTTCTTAACCTAAATGTACCTAGTCAGCAATCTGCATGGTATTAGGCTGTTTAGTCATACTTGGGGCTTTAACCCTTTTTAAGGCATAAGCTTCTAAAGGTGATACAATAAAACTATTTATATTTCTAGATTAGATTTGTATTCATTTAAAAAAAATGAAAAAAAACACAGTGGGAAAAATATTCCCTCTACCTGCTAGGCCCTGTGAAATGACGTGAAGCATGGTGTAATGCAAAGAGAAACTCCACATTTCTCGCAAATTATTTTCGATATTTTATCTTTTTGTTTAGTGCTGCACATCCTGCAGCGTTTATATGAGGGCGATTCCACGGGCATGTGAACTTCAACATTGCTATATCGAAGCTCCTGAGCAACAACGTGTAAAGCCTTTTGACGGTTCTCGGACATGACGGCTTTATTTCTGCAAACATAATTCTGACCAATTGACTGCCTCTTTCTGCTCGTAAACCCGCTAATCAATCCCCTTGCCACTGATACACGGAATTCGAGATTCAACAGTTTGGTTACGTTTGGATTCTGGCAATATAACAAATAGGAATTTGTAATACTTGCATCAAGCAGAAAGTAGATTATGCGGAGCCACCATTTTTTACTACTGCCAACTGAATAGGTGCTTTTCATCTGATCAAAACGATCGACGCCTCCTTTTCGTGTATTCTTTTATAGCTGCAGGGCACTCAATCACGTTTTTTGCGCCGTCTTTCTGAGTCCGCAAAACACTGGTTTTACCTATTTTTGGATGAAACGCATTAGTCATAACAAGAACCTCTTTGGTGTCTTGCCAGACGACGAAAGCCACGTTGCCCTTTACTCTCCATTTAACCCTTAATCAAACGCGGCATGTTTTAAGAGTTAAATTAAAACTGAGATCGGATTGAAGTAAATTTGGTCCATAGATTTCCAAAATTTTAGTAAAATTTAGAAAAGTGGGGGGGAAGGGGGTGTTTGCGGTGGGAAATTATTTCCCCTTATTCATAATAGCATAGTAGCAAAAATGTGGGAAAATAATTCCCGCTGTCCGGTACGGCTAACGACATTTCTCTTCAATTTTTAGACTAGTTAGTTGCCCTTTTGTGCTTTGCTTATAGATTAAAAAAAATATGTGAATTATCTTTTTTACACGCAGATACTAGAATAAAACAAAATTGTTTTATGTATTCGAAATGTTTTATTGCTAAGCAACTTTTACAAAGGTACAAAATTCTATCTTAATTTCAATCTAAGTACAGCAGGACCTCTTTAATCCGAACTCCGAAAATTTACCCCCTGTTCGTATTCGTGGAGCGTTCGGATTATAGTACAGAAAATTTCTTTGGTATTTGTTATGAAATAAAACGAATAGTATTGTGAAATTTTAAATGTATATTCATCTATAAACGTTACATTAATTAATCTTTTTTAAAGAAATCCAATATTTTAGTTTGTCGGGAGGTATTTAATGACAAATAAAAAGCTTTGTCTCGCAATTTACGTAAAAGCATTTTTTCTGGCAAAGGAATGTCCACTTGGTCAGCCCATTCAAGACATGTATTTAAGGCAGACACCGCATTTGAGTTGGAAATGCTTGCTACTGGATCAATGTGCGACATTTCTTCACTTTCACCGTCGCATTCCTGTGTTACTTGCCTTATTATTTCATCGTCAGTGAGAGGTTCAGTTTCAATTAGGTCATCATTGTGTAGTAAGAAGTCATTAATTTCAGCCTCAGAAAAGCCTCTATTGTATTATTACTTAAAATTAAGAAATAAAACAATTTTATTGATTGAGATCGCAAAACACTTTTTATTAAGAGTGCACATTAGCCATAATCAGTCTCTTAAGTTACTTAAGAAATATAATCACAAAAAAAAACAATATTGTCATCATGGAACAAGACTAATTCTCTGTTATTTTCTTAATTATATAATCAGTTATATACTTACTAAGTAATCAGACTTTAACATTGAATATTGTTAATGAAAATATAATATTAGAACCTCCTATCAAAATGAACAATAGTTTTCTTAAAAAATTAAACAAACAACAAAAATTTTACAAAAATAATCATAAAAACTCTCATATAAATTACAAAACAATCTACTGGATATTATATCGAGTTAAACCTACCGAAAATGAATAAAGCGACGATGTTCGAGATGTGCCTTTGGAGAAAGTTGGTTTTGGTAATTGCAAAACTACATCTCTAACATCCACACTTGCTTTGTCTTCCACAATTGGAAATATGAACTTATAAGACCCTGTTTTTTTTCTGAGATATGATACTTCATATTCTGTCACATTATACTTAAATACGACTTTGGCAACGTAGTGAATCACAGTTTTCTTCTTCTCAAACTTAATTAGTAGGAAATCTCCAATATTTATGTGTTCAGGATTAACTGGTTCTTCATTAATTACCTCTTCTTCTGATTCCGATGGCATTTCAATGTCTTCACTATCACTCGTCATCACGACTTCATCTAGACTAGAATCGGAATCTATTTCTGCAGGCAAAGAAGTTACTCTCTTTTTCTTTTTTGGCTCAGTTAACCCCAACAGATTTTTCGCTGTTTTCAATTCTTTTGCATGCTGTTTTGCTTTTTGTAATTCTCTTTTCCTGTCCTTTTCATTACGTAAGCTTTCTAATCTATTTTTTTCTGGTGTGTCAGTGTATATTCTTGATCGTCCCTTTTCTCTTCCTTTTCTTTTTAAGACACTGTCAGTAATTGCCTTTTTTGGATAAGGTCTAACTACGTCAGGAGTAAGCATAGCCTGTGATGAAGAAACATGTAGAGAAACGTCAGCATCAGACACTGAAATTGGGTCGGTATCCAAAGTAGGAGTTTTATTTTGTTCTCTATCAACAACTTCATTATTTTGACTTGTTTCCGAGTCTACAAAATGTAAATCTTGTGTTTTGTGAGTGTTCTCATCTGTCAAATCGTGATAACCTGTGCTGAAAATGTCTATCGGTGCAAAGTCGTCGTCACCAAATACCAGTTTATTAATTGGCCAAATTCCAGGTTTGGAAAAACCACCTATGATATTCTTTGGTGTAAATGATTCCAAATATGCTAATTTTGACAGTTCAGCAATGTTGTATATGGTCAAAGTCTTTCCAACATTTTGAATGTGCCAGTCGTTGAAAGCTATCTTCAATTTGCCTTTGAAGGGTCCGAACACACTGACATCAAGCGGTTGCAATTTGTGTGACGTGTGTGGGGGCAGACTCAAATAAACAATACCGTTGTCACGACAGTAGTTAACAGCTTCTATTGAAATGTGCGATTCGTGGTTGTCACAAATGATTAGAATTGGGTTATCTTTATTGCTCGAAGTAAGGCGTTGAATGTGTTTCAAAACTCTTATAAACAATTCTGATGTCATCCAGCCGCTTCTGTTTGCCAACCCTAGACTTCCATCGGGAGCTCCATTTAGGAAGTGATCTTTGTAGTGAACTCTTGGAAAGACATAAACTGGAGGAAGAGAAGAACCAGTAGCAGTAATAATACCACAGAAAGTAACTAACTCTCCGCGTTCTGCAGAAACTATTTGTCCCACCTGTCTTTGTTTTATTCCAGCAATAACTTTAGGAGTAGAAAGAACTGTGCTTATGCCTGTTTCGTCTAAGTTTATTATTCGATCGGGTGTAAAATTGTACTGTCTCATTATGCGTTCGTAATTATCATGAAATTGAGCTACAGCAGCTTTATTAAAAGCAAAGCTTCTTGCTGCGCTTGTGTTTTCTGGTTTTCGTAGACTCAATTCTGGGTTTCTCTTCCTGAAGCCAGCTGCCCAATCTTTTCCAGCGCATTTGTTTTTTTTCCAGGGTTTTGGATAATTACACCCTGAGGATTCTGCGAACTCGTATGCCAAAGTCAAAAGCTGTCTCAATGTAAGGCCGTAGTGCATTTTACTGCAATTCAATAAATATTGAGTCAATGCCTTTTCTTGTTCGATTGAAAAAACTTGTGCAACGGTATACTTGGAACCATAGATGTTTGATGAAGTAGCTGTAGCAGTGTGTGATGATAAAGCTGCAGTAGTAGTGTGTGCTGAAGATGACGCTATTTGTGCCATCTCCATAGATGGTGCTATTTGTGGTGAAGATGGACCTGCTTGTGATAAAGAAGATTCTGCTTGTAATGAAGAGGATGCTTCATTTGTAGATAATATTCTGGTAGCTTCAAATGATTTTCTGGCTTTTTCTATGCGATGTTGTAGGGTCGCAGTTTTGATGCTATATTTGTCGGCTGCTTTGCGTATAGATAAAGTCTTTGACAATACTTCACGTATTGCGTCTTCAATGTTTTCTTCATTGATATTTTTTCTATCAGTTTTGGGTTTGTACGTGCGCACCATTTTCTGAAAAAAAGAAAATAAACAATAAAATAAACTATTTTTTTTTGACGGGGCACTTTAATACACTAGAGGGGCAGATTGATATGTATCATTGTACCCCGCACATTACCGTATCAAAGTGCCCCAACGGACTTTTTCCACAAACAATTAATTTTATCTAATATGTTACAAAATATCGCACACTTGTATTTTACCGACTAGTAACCCTAGCATTTATATTTACCATCTGGAAACACTGCCTCCCTTCCAGTAAGACAGTTGTCAAATTATTGCCTACCAGTTTGAGAAAATAGTTGCTTGAGCCATTCGATCACCACGAGTCGACTGGAGTGGTTGTGCGTTGAAAAGTGATTGCGAACATAAGAATTATTTCTGTAAATTACTGCGAAGAGAAGTTATTGTGAAGCTGAATAAATTTCTGATTCGAATAGAAAGTGTTTTCTTCATCGACGCTACAATTTCAGAAGTGAGGATAACGATAACAAGGTTATGTATTTTTTTTTCTCTTTCCTTTTGAAGAGGCATGAAATAATTATTAAAATCTAGACAACTTACTTGTTATCGTCCATTTGCCCACAAAGATCATAAAAAAAAAAGTGATTTGCATGCATAATATGTTATGGTCAGGGCACTCCCTGATAGTGATAGCAAATGGCGCGTTGAATGGTCTATGATCTTGCTCGTTTCTGGCCAGGGCACTCCCTGGTGATACGGCTGCGAGATTGGATTATTTAATATTGTTAGGACTTAACATTATATAAAATCCCGTATGTGAGTTGTTAACATTGGGTCAGGGCACTCCCTGATATTGATAGCAAACCACTAGTTGGATTGTCCAGGATCTCAACAAAATTTGGCCAGGGCACTCCCTGGTAATACGGTTGTGTGACTGGACTATTCAGCTCCTAAATATTTATACCTAACCTTTTACGGGTCATACCATTGTTTGGCCTGGGTACCCTCTGGAAATGGAAGCAAATTATCCAATGGCCTTCTATATTATTAACACTTTGTCAGGGTATTCATTGATATTGTTGATAAGCATGGAGAACATTATAGAGGCAAAATATTTTTATTGATAAATAGGAGAGATTATCTAAATGAACATTGATGCGTTCTGTTTTTCTTATCAGATAAGTGATGGACAGTGATGGGTCACGGACGCCCTCCCGCAGCCGAGACGGCAGCCACGAGAGTAAGAGTCGGCGCAGCCGGCGCAGTAAGGACCGCCGTTGCGACAGACCAGCAGAGCATCGCAGCCATCGGCGGAGTGCGAGCCGAAGTGACCACAGTAACCGGAGCCGCCACAACGTGGAGGAGCGTGACAAGAGCCCCGGTGAGCAGCGTCAATCTAGGCGTAGTATTGAACGTAGAAGCAAACGACTTCGAACGATTCAAGTGAGAAGTTTTCATCCTTACATAATGTCATACCTGAATTTGATCCGATGGCTAAAGAACAAACTATTAATTCATGGCTGTCAAAAGTCGAGGAATGTAAACAAATTTACTAATGGTCTGAAAAACAAGTTATACATTATGCCTTACCCAAACTCACGGGAATCGCCAAAACATGGTACCAAAGTTTACCAACATTATTGTTTACATGGGAAGAATGGAAAACAAAACTAATTGAATCCTTTCCATCCACCCAAAATTATGGCGAATTATTAACAGAAATGTTGAACAAAAAACTCCGTTTTGGTGAATCTCCTGAGCTATACTATTATTCCAAAATTAACTTGCTAAATCGTTGTGACCTTCATGGCAAAAATGCTGTCGATTGTTTAATTTTTGGGATAGAGGATAGAGGTATACGATTAGGAGCCCAAGCCGCGCAGTTTTCGGAGCCAAAACAGTTGTTAAAATTCTTTAAAACTGTTAAGCCAGGAATTTCTAGGGAAACGGATAGGCCAGGAAGAGATAAGGATAAAAGTCCCATCACTAGTAATCCGAACAAAAGCGTTTATAAGACAAGCAGACCTGAGACAGGTCGTATAGTATGCTTTAACTGTAACGAACCAGGTCATCCCAGCTATAGGTGCAATAAACCGATATTTAAATGTAGCCGCTGTAATCTATTAGGCCATTTAGCTAATGCATGTCCAAAAACAGAAACTGCACAAAAACCTGACAAAGAAATTAACTAAAACGAAATAGTGATAAAGTCCATGTGTATAGAGTAAACGTGAAATGATTCCCGTTTATGATAAACATATGGCATGAATATAGACTGCATATTGTGGGCATGCCGGGCACAATGATGTGTCGCCCAACGAGAAGCAATGTTCAGTTTATAAGTGAATAGTGAGTAATGATATATTATTATATACTTCAGACTGCATATTGTGAGCATGCCGGGCACGATGAGTGTCGCTCAAAGAGAAGCAATATGCAGCCTGTAAGTGAATAGTGAATAGTGAGTAGTGACATATGTACTTCAGACTGCATATTGCGAGCATGCCGGGCACGATGAGTGTCGCTCAAAGAGAAGCAATGTGCAGCCTGTAAGTGAATAGCGAGTAGTAAGGTAGTAAAAGTAGCTTAAAAGCAGTTAAGTAGTAAGAAGCAATAGAATGTAATCGATTGGTGAATTATATAAATATTACATAAACAATATTAATATTACATATTATATAAATAAATAAAATTAGCTCTGTGTTGATTATAATAACTGAAATAATGTATACCTACTTATATTTCTACATTACGTTATGTTGCAAATCTAATTTGAGACCCTACGATTCCTACCTCAGGGCAGCTTTAAAAAGAAAAGTCAATAGGAGTCTGAGTAGCGATTGCCTTTTTAATGATTCTTATTATCCATTTTAACACACACGAAGAGGAACAATTCGGGTTTAACAGTTACAGTAACAGTCGGTTGCCGTTTACAGTTTTCTTAGGTCTATGATAAAAATAAGGTTAAGGTAACCTAGGTTCTTAGAGACTAAGGGTACAAAATATTCCTACTTGATGCCAACGTGGTGAGATGGACAAAGACTAACCCGGCTAGCGGACGGGAAGTCGAGGTGCGTAGGCTAACTCCTAACGTGCTCGAACCTTCGCGAATGTTCGTAATTAAAAAAAAGAAAAGAATGGGCGCCACCTGTCGATCCGTAGAGACAGGAGAAGTTACTTGGGGTTATCCACGAGCGCGCGGGAGCGGGCGCTCGTAGCTGGAGTGGGGTGTCGCCGTGACGACACGCGGTCACGGGCGGCACGCGGTGTACGGGGGGCTCGGAGCCGGCGTGCTGCGGCCGCGGAGCACGCGCCCGGTGAAGTGCCGGGGCGCGAGTCGCGAAGCGGCGCGAAGCGGCACGAAGCGACGCGGCAGCCCCGAGACGAAGCCCGTACACGGCTTGTACCGACCATCATAAAAAACCCTGGAAAGCACGGGGGCTCCAGTTAGATTTAGTTAAAAATAGATCCACAGCGGAGGTACGCGATAGCGGTAGCGAGGCCTGGAAGAGGTCTCGCCGGCCTAGCCGCGTGGCAAGATTGCTACGTTCACGTCTACACTAGTTTTCCGAACTTAAACGGGGAGGTGATCGTCGGCACTGATCAAGGATAAACTGTGGGTACTTACCGTTTAAACGGGTGGAAAGGCACGCGTGCGAAGCGAAGGCAGGACGCGGCTCGGTCGGCTCAGGCCGTCGGGAAGGCTGTAAAATAAATTGGGGAAGTTAGCAGGGCGTTTGAGGGGCGACGTGGCACCGCGGTTAGTCGGCGATCCTCACCTGGGGCAACCCCAAAATATCGGAGGGAGGCCCGGGACCACACCCGTACATTGTGGTCGTGAATTGCGACACAAGCAAGGCATCGCCTACCTGGGGACAAATGATCACAATCTCAAGACCGGACCAGGAATGGAAAAGATGGCACCTCACGCAACCGATGAAACAAAAGTGCGTAGTTACCTGCTTCCGGACCTCGGGCTTGATTTGGCAGGCGATGACTCGCAGGAATGCAGAAATAGGTCGACAAATTCTTGCAGCGAGCTATTTATAGACTTGCAATCCGAGGGTTGTCTGCTCCGCTCAACTTAAACTCCCAATGTTTCACGTAACCCGCGTTCAGTAGAATTGACACACGGCGCGACCGATTTGGAAGAGAGTGGGTCAAAAAATTCTCCCTATCACCGCCGACAACGAGAGGGAAGCGAGAAAATTAGACGGTGATCTTTCCTGTGGGTTTTGTTTTGGGAAAAACTAATTTTCTCCCATTCAATGTTCCCACTTGTAACACTTAAGTCTGTCAAGCTCAAGCGTCAACCCGACAGCCTGTCGGTGTCAATCTGACACTGACAGACGGTAAGTGTGAAGTTGGTTGAAAAAATATATGACGGCCGGTCCCTCACGGCTTTTGGCCGAATCGGCCGTGTCTCCGGTGTTGTAGAAAAACGCGGCATATTCAAAAAGCAGGGCGTAACACACTCCCCCAATACAAGAAATTTTCTAGTATAGGAGAAAATTTCATTGCTGGCCCTCCAGCATAAAACCTGTAACGATTAAAAAGTTATATAAAAATAGGTGAACCGTTACACGAAACTTGAACTGCATAGTAAATCAGTTAAGTTGCAATAGTTATGTAAAAAAAAAACTCGACATGCCGTGGAGCCTGGAGAAAATTAAAAAATTAAAAGAAGTAAGTCTCGACATGCTGTAATGGCATGGAGAAAAATAAAACGTAGGTAACCCTCGACATGCTGTAAAGACATGGAGAAATCAAAATTAAAACTACGCCTCGACATGCTGTAAGGGCATGGGGATAAAAAAATAAAACTTAAGTATACCTCCGACATGCTGTAAGGACATGGTGAGAATAAATATAAAAACGTAAGTATACCTCGACATGCTGTAAGGGCATGGAGGAAAATAAAAATAAAAACTTAAGTATACCTCGACATGCTGTAAAGGACATGGAAGTAACAAAATTAAGAGTAAGCTTCTACATGCTGTAAGGACATGAAAAACCAAATTTTTTTAAAAAAATATGCCTCGACATACTGTAAAGGACATGGAAGTAACAAAATTAAACGTAAGCTTCTACATGCTGTAAGGACATGAAAAACCAAAATTTTAATAAAAATATGCCTCGACATACTGTAATGGTGTGGAGAAAAATAATACACAATACTGCTCGGTCCCAACATGCAGGAGAGCAATATAAAAAGCTCACCTTAAAAAACACATTATAAAAAGGATCGAATGCAGTTATTGGTATTGAACTCACAAAAAACCTTACCTCTGCCTTGGCACCTTTTTGGCTTTAGGTGAGATAATACCTTTAAGTTAATACACTCCTTTCTTTTTGAAAAAGAAAAAAAGGAGTATTACCAATCAAGTAGACTCTTCCTCACGGAAATCTTGGTACTGTTTGATTCAGTCCCGAGAATTAGTGAGTCTCCATGCTGCAACGATTAAAGGATTACCTAACCTATTCGAGTTTATCCATATAGTAGCTGTCCTTCGTATAAACGTGGCAGCTACTAGGGGTCATCCTGAAAGTGAGCGCGTCCGCTGACGTGTACCTATGCCTTAATTGCATATATAAAGTTATGTTCAAAACGGAGAGGAAAAAAAAACTCCGACCAGCGTCGCACTTGGCCTAAATCACTAGTTGGGGAGAGAAAGCGGGATAAGAGTGATGGAGTAACAGTCGACAAGCTAAAACGAAATAAAAAAAACAAAACGATAGCGTCCTCTGCCTCTCCTGCTCGCTCTCTCTCTCCGACCCTAAGTAAAAAATAATAAAGAAAGCAGGACAGTTGATAGAATTGTAAGAAAAAAAAACGCGAATGTGTGAGTTGGCAACTGATAAAATCTACCTCGTTGGCAAGTACACTGAGTTTTGTCTTAATTAAATCTAATTAGTCAGCTAAAATTGGTGAATGTTCACTTATACTGATTCCCTGTTCAATTATACATATAAATGTAGGTTTGTTTGAAAAAAAAACAAACCCAGGGCTGATCAGTATGTAAGCATTCTCCAGTTAAATACACAATTATAACACATAATAGCTATATCAAGTATCTGGAGAAACAATATGAGAATAAATCTTAATAATAAATTGATTTTTCCTGAAAATATTGTTAGCACAAAAAGTTTCCAAGTAAATATTTACCTACCTACTTTAATATTTAACACTTGTTAGCACTAGAAGTTTCCAAGTAAATATTTACCTACCTACTTTATTATGAAGCACCAAAGAAAATTTTTAAAGGAGAAAAAAAAATTATTCGCTAAGTTAGAGCACGATTCTGTCCCCGAATAACCGGTGACGGACTAGAAGTTATTATGAATTTAACCACGTTGGGCTGCCACTGTTGCAAATCTAATTTGAGACCCTACGATTCCTACCTCAGGGCAGCTTTAAAAAGAAAAGTCAATAGGAGTCTGAGTAGCGATTGCCTTTTTAATGATTCTTATTATCCATTTTAACACACACGAAGAGGAACAATTCGGGTTTAACAGTTACAGTAACAGTCGGTTGCCGTTTACAGTTTTCTTAGGTCTATGATAAAAATAAGGTTAAGGTAACCTAGGTTCTTAGAGACTAAGGGTACAAAATATTCCTACTTGATGCCAACGTGGTGAGATGGACAAAGACTAACCCGGCTAGCGGACGGGAAGTCGAGGTGCGTAGGCTAACTCCTAACGTGCTCGAACCTTCGCGAATGTTCGTAATTAAAAAAAAGAAAAGAATGGGCGCCACCTGTCGATCCGTAGAGACAGGAGAAGTTACTTGGGGTTATCCACGAGCGCGCGGGAGCGGGCGCTCGTAGCTGGAGTGGGGTGTCGCCGTGACGACACGCGGTCACGGGCGGCACGCGGTGTACGGGGGGCTCGGAGCCGGCGTGCTGCGGCCGCGGAGCACGCGCCCGGTGAAGTGCCGGGGCGCGAGTCGCGAAGCGGCACGAAGCGACGCGGCAGCCCCGAGACGAAGCCCGTACACGGCTTGTACCGACCATCATAAAAAACCCTGGAAAGCACGGGGGCTCCAGTTAGATTTAGTTAAAAATAGATCCACAGCGGAGGTACGCGATAGCGGTAGCGAGGCCTGGAAGAGGTCTCGCCGGCCTAGCCGCGTGGCAAGATTGCTACGTTCACGTCTACACTAGTTTTCCGAACTTAAACGGGGAGGTGATCGTCCGCACTGATCAAGGATAAACTGTGGGTACTTACCGTTTAAACGGGTGGAAAGGCACGCGTGCGAAGCGAAGGCAGGACGCGGCTCGGTCGGCTCAGGCCGTCGGGAAGGCTGTAAAATAAATTGGGGAAGTTAGCAGGGCGTTTGAGGGGCGACGTGGCACCGCGGTTAGTCGGCGATCCTCACCTGGGGCAACCCCAAAATATCGGAGGGAGGCCCGGGACCACACCCGTACATTGTGGTCGTGAATTGCGACACAAGCAAGGCATCGCCTACCTGGGGACAAATGATCACAATCTCAAGACCGGACCAGGAATGGAAAAGATGGCACCTCACGCAACCGATGAAACAAAAGTGCGTAGTTACCTGCTTCCGGACCTCGGGCTTGATTTGGCAGGCGATGACTCGCAGGAATGCAGAAATAGGTCGACAAATTCTTGCAGCGAGCTATTTATAGACTTGCAATCCGAGGGTTGTCTGCTCCGCTCAACTTAAACTCCCAATGTTTCACGTAACCCGCGTTCAGTAGAATTGACACACGGCGCGACCGATTTGGAAGAGAGTGGGTCAAAAAATTCTCCCTATCACCGCCGACAACGAGAGGGAAGCGAGAAAATTAGACGGTGATCTTTCCTGTGGGTTTTGTTTTGGGAAAAACTAATTTTCTCCCATTCAATGTTCCCACTTGTAACACTTAAGTCTGTCAAGCTCAAGCGTCAACCCGACAGCCTGTCGGTGTCAATCTGACACTGACAGACGGTAAGTGTGAAGTTGGTTGAAAAAATATATCGTCGGCTAAATGACCTAATCTGTTAACTCCATGCCATACAACTTTTCAAAAAACGGAAAAAACTGATTTAAAAATAAAGTAGCCGCAACAACTAGATTTCTTGTATCCCACTGGTAGCTACATTATAAATGTATGTTTTTTTGTAAAAATATTCAATTTTAATATTATCAATTTATTTTTATGGCCAAAAAACGGAGTTAGCATGGTTTATTATTTAGGAATATAAAAAAAGTGTGTTTTTAGGAGTTAGCAGTTTTTAATATTAAAATAAGAATTAAAACAAAAGAGATTTGGTTTATAAAAATTACAAGGACATAAATATACACACATAAAAAAATCTAATAATCAGCATCATTTTTAGTATTGAAAAAATCAGACATATCACTTATCAATAATGCGGTAAGTTGTCATAAAACTCTCTAAAGTCCATAGGAAGAACTTCTTTTATTTGCTGCAGATCATTGTACTTCCTAGCTTTAATTTTTATCCTTTCCTTATGCAACATTGCCATTTCTTCAAATCGCTGTGGCTGTACAGTGCTTTTTCTTTGCGGCAGCAGCGTCCAAGAGTCGCCAAATCTTAATTTGTAAAAAATATCACCTGATGGTGAATACATGAGAGCACGTATATCCGTGACTTTCGGGTCTCCTGTTGATCGCCCAGGTCGAATGCTTTTGAAGCATGAAAGATTAGTAAAATCTTTAAAAAAAATGTGCTCCAAATACATTACTTCAAATGGTTTATTGCGAGCGGCCTGAAATATCTGCACGTAATCTGCTGGCACATTTATAACTTTGTGACACATTTTTCTTTCTATTAAGGAGTGCATAGCATCTACCTCCATTTGCGTATGTCCGACTTCCAAATATTTTTGCTCTATTGTTATTTCATTCTTCACTGCTATGTTCAATAGAGCATTTGACATAGTCACATTACGGTTCTGGTAACCGCATCCGTCAGAGTAGATGATTACACGTAAACCAGTCTTGTTTTGTACTTTAGACAAAATCTTTTTTTCTATGAAATATGTCCAAATTGAAGCAAATTCATCTGCGTTCAGTCCACCTTCCGTTTCGTTCCAAACAAAACAATAGCCATCCTTGTTTATATTGTCATAAAAACAAAGATTGTGCACTTGCAATTTAGTTTTGTAGTAAAGTGTGCTTACATTGGATTTCGGAGCCATTAAAACCGCTTGTAGATCTACTGTAAAGACAAAACTATTTTCTTTTTTGTCTTTATCTTTTTCTTGCCTAGCTTCTTCTTTCTTTAATATGTGCAGTTGGTAAACAGTTTCTTCCTTTGTTCCATTCTTATAGCTTGTACACAATTCACATTCGTCTTTTTTGGGTCGATACAGAGAAAGATTTCTCTGTGACATTGTCTCGAAAAAAGTTGTTTTAGACAGCGGTTCGATGTTGTGTGATTTGCACCAGTCTGAAGTGTAAAACTTGTATAAATCCATTTTCGTATTCCATTCTGGTTGAAGATATTTTCTTGTGGATGAAGGTCGACAATAATGAGACTCTAGTACCGGTAAAGAGTCAAAAAACTCATTCATAGATTTTTGCCTATCTGAAAATGGATCAACTCTCTCTTTTAAGATTCGAAGTTGATTGGGAATGCAATCCTCATCTTTCATTTTTTCTTTCCATGACAATACTGTCATTCTTCCTATGCCTATAGTATTCAGGTACATAGTTTTGCACACCCTTACATATTTATCATCTATCTTTAAATTATAAATAAATGATTGTGTTCTGCGAGAATTATCAGACTCTTTTCTGTCTCTCTGACGTTTTATTTGTACTGACTGAACCGTATCATTTACAAATACTTTTTTTTCTCCCCATGTATATGTTTTCCAAAATTGGTTAAAAATTTTCCTTCTGTCTTCATTCGTTACAGTAGCACATTTAATAACCCCCTTTTCATTAATACATTTGCATCTATCTTTCAAAGATTTTGGTTCCTTTACGGCTTCATACACCCACTTTGAATCTTTTTTAATTTTTCCGTAATACCGGGATCCTTTTTCGCGCAATCTTTTATTTTTTTCTGCAAACCATTCACTTTTATCCACTTGCGATCGCATTTTTCTTTTTCTACTTTTATTTGGCAAAGAATTGTCGACATCATCTTCAGAACTTGACGAATAAGGAACTAAAGTAGGATGAGTGATTTCTTCACTAAAGTTAGATATATTGTCATAGTTCTCTATATCAGAATTATCATTAAGCATATTTACGTCGTCAACTCTATTAACTGTTCAAAACTATTATCTGTTAGTAGCTTGTTCAGTACGTGCAAGATCAGATGTGGGAATATTTAAGTCACTTAAAACGGGAACATCGAAAGTTTCTATAACGTGTACATTCATTAAATCGGTATTGTCATTATCTGGTATTTCTGAATTGGGATTGAAAGGTTGAATGTTGGTTGCCGAAATATTGACATCAGAAATAGTGGTAGTCTGCTGAGTTGGTTCATTATTAGAGACAAATGGATGAGCATCTGTTGCAGTAAAATTTGAAAGGTCAAATATTTCAACTTCTCCATTTTCTACTATAGAATAATTTTCAATATCTTCTAAAGGTACAATGAAGGTAGCTTCTGACGGCAAATCTAATACATAGGAAACATCATGAGTTTGGTTAGTACATGTCCTATCTTCTTCGAAAAATGGTGAATTGCGTACGTCAAAAGCATTGTTAGGAACACTTGATAAGTCTCTATTATTTACTAGAGCTAAATTGACAAGTCTTTTAGCTCTATCTGAAGCCATCTGTAGACAATACAAAAGCACATTGAAGCAAAGTAAGCAACCCAGAACAAAAAAAAAATCAGACAAAAAATAAACACAAAACATCCCCATGCCAAGTCATTTAAATGGTATGAAAACAGAGAATGGAAGCGTTTTTCAGGTACTTAATCTAAAATATCAATGGTAAAATAAAATATCAACCAATGAAATTTCCTTAGATCATGCACCATTATAAATACCAAAATCTGTCGAACAAAGTAGGTACTATAATAGAATAAAAATATCCAACTCCCAATTTTGGCATGCAAAGTAAGAAATAAATTCGTCTAACTCCCACTACGTGTGTTCCCACATCTTAGAAATGTTTTGCACACCCATACTTCTAGAAAAATTGTTAAAATTATGAAATAATTGAACAATAATACTTACATTTTACTTAAAACACTGAATTTACATGAAAAGGTATCAAAAATACGTAATTACGATTAAAATTTATAAGAGCGTCGTCTTAGCAGCCGACATGCTAACAAAATGGCGTCGAATGCCGGGAGTTGTCCAGTTTGCGCGCGAAACGTGAAACTAGTGGAGTTAGCATGAATTATTGCCGCGCAATTTCAGTGATTTGAGTTTGTTTTACTTACTTAACCTGTTTTCACATTATGTATATTTTTTTTCTCTTTCTTTTGATACCAAAATGTCGTACAAGGCACAAAGTGGAGTTAGCAAGTTAGATTATTTAGCCGACGATATGACGGCCGGTCCCTCACGGCTTTTGGCCGAATCGGCCGTGTCTCCGGTGTTGTAGAAAAACGCGGCATATTCAAAAAGCAGGGCGTAACAGTTAATAGATTAAATATGCGTATAAGTTAATAAATTAGGCTCTTTAATATTGTCTTGTGTATTCTATTCTTCAGAATTGTAAATTATAATATTATATATTACAGGTACCTATTGTATTACTACAATGAAAAAATATATATATATTTTATTCTATCCTAAATTAAAACCAACGAAGGCACTCGTTGACGATCGGATGGCCGAGCTGTTACAAAATATCGCACACTTGTATTTTACCGACTAGTAACCCTAGCATTTATATTTACCATCTGGAAACACTGCCTCCCTTCCAGTAAGACAGTTGTCAAATTATTGCCTACCTGTTTGAGAAAATAGTTGCTTGAGCCATTCGATTCGATCACCACGAGTCGACTGGAGTGGTTGTGCGTTGAAAAGTGATTGCGAACATAAGAATTATTTCTGTAAATTACTGCGAAGAGAAGTTATTGTGAAGCTGAATAAATTTCTGATTCGAATAGAAAGTGTTTTCTTCATCGACGCTACAAATATATAATAATAATGCAATGCAAAAACATTTTAAAATACAATAATAACTATATTTACTTACCTGTAGTAACAAATAATAACAAAAACAACTAAAAGAATCCTCCTGAGACACAATTACATTTCACGTTTTTTTTTGTAGGCAGCGGCGCACGCCACTTTCAACACGTTAGTGACCGTTGAGGTCCAATGGCAAACTGGCGGCGAACGGTGTCACAACTGTCATTCTTGTGAATGCCCTTGAGCATTCTAGTGATGTGCCGGACTGTGTAGCGTTTATCGGTTTTGAGATATAGATACTGCACCAATGTGCCCCGTGAATCAATGTGCCCCCCCTCCCCCTACTGTTACTTCTTTGGTATCAAGCCACTTAATGGCTGTTATCGGCTCTGCGGTGACAGCACTAAATTCATGTTTTGCTAATCTCAATGATTTTGGCTGCTTTTTCTTGATCATGTCAGGAAGATCTTTTCTATTAATTCTGACTGTTCCCACTGCATACAGTACTTTTTCGTACAGATATTCCATTAAATTGCAGGAGGTGAAGAAGTTGTCAAATGCAACTAGAGTGTTTCGTTACACATTATTACACAGTCTCATCACAACATTGTAGCCTAGCCCTTCATTTTCAATGCTGTCGCCTCTTCCAGTGTATATCTCAAATTGGTACAAGTACCCTGTTCTTGCGTCGCATCTTGCCCAGACTTTGAAACCCCTTTTGATGGGTTTTTTGGGCATATATTGCTTTAGGGAGCTGCGTCCTTTAAATTTGACCATGCACTCATCCACGGATTGTACTTGCGAGTTACAAGCTTCGGTCTGATAAATTTTGTTGAGTTCTGCTATGAGAGGTCTCAGCTTGTACAATTTGTCATAGTCAGGAGACTCTCTAGATGGTTGGGTTTCGTTGTCATTCAAATGGAGATTTTCAGTAATTTTTTTAAATCTTGTGTTTGGGAAAACCTGTGCGATTTCTTTATTATGATACTTGGTGAGCGGGCCTTTTCCGCACTCGAAGCCTCTGGTGGGCCCCTGTTGCGTAGTCCCGGCGCACCTAGTTCAGCCACCCGGTGTCCCCGAGGAAGGCCAGCAGCTCGCTGACGCCGGCGCAGGCCTCTCGGAGCGTCCTCGGTGACCCGAGGATCGTCGTACGTTGTTCTGCCACGCTGCTGCATTCAAGCAGCAAGTGCGCGGCCGTTTCTTCCGCCTCCATGCAACCACGACATAGAGGACTATCTGTAACCCCAATAGTGTAAAGGTGTTTGTTTAAGGAGCAGTGTCCGGTGACCACTCCTACTACTTGTCTGAGTTTGTCACGTTTGAGGTTAAGCAGTTTACGGGTGTATCTCGGATTTAACTCCGGGAAAGCTGCCCTTGACTGCCTGCACCCCTCGGTACTAGCCCAGTATTCTTTATGTAGTCTATATGTACGTTTGCGAATCCATGATCTTATTTGGGAGAAAGGCAGAGGGATCATTGGCCCGGGTCCTACAGGGCGTCTGGCCGAGCCTCTCCGTGCCAGTTCGTCGGCAGCATCGTTGCCTCTGGATCCGCTGTGTCCCTTGATCCATTGGAGAGTAACGTGGTTGCGTTTACTTACATCTTCCAGCAGATTGTGACACTGTACAGTTAGCCCTGATGAGTGGTCGTATCGTTGTAGAGCTTTCAGCACTGCAGCACTGTCGGAGAGGATTCTAATACTATGATCAGTTACCTCTCTACGGAGTACCGCCGTTGCCGCCTGGATGATACCTACGCATTCCGCTTGGAAAATAGAGTTGCTGTCACCCAGGGTTGCTGCTATGTGTATATTGAGGTCATCCGAGAAAGAGCCACTCCCGGTACCTGTTTCTGTTTTAGAGCCGTCTGTATAAATTCTTACTTCTTGTATACCTGAGCTATCGCATCTTTCCTCATATAGCTTTTGGTGAAGATATGTTGTTTTGGTACCTTGTCATAAATTGAAAGGATTTCTGGGTTACAGTCCGCGAAGACATCCACTATTGTGGTGTGCGTCGCCTGTTTGTCATATACCCAGAGGTCCAATGCTTTAAGCCTATGAGCGGCGACTGCAGCCTCTTGTTGTATGAAGAGGTGTAATGGCGTCTGTCCCATGAGGGCTTCTAACGCCGCTGTGGGTGCTGATCTCATACATCCGGTCGTCGCCACACAGGCTGCTCTTTGAAGTTTATCCAGCTTGTTGTTAGCAGTGGTCAGTTTGGTTCTGGGCCACCATACTAGTGCTCCGTATGTTACAGACGGTCTGATCACTGTATTATACAATGTGTCCGGACTTCGATGTCGGAGACTTTATGGGGTTAAAATACAATCAATTTCATCGACAAATCAGCCATCAAATATTTTTTATATCCAACTATTAAAAAATGGCAGCCCTTTAAAAACTTTTGTAGCCGAAGCACAGGTGCATGTGTTAATTTAACAATACCTACCCAAGTAGAAGTGTTAGAAACACAAAAGAGGTCTCATATGTTAGCTAACAAAGAAGCCAAAAAAAATTGATTTAATAACAAGACAAAAAACTTGATAAAAAGTAAAAAAAAAAAAAAATGCAAAAATATTTTTTTTCATTTATTGTGGTTTTTTTCAGATTTTTTACTATAAAAAAAAAACAATGTGCTAACCTATCCGTTTTTTATTTATTTTTATTAATACAGGATATTTGCCAAAAATGCACATTAAAATCTTATCTCTAAGCTAGATAGTTTAGGAGCTATGACATTATAAACAGCCACTTCAAAAGCATGTTTTTCCTGAGAAATTAAATAAAAAAATAATTATTGATAGGATTGCATTTAATTTGGCAAAAAAGTTACAGAAACTGTTCGAAGTGACCTCCTCGCCTCTGCAGGCATGCTGTTGCTCTTATTGCGACATGTTGCGTAGAGCGCTGGATCATCGCCCTGTCTTCTTTTAATTCATTCCCTGTTCGAATGATGTTTGCGATTAACTCTTCTCTTGTATTAGGCACGTTTACGTATACTTTTTGTTTCATTGTGCCCCACAGAAAAAAATCGAGGGGCGTTAAATCTGGCGAGCGTGGCGGCCATGCGATTGTTCCACCGCGCCCAACCCACGGCGAATACTGCGCGTTTAAATGATTTCGCACAAGTAGTGCAAAATGTGCGGGAGCACCATCCAGTTTGCGATTAACTCTTCTCTTGTATTAGGCACGTTTACGTATACAAGAGAAGAGTTAATCGCAAACATCATTCGAACAGGGAATGAATTAAAAGAAGACAGGGCGATGATCCAGCGCTCTACGCAACATGTCGCAATAAGAGCAACAGCATGCCTGCAGAGGCGAGGAGGTCACTTCGAACAGTTTCTGTAACTTTTTTGCCAAATTAAATGCAATCCTATCAATAATTATTTTTTTATTTAATTTCTCAGGAAAAACATGCTTTTGAAGTGGCTATGTTTATAATGTCATAGCTCCTAAACTATCTAGCTTAGAGATAAGATTTTAATGTGCATTTTTGGCAAATATCCTGTATTAATAAAAATAAATAAAAAACGGATAGGTTAGCACATTGTTTTTTTTTATAGTTAAAAATCTGAAAAAAACCACAATAAATGAAAAAAAATATTTTTGCATTTTTTTTTTTTTTACTTTTTATCAAGTTTTTTGTCTTGTTATTAAATCTATTTTTTTTGGCTTCTTTGTTAGCTAACATATGAGACCTCTTTTGTGTTTCTAACACTTCTACTTGGGTAGGTATTGTTAAATTAACACATGCACCTGTGCTTCGGCTACAAAAGTTTTTAAAGGGCTGCCATTTTTTAATAGTTGGATATAAAAAAATATTTGATGGCTGATTTGTCGATGAAATTGATTGTATTTTAACCCCATAAAGTCTCCGACATCGAAGTCCGGACACATTGTATAGCCATTGAGTTATTTTTGGTGTTAGGCCCCATGTTTTACCTATCATCTTGCTGCACTGCCAAAATGATATGGTAGCCTTTTTAACTTTGTTCTCTAGGTGATTTGCCCAATTGAGTTTCTTGTCGAGTGTGATGCCCAGGTATTTCACATTCTATGACAAGGTTAGTTGCTTTCCGAAGAATGTTGGCATTGTGTGTGCTCCCAAGTTCCTTTTGTTGGTGAACATTACTAATTCTGTTTTGGCTGGGTTCACGGTTAGCCCGTAGTCTTTGCACCAGTTCTCCACGATTTTTAAGGCGTTATTCATGAGATTACAGGACACGCTAGCAAAGTGTCCTGGTATCAGAATTGCCAGGTCGTCTGCGTAACCCACCGTGAAAAAGCGTGGAGTGTTCAGCACTGATATCAGTCTGTTTATCACCATGTTCCAAAGAAGTGGCGAGACCACTGCTCCTTGCGGACAGCCTCCTGTCACCACTCCCCTGATTGTGCCATCTAGGTCGATCCTCACCGCCCTTAGGCGCAACATGTTGAGTATCCAGCCTACCAGTGTTGGGTTTACCTCATGCTCTCTTAGGGCTGCGCTGATGCTGTTAAAGTTTGTCTTATCAAAAGCTCCCTCTATATCTATGAAAGCTCCTAGACATAGGGTCTTGTTGTTGATGCTGCACTCTATAGTTTGCACAACTCTGTGTAGGGCTGATTCCGTTGATTTACCCGAGCTATATGCATGCTGTTGTGGGTGCAGTGGTATTCTGTTTAGTACTTCATCTCTTATGTGTCGATCAACTAGTCTTTCCAAAGTTTTAAGTAGGAACGATGTGAGGCTGATCGGTCTGTAAGCTTTTGCCTCTGTGTAGTCGCTTTTACCCGGTTTAGGAATGAATATTACTCTTACTTCTCTCCATCCTATGGGGATATACCTGTAGGCAATGCAGGCCTTGAAGAGAAGTGTGAGACATTCATTGAGGAGGGGTTCCCCCCACTGCAAGAGTCCAGGAAAGATTCCGTCCAGTCCAGGTGTTTTGTATGTTTGAAATGATGTAACTGCCCATGTAATCTTTTCTTTCGAGACAATAGATTGTGCGGCTGCCCAGTCCATGTCTGTCGCTGTAGCTGCCTCCGTTGTATCCCAGTTGGTTATTCCATCTATCTGGCACCCTGGGAAGTGGGTTTCTAGTAAAAGTTGCTGTGTTTCAGATTCTGTTCTTGTGTAGGTATTGTCGGGTTTCTTGAGAGTTCCAATCTCGCGTTTTGAGCCAGCCGCTAGGATTTTCCTAACTCTGTTCGCTTGATGGTTTGTCTCAATGTTTGTACTGAACTTTACCCACGATTGTCGCTGCTTTAGACGTATTTGTTTTTTGTATTCTCTCTGAGCTGTTGTATACTTATCCCAGTCTTCTTCTCGGAATGTATTCTTGGCTCTGTTAAATAGTTTTCGTGATTTCTTTTTAAGCTTCTCCAGTTCTCTAGACCATCCTTGTTTGCCCTTAGTGTGGCCTCCAGGGGTTGTTAGTGGACATGCTATTTCGTAACTGTTAATGATAATATTTGTTAAATTACACACAGCCCTCTCTAGTTCCGTTGTGTTTGTTAAGGTTTCGACATCATTGGCAAGGTTAAGACTTTCTCTTAAGGCAGAGACATACTTTACCTTGTCAGTTTTGTGGGGGTATCGTGTTGGTGTTAGTGGTGCTTGTATTATTGATAGTTCATAACTGATCCACCTGTGGTCTGAGCCGGAGTGCTCGTTCGAGACTCTCCAGTTCTGGACTAGAGTACAGTTACCCGAGACCAGGGTGATGTCTATAATAGTGCGGGCCCGCTTTGTGATAAAGGTTGGCTCTGCTCCTATGTTAGCGATGGACAGGTTAGTTGTTAGTAGGAAGTTTACTAGTTCTTCTCCTCTGTCGTTTGCTGATGGCATTCCCCATATTGGGTGGTGAGCGTTTACATCTGTTGAGATAACAAGTTTAAAATGGTTAGTTTCACAGTACCTTATTAGGTCAACTACTACTCTCGGTGGTGCTTCGTCGCTGGCGTGCATGTAGGCCGACGCGACTATCACTTCCTCGGTAGTCCCATTTTCGGTGCTCTGGAGCCTGGCAGCGGCGAGGTCCCCGGAACAGTACTGTGTTAGTGTTGTTGCTTTCAGATTTTTAGGAATGTACATGCATGCTCTTATGTTGTCACTTGTATGGTCAAGTATTAGTTTCTCTTTTAAGCAGTTAAGTCCGCAGACTCGTCCAGATCTTATCCATGGTTCCTGGATCAGGGCTATTGTCTCTATGTTTGACTCCAGCATTCTGCGTAAGTTTGCCGTCGCTGTGATGCTATGCTGGAGATTTGTTTGTATGACGCTGGTAATGGAGTGGTCAGTCGCCGCCATTCAGACTGATACCGTCCTCTCCGTCTGAGATCGACAAGGACAGCGCCCGCTCAACTAAATCCCTCCACTCTCCAATCGTGGGGATTGGATTTGCATCCGTCCCCTCCGTTGCCACGTCTGGTTTCGGGGAGGAGTGTGGGGGGGCAGTCGTGGGTTCATCTTCCTTGCTCTCCATTGTCGTAGTTGCTGGCATGTCGGTTACCATCTTCTCGGTCTGTAGTCTCGGTGCCGTCAGCGTAGGTGGCTCGTCCTGCAACGTGCCATCCTCCGCAAAGAACCGTACGTATACGTTCCCCAAATTGTGTGCGAGTCTGCGGCCTTGGCTCATCAACAGGGGGATCACACTCTCTGGTATACCCAGGGTCAAAAGGAGTGCCCCATCTGCCGACATGTTGTGAGCATAGACCGTCCAGGTACTCACGAGCGCCCACTTGTTCTGGTGGTTCAAAACCAGGCTGGTGTCCTCCAGAGAGTTCGCACAGTCCGGCAGAACCAGTACTGCTCGGAGCTTCCTAGACAGGTCACTCTGCCGCCTCACTACAAGCTTGGGGCACGTGTCTAGTGGTAGGCTACTCACTGCATCGTTCAGCCACGTCAGTGTCGGCTCGTCTTCGCACCACAGCTTCAGCGCTCCATCTCCAGTTATGGGCTTACCCCTGAAGCGTGCGACGATTGAGCTACCACTCTTGAGATCCGACAGGATCCTGCTCTCAAGGTAGCGTTTCACTGACGTGGATTGCTCGTCTGTAAGTTGGTGATTGTCAGCTCGCGTCACCGCTACACAGAGCCTGTTGCCCACTATCTCCGCGTAGCTGGTGGTGGGCCTGCGTTCTGTTTCCGTACACTGTTTCTTCCGTTCTCTGGGAGATGTGGTGTCGTCCAGCCTCGCCCGCTTATGAGCCTCCTTGTGGGACGAGGCTTGTGCAGGCTTGGACACTGCCACCCCCTGTTCTCTTTTCTCTGTGGCCGTACGTTGGTGCTTCCCCTGTCCAATCTTGCCAGCAGTCCTGGCAGATGCCGTAGGTAGGTCTGCGGTCCCCGAGGTCCGGGCAGTTGGTGTGGGGGCCTGGCTAGCGTTAGGTTTACGTGTGGGTACTGGCTTAGGCATTGCGCAGCCGGCTTCCTGCACCACGTCAAGGTTTGGAGCCCCTTTGCATGCGGCCAGTTTCTTCTGTATCGACTTTTGTTGCCTTTTTAGTTTGTTTATTTGGTTACGGGTCCTGCTTGGCGTCGCCCTCGGGGTGTTAGCCACCATTGGGCGATGTGTGTCAGTGCTGGGACCTCCGGCCATAGGTCGTTTCCCCCCAGCACGACTCCCCTGCCTGCCTTTCGGCCTTACGACCGTCCAGCCAGCGCTGTCAACGTCTTGGCCGGCAAAAGCCGCCGCAACATTGTCCATCGCGGCTAACATTGGGGACGGTCCGGCAGAGCCAGCAGGTCGTATTATGTTTGGTTTTGTTTTTTGCGTAGTGTTGGATGAGCTCTCCATAGTTATACTCTTAATTTTCGTCTTCCAAGATAATTTATGATAAAATGATATTTATTATGATAAAATGTATCTGTGGACAAATATAGCTCCATGTCTGGGAGAGGATTCAATCCCATCATAATCAAAACTCCTAGATAGGCTCTTATATCTTGCTCAGTAACAGGTTTCCAGTACCGTCAAAGCTGGCAGCTTTGCCTAGTTTCAAACCTAGTTATGTATTTGCACTGATGTATCTTCAAAAAACTGTAACACAAGGTGGTGTTTTTTTCGAATTAGCAACACAATATTGGGTTATTTAGTAAAATGGTAGTATTAAAAATATGATTTCTGGCAGCATTTAATTTATATTTTGCAAAATAGGAAGTAGGCAAAGTCACCTATACTTTGCGGCAGCTTTGCCTAGTTGAAAATCTAGGCACACACGCAACAATGGACATGACCGTCAAAGGAAAATAGTACAAACAAAGTACACACAATAAAAACATAACATCCATATTTCAATAAATCTGTCCGCACACTCACACTAATGTTCTAGACAATGTCGACACCACATGTCTATCGAATTCCATACAATAGTCAGTAGCTAGGGTTGTCAAAAATGGTATCGTATGATTTTTACCACTAGGTACTTAGGTACTGTATGGGTGTAATAGGTTTCTTCAATATCCATTGTGTTGTCAGTCTTTTTTCTCTCCAAATAAGTTGCATCATTTTCTTTGTCATTATCAGTATTTTCATCTTTTTCAGCATTTTCTTTCTTTTCATCTTTTTCTTCTTTTGTATAGTCAGGTATTGTAATATCGAAATATGTTTCTTCAATATCTATTTCTTTTTCTCCTTGACTATTTCTATAATCTTGCATAGTTTTTTTTAATTTCATTTTCCTTTTCTTCATCACTATTGTCATAATCTTCCATTGGGCTGTCTTCAGATTCATGCAAACTGACGATATCAGTGACGTCAGTGTCAGAATCGTCCATGTATTCACGACTACAAATAGCCTGCCTGCGCTTTAATGTTTTTAATTCTATATCCTTTAATATCTCAGACAATTTTCCTCTTTCGACTATTTCTTCCTGAATAACTGATATTTGTCTTGCATTTTTCTTAGTTTCATTTTGACTTGTTGAAGTTGAGGGCATGTTGAGATTATCAATTATAACTGACATTTGTCTTGCATTTTCTTCAGTTTCATTTTGACTTGTTGAAGTTGAGGGCATGTTGAGATTATCAATTATAACTGACATTTGTCTTGCATTTTCTTCAGTTTCATTTTGAGTTATTGAAGTTGAGGGCATGTTGAGATTATCAACTTCGCAATCAATAATTGACACAATATCTTGTGATTTGTCATTCTTTTTTCCTTTATTATACTTTCTTCTGTTTCTGTTTGTTTTCAAATTGTTCTGTTGTATCATTTCCTCTATACGAGGGCTACACTAAAAGTATCGGGACTGGAATATTTCCACTGTTTCTGTCATATTAAAATCTTTTTAATTGAAAACTCCTTGGTTTTAACAATCGAATACCATTTATTTATTTAAAAAAATATTCTCGGTCTTGTCACAAGGTTTTGTCAAACTTGTTTAGTCGTTGAGAAAATGGAATTGACTCGAGAAAATTCAAGAGCGATGATTTATTATGACTTTCGAAGTGGTTTAACACAAAAACAGTGTGTTGACCGGATGATTTCTGCATTTGGTGATAAAGCCCCATCCAAAACCACAATTTATCGCTGGTTTGCTGAATTTCAACGTGGACGTGTCAAGCTCAGTGATGATCCCCGTCAAGGTCGTCCAAAAACTGCAGTCACCCAAGAAAACGTTGATGCTGTGCGTAAGCTGATTGAGGAAGATCGACATGTATCATACCGCGAAATTCAGGCAACTTTAGACATTGGCATGAGTCAAATACAAATAATCTTGCATGAAAAATTAGGTGTAAAAAAGTTGTTTTCCCGATGGATACCGCATTCGCTCTGTGAAGAGCAAAAAGCGGCTCGCGTTACTTGGTGCGTCAAAACTCTCGAAAGATTCCACGCAGGATCCTCAAATGCTGTATACAACATCGTATCAGGTGACGAATCCTGGATATACGCGTACGAACCCGAAACAAAAAACCAGTCACGAGTTTGGGTGTTCGAAAATGAGTTAAAGCCAACAAAAATTGTTCGTTCACGGAGTGTTGCAAAAAAAATGGTGGCCACGTTTGTCTCCAAAACCGGCCATGTTACGACTATTCCTCTTGAGGGACAAAGAACGGTTAATGCAGAATGGTATGCTAGCATTTGTTTGCCACAGGTCGTTTCTGAACTTCGTAAAGAGAACTGCAACCGCCGCATCATCCTCCATCACGACAATGCGAGTTCTCACACCGCGCACAGAACAAAAGAGTTTTTAGAGCAAAAAAACATAGAATTATTGGACCATCCGCCGTACAGCCCCGACCTAAGCCCTAATGATTTCTATACTTTCCCTAAAATAAAGAATAAATTGCGTGGACAGAGATTTTCATCACCTGAAGAAGCTGTGGACGCCTACAAAACGGCCATTTTGGAGACCCCAACTTCCGAATGGAATGGTTGCTTCAATGATTAGTTCCATCGTATGGAAAAATGTGTCAAATTTCGCGGAGAATACTTCGAAAAGCAATAAATATATTTTTAAATAGTAATGTTGTGTCACTTCCTTGATTCCCGAAATTTTCAGTGCCGCCCTCGTATCCTGGGCCTCAACAGATTTTTCTGGTGGAATAGCGATTTTCTTATTTCTTCTTTTATTTTCTGTTGCTTTCGGAGTTCTTTGTGCTTTAAGATAACTTAATAATGTTTCGTCGACATTATACTTGACAGTTTCTTCGTATGTTGGTAATTTTCTCAATACTTTGGCAGGGTTTAAGGGTGCAATTCCTGTCGTTCGAAAGCCGCTCACTATATTTTCTTTTTTAGATACTTGAAGATTTTCCATCGGCGTTTTCAGTAGGGCGGGAAAGTCTGCTTTGTTTAATGCTGAATTATTTGGGTAATCTATTTTGTATTGGGTTAAAACTTTTCGCCACTGTTTTTTTAAGGGGCCGAAAAATGAAACATCTAGTGGTTGGGCTAAATGGGTAGCGCGTTCGGAGGCAAAAACACAAACCTAATATCATGTTCTTGGCACAGTTTGAATATGTTAACATTTACGTGACTTGATAAGTTATCCCCAATTATAACTTTTGTGCCTTGAAGATCTTTCGCCCATGGCAATATGATAGTTTGGAACCAGTCCTCGAATGTGACTGAGTCAAACCATCCACTCTTAGTACTATTATAACGACTGCCGCGAGGACCATTTAGACGTCATAGATAGATAGATAGATTCCACATATTTTCACCTTTATAGGCTGTGTAAGGAGGCATGCAATCACCATTTGCAGTTGCAGCAAACATAACTGATATCGAGCCTTTGGTGAAGTTCATGATGCGTTCAGGATATTTTACTGATCTTTTGAAGATGCATTTTACATTGCCAGGATTGTCAGAGAAATTTGTTTCGTCAAAATTTAAAATATTTGTGTTCGGAACATCCTTCAGACTTATTTTCAAATTTTCAAAGTGTTCCTCAAGTTCGCTTTCCGTCTTTTCAGCCCTTACTTTCTTTATGTTTTGTGTAACACGAGTGGTCAGATCTGTTTTGTATCTTTCAAGGAAATTCTTTACCCACCATCGTCCAGGCATTTTACCTTTAAATAAATATTCCTTCTTATTTTTTTTTTTTAATATTCATGTACCACTATTGTGCCCTGATAACCCTTTAACGGTTATAAGGAGTGGACAGTGGAAAAATAAAATTGATAGTGGTTAGAGCTATATAATAGGGTTAGAAAGGATAATATAATTATTATTTTTTAGGTACTGTATGCATGGTGGGATACATATTCCCTTTATCTGTTAGATTTTCTCGATTCTATTGTCTAGTGCAAGCTCGTTTATTCAAATTGGGCCTGTTTTTCGGCAAGTAAAGCAATTATAAATAGTTTATTTTTAGGTAATATTCTTAGCATAAAAAAATAAAATATATAGCAAGTTGTTTATTTAGTTAACCTTATTTTACTAGAATTACAACCTTCAAATAATCACAGATTATTCCTATCTTCATCTAATTACTTATACTTATCAATATTATTTATTATCATCTATTTATTTCTTATGAAAATCATAAAAGCAGGGCACAACACAAAGTGGGACCTTGCATTTCTCACACATTATCTTGGATCTTTTATCGTGGGCTTTTGTGCTGCACATTCTGCATCGTTGGAATGATGGCAATGGACATGGCATGTGATCTCCAACGTTTGTGAATCTGATTTCATCGGCGACGGCGTTGATCATCTTTTGACGATTTTCGTTTGCAGTGAGCTTTCTTCTACAGACATACGATGGTAGAATAGTCGAATGTCGTTTTCTGCTCGTAAAACCACATATCAGCCCTCTTGCTAATCCAACCCGAAACTCAAGATGGGAAAGTTTACAATTATTGTTGCTTTTGCACAATACGAGGGCTGCACTAAAAGTATCGGGAATGGAATATTTCCACTGTTTCTGTTATATTAAAATCTTTTTAATTGAAAACTCCTTGGTTTTAAAAATCGAATACCATTTATTTATATAAAAAAAGATTCTCGGTCTTGTCACAAGGTTTTGTCAAACTTGTTTAGTCGTTGAGAAAATGGAATTGACTCGAGAAATTTCAAGAGCGATGATTTATTATGACTTTCGAAGTGGTTTAACACAAAAACAGTGTGTTGACCGGATGATTTCTGCATTTGGTGATGAAACCCCATCCAAAACCACAATTTATCGCTGGTTTGCTGAATTTCAACGTGGACGTGTCAAGCTCAGTGATGATCCCCGTCAAGGTCGTCCAAAAACTGCAGTCACCCAAGAAAACGTTGATGCTGTGCGTAAGCTGATTGAGGAAGATCGACATGTGACATACCGCGAAATTCAGGCAACTTTAGACATTGGCATGAGTCAAATACAAATAATCTTGCATGAACAATTAGGTGTAAAAAAGTTGTTTTCCCGATGGATACCGCATTCGCTCTGTGAAGAGCAAAAAGCGGCTCGCGTTACTTGGTGCGTCAGAACTCTCGAAAGATTCCACGCAGGATCTTCAAATGCTGTATACAACATCGTATCAGGTGACGAATCCTGGATATACGCGTACGAACCCGAAACAAAAAACCAGTCACGAGTTTGGGTGTTCGAAAATTAGTTAAAGCCAACAAAAATTGTTCGTTCACGGAGTGTTGCAAAAAAAATGGTGGCCACGTTTGTCTCCAAAACCGGCCATGTTACGACTATTCCTCTTGAGGGACAAAGAACGGTTAATGCAGAATGGTATGCTAGCATTTGTTTGCCACAGGTCGTTTCTGAACTCCGTAAAGAGAACTGCAACCGCCGCATCATCCTCCATCACGATAATGCGAGTTCTCACACCGCGCACAGAACAAAAGAGTTTTTAGAGCAAGAAAACATAGAATTATTAGACCATCCGCCGTACAGCCCCGACCTAAGCCCTAATGATTTCTATACTTTCCCTAAAATAAAGAATAAATTGCTTGGACAGAGATTTTCATCACCTGAAGAAGCTGTGGACGCCTACAAAACGGCCATTTTGGAGACCCCAACTTCCGAATGGAATGGTTGCTTCAATGATTGGTTCCATCGTATGGCAAAATGTGTCAAATTTCGCGGAGAATACTTCGAAAAGCAATAAATATATTTTTAAATAGTAATGTTGTGTCACTTCCTTGATTCCCGAAATTTTCAGTGCCGCCCTCGTAAGAATGCATTAGTTATGCTCGTGTCCAATAGAAAATAGAAGAGACGCAGCCACCACCTCTTGCTGCGTCTTCCGACTGAATACGTGCCCTTCAGCTGATCAAAATGATCAACGCCACCCATTCGATTATTGCATTCTTTTATAACAAGAGGGCATTGCACATTATTTTTTGTACCGTCTTTGTCTGTTCGCTTTACGTGTGTTTGACCAGTTTTAGGGTGGAATGCGTTGCTCATACGTAGGACTTCCTTGCTGTCTTGCCAAACCACAAACGCAACGTTTTCTTTCACTCTCCATTTGAACTGTCCTTTAGTTAGTTTCATTTTTTTTCCTTTCATGTTTTTTATGAGCAGAGGCATTTCTGCTCTGTGTCTGCGCACAGTTCCTGTGGCATAAATACCTTGATCATGTAAGTAATCTAAAAGTTTATAGTCGCAAAAGAAATTATCGAAGGTCAGGTGTATGTTCTGCAGCCCTTCCGCTATAAGCTTCTCCGATAATTTCTTAACGATTTTTGTACCCAATCCTTCTTCAACAGCATTTTCAGTTTTTCCGGTGTAAATTTCAAATTCGTAAAGGTATCCGGTTGCGCTGTCGCAACGATACCAGACTTTGTATCCCCGTTTTATTGGCTTTAGTGGCATATATTGTTTCAGTGACGATCTACCTTTGAAGAGAACCATGGACTCATCTATGCTCTGTGACGTGGAGCTTTTAGCGTTACCTTGGCAAGCGTTATTGATAATATTTATAAGTGGACGAATCTTATATAGTTTGTCATATCCTGGGCTTGATTTCTCGGGTGTCAGTGAGTTGTCGTTGATATGCAAGCAGCGCATAATATGCTTGAATCTTGTCAGTGTCATAATTTCTGCAATTTGATTCACCCTGAATCCTGGGTCAGAAGACCAATAAAGTTCTATGCTGGGCAGAATATTATAACCCATTACTATAATAATGCCTAAAAAGGCTTTTATCTCATCCTTATCAACGGGCGTCCACCATCCAAAATTATGTTGTCGAGCATATATGTTTGTTTGGCAAACTATCAAGTCGTAAGCTTCTTCTGTGAAATATTTTTCAAAAAATACTATCGGTCTTGTTTTGCTATAGAACCCCTGTGTTGGTTGCATTTTGGTTTCGTCATAGACACTGGGATCCGGTCTACTAATAGTAGTAAAAGTAGTTTTTTTCCAGAATTCCTCTTCGGCATCTGACTCATCGGAAGAATCATTTATAACTGGTGTTACTGGTACTGGTCTTTGTGCAGAAGAAGTACGCGGCACAGGTGCAGCAGGCCTTTTTCGTGTTGATCTTCTAGCAGAAGCAGGAACAGAGCTACAATTTTCAGGCTGAAGTACTATTGGGCTAAGTGGACAGCTATCAGGTTGCTGAACTATTAACGGTGAACGAGGCTCATCGTCAATAGACGATGGACTTGGCATTGGCACATCATCCAGTAGTAAATTTGCAGGACCAGGTTCATCTAAGTCTTCCAGGATTCTTTGCAGGCGGATTGCACTATAATTTACGTTTTCTTCGTCAGATTCCAAATTATCATCAGATTGGTCAGGATCCTCTGGTAAGCCAAATAAATCTTGAAGAGCCCCCTCTATTTGATCATCGTTTAGCACCTTCCTATTCATCTGTGAAATCAAACAAAGAAAAAACTAGCAAAGCTCAAACAGACAGAGGGAAAATACAAACCACCACAAAAATGCCCCACACAGACAGAGGGAAAATACAACCCACCACAAAAATTCAAGCCAGTTCAAAATTCCAAACAGCAGGGATGCAAATATTCTCAATTATCTGTAGAACAAAACCAGATGAACCAATAATAAACAAAATTACCTTGTAGGATTCGAAGATTTTCTAGATAGACCCTGCTTGAAATTCGTCCAACAAAATTGAGCACTTTTGAAAGTTTGACAAGACGCCATTAGAAAAATACATATGACATTTGTCAAACTTGTCACTGCTAAAAAGTCGGTAGACAATCATAAAAGTTGCCAGGATGGAAAAAAAGAAGGCAAGTTGAAAGTTTGCCTAAAAAAAAAAAAAAAACATGGTGGTAAAAATATCGCCTCTAACTGATAAAGGGTAAGAATGCAGTAATTGCAAAATGGCGGTTTCGAGATAAACGCGCGAAAGACATTTTGACATATTTGAGGAAGATCGAAGTCGTTAAAATAGGAAAAAAATCAAGCTTTTCAAAAATAATTATCTTTTATTGCGTAAATTAGTATATCCATTAATAATGCGTATTATTGCGTTTAGTTTTAGTACCATGTCTTGTAAAAATCTCTGGATACTAAGTCAAAATGCAGTACTTGCGCTCATTACTGCATTATGGTCTAGCGCGCGATGATTACTGCGTTATTGTTTAGTATTTTTAATGGCCGAAGCTAAGTACTGCAGTGTATTTAATATAGATTTTTAAGTTGCTCTACGGCTTAAACCATAAACGGGATATCAAAATTAAACAATTTGTTAAAGAATAATCAGTTTTATTAAACCAACATACTCGTATTTAAACATAGGATATCAGATACACATATTACTAAAAATAATAGTAAGGTTTCTATTCTTAAAATCAAATTACACATTACGTCTATAATTACTTCACTAATAATCTTATAATTAACAGTATTTATAGATGTGTATCTAGAAATAGACTAGAGGTTGTCTTACTTATTGAAACTGTTCTATTAGGTATTTAATTATCACAGATTAAGGCACATTATTACATGAAGTCATAGCCGCCTGCCTCGGGCTGCAGCCAGTGTCTGTTCTGTTCTGACTGTTCAGTCTAAAAATAAAACCCTTAATCCAAATATTAATATAAAATGTAGGCATTCAATACCCATAAGAAAATTAAAGATAAAAATTAAAAAATACTTCTTTAAAAAAATCTTTAAAAAAATTATAAATCTACCTACTCTGCCAAGCACCTTAAAGTGTGTTCTGGCAGCCTCGTTTGAGATCAAGTACCATTCCAATTCAGTCATCCCCCTTCACCTTGGGCCACAGTGTCTTTTCAGATGACCAGGTAGTTAAATTACCGTTCATTGTAAAAAATATCTCAATCCAAATATTAAAATTAAATTTAGGCATTCAATACCCATAAAAAAAACTAAAAAAACTCCTTTTAAAAATAATAAGTCTTCTAAAAATAGTACATATACACAGTCTTATTCTTGAGGCTCTCTAGTCTCGGTGAGATCTACAGACTCCTCGTTTACAGGAAGATTTTCCCAAAATATCAGTCTGTTCTGAGGTATTAGGTCACCTAGTTTTTTTAGTATGCCAGCTTTTCTTTCTTGAGTTATTCCGCGTGCCTTCTGGTTTGTCTCTGGTTCAGGTATATTATTTTGTTTAATCAGTTTTGTTTTAAAAAAATCTATTTCTGTCATGTTGCTGTGATTGTGGTCTCTCTTAACAAAAAGATTCATGCTCTTTCTCTGTACTTCGACACAAACAATATCTTTGAGATATGTCTCTCTTCACATTTTTTGAGTTTATACTGGGAAGAATGATCTTTGTATTTATAGAAATTGTTAACTTCCATCGGTTTAACAATAACTTTTCCTGAGTTTGCTAGTTGTACACAATCTATAAAATCTGAAAAGTCATATACTTTCTTGGCTTTTTGCAGCTGGTTTTCCACTTGATGGTGAAAATTATCAGCGGACATGAAGCCTGGGCATACAGGTTCAAAGTATTTTATAGTTATTTTTGTGGCTTTAATAAACTGGCTGTTTACAATCTGCACCAGAAAGGTGAAAAATGCCCAATTTTTATTTTGACTAGTGCAGTTGTCGGTCCAAATAACGATTTCTTCACAATCACGTTTGCTTTCCAAAAAAGATCTGTATGTGCTAATTATCTCGTCCTGTTTCCTGCCAGATATAGCTTCATGCCATATAGCTGCAAATGGTTTTTCTTTACTAGAGCCCAAAGGCACAAAACTTTTATTAAACGCTATGATTCTTGGGCAGAACATTACAATTTTAAACATATCTAGTCTGGGTAACATGATGACCTTTTGCAAATCAGCAGAGTAGTAACAATTTGAAGATTCTGACTTATTCCCAGATTGCGTTACATCTTGTTGGTAATGAGTACGTGCTTTTTCAAATTTTTCACGATGGATCTGGTATGTAGCACATTCGGTACAATGTTCGGCATCTTTGCATACAATTTTATGTAGTTTGAATGTTTCACATTGTTCACACTCTTCGTTACCTAACTGGGCAAAAGATATATTCATATCTTTTTTTAAGAATTTTCTGTAGAGATCATATGATACCTTAAAATTTGGATTCTTTCCTATAAAATCAGCATGCATCATGGTTGTATTCAAATCACTCGGAAGGTATCTTCTACATGGAGCGTGTGTACGTCTGTAATGTGCGATGGCTGGTTTAAAACTCTCGATATGCTGTTTGATCGTTTCTCTGTCCAAGTGTTTGGAATTATTATGTTTTCCGCGTAGATCCTTTTGAGCTTCAGGAAGCTTTTTCAAAATGTCAAGCACACGTCTATCATTATTTTTGTGGTATCCCAGAGTCGTGAGAAAGAAAGTTTTACAAACCTCTTTCTTTGTATTGTCTGTGTCAAAAAAATACTTATATGTGCTCTTCCGCATCATCTGGCTGTCTTTGATACGTCTTTGTACTTCTTTTTCAGTAACCAACGACTTTACATATAGACCTTGTGCTTCATAATCAAATTTCCAAAATGTGTCATTTATGTGTATGCGTTCTAATTCCGTAAAATAAGACATGCATTTCTTTGTACAGGTTTCGTTGCATCCAGGTTTTACCGCCATTTTATCTAACTTTCTCTTTTTCTTGTCTGTTTCTAACGATTCTTCAAATTTCCGTCTCTTCCTTGGGTTGCCTGATTTCGTTTTTTCCTGCAAACTAGCTTGTACTATATTATTTTCAGACTCTATATTTAAAATATGATTGGATTCAGTTGTATGTGTATCATGATTCAAATTGTCATCTTGGGCCGCTTCGCTTGTCAAAATCATTGAACTTGATGCAATAGGAATAATTTCGCTGGGTTCTCCTGTTTCGAATGTTATATCTGTTAATGATATATCCATCTAAGAACTTGGGAACGGTTCATCACATAACATACTAAATGATTCATCTTTCTGGTTTGAATTGAATTCTGTAGAAGTAGATGGTTGTGGTTCTGTTTCACGATCAGTTTTACCAAGCACCATGTCTAACATGCTTCTTCCGCGGGAATTTTTGGCAGACATTATGAAGAGAATATTCTGAAAACATAATAAATCCACATTGAAGGAAATATCATAAAATATCATCTTTACTTTTCTACTATAAAAAATCTGTAACTAATCGTATATTTTTTGCACGCCGATCTCAAAAACGGCTGATCTAATTTGGATCTAATTTGGTGTGGAGGTAGACTGGACTATGGATTAGTACATAAGCTATATTTATTTCGGTTTAACGCGGGTAAAACCGCAGGTGCCGCTTGTATTTCATATACGCACATACTATATAATACTTTAAATGTACAATAAACTACCAATATAATCGGTTTATTATAGATACCTAAACCTATTTATCAGTTAAAAATGTTAAGTTAATCAACGACGATGTAATTACATTTCAATCAGATAGCAATAATTTTAGGTATCCCTTAGGTATACAAGTAAACAATCAAAGTTGATGAAAACCTACAGAATATCTTATCTACATATATCTACTCTTAGTTAGATAACAAGAATATTCTTTTAGTATTTTAAGGTTTTAAAAAACTAAAATCTGACTGTCACGTCAGGGGATAACTCTTTGTTTCTTAAAGCTATAAATATATAATAACTAAATAGTAGACTATAGTAAAATTATAGCAACTCACCCAAATTCCGTTTTATTAAAAAACAACAGCGCGCCGGAGCGGTACACGTGCCGCACGTCTCACTTCGCCGAAAGACGACGACGCACTGATTTGCTTCAACAAAACGCGGCACTGTATTGTACGGTTACGATCTCGCACACTTTTACTAAGCACAAATGCAGTAATGTGGAGTACTGCGTTTTGACTTAGTAACTGGTCTATAGATACTTGAATAAAGAATACAGTAATGGCTATTACTGCACTTTGTTTTAGGAAATTCTAACAAGTACTGCATTCTTCTTTAGCATGTGTTTAATACTGTGCTTTTTCTTATCATTGATATAGTTTTCATGTAAGTACTGCGCAAAACGTTACCTAAAAAACATACTTGTAGAGACTTTTTTTAAGATATTAATATTTTTTCATGTAAATAAACCCCTTGGGGCCCCATTTCTTGAAAAAAGTCAATATCCCAAAAATGTCGATTACTGCAGTTTGAGTTATGAGGGCAGTATTCTTAGGTCCAGTTCAGTAAGAGGACTGCCAAAATCAGCTGCTGCTATTAAAACGCCCACAAACTGCTTTTCTTCACCTTCTGTTAATATTATTTGTCCTCCCGGTGGTTTATTGTGCTTGTTTTTAGCCTTGTTCAAGATTGTGCGTCTGGGGATGTTAAACATCTTTTCAGCTTCATATGAAGACATTTCCCCAGAACGCACATTTTCTGCTGCGAGTTGTAACATTTCATTGCTGTAATTAGCATATTGTCGACTACCTACTATTCTTCTCTTTCGCTTCGATTTGGGCTTAGGCTTAGTCATTTCCTAAAACAAGACACCGAATTAAAAAAAATACTACAAATATCACTTCTTCCGGCTGATGTTTTTTTTTGTATAGTCCTTGTAGCAACCCTATTCATTGTTTGTTGTAGGCAAAGTCACCATCATGTTGTAAATTTTCATAGAGTTGACTTTGCCTAGCCGGTTTTAGTCATGAAATACGAATGATTCAGAATAAATTCAGTATCCAACTAGTCATTTTTGGAATTACCCACAAATTACGTGCAATGGACTTACCAGAACACCTTATAATTACAGTCGAAATCCAAATTATGTTTTGTTTACGTTATCGCGCGAAACACCGTCCTCACAAACTCGTACCAGATGACAGCTATACACGCGCGGCTAGTGACAAGTGACATAAATGTGTTGCCATATATGAAACAGTGCTTCCACCAAAATAAAAAATGTACCAAAATAGTAGATAGTTATGAGGCAGTGCAGGCATTTTTTTAAAACTATGCTAAGTAGGAAAATTCACCTGCACTAGGCAAAGCTGCCAGCTTTTACGGTAAGCACTGTTTTTCTGGCTGGCGTATTTATTGGTTTGTTCGACTAATATTAATATCAATATATCAGGAAAAAACCTATCAAATATACTTATTGGCGAAGTTTTATGTGTGTCAGTAACCATAGGTTTAAAACCTTTTTCAAAAATCGGAATTTCGTGGATTGTGTTTTCTATCTTCCATTGTCATGGTTGTGAGCGATCTCTGTGTACATTATTGCTAGACTCTTGTTGATCATCTTCCAATAAGTCGCTTATAGAAATATCCGGTAACTGATCGATAATTTCATGGTAATGGGCCAGAATCGTAGGGCTTAAATCTTCACTTAATACTGATAACAATAATTCATTAGACTGTGTTATGGCTCCATTTTGTACGACATTGTCGTCAAAATTATCTTCGAATCCAAACATTTCTTCAAGACGTTGTTCTATTAGAGATGCGTCTGGTTGATTTAGGTAGTTACCAGAAGGAGAATGGGTGCTATTGGAATAACAAGGGTCGTCTTCCTCGTCACAATCGGACAAATCGGAGAGATCCGCCAAATTTTCAATACATTTTTCGAGATCTTTCTTTGTAAGAGGTATTTTATTTTTGTCCATTATTCGAAATAGCTGGAAATAATACAAATTTATATCAAAAATAAAAAAACTTTAACCTATAATGTGATTCTGATCGATAGGCATACGACAGACAAACATTTTATATAGATATTACTTTTTTTTTTCATCTTCGTAACAGACAAGGGGAAATTATTACCCACTTTTTAGCTTGGGATTTTTACCAACAAATCTTAGTGTTATCAGAGTTCTTTTCAAGCTAAAGGCTGGGGAAAATAGTCTAGTAGTCAACATTATACTCAAGTACTTAGGGGAGAGGTGGTACCTATACTTGATCCCTGTTTTGGTTTTCTTTTAGTAATTCGAACCATTTTCATAAATCTGACTTTCTTTTAAATCACACATGTATTTCCGTTCAATACTACTGATTTAGCACCAATACAGACCTTCTTATTTATTAAAAAAAAAACGACAAAAAGGGTTTTTTAAAAGTCCGACACAAGGATCAAGTAACCCTATGGGGATACTTGATCCCGGTGAGTGGGTTGTATGATCCCGGAGGATCAATCATCCCACCCGTCAAAGTTTCAGCCATAGGCCTACCTAAATATGGAAATTAAATAAACTTAGGTCTACTATTAATAAGTTGTAATTAACAATTCGAAAGATGAGTAGGTACAAAATGAAAACAACATAAAAAAATTGAAAACACAGACAAAAAATAAATGGGAAAATTATTCGAGAAGTGGCACGGAATAAATGTCACGTGTTTTTGAAAATTTCGTCGGCTCCGGCAAGTGTCCCAAAATGTCACCCCACACATAAAATATTTCGTCTTCCCTTGCTGGCCACTTCCAGCCTTCCACTTTTTTCCATTGCTTTTATTGTAGCCCCGTTTTCATGTATTTTTGTAATTTTTCCTGGGTATGACAAACCATTGTAAATTGCAACTACAAATTCCCCTACTTCTTTTCTGATGGGCTCAAAAGTTCTATGACCACCCTCGCCATCACTGCATAACTCTTCTTCCCCCCCTGACGATGATGGAAGTGGAGGACATGAATCAGATGAGGTGTCATCGTCAATTTTTTTTAGTGAATAGATTTGTCTCATTGTTTTCTTGGTAGGCCTATTTTCTTTAATCTTCCTTTTCATTTCTATCTCCGCTATCTTCGCCAACTTTTTATTTGATTGTTCTTCGATGGCTGCTTTTTCCGGAGTATCGGTTAGGATGCGAGTACGTCCTCGCTTTCTCCCGCGCGACGACTGCGAGCGTGGACCTGCCTTGGGGTAGGGCATGATGTCCTGTGGTGAAAAGTGCATCGGCACTGATCCTCCAAGTAAGGATGGGGAAGCGCGTTCACTCACACTGCTGCTTTGTACGGGCTCCTCAAGTGGAGAAGGGAGAGGGCAGTCCGACGCTATCACACTTCTCTGTGTTGGTAATTCAAGTTGAGAAGGGGGAGGGCGGTCCGTAACTAAACTGGTCATGAACTCACTCTCCGTGAAAATGTCGGCATTTATGGGCCATATTCCAGCCGCCCTGAAGCCACTAATTATATTGGTAGGCACCATAGCCCTTGGGAAAGCTTCCCCTAACAGTTCCGAAACGTCGTAGATTGCGATTGTTCTCCCGGGGTGTCTCAGCATAAAATTTGATGCTGCCTGAGAATAAAAGGTTTTTAAGGGGCCAAAAACAGTCCTGTCTAATGGCTGCAGCTTGTGGGATGTGTGTGGTGGAATTGTGAGAAGAACGATTCCGTTGTCTTTTGCGTAGTTGAGGGCGTCGACAGAACAATGACTCTCGTGATTGTCCATGATGATGAGGTGTTTCCTATCAGCGTTGGGTTGAACATGACGAACAAAATGCTTGAGGAATTTTATAAAACTGTCGCCCGTCATCCATCCACTAGGATGAGTAGTTGCATCGCTGCTAGGAGGGGCATGATTGAGGAACCTATCCTGCCAGTTTTTTCGGGGGAATATCATGTATTGCGGGATGTGGCCCCCGGCAGCGTTGATACAGGCACAAACGGTAACCAGCTCACCTCGTTCGGCCGATGTCATTTTTCCTACTTGTTTGGAACCCTTAACTGCAATAATTTTGCTGGGTTTATGGACAGTTGTTACCCCTGTTTCGTCAATATTCCACACCCTTTCGGCAGTAAATTCGTGCTTATTAAAAACTGCAGTCAAATTTCCAAAAAATTCCGCCACGGTGTGTTTATTAAACGCTGTCGCTCGCGCCAAGCTGGTAGGCTCTGGAGTTCTTAAGGATAGAGTTTGCTGTCTCTCCAAAAATCCACGATACCAATCGCGACCCGCCTGTTGCGAGTGATCCCATGAAGAGGGGTATTTCGTCTTATTTACTTTGGCGAATTGGTAAGCTACCTTACGCAATTGTACAACGGTAAGTCCATAATACATTTTAGACATATGAACAAGATACGCTCCTAGCTCATCCTCGTGACGTTTGGACAAAATTTGTCTATTGGTAAAACCAGGTTGAACATAAGAGTCTCGACGGCATAGCCTTTTAAGTGTCATGACATTAATTTTAAATTCTCTTGCGACGGTTTTGTAAGCAGCTCCATCTTTAACTGCTTGGACCGCATTTTTCAAGGCCTCCGGGTCGTAAGGTACCCCTTCATGGCTCCTTGCTTCGATACGTACTTCCGCGGCATCTAAAAGAACGGAAGTTATGAGATTTACTTCTTGACCCAACCAAAAGAATTATAGGTGGGATACTTGACTCCGGGATCAAGCATCCCCCTAGCAAAAGGGATCAACTATCCCGAAGCAGTAACTTTATTTAAAATGGAAAAAAAACAGCAACAAGATGAAAACATTTGACTCGGAAATAATTGAATTTACACAGCTAAATTGTAACGTCGTATTTTAACTTTTTACTTATTTTCCATTAAACTTTGGATAATTTTCAGTCTTTACCGACTGGCAACATCTCCCACATATATACCTTTTGGCCGGTTACAGTGCTCCACCGACCGTCAGTGCGTACCGTCGGTGCTGATGATGCGCATTGACCGACCGTCAGTTTGTATCATTCAGTGCTCTGCATACCAGTAAACTGACCGGACGTGTACAGTCGCTTTCAGTATCGATAAGGTTCATGTTTTTCGTAGCGACAAAGTCGTGGCGTAGGCGAAATGGACGCGTTTACAAATAGTTTAATTGCTGCATATTATCTTCGTAGACGTCGACGAAACAGAACACGAAGATATCACGTACACCCGATCGTCGCCCAAAGAGCTTTTCAGGGCGAATTCAGCACCATATACTCGTTATTGCGCGAAGATGAAGAAAAATTTTTAAACTACTTCAGGATGTCGATCAAAAGTTTTGATGAATTATCAGCCAAATTACAAGACAACTTAAAACATCAAAACTTATTTCGAGCTCCTGTATCACCCGTGGAAAGACTTGCAGTCACTTTAAGGTAGGTAAAATAAACTGTGTGTCGTGTAGAAGTAGCTGCCTTAGAGTATGAAAAAAGTATGAGTCTTTACAAAAACAGACGCCAACGCAAAAGCTAAACATTGGGTTGTTGTGTGTCTATGGATTCAGATTGAATTTGACAGTGCATGAATTTGACAGTGACATAGCATCATAGTTTGACATCACTCAATACGACGAAAAATTCCAAGTAATAAAAACTTTTTGTCATCCATGTTTTGGTGCAAATTATTTTAGCTTTATTTTTATAAATGTATTTTTATAAAAACTATTAGGAAGAGGGAAGAAACCTTTATATGTTATAACAAGCCTTATTTCAATACCTTTCGAATGAGACTAAATTTAGAACTACGTCCCTTAGTGAAAAATAGGATGGTAAATAAATTATTTAATAATTAGTAATAATTTTATTGTATTTTAATGTTCTAATTAGGGGGCGGGGCTTACGAAATCAATTGAGCGGCCATATTTATTTTTATCTCAATCACGCAAATGGATAAAAAAAAACAACAACAATCATGAAAATTATTTATTGTATTAAACTTATCAGTTACGTTTATATAAAATGAGGTCAGAAAAATCAGTTGCTTGATCTGTTTGCTCTACGTTGGAATGCAGTGGCATATCAACATAATAATTTGAGAGCAACTGTTCCGATTCTTGTGTTGCATGTTGTGAATAAGATTCTGGCGATGTTACTATTAATGTGGTACTGGAAGACTGGGGACGACTAAAGGTTGTGATGTCATTATGGATCATGTTAGCTATTTTTAGAACTTCTGAACGAAAAGCCAATTTTTGAGAGATGGTAAATGTTTTTGTAATTGGCAAAAGGGAAGTGAAAAATGCCATATCGTCATTTTGAAGGATTTTACTATTGTCTTGAAACATTTTCAGCATCTGCTTGTCGAAATCAGAATCTTCTTTATTTATCGTCCTTTTAGATTTTATTTTTCTTTTAATATTGTTTTGACTTGGCTGGGATGCAGGAGCATTTTCTTGGTCAGTTGACGGCTGGGATGCAGGAGTGTTTTCTTGGCTGGTTGACAGCTGGGACGCAGGAGTGTATTCTTGGCTAGTTGAAGGCTGTGGCTCGCAATCAGGCACCGAAGTCTTTGCCTGGGGGCCATTTGCAGTAAGAGAGTCCTCAATTTCGACGGGGTGTTTCTTGTCGAGGAATCGCATGTGATCGTAGTAGATATACTTTTTTTTTATATCTCCGCCACGAGATCCGGACTTCGTATTAATAATTGCGGTTTTCGATCTTGTGTACGCATCCCGAGCGGTTCTCCATCTCTGTTGTACATTTTTATCTGTAACAAAAAATAATCAGAATTACTTCTTCCTTTCAGGTACTTAGCAACAGGTCATACGTTCACCGACTTGCATTACAGTTATCGTCTTGGGGTATCAACAATCAGTTCTATTGTTAAGGAGGTGTGCAAAACAATTTGGGTAATTCTACATGAAGAATGCCTTTCATTGCCAACATCGCCAGAGGGATGGCTTCATATCATAAATGAGTTTAACGGAAAAGCAAACTTTCCAAACTGTGTTGGATGTATAGATGGTAAACATGTGAGAATAATCAACCCAGAACATAGTGGAAGTATTTATTGCAATTACAAGAAATTCTTTTCTGTTGTTTTACTTGCTGTATGTGATTGTGACTATCGTTTTACATACATTAACGTGGATTCATGTGGAACAGACTCCGATTCTTCAATATTCAGACACAGCAATTTGTTTTTAAAATTACAAAACGAAGAGATGTGTTTTCCTCTCCCTAAACCATTGCCTAATACGACCGAACCACTTCCATACGTTATTGTTGGTGATGCGGCATTCGGTATTTCAAAACAAGTATTACGACCTTATGCACGTAGTAACATGACTTACAAAAAGAAAATATTAAACTATAAACTAAGTCGTGCAAGGAGATATATAGAGTCTACATTCGGTATAATGAGTAACAAATTCAGAATATTTCATAGACCAATGAACACTTCCTTAGAAAACACAATTACTATCATCAAAGCTTGTTGTGTCTTACACAATTACATAAGAGAACGAGATGGTTACAAGATAGAGGATACATTAACAATTACAGGATTCGAACCAATAACCCACAACAATGACAGTCACAATCATAATATTAGATCAGGGGACATGTTGAGAGAAAAGTTTGCTAATTACTTTACATCTCCAGAAGGTGACGTGCCTTGGCAAAATAATTGTATATATTGAACTAATAATTGTATGTACTTGTATCAAAATAAATAAATAAACATGAATATAAAGGTATTTTGTTATTTACTCACCAACATTTTTTTGCTCAGTCGGAGACATTTCGTCGAAATTCGGACATAATACTTCACATATTTCCTTCCAAGCCTTTAGCCTGGCATCGCGATCTTTATATAACTTGTGGCCTAAATCCCAGAGTGGTTCACGAAGACGAACTTCGGTGATCAAGCGTTCAGTATCAAGGTTCATATTTGTTTTTACGAAGTCACTGGAGTTTTGACAACAATAATACACGCATGCGTGCGGTCGGTGCACCGGTCGGTACAGCACTGAACGCGTTCATTTGTTTACATAGCGCGTCAGTCGACCGACGGTACGCATGCGCACGCGCTCGACCGACGGTCCTCGTACGCAGTGCGTAGCAAAATACGCGTGCGTACGGTCGGTCTAGCACTGTACGGTTTATGGATTTTCATACATATGACAAGCGCGACTGACGTACGCACTGACGGTCGGTGGAGCACTGTAACCGGCCTTTAAATTGCCTATGGTCAATGCTTAGGGCTTGCTGCATCTTTCACCTTACGATATCGATCGCGAAATTGATCGATTATTGATTTAATTACCGATTATTTGTTTTGCATTTTTAAGACTTAAATTAGATATTTAAGATACTAAAACGATAGATTACGTAAATACTACTTAAAATACCATTGTACTATTTCTCTTGTACCTCAGGGCATCCTCTGAGATCAATCGTATTGGCATTCATTTCGTCGTAATTATAATGTTACGATTAAACCTTCCGGCCATCGATTGTTTATTTTGCTTTTTCTGACAAGTGTCGATTTTTTCGTTTCCCACCCCTATTTCTAAGCACGGATCTTGACCTACGACAAGATGTCGCGAATTTTGGCTGTTTAAAATTCGCTGGGAGACGTACAGTGCACAATTTGGGCTCCGAATGTTAGAATGTTCGCCGCAAGCGCAGGAAACCTCCTGACCCCGTGCTGCCAGCGAAGTGTCTTCCGACCTATCCCCATAAAAATCTAACAAACCCATACAGGTGAGTGCGTGACGCCACGTTTTCCTTTAGATTGCATTTTGGTATAACTTCTTGTAAATTGTTTGTCAAGCTGTAATTACTTTCCTACCTGATGTGGATACATTTTCTCCACATGAGCATATATGATTTGCCTAGAATTTCTGCCTAAATTGGTAGAATTCTAGTTATTTTTGTTTTACATCTAACTTGTGAAAAATATCTACTACTAATGATACTTGTACTTTCTTATTACTCTTAAAAGCACCGCCTAGGTCCAATCTTCGTTTCCATGCCCGATTTTCTTAGTTTCTTTTACCAAGAACTCAGAAAATTGCATGTTTATATGTGAAACATAACTTGTCAAAAATCTCTAATAGTTTTCTTATTTGATTGTTTCTACCCCTTCAATAAGCTCCGTCAGGCCTCCCCGGACGTGCAGATATATAATTCGCCCCACTTTATCCCATAATTATTTCACAATTTCATTAAATCTGTTTCCCGAGGCAACTCCAATTTTCCCCTTACATTTTGTTTATTTCTGATTTTATATCTTCGCAATGGATTTATTCCAGGGTTTTTCCGGCTACCCCTTTACTTGGACACTGGACGGCACCTTGTTACTACCAATATTCACTTCAAGGATGCTCCAGTACCTCTTAACCTACTACCTACCTTAACTATCTGATTCTGCTGGCTACCCCTGCAGAACCGGCTACGTAAGCATTCTACCACTACTACCAACCCGGTTAACGTCGTGTGATTTTCTCCGGGATATATTCCTCTTACCTCGTCATCTACCACGGGTTACCCCCCACTGGAAGCTGAAGAGACTCCGAGCCGGTGCGCTCCGGGATAGGCTGGTAGGCTGCAGTGCAGGTACCCTTCCCCTTGTTTATTGTTTTTCTATATTGCTACTTCGAATCTATTTCAAGTACTCTTTTGTTAAAAGTTTAAAATTTACATTTAATTCTTATTATATTGAACTCGACCAAACGAACCACCCGTCCCTTCTGTTATTAATAAACAACACTACTAGTATTTCAAAATTATCTTAATCTGGTTTACTAGGAACTGAAAGTGTTAATTACTTGCAATAAATAATTTGCTTTATATGACCAAGGTAGCAATAAAAAGTGTTAATCAGATATTTTGTTGTTTTCTTAATACTAACCCTTTAGGATTTAGGAATTCATAGGAAACCCTAGAATAAGCATTACAAAATACACACAATATTTCATAAATACAAACAAAAAATTGTAAAGTTGATGTGTACCTACGCTCCACCCACTGTTTCGCGGATAGCGTATGAAAACTGGTTCAGTAATAAACGAGCGTTCAACGAGTTCTAGTGTATTATTTGCTTCCCGCGACATACATATCAACTGGCGACGAGGATGGGATATTCAATTGTGCAATCAACATCTTCACGGGGTGAGATAGGAACTGGATGGCATTTTACTAAATGAATGACTTCACCTGAAGCAATCGCTGTATAGCCTGGGGCTTTCATATACTGATACGCAAAGGATATTGGTGAAACAAAGGCTAATGTTTGTAGTGTCTGTAAATGGTTTCGTTCAAGTTCACATATTTCTTGAGAAAGCGAGCGATACATTTTCTTCATTGCAATCTCGATTCCATTAGTTACATGCATGATTTTCGCATTTATGTATAAGAATAAATGAAGATCACTAGTTGGTATTGGTTTCTTTGTAAAATAATAATTATTGTTTCTCACTTAAGCAATGATATATTTAGGGTGCTCGGTTTGATACATTGTAAACTGGCAAACATTTTTGGTTCCCACGGTAGCGAGAGTGAAAATCTGATCAGGCTGCTTCACACTAAAAAGCGTGCTTAAACGGTTTTGTGTTGCTGATGTGTGAGATATAACAGTAGAAATTTTCTTGGCGGGTCCATTATATACGACGTGGTATGCATCTTGTGGGCATGGAAATAATTCTTTCACATTCCAAAAAGTATAGCCATAATATGGATCTATACATGTATCTGAATCCATATCGCAAGTTAAACCACTAGCTAGTCTAATTTTATTCTCTTTAAGGCGCGGGCCCACCGCGGTGCACGGAGAGGCTACGCACGTGTATTAAGCTTCGGTTTGTAAGAAAATGTATGTGGTTGTGTCCACTGCAACCCACGGAGAGGCTTCGCATGAATTGACGTCATTGATACACGCGTGGCTTGCTCGAATAGGCGGTTACATAGCTCAACGCTGTCAACGTGGGTCTACGTTTCCACTGGAGTACACGAATAAGACCCACGACTATGTACAGCTCGGTTATCGCAGAGCAGTTTTCAGTCATACACGTTGTGGAACGGACGCGTTTCGTGTTTCTCGTATATATCGTATCGAGGTACTCATAGAATGGCATTGGTACTGACTTTGCTAGACAGTTCTTCTGACGATGAATCCGAAAGTGAGATTGATGATCTAATCTTGGGTGAATTGCAAAAGAAAAGAAAACACCGGTTCTGGATTGAAAATCATATTAAATTCAGAAATAAACATGGAGAATACAAAACATTATTTATGACATTAAGTGATGAAAAATTTGAAAATTACTATCGACTATCACGACGAGACTTCCAGATTATTCATGACATGATTAAAAGTAAAATTGAAAAAAGGAATACTAATTATCGGGAATCTATAAGTTCTGATGAAAGACTCGCCATCGCCATTAGGTATGTTATTTATTTATTATTAAAATATATATATGTATATTTATTATTATATATATTTATTAACAGCTGGAAAAGTATCTTGAGGTTGAGGCAAGGGGTTGGCGTCAGACACGGGTCTCACATCAGGCAGGGGGCTGCTATCAGGCAAGGGACTGGCGTCAAGCACAGGTCTCAAATCAGGCAGGGGGCTGCTATCAGGCAAGGGACTGGCGTCAAGCACAGGTCTCACATCAGGCAGGGGGCTGCAATCAGGCAAGGGACTGGCGTCAAGCAAATGGCTGGTTTGATAATTTGTTGCACTTCTATAACCATAAGAAGACGAAGTGGAAGGCGTGGAGCAGTAGTAAGTATTCATTGAGTCATAGGACAATGCTTCTTCTTCAGCACGAGTAATTGTTTCAAAAAATTCTCTTTGGACTCGTAGTTGTAAATACTTTGGTAGATCACGTGTCTTTTGACAGAGACTTTCAAATACATGAGATAATGCATCTGGTGGTCGATTAGCATCAGTAATATGCTTTCTTATTTCATCTCTTTCAGTTCGTCTTTGCTCGCGATTTTTCTCTCGGCGCTGAAGAAACTCTATCATTTCCAGTTGCTTGCTGTTCTTCTTCCCAGATTGAATTGTAGATGTTTTAGCCGGTGAGGGAGGTGATTCAACAACATCAGTATCCGTAATTATTGTATCAGAAGTGTTTTCAGTGTCGTTTCCTTGTATACGATCCGAATAATTTGAAAAAGTCTCGTTATTTTCTCTGTGTGGCAGTAAAAATTCCATTAAATTCTCATATTTCCACGGTTTCATATTTTGTGCTGCCTGTCCTGTAGTAGTCTTACGTCTTCGAAGAGCTTCTCTATGACTATCTCTTAATTTCTTCCAATGAGATTTCGCTTCCTTACCTAGAACAAAAAAAAACATAATAATTGTATGTTACAGATATATGGCAACAGGAGATTCATACCACACCATAGCTTACAGTTACAGAGTAGGAAAAACCTCTGTAGCAAGGATAATCGAGGAAGTTGCCGATGCTATATGGGACTGTTTAGCGCCTATATATTTAGAAGAAATTAAAGATGAACATAAGTGGAGAAATATTGCTGAAAATTTTAAAACTTCATGTGACTTCCCTCATTGTGTTGGAGCTATTGACGGCAAGCATGTCACAATAAAAGCACCTCCAAACTGTGGATCAGATTATTTCAACTATCTTAAAGATCACTCTATAGTGCTTTTAGCGGTTACTGATAGTAAAAAAAAATTTATAATGATAGATATTGGATCAAAAGGCAAATTTAGTGATGGGGGAATATTACGAGAAAGCAACTTTGGTCAGAAGTTATATGCTGGTAATCTAAATCTTCCGCCTGATGAAGCACTTGTAGAAGGTGGCATCGAGGTTCCATATGTCTTTATCGGGGATGAAGCATTCCCATTATTATGTAATTTGATGAGACCATTTCCCAGAGAAAACAATATTACACAAAATAAAAGAATTTATAATTATCGTCTTTGTCGAGCAAGACGAGTGGTCGAAAATGCGTTTGGAATTCTGAGTGTCCGTTGGAGAGTTTACAAACGACCTTTTGAGTGCAAAGTAGATACAGCCATAAAAATAGTGAAGGCAACTTGTGTGCTACATAATTATTTAATGGAACATAGTTTCACCTACAATTCTGTGACAAATGAAGATATAGCAGCAACTCCAGTTGAGAACCAACTTTTTGATTTAACACATTCGGGATTTAGAAGTTCTAATGACAGTTTTTTTATCAGGGAAGAATTTTGCAATTATTTTAATCATGCGCATGTTTTGAGCTGGCAAAATGCCCGTGTCACAATTTAAACAAATATTAAGTTTGTGTCTACTAGGTAGTAGGTGTGTAATAAATAAATATTAAGTTTGTAGATTTAAAAGTAATATTTTTATAATATTAAATTAGTAACAAAAAATAAGTAAACAAGTATTTACTCACCATTCGCCATTTCACATTCCCTCGCAATCTTTTCCCAAGCCAAATCCTTTTTACCGATGTTTCTGTACGATATATCGCTCATTTTCCATAAACAGGGGTGTAGCTTGACTTTTTCAATAAATAACTCTATAATTAAACCAAATATTATTGACTAAATAAAAATAAAGCCGCCTGTCGTGGTCATCAAATGCACGCGTGCGCCACGAAACCTAGCAATTGACAAAATGGCGCAGGCGTCGCTCGCTTGCTTCCCCGCCCGTCCCACCTCCCGCAGTTCCCCACGGCGGTGCACGGAGAGGCTACGCATGTGTACTAAACTTCGCTTTGTAAGAAAATGTATGTAGTTGTTTCCACTGCAACCCACGAAGAGGCTACGCATGAATTGACGTCATTGACACACGCATAGCTTGCTCGAATAAGCGGTTACGTAGCTCAACGCTGTCAGCGTGGGTCTACCCGTGCGCCGTGCCACGCTACACATAGTCGTGGGTCATATTCGTGTACTTCAGTGGAAACGTAGACCCACGTTGTCAAACAAATGAATACACGCAGCTAAAATGCGCCGCGTGTCCGTGCACAGCGTGCACTGCGGTGGAGCCGCGCCTTTAAGGACACGAATAGCGCTTCCTGTGGAAAAAAGAAAAGAAGCCTGTCCATGCGCAAACACTTTCTCATATGAATGACGACCATTATTGAAAGGTCCTCCTGAGCAGCTGCCTTCTAAATCTACTTTTCCGGCTAATGTAATTGATTAAGCGTCGAGACCTGCCTCGCGCTGCAGCTACAGACAGTCTCCAAGCTGCAAGAGATGGGGTTGGAAGCTCTCCCTCATCCGCCATACTCACCAGACCTTGCACCTACCGACTATAACTTTTTCCAAAATTTAGACAACTTTTTAGTGGGTAAAAAATTCAATTGCCTAGAGGCAGTACAAAATGCCTTTGAAGAGTTTGTTGCCTCCCCGTCCAGCTAATTTTTACAAGAAGGGTATCAATAAACTGCCAATTCGTTGGCAAAGATGCGTCGATTGCATGGGTGATTACTTTGAATAACAGAAATAAAAAAGTAAAAAAAAAAGTACTTTCACTTATTCCATACAAAACGGCAATTTCATAGGTAAATACCTAATATATGACTATCTAACCACTAATATACGAATGGCTAAATGAAATACTTCAGTCCAAATCAATGGTTTTTATTTTATTACAACTGAATAGAAACGAAACGAACGAATACCATGCATGAATACCAGCAGGGCTAGCATGCGCACCGCGAGAAAATTTTGTCGTGCGAAAACGAGACAAACTTTTACAGATTTGTAGTCTTGTCCTGTTTTTAAGAATCGAGAATTTTTTCTCGCGGTGCGCTTGCTAGCCCTGCAGGTGACTGAGGTACCGATCTCGCTCCATACATTGCATTCCCTAATGTCAGCGAAATTGCAATCCATGTGCACTAATGTGTCGCTACATCAACCTCCTCCTTTTAGTTTTTTTTTAACACAAACAAAAAAACTAATATTAATTAGTAATAATTTTAATTAGTAATAATATTAATTATTTATTATTATAACGCTGTAGAAGCATATAACCCTGTGTAACTCTCAAGGTTATAACGTTTTAACATTACATTATAATAACGGTGCATCGTCGTCATGCCCGCTCGGCGCACTGCTGATAACGCTGTAATGCGATCGGTCAGCAGTTTCGCCAGGTGCGCTCGACATTTACACTTACACAGGAAGTTAACAAATAGTTTGACCTAGTTAAGTTACTGGGCATGGTTAAAAAAATACATAATATTTTGACATTAAAACGAACACCGTTTTAAAGGTAAAAATACATACCCTCCTAAGACCCAGATTTTTTTTAACATCGAAGTTCTAGGCGCCGCTTGTAAATTTTTTTGTACAAAATAAAAATTTGCTGTCAGTCCTGGACATACTTTACCTCGTAGCATCAAAATAAGAACCGATATAGACATGGGACATTTTATACATGTACTAGCTTTTGCCCGCGGCTTTGCCCGCGTAGTAATGTTGAATACTGGAATTCGGTTAAATCGGGGCCCAAATCAATTGAATCACTAAAATACGTATATTATTGCATTTTTTCCAAGCCGCTTGCAAGTCTTTAAGTTTTCTTGAAGATGACCAAATTTGGCATGTCGCGTTTGCAATACTTACTTCAAAACAAAGCCGCCTTGTTGAATTTTAAACAGACAGACAGATGGACAAACCAGGCTTTCAGGGGAGCTAACTCGCGAGCAAGCCACATAGAACTGACCATGCGAAAAACAGTCCTGTCTTAAATCAATACCAGCGTATTTTAAAGTTTGACCCTGAGCCTTATTGATGGTCATGGCAAAACAAACTTTTAGAGGAAATTGAAGCCTTTTGGAGTCATAAGGTAAGTCACTGGGAATCATGGGAATACGCGGCACAAACACTGTTTCGCCATGGGCACACCCAGTCAAAATGATGGCCTCGACCAGAATACGATGCAGCATTTTTACTTGTAACCTGGTTCCATTACACAATTTGGGTGGTCTTAAATTCCGAAGGAGCATGACGGGTGTACCTTTCTTCAGGATAAGCCTCTGATATGGTAGCCCCGCTGGTATTAATGAATTTAAAAACTCAACTGGATAGTTTACAGCATCATCATTATTGCATACCGTATCAACAGAGTCAATGAAATGAAATAAGCTTAAGCAGAAAAAGTATGATAACAAAGAACGTAAAAAGATTACCAAAATATCGCAAGAATTACGAATCTTCGATAAAATACAGTGCTGCACTGATCGCTTAGGTAGACTCGGTGTGGGTTGGAGTGGGGCGCGCTCGAGGTACAGCGCGTCATACTCGGGTTTTAACGTATCTGAGCCGACGCGGGATGGACGTTTCGAAAGCGCTGTGCTTGGTGCGTGCACCGGATAAAGTACATGTGTTTAAAATATTTATCTTCTTACGCATAAACACTCGATTAGCTTATCTATAAATATAACATTTTTTTTCAAATGAAAAACTGACCCGTGGCCTTCCAGTTTTGAAATTGTTTGAAAATTCTGAAACATGTTTATGTTTATTTTATCTTATCTCTTAAGTCAAAAAACTTAACAGCCTTAAATGAATGGTTTCGGCAAAATGGTATTTTAATGATACATTGAACCCCTTGCGAATTTTTCAAAATCGTTGCTGAGTGTGCGTTTCTCTGCATCAGCCCTTAACACTAATGGTATATCGGCCTACCTTGATTGGGCCATATTCACTACGCTGGCCCAGTGCAGGTTGGCGGATTCACATACACTATCGTATTTCTTCTCCTGAAATATGAAGGTTTCCTCATGATGTTTTCCTTCACCGAAAAGCCAGTGGTATTATCCATGCGTAAGTTTCAAAGAACTAATTGGAACGGGCTCGCCCGGGTTCGAACCCGCGACCCCAAGAATGTGAGTAAGTTTACACCACTCAAAATTTAGTTTAGGCATTTAAAAGTAAGTTAATTTAATATTAAAAATTAATTTAGCAGCTTAGGCTGTACAGTATCTATAATAATTATGTCCGTCAACAGTCGTCTGCGTGGACCTACAAAAAAATAGCCTATGTCCGTTTCCGAACCTTATGCTATAACTACCTATCCAAAAATGCAGCTCCATCTGTTCAGCCGACCAATAAATACGCCCATCCCCGTCCCCATTCCCAGCCTCATCCCTATAAGCGCCCCCTTCCCCATCCCCATCCCGATACCAAATGTCATTTTAATATGAACACGCCCATCCCCGTCCACATCCCCGTTCCCTCTCTCATCCCCATCCCGAACCCCATCCCATCCCCACCCCCATCCCGATTTCAACTTTCATCTTAATATGGACACGGCCATCCCCGTTCCCAGCCTCATCCACATCCGCATCCCATCCCCACCTGTCCCCACCAAATCCCCACCATCCCCACCCCATCCCCACCTCATCCCCATCCCCATCCCGATACCAATTGTAATCTTAATATTAACATGCCGATCTCCGTCCCGTCTCCGTTCCCAGTATCATCCCCACCCCCACCCCCATCCCCACATCTATCCCCATCCCTATACCAAATTTCATTTTAATATGTACAGCCGTTACAAAGTTAAGGAGAAACAAACGTACTATCACTAAAACTTAGTTTTATACTAACGGGAGCTGATTTTGAAAAAACTGTGACACCCGTATCTTCTTATTTTTATAGTAGAATAAGTATACCAAGTTTTGTATCAATCGAACCAGAGAATAAAAAGTTTCATACAAACTTTAACACCCCATTTAACCCCCTTCGGGGTTGATTTTCGAAAAATCCTTTCTTAGTGGGCGTTTACACCTCTCCAAAAACATACCCTCCAAATTTCAAGTCTCTACGTTTAGCGGTTTGGGCTGTACGTTGTCTATATGTCAGTCAGTCAGTCAGTCAGGACATAGCCTTTTATAGTTATAGATAGACTAGCTTTTGCCCGCGGCTTTGCCCGCGTAGTAATGTTGAATACTTGAATTCGGTTAAATCGGGGCCCAACTCAATTGAATCACTAAAATACGTATATTATTGCATTTTTTCCAAGCCGCTTGCAAGTCTTTAAGTTTGCTTGAGGATGTCCAAATTTGGCATGTCGCGTTTGCAATACTTACTTCAAAGCCGTCTTGTTGAATTTTAAACAGACAGACAGATGGACATGACAGAATAGATGGATGGATGGACATGGAACTTCTGAAGATTGTGAGGCTTCTTTAAAAATATATGTGGGAGATATATCACTGCAGGTCGGTATATTAGAATGTGATGAACCGGGAATAGTTGGGATGGTAAATGTAGGTGAAATTAATTTGTCATTTGTTAACTGAGTAGGCTGTACCGTAAATGTAGGTGAAATTAATTTATCAGACTGAGCCGTAAATGTTGGTGAATTCAGTTCAGAAAAATATCGGGCTGAAGAAGTTTGGACGGTATGAGTTGAAGACGTTTTGTAATTATTTTTGGGCATCTCTACAGCTAAAGAATCAAAGTACAAAGGCAAAGTAGAAGTTGCGTCAGAACTTATATCTTCTGTTTGAATACAACTTGGAGATGTAGGAACCTCAACACGTCGCTTAGTTATTTTTTTCGCTACTACTGGAACACGTGGAGTGCCGTTAGAAATTATATCTATGTCTTCTAACAGATACGCATCAAAATGATTTCCCGTAAATCGTAGCCGCTTTATAGGTCTTCCTGCTGTACCAAACTTTGCATACAATTTGCCATTTTCATAAACTTCAAACTCAAACTCATATATTTGTCCTGCAGCGGCTAGTTCACACGCAGTGCCCCAACTCGACTGCCGTGACATGTCATTAAAGTATGCTGTCGCAGCGGTGTAGTTGTCGCCGTTTGAATCATGAGACATGATTTCAAACTCCTCCCAATTAGCTACTACATGAGTAACGATGTTTTTTCGCACCTCAATTGCCTTTTCTTGGGTACCGTGCATTAAAAAAGAAAGCGCACGAAAAAGACACGCTCCATCGCTGATTGGGCCATATTCACTACGCTGGCCCAGTGCAGGTTGGCGGATTCACATACACTATCGTATTTCTTCTCCGGAAATATGTAGGTTTCCTCATGATGTTTTCCTTCACCGAAAAGCCAGTGGTATTATCCATGCGTAAGTTTCAAAGAACTAATTGGAACGGGCTCGCCCGGGTTCGAACCCGCGACCCCAAGAATGTGAGTCGAGCTTGATCTCACTGAAGCTACCACAGCTTGAGCTGAGTGTAAGTTTACACCACTCAAAATTTAGTTTAGGCATTTAAAAGTAAGTTAATTAATATTAAAAATTAATTTAGCAGCTTAGGCTGTACAGTATCTATAATATTTATGTCCGTCAAACAGTCGTCTGCGTGGACCTACAAAAAAATAGCCTATGTCCGTTTCCTAACCTTATGTGCTATAACTACCTATCCAAAAATGCAGCTCCATCTGTTCAGCCGACCAATAAATACGCCCATCCCCGTCCCCGTTCCCAGCCTCATCCCTATAAGCGCCCACTTCCCCATCCCCATCCCGATACCAAATGTCATTTTAATATGAACACGCCCATCCCCGTTCCCAGCCTCATCCACATCCACATCCTATCCCCACCTGTCCCCACCAAATCCCCACCCCATCCCCACCCCCATCCCGATACCAAATGTCATTTTAATATGAACACGCCCATCCCCGTCCCCATCTCCGTTCCCTCCCTCATCCCCATCCCGAACCCCATCCTCACCCCATCCCACCCCCACCCCCATCCCGATTTCAACTTTCATCTTAATATGGACACGCCCATCCCCGTTCCCAGCCTCATCCACATCCCATCCCCACCTGTCCCCACCAAATCCCCACCCATCTCCACCCATCCCCACCACATCCCCATCCCCACCCCATCCCCAATTGTAATCTTAATATTAACATGCCTATCTCCGTCCTGTCTCCGTTCCCAGTATCATCGCCACCCCCATCCCCACATCTATCCCCATCCCTATACCAAATTTCATTTTAATATGTACAGCCGTTACAAAGTTAAGGAGAAACAAACGTACTATCACTAAAACTTAGTTTTTTTTTTATACTAACGGGAGCTGATTTTGAAAAAACTGTGACACCCGTATCTTCTTATTTTTATAGTAGAATATGTATACCAAGTTTTGTATCAATCGAACCAGAGAATAAAAAGTTTCATACAAACTTTAACACCCCATTTAACCCCCTTCGGGGTTGATTTTCGAAAAATCCTTTCTTAGTGGGCGTTTACACCTCTCCAAAAACATACCCTCCAAATTTCAAGTCTCTACGTTTAGCGGTTTGGGCTGTACGTTGTCTATATGTCAGTCAGTCAGTCAGTCAGGACAAAGCCTTTTATAGTTATAAGAAGATGTACGTTTTGTAAAGACCACGATGACATAAATTGAATAGTCCTATCTTTTGTACAAAAATATGCACTTTGGGTCTGAATACCAACTTACCTACTGCAGATTTTGTTCAAAAAAATGTACATGAGGCTTGAGTTGTAGCTGAAATCGTAAACATAGTAAGGAAAAATAATAAGGAGATATTCAGAAACAATCATGTTTTAATTGAAATATTATAACCAAAACGAAGTTTATAAACTTTTTCATAGAATTTTACCATAAACTTCAATATAACCACACAAAATCTTACACAAAACTATCAGTCTTGTCTTATTATATAATAATAATAATAATGATCAGTCCCTTTGTCATCAGACTTAATCAATCACATCGCATATTAACTCTTACTAGCTAAAACAGCTTCATATCAAAATTATAAGCCTCATACATTTTAACAAAAGCGTAACATATTTATATGTTAAAAAAAAAACGTTCCCTTAGTAAACTTTACAGAATAAATGTTTAGACTTCTTTGGTACTTAATTGAATATTGAGATCCATTTGACTCTTTATAAAATCAACTTAATAGGTACTTAATTATCTAAATGACATCAAAATCGCTCAACAATATCAAAATATATTATTGATGAAATAACATATAGCAATTGAGATTGGATGTAAGGCACAAAGCCATATCGCAACTGCTACATTTCGCAGTAGTTCTTTTATTGCAGCCTGGTTGACGACATCTGTTCGATACGCCTACAAATGTAGGTAGATGTGGACCATTGAGTCTTCGCAGTTTGGAAGGAAGAGGAACTACTGCAGGCCTGCCTCTCTTTTTCTTTGTTTCCTCTTCATACTTATTGTTCTCATCCAATGTCATTTCTTCATCACATAGATAACTATCAATCATATATTCTGCAATTTCCATCTTCCATTGTCGTAATGACGTAATCTTTTTCACTGGCGTTCCTTTCTCCATTTCAGTCTTCCTATATAGGATCCACGCGTTTGATGCAGATAAGTCCAACATATGCGAAACAAATCGTATTGTCCATTTGTTTGTTCTTGCTCGAGATGGACACACTGCTAGCATACGATCTGCTAAATCTACTCCACCCATATTTCTATTGTATTCTTTTATAACTATTGGTCTTCGTATGTTTTGGTATTCTTTGTCTTTTTTGGACCATCTTCTGCATTCATCCTCAGGATCTATGCCGTAAACTGAAGACAACAGTGTGACTGGTTTATTGTCAAACCATTTCGTAACCGCTACCGTTTCACTGGAGTTTACAAAAACAGCACTACATCCTCTGCCTTGCCTCTTCATTTCTCGGTCATCAGGTAATTCAGTCTTCAAGGCGTTGGGAATTCTGTTTTTCATGATAGTACCCGCACAACTAAATCCTCGTTTGGTCAGCTCCTCAGCTAATTTAACAGATGTAAAGTATCTATCGAAGTACAATTCGTGACCAGGAACTAACGTACGTGTCAAGTTCAGAACTGCGCTCTCGCCGAGACCAAATCCAGCAGCTTTCTCTTCAGGATAGGTGGTGTCACCCTGGTATACAGTAAAGTCACAGACTGTACCGTCTGGGTTTGCAAGCACAAAGGCTTTAAGGCCAACAGGATTCGGCTTATTTGGACAGTACTGTTTTATGCCGCAACTGCCTGAAAACGGTATAATCATTTCGTCAATCGAAATGTGTTGCTCTTTAACTTGTTTTTGGCAGCCCTGTAAGATTCGATTGATTAAAGGCCTCACCTTCCATAGCTTGTCGCGACTTTTTTCTTCCTGGGTAACGTCTGGGTCAAAAACTACTTTTATCGTAGTTCTTAGTTGGAAATATCGGTCCCGTGACATAGCATCAGCTATCACAGCAAGACGCCATTTTGTCTCCCAGTACATTCTTATGTATGGCAAGTTTATACAAGACATTAACATTGTGATACCAAGGAATGTTTTGCACTCAACGTTAGTTAAATGTAGTGACTTGCCTGTTCTATAAACATACATTTGATTCGTTTTTTCAACTATCAAATTGATAATTTCGTCATCGATGTACTGTTCGAAATATTGCTCGTTCGTGAAGTTTGAGGTGTCAATCGGACAGTAAGATGGTTCAGACAGAGGCCTAATTGGGGGAGCAAAGTTCTTGGTTTGCCACTCACGATTGCTGCTCGGCGAACTATCAATCACATCGTCAGCAGAAGAATTTGTACCACGGCCGCGGCTACTTCTACTACGACTACCTCGTCCACGGCTGCTTCTTCCTCGACTGCTTCGTCCTCGACTGTATCTCCCTCGACCACGGCCACGACCCCGACCTACACTCTGACTGACCTGAGATGGCGAATCGTCTTCGGATGATGATTCTGATGCAGAACTACTCGAAGTCTCAGAATCCCTTCGAGTAACTGGCAAAAACGCGTCATCTGTGCCATCATCGACATCATCTCCAACGTCATTCTCATACTCGGAATTGTCAAGATAATCGAGTATGTCTTGCTCTTTCAGAACTGCAAAAGAAGTTAAAAAATATGAAAATATTCAAAAAAGTAACAGTCATCATTGAGACCGAAAGTGCAAAAAATTGCTTTTTTACTAAAAATTTACTGCCTCGTCATACTAGTAATCAGTTCGAATTTTTGAGATAGACAATTTATTTTAAGTTTCCATCTTTAGTTAACATATTAGCCACAACATTACAACGAAAACAATAAAGATTCACAAGATTTAACAGGATTAAACTTACCTTTACGTCGTGCAGCCGCCATTGTCACACTTTCTCTCACGTGGTTTTGACAACTAATGTCTAATTTGACAACTGACAGCTGCCAAATTATTAAAAAAAGTAATCATAAACTCTATGGACTGTCAAAATAAATCCGCGAACATTCAAATTTAAGTACAGGGCATCGGAATATTTTGTACCAAAATATGTACTGTCGGTGTTTATTACTATACTCACTTTTTTATAGCTGGGACTGAAGGGCCACTTTTATTTTGTACAAAATTTGGTACCAGGGGACTTAGGAGGATACATACACATATTACAGCGGAAAAACACTAGAAATTAAAACAAATTTTGGTAACAATGGACTTCCGCAAAGTAACGCCTGAATCAATCACATATGGTAAAAATACAAACAAAAAAATACATATACTCACGGCCTAAACTATACACTGTATAAGGTATACGAGCACGAACAAAAATAAACGTTACACAAAACACGCTTTTTTATGTATAAAGAAAATAACCAACACAAGTTAAATTTAAGTACTCTTCGGGCATTGACAGTCAGAACACACATCTGGTAGTCTGGTACCACAAGTCACCGTCATACAGTATATTGAGCAACCATCGGCGTGGGATGAACCACTGCTGCTGCGGCTGGCACCGGCTGATGCAACTGCACGTGGGTCAGGGTTGTGGCTGGCGCGCTAACTTCCTCACGCATCCATACTTTCACTCGGCGGCGGAACATCCCCCGAATACTTTCTCTTTTCTTAAAAACAAGACAAGGCTGCGACTCTGTTTCGCACGACATAAAGATACGACAAAGTTTTCTCGCGGTGCGCATCGTAGTCCTGTTGGACCCTCCGTAGCAAGTAACAGCTAAGTGTCAGTATTAGCAAACCGACGATAAACAAAGTCATTGTAGTCTGTCTCGAAATGTGAGCTTCAACGTCCGATGAGTTTTGAGCTATAATTATTTGCTCCTCTTGAGAGTCTTTAGAGATACTCTTGCCCATTATAGCAAAAATCATGGACTTGTTACGTGGATCAAATATCACCAATAAATGTAATCTCTAGAAAACTATGCCCAGAAGTTAACTTTATCTTAACCTAGTTACCAAATTGCAATATAGTAAAATACAATTACCTACTACTACTCTTTGCACTGTAGAAATCGTCAGCCTCGCAAAACCTATATAAGTCTTTTATGTAGTATTTTAGTTATGTTGTATTTGGTGTATGTGTTGTTATGCAGTAAAACAATACAAATGTATAAAATGTACATAAAAATAAAAATATCAAATAAGGGCTTACAAATTAAATCTTACGGGTGGTCAAACGGTCCGACCGCACAATTTTTCAACCATTGACATCCTTATTAATTCCAGGCCAGAAAAAAACGCTGACCTACAAGTTTCCGAGTGTTATTTATCCCCGGATGACTTTCGAGACTGGGGTCGCCTTGAACTAACTGGAGAATTCGTTCTATGCCTCGCTAAGTCATCAATAAGCTGGTTCATCTTCCCGATCTCCGATGTCTTCTCCGTCTCCGACAATGTCTTGGGTAGAGGAAGAAGGGTTGGGTTCACCGCTCGTCCCGGCGGCTCTGATCGCCAAAACACGGGACACTGTGTTCGATTCGTATCCGTTGTTGTTGCTAGGGGGATTCATTGTTCTGTGTCTGGGTGTAGTATGTATTATAAGTATATATTTACAAAAAAAATATGTATATAAGTATTCTATCAGCTATCTAGTTTCCATATTACAAGCTTTGCTTAGTTTGGGGCTAGATGGCGCTGTGTGAAAAAATGTCCTGCGATATTTATTATTTTATTTATTATATCGGTAATTTGCTGTATCGCGTCCTTAGAGAATTCCGGTACCCGGGAGGTAACAGATATGGCTGCCATCTGGGAGAAAATTTCTTCTTCTTCTCTCTCTTCTCTTTTACATCAACTGGCGGCGGCGACGGCATCAGCGCCACCCCCGGTACAAGTGGGCCAAGCGGCCTTTAGCCGGCGCCGCGGCGCCGCGCCGGGCCAAATGACGTCGGCCTGGGCGCAGGGCTCTGCGGTACTGTTTTTTATTTTATTACAACTGAATACAAACGAAACGAACCTAAGCTCTGCCGTTGGCTATAAACTGTGATAGTGCGGCCTGTCCTCACCTACGGATGCGTAGTGTGGTGGACTCGTACTAACTTAGCGACTGCTATCACAAAAATGCAACAGACACAAAGACTTGCATATTCTCTTATCAGCGGATGTATGAAAAAGACTCCCTCAGCTGCCCTTGAAATTATCCTAGGTCTGACTCCACTGCACCTGCACATATAGCAGGAAGCAATAGCTTCAGCACTAAGGTTGAAGTCCACAAATCAGTGGAAAAGTACGGGTCCGATCACTGCAGAATATAATAAATATAATCGACCGGGCGACGAGAATAATCCCGAAGAAAATCAAGGTACTGATAAAATAGCCAGTAAACATCTAGACGGCAAAAAATACGAGCTGATATACTTAAGAAAACGTCTTAGGAAACGTTAAGCCCGCGTGGAACGTTTATACCTACGGTGCCAAGAACAAGAGCTGGCTGCGGCTACTACTCGCCGGAGCTTGGACTCAAGGAGTCTATAGCTCTAAAAAAAACTACGACAGCACTGCAAGCGGAGGCCATGGGCCTACTGCTGGCCGCAAGGGCAGTATTGCCATTTAATGAGTTTTCTGTTGTTCCCGGCGATCGGGAAGATAGAGATATCCTCATTTACTATCGATAGTGCTGGGACCATCTACGCACTAAGTAACAAGGTCTAGAGTCATCGCCGAGTGCCACACAATACTACAAACACTCTCGGACAGGTACAGAACCATAGTTAGATGGACAAAGAGCCACGGAACATGTACAGGTAACAACGTGGCGGATATGCTCGCTAAAGAGGGTGTTAGGAAACAGGTAAGCGACGACGTAGTAGCTCTCTGCTAACCATCGGCGATGGAAGTGCGAGAGCTACTGCGCCGTCACACCGAAAAAGAACAACAAAATCTGTGGGATAAAAAAGACGACTGAGCAAATAAGTATGACGTCACACACTCGAAGTGTCACAGTAAACTGAAACGTTACTATCTAGTGTTTGCATTTTTTTAAGGTTTAGGCTGGAGCCACGAAGAAGCAAGTCTTGCAGTTCTGGATCCGATTCCTGAAATCGTGCAAGAGCTTGGTAGTCGATAGCTGGTGTGATCTCCTCCACATGAGACAAGGCCTGCGACAATGTTCTTCTTTCTGGGTAGATATCGTAAGTCGGTTGTGAATGTGTAATCCTAATTTCTATATTTTCTGGGAAGACATCTTTCTTTGGTCATTGGAAAAGCGAACGTTAAGGGCTTTTGATCGGTGTACACAGTAAAGATCCTACCTTCAACCATATGCTGAAAAAATTTGTTGGCATCGTACACGGCAAGCAGTTCTCGATCATAGAGGCTGAATTTAGTATAGGCACCAGAGCGATTGTTCGTATAGAAGGCTACCGGTTGCCAGTCCGAACCTTTGCGTGCTCAGCGAGCTTTGAATCCATTTCAGTGACAATGCATTCTAACCTGAGTTGAGGGGTATAGATTCAAAAGCGCCTCTGTCCAGTTTTTTTTTATTTTTTTCACAATATACTAAATACCTGTTCCGGCTACTACAGCAAGGCTTTATTTAATAATTAGATTTCATTTGATGTTAAATAATCTAAACTTTAACAAAATTGCATTATCTGAAAGCATAGTTAACGTTATTCTTTATTATTTTTAATTTTAATTTGGATAGAGTAGGTTTTGCGTCTAAACGTTGGATAGAGACGGTTTTGCATTGCATTACTATGGATAGAGGCGGTTTTGGTGTTACATAACCTCACCTTGTGGACGGTTTTATGCGAGACTGTCAAGCAGTACTAGTATGGTTAAAGTAATCAAACGGGTGTGAAATCAGAAAACATTTTATAAATGTTTTTTATTAGTCTAAAATTTTAATAAAAGTATTATTTAAGTAATAAAAAATATTCAAATGTTCTACAATTATCCTTCTAAAATAGAAACATTGTCTTCGCAAACACTTCGGTGATAATTGGAAAACAGAACTTACAAAAATTATTTTACAAAAATGTTTTGGACGAAACTACTCCTAGTGGAAGAAATCGGAATTTGCGTCTAACATAAAAATTAGACGCAAATTCCGATTTCTTCCATATATTCACAGGGTTCTTCATTTTCGCCTTCACCAGGAGTAGTTTCGTCCAAAACATGTTTGTAAAATTTTAGCTGGATAGAACCAAGTTCTGTTTTCCAATTATCACCGAAGTGTTTGCATAACAATTTATCCACGTCTCTTAGTTTTAAGGCAGACACACTCACTTGCAACGGTGGTACGTCTCTTACCTCAAACTCAGACATCGAGGTTACACCTCGTTTCATCACACTTTTGCAAACACCCATATCATTTTTATAATTTACTTCTCCTCTTAATAAAAACCGCCCCGGCTTATTCTTTACTCTTTTCACATAATATCTCTTGCATTCGTTAAATTTAAAATGATATTGTGCTGGAGGCTTCATCACTTCACTACCATAAGTCTTCCAATCTTTCACTTTACAGTCTTCACCCAATTTTGTAACAACCCCATATCACTCATAAATATTTAGATATTCAGATGGGTCGAGTATGACCTCCTTATTTTTTACTTCCTTTTCAATGAACCCGAACACTCGATCTGCCGGCATGAAAGAATGCCCGGGAACAGGAAAAATGAGTTCAATAGTTTTAATATGTCTTGGAGCATACATTAATAACCAATGAGCAACCATTGTTATCATTGTGCTATTTTTATTTTGTGACCCACATCCGTCAGCCATCATTCGGATCTTTTTTTTCCCTGTCAAATCTGCCTTTGAGAGTAGATCAAAAACTGCCGATGCAACTTCATTTGAAGATTTACGCCCTTCTCACACCTCCGCTGCGAAACTTCAGTTGCGAAACCGCTGTAGGAATTCTGCGCTGCGATAAAGTGTAGTTGTGTAGTTGCGGAACGGGCGTCGGAACCTGCTAGTCATCAGTCAGCCATCGGAACGAAATGTCGTCGTTATCAGAGTCAGAGGAGGAGGAAATATTATTGTGGACTTTAACTTTGAAAAGGCGTAAATCTCGTAGAATTTGGGTGCACGAGATTAATGAAAAAAGGAAGAAATTAGGAGAAAACCTATTATGTAAAGAACTAGAGTCACATGAAGATCGTTTTTATACTATTATACATATTATACATATTTTAGAATGAGCCCAGGGAGTTTTGAAGATCTACATAATCTTTTGAAGCCACATATTACTAAACAAAATACAAGGTTTAGGGAAGCTATTTCTAGCAGAGAAAGATTAGCCTTAACTTTGAGGTAAGTAAATTATTTATTTATTAATCATTAATACAAAAAAAATATTCGGCATGTTACTAACTCTACGATAAGTGAAACATGTTGATTTGTTCATGATCATTTTGATTTGAGGTTGTTAAATCAGTAGGTATAGCCGTATTGCCCTCTTGTGGAAGAATATAATAATTAGCATTGTCAGTAACTGTTACGTCACTGATCATGGAGTAATTTCCTGGAGTAGCAGGAGAATGCGTGGTATCACTTAGAACAGAGTAGTTGAAACTACCCGTTGCAGTAGAGTTGCTGTTAGAAGTTACAGCCTCCAGATCACTTAATTCAGCCTCCATCAAAATTCGGGCGATATCAAATTTTGCTTTTATTTGTGTTCGCTTTGATAGTTTTTTGAAAGTATCAGCGTATCCCAAAAATAATAAATCTACTCCATCACATTTTACATCAACTTTATCTTCACTTCTGTTGCGATCTCTTCTATTTTGTAAGTACTGGATCATTCTATCTGTTGGATCCGGATCCGGATTACTTCTCCTATGCCTTCTATAAATTTGTTGGGCGTTTTGAGTTTCTTGCGGGCGGGTATCTTGTGCAACGTCTTGTGTAGTTACGTCTCCCGTAGATTGAGAGTTAGTAGAATTAACTTCTTCAACATTCAGAGATGCCATACTACCTTGAGTCTCATTCAATGTAATTGCTGGATCAATGAAATTCATTTGATCTGCCCAAGTCCAATTTTGAAGCTTTTTTGCAGCTTGGCCACTTGTACTCTTTTTAGATAATTTGTACTTTTTGTAGGAGTCTTTTAAATTCTTCCACTTCGCTTTCAAAGTTACGACTGAAAAATAACAAAATAAGACAAAATTAATATTATTTTAAAATTAATATTATTTTCATTGCAGATTCCTAACTACTGGAGATTGCTATAAGACATTATCGTTTTCATATCGTATAGGAAATTCAACAGTTTCAAAAATAGTGACCGAAGTATGTCAGGAAATATGGAATGTTTTACAACCATTAGCCATTCCACAACCTACACAAGAAATGTGGCTCAATATCGCAGAAGACTTTTTTGGGAAATGGGGATTTCCTCATTGCCTGGGTAGCGTGGATGGAAAGCATATTACCATTAAATGCCCTCCAGATAGCGGCTCAATGTTTTACTGTTACAAAAGTAAATTTTCTATTGTGTTATTGGCTGTTGTAGACGCTAATTACAAATTCATATATGTTGACATTGGATCGTTTGGAAAAGATTCTGATAGTACTATATTTGAAAAAACACCTTTTTACAACTATTGCGAACTGGTCAACTTAATGTACCAAATGCCCAACCATTACAACAAGGCACAGATCCTTTGCCTTATGTTTTAATAGGGGATGGTGCCTTTAAGCTGGAAACGTTTTTGATGAGACCTTTTGTAAGAGAAGCGGCTATGCAAGATAGAGATAAAAAGAGATTTAATCAGGCGCTCAGTCGAGCACGTGTAGTTGTGGAATGTGCTTTTGGAATAATGGCACAGAAGTTTAGGATTTTCCTAAGACCTTTCGAAACAGATTTGACAAACACAATAAAAATTGTAAAAGCAGCTTGTTGTTTGCACAACTTTATACAGACGAAAGAGTCAGCCGTACATACCAGTTCCAGCTTTGAAATAGAACAGCTAGGTGCCTTTCTACCACAAAATAGATCTGGCAACCGACAGAGAGCATCGGCGGCAGCGTTTGAGGTCAGAGATAAATTCGTTCAATATTTTACACAAACGCAGAGAACTTAACGTTATCATAATATTATCTATAATAAGTACAAATAAATAATTATACATATAATACATAATGTTATCTTATAAGCAAAATAAACAAATACATTACAAATACAGTCTATTATTATTATAAAAAGACTACACACCTTCCTCATTTAATTCCCTCTGGATTTCTCCATGCCTGCAGTTTTTTCATATTATTTTTATAATCCGGATGATTAAATAAATAAAGAATAGGTCTATTTCTGACCTCTTGAATTAATTTTTCTGTGAAATCGACGTCCATTTTATGAAAAAAATGTAGTTTCGCTTTTAATTTTTGTCGATTTCCACAAACACGTGCGAAAACAACGCGGCACCGCAACAAAATGGCGGCCGGAGCGCGGTAGTGTGGCTGGCGTCGGAGTATTATCGACGAAACCGCGCGGGGAAAGAGATAGAATATAGTTAAATCTATGCGTTAGAACAGGCAGTTCCGTGGCAGTTCCGCTTCTCCTACATACGGACAAAACACAGCGAAATTAATGCGGTTCCGCTGTTATGGTTTCGCAGCGGAGGTGAGCTACGGGCATTAGCGTGGACGTTTTCTGTCCACGTATATATGCGGACGTTTTCTTTTTGAAATTTATTTATACTTGCACCTATCACGATAGTGAAGTTATAAATATACAATTGCCGAGAGTAGTAAGCAATCTGGTCTGCAACTTTAGGCAAAACCTGATTTTTTTGGCAATCAAACGACATTGTAAGCGTTTCATCATCAAGCTCCCGCAAAAACATATAAAAGCATTTGGCTTTCAATTTATGAATGCGTAATGACGTCATGAGAGCCACTTTTTCAGTTTCAACCTTCTCATTTTTAATTTTCTCGGACAACTCACTACATTTTGAACAAATATCAACTCTAGGTGTTTTAAAACCAATATTATAGTGTACTACAAAAGTTCTTCTAAAAAAACAATGTCGCACTTTAAGATTTTCATCTGTCTGATTTTCTTGATAAAGTCTCCACATTTTTTTTATGTTCAGGTCTGAAGATACATATTTTCTTGTTGACGTGGCTGATCTGCAGTAGTGAGATTCAATACATTGAAATGTCTCGATGAATTTCATCACATTTTCTTTTTTAGCTAAAGTTTTCCTAGATACTCGATCTCCACCTCGACGCTCTTGAGGAATGTGGCCTGATACTAAAAATTTCTTTGCTATGTTTCGGAGTCTATGCGTACCGACGCCTAATATTTTTTTAAAAGCGTTTTGACAAACTCTCACTAATTTGTACGGTTTTGTATATGTACGAATATAATATTTCGTAAAAAATTCAGCTTCAGCACGGTTCTTTACTTCACGTCTTCGTCTCTGTGGTGTACTGACTTTTATGAATTTTAAAATGAAATTGTCTTGATACACTTTATCGGCCTTGGCAAAAAATGCTTGGTGAAATTTTCTTATGTCTTGAGGATTTAAATCATTGCATTTAAGTTTTCCCAATTTTTTGTGTACACAGTTTTTTATATCAGTTATATCCGGTGGTCTTTTAGCAGAATACCTGTAAGATAAAAAAAACCGGTCATGTGCGAATCAAACTTACGAAACTTAGGTAAATCTACATCTACAAATCAAATCAAATTATCAAATTAGGTTAATGTAAATCTACAGTTTTTACATTAATTTAATAAATAATATTTTAATTAAAAGTAACTTATTACAAAAAATATTTTTTAGTTCTTTTGCCAGTGAATTTTTTTAAAATCTATAAAATAATTTAAATAGAGTAAAATTTTCCGTAAAATTAAACAATCATCATAATAAATCTTATTGCAAGAGGTGTGTTCGCCGCAATATTGTTGCTTGGTCATCGCGTATTGACCCGTCCATTAACCGTCTTCTCATACAAAACATGGTCAGGGAAACTTACCTTGCACGCTTTTGCACGTTACGTTTCCATTGTTTTTCATTGCGGATCCGTTTTCTTCCTTTATTATGCTGCACTGAAGCAATATTAACTTCCATTTTGCGTTGTTTTACTATTCAAAATCAATAAAATAACGGGACGAAATGTTTAAGAAACAACACGTGGACGCCATTACGCTAACACAGCCCGGCTCTGTGATTGGTCGCGGCGGGATACAAGCGCTTTCGTTACTACATTAAATAATAGAGGCGTTTTTGCACCTCACCGAGAATTTCAAACTGAATTTAGTATGGGATAGAGACGGCTTTGCACGTATGTAATTATGCGAGGTCATAGACAAACATGCAATGTGTTGCCATTAATCTAAAAACGTGCTGGGTAAAAAACTGGACAGAGGCGCTTTTGAATCTATACCCCTCAGTTGTACGTCGTCATACTTATTGTTGATAAAGATTGTCAACCCGAAAAATCCTCAATGCAACTCTTTTTACCTGCGGTTCACATAGTTTGTCGTCTTCTAGTTGATCTAAAATGTATGAATAAGCTGTACGCCGCTCTATGTAGCTGGCATGTTTTTTAATGTTATCCTTCTCCTCGGCCATTTTGTGGTTTATGAAACACTGGATACACAGAACCCAATGCGTAAGAAATTCTTACCCATTCGGCTCTAATATTTTGTACAGTATTATGAAAATCTTCATTGACTTCACTGTTAGTAACTAAAGCGCTTTCCTTGTCATTGAGTAGAAGTGTAAAGGTGTACCTCACTGGAGGTGTGAGTAACTCATCTGGAGTGTTTGTCTCAGTCTGACTACATTCATTATTAACTGTAGTGGATTGTAATATTGTCAAATAATTATACTGAAAAGTGATCACCTAGAGTCAGGGGTCGGCAAGTAGTTTTAGGTAGGGTCCGGATATTGCTCGAAATTTTTTAAAAGGTCCAGAAAAAAAACAACTGATAATAATTAAGTACAGCTATTTATTACCTAAAATTAGTGAGAAAAATTGCATCGGCGGTCTTGAGCCAGGTTTTTATAGTTTGGTTCTCGTGAAGAACAGCTAATTCGAAGAGTGTCTTCTAAGTGAGCGTCTGTTAATCTCGAACGATATTTGTTTTTCAAACATTTCATTTTTGAAAAAGATGTTTCGCATATGTATGTCGGGCCAAACATAGTGGCCAAATTGATAGCAAGTTTTTTGCAATTTTGATATTTTTCTGGGACATGTTTGACCCAAAATTCTTCAGTTGACACCTTTTTATATATTTGCAAAGACACATCTTCTTGCAGATTGATTATTTCCATTTGAAGTGATGGCTTTGGCAGATTAAAGAACTTGGCAGCCACATCTGTCCATTCGGCTGCTGCATCAACTTCAAAGGGTGACTTAAGAAACAGAGATAGCTTGCCCATCTCTGCAAAGTCTTGGAATCTTGTGGCAAATTCGTTGCTAAGATCGGCCAAAAATTTTGTAAACACTGCAATGTCTTCTTCAGAGTTCTGCTTATTATATTCCAGAATTGTCGGAAAATAAAGAAATTCTTGTCTTGCAATATCTTTTTCAAAGATATCAAAGCTTACGACGAAAAGCAGACACGCTTTGTATCAGATCACATATTAATTTTCCATTTCCTTGTAACTCTGTGTTGAGCGCATTTAGATATTTTAAAATATCTTTTAGAAAAGCCACAACCAACATATTGTTCTTATTTGTTGCGAACTCAAGGTGCTTCTTAGCTGCCTGCGTATCTAAGTTTTGCAAGAAGGAGGTTACTTGTTCTTTTATTGACCAAAAACGTTCAATAACTTGACCTTTACTTAGCCAACGAACATTGTTGTGTTGCAGTAAGTCAGAATACGCTGAATCACATTAAAAAAGAAACTCCTTGAAATGTCGGTGCTGAAGAGCGGATTGAGATCTTATAAAATTTATTAACTTCACCAAGCTGTCCATTACTTCTTTCAGTGTATCGCTAAGTTTTCCACAAAGGGCTGTCTGGTGGATTATGCACTGATATGATATTAGGCCTGAATTTTTATCCCTGATTCTCTTGACGACACCTTTTTCTTTGTCAATCATTGCTGGAGCCCCGTCAGTAGAAAGACACCATTTTGTCGTAACTGATGTTAGATTTAGTAATAAATTCATCAATTACCTTGAATAAATCTTCTCCTCGAGTGTTACCTTTTAACGGAAATATTGTTAGCAACTCTTCCCTAAAAGTTTTAGACTCAATGTCAAGAAATCTGACAAAAATTGACATTTGTTCATCATCAGTAATGTCACATGACTCATCAAGTGCTATGGCGTAGCAAGGTGCCTTTTGCAGAAGTTTGAGAAGAGTGATCATAATATCAGCAGCTAAAATTTCAGTCCTTCGTGTATTGCTTCTTGCTGATAATGGAATACTTTGAATTCCAGCGATAACATCTTTTTTTTCTTCAAAAAGTGTTGTGACTACTGCCAACATACATTACTTCACTATCTCCGAATCCGAAAATGGTTTCAGATGTTTATTAAGCGTCCAGCACACACGTAACGCTGCTTCTGTGGATTTTTCTTAGTCGCTCATGCAACGAACTAGTAATTTTGTGCTTTTATTGTAAGAACTGAGATGTGCCTGAAGTTTTTCTTTACGAGCCTTACTGCCAGGAGGGAAGTTTTTGTGGAATTGCTGATGAGTTGTTTCATAGTGTCGCTTCAAATTTCCACTTTTAACAATAGCAACAGTTTTATTGCATGTAAGGCACACTGGAACTGCTTGAGGCCTATCAGGCAGCGTAAAACAATATTGTTCAGTCCATTCTTCTAAAAACCTTCTATTTTCACTGTCCACTTTTCGCTTTTTAGGATCCATATCACGCCTAGGTAAAAAAATATTTTTTTATTAATCGAACGAAAACGCAAGAAATCACAAAACAAATGAACTGCTGCTCCACGATTTGCGCTGCGACTGACCAAGCGAGACCGACTGGCAGTCTGCTTTCCCCCGCCCTCGCGCCCGGACCCCCTCTATCCGCTTCGATACTTGCTCGCGTTTGTAATGCTACGGCTACATTGTCGCGCAATAATTCCTGTTCCGTTGTCGCGATAAAAACTTCGTGTTCGATCCATGACGAAGTGCTTGGCCACATATTCACTACGTCGCGATAATCAAGAACGTCGCGATAATCAAGAACGTCGCGATAATTCATTTCGCGGGAAACATGGAAGAGGCGGTTGCGCTGTGTCACATGGCGGCTAATAATTATATACTACATCTTTATTACTTGAACAAAAATAAAAAGGTTAAAAAGAGGAATAAAAGGCGATGGTGGATGTTATCTATACACAAAAATCGGACAAAGTAAGTACTTTTACATTGTTTAACATTACCGAAATTCGCTAGTTTTTAATACTTAACATAACAAACTATGAATAAACTCTATCAAAAAAATACTTGTATTTTTTTCAGATATTTCATGGATAATATGTTTACAGAATTAACGGCTGAACCTGATCAATTTTTTAATTTTGTCCGTATGACTACATCTGATTTTGAAATTCTACTTCAAAAGCTAGGACCTTACATAACAAAACAAGATACAACATTCAGGATGACAATTCCATCTAAAGTAAGACTGGCAGTAGCACTGCGTTATTTAGCTACAGGAGATAATTTTAGAAGCCTTCATTATTTATTCAAAATTTCTCACCAACTAATTTCTGAAATGGTGCATGAAGTATGCGCAGCCATCTTGATCGTTTTGAAGGATGTGGTTAAGGTAAGTAAAAGAATTGTTTTTATTGACACAATTTTATTAATATTAAGTATTTTAAGTATAACTGTAAATTAAAACAGAAAAGATGGCATTAATTAATCGTAGAGTTCTCGGCAACTACCTGTATTTCACCATTTTCCGTTATAATCATTTGTGACGGTTTTGTTGGTGGTGTTATGTAAGTCTGTTGAGTCGACTGGAAAAAGGACTCATCCGAATTCATCGAGTATGCATGATGATGTGGTGATTGGGATGTGGATGGATTTGGAGATGCCAGATATGTTTGATGATGTGGTGATTGGGATGTGGATGGATTTGGAGATGGCAGATATGTTTGATGATGTGGTGATTGGGATGTGGATGGATTTGGAGACGGCAGATACGTTTGATGATGTGGTGATTGGGATGTGGATGGATTTGGAGACGGCAGATATGTTTGATGATGTGGTGATTGGGATGTGGATGGATTTGGAGACGGCAGATATGTTTGATGATGTGGTGATTGGGATGTGGATGGATTTGGAGACGGCAGATATGTTTGATGATGTGGTGATTGGGATGTGGATCGACGTGATGGAGTGGATTGCTCAAGTCGATCAATCATGCCTGCTCGGAAAATCAAATTATAAATATCATTCATTACTATTTCTCGCGTATTATGATCCTTTAGTTTTTTTATTTTATTTGCAATTAATTTTCCGAACATTTCATATTCATCATTCGTGCTGTTTTTAATATTTTCAAAAGCTGCTTGCATTTGTTGTTTAGCTTCTATAATTTCTGGAGGTAGATTATCTCTTCTTGGTTTTTTTTCAACACTTAAGTTTGGCCTTTCTTCTATTGCACTATCGTCAGTATCAAATCTGTCCTGTGTCTCATTTTCTTCACTGACCTGAAAATAAATTAAATTACAGATGCCTGTTAATGAACAAGAGTGGTTGGAAAAAGAAGCGGAATTTCATGACATTTTTCCGCATTGATTAGCTGCTATGGATGGAAAACATGTAGTTACTTTATCACCAATAAATAGTGGAAGTGAATACTTCAATTACAAGCATGCATATAGTATTGTTCTCTTGGCTTTAGTGGACAGAAATTATCGCTTCATGTTTGCGGATGTCGGTTGCCAAGGAAGAATTAGTGACGGAGGCGTCTTCCGAAATAGTTCATTATTTCGGGAACTTGCAAATAATACTCTTAATTTACCTACTCATTCAACACTTCCCGATTGTAGTAACCATGCCATGCCTTATGTGTTTGTGGCAGATAATGCCTTCCCACTGCTCACAAATATTATGAAACCATACCCTGGTGACCATCAAGAAGGAAGTATTAAAATAATTTTTAACAAGCACTTATCAAGGGCTCGAATAGGCTAGATGACTGGTTTTTTTTAATTGTCCTATTTAAATGTGGCCCATAAATATAGCTGATTAATGAAAAGAAAATGAAAATCTGATCAAAAATAAGCAACTTATAAGCATTTTAATATCATGCTAGACAGAGAGGCGAAACAGCAAATCGTGACGTCACTTCTCAGTACGCCATATAAATTCTATTCTGACAAGTAAGGCGTGACGTCATTTTTTGTTTTGTGGGAAAGAGTCCCCAGCCGAACGAGACATGTGACGTAACGCATTACCCGGCGCTGGCCGCGAGTCATACAATTTCAAGATGGAAGGGAAAACCTTCATAACTTCGTTATTTGTGAAGATAATTGAAAATAAAAACACTAGGATTAAATGCAGCTTTAGTGTGATTTTTAAAAAATAAAACTGGAAAATTGGAAACTTCCTTATTGTACTCAAAATAAGCACAGAGTTGTCACTTAGCTCGGGAATGTTAAATACATTCCCGGTAGCGTTTGTAGCCCGTGAGTGGGAGGCACCATCTCTTCGGGCTTTCATTTTCTGATCGCGCTAAAACTGCAAATAAAAGATTGTCATTTTTTTTCTATACTGGACTGGACTGAAGAAATGTGTTAGAGCACTAACTGGAGCCAAGAAAAGACAAAGTTGTGTACCTCTATTTAAAAAACTCAGACGTCTTCCCCTTGCTTCAATGTACATTTTGGAGGCATGTTTATTTATGAAACGAAATATAAAAAGCTTTGATATAAAGGTTACTCGTAGATATAGGAAAACTCGCAATAAATATTATGTATTACCTCCTCAAGGGTCTAAAACAACGTTTTATAACAAAAGTATTTATGTCATGTGTACCAAATTGTTCAATCACCTACCTGATAACATTAAAGATATGACATGTAACCAATTTAAATATAACCTCGCAAAATTATTACGAAATAAGTGTTACTATAAAATTGACAGCTTCCTAAAAGACAGAAAAATTTACATTCCATGTAAAATGCAATATTAGCATCCCATGTAAAATTTAATTTAATAATAAGATTGTTAATTTAAAATTATTTAAATGAATTAAGTATTTAACATAAATGTAGTAATTTTATAATAATTCATTAGTTAGTAATAAATTTAACAATTAAAATACAATTTAATCTATATTGAATCGTATAACATGTATTGCATGCCCAAAAGGGTAGCTGTTGATACTTATCTACCACTAATGTAACAACTTGAAAATTTTAAACACAGCCTGGCAATAAAGCTTTTTGACTTTTTGACTTTTTCTCGCTAGCCTCAATTTCCAGTATTTTGCGCCTTCTGTCTCACGTTCCTTTTATTCATTCCTGACGGTCCGGTCAGTCTTCGGATGGGTGAACGTGAGTGGCATTTATTTCTGAGCGCTACCGTGGGTCGGATGACACGTTAAATTGTCGGCCCCGGTTGCTTGTTCTAGTTTCTATAACAACAACCGTCAGCCATGTCAGAGGCCTACGGGCGGCACATTAACTCTGACACTAGGGCTGGCCACTCAGCCTATACGAACTTACTTTATTCATAAAACTTTATCTTATTTTTTGATAAACAAACGTTTCTCTTTCTCGATTTGCCTTATCCATAGATTAGATTAGATACATTACATTAATAATAATAATAATAATAATTCTTTATTTCGGACACATGATCCATATAAAAACACATAACAAAATAAAGAAAGTCAAATACTTAATTTTTAATTTAAAAAATAACTACTTAGATGGCAATAGCCACCCAACGTTGGTAAGTTGCAGTCAGGGTCAATCTGTCAGCAAAGCTTTTTATTATCGTGTTCTTACACGTGTCAACTCTGGACATAAACGATGCAATTCGTTTGCGCTGTATTGCGTTAAACGAGTCCACTCGCGACTCCGTGTACATCTCGGAGGCACTACAATACCATTTCAGGCCCATCAGGTGCCTGAAAATGTTATTGTAGGCCACACGTAACGCGCTGTGCGCCTTCTGGGTGTATTTAGTCCAGAGTTGACACGTGTAAAACGACTGACTGAAGGATCGGAACAAAGTAAGTTTCACGTCAGGCGCCGCCTTAAAGAACTTTCTTGCAACCATGTTGCCAACTACGCAGAGAGACCTTCTGTCTTTCTATGTCTTCGTTGTCTGAAAGGCTAGATGTCACAATGTGGCCAAGGTACCTGAAACTGCTTACTATGTCTACCGGCTGTCCGTTAAGCCGGACTGCTGGCACATTTTGGGGTCCCTTTCCCGATCTGAAGACCATCATTTCGGTTTTTTGGTGTTGTAAACTAAACCATGTCTATGCGCATATCGTTCACAAACATCAATGAGCTTACGCAATCCCTTAACCGAGGGGCTGAGCAGCACCATATCGTCAGCATAACTCAGGTTGTTGACATATCTGCCATCCAGCCTGAGCCCGACGGGAGTGCCGCTCAGCTCCACGATCAAGTCGTTTACGTAGAGGTTGAACAGGTCGGGAGAGGTGAGCCCGCCCTGCCTCACGCCACAGGACAGCCGGTAATCATCCGATAACTCAGAGTCCCACCTGACGTTGTTGACCTGATGGCCATACCAGTACGCCAGCAGGTCAACAACCTCAGGCGGTACCTCGGCGTCGCGCATTTTATGCCACAGCAGGTCGTGATTAATTGTATCGAATGCGCGGCTGAGGTCCATAAAACATGCGTATACTGTGGTGTCTCGTTCAGTGTAGAATTTGACAACTTCTTTCAGAGAAAAAATAGCCATGTCAGTAGAAACATGAGGGCGAAAGCCAAACTGCCCGTCATCGACACCTATTGTACTAACATGCGTATGAATAACTCTGTCAAGTACCTTGGCCACAATAGTGGCCAACGAAATAGGCCTGTAGTTTGCCGCACTCGAGATATCACCAGTTTTATTTTTTGGTATCGGTACTACTACCGTGCGTATGAGTTCGTGCGGTAAGTAGGCGTGCCTCACACAGAGATTAAAAAGCCGCGCTAGCACCTGACAGATATGCTGGCCCGCAAATAATAGATGTTCTATGCTAAGGCCGTCGTGGCCCGGAGACTTACCACGCTTCATGTTTCTCAGAATCGTTTCGATTTGTTTCGGCGTTACTGTTACGTGGTGAGGCTCCGAGCCTCGACAAACCTTAGCATTGGCTGCGTTAACCTGCCCTACGTTAAAATGATTTTTAAAAAGATTTGCTATATTTTTCTTACATTGTTCACCCTGCACACTAACTGGTAAACTACTCTTGTGATCTAACTTTTTGGTCTCCTTCCAAAATTCAGCAAAATTACAGTTTGCATGATGTCGGGCCAGCATATCCATTTTGATCTTCTCCTGGTTTTTTAGTACATACTTAAGCGCGGCTTTATACTCCCTGCGTGAGGCAGTCATGTTGTCGTAGTGATATCCCGAGCGCGGCCGACCATACAGAACCCACACAGAAAACATCCCCCTAGCCCTCGCGTGCGAGCACCTCACGTGATAATTCCACCCAATAACTTTATCACGCCTTCTGTCAAGTTTTAAATTAGAACTTTCAGCTGCGGCTGACTGCAACTTACTGCCAATATCGGAATAGAAGTTATCAATACAGCTGTAGTGATCCGTACATTCACACAAAATAGAATTATCCATACATTTCATATTATTAAATATTTTGTCATATCTATTCATTATCTCATTTAAATTACTATCACAGTGTTCCGTATAGAATAATATTTGGTCGTGTTCCCTCCTACCCCATACATGCTTTAGACCGTTTCCTACATCCTTGTCCCTAACGTTACCAATTGTTTTAGGAATCACAAAATTAAAATCACAGTTAACGACTACCGGGAAATGGTCTGAGGTCGTAGTTACGTAATCAACGCGCACGCCCGTCACTAACTGGGCCGCCGCCTCAGTCACCAGACAGTGGTCGAACCAGCGACACGCACCGTTTGCACCGCTCACGTATGTGAATGTACTCGCGTCTAGCCTGTCTAGGTCCAAACACGACAGCGACTGTTCACCACAGTAATCTATCAGCTCTTTTCCAAAAAGAGTACCTGGGTGCGCGTTAAAGTCACCAAGTACCAGAACGCACTCCGTATCCGCATTCTCGATTACGGCACTAATAAGCGCAAGACTCTGGGTAAATTCTGGTAGATTATCCTTATCATTGGTAGGCATGTACACACAAAACACTATTAGGCTACGATCGCCTTGAGTTAAACGCACGGATATGACGCGGTCGCTATCACACGGTATGACTTCAGCTTTGGTGAATAGACTGGTCCGCCACAACAGCGCCGTCCCGCCGTAGGGTCGACCCCGCAGCAGTACCGACGCATCCATGGAAGACTTAGTGCAGCAGCTAAATTCCTTGTCTATATTATTTATTAGGCCCAGGTCATGCGGCATCAACCAGTGTTCTTGAAGACAGATCACGTCGGCGTTTTTACATATTTTCCGGACATCGGGTATGCAGTCTTTTATCCCGTAACAGTTAAAAGACACAAAACTAAGTTCATTATTAGGCTGTATACCCATTATGTCTGTTTAGATGCAGCGGTATCGTTCCCAGAGGAACGCTGTTGCCTATATCGCCTGAAGACTAGACCTTCGGGCCAGAAGTCTTTTTGCAGAAAGATATTTATTTTTGAGGCCAAAACTTGGAATTTAAATGAATTAAAATTTGTTTCACGGTTCTGTTGTAATTTTTGTACGGCCAGACATTGTTCATTTAAATCTTTGATATGATCCATAATATGTGTATAATTAAATACACACTAAGTGTAGCGTGACTCGTGACCCTCAATGAAGCAGTAGTAGTAAATATTTACTTACCTATATTTTATTACGGCGTAACGGCGAACAAATAAAATCAAATTTAGTCAAGTTCTAACTGTTTTGTAAGGAGTGGTTCCGTATAAAATTAAAGGTTACAGTATTTATTTTCGAACTTTTAATCAACTGTTCTTTATTTATGACGCTGCATAAATTACAACGTTAGAGGGCTATCCACGCCATCGCTGCTTCAGTTCAAAATCAGCTGATAAGATTCAACTTCAATCAAAATCGATATAACAATTATTATTGGGATTTAACTACTAACCAAATTTATAAAAAGTATTGCAATAAAATCAATCCCCGACCAAATTGTCAGGCTGTCGAGCACAGCCAATGCAATGCAAGCTGCCAATGTCTTGTTTTTTTTCTTTCTATGCCGATAGGGCTGGATTATTGAGAAAAGCCGCGGAAATAGCGGGTAAAACCGCGAGGGCAGCTAGTAATAGTTTTTTTTTAAGTCATAGTTTAATAGCCGCTGTTTAATTAAATTAAAACCCTTCAGTTTAGTTGGAAGCATTTTTTTCAGTTTAAAAACTCACCTAAAAGCCAACATGCTTATCAATTTTCATGAAGGTCCTGCATCAGGTCTTTCGCCGAAGAACAGTTCCAGACATTCTAGTCATGGCTCTGTCCTCATTTGATCACAGATCAAATTTGATTTGATTTGTCTGTGTAGATTTGTGATACACAAATCAGCATCACAAATCTAAAAATATACATGTATTTGAAATTGTAGGTACTTTTTGTAGTTGGTTATATTTTCGTCCACCATCATCCTAGTATGTCATTATTTATTCACCTAGTATGTCTTAGTTGAAAATTTATTGCACTAAAACTTACCAGTAAGACTTTTATGGAATGATAATGTTTCCTATTAAAGTATGCTTCCTCATGGATGGTTGCGCGGGTGATGGCGATGTGAGTGCCACCGATACAGCCAAAGATAAGCGAAAGCCCAAGGATATAGCCCACAACACCGTGCATTACATAAACATCCAAGAATCTATATTAATACCCAGTTGAAATCAATTGGCTTTAAATGCCAATGCTGCTAATATCTGCAAAAACACATTAAATAAGTGCCTCTTTCAACAGGAACAAACACGCACACTACAGTACTGGGTATTATAATATCGGAATCCACCCTTATTCTTGCGCTTGTGCGCTGTCTTGCCGGCAAAAGTGGTATTAACTCATCGCACGACTTCTAAATCGGCTTTTCGAAGCCGATTGTGGCCGGAAAACTCTTTTTCGATATCGTGAGAGGCTGACTTATCTCCCTTTAGAGTCGTCGCTCCATTGCCGTACATCTCGTCAGACGTTCTTCGTCCGCAGCAGCTAACAACATAGGTTCGGCCGTGGCTTGCACAGAAAATACCACACTGAAAAAACGCGTTGTTTCATTTTAACCCTTTCCTGACGGCTATCTGATTTATTGACAAATACCGAGTTTTTGTAATAAAATCTTACTATAGAGGTTTTAAGGAAACACATATATTTTTTTTAGATTTTTATTAGTATTCTAGGTATTGTTTTCAAAACCTGGACTTTTTGGTACCGTCAGTTACTTTTGGTGACCAAAAAGTCGAGTTTTTAGAATAAACATCTTAGACCTAAAAATGGAATCTTATATCTATTTTTTACTTTAGTTAGTAAACATTATGATTTTCTTACTAAATTTCTATGCCATGATACTCCGAAAAGCAATTTTTTTTCTCATTTAAACATAAAAACACATTGCAGTGCGAGCATTTTGTGTGTGGCTTGGACTGAATATTTTTTATGCTACAAACTTCACATCGTCCTCTATTTTTCTCAAAGCGAGGCCAGTGGATTCCTCTATTACCCATCCTTACATCTTTTAGGGTAGAAAAGCCCATTTTACGACGCTTTGACTTTGATTGGCTTGGGGTTGGAGTTTCATCTCGTGACAATCTCTTTTTCTTGGACATTGGAGGATCCTTCTTCGACATTAGGCCCTGTGCCACAGATCTTCGAAAATCTTTTACTGGCATTTTCTCTCGCAGAAGGCCATGCACAATGTACGCATTTACAAACGCTATATCCAGCATGCCCCAGAATAACCGATGCCACCACTTCGGAGACTTTCTATCAACACAATATAACGCTCGAAGACGATCTGCTGTATCTACTCCTCCCATAAATTGGTTGTAATCCTTCACGACGTCGGGGCAGTTTACTGTGGATTTAGTACCATCCTTTTCTTTTCTTGTTACTGTGGCTTCCTCGTTTCCGTGGAAATTAGAGACAAAATGTACAACTTTGTTATCTTTCCATTTCCAAAATCCAATGTCTAGATTTGAAAATCTGTAGTCATATTCTCCTCTTTTCAGCTTATTGTCTGGTTTCAAGTTTGTGGGGAGTCCTTTACGGTTAGACCTGATAGTTCCACAGCCAAAAGTCCCCTCAGTCACCAATTTCTCCAGTAAGGGAACTGATGAGAAGAAATTGTCAAAATAAATGACCTTGTTCTTATGCCATTCATTTTCAGTCAATTCCAACACAACTCTTTCTCCAAGAGAATAATCAGCAAATTTGGCCGTCAATTCTTCATCTTTGCCTTGATAGATCATAAAGTTTTTGATAAAACCTCTTTGGTCTGCCAAGCACCATAGTTTGTACCCTCGTTTTATCGGTTTCATGGGAAGGTATTGTTTCAAAACTGATCTTCCTTTGAACTTTATCATCGATTCATCTACACTCAGTTCTCTGGTTCCATGATAGCATTCCCGAAATTTTTGATTCAACTCTTTTATCATAGGTCGTAGCTTGAATAATTTGTCTTTACAGTTCCGGGGCATCGTCGAATTATCGTTGCAGTGCAAACAAGATAGTATAGCTGCAAATCTATCCCTGGTCATCGTTTTGCATATAAGAGCATTGTTCAAATCTGGCGCTGAGGAGTAATGATCCATCCAAGCTGGTCTTGTATTGTAGCCCATATAAAAATTAATACCTATAAATGCTAATAGCTCCTCTTTCTTCAAATTAAGTATTTTGCCTTTAGTGGTAGCGTAAAGGTTGCTTTGAAACACTATATTATCCAATATGGAATCAATGATGACCATAAATGTGTCCGTAGGCGTTTCGCAATCAGCAAAACATGTTTCAACTGCTCCAGCGTCATCAAAATATTCAGGTAAACAAGTCTGCCTATCGCGTTTTTTCCACCTTCGCTCTACTTCAGGTCTTTTTTTTGAAGATAAGCCCCTAGTAGCCGGCATGACTGGTGTTGCAATTTCTGATGTGCCAGCAACATTCAAATCAATGCTAGATATAAGGGGTGTAGTTTGTATTACCTCTGTCGATTCACAGGATTGCATTTCATAGCCCAGCTGTGACTGCTGACTGAAATGAAGCTCTTTTTCCAAGGCCTCTTCAAAAATTGAATCGAAATCCCTCGACAATGGTGGTTGAACTTCTTCTGGATTTTCGTCATCAGATTGTTCAACATCCGATCCCGCATTACAGTCTGGGAAGTCTTCTACGAGCCACGCCTCTATAAGTGCTTTCTGTTTCATATCATCCATCGTAAAGTACCTGAAATAGTTTGAATAAGCGGTTTATAACTACCCTCGATATAACAGGAATCTTATACTGAAAAAAAACACGAAGCCACTGACGGTACTTTTCGGTCCTCGTCAAAATTTCGGTGTTTTTGAAAACAAATAACGTGAAATACGTATAGAACTTATTATTATATTATAAATAACACATAAATGTAACTAATTCACAAAGAAAATCAGAACTTACCTCGTAAATTTTATTTATTATGTTTTTTTTTAAATGTCTGACGGTAACTGTTTTTTCGTCGGTGCCGGTCTGAACTTGCAAGCTTCACTGATTGGCTGTAGTTTATAATGTTTCAAATAAAACTATCTGATTGGGTAGCTAATTGACAATAGACAATAGACAATATTTGCTATATTTTTTTTTTTTTTTTTTTTTATAATTGGTACTTCTACGGATCGACAGCAAGACTTAAACGTTACGCGATCGGGTATTTGAAGTAAGAGGCGGTAAACTAGGTGGTACAAATTAGTACCGTCAGATAGGAAAGGGTTTAAATAAATATACGGTTACATTTAACTAAGTAACACTGTTGTGGCTCAGCCTGCAACATCCATTGCTAAATTTAACCAGCGCAACTTGGTTATTGACGTAAGGTTAAAATTAAACAAGCCATAGACATTATTAAACAACTTGTCTTTTTGTTCGACTGTTTGTCTTTTGTTTGTCTTGACTTTTGTCTTGTGTTTTTTGCAGTGGTGAGATCAATACAATACAAAAAAAATAAAAAAAACACAGATACACACAAAAACAAAAACAGAAATTACACAGATATTTATACACAAAAAAAAACATGTGCTAGTAAGTAATAAAGTAGAGTAAAGTAGTGGTAAGTTGCTTGGCCAGTGAACCAGATCTTGAAGTTTTCTGTTTCTTTCCTCATCTAGAAAATTAATTTTCCTTCCTGCTTTAAGCAAGGATTGTATTTCTTCTGGTTTATCAATGAAAGACCATACGCGCTGCGGTAGGTTTAGTGTGATACCAGCTGACTCCAAGAAGTCTATCCCCAGGAGAGTGCGATTGTCCTTTGCCTCTGGTAATACTGTAAAGGTGATAGGCAAGATGCGGCGACCAATCGTGACTTTCACCTTGCCGTTGAATAAAACTTGCCACTTCGTAGACCCGTCAGCTAAACGTACATCTGCAAGCTGACTCTCGAATTTGACGCCAGACTTCAGCAGTACTTTATATAATTGTTCGCTGGCAATGCTAGTCCGTGCCGCCGTATCAATTTCTCCTTCAATAGTTATTTCGATAGTCGGAATTTTTACATTGTTTTCCACGGTTTTTTTGTTTTTGACCTCTGTATGGTATAAAATGCCACAGGTTTAGGTGGGGTATCCTTTGTTCGGCAAATTTCGCGATTGCTGCGAAAAACTCCAGGTGCGCCGCAACCATAACATGTAATGGCTGGTTTTGATTCCTCGGCTTTTCCAGGTTTCTCTGTTAGTTTGGCCTATCTCTTGCGACAGTCATCGATTAAGTGGCTTCTTGTGTTTCTAACACCTCTACTTGGGTAGGTATTGTTAAATTAACACATGCACCTGTGCTTCGGCTACAAAAGTGTTTAAAGGGCTGCCATTTTTTTATAGTTGGATAAAAAAAATATTTGATGGCTGATTTGTCGATGAAATTGATTGTATTTTAACCCCATAAAGTCTCCGACATCGAAGTCCGGACACATTGTATATTAGTTATAGGTACACTTACCTCGAAAAGGGAGACGACTAATCATCAATTCAGATAGTGACACAAATTCTGTAGAAAAAATCGTTTGAAATAATTTACCTATTAACAATAATGCACAGAAATGGAAGAATCCTACTGGACGTCATGCTCGTGTTTAGACCATGCACTGAGCTCACAGGTATGAAGTTGCCATATTCAGTAATGTTGAATCAGGCCGTTCCAGAGTCAATCAAATCAGCCAATTATTAAAAAACGGAAATCGAGCGGATTTTAAACAGGAATGTACATTTATTTTCAACAAAAACAATGATTTAGTGGCGGGTGCTAACTTGATTAATTGGAGAATACAAATTGAACATGGAACACCAACAATGCTTGTTCACGTCCCGGAAAGCCACAGTGCGTTGTGGCATCGAAGATTGGGGCATCTTAATTGGACTGATATGAACAAGATGAAAGATGGTGTCACAGGCGTATCATATACTGATGGACAATGTATCGACAAGTGTACATGCTCAGTTTGTTGTGAAGGAAAGCAGTCACGTTTACCAAACAATAATACTGGTACGAGGAGCACTGAAGTATTGCAGACTATTCATGCCAATGTTTGTGGCCCGATATAGGAATCATCAATTGCAGGATCAAGAACTCGGAGAAGACCGGTGATTCCAATGGAATGTAAATTAGATGTAGATTTTGGTGAAGTTTCCGATGGAAACATTCCATATCGACAATTAATTGGCAGCCTCATGTATTTATCGGTTTTAGCTAGGCCAAACATATCATATTCTGTAAGTTTTATGAGCCAATTTAAAATATGTCATTCATTATGTAAACCCAGCTATATGGAAGGGCACAACTTAGATGAAGGATATTTTCGTAATAACTTATATAAAATTAGTCCTACCTAGGGCAGTTCATGGGAATAATGAAACCAGTGAAAAGGTGTAATGAAGTGCAGTTTTAAAATAAAAGAAAGTATAGGTTATAAGAATTTTAATCTCTCTCTTGTTGTAAAATAGATGTCCTACCTAGTGTTTTAAAGAATTTGCCTATACTGATAATTTCCTATATGGAAGTGGTAACCTTACGGATCCCTAATATCGAAAGTCAAAAGAAGAATATTTTATTAGAGAAATCTAGCCACCATGAAGACTTCCGCAGTGGAGATTGCTTGAAGCTTCCAGAAGCCGACACGTTCACTGGAGAGCTTCTGTACCAGATGCAGACACAACCATGGGACACCAGATTTGCTTGTAGTTCTCGCAACCAGAAGTAGGCACGACATAGGACACCAGGGTTGCTCGGAGTTTCAGCTCCCCGAAGCAGGAATACGGGTCTTGAGGCAGAGTCACGACATAGGACACCAGGGTTGCTCGGAGTTTCAGCTCCCCGAAGCAGGAATACGGGTCTTGGGGCAGAGTTTCCCAAGAACTGGAGCTGGCAACCGTCTAGGGAATCTGAAATAATTTGTGGTGAGAAAAGAAAAAGGAACAATGAAGGGCCTAAGGTTTGCCCAGTAAGAGATCAAATCGGACCAACTCGTCCAAAATTAAGACTGGGTTAAATTTAATCACAATAACCCTTAGGGCATAAGTATCATTGATCTCAGTAGTAGTTGTAGAATCAGAATCCAAAAACAGAATCCCGCACCAGGGATGGAAGTCTCCCTTATATACGGATTTTGAAAGTATTCTAGAGCCATTTCTAAAATTCTCTGCAGCCTGAAATTTTGTTCACAGAGCGGAGAGGTCCTATTAATAATATAAAAGACCTTACCCAAAAATACTCCATGTAGTCGAGATTTCCAGGCAAACCTCTTTTCACGAAACTACATGGAGACTACAGACGGTCAAATTTGACAACTGTCAAGATTGACAGCGCTTTGTTTACCTAATTTTAAACCAATATTCAAGTAAAACCAATAAGTTATTTCACAATCTAACTACACCAGATGAACCACAAAAATTCGCTCTCCAATCGATGTAAGTTTCATGCAGATCGAAGAGGTACCAGGAAAATTTATTATTTCCAAAATTAATCCGAAAACGTCGATCCCGGCACCAGAAGAGCATGAAAGATTCAGCATGCGGACCCAAAGAACGCCCGTATGCCGACAAACCAGGAAAACATTGGTTCCTAGCAGGAGAAATCGTGTGAACACGAAAGAAGGAAAATTATAACAACTTGCCCTAAACATACAAGGTAAAAGAAGGCACCTAACTTTCTACAAGGGCCTAATCTAAGACGAACATCATGCCTCAAAAACGAGATGTGAGAAACATTATCCAAATAAAGAAAAGTAATACATAAAAGTGTGTTATTCAAGCATGTTCAGCTATTAGGAAGCTAAACACAGGAATTACCTATAAAATAGTAAGTCAATAGGTACCCGTAGGGAAGCATATCCCTACATTTCCCCAAAAACCCCGGTAAAAAAAATATTAAAATATCTAAGTATTTTAATTTTTTTTTTTTTTTTTAAAAACCGTTTTTGAGAAGTTAGGCACGCAACGATAAAGCGAGAAAACCGAAGAGAAAATCCTAAATTAAGTTACTAAGATAATCAAAGAACCAATTGAATCACTAGTTAGAATAGTCAAAAGCATGTTTTTAGCTCATGCAAACAAGTTTTGGAAACGAACAATCGATATGACATGTTAATAGCACAATGCAGGCATTCTTCCATGAAAAACCTATCATTCCTATAATTTAAAAATATTAATATATATTTACTATATCTTTCATACTTCCACACTCATACGGTACCCCAACAGGAAGGCTATAAAGTTAAAACTTTAACCCCCAATCATGCTAAAACCATTTTGCATAATCCAATAGTCGATATCCATGACAATTTGTAAGATAAGATAAGATTACAAGTAAGTAAGTATTCAAGACAAGAAGACAAGCAGATAAGCAGGAATAATAAAACCTAACACCTATCCTAATATTAACAATAATAATACAATTAATATCTACCACTAAATCTAAGTCTTAAGGTATAATTAAATTAACATTAATAAGAAAAGAAATTCATCCTTCATTATTTACAACTAATTAACTAATTATATTACAACTTAAAGTCTTTGACATGCCATTTACCTCTGCCACCCTTGTTGTCTTCTAAGACATACACCAGAGGCGATAATTTCTCCAAAACTTTACATTTTATAAATTTAGGCGCTAATTTAGCGCTAAAATAGTTCCCCGCATTACTAAGAACATAGTTTTTCCTCTAAACTATATCACCGACATTAAATTCCTTGAACGGATGCCTAGTGTCATAACGAGAAGCATTCTTCATATGAGCATTATAAATAGCAACTTGAACCTTGTCGTAAATTGATGACATAAGTCCTAAATTACCCGCGTAAATATCCCTTGGTAGAAAACATATTTCATCAATGTTATCCACCTGTGTGTACAACGATCCACATGTAATGATCTCACGACCATAAACCAGAAAAGACGGAGTGAATCCCGTAACCACATTTATAGAGTTACTAGCTTTTGCCCGCGGCTTTGCCCGCGTAGTAATGTTGAATACTTGAATTCGGTTAAATCGGGGCCCAACTCAATTGAATCACTAAAATACGTATATTATTGCATTTTTTCCAAGCCGCTTGCAAGTCTTTAAGTTTGCTTGAGGATGACCAAATTTGGCATGTCGCGTTTGCAATACTTACTTCAAAACAAAGCCGTCTTGTTGAATTTTAAACAGACAGACAGATGGACATGACAGAATAGATGGATGGATGGACATGGAACTTCTGAAGATTGTGAGGCTTCTTTAAAAATATATGTGGGAGATATATCACTGCAGGTCGGTAAATTAGAATGTGATGAACTGGGAACAGTTGGGATGGTAAATGTAGGTGAAATTAATTTGTCATTTGTTAACTGAGTAGGCTGTACCGTAAATGTAGGTGAAATTAATTTATCAGACTGAGCCGTAAATGTTGGTGAATTCAGTTCAGAAAAATATCGGGCTGAAGAAGTTTGGACGGTATGAGTTGAAGACGTTTTGTAATTATTTTTGGGCATCTCTACAGCTAAAGAATCAAAGTACAAAGGCAAAGTAGAAGTTGCGTCAGAACTTATATCTTCTGTTTGAATGGAACTTGGAGATGTAGGAACCTCAAAACGTCGCTTAGTTATTTTTTTCGCTACTACTGGAACACGTGGAGTGCCGTTAGAAATTATATCTATGTCTTCTAACAGATACGCATCAAAATGATTTCCCGTAAATTGTAGACGCTTTATAGGTCTTCCTGCTGTACCAAACTTTGCATACAATTTGCCATTTTCATAAACTTCAAACTAAAACTCATATATTTGTCCTGCAGCGGCTAGTTCACACGCAGTGCCCCAACTCGACTGCCGTGACATGTCATCAAAGTATGCAGTCGCAGTGGTGTAGTTGTCGCCGTTTGAATCATGAGACATGATTTCAAACTCCTCCCAATTAGCTACTACATGAGTAACGATGTTTTTTCGCACCTCAACTGCCTTTTCTTGGGTACCGTGCATTAAAAAAGAAAGCGCACGAAAAAGACACGCTCCATCACCAACGAAGGGAACAACATAGTGTTTTACCTTCGCTCCATGAATGAAGAGAAGTTCATTAAGCATTTTAAATAACAAACTAAATAACAATATCAACAGTAACAATATAAAAAAAACCTAATAACAAACAATGTAAACTAAAATTTAAAAAAAATACGAATAACAAACTAAATAGCAATCTAAATAATTAAAGGAACAAATAACGATAATTATACGAAATCTAAATAACAAATGAAATGAAATAAGCTTAAGCATAAAAAGTATAATAACAAAGAACGCAAAAAGATCACCAAAATATCGCAAGAATTACGAAACTTCGATAAAATACAGTGCTGCACTGATCGCTTGTAGGCTCGGTGTGGGTTGGAGTGGGGCGCGCTCGACGTACAGCGCGTCATTATACTCGGGTTTTAACGTATCTGAGCCGACGCGGGATGGACGTTTCGAAAGCGCTGTGCTGGTGCGTGCACCGGATCAAGTACATGTGTTTTAAACATTTATCTTCTTACGCATAAACACTCGATTAAATATTATTATTATTAGCTAATCTATAAATATATCATTTTTTTTCAAAAGAAAAACTGACCCGTGGCCTTCCAGTTTTTAAATTGTTTGAAAATTCTGAAACATGTTTATGTTTATTTTATCTTATCTCTTAAGTCAAAAAACTTAACAGCCTTAAATAAATGGTTTCGGCAAAATGGTATTTTAATGATACATTGAACCCCTTGCGAATTTTTCAAAATCCTTGCTGAGTGTGCGTTTCTCTGCATCAGCCCTTAACACTAATGGAATATCGGCCTACCCTGATTGGGCCATATTCACTACGCTGGCCCAGTGCAGGTTGGCGGATTCACATACACTATCGTATTTCTTCTCCGGAAACATGTAGGTTTCCTCATGATGTTTTCCTTCACCGAAAAGCTAGTGGTATTATCCATGCGTAAGTTTCAAAGAACTAATTGGAACGGGCTCGCCCGGGTTCGAACCCGCAACCCCAAGAATGTGAGTCGAGCTTGATCTCACTGAAGCTACCACAGCTTGAGCTGAGTGTAAGTTTACACCACTCAAAATTTAGTTTAGGCATTTAAAAGTAAGTTAATTTCATATTAAATATTAATTTAGCAGCTTAGGCTGTACAGTATCTATAATAATTATGTCCGTCAAACAGTCGTCTGCGTGGACCTACAAAAAAATTGCCTATGTCCGTTTCCGAACCTTATGCTATAACTACCTATCCAAAAATTCAGCCGACCAATAAATACGCCCATCCCCGTCCCCATTCCCAGCCTCATCCCTATAAGCGCCCCCTTCCCCATCCCCATCCCGGTACCAAATGTCATTTTAATATAAACACGCCCATCCCCGTCCCCATCCCCGTTCCCTCCCTCATCCCCATCCCGAACCCCATCCCATCCCCACCCCATCCCATCCCCACCCCCATCCCGATTTCAACCTTCATCTTAATATGGACACGCCCATCCCCGTTCCCAGCCTCATCCCCATCGACATCCCATCCCCACATGTCCCCACCAAATCCCCACCCATCCCCACCCATCCCCACCCATCCCCACCCCATCCCCACCCCATCCCCATCCCGATACCAATTGTAATCTTAATATTAACATGCCTATCTCCGTCCCGTCTCCGTTCCCAGTATCATCGCCACCCCCACCCCCACCCCCATCCCCACATCTATCCCCATCCCTATACCAAATTTCATTATAATATGTACAGCCGTTACAAAGTTAAGGAGAAACAAACGTACTATCACTAAAACTTTTTTTTTTTATACTAACGGGAGCTGATTTTGAAAAAACTGTGACACCCGTATCTTCTTATTTTTATAGTAGAATATGTATACCAAGTTTTGTATCAATCGAACCAGAGAATAAAAAGTTTCATACAAACTTTAACACCCCATTTAACCCCCTTCGGGGTTGATTTTCGAAAAATCCTTTCTTAGTGGGCGTTTACACCTCTCCAAAAACATACCCTCCAAATTTAAAGTCTCTACGTTTAGCGGTTTGGGCTGTACGTTGTCTATATGTCAGTCAGTCAGTCAGTCAGTCAGTCAGTCAGGACAAAGCCTTTTATAGTTATAATATATAATAATATATAATATATAGATAGAAGATGAAAAAACTGTGACACCCGTATCTTCTTATTTTTATAGTAGAATATGTATACCAAGTTTTGTATCAATCGAACCAGAGAATAAAAAGTTTCATACAAACTTTAACACCCCATTTAACCCCCTTCGGGGTTGATTTTCGAAAAATCCTTTCTTAGTGGGCGTTTACACCTCTCCAAAAACATACCCTCCAAATTTAAAGTCTCTACGTTTAGCGGTTTGGGCTGTACGTTGTCTATATGTCAGTCAGTCAGTCAGTCAGTCAGTCAGTCAGGACAAAGCCTTTTATAGTTATAGATAATATATAATATATAGATAGAAGATGAAAAAACTGTGACACCCGTATCTTCTTATTTTTATAGTAGAATATGTATACCAAGTTTTGTATCAATCGAACCAGAGAATAAAAAGTTTCATACAAACTTTAACACCCCATTTAACCCCCTTCGGGGTTGATTTTCGAAAAATCCTTTCTTAGTGGGCGTTTACACCTCTCCAAAAACATACCCTCCAAATTTAAAGTCTCTACGTTTAGCGGTTTGGGCTGTACGTTGTCTATATGTCAGTCAGTCAGTCAGTCAGTCAGTCAGTCAGGACAAAGCCTTTTATAGTTATAGATATAGATAGAAGATGAAAAAACTGTGACACCCGTATCTTCTTATTTTTATAGTAGAATATGTATACCAAGTTTTGTATCAATCGAACCAGAGAATAAAAAGTTTCATACAAACTTTAACACCCCATTTAACCCCCTTCGGGGTTGATTTTCGAAAAATCCTTTCTTAGTGGGCGTTTACACCTCTCCAAAAACATACCCTCCAAATTTAAAGTCTCTACGTTTAGCGGTTTGGGCTGTACGTTGTCTATATGTCAGTCAGTCAGTCAGTCAGTCAGTCAGTCAGGACAAAGCCTTTTATAGTTATAGATAGATTCATGACGGATTGTATTTTTTGAAGATGTAAATCCCAAGATCTGTGATCTTCCCCCACTAATGAAGCTAGGCTCGTAACAATTGTCTTGTTGTATCTTTCAGTAGGATTAACTTGAGGACAATAATGAGGCGTAAATGACCTAAAAGGTATTTTATATTTATCTAGCAATGAATGAAATTCCCGGCTCTGAAACTGGGAGCCATTATCCATTATAACTGTCTGAGGAATACCGTGAACCAGAAATACTTCATTCTCTAAGATTTTAATTATATTTGCGGCAATAGCCCGCTTGAGAGGGAAAATTAAGCAATACTTCGTAAAACAGCAATTCACAACTAAAATGAACTGGTTACGTTGTCGAGTCATAGGAAGAGGGCCCATAAGATCAAGAGAAATGCATTGAAAAGGCCTTGAACAAATCTTGGGCTTACCCATAGGACCATAAGGTGCATGATTAGAATGTTTATATGATAAACACGTTTCACATTTATTAATGAATTTAACAACATCTTTGAACATCCCAGACCAAAAATAGCGTAGAGACAAGTTTTTATACGTTTTATAAATTCCCGTGTGAGGAGACACAGACGAACCATGGAATTCCGCAATTAAACTTTCCCTCACATCAGAAGTAGGAATCTCTTTCCAAACGAAATCATCAACAATAGAATCCTTTGATTTCATGTAACGAAACAATTTATTATTCACGATCTTATAATCCGGAACAGAGTCAGGATTATTCTGGCAAGCAGAAAACAATTCTACATATCGATTGTTAACTTCAGCAATAGGATTAGCTTGTAACATATCCGACTTAGGAGTTACTGCTTTTGATCTAGAAAGTAGATCAGGAACTACATTATCTTTACCCTTTTTGTGCTTCAAAACGAAATTAAAGCAAGACAAACGAATTGACCACCGAGCCAACCTACCAGAAGGATTAGACAAATTCAGAAACCATTTCAAGGCAGCATGATCTGTATAAACCATAAATTCTTTACCGTTATCCAAGTAACAACGCCAATGCTCTAATGCTGTAATTACAGCCAGAGTTTCTCTTTCTGTCGTTGAATAATTCTGCTCATGCTTATTAAGAGATTTACTCATATATGCAATGACAGACTCACCACCATCATTATCCTGAGTAAGCATAGCACCAATGCCAAAATTAGAAGCATCGCAATGTACTGAGAAAGAACGACTGAAATTGGGGCAGGCCAAAACCGGCGCGGAAGATAAAACTTTTTTAAGTTTCGTGAATGCAAAATCCGCTGCACTATTCCACAAAAACCTTGGTGCTTTCTTACCAGAACTTGTTAATTTGTTCAAAGGAGCTGCTATTGAACTAAAGTTAGATATAAACCTACGAAACCAACTGCAAGTACCAATGAATCTTCTAACCTCCTTAGCACAAGATGGAATTGGATAATCAATAATAGCCTGAACCTTATCAGGATCAGCACGTAAACCACTCTTGTCAACAATATAGCCCAAATATTTCAGCTCTTTTCTAAAGAATTGACTCTTATCAAAGTTTATAGTCAAATTAGCAGCTGTTAACTTGTCAAGAACCTTGTTCAGAAGCAAAATATGCTCATTAAAAGACTCACTTATGATAATAATATCATCCAAATAACAGAAAACCTTATTTTCAAATTCAGGTGCTGGAGTAAACAACAAGTCCATTAATCTTTGTTGAGTTGCTGGAGCATTCGTCAACCCAAAAGGCATTACAACAAATTGGAACATTCCCCTTCCCGGAACGTGAAAAGCTGTTTTGCATCTATCAGAAATGTTTAGTGGAATTTCCCAAAAAGCCTTAGCAATATCAATACTAGAAAGAAAATGAGCATTCCTAAGTTGATCAAGTATTCCATTAATCAATGGCAAGCTATAAGCATCGCGACGAGTTACTGAATTCAGTTTTCTGCTATCGACACAAAAACGCCATTCTCCGTTCTTTTTAGGAGTAATCAAAACTGGGGACAGCCAAGGACTCTCACACTCCTCAATAACCCCCCATTCCAGCATCTTATCTACCTCGTTAATAAGGGCTTCCTGTTTTACAGGAGAAAGCCTGTAACCTCTCTGTTTAATAGGAGGAATTTCGCCTGTATCGATATTATGGCAAATCAAGTTAGTACGACCAAGTTCACCGCGACTCTCAAATGATATGTCATTAAAACGTTTAATGAGATTGTCAGAAATCAGCCTCTGATCACTTTCAAGTTGATCATAATCCAGAACTTTAGATTCGACGACGGGGTCACAAGATTTAGAAATCGTCTTGCAAAATTGGGGAACTGATTCCGGAAACAAGTCAAAGACTTTCCAGAAATCGATACCTAAAATAAGGGAAGGAGAGATATCTGGAAAAACATACGTTTTAACAATATGAGTTCGATCGTTAAACGTCATCGGAATTTCAAAATAACCAATCGATAATATCTTTTGTCTACTAGCTGTTTGTATAGTTATAGAATCAGACTTGAATAATTCAAAACCCAGTTTCTCCAAATTAATGTGAGCATTATTACCCAATATTGATATAGAGCTGCCGCTATCTAAAAGACCAGCAAAGAAGCAACCACCAAACTGAACTTCAATAAAAGGTCGATGATTGTCAATTTCATCGGCAAAAGCAACTGAAGAAATATTATAAACCAATTTCGGATTAATACTCGGCTTAGGGGAGCAAGGTTCTGTCGAATTATTCAAGTCAAAACTTAGTTTTTTGGATTACATTTAGGACAGTCAGGAAATTTAACACCTTTTTCCCCACAAGCAAAACAGAGCACAACCCTAGGTTCAAGACAATCTTTAAGAGTATGCCCATTAACCTTACAACGAAGGCAAAATCCATGTGGATTAAATTTTTTAGCTGTAATTGTATTTTGATAGTAATTTTGCCCTGAATAAGGCAAATCTTGAGGAAAATTCTGCCGATGATTAGACAGATTTTGAGGAACATTCCGACCAGGATTAAATGAGTTTTGTTTGTAAAACTGTCTAGGGTTAGACACGTTTTGATTCTGACTCACCCTAGGATTTAAAGTATTACTTTTATTATCAGTAGGAATATTGACATTCTTATAATTGAATTCCAAAGCACCAGCGTAAGTCAGAGACTGAGGCTCTTTAAAATTACGTTCTTTGTCATTGAAATTTTCATAGTCTTGACAAGTTTCTAGGAGAGAGTCAATATTCCTAACTCTATTTATTGCTACAAATGTCGAATAGCCAGGACGAATATTACGCAAAAGAATTCGCAGTTGTTCAGATTCAGAAAGTTTAAAATCAAGTTTGTTAAACATTCCAAACATTATTGAGATGTAAATAATTATTGGCTCGTCTTTACCCTGTGTTCTAGAACGAATACATTCTAGGAGCTTAGCATCATGGTTTGGATCACCAAAGTCTTTTATTAACTTTCCGCATAGAAAATTCCAAGTCAAAGATGGGGAACGAGTTTTCAGAAATCGGAACCAATGTAAAGCACCATCTATGAAAAACTCAAAGGCATGATTTACCAACTCATTTTCAACAATGTGTCGAGAAACTGCGAACTCTGATAATTTCTCAATAAAAGATCGAGGACATGACTTGCCGTCAAAAGAAAATTTTTTTAACTCATCGACATATTTATTGGGCGGAGTATTAGGGATGTTACCAATAAGACATGCCTGTCTATTGAGCATTTCTGGTTCATGTTTCAGATTTGATGGTATTTCAGATTTGCTATAACAAGGCACGTCAATTGAGGATTCCATTGTATTAACTAAACACTTAGGACAATGCCAGTCGGAAGTCAAAAGAGAATCTCCTATTACCCCAGCACAATCCTTGTGAAAGAACAGTGAGCAGTTACGGCAAGTGATGCCGTCAGAATAATTCAAAAACTTACCGCATGAACCGCATTTAACTGTCATAGTGGTATAAGTCGTGAGATCACCTTAATACCTTCGTAACGACCAGGCTCAAGCTGAAAAGCAAGAAAAACTATTAGAATTCTTGACTAAGCTATCTTCAGATTATAACATAATAGATAAGTTGTGATATCAACAAAGAAAGTTGTGATATCGAAAAGAAAATTGTTTATTCTTATTTATTGAAGATAATAACAAACATGTCATAATACTCGTAGACATAGTAAAGAGTAAAAATAATCATAGATTGCAAAGTACCTAACAAAGGAAAAGAACCAAACAAAACTTTTATTTGTGTAAGTATTTTTTTTTAATTTAGAGAAAAGAAAAAAAAAGAAAGAGAGTAAAATTTGTGGATTTTTGTTGGGCGCCAAAAACTGTAATGAAGTGCAGTTTTAAAATAAAAGAAAGTATAGGTTATAAGAATTTTAATCTCTCTCTTGTTGTAAAATAGATGTCCTACCTAGTGTTTTAAAGAATTTGCCTATACTGATAATTTCCTATATGGAAGTGGTAACCTTACGGATCCCTAATATCGAAAGTCAAAAGAAGAATATTTTATTAGAGAAATCTAGCCACCATGAAGACTTCCGCAGTGGAGATTGCTTGAAGCTTCCAGAAGCCGACACGTTCACTGGAGAGCTTCTGTACCAGATGCAGACACAACCATGGGACACCAGATTTGCTTGTAGTTCTCGCAACCAGAAGTAGGCACGACATAGGACACCAGGGTTGCTCGGAGTTTCAGCTCCCCGAAGCAGGAATACGGGTCTTGAGGCAGAGTCACGACATAGGACACCAGGGTTGCTCGGAGTTTCAGCTCCCCGAAGCAGGAATACGGGTCTTGGGGCAGAGTTTCCCAAGAACTGGAGCTGGCAACCGTCTAGGGAATCTGAAATAATTTGTGGTGAGAAAAGAAAAAGGAACAATGAAGGGCCTAAGGTTTGCCCAGTAAGAGATCAAATCGGACCAACTCGTCCAAAATTAAGACTGGGTTAAATTTAATCACAATAACCCTTAGGGCATAAGTATCATTGATCTCAGTAGTAGTTGTAGAATCAGAATCCAAAAACAGAATCCCGCACCAGGGATGGAAGTCTCCCTTATATACGGATTTTGAAAGTATTCTAGAGCCATTTCTAAAATTCTCTGCAGCCTGAAATTTTGTTCACAGAGCGGAGAGGTCCTATTAATAATATAAAAGACCTTACCCAAAAATACTCCATGTAGTCGAGATTTCCAGGCAAACCTCTTTTCACGAAACTACATGGAGACTACAGACGGTCAAATTTGACAACTGTCAAGATTGACAGCGCTTTGTTTACCTAATTTTAAACCAATATTCAAGTAAAACCAATAAGTTATTTCACAATCTAACTACACCAGATGAACCACAAAAATTCGCTCTCCAATCGATGTAAGTTTCATGCAGATCGAAGAGGTACCAGGAAAATTTATTATTTCCAAAATTAATCCGAAAACGTCGATCCCGGCACCAGAAGAGCATGAAAGATTCAGCATGCGGACCCAAAGAACGCCCGTATGCCGACAAACCAGGAAAACATTGGTTCCTAGCAGGAGAAATCGTGTGAACACGAAAGAAGGAAAATTATAACAACTTGCCCTAAACATACAAGGTAAAAGAAGGCACCTAACTTTCTACAAGGGCCTAATCTAAGACGAACATCATGCCTCAAAAACGAGATGTGAGAAACATTATCCAAATAAAGAAAAGTAATACATAAAAGTGTGTTATTCAAGCATGTTCAGCTATTAGGAAGCTAAACACAGGAATTACCTATAAAATAGTAAGTCAATAGGTACCCGTAGGGAAGCATATCCCTACAAAGGTATTGCTTAACTGAAAGTTTTTATTTCGTAATGGCTCTTGCTTTTATAGAATGAGTTCCCGCCGGTCTTCTCCTCATAAACTTATGAAGATAGGGTAGACTGGGGAACTATCTTATAAAACTAGTAGTTTTTATCTTCTTACAAAATCGAGACCATTACATTCGCAAATACGAACGACAATTGCCCTCATTTATCTGGGGGCGTACCGTGATCTTTTGACTAGCGAGCCAGTTGAGATGCAATTCAGTTTAGGTGCCCCAATTGACTCGCTTCTTTTCGTACCATGAACACATTTTAACACGTTCGTATTTGAATCGCTAGACTCCCTATAGGATGAACAAAACTTCAGAAAACTTGTCTCTGGATCTAGTACTGTCCTGCTAAGACAGAAAAGGACAACGCTATACAAAAGTATCGTAGACGGAGGAAGAAAAGTATATTTAGGGTCTCATGCATTAGTTGCGTTCTAAAAGTCAAGTGCATTATCATTGTCGGAAAGTACCAGTTTACATTTTTAAAAAAACGTGTTTTAAGGCGAAATGTTACTGAATATGTACTAAATCACGGTAAAACAATAGTCACAAATGACATAAGCTTTTATGATTTGCCCTTGATAAGCCTTGATAAGTTAGTTTATAAAAAAATATGTTAGTCTGAACGGTGTGAAAATAACAATTACTTAGTTTTCGAACGCATTTTTTTCCCTCTGTTGTTGACATGACATTTTATTTATCGTATTTTGTTGAACACAAAACAAAAGGTTCCTTTTACTTTATTTTCGAAAACAATTATAAATTAATTAAGTCATGGAATCAAGATTTTCCAAAGCAAGCAGCAACAGCAGCATTTTGCCCAAAATTGGCGCATAAAAGCATGGCAGATTTTTGTCAAAGAGCACATCGGAATTCCAATTGATATGGACTGTATTATACTGTGAAGCGTATTACTTAAAGCTCCATGGGAATTCCGGAATGTTAAAACTTCGATGTAAGTATACACAAGTGTAAAGCATAAACCTGTTACAAGTTATTTGATACCGATTTTGAGGTTAGATTTACGAAGTAACAAGTGCTAATTAAGAAACTTAATTTCAGGTCCTCACGAGCCTTTAATGGAGACAGCTTTATACGAATGATACCTTAAGTTATGTGCAGCTTAAGCTTGACAGTAAATTATGTACCTAGGTACTTTAAAGTGCTAAATAATACATGTTCAGAGCACAAAGTACATGCTAAGTTATATCACTGCCTTGTCGACGCAGAAGATGATGCCATAATCTCTGTACAATATCAAGACTTCATCGCCGAAGTGGGGAACGATCATGCACTTCGGTGGAATGTTATTGGAAGAAATCAAAACGCTTCGAATATTAGAAGATGGCATAATAGAAATCATGTGTCTTATTAATGCAAAGACATACAAAAATTATAAATGGACAACCTACAGATAAATATTAAGTCTAAATGCAGCTCAAATGTACCTTGAAAAATAAATCAATGTTTTTTGTGTAGATTACGATACCCGATTAAGGACAAAATAATAAGTAGTATATTAAATATTAAGTGTGCTACTGTCCTGAATATAACCAAAAGATAAATGAAATGAAATGAATGTGTTGTGTGCGTGTATTATAATAGGTATATTATGCTGTGCCCTGTGGTTTTACCCGTGATTGCCAGGAAAAAGGTAACCTGTTTTATTCCAAGGTATATAGGCTACCTCTATACCAAATATCATCCACATCTGTTAATCCGTTTAAGCATGAACGAGTAACAAACATATACACACACAAACGGACAAACTTTTGCATTTATATTATTAGTAGGATAGTATGAAAACTGTAGAACTATCTTTATTTAAATAAAAACCATCTTCACAATTTCATTGGTTTTATTTTACTATAGAATCTTGGAAATAAATTAAAGCACATGCTATGATTATTATGTCATACGAGTATTTTTACAAATTTAAAATTAATACTTATAATGGTTTAAGCATATAAAATTTACTCAGAAGATGATGAATGTACTGATGATGAGCGACTGTTGGTGGTTAACGATGATATGAACAAAGAAATATCACAGTCAAGAGTGTCGCGACGGATCGCGATACCACGCGACCCGACGCGATGTTATTCACAATAATAAGAGGGCAACACCGGAGGATTGGAAGGCTTGCTAGTGTGCACAACTCGGTGAGTCTTTGAATCTGACATTGTCTTTGTCGTTAGACCTGACTGCAGACAGTGTACATGCTATGTAACTGCTTGCTAGTTCTAAAGTATTTCAATTCATTAATACTGTGATAAGTGACAACTGTGTGTGGGGATGGTGGCAGAGCGGTCTGCTCAGAGTTAAGTCCCTAGGCTAATTTCATGTTCCTACCTACATACGTTTACCATAAGATTGAACCACTTATTTAAGTTTGAGTAAGATCTAAATTTATGTTGTATTTATATAATGTGTGTCTCTCTAGTTTTTCCTATTTAACCATGTAGCCGATGAGCTTCATAATCTATTCCTAAGCCTATATAATTATATACAGTAGGGCCTCGCTAATCCGGACGGGCAAAAAAATCGTCCCTTGCCGGATTATCAAGGTGTCCGGATTATAGTCTGCAAAATTAGGTTGAGGTTTATCATATATAAATACATTCAAATATGTACTTAAAGACATTAAATAAAATACAAATTTATATGACATAAGACTTTTATTATACACAGAAAGATACACACATGCGTTTAGTAAAAAAAGAGCTTATGTTGATGTGAAAAAATCTGTAATATTCTTCTGCTTGAGATTTTCGTTCTTCAATTCGAAAGCGCGGTCTCTCAGTCGACGAAGTAACATAATTTCGTGGCTTTCTAAATTACTACCTTCAGCCCATTTCAAAGTAGTGTTTAAAGCTCCCATAGCTTCTGCAGGTGTTACATGTTTGGAAGTGGAGACGTCAACGCATTCGTCGCCATTTTGCTCGTCATCTTCACACATAGCCGACTGCACGATCTCCTCGTCAGTTAACACCTCACATCTTTGCAATTCTTCATCGGCGCCACCAGAAGTCCACGCTTGGGCTTCTGCCTCAGTTATTTGCGGATAAGTGCTTCCTCTTAATCTGTTAATCAGCTCGGCCAGGGGAATATCATCCTCTGGTTCGAAGTTTTCATTTGCGTGAAGTTGAGGACACAAATTCTTCCACGATTTCTTTATAATCCCTCTTTAACAGCCGCCCAGCAGTTTGCTAAATTAAAAACTGTGTCCTTTACAGTTATGCATTTTAATGAATCAGCGAGATTTTCATTACTCAATGGATTGGCGAGACAATCAATTAACAGTGATTTGCGATAATTTTGTTTTACATTTTGTATAACATTCTGTCCATGGGTTGTATACACGCCGTGGTATTAGGTGGCAGGTAAGTTCACCGATAAAAGGTGGCGTCGGACCGCAGGTACAAATTCCATCTTGAACCATTCAAGGAACAAGTCTTTAGTAACCCAAGCATTTTTCTGTGCTCGATAACATATTGGGAGATTTGTTGATTTAAAAGCACGCGGGTTTTTCGCTTTTCCTACAACTAGCAATTGAAGCTTGTGAGTGCCAGCTGCATTAACACACGGCATGAATGTGATCCTCATCTTCATCATTTTTTTCCCGGAAGCGGACTGCTCATCACCAGAAGATAAAGTATGATCAGGCAACAATCGCCAGTATAAGGCCGGTTACAGTGCTCCACCGACCGTCAGTGCGTACCGTCGGTGCTGATGATGCGCATTGACCGACCGTCAGTTTGTATCATTCAGTGCTCTGCGTACCAGTAAACTGACCGGACGTGTACAGTCGCTTTCAGTATCGATTCATGTTTTTCGTAGCGACAAAGTCGTGGCGTAGGCGAAATGGACGCGTTTACAAATAGTTTAATTGCTGCATATTATCTTCGTAGACGTCGACGAAACAGAACACGAAGATATCACGTACACCCGATCGTCGCCCAAAGAGCTTTTCAGGGCGAATTCAGCACCATATACTCGTTATTGCGCGAAGATGAAGAAAAATTTTTTAACTACTTCAGGATGTCGATCAAAAGTTTTGATGAATTATCAGCCAAATTACAAGACAACTTAAAACATCAAAACTTATTTCGAGCTCCTGTATCACCCGTGGAAAGACTTGCAGTCACTTTAAGGTAGGTAAAATAAACTGTGTGTCGTGTAGAAGTAGCTGCCTTAGAGTATGAAAAAAGTATGAGTCTTTACAAAAACACGCCAACGCAAAAGCTAAACATTGGGTTGTTGCTAGGATCAAGTATCTACTGGATTTGCCATACACGTACACCCGAAAGGGACAAACTCATAGTACTTAAGATACCAGTGTTGCCCCCTACCAATTTACACCCAAGTTTTTTTTTTATTCTCCCTAAGTATTACTGTTTATAATGAAAAATTTAATCAATCTGATGTAGTGCCCAAATCATTCGTTACTCATGCGGGGCAATTACACATTTTGTTTCAATCAGATTTTCATTATCACTACCACTTTTTAGACAGAAAAACATACTGATGACGTCATTATATGAAAATAAATCATTTTAATTTTTTGATACAAAAGACGGCCTCAATAATTTTAAAAACTATCAGCCAATACATTAATAGGTATACGAAAAGTGACGATATATAATTATATTTAATTATCAGGTACAGTAAGTTGGAAAAATAAAACAAGTTGCTCAAAATACAAGTATTTACTGGCCTTTGAATAAGATCAATTTATTGTACAAATTGCGTATGTTGTCACCTTTATTTATAAATGATTTTGTGGCATAGTGAATACGCACATTCAAATATTTTTTACATACGGCTTTAATTAAAAGAGAATAATGATTTTCAAAAATAGATCGATCAGAATAATTGTGATCATCAAGAAATAATTTGAGCCCAATGCATTTTTTCAAACATTCCTGTATGAGATAATGCAATGGATCTCTTTTATTGATAATTTTATTTTTCTTAAAAACTTCCTCGGCTATTTCGCATATCTTTATTACCGATTTCGATGGATACCGCAGACCACCCTTATCTTTTATATATTGAAGAGTATCTTTCGTTTTTTCGGTAGACTGCAATGAAGTTAAGCACTGTTCACATTTAATTTGTCCATCCAATGCTTTTATAACAAACCCTGCTATGTATATTATTACATTCCGAGCAAATTCCGTCAGTCTTGTTGGATCGGCTAAATAATCGTGATCATTAGGTACAACAAGGTCTGACTCCAGAGATCGCTGAAGATCTCCGTCGTCTTCAGTCAATCTGTTACGGTCTGTTGTGTTGTTAATTGCAATTTCAGGCTTTGTACATGTTAGAATATTTAATTCCATCAAAGGTATGCAATTACCTGTAGTTAAATGTTTTAATTGACCGTGAACTAGCATACGTTTATAAGCTGCTTGAAACTGACTTGCGGTGGGATTATTGTTAAAGCCGCCCTTTGCACGGATAGCGCCAAAAAAAATTTCCAAGTGGTCTTGGGTTAGCTTGTATGTGGACAAAAAGTCTATTTTTTTTGTGGTTATATATTCTTCGTACAAAAATAAGACACTTTTTATACAAAGCAGGAAACCCAAAAATCCAGTTTTTCTGTTTGTTTTCAATATATTTGACGTATCCATTTTTAAACCCTTTAAATAATCAAACATATTTTCCAAAAAAAGTTTCACGCTTTCAAAATTACCGGGATTTAACGGTTGTTTATAGCCAAATGCATTTAAATTGCGGGAGTTCATAATGTCGAATAATGAATTAATTTTTCTAATAAAGTCCACAGTTGCTTCACAGTTAAAAAATTGTTCAAGTTTGAGTACGTCATTACAGAAGAGAAGGGCATCTGCTACAGATTCACTAAAGGACTGCGCTGCCAATTTGACTTTCATAATTTGTTTTTTGAAATTAACATGAGCACCTCTAACTTTGTTCGCTAAATGAAAGCCTTCAGTTTCCTGAAGTTCAACCAAGAGCTTTACATAACTCCATGACACAATTGCGCCTTCTGGGTTCTTTAAAAAAAGTTTATCCCCCAAAGTATTCCTCACCAACTTTAACATATGGCATGGGTCTGGGAATATAACAATTTTTTTGTTATTGTGCAAAAATACGGGACTTAAGACATCACCATCTACCTGACATCCCAATAATTTTGCCATGGAAAAGTTAGCTGGGCATCCGTCAAATGTCACTGAAGCTACATCTAGGCCGCATTCGCTAACCAAATCGATGCAGGTTTTGAGTAAGGACGCCTTTTGTTCAGCAGTCACCCCATTTATAAGAAAGTAGCCTACAGGAAGCTTCCAGCTACCATTTAGAGAAGTCAGCATGAATACTAAAACTTCTTTAGCGACAACTGTTTCTAACTGGTCACCGCAGTTAACAAAACCAACGTAATTTTTGCCATTCCATTCAACCTTCTGCCGAATGGCCATTTCGTCAAAAGACAGTCCGCATATCCATTTCCGAGACGAATTTGTACCTAAAAGTTTAAGAGCAGCAAGTGCCTCGGATGAGAAACCGGGTTCACCCTCTATAGTTTGATACCAGCGTGCGAGTGTACGAGTGTGCGGAAGACAAGTATTAAAAGTTTTTCTGACAAAATCATACGCGCGCGGACTAATAAAATGCAAACTTAATGCAAATTTCCGCACTTCGGGAGAGAATTTACTTTTTTGGGATTTTAAAAAGTTTGCATTGCTTGGATTTACAGAGGATAGTAAATCTGCTGTCTCTTGACTAATGAAACGTTTTTCTTGCAATTTTTCGATGATGGCGGACAGTTCAGCATTTTTCTTCCTAAGACGCTGATTTTTCGATCGCAATATCGCCAACTTCTTTTTTCTTGTCTGGGCTAAAAGTGTTTGTCGATTTAATTGTTTGAAAAGTTTCTGTTTCCGTGGTGTCATCTCAACCACCGTGGACTTCGATTTTTCAATCAATGTTAAGTGTTCAACCTAAAACGAATTAAAAAAAGATTTAAAATTGCTATAGATATAAACTAATATTTCTCGATTCATTGAAGCTATAGATAAAGTAATCATTATTTATTATTACAGAATTAATTTTCAAATCCATCACTTGCGTAGATGTGGATGCGATTTCCATTGGTACTTGGTTAGATGTAGACGAGATTTTTATTGGCTTTTGGTTAGATGTGGACAGGATTTCCAATGGTACCTGGATGTGAAAAATAATTTAAGTAATTAAAAAATATATTTTATGAACATTAGTGGATCTAATTTTTAGGCTGTGGAGTGGAGAGGGTATGAACATCAGAGACAGATAGCCAATTACAAGAATCTCAACTTTTACATGATAATGATAATGGATACTTACTTCACATATTTCTGTATCCATTTCGTCAGCACAAGTAGCCACAAAAGAATTTTCCAATTCCGGACAATCCATGGAGGCGCAGTCATCACATGTCGTACTCTAAAATTTAGTATTATGACACATTATAAACTCTTATTTATTTATTTCAGAGTACAGTAACACAATAAAATTGTAATTAACCTGTTCGATAATAAAGAGTGTAGGTATAGAGAACGCATTTAAATAAGTCATATTCCTGACAGTCTTTCTGAAGCACTTTTGTTCAAAGTGTTTAGAGCATATCCGAGTATATTTGGTCGGTTCCCAGTTTTTTCGCCCTGTGGCACGAATCCATAGTTGACGGATTGCAGAGTCCTTTGGAAATCTGAAACAACAGCTTCATTAATGTGAAAGTTAAGTTATGCTGCGTTGGGACCGTTCGTGACAAACGACATTAAATGTGTATTGCTGCAGTCTTCTTGTGTCTTGTCAAGTCATCTTTGTCATGAAAAAATATATTTTCTTTCGTTCTTTCTATTTATAACAAGTAAATCATCAAAGTACTTAATATTAAAAAAACACGACGGCCCTCCCAAAAAAGGAAGTGTTGAAAAAAATATGTGCCTATCACTCGGGATGATGTAAGGATTCTAACGATAACCCATACATCGAAATCTGTTCAGGCATTGAAAAGTTGTGGTGGAATGAAGAAAACTCACATACATACATACGTACATACCATACATACATGAACCCTAAAAACATTACATTCCTTTTTTGGATAGTAAAAATACCCCACAACAAGGGTAATTTTCCAGTACCTCATCTGGTATCCCTAAAAATCATATAACCCGGACAAATTAAAAAGTATTAGAACATGGTGGACAAGCTTGGATTTTGTTTTGAGAATGATAATTTGAACTTACTACTGATTTGGTTGAATAATATACTTATTACGGTGACAATTTTTTAACATATTTACGCATTATTTCTAATGTTGTGGGATTATTTATCACGTATTAATACGCTACTGCTCTTATTATATTAATCTTTTTACAAAGCAAGGAATATTTTAACTAAAAATCGTACTTACGTATGAAAGGTTATGTTTTCTGATTTCCGCTCAGTACGGCTTTTGCAGCCTAATATATAGCATATCACCATGTTTCTTAAGATGCTTCTTGATATGCAACACTCAATTACCACTTACTGTCACAAATTACTGTCAATCACGCTATATATAAAAATTAATAACGATCACAACCGCCGTGTTGGTCGCAAGTGAAGGTTGCGACCAACACATAAAACAGAAACTCTGACAGAGATACACAATATTGTTTTCGTCCTTTTTACTCCTAACAGTTTTTATATGTTATGATCTCGTTTGCGCACGGTATTATTATTTGCTTAGCAAATCCAGTAGATACTTGATCCTAGGGTTGTTGTGTGTCTATGGATTCAGATTGAATTTGACAGTGCATGAATTTGACAGTGACATAGCATCATAGTTTGACATCACTCAATACGACGAAAAATTCCAAGTAATAAAAACTTTTTGTCATCCATGTTTTGGTGCAAATTATTTTAGCTTTATTTTTATAAATGTATTTTTATAAAAACTATTAGGAAGAGGGAAGAAACCTTTATATGTTATAACAAGCCTTATTTCAATACCTTTCGAATGAGACTAAATTTAGAACTACGTCCCTTAGTGAAAAATAGGATGGTAAATAAATTATTTAATAATTAGTAATAATTTTATTGTATTTTAATGTTCTAATTAGGGGGCGGGGCTTACGAAATCAATTGAGCGGCCATATTTATTTTAATCTCAATCACGCAAATGGATAAAAAAAAAAAACAACAACAATCATGAAAATTATTTATTGTATTAAACTTATCAGTTACGTTTATATAAAATGAGGTCAGAAAAATCAGTTGCTTGATCTGTTTGCTCTACGTTGGAATGCAGTGGCATATCAACATAATAATTTGAGAGCAACTGTTCCGATTCTTGTGTTGCATGTTGTGAATAAGATTCTGGCGATGTTACTATTAATGTGGTACTGGAAGACTGGGGACGACTAAAGGTTGTGATGTCATTATGGATCATGTTAGCTATTTTTAGAACTTCTGAACGAAAAGCCAATTTTTGAGAGATGGTAAATGTTTTTGTAATTGGCAAAAGGGAAGTGAAAAATGCCATATCGTCATTTTGAAGGATTTTACTATTGTCTTGAAACATTTTCAGCATCTGCTTGTCGAAATCAGAATCTTCTTTATTTATCGTCCTTTTAGATTTTATTTTTCTTTTAATATTGTTTTGACTTGGCTGGGATGCAGGAGCATTTTCTTGGTCAGTTGACGGCTGGGATGCAGGAGTGTTTTCTTGGCTGGTTGACAGCTGGGACGCAGGAGTGTATTCTTGGCTAGTTGAAGGCTGTGGCTCGCAATCAGGCACCGAAGTCTTTGCCTGGGGGCCATTTGCAGTAAGAGAGTCCTCAATTTCGACGGGGTGTTTCTTGTCGAGGAATCGCATGTGATCGTAGTAGATATACTTTTTTTTTATATCTCCACCACGAGATCCGGACTTCGTATTAATAATTGCGGTTTTCGATCTTGTGTACGCATCCCGAGCGGTTCTCCATCTCTGTTGTACATTTTTATCTGTAACAAAAAATAATCAGAATTACTTCTTCCTTTCAGGTACTTAGCAACAGGTCATACGTTCACCGACTTGCATTACAGTTATCGTCTTGGGGTATCAACAATCAGTTCTATTGTTAAGGAGGTGTGCAAAACAATTTGGGTAATTCTACATGAAGAATGCCTTTCATTGCCAACATCGCCAGAGGGATGGCTTCATATCATAAATGAGTTTAACGGAAAAGCAAACTTTCCAAACTGTGTTGGATGTATAGATGGTAAACATGTGAGAATAATCAACCCAGAACATAGTGGAAGTATTTATTGCAATTACAAGAAATTCTTTTCTGTTGTTTTACTTGCTGTATGTGATTGTGACTATCGTTTTACATACATTAACGTGGGTTCATGTGGAACAGACTCCGATTCTTCAATATTCAGACACAGCAATTTGTTTTTAAAATTACAAAACGAAGAGATGTGTTTTCCTCTCCCTAAACCATTGCCTAATACGACCGAACCACTTCCATACGTTATTGTTGGTGATGCGGCATTCGGTATTTCAAAACAAGTATTACGACCTTATGCACGTAGTAACATGACTTACAAAAAGAAAATGTTAAACTATAGACTAAGTCGTGCAAGGAGATATATAGAGTCTACATTCGGTATAATGAGTAACAAATTCAGAATATTTCATAGACCAATGAACACTTCCTTAGAAAACACAATTACTATCATCAAAGCTTGTTGTGTCTTACACAATTACATAAGAGAACGAGATGGTTACAAGATAGAGGATACATTAACAATTACAGGATTCGAACCAATAACCCACAACAATGACAGTCACAATCATAATATTAGATCATGTTGAGAGAAAAGTTTGCTAATTACTTTACATCTCCAGAAGGTGACGTGGCTTGGCAAAATAATTGTATATATTGAACTCATAATTGTATGTACTTGTATCAAAATAAATAAATAAACATGAATATAAAGGTATTTTGTTATTTACTCACCAACATTTTTTTGCTCAGTCGGAGACATTTCGTCGAAATTCGGACATAATACTTCACATATTTCCTTCCAAGCCTTTAGCCTGGCATCGCGATCTTTATATAACTTGTGGCCTAAATCCCAGAGTGGTTCACGAAGACGAACTTCGGTGATCAAGCGTTCAGTATCAAGGTTCATATTTGTTTTTACGAAGTCACTGGAGTTTTGACAACAATAATACACGCATGCGTGCGGTCGGTGCACCGGTCGGTACAGCACTGAACGCGTTCATTTGTTTACATAGCGCGTCAGTCGACCGACGGTACGCATGCGCACGCGCTCGACCGACGGTCCTCGTACGCAGTGCGTAGCAAAATACGCGTGCGTACGGTCGGTCTAGCACTGTACGGTTTATGAATTTTCATACATATGACAAGCGCGACTGACGTACGCACTGACGGTCGGTGGAGCACTGTAACCGGCCTAAACCAGACTCATCTGCATTGTAAATCTGTTCTGATGTTAGGTTTTTTTCTCTAATAACTTTCTGAAGCTCTTGCTGAAATGGTCCGATAGCAGCTTCATCGCTTGATAGTTTTTCACCGGCCATTTTCAAGCGTCTTATTCCATGGCGTTTTTTAAACTTATCTAACCATCCCCTACTTGCATTAAAGCTGGTACTCGAGTTAGTGATCTGGAGATGGAAAATACGGGCTTTCTCGCAAACCATATCACCACTTATTGGAACATGTAATCGCCTTTGTTGCAAAAACCATGTAAACAAAGCATCATCTATAATGGGATTCTCAGGTTTCTTGAGTGTTTTTCGTACACCGGGACCACGTTCTGTGTGGCTTACAAACTTTAAAATGTTGTCTTTGTTCTTCTTTATATCGCCCACAGTTGACCTGCCTATATCGAACTTCCGAGCAATGCAAAGGTAGCTGTCGCCTTTGTCAATCATCTCTATAATTCGTACTTTATCTTTTAAAGTTAATGTCGAATGTTTACGCCGGGGCGGCGCCGTTTTAGAAACGCGATCACGAGAGCGAGAATAACACAGTAGGTACGTATGAACAAGCAAATCGACTGATGACGAACAACACACTAACTCGACGCGGGCGCGGGTGGCGTGATGTAAAAATCCCCCCGCTTCCCCGTGCACAAACCTCCTGCCTGCGTCCAGATTACAGCGATCACCGAGCTAGTGGGGGTCCGGATTAGCGAGGCCCTACTATCTATTATTACTTTCATGTGGGTAGTTTGTATTTCTGACACTCGTATTAAGATTCCTCCTGGCTGATATAGACTTATGAACTAGGCCAAGGGGTTCGATATTCAACTTTGCTCTCTTGATGTATATCCTTATTGTTGACGGACTGATCCACTATGACAACCAGGATGATAATAATTTATTTATTGTTCTCAACTAAAACGGCTACAAAAAGCCAATTACATTAGTTAATTAGATAAAATTAATATATAATCAATTAAACAATCAGGTACAAACAATGTCAAATAAGTTAATAAAAATTAGTCAATATAAAATGAAATAATCAACAAATATTAATAATAATTAATTATACAACAATTGTAAAATTATGTCTATAAGCTAAATTCATCATCATACACCTTGCACACTTTCTTCTCACAGAACCTCAAACACTCAGACCAGACATCCTTCCATTCATCCGCAAACAGATCACAATCAGGTGTCATGGACAGGAGACGATTAAGAGCAAGGAGAACGTGCGGGATTGGAGAAGCACCACGTGCGATGGTACGACAGGGAGGAACAGCGAACAGACGATGGTTCTTACGACGGGGACAGTTACTAGGGTCCGGTACTACCAGCCGCGCCAACTCATTGAAGAGGTTTGGTGCGTCAATGTTGCCACGGAGTATCTTGCACATTGCCAACATTTGGTTTTTGTCACGCCGGACCTCCAGAGAGTTGTAACCCAGGCAACCTAGAAGAAAACTGGTTGGGTACAAGTAGGGATAGTAACCAAACAAACGGTTATACAGGAAGCGAAGGAAAGCTTTCTGGACCTTTTCAAGGAGGAGTACGTAGGCACCCTCATGTGGATTCCAGACACAGGCGCTGGCTTCGAGTTTGCTGCGCACAAGGGTTTCAAAGATTAACCTAATAACACGGGTCTCTTTAAAATCTCTGGAATTCCTGATAACAAATCCCAACCTTCTGTATGATTCCCTGGCCACGTTTGCAATGTGGTCATTAAATGTCAATTTTGAATCGAAGGTAACACCCAAGTCCTTCACAGAAGTGGATCTGGCAATTTCATGATCGTCCAACTTGTACGAAAACTGAACTGGTTGCCTCCTTCGAGTGAAAGTCATAACTTGACATTTGGATGGGTTGAACTCCATTCCGTTTGCTACACTCCATTCGCAGATGGCGTCAATATCTCGCTGGAGGCTCAAGCAATCCTCTACAGAGTTGATCTCCATAATTAACTTTAGGTCATCTGCATACAATAGGCACTTACAGTGCTTGATAACGGTGGGGAGATCGTTAATCATGAGTATAAAAAGGAGAGGTCCAAAAATAGACCCTTGACTAACTCCAGAGCGTGTATGATAACAGTTTGAATCATACACGCCCAGTCTAACGAATTGCTGTCGATCCCTGAGAAGGTCAGCAACTAATCTAAGTAATCCTGGAGTAAAACCCAGAGCACTCAACTTCTTAAGCAGGTGGTCATTGTTAACCCGGTCAAACGCCTTGCGAAAATCGAAGTAGAGAATATCAACCTGGCCACCCCGATCTAAGCAGGCTGAGATAAAGTCGACAGTTTCCAACAAGTTGGTGTCAACAGATCTTTTTTTCCTAAAGCCGTGCTGTTCATCGCATAGGAGCGGTTCTACCTGCCTATAAACCTCCTTGTGAATAATTCTTTCAAATGCTTTAGCTGGTGAAGATAAAATGGCAATAGGCCTGTATTCTTCGACGGATGATTTGTTGGAGTTTTTGGGAATAGGCATCACTCTAGATAATTTCCATTGTGATGGATAGATACCTGAAATCAATGCCAAGTTGAATATATGACAGAGTGGTTGCACAAGCCACTTTGAGCCTTGCTTCAGAAACAACGGAGGAACGCAATCTGGGCCAACTGAGCTGTTAGGTTTAAGTTTTTTAATGCTAGATGCCACTTCATCAGGCGTTATGCGGGGTATGTTAATGTAGTTACTATTAAGGCTACTGTCCACCTGATTTATACGCTCCGCGTCAAGTTGTGGGGCATGAGGTAAGAACACGCTTGAAAAGAATTCAGCAAAAGCCTCCGATGCGTCAACACCACTGAAAGATGCGCCGTTATATGTTACACGGGGTTCAAAACCTCCTTTAGAACGTAACCTAGAAATATGCTGCCAGAAGCCTCGAGGATTTGATGATAGATTATCCTCTATAGTTATCAAATAGGTGTCGTGGGCGGACGATATACGTGTCTTTAGAGATGCTCTAAGGTCAGAAAAAGCTTTGTAACATTCCGAGGACCTACTAAGTCTCCATTGGTGATGCAGTTTTAATTTACGTTTGATGTCTTGGATAATGTCATTGGTAAACCATACGGGATACCGGCTACACAGCGTTTTTTTTCGGTGCTTCCTAGGAACACATATGTCAAAGATATTATAAATAATGTCATAGAATTGGTCGGTGCAAGATTGCACGTCGTTTGACTTAAGCAAATCACACCAAGAAGTTTCAGATAAAAGGTCAAGCAAAAGCACATAGTCGCACTTATTAAAGTTCCAGTCCTTGCTGGGATCGATATTACTAGGTTCAACTAGATTTTCATGGCGTTTTGTGTCAATGAGAACGCCCACGTCTAGAGGTGGATGAAAATGGTCAGGGATTACGAAACCATCAACAGAAGCGACACGTACCTCACGCACTCCTCCCCTCTCCTGAACCAAGACCACATCCAATATACCATTGTATGAATTTAGCACATCATTCTTCTCAGTCAAGTTACAAAATGACTTAAAATAACAGTAATAATTACAAACAGTCTCAGATGCACTATTTAGGTTGAGATCTCCAAAGATAAGAACAGTGCCCCTAACATCATTAACGAAGCTTTCTACCTTAGAGAACCAACACATGTAGTCGCTCTCTGAATCGATGAACGGGAAGCACCTATAGCGCTGCCCTTCCTGCGGGAAGGGAGCGGGCCCGTAGTCTTAACCATTGATCCCCTCCTTGAGAGGGGAGTGATGGCCTAAAGGGGAGAAGTGAAGCCCCTGATTCCAATAAATTCTATGTATGCATATCGCTGCCCTTCCTGCGGGAAGGGAGCGGGCCCTCAGACGTAGTCTTAATCATGGATCCCCTCTGCGAGAGGGGAGTGATGGCCAAATGGGTAAAAGGGTAGTGCCCTGATCCTAGTGACTCATATGCATATATATCGCTGCCCAACCTGCGGGGTGGGAGCGGGCCCTCGGACGTAGTCTTAATCATTGATCCCCTCCGTGAGAGGGGGAGTGATGGCCTAAAGGGAAGACGGGTCGCGCCCTAATTCCTCCGGAATCTAACTTCACACAGATCTCTACCCTTCTTCAAGGAAGGGAGAGTCTGAGCCGATATATCATCTTGACATCTCACATACTGGTCCGTTGGGATCTGAGCTGATATATCAAGTTGACATCTCACATACTGGTCCGTTGGGACAAGACTTGACATTGACAGTTATTGAGCTTGAGGACAAGGGATTACTGCCTGGGGCATGAAGGGCAGGAGTCCCCTGGGTCACCACATACAGTGGTGTCACCGGCCTCCATTTATTCTACAGATAGCACAGCAGTTCCAATCCATCCTCGGAAGCCGGATCAGGAGAGAATCCTGGACGTTCTGAGGAGTCATATTAGCTACAGATTTAAGAGTGCCTAGGTGAGTCATACACACACCCCCACAACAAATACTTTATATTTCCATTTTTTTATTCTCTCTCTACCCAACCCTTAATATCAAGCTTGCTCGGTAACTAAATCATCAATGATTTAGTAATATTGAAATGTTTACAATATCTCAGAATTTGAGATTAAATAGGAGATTTTCTGTTGTGTTCTGGTGGCCTCGTGGCGACAAAGAGTGCTCTTCTTCAATCACAAAATTTCTTGTAATTTTACTGAGGCCGGACACAGAAGGACTTGATTTTATATTAGTCCCAACTATAAATAGATGTAGCACTGGATATTTGGGTGCTACAAAAACTTAAACTGATTTATTTGCTTTCGGCTCGCTAGTTTCTGGTAGTTTTACTCCAACTGTTTGATGTCCTGAAAAAGAAATGTTTTTTTACTAGAATGATTACACACAAAAAAACGCACACAGCGGACTAGAAATTAACAAATAAAACTCTATCTCTAACTCTATTATAACAGTCCCACAGCTAGCCAAAAGCCTCCTCAAGATGAGAATGGTTTAGGCTGTACTCCACCACACTGGCTTATTGTGGGTTGGCAGACTACGCACACCATATCAATTATTTTTGATGTGTTCGGGTATGCAGATTGCCTCCATGACTTCGAAAAAGCAGAGGTGTACACCAGGGTCTGCAACCGAGCCTCCTGATTAAATAGACCAATGGTCTTGACTATAGTGACTTTATAGATACTTGTTTGCTTACATACCCGAACTTGTACCAGAAGTATCTTTTTCTTTTGTCCTCTTAACATTCAAATTTACTTGATATTAGATCTTTGAGATATTACACTGTATCCTGTTAAAACTTCTAATCTAAACATTATAAAATTAACACCTACCTAATGTGTGCTGCACAATCTTCACATTAAAGGTTCAGTTCCATTTTACAAGTGGCCGTTACAGCATAAAATTTCTGTCGAAAATTATGCTCGGGTATTATTCAAGCCTTGACTACACATAAATGTACCCCTCCCTGTATGTGTGCATCCCTTTTACAAATCCTATTACTTAATCACCGTAAGATTCTCCTTCAGAGCTGTAACAAATAAATAATAATGAATTTATGAATTTTATTGGTACTTGTAATGTGATATATTTTTTTGACAAAATAGACGATGGAACGTAATAACATTACAAGGTTTATTAACTTATATACCTAATATAAGTATAATTGCAGCAGCAATGCAGCTTTATTTTACATTAAATGTAATGATTAATTCCAAGGTTATAGGTTAAGTATGTTTAGCATTCACTATATAAAAATGTACTTATTACCTATGTTATTATAAATTTTGAATGAAAATAATAAAACGAGTTAAAACTTTATATATACTTTTCATTACGTTCACACAAAACGGCAGACCAAAGAAGAAGAGAGCGGAAATCATTCAATCAGTCACGACAACTTAACATTAATACCGGAGCATAGACGACTCACAGATAAAATAGAATTATGTAGTATTTGATGTAACCCTTTTTTAACACCCCCACTACATCAAATAAACATTAGCACACATGTACATACAATTACATAAGTACTATTCCTAAGCCCTTGATACATTTGTTGTGTTTCATAGGATTGAGAGCTTTTGTTAGGACATCAGCTGGCATTTCATTGGTTGACAGGTACTTATTGACAATAATCTTATTATGCGCAGCATCCTTTACAAAGTGATATCTAATATCAATATGCTTGCTTCTTCTATGAGACACTTCACTTTTTATCAGCTTTTGCGCACTCTGACTATCATTATACAAAATTACAGAATACACATCATCGGTAATTTCAGACTGTATAGCTCTTAAATATATAGCTTCACGGCATGCTTCCGTTATTGACATAAGTTCGGATTCCATGCTTGACAATGCAACAGTTCTTTGCTTCTTACTTTCCCAAGAAATAGCTGATCCTGACATCATGAAGCAATAGCCAGTGTATGACTTGCGGTCTATTGAACTACCCGCCCAATCGGCATCAGCGGTTCCTTCAAGTTCAGCTTTTTCTTTACTGTACTTTAAACAATAACTTTTAGTATTTTTTAAGTATCTTAAAATTCGTTTAGCATAAGTCCAATGAATATTAGTATGACATTTATTAAATTGGCTCATAAAACTGGCCTAGATAGGACCGATAAATACATGAGGCTGCCAATTAATTGTTGATATGGAATGTGTTAGCGATAGCTCTTAAGAACCCTAGGCTAGTAATTTAGTCTGACCTAGGCTGACAGCGAACCTAGCCTAAGCTAGACTTAAGAAAACTGTAATCTAATTGTATCGATTTGTGTCCTAAGCTGTGTCGTATGAAAAAATAAAGCTACCGTTACTCAGACTCTTAACGTATTTCTTTTATCAAGCTGCTCTGAGGAAGGACAGGGTTCCTTCCTCAGGGCTACGAAAATATAATTGCAACAATACATGCATTTTTATTGTTTAATGAAGCACCAGTACCTGCAGGGTGCTCTACAATACAATAGTTTATTGATAACACCAAAGTTACACAAATTAAAACACAAAAGACAAATTTCATTAAGTAACAAAAAATAATCACTCAATAAAATGGAATAATTTCAATAATATGTACCTTAATAATATCATACAGTAAGTAACCAAGTATGTCAAAACCAAGTATTCCAAGTATGTGTAAGTAACAAATTATTCATAAAACAAATTATTTTTTAACCACGCACATCAGCTTGGTTTTGCAGCACGCAGTGGAAGGTAATTTATTTTATTATATTTCTTTTTATTTTACATTTTTAGGAAAACTAACAGCCTAAATAAATGAATATTAACTCTTGGTTCTATGACTGGGCTAATTATAAGTTTCCGCCAATAGAATAGTAAATTAAAGATTAAATACATCATAAACTGCGTAGCAACAGTATGTTGTAAGTATACACAAACAACGGAACTGGAAGAGTACAATATTATGAGTCAAAAAAAAATTTAAATTAGTGAATGAAAAAATTCGGAAACTAAATGTGAGCGAATAACATTTACCCTATCGTTAAATACGTCTATATTATTATTTAATAAGTATTTGTTAACTGTAGCGGCACCTGACCTCCATACATATCGCTGACGGGGCGATCGGATGTATGGGGGTTCAGTGGTTGCGCGCCCGCCGACCGACTCAGTCTCGTACAATAAATAGTTACTACAAGGAAGTGAACATCTTATTATTTATAACTCCCAGTAGGAAGACACAGAACCATAAGTTAGCATTTGCGGGCATAGGTGCACGCCACCAAACTGGTGACCCCGATACGTGTACCTACTGGGAGGAAGTGCAAATTTGTGGACTTGTGAAATAAATAAGACTTTGTTGTGTAAGAACTATGTCACTTCCACCAATACCTAGTGCCAGTGCACCCGTTAAGATGGAGGAATCCGGATTAGCAGCGATAACACTATCGTCGCGCATTCCGGAGTTTTGGATCGATCAACCTCGAGTATGGTTTATTCAACTGGATGCAATTTTGGCTCCTCAAAAACTGGCTGACACAACGAAATTCAATGTAGTTGTTTCAAAATTGGGAAAGGAGGTTATTCAACAGGTAACCGATATATTGGTAAATCCACCCGAAGAACGGAAGTATGACTCGTTAAAGGCGAAGTTGCTGACCATTTACGAAGAATCGGAGAATCGCCAGATTCAGAAGCTCATTGGAGAAATGGAGCTGGGCGAGCAAAAACCCAGCCATCTACTGCGAAAAATGAAGGACCTGGCGAGAGGCAAGATTGGTGACGACACGCTCAGTGTGTTGTGGCAGAACCTGCTGCCAGCTGCCGTAAGAGGAGTGCTTGCAGCAACAGAGGCAAAGGACCTTAACAGACTGGCGATCATCGCGGACAAAATCATAGAGATCATGAAGCCGCAACAAGTCGCAGAAGTCACAGAAAGAAGTACTTCAGCAGAAACCACAGTTCTGGCCGAGATAGCCAAGCTGAGCGCCAGACTGGATCAGATGGATCGCTCAAGGTCGCAGGTCAGGCGAGGACGAGGGGGTTTCCGCGGCCGAGGTCGAGGCCGGTCGCAGTCACGTGGGTCCAGCAGGCCCAGGCGCACCCCGGACAGTCCAGACTGGTTGTGCATTCACCACTTCCGGTATAAGAACAGAGCTACCAGGTGTGAGCAACCGTGCAACTGGAGGGCGGAAAACTGAAGAGGGAGCAGGTCTCTACGGTGGGTACCTGTGTCCATATTGGAAATCACCGGTTGTGTGTTACAGACAAGCAGGACGGCATACATTATTTAATAGATTCAGGTGCTAATATTTCAGTGCTACCTAAAAGTCATAAACCAGTGCGTGATAGTGCGGAAAATACAAGGTATAAGTTATATGCTGCGAATGGCACGGAGATACAAACGTACGGAACGAAGACTTTAGTGATTAATTTAAATTTACGTCGTGCATACAAGTGGACATTCGTAATAGCCGACGTTAAACAACCCATTTTGGGTGCTGATTTTCTTAGTTACCATAATTTGTTAGTAGATTTAAAAGGTAAACGGTTAATAGACCAAGAAACTAACTTGCATGTCATCTCTACGATCACGAATACGGAACACACGTCAATTTTTACCATCGCAGAATCTCACCCCTGTTACCATCTTTTAAGCAAGTATCCTGATCTAACTAAGCCCGTGAACTTCAGGGATCCACCCCGACATAAGGTAAGGCATCACATAGAAACATACGGTCCGCCGGTGTACGAGCGTCCAAGGCCATTACCGCCGGATCGCTACAAGAAGGTAAGAGAAGAGTTTCGACTCATGCAGGAGATGGGTATCTGTCGGCCATCCAAAAGTGCGTGGGCGAGTCCATTGCACGTAGTACCCAAGAAAGACGGGAATTTACGGCCGTGCGGTGATTATCGGGCGTTAAACGCAATAACAAAGCCAGACAGATATCCAATTCCTCACATTAAAGATTTTACCTTCATATTAGCGGATAAGAAAGTGTTTACGCGAATTGACATTAACAGAGCATATCATTTTATTCCAATCGCTGCACAGGATGTCGAAAAAACAGCAATTATAACTAGTTTCGGCTTATTTGAATGGCCATGCATGTCATTCGGACTGAAAAATGCTGCGCAAACGTTTCAGCGTTTCATGAATAACTGTGTATTACAAGACCTAGAAGCCGATTTTCAGAAGTGTCATCCAGAATTCTCTAAATTTAGGCCGGAATTCGTGTTTTCATATTTGGATGACGTCATCGTAGCTAGCGAAAATGAAACGTTGCATGAAAAACATTTAGAAGCCATTTTCGGTAGGTTACAAGATGTAGGACTTACCATCAACTTAGCTAAATGTGCGTTTTCGCAGGATAAGATAGAATTTTTAGGTCACGAAGTTTCTGCCAGTGGTTTGAAACCCTTTACCAGAGAAGGTTAGGGTAATTTCGGATTTTCCCAGACCAAAAACGGTAGCAGAACTACGTCGTTTTTTAGGCATGGTAAACTTCTATAGAGGTCACTTGCCACAAGCGGCGCAGTACCAGGCAGAGTTGAATAAATATCTTCACGGAGCAAAAAAACGTGACAAAAGCGTCATTGTGTGGTCTGAAACCGCTGTTCAAGCATTTGAACAATGTAAGATCGGGTTGCAAAACGCTGCGTTGTTAGCCTACCCGTTGCCAGGTAGGTCACTAGCAATAATGGCTGACGCGTCTGATAGTTGCGTCGGAGCTACATTGCAACAGCGAGTCGATGACGAATGGGTACCACTCGGGTACTATTCCAAGAAATTAACCGACACGCAACAGAAGTACAGTACCTACGATAGGGAACTACTTGCGATTTATTTAGCGATACAATATTTTAGAAACATGATTGAGGGTCGTAATTTAATTGTTTATACGGACCACAAGCCATTGGTTTTCGCGTTTAGGAAAACGGGCGGTAACAAAGAAATTCCCAGACGTACAAGACAGTTACTTTTTATAAGTGAGTTTACGACAGACATTCGGCATATAAACGGGACGGAAAACATTCCGGCAGACGCATTATCACGGGTAGAAGTAGATATAATTTCGTGCCCGTCGGTAATCAATTTCGCCGAAGTAGCTAGTAGTCAAGTCAGCGATAGGCAGCTAGCAGAATTATTATCAGCAGATAGTAACTCGAAACTTATTAAAGTATCACTTCCAACGTGCAATGAGGCAATTGTGTGCAACTTAGGTAACGATAAGGCGATACCTTATTTGCCTAAAGAATTTAGACACTTAGCTTTCCAAAGTGTTCACGATCTTAGCCATCCAGGGATTCGAACGACAAGAAAGCTTGTCACTAGTAGATACTTTTGGCCGGGAATGAACAAAGATGTAGGATTATGGGCTAGGGCGTGTATACGTTGCCAACGCGCAAAGGTACAGAGGCATACAATGTCAGCGCTAGGGCAGTTCGCGAAGGTAGAGAGGATGTGCCATCTGCATATCGATATTATTGGGCCCCTGACCTTGACAGAGGAAGGCTATAGGTACTGTCTTACTATGATAGACCGACAGACAGGTTGGCCGGAAGCGTTTCCGCTTAAAGACATATGTGCCAAAACCGTGGCGAAGATCCTTTACGACGGCTGGATAACACGCTACGGATGCCCTGCACAGCTTACCAGCGACCAGGGACGGCAGTTTGAAAGTGGCTTGTTCAGTCATCTGGCAAAGTTTTTAGGTATCCATAAGATAAGGACTACAGCATTTCATCCACAAGGGAACGGAGCAGTCGAAAGGTGGCATCGCTGCTTAAAGACCGCTTTGATGGCCAGGCTGGACGGCAGTAAATCCTGGATTGACGAGATCAGTACCGTCATGCTAGGGTTACGGGCCGCGCCGAGAAGCGACACTGGGGTAAGTGCAGCAGAACTCACTTTCGGCAGAACGCTCAGACTACCAGGTGAATTTTTGGAGAGTAGCAATCACTGCATAGCGGACGGAGAGGAATACGTTCAACAGTTAAGGCAAGTAATTAGTCAGTTAAGACCTAGACCTTCGGTTCAAAGTGATTCCAGGAAATTTTTTGTCCACCCCGAGTTAAGGGTATGTAAGAAAGTATTCGTTAGAGTCGACATGTCAAGGAAATGTCTCCAACCACCTTACGACGGACCCTATACCGTAGTAAAGCGGTTGGACAAAGGTTATATCGTACAATTACCACACAGACAATCGCTGATATCTATCGATCGTTTGAAACCAGCGTTTGTTCTTGATTTGGAAGCTTGTAAAGAACCACGCCCACGCGAAGTAGTTGATAAGACTAAGTTAAGTAGTGATAAGGTCGTTACAGGTAGCACGAAGGAGAGCTCTTTACCCAGCAGTGGTTGTACGAGGGCGGCACTGAAAATTTCGGGAATCAAGGAAGTGACACAACATTACTATTTAAAAATATATTTATTGCTTTTCGAAGTATTCTCCGCGAAATTTGACACATTTTTCCATACGATGGAACCAATCATTGAAGCAACCATTCCATTCGGAAGTTGGGGTCTCCAAAATGGCCGTTTTGTAGGCGTCCACAGCTTCTTCAGGTGATGAAAATCTCTGTCCACGCAATTTATTCTTTATTTTAGGGAAAGTATAGAAATCATTAGGGCTTAGGTCGGGGCTGTACGGCGGATGGTCCAATAATTCTATGTTTTCTTGCTCCAAAAACTCTTTTGTTCTGTGCGCGGTGTGAGAACTCGCATTGTCGTGATGGAGGATGATGCGGCGGTTGCAGTTCTCTTTACGGAGTTCAGAAACGACCTGTGGCAAACAAATGCTAGCATACCATTCTGCATTAACCGTTCTTTGTCCCTCAAGAGGAATAGTCGTAACATGGCCGGTTTTGGAGACAAACGTGGCCACCATTTTTTTTGCAACACTCCGTGAACGAACAATTTTTGTTGGCTTTAACTCATTTTCGAACACCCAAACTCGTGACTGGTTTTTTGTTTCGGGTTCGTACGCGTATATCCAGGATTCGTCACCTGATACGATGTTGTATACAGCATTTGAGGATCCTGCGTGGAATCTTTCGAGAGTTCTGACGCACCAAGTAACGCGAGCCGCTTTTTGCTCTTCACAGAGCGAATGCGGTATCCATCGGGAAAACAACTTTTTTACACCTAATTTTTCATGCAAGATTATTTGTATTTGACTCATGCCAATGTCTAAAGTTGCCTGAATTTCGCGGTATGTCACATGTCGATCTTCCTCAATCAGCTTACGCACAGCATCAACGTTTTCTTGGGTGACTGCAGTTTTTGGACGACCTTGACGGGGATCATCACTGAGCTTGACACGTCCACGTTGAAATTCAGCAAACCAGCGATAAATTGTGGTTTTGGATGGGGCTTTATCACCAAATGCAGAAATCATCCGGTCAACACACTGTTTTTGTGTTAAACCACTTCGAAAGTCATAATAAATCATCGCTCTTGAATTTTCTCGAGTCAATTCCATTTTCTCAACGACTAAACAAGTTTGACAAAACCTTGTGACAAGACCGAGAATATTTTTTTAAATAAATAAATGGTATTCGATTTTTAAAACCAAGGAGTTTTCAATTAAAAAGATTTTAATATGACAGAAACAGTGGAAATATTCCATTCCCGATACTTTTAGTGTAGCCCTCGTAAGCAGGATGACAGTAGCACTCAAACGAGCGTTAAATTCTCGCGACGGGGGCGCGTCATCAAGTTACCTGTAAGGTTTCGGTGCTAACATACGAAATCGAATCGTAGGTTAAAGTAAGCAATGCAGCGAAACAACGGCATACTTACACGCAATTTGCAACATTGTAAAAATGTAGTTAGGATTTAACATACCGCTAGCTAGGCGATGTGACGCGGCGATGTTTAAGAAAATCTGGTTCCAATAAAGAGTAGCGCAGCATCGCATCGCATAGCGTAGCTTACGGTATAACATTATGTTAGCTAAATTTCAGTACTAGGCAGTAGCGTAAGAACGTAAGTTCTTAAGATGAGGTATTTTTAAGCTAATACGATCATTATACTCTCGGAAACAGCACCTCACGTTACATTTAATACCCGCTGGAAGTATGGGCAATCCTGTGAGCAAGGAAGAACACAGGGAAGAGGAAATTATAATCGCCCAGAATGGTGCTAACGGGGCAAGCCAAACCAATTGGGAGCAGAAAATTGAGGTCTACGGTGTGACAGTCATCACTCTCACCACGCTACTGGTCCTCATCGCGATATACCTGTTGTACAGAAGGTGCAACAGAGGAGTAAAGAAATGGGCCCGCAACGAGCTCAGCGCCAGAACCGTGTTCCCGACTGAGAAAGTGCCAGGGCTTCCAGGGATAGCCCAGCCGCAGACAACGGTGCAGTACGCGTGACGGGGCGGCAACGTAATTACAGTCGGGCGAGGTATACTCACTCGTATTATATAATTAAGGTTGTTTTTGAGCTAGTATACCCTAATTTTTAATTCTTGTTATTTTGGTGAAATCTCGACTATAAATTTGGTGTAGTTCACCTATAAATTTTGTTTAGTAATAAGGTACTTAATAATGTTGCGAATAGCATAGTAAAATAAATGTAACATAGTTTATTTCATGCTATAGTTAAATTGTTATCGACGTGGACCAGGGCATAGACTCATGCCACGGAATGAATAATAGTAGGCACTTCCAAGTAGCGGCCGATCGCGAACTGGAATGCTACATCAGCATCTGGGTACGCGGCGATAACAATGTGTGCTTAGGTACTTAGAATTAAGCTAAGGAACTAGGATTAAGTAAATACGTAATAATTGGTGTAAAAATTTTTATTGTAAAAATTTGGGTGGTGTGGTGTAGCGGCACCTGACCTCCATACATATCGCTGACGGGGCGATCGGATGTATGGGGGTTCAGTGGTTGCGCGCCCGCCGACCGACTCAGTCTCGTACAATAAATAGTTACTACAAGGAAGTGAACATCTTATTATTTATAACTCCCAGTAGGAAGACACAGAACCATAAGTTAGCATTTGCGGGCATAGGCGCACGCCACCAAATTAACAAATGAAGAGGTCCAGTGAAGGAAGGTACTTTTTTGTAATTTGTCTTGGCTATAGATACGTAGAAAAGGGGGGTAAGTCTGGATCGTATTGATGGAGTAGAAAATGATATTTTACTAAGAAGTACAGGGTTGTTTACCTTTGCATTTAAAATATTAACAAAATATGTTACATCAGCTATAGTTCGTCTTCTCTCGAGTGGAAGCAGATGATGACGTTTGCACCTTTGATGATATTCATCGTCATAAGTTCTTGAGCGGAATTGTAACAATCTGAGGAATTTACGTTGAACTCGTTCTATACGTGAGATATGGCATTTATAATACAGATTCCATACCTGCGAACAGTACTCAAGAATACTGCGGACGTAGGCACAATACAAGATCTTAAGTGTTTTTATATTGTTGAACGAAGTGGACACACGCATAAATCCCAAATGAAAACAGGTATGCGGTTGTACGAGGGCTACACTAAAAGTATCGGGAATGGAATATTTCCACTGTTTCTGTCATATTAAAATCTTTTTAATTGAAAAGTCCTTGGTTTTAACAATCGAATACCATTTATTTATTTAAAAAAATATTCTCGGTCTTGTCACAAGGTTTTGTCAAACTTGTTTAGTCGTTGAGAAAATGGATTTGACTCGAGAAAATTCAAGAGCGATGATTTATTATGACTTTCGAAGTGGTTTAACACAAAAACAGTGTGTTGACCGGATGATTTCTGCATTTGGTGATAAAGCCCCATCCAAAACCACAATTTATCGCTGGTTTGCTGAATTTCAACGTGGACGTGTCAAGCTCAGTGATGATCCCCGTCAAGGTCGTCCAAAAACTGCAGTCACCCAAGAAAACGTTGATGCTGTGCGTAAGCTGATTGAGGAAGATCGACATGTGACATACCGCGAAATTCAGGCAACTTTAGACATTGGCATGAGTCAAATACAAATAATCTTGCATGAAAAATTAGGTGTAAAAAAGTTGTTTTCCCGATGGATACCGCATTCGCTCTGTGAAGAGCAAAAAGCGGCTCGCGTTACTTGGTGCGTCAGAACTCTCGAAAGATTCCACGCAGGATCCTCAAATGCTGTATACAACATCGTATCAGGTGACGAATCCTGGATATACGCGTACGAACCCGAAACAAAAAACCAGTCACGAGTTTGGGTGTTCGAAAATGAGTTAAAGCCAACAAAAATTGTTCGTTCACGGAGTGTTGCAAAAAAAATGGTGGCCACGTTTGTCTCCAAAACCGGCCATGTTACGACTATTCCTCTTGAGGGACAAAGAACGGTTAATGCAGAATGGTATGCTAGCATTTGTTTGCCACAGGTCGTTTCTGAACTCCGTAAAGAGAACTGCAACCGCCGCATCATCCTCCATCACGACAATGCGAGTTCTCACACCGCGCACAGAACAAAAGAGTTTTTAGAGCAAGAAAACATAGAATTATTGGACCATCCGCCGTACAGCCTCGACCTAAGCCCTAATGATTTCTATACTTTCCCTAAAATAAAGAATAAATTGCGTGGACAGAGATTTTCATCACCTGAAGAAGCTGTGGACGCCTACAAAACGGCCATTTTGGAGACCCCAACTTCCGAATGGAATGGTTGCTTCAATGATTGGTTCCATCGTATGGAAAAATGTGTCAAATTTCGCGGAGAATACTTCGAAAAGCAATAAATATATTTTTAAATAGTAATGTTGTGTCACTTCCTTGATTCCCGAAATTTTCAGTGCCGCCCTCGTAGATTGCGAGCCCCAAAATATACACTGAGATCTGTCTTGACGAAATGGTGTGATGGGGTTATCAGTTGGTCTTTTTTGTATTGCTTCGTAAATCTAACTTGCTGTGAATGTGAACGCCCCTATGTTGAAAGGTATCTAGGTTGAACACTTGAACAGGGCTACCTGGTCTATAATGAACGATAAGTTCCCTAAATACCTCTACGCATAAGATGTCGTTCTGATATTACATCTATTCTTATAGCCTACTGATGATTAAATTGAGCATTGCTCTGCATTGAATTAATTGATTCTGGCTGTCGCCATTGGAGGCTGCTGTGGGTACTGAGTGATCATCACCACCATCCTCGTCAACTGCAGGGATAACTTGTATTTGTAACTAAGCCTTAATTGCTATGTTGTGTAATACACAACATGCAATTGTTATTCTGCTAGCTACACTCGGATGGTAGTGCAGAACTCGGTCCTTCAGCAAACACCTCCAACGCGATTTCAGCAAACCGAAGCAACGCTCTATTAGGTTCCTAGCTAGCACATGGCGTGATGTGTACGTCTTTGCTTGAGACCCAGGAGCAGAATGTAGCACAGGCGTCATCAGCCAAGGCCTCTGTGGATAACCAGAATCACCTGAAACCGACCAAACAACATCTGTAATAACCTTCCTAAGTTCTTGTAATATTAATATTTACAGTTTCCCATCTTATTCTATTCTGACTGTCGTATGTAAAGTAGAATTATTATGTTTATGAACATTATATTCAAAGTATTTTGCTTGTTACCTTGTATAATCAAACAAATGGGACAAAAGCTAATGAATGTATGTTTGTTAAATCCGATACTAAAGAATTATTATACTGTTATGCGAAGGAATTAAGATAGGAGGTCATCTCAATTCGAATACTACGTATCCTAGAAGAATATCCAGGGAATTCGCTATTTCCATTCCGTGTTTTATCGAAGCCCTATGTGATTACGGTTTAACAAAGTATTAACATATACAAATATTCACATCTTTTCTTCTCATTTTTGTTTTATTCATACGGGAATACTCACGTTTAATTAAATCGGATACTCCGACTATAGTTTCGATCACATCCGGTGACCTTTTTCAAAGAGTGAAAACAGAGCCCGACGCGCGTGCAGCTGCGTCCTGCTTAGCACCCAAGCCTGCTTGGCACAAAAATGTGTCAAAACCACGTCAGTTTTCATAATAAAATCTTTTCTTCTATTAGCGTGATGTGGTAAAGTTGAGATTTAAACACACTACAACATGTTTTTCGTTAGTTCTAAAATGTGTATCAAGTCAAATAGTATATTTGCAAGAATACAAGTACATAATCATTTTGAGCAGGAGATGAGCAAAAGTTCGAATTCTAATTCTAGTTTGTTTGTAATTGTATTATAACCAAATTAAAATAATAATTAATAAAATAGACGACTTACCTAGAAACCAAACATGCTCCCAGTTTCGATGAAGTCCACGGCTCTGTTTGACTCGCAGACCATATATAAGAATCATGGGTAGCTCCACCAAACTTTGAATTTACATTTGTAATTTCCATGTGTTATATACAGTACTGTGAAGAACAAATCTTTGAATTGGTCTTCCTTTATATTATAAGAAGAATAAGAATAAGAATATATTTATTGCCAAAAACACGAGGAAAACACTAAAAACTACCCCACCTACCTACCTCTACCTTATGACTAGAGGTCGCCCGCGACTTCGTCCGCGTACGGAAGAAATTCGGCCCGCTCCCAAAATTCACCACTTTAAATCATCTTGAGCAAGCCCCAAACTCACCCAACTCTACCGACTGTACCGACTCTACCAACTCCCTGACCCCTCCCCCCAAACCTTAAGTATTCCTCCTACTTCTTACGTATCTCTAGAGACCCTTTTAGTGTAGTTGTACGGGTTTGCTGAACCGAAAATGCTCTATAAATAATTCTTCTGGCATTTCGTCAACACTTTCCAATTGCTGCCGGGAATGAAATCTTCTTTGGCGTCTAAGCCAAACACTTGCAGACACGGGACACACGTGCAGCCCACAGTAAATGCAGCGTATGCATTTTATTATTATTTCACAATAAGTTTCACAAGAAACAACGCTGAAAAACATCTATTAACTGCGTAAAATCGCTAATTTGTTTCGTTTTCTACAGGGTCTTGGCTATCGCTTAGGTTTCCATCGATGGAATCGAAAACTAGCGATAATGCTTGTCAAAAAGTGTCACTTGGCTACGCATACTTCTCTATGGAAGTTGTCGTTCGACGTTGTCGATTCCAGTCGATTCGTTTCGTAGAATCGAATGATATAAACATTGTCTAGCAAATATCTATTCGTTGATCTTTGACCACGTGATATTACGACAGCTTGACATAAGCATCCCATACATTTTTGGATTTTTTCATTGGCGTTATCGCTAATTTAATGTTACTTTGTATAGGTCCGCTGATGTTTGCGGCCCGCTGCAAGTGAGTAACTGGGGCGGTACCAAGTACTTGCTGACTGTAACAGACGGCTACACTAGGAAAACCTTTGTGTCACCAGAACGATGCTCGATTGTGTAGTTATACAATTCTAGTAGTCATCAGCCATAAAACTGCCACTGCTGAACAAAGGCCCTTAATAGAGGGGTATTGCTATAATCCCCACGCTTGGCAGGCGACTTGGGGATCGCAGAATGCTCATCATTGTTATCCAAGAGGACTCTGCTGTCCGTCCTCCGGTATTTCTAGTTGCAGTTTAAGGACATACCCTGGGTATGTCCTTAAACATTAATTATCCCAATTAATTAAGACAATTCTAGTAATAGTACCCATCTAGCAACTCGTGTAGTTTTAATTATCCCAATTAATTAAGACAATTCTAGTAATAGTACCCATCTAGCAACTCGTGTAGTTAAATCTTTCTTACCCGGTGTCTTCTGAAAAGCTTGACAGTCAGTTAATATCTTAAAATGTTTACCATATAAAGTGTCGAAATTTCTTTACCCCTTCAATAATACGTAATACTTCTAGTTCATAACTGGTGTACTTCTTCTTTGCGTCTGTGGTCTTGCGGCTGAAGTACTGTACTGGATGTAAGTCACCATTGCTGTCTCGCTGCAGAAGAATGCTGCTATATGCTACCAAAGAAGCGTCTGTGAGTAGCTCTGTCGGTAATCTTCGGTCGTAGATTTTCAAAACTGGACTGCTTGCTAATGCGTCTTTGATTGTATGAAATGCTTTCCTTTGACTCAACAAATAAAAAATCTGTGCCCCTCTTCAGTAAGTCTGTTAAGGGTCTATTGAAGCTAAGTCTTTGATGTAGTTTCTAAAATATGACGTGATTCCGATAAAACTTTGAAGTTATTAAAAAAAAACGTTTCGGTGTTGTTTACATTGGGCGCCTCGTCGCCAACCTTATTCTGATAAGCAAGACTAGCATCGTCCGCGGCATCGGTTAAATATTGTAACAAGCTTCTAGTGTCACGACACACAGCACCCCTGGCCCCTGCTTTTAACAATGAATCGTTCAACGTAAAAATAATTACATCTGCAATAACGTGATCGGGCTGATCGCATTGTTTTCCGATAGAGAGTTTTTTATAGTAAAAATCCAGAACACTTTCGTTACTTGCACGTTCAGGAAAAGTATTAACAAGCTGTTTTATTTTATTTTCTTAGGAAAATTTACAGCTAGGTACATAATTAGTAAAGGATAAATAAGACTAGAAGGCCAGTAAAAAAGTTTCACAGATAACAGGAAGAATAGAGAAGTAACACTGTAAAAAAAATTACATTCTAATCCGCATTTTTTTTTATTTTATTGTATCGACCCATAATCGCGCATTCCCAGACAGTTTAGATGTCATTTGATGAATAAGAAAGCGTTTATCCCAACAAAATATCTTAGCCAATGATAGAATAGACGTTTTATTCAATTTTCGGAAGACATATTGTCTTTCATAACATTACCCGTAAAACTGAGTATATTTTCCGATCCCGATAATAGTTTGTTTACATACCCTTGACTTGACCAAACCATGGATCCAGCCGTACTCGGTCCAGGCGTGGCAGCAACCACGACCTCCGGTGCACCCCGCGTTTCTCGGGTTGAGACGGAGCCCGTTGCACTGGACGCGTGCTGTTCAGCTGGCGGCTCCCGCGCTGGTGTACGCAGTTCGCCCTGCGCCTCTCGTGTATTCGCGGCGCCCGCTGCATCAGACGCACCCTGTGCGGCTGGCGGCGCCCGTGGCGGTGAACCTGGTGCATCCTGCACCTCTTGGGTATCCTAACGTTACCTGGCATATTGATATATCAAGTGGCAGTATACGCGAGGGTAAACCTAGCGACGTACGCAGAGCGTGGTTCCAGGCACAGGTACCCCACCCGCAACAGGCACAAATTATTGACCGTACCGCACTCCCTCGAGAAGTCCTCCAAGTTAACGCACGTCATGGGTCCGACCGTCTATAATAACTTGCCGGAAGATATAACTAGAGCTACTAGTATACAGTCCTTTAAAAATAGATTGAAAAAATGGCTCATCATGAAATCGTTCTACAAGTTTGACGAATTTTATAAATTTGACATATGAATTTAATAATTGGTATTATTATTATTTTAATTTAATTTATGATTATTTGATATTTTAATTTATCATTGTATAAATAATAATTTTATTATATTCCCGTATGAGGAAACCATAGAGTAAGTAAATACTTCGTAATAGGAAACCCTATTCAAATAGGCAATTCTAATTGACATGTAAATTGACAATTTATCAATAAATGACTTATGACTTATGACTTGTGTTGATTCGGTGGCGTCCGCTGCGTCGGAGGCGCGCTGCATAGCTGACGGCGACAGAGTTCTGCTATCGCGCATATTACTTTTCTTACCTTCCTGCTTATATCCTGAAAAGAACCTGGGCCCGCGGCTGTAGCACAAATCGAGACATCGACTCCGAAGGAAACCGAAATGAAATATATTGGGTGAGTGCATGCAATTGCTCCTGTGCTTGCTCTCCTTAGTCTTAGTCCTTACACCTAGTTGTCTTAAAATAGGCCATAACTTTTCATCCAAGAAAATCACCTCAAAGTCCTGCATCTGGTAGGCAGTTACGTTATAACTTAGTTCGTGGGACACAGTTTGCCCTAGTGATCCAGGGTACGCAAAATGTTATTTAGGTTTGATTTTTTTAACTATACTTTTTTCTGTTGTCTTTCGATATGTTTTAAATGTAAATCTTATGAACAATAAACTATTAGTAAACTATTGATAGTGCAAGAGATTTAGGTAATATATCCGAAGAAGTAAATATGGCCGAGATAATCACTATTCAAATTCAGTTGTTATTTTCGTTGACTAAACAAAGATAAATTGTTAACATGGTTGTTGTTGTTGTTGGTATTACGGTTAAAGTAGAACCTAAAAAATGCCATTCAAGCAATGTGCACTGTATTAATCACAATTAAACGGGATGGACTGTTTAAATATCCACCTGTGATACAAAATAATATAATAATAGAACACCAACCACCGGACAGGCTTGAAAGTTAATTACAAACAACGCGTTGCAAAGCAATGTTGATTCCGTAAACTATTCATTCAAACTATAAATCCATGAAATAATATACTAACAAAACTTTATTCGTTGTTTTCACCGAATAGTACGAGTAAGGTAAAACCGGTAAGGTGGTGAATGAATGACCACCACCTTACGTGAATGAATGAACGATACTACGATTGTAGTACAAGAAAAAAGAAACGCTCGCCTCTGACACTCGTCTGGACCAGCACTGGCGCAATAGAAAAATGTCCTAGGAAAGATAAGTAAAACATCTATTGTGGTTATGCTTTGATTAGATTACAATCGATCTTGCTATACCATTAAGGGATCACGATAAGTGTCAGCGGCGTTTACTAACAAACTAGTGCGACTGGCGTCGCGTTAATGTTTATAAATGGCGGTGTTTTATTCCTTAACCTTTTGTGCAGAATCACGTGTGTGCAAGTGGTATATAATGTTATGAAACATGTCTTTTCGTGTTGTTTATCAAAGTCCGAAGAAGCAAAAAGTAAAGTTTTCACGACTACTGGGTCATGAATGGACTTGACCGTGACTTTGTGACTTGGACTGTGACTAAGACTCATCTAGAATTGATCTTAAATTGGAATATTAAAATAATGGACACTGGCAAATGCACAAAATGTGACGCCATAATCTTCTTTAGAGGAAAGAAAAAGAAAAAAGTAAGCAATCCATAGAGATAGAGATGTATCTGTCTACGAAGCAATCACTGTTTCATTTCGACAAGTAGCCCATATTTTTTTCATCAATTTTTTTTGGCAAAATTGCTAATTTGCGTGGGCATGCGATATCTAAAAAACATAAAAATTAATGTGAAGCTGTATCAAAAAATCTGAAAATATGTTTTGATGTATTAACAAAGGAAAACTTTAATAGTTCCCGAAAAGCAGAAGGAAAGCTGGCAATATTTATGGCGGAACACAGTTCCATATCTACAACTAGAGGTTGCCCACGATTTCGTACGCGTTTCGTCGTTCGCGTACGGAAGAAATTCGGCTCGCTCCTAAAGCTCGCCACGTTTTTTACAGCTTTTTAATTCAAAAAAGACTACCAACTAATTATACCGCCTTGGAAAAATATACTCAGCTATCAAAAGATAATACATTTAAACATATCAAGAACAATTCAATTACTGTCTTAGCTAAAGAATTGGGATTTGACGATGAAAAGATTGATACAATATTGACACAGTGGCATGGAATTCAGTTCGTCAAATGGGAAGATGATGGTAATGATACATTGAAATTTTGGGCTCAAGGTACAAAAACGCGGCTGGGATGAATGCCTTTCAGGAATTAGTGGACTTAGCTAACTATCACACACTGTTTTGTCGCATTCAAACGATGAAGTAGAACGAATCTTCAGCGTTATGAACATAGTCAAAAGTAAGCTACGTAATCGGATGTCAGCTGAAACAATGAACTCCCTTATAATGATACGTCATCAATTGAAAATCCTTAAGCAAAGCTGCCACACATATGACCTACCTGAAAATGTCGTCGACAAAGTACCAAACCTGTAAAAAAGGGGCAGTAGCTAGTGCAGGCTCATCATCGGGTTACATATCATAAGATCTAAGTAAAAATGGTCTAATTTTACTAGAATTAAGGATGAAACACCAAATTTCAAAATCACTAATGATTCAATGATCTAAGTTCGAAATCGCTAATAAACTCAATCAGTCTAATGTTATTTCAACTAAGAATGAAATCCCTTTTTTTTAATCGTTAATGGTTCTGTAATCTAAGCTCAAATTGTCTAAATACGAGCCCCAATGCAAAATAGTTCGTCTAGTATAGAAAAAAAAACATCATTAATATTTGAATCAACAATTCTTATTTATATAATAATTGAAATAAAAACAAAATACACAGTTACATAAAGATATGTTGTGTGCACAATTTTTAATGTATCATCCCTCATCATCATCATATCATCCCATCCCTCAGTGGCACAATGCAGATAAAAAAAAATTATGCTAAAACACTATAACGGCAAAATAGTTCGTCCGGTTCTTTGGGTTGCGTGCAGCTCGTGCGGTGGTTGGGCACACAATTCCTGCGCAGGAGTCGACGAATATGACAACGAAGTACATATTTGTGGACGTTGCATGCCTGATTAAATTGTTTCGTCATTTTGCCCCGTGACAAATGTTGCCGACATTTAAGTTCCTTTAATTCGAAAAAGTTGTCTGATTATGATTAAAAACTAAAACGATCGCAATCCAGCGGGGCAACGTGGCCAGCATTTTGGGCACATTACCCGAAATTAGAGACCGTTTAAACTATCTATAGGTTTGCCACCTATAGATACTTTAAACGGTCTCTTATATCGATTAATTAATTTTTTAATTTTAGTTTAATTTTAATTAGGTAGTTTATTTAATTAGAGATGAGATTGTTAAATGATCATAGTACATAGTAGGTTTAGTAGTAGTATAGTATTAAACAAATTCAAATAAAGCTGTTTATTTTTTCTTTAACTATCTCATTTTGCCCCAAATTCCCTTAGTATGTATGTACTACCGGGTGGTGGAAAAGGCCTTTTTCAAAAACTTTGTTACGATTACACAAGTAGCTTGTAATAACTACTATGCTACTTGTGTGTGTCTTATAGTTGTGGCTAATTAATATCCTAATTACTATACAAAGGTAAATACAATATATTTTTTATAGCACTAAAAATGCTGACATACAGTCCCCAGTGCTGACACTCCCACCTTCACCACCAGCTACATCGCTACCATCGCCTACACCATCGCCGGTACCGCCAAAATCTCGTCATATCCAAGAAATCCGAGAGAAACTTTACGTTCCTCTCGATTAAAGTTATTTAACAAGCTCCGCCTGGAGGATGCGTACAGGCAAAGACCTCCTTTAACCCGGGCGGAGCTCGAAGAAGCTCCAGAACAGTGCAGGCTGTGCAGGCTGCTGTGCCGCTGTCAATGACAATACAAAATTAGGGCAGCTTTATTGACATGTTAAATCAATAAAGCTCCATAAAATAAATCCAATGAACCGAGTTTTTTTTAAATCAAAATATCACCAGTATAATTGTCAATGTCGAATCACAGCGAGAGTTTAAAAACAGTTCATAATGTCACCACTACTCTACCAGTTTCACAAATGTCAGAGTTGTGAAGCACTTTCAGTTACTTTCTTTCCAGCTCCCAGCTGCACCTAGTCCGGCCCGACGTACGCCTTCTTGATAATTACCAAACGGGTGTCGCTGGAGCAGCGAGAGCGCATGCTTGAGTATATGGTTAGCCATGAAGACTTGACCCGTGGTCGAGTAGAGATTGCAACCCGGTATGTTTCTCAACCCGGCCGGGCCCGGTTGCATTCGTCGCCAACCCGGCCGGGCCCGGCGGACCCGGCCGGGTTGTGTGTTATCTTCATCGATAACACACAACCCGTTAAACCCTTTAAAGTATTTTACGAAAATGTTCTATATATGAATGGAAAAAGACAATGATTCAAGGTTAGTATTTATTTCAAACTGGCTTATGAACAATTATCACAATAATCAGTCTCAAGTTTCAAAATTACACTTAATACAGAATTGATTACTTTTACTTATGGACGGAAAAGTAACATTAGTATTTGTAATTATTCGTTTTTATATGTTTAATAAAGCCGGTCTTTCTCTTTACTCCTTATAGTGTCAATTTGAAAACATAGTATTAAAATAAGAAACTAATAACGCAGCTTAAAGTACTAATCGTGTCATCTCAACTTAGATAGATAAACTTTGGTAGCTTTGGTATAAACAAAACAAATTCTTATTTGCTAGAAGTAAATTATTATGTTTTTACTTAAACTTTGGCTATTAAGGCTAGTGAGTGTTACTATTACTAATTAAGCAAATAGCGACATCTCATCGGCTAGGCTGTACTGTAACTGTAAACAACCAAACTTGTATAGTCTTAACTAATAAAATGTAACGTAAAATTGGTTACGTTACGTAGGCTTCATAACTATAATATAACAAACCAAAAAGTATATTCTAACTTGCATAAGGCAAAACAATTATTTTTCAGTCTGAAAGAATGATCTTAAAAAACAAATTGTATTGATCGTTTTATCACCTAACCTGGTTCGCAACTTACTGCAAATATACCCTGCCGCTGAAAAAGCCCTCTCAGCTTCAACACTAGTTGGTTTTATGGACATCATGTAGTCTTGAATAAGAGTTAAATAGTGACCTTTCTTGCCTTCAGCTTCATACTGACTCATCTCTTTTTTTAAAGTCTTTTCTAAGTCATTGTTGTGACTCGGAATTATCTTTTTACTAAATTCTTCTTTTTCTTCTAAAATTTGCTTTGCTAATTCTTCTCTTAGGGTCAATGTCGGTTGTGATAGAAGCAAATCGTTTTCAGAATTCAGTCCATCATTTTCAACTTCAAGTACTACCTCAATCTCACTTTCTGGGACTTCGCTTATAACTCTGTTCAATATGTTTTTCATTTCTTGCCTGATAACATTTTTCTTAGGCATGGGAAACGTTTCGTCGACTTGTCTCATATTCTGATCGAATTTTTTCGGATTGTTTAGATAAACTAATATTCCTGTCATCACAGTAGAACGACGTTCTCTTACTCTCACTTGCAGGGCTTCGGATAATTGTACGCTTAGGTATGAATTATGTTTGCTTAATTTTTCGAAAATGAATTTCAAAGTAGTCTCGGCAGTAAGAAGGCTAGCTTCCCTTCTACACAGAGCCTCTACTACTAATTTGAATGGTTCCAAACATTCTACAAGGTTTTTAACCGACAACCACTCTAAGTCGGAAAACTTGATCTCAGATTTCACGTCGATCAACGCCTTATCCACGCAGTTTTTGAGTTTGTAGAAGCGCTCCAACATGTTGAGTAGGCTGTTCCACCTTGTGCGACAGTCTAAAAGAAGGGCCAGCTCCTTTCCTGTCGCTTCGATAACATATTTTTGTAGGTAAGTATCGTATTTTGTGGGTGACTTCCTAAACAATCTGACCACCTTCCGAACTTTTTCTATAATTTCTCTAAATCCAGGCATTTCTTCAGCGCGAGGAAGATCATTTATATCTACTGTTACTATTAAGTCTGTATTTACGTCCGTCTCAATCGCATAGTCTTCATCTTCGTCATCGGACTCGACAAGATCTGCGTGTTCCATTTCAATATCCTGATTTTGATCTCTTGATTTTTTGTAAATTACATCAACAACTGCTTATTGAATGCCATGTGCAAAACATAATTGTTGGAAGCAAGGCACTAGTTTACCAATTTTCACCATAACGCTGGCACCGTCAGTTGTCATCGCAATAACATCAGTTTCTAAATCAATACCAAACCTTTTTAAGCGGTCTTTAACCAATCCAATCGCGTGCTCTGCAGTACATGACCCATGAATTCTTACTAATCCAAGATTGTAGTGTTTTTCTTTGTTATGCAAGTTTAGGTTTAAGTATCGGTGGTTACGCTGTGAGGTCCATTCGTCAAAAGAAATGGAAAATTTTTGCCCAGAATTCTTCAGATGATCAAATTCTATCACCATGTCAGCTTTGACGGTGTTTTCAAAAGTCGTGATTATAGATCTGATTGTATTGGGTGATTTGGGGAGTTGAAATCCGGAGTTTGCAAATAAAAACCTCATATCTGGGTCAGCACAAAAACTGTTAAGAGAGTAACCACCTCTGGAAACCATTCTTGAAACCATCATCTCCATAGACCTTTTATTTTTGAAAAAAGAATCAATTTTTTCTGTTTTTTTGTAGGTATATCATTTACTGAAGGGTTATTTTCATCTGGTTTAGGTGTAGATGCAGTGGGATTCAAATTCGTTGCACTACGTTTCAATTCACATTCTCCAGAAACTAAAGTGATGCTGTGCTTCGATGCTAAATGTGTTTTAACACCTTTGTAAGATCCATTAGTTATTTTGTATACATTATTGCACATAGAACATTTTGCGCCCTTTCCATCGTTCACTTTGGTGAAGTAATTCCATATTGGATGTGGATTAAGTGGTTTTATATTTTCATCTTTTTCGCTGATATTAGCATGACTTGGACCTGGTCGTGATGGATTCGAAAGTGACATTATTGATGTAAAAACGGTACGACCTGCAAATTAAAAACAAATAGGTTAATTTTTAGTCTAATTTTATATATATAGGTACAAAGACAAGTATTTGTTTAAGTAATACACAATTTGTAGATAGATACTAACTAGCTAGAATAAAGTACCTAGATTTAACCTACCTAAATTTTGCATCGCGAACTGCAGCATAGCATTGATGAGACAGATTTCTATTGATAACACTACACATTGAAATATTTGTTTGAATTAATGCGCAAAATCACAATAATTATGCAAGTTTTTATACCACGATTTGATATTATATAAAAAATACAACATTTGTTTACTTACGGTGGCGATGAAGCGTGGAACCACACAACACATATTTCGTCAACCAAGGACAAACGTCGACTAACTAAGAAGAAAGCACGTATACAGCGAACGGGGGCGGGGGACGCGCGGGAAGAATGGCGAGCGGCGATTGGCGCGTCAGAACGGCAACGACGCAGCTCGCAGCGGTTGCCATGCTATCGTACATTCTACGAGTTGGCGCTCCCGCGCCGCGCGCCGCGGTTTACTTGCCGGTTCCGAAGACCGGGCCCGGTAAGAATGGCCGGGCCCGGTGGGTGCCTGAAAGGGTACCGGGCCCGGCCGGGCCGGGCCCGCCCGGGCCCGGTTTGCAATCTCTATGGTCGAGTCACCGGCCCAGATGCTAGTAGACAAAGATCGGCAATGCTGGCCACTCTTGCCGATATACTAAACGGGATGGGTTCTGGGGCTACTTAGCCCCCAGAGAAATAGTGAAAGGTAAGTTAATTGTTATGATTATTTATTACTAAATAACATATATTAAGATTACATAGGTACCTATTCATTTCAATTGAATATGTTAAGGCCGGTTTACATTATTCCAGTCCAGCGATCCAGTCCAGTACTGGATTGCTTACTGGAAAAATGTAAACCGGCACTGGAATGAACTGAATCCAGTAAGCATTCCAGTCCAGTAACTGGATTCGCGGTCTACTTTTGAATCCAGTGCGATCAATCCAGTGCAACTGGAATAATGTAGACGGCCATTCCAGTGCTGACGAAGTACACACGTGTTGGTTGTTTTTGCGGACTTTTTTTGCGAAGAAAAAAGATTTAACAATGGTGAAGAAGTTATCTGAAGACGAAACGGTAAAGTTTGTCACTATATACAGAGAAACACCGTGTTTATGAGATATAACATCAGAACATTATAAAAACAAAGCTATGCGCCAAACTGCTTTGCAAAATCTGTGCATTGGTATGGAAATTGAAAGATTCACATTGGAAGATGTGAAAAACAAAATAAAAAGTATTCGTTCGACATACTACCTTGAACTAGACAAGATTAAGAAGTCATCCACATCTGGTGCTAGTGGCAATGTTTACCAACCCAAAGTGAAATGGTTCGCCGAATTCAATTCATTTATTAAAAATGTGATGCTGAAGCGTAAAACACACGTATGTATATTAAGATTTTTTTAATTTAGTAGCATATTATTTGTTAAAACACACAAATTTATCAATGTATCATATGATTTTACCATGGTACTTTTCCTTCGTTCACAAAATAATTAGTAAATTGAGTTCTTTTTTCCCTGGCATGTGTTGCTGAGTTGTTACTGCCCTGCTGTATGATACTATCTAAAGAGGTTATTTCGGATCTCCACGTTCCATTAATCAAATGATGGTCGTTGTGATCTTCATGGTCTACACAGGTAGTAGTCATATAATTGCTTGACTTTTTTCTCAACAAATTGTGTAGAGAGCAAGCTGCATACACAATGTGATCCACAGTATCTAACTTAGTTGAAATAGCTTTTGTGAAAATTCTGAATCGACTTACTAATATTCCAAAAGCGTTTTCTACAATGCGTCTAGCACGGGACAGCCTGTAATTATATATTTTTTGTTCAAAAGTTAAATTAGCCCCAGGATATGGTTTCATTAAGTATGTTTTTAGTGGAAATGCTGCATCAGCCACAATCACTCCATCTTCTGGAATAAAACTGCCATTTTCTAATTCAGTAAATATGGAACAGTTTTTGAAAATGCCACCATCCGAAGCGCTTCCATTTGCGCCCACATTGATATACGTAAAACAGTAATCATGGTCAACAAGAGCCATCAATACTATGCTGTTTTCTTTTTTATAATTAAAGTTCGTACTGTAATGCTTATTCTTGGGTTTCCTATGAATTCCTAAATCCTAAAGGGTTAGTATTAAGAAAACAACAAAATATCTGATTAACACTTTTTATTGCTACCTTGGTTATATAAAGCAAATTATTTATTGTAAGTAATTAACACTTTCAGTTCCTAGTAAACCAGATTAAGATAATTTTGAAATACTAGTAGTGTTGTTTATTAATAACAGAAGGGACGGGTGGTTCGTTTGGTCGAGTTCAATATAATAAGAATTAAATGTAAATTTTAAACTTTTAACAAAAGAGTACTTGAAATAGATTCGAAGTAGCAATTTAGAAAAACAATAAACAAGGGGAAGGGTACCTGCACTGCAGCCTACCAGCCTATCCCGGAGCGCACCGGCTCGGAGTCTCTTCAGCTTCCAGTGGGGGGTAACCCGTGGTAGATGACGAGGTAAGAGGAATATATCCCGGAGAAAATCACACGACGTTAACCGGGTTGGTAGTAGTAGTAGTGGTAGAATGCTTACGTAGCCGGTTCTGCAGGGGTAGCCAGCAGAATCAGATAGTTAAGGTAGGTAGTAGGTTAAGAGGTGACTGGAGCATCCTTGAAGTGAATATTGGTAGTAACAAGGTGCCGTCCAGTGTCCAAGTAAAGGGGTAGCCGGAAAAACCCTGGAATAAATCCATTGCGAAGATATAAAATCAGAAATAAACAAAATGTAAGGGGAAAATTGGAGTTGCCTCGGGAAACATATTTAATGAAATTGTGAAATAATTATGGGATAAAGTGGGGCGAATTATATATCTGCACGTCCGGGGAGGCCTGACGGAGCTTATTGAAGGGGTAGAAACGATCAAATAAGAAAACTATTAGAGATTTTTGACAAGTTATGTTTCACATATAAACATGCAATTTTCTGAGTTCTTGGTAAAAGAAACTAAGAAAATCGGGCATGGAAACGAAGATTGGACCTAGGCGGTGCTTTTAAGAGTAATAAGGAAGTACAAGTATCATTAGTAGTAGATATTTTCCACAAGTTAGATGTAAAACAAAAATAACTAGAATTCTACCAATTTAAGCAGAAATTCTAGGCAAATCATATATGCTCATGTGGAGAAAATGTATCCACATCAGGTAGGAAAGTAATTACAGCTTGACAAACAATTTACAAGAAGTTATACCAAAATGCAATCTAAAGGAAAACGTGGCGTCACGCACTCACCTGTATGGGTTTGTTAGATTTTTATGGGGATAGGTCGGAAGACACTTCGCTGGCAGCACGGGGTCAGGAGGTTTCCTGCGCTTGCGGCGAACATTCTAACATTCGGAGCCCAAATTGTGCGCTGTACGTCTCCCAGCGAATTTTAAACAGCCAATTCGCGACATCTTGTCGTAGGTCAAGATCCGTGCTTAGAAATAGGGGTGGGAAACGAAAAAATCGACACTTGTCAGAAAAAGCAAAATAAACAATCGATGGCCGGAAGGTTTAATCGTAACATTATAATTACGACGAAATGAATGCCAATACGATTGATCTCAGAGGATGCCCTGAGGTACAAGAGAAATAGTACAATGGTATTTTAAGTAGTATTTACGTAATCTATCGTTTTAGTATCTTAAATATCTAATTTAAGTCTTAAAAATGCAAAACAAATAATCGGTAATTAAATCAATAATCGATCAATTTCGCGATCGATATCGTAAGGTGAAAGATGCAGCAAGCCCTAAGCATTGACCATAGGCAATTTAAAAGGTCTATATGTGGGAGATGTTGCCAGTCGGTAAAGACTGAAAATTATCCAAAGTTTAATGGAAAATAAGTAAAACGACGTTACAGTACTTCCATATTCGTAGGAGCCAGTAATTTTTATATGTTTTCCGTCTAACGCTCCGTAGCACAAAGGAAAGTTCCACTTATTCCGAAAGCTCGACTTGTTTCCATTGTTCCGCAGTGGGTATCTGCAAAAATAAAGTAAAAATATTTTATTTTTCTGGTTTCATGTTTGATGGCTTATAACGCTGGCATGGCACACAATTCTTGACATATGCTTAGATGTATTTTCTCATTCTTTTCCAGTGGTAACGTTTAGAGATGCGTTGATAAGTTTTGTCTGCAACCTGATGTCCTGCTAAGGGATCATCATGATAAACAGCGAGAACGTTTCCCATTTATGCTGTGGGACTACAAGTTGAGCTTCTTCCGAGTCTTCAGTAGGGTTGTATCGGTACAGTAACCCATTGTTTATAACAAATCCTTTGCTTCTCCAGTAGACGGCGTTTTTAGTTCGTTCTGCGTCCTCGAGGGCGGTCACGAGGCTGGTTATGTGCTCGTCTTTAAGTTGTTCAGCTCTGATTTCAGATGAAGATCGTTGTGGCATATCTACAACTATACTGCATATCCCGCAATCTTTAGCTGATTGTTCGTCACAAATGGGTCTTGAAAGCGTGTCCGCTACCACATTCGTTCTTCCTGGAGTATATTTAATGGTGATGTCATCTAGAATCTGCAAGGCCCATCTTGCAAGTCGTCCGGTTGGAGATCGTAGTGACATTAACCATTTAAATGCTTGATGGTCAGTAATAATCGTGATCGGAAGACCCTCTATATAGCCTCTAAACTTTGTTATTGCCCAAACTATGGCAAGGGCTTCTCTCTCGGTGTTGGAGTAATTCCTTTCGGCGGGATTAAGCAGTCTGCTAGCAAACTCAACAATGCGCTAACGTCGGTCTTGATCGTATATGGCTTCGTCTCATCAGCTTGACGAAGTATGGGAGCAGTGGTGAGACGAGTTTTCAATTCTTGAAATGCTTTCTCTTGTTCATCTGTCCATTTCCATTCCGCTTTCTTCTTTGTTAAGCGAGTAAGTGGTTCGCCGATTTTCGTAAAGTTCGGTATAAAACGTCGAAACCATGAGCAAGTCTGAAGAAACGTCATCAAATGCTTCAGGTTTTTCGGCGCTGAATTTTCAAGTATGGCTGCAACTTTGTTTGAGTCGACCTTCAAACCGTCTGGGGTGATGAAGTGACCCAGATACTTGATACTACTTTTTGAGCAACCAAATCTGCATTTACTGAAGTTCACCCGAAGATTACTGTCGCTTAACTTCTTCAGAAATTTGTTCAGATCTTTTAGGTGATTATCATACGTCTCGGAAAATAAAATCAAATATTCAAGTTAAGCCAGCATTTTGATGTCTTCTATGCTGACTTTTACCCTATCGATCATTCTCTGGCATTTCGGAGTCCGAATGGCATTCTTTTAAACGTGAACACTGCGTGATAAATGCAGTTTTATCCTGGTCACTGTCCTTGACCATCACTGGCGTGGGCTTAGCTGCGTTGAGTAGGTCGTCGATTCGATGAATTGGATAAATATCAGGTACCGTAATAGCGTTCAGGCGGCGATAATCGACACAGACTCGCACTGAACCGTCTTTCTTTGGTACCATAATGACGGGCGCAGACCACGATGACGCACACGGCTCTATAACTTTGTATTCCAACATCTTCGCAATTTCTTCTTTAAGCAAGCTCAGCTTAGGTGGCGACAGACGATATGGTGGCACTGATATTGGGTTGTGAGATCCCGTATCTATGCATAGTTCAGTGAGGTTGGTTGGATTATACATCAACATAAAAAAAACTTAATTTTTAAACATAAAAATGTAATGCTCATACTAAAGCTTACATATCTGCCCATAAACATTATGATTTTAGTACTTCAAGTTAGTGGTAACTCAATCATGTTCTTTAGTTACGTTCATGTTATATGTGATCAAAACAAGTTCGATCAATATTATATGAGATCGCTTTATTCGAAGATATAATAGACACATGTAGTACTTTTAAGTTACTAGGTAGCTTCGCACGTATTTAAGAGATTTTTGAAAATCGATACGAATGTTATCGAGTTTTTACAAACTAATAATCGATTCTCCGACTAGTACCGCAGCACCACTCGCTACATCCCTAGTCGGCCCCTCATTCTTTTAGAGATCTTTGAAGCAAATGCAAAATGATGTCTACGGGAATGGGTCGGGAGGGTACTTATATCTTCGAATAAAGCGATCTCATATAATATTGATCGAACTTGTTTTGATCACATATTATATTTCTGTCGCTTTATTCTTCAGATATAATAGACACATGTAGATGTTCAGAGAATTTTGCATTTGTATGTATTGAAATAACTAGTCTTGTCCAAATAGAGTTTTATTAGAACACAATAGCTTAGGTACTCGCCTAAAAATAATAATAAACATAACATAGCTTCTCGTAAATGGTAATTATTGTTAAGTAGTTGGGAACTTAACATAAATACATTCGGTCTTAAATTACAAAAAAAAAGAATAAGTATATATTTTAATTTAATCTAATCATCAGTTGTAACACTTTGTAAAATCGATTCTGCAAAGTTATTATCGTCTACCACAGGACGATGGTAAAATTTTGCAAAGACGTTAGATTTTCTAGTCCATCCAGCGGCTTTCCTGATCGTGTCGATGGAGACCCCTGCATCAGCGGCGGCGCTAGTGGACGCGTGCCGCGTGCTATGCGGGCTGAACGCTGACACGTCTACGCCGTTCTCTGCTAGACCCTGCTTGATCCATCTGCTTATTGACTGTGCTGTCGCGCTCTTGTAAGGGCGCTTCACAGTTATTAAGAGATTGGATATGTTAGCAGGTCTGTCTTCCTTTGTGACATGTAGATAGTCTTCGAGGGCGGTGGCTGGACAGATCCGAAGATTATCTCTGTAGTATGGCAGAAATAAGGTGGGTTGTTCTCGGCCTGCCGCGGACATCTTTATAATATCTTTTATTGCTATGCTGATTCCGTTTAGACTAATTGTTATATTTTCAAGCTTTATGAGCGAGATGGTTTGAACGCGTTGGGCTGTACAAATTGCGAGCAGAATTACTAATTTCTTAGTAATTTTCTCCCTACCGAGGTCTCTATTGGGATACCAATTGGCTATATGGTTCAGAACTATCTGTGGATCCCATGTCGAGCAGTATTTTGGAAAACTGGGCTTTAATTTAAACGCTCCCTTAAGAAGTCTTTGAACCCGATCATCGGATCCAATTTTGTTGCCTAGTAGAAGAGACAAGGCGGACCTGTGACTATTCAGGGATCCATATGATGTGCCTTTATTGTACTGCTCACTCAAAAAACGCAAAACTGTTGGGACAGAGCAGGCAAAGGTATCAAAATTATTGTCGTTACAGAATTGCCACCACAATTTGTATGAGACGCTGTATTGCTGCATCGTGGTATTCGAGAGGGATGCCAGCATTAGGTCCAAGGCTGACTCTGGAACGCCGCGGTACGAGAACGCCTGCCCGAGAGCACTGCTGCCCCCAGGATAAGTGGATTTCTGTAACATGAGCGAACACGGTGTTCGTTAGGATAAAACCATAAGATATCGGAAACAGCTGTTTTCATTAATTGTGGATACCAGGGCTGAGAGGGCCAGAAAGGGAAGACCAATATGCCACTAGCATTTTCCTCTGTAATCTTTTGAATGCACTTGAGAATTAGTGAAAATGGAGGGAAAGCGTAAAAGAATCTTGTGTTCCAATTTACTGTGAAAGCATCTATCGCAAGAGCATCGGGATCTTTCTTCCATGACATGAAGTCCTGACATTTGGCATTAGCCCGAGAAGCAAACAAATCAACTTCAGGTTCCCCGAAGCATTTCAGAATTCTTCCGAACGCTGAATTTGATAGTTCACATTCAGTGTCAGGATTGTGCTTCCTTGACTATTCATCTGCTTGTACATTTTCTTTTGTGTTGATGTAAGATGCAAATAACCAAATATTCCTTTGTTCGGACCACTGCCAAATTTGTCTGGACAGATTGTTCAAGTGGGGGAATTGGATTCCGCCCATGTGATTCACGTAGCTGATAGCTGTTGTATTGTCAACGCGCAGTAAAATGGAACAGTTTGATTTATCATTTGCGAAATACTTTAAAGCCAAAAAGACAGCTAGCAACTCTAAGTAGTTGATATGTGATTCGAGTTCACGCCGTTTCCATGCTCCATGCGCGCGTTCGTTATCACAAACCGCTCCCCAGCCGGTACGTGAAGCGTCTGTATAGATTTCAAAGTTGAAGTTAGACGGTTTTAACGAGTTACTGGCTTTCGTAACATTGTGTTTCCACCAATTTAAATCATCTAAAATCACTGGATTGAACTTAAACGAAGCATCGAAATTAGGGCATTCCTGTAAGGCTAGGAATTTTTGTCTTTCAAGAATTTTTGTATACAGCCAACCGTACTTGGCTGCCGGACACGCAGCTACCAAAACTCCAATCAACTGAGCAAAATCTCTCACTGTGCATTTTCTCATGTGTGAGAATTTCTCTACCAGTTTTATAATTTTATTGCATTTTCCTAGTGGCAACGAAATCGTTTGATTTATAGACTCAAACATGAATCCCAGATATTTGCAAGTCTGTTTTGGTACAAGGGAGCTCTTATCATAATTTACTACAAATCCGAGGCATTCGAGAAGTTTCAAGGTGGCATTAACATTTCTGTGACATTCTTCATAGTTATCTCCTATACAGAGGCCGAAAAGAGGCCTAGGCAGAGGAGAGAAAGGCCATATGGCAAAGAATTAAACTGATAGGTGATTATTACCCGATTCTCATTTTCAAATTGAAATCTTAGAAATTTCCGGTCTGAAACTCTGATAGGAACAAGGAAGTAGGCTTCCTTCAAATCGATAGTAGCCATAAATCCATTGTTAGGTATTAGTCTAGAAGCCGTTCGGTAGTCTTCCATCTTAAAGTGCAATTTGGAAACAAACTTATTTAAATTCTTTAAATTTAGAATGAAGCGTTTATCTCCATTTGGCTTTGGGGCTAAAAATGTTTTTGAAATAAATTGGTCATGACACGGTACGCAGGAACTAACCGCTCCCAAGCTTATTAAATTTTCAATAGCTACAGTCATGTCAGCTTTTTCCGATACTGACCAAGAAACTTCAGGAACCTGAGTCTGTTTAACTTTCGATTCAAAAGGTATAGGAAACCCGTTGCGTATCCAATCTAAAATAACAGGATTAGAGGTGATATTGAGCCAACAATCGTAGAAATGAGCTATTCTGCCGGCATGTTGTACCTGAGCTGCTGGCGCGTCTCAGGAGGCCTCGGCTTGTTCGGGCCCGCTGAGCCCGCTGTGCCCGCGGTCTGTTGCTGCGACATCGGCGCTCGGCGACTCGTCACGGGGGCGTACGTCCGGCCCGACCCTCTGCGCCCCCCCCTGTTCTGCTGGAAGCGCGAGGGTCCTGCCCAGTTTCCCTGGTACGCGCCGGGCTGTCTGGCGGGTTGCCGAGTAGTAGACACCGGCTGTTCCGTAACTGAGGAGGGTTTTGGCTGCTTGACAAACTTTTTAATCGATAAGCCTTGTTTTTCGATCGCTTTCGAAGCTTTTATCTTTTCCCCCAGTTTAGTTCCGTATAGCGTATCGTCTCTCTCACCATCTTGAACTATGTTCAGGAAGGGTTTGGCAAGCGCGTAGTTGATAACGGTTCTTCGTGCTTGCGTTTCCTGATGATGAAGGTCGGACAGAATACGGCATCCGTCACTGATTATTCTTATGGCAACTTTTTCCCCACCCGTAAGCAAAAGTGTCAACGCTTTGTTAATGGCTGTGATGCCTACTCCTAGTTGCTGCTGCTCTGTCTCCTTCCTTTTATCCCGATGGCGAGATGCTTCCGATATAGCTGCCGATACTTCCCTATTCAGCTTGGGCGCTTGCAGAAGAGTACAGTTTTCAGGTACAAGATATTCTTTGAACAGCTTATCTTTTGTTTCTTTCAATAGACCATTTTTTAGAATTGGGTCCCATCGTTGAGCCAAGCTTCTATGAATTTTATCACCAAACTTTGGGTCATTTCCAGTTTCTTCTCCAAGCGCTCTGAGAAGTTCAGGATCTAGCTCTGGATAGGGGTCGGCATCGGTTTCCGCTCCAGAAGGTGCTGTGTCCATAACAGGTGTAGGAGCCTCCCCTTCCGGGGAGCTGCCGCCGGTGACGGCCTCGAGTGCAACGTCAGCCAGCCCATTGTTGGCTTTCGGCGGCGACTCCAGGTCCGAATTGGAAGATGCGTTTTCATCTGTAATTTATACGAGATTAGAAATATCTAGTTATGGCCTTTGTGTTAACTCTCGGTTAACCGCTAGGTTATACTATTTCTTCAAAATGCTCTGTTCGGTAGGTAGGTAGATTACCGCTTTTTGTATAGCGACATTAGCAGCCATCGTGTTAACGCTCGGTCAACCGCCAGGCGATATCACGTTATGTAATAAGCGTCATGTCTGAAATCGACGGGATATTCGGTATACAAAATGTGACCTTCGTGTTAACTCACGGTTAACCGCCCGGCTTTAATTATTCGAACTCCAAAGTAACGTAATTAAAAATTATGTAGGGTAGATGCGAATACGTACCAGAGTCTGACGAAGATTGTATTCTTCGGCGATTACGTTTCTCCTGTTTTTTGAGCTTCCTTCGATAATATTCCACTTCATCTGTGTCCCGATCACGTTTAGGCATTTTTTATATTTTTTTGGTGCGTGTGCTTGCTACCTCGCACGAAAAAAGAATGAGGGGCCGACTAGGGATGTAGCGAGTGGTGCTGCGGTACTAGTCGGAGAATCGATTATTAGTTTGTAAAAACTCGATAACATTCGTATCGATTTTCAAAAATCTCTTAAATACGTGCGAAGCTACCTAGTAACTTAAAAGTACTACATGTGTCTATTATATCTGAAGAATAAAGCGACAGAAATATAATACAGTAGTAGTATGTATGGCATGAACAATCCAATATTATAAGTTTTTTAAACATACCTGTTGTGCATTAAACTAAACATTAAACATGTGTGTGTGCTTAAAAAAAAACATGTTACATGTTAGAATTGCATTATTATTGTACTTGAATTGAGTGAGGTTGGTTGGAATGTCCCTATCGCCAAACGCCTCTCGGTTTTGCTGCAATACTTCCACCAGTTGAGCCTTTTACGACTTGCACGAGTAATTTGGCCTTTAAACTGGCCAATTTGCGCCTTCAATCGGCGCATCTGCACCGCCGTATCTTCTAAATCGGTCATTATCGATTAGTTTTTTGACCTTTTGCGAAGTATTGCTAAATGATAAAGCTTATTGAAGTCGTCTCGGCGTAATTTAATTGTGCGTACGTGCGGCTTGTGGAAAATAGCGCCCACGCCACGCCGGCCGACACTTTTGGTTTTTATTTTTACCGCCAATTGTTTGTGTTACGTGACTGACAATATGCTAGTAATGTATTTTTGGGGTTTTATTAGGGTTTCGGCACCATTTTATAGAGGGTTTCTCCATAAAATCACTTTTTAATGTTTAATTGCTTTTTATTTCTTACCTCTTGAATGATAGAGAAGGAAGATCATAGACAATAATAGTTTTGCCATTAGATTAGTCTACATTTCTTATGTTTTAATTTAAACAAGTAGCGGCTTTATTTTTTATTTCTTCTAAAGTCAATGCAACTTCATTGCGAGCTTCGTTAGGCAAGCACTCCAAAATATTACTCGTCTTGTGTTTCGTTGATTTAAAAACTTGGCTATCCTAAAAAAATCAGAAGATGGTTTCAGCTGTAACGCATATAGACCAGAGATTCTTATATGAAAGAGTTAAAAACAGAATAATGGTAGAGATATTCCAGTCTAAAATACAGCGCTGATATCGCGTTTTCACACCTATACTATCTATCTTCTATCTATAACTATAAAAGGCTTTGTCCTGACTGACTGACTGACTGACTGACTGACTGACATATAGACAACGTACAGCCCAAACCGCTAAACGTAGAGACTTGAAATTTGGAGGGTATGTTTTTGGAGAGGTGTAAACGCCCACTAAGATAGGATTTTTCGAAAATCAACCCCGAAGGGGGTTAAATGGGGTGTTAAAGTTTGTATGAAACTTTTTATTCTCTGGTTCGATTGATACAAAACTTGGTATACATATTCTACTATAAAAATAAGAAGATACGGGTGTCACAGTTTTTTCAAAATCCCGTTAGTATAAAAAAAAAACTAAGTTTTAGTGATAGTACGTTTGTTTCTCCTTAACTTTGGAACGGCTGTACATATTAAAATGAAATTTGGTATAGGGACGGGGATAGATGTGGGGATGGGGGTGGGGGTGGCGATGATACTGGGAACGGAGACGGGACGGAGATAGGCATGTTAATATTAAGATTACAATTGGTATCGGGATGGGGATGGGGTGGGGATGGGGATGGTGTGGGGATTTGGTGGGGACAGGTGGGGATGGGATGTGGATGTGGCTGGGAACGGGAATGGGCGTGTCCATATTAAGATGAAAGTTGAAATCGGGATGGGGGTGGGGATGGGATGGGGTGAGGATGGGGTTCGGGATGGGGATGAGGGAGGGAACGGGGATGGGGACGGGGATGGGCGTGTTCATGTTAAAATGACATTTGGTATCGGGATGGGGATGGGGAAGGGGGGTATTTATTGGTCGGCTGAACAGATGGAGCTGCATTTTTGGATAGGTAGTTATAGCATAAGGTTCGGTAACGGACATAGGCTATTTTTTTGTAGGTCCACGCAGACGACTGTGTGACGGACATAATCCCGTATATAACCATAGAAATGTAATGAAACTTGAACGTTGAAGTTCTTGATTTTCGATGTAAATATCTCTAAATGTATTATTTAGGCTTATGGTTGGAAACTAACGTAATGGAGTCTTCGGTCAGCTGGAACTCGCCAGTAGACCAGCGGGTCCACTTGACCATACCGTTGTTTTTGGAAAAAAAAACCGATCCTGACACCTCACATAAATAAATGTGACGAAGTGTAGTAAGTCAACGATACTGCAAAACTTTGCAAAACAAGATGTGAAGAAAAGCTGAAGAAGCCAAAGATGTGAATTTAGGCAAGTTTCCTTTTGTAATGTAAGTTTGTACTACTGAGATATTCATATCCTAAATGGATGAATAATGGGGGTGGGGGGATAAAGGATGTTAGGCTATGGCTTGGAGAGATACTTAGTCAATTTTCCAGAGACTTCTTACATGGTCCAATGAAAGAAAAGTAAGAAAGAAAATATTATCAATTCATAAAACTGTCATAGCCTTTTAAATGCCCAAGGTCTTCACGAACGTGCTAGAAGACTTCGTAAAGACTCTTGAATGGGCTCAAAGAGGTCTTTAATATCAATGGCACACGTATAACACGTCTCCGTTTCGCAGATGACAGAGAACGTGGCTGACCTCTAAAGTATGCTCAAAGAAGTCCATGAGTCAACCCTGAAAGATCATATCAAATCACGACATCCGCGTTCGGAAGGGCTGTTTTTGGAAAATTGGATGACGTCTTCAAGTCCCACATATTCTGAAGACCAAGGTATAATCAATGAATCTTGCTTATCATCACATACGGTGCTGATACGTGGTCACTAAATACCACGCATAAAATCCAAGTGGTCCAAAGTGCAATGGAATGGGCCATGTTAGCCATCACTCTCCTAGACCGTATGCCAAACATGGAGATTCTACTGCGAACGAATGCCGAAGAGGTGGTTAAATGGATAGCGAGACTCTAGTGAAGATGAGCAGGACACTGGTGATAAGGGAAGATGGGCGGTAGACTAAAGTAGTCAAGGGACGGTGGGCGCGGAACGGAAAGTGGCTACCGAGCAGGCCAGCAGCTCGCTGATTGGGCGACATTTTTAAGGCAAAAGCAGTAAATGAGACAGGCACAGGACTAGAAGAGATGACGCGCTAAAGAAGGTACCTATACTCAGCAGTGGGTTGAAAATGATTGAAGATGACGATGAAAATGTAAACAGGATATAATGTATTTATCTCAAATTGTAAAAACGAAAAACATTAAAGCATCAAACTCGGCGAGGTCATAGCGTATAGCATAAGCATAATCAGCCTTTCTAATATCCACTGCTGACTTAGGCTTACCCCATGATCCAATAAAACAATGTCTGCTACTCCGGGAGTGACACTTGCTTACGTCACTCCAGTTGCCACTTTGTGGCAACAAAATTGGAAAATTGACAATCAAAAATTGTTAATAATTTATTAATTATAAAAACATTGGTTATATACGGAGGACGGGGAGTTATGATTTACGCTACTGGTAATTTCATTTCTATGACGTAGGCTTGTGTCACCCACGTGACATTTGCCAAATCGGAATGGCATACCTGGCGGAGTATATTATTAGACCATGGCCTACCCTAGAAGGGCAATTGAGCCACGTTGGCTCAGTTGCAGGTTGGCGGAATCACGTGCACTATTGAATATCTTCTCCGGAAGTAAGCAGGTCCTCATGAAGTGTCCTTCACCAAAGAGCCAGTCGTATGAAAATCCGTACCCACATAATCTCCAAAGAAATCATTGGTACGGATCCAGAATTCCGCTATTTCACGATTTTGAGTCGAAGTCGAGTGGTCTACCAATTAGCTACGAGGGCTTAAGGTGGTAGCCTAATCAGTTTAAAGCCACGGTATGGTTATAGATTAAATTCTAATATCGTATCTACCTGTTATACAACCCACGCGAGCGAAGCCGCGGGCAGCAGCTAGTAGTTAATAAGAACGCCATGCAGCAAATAAGCGTGCAATTTTAGACTGGTAGATTCTACCTACCTACTAATCTAATTACATTTATTGTGAACGCCTCTGAGCACTTGTACTTTTTCTAGCAAATCCATCTTTCTGGATTATTTTCATACGTTTTGTGTTTAGTGTACTGGAACCCTTCGTGAATTAACACTGTCCCACCCTTCCTATGTACATAATTAAATTTCTCGTTCATATTGCTAAATCATTTAATGTTCAACGCAAATTAATTTTGCAATATAATGACAATGATGACATTGGAAGAAAACATAGTCTAAATATTACGTAAATACTTATTTATTTTCGTGTGGCCGGTATATCTAAACTCGACAGGGACATGACATACATGAATACTTAAATATTATTTTAAAACAGGACTGAACAATCCTGATGTCTCCCCCAGGGTGGCACATCAGGGGAGACACAAAACCGTTACCGTAACTGGGGCGTTTTTTTTTATGATTGACTGATGCTGTTGGCCTTAGATGGCCTCTACAGCGTCACCGAATTTTCATTGCGTGCCGGGCGGCCGGCTTATAAAGGCGCGCGGCGGTGGGGCGCGCGTCGATGTGTGTATTGTGTATGTGGCGGGGCGCTGTGAGCGGAGACTCGCACACTAGGGTTGGAGCGCGGTGCTACAACTATAATATTTAGTGTCATTATACATGAAGGAAACAGTCCACGACGTTCATATGGAAAAGGCGCAGCTATTGTCTGGCTAATGAAACATAATATGAAAAATCGTGATCTGTTAATACTCGTAGTGATAGTCGGATTATTAAATTTGGAAATGAAGCTCATTTTTTTCATTTACAAATTTCGAGTATAAACGTCGTCACAAGGAATAAAAAGTAAAACTAAACAATGTTTTGTTTAACACAATACTGACAGCACTTCGTATTTTTGGTTTTAAATTAACCCCACCACAAAGCTGACAATTTAGTTTGTTTGTTTTATATTCTTACCGTCTAGGCATAATATATTTTTCATTTTGTGATGAAGGGACAACACGAAAAAAAAATAGAGTAGAATTGAGAATCTCCTACTTTTTTAAGTCGGTTAAAAAGGGTTATTCAGCAAATTTAATGACAAAAAATAATTTGTCTCCTGATTTTCCACTCACTACTATAAACCCACGTACATGCGCATTTAAACCGAAATTCGTCATAGGCAAACAAATAAACATAACATCATTTTGATCTGTTACAAATACTTATTGTTTTAATTTCCGCAAAACACCAACATTTTGACTCATCTACACCATACGTAAGTGCTTTTCCGTTGTATACAGACAGATCCTTTAATTTATACTCACTTGGTACAGAATCAGACAACGCTATTTTGTAATTCATCTGGAACATCCTCTTCAAATTTACTATAAAAATCGGTTTCTCTAATGTCTTTTAAATAACCAGGTTCAATAACTTTTTTGGACATTAAAGTAAAAGAAGACAAAAGGTTACAATCACAGTATATACATTTATTGGCGATACTCACACAATTATACACTTTTTATTAGAACGATATTTTACACTTTACATTATATACAGATACTTTGCATACAATACGTATAACCACTTTATGAGTTCGCCTAGAAATAGTGCAGGGGCACTATTGGAGCAGTTACAGGAGCAGTTGTCGTCTCAGAGACAGCTCGAAGCGAAGTGAAAGTCCAACTGCCGGGCTTCAGTGTTGCCAACTCGGTTTTAGGATTCGGGGCTAAACAGAGTCAAAAAAGGGCTAGATGGGGGCTAAATTGCTTTTTTAATAAAAATAAATAAAATAATTCAGTTTTGTTAACTATTGTTTACTTATTACATATATTTTTGGAACACACAATCAAAACTTTAAAACAATCTAACTTAATTAAAACAAACAACTTAAATGTCCAAGTCCTCATCAGAGGATTCTTCGCCACACAAGATTACGCTGTCACTTTGTGCTGACGAAGTTGATGGTTGAGCCTCATCTGCTTCATTAAGTTGCCTAGCCTTGCTCAATATAAAATTTCTCTTTGGATCCTATTTTTTTATAAGATCCTTTGGGATATTATATGTGTAGCAAGTTTCATTGAATTTCATAAGGCCAAAACGTATTTGTAATATAGAATTTAGTGTATCAAATTTGATCCTATTTCGTAATTTATTTTTAACTATGTTCATTGTACTGAACACTCTTTCCACGTCTGCGTTTGAGTGTGGCAAAACTAGCAATATAAATGCCAATGAGCACAGTTCTTGATAGGGATTATTATTTCCTGCGTCTTTTTATTCCGATACTTCGTGCCAAAATTTTACCGTATCATTTCTATTTTCCGATTTGTTAGTTTGTATATTTTTCCATTGTGAAATCACTTTGTCAATTGTATCGGCATTAAATGCAAAATGTTCAGCTAGTTTAATTATTTCCATGCCCTTCTCTGATTTTAATACAAGATCAACGCTCATAATGTTCATATTTTGAAGTGTTTTTATGTTGTCGGGAAGACGTTGCTGCAATTCTTTGATCAGTTTGACGGTAAAATCAATACAACGCTTTCTAATCATTTGTTTATCGCTTAAACTGTAAGTTTCAATTGACTTTTCGAAGTTATAGCCAAGATATGGCACCGGATCTAAATAATCGGCGATGTTGTCATTGAAATTATTAACGGAATGGCGTCTTCCAGGAATCACAATTTTATCGCATAGGATCTCTAACAATTTCACCAGAGATTGCAGCAGTTTTGTAGGGTCACTGTTTTGTCCTTCAAATGCCTTTAACGCATATTGTACTTGTGCAAGTACAGTTTTTATATAAATTAAATACGCCTTACTGCGTGGGTCATTGTACATGTTAAATAACATTTCGGCCGTATAGCAATTATTTTTATTTTTGGCAATTTCAAAAAACAACTTCAGCTCATCCCATTGATCCAAAATTCGTTGCACGGCAGGTTCTATGGAAAGCCACATAGTGGCACACTTTTTCAAAATTTTTAATGGTTTTTTTCCGCAATTTATGGTTGTTTAGATTTTTTCATACTGGAGACGGCGTTCAGGCGGCAAACAAAACCAATTATAAGTTTCCCTTATCAGGTACTCAATGTTCCTCGGAAGCATGACTGACTGCGAGTTGTAAGGAATGACAAACGCATCTAACCAAAATTAAATGTTCTAGACCATACTCTTCTTTTAAAATTCGGTGAACGCCATTATTAATCCCTACCATGACACTAGCATTGTCTGTGCCCAGGCCAACCATATTTTGAAGGTTTAAACCTATGTCTTGAATTGTCTTCACGATCCCATTTACAATTCCTCTGGCGTCTGCAGTCTCTAATTCTGTGATTGAAAGAAATGTTGTCATAATTTTTTTCATGGATGAACTATAGTACTTGATTACAAGGCCTAAATATTTTTGAACCGAAATATCTATTGACTCATCAATTTCGAGACTGTAGTTGGTATCACCGATATCATCTCTCAGCGCCAATTTAAAATGGGGCGCCAACACATTTTTTATAATTTCGCTACATTTAGTACGATGTAGTTGCATGGTACAAGCAGCCTTGGAGTCTGGAAAAGCTTTTGCACACATTTGACTTAGATGATCCACTTGCATAACAGCTGCGTGCTCTGCGATGTAGAGCGAAAGCAGTGCTTCTGCATTATACACCACTACTTTATTTAAGCTAGCTTAATTTTAACACGCGATTCATACCTATACATACATCGTAAATACGCTGTCAGTACACCTCTATATGCCATAGTGCTTCAGTTATAACAAGTTTATAATTACAAATATCCTGCCACAAATTATGAACACCATATTATGATAGTACAATCAAAATACTACGTCACCGTTTATCAATGAACGCGCTCATTCCTTCTCTTACAATTATAACCCATTTCACTCGGACCGCCTCACAAGGCTATTCACCCCGCAATGATTGATGTGTCAAATCATAATGGAGTAGCGTGGGGGCAACTTTGTAGGCATTTTATTACAAATGTCGCGAAATCACTTTCAGGTATTGATAATAATGATGAACGGACCTTATTGTGTTCCAGAAACAATACCTACTACTACTACTGTAGCTTAAGCTAAGCTTGTCTCGGAAACCATTTTAAATACATTTCGATTCCAACTTTCACTTCATACTTTTACGGGCTTAGGACCGGCAAAATTACTTTAATTATGTGACTGATTAAGTTTTTTTTTATTAAACACTTTGAAATGTAAGTTAAATGTTGCAAGAAAATTTTGGTAATTTTGGCGTATTTAAAAAGTTGGAATCAACTTTACAGTGGTTGGTAATTTAAAAAAATTAAAAACACTTACATTACAGGTATTTTAATAATTGTTCGAAATGTCCACCTCCACTGTCAATGCACACTCTAGCACGGTTCACTAAATTGCTTTTTAGAGAGTTCAAAACGTTAACTTCACATCTCACTTCATCAAAAGCGCCTATGATGCGCTGTTTTAATAATTCGACGGTGTCCGGTTCACCAAAATACACTCGGCGTTTAATTTCATTCCACAGATAAAAATCCATAGGTGTTAAATCCGGCGAGCGGGCCGGCCCACCACGACCGATCCAGTGGTCTCCGAACTGCTCGTGAAAAGACCAGTGGTCCAGCAAACGCTGATACGCACTCACAATTGTTATTCGGGTCGGCTGACGAGAGTCCGGGTACAGCTCACGATACATTTGCACGGCTGCAGTGGCATTTTCGTTACACATAAAATATGCACGTAACATTAAAGTGTATTCAGGAGCACTGTATTGATACGCCATTATCAAAATAGCGCATCGACGACGCGGCGGTAAAGGTCACTGCAACCCGTGTTACCTTGACCGCAATTAGCACGCGACTAATGCCGCTACGTTGGTGTCGTGGCGGCTCCCTTTGAATTTGGCGGCCTTGCGGCGACCGGAGTCAAACGAAGCCGCCGCTTACGATGACTTTGATTACAGCCGCCCGCCGGCGTCGGCGCAGAATTGAGCGAAGAGAGGAACGCACTGCTTATGAATGACTTCAATCAGCTGACGCACATAGTAATAGAGTAAATTGCGTAAATGGTTGTGTTGCATATTTAGTGTCCAATAATTACCAAATTTTCGAGACATTTTTTTACCTCATATTTTCAGTTTTTTTCTTCAGGAATGTGTTCAGTATCGGAAATAGATAACGCTGTTAAAATTAAGCTAACTTAAAAAAAGTAGTGGTGTATACACTGTCTTTAGATTCCACTTTTTGTAAAGATATAGTGGTCTGGCCCGTCGAAGAAAATGGTTTCATCTTTTCTATATGTTTTTTCGACTCAGAGTGGCGCTTCAATTCGTATAACTTTGCTGAAAATTCTATTTTACAATAAATGCACATTGCTTTAGAATCATTTCCACTGACTGGTTTTAACCATTTTTTAAAAGCAGGATCATTCTCCCATTGTTTCCTATAATGTTGAGCGTAATTAGTCTTCTTTTAAACGGAACTTCCATTTTCGTAATTTGCAGCACGTATCCCAAGTAAACTCACTCAATTTCTAATCAGAATATTAAAAAGAAAATGAAATTAGCTTAGCGGGTGAATCTACTCAAGATTATTCTTCACATAGAAAAAAAATATCTTATAAAATATCCCGAGAATAGCCTTTATTTTAAGCTTAGTCTATAAATACATCAAATATATGCTGTGTTATAATAAAGTTATGCTAGAAAACACAATATTTTCGAAAATATTGGCAAATATAAAAATGTTGGTGTTGGTAATAATGACGATCTATGAGGATAATGACGTTGTTGCTGATTATAATGACGGACTGTTGCCGACAGTGACGAATGTATTGAATGTATTATGAAGTTCAATTATTTTGATGTTAATAATGAAAGAAAATGCAAGAATAATAAACACTATTTATTTCTTTAATTATATTATCACAATTATTTCTTAAATTAGGTTAGCATATACATATTATAGTAGATATTAGTAAACTTAATATTATTATCTGACAAACATTACTAAAAAGACTGATTATTAGGATGAAGGTCTTCATCCTAATAATCAGTCTTCTTAGTTTCATTAGTTAACTATTAATCAAATAATCATTTGGAAAAGACATTTGGTATATAAATCAACAACGTAGTTGACTTCACATGATAGATTCTTGAGTATCCTATGTCAAATATTTAAAAAATAAATCAAAATTATCAAACTAAAACTACACACAAACTACAACACCCCCACAAATATTTTCATTGAATCATTCTTCCTACCGAGCATTTTTACTGACCGTTCTTTATTCCTAATATCACTTTTTAAAATCAATCAAAACTGCTTATTTAGAGATATTAAAAATAGAAAAAAAAAAAGAAATAGATTTAAGAAAAAACGTTAACATTTTAATATGTTTTTGAGGTAGAAGGCTTACATAATATGTTCCCTTGATTATTTAAGTTTTTGAGTGTTATATCGGATAAAATTCTAACTTTTTGTAGCTGTGGCGGATTTATTACATAATATGCCAAATGTTTTCCGTGCATGCATATGTCTAAAAAAGAACATTCAGTACAACTCATCTTTCTCAAAGTTATTCGAGTTTTGTTTGATTTATCCCACAAAACTTAATGCACTAAAAGTGTGCCCTTAAAAGGTTTAAGACTTTTGGGAATTGAGTTGGATTTGGCTACTATATCTTCTTCTTCTACTTTCTCTACGATAATATTCAACTGTTCATTTTCGATCTGGTTTTTAATTAGATCATAGAATTGATTATATGTTCCTACGTCCCTGCCAAAAAGAACCGTCCTATCTGCTGTTCGTTTTAGCGTTGCGCCAACACCGTCTGGGGCACCCTTACCGTGCCCTGCTTCTGAATAATTCCAAGTAATTTTACTTAACTGCGAAAAATCTGTATATAATTGTGTGATTATAAAAACATGGTCTTGTTTCTATACTGAGACGACGGCGAGTCCGATACAAAGTGTATCGTATCAATTAATGGGTTCAGTTTGATAACTTGTTTTAACAACGGGACTAGATGAGCCCATACGGCTGACGCATCGTGACGCAAACAATTACTTATTGTACACATGGATGTTGGGGTTACTAGACCAGTATCAAAGTTGTGCGTATATACAACTGCAGTGTGTAAGCAGACTTGTTGTCTGCTACCTCCGAAGTGGAAGGATTGCACTTCTTCTGCGTATTTTAGGGAATAATTTTCCGAGAAATCTATGTGTACCAAAGCTTCTTGAATGGTTATATTATTCTTTATATCTTTGATAGTATGATACTGTCCGACCATTTTGTATGTGTGCTCTAGAAATGGTATTATTTCTTTTTCTATTTTAACAATAGCTTCCTTACAGTTGATATTAATGTTCTTCTTCACGGTTATTTTTTGTTTTTTCTGAATACCATTTTTGGTTATGTTTTTAGATATTTTGACCCATTGAAAATATGTAAAAGTGTTGCTATCATCGTTCTTAAGATTGTATTCTAGACGATTTGATCTGCAGGCATTACAAATTCTTTGTAAGCAATCAATATTTCTCGAATCACAACATAATTTGGAGATGACCGTTCACTGTTTTTCTCTTTTAATATTGATTGCTTATTCATCGCAGATATTAATAATTCCATATTAGTATGAATACTGCACTGACATGTTTCCCTGTTGATACTTTTCGGAAAAAGAACCCAAAATGGCCGGTGCTTGCAAAAAAATGAATAATGTACTAGTGAATTAGTCTGTGAACAAAATTTTTTGTGTAAGTCTTTTAAAGGTAAACATAAATACCTTTTCTGCATGCGGACTTTATCGCGGGTAATAAATTCTTTTTTACCAGCGCTTATTACGCTATGTACATCTTCTGTATAAAAGTTCTGTATGTGTTCGATTAACGATAATCCCGTTTTCTCATTTGTGTTAATTTGTATTGCACTCTCTTCAATATTTGGTTCCTGTCGTAAGTTTTTTATTTCTTTTATTATTTTCTTTAGTCTCTTAATTTGTTTGCGTTGGCTCCTGTCTCTTTTTTGGTAATCCGCTATGATGCGCAATAATCTTTTCCGTTTTTTCAACTCAACATAGCGAACTTGTTTAACTTTTGCATAAGCTTGTGAAATCTCACACAATGGGTCAACTTCTTTGGTATATGGGACTTCAGTATCTGTATGGTTTTCATTGTTCTGATGTTCTACAACAGCTTCAATATTTACTTTCTCTAATAAGGGATCAACTCTTTCTTCACTAGCTTCTACCTTTTTCTTTTGACGATATCTTTTAGAATTTTCTTTCCATCTTTTCCTTTGTTCCTTTATTTCACGAAAAGATTTTTCTTTTTTTGCTTCTTTTTGTTTTAGATATCTTTCTCTTCTCTTTTGTTTTTCTATTTCTAATAACTCCGGATCATTTTTAATTTCGTTATACTTTCGTTTTTTGCAAATTCTCTGAGCCAGTCTTCTATTCTCTACATATTTTTTATTTTTGGGAGGCATATTTGGAGGGCCATTTACGGGGGTCAGTCTTAGTTTTTACGATCTGCAAAAGGCATAGTAAATTAATATGTAATATCAAACAAACAATTTCAACATGCGCACTATATATACAAGCTCTATTGTTACGTTTCCCATATCCAAAATGACCACTACACATAGAACCGAACACATAGGTACATAAATTAAAATTTTAAATGGTTAAATGAACAAACTCTAACATAATGCTCCTCTATCCTCTACTTCTCCAGTTACATGTATATTCTAAGCAAACAACATAAAACTACGTAATTTTTTAGATACTGCCTAAATGTTATAACTACTCATGAAAAAAGTTATTATTACATAATTATAACAAATCTCTTTGATTCCATTCATCAACAATTGTCGCTCCGTCATCATTTACAAATTGGTACATATCTAATAAGTGCTCTGGATTACTAGAGTGCATTATCATGTGTACGGATTCATATCGATCATGGTTAAATTCTCTGTATAGTTTCCAATTCTCTTGATCTTCGCAAAGTGCTTTACAGCGACCATCTTGGTGTGTGGCAAATATTACATCAAACTCTTCTAATATATAAGTAAAGCGGTTAGGGTTTACACTATGTCTATTAGTGTCTATTATTAACACGTAATACGTTAGCTTCATCTTAGTAAAGTTAAGTTAGTTAATATAAAAATAACCAAAAAAAAAGACATCGAAAATGTGAAATATAAAATGCAAATACCTACAAAATGAAATGTGAGTTGAAATAAATGAATTAAAATTTATAGTGTAATCAAAATTTATTAGAAGAGCCACTTGTTTTTTTTATTATACTTGTTCGAGCATCTCAGCAGCGCAGGCGCCGTAGGGGTGCGCGCGGGCGCGCGGGAGGCGGCGTGAACCGGCTCCCACTTCTCGCCAACGTTCTATTCGAGCACTTGTCGCTCCGCAATAATTTAAGATTAAGTCTTTATAAAACCAGCCATTTACAGTCCACTGTCTTTAACTCATCATCACCTTCATTTAGGACTAAACAATGGTCCTTCGCCGTCTTTAATGAAAGAATAAACACTATTTTAACGAAGATTAGCGGAAAGCGGCGAGCCATATTTGTTGCGTCGTGCGTTGGAGTTTTATGTCAAGTCATTCAAAATACTACGAGGATTGTGATAATTTGTTCAGCGGATGACCCACGAAGTACTATACTACATTATATGGGCAAGGACAAGACAATACAGTGAGTTCGTTCTCCTATCGTGATACCTATCGTTCGTTCGTGATACCTATCACAATCCTTCCAAATTAATTATTTGAAACGACATTGCCGTTTATTATACAATATTTCCTGTCTCGCTACTGTCTCCTGTCTGCTACATTTCATTCTATCTGAGTCATTGCAAGTTTTATCTATTCGAGACTATTTAAATGTTACGCTTCCTATTAGTGCCTACGCGTCTTATATCTTACCTGCAGTCATCGCTTATCAGGTTCCATATTGCGTAGTACATGACCGTATGACGTAGTTATAACGGTTGTGCATCGCTGCTGTTCAGAGTAGGCCTATTGTTCTGATCAGCTGGCGATACGCTCGCTTATTAGATATCTGTCTTGCATTTCTTTGTATTTATCTACTTAATTGCATTGCAATAACTTCAACTAAGGTGCATAATTTTCACAACAGTTTTTTCTCTATAATTACGTTGGTGCTTGTCCTCTTCTCGATTGCTACAGTTGGAATCTTTGACGCAAATATCTAACAATAATTGATTTGTGTCTATCATGGCAAATGCCGAAAGCTTTGTTACTCTTGTCAAAAAGCGCAGTGCTCTCAAAGCAAAATTAACTAATTTCAGTAACTATCTCAGCGTAGTTCTCACATGTAAATCATTGTCTAATTTGCAACGCATAGAATTAGAAGGACGTTTTGAAAAATACAATGCTTTATATGAGACATTTGACGAATTACAGCTGGAGATTGAAGTAATGTCCGAACCGCCAGAGGAGGCATACGCGGAGCGAGCCAAATTCGAGGACCGGTTCCACGCGCTGGCTGCACAGGCTCGCAGCTTGCTGGCTCCCGTCGCTGAATGCCGCGACGATGAGTCTGTAGCGAGCTCGACGAGTCACACAGGTGGATCTAGGAACTTTGTACGCTTACCCAAAATAGATCTACCTACCTTTTTCGGTGGTCTTGAGTCCTGGCTAGAGTATAAAGACACATTTCTGTCGTTAATCCACAACAGTAACAATATCGATGAAATTAGCAAATTCCACTACCTTCGGGCTTCGTTAAAAGGCAATGCCCAGCAAGTCATTTCTAATATTGATTTTAAAGCGATTAATTACCAGACTGCGTGGAAGTTGCTTTGTGATCGATACGACAACAGTAGACTGTTGGTAAACAATCATTTACAGGCGTTATTTAATGTCGAAGTTATCTCGAAAGAATCATGCTCCTCATTACGAGGATTGGTTGACGTCATTAATAAAAACACGAGAGCGCTAAAAACATTGAATGAGCCTGTCGAACACTGGGACACAATGATTGTTTATATGATGACTAATAAACTAGATTGTACTACAAATAGGGACTGGGAAGAGTATCGCAGTACTCTGGAGAAATCTCCTACCTTGTCACAATTTTGCACCTACCTAAACAATAAATCAGATCTATTGGAAACTATTCAAGAAAAAATTAATAAGCAAACAAAGAATAATCACAAAACATATATAGTAACCAAAGAAAATAACACCCAACCAAATCATCACGCTATTGAAAATACAATATTACAATGTCCAATGTGTTCAAAAGCGCATCTACTATATTCTTGTGATACTTTTCGTAGCTTGCCGGTGCCTTCACGAATTGCCAAAGCCAAAGAATTTGGCGTTTGTTTAAACTGCCTACGACCAAGTCACTCCACGAATAAATGCAAACTCTCACATTGCAAATATTGCACAAGCAAACATAACAGCCTATTACATATAGAACCGCCACAAAATACCTACAATCCAATGCCAAATGTTGCCCTACCTACTGATATTTCTGACGGTAACCCTACTCTTACTTGTTCCTCAGAAAATGTCTCCTTATCAAGCAACATTCATCAACCAAATATTACTTCGTCGCACATTTTACTGTCCACAGCTCTGGTCACTGCAGTGAACGAGAAAGGTGAAAAATTCGAGGCCAGGATTTTACTGGATAATGGCAGTACAGCGAACTTCGTCTCACACGCACTTTGTGACAAAATGGGTTTGTCTAGAATAAATGCAACCTCTACAGTCACAGGTATTAACAATCAAACTTCTATCAGTACGCAATCATGCAATCTCACTATAGTATCAAAAACTAGCAATTTTAAAGCAAGTATAAATTGCTATATCTTACCTCAAGTCACGAAAAAATTGCCAACATCAATGATTGACGTTAGTAAAATTCCAATTCCATCAAACTTGCAACTCGCAGATCCGTTTTTCTATGATCCGTCAGAAATTGATGTCTTGGTTGGCGCTGAAGTTTTTTGGAACGTTATAGGTAACGCTTCAATCAGTTTAGGTAAAAATAAGCCGAAGTTATGTGACACTAAACTTGGATGGTTAGTTTCTGGCCCTGTTACGCCTTTGTCACAGTCACGTTCATCTATCCAGTCGCATAGATGCAATTTTGCGTTGAATGAACTAGACTCAAAGGTAAGTAAGTTTTGGGAGCTGGACTCTATTCCTTCAAAATATACATTGTCTCAAGAAGAACGTGCTTGTGAAGAAAGTTTTCTTCAGAATACCTATCGTGATGAAAATGGTCAATTTGTAGTAACGATGCCTCTCAAAAATAATCCTTCCGTTCTAGGCAGCTCTCACGACATGGCTAAACGTCGTTTTCTGTCTCTTGAGCGTCGATTTCAACGTGATCACAATTTTAAAACCAGGTACGTAGATTTTATGCAAGAGTACGAAAGTCTAGGACATATGACAGAAAATGCAGTCACGAGTAAGAACCATGCAGGAGACGTAGTTGAATATTTTTTACCCCATCATGGAGTTATAAAGGAGACTCGAACTACAACAAAGTCTAGAACCGTTTTTGACGGGTCTATGGCTACCAGTACTGGCAAGTCACTCAATGATTTACAAATGGTCGGTCCCACCGTGCAAAATGACTTGTTATCTATAATGTTAAGATTTCGTCAACACAAATACATCATATCTTCTGATGTCGAAAAGATGTACCGAGCCATCAAGCTTAATCCTTCGCAACGTCACTTGCAGCAAATCATTTTTAGAGATGACCCTAACTTGCCTCTTAAAACTTACAAATTGAATACCGTTACATACGGCACAGCGTCTGCTCCTTATCTTGCCACTAAATGTTTAGTCACTCTTGCAGATGCTACATCCGACGAGCGAGTCAAAAACTCAATTCAGAGTGATTTTTACGTTGATGATTACTTAAGTGGATGCGATTCGATTCCCGAGGTGGTAGAGTTGGCTAATAAAGTTAGTTCAATTTTGTCATCGGCAAGTTTTTTTCTCCGTAAGTGGAAATCAAATGACAAACGTATTTTGGAACAAATCCCTGAAGCAACGGGAGAATTAGACACTTTGAATTTTGCCGAAGGGCAAAATATCTCTACGAAAACTCTAGGCCTCCAATGGAACTGTCAGCCTGACACTCTAGGATTCTCGATTGATATCAACTGCAACAAAAAGGTCACTAAAAGACACATACTGTCCGTTATCAGTCAGATTTTTGATCCTCTTGGTCTCGTTGGACCTTGCGTAGTAGAGGCAAAAATAATTTTGCAAAAATTATGGATCGCTAACTGTGATTGGGACAACGAAGTCCCGAATCAATTGCGAGATACTTGGCTCTCTTTTGCTAGTTCTGTGCCTTCTTTAAACTCCATTAAAATTCCTCGACGGGTTGTTACTGACTCTACAGTGCATGAACTTCATGTCTTCTCAGATGCAAGTGAACGAGCGTACGGGGCTGCAATTTACGCGCGATCGATAGACGACAACGGTGCAATTTTCGTACAACTATTGGCCTCTAAAAGTAGGGTTGCTCCCATAAAAACCACAACTATTCCTCGTCTCGAATTAGCTGCTGCATTACTTGGATCAAGGTTGTACACTAAAGTCATAGATTCTCTTACTCTCCCTATTACTAGATGTCGTTTTTGGTGTGATTCAACCATTGTTTTGGGATGGTTACGTATGAAATCGAATCTTTTGAAACCTTTTGTTCGCAACCGTGTTAGCGAAGTACAAGATACGACCGCAGGCCATATCTGGGGATACATTGAGTCCAAACAAAACCCAGGAGATGTCATTTCACGTGGTTTGAAGGCAGATCTCATTGGCGATTGCTACTTATGGTGGTCAGGCCCAGAGTTTTTAACTAAAGACGAAAGCCACTGGCCAACAATGCCTAATGAGACTGCCAAGCAAGATCTGTCAGAGATAGTTTCATCACATGTAAATGAGCTTCTGTCGGATTCAGTTAATCAATCCCAATCATTCCATCAGACACAAGTACATAATGAATCAACAATCTTATCTTTAATGCACAGATACTCGAACATAAATCGCCTTCAGAGAGTATTTGCCTATATACAGAGATTTATTTACAACCTAACACATAAAACAAACAAAAGACAAGGCAGTTTATCATGTTCTGAACTAACTAATTCATTACAATCTATAATCAAAGGTGCTCAATTAGAAATGTTTAATCAAGAACATAAATTGCTTCAATCGGGGAAGCCATTACCACGCAAAAATAGACTCGTGTCTCTAACCCCATTCATTGATACCGATGGGATCATACGCGTAGGTGGCAGACTTGACAATTCTCCATATGATTATAATGTCAAACATCCTATTTTATTATGCAGTAAACACCATTTTACAAAATGTTTATTTCAAATGGAGCATGTCAAGCTACTACACGCCGGACCACAATTGCTTTTAGCTAATATAAGACAAACTTATTGGCCTCTAGGTGGCAGAAATCTTTCAAAAACAATTGCCAAACAATGCGTTAAATGTTTCCGGCACAATTCTCATACTGTTCAACCAATTATGAGTCAACTCCCAAAAACTCGAACGAAACTTGAGTTCCCATATCTAAATTGTAATGTTGACTACGCAGGGCCAGTGCTCATAGCAGACCGAAAGGGTAGAGGGTGTAAGCTTATGCGTTCTTACATCTGCATATTTTTATGTCAAGCAGTCAAATGTGTCCACATCGAGCTTGTTACAGAACTCACGAAGGAGGCCTATATGGCAGCCTTGAATAGGTTCGTGGCACGTCGTGGTAAGCCGAGAAGTATTTTATCTGACAACGCTACTAACTTCGTTGGTGCTTGTAACGAGCTACAACGTTTTTTGCAAAATTCTGACATTGCCTATGATATCGCTCAACAAGGTATCGAATTTCGATTTATTCCTCCCTACACACCGCATTTCAACGGATTGGCTGAGGCTGCTGTCCGTTCAACCAAACACCACCTAAAAAGGCTACTCCAACAAACACACTTCACATACGAAGAAATGGCCACTTGCTTAACTCAGATCGAATCAGTTCTTAATTCACGTCCTCTCACGCCTATGTCCCTTTGTTCTTCCCATGACCTCACTGCCCTGTCTCCTGCTCACTTCCTAATTGGACGATCGCTTATGTCAGTTCCACACCCACAGATTGAGGACATCGACATATCCAGACTGAAGCGTTACCAAAGGATCGAGTCAATTAAACAACACTTCTGGAACCGGTTTCATATTGAATATGTTTCTTTACTACAGAGTAAGACAAAATGGAATCATCCATCTGAACAGCAATTGTCCATTGGTGCTCTAGTACTCATTAAGGACAAAGGACAGCCACCACTTCTGTGGCCATTGGGACGTGTCACCAAGGTGATGCCTGGCAGTGATGGCTCTACAAGAGTGGCAGAATTAAAAACAATGAGAGGGACCATGATAAGAGCCTATAACAACATCTGCCCGCTTCCTACTTCTTGACACCATCAGGCATCAACCCGGGGAGAATGTTCGAGCATCTCAGCAGCGCAGGCGCCGTAGGGGTGCGCGCGGGCGCGCGGGAGGCGGCGTGAACCGGCTCCCACTTCTCGCCAACGTTCTATTCGAGCACTTGTCGCTCCGCAATAATTTAAGATTAAGTCTTTATAAAACCAGCCATTTACAGTCCACTGTCTTTAACTCATCATCACCTTCATTTAGGACTAAACAATACTGACTTATATATTATAAATGTGAAAGTTAGTTTATTTGTTTGTTAGGTACGCTTTCACACATAAAGTTACTGAACCAAACATCTTAAAATGTTTCATACATATATATTGTCTGTACGTACAGAAAAAGACAACAACACGTCATAGTTTTATCTACAATAAAAATATATTGTTCCCGATGAATAGAAACGTAATCTATAACGCGAGCGGAGCAGCAGGCAAAAGCTAGTTATGTATGTATATTATATGTATAAACATACACATAATATATAAACATACACATAATATAATTTATATTCAAAATCGTACAATAAAATCATTATTGGCATCAATCGTCATTGCTCTCAATACAAATTATCATTATTAGCAACAGACGTCATTGTCGTCTCTTGCAATGTTGCTAATAATGATGTTGCCGACAGTGACGAATTCTGGAAAGATCGCCGCCACGACCGATATACGTTAATAGTTACAAAAAACAATCACTGCATGTCATTTGTTTCAAGAATACTTCACCATCGTTAATAAATAAGGGTTAACCATGCACACATAATTAAGATAAAGCTATATATAAGAATGACGTTTGGGATGCTAAACTTTGGAGAATGATATTCAATAACTTACCGCTCGAAAAATAAACGTCCTTTCGCTCTGATGAGTGGTGATCGACTGAGGCACGAGGGGGGCTCGTCTCTTGAACGAAATGCGACGCTTCGGGCGCGTTCCGTTTTTTCAGAATTTAGCAAAACAATCGTGTTGCCGATAATGACGGATTTTTTTTGAACATTTTTTGATTCAATTTCTAATTGATTTACGACTTAATTTTTAAATATATTTTGTATGAAATACCTTGAGTATTTAATAATAAGTAATGAAATAGACTAGCTAAACTAGACTACAATATTGTTAACGTAAGACAAAGACAAAATCGTTGGTGCATTTTCGGGGAATACCCTGAAAATAAAATGAAGCGACAACTACCTGTCTCTAGGATTGACGTAAGACGAAAAGAGACAGGTAGTATATTGTTAACGTAAGACAAAGACAAAATCGTTGGTGCATTTTCGGGGAATACCCTGATAATAAAATAAAGCGACAACTATATGTTTCTAGGATTGATGTATGACGAAAAGAGACAGGTAGACTGAAGAGACTGACTGACGTTTAGATTAATGACATTTGATGAAATTGAGTGCGTTTAGTTTATGCTAAGTTTAGTTTGAATTTAGAGTTTTCATTTGGGGGCTAGAAATAGGGCTAGGTGCAAAATAATTATTTTAAGGGCTAACAAAGCTAAAATAGGGCTAGATCTAGCTCCGAAAGGGCTAAATTGGCACCGCTGCCGGGCTTTAACAAACAATGATGGCGCCCAGGTATCGGCTCACGATGACAGCCCACGTAGTTTCCGTTACCGACTTTATGTCTGTTTTTGCGTTTGGACAGGCGGGAAATACGAGTGCGACAACAATAGACACTTTCAAGCTAAATCTGTAACAATGTGCTATCTGTCTTTTGACTGCTAAAGAATACAGTATTATTATGTTGGAATATTATATCTGTGTTTTTACCACCTCCTCCCTTTTTAAATCTTATTAAATATTAGGACGTCTCTAATAGACTCCATTAATCTTTCTGTTTGCGGTTGATCTGTCGTGACGAGTGAAGTACTCGTTATGGCTTCCTCCTCATTGTAATCTGGTGTTGTTTGTGTAGTATCATTTTGTGTTACTTCATTCTTTGAAATATTATCCTGAAACAAGAAATACTAATTGAATTTGTTATATTATTTGCAGTTACCACAAACACCGGAGGAATGTTTAGCTATTGAAGAGGGATTTAGAAGAAAATTCCCACGATGTGTTGGAGCACTCGACGGTAAACATATCGTAATAAAATGTCCATCACATAGCGGATCGAAGTATTATAACTACAAAAGTGCATATAGTATTGTACTAATGGCTTTAGTAGATAGTAATTATAATTTTGTTTTTGCCGATATCGGTGGACAAGGACGTATAAGCGATGGAGGAATTTTTCAACATAGCTTTCTTTGGCAAAAAATAGAAAATGACACTCTTAACTTGCCACCAGATTCTCCACTACCGGGAAGAGAAATAAATGTTCCATATGTGTTTGTCGGTGATGGAGCTTTTGCTTTACATAAAAATATATTGAAGCCTTTTCCTGGTTGTCACGATATTGGCACTGTAGAGCGCACATTTAATTATAAACTTTCTAGCACTCGTGTAATCGTTGAAAATGCTTTTGGTGTGTTATCGTCTGTATTTAGACTTTTTAAGAAACCAATAGAACTCAAAGTAGAAACGGTACCACATATTGTTATGACATGTATTTTGTTACACAATTTTTTAAGAAAAAGCAAATCTTCTCAGAACATTTACACACCTCCAGGAACTTTAGATTCCATCAGAAATGGGCAATATGTTGAAGGCAGTTGGAGACAAAACGTTACAGATATTTCAACATCATCTATAAGGTCACTACCACTCATTGGTAGACGTGCTCCAAGAAACATTACAGAAATCCGATCAGAATTTGGAAATTATTTTCATAACATCATCAGTTAAAAAACTACACTGTAGGTACAGCAAATAGACCGCATTTTCTGGTGGCTCGGTTTATTAGCTATCATGCAAAAATTAAATAACTGGTTAATGCCTTGTTGTATCATAACTCAAGCGTCACTCAATCGCTTCCAGGCATCGTGGACCTTGTGTTTTTGTTTATGATTGTTGTCGTTTACATCCCAAATAACTCGTTCAGTTTCTAATAATTCTAAAAACTTAATTACAATGTCGTTGCTCCAATCGTACGGCATTTTTATGTAGGTAGTTGCAACTGAATTCAAGTTATGTACTTTGTGTTTGCAACGCACAGCAGATACACGTTTAACCACTCCGGGCGCCCGGCGTCAACTGAGCGCTTGAGCAGAATGTAAACACGCCCTACCGCTCGCGCTGCCGGTCCTTTGAAGTCCGCACTAAAAACCGCTCTTTTGGGGAGCGCTGGGCAGCGCGAGTGGCATTAAGCAGTAGCAAGAGAAGTATACGTTTACATACTCGTCCTGCCCACTTCCCTGCTCACTACAGCTGAATGTAAACGAGGCATAAAGGGTTAATGTTGGCGTCTTGCTAATATGAATGAAGTTCTCGCAGTAACTTCGGCAAGAAAATAAAAATAATGCGCAATACGCACTTTCTTTGATCCGCCATTGTCAATAAAAATACGGAATCAATTTTTGTGGTTACAAGTGGTAATATCAATATATGTTATATGCTCAATTTATCGGTGACAACAGGGATAAGTGCATTAATCAATCATAGTTTGAATCAAAGTGATTTTGAGGTGAGTGTTATTGTATTAACTAAGTGCGGCCGAAATGCCGGTCGATGTAAGGTTACCGGCAATAACACATACCGCCTACAGATATTTCTTGAAATACTGAGGTTACAGGTGCATTATTATAATAATTCAGCACTTTGACACGCTATTGTTTCGTATTATGGAAAGGTTGATGCGCAGTTGGGTAGTTATCGTGAACGAAAGGCGTTGTATCCTGTTTTCGTATTCAATGCGGGGTTCGCGATGATTTCTTGCTGTAATCTTTCGTTCCAGTAGAATTTTTATAGGAAATACGCACAATTATTATATCCAAGAGTACAAAATATTTCAATGTATATAATCTTTTGTCACTCGTGCAATGCTATCTACCTGAGCCAATGAAAGTAATCGAATGCCTGATACAATTTTTGGTAATTTTCCTGTATAAAGGGTTATTACTTATGCATTACGATACTGTCCACATAAATACCTGTAATCATAATAATACAGTACTTACAGCTTTCGTATTATTATCAATTCCAGGGATTTCCATAAACAAAATGGAGAGTTTGATGCTGGGGAGACTCTCTCTTATCATCAAACAAATCGAAAATCTTACAACTCAGTCGCAAGAATGTTGCCTAGGGCCTGATACTGAGCTGGAACATGCTGAAGTGGTGGCGAACAAACTAGAAGTCGCTATCAATCGCTTTATTTCGGAACTGCACACTTATTTCCGACTTAGTAAAGAACCTTCAGCGGACGATGTATCTACCTTCAGCGAGGCTCAGTTAAGAGGTGAAGAATCTCTTACGGAGCTCAAATGCAAGCTCAACAGGAAGAAGCATACACATACCGGAGCACAAGCAGGCCAAGGACAACCGATACAACCAAGTAGACTTCCAAAACTGGATTTGAGGGTTTTCAGTGGAGAGATCCTCGAATTTCACGAGTTTTGGGACTAATTTCAGTCAAATATAGGAAGCAGAAATTTATCAGACGTAGATAAACTGCTTTATCTAAAGGCATCATTAGAAGGGGATGCGAAGACTATAGTGGAAGGATTAGAAACAACAAATAGAAACTACTCAATAGCGGTTGCAGCGATCAAAGAACGATATGGGAAAGAAACTCACATCATAGACGCCCACTATGCAGCATTGTATAAACTGAAAAAGGCAGACAACTTAGCTACTGATTGCAGAGTCACTTTGAATTACATAGAGAGACACTTAAGGGTGCAGTGCGATGGGAGAAAATGTGAATCTCAACCATCTCAGGTTCTTAATATTGGGAAAATTCCCAGAAGACATTGTATATGAAATGAAAATAATGACAAAAAGTGACTCTATTCAAGATATAAGAAAATGTCTTCAGTCTATAATTACCGCTAGAGAAGAAGCGACCCGGATTGCAGATGGAAGCGAGAAGCAGAACCAGGACAGGGAAACATACACAGCAAAAACACTAAATTCAATTATACAAGGAAAGGGACAGTGTAATATACAACAAAGGACATAAAATAAAGGCCAGAATCATAGATATCAAAGGAAATTTGATCATGAAGATAGAAACAAAGAGAGACCATCAACTTTCAATAAAAACAATAACTTTTGGAAACAGAATTCGAACAAGAACGAGTCATCGAAGAGAAAAATTTTTGGAAACCCAAGCGGCAATAATTCGGACCAGAAAAGAAGAAAGTTAGAGTGCGTATTCTGCAAGGGCTCGCATTTTAATGATCAATGTCAGACTGTACGGTCATTAAGCGCTAGAAAAGACAAGCTGAGGAACCATTGTTACCTGTGTTTTCGAGGAGGACATAGAGCTGCAGACTGCAGAATAAATACCTCCTGTGTTCATTGTAAGTCTACAGGTCATAATAGAGCATTATGCCCGAGAAAATTTGGTGATAAGCCTTATCATACAAAAACGTTCCATACTAACTCTATGAAAAACTCTACAGTGCTACAGACTGCAGTAGTCAAGGAAAAAAAAGAAGGAAGTTCTCAAGGGAAAGAATGACAATTATTGATGGACTCCGGAAGCCAGCGCACGTATGTTACCGAAAGTCTTGCCAAGAAGCTAAGTCTTCCTATTTTGGAAGAGGGCAAACTTTTGGTTTTCACTTTTGGATCAAAAACACCTCAAGAAATTGATAGCAAGCTAGTACGGTTACAAGTTGAAACTCGTGTGAACAAAATTATAACTCTGTACGCTAATACAGTACCATCAATAACAGTAGGAATTCCATGCCCAGACCTCGATTTCGCAGCCGTCAAAAATCGCCAGACACAGAAGTCGGCTATAGCAGAACATTTGCTTGAGTCGGGATCCGGTCACTGGATCGAGCTCCACGATCCGAAGGTCCTCTCCACTGAACGACATTATTTTTCTAGAATGGTTCGTGAAGCGGTTGAAATTAGAAAACATCGCAATTTCAACCGGGAAGATGGATTTAAGTTAGCAGCGTCGTGGAATCCCATAGTAAGCAAATGTACAAACCGCGGTGTAGGTACTAGGACTTTTACCGATACAGTCAGTGTTGTGTGTCGTAGTGACAACCCTGACTTTTTCAAGAGCAAGTGAGGGTAGGAGAACAAAATACCCGCTCTTCTCGCCGGATTCACCCGCAGTTTTCAGTCAGCTCGTGACCACGGCCATTGTAACATGGTCGAAACGTCGAGCGATAGGTATCTATTTTTACCTATATTTAATATTGCGCGATAAGTCCCGATAAATATTATAAACTCTTTAGTCTGATAAATCAATTAGGTAGGTAATCATAGAAAGAAAGACAGAAAGAAAGAAATATTTATATCAATGTTATATTATACTACTAATTATTGAACAAAATAAAACATTTATTGTACTTATGTTACATATTTAATAAGACACGTCTCAATTAAAAAAATTACACCCGCAAATTACATTCCTCTTCTTCCATCTGGCAATTATCTTCTTCTAAGCCTCCTTCTGAGTTTTCTTCTTCTTCGTTTAATTCTTCAGGCATTGACGTATTAAGTACATTTTTGTAGAATTCCAAATGTGGCAAGTCCGTCCAATTTTCTCCATAATGCTTCGTAAGGAGCTGCTTAACATCCCTCAATTTCAGTATTTTAACACCAACACCTTTAGAAATAACTTCTGGCTGTATCATCATCGACTTCTTTCCAGTTTTACAGATACTTTTCATTAGGCCCTCACCACTTGTGGTGTAGTACAACTCCCCACATATCAAAGTATTTCCTGGTGTTTTAGTCCTCTTGATTATAAATCGCTTGCATTGGGAAATTTTAAAATGGAATTGTGCAGTCGATTTTAGAACTTTTTGTACGCATTTTTTCCAGTCGTATACTGGTATATTCGTTAGTTCTGTAACTGTTGCATGTTCTTCAATAATGGCCAAGTATTCTGAAGGCAATGTTATGACTTCTGCTTTTCGTATTTGTTTTTCGATATTACCGAATACTCTGTCGGCGGGCATGTACGAATGCCCTGTAACTGGGAATACTAATTCAATTTTTTTTATTGATTTGTTGTCTAACAGCCAGCGAGAACACATAGCTAGGATCGAACTATTTTTGTTTTGTCCAGCACAACCGTCTGCCACTAGGCGTATGTGAGTAATATTCGTAAGGTTACTTTTATTTAACCTATCATAAACAGCAGATGCTATTTCATTGGCACCTTTGGCATGTTCGTTTTCTGTCCAGACATAAGAGTGTGATGTATTTTTATTCAAAGGATCTTTTGATGAGCCTCGAATGATGGTGAAATTATACAGATAAAGTTGTCTACTATAGTAGCAGCTCTGATCCGGTACTTTTGGGAGCACCAAATTCTTTTGGCAGTCAAAGGAGAATGTAGCCATTTCTTCCCTTTTTTCTCTGAGCATATTAAAAAAAGCTCGCGCCTTAAGCTTATGAATCCTTTTTTCTGTCATTAACTTGACTTTATTAGCTGCGACTTTTTCTGTTTTAAGCTTTTCGTCTAACTCAATGCATTTCGAGCATACATCAGTCCTCGGATTCCCAAACCAGAGATGAAAATCTTTGTTAAATACCGCCCTAAAATACGATAATTTTACTGTACTCTCACGGTTTTGGGACAAAAACATCTTGTATAGTTTACGTATATTGAGCTCACTAGCAAGATATTTACGCTGTTGCGTTGAGCTTCGACAATAATGCGACTCAACACATTTCAACGATTTCAAAAAAGCATGGATGGATTTTTTATTTAAGCTTCATACTTTTTTGTTTTACGATCACCGCCTCTTTTTTCTTCTGGAAACTGTCCTGTGGAAAGAAATTTGCGCATCACGTACTGCACTCGATATTTTGTAATGCCAAGAGTTTTTAGAAATACTTGCTGGCAAACTGGTACAATTTTTTTTCCAGCAAACACGGTATATTTAATGGTACATTCTCTTTCTTTTCGCGTCTGTTTGGTTGGCCGTCGGCGTTTAGGTTGCTTAGCTGAGCAACATTTTAGAAGAATAGCATCCTGGTAATTTTTGATCGGCCTTGTGTAGAATCTTTTGTGGAATAATTGTAGGTCGCGGACTTTCAATTTTGAGCACTAAATTTTTTTTGTGTCGTGATTGCAAGTTATTTTTTCTGGTAAACTCTTTGGTGAATATCTGTGAAATAACAAAAAAATTAGGTTGATAAATTGTTTATTTAAAGCTATCTGATCTACTTATTATAACTAGTTGTATAACAAAGAATAAGTCAAAATGGATAAATTTTTGCCATCAAAAACGTTTAACCGACTTCAATCGCCTCAGATTCAGATCAAATGAGGGTTTTGGAGTAAACGATAATATCATCTATATACAATCTTGAGATTCACAAACCGCTTAACTGATTTCAATAAAATTTGTATGGGACCATTTCGAAAGAGACCTCTTTCAAACAAAAAAAGATTTTATTTTAAGTACTTAGTGCATAGCTTACGGAGAAACCGACGAACATACATGAAAAATATCAATCGACTAACCTCCTTTTTCAAGTCGGTTAAACAAATTTATGTTTATACATTCAGTACATCATTGTTCTAGAATTTCGAAAAAAAAAAAAGTCGATAAAAGTTACACATAGTACATCACTAGTCAGGACTAACCTCTCAATTTTGGCCAAATTTGCTTTCCACTTTTCGGGACATTTTGCACGTTTTCTTGATTTCCCCGGCAAAGCTTCTCTCACGGACTCTTCCATTATACCTTACGCAAGGTATATAAACAACTTTTACTGTTGAAACTTAGCTAAAAACCTTATTATTTTATTAAAATACACGAATGCGTTTTTCCTCAACTGCATACAAAACACATGGTATCAGCCATTTTGAATTTGTCAGAATGGAACGCTCTGATTGGTCAATTGCAATTTTGGCTGATTTTGATTCTCACGAACGTATTATAGCTGATTTTGATTCTAAACTGATATTTTGAATGGGATTTGTATAGCATCTAGCTGTATTTGATATCGAATGATACTTGTGAGCGATAGCAACTTTGAAAACGAATATAGTGGCATACTACGTTGAAATTTGACCTGATACGGATTTAGCTGTCTTTGTTTCTATACCCCTCAAATCACACTTTAAGTTTGATATGACAGATGTACTGGATTCCACAAGGGAGAAGAGAGGTGCAGAAAGTTTTGAGGAAGTGTTCGAGATGCGTGAAGCAAGTGGGCGGACCCTTCAAACTACCTCCTACTCCTTCGCTTCAAGAGCAGAGAGTTACCTACAGTTCTGTCTTTACAAATATCGGTATGGACTACCTGGGGCCATTGTACGTCAAAACCATAGGTAGCAGGAAAGAAAAGAGATGGATTTCTTTGTACACATGTATGTCAGTACGTAGTATCCATCTGGAAACAGTCAAATCCTTGACAGCAAATGATTGTCTTCTTGCATTAAGAAGATTTATTTCTACAAGGACCGTACCATCTCTAATAATCACAGACAATGCTCAACAGTTCAAGCTGCGGGCTGATTTCGTAACTCTTGTGTCTCTGGCAATGGCGTTCAAGCCGAACCCCATTGATGAACTTCATCTCGCGATTACTAGGAATTTTGTAACTATACTGGTGGCAATGGCCTTGGAACGAATGATAAAAAGTGAATCCAATGGACCTTTTATACGGTCTTTTTTGCGTTTCGTTTTATCCAATTTGTAGTATTCGAGTTAAGTTTCGACGCACACTATTTCAGTGCTGATTAACATTAAAATGTTATAATAAGGCGTTAAAAATGTTATTAGGGATTTATTAAGTTGTAAAAACGTTCAGAATATCATAAATAGTCACTATTGCCAAATTTATGTGAAAAAAACTGCTGTTAATATAATTATTATAGTTACGTAACGAATAAATAACTAACCTTTCGTATGCCGCGCGTAGCGCAACAGTGGTACAGCTATGTGCCGTGAAATATCGACGGCCGAACGGCCACGCTACCTACGTTTTTAAGTTCAAATATCTTGAAAAATACAAGCCCTACTTTTTATCTAAATGTATTCAATGAAAGACAATTTCATCATGTTTTTATTGATGTATAATTTGACAGACTAATATTTTTTCTTTTTTTACTAGACGTCATTATCTCTTTCGAGGTTGAAAAAGTTGTTGGTGCTTTAGTAAAACACAGATTATAAAAAGGAATTTGTTTTATTTAGACTTTTTCTTATTTTAACTTTATAACTGGATATATTAGGGACCCGATTCCGTCATAAAATAGCATACTATTATGAAACATTTTAGAAATACACGTGTTTATTTTTTGAGAAAAATTCTAACATTTTCGAACGTGGATCCGCGTTCCGGCACAGACGTATATGTTCATATACAGGTGGTATCATTTAGACGAAAAAAACGATTTCAATTTTTTGACAATATTTATTACAATCAATATTACATACAATATTATTAGTATCTCTAAAGGAAAAATATAATTAGTGAGAAAATCTTCTTAATGCGGGGGATTCAATTAGGCTGAGAACATCAATTGGTAAGTAGTTTTTATAAACGTGTTAGAAATATATTTCTTATACAATGCCAGAAGGGTGCGAGAGTAGAAGTGTACTCCTCATCTAGTTCTTCTGAGACAACCGAATTACTGGGCGGTGGGAGAAGGTGGGGTGTGGTACTTGCGCCAGCATTGACCAACACATAAAAACACGTCACATCCCGTGCAAATGATGTTGGTTTCTTGTCTCCTTTTATTTGACGTACAATAGACGCAACGCCCTCTCTTGTGAAGGTTCTTGCGTTTATTTTCCCGAACGTTCGCCGTATTTTCGGAGAAATGTGCGGGAAAGTGATCTCCTGTATAGCGATCGCAGCTTGTGTTGGGAGCAGCAGCTGGTCGTATGCGTACCTTCGTATTATTTTCCAAAGATAGGGCTTCTGCTAACACGTAGCGAAACCGCCTGTGGTCCATTTTATTTTCTGTGTCATTTAATCTGTGTACTATGTAGCTGTTCAAAATGCTACAATTGAGCAAGCGCCTGAAAACTTTAATGTACCATTTTAGCCCTCGCTTGCGTTCTAGTAAATACATGGAAAGTTTTTGGTCTTTTAAGTCGACGCCCCCCATATATTTATTATAGTCGTGTACCGCTAGCGGTTTCGCAAATTCGACGCCTGCTCTGTATCCTGGAGCTGTATCGTTTTTATGGAAGGTTGATATCATGGATACCAACTTTACATCTTTCCAGGACAACACAGTGACATCACCACAGTGGGTAGCAACAATTTCCCCACGTTGCATTCGACGGTCATCTAAATTCTTGATATTTGATGGGACGTCCACTCTTCGTCGATTTAGGGTCCCTACCACATCAGTGCGCTTACTCTTTAAGAAACGCGTTAAACCAACAGAGTTATAGTAATTGTCAATATAAAGACAATGACCTTTTTGAAGGTAGCCCTCAATTAACTTCAGCACAACTTTAGATGTTACGTTTGTAAAACCCTGTATAGCTTGTCCCGAATCTTGACTTTTCCCAGCATATATGATAAATTTTAGCAGGTAGCACGATTGTGCCTCACAAAGTTCGTAGGATTTTATCCCAAATCTCGCGGATTTCGTTCGTATGCACTGAAACCAAGAAAGTCTACCTTTCCATAACAAAAGCGACTCATCGATGCTGAGATCTCTGTTAGGAATATATATTTCAGCAAATTTGTTGTTGCAGTGCCCTACGATTGGAGCTATTTTATATATTTTTTTATCATACCCGTGAATAGAGTCTGTGAGAGCATCATTATCGACAAAGTGTAAGAATCGCAATAATAGAAGAAACTTATTTTTGCTCATGATTTTTCTAAAGGAGGGCATTCCTAGTATACCTACAGTCCAGTATTCATCAAGTCTAGCTCTGTAACACAACGACATGTAAATGAATACTGAGAAGAATTGATATAGCTCTCCCACGGTCGTCTCGTCCCAATCGTTAAGACGTGATGCTTTACTTATACCTTCTTCGCTTTCACTAGCACGCGCAATAATATTCCAAGCGTATTTATTGGTTTCTTCAACAATATGTTCCATAATTTGTAGGTTCCATATAGCTTTAAATATTTCTATGGGAGAAGTTTCTTGAATAACGGGGCCAGATTGCTCTTCGTAATTCTCTTGAGTACCAGTAAATTCGTCAAAATTTTCAGACCAATTGAGTCCAGCTTCTGCTATTATGTTTTCTTCTTCATTCTGGTCATCGCCTAAAATGTGAAGCAGATCGTCTTCATAAAATTTTTCCATTTCATCAATTTCGCTACCAGAATCTACCTCTAAGGCTTCAGCCAACGAGAATGGTAGTATGTCATCATTCTCATAAGCACGAGCAGGCGAATTCAAATACTCTTCTTCGTTGAAGTCGAGTCTCCTGGGCTCAAGCTGGGCTTCATTTATTTCACCTCTTACAGGCCGAAGATTTCCAGAATCAGTTCTGTGTAAAAGAATGTGTTCATTTGAAGGAACTATTAAAGTTCCCCGTGGCGTCACTTGCACCGGCAAGGCCAAGATTGCCTCGCTAACATGTGGCTGTGATGTTCCTTGCCGTGGTGTTAGTGAACCGGTGCTCGTAGGATCTATTTCCATTCGCTCCATCTATTGGTAAAGAACATAAATAAAAACATTTTTATTCCCATTTCCAACACTAGTATCTATATTTATCTAGATAGTTCAGACGTTTTTGTAATCCCAAAACCATATACTGTGCATTAGATAATAATAGTATGAATATTGGATGATGATGATTAGTAAAAATAAACAAAGCTTTTATTTTAAGCACCTACATATTTATTATTTTAAAAGGAGCCTATTACACCACACAAAATTCGCATTCATCACTCGGGAAATGGTCATATATAGCGAACATACATTTTTGGCACCAAAAAGTTTTAGTGTTATATAATTGTTGAAAAGTAAAATGTATGTCAGTACGGCGAAAAAATGAGGAAGCAGCCTTGGATTAGTAAGCAAGCCACACACGACACATTTATTTACTCTCACAAAATGAGTTTCCGTCCATGGCCATTTCACTTCGTTTACGCACAGACGATAATCTTCTTTATTTAGATATTTGTCAACGTTTAGGTAAATAACCATTGTTGACAACCTAAAACAAATAAAAGTATAACTGATAACAATGACAAATTTTGACGAAAATCACGAACACTAATAAAAAAGTACATATTTTTAAATTTATTATTTACATACATACATAAGGGACAATTGTATACATACGTAAATAAAAAAACGCAAATCTGCATTCCAGCCCACAAGGCAAAACAATTTGGACACATCCTGTATCCAAATAACCTCAAAGCCGGAACGCGGATCCGCGCTCACAATAGTTCTGACAAGTTCAAACAAGAATTTTGACAAAATGGTATGTTTAACTGTCCATGTTACATATATGTTTGTAAACTCCATAAAAATACCTTTCCAACTATAAATAAAACTTTTTCTTAGCAGAACAATAATATCGTAATATGTATAGTTCAAATCAACACTTATTGGCGCTAACGACCAGTGTCAAAGTTTACATCTTAAACAGTGATTTCCAAATTTTGGCCCAGTGCCAATAGAGCATAATACCAATTATTGGCAGTGGTGTTCATATTGTGCCATTAATAGGTTGTTGTTTTATTTAGGTACCTTTATCACCAGGTGCAGGTGCTGTTGGTGCTGCTGCTGTGATGAAGCCACAAAAGAAAAAAGAGTTAGAGAAGAAGAAGAAGAAGCAGCCAAAAAATACTATAGAAAAAAGAAAACAATATTCAGACGATAGTTTAAAAAAAGCATTGGACGCAATTGAAAGTGGTATGCCTAAAAAGCAAGCAGCGAAACAATTTCAAGTACCCCCCCCCCCCCCCCCCCCCCCCGAGCTACTTTGCAATTTCGTATCAAAAACCCAAATCACAAACCACTGCCAGGTCCAAGCCCAGTACTAAATGAAGAAGATGAAAATCAAATAAAGAATTGGCTGACTGTTAGCCACAAGAAGGGCTTTCCGAAACGAAAAGAAGATGTCCTGAAAAGTGTGTCGGAATTTGTAAAAAAGTGTGGAAGGCCTAACCCATTTAAAGACAATATCCCTGGGGAAAAGTGGTTCAAACTGTTCCTAAAACGGCACCCGGATATTTCAATACGCACTCCAGAAGCTGTGACATCCGCGAGTGCAGCAGTTTCAGAGAATGATATAAAAGGATGGTTCAGAGATGTTGAGGAATACCTAAAAGAACAGAATCTCTTTGAAATACTGCTAGACCCTAGAAGGGTTTTAAATGGAGACGAAACTAATTTTGTCCTTTGTGCAAAAACTGGCGTTGTTTTAGCACCAAAGGGTGCGAAAAATGTCTATGAAGTAGACCACGCTCCAGCAAAAACCTCACTAACAGTGATGTTCACTTTTGCTGCCAATGGTGAAACTACTCCGCCTATGGTGATTTTTCCATATAAACGCTTGCCAAGTGAAATTGCTTCAAAAGTGCCATCGGATTGGGGAATTAGACTAAGCGAAAATGGATGGATGAAAGCAGAAATATTTTCTCAATACATTGAAAAAGTCTTGCATCCACATCTAATAAAAAAGGAGTACCATTCCCAGTTATATTATTTGTGGATGGGCACAAGACACATCTGACGTACGTTGTTAGCGAGCTTTGCTCTGTATTAAATATTGTGCTTGTAGCTCTGTACCCTAATTGCACGCGATTGCTGCAGCCTGCAGACGTCTCGGCATTTAGACCTCTTAAAGGAGGATGGCAGAAGACAGTTTTGGAGTGGCGTCGTGATAATCCCGCAAAAGCATTAACCAAAGCTGATTTTGTGCCGCTTTTACAGAAAACGGTTGAAAAATGTGTAAAGCCTAGTACAATTATCAACGGATTCCGTATCACTGGCCTTTATCCATGGAACCCAGATGCAGTAGATTACACAAAATGCTTAGGAAAAAAATTCAAGATCAACAAGACGGTCAATGAAGACCCAGAGACAGAGAGTCACAGAGTAATGACTAAACGGGTTTTTTTTTAAATAGTTGGAACAAGTACATTGGAGGAAATTATTGCAAAAAAGAATAAGGCAGAGATGATTCTGATAAAAGTGTGGGATCACTTCAATGAAAAGAAAGACCAACAGCTAGACTCGGTACAGACAACTCAAAGTGTTGTTAATTAAAAAAAAACAGAAAAACAGCGAAACAAATGAGAATGAGAATACCAATACTGATAACAAAGACTGCAACGAAAATATACAACTCAGTGAAATAAGCAAACCAAATAGCATTCAAGAACAAGACTTCATGGACATAGAAAGCATGAATATAATTTTTAGTGAAGGATATGATACGTCTGATTATATTTTAGCAAAAGAAGTATTGGTGGAAGATATTGTGTGTCTTAATACAGAAAATAAATGTAATGATAATGGCCAAATTGAGACAAATTTTCAAGCAAATTTAGGAAGCAAATACAGCGATTCAGATGACGACTCTCAAACTATTGATTATATACAAGTTTCTCACAAAGTGGAAATAGAATCATACTGAGAAGGAAATTATTCTAGGACTGAAAACGTTCAAATAAACAACGAAACCCATTCAAATAAACAAATCATCACACCTGCAATTGTTTATCCACCTGAACCAGATATAAAACAAATTGAAATTCTGTCGGTAGAAAAAAATCCAACTTTTACCACCCCGCTAAAAACAAATCCGCGCCAAATAAAATTAGACGATATTTTAGTGTTTCCTAAAACACCTCAAAGAAAAGGAGTGAGAAATACAATGAAGACTTCTTTTGTTGTAACATCAGGAGAATTTAAGGAAGAAGAACTCAAAAAAATCAAAAACAAAAAAGAAAAAGAAGAAGGCATTAAAAAACGGAAGGAAGAACGAGAACAAAAAAAGATACAAGCAAAAGCTAAACAAGTAGTAAAGAAAAAGAAACAAGTTGCTAAACCTAAAGTTAAAAGTAACCTACAAAACACCGAGAATGTAAAAAAAATACTATTTTCAGAAGAATTTACAAACATGAATATCGATATTCCCTTAAAACTAAAGGACGTGAAAAAGGAAAAACTTGAGCCAAATATTAAAAATACACAGGAAAAGAATAAAGAAAATTGTGAAATTATCCAGAAATCCAATAACGATGCATATAATAATTCTACCAACATGAATAACGAAAAATGTAAAGTAGAGAAGAAAAAAAGTGATGAAGGAGAGTTAATTCAAAATTTTCCTGAGATAATGCTAGATAAACCAAAGAAAATTGATGCTAAACGTGAATTGAAAAATAAATTGTACGTGAAAGAGTCATCATCATCGACGAATACAGATGAAGATGAAGTTCCTGATTATGGTCGAGTAAGAGCGCGAAAAATTCAGCGCAATTACAGTGTAGCTGAAATTGAAAAGATGTTAAATGATTGAGTTTTGTTAGTTCCTGTGTTACAAGATTAAGAGAATCGTGTTGTTGTCGAATGATTGTTGGAATAAAAAATAAGAAGTTTTAATAAGAGAAAATGAGAGTCTTCAAAGAAGGAAACAGGATAAATATAAAAGATAAAAGCAGGAGAGTTAGTAATAAATAAGCTTATTTTTTCTTATAATATACCTATTTGATACTCACTAATTTCATTAAGTAGGTATTTTCTAAGTAAACTATAGTTCACTCATTATATTAGAGATTAAGTAAAATAAAAAAATGTTTAAAATTAGACGTATTTTTTCAATCTGACACATCCAAAACAATTAATAAGTGTTTTCGAATCTGCGTGACAATAATTGGAAGATCACATGCCAATATTGAGAATTTCTATGCCAGTAATAGGATTTTGATAGCTTTTTTAAATTTGGGTAAAAACTATTGATTATGACTATTTTATTGCATGAAAACAACTGTAGAAACAAAGATTAGAATATTTTCATCGATATCTTTAAACTTTTTGTATGCTAGCGCGTTTCAGTATGATTTTCTGAGCAATTGAATATGAAGATAGGGGAATTGCGATACCACGACTTTGGCAGAGTCCACGAGTTTAGTTTAGCTTTCAAGAAAAAGGTGCAAGCTACGAATAAGAAAATGAATGAATGCAACAAATGAATTATGAAGAGCAGTTTGATGATGTCATGTAAATAAATGTAACAATAATATAATATAAATATAACAATAAACAGATAAAATAATAATATTATTTACATTACTTAACACGAATCATATTAATTAGTTAAGTTAATTCTTAGCATAAAAAATAAAAATCTTTTATGTAATAGTAAAAAGTAAATTCTTATAGCAAAAATTCAAATTCTTATTAAAAAATCTATAACTATAAAAGGCTTTGTCCTGACTGACTGACTGACTGACTGACTGACATATAGACAACGTACAGCCCAAACCGCTAAACGTAGAGACTTGAAATTTGGAGGGTATGTTTTTGGAGAGGTGTAAACGCCCACTAAGAAAGGATTTTCGAAAATCAACCCCGAAGGGGGTTAAATGGGGTGTTAAAGTTTGTATGAAACTTTTTATTCTCTGGTTCGATTGATACAAAACTTGGTATACATATTCTACTATAAAAATAAGAAGATACGGGTGTCACAGTTTTTTCAAAATCAGCTCCCGTTAGTATTAAAAAAAACTAAGTTTTAGTGATAGTACGTTTGTTTCTCCTTAACTTTGTAACGGCTGTACATATTAAAATGAAATTTGGTATAGGGATGGGGATAGATGTGGGGATGGGGGTGGGGGTGGGGATGATACTGGGAACGGAGACGGGACGGAGATCGGCATGTTAATATTAAGATTACAATTGGTATCGGGATGGGGATGGGGATGGGGTGGGGATAGGTGGGGATTTGGTGGGGACAGGTGGGGATGGGATGCGGATGTGGATGAGGCTGGGAACGGGGATGGCCGTGTCCATATTAAGATGAAAGTTGAAATCGGGATGGGGGTGGGGATGGGATGGGGTTCGGGATGGGGATGAGAGAGGGAACGGGGATGTGGACGGGGATGGGCGTGTTTATATTAAAATTACATTTGGTATCGGGATGGGGATGGGGAAGGGGGCGCTTATAGGGATGAGGCTGGGAATGGGGACGGGGATGGGCGTATTTATTGGTCGGCTGAACAGGTGGAGCTGCATTTTTGGATAGGTAGTTATAGCATAAGGTTCGGAAACGGACATAGGCTATTTTTTTGTAGGTCCACGCAGACGACTGTTTGACGGACATAATTATTATATATACTGTACAGCCTAAGCTGCTAAATTAATTTTTAATATTAAATTAACTTACTTTTAAATGCCTAAACTACATTTTGAGTGGTGTAAACTTACACTCAGCTCAAGCTGTGGTAGCTTCAGTGAGATCAAGCTCGACTCACATTCTTGGGGTCGCGGGTTCGAACCCGGGCGAGCCCGTTCCAATTAGTTCTTTGAAACTTACGCATGGATAATACCACTGGCTTTTCGGTGAAGGAAAACATCATGAGGAAACCTTCATATTTCAGGAGAATAAATACGATAGTGTATGTGAATCCGCCAACCTGCACTGGGCCAGCGTAGTGAATATGGCCCAATCAGGGTAGGCCGATATATCATTAGTGTTAAGGGCTGATGCAGAGAAACGCACACTCAGCAACGATTTTGAAAAATTCGCAAGGGGTTCAATGTATCATTAAAATACCATTTTGCCGAAACCATTCATTTAAGGCTGTTAAGTTTTTTGACTTAAGAGATAAGATAAAATAAACATAAACATGTTTCAGAATTTTCAAACAATTTCAAAATTGGAAGGCCACGGGTCAGTTTTTCATTTGAAAAAAATTGTTATATTTATAGATTAGCTAATCGAGTGTTTATGCTTAAGAAGATAAATATTTTAAACACATGTACTTGATCCGGTGCACGCACCAAGCACAGCGCTTTCGAAACGTCCATCCCGCGTCGGCTCAGATACGTTAAAACCCGAGTATGACGCGCTGTACCTCGAGCGCGCCCCACTCCAACCCACACCGAGTCTACCTAAGCGATCAGTGCAGCACTGTATTTTATCGAAGTTTCGTAATTCTTGCGATATTTTGGTAATCTTTTTACGTTCTTTGTTATCATACTTTTTCTGCTTAAGCTTATTTCATTTCATTGACTCTGTTGATACGGTATGCAATAATGATGATGCTGTAAACTATCCAGTTGAGTTTTTAAATTCATTAAGACCAGCGGGGCTACCATATCAGAGGCTTATCCTGAAGAAAGGTACACCCGTCATGCTCCTTCGGAATTTAAGACCACCCAAATTGTGTAATGGAACCAGGTTACAAGTAAAAATGCTGCATCGTAATCTGGTTGAGGCCATCATTTTGACTGGGTGTGCCCATGGCGAAACAGTGTTTGTGCCGCGTATTCCCATGATTCCCAGTGACTTACCTTATGACTCCAAAAGGCTTCAATTTCCTCTTAAAGTTTGTTTTGCCATGACCATCAATAAAGCTCAGGGTCAAACTTTAAAATACGCTGGTATTGATTTAAGGCAGGACTGTTTTTCGCATGGTCAGTTCTATGTGGCTTGCTCGCGAGTTAGCTCCCCTGAAAGCCTGGCTATTTTAGCACCTTCCAACAAAAAAATCAAAAACGTTGTCTACAAAGAAATATTGTAATCTTTCGGGTCAAAGGCCCCGGCAACTATAGCGTCATTAGCAGACATTTTTAGGGTTCCGTAGTACTACGAGGAATTCTTATAAGTTTGTCATGTCCATCTGTCTGTCTGTTTAAAATTCAACAAGACGGCTTTGTTTTGAAGTAAGTATTGCAAACGCGACATGCCAAATTTGGTCATCCTCAAGAAAACTTAAAGACTTGCAAGCGGCTTGGAAAAAATGCAATAATATACGTATTTTAGTGATTCAATTGAGTTGGGCCCCGATTTAACCGAATTCCAGTATTCAACATTACTACGCGGGCAAAGCCGCGGGCAAAAGCTAGTTATTAATACTACTTTAACCAGCGACGGTGATAATGGAATAGACGGGCCCAGCGCTTGCAAATCGTTCAAAATTAACAAGACAACACAATCAAGCATACCTAGCTAAAAGTATGCATATTACATTTACCGGAAAATAGAGATAGCGAATCTAATTACTGCATGACAAAAAGAGAACACATGTACATGTATTAGAAGTTTGTATTGTCGCTATATATGGCTGAAGCGAGTGGAGAGCCAGTGCTCAACATATAGTCTGCAAAATCGGTGCGCTTATTTCCCGTCCATTCATCTTATCATTGTCGCTGACTTTAACATTATATTTTGCTCTCACAAGTGAAAGATCATGATTATATGTATGACTCAATTCAGCAAGTTAAGTTAATAAGTTAAAGTTAATTTTAGTTAACAACAACCGTCAGCCATATCAGAGGCCTTCGGGCGGCACTTTAACTCTGACACTAGGGCTGGCCACTCGGCCTATACGAACTTATTTACTCAAAGCAAATGTATCAGTCATCGTCATCAGCCCAAAGACGTCCACTGCTGAACGAAGGCCTCACCCTTTGACCACCACACTGTGTACCATTTGCATCCACCGGTAACCACCGCTGCTGCTCGTTGTAACACACTTCATTTTAAACTTCATTATATCGATATCACACCCGAGATAAAATTCAATTTGTATACTGTGTGATAATAAGTACACAGTACAGTATATATACAGCACATGGATATGTATAGGGTAGGATTTATACTTGGTGCAAAAAATTAATAAAAGACTGAAGTTCCTCGCAACAGAAGCAATCTGTTATTAGTTTGTTATAAGTTATTCTTTTGTATTGTATTGTAACAGTATCCTTAATGTATAGTATTTCTAGGTAGGTTTTATACTTGGTGCAATAAATAAATGACAAAAATTTAGCATGTGTTCTTTTTATTGTTTCTTATATTTTATACACAACTTTAATAACACACAATATTAAGACGCTGACAATAGCTGATTGAATTTGAGATTTTGCTTTTTTAGCCACGCCCCCTGATATAAACTCGATAAACTAGCGCTTCTTCAGAGTTGCGGATAAAATAGGAAACTTACTTTCACTACCGCAGTGCCACTTCTCCGGGCGGTAAAATAGTGAACTAAAATGTAAAATGATTCACGCGACAAACTCAATAGGCGTGTTGTGACAACTCTCATAGATGCAACTCCCACAGATGGAGCTGTTTTCAAGATAAAAACTTTACTTTGACATACAGGGTTATCAGGAAAGGGTATGGTAAGCCGAAGGGGGTCATTGTACCCGTCAATACGTACCTACAACTTTTTCTATGGGGCCAACCCCGAAATTGCGAAAAAAATATCAGCTGTTCCATACAAAAATTAAATTGGCGCGCGGCAAAATGTACCTATGGATCACCTGTTTTTTTTTTTCGCGATTTCGGGTTTGGCCCCGTAGAAAAAGTTGTAGGTACGTATTGACGGGTACAATGACCCCCTTTCGGCTTACCATACCCTTTCCTGATAACCCTGTATGTATACTTACTTGAAAAATACTTTAATAAAACAAACTTGAATTTTTTTTTAATGTAGATAATACATTTTTCAAAAAAATCTTAAGTTTTACAGTAAAAAAAATCGGTTAAACATTGATTGGCTAAGGTCTTGCCGTGCCACAAGTATGTGTATCACTTTCTCTCGCTTGAACCAATGATCGTGCAAGAAAAAGAACGTTATAATATTTTTGTGATAGTGTGCATCAAATCATTTATTTTACGTGTAGGTACGTCACGGGAAGGCAGAAACGTTTATTGTTCATTGATAACTGAATATAATATAACGTTCGTAGAATTAATACAGTACAGCAACTTACATGAAAATCGTAGGTAAATAAATAAGTAGGTAGGTAAATTAATAAGGAAGTAAGTACCCTTTATTCCTTGGGTATGCAAATAAACAGCGCCCCGCGGTGTTACCCGCGTTAATCCCGGATTAAAAGAGCCTATGTGGTAATCCAAGATCTCAGCTACATATGTACCAAATTTCATCAAAATCGGTGCAGCCGATAAAGCGTGAAAGAGGGACAAACATACACACTTACAAACTTTCGCCTTTATAATATTAGTATGATTAATATTTTGTTATTATTTTCGTATGATCAGGAATTACGTAGTGACTGTGTACCGAGACCGTGCCGGCACTGAGACGAGAGACTGACGAGATGTTTTTTTTATAATCCGTGGTAGCTTCGTGGGAGAACGGTGATTTCACATTCGCAAGGTCGTAGGTTCAAACTTCTAACCCGTATAAATGGGTTCTTTGGAACTTACGTTCATCATACCACTGGCTTTTCAGTGAAGGAAAACATCGTGAGAAAACCTGCACATGTTCGGAAAAGAAAAAAAATTTGATGGCAAATGTGAATTCCCGAAACCATCATGCCCCGGGCCAGCGTGGTGAAATGTGGCCCAAGCGTCTTACGAGGGTAGGCCTGTATCCCTGCAGTGGGAAGTTGAAAAAAGACTGAAATGATTATGTACGATAAATTTAATATTTTAGTGTATATGAGCAAATTTTTAACTTAAAACACAAAATTGACTTGAATGACAATATCTTGTGGCCAATATGCATTCTCTGCCTGCGGCAACAAAGACATGAAGTTTGATCTACATATTATATACTATTCATATTGACATTATTAAGAAACATGAAACGTAGTTGCTGTGTCTCTTGTCTACAGATCTGTATTGCTGAGATATCTGGAGCATGTGGGTTGGTCTATGGAATTCAGGGTAATAGTCTCTTGTGCTATATTTTTATCTCTTAAAGGAAGGTTTTTTGTATATCTCGGGTCTACTATTTCTGGCAGCAAGTAAGTCATGTAAAATGCCCTCAATTTATTTTCCATTTTTTCTTTCCAAAAGCAATCATTCTTTGGTATCATTTCCGTCTTCAAACTTCTATTCTCGCCAGCCCACACAGCAAATAAACATTGTTTGCGCTTGGTGATGTGCAGCTGACCCTGTATTTGGTAATACCAATTATGGTTTGTTTATTTTTAAAGCCCCTTCTTTATCTTTCATCCAGAAATTCACCTTTTTTTGATTAATAGCCTCATCAAGACCTAGTTTGTGAGCGGTGATGGGGTATTTTATTTCGACGATAGTGTCTTTGCCACAAACACCATCCGGCGTTGCACCTAAAAACGGCAATTCTGCGTCTATGAATAGCCCACAAGGTTCAATATTAACACTTTCTTGTTGGGAAAGTTGTTGCAAAGCCCTCTTTTCATTATTTAGGCCATGCTTAATTGATGAAACGTGGTCAATATTTTTTTTGTAAAGGATCTGTTTAACAAGGTTTGCACTTCGTGTGGCAGGTTTCTTTTCTATAACTGGTCCAAAATTGGAGGCGGTCAATAGCGATCTCCGAAGTTCCATCCACTCACTACTGTCTCGTTGGAGGATAGTTTTCTTTTCAATGTTAATAATTTCTTCTTCAGTCTTCTTCAATGAAGACACAAAATTGTCCTTCATTTTTTCCAGTAAGTCATTTGACATGTCCGGCCTGACACATTCGTCTCCATAATTCTCATCCCGCTTGTTGAAAACTAAACGTCTTTTGCCCTTAACATATTTTATGTTCAATACTTTTTTCTTTATTCTCCTATCTTCAAGCATTTTAAGTTTCCCTTGTGGACTTCTCTCTGAAACTTTTTTATACAATCTTGATAATGACTTGTTTGTGTTGTACGCTACCGTTGCAGCAGCACATCTTGTTCCGTAAGATTGTTTCAAAGAAAAGTTAATTCTTTTGCCCCCTACGTATTTTGCTACTATGCTGTGGTAGCGTTCGACTATATTGCTGTCTACGTCATGTATGAGGCTTCGGGCATGAGCTGCGATATTTTGCACCAAAAGACATATGCGCTGCCAAAGCGAAGTTGAAAAGAAATCTTTTACAGAGTCCTCTTGTTGGCCTTGTTTGGTGCAAAAATATGTTTTACATTGACTGTGGTTACCAAAAGCATGATGATGGGTTAACACAATGTCATCAAACAGACGTTGGACGTCTGGACATTCACGAGTCTTATTTTTTATAATTGCTTTCTTTATTGCTGACCTGATAGTCAATATTCTTTTTTTGTCAAGCAATTTTCTTTGCTGGATGGGGTACTTAGTGTCACTTTGTAATTTTTGCAGCTTATTGCAGAAGTTTCTCAATAAGTGGTTTCGGCACTCTATTTTTTCTACAGTGATATTTTCGGTTTGATAGGGGCGTGCTTGTAAGATTTTGGTATATGTGCTTGAGTCACCGTCGGATATCAATCGCCCATAAATCAAATTGTGAGCCTCCGTGGATTTTTTGAAACCTTCCACAATTATTTCACTTTCCATGCCTGTTGATGGTCCAGAATAATTTCTGAAACATGTGTGTTCTTTAGCAGGTATATTTTTTTTCTCTGCCCGATCACAGCTAAAACAGTATTTATTCTTAACCCCATAATAAAGAACTTCTCCAGTTCGTCTTCCAATAATTGTTCCAGCTCCGGATAAAGCGGAATAGTTTGTTTTATAGGACCTTTTTGAGTAGCATCCATCTACGACCACATCTATGATAGGGATACCATTCTTACTTATTCGGCCTTCCGATATGGCTATCTTACGTTCTCTGTCAGCAGCTCGATCCATTGATTCTTGAGCAACTTCTTCCCAACTTTTGGATAGACTATTGTGTATTTTTTTATATTTTTTATTGGATATAATGGGCAAGTTCAGAGCTGATGAAATTTCTTGCAGGTGAGAGTGCCCACTACCTATTGACAAAATCCCGGCCACAGCACATTGGTTTACTGGCAAATAATTTTCATCTGTGGAGTCACTGTTGATGTGAAATTTAAGATTGCACATCTTGCAAACAAAAGTAAATTTTGACGACAAACCATCTATCTTCTCTCCTGTCAAATCTATGTGGCTTAAATTACAATTTAAAGAACCGTGGTTGGATATTTTTTGTAGATTACTGTAAAAATGTGATAAACTTATGATTCGTCGTCCAATATGAAGTTCTTGTTCAATAGCATGAGTCTTAGAAACCTGAAAAAAAAGAACAGTTTTATTAAATGTATAAAATTTTGATGTGAATTTTATTTTATTCTAGTGTTATTTTATTTACATAAAAGTAAAAGTACCTCAAGTTCCGGAAGCTCATCTAAAACTTTTTCAACTGTTTCAGGCAAACTTTGTTCTTCATTAGTATCATTGATTTTTTGTCCATGTTCAACCCTACAATAAATTATCATATGTGATTAAGCTTTTTTAGATAGTTCACGAGTAGAAGTATTTTTGCTTGTCATCTTTTTAATATATTAATTAAAACACAAAATATTTAATTTCGCTAACAATACTTACTCAGAAGAAAAAATTGTATCAGGTGTATATATTTTTTGGGGTACTCTCTCAACCGGCATATTTTGTAATCTGCAAAAATATGGAGAAAATGACATATATGAAAACATGAAACATAACACATTAAACAAGGTATTTTATACATAAGTAAAACCAAACGACAATAATCGCTTTAGTTTTGTTTTGAGAAAACTTTATGAGAAAAATACTAAATTGTTTTAATTTACTTCCATTAGAAAAGCAATTTAAAATGACCGGCCACTATACAAGCATTGATAAAATAACACACTATAATCTAGTAAAACATGCGTCTGAGGACTCAAACACTTACTCGTGAAATGTAATCTCAGGCGATTCTTCTTCTTTTTCCGTACTGGTCATCAATCGTTTTCTTTTGCTGTAAAGAAAATATACAAATTAAAAATATGAATAATGCACCATAATTTGTTTGATGACAAAAACTTAAATACTTTTCTTTTAGGCAAAAATGCTACGGGCGCTCAATCAGTACTAGTACATGTTCACCTCAAGTGTAAACTTGGCCTTGAAGCGGTGCGGCGCAGCGCGCGCTCACAAAGATAACACAAAGTGCTCGTTCACGTTGGAACGCGCGGGCGCGGGCGCGGGTACGTGGCGAACTCATGTTCACATTGTCCGCCAGGCGTTTGCGCGAGTAAGACGTGTTGTCAGAGGTTGAAAACATGGACGACGATCTTTTATTTCTAACCGAAAATTCATACCTAAAGTAGGAGATGGGGATCAAAATTAGAATTGGTGTGCACGAAATTAATAAAGAAAGAGAACGATATAGCGAATTTCATACATTATATAGTAATTTGAGAGAACATCCTACAAGATTTTTTGGATATACCAGGATGACTGTCAACTGTTTTGATTACATACTGGATTCAATAAGGAGTGAGATTTCAAGACAAGACACAAATTTTCATAAAAGTATAAAGCCCGAAGAAAGACTATTTGTAACTATAAGGTGAGTTTATAAAATAAAGAATTTTCGTAGTAAATTTTAATTTTAATCACAATGTTGAATTATATTCGTAAGTATTGTAACCATGATAAGCCTGAGTCCTGACACCATTCATTTCGTTCATAATAACTTCTGTAATTTGGTTTCTAGTACGCAGTTTTTGCATAGGAGTTAATTCTTTCATGTACGGCAACAAACTTTTGAAAAATAACAGATCTTCGCAATCTTTTTCTTGGCTTTCACTGCTCTGCGACAGTTTAATTTGTAATAATTCCAACTTTTTCTTCTCCAATTCCATAAATTCTTGTCTTAGATCCTGTGCACATTTACGTTTGGTGCTCGTATATTGTGTACTTGTAGATGAACCAGCTATTGACTGGGGATTTGGGGACCGTGCATTATCATTACTGTTTCCATCAGTAGTTTCGTCCAAATTGCCTTCATTTAATTCTGGGGTAACGTCATCTTTTACGAACAGCATCATTTGAAAATATGGCCACATTGAAGTGTTTTGATCAGTACCAGCATCACCAGAATGAGAAACCGGAATTTTCTTTAACTCTTTCATAAACTGGTCCCGGATGTTCTTCCATTTTTTCCTTAAAGCCTTTTCTGTAAAAAAGTAATATTGTTTAGTGTAGATGCCGTATCTAATTGTAGTATATAAGTAATTAGTAACTAGTGTAAATATATAATTATAATATGTTTCAGATATCTCTCCACTGGGTTGGCATTCCGATCTTTGGCTTATAGCTTTCGTATGGGTGTTAGTACAGTGTTTGAGATTGTTTATAGTACCTGTGAAGCTATTTGGAAAAAAAACTTGAATGCCCATATGCCACAGCCATCTGAAGACCAGCTGAAGAATATTTCTTTAGATTTTGAGGAGATGTGGAACTTTCCTAACTGCATTGGTAGTTTGGACGGTAAACATTGTAGAATCAAACGACCTAGAAGATCAGGATCGGCATACTATAACTACAGGCATTATTTCTCTATTGTTTTGCAAGCTGTGGCTGATGCGAAGAAAAGATTTTTAACTATTGAAGTGGGAGGAAGGGGAAAGCAAAGCGACGGCGGTACATTCAACGCCTCGTCTCTGAACTGGTTACTCCAAAGAGGTGCATTTAATATTCCAGGACCAAGAACATTACCCAATTCTAATATTACAGCTCCATATGTTATAGTAGCCGATGAAGCTTATCCTCTTAAAGAGTATCTAATGCGTCCATATCCACAAAAAATTTTGAATCAAGAGAGAGAAAATTTTAATAACAGATTGTCAAGAGCGAGAAAAACCGTGGAGTGTGCATTTGGAATTTTATGCAATAAATGGCGAGTTTTCTTAAAGCCTATTGAAACTGATGTTAAACATGCACGCTTAATTATAAAAACCGCTTGCTTATTGCATAATATTGTAATTGATATAGATGGTTACGATTACGATAGTGAATTAACAACTCAAACTCTGCACCAAAGGCGACAAACTGGAAGAAACAACAATCCATCAAATCGAGCTAAACAAGTTCGGAATCTTTTCACGAAATATTTTTGGGAGAACAATCGTTTAATATATACGTAGTCGTTACTGTAATTTTGTATTTTTTGTAGTGTGTCATAATATTCCTAAATAAAAAGTTTAAAATTACAACCTACTTATAGGTTATGTGACAATTTTCATTTACTCACCCTCCATTTCTGGAAATAATTCGGCAATTTCCTTCCATAACTTATTAAGAACGTTTCTGTTCATATGATGCGTGTGTTTACTTTGCCAAATCGGAGTTCTAGCCTGGACAGCACTAATAAACTCTTCTGTATCGAACGACATGATAAAACGTGCTTTCGTTTCTAGCGACAAGTTCAAACTGGTTGAACTTACCTGGCGTCGCGAGTTAATCGCGCGCTCCGCCGCTAGTTCGACGTGAACACACACAAACTTCTCATACGTTTGATATAGCCGCGAGCGCGCCGCGCGCGCTAGTCGCTAGTTGGCCCGCTACTTTCGCCGCACCTGCGTTTTGTACGTGAACACTTGCATAGTATGCTGTATGTTTGATATTTCGTGACCGCGCCCGCGCCCGCGAGTTAACGTGGACGAGCACAAAGGCGCTGACGTGGCCATGTTTCGCCTTTCGGCGCCGCGCGCCGTCCCGTTCCGTTCCTGTTCTCTCCCGCCAAAGAGGTTAGGGTATTTGTATGAGCAGGATAGATGGTTCGGTGTAAATAAAATAAAAAATGGTTCGGTGTGCGAGCAGTCAACTACTATGAGATTGATTAACGAAATTCTTAGTAAATTAGGATTGTCCTATTTTGAACATGAAAAATATATTGTTTACTTTTGTATGGAAACAAAACTATGCTCTTTTCCCGTTGAAACTTTTAGGACACATTCTTTATAACGGATACTTTTAGGTATTTTCGGCTTACCATACCCTTTCCTGATAACCCTGTATTTATAAAACATATTAAATCTAGTTAAATCAAAGACTACTCAAAATAGAACCGTACAGATGGCATACTAAGGTATAGGTAACCTGCGGGGTAAGCCTAAGTATGCAACAATTTGTAAATTTCATTGATTGAGCGAGTTAAATCTCAGAGTCTAAGGGGAACAAACACCGATTTTTTAATGAACAACTTAAGATTTTTTTTCATAAATTTATTACATAAAATAAAATAGGAAAAGTTTATTTGATTTAAGTTTAGTATTTGCCAGTAATGTAGGTACTTGAGTTATTAGTACCTATTTTCATATTTCATACTGTACCTATATTGACAAATAAAATCTACTAAGTACCTACCTATTCCTAATATTTTTAATTGTTTATACTTAATTATACAAAAAAATATTACACAATAAAAATATCCACGAATCCAATCAATCAATACAAAAAAGATAGGTAACACTTCTGCAGTGCGTTTAGTCTATGCGTTGGTACCTTTCCTCGCCGGACTCTCGCGTCATCGAGACGCGACACACTTTCTGTTTGGCGTGTCAACTCTCGTTATTGCAACTCAATGAATATGCCCATGTCATTTTGTCTAAACCCGAACACTACTTACCAAACCTCCAATGATTCATCTGGTTCTAAATTACTCAGCGTACGTTTTCTTTTGCTATAAAATAAAAAAGTGTTATTATAGTTATAGAAAATAATTAGCCAAAACCAAATGTAATATAATAAAGCAAAAAGAAAATTGGCGGCGAGATTCGAAATCGCGGCGCTTTGACATTATCGAATGTAAATCTGTGAGCCAGACCACTAGGCCACGATTACTACGTAATGATGGTCGAATTTCTGGTATCTTTCCGCAAATCAAAATAGATATTTGCTGCGTTTTCTCAGTATTATCATGTATTATGTACCAACACAGTAGTTAAAAATAAATGAAATTATAATTTGCTTAGTACTTACTTCACAAGTTCCATCATTTGTTTTTGTTTTTTACGAAAAAACATCTTTGAGTGTTTTTTTCTATTGTCTTTGTTCCCCATATTTACACAAAATTAATAAACTCTATTTGTCCTAATGTTTTATATTTACAAAACTTACACTAACACTTTTAACTTACACTAACACACAGTTTTTTTTCAAATAAGCAAAGAGTTAGGTATAACACAGATTTGCACAAAATTAAAACACAAAAATTAGAAAGCGGCTGCGGCAAGCGTGGCGGTGCGCATCAAAGCTACACACGTCCGTCTAGCAACACGCCTGGGCGGTCTCTGTCTAACATCGTAGATATGAGGAAGAAAGTTAGTAGTGCGGGAAATGGCGTTTCAGTTCAATCGTATTTTTAATAGAATATATTAAATTATAAAATAAAGAGAAGTATTATGAAAAAAATAAGGATACTGTTGGAATTGTTGAAACATAATTTATTACTATAATTTGTTTCAATGGGGTGTCGTCATATCGAGTAACACTTAAAATTGCATTTGAAATTGTTGTTTAGGAGGTCACTTCACGATTTTTTTGTATCGAGAAAATTTGCCGCAAACGTGTTTTCAATGCTACTGTTGGAAAGGATTTATGATCAAAATTAAGGAATTTTTTTTCAATCTTGTATATCTTATACATCATGAGAAAATTGCTTCCAAGTTAGGTTAATTTGGGTGTTTTCAGCGTCTTAAATACTGTTTTAGTAGGAAAAATAAAGACTGTGCGACTATAACATACCTAGTTATAATAATCATCAGTATGTACACACCATATATGTATGTATTAACCATTGTTCATAATAAATGCATTGTTAAAAAAAGTTTTTCCATCACTATTATTTCTTGACTAATGCCAGGAAGACTTGTGAAGGCATGCAGTTGAAGGTATCTAGCTAGGCAGTTCAGTCAGATGCACGGTGACATGGTGGAACCTGAAATGTATTTAACACACAGATAATAAATTAATGTAGGTAGTAGTGTTGTAGAGGTAGGACTCTACTGCAGAATCCGCCTGGGGAAGTACCACACCTTTGCCAGTTATTCAACCGCCAAGCAGTAATGTGCAAGCATTACTGTGTTCCGGTTTCAAGGGCAATGTTACAAGAGAAATTACTGGAGAGATTTAACATCTAATATCTCAGGTTGACAAGTGCGGCGCAGGATTGTGTTCGCAAGTTCGTAATTCTGGCCCTGCTACTGTTATGGGCTGGCGTGACGCTTACCACTAGGCGAACGTCTTGCTCGTCTCGTCACTGGTTTGATTGTAAAAGTAGCTAGTTTGTATTACAGTTATGGTTAATAATTATAAATTTTATATTAATTCTGTTTATTTATACTTACCTGTAACTTTTTTGGCAAACTAATATTTTAGGCTTTTACCGGGGCATTTCCCTGTGAAAATAAACATGTGAGCTCAATTTCACCTTGCATAAATATGTTTCAAATTAAGTGTGGTTACTGTCTTTATCCATACCACCACTTAAAATTAACATCAGGTAAGTGTGCGATCAAATGGGCCAGTCAATCAATCATTGAAAGAAAATTAGAACAGTTTTTCAATTTACTTTTTTAATAATAGAAAACTACACACCTGTAAGCCGATAGGCATTGCCAGCGGGTTTTGACCACACAAATGCATCTCTCCACCACATTAAAGAGTGCACACACGCATTGAAGTGTAGTGGACTTCAGGAGAGTTTGGCTCTATGTTGAGGAATGGGTGTCGTGACGACCGATGGGTGTCATCACGAAAGTTCCCAATTTAACTTAACCTGGCAACACCAACGGCTAAAGTAAGGTAAAGTAAATTGTCTATGTTCAAGTATCTTATGAGTCTGTTTTCATGCAAAGCATCAACCTAAAGTTTAAATATCTCGTGTTGTGTATAACAGTTGTGAAAGTTAACAAGTGAATCATTTCCAATACGGGACAGCCAATCATCCTAGATAATCGACAGCTAAGTATCTGACCGTCGAGTAACCTATTTCTGTAATTACCTACTTATCGTAACGTAAATTGAACGCAGGAGCACAAAGTAACAATGAAATGGCGGGTGGGGTGATGTACTTACCCACGGAAACCTGTAGAGAAGCTCACGTGAGTGATGGTCGTAGTAGAGAAGACCAAAGGAAGCGTTGGGGTCACTCTCCTACGATGGGAGTTTACAGAAGGTGACCCCACATGAAAATGGTGCTCCTGTTAGGTGATGGTTACGGCTGACTACCTTATCAGTGGGGAACCATCACGAGTTCAAGGGACCGAGCTCTTGTAAAGTGCATAACCAAAGAAACATCACTGGCGCGATGATACTTAGCATTCACTTATAGTGTCTTTTAATTACAGGTGGTAACGCTGAGACATCACACGGGAGCGGTACTCTAAGAGGCGACTACCGAAGCCAGGTAGAATAAAGAAAGAGAAACCAGGACGTTACAGAGGAAAGAAGGCTAATTAATTGTATCAGGAATGAGGAAACCTAGGAATCATCAGAATTCTATCGTGGGGGTTATTTCAGTAGCGAAGCACATTAATAAAATACTATAAGTCAATTTCTATGATATGTAATTATAACTATGAATAAATCTAAATACACATAAATATGATTTACAAATTAAACCCTCCGCGACATGGTGGAGATGCTGGGATACGATTAATTAGCCAAAATTAACAAAATTACCTATATTGTTAAAATAAATGTAACTGTCCTGGTGAACTTGAAAAATATACCTAGTGGCGCCATCTTTGGCGAACTAAAGAAGTACCTCTCCGTGGATGTCTTAGGGTCGAAATTTGAATGATAAATTTCCGATCTTGAACTAGTCGAAACTTGAACGCAACGAAAACAGACTTGTCGATGTAAAGAGCATGCTTTATTTGTTGGGTTGGCACTAACGGAAACGCGAACAGAAAAGTGTTCCGAATTAAGGTAAAAGACTTTCTTAATGAGTGTCTTCATACGAAAAATTGTTTCGAGAAATCTTATTACAAAAATTTTTAGGTGTTCATACCTTCAGAATACTGTTTCTATATTAATTAATAAACTCTATTAACTAAAATATATCTTCACGTGTAAGTGTTCGTTATTTTAAGCATATTTATAAAATCTTTATAAGTAAGGACGGATGTGAATAGTTCCAATTGTAAACATTTGAGATGAATAGGAACGCATGAATACCAACATGATAAACGCGGACGCTACCGGACGGACATTACATTAGAAGGAAATGTTTTAACGTTCGACGTTTTGAAAACTCTTTTCTTAGCTTGTTTGTGTGTTTTAACTTGTATTTAAGTATCGAAAATTGTGAGATAAACCTTTACACTCACTGTAAAAGTTAAGGAGTGAAAATCTTATGGGAGACAACAGACATATTTCCAGCTTGGAATTATATTTGAAAGGTAACAAACTCACATACGTTTTATGACTAACGTTGAAATATCCAACAGTAATTCGACTGTAGTCTCACGCAAAGTGCTTGGCGTCGCTTACTCTCACATTACAAACGACATTGAGATTGGTATATACCTACAGTGATAATCAATCACGCGCTGTTAGGCGTTACCACAGAGTAATAGAAGCAGAGACGCGATCAAAGGATTTTTCTATAGAAGGACGCGTGATCGTGCGGAGAGGTGTAGGGCTCGCGGGAGGGGCGCTAGAGTCCGCACATGGAGCTACCATCTAGCGGAATTCAGAATAAGTTTTTGAGTCGTGCTTTATCGAAAAAAGTGGAGAACTCTTATAAACACCAGGTTTCTTACTCTCTCGTCAGATGTCGCTTTCGTAAATTCTAAAGACAAAGGTTTTAACTAGAACCACTAGTTTAAAAGCCGGAATAAACCAAAAACACATTATATACAAATAATAAATTTAAGCAAGAATAGTTCATGTAATTTAAAAAGTGCTCTGAAACGTATTTTTTTATGGTTAACGTTAAATAAAGTGGCGCCATCTCTAGAACTAGTTAAAAACACCAAGAAACATTACATATTTTCTAAAACGAACCTTAGAAAATACAAATAAAATTACTTACGAATGAAATGAGACGCCATTCATGTCATCAGAATGTTTGCCGCGATAGTTTTTACATGAAGAAACACAGCAACTCATTTTATATTCACTTTTACTAAGTAAAAACACTAAAAGTCGTACGTGTGTTTTGTAAGCCCGAATGACTGTTACGCGAGGCGAACGCTAGCAGACTGACCAAATAAGTGTGACGTCACACAATCCGTCTACAAAATCCACAGGTACGGCCCCAAGTTCCTCATCACAACTCCCTATCCTCCATGGGCGTTACACACGCCTCATATTTGCACTAGTGTGTTAAATCTATGTAGCCTGCGGAATTAAAGGGGTATATAAATAACATTTCTAAAATATTAAGTACACATCCAGATTACCCGCGCTCACCTCTATTCTTATGTGGAGTGCATTATTTATGCTGTGCGCACGCGGCATGTTATATTAAATCATCGGGTATTGACATGAGATATTGGTATCAATTCCAGGTCTTCGAAATGGAGAAACTAATGCTGCAAAGATTGAGCATCATTACTAACCAAATAGAGCAAGCCACCGCACAGGCAGTTGCTCACAGCAAGGATCTGAGCAATATGGAGGAGGCGGAGATTACTGCAAAAAAGTTGGAAACTGGTATCAATCGCTTCAACTCAGAATTGCTTAATTATTTTCGTCTAAGCACGGAACCATCAGCCGATGAAATATCTTCATTCAGCGAGATCCAACTGAATGGAGAAGAGACACTGTCGGAATTAAATGTAAGACTGGAGAAAAGGAGGGAGCAAAGACAGGAAGCTACTCTTAGTGAGGCAAATGCGAGTAATGTAACTATGCAATCAAGCAAATTACCAAAACTGAACCTCACTCAATATGATGGGAATATACTCGAGTGGCACCAGTTTTGGGATCAATTTCAGTCCAACATCGGCTGCAGGAACTTGTCAGATGTGGACAAGCTTCTATATTTAAAATCGTCTCTGATGGGGAACGCTAAGGTTGCCATAGAAGGCTTAGAAGTCACCAACAAAAATTACTTGATAGCCGTGAATACCCTAAAGGAAAGGTTCGGTAAGGAAAGCCAAATCATTGACGCCCATTATTCTGCTCTGTACCGTATTAGGAGTGCAGAAAAAACCTCCGAGGATGCTAGAAGGACTCTCAATGAAGTGGAGAGGCATCTCAGAGTGCTGAATTCCCTAGGGGAAGATATCAACCACAACCATTTACGTTTTCTTATTATGGAGAAATTTCCAGAGGATATTGTCTATGAAATGAAAATGATGATTAAGACAGAATCTATCGAAGATATGCGAAAATCTCTAGAAACAATAATATCAGCAAGAGAAGATGCTAGTCGGATCGTCCAAGACAATGGCAAGACATACACGACTGAAAACCTCCATATTAAAGACGCACAAAATAAGACTGTTAATAAACCAAAGACCAACCAGACCTTCAATTATCAAAAGCCGGGTTCCAGGGAATTAAGACCATATCACAATAAAAGGAATGCGTACCCAGAAGAACGATCAAATTCTGAAAACCAGGGGAAGAGACCTCATGGAAAGCCTTGGCATAGTAGTGATGATCGTGGGCCAGAGAAGAAGAGACAGAAACGGAATTGTGTATTTTGTGACGGAGAACACTTTAACGATATGTGCAAAGTAGTGAAAACCCTTAAAGAGAGAAGGAACAAATTACAGGGACGTTGCTTCGGCTGCTTCTCTGGACGTCACATGATCAAGGAATGTAAAGTCAGACTATACTGTGTACATTGTCGACAGGAAGGGAAGCATAATAGAGCACTATGTCCAAAAAACTTGACAAAAGTAGAATCTACACAGTCATTTCAGATAAATGCAAAAAACTCAACGGTGCTGCAAACTGCTGTAGTAAAAGGAAAGGGCGAAAGAAACTCCAATGACAGTAAATGCCGGGTATTACTGGATTCTGGCAGCCAACGCACATACGTAACGCAAGAGTTAGCGAAAAGATTAAATCTTCCTGTGGAGGAAACCTGCAGGCTGTCTGTATTTACATTTGCTTCTAGTAAACCTCAAGAATTTGATAGCGAAATTGTCAAACTTCAACTCCAGACTCGCACGAATGAGAGTGTCACACTATTTGCTAACGTTGTTCCCACCATATCAGAGGGAATTGCATATCCTGCGGACACTCTTAATCAATGGAAGGACAGAGCGATCTTAGCTGATGATGGTTCGCTTTCATCAAGAATCGACATACTCATCGGGAACGACTATTACTTCTCATTAATATCAACTGGAAAAGTAAGATTACATGACAATTTGTTTCTTGTAGAATCCAAACTAGGATGGATACTCTCAGGGAAACTTCCAAATACGAAGCCATCAGATAATTTATCAGCAATCACATACTTCCAATCTGCCGAAAGCAAGCTGATTCAACCCGATCTACCATTAAACAATGGAAACATTAAATGCCTATGGGAATTAGAATCTATAGGGATATGTGACTCTCCGAAAGCCAGCAGAGATGAAGATGCAATAAAGCACTTCAATGATACCACAGAACTAATTAATAATAGATACACTGTCAGCTGGCCCTGGGAGGAATACCCATCAGATTTGCCAAATAACTTTGGCCTAGCATTCGGACGTTTGGTAAATATGGTAAAACGATTAAACACAGAATCATTACAGTCATATAATGCCACACTACAAGAGCAATTAGAACTTTGTATAATAGAGGTTATACCACATGACGAAGAAAAGTTATATACCAACAACCATCCGATACACTACTTACCACATCATGGAGTGTATAGTCCTGGAAAGCCAACAAGAATTGTTTACGACGCCTCAGCAAAAATCAAAGGTAATAAGAGCTTGAATGAATGCCTACACTGCGGTCCAATCATGCTAGAAAATTTGACAGGAATTTTTTTGAGATTCAGAACTCACCGTATAGGCATAACAGCTGATGTGGAAAAGGCCTTCTTACAACTTGGTTTGCATGACAAGGACAAAGATGTGACTCGGTTCTTGTGGTTAAAGGATATTAACAAACCAGCGTCACAAGACAATCTCTTACATTTGAGATTTTGCAGAGTGCCGTTTGGGATAATTTCAAGTCCATTCTTACTTAATGCTACAATTAAATATCACCTGTCACACCACAGTGAAGAATCACTGAAACAAGTTGCAAATGACATCTACGTGGACAATCTTGTCACCGCAACAAAAACAAATGAAGAAGCAATAGCCTTATATGACACATGCAAGAGAACATTTCAAGACATTTCCATGAATATAAGAGCATGGAGCTCTAGCTCGAGAGAAGTCATGAACCATATTCCGAAGGAGGATGCCTGCAATGACAGTGAAGTAAAGGTCTTAGGACTAAATTGGGATGTGCAGAATGACACAATTCAATTAAGATGCAAAACGATTGCAAAAGCTAACACTAAACGGGAAGTTTTAAAAGTTATAGCATCTATTTATGATCCTTGCGGATACGCTGTCGCACATATACTTCCAGCGAAAATCTTCCTGCAGGAATTATGGAAAAGAAAAGAGCTAAAATGGGATACTTGCTTACCTTCTGATTTAACAACCAAGTGGACTGAGATTGCAGAAGAACTTGAAAGTATTCAAAACATTATTATACCAAGATGTTACTTTAGAAACAATGACTATAGCAACATCCAGCTGCATTGCTTTGTGGATGCATCAATGCTAGCATACTCGGCAGTAGTTTATATAACAAACAGGAAGGAAGTAGCCTTTGTCATAGGCAAATCACGCTTAGTGCCAATCAAGGACCAGGAGGGGCTGAAAATCCCTCGCCTAGAGCTTTTAGGGGCACTAATAGGAAGTCGACTTGTTAAGTATGTCACTGAATCTCTTCATATTGAGTTTACACAACAAATTCTATGGACCGACAGTCAAATTGTCATAGATTGGTACAATTCTAGCAAACTATTGACACCTTTCGTCACACGAAGAATTGAAGAAATAAAGAAAAACACACATCTGACAATAAGGAAAGTACCTACTAAATTGAATTCAGCAGACGTGGCAACAAGGCCGAATCGTACAACAGAGGACAAACAAAAATGGTTGTTAGGTCCAGATTTTCTGTCAAAAGACCCAAAATCATGGCCTTTGAGCCACAGGAGCTATAAATCCCTTTTGTGTGGGGAGGGTCTGACGAATGAATTTGGATCAGGAAATAATCAGGGTAGAGATACTATACAACAAAAAATCTCACCACAACCTATGAGACCACTCGGACAAGACAATGTAATAAGGAACGAGTTAGAAAACATCAAGGAAATTCAGAAGGATTTTTTTCCTGCAGAGACTAAGGGACAAGAAACAGATCTAAGCCGCAATTTAGGTTTATTTTTCGATGAAGACGGACTGATACGCTGTAAAGGAAGAATGAAAAATGCCGACTGGCCTTTTGATAAAAAGTACCCAATATTAATACCAAAGAATTGTGACTTTACAGATAAGATTATAATAGCAACACACGAAGATAACTACCACGTAGGCGTGAACCACACATTAAGCCTGGTACGCCAAAGGTTTTGGATTCCGCAAGGGAGAAGTTATGTACAAAGAATCCTGAGAAAATGTATGAGATGCATTAAGCAGGAAGGCGGACCATTTAAATTACCACCGACACCGGCGCTCCCACAAGAGAGAGTGAATTACAGTACACCATATTCCTTTACAGGCATAGATTATTTTGGGCCGTTATACATACAAGCTGGTACGAAGGAGGAAAAGAGATGGGTATGCCTATATACATGCCTTGCAGTTCGCGCGATAAGCCTGGAGACAGTTAAAGATCTCACAGCTCAAGAGTGTATTCTCGCGTTGAGAAGGTTTATCGCCTCCAGAGGTGTTCCAGCAGTTATAGTATCAGATAACGCATTACAATTCAAATTAAGCGCAGAAGTGCTAGCAGACAATTATTGCATCAAGAATAAAATAACATGGAAATTCATACCACAGTTGTCACCATGGCATGGAGGATTTTACGAGAGATTAGTGGGGATTGTCAAAAATTGTCTGAGAAGAACCCTTACAAAACAACTGCTCAGTGAGAGTCACCTGGTCACCATCATGAAAGAAATTGAAGCAGTGGTCAACACGCGTCCATTGACATGTGTTGGCTCAGATGTAGAAGGAGTGTTAAGACCAGCAGACTTCTTGACTCTTGGCAAGTGCATTACGACAGAACCATCAGATCTATTAGCAAACCAAGAATGTTCCATCACCAAACAAGACCTCATTGAAAGCTGGAAACGAGGCCAAGTAACACTCAACCAATTCAAGGATATGTTTGCAAACCAGTACTTACCCAGTTTGCGTGAAAGATTCCAGCATTCACACAAACAGAATAGAGTGACAAGCTTGAAAGAACCTAAAATCGGAGATATTGTCCAAATAAAAGGAGAATCGAAAAATCGGGAGAACTGGAGAGTTGGGAAAATTACTTCTCTTCCGGTTGGAGCCGATGGTCTTTGCAGAGTTGCAAAGGTAAAAGTTGAAAATACAGAATATACTCGTTCTGTGGGTCATCTTTATCCCTTGGAGATAGAAGATGACATGCCTGCGATGAAACTAAAACGACACAGAGAGCATAATCAAATACTTCCCCGAATGCCACCGATTCAAGCAAGAATTACTCAACAACCTCCAACAGAACTTACAACTGCGGCAGATACTGACGCTCAGACAGACATCGACATGATATCTCCGGAAGTGGAGGCATTTACCAAAGAAGATATGACACCTCCGGCAGTGGAGACAAATCCTGAAGAATACATACCTCAAGTAGTGGGGACATATCCAGAAGGAGAAACATCTCGGAGTAATACTCCAGGTACACCTGAAGACAGTCAGGATGAGGAGCACAATAAGAAAAGGGGATCCAGAGTTGCGTCGCAAAGAGCCCGAGAGAAGATCAGGGAGTGGACGCGGCAACTGACGACCCTATTTTAACTTTCGTCGTCGGGAGTGTCGTGACGACCGATGGGTGTCATCACGAAAGTTCCCAATTTAACTTAACCTGGCAACACCAACGGCTAAAGTAAGGTAAAGTAAATTGTCTATGTTCAAGTATCTTATGAGTCTGTTTTCATGCAAAGCATCAACCTAAAGTGTAAATATCTCGTGTTGTGTATAACAGTTGTGAAAGTTAACAAGTGAATCATTTCCAATACGGGACAGCCAATCATCCTAGATAATCGACAGCTAAGTATCTGACCGTCGAGTAACCTATTTCTGTAATTACCTACTTATCGTAACGTAAATTGAACGCAGGAGCACAAAGTAACAATGAAATGGCGGGTGGGGTGATGTACTTACCCACGGAAACCTGTAGAGAAGCTCACGTGAGTGATGGTCGTAGTAGAGAAGACCAAAGGAAGCGTTGGGGTCACTCTCCTACGATGGGAGTTTACAGAAGGTGACCCCACATGAAAATGGTGCTCCTGTTAGGTGATGGTTACGGCTGACTACCTTATCAGTGGGGAACCATCACGAGTTCAAGGGACCGAGCTCTTGTAAAGTGCATAACCAAAGAAACATCACTGGCGCGATGATACTTAGCATTCACTTATAGTGTCTTTTAATTACAGGTGGTAACGCTGAGACATCACACGGGAGCGGTACTCTAAGAGGCGACTACCGAAGCCAGGTAGAATAAAGAAAGAGAAACCAGGACGTTACAGAGGAAAGAAGGCTAATTAATTGTATCAGGAATGAGGAAACCTAGGAATCATCAGAATTCTATCGTGGGGGTTATTTCAGTAGCGAAGCACATTAATAAAATACTATAAGTCAATTTCTATGATATGTAATTATAACTATGAATAAATCTAAATACACATAAATATGATTTACAAATTAAACCCTCCGCGACAATGGGGTCATCAACCAAGGCCTCGGAGCATAGCCAGAATCACCTGAAATAGATTAATTATTTAGTAATACCTAGTTATTCAATGATTTGTTAATCGTACCTAAATGTAGCCTACTTAAACAAATACTAACATATTGGTTGGCTGGTTCCCCCTAAATAGGGAGGGGTTGCCATAATCCCCACGCTTGGCAGGCAGCTTGCTGATTGCAGAATGTTCACCACGTTTAACCGAGAGGATGCTGTTGCCGGTCCTCTTATACTTTTAGTTATTAAAATTATTTATGCCAATTAGGTGTAATTATTATGATTTATTATTGAGGAACACATCAATGGTATAGTATGCCTTGTTAATTAGGAACTTCTGAAGTCTAAATTTAAAACTGCCACTATTGTCTGTTTCTTTTATAGATAGTGGTATTTTATTATATAATTCAACCCATTTGATAAAAACACTCTTTTTGAGCTTTTCTGCTTTTTGGCATAGATAGCAAATGTTTATGTTGTTTCACCTTCAAAGTATAATAATAATTTAAATTATTTCTAATTAGAATGGCAGCTTAGTAAATATATATCGATGGAAGTGTCAGCAGTTTTAACTTTTGGAAAGAGGGCTTACATGATTGTCTTGGGTTTAATCAACATATTGCCTGAATGCATTTCTTTTGTGGTCCGAATGCAGGTTCCCTTTCTGCAGCGTTTACCCAGACAAGAACCCCGTACCTTAGTGTAGATCCTACATAATGTATGATATTAAGCATTTAAAAGAGCTTTTTCATTAGATATGTACCTTGTGTAACATATTAAGTGCGTATGAATACCACTCCATGGAATCCGTAATATATTTCCATAAATCTACAACAAAATTGTTTTCTAAAAACTTCCAAACTCAATACATTACTATGCTAGCATAGTAAACATGCCTCATCAATAGGTATACTAAGTATATTGTAAAAATAAACCCTACATAATAAAAATACAAAACATAAAATTTAAACTAAAAGCCCCGTAGAATTAATTATTGATTATTGTAAAAATTAATTTGTTATCATCGTCATCGCCAGCCATAAGACGTCCACTACTGTACGAAGGCCTGCCTCTTATTAGGGAGGAGTTACCATAATCCCCAGGCTTGGCAGGCAGCTTGGGGATCGGAGAATGTTAATCATCTGAATCAGCACATCTAAAAACTTACCCTTATTTCCGGCCGAACACTACCAAGTGCGCTGTTTTGACGGCAAGAGAGAAATTATCTCTTCACGCAACGCCTCGTACCTACTCCGTTTTGCGCAGACGGCCAACGAGTGGCTAATATACCTCTCCGTATAATCTGATGACAGGAGAGGCATATTAGCCTCTCTCAGCATTCGTCGATTTATTCGCAACAAGCTTCTATACTTATCGCACTGGCAGTCTAGTTCAATAACTTAGTAAATTATTAACAAAATGTTAAATTATATCGAATCCATTAGCATAAAAACCTTAGAGACTCTGAGGCTTATTACTTAAACACTGCTTTTTTTCCATAGTAAACGTTTTTTTCACTAAAACTGTCTGCAAAGGCGCGATTTTAATTGATCTCCATGGCGAGAGACTAGCCTGTTTCATTTGACATTTAGGAATGGGTTTCAACCAAAGTTCAACCCCATTTCAAGTTAGACAATTCGAATTTTACGTCATTTCGTTCATTCAATCGGCTTGAAACCGGTGAAAATGAATTTCATTAGACGAAAGCCACTGTGACGTCAGACTGGGCTTAAAAGAACCTCATAGTGGGCATGAGCAACGTCAGACTGAGTTTCGTCAAACTGAAATTCATATTCATTGTAGTTACGAAATCAGGCCGCTGGTAGCGGAGATTCTAACGGATCCATATTGTGTTGCTAATAAGATAACTTGGAAGTTTATCCCACAACTTGCTCCATGGCATGGAGGATTCTACGAGCGTCTTGTAGGAATGGTGAAGCAATGCCTCAAAAGGACTCTCACAAAACAACTACTGACTGATGACCAACTGGACACAGTGATAAAGGAAATAGAGGCTGTAGTCAACACGCGACCTTTAACATATGTTGGTTCAGAAGTTGAACAGATATTGACACCTGCAGATTTTCTCACACTAGGCAAATGTATCGAAATACTACCATCGGATTATAGCGGACAGAACAAGGGATCTACCACTCGGCAGGATGTAGTAGCAGCCTGGAAAAGAGGTCAAAACATTTTGAAAGAGTTCAAGAGAATGTTTATAAATCAATATCTGCCAAGTCTGCGGGAAAGATATAAACATTCAAGGAAACACGTATACAAAGCCCGAAAGAACCTGAACTAGGAGACATCGTACAAATAAAGGGCGATGACACCAACCGTGAAGGTTGGAAAGTAGGGAAGCTTGTGTCTCTCATTGAAGGGAGAGATGGTTTACAAAGAGTAGCAAGAGTCAAAGTTGGCAACAAAGAATTTACTCGTTCAATTTGCCATTTATACCCATTGGAGATGACTTCAGAAGATATGGACAGCAACCAATAATTAGTCACTAAGTTTTATAACGGAGTTGAAGAGAGGAAACACCTACAGGGAAACTTGTCGTTGTTGGGTGTGTCGTGACGAGTGAAGTACTCGTCCCGAAGTTTATAGAAGTAAACAACTTGTCTATGGCCAAAACACTGACATTGACAGTGACAGTTGGAAGAACCTCTACTTGTCAGTGACAGGAAATACCGTTGGTAAGTTCCCGCCATACTTGCCACATTTGCACGGGAGCCGCAGCCGGGAGCACTAGTCTGTTGGAGACCGGCAATCACTGTTGGCGGAGTGGCCGAGGTGTTCCAGCCGCAGGACGTCGGTTTGAGAGCTAAGTGTTCAGTATTAGATGTTTCTAATTTCTATATTTTCAACCAATGGCATATTCTTTATATTTGCTGATGACGAGTAATGAGTGGGTAGTTTTACCATGATGAATTATTATAAAGTAACCAAAATTTATCTGTTGCATATTTAAACTAATTCAAAGGCAGGTAATGAGAAGAGGATGGTGAGCTACCTCCTATAGTAATTCAATTTACTATGAAAATGTGTTATGTGGTTAAAATACTACATTACGGTCATTGGGGAAAGAACGCGTTCTTTCGAGGTACGTTGTCGTGAGTGAGTGTTGGGGCTTGGATGTATAAGAGATGAAGTGTGTGAATCGGTTGTGCCCAACGATGAGATGAAGAGTGTTCGGACGACAACGTGGCCTTTGGTGCACCAGTCCTGCGTTGCGGTCGCAGGATGCTGGCACACTAATTACTCTTTGGGTATGTGGATGTCGGACCAATGTAGATGAAGTGCTGAGCTCTAGTTTTCCCACTGCTGCCTGTAGCCGATCGAGGCGTAAGGAGCGCCCACTGAGTTTGCCTTATTACCTGTGACTCCATTCGCTGGCAGGTAACCCGGTGCCCACGTTTGCTAGGGCAACCTGTATGACAGGTCGGGCTGCATGGGATGGAGTCGTGTTTCAATTCATGTTGGATTTTATACTGGTTGCTTCCAGCTTATTACTTTGTTATTAATTTAATATCTCAAACGAGTATTCGAAGACGCAGTCTGTTTGGACCGTCCTGTGTGCTTATAGAAGCCAAAGATGCGACGGCTTGCGGGCCGCATCGCTATTACTGTTGAGTTGTATGCCTGTGTAATGTTCATGCCTAAATTCCTACTATATCAATCTTTCATCTTCTACTGAATACTTGGTGGCTAGTTCATAGCTCTTTTAATCTTTACATGCTGTACCATTGCGTGGAGGAAGGAAGGGCTCGTGCACTTGGCCATAAGGATGTCATGAATCTGATTCGACGTGGATAACCAGACGATAGTAACGAGACTCTCACCCCGGGATTGTATTACTACAGTGAGCAACATTTTGTGTTGCACTATTAAGTTTATTTGTCGCGGTGTCACCAGTGTAACATAGGTATTATACATGACGTAATATTAACCATAAACATTGCGAAGCATTTATTTTTCTTTTTGTGGGTTGCCATAGAGAATATTTGGACATAGTAAATACACTAACGCGTGCCACGACATGATCCTTGTAATGTTTAGGCTGTGTTTATAAAATTAAAAAAACAATATTAGCAAAGCTCTCTTTTATTCAACTATTAATATTAAAGTTCTCATAGGTTATGGGCCTTCGACGCCTGCTAGTTAGTTTCATTGTAGTGTTAAATCATGCGTCAGGACAAGTAAAGATACTTAATTAAATCATTGCATAATATCCTGTGTTTTCTATTATCCTGTTCTACCCTTCACAAGTGTCACTTATTTGGAAGGATAAGACATTTATTATATATACAGGGTGTGTCTTAAAGAGTGGATATACCTCTACCTACTGGTGGGGGACATCATAACTGTTCATGGAAAAAAAATAGCCCCAGTAAATGTGTCACGGTTCTCGAGTTATGGAACATTTTAGTTTTTTTAATTTTTTTTTACCTTCGACCATTCTTTTCGGTGCCAAGGTCACAAATGAAAGTCTTTTATAGATCTGTTTTTTTGTAGTATTCTTAGATAACTGTTATACCAAATATTAACTGCCGTTTCAGTGTCACACTTACAGTTTTTTTATTAGAAAAATATTTAGCAAAAAAAATGTGTTTTGCCATTTTTTCCCAAAAGTTTGACCTCTTTATGTGTAAAAAAAAATGTAGAGCCACCTAGGTGGCCCTCCTAATTAAAAACTTGCCTACTTCATTGGAATTCCGAAATAATATAACACTTGGTATTTCTAGCTTTCATTTCAAAGAATATTCCTGTTAAGATGGGTAAAGATCATTTTCTCTAAATACAAATAATATTAAAATAAACTTATTAAATAGGAATTTCTCAAACAAAAAAAGTTAAACAAAGCAGTTAACTAAAATAAGAAAATTAAACAAGTTAAGACATTTAAAGTACATTTATTTCATAATAATTTTCTCACAATAAATGCTCAAAATGGCTACCATTTGTACTAATGCACGCTCTGCATCTTCTTATAAAAGAGCGCTTCATTTTTTGCGCATGGCCACATTCGGTAATCGTTTGTGCCGCTCTTTGAATGCGCTCACGGAGCTGCTCTATCGAGGTGATGGGCTCCTTGTAAACTATCTCCTTGAGGCACCCCCAATAAAAGAAGTCCAGCGGGTTAAGATCTGGGGACCGTGGTGGCCACAGAATGGTCCCCAAGCGCCCGATCCATCTCCGAGGGTATGTTTCATTTAGGTACTCTCTCACATTGCGGGCGTAATGCGCAGGGCAACCATCATGCTGCAGCCACATTCTTCTCCTATCTTCTAAAGAGACCTCCTCTAACAGTGTAGGGAGATCAAGTGTTAAAAAATTCAAGTATCCCTTAGGCAGTCAGTGTGGCTGGCAACTCAACTGGTCCTATGACTTGGCCGTTCCAGATCCCTGTCCACAAGTTTATTTTGAACTGGTACTGGGACCTATCTTCTCTCTTTAGTCTCGGGTTAGTGAGTTGCCAGCTGTGCAAGTTGTGCATATTAAAATACCCATCTTTTTTACAGGTCGATTCGTCGCTCCACAGAATCCTGTTAAAAAATTCTGGGTCTTCTCTCATTTTTCTTAACATTATTTGACAAAAAGCCTTTCTCTGGGAATAATCTCGTGGTAATAAACTTTGGACACGCTGATAATGATAAGGATGGAGCTGTTCTCTCTTCAAAATTCTGTGCACCATCCTTGTCGATATGCCAGTGTTTCTTGCAATTACTCGCACCGACGTTGTTGGATCGTCTTCGATCTCATGGAGAACAGCTTCATGGTCTATCTGTTGTGGTCTCCCCGAGCTAGTACCGCCGACGCCAGCTCCAGGGATTCGACCATCCGCGTATGTATTATGTACTCTGATAAAAACACGGTAATCGGGATGGCGTGCATTGGGGAACCTTTCCCGATACAGTGCTGCTGCTTGTACGGAATTTCCACCACACTCGCCGTAAATTAAGTGCATTTCAGCATACTCTCTCGGAGTGTATTGTGTGTGTCGCGGCATTGCACTCGATAAAAAGTCCAAATCACCAAGCAAAATCAAGTCCGGGGTCACAGCACCAAATCAAATCCAAGTCACAAGGCGAAATCAAGTCCGGGGTCACAGCACAAAATCAAATCCAAGTCACAAGGCGAAATCAAGTCCGGGGTCACAGCAAAATCGTTATTTAAATCCATTCCAAAGCAAAGTAAAAACGTTGTAGCACGGAAGTAGTATGATAGCACACTGGCGCGAGCGAGCCCTCGATCCACACAATAGAGTCATTAGCTATCTTTTTTACACGGGAACGTGTAACAGAAAAGGACAGGAGATTTACGTCCGACCACCACTGCTAGCGCAGGTAGGCGCTATTTGTCGATTCAAAGAATTTTTATACAATTTCTTAGAAGCCAGCTAGCTTTGAGCTCACACACAATGAACAAACCATCATAAAAAAAAAGAATTGTGAAATGCATTCTAAGAAAAACAGGCCTTGGTTAATCCTAACAGGAATATTCTTTGAATTGAAAGCTATAAATACCGAGTGGTATACTATTTCGGAATTCCAATGAAGTAGGCAAGTTTTTAATTAGTTAGGCCACCTAGGTGGCCCTACATTTTTTTTACACTACAAGAGGTCAAAAGTTTGGGAAAAAATAGCAAAACACATTTTTTTTGCTAAATATTTTTCTAATAAAAAAACTGTAGCTGTGACACAAAAACGGCAGTTAATATTTGATAGAACAGTTATCAAAGAATGTAAAAAAAAAGATCGAGAAAAGACCTTCATTTGCGACCTTGGCACCGAAAAGAATGGTCGAAGGTAAAAAACAAAAATGTTCCATAACTCGAAAACCGTGACACTTTTACTGGGGCTATTTTTTTATTTCATGAACAGTTATGATGTCCCCCACCAGTTGGTAAAGGTATATCCACTCTTTACGCCACAGCCTGTATAAATGAGCTTTGTCTTTCTCAAATCCCTTTTTGTGATTTAATCACATATGCAGATGACACAGCCTTAATAGTGAGTGGTAAAACCTGGTGTGAGGTAAAAAAGAATGCGGAGGTAGCCCTAAGTTTTGTCATGCGCTGGCTTTCTTCTAATCTCCTTACATTGAACACATCAAAAACGAAGTACATGACCTTCTCCACAAATTTAAAATCCCAACCTGACCTCAGAACTTTTTCAATTATAGCTCACAAATTTCAAACACAATCCAATGATGCTTGTGCGTGCTTACCTTTAAACAGGACTAACAATATCAAGTATTTAGGAGTATATATTGACTGTAACTTACGCTGGAACTCACAAATAGACAACCTTGTAACTCGAACAAAACGATTAATTTATATTTTCAAACATCTACGATCTTCGGCAGACATTGTAACCCTCAAAATAGTTTACTACTCACTTGCTCAATCAATACTCTCATACTGTGACACTGCCTGGGGTGGTGCCTGCCCCACTAGCCTACTATCTCTAGAGCGAGCACAGCGAGCAATTTTAAAAGTCATGCTAAAAAAGCCAATCCGATATCAAACTAACACTTTATACAAAGATGCAGATGTTTTAACTGTAAGGCAACTATTTATATTACACACTATTATTAGGAGACACAAACAATTGCCGTATAATCCTGAAAATGATAGCCTGCGTAGAAGATCCAGTCTGTGCTAGTGTAATGTGCTGTACGGAGCTAGCTAGAAGACACTTTGAAGCTGTTGCAAATTCACTTTATAATAAAATCAATAAAATAATTAATATATATAATTGGGTAGAATGCTGGTTTGAGAATTCGATGGTTGGTTTTGCGTTGGTGATGTAACTGGTAAGGATTCAGAATGTGACATTTGGGAAGTTGCTGGTTGGTATGAAATCGCTGGTTCAGAATACGACGTTGGGGAAGGCGACGGACGGTTTAGATAAGGGGATGTATTCGGTAAAGGTTCAGTGTAGGATGTTTGGGAGGTTGACGGCCGTTTTAGCATTGGTGAAGCAATTTGCATTTGGTATGGGACTGAGTGATAGGAAGATAGGGTTTGAGGCATCTGTTTCTCCTTAATTCTATTAACAAATAAAGTGTCTATGTCATACATCATCAGTTTTCTGTCACCAGGAGGCAGTTCTCGCAACTTTTTGGCTAACAATTTTGCATATAGTTCGCAGTCATCTTCTTCCTTTGGTGGCGGTTGATTTTCTTTTTGTCTTTTGGCTAAAATATTGGTTAATTGCCCAAAAGTCGAAGACATCTGCCGCTCCGCTGTATCGGTAGCAGGACGACGACGGGATGTCAGTGGTTTTGGTGTTTGCGAAGTTGATGGCTGCCCTAAATTGCTATCTTCTAAGTCTTTTCCTTCTTCCACCAAAGCTGCACTTTCAGTCGGGATTTCTTGTGATGGCACTTCCTAAAAAATATATTTAAATGTTATAATAGGTATTACTTTAGTTTGATATCAATATATCTCAAATTGTTTCAATTTTTGTTTCAGATGCCATCAACTAAAGATGCTTGGATGAATATTGAAAGAGGATTTAGAAGGAAATTCCCGCACTGTCTGGGTTCTTTAGATGGCAAACATATTCTTATAGAAAGTCCACCTCATAGCGGAACGGAATATTTCAACTATAAGAAAACCTTTAGCATCGTTCTTTTGGCGTTAGTTGATGCCAACTACAAATTTATTTTTGCAGATATAGGATGCCAAGGAAGAATCAGTGATGGTGGCATTTTCAATAATTCATTACTATGGCAAAAGATCTGTAAAAATGAAATAGATTTTCCTACACCATGCCCACTTCCTGGATCGGACATTGATGTACCGTACGTTTTCATAGGCGACGGTGCTTTTGCACTAAGTGAGCATGTTATGAAACCCTACCCAGGACAGCATAACGTCGGTTCACGAAAAAGAATATTCAATCAAAATTTATCGAAAGCGCGGGTGATAGTAGAAAACACGTTTGGAGTTTTAACATCAGTATTTCGAATTTATCGTCGCCCAATTGATTTAGATCCGAGTACTGTATCAGAAATTACAATGACCTGTGTGCTAATACACAACTTCCTTCGGAAAAACTCTCCAGAAAGATATACTCCTCCAGGAATGTTTGATGTAATTGATGGAAATGGCCAATTAATAACACCTGGATCTTGGCGAAGGTATGAAAGTGATTATAATGCAATTCAGGATGTTCCAAACATACCCCGTAGGTCACCTATGCACGCCAAACAGATAAGAGAAGAATTCACTTCATATTTTTGTAGAAGATCGACATAGCATATTATAAAGTATATGTGTACCTGCCTAAATCCACTTAGATACACCATGTGCGAGGTGTTGGTTTAAAAAGGCCCGGCGTCTCAGGGTGAGTTCCACTCATGAAGCTGGATAACTTTTCTTAAGAAACAGATCGAATTACGAAAAAAAAAAAAAAACTTCCCATACAATCTTGATTGACTGTTCAACCGATTTGTATGGATAGCTTCCAATTTTTTCTCGTATTTTGACCAATGTTTCTAGGGGAAAGTAGTTCATGAGTAGAATTGATCCTGAGACGGCAGGCGTTTTACAAAATAACATCCTTTATAAAATTATTATTTATATTAAGATTTAATAAACCACTACGAAATATGTTTATATTTTTACTTACCGTCTCTGTATTTATATTATTTGTGCATGTATACACCGGCCCCAAAAATGATTCCATTAGGTCATATGCAAACCATATGGGTTTATAGATATCGTCTGCGCCTAAAACATAAAACACATTATATGAGATCCAAGAAAGAAAAAAAGTATGGGAATATTATAGGTGTGCAGTTATTTGTAAAATTCAATATAAAATATAATGAAAAGAAACAATAAAAACCTGCCAAGTGCGAGTTGTACCTACTCGCGCTCGATGGGTTCTGTAAAATCAATAAAAAAAAAACGGCAAAAAAAACACGTTTATTGTGTGGGGGGGGCTCCCCTTAAATATTAATTTTATTCTGTTTTTGAGTATTTGTTGTTATAGCGGCAGAAATACATCATCTGTGAAATTTTTATTTGTCTTACTATCACGGTTCATGAGATACAGCCTGGTGACAGACGGACGAACGGACAGCTAAGTCTTAGTAATAGAGTCCCGTTATTACCCTTTGGTTACGGAACTCTAAAAAGCAGCTTTGAATTCCATGTAAGTAATGATGAAAAATTATGATAGTCAAAACTAACTTACCTGCACCAGAACAAATCGACTCTTGTTGTCTTTTGAAGTGTCTCCTGAATGTAGTCATTAATATTTCTTTTTTAGTTTTTAATTCTTTCACATTTTTTTTCATGATCACACTACGACGGGTCCACGCATCCTGTACCTTCTGCCTATTTTTGTGGTTAGTGTCTTTTGAATTCCAAATGCATGGCTCATTTTGATACGCTTCTAAAAAGCAAAGAGTTGTGTCTTCCGACCAATCAGACATGATTACGCGCGAAAAGCGGCCGCTCCAACGATGTATCGACGCGACGTGTGCGCGACGTCCACCTCCCGTAAGCTCTCGCGCAATACTGATGTATACCAAGCGTGTGGATACATCGCGAACTGTTTGCCAAACAGCCTTTGATCTGCGAAGAAAAACCGACACCGACGCCGAACAGTGGCAAACACAAACAAGAACAGGCACACACATACCAAACACCCATCCACATGTTCGTGTTTGCTGTTTGTTGTTTGCTGTTTGCTATTGTTTGCCAAGCGTATGGACTTAGCATGACATGTTCTAATTAATTAGTTCCGCGCAGCGTTGTTGCAGCAGTGGCGCCATCTTTTAGGCGGTAAATTTGAACTTCTTGACAGTAGGGAAAGTGATATAAACAGCATTTCTCGATTTTCAGATGCACGCCACTGCAACAAAACATGGCGGAGCAATTGCACAAAGACTTTCGTCTATTCCCGCAACTCAATGCGGATGCCTACGACAATTGGAATTTCCGAATATAATGTCTTTTAGAGGAACGTGGATTAAACAATGTATTAACATTGCAAATGCTCGACGACAAATCCAAGATAATGGATACCAAAGCCAAAAGCGTAATTGTTCAATGCCTCACAGACCGGCATTTAAATATTGTAAAAGAATGCACAAGCGCACGTGAAATGCTTCAAGTATTGAACAATACATTCCAGAGGAAAAGTGTTATATCCAAAATATCATTACGCAGAAAATTTATCCAACTAAAATACGACGCAAACGCAAGTCTAGAGGAACATTTCGAAAAATTGCATTTCGAACATTTGATAGTAATAATTCGCTGAACTTGAAGTCGCAGGTGAGAATATAGCTGAGGACTTTGTTTAATGGTAACTATGTTGAACAAATAACTGTACAAAACAAAAAGCAATACACATCCAATACCCACATTAGTACTGAAAGTATTCGCTCCTTATTTATGGCTCCCACAGTACCAAAAGATATTCAAATAATAATTATGGGCCTTAAAAATAAGACCAGGAATTCCAGAGAATGAGTGTTCATCTGATTTTCTTGAGATTTCCAAATTTACCAAGGATTCGCTGTCCTCGAAATCTGTTTGTGTACACTCCGAGACCAAAGTATATTAATGAACTCTATGATAAAGTTCCTAAAGCTTTTCCGGACAATTGGTATAAGCTTAAGAACAAAGACCCCAAACAAGCATGGAAGTCCCCAAATCAGACCATAGTTCGATGCCTCAATGGTGAGTATAGTAAGCAAGGGAGCAAGATCCCTTATTCAAGCAATGGTTAGATAAATCAAAAAATAATGAAGCAAATGCACACTGTAAAGCCTGTAATTGCGACATTCTCAGTAGAGTGGCTTCTCTGAAGGAACACATGGCTACATCGAAGCATGTAAAAAATATGAAAGGATTTTCTGAAACCTCACAGGTAAGCAGCACCTGAATAATATCTTAAAACTAATTTAGATATGTTTATAAAATAGATTTTGTATCAGATATTTTTTTAATTCAACAAGTACCTAGGTTCCAAATAGTAAGTATAATTAGGTACGTGCACTAGGCATAAATGGGCATTACCTAACTGTGTGTTTATGTATTTTTCCCCGAGTAAAAGCAAAATATCTTTGGAATTCGTTTGCCCGGCAGGCATATCGTCTATTGGACTAAAATGAAAACTTATAATCTTTTTTTCTTGTTGTAGATAGATACAATTTTCAAAAAAACAACTGTTGCTGAAGAAGTAAAGAAAGCTGAAATAATTATCGTTACGGCCCTCGTAGAACATAACATTCCCTTTCGTGTTATGGATCACGTGAGCGAAGTTATTTCAAAAGCATTTCATGACTCTGAAATTGCCAAAAAGTTTTCATGCAAGAGAACTAAGTCTGCTGCAATTGCCTACAACGTCCTAGGAAATAACTTTGAAGAAAAAATGCTTGCAGACTTACGTTTAGGCCGAGAAGTTGAAACTGAGAATCTGAAACTCTGATAAGTCCAGTATTTTCTTTAATTATAGACGAGAGCACTGACGTCAGCAGTACTAAAGTCCTTGCAGTAGCAACTAAATATTATTCAGAGAAATTTCAGTGCCCACAAACAAAAGAAACTTTTTTTTCAAAGCGAGTATTTAGGAGCAAGAAATGCAAATGCTACTTGTGAATTCCTATTTGACCACCTAAATAGCAATGAGACCAAGATTTACATAATTTTTTTGGATTTCATATTGCCAATAACCAATAAATTTAATATCTTATTCCAAAGTGAACAAACAGTTGTACACAATCTTCACACCGATCTGCAAAAAATGATGTCTCTAATTCTGAGTTGCTATATGAAAATAAATTATGTCAAAACTACCCACGCTTCTACGCTACGCTTCGTACGATAGATCCAAACGCTAGGATGTATTTTAAACCACTAAAAAATATGTACATACTACGTGGCTATGATAATAAATTCAATAAAAGATGATGTTTCAATGAGGCCCAAAATTTATGAATGCCTTGAAAGGTGTCAAACGTTTTTGATTGAATTGAGTAATCAATTTATAAACAGAATGCCTATTCAGGATGACTTATACCAAAATCTGTCATTTTTTGATCCTCAAAAAGCCGTGTATGAAGACTTTCGAAGCTTGATAGGAGTACTCCAACGGTTCCCAAATTTGGTACCAACTGACAAAATACAGGTAGTTGACAATGAATATAGAGAATTGAAAGTAGACCAATCAGTTTATAACTTGTTGTCTTCTTCAAGTTCATCAACTGCATTTAACGTAGATAAGTTTTGAATTGAAGTTGGCAAGATGTGTGATGCGAATAACAAACCGAGGTATGGAAAGTTGTCCCGATTTGTAAAACAGATCACAATCCTGCCCGTGTCAAACGCTAAAGTAGAAAGAATATTTTCTGATATTAATAGAGTGTTACAAACTTCGTCAGCCACTAGCGCCACACCGCGGGTCCAGGGGCGTACTACCTAAACTTAGATTGGCGCGATCTCATTATTGATGATTGAAGTAGTAGTTAATTATTCATGGTTCAGATATGTATTCGTTTTAATAAATATATGTAGGTATTTACAATCTCATTATATCACAAATTCTATGTAATTATATAAGTGAGGAATTGTACTGAACGCGGGGTAGTTGAGCATTGTTAAGAAAATCAAGATGGACGATTATGTCGAAAAGATAGAACGGTGCGTAGGTGAATCGTTGGGAAGAAGTAATAAAAAGACAGATCAAGAGATCAAGTGATATTTGCATTCTTATTTCGGCCTCCCTGACCACTGACCTGTAACATTTCAGAAGTGGGATACGGGATAAAATATCTGGCCCATACGTTCGTGGGTTGGATCGTCGCAAACGAAAATTGAGAAGTTCGTCATCCGAACAGGAAGCAGAAAATTAAATATTTTTTTCTTCTAACTGCTGCTACGTGATTACTAGCAAGCAGTGTCTCCATATACACGGTAATTACCGTAGATGCACCGTAATCTGACATAATCTACGGTCAACGGTAAACGTGCATTACCGTGTCGTAATTCTACCGTAATAAGGTGATGAATAACTTTTCGCATTTTTGATATTTTTTTGATTACGTGTAACGAAACGTAACTTTTTAAAACACAAAATTTTAGATGGCAACACTCAGCACCTAGTTCAGGGGAAAAACCCTACTGTTTACTTTTTATGTAGGCTACTTTTACTCACACATCGACCGTCACACCTTCGCAGTTTATTCTATTTTCGTCCTTATTTACCGCTATGGAAAAGAAAGAATGAAACAACATTTTCAGTTTGGTCAGTGTGAGTAAATTAGGTAAGGTACCCACCCTGGGTATGTACCTATTCTATGAGTTACGAATGCTAACTACAATCGCATTTTAGTTGTGTTGGAATCGAATTAGACTTGATTTTGTGAACTGCTTTAAGGACGATGGAAAGTGACAGTGAAAGTTATGATAGTGGACCAACATCTTCTAAAACGTTAAGAATTGGACAGAAACGTAAGCATTACAAACAAAAATTTAAGATTGAATGGTGTAGGCTGAAAGAGTTTTCTACGTGGTTACGAGAATATCCCAAAGATGAGTTTAAGGCTCTGTGTTCAATTTGTGACTCTACAATGAGCGCAGAAATAAGCGTTCTTAAAAGACATGGTACCAGTACGAAGCATGAGCAAAAACACAAATTAGTGAGCTCCAAATCTCTTGTCCAACCTGCTATAACAAGTATTTTTTAAAATGCTCCAACCTCGATTGACGACAAATGTAAAGAAGCTGAAATTAAAGTTGCAGCATTTATTGCTGAACATAAAATATCACACCAAGTGGCAGACCATCTATGCGATCTTATATCAACTACATTTTCTGAACCAGAAGTCGCAAAAAAAATTAAGCTTAAGCACACGAAAGCCCAAGCAGTCATAAATAATGTAATAGGCAGCAGTGAAAAGGACACTTTGGCTCATGATTTAAAAAATAATAAGTTTTCTGTGCTCATAGATGAAAGCACGGATATCGGAGTGGTGAAAACGATGTGTGTAGTCGTACGATATTATGACTGTGGTCAAGGAAAAGTCGTAAGTCGCTTCTGGGATTTAATTCAGCTATTTGAATTCAGCCAAAACGATTACTCTGCTAACGCAGAGCATCTGTTTGCCCTCGTAATAAAGTCCTTTGAAAAGTATTTAGTTCCTGTGGACAACGTTATAGGCTTTGCCTCAGACGGTTGCAACACTATGATGGGTTGTAGAAATTCCGTATCAAGTCGATTTCGTGAAAAGTGTCCCGGTATTACAGTAATAAAATGCATTTGTCACTCCTTACATTTATGCGCAAGCGATGCCGCCAAGCAATCGCCGTCAGATTGTGAAATGCTAGCTCGAGCTATTTACAATTATTTCAAACTGAGCAGCAAACGCCAATCAGAACTAAAAGACTTCCAAATGTTTACTGATACTGAAGTACACAAGATTTTAAGGCCTGCACGGACTCGATGGCTCTCGCTAGAAGCAGTGGTAAATAGAATCTTGGAACAATGGGATGCTCTGCGGTTGTATTTTAACGGCAAATGGCTTGAAGATGGAGAGTGCTTAGATATTCATAAAAGTTTGCAGGATCCAATTGTTAAAGCGTATTATTATTTTTTGGCTTGGATGCTACCGAAGTTCACGAGAAACAATACCTACTTTCAGAGCGACTCAACCGTAATAATTGACATGCACAATAAAATGGCGGAACTGTACAGAGAACTTCTTTCGTTATTTCTGCAGCCATCGTATGTACAATGTACCGAATTGGACGAAATAGACCCAACGAACACTACCCACTGCTTGAATTTGGAAGATTTATATCTAGGACTAGGAGTTCGCCAACAATTGGAGTTGCCAGAACTAATAAATAAACCAGATACAGTGCAAGAGTTCAAAATCAATTGCAGAAGATTTATCATTGGTGCTTGCGTAGGTATCAGAAAGAGGTACAGTCTTAACGACCCAGTGCTGACTGCTTTGTCTAAATTGCGCCCTGAACTGTGTCTCTCGACATCGGGTAACGAGAGGTTACAGACTTTATCTTCGTTTTTCAACATGTTGCCTCGAATCAGTTCTAAAAATATAGAAAATCAACAATTACTTGATGACGAATGGAGGAATTTTCCAATTGTCGCAGCACAATTGAAAGATATACAGGACGCAACTGAAAAAGCCGATGTATTTTGGCACAAGGTTGGCAAATAGTAATCTAGTTGTTTTTTTTCACAGAAACAAACAATAACTAACGTAGACTTTTTTTCTTTCAGGTTTCTGGGTTAAAGGACATAGACGGCGTGCAGAGATTTAAGATACTGCCAAAGTTTATGCTGGGTGTGCTCTCTCTGCCCCATTCTAATGCAGAGTGCGAGCGGATTTTTAGTCATGTCAACGACATCAAAACAAAAAAAAGAAATAAGCTGTTGACGAAGACAATAAAAGGAAATCTTTTCGCTCAACAGTCGATAAAAAGAAGAGGAAAAACCTGTGTTGATTTCATGCCCACTAAAGAAATGATCAGCAAAATGAATGCTTCTATTTACGAAAAAGAAATTGTCGTCTTAGATTCGGATTAGGGACTAGTTTTTTATAAGTAAGTAGGTTTAAAATCATTACAAAAAATTAGAAACATGTAACAATTAATAATAAGTAGGTATTAAAAATTATATTTTGATTGTAATTTAATTATTGCTTTTAAATTCCCTTTAAATTTGTTTTTTATCTACTTATTTACCAATTTTACCATACACTTAAACATTACACGGTAATTACGGTAAATTTTTAACTGACACACCGTAAAACACCGTATTTTCACCCTGGCAACACGGTAATCCTTAATTTTCATATGGAGACACTGCTAGCAAGAGACGACGCGTTACGGCGACCGAAATTGAAGTCATCTCGAAGTTTCGGCCCGACGACAAGACCAGCAACGTGGTTGGATGCCTCTACAACACAGACCAGCTAGGTGATGTTTAATTACGGATGAAATAACAAGGGGCAGTTCATCATGCAAATCCGCCTACGTGGCTCCGCCAGGGACTGGTACGATCGACGATCTGGATGATTACAACCTAGACTGGAATGGGTGGAAAAATGCGCTTCGTTCTGCTTTTCCTCGCTCCACTGATTAGTGAACAGACTGAAGGACGAAAACGAATTCAAAAACGAAAGAAGGAAAGACGAAAACGCAATTTCATGCCTTATTCGAGGATTACCTGCTAAGCTTAGGGCTAATGCTAAAGCGTACCAGTGCGATACACCAGAGCAACTGTACTTCGGGTACTTATCATCTTTAGAAAACTTCAAGCAAAATGTTGCTGGAAAAACTTGTCGCAAGGCTACAACTGCTAGAAGTGTATTTACGTGGAAAAGAGGAGGTGACACTGTGACCTATACTATACAGCGGTTTCGATCTCGAACTCACAAACACAGTTGGCGCCGGGAAATTGCTACGTGTGTGGGCAACCAGGTCACGAGACGAAAGCCTGCAAGATGCTTCTTCGGTGCGAAACGTGTCAGCGCATTGGACACAGCACACCTACGTGTTGGTTCGGACCCGGCTCTTCTCAGCACCAGAGTTCCAAGGTGGGTGATGTGACGCATTTCACATAAATTATGGTATATAATTAGTTATGTATAAACGGAAGGCAGTAGGTAGCAATAAGCGGACGTAAACTTGTAGCATACATAGATAAAGGGAGTAGGCGTCGAGAACGTTACAAGACAACATTATATATATTTTATATGTATATAAATATTGCTGGGGTTGTACTAAACAAGGAAAAGGGTGTGCTCGCTGTTGACGAAACTAATGTTACGTCGGCGACAATAAACTGATATAAATATAACATTAGCGGATAACGATTAAGGTGATTTGGATGATAATGAGAAAGCACTATTACGACTCTTATTGAAAAAAATGAGAATGAAAATGAAAAATGGAAACAAAAAAATAAATTTAAAAAAAAAACTAAAAAATTATATGCAAGAATAAAATATTTTTATTGAGAAGTTACTTATCTAACAAACGGCAATATCTGATGGTTTCCATATACTAGGCAAAACCTGTACCAAGGGAACTGTTTTCCTGATTACAGTAAACACAATAAATCCAGTATCTTATAGGACGGCTATGTGATCAAGTCCAATAAATCCAGTATATTATAGGACGGCTATGTGATCAAGTCCAATAAATCCAGTATATTATAGGACGGCTATGTGATCAAGTCCAATACATAGGGTGATTATGGATGGCTATGTGATCAAGTCCAATAAATCCAGTATCTTATAGGACGGCTATGTGATCAAGTCCAATACATAGGGTGATTATGGATGGCTATGTGATCAAGTCCAATAAATCCAGTATCTTATAGGACGGCTATGTGATCAAGTCCAATACATAGGGTGATTATGGATGGCTATGTGATCAAGTCCAATAAATCCAGTATCTTATAGGACTGCTATGTGATCAGGTCCAATAAATCCAGTATCTTATAGGACGGCTATGTGATCAAGTCCAATACATAGGGTGATCTTGGAGGACTATGTGATCAAGTCCAATACATAGGGTGATTATGGATGGATATGTGATCAAGTCCAATAAATCCAGTATCTTATAGGACGGCTATGTGATCAAGTCCAATACATAGGGTGATTATGGATGGCTATGTGATCAAGTCCAATAAATCCAGTATCTTATAGGACGGCTATGTGATCAAGTCCAATACATAGGGTGATTATGGATGGCTATGTGATCAAGTCCAATAAATCCAGTATCTTATAGGACGGCTATGTGATCAAGTCCAATACATAGGGTGATTATGGATGGCTATGTGATCAAGTCCAATAAATCCAGTATCTTATAGGACTGCTATGTGATCAGGTCCAATAAATCCAGTATCTTATAGGACGGCTATGTGATCAAGTCCAATACATAGGGTGATCTTGGAGGACTATGTGATCAAGTCCAATACATAGGGTGATTATGGATGGATATGTGATCAAGTCCAATAAATCCAGTATCTTATAGGACGGCTATGTGATCAAGTCCAATACATAGGGTGATTATGGATGGCTATGTGATCAAGTCCCATAAATCCAATATCTTATTGATATTTATTGATAACAACGAATTACAAGTAAGGTTCATCAATCATTTAAAAATAGTATATACGTGGGTATCAACCAAAAATAATTCATTATATAATGGAATATAAGATTAAAAATAACATCAAAATTTGATTAAAAATTAAATATGTAAATTACATGATTATAAATAAACGTTAAAAACAGTTATTAAATAATGATGTCAAAAAAATATGATTGATTATAGGATGGCTATGTGATTAAGTCCATGGCAACGCGTATTAAAAGACAGCTAAGTGATCAAGTCCAATATGTATGATGCCTGACGGCTAGGTATGTGATCAGGTCTCTTACAACCAGTATTAAAAGACAGCTAATAAGTGATCGAGTCAATACGTTTAATGCAGGACTGCTATGTGATAAAGTCCAATTTGAAGATCTGTTTCAATGATGTGCACATAGACAGAATAGATGTGAATAAGTCCAACAATTCCGAAATAGGTCTAACAAACTAATCATAAATGAAATTACTGCGTGGCCCTGTTTTATTTTTCCAGAAATCGAGCATCTGGGAGGTGTCTACTGACAATAGTGACGAGCGCCGTGAGTCACGGCAATTTTAGGATGGCCGAGTGTTACAAACTTCGTCAGCCACTAGCGCCACACCGCGGGTCCAGGGGCGTACTACCTAAACTTAGATTGGCGCGATCTCATTATTGATGATTGAAGTAGTAGTTAATTATTCATGGTTCAGATATGTATTCGTTTTAATAAATATATGTAGGTATTTACAATCTCATTATATCACAAATTCTATGTAATTATATAAGTGAGGAATTGTACTGAACGCGGGGTAGTTGAGCATTGTTAAGAAAATCAAGATGGACGATTATGTCGAAAAGATAGAACGGTGCGTAGGTGAATCGTTGGGAAGAAGTAATAAAAAGACAGATCAAGAGATCAAGTGATATTTGCATTCTTATTTCGGCCTCCCTGACCACTGACCTGTAACAAGAGTTAACACTCGTGACCGGAACCGTTTTCAAAATAAAAAATGTAGTTGCAATCATGCATGGGAAAGAAGGTCTACGACAAATTGAAGGTGGTTGTGCAAATTTTGTCCCAGACAAAATCATGCTGAAATTAATGGAAGCTAAAAATCTGTATGATAATGTAAGTGAAGATTCCTAAGTGTTTATGACCGACAAATCCCTGAAAAATGTATTTGATTTGTTTGTTTGGTTTGTGGGATTGTGATGAATCTCTGAAGTTTAATTTAAGTATTTGTTTGATTTGTGTAATTGTGATGAAGCTTCATTGACAATAACACCGATGTAATATACCTAAGTGATTGAGACCGAATGCCTGATGTTTAATTGATTGATAACCCAGTTATTGTATAGTAGACTTTTAGTAGAATCCAGCTTATGTTTAGTAGATTTTGGTATGTTTTTACACTATGTTACAGTAGATATGTCAATTCAAATCTGGTCACACTGCATCTGCTGTATCAAGGGTCAATAGAAGATTTCAAGCGACTGGCTCCTACTCTAGAAGGGCAAATTCCAATCGTCGCCGGCATACTTCCGAGAGAGACGACCGTTACATTGTCTCGACAAGTCTCCTAAATCGCCATCTTACTGGTGTTGCCGTCCAACAGCAGCTGAGAGAGGTTCGAGGAGTAGCTGTCAGCCAGTGGAAAGTTAGAAGACGCTTAAGAGAAGCGAACCTCACTCCAAGAAGACCCGCCAGAGGCCCAAAATTGACCACAACTCACAAACAAGCGCGCCTTGCATTTGCTCGCGAACACATCAATTGGAGTGCTGAGCAATGGAAATCAGTCCTGTTCTCTGACGAGTGCAGAATGTGTCTGCATGGCAGTGATAGGAGAGCTCGGGTCTACAGGCGTCCAGGCGAGCGATTTTCGCAGTGCTGTTTTGCAGAAACAGTGTCGTACGGCGGTGGTTCGCGTATGATGTGGGCGGGTATTTCGCTAGAAGGAAAAACAGAGATTGTTTTCGTCCCTGGTGGAGGCGGTTTGACTGCCGAGCGATTTGTGGAGGACATTCTTCAGGACCATGTCGTGCCTTATGAAGGTTTCCTCGGGGATGGCTTCCTTTTAATGCACGACAATGCCCGGTGCCACACTGCACGAATCACTCATCAGTTCACGGAGGAAGTTGGCATTCAAACTATGACTTGGCCAGCAATAAGTCCAGATCTCAATCCCATCGAGCATCTAAGGGACGAGATAAAACGGAGATATCGAGCCTGAAATTCGACTCCTGCAACCATCACAGAGCTGAAGACAGCGCTAAAAGAGGAGTGGGAAAGGCTTCCTCAAGACCTAATAAAAAACTCATCAGGTCGATGAGAACCCGCTTACTAGCCGTTAAATGCTAGGAGGCAGCACCAAATATTGAATAAATAGATTTTATTTATGTTTATCCATTTTGTATTTTATTTTGATTGTAATTATCTTGTAACATCACTTGCATTAACTACACATTTTTTTCATTTTCAATTTGGTGAACTTGGATAGATTTTCAAAATAATGGGCATCGTTTTAAAGCTTAAACATTAGGTTTTCAAGAAATATACGACATTATGTACATTACTTACCCTTTTTGAAAAAAATACAGTTTTGTATGTTTTGTCGGGGTGAGTCGATTTAGCTGCACGAGTGTACATCAATGAACTCGCTAAGGCTACGAATCACCCAATGGTTCTCTTTGCTGACGACATCACCATACTGTTTACTATATTTCTGTGCCTCCTGTGACCGGTGATACAATTGAAAAATCACTACTTTACAGGACAGCCCAAACAATATTTAAAAAATTCTAGTTCATGAACGAAGTGGGTTAGGTTACATTTAAGTACCTTCTTTTGTAGATCGAAACATCCACTTTCATTGTGTTTTTATATTTTTGTGGTAAATATTATACTTTTGAAGTAATTCATGAAAAACTCGCAGTTGTACCCTTTTTAATTTCTAATATGTGATAAAATTACGTGATAAATGATACAAGTACAGTTAAATCATGTTGCACATTTATGTTGTCTTTGTGTAAAGTGATATACAAGAAGTGAAAAAATCCAATAACTAATAAGAATATGTTCAAAACACAATGTAGCTCAAACAAATGATAAAAAAATTACTCCAAAGATTTGAATTTTTTACTTATCAGTCCTCTATTTTCATATTTTACCTGAATTGTATCAGTTTGCTAAAATTCTAGTCTTTATAAAAATGTGTTAAATGATACAAGTCCAGTTATATCCTGCATTAAAATACCTATGTATGGTGGAAATGAATACAAGTTTTAGAAAAATACTTAACGTTTATTAAAGTCTTCAAAATTATGAAATTACTTACAAATAAGGCACAGTTTTATCAAAATTATAAGAAGTAAATAGAGATCTTTTTAAATGCAATTAGTCTTAAACTTAAATACTTAGAAATGGCACAGATCAATCTTACGCAGCTATCACAATAATCAAAGTGAACCTACTCAGTACAAAACATAACAGCACAGCCATTGTGTGAATCCTGAAAAAAATCTAGAAAAATAATAAACATCAAAATTGCTAACACTTTAAAACTTACACAGTACAGTTAACAGCTGTTAACCTATCCTATAGGCAGTAATTCGACTCTATGAGTGAGGTAAAAGAATGAAGAGAACAAAGAAGTACGTAGGTACCTACTTAAATCAAAATAAAACCTTTAATAGGTCTTGGGAGTTAGATGAACATAACTATCATATCATAAAATTACTCATCATCAGAATCATCATCATTATCCGGAGCAGTGTCTTTGACATCATTCTTGCAGCTCAGACTTCTGTAAAACTCATGAGAGCTCTCATGAATAAAGCACAGCAAATCCAATAGATCCTTCTTCTTTTCGGTTGAAATAGTAATCTTGGAATGGTAGGCTTTCGGTACTGTATTTATTGTAATCATATCGTAAGCTTTACCCCGCTTAGAACAATCCATGTTCATGTACTCAACATTCTTGAATTCTTTTTTGTAAGAAAAACGGGACATGTTTTCTTTGGTATACAAAACAGATCGAACGTCGCACCACAGAAATTTTTCATTGTCTGTATTGGTTTTCCTGAGAGTATAACATTGTTTTGAAAAAATGTTGAAATCGTAGAACATATCACGAGTCATCTCGATAACAGTGAACTTCGCTGTTTTGTTTGAAGCTGTACGCACTAGCTGGTACCAATCTCTTGGCAAGTGAATATCCATACTCGTGTGCTTCTTCTTACGCTCAATCAACGCATGGTCGGTGTCAGCCTCCATGTGAGTATGACCGGGTACGAGAAATTTATGTTCAATAGATTGTAATTGAGGGGATAGTTTAGCCACTAGCATCAACATTGTTGTAACAATCGAATTCTTGTTTTGACCCGGGCAACTACGTATCTGAGTACATGATCAGCTTCTTGGCGTTTGGGTTTAAATGCGGCAGTTGATTTATGATAAAATCGTATGGACATGAAGCTATGTCGTTCGCTCCTCTATTCCCTTCACACTCCGGCCATATGTAGCAAAACGCTTTGTTTGTTTTTAGATCATGTATGGTTAGATTGTACGTCCATAGCTGTCTCTTGTAAAATGCTACATTCGTTTGCAAGTGTGGAGTGGGCAAACATTGTTGCAAATCAAATGTTATTACCATTACATCATCGCATGTCTGAGCCAGGTGTTTATCTTTTTTCTTTTCTTCGTAAGCAGCCTTAAATGCTTCTTGGTGCTCTTCGAGTGCCTTCGTCAAATCTGCAGCCTGTGCCTCGGTTGCGTACTTAAGTTTCATATTTATGGAGTCACATTTAGAACAAGTATCTACTGATGGTTTTTTGAAAGACAAATTCATGGTATCAAATACCTTTTTGAAAATGGTTTTGCTGACTGGAGTTTCTGTCTTCAATTTGTACGAATTATAAAGAACTTGTAAGTTGAGTTCAGAATTCAAGAATTTCTTAGTCGTTTTGTTACGGCCGTAGTGGCTTTCTGTGCAAGGGAAACAGGCAATATGAGCTTTTATTTCCTTTAGTTTGAAATCAGGAATCGACTTACCGACTCGACGTTTACGTGGTGGAAGGTGACCGCCATTGTCCCGTAGTTTTTCGCAAATCGTTTGTAGAAATGTATGACTTTCGTCGAAAGTCTTCAAAAGACATCCTTTACAAATTTGATGTTTTGTTAGATCAGAACTTTGAACGAAGTATCTAAAGCTGACGTTGCGTTTTTTCTTTGGAGAAGACCTTGACGTTTTTTTTCGGCAAACTTCAATGCATTTCGCCATATAATCGATCCTACTTTCATAACTTCCCAGACTCCAATATGTATCGAAAAGATTTTTCCTTACATGCAATGGTAGCCCTATCTTTGCACTTCTTACGACAGTTGTCTAGATCACGTAATTCACGACTTTTCTTAGTTTTTCCTGACTTTGATGTGAATTCCAAGCCAGTGTTACGAAAAAGTTTTCTCTTTACTCTATCATGTCTTCTTTCTTTCTCACTTTTTCTTGTTTTTTTCTTTTTTCCGCCACTATTCATACCGCTATTTTTCCAGAAGGAATCAGCGGGAGCATTCTCTGATATGCTCGCATTATTTGGAGATGGTGTTTCAGGAACCGTAATATTATTTTCTGATGTAGCCGTTTTCTTTCTTCTCTTTTTAACCGGAGTTCTTTCGTCATTAGTGGATGAGGAAGATTCATCAGTACCGCAAATGTAATCATCACTGCTAGATGATCCAAAATCACCATCGGTTGATGAACCTGCATCTGTCAAATCATCTAACAGGTTTTCGGAAGCATTTACATTTGTTTTGTTCGTCTTATCGTTGTCAATAACCATTTCTGTTGAATTATCTGAAGATATTGGATTCTGGTGTTCGTTGATAGTAGGGACTGGACTTTCAATAGACTTTTCTGGCAGTGAACCTTCAATTGGTTCTCTTACTTCGTATCCGTAGCCGCATTCATTGGTATTATTATTTTGTTCTGTTCGTTTAATTTCAGCTTCGATGGGGTATTGAGAACTCATGTTTGCTGCGTCATTAGTGGCTAAATCCATTATTTTAGCTATTCGGGATTTCGGAAACGTCAACTGAAACAAAAATAAACGTCTGTACTGTAAGAAGGTACGTACTTACCGGTTTTAATTGAGCAATAATTGTAAGAAAACTCTTTAGAATCAGAGTACGGAAAAAATAATTATGTATCTCTAAACTACTGATAGTTAGTACTGATAGATAGTAAAAAAACATCTGTTAAAAAAGGGTTACATCAAATACTACATAATTCTATTTTATCTGTGAGTCGTCTATGCTCCGGTATTAATGTTAAGTTGTCGTGACTGATTGATTGATTTCCGCTCTCTTCTTCTTTGGCCTGCCGTTTTGTGTGAACGTAATAAAAAGTATATATAAAGTTTTAACTCGTTTTATTAGGTTATGGGCCCAGTTATGGTCCTTAGTTAGTCTTAAAAGTTTTTACGATCTAACCATAGTATATTTCACTGTTAAAAAAGAGTTGTGCGAGAAGTTACAGTTTTTTTTACGTTCGTACGCGGTCGTCGCAAGCGTTGCGACGAAGCTCGTAATGGCGGTGTCTGCACATTCAAATTCGCTTTTAGCAAGTGTGCCTAAGCTGCGAGGCCGTTCGAATTATAGCGAATGGGCTTTTGCTATGGAAAATTTACTAATTTTAGAAGGCATAGAATGCATCAAGAATGAAAGCGCGAGCAGCGCAGATGATGCGAAAGCAAAAGCGAAACTGATTTTAACGATTGATCCGGCCCTGTACGCCCACATTAAAGAAGCGCCTACATCCAAGGATATTTGGGTTAAATTGAGACAGATGTTCGACGATTCGGGATTTTCAAGAAGAATAACCTTACTAAGAAATCTGATTTCAATACGACTTGAATCTTGCGAGTCAATGACGAACTACATCACTCAAATTATTGAAACAGGCCAGAAATTGTGCGGAACGGGATTCAAAGTTAACGATGAACGGATCGGAAGTCTGTTATTGGCAGGATTGCCCGATAAGTATTACCCCATGATAATGGCCATTGAGCATTCAGGTATAGCCATAACGGCTGACGTCATTAAGACGAAGCTATTGGACATGGCCGGAAGCGAGAGCGAACCGGGAAGCGCATTCCTCAACAGGGGGCGGCACCAGCGTGATTTTTATAAGATTGGCAGCAATGACTCAAACGTCAATGTCAACAGTAATGGCGGCGCCGGTCGCAAAGTAAACAAGAAGGAAATAACTTGTTATATGCTCTGAACCGTTATTCGAGACCTAATAAAGTGAGACAGCACTACTTGCGTCTCGTGGAACAGCCCCTTCCGCCCCTCTTCCACCCGCTCGCCGGGTGGAGGGGGGTAACCAGCTTGCCGGGCGCGCGCAGCGCGGCTCCTCACATTGGCATCGACTTTCGTCGAGTGAACACCCTTTCGGTAAAATATAACAGCGTTGCTGTTCGATTTTGTTTAATTAATTATTATTTTTGTTCCTAGAAACAGTAAAATGTGTTATAAAACAAAAAAAAATAAAAAAAATTTAAATAATAGCTTTGCAGAAAAGCTCGGTAAGAATGGATAAAACTCCCGATGATGACGCGCCTTGTTTGAGGCAAGTAAGCCGTGCAGAACAGCTATCGCAAAACCGCTCGGAGCGTTTGCTGCGTCCCAGGAGTTCGTCGAGTTCCAGTAGATCTTCGCCATCGAGTTCCAGTTCGGAGGATTCAGGACGTAAGACGAGAAGTAAGTGAAATTTTGAATTATCTGAAAAAATAACGACCAAAAGTTTCATAAAAACGAGGGTAGTTACGAAGGCGGTTCCGATATTTCCTTGCATCCCAATGAGCATTTAAAAAGCTCATTACTACTTGGAGCGATGACTCATGCGCTCATTCAACAAAATGATCAACTCGAGAATAACCTGCAGCGAGTTACAAGAGTGGTCACACTCGTCTGGTCCCGCATTCAATGCCGAATCTCTTTACGAAAATTGAACGGTTTATTTTTTGAAAAGGTTGATTACATGAGTGTCCGAGGAGTTGCTTCAGCTAGTTTGTGGGCGGCGTACTGACGTCATTCAAAAACGCCGCGACAGTATTTTGTTCGGCGTAAAAGATCGTTTATCAAAGAAGATTTACGCAAAATACCTCCCACAAACGCTGAGCTTTTTAACATGGAAGCGTTAGGTTCTTTTTTACAGAAAGCTGGTGGAACTAACAAAATATTCTCAACAAACAAACGCTCTGCGGAAGAGCCCATTATGTCTATGCGGAATAGACCGGAGCACTCCCAGGCAAAACGTCCGCGGAGGTCGTATGGTCGTATGCAGGCCTGAAGTGGAGACTGACCCAGTACCTACCACCAGTTTCCAAGCTCCTAGAGGTAACAAATCTCAAAAACCGATAAATAATAAATACGGCACGAGACATGTTGATCATAAGATATCGTAGTCGTAGTATCGTAGGGTGTAGTATGTATTATAAGTATGTATTTACGAAAAAAAATTGTATATAAGTATTCTATCAGCTATCTGGTTTCCATAATACAAGCTTTGCTTAGTATGGGGCTAGATGGCGCTGTGTGTAATAAATGTCCCCCCAATATTTATATTTATCTTTTATTTCCAATCATCGTAAAAATAATAGTTCAAAAATGACTACGTACAAGACAGTTTTAATGGCGGGCGATTACGAAATTTAGAAACAATACTATGCACCAAATTGCGTGATCAAATAATTTCCGGTTATCGGATACCTTTTTGCAAAGTACCCCCTCTTGTTCACCACAGCCAGTTAAAATATCAGACACCTACAAGCAAGGCTATGACTCGGCAAATAATAGAATTGAAAAGACAGAAGGTACTACCTGCTCCCTCAACACCGAGTTTCATATGCCCGTTGTTTTTAGTGGTGAAATCAGACCTCGGCAACCGCCCTATATTCAATTTAAGAAATTTAAATCGCCACCTACACCAGTTCAAATTCAGATTGATCAACATGCACCGCGTACCGGATTTTTTACAAAACAACGACTGGACAGTGAAGATCGACCTCACGTAGGCCTACTTCACATACCCGTAGCTCGGTCTCACCAGCCATTCCTCAGAGTTCTGTACAAGACAGACTCGACGGTCAACGGCTCAAAAGCGCTGGAACTGCTCCAGATTACCTGCCTACCCCTCGGGCTGTCATCGGCACCCAAGGCGTTTTCTACAGTTTCGAACTGGGTCGCCCAACTATTGCGAGAAAAAGGGCTCCGAGTAGTAGTCTACCTAGCCGACTATCTCATAGTGAACCAGGATCGAGATATGCTGTCCAACCAAGCTTCGGAAGCTGTTCATATCTTAACAATTATAGGCGTTACAATAAACTTCCAGAAGTCACTGCTCACTCACTCACTGCAAGCTGACACCAACCAGAGTGATAGATTATCTGGGCATAACATGGAATCTCGCATCGAATTCCAAGTACCTTCCCGAAGAGAAGCGACAAAAAATAATGGTCTAAGTAAAGTCTGTAATGACCTTAAATTAGTGGAGCTTGAAAGACGCGCAGAGCGTCCTTGGAATGCTCAATTTTGCTTCATTTGTCGTACGAAGAGGGCGTCTTCACTGCCGGCCCTTACAGATGGCGTCTTCTCGACTTTCGAAAGATCAGCCCCATATGAAGTTCTCTCTCGAACCAGTGACACGCAAGGAATTGAGCTGGTGGCTCCAAGCACTCTCGTTGAGTACACCAATACACACGCCTCCGGTTTGTTGAGATTTGTTTTTACCACAGATGCGTAAGGCATAGTCTGGGGAGCCGTGCTGAACGGCAGGCCCTTGAGCAGTACCTGGCTTCCAATCTAACAAGCATGACACAGCAATGTCAAGGAGATGTGGGCAATATATCAGACTCTGCACAATCACTGTCACACTCTGCGGAACTCGACAATACTAGTACAGTCGGACAACAAGAGTGTTGTGAGTTACATAAGGAACCAAGGCGGTCTGCGCTCGAAGCTCCTGTTTCAGCTCACCAATTCTCTGTTCCAACTGTTGGACGAGAACAACATGGACGTAGTCCCGCAGTACATTCCAGGACAACTCGACATAGAAGCCGACCTCCTGTTTAGACAAAAAATGCAAGGCTAATGGCATGCGAGGAGATAATCGGTCGCTTCAGCGCGCCGCAGATCGACTTATTCGCCTCAAAGACTGCACACGTAACTACACGTTACGTATCGCGAGACAGCAACGACTCGAACGCAGAATATCGCAACGCCTTCAGCAGGCAGTGGAATTACCATCGAGTCTGGATATTTCCGCCCCCGCACCTGATACCACGAGTTTTGGCACATCTCAACGAGGCCGTGGGCATCTGACTAGTAGCATACTGATAGTACCTCGTTGGCACAAGATATACTGGAGACTAGACGTCAAACAGAGAGCATTGTGAGCACCTTTTACGGTGACCAGTCTACGGCATTGTCTAATAGACACACGAACTCGGCTGCCTCCACCGCAGGTCGATCAGATATGCCTGGAGGTATGGTTGGTCAAGGGTGGAGTCATCATCTAGACGGATGGTCGAATAATGAAATTGAGCTACTGAACTCTAGCTGTTGGAATTCGACGAAGAAAGTCTACGCAGGCATCTGGTCCAAGTGGCAAAGTGCAAAGCTGCAACGGGATCACAATTAGTAAAATATTTAGCCTATTTACATCTGAACGTATTCCTGGACCTGGGTATGTCCTTAAACTGCAAACAGCCCCACCGGAAGACGGGCAGCAGCGTCCTCTTGGTTAACGGTGGTGAGCATTCTGCGATCCCCAAGCCGCCTGCCAAGCGTGGGGATTATGGCAACACCCCTCTATTAAGGGGGAGGCCTCCGTTCATCAGTGGGCGTTTTATGGCTGATGATGACGACATCCATTTTAGTATACAAATCTGCAATAGCCACGTTGTTTGACCCAGCGCTGAATCTCTCGCAGTGACAACGTATTGGTTAAAAGAATTTTAAGATCGATTGCATTGGCAAACGCCGATAAGAAAGACAATCATCCGGTAGTATGGGATCCGAGGAAAGTCGTAGAATGGTTAACGCAAAACGCGCCGACGCGCGAGACGTTATATGAGATATCTCGACGAACAGCTCTGATCTTGCTTCTCGCCTCGAGTCGCCGAGTACACGATCTCACACTCCTACACATCGATCGAGATAATTTTGAGGATAATGGCGATCACCTTATACTACATCCTGTCTTTGGATCTAAGACTGACAACTACGTTCACAGACAGACATCTTGGAAACTTCTAAAAGCTCCAGGCGACAACGTATGTCCAGTGCACTGGGTAAGAAAACTCCGATTTATTTCCCGACAGCCGTCGCTGTCGGAGTGTTGCTCGAGCTCATTGTTCCTGTCATGCACGGGCGCGGCGCGCGCTGCGTCTCGGACGATGCTGGCCGGCTGGGTGAAGTCACTGCTGCGGGCAGCCGGCGTGCAGGCCAGCGCGGGCAGCACGCGCCGCGCCGCCGCCTCGCTCAACTGGCTAGACAACTGCTGCATCGACACGGTCTTGGCGAAGGGTAACTGGAGGACTCCTAACACCTTTACTCGCTTTTATTGTACGGAGATAAGTACGGATTTGAACAATCGATTTAATTTATCCCGAGCTTTTGAATCATTATGATTGCATTACTTCGATCATTATAGTTGATTTTATTTTAATTTTAATTATATATAATTATTACCATTCATTGGAATGGTGCTATATGATATGTTTTGTAATTAAGTGGTGAGATTATACAGATATATATGATCTGAGCTACAAGCTACACATTCGTCTTAATTAAACTTTAAAACATTTCTAAGTAGGTGAACTTTATACTTACCTACACTAAAAATCATTATGCCTTACATAATCATTCACACATTGGCATCTTCAGCTTGCCACCAGGCGATAACAAACAAATCTCACTTTATTAGGTCTCGAATAACGGTTCAGAGCATATAATATGATGTTTTACCTGAAATAAAACAGTTATTATATGCCTAACCTTATTCGAGACCTATATTTCTAACTCTGCCTGTTGGCCCATATGGCCACCATAGGTGAGATATAATGTGAGGAGCCGCGCTGCGCGCGCCCGGCAAGCTGGTTACCCCCCTCCACCCGGCGAGCGGGTGGAAGAGGGGCGGAAGGGGCTGTTCCACGAGACGCAAGTAGTGCTGTCTCACTTTATTAGGTCTCGAATAAGGTTAGGCATATAATAACTGTTTTATTTCAGGTAAAACATCATATTATTCTTGTAAACAAAAAGGACATTATAAAAATCAGTGCCCGCAGAATAAATCCAAAGAAGAAACAAAGAAAACTCATGCGTTTTCCGCAGTGTTCCTGAGTGGAAATTTCCAAAAATCAGATTGGTATTTGGATAGCGGCGCGAGTTGTCATATGACGCCGAACGAAGATATTGTTCAGCATGCGTCTGGGCATGTAGATACAAACCAGATTGTAGCAGCAAATAAAAGTGTTATGCCAGTATTATGCAAAGGAGATGTCGACATCGTAACATTGACTCCGAAGTGTCGATATGAAGTTACGCTGAAAGATGTGTTGTGTGTGCCTAACCTGACTACAAGTTTGTTATCAATCAGCCAACTAATAAAAAATGGAAACCGAGTGGCTTTTAAGCAAGAATGCGCATTTATTTTCAACAATCAAAATGATCTAGTGGCGGTCGCTAATTTGATTAATGGCGTCTACAAATTAAATATGGAGCACAAACAATGTTTGTTCACGTCCCGGAACGCCAGTGCTGAGTTGTGGCATCGAAGATTGGGGCATCTTAATTGGACAGATATGAACAAGATGAAAGATGGCGCAGTTACGGGTGTATCTTATACTGGTGGAGAATGTATTGACAAGCGTACATGCTCAGTTTGTTGTGAAGGAAAACAGTCACGTTTCCCATTCAACAATACAGGTACGAGGAGCACTGAAGTATTGCAGACCATTCATGCCGATGTTTGTGGCCCGATGGAGGAATCGTCAATTGCAGGATCAAGGTATTTTCTTATTTTTGTTGATGATTTTAGCCGGATGGCATTTATCTATTTCCTGAAGGCGAAAAGTGAAGTGTTCAGATGTTTTAAAGAATTTAAAGCTCTTGTAGAAAACCAACAAAATAAAAGGATTAAAATTTTTCGAACAGATAATGGTTTAGAGTTTTGTAGTAATGAGTTTGAAAATTACTTAAAGGATGCAGGTATCATTCATCAAAAGACAAACACATACACAGCTGAACAAAATGGTATGTGTGAACGAATGAATCGCACAGTTGTTGAACGAGCTCGTTGCATGTTATTCGATGCAAAGTTAGATAAGAAGTTCTGGGCGGAGGCAGCTCATACTGCAGTATATCTAAGGAACAGATCGATAGCATCAGGTTTGAATAACAAAACACCTTTTGAGCTATGGACAAATAAAAAACCAGATTTAAGCCATGTTCGGGTATTTGGTAGTCCAGTGATGGTTCATATCCCAAAAGAAAAAAGGCTTAAGTGGGATAACAAAGCCAAGGAGTATCTGTTGGTGGGATATGCAGATAACACCAAGGGATACAGAGTTTATGACCCTAGAAAGGGATGTGTATCAACCAGTAGAGATGTTATTATACATGAAAACACTGAAAAGAGCATTATGATGGACTCTAGTGTGTCAGTTTCAGTGGGGGATGATACACCAGCAAATGAATCTCTTAGTAAAAGTCCTAAGTCGAGTGATCACACACATGCAAGTGAAAATGAGGAAACATCAGAGTTTGAAGACACCACCGTTATAAACTCTTCTTCAAATTCAGATTATTTGAATACTGAAAGTGATCTTGATTGTACTTTACAGAATTCAGAGGACGAGACCAGAGATTCAGATCTGAAGGAAGATACTCAACCAAAGAGAACAAGGCGGCCCCCTGATCGTTTTCAAGTTACACATTTATGCACAGAGGTAAGTGACGAGTCAGCCAGTGATCCTACAACTGTACAAGAAGCGCTGAGTAGCCCTGACAGAGAAAAATGGATTGAGGCAATAAATGAAGAACTCCAGGCTTTCAAGGACAATGATGCCTGGGCCATTGTCGACGAGTTACCTCAAAACAAAACTTTAGTGCAGTGTAAGTGGGTGTTTAAAAGAAAGGTTGATAGTGATAACAGTGTTCGTTACAGAGCACGTTTAGTGGCGAAAGGTTTCACTCAGAGACCAGGAATTGACTATGAAGAGACTTTTTCACCAGTGGTTAGACATTCTACCCTTAGACTGTTATTTGCACTGTCAGTTCAATTAAATTTAGATGTAACACATTTAGATGTGAAAACTGCTTTTTTAAATGGCTTTCTCAAAGAGGACATATACATGTCTCAGCCTAATGTTTGTGATAACAGTAATAATTCTATTGTAAAATTAAAAAAAGCTATTTATGGTTTAAAGCAGTCATCAAGGTCTTGGTATGAGAGGGTTGAGCAATGTTTATGTGAACTAGAATTCAAGAAAAGCCGATTAGAGCCATGTGTATTTACTAAAATAAACAAAGATGTAAAGATTATTGTCGCGTTGTATGTAGACGACTTCTTTGTTTATTCGAATAATGCTTCTGAAACTGAAAAGTTAGTTGATGTTTTAAGTGCAAAATTTAAAATAAAAAATCTAGGACAGGTACAGCAATGTCTAGGTATGAGAGTAAAAATTGATAAAGATTAAAATGTTGTAACCTTGGATCAGGAGCATTATATCGAACAATTGTTAAAAAGATTTAAGATGCAGGATTGTAAAACTGCTAGCACTCCCATTGGAGTGCCATTGGAGTGGAGGAGTGTTCCATTGAATGTAAATTAGATTTAGATTTTGGTGAAGTTTCAGATGGAAACATTCCATATCAACAATTAATTGGCAGCCTCATGTATTTATCGGTCCTAACTAGGCCAGACATATCATATTCTGTAAGTTTTATGAGCCAATTTAATAAATGTCATACTGATATTCATTGGACTTATGCTAAACGAATTTTAAGATACTTAAAAAATACTAAAAGTTATTGTTTAAAGTACAGTAAAGAAAAAGCTGAACTTGAAGGATACGCTGATGCCGATTGGGCTGGTAGTTCAATAGACCGCAAGTCATACACTGGCTATTGCTTCATGATGTCAGGATCAGCTATTTCTTGGGAAAGTAAGAAGCAAAGAACTGTTGCATTGTCAAGCATGGAATCCGAGCTTATGTCAATAACGGAAGCATGCCGTGAAGCTATATATTTAAGAGCTTTACAGTCTGAAATTACCGATGATGTGTATTCTGTAATTTTGTATAATGATAGTCAGAGTGCACAAAAGCTGATAAAAAGTGAAGTGTCTCATAGAAGAAGCAAGCATATTGATATTAGATATCACTTTGTAAAGGATGCTGCGCATAATAAGATTATTGTCATTAAGTACCTGTCAACCAATGAAATGCCAGCTGATGTCCTAACAAAAGCTCTCAATCCTATGAAACACAACAAATGTATCAAGGGCTTAGGAATAGTACTTATGTAATTGTATGTACATGTGTGCTAATGTTTATTTGATGTAGTGGGGGTGTTAAAAAAGGGTTACATCAAATACTACATAATTCTATTTTATCTGTGAGTCGTCTATGCTCCGGTATTAATGTTAAGTTGTCGTGACTGATTGATTGATTTCCGCTCTCTTCTTCTTTGGCCTGCCGTTTTGTGTGAACGTAATAAAAAGTATATATAAAGTTTTAACTCGTTTTTTAGTCAAAAGTAGGTTAACCAAAAAAGCGGATAATCACTTTGAGTAGGTAGTCAATCGTGAATCAAATTAATAGGAACAAAATAGCAAAAGTAAAGATTAGTACCTTGACTATGTTTACATTACAATAGGTACCTACCTATCTATTTTGTGTCAAGTGATTTAATTCAATAATGAAACAAAAATCCAAAACTATGCAATTTCGTGTAAAATGATACATCTAACAACTTACGCGTCGATCCATGGCGAGTTCGGACGTGACCAAGCTTCATAAAGGCCGCAGCGACACTAACGCCCGCGCATCTCCTACCCCGCGTCACGCCCTCACTTCGCCTCGCGCACCCCCGCCACTCTCGTCATGTTCGTACTTGTATCACATAGCACATCTAGTAATTAATAAAAAAAAACAAATCTGGTTTGAGTTTTAGATACAACTCAATTTATATTCGTTTACACTAAAAAAATTCTTTGTGTCGAACTTCGCCTCGCGCACCCCCGCCACTCTCGTCATGTTCGTACTTGTATCACATAGCACATCTAGTAATTAATAAAAAAAAACAAATCTGGTTTGAGTTTTAGATACAACTCAATTTACCTATATTCGTTTACACATAAAAAATTCTTTGTGTCGAATGATGTAAGTCGAGATGCATCACTTATCACAAATCAGGCACAACTTTAGATTCGGATTAGTAGGTACATGTTGAGTTATACCCTAATCAGTATGGAGAAAAATTGGTGCAAAGTGATATTTTTCTGACAATTTCTATGTAAAAATCACAAAAAAGGTACAACTCGAGTTAAATCACCTTTCACAGGAGGCACAGATTTATTATAAATAAAATACATATCTCTTTCTGTTTCTTTCGGGTAACAAGTGTGCAATGCGTGAAACGTTTTCATGTAGATGTCGAATGCTTTCATGGGGCAGCCAAGGTTGTATGTAGTTTCATTAACGAACATATAGCACTGTAAACATTATCTTCATCAGAAGATACAGCGTACAGCTGTGGAGCAACGTTCAGACCGAGCACCAAAAACTTTTATTTTTTCCTGTTACGAGTATGCACCACTTGGATGTGCTGCCGACTGAAAATAAATGTAAAAATAAGTGGTATAGTTAAAATAATAAAATAATTGGTATGGTCAGCGTTGCCAATGCCGGTTTACCAAATTCTCCGAAAATTAAGGCGAAATTCCACAAACGTGGGGAGAAAAACAATCCAAATCCCCAAATACAAAAAATATACGAAAATGTGAAATTCAAGCAGTTTATATTGATTTTTACTCAGGCTCTTGTGCCATACTTTTAAATTAAATTAGTTTTTTGTTGGTGTAAACTTGTAAATACCATTAAAGACTATTGTGTTTTATAGTGTTATCTATTTCTGTTTGCTGTTTTGATATTATTTAAGTCACTGAACTTCCCCTCCACGGATGCGGTGGCAAATGGAAGCACGAGTAATGGGTGATTTTCCAACCATGATTTTTAAAAAAATGTTCCACTGAACTCTGTAGTGTAGTGCTGCGCCGGCGCTCTCGGGAGCTCTTCATCACTGGAATCGTCTCGTGCGGTGTCCGGAATATTCCAGCCCGCAGAACAACTGTGGTCATCGCGCGCGCGACGCGCAGCGGCCCGCAGTGCTAAGCAGGACGCAGCTGCACGCGCATCGGGCTCTGTTTTCACTCTTTGAAAAAGGTCACCGGATGTGGTCGAAACTATAGTTGGAGTATCCGATTTAATTAAACGTGAGTATTCCCGTATAAATAAAACAAAAATGAGTTTTCAATATTTTTGACAGGAATGATTTAAGGAGGGAAAGAGGGTATGGAATGTTGTATGGAAAGTTCTTTGTTTTTGAAGTTATAGTGATGAAAATTGATATTTGGGTAGTTCATTTAAGGGAGTGGGAGGGTTAATAAAAGTGGGGAATTATGGGAGCGGGCCTAATTTCTTCCGTACGCGGACGAAGTCGCGGGGGACCTCTAGTATATTATATTGTTTATTTATCATCAGCCCGCAGATCGGACGATTTGAACTGCTGGACGAAGGCCTCCCTCTTAATACGGAGGGATTGCCATGATCCCCACGCTTGGCAGGCAGCTTGGCTTTTTTGATTGTTTATTGATTAAGTTTTTTGACAGTACTTTTTTCTAAACCACTCGTGTTGAGGAGATAAAAAAAACGAAGGTTCAACAATATAGAAAAATTCCCTGTACTAAAATGCTTTGACGGGCATAGATTGGTAAGAAGTACTAAATGATACAAATTAAAAAAACACAACCTAAATACCATAATACTGAACATATTTTTTTCATCCACAGCTTAAAATAGATTTCATCAATTTATATCCAAATGCTAACCTACAACTTTATGGAGAGTGGCCCATAGTCTCATCATTTCTTTCCAAAATGATTCCGAACAATGATCTTAACCAAATAAATGAATGCTGTAGGTACAAGTGGTAATTATAATAATGTGCTATTTTGATAAAAATGTTAGGCAAGTTCGTGGTCAAAAGAGTATGTCCATGTCAACCATACATCATAGACAACAATGTTTGCTTTTGAAAGTAAGGAGAATGCAATTGTTCATTATATTTCTCAAAATGTTCTTTTTCTATTTTATTTACAGATGGTAAAAAAAGTTAAAACTTTGAGGGCACTTGTAACACTATTACCGATCAAATCAGTAATGATGAAAAAGAAACGTGGTTGGCCTCATAGTAAAAGTTGTTCATAATGATGAGTACCTTTCAGTGTTTCGTACCTCAACAGGAAAAAGGAACCCTTATACGATCACTCCGTTGTCCGTCTGTCTGTCTGTCAAGACCCTTTTCCTCTGGACCGCGTGGAGATATTAAGGTGAAATTAATATCAAATACGTAACACGGTCCCTTGGTACTGTAAAAAAGTCAACCTTCTAAGTCAACGCAATAAAAAATTACGGCCATTTTTGTGAGTTTTTAGAGTGAACTAAATCAAAATTCATAGGGTACGTTGACCGTTGACCAAGACTCATGACATTTGGCAAGAAGCAAGGTCACATACAGTCATTACAGGAAAAATCTGAAAATTGATAATTTGTGGATATATCGTCATTTCTCAAGCCAAACCCGAAATGGTTATTTTGTTTGTTTCTTTAGTTCCCAAAGAAATTACTAGATGGCGTTCTACACCGTTGAAACGCGCAAACGTTTTGTTCGTCGTTTTTAGACGACTGTTTTGATCGCAGCTGCTTCCTACAATTGTACGATAAACTCATCTTTACAGATGGACGAAGGAGCCACGAGCGTAGGTTTTGAAGAAAACTGACAGCTGCATTGTTTTTTTTTTAAATCACATAAAAGTTTAAACCTTTTCTTATGTAAGTAAATACATCGGTGTTTGCGTTTTTTTTCTTTCTTATTTTTTGGCTTCGCACCATATGTATTCTGCCAGTTTCAATTATATGCATATAACAAGTTTTTGATAGTGTCAGCCTGACACTGTCAGGTCATAAGTCATAAAATAAAATCTTGGTCAAGTCCAAGTAATGCCATAAATAACAAAAAAAAAAATTTTTTTTCTCAGCGTAGTAGTTAGCGTATTGAACGAAAGTAGAAATTCTTTTAGGGTTCATTGAGAATCCAATTGTACCCTATTTATTATTAAGCCGCGTACCGTGTCTGTCTGTCTATCTGTCTTTCCGGTCTTTACTGACCTGTAATCTCGTGAATCGTAATAGATGTTGAAATGTTCACTGAACATTCATTACTATCACGGATTACCTAGTACTTGTGGTGGTACGGGACCCTCGTTGTCCGAGTCGCAAGAACGAGACGGCTTTATTTTTTTTATTAAATTTACTAGTTTTTTTGTACTCTGTTGCTCGAGCAAGAATAAAAATCGCCTTCGTGTCGTAAAGGTATCGAGTCCTCGATACTATAACGCAATGTGACGATAGACGGCAGCACGAAACACACTCTGTCGATACGATTACGTTAGTAACGTCATTCTAACGTAAAGTCTTGTGAAGAAAATGAACGTCTTGCCGAGTGAATGATACGTTCACAAACTCTACCAAATTTCAAATATTTTTTTACTTTAAGCTTACCGGTTGATATAGTGGGACTGAAATCAAAATATAAAAGACAAATAAAGAAAAATTCTGAAATAAGCCATGGGAGGTTATTAAATGTAGTTATTTGTAGAAATAAAATAATTATGATTACATTACATATTTTTTTTAAGTTTTCTAAATGAAACCACTTTACGAATGCGTAAGAAACTTTATAAAAATGTTGTCTCGCGTTTCAATATAATACTATATTAACAAAACAATGCTAACCAGTTATTTGCAATACGTGACGCTAGTGGAGTTCATGGAAGCGTAAGTTTTAAAAGTAACTAAGTAATTTAATATGTAGTAGTTACGTGATGTGCAAAAGAAATTTGGATCTTTTATGTTTTAACTATGTGGTTCCAGCAACGGGGATTTGTCCAAGCCTACTGGTGGTCCAAGAGGTCGTCATTTTGTCGAGATGAAATGGAAAGAGCTCGCAAATAAACTGAACAGTGATGGCACAGGAGACCCTAGGTCCGAGGAGAAATGGCGCAAAGTATGGAGCGATTATAAAAATTATTCAAAAAAAAAACGTGCTTAAATTAACAGAGCTGCTAGTGGCACCACCGATCATCTCCGATTATCTCTGACATACCTTGAAAATAGGGCCATGCAGATAATTGTGGTGCAAGCAGCAACGGGCATGCCAATTGAAGAAGCTGGGCTCCAGCGGGGTGTAGTGATTCCTCAAATTCTGCCCGATGAGCCAGCAGTTAATGTAGCCGAACAGGTTTTTTTTGTAGAAGATTGGAATATTCCGGGTACAAGGAGTCAACCAACTGTGGCTCCTCCATCACCGCCAACTCGGGCTCAGTCCCCATTTCCTCCAGTCGCACTTGAGAAAGAGGAGTGGAAGCCACCACCACCAAAAAAAAACAAGAAGAACAATAAAACTGTAGCGAAACTATTTATTAAAGCTGAGCAGCATGCAAGATAGCATGCTAGCGAGCGTGATAAGGAATACGAAGAGTTTGAAAGAGAGCGGATGCGATTAATGAATGAGGAATTGAGAGTGAGAGAATACGAGATACAAGCTGTATAAAAAGCTGTAGCAAAGTTACAGATGCTATTGCTCAATTGTATCGAGAGTACATTAATATGCCAGTTACAGTTACAGAAAGCTGCACTCGACTTCTACCAGATCGCTCGATTCCCAAGAGTCATTGGGGCAATAGACTGCACACATGTACGGATGAAATCTATACTATTATCATCTTTTGTATGTTGAACAAGCAGTTGTTTATTTTGACCTTTTCTTTCTTTAGTACCTGAACTAACTTTGTTTCGGGGGTGATTACGCAGAGATATATCGAAACAGAAAAGGCACTCAATGTTCAGACGATTATGGCGTTCCTCCCAAATGCTGTTTAATGATGTAGTTGGAAGATGGCATGGCTCATGACTCACATATATGGGACAACAGTAATAAAAAAGGAACTTTTTACAAGGTGTTTATGGGGATTACATGTTAGTTGGAGGTAGTGGATATGCACAAACTACTTTTATGATGACCCCATTGGGAAGAGTTAACATCCCAAACCCAATCTTTATACAATTAATCTCAAATAAGAACCAGAAATGTTATTGAAAGAACATTTGGAGTGTGGAAACGTAATTTCCCATACTCTCAAGAAGTTTACAAGTGCACTTGAGGATAATTCCAGTAACTTGTGTTCTTCATAATCTTGCTCAACAACTTGGGGACCCAGAGCCACCCTTGGATCCTGAGTACCCTCCGATATTTAATGATGAAAGAGTTGTTTCAAATCAGACTACAAGTATTTCAAATACACCGGGATTTAGAACACGTCGAGTGCTTATTGACCAAAATTTAGGTCAACTGTAAATGCTAAACAATGTGTTGCATAAATAAAATGTAAATATTTAAATTGTTGCATTGCAAAAACCTTATCATGTTTTTTCTTGCAAACCTTTGTTTTGTGTTCTTCGACGCTCAGACGTATCCAGTGGGTTTTCTCCCATCAGTCGAAGGGGTTCTTCAGGCAAAGAAGTAAGAGAATCTAGAAACATTTTTGTTGTCATTTGCTTCGTATCTTCAGGAGTCCTTCCTCACTGAAGAACGCCAGTGGAACATAATAACTTGTTAAATATGATGTGGCTTATCATTTTGTATGGGATATCACAATGTTTTACACATCTTTTTATAAAACTTTCGTTTTAGAATCAATATATGTTTCCAAATTAACACTGTTTTGTGGTCTTGTTTACATCTCGCTTGACAGTATGACGTTTGAGACGTTGACATTGACATTTCGTAGATTCCTGTATTTTTTTCATTGAGAACAGAATTCATTAGTGTCTTTCCACACGTTGCCAACGCGGACAGCGTGTAAACAGCCCTTTATTGATTTATCGATTCAGAAAGAAAAGTTTCGTTTGTTTTTACGCCGGCAAGTCCTGGCAACATCCTTTTTAACTTTGGTTTTTGATGGCGTAAGCGGGCGAATAATCGGCTCCTGTGAATTAAATACCACACCGCAGAATAGTAAGTTATTTTACTTGGTTTTCAACCTGATTCGTTGCCCGCTGGAGATTGAAGCGAGGATTATCATTTTCACTGATTTCCACAGTACTTGGGATGACTGTCGTGCAGAGAATGATCGCATGGCAGCCGACGATTCCTTGAGATCCAAAGCGGTAGATTGGTAAGAAACCCATCTCGTCTTGTTTCCAAATCCACGTACCTAAATTATAATACAATTAGAAGTAACGTCGTTGTCTCATTGTTGCAGATTCCGCCGCTTTTTTCTTGGTTTTTAGTGTTTGTGCTTGTAAAGCGTCCATGTCTGCGAAATGACTCGTAGTCTACCATTTTGATTTCGACGTCGATACGTCGCAATAACAGTTAGAAGAATTTAGAAGCAGAAATATGTTTTGGTGAAGCTCAATTAATAAATATTAATGCTACGCGCATTTGGTATGTCAAGTTTCCCTTAATTTTCTCACGTCAGTAAAGTGTCTACAACGAAGAAAGAACCTAGAATGTTTTTGGACTTTAACTAGAAATTATGTGATCAAGAGTTGTAAATTTAACTTCAACGAGCTGGGGGCTTACCGTGATCTTTTGAATAGCGAGCCAGTTGCGATGCAGTTCAGTTTAGGTGCCGAAATTGACTCGCTTCTTTTCGTACTATGAACTTATTTTAACACGATCGTATTTGAATCGCTAGACTCCGTATAGAGTGAACAAAACTTTAGAAAACTTGTCTCTGTCTAGTACTGTACCCTTAGTACAAGATTTGACAAAACGGAAACTATGACAGTTTTCGAGTTAACGCAAAACCAACAGTTATCAATCAATTCGGTAGTATGAGCGTCAAAAGTTTACACGATATCGTTAAACGAGAGCTCGATGAATGAACGGGAAAGAACGTTAATTCTTCTCTTTTACACACCATAGAAAATATAGGGACAGCCATATACCGCCATTTTTCATCCGTTTGACGTTTTGAATTTCGTTTTCTTTCATATCCTAAGAATCTTCAGCCCTTATAAGATTATAACTATAAATTTCTTTGTATTATAAGATAGGTAGGGTGCAGTGTCGAACAATGAATCACCAAAAAATCAGAGTCTGATATTTATCTCATTTTTGCAAACATGGATTCCGTTTTTTAGAGGAAGGTAGTCTATTTAAGTAGGTTTAATGTGATATTTATTGTGTCACAAAAAGAAATCGATACATTACCAAAACGAAGGATTTAAAAAAAAATGAGATTTGTTTCATTGTGTACACCCACAGTACACAATGAAACACTTTGTGTCCAACAATGAAACACTGTTATTAATGTTGACTTATATTAGTAAAACTACAAAAATTACAATTATGTATCAGGTAATTTGTCAGTCAATAACGTCTTACAATCAACAGCTAAACATGTTAGGCAATAGTATCATAAAAAAGATTATTTAGACACATACTTTAAGTTTAATCAGTCGCAAAACTACAAATATCACTAATCAATGGTAATAAGACTAGTTACCTACATATGACAGGAAATAACGATTTAACAACAGTTATCCACATTAGACAAAACGTCTTAGATTCTTTAGAACAAACTTAAAATTTAATCAGTCTCAAAAGTACTAAAATCACAAATATGAGGTTCTTAATACGACTAGTTACCTTTGACAGGAAATAACGATTCACAATTAACTGTTCCTTTCAGATGTCTACTTAAAGATTGACGAATGAGTCTTAAAATCACAAATAATTAGGTTATAGTTATTTATATGTTATAATTTGAAAATACCGAAAATTGCAAATATTAGGAGTGAATGTTTAACGCAACTTTAAATTCGGTGACACGCGGACTGGGAAAACATAAAATGAGTTTCGGCTTTTCGTTCCATTTATTTGCGGTGGAGGCAGAATCATTTTAATCTCATCTATATGAATTTCTGACATATCAGGTTCTAATGGCATGTGAAATTTCATCATGTCTTTCACCTTCAACCTCATAAACGAGACCTCGTATCTATTTGCACTTACTACATCAATTATCTTTGCAACATAATATACCTTCAGTTTCTTACAGTCCAATAAAACCAGCACATAATCGTTAATCTGGGGTAAACGCTCAAGTTTTTTAAAATTGTCTGTAATCAAAGGCAGGCCATCCTCATCGAGTTCTTCTTCATCGTCTAGTCTAATCAAATCAGTTTCAGTAAGACTTACTACTTCCTCATCTTCATCGGTACTTGTTTCAGGATCTGCTTCAATTTTAGTCTTTTTAGGTTTATTTTTTCCTTTTTTATCAGATAAAATTGGTCGCTTCATTACTTTTGCCACTAATTTTCTTAATTGAGATTTTTTCTTTTCTTCAGCTATCTGGTCTTTCTCTGGCGTATCCGTCGCAACCATGCTTTTCCCCAGCTTTCTTGCTTTACGCTTTCCAATCCGTGGACCAGCTTTCAAAGCAGGCATAAACTCTTCTGGAGTTCTAAATTTAGTTCTGGAACTCGCAGAAATATTCACATTAGGCGGTGTCATCTCTCTGTTCACAGGGTCTGGTACTTGAGCTTCACTCATGGTAGTTTCCATGACAGGCGGCGATGTTGCTCTGGTTGGTAAACTAGGATCCAACATCTCAGATTCTGATTCAGTGTCTTGAATAGGAACCTCTTCGATCATAGACTCATCCATAAATTCCAATATGGTTGGACTATCAGCACGTGTCATATCTGATGAGGGACTTGCAATATTTTGTCTGTTTTGTAGTGCATAAGGAGCATTGGTAGATGATGACGGCTCTGTTGGTTGGTCTCTGTCAGTAACTGATGATGGCATAAAGTCAATTTCGGTGAAAATGTCTGCATCATATGGAAAAATCCCACACTTTTTGAAGGCTGCCATTATATTTATTGGCGTCATTGATTTTGTATATGCCTGACCCACGCACTCAGCGACATTATAAATAGTCATCGGTTTTCCCGGATTCTTCATCAACCATGAATCCACAGCACTATTGTAATACACTTTAAAGGGGCCGTTTAAGCCCACATCAAGTGGCTGCATCTTTGCAGTTGTATGAGGGTGCAACGTTAGAACTGTCACCCCAGATTCTTTGGCTAAATTTAAAGCTTCAGTACTAAGGTGAGATTCATGGTTGTCAAATATTAAAAGTGCAGGATTTTCTCGGCTTGCAGAGGTGTGTTTAATAAAATGTTGCATGACGTGAACAAACAGTTCCGCATTCATCCACCCAGTTGAAGTCGCAAGGCCGAGGGATCCTGGAGGAGCACCACGCAACATTATATCTTTGTAGTTTTTCCTCGGGAAAACGAGAACCGGAGGTAATGCTTGTCCTGCAGCACATACAATGGCACACGTAGTCACCAAAGTACCCCTTTCTCCGCTAGTTACTTTGCCAATATTTTGTTTCCCTTTTGGCGCCAAGACTTTCTGGGGCTTTTGGACTGTTGTTGTTGCAGTTTCATCAAGGTTATACACTCTTGTACCGTCGCCAAAAGAGGGATGACGATGCATAACAGTTTTCAGATTATCATAGAAAGTTTTGACCGTTTCTTTATTAAACGCGGTGGCTCGAGCCAAACTACAGGCCTCAGGCTTCTTCATTGATAAATCTGAATGCCTTGACTTAAAAGATCGAAACCACTCTTTCCCTGCCATTTCTTCCTTTTTCCAAGTATCAGGACATTTGATGTCGTTGATTATCGCCATTTGATAAGCGACGCGGCGAACATCTTTACTGGATAATCCATAAAATTTCAATGCGCAGTCTTTTATATATGTTTTCAGTGCTGCTTCTTGATCGTCCGTAAACGTTTTGTTGACGTCGTAGTTAGGTGTTAATCTTTGACCTTCCAATGATTCATCACTAACATTTTTTAGTTTTTTTATGTACCGTCAAACCGTCCAACTTTGCCCGCTTTTTTTCAATATTGTAGATTTTCTTAAATAAATTGTACGGCACGGTATACTTCTTAATTGCTAAGGATGGTCTAGCCGATCATGGAATTGCGTTACAATTTTAAATTCAGTCCTATTTACATATGATTTCGATGAATTTGAAATTTTAATGACTGGCAAATTTACCTTCATTTTCGTCCATGTTTGCCCGTATCCATTATTTGCGGAACTATAGCTCCTATGGCATTCTCGGCAAAGAACTAAAAATAGTTTAAGGGTAAAGTTGACATTCTATCATGGTACCAATCGCTAATGCATAATAGATCCATCGTAAAACACTTGGGCAAATTTAGCCTCCAATATCCATTTCTTTTCATACAAGCAATTTTAGGTGCTAGGGTTGTCAAAATTAGGATGACACAGAAGTTAAAAAAAGGTTATTATTGAAAATATTTTATTTAAAGATACATGTAAGTCACAATGTAAGTACCTATCCATAATTACAACCTTTTCTACCAACATAGTTTAATTAAATCAGTCTAAAATATATGGCACAATTTTTTTCAGGGTAGGTACATCATCATATTATGAAAACCAAAACAAAACAAATAAATTTCTCTTTTAGTAGCATAAAAATTACTCTCGTTTAGCTAGAATACACAGCGAGCTATTTCTTTGTCTAGCTTTATCTTAATCTTTTATCTTCCATAGCATAATAATCAGTCATAACACAACATAATACTTCTTAAAAAATGTTTATTAATGTTACCTTAGCTCTACAACTCGGTAACAAAATAATATTATTAAACAGTCATAAAAATATTTTATCAAAAATAAAGAGGTAGGTAACGTTTCTAGGCTAATTACCTAATTCTACGTTTTCTGGAATAAAGTAATTGGCGCTTACTAGCATAATAAGACGAACAGTTCTTAACTAACAAAAAAAACATCTTTTACTAATTAACAATATTAATACTTTTTTATAGGAACTCTATAATTAATAATAAGTATTCTGTGACACAATGAGTATAAGACAAAGCCATTTCTTCGATTTCTGCTAAAGTAAATTGTTCAAATAAAGACAATAAATAGTGTGGCCGCAAGCTGGAGACATATCATTTAGAAAACTTTATAATTAGAAAAATCAAAATTGAAGGTCAGTTTGCCTCTGCGACCTGAATTTGGTGAAGGTAGCACAGCCGCAATGTCTTCGACTAATACAAATGAAATATCATCTACCTGCGGCCAAACGAAGTTATTATTTGCTTTTCTTAAAAAACGGACTTTAAAACTTTTGCCTGCAGTATCGTACTTCTCAACAATCAAGCCAGAGTAATATTTATCAGACTTTTTTTGTAGTAAATCTTACTTTTACATAACTTCCGACATTCACAGTGTTATCATAAGTGTTTTCAATACCATTATTTTCTTTGTCAGAATCTTCTTCGTTACTTACATCTGTTTCGTCCTTTTTAGATAAAATACGATATTTATATTCATTCCAAGACTCGTCAGTATCTGAATCACAATAAATGTCTTTGTTTTGATTAAATTGAACGATTTGTGTAATTTTTTTCTTACTTGGTTTGAATATTGTTGAAAAGGTAGCAAATGACAACCTCTCCTCCTCATTCAAGTATTTATCTTCCAAAATTGTTATTTTTTTACGTTGGCTTGGTTGTACACTTTTATTAGGTGTGGGAGATGTCTTAATTTTGGGTATTTTATGATCAGTCAGTTGATAACTTTCAAGTGATTGTTGTACTGTCTGTTGATCATTAGAAGGTAATGCATTTTTGGGCATGCGCATAATCGTACCAGCAGATGATTCAGTTGCGAAGTTTTGCAATGTCCCAGTTGCTTGATGGTGTCGGGCATTTGTTAGTGTTGTATTTATTTTTTGTATAGATAAAACAGCCCATTGGCTGTTTTATCTATTTTATTGTAGTGTTAAGAGATGTCCCAGTTTCTTGACAGTGTGTTGATACTGTGGCTTTGGGTGATTTGGTTTCTGTAACTTGTCTAGGTTTTGTTTGAGGTATCTGTATATTTGGAAGTTCATCGGTATCTGTATCAGTATCGCTATCAATATACGTGAAAGGTCTGAAAAATATTTGAGGGTTATTGTCTGTGAGTCCTTTCGATGTGGAAGGCTTACCTCTATTTTCAGTTTTTCTTTTTAAAATATCTTTGTTTGTACTCTTCAAATTCTTTTTCAAAGGGTAATCCATTGTTACTGTAGCGTCACTATCGAAGTCAAAAGATGCAACGAACTCATCTTGTAACTGCATTGTTTGTCCAATGCTATTGTCTTCTTGCACCCAAGAATTGATCATATCGTAACCTATTGCATTTGTGTCAACATACATGCCGGTTTCTTCATCAAGATACCCTTGCGTAGTCCTATCACTTTCGATTTCATGAGACAGTGGTTTACAGTTTACTTCATTACTATCTTCATCATCTATTATATTTGCACGGAGGTCAACATGAAATCCAGTTCGGTCGTTTAAATTATTATTGATATCATCGTCTTGATTAACCTGCAAATGATTTCGAAGTAATGTCTTTTTATGCTTGGTGTTCCCTTTGTTAACCCTTTTTGTAGTGCATTGGTTTTGATTAGGTAAATTAATGTCGGCAACTGTAACTGACTTTCCAGGTTCACATTGAATTTTTTTACTTCTTCTCACTTCCATCGGTTTTTCAGTTCTTGTTTCTTTAAGGTAATTCAAAAACGCTTCTTCAATACCATAAGATAGTATTTCATCTTGATCATCGGGAATTCGTTTTAAAACTTCACGGGGATTAAAAGGATAAATCCCAGTAGCTTTAATAACATAAAGAGTGGCCAATTATTCGCCTGTTTCAGATTGATTGCATCAGTTAGTTCAATTAAAAGTTTAGGGAAATGTTTTTTATTAAGTGATGTTTGTGTTGGATTTTGCGTCTTGTATCTGTATAAGATTTTTCTCCAAGCCTTTTTTAATGGTGCAAAAAACGCGACATCGAGCGGCTGTGTGAGGTGAGTTGATCTTGGTGGAATAAATACAAATTTAATGTTGTTTATTTCGCACAACTCTAGTATTTTTATACTGAGGTGGCTTGATAAATTATCACAAATGACCGCTTTAATTCCTGAAGTACCTTGTGCCCATGGAAGAATGATCGTTTCAAAATATTCTTCGAAAACCGAGCGTTCAAACCAGCCAGACTTTGTTCGGTTATACCTAGTATCAAGAGGTCCTCCAGCTACCCATTCCGTGTACATATTTTCTGCTTTATATACAACATATATTGGTAGACATTTACCGCTAGCTGTTGCCGTGAACATCAGTGATATATTTCCTTTTGTAGAATTGACAACTCTTTCGGGATATCGGAGGCCTCTTCTAAAAATGCATTTCGTTGCTCCAGGATCATCAGAAAGGTTCGTCTCGTCTAGGTTTATGATATTTTCAGGAGGTATGTTTTTCAACGTAGACCCTAGATGGTTGAAATATTGGGCCATTTCTTCTGATCCTTGTGCAGCACGAGCCCTTGATATATTTTGGGTAACTCTAACAGACAATTCATCAGCATGACGCCTTAAAAAATTTTGGACCCAATCTTTGCAAGGGAGCTTACCTTTAAAAATATCTTCCTTACAATTTTTGACTAAATAATCGTGGACGATTAATTGTAGATCAAGTTTTGTTAACGGAGAGCCAAAGTCAGCGGTAGCTACTAGAGCTTTAACGATTTTTTCTTCTTCAATGTCTGTTAAACTAGTAGGTCGCCCCACTGGTTTCATGTGGCACTGTTTTACCTTATTAACAATTGTCCGCCGCGGGATGCCAAACTGACGTTCGGCATCTCTTGACGTTATTTGTTTTGACGCAACTGCGTCGTATGCAATCTGCAGCATTTCATTAGAATAATTCCGATAAACTTGTGCACCTAGTCTTCTAGATTTTCGAATACGTATTCGTGGCTTAGAAAGTGTTTTTTCTGAAAATAAATTAAAAAATAAAATAGTGATACCTGAGAATGAAAAAAAGACAACATTTTTGTAAAAAATATAATAGTTAAAGTAAATTAAGTGAATACGCTTAGGTCATTATAACTCGTTTGTCTCAATAAAATAAACAAGAATTTAAAAAGCAATCCAAAATTTTAATATGGAAATGATTTTAAAATGATATATATGTTAGGCTACAGAAAGTCACATAGGAACTCACAAACATATACAAAGTGCCATCAAAATAACGTATAACCTGTTAAGTAATCATTGTAGGTACTCATATTATGAACAACTTTTAGTATTGGACCAACTGTGAAATTGTAGAATAAAATCAGCTGTTCTCTCAGATCAAATAAAAATTGCCAAATAGATTACGGCGAACACGTAAAGTCAAGCCAATTTTTGAAACATGTGTGCTTTTCTTTTTAAAATTGATGTTTTCAGTATGACTTTGTGACACGTTCTGTTCAGAAATTCAAGTAGTTTTGAATGCGTAAGTGTGCGTGAGAGCGTATATGTTTTTAAAGAGTACAATTACACTTTAAGAGGTTTTGCGTTATTTCGATGGCACGTTGTATGCATACTTAGATATTTAAATAAACAAGAAAAACATAGTCTCTTCTTCTTAGGCAGTCGGGTAATAAGTAAGTGACAACCCTAGTACACTTTTTTGGACGGGCAAAATTGACAGCCGGCTGGCGCAACATATGCGGCTTATTTTGCCCATAGTCATTATTCTCAATTTAAGCTACTTACAGCATAGAATGCATAAGAAAAAGATTTTAGGAACCCTTTTCTAGGCCATGTAACAAGAAAAACTCACCTTTGTATTCGCCATTCAGCAGTATAACGAGAAACACTGAGGCTAAATTGACCCGCAACAGAACACATCTCACTTTGACAGGTCCTGACAAGCAACTGAGTAAAGTTATAGACAAAAATATTTTCCAGAGTTGCCAGAAATATAATCTACTATCCCTTTTAAAAAAAGCAATTCAACCTAAATTAAATGGCAATTTCAAATTTTCCGATTTAGCTTAAAACTGGCTTAGCGGGCAAAGTATACAGCATTGGCAAAATTGGACGGTTCCACGTACCGGAACAGTGTAGGATAAGACACATTGCACTGTATTGCGGCTTTTCGTAAGCTCATTCCTTTTCTATTGAGTCTTATAGCTTTTAACATATTTTCATTAGAATGGTTGCCTTTTTTTCTCCCTGCAGTTTTAGTACGCGCCATCTTAAACAATATAATATACTTGTCAGTGATTTAGTATAAAAAAAATGTAATGCATATTATAAATGTTCACTTAAGTAAAAGTATACCCAATGAACAAACCACATTGATATGACACGACAACACAAAGTAGGTAGTACACAATGAAACAGTGTTTCATTGTGTCCACCTTGAACTGTGTCATTGTTGGACACCTAGGGTCTTAATTAATAACCTCAAAATATAACCTACTAAAATCGAACAATTTAACAGGGGATCTAGTCCACGTGAATCTATGATATATGTACATAGCAACGAAATAATCACGAAAATCAATATCACTGTAGTATTTATATGAAAAATCAAATAAAACTGAGAAAAAAACTTACTTTTTTGTTAAAAAAACAGAAAAAGCTCCGCAGACACGTCCATTCACAAGCGGCGCGCACGCAAACTGCGGAGGAGCGGGGAGTGTATAAGGCTTTTCCGACTAGATATACTGCACTATCTGGCAACGTCGCATAACAGAAATATCACGCTGTTTCATTGTGTACGACTGTTTCAATGTTGGACACTCGACCCTACTTCTCTTTGATTTTCAGCGTTCTAATATTGTTTTGACATGAGGACTAGTTTTTCTCGAAGATCGCCATGTGACATATCGAGAGATAGAAGCGTTATTAGGCATCTCAGGGATAACCATTCAAAAGATCTTGCATGAGGCGCTTAGTGTGAGAAAACTAGTTTGCCGATGGATCCCGCATTTGCTTTCCGACGATCACAAAGCGGCCCGCGTCAGATGGAGTAAGAAAACTCTTAAAAGGTTCAACCGAGGAGAGTCAAATCACGTTTATGATATCATCAGTGGTGACGAATCTTGGATATATGCCTACGATCCTGATTCCAAACAACATCTACAGTCTGGGTCTTCCAAGACGAGCCAAAGCCGACTAAAGTTGTTCGCTCTCGAAGCACTTCAAAGAAGATGGTGGCCACGTTCGTTGCGAAAACCGGTCATGTTGCGACGATAGCACTTGAAGATCGTAGAACGGTTAACGCAGAGTGGTATACTACAGTTTGTTTACCACAAGTCATCGCCGAACTTCGGAAATCTAACCCAAAGCGACGCATCATCCTACACCATGACAACGCAAGCTCACACAGCGCTCGTCAAACGATTGAATATTTGAAGCAGGAAAACGTAGAAATTCTTGACCATCCTCCATACAGTCCTGACCTAAGCCCTAATGATTTTTTTACTTTTCCTAAAATTAAGAAAAGTCTTCGTGGTCACAGGCTCCAGTCGGGTGAAGAAGCAGTCGACGCTTTCAAGTCGGCCATATTGGACACCCCTACTTTGGAGTGGAATAAATGTTTTAATAACTGGTTCGAGCGAATGGAAAAGTGTATTAAACTACATGGGGAATACTTTGAAAAACAAATATAAATACTAAACAAAAATACTAAACTTTTTTTCTTCAAACGACAAAACTTAAAAGGCAGCCTACGTAGAGTTTAATATATCATGAAATTATTTACAACTAGCTCCAACATGTGGTATCGACTAATATTATACAGAAACCGTAAACAATTTAGAACACAATAACTTATGTTTTAATCCAGATTATTAACTACTTGCATGCAAAATTTCATTCAAATCTATTCAGGGTGATCAAACATACACACACTGACTTTTTGTTTTTTTTATTTTGCAATATTTTAATTATTGAAATTGTTTCCACTCTTTACTTTAATTCAGTTTTTTAAGGTTTCATACTCGAAGGGGTAAAAACAGGACCCTATTACTGAGCCTCCGCTGTCTGTCAGTCATACCTTCTAACGGCTGTATCTTTCGGACCGTAATAGTTCAGTTGACATTTTCACAGAATATGTAATGTTATGGCAGATTAACTAAGAAATAATAAAAAAAGTCAAAAAGTAGTTTTTAATGAAAGGGTTGTTTTAACAAAATTCAACAAACATATATTTTTTACATATTTTTGTGATTGCTCTAATGTAAAAACGGTAATACATACAAGCGTCAGGCTTGGCATGATTATAATAGTACACACTCCAAAGTATAACAACAAATAATGGTCAAGTGTGAGTCAATGTCAAATTTCTGTTCATTACTAAGTTATAATTGATAATTCTGTTACTTGGATGACTATCATTTCTTTCACCGTATCGAAATGCTATATTTTACAAATTTTGAATTTGATATTTTAAATTGATAATTATTGTATTTTGTGGTGGTACAGAACCCGCAGTGCGCGAGCCCGACTCGCACTTGGCCGGTTTATTTTATTATTTACAATATTCTATGCCATCTCTAGATTTGTATGCCTACTAGGCACTCGTGTTTTCTTAAAATAAATTATCTTTATTTCCTTATGTATTTTTTTTTTCATTTTCTGTGATAGTGATATTATAAGGAGTAACTGTAGGCTAAAAATTATAATTTAAAGTGGGGGTGATAAGACCTGCACTGACATCCCGCTTGGGGTGTATTGTGCATTTGCCCCTGCCAGCCTAAACAAACGAGCCGAGCTCCCTAAGATAATGGAGCACGGCTTTGGGTCGCTGCCTAAACTGTTCTATCCCATATATATTTCGCCAGGTGTTGTGGTATTGCAGACTTGTTTGTTGAGTTCCTTCAAGGCGTCTCGACCTTAATTGTATGTCTTCTGTGGCCTTGCAATGCAATAGGACATGCTCCACGGTCTCGTTTTCCTGTAGACAGCCTCGGCACAGAGGGCTGTCGGTGGCTCCAATTTTGTATAAGTAACTGTTTAGCTCATAGTGACCTGTGATGGTACCTATAATTAGACGAAGGTCCAACCTGGTTAACTCGAGTAGTTTGTTAGTCACTCTCTTATCTATCAATGGGTAGAAAGCTTTAGCGTGTTTAGTCTTTAGTTATATTCCAAATTTTTTGCTGTTATTTTTCTGTGTGGAGACAGCAGATTCCGTGCTTCTATAGCTGTTGGCTTACACTGTTCCGCAACATATGCGCTGATTTCCTGCTTCGCGCCCTTCTTAGCGAGTGAGTTTGCCTTATTGTTTCCCTCACATATGCTATAGCCTTTTGTCCATTGAACTTTAACATTATATGTGTCTGCTAAGTTTTGCAAGGCCGAGTAGCAGTCTGACATCACTAGACCTACTTGTAGGTTTTTTGAGTGCATAGATGACGACTGCAGTGTCAGTAGTGAATGTCAGTTGCTCGTTTTTGTTCTGTATGTCGCAATCGAGTCGTATCCGGGACGCCAGCGCCACCTGGTGGCACTCGATGGAGTCGGTGACGTGCGCGCCGTCGATCGGTGACTTCACTTTCCCATTGGCGAGCGGCGCGTGCGGTGGACTGAACCATCGCGCGTTCTGTGATACGTACCTACCTACAACTTATCTGTGCCTACCTGATTACTGTACTGTTAACTTCTGTGAAGATTGTAATTTGAAGATTGATTGTACGAGCTTGTTTTATTCTCATCCGACACTACCCACCGACGACGCCCACTGCTAAGAGGATCAACGATGAGTGCTGATGATGATGGCGAAAGGACTCCTCCTCCTCCGTCATAAAGGACCCTCCTCCTCCGTCATGTATATTACGTTCCGAGTCTCTTGCTAGTACCTCTCTTGCCGCTAGCAGAAGACCCATAGCCTCTGCCTGCAGTGCAGTTGTGGTCTTATTTAGGGCTACTGACTTCGTGATTTCAAGCTCAGGTGAGTGATAACCACATCCAGCTCCCTTGTTATCTTTTGCACCATCCGTGAAAACATTGTTATGTGTCTCCGGCATGAATGATGCTGGCCACTCGATCACGCATGACACGTCCCAAGCTGAGCAGTGTGAGATCTTCAGGGTGCAAAATTTCGTGGCGTTCAAACCCTGGTTCTGTAATTAATACAAATAAGCAAATCATTTACACATTAATTTTTTTATTTGTATACAACTTGTATTTTGTTTTCTAGTAAGAATAATATATTTGAAATATCATTAAGATGTAAAAAAATAAAATAAACAAATATCATAAACGTAATCCTAAATTAACTCTACAACGTGTAACAAAAAGGTTGAACAATACGAAAGGGTATGTATGTACTTACCATTATGAACAACTTTTACTATGGGGCCAACCCCGATATCACGAAAAAAACATCAGCTGTTCCATACAAAAAGTTCTTTGAGATTGGACAAAATGTATAGAACAGCTGATAAGTTTTCTAAGGCTTCCAATATAACAGGAAAATTCTTCTTAAATACTCTGATAGTTTTATGTTTCTCACTCCATCTTGTTTCGCAGAGCCTGGCAATATTAAGTACCAATTTTCTTCTCAAAACAGATTCCCGAAAAAAATTAATAATATCTTTAGTGGTTCCCATGGTGTTTCGAATTTCAGGAAGAATATTGAGATTATTTATTACCAGATTCAGTTTTTGGGACGAGCAATGAAAGAACAGTGCTTTGGTATATTTTTTGCGAAGGATCGCTTGTACTCCACCGTCTTTTCCGGACATCGTCGAACAACCGTCAAATCCGAAACCAACGCATTTATCAGCAGGATTAAGGTCTTCTTTTGTCAGAAACTCATCGATGCAATATGCAATAGATTTCGCATCCAGACCTTTCAGCTCGAACAAATCCGACGAACATTTCTTGGACCTCATTGGCTTCCTCGTCAAAATATCGCAGCCCAATCGATAATTGTTCAGTACCGGAAATATCAGCTGTTTCGTCTGCTAACACACTATAAGCTTCTGCTTCTTTTACTTTTTTCACAATGTCTGCCTTAATAACATCTCCACAAATTGCGATAATTTCATTTTGAATATCAATCGATCGATAGCTTGCATTCTTTTTCCCATGCTCAATGTGTTTCTTCAAAACTAAATCTCCCGCTTCAATTCGTAGCTTGTATAAGTCCTCGAGAATACCTTCGCCATAATGTTTTCTTCTCAGAGCTAAGTCGTGCGACCCGCAAAACGTAATGCAGGAAATAATAGATGTTATAATTTTTCGGTTTTCTTCAATAATGCCCCGGGAGTATTTGTTGAGTTGTAAATCTACAGGCACACTTCCAAGAAATGATTTAGCGGCTTCCAGTGCCATCTTATGGAAGTGGGTTTCCATGTGCTTTTTGCAATGCTCGTGAATATCTTTGAACTTACAAAACGGCCTTATGATAAATGACCCTAATACGCCTCTAAAAGAATTTGGATTTGGCGGGAACAATGTACAATATTTACAAAAGGCTCCTTTTTGGTGCCTGGAATAGGCCAACCATGGAGAGTACGTTTCCAACCATGAATAATTGAATTTCCTCTTCAAATGTTTACGTCTTCCGCAAAGTCATACGTCGCAGACGGAGACCAAGTGTTTTCAAGCAATTCTTTCTTCATTTCAGTCGATAACATTGATGCTTGTCCAATAAATTTACCGATGTCATTTTCGTTGCAGTCATTTATCGAAGAGTCGGGAACTAAGTTCGGTTCTTTGGATGTGCTAGGTCTCGCCAGGTCACCCACGGAATCATCGCTGTCACTGCTTGCTCCTTCAGGTTTCTTTCTTTTTAAAACTGCAAAATAAAATATTTGAAATAGCAACAACTTCTTCTGGTCCGCAATTCACATTGAAAGCATAAATGCCCTTCAAGTCGGCGGCAGGCTCGTGCCCGCGCAAGGATATCAACGATATTTTTTATATCAACAGTCCTAGCTATTTCGAGCGGTTTAACCGCCGCGGCTATGCTCGCGCGGTCTCGGGCATCCTCACTCGAGCACTCTAGAGCGGGCGCGACGACACGCACGCACCGGAGTCTCAAGCATACGCGAGCCGACTGTGCCGAATCGGCACTGCCGATATTCATTCATACAATTTTCTCGATTGAACCATTAAATTGAGCAATTTTCCTTTTGGTTTAAACTGACGACCCTTAAGAATCGGATATCGTGCCTAGAAACGGATCTTTGCGATTTTAAAAACCGATGCAAAATCAGCATTTATAATCAAATCAATTGACGTTATTTTACGGACGGAAAATACGAAAGCTAAACGCAAGTGATACTCACCAAAAAACTTTGTGATGTCCATATTGATTATGTGGTCACAGCAACTATTTAGATGTGATAATAGCGCACAGAACAAACGTAAAAGCGGGCAGTGGCAACGCTAACGCACGAATAAATGACAGACGATAAAACAAAGGCGGCTGTGCGGGGGGCGCGGGCGCCACGCGGTTACATGTTGCTTTGCTTCCCCACTCCCTCTTTCCCGTTTCAACGATAGAGTAGAGCAGAGCGCAGCGTAGTACGGAATATTAAGAGTGGAATTGGTGAATTCATTCGAGTTTCGACGCACGGGAATGATTGTTCAAGGCTTAAACTTCAAGCAAATCAACTCAAATACTTAGGACTTTGGTTGCATTATATTTGGCAACTTTTTTAGAATCTCTAGGGGGGGGGGCAGCTGCCCCTCCCTGCCCCCCCTTGGCGACGCCCTTGCAAGACGCAGTAGAAGGTGGTGGATGCGTATATTCTATTTTTGGGTGGACGCAGCTATCACGAATGCCCACATACTTTATACCCAAAATGACAGAGTTCATAATCCAATGAGTGCATTGCAGTTTCGCACTGAGCTGGCACGTAACCTGGTCAACAATTACAGCTCCAGGAAACGAAGAGTATCTGTCTTGCCCAACTTTGCGACCAAAAGACCAAAGGGACCAACAAGCAGGCAGAAGTCTATTTATGGTATCCCTGACGAGCTAAGGCTGAATAATGTGGGATCGCATATGCCGGGAGAGCTGCCCAGTTATAGAAGGTGCAGAGCTTGCAGCAGTAAAGCTCTTGGAAAAAAGAGCAAAATAGAGTGTGTCAAATGCAAAGTGCCACTATGCATTACACCATGTTTTGCACAATTTCATATTGTGCAAAACATGGTGTAATGTCATGAGAAGGGGCAGTGTCCAAAATGTGGACACCATAAATTTTTTTCATGGAAAAAAAAAAGTGTCTCAAAAATTTTCAATAAATACTACTTTTATTATCCCAGTGTTTTATTTTTAAAATACAAGCCAGGGCCTTCTGCCCTATAAAGGGTTAATAGGAATTAATTACCTCTTATTTGCTGCCCAGGATCTGGTACCCGAAAATCTAGGGCATTGTTGTGGAGCACACAACACGCCTGGATTATTTTTGCGCATTTTTCTGGCTTGTAGTGCAACACCCGGTCTTTACACACACATCGCCATCTGTTTTTAAGGCGCCCAAATGTATTTTCAATGTTGACCCTAGCTTTGCTGTGTGCCTTGTTATATGAGTCCGCTGCTGTTCCGGGACTTGCCTCATTGTATGGAGTCATTAGCCATGGCCTCTGCGGGTATCCAGAATCTCCTGTAGAAAATTGGGTAGGTATGAATTAGTCTGATACTAGGAAGGATAAATTCGTAATGTTATAAATGCTAGTGGTTTTTTTCCTATTTCACGCAGCAACTGATCAAATACATTTTTTGCATGAAGATAGTCAGATGGCTGAAGAGAGAAAGGATACTTTTTAATCTGAAATTTTAAGTTCCTGTGGAAATGTCTACGTAGGAGTAAACAGGGCGCAGATAATTACATTAATAAATGTGTAATTTACCATTATCTTCCTTATCACAATTGAATGGCTGAAACTATTGTAGTGAAATTGGATATAGGTAGATATAATATGCATCATGAGGACAGACATAGGATACTTCCTCAGGGAAAATCGCAGATGAAACAGAAGGGCACAGCTAGTAACAAATGACAACATTGATTTAATAGCAAAAGTAAAGTAAAAATGTTTTACTAACTAGGAGCCAAACTGATTCTCCGTTTTGATGCAATGTTTGCATGTAAGTATTTATTTGGCTGTTCTCCCACACAAAAGCATCATGGCTAGCTCCTCCATATTTGGCATTAACAGCCAGTATCCTGCAATCTGCATCTGCCACCTGAAAATCTCTATTAAATTACTACATATAAAATTAAAATGTTTTTTTATTTTCCAATTCAGTCATGCCATGTAGTTATGATAACCCGAACCCTGACAGGGTCCGCCTGGTCAGAAGAAGCTATAGGGGCCTGGAGGACCTAAATATCTTCTAAACAGCCTGGCATAGAAGGCAAGGGGAAACTACTACGACTATCTCTCCCAAGAGAATATCCCAACCTCAACAATGACAAAGAACTCTAAAGATTATGCGAACTCGGACGTGAACCATGCCATGAATGAGGCCGCTGATCGGCATAGATGGCGACAAATATTAAAATTCTTGAAAATTACCGGTCGGAATCATCACGACGCTCAGCAGTGAGTCATACGACTAAAGGCCGAGGAGGATTAAAGTTTTTTTTCAATCGTTTCATTCAAAAATATTAGTAATTTTGAAAATTACTCACCATTTGAACATTCAAAGAATGGTAATGTTTTCTACAGTAGAGGTGCTCCTGGCTATTTTTTGGTTTGAATATGCGGAAGTGGCTGCCATCCACGCATCCTATTACACCAGGGAAACCATATCGATTGTAGAAACTAAAATAAAAATACATAGTTAGTATATTTGTTTCAATAACAACATGTTTTTCATGTAGTTAATGCACATTTCTACTAACTTTTGCTTGATTTGTTCTCTGACATCGGGCGCAGTAGGGAACTTTATAAATTTCTTTATCACATCTGGGTGGTTGAGGGCCTCTGTCACTTGGTGTATATATCTGCTAATAGCTTCTTGGGAGAAAGCATTAGCAACTCCAACCACCCGTTGATAATCCCCATTGGCATAAAATAATAATGCACACAGTACCTATAAAATATAATAGATTTAGGGTTAAGACTTACGAAATATATCATGTACCTTTGAGGTTAGATAGAATTTATTGGAGTGAAAACATTGGTTCAAAGTATAGGTACCTTGGTCTCCAGTGAGACTTTTTGGGAGCTCCGGAGGTGGCCTTTTAGGATGTGGCACACATATTCAAACCCCGCTTTTGTAAGCCGATATCGCTGCACAAAATGGGTATTCGAAATACGGCTCGGTGTAAGTAAAAGACGCCTTTCCACTAATTCCTCTCACTCTTCATTACGGCGGACGTCTTCGACTTCGGCGGCGAGTCTCCATGCGAAATACTGCCTCGACAACATCTTAGGTAGGTTATATCTTTATAAATATCCACAAAAACGAAATCACAAACCACTGTAAACCACACCAAAACGTAGGTCTCTCACTGGAACTTTTTTAGTGAGTAAGAAAACGATAAAAGTTTTCGTTAACGTTTATTTTAACTATTTGTGACTTGTCAGTGTCAACTTGTACTGCCAATGTTCCTCAGACTAAGGAAAAAAGAATGGACATATACCTACGAAAAAAACGTGCATACCTAATGTGAGTCTGGCTCAAAGATGGCGGCTTGCCGTAGAGGTGCGCGCATTATAATATCGATAGTTGAATTGCACGGTGTTTGCAGAATTCAAAATTTTCGAAAATGAGTTTCGTTTACATTTCTTCAGTTTTATTTACGTGGTAATGCGACCTATAAAAACTCACACGCTCAGTGACATTTTATATGGCAGGGCACGTGGATACTGAACCGATGCTACTGCAATTTAATGAAAATCCTCTGTATTCTGTAATTGTGCAAATATGTTCTTAAGGGGCGGAATACTGCTACACTAGCGCCACTCTCGAAAAAAAATATATAGTTCATAATGCCAGGCCTTTTAAAAAAAATCAAACAAAGATGTTTGCAAATAGGGTCATTACTATTTTTTGATAATATTTTAGCAGCCTAAAACTGCATACCTAAGAAGTAAAACGCGTAAGTGCTAAAAGTGCCCACTTTTGGCACTTACGCGTTTTACTTCTTAGGTATGCAGTTTTAGGCTGAAGTAATTTAATCCAAACATAGTAATGACCCTATTTGCAAACATCTTTGTTTGATTTTTTTTAAAGGCCTGGCATTATGAACTATATTTTTTTTTCGAGAGTGGCGCTAGTGTAGCAGTATGCCCCACCTTAATAAAACGAATTTTACTATGGCATGTTTATCCCATTAATTACTCCCAGTTGCCACCGCGGCGATCACGAATAAAAACTGCAGCCTTGTGATCGCCGTGTATATCTTACCTGTGGGCGTAGTATGCGACCGAAATTGCGGCCAGAACCACTGCGGCGACCACGTTCTGTTGGTTACGAGTATAAAGCGTCCTACACACAGTGCCGCCGGCTTACCACCCCTCCCGCCAACCCTTGCTCGATGAAGCGCCAGCCCGCGCCGCAGCTGAGCGTAACTTTAAACTCCCGACTGTGACCTCCGAGTTTGTTTCGGCTTTTCTTCTTGGAGCAGTCAGATAGGAAAAGCCAGCCCCATCAAGCTTAAATTATAATATTCTGACCCAGCCTGTCTCACCTTGCTGTCCTCCCCAGCGACGCCATAAGTTGAGGTTCGTAGGTACCCAACAGGGGGTGCCCTTAGCGTGTAGTCGTTTAGTATATTTAGTTATTTTTATGCCCCTGGCTCTGGAGGCTTTCAGTTTTCTTAAGGCAACCACGGGATAGTCCGGTTAAGTAGTCATGACCTCTCAAGGTCAACTACCAGATGCCATTTTCTAAAAAAAAAATGCCACCGGCTCAGGTTGCCACGCGCGGCTCAAGGTTATTATGAATCAAGGTTCGTACGAATGAAATCTTCCTAATAAAAGCTTTTGCCGTCCAATGACATGGCTACTTATCTAGTAGGAACATATACAACAAAGGTTCTCTGTGGTAGGAACGTCCATTATTATATTTGTCTTTCTCTATGGTCCATTATGGCGTAAAGTGACAAACGGTTATTTGAATTAAAATTGCATTACTTAATATTTTGAAATAAACACATACAAGTTCAGAGAGGTAAAAAACTACGTAGTAATTCAAGATTTTTATTTTTATTGTGCGCTATATTTACTAGGTATGTGGAATGGAATGGAATGGAATGTACTTTTATGTCCATCTTCTTTGTATTTTTTAGCGATCGCCATCGCTAAAAAATACAAATTTTATAAAAACATAAACAATAATCAAATAAGAGCATGTTGAGCCCTCAATGACAGTCATTTTCAAGTTCTAAATAAAAATACAAATATACACATTAATCCATTATAATCATGTTGAACCCTCAATGACAGTCATTTTCAAGTTCTATAAATACAAACTATATACAAATATAGGTACACAATAATCAAATAAGAGCATATCGAACCCTAATAAAATTGCCAGTAATTTACTCATTACGGAATAATATGATTTTGTTAAAATAATTGCGAAACGAAATCTTTTCTGTGGTCTTCTTTCCATAGTATTTAAACCTCAGATCCATGTACGTTTGGACTATAGATTTAATAAGTAAAAGTCTGTGGGTCGTGTCATGTTCGCAATTAGATTTGAACAAATTGGATTCATCAAAATGTTCCATGAAAAATCGAAATGCATGCAGATAATACTGTTCAGACCGAAGCTGCTTTTGAAAAATACCTTTAAGAATTTTTTCGATTTTAATCAGAATATTCGTCACGTCTTTAGACGGGTAAACCAATCGACCCCTATTTTTTTGAGTTATTAAGCTTTTTTGGTAGGCATTGGCATCTCCAAATAACAAATTTGCGCAAATATCACATTTTACAGAGCGAGCCAACTTTCTCGATATGAAACCGGCAATATAAGTAACTACGCTTTCGGAGTAGTTGGGTAAGTTATTGTTCATGCAGTGTATAAATTCTTCGAACAACTCACTATCATCCTCTGGCAATTCAACAAATGAATTCCTTTCTGTTAGTTCGTTTATGGCCGTGACTGGGTTTGTCTTACTGGAGCAGGTTAATATGTTAATTTGCTCCAGAGGAACGCAGTTGCCAATGCCCGCATCCCTAATTTCAGCTCTTATTAACAATCTTTTAAAAGCGGCCCTAAATTGAACCGCATTAGGGTTATTATTAAAGCCACCTCGAGCTCGAATGGCAGAAAAAAACAATTCGAGGTGGTCCTGGCTGACCTTGTACAATGGCAGGTACTGTAAAAGTTTGGTACCATCAATCAAATATTTATACAGTTGAATTGCACTGATCATGTCCACAATAAGCCCTACAAAGCCAGTTCTTCTTCTGGAATCGACGAGTTTCTGCCCAGATGGCAGTATCAGATTCTGAAGATAGGCTGCACCTTCGAATAAAGCTTCCACCAGACCAAAATTTCCCGAAAATATAGCCTTTTTTCACCCCGGTGGTCTAATTGATCGGCTGTTTAAGACATCAAAAACACTGTTTATTAACCTAATGAAATTCATTGTGCCTTCACCTCCTTGAAATTCTGGGATTTTTAAATCAGCACAATGCTCCAAGGCATCTGAAGGGTTTCTTCATAAAAACACTTTTACTTATTAATTTTCTTTTATTCTTGAAATCTTGACCGATGCGAAAACAGGGGCGAAACAAAAGACGACAAAGCAAAGGCAACAATAATGTTGCCACTTTTTATGTTTTGATTTAAACATAAATTGGCGAGGCCAACATGCCTTTATAAACTCTTATACTCATAAATAAAATATAAATTTTGCAAAACATTTTTAAGATCATTATTGCACCAAAGGATCCATGACTAAGATAGCCTAGTTACCAACCTTCTAGGAATCATCATCATTGTCATTATCATAAATCGGCAGCAATGCCACCTTATTAATGGTCCTTCGGTGTTTACTTCCTGAGGCAGTCCTTACTTCCACAACTCTAACTCGCCCATCTGCTCCAGGGAAAACTTGTATGATTCGGGCTAAAGGCCAATGCAACGGTGATGTTTTTTCATCAGCTAATAACACCAAAACGCCAATATCAAGATTTCGGTTATCCTGGTGCCACTTTGGTCGCTTCAACAACTGCGATAGGTAAGACTTTTGCCAGGCCTTCCAAAAATCTTGCTGTACTTTAGTACATTTTTTCCAAAACCTTAAAGAGTTCATGTTTGTGGTAGTAAGATCTGGCTCAGGAAGCTGGTTCAGAGGGGCGCCACATACAAAATGAGCTGGAGTCAGGTAAGAAAAATCATTAATATCATTTGATAATGGTGTTAAGGGTCTTGAATTCAAAATACCCTCGATCTGCACCATTACTGTACTGAACTGTTCATATGTGAGAGAGAGGTCTCCCACAACCCTCTTGAAATGATACTTAAAGCTCTTTACTGCAGCCTCCCAAAGACCGCCTAACGATGGACTATAGCTTGGAATGAACTTAAATTCAATACCCTTTGTTGTACAATGATTTAGTACTATGTCTTTATGCGCTTGAGACTTATTTAATAAATATAGCTGTCGTAGTTGATTATTGGCACCCTTATATGTTGAAGCGTTGTCGCAATATACTGTGCTTGGCATACCTCTTCTCGCACAAAATCTCTTAAATGCTGCCAGGAAGCATTCCGTTGTGAGATCAGAAACCAATTCAAAATGCAAAAATTTGCTAGAGAAGCACACTAATACTAAAACATAACCTTTACTTACAATTGATCTACGCATTGAAGACTGCTTCAATTTAAAAGGGCCGCAATAATCAATTCCAATTTTATTACAAATTCTATCTTGGTTAACACGAGGATAAGGCAATGACCCCATTAGTTGAGAGGCTCTTTTGGCTCTAAACTTGAAACAGGTGGTACATCGGTGTACCTTCTTTATTTCCCTTACTGCACCCACAATGTAAAACTTTTGGATGAGTCCAGCCAGGGTCAGTTTTAATCCGGAGTGCAATGAAGACAAGTGCTCATTTCGGATAATGAGAGTGGTGAGATGACATTTACTAGGCAAAATCATTGGGTACTTCTGATTGTAAGGTACACTAGCATTCTCAAGCCTTCCCGCCACTCTCATTACTCCAAAATTATCCAAAAATGGATTAAGTGACTTGAGATTTGTCTTTATTGGCTCTCCTTTGTTTATACATTTTATCTCTTCAACAAAGTGAATTTTTTGAACATATTTAATTAAGCATAACATGGAATTTTTAACTTCAGCAACTGTTAAGTTTTGTAAATTGCGGTTTTCTTTTCTGACAATTTCCTTGCAATTTTTCATAAACCTTATTACATAAGTGAATACTCGCTGTAATCTTGCAAGGGATGATACATTTGAAATGGGTAACAACTCTTGTTGTAAGTTACAATTGATTACATAAACATCATCATTTTCAGGCTCTATCACCTTCATTACGTTAATTTCTTTCGGCTTAAAGTTTACATCAAAGAGTTCTTTTGGTCCATGCCACCATATGTCTTGAGAAGATAATTGAGTCGGGTTTAAGCCTCTGGACACAACATCAGCGGCATTGTTTTGACTGGTGACATGATGCCAATTACATTCTTTAGTTAACTCATTAATTGTGTTCACTCTATTTTGTACATATTTTGGTTTCTTGGTTGACTTTAGCCAATACAGTACAATTTGAGAATCAGTAAACAGATACTTATGTTTAAACTTGATATCCTTAAATATTGATGCGACCTTGCTAAATAGCTTGGAAAGAAGAACTGCACCATTTAATTCAAGCCTAGGGATAGTCAACTTGGTGCTAATTGGAGCAATTCGTGACTTGCTGCAAATTAAGGACACATGCACCTCCTTTCCATCAAATGCTCTTATATAAACACAGCAACCATAAGCTATAGCTGATGCATCACAATAGCCAACCAAGTCAACATAATCTGCATTACAAATATTTAAGTTTCGGTTTACTATAATTGGTTCCATGTTCATTAAATCGGTAAAAAAACTATTCCATGAAACCAACAGATCTCCACCTAGTGGAAAATCCCATTGCAGTCGTTCTTTCCACAATTTTTGCATAAATTCTTTACAGCGTGTTAAAATGGGGCCAGCTAGTCCAAGAGGATCAAAAAAGGATCCTATGCAACTCAAGACGGTTCTTTTCGTCCATTGTGTAGGAATGTGCCCTGATGGTTTACATATTCTAAAACTGTCAGTATTCACATCTAGGAATAAGCCTAAAGCTTTTAATACTGCCCCATTATTAAATTCATGTGCTTTGTTAAATACTTGTTTTTCTGGTGGAATACTGGACAAAACATGTTGATTGTTAGAGCTCCATTTATGAAGTTCAAAACTGCCTAGCCTCAACAAATTAATCAATTCATCACATACCTCTCTTAAGTGTGTGACGCTCCGGGCTCCGAAAATGCAGTCATCTACATATGTGTTTTCCAGTAACACATTTGCTGCTTTGGGATACATTGATCCATACCTGCTTGCCAGCTCTATTAGGCATCGCGTTGCGAGAAAACTAGAGCTCCTCACTCCGTATGTGACGGTCTGCAGCTGTAAACACATTAATGGATCATTAATATTGTTCCTCCACAATATATTTTGTAAATGATTTTGGGCAGGATCAATTCTTATTTGCCTGTACATTTGTCGAATATCACACAAAGCTATAACTTGAAATGACCGGAATAACACAAGGATGTCAAATAGACTATTTTGTACTACTGGGCCATTGTGTAAGACATCATTGAGACTTATGTTTGATTTTGTTTCAGCGCTGGCATCAAATACAACTCTTAGCTTTGTTGTTGTACTGTCCTCCCTCAGAACTGGGTGATGTGGCATGAAATAATACCGATCTATATCTGTTGATGCTAAATCAACAACCTTAGCATGACCTAGGTCAATATATTCTTCAATAAATCTTGAATAACCTTTCTTTAGTATGGAATTTTTACTTAATCGTTTTGTTAATTGGTTGAGTCGTTGCAATGCTGTGCCAAATGATTCGCCTAACCTCAAATCTTCTATCGGCACTTTCAGTGGTAGCTGTACCTGAAATCGGTTATCAATTAACTGTACCGATTTTGTAAAGTCGGCTTCACAAATATTATGCTTTAATGTTTCCTCCTTATTGATTTCGGGAGTGTGTTGTTCGTCCCAAAATTTTTGAAGGAGGAGATCAACATTTTCATCTGAACTTGTCACAGCATGCAAAACAATATTATTGTTTTCAACACTTGAGAGACAAATATTGTCTCTAATTACTTTTCCAGAAAGGACATAGCCGAATTTTGTTGATAACAAACACAAATTTCCCTTGCATAAATCAATTTTGTCTGGCAGCATTATTTTAAAGAATACTTCAGAAGATAGCAGGAAAGATATTTGGCTTGGTACATTAAACTCATCGTCGGCTAGTTCAATATTGTCTGGTATATTAATGTTTGTTGTATCAAATTTGTTCTGTGGCAGAAAGGAAGTAATATTGTCTACCACAGAAAACAATGCATTGCAACTGTAATTATCGTGCAATGAGTTGAGCATTAAATTCGCAGCCTTGGTGATTAATTTTTCTTTTTGACCTAGGGCTGATATATTGACCTCATTTATGAATGTGGGTAAGGCAAGCTTGCACATTAGATCGGAGGTGATAAGATTTGTTTGGCTACCGCTATCCAAAAGGCCTTTAGCCACAACATAAGAGCCATTTTTGGTTAAGATTTTGACCTTAACAGTAGGTAGCAATACTGCAGTGGTGCTTGTGCTACTTTGACAAGTTACAGTTTGGTTTACAGCGGCTTGATCTTCATGAATAACTGAATTATGAGTTCTACTTTTGCACACACCACATTTGAAAAAGAATTTACATTTACTATTGTGAAAGTTAAGACAAACTTTGCACAGTTTGTTTTTGTTTACAAAGGCAATTTTTTCACTAATGCTTAATAACTGAAACTTTTTGCACATATACAGCTTGTGATCAGTCGCTTCACAAAATTTACAACGGGTGAATTCAGGGGCCACACTAGCATGATTAATGACATGATGAGGTTTAGAAGACTTACCTTCAGCTTGGTGACTCTCTTCGAAACTCAGGGCGCGCTTCTCTACGAATTCAAAAAATTCCTTGAGGGTTGGCAGCTCGTCTTGATCTCTATCAGTAAAATAAGCTCTGCAAGAGTAGGTATCAAGCTTTCTAATGAGTATAGTCACAATCACCATGTCCCAATATTCCACCTTTTGACCTAATCCCTGAAGGGCTCCTATCTGCTGGCGCGCTTGCGAAACTAACCGCCTTAAGCTCTGAGCTGTGCCCCTTGTAATTGGCTGTATGTCGAGCAATAAATTTATATGATGTGTTATCAATATACATTTGTTCTCATATCTATTCTTAAGTAAAGTTAGCGCTTGATTATATGACTCGTTGACTAACGGCAAACCTTCTATCAGTATAAGGGCATCACCCTTGAGATATTTTCTTAAGTAGAATAACTTTTGCACCGGGGCTAGATTCGTATCACTCCCTATCACTGCTTCGAACATATCACTGAATGATTTAAACTCCACGACACTTTGACCATCGAACGTCGGCACGTCTAGCTGCGGTAGTTTTCTCGTCATCGTGTTTCCTTGGGTGGGTTGTACACCCGCTTGTTTCATAGAAGGCGTCGACGTGGTACTTTTGACGACTTTTTCCAGTTCGCTTATGGTTTTGAGACAAAGTTCCTCGACCTCGTCCTCCTCCAAGTCAGAATCGTCGCAGGCGTTGTTTAATAGCTGAAGAGATAGGTATTGCTCCCGATATACCAGTAATGCATCTTGCAGGGTTCTTATGCGGAGGGCTATTGCCGCTGTGTCAATCAGGACCTGTTTTTGTTGCTCGTTTGTGAATTTTATTGCACGAGTGATTTGGCCCTTGAACTGGCCAATTTGCGCCTTCAATCGGCGCATCTGCGCCGCCGTATCCTCTGAATCGGTCATTATCGTTTGTTATTTGACCTTTTTACAAAGTATTGTTAATAATATAGCTCTAATATCGATGTCGTCTCGGCGTAATTGTAATTGTAATGTACGTACGTGCGGTGCGGCTTGGAGAAAATGGCGGCCACACACGCCACGCCGGCCGGCACTTTTTCTTTTTTTTGATAATTTCTTGCTTTTATCGTGACAAACAATATGCTCGTTACGTATTTCAGATTGCTATTTGGGTTTCGGCACCATTTATGAAGGGTTTCTTCATAAAAACACTTTTACTTATTAATTTTCTTTTATTCTTGAAATCTTGACCGATGCGAAAACAGGGGCGAAACAAAAGACGACAAAGCAAAGGCAACAATAATGTTGCCACTTTTTATGTTTTGATTTAAACAGCATCTGCCACCGAGTCGCTAAGAAGCTGCGTGGCAAGTCGTACCTTCATTTTTTGTTTTTGATATTGTATGTGGGCCTTTGTTAATTTTGTGGCCATGTGCAGTCCTGCGGCTTCCTGCAAATTTAGTAGATGTTCCAGGTAGATGTAATCAATTTTCCTGCCATGCATATCGTAAAACACCCTCAATTCACCGAAAGCATTTCGGACTAGTTTGATAGCATGACAGGGATCAATAAAAGCGTGTATGATGCTGTTACTGTAAGTAAAAGTTACCTGGCCTGAATTGAAATCACAGCCTAATGCTGAAAACATGCTAAAATTTGCAGCTGGACCATCGCAGGTCAAGCTCACAACTTTGACGCCGACTTCTTCACATTTATGGATGCATGTTTTAACTAGTACTGCTTTTTGTTCTCCAGACAAAGCCGTTATGAAAAAGTATCCCACAGGTAACTTCCAACTACCGTTTATACAAGTCATCAGTAACACAAGACACTCATTGGCTACTTCTAGTGAGTCCATATCGCAATCAATGCCGACGTTAACTCGTCCATAATAGGTCTTAGTTTGAGGATCCCAGCAAAGAGACTTTCTAATAGCCATTTCATCCAAAACCATAGCACATAACACTGGCATCTCACTTGTTTGAACTTTGAGTTTCAAAGCATTAAAAGCCTCTGTACAAAACCCAGGTTCAGCGTTTACATTCTGATACCACCTACTTAAAGTTCTTGGATGTGGCAAACAGGAACTGTACGTACGACGAACAAAGTTATAGGCCTTTGGAGACAAAAAGTGGAGTGTCAGTGCAAATTTTCGAATTTCTTCGCTGTATTGTCTTTCCAAAGGCATTCCTACCGATTTCGCAATTTGCCTTTTTAGAAAATCTTTGGGGCCTGCACACTGCTCCAACACAACCGCATGATCATCATTCACATAATTATTGTCTTTTAAATCTTTCATTACAGTTTTAAAATCTGCTATTTTCTTACTCTGTCTTCTCACTTTTTCATTTAATCTTTTAATTTTTTTCTTCTGATTTTCACATTTTAATTTTAATTTTTGAATAATTTCAAGCGTTTTTCCTGTTTGTTTTATCCTGAAACAAAGAAAAAACACATTAACTTCTGGTTTTTTGAAACTTCATTCAAGTTTTTTGCCGTAAATTATTTTAAATTACCAGTTATGCTGCCCGCAGTACCTATAGTAACATAATTATTATAAAATAGAACACTTACATTTGCATAGGTAGAAGTGCTGCAGACAGGCTCCTCTTCTAGTGCTTTTTGAGAAATAAACTGTTGTTCCTCACGCTCATTACATTGGGCGGGTAACTGTAAAGGATAAATAACAATAATATTTAATATTGAGTGAGTTTGTATTTAAAAGTCCAGATTGTTTATGAAGTACCTATAGTAACTTAACATTATAAAAAAGGACACTTACATCTGAATAGCTAGAAGTGCTGCAGACAGGCTCCAGTTGCACTTCCAGTGCTTTGTGAGAAACAAATTGATGTTCCTCACATTCATTGAATTGGGCTGGTAACTGTAAAGCAACATAACAATAATTTTTAATATTGAGTGTGTTTGTTTTTAAAAGTCAAGATTGTATGGTAAGTACCTAAAGGAACATAATTATTATGAAATATTACACTTACATCTGCATAGTTAGAAAGGCTGCAGACAGGTTTCTGTTCCAACACCCTGCGAGAAACAGATTGTAGTTCCTCACGCTTGTCAAATTGCGATGGTAACTATGCAAAGAAAAACCTTAAATGTATAATAATATTTACATTGCCAATTTAATCACTAACACATGCAGACATTTGTTTAACTTGCATTTTAACACAGGTACATTTATCTATTTTATTCTATGTGCATTTAAATCTGAAACTTTATACCAGTATTTCAACAATATAGAATTATTGCTGCTGACGTGCTTGTCGTCCCTCGTCTCTCTTTATCAACTGGTTTGGTTCGGTTACTTGTCAGTAAGTAGGTAAACACTATAAACTTATCTTGTCTATTTTCAAAACTTACCAACAACTCACTTGAAGGTAAAGCATCATCGCGCAGTCTTGTTACATTTAAAGTTCGGTTAAAACATTTGTCTTCAAAATGCAAGGAACAAATAAAAATATGTTTGGTGGTAGTATTCAAATTTTCAATTCCAAGTATATCCAGCCACTGTTCTTTTCTTTCTTTACATGTTGGCAATCTAAAAGAAATCGAGTTTAAATAATATTCACCTGTCGATAAGTTATCGATACATTGAAAATGCCGTAGGGAAACTCTATTTACTATGACGAATGATTTTCTTAAAAAATCACTTAATATTAATAGTAAAACAGTAAATGCTTAGAGAAAAGCAAGTTTATCTTTATAAACTTTCCCACAAACAGAAAAATATTTCTAAATAATAGAAAAAACAAGATATTTTGAATGAATTCGGTTACTTACCTGTGCAACGTTTTAATGGGACGTTTTGTGTTGCTTTTCATGCGGCAGCCTAACACACTGCACCTACCCATAATAAATGCAGTATTATGCAAGTTCACACACTATAAACAAGCACAATTTTCGCCTAATAACACTAAATTTTCATCAAAACACTGAAATAAACAGTCACGATGACAACTGATGTACTTGTTGTTGGCTGTGACAAAACATGGCGACCGGCCACAATGATACATTTTGTGACGTCACCAAGATAATGGTGCCATTGATAAAACTACTGTTGTCCTTTTTTACTTATGATTACACCCTCATAAGTTAAAAAGAGATGCCGATATGTCAGTAACTATGCCGTCGAAATACATCACATTCCTATAACTACTGTTCGTTGTGCCGAGTCCTCTTTTTTCCTTAGTCATAGCAATGTTCCGAAAACTACTCGAAAACATTCATAGTTTTCGTAAACTAGTGAACGAAATCACTCATACTGTCGATTTTAGTTCCTCCACGTTTCCGATAGAGGCGCTTTACTAAAATGTATGGAAAAATACGTAAACGAAAAAAGTTTTCGAAAACTATCAAATGTTGTACTAAGGGTACTGTCCTGCTAAGACAGAAAAGGACAATGCTATACAAAAGTATCGTAGACGGAGGAAGAAAAGTATATTCTCTCTCATTCAAGTCTCATTTCAAGTGCATTATCATTGTCGGAAAGTACCGGTTTTCATAAAAAATGTAAATAACGTGTTTTAAGGCGAAATGTTACTGAATATATACTAAATCACGGTAAGTGCTCGTCCACGTTAACTCGCGGGCGCGGGCGCGGGCGCGGTCACGAAATATCAAACGTATGAGACGTTTGTGTGTGTTCACGTCGAACTAGCGGCGGAGCGCGCGATTAACTCGCGACGCCAGGTAAGTTCAACCAGTTTGAACTTGTCGCTAGAAACGAAAGCACGTTTTATCATGTCGTTCGATACAGAAGAGTTTATTAGTGCTGTCCAGGCTAGAACTCCGATTTGGCAAAGTAAACACACGCATCATATGAACAGAAACGTTCTTAATAAGTTATGGAAGGAAATTGCCGAATTATTTCCAGAAATGGAGGGTGAGTAAATGAAAATTGTCACATACCCTATAAGTAGGTTGTAATTTTAAACTTTTTATTTAGGAATATTATGACACACTACAAAAAATACAAAATTACAGTAACGACTACGTATATATTAAACGATTGTTCTCCCAAAAATATTTCGTGAAAAGATTCCGAACTTGTTTAGCTCGATTTGATGGATTGTTGTTTCTTCCAGTTAGTCGCCTTTGGTGCAGAGTTTGAGTTGTTAATTCACTATCGTAATCGTAACCATCTATATCAATTACAATATTATGCAATAAGCAAGCGGTTTTTATAATTAAGCGTGCATGTTTAACATCAGTTTCAATAGGCTTTAAGAAAACTCGCCATTTATTGCATAAAATTCCAAATGCACACTCCACGGTTTTTCTCGCTCTTGACAATCTGTTATTAAAATTTTCTCTCTCTTGATTCAAAATTTTTTGTGGATATGGACGCATTAGATACTCTTTAAGAGGATAAGCTTCATCGGCTACTATAACATATGGAGCTGTAATATTAGAATTGGGTAATGTTCTTGGTCCTGGAATATTAAATGCACCTCTTTGGAGTAACCAGTTCAGAGACGAGGCGTTGAATGTACCGCCGTCGCTTTGCTTTCCCCTTCCTCCCACTTCAATAGTTAAAAATCTTTTCTTCGCATCAGCCACAGCTTGCAAAACAATAGAGAAATAATGCCTGTAGTTATAGTATGCCGATCCTGATCTTCTAGGTCGTTTGATACTACAATGTTTACCGTCCAAACTACCAATGCAGTTAGGAAAGTTCCACATCTCAAAATCTAAATAAATATTCTTCAGCTGGTCTTCAGATGGCTGTGGCATATGGGCATTCAAGTTTTTTTTTCCAAATAGCTTCACAGGTACTATAAACAATCTCCGACACTGTACTAACACCCATACGAAAGCTATAAGCCAAAGATCGGAATGCCAACCCAGTGGAGAGATACTCGTATCTGAAACATATTATAATTATATATTTACACTAGTTACTACTACTAATTACTTATATACTACAATTAGATACGGCATCTACACTAAACAATATTACTTTTTTACAGAAAAGGCTTTAAGGAAAAAATGGAAGAACATCCGGGACCAGTTTATGAAAGAGTTAAAGAAAATTCCAGTTTCTCTTTCTGGTGATGCTGGTACTGATCAAAACACTTCAATGTGGCCATATTTTCAAATGATGCTGTTCGTAAAAGATGACGTTACCCCAGAATTAAATGAAGGCAATTTGGACGAAACTACTGATGGAAACAGTAATGATAATGAACGGTCCCCAACTCCCCAGTCAATAGCTGGTTCATCTACAAGTACACAATATACGAGCACCAAACGTAAATGTGCACAGGATCTAAGACAAGAATTTATGGAATTGGAGAAGAAAAAGTTGGAATTATTACAAATTAAACTGTCGCAGAGCAGCGAAAGCCAAGAAAAAGATTGCGAAGATCTGTTATTTTTCAAAAGTTTGTTGCCGTACATGAAAGAATTAACTCCTATGCAAAAAACTGCGTACTAGAAACCAAATTACAGAAGTTATTATGAACGAAATGAATGGTGTCAGGACTCAGGCTTATCATGGTTACAATACTTACGAATATAATTCAACTTTGTGATTAAAATTTACTACGAACATTCTTTATTTTATAAACTCACCTTATAGTTACAAATAGTCTTTCTTCGGGCTTTATACTTTTATGAAAATTTGTGTCTTGTCTTGAAATCTCACTCCTTATTGAATCCAGTATGTAATCAAAACAGTTGACAGTCATCCTGGTATATCCAAAAAATCTTGTAGGATGTTCTCTCAAATTACTATATAATGTATGAAATTCGCTATATCGTTCTCTTTCTTTATTAATTTCGTGCACACCAATTCTAATTTTGATCCCCATCTCCCACTTTAGGTATGAATTTTCGGTTAGAAATAAAAGATCGTCGTCCATGTTTTCAACCTCTGACAACACGTCTTAAGCCGGCTTCTCACTGCGCGTGTTGACCCGCGCCACGCCGCGCCGGCACGCGCCTCGCGCAGTGTGAAGAGCTTGGCGCGGGCAGGCGCGGCGTGGCGCGACCTATCCGCTAAAAGTCGGTAACTTCAAAGGCGCGGCGCGGGCTCGCGCGTGTCGGCGCGGGCGCGCGCGGCGCGGCGCGGTGTGTACCTACCCAGACAGACGAACACGATTGAACTCGTTCATTTCATTTTGACTCGTCCTACGTTGAGGTACTGTGGTGAATATGGAGTGGCCGAATGAAACGATCGCCGAATTTTTAACTTTGTATGAAGGCGAACCCTCTCTGTGGAATTCGAAAAATGCGGAGCATAAAAACAAAAACGACCAGCATGATGCCTGGCTGCGAATTAAACAGAATTTAAAAGGTGGTACCATACCGTTACAAGAAATTAAAAAGAAAAGGGATTCTTTAATGGGAACCTATAGAAAATTAAGAAGTAAAGTTTGCCAATCAATAAAGTCTGGCAGCGGTGCTGATGAAATCTATAAGCCTGACTGGCCATTTTATAATGTGATGGCCCAATTTTTGAATGATGTGTATAATCCAAAGAAAACGAAGGGTTCTGAGGTAAGTACTTTATTTACTTAAAAAATTAATAATTATTTTGCCAGGCAACCGCACCGTTTGTTATAAAATATTCTGCAAACTGGTCTCTTATATTCTTGGCGGAAAGAGGTGCTCTTCTTGGCCGATTTTGGAGTGGTAGTAGGGAAGCAACTCCATTTTGGTCATCACGCCAAGAACCGGGCTGAATCTCGCCATCATCATTTTCGGTATCAAAGGATCCAGGAGGGGTATATATAAGTCTAGACCTTTTAGACCGTCTCAAAAAATTGTGTAACAATGCACATGTCATCACAATATCAGTTACAATATCTGGTTGTAAAAGCATGGGTTTTCTTAGTACTCTAAACACCGCAGACATAATGCCAAAGACATTTTCAACAATCCTTCGAGCTCGTGAAAGGCGGTAATTAAACACGCGTTCTTTAGATCCCTTATTATGAGTTCCTGCGTATGGTTTCATCATATTTTCCGTTAGAGCAAATGCACTGTCTGCAACAAATACGTAAGGTAGAGGTGTTACTTTCAGCGGTAAGCAGTCTGGCGGTGGAAAACCCAATTCCTTTCTACAGATTTGTTTATATAAGTTGGTGTTTCTGTATACACCACCATCGCTTATTCGGCCCTGGCACCCACAATCCACAAAAATAAAATTGTAATCCGCGTCGACTAAAGCCATTAATACAACACTGAATGTTTTGTGATAGTTGATAAACTCAGATCCACTATGAATAGGACTTTGTATTAGCACATGTTTTCCGTCGATAGCTCCTAAGCAGTGAGGAAAATTCCAAGTTCTGCGGAATCCTTTCTCTATCCTTAACCAGTCAGATGATGTCCGTGGCAGCTAAAACAAATAAAAATATTGTAAATTATCATGAATATTTCTTATTTTTAGGTCACTGACGACATAGAAGATAACCGTGATTTAGATGCGTCTGAAGATAGTAAACAGGATGATGAAGAATCAGTTCAATTTAAAAGACCAAAACCTCTTCCTAAAAAACGTGCTAAAAATATTGATATAGAAAATAAAATGAACGAAGCATACGACTATTTAAAACAAATGACTCAAAAACCCCAAATCCCGCAAGATGAATGTTCATTATACACACAATTATTGTGCAAAAAATTGAGAGGCTTACAAGAAAATACACGTGAAATAGCGATGTTGGAAATTGATAGATTGATTTTCAATCTGAAGCAAAAAGAACTATCGTCAAACCCACATGCACAAATACTAATCAACCCACCACAGCCCACGAATTTTGGACATTCCGGCAATCTCTACTATCAGCCATCCACATCCTACCATCCATATCCTTCTCCACAGCAATCCCCAAATTTTCGTCCATCGCCTTCTTCACAGCCATCCCCAACCTATCATCCATCGCCTTCTCCACAGCCATCCCCAACCTATCATCCATCGCCTTCTTCACAGCCATCCCCAAACTATCATCCAACGCCTTCTCCACAGCCATCCCCAACCTATCATCCATCGCCTTCTCCACAGCCATCCCCAACCTATCATCCATCGCCTTCTTCACAGCCATCCCCAAACTATCATCCAACGCCTTCTCCACAGCCATCCCCAACCTATCATCCATCGCCTTCTCCACAGCCATCCCCAACCTATCATTCATTATCTTCACCACAGCCATCCCCAAACTATCCATCTCCACAGCTGTCGCAAGTCGAAACATCAGCTTCGCAAAGTCTATTAAAAGATTTCTATGAAGAGGAGGGTAGTAATTTAGTTTAAATGGATGATGTCAATTTCTATATGTTTACGATTTAAAAAAATAAATGCTTAATTCTACTACTTACTTTTATTTCTTGTGATAGTTCTTTTATCAATGCTTTACAAACGTCCGTGACACAACTTGAAACTGTTTGGATAGATACTTTGAAAAGATATGAAAGGCTTGTGTAACTATCTCCGGTTGCTAAAAATCTGAGAGCAATTGCAAACCGTTCTTGTACTGGAATACATTTTCTCATATGGGTATCTTGTTTTGCAATTATAGGGCCTATTTTATTCATTAGATATTCGTAATCTTCTGGTGACATTCTACAGAAGTTCTCAAATTTTCTGCTCGGTTCTTTAACAAAATCCGATAGCATATCTGATCCATTGTATCTGAAACAAAAATACAATAATTTTTACTAAATTTTCCGGCAGCAAAGTTTCATTTTAAAACGCGCCAAACTTACCAATAGAAAAAAGAAAAAGATACCATCAAATATATTGATAGGATTCTTAAAAATTACGTACCTATGTAATTATCTTAAAATACAAACAATGATTACCTTGACCGGCTCTTATTGAACGTTGACATCCACCAGCGTCTCCTCTTCTTCTTTTTCTTAATTTTATTAAGTAAACGATATCCACAAAATAAGACAAAAACGGCTGATGCAACAGCCATGCCTTCTTCTTCAGTGGCATTGCTCCATGGCTGGAGGTGGCAATTCGACTCACAAGACATAGTGCGCTGCGCTAAACAGACTGAATCAAACTGAGGTGTAACCAGAAGGCACGCGCCGCGACGCGCCGCACAAACGGGTGGCGCGGCGTGTCGCGTGGCGTGTTCTTACGCGTGGAGCGGCGCGACGCGTAGTAGCACGCGTAGTGAGAAGCCACCTTTACTCGCGCAAACGCCTGGCGGCCAATGTGAACATGAGTTCGCCACGCCGCGCCCGCGCGTTCCAACGTGAACGAGCACACATAGTCACAAATGTCATAAGCTTTGATGATTTGCCCTTGATATGCCTTGATAAGTTGTTTTATAAAAAAATATGTTAGTGTGAATGGTGTAAATAACAATTACTTAGTTTTCGAACGCATTTTTTTCCCTCTGTTGTTGACATGACATTTTATTTATCGTATTTCGTTGAAAACAAAACAAAAGCTTCTTTTACTTTATTTACGAAAACAATTATAAATTATTAGTCATGGAATCAGGATTTTCCAAAGCAAACAGCAACACCATCATTTTGCCCAATATTGGCGCATAAAAGCTTGGCAGATTTTTGTCAAAGACCGCATCGGAATTCCAATTGATATGGACTGTATTATACTGTGAAGCGTATTACTTAAAGCTCCATGGGAATTCCGGAATGTTAAAACTTCGATGTAAGTATACACAAGTGTAAAGCATAAACCTGTTACAAGTTATTTGATACCGATTTTGAGGTTAGATTTACGAAGTAACAAGTGCTAATTAAGAAACTTAATTTCAGGTCCTCACGAGCCTTTAATGGAGACAGCTTTATACGAATGATACCTTAAGTTATGTGCAGCTTAAGCTTGACAGTAAATTATGTACCTAGGTACTTTAAAGTGCTAAATAATACATGTTCAGAGCACAAAGTACATGCTAAGTTATATCACTGCCTTGTCGACGAAGAAGATGATGCCATAATCTCTGTACAATATCAAGACTTCATCGCCAAAGTGGGGAACTATCATGCACTTCGGTGGAATGTTATTGGAAGAAATCAAAACGCTTCGAATATTAGAAGATGGCATAATAGAAATCATGTGTCTTAGTATTAATGCAAAGACATACAAAAATTATAAATGGACAACCTACAGAGAAATATTAAGTCTAAATGCAGCTTAAATGTACCTTGAAAAATAAAACAATGTTTTTTGTGTAGATTATGATACCCAGATTAAGGACAAAAATAAGTAGTATATTAAGTGTGCTACTGTCTTGAATATAACTAAATGATAAATTTTTACACTTTTGGAAAATGTAAATGTATGTTTTGTGTGCGTGTATTATAACAGGTATATTATGTTCATAAATACTAGCTGTGCCCTGTGGTTTTACCCGTGATTTCCAGGATATAAGTAACCTGTTTTATTCCAAGGTATATAGGCTACCTCTATACCAAATGAGGCATATAAAATCAAACCTGGCAATCTCCACTAACTGTCAAAATTGAACTATGAATGCAGGTTTTTTTATCTATAGCTTCCTATTACTCACAAAAAAAATTGTTGTATCAAAGTCGTCAATATCCAATAGATATAAGCTCCCAAAAATAAGTGTTCAAACCAAACACGGTAAATCTCCATTGTCTTTTATTTCAAACTTGGCAATGTCCACGACAGCCAATCACAGCACTGCATGAGGACGCCATTTTAGCCATTTTAGTATGGCCGCCACTGATGCCAAGTCAGGGTAATTTACCCTAGATTTAGAGTAAAATTGAGATGACAGGGTAATTTATAGGGTAAATAATTGTTTAGGGTATTCTTGAGGGTAATTTGCGTTTGTATAAATCAGAACGCGCTTTTCTCATTCCTGTAACGAACATTCATTCATTCCATTCCTCACGTCAATCCCAATCGCTTGTCATTGTCATGTCTAAGTTCAGTTCAGTGAGTCAGTCATTCATTCATTCTTATTCTTGTTAGAAATTAAAATGGCGTCGTCTAGTAGTGGTAACTCGCGATCTGGTGCAAAAAAATACACTCAAAAGTATTGTAAAGAGTGGGAATACGATCCTAATTTGAGAGGTATGTATCAAATATCATACGTAATGAAACATAGTCTTGTATAGGTACATAATCGTATGACTTCGTAAAATGTACTTGATTGCAATCATTACAATGTTAGGTTTGTTTTCTATAATTAAATCCAGTAAGTAAGTGTTGCCAGTGTGGCCAGCTTACTCACATTAATGGTTGGTTGAATTAAATGCGTTAGTGTGACCTATTTGGTTAACTAAAAGTTAACCATTTTGTTTAGTAATTTATAGCGTATGTGTCTTTTTATTGCTACAGATTGGATTTGTCCTGATCCTACAGGCGAAAATAGTGCGAGATGCAAATATTGCAATGTCATACTTGTGCCTCATAAAAAAGAACTCGTGTATCACGGCAACAGCAAGAAGCACTTGAAATCCGTGCAACTCGATAAAATGGCCAAATCATGCAAGATAACCCCGTTTGTAAAAGTTCCTGTCTCGAGTAAAGTTGCGGAGCTAAAGTTGGCAGCTTATATAGCTGAACATGGCTCCATTCAGCATGTTAACCATTTATGTGAAGTTCTTCCTCAAATTGATGAGAAGTCAGTTGTTCTAGGTAATATAAAACTTCATAGAACAAAATGCAGCATGCTCATAAAGAACGTTCTTGGTCCGACAATGATGAAAGAGATGTTAGAAGATGTTGCTGATTCTGCATATTCTATAATTGCTGATGAAACTACCGATATAAGTACAGATAAAATTTTGTGTCTTATGATACGTTACTTTTCAGTCAGGAAAAATGATATGATAACAACATTCTATAGATATTTAAAAGTATCAAAATGTGACGCTACCACTATTTACGAAACAATAAAAAAAACAATAAAAGAAGACAACCTACAATATGAGAAGTTAGTGGGAATAGGGTTAGATGGCACTAATGTTATGGTCGGAGAACACCATTCAGTTGCAACGCTTATAAAACATGATTTGCCAGATTTGATTATTGTCAAATGTACCTGCCACTCATTACATTTATGTGCAGAGAAAGCGTCAGAGTGCCTGCCACGACAACTCGAATTTTTGATTCGTGAGAGTCACAATTGGTTCTCATATAGTTCGAAACGCCTTGAGTCTTACAAAGATTTATTCGAGACTATGAACCAAAGTCGAAATCCGAAAAAAATACCAGGCTATTGTGGTACACGCTGGTTAGCCCGTTCTTCTGCTATTCGTACATTGCTCGACCAGTGGGATGAGTTAAACTTCTTTTTATGCTAGCACGTAACGAAGATAAGTGCTTCATGGCGGCACAGCTGCATGATATTTTAAAATGCAACGCATACAAAGCATACTTTGTCTTCTTGGATATTCATTTACGGCAGGTCACTAAAGTAAATATTCTGTTTCAAAGTGACAATGTAGAACCAACAAAGCTTCTGGAAGACTTTTATTTACTGTTTAAGAACATACTACAAGTCATTGCTGTACCACGGCAGCTGGAAACTGTTAATGACGACGAACTTTGCTCTTTCCGTTTCCAGGAGCACTTAATGCATGCGTCAGCCATGCACCTTGGCTATGAAACTGAAGAGTTAGTGTCTAATCTCGTACGAAGTGAGAGAGAAAACGTCCGTGAACGATGTAAAGAGTTTCTTGTACAGTTGTGCTCTGAACTCCAAAAAAGATTCCCTGATAAGATGAAATTCCTTAAGTCAATGGCGAAATTATGCCCTTTAGTAGCTACATCGCAGGCCAAACCTACAATAACTGATTTGTTAGGAATCGTTAACCGAACTGAAGTTTATGGTTTGAAAAATGAAATAGAATCTGAATGGAATTGCCTGCACAATAAGACTTGGCAAAATACGACGTCCAGTGTGAGTTTCTGGGCCGAAGTAAGGAAGGATGTTGACGCAAGTGGAAACCCGAGATTTGGAAATATTTCTAAGCTTGCGTTGTCACTCTTATCAGCACCCATTTCTAATGCAGCAGTAGAACGAGCTTTTTCCATGTATTCCATTGTTAAAACAAAGCTCAGAAATAGGTTATCCTTAGAAATGGTTCAGAGTATTATGACTGTTAGATACAGTTTAAACATTTTTTATAAAAATTGTGTTAATTTTACACCATCACCAAAAATGCTGAATTTGTTTAATGTTCATATGTATGACAAACAAGACGACGATGCAGAAGAGTCTATTGATGTCATGTTACAACATTAAGTAATTAAGTTTTAGGATATGCTTAATTTTTTAGCATAGATTTTGTATTGCTAATATGGGTTTTTAGGTAAGCATTGTGAAATAAAAGTATTGATTATAAAAAACTTGTTTTTGTTGTGTTGAATTATTTATCTAAAAAACTTTAGGGTATTTTTACATTGTTATTTAGGAATCTAGGGTAAAATTAAGCAGGCTTTGGGGTAAAATGAAAATCTGGGTTGGCAACACTGATGGCCGCGCGTGCGTTCATTGCGTTGTCCGTACTCCGGTTTTTATCGTATCTTTGGTGTTTTTTGGTCTTTAATTGCAAAAAAAATATCTAAAAACCATAATATGGACAATACCGCTTCTCCGTGTACCTGGTACACGGAGAACGAAACGAACTGTACCACGAAATTCACGAGAAAACGAAAGGCAGAGCCAGACAAGTGGAAGAAAAATGTGGCTAAGAAAGCTCGGTAAGTAGTACAATCACTACATTATGAAGGTACAGTTACACATGCTAGTTAGTAGCACGAAAGCATGCTACTTTTGAGCAATTGCTACTTAGTGGTACGTGTGTCGAAACATTGCTAATAATGAGCATGCTAGTTTCGAGTTTGCTCAAAAATCGACGGTCGTGCGATTATTGGGCATGCTACCTGCAGCGCGGGTGGAAGGGGGCGTGCTTATAGCGTGTGTAAACAGGTTTGCTTATTGAGCATGCTAGTTTAGATCAGTCGTTAGCAGCAGGTGCGCGTGCACAATTTCGCGCTAAAAATGTCTCGCTGGGGCGATGAAAAAACGTTGAAATTTGTAATTTTATATCGGAACAATGAATGCCTATGGAATCCGCGCATACCAGAATACAAAAACAATATTGCAAGAAATAATGCATATCAAGATATATTAACCAACATGGACGATCCTGCTTTGACTTTGAAAATTATAAAAACAAAAATAAAAAACTTGAGGTCTGTTTACCACAGCGAATTAAAAAAAATTGAGAGTTCCAAGCGATCCGGTTCTGGTACCGTTACTGTGTACAACCCATCCACATCCTGGTTTCACGAAATGCATTCTTTTCTTGGAGACACTGGCGAGTACAGGGTAGTATCCAGGGACCTATTTCTATGGAATTGGTAAGTTTCGATTTTTTATAAATAAAAATGCACTTAAATGTTAGTAAAACATAGTTATTTAATATCATAGAATAAGTACAGCATTTTCTATTCATTCATTTGTATCATATAGGCAGAACAATGAAATGATGATGGTGAATTTACATCATATGACATTGCCACGGTACTGCCTCTGTAGTTTCAAAGAGCTGCGCGTAGGTGTCTCTTATTGCTTCTGCCAGTCGAGAAGCGTGGTTACTGTAGCGTGTAGGTGGTAAGCCTTCTAAAGTTCTTTGCAGTTGTGCCCTCCATGATCCTGGTACCACAACGCGTTGTTGTATATCTTCAAAGTCGACGCATCTTTGTGTGATGTACATATCAGAATTTTTCCGAAGCCAATTGTGTAAAGAGCAGGCAGCTAATGTAATTCTATCAACATTTTTGGGGGTCATATCTATGGCATCCATAAGAACTCGAAATCTTGTTACTAAAATACCAAACGCATTTTCAACGATTCGTCTGGCTCTCGATAAACGGTAGTTAAATATTTTTTTTTGAAGAGTTGGAGTTGTTCGATAGGGTTTCATAAGATATGACTTTAGGGGGAAAGCAGCGTCTGCCACGATAACTGATTGTTCTGGTAAATTGAGAGTATTATTTTCCAAAGCTTGTGCTAAATTCGATTTTTGATAAACACCTCCATCAGAAGCTCTACCATTAGTCCCAACATTTACGTATGAAAAACAATAGTCATCATCAACTAATGCCAGAAGTATAACGCTATGGGCGCCCTTGTAGTTATAGTAGTCAGAAGTATCATCAGGAGCGAGTATATTTATATGTTTACCGTCCATCGCCCCAACACGACCAGGAAAGTTCCATTTAGTTCTAAATCCGTGTTCAATGCGTTTCCAATCTCCATGACCGGGAATCTGTAAAAAAAAACAATTAATATGTGAAGTTGATATTTTATAAACTTAGTTTTTTTTTACAGATACAGGACAGAGAAGAGTCATCGCAAGATTCACAACCAAGTGATGCTGTTTCATATTCAAACTCGTTGACACCGCAGTCGGTGAACTTGCTATCACCCTCCCCTTCTCCAACTACAGAAGATCGATCACAATCCCGTTCATCTAATAACAGCTCGTCAACACGACGTAGAAAGAGAAGCTTACAAGAAGAACCCATTACCTGTGCGCTCGCTCGTTTGGAAAATATTTCTTCTGCTATAAATACACAGTCTAATTGCGATGAATTCCATTATTTTGCTCAACATGTTGCAGCTCAATTGCGAGCCCTACCATTGTATGAGGCATTAGATGTACAACATGAGATCCAAAAAATTCTGACTGCAGCAAGACGCCGATACCAGTACCCAAATTTGTCTCCCTTTACACCTGTCACTTACAAACCTCCTGCTACAAATACACAAACTTTCATACCTTCCAATACAATCACAAACGCAGTCACTTATACACCTCCTACTACAAATACACAAACAATGACAAATACACCTTTCATACCTTCCAGTACAAACACAAACAAAGTCACTTACACATTTCCTTACTCGTTATCCCAATCAGATTCTACCGTCCCCGAAAAAGATTTGTTGAACAAAGCATGGAAAACGTGTTAAAGCTAAGAATATAAATTTTGTTAAAACAAACAATAAATACTTGATCTTACTAATAATTACTGGTTTACTTTACTTACCCGCATATAATCCTTCAGAGCATTGTATATTGCATCGCACACTTCAGGTAAAAATAGAGCTATCGTAGATCTTGCAACTCTGTGAAGTGCTTCTAATGTGTATAACGAATCTCCAGTTGCTAGAGACCTCAATGTCACTTCCAATTTCACTTTTGGTGGAATAGCATTTCGCATGTGTGTATCTTGTTTCTTTATAGCGCTTTCAATTTTAGATAGTAACCAGTCAAACTGATGCGGTAACATGCGCAAATGATTTTTGTAACCATTAATATCTTCTTCTCGCATTTCGACTAACAATCGAGTACTTGATCCAAGTTTTTCTCTTCTACTTAGCCAATCACGGACCCAAATTTTCCTATTCCTTGTTTTTTTCTTTCTATCTGAGAGGAGTTTTTGAACGCATTGCAACGCTACCAAAAGAATAATTCTATTCAACTCCATACGAATGGCTGTTTGATTGTCCATGGTTTTGTTGGAACTGACCGTAAGCACGCTATAAAATGTTATGTGTACCGGAGTGTTTGCTTTGAGCATGCTCTTTCAGAAGCATACTTAAAACTAGCATGCTTATATCTAGCAAATGTAGACAAGTGCAGAGCATGCTCGAAACAAGTATGCTAATGAGCATACTTAAAAGCATGCTACTGACTAGCATGTGTAACTGTACCTTGATACTTGCTTTTTGTGTGTATACTTGTATTATTTTTTACTAAGTTCCCGACTTGCTCCTGCTCTGAAACTTTCAGAATAGGTTAGAACCCGATGGAAGTGCATTTTTTTTTAGATATAAGTATATTTTTTTTATTTCACTTATTTCTGAAGCTCCCGCGAGATACGGATTTTTTTAATAATATTTTATTGAATTTCAGTATATTAGAACATGCCTATAAATTTTTAACTGACTTAACAAACAAGGAGGAGGTACCCATCTTATTTTTTTATGGCTGTGTCACATTATAATATCTCTGCTAATAGAACCGATTTCGATGAATATTATTTTTACTCACCTCAAGTAGTAGGAAGGTTGTCCATTCGATATGTATTTTTTTTATGTATATACGCTGATTAATCTGGGTTTGTCTAACGAGTCAAGTACAAGGAGTACTTGACTCGTTAGACAAACCCAGACTGTTGTTACGATTAGTACTAGTAACTTTAGAGTATAGAGGTCTCGAGGTAGTTCTAAAAAATCTGATTGACTTTAGACAGTAGTTTTTAAGTCAGTTATTTTAGAAGATATCACCCTAATATTTATTATAAAGGCGAAAGTTTGTAAGTGTGTACGTCTGTTAGTTCTTCACGCTCAAACGGATGGACGGATTTTGATGAAATTTGGTGTGGAGCTAGCTTATAACACATAGGCACATTTTACACAGCCGCGGTTAAAAAGTAGCCTATGTGTTATAGGCTACTTTTTAACCGCGGCTAAAACTGCGGGGCGCAGCTAGTAAGGTAAATAATTACTTAATAGACCTCCTCGTAAGCGTCCTCACGTTTTTTTTACCAAATGGGGTGGACAGAACATTAATATTAAAGACGTTTTGTTTGTTTTTCAGTTACTTCCCTCGATCGTTACCAACTAGACCTGATTGTGGACATAATAAAGCCTCATATCAATGCTGCAAATTAACCATGGATGATTTGTCGGCTTTTCATGGTGCATTTTATAAACATAAATATAAAGTGACTCAAGATGCGTTCTTGCTCAAGTACTGCACAGCAGTGCCTACAAAACGAAGACGACCAAAAAATCAAAAATACAAACAAAAGCAATTTCAAACAAAATTTACTGTCCACAGTAAATCAAACAAAAAAAGTATACCTGTATGTCAAAAAGCATTCCTTAAAATTTTAAACATAACTAAGCACAGAATTCAGTACGTCATGATGAAGTTTTTCAAAACAGGAGAACCAGTAAAGGAAAATAGAGGCGGAGATCACAAATCGCATTTATTCAAGTGTAAAAAAGAAGCAGTTATGGCATTCATTAACTTATTTCATGTAGACGAAGCTCACTACTGTCGCGGTAAATCTCAAAGACACTATCTTTCAGCTGAACTCAGCATAAACAAAATGTTTAAGCAATACAATGCCCAACAGACAGAAGATCGTTTAAAAGTTAAACGTGGGTTTTTCAGAAGAGTGTTCAATCGAAACTATTCGCTTGGGTTTGGAAGTCCTCGAACAGACGTATGTTCCACATGCCTACAACTGCTGGAAAAAATCAAAGTGGAGCAAGACCCAAAGAAACAACAGTTACTAAGAACTGAAAAACGGATACATAGCCTTAGAGCAAAAGCATTTTTTAAGTTGGTAAAGGAGGAAAAGCCAGACTTGAAGATTTTTACGTTTGATTGTCAAAAAAATATGCCGTTACCGAAAATACCCGACCAAAGCACTTATTATTCGCGGCAGATTTACTTATACAATTGTACAGTGGTTGAAGGGAGTTCCAAGTCCAAATTAACGAAAAACAATGTTTTTGCATACTGTTGGACGGAAAATGAGTTCCAAAAAGGATCAAATGAGATATCTTCCGCTGTATACCATAGACTTACGCATACTAACTTCACTGACATTCAGACAGTAAGATTAATAGCAGATGGTTGCGGAGGACAGAACAAAAACTCAATTATGATAGCTATGTGCTCTAAATGGTTAGTGGAATCTGCACCTGATAATGTGAAAAGACTAGAACTTGTTTTCCCTGTTGTGGGGCATTCTTTTATCCCTCCGGATAGAGTGTTCGCCCAAATCGAGAAACAGGTTCGGAAACGAGAAACATTAGTGCGGCCTGAAGATTATTTAGAAATTATAGGCCAGTGGAGTACAGTTATCAGAATGGGTACAGAATGTCAAGTATATGATTTTAAAAGTGCTATGTCATCTATTGTTAAAGATGTTGGGACTTGGCATTTCCAATTCAAAAAATGCAAACGATTTTGTATAAAGCGGTCCCAACAACCAGAAAATATTACATTGAAAGGAGAGATGAGTTACCAAGCCAGTGAAGGAGTATTTAAGAAAGTGACACGTAAAAATAAAAAAGTAAAAGATATGAGCCCAAATGTCATTGCCAGATGTCAAATAAAGACAAACATAAATAAAATCAATGATGTCAAAAAGTTGCTTAACACTCATTATGGTGATCAGTGGCAACAAGTGGAAGCTCTACAGTTTTATAAAACTGTGTTTGATCAGAATTCTGAAGACATCGAAAATCAAAATAGAGATTCATCAAATGATATCCTGTGTGAACCTCAAGAAGATCACAATCTTAGAATTTAAGTTGTTTCACAACCATCGAATGTTTGATTCACCGCCTTAGTGATTAATAAATAAGGTTCTAATTTTACAAAAAAAAAAACATTATCTGCAATTTTCATTTTCGCTTGTATTACCTTTTCACCCTCAAGTATTAAAATGTTTGTGTCACAGTTTCATGACGACTTGTCACAACAAAACCGGCATTCTCCACAGATTGTCATATCAAAAACGGCAATCTCCTTGTAGTCATATCAAAGTCGGCAATCTCCAAACATTTTTTGTAAATTTCTCTTGTTGTTTCTAATTAACGACATCAAAATGATGATAATATTCTCACGATAGTACTACTTCTTGTATATAATAGGGAGCCGCATAAATAACTGCTCGTATACAGTTATAATCCCTAAGTTCTACTTCTCCAAAAAATATGCAAAGTGGAGATTGCCAGGTTTGATTTTATATGCCTCAAATATCATCCACATCCGTTAAGCCGTTTCAGCGTGAACGAGTAACAAACATATACTCACACAAACGGACACACTTTTGCATTTATATTATTAGTAGGATAGTATGAAAACTGTAGAACTATCTTTATTTAAATAAAAACCATCTTCACAATTTCATTGGTTTTATTTTACTATAGAATCTTGGAAATAAATTAAAGCACATACTATGATTATTATGTCATAGAGTATTTTTACAAATTTAAAATTAATACATAAAAATGGTTTGAGCATATAAAATTTACTCAGCAGATGATTAATGCACTGATGGTGAGCGACTGTTGGTAATTAACGATGATTAGAACAGAGAAATATCACAGTCAAGAGTGCTCTTCTTCAATCACAAAATTTCTTGTAATTTTACTGAGGCCGGACACAGTAGGACTTGATTTTATATTAGTCTCAACTTTAAACAGATGTGGCACTAGATATTTGGGTGCTACAAATGCTTGAACTTATTTATTTGCTTTCGGCTCGCTAGTTTCTGGCAGTTTTACTCCAACATAAAATATAAAGATATCCTGAAAAATAAATGTTTTTTTTACTAGAATGATTACACACAGCGGACTAGATATTAACAGATAAAACAATTTTGATTAGAATTATTAATAGCTAGGTATATAATGACAGCTCTTATTATAACAGTCCCACAGCTAGCCGCAAGCCTCCTCATGATGAGAATGGTTTAGTTTGTTCTGCACCACACTGGCTATTGTGGGTTGGCAGACTTCGCACACCATATCAATTATTTTTGATGTGTACTGGTATGCAGATTGCCTTACAATGTTTTCCTTCACTGTTAGTGTGGGATACCACACACATGACTTCTAAAAAGCAGAGGTATACACCAGGGTCTGCAACCGAGCCTCCTGATTAAATAGACCAATGGTCTTGACTATAGTTTACTTTATGACTTACTTTATCCACTGTTTTCGCTTATTAATATTACACGTATGAATGCCTAATATCCGAAGAGAAAGTAATTAACAAACGTAGAGATTAGATAATAACAGGCGCTGATGCAACTCGGTGATGCCCCATACACTTCACCCAACACACACATAAATACACATCCCCACATACACACACATACACACACAAACTAACTCTTCATATCCGTGCTTCACTTACTTTACTCTCACATACACCCTAGAAAGAGTACAATAAGTACCTTGAGACTTTTGTATTTTTCTAACTACTTTGTAATATACTTACCTAAGAAGTACTTTATAACTTACATTGAATAAAATACAAAACCACTTTGCAATGTTATAACAACTATATTATATAATTATCAAATATAACTGTATTTTGTATTTTGTTTAAGAATAAAATAATGTTCTTAGCTTAATTAATCAAATCTAAATGGAAGGCACTGAGTCTCACGACACAGGACTCCCCTAGTGTGGGACTCAGGGTTCATTTGAATTTTAGAAGTTATTTAAGGTCTATCTTAATTACTACTAACTACAACTTACTACTAACTTCTAATGTATGCATATATTTTTTATTGCTCAAATAAAGTTTAAAGTTTATAGTGACTTTATAGGTACTCGTTTGCTTACATACCCGAACTTGTACCAGAAGAATATTTTTCTTCTGTCCTCTTGACATTCAAATTTACTTGATATTAGATCTCTTAGATATTACACTGTATCCTGTTAAAACTTCTAAATTATAAAATTAATACCTACCTAATGTGTGCTGCACAATCTTCACATTGAAAGGTTCAGTTCCATTTCACAAGTAGCCGTTACAGCATAAAATTTCTGTTGAACATTATGCTCGGGTATTATTCAAGTCTTGACTACACATAAATGTACCCCTCCCTGTATGTGTGCATCCCGTTTACAAATCCCATTACTTAATCACCGTAAAATTCTCCCTCAGAGCTGCAAATTTACGAATTTTATTGGTACTTGTAATGTGTTTTTTTTTGACAAAATGCATAAGACGATGGAACGTAATAACTTTACAAGGTTTATGAACTTATATACCTAATATAAGTATAATCAATAAAATAAAGATAGCAATGCACCTTTGTTTTACATTAAATGTAATGATTAATTCCAAGATTATAGGTTAAGTATGTTTAGTAGGTAGGGGAAACTGGGGAGACTTGATCACTCGGGAGACTTGATCACCCACATAAATATCGGAATCTATAGCAGTATTTTAAATTCCACGTTGGCAACATTGGAACTCTTTGACAGTTTGACACGTTGAAGTTGACATTGAGTGTCTTACACAGACAACTTCAGAGCAGTGAGTGGCGGAAGGTTTTGCCGTTAGATTTTATTTTTTCGTAAGTATTTCATTTCTTTTTTTGAGACGTTTTTGATATAATAATTCTTGTTTGGTTTTAATAAAATCCTTAGGGATTTAGCTAAGAAAGTATAGTCAAAGTTTGTTCTAAGCTAATGCTTTGTTTTGTAAATTTTTATTTTCATTATAAAAAATACGAGAGACGGGGAGATTTGTTCCCTGTTTGATAGGGGAGATTTTATCCCGGGATCAAGTCTACCCTATCATTTTATGTTACTCGTTTCTATAAACAAGTACTTATGTGTTACATACCCATACGCTTTTTGTTATATGTTACTCGTTTTTGTTAAACAGGTACTTTACTACGCAATGCCGAAGTTTTATAAACGAAAAGAAGGTGTTAAGAAACGTATACCAATTGATTCAGAAAAATTGAAGCAAGCTGTAGAACATGTATTGAATGGAAATACTATAAAAGGAACTGCTAAAAGCTTCGGTTTTTCAATTATGACCTTAAAAAGATATGTCCGAAAACGTAAAGTTAAAGAAGATATAAGCTATGAACCTGATTACACTCAAGCAAAAGTTTTCACTAAGCCGGAAGAGGACTTACTTGCAGCCTATTTAGAAAAGGCAAGCAAATTACATCATGGCCTGTCCGCAATGTGTGTGCGAAAACTTGCCTACCAATTTGCCATTGAAAATAGTAAACTTCCCGAGAAGATCAGCAAATGGACTAGCGAAACGGCCAGTTACGATTGGTTATATGGCTTCATGAAAAGGAACCAGCAGCTCTCCTTGCGTGTACCTGAAGCCACTAGTCTAAGTAGATCCACAAGCTTTAATAGGCACAACATGACACAATTTTATAACAATTTACGGACACTACTGGAAAGACATAAATTTGGAGCGGAATCTATCTGGAACATAGATGAAACTGGACTCACTACTGTCCAAAAACCCAAAAAAATTGTAGCCTCAAAGGGGCTTAAACAAGTAGGGAAAATAACATCAGGTGAACGCGGTGAGCTTGTAACAGCTTGCTGCGGCATAAACGCGCTGGGAGGATATGTACTAGGGTGGGCCACCAAAGTATGGAGAAAAAAAAAGTTATGTTTTTGTTAACGTAATAGCGCACAAAAGGTGCGTTATTTTGTACTTATTCCACATGCGAAATATTAAAATAATTGGATATAATCTTCAGCCTCCGGATTGATTTTGAAATATAGAAAAATTAAGAAAATGTTGGCTCAAGTACTAACAAACGAATATACCTAAATCATATTCAAAAATATTTTTAATAATTAAAAACACAAGCTTTAGGAAATACTTAGTTTATTTTAGAAAAAAAAACCTCAAAAAAAGAAACAAAACAACACTTCTAGTTTTTCTTAATTAACATTAAAATCCTTCTTGCTATCAAATTTTGGCATATTTTTGCGAGATTCTATTTGTGCTTTAATGAAGCCTTCCCTTGCAGTTTTATTGCACAAAGTGTTAGCCGCTTGGGTCACTACCTTGACTGATCTTTCAACGGCTTGCGTGTGACAAGGTAGGCGTAGAAGTGGCAATTCACCTTCACCTCTCAGTGAAATGAATAACTCCAAGTCTTCGTCACTCAAACTCTTCAAAATGGGGGGCTGAGTTATCTCTTCTTGCCAGTCAATTAAGTCAAAGTAAAATGATGCCTCTAATTTCAGGCCAGGAACTTTGAAAAGTCTTAATTTAGTTTCAGGAACGGTACGGGCTTTCAGGATACGACGGGCAGCTAATTCTCGAATATGTTGTTGTGAGTCTGTCAACATTGCCAACAGTAAGTTATCGGGATGAGCAAAATATGCTTTACGTGTAATTACTGGATCTATTACGGATTTTAGTTCTTCTGTAAGATATCTAGATGCTGAAATGAGCTTCCACAGATGTCGCGCTCCATCCTTACAACTGGGGTGAGTCTTAATGGCGAACCAAGTCGGAGCGTAAACCTTAACGACATAAGTTGCTAATGTCACCAATTCTTCTGCCGGGGATTTTGTCGAAACATAGAGCCGCAGAATCCGGTTAGCCCGGGTAAGCCACCTAGCGTGAGACATCTTCCCTGGTGACTTGTTAGCTAAATCTTTAGGAAACACTCCCGTTGAGACAGCAGACGTAATATTGTACAGATAAGATTGATCTGTGCTGAGATCTTCGGCTGTTAACAGTGGCAACTCCGTGGGTATTGCTTGGTATTGTACAACAGGTTTGTTTTCGCAGTTTTCTAAATGTTTTCCGATTTTCCCCGCAAAAGTATTCGGTCCGGTTGTAGCGCCGTCAATATGCACAAATAAATGACGTAGTGGCAGTTCATTCATATGCAGCATGCAAACGATCCGTTGCAGAGGCTTATTTAATTGTTTTTCAAGTAAACGTATAATACCTCCGTAGTTACCAACGTTGACGTTTGTCCCGTCACATCCAACAGCCAGTAAATCATTTATAGACATATTTTCAGTCGAAAAATGGTCCGTGATCGCCTTAACTATAGCTTTAGCAGTTCCCGAGCTTGGTGTAACGTGACCTAAGTAAATGGAGCCTGGTTCTTTAATAAGTGAGATGTGCTCCTCCAATACTGTCCTCTTGTAATATTTCTTTCCTTTTTTTGTCATAATGAGAGTTTTATCTTTCCGGCCGTCGAAATATAATGCTGGTATATTTTCTGGTTTTTCTTTAGAAATTAAAGATTTTCGTGATTTGCTTCTCTCCCGGCGCAATTTGTTTTTGTCAATTACCGGAGCAGTTGAGTCTGTGGCTTTTAAAACTACTGAGGCAATAGCTGCTCCTGCCCTATCGGATATTCCAAATCTGTCGCAAGTTTTTGAAAGCGCTGAAAAATCCATATTCTGGTATGTTTTCTCATGTTGCGATGTACTGGGCGTCTCAAACACTAATAAATCATCACAATCCGATCCGTTGCTAATTGAAGATGAAGAAGAATTACGCTGTGTGTCTATAGATTCTTCAACTCGGCCTGTTTGACTTTTTGCTGCAGATCGCTGCTTAGAAAGTTTCCTTTTCAATGTTTTTCTGAGTCGATTGGTAGAAACAACATCAACATTTCCTATTATCATTTTCCTTGAGGTGCGTTGATCGACTAGAAAGTCACGTTCATCTTTAGGTACTTTTCGTTCCTTAGGGCAGCTACAAGTATTTAAATCCTTGCATTTGCAGGAACAAATGTCAAAGAGAGCTTTGTTGTCGCGCTGAAACGTGTCAATGTTTTTCTGAGGTATTTTTGGGTTGGATTTTAGAAGGTTTTTGTACTTAATGTGATAAGATTTTAGCATTTGACACACTCTTACATGTGACACAGTTGGTAACGATGCGTTCTGCCAAATTTCTTCAATTCTTTTAGTCACTATCTCTGAGATCTCGATGAATGATGGCTCTTTTTGGGTATTATTATCAAATTTCACTTGCCTTCTCGTCCACTCGTAATACTTGATGACATCTTCGTAAGTTGGCAGCATATTGTGTTTAATATCCGACAATTCACCTAGCAATGGACATTTGAAACACTTTCGCGTACGTTCCATTGTGACACAGAGCAAAAAACAGCCTCTAACCTCAAAAGTCGCAGCGTGACTGATACGAGAAAAATGGCGCGCCAACTGCAAACTGCGCTGCCCGCCCCTGCACCTCACACCCTTAGTTAATACAATTGGTGCGTTAGACATTATTTTTGTTAAATTTTACTATATTTACAATTGTAAAACACTTTAAACTTGGTTAAAGTTCAAACATAACGCTTTTTATTTGGGGTATAAAAAATGACAAAAATTATAATTTTTGAAACTTTCAAAGTCAATCCGGAGGCTGATACCTATAAAAGAATTTGAAAATACTACACACATGCGCGTTTTATATCAATAGGCACCTTTTTAACGCTATTACTAAAAGAAAGAAGGAAAAAAAAATTTTTGACCCACCCTAATATGTACCCCCATTTATGATCTTTCCAAGAAAGAACTGGCAGGATCGTATGTTGACAGGGGCACCTACGGGCACTGGCGGCACAACATTTCCATCTGGATGGATGACAGCTGCAAATTTCGTAAAGTTTTTGCAGCACTTCAAAAAATATAGCAAGTGCTCCTTAGAGTCACCATGTCTATTGATAATGGATAATCACGACAGCCATATTAGCATTGAATCGCTTAATTATGCAAAAGAGAACGGAATCCATTTATTAACGATTCCGCCGCACACATCTCACAAAACGCAGCCCTTAGCCTCTGGTTTGCCGCAACGCATATCTGCTTTGCAAAAATTTGTACCGTTGACTGCCGAAGCGTAGATCTGCATCCATTTTTCATTATCCGATTTTTACTTTTAAAATACTGTAAATAGTGTTGAAATTGCCTTGTATTGCTTTAGAAGAACGGAGTGAAGAAGAACAGTAGCTAAATACATTCGTTCTTGAACAAAAATTCGTTTTATTCATTCGTTATAAACTTGTTTGTGCGTGTTATGCTTCGAGAAAAAACTTGGCGAAAAGTGACAATATTTGGCTATATTCTTCAAGAAAAGTGAGTAATTCTTTTTATTATATGTTTATGAATAGAATGCAATCGTAATAATAACAAAATATGTGCAATAAATCATTGAAATCGCGACTTTCTTAGTGATACAATGAGTTGATAGGGATATTGTATCAAATGGCTTATTTTCCCATTTTTTCGTTTGATACTTTACGTTTACTTATTCTCACAAGCAATTATAAACCTATTTCTTGACATATTTACTTTAACATTTAGATTTGAGAGGCAAACCACACAGTTAACCTAAAATATTCGTGAAACTGCGTTTGTACCTAGTGCGAGTACGAAGTATTGCGTGATACAGCATGTTCTCAAAAATGATGCTTATCATTTAGGTTGTAGCATACTTTTTTTTTTTCAGGAAAATGGTAGTTTATTTGGACATAGACCGATATCTGAACAAACAAGATTTTATGTTATGCCTACGTGAATGTAAATGGCCTTTGACAACCACTCACTTTATAAGACGAGACAAATGTTACAAATGTTTTAAAAGTACCAATAAAAAAGGACCGGCCCATTTTATTTTGAGCAGTGATGATGTTACTCCACTAATAAATTATAAACGTTTTTGGTGTACATATTGCAGTTATGGTACTTACGAGCATTACACTGAAGACGAATGTGAAATTTGTACATAATAGGCACACGTATGTATACGTGTGAACCTGATTCAAATTATGTAGATTGATTTATCTTTGATTACTTAGCAATAATAAAAAATATAATTTACTATTATTTTCCATTTTATTCCATTTACATTATTTTCCTGTTACTATTGATTATTAGGTGGCTGGGTTTACGTGGTCGTAGGTAGTTCACACATTTGTCTATTATTGACCGAGCGAGTGAAGCATCTCTTCATCAACTGGACCACCGTAAAAATAATTATATACGGAAAGATGAAAAAAAAATCTTTCCATATATAATTATTTTTACGGTGGTAATTCTCAACCAATAGTCTATGGCTTTATACTTTTTTTTATCACCGGCGATTTTTGATTGGCCTATAAAGAGGAGGGAAGTTTACTGCGGCGTCATTTACTATATATATATTTTTTTTTATTTATTCGGTGGAATGATTAATTGGGAATTTTAAGACGATTTGTGAATAAAAACGACATCGGTCAAGTGTTTGTCGCGGTATGAGGTTATGAGGTTTTGTTATTGGACGAACAAAAATGTTGCAAAAGAGTCAGTGTTCGCGAGGTCTTCTGTTCGGAGGACCACTATTGTTTTATGATAGTACTTATAAATATAGAAACACATGAACAAAAACATAATTATCTATGATATGACTATAAAGTAACATATTATTTTTTTAGATGGATACGGGAGATACTGACGGCAGAGCAACACCTCGGTGGACACAGCCCAAACAGATAATTTCTGCCTTAGTGGTGAACAGGTCACCTAGCGGAACTATGCGCACTTCTAATGAGCACGTCCTTATACAGCGCACATCATCAGGATCCTTGCAACCATATCGTGATTATGATGTACTGGTTGGAGAAGACAGAGGCGCAGAGTTCGTGGTAACCGATTCACTATCAGAGCAAGAACATAATTCTCATGACATTCCAGGAACTACAAACGCTACTAATTATGAAAAATACGACGAAAATAGAGAAGAGTTACATAATATTTTCAATGACATTCAAGAAAGTAGAAGCCCAATAAATCCTGAATATGACGAAATTCTACCGCCTAGCCTAGCAGAAGCATTAGCCGTTGATTCGGGTAGTGAAATTGACGATTTCGAAGAAGACTACACAGAAATTGAATTACAACAAATTTTAGAGGCATTTGAAAATGATCAGGAACCAGAGGCTGAAGTCACAGTCGAAACCAATGATATTACATGGTCAAATAATTTCGAGTCATTTACGGGAACTGAAGAAATATTTACTGAAACGGTTGGGCCTCTCATAGACTCAACTGATCCATTCGAATTATTTTGTGCTATTTGGGATCGCAGCGTAATGGAAAAAATCGTTGAAGAAACGAACGAATATGCTTGGCAGACAATAGTGGAAGCCACCGGGTCGGTTTCGGGGATACCACCTAAATCAAGATTACATGACTGGTATCCAGTAACAATACCTGAAATGTATACATTCTTTTCAGTTCTCATTTACTTGGGTCTTTGTGTTAGAGGAAGATTAGAAAAATACTGGACTACTGGAGTTTTAGGAATGCCTGAATTTCGGAAGATTATGAGTAAAAACAGGTTCCTGATAATTTTGCGTTTCTTGCATTTTGTCAACAACTACGACTTGGACATACATTTACGAGGATATGATCATAAATTAGCAAAAATAAAGCCAATACTCGACCATTGTTGTCAAAAATTTCAGGAAATCTACAAACCTCGTCGTCACTTAAGCTTAGATGAGTCGTTGCTGCTTTGGAAAGGTCGTTTAAGTTGGGTACAATGTATTCGTTCCAAAGCAGCACGATTTGGTATAAAGTCTTATGAGCTATGTGAGGGAGAAACAGGATATCTCTTGTCATTTTTGATATACACTGGAAAGCATACATCAACTGAACCAATCCATGGCTTCACTACTGCTACTGCAAAAATCGTGCTAACTTTAGTCGAAGACTATCTTGAAAAAGGTTATTGTATAGTTATGGATAACTTTTACAATAGCGTTCCTTTAGCACGATTTTTGAAACAAAAAAAAAACTGATTTATTAGGTACTCTGAATAGGCGCAGGGTGGATACCCCTCCAGATGTCAAAAAATTGCGAGAAAAGTCGATGCAGCGAGGAAACATAGTTGCAAGACACTGCGGCGATGTAACAGTATTGGCATGGAAGGATGACAAACTTGTAACTATGATTTCGACATATCACAACGCAGACACTGCTCCAGGTCAGAGAGCCGGCATCAGTTGTGACAAGCCTGTTGTAGTTCACAGCTACAACAAATACATGGGTGGCGTCGATCTAAAAGATCAAAAGCTATCCATGTATTTGTTGGAGCGTAAGCGTGGATTGAAATGGTACGTAAAACTGTTCCGACGTCTGCTCAATTGCAGCGTTCTAAATACGTATATCATACATCAAGCTAATTCACAAAGTGGAAGAGACAAAATGAATCACAGGCAATTCCGATTTGCTTTAGCGGAGAGATTGTCAAAACAAAATCATTCCATTCAGCGCATCAGACCAACCACAGTGGCCACCGATGATGAAGTTCGTTTCGACGGTTTTGACCACCATCCGGATCACCTTTTGATTACCGATCGAAGTAATAATAATAGTAGAACTCGTTATAAACGAGGACGTTGCGCACGATGCCGCACAATTAAATTACGCACAGCATACGCATTAACATAATTTGTGCCAAATGCAAAGTTTATCTCTGCGTTGGAGAATGTTGGCGAGTTTACCACACTAAGTAGCAACTCCCCCCTTCCCCCATTTCCCTCGCAATTGATGTATCTTGATTATCCTTTACCGAATTACTTAATTGTGCTTACCAAATTGTATTTCTTATTTTGCATGTAACAATAAAACATACAATGTACAAAAACTATTGCTGTCATTTTTTTAACATTCCGTATATGTTAGGCCGGAACGCATATATACGACACGCTAGTTGTGCCGGAACGCAGATTTACGTTCTCTTTCTTACATTTGTTTTTCGTATTTTTCTAGTAATTCAATTATAGAAAGGTAAGAATTTTATCTCAAAATCATAAAATATAAACATCCAACTGTGCTATGAGTATTTCTTATTTCAATTTATACCACAACTACTACAGTTTTATTAGATTTTTCCGAAATAAACTAGTGCTGGTAAAATATAGTAACTGATATTTAGGTAATAAAAATGTCATAGTATAGTTTAGTTATTCCTTTAATCAAATTAGTAACTAGAATACCGCTATTTTGCTTTATATTAGAAAGAAAAATAAATAACTAGTCGTATACGCGCGCAGCGATTACTTCACGGCAGACGGGATATAGATCGCGTCAACGGCGCGCGGCAAACCAGAGGTTAGACAGGACAGTCTTTGGCCCGTTGAAGGCTTACTTCAACTCGGCGTGTGACAACTGGATGATTAGAAATGCTGGAAAGCCTATAACGATATATGATATATCAGAATGCTTCGGTCAAGCTTTTCTGAAAGCTTTTACACCACAAAATATACAGAGTGGATTTAGAACAACGGGAATTTTTCCATTCGACTGTAATATATTTACCGATGACGACTACCTGTGCGCCTATGTGACTGATCGATCACATCAAGAACGCACAGAAAACACAGAAATTGTTCAAGAGACACAAGAACAAAATCTAACATCTGACGTTGCACAGACTCAAGAACATCTAACTGATCGAACTGGGCAAGATCTTATAGTCGAAGATATTCAAAATGAAAGACCTCAAAGAACCCCAGAACTCGCTGTTACTGAAAAAGGTGCTGATGAAAATGATGCTTCACATATTCAAATTGAGAATAACTTGGCTGATTTTAATCAAAGACATTTACATACCCCAATTATTCCTGTTGACGATGACTTGACAGATGCTGATGATATTGATTTCGTTCAACCAACATGTTCGACTCAAATAAACGTTCCAAACCCAATAACAACATTACCACAGCCGTCAACATCCCGTGTAAGTTTTAGAACTCCAGAAGATATAAGACCGTTCCCTAAAGCTGGTCCTCGAAAGACTACACAAAAAGGACGAAAGAAAGGCTCAACGAGGATACTAACTGATACACCGGAAAAAAACGAAATAATAGAAGAACTTTTAAAAAGAAAGAAAAATAAAGAGGGAAAAGAACAGAAGACCAAAGAAAGAAAAATAAAGAAGACGATTGAAAAAGGGAAGAAAGCTAAACTCAATTTAAACTCAGTTTTGTCATCTAGTTATGATGAAGATGAGATTGAAATACCACTATCTCCGGAGTCAGTGTATGATGTGTCAGAAGATTTGGATCAACTTGATTCCTCTTGTTGTGAATCTGAAAACGAATATGAACCTTCATTACCGATTGAAGATAGAGACTGGGTCGTAGTCAATTTGATGTCCATGAAAAATCTCGTGCATCGTTATGTAGGGCAGGTAAAATCTTTAACGGAACATGGCTATCTTATACAATTTGCTAAGAAAATAGATGACCACAAACTTAAGTGGCCAGTTAAAGACGACTGAAATTGCAAGATATCAAGTGGTAAAAAAAATTGAACCACCAACCGTTAAGTCAAATAGCAGACGTGTTATTGGATTTGAATTCAAGAAGGGCTAAAGTTTAGTATATGGACCGTCGAGTTGGGCAACCAAATTTTTTTTGCAGAAAGGCCTAGGCCTATGGAGTCTTTCTGCAAAGTTTCAGGCTGCGGAGATTCTTAGTTTATTTTTTTTAAATAATCAAATATCCGAAAATTTTCACTACTAAAATGTCATTCGCGGTGACGTTTGACTTTCCTACGTTTAGTTTCATAGTTTTCATACTAAGAACAATAAATTTATTTAATAATGTTTATTTTTATTGTATATTCCTGTTTAATAAATACACAAAGTGGTGTTAATATGAAATAATGCGTGTTTATAAAAATAAAAAGAATATTAATGTGTTTTAAATAAATAAAAAAGTGAAATTGTGAAGTAACGAAACGCGCAAATCGCGACGCCATTTTGTTTTGTCACTACATGAGTATTGTCAAATGTCAACTTCAGTCATTATTTGTTCGCTTTGCAGTCGAGATCGTTTTACGTACTCCTGTAGCTTGATCAACGTATGACTACCATGGCATCTTCGAAGTCCCAGTGCTCGAGTGCCGCTTCTTCTGACGAAGAGTGTGAAGTGCAAGTGTTGGACTCTTTCGAGCCGCTTGTTACGAGTGCATCTTCGTCCGTGCCTTCCACCTCGCGAGTGCAAGTGTTGGACTCTAATGAGCCACTTGTGCTCCGTGCTGTGCCGTCGCATGACGAACCAGTTGCTGGTTCTAGTGGGGCTGCTGGATCCAGTGGGGCTGCTGTTCCTGTTGGGACACCAAGTCCTAGATATGTGGATTCGTCGTCGTCCGACAATGAGCCCACTTACACTGGCTCTTCTGAGAAAAAAATAGATTACACTGCCGAAGAGCTAAGGTCAGTTTTATGCAAGCTATATGTTGTTTGTGTATGAGTTTATTTTTAATTTTATACTACTACTATTACTGCTGCTATTTTGTATATGTAAATTAATTTGGATTTTGTTTGTTACAGATCACAATGGTCTTGGAAAAGGCTGTACAAAAATCTGGGCTCTGAAGAACAATGTGTTCGGTTTGCGGAAGAGAATGGGCTCATACCCACTCAAAAACTGTGTACATACCATAGGAAGCCTATGGTATTGACAACTGGAGCGGGTGCAGGAAATTTGGGTAAATTTCGCTGTAGAAAATCGAATTGTCGCAACAAAACCCAAAGTAGAGCAGCAGGAACGTGGTTCGAAAATGTAAAACTACCACTGACTGTCATTTTTCAATTAATGTTCGCATTTAGCGATCAAACTACATACCACCAAGTGCACAGAGAGGTTGCTGAAGATGATGGACCAGTTGTGTCAAAATCAACCATATCGGACTGGTATAATTACTGCCGCGAAGCAGTAGTGGTGTATGAATTAGAACACCAAAAAGAAATGAGGAAGATTGGAGGACCGGGAAAAGTTGTTCAAATTGATGAGTCAAAATTTGGGAAAAGAAAATATAACAGAGGGAGACAAATTGAGGGCCACTGGGTCATTGGCATGATAGAAGACAAAAATGATGATTTAAGACTGGAATTGTGTCCAGACAATAAGAGAACTGCAGATATATTGGTGCCACTTATAGAAAAACATGTTGAGGTAGGCTCAATTATCCATACGGATTACTGGAGAGCCTACCTCAGTCTTCCTAATCATGGGTACATACACAAAAGGGTCAACCACAGTGACCCAGAGAACAGATTTGTGGCACCAGACGGGACACACACCCAGCGAATTGAAAGCCAATGGCGTGGCCTGAACAAAAATATATATATAAAAAAAATAGAATTAATAAATGTAAATGTAATAATAATATGTATATGTATTATGTATGTTGTGATGTAATGTGTATGTGTGTGTCTATGTCTATTCAATAAATTAAATTAAATTTAAATCTGTTTTTTATTTATTATTCATTTCTCTTAGAAATATTTAGATAAGAGTATGACTGAGACCACAAACATGATCTGACAATGTTTAATTACAGTCACGAAATCCTATCAATATAGCGTAGGTCAATTATGGGTAAAATAGTAGGTTAGGTTAGAACTGCGACCATAACACAGCACGAGCCGAGCGAGCGAAGCGAGCGTGCCGCGGCAGCGGTCGGCGAGTGCTAGAATCAATCTGTCTGATACTCTGACCCCTTTCTGAATCGACTTTTATTCATTTAAGCATCATTTAATTTTATCAAAAATTTACATACTATAGTTTTAGCATGAAAAATGATATTTTTTTGGCCTATTGACATTGTTTGTTTATACAGGGTTATAAGGAAAGGGTATGCTAAGCCGAAAACCCGTTAAAGTACTCATCATTCTGAACAACTTTTGTTCAGGCAGTTTTCCGGAAAACCTAATCGTTTTTGAGATACAGCCTTTCAAAGATCTCGTGAAAAAACTACGTGTTCAACCCTAGCATCAGCTGATCTAAAGGTCAATGGTCACGAAACTCCTCAAAATGTAGAAACAATGCAGTGCAGTAACCCAGCTTTGCTGTCGGAGCAGAGTAGGTACATGTCGCCGCACCGCGCCGCCGCTGTCTCAACGATGACTGTATTTATTTCGCACGAGTCACTTAAATACCCCAAGACCCCTTTGATTCCAGGACTCACATAAACTCAGACTAAAAAAAAACCAAGATAAGATCAGATATCAATCGATAAGATTGAACGAGAAAAAAAAAAAAAGAGAAATAAAAAAAAGCAAAAGTAACAAGAGAACTCATGAACATTTTGAAGAAATGATAGCTCAGTTATGCGATCCACTTCCACTTGAGCTTTCGGTGAACGAAAACACCGTGAGGAAACCATAGCATCATGATAGGATACTTTCTACTACTGCTCGCCTGACTCAAGTTACTAATCTGTCACCAAGCACCTAACAGTGTTTGAGCAGCCTCACTTTAGAGCCAGTTCCCATTCCAGACTAGGCTTGCTACAAACTTCCGTTACTGTGTCGCTTACCTACTATCAGGCGATCCGATGTTCAAATGCCTAATCTGCCAGTCTGGCATATTAAAAAATAGTAATTAGTTTTTTTGTCGTAAGTTAGGCAACTGTTTCGCACTGTACTGGGACACTGAGATGAGCACACTTACATCTTTATTGTTATAAAACGCACACATATGGGCATACGCACGTGTGTGCAAAATCCCAATTAAAGAATAAAAGATGTACAGATAAGACAATGTTTGAGCTTTGCGCGTTGGAGTGATGCCATGACTTAGATAACATGTAAATGTAAATCTCGATTGCTTATTCTATCTATCAGAATCAGACAGTCTATCAGCTGACGTTAATGTAAGACGCGGTTGTTGTGGGTGTTTCATTAATCTAGGATGTATGCATAGATGGAGGCCCTTAGGTGGCCTCATGACTTGCCCTGATGGCGGGGGATTAGAATACGGCATCGGTATCCCCTGCCTTTAGAAAGTGCTTACTAAAAATTATTGTATGTTCAATAAGGACGAGACTGTTGAGACGTATGAAATATTTTTATAACACCTTGTTCTGTACAGTTTACGCAATAAATAAATTATGATTATGATTATGATTAAAAGGGGACTTCTGGGTTTGGGGCTAGCTAGCGGTGAGGTTCTAACCACCTGCATAAACGTGCCTGGGAAGGACGACAACGTCGAATGGCTGACGTTGTGGCAGGCGGAAGCGTCTCAGGACAGCTTGTAGCTGTCCCGAGAGGATCTGAAGCGCGGTGCTGAGGGCTCCGGTGCGTTCCCTTGGAGATCCCGGAGCCCTCGGTCAAGCACCAAGGCAGGCCACCGGGTGGTGGGGGGCTTTAGTGGGTATAATCCCACATAACCCGGCTGCACCCCAAAGCAGTCTGGTATCTTATGAAGATTTCCCCCTCGTAAAAAAATTAAAATTGGCCTTATGACACTAGGGCCATCCACTCCACTCTCAGGGAAGGAACGTTAGGTAATTACGTGGTTTAATACTTTGTGATTAATTTGTCACTTCTGTAATGTTTTTGATCACTACTTGGCGGTGCGCGTAAACACTTGTTTTAAAAAAGCCGCAAAAGAAAGCCGGTCTTTGGCGGGCGGGCGGCATTTTTTGGAAAGAAAGAGAGAAACTACCGGGAAAATCTACTCACCTGCTCATCAATTTGTATTTTGTTTAATTAGATTATTTAGGAATGCAGTCTGTTGCTGGCTACCGATTCGTGCGTATATCGACAGCTTTTGTTAACGGGTTTTTTTGCGATTACTTTTGTTATTTGTTAATTTCTTTTGTTACTTGTTAATTTATTTCGTAACTTTGTTTTGTTGTGTTTGTGATAGTTTTAGTTAAAAATGGTAGAATACTCCAACGCGGAGTATTACAATATGATGCTTTGCGTAGGAAAATGTGACGGTGTGCTGACAGCAGCACGGGTACTGTACGGATAACGTTTTCCCAATCGTGCGTTACCCTCTTACCACTGCTTTCGTAATTTAACCCATCGGTTATTTAGTACGGGCTCTGTTCGAGCGCCGCATTCGGAAGGAAGACCTGTACCATCCAGTCAAACACGTACAGCACTGGAGGACTGTGTGCTCGAATACTTCCAGGAAGACCCAAGACGCAGCACTACCCGTGCCGGTCTTACCTTTGGCATTTCTCAGCCGGTCGCGTGGAAGATAATCCGTGGCGATGGCCAGCACCCGTACCACGTACAGCCCACGCAGGAGCTTCTTCAGCGAGATTACGCCCCTCGGGAAGATTTTTGTCGTTGGTATCTGGAGCAGCTAAATGACGATGAACTCGGTTTCGAGAACAGAGTTTTGTGGACGGACGAGTCCACATTCACGAGAGGCGGGATAGCAAACATCCACAATGAACATTTCTGGGCTCATCACAATCCCCACGTGTCGAAAGAGAATAGTTTCCAGCAAAGGTGGGCCATCAACGTATGGGCGGGGATAGTTGGCTCTCGCCTTATTGGTCCGGTATTTCTAACGAGTAGGCTTAGTGCCGAAAACTACATAAGATTTTTAAGGACGGAACTAGAAGATTCGCTGGAAGAGTTTCCTCTATCCGAGTATTACAGACTGATCTTCCAGCACGACGGCGCACCAGCTCATTATCCTCGCGACTGCAGGGCATATCTGGATGAAAGATTCTCCACCTGGATCGGCCGCGGAGGACCGGTTCCCTGGCCACCTCGCTCTCCGGACCTCACTCCACTGGACTTTTTTTTATGGGGCCACGTGAAGTGCATGGTGTATGCGGATGAATGCAGCAGCGAGGACGACATGCGTGCACGAATTGTGTCCGCCTTTGAGAGCATACGGACTACTCCAGGGATGCTCTCAAAGGCAACAAAAGCAGTTCGTCGCCGCGCTGCCCTCTGCATCGAGATGCAAGGACGCCACTTCGAACCGTTCTTGTGAATGGACCAGGTAAGTTGTTTAGAGATTATTAAATCATTAAGCTTTAGGTACTTGTGGGTTTGGTTCCAAGTAGGCAATGGTGTGTGTTCAATTTTGTTTTCGGTCGCGGGACGCAGCGCGGGCGCTGGGGAGTTTCGGGGCGGGTGGGCGGCGCCCATCGCGTCTTGGGGATGTGTGCGTGTCGAACCGCGCGTGCTAGTGTGCGTGTACTGATAGACCGCGTGCTAGGGTTGTGCAATTTTAGAACAGTTTTTTTTTTTGTTTTGTATGAAAATCAAAATATGCTCTTTTCCTTTTGAAACTTTCAGGATATAGTGGTTACAATATATACATTCAAGGGTTTTTGGCTTAGCATACCCTTTCCTTATAACCCTGTATTTTTTATATTTTAAGTTAGCCTAACCTCCAAACATATTTTTTCATTTTTCTCAAAAAAGGGGGGACTCCGCACCCCCCCTTTTGGGGGGAGATTACCTACCCCTCTCCTCACCCCCCCCCCCCCCCCCCCACCCCTCCGCACCCTCCAATTCAACGGTCCATATACTAAACTTTTACCCCTTTGACTTCAGAGGACGTAAATTCAGGATTTTTTAATAAGTCTTTGAGTTTTATCAATGGGCCTTGCCTTTTGCCTTGTAGATGTTCTATTACAAGCTTCTACCTCTCAAATCTGACTCTCAAATACTCGCAATCCTAGGCCTTCGTTTCGTTTTCTTCAGCATTTATTATTAGGTACGCATAACACCGATAAATTAAAAATTTCTAAGTTAACAGGCGAAATTTGGGTTTGAAATAGTAACTTATAATGAATCGTTAATATTGTCAGTTTAGCGAGACTGCGATATCACGCTTTCCGCTATAGGTAATATACAAATCTTATGTATACCACGCACATGTGTTTTATTGTTAGGTTTCCTAACTTCTACTGCCCTAATCTTGCCATCATGACCAGGGAATACCTTTACAATTCTGGCCATAGGCCACAACATACATGGAATGTTATCTTCCTTTAATATTACTAAACTACCTATTTTTACATTACATTTATCAGTCAGCCATTTAGGTCTGCTCTGCAAGTTATTTAAATAATATTTATGCCAGGCTTTCCAGAATTGTTGCTTTAAATTAGTACAAATTTCCCAAAATTTAAGCCTGTTTTGAGGTACATCAATTACATTTTCTTGGGGATACATAGTTAACGCTGTTCCTATTATAAAGTGTCCCGGAGTTAAATAACAATAATCATTGGGATCTGAGGATAACGGTAACAAAGGCCTAGAATTTAACACAGCTTCAATTTCATTAAGTACAGTATTGAATTGCTCATAGGTTAACACAGCTTTTTGCAGTGTTTTCTTTAAAAGCTGTTTGACTGAATGAACTGAGGCCTCCCAAAGTCCACCAAATGTAGGCGAATAACTAGGTATGAAATGAAAATTAATTCCTCGCTCAGATGCAAATTCATTAACCTTCGCCTGGTGACTTTGTGACGCCTGCAGCGAGTACAGCTCAACCAACCGACTCCTTGCGCATTTAAAGGTGCTCGCGTTATCACAGTGGACTTCCCTGGGCAGACCTCTCCGCGAAATGAATCTCCTAAAGCATGCTAAGAAGGTTTCAGTGGTTAGATCTGAAGCTAGTTCTAAGTGAACTGCTTTTGTTGTGAAACATACAAATACGCAGATATAACCTTTACCGATTAGGGATCTTCTTACGCGAGAGAGCTTCACCTCTATCGGCCCACAAAAGTCTACACCAACCTTCACATATGAACGGCTTGTGGCAAGGACTCGACTGGCTGGCAATGAACCCATCAGCTGTTTGGCAACCGTGGCTTTTTGTCTGAAACATGTTATACATTTATGTGTTATTTTCTTAACCTCTAATAAGCCATTTACAATCCAAAACTTTTGATTTATATTTGAAAGTACAAGCCTAGGTCCGGCATGCAGTAACCTTTCGTGTTCGCTTCTAATTAGTAAGCTAGTAATCTGAGAGCTCTTGGGCAATATGACAGGATGAAAATGAAAATGAAAATGTTTTTATTTCTGTAACCAAGATTACGCTTCAAAAAGTAGGTTGGGATCTTCTAGTAAGTATAAAATACTTGTAACAGAAAGTCCCACTCTTCCATAACCATTACATTCATTTTATGATTACAGACATTAAACAAGTAAATAGTTTGTATACCTACATATACCTACTAACATTTAATATATTTATTTGTTTATTTAAGTTTTCTTATATATTAAAGTAAATCTTCAACTTATGCAATTTGCCTGAAAGTGGTGTTTGTGTGTATGTGTGTGTGTGTGTTTGTGTGTGTCAGGGTGTGTGTGTGTGCGCGCGTGTGTGTGTGTGTGGGTGTGGTTGTGGGCGGGTGGGTGATTCGTGTTCATGTATGTTCATATGTTATACATGTAAAACATAAATAAAGATGTCTAGCGTAGATTGTTTACAGTATGTTGTAGCTTATTGAAGTATATATTCCTAGCAGTGCTTCTGTTTCGTCGTAGTTTTTATGAATGATCCAGCTAGTTATAAGATGTTTTTGATCATATGTGATATTAGCAAAGTGAAGCCTGCCTGACACCCGCAAAAGCCCCTCTTTGTCTAAGAAAGGATGTAAATTCAATAAGTTGCCCTTTACATTGCTGCCCTTTTGTAGAGCATCAATTTCAGTTTTGAAATATTTACTTTGTTCATATTTTATAATCATCATTAGCGCTTGTTTAAGCTCGGCACAGCTTAAAAAACTAGTATTCACCTTTGTATTCCTTTTATTTAGGTTATTTATAAATCGCAATATGTATGCTAACAGCCTAATTATTTTTCGAATATCTGAGCAATTTAATAAACGCTTTAAAACATACTCAAGTGGGTAATCGCCCTGAACTGCTACGCTGCTGGAAAGCGCCAAACAAGGTCCCACCTCTGGCAGAGCAGGAGGAATCTCAGTGTTACCGTTAGCAGAAAAATCAAACTCACCGTTTTGTAAGAACGGCGGTCCATGCCACCATAAGGTACAATGGCTCAGCTCGCTCGGTTTACTGCCTCTGCTGATGAGATCTGCTGGGTTCATTAGACTTTCAACATAAAGCCAGCTGCAAGTCGCAGTGGTTTGCTGAATGACACTCACTCTGTTCGCAACATAAGCTTGGAGCCTTGCTGGTTCAGTTTTTAGCCACGCAAGAACTATTTGTGAATCGCTGAATAAGTAAACATTCTTTACACATACTTTGACTTGAAGTACATCATATGTCTTCGCCATTAACTTTGAAAGCAGAAGCGCAGCGTTCAATTCGAGTCTAGGTAGGTACTGTCACACCTTTCTTTTGTATAGGATTAATTCTAGATTTCGAACAGAGCAGGTGTACATTCGTCTTACCTGATGCATCTGTGACGCGCAGATATATGCAGCAGCCGTAGCCGGTCGCACTCGACGCATCGGCGAAACCCACCAACTCTATTGTGTCGAAATCTGAAAAACCTACATTCCTACCTAATAGTATTGGTTTCATTGCAGCTAGATCAGCTGTGAATTGCAGCCACTCTTGCTGAACACTGGGTGGTGGGCTATCGTTCCAACCAATGTTCAGTAGCCATAGCTTTTGCATGATGGCTTTGGCTGTGACCACAATAGGGCTTACAAACCCATTGGGTCGTAGAATTTACCTATATAGCTCAGAATATTTCTTTTTGTAGTATTGAGAGAGTTGTATGGCTCTGGTGAAGAGATTATGAAGTGATCATCTTTTATATTAATTTGCAATCCCAAAGCTTTTATATTGTAATTTTCTCTTTGTAAATCTAGGCTATCAAAATGTTATTATGAAAACTGACGTGGTTTTGACACATTTTTGTCGTATCCGATTTAATTAAACGTGAGTATTCCCGTATGAATAAAACAAAAATGTATCAAAATGTTGTTCAGTAACTGGTATGTCAGACAATAACCTATCATTGTTCGAAGACCATTTATGAGTGTGAAAGCTCCCTAGTGCTAGTAGTTCACGTAGCTGATCTTTAGCCGCCATTGTTACCTCTAAATTATTATCAGCATAGATGACATCATCGACATAGCTATTATTCTTGATAATGTTTGATGCTAGAGGATAGGAATCTACATACCTAGTGGCTAGCTCATCTAAACAGCGTGTAGCTAGGTAACTGGAGCTTTTCAACCCATATGTAACTGTATCTAGCCTTATGCATTGGACCGGCTCTGATGGGTTATCTCTCCATAATATATTTTGAAGAGAGGTATATTGGGGGTCAATTCTGATGTTTCTGAACATGCGCCTAATATCAGTTGTGAATGTAAATTTACCAAATCGAAATAGCAAAATAATGTCAAATAAATCTCTTTGAACTACTGGCCCATTTAGTTGTAAATCATTCAATGAAACTTTATTCTGACCTCGCATACTTCCATCAAAAACTGTACGAAGGGAAGTTGTCTTACTTGTCTCATTAATAACCGCATGATGCGGGAGAAAATAAACTGCTTGTTTATTTAGCTCATATTGCTCAATGTCCTCATAGTGACCATGATTGAGTATTAAATATTCGTGTATGAACTGTTGGTATTGCATGAATAAAGTTGAATTTGCATGCAATCTTTTTTCTAAGTTTAAGAATCGTTTTAAAGCTAAATGAAATGATTCACCAATGGCATCATTTACTTCTGTTGCAGGCAATTTTAATGGTAAAGCGACTTCAAATTGTTTGTTCTCTAATTTTACAGTATGTTGAAAAATTTCCTCACAAAGTTCTTGTTCAGAAGTTTTCTCATGAAATACTTCTGGTACTTTTTCTAGAGATCAAAACTGGGCTAGTGTTTCATTGAGACCTAGCTCACACTTAAGTACTACTTTATTGCATGTTGGTGGTGACAAATTAAGGGGGAGACAACCTGCTACTATGTGGCCAAAGTGGGTATTGATGAAATGCAGCTGTGGGGGCTCAGGCTCTGTCGAATGACAGGAACTCACGGGCTCGCCCAGAGCTGACCGCGACGGCATCGCACTCTGGGGCAGCACCAGGCTCGATGCTTGCTCGCTCGGCAGCAGCGACTGAAAAAATACATCAGCCCCTATCAGCATGTGAATATCACTCGGCACATTGAACTGGCTATCTGCTGATGTTATGTTGGAAGGTATTATCACCTTAGTGATGTCAAATCTTACTTGAGGTAATTTGCATGATCCACAACATGGCAGTTTATTTTAGCTTTAAATGGACTTTTTATTGAATGGATGTCTAATGGAATGCAATATTTTGCATTACTTTTTGCATTGGCAATGCCAATGATGTTTGTATTTTTTTCATTAGGTTTTAGCCCTAATATGTTAAGCACTTCTGTGGTAACAAGTGAAATTTGTGACCTACTATCGAGATGCGCTTGTACATGATACTCGGTACCATCTCTGCCAAATATCTTAACTCTGGCTGTAGGGAGAAGAACATTAGTTTCAGTATTGCCTGTCATAGTGACAGGTGGTGCAGTGGCAGGTTGATTGCTGTGAAGGAGCGTATTGTGAGAGCCTCTGCATTCGATGCATCGAAAGTGAAACCTGCATTTTCCTGCGTGTGCACCAAGACATATATTGCACATTTTATTGTGATTAACAAATGCTACTCGCTCCTTGGCTGGCAACATTTGGAATTTTTTACAATTGAACAATTTATGTGATTGTAACTTACAGTAGCTGCATGATGCTCCTGATGTGGCGTGTCCTGCTATCTTATTACCCTTTTCTTGACATTTCTGCAGGCCTTGGTTACTGGCACTCTGATCAGCGTTCTCCAGTGCTAGCGCTCGCTTTTCCAAGTACTTGAGGAAATCCTCAAGGCTGGATTCCACGTTCTGGTCTCTGTCCAGCTGGTAGGCCCTTGATGTGTAACTGTCTAGTTTGCGGGAAAGAATACACAATAATATTGTATCCCAATATTCTATGCGAGGTTCGTGAATTTTGATAGCTGTCATTTCCTGCCTGAATATTGACACAAAGTCTCTCAGATTACTAGAAGTTGACCTAGTCATGCATTTCATGTCAAGAATATTACCAATGTGGTCGCTAACAATTTTAGAATTATTGTTATATCTGTTGTTTAACAATATGAGAGCTTGAGTATAGCTTTCTCCGGTAATTGGTAAGTTTTTAATTAACTCAAGGGGTTCATCTTTAAGAAAAGACCTAAGGTACAGCTTTTGAACTAAATCTAAGTTGGCATCTTTGTGAATCATTGAATTAAACAGATTTATGAATGGTATAAATTCTGTAAACTTGCCACCGAATACACTGATTGAAATTGGTGGAAGCTTTATTTTAGCGGTTTGCGAATTGACCTGAACAGGCGAAGCCTCATGCTCACGCTGTTTTATTTCTAGGCTGAGGGCCGTCAAAATTCGAAAATAGCTTTCCTCTATTAACTCAACCTTCTCTGAATCTGTAGAACATAAGAAAAGGATCTCCTTGCAACATGTTTCATAGTCATTAAAGACGTTCTTCAATCTTTCGCGCTTGGATAATAGATTGTCCAAAGATACTTTACTCAACTCGGTACTATTAATAAGGGATGATTTATATTAGACCGGGGCGTGCTGTGTACGTGGCCCGGACGGGGCACGGATTTGAAACGTTACATACATTTTATATGAACCAGTTTATATTACACAGTGCATGATCCGTGTCCCGTCCGGGCCCGGACGACGCTCGTCTACACCACGGTTGTTGCACGGTCCCGCCCCGTCCCCTCCACGTTCCGTCGTAATACGAACACTCTTCCGTGCTGCGTACGGACAGTGAAGTGACGAATGTTAGTGAGGGACCACGTACGTTCTTTTTGTTTCACCGAAGCTCACTTTCCTTGTGATACGGAAACAAAAGTTTCTTTGTTGCAACATTGTTGCATGACTTTGGGATAATGGACGACGAAAAATTAATTGAACATGTCCGAAAGTATCCTGAGCTTTATGACATGACGCATCAAAAATACTTGGATACAAAGTTCAAAACTTCCATATGGACTTTAATTGGAAATGAATTAAATGAAACAGGTGAGTACATATTATAATCAATTTATTTAAATTATGTAACTAACTGTGTGGCCGAGCGGCGGTACCGCTCGCTTGAGTGAGACGAACAGTGCCGTCGAGCGGCGGCGCCACAGAGTAAAAAATTCTTTATTTTGTGGCGGCGCCGCTTGCTATAATACAGACAGACCTATGGCGGCATTGAGTTTCCGAGATAATTAAACTTTTGTAAAGTGATTGTTTGTGTCTTAGAGTATATATTACCTATAACTAGTTATAGGTAATATATAACTAGTTATAGGTAATATATAACTAGTTATAGGTAATATATAACTAGTTATAGGTAATATATACTCCTATAACTAGTTATAGGTAATATATACTCTAAGGTTTGTGTGATGTTTTTTTTTATTGTATACACGAAAAGATTGTAGTTTTTACTATCTGTTGAAGGAAATCGCTTTTTGATTATATGATGTTTTATAAGTTTTAAATCCGCTTAAAGTAGATAACTCATGACCGCCACAAGGTCCTTTTTGATTTGGAACGCCACATATTAACATGCAGTATACTATAATTATATTGATTTCGAGACATCGCTCGATTTAATAACTTTGTGATTACGAAGAACAAATAGGGTTACCATAATTATTGACGATATAGATACTTTCCTTAGATTCTAATGACAAAAAAGCCAATAATTATATCAAAGTTGTAATACTTGGGATAGCAAACAGACTCTTTTTACTTTTTAGGAATCTAATCTAAAAATGTCCGGCCGGTGACGAAAAGTAATTTTTAAATTTTTCTCTGACCGCAAATGCATCGTTAGTAGATTGTCCGTGATGTTGTGGTCGTAGTTGATCAAGTATGGACTGACTCAATTCTGATATAGATTGTTCTGTATCACGTGGTATAAAAGCCATGTCATTTTGGTTGCGTAAATAGTTATGAAGTGTGCAAGCAGCTAATATAACATTATCAAAATTTTTTGGAGCCATTTTGATTCTTCTAAAAAACAATCTGAATCTTTGAGCTAAAATACCAAAAGCACATTCAACTAGACGTCGTGCCAACGTTAATCTATAATTAAAATATGTTTTAGCGGCATCTCCTATTATTTGACTACCTGGGTAAGATCGCATTATATACGTTTTCAAAGGAAACGCTTCATCGGCTACTATAACGAATGGTGCAATTATATCCGAGTTAGGTAATTGTCTTGCTGCAGGTAGACTCAGAGTTCCATTTTCTAGTCGTTGTCCTAAAGAAGACTTTGCAAAAACACCACCATCACTATTTCTTCCATATGATCCAACGTTTACTGTAATAAATTCATAACGCGCGTCAACAAGCGCTAAAAGTATGATTGAGAAAGTGTTCTTATAGTTATAAAAGATAGATCCGCTATTAGGTGGTGCCTCAATGACAAAATGCTTTCCATCCAATGCTCCAATACAGTTAGGAAATTTCCACAAAGTTTCGAATTCATGCGCTATCAATTTCCAATTATCCTCCGACGGTTTTGGCATTACTTTTTTCATAAGTACGTTAACAATAGCACGACATGTGCTGTTTACAATTTGATGGACTGTCGTATGACCCAACCGAAAACTGAATGAAATGGTCAAGTAGGAATCTCCAGTTGCCAAGTATCTGAAAAAAAAAATTTATTAATATCAAGTACATCTTCTAACATAACCTAAATATCAAAATATGATGTATGTGTATAAACGTATACTTTCATATTTTGCCACCCTTATTTGTCAGGCATATATCTCAGAAACGTAAAGGTCGTAAATAACAAGGAATTTTGTCTAAATAACAAAAAAAATTGAAAGGGAAAGTAAGACCCCCAAATGAGGATTATGTCAATAACATTTCTTGTTATTTTAAACTTTATCGTTTCAAAGATAAGGTTCGTGCCCGAGAAGAGTTGCGCGGCCGGGCCGCGCAACTTCTCGGGCACGCACCTTTAGGGCAAGAAGAGAGATGGCGAATTTCATGTTATTGCATTTTTTTAATTAAATCACAAAGTTTTCTATTGAAGAATACTATTTATTTTTATAATATCTAATATTAAAGAAAGGGTTCCATTACTAATATATTGTAATATTTTCAAGCTAGTTATGTATCCTCCACAAGCCTCTGCTCTAGCGTAAAGTAGCTGACACTGCAGTTAGCGGCCAGTTCTGCGTAACGGCCACCGCAGTGCCGGACCTTATCAGGCAAGTCTAGACCTGACTAAGCGTTTCTAGAAATAAGGCCACCTTTGTAGAGTAGGTTTCATTATAAGCTTTGAATGAATTAACGTCATTATTAATAGAGCCTCTGAATCGGCAACACTAGTTTTATTTTAGTTTTAAACTAGTTTAATTTTAGTTTTTAAAAAATCTTTAATTCGCTCCCGAAATTTAACTGGCGCAGCCGGTAGGATTTGCTCGTTTAAAGCGATCGTTCAAGGTTCAATATTACCTGCCGCGGAGCAAAATTGCGAGTGAATCCTTCGAACAAATAAATGTGTTAAATAGTGGACGCTGAGAAAATGATGCTGGTCGGTTGGTGAGTAGACTCTTCGCCATCCTTGCCTATCCCGAGACTCTCCTCGAATTGTGTATTAGTATATTCAGACCTTAGTCATCGGTTAGAATTGTGTAATTAGAATAACTTAGTGAATTTTGGTCTCAAATCGATCGGAATTTTGTTAAAATAGTGTAATATTTAATCTACTTAATTAAATATTCGATATCTGCCTCAAAATAGGCTTAAATTTTAATAAATAGGGAAAATAAGTTAAGCTTTTTATATTATACATTTGTGTGTATTCAAATTGTCTATACCTGCTCATTATACGCTAAAACAATGGCCCAAGCAGAGTTCAAGGCCATCCCTAGAGAAATATTGAATCTCATCCCCATTTTCGGAGGTGACAAAGGGCAACTAAATTTGTACCTGCGAAAATGCGAGTATGTAATAAGCAGATATAGAGGTGACGCAGCTCAAGATTTATACGTGTTCAATGCGGTTACAAGTAGACTCAGTGACAAAGCGGCTTCGCTCTTGTCAGAACGGGAAGACATAAACACTTGGTCCAGCCTCAAGGAGGTACTTAAACAACATTTTGGGGACCCGCGAAGTGAATACTGCATAGGTATTGAGTTGGAAACGCTAAGAATTAAATCCGGTGAAAGTTATTTAGACTTTTGCAATCGCATCCAAAGTGTTAGATCCACGCTTATTTCCAAGGTCAACATGATAGAGGATATCAATTTACGACGCGCTAAGATAGTAATCTATAACAATACGGCACTCAACGTTTTCCTATACAACCTATCCGAAGATATGGTGCGCATAGTCCGATTAAAAGCACCGACGAGCTTAGAGAACGCCCTAAGCATAGTTTTAGAAGAAGTGAACTTCTTAGATCAATATAACGCGAGGAAACGTATGTACGTCTATAACAACGCCGCGCCAAGGCCAACCTTTGCGCCCGCACACACCTCGAGTGGATTTAAATTCCAGACACCTCCAGTAAATACCGCGCCTAAATTCAATTTTGGTATACAACCTGCAGCAACAAAACTACCCCAAGCGCAATCGTTAAATTTTGGCTACCGCCCCCAGTTAGGACCTGTGCCTCAATTCGGGTACCGTCCGCAATTTAATTCAGTACCACAACAGGGATTCCGCCCTCAATTCGGAACTACTCCTCAGTTAGGCTATAGGCCTGTTTGGAAATCAAGCCCCTGCTCAGAGTGGTTACCGACCACCGCAACAATTAGGGTATAAACCACCACAGTTTGGGTATAAACCACCACAGTTTGGTTACAAACCCCCACAGATAGGGTACAAACCACCTCAAGTCAACCCTCCGCACCTACAAGCGACAGACGTGTCCATGAGGACAGCCCGTCCCGCACCGCAAGGCTTTAAGCTTAACGAGTTAATAGGTTTAGATGACGAACAGTACCAAGACTATTACTACCATGACAACGACTATAACAATGACTATGACGTGTACGACGGACAATACGAGTACATGAATGAAGCTGAAAATGACGAGAGGATATATGACACTCAACAGACACATTCCCTTCAGGAACAACGGACTGAAAAATTTATGACACCAGCCTCCATAGAGGAAAAGAAATAATAGAACTGAACTGCGACCCTACACTGAAACTACCCCATATTCACATCCCTGAAATTGACGCGAAGTTTATGATAGATACGGGTAGTACTAGATCATTTTTGAGCCCTCAAAAAGCATATGAGTTTTTCTATCAGAACGTTAGAAACGAACCATTCGAAGTAGTTAGCACACACGCGTCTAGTCGACACAACGAAGTAATAGAGATTCCGCTTTTACCGACATTCCAAACTAATGACACTCACAAATTTTACTTATACAACGTTGACTCACGATACGACGGACTAATAGGAAATGATTTACTGAGACAGCTCAGCGCTATAATAGACCTGAAAAACTCTGTTTTAATAACAAAAACCACAAGCATCCCTATAATCAATACAAATTTGGATTATGAAATTCAACTGCAACCCCGATCGGAACAACGAGTCAAGGTTCCGATAGACCAACACTCAGGTGAAGCTATACTAGACTATAGAAAGTTTGGCCCGGGAGTACGAATGCCCAGTGCTCTAGTTAACTGTATTAACGGATACGCGACCACAGTTATACAAAACGTTTCGGATGAAATAGTAACTCTTACAGTTAAACGACCCTTGCAAGTAACTAAGCACGCGACTACCAGGTGTGACCTTAATGCGACTAACGCTACTAAAGCTACAGACATACAAATAGACAAAATACTGACTGAAAATTTGAACAAGATAAGATTAGACCATACCAACTCTGAGGAACGCGAGAAAATTTACAGACTCTGTACAGAATACAAAGACATTTTCCATTGCGACAAACTACCCCTAACTTTCACCAACCAAGTGAAACATGAAATTCGTACGAAAAATGAAGACCCTATTTACGTGAAACCGTATAGACAGGCCCCTGCACAAGCAGAGGAAATAAATAAGCAAGTAGAAAAAATGTTACAAGACAACGTAGTTCAGGAATCACACTCTCCATGGAATGCCCCAGTGCACTTGGTGCCTAAAAAGATCGATGCATCAGGAGAACAAAAATTTCGCATGGTAATTGACTACAGACGACTCAATGAAATAACCACAGACGACAAATACCCACTCCCCAATATAAGCGACCTGTTTGACAAATTAGGAAAAAGTACTTACTTCAGCACGATCGATTTAGCAAGCGGTTACCATCAGATAGAGATTGTAGAGCGAGACAGACAAAAAACTGCCTTCAGCACACAAAATGGTCACTTCGAGTTTTTACGAATGCCGTTCGGCCTGAAAACGGCCCCCGCAACCTTTCAGCGTACAATGGACCATGTCCTTCGAGGCCTTCAAGGATTACACTGTATGGTGTACCTTGATGACGTCATCATTTTTTCATCCAGCCTAGAAGAGCACATACAAAAATTAAGACTAGTTTTCGACAGATTGCGACAGACAAACTTAAAGGTACAATTAGATAAATCTGAATTCTTACGTAAAGAGGTATTATATCTCGGACACACCATCACTAAAGACGGACTAAAACCGAATAACGACAAAATAAAAGCAGTAATGAATTTTCCGATTCCAAAGACTACAACAGAAATTAAAAGTTTTCTTGGACTCGTAGGCTACTACAGACGCTTTATACCCAATTTCGCTAAAGTAACCCAACCACTGACGTCATGCTTGAAAAAACGCAACAGAATTATCATTGACCAAAATTATATCGATGCCTTTAATAAATGTAAAGAACTTTTGACTCATGCCCCACTCTTACAGTATCCTGACTATGACAAGCCCTTTATCCTGACAACGGATGCCTCAAATTTAGCTCTAGGAGCTGTCCTTTCCCAAGGACAAGTTGGCAGCGACAAACCAGTCGCATACGCGAGCCGTACGTTAAGCGAAACAAAGACGCGCTATAGCACCATAGAGCGAGAGTTGCTCGCCATCATCTGGGCAACGAAACATTTCCGCCCCTATTTGTACGGACGGAAGTTTTTCATCTACACAGACCATAGACCCCTAGCTTGGCTAAACTCTCTAAAAGACCCGAACAGTAAACTGACTCGATGGAGATTACGCCTTCAGGATTTCGACTTCGAGATAATATATAAAAAAGGAAAACAAAATACGAACGCGGATGCCTTAAGTAGAATCAAAATCAACGCCCTGACTGACGAAGACGCTAATTCAATGAAAGTTAACATAGAAAAAGAACGACGAGACTCAACAACTGTGACAGTATCAGACATAAGCGACACACTATCTATAGTAAGCATATCTGACTCATCGGAAGCCACGGTAAAGCTACCAGAGTTAGAGATAGAGAAACCGGTTATACCATCCCCATCTGGGAGCACTAGATCACAGACTATACACTCTATGGAAGACTTAGACTCAAGCGGCATACCGATTTTAAACGAAGCCATAGATACAAAACCAAACCAAATCCTAGTATATTCCTGGCTTAAAAACGAACTTCATGTGAAAAGTCTGTCATTCGAAAAACACAAAATTCTGGAAGTTTTCCTTCCTCTTAACAACATAGAATTAGTCAAGAATTTCCTCAAAGAATATATTAGACCAAAAATTAAATATTTTATATACTTCGAAAACGAAGAACACCGTAAACAATTCAGCAATGTTGTAATAGAAATTTTCAGGAAAGGAACGATAAACCTATTTGAATGTACCGAAAGAGTAGTATGTGTAGATAACGAAAGCGAACAAAAGGCAATAGTATTAAAATACCACGAAGGTAAAACGTGTCATCGCGGTATTAAGGAAACATTAGTCAGACTCCGTAGAAATTATTATTGGAATAAAATGGACGAAATTGTTTCAGCTATAATAAATAATTGCGATGCCTGTAAAAAGACCAAATATGAGCGAAAACCACTAAAACCCGTGCTACAATTGACGCAAACGCAAAACGCCCCGTTTCAAGAAATTTTCATAGACCTTTTCACCATCGAAGGAAAATATTACCTCACCCTAATTGATGCCTTTAGCAAGTTAGGACAGGCCATTGAAATTACAAACAAATCTACCCCCGAAGTTGTACGAGCACTACTAAAAATTTTTTCATTTTACGGTATACCTAAGAAAATTAGCTCAGACCCCGGTACCGAATTTAATAACGAACTCATGAAAGAATTTCTCAGTCTACACAACATAGAAAGACACATAGGCACAGTAAATAACCCGAACTCCATGGGACTTGTTGAAAGGTTTCATTCAACCATAATAGAGATATATAGGCTAGCTAAGTATGAACGAAAATGCACCGATGCCGCGTCCGTCATGACGTACTCTGTCATGGCTTACAATCATACAATACACACAGCGACATGCTTAACACCCTTTGAAGTTGTCTTTGGACACACCGACACTGATAACCCATTTGACGTAGAACTTGAAAAACTGTACACTCAACAACTGATTAAAGATCATAAGCAACGAACGCAATTCCTATACGCACACATAGCCGAGAAGTTAAAAGCCGGAAAGGCAAAGGTAAGAGAAAAACGAGGCGGCGAAACAAACATAGAACTTCCGGAGACAGTCTTCGTAAAGGACATAAATAAAAGGATAAGCAAAGAAAAACCAAAGTACAGAAAAGCAAAAATAATAGGCGTGACCGATAAAAACGTTGTCCCAATTAAGGTAGAAACCGAAAAGAAAAACACGAAAGCCCCTATTAAAAACATCAAACGCCCTCCGCAGGTGCAGCCTGATGATAGCGACGTCGGCAGTCGCCCTTCATCTTCAAACACTTGAAGGAAACCCGGGACTCCTACCTGTAAAGGAAGGTAGAGCCTACGTACAAACCGACAACTGGACAATTCTAAAAACTATTAAATTAAATAATATCTGGACTGACTTAAACCTTATCAGTTCAAAATTCAATCAATTCCAGCAATGGCTTTCATTTAACAAAACGTTTCCTCACGAATTTATTGGAATATTTATGCATGCAGAGTATATGCGCGATATAACTATAGATAAATATCGCCAGCTGATTCCACAACGCTTCAAGCGAGGTTTAATTAACCCATTAGGGTCCATAATTAAAATAGTAACCGGTAACATAGACCATGATGACGCAATCAAATATGATCAATTGACCTCTGAACTAAGTCACGACCAAACTATTATTTCTAAGAAAATCACTATAGTCTCAAAAATGTTAGATAGCCTCATAAATGCAACAGAGTTAATTTATCAAAACTCGCTAATAGTAGACAACCGATTGAAAAGGGTTGAAACTATCCTTAAGGAGACAATGACACAAGAAAATAATTTAGTTGTATCCTCTTATGTGTTAGGATTATATACTTTGTTTATAAGTAGCTTTAGAACTGTATTCATTAGGTTAAGTGAAATTGAAACCGCACTAGCTCTAAGCAAAAGCTCTATATTACATCAGTCTATAGTTAACTCTACCGAACTATTATATCATTTAAAAATAATAGCGAATTCAGGAAATTTGGTGTATGTACCCACCGAATTAAATTTAGTCAAGATAGAGGAAACAATTACTGTGAAATCTTATATTAAAAGAGACCAAATCACTTTTGTCTTGGAAATTCCACTAACCGATGACTACACGTATAACTATTTCAAAATGTACACTTTACCTATTTTCCTCAAATCCACAAACCAAACCGTAGCCATATTTCCTAAATACCCTTACCTATTGGCGAAAGGGTTGAAGTACCAGCCGATCGTAAAGCCGTGCCGCCCACTCGCTGCTGGAGACGAGTTCCTTTGCGACGACGACAATCTAGCCGTTTACAGCGGACCCTCTTGTGAAGAGAAACTCATGGTGTACGAAGATAACAATACCAGCTGCAGGCAGCACCCTATCTATGTGGAAGACGTAAAGCTGCAGAAGGTTAACAACGACAATTGGATACTTTTCACCAAAACAGAAACAACCCTTACGGAAACATGTGGGGATGAAGTCTCTAAACAGCCTATATCAGGTACATACGTCGTGACGTTGAACAAGCCCTGTGACGTCAAGGTTAACGGGATCACCATCCGCCACCACCGCGTCTACACCGAGACAGATGCAGTAAAGCCGCTACCCATCATCAACCTACCGAAACTGAGCGCGACCGAGGACTTATCCGGTGCACGCGCACTTAACATGCACGAGGTTAGACTAGACGAAGTGAAATATATGGCTTTCGCCCTGAAAAATTGTGAAGTGTTTGATAAAGTGATTAACAGAGAAAAAGACTCTAAAATCAGTGTTATAGCATTAGGACTCGTATCACTATGTATAGTTTTAGTTATTTTATACGTTTTATACATAAAAGTTATCCCGTGTATACAAAATTATCGAGGTCTTTCTCAAATCGAACGCCCCGATAATTTTTCACTTAGGGAGGGAGGAGTTATGTATCCTCCACAAGCCTCTGCTCTAGCGTAAAGTAGCTGACACTGCAGTTAGCGGCCAGTTCTGCGTAACGGCCACCGCAGTGCCGGACCTTATCAGGCAAGTCTAGACCTGACTAAGCGTTTCTAGAAATAAGGCCACCTTTGTAGAGTAGGTTTCATTATAAGCTTTGAATGAATTAACGTCATTATTAATAGAGCCTCTGAATCGGCAACACTAGTTTTATTTTAGTTTTAAACTAGTTTAATTTTAGTTTTTAAAAAATCTTTAATTCGCTCCCGAAATTTAACTAGCTATATACATATTTTATTTGCAGCTATGTTTGTTTCAGCTAACGCTTGTAAATCAAGATGGACAAATATTAGAGACCAATTTAAAAAAACCTTGAACAAAAGACAACTAAAAAGTGGCCAAGCAGCAGCCAAAGTAAAAAAATATAAATACGAGGATTTGCTCCAATTTTTGATCGTTCATATACAGGACAGAGAAGTGATCGAAAATATTTCAAACGACACTGAATCTGAAGAGACGCTCCAAGATTATACTGATACTCCAACAACTGCACTAACTGATACTCCAACAACTGCACTAACTGATACTTCAACACCTATAATTTTGCCACAAAACCCCAGTACGTCTACAACTTCTCTAAATTCACCTCAAAATACAACTCCACCTACAACTTTACGTCATTCATCCCAAAATGCAGCTACAGTAAAAAAAAATCAAGCTCGTGCTCGTCCGCAAAAGCAAGCGTCGTCACAACCATCGGCTTCAGCTAGTCTAATGAAATATATTATTGAAAATAAAAAAAATACAGAGGAAGTTGATCATATCGATGCTTTTTTCAAGGGCTTGATACCGACGATAAAAACATTTTCACCTTATTATCAACATATAGCAAAAGGAAGAATTTTCCAAGTTGTTCAGGATTTAGAATGGGAATGTTTGAGATCTGATCCTCACATTTATATATCACCATATAGCCGCGGGAAGGCTTCACGACGTGGTCATAGGCATGTCATGATCAGAACATCTGATTCCGACATTGTGACGATTGGTGTGTCCTGTAGGGATAAACTGGCAGAAATTGATGAACTGTGGGTTCATCTAAAAGCTGGACGGCAAGACAACTACCTGCCTGTGCATGAAATTTTTAGAGCTTTGGGTACGTTTACTCTTCATTTCGAGGTGGCTACTATACGATTTTTATTTACGCTCACTCATACTATTTACTTTTTTCGCGCAGGTCCTTCCAAGTCCCTAGCATTAATAGGCTTTCATGCATTCACGGGATGCGACACGTCTCCTCATTTCATGGATATGGTAAAAACAAAACTCTCACTAAATTCGTCATAGCTATGTACAGTCCGTAAGTATTATGTCGTAACAAAATCAATACTTAAAGATGTTCTTTTAGAAGCGCGCCCTTACTTGACAAATTATTTTTAATATTACAGAGCAAAGATGTATTCATCGCTGGCGTTGTGTCGCCGTGCTCCGCACACAAAGCACGACCACTCCGTGGAGAACCTGCCACCAACGGACGACGCTTTGCTGCAGAACACCAAACGGGCATCTCTCCAGGCGCAAGTGTGGAGGCAGGCTCTTCAGCTCCAGCAGCGTTTGCACTCACCGGCCGACTGGGGAAGGCGTAAGGAAGACTCGGTTTGGTTGCCGCAGAGGTTGACAACGCCTGTCGCAGCAGATGCTTGTGAGGTCCTAATTAGGTGTGGGTGCAAAACTGCATGCAGGGGAAATTGCAAGTGCACTAGAAACAAGAAACCATGCAGCAAACGTTGCACCTGTATCTGTGAGTCTGCCCAGTTGCATTAGATATCTTTTACTGTGATATTGAATTTATAAAATAAAATATATTCATAACTGAACATAAACAAAATCGCTTACGTTTGTTTTAAAGTGCAAATCCTAGTTTTTGTTGATTTCACCCATAGAGTCGACCGCCAGCACTCAATTGACTAGAAAACCCGTGGCAGGCGGATTTTCTTGTCAGTTTCCCTGACGCAGAGGACCGCTCGTGCTAACATTGCCTACTTACTAATAGGCTATCATGTTCCCTACGAATGAAAACTAGTCACCTGCATCGTTTCGGGGCCTACAGCACGGGGGTATCACGCTTTTCTCGCGAAATCTTACGGAAACTTAGAAAAACATGATTTCTGCCCCTGGAAGCTAGGCAACCCGCAAAATGGGTGACGGCTCATGTCCAGTGAGTACTTACCATCATGCGCCATGTGCTAAGTGAGGTACCTGCAAAATTTCAGACAGATACGAGGCGAAATAAGCGAGAAATGGCGATATTTCGGGAATTGCCCCTGATGTATAGGCAACCCGCAATACCAGGTACCTGCAGGGGGTGGGGTGGTGGCTCCAACTCTGAAATCGAAGGTATAGGTGTGTACAACATCCGTGCAAAGTGGCATCGCGCAATCACGAAGTGCAAGGTTGATACGCTTATTGACCGGACTATACAGCGTAAAGGCTAACTTTACTGTGTAGCCATTTCTAGTCAAATCATTCACTAGGGAATGAATTAAATTTTGGCGTAAAGATTGTTACTGTAGGTAATGTGTTAAGTTTATCCAGTACAAACGGACACTTTTTAACCGACTTCAAAACAAAAAAAGGAGGAGGTTCTCAATTCGGATGTATTTTTTCAGATTATAAATTTATAACTTACTATTCGACTTCTACAATTGCTGATATATTGTATAGGCCTTTAGTTACCTACACGTGATAGTGCTAATTTATTTAAATAATAAATTGATTCTTTTTATTACATTAGTGTGTAATAAAATACAATAACATTATAATTATTTTGTAGTAATTACCTGAGACATACTGCTAATCGTTGTTTAGGTTCTATCGGTGTCTTGAATCTCGTCTGCTGTCTTGTAAGGGCGGGCTTTAGCTCATTTAGTAAAATGTCAAAGTTTTCCTTGGACATTCTAAAATATCCAAAGAATTTATCTTCATCGTCTGGTAAGTATCTACATAGAGTATTAAATTCTCCGTCAAATTGACGCCTTCTCCAAAGAGGATGCACGCTCCATTTCCGTTTAACCCGGTTCTTCTTAGTCCTTGCTTCTGCTTCCTCTTCATCAATAGCTATCGCAATAGCAGCCATCTCCAGTAAAGAAAACTCCATTATTATTAAATTGCAATAATAGGGAATTATTCACATCACTACGCCATATTGAAGCGACCGTGGCGGCTTATAACCCGTTTAACACTCGGTGTAGTATAATCGTGCAGCACGGACGGGCTCCGCTCTGGCCCCGCCCCGGACTCGGCCCGGCCCGGACACGGACCGGTCTAATATAAATCTTCCCTAAATGATAGCATTCTCGTGAAAATACCTTTGGTGTAAGCTCGCGAAGCGACCTTTCTCTTGAGTTCCTCTTCCATTGTTACAATAGAACTTGCCACACACTTTGGATCACAGCTATTACAATCTTGTGACGTATAATCTTAGAATATTTATACGTAATTATTACGAGTAAATCAATGTTATTACGTTTTTTACGACGAAATCTTATAATTTTACAAATACTATGCACTTTTGACAAAAATTACGCAGCACGCAAAATAAATGCAATTGCAAATGAATGCCTAAGGCACACTGTCCACGGAGGCGTAGCTTCATAGACGCGTATTCGTCATTATACGCTTGGTGTACGCTTGCTTGCAGCTTACATACAAAACAATGTAACTCTGTCGACGGAGCGGCAACGTCGCGCTCGCGTCGCTGCACGCAAGCTTCATGACGCCTGCCGTACTTGCTGTCATACGCCGGGGCGTACATGGAGTGAACGCACGTGTTTTTTATTGTAAAAAATGGCGGGAACGGCTGCCAAATTTGTTCAGATAATAGAAAAATATCCGTGTTTGTATAACAATAATCTTGCTGAATATGCTAGAAAAGATTTAACTGAAAAGGCTTGGAGTGAGGTGGCGAAAGAAATACAATGGACGGGTGAGCATTTGTTTTTATTTATTTTATAGTAAAATACATAACATTTATTCAAAAATGCAATTATTCCACTGCCATGGCAGAGCAACATTAGGCTGCAAAAAGTAATTTGCTAAATAATTACGTAAACCGTTAGGCGTGTTTACAAATGTCATGTTTGGTATCAAAATTGGTGCATGTCGAATATTGGACACATTAACTGTAGTCGTTGTGTATTGCACACCATCATATCTTCGTATGTAATTATGCAAAATACATACGCACTGTATTATTGAAATGATTGTTGAGTATTTACGACATGATATAGCTTTCAGTAGTATTTGAAACTTTTGTGTCAACATACCAAAAGTGCATTCAATACTTTTTCGTCCGCGACTTAACCTATAATTGTAAATTCTTTTCACATGATCCAGATTTCTTACTGAATAGGGTCTCAATAAATTTCTCCTTAAAGGGAATGCATTATCTCCCACAAAGAAATAAGGAAAACGATTGCCTGTGGCATCATTTGGCAATGCTGTTGATTCAGTTGGAATGTTCAAACCTTCCCTTTCCAACCAATGCCCAAGCGCTGATACTTGAAACACGCCACCATCACTATTCCGTCCGGCAAATCCACATTCTATGCTGGTAAAATATCCATCTGCATCACAGCATCCAAGCAAAATAATAGAGTGATAGCCTTTATAATTGTAGTTGGCTGAACCTGTGTTTGGAAATTTCTGTATCCTGATATGCTTACCGTCGATCGAACCCAAGCAATTGGGTAGATTCCAAAGTTCATAATACCTTTTCGCAATTTCTTTCCATTCATCAGTAGTTGGTACAGGCATGTATGTATCCTTCAATGCATTCCATATTATTTTAGTTGTTTCTGATATCACACGCGACACGGTACATTCTCCTCGGGCAAAGTAAAGTCCCAATGCTCGAAACGAACAGCCTGTAGCTAAATATCTGAAAAAAATATGTTATTAGTTCATTTATATTAAATAATAAAAATGTTTTTGTTGCAGTTAATGATTGTAAGGAAAAATGGAAAAATATTAGAAATGGTTTTGTTAGAAGTTTAAAACCGAAGGCTAGTGGATCGGCAACTACAAAAAAAAAATACTATTTACATGATGAGATGCAGTTTATATTACCATACGTCAAACCAGTAATTCACATGAATGAAAGAGGAAATTTACCAAATCCTGAACAATCAACTCTAAATCAGGAGACCCCTGCGTGCCCCGAAGAACAGGCATATGTTGGTCCTAACAGGAATATTACAGAAGACACTGAATCGGAAAATTATTCCCATGTTGAGAGGTCGTCATTTCAAAAACCAAAAAAAAGGATTAAACCTGTTAACAACGAAGCTGATAAAGCTTTTGTAGACTGGTTAAAAACAAAAGAAAATAAAATAGATGACCCACGAAAAATGTTTGCTGAGCTTGCTACCCGACATACAAAGTCTTACAGATGAACAAATGAGTGTATTTAGAATTAAAATGTTGATGCTTTTGGAAGAAATTAAAAAACCAACGTGTTCAGTTATCCAGCCACAGATAAACCAATTCAGAGTCTATTCGCCGATTTCTTCCGGTAACTCCCACAGTTCACAAACACTAGCATCCACACCTTCTCCAATAAATTATTCTAACGACACACAAGTTTTCTCTGACTATTCACAAACACAAATTACCACATTAAACCCTATTAATTATTCACAAAATATTAATGATTTGGAAGATTTTACAATACAATAAAAGTTCACGGATGCGACATACATGTTATTTTTTTTAAACTGATATTTTGGATGGAAAATATAAACCATTTTGATTAAAATATTGTTTTACTTACCGCAACGTGATTAATATCCTTTCATCTGGACTAACACATTCTCGCATATTGGTATTCTGTTTTTGTAATAATGGTCCTACTATCTGAAGTAAATTTTGATAAGTTGTTTTACTCATCCTATAGAATGAGTGAAATACACTGTCATCTTCTAATAATTCTCTTGCCGCTATGAACAATCTACAGTTGATATTTCTTTCTATATATGGATGGGTCCAATATAATCGTCGTTTTCGTCGACTTCGAATGTAGTGATAAGCCAAAATAACGTCTTCGTCGTCCGACTGCATTCTCACAAATGATTGACAATGTACGCTTGCAATACGCCTCATGGATAGAGAGATCAGTACGCTGGGCTGCTTAAGCTGCACGGCGTATTTTGAAGCGTCTATGAAGCTACGCCTCCGTGGACAGTGTGCCTAAGCGACGTTGCGAAGCGCGTGGACTACTCCGCCCGTGGCGCAGTGCAGTTTCTTGCTTTGATTCCGTCTTCCTTCTCGCTTCTTCTTGTGAGCGTTGCTCGCGGATGTACTGCTCGCACACCGTGATTGCGCGGGCGACTATAGCTGTGCTACTCGCACTTGCAGATACCAGCGATTGGCCTCTCGGGAACAATATAATTGCACCGGTTTCTTGAAACTTCCGTTGCGATGTTGCTATCGCGCTCCCTCTTGCAACTGCGGTAGCAGTTGTCTTGTTTATGTAAAAACTAATTGCACGGAGCGGCACCGTACGCTTTTGTTTGCTTTGCCTTTTGCGCCGTAAAATGGCGTATATGAATAAAATTGCAGCGTTGCCGTGATGTTTTGTACTCACTGTTCTGCGATAGCTGGCACCCTTTTTCTTTTTTCCGAAGGACCATGTATCGCGGTGGACTGTATTTAAAGGGTTGGTTTGGGTTGCTGGTGGCGCTAGCCGTCGTTATAAATAAAAACACTAGGCTTGAAAATATTGCGCTGTATTTCGTCTCCATTCACAAAGGCAAGAGAGCGTTGCCAACATACAAAAATACTAATATTAATTTTAATGTTGCCATTATTCGGAACACGCAGTTATTAGTTATTACAATATTAAATAAATATTAAAAATTAAATAAATTAATAAATTATTAAAGTTATGTTATCAATAGACATTTTACATATTTTAGAGAGGAGATGGCGATGTGGTCACCATAGAGTAATACAGATATGCCACCATCAACACAACGGACTCGGATATTTTCAGCCAATCGCCACCATGCTGTTCAATTGTGTCAACGAGCAATTCTTTGTCCAATGCCACTGTTAAAACAGATAAATAGTTTTAGGTAAGTAAGTGTAAAAAGGAATCATTTATAACGGTTTACATTTTTCCATTAGAATTTATTCTCAAGGCTCTTGCAGACGACGCGTACTAGCTCTTACAACTTGTTCTATGCATCGTCTGCAAGAGAAGTTGTATCTTTTGGTATGAAATTAAGTTACAAAAATGCAATAACTTATATTTACCCACCTGGGATGAGATAAGAAAAAAGTAAGTACCTACCTAGCTACTTATTGATAACCTAACTGTGTAAAGATAACTTACAGTATCTACAAATCGGATATAACGACTTCGCTTATAACGGCGAACCGTTTATAGCGACGACGATGTAAACTCTTGTTTGGTTTCATAGTGAGATATCCGTTTATTACGATTCCGGTTTAAGTGACCAACTGCTTATAGCGACCTATTTTGATGATATTCGTCCGGTTAGAACGACGCGCAGTGTGTTGTTTACAAAACCTACGCAGCCGATACCTCGTCGCCCCGCGCTCCAGCTTCTCCCCGCGAGCTTATACCTACTTATCCTTATTAGCGCGCGTAAATCAGTCTGTTGTGACAAGGCTTAAAGCTAGACACAGTGAGTTCTTGTAGATACATTCATATATCTATTTGTATATATTACAGTTTACATAGACAGTCTTACTTAAAAAAACTTCTCAACCGTTAATCCATTGCTCAACGGCTGATTAGCATATTTCTTCACTCATAAACGTATTTTAACGTTACGAGGTGGGTAAGCAATGACTAAATAGTTGTCAAATTTAACACGCTGCCCGACCTTGTTTTACCATCTTTTAACCATGTTTTAAGCCTTGTTTATGAAATAAAATGGTTGATATGACATTCGTGTTTGTGCTTTGAAATAAAAACTTGGATTTCGACGATCTGGTCTCGAATTTTGGAAGAACTAGCGAGCTTAGAAGGCGTAGAAATAAACAACGGAAGCGGTTTAATCCACTACAAGATTTAACTGACGAAGAATATAAGCTGCGATACAGATTCATTAAGACCAACACGGGCCGAATCATTGTTATTGTTAAAAATGACCAGCAGGTCGATGTGGCGGAATCCCTGTTGAACCGCAAGTAGATTCAGGAAGACTGCGCAGATATATGCACGGCATGAACCAGCTGACTCTTTCTCGTTTGGCTTGTAAAGTCGCAATAACCTTTGCTTCTAAAGGTTTGTAAGGATATGCTTCCTTACGGGTACCTATTGATTTACTATTTTATAGGTAATTCCTGTGTTTAGCTTCCTAATAGCTGAACATGCTTGAATAACACACTTTTATGTATTACTTTTCTTTATTTGGATAATGTTTCTCACATCTCGTTTTTGAGGCATGATGTTCGTCTTTGATTAGGCCCTTGTAGAAAGTTAGGTGCCTTCTTTTACCTTGTATGTTTAGGGCAAGTTGTTATAATTTTCCTTCTTTCGTGTTCACACGATTTCTCCTGCTAGGAACCAATGTTTTCCTGGTTTGTCGGCATACGGGCGTTCTTTGGGTCCGTATGCTGAATCTTTCATGCTCTTCTAGTGCCGGGATCGACGCTTTCGGATTAATTTTGGAAATTAATAAATTTTCCCGGTACCTCTTCGATCTGCATGAAACTTACATCGATCGGAGAGCGAATTTTTGTGATTCTTCTGGTGTAGTTAGATTGTGAAATAACTTATTGGTTTTGCTTGAATATTGGTTTAAAATTAGGTAAACAAAGCGCTGTCAATCTTGACAGTTGTCAAATTTGACCGTCTGTAGTCTCCATGTAGTTTCGTGAGTAGAGGTTTGCCTGGAAATCTCGACTACATGGAGTATTTTTGGGTAAGGTCTTTTATATTATTAATAGGACCTCTCCGCTCTGTGAACAAAATTTCAGGCTGCAGAGAATTTTAGAAATGGCTCTAGAATACTTTCAAAATCCGTATATAAGGGAGACTTCCATCCCTGGTGCGGGATTCTGTTTTTGGATTCTGATTCTACAACTACTACTGAGATCAATGATACTTATGCCCTAGGGGTTATCGTGATTAAATTTAACCCAGTCTTAATTTTGGACGAGTTGGTCCGATTTGATCTCTTACTAGGCAAACCTTAGGCTCTTCATTGTTCCTTTTCTTTTCTGACCACAAATTATTTCAGATTCCCTAGACGGTTGCCAGCTCCAGTTCTTGGGGAACTCTGCCCCAAGACCCGTATTCCTGCTTCGGGGAGCTGAAACTCCGAGCAACCCTGGTGTCCTATGTCGTGACTCTGCCCCAAGACCCGTATTCCTGCTTCGGGGAGCTGAAACTCCGAGCAACCCTGGTGTCCTTTGTCGTGCCTACTTCTGGTTGCGAGAATTACAAGCAAATCTGGTGTCCCATGGTTGTGTCTGCATCTGGTACAGAAGCTCTCCAGTGAACGTGTCGGCTTCTGGAAGCTTCAAGCAATCTCCACTGCGGAAGTCTTCATGGTGGCTAGATTTCTCTAATAAAATATTCTTCTTTTGACTTTCGATATTAGGGATCCGTAAGGTTACCACTTCCATATAGGAAATTATCAGTATAGGCAAATTCTTTAAAACACTAGGTAGGACATCTATTTTACAACAAGAGAGAGATTAAAATTCTTATAACCTATACTTTCTTTTATTTTAAAACTGCACTTCATTACAGTTTTTGGCGCCCAACAAAAATCCACAAATTTTACTCTCTTTCTTTTTTTTTCTTTTCTCTAAATTCAAAAAAAAATACTTACACAAGTAAAAATTGTTTGGTTCTTTTCCTTTGTTAGGTACTTTGCAATCTTTTATGAAGGGTTTTCTTTACCCAATCAGGATTATGATTATTTTTACTCTTTACTATGTCTACGAGTATTATGACATGTTTGTTATTATCTTCAATAAACAAGAATAAACAATTTTCTTTTCGATATCACAACTTTCTTTGTTGATATCACAACTTATCTATTATGTTATAATCTGAAGATAGCTTAGTCAAGAATTCTGATAGTTTTTCTTGCTTTTCAGCTTGAGCCTGGTCGTTACGAAGGTATTAAGGTGATCTCACGACTTATACCACTATGACAGTTAAATGCGGTTCATGCGGTAAGTTTTTGAATTATTCTGACGGCATCACTTGCCGTAACTGCTCACTGTTCTTTCACAAGGATTGTGCTGGGGTAGTAGGAGATTCCCTTTTGACTTCCGACTGGCATTGTCCTAAGTGTTTAGTTAATACAATGGAATCCTCAATTGACGTGCCTTGTTATCGCAAATCTGAAATACCATCAAATCTGAAACATGAACCAGAAATGCTCAATAGACAGGCATGTCTTATTGGTAACATCCCTAATACTCCGCCCATTAAATATGTCAATGAGTTAAAAAAAAATTCTTTTGACGGCAAGTCATGTCCTCGATCTTTTATTGAGAAATTATCAGAGTTCGCAGTTTCTCGACACATTGTTGAAAATGAGTTGGTAAATCATGCCTTTGAGTTTTTCATAGATGGTGCTTTACATTGGTTCCGATTTCTGAAAAATCGTTCCCCATCTTTGACTTGGAATTTTCTATGCGAAAAGTTAATAAAAGACTTTGGTGATCCAAACCATGATGCTAAGCTCCTAGAATGTATTCGTTCTAGAACACAGGGTAAAGACGAGCCAATAATTATTTACATCTCAATAATGTTTGGAATGTTTAACAAACTTGATTTTAAACTTTCTGAATCTGAACAACTGCGAATTCTTTTGCGTAATATTCGTCCTGGCTATTCGACATTTGTAGCAATAAATAGAGTTAGGAATATTGACTCTCTCCTAGAAACTTGTCAAGACTATGAAAATTTCAATGACAAAGAACGTAATTTTAAAGAGCCTCAGTCTCTGACTTACGCTGGTGCTTTGGAATTCAATTATAAGAATGTCAATATTCCTACTGATAATAGAAGTAATACTTTAAATCCTAGGGTGAGTCAGAATCAAAACGTGTCTAACCCTAGACAGTTTTACAAACAAAACTCATTTAATCCTGGTCGGAATGTTCCTCAAAATCTGTCTAATCATCGGCAGAATTTTTCTCAAGATTTGCCTTATTCAGGGCAAAATTACTATCAAAATGCAATTACAGCTAAAAAATTTAATCCACATGGATTTTGCCTTCGTTGTAAGGTTAATGGGCATACTCTTAAGGATTGTCTTGAACCTAGGGTTGTGTTCTGTTTTGCTTGTGGGGAAAAAGGTGTTAAATTTCCTGACTGTCCTAAATGTAATCCAAAAAACTAAGTTTTGACTTGAATAATTTCGACAGAACCTTGCTCCCCTGAGCCGAGTGTTAATCCGAAATTGGTTTATAATATTTCTTCAGTTGCTTTTGCCGATGAAATTGACAATCATCGACCTTTTATTGAAATTCAGTTTGGTGGTAGCTTCTTTGCTGGTCTTTTAGATAGCGGCAGCTCTATATCAATATTGGGTAATAATGCTCACATTAATTTGGAGAAACTGGGTTTTGAATTATTCAAGTCTGATTCTATAACTATACAAACAGCTAGTAGACAAAAGATATTATCGATTGGTTATTTTGAAATTCCGATGACGTTTAACAATCGAACTCATATTGTTAAAACGTATGTTTTTGCAGATATCTCTCCTTCCCTTATTTTAGGTATCGATTTCTGGAAAGTCTTTGACTTGTTTCCGGAATCAGTTCCCCAATTTTGCAATACAATTTCTGAATCTTGTGACCCCGTCGTCGAATTTATTATTATTAACGAGGTAGATAAGATGCTGGAATGGGGGGTTATTGAGGAGTGTGAGAGTCCTTGGCTGTCCCCAGTTTTGATTACTCCTAAAAAGAACGGAGAATGGCGTTTTTGTGTCGATAGCAGAAAACTGAATTCAGTAACTCGTCGCGATGCTTATAGCTTGCCATTGATTAATGGAATACTTGATCAACTTAGGAATGCTCATTTTCTTTCTAGTATTGATATTGCTAAGGCTTTTTGGGAAATTCCACTAAACATTTCTGATAGATGCAAAACAGCCTTTCACGTTCCGGGAAGGGGAATGTTCCAATTTGTTGTAATGCCTTTTGGGTTGACGAATGCTCCAGCAACTCAACAAAGATTAATGGACTTGTTGTTTACTCCAGCACCTGAATTTGAAAATAAGGTTTTCTGTTATTTGGATGATATTATTATCATAAGTGAGTCTTTTAATGAGCATATTTTGCTTCTGAACAAGGTTCTTGACAAGTTAACAGCTGCTAATTTGACTATAAACTTTGATAAGAGTCAATTCTTTAGAAAAGAGCTGAAATATTTGGGCTATATTGTTGACAAGAGTGGTTTACGTGCTGATCCTGATAAGGTTCAGGCTATTATTGATTATCCAATTCCATCTTGTGCTAAGGAGGTTAGAAGATTCATTGGTACTTGCAGTTGGTTTCGTAGGTTTATACCTAACTTTAGTTCAATAGCAGCTCCTTTGAACAAATTAACAAGTTCTGGTAAGAAACCACCAAGGTTTTTGTGGAATAGTGCAGCGGATTCTGCATTCACGAAACTTAAAAAAGTTTTATCTTCCGCGCCGGTTTTGGCCTGCCCCAATTTCAGTCGTTCTTTCTCAGTACATTGCGATGCTTCTAATTTTGGCATTGGTGCTATGCTTACTCAGGATATTGATGGTGGTGAGTCTGTCATTGCATATATGAGTAAATCTCTGAATAAGCATGAGCAGAATTATTCAACGACAGAAAGAGAAACTCTGGCTGTAATTACAGCATTAGAGCATTGGCGTTGTTACTTGGATAACGGTAAAGAATTTATGGTTTATACAGATCATGCTGCCTTGAAATGGTTTCTGAATTTGTCTAATCCTTCTGGTAGGTTGGCTCGGTGGTCAATTCGTTTGTCTTGCTTTAATTTCGTTTTGAAGCACAAAAAGGGTAAAGATAATGTAGTTCCTGATCTACTTTCTAGATCAAAAGCAGTAACTCCTAAGTCGGATATGTTACAAGCTAATCCTATTGCTGAAGTTAACAATCGATATGTAGAATTGTTTTCTGCTTGCCAGAATAATCCTGACTCTGATCCGGATTATAAGATCGTGAATAATAAATTGTTTCGTTACATGAAATCAAAGGATTCTATTGTTGATGATTTCGTTTGGAAAGAGATTCCTACTTCTGATGTGAGGGAAAGTTTAATTGCGGAATTCCATGGTTCGTCTGTGTCTCCTCATACGGGAATTTATAAAACGTATAAAAACTTGTCTCTACGCTATTTTTGGTCTGGGATGTTCAAAGATGTTGCTAAATTCATTAATAAATGTGAAACGTGTTTATCATATAAACATTCTAATCATGCACCTTATGGTCCTATGGGTAAGCCCAAGATTTGTTCAAGGCCTTTTCAATGCATTTCTCTTGATCTTATGGGCCCTTTTCCTGTGACTCGACAACGTAACCAGTTCATTTTAGTTGTGAATTGCTGTTTTACGAAGTATTGCTTAATTTTCCCTCTCAAGCGGGCTATTGCCGCAAATATAATTAAAATCTTAGAGAATGAAGTATTTCTGGTTCACGGTATTCCTCAGACAGTTATAATGGATAATGGCTCCCAGTTTCAGAGCCGGGAATTTCATTCATTGCTAAATAAATATAAAATACCTTTTAGGTCATTTACGCCTCATTATTGTCCTCAAGTCAATCCTACTGAAAGATACAACAAGACAATTGTTACGAGCCTAGCTTCATTAGTGGGGGAAGATCACAGATCTTGGGATTTACATCTTCAAAAAATACAATCCGTCATGAATAACTCTATAAATGTGGTTACGGGATTCACTCCGTCTTTTCTGGTTTATGGTCGTGAGATCATTACATGTGGATCGTTGTACACACAGGTGGATAACATTGATGAAATATGTTTTCTACCAAGGGATATTTACGCGGGTAATTTAGGACTTATGTCATCAATTTACGACAAGGTTCAAGTTGCTATTTATAATGCTCACATGAAGAATGCTTCTCGTTATGACACTAGACATCCGTTCAAGGAATTTAATGTCGGTGATATAGTTTGGAGGAAAAACTATGTTCTTAGTAATGCGGGGAATTATTTTAGCGCTAAATTAGCGCCTAAATTTATAAAATGTAAAGTTTTGGAGAAATTATCGCCTCTGGTGTATGTCTTAGAAGACAACAAGGGTGGCAGAGGCAAATGGCATGTCAAAGACTTTAAGTTGTAATATAATTAGTTAACTAGTTGTAAATAATGAAGGAAGAATTTCCTTACTTATTAATGTTAATTTAATTATACCTTAAGACTTAGATTTAGTGGTAGATATTAATTGTATTATTATTGTTAATATTAGGATAGGTGTTAGGTTTTATTATTCCTGCTTATCTGCTTATCTTCTTATCTTGAATACTTACTTACTTGTAATCTTATCTTATCTTACAAATTGTCATGGATATCGACTATCGGATTATGCAAAATGGTTTTAGCATGATTGGGGGTTAAAGTTTTAACTTTATAGCCTTCCTGTTGGGGTACCGTATGAGTGTGGAAGTATGAAAAATATAGTAAATATATATTAATATTTTTAAATTATATGAATGATAGGTTTTGCATGGAAGAATGCCTACATTGTGCTATTAACATGTCATATCGATTGTTCGTTTCCAAAACTTGTTTGCATGAACTAAAAACATGCTTTTGACTATTCTGACTAGTGATTCAATTGGTTCTTTGATTATCTTAGTAACTTAATTTAGGATTTTCTCTTCGGTTTTCTCGCTTTATCGTTGCGTGCCTAACTTCTCAAAAGCGGTTTTAAAAAAAAAATTAAAATACTTAGATATTTAAATTTTTTTTTACCGGGGTTTTTGGGGAATGCTTCCTTACGGGTACCTATTGATTTACTATTTTATAGGTAATTCCTGTGTTTAGCTTCCTAATAGCTGAACATGCTTCAATAACACACTTTTATGTATTACTTTTCTTTATTTGGATAATGTTTCTCACATCTTGTTTTTGAGGCATGATGTTCGTCTTAGATTAGGCCCTTGTAGAAAGTTAGGTGCCTTCTTTTACCTTGTATGTTTAGGGCAAGTTGTTATAATTTTCCTTCTTTCGTGTTCACACGATTTCTCCTGCTAGTAACCAATGTTTTCCTGGTTTGTCGGCATACGGGCGTTCTTTGGGTCCGTATGCTGAATCTTTCATGCTCTTCTAGTGCCAGGATCGACGCTTTCGGATTAATTTTGGAAATAATAAATTTTCCCGGTACCTCTTCGATCTGCATGAAAGTTACATCGATCGGAGAGCGAATTTTTGTGATTCTTCTGGTGTAGTTAGATTGTGAAATAACTTATTGGTTTTGCTTGAATATTGGTTTAAAATTAGGTAAACAAAGCGCTGTCAATCTTGACAGTTGTCAAATTTGACCGTCTGTAGTCTCCATGTAGTTTCGTGAGTAGAGGTTTGCCTGGAAATCTCGACTACATGGAGTATTTTTGGGTAAGGTCTTTTATATTATTAATAGGACCTCTCCGCTCTGTGAACAAAATTTCAGGCTGCAGAGAATTTTAGAAATGGCTCTAGAATACTTTCAAAATCCGTATATAAGGGAGACTTCCATCCCTGGTGCGGGATTCTGTTTTTGGATTCTGATTCTACAACTACTACTGAGATCAATGATACTTATGCCCTAGGGGTTATCGTGATTAAATTTAACCCAGTCTTAATTTTGGACGAGTTGGTCCGATTTGATCTCTTACTAGGCAAACCTTAGGCCCTTCATTGTTCCTTTTCTTTTCTGACCACAAATTATTTCAGATTCCCTAGACGGTTGCCAGCTCCAGTTCTTGGGGAACTCTGCCCCAAGACCCGTATTCCTGCTTCGGGGAGCTGAAACTCCGAGCAACCCTGGTGTCCTATGTCGTGACTCTGCCCCAAGACCCGTATTCCTGCTTCGGGGAGCTGAAACTCCGAGCAACCCTGGTGTCCTTTGTCGTGCCTACTTCTGGTTGCGAGAATTACAAGCAAATCTGGTGTCCCATGGTTGTGTCTGCATCTGGTACAGAAGCTCTCCAGTGAACGTGTCGGCTTCTGGAAGCTTCAAGCAATCTCCACTGCGGAAGTCTTCATGGTGGCTAGATTTCTCTAATAAAATATTCTTCTTTTGACTTTCGATATTAGGGATCCGTAAGGTTACCACTTCCATATAGGAAATTATCAGTATAGGCAAATTCTTTAAAACACTAGGTAGGACATCTATTTTACAACAAGAGAGAGATTAAAATTCTTATAACCTATACTTTCTTTTATTTTAAAACTGCACTTCATTACAGGTTCACGCTTTTTAAAAATGCCTTCAATCAAACATGACTGAGGAGGCTAACGCAATCCGGAAGTTTGTGGCTGTTTGCGGCCTTAGAGGAATTGCAACAATTGGTATCAACTGCACGCTTATCAAAATAAGGAAGGTTAGCAGAAATGCCATGCCACGTCAACAGTTCAGTACTTTCATACGATCTTGAGAATACGTATTTTTTCCAGTAGATAACCTCATATAGATGTTTCTAATGTATATTGAAAACATTCACAGGTTGTGTCCGATGCCGTTCAAAAAATCTATGATATTGTGTGTCACATGAGGGGTTAGTACACACGATGCAAGAATATATACAGAGAAAGCTCTATTAAGAAGAGGTTTGAGGATAACAAGTTTGTCGGAAAGCTTATCAGTGATAGTGGTTATCCATGTACCCCTCATCTAATCACACCAATACCGAGGCCCTGCACCGAAGAAGATCAACGATTTAACTATCGCCATATACAAAAACACGATCATCACTTGTACAGTACTGCATAACTTGGCAATTTAATTTAATTAAATTTTCAAGGTATGTTTTCTTTTACTAAATATGCTTTTACAGTACTAGCTGTTGCGTCTGCTTACAGTTGCATTGCGGAACTGTACTGCGAGATGAATTGAAGGCTATAGGCATCATAATTATATGGGGCACCTTTAGACCTTTACGTATATTATCATTGTATTCAGTGTCTCCAACCCTACCGTAATTACGGTAGACCTACCGTAGTTTTTCTAGATCTACCACCTACCGTAGACATGTTATTACGGTGTCACATTCTACCGTAATTTCTCCAACCATGTCAGTGTCCCTTTTTCAATACTGGCAAAACTTGATTTAGCTAAATATTACTAGGTAATTACGGCAACACTGCGATAGCGAATAGCTGAATAGAATAGGGGATTCCCAAGATTTTACTTGTGTACACAGACAAGATGAAAAAACTTATACGACCAAATTACGAAGTTCATAAATATTTAAGATACACACTGTAACTGCATGGTTATAAAATTTAGCCGTACTGCCATACAAAAGCGCTCTTAACTTAGCTCCGTGTATGATGTTTTAATTATTAGTTTGCAAATGTTTGTTGCGGTTTTTCAGCTATTAGAATGAGTGATTCAAATTATTCTAGTGATGAGAGTGGTGGAGGGCCGTCAAAAAAAAGTAAGATCACTAAAAAAACCTCGTACAAACAAAAATTTAGAGCAGAGTGGCTCAAAAACAAGGATTTCTCTTCGTGGTTACGTGAATACCCAAAAGACCCCTATAAAGCAATGTGTTCCTTATGTGATACTACAATTCAGGCTGACATAAGTGTATTGCAACGTCATAGTGCGGGAAAGAAACACCAAACTAAATCAAGGAGTATGTCCAAGCAACAACCAATTTCAAAAGTGTTTAAAACGGGGAAAATATTGGCAGAAGAGGAAAAAGCTAAATACGCAGAGCTTAAGCTAGCGGCATTTATGGCTGAGCATAAAATTCCACATGCAAGTATGGACCATTTGTCAGATTTGTTAGTTGATGCATTTCCTGATTCAAATATTGCGAAAAATGTGAAAATGAAGCATACAAAGTTGCAAGTTGTAATAAATAATGTCTTGGGAGATTTGGAAAAAGTAGATTTATGTGCTGATTTAAAATCACAAAAGTTTTCGGTGCTTATAGATGAGAGCACAGACATCAGTTCCACAAAAACGATGTGCGTGGTTGTACGATATTACGACCCAAAGATAGGACGTGTTGTAAGTCGATTTTGGGATCTCATTGACCTTTTCGGCGAAGATAACGTAGATCATGCAACAACTGCAAAACGCCTATTCGAAGTCGTAATTAAATCATTTGAAGATAGTTGCATTCCTCTAAAAAATATAGTTGGATTCGGCTCCGACGGTTGTAACACGATGATGGGCTGTAATAATTCGGTTTCGACAAGATTCAGACAGTTGTGCCCAGGAATAGTCATATTAAAATGTATTTGCCATTCCCTGCATTTATGCTCGAGCGAGGCTTGTAAAGAACTGCCACCTGAATGCGAAACTTTGGCTCGCAATATCTATAATCATTTCAAAACCAGCAGTAAGCGGCAAAGTCAATTGAAAGCATTTCAAGAGTTTTGTGTTACGAAAATACATGAAATTTTGCGACCAGCCCAAACTAGATGGCTTTCTTTGTCATCAGTCGTCAATAGAATCTTAGAACAATGGGATGCTCTTGCACTCTACTTTGATGACAAGTGGCTTGAAGACCATGAAAACCGTGAAATACACATTGCTTTAAGAGACCCTATTCAAAAGGCTTATTTTTATTTTCTATCGTGGATGTTGCCGAAGTTTACTAAAACTAACGCATTTTTTCAAAGTGAGTCGACAGTCTTAATAAATATGCACGTCAAAATGCAGGAATTGTATAGAGAGCTGCTTCTGTTAATTTTGCCCTTGAATTATGTAAACAACACTCAGCTCGATGCTATCGACCCCACAGACGAGAGTAAACATCTCCAGACAGAAAATATTTACCTAGGTCTTGGTGTCGAAAAACAACTTTCACTTCCTGAAGTTATTAATGATACCATTTCCGTAAAAAAACTGCGAGAAAATTGTAAACAATTCATTGTCAGGTCTGCAGTTGGCATCAGAAAAAGATATAGTCTTGACGACCAGCTGCTAAATGCCATTTCATATTTTGACAACGAAAATTGCATGTCTGTAACTGAAAAAAGACAAGCATCCCTAAACTCAGTTTTCAAGTTATTACCACGGATAGCTCCCAAGAATCTTGAAGTCCAGCAGACTATAGACGATGAATGGCGGAATTTACCAAATTATATCCAACGAAACAAGTGCGAGTTGGACGTCAATGATCCCCCAGATGTATTTTGGCATCATGTATCGGAGATGAAAACTAAAGAAGAGTCGCCACCATTCTTTAATTTGGCACGTTTTATGTTAGGAATGTTATCCCTGCCACATTCGAACGCAGACTGTGAACGCATATTTAGTCATATTACTGACTTAAAGACAAAAAAAAGTAATAAGTTGTCCACGAAATCTATTGCTGGGAACCTGTTCACGCAACAGGTTATTAACAATAACTATAATCTACACAGTTATGGCAATAACTGTGTAGATTTCCATCCCACCCATGACATGATAAAAAAAATGAATGTGTCGATGTATAAAAAAACAAATGAGTAGGGAGTAGGTAGGTATTTAAGTTGATTTACGCGAGATAATTATTGTTTCAATAAATCGTCTACGTTTTTAGAATATAAGTAATTCAGTTTTGCTACTAAATGTAGTCTATATTCAGTTTAATTGAACAATTTTATCAATAAAAGGTTACCGTATTTTTACCGTATGTTTTTTATTCTGTCTACCGTAAAATTCTACCATCTACCGTTTTTTTAGACTAGAAACACCGTAATTTTGACAGAGAGAGTTGGAGACACTGATTGTATTGTACACAACAAGCATTTTCTTGTTAGTTTAGCAAAGAAAGAATTGGAAAATAGGTACATACCCATTTCAATCAGTTTTCAATTATGTGACATTCCACAGAGTTCTAAAAACGGAAAAAAATACATTTGCCCTATCTGCTCTGCTTCATAAACAATTTTTTATTGTTCTCAGATGCAGCGCTTGAAGTAGCACTTGAAGAAGAAACTGGTGATGATATTGTGGATTACGCCATGGAAATGGATAGAAATATTTTTATTGAAAAAATGTATGGTAACATTCAATAAAACAACTGTTTAAACCACATTATTACTAATTTTATATTAGTTATTTGTATTTTCAAATATTCCTCTTATAACTAAAGACATCACTATACATTTTTTTGTGTATTTCTTCCTCATGGAGCATGGCTTTTTCTCTTGAAGTATTTGCAAGGAGCAATAACTGGTGATCATGGGTTTCATTACAGCACAGTAACGTATCGGTCGGTCTTGCTGTTCAATTTCTTTTTTGAAAGAGAAGGACCAGGTTTTTCCCTTGTTGTTTGGAGACATCTCAGGCAGGACATGAGCAGGCCTTGTCAAGGAAACTTCTGGCAAATTATGGATTAGCATAGCTACCGGCGTCCGAGTGGGTTCCAGCTGAAATTGTGAAAATATGGGTTACTTAACACATTACACTCATTTTGGATTTACTTTAAATGCATAATGTTTGTTATTTCATTATGCTGTAACGGCTGATAGATTAGGATAAGGGCGGGTTGGCAGTTGGCGTAGGGACCGCAGAATGCTCACGACAGTTAACCAAGAGGATGTTGCTGTCCGTCCTTCGTTGTTTCTGGATGCAGTTTTAGGACACCCAGGTCCAGGGAACTTTCTTTACATGCTTTCGTGCTAGTGTCCTTGTTAACATCGGCTTGCTCAAGCCGACTAAGCGTAAATATTCTTAGTCAGATTCCAACCAATAATAAAAGTAAACCTTCTTTTGTTCAATTCAATTGATAGAGCGTGCAGTTTTTATTGTGTCCATCGCGAAACCAGGTAAATATACCCTTTATTTCGAAATAAAAATACAAACGTTATCATAATTTTAAAAACTTGTTGATTGCATCTGACAGTGACAGTACAGAACTAACAGCAGTTCTTCACAGCAAAAACAGATGAAAAAAATTCGACTAAGACTGCAATACACCTTCAGTTCACCCCTCCTTCAGTCCATCAGTTTGGTTATAGTCTCTGTCGAACTTTGCTCTGTGGTTCTTTCAACTTTTTTTCAATTAAACTATGACTAGTCAAGGATTTTAGGTGAAGAAAAGTTGACCCGTACCTTAAAGTTTTTATGGTCAAATAAAATTATGCAAGGTTTCCTTCCATTCCTGTTTTGAAACAAATAATGCGTAAAATGTGATCTCACTTCTTTTGCATTTCTTGAAATTCTGCGGGGTGACACTTGTAAGGGAAATAATCCAGAATTATCTCTTTGTCTCCAAGAGCCAGGTAGAACTAGCTCACCGTTATCATATGTATCCACGCTCCTCCTCCTGGAGTATAGATATTCCGAGATTTGCTGGTTCTCAGAAAATTATGCAATAGAATGCATGTCATTGTTACAATAGATGCTTTGTCAACTTCTAGGGCTTTTGGTGTGTTACCGAATGTGTTTTCAACGACGATGCGAGAGCTAGATAGTATTTAGTTAAACATTCTTTCAGGGGTGCCTGTCTCGTGATTTCCAGGGTATGGTCTTAAAATATTTGTAAGAAGAGCAAATGCACCATCACCCAATATAACATATGGATATTCTACATCCGTGTCTGGTAGTGGGCAAAGTGGAAGGAAATTAATACTTTTATCAACAATTTTTGCCATAATTTACTCTGTTTTAAAACACCACCATCAGTAATTCGGCCTTGAGCACCTACATCAGCAAATAAAAAACAGTAATTACTGTCGACTAGACCTAATAGAACAATATAAACTCTTCTTTGTAATTGTCATCACATGTAATCACAGAGGTGTTTTCCGATACGCTTCAGCAAACTCTACAAAAAAATCATGTGTGTGACCGATTTCATATCGGAAACTCCGCCGCAGCAATCTCTCCAACCAAGACAATTTATGGAGAGAACTGATCCGTTTCAAAGTTTAAATGACGAGGAGTTTCGAAACAGGTATCGGTTCTCTAAAACAATGGCAACGGCGATCGTTGTATTGGTCAAGGATGACCTAGAGCCTGATCCAAGAGGACGCGGTGCTTCTGCATCCCTTCAAGTCCTAACCGCAATTAGATGTTGGGGACGTGGAGAGGCGAGTTCATAATACTTACTGTTACCATCATAACTGTTCGAAACATTCTTTGAAACTACCATTGTTTATCGCAGATCAGTATTGTTGTGTACGCGACCCATCGACCATAGAGCAACTCGCGTGCTCAACCATAACCATACTATTATACTTACAGTACTTTATACATGGTTGCGAAATCGCAACTGAAAGTTAGATATTATATTATTATACCGGCCTATTTTTTTAGATGCAGGAAGATGCAGGCGACCACCACGGCTTGTCGCAATCGACAACAAGTCCAGTCTGTGACAGGGTAAGTCGAGCAATAGCCCGTCACTCGGGCCAATTCATAAAGATGCTTACCACCATAGCACCACAAAAGGCAGTAATGTAGGCATTCAAACATCTAAAAAATATGCCAGGAGTAATCGGGTGCATTGATTGCACTCGTATTAAAATAAGAAAATGTGGTGGTGACACTACACAGTATTATATTAATAGGAAAGGATTTTACTCACTGTATGTACAGGTAATACTGAATAAGATCTACAATAATATATTGTGTAATTATGTATTTTAAAGATGAGGATGAAAACGAATACAGAAATTCCTTTTTGTGCGGGTGGTATGCGATGCCAGTATGAAAATCATGGATATCGTTGCCCAGTGGATGAAGCTCGAATCTTTAACGAGTCTTGAAGACTCGGATGGGAGCTGGAGAGTTTAGAGGCGACTATTAGAATATTCTGGCTATAGATTGGAGCCTTATTTGTTTACACATATATTGAGGCCTCAGGACCAGAAGTACGAGTCACATACCTCAGTACCAGAACTGTTGTGGAGCGTTGCTTCGGTGTCTGGAAGTAGCGTTTCCAATGCTTACAAATTGAAATGACAGTTCACATCAAAAATGTCAAACCAACAATTGTGGCTTTAGCCGTGTTACACAATATGGCTCTAATGGATGCCTCATCTTGCCCCATAAGTCCAAGGTCGCCACTAAATCCTGAAGAAGGCGGCCCTAGTGAGAGACTGGTTCTATTTTAAGGCGACGAAAAGATCTGGGTAGACCAGGTCACGTGGTCCACGTGTCAATGACGATGACGAAGAGCACTTCTAATATTGTTGCTCGAGAACTTGGGCTCTCGCAGTGGAAAGTGTGGTTTACAGTTAATACTGCGGGCATATACCCCGCTATATTACACGCCGATACATGCTATCGGCGAAAGAGATTCTTTGAGGAGGTTAGATTACTGCAGGTTCATGCTTAATGCAGATTTAGGAGACCCATAATTTCTCAGAAATATCTTGTAGACAGATAAGTCCAAATTTGATAAAGACGGTATAACTAATTTCCTTAACTCTCATTATTGGACCTCGAAAGCACTAAAAACCCAATAAGAAGCTAGTAGTAGAGGTCGCAAAGAAGCTTCAGTCTGAATGTGTGGATGGGAATAATATGTAATCACTTATTCGGCCTTATTTTGTCCCCGATAATATGTAATTATTCCTCATTACTCGGATTTTCCTTACTTCTCTTTTCGGTTGATTTGATAAAATGGTAGGCTGTGTATTGATAAAATAAATTAGTGAAATATTAGAAAAACATTTTAGTATAGGTTATATGGGCTCTCGATGCTCGGCAGTTTTGTTGCAGATCAGTGTTGTTGTGTACGCGACCACCCATCGACCATAGAGCAACTCGCGTGCTCAATCATAACCATACCATTATACTTACAGTACTTTATATGATAGCAGTAAGATTTGTCGATTTTTAGATGCACGCCATTGCATAAAAAAACATGATAGGAATTGCAAAAATACTTTTGACTATTCCCGCAACTGAATGCTGATGCGTAAGGCAATTGGAATAGTCTTATAAAATGCCTTTTAGAGGATCGTGGATTAGGCTATGTAGAAAACATTGGAAATGCTCGACGTCAAAACCAAAGCTATTAGATGCCAAAGCAAAAAGCGTCATTGTTTGGTGTCTAACAGACCGGCATTCAAATCTTATAATAGAGTGCACAAGCGCACGCGAAATACTACAAGTCTTGAACAATACCGTCTGAGGGAAAGTGTAATATCCAAAATATCACTAATTCACTATGAATAAAACTTATTCAACTGAAACACGACACCGACGCAAGTCTAAACGAATATTTTGGAATATTTGGCAATATAGTTCGCGAACTGGAAGTCGTAGATGAGAAAATAACAGGAACTGATAAAATTTGATATCTTATTTGCCTTAGAAAGGAGTAAACCACATAATCACAGCAATAGAAACTATAAACACAGAAATAAAGTTCGTCTTCCGTCTTTCGGAATTCGTCGAGGCATAACTTTTGGATCGTGATGTGTAAAAGGTCAGGCTACAGGAACGGACCTATAGTAAACATCTGTAAATACAGAATGTTGTACAAAATGCTACCAGCTACAAAACTGTAGAGATTGGATATAGTTCAGTTTTTATCGTATACGTGAATAGAAATGCAGTGCAAGTGTTATATTTCCCCACGGTGTAATATTCTGTATTAATGATGTAAAAAAAACCCTGGTATAAAATGTAAGTACCTGTGTACCACCCGGAGACCGATCCTGATGATTTTCCTACGTATATGGCGCGTGATTTGAGTCGCCTGCCCCCAGATACGTGGGACCACGTCGATGTCACCCGCTTCATGAAAGAAATCATGCAGCTGAAAGCGTAAGTTTCTGATATCTGGTCCAGGATAAGGAGCTAGCGGCATTACGAACAAATGCTATGCCGACAAAATCACCGACGTCATCGCAATCGTCAATATGACACGCGGCGGCGGTCGGTGCAATTATTTCGCCGGTCTGCATTTCTGCGTGCGCGATTGATACCATTTCGCGGGTCGATGACCGCGCTCGTACGATTCCTGTCGCCGAGACCTCGTCATCCCAGCCCGCGACGACAACAGTAGTGCCTTCTGTTCGACCATCTAAGGTCCAGAAGAAGAATTACGCCCAGGCATCTCGCTCTTCTCCAGCTTCAGGTCCTCAAACAACTGCACAGCATAAGAAGATGAAGCCAGCGCCCGCTCTGGTTGTGAGGAAAGTGGACAATGACGGCTTTACTGTCGTAGGCCGAAGTAAACGTAGTCATCGAAACAGCAACCTTAACAAACGGGGCACTGCCATATCAACGGAACTGAGAGCCGACATTCCTGATGTACCTCTCGCGGGTGGACTCGAGTACGTCAGGAGCAGACGTGCATGCGTACGTGCTGAAAAGGCTAGGAGAAACGTCCTCGGTAGTGCAGCTGCAGCGCCTGGAGTCGACTATTCGGAACACGAACTTCAAGTCCTACTTGCTCCGGGTTCCGGCAAAGTACAAGGGCGCAATCATCTCGCCAGACTTCTGGCCTAAGGGGCTGATATTCCAACGCTACTGGGAAGCGACACTGTCAGGAAAATCTCAGCCCAAATTGTGTCAGTTGATTATTTTTATAATATGTATGTTAGTCTGTAAGGTATCTATTATATGGGCCCATGTTTTTTAAGTAACTCCTGTTGCTTGAAATAAACATTTTTTTTAAATATTATATTTGCATTGTCTTGAAGTTTGAAGTATTCTACAACACAAAATTCTCTACAAATTTGGGTAATATCATTATTTATCGTTTTTTGAGATAGAGCGCGTAGAATGTAGAGCGCTCACCCATATATAGCATAATGCAAGGTCAATCCCAAAGACGTACGATTTATACAAGGTATTTATTATACACAAAAAAAAAACAATACAATATTTTACGGTAATTATACTCAATTCATGAAAAATAATAAAGTAACTAACTTTAGCATTTTTTAAATCGGAATTATGTTTACATTACCGCAATTACATTAAAGTAGTAAATAAATTATAAGTATTTTTCAGGTAAGTTCCAAATAATGAAGCGAAACACTTTAAAGTTATTTTAATCATATTTTTATTTAGCAATCATGTAACATACATTTTTAAACGACTTCAAAAAGGAGGAAGTTCTCAATTCGACTGTATGTTTTATGTATGTTACACAATTACTCCGTCAATTATGTACCGATTTTGATGATTCTTGTTGATAAATATGACAATGTATTATGTTAGTATGTTAGTGATTGTAAAAGTGGTGTGAACAATAAATCTCATAATAAAGTAAACTTAAGAGGGATTTTTTGCCAAAATCAGGTAATTTTATGAAAGACTTGGTTTAGAAGAAACAAAGACTCGAGAGACAATAACACCAATGCCATAAAGGCATTGGTGTTATTGTGGTTATAGTGGTTAGTGAGTGTGAGATTAATGATAATTACAAACAATGCAAGTGGCTGGTTGACACTGGTGCAAGTGATCATATGTGCTGTGAAAAGAACTTGTTCGCTTCATATGCGAATATCGCGCAAAAATCAGTGATAGTTGGAAACAGAAATGCAATTAGTGCGTTAGGTTGTGGCCAGGTGGCAGTGCAAGTTTTCAATGGACATGACTGATTGACACAACCATAGACAATGTTTTGTATGAAGACCTTAAAAGTAATTAATAAAGCAGGGAAAATTCTCTACAGAATATGTAAAATCTTCAATCAGATGGCAGACATGATAGCGCGATTATTTGCGACTTACTAAGTACTATTACTATTTATTGATAAAAATTATGAAAACAGGATAGTTGATTTGACTCAGAGTGGACACGTGCAACTTGTTTACACCTTGCTATAAAAGGGGCTGTTGGCGAGCGCTTCGGGGCATTCTGAGTAAAACTTCCACCGAAGAAACAACTGTGAATATAGTGTCCAATATTTCCATGAGTTTTCTTATCCACGATGAATACTCTAACATCAGAAGACAGGGATAATCACGCCCCAGATGACCAACCAGATCCAAGTACTTATTCACCGATTTTGCCGGGTCCTACATTATCATCATGGCGTAATTTGAACTCCAATGTGCAGAACAGTGAAGTCACCCTGCTCCGGCGGCAAGTGGATCTTCTGGTACGATTGGTGTTCCAGAATAATGCACCAAATCACCGTGTAAATCATAAATTAAACGAACAGAATATAATCTCGATGAACATCGACTTACTATAGACGAATGGGGTCAACAAGTTGACTCATTGATTGAAATATGAGAATGCTTAGCAATGACAGCAATGATGAAAGCCCTTTCCTGCCTTCGTAGACGAGCAAAAATATGGGCAGATTGAAATACTCACAAGTGTGCCACCTGGAACGCCATTAACATCATCAAGTTTTTAGGACCAACACCAGATGATCAAGATCAACAAGTGTTTCAGCAGCAGCAGCGCAGTCTTCGCAGCCAGGAACGCAGCAAGTCAACCTAGCCCAAACTACAACTCCAAGCTCATCAAGGATCCGGATTGGTAACACTGATTTTTCTTGTTTAATCGATACGGGTGCCGAATGTTCTTTAATAACAACACGATTAGCAGGTTGAATTCCTGGCAAATTTTCTATCAACGTTATATCTTTGCGCGGCATTACTGGTAAACCAGTAATATCTCATGAACTTATTAATACCGTTGCATCATTAGACTCGGTTTCATTGAAATTAATCTTTATTTGGTAGACCAAATACCTTATGACGTTATACTTGCCAGAGATTATTTACAAATTCCGGGTATCAATATGTCAATTACTAAGACCGGCGTTTCCACAGAAAGGGTGTTTAATGTTTACATGGAAACGGTGTTTAATGTTTCCATGATCGAAACTACTGTTTCTTTTAATTCTGTTGATACTGACCTTACGGACTTGAATGAATTAACCAAAACTATCAAAAAAAATATAACCATATTTTTGGTATGACTTCTCCTAAACGGGTTCAAACGAGGAAAGTCTCCATTCGCCTAAAAGAAACAAATAAAATTGTTCAAATACGACCTTACAGACTTTCTCCTATTGAAAGAGAAAAAGTAAAAAGTATAGTTCAAGACTTCAAAGCTAAAAACATAATCCAAGAAAGTTGCTCCCCATTTGCAAGCCCTATTCTTCTTGTCAAAAAGAAAAACGGCGGTGATCGCCTTTGTGTCAACTTTCGAGAGCTTAATATGAATACAGTTCGCGACCACTAACTACTTCCTCTTATTCAGGACCAAATAGATAGACTTGCAAATGCTAAATATTTTGTAACACTTGATATGGAATCCAGATTTCATCAAATTCCCATAGAAAAATTCTCTACTGAAAAAAAAAAAATAAGCAACCGGTCATTCTCTACTAGAACTGTTAATAGGCAAACAATGTTCTCCTCCTTCCATTGAACAAATGATTCTTGTAGAAAATCTAATAGATAAAGAGGAACTTCGTAAAGAGGATTCAGTCAGAATAGCCGAACAAGCATCTAAAAGCAAAGTACGGTTTGATGCAAAATGTGCACCGATAACTCCCTTTAAACTCAATGACTTTGTTCTTTGCAAAGATACCCAGTGGTCTAGTAACAAATTAGGTCCAAAGTTTTTAGGTCCCTATCAAATCACCAAAATATTAGACCACAATCGATACGAAGCTAAAAGCCTTTAAAAACAAACAAAACAAACGAATAGTTGTAGCTCACGAACATGTGAGATCCATCCCCACGCCAAACCTATATCTTGTGATGAGAGTACTGACCGTGATAGCGATGAAAATAATAATTGATGGTCGCTTGTTGAAGTACCATGAGTCCAACAACCGGACCTTATGATATAATAACGCCACTTGTCTTACGGGCTGTATAAAACCAGCTTAGTCTGATAACTGGGCTATCCGTGTTTTCAATGCCACTTGTCTTACGGGCTGTATAAAACCAGCTTAGTCTGACAACTGGGCAATCTTTGTGCTCAACGCCACTTGTCTCACGGGCTGTATAAAACCAGCTTAGTCTGACAACTGGGCAATCTTTGTGATCAACGCCACTTGTCTCACGGGCTGTATAAAACCAGCTTAGTCTGACAACTGGGCAATCTTTGTGATCAACGCCACTTGTCTCACGGGCTGTATAAAACCAGCTTAGTCTGACAACTGGGCAATCTTTGTGATCAACGCCACTTGTCTCACGGGCTGTATAAAACCAGCTTAGTCTGACAATTGGGCTCAAGTGAAATTTATTTATTTTCAGACGATCAAAATAATTATTTATTTATTTATTTATTTATTTATTTAATGATAGGCGAGCAGCATTATGCTGATGTGCCTATATCAAACAGTGTTGAATTTCAGTATTTGTCTGTTAAGTCTATCTTCTCCTTTTTTATCCATTTATCCAGACTGTTCTTAAATGCGTTTAAGGATTTGGATGAAATTATATCCTCAGGCAACCTGTTCCAATTATAAACGACTCTATTGCCGAGGATGTGATGTGCAGTGTTGGTCTGTGATGGAGCTGGCTGCAGAAGAATTTTATGCCGTCTACTTTCTCTAGTGTAGTCTTTAAGTGAGTAGATGCTATGAATGTCAGGAAGATTGTAGAACCCGTTCAGGATTTTAAAAGTCTCAATTAAGTCACCACGCAGCCGTCTTTCTTCCAGAGTCGTGAGCCGCAGAGCCTTTAATCTGTCTTCATAAGATTTGCGACGAAGAGCAAATGGTATTTTGGTGGCTTTCCTTTGGACGCTTTCGAGCAGATCAATATCTTTCCTGAAATATGGACTCCAAACTTGGAAGCCATACTCTAACAGAGGCCTTATATAAGTTTTGTATATTTTCAGAAAGACATCGACTGTCATGGTCTGAAAAGAATTGCGTATGACGTAGATAAAGGAGTTAGCCTTTTTAGCAATTGTAGTAATGTGTTCTTCCCATTTTAAGTCTGAGGCAATGATTACACCCAGATCTCTTTGCTTGTTGACAGAGGCTATGACGGCGCCATTTAGATTGTATGTAGCCTGTGGGTTAGCCTTACCCAGGCGTAACACAAAACACTTTGCCAAATTCAGCTCAATGATCCAATCTCTCGACCAGTTCTGTATTCGGTCCAGATCATCTTGGAGCTGTCCTGATTTCACAAGTGGGTTAGCAAAGAACTTCCCATCGTCAGCAAAGAAAGCAGTTTGACATTCAATAAGTTCAATAAGTTTTAAAATGAAATCAGCTGCTCAGAGCGCGAGCAGTTTATCAGAATGGCCGTGATAGCGCGATTATTTGCGACTTACTAAGTACTATTACTATTTATTGATAAAAATTATGAAAACAGGATAGTTGATTTGACTCAGAGTGGACACGTGCAACTTGTTTACACCTTGCTATAAAAGGGGCTGTTGGCGAGCGCTTCGGGGCATTCTGAGTAAAACTTCCACCGAAGAAACAACTGTGAATATAGTGTCCAATATTTCCATGAGTTTTCTTATACACGATGAATACTCTAACAGACATGTTAACTAAACCACTGAGTAAAGACTTGCTACTTAAATTCACAAACATGTGTGGATTAAATAAATTATACTAAGACTTGCTGTGTTAGAACTAAGTGTAAGTGTAGGTGAAGGTTAAAATATAGTTATGGGTTGATTTTAATAATTAAATAAGTAGGTAGTTAGGTATATTACATTGAGGAGGGGTGTTGATAAATATGGCAATGTATTATTCTGTATATTTTCTAATGGCTACAGCTAAGTAAAGATTTCCTATTCGATGAATTCTGTAATGGCGACTGCAATTAGTGATGAAAATAAAACAAATACTTACGTAAATTACCGGCTTTTATTCAATATATCTGAACAATTACTTTTTTGTTTAGTAGGCGTTACTTCAGAGATATTACCGAATTCGATTCAACTTTTTTGAAAAATCTTCAAAAACAAAAAATATACACATAGATGACGTTATGATTGTTGCTCGCCCCCATCTGCGGGCGCTTCAGGAACAATTTCAGAAATGTCGATTACATTTTCAAAATGGGGTCTTATATCTCTATATAGTATATTGTTTGACATTAAACACCTATTCAACCTATTCAAATAGGTTTAAATAATTGACATGTAAATTGACAATTTATCAATAAATGACTTATGACTTATCGACTATAGACTATAGACTTAACCAAGTTACGAGTTTTATACAATTTGTTCATATCCACAAAAAACTTTTGGGAGCGTTGCGTATACAAAACAAACATACTACCCAAAGAACATGCGACACCTAAACTATAGATACCTATATTATGTAGAAACAAACTAAAAAGTAGAAAATAATATTTTAATTACTTCAAAGCAAAGAACATTGAAGGACAATTGACGAAATTATTGATACTTATACACCTTAACTGAAAGAACAGAAACCTCTCACTTTACAGGAATTGAAGGCTTTCCTTGGAATAATAATACATATGGGGATTCATAAATTGCCTACTATCGAGGACTATTGGTCCAGCGATCCATTGTTGCACCTTGTAGAGATAGCTGAAACAATGACTTTACAGAGATTTCAACAGCTACTGAAGTTTTTGCATGTAAATGACAATTCGAAAATGCCGAGCCGGGATGACGTGAATTACGATAAATTGTATAAAGTGCGACCACTTATACAACAGTTGAATATCCTTTGTCAGGCCAATGCAGTAACAACGAATTCCCAAGCCATAGACGAATGTATGATAAAATTTAAAGGAAGATAAAGCCTCAAACAATACATGCCTATGAAGCCGATCAAAAGGGGCTATAAGGTGTGGTGCAGAGCTGATAGTGAAACCGGATACTTATATCAATTCCAGGTTTATACCGGAAAGAGTGATGCTACAGAGATAGGACTGGGAGGCACAGTTGTAAAATCTTTATGCGAACCACTTATTACAACAGGTTACTCTGGACATATAGCATTCGACAACTTTTTTTCCAGTGTTGATCTAATGCAAGACTTGTACAACCAAGGAATCTACAGCACGGCAACAATAAGAAACGATCGTGTTGACTTACCCCTGTTAGTCAAAAAGCCTAAACAGACTGGCAACAAACAAGAAGATGAGAGAATATCACAGGCAGCAAAAAAAGCGAGTGGCAGAGTGAAAAAACTGAGAAGAGGAAAGTGGAAGTGGCGAGTAAAACGAAATGTTGGGTTTGCAGTATGGAAGGATACAAAACAAGTCAGCGTCGTGAGCACCGCCTTCCACCCGAGAGAGAGAAAGACTTGCACAAGGACTCAAAAAGATGCTACTAAAAAAGCTATCAAATGTCCGTTACTAATTCCTGAATATACAAAGCGTATGGGAGGGGTAGATCGTTTCGATCAAAAAAGGTCCCAATATGCTGTGGGCAGAAGAAGTAGGAAATGGTGGAAGAGGATCTTTTACTTTTTGGTGGATGTTGCTATCACCAACGCATATTTGATGTACAAAACTAACAGTCGAGTCCACAATATTATGTCCCAAAAAGAATTCCGAATCTGTCTTTCTAGGGAGCTGCTGGATAATATGACATTTAGGAAAAGACCATTCAAATCCATGCCAAATTTTGTAACAAAGAAAAAAAAAGTTCAGGAGAGTAATGCATCACAAAAAATGGTATTCGGAGTGCCAGAGGAAATCCGATATCAGAGACTGGGTGACCACTGGCCTACTGAAGAAAGCACTTATAAAAGGTGTCGCTACTGTAGTACCAAAGAAAGAAACGAGATCGAAGATAGAATGCAGTAGGTGTAAAGTGGCACTATGCATATTTCCTTGCTTCAAGCAATTTCATGAAACACAAGCCTTAGCATTCTAAGGCTTGGCTTGTAAGGCCCCTAGACAAGTGGTGGCAAAAATATTGCCACCACGTTTTTTTTAAAATGATAATTCATGTAATTTTTTTTTTCTTGAATAAATGTTCTAAAAATACCTACAATGATTCCAAAAAATGAGTTATTATTTATTTGCCATTGAAAATTGCTTCTACCGGTTAAAGGGTTAAAAAACATATTTGTTTATCTTGTTCGCTTTCCGCAACTTTTTTTTAAGGCCTTTAGGTCTCCTAGACGTCAAGCATCTTATGTCAGAACACTTCTACGTCTGTGGTATTGCATTCATTCACGTTAGAGTTGAGTTGGAGTTGGAGTAAATTACTACTGATTTATTTATTAGAATAAAAAATCTACTTAATTGAGAATTTAAATAAATAAAAAGTTTGATTAATACAATTATTTTTAAATTAAATACCCTCACTTTTAAATTAAAATAACTTACCTTTATATATTCTCGAAGAACTTCTGCAATAGCTATGCATACAGTAGGTACAAATAGTGCAATACAACTATCAGAAATTCTAAACATATACATTAAACTTTTGTATGAATCTCCAGTTGCCAGAAATCGAAGGGTTAAAGCAAGTTTTGTTGATGCAGAAATTGGTTCTCATGTTGGTCGTCTGTTTCGTAATTAATGGGCTAACTTTATACAAAAGTAATTCAAAGCCTGTTCGTGACATTCTAGTAAAGTTTTTGAATAATATATCATCTAATTCTTTACACAATGAAAATTGTGGCCTCTTTGCCAAAAACGATCGCACCCAGATACGCCTATTCTTTTTCTTTCTTTGTTGTTTTTGATTAATAATAAAAAAGCGCTACAAGCCGCCGCAGCAAGAACAATGTCGTCCATAGCGAGCGAATACTGAAATGCTCGTGTAGAACAGTATTGCCTAGTTGATGAAATTGCGCCATATCGCTCAATATTGTATTGCGCAGTATTGATGCTTGTTGCCGTTGCCGTAAATTGCTTGATGTAGTCGTGACGTTATATTTGACGAGTATTGACTGGAATTGAGCAATTTTAGTTGCCCGTGTAAGCGCACCTTTACAATTTATAATCAGGTATTTTTGGAGTCGGTGCCAGCCAAGCAAGGACAGTTTAATCCTGCTTTTCTGAAATCGTCGCGGGTTCAACCCAGGCCCGTACCAAAGAGATGCAGAAGTCCGGAGAAGAAATTCAATAGCATATGTGAATCTGTAGGGACACCATAAACATGTTTTTGTATGCGTGAACGCTTCAAGTGGATGCAGATTGGGTGCGAGACCGATGTATGGTAGAATGCTTAGTTTTGGGATTAGTAAGTAATATTGCGTCTTCCGAACCATTCACATGGTGTTGTGCTAGAGATCAGAGTTATAATTTTAATAAATAGTTTGTGTTAATTTTGATTGTACGTGTAGAAATAGAGTTTTAACGGAATTAAATAGTTGTGTCAGAACTCAGTCACTTTACTACAGTGTTGAGTCTCCCGGTACCTCCTCACACTGTACTGGTTGGAAACAACCATTTGAACACGCAGGCTGGAGTCAAAGCGCACCTACACACACACTGTGACATTTGTAGTGAGACATAGTAACACGTAACCTCACAAATCCACCAACTCGTAACTGGGCCAGCACGGTGGATATGGCCCAATCGATCTTCGAAGGTAAGCGTAAAGCCAGCAGTGGACTTATTAAAAAGTCTGATTATTATGCTACAATTCTAACATCAGGTGTGATGGCGGTTAAATGCAAACCCATTATTACCTTATTCTTAAAATATTTTCTTTACTTTTAGGTGTGAAGGATATGAGAGGTGGTGGATCTTCTACACGGACTTAAAAAAGGATTTGGATTGTAGCCCTAGTAGCAAAAATAAGAACTTACATTGACTAATAACAGTGCAGCTATCATCAGACATTCACAGTATATTGGAAAGCAACATGACTTAAGATCATCTACATTCTACAGTAATTACAAAATGGTTACAGAAGACTGAAGTTTACTTTTTGTGTATTTTGATTAAAATTACTTTGTAGTGGTATACGAATGTAAGTTAGTAATAAACCATCTTTTTACAATGTGCACACGTATTATTATTACGCCGCTCCCGGATCCCTCCACCTCGTTTGGCGACCCTACCACGTGGACCTGTCAGCGATTAAAAAATAACGTTGCGCGAGGTGTCAACGTATTAGATCTGATCGCTGACACACATCATGTGTCGGTCTACGGTAGAAAAGGAAGAGGTTTTTACCAAAACGCAGCGGGGGACAACACGGCGATACTAAAAGATTTCGGTAACAGAATGTACCAACAAAGTGTTAAAATGTAAGTGATCCTTGCAATGTTAGCCATCGTCATAGCTTATTCCATTTTGAAGATATACAGCAACTGGATCCAAGATGCATAGGTATGCAAACCATCGACCGTATCCGTTCCTCAATGCGTCGCCCCAGCCGCGTCACCATTGGCCAACTAGCAGACCAGGCCTAAGAATATCCAGTGCTGAGCCATGGGAATCAGCAGGCTAATCATGTAACTGTTCGGGATCGCCATTCGGATACGAGTTGTCAAAAATTATCACTTGTCACTGTCCCGCCAAAACTCATTTGACCCTGCAGGGCAGTACGAAACGCCAAAAGACAGACAGATTTGTTTAACTTAATTAAGGAAATCAATGCATTCGTTCGATAACGATAGCGTGAGAAATCCCTCCGTGATACCGTGAAGCTGTGACAGTGACAAGTGTCGAGCCGTTAAAAGTCATATGAACATATGACTCTTGCTGCGAAAATTATAACACTCTTTCCAGAAAAAAGCATTGGCACATACTTTACGAAGCCAATCACCAAAAATCACTCACCAAACGGAAGTTCGACCATAGCACGCGGAAAATTAGTAGATAAAGTCCGCAATCTACTTTGCTAATATTTTATAAATATGGCGATAGGAAAAGACGATCCTATCAAAACACTGAAAATATGCCCCCGCTAAAAAAAGGAAAATATGAAGACGTACTAAGTATGTGATCTTCACTATTATTATAAATACTAATATGTAACAAAATGGCAAGTTGTCGTACAGTGTGGCGGTCTAAGGGGGAGGGCCTTCGTTCAGCAGTGGACGTCTCCGGGCTGATGATCATGACATGCCTCATCATGTAGTCAGTGTTCTAAGTAGGTTTCAGTACTTACAAGTGTCATCTCTAGGGGATATGTCGGTGCCCAAATAAAATACACAATTCAACGAAAATTGGTATATTGAAATTGTAAAATATTACAAGGACTGTTGTCTCTGAGGTAATGTCGCAAGTGAAAATTACAATCATAAATGCAAAAACGACCTTTAGCTTCAGTAGTCGCAAATAGGCTCGACGCGACGTTGCTATTCACTTTCTGTAAGGAAAACTGTTACGCCGCAGCAGTAAGTACTGCATGGTAACACCTGTAACCTAACATGTCGTGTTTTGACCTGTTTATTATACGACACACGCAGCCAACACCTCAAATGAATTAGTTCTACCATATAATCTTCCTAACTAGTGTCATAACTGAAAACTTCATAAACAAAACGTCATCTTTTTACAAAACTAAAGGAAAACAAGATTTTCATTTAAATACCTATGAAATTTTGTCGGACTTCGGCGGAAATGCCCCAAGAACTTAGTAGTTCGACGAGTGGCACGTCCATAGTGTAGTTTTTACAAATGTAAAAACTACTCTATGGACTACATATGAATCAAATAGGTAGGTACCTAGTTGATTTAAATGATGAAGAAGAAGATTTTGAATGATTGGAAGTTTGACTTTTCGTGTTAATAAGAGCACAGCCGCGAAACTAAAGTACACCCAACCCAATACACTTTTATTTCGTTGTATCCATCTTTACAAATGTAAACGAGTAACTGCCAACCAACTGCCGTCACTCTGACGCGGGAGAGAATCAAGAGAGTCTTTATCTTTTTTATTCTATTTACTTTGTCATTATCTTTTCCTTTTCGAGCTAAGTCTTTTCGTAAAATATGCTGTTGATAATTTTCTTCAGAATTATTTCCAACTTTATAAGAGCAACACAGTAACCATCATTTTCTCGCATATATTCTAGCAGCATCAGGTAGTCCACCTTTGGAAGGTTTTGGCTGTCCGCTATAGAGAAACCACCTTTCACCTTCATTCTTCCTGTACCTGTATATTTAACCTTTGTGTGCCACGGCACAAACGGCACATTTGTGCCCAGCGCGCCAAAGCACAATTAAAAAAAAAATACCTACGAAAAATTAGTGCTGCCAAGAGTCAATAAATTAATAACACACCGCCTTGATTTTGTTGGATTTTAAGTAATAAATTAACTTTTTAAATAATCTGCGATATTTTATTCCCCTTTCGTGCTATCTCTCACTATTCATTTTTTTACAATTACATAAATAAATAAAATTATTAAAAATAAAATTGTTGTAACGAACAGCACGACTTTCCATCGTGATGACGTCACTGTCACGACTAGACGACTGTGGCGCAGCTGGCCTAGCGTTTTGCAGCTTTCTTAGAGATGTAACCGTGTCGCACGCTGTGCGTCGATTTCGGAATCGATGTAGACAAGTATTTAAATTATGCCGACGCTGCCAGATGATTTTGAGAACTAATACCGATTTTTTAAATTAAATAAAACTTTGTTTTTGTGTATTTGCACTTGTTTAATTACAATCACAAATGTTACATAACTGTATGAACTAGGTGATCAATCAGTCTTAAAATATTATAAAACTAAGTCATGAAAACTAAAAATCTACAAGTTAAAGTCTAAAAGTAAAAAAAATTAACAAGTGTACATAATTATTGGCAATGGGTAATCAGTCTTAAAATATTATAAAACTTGGTAACGAAAACAAAACATCAGTACTTTTTATAAAAAATTACAATGGTACATAATTATTGGCAATGGGTAATCAGTCTTAAAATATTATAAAACTTGGTAACGAAAATTAAAAATCAGTACTTATTATAGAAATAAACAATTGTACATAATTGTATGCACTAAGTGATCAGTCTTCAATTATTATAAATCCTTGTCGGTCAATCAGTTCCGCGAGCACACTCAGTTCGCATAAATAAAGCATTAAAAACATGCTTTATCTGGTATTCCCAAATAATTAAAATAAAAATCGAGTTCGAAAACTTAAACCCGACTACTAAAATTATGCTGTAAAAAGGATGAAACAAGGATAGTCGTGGACGAGCGCCACTTTATTTATTTTGTTGGGGTAGGAGACATTCGACCACGGCTATCCTTGGTTCATACTTTTTGGAGCGTAATTTTCAGTAGTCGTGTTGAAGTGTTTGAACTTATTTTTTTTTTATGAATGATACTGTTCAAAACATGGTGCCGCACACAAAAAGACGTTGCAAATTTTGCATAATTCGCACCTTCAGAATGATATAGACTTAACTCAAAAATCTATGAAATCGAGTTACGGTCATAGAGGGTCACTAAAAGGTACGCACTTTTAGCTGAATGATAAAGAAGCGACGTTTTTATGGTAGAATAAAGATTAAGATACTTCGGTCTCTTTCGCACTCCCTCCCTTTACCCGCGCCGCTCGGATCGGTAGCGACACGATTAGTGATGCATCGAAAGTGAAGTGAACGAGTCGTCGCAAGTTTATTAGTGAACTGACCTAAAACGTAATAAGCCGCTTGTGTACTGAATAAACGGGTAAGTAAACTTCTGAATCTTCAGTTTAAGAGAGACTCTTTTTGATATTAGGTCTTTTTATTACTAATTTTGGCTTTTACTTCCGGGACTTATTGGTAATTGGGTCCCTTTAATACTTAGAACTGAGATTAGTGATAAGTACTAAACAGAATTGAGTCTCTTATGAAATAAAACTAAGGACTTCAATACATTATTTACATAGATATGTGTCAGTACTATACTAATTTGCCGTCAAATAAATGAGTTATATTATAAAACTAGCTTTTGCCCGCGGCTTTGCCCGCGTAGTAATGTTGAATACTGGAATTCGGTTAACACATATAATGCCGTAGTAACATAATGACCTAACTGTATTTTTTTTTTGTTTCAAAATTTGTTTACAGGGGTGATACGAAGTCATATTACAATGTTTATTAATATTTATATATATATTCTAGTAAAATAAATAAATAAATATCGGCGTCAACCACATATGGCTGACGCGGCGCTACAGTAATAAAATTTCCATTGGGGCCGCGTCAACCACATTGTCAGCCATCTAAATTCAAATTCAAAAGCGCGCGAAAACTCGTTTTTGCTTGTTCCCGCCGCCGGCGCCATTTTGGTTTTATAGCGTCACTGGTGGCGTGACGTGCTCGTGCGCGCGTCAGTTGTTGCTCCGAAGTCACCGTGTATCGAAGTACAGTGCATTATATGATTATTCAATGGTTGTAATTTTATGTTTTGTTACTGATTAGGCAGTTATTTCAACGTGAAAATGGACGACGACTTAGATTACGAACTGTCACAACTAGATTTATCAGTGTTTGATCAAGAATTGAACTCTTTATCGAATAGTGATGCTCCACCTATACTCGACATTGATATCGATGATACTGAATCAATACCACGTACCAAAAACAATCGTCGATTGCAGATATTATCCGACAGCGAAGACGAATCGATTCCGATTCAGGATTCAGGATCTACACATGTATGGTTTGATCCATTGGGTAAGCAAACAAGTATTATTCCATATACTGAATGTCCAGGGATAAAGCCATTTCCGTTGCGATCTAGCATGATTTCGGCTAAGCCAGAAGATTTTTATTCATTGCTTGTACCTAATGAAATATTTGAGTACATAGCTGAAGAAACAAATCGTTTTGCTTCACAAATCTTGAACAAGAGTGCAACACAGTCATACAGAATGCAAAAATGGGTGCCTACAGATTGCCATGAAATAAAGCGTTTCTTTGGCGTTTTGATTTGGATGGGGTTAGTAAAACTACCTCAACTGGCTATGTATTGGAGCACTCATAAGTGTTTTGAGCAACCATTTGTTAAGTCCATTATAAGCCGAAATCGCTTTGAGGTCATTTTGAGAATGTTGCATTTTGCTAACAATGAAATGAATGACGATAAAAAAGACCGATTGTTCAAAGTTAGACATTTGTTAGATATGCTGAATGATAAATTTAAATTTCATTACACACCAAATGAAGAAGTGTGTGTCGACGAAAGCTTAATCCCATTTCGTGGACGCGTTATATTTAGACAGTACAATAAAAATAAGCGACACAAATATGGAATAAAACTTTTCGAACTGTGCTCAAACCCAGGATACACTGTAAAAGTGCAAGTTTATGCCGGCAAAAACTACGATAACGTAAACACTACACCAACTAATGTCGTCCTCGCTTTGTGTGACGATTATCTAAACAAAGGATATACGGTTTGCACCGACAACTGGTATACCAGCTTGGATCTAGCACGGAAGCTGCTAGCAGGACAAACACATCTCATAGGCACACTCAGAAAAAATAGGCGAGGTCTACCTCAAACAGTCGTTCAAGCCAAGCTGAAAGCAGACGAATTCTCAGCTCAAGAAAATGGCGAAGGAATAACAGTTATGAAATGGAAAGACAAACGAGATGTGTTGCTTCTGTCTACCAAGCACTCCGTAGGCTTCAGAAGGATCAGTAAAAGAGGAAAAGAAAAAATAAAGCCGAAAATTGTGGTTGATTATAACCATGCAAAATCAGCGGTTGATCTATCAGATCAAATGTCATCGTACACGACCCCTCTTCGCAAGACAATTAAATGGCCCAAGAGATTGGCGATGGAGCTATTATTGAATACAGCTGTTGTGAATTCGTATATATTGTATAAATTAACAACTAAAAAAAAGATCACAGTTGTTCAGTTCAGAACTGCATTGGTAGAATACTTAGTGCACACAGGAGTCTCAGAAATTGGTGCCCCGCTAGGCCTAGACGATTAAAGCATGAATTAAAGAAGAAGCAAGGGCTGGCTTCTGCCTGTCGTAAATATTGTTTCAGATGTTACAAAGAAAATTGTACCCAATTTGGAAGAATGCATGCGAGAAACAAGACTAAAAGAGTAGTAACATACTGCGAAGATTGTCCAAATGAGCCGCATTATTGTATCAACTGTTTCAATTTAGACCATAGATATGTTTAAGCGCAGACCTATTTGGACATGATGATCAAAGTAGATTTGATTTGCAAAGTCACTAATAAATACCAACTCGAATATGATTAAAAACAATTAAAATATTTTATATGGTCGTTTTATTATGTAAAAAACCTTTTTTCTTTCTCATCACTATTTCGTTCTTGACATTCCCACTTCAAAGCTTAATATTTTTCAAAATGTTAGTAAAAGTTGCGGTGCCATCAGTTAAGTTACAAATTATCAGGCCTTGTCAGCCATATGACATACAATTTTATTCGAAAAACGTGGACGACGACGCCTAAATCTCACTTTGAAAACCAGCCTGTGCTGTCAGCCACATATGGCTGACAAGGCTCAGTTGGTTAGAAAAATGTCAGCCATATGTGGCTGACGAGGCATTATATGTGTTAAATCGGGGCCCAACTCAATTGAATCACTAAAATACGTATATTATTGCATTTTTTCCAAGCCGCTTGCAAGTCTTTAAGTTTTCTTGAGGATGACCAAATTTGGCATGTCGCGTTTGCAATACTTACTTCAAAACAAAGCCGTCTTGTTGAATTTTAAACAGACAGACAGATGGACATGACAAACTTATAAGAATTCCTCGTAGTACTACGGAACCCTAAAAATGTCTGCTAATGACGCTATAGTTACCGGGGCCTTTGACCCGAAAGATTACAATATTTCTTTGTAGACAACGTTTTTGATTTTTTTTGTTGGAAGGTGCTAAAATAGCCAGGCTTTCAGGAGAGCTAACACGCGAGCAAGCCACATAGAACTGACCATGCGAAAAACAGTCCTGCCTTAAATCAATACCAGCGTATTTTAAAGTTTGAACCCTGAGCCTTATTGATGGTCATGGCAAAACAAACTTTTAGAGGAAATTCAAGCCTTTTGGAGTCATAAGGTAAGTCACTGGGAATCATGGGAATACGCGGCACAAACACTGTTTCGCCATGGGCACACCCAGTCATAATGATGGCCTCAACCAGATTACGATGCAGCATTTTTACTTGTAACCTGGTTCCATTACACAATTTGGGTGGTCTTGAATTCCGAAGGAGCATGAAGGGTGTACCTTTCTTCAGGATAAGCCTCTGAATTGGTAGCCCCGCTGGTCTTAATGAATTTAAAAACTCAACTGGATAGTTTACAGCATCATCATTATTGCATACCGTATCAACAGAGTCAATGAAATGAAATAAGCTTAAGCAGAAAAAGTATGATAACAAAGAACGTAAAAAGATTACCAAAATATCGCAAGAATTACGAAACTTCGATAAAATACAGTGCTGCACTGATCGCTTAGGTAGACTCGGTGTGGGTTGGAGTGGGGCGCGCTCGAGGTACAGCGCGTCATACTCGGGTTTTAACGTATCTGAGCCGACGCGGGATGGACATTTCGAAAGCGCTGTGCTTGGTGCGTGCACCGGATCAAGTACATGTGTTTAAAATATTTATCTTCTTACGCATAAACACTCGATTAGCTAATCTATAAATATAACATTTTTTTTCAAATGATAAACTGACCCGTGGCCTTCCAGTTTTGAAATTGTTTGAAAATTCTGAAACATGTTTATGTTTATTTTATCTTATCTCTTAAGTCAAAAAACTTAACAGCCTTAAATGAATGGTTTCGGCAAAATGGTATTTTAATGATACATTGAACCCCTTGCGAATTTTTCAAAATCGTTGCTGAGTGTGCGTTTCTCTGCATCAGCCCTTAACACTGGTATATCGGCCTACCCTGATTGGGCCATATTCACTACGCTGGCCCAGTGCAGGTTGGCGGATTCACATACACTATCGTATTTCTTCTCCTGAAATATGAAGGTTTCCTCATGATGTTTTCCTTCACCGAAAAGCAAGTGGTATTATCCATGCGTAAGTTTCAAAGAACTAATTGGAACGGGCTCGCCCGGGTTCGAACCCGCGACCCCAAGAATGTGAGTCGAGCTTGATCTCACTGAAGCTACCACAGCTTGAGCTGAGTGTAAGTTTACACCACTCAAAATGTAGTTTAGGCATTTAAAAGTAAGTTAATTTAATATTAAAAATTAATTTAGCAGCTTAGGCTGTACAGTATCTATAATAATTATGTCCGTCAAACAGTCGTCTGCGTGGACCTACAAAAAAATAGCCTATGTCCGTTTCCGAACCTTATGCTATAACTACCTATCCAAAAATGCAGCTCCATCTGTTCAACCGACCAATAAATACGCCCATCCCCGTCCCCATTCCCAGCCTCATCCCTATAAGCGCCCCCTTCCCCATCCCCATCCCGATACCAAATGTCATTTTAATATGAACACGCCCATCCCCGTCCACATCCCCATTCCCTCTCTCATCCCCATCCCGAACCCCATCCCATCCCCACCCCCATCCCGATTTCAACTTTCATCTTAATATGGACACGGCCATCCCCGTTCCCAGCCTCATCCACATCCGCATCCCATCCCCACCTGTCCCCACCAAATCCCCACACATCCCTACCCCATCCCCATCCCATCCCCATCCCCACCCCATCCCCATCCCGATACCAATTGTAATCTTAATATTAACATGCCGATCTCCGTCCCGTCTCCGTTCCCAGTATCATCCCCACCCCCACCCCCATCCCCACATCTATCCCCATCCCTATACCAAATTTCATTTTAATATGTACAGCCGTTACAAAGTTAAGGAGAAACAAACGTACTATCACTAAAACTTAATTTTTTTTTTATACTAACGGGAGCTGATTTTTAAAAAACTGTGACACCCGTATCTTCTTATTTTTATAGTAGAATATGTATACCAAGTTTTGTATCAATCGAACCAGAGAATAAAAAGTTTCATACAAACTTTAACACCCCATTTAACCCCCTTCGGGGTTGATTTTCGAAAAATCCTTTCTTAGTGGGTGTTTACACCTCTCCAAAAACATACCCTCCAAATTGCAAGTCTCTACGTTTAGCGGTTTGGGCTGTACGTTGTCTATATGTCAGTCAGTCAGTCAGGACATAGCCTTTTATAGTTATAGATTAAAGATTAATATAAACACGCCCATCCCCGTCCACATCCCCGTTCCCTCCCTCATCCCCATCCCGAACCCCATCCCATCCCCACCCCCATCCCGATTTCAACTTTCATCTTAATATGGACACGCCCATCCCCGTTCCCAGCCTCATCCACATCCCATCCCCACCTGACCCCACCAAATCCCCACCCCATCCCCACCCATCCCCACCCCCATCCCGATACCAATTGTAATCTTAATATTAACATGCCTATCTCCGTCCCGTCTCCGTTCCCAGTATCATCGCCACCCCCACCCCCACCCCCATCCCCACATCTATCCCCATCTCTATACCAAATTTCATTTTAATATGTACAGCCGTTACAAAGTTAAGGAGAAACAAACGTACTATCACTAAAACTTAGTTTTTTTTTTATACTAACGGGAGCTGATTTTGAAAAAACTGTGACACCCGTATCTTCTTATTTTTATAGTAGAATACGTATACCAAGTTTTGTATCAATCGAACCAGAGAATAAAAAGTTTCATACAAACTTTAACACCCCATTTAACCCCCTTCGGGGTTGATTTTCGAAAAATCCTTTCTTAGTGGGCGTTTACACCTCTCCAAAAACATACCCTCCAAATTGCAAGTCTCTACGTTTAGCGGTTTGGGCTGTACGTTGTCTATATGTCAGTCAGTCAGTCAGTCAGTCAGGACAAAGCCTTTTATAGTTATAGATGAGTCCTTGTAGTTATATAACATGGGTGTTTTTGTTTGCCTTAATAAGATTTAGGACTCTGTATTTCTTAGATACACCGAATACCGAACTATAATAGTACCCCTGTTTGTTTCAGATAAGAATAAAAATGAAGAGAAGAGCAGACTTAATATTTGAGCAATTACAAATAAATGAGCGAAGAGAAGTAATATATATTACACTAAATTGCATTTAGTAGTTTTTTGAACAGTTATCGTAATTATATTGGACATTTTCAGGTAGAAGTGATACCTAACAATAACAAAAATGAAAGTTGGCCCTCGGACCAAATGGAAATGCAGAAATCTAGTGACGTGGTTTGTATGAATTTGATCATTTTAAATACCTGTTCCTTGTTTCTATTTATTAGACAGCGATTTTATGAAAACGTATCACAGTAAGTAGGTACTTAGATATGAGATGTACCTATATTTTTTGTACTTTTTCGTTACAGAATGAAATTAATAAAGAGAACATTCATCACTCTATAGAGCATAGAAAAAGAAAGTTGACTCAGGTAACTAAATGTTAATATATTTTACCTAATTATTTCTATGCGATTGGATTTTTCCCCACAATTTTCTTTAGTTTTATATCTACCTAGCTTTAAGAAGGATAACAGTGGTTGTGGTATTTACAGAATGAGTATGAAAGCGATACCTCTCGGCTATCCAGTCCATCAATAATAGAAGGCACACCAGAAAAAAGTGTGCTGATTCCAAATTATGCACACGAACTATGCGATGGCAAAAAGAACATAACTAGGGTTGGTCTTAAAATATTGTTTTTTACGTAAATAATTTATACCGTAATATAAATTGCATATTCACTTATTTAATAATCTATTCTTTAACTTAATAGAAGCTACACATACAATCAAGTTATAGTAAATAAATTAATGTTTTTTTTAATATCCATACTAATATTATAAATGCGAAAGTACTCTGTCTGTCTGTCTGTGTGTCTTTTACGCCAAAACTATTACCGATTTAAATGAAATTTGGTACACAGGTAGTCTAGAGCCTGAGAAAGGACATAGGCTACTTTTTATCCCGGATTACCATTTTAATCCTGGATTAAAGCGGGTAACACCGCGGGGCGCAGCTAGTATTTAATAAGTTTAGTCGACGTACTATACTTAAGACATTAAGATTCACACATGATGTAGACAGAACATGAGATATTTGTTTTACTTATAATTATATCTAGGTATTCATTTTAAAATGTTTCATTTTAGGAACCTGTGGCAGATGAAGTGGAAATTCTGAAATGTACGCAGGGACAGAACCAACAAGAAAATGAACTGACTATGCGAGCACACAGGAAGTCATCGTCCAGCCGGTCCTCGTCTTCTAGTTCAAGTAGCTCATCTTCCGCCAGTAGCTCATCTTTCACCAGTAGCCCACTTCATAGTGGTAACATAATCGAGTCGAATACAAAGATAGATGAACCCTCAACCTCTACAGGTATATACCGGAACACTACACAGCCACCTAAAAATTATTGTGAGTCGCCTGTTAATTCGAACGAAAGTGATGCAGACTTGAGTGACGATGATCCTTCGTATTCAAATAGACCTCGGTCACGTCTTGGACGTGCAGTTAGAGTATCTGAATTAAGTAGTCCTTCATCTTTTGATACTGCAAACAGTGAACCCGAAAATGTTAATGCTTCTTTTGTAGAAGATCCAAAGAAATCCCGCAAACGCTTACGAAATCCCAACAAGTGGAAACAAAATGTGACCAAAACTTTGCGCAATACTGGAAAAGAATATGTTTCTAATACTAAAACTAAAAAAATTGTTCCTGCTCGTCAAATGAAATATCCATGTACCAGCAAATGTAGAGTAAAATGTGTCGATAACATAAATGAGACCGATAGAAATCTATTATTTCAAAAATATTGGGCATTAGGAAACATAGAGTTACAACGATCTTTTATTCGAAATTGCATGGTAGAAATAAAGCCAAAATATAAATACACAAATGCAGCCAGACCAAGACAGCCTAATAATGCATTTTATTTTACAGTTAATGATACTAAAATTAGAGTTTGCAAAACTTTCTTTATAAACACGCTAGGTATATGTGACAGGCAAATAAGAACTGTTAAAAAGAAGACAGATGCGCAAGGTTTCGTCGAGAAAGATAACCGAGGTAAAAATCAGAGTCGAAAGAGGATAGAATTAGCAATCATAGAAGATATAAAGAACCACATTAATTGCATACCCAGGATTGAATCACATTATTTAAGGTCTTCAACTTCTCGCGAATATATAGGGGGAGAGAAGACCATAATGGATCTATGGAGAGACTTCGATAAAGATCAACGCGACGCAGGAAAAGCTACATATGAATACTGGTTATATTATGACATTTTCACAAAAGAGTTTAATATTGGATTTTTCCAACCCAAGAAAGACAGATGCGACCTATGTTATGAATATGAACTTGTTTCTCCCGAAAAAAAACTACATTTAAAAGAAAAATATGATAGTCACATAAAAGAAAAAGATTTATCCCGAAAAGAGAAACACAATGATCGTCTTAACATTGATGAAACCCACATTTGCGCAGTTTTCGACCTGCAAGCAGTTATGCAAAGTCCCAGCGGTGATTCGTCGTCATTTTATTACAAAACAAAACTGAATTGCCTCAATTTTACAATCGTGGAATTACTAAAAAAAAGAGACAAAAATCTGGAGGAAAGCTTAGAAAGGGAACACAAACGTGACATCGGAGCTTATGGAGATGTCTACAGTTTTTTCTGGGATGAAACTCAGGGGAAACGCGGATCTAATGAGATCGGATCGTGTGTTCTCAGTTATTTGGAGATTTTAAATGCAAAACATCAGGGTCAGGCAATCCACGTTACGTTTTATTCCGACAATTGCTGCGGGCAAAACAAAAATAAATATATAGCTTGCTTAAATTCCTACGCAGTATCACATTTTGAGAACATCCAGTCTATAACCCAAAAGTACCTAATAAAGGGTCATACCCAAAATGAAGGGGACAACGTCCACAGCCTCATTGAAAAGGAAATCCAACGGAATAAAAAGGCTGGACCCATATGTGCGCCTTGTCAATACGTCACATTAATAAAAAATTCATTTCTTAATGGATAATATAAACATGTGAGGTTGTTTTGTTTCTATTGATTTTATTATTCTTAATTTTATGATTGCAGACGTACGAACGATATTATGATGTATATTTTCTGTGCCAAAGTGACTTATTATAGTTATTAGAAAAATAAAATCTGTTTAATTTCAAGATATTTTTTGTCACATAATGTCCCTTTTTGTTATGCGACACGATAGCATATATTTAGTTTATTATTGTAGTGTTCTTTTAAAAAATAGGATAGAAAGTGTACAATGATTTCAGAATAAAAAAGACCTAAGACGAAAACGGTCTCTAAAAAAATAACAGTTTCAGTATAATACCGACTTAAATTGGGCACCTTTTTAAAAAACCTTAATTTTAATGAAAAATCAGCAACATACAATTTTTATTTTGTTCATATTTCAGGAAAGATAAACTTAACTTAATATAGAAACCAAATAATTGATATGATTTCATACAAAATGAATTAATTAAATCAGTTCAAAGTTAATAGTTCGCAGTTTCGAAACTTTGTTTTAGTATTTTCAAAAATATGCTTTTTTGAGATACGTCACTTCTATTCTGAAGGTGCGATATATACCGAGTATGCTTTCGTTCTTTTCTGATAGCACATTGCTTGCACCTTTGGTATTTGCTTATTTGAACCGGCAAATGTTTTACTGCGTTTTGAGGTATTTTACGAAGGGGATTATCGGTTCTGCTGGGCCCAGGTTGTCCTAAATCATTGCCAGTGTGGTATCGTTCAATCAATTGTCGAATGACTGACAGTTGGAAATCGGCAAATTTTAAATTCGGCGTACCTTTGATTCTTTTAAAACAATAGAAGGCATTTAATAGGTGCATATCAAAAATGTGAAAAAAAATATTTTTGTACCATTTTATTGTTTTGTGTATGCACTGCAAAGACGACAGTAGCATATCCGCGGTATCGACACTTCCCATATTTTTAGAATAATCCATAACAGCTTTTGGCTTCATTATAGGAAGTCCAGTATTTCTATTTTCTCTTAATGATGGATCCATGTGATTGTCATGGATAGTAGACAAAATGTGTACATATTTTTTGTCTTTCCATTTGGTCGCCATCAATGGTGCAGAATACTGGACCTCCATTTCATGTAGTTGAAGTCTACTATTTAGTACTGGCATGCCTTTTCTTTTTTTGTTTACTGTTCCGCAAGCGAATATGCCATGCTCGTGTAGATATTTGAATAATGTAGGGCTTGTGTACCTTGTGCAATTATCTACATATAAATGTCGGTAAGACCCAAATAAATCTTTGAGTAACGAACTAACCACAGCGCCCCCCCTACGCCTAAATTACAAGGGTCAACTATATCCGTAGCTGCGCCACAGTAAACAATAAAATCAATTATAAAACCGGTCTCTACATCGCATAAAACAAATAATGTAATACCGAACCTATTCCTTTTTTTTGGATATTGTTTGATTGATAACCGACCTTTAAATGGTACCATGCTTTCATCAATACACAAATTCCTAAAGTGAACGTGAAAGTAACGTGAATGCATTTTCAAATTTACATTTAACACAAAGTAATTGTGAAAAATATTTGTCATTTCAACAACCATCGATATAAATGCACTATCTACAAAATATTGGAATACATTAATTTCTGTGGTGACCTCGGATATGGGCAAATTAAAGCCAGACTGAAATTCATCAAAGACTGGAACTTCGGGTGTAATTGATTCCGCGGTCCATTGAAACGATGGTGCTGGTTCACTGTTGCTATGACAGTCCTGCTCAGATGCCGAAGGTCTAGTCGGATGTTGGTCAGCGCTGCTATCAACCTGTAAAATCGGTTACATCACTTTAAAAACCTCGAAGTCGTTTCGAAACGCGCATATCCCTATGGCACGGTACTTCACTATTAGCCTATACCTATATAGTCTGATTAGTCTGTATTCATCGTACTATTGTATTACGTGACTGTTTTGTTGCAATTTGTTTGTATTTAATTATTATTAAACTCACTCTGCATGGAACATTTAAAACGAAAATTGTCTGCGTCGCGTCAGTACAAAATGGGTAAGCTAAATAGGAAAATTGAAATTTAATAACTTTTTTTGTACATTGTACATACTACCTATCAAATTGATGATATTACGTTGGTAACTACTAAGTGATGTATGTACCTATTGTGTATTTTTAGATAAAATGATCGTACCTGAAACGGAAGCAATATACGATGAGGATTTAACTCAAGCGGACAGTCCACCAGAAAAACGAGCTAACATTGGTGTTGACAGCTTAGAATATGAACAATGTTCTCAAACTTGGTCTGAACCCGAAGACATCCAAATCACACCACAAGACGATCTACAAACAAAAATATAAATATGTCTGAAAGTAGCAAGCAAACATATGTAAAAGATGACATAAATAAACTCAAAATGGCCAATGAAGCTTTTGGTGCATTCATCGGCCAGGAGTTAAATAATGTGCCGATTATGAAACGGCGCTACATTATGTATCAAATAATTAAATTGATAGAGAACAACTCATAAAATATTTAAGTAGGTAGCTGCTTAAATATTTAAGAATGAAGAGCAATGATTTTATGAACAATTCTTTTTAATAATTGATTAATTAATTCATGTATTATGATTACTGTTCACAGGTATTAATTTATTTAATTTTTATAGCACGGACGATGGCAGCCCAACAGTGGCACCGCCGCCCCAATCCCCCCCGACGCCACCGCCATCCCCCCCGACGCCGCCGCCCCCTCCCCCGTCTCCGGTGTCCTTCGTCACAGGATTCGGGGAGGGGGACACTTAGGGAATCCCAAAGAAGACTGGCCAACAGGCTTCGCCTGGACGAGGCATACCAGCCCATGAGGGCTCCCCTCGGCCAGGCGGAGCTTGACGCACTGCAAGCGGAATGGAGTGCTGCCGTTTAGGCAGCACTCAAATAATATGAAAATAATGCAAATAAGTAGGGAGCTCTATTGAACCTTGTAAATATTAGATAGAGCTCCCCTAAACACAATAAAATATTAAAACAACTTCAAAAATAACAAAAAAAAAAAATGTATAGTTAGTAAGTTAGGTTAGTTTTGTAAATATATTTATTTGTATATAGTTAGTTATTTGTATAGTTTTGTAAATTCGTTTGTAAGTTTTTTGTAAAAAATATGTAAATAGTAAGAATATTCTTTTTATTTGATATTTAAGAACCCACTAGACTAGGTAGGAGCATTTTATTTTACCTGAAATGTAAAAACCTGAGTAAGATTTGCATAGATGCAGCGAATGTATAGAATAGAGCGTGGTTCGTCCTAGACCGCATAACATCGGGCAGGATGTGGTCCAACGCAAGCCTATCAAGATTAAAAAATAAATAGAGAGGGATAAAAAGAACACAAACATTATATTCTAAGCCAACAGACCTATTTTATGCTTTGATAGTTATCCAAAAATGAATTTTACTTTTTTTAAGTTACCTTAATTTTAACAGCGTTATCTATTTCCGATACTGAACGCATTCCTGAAGAAAAAAACTGAAAATATGAGGTAAAAAAAATGTCTCAATAATTTGGTAATTATTGGACACTAAATATGCAACACAACCATTTACGCAATTTACTCTATTACTATGTACGTCAGCTGATTGAAATCATTCATAAATCAGTGCGTCCTTCTCTTCGCTCAATTCTGCGCCGACAGCGGCGGGCGGCTGCAATCAAAAGTGCCGCGCCGCAAGGCCAGCGAGCGATTCAAAGGAAGCCGCCGCGACAGCAACGTAGTGTCGTTAGTCGCGTGCTAATTGCGGTCAAGGTAACAACGGTTGCAGCGACCTTTCGCGCCGCGTCGTCGATGCGCTATTTTTACTTAATAGTGAACCCCCTAGTATTTCACTTTTCTTCCAGCCAAGCGGCAAGTTTCTAAACCCAACCCAGTATTTTTGTCGCAAGCAGATTATGATACTGGAAAAAACTGAAATATGCGCGCCCGAAGCGTAGCTATTTTGATAATATTTGCGAGCATGTACTAACATTGCATGTGTTTTATAGCATGTGTATCTTTGCTTATAGATGTGGAATCTCCACGGCTGGTCCGAGGTAGAGATTTCATACTTTTAATGATTTCGCAGAGAGTTTTGAGCAGTACTCTTCATAGTACACATAACCCAATGTTTGTCATTAGCCGCTCTCGAACCATATCCGCATACCATAAAACAAACAAAACTCCTTTGGTAAACGAGTTAGGTTATCAGTCTGTTAATTTTGTTTGCGCTTGCAATAGTTGCTACCAAAGCAAATCATCGGGATCATGTCCTCTCCAGAGGAGTGAAAAAATTGGTTGCCCTGCTCAATTACATGTGTATACTATTTCAAATTAAAGGCATTTGTTATCAATTCATTCATCGAAGAACTTTGCGGACAACCTGTTGATAAACATACTTTTCGACAATATTCCATCAATAGAGGGTTACGAAGCGTAGTTTATCTATTGCCTCGGGTACAGATCGATTCTGATTCAAAAGTACACATAAAATACATTGAACATTCCGCTAAACCAGTCAAAGAGAACCTTGCAATGTTCTTGAAATATAACAGTAATGTAGGTAAAATTAAAGTTTTTTTCAGAAATGAGCATGGTATAGATATCAGTATAAAAACTCTTCACAATGTTCAACAATAGCAAAACCTTCAGTCCGGGTTCTTAAACCACAATGATCCAGATAGGTTTTTAGATTCACTTTATAATGATGTAAAGTCTGATAGAGGTATGGTTGTAGAGACGATGGCTATTGACGATAAAATACAATTAATTTATATTAAATATTCTTGGGTGGTTTCCTATTTCGCGCAATATCCTGACCACATCGAAATAGATGGAACATACTGTCTCAATAATTGTAGGATGCCTTTGTCAATAGAGGGCAATAATCATTCTGCCCCGGTAGCTTTTCGGCTCTTAGCACAGGAAACTAAACCGATAGTAGAGTAATTTGTATTTTTTTTTGTCCAACATAATCCTTCCTCTGCAAAAATACAATCAAAATAAAATCATTCATGACTGACTAAACCGATAGTAGAGTCATTTGTAATTTTTTTTGTCCAACATAATCCTTCCACTGCAAAAATAAAATCATTCATAACTGATAAAGATCTTGTTGAATTTTCTGCTTTCAAAAAGTTCATACCGCAAGCAAAACATGAGCTGTGTCTGTTTCATGTTTTGAAGAGCTTTAAGGATTTGGTACATTCTTCCAATGTACCGAAATCATCATACCGCGACTGCAAGACTTTGCTTGAGGGCATGGCTTTTGCTACTTCTGTGGAGGCATATGATGACTTTTTTGAAGACTTTAGCCTAGGTTTTGAAGCATACAACATTGTCGACAAGTTTGTGACCAGAAGGCATAATTGTCGAGATTCATGGGCTATGTATACTCGCATCGCATGTTAACTTACAATTTAGGGAATACAACAAACAACCGATTAGTCCTTAAATCAAAAACTAAAACAGTCCATCAAAAAATACGCAGCCCTTGACGATTTTTATGCTAGTTTAAAATCTTAAATGCTTAACAAGTTAGACAAATTACAAGTTGCCGCGTTTGTTGATTCCATTCACCGAAACACTCCTTTTACTGATATTCCTTCCGATATTATCGAGCGTATATCAAAAAAACAGCAACGTATTTTGCTTTTAAATAGATAGTAAGTCAGATATCTGAAGGTATTAGTTCGCAAGATGCAAATGTGTTCGACGCTCGACCAGATCTTGGCTGTTATACAGTAATTATGCCACCTGACCGAATTGCTCTCACCACCCTGAACGCATGCGATTGTAGGTATTTCATCAATTATAATTTGCCTTGTTGTCATATATTTGCTATACGGGCCTATCTTTCTCTAGATATATTTGATGAAGAGCTAATCCCGCAAAGATGGACCAAATCCCATTATTTAGCTAGTATAGGAATGTGTCGATCCCCCATCTCCGCCCCTGCACCCAAAGCGCCTCAGTTACAGTTCAATCTAGAAACAAAGAGGTTTCTTGAGAGTAAACAGGTTTGCAACACATTGCTTGAAATTCTGAAAACCTCAGAAACTTCAGAATATAGATATAGGCTAAATGTGCTTTAGAGTTTGACGCAGCAATGGGCTGGTCATAACAACAAGCTTGTAGTTCAACCAGATTCCCCCGTCCTTTATGCAGAAATACCTGATACTTATTCTTCTCCCTCCAATCTTGAGGAAAGATTGACCGATAGTAACAAAACACATCCCACGAATGGAATTTCTAAAACATACAAGACTGACACACCGCAAATCACCCTTAAATTGCCACTTTTATAAAAGCCAAAGGTCCTGGTCAACTCACTGCTATTGGGCAAAAACGTCGAGCACCAAAACCTTCAAAGCGCGTTTCTCGTAAACGTAAATATCTCATAACGGATTACTTCCCTAAAGTACCAAAACATAGCAATCATTCGTCAAATCTTACCCAGTGTAACACTGAAACGGCGATGGTAAATGATTTTAACTCTAATCATCATGATATATAGATAAGTAACGCTTGGCAGCATCATTAACAGTGCATCTGGCTTATTAAAAACTTACCATAAAAATGTGTTACAAAATCCAATCTAGGCATCTGCTTCTCCTCCGATGTTCGAACTATGTTCAAGTCCCTTTGTCCAAATTTGTCATATGGTAATCACTGGAACTGTATCTCAGGACAAGTTCGAAACAATATTATCGTTTTGGATGTATTTGACTCTTATGCGGGTTGCAGACCAAGAGCTAAGCTAAGTTAGTTTAGCTTAGCTCGCATAGCTGACGCAGTTTTCCATACTTGTGTGCAGACCGCAAACTATGTGAACTAAGCTATGTGAGCTAACTAAAATATGCGAAGCTATGTTAGTTGTGTATGCCGATGCGCAGCTACGCGAGCTAAGCTATGTCCCTCCCGCCTTCCCCGCACGCCCTTCGCACATCCTTCGCCAGTGCTGTCCAGTGTCCTTTGTCGTACGCACGGTCGTTTCGTAGCGAATATGGAGCAATTTATCGAAGTTGTTAAACAATTTCCTGTGTTATGGAACACACAGTTAAAGGACTATCACAATTTAATTAAAAAGGATGTTGTATGGAAACAAATAGTGGAGGAAATAAGTAATCCAGACATACCAGACGGTGAGTTTAATTATTTTTTATTTCAAGTTTAATCTAATTTACATTATTAAAATAATTACAAAATAACTCTCTGACACGAAATGCTTCTCTAGTTGCTCGTAAGTTGTCGTATTGTACCGATCTTAAAGTTTGCTGTTCTTCAATATTGACGGTATTGGCGTTACTAGTTCTCGTTCTTGAAGACATTAAATAATTGTGCAAGACACAGGTGGTCTTTGTAATGACGTCCACTAGTTCCAATTGACATTCAAATGGTCGACGAAACACACGAAATCGCGCTGTTAATATGCCGAACGCATTTTCTACTACATTTCGTGCTCTACTGAGACGATAGTTAAAGGTGTTTTTTGCTCTGTTATCTAAACATGTACTCCGTGGGTACGGCCTCATAAAGTGTTTTTGTAATGGGAATGCTTGATCACCTATAAACACAAAAGGTGTTGGATCGCCATCAGGCGTTAAAGGTTTATGATTGGGCAAGTTTAATTGCCCGTTTTGTAATTTGTGGCCAAATGCACTATCTGCAAAAATACCTCCGTCGCTAAATCGGCCCATTGAACCAACGTCTATTATAATAAATCTTTTGTGTGCATCAACGACTGCGAGAAGGACGACAGAATATTTTTTTTTATAATTAAAATAATTAGAACCCGACTGAGGAGGGCATTTTATTGAGATATGCTTCCCATCCACGGCACCAAGGCAGTTAGGGAATTGCCATTTATCATTAAAGTCTTCTGCAATTACTTCCCATTCACTTTCTGTCGGTAACTTCATATATATTGGTTGCAAATAAATCCAAAGTGCATTGCACACATCTTTAACAATCAAAGAAACTGTATTATTACCCACTCTGTAATTGTATCCAATTGTTCTAAAGGAGTCGCCAGTAGCTAAAAACCTGAAACACATAAATATTTATTACTAAGTTTGACTTGGTGTTTGTTACAGTGAAAACTGCGAAGAATGAGTGGAAAAAATTACGAGATAGTCATCGAGAGTCACTCAAAAGGATGAAAGCCAGTACAAGTGGTCAGGCTGCTTCTCCGGCAAATAACTGGAAATATGCCGAGTTACTCGAATTTCTTTTACCCCACATGAAAAACCGTAAGAGAACTGGTAACGTATCAATTAATGATAAAAATACTTTGGCCAGTACATCAACTCAAAGTCAAAATACTTTGCCCGGTACTTCGATCGAAAGTCAAAATACTTTGCCCAGTACATCAATCGAAAGTCAAAGTACTGAGATTTTCGAAGAAATTCCGAATGATGATGATGAAAATACTTCCGAACCACCAAGGATAAAAAAAATAAAAGTTGCCGATGACGCATCATTAAACGACTTACTTCAGAAAGTCGATAACGATTTTATGAAGCGATGTGAGCAAAGAGAGCAACGGAAGGCTGAGGAGGCAAAAGAGGCGGAGAAACACAGACATCCGTTAAATTTATTTTTTGACAGTATGTGCGAGTCAACTAAAAAGCTTCCCGATTGGATACAAAGAGATGTAAAAAAAAAGCTTTTTCAAATTGTAAACGAAGCAGAGGAAAATTATGAAGTTATTTGTCTAGGCAGACTTATCAATATGGGTACTCATCATCATCCACATTTTCGACGCCAACTCAAAACGATAACTTAGATAATTTGTAACCTTTTGGCATTTACCAATAACAAATATAAATAAATGTTTTTATTAATTAAAATTGTTTTGCTTACCTTAAACAAATAGCTAATCTTTCTTCTGGGGTTATAGCCTTCCGATAGTTAGTATCTTGTTTAGTAATATCTCCGATAATCGATGATAACAAATCATAAAACTGAACTCTTGTAACACGATAATATAACTGAAAATGTTCATCATCTAATTCGTAAAATAAAGTTCTAAACTCTCCACTTGCGTGCCGAGATTCAATGTGTTGACATATCCAAGGTCTAGAATGTCGTTTTCTTATATAATAATAATAAGTCAGTATTAATCTTCTTTTTCTATGTGTAACGTATTCATCATCGGAACTTTCTTCATCGATTATATTCATAGCAAGCGCCTGACGTCCGTCTAATTGAACTCCGCAACACTAACTGAGCTTTGGCTTAGCTCTTTGTGTGCACGCCATTTATTTCTATCTTAGCTTAGTTTGGCTTAGCCTAGCTTCCCTAGCTTAGCTTTGGAATAGCTTAGCTTTCGGTCTGCAACCGGCTTTACAGTAAAGATGTCAGTCCAGGGGCCGTACCGTTGTCTAAAAGACACTTCGACGCTTGTAAAAACAAAAAATAGCCATCAACCTTAAATCTTCTTAACCTGTAACAGCAAGGGTTGACGGTGAAGTCGTTGAAAAACAGCATTAAATTGTTGTCAATTTATATTAAGTTCGGCCATACAATTAGCTACACCACCACGGAGACATTAGAGACCGAGCTTGCATCCACACTCACAACTGAACATTTGATTTTTGAATACTCACAAACTTGGGCTCTACGCATCCAGCGTATATGGGCACAGGTATGCCACAAGAAATAAGTTACAAAGCGACTGGATCAGATAATGAGTATGTTCTGCATTAAGATCTTTAGAGAATCCTTAACAGTGAGTGCTATTATTGCGAGTGTTCTTCCACTCGACTGACGTCTGAGGGAAAACCAGGAGTTGTACGGAGTGTAAAGGAGCAAGCCACTCGAGGAGCTTCCAGGGCGACAGCTTGAAAAGAGGATCAGCTCCTTCCAGTTGCCGTATTCCAGCTAGCGGAGCAGTCTAGCGTATAATCACATCAACAGCGACGAAGAGGTAGATGAGATTGAGAACGAAAGGCTAAAACTATAAAGATCAGCGGAAAGGTCGGAGTCACAGTATCATGCTGGAAGGACAACGCTGAAGCTCTTTTCTTATAAAGAAGCTGACCCAGCGAGTATTAAAATGCTCATGGACTCAGATCAGAACGCATCTTATGTGATTTACAGCATCACGACTCGACAGTGAGGAGGAGTTTTATGACTTCAGTGATTCAGTGAAGAAAGACATGAAAGATCAGCTTCAGAACACTAAACCTGAGAAGATGTTGTTTTTTACGTGCCGTTGCGGGAAGGAAGTGGTTCCTTTCGCTCCGCGTAGCGGGGCTAAAGTAGCCACTTTAGTGGTGGCGCACAAAGTGGCGATTCTTATGTTATCGCTCTTCGAAAATTTTGATTCGAAATATGTATGTTAAGATAAAATATCTTTACCTTTGTAGTAGTTCTTTAATGTGTAAACTTATGTGCAGGTTTGGCACAACTTATTAATTGGAAATTTTAATATTTTAGGACTTATATACAGTCGGTCTATAAATTACCTTTGCTTTAGCACTATCTTTACCTATGTACTGGTTCTTTAACATGTAAACATATGTGCATGTTTGACGCTACTTATTAGTTTAGTAATTCTTTAACGTGTAAACTTAAGTGCATATTTAGCACAACTTATTAGTTTGCAATTTTAATATTTAAGGAGTTATACACAGACTTCTTCTAATATATAAATATAAAACTTGTTAAACGTAATTAACTCTTTTATTTTGTCCTCATAAGCAGCTGCAGGTATCTACTAGGTACGGCCTCTTGACAACAGATGTTCTTTGTTTTGCCGACTAAACTTTTATCCCGGTAACTTTTAACATAACTTCTTTTCTACTGATCCTAGATCTGCCTCCAAAGGTACGCCTAGGATCCTAATACCTTTCTTTTAGAATCAAATTCCCATCTGCCACTTTTAACTTCATTGGCTTCATTTAACTTTATTATTGTTATAACCTTTACCCAAACATTTTTATAACGTTACAGTGTGCAAGGTTTGTTGATGTATTGTTTAATTTTTTGTGTTAGTGTCGTCATTACAGTTTTGTTTATGTGTGTAAGTATGCGGAACTGCATTTCTGTGTACATGGGAATGTACGAGGGGGACCTCGCAAAAAACGCCAGAATAGTTGAATGATAATATATCGTTAGAGCTACTCCTTTCCGGCACGGCGGAAGTCCGCGTTGCTGTAAGGCCACCAGGGTGTCTGGCGGCAGATTTATTTATGTTAGTGTAGTTAGTTAATTTTTGAAGAGTTTTTTATTTTCTTTTATGGCTGTTAGCAACATCTATTAGTTATCTGAGGTTCTGTATAATATTTGTTCATTCACTCTCAAAAACAATGTTTCTGCAAATAAATTCAAGGAATGCAACATCGATCAACAACATTGTTTTATTTAAATAAATAATCACCTGCGACCAGAGGCGTCTTTACCTATGGTGCAGGGTGTGCGGCGCACACGGGCGCCGGGTCTAAGAGGGCGCCGAGCGCCCTCTGATGCGACACCTCCAAAGATGCGTCGATGCGCTCTCAAAGAACCTGCGCTCGTGTTATGGCCGACGCCGGGCGCGCGGTAGCAAAGCAAGGCTACTCCTTTTCCTACTCTATTAAAATTTACACAATAACTTTTGTTTCAACGTGAAATCAGCCTTAAAACAGATAATTAAAGATTAAATTGGCGTAATGTCGCATCGCTACCAAAGGCGCGTGCCGGCATCGGCACCTGTTTGTTTTGATTCGTTTGACAACACGCCGACAATCATTGCTGACTCGGCTGTATTAGAATGCTATAAAGTTCAAATTGAAATTCCCAGGGACGCGCGGCGGTCATTTTCAAAGGCTTTTGTACGCGTGCCGCAATTTTTGTTTTACCGCTACACCGTAGTTTTGCGAAATAAGCCTTGATGCAATTGGATTAAGTATCATCTTTGAACAAACATGTGAATATGAAGTAAATCGGCTTTTCTTTTGATAAAAAATATATAAAAGGTAAGATTTGGTTATTTGCTTGCACAATTATTGCGACATGCCTCGAGGTCGGAGGTCATCAAAAATAGCTAGCGAAATTCATGAAAAAAAAAACAAAACATCGAGTGATAGATAGTGATATCGAAGTTAAATACTCGTACCTATACGACCTAGGATTTTTCATTTGTTTATCCTACTGCAGTGCGGAACAAACAAGGTAAGTTAAAGTGCTTTAATATGTACCTACTAGTATACTTAGGTATTTATTTAGGTCTTACTTTAGGTACAAAGGGGAAGATAGCATAGTGGATCCGGACACCAGGCAGGAAATACCCGGCCCAAAACGACCACGGGTATTGTTAGATGAGGATAAGAAAGTACGGTGCCTAAAAGCATTAGTCAGGGCCTATGACGAAATAGTGACAAGGATTGCCCACATCAGGTGTCCTTACAACAAGAAGGTTCCAACTTCCTTGGATGACCACCAGAGAGAGCTGGCCCTAATGAAGGATGAAGTTATACTGGCTGCACAGATAACTAGTATCATATTCACAGCTCACAATGTCCATAGACAACGTATAAGAGGGGCAAGCACCAACATGCAGACCAAGGTTCAGAGCACAGAATACAATGTCCATTATAGGGGGAAGGATTATTCTTTAAAGAGGGACGAGGTGCACAAACTCTGGTTGGAGATATTAGCTGGGAATGGCTTGGAATACAAAAACTTCTCAGCTGATGATGAGGAGAATTGGTATGGCACGATAGGTCCTTACATAGACATGTTTGCTGCTTTTAAACTCCGAATGGATGAGCTGAGGCTGAGGCATGGAATGATGCCTATAACGAAGAAAGACGGAACTCATACTGCGTTTCAGGTGTCCAAGTATGGTTTAACAGGAGCTCACCACGTGCTACTGGAAGGGAGCAGCTTTCCGCCGGAAAGAAGATCTTCTATAGTACAGAGCCTTGGGCCTATGACTGCATTCCTCTGCATGGTGAGAACAGAAGGGATATATAGGGGGAAGTATGCATCGGCAGTAAAGAGAGCAATGGCACATGTACCTGCTATTGATGATATAATAGAGCTCACCAAAACTACAAAGATGTCTTTTGAGCTCTCTACATTGACCAGCTTGATTGCAGAGATTCTACTTATCACAACATCAAGGCAAGCCAAAAGAATGTGCTTCCCAATTAACTTCCTAAGCCATGCCTGTGCAAAAGCAGGAGAGAAAGCAGGACAATTCCTCAAATTTTTCAACACTACTGGATCAGGTGGCTGGCTATTATATAAAGTGTGCTCAGACAAAGCATGGGCGATGCAAGGAGCTATGAGCAGTGAAATTGCAGCCCAAATGATATATCATAGTGTCTTTGGGACTTACAAAGAGGATTTGAGCGTATTAGCACAGATTACCAACCAGGGCAACTGGTTCACAAGGGAAGAGATGGGCAACGCTTTTCGGGGAATGACAAGCGGAGGCATAGTCCAAGTAAGTCTGCCTAGACAAAAGATGTATGCCAAAATGTCCTGCGCTAACCAGACTGGACTTCTATCTGGTGTATACAACCAAGTGTCTTGCGTTCCCTGTTTCAGCGGACCTCGTGTTCAGACTTTCGGAGAGGACTTCTTCGAACACATTGAGAGACGAAGAGTGGTAGGATCAGGAGGCAAAAACCTGCAACAAATAATAAATGGCTTGACCTCCACTCTGGAAGAACTGCACCAGTTACTTCGAAAGAATGGAGGCAAATTGGACATGGGGACTGCAGTGTGGCGCAGTGTAGAGTCCTTGGATTTGGAAAGACCAGGTGATGAGATGCAAGTGCGAATCAACGGAACAGGAAGGATGTTCATGGGAAGAAACAAATGATTATCGGATTTGTTGCATGCCAAGAAAACTTGCATTATAGTCTTAGCAGTTTATTACAACTGATGTGTTAGGCTAAGTTTATTTTTGTATTCATTGGTTTTATTTTATAGATTTGTCAAAATTATTCTTTAGGGAAAAAGGATCTTGTTTTTACTATAGACAGACAGATGTCTCCCGCTGACAGACAGATGTATTTTTGTTGCGTGTATCATTTTATTTCATTTTAAGTTACTTTTTGGTTTTACTCAAGATCCTTTTGTATATCAATAAAACAAGGAAAAAATTCTGAACATCCACAACATAAATTTATTTGGTTTGTACAACAAATATTGGCCTATTTGTTTGGATACCCCATTTGACAGTTGGATGTCAATTGGATTGAAGAAAAATTCAAGAATGAAGAACATAATATATAATGATTACACGCTCAAAGCGTGCACAACAAGCGTGAAACGATAACGCACGACCACCACCACCGCCCGCTCCGACCTCTCCGAGCACTTCGTCGGGGGATGTCTTACTTGTACCTAACCTTTGAACAACGAACTACTTTTTTATTTTATTTATTTATTCCGTTTGATTGCCTAATGTAGGTACCGGGACGTTGATTGATGTGTCATATCCACACTTATATTATAAATGCGAAAGTAACTCTGTCTGTCTGTCTGTGTGTTACGCTTTCACGGCTCAACCGCTGAACCGATTTGGATGAATTTTGGTATGGAGATAATAGGATACCTTGAGTCCTGGGGAAGGACATAGGCTACTTTTTATCCCGGAAAAGTGCACAGATCCCGGGGGAATCGCAATATACGAATTCCTCGCGGACGAAGTCGCGGGCAGAAGCTAGTAATAAATAATACTTAGTCCAAGTTGCAACTTTTTCTCTGGGCCTATATTAATTTACATTGTTAGTTCTTTTAGGTGCCTATACTTAGTTTATTATTTATTTTAGATGTCTGATGGCGATGGAAAAAAGAAACTTTCGGTGCACAGAGTCGAAAAAGAAAGCTGGAGAAGGAAGTGTCTCTGAAAAAGAATACAAGTTCTATTAAAAAGTTTATTGTTCGACCCGGTTCATCCTCGGACGAACACCTGGAGACAGAGACATATGAAAACCAAGATAATTCTACAGCAGAACTCGTCACTTCTACGTCATCGCCGCCGCCGCTGCTGTCTTTGTCGTCGGTAGTTGAAGAAGACGAAGAACCTCCAAGTGCCGAAGCGTCCCCGGAGAATATACTTCGAGAAGATATAATGAATGATCTCGCGTTATGGCCACAGGTGTTATCCGATAAACAGAGAATATTCTTGATGGACCGTGGGCCAGTACAGGTAAAAGTGGGTTCATATCCTTCGAATAGTTCGAAAAGATCTTTTTCAAATGCTTATTATACTAAAAAGATGTTAAATAATGAAACCGTTTTAAGAAACTGGCTGGTTTACTCTAAGTCAACTGATTCTGTTTATTGTTTTTATTGTAAACTTTTTCATGCTGATGCGACTCCGACTCCTTTTAACACTCCATTACACGCGCGGGGCTCAAAAGTGCCCCAACCAAGATTTTTTGCTTATTATTAATTAAATATGTGAAGCATGGTCTTGAGACGTTGAGTAGCTGACGCTAGTGTCCTTGGTATGCGTTTAGTGACACGTCGACTGCGTTGGCGGAAGGACGTTCGCTGGACAATTATTTAAGTGCTGCCGTGGCACATTTGTGCCCCACGCGTGAAACTACGGGACTATTGTACGTACAACGGAGGTAAGTTGTTTTAGTTATTTTATGCAATTTATCAATAAGTTTTGGTGTAAAGTCGTTTATAATTTTATTTGTCGTTTTGATTAAATACATATTTTGTTTATTTTAGGTACTACCATAAATAAAAATGGATAGAATGGACTCTCAAATACTTGAGTGGCTTCAGGAGTCTGACGAGGAAGAAGAAGGTGGTGCAGGAGACCTGTTTAGTAGTGAGGATGAAGAAGACCACTGTATAGAAGAGTTACATGACTCTCAGTCAGAGCAAGAAAATGATCCTAATACTGGCGACGCGAGAAAACCTGAAATGATTACGGAATATAACAGAACCAAGTGTGGTGTTGACGTATTGGACAAAATGTGCAAGCATTTCAGCGTAGCACGAAATAGCCGACGATGGCCGTTGACCATATTTTTTGATATAATAAACATAGCTGGGATAAATGGCATGATAATTGACGCTATGGTCAATCACAATTACAAGCGCATACCTCGACGCAACTACTTGCGTTCTGTTGCTATAGAATACCTAAAACCACAAATGCAACGGAGATTGTATTCTAAAACGATTCCTAGAAATATAAAAGAACGAAGCAAGCTATTTTTAGGTATCAATGAAAACGATTTGACACCCCAGGATAACGATATCCCGCGCAAAAGAACCAAGACGGCCAGATGTCATTACTGTGGAAGGGCCAAAGATCGATCGACCAGAACAGCATGCCAAAAATGCTATAAGCCGATATGTAATGAACATAAATATAGTATATGTATCCAGTGCTATGACCAAAATATAAAAAATCTCGACCAGGCACCTAATGACGACTAAAATTATAATTCTTAATTAAGTATGTCTTTTTTTGTTGTTTCCTGAGGTTATGGTAAAAATGTTTTTTTTTTTTATGTTTGAGTGTAAAAGAGTGAAATTTTTTATTTGTATTTTATGCATCAATAAAGACTGATTACGTATGAAAAAACTTTTTGTTCTTTTTACTATTCCAATAGGAAAAAAAAAATTAATTTCCTTGGGGCACTTTTGAGCCCCGCGCGTGTTATCACGGGATCTCTGAAGGCGCGTGTAACGGAGTGTTAATGGTGAAATAGGTTACAAAGATTGGCAGCATTTGCCTACTGCTATAGAACGCCATGAAAAGAGCTTAGGGCACCTATCATGTCTTAAGAAACAAATTACATTGAAAACTGTTATTTTAAAAGAAAATTCGGTAGATTTCTTGCACCAAAATGAAATTGATCGGGAAAAAAACGTTGGGTTGCAGTACTCGAACGAGTAATCAACATAATTCATTTTTTAGCGAGGCAATGTCTGGCTTTTCGGGGAAGATCTCAAAAACTTTACGATTCTGATAATGGTAATTTTTTGAAGCTGGTTGAATATACCTCTAACTTTGATAATGTGCTTGCGGAACACATTGCCCTTATTCAAAAATCTAAGACACGCCTAATTCATTATCTTGGCCATAATATTCAGAATGAAATAATACAATTATTGGGAGAAAGAATAAAAACAGCTATTGTTTTGGAATTGACACAATCTAAATATTTTTACGTTCTTTTAAATACAAGCAACAACAAGGCTGAAGTAAAAGAACACTTTCTGGGTTTTTTTTCTATTACAGACACTACTGGCCTGGGCTTAACTCAATTTTTGTTAGATTGTTTAATCTCAAACGAAATTGACATACAAGATATGCGTGGTCAAGGTTATGATAATGGTGCAAACATGAAAGGGAAAAATATAGGTCTACAAAAACGAATTTTAGATTTAAACCCGCGCGCATTTTATGTACCTTGTGCGGCACATAGCCTAAATTTGGTAGTGAATGACGCTGCTAAAAGTTCATTAGAAATTGTCAATTTCTTTTCAATTGTACAGGAAATTTATGTTTTTTTTTCTGCGTCAACAGCACGTTGGCAAATACTTGCTAAAGAAGTGCCAACTTTAAGTCTAAAACCACTCTCAAATACTCGATGGGAGAGCAGGGTTGAAGCAGTAAAAGCTCTACGTTTTGAACTAGGAAAAGTGTATGATGCCTTGTTTACTATATATTCCGATAGGAGCAAAGATGCAGAGTCAAGAAATATGGCAAATTCATTGCTGGCAAAAATTAAGTCGTTTAAATTCATCTGCTCTCTGGTTATTTGGTTTGAAATTTTAAGCAAGATAAATATAGTTAGCAAGGCCCTTCAAAAGTCAGACGTTGTATTGTCAGAAGCGGTGAAAATGATTGATAATGCAAAAATAAGTTTGTCTGAATTCCGTAATGAGTCCGCTTTTGAGGAGCTCCTCAACAGGGCGAAAACTGTAGCGGAAGAAGTCGAGGCAATAGTAGAATTTCCCAAAAAGTACAAATTATCTAAAAAGAGTACAAGTGGCCAAGCTGCAAAAAAGCTTCAAAATTGGACTTGGGCAGATCAAATGAATTTCATTGATCCAGCAATTACATTGAATGAGACTCAAGATAGTATGGCATCTCTGAATGTTGAAGAAGTTAATTCTACTAACTCTCAATCTTCGGGAGACGTAACTACACAAGACGTTGCACAAGATACCCGCCCGCAAGAAACTCAAAACGCCCAACAAATTTATAGAAGGCATAGGAGAAGTAATCCGGATCCGGATCCAACAGATAGAATGATCCAGTACTTACAAAATAGAAGAGATCGCAACAGAAGTGAAGATAAAGTTGATGTAAAATGTGATGGAGTAGATTTATTATTTTTGGGATACGCTGATACTTTCAAAAAACTATCAAAGCGAACACAAATAAAAGCAAAATTTGATATCGCCCGAATTTTGATGGAGGCTGAATTAAGTGATCTGGAGGCTGTAACTTCTAACAGCAACTCTACTGCAACGGGTAGTTTCAACTACTCTGTTCTAAGTGATACCACGCATTCTCCTGCTACTCCAGGAAATTACTCCATGATCAGTGACGCAACAGTTACTGACAATGCTAATTATTATATTCTTCCACAAGAGGGCAATACGGCTATACCTACTGATTTAACAACCTCAAATCAAAATGATCATGAACAAATCAACATGTTTCACTTATCGTAGAGTTAGTAACATGCCGAATATTTTTTTTGTATTAATGATTAATAAATAAATAATTTACTTACCTCAAAGTTAAGGCTAATCTTTCTCTGCTAGAAATAGCTTCCCTAAACCTTGTATTTTGTTTAGTAATATGTGGCTTCAAAAGATTATGTAGATCTTCAAAACTCCCTGGGCTCATTCTAAAGTATGTATAAAAACGATCTTCATGTGACTGTAGTTCTTTACATAATAGGTTTTCTCCTAATTTCTTCCTTTTTTCATTAATCTCGTGCACCTAAATTCTACGAGATTTACGCCTTTTCAAAGTTAAAGTCCACAATAATATTTCCTCCTCCTCTGACTCTGATAACGACGACATTTCGGTCCGATGGCTGACTGATGACTAGCAGGTTCCGACGCCCGTTCCGCAACTACACAACTACACTTTATCGCAGCGGAATTCCTACAGCGGTTTCGCAACTGAAGTTTCGCAGCGGAGGTGTGAGAAGGGCGTAAAACACCAGCTAGCGAATAAGAAGTGCCCATCCAACCTCTACGAGACGGCATGCTCGTATCTCAGCAACCGAACCATCAAGGTAAACTACGCCAGAGGCTGCTCTGTCGAGACGAGAAGGAAACCACCAAGAGATGCCTCCAAGGATCTAATAGCAGGACCAACTTTTCGGAATGTTATCCTAGACTCGTTACTGCAAAAGCTAGAAGCTGAGGGAGTATACTGTCAAGCATTCGCGAATGACGGCATTCGCGGATGACGGCATTCGCGGATGACGGCATTCGCGGATGACGTCATTCTCGTATTTACAGGCCAGTCAAACACTTTAGAGCAGAAAGCCAACAAAACACTGAACATGATTGTGGAATGGGGCAATACCAACAAACTCAACTTCGCAGCGCACAAAACAAACGTTAAGTTAAGTTTGGTTTTTGATGGCGTAAGCAAGCGAATAACCAGCTCCGTGTAAATTAAACACCACACCGCAGAATAAACTTTGGGATGCCTGTCGTGCATAGAATGATCGCATGGCGGCCGTACACTTATTACTTAACCTAGTACCTAAGTACTTAATTTTACATTGTTTAACAAATGTACTAACATCATAGAAATAACTTAAAGAATGTACCTATAACTAACAGAACCGTCATTGATGTACAATGTGTACAACAGTGTTTGCTGTCACGTGATCACCCAGCAAGAGTCGCATTTTGTGAAACAGTGTTAAGGAAAATGACCAACGATCCCGATTATTTTAATAAAATCTTATGGAGCGACGAGTCAACTTGCAAAAAGGATGGATACTTTAACATGCACAATTTGCACAGTTGGCAACTCACAAACCCTCATGTGACGAGAGAAGACAGGTCCCAGTACCAATTTAAAATAAATCTATGAACTGGGATCTTAAATGGCAACGTTATCGGGCCATTCGAGTTACCGGGCACGATGACTGGCCAGAGTTACTTAAATTTTTTTACTAACGATCTCCCCACATTACTAGAAAATGTTTCTTTGGAACAGAGAAGTAGGATGTGTTGCAACACGACGGTTGCCCCGCCCATTACGCCCGTAGCGTTCGTGAATATTTGAACAGCGTTTATCCTCGAAGATGGATCGGGCGTTTGGGGACAATTTTGTGGCCACCACGGTCACCTGACCTCAACCCGCTCGACTTTTTCTACTGGGGGTGCCTAAAAGGGTCTACAGCGAGCCCATTACCACGGTGGAGCACTTACGAGAGCGTCTACAAAGGGCTGCACTGGAAATAACTGTGGCCAGATATGCGCGAAAGATCAAAAGATCATTCTTAAGACGGTGCAGAGCATGTATTAGAGCACGTGGTGGCCACTTTGAACACTTATTGTAAGTTATGATTGAATAAATCAATGTTATTTTACTAATCTTTGCTTTTTACTTTGGGTTTTACGCAAATGCCAAACTTCTTGGAATTATTTCAACTAATGGTGCCACGAATAGTGAATTGGCCGAATACCGAATACCGAATATTCGGCAACGCTGTCGGCCGAATATTCGGCCGCCGAATGCTTGGTGGGGGCGCGTTAGCTGGAATAAGACAAGTCACAACCTGTTTTTCTCGTTGCGTTCGCGCGGCAGGCGACGACGGCGCGCGCGCGGGGCGGGGTGCAAGCAAACATTGTTTGTATTTGTTTCAATTGCGAGTAAATCGCGTCACGGAGCGCTTTGTTAGTTTATAAATAATACGTTATGTGAAACTTCATTACTATTTTGCTAAGAAGTTTGTTCCTTAGTTCATTTTCAATTGTTTTTTCGTTAAAAGGCTTATAAAATGACACCGGTTAATAAAAAATCGCCCATATGGGAATATTATGAGATTTGTAGTGAAAATAATAAACTGGCCCAGTGTTTGTTATGTAGCATCAAGATCTCAAGAGGCGGAGAAGGAAAGAAAGCAAGTAAGTAAAACGTATTTAAATTTCTGTTATGTTTTATTGTTTTTGTTGAAGTGAATAAAGTTTAGACAACGTTGTTGTTATATAAATCTTATAAAAAGTAAAACGTTAGGTTAATTTAATAGTTTCGAAAGAGTTTTATTCACTTAATACGTTTACGTAGGTAGGTGGTTGTTTGTTAACTGGTTCTGTCTTAAACTACGTACCTACTTACCTTGTTGTTGTACTGTACCTATTTGTAGATACCTACTTACAAAAGAAAGGAGATCGATTTGCCCTAGTTGTTTCGGAATAAAGTTTTATGAGAAATTATTTATATATCTATATTTATTTGATTTTCTATAAGATAGATAAGGGAAATAAAATAACTTATTTAATTATAATTAATTTCATTTTCTTTTATTTACAGCTACAACCTCTTTAAAAAACCATCTTAAAACCAAACATGCTGACCAATACGCTGCTTTAATTAATGTTCCATCGACAAGTGGCAGCAAGAGCAACATGGGCGGTACTTCTACTTCTACCGATGCCAAGATGCCAGCAGAACCTAGAACGTCCAGATCAAAAGAACGGCAGCTCACCCTGAAGGAAACATCAGAAAGGAAATTGCTCTGGGACATTAATGATCCGAAATCAATAAAATATCATTACTTGATTGGCAACGAACAACGGACAACGAACCATTGTCACTTGTGGAACGAGTTGGGTTTCAGAGACTTATGGCAAACGCTTTGCCCCATTATAAAGTACCTGGTCGCACTTACATGACCGAGAAAATTGTTCCGGATATATACAACAGAATTTGTGCTAAAATAGAAGCCAGTATTTCACAGGCAGCAGCATTATCAGTGACATCTGATATATGGACATGCCAGCACAATAACGAGAGCTTTCTGAGCTTCACTGCGCACTGGATATCTCCAGAGTTCATTCTGGAACATGGCGTTTTAGCTATGAAATCATTTCCTGGCTCACATTCTGGTATCAATATTGCAAAAGAACTCAATGCTATTACAGAAAGATGGAATTTTCCTCAATCCAAGCTCCATTTACTTGTCCATGATAGTGGCCCTAATATGATAAAAGGTGTGCGAGATGCAGGATATGATTCAGGCAGGTGCTTTATTCATTCACTACAACGAGCTATTGATCATTCGCTAAAATCTCAACCAGAAGTACAACAGATGATAGCTGCTGCGAGACGAATTGTTACCCATTTTAATCATTCTGGCTTAGCAGAGCAGAAACTTAAATCTATTCAACAAGAACTTAACTTGCCAAACCACCAACTAGTACAAGATGTGAGCACACGCTGGAATTCTACCTATTATTTAATGGAGCGATTATTAGAACAAAAGCGAGCTGTCTCCTTGTACATAACAGATCATGAAACTTTAATAAATCTGACACATGCTCAATGGGAACTATTGGAACAGTGTATCAAACTCCTCAAACCATTCGAAGAAATAACAAAAATAACTAGCTCAGGTATCTCTTGCATCTCTGAAGTGATTCCACATGCAGTAACTTTATTAAAATATCTGGGAAAAGCAGAGACAGCTGAGAAAGTACCTAATTTAGTCACGATGAGATCTTCACTGCATGCCGAGCTAGAAAGGCGATTCAGCTTCGATGATAAAAACAAATATCTGGTTGCTACTTTTCTGGATCCTCGATTTAAAACGAGTTTTCTAGGATTGGTTCAAGCAGAAAGAGCAAGACAAAATATTCTTCTAGAAGCTCTAAAAAAAAGTTGTGATGAACTAAGTAGTACCGATGACGATTCTTCTCCAGCGCGTAAGTAAAGAAACTTGAATGAAAATGATAGGACTGTTGAAATACACGACAGTTTCTGGAACTGCTTTGAAGAAGTCGCTACAGATAATATGGGAAATGCTAATGATGAGGAGGACGTGGAGAAGAATGCTGTGGCAAACGAGTTGGATTTTTATTTGAAAACAGTTCGCCTAGATCGGAAGGCCGATCCTTACAAGTGGTGGTCAGCAAACGAAAAACAATACCCGAACCTATCGAAATTTGCAAAAGTTTATCTTTCTTCGCCTGGAAGTAGCGTTTATAGTGAGAGGTTATTTTCTGAGGTTGGTAACGTTTACGATGAAAAGCGCAATCGTTTGCTACCAAAAAATGCTGAAAAGCTCGTTTTTATCCATCACAACTTACCACTGATTAATTTTAAGTACTAAAATGTTATAATTTTGAAATAAATACATAATTTTGAGTAAAATAACGTGTCTTTTTTTTATTTATTTATTTATTTATTCAGTAAACATACAAAACAGAATGTAATAACATTAGATTAAAATTGTATATACATATTGCAGATCTGTATCACATTCCAAAACTATGTATGTCTAGGTGCATTAAAATATCGGAATTAAATAGTCACTAGAGGAAATTACAATTTGTGATTAAAATTAAATTTAAATTAAAATTAAAATTAAAAGTGACGTACACAGTCAAATTGGGAAATAAAATTGAAATTGCATTGAAAATTGAACCGGTGAATTATAAACTTAGTGCTAATTAATATAATAATAGTAATATTTTGCTATACACAGCTATACATTTGTGTTGAGTTGGGTCTGAGGGAACCAATTTTAATATTATTCAAGTCAAATTGTAAAGGCCAGACTAAGGTTTTAAGTTGAAACCTAAAATATTTTTTAATTGCCTTTGAAAAGAATATAACTTTAGATGGAATATATCGATGTGTTTGTTGGAGACGAGAATCTCATTGTATTGGCGGCTCATTCTGACAATAGGGTTATAATAAGACGTATTATTGGAGAAAACTTGTAAACTAAAGATATTGTAGTTGCGATTACGAGACCTGAAACGAGTGTTGAAGTTTAAGAGAGAAAGAAGAGTTGGGGAGTCAATGTTAGAATTAATGATTTTATGAAGCAAGGTAAGATCTATGTATTTCCGCCTAACGTCAAGGGGCGTTACATGAAAATATTTTAAACGTTCGCTGTACGATGAAAGTTTACGGCCCATGCCACTCCTATAGCTCATAACCCTTAGACACTTTTTTTGAATACGTTCAATCCTCTCACCGTGAACGTTGTAGAACGGGGACCAAATAGTGCAGTTATATTCCAATACACTTCGAATAAGGGTATAGTAGAGATATAAGAACATTATGTTAAAATTAACATTTTACATGATTTGCTATTCGGTATTCGGCCGAATAGTACGCACTATTCGGCCGAATACCGAATAGCAAAAAAGTGGCCGAATAGGCCGAATACCGAATAGTTGCCGAATATTCGTGGCATCTCTAATTTCAACTAATAAAATACATTTTAGTTTTGTCTGTAATTCGAAAAATTTTACTTTCACGCAGTTTAATGTCAATGATATTTGTATTAAAAGCTGGAAACACAGTGTGCTATATCATTTTAGAATCTCAATGAAATAGACAATTTATTTATTGATTGGGCACTCGGGTGACCATACATTTTTTTACACCACAAGAGGTTAAACTTTCAAAAATATATAGCTAAACATGAAACTTTGAGCTGAATTATTTTTTTAGAAAAAAACTTTACCAGTGGAACAAAAAAACTATCTTACATTCGAAAGCACACTTATCTCAGACTACTATCCAAAAAACAGATTGATAAAAAACCTTTATTTGCAATTTTGCCACTGAAAATAGTGGCGAAGGGTGCCATTTTCTTACATTTTCAAAAAATGTAAGACGGGTGAATTGCCCGTTACGAGAGGAAGAGGATTAGGTAACACCGTAGTTATGCCGTTAGGCATCGCAAACGTTGACATTGAAATTCATGGGGTAACAGAGAAAGTCGATCCATATTGTCGAAGACGGCGTAATTAAATATCCTGTCCTTGTTGGTCATAGTTTCACTGAGAGGCCCGGAATAGTCATAACAAAAACGACTGACACTATGACTATCGATAGGGAGGAAACTACAAAACTAAAACTAATATGTTATAAGACATTATTTTGTAAAAAAAAATTGGCTTTAGAAGCACCCTACTGGGTGCTTAATTTTTTTTGACGTCAACCCGCCTTTCGCTTCTATCAACTAAAAAACGAACCGCAGAATATATTTTAGATAAGTTTTTAGAGGTCGCTACCGCATGTCAAAGTTCGAATAAATAATACTTAATATGATAATTTACAACTCAATTCACTCAAAACATTTAAATTGATTATTCAAACATGATAAAAATACTATTTGCAACTCGTCGCATGATTCCGTACAAGGCGGTACAAATTTACACTTCTGCTTCAGCTGTGTATGAGACGTATACGACAAAATAAAATGCTTGTGCTTTGACACCACTGCGATCAACACCGGTTTAAGAGGTGGTGCTTGCACCCTATTAGAGCAAAAGCTAGAAAAAGATGTCTTCGGTTAGCCTGTTGTTATCATATAATGGAAATAATACAAGAAGCAGTCGTACTTCAAACACTAGGTCCGTCTAGTGGGCCAGAAATACTGTTTTTTTTTTACGTTTCAGAACTGCTGAGTACTGACGCTTTAACATGCGTAAATTGCAAGTAACACAATTACATTCGCTGAGAAAGAGCTAAACGCTTATATTGTTAAAACTTGCAATCATATTTCTGTCAGCTGTGCCCAACGAAGGAATATCATTCAAAGGACGGCAAAAGCAATTTATTGCTGGTTTTTCCTAAGTCGGTAAAATGAACAGAGACCAAATCAGTCGCTCATGGCGAAAAGAAAATAATCGCCGAGCGAGAAAACAAACTATCAAACAAAAAAATACCAGGTCACAAACAAGACATGGGTTTTTGAGGTTACATAAAATGTTTGAATCCCGAAGTCTTGGACCTCACGATAACTAGGTACCGAGAAGAACATAGTTGGTTAGATTTTATGAACAACACAAGAAACAAATCACAAAATAAAAACTGTTGAGAATAATGCGTCAATCTTCGGAACGTTTTCTCCGTATAAAAAAAGCACTCTAATTCACTCTATGTTTCAGATTCTTGGCGGTTAGGTACCACAAACTCATTTATGACTACAAAGCTGCACAAAAACGACGAGACACGGGAATAGTCAAATACTAGTGGATTCGACCACTACGTAGGTACGATGAACACACAGAAAAGCGAACGAAAGGCTTATGTGGCGTACGTGGAAGAACAGGAGTTGCATTGCATTGCAATTTGCAAAGAAAGGGCAAAGCAAGCAAATGCAAAACCTGCAAAACAAAAGTTGCTAAATTTGCAAACGCAAATGGCAAATTGGCAAATACAAATAAATTTTACTAGTGCAATTTGTTTTTAATAGTTCCTGGCCATGGATACTAGTCCTTCAGCCGAATACATATTTCATACTAACAGTGTTGCCAGTAGTGACTTGAGATTTAGAACGCCAGGATGTCTAAAAAGGAACGAAATTCGAGGTAAAGGAACGCAAAACAAAAATCATCATCATCATCAGCCCAGAGACGATTACTGCCGAACTAAAGCCTCCCCTTGAGACCACCACACTGTACGACAACCTGCCATTTACATCCACCGGTTGCCCGCGACTTTCACAATGTCGTCGGTCTACCTATACTCAGATTCTTAATGAGGCGTTTTCTATTTTAAAAAAAGTGAAAGTCCAAAAGTTATAATAGATGGCGTGAGGTCGTTTGTGTCAAAATTGTTGTCAAAATGTTTATGTCAAACTTGTCAATGTGACATTGATAGTAAAACAGTTCATTTCGTTTAAAAACAAAAAACTCTTTATTCTTTGCAGTTTGTTTCATAGGGAAATTAAACACTACGTGTTAGTTTGTTTTCGCTCACGAGCGTGGAATATTATTGTTATTATTTTTTGCGCTTTCCAACGCCTCAGCTTTGTTTTCTGGACCCATCGAACGTGACCCCTGCATTTCTACCTTCGGTTCCGCTTCGATTTGCTTCAGTTTTTACGTTTCTTACGCCATCTAGTAAAACATCACGAACTATTTTTTTTTAAACAAACGCCTCATTGGCTAAGGAACGAAAACAACGCACGAAGAAAGGGCGAAGGGAACGCATGACCGTGAAATAGAACGCAAAATAATCCAAAAGGAACAGTCTGGCGACGCAGAACGATAACGTTATGCAAATATGCAAAGAGTTTTTTTTTTATGTTTCACCGGCCTGGATACTGGTTTTTTTGGCCATGTCTTATATTAAGTTTCACTTCTTGCTAAGATCATGGAAACCGTCTTGTTGATTTTAATAGCTCCTGGCCATGTATGGCTACTAGTCCTTCAGCCGTATACATATTTCTTCATCGATCCTTCTTTCTGCAGTTAAATGAGTCGTAGTCACAGTCCAAGTAACACAAAGTAAGTCACAGTCAAGTCCAATCATGCCCTAGTAAAGTCGTGGCAACTTTACTACAAGCTTCTTCGGAGTTTTGGAAACAACACGAAAAGACACGTTTCACAACATTATATAAATCAGCACTTAATTAATAAAAACGCCACCATTTTTATGCATTAACACTCGAAAAAACACAAGTTTTGGAAAATAATACAATGCAGCGACATGATTTCCTCGCGTTCCCGCCAAAACTCCCCATGGAAACCGTCTTTGTAGTCAGTGTTGCCAACTGGGTATCAGGAATTAGCTAGTAAACTGGGATTTAGGGCTAGATTTGCCCAAAAATAGTAAAAATGGGCTAAATTGCTCGTTAATTGCCAAAAAAAGAAAAAAGCCAAATAGTAAGTAGCCAAAGTAGTTTTGAAATAAAATTTATCATGGTATGTGTAGATTCAAAATAAAATACAAAACTTTGGATATATTGGTGTCGATTCTGTTGCACCGCTCACTAAACTAAACTTAGTTTGACAGGACGAAACCTATTGACATCCTTTTCTAACATATTGAAATGAAATGAGACGCGTATAATTTTAGTCCTGTCAGATTAGTTTAGTTTAGTGAGCGGTGCAACAGAATCGACACCAATGTCATTTCAAAAATTAACAACCAACTTGTTAAAAACTTGTAGCCTAAAAGGCGACCAGTCGCCTTTAAGATTCATTCATCGCAATTCTCATCCTGAGTAGCCTAAATGGCGACAAATCACTTACACTGCCATAAAGCGTCGCAGGCGCCGGTTGTGGTGCAATCAGAAGAACATCAGAGGTGCATCAGGGATCGCGGAAGTATTCTATGATTCATTCACATTCCATGGTTTGGCCCTCTGCGCGGCCGGTCCCAAATCGGTACAATCGTACGGGTCGTCGCGTCGGTAGTGGCAAAGTCCCTTGCTTTGCATTTTTAGCCTTATCCCCTTAACTTACCGAGTTGCTATTTGTAGACTTAAATATGCCACCATCTATTTCATATTAAACTTGTTTTGAAAGAACACTTTAGATTGAAACTCACATATAATTTAATAAACTTGTATAATTTAATCAGTAAATATTTTTTAAAATAAAAACCTAAATAGGACCAGTGTTGGACGGATAATTAACATGATTTAAAATAAGTTAATACTATAAAGAAAATAGCTTAAAAATAAGTATAAAATGAATCTATAACATCAAGATATAGGTACTTATTGGACATGTTGAATGTGTTAGGTAAATTATTGACTTTTTATACAAATACATTGTACGTAGAAACAAGCTGACTATGTAAGGCACATTCATTTTGGTTTTGAAAAAGGCACGATAATTATATTTTCATAAATCGATATTGAGGATCTCAATTTTGCTAAAATAAATATTATTAGATAGATTTGTAAAAATTCCAAGGTAAGTAATTATATTTTTAAGAGTCCAAAGATATTCCCGACAAACCTTACAGCTTGACAAATAGTCTTGAAACGAAAACTTTTTTCTCCCTTGGCAATACTGTGGAAATTATGTCAGTGGAGAACTGCGGACTCCCGGACGGACTACAGGGTTACTAATATTTAGAACTATTTGCAATAGTGATACATTTTTTCCAAGGTCTAAGAACTTTTTGTATGGAACAGCTGTTTTTTTTTTCGCGCATTCAGGGTTGACTCCATAGTAAAAGTCGTTCATAATGATGAGTGCATACCCTTCAGTATTGTTGAACCTTTGTTACATGTTGTATATAAATATGATATACGCAAGTATTCTAAGGGTCTTTTATATCAGCTCTTATTGATTTATGAAAGACAAGTTTTATTACTTTACTGAAATTGTACATGGTGTTTCAGTGTAGCAATACTTCTACTACAGGAGTGTTGATCTACACATCAAAGTGACCTACTTTAAAAGCGCAATTTTTTTAAATTCGAGAAAATAAATTTCTCCATACAAAATTGGACTTGTGGTCATTCATTTTGTATGGTGATAAAAGATATAAAAAAATCTTTTGTTTGACAAATTCTTGCTCTTAGTTGTATACGTTAACGTTATCAACAGCCATGTCAGAAATACCATATATAAATGCTACCTTGAGTTGCGATGGTACAAAACACATGTGAAACAAGTGGTGCGTTCCGTAATGCGCTAAAAGTGATAATATCGCGAATCCGACTAAATTGAATAGTCACAAATTATAAGGGTTTTGACTTGATCGAGTAATACTTGTCATTTTGGTCGGGTTTACGATATTATCACTTTTAGCGCATTACGGAACGCAGCCAAGAACTATGTAGGCTTAGAGTAATGACAATAACTTTGAGAATTATATTTTCATTCAAAATTCCGTTCAAAGTTTCGGTGAAGCCGAAAAACAATAAATGTGTGCGTGAATATTACGTAATAACATCCTTTGACACGCACACAAACATTCGAAAAATGTTGCAAATAAACAGTCGTTTTTGCCCTAAGTTGGGAATATGAACAGAATAGTAAAGATAGTATTGCCATCGTGAGAAAAAAAAGGTTGAGAAGCCAGTGCCGTAAATAGGGCGGTGTTAGTGGTGCCCACGCACCCAGCGCTGGTCCTGGAAGGGCGCAAAAATGACCAGACCAGGAACAAGTTTTGAATATTTTTCTTTTCATGGGCGCATAAATAGTAGGTACATTGTTATCCTAGGGGTGAAAGTAACTAGTCTTTAACCCCGAGGTAAACACTGTACTTTTCATTACGAATACAAGGAAACTAAAAATAAAAACATGAACTGACACTGGGAAATGCACGAGAAGTGCGGGACCATAATCCTCTGAGGAGAAAAAAAAGTTGGAACATCGTTCAATACAAATTTATGTGAAAATAAAACTAGTTTTTTTAAAAATAATTTGAGTGCCTGTCATTTGTGAACTGTAACTGTCAGTTGAAAGTGATTATCCCTAGGGCTGAAATGTATTACTTTCAACCCGGTCTTCAGGCAGCTTCAGACCTACTTTCCGAGTATGAGTAATGAAAAGGTTATTTACGGCACTGCGAGAAGCCATGGGACGAGGTCCGAGGGTACTCGGCCTTTTAAGGCCTACTTGAAATTGCTTCACATAGCTTGAACCGACTCGGGATCTAAGCCAATTATTTCTATGTAGGTAGGTATCTAAGTAAAACTAATACAAATAATATAAACCAAATAAGGGCTCGTATGGTATCCTAACAAACATCTAGAGTGATGGTTTAAAAGCATGGTGGGTTGGTTTAAATACGAATATTTACATAGTTAGGAATTCCCGCACACGACGTTGCTTTTGAACCGTATGCCCAAAGTGCAATAATTTTGATAAGTCTAATTCATTCGACAATCTTATACAGGGTGTGGCGTAATGAATGGATAACCCTATACAAACAGTTAAGTGACATTGCGCTGGTTCAGAAAATTAAAACAATATTCCATAAACGTCACACAATTTTCGAGTTGAAACTAGAATAAATAGCTTAAATTATACTCGCGACACAAAAATGGCAGTGTACAGTCGATTGCGCATCTGACCAAGACTAATAACCAAAAAACAGATCGAGAAAATTCTTCGATTTGCAGTATTCTTCGAATAACTCGAAAACTATGCGACTTTTACGGAACACAAGTTTTGATTTTCTTAACCACCATGATGTCTCCCATCTGTTGGTAAGGTCTGTCTTTTTTCAGTCCTGGTGTCTCCCCTAGGCCAGTGAGATATAAGAACTTACTTATAAAATAATATTTTGAATACTCCTGTACCCTAGAAGGTTATCCATTCATTACGCCACACCATGTATATTGCGTGGACATTATCTTAATATAAAAATTTTTTTTTTTTTTTTTTTTTATCTTAATATAGTACCAAAGTGCAACTTTCTGCTAGTCAACATCACCGTAGTCTACTATAACTATATTTACGTGCCTGCGGGGCTAAAGAAGCTACATTAGCCCCGCTACGTGGAACGAAAGGAACCACTTCCTCCCCGCAGCGGCACGTAAAATCGTATACACACAACGGGAGCAAGTAAAGAAGCCTCAGATCCCATAAACATGAGAGCTGAGACATTCTTTACTTTTGCTCCCTAGTCGAGTAATCTACTATTATAGTAGTTTTTTAAAGTACATTTCTTTGTGAATATTGTTTGAGTCCAAATTTTCTTTCGCAGGATAGAGCAATCTGATTATCGTGGTCGAGAATTCTCAAACATACATTCTTATAACTATATTGCATCTATAATTCTATACTTAAACTAAATCTAGTATTCTAAATACAGAATATAAAATTCGCACGAAAATATACAACAAAGTGATTTAAAAACAACAAAAAACGTCATATCTCTTTATACAACACTTTGTGCTGATACTATGATACATCAGTAAATAATGTTTTTTTTTTTACAAAAAAAATAAGAACTTTGTTCAATGCTAAATATACAAAAACCGTAATGTAAATAATATTCCTGTCAATTGCTAACCAAGTTGCAATAAAAATATTCAATTTCCAATATGTTTTGTGAGATATGTTCCTCTTATCGCTAAATAAGTGCTTCGACAATATATTTAAGTATAAGTAACTTAACATTAAGAGATTATTTACTGTACAGTATACCTATCAATGATTTGCTAATTACATCAAAAGTGGTGGCTTTTGACACCTCTTTAGGTACACTTCCCCCGTGTCCTGAATCCAATCGAAAAATCGATATTTGATCTGTCTCTATCATCCTATATGCAGAAGACGGAGACGGTAGAGAAATTTTCAAACCGAAATCTTTCCAATTGAATTCTGAAAACAGATCTTTGAAAATACAGGATTACTGGTAACTCGACGTATTCCAGATACCATTCATCAAATTTAAAACCACCAATGTATGGGCGAAAGTTAATAGTTTTCGCGATATTTAAAATTAAACAATTTTTGTTGTAGTGGTTTTTACAGAAAAAATAAGTATTTTAGCATTAATCACGGCTATCACATTCTAAATAGTTTTGGATATTTTATTGCTTTTTAAATCATTTTCCCATATTTTATTTTTCATGTATTTTTAAGTATGTTTTTTATTGTTTTTGTTAGCCCCCTATCTGCTCCCGCCGGGAATACGTCGAGTTACCAGTAACCCTGTATAAAGTCAACGAGGATGGTAAAAAAAAACACAATCGGTGAAATTGCCGTGATCGATTCAGAATAAAACTTTTGATCCAAGCGAGTTTTCTTTCATAAAACTGGGTAAAACCTAAAATCCCACAGTCTTGGTCTCAACGGTTCATTAAATAAGTTAGGAATTTACATATAATTTTAGTTTGAAATTCCTCATAAACTGACGTCGATCGCGCATACGAAAGTATACATCTCATTGAGCTAATATCTATAGAGGCACAAACATGCAAAAATATGTCGGCGCCAAAACACAGCGCATGCTATGCAGTGCGCCGATTTTTTGAACGACTTGAACTACGATAAGACACAAGCGCTCAAGCATACATTGAACACTATACCAGCGATTTAACGTATAAATTAGAATAATTGTGAACTATACAATGCACGTATGTACAACGGCACTCGGACGTTTATTGACTGTTTTCACTTAGTTTTTTTTTAACTATTTATAGGCTTGCGTTTGACTGCCATCTCGTCTGATGTTAAACGAAGATGCAGTCCACGATGGAGCACGCTTGCCTAGAAGAAACCGATTCACTCGCGACTTGAAGACACCCAGATTATAATTATCGGGGAAAACCCACTCGGGCAGCGCATTCCACTGTTCAGCAGTTCAAGTGGAATCAAACCGTTTCGAGTTTTTGGTACATCAACCATGAAACGGTGTCGCTTTTGTCGAGATTGTGACTCTTTAGATATTAGCTCAATGATTAGACTCAATAAAGCACCAAACACACTGCAATGCTGACGTCGCGGATGTCTGTTGCCGATGGTACGGGATGTACATCAGCGTAGGAAGAATTCAGTCTAGGTTCATCATTTCACTCATGGCAGGAAATTCAACGTATAAACAGTTTTTTTTAGTTCTTTTGCTTTGGCCGGTAACGATTTTAATGATCGTAATCGCTGATTATTCTGTAAATTGACGCTATTTAATAGTAATGCTCATTATTTTATAAACTGTTCTTAATGCTTATAAATTATTTTATAAATAATTCTTCGGTATAGTATTTTATAGCAAAAATTAGATTTTCATACCTTCTATTGAGATAATAAGGGGCAATCCATAAATACGACAAACTAATTTCATGATTTTTAGACCTCTGCGATATTTGTCTGACCATATTATTTTTAATTTCGAAATTACATTTAAGCCTTAGCAAAAAAATTATATAGATATATATATATATATAAATTACGTTAGAGTTAAAGTTTAGAGTTTGAATACTTTCTCTTTACGCACAGGTCGTCACATTTGCCCCTCCCTCCCCCTTAACATGTGCCGTTATTTATGGATAGCCCTTAAATAGCTTTACGTACAAAGAATAATCAAAAGTTGCCGCAAACATTGCGATCATACAAAAGTTACGTAAGGACAAAAAACTATTTGAAGTTCCCGCTACGAGTGCAACGAATCTCAAAGGATGGTGTAGTGTTAATTTGTGCTACACTTGTCTTTTGACAGTCTTAATAATAACTAACATAGACATAAATTAATTTATCTACTTCCACTTAGAATAACTACACAAAAGGCTAAGGGCATTTCCCCACACATGAGGCCTAGTGGTGTTTAAACATCGTCAAACCACAATTAACTAAAATCATGTCATATTCAGTGCAAGCTAATTTGTATTGTATTCGTATAGACATTGTGTCGATATTCAACTTTTTTGCAGAGGCACGGACGCAGCTGGCGGGAGCAACGTGACGTCAATGAGGCAAGCGCTACAGTTGAATATCGATACACTGTGATATACAAATAAAGTAAAACTTAGCTAACGCTGTTTACATGATTGTAGTTTATTGTTTTCTGTAACAAATAACACAGCTCCTTGTACCAACTAGGCCGAAATGCCTTTAGTTCAACACCGAACATAAAACTAGAAGGAATGGTACACATAGCTCGTTTAAAAATCAATTATTGAATACACGCGGTACGTATTACGGTACCATATGTATAGACAATAACCTATAACGCAGAAACATGTGACCTAGGGCGTAAATACCTGTTACGCGCACATCATCATCATCAACCTAAAGGGGAGGCATTTGTTCAGCAGAAGTTTTTGTAGTGGTAGGACTCTACTGCAGAGTCCGCCTGGAGAAGTACCACACAATTGCCAGTTATTCAACCGTCAAGCAGAAGTGTGCACGCATTACTGTGTTCCGGTTTGAAGGGCAATGTTACCAGAGAAATTACTGGGTATGAAGAGATTTAACATCTAATATCTCAGGGTGACGAGCGCAGTGCGGTGCGGCGCAGGATCAAGTTCACAATTCTGGCCCTGCTCTTGTTAGGGCAGGTTTGACGCTTACCACCAGGTGAACGTCTTGCTCGTCTCGTCAACCTGATTGTGAACAAAAAAAAAAAGAATAGGACATACTTGCCTTACACCTTTTTTCACATCGTGTTAATTTCTAAGCAATACTTCACTAGTTAGTTATTGGAACAGTAGCTTATTTTAAAATTCTTGTTTATATGTAGTTGAGCAGCGAATGTTTCTGCCTACTATTTATCTAAATTGACCGGTAAATGGCACCGGTAATTCAATTTAATTTCAAAATTCTATATTACACAACGACAAATTTAATTTAGTACATTTCTAGTGTTAGTTTAGGATTTCCTAGACAAGTAACTTTAAAAAAAAAGTCCCCGGGCTGATAAGTAAGTAAGTAAGTAAGTTCGTATAGGCTGAGTGGCCAACCCTAGTGTCAGAGTTAATGTGCCGCCCGGAGGCCTCTGACATGGCTGACGGTAGTTGTTATAGAAACTAGAACATTACCGGGACATCCGACCCACGGTAGCGGTCAGAAATAAATGCCACTCACGGTCACCCACCCGAAGACTGACCGGACCGTCCGTTGCTTAACATCGGCGATCGTTTAGAATCACCTCGACAAGCTGCGCCGCGAGCGGGCCCCGCGCCGACGACGAGCCAGACGTCCGATGGCGTGCCTCTAGCGTGTGTTCAGACCTCGGTGCTGTGCGTCTGTATGCGCACTTTCTTCTGGCTGCCGTTCCTGTTGAGCGGCGGCGAGTGGCCGGAGTAGCCCGGGTTCTGTATGCCGAGGCTGGGGTCGCCCTCGCGCCGCGGCTTCTTCAGCGACGAGCGCAGCGGCGACCGCGTGATGGTGCTCGCGTCGGATGAAACACCTGCACACACGAGCGGATATCTGTACTGATGAGGTTGTATTTTGTGTCTATGTTTAATCTATGAATGATGTATCTAGGCAACGGATGTTTGGTTACTTTTGGAAAATAAATATGATAGCACGGTTGTTTTAGAAATTGGTTTAATTCATATTATTTAGAAATTATGGAGTCTTCCATGTATTTAAAGTATATAATTTAACAAATACAATAGGGTAGATGACTAATTTTTATATCGTTGAAACCAGTAGCTTTGATGAAGAATTTAAGTAAATATAGTATGTTTATTGAAAAAAATATTTAAATCGGTTAATAATGTTCTGATATATGAGCGTTTAAAGTTTTTGTTAGAGACAACTCTGTCCCTTTCCCACAAAACAAAAAATTACGTCACGCCTTACTTGTCAGAATAGAATTTATATGGCGTACAGAGAAGTGACGTCACGATTGGCTGTTTCGCCTCTCTGTCTAGCATGATATTAAAATGCTTATAAGTTGCTTATTTTTGATCAGATTTTAATTTTCTTTTCATTAATCAGCTATATTTATGGGCCACATTTTAATAGAACAATTCAAAAAAAACAGTCATCTAGCCTATTCACGTGGCAATGCCGCCAGCACACAGGGTACGCTGCCGACTGATAGATTAACTCTTTATTGTACACACACCAAGAAACTTTTTAAAAAAAAATTCAACCAACTTCAAATTAATATGGGACCACCTCGGGAGTATACTCTTTAAAATAAAATAAAAAAAAACAAAATCGGTGCACAATTGACGGAGAAATACATTAAAAAAACAAAAAATAAAGTTGAAGTTGAAAAAAAAAGAGTTGGTTGAATATTTTTTTAAATTACTGTTTAATTTATTATAATTAAATTAATTACTAATTAATTACATTACATGTATTTATAGATATCAGTGTCTAGTGTATTTTTAATTACCATTAATTAATAAGCTCTTTCCGCCAAAAACACAGGATTCCCTAGTTCAGGCTCACATGTTTTATAGACCTTAGTAAGTTACACCAGGTTTGGTATTTTATCAGAAATTTTAATATTTTGTATAAATTATTATTATTATTAATTAAGTTTACTTTGATTACATGCAGATACGAGCTTATAACAATACAATATAATACAAATATACAATGAGAGTATAATTACTTCATTTTTAAACGAACCTGTCAAAGTAGTAGCCGTGGTATTCATGGACGCAACACTGCCATGACCGTTGGTGCTGTACGGTTTACCCGATGCATCCGTCATGGATATCCCTGAAAAACCATCACACAAGAGTTGGATATGTGGTTAGATCTTCAAAACAAAAATGGACCAAGGGGACGACCGAGTTTTGGCGGGAACGCGAAAAAATCATGTCGCTGCTTTGTATTACTTTCCAAAACTTGTGTTTTTCGAGTGTTAATGCATAAAAATGGTGGCGTTTTATTCATTAAGTGCTGATTTACGAGCAAGAGTGTGGGCAAGTGATATAATGTAGTGAAACGTGTCTTTTCGTGTTGTTTCCAAAACTCCGAAGAAGCTTGTAGCCACGACTTTACTAGGGCATGATTGGACTTGACTGTGACTTACTGTGTGTGACTTGGACTGTGACTACGACTCAATTAACGGAAGAAAGAAGGATCGATGAAGAAATATGTATTCGGCTGAAGGACTAGTATCCATGGCCAGGAACTATTAAAAACAACGACGTAGCTTGTGGCCATGGCCGGACCCAGCTAATTATTTTATACTTTGGCAATAATAATGTTGCCTGGTGTAATACAGACCTCGTCCCTCCTTGAATCCCGGGTTATTGATGGTGGTGGCAGACGGCTCGCTGAGTGCAGTGGTGGGGTCACCGCCTTCTCGCCGCGAGAATAACGCGTCGTACAACGACATTATAAACAATGCCGAGTTTATAACTATGCAAGTTATCTGTAATGGGAGGTAATGGCAATTACATTTTAGAACAGTTTCATGTATAGAGTGGACAGTTTATGTAAGACAGGTATACAGGGTTAGTTCTAATCAGTTAGCATCCTTTTAAGGGCATATTCTGTACAGCAAAACAAACAAGTTTTACTATGGGGCCAACATTGAGTTGAATTGTATGGAACAGCTGTTTTTTTTGGGGTTTTTAATGTTGGCCCCATAGTAAAAGTTGTTTGTTTTGATGTACAGAATATGCCCTTATAAGGATGCTAAAAGATTAGACCTAACCCGGTATAGTAGTAGCTGAAAGCAAAAATACGAAGATCGGGCTGAATGGCGTAGAAACCTACCTATACAAGCTGTTGGTTTGCATCCCCGTATTTTTTTTCTGGTGAGACTTTCACCTGGTGGTAAGCGTCACGCCTGCCGCTAACAGTAGCAGTGCCAGAATTGTGAACTTGCGAATACAATCCTGCGCTGCACTGCACTGCGCTGCGCTCGGCACACTGAGATATCAGATGTTAAATCTCTTCATACCCAGTAATTTCTCAGGACATCTGGAGTTTATAGATATACTCATCGTTGTCATTGGAACAACTTTTACTATGAGCCAACCATGAAATCAAGAAAAATAAATCAGCCGTTCCATATATTTTGTCCAAGGTCAATGAACTTTTTGTATAGAACAGCTGTTTTTTTTCGCTATTTCATCGTACTTTAACCGACTTGTAAGAATGTAAGGAAAGTATGTACCTGTACATAGAACGCTTCTCCTCTCTTGAGATAGAACCCTCTGTCATCGCCCTGCACAGCGAACAGGCCTGCTGCCGCTATGGACAGCAATGCTGGAATAAAAAAATAAAAAAATTAACACTTACACCACTTTACGGGGCAATGAGACTCACCATCCATTGTCTCGAAATAATAAGTGACAATGGCATTGACACCCGTGACTTTGTTTTCAACCGACTTCAAAGAAGGAGGTTCTCAATTCGACTGTATATATTTTTTTGTATGTTTGTTACGCGATCACTCCGCGAATTATGAATTGATTTTTATGATTTTGTTTGGTAGGTCATATTTCAGAGGTAGTCCCATTAACATTTTATCGAAATCGGTTCAGTAGTTAGATTTTTAAATCAAAATAACTGAAAAAAAAAGATGTTAGGAAAAAAGTATTATTTTACACAAATATCATGGTATCACGGCAATAGTAATAGACAGGCGCTATCTCTTATCATCAGTGAATGTCACATTACATGTTACCATAAAAAATAATATTTGATTGGATTTAACTTTTAACGAGCCAAAGACACAGGGCCTACTCTTCGACTAAGCTCAAACAAATTAGACTTCTCTAATCAACTGGGTAACACTGGGTAAATCTCAACCTGAAGGAATATCTGTAGTCCTTGATACAAGTGATAAAATAGTTACCGACTAAAATCACACCATACTTATTGGTTAGCTGCTTACTGGCTTATGGAGAGCTGCAAGATAAACGGCACGCCGAATTCGTTTAGTACTGGCATGCGATCATACCCACAACACACGCGAAATTACTTCTGGCTAAAACCACCCGCAGTCACTCACTGGCTAAAACCATACTAGCGAAGCTACTTACTGGCTAACACCACAAAAGTAAATAAACTTACTGGCTAACAGCGCCCTTGCGAGTTTTATCACGGCGGTGTGCATGTACTTTACTCCTTGGCCAGATCATGGAGCTCCTGAATGGACAGTATGGAAATTACGCCCAATACTGACACACGCCGGTCAATTCCAACGCGCGTAATAACTTAACCAAACTAGCGGAGTTACTTATTGGCTGACACCACATAACATCAGTTACACTGGCTAACAGCACCATCGCGAGTTTCATGATTTCGAGGTGCGTACGACTCCCTCCTTTGAAAAGATCATGGCGAGCGTAAAGTGTCACATGCACTTATGGTTTAGTCTAAGTAGTTCTAGACCTAAAATATCGGCAATTTTTTAAATTCTTTAATGGGCTTGCGTTTGACCGCCATCATGCCTGATTTACTGGCTAATACCAAATAAAAAGTTATTCACTGGCTAACATCACATAGGTAATTAAAGTAACTTACTGGCTAACAGCGCCAGCGCCAGTTTCATCATGACGAGGTGCGTGTACTTGAGTGCGACGCGCTCCTTTGACGAGATCATGGCGAGCTGCAGGATGGACAGTATACAGAATACGCCCAGCACCGACACGCCGATGGCACCCACTACACCCGCGAAGTACACAGCACCTGAAAAGTAATACTTACACCTTAATACAATACAATACAATACAATTATGGCAACCCCTCCCTATACAGGGAGACGCCTTCGTCGACTAGTGGTCGCCTTCTGGCTCATAAAAGAATACAATACAATATTTTAATGATAACACCAAAGTTACACGTCAAATTTCATTAAGTATGTTATAATCAAGTATATTACACGAGTATTATTACTATTAGTTCGTAACGAACTGATACCTCGCGATCCCCTTATCTTCGAAGCCCCTTGACTAATTTGGCTCATAATCGAACTTCACAAATGTATTGCCACCAACAAAAAAACAAAAACATAAAAATCGATCAACGGTTCACAAATTGTCATCGAACAAATATACATATACACCACTATTTTTTATGAATGTCTAAAACTTTAAGGGGTCATTGTACTCATCATCATGCTGTTCCATGGAACTGTATGGAACAGCTGATTTATTTTTCGCGATTTCAGGGTTGGTCCTATAGGAAAAGTTTTTCATAATGATAAGTACAATGACTCCTTAAAGTTTTAGAATTTAATAAAAAATAGTGGTGTATACAAACTCCACCTTATTCCCTTAGACCCAAAAACCTTTGCTTCGCTACTTTCGAAACCGAATGCAAATTTATAACAGGTCAAAATCAAAATTTATTTTATACAGCGTTTTTAAAAGGGTGTCTCTGTCTATGAATATCTCTTCGGTTGGCAAACATCGACAATACCAGATGACAAAGTTGCAGATGCCAGAGGCGGCGGCAGTTCGCTTACCATCTGAAGAAAGCGTCTTCATGTTTGCCGATTTTTTTAAACCTGTGACACTTCGTACATTATGAAGAATATATACTACTCCTCGCACTCTAGACTACAGAACGTTACATAAAAACGCAAATCATAGTTAGGTACTATAGTAAATACATTAGAGTAACATGACTCTTTTTCTGGGAATTGCAAAATATACATATTCAGTACATACGCCAGAAAAAAAGATCATTGGGTGGTGGGTAAAATTATGCGCGACAAAATCTACCAATATCATGAAAACTGAAGTGGTTTTGACACTTTTTTTTGTTTTTGTTGTGCTAAGCAGGACGCAGCTGTACGCGCGTCGGGCTCTGTTTTCACTCTTTGAAAAAGGTCACCGGATGTGATCGAAACTATAATCGGAGTATCCGATTTAATTAAACGTGAGTATTCCCGTATAAATAAAACAAAAATCTACCAATATCGTGAAAAATCAAGTGTTGCTATTTACAGTAACATGCATTTGATTAAGTTTCATCTGAACAGACAATTACTAATCTAGGTTATTCAAGTTTATCGAAATGGTTGGGGGGTTTGATACTTCTTGCTAGACAACTTTCTAGTAACTATCGAGTTTTTTTTTTACAATCAAGGGACGTTTGGAGCAAGACGTTCGCCTGGTGGTAAGCGTCACGCCTGCCACTAACAGTAGCAGTGGCAGAATTGTAAACTTGCGAACACAATCCTGCGCCGCACTGCACAGTGCTCGGCACCCTGAGATATTAGACGTTACATCTTTTCATAACCAGTAATTTCTCTGGTAACATTAACTTCAAACCGGAACACGGTAATGCTTGCACACTACTGCTTGGCGGTTGAATAACTGGCAAAGGTGCTACTACTACTAGTTTTGCGTGAAGTATAAGAGTTAGATCCTCCAAGAATATAATATTGACTTTCATCGGTCTGGATACAATCCTTTTGTTTTTTTTTGTGTAGTAGGGCTAAGTAGTCTTTGTAGTTTGTTGTAGTTAATAAAGGGTTCTTAGAATATAACAATTGCTGGACTTACCGACTCACATAATTAAATCTCAACCATAAAACTGTCACCCACTTTTATTTTATAAATGTGCGAACACACGTAGCGTGTAAAGGAGACTGTACAATATACTGGACTGACTAAGTGTCAGACACGAAGGCCACATAGCCTGACTCATGGGATACACCACTTTCCTCTTGCTCATGTTACCACATTAATTTATTCTAGCCACGTAAACCGGTCGTATAGGACATTTTGAAGAATACCGGGATTTTACCCAAGATTTTCCACTTTCCCGCATTTTCCGGCCTAAAGTGTTCCACATTTAACCTCCTTGCCCAATCGATTCAGTATATTTTTTTAATCTAATAGTTTTGCGTTTGGCCACATCACACTTTTCAATCTCACCTTTAAATATTATAAAGATTCTTTCAGTAATAAAAAGGTAATAAACATTTGCATTTCTAATAATAAAAATAAAATAAGTATTGGGGGACATTTTACACACAGCGCCATCTTGCCCCATACTAAGCAAAGCTTGTATTTTGAAGGAGAGAGTGTTTTGAATCCAGAGCGTAGCGTAGGATTCTACAGTAAATTTGTTTTTTTCACTAACTTTACTTTTTTATTTTTTCGCGCGCGCCTTCCTTTTTCAAACAGCATATTACTTGTTCATACATTGCCCGTGGTCGATCTCTTTGGTGATTGGAACTTTAACTAACAATATCCACATTCCAAATAACTTTTCTTCTATCCGGGCGGATAAGAGTTATTTCCTGCCCTGTTTGCGAGGAACAAAGTAGGTCTTTTTGAATAGATGTGATTAAAATTATTTTGCTGATGTTTTTTGTCACAAGTCCACAGTATAAGGAAAAGGTGCTTAATTAAGAAGATAGTATAATGCCTATGTATTACACATTTAGGTCAGGTTCCAAGGCTGTGCCCATGACGTGTTTAGTTTGTCACACCGCCCTAATGCCCGTCTAGTTAACTAATGAGTTTTAGGGCGTGTTTTGGGAGTAACACATGAAACATGTCAGAAAAATTAATTGTGACTTATCATTCATTGTTTCTCGAATTTTAGCACTGCATAAAAAACACCAGTTAAGTATCATGTTTCAAAGTACCGGAAAATCTAATCTTTTACGACTTCGTTGAAATAGATGTAACAACGACGCTGAAACACAGGCATTAAGCCCAGTTCAGCAGAGGTAACTATGAACTTCTGAAGCGTTTTATTTTTTGTGACATAGCTAACAATTATACTATGTATGTATTATTGTATTTTGTGTTCTGTTGTTGTATGTATGAGCTAAGCAGGACGCAGCTGCTCGCGCATTGGGCTCTGTTTTCACTCTTTGAAAAAGGTCACCGGATGTGATCGAAACTTTAGTCGGAGTATCCGATTTAATTAAACGTGAGTAAACCCGTATACCTGGGTATATCCTAAAACTGCATCCAGAACCATCGGAGGACGGGCAGCAGCGTCCTCTTAGTTAACGGTGGTAACACTCTGCGATCCCCAAGCCGCCTGCCAAGCGTGGGGATTATGGCAACCCCTCCCTATTAAGGCCTTCGTCCAGCAGTGGACGTCTTCTGGCTGATGAGTGAGTGAATGTAAACCCGTATAAATAAAACAAAAATTATGTACTCTGTGTGAATTTTCATGGAATAAATTTATTAGTATTATTTGTTACAAAAAGAAGTAGTAAGTATTTATGATTGGGCTTGGGGTACAGGTGACTAGCCCCTCTGACATTAATTTATGTGCTTTTGTGTGCGTTTTTGATTGGGTAGTTAGATTGTATGTATTTTGTTCCAGTTAACAAACACACTTATCCGTTCAAAAAAAAGACTTAAATTTCAACAAAAGGAGCTTATGTAGATGTGACACACAAAAATGTAACAAATAGTATTTTCTCCAATTAGAATTATCTGACGACTCTAATGCAATAAAATGCATTGAATTTGAGAACCGATCTAGTTTTGCGGGACAACTTTCTCAAACTAAAAAAGTTTCCAAAGTTAGACGTCCTTTCACACACGTATCGTTGCGACATGAAATGTGCAATCGAGTGCATATGCGTGATACTATACCATAGTGTATAGTAGGTATACGAGACTATACAAAGCCAGCCTAACGGTAGAGCGTCAAGTTACTTAGAGAATTATATGCGAGAAGTATGATGTTGATAAATTAGTTCAACATTTATTAAAGAAAAGTACTGACTTTTATTGAGTTAATAACACACTTTGGTTTATATACTACCTAAGCAAAGATTTATTATTAGGCTATTGAAACTTACTGGAAGGTTTAAAAGTCTGCGTATACCGCAACGATTCGGGTAAAACCTCTTTTGGTGGCAAAGTTTACCTTCCTACCTCTGAACACAGCAACAGCAAACATTATTTAATATACATTATGTAGAATATTATTTACAAAAAAAATGGTAAAAATTACAGATGGCGCCACCAAGCTTAGGGTGGCCTGTATAAAGACAATTCAGGATTCGCGGGAGGTAGGACGAACGATCATGGAGCTGCCGAGGGTTCGAATCCTGCCAGACTTTTGAATATTTCTGAGGAAATTTTTAAATCGTCTGTGTCAGAGACTGGCAATACAGAAAGGTACTTCTATTCATCACTTCGTTCTCTTCGCTCTTCAACATTAAAGAATTCTAGATCTTGTTATTAGAACAGCTTCCATTCCTCTCCATCCTTAATTGTATGTTTACGTGAAGCTAATTCAAATGACCTTGGCAATGCAACTAAAATATAAAAGGCGTAATAACCAGAACTAAAACCCCCTTACAAACATAGCTAGATAAATATGGCTGCACCTACAGTACTTAGTTCTAGCTCAATAAAAAACCCTAGATCATCGCGTGACAATAGTGAACCACTGACAACGCATCCACTTGAAATGATTGTCTTGATTGTTAAGATGCAATCAAAGGAAAATTATATGAAAAACGACGCCATTTATGATAGCAACGACTTAGTTCAGAGAATGGACTCGAATACTGCAACGACGATACAAATTGATTTAACCTTCTTTACTGAATCTGTTGCATATTTTTCAAACTTATAGAATTGTGTATTTACGCCAACATTGCCAATTCATTTAGCTTTGTTCATACTGTGAATTGTTTGTGCCTTTTAGAAAATGTGAAACTGATATAGGGAATACAGCTAAATACATTTATTCAGCTACTGGATCAAATCCGATTTTCGATTTGCTCCAGTAGTAAAACCATTATGGCCGTGTATGATCGACCTAATGGTTGGGCTGAATCTGATTGGTGTAAAACTCTTCGAAGAGTTTCATACTACGCAGCTCTCTTACGAATTATTTTCCAAGTAAGGCTAAAAGTGTAGTAGGCTATACCACAAAAACCGTTAAAGTAAGCAAATTCAAGATCCTGCTACTGATACTTCATTAAAGCTGAATGCACAGGGTTCAAAGATTCTTAGACTATGGGAATAGGGTATAACACTAGTCCTAAAAAGGTTGCTGGTGACGAGCACAAACATTTCTAAATCACAAAATAGTAGGTATATAAGGTGAAGTCGCACTTGAGGAGTGTCTGTTTATGCGTTTAGCTCGTTTAAACTAGGCAAAGGATTTAGTTTTTTTTTAATATTATGGTGGTTTTTCACTCAGCGCCATCTAGCCCCAAGCTAAGCATAGCTTGCACTATGGAAACCAGATAGCCGATAGAATACTTATATATATATTTTTTTGTTAATACATACATACTTATAATACACACTACACCCAGATATAGAACAAACATCTATGTTCGCCCTGGGAGGGGATCGAACCCACGCCCTACAGCTCTGAAGGTAGACATGTTACGAGCCAACCGAGCTGTACCAACTGAGCTTTATGGCAGTCTTTTATCACTATCATTTATTTTTTTCTTCGGTAAGTTTATTTATACAATACACCTGTGCGGAACCGCGGCTGATCGCTACTAAATGCGAAATAATCTGTCAGGATTATACCGCCAAAATGTTATGAAGCCGCCGGATTATTACTTTAAGGTTGCTTAAAATAGATTCGCTTTTAGCGATAAGGCCGCCATTCGTTACACTAGTGTTAATGCTATTTATCCTGTGTTTTTGGTGTGAGCAGTATAGAGTTAGTCTGTCTATACGAACATCGTACAAAGACTCTATAGGTAAAACAATCAAGATCCAATTACTGGGTCAGAAGTCGTAACCAAGCATGGCAGAAAAAACTGTCCACTCAGTTCAATTCAAACGCCACAAAATTCACTGCTTACGTCACCAGACAACAAGCACCACTGGAAGCTTCAGATGGAACCGGTTTCATGGCATTAAACTCCTATAGCACAAACAACCGTAGGATCCATAGTGGTTTGGGTTCAAGATATCGCATTACGTCACCTCGCTGCAGTACGGATTTTTGTGTAAGCTTTACAAAAATGTAGAGTACTCTAAACATTTCGTAGAGTTACCTCATTAAATTATCGCCTACGTCGTTCGGTGCAAGTTCAATCAACATAACTAATTATAACAAATGAATATCGCTGGACATTTTTCACACAGCGCCATCTAGCCACAAACTAAGCAAAGCTTGTACAATGGAAACCAGATAGCTAAACAAACATCTATGTTCGTCACATAAATAGGTAGGTAGGTTCTTGTAACATATTCTATTCTATTTTTTGGTGTGCACAATAAAGAGTTCCTATCTATCTATCTATAAATGGTAGTCCTGGGTGGGGATCAAACCCACGCCCTACAGCTCTGAAGGCAGACATGCTAACTCAGCTATAAGGCAGTCGACAATCGACAAACATGAATACGTCACGCAGTGTTTCTTATAAGCGTTGACTATAGAAAGTAATCAGGTCTCAAAAGTCAATTTATCAGTGTTTCTACATGGCGGCTAAATAATGTGTAGCAACATAACTCAATCTAAAATTGTATGTTACAAACAGTTTCATTAAAAACAGTTTCGCAAAAACAATGATTCAATAAAAGCACTCGACGTCTGGCATATTACTCGTATTACTCGTGACGATTTTACTATTTTATATGATCAATTGACTAAGTACCTATGTTATTACTTAATTATATTATTGTTATTTTAATGAATTAAATTAAATTATTGTAAAATTTAATTGATACCAATGACTTATAACTAGGCGTTATGAATAAAGAATTGTATTGTATTGTATTGTATATTCAATTTATTGGATTTGAGAATGTTGTGTGAACGCCAGAGTCCTTCTGATACGGAGCCATATATAGGATGCCACTATTTCAAAAAAATACCACACCAAACAACTAATAATGAGCATATTATTCAGTTGAAAATCCAAGATAATGCATAAGTGAATGCATCTTATGTATTAAACACTATAACCTCTTTTAACCCTATTTTAGTAAAAAGTGTTAATTGTCAATTTCTTTTGAATTACGAAGTTTGAAAAAAAAAGACAAAACACTTTTTAAGGAGTTTTGGCGGGAACACGGAAAAATCATGTCGTTGCATTCTATTATTTTCTTAAACTTGTGTATTTTCGCGAATTAATGATTAAAAATGGTGGTGTTTTATTCATTGAGTGTTGAATTACATGCACGAGTGTGGGCAAGTGATATAATGTGGTGAAACATATCTTTTTGTGTTGTTTTCAAAACTCCGTATAAGCTCATAGTAAAGTCGCCACAACTTTACTAGGGCATGACTTGGACTCGACTATGACTAATTTCGTGTGACTGACTGTGATATCATTACATATTTGACTTGATTTACATATAAATACTTGAAAAAATCATAAACTTGACACTGGCAGAATGCACAACGTGCGATGCCAAGAACTAAGAAAAAAAAAAAAAAAAAAAAAAACACTTTTTAACTAAAATAGGTTTGACAAGTTTTAGTGTTTTATGCATAACACGGTTAGTATGTGGGCATTTCAAATATTTTAGGTGTTTTCTCTGACATTTCTTTGAGAAAAATGACAGTTCCATATCTACAGTTTTTTTTAACTGTAGACATTAATTTCTAGTCTTCACTAATTGTAGTCTATATGCTTGGTCTAACGATGGCTTGGAGGATCTAGCTCTCTCTCAACGAAGGTAATCCTGCACAGACATTTGTTCTAAACTACCATTTCTGACCTGAAAATACAAGCGAATAAAAAGAGATCTCTAGCACCAATAGGCTAGATGACTGGTTTTTTTTACTGTCCTATTAAAATTTGGCCCATAAATATAGTTGATTAATGAAAATCTGATCAAAAATAAGCATTTTAATATCATGCTAGACAGAGAGAAGAAACAGCAAATCGTGACGTTACTTCTCTGAACGCCACATAAATTCTATTCTGACAAGTAAGGCGTGACGTCATTTTTTTGTTTTGTGGGATAGGGACAGAGTTGTCTCTAACAAAAAACTTTAAACGCTCATATATCAGAACATTATTTTCTCAATTTTTTCAATAAAAATACTATATTTACTTAAATTCTTCATCAAAGCTATTGGTTTTAACGATATAAACATCAGTCATCTACCCTATTGTACGGCTGTCTCTCTTAAACAATTTCCAACAATTTCATTGTAGTAGAAAAGTGAAATTGTGTATTGCGGAACAAACGCTCATCTCTGGTATTGTTCGGCCCGAGTTTGAACTTTCATTGCTAATCTGTGCTCAACGTATTTGTGAAGCCACAAACATAATGATTTGTAAAAAAACCTTGTACTTATTTGTCATGTTCCGGATGAATTTTGAAAAAGAGTTTGATAAAGTAGTTTCTCTACGGTTAGATTAGTTGTGGTAAGTAATAGACACGGATGACATTTGAAGATTAATGGATACCAGCATGGTGGCAGCAAGTTTGTTGCAAACAATCTGTAACAAAAAGGGTCAACAATACTGAAGGGTATGTATGTACTCATCATTATGAGCAACTTTTACAATGGTGCCAACCCTGAAATCGCGAAAAAATATCAACTGTTCCATACATTTTGCCCAAAGTCAATGAACTTTTTGTATGGAACAGCTGCGCGATATCCAGTTTGGCCCCATAGTTCAAAGTTGTGCATAATGATGAGTACATACATACCCTTCAGTATTGAACTTTTTTCTTCCACGTTGTATACAGGTACTTATACTCGTAAATTTTCTAAGTTGTGAACGAACCGGTCATTGAACTCAAATCATTTGTTCATTTAGGGTTCACAAAACGTTTCTGTTGATTTCTGACCTTCTGATTAGATAACTCTATATACATTGCGTTGGGTTATGTAGAATTGCACTATTATTATTATCTGTAACAGAACAGCTTATGCCAATCGATGATTTATAGTACTTTTTGTTAATTAATCCTATTATGTCATTTTAAATTAATTTGATGCACTTCTATATCCATTTCTTCCTTGGCAATGAATAATTGTGAATTTGAAGATATTTTTAAAAACCCACAGACATTACTATATCCAGACTCCGTCCCTATCTAACGTCATACACATATTTAATATTATAGTAAACTTTACCAGTGTTTGGCAATATTTGAAGCGGAAAACCCGCTCAATCCTAGTGAAACTGCATAGCGGAGCGAGCAACGACATATTTGCACGTCTCGCGGTCGTGAGTCACGGTCACTCCATCATAAATGTATATGACATCAGAAAATGAATGTATTTAGCGAGAGATAATCGCATAAGGAGTTTGGAGACAAAGAACTTGCTTTTTAACACCACCACGGTGGTGTCCACAAGCGTTCCAACCAAGTTCCAACAATTACAATGGGACCTATTGACTGATAGTACGTATACCCACCCCACGCCAAACATACACTTGATACAGCGCATGCTCTAGCAATTTGAAATTTTGTTTTTGTTTTTAGACATTGCTAAGTACTGTAGCCATGTCTTTGTCGTTTCCTTTTTTACAGCAACAAATTGCTGAAAGAAATATAACCACTTAAGAATTTTCATAGTAATCTTTTGAGGGTTTATTTTCTTTCGCAATTAGTTGCTGATAAAAAGAAAATGATAGAGACATGTCTACAGGAGACCTAGGGTTTATTAAAAAAAAACGATCCATGAAGAATATGTTATTCACTATCTGGACACGTATGAAAATTCTAGCGTGTCCAGATGGCGAAATAACAACTGATACCAATGATGAGTTTCACCAGCTGGACACACGCGGGTCCAGCACCTCGAGTCCACTTGGTGAATAACCCAAGAAAATAGGGGAATACGTTTGTATGGAGAATCGCTCACCAGACTCCCTCTAAGGCTTGATACAAACAACAAAACAATGACAAACAAAACAATGATGTTCAATTACTGTTTATTTATTTATGCATTCTATCTAGCTCTACGCATTTCTCCATGAACAAGCCTTGATGTTGCTCATCAATCTATGATTCTATCCTAATAAATGTTTATTTATTTATTTTGGTGTTATTTAGTTGCCTAATTCTCTGCCTGTATTCTTATATTTCTTACCGTTTTTTAACCTTTCGGAATTATACGGATTTCATTCAAGCAATATGGCAAATACATTTTGTTATGAGGAAAATAAACATTAAATGCACATCGCGACATGCTCATGGTAGGATAAGGATATCATAGCTAGTTGGAAATAAAGAATGACCGTCATTATAGCCCAAGTTCTAAGTGTGCAAAGTGTTTTTATTTTTTTATAGACGCTACATGTCCCATTAGCAAAATGCCCCACGCTCGTAAAACATCCCTTCGCAAAATGTCATCTTCTTACTCCTGTAAGAAAAAACGATACCGTATTTAAATCAGATCTGGCACCCAAACCTTTAATAAGTACTTTTAGAACATCTAATGTATGCCTAATATAGACTTGTACCATTTTCGATCGCACTGTGTTGGTGAGTTAAGATTAGGCGAGTTTTAAACATAATAATACGCTAGGATTTACCATAAAAAATTACTATAAATACCAACTAAAACATGCAATCGGATAGACAGATAGACAGACATTGTGAAACTATAACCTTATTTGCTACGGAACCCTAAAAACAATGCAAATAAACATTTCCGATTTGATTCAGTAGCAACAGCATTTTAGGCGTGCATGACCGAACGAATGGCTGGGCAGATCAAATTGAAAAGGATTAAATGTTACCGAATACAGACTTTGTGTTTGGTTGGTCGCGTAGCAACAAGCAATGAATGTGCGGTTAGCTCACAACAAATACTGGATTAGCTACGGTATGCGTACAAAAAATATAGACAAACTGGAATTGATTTCTTGCGTAAGCACTTATGCTTACAGTCAGCGACAATGATAAGATGAATGGACGGGAAATAAGCGCACGGATTTTGAAGACTATATGTTGAGCACCGGCTCTCCACTCGCTTCAGTCATACTCTGCCTTTGCGACATGCGAGCCGTACTATACGACAATACAAACTTCTAATACATGTACATGTGTTCTCTTTTTATCATGCAGTAATTAGATTCGCCTTCTCTATTTCCCGGCAAATGTAATATACATACTTTTAGCTAGGTATGCTTGATTGGGTTGTCTTTTTAATTTTGATCGATTTGCAAGCGCTGGGCCCGTCCATTCCATTATCGCCATCGCTGCTTGAAGTAAACATATACTGCCACCGCTATCAAAGAGCATTTAACACTTGACCGCTACTACATAAATGAAATGAAACTTGTTTACTGCCAAAATATGAACAAAAGAACAACTGCTGTTTTTTTTCAAACGACTTTAGAAAAGGAGGATCTCAATTCTACCGTATGTTTTTTTATGTATGTTACGCGCTCACGCCGCCTTTTGTTGATTCTTTTTTGTTTGGTAGGCGATACTTCAGAGGTGGGACCATAAATAAATTTTATAGAAATCGGTTTAGTAGTTTGTGTTTTAATACAAAATTACTGGAATAAATCAAAATAACTGGAAAATATGAAGATGTCATCCAGGTAGTTAAAATTGAAGGCGGCGTTTTTTTTAAATACGTATTACTATTATTACTACGTTTTTTGTCTTTATATCAAAACAAAACATGATTGGCGTTAAATAAAGCTCAGCCTATTATTTTATACAACGGTAAAAATCATACCTTGGAAGTCAGACAAACAGTCCATATAAATAACATCAATCAGTTTAATCCAATGGCTGTTCCATGTATGAAACTGTAATTAATTAAAACATCATGTTACCGCCTACGTGAGAAATAAAACCGGAAAAAATTGTGGCCATGCAATTACGGATCTCATGTAACATACATAACTACTTGAAATATTATGTTCATTTGTTTGAAGCATTAAGCGATGTTCTTATAATTAAACTTTTAATCGTTAAGTAGGTACATCAAACGCAGTCTCATTACGATCGGCGGTTCTTCTATGTGTAGGAAAAATGGTTTAAAAAAATTTGAAAGGACAGACGATACGAGCGATACGTGCGCCTTGTGGTAAGCGTCACGCTTGCCCATAAGAATAGCAGTCCCAGGTACTATTCATATTCATAACTTGCACTTACTTATTTTCTCATACGGGGTGACAAAAAGTATAGTGCCCACATCGGGAGCAACACTATTTTAAGCTCAAGCGACGTACTTTGAATCCCTCGCTCCGCTCTGGATTCGAAGAAACACTCCCGCCTTAAAAATTAGGGTTTACTCCATTGGTAAACAACCTACCATTTCACTATGACGACGGAAACGTGATGGAAACATTTGCATGTTTCCTGTTTCAGTTTGAAGATTCGATTCGAAAACTACTGTCAGCTTCTCCGTCTTCTGCATTAAGAATGACGGAGACAGAAAGCCTAGTTTCCAAAAAAGGTTTCGCAATTGGGCTTTAAATCCGATAGCTTGTTCAATAGGGAACATCCCAATAATATTAAAATCACACTTATAATTATAAATTCGAAAGTCTGTCGGTAAGTCTGTTGTTATCTCTTCGCGCTAAAAGGACTGAACGGATTTGACAAAAACTCAGAATGGAGATAGCTCATTTCCAGGAATAACATACAGCCTACTTTTTGACGTCATCATCATCACCGTTTTTCACCGTATGCGGGTGAAACCGCTTGGCACATCTAGTAATAACTAGGGCAACAAAACAGCGCAAGTGTTGACTCTATTATGTCTAACAATGTTAGACAATGATCTAATGTTTTTATGTCTTCAGTGATCTTAGACAGATTTTCTAGAACATGTATTATTTTAATGCCTCAGAAAGTTACCCTACACAGAGAGTTTAGTGTGTCATTCAATGCCAGTCTTGTCCAGAATAAGCACAGATACGTTCAATGGTTGCAATGATACTGCAATATGCATGCCTACAATCGTGATATGCATCTGATTAGGAATGACTCATTCGATCCTAGAGGTTTGCTTGGTTTGTCATACAAGGCCGTTTGTTTTTCCTGTTTTACCAGACTCATCGTCATCATCAGCCCAGAGACGTCCACTGCTGAACGAAGGCCTCCCTTAGACCGCCACACTGTACGACAACCTGCCATTTGCATCCACCCATTGCATTTGTGCCCGCGACTTTTACAATGTCGTCGGTCCACCTAGTGGGAGGCCTTCCTACGCTGCGTCTTCCGGTTTTACCAGACTAAGAACATTGAAATTATTGGTAATTTTTACTATCCACTGGGGAATATACAAATTTCGTCCACCAAATACCATACATAACAACGTCATACTGTATATGTATAATGCATATATCATGTGCATTATACAGAATCCACAGCATCCAGAATCATCAGAGGACGGGCAGCAGCGTTGTCTTGGTTTACGGTGGTAAGCGTTCTGCGATCCCACCGAAGCCGCCTGCCAAGCGTGGGGATTATGGCAACCCCTCCCTATTACGGGAGAGGCCTTCGTCCAGCAGTGGACGCTTTCTGGCTGTTGATGATGACATAGGATACTATAGAAAATCTCGGAAAAATTGGAAAATAGCGAGGCAAAGCTCGGGAAACCTCTAAACATAAGTACTTATTCGTATGAAAACTGACGTGGTTTTGATACATTTTTGTTTACATGAACACGTGGACGTATATAAAGGGGGGTTGGGGTTTAGGAGGCCCGGACCCCCACTTAGTACACGACGTAAATTCTATGACACCACACGGTGGGAACGAAATGCCAATTAGCTATTTCGACATTTATATAAATCGTCTTCGTGCTCTAACTTTGCATTGTTTACACTGGCTGATAAAAAAAACTTTATTTCGGACAAATCCATAAGTACAGTGTTAGTAGTAGGTAATTCTTCCTCGATAATTCGAAGCTCGATAATCCTACTAGGATAAACTTTTCGTTCCAACGTTCAGTTTACTAGGTACCTATAGGAAAATTAAATCCCGTACGAGGTAACCACATGTGGTTACCTCCAGCAGGAATTTCGTAGCGTTAGTTTAACCGCATTCCTTTGAAATGATAAGACTCAAAACACGTTACAGCTTAATCTTACATAGTCACTACCTGAAACACGCGTTCAATTTGAATCGAATGGTCTTGATTGTTGGTCCGTAATGATATCTTTCATCATACATAAACAATTAAGAGCAAACAAACAAACAAACAAGAAACTACTGAACAAACTACTACTGAATAAACTATTGTCTATTGTCTAAACAACTCTGATCCCACTAGACTCTACTCTTTCTGACTAGAACTAGACTCTTTCCGTTCCAGGCTAGGTGTGCTTACCATGTTAGACCACTTAGCATCAAGTACGCTGTAGCCAAACACCTAACCTATCGAGTATAAAAAAGATCGGCTCATCTAAACTTGAATAGTCCCGTACAACTAAAATAAATAAAAAATAGCAGGACGTGGTAATGCACGCGTCTGTCTTTGTTTTCACTCCTTGAAAAAGGTAACCGGCTGGGATAAAAACCATAGTCGAAGCATCAGTCGAAAACGAAATCACACGCAAGTAATCCCGTATTAAACAAAAAGTATTATAATATTTAAGTACTTGTTCATTAACAATTTTGTTGAGAACAGTTATCAAAAAATATGGACCGTGTGAGCGTTATGAATTCCAATCTAGCCGACACCTGCACCTGTGCTAGCATTGTATTCGTACAGTCAATTACAATAGGAAGTGGCCGCTGCTCATCCTCAAACATACGTGCGAAAAATGTGTTCCTCGCTAGACCGGAAATTTGTGTACCCAATTAAAAGCTAACAGCAATCAAAGTGGAATTAAAACAAACTTTTATTTGACCGAGCGAGCGACGCGAGCTATTTCTTTGCAACAAATGACCGAATTTGCTCTCATCTGTCCGGATTGGTAGCTTGTCGTATTTTTCAAACATGTCTTTTGTCGTCGGCGATTTTTATGGCTTTATTTATTTCCCCCGAATTTTGGGAAGTTTGCTGAGCACTATCACAGAATAAATAATAGTACTACGGTACTATTACCGGCTGATATTGATAATATTTGTGCCAAATATTAAGATTCCTAGTTCAAATCAGTAGCAAATAATCAAAGAGCAAATTGAAATAGAGTATAATTGACATAAAAAAAAAAACTTTTCCTTATTTCAATTTGTTAGTTGATAGCTGTAGATATCCATTTTTTTTTAATGTATGGTTAAATTGCTTTCTAGACCGGCTTAGCGTCATTTTATATTCATACGCTTATCTTGTAGTAAGAGCTCAACTTGTACCTATCTACCAACTTGTAAATAAGAGATTATTAACGTATTTTTAAAATTATTATTTCATTTTAGTAAGTGATTCTTTTTTTGTGACATACGTAATGAAATTTGACTTGTAACTTTGGTGTTATCGATAAACTATTTGTATTTGTAAACCTAGGACTTAAGAATAAATAAAAAAATACGACTTATAATTATTTTTTTCTAAAATCATTCCGAGAGAAGATTCGGCGCCTGACTTTATCAGTAATTTTATATTGGGGTGTTTTGTATGCGACGCCTGTTGTTCACATTGTTCCATATTTGTGTCAGCTGTATTCTATTTGAAATCGACTGAAAGTATCCCGCTTTCAGAATAGGCAAAGCAGTTTAAGTTACTGTGTTCTATACGTTTCTAAAGATTCTCGTTCTCGCTTATACTCGTATATGAGCGTACCGTTCTAAGATATCTTTATGAGGATGTACTTACGAGATTCTATTGTACCTATCTATGTAATTTCAATGATAATATGATAGGGAAAACAACATCTGAAAGTCTGGTCTCCGAAATCTGAAAGCTGACAACTAACTCTACATTTCTACATCTACTACTTTACATGGTAAAATTTGTTTGTTTGCCCCTAACTGTGACATCGCGTCTGAGTATGTCCTAAAACTGCATCCAGAACCACCGGAGGACGGACAGCAGCGTCCTCTTAGTTAACGGTGGTGAGCATTCTGCGATCCCCAAGCTGCCTGCCAAGCGATGGGATCATGGCAACCCCTCCATATTAAGGGGGAGCCCTCGCGACAATGTCAGGCGAGGTATAGTAGTAAAACGTATAAAAAACATATCCTATGTCCCATGCACACTACTCCTGTAAGGAAAACAATCGAATCGATACATGACATTCTGAGAATAAGACGGTCTGAAAATTGGACATTCATCTTGAAAATTAAACGTTTAGTTAGCGTGAGAAAATTTGAAAAAACTGACATAAACTAAATCCACGTGCCGTTCTCTGGTGTCGGAGGCCAAGAGGAACTTGTATCTGGCACGATCATAGATCGAATAGCCTGTTGAAAGCTTATGAACATAATTTCTCCTACAAACACAAGTCACCGTTGCGGGCAGGGGACGAGGTAACGTTTTATGCTTGTGACTGGCCAATCACTGGGATGACGCAATCTGAGATATTTTTTTTTTGTTTTTTTTTATATGTTTATAGTTTTGCGTTTGACTGCCATCTCGCCTGATGATAAACGAAGATGCAGCCTACGATGGAGCACGCTTGCCTAGAAGAAACCGATTCACTCGCGACTTGAAGACACCCAGATTATAATTATCGGGAAACACCCACTCGGGCAGCGCATTGAGACACAATGAGATTCTGACGTACTCGCAGTGTCTAGCAGTGGTTTTTAAACTACTAATTTTCGTGTGAGGGGAAGTCGGACGATCTGTCAACAGGATTCATAGTCCTTGGGCACGATGCTCCAAGTGTGTGATTTTATAAAGTCTACGGTCTGCGACGAGTAACTATGGCTACATCGGTTAGGATGCTTTGAAAACAATGAAGGCATTGCACCAGCACATTAGCTGCACAATGAGATTGTTTTGACATGACGTGGACAGGACGACGCGAATCCGTGACAATACGAGTCCACTACTCGTACGTGGTTTGATTCACAGGTGTTTGTGTTGTGCAAATCTGTAATGGTAATGGTATATAGAAAACTGATTTTGTGTCGGAAAATGCGGGAAACTAAAACAACAGTGTACACTAATATTTGACCACACTGTCACTTAATTTAAGAAGATCTAAGAACTAGCCTGACAACTAAAGAAAATTCATCAAAGTTTCTTAGTGAGTTGGGAGAAGAATAATATAGCTAAGTTTTAGCGATGCTGTCAATGGTAGAACTGGCAATTCCAATGACAATTCCTATGTGACATAATATGCTGTTTTGTGCAATTCTGATGAAGCCGTGGGCAAAAACTAGTAGGCAAGACATATTAACATAGTCTCAGACAAACTTAAACGGCACAACACGACCTTCGCAACAACATATTGTCATTGTAGTGTTAACGAGGTTTCAGTGAAGAAGTGAAAATTTCCACTCTCTAACGACGAGTTCGATTACTGATAAGTAATACCGAAAGCCCACTGAGCACATGAAGCAGCAGTCGGTTCCTCGACCCGACCTCAATCAAAAACACATTAAGGTGTTACTCGAAATATTCTCATGTCGATAAACCAGTAGCTCGCTCTCATGTAAAACATGGCTTTACGAGTAGTTGTTTCCCGCATAATTTCGAGGTGTATTCCGTTCGGATCCCAAAGCTTGCTACTACGCTATTTATTTTTAATTTAAATTTCCGGTTTGGTCCCTACCTAACTGCCGATTCCGGTCGGATCCTAGTCAAGGTTTTATAACTAAATAATAGGCACTCAACAAACAGAAGGAAAATATAGAGTTAGTTAGTTTAGTTATGGGGCACGGACAACTTATAAAACCGGTAAAACATAAAGTAGACTTAACTTCATGATTTCTAGTTGCATTGTAAGCAATTAAAACGCAGATTGTACTTAACAAATTATCATTATTTGCTTTGCTGACCGACACTCAACCATAATGGACTACCAATTAGATTCTTATTATAATATTTTTTAATAAGAATTTGAATTTTTGGTATAAGAATTTACTTTTTACTATTACATAAAAGATTTTTGTTTTTTATGCTAACAATTAACTTAACTAATTAATATGATTCGTGTTAAGTAATGTAAATAATATTATCATTTTTATATTATATTATTGTTATATTTATTTACATGACATCATCAAACTGCTCTTCATAATTCATTTATTGCATTCATTCATTTTCTTATTCGTAGCATGCACCTTTTTCTTGAAAGCTAAACTAAACTCGTGGACTCTGCCAAAGTCGTGGAATGGAAAACGAAATAGACTATGTAAATTTGCATGCAAACTATCGCGAACGGACGTTAATAATTTAGGACCTAATTACTCCAACACGTTCAGTTATCGGTGGTGGAACGACCTGAGAAAACTGAACAACTTAAGGGCTCTATATCCCAAGTTGCCCCTCAAAAAAACAATGTTATTTAGTCATATTGCTATAGTTAATGACAAAAATATATATGTTACAGACGAACATCCGTCTTAGTTATTTCTTTGGTTGAAAACACGTTTAATTACACTTTCCTCGGTAGAAAAAAACAGCGAAACAGTGCCTATTTTAATATCTTATTCGGTTATAATTATGTCCTAATTACAGAATAAGAAATAATACATATATGAAGAGGTAATAGTATTTTGGAGAACATTCTTTGGTTGAAAAATTATTAATTTCGATACTTTTTCAGTAATCTGAGAAAAACTTCAAAAATCAAAGCTTGGCATGCACGAATCTCCGTAACCGCCATATTTTTGCTCCCCTATATGTGACCCTACCTGATACAACTTTAGACTAATGATCGAAAGCATCAAACAATGTGCTTGAAACGTGGAATATCCTGGCCTTAAACGAACAGATTATAACTATGATAAAAGCGAAAGTACTAGACGTGTTGTAAAGGAAAGCCGCTTCAAAACGCAGGACTGATCATAGAACATAGTTCTGTGATAAAATATTGAGATATTAGTGTTACCCTTACAAAAACGCAAAAGACAGATTTACCGTCCAGCCAAGACAAATTTAATTTATGTTACTCTATCAATCAAGGACTGTATTGGATTTGTATCAAAATAAAATAGCTAGAATTCGTTCAGAATAAAATAGCTCCAATCTATTGAAACGTGAACGCTCTACACTAAAGACGCCGTAGTAGCCTAGTGGGTGACCTCTCGGCTTGAAATCGGTTTCAAATCCCGGTCCCGTACCAATGAGCTCTTTGGAGTTTATGTGGATTTACATACCATTGAATTTTTGGCAAAGGGAAACATCCACCAACGTACGTTGGCTTACGTGAAACCACCAACCCACTACTGGATCAGCGTGGTGGGCAGAGCAATAGCTTCCGAGGATAGACTTACGTCCAGCAGTGGGTTATTGCTATTCGTCATCAGCCATAAAACGCCTACTGATGGACGAAGGCCTCCCCCTTAATAGAGGGGTGTTGCCATAATCCCCGCGTTTGTCAGGCGGCTTGAGGATCGCAGGATGCTCACCACCGTTAACCAAGAGGACGCTGCTGCCCGTCCTCCAGTGGTTCTGGTTGCAGTTTAAGGACATACCCAGGTCCCAGCAGTGGGCTATTAAAATATTAATAATGATAAAGCTTATGCTACCCTTAACATTGCAAGTTCAAGAAAAAAAACCACTTACTTGATAAATTATGCTCTCCAGGATTTCTAAGGATGTAGGAAAGATTTTTTTAAGAAGTTGTGAACATTTAAAGTAGAATAAAGGAAGAGAAAGCACCTTCACTGATGCCAAGCCACATTAAACTAGGCTGGAATATCCTTAGGGAAACGTAATCTCAAAGTGGGAAGATAAGATAGATTGTTAGCTTAGGCTAATGTAAATATGAACTACATTTTACAACATTTAATGCCCTAGTGAAAGTTATAACAGGTTAGGTAACTTATAGGCTCAAGCGGTTGTCTCCTGTGGGATTTATTATACTATACATTACCTTATACTACTTATTATGGAACCGACTCTGAAAGCGCGAAAAAAATAACTGCTGTTACATAGAAAAGTATGATTTACCTGTGCCACTATGTATGATCAAGATGAACATAAGATTTTAAAATACAGTAACAGAATCTAAGCATTTTGGTAAACGGGGCAAAACCAGCTTATGCTGAAAGAATGAGTAATATTTTTTTCAGCGCTGTATGGAACAGCTGATATTTTTAGCCATTTATTAATATACGCGGAGTTGCTGCGGAACAGATCATTTTCTCTTTAACCACAGAGTTACAAAGACGGAAAGGAAATTACCAAAGACGGATTAGCTATTCCAATGCTAATCCACGTTTATAAATAAGAAAAGACAATTAAACAGTATAGTTGAGACCTTCAAATCGTCAACACCTTATTTATGTTTAGCAAGTAGTGTTGCCGAAATTTGACTATCTACCTATTACAGTTCCAAACATTACACCTCATTAAAGGTCAGATATTACGGACAGATAATGGACACCATTCTGGTAGGAGCCTCATAAACTAAACAAGATTACCTACATACGTTGTTTCGTGATCGTGACATGCTAACAGTCTGCAAAATGTAAGCTAGTTAATCAACATGCTAACGGATTATGAAATAGACATTCCTTATCAATAGGGATCCATATTGCGATTTGCGCTAGGTGGCGCATCGTCGATACGGCCATAGCCTACTGTCAATCTCATAATGTATGAGATTGACAGTAGGCTTTTGTTGTTTTTTTCTACAATTTAAAGGTTTTACTCTTATTAGACTCGGATTACCAGGATTTGTACAGCAATCCTATGCCATGCTAATTAAAGCTCTGTCCAACATAAAATGTACACAACTATCTACAATACCTACCTACAAATAAATTTTCAGACCGTCAACAGCTGCATAGATTCTTAAAACAAGGCACAGTACCCAGTATTTTTCCTCGGACTAGTTTATCGACAACGCCCTCATCAAGAGCAGATATAAGCAACGAATAACAAGAAAACTTGATTTTGCCACATCTGGACCGCCGCTGACGCCATCTGCGAAAAGTTATGCCTGTGGAACCTCATTCAAATTACGCCCAGCTATTGCTTTGTAACCTGTAGAATTGATTATTGCTGATCGATCCAAAAGTAAATTGAACATTGAATATTTTGTATAGTGTTTTCACATTTTGTGTTACGAAAATTTACAGATGGCGCCACCAACGCTTTAGTTGTTAGCTTGAAACAGTATCAGACTTATGACAACTAAGGCAGAGACTTCTGTAGCTTAATTGGCAAAGCAGTTGGGACACCCAGAGATTGCTCGTATGCCGGTTCGAGTCTAGCCAGAGGTCATAATTTTTCTTACTGTTTAAGCTTTAAAATCATAAATGGAAGATTGTAAAATAACCAAATGACGTAGCGGTCGGAATATGTGAAACTAACTAAGGCAATTAATATAATGGAGATGATTAATTAATATACATCTCAGAACGCAGTTAGGCATTTATATATTTATGGAAATGGCGCTAATCGACTGGACCACTAGCGGTCTTGCGACACTTGGAACAATTAAGGAATGACCATTGACATGGAATTTTTAATTTGATTACAATTCCATTACAGAAAGTTATTAACAGAAACAGTATTCGCAGCTGTTTTCGCAATTTACTACCTACAGAAAGACAAGGTCAGGTATGTCTAATGCATATGGTAATTTGTAGTTCTGCTTTTTGCATGAACGTAAGAGAAGCAAGACGTAAGTCTGGTTAATTAATAATGTACAACAAGTTGCCAGTTGCATTATTAAGAAACTTACCTATTCTTGATTTCAAACGATAAATTAAACGCTTCTTTATTCAAAACCATTGAGCTAATATCTAAAGTGTCACAATATCTAAGTGAAAACAGTCAAAAAACGTCCGAATGCCGTGTACATACCTATACGTGCATTATATAGTTCACAATTGTTCGAATTTAGACGTTATGTCGCTTGTATAGTATTCAATGTATGCTTGAGCGCTTGTGTCTTATCGTAGTTCAAGACGTTCAAAAAGTCGGCGCACTGTATGCGCCGACACTGCGTGCACCGAGTTTTGGCGCGGACAATTTTTTTGCACGTTTGTGACTCTATTGTTATTAGGTCAATGTACAAAATGCATTCTATAAGCTTAATGACTTTACAAAAATTATCTTAAGCGAATATTCCTTTACATACTTTGACTGTGATAATGAATAATACTTTTTTTTAATTAACCATTTGACTGTTTGACATTTTACAATATTAATGATATTTTAATTAACATTTTAATTTTTAATATTTTACTTTAACTGTATTCTTGTATTCAAATATTTATTATTGTATCCTTATGACCTACCTAATATAAGGCAACATTGTTATAAGGTGAATAAATAATCTGAATCTGAATCAGATGCATACCTACCTCACTTATTGTAAATTACATTCTTAACAGATCGCTATCATTTTAATAATTGAGATGACAATCAGTATTCTTACAGCGTAAAACGTAGACGTAAGAAGCACGTGTTAGTTCAAATACAAATAGTTGGTCTATAGTTGTTTGTTCACCGAGCGAGCAAAGTGAGCACTGAGCAAAGTGTCTGCAACGACTGACAAAATTTGCTTTCATCTGTCCGGATGTATGTATATGTATAAGTATGTATGGATGTTGGTCGTATGTTTTAGCTTTTCAACTAATCTTGACGAAATATGGTTTACAGGCTTTACAATTTCAAAGATTTATTGTTGTCGGCTATTTTTTATTGGATGGAATTTCCTCTAAAAAGAGGCAGTTAGCGGTGCCAGTGTTGGTCCCAGCTCCGGCATGCGCACCGTACTCGTCAGTGACAGTGACGTTCAGTGATGCCAGTGCTGACGAGTACGGATGGGTTGTACAAAATATATGCTACAATATCATTTTTCACTGACACTGATGGATAAGTTACTGATCGGCACGTGTCGGCACTGTTGTGTGCGTCAAGGCCTTTATGTGTCTTTTTAACTGACTTCAAAAAAGGAGGAGGTTCTATGTTCGAAGTATGTATGTTTTTTTAATGTATGTTCACCGATTTCTCCGTCAATTGTGGACCGATTTAGAAATTCTTTTTGATTATTTTTGAAAGAATATACTTCCGAGGTAGGACGAGGAAATTCGCCAAAGAACCAAAGTTACCGACATAGCTCGCAAGGTTTGCAAGTTGAACTGGCAATGGGCAGGCCACATCGCTCGAAGAACTGAAAACCGATGGGGAAGAAAGGTTATGAGTGGCGACCGCGAACCGGAAGACGCAGAGTAGGAAGGCCCCACTAGGTGGACCGACGACATTGTAAAAGTCGCGGGCAACCGGTGGATGCAAATGGCAGGTTGTTGTATTGTGTGGCGGTCTAAGGGGGAGGCCTTCGTTCAGCAGTGGACTTCTCCGGGCTGATGATGATGATGACTTCCGAGGTGGTTCCATATTAATTCGAAGCCGTTTTTTTTTAAAGTTACTTGTCTAGTAAATCCTAGACTAACACTAGAAATGTACTAATTTAATTTTTTCGTTGTGTAATAAAGAATTTTGAAATTAAATAGAATTACCGGTGCCATTTACCGGTCAATTTAGATAAGTAGTAGGCAGAAACATTCGCTGCTCAACTACATATAAACAAGAATTTGAAATATGAGAAAAAGTACTCTTCCAATAACTACTAGTGAAGTATTGCTTAGAAATTAACACGATGTGAAAAATGGTGTAAGGCAAGTATGTCCTATTCTTTTTTTTTGTTTACAATCAGGTGACGAGACGAGCTCGACTTTCGCCTGGTGGTAAGCGTCACGCCTGCCCATAACAGTAGCAGTGCTAGAATTGTTATCATGCGAATACAATCCTGCGTTGCACTGCACGGCGCTCGTCACCCTGAGATATTAGATGTTAAATCTCATCAAACCCAATAATTTAGCAGGTAACATTGCCCTTCAAACCGGAACACAGTAATGCATGGACACTACTGCTTGGCGGTAGAATAACTGGCAAAGGTGTGGTACTTCCCCAGGCGGACTCTGCAGTAGAGGCCTACCACTACAAATCAATCATCAATTCTTCAATCAATAGTACACCGTCTTATTAGTAGATTAGTAGGTAATTCGCGAAAGTGATCGGTGGCTTTTAGTAACCTGAAACCGGGTCACTTCGTCTTTATGACGCAACGCAATCCCTAAATAGAATTCTATAATTCTATAATACGTTATATGGCTGAGTTTTAGCCTATTTGCCTAAGTTCGTATAGGCTGCGTGACCCCTTTTATATAAGAAACTAGAGGTCGCCCGCGACTTCGTCCGCGTACGGAAGAAATTCGGCGCGCTCCCAAAATTCACCACTCTTTAAATCACCCCGAGCAATTTTTTTAGACCCCACCACCCTCCCCCCAACTCCCCCGCACCCCTCCCCCCTTGAATGAACTACCCAAATATCAATTTTCATTACTATAACTTCAAAAACAAAGAACTTTCCATACAACATTCGACCCCCCCCCCCCTTTCCCCCTTAGGGAACACCTCTACACCCCTACGCATCGAGACGAATACACCCTCCAAATTTCAAGTCAGTGTAATATAGATAATCATTGCTAAGGGCTATAAAGGTTGTGCCTTTATAAGATGCTATAAAGGACCAACCGACAAACAACTAGGATACACTTTTAAATGTGTCATTCGACACTTGTTAGTTGTAAATGCTTCGTTTGTAGTTAGACTCTACTGCAGAGTCTGCCTGCCAAGTCTTTGCTATTTATTCAACCGCCAAGCAGTAGTGTGCAAGCATTACTGTGTTCCGGTTTGAAGGGCAATGTTACCAGAGAAATTACTGGGTATGATGAGATTTAACAACTAATATCTCAGGGTGACGAGCGCAGTTCGGTGCGGCGCAGGATTGTATTCGTACTGGTACTGCTACTGTTATGGGCAGGCGTAACGCTTACCACCAGGCGAACGTCTTGCCAGTCTCGTCACTTGAAAGTATTAAAAAAAAACAAAAAAAAATACGGTCACCCATCCGGAGACTGGTCGGATCGTAAATTGCACTAACTAGCAAACCTTCTCAACTTAGTAACTAACGGCCTTACTTAAAAAAACTTCTCAACCGTTAGTCACTGCTTAAGATGCTCTACCATCTTCTCTCTGACGTAAAGTGTAATATGCAAGAACAAGACAGAGAAGTTTAAGCAGTGACTAAGAGAATCGAGATTATTTTAGGTAAGGCTGTTTGTAAGCAGCTTGTCTAAACACATAATACAACAATAGGAATAACCAAAATTGTGTTAATTCAACACAGTCCTAGTAACGACTAATACATCCAACGCGAAATCGATTTTTTGACAGCCTTCCCCAAATTAGGGGAGACCCAATGGAAAACTATGACTTAGTGGCAGCGACGATGATAAGATGAATGGACGGGAAATAAGCGCACGGATTTTGAAGACTATATTTTAAGCGCCAGCTCTCCACTCGCTTCAGTCACACTCTGCCTTTGCGACATGTGAGCCGTACGATACGACAATACAACACAGATGTAATGTACAATCGAATACGAGTAGAACTGTAGAACTACCAACTTTTCCTAGGACGACTGAGCTCACTTAGCACATATGGCTGGGTTTTTTTGCATGAGAGAAATATCAAGTTACATCAACTTTAGTAAGGTTTCAAGGGAGAGCTCTATCAAATATCGATGCCAGATGGTTATGTTCACGAACTTACGACAGAACAAAGGAAAAGTTGAAAGGGACGTTTAACACGCACTATCGATCTTCCGAAATCGCAGTTTTTAACAAAACACCATAAAATATCTATGTGGCTATCACAGAGTACTTTGTAATGTGGCTATGTAGACTTCAAAAGTTGTTGATTAATTCATTATTGGTATGCATTAGGGACCTCGGTCTGTTTATTCGTGAAATCTTGTTGAAAAAGATCGTATAGCGTCACTTATACATTTTTCTTGCTAAAACCTATATATCGATTTTCGCCACTGAAATGGAGAGAAAAAACGTGCATTAGTGGTCCACGTAAAATTTGCTAAAGCTAAATTATATTTGAAAATGTTTTAGAAACAAAATATTCTAATAATAAAAGCTAGGCAAAGCGCCTCCGTGAACGGGGCGTCGCCGAAATAAATAGGTCAAAGGGAAGGGAATTAATGTCCTTGGATCCCGAACCATAGTAGCCTATAATATGGGCACAACAAAGCCCCTTTATTTTAATTTTATAAGGACTGTGAAGTAAATCTTTGCTGTTCATTCTTCCTTGTTGTTATTACCAATAATTAGATGTTAACGATTTAGCAAAAGCTTATTTAAGAGTAATTTCATTAAAAGGTAACCAGTAAAATATAGTCAATAGAGAATAAAAATTACGCCATTTTATGAAATTACCCCGTCTCATGGTGTCATTGACAGCCATAAGACGTCCACTACTGGACGAAGGCCTCCCCCTTAATAGGGAGGGGTTGCCATAATCCCCACGCTTGGCAGGCGGCTTGGGGTCGCAGAGTGTTACCACCGTTAACCAAGAGGCCGCTGCTGCCCGTCCTGTGGTGGTTCTGGATGCAGTTTTAGGACATACACAGGTCCCATGGTATGGTCAATTTTAATCATAGTGCTAAGACCGCAAAAAACCATCTGGTATCGGCCAGAAAAAGTCCACTGCTGGCCGAAGGCCTCCCCCTAAAAGAGTGCTAAGACATCAACAACCAATAGAAGCTTTTAACCGTAGCACCTTAGAATGTGTAATTGTTAAACTAAATCATGTCAGTAAAATCAATAGCTGCGCCACGTATATAGATATACGTACTACTTTCGTAGACGGTAGCATACCAAGTCTGATTATAGTACAAGCCGATGACAGCCAAGTGGCCCACCTTGATCAGAAGGGTAACAATTATAATCATCGCCAATATGCGATTGTATGCGCTGCTAGCGAGGAAAACAATGTGCTCGTCACATCGCCAGTTCAAAACCGGTTTCACGTAGTTTCCTAAAGGTCAATTTGCATTGACGCAGATGGAAAACGCATCGAAGCGATAGGTACTCATAGTTCTAAAGGCTTAATTATTACTATAAATTGTACCTTTATTTTATTCTTGTTTAAGGGTGTTGCGTTATGAGAGTAACCAGTAAGTACGAGGGGCCTGCTCGTATTTAGGGCAGTGATTTGAAATGCTGGTCAATTCGATTATTATTCTATCCCTACTATTGATTCCATCACGCGATGGGATAAAAGCTTTGAGTGGTTAGACCGTTACGCCTACGGCTCTACTAAAACTGTATTCATATTAGATTCCATGTTAATTCGAAACAGATGCGTCTCAAGTATCTGGAATAGGATCAAGGACGATTTAAATAATGTCGAGAAATTAACTGTGACGAGAAAATCGAGAAATGGATGTTATTTTTCACCCTATGAAGAAATCGGTTTACCAACGGTCTCCAATCTCCAAGATTATTTTGATTAATAGGCGTGTAGAAACGATGTCATAGATGTGTGTTTTGTAATTTTGATTGTTATCTCCCTATAGTGAACATTTCATGAATGGATTTTAACTTTAGTCTATGCTAAGAGTAGGTACTAAAGTTAATACATATAAGAAAAAATATTGAACTACAAACACAACTTACTCGAGGGCTGGAACTTGGAGACGTCGGTGCCGCATTTCTCTCTGTTGTAGAGCAGTTTCTTGCAAACACGCCATGGCCCGAAGTACCCTTGGTCGAAATTGGGATTCTCGACTGTGGACAAAGAAAACATAGCAATATACTTACCGTTAAGGCAAAACTAAACTACATTGAACTACAAGGCCTGTTGCTATTTAAACTAGCGAATAGGATACACGTACGTACCGATTTTTTGTGTAGAATTATTTTACTCTAATTACTTTAAAAAAAAAACAACTTCAATTTCGACTACCTGAATGCCATCTTTTTCCAGTTATTTTGATATAAAACAAAACTATTGAACCGTTTTCGATAAAAATTATAAGATACCAAACCTGATACTTCTGAATTATGAACAAAAAAAGAATCATTTCATAACTGGCGGAGTAGAGGCGTAAAATTAAAAAATACTTTTAAAAAAACCAGTCGAATTGAGAACCTCCTTTTTTGAAGTCGGTTGAAACACATAAAACTATCATAAATGAAGCACTTTTGTTTAGTTGTACAAAACAAAAAAGTCGCACGGAATCCTAAACATAAAACTACACGTTCGATTAGCGACTCAATAAACATTCGCTCGGATCTTCATTTCATGCATATTTCCCTAAATCTACAGTAATAAGCAAGCATCCGTCGATAAAAAGCTAAGAAAGTTTCTAATGTTAGGTACATGCGGAACTAGTTTGCAGATAGTGCAGTCGGGAAAGCTGGCGTTAGTTGATAGACTGCTGTACATAGATTAACACGTACCCGATTGATTCAGCTCAACTTTTTCATCTTCGCTAAATAATTGGAATACGTTGTTTTGTGTTATACAATTTAAAAATACAAACTGACTGATGGGTAACGCTCTACGTACGAGTAAATTGATAATTCATCCACTAAGCTATCTGATTCCCCTTCAAAGGATTTCTCAAACACTTAATTTTAGTTTTATTTTTACTTATATCGCAGCTTAGTTAAGATACGTTAGTAAGTTTGTATTACGCACTTAATTATTCTATTGCGCAGAAGTTAACGGCGTAAGCAGTTTTTAAGTTAAACCCTATCCGTCTTAAGCAGAAAACACTAAAACGCATTTAAACCTATTTTAGTTAAAAAGTATTGTCTTCTTTTTCCAAACTCAATTCGTAATTCAAGAGAAATAGACAAAACACTTTTTAATTAAAATAAGTTTTAGTGTTTTATGCATAATAGTGGACGGTATATGTATACGATAAGAAACTCCTGCGCAATACTCCTTGCTTCTACTATTATTTATTCTGTGCTTCTACCAAGATTTTAAGTTACCCGTTTAGGCTGTACATTGCCCGTAAGCACAGATTAAATAATAGCACTACGTAGTGTTAAGATTTTATCTGCAGTAGGTGGAAAGTACTCAGTCTTGCACTAGCAAAGTCGAAATCCGCGGGTAATAGCGGACAAAAATAAATTCAAACCGTTTTAATAACTTCAAAATGTTTTAGGGAAACTAACAAACAGTAGACAGTGCAAATAAGCGCCAAGTCGCGTCGGCAATATTCAATTAACACTTCCATCTCGATTTCTATAACCACCGAGCCCTTCAGGGCATGCATGAAGAACGATGAGCCATTGATGTCGTAAGTGTTAGCATAGAACACTAGTTAGTACCTACATTAGTAGCGGCATAGAGTATAATCGTTTGTGACGCAACTTGTCAAATACGACCTTCGGATTACAAAGAAACAGACGCAACTGGTGTTAACTTGAAGTTTGTAAGTGACAATGCGCTATTTACACGATGGACACTTGTTAAAACTCAGTTACTATTTAGTTCACATATGTATACACTGGTTATGGACGTCCTACATAGTTTGGAATGCTTGACTTTATAAGGTAGAAGAAGGCTCATATTAATTTTAATGAAGTGCATTTTAACTTCGGTTTATTTTTTTTTGTTTAAGTAATTCAAAAATTCGCCAATCGGAACATTTTAATCTCTGCGCGAAGACCCGGGTAAAAGTCGATTTATACCATAATAGTTCCGAGTTTTTGGAAAGTATTTATTCTGCTTTATAACAACGATCGCATTCAATAAGAGGTCTATGCTCGGCTATTTGCGCAGGTTTGAATCCTGTCAGACGGAAGATTTTTCAGAGTTCATCTTTTTCTAATGCTTTTGGGCATTTTTACACTAGCACACAACATGAATAATATCAAAATGCATGCCGTGATATTACGTATTACTAGGCACCGGCCATACAGGACATGCATATACCTGTTTTAGAACGGTTAGCTTTTTAATAGGAATTTCAACCTCTATCAGGTCTCTTGAACTTTTAATTTGAATGATGTTTTCTTGAAGCTTTGCTCTTTCATAAATAGGTATTTTATTTAACCACAACGCAAAATAATCATGGCTTGAGCTAAATACAGTTCAAGGCATGACTTCATCTATAATCTACAGCAAAATATTTGAACAGATTAGTGACAAGGCCGCTCAATCCTAAAAAAAAACGCAGGAAACAGATAGGCAGTCTATTCCGGCCGACAATCGTAACGTCGGCGATGAACAAATAGACAGTCATGCCGAAGCGAAAGAAACCAAAACCTGAGAAGTATTAAATGATTTGACTCAGGATGACAAACGTAAAAGGGGAAAGCGATAACTTCAACTCTTCTGAAGCAAATATTAAGAGCGAAACGAATTTCCATTTCCGAGTATTTTTTTTCGATGATTGCCAAATTAAAATAGATACACTACTTTGGGAAGTGAATACAACTAAAGAACAGGAACTAAACAGAAGGAAAAGTCCATGAGATTTTCGGAAAAGGATGTACACAGATTATAGACAATTGACAAGTCTGCAGGTAATATAGTAAATTGAAGGCCGAAGAAGCAGTCAACGGAGATGGATGCCTTCGTCACGATTTCCTGGGTACTGTGCAGTGTGAAGCTAATTTAATTTGTACTATATTGCAAATTGAAACAGCGCGAATGGCCGACGAGGTTTAGCTTCTGTACCGTCTCAGCGATATATCATGAATTTAAATGTTTTCTTTTCATATGTGCTGTGGGAAAAGACCACAATGGAGAAAGATTTTAGTAATCTCAGAAATAAACATACAATCGCAAGTGAACTTTTTTCCTAATAAGAAATGAAAACGAAATGAAACGGAAAAGAAAAAAGTGAAATGTGTTAAGTGAGTTGGTAATTGAAAATTCATTATCGTAGTTCAACAACAGCATTCGTGATACAGACATGTATTACGTCTATGATATAATCAATACCACGAGTAGAAGTCGTCCGCAACTCCGTCCGCGTCCTGAAGAAATTCGCCCTGCTCCCAAAATACTATCCCCATACCGCTGTTAGTCACCTATTTTTCTCCTCTCCGTTTTCACCCCTTAAGAATAAGCCTGGCATAAATATTATTGTTTTTGTTTTAAAAATCTATCCAAAAACCAATTTTCATCAATATAAAATAACTTAAAAAACAAAGAACTTACTTTCCATATAATTTCAGGAAAAAATGTTACGATTGGATATGAATAGAAGACGTTTTAAGAACAATCTTATCCATCTTCGAAGATGCTAGATTTATAGTCTTCGGAAAACAAGGAAGAGAAGGGACCAAGGGAGTTCTATTCTTCATCTTTGTTTTATGAAATAAAACAGATATGACCTTAATTTAAGAATATCTTATCAAAATACTTGTCTGAACTCGGAACCTCAGAATATACTTAATCTATGCCTCAGATTAGTAAGAAAAGTGTTCATCATTGGATTAAAAAAGAAACGTCAGGAAAGCCGCAAAAGTTAAACCAAAACATAGTATTCTAAATTTAGCCAGTGGTACGGTCACTAAAGGAAGTTGTAAGCGTAAGTTTAGCAACATGTGGAAGCAATCAACGATCATAATGATGAGTCACGTTGTGTCAATTAAATCAACGATGACTTTATGACCGACATTCACCTAGCCTTAAGTTAATTACGTAACACTTCTCAGTCGCAAATTGGAAACGACACAGTCAATAGTAAACAGAAATGACTAAATAAGTAATTCATCTGGAATCAAGGAGAAGGTAAATTGTATTGCACATCTAAATGAAAGAGTTAGTGCTACGTTTTCGGTGGTAAAAAAGTCAGTATGTTAGGTATTGATCATTTCTGGTTTGTTCATCAAATAGATTTACTTAACATGGTTTTTAAATTTAGTCCTATTATATTATATTATCAGTTCTTCAGGTAGGTGATCGGGGCTTCTGTGAGCAACAATAAACATGATTCACACGAGCACAGTTCATATTTTATTGCATTTCTCCATGTCGTTTCAAGTTAGCGACACATTATTACAAACAACTGTTACACGGTGCACGGCTGTGCTGTGATGGATGCAGCAAGACATTCCAACGATTTCAGATTTGTTATGCATCAATGAATTTTTCATGCGAATGTATAAATATTTCTTATCTGACCTTCGGATCGGACTATAACATCGGGCTTATACCTACGTCTAGACAATTTTATCAAGGAAATCGGAACGAAAGGTAAAAGTTGAGGCTAGCATGAGCCCAGAAAGGATGGTGTGATCGACAGGTGGCGTTTACCCATCAATGGGTGTAGATTGGAGATAGGCTAATTTATCGACATATCTATGTTACATAACTCTTATGTTTCGTCGTACTACAAATCTGTCGAATGTATTGTTTGTGTACGATTTTGTACGTATTTTCAGCCCATTTTCAACCGAATTCAAAAAAGGAGGTTCTGATGGTTGTATGTTTACTGTATGTTTTTTTTTGTATGTATGTTACGCGATTACTTCGCCTATTATGAATTGATTTTGATGATTATTTTTGTGTTTGGTAGGTGATACTTCAGAGGTGGTCCCGTACAAATTTTATCGAAATCGGTTCAGTAGTTTGGTTTTTAAATCAAAATTACTGGAAAATATGAAGATGTAATCCAGGTAGCCAAAAGTTAAAGTTGATTTTCTTTAAAGCGTATTTTAGAGATATAAAATGAATGCTAAGTATTCAATTAGTAATTATATATTGCTAAAAACCCGCAGGCTGATGAGAATGGGAATATGTAAATGGACGTCTAAACTTCAATTCTAACGAAAACAGAGCCCGACGTGCGAGTGCTAAGCAGGACGCAGCTGCACGCGCGTCGGGCTCTGTTTTCACTCTTTGAAAAAGGTCACCGGATGTGATCGAAACTATAGTCGGAGTATCCGATTTAATTAAACGTGAGTATTCCCGTATAAATACAACAAAAAAAGATCTGATATATGTTTATATAGTATGCTACATAAATTACCATGATTTTGAATGTTATCAAAATGTCATGTATAAGAAAAAAATTGCACTTTCACGCTTTTCACTTTTTCATGTGTGTCAGACGAAGAAGCGCTTATTTGAGGATTAGACACTAAAAAACAAGGAGCTCCACCAAAAAGAAAGTACGTTTATTCGTAAGCATACTCAATGAGCAACTTGACATTTATTAAGCTACTTATTGAATATGCTAATAACTAGTGATTAGTTCTGTTGAGATACATTATTTTCATTTCGAGTTTTTTTTTGTTGGTTTTCTGATGTCTAAACCGTTGTATCGATTTCACTCGAAGTTATTGATCTCTTACGTAAAACCTAGCTTCAGAAATCGATTTTTAATAACAATAGCAGTATTCGTGACAGTAGCCGTTGCAATAGCGATAGAGGAGCTTGAATCATCTAAGAAACTGCACAGAACAATAGCTCGTAAAGGAACGATAAGAATTTATGGCAAACCCAGGTTCTCGTAAACCGATAGCCTAGATTTACCTCTACTGAACAACAACAAAGGTATGGCAAGTTGAAAAATCTAAAATGTATGGAATGGGAACACGGACTGTAGCGTACTTTTTTTGTGGAACAGTTATATTAAAGTCATTTTAAAATGATGTGCAGCAAGCTATTTATAGCTCAATGGTTTGTGCGTTAGGTTCGCACACGCTGTGGGTTCAAATCCCAACATTCGAGCTCAGGAACACAGACAACAGACCATACAGAAAATACAATAATGTATTGCTAACTGGAATGCGAGGCAGAAACTATTATTAGATCGATCTAGTATTAGCGATAGTCTTTTTCAAAAATGACCGAGGAAAGCGAAGGTCTCATTCTAATAAAACAAATAGACTTTTGAGTGGATAACTATAAGAATAATTGTTTGGAGATAACGTAAGTACGTACCTTTACTTCGATCTTCTTGGAGTTTTGTGGGCTAGTATAGTATTTTTAAAGTTCAAATTCAAATAGAAGCAATACTGATCCAGAATTTGCGGGAATACGGTTCGGGATGAACATCTAATCATACTGAGGTAGAAGAAATAAAAAAAACAGAAGCTAGACTTGTTTTCGTTTATTGCTGGAAGATCGCTTTTATCGATAACTGCTCGAGTTATTAGAATAACTTTTAACATTTATTTTCCTTACATGTAATTTTTGGATACGAACAATAAATAATTGATCTTATTTTAACCGTCGTAGTCGATAAACGCTGCGCACGTTCAGAATTAACTGTAATCGCAGCATCAATCGTGGACGTGACACTTCATTTAGCATCAATGTCATGGACAACGAAGAGCGAATTACACATTTACGGCCTTACCTAAAACAATCTCGATTCTCTTAGTCACTGCTTAAACTTCTCTGTCCTTATCTAGCACGTGCAAATTCACGTCAGAGAGAAGATGGCAGAGAATCTTAAGCAGTGACTAACAGTTGAAAAGTTTTTTTAAGTAAGGCCGTTAAAGCTTGGAATCTATCCGTATCTTTTCTTTATTGACCAAGAGGCGAAGGTCTTTACGGAAAGCAATAGGCGTTCGTAGCAATCGATTTTTTTCAACTTTCATTTGAAACTAATCTAAGTAAATAAATAAAATAAATAAATATCGGTGGACATTATTCACACAGCGCCATCTAGCCCCATACTAAACAAAGCTTGTATTATGGAAACCAGATAGCTGATAGAATACTTTTATATTTTTTTTCGTAAATACATACTTATAATACATACTACACCCAGACACAGAACAAACATCGATGTACGTCACAAACATTTTTTGTCCTGGGTGGGGATCGAACCCACACCCTACAGCTCTGAAGGCAGACATGCTACCAACTGAGCTATCAGGCTATAAGTTTGGAACACTAACTTTTACTTTGAATCAATCATGATCATTACTTATTATATCATTATCACTTACTTTGTATATTTGTATGCATTTTCGAAGGCTTATGAGTACGAGTATTCACCTTGTGGTATTTTCATGTTAATGTTCATATTCATAGTTATTTTTATTATAGCATTCCACGTTGATCCGACTTTCATGAAATTTGGTAGACAAGTAAATAAATTCTGCACTGTAGTCTATAACAAGTCATGGCCTTTCATGCCCCGTTTTTGGATCATAGGCTTATGCTCGAAGTGTGATTAGGATATATTCCATGAAGCGGTTTGGGTGGGTATATCCAGCCATTGAATTTCTTCTTCGGACAAATACAGGTCAGCGAAGCGGTCCAAACATTTTGTTACAATTATGATCGCGCTAATACTGGAATGATTTTGAACGTATAGTGTTATGTCAAGGGGTCTTTCTATCTACCATATTACTTTAACACAGTGTCTTGTCGAGCAAGTCAAGCGCTAAGTACATCGCTTGTCGCATCCTGTTAAAAGTTAGAATTTTGTAAACGAAAAATAATAATGGCTAGTGCGTTCGTCACTGAACAATTCAACTTACTGTTAAATTATTATTAACTATTAACAGTAAATTTGCTGTTACTGTTAAACCGTAATAGTTACAAGTTCAAGTTCATGCTTATCATTACAGAATCAGAATTATAGTTAGGATTCTGAAATCTGACGAAATACGTTTATACTGCGTTTGTCACCTTCAGAAATTAGCTGTTAAGTCTGTTTACGTAATAGGTTCAGTTAAAACGTTAGGTATCGTCCCGTGTTCCGGCCTTCGCGCTTCGCAGCCGTGCAAGCCGCGAGGTCGGTGGCTGTCAGTCGGCAATAACGCTACGTCATGATGTCCATTGATTGAGCACGATTCCACGTACCTAAGAAACAGTTATTGTAACTTGTACGTCGAACGTCCGACGGGCGTAGTAATTTTGTAGAGAAATGCAACAGGCGTGTGGCCTAATGTTAACAGTTTGACAAATAACAGGCTTAGTGATGAATATAACTAAATACATTACACATACTGAAAAAATAAATTGTATTGGCTGATAAATCTCTGAGATATGAGCGTTTAAAGTTTTAGGTGGGGATAGAGAGGGATAGGGATAGACTCTATCCCTTTCTCGCAAAGCACGTGTTAGCATTTGTATGCCGCGCCTGAGGCTTGACGTCGTAGCTCAGTATAGCGCGCTCTCTGTCTAGCTTGAAATTAAATTTTTTAGAACTTATTTATTTTAGAATTATTTCAAATTTTGTTTTCGTTGATAGGCTCTATTGATGATCAGCTTTTTAACGAGGTAATAAAAAAATGTAGTCATCATGCCTATTGTATTTGGTGGCGGATTGTTTTAATCTTTTTTTTTCAGCTTCCTTTGAGTTTTTTTTTATATATGTTTATAGGCTTGCGTTTGACTGCCATCTCGTCATTTGAGTTTTTTTTTATAATTATTTATTAGCTGGCAGGAACTGCGGGTCCGTGCCTTTAGTCAACTTTAACATTTTTTTATAAACTAAATTTTACACTTAATAACTTAAAAGCTGAAGGCTTTACAAAAAGAATATACCAAAAGAACCTAACTAAGTATTACTAATTATTGCTAGAATTGCGTGTATACTCCGAGCAGTCCAGCTCCCGCAAGCAGCACCCGTTCACTAGTTGACGCATGTGCCAGCCATCGCTCTCCTCAACCATATCATTTCATTCATTTGAGTTTGTATGTATTGTTTTTCTTACGTGGTCACCATGCTTTATGAAATTGGCACTGACCCTATTGGAAGATGAAAAGAGCTCTTATAACATCAAGACATTTCCAGAACCCATTAAATATTATTTATTCGTACAAAATAAATAAAATAATAAAAATAGATTTAAAAAAAAGACGTAAATTTTAGTATATCACGGTTCGGTTTTTATTCCTAACTATTACTTTAATTGAAATTCATACAGTATCAATTAAAAATGTATACATGTATGTTGTGTACGTACACAAAAAGAAATTGAATCATAATCAAAATGCCGAGTACTTTAGATCACTAAAGCATATTAAATAGGACACTGCAAACAAAAACAAACGAGTTGTACTAACGGCTGGTATTATGAAAATTGTATTGAAACATGACGCTTCGTTATCCTTATCAACTTTAACTTAACTTTTATTGTATGTACGGATTATATGGATGTTTTCGGTTTTATAACATGGCTTTCAGTTAAATAACGTTGTTACAGTACCTATTTGGTAAACTTCGAACACGACAACTACCAAAGTACCGTAACGTATTACAGAATTTTACTTTAATGATTTTCTTTTACTTGAATTTGGCACAGCACAGACTATTTGGCAAACAATTGAAACTTTCAAATGGACGAGTTTGTTAAACCCGAAACTATAAGCATTATAGACCAAATTTAGCGATCACGCTTGTTTTAAATATACCGTTATAGTCGTAGGAGTGATCTATGCTGTTGTCGATACCTTGTCAATGCCAAGTGACTAAATATAAAGCTATTGTTACACGGAAGGTTTATTAAGCTTCCTCAACCCACACTAAGCAGTCTCAAGCCAGTAATTATTTTTTTTCAGTTTTAAAAAAAGTGTTTTCAATTCGTGAGCAAGGTACACAGAACTTTTTAATCGAACACGAATTATTGAAGAGGAAACGCCCGCGAAACTCAATGGAAGGGAGAGCCTCGCGAAAAAGGTTGCCTGGAATAAATCGCTTAAGGTGATAAGGCCGCCCCTTATACTGCCAAATAATGTACCCTGATTAGTTGTAAGTTGTTCTATATTTCTAGTGTGCAATAAAGTTGTATTGTATTGAGAGCGAAAACCCGAAAATCAGGCTGGCGTGCATTCAATACTTTATTTAATTTTTTTTTTTTTGTGCATTGCGAGATGCCCAAGTCCAGCAATGAATGATGATGATGATGATCTTTCATACAAACCTATTTAGTAATTTCCTCCCAGTCTTTTCTCTTAATCATGGTGCTTTCTTGTTGCAATCGCTCTAGATATTTATAATCCAGATAACAATCTTTCTTAGTTCTCGTTCGAGTCGTGATAGCGTTACGGTACACCGAGATGCAGCGACTTTGAAAGGTCAGATTAGCTGATTTGGCGAAGGGATTCGGAGATACCTGTTTAGGTACAGGGCACGGTATTAAAAACTACGTTCCGGTTTTATAATATACTAGCAGTTCCCCGCTGTTTCACCCGCGATTCCTGAGATGAAAAGTAGCCTATGTGTTATTCCAAGCTACCTCTTCACTAAAATTCATCCTAATCCGTTCAGCGTCAGCTTTGATGTGGTTGTACAGTGACGTGGTCTGCTTAGACGGATGATGCTTATTTAGAAATAACTTATTTACTCTACATTTGAAGACTACATCTGAATATTAACCCAACTTGTACTTATCTGGAAATGCACACTCCGGAATATTCCGGACTTTAAAGGCTTCAAGACATGGCAAAAATACTCTGGCGAGTTTTATCGAAGAAAAATATATAAGTAAACGGATTTAGTTTTCTGGACTTCCAAGAACTTTTAGAAATATAAATAACTATACATAATAGGTATACCTGGAGAGGTAAAAGCTCTAGAATACCAAGATAAAACCTGTTTTAGCATTCAGCGGTACGTATACGAATTTAAATCAGCCACGGCAAACGGTACGAATATAACGCAATTTGCCATTCTAAACACATACATTTTTATTATTCTTGTAACTGTTGAATGCAAGAATACTTTGAATAAATTAGTCTTACAACTAAACAATTGCTTCTTGCATTGTTTTTAAAGCAATTTTTTTAGGTAGACACGACCACTAACCCAGTAAGTATATAGAATTAGTAGAAAAGGCGAAAAATATTTGTCTTTCCATAGACACAGTTAGGGCGTCAACGTAAAAGATTCTACAAGTAGGTAATTTTAATCTAGCTAGTTTCTTCTTATGATTTAGAGATGGAAAACACTCCTACAAGTTATGAGAACAACTTCTCGTACGAAGTACTTTCTTACTAACACCTAATCTTACAGTGACAGTTTTTTTAATGGGGAAATACCAGTAGCAAATATATTGTAATTTTTTTTAGGGGGGACACATTCTTTCACCATTAATAATAACATCTTTTTAGCGTGACTTGATTATGGAGGCCCGCCTTACTCAAGATAAAAAAAAACTAAGCTATAGATTCGAATACGAATAATAACACAAAAGATCTTAACAACAAAGTAACAACAGTACTGCATAGCGTTTACAAGAGCAAATCTCAATGGATTTTTTGCTTTGAGTACTTGAAAAATGGGATTGTATTATCCGACTCTATAAGCATACTGGATACATCTTCCCAAGTTTAGTGACAAAGGTATAATGGGTCGTCGACCTGTTTGGCGGACCGCGGGCGTGCCATGTTTTTTATGCAGCATGGGTATTGGGTACGCCATGTAAACATTCCGAGCGACTTTTGTCGAAAAGAAACATTTTGCATTCATACTAAACAGGATTTTGGAAGGAATATAATTATGTCTGTCTGTCTAGACAAAACAACGCTTTAATCTGGAAGTGTTTGAAAGTGATTACTTGGTTAGAGAAAACTGATAGCTGTGGAAGATAGAGAAAGGTAGAAACGATCTTATCAAGTTATTACTAGTAGACACAGTACAGTGGCAGTGTCCATATATTGACCACTTAAAGTGACGCCCGGGACTTTTCAATCGACTTCAAAAAAGGAAGTTCTCAATTCGACTGTATATATATTTTTTATGTTACCCGATTAAGTACTCTGCCGATTATGAATTGATTTTGATGATAATTTTTTTGTTTGGTAGGTAATACTTCAGAGGTGGTCCCATATAAATTATCGAAATCGGTTCAGTAGTTTGGTTTTTAAATCAAAACTACTAGAAAATATGAAGATGTCATCCAGGTATTCGAAGTTGAAGACGGTTGTATTTTTTCTTTTTAATGCGTATATTCTGAGTAGGTACACTGTAATGGTCATATTTGCAGGTATTTTCTCTCAAGAGAGCGTCTTTTTCGATTTTTTACTACCTATAAAAACAGTAACCAAAACGACTATTTCAGTCTTAAAATAAAATACAATAACGGTATATTCGACAAAATTGCGTTTGAGCGAAGATGATTTACTGTAGATAAATACAACGAATTCTATTTATAAACTAATGATGAATCAAGATCATGTTTTTCTTATATTCGAATAATAATTAAAAGTAACGGTGTTGTACTAATCTCAGATCTCATCATAGCAACACAAATAGTGTACCTACCTTAGAAAGGTAATAGTATCAAAGGAAAAGTAACAGTATCTGAAGGTAACCTTCCGTTGGGTGCTCTGGCCTACTTTTCCGGCGCCACACCATGTTCCATGGGATTTTTTCTAGCTACGATAGAACTTCCGTTTGAAACAGGTTGTATAATCTATGTACCTATACATTCATATCTTCATTCTATTATTCATTTATTCAATTTAAAAAAAATACATTTTTAAATTTTATTTTTTTATTTTATTTATTTCTTCATTATATTTCAAGTTCAATTTTAATTACACATTTTATTTCAATTGTGTTTATGTAATTTATTAATGTGACTGCTACTGCTATAAATTTAATTTAATGATGTATATGAGTCTATGATACTTGATGAATAAATGATTATTATTATTATTATATCCTGAATAGGTAGCCTTTCCAGTGTAAAAATATACCTAAAACACGGTTTTTAAGAGTCCACGCTACCTCAGCTCAAATACCTTTGCCTGGGCCGGGCAGCAGGAAAGGTCTCAATTAAACTGGTTCCAACGCTTGATAGTTTAGATAATGGAAAAAAATAAATAAAAATATTTTATTAAATCCAAACATAGGAAAGAAACATTTTTTTTAAATTCTTCTTTAAAGTTAATATTGATATACACTTTGAAACGATGAATTTATTTTATAATCTGTTCATTGTAATGCAAAATCCTTCAAAAATCTTATTGACTGTATTTTGTAAATTATCAAGTTTTTATTGTGCGAAATAGAGGTTTTTTTTTTGCATCGTGTTTCTGCAACGTCTAATACCTAGCAATGTATTTATTTGAAATTGAATGTATCAATATTTTTTTTATATTTTTTTTCTTAGTTGTTGGCATCGCACGTTGTGCATTCTGCCAGTATCAAGTTTATGAATTTCCAAGTTTTTTATTAAAATCAAGTCAAATATGTCATGATATCACAGTCAGTCACACGAATTTAGTCATAGTCGAGTCCAAGTCATACCCTAGTAAAGTTGTGGCGACTTTACTATGAGTTTCTACGGAGTTTTGAATACAACACGAAAATACACGTTTCACCACATTATATCACTTGCCCACACTCGCGCATGTAATTCAACACTCAATGAATAAAACACCACCATTTTTAATCGTTAATTCGCGATAAAACACAAGTTTAAGAAAATAATAGAATGCAACGACATGATTTTTCCGTGTTCCCGCCAAAACTCCGTATCAATATTGTCGATCGGCAACATGTCATGTTTATATTAATGCTATGTGACCTCTTAAGGGCTGTACTATTACGGGTAGATATTGTAGTCGATTTTGTAAGCTTGACAGTACTAAATAAAAAAAATGGCTGTCACTTTTTTACTAGGCATGTAAGCTAAGGACAACAATACTTTAGTTAGTTTAGTTCTGTCGATATAAACGTTCAAAATCAACCACATTATAGTTCTATAATTTTACGGGATATTTACCGTGATTTTGTTGAAAAACTAAATCGAGTAAAAAAAAAAGAGCGTCCTTCCTGGTAGTACTATAAGCTATATATTTCAAGAAGAATCGCACCATAGCCTTGATCTAAAAAGCAGTAATTTCTATACTAAACGAATACCTAGTTTTATGATGTGAGATGCTACAGGAACGGCCTGGATTTTAATTACAGTTAGGCTGTAAACCATAAGTTTTGCAGTGGTAATAAAAGAGACTGGCAAGAATTTATTACAATGCTTAATGAACTAATTGTATGGTAATTTTCACTTAGAGAGCCGTTAAGAATGATATCAGCATAAAGATTTTCATGTGTTGGAACAGCGATTCACAGTGTTTTTATGGCACATTACGCTAATTCCGATTTCTGATTAAGAATAAAGACGTTTTTAATTTTTGTAAATAAATAAATATATATCGGTGGACATTTCACACTGCGCCATCTAGCCCCAAACTAAGTAAAGCTATGGAAACCAGATGCTGATAGAGTACTTATATAGGTACATACATATTTTTTTGACCCAATTTTGATGAAATGTCTATGAGGCCAATCTGAAAGTATAACCTTTCAAATAGAAATAACTATTTCTAAATCGCTCCATAAATGAAGGAGTTATGAGGTAACAAACAATTTAAAAAAAACAACCGAAATGAAAACCAAAAAACATACAACTGCATTGAGAATCTCTTCCTTTTTTAAGTCGGTTAAAAACAGTGTCCTAGACTCTCTGTCCTACATAAGCAGTAATTAGGAAAAAAAAATATTAAGCCGCATTAGCCCTTTTTTCTTTTTTCTTTGATTATATTGCCAATGCAGAGTTAAAAGAGAAGACTGATAGAGTCATCATCGTATTTTAGAACAAAATTAAAATAAACTCTTTGTGATATGGTAATATTTCGTTATCCGCGTTTATTCCCTACTCTAGTTCAAAACGAGAGAGAGAGAGCTAGATCCTCCAAGTTCAAAACACATGCAAGATCAGTGACATTTTAATGCGACCGGTAAGTATTAAGCCGAAGTTAAATGACGCGAAATAATCGCGCGGAGGCCGCTCGATAACCGTTCGAACGCCGAAGCCTACGTACGTTAATAAAGATTTATTAATATAATAATAATATTTATACAGGGTTTCCAGTAAGTGCAGGATACTTTTAATAAACTGGGGATGGTCACATTGTCAAAAACAACGAAAAACAAAAAACTTATCAAACCATACGGCACGATTTTCAAGATATTCATGTCAGACGTTTGAATCAGTCGTTTTATTACATAAGATTTTTTTAAAGATTTTCTGAAGGATATTATAGAACATTGCTTTAGATATTTCAAATATCCATGAGTAAATTTTATTCAAGAAAACAGGGTTTAAAATGCCATCATTTATAGAAATTTTGGGGGACTTACTACTAAGTAAAATTTTTGCCTAATTTTGACTTATCCCTAGCAATGTTTACGGAAATACGTCAGTGTTATGAATTCTATGTACTATGCATGTACTTCTATGCCAGCCATACTCTAAGTGTGTTCTGCGGAACCTTAGGGTTCCGCGATACCCCTGTAGGGGTTCCACAAGAATTTAGAAAAATAACAAAACCTCTCACGATTCACGAGGCGAAGCCGAACGTAAGTCTCCACCCACCACAGTATACTATGTTCATTCAAATGATTGGCATAGTTTGTAAAACCGACACAAACGGGCACTTTTAAAAACTATTGTTTTATTGTAGGGTTCCGTCAAGTATTCGCTTTCCAAAAGGGTTCCGTCACCAAAAAAGTTTGAGAACCGCCGCTGTACCAGGCAACAAAATTTAAATTTCCCGGAATCACCTAACTTTACAATCACCGCGCGCCACACGGTCGCTTTGCGCCTGAACACTGCCCCGCCCGCGCGGTGTAGTTTCTTTGGTCATTTAATTTAAAACTCAGTTGTTAAATAAATAAAAGCTATTTTAATATAACAGCACGGTCTCCGCGTAGCGACACGACGACGGCGTCGACCGCGGCACGATTCGTGCGAACTCGTTTGACGGCCCAAACAAAGTATCATATATGTAAATGCGGCCTTATGCAGCTGAAACCTGTATTTGACATCATCTTAAAAATATGTAGTACAGTTGAGAAGTCAACGAGATTTACGGTTTTTTTTAAATAATTTATTCATTCTATATTATTTAATGAAATAAAATTGCAAATGGTTTTGCTTTACTAAATCAAGAAATAGCCAGGTAGTTATATAGTTAAACAGCTAATTACTGAAACGTTTTTAAGACATATAGAACTAAAGCGGTAAGGCAAGGCATACAAGTTTATGCAAATTTAGCTTAGTCTAGATCTACATATTCGCAACAATGGGTACACAATACAATAGAATAAGACACCGTCTAACCTGTCATGCTGAAAAAAAAGATACAAGTAATTTTAAATACCACCTTTAAAATTAAGGCCATCACCAAAAATTCTCTTAGTTTTCCCACTTTGTCTAAAAATCAAAGCAGATACAACCAATAAGAACAAGATAAATAGAATGTAACAAGTTAAATAAAATGTCCAAGTAATTGGATATTTTGTAAGAAATAGAAGTAGTTTCATAAATTTACGTAATATACTAATTAGAAATATTATGTTTATTCACCTTTATACAAGGTAGGAAAACCAAAGGTAATTTTATATGTTTAGGTACCCAAATGCGAGGAAGTTATCAAAAGACTTTACTTACATGAAATATAGGACTGCGGGAAGAGTTGAAGATCAGAATCATCTGAAAGAATTAGTGGTTGTGTTGACACAGGTGCAAAAGCATAGTACAACGACAGTCATGTGATATTAAAATTGTTTAAATTATGCATTCGATATTGCTACTTATGTACAGGTCTATAAGTCACACTCAGTTAACTATGTAGGGCACCATGGAGTAAAGAGGGGACATACAATGGAATCAAACGGTTCTAAGTAGAACTTTATTTTTGAAGTTGTGCCATGTTTATTAGATATAATTATGTATATGGACAAAATCATTTGATTCCAAAAATAGGTATGGTAAAAGCTTGTTCTACATTTTGAATTGTTAAGTGGGATTATTGGATATCTATGGTAAAAAAATTAAGATTACTTTGTTAATTATTAATACAAAATTTAGCTATAGGTGATGCCAGATTTCTGTTAAACATTGGGAATATACTAACTAAACTAGAAATTTAAACATGAATTAAATAAATGTTCAATTTAATACTTTGGCCAAATATGTGAAGAAGTCACGTGGAAAATTGCCCACATTTTAATATACAAGCTCTGTTTTATTTATACGGGAATACTCACGTTTAATTAAATCGGATACTCCGACTATAGTTTCGATCACATCCGGTGACCTTTTTCAAAGAGTGAAAACAGAGCCCGACGCGCGTGCAGCTGCGTCCTGCTTAGCAATCAAATCGAAAAAAAACTAAACTATAGTCGGAGTATCCGATTTAATTAAACGTGAGTATTCCCGTATAAATAAAACAAAAATGTGTCAAAACCACGTCAGTTTTCATAATACAAGCTACTTACATGTAATTTTAAGAAATAATCACAGTTTTGATAGTTGTACTGTGACTAGAAAATGAAAACCGGTTTCACCGAATAAAAAAACTGGGGTTTCGGTTGTTTCAAGCTTACAGAAAAACCCGGTTTTCATTGTTCACCGGTTTTTCGATTAGTCGGTAAATTTAATTTTCTCGATCTAAACTACTGTTCAGTAAGCAACTGACAATAATAAAGACTGCTAGAATTTTATTATTTTTGTCATTGTTGTTCGTCCTTATTTACGTACATTACCCTTACACTCAGTATCTTATCCAGTATCAAGCAAATCTGTCATAGTTTTTTCAGATCTCTTTCTAAAATTATGACACAAGATGCTAATTTGAAGCCAATGTATAAACATAATAACTTTTTCATCACACTTGCTCGTAAAGTGGATCTTATTGCATCGGTTTTAGGCTCATAATCCAAGCTATTACACACGCGTGCTTTTACTTTACATTACGGCACTTGTACTATAATAGGTATAACCCGGTAAAGTCAAGTTTGTACGTGACTGCAATTAGACGTATGTATACGAAGGACTCTTAATATAGCCGGGTAATACTTACAGTTTTTTTGTAATACCAACAAAGAGTTCTTATGCCGCTGAAGTAAATGTCAACCTGCGCGCGCATTACTGGTTTGGGCGCCATTTTCCGCAAATGTTTGTTGATGTTTTCGCTGTGTGGTTGATTATTATCAAAAAAAAAATGTTTTTTCCTCGCAAGTGTGACGAAAACAGTCGTATGGAACTCTTGTGCTATTAGTCATTACGCTCTCGGCTTCCTTATCGCGCTCGCCTGCGGCTCGCGCGCAAAATACCGCCTCTAGTGTAATGACCAATATAGCACACTAGTATCATAATGTACTATTATTGAAGTTGATATTCTGAAATGTGTAATTGTATAACAAAATTCGCAAACTTTACACTACAGCATTTTTATTTTTTGAAAACCGAAAACGCGGTTTTAAAATCGGTTTTAACTTAAAACCGGGAAAAAACCGGTTTTCAGTTCGCACCGGTTTTGCATTCTCTACTAGTGACCTGTACTAACTGTAACTGAAGGTTGTAGTTATATCTATACAGATCAATTTTTTTTCATAACTTCTTCTAAATAGGGTAGATGACTGATGTTTAAATCGTTGAAACCAATAGCTTTGATGGATAATTTAAGTAAATATAGTATGTTTGTTGAAAAAATTATTTAAATCGGTTTATAATGTTCTGATATATGAGCGTTTAAAGTTTTTGTTAGAGACAACTCTGTCCCTTTCCCACAAAACAAAAAATGACGTCACGCCTTACTTGTCAGAATAGAATTTATATGGCGTACTGAGAAGTGACGTCACGATTTGCTGTTTTGCCTCTCTGTCTAGCATGATATTAAAATGCTTATAAGTTGCTTATTTTTGATCAGATTTTCATTTTCTTTTCATTAATCAGCTATATTTATGGGCCACATTTTAATAGGACAATAAAAAAAACCAGTCATCTAGCCTATTGCAGGCAATTTCATTCAATTAGGAGTCATCTAATAAGGCATGTTACCTTGAGTGCAAAGTAGTACTCAGTCAATGCACAATACAATTACAACTTGTGTAGTCAGATTCATTTAGCAGATTTGTTTTTGTGTTTACATCTACTTTGTTGGACATCATGCTTTGTGATTGTTGTTATTCTTTGATTTAATTTTATCAGTCATGCATTACAAAGTACATTTTAAAAAAACTTGATTATTGCAATGACATGAAGTTAGTTGAAGTAAACCTTTTTAAAACTAAATAATGACAGTGATAGTAACAATAAAGGCAGGCAAAATCCAAAGGATTCAGTTTAATTAGGGAAATGTATTGAACATATTTTCATACATGACAATAGGAATATTTGGAACAAAATACATTCTGCAATTTAAGCTGAAAAGAAATACTTAAGAAATGCCAGATCTAAAAAAGACCTTTTTTTATAAGCCTTCCAGCCATTTAGGTATATCTTGTAAACATTTTTAAAAAAACGCACTACACCACCACTGGTTAATAGTGTCATAGACAATTTAGTGATGTATTATAAATATGTAACAAAAAGGTTTAACAATACTGAAGGGTATGTTTGTACTCGTCATTATGAACAACTTTTACTATGAGGCCAACCCTGAAATCGTGCGTGTTTTTTTTTGCACAATTTCAGGGTTGACCTCATAGTAAAAGTTTCATAATGACGAGTACATACCCTTCAGTATTGTTGAACCTTTTCAACCGACTTCAAAAAAGGAGGTTCTCAATTCAACTGTTTTTTTTTGTATGTTATGTTTTTGTTATGTGATTACTCCGCCAATTACGCACTGATTTGAATGATTGTTTGGTAGGTAAATACTTCAGAGGTGGTCCCATATAAATTTTATTGAAATCGGTTCCGTAGTTTGGTTTTTAAATCAAAATTACTAGAAAATATGAAAATGTCATCCAGGTATTCGAAGTTGAAGTCGGTTGTATTTTTTTTTAAAGCTTGTATTGTTACACATTTTATAAACACGTCCTTGACTTTGCACACATATCATACTCACAATTGTAGAAGTATCCCCAAGTAGGCAGACCGACGGCTATGGCTCCGATGATAAAGCACACGAAGCCAAGAACGACCACCGCTATAGAATACAGAACCTTGCCGCTGGCCATAGCTGCATGACTCAGCCTAACTATCAGTGTGTTCTACATCAGGATCAGTTTGTTCTCCGGTGCGAGAGTAAGTGCTCCAACATCTGTGGAATAAAAAAGAACTTCATAAAACACTGTAGTTTTACTAAGAAAGCTAGGTTTTGATTCATTTATGTTTTATTTAGGTATAATATTATTTATAAGGGAATATTTTTGATTACTCCACCAATTATGAACTGATTTTGATGAGCCTTTTTTTGTTTTGTAGGTAATACTTCAGAGGTGGTACCATATTCATTTTTTCGAAATGGGTTCAGTAGTTTGGTTTTTAAATCAAAATTACTAGAAAATATCAAGATGTCATCCAGGTATTCAAAGTTGAAGTTGGTTGTATTTACAAAAAAAAAACATATTATCTTATACTATGAAAGCTTGGTTTTGACTCATTTTTGTTTTATTTAGGTATATATTTATATGGGATTATTACTCAAGTTTAATTAAGTTCGATACTCCTACTATAGTATCAATCACATCCGGTGTCCTTTTTCAAGGAGTGAAAAAAACGGATATGAATTATAGTTGGTTATAAACAGGTATGAATTGTAGTGGTAGGAATCTACTGCAGAGTCCACCTGGGGAAGTACCACACCTTTGCCAGTTATTGAACCGTCAAGCAGTAGTGTGCAAATATTACTGTGTTCCGGTTTGAAGGGCAATGTTACCAGAGTTATTCACCATAATTCTGGCACTGCTACAGTTAGAGGCAAGCATGACATTTTCTACCAGGCGAACGTCTTGCTCATCTTGTCACTTGATTGTAAAAAAAAAGTACCTATTTAACTAAGTAAAATTTCAGTAATCTATTCTATATCACATAACATCAACAGCCAGAAAACGTCCACTGCTGGACGAAGCCTTAGTAGGGAGGCGAGTAATCATTTAAAAATAAAAAACACTGTAATTACTTAGGTAGGTTTACTGGTATTACTTTTGGTTCTGACAAGTAAAAGATCAGGGGATAATAAACATCAGTCATGAATTCATACAAAACATAAAAATATCAAATGATGGTAACATAAATATCTTTCCATGTATTTCTTGAAGAAATACCACAAAACAGGAATTGTCCATTGTTTTTATACATATTAAAACCATTATTTTAAATAATAAAGCACTCAACTTCTTGGAAGGTCTCTACAAGTACCATTCAGAAAAATGTATGGTAAGTCTCAAACCAAGAAAAAAAGTTTTTTTTTTAATCATCTTTTTTTCTTGGTTGGTGGACAGTTAAGATGACATGTAATGATATGATCTCTTTTTTACTGGTTAAATTAAATAGGTATGTTAATAATTAAATTCTTTACAGATAACTAGCTGTAAAGAATTGAGAAAGAGTTGGGAACTCCCAACTAGGACAATTTAAAGTCATATAAATAATTAACTGGTGGTCTGTAGCAATGACAATTTGCTCAAACCTGAAATTAATTAACACATTTATATTCTCCGTTTGATGGTAAGTAGGTATACAATACAATAATTACGCAAACAGTTAATTACTCACTTGTAACAAGAAAATCTTTCTAGCAAGTAGCGAGCAAACCAGTTTGAAACTTTGTCAGCATGGTATCAATGCACAGAGGTATTTGATTGTCATTTGCGAATGTGAATACAAAGCAAACTGAAACCAGTTTTGAATGCAGTCATTAGAGTATGCAATACTTGCTCAATGGAATGCAAAACCGAAACAATTTGAGGCATTAAGTGACTTGCAATCAATTCTTATAAGACAATTATGATGAGCTATTTCCAAAATCATATCTACTGGGACGTACCCCGTCAAAATACCTACCTCGGCAGTGACTAAGATAAACTTGAGAGATTTTCTAAGCAACTTTTACTCACGTTTTAGTTTTGTCTTGCGTACCCGTCTTGAGGAAGTCACACGGTGTTCACTCAACTATGCAACACAATCGATTACTTTATTTGTACACAACTGAAATGAATTGTATTTGTTTTCGTTAAAACTGTCACTGTTTTCTTATTATCTTTTCAGTACACACAATAATGCATATGAAACAAAAGTTTGATAGCAAGTTTAGAAAATTGCGATCACGGCACACCTTTCCCCTTTTGTTTCTATTTGAAAACAATTGAAAGTGTTTGTAACTTTGTGAAAACACAAAGCTTTAGCAAACAGTATTAACAGACACCTTAATAAAGAAATAGTTTTATTTAAAAAAAAAGCGTTAATTATTAACACAGCGCGATAAACATACGTGCACTGTCAATCGGTCGGTAAATAAACTGGTTTTTTGATTTCATTTTTTTTATTCGTTTTTTGTTTGTTGTTTTTAATAGTTCCTGGCCATGGATACTAGTCTTTCGGCCGAATAAATTTTTCTTCATCGATCCTTCTTTCTCCAGTTAAATGAGTCGTAGTCACAGTCCAAGTCACACACAGTAAGTCACAGTCAAGTCCAATCATACCCTAGTAAAGTCGTGGCAACTTTACTACAAGCTTCTTCGGAGTTTTGGTAACAGCACGAAAAGACACGTTTCACTATATTATATCACTTGCCCACACTCTTGCTCGTAAATCAGCACTTAAGAGTAAAACGCCACCATTTTTATGCATTAACGGCCTTACCTAAAATAATCTCGATTCTCTTAGTCACTGCTTAAACTTCTCTGTCCTTTTCCAGCACGTGCAACTTCACGTCAGAGAGATGATGGCAGAGCATCTTAAGCAGTGACTAACGGTTGTAAAGTTTTTTTAAGTAAGGCCGTATAACTCGAAAAAACACAAGTTTTGGAAAATAATACAATGCAGAGACATGATTTTCTCGCGTTCCCGCCAAAACTCTTTTTTTTGAATTAGTTTTTTAATAGAGATGCTAGATGTATTTTTTTTAAAGTATCAATGAGGCGTTTGTTTTAAAATAAGAATAGTTCGTGATGTTTTACTAGATGGCGTAAGAAGCACAATACTGTTCTGTCAAACCCCGTTTAATCTTTTTTAGCTATTCCTGGCCATGGCTATTCTTCGGCCGAAAACACGGTTAAACCGATTACGTATGGTGGTGGGTTCGTAACGAGTCACACCAAAACCAGTCACAGTTTGACTCGTTGGGATTTTTCTTCCCATCGAGACTAAACTTGTTGGGAAAACCTTTTGGAAAATAAAGCTTCATCAGTAACAGGGACTCGATGGGAAGAATGAAATCACATCGAGTCAGATCTCTAAACTCCGAAAAAGCTTCTGATAAAGTTGCCATGGCTTTACTAGGGTATGATTAGACTTGACCGTGACTTACTTTGTGTGACTTGGACTGTGACTAAGACTCATTTAACTAGAGTAAGAAGGATTGATGAATAAATATGTTTTTGCCTCGAGGATTAGTCCACAATCCAATCAAACCATCCATGAATATGAACAATCATGATTCATCCTTGATCCATCGATCCATAATGTAATGTTGTGTTTAATTTCCCTATGAAACAAACTGCAAACTGCAATGAGTAAAGAGTTTTTTGTTTTTAAACGAAATTAACTGTTTTACAATCAATGTCACATTGACCATTTTGACATAAACAACTTCAAACGACTTCACGCCATCTATTATAATTTTTGGAACTAACACTTTTTTTAAATAGAAAACGCCTCATAGTTTGTTTTATTATGTTTTATGTGCTAACGCGGCAGGTACAGCACAGCGGATGAGAGTTTTATCACCGGACAACCTCCAAGTTTGATCATTTTAAAATCCTAAAATTCTTCTTAATGACTAATGATAAAATCGACTCGGTTATTAGGTAGATTTTTTTCACTAAAATTTGTAATCAAAACTTATTATCAATATTTATATTCCTGCAGGGACTGCCCTGCCCACAGAGTATCATTAGCTAGAAGAACATGATTATTAGAATATGATTATATGTATAATTAGTAGGTATTTAGTCTGTTTTATTTTATTTGTATAGTACGTATTTTATATGTGGATGAAAATCCGGCCAATAAACAATTTCATTTCATTTCATTAGCTACATTAGCTTATCGTTACCGGCTCCGGCACTTGGAATACAGGGCACAGCACAGCAGTGTTGCCAACTCTACGTCATTTTACGTAGATCTACGTATTTTAAGCCTTTCCTGCAAAGCTACGAACTTCATTCCAGGAATCTACGTTTTTTTAAATTAAGTAATTTTTTTTACGATTTTTAAAACCCGTTTTTTTTTAAAATATTTGCAGCCTTACCTAAAATAATCTCGAATCTCTTAGTCACTGCTTAAACTTCTCTGTCTTGTTCTTGCATGTTACACTTCACGTCAGAGAGAAGATGGCAGAGCATCTTAAGCAATGACTTGAAAAGTTTTTTTAACCGTTGTTTGTTACTTAGGTGATTTCAGATGCCGATTTGCGTATGATGATACAATTTAGCCAGCAGATTAATCATGTAACAGCGGGGTTATCATGTAACTTTTCGGGATCGCGATTTGTCATAAATGTCACTTGTCACTGTCACAGCTTCACAGTATCACGGAGGGATTTCTCTCGCTATCGTTATCGAACGAATGCATGTAGACAATGCCTTTTAATTTTTATTAGACTAATTAATAACCCCAGAAAATCTTACTACTCGTGCAACACTTATGTATATTAAAGCTTGGTGATAGATCCAACTCGGATAGGTTAGCTGAGAAGGCGGGAGCTTCACTTCGCGTCGCTTCGCTTTCGCCTTAGCCTTCAGATCTGAGTCAGAGCACCCCGACTTTGGTTTTGGTGGTTAACAAAATACTTTAAAGTCATACCTAACCATCAAAACAAAATCGGTAACGAATAGCAATAACTGGCGAATAAAAAGTGCACCAGGCATGAAAATTCCTCGATATCAATATTTCATGGCGGTACAGCACTAAGCTCTTTGTTTATGTTGGCACTACTGGTTGTTTACTATTGCTGCGTTCCGTAATACGCTAAAAGTGATAATATCGCGAATCCGACCAAAGTGTCAACTCGATCAAATCAAAGCCCTGACATTTTGTAACTATTCAATTTGGACGGATTCGCGATATTATCACTTTTAGCGCATTACGGAGCGCAGCATATGATAGTACTAACTGCCAAGCGTGACATTGACATTTCATGAAAACGTTTTTTTTTTCTATTAAGTTTGGGCTCTTGTATAACTATTATTCGCTGCCATTCTCTTTGGTTAAATCAAATTATTCTTTGGGTTAAATGCTCTTTGATCAACAATACAATAATATTTTGGAAAATTTAAAATTGGATTTGCTTTCAAGTTCAAGGTAATTACATGGTAATTACTTTGTTTTGTTTGTTTAGCTAATATGTACCTACTTCTGTCTGGGAATATTTCAATATTGGTTGGTCAGAATCTTCCAAAGAATAAAATATAGTCGTGCATGATACCCAATTTGTTAGAGAATGTATACCATTTTATGGATAAACCTATAATATAATTTTAATCAACATGAACTCCATGGACAATGGACATGTTCTATGTGTACGCATGATACGACCTCGGGCCTCAGCAAAATGTTAAAGAGCTAAATCCTACGAGTGGGGCCTAAACGAAAATCTGTGTCAGGTTAGGGCATTGTTTTGTTTTTTGATTGGCCAGTGATAAACACTATAAATTTCTCTGGATAAACATTGGTTTTTTTAAATTCATTTAAAAAATATAAATCTGTCACCAGTATCAATATGCTTATTTTAGTAAATGAGTTTTGATGTGCACAAATCAAAATATATTTTTTTATACCCGTTAAACAAGAAAAAAAAATCTGCTTCAGTGAGACAGTGAGGCAGTGGTAGACTTTTGAAACGTCTTCACAAAGCCATAAAACAAGAATTGCATGGCCACACTCAAAACTTTGTGATACATATTCACCTGTATTCACCATAACTAAATTTCAAAACCGTGTTCTTTGTGTGTTCCGTGTTCTCTTCGCTTGATGGTGATTCTGCCAATGTCACCTAGAAAGATATTCTAGGTGACATTGGCAGAATTGTGAAATTCCTTCACAAAGGAGAGAATCAAGAGTTGAAATTGACTGAAATAGGTGGCTTAGCTTCTATAAGGAAAATGGCTTTAGAAGAGAAGATATTTTAATTTTGAAGACAAAGCTACTTCTGATTCTTATACAAAAGCAGGAGTGATAAATAAGTCATGTAATGAGGTCCAGGTTTGCTATTCTAATTATTTGATTGAACATATTACAGGGTGGTGCTCAACAGTAGACACCGTATATACAATGGAGGATAGATTCAGTCTTCTAAATATGGCTATCGCCACAGTCGGAGTTTTCCTTACTATGGGCCTGTTTACCTGTTTGTGCTGCCTTTGTATGAAGATCAGGTGAGATATATCTGGTTTGCATCTGATCATGTCCTGTGTGTATACGTATACATATCAAATAAGTTAATACATCACTGCACATTATCAAAATTTATCTGCTCCACTAATGAGAATGCTTCATATACATACATGTATTTGTATATGAAGCATTCTTAATATAGCCGATAATCTTCTTTTTTTGTATTACCAACAAAGAGTCAGTCCAAGAAAATGTCACCTGCGCGCGCATCGCTGGCTTACACGCCATTTTCCGCAAATATTTGTTGACGATTTCGCTGTTTTGATTATCATCAAAAAGTTAAGTTTGTTTTTTCCTCGTAAGTGTGATGAAAAACGTCGTATGGAACGCGTGTGCATTTGGGGTTTTACACTTTTACTTCGGCTCCCATAACGCGCGAGCCGCAGGCCAACATAGCACACTTGTATCATATTAAAAACATACAGGGTTCTTGTCTATACTTATGCTGTTACATTCTCAATTTCAGTGATATGAAGCTAAAATGCTACATCATCGAGACAGCAAAGAAAAAAGGCATAGACGTTGATATAGACAAGCTAGATCCGAAAACGTCTTGCATTCCTAAAGACGACACTTGCACTATAATAGTTCCAGATGTCTGTGTTATAACTGTCTAGCAAAAGTCCTAGCCTGTCAAGTAAAGGATGCCTTATTTACTGGAAATAATGAAAAGAATACAATGAAAGGTGATGAATTCCCACCGAAGAACAGCACGACTCCAAGCAGTGAGCGAACGAAGCAAGGTAGGCGAAGACCTAGTTAATGTTAAAGGTATAAACATAAGTATAGGTAATAACTACGTAGTATCGAAACTGCTTGTAACCATCTGCACAAATCACTGCCCTTACATATCAGCCAGAAGACGTCCACTCCTGGACGAAGGCCTCTTATTAATAGAGGGGGCTGCCATAAGCCTCAAGCTTGGCAGGCGGCTTAGGGATTGCAATGCTCACCACCGTTAACTGAGAGGATGCTGCTGCCCGTCCTCCGGTGGTTCTGGATGCAGTTTTAGGACATACCCAGGTCTGACGCCCTTATGCAAAATAAATGAAAAAATAAATATAATTTTCAAAAAAATGCCCATGTTATCGGGATGATGTCACGATTCTAACGATTCCCCTTATCCCCATACATCCAAATCTGTTCAGGGATTTGGAAGTTATGATGAAAAAAGGTAACTCACATGAACCCTGAATCATTACACTCCTTTTTTGAGCAATCGTGTAATTAATAAGAGAATCGGAGCAACTCAGCTACGGCACAGTTTATTCTAGAAAGAACGAGTGTTTAGTTTACAAGGCCATGCAGTTTCGTTACTACCTAGTTGTACCTAGTTAGTAACGAAACTGCGAGAGGTTCAGTACTATTTTGTTATTGTATATTTATCTATACTTGTACAGTCAGCCCGTGACCAGGCCATTGGAACATGGCCGAAACGTCGAGGTAAATAAAAATAAATGTATTTGTGCATGATTAAGTCTCTGTGATAAACATAATTTTACCATAATTTGCTATTGTAGAAGTATAGATAAAATTCTATACTTATACAATAACAAAACTGTATTGAAACTGTATGTGACCAGACCATGTGCACAAATATACAATAACAGTAATATTACCAGACAATTTTCTATAGTAAATCATTCACTTACGCAGCTAGGGCGCTTACGAATTGTGCACAAGCTCACGCGCAGCTTCGTTACTATCTAGTTATTGTATATCCTAACCGTCATATGCATATAACGTTAAAAATTGTTCAAACTTATTTTAGTTAAAAAGTGTTTTGCCTTCTTCTTCCAAACTCATATCGTAATTCGAAAGAGATTTGACAAAACATTTTTTAACAAAAATAGGTTTGAAATACGCTTTAGCGTTTTATGCATTATGACGGTTATTGTATAAAACTCTCTCTGAACCAGTACAGTATATTCAGAGAGAGTAACAATGTTAGATGTTAGAATGTTAAAAGGTTACATAGGCCTACTAACGTAAAACGCACAAATGTTTTAACTGCATGTGTTATATAACCGTTTATGTTCAGTATTTTTAGACAGCCTCACTTGAGAGCCAGTTCCTATTCTACGCTAGGTGTTTTGACCATCATTAACGTTTACTACACTGTCACTTCGGGCGAAATAATAATTAAACAAATGCCTTATTCACATATAAAAATAGAATAAAAATTTCCCTAAGCATAAACGGCCGTTTAATAGGGCAGATGACTGATGTTTAAATCGTTGAAACCAATAGCTTTGATGAAGAATTTAAGTTCAACTAATATGTTTATTGAAAACATAATTTAAATCGGTTATTTATGTTCTGATATATAAGCATTTAAAGTTTTTGGTAGAGACAACTCTGTCCCTTTCCCACAAAACAAAAAACGACGTCACGCCTTACTTGTCAGAAAAAAATTTATATGGCGTACAGAGAAGTGACGTCACGATTTGCTGTTTCGCCTCTCTGTCTAGCATGATATTAAAATGCTTATAAGTTGCTTATTTTTGATCAGATTTTCATTTTCTTTTCATTAATCAGCTGTATTTATGGGCCACATTTTAATAGGACAATAAAAAAAAAACCAGTCATCTAGCCATATATGTCTACCTTCAGAGCTGTAGGGCGTGGGTTCGATCCCCACCCAGCACAAATATTTGTATGTGACGAACATAGATGTTTGTTCTGTGTCTGGGTGTAGTATGTATTATAAGTATGTATTTACGAAAAAAAATGTATATAAGTATTCTATCAGCTATCTGGTTTCCATAATACAAGCTTTACTTAGTATGGGGCTAGATGGCGCTGTGTAAAATGTCCCCAAATATTTATTTATTTATTGTACACTGCTGGACTTAGGCCTACCCTCGAAGGGCGAATGGGCCATATTCACCACCCTGGCCCAGTTGCGGGTGGATGAATTCATATACGCCATCGAATTGCTTCTCCGGACCTAAGCAGATTCCCTTACTATGTTTTCTTTCACCGAAAAGGCAGTGGTATGAGTATCCGTACATAAACTCCAAAGAGCTCATTGGTACGGGCCTGGGTTTGAACCCGCGACCTCACGATTATAAGTCAAGCGGTCTCCCGATTAGGCTACCACGGGTTTAATATTTAAATGGTATATATATTGTAGTGGTAGGACTCTACTGCAGAGTCCGACAGGGGAAGTACCACACCTTTGCCAGTTATTCAATCGCCAAGCAGTAGTGTGCAAGCATTACTGTGTTCAGGTTTGAAGGGCAATGTTACCAGATAAATTACTGGGTATGAAGAGATTTATGGTCCAATATCTCAGGGTGACGAGCGCAGTGCAGTGCGGCGCAGGATTGTGTTCGCAAGTTCACAATTCTAGCACTGCTACTGTTAGTCCAGGCGTGACGCTTACCACCAGGCGAAAGTCTTGCTCGTCTCGTCAATTGACAGTTTAAAAAATAAATATATAAATAAGTAAATATTGGTGGACATTTGCCATAGCGCCCATCTAGCCCCAAATTAAGCAAAGCTTTAATGTGGGAAAACATAAATACTTTTTTATTATTATATTATCGATACTACTACAAAGTATAACACTCAGAAACAGAACAAACATCTATGTCCATCGCATAAATGTTTGTCCAGGTGGCAATCGAACTCCCACCTTTCAGCTCTCAAGGCAGGGTTACTTCCAAGTGCGTTTAATGCAGTCAATATAAAAATGTTATCAACATCTATTTTAGAATATAACATTAAATATCAAAATATGAATGTTTTTACTAAAACATGCTTTCTCTCTTTCTCACACTTGACATTTATCATCAGCGAGAAGGTGACAAAGTGTGTTACATTGGTAATTTTTATCTACATTTTTAAATGAATAATTGAATCTCATTGTTATCAGATATTTAGATCTCAAAATGATCATTCCAATTTTATATCTAAGTAAAAAAACTAAGTATTAGAGTTAATAAACCAAAATTCTAAATTACATTTTATGAATAGGGAATATGCATGTGTTTTGATTATTAAAAATAATAGGGTAAGTGGAGAGTTTAACTGAATCTGATGCTTACATCGAAAAAATAATTCTATTTGCCGGGTAAAGTCCTGAAATATAAGCGTTCGAAGTATTTGGGATCGAGTCATCTGTCTCAATCTAGAAAAACACGTGCATAGTATAAAATTTGTTTAGAATCGTGGGCTTTTACGTCAATAGTATTGTGCCCAGAACACAAGAGAGAGAAACTCGGAGTCACGCAACGGGCAATGGAGAGAGCTATGCTCGGAGTTACTTTGCGCGATAAAATCCGGAACGAGGATATTCGCCAAAGAACCAAAGTTACCGACATAGCTCGCAAGGTTTGCAAGTTGAAGTGGCTGTGGGCAGGACACGTCGCTCGAAGAACTGACAACCGATGGGGAAGGAAGGTCCTTGAGTGGCGACCGCGAACTGATACGCAGCGCAGCGTAGGCGCGGCCTCTCACTATACAACATGTAACAAAAAGGTTCAACAATACTGAAGGGTATGTATGTACTCATCATTATGAACAACTTTTAGTATGGGGCCAACCCTGAAACCGCGAAAAATAAAACAGCTGTTCCATACATTTTTTCCAAGGTCAATGAACTTTTTCTATGGAACAGCTGATAGTTTTATTCGCAATTTCAAGGTTGGCCCCATAGTAAAAGTTGTTCATAATGATGAGGACATACATACCCTTCAGTATTGTTGAAACTTTCTGTTACACGTTGTATATACATATATGTATATTTAGGTGGACCGACGACAATGTAAAAGTCGCGGGCAACCGGTGGATGCAAATGTCAGGTTGTCGTACAGTGTGGCGGTCTAAGGGGGAGGCCTTCGTTCAGCAGTGGACGTCTCCGGGCTGATGATGAGTATAGTGCCCTCCCTGTCTAATATGAAACTAAAATGTTTATAACTTCTTTATCTGTGCACATATTCAAATATTTGTTTCGAGGAGTTGTTTTGTTACGAGTCAGCTGTTTTATGAGGCAATAAAAAAACATGCATGTTCCCTATTGTTATGGATTAGGAAGTAGGTGAAAGATAAAAACTGTGATGTGTATGTAAAACTTGGAACTGCTTATGAATTTACGGCCTTATTTAGAAAAACTTTTCAACCGTTAGTCATTGCTTAAGATGCTCTGCCATCTTCTCTCTGACGTGAAGTTGCACGTACTAGAAAAGGACAGAGAAGTTTAAGCATTGACTAAGAGAATCGAGATTATTTTAGGTAAGGCCGTTAGTCGTTATTGTGATATGTGCTTGAATCTTTAGTTTTATAATTTAGCGAGTATTCGTTTATAGCAAAGCTATGACGTAAATTTTGTTTACTTCAAATTTTTTTACACAAACTAACATACCATTTAATAAATATAACATTGTTTGTATTTTTCCATTTCTTTATACAATGTGTAACAAAAAGATCGAACAATACTGAAGGGTGTATATGTATGTACTCATCATTATGAACAACTTTTACTATGGGGCCAACTTTGAAATCGCGGGAAAATTCAGGCTGTGCCATACGTTTCATTCAAGGCAATTAAGTTTTTGTATAGAACATCAGTTTTTTCCGCGATTTCAAGGTTGGCTCCATAGCAAAAGTTGTTTATAATTATGAGTTCACACATTGCATGTTATAGTCTGTCATCGGAACAGTAGTTGTTTATCTAACATCATAATTTTACGTGGCTGCGGGACTAAAGTGGATACTTTAGCTCCGCTACGCGGAGCGAAAGGAACCACTTCCTCCCCGCAACGGCACGTAAAATCGTATACACACCACGGGAGCAAGTAAAGAAGCCTCAGATTCCATGAGAATCAATATACATGAGATCTGAGACATTCTTTACTCTTTTGCTCCCTAGGTGAGTAATCTACTATGCATTTATCATAAACATTGAAAAGAGATACGGAAAAATATAAATCTTTCAGATTTGAGAATAAAAGAATTGCAATAAGCTTCTTCATGTGTATCAGAAAGTAATGACTTCCTTTGAAAGGCCAAATTATGATAATCATAATAAATATATTATTAGCTATCTTTGAAAATCTTAAATAGAATGATTCTAGTCTAGAAGCCAATAATAGTATCTAAGTCAATTGCCAAAGAAACTAACCTATATTTGAAAATATAGCAGTACTATGTAGATTTTCCGTAATAGTAGAGAGTTCAGATAAATAAATTGCCAAATATACTGCACGGAAGTGTACACCACAGAAAAGCTAAGGCCCTACATCTTCTCTTTTCAGTGGTGTAAACGACGTACTTGCGTAGGCTCACCTTTTCCATGACAACTTGTTTGGCGGCTACTGTACTGTGCTACTGTGTATCTTAGTTGAACTACTATATTATAACTATAACTTTATAATCACGCACAATCAGCACATGCAAACTTTTTTGTAATCTATTTATAAAGAACAGTGAGTCGATATTCTTCTGTAGTGCTACGGCGCAGGCGTAGCCGGTAGGAGTCGAATGACGTCAACGAGCCAAGCGCGAAAAATTGTCGACATATACAAATAGTACAAATTATTTGTTTGCACTGAATATTACATGATTGTAGTTATAGGCACTACTTATACACTGTGTAACAAAAATGTTCAACAATACTGAAGGGTATGTAAGTACTAATTATTATGAACAACTTTTACTATGCGGCAAACACTGAAATCGAGAAAAAAATATTGCATTGCATTTTCTCAAAGTTTAACTAACTTTTTTTGTAGCGCTCGTGGCGTAGCTTGTCTAGGTGATTCTAAACGATCACCGATGTTAAGTAACGGACGGTCCGGTCTGTCTTCGGATGGGTGACCGTGAGTGGCAATTTATTTCTGAGCGCTACCGTGGGTCGGATGACACGTTAAATTGTTGGTCCCGGTTGTTTGTTCTAATTTCTAGGACAACAACCGTCAGCCATGTCAGAGGCCTTTGGGCGGCACATTAACTCTGACACTAGGGCTGGCCACTCAGCCTATACGAACTTACTTACTTGCTTACTAACTTTTTGTATAGAACAGCAGTTTTCTCGATTTTAGGGTTGGCTCCATAGTAAAAGTCGATCATAATGGTGAACACTTGTTCATAATATATTTAGGAGTACATACATATCCTTCAGTATTGTTTAACCTTTTTGTTACACGTTGTATATCTAGTTTATACCTATGAGATTGAATCTTATGTACCTAAGTACTAATTAGGTTTTCTCTATGACTAGTAAATTAATTAATTAATAATAATCACTCGTGATGTGTCTTAATATAATGTAGATACCATAAAACTTATTAGTGTCTTAAAATATATTGTATTCAAAACGAACTTTATATACTTAACTATTTTGGTGTTCTACTATATAGAAAAATATATATTCCAAGCATTAAGCTAATATCTAAAGAGTCACAATCTCTAAGTGGAAACAGTAAAAAAACGTCTGAGTGCCGTTGGACACACCTATATACGTGCATTATATAGTTCACAGACGAATTTAGACGTTATGTCGCTTGTATAGTGTTGAATGTATGCTTGAGCGCTTGTGTCTTATCGTAGTTCAAGTCGTTCAAAATATCGGCGCACTGCATAGCGTGCGCCGAGTTTTGTTGCGGACATTTTTATTGCACGTTTGTGACTCTCTATAGATATTAGCTCAATGATTCCAAGTCTATATACCTAAGTATGACATAGGATCGGGAGTAAAATATATTTAAATTACTTAAAGGCTTTATTATGTGGTTTGATAGAGAAAATAAATCTGGGGTTTCGATTAATATAAAATAATTCCTTAGTCTGTGATCGGGGGTCAAAATTTGAATCGATTGCATGCGTTATTTATAGTTCGTAATGTCGGTAATATTTTTGTACGAAAACTAAATATTAAGCCCTGCAGGGGTATTCACAACTCAAGCGGAAAGGTTTCCGTTCGAATCCACATTATCCGTCCCAGTCATCTACGTTCAGGATGAGAGACGGAGAATGTGGATCCGAACGGAAACCTTACCGATTGAGTTGTGAATACCTCTCCAGATCTTGAAGGTCAGAGTGAATAGGTAGGTATCTTGTATGTGCATCTTCTTTGACCACATCGTCGGTTACCGACAGGCGAGGCTTATAAGACATTTTCTTATTTATGCATTTAAAGGCTTAGGCCATTTGGCCTAAGTAGTGAGTAGTTCCCATACTAACTTTAACCAGGCCAAAATGTCCCAAGCCATTAATTTTAACACATGTGTACAGCTCTAATGGGGATCCAAACTGCGATTTTTCCCGCTAGGTGGCGCGTCGATGCGGCCAAAGTCAACTGTCGATCTCGTTAATTTTAATGGTTTTACTCTTATTAGCCTGGGATTAACAGGAAGAATCTGCATTATACTGGTTTGTATTGCAATCATTTGCCTTGCTAATTAAAGCTCTGTCCAACATAAAACAAATCGGCAACAAACATCGTCAACAACTGCATAGATTCTTAAAACAAGGCACTGTACCCAGTATTATTCGTTGGATTAGATTATCGAGAACGCCCTCATATAGAGCAGACAGATTGTTGCTTTATGCAGAGGCATTGTTTTTTTGCACATCGGAACCGCAGCTGGCGCCATCTGCGACAAGTTTTGCCTATGAATATGAAACCTCATTACGAAGTCGTATAGACTTGTGTTGTGAACGCGTGACTGAAGGTGCGGTCAGCTGCGAGCGTAGCGTAGTATTCTTTTACCGGCTTAAAAAAAGAGGCAGGTTCTTTGGTATGCTTGGTGTCATGAATTCTTTGATGCCTAGTGTTAGTTCCTAAGACGTTTACTCTATTTACCTAATGACAATGTATGTCTGTAAAGTACCTGCGCTCGTATTCAGCTCGGCTGAGATGTATAAAGCTATGTGTAGAAGATAAGCGTGATTATGCTTTACCACACCATTTGACATAAATACAACATCACAAACAACTTGCTCGATGTTTTAAAGCCGTCACACACGATGAAGATGCTATAATATTTCATGTTATCTTAGAACATATTTAAATATCGCTACTCATAAAAAGCAAATGACGAACAAGTGCCGAAGTTGTAGCATCTTCGTCGTCTATGACGGTCTTAAAATTCGTGAGAAAAATATCTAGGTGTTCCATGTTCCATACATTTTGCCGATGGTAGTTGAACCTTTTTTCAGGAACTGTTGATTATTAATTGATAGATTCTAGTACTTATTGTAGCTACACCATTTGCAAACATAACTACTCTATCTACTTAGGTACTTGCTATCCTTGTTGATTGATGTCTACACTCGGCTAGTCATGGCTGTTATGCCCCATACAAAGTCAGGGTGTGGTGAAGTGTTATACCGATGTGAGATACTGTTGTTATTGTTATCCGGGTGGCTGATGGATTAATCTATTTATTTACGAGTTTCTCCGCGTTTAGGCGAACGTTCAAATAGTTTACCTATAGCTTCAAAATTTTATTAAATGAGTAATTACGGATTAACATTGTATTTTATTTTTGTACCTAAATAACATACCTATCAATATTGTCAAAACTTGCTTTTATTGAACTAATTCAATGTCGAATATTTTATGTGAAATGAAGTGAATCCACACTTTGGGTATTTCTATGTTTTTAAAGCTTGAACCTTTATGACGGGTAAGGCAGAGAGCAAAGCTGTCGGGACGGAAACCCAGAGATTGCCCGTATGCAGGTTCAAGTCCTGCCAGAGGTCATAATTCAATGTCGTTTGAATAAGTACGCAAACTTTTGCTATTGTCATCACGGAGAAAGACGTTAGTAAGTTTTTTGTGTATAGATATCCTCCCTATACTTACATACTATATAGGTACATTAGTGATGTGCATGGAGAGAGGAACCTTCATGAACAACTTGCGGACGCAGTTCCGAACATGCAGCGACATCACGCCTATTTGGTAACGTTCGCTTCACGTATTAAAAGTGTACGTCTGTTATACGTAGTCCCAGAGATGGCGCCACTATATGTAAAAAATATGAATACTATTGCTGCGTTCCGTAATGCGCTAAAAGTGATAATATCGCGAATCCGACCAAAGTCAGAAGTATTAGTCAACCAAATCAAAGCCCTTATATTTTGTGACTATTAAATTTGGTCGGATTCGCGATTTTATCACTTTTAGCGCATTACGGAACGCAGCATATGTTCTAATACTGAGTAGGTGGTCTGTGCATAGACTTACCACAATACATAGAAATCATTGGGTCTGTGTGAATAACATGATTTATGAGAATATGTCAGTTGTAACTGTTAGGTATGAATATATATGTCACTCCTCTACTACCTTGAATAACAAAGATACCGACGTAATCGGCGGCTCGTACCTACGTACTACCCTGACTTCATACGGAATAAAAAATATTTCTATCACGCCATTGACTTTTCGGTGGGTGATGCGTGCGGGATAATCGCCTTTATTACCATCAGGCGTATCTAAGAAGTAGGGGTTTCGTTTTTCTGTGGTAAGCATCACGCCTGCCCATAACACTAGCAGTAGAAAAAAAGTCGGACGGAACTCCAGCAAAGACTAAACTGTGTCACCGTAATGGCGGCGGCTATCTATGTGCGAATGGGTTATTTAGGGTTGCCATAATTCCCAAAAAAATAACCTTGTATTATCTATTAAACTAGATTTTGGCCACAATTTCGTCCACTTGAACTACAATAAGGCAACCATTTTAAATTACCTCCCTAAAGTATAGAAGCTCTAAATAAAAAAAGTATCAAGAGGTCAAGCTGTATCTCCGGTTCTACCCATCGAAATTATACATTGTTTTGACAGCCGCTCTACCTAAAAAGTAGGGCTTTCGCTTTTCTGTGGTTGATGATGACCTCTAAAGTAGACAAGGGTACATACCTTCTATAGTTTCAAATTATCAAACTAAACCGAACCGTGTATCGCGGCCGCTGTCGACTCTAATGTAATAAATAGAACTTCTATTCCGAAACTTTGACAATGCGCAACTTAACAATTTCTAAGCACATATGTACTCGCTCTTGCATTGAACTTGAAGCAGAAGTTTGAAGCCGTCTTCACAAGTTAGAAGTGATAAACGCAAATTTGTGCGGGGCACCCCGTATTTCACATGGAATTAGGGTTCCCAGATCAAAATATCAAAAATCCGGAGAAAATTCCTGACATTCCATGAAATTTCCGGACAATCTTGTTAATTTTTTATTCAAATCGTTACGCATCGTGCAAGTAAATAATAAAAATAATTAATAAATAATTTGTTTTTTTCATTTTTTATTTCACTCTTCACTTATTTGTAGAAATTCCGGACGGTTTAAGATTCCCCCCGCATTCCGGACAAAGACCTATATTTCCGGACTTGTCCGGAAAATTCCGGACGTATGGCAACCCTACATGGAATCTGCTTATCTCAGAGAGAACCTATGTAAATAGATTAGTAGGTAAGTAAATTATATAATGGTAGAAACACACATGATATTATCTAAGAGATGCCCGAAGCTACGGGATGGATTCAGTCCTGGTGAAACTACTACATGCACAAAATACATTTTGCTTACATTTATGGTCCTTACTCAAGAACCGCGCCGTTAGTTAATAGGTAGATGATAGATAGATCCTCTTCAGCCATAAGACGTCCACTGCTGGACGAAGGCCTCCCAAAAGAAGGGTGTTGCCATAATCCCCACGCTTGGCAGGCGGCTTGGGGATCGCAGAATGCTCACTACTGTTAACTAAGAGGACGCTGCTGCCCGTCCTCCGGTGGGTCTGGTTGCAGTTTAAGGACATACCCAGGTCCAATAGATAGAAACTCTTTATTGTGCACACCAGAAATAAAACAACAAAAGAAATGAACCTTATGAACTAGTGCCACAAGTGGCCTTATCGCTCACAACGATCTCTTCCAGGCAACGCTGTTAATTTTGCGCACTTCTGTTTTGTATTCCGCAGAAGTTGTTTTTTTTTTTTACTTAAGTAGCATTTTAAAGTAAGACTGTTATGTAACTACCTAGCTAGGTACTTACACGATAAGGTAGTAAACTTTATTTGAGCTATATACCTACCTATTTATTATCGACATTTGAACTGCTTAACGCAGATCAATCACGACTGTGGTGATTTTACGGGACGTTTATCGTGGTCTTACTATACAGTAAGACCACGATAAAACGTTTACCACGGCTGATTCAGCCCACTGCTGGTTGTAGGCCTATATTATTCCCCCGAAGGGCGATTGGGTGACAGTCCGCCGCCCTAGCGTGGCGCGGGTTGGAAATGTAACATACACCATTGATTTTTTTCTCCGGACATGTGCAGGTTTCCTCGCATTATTTTCCATCACCGAAAAGTCAGTGGTCTAAGGACTCCTATCTATATCTATACCTATCTATATCTATCTAATATAATAAAAGGCCAACCAGGCAGGAATCCAATTTTTGTGACTAAAAGTACAAAAACAAAGGACTTTCATACAAACGTTTCAACCCCCTCCCCCCCTTAGGGGTGACCCCTTAGGGGTCAACTTTCGAATAATCCTTTCTTAGTACACCCCTACGCATCTAGACGAATACACCCACCAAATGTCAAGTCTGTACGACCAGCGGTTTGGGCTGTGCGTTGTCTGTCAGTCACACAGTCAGTCAGTCAGTCAGTCGATCAGTCAGGACAGAGCCTTTTATATATATAGACTAGAGGTCCCCCGCGACTTCGTCCGCGTGCGGTGTTTTCATCACTATAACTTCAAAAACAAAGAAGTTTCCATACAACATTCCTCCCCCCTTTCCCCCCCTTAAATCGTCCCTGTCGAAAAAAAATTGAAAACAGCATTTTTTATTTTCAATGAACTATCCAAATCCAAATTTTCGTGACTAAAAGTCCAAAAACAAAGGACTATCATACAAACTTCCCCCCCCTTCCCCCCCCCCCCCTTTGGGGGTCGAATTTCGAAAAATCCTTTCTTAGTACACCCCTCCGCGTCGAGACGAATACACTCTCCAAATTTCAAGACTGTACGACCAGCGGTTTGGGCTGTGCGTTGTCTGTCAGTCAGTCAGTCAGGACAGAGCCTTTTATTATATTAGATTAATAGATATACCAGGTTTACCTACGCTTACAAAATAACTGGACTAGGTATATTATTGTAACAACAGTCCATTGTCTTTAACAACCACGTTGTAACTATTTACAACGTGGGTGCTAAAGAATACGGGCTATTATATTGTACCTACTGCGGTTACGACTTGAAGTAATCTAGGTTCAAGGCGCGTGTGAATAGCCGGACCCACACCAGACGATCCAATTTTGGACCACCGATCCTGTGATCCGCGATCCTGGAGCGTAGAGCATGGATCATGGATCGTACTCGTCTGACGGCTTGAATTTTCTTGCGATCCTACCGCGCGCTCTAACACGCTCCAGGCGATTCACACTGATCCGCCTACAGTTGAACTCTCGCTTGCTATGGAGTCACACGTGCAACAACAACGTTGTTGATCGCGCGCTTCGCACACAACCGTCCACGCCACGCGCACCAAGAGGCTGAATCACCTTTGTGCTTAATCCAAAAACAGATAACCAACAGATCGCTCGCGGCAAGGAGCGTGCGCTCGTGCTGCGCAGTTTGGATCGCGCGAGGCACAGCTACACCAAACGCTCATGTGGAGCGCGCTCCTGCCGCGCGCGATCGGTGCGCATTGGATCGTCTGGTGTGGATCCGCCTAATCGGTTTCTTCTAGGCAAGCGTGCTCCATCGGTGAATGTATTGAGACAGTTGAGACTGCATCTTTATTAACACCAGGCGAGGCGAGATGACCATATTAAAAAAACCAATAGGTTTGACCACTCCTGCCTGATGGTATGCAACTGTGCGGTCTAGGATGGAGCACTCTTACCTAGAAGGAAACGATTGATTCCGATAGACACCCATAAGTTGAGGTGCTGTAAGTAATGGAAAGCACAGATTCCGGCAGAGAATTCCTCAACCTCGCCGTACGAAGAAAAAATGTGGAATAGAAACGCTTTGTGCGTACGTGGGGAAGGGAATGTCCATGTCGAAAGCCATTACAAAATAAAAAAAAAAATCTAGACTAAGTTTTATTTTTATTTATTAACTGCCGATATTAAATTACGACAAACACTATTCGTAAATGGGTTTCAAATAAATATGAACCTACTCTCATCTCGTCTCGAAATAAATCTGAGATCAATTCAATACTTAATTAATGTCCTCTAAAAGTCCCCCGCGAACTCTGAAAGCTGAAAGGGATTTCGAATGTTGTATTAAGAATTCCTTGCTGATATTGGAACGAGACGTTCGCTTCAAATTACTTGCCTTGTTCGTGTTTTAAAATAGCCATGTACTTAAGCAGGGTTACTCGGAACAATAGTGGTATTAAGAATGCACCGCCCGACGGCTCGAACTCATCGGTGGGCGTGGCTAAAAAGCATGCTCTCTTCACCAAAAAAAGTGTGGGAAAAGGAGAAAGAAAAATAAATGAGCACGCAAATTTTTTCATATCTTCCTTTGGCTGCAGGAATGTGATGAATAAACTACTGAACTAATTTATTCTAACTAAAGTTATTTGAAATTTTGATAGATTAAACTATGCCGCTTGATACATTATTTTAGAGTTTTCATACTCCTTATGTTATTTATTTACGTCCAAATTGGCGTTAAAATTGAGCTAAAATACAAGATGTTTCCTGGCTCATAGCTTTCATATTATGTTTATTAACTTTTTACTTTCTTATCAAATTACAATCCTAGACAATGAAGAGACAAACCGATATAATACATAGTTTTGGACCTACAACATTACATAGTGGAGTAATATTACTTCCCTGTTTCTATGGAGAAGTGGCCGGCTTGTTTACTCTTAAACAGAAAGCAGAACTCTAATGATGCGTACAATAGGTAAGCGATAGGGATTACTCATGCTTAACTAAGTCGGATGCTCCGACTTAAGCTTAATATCGATCACATCCATTGCGACGCAAGACGCGGCCGTACGCTCGTTAGGGCTCTGTGATACCTAATTCCTTGAAAAAGGTCACCGGATGTGATCGAAAGATTGAAACTATAGTCCGAGTCGAACTTAAGAACAAGAGTTTGATTTACTGTGAAAGTTTACTCGACTTGCGCCATACTAGATTGAACAGGTAACTAGCACAAAATTTTTAGGAATTACTATTGATGCACACTTAACCTGGAAAGATCACATTATTGCATTACGAAATCGATTAAATAGTTTTGTTTATGCTTTAAAGAAGTTGAGACAATGTACTTCTCAGACAACTGTTCTAACAGTATATCATGCCTATATTTGTTCCATTCTACGTTATGGAATAATTATATGGGGTAATTCTTGTGATATCAATAAGGTTTTTGTTGGTCAAAAGAAATGTATTCGAGCAATTTATGGAATGAAATGGGATGACTCGTGCAAACCATTATTTAAATCTAATAATCTTTTAACAGTTCCTTGTCTATATATATTTGAGATGGCGAAATTTGTACTAAATAACCTCACATTATTTGAGATTTATGAAAATATCAACAAAAGGTCTGCGCATCGAGTTCGTCTAAAACTACCACAGCCTAGGCTTGAGCTGTTTAGGAATAACTGTGTTCACATGGCTGCTCTGATTTTTAATTCCCTTCCGGAAGATCTAATAGACCTACCTTACAGACGATTCTGTGCACAGTTGAAAAAGTGGTTGGTGAAGGAGTGTTTTTATGAAGTAGAGGATTTTTTAAATAAAATGTCGTGTCGTTTACATGTTTACGGATGGGCTTGTTAATACAATTAAACAATTTGACTTCTTAATTTAATAATATATGTTAATTAATTTGATATAATGAATGTGTATACCTATGACATTTACTTATTTGATTAAATTTTGACTTTGTTTCATGATTTGTTCTATAATGATGGACAATTTGTAATAATAAATGTAATGTATGTTTGTGTTCAATTAATATTATCAACAATACTCGTATTGTTACGATTTTGCACACCTGATTATGGGTGTTAATGGCATGGCTTCTTAATTCAATTTGCTAATATCTTTTGTACCCATTAACCGGCAAATAAATGATTTGATTTTGATTTTGATTTCTTCAAACGCTAACCTGTTCTGATTTAAAACAACCTAGAAACCCGTATCGTAAGGTTTTGTTAACTAGTCAACGTATATACTGATACATATGTATATACTCGTTATATCACAGTTCACATGTACATAAATCAAATTTTACTGCCCCAAGGGGAAAAACGTGGTCAGATTTATGGACGTGGGTGGAATGTTAACGCTTGGATATATTTAGATGCTTCATTTTATGCCATGATAAAAACTGGGGTAAGTGTGTTTGACGCATTTCGCAAGCATCCTTAGTTGGAGACTACGAAATTATCCAATCTAAAACATTCCTAAATATGAAAGGAGCCAAGTTCGTAACAAAAAAGCTCGCAAGATAAGGTAGTCAGTCGCATTATTGAGAACCAAAGAAAATAAAGAATTTTATTATAAAGCAATTCAAGTTTATTTTATCCGAGCGCCTGGTCGACGCCACGCTTGATCAAAATGCAGACGTTTATCTGGCCCAACGTATGAACATCCATCGCCATTTAGCGAGGCAATGCCTCCAGCATGCTGGGTTCGCTGCCGACTGGCACTTGGTTTTTCATCGGTCTGGAGTCAGACACAATTCTTTTGTTTTTGTGTAATTAGGCTAAGTAGTCTATGTAGTTTAAAGTAGAGGCCAGAAAAAACTACAATGTCACATTCAGAATTGTATGCATGTCAGGTCAAGGACCTGGGTATGTTTTAAAACTGCATCTAAAACCAATGGGCGAGCAGCAGCGTCCTCTCATTTAAAGGTTGGGAGCATTGTGCGATCCCTAAGCTGCCTGCCAGGCGTGGAGATTACGGCAGCCCCCATATTAAGAGGCCTTCGTTCAGCAGTGGAACTCTGGCTGACGATGATGCAAGCCAGAAACTATTATTTAAATAATTCTGGTACAGCTACTGTTATGGGCAGGCGTGATACTCCAGGCGAACGTCGCTCATCTCGTTATATATCTCAGTCAGTAATTTATCTGGTAACATTGCCCTTCAAACAAAAACACAGTAATGTTTGCGCACTACTGCATGTCCTCAGGCGGACTCTGCAATAGAGTCCTAACACTACTAGATTAATGGTGTTAATTCTGTTGTTGCACCGCTCACTAAACTAAACTAATCTGACAGGACTAAAATTATACGCGTCTCATTTCATTTCAATAGGTTAGAAAAGGATGTCAACATGTTTCGTCCTGTCAAATTAAGTTTAGTTTAGTGAGCGGTGCAACAGAATTGACACCATTATATGATTAATTAATGAGGCGCATAACTTTAATCTTCCTTCTCGGATTTCGTGCATAAAGGTAGATGTGAGTTACGCTGAGTCATCTTAATCCCGTTTAACTCGGATTAGCTTGGATTGTACAACTAACTCCTATTTGTCAAGGGCGGCCAATTGAACTCAAACAACGCCCGAATCGTCTCTATCCATAATTTACGGATTCCGTAATCTTCTGTAGGTAAACATTCTGTTCAAGCCCTACGATTTCAACTGCCTGTAACTAGTAGAAATGTGAGTTTTGTGTAAGTATCATGAATTTATGATTTGAGGTCAACGGGAAGTACCTACCGTATTAATTTAGATTTACTTGTACAATAGTATTTTGGCTATGTTTTGGCTATATTTATTGGGGTTTTTGCCGCTATAAGGGACCGTAGACCTACTTATTTCTTAGATATTAATTTCAACTTAGTATCTCCCGAATTCCTGATCTCCTGGACAGACAGACAGGCGGACAACGAAGTGATCCTATAAGCCTTATACAATAAGTTTCGTAGCGCTTAGCGCTCGTGGCGTAGCTTGTCTAGGTGATTCGAAACGATCACCGATGTTAAGCAACGGACGGTCCGGACAGTCTTCGGATGGGTGACCGTGAGTGGCATTTATTTCAGAGCGCTACCGTGAGTCGGCTGACACGGTAAATTGTTGGTCCCGGTTGTTTGTTCTAGTTTCTATAACAACAACTGTCAGCCATGTCAGAGACCTTCGGGCGGCACATTAACTCTGACACTAGGGCTGGCCACTCGGCCTATACGAACTTACTTACTTACTTTTTTTATACAATAAGTGTTCCTATTTTCCTTTTGGAGTACGGAACCCTGAAAATCAGTGTATGTAAGTAGGTAACTCTATACTTACTTATATCTGCTGTAACCGCTAGAAAATATGTAAATGAAGTCGCCGAGTGTGCAGAATTTATGTGTAAATCTATATGAATATCTTTAGTTAGAAGTTAGGAAGGTACCTACTTAGCTATGCATGAGAACCGTCTGTCCCTGAAAAACTAGTCACTGATAAGTATCACTACAACTCTCTAGGTAACTAGATAGACCTGTCTACTCGGTTAATAGAACAGAAATTGGCGCAGATCATAAGGAATCAAGAGTAGGTACTGCTATAAAACGACTACTATTTTACGGTATGGGGTCGTGGTCCAACTAATCTTTCCAACTAGTTGAACTACGGGCCTTCACTAGGGCTGTGGTCCAACTATTTTTATAGTATCACTACTATGGAAAGCTGACGTGGTTTTGACACGTTTTTGCTTCATGCATAGCAAGACGCGGCCGCAATCGCGTCGGACTGTGTTTTCACTCCTTGAAAAAAGCTACCGAATGTGATAGAAACTATAGTCGAAGTATCCGAACTAATTAAGCGTCAATCCCATATAAATGAAACAAAAAAACTTCTAGATAACTCCTTTTTTTTTTTTTGTATTTTACACTGTAACCTATAATATGTGGGGTGAAAGCAATTTCTTTTTGGGACAAATACCAGCCAGATTATGACAAATCATGCATCACGTTATTAGTATCTACACACATACCTACGCGTATACAGGGTTAGTTCTAATCAGTTAGCATCCTTTTAAGGGCATATACTGTACATAAAAACAAACAACTTATAATATGGGGCCGCAATATTGAAATCGCAAAAAAAAATAACAGCTGCTCCATACAAAAAAATCATCGACCTTGGGCAAATGTATGGAACAACTGTTTTTTTTTGCGATTTCAATGTTGGCCCTATAGTAAAAGTTGTTTGTTTTTATGTACATAATGTGGTCGATTCTGATGGTTTTAGTTGATAGTTCTAAACTAATTAAAATATTGCTGTCACTTTTTTTATAGGCATGTTAGCTAAGGACAGCAATACTTTAGTTAGTTTAGTACTTTCAACTAAAACCGTCAGAATCGACACAAGCATGCTCTTAAAAGGATGCCAACTGATTAGAACTAACTCTGTATATCTAGTTTTCCTACACAACTAGGTACCTATAGTTGCTCAAGCCCTGTCTAGATGATTTTAGTGCAATGGATTCGAATTCCGATTGCCTATACCTTCTTCTGCAACCAGTACCACCGGAGGACGGGCAGCAGCGTCCTCTCCGTTAACGGTGGTGAACATTCTGCGATCCCCAAGCCGCCTGCCAAGCGTGGGGATTATGGCAACACCTCCCTATTAAGGGGGAGGCCTTTGTCCAGCAGTGGACATTTTCTGGCTGATAGGTTACCTTCTTCACTCGAGCGAGTACCCGGACTCCAAAGCCATTGGAAGCTGTCATTAGACCCTTATTTTTATTATTTTCAACTTATCGCCCACTGAAGCGCTTATTTATGTAAAGCACATCCGTAAGGGCTTCAGTTCTAGCTTTATTCCTCTAATCACTTCTTAATCCGTAAGGGATTCGAGGGCAAGCAAGAGCAAAGACCCATAATTGGATTTACATTTAATCTGTTTGCCAAAACGATTTTCAATTTGAGTGCGATTGTTTAATTTCAACGCTTCAGCGAATTATCAAAGTGCTCGGCAAATATTGTTATTTGATAAAGATTTTTTTATTTGAACCTTTATTTCTCGATTGAATTGTGTTTATTGAACAATAAATAAATATGTAGTCCAATGTGCATGATGGGCCTTATAAAAAGCTTGACTTTTCTGGTTTTTCTGCTAAAAATCTATAGGTGGCCTACTTTATAAAATGTAATTTCTCGCCTAGACCTAGACTTTATTGAACATTGGTGTGCGGTTGTCGTGCTTCAAAACGAAGGGAAGTAGTTAGTAAAGGACGCTGCGACTTAGTTAGTGGAGAATTATTTAATTATTTTTATCTAGTGGAGATTTGACAGATGATACTAATTCTTCTTTTCTAATCTTTTATTCTTTTCTTTTTAATTAGGTATTCTCCTAATTCTTCTTTTATTAGGGAGAGGCTTTCGTCCAGACGACTGGACTTTCGTCTGGCTGACGATGACTAATTCATCAAGTAGCAGACATGAGAAGCAAGTCTAAGAAGAGGCAAATCCTTTTTTCTAAGGGTCTGAGCACATTCTTTCATATTTTAAGCAACTATAAAGGGTTAGTTCAAATCAGTTAGGATCCTTTTAAGACGCTGACAATAGCTGATCCTCCGCGCGTCTGTGGTCTCTGTCTAATTACATAGGTAAAAATGAGAAGCCGGCGCTGGCCGAACGAGGCCGAAGCCGGCGGTGGCTTGGGCCACGTTTCGTACAGTAATTTTGTTGGAAAATAATTAATTGCAATAAAGTTATTGCGTAAGAAAAAAAACTAGTTCAATAATATAGATTAAAGTATTAATCGTAACCTTTACTAATGTTGGTTATGTGTCTTCATACAAAAACACGAGGAAAAATGGACTTAGAAATTAATTTTTAGAGGTTATTTAACATTTTTTTCTATCGAGAAAATTATTCGCAAACGTGTTTTCGAAACAATAGCCAACTAGAAAATATGATCTAGATTAACATTTTTTTTTCAGTGCTGTCGAATTTGTACATTTGGCAAAACATTAACCCGAATGAAGCCAATTTGGGTGTACTCATCCTCTTAATGGCCCGGGCTTAGACCCGAGTTACAAATTAAATAAAAATAATACCTATAATCTAGAAATTACACACAGCAATACTGTTTTTATTGTTATTTTAATAAGTTTATGCTGTAATAAAGATATTTTCATATTTTTTTCAATAATAGGCCTACATACCTTTCTGTGTATCTACTCGTATATAACAACGTATCAAAACATGGCACGTAAAACTACACTCAAACTCACGACCCGCGGCGCCTCCGAGGTCTCCTAAAACCACCCCAATATTTCAAAGTGGAGTGACGTAACGATCCCACGAGTGCACAGATTCACGTCACATCCTAAGATACTCAAGGTACATATTCTGTCATGTTTTACTTCGAAGATCACGGATCGTTAGTGGTGAAAGAGCACTTCCCAGTAACGCTACTTTACGGTTCGGCGCAGCTATTTTCGATATAGGAAGTGGTTTTAGGGACGTAATTTCGGTTAAAACTTAGAAGGGCAACGCTGGATATCGGTCACTGGCATGATGGATGGGGAAGTTTTCCTAGTTATAACAGATGTGACCTTTCGCTTCGACTAGATTCTCATCACAATAACTATCTCTACATTATATTTATTTACGTAAATCCCGCAAACGTAAAGATGTTACGAGTTTTTATCCTTAACTCAGGTTATCAATTTAATCATCATCATCATCAGCCAGAAGACGTCTACTGCAGGACGAATGCTCACCATCGTTAACGGGAGAGGACGTTGCTGCTCGCCCTCCGGTGGTTCTGGATGCAGTTTTTGGACAAACCCAGGTTCCAATAGCAATTTAGTACATACTTAAAAAAAAAAAATTGTCATCATCAACAAACTTCTTTATTCCACCGCTGCGCTGGGTTTAGGCTCTCTCTTTCTGTGCCATGTGCCTCGGTTCAGTGCTAATCTGCAGGGGTATTCACAACTCAGTCGGAAAGGTTTCTGTTCAGATCCACATTCTCCGCTCTGTCATTCTGAATGTAGATGACTGGGACGGATAATGTGGATCCGTACATAAACCTTTCCGATTGAGTTGTGAATACCACTGGTGGTCCAAGTTCGGCCCGCGATGGTGACGATATCGTTGACCCATCTTGCAGCTGGACGAGCAACGCTCCGTTTTCCTTGCCTGCGTCTTCATTTAATATACAACTTAGTATAAAATTATACCATTTGTGATACTAAGCTTAAATTACCTAAACTAAAAACTTAGATACCTAATAATGATACTTTCCCATACCTTCTTGTATCAACTAGGTCAAAATGGTAAAATAGTTAAATGAATGAAATGTTCTCAAAATGCCTGGCATCGTTGCCAGGCATGGCGATACTTTTGGGCAAAATCGTCGCCAGCCAATAGCCCAGAGGCCTTTTGATATATGGAGGATGGGAAAAGCATGCATTGACAAAAGAACGAATAGACTAATAACATCGCGAATTATTAAACTTGGTGTGGAATTAGTCGTCATCAGCCATAAGACGTCCACTGTTGGACGAAGGCCCCTCAATAGAGGAGTGTTGCCATAATCCCCACTCTTGGCAGGCGGCTCGGGGATCGCAGAATGCTCACCACCATTAACCAAGAGGACGCTGCTGCCCGTCCTCTGGTGGGCCTGGTTGCAGTTTAAGGACGTACCCAGGGTCCTGGAATTAGTAAATTCACTCAAATTTCAACGTGCGGGACTTATCGGTCAAGCAAGTCAATTCAGTAGACTTAGGACTTCGGTTGCTTTGTATTTTTTAGAATCTAGGGGGGGGGGTGCCCCTCCCTGCACCCCCCTGGCGATGCCCATACTTTTAAGTACTGCGAACAATACTCAGCATAATTATGCTTATTGGTATGATAAGTAAGTAGGAACCCTAATATGTAGTAACTATTGTGGGCTGTGGGTGTGGCAGGACATTTTTAAACGTAAATGAATGAACTTAGTTCCAAGCGCAGATATTTTAGCTAAGGTATCAACCTAAAATTCTGCTTGATAGTGTGTTTCCCCTTGAGGCCTAACACTATCTATTATACCCTGCGCTACAGTCTAATCTTGCCTCGTAACAAACTAGTAGCCCCCGGGGGTTTTAGTTTTACCCGCCGTTATGCAATAGCTGTTTTTGGGATAAAAGTAGCCTACGTATCCAAATACTTTTAGCCGTTAGGAAGTTAAGTGAGAATCAAAATACTCACTCAAACGCTTGTATTTTTAATTATAGATACTAGCGCGTTATTCTTCAGGGATTTTGAATGGTGTATTTTCACTTAGCCTAGCAGCATATGGGACATGCGCCACAGCTACAAAACGCCGCGCCACCACATAGACTGCGGACTCCTGTTTCATATACATTTTATTTTATTTTATCTAAAATTCTTCTATACTGTATGTTCTATAGTATAAGTGTGTTTTTGACAGAACTTCTTTTAAAAGGCTGGGCCGATTTTGATTTTGACCGGCAGTATTTTTATTTTCAAGGGACGACGACGACTGCCCTGAAAATAAAAATAGTCCACTTGTTTTTTATAGGTAAACTTTTTGAAGTAAGTAAGGTAAGCAAAAAATTGCAAATTTCTGATTTAGCTAGTAATCAGATTGTACATTTTATATGAACTCGCTCTAAATGCACACGATAGAAGTGGCTGTCGCGTGCTTTCTCTTCCGCTTCTCAGCGCTCTTTCAGCCGCTTATAGCTTCAGGCGACGGCGTTTTGTGGCTGTGGCGTGTCCCGTGTGCTAGTAGACTTATTCGTTAACAGTTCTTTACTGGTGTAGCACTCTACGATGTTTTGTTATCACTCTTTTTACACCTAACTAAAACATGTTCATCTAACTAAAAACCTCCTTTTCGCCTAGTATATCGTTCCGCGTAACCCTGCATAATCTGTTTATATTGTTTTTAATATCCTGATACCAAGTGGTAATAAACATGTGGGTACTTATTGTGTTTTGTAATCCATGATACTACAAATGTTTGGTTAGACATGCATTATTTTTTTTTGGGCGTAAGCCATTACTAACTACAACATAAGTATTGTATCCAGACCGATGAAAATCTAGAGACAATAGCCCAGGAAAGTTATGGGGTGACCTAGAATAATATAAAAATTGCTTTTTGTTTTCTACCTTTATAACGTAACCAATCTCTCGTATAAAAAGTCTAAAATTACACAAAATGCGTTCCCGAAACAATCTCTTTTATGATTTTGTGTTTATTTAAATAATTAAGGATGTCCACAATTAGTTATTCATCTTTATGAATTCTCTATTAAGAACAACAAAATCGTGTGAAAAAATATTTCGATACTTACGTCAATTTTTTTCCGAGCCACATCAATTTCAAAATAAGCGCCCGACACAAACTTTCCCAGGCCGGCTGTTGCCGCGTGTGACGTCGTCGTACAATTCGCACAATTTGTCGCGCGCCGGCCGTATACGGTTCATTACGAACCTTTGACCATGATTCACTACTACTTCGTTTGAATATTCCAGAGTCATATTTGTATAATTAAATTTTTAACTGATTGTCCGTCAATAAAGTCAATCTTAACTGAATATTTTTATTTAGTAAATTGCAAGCACCGCCATACTAAGTTTCGTAAATTGACTTGGCTAGAATGCTCAAACTACTGGGTTCTATTATTTTTCTGAAGCTCAAACCCACTACCAGACGGCAACGTACCTAGCATGTGAAAAATAATAAGCAAGCTTCGGGATCCGATGAACGTTATTACCCTATTTTGCGATGCTCAGTCATGTAAAAAGAAAGATATACGCCGGCCGTGCCACATAATCCCCTTACTTACAGCTTTTACGATACAAGAAACGCCGTCCCTAAATGTGTAAAATGGCCGATGTGACATCACGTTCAATGGTTGGACCTAACATAGATTGATACATATTACGATGAAATTACGCGTTGAGATTGCTGGAACAAAAGGAGCCAGAGATTATGTTTTGGTCAAATAAAGGCCGTCCTGTGTTTTATAATTTTTTCGCCTTTAGTTCAGAATTTGTACTGTATTGGTAGGTCTCGATTGCAGTCCCCCTGGGGATGAACCAAACCTTTGTAAGTTATTCAACTGCCAAGCACTAGTGTGCAAGCATTACTGTGTTTCGGATTGAAGGGTAATGCTACCAGATAAATTATGGCGTAAAGAGATTTCACATCTAATATTTTAGGATTTCGAGCGCAGTGCAGTGCGGCGCAGGATTGTATTCGCAAGTTCACCATTTTAGCACTGCTACTGTTATGGCCAGGCGTGACGCTTACCACTAGGCGACCGTCTCGCTCGGCGTGTCACAACAACTGCTTAGCTTCATCAGTTTCTGTACAGCATTCCAAACTACTTTTAAACCATGACTTATAATTTGATATAAACGGTTGACATAGAAAATGTTTTTTTAATCAGCCAGATACCTTTATACCTATGTAGAAGTATATAGAAGTAATATTTTTTGTTATTTTTACAAAAAAAACAACCATAATTGAATAAGTACTTATATTATTAGTATTATCATCCTGATGTGTTCCACTGCTGAGCAAAGGCCGTCCTTCCAGACTGCTGGACTTTCTAAATGACCACGGGGCAGACGAAAGTGGCGTGACGAAGTGGACTTGCTCGACAAACACTGGGCCACCAAAGCTGAAGATCGAGCAATTGAATACTACTTGAAATAAAATAAAAACTAAATATACAGCAGCGTGTGACGTAAATTATTAGTTTGGATTAAAAAAGAAACGTGACCTTTTTATTTATTCTATACATTTTTATAAACAGGATGTTGATAATCGACACTCAACTTTGATGTCTTTGGTTCTTTGGCGAATATGCTCGTTCCGGACTTTATCGCGCAAAGTAACTCCGAGCATAGGTCTCTCCATTGCCCGTTGTGTGAGTCTGAGTTTCTCCAAAAGACCAACAGTTAATACTACGTTTCAGTTCCACATGTCATCAATGGCAACACACACAGCAGTCCGTATGTTTCATCATCATCACCATCAGCCCGGAGACGTCCACTGCTGCACGAAGGCCTCCCCCTTAGACCGCTACACTGTACGACAGCCTGCCATTTGCATCCACCGGTTGCCCGCGACTTTTCCAATGTCGTCGGTCCACCTAGTGGGAGGCCATCCTACGCTGCGTCTTCCGGGTCGCGGTCCCCACTCAAGAACCTTTCTTCCCCATCGGTTATCAGTTCTTCGAGCGATGTGGCCTGCCAATTGCCACTTCAACTTGCAAACCCTACGAGCTATGTCGGTGACTTTGGTTCTTTGGCGAATATCCTCGTTCCGAATTTTATCGCGCAAAGTAACTCCAAGCATAGCTCTCTCCATTGCCAGTTGTGACTCTGAGTTTCTCCAAAAGGCCTGTAGTTAAAGACCACGTTTCATCCATATTTCATCACTGGCAACACACACTGGTTGAATACCCTTATCTTCAGACACTGCGGGATTTTGAACGAGAAGATATTACGCAATCTCCCGAACGCTGCCCATCCGAGTTGGATTCTTCAGGCGACCTCTTTGGCGAAGTTGGTCCTACTTAACTGAACAATCTGTCCAAGGTAGTTGTAGTGATCAACAACTTCGAGAGTATCGTTCCTAACAACAACCGGTACTGGTACAACATGGATATTGGACATGATCTTTGTCTTGTCCATGTTCATTTTAAGACCCACCTCTCCGTAAGTTTAATTCGGAGATATCCCACACACTATCTGTTCGCAGTTTTTTTTTTATTGAAATTTCAACACAAAACGGGAGAATTTTCGAAAATAAACAAAGGATTTACGGAGAACCCAGATAAACATAATCCAAAACAAAAAAGTATGCGGAAAGTTCAACAATTAATTTGCGAAAGTTAAAAGGGCACCGTCGAATTACTTGACTGATGAACCGAATGCTAAAGTTGTCTAATAAAAGTCTTGGAACGGCACGCTTTATGTTTTGTTTGCCATTCCGAAGTATTTAAATTTGGAGGAATTTTCTGGCTTTAATCTGACGACGAATTCAACAAAGTTAGTCAATATTTGTATGGTACAATAAAGTTATAAACTTACATCCATTGAGATAAATACATATAATATCATTGCTTACATCTTACATGATGTGTCGTCATCGTAATTCAAAAATTCGAAATTCAAATTTCATTTATTTCGACATAGAGGTCATATCACATAGTCACAAACAATAATCATAAAAATTAAAAATACAATTTACTATAACAATAAAATTAAAATATAATTACTAATTAAATCTATTTGTTTGCTTATTAGTCAGTACATGAACCCTGTAACAGTGGTTCATGTACTGACAGTCAAACCTATTCGCAAATACGTTTAGGATACTGTTGGAGCTGACCCGCACCCTGCGCACCAGGGATGTGCACCGTTTCCGCATGGTTGTGTAGAAACAGTCCACGCGGGACTCGGCAAACATCCCCGACGCACTGCAGTACCTGGTCAGTCCCATCAGCATCCTAAAGGCATTATTATATTGTACACGAAGAGCGTTGTACTGTTTCTGCGTATACGTCACCCACAGGCTGCTCGTGTAGAAGGACGTACAAAATGCAAATGTAATGAATGGATAACCTATAGATAGGTGAAATCGTACTGATTCTGAAAATGACAAAATTTATTCTATAAAAGTCACATCATTTTCGAGTTGAACCGTGATACATATATTTTTCATTACTCATACTTGGAAATTAGGTCTGAAGTTGCCTGAGGAGTGGGTTTTTTTCTTCTTAGTTATTGGCATCGCACGTTGTGCATTCTGCCAGTGTCAGGTTTATGAATTTTCAAGTTTTAATATTATAATCAAGTCAAATGTGTCCTGAAATCACAGTCAGTCACATGAAACCAGTCATAGTCGAGTCCAAGTCATGCCCTAGTAAAGTTGTGGCGACTTTACTATGAGCTTATACGGAGTTTTGAAAACAACACGAAAAGACATGTTTCACCACATTATATCACTTGCCCACACTCGTGCATGTAATTCAACACTTAATGAATAAAACACCACCATTTTTAATCATTAATTCGCGAAAAAACACAAGTTTAAGAAAATAATAGAATTATAATAGAACGACATGATTTTTCCGTGTTCCCGCCAAAACTCCCTAGCTCGTATCTATGTTGTACTCGTAAATGTGTTCAAACAACAGTCGAAAGCCTGTACAGGTTCCTTTTTTGACAATTTACTTATTAATACGTACTTACCAATATTTTTTTTATCGCTCATCTCTACGGACTCCTGGGTCTGTGCCTTTTAACAAAATTTTACTATTTATGTATTTTTTTCTATGAAAGCAGTGACCAGTAGAGTCTCCAGTACCAGTAGGTGTTCCAGATGAGGTGTTTTCCTCGTGGAAAGATATTTAGTTCTGGAGTGTTTCGGTGAACCCCAGTATCGGTAACCGTATAAATTTAGTAACCGCTTTGTAGTCAGACAAAACTACTTTTGACAAACCAGCAGCGCGAGTACCGTTCTATGTCGCGAAATTTGACGTGTCGGTGCAACGATCTTATGTGTAACATATAAGATCGTTGTGTCGGTGTAGTAAATTTATTTAGACGACTTTGAGAATATACCGTTTGCTATTGAATATTACGGATTTTAATGTCAAATATTTATACGATTTAAATGTCAAATATAACAATCGTCAAGAACGGTACTCGCACTACTGTTCAGTCAAAACTCTTTTTGACTGTTTTTTTTTCAGAAACACTACTTTTGACTGGATAGCCAACGGATAAAGTCAAAGCCACAAGCCCGGTACACTCGTGGCTTTGACTTTATCCGTGATGACATTAACAGAACAGAGATTAATTGTACTTACCTACTTATTTACTTTACTTATTTATTTATGGTATTAAGCTTTTCGTATCCTCAATTTCAATCCAATCAAAATACTCATCTCATCGAAATGTTGTAATATTTGATATCTGATTTGATCTGACGCTATCGCAGAGATAAACCCTTCTTGGCGTCACGCCAGGGAGTCAAATTACCAAACCCAGGGTTTGTTGAATCCTGATTTATTACTTAGATGGTGCTTGTGGTTTGTGGTCAGCGCACTTGAATATAAAACGGGTTTAAAACTAGCTTTACCAACTTAATAATGGTAATGATCTGCATATTATTCTGTGTACTCTGATGTTTTGATAATATATTAGCTATTACTGTTATATTATAAATGCGAAAGTTTGTTGGCATGTGTGTGTGACTGTATGTATGTTTATTGCCTCTTCACGCCAAAATGGCTGAACGGATTTGGATAGAATTCAGTATTTCGAGTTAGAGTGAGCTTATTTCTCGGAATAACATATAGGCTTATCTTATAATTATCATCATCACCGTATTTCAACATCACTCGGGTGAAACTGCGGGCACAGCTAGCAATAAACTCCACCCCGGGGTTTCACCGGCACTAACTGAAATGAGATTCTATAGATTTAATTGTGTCCTACAGCCATGGGTGTATATAAGGGAGAGGGGGGGGGGGGGGGGCTAGGCGGTCCGGATCCCCTCTTAGCACCCGACGAACATATAAAAATGGCTGTTATTCTATGAAACGTTGAGAACTAAGTGTGTACAATTTTGGTTATTGGGCACTCGGACCCTCCCCCCTCATGTGAAAGTTATAGCTACGCTCGTGCCTACAACTATATTAAGGGAAGGGTGAAAAACTAAAAACATCTCGTTGATAAACATTTATTAATATAATTCATTTTCCATATTCCAATATAATTAGTATATATTTAAATTATCGTATTCCACATAGAGGAACGTACAATATATGAAGCTACGTACAGATCTGGATCTACTCGCTGTTTACCAACACCCCCTGTCGGAGAGTCGCAATACATATAACATCCATTTTAACCATTATATTATGAATTATATATTGACACATTTATAAGTAGATTTTAAAATTCTAAGTTGCCAATCGCAAATACAAGTGGCGTAGTCATACAAAGGCTTATTATAGCGTCTTTCACCAAGTTTCCTTTTACCGATACTCTCTTAACTAGAACATTTAAAGTTACATTTTTTTTTCTATTTTCTCTACTACCTATTGACATAAGTTTACCACCAATTTTAGCTACTTTAATTTTCTACTTTTAGCTTACTTAACTCTACATACATACATTTTAATAGATAGAAACTGTCGTATAGGCGACAAGTCCGATGGTAGAAACAAGGAGAACGGAAGAAGATATGCCACGGACCGGTCGCCAGAGACAGAGAGATGGTCTGACGAGCCGGACTGGTGTCAGGCGTACTGATTGGGCAATAAGGCTGGGTGATTGCCCAACCGAGTAAGCGGACGTCCGACCCGTTCAGACTGAAGAGAAACGCAATTCAGATGTAAACGATCCAAAAATATTTCCGAAAGAAATCTAGGTCCCTGTTTTGGCGAATCTCTCTAAAGAAAGGAGTGGAAATGAAGGGTGAAAACGGGTCCATGGGTTCGCTGTGGTTGTCATCGCGGGCGGCGAGGCGGCGGTCAAGTCGGCTGGCGTGAGCTGGCCGACGCTTCGCCGGCGCGGCGGGCTATTGCGGGCGCTCTACCCCCATTTCTGGAAGAGGCCCATGCGCTGGCAGCGACAGTTGGAGCCCCAGAGGTTGCAGCGGCAGGAGGAGGAGTGGCAACAGTCGCCGGGCCGGTGGTCGCAGTTCCCACCGCGGCGGATGCAGGCGCGCCTGAAAACGTAGATCAGCGACGATCGTCTGAAACCACATCATCGAATACTAGCCTAAGTTTCCGTGCAGGGATGCTGAACGGTACGGGGAATGCTGAACTGTTTTTTAATTAGGGCCAAACAGGCAAGCGAGCCTCCGGATGGTAAGGGTCCGCCGCCGATGAACACTTTTTTAAATGTTCTGAGTAGGTTTGCGTTTGTCCACAATCTACCTGATTTTAAGCAACGATTTAGGATGGAGGAAGCTCACCTAGAAGGAACAGATTTACTCTAAATTTGATGACACAGAAGCATTACCGTTGCGTTTCCTACTCTTTAAAGAAAGGATTCAGTAAAAAAAAACTAGAAGCAACCTATGTTAAAGCTCCACGGGAAGGCGTCCTGTATAAGAACATTTCACTTAGATAAGTTAGTAAGAACAACTTGGTGTTAGAATACAACACAACAGTGAAGCAAACAAAAACATTTGTTGTTAAATTTTGAATCGTCGTCAGCCATAAAACCCTCTTAATAGAGGGGTGTTGCCATAATCCCCACGCTTGGCTGACGGCTTGGGGATCGCAGAATGCTCACGACCGTTAGCCAACTCACCACTCACTCCAACAGGACGCTGCTGCCCGTCCTCCGGTGGTCTGGTTGCAGATTAAGGACATACCCAGGTCCAAAATAAAATAAAATAAATGTAGAATGCTCTGTTAAATTTAATAAGCAAGCGTGTTATTTTAAGCTTTATAAATGTTGTACCCATTTATTTCTGAATTGACTTTAAATACGGCTGGGCGCTTCAATTAACCAAATTAAACGTGAACGAGTCAATCCAGAATTAATTAAGTAGATCTACACGAGATTTAGAAAATGTCAGTTATTGCCAGTTATTTAACCGCCAAGCAATAGTGTACAATGCTGTATTTCGGTTTGAAGAGCAAAGTTACCAAATAAATTACTGAGCATGAAGGGATTTGAAATCTAATACCTCAGGGTGGCAAGCGTAGTGTAGTGCGGCGCAGGATTTTGTGCGCATGTTTTTTTTTTAATGGAATTGAGTGATGTTATGATCGAGACTTTCACCTGGTGGTAAGCGTCACGCCTGCTCATAATTGTAGCAGTGCCAGATTATATGTATATATGCATATATATGTTGTTTTTTTTAAGCTATCCTGTATTTGACGGAGGATAAGTTATACAAGATTACCTACATAATTATGTGTATTTTTTTATTTCAACACAACAAAGACAACAATAGAGTCTTTATTCTTAGGTGTTAGAACTTACTTTCCTACTTCCTGAAGCATCTGCAGATCGACTGGGTCGTCACCGTAGTCGGAGGGGCTTACATCCACATCGTCATCGCCTGTACACAAAAACTTTAATGAGGGCATTGTAGTCATGGCTTAGTCATTTATATTTGTACGTGCCTGCGGGGCTAAAGTGGTTACATTAGCCCCGATACGCGGAACAAAAGTAACCACCTCGTCCCCGCAGCGGCACGTAAAATCGTATACACACCACGGGAGTAAGTAAAGAAGCCTCAGATCTCTTGTTTGTCACCCTCACCTTCGCCTCGGTAGACAATATAAATGAGCTCTGAGTCATTATTTACTTTTTCTCCCTAGGTATGTAATCTACTATGCTTTTCTTCAATACGCTATATTTTCAAATCTACCACCACCACCACTACCGGAACCATCGGAAGACGCGCAGCAGCGTCTTCTCGGTTTACGGTGGTGAGCATTCTGCTATCCCCAAGCCGCCTGCCAAGCTTGGGAATTATGGCAACACCTCCCTATTAAGGATGATGCCTCCGTCCAGCATTGGACGTTTTCTGTAGATGAAAATGTTCATATAACTGAAGATACATAATAATCATAATTTTAAGTTGTCCACGCTGGAAATATGTCTTCGACGTGCAATTGGGCCATTTCCATAACACTGGGTTAATTGCGGGTTGATAATTCATATTCGATAATGAATTTCAGACGGAAGTCAGTGGTATGAAAATCAGTAGATAAACTCCAAAAGACTCATTGGTAGGACCCGGGATTGAACCTACGACCTCACGATTTCGGGTCGAGCGTTTTGATATCTTATAAATTGAAATTGCAATTAAATATTATTTTTAATCATTTCGATCTCTGCTTAATCAAAAGCAAATGCAGAGAATTAAAAAATCTCTACGCTTGGCAGCTTGTGGATCGCAGAATGCTCGCCACCGTTAACTTAGAGGACGGGAGTTTTGGCGGGAACACTGAAAAATCATGTCGTTGCATTCTATTATTTTCTTAAACTTGTGTTTTTTCGCGAATTAATGATATTCATTGAGTGTTGAATTACATGCACGAGTGTGGGCAAGTGATATAATGTGGTGAAACATGTCTTTTTGTGTTGTTTTCAAAACTCCATAGAAGCTCATAGTAAAGTCGCCACAACTTTACTAGGGTATGATTTGGACTCGACTATGACTAACTTCGTGTGACTTACTGTGATTTCATGACTTATTTGACTTGATTATAACAAATAAATGTGAAAAATCTTAAACTGCACAACGTGCGATGCCAATAACTAAGAAAAAAAATATAAAAAAACCTAGAGGACGCTGCTGTCCGTCCTCCGGTGTTCTGGATGCAGTTTTAGGACAATACCAGGTCCATATGTGCAGTGTAATGAGGGTCGTACCACTCACACGATTAACAAACAAACCAATATTATACTATTAGAGCACAGCCGGTTCCACTTTAACCCACTAGAAATGCCCTACAGGTAGGGTTACCTGGGTCGATATAAGAGGCGTGCGCCCACTCGGTGGCGAGCAGGACGCCTGCGACAGCCAGCAACAGGGCGCCGGCGCGCGGCATGCTGCCTCGCAACAACCGCTGCTTGCCTGCAACATTGCAACAACAACAACTTTGAGTTACAGCTTAAGTCTATAATTTTATTTTATCTTGTATAACAACAGTGAATATGAGTTACAGGTTAAATTCTTTAAGTTATCTTATGCGACAACAGTAACTTTGAGTTACAGCTTAAAATCTTTTATTTTATCTGGTAAAATTTAAAGATTTTTAACAACAGTATCTGTAACTCAATTACAGATAAAAGTCTTTAATTTTGTGCAATAACAGCAACATAGAGTTACTGACATAGAGGTCATTTTTGAACATTATTTTGTGCTACAATATCAGGTTAAAGTTTAATTATTGATCTTATGTTCTTGTGCAATAGCAGTAACTCTTAAGTTACGAGTTAAAATCTGTTTATTAATAAAGAATGTATTTTTTTTGTGCAACCACAGTAACGTCGAGTTGCAGGTTAAAATCGTTAATTTTACCTTGTGTAAAAACTTTGAGTTACAGGTTAAAATCTTAAATAGTATCTTGCTTGTGTAGCAACAGAAACTTTAAGTTATAGGGGTCACTTTGAGCTTAATTTTTTCGTGTAAGAAGCTAGTTTATGAGATTCAATTTCAAAGTACGGTAAATTTCCTGCTGTATACTTTGTTTTCTACAAAGCTAGACGTGAATAGTGTACCTATGATGATTGTATAAATAGCGCTTATAATAAAGCCTTGTAGTTAAAACACCTGCGAAATGCATCCAAAGACAAAAGTAAAACTATTGAAATACTGCCATCGTAATTTAGAATTATGAAAGTAAGTAAGTATTAAGTACGTTTGTACAGGCGTAGCCAGCCCTAGAATCAGAGCCCAAGATAATGTATAATATTATGTGTCCAAATTATAGCATAATGTCTACTTTTCCAAATTCTTCAAGTCAATCATCATTCATCATCATCATCATAGTCTCAAGAACGTTTTTGTGAATAACTGTACGTTCTTGAGTGTTTGTAGAAAATAAATAAATAAAATCATTATCATTCTCATTGATTTCGCATGTCACTCCAGCTCAACATCCGAAAATGTAATATATTGATTGATACTAGCACACAAATTCAAACAACATTTCTCAGATAAAAAAAAAAATATATAAATGTTATTATGAAAACTGACGTGGTTTTGACCCATTTTTGTTTTATTTATACGGGAATAATCATGTTTAATTAAATCGGATACTCCGTGCTAAGCAGGACGCAGCTGCACGCGCGTCGGGCTCTGTTTTCACTCTTTGAAAAAGGTCACCGGATGTGATCGAAACTATAGTCGGAGTATTCGATTTAATTAAACGTGAGTATTCCCGTATAAATAAAACAAAAATGTGTCAAAACCACGTCAGTTTTCATAATAACATTTATCAGCTTTACTAAATCATTCATTCCTCAGCTAGGCTTGCGCAAAAACGTAGATTACAACTGCAGAATGATGACGGATCTTAATCATGTCAAGAATTACCCTACCGAGATCGATGGGCTGCCCTTTGTCAGCAAAATAGCTATGAACATGTCCATTCCCTGATAAAGGTTTAACGGAAAATATTCCACCGCATCGGACAACGCGGCGTTACTTTCCCTAATACCCTTTTTATTCAGGGCGTCCACTCGGAAAATGCCTAATCCGGAAATTCGTAGATCGTCTACAGAGGTCACGTAGCGTAGCTACGAACACTGCTACGCTTTTAGTGAACCTCTACGCAAGGGCAAATTATTGTTCGAATCTCTTTTGGTTGAATAGGATAAGAGCGATATACATGTTTAAATGTATTTTCTACTTTGTGGTAGGGATTTTCCTGGGATAAGTCTCGATGGTTTATATGGCCGAGTGAAATGGCGTGACTTTTCCTCGTTTGCCCTTATTCTTTTGTAAATGAGGTTGGGTGTATCATATCCAGACCATTTGCGAACTACAATTGTCTCGAGATATTGCGGGATATACTTTTATTTTTGTATATCTCTTAAGTATTTTTATTTTTATATACATTTTATATATTTTATACTAGAGGTCGCCCGCAACTTCGTCCGCGTACGGAAAAAAATCGGCTCGCTCCCAAAATTCACCACTTTAAATCATCCCGAGCAATTTTTTATGCAAAACTCTCCCGACTCTACCTACTCTACCGACTAAACCGACTCGACCGACTCTACCGACTTTACCGACATGACCGACTCGACCGACTCTACCGACTCTAGCAACTCAGGGGAGTTTTGGGGGGGCAACTTCTCCCCTTTGAATGAACTTCCCAAATATCACTATAACTATAACTTCAAAAACAAAGAACTTTCCATACAACATTCCCCCCCCCCCCCCCCAAATCGTCCATGTCAAAAAAATATTGAAAACTGCATTTGTTATTTTATATGAACTATCCAAATCCAAATTTTCTTGACTAACAGTACAAAAACAATGTACTTTCACAAACTTCCCCCCCCCCCCCCCCAACACCTGGGGGTCTAATTAAAACAAAAATTTTTAGTACTCCCCTACGCATCGACACGAATACACCCTCCAAATTTCAAGTCTGTACGACCAGCGGTTTGGGCTGTGCGTTGTCTGTCAGTCAGTCAGTCAGTCAGGACAGAGCCTTTTATATATATAGATAGATAGATAGATTGATAGATTGTCGTGCCCGTACTCGTACAATACTGCCTCATGATCTTATTCGTCACGTCGTCATCTTCAGCCCATTAGACAGACTGTTGACAAATGATCTTCCTTAGTGGGGAAGGGTTAGGATTTTTCTTTTTGACCTTTGTATTGTGTTGTCTGTCGGTAAGTTGATAGGGAAATTGTCTACGATCTGTTTTATTTGTCAATACCAGTAAACGAGGTTACGCGGAACGTAGATACGCGGTAGAAGGGGGTAATTATACTCGTACATTATTATTCTAAGTAGCTTTTACTATAGATGAATTACCAAACTGTGAACAAATATCAGCTCGTCCATCCATTGTGTCCAGGTTGAATCAAAAAGTAGTACGCAGCGAACTGAGACCTCGCCCCCATATCTTCCAAGCTCCTTGTCCAATTTGACTTATATGAATAAAAGTCACATTGAACTTGATAATTGTATTTGCAAGAACTATTTGCTTTCAACATGTCATTTCGATCTCCTTAGACTCAGAGACCTTAGCTTCGCAAGGTCAACTACCTATAAACCTACTTTGTCATAATATATATGATTTAGATTGGTAAAAACGACGCGTCGCAAACTAAAAACATTTCTCTTTATAACTTTGACGATTACGAAAACTTCTGTCAAAACTAAACAACATAACAAGGTTAGAATAACTAACTCCCGCAACAACTTCAGGCAAAGTAAAAAAGTATGTCCGTCGAGAAGGGATGTCCATCGGTTTAGTTGGAACATACGCCAATGATAAAAAATACTATGAACATTATATTTTTTTCATCACACTTGCTCGTAAAGTGGATCTTATTACATCGGTTTTAGGCTCATAATCCAAGCTATTACGCACGCGTGTTTTTTACTTTACATTTCGGCACTTGTGCTATAATAGGTATAACCCGGTAAAGTCAAGTTTGTACGTGACTGCAATTAGACGTATGTATACGAAGCACTCTTAATATAGCCGGGTAATACTTACAGTTTTTTTTTTAATACCAACAAAGAGTTCTTATGCCGCTGAAGTAACTGTCAACCTGCGCGCGCATTGCTGGTTTGGGCGACATTTTCCGCAAATGTTTGTTGACGTTTTCACTGTGTGGTTGATTACTATAAAAAAAAGTTTGTTTTTTCCTCGTGTGTGATGAAAACAGTCGTATGAAACTCTTGTGCTATGTTTCAATACACTCTCGGCTTCCTTATCGCATAATACCGCCTCTAGTGTAATGACCAACATAGCACACTTGTATCATAATGTACTATTAATGCACTGGCGTGAGGAGACGAGCGAGACATTCGCCTGGTGACCATCACGACTGCCCAAAACAATAGCAGTGCCAGAATTGTGATCTTGCAAATGAAATCCTGCGTAGCACTGCACTGCGTTCGTCACCCTAAGATATTACATTTCTTCATGCCCAGTAATATCTCTGGTAACATTGCCCTTCAAACCGAAACACAGAGTTTTGGCAAGAACGCGAAAAAAGAATGTCATTTTTCAACACTTGTGTTTTTTCGGGAATGCATGCATAAAAATAAAAATAGCGGCGTTTTAAGAGTGGCCGCACATTGATTGACCGAAACGCATTGCGCACAATTAACTGTTGCGAGTGAGACGGGCGTCTCGAGAAATTTCTTACGATGTGCGGGACCTAGTACAAAATGTATGCACGGAGCGCCTTCGGGCGAAACCGGTCGGTTTTTCTATCGGGTTTTCTCGTCGTATGCGGCCGGTCTTAGAGTGATCGCACATTGATTCGGCACGGCACCCGACAGGCGCCGGACGACCTTAACACAGTGCGCACAATTACCTGGTGTGAGCGAGACGGGCGTCTCGAGAAATTTCTTACGGTGTGCGGGACCTAGTACAAAATATATGCACGGAGCGTCTTCGGGCGCGAACGTACGGTTTTTCTATCGGGTTTTATATTATCGGGTCTTATTCATTAAGTGCCGACTGACGTGCATGAGTGTGGACAAGTGATATAATGTGGTGAAACGTGTCTTTTTGTGTTGTTTCCAAAACTCCGAAGAAGCTTGTAGTAAGGTTGCTATGACTTTACTATAGGGCATGATGGGACTTGACCCTGACTTACTGTGTGTGACTTGGACTGTGACTACGACTCATTTAACTGCAGAAAGAAGGATCGATGAAGAAATATTTATTCGGCTGAAGGACTAGTATCCATGGCCAGGAAATATTAAAAACAACAACAACCGAAACACAGTAATGCTTGCACATTGCAATGAATTGCAGTGAATTTTAATTTATGGAGCCCTGGCTTTTTATTTTCTCGCAGAAGGTGTGAAAAGAAGAGTATGCTCCTCTGGAATGAAGCCTGTCTTTGTCTTGGGCAGCATGAACCCCTCGCTTCACTCAGGACTCTATATAACTCCCTCGCTACACTCGAGAGTTAACTCTAGACTCCCTCCTACGCTCAGGGTTCAATATGCCACCCGCGACGTAAGCCACTGCTTTATTCCCTTAGTTTCTACTATTTTACCGGCCACGCGTTGCCTTGGCTCATAATATTTAAAATATCATGGACAGTGTAGTTTTCTATTAGTGCAAGGTTCACATAAGTCTAATCAGTAGTCGAAAACTTTATTATCTCTTTATAATATTGGTTAGATAAGTGTAGATAGACACCAGCAATTTTAATTTCAAGTTTTGTTACACATAACTGGGGTTGTTTTCACGTGGTGATTAAACCTGTGATGACTATGACAGCCAAAGCCTATGTCGTTTTCCAGAGTAAAAGCTTAAAGAATCTCTATACCAAGTTTCAACAGAAAGGTGAAGCATTCATTTTTAAGGTTCTATTATATTCTAAAACATCAAGCTAGGTACGCTACACAACATAGTCACTTAGGAACAGACAAATCAAACATATCAATCTGGGTGTCATCAAGTCGCGTCTGATCGGTTTCTTACCATCAAACGTTCTTCATCGTAGATCAGGCAAGATGGCAACCAAACGCAAGCCACAAGTAATACTAAACACTAACATCCAGTTACCAACACCTGATAAACATATCGCATAATAAGACAGTCGGGTGAAAATAAATTAGCAGTCATCAAGACGATAGCGACCGATCACCTTACAAACAAACAAAACTAATATAAAAGTTGAATTTTCGCGATAGTTCAGCAATTAGCTAGCGAGAGTAAGTTTGCGATTTCACGCTCGGATAACACCTAGTACACAGCTTAGGTAGGAACAGCTAGCTTACTCCAGAAATGAACCGCGTTTAGGGCACACTGCGGTGCACTGTCTTTACGCTCGCCTACATTTGCAAATAAGGTAAAATATAAGGGGTCGCAGTTACTTAAAACATAACAGTAGATATTACGTATAGAAGATTCACTCTCATAACAAAACGTGTCTACGTATAGTTGCAACACATTATTTAAAGGTCGGCTGTGCCTGCGCCTCAGCATATTGCATGACGTCAACGAGAAAATCGCTACAGTGGAATATCGATACACTGTCACATACAAATATAATACAAATTCGCTTGCACTAAATATAACATTATTGTTAAAGTGTAACTACGTTTAGACATTAATTTTATTGATTTTATATTATGAATCTTCTGTACGTAGTAATACAATGTTTTCTGAACTCGATGTTAGTTTGTGGATGTCATCATCATCATCAGCCCTTAGACGTCCATTGCTGAACGAAGGCCTCCCCCTTAGACCGCCACACTGTACGACAACCTGCCATTTGCATCCACCGGTTGCCCGCGACTTTTACAATGTCGTCGGTCCACCTAGTGGGAGGCCTTCCTACGCTGCGTCTTCCGGTTCGCGGTCGCCACTCAAGAACCTTTCTTCCCCATCGGTTGGCAGTTCTTCGAGCGATGTGGCCTACCCTGCGCCACTTCAACTTGCAAACCTTTGTGGATGTGTGCGTGCGTAAATACACGGGTACTGCTGTGAGCTATAAAAGCGGTTAGTTTCTATGAAGCTCTTTTGGAGTGTGCTAGCTGTGTGTTTTAGCTGTGCCTATTACTAGGCCGTCTTAATTAATGTTGTCAACTATTTCCTTTGAGGGAGTGGGATTGAGGGCTTGCTTGACGCGGCTGGATTCCTCGCGATCGTCACGTTCGACTTGAGAAGGGTTGATCGGATTTACAATTCGTAACTTGGATATAAGCTGACTTGACAGCTGGGATGGAGGGATACATACGTTCCCTATCAATTTGTTCTAATTTGCACCTGTTCATGTTAATCGACTATTAGGAATGTAGAGATTGAATTTTGAATTTTGAATCAAAGTGTAAAAGAGTTTTTGGGTAGAAATCAATATCCCACGCTTGGGGTACACACAGTTGCCCACGGTTGGATTGGTTTTTACATACTTACCTATTAAAATTAGAAACAAGTTTTGGACAATAGAAACATAGTCATTAAAGTTACAAAAAACTTGTCACAGTCAAAACCAAGTTATGCCCTAGTAAAGTTAGGGGGCGTTACGATAAGCTTTTACGGAGTTTTAAAAACAACGAGAAAAGATATTTTCAATACTAAATGTATAAAACAACACGTCATCAGCGAGTCCACTGCTGGACGCAGGCGCGGATCCAGGTTTTAGTTGAGGGGGGGGCAATTTTTTTTGTGTGGTGATAAAACCACAAAAATTTCCAACACCCCCCCCCCCCGCCCCTATCTCCCATAAAATTAGTTCAAAATTTAAAAAAAATACTTTTATTATAGTACTAGTATTTTTACGTGCCTGCAGGGCTAAAGTGGCTACTTAAGCCCCGCTACGCGGAGCGAAAGGAACCACTTCCTCCCCGCAGCAGCACGTAAAATAGTATACAGACCACGAGAGCAAGTACCACAGATCTCATTTTTGTCATCCTCGGCTTCGCCTCGGGAGATAGTTACATGTGGCCTGAGGTTTCCTTTACTTTTGCTCCCTAGGTGAGTCATATACTATTTTATTTCAATATTGGCTTGCAATGGCAATGACCGCTATCTCGTCTGGTGTTAAGCGAAGATGCAGTCTAAGGTTTTGCAAGCTTGCCTAGAAGAAACTGATTCATTCACGACTTTAAGAATGATTCGCAGTCTACTGTTTAGCAATTCGCACAATAAGGGTAGAATCGAACCGTTTTGTGTGTATTTTTGAAATATAAACCATGAAACAGGCCGCTTTTTAGAGCTCCTGGCCGTCCGATAGTAGAACGGACAGGGTGGGATCAGATCATGCAGCACCAAAACATATTCTCCGAAATGTAGCCGATAATAAACCGATAGACATCAACTTTGCGTCGATGTTCAAGGCTTTGGAGCTTAGCCTGAACAAATGGCTCCTTTGATTTTAATGGACTCCTTTGTTTTAACTGACTCCTTAGCCTATGACTTTCTTGACGCGTTTTTCAATGGACTCTTACGCCTCGAGCTGGTCGCCTTGACCAATCAATCCCAGAGGTGCGTGCAGTAATCCTTGTACGACCGAACTTGTGCTTGATATAACTTGATCAACTGTTCTGGCGTGAAGTGCTGTTGTACTTTAAAGAGAACCTTTTTTGTACCTTTTGCGTTTTAGCAGCCCATTGAGCCTTTGACTCAATATTGGATCCAAAGTTGAGGGTTGGAGTCAATTAATGTCCAGTGGTTAAAGCCCTCTAATATCAGCACGGATACTCATTTCGGAAAGTAGGAGCCAGATCGGATGGCCTCTTTTTGGCAGAAAACAGACACGCTTGGGTCTTAGCTGCAATGAACTTGAGGTTGGCATCGCCCCAATCTGAGACTGCCTTAAGGGACAAATTCAAGCGCACTGGATTTCTAGCCCACTTTTTCGCGCATCGCATACGTATGGGTACGCGCACGACAGCACTGTTGTAGAGCTCTCTACAACAGTGCTGTCGTGTGCGTACCCAAAATACTTACCGTGCTTAAGCAGATTGTTAATGTGCAGCAGGAAAAGAGTCGTAGAGAGCAACGACCCCTGAGGATCACCGGCATTATAATAATAATAATAATAATTTGAATTGGCATTGAAAGCCATTTGTTCGGTCGAGCGGCCATAAACGACCACTCAGATCCATCGCGGTCCATCAGGAAATACGAAATCCAAGTAATGAAACTAGTGGGCAAGCCATATGAGGAGAGCTTGCTAATTAGGCTGCCATGCCGTACCCTCTCGAAGGCCTTCGAGACGTCGAGGGAAACGGCAACCGCTTCCTCGTGTTTCTCGATGGCCTCACTCCAGATGCGAATAGCATACGCTAGAAGATCTCCAGTAGACTGGTTTTGGCGAAACCCATACTGCCAATCTCTGAGGAGGTTATTAGCTTCTTGGTATGCCAGGAGCCCATTGTTGAGGACACGTTCCATAATCTTGCAGAGTGTGGACGTAACCGGGATAGGCCTGTAGTTGGCATGGTCGGCATAACTACCTTTTTTGGGCACAGGTTGCAGGTTAGCAAACTTCTATGTTTTCAGAACAATGGCTGGAATACCAACAGTGCTATATCCAGTCTCGGTAATTAGTCAAATCGTCGTCAAGTCGTCGTCAAGTTTAATCAGCACTGGCTTTGAACAATCCCAGTGCTCTGTTCAGAACTTGACAACGACTTGACTGGAAACTGGATAACGTTCCAACACTTGTTTTGTTTTTGTTCCGGTTTCCGTAAGTTTTCAAACAAAAAAAAACTATTCAGCATGTCTGTTTTAAAAAAATAAAATAAAAACACACAATGCAAAATAATGCTCGGGAAAATAATGCCGAGTAATGCTCGGGACACAAGAGCTAAACTGACCCGACACTACACTGAGGACATCCCAGACGTCAGCCTGTACGAGATTGGAATGGCTCTCAGACAGCTTAAGAATAACAAGGCGCCAGGTGAGGACGGAATAACGACAGAACTACTGAGAGCGGGTGGTAAACCGGTACTTTTAGTCCTCCAGAAGTTATTCGATTCCGTCATTCACGAAGGTACTACGCCTGAAGCATGGCACAGGAGTGTGGTGGTGCTGTTCTTCAAGAAAGGAGATAACACCTTATTGAATAACTATAGGCCCATCTCACTCCTGAGCCATGTGTACAAGCTGTTCTCGAAAGTCATTACGAACCGTCTCGAACGCAGGTTTGATGACTTCCAGCCTCCCGAACAAGCCGGTTTCCGTAAAGGTTTTGGCACCATAGACCACATCCACACGCTCCGCCAGATTATACAGAAGACTGAGAAGTATAATCGGCCGTTATGTCTAGCGTTTGTGGACTATGAATAAGCCTTCGATTTAATCGAGACCTGGGCGGTATTGCAGTCCCTCCAGCGATGTCATATCGACTATAGGTATATCGAAGCGCTGAAGTGTTTGAATAGAAAAGCCATCCGGTTGTAGGACGAGAGCACGAAACCAATCCAATTGCAGAAAGGCGTGAGACAGGGAGACGTTATTTCTCCGAAACTGTTCACGAACGCATTGGAGGACGTTTTCAAGCTCTTGGACTGGAACGGATTCGGCATCAACATTAATGGCGAATACATCACTCACCTTCGCTTTGCCGATGATATAGTCATCATAGCAGAGCGCTGAAGGACCTCAATACTATGCTGAGCGACATCAGTAATGTTTCCCAACAGGTGGGTCTTAAAATGAACATGGACAAGACAAAGATCATGTCCAATGTCCATGTTGTGCCCGTACCGGTTGTCGTTGGGAACGATACTCTCGAAGTTGTTGACCACTACAACTACCTTGGACTACAACTAACCGGAAGACGCAGCGTAGGAAGGCCTCCCACTAGGTGGACCGACGACATTGTAAAAGTCGCGGGCAACCGGTGGATGCAAATGGCAGGTTGTCGTACAGTGTGGCGGTCTAAGAGGGAGGCATTCGTTCAGCAGTGGACGTCTCTGGGCTGATGATGATGATGAATGCAAAATAAACTATCAGAAAACTATAGATATATTGCATTGCCTTGCCAAAAATGGCAAAGATAACCAGTGCATATATAAATTCCAAATACTCGGTGAATTTCAGTCGCGCACGGATTGGCAAGCGAACGCAATGCCGAAGTGGTCTTTGAAAAGGTGAAAATAATACACATTGATGTTTTTTAACAGCAATTCCAAGTGAAAAACATTGATCGATCGATGTATTTAATCTACATAATATAAGTTGTAACGATTTTTGTAAGCAAGTCTCTATGAGGAATTTTGATGATGGCGTCAGGGGGGGGCAATTGCACCCATTGCCCCCCCCCCCCTGTATCCGCGCCTGGCTGGACGAAGCCACCCCCCTCCTGATGGTTCTGGTTGCAGTTAAAGGACATACCCAGTTCAACAAAACAACCCCATTTTAATCATTATATCCCAAATAAACACAGGTGAAAAAATAATAACATGTTTTTTCCAAGTTACCGCCAAAACTTTAAAATTTCCTTTTCTTCTAATAATGACAACTCTAAGTGGAGTGGTCTCTCAAATTTTACTGTATTTGAACGAGAAACAACACAAAATGCGGCTATAAATAAACATACGAGAATACTAGAAACATAATTAGGTACCTGTTCGAATTTGATACAGTAACATAAATAATTACGTCCATATGTCAGTTGTGTCAAGGGACGAGTTTCGTGTGAGTCATGTGTCAGCTGCGAACGGCAAAATTTATTTGCAAATGTTTGGAATTGTGATGCACAGCTGACTGTTGCTGTGTAGTGACCAATTAGTAGAGTTTGCTGAGGTATTAACGAACTAAAGAGTCACTTTTGTATTTGCATTTATATTTTATCTGTATATACATAGCTCGTCGTCGTCAGCCATAAAACGTCCACTGCTGGACGAAGGCCTTTATAAAGGGGTGTTGCCATAATCCCCATGCTTGGCAGGCGGCTTGGCCATATACATAGCTACTGATGACAAAATTCCCTCCCCATTCTATCTGTTGGCCAGGACGTCGAAAAACACAGTTTCATGGTTGATATGCGAGAGGTGAGGAGTGATCTTCACACCAGAATCCTCATCAAACCTTACCCATTCATCGACCTAACTATAACTTCGGAATTACGAATAATTAATCAATTAAGAAAAAAAAAAGCTAAGCTATCCTAGCTAGCTATTAAGCTTTTGTTTTAAATAAAAAAAAATTATCATTATTTATTAATTATATCACATTGGTACATTTTCAAAACCGATTTTCATGAAGTTTTCAGAGGTGAGGATTTTGGCGTGAAGGACATGTATGAAACAATTTGATTCCACTTTCTTTATTCGAACTACTAAACAGTGGGATGCACTGCGCTGCTCAAATAGGTGTTTCCCGATATCCCGATGATTATAATTTGGGTGTCTTCAAGTCGCGAGTAAATCGGTTTCTTCTAGCCAAGCGTGCTCCATCGTAGACTGCATCTTCGTTTAACATTAGACTAGATGGCAGTCAAACACAAGCTCATAAAAAAATACAGATTTAAACTATCGTACAAGGAACACGCTCTCAACTGTTTGTCCTACCTTTAATGGACTCCATCCTTTGTTTTGTATTAAATACGAGTAACTTTTTCAAAAAAAAATTCAAAATCGGTCCACTATTGACGGAGAAATCGGTGAAAATACATTTAAAAAAAATACATACACCTCCTTCTTTATTGAAGTCGGTTAAAAATGGGTAATTGTCAGGATTTAATAGAAAATATTTAATTTTTTTATTTATTTTTTATTTTGGATCAATCTACAGCTCTGTCACAAATTTCATAAAGATAGATAACAAAAAACACATTATCACGAGTAAAAATACAAAATGTAATATTAGAGACTTTTTATCCACTTAATTACTTTTCAAGTTTTAAATTTTTACTAACTACAACAAACTACAATGACTACTTAGCCTACTACACAACAAAAAACAAAAGGATTGTATCCAGACCAATGAAAGTCTAGAGACAATCCAAATGCTCAAACCCACTACCAGTCGGCAGCGTACCCAGCATGCTGGCGGCATTGCCACGCTGGATGGCAATGCTTATGCGTTGAGCCAAATAAACGCCAGCATTTTGATCACGCGTCGCGTCGACCAGGCGCTCGGATATGTTTTTGAAAAGATGATGAGCTCCCGGTCCCCACGGACCCAATGTCTCAACACCAAACGGCTCAAATATGTAACCTCTGCCGAGGTTAGCATATTTGCGCCGCTTGTGCCGCTCCGCCGAATTTGCCGCCGCACCAGCCCTACTCTGTGTCTCAGGAAGATGTGACGGTGCCAAAGTATCAACGCAAGTTGCGTCCCATACAAGGGGCCGTCCCATCTTCCAAGGCACAAGTGTCATACCGTCAGGTCTTTTGCCATCGTCACGCGCAAGGCCGCTCGGTTCGAGCACAGCTGCAACATTAAAGCCCGGCGTATGACATCATTCAGGCTAGCGTGGCGGCCGATCCGACCAGCGCTTCTTGAGCAAGAGAGACCATGGTGACCGAGCTGATCGACAACAGTACCACACTGGCAGCGATGGGCCTCACAGCACCTTGCACCCAAGCGCAAGCTGACAGCTAGACGAAATGCAGTTGGGTCCAAAAGGCTACCAGTGTTAAAGGAGGGAATAGCCTGCAACCAAAGACCTGATTCCCATACAGAGACAGCAAGGATACGAGCGCGATCTGCGACGCTAGTACACGTATCTAGAAGAGATTTCCGTGCTAGTTCACAGATCGGCCCATCCCATAGTCTCTGCGAAGACAAAGTCCTCGGAAAATCAGTATTTGGGCAAGCCTCCCTCCAAACATTCTTGGCCTCATTCAAATGAGCTACTACTACACCGGAATGGCCTAAAGAGGGAAGAAGGATTTTTTCAATTAATTTATGTGTACTATGAACTGAGGACAAGAAAGCTGGTAGAGCTACACTTGAAATTTTGCGGATCCCTAAGCCTCCTAACCTTACTGGTAGTGAGGCTTGTGACCATGTCCTGTCATTCATGTCAACATTCAAAACCGATATTAGTGTTTCCTTTACGACATTGTCTAAGCTCGAAAGGAGCTCACCGTGTTTCCACAATGGACTACATCGTAAAGTGTACATAAATTTTGGCACAAACAGACAATATTTGATAATGGTAAACGCCATGTGGGCGTTAATATTGAGTAACCTCCTGGAGGCACTCATAAAATTTTGAATTTTTTCTTCTACGAAAGGTGAAAAAGACTCATCTAAAATCGGCGAACCCAGTAGGCGAAGAGAACATCTATCCACAGATTTGATGTTTGGAGCCAAATCATTAAATTTTGCAATAACCAAATCTTTGTTCGGACATGAATCGCAAACATAGAGTTCGCATTTTGAAAAATTTAGTTCTAAGCCAATAAGACGAAATTCGTCTATGAGAATTTGCAAATCATTTAGGACAGTGCTCACATCACCTCCTAAGGTTCCGTCATCCAAATACCAAACATTAAGTTTGGATTGGAGACGTTGAATAATTGGATGAATGGCCAGGCTGAAAATGGCGGGACCGAATGGATCACCCTGTTGGCAGCCTACTGAAGATAACAAAACATTGTTTTGGTATGTTAATTTTGTGGGATTGCCGTAGCATTGCCAAAGAAAGTTGAAAACGTCTGGAATTTTGTCTTTGATTTGTGTCAACAGGGCGCCTCTATCGACCGAATTAAAAGCATTTTTGACATCCACCTTTAGTAGCACCTCTCCACAATTTTGATCCAAAAAAGTCCGGAGAGAATGAACAGCAGCCTCACACCCACCTCGCGAACCAAAACCAAGCTGTATTGGTTGGAAAAGGCTACTCAAAAGAGCAACCTTTTGCCTACAGCCTGCCTTGGCCGCGAGGCGACGGTATGTGGTGCCGACCGCAATAGGCCTGATACCACCATCTTTTTTGATAAGTGCGCATAAATTAGCGCCGTACAAAATTTCGATAACGTCACTATTGACTCGTCCCGACAACATAAGACTTACCAAAGCTGTAAGGTCTTTTAAGAGGGTCTCGCCCACCTCACCAGAGCTAAAAGATAGAAGATCTTTTAGATGTTGAGGTGTTAGGCCATCAAGGCCGCCAGCTGAGCCACTCTGAAAAGACGCCACAGCCGTTGCAATCTCCTGAGTCTGGACATCAATGGCAACGTCATCAGGTTGTGGTGGCTCAGGGAGGTGGAGGTTTGCCGCCGCAGGTGGATGTTTGTCACGAAGTGACTGAATCGTTTCTAATGTGTGGGGGGCAATGGTATCGCTCGAGAACAAGACACGTGCGGCGCCTTTGATATCACCATCACTCATTTTGTTCTCTACTAATTTAAAAGTAACCGAATCGTCAGATTTTTTTGAATTTTGATTATTACGCCTCTTAGGCGGAATAATATTAGCAAGACCTAAAAGGTTCTCTTCCGATACTTTGTACTTTACACAGTTTTCCTTTACTCTAGTGGTAAGGGATTTTTTGTTAGACGGGTCCGAATGAACGTAAAGCACATTGTATGGAAAAGAGAGGAGATGTTCCCAGGCCTGCTTTGAATTTTGGGTAACGGCATTCCGAATAGCAAAAGATAAACTTTGGGCAACCGAAATTCGAGCACCACGCGGGATGCGTTTTAAAATCGGAATAGAATTTTTTAATGAGCTTAAAACCTCCCAAAATGGTTTGGCAGGAGTAGCAGCGCTCATTGAACTGCTACTGGCTACGTTTGAGCCTGAAATTGGAGCCGAAAGTGGAATTTCATGAATTTTGTGACATCTGGTCTTGTGAATTTTGAGGCCTTTTTGGCCTTTAAAAAACTTGGCCTGGGGGCACTCTGTACACTGTATCATGTCCTGTTGCGACACCACGTTGATTTTTGATACTGCATTTCGCCCAGAAGGGGTCGAAGATGCCATGTTACAATAAAAATCTTATCTCTTAAAACTTAGATTCCCTAGTGACGCGACGGACGGTGACGTCTGCCAGACGTCAGGCGGTGACACGGCTTGAACTGCGCCGACTCGCCAGACGGCGCGCCGTTGACATGGAAACAGAAAACAAGAGTGTTTTAGAAAATATGAAATAAAGTAACTTAGGGGCTGTCCCCAGCCCTAAAAACAATACCTCGGCGGAGTCAGAGGTAGAACAGGCGGCTGGTGAGCAGAAACAGCCTGAAAACTTGCGAAATGCTGAAAAAGAAACCGGAGAAAAAAATTGTCAACCGAAGTTGACAAGAACTTTTTTTTTTTTTTTTTTTTTTACTTGTCGATGAAAACCGGTCTTCATCGACCAGTGAAAATTAATAACGGTAGCACATCTGCTTAACAAGCAGGAGACTTCTGGTTCCGATTCCAGTTTTCTATAATTTTGATTCGAAATATTTTAATTATAGAAGGTAAATAAAAGTATAGTCAAGGGTAAAAAGTACGTTGTCTTGTCTGAAGCCTTTTTTGCTATTATGAAATATTACGTTACAACATTTATGACGTGTCATTATAGTAAATTGCACTCGGGCGAAGCGGCAATTTGCTAGTTTCGCAATAATACCAACTACTCTGCCAATCATTTTCAATCGCGGTCAGTCTGTGTTTGTTGATTATACTTGATTCATTTGATTACTTTTGATTCAATTACGAATTTACCTCTGGAAGCAATAAGGACAAAATGAAATGAATTGTCAGAAATGTTGTCTCTTGAGTCTTTGATTCAATTTTAATTATAGAAATGGACGTGACTTTCATATATTTTATTTTTATTATACGATAATATAATAAACATTAAAAAAAAAAAAACGGACTTCGCTTTTGACTATCTGGATGTTCATATTTTCCAGTTGTTTTGATTTATTCCAAAAATTTTGATTTAAAAATCAAACTACTGAACCGATTTCCATAAAATGTATATGGGACTACCTCAGAAGTATCACCTACCACACAAAAAAAGAATCATTCAAATCAATTCATAATTGGCGGATATATTGCGTAACACAGATACAAAAAGAAAACACAGTCGAATTGAGAACCTCCTTTTTTGAAGTCTGTTGAAAAGTACACGAGTTGAAAACAATATAGTTTCAGCAAATACATAGAAGTACGACATCACACATATTATTACGTATATGTATATCCTCAGAGAAAACTTTCCAAACTTGTGATTAAATTATTCACCCTAACTATCTTACGTATAATTATCAACACAATTATAAAGGAAGCCGATATCTGTAATTAAGAGCTGCGCTGTCTAATAACTATTCCTTGAGATGAGCTTGTTAACGGCCACATGGGGGTCAAACTGTCCGATAGACAATACATTTAATTACAAATAAATACATGACCTGGGTATGTCCTCAAACTGCAACCAGTACCACCGGAGGACGGGCAGCAGTGTCCTCTCCGTTAAAGTGGTGAACGGTGGTGAACATTCTATGATCCCTAAGCCGCCTGCCAAGCGTCGGGATTATGGCAACACCTCCCTATTAAGGGGGATGCGTTTGTCCAGCAGTGGACGTTTTCTGGCTCATAGTTGAATACATGACAAACTTAAGGATAATTTCTAGGGCTTGATCGTTGTGGAAGCAACACTGAAAAAAAACTGGACAGAAAAAAATTAATTAAGTTACCTCTCAATCGCAAATTTATATTTTGATAACTACAAAATACTCTCAATGACACCTTGAACAATTGAACTGATTATAAGGGAGGGCTTGAACGTTCTAAAATGTAAAAAGAACTATGCCTGTAAAGAAGAAATACCTAAATTATCAAGCGTTGAAACCAGTTTAACTGAGACATTTCCTGCCGCCCGGCCTAGGTAAAGGGGGTGTTATTTTAGCTGAGGTAGAGTACACTCCTATCAAGCTTGATTTAGTTTTAGCTGTAACACGATTCCGCACGAGCCTGAACTATGAGATCACGGGGTTCAAGTTACCCCATGTTGGAAGGAGAAGGTCTCCCTCTCCCTTTTTAGATTTTACGTAAACAAACTAAAATGGCTGATCGTTACTGGTATTGTATCAGGGCTCTTTTGTACGACAACGGATTCGTGTTTTTAATCTATGACGGGGGCGAAATAACAAAGCTATTGTATATCTCGGAGTGATCTCGTATATTCAAGCGGCTCAGGTGTGTTTTGTTTACGGTTTTTTCTTCGATTTTGGATTTGCATTGTCAATGGTATGAGCCCTTTGGGTTGTATGTTGAATATGAGATTAAAGCTGGCCATTCAGTCCACACGAACTTAATAGATAGATAGAAAATTAAGTACTCTAACCTCCGTAGTAAATGAGAACAACTTAATAGAAAAACACAATTTTGTTCAGCAAGGCCTTTTAACTAATAAAGATATTATACACACCAATACATATATACATCAGAAAACGAGAAAACTAGTTAAATGTAATGTAGAGTATTTAATTGAGAATCTATAAAACCATCAGTTCATCAATAATCAGTTAAAGCGGGCATAAACGATATGAAAAACGTGTAAAAATTAAATAGTGGTTATTTATATGCTATTGTTTATTTATAAACGTACCAAAATCACAATAAATTGTCTTAATCCTGTACTCATTTAGCATAACTAGAAGCCAGTCCAAAAAAAAGCTTATTCTAATAACTCTTCTTCTTACTAAAGACTGAAAAACTGGAGTAGGTTCTAGCTCTAGTTTCTTCGTTCTAGCTTCTATTGAACCGATCCTGATAGAAAATGTCTTTTGCAGGTAGACCTTGGAATATCCCATACCTCACAATTAAAACACGGGCAAAGTGGGCATGCCCGCTATGTCCAGCCCACTTTGCTGTTTGGAACGGCTATTTTTAATATCCAATATCCTTTCATTATTGGATTATAGTCAATCAAATACAATCAAAACACCACCAGAAAGATACAAAACAACATGCGCAGTTTGAAATTAAGACAACTGACACCCAAAAATGGAAAAAAAAATGGAATCAATATACCTAATTGTATATATTTTTTTATGTGACGTAGCACGTGCGTGTTTCGTCTCAGGTGGACCAGGGTGATTGCCGCGGGAAGCTCATGGCTCATGGACTTGCTCACGCGCAGCTGTGCCGCAATAGCTTTAGCAATATTTTTTTTTTGGGTGTACCCGCTTTAGGCACGGTGCCCGCTTGGGCTTGCTCCCCTAGGTATTGAATTGGTGTCTTATTGGTGATATTGTTCTTTATGAAATTTTTAGGACTACTAGATCACGCAAATACATTTTTTTTAGTTGATGCAAGAGCAAAAACAGTCGTTGAGATATACGGCCTTACTTAAAAAACTTATCAACCGTTAGTCAAGCTTAAGATGCTCTGCCATCTTCTCTCTGACATGAAGTTGCACGTGCTAGAAAAGGACAGAGAAGTTTAAGCAGTGACTAAGAGAATAGAGATTATTTTAGGTAAGGCTGATAGTGTCTCGCGTGCGCATTTAGAAGCGAACTTCTAGTGTTTTTACCATAAAGGATAGACAAACATTTACATTGTATTTATTTTCCAAATTTTTATTTTTTAAAGTGTTTTCGTTTAAGCAACCGGTAATTAGATTTGGACCCAATTTGTTTAATTACTCTGATCTTGGTTCCCTCGTTATCTTTTGAGTCACCTTTCAAGAGGTCATTGCACTTTGGATAAAACGTTTCCTTATTAAAAACCTTGTATCTTCCCCGAAAAAGGTTTTGTAATTACTGTTTGCTCACTTCAATATTAACAAAAGACGGGTCTATCTTCTCAGACCAGCCTTTTGGGGTTCTCTTTGTTATTCTTGTGTTCTCAATAAGAGGCGCAATCTCGCTTGATGTTCTGTATTGTATGAGGAAAATGTGGTGGTTGAATATACTTATTTACTGCTTAGTTGTTGTTTTACTCCCTCGTGCACATACCCTGTTAAATATTAAATAATTACAAATAAAAAAACTACTTATAACTTACTACTTATAACGAATTACAACCTCTGCATTTTCTGTAGCTACTACAGTAGGTACATAAATTTTTATTGTCGTGTCATTATCATTTATTTTTGTCGATTTCGACAATGATATTATATGTATAAGGAGGGAGATATGTCATATAGCGCCCTCAAATGGCCACGTGAAAACGGCCTCAGGGACTGTCTCGTATCTGTCTGCGCTCACTAAGCGAGAGACAGCCCAACGAGCGCGCGTTGATTGTATTAAAAAAAATACGAGATTCACGTTGTTTAAAGTGCTATCTTCTTTCGCACTCCGGCGGAACTCGTAAACATAAATCTAACTTCACAATGTTGTAGTGGTAGAACTATAATGCAGAGTCCGTCTGGGGAAGTACCACACCTTTACCAGTTATTCAACCGCCAAGCAGTCGTGTGCAAGCATTACTGTGTTCCGGTTTGAAGGTCAATGTTACCAGATAAATTACTGGGTATGAAGAGTTTAACATCTAATATCTCAGGATGACGAGCGCAGTGCAGTGCGGCGCAGGGTTGCAGGGTCGCAAGTTCACAATTCTGGCACTGCTACTGTTAGAGGCAGGCGTGACGCTTACCAACGTTCGAACCTCTCGCTCGTCTCGTCACTTTAATGTTAGTATTAAAAAAAACTTAATTAAGTAACCTCTAACTTTTTCTGTAGCTACTAGGTAGGTACATTACATAACTTTTCATTGTTGTGTCATCATTATCATTGCATATTATTTTATTTTTGTCTATTTATAAGATCTATCTGTAAGGTTTCATTCCCACAGTAGACGTAGGGGACGCGTGTGGGGAGCACCTTTGCGTCGGCACTCAAGACTTTGGAGTCTAGCCTAAACAAAGGAGTCATTGCTGATGAGCCTCTTGGCACTTGTTCAAACGAGACGTTAGTGCAGGATTTATCGCTTCCACATCGAATAAGAATAAGACTTTAGCAGCGCTCCTTACTTTCACCCGCTATCCTAGGACGCTCTCTGAAAAACGTAGCAACAAACATACTTACTTACGCATTTATAGCGTTTCCATGAATAACATAGATACGCTAACATTATTATAGCAAGTTATGTTTATTTTCTATAATTTTTTTTATGACTTTACTGTTCTATTGCATTAGGGAATTATCTGTAATAAAATAGATGTACTGTTTAAATTAATAAAGTATAGAAAATATAACCACATGCAAAATTTTACAACTTAATGTTTGGATTCAAGGTCTGCAGACGTTAAACTGTTCAGGGATGGACACCGAACAGCTCAATCAATGTCCTATTCATCGGCGAATCAATCAACATGTGTTGTGTTGATTCCATCACGATGCAAAGTAAATTTAACGGCCCGGTTAGTTTGTATGCCGATCATGAAAACGCTAGATAGACAACTCTAATCAAGTTTAATAGCTGCCCTTGGAGGATCTAGCTCTCTCTCCTTAATCACAGTGGCTGCCACAGTCGCCTAAATTACTTGACAAGCGATAGAAAGCTCTGAGTGCCTACAAACTTTCTTGGATTTCTTGGATCTTTCTTTCTTCGATTAGTTTCTATTTACGAGAAGAACTACGAGTATTACTTGAGTAAAAACATCAAACATAAAAAGTAATTTCTGCGTTTTTATAGGGCTAAAGGCTCTATCGGTTCACGAAATGCCTATCAAGTTCAGGAATTTTACATTTAATTACTAGAGTGCATTTAGTTTTCAAACTTTAGTAAAACCATTCATTCATTACGCTTTGAATCATTTTACTTTATAGGAAAAAAAACTTCAAAATTGTTTACTTTGACACGTTTTAATTGTGACGTAATAGTTATGTATCGCTTTAGCAAAATCATTCAAAATTAATCATAAATATTTTTTTTCTATATTTATTTTTTATTTTAACACAGCGCGCAGAGTCAGAACTTGCGCTTGCACCTCCGCGCATCTAAAGCGTGTTCTTCACCGCCTTTCATTAAAAAAAATCGGTGAACTTATTGCGCCATAACTTGTACATCTGTACCTGATTAGTCGACTTGGTGTTAATAACTGTTACGAAGGGCTGTAGCTTCGACCGAGACCTCCGGAAGTAATTAGTTGACGTGATTGTTTACTAAATGCCTGGAAGAGGTAGTATGCTAGTGCAACTTCCGTAGGTGCTTGGCGTTATTTCAGCTTTAGGGTGGCAGCAAGCCAAGTGAACAATAACTACTTATGAATGTCTCTTTATATCACAAAGTCTGTAATCCAGTCACACACTCAGTGTGTTCGATAAAAAACTACTTACATAAAATAAACATATGAAATATATATATCATATATTTTTTGATTTTGATTTTGATATGAATACATGATGTATTCTTATCGATTATAATTTGTTTAATGATGTTTATAATATTACTTTGTTAAGTGATTTAACAAGAAATTTGGAAATTTTAGATTTTGCCCTTTACCGCTGTGCTATAACACTGCTTTTTGCCAAATTTCATGATTCTAGTCCAACTGGAAATAATATTACCCTATGAATTTTGATTTATTTGAAAGTTTCAAGAATTTGGGCCAAAATGGCCGTCATATTCAGTCATAAAACGTCCACTGCTGGGCGAAGGCCTTCCTCCCCCTTAATAGAGGGGTGTTGCAAAATGGCTGTATTTGGCTGTGATTTTTGAATGAATTGAGTTAGATGCTTGATTTTTACAGCTTTAAGGGACCGTAGACCTATGTATCTGCTACTAATATTTAAACTTGATATCTCCATGCAGTCATGAGAAAGGCGTAGATCGTCAGTGTCTGTCAAGACACTGACGATCTACGACGTGATTCTATAAGGGAAAACCCTTACGGTACGGAACCCCAAATATAAATTTGAAGGGTCGTATAACTTGAGAATGATAGCCAGCTAACTAAGTACTAGATATTTCTCATCTTAAATAACCTGCTGTGGTATTTTTTTCTTAGTTATTGGCATTGCACGTTGTGCATTCTGCCAGTGTCAAGTTTATGAATTTTCAAGTTTTTATATTATAATCAAGTCAAATATGTCATGTAATCACAGTTAGTTACACGAAATTAGTCATAGTCGAGTCCAAGTCATGCCAAGTAGTAAAGTTGTGGCGACTTTACTATGAGCTTCTACGGAGTTTTGAAAACAACACAAAAACACATGTTTCACCACATTATATCACTTGCCCACACTCGTGCATGCAATTCAACACTCAATGAATAAAACACCACTATCTTTAATCATTCATTCGCGAAAAAACGTCAATAATAGAATGGCAGCGACATGGTGTTTCCGTGTTCCCGCCAAAACTCCTAGATTTGTCCCTGCTGTGGTTTCCTCACGATGATAATTCTCTTTTTCTTTACAACAATAAGCACAAAAATATTTTTTGCTCAAAATCTTCGACTCAAAATTAGTTTCGGTAGCCTTTAAGGAGTCAGCTCTTCATTAATTCGGGGCACAGGTACTTCCTACGTGATCCCTATAATAATCTGGTCCTATCATTAATTTTAATATCTAAGTCACAAGTGATAAAGCTAACTGCAAAGTTAGTGTAGGAGACAGTTTGCGTCACTTCAGTAACCTTGCCGCCGACTCCAATCGATTCAGCTATTTTCGTCAATCGCGAATACCTAGTAGTACAGTAAGTGTAACAGTTTTATACAAAATATATTTCGATTAACCTGCCCAGGCTTCGAGCATTTTATTTATAACTTATTCCTCCGGCCTATAATTAAAGGTCTTAGAATCCGTCTTCACGGCTCGAGGCTATTTAATCGGTAACAAAAATCTGTTTTTCTCATACTTAAACAAATATTATACATACATACCTATACATACTATGTATGTATTACATACACAGAATATATACATATCTGCAGTCAGTTAAGTATTTTAGATGTGTCTGTTTTTATGGCGATGATGAAAGTAATGTCCACTAATATTTATTTATTTCAGGCCCGACCCGTTGACGGAATGCCTTTAGCAAGCTCTGGAATTTTACACTTTATCACTGGAATTTTCATGGTTAAAACTGCTATAATATTATAATCAAACGTTTCTTTTGGTAAAAAAAACCCAACACGGTTTGAATTATTTTAATTCTATAGAATAACTCCAAGAATAACATTTTTTAATAGCGCTTTTAGCACCCCGCCGTTTTCCGAGCTATCTAACGCGAACAAGTCGTTGGTGGAGATGGCGTCTAATTAAACGTTATGTAACAGAGTATTCTAAAGTTTCAGCTATTTACAGACAAGATTGTTACGGGAGCGACGACGGCGTGAATAGCCTATCTGTTGTATTATATGTACGGGTATATACGTGTAAAATGATACTCTACTTCGTCCGTTGTTTCATATATAAGGAGGTGAGGCAGGCCCAGAGCTAGCTAAAAGTGTAGAGGTTGGTTGACACAATTAGATTTCACCTTTTTATAATCGACTTCAAAAAAGAGGTTCTTTGTTCGAATTTACTCGTTTCGGTACGGTGAAAAAGATTTCTCCGTCGGCCGTGGTTAGTTTTTTTTAAATCATTGATCTTGTTATCTGGCTTTATCAGAATAACATTAGGCCACTCAACCTATACGAACTTATTAATTAAGGTGAATGGTCCTTTAAAGAGTTACCATGGGATGGTTCTACAATCTTTTTTATTGGAAATGTATTTTGAAGATACGAGTAGCATTCCAATTAGGAGTAGATTTCAAATGGCGGGCATGTATTGGTACAGTGAATTTAAATCGCCCTCGTTTTGTAATGAAATGGTTTGGAGAAAAGAAAATTCCTGCTAAAAAGAATCATTCACAGAATTCTCCCAACGAGATAGGAAGTACAAAGACCAGTAATTCCCTGACTTTATAGTACTCCCAATGAGCAGTCCAATCACGCTTCCCAAAGGTACCTAGAAGTTAGAACAACCCACAGAATATGTTATAAGACCGATACCTTGTTCTGAGTCAGCAGGCGTGTGAGGTACTTCCTCAATCAGTCACAAACCGTTCACCCTCTCAGCCGTAAAATTGCTTGTCTTGCTTAAACATACCTGGATTGCGATCCTGATGATTAAAGTTGGCCCGTTCCGTTCGTTCCAACACGTTTCCGCTAGAGGGGAAATTGCTTCGAATGCTTACTTCTGCAGTTACCCGTATGTAGTTACTCGGTGTAAAAAGGTATGTCGACAGCGTAATTCCTAGCCGAAAGCGATGCGAGAGTGAATTTCTTTTGAACTTTTTAGGTCATGTGTAGTATTTCTTGAGCGTTATTTGCTTTAGTTTGTGGTAACTAGGTATACTAGTTATAATTCTCTTTGATATACTTTTGTAGTAGTGGTATATTTTTACTCGACTGTCTTTCTATTTTCACAAACCAGTTAATACTAGAAAGTATACTTTTTGGCTTTATTTCTGTTGTACTGTTGTTTGCAAAAGTAAATCCTATAATAATACACGTAGCAGCTTTTTTTATTCTTTTTCCCACATAGCACACCCAAACTAAACTAATCAAAGTTTGTACTATGGGAACTAGATAGCTGTTTTTTTTGTTAATACGCACATATAAATTTATAATACACAACACCCAGACACAGAACAAAAATCTACTTCCATGACATAAATTGGTTGTCCTGGGTGGAGATACAATTTTTGGCCTGCAGCTCTCAGACATAGGTTACTACCGGCTGAGCAACCGCCAGCCACCCTAAGGATTTACGACAAAATTAAAAAAGACGATTTAAAATCTGGAGCTATCTAATTCAAAAGATATCGGCATAATAACTCCCTCGGCTCTTTTATCCTCTTTTGAAAGGAAAGAAAATGATTACACTCGCCTGTCGGCTGCAAGCAATTTCAATTATTCGGGGCGTCTTCAAAGTCATTTCCAGTGACAAAATGTAAATATCATTATGCTGATTATTATCACTTAGAAGGGAGAAAAACACTCTCAAAAGAATTCTCAGAGCTTGTAAATTCTTTAATCATGAATGTAGAATCAACTGTTTCATCCATCGATTTAAGAAACAGAGGATATCGCGCACGTCGTAATTGAAATTAGGAAATAGTAGCACATTTTAGCTACTCAAATAAATAGCAACTCTAAACTAAGATGGTAGGTAAGACTCAAAATACACTGTAAGTGACTTAACTGGTTATCACGACAACTGAAAGTTGCCGAACGTTTGAAGTTTCAGGTGTGCCGCAGTCGAGTGGTTGGTGCTAAATGCTCTGTTTCATTGATTGAAAGTTTCATCAATATATACGGTTACGCGTAACAGTAGTATTTAACGAAAGGAGGTTAGTCTTTGTACAACAAATTTGGTGCCAAGCCTGATATCGCGAAAAAAGAGCCGATTGATAGATACTCGTAAAACTTGTCATACACCCGCGATTAAAGGGACTGGCCCCATAGTTAAAGTTGTTCACAATGACGAGGAAAATGACTTCCTTCCAGCTTAGTACTATCGTTCTGCGTAACCTGTTAGAGACATGATGTCTTGTTTTCTTTTATTTATGTTTTTCCTTATTTTTGTAGCGATGATTCACTATTCACTTTGTTATTTTAAATTTGCTCGGTAAAGACAGTTTACCTTCATGAAGATGTAATATGGAAACGAATAATACCCGACGAACCGTAGGACGCCCTGAGCCTCTTCGGAGTGATCACTGCTCACTGCCATGTACGTATCACATAATATGCCAGTGGGAAGTGAAGTGAAGTTGAAGATCTGGCTAATTGGAGTGGATTACGAGAGGCCTACCTGGCAGTGGACTGAGGTGGGCTCACGATGATGAGTAATACAGGGCTTTGCTTAGTAATCTATACAAGGTAACTATTAGAGACAAGTATATTTACAGGGTGGCAAGATTCTCAATGCTACATAGTCATTAAATAATACGAGAACATATAAAACTACGCAAAAATTGTTAATCCGTAAATTCACAATCCGTTGTGTGTGTGTGTGTGTGTGTTTGTGTGTGTGTGGGGCGTGTGTGTGTGTGATTTGGATAAAACATGGAATAGAGATAGCTAATTTTCCGGAATAACATACATACTACTTTTTAATATCATTATCATCACCATTTTAAATATCACGCGGCTGAAACCGCGGCGCGCAGCTACTAATGAATTTCCCAACGATTATAATTATAGGCTGATTTTTATAAGCTATGTATTCTTCGTAGCCCAGTATGAGAAGATACAAAATTTACCTTCCCCCTTAAGACTCATTCGCTGGCAGCAATTAACCTTCAACGCGATCGTTGTTTTCAAACCTCTGAGAGAACTTAACAACCTAATCTTACTCCAAAATGTATTGCAAACAGTTGATTGTTTCATTAAACTTCGAGTTATATAAGATTCAAACTCATGTATTTTAAGTCAAATGAAACAGACCTATCTGAAAATATTTATTTATGGCCTCAAGTATAATAAAGTTTATTAAGCATTGAATTTAATAAAATAAATGGGGGTTTGTCGAGATCGCAAAAACTAAACGCTACATTTTCTTGTGTTTATGTTTAAAAAAGTGGCGTTTTAATCACCAATAACTGCTGTTCTATGATTTTGTCCAAGGTCAATTAACTTTTAATATGGAATAGCAGATTTTTTGTTCAATTTCTAAATTCGTAGAATATAACTTGTTTGGTTCAATGCATAGAAGCCGCCTGCAAAAGGGATTCATTGTTTTAGAGTTGATCCTGTATAGTTTGATATAGGCACATTCTTTCACATGGCACATAGTTCTTCTGTACGTTTGTATGACACTGAACTCCTCCTAAACGACTGGGCCAATTTTAATGATTATTTTAGTGTGCGTTCGAGGAGGTCCCAGGATGATTTTGGTTTACATTGGTGATGTTGCAATCGGATACCAGGATTTTTTAATTTCTTTGCATTTCAGTACAGACCGACGTCTGCCAGGCTTGCTAGTAATCAAATAAAGCATTATGGTCATATTAGGCTCACTCGTGTCAACGAATATTCTAGTAAGGCCATTGATTCATTTTTAATCCGGTAGCTCCGGGCAAATTCGGGACAACCCCAAACAGATGGCAGCGCGCCAGAACGAAACCAGTTGTCTGAATTAAAAATAGAACTGCGCTAAAAATAAAATGGCTTTTGAGGACAGAAACGGTTTTGAGGGTAATAGTAAAATGTCATCCATCGCTTTTATGAATATAATAGAGGATTGATGTTTGAATGACTGAAGGTCACTAATAAAGTTCTGAGCGATACTAAATGTTCCAATTAAATTACAAGCAAATCATTAAACATTTTTTTATTTATTTACTTCTACAGTTTTGTCACCATAACTAAAGGTGTGTACCAAATATCAGATCTATTTGACAACAAAAAAAAAACTGTTACTAAATTTGATCCATAAAATAACAACAAACAGGGCAAGCTAAATACCGGTTACGTAAAAAAGGCGAAATAATTCAACTCCTGAATTGGATAATTGATGATTGATGGATGATTTTACTGGATAAAGCTTTTGAGTATAGATACAGTTCGCGCAAAACTTTATGAGCCCTCTGAAGTTAGGCCCGAGTACGTAACCGCGCACACTGCGCAGTACGCGTACCTATAATATGCGTACTGCGCAGCCACTAGCGTGCGTGTTCCGAGAGCTCATAAAGTTTTGCGCGAACTGTACCACAAATGTTTTTCTGGTTGTTAACTATGAGAATTAAATTCTAGTAATAAATTGTAAAATTCCAGAGCTCGTTACAGGCATTCCGTGAAAGGGTCGGACCTTAAGTGTTTAATTACTTATTCAAAAAATAAATGATACGTTGTTAAAAATAACGTAGAATATAAATAATAATAATGTTATAAAATATTATATATATATTTATCTTTATTTAGTTCCCGAATAAGGTTAGGTATGTACTTGCTTTTAACTAAACCCATCAATCTAAAGCCGCGGAACCCTATTACCAACGTGTCGGACACACACGGGCACCATTATTTATAGTAACTTGCATAGTAACAATTCCTATTACGTAATAATGAAAATAGGAATGGGACAGGAACTACAACTTTTTATCTTTTTGACATTTTAGTTAAGTAAATACTTGTATTTCCACTTTTTTTTGTTAAATAAAAACTGATTTGAATATTTTTTGTTTTATTTATACGGGAATACTCACGTTTAATTAAATCGGATACTCCGACTATAGTTTCGATCACATCCGGTGACCTGTGCTAAGCAGGACGCAGCTGCACGCGCGTCGGGCTCTGTTTCCACTCTTTGAAAAAGGTCACCGGATGTGATCGAAACTATAGTCGGAGTATCCGATTTAATTAAACGTGAGTATTCCCGTATAAATAAAACAAAAATGTGTCAAAACCACGTCAGTTTTCATAATGATTTGAATATTTTTATATGAAGTGTTTCCACACTTTGTGTATTTCTATGTTTTTAAAACATAAACAGTAAAAAAAAATTGCAACTCTGACAGGACTCGAACCTGCATACGAGACAATCTCTGGGATTCCGTCCCAACTGTTTTGCTAATATGATATGCATGGTTTTTTTAATGATTCAAAAAAGAGTTAACTTGCAACAAAACAACACACCGAAAATAAAATGGTGAAAAATAACGAGGTTATAAACATTTCTTATTAAAATACCTTTCATTTTGTCACTTGATAAGTAGCCAGTTAAACTAAATAACTAGTCAAAAACCTATATATGTCAGTTTACACAAAAAAACATGCCCTAAAACCTAATCTAGCGTATCAAAATAGGAAACTAAGTGATTTTTAGTGATCGTAAAGCGTTTTACGAGCATAGTTGAGATTCCTCCCAGCTGGAAGGAGTTTAAGTTGCTCACCGCTGTACTTTACGACCCTTGTTATATTGAGATAAATAGGCCCTGTTTCTATTAACTACGTCTATAACTCTATAATCCGTTGTCAAGAGGCCATTTGGGTTACCGAGAGTACACCTGAGTGTAAAATGTAGTCAAGTTGCTGCTAGACTTACTGTATTCGTTTCCGTATTCATACATTCTTTATCTATGTTTTGAATCGCTTCAAATTCCTACGCGTTCTCGGTAGATTTATCCTATAAAATCGGTAGATTTGTACTTTTGCCAACAAAAAAACGGTATATCTAAAAAAACTACACCAAACTCAATCTCATCCTTAACTTGATGACGGGGTGGAGAGCTATCTCGAACGAAAATATGCTAAATCTGTCGATTTGCCCTCTAAAATCGGTACATTTGTACTTTTTGACTGGACTTGACTGTGACTTACTAAGTGTGACTTTGACAGTGACTATTAACTCAAAAACTTGATATATTTCAATAGGTACTTGACACTAGCAAACGCACAAAGTGTGACGCCATAATCCTGTTAGGAAGAAAAAAGAAGAAGAAAAAATGTTTGGACTTAATGAATTTCTCACTGCAGCTCCAGAATATCAGCTAGCCCGTTGTTTTCTTTGTTTAAATAAATAATTGATCCTAAAACGTGACGCGGGGTGCGAAAGACGGATAAAGGAGATGAGTGTTTTTTGCCCCTAAACTTAAGCTGCATAAGGAAACGTATATAAAGCCAATAAACCGCTTTCCCTTTTAAACATGGTAACTTGTGAGTTCGTGTTAAAAGTAATGGCAGACATTTGCCGGGAATTGAAAGTCAAACATGTCTTCTTAACAAGGCTAACGTTATAAGCTTCATTCACCTTCCAACAGTATTTAATGTACTACGGGTTTACTTATAAATTTTGCGATGACATAGACAACATCATCATTGACAGCTGCCAACTTAGTTCTACAGCCAAAGCATAGATGGCGCTGACGAGCCATGATTATATTTTTTCGCATTTGTATGAAAAAGCAAACAGTTACTTATTAAAGCATAGGAAATACCATGGGCAAGTACTTTTGATGTAAATTAAATAAGCTTTTTTTATTATTGACCCTTTGTCTTTAATCAATTCATTCAAAATCTGTAAAACCTCAGACTAGGTAGTGACACTATTCAGAATCATGTCTCGTCAACGCCATCTAACGGATTTTTATTCTGGCACTGCTACTTTTATGGGCAGGCGTGGTGCTTACCTCCAGGTGGACCTCTCGCTCTCGCAAATGTAAAATTTTAATCAATTTTGTAGGTATTTGTTAAGTAAGTTCGTATAGGCTGAGTGGCCAGCCCTATTGTCAAGAGTTTTTATGTGCCGTCCGAAGGCCTCTGACATGGTTGCTGTTATAGAAACTAGAACAAATAATCGGGACCAACAATTTAGCGTGTCACCCGACCCACGGCAGCGCTCAGAATTAAATGCCACTCACGGTCACCCATCCGAAGACTGACTAGACCATCCGTTGCTTAACATTGGTGATCGTTTAGAATCACCTAGACAATCTTGACAAGCATGTTAAAGAAAAATATTCGAGCAGTTACATAGCAAACGCAAAAAAAATAAGTAAAAAAAAATAATGCGTTTTTTTTTTAAGTTTAATAACTGAAGTGTATTTATATTGTGTTTTATTGGAGTACCCAAGTTAGGAGTTGGCACGTTCGCCCGACGGTTTAATAGGATTATTACAGAGGTTACAGTTTCCGAGTTGCGACCTTGACAGTTATTGTGGGACTGGGAGTTACTCGGAGGAACTAGCTCTCTCTCTCATAATCAAGGGGAGTTAAGAGAAAAAGCTGATAGAGTTTAACTTCCGTTAATTTAGTTGTCCGCCATAGGTACTTGCATACACCTACTTACCCAAAACCATGGTAGTAAAAATAAGCCCCAATATTTAAACAAAAAAATCTGTGAGGAGTTAAAAAATATTAAATACGCCGAATCCCAGATTGTTATTTAAACGCTACACAACACTATCAGCTAGACGACGTCCACTGCCGGACAAAGGCCTCCCACTTAATAGGGAGGGGTTGCCATAATCCCTACGCTTGGCAGGCGGCTTGGGGATCGCAGTATGCTCACCACCGTTAACCGAGAGGACGCTGCTGCCCGTCCTCCGGCGGTTCTGGATGCAGTCTTCTTTTTTTTATTTTTTTTGGAGTGGTAGGACTCTACTGTAGAGTCCGCCTGGGTTTTACTACTAAATTACTAGGTATGAAAAGATTTAACATCTAATATCTCAGGATGGCGAGCAAGTGCAGTGCGGCGTAGGATGGTGTTCGCAAGTTCACAATTCTGGCACTGCTACTGTTAGTGGCAGGCGTGACGCTTATCACCAGGCGAAAGTCGTCATTAGATAGAAAAAAAATAATAATAATAATTTAAACCTGGCCACAATCAGCGTAAAACATGATTTTTAAAGCAATTAAGAAAATAAACGTTTTTTCTTCAAACATCACTAGCCAGTCATCGATCACGTATCTCGATATGATGGATTGTCAAAGTGACCCACAGATCATATAGCCTGTTGACGGCTCGTGAACATAATTTCTCCTACAAACACGACTCACCGTCGCGGGCAGGGGGCGAGGTAACGTTCTATGCTTGCGATTGGCCAATCACTGGGATGACGCAATCTGAGTTATGAAATACAATGAGATTCTGACGTACTCGCAGTAGCTAACAATTGTTTTTAAACTACTAATTTTCGTATGAGGGGGAGCCGGATGATCAGTCAACAGGGTTTTTTGTCTTGAAGTAATCCTACGACACGAAGGCACTGAATCAATAGAGATCGTTCCACTTCACCAGATAACTCGTTTGTTCGGCTTGAACTTTTACCGCATGACTGCCGTCTCTCGATCGCAATACGTACTAAAATAGATCATCGAAACGAACGAAATAAGATTACGGCCAGATAAAACCATGGTAGCCTATTAGTAAGCCGCTCAAATCGGAATCGTGAGGTCGTCAGGATCAAATCCCGAACCTTTAACAATGTTGTATCTATATCAGGAGTTTATGTACGGATTTTATACCACTCCCACTGGAATTTCAACCGGACAAATGGAAGTATTGTATAAGTTTGTTAGCGATTACTCCGCCAATTATAAATGTATTTTTGTATTTTTTTTCATTCGGTAGGTCATACTTCAAAGGTGGTCCCATACAAAATTTAATCGAAATCGGTTGAGTAGTTTGGTTTTTAAATCAAAATAACAGGGAAAAGATGCCATCCAGGTAATAAAAATTGAAGTTGGTTGTTTTTTAAAGTAAGTACTTGTCATTTCAAAAAAACAACTGACTTCGATTTCGATAGAGTTTTGTTATCAGTTTTCCTTCCTTCCTTACTTTCCTTTGTAACTAGTAATAAACAGCCTTACCTAAAATAATCTCGATTCTCTTAGTCACTGCTTATACTTCTCCGTCTTGTTCTTGCATGTTACACTTCACGTCAGAGAGAAGATGGCAGAGCATCTTAAGCAGTGACTAAAAGGTTGAAAAGATTTTTAAGTAAAACAAAAACCGAAAAAAAAATATACGTTTTTATTTTTTTATTTTTTTATCATGCCGTAAAGTGTAAACTAGTGTTTTTTGTAGTATAATAGAATACTCGTATTACAAAAACAAAAGCCTGTTGAGCAGAACACTCAATGTGTTCAAACAAGTCATCAAAGTAGACAAAATAGTGAAATGTTATCGCAGAATAAGACCTTTACGTAGAAAGGTCGTTTACGTAGGTGTTGTTTGCTATCCATTCGCGTACGTTCTTATGGAAAATAATACAAACTGGTTGACGTCACAAGTAGAAGCGCGGCGAAATTGTAATTTGATGTAAGCCTTATAAAGATTTGCAGTTTTAACTACGAGTAGGTAACTACCTAGTTTTCAACTGATTTTAAGAAAGGAGGTTCTCAATTCGACTGTATGTTTTTTTTTAAATGGATGTTACGCGATTGCTTCGCCAATTATGAACTGCAGGCCAATTCAGCTAACCAAAGCCTAACCGCTTCCTATGCCTTTCCGCTACTTTTCCTGTCTGACAGCGTGGTCCGGCCAAGCGTACCTAAAGTTTATCGAAACCATAGACAAACTGCTCATCGACATAGACATCGCACGTTTATAAAACTTTAGGTACGCTTGGCCGGACCAAGATCGTTAGTCCGCCGCTGTCAGACAGAGAGAAGCGGGAACGCATGGGAAGCGGTTCGGCTTTGGTTAGCTGAATTGGAGCCCTGATTGTGATGATTCTTTTTTGTTTGGTAGGTTATACTTCAGAGATGTGCTTCAACTTCGAATACCTGCAGGCCTAACATGCGCACCGCGAGAAAATTTTCTCGATTCTACAAAACAGGACAAGGCTACGAATCTGTATAAGTTTGTCTCGTTTTCGCACGACATAAAGACACGACAACATTTTCTCGCGGTGCGCATGTTAGCCCTGCTGGATGACATCTTCATATTTACTAGTAATTTTGATTTAAAAACCAAACTACTGAACCGATTTCGATAAAATGTATATGGGACCATCTCTGAAGTATTACCTACCAAACAAAAAAGAATCATCACAATCAGGGCTCCAATTCAGTCAAACAATCAACAATCAATCAATCAAATTTTATTTTTATTTTTTGCGCGATTAAGTCTCGGTGATAAACATAATTAAAAAAAGATTCATCTACATCAGTTCATAATTGGCGGAGTAATCGCATAACATATACAAAAAAAAACACAGTCGAAACTCCTTTATGAAGTCGGTTGAAAAAATTTGTACTTATACGTTTAACTGACTCGTCGGGTGCGGTACTTAAATACGTATAACCGACTTGTCGGGTGCGCTAGCTACTGATGCGAGAATAGAGCTAGTACAATCTAGGAGAAATCTATTCCTAGCCTTCAAAATGCTTTGTTAGACTTTAGTACACAGAAAATAAGGAAGTCGGCTGGGAATTCCATTACGTGAAGAAAACTATTGCCACTTCACCGCCCTTACGAATTGGAACAGTCAAACCTGATGGAAATTCAATTCGAGACTGAATCGAATCTACAGTTCTTTACACCGCAGGAAGCGGTATGGACCAGAACAGTGCAGTATAAAGCGGTTATATCCGAACAACAGGCTTCACGTGAGCTATGAAACTGGGACGCAGCAGACAAAAGAAAAACTCCTGTCATATCCATGCGCTGTACTTAATTTACAGTATCGGGATGAAGGCTTAAAAGGCTCGGGTCTCGTTGTCAGCCTTTTCTTGATGGCACATTTAATTTTTAATAAAACAAAATAGCTTGTTACGGTGCAAAGTATCTTAAAAAAAGTTACCAAAATTTGTTTTAATTTCTAGTGTTTTTCCGCTGTAATATCGTTTACTTCCGCAAAGTAACGCCTGAATCAATCACATATATTAAAAAAAGTTATTGATTTTTTGTTTGGGTTAACTTGCATAATAGGTTAGAGACTGGATTTTTTTTGTCTATTAAAATGTGGCCCATAAATATAGCTAATTAATGAAAAGAAAATAAAAATCAGATCAAAAATAAGCAACTTATAAGCATTTTAATATCACGCTATGTCTAGCGTCACTGTCGTGAGGCGAAACAGCAAATCGTGACGTCACTTCTCTGTACGCCATATAAATTATATTCTGATAAGTAAGGCGTGACGTAATTTTGACGGGATGGGGGTCCAAACCCGAAATGCCTTCGCCAACCCACAGTTTTATACATACCTACTTACGTATAGAGCTCGAATTTATCTAGAATACAATTTCGATCCAAACTATATTCCTAAAAATGTATACACAGCTTATTACTTGACAACATGCAGTAGATAGCACATAACATTACATTACATACACATACACACATGGTACATTGGCTTAAATTTGATGTATGTTAGCTCCCACTATCTGGTCCTGGCGGGAATACATCGAGTTATCAGTAACCCTGTATAGATATCACAGTCTAGCTGGGTCTAGCCCAAAAGCCTATTTCTAAATAAAAATCCATGTCGAAATTACAAAAGTATCGAAAAGTAGGTACCGCTGTGACACGTTAAGTGCAAAATTATGACTTAATGGTACATTATGATACAAGTGTGCTATGTTGGTCATTACACTAGAGGCGGTATTATGCGCGCGAGCCGCAGGCGAGCGCGATAAGGAAGCCGAGAGCGTAATGACTAATAGCTCAAGAGTTCCATACGACTGTTTTCGTCACACTTGCGAGGAAAAAACAATTTTTTTTTGATAATAATCAACCACACAGCGAAAACGTCAACAAACATTTGCGGAAAATGGCGCCCAAACCAGCAATGCGCGCGCAGGTTGACATTTACTTCAGCGGCATAAGAACTCTTTGTTGGTATTACAAAAAAAACTGTAAGTATTACCCAGCTATATTAAGAGTCCTTCGTATACATACGTCTAATTGCAGTCACGTACAAACTTGACTTTACCGGGTTATACCTATTATAGTACAAGTGCCGTAATGTAAAGTAAAAAGCACGCGTGTGTAATAGCTTGGATTATGAGCCTAAACCCGATGCAATAAGATCCACTTTACGAGCAAGTGTGATGAAAAATATATTACGTACGTACCCTACATAAGTATGATATATCTAAATTTATCTAATTGTGGTGATTCAGTTATGAACCGCAGTGGTTTATTAAAGCCCAAACCCATTTTGTGTGGCTAAGAGTTAATGGGAGTGCCAGACCCTGATTTGTGACCCGGACTTCGTTGAAAGCATTGTAATAGAGTTAAAGGAAAATGAAATGGCATGAAGAAATTGTTATATATTTGGTAGATGCGAAATAAAATATTTTTCAAGTAAAATAATAGTATAAAATCTGTCATTTTCTGTCATTTTTCACAGTTTTTTTTGTTTTTTCATTTTTACATTCAAATTTTATAAAAATACTTAATCTAAATAGATTCAAATAAAAACTTTTTTTAACTTATAAACGAATCAAATTAAATGCATTTTTACACAGCATTAGCTTCCCAATATAATTAATTGACTTTCAAAATGGATTCATCGCGTGATTGATTTAAAAACTTTTCTTTTGCTTTTGAAAAGTTTAATTCGTTACTTTGTTAATTTGGACCATTCAAAATAATAATGTTATTGTAGGTGCTCTACATTCGTGACTATACTTTCTTAATTATTTCCTCAACCATGTACAAGTAAGTGTGTAGTGTGTATGTCTGGTAAGTTTTTTCTAAGGTTTTTTTCTTTCCATTTGGCGTTTTAAACATGGCGTTTTTCAACCAATGATATCTGTTAATTCAATCTCAAGAGCTGCCATTGGTCGAAAATCCGCCAGATTTGTTTACCCTTTTGGATGAGTGAAATAAACTTGATTCACGGTTCGTTAAAAAAGAAAAAGCAAGAGCAAGTAATCCCGTATATAATATTTACAACAATATGTAGAACCAACTTAGAGTATACCTACAAAGCCTATTTATACGGAGGGCGTTCATTATAAAGTGAGAATGAGGTAGAAACTCTTTGGAACCGAAAAATGTTAATCACATCAACAGCCGGAAGACGTCCACTGCTGGACGAAGGCCTCTCCCTTAAAGGGAGGTGTTGCCATAATCCCCACGCTTGGCAGGCGGCTTGGAGATCGCAGAATGGTTACCACCGTTAACTGAGAGGATCCAGGTCCGGTCAGGTAAAAAAGTTAATACTGGCTGGTAATGCTGGAATATTGAAAAGATTAAAAAAAAGGAAATAATTTGAATATCTTTTGTTTTAAAAAAATGGAAGTCTTTTGTTTGCAGTCTGTCGCAGTGTGTTGTCGAAAATGGAAAAAAAATAATTGCGTGCGGTTATTAAGTATCTGTGCATGAAAAACGAACTAATCAAGACTGGCAGGATACTTTAGGAGCAAATGCACCACCTTATTCTACAGTTGCTCGTTAGTGTGCCGAATTTAAACGTGGAAGAACATCCACCAAAGATGATCCTCACCCGGGCCGCCCCATAACGGTAGTGACCGAAGAAATGGTAAAAAAGCCGAGAACACTGTTTTAGCAGATCGTCGTTTCACGGTACGTTTTATAGCCGATGAAACAAAGATTTCGACTGGTAGTGTGCATAGCATTTTACACGAATGCTTGGGGATGAAATAAGTATCCGCGCGCTGGGTCCCCAGAATGCTTACCGATGCACAAAAACAAACCAGGCTGAACATTTCTCGACCTTCATTGGAAATGTTACAACAAAATCCTGATCGTTTTTTGTCTCGATTCATAGCAATGGATGAAACATGCCTTCACCATTACGATCCTGAAACAAAATTATAATCTATGACTTGAAAAGACCATCATCTCCAACTCCTAAGAAATTTAAGGCGAGTCGTTCCACCGGATAGATCTGGTTATTTAGTTTATTAGCTCTGTTTTCTGGGTTAGTAAAGTGGTGGTCATGATAGAATATCTCGAATAAAAAAATACGCGAGAAACGGCGAGGCAAACTAGCAAAAATTGTTTTGTTCCATCAATATAATGCCCTGGCTCACAAGTCCGCCGTTGCTATGGCTACAATTCGTGGTGCTGGCTTCGAAATACTTGAGCATCCTCAATATTCACCCGACCTTACCCCTAGTGATTTATATCTATTTCCGAGGTTGAAGGAGCCTCTGAGAGGACAGAGGTTCGAAAATGATGAAGCAGTAGTCGCTGCAATACAGGAGTTTTAGTTGGTCAGGATGAACAGTTTTTTAAGATAGGAATTTTAAGTTTAGAAAAAAAGATATTCCAAGTGTGTTACGCTAAAAGGCGACTATATCGAAAAATAAAATAACATTTAATAAAAGTTACCGGCAACATACTCATTCTCACTTTTTATTGAACGCCCCTCGTATATTATGTATCTCTAACCGTCTTATGCATAAACGTTTTCGAACCTATTTGTTTTTTTTTCTATTTGATTTTTATTTCCTATTTGTGGTAACTTATAACTAGCCTTTAAGTTAAATATAATTGTGTTATTTAAGTGCTAGCTGTTAGTTATCCTAAAAGAATACAATAAAATAAAAGTGTTTTGTCAATTTCTTTAGAATTACGAATTGAGTTTGAAAAGAAGACTAAACTTTTTTAAAACTAAAATAGGTTTTACTGTTTTATGCATAAGACGGTAGAACAACAAAGTATTCATAAATGTAATGCTTTCCAATTCGTTTTATTCAGTCTGACACTTTAAAAGCATATTTCAATTCTGTCTGCAATAACTGCTGTCATAAGAAAATTGTGATTTGACAAAGAAAGACAAAACAAATAACAAAAAAAATAAAACAAAAAGTTAGGGTTCCTGGATACGTATCAGTCACGAAACATCAGACCTCTGGAGTACAGGGGGCCTCTTGTTGAAAATGAAATTGATGATTTATAATTTACCTATCTATCTTGTGCTAAAGTTATATGGGAGAAAAAAGAACAAAAGATTATTTGAGGTTACAATGCGTTTACTATTTTGATAAGTCCTAATACAATATTAATATTAAAACGCTGATGGCGATAGTCCAATGGATGACGGCAACGAGAAAAATTGGGAAAATAAAATAAATGAAAGGAGGTTATCTGATGGATCCTTTGCTGATGGTGTCTTCTGCAGGATCATCCGATTCTCGAACGCTTCATGGAGCTCCTCCAGTGAAATGACATTGCCTTGTCTTCAAAGCTTCAAATGAGAATTTCGCTCGAGTTCCTTAGTTTGGTGACCGCATGGCGCGTCACAAAATAATTCTTGAAAGTTGGAGTTTTACGTCATCTCAGACGGAAATATGGACCTGGTGTCCCCTGCGGGATCGGCGTTGGCTCCCTCAGGTCATTCTCTTCTCAAAAAGATGTAAAAAAATCCAAAAGGTGATTCACCCCGTAACACGCGCAACGGCGGCTCCGACGTGAATGTCTATTTTTCAAAATGGTCTCCTCGATCTAGCTTCTCTTTCTCGCTTATGGAAGAATTCTTCGAGTGCGAGCGAGTCAGCGTATATGACGTCATGTCGTAATACGGCTTCCAACAGATAACCAAATATTTTGTATAAAGCTATCCGATAGATTCTAAATTTGAAACTAATTTTATTACTAGTTTACAATTCCAAAATAAATGCTTAAAAAATCCTAATTTGTTATTTAAATACAATTTTGATAATTAATTTCACACCAACATTTTATGTTGGTTCCTGATATATTTTATGGAGCAAAGCACAAGCCATCCTGTGCGCCAATTTGCAAAATGGGAGCTAATAAAATAAAGTAATAATATAATTTAAAGATTATATGACAATATCCCCCTTTTGAAACAAAAGACAGTTTACTGTCTGAACAGACGGGGTAGGCATGAAAAGAAACTTTTTGTTATAGGTTGGAATCCTGAAATATAGTGAGGTTGATACTTCAGCAAGCTTCTTACATTCCATCTAGCAAAATAAACTGTTATTCCACTTTCATAAAATAAATCACTCACATTCTTTCATACATAGGTACCTATAAGGAATTCAAATAATATTCACACTGCCTAGTTCTTACAAAATCACCACTCACACCTTTAAACTTACATCGAACTTCATAAATCTCCTTGCATCTCATAGTTAAATTGAACTATTCTAACATACTTGCTTCACTTTTCATAATCCTCATGACTCCATACATAACATGATGGTATAGGATATACCTATAGAAATAACACATTGTGTAATAAAACAAAAGTAGTATATAGCAAGTAGCTTAAAAGGTAACTGTTAATATAAATATCCATTCACTCTTATGTAGGTGCGGACAAAACTTATCTGAAAAACAATGATATCTAAATGGTTTTAAACGGTAAGTAAATATGTGTTAGTATGTTTGTAATTCTTATAATAATCTATACCCTACAGTTTGGGTTTTCTAGTAATGACCTAATTCTATGAGAATAAAGTCTCACTATTGTCTAATAGTATGAAGTGAAAACTTCTAATGTTTAAAGTAAATATCTATCGTTGTAAACATTAGATAAACTAAGTATAAGCTTTAATTAAGTACAGGTAAATCTTAATTATTTAAACCTAAATTAAATCTACGCAGTGAATCCGTGCACTAGATGCTGCTAACTATAATTAAAGACTAATTGTTAATCTTAGAAGGTTCACAGACAACCTTTGGTATCTACAAGACAAAAAGGTAAGTTTGGTATGTATGTATGTATGTAGATCTACTAAATATTGCTAGCATGTCCGAGTGTTTTAACTCAGCCATAAGAAAACATTTTAAGTCATACTAGGTATAAACTTGTCGTTAGTCAAATCCGGTATGTATGTTAGCATGTAACAAAAAGACTAGAACTAAATCGTTCCCAAATAATTAGCTAATAAGCTATAGTTAATGGTAGGTTGCCTTTAAATAGGATCCTCCAGAAAATTGCCCAATATGTAGGCTAAGAACTAATAAGCACACGAAAATATGCATTATTGAACGTTTGGTTTATTGTTGGTTATGTAAAAATAATTACTCATACTTAACCTTAAAAATATTGCATCACAGACTTGGTTTTAACAAAAATTACCAAGTCTCAAAACACAAAAAAAATGGTATTAACCTTAAAAAATTGCTTCACAGACTTGGTTTTAACAAAAATTACCAAGTCTCAAAACACAAAAAAAATGGTATTAAATATACTGCTTTTGCTTTATATAGCAATGGATACTTGTCCAAAACAAAACAATAGCTTTGAATACTGTTATTAAGTTAATTCAAAGTAAGTATTTAAGTCTTTCCCTGAATGTAGGTCAACACTTTGTTAATACTTGAAACTTGTCTTTGAGACAGAAAAAGAATCGTCTTTTCTATACAAATTGGAAATCAAAATAAGTAAATTCTTGTATAAATAACGCTTAAGTAGTTCAATGTCTGAATAGAAGTCATACTTAGTCTGAGTATAGACCATATAGTATGTCATTTTACCTACATGAACTTGTTGGTTTACAAGGAAAATTGCAATGTTTAAATTCTAAACTTGTTTGTAAAGAAATAATTATTGATTTTATGATTTTATCAGTATTTGTTATGGATTTACAGTATCCTAAAGTATCCGTAGAAATAATAATGTGGGTAAAAACGCAAACTTAAAACTTATGTGTTTCTTTTTTACTTTTGAGAATTTTGGTTGTGAACATACGGTTTTCATTTTAATTTGAATAATACTGAACCGATAGCCAAAATTGTGTATCTATAGGTAGCTAGATATGCGTAGGTACGATAAATCAAAAATAATTGTCTGTAACTACAATTTTGAAAAAGTTATAAGCGCCGCCATATGTGTGTTTACATACTGCATTGCTTTGAATAAATAAATATTGTTTTTGTTTATATTTCAAAAACTATTGATCTGAATTTTGCAATAAAAGTATACATTGACTTCTGTTAGCGTCTACTATGGGTAGTAAACAAAATATTTTATTAAAAAGTTTGAGAAGAGAGTGGGTAACGAATGGCGAACTGATCTGTAAAATTTCAGAGCAGTGCCTTCTAACAACTCTGAAAAACCTCTCAACAGTACACTTTCACACACATCTCTTGCTAACTTAATTTCGTTCACTCGATTCAAAAATTCAACAACACACGTATCACCACTATACTTCAGTCCCCAGGACTTCAAATTGGAGTTGTAACTGTTATTAATTGCATATGTTACCTGGGTGACTGGTACATGACTGTTTTGTGTCGAGTGCCTTTGTTTCATAAATGGAATATACTTGTCACCGTCTGTGGCTGGATCTATAACACTAGTGCTAGGATTTGTGTGGATATTTTTGCATAATGGCGACTGGATTGTTCCTTGAGCCATCCTCACATCGGTATTGACATAATTCATTTCTTCTGAATCTGAAACAGGTATATCTATTAAGCTCTGTGAATTTTGGAGTTCTGGTTGAGGTGAATCTGACGTTTGCTCCGCTGTTAACTTACGGTCAACAGACGGTGTACTATACATCTTTACAAGAAAAATTGTTACACAAATTCAATAACACAATTGTGAAAATACCTACTTCTACAGTAGATTAAATTGTAATCTTTTGTTTATAAATTCCAACATACACCTTTGCACAAGATAAAATTGGTTTGTTTTTAAGTTAAATTCTAAGTAAATAATTGTTCGGGCGCCATTTGTCATAAGAAAATTAAATTTTTGGAGAAGAGAAATAAATTTTTTGCAAAGTTACAATATGTTGGAATAATATTTAAATAAGCTGATTGCTATTGTTTCGATGGAAGATAATGACGAGAAAACTTGGTAAAATAAAATAAATCAAAGGAGGTTATCTGATGGATCCTTTGCTGATGGTGTCTTCTGCAGGATCATCCGATTCTCGAACGCTTCATGGAGCTCCTCCAGTGAAATGACATTGCCTTGTCTTCAAAGCTTCAAATGAGAATTTCGCTCGAGTTCCTTAGTTTGGTGACCGCATGGCGCGTCACAAAATAATTCTTGAAAGTTGGAGTTTTACGTCATCTCAGACGGAAATATGGACCTGGTGTCCCCTGCGGGATCGGCGTTGGCTCCCTCAGGTCATTCTCTTCTCAAAAAGATGTAAAAAAATCCAAAAGGTGATTCACCCCGTAACACGCGCAACGGCGGCTCCGACGTGAATGTCTATTTTTCAAAATGGTCTCCTCGATCTAGCTTCTCTTTCTCGCTTATGGAAGAATTCTTCGAGTGCGAGCGAGTCAGCGTATATGACGTCATGTCGTAATACGGCTTCCAACAGATAACCAAATATTTTGTATAAAGCTATCCGATAGATTCTAAATTTGAAACTAATTTTATTACTAGTTTACAATTCCAAAATAAATGCTTAAAAAATCCTAATTTGTTATTTAAATACAATTTTGATAATTAATTTCACACCAACATTTTATGTTGGTTCCTGATATATTTTATGGAGCAAAGCACAAGCCATCCTGTGCGCCAATTTGCAAAATGGGAGCTAATAAAATAAAGTAATAATATAATTTAAAGATTATATGACACTGCATTGTGAAAGGGTTGGACAATTTATTGCGTTCAATGCTTTTACCCGGTCGTAGCTCAGTTCAATATTAAAACAAACCTTTGTATACACATTTTTAACTCTCTGGGGAAAAGTTTAGTAAATACTAGCTCGGCTCGACGATTGTTAGAATTAAAAAAGGAAGAATCTATAAGCAAATATACTATAGTCACCGCGTTACCAACTGAGTCGTACGGCCATAAATCATTTCACTATGTCTATCTCGCTCGCACTTGTGGGCATGCTCGCACGCTCGCACTTTGTCTATCTCGCTCGCACTCGGACTATCCCATATTGACGTTTATGGCCGCACGACTCAATTGGTAACGCGGTGACTATAGCGTAAATTTTTCCTGTACTTAGTTTTAGTTATTACCTACGCTTAATCAGCTAACCGAGAACCCGGTGACCCGGTTTGAACCGGGTACTATATTTTACAGTTTAGTTTATGTTTTGTATTTTTTTACGTTATAAAACGTTTTTACGTTTCTAATTATTTATATTCAAACATACCCATGTATGAATATAAACAATTAGTTTTACACATTCGTTTTCAGGAATTCTAAATAAATTATAATTTGCACAAAGCTCATTGCATATTTTTATTAGAGACGGTTTATAAGTACTTTTCTTTTTATCTTATCGACATTATCTTGCCTTACTTTTATATATTTTTCTCAGAGACAGTTATAAGTACTTAGCTTTTTATCTTAACGACATTATTTCGCCTTACCTTTATATAGATACTCCGGAGGAGTTTGATTGTATTTTTATAGCAAGTTTCTAAGTATTTATCGGCCATGTAAGTCTTTTTCAAGCTCTGCTATGAAATATTTGCTATCCTTTATTTTAAATGTTTTAATTTTTTACAGTGTTTCTTGGGTTATTCACCAAGAGAACGCGAGGGGCTGGACACGCGTATGTCCAGCTGGTGAAAATCAAAATTAGGATCAGTAGTTATGCGAGATAAGCCACGCTAGAATTTTCATGATGTCCAGATAGTGATAACATGTTTAAATAACATGTCTGCTATCGTCAACAGGACATTATTCTGCTTTTTTAGAAAAAAAAAAGTATTTTCATGTTAAAAAACGCTAGAAGTTTTCGTTAGAATCTAGCTAATCGCTACAATCAACCTCATGGATGAACCTGCTTCATTTTTTACCGACTTCAAAAAAAGAGGATCTCAATTCGACTGTATGTTTTTTTCTTGAGTAATGTAATTTATCTGAAATATATACACTATCTATACTTATAGATTGTGATTTTGTTAGAGGTAATCTTCGGACAAAACTACTACTTTCACTTTTACTTCTACTTGTAGGTTGCCTGGAAGAGATTGCTTTTAGCAATAAGGCCGCCACTTGTTCCAATATTTAAGTTTATTAATTTATTTTTGTGTAATTCTTGGGGAGAACAATAAAGAGTGTAATGAAGTGCAGTTTTAAAAATAAAAGATTTAAAAGAATTTGCCTATACTGATAATTTCCTATATGGAAGTGGTAACCTTACGGATCCCTAATATTGAAAGTCAAAAGAAGAATATTTTATTAGAGAAATCTAGCCACCATGAAGACTTCCGCAGTAGAGATTGCTTGAAGCTTCCAGAAGCCGACACGTTCACTGGAGAGCTTCTGTACCAGATGCGGACACAACCATGGGACACCAGATTTACTTGTAATTCTCGCAACCAGAAGTAGGCACGACATAGGACACCAGGGTTGCTCGGAATTTTAGCTCCCCGAAGCAGGAATACGGGTCTTGGGGCAGAGTTCCCAAGAACTGGAGCTGGCAACCGTCTAGGGAATCTGAAATAATTTGTGGTGAGAAAAGAAAAGGAACAATGAAGGGCCTAAGGTTTGCCTAGTAAGAGATCAAATCGAACCAACTCGTCCAAAATTAAGACTGGGTTAAATTTAATCACGATAACCCCTAGGGCATAAGTATCATTGATCTCAGTATTAGTTGTAGAATCAGAATCCAAAAACAGAATCCCACACCAGGGATGGAAGTCTCCCTTATATACGGATTTTGAAAGTATTCTAGAGCCATTTCTAAAATTCTCTGCAGCCTGAAATTTTGTTCACAGAGCGGAGAGGTCCTATTAATAATATAAAAGACCTTACCCAAAAATACTCCATGTAGTCGAGATTTCCAGGCAAACCTCTACTCACGAAACTACATGGAGACTACAGACGGTCAAATTTGACAACTGTCAAGATTGACAGCGCTTTGTTTACCTAATTTTAAACCAATATTCAAGTAAAACCAATAAGTTATTTCACAATCTAACTACACCAGAAGAATCACAAAAATTCGCTCTCCGATCGATGTAAGTTTCATGCAGATCGAAGAGGTACCAGGAAAATTTATTATTTCCAAAATTAATCCGAAAGCGTCGATCCCGGCACTAGAAGAGCATGAAAGATTCAGCATACGGATCCAAAGAACGCCCGTATGCCGACAAACCAGGAAAACATTGGTTCCTAGCAGGAGAAATCGTGTGAACACGAAAGAAGGAAAATTATAACAGCTTGCCCTAAACATACAAGGTAAAAGAAGGCATCTAACTTTCCACAAGGGCCTATTCTAAGACGAACAACATGCCTCAAAAACGAGATGTGAGAAACATTATCCAAATAAAGAAAAGTAATACATAAAAGTGTGTTATTCAAGCATGTTCAGCTATTAGGAAGCTAAACACAGGAATTACCTATAAAATAGTAAGTCAATAGGTACCCGTAAGGAAGCATATCCTTACAAGAGTTAATCAATCAATCAATCAACTACTGATCTGGTTGCTATAAACATTGAACCAGTAGAAAGCTGCACTATATCCTTGAGTGGATTTTTATTTAAAGAAGAGGTCATTAAAAGAAGTCATTTTTAGAAATGTTAATTTCAAGAAGTGGTATTTTTCAATAATTATGTCTGGGCATAAACCGGCGAAACGTTTGTGTCGTAGATAACAATTAAATTTGATCAGGTGGAACATAAAGATATATTTTTTACACGACTGCCTAAAAAAGGAGTGTAATGTTTTCAGGGTCCTTGTATATTATATGAGTTTCTTTATTCTTTACTACTCTATATTCCATCATAACTTCTAAATGCCTAAACAGATTTAGATGTAATGGGGTATCGTTACCTTACTTCATCCCGTGTAACACTGACTGTGATTTTTTGGCAGGGCAGTTGTGTTATTTTCTACCGACTTCAAAAAAGGAGGAGGTTCTATATTCGACGGTAAGTTTTTTTATATGTATTTTCACCGAATTCTCCATAAATTTTTGACCGATTTTCTTTTTTTTTGCCCTTCAAATCGAAACACAGTAATGCTTGCACACTACTGTTTGGCGGTTGAATAACTGGCAAAGGTGTGGTACTTCCCCAGGCGGACTCTGCAGTAGAGTCCTATCACTACAAAAACTACATCTATTCCGGTTCTTTGCCCGCAAAGCATCGCTATTGCTCGAGAAATTGTATACTCCAAAAACACGAACAAAATAGTAGTCATTTCCGTTGGCAAAACACTTTGAAATCTAATATCCCGATGGTGCTTCGAAGGAAAACTAAGGGAAACCCAAGAATAAACAAGAAAGTTAAATAGGGATGTATTTCCCATAAAGCACCGGTGCGTTGAAAAGATTTATTACTCTCAATTGCGCAAGTTTTTGATACACCATTCCCGATACTTTGAAAGAATAAACTTCAATATTAGGAGAAAGATTTTGGCGCAACTTATGTATCTAGAGAAAGTTATTTCTTGTTTATGATAAGGCAAAGTTTTGTTCAAAGTTTTGATTTGAGCTTTGTTTTCTAGTTGAGCAAGAGAAAGTGTTTTCAAGAAAAGGTAAATAATGTTAAAATAATAAAATCATAATAGCACTCTTACGAAAACGAATGTGTTTGAAGAGACGATTTACACCTACTCCAGGCGATTTAAAGCAATGTTGACTCGATTTTAAGTGTCTCGATAGTTGGTACGTTAAACGGTCTTATAACGAAGAGCCTAGACCTAAGAGGTTCTTGGCAGATGGCTGGTTCAATGGTTTTAAGCAAAAGAAGCGTTTCTTGACACGGCACGAATACTCAGAAGGTTCCTCGCTCTGCAGCACTAACTACCGACAACTTGGATCTTGCTACACTGCGGCATTCTAGGCTTGTGTTTAGGTTTTATAATTTTATATCCATGCTGTTGAAACCTAGAGTAAATAATGAAAATAAAAGCGCGAAGTACTATAGATTTAGAATATAATGTATCGGCCAACCAACAAACCAAACATTGAGTATTTTTTGTAAATAAGTTATGTCTAAAAAGAGATACGTAAACAAATATTATGTTCGTATCGAAATAACTAGAGACAGCGCTTTTTACAAAGGTTTTACCGGTATATGAGGTATATATATTTTCGCATTTCTGTGTAGTGCTCATAATACATTTTACGGGAGACCATAAAAATACGAGGGTGGGTTCATAAGTTTTCTCATAGCCAACACCGACTCCTTTTTGCGTAATGGAAAATATCAGTTAGAAACAAAATACTTTAGCTGAATACATTTTTAGTGTGACCGTAAATAAGTATCTATTTCATAGTTTTTATTTCATTTCGTTACTTTTTGTATGCCAGTAGGCTATTACTAAGTTTAAAATGTTACTACATATTAATAATATCCATACACGTAAAATTATGTAAAACTACGTCATTATTATCATTTTATCATAATTATTATCATAAATGTAATCATTATTGGCCTTAACTCTAATTACTGTATTTTCTATCATGTATTGTTATAACGCTGTCGATTACAATAAATAAAATAATTAACCAGTATTTTTGTTTTATTTATACGGGAATTAAACGTGATTAATTAAATCGGATACTCTGACTATAGTTTCGATCACATCCGGTGATCTTTTACAAGGAGTGAAAACAAAGCCCTGCGCGCGCGCGGCCGTGTCCTGCTTTGTACTGAAACTACAGTGCGTCAGTTAGTTCCGAACTCACGTTTAATTATATAGTATCCGATATAATTAAACGTGAGTATTCCCTTATTTTTAGTTAGCTAAAACTTAGAAAATATCATACTCTTTAAATTTCAAATACAAAGCCGTTTAACTCAAGTTGGGTACATTCGTTTACGTTCCATAATGAGTTTTCGCAACTCGCTGTTAAAACTCTTAGAAATAACAGATGCTGTTGTAACATGATTTACTTTGTAAAGGTTTCTAATTTACTAATTTAGCCGTGTTTATCGAATTATTTCTCGGAAACAATAACCCGAGCGCCGTTAAGCTCGAGATGTTATTTCAGTGTTGAATGAGCTCGGGCAATCATTTTATCTTCAAGTTACTTTTGTCTGGAAGCAGCCGGATTTACACTGTCCAACTTAGAAAAGATGGAAAAGTGCACAATTGAAAGTTACAAAGAATTGAACTACAAAAAACTTATTTATCTGTATCTGTCTATTTGTAGAGTAGTAGACGCCCTGGGAAACTTGAAAATATTTAAATACTTTTCACCGGCAGTACGCACAAGTTGCGGTGCCAAAAACTAAGAAAAAAAAACATAATCGGTCTCAAGATGGTAGAGAGCGTAAGCGGATTTTCAAACCTCCTTGATGGAACCCAACGAAATAGGGCTGTCAACGCTTAGTCGATAGGGCCAGCCACAAAGCTTACATGACAGAAGGAGCCGTAAGAAATATCTTATATCCTCTGAGTAACAACGGAAGCCTCGCTTCCTTGTTTCTGTGACACCGCATTAACATTCAAAGCCACTGGATCGCGCACCATCACTCATGTTTCAAGACTTTAAGGGAATCATTTATCACGCCTAGGCTGACATCTTGCATCATCTTGTATGACAGCATAGAAAATTGATTAGTTCAATCAAGTTTTTCGATAGACCTTACTTGATACGTTTTTTATGAAAATAGTACAAAATATTGTTTTACGTACCAGGCCCCTAGCACGCGCCGGGGACTAATTGGTCTTTCCCCGCGCGGGACAGTGATAAAGCTAGAATATGGATACGTCTGTCTCGTTTTCGCGGGCGAAAGAGTGGATAGACGTTTATCAAGGCTCGCGTGCTAGGCGGGCTGCGAGGCTAAAGTGCCTACTTTAGCCCCGCTACGCGGTGTGAAATAAACCTCTTCCTTCCCGCAGCGGCACGTAAAATCGTATACACACCACGGGAGCAAGTTAAGAAGCCTCAGATCTCATGTTTGTCACCTTCGGCTTCTCTATGAGACAATACCTTTAAATGAGGTCTGAGATATTCAGCTATCTGGTTTCCATAATAATAAGCTTTGCTTAGTATGGGGCTAGATGGCGCTATGTGTAAAATGTCCCCCAATATATTTATTTATTCTTTACTTTTGCTCCCTAGGTGAGTAATCTACTATTGTCGACTTTGTATTAGCAGTTTTTCCGATCCTAACAGCAGACAGAAATAGGCGGAGAAATAGCGGCAATCTAAAGAAACTGAATAGTTTAAACGACCTCACGCTACGATTTTGTCAAACAATTCACTTTAAATCATATTTTTTGAATCGCAATAAGGCTAAGGACTCACGGAGCGGTTTTTACCCGAGCCCGCTGCGGTGGCGGAATGGAGTTTTATATTCAAAACTCACGAGACCGGAGTTTTGTGCGGTTACGCAGCTGTCGCGGTTGCGATTATCGCTCGCTATCTTGGCGGTTGATTATCGCAAGACGGGCGGTTAATCGATCAGTTGAGATCAACCGATCGCAGAGCGCGCGGGTGCAACCCGCCGCGGCTGCAAGACCGCCACCCGCGCCCGCCGGTACAAGATGACCACCGGTGCAGCGGGACCCACAAATAATCGCACACGCCGCGGGCGTAAAACGCGTCGTGAAATGTGTTTTTTTTTTACATATATATCTGTATTCTACAAAGGCTGCGGTCTCGCAACCGCGGTGGGCGCGGGTGAAAACAGCTTCGTGAGTCCTTCCCTCAGAGATACGGACGGACGGACTTACGGGTCTTGCTGTGAGAACTGAAAAGATACGTGTAACTTTGGTGTTATCAATCTACCGTGCTTTATGTTTCCGAGGAATTTAAGCGTTGTTGCCTAGGAAATAGAATTCAAATAGCGGCAACAGCGTGGCCGTGATTAAATTCGTGTCAAATAAACGCGCCCTTACCCCTTTACGGGCGCGTTCCACGGGCGCGCGTTCCACGGCTATCCTTATCTTTCTATGCAAAGTTCACACGATTTTTCTGTGTGTATTTCATTAGTCTTCTTTCAGTTACCTTAAGTTATTCTTGAACATGTCCATCGTCTATCGATCCGCACCGCCAGTATTAAGGCGAGTACAGCCCTTCGTTAGTCACATACAAAGGAAAGGCAAAGAAAGGGCAGCGCCCAGTAAACAGTACCTTTGTTTGTGTAGAGGTAATTCCTTGTGACTATAACTTTGTGTTTGCTATGCTATGGTAATACGCTGCTAGCATATTGACGGCTGCATAGATAGAGAGCTAACTCCTCCATAGCAGCTACTTATCGGCATATCGACGGTGATGGTAAGCAACGGTGCGGTCTAGGATGTAGCACGCTTACTTAAGTAGTGGTTTATTGGGCAGTGAGCGGAGCGAACGGAGTGGGACAGAATACTTAAAAGGAACCATTTTTTTATGCAATCGAGTTACTAGACGAGCGAGACGTTCACCTGGTGGTAAGCGTCACGCCTGCCCCTCAGAAGCAGTGCCAGAATTGTGAGCTCGCAAATTGAATCCTGCGCCGCACTGTACTGCGCTCGTCACCCTGAGATATTAGATGTTAAATCTCTTCATACCCAGTAATTTCTCTGGCAACATTTCCCTTCAAACCGAAACACAGTAATGCTTGCACACTACTGCTTGATTACTCTAGATTTGTAGACACCCATATTCTACGTTAAGGGAAACACAGACTCCGGCTCCGGGTAGAGCTCCACAATCTCGTTGTACGAATAAAATATGTGGAGTCAAAACGCTTTATGCGGCGGTAAAATAATATGTCGTAAACCACCAAAGAAACCGTACCGTCTTTACCACAAGGGCACAAATGGCCCGTGCCTAGGGCCCCCATAGTCAGGGGGCCCCAAAGGACCGACAATTTCTTTCACATTTGTTCGCAATACATATTTGTCGGGCACTGTAACAGGGTGCTCACCCGGGTCGAAAATAAAACTAACTTTTGTCTTAAAATTTATGTCAAAACTACCTATGTAGATTTTATTTAACCAAATTAAGTCACAATCAAGTCAAACTTTACCTTTTTTTCTTTTAGAAGTAAGAAAATTTCCTTAACATTTGACTTGGTTTTGACTTATGTAGCTGTAGAAAAATGATAATATAATTCGCTTTCTTTAGTTTCCAAAAGGGCAATTCTTGTGTGCCCAGGGGCCCCAGCATAATTTTTAACGTAAAGACAAACAGTCTTACTTAAAAAACTTCTCAACCGTTAGTCACTGCTTAAGATGCTCTGCCATCTTCTCTCCGACGTGAAGTGTAACATGCAAGAACAAGACAGATAAGTTTAAGCAGTGACTAAGAGAATCGAGATTGTTTTAGGTAAGGCTGTAAATCCGTAAACTGTACAATCTAAATCTAATATGCTAGTCCCTTACGACATTTGATGTGCTTTGTGAAACTATGATCAATATTCAGTAAGCAATCTGAGCTAGTTTAGTTCGCTGGAATGCAGATAATACGAGGTATTTGGAATGTGAAACGCTGCGTTAGATAAAGCTGTTTATACAACTTGGAATTCGCTCTACGAGGCACCTTATGATCTTAAACTATTCATAACATGTATAAATTATATAAGGCTTATACAGCCTTATATAATTACGTAATATAATTTATGTATAAGTACTTATCACAGAAAAGCAAAAGCCCTACTTCTTAGATAATTATGACCTCTGTATGACATCAAGTCATGGCAAAGGATTCAGTCAGTCAGTCTTACTTACGGTACTTATAGTATCCTGGATCGGATTAGAATTGGAATTTAAACAATTTTTACTCTAACCAATGTATTCGGACATAAATGGGAGCATCCTGTATTGAGAACGAATCGCGCGCTCACTGCAATGGCTGGAGTAGGCTGTCATAGGTGGATTAGAAAGAACCTGTTATAGTGTACCCTGCCTACTGTACATAGCTGTTTTGTGTGTTCGCGCGCATTCGTAGGTAGGTATGATTTTATTATTATTTCGTAAGTTGTTTACATGTTTAAATGCCTTTTATACGATTGTCGAGAATTTATTGTCTAGACAAACCTGAAGTAGGTTTTTAGACAATAGAAAAAAATATTGTTTGATAGATTTTTAAGATTCGATATATAAAAAAATAAAAATAAAATAATTAAGAAACGTGGCAAGAGAATCATAGGCAACACGGATCCCTTGTTCAGGCTAGGCTACAATGTCTTGAACATCGATGAAAAGTAGCTGGACTGGCCTGTCGGTATTTTATAGGATGCATTTAGGAGAGTGTGCTTCGGATTTGCAAAGATCTTATTCCCCTTTGCCCATTCTTCTACAGGAAGGCCGGTACTACGAAAAAGCGACACGGTTTCATAGTTGATACATGTATACCAAAAATCCGTATGAACCGGTTTGATTCCACTTTCTTTGTGCGTAGGTACTGCTAAACCGTGGAATGCGCTGCCCGTGGGTGTTTCCAGATAGTTAAAAGGTTATGGGGGAATAGGGTGAGCGCTTCTCCATACAAACATATTCCCCTATTTTCTTCATGGATAATGCCTCTAGAACATTTTTTTTTACAAAATCTAGGTCTACTGTAGACGTGTTTCTCTGTTTACCTTTTTTTTCGTCGATTACAAGTCGAGCGGTCATCCGATTAGGCTTACCACTACTTTTTACAACAATACAATACAATAAATATATTTGTACACTTAGTACATCATAAGTAGTTTGTAGTGGTAGGACTCTATTGCAGAGTCCGCGGGGAAGTAACACACCTTAGTCAAGCGCCAAGCAGCAGTGTGCAAGCATTACTGTGTTTCGGTTTGAAGGGCAATGTTGCCAGAGAAATTACTGGGCATGAAGATTTGACATCTAACATCAAAGGGTGACGAGCGCAGTGCAGCGTGACGCAAGATTTTGTTCGCGAGCTCACAATTCTAGCACTGCTACTGTTACGGGTAAAGCAGGCGTGACGCTTACCAACAGGCGATCGTATCCATTCCCGAAAAAAAAGTATAAAACATTTTCATCTCCATGGAGATGATGAGGATTCTATTCTAGCTGCAATCTGACTTTTTAAACTTCATTAGGACTGCAATAATTTCAATTTATGTTGGCTTAAAATAATTTGTAAGAAACATAACAGCTTCTGCTGAGAAAATTACAAAAGTTCCCAGACTAGGTTGCGTAAACAGAAAGCCCGTTAATTACTGAGAAGCCAGATCCTTCATAGTTATGATAACAAAACTAACTAGAACAAACTTAGAACAAGTTTTGCTTTGCTTGGAAAACCAAAACAAGTCGAAAAGGGTTAAGAAGAACTTGTTTGTTATTTAAGAAGCAGTTTACTTTATGCTATGTATACCCGGTGATCATCACCAGTCAAGGCCGTAGCCAGGAATTCATTTCGGGGGGGGGGGGGGGGGGGGGGGGGGGATCGAGCTTTGCACCAGAGACAATAAGTAACAACTTTAAGACGACGACGATCTATACGTAAGTATAGGTATGTATAAAACGGTGGGTTGGCGAAGGCATTTCGGAGGGTTTGGACCCCCCCCCCCCGCCTGCCTACAGCCTTGCTACCAGTAGATATAGGTGGAATAAAAAACCGCTCTTTCCCACTAGCGATACGTTGGTAGGGACTAGTGGAATAGCCCGGTTTTACTCACTAATTAATGTTCTGAATTTTACACAACTTTATTCTATATCAGTAATTTTGAGATATATTGGTGTCTATTCTGTTGCACCGCTCACTAAACTAAACTAATCTGACTGGATTAAAACTATACGCCTCTCATTTAATTTCAATATGTTAGAAAAGGATGTCAACAGGTTTCGTCCTGTCAAATTAAGTTTAGTTTAGTGAGCGGTGCAACAGAATCGACACCATTATCAGTTTTCAGATTTTTGTATTTTTTTCCTTGTATCTTGCCGTACACCACCAAAATGTGGAATGAGCCTGAAATGTGGATAAAACCAGGGGGGTGTCACTCCGCAGTTTAGGTATGTTCGGCCGGCGCTCCGTCCGGGAGGATAATGCAAGGCTGAAGTCAGTGGCCGCCCGCACGCTATATATTATATATCTAGGTGAATATAGCGAGCGGTATCCAGCGCTGTGCGAGTTGAATTGCTACTTTATTGCCTCGTAGATAGAGTCCTGATTTATTTCAATTCCTTTGCGGAGTGAACTTTCTGTACGTAGTACTATTTTTTATTCTGTGATAATACTTCGCGTTCCTCGATTAAAGACATGTGACATTTTGGCCTAGTTCCTACAAGGAAGTATGGGAAGTTTGTATCACTAGGCCACCTGCCTATGGTACATGTCCTTGGCCTTTAGATTCTTTAAAATGCGTGTTGTCTTAAAAGATCGGCAAAGTTCGTGAAGTCTGAATTCTGATTAGGCAACTCATTTTTTTATTGCCATCTCACTCATCAGCCAGAAGACGTCCACTGCTGGACGAAGGCCTGCCCCTTAATAGGGAGGGGTTGCCATCTATGTTGTAAAAAACCTATGACTGAAACAGTATAATATTAGTGTGAGTGCTATGGATATACATTTCCATGTGTACATGGTCACATACACATGTTTTAATTTGCAAAACATAATAAGTCTTTTTTTAAAAGACCTCTGCTGAACTTAGGCCTGCACTCGAAGGGCGATTAGGCCATATCCACCACGCTGGCCCAGTTGTGGGTTGGTGGAAGCACATACGCCATTGAGTTCCGTCTCCAGACGTAGGTAAGTAGTTTCCGCAGATGTTTTCCTTCACCGAAAAGCCAGAGGTATGAAAATCTGTACATAAACTCTTAAGAGCTCGTTGGTACGAGCCTGGGTTTGAACCTACGACCTCACGATTACAATTCAAGCGGTCTCCCGATTAGGCTACCACGGCTTCATTAGGCTATCACGGCTTCATTAGGCTACCACGGCTTCATTAGGCTACCACGGGGTCAATAGGCTACCACGGGGTCATTAGGCTACCACGGTTTCATTAGGTTATCACAGCGTCATTAGGCTACCACTGGGTCATTAGGCTACCACGGGGTCATTAGGCTACCACAGATTCATTAGGGTACCACGGCTTTAATAGGCTACCACGGGGTCATAAGGCTACCACGGCTTCATCAGGCTGCCACGACTTCGTTTATTATACATGAGTAATCGCATAAACAAAACAAAAGCGATATAATTGTCGTTAACACCTGATTTATCTGAGAGCCGAGTCTAATCAAAGCTTAATCTCAACTTTAAATAATACAATTCAAATGTTTCTGTCATTAGGTTTTACTACAATCCTACCCCTATTTCAGTTCTGAACTTTTGAACTGGCAACTTTGAATAGATTGCTCGAATTTGCATTTCAAACATAATTTAATTTTTCATTTGTTTTGCAACTATAAACTCGTTTATATAAAATGAAGTTATTTGAAATGAAGCTGTACAGTTAAATTAATATTTTTGTTATTAATTAGTTATTATTAATTGTATTGATTATGTTGTTAATTATTATTATCACAAACTAGTTTAATAGTGTTTGGTAAATTTAAATCTATCTATTTTTGGCATACCTATGCCATAGCAAAGTAATTATTAAAAAATATAAAGCATGGAAAAACAATATGAGTAAAATAGGATGTAATTTTTTTTCTTGAAAACTTCCCATAAGTGAAAGAAATGCTAGAAAAAAAATTGTTTAAACAAAAATATAAATCTTTACCCAAACAATCCAATCGCGAAACTAAAAGTTAGGCGCTTCATAATTAAATCCAAGAAAAGTTTCGAACTTGGAATTAGTGACGGAGTTAAAACTTCGAATTTTAAAATTTGATTAGAGTATCGAGACCGGTCGGATAGGACTGATCAGTGATCCGGTGAATTAGCAATGTAGGCTGCTAATCCACTTTAGAAGGGGTTGGGAGAGGAGGGGGGTACGGAAGGGGGGAGGGGGGTTATGGCTCCGGTGTCGATAACGGATGGCCATCGGGTTAATTTAATTGTTTTTGTATTGCGCTCTTTGTCAACAGCTGGTGCTGGTGATTTGTGGAAATTAATCTACGAACGTGTATCATTTTCATTCCGACAATTGATTATGCATTTATTTTATTACTTTAAACGTTAGATACGCCGCAAGTTGGACGATATTTAACGAATGTTACATTAGATGTAGTAGTGATTTGTTGGATTGGTATACGAGTAGTTTGGTATATTTGATATAGTCGCCAAAATCAGATTAGCACAGGGCCGAGGCAGATGCCATAGATACCTATAGGCCTATAATCAGCAGTGGGATGCAGAAGGATGATGATGATAATCAGGACAAAATAGTATGTATCGAATAAATACATGTCTGTCATGTATGTCTAAGATTACGTTTCAAATACGCTAAAATAAAGTTTGAAATACCTACCGTATCAAATAGAGTTTGAGTGACGTCATTTATGACCTTCCGTCTCTACTTTTCTATCGAGAACTTATAGAACACTAGAAAATAAGTGTCCGGAATTATGGGATGGGTTGACCAAGAAACGGGTAGTTAGTGGTCGACTGAGCCCGCAAACTTAGTTGCCCTTTGAGGGGTTAACAGTAGTCAACTGAGCCCGCGGGCATTGTGGGCTGAGATGACCAATAAAAAATAAAGAGATCTACTGATCCCGCGGGCTAAACGGGCTGCGGGCTTAGTTGAACAAAACTATGGCTGCTTAAATGTCTCAGAAAACACGTTAATAGCAAAAACACATGTCAACCGTGTGAAGTACAGAAAAAGACTATAATACTTACATAAATATCTAGCTTAACCTCTAGCAGGAAAGGTCCAAGTGTTTGAATTAAAAAAGAAGTTTAATTTAAACTCTCACGGTCCCAGCAATTACGCAGAGCTAATTCGGTCCCTTTTCCCATTTTATATTTTTGGTGGAACAATATTTTCCCCACACTCTGGTTAGACGTGAAAATGCCAAGTTATAACAAATTTAAATTTGAGGTAATTCTTTTTAAGTACGTGCTACTTTTATTTGTGTCCTTATTAACAAAAGTTCGATAAACTATTCTATAAAATGCTTTTACTACGTCACGAGTAATTTTACAGGTCAAACCGACTAATAGACATGTTTTTTATATCACAAATAGATCTACATTTTGCCAAAAACTCGCCTGGTGGTAAGCTACGGTATGGCCGAGGGTGTAACATTTCGATCTGGTAAAAATCTGTACACTCTAGTATTGAAGAGGTCCTGATTGTAGTTATGTTATATATCAATAAAAAGCCGTCAAGTACGAGTACTTGCAACTCAGATAAGGAGGGTTCCGTACCACCACAAGTACATAGGAAATCCGCGACAGTATCTAACGAACATATTCTATGAAAACGACCGGCTGTACGCAGGACGTGCCATCTCAAGAATGAATGAAACAGTGCGATAAAAAAAGTGGCGCGGGCTAATACTAATAATGCTAATACTAATACTAATTTCTCGGTGGAGTCATCTAGTTCAGTTTTTGGGAATTAAAGAACGGATGCCAACCAAACGGAATAATCATTCAAGTGTTGGCTTGAAAAATGACGATATAAGTATCTACAAATTATCAATTTTCTGATTTTTTCCATAACAACTGTTATGAGACCTTGCTTCTTGCCAAATTTCGTGATTCTAGGTCAACGAGAAGTACCCTATGAATTTTGATTTACATGCGAGTCTAAAAAACTCTAAAAACACTAGAAAAATGGCTGTAATTATTGATTACGTTGACATACAAGCAATAATGTTTTTATAGCTCTAAGGGACCAAGGACTTACGCATTAGCAAGGATTATAATTTCGACTTGATACTCGTCCTCCTCTCGTTTTAGAGAAACAGGGCCTTGACAGACGGACAACGGAGTGATCCCATAAGGGTTCCTTTTTCCTTTTGAGGTACGGAACCCTAAAAATGAATTATTGGAAAAATAATTAAGAGTAGTATACTCTATCATCCTCAGCCAGAACATGAAGGATGAAAGCCCTGCATTATATAGGGGGCGGGCGAATGCTCACGGTCATCAACAGAGAGGGCGTAGCTGCCCGTTCTCCGGTGGTTCTGGATGAATTTAAAGGACATACCCAGGTCAGGATGTAGTATACACTATAAATTATGCAATATGTATGTGCCGTGGGCGAGAGTACTTGTGACAGGTGACGAGACGTAACTAGCACACAGGTGGGACGCAGGTACGGTGTCGTAAGTACCACTGGCTTCTCGCCGTGGAGAAGGATCTGGCCGAGCTCCAATGTACCTAAGTCGCAGGCTCGAGATCGTTAAACACTGTCGTGTGTGCGTCTTTTATTGTAGGACGTTAAAATCCATTTTGGGGACATCGGACTAACGTCGTAAGTATTATAAAAATATCTAACCAAAAACTCTACCATAGTTACAAAGATCTGATTAGAAAGATATCTATTTGTAAGAAAGAAACTATTTTGTAACAACAGTGCGTTAAGATTTTGCAGCTTCTTCTAAAATTATAAATACGTTCAATGTATACTTACACACATAAAAAGCTACGTCTAATTACGCTTTTTCACGTACCTACTGTGTTTGTTCGAGTCCACACGTTTTCCCTGTACGTTATCTTAATGACGCATCGATTTTGTTTACCAAAACAGCTATAGGGAGAGCGATGCTTCAAGCGATCCGAGTTATTAGGGTCACGGCCTGGGAAACTCTATAATTGTGTTTATTTTTTGCTTCCCAATAAAGCACGTTTAGGCAGTTTGACCGTAATGCGTGAGGGCAGATGGGAATAGTTTTCTACGTGGAGGCAGATGCTATAACCGTTATAGGAGGATTAAATTGTGGAAAGTACATCTTATAGATCGTTTCTCGGGCCAGATGAAAAAAATGCTAATTACTTTCCTAACTCAATTTTGTGGTGATTCCTACTCAAAAATATGTTATGAAAGGAAATATATTTGGGAAATTAAGAGCGACAGGAAACAATGGAGAGTCGGTTTGTGTACATAATAAGTCTAGTTGCAGCTTACATTTGAACTTGAATCTGTATATCTTCAAGACATTTTTTCTAGAAGTCAAAGCAAAAGTTGATTAACATAATAGTGATGATTATCACAAAAATATTTTATAGCAAGCCGTGTCCTATAGAAAACTACTCTACTTGAAATCGCGAGATCAATTTAATCCCGGGCCCATAGTAATGAGTTCTTCGGAGTTGATGTAAGGATTCCACTTTTCCACCTTCCACCACTTTTCGGCGAAGGAAAACATCATAGTGAGGAAACCTGCATTTGTCCGGAGAAGAAATTAAATGGCGTATATCCACATGTATGGACCTGGGTATATCCCTAAACTGCAACCAGAATCACTGGAGGACGGGCAGCAGCGTCCTCTTGGTTAACCAGGGTTGGCCACATAGTAAAAGTTGTTCATAATGATGAGTACAATGATATCCTAGAAGGATAACGGTGTTCAAACTAACACCCCGTATATAGATACTCATAGAAAAACGAAAAGAAAGAACTAAATGATTATTATTGTCTCACCAAAGCTCGGATTACCTAATAGCTAAACTCCAAAACTTATGTATGTGTACTTCATGTCAAGGGCTACGAATATCACGTCCATCTATCAACGTCAAATAACACCTATCAGTCCTGATAAACCATTATTAACGCGTAATGAGCTAATTCGTATGTAAAATTAGCTCGATACGTAACCACTCTGATAGCCTAGTTCTCGGGCAATTGATGTTAGGTTATACCTTTGTTCCTGATTTCTATGACTATACTTGACTTCTGTAAGCAATTGTGCACGTGTTTCTAAGGTAGCGGTCCCACAGTCGATGCAAGTAACAATTTTTTTTTTAAACTATTTCAGACAATGACTATTTAGTTATTTATTTAACTAAAACGGCACAATACACCAATTACATTAGTCAATTCAAAATATTAATAATAATAATTACAATACGAAGTCAATATAATCATACCAAATAAAATGCTTCAAGTCAATAAATCAATAAATACTGTCATCATTATTAAATTTACAAACATAGGTTATTGAAAATAACCATTAGTAAAACAATTAATAAAATAACAAATAACAAAACATGCGCATAATGCATGTTATAAAATAATCACACTATGTATTATGTATGTCTATGATTACAGAATTCTGATTCCAGTCAAAAGTGTACAAGTGTGTGTGCGTGCGTGTGTGTGGTGTAAAGTATGTGTGTCAGTAAGTTAAAATGTGTTCAATATTTATAAAGTATTTTGGTGTAGTTACGAGTATGTCTGTAAAATAACCAATGAAAGCGAGTTCTAGAGTGATCGCCCATCAGAAAACGTAGAGGTAGGACGCCCTGAGACTAGATGGGGTAACGTTTTTTTAATACAATGACGAGACGAGCAAGACGTTCACCTGGTGGTAAGCGTCACGCCTGCCACTAACAGTAGCAGTGCTAGAATTGTGAACTTGCGAACACAATCCAGCGCCGCACTGCACTGCGCTCATCACCCTGAGATATTAGATATTAAATTAATAGTAAGTAGTAATTTCTTAATAATACAATTTCTCAGTAATTTATCTGACGATGTACATAAGAAGCTGAAAAGGTGACTAGACGCAAAAAACAGTTCTATGATTATTGTCGAGTCGGTAAATTGTATAATAATCTTGTAATATCTTATAATAAGTTAATAATCATAACCAACAATCAAGTATACATTGAAATAGTGTTTTAGAAAATAAATAGAAAATAATTGTTTTTTGGAAAATCCGAAGATTGAAGACATGCCTGTGTCCATCAGTGGATAATTTTAGACATACTATGTGGTTGATTTTGAAGGTTTTAGTTGACAGAACTAAACTAACTAAAGTATTGCTATCCTCAGCTAACATGTCTGGTAAAAAAGTGACAGCGCTATTTTAATTAGTTTAGATCTATAAACTAAAGCCTTCCAAATTGACCACAATGATGATGATAATAAAATACTTTATTCTCATTACAGGTAATATTATGTTATTCAATAAGTAATTATGTCAGAATATTCCAGTGATATACGTAGGGCGTTCATTATAAAGTGAGAATGAGGTAGAAACTCTTTGGAACCGAAAAAAGTAAATACTGGCTGGTAAAGCTGGAATAATGATAAGTTTAAAAAAAGGAAATAACTTGAATATCTTTTGTTTCAAAAAAATGGAAGTCTTTTGTTTGCAGTCTGTCGTAGCGTGTTGTCGAAAATGAAAAAAACTGAATTGCGTGCGGTTATTAAGTATCTGTGCATGAAAAATTTCACTACAGAACCAACTAATCAAGACTTGTAGGATACTTTAGGAGCAAATACAACACCTTATTCTACAGTTGCTCGTTGGTATGCCGAATTCAAACGTGGTAGAACATCCACCAAAAACGATCCTCGCCCGGGCCGCCCCATAACGGTAGTGACCGAAGATATGGTAAAAAAAGTCGAGAACATTGTTTTAGCAGATCGTCGTGTCACGGTACGTTTTATAGCCGATGAAACAAAGATTTCGACTGGTAGTGTGCATAGCATTTTACACGAATGCTTGGGGATGAAAAAAGTATCCGAGCGGTGGGTCCCCAGAATGCTTACCGATGCACAAAAACAAACCAGGCTGAACATTTCTCGAGCTTCATTGGAAATGTTACAACAAGATCCTAATAGTTTTTTGTCTCGATTCATAACAATAAATGAAACATGGTTTCACCATTACGATCCTGAAAAATAATAATAATAATTAATAATAATTTTGTAATCAGTTATTCAATAAATAATTCTGATTCTGATTCTGATTCTGAAACAAAATTACAATCTATGACTTGGAAAAGACCATCATCTCCAACTCCTAAGAAATTTAAGGTGAGTCGATCCGCCGCCGGATAGATCATGGGCTCTCTTTTCTGGGATAGTAAAGAGGTGGTCATGATAGAATATCACGACCATGGAGCTACTGTAACGGGCGCTTTGTAAGCAGAACAAATAAAAATATTGCGTAACGAAATACGCGAGAAACGGCGAGGCAAACTAGCAAAAATTGTTTTGTTCCATCAAGATAATGCCCCGGCTCATAAGTCCGCCGTTGCTATAGCTACAATTCGTGATGCTGGCTTCGAAATACTTGAGCATCCTCCATATTCACCCGACCTTGCCCTTAGGACACACCTATAAAAAAAAAAAAAAACCACCACCACCAATTATTTTTTTTCGGTGTTTTAAATTCATTTCATTTCATTTTAGTGATTTCTATCTGTTTCCGAAGTTGAAGAAGTCTCTGAGAGGACAGAGGTTCAAAAATGATGAAGCAGTAGTCGCTGCAGTACAGGAGTTTTTAGGTGCTCAGGATGAAGAGTTTTTTAAGATAAGAATTTTAAAGTTATATTATTATTAACGGGATATTTACCGTGATTATGTTGTGAAGTGTCTACTCGTGAACATGGTGCATGCAACTGCGCCGAAATATCGGGAGCTCATTTCACAACATAATCACGGTAAATATCCCGTTAATAATAATATAACTTTAGTAAACAACCGTGATAGTTTAAAACAGTGTTTTAAGAATTTTAAGTTTAGAAAAAAGATATTCCATGTGTATTACGGTAAAAGGCGACTATATCGAAAAATAAAATAACATTAAATAAAAGTTACCGGCAACATACTCATTCTCACTTTTTATTGAACGCCCCGCTATAAGTAGTTAGTAAACGTGTTAAGTCAGGGCATGTCGCGAACGATATTATGATATACAGCAAAGAGAAACGGTAACAGGCAAAACGAGAGAACGAAGAGGCTGTTTGCTCACGAATAATTTGGTACCATTGTACGCAAACAAGACAGTTGTGTTTCGCGTCGGATTTCAGGATTATGTTCAGTAATAAATACTAGTAATAAGCTTCTGAAAGCTTAGTATTTATTACTTCTGTAATCACATAAATATGCATGTGTTTCAATTATTAAAAATAATAGGATAAATGGAGAGTTTAACTGAATCTGATGCTTACGTCGAAAAAATTAATTAAATCGGCTGGTAAAGTTCTGAAATATAAGCTTTCAAAGAATTTCGGAGGGAGTCATCTGTCTCTTTCTAGCAAAACAAGTGCTAATTATAGAATTTCTTTGAAATCGTTTACTATGACGTCATAAACGTAGTGTCCTCCCTGTCTAACATGAAACTAAAATGATTATAACTTCGTTATTTGTGCACATTTTTACTTTCGATGATTTTTTTTGTTGCTATTCAGTTTTTTTTGTGAGTCAATAAAAAGAATACACATGCATAGTCCCTATTACCTAGGTACGCCTTTTGGTGTAAATTATCTGCGACGTTTAATGTGCCAGAAAAGCAGAAACAAAAGAAAAACTCTCCCCCTCCCCCTTCTTTTGTATATCAGAGAAACGTAGTCGTTGCTACGTCATAACCAATTTTCAGCATTTAATCCGACATTAAATCCGGCAAACGTTTAATTATGTATTGCAGGTTAACAGGTTAAATGCAGTGTCTGAAGACAAAGGTATTGAACCAGTGTGTGTTGCCAGTGATGACATATGGAACTGAAACGTGGTTTTTAACTGCTGGCCTTTTGGGGAAACTCAGAGTCACACAACGGGCAATGAAGAGAGCTATGCTCGGAGTTACTTTGCGCGATAAAATCCGGAACGAGGATATTCGCCAAAGAACCAAAGTCACGACATAGCTCGCAGGGTTTGCAAGTTGAAGTGGCAATGGGCAGGCCACATCGCTCGAAGAACTGATAACCGATAGGGAAGAAAGGTTCTTGAGTGGCGACCGCGAACCGGAAGACGCAGCGTAGGAAGGCCTCCCACTAGGTGGACTGACGACATTGTAAAAGTCGCGGGCAACCGGTGGATGCAAATGGCAGGTTGTCGTACAGTGTGGCGGTCTAAGGGGGAGGCCTTCGCTCAGCAGTGGACGTCTCCGGGCTGATGATGAACAGGTTAAATGCTAGGAAGTTCAATGTATCATATTTAAGTAGCAGCGTAGCACCTACATTTTATAATGTCGTAAATAAATGTAGATGCTACACTGCTACGTAAATAATGTGATACCGTCTATATCCGGCAAACGTAGCAGCGTATTATTCGTAGCGTTTGATGTTATTGATGTAGCAGCGTAGCACCTATTTTTCCGACATTATAATATGTGGGTGCTACGCTACTACGTAGCTAATGTGATACATAGAACTTCCTAAAATTTAACCTGTTAACAATTGCCGGATAAAGAGTAAATTAGTCTAAAATATGGGAACCTTTAAATTTCAAGTTTTATTCAAATAACGAATTAATATGGAACTAACTCCACAGCCTCACTACAAGTTCACTACGCAGGCATGTTCCCTACCTATATTTCGTACCTTTTCGTAGTACAAGTGAGATATAGTATTCAAAGCGCGACTCTGAGCCGTAAACTACTGTATTGTTATGAATACTGATCAGAAGATCCTTAGCACAAAAAACTATCGAAAATTAAATCGAGTCTCTAGCATAGAAATGTTTAAAAAGTACGTAGTAAACTAAAGAAATATTAGTCGGGTTTCGAGCTGATCGAAAATAAGTAAGGTAGGTAAATTTAAGTAAATAGTTTTGAAGTTCGCTTTCTTTTCCTATTTGTATGGTTTTCAATAATCTATGGTTGTATGCAATAATCCATGGTTGTATACAGGTTTCGGTGAGTACAATAAAGAGTTAATCTATCTATAAATAAGGGAAAGTCATTTTCCCATTTAAAAGTACTTATTTTCCATTTACGTCAATTTTTTTTATCGGGTACGTGCTTCGTCGTAGTGTATATAGCCGCTATTGTCACAAAAAGTACAGAGCTCCATATGGACCCAGCAATATTAGAAAAGAGATTTCTATGCTAGATCCCTAGTCATCAAAAGTCAGATAACTTCCACTGTTGGACGAAGGCCTTCCCCTTAATTTGGATTGCTATAATCCCGTTCCTCCCCGTTGACCGGGAGGACGCACCTCCGGAGGTTCTGGATGCAATTTTTAGGACACACCCGGGTTCAGATCCCTAGAAGGGATTCGATATTATAATCTGTTACTTAATTAAAAATTAATTTTCCATTTTTGTTCGCTAAAGGCGCTTCTTATACATTTCTCATAGGTGGCACAATATTTGTGACTCGGAACGAAATTATATGGATTATGTGGAAAGGTTGGGAACAGGCATTCTTTCGTATTTTCAGCAGCGACAGAACAGAAACGATACGCAAAGAGGTTTGGAGCAAGAAATTAAAATTCTTGTTCCAAACTTTGTGAGGTTTTAGCATTTCAGTTAAAATTACCGACTAAAACTGAAACTTCGTCATAGAGTGAACCACATTATTACAATGGAAAGATTTTTTAAATCAGGGTATACGTCTAAATAATTTTCAAACAGTTTTTTTTTCAAATATGTATTTGTGTGTTTTTGTGTACTTATTTATTATTTGCGACTCTTTATAAAATACACGTTTCATTATTTTATTAACTTCGCTTTAAAAATTTCCTACTTGCTTATTATGTTAAATCCGTGATAATAAATATCTAAATTTAAATAAAACTCCTACCAAACTGGTAGTAAGGCCTTATAGGAAAATGTATAGCTAACTGTTACTATGAAAACAACAAACTTCGCCTTATACCTCTCTCTGATACACATAATGCAAGAGAAGGCCATAAAATAGCACCTAAGGTGCATAAACCAAATTACGGTTAAATCGATAACTGGTATCTGCCACGAGTCAACTGTTCACGCTTATCAACAAGCTATCTCACTAGAGACACGAAACAAATTCACAGAATTACCGCAAACCGCCAAAATCAGCCAATACCCGTCGCAAACTGCCGAATACGGCCCCAAACCGCTCCAGCCAATAACTATTTGGTCATGCATAACTCACCGATATTACCGCCGCACATTTCAAATGCCACTTAATGTTAAACCACTGTTAAAAAAACGTAATTGTTGTCTATATTACAATACTTTTCACTTAATCAAAAGCAGGCGAAAAACAAAAAATATATTTAAAAAAGTTTAAATTTACATCAAATATATTCGTAAAAAACCTCCGTGGTAAAGACAAGGCAATTTTTTTAAATATTTGGTAGTACAATTTTTGTAAAATGTTCTATTTTTAAATTAAGTTTAATGAATTGGGTACATACGCGCGCGGTCGTGTGTCGCGTGGTGTTGGCAAGCCGCCCCGAGTGTTCGGGAGGCGAGACGGAGCGCGAATGGGGATGATAGCGCCCGCAGCGGTCCTTATACCGGCAACACAACGCAAGGCGGTGGGCGGACATCTATAGAGCGGTTATCACCAAGCTTAATTTTTTTTGTTAATTATTTCATTCAGTTTTTCTAGTAGTTCGCAGCGAACTGAGGCCTCACGACCCCCATACTTTCCAAGCCTCATATGATCTGATCAATTTGACTCATATTTGAACTGGATAATTATTGTAATGTAGGAACTACTTGCTTACAAATTTTTATAACAAGTTATCGTCGAACAAATACACACAAACACAATGAATATACATACTTACAAACATAAATATACATACAAACGCCGACCGACCCTTAGACTCAGAGATTCTTGCTTCGCTTGGTCAACTACAGCCAGGAGGACGACCGTAGTTATGTAACTGTTGCAATAGTGTGCGTTTGCCTAGATTGTTGCGAAGTATTTGATACTTTCATTGAAACTTAGTTTAGCAAAGTAGCAGAAGCTATACAAACATTATATTTATGATACTCTTGGTTCATGTATAGTATTAATTATTTGGGTTAAATAATTTCATGGCTTCCGCTTACAAGAACATTACATTATAAATGCAGCAATAGTATTAGCTAGGTTTTCAGTTGTTTGGCTGTATTACATTTTATTAGTCTAATCATAGTTTTCAACACGGATAATCCATTAGATAAGAACTTCAAGTACTTACTCTAATATTCTAGGTATTCCAATGTTTGGGTTTTATCACCTCTCTGTGTATACCCACAGAATGCCATCCCTGTCACACAGTGGAGGGTTGTCAACAAAATGTTATTAGTCGTGTTCTCGCCACCAGCCGCAACTAGAAATTTTCACAGCGACTGTACACGAAGTGCAAAACTATTGACCTTACTAGAGCCCTAATGTGGGGTCTTGTTTACTCTTTTATGGATTATGAGACTTTCCTATTCATGTTGTTTGTTGTCGAGTTAGGGAAACCTTGTTGTTATTAATAACTTTCGAATACATAGGCCTCTTACGGTCCAAATGTGGCAGAACATGGGCACGAGTGCTTTGCAAAGTTTAGTTAGTTAAAATGGGTTGTTACTTCCATTGTTACTTCTTCATTAATATTGAGTTTTGGGATAGCATTTAATGGCAACCAGAATTAGTGTTGTCTGTACTTCATTTAAACCGATTTGGTAGAGCAAATTTAGTAAGTGACAACCAAATCCAGTAATCGTTCTGCTGACTGAAAGAGTCAGACTACAGAAAGTTCAAGTTTTTTTTTGTATATTAGAACTCAAAAATAAGATTAAATAATTATAAAATCATTGTTGTCTGTGCCTTCTTTAAATTTGAAACATATAATATCATTGGGTTTAGTGGACCAAATTAGGAAGTGACCACCAAATCCAGAAATCCTTTTGCTGACAGTAAGACGTCAGACGACAGAGAAGGTTGAAGTTATTCTTTATCTCTGAAAAAGGAATATAGCGCAAGATTCTAACCTCCTTGTTTTTTATACGAGTAATTCGAATATTCGTCTGCTGCCAGCAAAGACTATAAATCCTGTTGACTGCTCGTCCGATTTCCCCTCAGAAAATTAGTCAGTTAAAACCACAGCTAGCCACTGCGAGTACGTCAGAAACTCATTGTATTTCATAACTCAGATGTGTCATCCCAGTGATTGGCCAATCGCAAGCATAGAACTTTATAAAAATGGTGTAAAAAAAATGGTGTGTAAGTATGGCGTGCTATTCTATACACTTAACAAGATTGGCATTAATCGGCCCAACCGGGCGGTAAAACCGAATGTATGTAGATATAAGTCCGGAAAACAAGTCGAATCTGCCGAATCGAATGAAAAGGGAATCGAATGAAAGCCAAATGTATTAATTGCTTCGAGCCGGCTTTGTCGTTTAACAAATACTGCCAAACCGAATTTGTTAAGTAGTTATTATTGGCAATAAGTTTTTTTTTATTGGTGGTCATTTAAACATAAGTCGTTCAGTTTTGTTCGAGTAAAGGGCGTTTTAAATAAATTGATCGCGTCAATTCTTCTGTACAGTTTTTTTTTTGCATAAACTGCTGAAACAAGACACTGATCCCATTTGATAGCACTTAAACTATCAAATGTTTTAGCTAGATCCATCAACATAGAAAACAACACAAAATAAATTGGAAAACAAAGATCTTAATGAAAACGGTACAGTATTATGTTAAAGTAGTAGAAACTATTTTTGCACTTAAAATAAAAGCTTTTAAAATTATGCTCAACCAAATAATTTACTACCTAAGTCATCCAGCCACATAATACACTTGCATTTATTGTAATACTTGTATGCAGGTACTTGTATAATATAATATATATATATATATATATAAATACACTGCTATAGCATCAATCGCTGGGTCAGAATAAAGCCTATGAAAGTAAGTCATCGAGCACCTCTATGTATTTCGTAGAAGTGAATTTAAAAAAACAATTTAAAACTATTGATGGACCACCTCGAGAGACAAAAAAAAACTAAATCGGTCCACAATGAGGTTTCACATGCAAAACTTGTCGCAGATGGCGCCAGCGGCGGTCCAGATGTGATAAAATCAAGTTTTTTTGTTATTAATGGTTGCATATTACCTATCTGATCTTGATGAGGGCGTTGTCGATAATCTAGTCGAGAGTTTTGGCGGGAACACGGAAAAATCATGTCGTTGCATTCTATTATTTTCTTAAACTTGTGTTATTTCGCGAATTAATGGTTAAAAATGGTGGTGTTTTATTCATTGAGTGTTGAATTACATGCACGAGTGTGGGCAAGTGATATAATGTGGTGAAACATGTCTTTTCGTGTTGTTTTCAAAACTCCGTAGAAGCTCATAGTAAAATCGCCACAACTTTACTTGGGCATGACTTGGACTTGACTAATTTCGTGTGACTAACTGTGATTTCATTACATATTTGACTTGATTACAATGATATTATATGTGTATTTATCTCTATGTGATTATACTATAAAAAAATTAAAATTCATAAACTTGACACTGGCGGAATGCACAACGTGCGATGCCAATAACTAAGAAAAAAAATCTAGCCTAAGGAAAACTACTGGGTGCCTTGTTTTAAGAATCTATGCATGCAGTTGTTAATGGTCTGAAAATTTATTTGTAGTTTAGATAGTTGTTTACATTTTATGTTGGACAGAGCTGAATGAAGAAGGCATATTACACTGTTGACATGTTTTTAACAGACACAAATGTAAATTGACATTCGAATGCCTATCCGATTGTTTATGACCAAGACTTCTTTTATTGTATCCTCTTCCTATTAGATAGTTAAGTATTAGTATTAGATCAATAAGTCTGTAAACCCCTGCAGGGTAATTACCTGTATATTACCTAGTTTCACAGACAAATAAATCATTCATTCATTCATTCATTCAATGATTGCTGTACAAACCAGCATATGCAGATTCTGCCTGGTATCGGAGTCTCGTCATCAGCCATAAAACGTCCACTGCTGGACGAAGGCCTCCCCCTTAATAGAGGGGTCAACAGGGGGGGGGGGCCTAATCCAAACCATTAAATTGAGAAGAAAAACAACAAAATGTATGAGATTGACAGTTGACTATGGCCGCATCGACGACCTAGCGGAAAAAAACGCAGTGTGGATCCCTATTGACGGAGAAATTATTGAACATACATTATAAGACATACATTATAAGTACTAAAACGCAAATAAATTGGAACTTGAAAGCATTAGCCATCTGTAGCCTAGAAATAAACGCGTCAATACATACGCGTTAATATTACAAGCTACAAATTAAACTAAGGTCACATGTTTGTTAGGGGTCTTATTTATTTAGATAATTTGTTTGTTTAGGGCCATAATTGCAAAGCTACTGTAGCTTGCTCATAACTAACTTAGCTTATAAACTATATTAAGTGGGAAAAGTAATAGTTTTTAATTTAGGAAATGGTAAATTTAGCCTTACTCAAGCCGACTTCTAAAGAGGAAGAGGTTATTTGTAAGACTAAATGAGTAGTTTTGCTACTACTTGTATTTGTTACCAGTACGTAATATTTAAGTACCTATTCTTACTTAATATAATAGATGTCAAAGTTTTATTAGAGTTTTGGTTTTTTTTACACAATCACGCAAAATTTGCTAGGCCGATTTGTATGAAATTTGGAATAGAAGTAATTTATACCTTGGAATAACACTTATGCTACTTTTTATCCCAGGGATCGCAGGTGAAACCGCGGGGCACTTCTAGTGCGTAATAACATCCAAGACTTTTACATTATTTCTTTGCAATTAGGTATGTCCTATATCATGACATGTTACATTAGTCTTGTCAAATTTGGTTATGATCGATTCACCTGCTCAGTTGAAAACAAAGAATAGACATAAAACACACACTTGAGTTAGCACGTACAATAATAAGATTAGATTTATTTATTTATTTATTTTGGCGCACAAAACATAATATAATCAATACATTTAAAAGCAAAAATTTTGGGCTCTTTTTTTTTTTGTTTTTTAAAAAAAATATATTTATAAATATATTTTATTGTAAATAAGTATTTTTTAGTATATAGTTTAAATATTTATTTTAAGTTTTGTACATATGTATAGTATAAATATCATTAAATACGACGCTATGTGAAATAAAATAAAATACAAATGGCAGAATGTACAAAGTGTGATGCCAGTGGAAACTTTAAAACCAAAAATGAGAATAGGTGCAGAGCTAGACTATATTCCTAAGCATGTGTACACAACATGATCAAGACAAAAGCAGCATGTAAACAATGGTTAATATTAAGTAATCAAAAACGTTTAAAGTTACTAAAAATCAAAGAAAGTTACACAAAGTTGAGAATAATTCAGTGTTGTAGTTTTTGTTAAATTGCCAATACATCATGTTTAAATTTAGGTAAAAAAATATATATTGGTGTCGATTCTGTTGCACCGCTCACTAAACTAATCTGACAGGACTAAATTTATACGCGTCTCATTTCATTTCAATATGTTAGAAAAGGATGTCAGGAGGTTTCGTCCTGTCAAATTAAGTTTAGTTTAGTGAGCGGTGCAACAGAATCGACACCATTGTTTGATTTGTCTTTAATGATTTTTTATTGTTTTGATTGTTATCGATTAATATTGAATCTTTTGAATTAGTTTGTCAAATGATGTAAAATCACAAGTTAAAAAAAAAACATTCTCAAATTTTCTAACAACCTACTCAGGCTATTTAGTGAAATGTTAACGTATTGTATTGTAACTCACAAGGGTACAAAGCCTTGTGGCTATTGTGATAAGGGAAATTATTCCGGTTAAATGCATAAACAGCAACTTCCGGTCAAGGGATATCCATTAAAATGACAGGCTTATGGTTTCCACTAGCTTTTGTAAAATGTTGAGAGGAGACATTGTTGCTCAATCGCCCTTTATAGGAGCAGAATTATGAGATTTATAAGCTTACCGTCATATCCATCATATCAATCGCTAAAGCCTATTTCAAACCTATTTTAGTTAAAAAGTGTTTTGTCAAACTTCTTTCGAATTACGATTTGAATTTGAAAAAAGAAGACAAAACACTTTTTAATTAAAAAAGGTTTGAAATACTTTTTACCGTTTTTATTTATTTATTTAATTGTTCCACCAACAAAGCAACCACCAATACAAATTTATCAACTTAGATAAGCACACAATTCACATGATAAGTGCCGCTTCAATTATAGGTATAAACCTCATGCTAGATATACAACATCATAAAAAAGTTAAAAGAGATATCAATAAAGAGTTAATCAATCAATCAATCAACCAAACTTATTAGACAAATTAAAATAAAATATTAACCTTAAATTAATTAACAGTTTTATGCATAAGACGGTTAGTATTGTAACAGCTACCACAGAATACATAATAGTACAATTAAAGAAGATTCGCTCATTCAAAAATCATTTAAATAAGTACTCTTGCTACGACACAATAAAGTGCAATTCAGGACGTGCGAGCGCTAGCTATGATTGTCTATTGTCTCTTGTCTATTAACTATCTAGGTACAGTTATATTAACTTAGAAGTTGCCCTGTGTAGCGCGGAACTCTTTATCTCGTCTAACTGAATTCGTCCCACTAAATTGGCCCGTCTAGACGGACCCACCACGCACTTGTAGCTTCTTAACTAAATTGCGGAGTGCGCCAGGCATGCTGCTACGTTACGTAGATAAGCCTCAGCTAAAAAAGTTCATTGGATTCTAAAGTAGGTACAGGTATTAAACAAAGGTACCTCAGCCAGAGCGCTCACGCTCACTAAAAAGCGTCTTGCGGCGGCGTCGTGTGTCGGGTCGCCCTCTTCCCTCAAATATGGTTAAGGAGAGCGATGGCTGGCACATGCGTCAAGTCGTGAACGGGTGCTGCTTGCGGGAGCTCGGCTGCTCAGGTTATATACACGCAGACCTAGTAATAACTAGAGTATGTTTATATTTGTTTGTTCCTTTTGTACAGTCATTAGTTTCTTACGTTAAGCATATGTTTCTTTAAAGTTTTGTCAAAAGGCACGGGCCCAAGAGTACGTGGGGCAGAATAACAAAGATAAAAAAAAACCCATTTCACGACATAAGAAATCATGATAAATATTTTGTAGTGGTAGGACTGCAGAGTCCGCCTGGGGAAGTACCACACCTTTGCTAGTTATTCAACCGCCAAGCTGTAGTGTGCAAGCATTACTGTGTTCCGGTTTGAAGGGCAATGTTACCAGATAAATTACTGGGTGTGAAGAGATTTAACATCTGATATCTCAGGGTGACGAGCGCAGTGCAGTGCGGCGCAGGATTGTGTTCGCAAGTTCACAATTCTAGCACTGCTACTGTTGGTGGCAGGCGAACGTCTTGCTCCTCTTGTCACTTGATTGTATAAAAAAATAATATGCCGTTAATGAAACTATGATAGTTTAAACCAATGATTCGCTTTTTACTAAAACTTGGTCTTAGCTAGTGAATAGCATAGATTTTCCAAATTCTATTAAAAGTTCCATCACGAATCTGGTGGAACAAAGCTGAGATGTTCGAGCGTCAACTCACTATCTAAAAATATTGATCGCATTATAGCTAACACCTTGTTAGTATGTATGACGTGAGCACACACTTAGATTATCTAAGTTCTTACATCACACCTTCTCTTCTCATGCTGCATGCGTCAGTAGGTACTCAACTTTCTAATATTATGGAAAAGAAGTCATAATACACTTATTATTAGCTTCACTATGTAATAAAACTTTGGAAGCATATTTTAAACTACTACTGATAGTCGCGTCGCACAGATTTAGAATTTTGCTGATAAGTAAATGTAGATTCGATGCCAATACAATAGTCTGGTGCCATTGAACCGATCTTATGATGGAATCGAGTTTTGAGTTATAAGATTCCTCTCAAATTAAGATCGGTTCAGCCATTCAGTCGAGTGAAACAGAACAAATATAAAAGAAACAAACAGACACAGTTGATTTAGTAGCACTTACAATTACGATAGGGTTATAAAAAAAACGTTTGAAACGGTTCTCTTTACCTAAAACTGCTGGTTGACTTTTAAGTTCTTATTGTTGTTTAGGGTTCCATACTTTAAGGTACAGAATGTTGCGTGCCGCTATCTCGCTCACGCATTCCAGCATTTTTGAATGAGTAACATTACAAAGGCTTAGAAATAAATAAGATGTGAATGAGATGATAGAAAAAAATTACATTCATGTATACGACGCAGGCCGCATGGACCTGGGTATTTCCTAAAACTGCATCTAAAACCGCCGGAGGACGGGTAGCAGCGTTCTCATAGTTAACGGTGGTGAGCAATCTGCGGTCCCCAAGCCACCTGCTAAGCGTGGGGATTATGGCAACCCCTCCCTATTAAGGGGAGGCTTTCGTTCAGCAGTGGACGTCTTCCGGCTGTTGATGATGATACGACGCAGCCAAAATGTAAAATTAGCCGTAATACAAAATGACTAGCCAACTTACTAATCTGAGCCGTTTTGTATCACGGTGGATCAATGTTCAGACAGATTGTCATTGGGCTTCCTTCTACAATACGGCGGCCCACGTTTAGCCGTATTGTAATCAAGACTACACTACAAAATGCTAACCAAAATAATTTAGTATTAAATAAAAAATAAAATTTGTATGATAAAAAGGGGCACTCGGTAAGTAAGTACACGCAATCAAAAAGTTTTATGAAAATAAAAAAGTCACACTTAGGTTATCAGAGAGCCAAAGCGCCGCGAGTGTCGAAAATTTTTACTTTAGACTCGCAAAGCGGCGGATCACGACCCGTTCAAATACAATATGGCTAGCGGTGTTGTAGGACGCGAAGCATGCACACAATGCGACAGACTTTCCGTCAGCCGTAATACAATTCGGCTAAACGTTATTACGCCGCTTTATAAAATAGCTCTGTTCTTTTGGCTAGCCGTTATGTAATACGCCGTATTCTCCAATAGCTGCGACATATACACAAGTAATTAGTTATGCGGGGTGTCTTTAAATGGCTTTGTCCTTAAATGACTTAACTGAGAGCGCTGTGAAAATAAATGTAATTTTATAAATAAAATAGACTTCTACACATAAATGCGATTCAATGAAAAGGCAAAAAACAACATACCTTTCGGTTCAATCGACTCGTTAAATAAGCTACGGTTTATCATGAATGCGCTACGAGTGCTACGAGTGCTACGACGCCGCTACGAGGCTAATGCGATTTCAGGGCGACGAAGTAAAGAAGATAGCTTTGAGCGAGGTACAAACTCAATGTATAGTCATTTTTAAATGCTTTGGTATACTCATTGTAATGATGTCGTTGATGACAGAAACAAACCAACATCCTTAATCAGTAACGCTTATAAGATTTGAATCTATATTGTAGAAAAACGCATTGAGTTTATTTTAGATAAAAATGGGCTTGCGCGAGCACCTCATAACAAAGACTCTACGACTTAATTTTTTGACTTCTTGTGTAGACTTACATTTTATTTATGCGTGAAATATATCAAAACATAACTAAAGCAAAACATCTTTGGTATTATTATATTTCAAATACCTTAGAACTGGAGATAACACGACATAGAAACAGATAATCTCTACGTTTTATATGAAATCACAAGATCACAAAAATAATTCAAACGTATCTATTTTGGTACTCTTTGCAGATAAGAAATCAAAGAAAGATGTTTTTAATGAAGCCTTAAAGAATAAAGAACTTGTTTCGTTATGCTGTTTAGTTAATTCCTGTTTTTTTTAAGATGCTCATATTTTTTACGAAAATAAATAAAATTTCCATTGAACGTGTATATTTTTACAAACAAATATTAATGCTAACAGAATAATAAAATATTTATATTAAATCAAATATCATAAAATTCAATTAATAATTGGCGGAGTAATCGCGTAACATATATACAAAAAAATAAATTAACAGTCGAATTGAGAACCTCCTTTTTTGAAGTCGGTAGAAAACTTGTTACTTATATTATGTCATACCCTTGTGTGTTGGGTACAAACAGTAACCAAGTCAAACCCTTGACAAATCTCATGATCCTTACAATTTAGGTGCCATCTTCGGCTTAAAGCCTACCTCATCGTAAAATGGGCTTTATGCAACCGAGACACAGTATGAATCGAATAAATAAGAATGGAATTGGATTGTGTATCTTCGTTTAAGTTAACTAAACTGCAATAAATTGAATGATACGAGTATATTATATAAGGCAAGAACAGTATGGTTAGAAGTAGATATGGTGTATTAGGTTTTGCAGTATCTCTAATATAGCTTTAAGGATCACAGGATACCTAAATAGCTACTCGGTAGCAGTCAAATAACAGTAAACCTGTTATTTATAACGGTCGGTCCGATTATCGCCTAGTCGACAACAGTACGCCGCGTGAATCACAGCCTGCTACTGTTACTTCACAGCCTTATAGCTCAGTTGGTAGCATGTCTGCCTTCAGAGCTGTAGGGTGTGGGTTCGATCCCCACCCAAGACAATAATGTATGTGACTAACATAGATGTTTGTTCTGTGTCTGGGTGTAGTATATATTATAAGTATGTATTTACGCAAAAAAAGAGTGTATAAGTATTCTCTCAGCTATCTGGTTTCCATAATACAAGCATTGCCTAGTATGGAGCTAGGTGGCGCTGTCTGTAAAATATCCCGCAATATTTATTTATTTATAATTATTTGAATAATACAAAATAACCTATTACCTTAGATTCATCAAATGATATGTAACGTACCGACCCCATGTGGGATCCTGTCACTGTTAAATTAGTCACACTTGTAGCCAGAAGAAGCGAGACAGCGAATCATGTTATAAGGTTATTTCATTAGGAATACAATTAACAAGACAAATGAGTGTAGGATAATAGATCGATCTGGGGAATTCAAGACGATTGAGTTGTGGTATACTTAAAACAACCACAAAATAACAAAATATTAGGTCTTTACCTATGAAATTGCCGTTTTGTATGGAATAAGTGAAAGTACTTATTTTTTTAAACTTTTTTATTTCTGTTATTCAAAGTAATCACCCATGCAATCGACGCATCTTTGCCAACGAATTGGCAGTTTATTGATGCCCTTCTTGTAAAAATTAGCTGGACGGGGAGGCAACAAACTCTTCAAAGGGATTTTGTACTGCCTCTCGGAAATTGAATTTTTTACCCACTAAAAAGTTGTCTAAATTTTGGAAAAAGTAATAGTCGGTAGGTGCAAAGTCTGGTGAGTATGGCGGATGAGGGAGAGCTTCCAACCCCAGCTCTTGCAGCTTGGAGACTGTCTGTAGCAGCAGCGCGAGGCAGGTCTCGACGCGTACGCTGGCAATCGTTAAGTTCGTGGGGCACCCATCTATCAAGTTTTTTTACCTTGCCTATTTGTCGCAAATGGATCAAAATTGTTTTAATGCTAACATCAAAAGCTGCTGCTAGCTCAGCTGTAGATTGGGTTTCGTCAGCTTCCACAATCCCCTCTAATTCATCATTGTTGACCAAAGTCTCCGGACGACCACGAGCTTCAATTTTCAAGTCAAAATTTCCAGAACGGAACCGGGAAAACCAATAACGGGTTGTGCGTTCGTTTGTACAGTTCTCTCCGTAAACATTTTTGATGTTACGTGCCGCTTATGTCGCGTTGGTGCCACGACGGAACTCATATTCCATAATTACACGAATTTTTAAAGTAGCCATTATGACGAAAAATTTTCAAATGTAATGAAAATACAACGCTAATACAATAAACAAAAGACTGAATTTGTAAAAAGAAAGTCATGTTTTTAAGACAAAATTAATTTGATATCAGAATACAAAGCCATTCCAAACTTTTTTTCTATTTGAAATGACCAGTACTGAAGAACGGCAATTTCATAGGTAAAGACCTATTATATTTGTAAGGTTGCACGTTGTAAGCGTCAACATATCTACTAATTTGCTCTTATTATGCAATACCAGATTAAAGATTTTTCCAGTTTCTTCTTGTTTTGCGGGGTTGTTGCCTACGTCTACATCGAAAGTGTATTTTTTTATACAATCAAGTGACGAGGTTAGGCGTTGACGTTCGCCTGGTGGTAAGCGTCACGCCTGCCACTACAGTAGCAGTGCTAGAATTGTGAACTTGCGAACACAATCCTGCGCCGCACTGCACTGCGCTCGTCACCCTGCGATATTAGATGTTAAATCTCTTCATAAAGAGATTTAACATCTAATATCGCAGGGTGACGAGCGCAGTGCAGTATGCCCAGTGGGTATGCCCAGTAATTTCTCTGGTACAGGTCTCTGGTCTTTACTTTATCCCTTATAGTTGTAAGTTGTAACTAACATTCAGCTTCTGCCATTAATAGAATTTATTCTTGGGAATTGACGTCTCTCGCTTTATGATTAGAAACGTGAACCTAGAACATAATACAAGCAATATTTTTGAGACATTCGCGTTTTTTTTTTCACGTTGTAGTTATTGGCGGAAGATTAGCGAATTCGCACTGTTCTTTTCCCGGAAACTTCTTCACTATGTTTTACTTCACTGGAAAGTTAGAGGTATGTATTAAAAAATCCGTGCATAAATTCCAACATGCACAGACTCATTTGGGATGATGTAAGGATTCTAACGAAACCCCATACATCCAAAAGGAATTTAGAAGTCATGGTGGAACAAAGAAACTCACATACACACACACAGGTACATAGATACATGAACCATGAAAACATTACACTCCTTTTTTGGGCAGTCGTGTAAAAAGATCGTCCCGCCCGGTATCGAATCTACGACCTCACAATTACGAGGCAGTCATCTTGTAATGGGCCGGCGTGATGTAGTATCACCTAGTCATTGCCATGAATCTCAGTCAATTGACAATATATCTAATGAATATACATGTGCTAGTAAATAATTTACTATCAGATCAGGACTACCTGTTTGTCTTATTATTTATCTGTGTAAGCTGTGGTAAGTATGCCATTAAAACGGAAACGAGAACCAAAGAGCCGAGCGTTAAAGACTGTAATCGGCGTAGACTTTGGCTACGAACGATTTGCCACCCGCTACGAGTTTTACGAACTACGTACGAGCTTATTTTTAAATGATCCACGTGCTTCACTGCTTTTGACCGAGTGAGCGAAGTGAATGATGTTTTTGTGACAACTTGCAAAATTTGATTTCATCTTCCTGATGCCCTGGTTGTCGCACCTACAGGTTGTTTTTTTTTTACGAATTTTGACAATACATAGTACACAGGTTCTAAAATTCCATAGATTTTTTTGTCAGCAATTTTCGAATAGTGGGGTATTTCCCCAAAAAACAGGGAAGTTTTCTGCGGCGCCACCAGTTACAGGACGATTTTGATCATATTTGGTAGAAACGTTCGGTGCTCAATACTAAACAAAAATTTAGAATTTGACCAAAATCCGACAAGAGATTGTCAAGATATAAATGTGCGTGAGGAGTCAGTTGTCGATGTCTACTTACTACAAACGCTTTTAAATATTTCATATTTGTTTATTTGCAACCAAGTTATTTGTTTATTTTTCATTAGGTCTTAAATACATACACATACTGTACTTTAGAACTTAGTTGCCCTTTTCGGGCATTGCAAATAGATCCGAAAGCGCTAAGTTTAAAAATGAACATACGAACGAAAAAATAAAAAATGTATTACAAAAAGAATACATAAACACGAGAGATCATCTTATTTTTTATTGAGAGATTCAAAACTTTTATCAGAAAGATTTTTGTTTCGTTTCATTTCTAAGGCTGAATGGCAATTTACTGTATATTTTGATTGCCATGTAGTGTGGACTTTCATTAAGCATTTTTATTCTCGAATATTACCATATTAATCTACCGATTAAGGTTGTTTCTGTGGCGGTTATTTACATTATGGGTATTTTTAGTCTTTGTAAAGGTTTCATTCGTAACTAAAAAATTCATAATAAATAATGTTTCAAAAGGTCAAATTATAATAAACAAAATGAATTCAAAATAAAATCTAGACTTGAAGTGCAAATACTACGACGAATTTAACAATTCAAATATTAGACTAACAAAGCCCAGTAACGAGCTTAAAGCCATTTAATTAATAGCCAAATAAACTAAGACCTCGAAATGAAGATTACTGCTTCGCCAATGTATAATCATAGTATTATTTATTTATCGCCACAGTATTAAACATAGAATTACAAATACAGAAGACTCATTCCACAATTAAACTTAAAATATAACTATCAGCGTGCCACTCTTATCTGCTATTATTCTATAAAAAAAAATTTAATATTTATTTTCAAATTATATTTAGTTACAATCACTCATCAGCCAGAAGACGTCCACTGCTGGAAGAAGGCCTCCCCCTTAATAGGGAGGGGTTGCCATAATCCCCACGCTAGGCAGGTGGCTTGGGGATCGCAGAGTTCCACCGTTAACTAAGCCCGTGCTTTAAGCTGCTGCCCGTCCTCCAGTGGTTCTGGATTCAGTTTTAGTTACAGTAGTCCATGTTTAATTACAGTGAATTATCTTCTATAGCTATCTATTTCAAATAATGATCAAATTAGTTCAGCCTTTACTGGATTGAGAAGGGACAAAATACAACAAACTTACACACGCTTTTAAACATATTGTCGCATTTATAATATTAGTGTAAAAAATAGAGTACATTGAAATGTTACAAAAGTTTTTGAATGGTTTGGTTCATGCGTTTGTTATGGGAGTAAATACGAAAAGTAAAAAAAGTTTAAAAAAATTAAGTTTTTTTGTATGAAGTGATTTCACACTTATGGTATTTCTATGTTTTTAAAGCTTAAACAGGATGAAAAATTATGACCTCCGGCAGGACTCGAACCTGTATACGAGCAGTCGCTATGGGTTTCCGTCCCAACTGCTTTGCCAATTAAGCTACAGTCTTAAGTCTCTGCCTTAGATGCCAAATTAGCTTTATGATGCTTTAGTTGGTAGCTTATAACAGGTTCGGAAATTTGGCATCTAAGGCAGAGACTTCTGTAGCTTAATTGGCAAAGTAGTTGGGACGGAAACCCATAGCGACTGCTCGTATGCAGGTTCGAGTCCTGCCGGAGGTCATAATTTTTCATCCTGAGCTTTAAAAATATAAAACAAGTAGATAGTAGATGTGTGATAGCTAGGCTATGCTGTCTATCTACATCTGCCCTCAATTTTGCAAAGCGCATTCTGCTAAAACCATCTAACTTTAGGTAAGCATCGATTGCTCTTTATTTTCCACCTTGCTCAATGATATTATATATTAGGTCTTTACCTATGAAATTGCCGTTTTGTATGGAATAAGTGAAAGTACTTATTTTTTTAAACTTTTTTATTTCTGTTATTCAAAGTAATCACCCATGCAATCGACGCATCTTTGCCAACGAATTGGCAGTTTATTGATGCCCTTCTTGTAAAAATTAGCTGGACCGGGGAGGCAACAAACTCTTCAAAGGCATTTTGTACTGCCTCTGGGGAATTGAATTTTTTACCCACTAAAAAGTTGTCAAAATTTTGGAAAAAGTAATAGTCGGTAGGTGCAAGGTCTGGTGAGTATGGTGGATGAGGGAGAGCTTCCAACCCCAGCTCTTGCAGCTTGGAGACTGTCTGTAGCTGCAGCGCGAGGCAGGTCTCGACGCGTACGTTGCGCTGGCGATCGTTAAGTTCGTGGGGCACCCATCTATCAAGATTTTTTTCCTTGCCTATTTGTCGCAAATGGATCAAAATTGTTTTGATGCTAACATCAAAAGCTGCTGCTAGCTCAGCTGTAGATTGAGTTTCGTCAGCTTCCACAATCGCCTTTAATTCATCATTGTTGACCAAAGTCGCCGGACGACCACGAGCTTCATTTTTCAAGTCAAAATTTCCAGAACGGAACCGGGAAAACTAATAACGGGCTGTGCTTTCGTTTGTACAGTTCCTTCCGTAAACGTTTTTGATGTTACGTGCCGTTTATGTCGCGTCGGTGCCACGACGGAACTCATATTCCATAATTACACGAATTTTTAAAGTATCCATTATGACGAAAAATGTTCAAATGTAATGAAAATACAACGCTAAACAATAAACAAAAGACTGAGTTTGTAAAAATAATGTCATGTTTTTAAGACGAAATTAATTTGATATCAGAATACAAAGCCATTCCAAACTTTTTTTCTATTTGAAATGACCAGTACTGAAGAACGGCTATTTCATAGGTAAAGACCTATTATATAAGGAGGGAGATATGTCATATCGCGCCCTAAAATGGCCCCGTGAAGACGGCCCTAAGGACTGTCTCGCCTATCTGCGCTCACTAAGCGAGACGCGCGCTATCCCTTTTGCTCTCATAAAAGTGCTATCTTCTTTCGAACTCCAGCACAACTCGTAAACATGACGGCGGGGGTCATTTTCAAACGTTGTTTTATTACGCGATGGCGCATCCTTCGTAATCTTTGACCTTGCTAAGTAAATACGTGGCGATATAACGCTGCCTGATTTAGAATCCCCATAGATACGCGCCGACCCATTACTGCGACCATATATCCATATCCACCGTAATGGTATAATATTGTGCCACATATATGCCTCCCACTTTCTATTATCTTGAAACAAACTTGTGATAAGTAGAACGTGCGGAAATCACGTTAGTATTATTGTTCGTGTTTCCGCGTCTGTGTTTCTTCTGGAAAGTATTCTTTGTTTTGTAGAACGTAAGGTCTGTTTTGCATAAGATGTTAATAATAAGGTATTTGGAAAAGGGAGCTTTGTGACGTGTTATCACTAGTTTTGACAAGGGTTATAGTTTTGGGCTTCAAAGCCTTTATGGTGTAGGAAAATAGCAACGCGATTACCGCCCGTTTTTCTAAAGTAGACTAGCTTCTTTTAGCATCCGTGATCGGCGATTTTGCGTCTGCATCGATGCTGTATCGCGTTTTGGCAACTTGCTGCGTTCGATCGCGGTATCGAAATCGCGCGTTTTAGCGATTCCATCGATGCTGGATTGCGTTTTGTCGACTAGCTGCGCGCGTTTGTAGTATAGCGATCTCGAAGTTGTATAGAGGTCTCTAAAGCTTCTCTAAGTTGCTGCGACTGACATCCGTATGTGAGCTGAGTGTAGCGTTTTGCAAAGTGGCGATTTGAGCGTCCAAAAAGCGGCTTGATCGTCGCAACTGGTGTATGCGTGTGTGCGGATTGAACAGTACGGTCGAGGCATTTAGGATTGACTGGAGATTAATGAGTGCTCCTAGCAGCGATCTACCGCGGCATCAAGCTTCGGAAAAGCGACTGAATTGCCGATCGCAGATGCTAAAAGTCGCTAGTCTGCTTGAGTCCTTAACCATTTTTTTTCTTTATGGATCGAAAGTTAGCGCTTGTAAATGTAGCGTTTGTAACTTTCGATCCTAAGTTTTTAATAGAGATCTATGGCAGTGTTGAACACAACCTTTTTTTATGCAATGTAGTGGCATGACGAGCAGATGTTCGCCTGATGGTAAGCATCACGCCTGCCCATAAAAGTAGCAGTGCTAGAATTGTGAACTCGCGAACAAAATCCTGCGCCGCACTGCACTGCGCCCGTCACCCTGAGACATAAGATGTCAAATCTCTTCATGCCCAGTGATATTACTCTGGTAATATTGCCCTCCAAAGCGAAACACAGTAATGTGCTTGCACACTACTGCTTGGCTGTAAATGACTGGCAAACCTACTCTACTTCCATTTAAATACGTACCTTAAAATCTATTTATATATTTAAACTAATAAAAAACATATAAGTACTACGCATACAAGACTCACTACAATATACGAACCACAATACATCTATAACTACAATTGTGTCGTATTCAGTGCAAGCTCTATTTGTATAGAACTGTGTCGATATTCAATTGTAATGCAGAGATGTGCGCGTAGCCTGCAGGAGCCGCGGTAGGAGGGTGTCACTCCGCAGTATAGGTATGTTCGGCCGGCGCTCCCTCCAGGAGGACAATGCAAGGCTGAAGTCAGTGTCCGCCTACACGCTAGCCTCGTCGCACGTAACTAAGCATACGTGGTAGAAAGAGAGCGGTATATCTAGGTGAATATAGCGAGCGGTATATCTAGATGAATATAGCGAGCGGTATCCAGCGCTGTGCGAGTTGAATTGCTACTTTATTGCCTAGTAGATATGAGTCCTTATTTATTTCAATTCCTTTGCGGAGTGAACTTTCTGTATGTAGTTCTATTATTTATTCTGTGGCCGCGTGACGCCAACGAGCCTAGTGCTACAGTGTAAAATCGACACTCTGTCGTATATAAATAAAGTACAAATTAGCTTGCACTGAATATGACATTGTTGTAGTTATCTAAGTTTAGACGCATTTAATATGGGAGTAAATCTGCCCGGCCTTAGTTTACTACTTTTAACTAAAAGAGAAGTTCTTTTAGTTAAAAGTCGATACGGATCAAACGAAATAGAGAAGCTATATCGCTATAAATTTTCTGAAAGCTCATGTCCAAAAACTAACGACAACATCGAAAAACGTTTACTGTGTAAAAACGTCCGCGAAACTTCATTTTTTCGTTTTTGTAACGGAAAATGTTGTAGCAGCACAAAAACGTTTAAATTTATCGGTACGATACTAACGCGTGGGTTGGTAAGCGAGCAGAGCCAAATATAGTTTGTTGTTTTAGTTGCCTCAATGTAAATATTTTATAACGTTAAAGCTTGCCCAAATCTATAATTGTGTCGATTCTGTTGCATCGCTCACGAAACTAAACTTAATTTGACAGGACTAAACCTGTTGACATCCTTTTCTTACATATTGAAATGAAATGAGACGCGTATAATTTTAGTCCTGACAGATTAGTTTAGTTTAGTAAGCGGTGCAACAGAATCGACACCAATATCTATCTATTGACCTATGACGGTGTTTTGAACTATGGTAGATATAGTTAAGTTCAGATATCAGGCAGAAGAGAAGTTCCCCTCGTACTCAACACCCAACCCAAGATATGTATAATAGGGTAGATGACTGATGTTTATAACGTGAAACCAATAGCGTTGATGAAGAATTTAAGTAAATGTATATGTTTATTGAAAAAATAATTTAAATCGGTTATTAATGTTCTGATATATATGCGTTTAAAGTTTTTGGTTGAAAAAACTCTGTCCTTTTCCCACATAATAAAAAATGTCGTCACGCCTCTGTGCGCCATACTTGTCAGAATAGAATTTATATGGCGCACAGAGAAGTGACGTCATAATCTCTTCTCTCTCTAGCATGATATTAAAATGCTTATAAGTTGCTTATTTTTGATCAGATTTTCAATTTGTTTTAATTTATCAGCTATATTTATGGGCCACATTTTAATAGGACAATAAATAAACAGTCATCTAGCCTATTTCCAACTCAGTCAGAGAAGTAGATTTCCTGGTGGTCAGAAAAAAATACCAACATTTTTGAAGACAAAGTTGGGCCTGACACTTTGTCGCCAGTCGCTGCTGCGGCCGCTTGTAGATCAAGCTCTCTGGGTATACAGTACAGGGTGTTAGTTTGAACACCGCTATCTTTCTAGGATAACGGAGTTCAAACTAAAAAAACACGAAAAAAAAACAGCTGTTCCATACATTTTGTCCAAGATCGATGAACCTTTTTGTATAGAACCGTTTTTTTTGTGATTTCATGGTTGGCCCCATAGTAAAAGTTGTTCATAATGATGAGTACAATGATATTCAAGAAGGATAACGGTGTTCAAAATAACACCCGGTATAATCAGTTTCATTGAACTTTTTGTTACACATTGTATATAAGGGTATACAAATAAATGACAACGGGACGAAGAGTCTTTGACGTCAAGGGTAAGTATCAGATACATGAAATAACAGTGAGAAAGATCTATTTGTTTTGCGTTTCTAAAAGGCGAATCGGCAAATATCTACGTGACAGGGTACGGGCACGTCTCTTGAATTCCTTTATTAGATTCTAAGGGAAGCGCCACCGTGTCTGTTTAGATACATGAAACGCTGTACTAGGGTTCTCATATAGACAATTTTATTATGAAGACTGACGGGGGTTTTATACATTTTCTACCGACTTTAAAAAGGGAGGTTCTTAATTCGACTGTAAGTTATATATTTTTTTTATGTATGTTACGCGATTACTCCGCCAATTATGAACTGATTTTAATGTTTTTTTTTGTTTGGTATGAAATACTTTAGAGGTAGTTCCATATAAGGTTTTTAAATCAAAATTACTAGAAAATATGAAGATGTCATCCAGGTATACGAAGTTGAAGTCGGTTGTATATTTTTTTTAAGCATATTATGTTTTAACAATACAGGTTTGATGTGAGTCACGTGACGTCATCAGCCAGAATACGTCCACTGCTGGAAGAAGGCTTCCCCTTAATAGGGAGGGGTTGCCATTATCCCCATGTTTGGCAGGCGGCTCGCCTAATCGGGAGATACATCATTACATCATCATCAGCCAGGTGACGTTCACAGCGTCCACCCTTAATGGGAGGAAGGTTGTGATAATCTCCAGTTTACAGGCGACTTAAGGATCCCAGAATTCTCACCACTGTTAATCGGGAAGAGCCCGTCCTCCGGTGATTGCCGATGCAGTTTTAGGACATACCCAGGTCCATAGTGGGATTCTACCCTCGGGAGACAGCTTCTTGAATCGTGAGGTCGCGTGTTCAAATACCAATAAGATCTTTGGAATTTATGGACAGATTTTCAACTGACTTTACAGTAAAGGAAAACATCATGAGGATGTAACATCCGCATACGTCCGGAGAAGCATTTCCATGGTGTCTGTGAATTCACCAACCCACAATTGGTCCAGCTTGGTGGATAAGGTTCTATCGTCATCCAAACGATAGGTTTTTTGCGACGAACGAATTTGTTGAAAAGAAAATCCCTTCGCTTCTCATTTTGCACAACACCAAAAGGCAGGCAATGTTCTTTACATTGCATCTATATATAGGCCAGGCATCTTGTTAGCAAATTTTGTCTACTTTACAAGTGGGCAAGCTGACGTTTTTAGAAGTTATGAGCTAAAATCTGAGAAAAGTCCGAAAATTTCAATGGCTTTCGTCCACCATGCTGATTGCACAGGGCTTTCGTAACAAACTTAGTTTTACACTATTGGTGTCTATCAAGATCAACATCCCAAAAAATCAGTACGGTGCAGTTATATGCGACCTAACGCGATTTTTTTATCTAAGTTGACTGGCCTAATATTCGTGTAGCACTTTTTAAACGCGCGACATTTTCTTTCCTTATTATATTTGATTAGAAAATTCAAGCTGTCGGCGAAACGGAAACCAACATTCTTATAGGAAATTAAAATTGGGTGGCTGACAGTTTGTTGGCGTAAACTTCCTTAAGATCCGCGAAGATGTTCCAAGTTTCTTCTTAAATTAGTATTGAGTTTTGCTAATTACTTGTAGCTTTGGTATAGGCGTTCGTGTAAAAAAGTTTTGCTCAAATACTTATTTAGATGAGTCTGTAGTGAAAGCAAATGAGTATCAAAATATTTAAGTTTAATCAGTATAACAAGTATATATATTAATTATAAGGCGAATTCTGAGTAATTATTATCTATCCACAAAATATTTATGTACTTATATGGGAAATCTAATGCTTAACTTTATACTACTTATATACAATATACAAATATATATATATATACAAATATATGTTTATGTAATTTAATAATGTGACTGCTACTTATATACAATAAAAAATATATTATTATCATTATAATATATTATGTATACTTTAATAATAATTTATCAAGACCGCATCAATATATTTATTATTCTAAATACGTGAATATGTTGTCATTGTAACTATTTAACTACACATAATATAATAATAATAAAATTAATATTTTAGAAGCAAACGTGTAATACTTAAAACTAAACAAGAAGTCCTCTACCACAAACAACCCCGCTGCTAAAAGTGCCCAGAGTAAACCTGTAGTTAAATAAATAAAACTAAAGTTTTTTATGGAATGGGCTGGCGAGCCTAGCGAAACTTTGTGTGTTTATAGAAGAATTTACTTATATTTTTAGAGGAGCGTTACCAATAAATAGCATTACGTGTCAATAAAGCATAATTATAAATTGAAAATTACCATGACTATGAATTGATCATAAGTGCCATCTTAATGAAGAATATATTAATGAGTCGAATAAAATGTATCGATGATTAACTCTGTAACTCGATTACTTGGATTCGCAACTAGCCATCACTAAACATGAAGTTAAAAACGCAAAGAATCGGTAAACAAAGGAGGTCTTTCACAAGCTCTTCTTCTTTATAAATATGCGTAATGGCGACCGGAATGACTTTTCACGCAGCGTTTCGTTAAATTGCTTCCCAGCTATTGTGCTAATTTAAATAAGGACCGGACTGATGAGCTCAAGCTTTGACATAATTAGATATTTGCGCAGCTAAGCTTTGGTTAAAATATAATATTATATGTATACCAATGTATGTTTTTTATCAAGTTAAGATCAGTTAATGTAATATCAGCATTGAGCAAATATCTATAGAGTGACAATCGTGCAAAAAAAGGCCGCGCCAAAACTCGGCGCACGCTATGCAGTCGCCGAGTTTTTGAACTACGATAAGACACAAGCGCTCAAGCATACATTGAACACTATAAAAGCGACATAACGTCTAAATTCGAACAATTGTGAACTATATAATACACGTATAGGTATGTACAACGGCAGTCGGACGTTATTTGTTAGAGATTGTGACTCTATGGATATTAGCTCAATGAATATCAGTCTTGCGATCAAGTTTCGATGGTACACAATTATTATATTGCCATCGAAACTACGCATTTGCGTGCAACATTTCAAATAATTTTAAATATTTGCGACAGTGGCTGTCTAGTAATTTGTACTCGTTTTTTGCCAAGCTATAATTCTATTTATATACCTCTATTATAAGGTCATTATAATAATAATTATTCTAGTTATAAGGACCTGGGTTTGTCCTAAAACTGCATCCGAAACCACCGGAGGACGGGCCGCAGCATCCTTTCGGCTTTCGGTGATTAGCATTCAGCGATCTCGAAGCCTCCTGCCAAGCGTGGAATTGATGGCATCACCCCATATTATGGGGGAGGCTTTCGTTCAGCAGCGAACGTCTTCTGGCTGACGATGATGATGATAATTCTATTTATAAACAAATGAGTGTAATATACCTTATGAAGATGTATTGTGTTTGTAGGTGTATTGTGTTACCCGAGATATTAGTGAGATAAATATCTCTCACAAGAATGGCGGGCATATACCCTTTTAAACATCTTACGTGTCAGTTAATAACGTGACATCTAAGATTTCAGATAATGCGTGCTTCCAACCCGTCCGCGTTTTGTGAAGCGTCGTGTTCGGAACGGAAAATCTCATTTATAATTTATTAATAACAACTCTGACCCTGGCCAAAGTGGTACACGTGCAAAGCTTACAACCCAATTTATTAGTTTTCAACGTCCGCAAAAAGGCAATTATGAAAGTTATATTTTTTACTCTAATTGCACAGAATTACTCACAATTAACTAAAACAAAAATATGTATCATTGTGCAATTTAAAGATTTTTTTGTACCGAATAGGTTAGCAGCTATCCACAACCTGTCTGATATTAAAAAGTGGTACGGTGTAGGATGAAGCACGCTTACCTAGACGGAACTCTATAGATTTGAAGACACCCATAATAATCACTTTATTTCGATGTTAAATAATACAATTATGACTAATGAATAAAAACTACCTATAACCACAGCTATAACCACAGAATAAATAATAGTACTCGTACAGAGTAACTCCGCAAAGGAATTGAAATAAATAAGGACTCTATCTACGAGGAAATAAAGTAGCAATTCAACTCGCACACCGCTGGATACCGCTTGGTATATTAACCTAGATATACCGCTCTCTTTCTATCACGTAGCTCTATCCCTCCTGACGCGGCACGTGTAACGTTAGAGTTGTCTTCTTGATATTTACACATAATTATTATCAACATCATCAGCCCGGAGACGTCCACTGCTGAACGAAGGCCTCCCTCTTAGACCGCCGCACTGTACGACAACCTGCCATATGCATCCAGTTGCACGCGACTAGGTGGACCGACGACATTGTGAATATACACAATACTTTTTAGTGTTAGTTACAATAACAAACATAAAAATCCAAAAAAAAAAGAGTCCATGTGGCAGGGTCCATAGAACGCTGGCAACATTCCCGCGTTGAATTGCAAAAAAAAACTCTGCGCGAAGAATGAGCCAGCTCTCTTGTCACCAGTGGTGTCGACTAAACGTGGAGATATATTATATTTAGATTTTTTTTTGGGTCCTGGACCCTATGATCCAATACAACAAGGTCTGCTACTCCGGGAGTGACATTTGCTTACGTCACTCCAGTTGCCACTTTATGGCAACAAAATTGGGAATCAAATCTATTAATATATTTTTTATTATAAATTTACACAGATCATTTCAATTGTCATTTCGCGTCTGCTCAAGCGAAATGATTCAAGTTAAACACGAATTGACATAGTTTCAACCAAAATCACATAGTTTAATGGGTTTCCCACAGGTAATATACGGAGAACGGGGAGTTTGATTTCACGCTACTGGTCATTTCACGTCGATGACGTAGGCCCCCACCCACCCACGTGACCTTAGTCACTCGGGAGTGTCATACCTGGCGGAGTATATTATTATACCATACTGGACCCCATGTACCAAACGTTTCGACGCCAAGCAGCATGAAAATGTATTTGCTAGAAAGAGAAGAATACTTGCGCCGATTGGCGTCTATTTATATATCTTTCACCCATATTGTAGGTTAAGGCACAGACTAAATAATAGTACTACGTACAGAAAGTTAACTCCGCAAAGGAATTGAAATAAATAAGGACTCTATCTACTAGGCAATAAAGTAGCAATTCAACTCGCACAGCGCTGGATACCGCTCGCTATATTCACCTAGATATACTGCTCTCTTTCTATCACGTATGCTTACGTGCGACGAGGCCAGCGTGCGGGCGGCGACTGACTTCTGCCTTGCATTGTCCACCCGGACGGAGCGCCGGCCGAACATGCCTAAACTGCGGGGTGACACCCCCCTGGTTAAGGGAAACTCAGATAGTATGTAAATATGTTAATGTGTTTCCTCTAATCTGTTAAACAATTCTCATTAAGATTTGTCTAAAGCTAACTTTGCAATGGTTTACATAGTTAACTGAATCTTTCTGGCTTAAAACCGAAGAGCACACCTTATTTTTAAAATATTTGAATACCTATATAGTCGACATGATGCTTGATCAAAATGCGCGCTTATGTTAAAAACGTGTAAGATTTATAAAATTCTTTGAAAATAATATTAACATCACATATTTTATGATTCATTCCGAGTAGGTATATTCCGTTTTGTAGTGGTAGTATTCTACTGCAGAGTCTGCCTGGGGAAATACCACACCTTTGCCAGTTATTCAAGCGCCAAGCAGTAGTGTGCAAGCATTACTGTGTTCCGGCTTGAAGGGCAATGCTACCAGAGAAATTACTGGGTATGAAGAGATTTAACATCGTATATCTCAGGGTGACGAGCGCAATGCAGTGCGGCGCAGGATTGTGTTCGCAAGTTCATAATTCTAGAACTGCTACTGTTAGTGGCAGGCGTGACGTTTACCACGAGGCGAACGTCTTGCTCGTCTAATCACTAGAATGTATAAAATAATTAAAAAAAACATTCCCGTTCTATACCACCAGGCGAAAGTCTTGCAAGTCTCGTCACGTGGTATAAAAAATACATATAAAAACAATACACTTTTTCAAATGATCATACGGAACACGATAATATTTTTTCTTACATACACGATTACCGTCTCAAATAGCGGCGAAAAATTTATGATACCCATATAACATCCGGTGTATTATGAAAAAACAACTTTGTACATGTTATTACTTCCTGACTCAGACAAAGGGTTGCAAAATAGCTCATTAAGCTCTCTTCGAAGAAAATGTTTAACACGCACAAGAATAATGCTTGTTACGTGACTGGAGTGAAAATGAAACTTGTTTTAGTGAACAGAAGATATTTTTCACAGTTTAGGAGAAAAGTTTGGAACAACTATCACATTACAATGTTTCGTATCAAATATTTTGGTGACAGGAATGACTGTATATTCTGTACTTCTTACGTTCGCCGAATCATTCTTAGTGACATAAATATTATGGCAAAAAAAAGGGTATAGGTATAATTTTGCCTTGACAAAAAAATTGGTTAGATTTTTTTAAACAACTGTTATAATAAACTACCAACTTCAAAGCAAAATACGCAAATTTGTGAACTTTATTTTTCAGTTATTTTGATTTAAACCAAAGTTCTGATAGGAGTTTGATGAAATGTCTATGTAATTTGAAAGCGTATCCTTCCAAATAAAAAATATAAATCGGTTTATAAATAACGGATTCCCCTCTTTTTTGAAGTCTGTTGTGGAAAAAAGTGGATTGTTATACTTTTACGTTCACCGATTTTTGGGTGACATTGACCACCAATTGATCGTCAGCATTCAGGTGCCAATTCATATTGTTTAGGCCCACTCTTCACATATAGCTCATAGATTCACTTCACCCATATTACGAACATTGAGAAAATAATCTATAATAAGCTTTTAAAAAAAAAACAACTGACTTCAACTTCGAATACATGGATGACATTTTCATACTTTCTAGTGATTTTGATTTAAAAACCAAACTACTGTACCGATTTCGATAAATTTATATGAGACCACATCTGAAGCGTCTGACCACCTACCAAATAAAAAAAACATCAAAATCAGTTCATAATTGGCGGAGTAATCGCGTAACATACAACAAACAAAAAAAAAACAGTCGAATTGAGAACCTCCTTTATTTGAAGTCGGTTGAAAAATGATGCAACTGGCAGTCTTATCTCTATGAGTGACATAAATACTTTTAACAACGCAAAACTTACATTGAAAACGTTTGAAAACTCCCAGCTATATTTGAGCTTGAAATGGCACCACATTGCATTTTTCATGAGTTCTGTCCAACTTCAGTGGAAATTTCCCGAACACCGTCTCGAGGTTTAATTCAAAAGTTTAGTTCCAGGTTTTGATATTTTCGGTAGATATTCAACAAGTTCAGGTAAGAAAATATTTGTATTTGAAATTAGGGAATTTCGTTGAACTTGGAGCATTCCTGCAAGATGTCACCTAAATAGTTACTACCGGATTATCAGATATTCTGCCACTTGGAGGATCTAGCTCTCATCAAAGTTCTGCCACCATGGCAAGTATTGCATGGGCATGGCCCATGACCATTGCGGTGGTATACAGCACTCAATGACGTCACTGCACAGGCGCTCAATAATTTGACACATACGATGGTGAGTCTCAATAGCCTTACAATTTCGTTTGCTAAAGGCCGGAACACAGTAATGTTTACACATTGCTTGGCTGCTGAATGATACCGCTGGAGTACCTACTAAGGCAAAGAAGGCAAAAGAGGTCCACCACTAAATATTTATATATTTAATTATGCTAGTCAAAAAAAATTACTAACTAAACTAACTAAATTACTCGCCTGATGGTAAGCGTCACGTTACGGCTGCCCATAACAGTAGCAGTGCCAGAATTGTGAACTTGCAAATACAATCTTACGCCGCACTGTACTTACTGCGCTCGTCACCCTGAGATATTAGACGTTAAATCTCTTCATACCCAGTAATTTATCTGGTAACATTGCCCTTCAAACCGAAACACAGTAATGCATGCACACTACTACTTGGCGGCTGAAATATAAAATAAGGAAGGTATAAAAGTGTTTGTTTGTCAAAAAATCTTTCAGTGATGTTTCTACAACCAAGGTTGTAAACTTGCGGTACCTGATACTCCAGCAGTATACGGAGCACGGGATAACTGAAAAACCAAATAAAATGCAAGTTTGCAGAACGCCACATTGCAAGCGCAATATAAATACTTAGCTAGCCCTCGAAACAAAGCATATTTCAAACTCCTCAGTTTGCTCAGAGTCACGTGAAACTTTAGGAAAGGACACCTAGTAAATTACTTTGTTCCCGTGGCGTGCTACGAGATAGCTACGAGTTACAACAGCTACGACCTACGACAGATACGTGCTACGACGTTCCTACAGCAATATTTGTCCCACATGCGTTTTGATGCTATACTTAGTAACGCTACAAATTAATTTACAAATACGAGATATCCTAATTGTGATGTCTGAATAAACCGCTAATATTTATTGTACATTTAATAAAGATGAAAAGGGGACATATTGGCAAAAGAAAAGAAAAAAAAGTAAGGTCGGGGAACAATAGCTTGCCTTCTTTTTGTACTGACACGTTCTTAGCAGATGAAGGCTGGTTCAAAAAAACAATTTTAACTGAATTTTTATTATCGGGAATAAGTTAGTAAGATCACAAAGAGCATTAGGAAGTAACGACTAATTGTAATTTCAAAAGCCTTATGAAAATTAATCACCCTTCATCGTCATCACCCTTTTCTTGCCTAGGACGTCCATAAAAAAATTATAACTACGCCACAAAATACAGCTCGGTCATCAGCGCTTTCAATTCGTGAAAGGATAATTTTAAGCTACAGCATTTTAAGGCCAAGGCAGGCGAATATAATGAGCTAAAAATTCATAACACATACAGTTCTATAATCATTTACGGGATATTTACCTAAAAAAAATTTGCAACTGTAATGAAATGAAAACCCTGTTAGTTTAAAATAGTGCATGAACAATATGAACATGCACATAGTATAGAACATGTAGTACGCGATAAATAGCTTATAGCCATTCGTTCACTCTCTATCTGTCGGACAGATACCTAAAGGTAAAATCTACTGTTAGTCGCAGGGTGTATGTCCCACTTAACGTAAGTACTGTAAGTAATGTACTGTCATCTAGTTCAGAGAACTCGTACTTCTCAATTGCCTTTATTTGTTTTAATACGTGGAAAAATAAGTAACGGACGAGGCAAAGAAAACATCCCTGTTTACTTTTACCTACGTAAATATTTGATTTCAATTTTTGTTTGGTCAGATGTGAAGATAGCAGGTACTGGAAATTATTCTTTGCAAATACCTTAGAAATATAATAAGAAAGCGATTGGTGATGAGATTATGTTTGTCTGCTACGTTAAGGAAAATTTTCTATAGAAAAATACAAGCCTGATAATAACATTTTAACCGACTTCGAAAAAAGAGGTTCTGAGTTCAAGTTTTTGTAAAAAAAAAATTGTATATTTGTTACGCGCTTATTCCGCCAATTATGAAATTATTTTAATGATTATTTTTAATGTTTTGGAAAGTGACCTAGAACAGACAACACCTTTATATGGTATGCATAAGATGTAAACATGCCTGTGCTACTTTCTGTTATGCTATGAAAAATAAATAAATTACAAGGTTGTAAAATGACATAGTCGTAAAATAACAAGGTTTTTTTTATACTATCTAGTGACGAGCCGAGCAAGACGTTCGCCTGGTTGTAAGCGTCACGCCTGCCACTAACAGTAGCAGTGCTTGAATTGTGAACTTGCGAACACAATCCTGCACCGCACTGCACTGCGCTCATCACCCTGAGATATTAGATGTTAAATCTCTCCAGTAATTTCTCTGGTAATATTTCAAAGCGGAACACAGTAATGCTTGCACACTACTGCTTGGCGTTTGAATAACTGGCAAAGGTGTGGTACTTCCCCAGGTTATAAAATTACTCTCACAGTAAATCTAAACTACCAACTAGCAGTTCTGCGAAGACCTCACGAGCAAAAACTTCCATGTCATATAGAGCCGGTAAATGGCAAATCTGTTGCTAAATGCCGCCGCAGGAAACTTCCAATCAAAAGTCCAATCAAGAGTCGACAACAACAAAATACGATACAATTCTAGAACCTGTAAACCAAGTTTATCAAGATTGGTTGAAAAATACAACTTGTGCGCGAGTACCAGCATCCACACATCGGGATAGATGAAAGAAAATGTTACCAGTTGCTGCAAAGACTTCGCTTGCTCGGACAATAAATCTGTGTTAATATTTAATAACCCATCTAATGAATGGGAAACAAACAGCCGGGCATAAAGCACGCAGCTATAATATATATTAATATAAATCATAGCATGGCATTATTACTATATATTTTCTATACTAATCTTCGACTGCCCGCACACGCAGCTATAATATAAAGGCTGTTAGTTTGAACACCGTTATCCTTCTAGGATTTCATTGTACTCATCATTATGAACAACTTTTACTATGGGGCCAACCTAGAAATCGCGAAAAAAATATCTGCTGTTCCATACATTTTGTCCAAGATCGATGAATCTTTTTGTATAGAACAGCTGTATTTTCGTGATTTCAGGGTTGGCCCCATAGTAAAAGTTGTTCATAATGATGAGTACAATGATATCCTAGAAGGATAACGGTGTTCAAACTAACACCCCGTATATTTCTATTTTGTATAGAAAATATATCGTAACATGCCATGCTATGATATATATTATACCTACATGTGTGACGGGCTTAATTATTAGTCTAAATGTCAATCATAAATCGAAACAAATTACTTATTTACCTACCTATAACACCAAGCATCCATTATTTAAAATCACCCCGAAAACAGAAAAATGTTTTGCAATAAATCTTCTTATTTCAATTTATCTATCGCCATGCAATATTCGAGCTTTCAGTGCAAAAATGTAAACAAAAGAGGAATATAATTTATTATCGGGTATTTCAGCAGATTTCAGTGGTTGATTGATTGTGTGGCGGACCGTTATGACGAGCGCGGGTGATTTACCGTGGCCGTCGGTGATCTTGATCGGGTATGGCGGAAGGGCGAAAGTGCCTTCGCTCGATGGGCTATTAAATATCACGATTTTTACGTACATAGCTATATTTAATGAGGTTCTACAGGCAAAACTTTTCACAGATGGCGCCAGTAGCGGTCCGCAGGCAAGCAAGTTTGTACAGCAATCCTTTTAGTCCGTGAGCCGACTGCAGATTTGCCTACGTCACATGATATCATCTTGGGATACCTGGCAGCATGTGGGAAAATATACGGAGATTCCATCATGAAAAAATCAGCACCTGGAATTAGCCGGAACCATAAGAAAACCTCGTATAACCATGCCAATTTTAGGGGGTCATTTACGTCATATGATATCACTTCCAAACTCATGGCATCATAAAAGGCTTCACTAGTAGATGCCCGCTACATATCTGCCTTAAACACACATGTATAACTTAAAACGAGCATTTCTTGTACAGCCTATCCTACTTCCTACTAATATTATAAATGCGGGTGTTTGTCGGTGTGTGTGGATGTGTTACTCAAGCTAAAACGGCTGAACAAGTTTGTATGAAATTTGGTATAGCGGTAGCTTATTCATTGGAATAAAAGTCTATTCTACCAGAGTCCGCCTGAGGAAGTACCACACCTTTGCCAGTTATTCAATCGCCAAGCATTAGTGTGCAAGCATTATTGACTTTCGGTTTGAAGGGCAATTTTACCAGGGAAATTACTGGGTATGATGAGATTTAACATCTAATATCTCAGGGTGACGAGCGCAGTACAGTGTGGCGCAGGATTGTATTCGCAAGTTCACAATTCTGGCACTGCTACTGTTAGAGGCAGGTGTGAAAAAAAGATTAAGTAGTTTTTATCCCAAGAATCGCGGGTGAAACCACGGGGCGCAGCTAGTATTGTATTTAAACTTATTTCGCGTATCTCGGAAACGCCTGTAACGATTTGCATGAAATTTTAGATAGATAGAAACTCTTTATTGTGTACACCAAAAAATACAATAGAGAAAGATACACCTTATGAGCTAGTGCCACAATTTTGTATATAGATAAGGTTTTGCTTTTGCAGTTTACATATAGTTGTAATTCTTACAAAAAGAAAAAAATACCGGTGGCCCGCAGGTACCAGATTCAAGCTTAATTTATCCAGCTAATAAAACAAGCCACGAAAAACCTCATTAGCCCTCGATAAAATGGAATGAACGGCACTTTTTTTGCGATTACAGAGATGTGGTAGGAAAAGTTTTTAACTACCATCATTAATTTTCCACTGCTGGGTATCCAGGTCTCCACGTTTGAGCGACATCTTTTTACTAAACATCACCAGCCTAGAGACGTCCACTGCTGAACGAAGGCCTCCCCCTACTTTTCAATCGACTTCAAAAAATCAGGTCAGGTTCAGGTTCTCAATTAGAATGTTAGTTTTTTTTGTATTTATGTTACGCGATTACTCCGCCAATTATGAACTGATTTTGATGATTCTTTTTTGTTTTGTAGGTAATAGAGGTGGTCCCATATAAATTTTATCGAATGTTCAGTAGTTTGGTTTTTAAATCAAAATTACTAGAAAATATGAAGATGTTATCCAGGAATTCGAAGTTGAAGTCGGATGTATTAAAAAAAAGCGTATTATTATTATGAATATAAGCTTTTATTTAAGTATCTTGCTTCTGAATTTGGAACCAGTTTTCGTAGCCCCAGTAGTGTGAAATTTGGTATTCATGCAAAAACCCTAATGACTATTTAATATAATAGATAAAAATTAAAAAAATACAGGTAGCAGGAGTTACTTAAAAACACGAGACCCATATAATAGATTCCTTACAGACTAACATACATATTATAAAATAATTATAAATTATAATAATAAAAGTTTGTAATTTACTATTGTACTATTGTCTCAATGTTATATATGGCTATAAATTGTTTCTACCTAACAAAACTAGTTAATGCGCGCACTAACCCTAGTTGATAATTCACTATTAGGACCCCAAGATACCGGCTGAGCCGAGTTTGGGGCCCATTGCTATTTCCTTACTTTAAATAACATATAGACAATAAATAATTTTGAATTTGAATTTTTTTTGAATCTTAACTAGTAACAAAAATTGTGCTGAGCTCTTTTTTTTCTTGTGTTTTTTTTTCTTTTTGGGTTTTGTTTTGGGTTGATTATGGTGAGCTGCAGCCACAGATTCAAAATTAAATTTCAAAATTATTTATTGGCTGTAAGCTACTATTAAGAGTTAGCACAGGACCCCAAACTCGGCACAGCCTGTATCTTGAGGTCCTAAAATGGTATTAACTAACTGAGATCTATCGCGCGCGTTTATATAAATAAATAAATAACTAATAAATAAATATCGCAGGACATTTTTTCACACAGCGCCATCTAGCCCCAAACTAAGCAAAGCTTATTATTTTAATTAATATGGTAACTAGATAGCTGATAGAATACTTATATACATATTTTTTTTGTAAATACATACTACACCCAGACACAGAACAAACATTTATGTTCGTCACATAAAGTAGCAGCAGTATACAAGTCTAATATAAACTAAGGTGAGATTACATCAAAATTATCATAATTAGGTACATTAAATTAATTGGGAAGTGCATTGAATTTTGATGAGACAAGATTAAAGGTTGCTTAATTTTTTATTATTTTACTATTAATATTTATTTACGATAGGCATAATAAGCTTCTTTCGTTCCACGTAGCCCTGTACGAATACAATTTCCTTTAGTCACGTCCATCTAGATATTAATAAACTATTATTGAGTATTAATAAAACATGATATTAGTAATTATCGGTGAAGTATGAAGTAATAATAGCTTTATGGGTTTATCGGGCGTTAATATCTGAGCAATATTGATTTCATGATTTATTTGTAGCAGGTACTTGTGACGACGGAGCTTACGAAAAGGAAAGAAATATTTGAGAAAGGCAATCGCTGATTGAGTGACCGCGAGTGCTATTTACATCTGAGAGGCAATTTTACTATTAAATGAAGGCAGAGGACAAACTCAGCAATACCTTGACTTAGCTCATGAGAAAACCGCCATGTAGAAAGACGAAAGTCGTCACGGTGAACGGCCTCAGAGAGAAGAATCTCGACCAACACCATAAGAGGCTCTCACTATTTCGGCGACTATCTGCGCTTTGTTCAAGGGTTAGATCCTAAAGGTGATAAAGGTGGTCCTTGACAAGGAACGAGAAGTCAGAAGGTTCCTCACTCTGCAGCCCTAGCCACGGGCAGCTTGGTTCCTGCCCCGTTGTCGGTGATACTCTAGTTTTTAATAATATTTATTATTTCTTATTAATAAAGTAAAATCTCAAGAAAAATAAGTTTTTTATTATTTGTGGTTAAATCCGCCATTATACAATGAGCAACAAAAAGGTTCAACAAGACTAAAGGGTATATATAAAAAATAATATAATATATAATAAATAATAAACATAATAAAAGTTGTTTATGATGATGAGTACATACATACCCTTCAGTATTGTTGAACCTTTTTGTTACACATTGTATAGATCCATAGTACAAAAAAAGACAAAGAAAATATAATTGAAGACCGTTGTATAAGTTCTATCTACATGGATGGATAAATTTATTAATACCGCAATCCCATTTCCGCGACATAATCTCTCTATAATAGCGTCTTAGCGATTCTTGGAAGCTCCAGAACGTAAGTAAACAGCACAGGAAACTAAATAACCCGGTTCGATAATCAAAGAGCTTCCCACCGAGATGGAGCCCTTAATTACTTCCATTAATTGCCCTTGAAATATTCCACTCGTTAAAAATTCGGCCGAGTCGACACCGCAATTTTAATGAGTCAAAGCGCTTGGCTAGCGTAGCGTCTATTTCATTATCATCAGCCCGGAGACGTACACCGCTGAACGAAGGCCTCCCCCTTAGACCGCCACACTGTACGACAACCTGTCATTTGCATCCACCGGTTGCCCGCGACTTTTACAATGTCGTCGGTCCACCTAGTGGGAGGCCTTCCTACGCTGCGTCTTCCGGTTCGCGGTCGCCACTCAAGAACCTTTCTTCCCCATTGGTTGTCAGTTCTTCGAGCGATGTGACCTGCCCATTGCCACTTCAACTTCTAAACCTTGCGAGCTATGTCGGTAACTTTGGTTCTTTGGCGAAAACACGCCAACTAACAACGAAACCGACGAGCGACGACGAGACCACGTTTCGCACGAAACCAATCCAATTGCAGAAAGGCGTGAGACAGGGAGACGTTATTTCTCCGAAACTGTTCACGAACGCATTGGAGGACGTTTTCAAGCTCTTGGACTGGAATGGATTCGGCATCAACATTAATGGCGAATACATCACTCAACTTCGCTTTGCCGAAGATATAGTCATCATGGCAGAGTCGCTGAAGGACCTCAATACTATGCTCAGCGACCTCAGTAATGTTTCCCAACAGGTGGGTCTTAAAATGAACATGGACAAGACAAAGATCATGTCCAATGGCCATGTTGTGCCCGTACCGGTTGTCGTTGGGAACGATACTCTCGAAGTTGTTTACCACTACAACTACCTTGGACAGCGTCTATTTAAATAAAATAAAATAAATTATAAATATCATAGGAAAAAAACCACTAGAACACAGGATTAGTAAAAAATAAGATGTTTGTTTGGGTTGTTTGTTTAGTTGTTGACCCACCGGAGGACGGGCAGCAGCGTCCTCTTGGATAACGGCGGTGACCATTCTGCGATCCCCAAGCCGCCTGCCAAGCGTGGGGATTATGGCAACACCCCTCTATAAAGGGGGAGGCCTTCGTCCAGCAGTGGACGTTTTATGGCTGACGACGAAGTTGTTTATACTCGCGTTTAATTAATCCGGATACTCCGACTATAGTTTCGATCACATACGGTGACCTGTTTCAAAGAGTGAAAACAGAGCCGCACGTGCGTCGGTCTCGGATGTGATCGAAACTATAGTCGGAGTATCCGATTTAATTAAACGTGAGTATTCCCGTATAAATAAAACGAAAATTAAATTTCTAATCATTTTGTTTACCTCATTGTACGTCTGATATTTACTTAATTGGCATACTGCCGTACGTCAATTCCATAGTTCGCGGACCCTAAATACAAGCGTGCGTGACGTCACCTGCCGGGCCTAACGGAAGACCAGCGCTGGTTGCTTGCAACCAGCGCCATACCATGCTGAGTTGGGTCCGATTTGTGGCAGAAGTAAATGATCCACTTAATATTTTAGTTTGCTTTTACTGTTGTATTATTGTTATCAGTGTTTATTTATTTTTTGCCATAAATAAATGATTGTCTATTGTCAATTGTCTAAACATAATATGTTTATTAAAAAAATAATTGAAATCGGTTATTAATGTTCTGATTTATAAGCGTTTAAAGTTTTTGGTAGAGAAAACTCTGTCCCTTTCCCACAAACCAATGAATTACGTCACGCCTCTCTGTGCGCCATACTTGTCAGAATTTAATATGGCGGACAGAGAAGTGACGTCATAATCTCCTCTCTGTCTAGCATGGTATTAAAATGCTTATAAGTTGCTTATTTTTGATCAGATTTTAATTTTGTTTTCAATAAAAAAAACAGTCATCTAGCCTTTTATTATCAATCCACATTGCAAATAACAGCCACAATGAAGCTTCCACCCGCTGTTATCCCATAAAAATGTGGGTCAACTCACTCGCCCCTATTGACACGGATAGAACATTGCTACCCATTTTCCGTCACTAATTTATACGTTAGTGGCATAGAGGAAACATAAAAATAGGTACGTATATAGTTTTCTCTAGCTAATAAGGAAAATAGTGAACATTTATCATTATTTTCTTAAAGTTACATACATTCTCTAGTTTAGTCTAGGGGAAAATAGCAAGCTCATCAACAGGCAAGCTGGCAGTTTGCCTGTTGCAACATTAGTGACATTGATAAAATTTGTGATTGCATCAGGCGTTACTTTGCGGAAGTTCATTTTAATCCAACTGTTGTATACTGTATCTCTAGTATACACTAGAGATACAGTATACAACTTATAAATATAATACAGTATATAAATGTATACTGTATCTCTAGTATACACTAAAGATACAGTATACAACCGGTCAGTAATGTAGCCGATCTGAACTGTATCTCTAGTGAAGTAGTCTAGCAGTAGAAACCACGCAGATGTATTGCGTAATGATACGGAACCCAAGGTGCACAAGTTCAACTCGCACTTGATGCTGTTTTTGAGTTTGTGTACTTTGACAATTATTTTAATCAAAAGTAAATTGACCAGTTTTAACAACTAGTAGTTCGCAGCGAACAGAGACCTCGTGACCCCCATATCTTCCAAGCTCCTTGACCAATTTGGGTCTTATTCAAACCTGATAGTTGTGGTTGCTTGCTTACAACATTTCATAAAGATCAAAAAATACAAACAAACGTAAAAACAAAATACCACGGGCAATGGAGAGAGCTATGCTTCGTGTTACTTTGCGCGATAAAATCCAGTACGAGGATATTCGCCAAAGAACCAAAGTCACCGACATAGCTCGCAGGGTTTGCAAGATAAAGTGGCAGGCAGGTCATATCGCTCGACGAACTTATAACCGATGGGGAAGAAAGGTTTTTGAGTGGCAAGTAGGCCCCACTAGGTGGACTGACGACATTGTAAATTCGCGGCCAACAGGTGGTTGCATATGGCAGTTTGTCGTACAGTGTGGCGGTCTCCGGGATAATGATGATGATGAAACAAACAAACGTACATACAAACGCTGACCTTGTTAAAGTAAGGCAATTAGCGTGGAAGTATGTAAGGATTATTAGGTAAACAACATAAACCGCATCTTCTATAACTATAAAAGGCTTTGTCCTGACTGACTGACTGACTGACTGACTGACTGACATATAGACAACGTACAGCCCAAACCGCTAAACGTAGAGACTTGAAATTTGGAGGGTATGTTTTTGGAGAGGTGTAAACGCCCACTAAGAAAGGATTTTTCGAAAATCAACCCCGAAGGGGGTTAAATGGGGTGTTAAAGTTTGTATGAAACTTTTTATTCTCTGGTTCGATTGATACAAAACTTGGTATACATATTCTACTATAAAAATAAGAAGATACGGGTGTCACAGTTTTTTCAAAATCAGCTCCCGTTAGTATAAAAAAAAACGAAGTTTTAGTGATAGTACGTTTGTTTCTCCTTAACTTTGTAACGGCTGTACATATTCAAATGAAATTTGGTATAGGGATGGGGATAGATGTGGGGATGGGGGTGGGGGTGGGGGTGGCGATGATACTTGGAACGGAGATGGGACGGAGATAGGCATGTTAATATTAAGATTACAATTGGTATCGGGATGGGGATGGGGATGGGGATGGGGATGGGGTGGGGGTGGGGTGGGGATAAGGATGGGGTGGGGATTTGGTGGGGATGGGATGTGGATGTGGATGAGGCTGGGAACGGGGATGGGCGTGTCCATATTAAGATGAAAGTTGAAATCGGGATGGGGGTGGGGGTGGGATGTGGTGAGGATGGGGTTCGGGATGGGGATGAGGGAGGGAACGGGGATGGTGACGGGGATGGTGACGGGGATGGGCGTGTTCATATTAAAATTACATTTGGTATCGGGATGGGGATGGGGAAGGGGCCGCTTATAGGGATGAGGCTGGGAATGGGGACGGGGATGGGCGTATTTATTGGTCGGCTGAACAGATGGAGCTGCATTTTTGGATAGGTAGTTATAGCATAAGGTTCGGAAACGGACATAGGCTATTTTTTTGTAGGTCCACGCAGACGACTGTTTGACGGACATAATTATTATAGATACTGTACAGCCTAAGCTGCTAAATTATTAAAAGGCTTTGTCCTGACTGACTGACTGACTGACTGACTGACTGACATATAGACAACGTACAGCCCAAACCGCTAAACGTAGAGACTTGAAATTTGGAGGGTATGTTTTTGGAGAGGTGTAAACGCCCACTAAGAAAGGATTTTTCGAAAATCAACCCCGAAGGGGGTTAAATGGGGTGTTAAAGTTTGTATGAAACTTTTTATTCTCTGGTTCGATTGATACAAAACTTGGTATACATATTCTACTATAAAAATAAGAAGATACGGGTGTCACAGTTTTTTCAAAATCAGCTCCCGTTAGTATAAAAAAAAACGAAGTTTTAGTGATAGTACGTTTGTTTCTCCTTAACTTTGTAACGGCTGTACATATTCAAATGAAATTTGGTATAGGGATGGGGATAGATGTGGGGATGGGGGTGGGGGTGGGGGTGGCGATGATACTTGGAACGGAGATGGGACGGAGATAGGCATGTTAATATTAAGATTACAATTGGTATCGGGATGGGGATGGGGATGGGGATGGGGATGGGGATGGGGTGGGGGTGGGGTGGGGATAAGGATGGGGTGGGGATTTGGTGGGGATGGGATGTGGATGTGGATGAGGCTGGGAACGGGGATGGGCGTGTCCATATTAAGATGAAAGTTGAAATCGGGATGGGGGTGGGGATGGGATGTGGTGAGGATGGGGTTCGGGATGGGGATGAGGGAGGGAACGGGGATGGTGACGGGGATGGTGACGGGGATGGGCGTGTTCATATTAAAATTACATTTGGTATCGGGATGGGGATGGGGAAGGGGCCGCTTATAGGGATGAGGCTGGGAATGGGGACGGGGATGGGCGTATTTATTGGTCGGCTGAACAGATGGAGCTGCATTTTTGGATAGGTAGTTATAGCATAAGGTTCGGAAACGGACATAGGCTATTTTTTTGTAGGTCCACGCAGACGACTGTTTGACGGACATAATTATTATAGATACTGTACAGCCTAAGCTGCTAAATTATTAAAAGGCTTTGTCCTGACTGACTGACTGACTGACTGACTGACTGACATATAGACAACGTACAGCCCAAACCGCTAAACGTAGAGACTTGAAATTTGGAGGGTATGTTTTTGGAGAGGTGTAAACGCCCACTAAGAAAGGATTTTTCGAAAATCAACCCCGAAGGGGGTTAAATGGGGTGTTAAAGTTTGTATGAAACTTTTTATTCTCTGGTTCGATTGATACAAAACTTGGTATACATATTCTACTATAAAAATAAGAAGATACGGGTGTCACAGTTTTTTCAAAATCAGCTCCCGTTAGTATAAAAAAAAAACGAAGTTTTAGTGATAGTACGTTTGTTTCTCCTTAACTTTGTAACGGCTGTACATATTCAAATGAAATTTGGTATAGGGATGGGGATAGATGTGGGGATGGGGGTGGGGGTGGGGGTGGCGATGATACTGGGAACGGAGATGGGACGGAGATAGGCATGTTAATATTAAGATTACAATTGGTATCGGGATGGGGATGGGGATGGGGATGGGGTGGGGGTGGGGTGGGGATAAGGATGGGGTGGGGATTTGGTGGGGATGGGATGTGGATGTGGATGAGGCTGGGAACGGGGATGGGCGTGTCCATATTAAGATGAAAGTTGAAATCGGGATGGGGGTGGGGATGGGATGTGGTGAGGATGGGGTTCGGGATGGGGATGAGGGAGGGAACGGGGATGGTGACGGGGATGGTGACGGGGATGGGCGTGTTCATATTAAAATTACATTTGGTATCGGGATGGGGATGGGGAAGGGGCCGCTTATAGGGATGAGGCTGGGAATGGGGACGGGGATGGGCGTATTTATTGGTCGGCTGAACAGATGGAGCTGCATTTTTGGATAGGTAGTTATAGCATAAGGTTCGGAAACGGACATAGGCTATTTTTTTGTAGGTCCACGCAGACGACTGTTTGACGGACATAATTATTATAGATACTGTACAGCCTAAGCTGCTAAATTATTTTTTAATCTATAACTATAAAAGGCTTTGTCCTGACTGACTGACTGACTGACTGACTGACATATAGACAACGTACAGCCCAAACCGCTAAACGTAGAGACTTGAAATTTGGAGGGTATGTTTTTGGAGAGGTGTAAACGCCCACTAAGAAAGGATTTTTCGAAAATCAACCCCGAAGGGGGTTAAATGGGGTGTTAAAGTTTGTATGAAACTTTTTATTCTCTGGTTCGATTAATACAAAACTTGGTATACATATTCTACTATAAAAATAAAAAGATACGGGTGTCACAGTTTTTTCAAAATCAGCTCCCGTTAGTATAAAAAAAAAACGAAGTTTTAGTGATAGTACGTTTGTTTCTCCTTAACTTTGAACGGCTGTACATATTCAAATGAAATTTGGTATAGGGATGGGGATAGATGTGGGGATGGGGGTGGGGGTGGGGGTGGCGATGATACTGGGAACGGAGACGGGACGGAGATAGGCATGTTAATATTAAGATTACAATTGGTATCGGGATGGGGATGGGGTGGGGATGGGTGGGGATGGGGTGGGGATTTGGTGGGGACAGGTGGGGATGGGATGCGGATGTGGATGAGGCTGGGAACGGGGATGGCCGTGTCCATATTAAGATGAAAGTTGAAATCGGGATGGGGGTGGGGATGGGATGGGGAACGGGGATGTGGACGGGGATGGGCGTATTTATTGGTCGGCTGAACAGATGGAGCTGCATTTTTGGATAGGTAGTTATAGCATAAGGTTCGGAAACGGACATAGGCTATTTTTTTGTAGGTCCACGCAGACGACTGTTTGACGGACATAATTATTATAGATACTGTACAGCCTAAGCTGCTAAATTAATTTTTAATATTAAATTAACTTACTTTTAAATGCCTAAACTAAATTTTGAGTGGTGTAAACTTACACTCAGCTCAAGCTGTGGTAGCTTCAGTGAGATCAAGCTCGACTCACATTCTTGGGGTCGCGGGTTCGAACCCGGGCGAGCCCGTTTCAATTAGTTCTTTGAAACTTACGCATGGATAATACCACTGGCTTTTCGGTGAAGGAAAACATCATGAGGAAACCTTCATATTTCAGGAGAAGAAATACGATAGTGTATGTGAATCCGCCAACCTGCACTGGGCCAGCGTAGTGAATATGGCCCAATCAGGGTAGGCCGATATACCATTAGTGTTAAGGGCTGATGCAGAGAAACGCACACTCAGCAACGATTTTGAAAAATTCGCAAGGGGTTCAATGTATCATTAAAATACCATTTTGCCGAAACCATTCATTTAAGGCTGTTAAGTTTTTTGACTTAAGAGATAAGATAAAATAAACATTAACATGTTTCAGAATTTTCAAACAATTTCAAAACTGGAACGCCACGGGTCAGTTTTTCATTTGAAAAAAAATGTTATATTTATAGATTAGCTAATCGAGTGTTTATGCGTAAGAAGATAAATATTTTAAACACATGTACTTGATCCGGTGCACGCACCAAGCACAGCGCTTTCGAAACGTCCATCCCGCGTCGGCTCAGATACGTTAAAACCCGAGTATGACGCGCTGTACCTCGAGCGCGCCCCTATTTTTTTTTTTTTTTTTTTTTTTTTTTTTTTTTTACGTTGGGAAATGCACTTACCCATACCCTCCTGCCAGGGCGCAGGAGGGTTATGTCGGACTCGATGCCAGAGTGAGACTCGATGGCACCCCTACCGACTAAAAACCCAACGGTGTTCCCATACTGCGCCTATTGTCGAGGTCACGGGTACGCTCTCGCATTCATCCGCGACCTCGACGGCGCCGCCCTTTCGGGCCCACCACGGGGAGCCGAAGCTCCTCCCGCACCGATGACGATGTGTCCGAACACCCAGACACATCGTGCATCCACCTCGGAGGCCATGCCAGCGAGATGGGCGTCGGACGGCCCTACGTCCGAACGCCCTGGCCTCCATGCGGCGGGTCAGGTGAGTGGCCCCGCCGCCTGCCACTTCGGCCGTTGGGGATGGGGAGCTCTGGCCCCTCTGGCCTGTCCCCATCCCGCAGCCCCACCACAACACACCCGGTGGGTGCCCCCTCAAGGAAAGCCCTTGATGAGGCCACCACCTGGCCGTCCCTCCTCGCTCTCCACTGTGCCCTCTGCTGATCAGAGGGACACGCGGAGAGCCCTCATGTCCGGACCAGGTCCGGACCCTCAGTAAGGGCCCAGCCACTACCGTGGCCCTTGGGAATGGAGAGCTCTGGCCCCTCTGGCCTGTCTCCATCCCTCAGGCTCGTGCAGTGGCCTAGCCCCCACCACTGTGGCCGCTTTCGCGGCCCCACCTCGGGTACCTCTTAGCTTCACCGTGGGGACACTTCCCACGGCTACTAAGCCCCCCCGCCCCGACAAGGCGGGTACCCACGGGGGGGACCTCGAGCGCGCCCCACTCCAACCCACACCGAGTCTACCTAAGCGATCAGTGCAGCACTGTATTTTATCGAAGTTTCGTAATTCTTGCGATATTTTGGTAATCTTTTTACGTTCTTTGTTATCATACTTTTTCTGCTTAAGCTTATTTCATTTCATTGACTCTGTTGATACGGTATGCAATAATGATGATGCTGTAAACTATCCAGTTGAGTTTTTAAATTCATTAAGACCAGCGGGGCTACCATATCAGAGGCTTATCCTGAAGAAAGGTACACCCGTCATGCTCCTTCGAAATTTAAGACCACCCAAATTGTGTAATGGAACCAGGTTACAAGTAAAAATGCTGCATCGTAATCTGGTTGAGGACATCATTTTGACTGGGTGTGCCCATGGCGAAACAGTGTTTGTGCCGCGTATTCCCATGATTCCCAGTGACTTACCTTATGACTCCAAAAGGCTTCAATTTCCTCTAAAAGTTTGTTTTGCCATGACCATCAATAAGGCTCAGGGTCAAACTTTAAAATACGCTGGTATTGATTTAAGGCAGGACTGTTTTTCGCATGGTCAGTTCTATGTGGCTTGCTCGCGAGTTAGCTCCCCTGAAAGCCTGGCTATTTTAGCACCTTCCAACAAAAAAATCAAAAACGTTGTCTACAAAGAAATATTGTAATCTTTCGGGTCAAAGGCCCCGGCAACTATAGCGTCATTAGCAGACATTTTTAGGGTTCCGTAGTACTACGAGGAATTCTTATAAGTTTGTCATGTCCATGTCTGTTTAAAATTCAACAAGACGGCTTTGTTTTGAAGTAAGTATTGCAAACGCGACATGCCAAATTTGGTCATCCTCAATAATCTTAAAGACTTGCAAGCGGCTTGGAAAAAATGCAATAATATACGTATTTTAGTGATTCAATTGAGTTGGGCCCCGATTTAACCGAATTCCAGTATTCAACATTACTACGCGGGCAAAGCCGCGGGCAAAAGCTAGTTAGTAAAATAGAGATCAAAATATATTCATTTTCTTTTCACATTTATAAAACGAGTAACGTTACTTTATCAATAGCTGGTAACCACGGCAACAACCAGGCCGTGTGCTCTATGAGCTTTATAACAAGGAGTATGTATTCCTAACAGACCTGTCTCCTTAGACTCGGAGAGCTTCGCTTCGCTTGGTCAAAAAACAAACAGCGAGTGAAGCCACGGAACTTATCTAGTGTAATTTAGATGAAACGGTTTGCGGAACGTGTCAGTATTTCGCCGTTCGTTATGTTACTTATTGGTTTCTCGCTTGAAGCCATTTCGCACATATTGGGTTTTGAACATAAATCTCCGGTTTTAAAACATCGGGATTTTCCGATAAGATTTATTATTGATGGTCTCGGGCTATTTCTATCTCGTTAAAATCAGGCAGAATAAAAAGTTTGACAAGGCTCTATTGTATTGTAATGTTTATACATCCTTTTATTTTAAATCTTTATTTTACGTGCTTTTTCGCAAATTGAAATCAAAATAACTGGAAATATTCAGATGTCATCCATCCAGTCGGCATTGAAGTCGGTTGTTTTTTAACATGCAAACAAACATACTGCTAAAATCATTAACCCTCTTTATTGCGTATTCAGTTGTAAACCGATTTCACAAGATTTTGACAATTCTCTCATCAGTACTTTCTCTGCCTGATTTCATCCGATTATTTGGCTTCCTCAACCACCTTTCGAACATGAATAATTCAACTGTAAGCAGAAACCTCAATTTAGATTCGTTCAAGGAAACCTCTAGAAAATTAGTCTAGAGCAATCGTTTGTAGAGAACCTTGGTAAATTTTCTAAAGGGTTTGCATTTTAAATGAAGACTAATAGTTTAATTTGTTTGATATCGATTAGTGTACTTTTCAAAATATGAATATAACTCAAGGGCCGAGGCCAAACGAGCGTTTGTTCGACCACAGATAATAAGATTTAAATAACGACTTCCTGAATGGAATCTTCATAATTCCCAGAAAATTTGATATCTTCCAGTAATTTTGATTTAAAAACCAAACTACTGAACCGATTACCATAAAATTTAATATGGCACCATCTCCGAGTGTCACCTACCAAACAAAAAAAGAATTATTAAAAACTATTCATAATTGGAGTAATCGCGTAACATACATACAAAAACATGACTTTTTTGAAGTTGGTTGTGATTATAATTGGCATGGCTCAAGAGTAACTGCCACGTGAAATGTTGATTCGAAGATCAATGTCACAGTTATTCACAAGCTGTAGTCTTTTGATTTTGTAGGGTTTTAAAATATCTTATAGTTTGACAATTCCCCTATTTATTTGTATACAAATTTGGCATAAAAACATAAATTCTAAATTCTATAGATACAACTTTATTCGTCATTATTTACTTATAGTCTGTAATCATACCCATAGTTTTGTTTTGGCATAGCTATCTAATCTATATTTTATAACTATAAAAGGCTTTGTCCTGACTGACTGACTGACTGACTGACTGACTGACATATAGACAACGTACAGCCCAAACCGCTAAACGTAGAGACTTGAAATTTGGAGGGTATGTTTTTGGAGAGGTGTAAACGCCCACTAAGAAAGGATTTTTCGAAAATCAACCCCGAAGGGGGTTAAATGGGGTGTTAAAGTTTGTATGAAACTTTTTATTCTCTGGTTCGATTGATACAAAACTTGGTATACATATTCTACTATAAAAATAAGAAGATACGGGTGTCACAGTTTTTTCAAAATCAGCTCCCGTTAGTATAAAAAAAAACGAAGTTTTAGTGATAGTACGTTTGTTTCTCCTTAACTTTGTAACGGCTGTACATATTCAAATGAAATTTGGTATAGGGATGGGGATAGATGTGGGGATGGGGGTGGGGGTGGGGGTGGCGATGATACTTGGAACGGAGATGGGACGGAGATAGGCATGTTAATATTAAGATTACAATTGGTATCGGGATGGGGATGGGGATGGGGATGGGGATGGGGTGGGGGTGGGGTGGGGATAAGGATGGGGTGGGGATTTGGTGGGGATGGGATGTGGATGTGGATGAGGCTGGGAACGGGGATGGGCGTGTCCATATTAAGATGAAAGTTGAAATCGGGATGGGGGTGGGGATGGGATGTGGTGAGGATGGGGTTCGGGATGGGGATGAGGGAGGGAACGGGGATGGTGACGGGGATGGTGACGGGGATGGGCGTGTTCATATTAAAATTACATTTGGTATCGGGATGGGGATGGGGAAGGGGCCGCTTATAGGGATGAGGCTGGGAATGGGGACGGGGATGGGCGTATTTATTGGTCGGCTGAACAGATGGAGCTGCATTTTTGGATAGGTAGTTATAGCATAAGGTTCGGAAACGGACATAGGCTATTTTTTTGTAGGTCCACGCAGACGACTGTTTGACGGACATAATTATTATAGATACTGTACAGCCTAAGCTGCTAAATTATTTTTTAATCTATAACTATAAAAGGCTTTGTCCTGACTGACTGACTGACTGACTGACTGACATATAGACAACGTACAGCCCAAACCGCTAAACGTAGAGACTTGAAATTTGGAGGGTATGTTTTTGGAGAGGTGTAAACGCCCACTAAGAAAGGATTTTTCGAAAATCAACCCCGAAGGGGGTTAAATGGGGTGTTAAAGTTTGTATGAAACTTTTTATTCTCTGGTTCGATTGATACAAAACTTGGTATACATATTCTACTATAAAAATAAGAAGATACGGGTGTCACAGTTTTTTCAAAATCAGCTCCCGTTAGTATAAAAAAAAAACGAAGTTTTAGTGATAGTACGTTTGTTTCTCCTTAACTTTGTAACGGCTGTACATATTCAAATGAAATTTGGTATAGGGATGGGGATAGATGTGGGGATGGGGGTGGGGGTGGGGGTGGCGATGATACTGGGAACGGAGATGGGACGGAGATAGGCATGTTAATATTAAGATTACAATTGGTATCGGGATGGGGATGGGGATGGGGATGGGGTGGGGGGGGGGTGGGGATAAGGATGGGGTGGGGATTTGGTGGGGATGGGATGTGGATGTGGATGAGGCTGGGAACGGGGATGGGCGTGTCCATATTAAGATGAAAGTTGAAATCGGGATGGGGGTGGGGATGGGATGTGGTGAGGATGGGGTTCGGGATGGGGATGAGGGAGGGAACGGGGATGGTGACGGGGATGGTGACGGGGATGGGCGTGTTCATATTAAAATTACATTTGGTATCGGGATGGGGATGGGGAAGGGGCCGCTTATAGGGATGAGGCTGGGAATGGGGACGGGGATGGGCGTATTTATTGGTCGGCTGAACAGATGGAGCTGCATTTTTGGATAGGTAGTTATAGCATAAGGTTCGGAAACGGACATAGGCTATTTTTTTGTAGGTCCACGCAGACGACTGTTTGACGGACATAATTATTATAGATACTGTACAGCCTAAGCTGCTAAATTATTTTTTAATCTATAACTATAAAAGGCTTTGTCCTGACTGACTGACTGACTGACTGACTGACATATAGACAACGTACAGCCCAAACCGCTAAACGTAGAGACTTGAAATTTGGAGGGTATGTTTTTGGAGAGGTGTAAACGCCCACTAAGAAAGGATTTTTCGAAAATCAACCCCGAAGGGGGTTAAATGGGGTGTTAAAGTTTGTATGAAACTTTTTATTCTCTGGTTCGATTAATACAAAACTTGGTATACATATTCTACTATAAAAATAAAAAGATACGGGTGTCACAGTTTTTTCAAAATCAGCTCCCGTTAGTATAAAAAAAAAACGAAGTTTTAGTGATAGTACGTTTGTTTCTCCTTAACTTTGAACGGCTGTACATATTCAAATGAAATTTGGTATAGGGATGGGGATAGATGTGGGGATGGGGGTGGGGGTGGGGGTGGCGATGATACTGGGAACGGAGACGGGACGGAGATAGGCATGTTAATATTAAGATTACAATTGGTATCGGGATGGGGATGGGGTGGGGATGGGTGGGGATGGGGTGGGGATTTGGTGGGGACAGGTGGGGATGGGATGCGGATGTGGATGAGGCTGGGAACGGGGATGGCCGTGTCCATATTAAGATGAAAGTTGAAATCGGGATGGGGGTGGGGATGGGATGGGGAACGGGGATGTGGACGGGGATGGGCGTATTTATTGGTCGGCTGAACAGATGGAGCTGCATTTTTGGATAGGTAGTTATAGCATAAGGTTCGGAAACGGACATAGGCTATTTTTTTGTAGGTCCACGCAGACGACTGTTTGACGGACATAATTATTATAGATACTGTACAGCCTAAGCTGCTAAATTAATTTTTAATATTAAATTAACTTACTTTTAAATGCCTAAACTAAATTTTGAGTGGTGTAAACTTACACTCAGCTCAAGCTGTGGTAGCTTCAGTGAGATCAAGCTCGACTCACATTCTTGGGGTCGCGGGTTCGAACCCGGGCGAGCCCGTTTCAATTAGTTCTTTGAAACTTACGCATGGATAATACCACTGGCTTTTCGGTGAAGGAAAACATCATGAGGAAACCTTCATATTTCAGGAGAAGAAATACGATAGTGTATGTGAATCCGCCAACCTGCACTGGGCCAGCGTAGTGAATATGGCCCAATCAGGGTAGGCCGATATACCATTAGTGTTAAGGGCTGATGCAGAGAAACGCACACTCAGCAACGATTTTGAAAAATTCGCAAGGGGTTCAATGTATCATTAAAATACCATTTTGCCGAAACCATTCATTTAAGGCTGTTAAGTTTTTTGACTTAAGAGATAAGATAAAATAAACATTAACATGTTTCAGAATTTTCAAACAATTTCAAAACTGGAACGCCACGGGTCAGTTTTTCATTTGAAAAAAAATGTTATATTTATAGATTAGCTAATCGAGTGTTTATGCGTAAGAAGATAAATATTTTAAACACATGTACTTGATCCGGTGCACGCACCAAGCACAGCGCTTTCGAAACGTCCATCCCGCGTCGGCTCAGATACGTTAAAACCCGAGTATGACGCGCTGTACCTCGAGCGCGCCCCTATTTTTTTTTTTTTTTTTTTTTTGTTTTTTTTTTTACGTTGGGAAATGCACTTACCCATACCCTCCTGCCAGGGCGCAGGAGGGTTATGTCGGACTCGATGCCAGAGTGAGACTCGATGGCACCCCTACCGACTAAAAACCCAACGGTGTTCCCATACTGCGCCTATTGTCGAGGTCACGGGTACGCTCTCGCATTCATCCGCGACCTCGACGGCGCCGCCCTTTCGGGCCCACCACGGGGAGCCGAAGCTCCTCCCGCACCGATGACGATGTGTCCGAACACCCAGACACATCGTGCATCCACCTCGGAGGCCATGCCAGCGAGATGGGCGTCGGACGGCCCTACGTCCGAACGCCCTGGCCTCCATGCGGCGGGTCAGGTGAGTGGCCCCGCCGCCTGCCACTTCGGCCGTTGGGGATGGGGAGCTCTGGCCCCTCTGGCCTGTCCCCATCCCGCAGCCCCACCACAACACACCCGGTGGGTGCCCCCTCAAGGAAAGCCCTTGATGAGGCCACCACCTGGCCGTCCCTCCTCGCTCTCCACTGTGCCCTCTGCTGATCAGAGGGACACGCGGAGAGCCCTCATGTCCGGACCAGGTCCGGACCCTCAGTAAGGGCCCAGCCACTACCGTGGCCCTTGGGAATGGAGAGCTCTGGCCCCTCTGGCCTGTCTCCATCCCTCAGGCTCGTGCAGTGGCCTAGCCCCCACCACTGTGGCCGCTTTCGCGGCCCCACCTCGGGTACCTCTTAGCTTCACCGTGGGGACACTTCCCACGGCTACTAAGCCCCCCCGCCCCGACAAGGCGGGTACCCACGGGGGGGACCTCGAGCGCGCCCCACTCCAACCCACACCGAGTCTACCTAAGCGATCAGTGCAGCACTGTATTTTATCGAAGTTTCGTAATTCTTGCGATATTTTGGTAATCTTTTTACGTTCTTTGTTATCATACTTTTTCTGCTTAAGCTTATTTCATTTCATTGACTCTGTTGATACGGTATGCAATAATGATGATGCTGTAAACTATCCAGTTGAGTTTTTAAATTCATTAAGACCAGCGGGGCTACCATATCAGAGGCTTATCCTGAAGAAAGGTACACCCGTCATGCTCCTTCGAAATTTAAGACCACCCAAATTGTGTAATGGAACCAGGTTACAAGTAAAAATGCTGCATCGTAATCTGGTTGAGGACATCATTTTGACTGGGTGTGCCCATGGCGAAACAGTGTTTGTGCCGCGTATTCCCATGATTCCCAGTGACTTACCTTATGACTCCAAAAGGCTTCAATTTCCTCTAAAAGTTTGTTTTGCCATGACCATCAATAAGGCTCAGGGTCAAACTTTAAAATACGCTGGTATTGATTTAAGGCAGGACTGTTTTTCGCATGGTCAGTTCTATGTGGCTTGCTCGCGAGTTAGCTCCCCTGAAAGCCTGGCTATTTTAGCACCTTCCAACAAAAAAATCAAAAACGTTGTCTACAAAGAAATATTGTAATCTTTCGGGTCAAAGGCCCCGGCAACTATAGCGTCATTAGCAGACATTTTTAGGGTTCCGTAGTACTACGAGGAATTCTTATAAGTTTGTCATGTCCATGTCTGTTTAAAATTCAACAAGACGGCTTTGTTTTGAAGTAAGTATTGCAAACGCGACATGCCAAATTTGGTCATCCTCAATAATCTTAAAGACTTGCAAGCGGCTTGGAAAAAATGCAATAATATACGTATTTTAGTGATTCAATTGAGTTGGGCCCCGATTTAACCGAATTCCAGTATTCAACATTACTACGCGGGCAAAGCCGCGGGCAAAAGCTAGTGTATAACTAAACAGGAGAAGCCACTGGTTCCCGACACACAGTCTTTGACTAGTTTGGGAGCCTATGGGTCATAAATTTGTGAGATGATTTGTGTTGTGTATTTTTAATTATCATTTTCAGTGTCTTTTACTTTTTCCATATAACTTTCTGTCTAGTACATAACACACTTTTTTACGACCCACTGAGAGAATGCGTTTGACAGCTACTATAACATTGTCTAAATTTGAATACACATTTTACACCAGAGAATTTTTCTCGTTTAACACCATATTCACAGGAAGACGAAAAAACTAAAACCGAGTAAGTATAAGAAGTTTTATTGAAGATGTCAGGTTCTTAACCTATTTAAATGGCCTTAGGTTATTTTTTTCTAAATGTAGTGCCAATCTCAACCTAATTTTAAACAAAGTAACAGTGGTAAGTATTTAAAAGATTCAACAACCCTAACATTTATTGTTTTCTGTTTTTAAACTTTTATGAAATTGTTTCGAAGTTTATTCAACATCTACAATACATGGACTGAATTAAAGGGTTATTTACCAACTGGACGCGAGGGGCTAAACACGAATAAATTTGTGAAATTACAATTAATTAATTAAGTTTCACAGTTAATGAAACTCAAAATAGGTATCACTTATTTCGTCAGCTGGACACGCTAGAATTTTCAAGCATGTCCAGTCCATAGTGAATCTTAAAATAAATATCTCAAAATTGTAATTTGTTTGATGCTTTGATTTTGAGGTTCTGTTTGTGAATTATATACAACAAAAAGAGCATTAGCAAAATTAAATAGACAAGCAAAATTGTACCTCATCCTTCCCATTCCGAAGATTTGTAACCCTTTAATTAAGACACGACGCTGAGTTAATTACGTTCATGGCAGAATACAAACCTCAAAAGATATATCTTCACAATTTATATTCCCGCGGGATTCTTCATAAACATGAGACTATGACGCCTACCTCCTTGAATAAATTTGTGTCAATTATTATCACGGGAATTTATTATTGCCTTTACAAAATATATTACTTATCTACGTCGCTCTCGTCTCGTAAATATATCACTGAAAAAGGAAAGTCAAGATGTTTAGGTGAAACGTAAATTGAATGTGTCAGAAAAAGCACGGACCTGTCAAATGTTTCACTATTACTGTAGGTGATTGAAAGTCTTTGATGATGTTCTAGCCAGGGCCCGATGTAACTATTTAGCCGCTCCGGGCAAAAAATATATTCGCCGCCCGACAGTAACTCGCTAGAGGTTACCCCGTGACTTCGTCCGCGTAGGGAAGACATTCGCTCCCAAATATATTCCATCGTCATCAGCCATAAAACGCCCACTGCTGGACGAAGGCCTCCCCCTTAATACAGGGTGTTTTTTTTTTACTTTACTTTACTTTAACTTTATTTTTAGGGACTTTTAGATTATGTCAGCCCCGTCGTATTGTAACATCAATTCACAACAATTATTACATAAGGTACATTACTACTTATTATTTATATGGAAATATCATGGGAAAATAGGTAATAGGTAGCCGTGTGGATATATTTTCGCTGTAATATGATCAGTTATAAAAAAAAAGTAACTTGTAATTACACGCACGGTCCTTAATTAAGTACCTACTAGTGTATGGTGAGTAGGCACGTAGTTAATTAGCAGAGACATATAATTACCACTTTACCTTAACGACGTAAAAATCGTCACGAGTCACAATTAATTAATAATAATGAATTAGACACGTCAAATATATGGCGAAAGAAATCTCGGTCCAGAAGATGGACAATACCTTTTGCAATCTCTTATTTAATACTTATTACTTTTTAACCCCACTAGGTGGACCGACGACATTGTAAAAGTCGCGGGCAACCGGTGGATGCAAATGGCAGGTTGTCGTACAGTGTGGCGGTCTAAGGGGGAGGCCTTCGTTCAGCAGTGGACGTCTCCGGGCTGATGATGGTGATGATGATGACTATTTAACCGACTTCAAATAAGGAGGAGGTTCTCAATTCGGTTGTATGTTTTTTTTTGTTACTTCAAAACTTCGTTTTTTATGAACCGATTTGGATTTATTTATGTTCGGTAAGAAACAAAATAATAATAGGTTTTTGAATATTGGTTGTATTTCCAAGTTTTCTTATAAAACAAAGATCTTTCGTGTGCAGTATAGTTGAATGAAGTGTGTTAAGTGAATGTATGATTGAATGAATGAGTAATGTGAACGAGTGAGTGCCTGCACAGAAGGCGCGAGCTTTAAACGTATGTATGTTTAGTTGACAAAGTATGAAATAAGTTGAATCGCGAAGAAGGCGCGAACAATTTATATATTTGAAAGGATATACTTACAGATTAGTCCCACAGAAATGGTCCAATTTTATCAAAATTTGATTCAGTAGTTTGGTTTTTTAATCATAATAACTGGAAAAAAGTCGTTTGTAATTTTTTTTAATGGCTTGTAATAGGCTATTTTATCATGAAGACTCGCCGTGAATGCCCCGTAGACAAACTGACAGTACCTATAGTTTTTCCGTCTTTACGCACCTACGTTCCGCTTTCCTTCCCCACACCTTGATTATCACGATGCGTGGCCACAGAAAAAACTATACTACTACGTACAGAAGACTCACTTGCGAAAACAGAAAAACAAACGGAATCACAATATACCTAAAACTCATATTCAGTGTAAGCTAATTTATAATCTATTTTTATAAGAGTGTGTCCATATTCCACTGCGCCGCTTGGCTCGTCAATGTCACGTGGCCGCCGCCCGGCGCATCGCTTGTGTAAAAAGTATATTGGTTTGCTTTCAACAATGCACTTCTTCTTTCTTCTACTATAAAGGACATATATAAGTATGTAGCGACAATGATAAGATGAATGGACGGGAAATAAGTTCACGGTTTTTGAAGACTATACGTTGAGCGCCGGCTCTCCACTCGCTTCAGTCATACTCTCTCTGCCTTTACGACATGCGAGCCGTACGATACGACAATACAAACTTCTAATACATGTGTTCTCTTTTTGTCATGCAGTAATTAGATTCGTTATCTCTATTTTCCGGCAAATGTAATATGCATACTTTTAGCTAGGTATGCTTTATTCAGCTTTTTTTTAAATTTTTTTTGCTTCTTTCTGCATTGGACGTCTCCGGGCTGATGATGATGATGATGATGATGATGATGCTTTATTGTGTTATCTTGTTAATTCTGATCGATTTGCAAGCGCTGGGCCCGTCCAGTCCATTATCACCGTCGCTGTATGTATGTACCTATTCTACACATTGTTTACTTATCTTTGCCTTCATTTTTCATTGCTTATAGGATTGTTTTGTTCTATTTGTCTATCTATGTTCAGTTGTACGTTCGTCGTCGTCGATTTGGTTGTAAAAGTGTGTACTCCAGTTTTATGGTTTCTCCTGATGATCATTCACGAAATTCAACAGCCAAGTTGAATTTCATGAATAGTAAAAAGTAAAGAGGTTGTCGAGTTCGTTTTTAAAAGACGTACCTGTGATTTTCGTAAGCTGTGGCTTTCTATTACTCTGTGGATCATACAGATCAATGGATGTTACAATTTTATACGTCTGTATTTATTATGTGCATGCGTCATCTCATGTACAAATAGCTTAAAATAAACGTTTGCGGCCGACTTTAAGGATATTTATATAGGTACGAATTATCTTTTAACGACAGCACGTTTAAGGTATGATTGGAGCCGTTTGTCCGTCCATTATTCCGAGCTTGGACCATCACCAAGTCCCAAGACACTCACATAAAATAATCTATTCATGTTCAAACAGATGTTTTACATTTCAAGTCAGGTTACCGCATTACAAATTCAACATTAAGCCCTATTTACACTCCTGCATTATACAGAGTACACGTGCTCCACGGATTTTCACTTAATATGATAATTTGTGTGCCTTACCTGGATGTAAGCCAATTTTTTTCGGGTGCTGATAGTATCTTCGTTTAAGCTCGGCTCTGTGGGTTGTAATTATCGGGAACGGGGTACGTACTACGTACCCATAACCCCGGGTTTTCAGTACTGCAACGTTGACGGAAAATATTAAATGATCAACTGATTCGTTACGAATAATTAATTATACATCATGATTAAAACCAACTACGTGGTCGCCATTCAAGAACCTTTATTCCCCATCAGTTATCAGTTCTTCGAGCGACGTGGCCTGCCCATTGCCACTGCAACTTGCAAACCCTGCGAGCTATGTCGGTGACTTTAGTTCTTTGACGAATATCCGCATTCCGGATTTTATCGCGCAAAGTAACTCCGAGCATAGCTCTCTCCATGGCCAATTGATTCGTTACGAGCAAAGACTATAAATCCTGTTGACTGCTCGTCCGACTTCCCCTAAAACGAAAATGAGTAGTTTAAAAACCACTGCTAGCCACTGCGAGTATGTCAGAATTTCATTGTATTTCATAACTCAGATTGCGTCATCCCAGTGATTAGCCAATCGCAAGCATAGAATGTTACCTCGCCCCCTGCCCGCAACGGGAGTCGTGTTTGTAGGAGAAATTATGTTCACGAGCCATCAACAGGCTATATGATCTCTGTTTCATCATCAGCCCGGAGACATCCACTGCTGAACGAAGGCCTCCCCTTAGACCACCACACTGTACGACAACGTGCCATTTGCATCCACCGGTTGCCTGCGACTTTTACAATATCGTCGGCCCACCTAGTGGGAGGCCTTCCTACGCTGCGTCTTCCGGTTCGCGGTCGCCACTCAAGAACCTTTCTTTCCCGTCGGTTATCAGTTCTTCGAGCGATGTGGCCTGCCCATTGCCACTTCAACTTGCAAATCCTGTGAGCTATGTCGGTGACTTTGGTTCTTTGGCGAATATCCTTGTTCCGAATTTTATCGCGCAAAGTAACTCCGAGCATAGCTCTCTCCATTGCCCGTTCTGTGACTGTGAGTTTCTCAAAAAGGCCAGCAGCACAAACTGCGTGCTACGAAAGTTTTCTTTTCTTTTTGTAGCCTCGTGGGAGAATTTAGTTTTCAATATTTTCAGCGTTTTAAAAGAATTAAATGGTACATGAATAATTAAGTATTTATTATTGTAAATATATATAATATAATATATTTTCTAGTTATTTATTTATATTATAGTCTAGTTTTTTATTTTAATTGGATCTGGGGAGGATTGATTGTATCAAATTATAATCGTCCTTTCCAGATCCTGGGACTAATATTTTTGTTGTAATTTTGTTTTCTTGTGCGATTTTTTATTTTAGTGTTTTATTTCTTATTATTTTAAGTAAATAAAAAAACCCAGCGCAGTGGTATGAAAGTTTTTTTGGGAGCGGGGTGAATTTCTTCCGTACGCGGATGGAGTTACTGGGTGACCTCTAGTAATTTACAACTAGCTCACTGTCCACTCCAGCTTCGGCGACTTTAGTACTACGGTGAATTGCTTCGTTCCACACCATGAAAGTATTGAGTTGTAGCCAAGAACACTCGGTCAAGTCACCTTTCAAACAATACTACGAAAAAATACTAAACTAAAATCGGTTCATTAGCTTATGGGAGCTATGATGCCATAGACAGCGTCACAGATGCACGCTATATTTTAACCTCAGACCAAGAAAAAAAGGATGACGGGGCATGGCCAATCACAAAATGAAACCCGATAAAACTATGCCCAACTAATAATTACACGAGGTTACGCACACAAACACAAACAATACCATGCCCAACACTAAATATGGTTTCCTGCGTAGTAAACACGTGCAAAAACAACAGCAGATCAACCAAGAATTCGGACGGAATAACTTTTCACTTGTAAGTATCTAAAAATCTAAATAATACCATATAAACTATATTATATTTTTCTTTTTTAGTTTTCGCTTCACTTGGAAAACAAAACCTCAACAGTCTGTTTTATCGACGAAGTGACATGTCTACGAGTGCTATCATTAGCTCGAGCACGAATAAAAAGCGCCTTCGTATCGTAAAGGTATCGACTCCTCGATACGATAACAGAGTGTGACGATAGATGGCAGTACGAAGCACAGTCCGTCGACTATCGTGAGCTCGATACGATTACGTTAGTGACGTCATTCTAACGTAAAGTCTTGTGAAGAAAATGAACGTCTTGCCGAGTGAATGATACGTTCACAAACTCTACGAAATTGCAAATATTTTGTTACTTTTAGCTTAACGGTTGATATAGTGGGACTGAAATCAAAATATAAAAGACAAATAAAGTAAAATTCAAAAATAAGCCATGGGAGGTTATTAAATGTAACTTTATATGTCGAAATAAAAGAATTATGCTTGCATTACAAAAAAATTTTTAAGGTTTCTGAATGAAACCACTTGTCATTTGCTTGACAATTGACATAACGACTTCGATGCCAAGATCAAGTTTGTTTACGAATGCATAAGAAATAAAATTATTGTCTCGCGTTTCATTATTACATACAATTATTAAAGAAAATAAAACAATGCGAACCAGTTATTTGCAATACGTGACACTAGTGGAGTTCATGGAAGCGTAAGTTTTAAAAGTAACTAAGTAATTTAAATTGCATAATTATTTATGTATCATTTACGTGATGTGCAAAAGAAATTTGTTTTTTTTATGTTTAAACTTGGTTTTAAGGTATTAATGTTATTTTTAAAACCATGTTATTACGTACTTTCATGTCTTAAGCTTATAAATAAATGAGTGAATATCCGCCACAGTAAAGTCTCTTTAATAGAAAACAAGTTTCAAATTTTAATCGCAGATATCAGTCATAGCTTTACCTATGTTATTTGGTCAACAATAGACTATACACCTGGGTATGGTATGTCTTAAAACTGCATCCAAAACTACGGAGGACGGGTAGCAGCGTCTTCTTGGCAAACAGTGGTGAGCACTCTGCGATTCCCAAGCCGCCTGCCAAGCGTGGGGATTATGGCAACCTCTCTCTATTAGGGGGAGGCATTCGTCCAGCAGTGGCCGTCATCTCGCTAATAGTGTAGTGTATTGCAGTCAAATCAAACCTATTTAATACAACCAATGTCAGATTTAATTTATATTGGAATATTTTTTAGACTGGAATACTCCGGGTATAAGCAGTCAACCAACTGTGACTCCTCCATCACCGCCAACTCAAGCTCAGCCCCCATCTCCTCCAGTCGCACCAGAGGAAGACGAGTGGAGGCCACCACCACAAAAAAAAAGAAGGATGAAAGTGTAGCGAAGCTATTTATTGAAGCTGAGCAGCATGCAAGGGAGTATGCTAGCGAGCGTGATAAGGTATACGAGGAGTTTGAAAGAGAGCGGTTGCGATTAAAGAATGAGGAATTGAGAGTGAGGGAATACGAGATACAAGAAAGAGTGAGACAGAGGGATGTAGAGCTACAATTGCAGGCTGGATGGCTAGTGTTTATGAAAGAAGCTATGGAAGTTTTGGTTAAGTATGTGGAAAAAAAGTAAAAGTAAGAAGAGGGATGAAAGTGTAGCGAAACTGTTTATAGAAGTTGAGCAGCATGATTGAGAGTGAGAGAATATGAGATAAGTACAAGAAAGAGTGAGACAGAGGAATGGAAATGTATGAGTATATGAATGAAGCTATGGAAGTTTTTGTGAGGTGTGTGACCTATGTGGAATAAAAGACAGTTTTTTTAATGATTAAGAGATGTTTATTTAATTATGTTAAATAATTAAAAACTCAAATTATGGATGAAGTCTATTAATCCTATTCACCAACATATTTCGTATTGCTCTTCCCCTAATTAAATCATCTCCTGCTGTCTCTTCAAATATATTATGGTCAGACAAAAATGGAGAGTCATACTGTGGCATGTTTTGGTTTTGTGGTTCTGACTCAGGAACATTGAAACTGATGGCTAAATTGTGCAGCACACTGCAAGCTGTTTTTATTTTTGCATATTTATCAGGTGCATAATGTAGGATGCGATCTTTGCACAAACAACGCCATCGATTTTTCAAACGCCCAAAAGTGTTTTCAATTGTAAGAGCAAAATAAAACATAAAACTGCGTCGGTATATTGGCGGTCTTTGCATTTTAACTTTGATTATTCTTCTTCGAGAGATAAGAAAATCACTTGATATTTTATAAAAAATATGATAAAAGGGCAATGAAATATGTTTCGAATCTTTTCTCAGCGACAAATTTTAAGTGAATAAATATTCGACTGTGCTCGATAGCCAGCATTCGAAATTTACATTACCGGACGTCAAAACAAAGTTCGTGCTCTCAAGTTAACTCAATTTGGTGTAGAAGTCGCAAATTTCGTTTACGTGACGATACGTTTGCGATACGAAATCTTCCGTGCTGCCAAAATTAGTTACTTTTACGCACGATAGAGGCGCTGTACAAATCTCATACATTTTTTTCTCGATAACGGTACGAATACTTTTTCGCAAGTATTTGTGCTTGAGCTACATAGCACGCTTTAAAATTACGCCAAACGACCCAACGATTACGGACGTACTTATTTACCCAAATTATAGGGCATTTTTCTTTCAGATGGTAAAACTTAACACCGTTGAACACTGAACTTTAACACTGTTTGCGTTGGGGGTTAAAAACGGTAACATAACTGCGAGTATGTCTCGTATTTGTAAAACGACAATCAAGCTCGGTAATTCAATAAAAATGCAATATTTTCCAGAGAATATATGTAATACTGTCCGATTGCGGTCGTCATTACGATGCTACGTCCCATGTGCTCGCAACTTGGCTCCGTTCGAACCCTGAGATTGCTCATTGTATTTCGATTATGCTCGATAGAGAAACGTGTAGGTATATTGCAATTTTAATAAGAAAAAGTAATTGATCATTTGTTTGCTTTTGTTTATTATCATCTAGCGTAAGTACATTATCTCAATATGTTTGTATAGACCTGCACCCCTACCATGGACGTTCGCGATTCTGATTGCGATAGCATGCCATCCCGCTCGTACGAACTTACTCGCGCCATGCGCCCTCCCGCTCGCGCACGCTCGCAATCAGAATCACGAACGTCCATGATAAGGGTCCTGATTTTGCTAAGCCATTTGGTTCGGGCAAGGTTTGGGAGGCAATAATGTACGACACAGATAATGTACGGCATGATATTGTACGGCATGATAATTGGTGTAAATGTACATCGAATATCATGCTGTGTAATATCGTGCCGTGCAATATCATGCCGTACATTATCGGCTCGGCTCAATAATGCACACCCCGATTTTGTACAGCATGATATTCGATGTACAAGTACACAAATTCCTTATTTGTATAGCAGTTAGGTACAGGTTATTTTTTTTAATGACAATTTGTGAAATGTACTCGGATTATTGGCTGTACAATATAGGGCCGTACTTTATAGACACGAGCCGATAATGGACGGCCAGTACTGTACGACATGGATTGTACAGCATGATATTCGATGTACATGTACACCAATTATCATGCTGTGCATTATTATGCCGTACATTATCGTGTCGGCAAATAACATGTTGTACATTATAGACACCCCAAGGTTTAACATGTCAGAAATTAAGCTGAATAGGCTAGATGACTGATGTTTAAATCGTTGAAACCAATAGCTTTGATTATTTGATTAGCACGCCTTACTTGTCAGAATAGAATTTATATGGCGTCCTGACAAGTGACGTCACGATTTGCTGTTTCGACTCTGTCATGATATTAAAATGCTTATAAGTTGCTTATTTTTGATCAGATTTTAATTTTCTTTTCATTAATCAGCTATATTTATGGGCCACATTTGAATAGGACAATAAAAAAAAACCAGTCATATTATACAAAATAGATCCATAATTGCTTGAAAATAAGTATATATTTTTCAAATTAAATACAAATAAAAAGAGAAATCACAAAATACAGTTGGTATTAAAGTCTCTGGAGGTTGGCTGAGGCTACGGTATACATTTATAGAGTATATCGGTTTTATTGAAAACTTCCCTTTAGTAATAAGGGGAGCACGATAAGCTTGGCATTGAATCTCGGGAAAATTGTAATTAATCAAGTTTTTATAAGAAAATAATAACTGAATTGCAAAAATTACTTGTATTTGGAGCATAATATAATATTTCAAAGGTAACATTGTTTACAGATCATTAGTTTGCCATAAACATTAATAACTTTTATGTGATAACGATAATAGAAAATATTGGCAAAATATACTGTCTATGCCCTTAGTATAGCCAGTTGGATCATAGGTTAGATCCAAAAGGCTGTGCAGTGGAAAACAAAGGTGGAAAAGGATGATCTTGGGAGTTTTGGCGGGAACACGGAAAAATCATGTTCTATTATTTTCTTAAACTTGTGTTTTTTCGCGAATTAATGATTAAAAATGGTGGTGTTTTATTCGTTGAGTGTTGAATTACATGCACAAGTGTGGGCAAGTGATATAATGTAGTGAAACATGTCTTATTGTGTTGTTTTCAAACCTCCGTAAAAGCTATATTATTCAGATTCAGATTCAGGATTCGTCATCAGCCATAAGACGTGTACTGCTGGACGAAGGCCTCCCAATTGAGGGGTGTTGCCATAATCCCCACGCTTGGCAGGCGGCTTGGGGATCGCAGAATGCTCACCACCGTTAACCAAAAGGACGCTGCTGCTCGTCCTCCGGTGGGTCTGGTTGCAGTTTTAGGACATACCCAGGTCAGATTCAGGATTATTTATAGAATAACTGATTACAAATTGTTATGCTAGGTCTACATGCAAAATAGTGACATCAGTTTACCCATATCGGGCATTCAATATATTTAGAACAAATTAACGAACACAATTATTTTTATTATAAACAATTTCTACTTTAAATATTATGTTAATTAATTTTATTTAATGTCAATATATAGGTCCTTATTATTTTAGCTATAAAATCCATGTCATTAATAATATGTTAATATAAAATAATTAGAAACAATCAAATTAAAAATTGTTTATTTAACAATGTCATTTCGATGGACTTATCTCTATTTATGAATTCCAAATATAGCAAAGATAATATAATACTTTATTTGTTTATAGCAAAGCCGCCACAAATTTACTAGGGCATGACTTGGACTCTGACTAATTTCGTAACTAATTAATTCTAATTTCGTGTGACTAACTGTGATTTCATGACATATTTGACTTGATTATACTATTAAAACTTGAAAATTCATAAACCTGACACTGGCAGAATGCACAACGTGCGATGCCAATAACTAAGAAAAAAAAGGATGATCTTTGACAAATGACGTCAAATCAAGAGTTATTTTTCTCCTTTTTTTTTTTGTTACAATATATCTATTTTTTAGATATAGATTGAATTTATTTTTCGGTTACAACATAAATTAAACTATTATTAAAACATTAATCAAACGATATAAGAGACCGTTTAAAGTATCTATAGGTAGAAAACCTATAGATAGTTTAAACGGTCTCTGATTTCGGGTAATGTGCCCAAAATGCTGGCCACGTTGCCCCGCTGGATTGCGAGGCTAATTTTCTGACCCAAATAAAGGCCAGCATTTTGGTCACGTGTGGATTCTTTAAGTCGCCCCGACAAATCCTTAAAGATACGCAAAGCACCTGGCCCCCACGGCCCAAGTGTCTCTACCCCAAACGGCACAAACATGTAACCTCTATCGAGGCTAGAATATTTGCGACGTTTGAGGCATTCCGCCGCATTAGCCGCACCACCCGCATGTTTTGATGTTTCTGGAAGATGAGACGGCGCCAGTGTATCCACACAAGTAGCATCCCACACTAAAGGCCGTCCCATCTTCCAAGGAATGAGAGTCATACCGTCGGGCCTCTTACCATCGTCGCGCATTAGACCATTCGGTTCTAAAACTGCTGCGACGTTGGCACTTCCAAAAGCCCGACGGATGATATCATTTAAAGCGCAGTGGCGGGCCATGCGACCGGCACTCCTACTACAAGATAGGCCGTGGTGACCGAGACTATCAACTCGTTCCCCACACGCACATTGGTGGGGGACGACACAAGATGTACCTATACGTAATGAAATGGCTACCCGGAATGTGTTATTGTCCAATAAATTCCCAAGGTTGACCGAGGGTAACGCCTGCAGCCAAAGACCCGACTCCCAACGTGAAACAGCTAGGTAACGTGCACGCTCTGAAGATGAGTTGGTCGTTTCTAAAAGATAATTCCGTTCCAAAATTATTAAAATTTTTCTCCTTAATTATTGGCATCGGGGTTTGTGCATTCTGCCCGTTTCAAGTATTGCATTTATGTTTTTATAGTTTCTAAGTAAAATTATCCATAAATCACAGCCCAGTCCAATTCATGCTCTAGTAATGCGGTGAAGACTTTACTATAAACTAATAAAGTATTATATTATCTTTGCTATAATCATAGAGGTAGGAACCTCTATGGCTATAATATAGGTTTTACGGAGGTTTGTAAACAACACAATAAGACATGTCACTACATTATATCACTTGCCCACACTCGTGCATGTAATTCATCCGTTATGAATAAAAGACCACAGTAAAATTTGAAATCACTAATTCACGAAAAAACATAATTTTAAGAAATAATATTTGCAGACAAACAATGTAGCAGTGTCATGATTTTTTTGTGTCCCGCCAAAACTACAAAGTTAAGAAAGTTTTACACTATTAATTCTTTACACAGCAGCAGCTAGAGCCCTGTAAAAAATACTGTGTAACTTTGAATGTGTGTTCGCTTTATTGAATTGTTTCATATTTTGGGACAATGTCAAGCGCTGAAAACTACACCATGTCACGTAACGAACGTGTTCCACGAAACACGTAAAGTTTCACCCAACATGCATTAGTACTTCCAAGTATCTACTGTATTAAACTTCAAAGTAAGATGCTTATTCTGAAGTTCTTTACATCTTATCATTATGAAAAGGCTATATTTACCGTTTTCAAAAATTCAAAAACTTCTATTATTGAATTCATTTTTAATATCAAAACCTAAGATGTTTTTACCTGTAGATGAGTTGTCCCCCCCGCCATATTTACTAGACGCAATCAAGGTAATAGGCTAGATGACTGATGTTTAAATCGTTGAAACCAATAGCTTTGATGAAGAATTTAAGTAAATATATTATGGTAATTGAAAACATTATTTAAATCGGTTAATAATGTTCTGATATATGAGCGTTTAAAGTTTTTGTTAGAGACAACTCTGTCCCTTTCCCACAAAACAAAAAATGACGTCACGCCTTACTTGTCAGAATAGAATTTATATGGCGTCCTGACAAGTGACGTCACGATTTGCTGTTTTGCCTCTCTGTCTAGCATGATATTAAAATGCTTATAAGTTGCTTATTTTTGATCAGATTTTCATTTAAATTTCATTAATCAGCTATATTTATGGGCCACATTTGAATAAGACAATAAAAAAAACAGTCATCTAGCCTGTTGCCGTGATCGCTACCAGTCTTTCACTTCCGAATGTCCGGTAATACGCTGCCGCTAAACGTATGTTTTATAGCAAAAATATGGTGATATAATGCCTTTCTGTGTATTTAGACACTGCACAATCTACACAGGCACAGTGCGAGACAAAAAAATGTTCATTTCACGCATAACTACTGTATTTTTATTGCAACGGGAAAAAAAAAACTTTATCTTAGGCGACTGTTTCTCACTTTGAAATGGATAACCGAGATAGATAGATCGTCTTGTGTGAGAGAGTGAAAGAGAGACAACGGCGCGGCGAGGGCGCTCGCTTTGGCTAATCAACTTGTGTAGCTAATTACGCCGTAAGAGAAATTAGATATTTGTCTCTTTCTAACAACAGGTGTGGCGTATAAAGTCGGTCATATTCTTTTCTTTTCTTCACAAACTGCATAGAAACATGCGTTAGTTTAAAGTATATTTATATAGGCAACTTCTAGTCAGTTTTTAAAGCAGTTTTGTTCGACTATAACTACTCTATTTATTTCAACTTTCAACTCACTGATCAAAACAATTTACTTACTAGGTAGTCTAAACTAAAAGATAAAGTATTTTCCTTTACATTGTGACGAGTGTAAACTTGAATAAATTGTCGGTTGAATAAGCAACGTGGGCATTAAATGATTAAACGTCTAGACTGGGATAAATTAAAGAAGCATACAGCCAAGATCTTGAATGAAAAATGGAGATGCTTCTCTGAAATAAAAAAATCAGGCACTTAAATTGAAGCAATTCTAAGTGAGCGGATTATCATGTATCGAAGAACACTAAGCTACTTCGTTACATAGCTTTTACACGACTGCTCAAAAAAAGAGTGTAACGTGTTCAGCGTTCGTATATGTAGGATCTGTGTATGTATGTGAGTTTCTTTATTCCAAATTCCAAACACCTTTTTTTCTTTTTCTTTTTTTGCTTTTTTGGCCTAGTTCATACAAGGAAGTATGGAAAATTGAACCACTAGGCCACATGCGTGTGGGAAATGCCCTAAGCCTTTAGTAAGTCTTCAGTTTCTCCAGTCATATACAGGGTTAGTTCTATTCAGTTATCATCTTTTAAGGGCATATTCTGTACCTACATCAAAACATACAACTTTTACTATAGGGCCAACATTCAAATCGTGAAAAAGAACAGCTGTTCCATACATTTTGCCCAAGGTCGATGAACTTTTTGTATGGAACAGCCGAACAGGTTTGTTTTGGTGTACAGAATATGCCCTTAAAAGGATGCTAACTAATTAGAACTAACCCCGTATAAGCAAAATGAACACACAATCTGACATTCATAAAAAATGTGTTTGCAGAACTTTAGTTTGCTTTATTTAATCCATGGAAAACATGCGAAAAGCTATTTTCCTTTCAAGTAATGCTTGTAAATTCTGAATAAACTGTAAACTAATTTTTCCGCGAAACGTGAAATGATAATTCTACATTTCACTACATGCATGAGTAATAGGGTAAAACGAGGTTGGGTGCTTTGTTATAAAGGTGAGAGCATAAGATAAGAGGGACGGAGCTTAAGGCGCTGGTAGCAATTTTGAACTTTTTTGAATGTGGGAAAAATCCAAAATGCCTGATAAAAATTAGTTTATTAACATTGATTATGTATTTTAGCTTTTTGAGTTTTAGAAAACGTGATTTTGAATGCTTGAATCGATAGAAAATAAAACAAAGTAAACAGTAAATCGGCATTTCAATTAGCTAGAACTAAGAAAATACACTATGAAACCACGTAAAATTTATACTAATAGATAGAATATACTATTATTACGTTATTTAATTTTTAAGATTACAGTATTTCTTTGTTATATTTTTCAAAACAAAGATAAACCTACTAAATTTTGCAATTCAAGCGCTCGCGCCTTATCCTCTCTCTCGCTCGCGCCTACCGTTGACTGCCTATCGTTTACCTGCCTGGTCGTAAGCGGGCCTTAAGAAATGGTTATTCCATTAGCTACTTTTATTTTCCAGTTTTACCACTACAATAATTATAACTTGAATATTTTTTTTTTAAATTAATATTGAATATAATTATTTACAAGGCCATTGGAAAAGTAGAAAGGTAGGATGATCGACTCATTTTTTTAAATCAAAAAGCTTCCTTATTAAAAACATGCAAATTATAGCAATAGGTAATTAAGTATAATAGTAATTTTTCGGTTTCCTTAAAACAAACATATTAACAAGTAAACACATCAATTATATTCTATAGAATTACTATATTAACAAAAAACAAGTACAATAAAAAACAACCGACTTCAATTTCGATTACCAAGATGACATCCTTTTTCCAGTTATTTTGATTTAAAGACCGAACCGATCCGACCGACCGGTTACTGAACCGACTTCGATAAAATGTATATGGGATCACCTCTTAATTATAACCTACTAAACAAAATAATAATCATCAAAACCAATTCATCAAACAAACAAAAAAAAACTCCTTTTTTGAAGTCGGTTAAAAATATGCTATGTCAAGTTCTGAAGTTAATTGGACGCCAAGTTAGAGTAAATCCCTCGGGCACATCGATATACAGTGAAAAAGTTCGATAGTAAAGTTATTGAAAGTAATTGGGGGTAAACGTAATTGAAACAATTTGTACATACATTATTTCATCATAAGTAGTACCGAAAAACCACCATGGTTTGTCTCGGCACCAATCACATCGCGCTGTCAAATGAATACATAATTTTGTAGTGGCAAAAAAAATTATAAATTGTTTACCCTTACAACAACATACCTACCTACTATAGTAAATAATAATATGCCGGCCGCGACAAGGCCAAAGTGAAGTTACCTTCAGTTTGAATCTGGCGCGGTGGCGTTGGTTACGAAACACTGTAAAACAGAGTTTCCTTCCACACAATTCCTTTTACCACTGTTCGCATTATGCCCCATGAATAAATATCTCTTATCTCACCCGGATAAACTGCGGCACCTCTTATCATGAGAAATTAATAAAATCCCCCGAGACGGCCGTCGCAAAATTAAGTGGCTCTTAGCGAAAATACCACACAGAACTACGATAAAAGGGCTTAGTACGGACCCCGAGCTTTGATAAAATCAAAGCTGGCAAATGTATCGGAGATGTTTCTCGTGCGTGGGTGTATGTGTTCCGAGAAAAGAATCTTATTTCTCTGGGCATTGACAGCCGAGGTTATAGTGTGGAAAAATGTGTGAGAAATCAAGCGTATATACGTCAGTCTGAATGTCCAATACGATGGGAATCTGTAGATCAAAATACGGATTTATATACATTGTTACCTCGTGTATGTGTCGCAGCCCAATTGTAGAATTCGCCGTTTTACATAATAGCTAGCCATTTTACAAAACAGAGCCGTTTTGTAAAACGGCTAATCAACTTTCAGCCGGATTGTCATTGCGGTAAGTTTTACAATGCGGTGGCCTATGCTCAGCCACAATGTAATCAAGTTGCCTTCAATGCAAAATGGTTATCATACTAACAAAATACAGTGTGTATATAGTAAAAAATTAAGTTTTACGTCAAAAAAGGATACTTGATTTGACCAAATGAAAAGGTCACACTGTAGTTATCAAAGCGCGAAACCGCCACGAGTGTCCAAAATTTGAACTATAGATTGCCAAAGCGGCGAATCATGACCCGCTCAATTACATTAGCCTAGCAATTTTTACTATTATACCTATATATTACTATTAAGCTAGCCGTGTTGTAGAACGCGAACCACGTATACAATGCGGTGGCCTTTCTTTCAGCCGTAATACAATTTAGCTAAACTTTAATACGTCGCTTTATAACAGCCCTGTTTTTTAAAATGGCTAGCCGTTATGTAATACGGCGTCTTCTGGAATTTGGCTGCGACATATGTATGACATAAATAATGTTTTACGAAAAATATTAAGACATTCTTACTACACAGTTTATATGACAATAGTAATCTATACTTACTATGGGACCTGAGTATGTCCTTAAACTGCAACCAGACCCACCGGAGGATGGGCAGCAGCGTCCTCTTGGTTAACGGTGGTGAGCATTCTGCGATGCCCAAGCCGCCTGCCAAGCGTGGGGATTATGCCCCCCCCCCTCTATTAAGGGGGAGGCCTTCGTCCAGCATTGAATGTTTTAACTATACTTCCAACTTTTATCTATACTATTAAGCCCTGTGGTTCATCTCGTTTGATTTATCCTGTAAAAAAATATTTTAACCTCAGCACGACCTCAGAGTTCCGAAATGTTTCAAATACTAAACAAAATCAATAAAAAGACATTATTTAGCTCATTATTATTTCAAGAGCACTTACAAGCCTCCAGTCGACTAATTTGTGCGAACAATTTGTACTTCGACGAGTAATTAGTTACTATAGTTACCTAGAACAAGTTTTTAATTGTTTTAACAGACAAGAGCCATTAATTTTGTCGTTTGTAGCTAAAGGAGACAGAATTAGTCTCGAAGCTGATAAGTAGGAGATAGTCGTGAATTATTACTTAGAAAATATATCTATTTGAACTAAGGCAAATAAGTACCTATAGATCTAAAGATAAGATCGTAATGAATGTAACTAGTACTAGTAACGTTTGTAACTAGCTAACGTTTTTAATGTAATCGAGTTACTTAGTCGTGTAGATCTTACTCCTACCAATCCTATCATGGTGGTTTAGTAATAATACGCTTTTAATAAAGGACAACCAACTTAAATTTCGACTACCTGGATGAAATCTTCATATTTTCCAGTTCGTCGTCAGCCATAAGACGTCCACTGCTGGACGGAAGCCATAATCCCCACGGTTGGCAGGCGGCTTGGGGGTCGCAGAATTCTCACCACCATTAACCAAAATGACGCTGCTGCCCGTCCTCCGGTGGGTCTGGTTGCAGTCCAATAATTTTCAAATAAGGTTAATTTTCCAGTTATAATGGTTTATTCCAGTAATTATGATTTAAAAACCAAACTACTGAACCGATTTTGATCAAACTTATATGGGACCACCTCTGAAGCATCACCTACTAAAAAAAATAAACGAACAAAATCAGGCAGAGTAATCGCATAACATAAATACAAAAAAAAAATACAGTCGAATTGAGAACCTCCTTTTTGAAGTCAGTTGAAAACAATTCACTCGCGACGTGAAGCCACCTAGATTGCTAACAAACAATACCCATTCATACTGTAAATTTCAGTCTAGCTGTTAGAACAATAAAAGTGGTATTAAAGCAGTTTGTACGAGTTTAAACTCGGACACAAATAAAAATGTAGTGATACTTAGGACGAAAAATGAGTATTTGCAATTTCTCGAACAAATATTTTTGTCCCACCACTAGCGTCATCTCGCGAAGCTTAATGCAAAGTTCGTCGACCTGCACTTATGCCACGGAGTCTTTACAGAAGTTTTAAAAGCTACTCGTATACGACTTTCTTGCAGTCACGACACGTATCTGTGCACTCAGTGTTGCACGCACGAATTTCAACTTTAAACCAATTAGTTATACCGGCTGAAGCAAAAACACTGTTTAATATATATGTGATTCGTTTTTTTATTATAAACTAGCAACGCCTCATTGTTTTACCCGCGATCTCTGGGATAAAAAGTAGCCTTTCTATTATTCCAATATAATGTAGTTTATACATTATTCATACAATGTAAGAATAATGTATAAATTACCTTTATACTAAATTTCATCCAAATCCAATAAGACGTTATAGCGTGGAGGAGTAAAGTAATAGGAAGGGACAGGGAGAATCAAGTTGTGTAATTAAATGTGTAATTAAAACTACAAGGCATTTTTAGGCCCAATCGACAGTGTAGTTACATTTGATACAATAATTTTACTAGAAATATCGTTCAAACTTATACAGGTAAAAAAAAGATTAGTGAACAATAGAAAAATGTATGAAAACTCGGACAGTTACGTGGTACGTAAACGGTAAATAACAATATATTTTCAAAATATTTTGTGATAAAAAAAGTTATATCCATTTACGCTTATGGGGGCAGAGCGTAAATAAATGGATATACTTAACTTTTTTATCACAAACATTTTTAACAATATTTTTTTATCTATAATTTTACGCACTACGTCACTGTCTCACACTTTTAAGCTAGCTAACCTATGGTACGGATCGGACACAGCTTTTGTTACATTCTGTATGCTTTGAAAGTGGATTCAAGACGTTATCAAAGCGTCCATGTTTGTCACTCAGAGCGAGAACTAAGTGACGGGGCGCTGCTTCCGCTTTTTGCGACGACACTCTCTCGCTGTCACTTCAGCTAATTGAAGCCCGATGAAAAGCGGCGGGTAACGTCATCCCGCGAAAGTTTGCGGTGAAATGGGTATGAAATGCGGGTGAAAATTCAATTTTTCAAAGTAATTTTAGAACTGTCATAAACTATCTCGAAGTTGGCTTGATTATTAACATAAACAAAGCAGGGTATTTTGCTGTCAAACATAGCCTTATGAAAATTAATTAAAATATTGTATTAAAGTAAATATCTAACAAAATAAACCGGCCAAGTGAAAGTGGGACTCGCGCACTAAGGGTTCCGTACCAATACATGATATATTTTGTTTATAGGTAGGTAACCTTATGATTGTTTTTTTTTCGTGCTGTTTGAAATTAGTGCGAGCTCGAAGTTTTTACTAATTACCGTTTTTACGATAGAGCAAAAGCAAAAATCCTTTAAACTAAAGAAAATTTTGAGTAACCCTGTCTTTCTTGACTCATAGTAAAGAATACCCTCGAACAAATTACCTGTCAAGCAAAAAAATCTGAATAAAAATGGGTTTATTCGTTGACGAGCTACGAGCCACAGTCAGATACACAAATACACATGTTCAACTTACTCCTCTGTTCGCGTTGGGGGTTAAAAAGACGTTTATCTTCTCTTGCATGGGAACCTTAATTTTTTTTAAATATTCAATAGGCGATTAAAAATACAAGTAACTAAAAAAGTTGACTTCGTTTTATTTTGCTTGGATGACATCTCATCCAGTTTTTTTTATTAAAACCAAACTACTGAACCGATTTTCAGGACCGACCAACCTGAAAGTATATCCGATCAAATAAAAAAAAACAAATCGGTTTATAAATGTCGGAGTTCTGAGGTAACAAACATAAAATAAAATAAAACAACCGAATTAATCTCCTCATTTTTTGAAGTTGGTTTAAAAATAGAAAACTCTAGCTAGCTACCCAATACGCTTCATCAAAAGCTATAATTAAGTACTGCGTTACTTAGTAATAATAGGATACAGAACCCTAGAACATAGCACACATGCCTGTGAGTATATGCTATACTCTCACGATGTATCCAGCTGGCTAACAAAGCACAAAGAACAAGAACTGTAAACCTGTCACTCAGTTGGGTCACTTACGTCTTAGCGTTAGTTTCTCGAGGTTGGATGGAGGTGGCTTTAGTGTCTTGTTTATTATGTTTACAGTGTGTCTTTGCAGGGACCGCGGAAGATCTCCATGACGGGGGGATTTAGAAACCTTCTTTACCAGGTATCAGAATTGGACGGGGCAGCCCCTTACGTTTGATTTTAGGGGGGGCATTTGGCCCTCGCTGCCCCCCACTTCCGCGGCCACTGTGTCTTTGCGGGTATAGTAGAGTACTTTTTGGCAAACGAGTTCTTTGGAGAGTCAAAAGCAAAATCTAATTTTGTAGTACGAAACCTAGGCAATATAGGAATATTTTACATTTTAAAGTGGCTACCACTCAGACCAATAATAACCTTAATTATAGTAGGACTATGCAGGATTATCTGTTCTGGTAAAGTTAAAATAATAAAAGTATAGGCGCCTACAAAATCAAACAGGACTCTAAAGTACTCCGTGAAAGAGCTTGTAACTGAATTAAAAGTCATTTCAAAAACAGTTGTAATGGATGTTGTTGCGATAATTAATAAAAAACTAAGTATTTAATCATTTTACCAACTTTTAACAGAAGGAGAAGCCTTGGATATCAGGTAAAACAAAACAATTTTACTAAATAAAACTAAATAAGAAATTGTTATTATAGCAGGTAAACACAGCAAAACAAGCCCATAATTTAAGAAATATAACGAACACCATGACAAAAAAGAACAACTGACTGAAAAACAAGAAAAAGAAAAAGAAATATCGATGTGCCGATAGTACAGTCAGCATTAAATATTTGATGACTGTAAAGGGGTATGAAAACGGAAAAACACTATCTAATAACTGGTTATAAAAGTTATAATTTTATCGTAACTGGTTATAAAAAAATATGAAAATGGAAAAAATAATCCTGTTTAATAACTAGTTATGAAACAGCGAAGAAAATTTATTTTTTCGTTGCTAGTTATGAATTTTTAGTTACGAATGAGGATAAACGAAAAAAATTAAAAAATATGGCCTATCTCTCGGGATGATGTAACGATTGATGGTTTGTACATCTACAGCGATTTAAAATTGATGGTAGAATAAAGAAACTCATATACATACATGATCCATGAAAACACTACACTCCTTTTTTTGGGCAGTCGTGTAATAAAGGCAATATAATAACATATTAAACTTCCTGTTTTCGTACATGAGATCCAATTACTGATTGTAATAAAAAATGTTCGTATGTTCGAGTATAATGATCATAATCAAATTGATTATATCTACATACATAAAAATTGTAAGTAGATATACTTAGTGGTGATGACATTCAGATGAATTTGCTGTTTCTGTCGTTGAGATTGTCGAGATACTCATTAAAATACTATTTCTTCTGTGTTAAAACGCAACTTTAACCACAGAAGAAATAATAGTACTCGGTACCTTAACTAAAGCTTATGATTGAAAGAAAAGAAATATTCTAAACGTATCTTATCGGGCTCATTGTAAACTAGCCCCAAAATTAATTCACCACACATAAAAAATATTTGTAAGCTCGCCACAGTCCCATTGTTATATAGTTAATTCGCAACAATTATTTTTAACTATTGTAAACCTGTCACATTGGTATTTTCCGTACAGAATTCAGAAAAATCTAAAAGTAGATCAAAATAATTCGATATTTTTTTATCAGTCACAGCAATAATCAAAGTCGTCGTCAGCCATAACACGTCCACTGCTGGACGAAGGTCTCCCAATAGAGGGGTGTTGCCATTATCCCCACGCTTGGCACGCCGCTTGGGTATCGCAGAACGCTCACCACTGTTAACCAAGAGGACGCTGCTGCCCGTCCTCCGGTGGGTCTAGTTGCAGTTTAAGGACATGGTCGTCAGCCAAAAAACGTCCACTGCGGACGAAGGCCTCCCCCTTTATAGCGGAGTGTTGTCATAATCCCCACGCTTGGCAGGTGGCTTGGGGATCGCAGAATGGTCACCACCGTTAACCAAGAGGACGCTGCTGTAAGTCCTCCGGTGGGTCTGGTTACATACTGGACATACCCAGGTCCAAATTATATTAAAAAAAAACAAAGTAATGGTTTGAAATGATACAAGTCATGTCAATCAAACACAAGGTAGTGTTTCAGTAGTTTGGTTTTCAAATCAAAATAACTGGAAAAAAGAGGTCAGGCAGAGGCAAAAGAACAAACAAAACCTGAGGTCAAAAGAAAAAAGTTATTGGTAGTATCAAAAAAAAAAGTTATTGAGATTGAAGTCGGTATTTTTTTTATAAATACTTGTTTGGTTTCTTTCACTTCATTAATGCAATCTGCTCAACTCTAGTTCAGCCTGAAACCTGTGAATAAGTCTTCAATATTTTATAGTAACTCACAATTTATACGCGAAGGCAAACCCGGGAGCTGAAATGAACTGCGGATAAGCGAAATAAAATCAGTTATATAACCTTGTAGCAACATCGGAGTTTGACGTTGCGCTATACTCGTTGTACACTACATTTATCGGCTAATTGAATATCCGCGAGCTGAAAACGGATATTGAAATATCTGCGAATCCAACAGTCCACGAAAGCGGCCAGCGGATCGATAACGCATCAAAAGGTGATTCAGTTATGCGAGTTTTTATTTACGTACAGGGTTACGCGGAACGTGGCACTGTTTCGAAAGGAGGTTCTTGTGTTCATCACTGTGAACAGTTAACCCTGCAATACTGAAAAACATCAGCTGTTCCATATATTTCGTCGGCTCATTGTAAACTCGCCTTAAAGTAAATTCGCCACTAACAAAAAATATATGTAAACTCGTCACAGTCCTATTTTTAATTATCTAGGTAATTCGCTATAACGATTTTCAAATTGTAAACTTGCCACTCTGGTATTTTCCATACAGAAAAATCAAACAAGAAGTAAAATAATTCGAGGATGTAATTTTTATCTATTTTCGCGAATTCAGGGTAAAGTTAAAGTACAGTTAACCACACCCTTAGTTAATAGTACATTATGATACAAGTGTGCTATGTTGGTCATTACACTAGAGGCGGTATTATGCGCGCGAGCCGCAGGCGAGCGCGATAAGGAAGCCGAGAGCGTAATGACTAATAGCACAAGAGTTCCATACGACTGTTTTCATCACACTTGCGAGGAAAAAACAAACTTTTTTTGATAATAATCAACCACACAGCGAAAACGTTTTCCGCAAAAAACATTTGCGGAAAATGGCGCCCAAACCAGCAATGTGCGCGCAGGTTGACATTTACTTCAGCGACATAAGAACTCTTTGTTGGTATTACAAAAAAACTATAAGTATTACCCGGCTATATTAAGAGTGCTTCGTATACATACGTCTAATTGCAGTCACGTACAAACTTTACTTTACCGTGTTATACCTATTATAGCACAAGTGGCGTAATGTAAAGTAAAAAGCACACGTGCGTAATAGCTTGGATTATGAGCCTAAAACCGATGTAATAAGATCCACTTTACGAGCAAGTGTGATGAAAAGTTGTTTACCACATTAGTTGTTTTTAAGTAAAGGGTCGTGTCAGAATTTAAGTGACATTCAGCATGCATATCTATTATCAGATATGAACAGATGAGTCGTTCATTTCATGTCATCTATATTATGTCGCGATGCTTTTTATAGATACACAAGTAAGTTCGTGTGGACTGAGCGGCTAGCCTTGGAGTCAGACTTACATATCAGCCAGAAGACGTCCACTGCTGGACGCAGGTCTCCTCTTTATAGAGGGGGTTGCCATAATCCCCACTCTTAGCAGGCAGCTTGGGGATCTCAAAATACTCACCACTGTTAACCAAGAGGCCGCTGCTGCCCGTCCTCCGGTGGTTCTGGATGCAGTTTCAGGCCAAACCCAGGTAATCCTGGAGTCAGACTTAATGTGACGTAAATTATGAATTAAAGAGTCCTTTTTTGTTTACAGAAAAATTCATAATACGAGCTGATTTATGCTGAAATGTTGAAATATGAGCAAGAAAATTAAGTACTTACATAACTGTCATTTTGAAAGGCAATAAACTTATTACTGCAGTGACTCCTCCGAGACTCGGCATAAAACTAATAGACACTAAGAAATGTAATATTACAGTTCTGTTGAAGACAGTCTGATTAGTCTGCCTGTCAAACTACCAATTAGGCTCCTTGTGAATGATTACATGTCTTGTACAGCTTGGCAGAAAAGTCTTGAAACAGCAACTTTTTCCATCCTGGCAATGTGAATCAGTTGGGTGAATTCTTCGACTGAGCTGATATATGTTCGTCTGAATTATTACAGGATTGCTGCTTTATAACTACGAGTATTAGTTATGGTGGTGCGATTATTCATTTCTTCTCTTTTTTGCCAAAAAATAACTGTTGAACTAAAATTGTCGTTGGAGATTTATAATTTCATAATATAAATTATTATTATTAATTTAATTTATTAAATTAAATAATAATACAATTTATAAGAAACATAATAATATAATAATAATAATAATATACCTCAAGAGGCTCTCGCTAGGCGGTTGGGTCAAGGGTTAGATACAAAAGGCAGTTGTCCTTCACACGGCACGTATTGTCAGGAGGTTCCTCAATCTGCAGCCCTAACCACCGGCCCTTGAGCCCGGCAGCTTGAGCCCTGCCCAAGTGAAATTGAATAAATGAGTGTAATTATAATAATATATAATATATATATATTTTTTCTTGCTTCTAAAAATGCATAGTACGTAATAATAAAAGTGTATAATGTTTTATGTGGTCAAAGATATTTAGTAAAATAAATAATGTTTCAGTGCGAAAATTTTCACTTGAGTAAAACATAAAAAAAATTCGTGATGTCAAGGACATACATTTGTTCTCAAAGGTAACAAACATTGATTGGACCGAAATGTAGTAGACTTCAATCAGAGTGAATAAAGATATCAAGTTCGTATTGGCTGAGTGGGCAGCTCAGATCCCGCAGGCATTAGACATGGTTTAACGATTGCTGTTGCAGACATCAGCAGAGAATACAAAACAATAATTGCAGTGGACTTTATCTCTTTAAAATGTTGGTATGTCATGTTAAAAAAGCTACATTTCTTATCATATTATATTATGTATTAAGCATTATACTAGTTGCAACTACAGCGTGTTATATACCAAGATACCCATACCCTTCTCCGCCTTCAAGATATCCGATCAGCACAGGCTACCCAGACTCTTTCACCGACAAACCTGTAACCAAAAATACTATGACCGGGAAACCTAGTTATTCGAGACCTAGTACTGCAAAACCGGATACTTCAAGACCGAGTACCTTAAGATACTCAACGTCAAGTACTGAAGAAATAGAGACTGCCACAAAAAAGACCTGCAGTATTTGGTGTTGGTTACGTAAAGTGGGACTGTTTGTGGTTCAAGAACTGCTCAAAGATGATGATTAATCGATAAAGCTTTAAGTTATAAGAATAAGAAAATAGATAAGTTCTTAAGACTGTGTATTAAATTCTAAAATAGAAAATAAACTTTGACCTAAAATTCGTAATGTATATTTCTTTAGGTCTTTTCTTTATTTAATTAGGTGTTCTTTAACTTGGCTATGGTAATTTTAGCCTTTTGGAGAAACTCAGAGTCAAACATAACAGACAATGGAGAGAGGTGTGCTCGGAGTTTCTTTACGCGATAGAATCCGGAACAAGGATATTCGCCAAAGAACCAAAGTTACCGACATAGCTCGCAAGGTTTGCAAGTTGAAGTGGCAATGGGCAGGCCACATCGCTCGAAGAACTGACAACCGATGGGGAAGAAAGGTTCTTGAGTGGCGACCGCGAACCGGAAGACGCAGCGTAGGAAGCCTCTCACTAGGTGGACCGACGACATTGTAAAAGTCGCGGGCAACCAGCGGATGCAAATGGCAGGTTGTCGTACAGTGTGGCGGTCTAAGGGGGAGGCCTTCGTTCAGCAGTGGACGTCTCCGGGCTGATGATGATGCCATATCATTTAAAACAATGTCGTATAGATCGATTACATCTACATTGTTCACACTAGAATAATCATCATCAGCCCGGAGACGTCCACTGCTGAACGAAGGCCTCCCCCTTAAGGGGGAGGGTTGCCAATAATCCCCACGCTTGGCAGGCGGCTTGGGGATCTCAGAGAGTTACCACCGTTAACTAAGAGGACGCTACTAGAATAATGCACTCAATCTATTAAATAGCTTAAACACTAGTGTAAAAATTGGCGGTCTTATCGCTAAAACCGATTTGTTCCAGAAACCTTAGGATGGAGAAAAATTATATTGATTAATTAAAATCAAATTCAATTTCAAAATATTTATTTGCGGAGACATGGGTTATAACCACAAATCATATATAGTCTGTTGATGGCTCGTGAACATAATTTATCCTACAAACACGACTCACCGTTGCGGGCAGGGGGCGAGGTAACGTTCTATGCTTGCGATTAGCCAATCACTGGGATGACGCAATCTGAGTTATGGAATTCATTGAAATTCTAACCTACTCGCAGTGGCTAGCAGTGGTTTTTCAAATACTAATTTTCACATGAGGGGAAGTCGGACGATCAGTCAATAAGTCTTTGGTTATAACAGATAAAAAATAAGTCATAAAGTTGAGATCGCCATGCTCTAGCACCATGGCTGCATGCCATGTAATTAGTATGTAATTACAATTACAAATATTTATTAAATAAATTGAAAAACTTAAGATCTAGACAGCACAGATTATATATTACAAATATTTAGTATGTTAGTATCATTAATAATTTAATTTCATCATTATTCTTTACAAAATAAGTACTTATAATATTACCTCACATCAACGTTGAGGGGGGGAGTTGGTAGAGTTGGTAGAGTTTGCTCGGAATGATTTAAACTGGAGAATTTTGGGAGCGGTCCGAATTTCTTCCGGACGCGGACCAAGTCGCGGGGGATCTCTAGTGAACAAACATTATAATCTGGCACCCAGTTAAGGCATCCAAAATTCCCATATATCATTTTGATTAAAAGGGGAGCCCACTCCGTGATTAAAAGGCTTCAAAATAATTGTCTTAGCAATAAAAACGCTCATGGATCATGAAACATTTTAATAGACTGAGATGTTATTAAATTTTGTTAAAATAAACTGCTAAACAAACGTTTCAATAAAAACAAATAGGAGTTTAAATTTGTTAAATTGTTATACAAACATTTCTATAAAATCCAATACGAGTTGATTAATGTTTAGTTTACTCGCGTTTGGCAAACAGTGTAGTTTTTTATTCTAGTTTCAATGTGTTTTAAGCCTTGAAGCAAATAGAGGGGTGTTATGAGTTTTAATCTGTACATTTTATGCATGCATCTATCAGTCTGTAGCTTGGAGTATTTAGCTCCTCTCTCTTGTCTGAGGCCACCATGGCGCCGAATGTTTTTGTTTTGTTTAAAAGGTGACTGAATCGATCTTATACACAATTTAAGAGAGTAGGAGTTTTTTCATATTTTGATTTTCACTTGGTTTAATTAGAATTGGGTTGTGATTAATCACATCCTGTCTTATAAGACTATAATAATAATAATAATATATTAGGCCATTGTTCGGTCTAGGATGGAGCACGCTTACATAGAAGGAACCTGTTTACCTACTCTTGATTTGCAGACACCCATTACGCCCACCCCAGACAACCATAACAAATGTACATTTTACTGTATTATAATAATATTATTTTCATCACACTTGCTCGTAAAGTGGATCTTAATTCATCGGTTTTAGGCTCATAATCCAAGCTATTACGCACGGGTGCTTTTTACTTTACATTACGGCACATAGTGCTATAATAGGTAAAACCCGATAAAGTCAAGTTTGTACGTGAATGCAATTAGACGTACATATACGAAGCACTCTTAATATAGCCGGGTAATACTTACAGTTTTTTTGTATTACCAACAAAGAGTTCTTATGCCGCTGAAGTAAATGCGTCAACCTGCGCGCGCATTGCTGATTTGGGCGCCATTTTCCGCAAATGATTGTTGACGTTTTCGCTGTGTGGTTGATTATTATCAAAAAAAAATGTTTTTTCCTCGCAAGTGTGACGAAAACAGTCGTATGAAACTCTTGTGTTATGTTTCAATACACTCTCGGCTTTCTTATCGCGCTCGCCTGCGGCTCGCGCGCATAATACCGCCGCTAGTGCAATGACCAACATAGCCCATTCGTATCATAATGTACTATTACGGTAAAGTAGGTATTTAGAAATGCAGCGACAATGATAAGAAGAATGGACGGGAAATAAGCGCACGGATTTTGAAGACTATATGTTGAGCGCCGGCTCTCCACTCGCTTCAGTCATACTCTGCCTTTGCAACATGCGAGCCGTACGATACGACAATAGAAACTTCTAATACATGTACATGTGTTCTCTTTTTGTCATGCAGTAATTAGATTCGCTATCTCTATTTTCCGGCAAATGTAATATGCATACTTTTAGCTAGGTATGCTTGATTGTGTTGTCTTGTTAATTTTTATCGATTTGCAAGCGCTGGGCCCGTCCATTCCATTATCACCGTCGCTGTATAAATGTATGTTTCCCTTCAATTGCGTAATACATATGCGCCGCACAGTTTTCATCAACAAGCCTTACTTATTTACAAGCCTTTTGTTTTTTGTTGTGTAGTAGACTAAGCTGTCTTTGTAGTTTATTGTAGCTAATAAAGGCGAAAGCCTAAAAAAAATTTTTTTTTATCCGCTATATTAATGCATATTCTTAAAAAAACCGACTACTTAATTCGGTTGAGAAGATATAACGGTCGGACAGGTAGACAGGAGACGCAGGCACAGAAAACAAAATACTTAGTAAGTACAGAAGAAACTTCCATAGAAAATGCGTAAGAACCAAATGTACCTGTACAATATACCTATGAACCACAATATACCTATATCTACAATCATTATTTATATTCAGTGCAAGCTAATTTGTACTCTAAGTACAACAGCTTTATCGATATTCCATTTATTGTACCACATGGCTCGTGAATGGCCGCTCACGCGGCGCGGGAATGGCTGGCCACGTGCAAAGTGGTGAATTAATACTTAAACTTCACAGTGCGCCAGACCTGAAGTACTTATTACCTAATATTGTCCCGTTGGTTCCTAATAACTATTTACGAGTACTATTAGGTTCACAATCGCATAATGTGGTCGATTCTGACGGTTTTAGTTGACAGTTCTAAACTAATTAAAATATTGCTGTCACTTTTTCACTAGGCATGTTAGCTAAGGCATACTTAGTATACTTAATTTATGGCTAAGGACAGCAATACTTTAGTTAGTTTAGTTCTGTCAACTTAAACCTTCAGAATTGACCACGTTGTTGATTGTATGGTAGACAGAACAACCATTTACCAATCCATAACTTTCATACAATACATAATTGTCGCATAATAGATGCACAATTACAACAGTTTAAAGTTAAATTAAAGAGCTGGTTAATATCAAAAGTGCTTTACAAATTAAAAGAATATTTTAATGATACTTTTTAATAAATACTTTGTTGTTCTATTAAACGTTTATACTAGTGATATAAGGTGTAAATATAAAAAAATGTTTTATGTTATTTAGATAAAACGTAATTTTAGCCTTTGTTTTAAAATAATTATGTTCGTAGGTAGATTTAAAAATTGTATTTATCTTTATGATACAAATGCACTAAACTTGCAGCTGTAGGTACATTAAACCTATGTACCTACTAAAAATATTGCACGCCCGCAATGGGTAAACTGTTGTTAAGTACTAATTTTAATTTATAAGATCTGTTGTACACAGTTTTGGCAATAAAAAATATTCTATTCTATTCTATTCTAACATAATTTTTCCAAATGATATTGAAACTATGCACTGGTCAAATAAAATACCAACAAAACATGGCTTTGTATTTCACATTGAAATCGTCTAGGATCCAATACAAACTTTCGTTTTCGATTTCCAGTGTCTATGTCTGGCCAACTCACATTCCTTTTATATATTGCCAGTATAAAAGGAATTTACATAACATTCCATTCGCACACAGAGGGCTCTGAAACAAGAGGAGGAATGCTCAAAAGAAATACTTATAGGCTCTCAATCACCCACCGTAACGGATCCAAGCCACTGATCCGATTTGAAAATGTGTCTGAGTGGGCTGAAGGTATTTTATTCTTTTTTTCACCACATCACACATCACACTAATAATTATTGTGATTGCGATGTTTTATTGTAAATAGTGCGTTATTCACACTGGCCTTCCTATACGCACACAATACATGACTTTCACAACTAACACACCACTCGTCAACACTTACAATCATTACGCACACATGTGCAATTGTACATGTGTTTGTGTGTGTATTTGTCTAATCCAATCTGTAACAACAGAATAGATTTGCATGAAAAGTACTGTTATAAAATTAACAAAAATGCGAAGGGCTCTCCGATTACTACTAAAAATATAAACCATTTCAATTATTATTTGCGAAATATTTACCGTGAATATGTTGTGAAATGAGTTCCCGATATTTCGGCGCAGTTGCCTGCGCCATGTTCACGGGCAGACGGCGCGTAATATCCCGGAAAATATCCCGCAAATAATCATATAAATGTAATGAACCGCCGTGACAGTTTAAAACAGTGTTTAAAATTTAATCTCACTGAACTCAATTTCTGACCGACCGACCGACCGACCGACCGACCGACCGACCGACCGACCGACCCACTGTCCGACCGACCGACCGACCGACCGACCGACCGACCGACCGACCGACCTACCGACCGACCGACCGACCGATCGTCCGACCGACCTACCAACCGACCGACTGTCCGACCGACCGACCGACCGTCCGACGGACCGATCGTCCGACCGACCAACTTACCGATCGTCCGACCGACCGACCGACCGATCGTCCGACCGATCACCCGACCGACCGACCGACAGACCGACCGATCGTCCGACCGACCGACCGACCGACCGACCGACCGACCAACCCACCCGCTTGTCCGACCGACCGACCGACCGACCGACCGACTGACTGACAACGCACAGCCCAAACCGCTGGTCGGACAGACTTGAAATTTGGAGGGTGTATTCGTCTCGATGCGGAGGGTTGTACTAAGAAAGGATTTTTCGAAATTCTACCCCCAAGGGGAGTTTGTATGAAAGTCTTTTGGATTTGGATGGTTCATTTAAAATAAATAATACTGTATCAAAAAAATTTTTTACAGGGACGTTTTAAATAATGTGGTGAATTTTGGGAGCGGGCCGAATTTCTTCCGTACGCGGACGAAGTCTCGAGCGACCTCTAGTTCAAATTAAATTTGATAAAATGAGTGCAAAACGGACACTCTTAATATAATAACAATATTCAGTGGACAGTAGCCAATTGTAAGTATAGAAATCAGGTTCCTCGATTCAGTCACTTGGGAAAATGCCTAACGAGACATGAATTGAGGAAACCCTGAAATAGGATCGACTTTGAAATATTTCCCTTTATTTTAATTGTCCTTGTCGGCTTTTTCTTTTAAACAATCGTAAAGCCTTCAAAATTGAATTTCAGCCGCAAAAATGAGCATGGAATATAACAACGAGAAATATGAAAAAAGTTTTTCGTTTTCATCAATTTGCTATGGAGCTTCTCTGAGGAAATGATAATTCGTTTTTCGTCTATGTTGTCATCAAAATTAGATTCTCGGAAGCCTGTTTTAATTAGGATAGACTTAATATGAATGCTTTGAAATTATTATTCACCTAGCTCAGCTTATAAACGCTAGTTGTAAGTAACTACTTATTGAAAGTTGGCCAAAGTAAGCACAAAAAATTCGCCTATCTAATAAATCTAAAAAAAAAAAAAAAACTTACGAACGTTTAGATGTTTGTCACTCAATCACGTAAAAACGGCTGAACGGATTTTGATGAAGGTGGTTTAATGGTAGCTTAAACCTTGCATACTTATACTCGTAGACTAACCTACTTTTTGTTCCAGGACTATATGATGAAACCGCGGTTGAAAAGATATTTATCTTTTCAGTGCTAGTGAAAAGATAAACCTCGCAACTACATGAAACGTTTTACTAAATTATTCATAAACGGTTTGCGTTGGACCACATCCTGCATTGTGGTCTACTCGTAGCATAGAAGCACGCTTATCCAGAAGGAGTCTGTTTTATTTTTAGAGTTCCGTTACTAAACGCTCTCCAATGGAACAAGCACAGAATGGCAATGGAAAATTAAGTAGGAACAATACCTTTTTTGCCAGAATATATCTTTAATTTATTTCATCGTTTATTGGTTTGTTTTATTAGAATATTAAGATTTGTTTTGTAAACTGACTTGTCTGTAACATTCAAGATTCAAGCTACTTAACACAAATTTTCTTATTACTAAAAGCATGTGACATTTTAGCCTAGTTCATACTATAAATAGGTATAGCTAAAGGCCACCTGCGTATGCTAAATGTCCTTAGACTTTCAGACGGGACCCTGTAGCTAAGTCTATGATGTTTGTCTGTCTACTAGTGTTTTAACCGCATAAAAAAATAAAAACATTGAAACATTGCCATATATATTTCCCGAATAATTCGCCAACATCGATAATTTCACACATAAAAAATTGTGTGCACAAAACTTAGATAAGGATAACTTTTTCTTTTTGAGGTACGGAACCCTAACAACAGCCAAATTTGAGTAGGATGCAAGTCCTACTCAAATTTGGCTAATTGACGTAAATAGGTTTGCCAATATGCTTTTCAATTGTTTGGTTAACACTACAATACAATACAACTTTAATGCACACCAGAAATATAGAACAACTTACAACTAATCAGGGTACATTATTTGCCAGTACAAGGGGCGGCCTGATCACCTTAAGCGATTTCTTCCAGGCAACCTTTGGATGGACTACAGGGAGTATTCCTAAGTTACAACTAAGCAGTAGGTCATTGTACTTATCAAAGCGCATAACTTTTGAGAATTATAACAACCCTGACCTCTTAGACCACACCATCGCTCACCATCAGCAGAGCTACCCCATTATTTCATTAAAAAAATCTGCTGCTCCATAGAAAAAATCTTTTGACAAAATGTATGGAACAGCTGTTTTTTTTTCGCGTTTACCGGCCCTGTAGTCAAAGTTGTATGGTTTTGTAATACTGATACGCGTGACTCTATACAGGGTTAGTTCTAATCAGTTAGCATCCTTTTAAGGGCATATTCTGTACATCAATACAAAAAACTTTTACTATGGGGCCAAAAATATCAGCTGTTCCATACAAAAAGTTCATCTACCTTGGGCAAAATGTATGGAACAGCTGATATTTTTTTGCAATTTCATTGTTGGCCCATAGTAAAAGTTGTTTCTTTTGATGTAAGTACAGAATATGCCCTTATAAAGATGCTAACTGATTAGGACTAACCCTGTATATTTTATGCGGAACCTTCGTTGAACGTGAGGCCAACTCGCACTTAACCAGTTTTATTAAATTAGGCAACATGAAGCCATATGAAGTAATTAAAAAGCCCAACTTCAGTCGCCATCTTTTTTCCGACTTCAAAGGGCACATAATTGGGAATCGACTTTTACTTTTCCTTTGCGAAACGTGTCAGGGTCAAAGGTCAATTCAGGAAGAGAATATTATTGCCGGACTAAATTAAGTAACTTATTTGTTTAAGTTCAGGTAAGTACTTCTCGGATATTAGGAAAAGATTTAATAACATGTACCTACATCTTTTATTATGAAAACTGACGTGGTTTTGACATATTTTTGTACAAAAATACAATACATATAATATATTTTTTTTTTTTTTTTTTGTACATTTTTGTATTTTTGCACTATAGTCGGAGTATCCGATTTAATTAAACGTGAGTATTCCCGTATAAATAAAACAAAAATGTACCTACATCGTTTTTGGCAGTACTCAGAAATCATCTCATTTATTGTAAGGTGCCATGGAAGCCTGATTTAAGATCACTCCGCACCTGAAATCGTTAGGTCACCGGTTCAAATCCCGGGCATACCAATGAGCTCTTTGGAGTTTGTCTACAAATTTTCATACCACTGGCGTTACAGAATCTATTCATACTGGTTTGTATAGCAATCCGTAGCCTTGCAAATTAAAGCTCTGTCACACAACATAACATATAAACAACTATCTAACCTACATATCTACTTTTAGGCCGTCAACTAGCATAGATTCTTAAAATAAGGCACAGTACCCAGTTATTTTCCTTGGACTAGATTATAGATTATATTATTGGACAACGCCTTTATCAAGAGCAGATTAACAAGAAAACAAGATTTTTAGGGGTCCATATACCAACGCAGAAAAACAAATGTTATAATGACGATTAGCATTACAATTTTACGCAAAAAAACATTCTCCCGCCCGCCAGAAGCTCTAGCGGTCGCCCCTGAGGAGAGCGAGCCATACGAGGCCGAGCGTAACGTCGGATCGTGCTCTGATTCAGATCTGTCACTCATTTCAAACCTAACCAACTCAAATTTGACTCCGGGTGGGCTCCCGTCAGAAGCTCTTGCAGTCGCCCCTGAGTATCGCTTCGCCACACTCAGCCTTCGCTTCGCTACGGAGGTCACCGGCTCGTTTCACCTCCTCAACCTCCTCCTTTCGCTGCGCTTGGCTTCGAATGGCTTAATCCACTCAGGACCTCCCTTGAGCTTCTGGCTCCCGCTCCTTTTATATACACTCTAGCGGTAGGGACCACAAGACTAGGTGGAGTCAGGGTGCTCTGATCCGGATCTGTCACTCATTTCAAACCTAACCAACTCAAATCGGGGTGAAGAAAAACTAACCCAATGCTTTTTATGACAATTAACAATTCAAGCTATATTGTGCCTAATAAATCAATGCTAAACTAACAACATGCTAAACGTTATTTCGGCCTGGTAATAAATCAATGCTTAACTAATAACATGCTAAACCTTTCTGCTAAGATACCATTATGCAAAACAAATGTATGCCAAACAATTTTAGGAATTATAAGTTTCTGCATATCAAGGGGCACCCGATTTTTACACGTCCGGACCGCCCCGCTGCGCTGGCGCTATCTGGGAAAAGTTTTGCCTGTGGAACCTAATTGAATCGAGACTCACCACTGTTACTGATTTTGTACAGCTACGACAACAGACTACATAAATAACGTGCCAAAGTATTTTCCTAATCGCACTTGTCATGTAACAGTGAAAATGAGCTCTTAGACATAAAAAAGGCTTTTCAAACAGTAATCGCAGCTCACGAGCCACCTGCCCATTTAGATTTTTTATGTTACACCACTTCTTACCTTTTCTTATCAGGCCTCCACAATGGGCAATTGTTTTGGCGAAACGAGCGAGTATATAAAACACTCTACCGCGGTTTTAGAAACAACACATTTCAGGTAAAGGGAAACATCTCACTCCAGTACCCTTTGAGATTTTGACATTGTTGCTCGAAAATTACGATGAGCGAATAAAGGTTCTGGTCCGCTTGCAAGTAGACACATAAGAGATGGAAAGTAAGTTATTTTTTTTATTGTGTTTTGACATTCCTCATTCATGGTTGGAAATTCTTGGAATTTACGAAATAAAAATCACAAAGAAATTGTTATTTTCGTAAATAATGAACAAGAAAAAATTCTTATGAGTCTGGCCAAAAATGATTTCAATGTTAGAAAAGTTTTTAATGAATTCGGACATTTATTTGAATAACTTATTTATATTCTCGCTTAGCCAATAAGTCGCATCGTATTTCACTTGGAAACTTTATTAAAATTATGTGTAGATACAGTCACACATGCAATCTATTCGTTTGTATTAATTTACTAGCTGTGCCCCGCGGTTTCACCCGCGGGTGAAAACGGGGATGCCGATGATGATGATGATAACAAGTAGCCTATATGCCATTCCAGTAAATAAGCCATCTCTGGTCTGAGTTTCATCCAAATCCGTTTAGCCGTTTAAGCGTGAAGTGGTAAAAAATATACACGCACAACAGACATACATTTCGTCGCATTTATAATATTAGTGTGAGTGTGATAGCGTGATGGTTTATAGTGAGATCGCCAACACACCTGATGTTAAGCAAAGACGGTATAAGATGGAGCACGCTTGCCTAGAAGAAACCGATTCACTCGTGACTTGAAGATACCCAATTCTCTGTCAATTTTCCCAATTCCCAATTTTCTTGTGTTCTGTGTAACTGCTTTTTTGTTCATACTTTTGCCACGAATAAACTTTTGTCTATTGTCTATTGCCAGTAGTAGATTACTCACCTAGGCAGCAAAAGTAATGTTTTTTTTTTAAATATATCCTATCAAGTGACGAGACGAGCAAGACGTTTGCCTGATGGTAAGCGTCACGCCTACCACTAACAGTAGCAGTGCCAAAAGTGAACTTGCGATCACAATCCTGCTCCGCATTGCACTGCGCTCGTCACCCTAAGATATTAGACGTTAAATCTCTTCATACCCAGTAATTTATCTGGTTACATTGCCCTTCAAACCGGAACACAGTAATGCTTGCACACTACTGCTTGGCGGTAGAATAACTAGCAAAGGTGTGGTACTTCCCCAGGCGGACTCTGCAGTAGAGTCCTACCACTACGTCTACGTCTCAGATAACATGTATATTGTCTCCCGAGGCGAAGCCCTGGGTGACAAACATGAGATTTGAGGCTTCATTACTTGCTCGTGGTATGTATACGATTTTACGGTCGCTGCGGGTAGGAAGTGGTACTTTTCGCTCCGCGTAGCGAGGCTAAAGTAGCCAATTTAGCAGGTACGTAAATTATATCTATCGGGAAACGCCCACTATACCACCACTATACTTGTGAGTATACTACAACCATCCTACATATTATTACTGCGAATATTAAGGTTTACAGTAATAACTAGATAGCACTCTTAGACTTTGCTTTTAGATCTTCTCGAGATTTCTAAAGAAGCTTTCAACGCTAAAACGAGCATAAACGTATTATGCCAAAGTTGTATTTATTCCTTATCGTTTCTTTCCACAATGCCATCTCATAATTCCAAATGACCATCCCTTTTTATAACAAAACTTTCAGAAATACTAGTCTACTCGACCGTTTTGCTAGCAATAACCGTGACTGGTTTTAAAAAGAACTTTTTCTCTCAAAGCCTGGATTCAGAACCATCGATATCAATTTTATATGCTCGCGACAAGAAAAGCGACGTAGTCACAAACGAATGCTTGACAGATATGTACCCCAGAAATTTGTATAAATACCCTCTACGTATAGACAGGAACGATATACCATGCATCATACATTGTGTGTTGAAAAAGTTTGGTATCATGACCAATGACGGCTACATAAACATCAAAAACTACTACAGGAGGGTTCAGGCTATCCATCGGTACGATCCAAGGATACTGATCTCAGATGTAGGGGAAACCTGTGCGCAAAACATCAATGGCATGAACTTGGAACACGACGTCTGCAAGAAGGCTAAAGTGTTTAATGACTGCACGCAATTATACGCAGTCTCATATTCCGATCCTGACGATTAAAACGATTGGATGTAAAATAGTCTTTATCATAACTAGCATAGAGCAATTTATGGCATGTCATTAAGAAAAACAGAGTCGTCTCGTTCGTATAACAAAGGCGTACTTCAAAGCTGAATACTTCTCACAGACGTGCCATATCCTTTACCGCGTAGTGTTCGAGGAATTTTCATTACGTTTTCTACTTTCAATAAATTCAATACAGTGCGTTTGTTCTTTTATTACAAACCTCAGCTAGCAAACAGATCGTTTGTTTGCATTTCATACTACGCAAAAGAATATCTTTTTTTCAAGGCTTTATAGAGTTGACTACGAGTGAATGTGAATAAAGTGAACGTTCACTCTGCATATCAAAGGAAAGGTTTTCATTAGGCTGTATAAACTAGTTAGGCTCTGGTCGTAAAGTTTTATGAGTCCTCGACCGAGGACTACAATACAGAGGTCAAACAATGAATTGAATGTTGAACACGCATAAATTACTCAGTTTTTTTAAGGCTCTTGTTAGAAGAGCAAACAAGGACAGGAAGCCCTGGGGCTTTCAGCTACTTCGAAACAGGAACTACATGAAGAGTACATGCGAACCAGATAATAACAATTGTTTGTGAATAACAACTGGATGCGTAGTCAAAGCGCGTATAAAGGGTGGTAATTAATCATTACGATGGGTAGCTGAATCTAGAGATATAGGTACTCGTGTTAATTTATATAGGGCTACGTGTATTTTGATCATAAACCACTACAGCGACGTTTTTCTTTATTATGTTACGATTAAGTATGCGATATTTCCCTAAATTTAAATTGCTCAGTTGGTTAAAGTTGAAATACCAATAAACCGAAACACACAATATATGTTGATCATCAAGTAAGTACAGCTTAGGAAAAATAGACGTCTTCAAATTTAAAATCCCGCAATGCCTGAAAACCTAAGTAAACATTAGCTACTCGTAAGTGCGATGCTCTAACTCACGGTCGAAAACGAAACAGTCCCTAATAAAAAACTGCATACACAAGATCCGCTTAACTCAAAGAACCTATAGAATGGACCAAGCTAGACATCCACCAGGAGAAAAATTATGACCTCCGGCAGGACTCGAACCTGCAAACGTTATGCATTTTTCTTCCTGTTTAAGCTTTAAAAACATAGAAACACCATAAGTGTGGTAATACTTCATACAAAAATATTCAATGCACCTTAATATATACATCTTAATCCAGAAGTGGAAATTAGAAGTATTTATTTTATCGCTTTTTAAAATATCGAAAAAGATATTCGTATTGCCAGGTTGAAGGGGAGATAGATAGCACATTTAAGCTAGGCGGCAGAACAGTATCCGCGAGACGAGTGACGACGAGAGATGACGAGAGGCAGACCATAAGCCCGCAATGGACTGACGACATTGTGAAGAATTTCGGAGAGCAATGGCTTTGACGCAAAGGATCGGAAAAGATAGCGTGCCTATACGCAGCAGTGGGTGGAGAGGTGCTGATTAGATAGATAGAGTCACACAAGAAAGTTCGGTTTATTCGTTCGCCGTATTGCGGGTTTTGCGCAATTGTAGTGATGGGACATCATGTGGGAACGCAGTAGACCACAGAAGAACGAAACCCCTAGAAATTCTGATGGCCACTTTCCGTTAATAGTAAGTTCGTATAGGCTGAGTGGCCAGCCCTAGTGTCAGAGTTAAAGTGCCGCCCGAAGGCCTCTGACTTTCCGTTGATTATCGTCGATACGGCAAATCGACTTCGAATAACAATATAAAGTTACCATTGGCTTCGTTCATAACTAGTTTGCAATGTTGTCGTTGAGTTTTATTGCCAATAACTTTAGTATTATCGAAGTTGGAGCTGCCGTAATCGAAACGTCTTCAGGAAAATTGAATTTCGTTTTCTTCTGCAGTTTTTTTAACGTTTTATGTACACTTTTGCTTGTTGACTAAATTTCTCCAAAATGCATAAAATTGTTTGATAATGAAAAATATAAATCTTAAATCTCTCTCTTAATAAATATATATTGTACTAGCTTTTGCCCGCGGCTTTGCCCGCGTAGTAATGTTGAATACTTGAATTCGGTTAAATCGGGGCCCAACTCAATTGAATCACTAAAATACGTATATTATTGCATTTTTTCCAAGCCGCTTGCAAGTCTTTAAGTTTGCTTGAGGATGTCCAAATTTGGCATGTCGCGTTTGCAATACTTACTTCAAAACAAAGCCGTCTTGTTGAATTTTAAACAGACAGACAGATGGACATGACAGAATAGATGGATGGATGGACATGGAACTTCTGAAGATTGTGAGGCTTCTTTAAAAATATATGTGGGAGATATATCACTGCAGGTCGGTAAATTAGAATGTGATGAACTGGGAATAGTTGGGATGGTAAATGTAGGTGAAATTAATTTGTCATTTGTTAACTGAGTAGGCTGTACCGTAAATGTAGGTGAAATTAATTTATCAGACTGAGCCGTAAATGTTGGTGAATTCAGTTCAGAAAAATATCGGGCTGAAGAAGTTTGGACGGTATGAGTTGAAGACGTTTTGTAATTATTTTTGGGCATCTCTACAGCTAAAGAATCAAAGTACAAAGGCAAAGTAGAAGTTGCGTCAGAACTTATATCTTCTGTTTGAATGCAACTTGGAGATGTAGGAACCTCAACACGTCGCTTAGTTATTTTTTTCGCTACTACTGGAACACGTGGAGTGCCGTTAGAAATTATATCTATGTCTTCTAACAGATACGCATCAAAATGATTTCCCGTAAATCGTAGCCGCTTTATAGGTCTTCCTGCTGTACCAAACTTTGCATACAATTTGCCATTTTCATAAACTTCAAACTCAAACTCATATATTTGTCCTGCAGCGGCTAGTTCACACGCAGTGCCCCAACTCGACTGCCGTGACATGTCATTAAAGTATGCAGTCGCAGTGGTGTAGTTGTCGCCGTTTGAATCATGAGACATGATTTCAAACTCCTCCCAATTAGCTACTACATGAGTAACGATGTTTTTTCGCACCTCAATTGCCTTTTCTTGGGTACCGTGCATTAAAAAAGAAAGCGCACGAAAAAGACACGCTCCATCACCAACGATGGGAACAACATAGTGTTTTACCTTCGCTCCATGAATGAAGAGAAGTTAACTAAGCATTTTAAATAACAAACTAAATAACAATATCAACAGTAACAATATAAAAAAACCTAATAACAAACAATGTAAACTAAAATTTAAAAAAAATACGATTAACAAACTAAATAGCAATCTAAATAATTAAAGGAACAAATAACGATAATTATACGAAATGTAAATAGCGAATGAAATGAAATAAGCTTAAGCAGAAAAGGTATGATAACAAAGAACGCAAAAAGATCACCAAAATATCGCAAGAATTACGAAACTTCGATAAAATACAGTGCTGCACTGATCGCTTAGGTAGGCTCGGTGTGGGTTGGAGTGGGGCGCGCTCGACGTACAGCGCGTCATTATACTCGGGTTTTAACGTATCTGAGCCGACAAGGGATGGACGGTTCGAAAGCGCTGTGCTTGGTGCGTGCACCGGATCAAGTACATGTGATTAAAACATTTATCTTCTTACGCATAAACACTCGATTAGCTATTATTATTATTAGCTTATCTATAATTATAAAAATTTTTTTTCAAATGAAATATTGACCCGTGGCCTTCCAGTTTTGAAATTGTTTGAAAATTCTGAAACATGTTTATGTTTATTTTATCTTATCTCTTAAGTCAAAAAACTTAACAGCCTTAAATGAATGGTTTCGGCAAAATGGTATTTTAATGATACATTGAACCCCTTGCGAATTTTTCAAAATCCTTGCTGAGTGTGCGTTTCTCTGCATCAGCCCTTAACACTAATGGTATATCGGCCTACCCTGATTGGGCCATATTCACTACGCTGGCCCAGTGCAGGTTGGCGGATTCACATACACTATCGTATTTCTTCTCCGGAAATATGTAGGTTTCCTCATGATGTTTTCCTTCACCGAAAAGCCAGTGGTATTATCCATGCGTAAGTTTCAAAGAACTAATTGGAACGGGCTCGCCCGGGTTCGAACCCGCGACCCCAAGAATGTGAGTCGAGCTTGATCTCACTGAAGCTACCACAGCTTGAGCTGAGTGTAAGTTTACACCACTCAAAATTTAGTTTAGGCATTTAAAAGTAAGTTAATTTAATATTAAAAATTAATTTAGCAGCTTAGGCTGTACAGTATCTATAATAATTATGTCCGTCAAACAGTCGTCTGCGTGGACCTACAAAAAAATAGCCTATGTCCGTTTCCGAACCTTATGTGCTATAACTACCTATCCAAAAATGCAGCTCCATCTGTTCAGCCGACCAATAAATACGCCCATCCCCGTCCCCATTCCCAGCCTCATCCCTATAAGCGCCCCCTTCCCCATCCCCATCCCGATACCAAATGTCATTTTAATATGAACACGCCCATCCCCGTCCCCATCCCCGTTCCCTCCCTCATCCCCATCCCGAACCCCATCCTCACCCCATCCCATCCCCACCCCCATCCCGATTTCAACTTTCATCTTAATATGGACACGCCCATCCCCGTTCCCAGCTTCATCCACATCCACATCCCATCCCCACCTGTCCCCACCAAATCCCCAACCCATCCCCACCCCGTCCCCATCCCCATCCCCACCCCGTCCCCATCCCCATCCCGATACCAAAAGTCATTTTAATATGAACACGCCCATCCCTCATCCCCATCCCGAACCCCATCCTCACCCCATCCCATCCCCACCCCCATCCCGATTTCAACTTTCATCTTAATATGGACACGCCCATCCCCGTTCCCAGCCGCATCCACATCCACATCCCATCCCCACCTGTCCCCACCAAATCCCCACCAAATCCCCACCCATCCCCACCCCATCCCCATCCCCATCCCGATACCAATTGTAATCTTAATATTAACATGCCTATCTCCGTCCCGTCTCCGTTCCCAGTTTCATACAAACTTTAACACCCCATTTAACCCCCTTCGGGGTTGATTTTCGAAAAATCCTTTCTTAGTGGGCGTTTACACCTCTCCAAAAACATACCCTCCAAATTTCAAGTCTCTACGTTTAGCGGTTTGGGCTGTACGTTGTCTATATGTCAGTCAGTCAGTCAGTCAGTCAGTCAGTCAGTCAGTCAGGACAAAGCCTTTTATAGTTATAGATTGTACTCTCCAAAGTCATTCAACGTTCATATTGCAAAAGGTTTAAAATAACGTGAGATTTTATGGTTGACAGGCTAAGTGTTTAAGTGTGACAGTCGGATAGCTCAGTTGGTAGCATGTCTGCCTTCAGAGCTGTAGGGCGTGGGTTCGATCCCCTCCTAGGCCAAAAATGTTTGTAACGTACATCGATCTTTGTTCTGTGTCTGGATGTAGTATGTATTATAAGTATGTATCTACGAAAAAAATTGTATATAAGTATTCTATCAGCTATCTGGTTTCCATAATACAAGTTTTGCTTAGTATGGGGCTAGATGGCGCTATGTGTAATAAATGTCCCCCCAATATTTATTTTATTTATTTATTTTTATTCGTTTGCTCTTAATAAAACGAGTTAAATCTTGGAAGTACCATTTATTACGTTCGCACATATGAAACAGCAGACAGTGAGAGAGAGCGGATATTAACAAGACTTCTTAAACTATGCTGGGGCCCTTGGGCACACAAGAATTGGGGGCCTTTATCGAAAGTAAAGAAAGCGAATTATACTTACTTTTATTTTTCTACTGGCTTTTTTGTCATATATCGATTCTAACTAAGCCAAATAAGTCAAAATCAAGTCAAATGTTATGGAAATTTTATACTTCTAAAAGAAAAAAGGCAAAGTATGATTTTGTTTTAATTTGCTTAACTAAATTCGACATAATTTTAATTATGTCGATTATTTTAATTAGACAAAAGTACCTAATTTTTTATTTCTGTTCGGGTTCTCACTGTTACTGTGCCCGACAAAAATATTTTGAGAATAAATGTGAGAGAAGTTGTCGGTCTTTCGGGCCCCCCTGAGTATGGGGGCCCTGGGCACGGGCCCCGTGTGCCCTTATGGTAAAGACGGCAATGGTATATCAATGAATCAGTCACGACAACCTTTGGAACCAATTAACATTATTACGGAAGCAGATACGCCTCATAGATAAAATAGAATTATATATTATTTGATGTGACCCTTTTTAACAGCTCTTAGCTTATCTGAAGTAACACAGTAAAAGACGGTAACGGAAATTACTCCTCAAATGAGGGTGTCTTTTGCATCCTCATGTGCAGCCTCATATGTAGATTATTTAGAAGCTTTGAGAGCGCGACTGAAATGCATCTTGAGGGTGGTAGCTAGCCAGCGGAATATTAGAAAGTACCACCATTCTGTTGCAATTTTTTACGATGTTTTCCCTCACCGGCAGCTTAATTTAATTGTTGGGATTTGAGCACGAGTTTCCCAACGGATATTGCGTTACTAGTATCGTATAAATAAAATTATCAAAACCAAGTCAGTTTCCAAACTAAGTTATCATAGGACTGCCTATTACCACAGATAAAAGTAATGGTACTACATACAGTAGGCTCACTCCCATAGTAAACCTAAACCCATAAATATTGACTGAAATATTATACCTACAATCATAAATGGTAATCAATGCAAGCCGATTTGTGCCCTATACGAATCAGAGCACGGTGATATTCCACCGGTTGGCTCGATGACTTCACTTCACCAATGGCACAATGCTAGCCAAGAGGCGCAAGCAAGGTGCAAGGGTGCACCTTGCTTGCGCCTTATTCTTATTCGATATTGGAGCGATAAGTCCAGCACTGACGTCCCGTTTGGGTTGTATTGTCGATTTGCTTAGCCAGCACCTACTCGAGCCAATCCTGCTCCTTGTAGCACTGGAGCGAAGCTTTGGGCTGCTGGCGCAGTAGCCCCCGTAAGTTAGATGGAAGTGCGGATGGCAGTGAGAAGCAGTCAAGCTATTGCGGTGACATGGATGAAGATAAAGCTGCCTCATGCATTGGGGTAGCGATTCTTGTTACTTCTGTGGCCTTGCAATGCTACAGAACATTGCAGACTTTGTAGTGGTAGGTTCTGCAAAGTCCGCCTGGGGAAGTACCACAACTTTGCCAGTTATTAAACCGCCAAGCAGTAGTGTGCAAGCATAATTGTGTTCCGGTTTGAAGGGCGATGTTACCAGAGATTACTGGGTATGAAAACATTTAACATCTAACATCTCAGGGTGACGAGCGCAGTGCAGTGCGGCGCAGGATTGTGTTCGCAAGTTCACAATTCTAGCACTGCTACTGTTAGTGGCAGGCGTGACGCTTACCACCAGGCGAACGTCTTGCTCGTCTCGTCACCAGAAAGTATAAAAAAAACATGTTATACAATCTCATTCTCTCGCATGCAGCCACGTCTTAGGTAGGTACCTACTACCCGTGGTTGAACATAACAGTGAGACTATTCAAATGCCATGGCCTACTAAAATACGGATTACAGAGGTCCTATAGTTGCCACTTCATTAGAGCTCAAGGTAATAGGTATGAACTTGTACATGAACATCATAGAGCGCCAGGATATCCCATATTTCTCAAATTCACGTGATTTTACTTTCTCCTCTTCTTTGCAGCAGCGACGTTACTGTTCCTGGCTATTATAGCGTCCACCCAGGCTCGCATATCAGTGATGTACGCCCATGACAAGATGAGTGACATGGTGGCTCAGCAATGCCTTAACGAGATGTACCCTCGAAACAGGAAGGTCGACGTGCAGGAGTCCGATGAAGGCTGCATCATCTTCTGTGTGCTCAAGAAGTTCGGCATCATCAGTGTGAATGGGGTTATCAACTTGGATACGTATAAGTACTTATAATATTACTTAATACGCACTCTTGTTACTTTTACACTAAACGCTTAAGACATTACTATCTTATACGCAAGTGGACTAGTGGTACAAATTTCCCATACTTCGTTGTACTAACTATAGTCATCGCGTTACCAACTGAGTCGTGCGGCCATAAACGTCAATAGGGATAGTGCGAGTGCGAGCGAGATAGACATAGTGCGAGCGTGCGAGCGTGCCCACAAGTGCGAACGAGATAGACATAGTGAAATGATTTATGGCCGCACGACTAAGTTAGTAACGCGGTGACTATAGGCAACAATTAAACTAAACTTTATAAAAAACTTAGAAGATGCGAATTATTTTCACAGTGCGGACCTCATCGAAACAAATCAAATGAGCCGAGGGGTTTTGCTACTAGCCATTGAGTATTTCCACTAACCACTTTTAGGCCCCTTTCATCACCTCTATCGTACTCGTAGTTACCGGAACTTCCTTTGCCTGGAAAGTTTGGGGAAGGAGTATTTTTTTAATTTATATCATTATAAGACTGAAACCATTACAATTTGAACCATTCGTCATACATTATATGACGGACCTGGGGACGTCCTAAAACTGCATCCAGAACTGCCGGAGGACGGGCAGCAGCGTCCTCTTAGTTAACGGTGGTAACACTCTGCGATCCCCAAGCCGCCTGCATGGGGATTATGGCAACCCCTCCCTATTACGGGGGGGGGGGGCTTCGTCCAGCAGTGGACGTCTTCCGGCTGTTGATGTGATTATATGACTGTTCGCGTTAATAAAATGTTAAAACTAAGGAGCTGACACATCCAAGATAAAAAAAACTAAAACTAATCCATTATTTTTTGAACCTAGATTTATTTAGACAGTTTAAATAAATAAAAGTGTCAGCAAACACACAATTTCGTTACAAAAATGAAATAAACGTAAGAGAATTCCTGGATTATAATTAAATTATCTTATTCACTCGGTCGAAAAAGCCAAATGTTCTGTAGCAGATAGAAATTACTTTAACAAACTTTCCAGTAAATCTTTGTGACTTATATAAGCCTTACATGATTTTTTAAAGGTTTTTTTTAGTAGTATTTGTATGTATGCATGTATGTAGGTATGTAGGTATAGAGGTAAGTAGGTGCGCTGCCCGAGTGGGTGTTTCCCTATAATTACAATCTGGGTGTCTTCAAGTCGCGAGTGAATCGGTTTCTTCTAGGCAAGCGTGCTCCATCGTAGACCATCTTCGTTTATCATCAGACTAGATGGCAGTTTATAAAAATATTTAAAAAAAACAGTATATAAATATATATAAATATTGAAGGGACATTTATTACACACATCCCCATCTAGCCCCATACTAAGCAAAGCTTGTATTGTGGAAACCAGATAGCTGATAGAATACTTAAATGCAATTATTTTTTTTTGGCACATCATCCTTTAAGGTGAATTTCATAATTTTTATCATCATCATCAGCAGCAGCCCTAAGACGACCACTGCTGGTCGAAAACCTCCCCCTTAATAGATGGGTGCTGCCATAATCCCCACGCAAAAATGTAACGCTGCGTATGTTACAGTCAAAAATGTGTAGTGGCGACAGGAAGTACGCGAATTTTACTTTAGGTCCTGATAAATTGTTAAATTGTTGTGTAACTTATTACAAGTCTGGTAATGTAATCTGGTCTGGCTCTAACTAAGTAAGAAGAAAGAAAATCCAATTCACCAAGAAAGAAATATTTCATCCAAACATTCCACTCCATTATCAATCCTTTTATTTCTTCTGTTAGGTAAGCAAAAAAGAAAATACACAAACAGAATACTTATTACGTAACGATCTCTAACAAGCTACGTAATTACCGTCGCAAAGACATTAAGGCTAAATACTCACGGAGCGATTTTCACCCGCGCCCGTAACAGCCGCGGGCCATCGGAATCCGTAGAATGAAAAAAAAGTATGTAAAAATAAATTAACCACATTTCACGAGGCGTTTACGCCCGTGGCGGGCACGGTTACTCGCGCCACCCGCAGCGTCTGCGGGATATATTATTTTCAAACGAGAAACTGCAAAATCGGTAAATTTACCCTCTAAAATCGGTGGACTTGTACTTGTTCCAACTAAGATTCGGTAGTATTATAACTCAATGGTGTAGGTATTTAAAAAAACGAAACCCAAACCCAATCCCATTCTTGTCCTGACGACGGAAAGAGAGCGATCTCGAACAAAAATACGCAAAATCAGTAGATTTGTCCTCTGAATTCGATAGATTTGTACTGTTTTCAAATGGATACTAGTGGAACAATAGTAGAACCGTGCGAAGCGCGTGGTTGGCTGGCGGCCGTCGCTCGCGCACTTTATCGATCGATCGTCATATAACCACGTGTCTTGCGATCGCCTCTCGTCAAGACTGTGGGCCGTTCCCGCATCCGCAGCGGTTACGAGACCGCAAAAATCTGCGTTGTCGTAAGTATTGAAATAAAAAGCTGTCCCGTAACCGCGGCGGGCGCGAGTGAGTACCGCTCCGTGAGTTTTTGCCTAAGACGATATAGCCGGACTACTTTTCTATTCGTCAGAAAAAGACAGAATACTGAAATTACGTACTTGCTATACTTACGTAGAATGCGAACATTGGAGCTGTCAAATTTCTACTAGTTACTCATAATTCTTATTAATCAGACGAAGCGAAGGTCTCCGAGTCTAAGACAAGTCGGCGTTTGTTTGAATGTTTGCATTGTTAGAAGATACTTGCAAACCGTTGATCCGTTCTTTATGACATTTTGTAAGAAAGTGGTTCGTCAAAAGTGATTACCAAGTTCGAATATGGGGCTTGGAAGATCACACCATTCTTACCACAAAAATAATTTGAAGCAAAGATTAGACACCTGTTTAGCTAGACAGTGTCTAATACCGTTTAAACAGATGTTTTATTTCTCTTGCCTTAAAACCATGTTTAGCATGTGTAAATTAACAAGCAAAACTGATTGGTTTAACCATAGTTTGATTGAAACATGATATTTTTAGTGTTCTAGAGTGGAGACCACGATTCAGAAACGTAGTGTAAGATGCCCTGAGATATAGAGTGATGATACGGACTGTTTTTTTTATTACTTATTTAAACAATGTTCGTGAATGATCTCATTGGTGATTGGAACTTTTGCTAACAATATCCACATTCCTAATTCAAATCACTTTCGTCCAGAGCAATTTTGGTCCCTGTTTGCGAAGAACAAACTAGCTCTTTTCTGAATGGGTGTGATAAACATATTACTATTTTATATTAATATACAAAGGTGCAAAAGAAAAGAAAGTATCCCCAGATCCACACGTGGAGCAAGATTGCGGATCCTAGTGGAAGGAGCTTGGAGGATTGAGCGCCTCTCTCTCTAATTAATCACTGTGAAGGAGTCGATTTGTTCGATACTATAAGCGGACTAAGGCTTTTTTTTTTACTTGCACGAAACTGTAGTTTTAATTTAAGAACATATTTTTAGCATCAAATAGGCCTATGATGATAATGTGTACACTTTTCACAGGAAACGTGTTCACGTGGCCCACCAGTTAGACCACAGAACCCCTGTGAACGACTACGGAGGAACCTGCATCGAGAGCGCCGAAGCCACACAACACAAGCAAGACGTCTGCAAAAAGGCGAAAGTCTTCAACGACTGCACGCATCTGTACAAGTTCTTACTAAAATGATTTGTGTATGGAATAACAATTGGTTTAGTAAAATTTTGATGATATATCATTATGGTCTTTTCAAACCCTTGATTATATAAGAGAGCTAGTTCCTCCGAGTTTCAAACAAAAATAACATATTTTTTAGGGTTGTCTGTTCTGTAATTTTGATAAAAAGAGCGGCAAACATGCGGACAACTCGACTGATGGTAAGTGAATCGCCGCGCCGCCGATGGTGACCATGTGACGATGTGATGTGAGTGGTATTTTAATATATCTGAGCGCTACCGGTGGGTCGGATGACACGTTAAATTGTTGGTCCCGGTTGTTTGTTATAAATTAACAGCACAACAACCAACAGTAACAACAACCGTCTAGCCATGTCAGAAGCCAGGTACATTTACTCTGACACTAGGCCTGGTCACTCAGCCCTTACTTACTTACTATTAATAATGTCCAGAAAAAGGGTTACGCATATTTATATTACTAAACCGAAAGGGGGCTGTAAGGTGTCATTCTACCCATCATTATGAACAACTTTTACGTAGTACTGTTATTTATGCTTTTACTATAGGGCCAACCCTAAAATCCGGGCTGTTCGATAAGTTCCGTCGACGGTAAATGAAATTTTTCTATGAATCAGCTATTCGCTATTATTTATTTCGCGATTTCAAGGCTGCGTAGTAAACGCAGGGAGGTATCACTCCGCAGTTTAGGTATGTTCGGCCGGCGTTCCGTCCGGGTGGACAATGCAAGGCAGAAGTCAGTCGCCGCCCGCACGCTAGCCTCGTCGCACGTAACTAAGCATACGTGATAGAAAGAAAGCGGTATATCTAGGTGAATATAGCGAGCGGTATCCAGCACTGTGCGAGTTGAATTGCTACTTTATTGCCTAGTAGAGAGAGTCCTGATTTATTTCAATTCCTTTGCGGAGTTAACTTTCTGTACGTGGTACTATTATTTATTTTTATTTATTATTTATTTATTATGTGGTAAAAGTTCACAATGATAACTACAATGACTTTTTTCGGCTTAGTAATACCGATATACTTAGCCCTGTGGCCGTGGTATCCTAATCGGGAGACCGCTTGCAATCGTAAGGTCGCGGGTTCAAACCCCAGGTCGTACCAATGAGTTTGGAGTTTATAAATTAAATTAAATTAAATAATCATTTATTTCAAGTATCATAGACTCATATTATAAATCATCAATTTAGCAGTCACATTAATAAGTACCATACACACAATTGAAATTGAAATTAAATTTGCAATTAATTTTGAAATTGAAATTAAATTTGAAATTAAAAATTGAATTTGGAATTAAAATTGAGTTTGAAATGAAAATTGAATTTGAAATTAAAATTATGAGCTTAAAATAATCAAATTATAAAAATGACAATTCAATTGTATGATGTCAACGCAATAAACATATTAATAAAATTAAAATTATAATTAAAATTATTATTACCTACCTCCACTACACGGAGTATATGTGTGTATATGTGTGTTTATGTACGGGTAAAACTATTCATACCACTGGCTTTTCGGTGAAGGAAAACATCGTGAAGAAACCTGCATACGTCCGGAGAAGAAATTCAATGACGTATGGAATTTACCAACCCGCAACTGGGCCAGCGTGGTGAATATGGCCCGTTCGCCCTTCGAGGGTAGGCCTAAGTGAAGTGTAAGTGTAAGCCTAAGCGTTGGACAATTAAACGGCTGATTATCAACTGATTATGCGTAACCATGTATTTTCTGGGCACGATTAGTAATAGTTATTTATGATACTAGTGCGGTAACTCGTTACTATGTAAGCCCTCGACTTTGTCTCGGGCTTACATTCGTCTACTCGTTTGTAAAAACCAATTCCGCACGAGTGCCATACAACGTTTTACAACACAATTGCGAGAAAACAGATAAAAGAAGTACTTACAACAGATAATGAGACAAACTTCATTAGTTTGTTTATAAATAACGGTCGGAAACTCGCAACTAAATACTTGACACTGGCAAATGCACAAAGTGCGATGCCATAATCCTCGGAAGCGGTAAGAAGAAAAAAATACTTCGTTCTAAAGTTCGTCTTCGTTAAATCATTTCTAATATGAGTGTCTTTTCGTGGTGTTTCCAAAACTCCGAAGAAGCTTGTAGTAAAGTTGCCACGACTTTACTAGAGCATGACTGGACTAGATTGTGACTTACTAAGTGTGACTTTGACTGTGACTTGAAACAGACTCATTCGACTTGAAAATTATCAAAAGCTTGATACAAATAAATACTTGACACTAGCAAATGCGCAAAGTGCGACGCCATAATCCTCCTAGGATGAAAGATGAAAGAGCGCGAATTAACAAATGGCGCTACGTGCGAGTGGTGAAAATTAGAACTACATCTATTATCTCATTTTCTGTTTAGTATTAAAGTGCGACAAACGTATTGAGCAAAAGCGCTTTCAAGGAGGTTCGATCTTTCAGCTTATTTAGTCTCGTAATTTGAAACTGCTTGATGGGATTCGTATATATCTTTATAGAAATTAAAAAAATACCGTAAAGGAGACGCACGGCGCTATACAACTAGGCGTGCGATAAAATAGGTTTACCGCACGCCTAGGTATATGATGCGTAATGTTCAACTTTCGAACGATGTATACAGGCTTCGTAAGTGCATTTTTCGAGCAAATGTGTAGTAAACGATTATACGCAAGCACGTCGTGTTCTATCAGATGAGAGACTTGCTTGTTTTGTCACCAAATTACGTAACAAGCTTTGGTTACGTAGTACTATTATTTATTCTGTGCTTTGGTTCCACCGGTGAGCATGATGGTGGACGGTGGATTAATTAGGGAAAAAACTTTAGATTCACCACCGGTGGATTTAGAGTGGTCGCACATTGATTCGGCACGGCATCCGACAGGCGCCGAACCGACCGAAACACACTGCGCAGAATTAGCTGGTGCGAGCGAGACGGGCGTCTCGAGAAATTTCTTACGGTGTACGGGACCTAGTACAAAATGTATGCACATGGGGCCTTCGGGCGAAACCGGACTGTATATATATATATACGGTTTTTCTCGTCGTATGCGGCCGGCCTTAAGAGGCAAAGAAAATACTTATGGATCCACTGGTGGATTCACAAGGTTAAAAAAATTGCTTTGGCTCCACCGGTGGAGTGGGGTGCCCTGAAGCTATTTATAGTTGAAACAAGTCAGCTAAAACTAATCTACCAGTCTAAATAAATATTAATTTCCATGTGTAACAACATTGGAAACTGTTTATGATCCGTTTTATTTGCAGAAGACGTCTGATACCCTTTGACAGCGAGGAGTAATTAATGGCCTGTCAGAATGACTTAAGGCGCATCTAAATATCTTCATCGTAAAGAATATAAAAGTATCTAATGTTTTCAAATTGAAACAGACAGTGATATAAGAAAGACGAGGAGTATTTTGACGGAAATACGGCTTAGTTATTAAGGTTTTTTATTTGTTTGAAAGTATTATACTTTTGCTACAGCTTTTTTGGTGTGCTTCTTATTATAATTATAGTAAGTACTCCTTTTCACATAACATGGTGCAACATGTAGGTAAGTTTTTAGTGAATTGTGGTCATTTTACATTACAATTGATGGTAGGTTAGATTAAGTTAGCAGGCAAGTAGGTATACATACAAGTATATATTTGTAGTGGTAGGACTCTACTGCAGAGTCCGCCTGGGGAAGTACCACACCTTTGCCAGTTATTCAACCGCCAAGTAGTAGAGTGCAAGCATTACTGTGTTCCGGTTTGAAGGGCAATGTTACCAGAGAAATAACTGGGTATGAAGAGATTTAACATCTAATATCTCAGGGTGACGAGCGCAGTGCAGTGCAGCGCAGGATTGTGTTCGCAAGTTCACAATTCTGGCACTGCTACTGTTAGTGGCAGGTGTGACGCTTACCACCAGGCGAACGCCTTGCTCGTATCGTCACTTGATTGTATAAAAAAAAATGGTACTTTCATATACTATTTCTATAAAAATGTAGAAATCTAATACTATAAAAAACTATTTCCTGACTGACTGACAGAACGTAGGTACTGCTTAAACCACTTGTCGTACAGACTTGAAATTTGGAGGGTATATTTTTATTGATGCGTAGAGGATATTTTTTATTTCAAATGAACTATCCACATACAATACAATACAATACAACTTTATTGCACACCAGAAATATAGAACAACTTACAACTAATCAGGGCACATAAAGATTTTTCAAGACTTTTCACTAATTTTTACCCCCTTAGGGGTCGAATTTCAAAAACCTTTCTACGCCTCTAGCTCTACGCATCAAGATAAATACACCCTCCAAATTTCAAGTCTGTACGATCAGCGGTTTAGGTTGTGCGTTGTCTGTCACTCAGTGAGTCGTTAAATCAGGACTGTGATTCTTATAGTAATAAAAGAAGATTACAGTGACAAGTAGGGCCTGGGTATGTCTTTAAACTGCAACCAGACCCACCGGAGGACGGGCAGCAGCGTCCTTTTGGTTAACGGTGGTGAGCATTCTGCGATCCCCAAGCCGCCTGGCGTGGGGATTATGGCAACACCCCTCTATTGGTAGGTCTTCGTCCAGCAGTGGACGTCTTATGGCTGACGACGACAGTGACAAGAAATTCTGTTACTAAAATTATATAGAACATAAAAATAAATCAAACAACTTTTATCTGTTCTCTGTCACGAGACTCGAATTCATTGCAATTTTATTTATTTATTTATCCTCTGTTGTAAAATTTTATTTTTTAATACGAATTTGTTTTTTCAATTAATATTAATACTAGAAGGTAAATGGATGATTTTGATGAGCAATTAAATAGAGTCTTTTGATAGAAATCTCTCTGCCGCCTCGGTTATTTGTAATTAATAAGAGGTTCCTTTGACGCAAGGTAACTAGATGAATAATTAATTAGTTTGTGGGACTCATAATTATTAATCTTTGATAGGCCTCACCGCAATTACATGTAAAATATAATATGTTTGAGGATAAATCTATCAAATGGGTGGTAGTCACGGGCGGTGCTACTTATAGCTTTCAAATGGAGGGGCCCGAGCTATTGTGGGGCCGAGGGCCCAAAAATGGACTTGGTTTTTCTGGGCGGGTTAAACAATGTAAAGTGGTAGAAAGGACAAAGTTTAATGCGGCGCCATTTACTGGCCGAATTAGATAAGATTTTGGCTGAAACATTGGGTACTTCATTCTACACAAGAATTTCAAATATAAGTATATGCAATATCTGTAAAAAAAACTGTCAAGATAAGATCGTAAGGTCTAGGTATACTGTTCGCAGAACTACTGATATTCGTCTGAAATACAGCCACTTTAAAAAGAGATAATATCATTATTTTAAGTAAGATAGCTCCTAAACTCTAGATAGATAGATAGATTAACTCTAGGTAAATAGATCCGTAGATTGATAGATTTCCTTAAGCCCTGGAATATATTCCTTCAATCAATTGGATAGATCTATTTATCTGTTTCCGCCGACGCCAACGGCCGAAGTGGGAAAAATTAGAAGGGTCAGTTCCATTTGTTCAGAATTGAACCTAATCTAATCAAGAGCCAACGTAATTTTATAGCTAGTTGGCGGCCTTCTTTGATCTAATTTTTACACTACTGCCTACAAAAGGGAGTGAATGGGAATGTTTTCAGGTCGTGTAGGTATCTATGTATGTAACTATGTCCTGGATCTGGGTATGTTTTAAAACTGCATCCAGAACCACCGCAGCACGGGCTGCGTCCTCTCGGTTAACGGTGGTGAGCATTCTGCGATCCCCAAGCCGGCTGCCAAGCGTGGGGATTATGACAGCCCCGCCCTATTAAGGAGGCCTACGTCCAGCAGTGGACATCTTCAGGCTGATAATGATACGAGGAAACACATAAACATGTCTACATCTATCAACTACTTAAACGTTTACATATTATTTATAATGTGTTTAGCGGCGCATCGTTACACAAGAAGCCAGAGCCAGCTAAAACGCAGTTAATTAACAAACGTGACTTAATTCATAATACTTAAGTTTGCGCTGCGGCATTTATAATGTAAGAAGACTACGTTTCTAACTGCCTTCTATAGGCCTGCGCAATACAAAACTTAAGTCTTAACTAATGTAATTTAACATAAGATACGTTTTTTAATAAGGTCGTAAGTGTTAAAGAAAGCGATGACACAGTTCATCCAAAATGGCGGATTGTATAAACTAAAAGATTAAATCATTCACGTTATCAGGCATGTTAGTGAATTTTTTCACATAATTTTTGTATTATGAAACAAAAATATACAACGCTCGTAGCATCGAAGTTGTTTAAGCCAAACATGCTGTGTTGCTTATAAGTAAGTATCTCCTAATTTAAGATAGTAGGTATGGACTAACTACCTGGACGGAAAGAGTTTCTTAGAAACTCTGAAAAGAGAAACTGTTTCTCTTTGTACAACAACAGAAACTTAATCCCAGATCCGTACGTGCCCGATATTTTAATTTAGAGCCTTTTGATTGGACCACAATAGTTTTGTTAAACGGTAGCCTCTGACCACTCCAAGGGAGTTCTTCTTTCCTCCTAGGAGGATTATGAGGTCGCCCTTTGTGCATTTGCCAGTGTCAAAACTTGACGCTGACCAAGTTATAATAAACCAAATTTTTGATGAATTTCAAGTAAAGTCAAGTTACTCACAGTCAAAGTCACACTAAGTAAGTCAAATCCAAGGGGTTTTGGCTGCTAAGGATCTCGACGAAGCCATCAGCTTCGTCGCGAAAACTTTGTTGGACCACCTGAAGGCCAACCCCTCCGAAATGGAGGAATTCGTTCGCGCTCCCCAGACATACGCGCAAAAGTCTCTCGCCCGTCCTAAGACTCCACGAGGGCAGGCAGCTTCTGCCTGCAAACTGACGCCGAATTTTTCGGCGCCAGGCCCCTCAGTTCCCAAGCCTCCTCGGAGGAGGTCCTCCGAAACCCTCCGCCCGTGACGGGAGCCACTCTCGGCCTAGGGGTCGCGCTCCAGCAAGGAGCCGATCCCGGTCGCGAAGTCGCTCCCGCCACGGACGCCGCTCGTGCTCCCCTACCCCCCGTCCACTCCGTCCGTCCATTTCGGACAGCCCCGATTCTCCAGAAATGGACACTTCTACCCAGGACGACGGCTTCACAGTCGTCGCCTCCAAAAAGGGTAAAAAGCGTCCCGCTACCACTGCTTCCCTCCCTCCTCCCCCCAAGGCCCCTTGCCCCACTTCAGGGACTAAACCTGCCTCCGACTCCGCCCAATCGGACTCTCCGCTCCGTTCGGAATCGGACGCTCCGATTGTCGACCCTGCTCCCCATCCTAAGACCGGTACCATAGTTGTCCGCAACCGGGAACTATGGGAACTCGTCTCGCGTAACCTCTCGGATCTACAGATCCAGTTTTCCGCCAAACCAAACAAAGACGGCATTATGGTCCGTCTAGCCTCCCCCGACGACTACCGCAAAGCCACTACCTACCTCCGCGACGCGAATATTCACTTCCACAGATACGCTCTCGATGAGGAGAAAGACATCCGAGTTGTCGTAAAGGGCATCCCCAAGGAGATTCCCTTCCTGGCAATCCATAACGACCTCCTCACCCAAGACCTCCCTGTTCTTTCGGTCAGCCGGATGTACAACGGCAGGACCAAAGAACCCTATGATATGGTGCTGGTCACTCTTACGAATACCCAGGAAGGGAAGAAAATTTGGACTACCAAATCGATTCTCCATCTCTCCGGCCTCGACTTCCAAGTCCCTCACAAAAAGTCCATTCCAGGACAGTGTCATCGTTGCCAGCTATACGGACACTCTGCCCGCTACTGCTACGCACCCTTCAGGTGCGTGAAGTGCGCGGGCGATCATAGCACCGCGGAGTGCCTTCGTAAGAAGGACGACCCTACTCTCCCCAGTTGTGTCCTCTGTGGCACTCAGGGCCATACCGCGAATTATCGCGGCTGTCCCAAGGCCCCAAAGGCCAAGAAACCCTTACCGTCTCGCTCAAAAACAGCTGGCTCTAAGCCAAAACCTGCCCAACCCCGCCAGGTGTCAAAATTCGTTGACGCCCCTGTCCCACTGACTAATGCATGGTCAAATCCGCCCAGCACTCCTCAGGCGACTCAACCGCTCCCACCCGCCCCTGCGCCATCTCCCGCTCATGCCAAGACCCAGGCCCGCCCTGCCCTTCCGCCCAAGCCCTCCACCCCCAAACGATCCGCCCCTGGCTCCTCCAGCCCGAAAGCGGATCTACTCCTCCTCGCTGAAATTGCGATGTCGGTTAACCTCGACGAGGTTCGACATGTAGCCCAGAAGGTCCGGGAGAACCATAATCTCATCGACATCCTCGATGAGCATTATAGGCTCTTCGGTGCACTACAGCGCTTCGCCCCCAACGTCCTTAGGAACCAACATGCATAGTACACCCAAACGTGTTAGACCCCGCTCCCTTTCGTTGGCATGGTTTAATGCCAACGGCATCACCACCGAATCAAGGGACCAGCGTCCCTTGATTCGGCACTTCCTCTCAACCCACCAGGCCGATGTTATGCTAGTGAACGAGACCTTTCTAAAACCTAGCAAGAGGGATCCCAGGATCGCAAACTACTCGCTCGTTCGTAATGATAGGACTACCACCATAAAAGGCGGTACTCTCATCTATTACAAAAGGTCCCTTCACTGCATTCCCATCGACACCCCTTCTCTCTCAGCAATGGAAGCTTCCTGTTGCCGCCTTTCGATGACCGGTCATCAACCCATTACCCTAGTATCCTGCTACCTCTCCGGTAATAAGACTCTCCTCAGGAGTGACCTCGAGGCTCTTCTCTCTCTCGGAAGCGCAGTCATTCTGGCTGGCGACTTCAACAGCAAGCACATTTTATGGGGCTGCAACACGACCAATACGAAGGGAAACCTTCTGAACTCCCTCTCTGACGACCTCAACTTTGACATAGTTCCTCCCAGTACTCCGACCCACTTTCCCCTGAACTTGAACTACAGACCTGACGTACTCGACTTAGCGCTTCTAAAGGGCGTGACCCTCCAGTTACGCTCATTGGAAGTACTACACGAACTCGACTCTGACCACCGACCCGTCCTCATGCATTTAGGCCCCGATCCGACTGACAGACCTCCTCTGACTAAGACCGTGGTCAACTGGAAGCACTTAGGCGATGCCCTGAAAGCTTGTAGTTCCCCTGACTTGGACAGAATCCCTGACGACATTGTTACCCCTGACGACATCTCTACCTCCATTGACGCTCTCACTAGCCACCTCCGCACCACCGTTGGTGAGGCCTCAAAGCAGGTTCCAGCCGAGGGAGACCAACGCTGGGCCCTGCCTGAGGACGCGAGGGACCTACTGAGAGCGAAACACGCTGCCACTAGGGCATTCGATCGAGCTCGCACCGAGGATAACAGAGCCACTCTGCGGTATTACGAACGTGCCGTAAAAAACCGCATGAGTGAACTCCGTAATCAACGGTGGGATGACTTACTCTCGGGGATCGAGCCATCCCACCTGGCATTCTGGCGGCTGACTAGATCCCTGAAATCAGACTCTGTTACGACTATGCCCCCTCTCACCCGACCTGACCTCCCCCCCGCGTTTGACGACGAGGAAAAGGCCGAATGCCTGGCCGACAGCCTCGAAACGCAGTGCAGCCCCAGTTTAGAACATGTCGACCCTGCTCACCTCGATAAGGTGAACAGTGAAGTCGAATACAGATCCTCACTTCCCCCCTTTGATGAACTCGAGCCTGTCACAGCTTCCGAGGGTGAGTCGATTATTAAAGGCCTCCACACCAGGAAAGCTCCAGGTGCGGACGGCATCAGTAACAAAGTGCTCAAGCACTTCTCCATTACGCTAGTTCACCTTCTAGTTAGCATCTTCAATGCGGCCATCGCCAATTGCATTTTCCCCGACGCGTGGAAATCCGCCGACGTCATCGGCATCCACAAACCCGGCAAGAAGGCTTCCGAGCCCTCTAGCTACCGTCCCATTAGTCTCCTCAGTACCCTGGGCAAGGTCTACGAGCGCGTCCTTCTGAAGCGCATCTGGTCCTGTGTCAAAGACAACAACCTCCTCCCTGATGAACAGTTCGGCTTTAGAGCCAGACACTCTTGCGTCCAACAAGTACACCGCATCACGGAGTACGTCCTAGAAGGTTTCAACAAGAAACCCGGCCATGGTTACACCCACAAGCCGTTCCCCCAAGGGACTGTAGCGGTGTTCCTCGACGTCGCGAAAGCTTTCGATAAAGTCTGGCACAACGGGCTGATATACAAGCTGTATCAGCTCGGGCTGCCAGACCGTCTTGTACTCATAATACAAGACTTTCTCAGGGCTCGAAGCTTTCGATACCGCGTCGAGGGACAACGCTCCTCCCCCCACGACATCGGCTCCGGAGTCCCTCAGGGCTCCGCTGTGGCCCCGATTCTCTTCTCGCTTTTCACCTGTGACATCCCCCGCACCCCCAAAGTGGAGCTTGCTCTCTTTGCCGATGACACCGCCCTCTACACCAGAGGGTGGAACAAGGTCATTCAGCTAGCCCACCTTCAACGAGCCCTCAATCTCCTCGGAGACTGGTTCAAGAAGTGGGCTATCACCGTTAACCCCGATAAAAGTGCAGCCGTGTACTTTCATCCGTTCAAAAGACCTCCTTCTAAGCATATCACGCTCAACGGCCAGCCCATCCCATGGGCTACCGAGACCAAGTATCTCGGTGTGACCCTTGATCGTCGACTCACGTTCTCTAAGCATATCCAGTTAGTTCGCAACCGAGCAGCCTTCTTCTTAGGCCGGCTCACTCCCCTTCTCAACGAGCGTAGTAAATTGTCCCTTAGAAATAAGGTTACAATTTACAAAACTTGTATTCGCCCCGTCATGACGTACGCCTCCGTGGCGTTCGCTCATGCCTCCAGCATAGATCTAGAGAAACTCCAAGTCATACAAAATAGATTCATCCGCAGAGCAGTAGGTGCTAGCTGGTTCATGCGAAACTCCGACCTGCACTGCGATCTCGAACTCCCCTCCATCCGTCAGTACATTAAGTACGCTTCGCGCCGCTATTTCGATGCGACCCCCCACCATCCCAATCCACTTATAGTCCAAGCCTCGAACTATACGACAGACACGACAGACCCACCCCCCTTCCGTAGACGCCCCAGACACGTCTTGGGCGACCCGGACGACCCCATAGCCGTCATCACCTCGGCGGCGCTGGGCTCGCCTGATCCGACCACTCCTAGCAACAAGAAGTATTCCGTCTTTGGTATAGGCGCCGGTTACCAAAGGCACACAAACACGCACCGACCTCGCCGGCGAGGTCGAGGACTCCCCAGATCTGTCAGAAGATCTGTTAGATTCTCTCCAAGTAGTCAACCAGATCAATCTACTAGGGCCCCAGGGCATACCCCTTCTGGGGTGCCAGGGCAAGTCTGACCCCACTCCCGGCGACGGCCAAGCCGAGGTTCGTACCGTCTGAGGTGCCCTTGAGCTAGTCGCCTTTAACCTAAACCTAGGCCGAGCGCCGTTTGCGCTTGCCTAAAGTCCGGTGACGCTGTAGAGGCCATCTGAGGCCAACAGCATAGTCATTCATAAAAATAAAAAAATAAAAAAAAGGGCTGGGAACACGGAAAAATCATGTCGCTGCATTCTATTGTTTTCTTAAACTTGTGTTTTTTCGCGTATCACTGTAAACGGCTGTGTTTTATTCAATGGGTGTTGAATTACATGCACGGGTGTGGGCAAGTAATATAATGTGGTGAAACATGTATTTTCGTGTTGTTTTCAAAACTCCGTAAAAGCTTATAGCCGCCACAACTTTAATATGGCATGACTTTGACTCGATTTTTACTAATTTCGTGTGACTTTACTGTGATTTTGAGACATATTTGACTGGATACCCTAAAAGCTTGAAGATGCATAATAATAATGGCAGAATGGACAAAGTGCGATGCCAAAATTAAAGAAAAAATTCTACTCCAAGTTGGCACTTAGCACATAGAGAGTGTAGAATTATTAACCAAGCGAAGCTATCCGAGTATACTGGGGCAGATTGGCGTTTGTATGATTGTTTGTATGTACATATATTTGTTCGACGATAACTTGCGACCCGTTGATCCGATATTTATGAAATTTTGTAAGCAAATAGTTCGTGCTAATACAATATAGGCTATTTGACTCTATTGAAAATATGCTACAAATTGATATAATCCTAATAAATTGCAGCGTTAAAAAGCATATCTATTTATTTTTAGTCTAAAATAAGTTTATTTTCTGCAAAAAAAAACGTAATCAAAATTTATTTATTTTGAGGTTTGGTCATCTGATGCGAAACACTGTGATTGTGAAGTAAACAACGAGATCTAACGTGCATTTTCATCACGATTACAGTGAAATAATAGTACATTATGATACGAGTGTGCTATGTTGGTCATTACACTAGAGGCGGTATTATGCCGATAAGGAAGCCGAGAGCGTAATGACTAATAGCACAAGAGTTCCATACGACTGTTTTCGTCACACTTGCGAGGAAAAAACAAATTTTTTTTGATAATAATCAACCACACAGCGAAAACATCAACAAAAATTTGCGGAAAATGGCGCCCAAACCAGCAATGCGCGCGCAGGTTGACATTTACTTCAGCGGCATAAGAACTCTTTGTTGGTATTACAAAAAAACTGTAAGTATTACCCGGCTATATTAAGAGTCCTTCGTATACATACGTCTAATTGCAGTCACGTACAAACTTGACTTTACCGGGTTATACCTATTATAGTACAAGTGCCGTAATGTAAAGTAAAAAGCACACGTGTGTAATAGCTTGGATTATGAGCCTAAAACCGATGCAATAAGATCCAGTTTACGAGCAAGTGTGATAAAAGCTATTTTCAAGTGAGTTACCACAGATATTTCTTACACAAAGCCGTTCTTTTACTAGTAAACTAGTTGATCATGTGATTTTATTTTTCTGTCATTCAAGAATCTTGGCTCGAAACCAAACTATGATCAAAATTCAAAACACGTTTATTTCTTTAACCACTCAACAGCTGAGATATTACAAACATAGCTATCTTCTGTATCCAGCACCAGATTGAACAGCCCTTCTTGGGCTCCTCTTCTTCTTCCTCTTCCTTGGCTCCCGTCGTCGCTGCAGTCGTCGCATCACCGCCTTCTTCTTGGCAGAAGGAGAGAGAATAAAAAACAGTAGTTACACATAGCACTAATAGCAAACGTAGAAGGATCTTGTGTGCCATTCTTTTGTTTTTAAATGTATTCGATTTTTAAAACAGTATATTTGTTATTCGTTTTTAAGTACTTAGTTTCGAATTAAGAATTCGTTTTTTTTTGTTTTTTTTATGTTAGAGTTTGCAAATACCACAAATGAGTTTTTTAGGGTAATGTTAGAACGTAAATGATATGCTCCGATTCAGATTACAGATTACAATTCTGTTTCAGATGTGTATCGAGTAAATCGGTGTTTGGATAACAATCAGTATTTTTTTATATAATGCTAATAATGTTGATATTACAATGTAGGTAGGTGCGTGTAATTAGTGTGTTGAAAATTGGTGTAGGAATCTTTATATACATTTGTAGGTATAGCGACAATTATAAGATGAATGGACGTGAAATAAGCGCACGGATTTTGAAGACTATATGTTGAGCGTCGGCTCTTCTCTTGCTTCAGTCATATTCTGCCTTTGCGACTTGCGAGCCGTACGATACGACAATACAAACTTCTATGAACGATGATGATGTAGATCAGTGTTTTTCAATCTTTTTGATTTCGCGACCCCTTTACAGGTTGAAAAATTCTGGCGACCCCCTTACAATGTCATCATCATCATCAACAGCCGCAAGACATCCACTGCTGGACGAAAGCCTTCCCTTAAAGCCATTATCCCCACGCTTGGCAGGCGGCTTGGGGATCGCAGAATGGTTATCACCGTTAACTGAGAGGACGCTGCTGCCCGTCCTCCGGTGGTTCTGGATGCAGTTTTAGGACATACCCAGGTCAATACAATCCCTTACAATGTACAAAGAAATAATTAAATTAGAACACTATATGCGTTAAAGATTTTACATATTTTGATACATTTATTCATTATTAGTACTTTACACTTTGCAAGAAGCCGCGAGTTTTGAAAGAAAGTAGGAGGTAAGTTGGTCAAGATTACCCGCGACTTTGCTTTGGATGCCTTTTTCAATGATGTTATAATGTTTCCTTTTTCTTATTTCCCGCGACCCCCCGATCAAGGCTTTACGACCCCCCTAGGGGTCGCGACACACAGATTGAAAAACACTGAATTGTAGATAAACGGTAAATAGGCGTAAGATCTGTGATGAAATATAGGTTAGATCCCCGATCGCCGCTCGAAAACGGCACCGTCAAAATAAGGCATAAATAGCGTAATATGCTTTGTTTTGCACTCAGTCGCGTGTGACCGCGCCAATCATGTGACGTGCTACGATGCCAAATGTTTTAAAGGCTCACTTTTAAGGTGGTGGTTGTGAACTTTTTATATTAGCTGGAGAGGTATGATATATTTGTATAAGTAAGCATTGACGCGTGGCCACATTTCAGGTTTGATTTTCATAGAGACTGTGTATCTATAGTAATATATTTGATCTAAGCGTAAGAAAAAGAAATGAAAAAAAATTCATGTATGAATGATGAAAGGGCGAATGAGCAAACGCAGCGAAGGACTCCCCGAGACTGCAGTGGACTATCATAGGCTGCTTATAATGATGATGATGATTAGGTAGGTAATACGTCAAACCGAGCTTGATAACCGCATCACACTAAATCTCTTGTTTATCGGTATGTGGGTGTGCGACGTTCGTTACATCTTCACGCCAAAATGGCTGCACGGATTTGGATGAAACTCAGAATAGTAAGCGACATCTATGAGTGGTTTAGGTAACTACCTATATCGATTGCATCAGATGTGTGAAAGAGATGGATATATGTGGAAGAATATAGGTATGAAAAAGACAGCACAAAAGGAAAGGTATGAGTGAGATAGTTTATAAGAATTGTAAATAGGTGTAAAAGAGAAAGATAATAACCGTCAATTGAAAAGCTACGACTCGGCCTTTTCACTTCTTTCAATAGGTTATTTTCCGAAATAACATATAGGCTACTTTTATTGTCATCATCGTCACTGTTTTTCATCATCACGCGGGTGAAACCGAGGGCGCACCTAGTATTATTAATACGAAATAACTCTTTTCTCTTCGGTAGCCTGTTTGTTACTTTTTCATGACTATCACAACGGATTCATCTAAATTTCAGCCAAGGGCGGATCCAGTGGTGAGGCAAAGAGGCTCGTGCCCCCAACCAAACTACAACTATTAAAACTCGTTATTTTACAGTAAGTAATTAATCAATCTTTTTTGAAAGTAATAAAACGTATAAGCCTCTATATAAATACATCCTATTAGAGCGATTGACACCAATAACTAAACATTTTGTTACAATTTAGGGGCTGAAAAGAGGTTTGCCTCGGAACGTTAGTTCTATCAAAAAATTAGAGAGCTAGATCCTCTGAGCAAAAAATATACCATTTAATCTCACGAGCAGCAGCTTTTTCTCTATCTGGCGCATAAGGCGGCTGCGGGTAACGCTGAGATAGCAATATGTCTGCTTAATACCCACAACGCTAAAATAGTGTTCGGTGCAGAATCCCTTAAATTCAGAATACGGTATACTTGAAGTGTCCTAGGCTATATTTTAGAATCCTTTTTTCTTTAATATAACAACTTTTTTATTACACTATCAAGTGACCAGACGAGCAAGACGTTAGCCTGGAAGTAAGCGTCACGCCTGCCACTAACAGCAGCAGTGCCAGAATTGTGAAGTTGCGAACACAATCCTGCGCCGCACTGCACTGCGCTCATCACGAGATATTAGATGTTAAATCTCTTCATACCCAGTAATTTATCTGGTACCATTGCCCTTCAAACCAGAACACAGTAACTACCGCTTGACGGTTGAATAACTGGCAAAGGTGTGGTACTTCCCCAGGCGGACTCTGCAGTAGAGTCCTACCACTAGAAAACTTGTTATCAAACAAGTTAAAATCTATACTAGAAATATATAATATTTTGACTGAAGATAAAGATATAGATACTTAGCTCACATAATAGTCAAATGTAATTCAATAGGACCTACTTATAAGTTTTTGAGACGGTATTCAAGAATCTTTACAATATTGGTTTCAGAAAATTCAGTCTTCTTTGTCAGCCTTCTTTGTGATTGCTAAAATATTTTAGGCGTAACCAAATACCTTACTGTTATTCAATGTCAAACGTTTTTACAATATGAAAATGAGATTAGTTACTTTGTAAAAATATTTTTCGTTGATGAATACTTAAATTGATAGAGTTTGTTTGGAGTTTGTATAGAAAAAGTCGCGGGGTTCGAGGGCAAATAAATTAAAAAATTAAATTACAAATTATATTTTTTGTTATTAGTAGCAATGTTGATATAATAGCTGGGCGTTGACTGCTGGGTTTGAAATAATTAGGAAAAAGAATATATATTAGTAATATATATTATTATTAATATATTTTATTAATATTAAAAGGAAAAAGCGGGTTGCATTTAAAAATCTATTATATATTTTATGTACATACTTAATCAAAGTAATCATGAATATTAAATATTGTATATAAATATTTAAAGTTATCAAAACGATCGTACAGCGTTATAGCATGCTTTACATATTATACAATGTGTAACAAAAAGGTTCAACAATACTGATGGGTTATGTATGTACTCATTATTATGAATAATTTTTCCTCTGGGGCAAAACACGACATCGCAAAAAATATATCAGCTGTTCCATACATCTTGTCCAAGGTCAATTAACTTTTTGTATATGGAACAGCTGATTTTTTTTTCGTGATTTTGGGGTTGTCCCCATTAATAATGATGAGTACATACATACCCTTCAGTATTGTTGAACCTTTTTGTTACAGATTGTATATACATACCCTTTAGTATTGTTGAAACTGTTTGTTATGATGAACTTTTACTATTGGACCAACGTAGAGATCGTGACAAAAATAACAGCTTTTCCATAGAAAAAAATCATTGGCCTTGGACAAAATCGAACAGCCGATTTTTGTAGTATTGTTGAACCTTTTTGTTACAGATTGTATAAATGAATAAGATCATAAATACCGTGTATAATACGAAAAAAAAGTTGCTGCTTTAAATTCAAAGAGGTATTAAACAAATAAGATTTTAAGATTAATTCACTAAAATATTTATAATAATATCCTCAAAGATAAATAGAATATAAAAAGAAAACGGAACGGAAACGGAAGATAATCTACTACAAATTCGTTGCATATATTGGCATTGCAGTAGCATACATGACTGTTTGTGCATCACTTTGTAGCATACCACAACACCAAGCGAGACTATATATAATCGATCCTTACGTCAACGCGTAGATACAATAGACACGTGTAAACATACATTGAACGCTTTGATTATATACCCAGGAGAGCTAGATCCTCCAAGATTGAACACGTAAATAAACGTAGAACGTTTTTACAAGATGATATGTATATTTTAGACTCTAAAAATAAAATAAAAATTGTGAACATTATACTGCGTCTTTCATAATAATTTGTTCACGCCACATCTCTGAGGTAATCGTGGAATCTAATAAACTGGTATTACCAAAGGCGACCATTTTAATATGAGCTGTGAGATTTTTCATTACTTTATGTTTTTACTTTTAAAAACTGACATTGAGACTCTCCCTTTTTAACCGACTTCGAAAAAGGAGGAGGTTCTTCTATGTTCGACGGTATGTATGTTTTTTATTTTCGCTGATTTCTCCGTCAATTGTGGACCGATTTTGAAATATATTTTTTATATGAAAAGGGTATACTCTACCATATTAATTTGAAGTCGGTTGTTTTTTTTTTAAGTTACTTGTCGGTAAACTTTTTACGTGGCTACTGTGGTCGATTCTGGCGATTTTAGTTGACAGTTCTAAACTAACAAAAATATTCCTGTCACTTTTTTACTAGGCATGTTAGCTAAGGACAGCAATACTTTAGTTAGTTTAGAACTGTCAACTAAAACCGCCAGAATCGACCACATTGAGAATATAGTATATAAATAGCATAATCAGCCTTTTTAACAGTCCGTTGCTGACTCAAACCCACCCTTGAAAGGAGATTGGACCATTTCCACCATGATGGCCGTGTTGCGGTTTGGTGGATTCACATAGGTATACCATTGAATTTCTTCTCCGCTCGTGCGCAGGTTTCCTCAGGATGGTTTCCTTCAACAAAACGCCACTGGTATGAAAATCCGAACATAAACTCCAAAGGGCTCGTTGTTAGGACGGTTTCAAGGCATGCGGAATCCAAATTAAGCTACCATATTTTCGTACAGAATTTTACTTATAAAAAACTGGCAATTAAGAGCCGGACCTATATTTATTCTAAGAGCCGGACTCAGAAAGGAACGGAACTAAAAATGTGATAAAATCATCATGGTTTTATAGAACACCCTTCACAATCAGCCAGAAAACGTCCACTGCTGGACGAAGGCTTCCCTCTTAATAGGAAGGTGTTCCAATAATCCCCACGCTTGGCAGGCGGCCTGGGGATCGCAGAATGTTCACCACCGTTAACGGAGAGGACACTGCTGCCCGTCCTCCGGTGGTTCTGGTTGCAGTTTTAGGACATACACAGGTCCCTTATTAACATGAAATAAACGCAAACTCGATAGGTCTACTGGTAGCCGCTAGAGATTTCCACTATCCACCACCTTCACCCATTATCAGACCCACGTCACTAAGTGTAATCAATAGGAATCTTTAAGAAAAACTAAAGGAGCCCATAAGGGTTTACTATCGGCTATTGAAGAGTTCTACTGTGTACATCCTGGTTCCATCATAATTCCATCCAATCATTCCATCAACTCGATTTGGGTTTTTTTGTATTGTCATCGGAACTACATACTTATTACAAACAATTATTTTACTATTTTCAAGTTATTTAATTATTCAAGTTATAGGTTGGAAAACTAAACGACTACTTTCGTATACCACGACGTCACATTTTTTTACGGACTTTTAGTTATATCACGACGTCCCTTTTCTCTCGACCATGGGGTATTTTTTTTGGCTTTGTGTTTATTTTCATTATCATCGTCAGCCAGAAGAAGTCCACTGCAGGACGAAGGGAGCAGCCTTTATAGGGAGGTGTATATATTTTAATTCGTTTCAATTTTATTTATGAGTGGAACAATTATTAAAAGTAGACAAAAAACTACTTCCAAGGTTGTATTATATTGCAGAAGCGAATATAAGCTAAGCGAACAAATTAAGCTAATATAGCTAAAGACATTGTTGTTTTATTTATACGGGATTAAGTACTCAAGTTTTATTATGTCGGATACTACAACAATAGTTTCGATCAGAGTCAGGTGACCTTTTCCAAGAAGTGAAAACCACCGGACCTGGTGGTTTTCAATTCTTGCTTCGCAATACGGATCGACGAGCGGCGAGTAATAGGTATAGGTAAGTATAGGTAAATAAATCAAAAAACAATGTATGCAAGTTGAAGTGCCATTTGGGCCTAATCCCAGGCCACATCACTTGAAGAACTGATAACCGATGGGGAAGAAAGGTTCTGGAGCGGCGACCACGGACCGGAAGACGCAGCGTAGGCAGGTCTCCCACTAGGGTGGACCGACGACATTGTGAAAGTCCCAGTCAAAGTCAAGTCGTACAGTGTGGCGGTCCTAGGGACTCTCGTTCAGCAGTGGACGTCTCCGGGCTGATGATAATGATGAGAAAATAAAACAAAAATTTGTACAAACCACGTCAATTTTCATAGAATAACTTAAATACTAACTTACAGTTTTGCTTGGCACAAATAATGATTTTGTGCCTGGAATCCCTTGTGAGCTAGCCCGGCTTGGCCTTTAAATCTTCTAAATTCTTAAAAAAGTAACTTCGGTAAGTATCTTCATATTTTGGTGGCCCCAGTCTGCTTGACGGGAACATTACGCGGCGTTAACGTCTCGTTTTAGTGCTTTCTATTATTTAGGGAGCTCGCTTTTATGCAAAAATTGAAATAAAACCTTTGTTGTTTGGGCCATTTATATTATAAAGCGATTACAACGTTTATAACTTTTTTCTCTTTGTTTTCTTTTATAAGACTAACCGTCTTATGCATAAAACGTTAAAAAGTATTTCAAACCTACTTATTTTAGTAAAAAAGTGTTTTGTCTTCTTTTTTCAAACTCAAATCGTAATTTGACAAAACACTTTTTAACAAAATTAGGTTTGAAATTTATACTTTTTCGCGTTTTATGCATAATGATGGTTAATAGATATAATGTAGTTGTAGGTATAGCAGGTTTTAAACTTATATACTAACTGGTACTAAACCAATTAAGATAAGTAAAATTCTATGTTGTTTTCTTTGTACCTACATACTTTGTAATTTGTAATAAATAAATTATTATTATTATTATTATATATCTACGATATAACTATGATAATGGCAAGCTTTTAGTACCGCTAATGTCTTTTTGATTATCAAAGTTTTTCAAAGAAAGTTTCCTAGAGGAAGAGCGAATTATTTCAGGAATATTCAAAAGTTAGTTATAGGTGACTTAACTACATTTAATGTAGGCACTGAGGGTATTATGAATAGGTAAAGGTGGATTAGTCTAGGATTTAATCCCGGAGTAATTATTATGTCTTTAAGTAAAGACATTACAATAACTATTCCACAACAACATTGCATGACATTTTAATAATGTAATTAATTAATTTCTAATATAATTTAATAATAATTTTAATATTATACGCAGGGGCGGCATTGTGGCGAGCCGTCGGTGAGTGGCGACACCGCGTACCCTGATTCCTTGGGGCTAAATGAGACCCCAGACGTCCGGCTTGCCTTAACCGGCTGTCCGGGGGGTGGAAACCGCAAGAGCTAAGAACCTCTAGCTCTAAGGTGGAAGTGGCCGCGAGTAGCGTTTAGAGAAAGCGCAGCACACGTCTCGACACCCTAAGCCATCCACGCCAATGTTGCCCCTCCGACACCTATATACGGTAGCTTTTATGGGGGCCCATTTAGTGGATAGCGAGTCATCAACTGCCTAAATATTTTGATAATGAGACAAAATTGGCAGGTGCCGTTTCTCATCCCATAGACTAGTCCGCAATGTTCCATCAAAAGCTCACAAAAGTAGTCCAAATTTAATAGTTATTATTTATAAATAAAATAAAATTATAATTTAAAATAGTATCATATTCCATTCATACCCATTATAATTTATTATAGTTTAATACTATTTTACCTGGACCTGGGTATGTCCTAAAACTGCATCCAGATCCACCGGAGGACGGGCAGCAGCGTTCTCTCAGTTAAAGGTGGTAACCATTCTGCGATCCCCAAGCCGCCTGCTAAGCGTGGGGATTATGGCAACACCTCCCTTTAAGGGAGAGGCCTTCGTCCAGCAGTGGACATCTTCCGGCTGTTGATGTGATGTGATGTGTAATACTATTTTTATATTTAACAGGGCCTCTTGGTGTTGGCTTCGGCTCCATTAATGCCTCTTAAAGGTCCGGGGTTAAACCCGAGTGTTCAATTTATATAGAAGACATAAAAATTTGTACTATTATGGATCTCTGTGTCTGAAAAATGTGTTTTATAGCAGTTTGTGAACCCAGACTTATGAAAGTTTTCTCTAACAATCCAAATGCTCAAACCCACTACCGGTCGGCAGCGAAGCATGCGGGAGGCATTGCAACGTTGAATGGCAGTGCTTGTTAGTCGTGTTAATAATAACAAATAACAGAAAAAAAAAATGTTTTCTTTATCTTTTTATTTCTAATATTAAAAAAGGTGTTTTAACAAATATTAGATATTTATCCAACCAAAAATCTGTCATTTTTTATTTATACATCCTTAATATTACTTTTTTGATAGGTTTCTATAAAAAATTCTATCTCGGCAATAATTCCGTGGATTCCAGTCATAAAACCCAGTCGACGAAATAAAAGTTCTTATCAGCATTTAAATTACAGTTTAAAGAAACAGACGAATAACGTTATCTTGAGTTTAGACGTGAGTTTAATGCCCCTGAGGGAGCAATCTCGGCTCAGAAGCTAGCATTTATAACAGTACGAAATTGCACTTTGATTAATCTTTTATGAAATAATAGCTTCGAACGTCTGAGTATCGAGATATAAGAAGACCTTTCGATTTTTCTTGATTGTTATTTCATTACAACATTCTACGTGTCATAGTTTTTTTGCGTCCATTTTCACAAAAAAGACCTAGTATTAATGTAGCTAATAAAATAGCATGTTTTCCTTAGAGTACTAGATACTAATTACTGGACTTACCAAGACTGGATTTTACCAATGCTACGCGTTGTGATTGTGACGCATCTCCCATTGATAAAGTGTGCGAGCGCAAGACGCCAGCAAGATAGTTACCACTAATTGAGACAACTAACTCACATCAAACAAAAAAGGATAAATAAAGTATTATAGATCAGGGCTTGATAACGTTACCAATTAACATTAAAAGTATCGGTAAATAACGGTATTTTCCTAAAGATACGTCAGCCGTACCTGGACCTAGGTATGACCTAAAACTGCATCCAGAACCACCGGAGGACGGGCAGCAGCGGCCTCTTGGTTAACGGTGATCCCCAAGCCGCCTGCCAAGCCTGGGGATTATGGCAACCTCTCCTTATTAAGGGGGAGGCCTTCGTCCAGTAGTGGACGTATTATGGCTGTCAATGATGACCTGCCATACCGGTAAAATTTGGTAGCGATACTTAATAACAGAACATAATTATAACGTTACGTTAACGTTATTTATAACGTTATGTCATGCGACGTTGGCGTTTTCTCGGACTCTCGGTCCGACAGCCGGTTGCAGGCGCTCCACCATCCGCGCCGATGTGCAAGCAAACCTGTGCCAGTTCGTAATCGTTCGTGTTACAACAACAGCGGGGCGCTGAATACATAGGTGTTTTTTTTAATCCAGGTTGTAATATATATTTTTTTGTCAAAAATGCGAAATGGGTGTTATTTTCTATGTTTTTGGGGACGCTGATTACGAAAATGGCATTTATTTTTAAACCAAGATTGCGGAAAGAACTAACTTGTTACGACTGCACGGCGTTTGATTTTCTCTCTCTCTCTCTCTCCTCTCGTTCTCGTTAGCGTTGGCGTTGGCGTTAGCGTTAGCGCTAGCTTTAGCGCTAGCGTTAGCGCTAGCGTTAGCGCTAGCGTTAGCGCTAGCGTTAGCGCTAGCGTTCCCGTTCTCGTTCGCGATCTCGTTCTCTCCCGAGAACGAGAGTTCTCTCTCTCTTTCTCTTTCATTTTCTAACTTTACGGCTGAAAAACCAACCACACACAATATTCATAAGCATGATGCAAACTCAAACAAATTGACAAAATGTTAGGGTTCAGCAAGTTCGTAGATACGTAAGCACGCACACCGGCGCCGCCGTACGGACAAGCGGTCAGAGATGGTAACAAAATTTACTCATAACAGTAAAAGTATCGGTAACACCGATGGTTAACGTTAAAAGTATATTTATCGGTAAAATGTTCCAGAAATAACGTTATATTCATATATAGTAACCAACAATAACGATCAATAACGATATATTTAACTGACTGACAGACAACGCACAGGCTAAACCGCGCGCTGGTCGTAGAGACTCTAAATGGGGAGGATGTTTTTGTCTTGATGATGAACTAAGAAAGTGTTTTTCGAAATTCAACCCCTAATGGGTAAAAATGTCTGTAAACTTTTGTATGAAATTCCTATGTTTTTTAAACTTTCAGTTGCCAAAATTAGTGGATAGTTCATCTAAAATTAAATACGATATTTTTAATATTTTTAGAAAGATGACTTAAAATGGTGAACGGGCAGACAAAACTTTTTACGGAAAGTTCTTTGTTTTCGCAGCGAAAATTGGTATTGAGATAGTTATTAAAACAAAAACAAACATATTATTGCCACTCGTAAATATAAATAACCCAGCAGTATGGAGGATATTTGAGAGCGGGTGAATTTCTTTCGTACGCGGAAAATCGTGATTCGTGGTCTTTCATAAAACTAAGGCGTAACTAAAAACAAAACACTGCTAAACTGGGTCAAACCTGGACCATATTAATACAGGACCGAGGCAGCTGGAATATCCAAAGAGGAGTCTATCCATTATTGGGATAAAGAAGGTTGAAGAGGAAACTGCCTTTGCTGCTCTATATAAACCTCGGGGATTTTACTTCAGCACCGTGCCTTGTAATAAGAATGTAAGTTTCCTACGTCAGGTTAACGATTTTCCTCATTTCCTTTCAAACGTCTCTCATGGGACTGAGACCTCACTCTTTTCGTGCTATTTCCACACGGTTTCCTCACTTTTTCTTGCTACAGCTCTTTATATAATTTATTATTATATACAGGGTTATTTCTAATCAGTTTGCATCCTTTAATATATTATTCTGTACATCAAAACAATAAATTTTTAGTATGGGGCCAACATTGAAATCGCGAAAAAATTATCATCTGTTCCAATACAAAAAGTTCATCAACCTTGGGCAAAATGTATGGAACTATGTTTTTTTTTCGCGATTTCAATGTTGGCCCCATAGTAAAAGTTGTTTGTTATAAGTACGATATAACAGACCGTTTAAAGTATCTTTAGGTAGCAAACCTATAGATATATATGTTAGACTAGTTACATCATGAAACAAAATCCTTACATTATTGAACGCACCTGGCGCAAATCACTGCAAAACGATACAATGCTACGTGACGCAACAAAGGCCATTGTTCCGCTCCCGACCGTACAATTGCACAGTATATTCTACTTTTTATAAGCCCCACTGCAAATGATACCACGTTTTCTATGCATTAAAGTCTGTGCTAGCGCGGAAGTTGACTTTGTAAGTTAAGCTTTGAGTTTATCCTTGTAACTGGAGATGAAAAGTGTTGAGTAAAAAGTTTGTAGTACTCGTGGTTCCGGACCTGTATCCTAGATTTCGAAGTTGCGGTAAAGGTAATATAGTTTGCAGGTGCTCTAGGCATCCCCTTTGAGTTGCAAATTTCAGTTCCTTCAGGCACAAGGTTTCTCTACTATTTTGCTTTCGAAATACTATTGGTGACATACAGAGCAGATTTATTTGTTTTTCTATTGAAGAATGTTAAAGGCCGTCACAAACGACGAAGATGCTATAATATTTCATATTATCTTATATAATATTATATTATAATATTTCATATTAGCTCGCAGCGAACTGAGATTTTGTGACATCCATATCTTCGAAGCTCCTAGACCAATTAGGCTCATATTAGAACTTGAAAATTGTATTTGCATGAACTATAATAATAATAATACTTGGCCTTAGAGATAACCGCCTTGCGGGATGTTGACTCGACGATCATTGTCCCGATAGTCGTTTCGGCAAACGGTCTTATAGCCTCGACCAATACCTCAAGAGGCTCTCGCTGGGCGGTTGGGTCAAGGGTCAGATACAAAAGGCAGTGGTCCTTGACACGGCACGCATTGTCAGGAGGTTCCTCACTCTGCAGCCCTAACCACCGGCAGCTTGAGCCCTGCCCCGCTACTGGCGGCACCCTAGTTTTTAAGTTTTTTATAATATTTATAATTTTTGTATTTATATTGTAAAAAAACTGAAAAATTAAGAATTTAAATAAATACGTGAGTAATAATAATATTTATTTGACTAAGCTTAGCCTATTACAGGTTATTAGTAACTTATTAATATTATATAATGTACAAGTACTTACTTATTTATTTTAGTTTTGTTGCTTATTGTTGCTTATTGTTGCTTCTTATTTGCTACTACTTGCTTACAAAATGTCATAAAGATTAGAACGGTCCGCAAGTTATCGTTGAACAAGTAGGTATACATACAAGTATACATTTTTAGTGGTCGGACTCTACTGCAGAGTCCGCCTGGGGAAGTACAACACCTTTACCAGTTACCGCCAAGCAGTAGTGTGCAAGCATTACTATGTTCCGGTTTGAAGGGCAATGTTACCAGAGAAATTACTGGGTATGAAAAGATTTAACATCTAACATCTCAGGGTGACGAGCGCAGTGCTGTGCGGCGCAGGATTGTGTTCGCAAGTTCACAATTCTGGCACTGCTACTGTTAGTGGCATGCGTGACGCTTACCACCAGGTGAACATCTTTCACGTCTCGTCACTTGATTGTATAAAAAACATACGAACATGCAAACATACGTACAAGTGCCAATCTGCCCCAGTAAGCTCGAAGACTTTCGCTTCACTTGGCCAATAAATGCGGAGTAACCTTGGAAAAGTGAATGTTAAAAATGAATGTTACTTTTTTATTAAAATTGTGAGTTGAACTCGGACCCGATATTGCGTGACCGAGGCAGAAGGCACAACCGGGGGTACAACACAACAGGGGTACACAACAACCTATAGGGGTATAGGCCTTTCTCTTGTTACATCCTTCGTTACACTGCTGGGGTAATGAGATAAAGAAGGCTGTGGACGATGATGAAGTCACAAATGTAATAATGTAATGTTGAAATGCCAAATGTTGAATGCTTTAGAGAAAAAAAGATGAGTCCTTTTTTTCGAGAAAATAAACTAGAAAAAGTCCGTAACTACCCCACTCAAACTTTTCCTAACTTTTCAAACATGAAACGACTGTGATGAGGTTTATGAGAAATCGCTATCGGTATTCTAGGGAAACACATTCCAAAGGTCCAGAAAAAATATATATTCGAACAAGTACAATTTTTTTTATATCGAAATCATGAATAATATACGATAATACGATAATAATGTAATATAGTACAGCCGATAACACGTGTACATTTAAAAACTAAAACTTACTGTCATCTTGGAGGAGTCAGCTTAATCAAAAACAGTCATACGATTCGGGGAACAAAGTCATGTTAGTACTTAATACACGTATTATTGGCTGTAAGTTATTGCCTGGCGAAATCATAGTCATAGTTGCTGAATCTATTAAATGTTATTTTAATTCAAATACACTATAGATACACAGTCTATGAAAATCAAACCTCAAAGGTGTCCTCGCGCCAATGCACACTTAAACAGATAATGGTGTCGATTCTGACGGTTTTAGTTGACAGTTCTAAACTAACTAAAGTATTGCTGTCCTTAGCTAACATGCCTAGTAAAAAAGTGACAGCAATATTTTAATTAGTTTAGAACTGTCAACTAAAACCGTCAGAATCGACCACATTATAGCCCAGCTAATATAAAAATTGTCCACAAGCGGATATTGTTTCATTTTATTATAGAATCTTAACACTCTGTAATAGCGCTGTAAAACATTTGTTAGCTTGTAAAACATTCGGCATCGTAGCACGTCACGCGATTGGCGCGGTCAAACGCGACTGAGAGCAAAACAAGGTATATTACGCTATTTATGCCTTGTTTTGACGGTGCTGTTTTCAAGCGGCGATCGGGGATCTACCCTATACTTCATCGCAGAATGTTATAGTTTTTTTTTTTTTATAATAGTTATTTTATTTTATATTATTGACAGCAACTTCAAGTTCTATGTGTTTAGCTTTTTTACAGGTGACGTCATAGTGGAGCCAGAGATGTTGGTGCTAAAGCTGTTAGTTTTTCTGCCTGTCTTAGCGACTTCTAGAAGACAGGACCCTCAAAAACCATCGGGAACGATGGTGGACTTTACGGACCCTAAGGTAAGCGGACCCTTAAATCATCAAAAGTTAAATAGTAATCATTATCATAAGCTAACATAGAACATGATTATATTTATACATTATTGTTATCTAAACCACCGACCAAATTGCATTTACCTCCTTTAGTCCACCCAAAAGCTGTTAGGAAGAAATCGCTTAAGGTGATAAGACCGCCCATTGTACTGCCGAACAATGTACCCTGATTAGTTGTAAGTTGTTCTATATTTCATCTTTACTTATTTGCTTCTATTTTGTTTATCTTATAATAGTAATCGCCAAGCCATGTCAGAAGCCTTTGGGTGGTATACAATTACATTAAGATGGACCTGGTTACCTGGTCCTATTTAAAACTGCACCAGAACCACCGGAGTAGCGCCATTTGTTAATTCGCGCCATTTCATCTTAGGATTATGGCGGCGCACTTTGTGCATTTGCCAGTGTCAAGTGTTTATTAGTATCAAGTTTTTCATAATTTTCAAGTCAAAGTGATGTCACCTTTAGTAAGTCACAGTCAAGTCCAGTCGAGCATTTGCCAGTGTCAAGTATTTAGTTGCGACTTTTCGTCCGATATCGTCGTCGTCGTCAGCCATAAAACGTCCACTGCTGGACGAAGGCCTCCCCCTTAATAGAGGGGTGTGCCATAATCCCCACGCTTGGCAGGCGGCTTGGGGATCGCAGAATGCTCGCCACCGTTAACCAAGAGGACGACATACCCAGGTCCGTCCGAAATAAAATAAAAATAAAAGTTTGCCTCATTTTCTGTTGTAAGTACTTCTGTTATCTGTTTTCTCGCAAATGTGTTGTAAAACGTTGTATAGCACTCGTGCGGTATTGGTTTTTACCGCACTGGTATCATAAATAACTATTATTGCACAAAAAACTTTTCTAATCTAAATTGTACAAAGGTTCAAATACAAAACCTTTTTCCCATAATAGGAACTATAAACGTACTTAATGTCTCTTATAAACTACTCACGTAGTAGTCCAAAGTTGGATGAGTACGAGTACCATTACAGTACTTGGGGCTGCGTCGCCTAGCGAGGATAGTTCCGTCTCGCTTCGGTTAACATTGCCGAGTGCTTCACAGCTTCGCTTGGCTGAGGATACATATAAGCGATTTGCGACTGGAAGAGCGAAACGAGATAAACATGGTACTTATAGCTACACTATAAACGAAACACATAACATCATCAACCTGAAGACGTCTACTGCTGGACGAAGGGCGTTAAACCACCACGCGCCGCTATCTTATTTGCGCATTTCACCACATTTGAAGATATAAAATCATTGTATATAGTTATGAAAAATCGCTGTCAGTGAAATTGCTGATAATAGCATTACAAAGGTTTAGCAAAAATATAATTTAGATCTATACAAGTTTAGTAGGTACCTAAAAATTAGTTGCAGTAAAAGCAGTTAAAGTAAAGGAGTTTAGTTGAGTTAGTTTTAAGTTAGTTTTTTTATTTTCTAGTTTTTTCTCAGTTTTAAGGCCTAAACATTATGCATCGGCGCGGCCGCTCGCAGTCGCGGTGCAGACGCGCGGCTAGCCGCTCGAGCGAGTTTACTTGAGTTGTACGTGTTCAGTACTATCCCTGCATTTGAAGCTGCCGGTCGCGCTTGCGAAATGTTCTGCGGCGCGGTCGGTTTAATATAATTTTTGCGGCTGAGACGCGCGGCCACGCCGCTACATATGTTTAGTTAGGCCCTAAAAATTTAAAACTTGCTTGAATCGAAATTGTATTTATTAAATCTTTGTAAATGTTATTCTCAATAATTTCACCGACTGCGATTTGTCATAACCGTAAGCTATGATTTTCGATAGCGGCACACAGCATTTAGAGCTTTTCATGAGCTTTATTTAATCCCTTCATCCACATTCGTAACTAAAAATTCTTAATACTTATCTTAGGAAATTTAACTGTCTAATAGAGGCGGGTTGCCATAATCTCCACGCTTGGCAGGCGGCTTGGGGATCGCAGAGTGCTCACCACCGTTAACCGTAATACATTAATAAGCGAACATTTCTAATGAAGTCTCTCTAGCTTTAATTTTGCTAAAGATGCCGTGCTTACCCTAATAGTGTTCCTATCGCATAAACAAATCAACGATCACGATATTGGCGTTTGTTTTGATCGCTTGCGTATCGCAGGTCGCGTCGCAGACTAATGTAGTCTCAGCCGGGGAATCATTTATGGCGGATATTCAGTTCTCTCAATGCGACGTAGACGTACTCTGTTATCAACTTACTTTAGTACTAAAATACCTGCGTATGCGTAGGCTAGATGACTGGTATTTTTTTCTTGTCCTAATAAAATGTGGCCCATAAATATAGCTGATTAATGAAAAGAAAATGAAATCTGATCAAAATAAGCAACTTATAAGCGTTTTAATATCATGCTATACAGAGAGGCGAATCAGCAAAACGTAACGTCACTTCTCTGTACGCCATATAAATTCTATTCTGACAAGTAAGCCGTGACGTCATTTTTTGTTTTGTGGGAAAGGGACAGAGTTGTCTCTAACAAAAACTTTAAACGCTCATATATCAGAATATTACTAACCGATTTAAATTATTTTTTGAATAAAAATACTATATTTACTTAAATTCTTCATCAAAGCTATTGGTTTTAACGATATAAACATCAGTCATCTACCCTATAGCCTATTGGAATGCTACACAAGATTTGATTGGTTCTGGGTATGTCCTAAACTGCATCCAGAACCACCAGAGGAAGGGCAGCAGCGTCCTCTCGATTAACGGTGAACGGTAACTGGTGAGCTTTTTTTGCGATCCCAAGTCACCTGCCATATATACAGGTGTGAAAGTTACTAAGTGTAATTCCTCAACTTCTTCGCAGAAATGGCAGATATAAAAACAGTATACTAATGTGACAAGGGTTTCTTTCTCACAGCTTTCGTTCGATTTGTAACTGTCTGTTGCAAAGCCATGTCTCCCTTATTGGAATACGCTCTAATGACAGTTTCGTCGCAACTTATACCTACATGAATTTATTAATACATTGAAACGCCTGGATACTAAATCCTGACACAAAATTGTAGATTGTTAAAACACAATACAACTGTCAAAAGCGATTTTTTCGTTTAAGTACTTACTGTATAAAGTTAATATTAATCTTAATTACAAATCAATTGAAATTAGATAAGAATAAGTAAATAAATAAATATTTGGGGACATTTTACACAGCGCCATCTAGCCCCATACTAAGCAAAGCTTGTATTATGGAAACCAGATAGCTGATAGAATACTTATATACATATTTTTACTTATACTACACCCAGACACAAAACAAACATCTATGTTCGTCACATAAACTTTTGTCTTGGGTGGGGATCGAACCCACGCTCTACAGCTCTGAAGGCAGACATGCTACCAACAGTACCAACTGAGCTATAAGGCTGTGAATATACTGAAGGTTAAAAATATCACCCAATATATCTGTTTTCTAGGTACAAGGGCACCTGGACGCGCTGGTCCGCATGGCGCAGTCGTGCGTGATCCGCGTGCGGGCCACGCCGAAGGACGTGCGCGCGTACTTCACCAACTCGTCGCCCACCTCACGCTCGGGCCAGTGCTTCGCGGCCTGCATGCTGGAACAGAGCGACGTCATCAACCATGGGAAGGTACTGGTCTTACAGCAGGCTTGCGCCACTCTGTAGCTTTAGTTTAAGTATGCGATGTGTAGCTAGCTATACTTAGGAGTGTTTATCGGTTTTGCCGCAACATGTCCCATCGTAGCAGTATGACGTATTATCAAAATATCGAATTATGTAACATTGTCAAAACGTTTCATTCCCAACGTTTAGGAATTCACAAAATGCTCCATTTTTTAAACGTTCAACTCTCAAAACTGCACACGTCCCATGTACAAAAAGTTCACCTCCTAAAATAGCCCATTCCCAAAATGTCCTATTTTCAGTAGGTACGAAATATCCACGTTTCAAAACGTCCCATTATCAAAACTTCCCATTCTCCAAACAACAATTTTTTCCACAAAATCTGCTTGCTAATCAAGTTCTGTGTCTGTTTCTGTTTGAACGGTACTTTAGCTAGAAAAAAAATTATGGCTGAAGACGCTTGAAATCACCACCCAATGCCAAATAATGAGCGCCCTAACAGTTATACCTTGGACCTGGGGCCTTATTTTGAATCGTGCGCAAAGTTGCGCATGCAAAAGGAGCCGACTTTCAAACGATATTGAACCTTATTCCAAACAGTATCGTTCGAAGGTCAGCTCCTTTCGCATGCGCTACACTTGCGTACGATCCAAAAATTAGGCCCCTGGGTACCGTTGCAGTCGGCTAGAACAGGCGTTGTCTCTTGCAGGAATCTAACGTAGAGGGAGTTCCATTTTCGTCAGAAAAATAACAACCTAATATTTATTCTGGCGAAAACGGACCGACATAACTGAAACAAATCCCTTCAAGAGAGTCTATTTAGTTTTATTACGGCGATGACAACGATGCTTTTGATGAAAAACATAGCACGAAGTTCAAAATTCATGAGGAGATGCACGTACGTGACAGGACACGCTCGCGTACGTTTGGAAGCAAATTCAAATGCATTTCTGTAACCAACTCTTTAAGATAATCCAATCTCACGAGTAAATACTTTTTTCTTTTTTTAGCATCGCACTTTGTTTATTCTGCCAGTGTATACGATGATAAAAAAATTACGTGATAAAAAGACGTCAGACACACAAAATCATCATCAATCACCTTACTAGACGGACCAAACCTAAGCTTTTACTAAGTATTGAAAACAACACGAGAAGACATGTTTTACCACTCGCCCACACTCGTGCACGTAATTCGGCACTTAATAGATAAAACACAACCATTTTAAAACAAACACAAGTTTCGATAAATAATACAATGCAGTGACATGATTTAACTAATCACTAGCTAGACAAAGAAACAGGTAAAAGCTAGAGGATTTGACAAACAACGTCTGTAGATACAACGCAGTCACAGATCAGATGCACTCAGAACTTTCTGTTAAGTATGCTCTGCTCTCTATAAACAGACTAATGAATTAGATTTACAAAGTTTCGAATGCACTTTGAGTTCCGAATCAGATCCGAGTAAACCAAATCTAGTTTTGTCACTGAGTATTACTTACTTACACAAAACAAAGTTACCAAGAACAATGGTAGGCAATACTCCTAGCACAGAAAATATAATAGTAGGTACAGTAAATTAACCCTAATTTTAAACCCCGCCGTTTCATTATAACTTATTTTCATATAATTTCACTTGAACGAACAACGTTTCGTATAATAATCGCTTTGCATATTTTTAATTTACATAATTTATGTTTCAAATTATGGCAACCCCTCCCTATTAAGGGGGAGGCTTTCGTCTAGTAGTGGACGTCTTCCGGCTGTTGATGATGATGATGATGATTCAAATTACATTTGTTTGATGTAGCAATGGTTGCACTAATGTTCATTCCAAATCTAATCCTATTTCATATAACAATCATCTGTTCGAATTGTAGTAGGCCTACGATTCTACGCAGAGTTGGCAGAGTAGACTTGAGTTTTTTTGGTTCGAAATTAGTGACAGATTCGAATCAGAGAATGAATTTATATAAAATGATTTTTTATTCCAAATAATTATTATATTAAATAAATATTAGTTTGCATGATAGTGATAGTGAACTAATATTATATAAACTGATGAAATTATATAAAGTGATATTATAGGAAAAGTTGTTATAAGAAACAAGGGAGGACCCAGTAAATTAACTTAATTAAATTAATTTTCTATTGAAAACGCGTCTAAACAAGTTGAACCAGAATACATAATATACTACCTATAACTACAATCATGTCATAATTAAAGCAAGCTAATTTGTACTCTATTTGTGTAGAACAGTATCGCTATAGTGTTAGGAAAGGAGAGAAGGAGCCGTGAGTCGTCAACGAGCCAAGCGCTACAGGTGGAAATCAGTAGGCGTACAAATAAAATATGGTACAAATTAGCTTGTACTCAATATGGCATTGTTGTGGTTATAGGTATACATTGACACGTTTTCTGTGGGAGTGAATATGCCCTGCTTTGCATTAAGTACCTACCCCTTATTATAAACCTATAGATATGTACCCAGCGACAATGATAAAATAAATGGACGGGAAAAAAGCGCACGGATTTTGAAGACTATATGTTGAGCGCCAGCTCTCCACTCGCGTCAGCCATACTCTGTCTTTGCGACATACGAGCCGTACAATACGACAATACAAACTTCTAACACATGTACATGTGTTCTCTTTTTGTCATGCAGTAATTAGATTCGCTATCTCTATTTTCTGGCAAATGTAATATGCATACTTTTACTCGTAGCTAGGTATACTTGATTGTGTTGACTTGTTATTTTTGAACGATTTGCACGCGCTGGGCCCGTCCATTCCAATAACACCGTCGCTGTATGTATCTACCATATAACAAACGAAAATTATTTAAAAAAGAAAAGAAAATAGAGATTTAGGACCACTCTACTTAGTAAGGTATATAACTACGCTGTCTGATATTAAAGAGTCATATGTAACTACGAGAGTTAGCTCATCCGCAAAATAGTACGTGATCAAATTACTGTACTTTTTGCACTGTCGCACATATTTGAATCAGGGATAAACAAGGATATGACAGCAGGGTAGACAGGTGACGTTCTCAAACAGGGATGAACTGTTGAGGATGAACGCTGAAACACTCTTCTCTTACCTACCGAGTAATGCTTGCAACAAGATTATATTTAAGTAGTTAAGTACTTATTAACTTTTTTAATGCAATGGAGTGACGAGACGCGCGATATGTTCGTCTTTTTTTATACAATCAAGTGACGATCGTCTCGTCACGTCAAGACGTCCGCCTGGTGCTAACGCCTAGCGTCACGCCTAGCGTCACGCCTAGTGTCCCGCCTAGCGTCACGCCTAGCGTCACGCCTGCCATTAATTAATAGCAGTGCCAAAATTGTGAGCTTGCGAATACAATCCTGCGCCGCACCGCACTGCGCTCGTCACCCTGAGATTAGATATTAAATCTCTTCATACCCAGTAATTTTACTGGTAACATTGCCCTTCAAACCGGAACACAGTAATGCTTGCACACTTCTGGTTGGCGGTTTTAATAACTGACAAAGGTGTGGTACTTTGCCAGGTGGACTCAGCACTTGCAGTAGAGTCCTACCACTATTAAAAGCCTGGTGGTAAGCATCAAGTTAGCAGTGCCAGAATTGTGAACTTGCGAACAAAATCATGCGCCGCACTGTACTGCGTTCGTTACCCTAAGATATTAGGTAGATGTCAAATCTAATATGACAAGAATATAAAAAAAAAAAAATGTCAACACCACCGCGTCGTTTTTTTTGTAACGCCTAACAAAAAGGCAAAAATGATTGCAATAAAGGCTTTAATGGGACCAAACTTGATTAATTGATTGATTGAACTACATGTTCCACAAACCAGCCTGTTGATGGCTGGTGAGCATAATTTCTCCTACAAACACGACTCACCGTTGCGGGCAGGGGGCGAGGTAATGTTTTATGCTTGCGATTGGCCAATCACTGGGATGACGCAATCTGAGTTATAAAATTCAATGAAATTCTGACGTACTCGCAGTAGCTAGCAGTGGTTTTTAAACTACTAATTTTCGTACGAGAGGAAGTCAGACGATCAATCAACAGGGTTTATAGTCTGTGGCATGTTCCTTTTCAAGTAGTTCGTCATCATTCATTATTCACAATAGTGTCTTCTTTGATCGCCTGTCTAAAAATAAAACACTATGTACAATGATTCTTTTTTTTTTCAGGTGAACAGAGACCTGCTAGTCCACCTAGCTAGCCTGGTGAACGGCAAGAGTTCTCGTGTGGTTCGCAAACTGAATAGCGTGTCTCGCCTTTGCCTGGACAGCATTGAGGGCATGTCTGATCGTTGCCAAGTGGCGTCTACTTACAACGACTGCCTCAACGAAAACATGATAGAGTTCGCCTTCCCGCTAGACATTGCCGAAGAGGCTGTCAGGAAAATGCCATTCCATTTAATACAACCTAAGTGAGTAAGTCGACATTTCAGATTTCTTGGCCAGCGGGATTAACTTTGACACGTTGACTGCGACACTATTTTTGATGGACTTTGAGCCAGTGCGAATGAGGTCTTTTCGATGCAAGGTTGAACTTCTTTACAGTGCGAATGAGAGCTTTTCGGCCTCACAAAATATTGTTTCTAAAAAACAATTCAAATATAGCTCAAAATTGAAAATATTTGCTTGAAACTTTACCATTAACTTAAATAGTTTTTCAAGTTGAATCTAGCTTCGCCCGCAGTTGTGACATTTCGGTATTGAATAAATGAAAAACATATTTATGCCTTCGGTTCTGCCTCACATCGCACTAAAAAGAAGTTCTGTTTGTGTCTACTAGTGATTGAATTAAAAGAGAAATGCAGGTGCTATAACATTTATCGCGGACGAGAAGTGTGCTTTCGTATCGAAACTTGTCGCATCCTACGCTACTATACATGGCGCCCGCGCCACCCGCGCTTCACTCCGTGCGTCTATGAGGCCTACAACTTTTGAGACAGATTAGACCTCACTTCGCACAGTAGCGTAATTAATTTCTATTCAGTGCGTTCGAGTGCTTTTCAACCTCGTATCTTATTAACTACCTAAAGGGCTTGACTTCGCAAGAGAAACAATTTTATGTATTTGTCTCTATCATACTCGTACTCAAAGAAATGATAAAATAGTCGGCTCCCGCACAGAGTGAAAGAACGTGATTTTGACTGCACCATCAGTGAGAACTCACGCTTGTAACTTTTAGACCACATAATGCCGTGAACGTGTTAACACATCTCAAAAAGAATCTTGTTTTATGAGGTAAACTGCCTCGCTTTCTCAGAATACGACAAGATGATTTTCAATGTAAGTAGGTGTAAAAAAAGATTTTTGAGATTGTAGTACAGCAGGTTAATCATGTAACTGTTCGGGATCGCGATTTGTCATAATTGTCACTTGTCACTGTCACAGCTTCACGGTATCACGGAGGGGTTTCTCTCGCTATCGTTAACAAACGAATTGCATTGATTTCCTAATTATGTGAAGCAAATCCGTCGGTCTTTTGGCGTCGTCCTGCCTGCAGGGTCAAATGAGTTTTTTTGCGTGACAGTGACAAGTGACAATTATGACAAATCGCGATCCGAATCGCGATTCCGAACAGTTACATGATTAGCCTGCAGGTCATCTGTTGTACAGAATTCTAGTATAGCTAGTTTTGAGAGTATTCAAAATATCAAACTAGAATAATTATATTCGGGAAAAATACTATTATGATAATTATGATGTACCCTTTGAATATCTAAGAACGGACTCATACAGACTGACTGATTGGTTATACTAAATTATTATCAGAAACAAATAGGTTATCTAAACCTAGGTTTGCACTATGGATGAGATGTATTTATTATAAGAACTCTCACACTAACTTATTACTAACCAAAATAAAAACCGTGAAATTATGAACTCAACTTAAAAGCCTTGTTGACTTAAGTAAATAGCAGCATTTGCGGCAATAAAGAGTTAATCAATCAATCAATACTAGAAAAGTTAAAGGTAAATGAGTATTTGTAGCAAAACATGAGCATTACAAAATTAAATTATCTTTATACAAAACAAATTAACAACTCTACAAACTTCTCATACCATGTCACAAATTTGTCAATTCCAAATTATTGTGCTTCACAAACGAGCTCAAAGTTTATTTTGCCAGCTTCACCTCACAATACAGTGCCATTGTCTCCCAAATAAACCATTCGCATTTCTAAATCCCTCGCTAGATTTAAACGACCCGACAGAAGTTTTTGTATCGTTCTACATCGGAGGTTGTCAGACTTGAAATCGAATTAACCAACTCTTCGTACAAGTTGAAGTTGATTATAGACTTTCTGAATCCGTAATGAGATGCAGATTGGTACTGCCTCCACCTGGCGTATTTTATTAAAAAAGTATCGCACGATGAGATGCATACTCAATGAATTGTAGCGATATAAATAATTCTGATCTCTTTATTGAAATTGACTGGCAGTGCTCCACAGTCTATACCCCAGTCGGGTATACACTGTGATATAGATTTACCCCGAAAAAACTTAAGGCCAAAATGTTATTTCACGAGCCTTTTGGGTGGGTGTGACTCCCAGTGCCCAGGTGAGTGTTAATTCAAAATCGCGACCAAATTCGAGTCCTAAGATAGTCACCATCTTGATTTTAAAAGGAAACTGCAATATCTCGGCCATTTTCAATAAATCGATAAAAATTATGAGGTTTAAAGCCGTCACACACGATGAAGAATGCTTTAATATTTCATGTCATCTTAGAATAGATCTCTATATCGCTACTCATACAAAACAAATGACAAACAAGTGAAGTCGAAAATATATATTTCAAAATCGTATGGCGAGCGATAATAATATTATAGTATCTTCGTCGTCTGTGACGGCCTTTAATGTTTTTAATTATTCAGTTCTTTAGATCCGAGTGTTTTTAATGTAGGTATAATGAGCAAACAAGCGACCGGATCAGATGGTAAGTAGTCACCGTTGCCTAGTGCGTTGCAATAAAAATAAACATAACCGTCGTGGAATTGATTGTAAACGCACCTTTTTTTTTTTAATTCTGCTTATGGTGGCCAGTTCGATTTTCGAACAAACCTCGTTAAATGCCATATGGCAATTTTTTTACTTAGAGTTTTCCACGAGATTCCACACGAATTTGACATTCCAAATTCAAATAACTTTATTCCTTAGGGACTTTCATACAGCTTTATATCCCTTAAGAGATAATACTTTACTTTACGTTGAGCTTGCATGATATGTAATTGGACATTGTCGAGCAGGTGGTGTGAAAAAAAAATTGTGTTATTATAATCACCACATGTAGGAATGATATTCTATCAATAATCAATCTCTGTGATAATACATGTTTATAAAAGAGGATTAGGTTAAAGATGTTTGCTTCGAGCATATAGGTACCATTGGAGATGCAAATGGCAATAATCTGCCTGCATCATTTTCCGCTATACAAAAGGATTGTATTTAGAGCCTAGATACTAGATATATTGGTCTAGATTCTAGACCGATGAAGTCTAGAGATAATCCAAATGCTCATGGGCCCACTACGAGTCGGCAGCGTATCCTGCATGTGTGAAAGCATTATATTGCCACGTTGAACGACATGCTTTTGCGTATGGACAAATAAAAATGTTGTAGTGGTAGGACTCTACTGCAGAGTCCGACTGGGGTAGTACCCGTTATTCAACCGCCAAGCATTAGTGTGCAAGCATTGCTGTGTTCCGGTTTGAAGGGCAATGTTACCTGATAAATTACTGGGTATGAAGAGATTTAACATCTAATATCTCAGGGTGACGAGCGCAGTACAGTGCGGCGCAGGATTGTATTCGCAAGTTCACAATTCTGGCACTGCTACTGTTATGGGCTGGCGTGACGCTTACCACCAGGTGAACGTCTCGCTAGGCTCGTCATTTGATTGTATAAAAAACTTCATCATTAGATCACATGCTCCCGCTTTGCGTCGACTGTAAAAGAAAGAGAAAATAATTATTTCAATTCCTTACTTCCAAAGCTTACTTCATTTTCGTTTAATATTTGTTATGGCCTTGTTTCAGTTTGCCTCCAGAGATCAGGCAGCCGTCATACTGATACGATGAAGATTAAGTTTAGTAATTTTTTTTCATGTTTATAACTTAAAAAACATAAAATTTTGTATTAAATATTTTTTTTAAGTAATGGTTTATTTTATTGAGAATGTTCTTGAGATCAGCTACTTACAAAGTAGTACAAAATCACATTCTACAAATAATAACATATGTTCAAGCTAGAATCCTCTCTCTTTAGGGAGAAGACTCACTTTAAAGAAACACGTGACATAAACCTTCGATCATAAATAATTTTCAAACCAATTTATGCCTTTTTTGTGTTTTTGTATGCGGCAGTATGGCGATATTCCGCTGAACCGCTTGGCTCGGTGACGTCACACAGCCGACAGCGTTGCCCCGGCCAATGGGCGCAAGTAAATCGCTAGGTGTTGCACAGATTGTACATGATACTACAGATTATGTAACACACTACTACTTGGTTGTAGGTATGAGCTCGTACTACATTTCACAGTGCGCAGGGCCTGCTAGTAAGGATGTCTGCAACACATCATCAGCCAGGAGGCGTCCACAGCTTGACTAAGGCTCCCCTTAAGCTCCCTTATGCTCCCTTTAGGAAGGGGCATAATCCAACGCATCGAGGACGCTGCTGCCCGTCGTTCGGTGGATCTGGGTGCAGTTTAAGGACATATCCAAGACAGAGGGTACTTACCTACTTCCGCAACTTTACAAAAAAGCTACCGGTGAATTACCTACGAGTAAAATTACAGAACGCAGTATCCACAAATGAAGCATTAATTGACACTCAGCTCCTAGCTCGTATCTTTAGCGCTTAAAATATAATCTATGATTAATATCGCACAACGTCGTGATTGAAAACCAATCCATTCAATGTAAACATTCTGAGACGATTGTATTTACCGAAACGGTAAACAATGAGCCATTGTTTACCGTAACTTAAGGGGTCTTCTCCGGTCTGCAGCTGTCTCGCTCATACATTACTATATTATTTATTATTATTTATTTATTTATTTAAATGTTACACCAACAAAGCAACCACCAATACAAATTCATCAACTTTGATAAGCACACAATTCACATGATAAGTGCCTCTTCAATTATAGGTATAAACCTCATGCTAGATATACAACAGAAAACTTATTAGATAAAATAAAATATTAACCCTAAATTAATTAACAGTTATTCGACAATATAATTTTGATGCAATAGATAGATAGATATTTAGATTATTAAAGATCTAAAATACTTAATATATTTTTTATTAGAAAATAATAGTTTTTGTTAGACATAATGAAACAAATAAAGAGATTTTGGGATGTAATTGCACACACATCTCTTACTCCAAGCCGACCTCACTTGCCCGTCGATACATCCACCTAAACAACGAAGGAGGTTCTTTCGAACCATAGAGGATATACTCTGTGTTTCGAACGGATATAAATAGCAGTATAACCATTTCGACTTAGCGTAGGAGTTAAATACCACTGGTCGGTGACGGGCAGCAGCATCACCGACGAGAAGATACTTCTTGCGATCGCCAAAACATCTGCCCAGCGTGTCGATTATGGACAAGTCCTCAAAATGCACGACACAATCCAACGGCCCGGAGCACCCCCTCCCCCCGCCGCCGTGGTGGTTGGTCGTCCTGACCAAGATGGCGATCATGCTAACGACACAGAAAGGGTATTAAAAATCCCCGGGGCCGGGTAACGATAGGAATAAAATGGCAACAAGCTACAATTTCGGTTTTATTAGTTTTTTTTAAAACTATTTATAGGTTTGCGTTTGACTGCCATCTCGTCTGATGTTAAAAGAAGAAAAGTAAAAAAAAAAACATTTAATAAATAATATAGTTTAAATAAATGACAATATTAAATCGAAGGTTTCTTTTCAGTTTTATTTGTACAAATTAAATGATATTAAAACGAAGTTTTCTTTACTTGTTCCGTTAAGGTAGACGACAATAACATGGTTTTGTTACTTTATGAAAAAAATATTAACTTATTATCTTTAACGATTGTGTTAATATGAGAACGAGAGCGCCCAGACGTGAGCAGTCCCCTTAACAAATAAAATACAATATGTCTGTCTGGTTTCTATTCATTTCATATTTGGCTTTCGTATCTTTTTCGTATTTGCCCATCATAAACTACGAGTGTATGGTGGAGAGATACGAGAAAAACGTATTTATTTAACTTACTTGGTGAGCGGGCCTGTTCCGCACTCTGGTGGACCCATGTTGCGTAGTCCCGGCGCAGCTAGTTCAGCCACCCGGTGTCCCCGAGGAAGGGCAGCAGCTCGCTGACGCCGGTACAGGCTTCTCAGGAAAATACCAAAAATTAAGTTAAATGCGAGTCGGACTTCTATTATATTATTTATTCGTTTATATATTTGTTTATATTGTGAAATGTAGTACGAGTTTATATTATATTGTGATTTTTTTGAACAGGCCCCTTAAACATTGCACTGCCAAATGTTGAAACATTTCAGAATATTACAATAGCATAACCATTTAGTTTATTACACCTTAAAATATTAAAGAGAGAGCGCCAAAAGTGATTGAAGCTCATTATTTATTCAATTGACATCACATACGTTATTCAACCTATACAGGGTTATGAAGAAGACATTGCTAAGCTGAATGGAAGTAATTGTAATCATGATTATGAACATGTTTTACAATGAGGTAAATCCTAAAAACACGAAAAAATCTGCTGTTTCATACATGTTATCCAAGTTGAATTTAATTTTTTATGAAATAGGTTAGGTAGGGTAGGTTTTTTCGTGAATTCAGATTTGGCCCTATAGTAAAAGTTGTTTGACAATGATGAGTACAATGACCTCCTTTCAGCTTGGTAATACAGTTACACCAAGCCCTTTATAACCACTAACACGTGGTTTGCACGATGATTCGTTCGACCTGATGTTTTCTTGCCACCAACTGAACCCAGAGGACCAGTTGAACACAGAGTCACGCAACGGGCAATGGAGAGAGCTATGCTCGGAGTTACTTTGCGCAATAAAATCTGGAACGAGGATATTCGCCAAAGAACCAAAGTCACCGACATAGCTCGCAGGGTTTGCAAGTTGAGGTGGCAATGGGCAGGCCACATCGCTCGAAGAACTGATAACCGACGGGGAAGAAAGGTTCTGGAGTGGCGACCGCAGCATGAGTTTGACGTCTCCAATGATCGTAAGCCTTCCTTTACAAAACAAGAGCGAGGATAAGCTCTTAACGAGGTCTGCACTTGAACAATCTTCCATCCAACTACTCCATAATCAATTAGGGAGGGCGATACTTCACTCTAAAATAGTCCTTATAACTTACTGCTGAGTGCTTGGTTTTCGGTCAAACGAAGGACATACTTTGGGTTTCGATATTGATCCGAAATATACAAAAAGAGCCTAAGTATCTAACACAGGGATACGCGTAAAATAAATCTTTTCTTAAACATAAAGTAGATCATTGTACTCGTCAATGTGAACCAAGCGCGGAGCCTTCAAATAGGGTAAAATTATGATGATACATAATTAATGAAAAGAAAACGAAAATCTAAAATAAGCAACTTATAAGCATTTTAATATCATGCTAGACAGAGAGGCGAAACAGCAAATCGTGACGTCACTTCTCTGTATGCCATATAAATTCAATTCTGACAAGTAAGGCGTGACGTCATTTTTTTGTTTTGTGGGAAAGGGACAGAGTTGTCTCTACCAAAAACTTTAAACGCTTATATATCGGAACATTAATAACCGATTTAAATTATTTTTTTCTATAAACATACTATATTTACTTAAATTCTTCATCATAGCTATTGTTTTCGACGATATAAACATCAGTCATCTGCCCTATTAGGGTTGGTTTACTTGCCAGCCTTGAAATCACGATAAAAAAACACAAGCAAAATGCCACCGCTGCGAACTTGAGAAACTTCTGTAACAAAGCAGTTGGGACGGAAACCCAGAGATTGCTCGTATGCAGGTTCGAGTCCTGCAAGAGGTATTTTTTTTTCTGTTTATGCTTTAAAAACATAGAAATACCCAAAGTGTGGAAACACTTCACATAAAATATTCAATAATAGATTTGTAAGTTAGATAGCTGTTTACATTTTATGTTGGACAGAGCTTTAATTAGCAAGGCAAAGGATTTCTGTACAAACCATTCTACCTAGTAATACGAGTCTTTAAAATGTTCTCTGCAAAAACAAAACAAAAAAACCAAAATGTATGAGATTTACAGTTGACTACGGTAGCATCGATGCGCCACCTAGCGGAAAGATATCTCACTGTGGATCCCCATTAATCTCATGTAGGTATATAAGATAGATAAAAGCACATGCAGAGAATTCTAAACATAATTAATTACTAATGAAATAGCAACTAGGTAGGAACACTACAATCTTGTTTTTATTTCGATAAACCAAGCTCTGTAAATAAAGTAAACTCGATGGGGTTGCGAAAACCTTTATTTATTGTTATTGCCAATACGGATTGAGAATCTTATCCTGAATAACCATGCACTAGCGCACTTCGTGAGCTTAAATTGAACTGACTGCATCTCGGGTTTTCCTTCGCTACCCAAAATAAAATTGTTGATTTATACGGGTCAAAAAAAGTTACTTATGGGACCATCCAGGAAATAAGCTACAAAAGTTCCTCAGCCGAGTGAGTTAGGTCTTAAGTACTCGTATATAGACAACACGCTGTGCCCCGCGGTTTCACGCGCGATCCCTGGATTAAAAAGTAGCCTATGTTTTATTCAAAGTTATTAGCTATACCTCTATACCGATTTGAATTTCATCCAAATCCGTTCAGCCGTTTCAGCGTGCAGGAGTAACAAACATACACACAGACGAACTTTCGCATCTATAATATTAATGTGATAGCTAGGTAGTACCAAAACTGTGCGTCACCTTGTGCACAAATCACTTGCTCTTACATGAATTAAAATAAATAAATGTCAATCCGACGCGCCCGCTTCCCGCAGCAACGGCGCGGCCTAGAGTAGACGTTCTTAGGTTCTCAGCTAGTCTGTAAGGGCGAATGAGTTGTGCACAAGGTCACACGCAGTTTTAGTACTATCTTATTATTGTATATACTTATGAGTGCTGAGTAAAGTGGAACAACGTAGGTATCACTACTACTATAGTATTATATTATCTATGGTAGGTATGCATACGTAAACTTTCGGATTTACTTTCTCTAACCCGTTTCATTTATATTCTCTTTCGGTTTCCCTCTTGAAAGGTTTTCTTCTTTTTCTCTCTAGTTTCTCTATACGGCACAATGTTTATGGCAAATTTGTCCTACCTCAAAGCCAATTAAGTTTTTGACCGATGATATCACCAATACTTGAAAATTGCTGGCGGATTCTGTAAGCTAACGATGTCTTTAGTTCACAAAAAGTATGGCCCTTTTATAGAAATAAATGTTTAGTTGTAATAGTTGAAACTCAGAGTCACGCAACGGGCAATGGAGAGAGCTATGCTCGGAGTTACTTTGCGGGTAAAATCCTGAACTAAGTAGGATATCCGCCAAAGAACCAAAGTAACCGACATAAGCTCACAGGGTTTGCATGTTGAAGTGGCAATGGGCAGGGCACATCGCTAGAAGAACTGATAACCGATGGGGAAGAAAGGTTCTTGAGTGGCGACCGCGAACTGGAAGACGCAGCGTAGGAAGCCTCCCACCAGGTGGACTGACGACATTGTAAAAGTCGCGGGCATCCGGTGGATGCGAACGGCAGGTTGTCGTACAGTGTGGCGGTCTAAGGGCTGGTGATGATGATTGATGAAAAGCTAATTTTGAGATCCTTGTATTTTATAGGTGGTGTTGTGGTGCCTTGGTGTACAAGGCTCGGCGATTCTGTTATGCCATGGCGGACAAAAGGGTAAAAAAGGTCAGGTTAAGAAGAGGGTTACGCTCGGAATGAAAATAATTCACTTTTTGCTTTTCCTAACTTAACCCGCTACCGGGTTAGGTTTTCGAGTCAGTTTCGGAATAAACCCCAATTTCGCGCTAAGAAAATATTGGGATCTTGTTGTGACGTCAGTAAGCTAGATGTTTGGCCTAAGCTACAGTTCAGATAAAAATGCTAAGCTTCTCTAAATAAAAAATCTGTACTACAAAGGTTAGGAACAGTTATTAGAGTGTAGCGCTCCCTTTCCAGGGGAGGTAAACAAAGCGAACTTATTGGACGTCGGCAAACAACCAGTCACTGGATATAGAGGTGTAACTAAATATAACAGTAACAGTTTCACATAAACTAATAGTATGAGAGCTCTTGTAACAAAATAACGTGATTCGAATCTACGGTAATAGGTTATTCTGTATTAGTCAAGTAATATCGGCGAGCAATGACTTCTGCTAACGCCGCAGTGACCCGGAAGCGACCGATGCAAACCATATATTTTATCGGTTCACTGTTATTTACTGAGTAACAGCTTAGGTATCCTGTGATCCGTAAAGCGATATAATAGGAATATTGAAAATCAACCCTAATACACCATCTCTACCGGATAAATACAAAAGGTACGTCCTTAGCATTGAATTATGTTTGAACAATTCCCGTGTGGGAAGCTCTGAGGAAGGATATTGATTGGTCACCGTTATTTGCTAAGTAATTCTTGGAAAGTCCATCATAAAAAGTATTATTGTGTCGGGTGTTTTGCCAGCTTTTATTTAGGTTCTGCCGAGAGCGAGTTTTTCCAACTGCTTTCACTTACGTATTCAATCGCGTTAACGCAAACTACGTCTTGTACAAAATAAACTAGTGCCAAATCTTGACACTACAGTGCACTGTCTTATTCTATGCAAATAATTAAGTAGGCATATTTTACTATGATAACTGGTGTTTTTTAAAACTTTTTTGTTTGATGTATATGGGATTACTCACGTAACGCAAAACAGCGACCCGCAGTGCGAAATAGGACGCGGGAGCACGCGCGTCATGCTCTGTTTACACTCCTTGAAAAAACGTACAGGATATGACTGGAACTGTAGTCAGAGAGCAACCGTCTTAATTTATCGCGAGAACAAAAATAGGCATATTGTACAGTAGAAGTTAACATGATGGTTAACGTTAACACAATCGAATACGTAAACGGCGTCGGAAAACATCAAGTCAATACTTTAGGACGAGGTATCCTGCTGAATCATCAATTAATTTTCGTAGTGTACTGGGTGACTAAGTGGGTAGAATTTTTATGATATACAATCAAGTGACAAGATGAGCAAGACTCGCCTGGTGGTAAGCGTGACGCCTGCCACTAACAGTAGCAGTGCCAGACTTGTGAACTTGCGAACATAACCCTGCGCCGCATTGCACTGCGCTCGTCACCCTGAGATATCAAATGTTAAATCTCTTCATACCCAGTAATTTCTCTGGTAACATTGCCCTTTAAACCAGAACACAGAAGAAAATCGATCTCTAAAAGAAAATAAATTAAAAAAATACTTAATCACTATATCCTATACCTATAACCAATTTTTGTTAACAAGTGTTTTGTCTTCTATTTTCAAACTCAAGATATTTGACAAAACACTTTTTTACTAAAAATAGGTTTGAAATAGGTACTTTTCAGCGTTTTATGCATATGACGGTAGGTCTACTGTAGACGTGTCTCTGTCATTTCCTTTTTTTCAGAAACTACTTACTAAAGAAAATATACCAATTCAAAAGTTATTATGAAGATATTTAAAGCGTTATACATTTTTTAGCAAGTAGTTTCTGAAAAAAGGAAACAACAGAGACACGTCTACAGTAGACCTAGATTTACAAAAAAAAATATGATTGCTCTAGATGCCAGGAAGAAAATAGGGGAATACGTTTGTATGGAGAAGCGCTCACCTTATTCCCCCTTAAGGCACTCTTAAAGACAGCCAGACCCTAGCATGTGGCACGCACCGAAAAAAAACTTTTATCAGTGTTAACGTGCTAGACGGGCAGATTATAACTTAGGCAGATTTAGCAGTTCGCACAATGAAATTAGAATACAGACGCCATTTAGCATCATGCGGTTTACGATTGATGCAGTGATATTTAGAATGGAGATAGTTTATAAGTACCTCGAACTAAAAAAAATAATTATACGGTTTCCGTAGAATACCGGCTGAATCTGCAGGGCACTGCTAAGGGAGCATAAATTAAACGCTGACTACACATACGAAATTCTTTATTTAGGACGCTATATTCGACATAAAAAATATTTAAATAATAAAAATATAAGTAGACAATGATTTTCGTATTAAAATAATAATACTATTTGATTTTCAAAAACACTTAACTTTACAAACTCTTGTATTTGTATAACGCAACTCATATTCCTTTAGCTTTGCTTAAATACTCTTAACACTTCAAATAATCTCACAAAAATCTATACCAAAGTCAATTAAAATTGTATAATGACTACTTAACAGATAAACATATTTATTAATAATTATTAAATTACAAGTCAATATTAATGAAAGTCATTCCAATATTAATTAATTAATTCACAGTAATAAAAAAATCACAAATTTTTGTATGATAAAAAATAAACAATTCATCAATTAATATAAAGAATAATAATATATACCTATATTATATTTAAGCTGCTATAAATAAATATTACATAAGTCCGTTTATTAACTTCATAATTATAAACTTCATAGCATGATACATTTATTAATTGATTAACATACATTAATTTACAATTAGCAGAAAATATATTGTTTAAAACTTTAGTAATCATTAAGATAGGTATTTTATCATGTCTAGAGTAGGCTTGATCTATGCAATTAGTAATATTCATAACACCTTCTTATTACACTTACACATAATAATACTCAACACACTTACAGTCTTACTCAAAAAAACTTCTCAACCGTTAATCACTGCTTAAGATGCTCTGCCATCTTCTCTCTGACGTGAAGTGTAACATGCAAGAACAAGACAGAGAAGTTTAAACAGTGACTAAAAGAATCGAGATTATTTTAGGTAAGGCTGTTAATAGGTAGTAAAACGTCCCTACCTACATAAGATACCTACATTCATGAAAATTATAATATTTAGTCAAGTTTCTGAGAATCGTTCCCTTATGTAGTACATGACGGAATATTTTCTCAATAGACTTCTATAATTGTAAATTTTTGGTTCAAATTATTTTGTCACCTTTTTTCACTTTGATGTCTACATCAAGAGAAGCTAATAAAAGTGTAATAAAAAGACTTTCTTCGTCCACAGAACAGTCATAATATGGGAATGTTCTTTCCACCAGTTAAATCCCGGTTGTATGACAAAGTACTTTCTATAGCGGTTGTCTTACAACCGTCTTTGCGCTAGCAACCCCAGTTGACCTTGCATTGTGGCCTGTCAGGGTACTTCTGTTTCAGAGCATGTATGATCTTCATGTAACGATGCGCGTTGATCCCGGCTGCTCTGGTGTGATGGTCAGCGCTCTTAGCAGCGGCGTGGCAGAGGAAGGCCCCGTCGAGGACCACCATTCTGTATTCTTGGAGACACAGCTCTAGCATCTATGAACAACATTATTATGATTAGTATAGAGTAAGTACTAGAGGTCCCCCGCAACTTCGTCCGCGTACGGAAGAAATTCGGCCCGCTCACAAATACTCATATATCTTTAAATCATCCCGAGATTTTTTTACCCCCCATACCCCCAATTAACCCCCTCAACCCCCTCAACCCCCTTGAATGAACTACCCAAATACCAATTTTCATCACTATAACTACATAAACAAAGAACTTTCCATACAACATTCCACCCCCCATTTCACCCCCTTAACTCATTCCTGTCAAAAAAAATTAAAACAGCATGTCAGCAGTCAGCACGTCCTGAGGATGCCTCGTGTAGAGGTGAAACACGTGTCGGCAACCAAGTACTTCTAAAGGATTAAGGGTGATATATTGTTTTATTACTTATTGAACGTATTATTTTTGTATGTTAATAATTATTATCAATTTACAGCTTAATCATATATTTTTTTCAGAAAAATGATACATTGTAACAGCTTAAAGTCATTATTTGTTTTCAGAATTTATAAATAATTACTTTCAGATTTAATTGACTTTTGTTTCAGGTTTAATATTAGGTCTTTACCTATGAAGTTGCCGTTTTGTATGGAATAAGTGAAAGTACTTATTTTTTTAAACTTTTTTATTTCTGTTATTCAAAGTAATCACCCATGCAATCGACGCATCTTTGCCAACGAATTGGCAGTTTATTGATGCCCTTCTTGTAAAAATTAGCTGGACGGGGAGGCAACAAACTCTTCAAAGGCATTTTGTACTGCCTCTCGGGAATTGAAATTTTACCCACTAAAAATTTGTCTTAATTTTGGAAAAAGTAATAGTCGGTAGGTGCAAGGTCTGGTGAACATGGCGGATGAGGGTGAGCTTCCAACCCCAGCTCTTGCAGCTTGGAGACTGTCTGTAGCTGCAGCGCGAGGCAGGTCTCGACGCGTACGTTGCGCTGGCGATCGTTAAGTTCGTGGGGCACCCATCTATCAAGTTTTTTTACCTTGCCTATTTGTCGCAAATGGATCAAAATTGTTTTGATGCTAACATCAAAAGCTGCTGCTAGCTCAGCTGTAGATTGAGTTTCGTCAGCTTCCACAATCGCCTTTAATTCATCATTGTTGACCAAAGTCTCCGGACGACCACGAGCTTCATTTTTCAAGTCAAAATTTCCAGAACGGAACCGGGAACACCAATTACGGGTTGTGCGTTCGTTTGTACAGTTCTCTCCGTAAACGTTTTTGATGTAACGTGCCGTTTATGTCGCGTTGGTGCCACGACGGAACTCATATTCCAAAATTACACGAATTTTTAAAGTATCCATTATGACGAAAAATGTTCAAATGTAATGAAAATACAACGCTAATCAATAAACAAAAGACTGAGTTTGTAAAAATAATGTCATGTTTTTAAGACAAAATTAATTTGATATCAGAATACAAAGCCATTCCAAACTTTTTTCTATTTGAAATTACCAGTACTGAAGAACGGCAATTTCATACGTAAAGACCTATTACATTTTTTGTTTCAGGTTAGGTTCAATTTCTATTTACGTTGATAATTACAGTAGATTTCAGTTTGTCCCTTCATCCTATAAGTACTCGAAACGATATTACAGGGGAAAAACACTTGAAATTAACAGAAAAAACAATATTGGTAACAATGGACTTCCGCAAAGTAACGCCTGAGTCAATCACATATGTTTTATTTTAAATGAACTATCTAAATACAAATTTTCATGACAAAAAGTTCAAAAACAAAGGACTTTCAAACAAAAGTGTCCCCCCTTTTTCCCGTTTTTTTTATTATTATTAAGGGTCGAATTTCGAAAAGTCTTCTTAAAAAAAAGTTTCTTAGTCAAAATTCAAAAAAAATCTGCTGTGCCATAGAAAAATGACATTCGCTCTCGACGAAATGTATGGAACAGCAGATTTTCTTTTCGCGATTTCAGTGGCGGTCCCATAGTAAAACTTGTTCATAATGATGATTACTATTATATTCTAGAATATGTTCGTCGTTCAAATGAACAGCCTGTATATAAAGTATTATCATACCGTACTTCCACAAGTACCTACACCGGTAGGTAGGCTAAAGTAGATTGAATTACGAATAAAAAGAAACATAAAAGAATCCAAAAGATAAAAAGTCTATAAACTTACGTAAACTAAATTAATCCAATGTCAGCAATATTACGTGCCCAGCGTCTCAAGGGGGATAGTCAACTTGTCTTACAATAAAGTCATTTCAATAAAGGGAAATAGCCCATTCCAGCCCCCAACTTTCGCTCGAAATAGACATTAATTTGTTGATTTTATCTAAGTAGTGTCGCTTTATCTTTACATAAATTCTAATAGTCAGTGACGTCAAGTACCTACGAGAACAGTTAAATATCTGTACTCAAAATGTATTGGCATTTTTATTAGGATAAGATATATAGATAGATAGATAGATATACTCTTTATTGTATACACCAAAAGAAATGATAAGAGTCATGATGATCAGAACAGAAAAATGAACTTACAACTAGTGTAATAATTGGCGGACTTATCGCTAAAAGCGATCACTTCCAGACAACCTTAGGATGGAAAGGATTCGAAGAACGTATAGAAGACGGGGTGTGCAATATTAAATAAAACTTACAATTTGAAAATAACAATACTAATAGGTACTTAATTAGAGCATAATGGGATAAGCAAAATGTTTATTAAGATAAGCGTATGGGCATGGTATAGCAAACCGTTTATTAATGGCTTCAGTAAGCCTGACTCATCATCACCCAGAAGACGTCCGTTGCTGGACGAAGGTCTCCCTCTAAAAACGGGATTGCCATAATCCCCACGCTTGGCAGGCGGATAGGGGATCGCAGAATGCTCACCACCTCCGCGCTGCTGCCCGTCCTCCGGTGGTTCTACATGCAGTTTTAGCTCCAGGTCCATGTTATACAATAAGCCAGAGTAACATTACCTATAAGCTTTACCTATAACGGTAATAATAAGCAGGAAGATCATTGTGAACAACTTATACAATATGGCCAACCCTGAAATCACGGAAAAACATCAGCTGTTCCATAAAAAAAAACATTCGCTCTCGACAAATTGTATAAGTACTTACTTAACAATAGATTTGTTTTTCACGAATTGAGGATTGATTACGTAGTAAAAATTGTTTGCAATGATAAGTACAACACCTCTTTTCGAATTAGCACTACCGTCTCTCTCGTACCCGTGTACAGTACCGTATTTACCATAAGGGCACACGGGGCCCGTGACCAGGGCCTCCTATCCTCAGGGGGCCCCAAGGACCAAGGACAAGGATTTCTCGCACGTTTATTCTCAAAACATTTTTGTCGGGCAAAGTAACAGTGAGTACCCGGGTCGAAAATAAAACTTACTTTTATTTTAAAATGAAGTCAAAATTATGACTATTTTATTTAACAAACTTAAGAAAAAACAAGTCAAACTTTTCTTTTATCTTTTATTTTTCTTGATCTTTACTAATTTGGCTTAGTTAGGTTCGATTTAAGACAAAAACCCAGTAGAAAAATGTTAGTATAATTAGCTTTCTTTACTTTCCAAAAGGGCCCCAAATTTTTGTGTGCCCACGGGGCCCCAGCATAGTTTAAGACGGCTTTACGGGGTAGAACGAAAATCACAGCAAAATGGATAGGATAAAGAAATCGATAAAAACCTAAAACCTCTACAAAGTAATAAATCGTATTTAACTTTTTTATAGTAAACATCTAGCCTCCAATAGTCCAATTTATAACGGATCGATACGAATGGGCATTTCGAGAAACTTTTCAAATGAGTTTTGTCACCCAAATGTCAACTTTATCTTGTTGAAATAAAGCAACACCATACTGAATAAAAAAATGTTTACTTCGCTTTCTTCCGTAAATACAGATTTAGTATTCCTTCCTCGTACGGATGAGGCATAACAGAATGACGGATTCAACGGGATGATCGCTTTTATGTCGGAAAATAAGCAGAATCACAATAAAAATAAAAAATAAGAAAAAGTGTACACCACAGAAAATAAAATGTACTCATGCTTAACTTTTGTTTTTGTATTATGCTTAGCCTATAAATGTTCTTTATTGTTCTGCGCTTTATTCTACACGTCAGAACACAGCGTAAACAGAAACTGTACGTTCTTCTTCCTCACTTACATACTTACAAGTTGTTTGGTGAGAGTTTTGGCGGGAAACCGACTTTAAAAATGGTGGTCTTTTAATTTAATTACATCTACGTTTCACCACATTATATGTCGGCAACATTTCTTTTCGTGTTGTTTTAAAAACTCGTTAAAAGCTTATAGTCAAGTCACCACACCTTTACAAAGGCATGACTTGGACTCGACTTAGACTTATTTCGTGAGACTAACTGTGGTTTTGAGACTTATTTGACTTGATATTTTAAAAACTTGAAAATGCTTAATTATACTTAACACTGGCGGCAGAAAGCACAAAGTGTTATGCCAAAATTAAAGAAGAAGAAAAGTTCTTTGGTCTACGTAGAGTCTACGCCGTAGAGCATAAAGTAGGCTCGGAAATAAATTATAGGTCTAATATTTTTAAATTGAACTTTTTTTATGATAATTCGGTAACTAAAGAATGAAAGCTGCAAGACTCCTTTGACACGGATTTTCGGCTACAAATAAAATAAGCTATACTCATCATCATCATAATCCAGAGCTGGACATAGGCCTCTCCCAAGGCACTCAGCAAGATCCGACTAATACCTATATAAGTCCAAACACGTCCCATGATGACAAAAAGCAAAACTTAAAATAGTAAAACTTCGCATTCTGTCTGTGATTGGTAAGTACTATTTAGTTTTTGGATAAAATGTTGTTGAGGAAATAGAACCAATTTATTTAATGAAAATTTTATCTTGTGAACATTGTGAATTTACACTTTGATGTCTTCTCTAGCCGCTTTTCGAAGGTGAAATAATCAAACGTCGTTTCTGTTCACAAAGTACTTAGATACAATAAAATTTAATCCGTGTTTTAATGTGAGTGTGTATTTCTTGATTCTATCCGTTTTCAATATCCGACCACCTATTAAATAGCTGTTAACCAAGCATCAATAAAGGCGGGAACTGCCCGAGTGAGCTTTCGAAATTCAATTTTAGAACATTCGTACTTCAATGGCGTTCCAAAGGCAAAACTTTTCGCAGATGGCGCCAGCGGCGGTCCGGATGTGGAGAAATCAAGTTTTCTTGTTCATCGTTGCATAGGTCTATCTGCTCTTTATGAGGGTGTTGTCGAATATTCTAGTCCAAGGCAAAATACTGGGTACTGTGCCTTCTTTTAAGAATCTATACAGCTGTTGACGGCCTTAAAAAAGATTTGAAGGTGCAGCAAAGGATTGCTGTACAAACCAGTAGTATGCAGATTCTCCCTGGTAATCAGAGTCTAATATGAGTAAAACCATTACATTGTAGAAAAAAAATAACAAAATGTATGAGATTGACAGTTGACTACGACCTCATCGACGATTCGCCACCTAGCGTTAAAAAATCGCAGTGTGGATCCTCATTTCAAACGCCGAGCAAAGAATATTTTTACTCGGGCAGTTTTCGCGATTCGAAGTGGCCTGCTTCGCAGCTATACAGGCTGTTAGTTTGAACACCGTTATCCTTCTAGGTTTTCATTGTACTTATCATTATGAACAACTTTTACTATGGGGCCAATCTTGAAATCGCGAAAAAAATGTCTGCTTTTCCATACATTTTGTCCAAGATCGATGAACTTTTTGTATGGAACAGCTGTTTTTTTTTCGTGATGTTCCAGGGGATGGCACCATAGTAAAAGTTGTTCATAATGATGAGTACAATGATATCCTAGAAGAATAGCGGTGTTCAAACTAACACCCCGTATATCATTATTCGTTGCAAACGTAGTGAATTCTCGAAGGACTTGTGATGGCTTGTACTTATCGAAGAGTTTCAAAAATCGATTTTGTGCTGTAAATGCTTTACACAATTACCTGATTTAGTATTCTGTGCTCACTTCCTAACAAAATATAAACATTTTGAAAATATAAAAAAACTAATATTAATACTTAGTTTTATTTTAACTTAGTGTATATTCCTCAAGTAGTGAATGAAATAAACGTACTTAGTATGTGCTATTCTTATTCATTAATTGACTGGACGAAGGCCTCCCAATAGAGAGGTGTTGCCATAATCCCCACGCTTGGCAGGCGGCTTGGAGATCGCAGAGTGTTACAACCATTAACCAAGAGGACGCGGTTGCCTGTCTTCCGATGGTTCTGGATGCAGTATTAGGACATACCCAGGTCCATAATTATTCATAAGTTGCACTTATTTATTTTCTCATAGAGGGCAATAAAAAGTAGAGTGTCCAACTCGCTGCGCTCAGAATATTACTTTAGAATCCTTAGCTCCGCTCTGGATTCAAAGAAACACTCTCGCCTTAAAAATAGTTGTTTGCTCCCTTGGTTAACAATCTACTATTGTTGTGTACTGTGTACCTACAAAAAGAGTTTATCTATCTATAAAGTAACAACAACATAATACGCTTTAAAAAAAAAAATATAACCGATTTCAAATTCAAATACCTGGATGACATCTTCATATTTTCTAGCAATTTTGATTTAAAAACCAAACTACTAAACCGATTTCGATAAAATGTGTATGGGACTACCTCTGAAGTATTACCTACCAAACAAAAAAGAATCATCAAAATCAGTACACAATTGGCGGAGTAACCGCGTAACATACATACAAAATAAAAAAACATACAGTCGAATTGAGAACTCCTTTTTTGAAGTCGGTTGAAAATAATGGGGAAATAACTGGGATGCACCCAACTAGTTGCCCTAACAAGGCGTTCACTGCCCTTTCAGTGTACTGCCCAGTGAATGTACTCTAAGCGAAGGTAACAATAGAACCTCCCAGCTTTTCCCTTAATGGATTGGAACTTGATAACGCGTGTTTGAGTTGTGATCCATTTTATTATCAAATTGAAATGGGCTATGCAGTCGGACGTTTCTAGTTGATCAAACAGAAAGTTTGAACAGCTAAACGGATTTAAATATAATGGTGTGACAATGACGGATTGCAACGTTATTTATTCTATAGATTTGAAAAGTAAATATAAACCTTAAATTTGGACCATTTATTTGATTATCAGGATTTGGGAATATTACACTCTTTGACAAAGTTTACTGGATTTATCCGAAACTATAGTCAGGGATACTCCATTTAACGTCGGTTATTTTTCCACTTTCTTTTGTTTTTCGAATGTCAATTGTTTTTCCGTGGGTCTACAAATAATCAGAATACCTATTACTCGCACATACATCAGTGTGTTGTCGCGGTGCCTAATAGTTATTTTAAGAAATGGTCATTTCAAGAAGTGGAAATTTTTATGTGGTCCAAAACCGTCGAAACTAGTGATGGGTTTCTCACTCGTGAGATACCTCGTTCGAGGCCCTCAAATATCGAAATGAGTGAGGTACTCGTACAAAATCATTGAAGCACCTCACTCCTTTCCCTCACTTCATTCATCGCGACACGAATGCTTTACTGTGTCGCTGCCTCGTTCACTCGCGTATCATAAAATAATGCTTCATTTCGCCTCCCTCACTTCTTTAAAATGTTTTTTTTTAAATCTCTATCGCTATAGTAATAGGACACATACTCCAACGACACTGTTTTGTTGACAATTTAAAAAAGCGGGAAAAGATAGGCCTTGGGTGGCGCCACCTAGCGAGTGTATTAGAAGGCACTCCTTTCCTTGCTTGGTACCAAATCAAGCAGAGCGACAACGCCGCAGCGAGGGAGTGTCGTTTGAGTAACAATAACAAGTTCGTTGCGGTGATCTGAAGTGCAACGTACCTCACCTCATTTGAGAGGTGAGGGACGAGGCCCTCATTTGACATTGAAGCATCCTCCTTCATCGTCTTTCTAAATGTGTGAGGACCAGTGGCGGATTTACCAGCAGGCTGAGTAGGCTGCAGCCTAGGGCGGCAGATTATAGGGGCGGCAAATTTGGGTCCAAATTTTTTTTGGCTGTCAGAATTTAAAAGATACTTAGATACGTAAGTGTCGGTCCGAGTGTAAATGATACTTTCAGAGTTAACACATTTTTCGTCCCCATTGATAGACTCGTATCCGTATTAGGAAAACGACAGGAGGTCTGCAAACAGGTTCAATGAAAACAGAGAAATTTACTAGAATGAAAAGTATTCATTTTTGAACGAAATGAAAGAACTGAGAGAACATCATCAACCACTATGACGTGATTGTGAACGAGGGTCTTATTAAGTTTTCTGTCCTAGGGTATCGAATTGTAGTGATCGATAGGGGCGGCAAAATTTGAAAAGCCTACTGGCGGCAAAAGTGTAAATCCACCGCTGGTGAGGACCCCATCACTAGTCGAAACTTCGTCGAACACCGCTTGCGCTTGGTCGCGTGAACAGTAAAAATTCACAATTCTGACACTGCTTCTGTTATGGTGCAGGCGTAGGCGGTAGGGGTGCCCTTTACCACCAGACGACCGTCTCTTTCGTCTCGTCAGTCAATTCCATAAAAAAATACCTTACAAATTTCCTTTATCCTTTACCTGTGTCATCTTATCCTGCCTGCCTTCCCAGGAGAGCGCCTCGCTGTACCAGGGCTCCTTGTGGGTCCCGAAGTACAGCGGCTCCCAGCGGTGATATGGATACTCCCGCCTCGATATCAGCATCGGCTGTAATAAAGCTCTTCTTCAGACAACAAGACAGGTAAAAATACCTTAAACCACAGAATAAATAATAGTACTCCGTACAGAAAGTTCACTCCGCAAAGGAATTGAAATAAATAAGGTCTCTATCTACTAGGCAATAAAGTAGCAATTCAACTCGCACAGCGCTAGATACCGCTCGCTATATTCACCTAGATATACCGCTCTCTTTGTATCACGTATGCTTAGTTACGTGCGACGAGGCTAGCGTGCGGGCGGCCACTGACTTCAGCCTTGCAATGTCCTCCCGGACGGAGCGCCGCCGGCCGAACTTACCTAAACTGCGGAGTGACCCCATGCTTAAACTAATAAAATAATACTGGTTCTGGTTCTTGGTGCTAAGACAGGTTGAAAAACTTAAACGCGACAACTTATCGAGTTTATAACCGACTTCAAAAATGGAGGAGGTTCTACTGTATGGATGTTTCTTTTTTATGTATGTTCACCGATATCTCCATATCCAAAATATATGGAACAGCAGTTTTTTTTGCGATTTCGGGATTGGCTACATAGTAAAAGTTGTTCATAATCATAACGTTGATAATGACCTGATACAACCTTGACAAATGTAACAAATTATTAGGCGCATGTTTAATTGCTTCTCTAAAAAAAAAACATAAATGTCAGACCCTCGCCCGGGCCGCCCCATAACGGTAGTGACCGAAGAAATGGTAAATAAAGTCGAGAACATTGTTTTAGCAGATCGTCGTGTCACGGTATACGAAACCTCGGCAACAGCGAGCTTTTTTAACGTCAAACATCATTTATCACAATACTTCCATGTGATTTATCAAAATCTGCATGTCGCTGTTACATTACCGTGGATTCGACATGGATTTCAACCATAACCACATTTTAGTTTCCCTTGAGCCGACAACAAATCCCATTTATAATACTTTATCTTCCATTATTTTTAAGAGTGAAGAGTGGTGATATCTCTGAAATCAAATGGAACATCTTCAATGGAAGGCGGGGAATTTTGCCCGCTTTCACTGTGTCACAGTGTCGCGCGCTAGTTTTGAGCGGACTCTGTTTACACCTCAGCCTTTTTTACCGTCCCTGCCCCCCCCCCCCCCCCCCCCTTTCGTCCTGTGACGGCCACCTCGCTGATAGCCGCTGACACTGAAGGGCCAAGAACTCGCTCATCTTACTCCTTTCATGTATAGATAGACTCCTTTCCGCTCAGCTACTTCCCACTCATTACCCTGAGCAATTCAGAGCTCGAGTATTCATACATTTTGCAACACGGTTCCGTATCAAATGCGTCACTAAACTAACACCGCTGCGCTTGCAACAATTTTTAGGTAGAGCTTATTTTATTTATTTTATTTCAGGGTAGCTTATTATTGTGTCATTTCAACTATTACACGCTTCCCAAAAACTCGTTAAGCTCAGAAATTGGAGTCACAATATACCTATAACTACAATCATATGTCAATTGAGTGCAAGCTAATTTCCACTCTATTTGTGTAACAGTGAATATATATTCCACTGCACCACTTGGCTCGTTGACGTCACGCGGCTGCCGGCGTACGGAAACCCACTGAGGCCCGGCCACGACGGACCACAAACTCGAAACACCTAAACTTCGCAGTGTGCCAGCCCTGCCTATAAATCCCTCATTTTTCTCAGTACATACTTGAACTTCCATACATTTCTGGCCACAAAGTATACTCGAAACTTTTTACAAACTTTTGCATAATTCCATTGACTAAAGGCTCCGAGAAAAGGTTGCCAATAAATCATCGCAAAGTTATGACAGGTCCCACAGTTCAGTACGTGTGTTCGAGGGACTCTAGGGGACGCGAATAGTACGTACTTGATTACGAGTTTACATAAGAATAGACAAGGTAAGCTGAAAATAAATATCTACTGAGAAATAGGCTAGATGACTATTTTTTATTGTCTATTAAAATGTGGCTCATAAATATATCTGATTAATGAAAAGAAAATGAAAATCTGAATTAAGCAACTTATAAGCATTTTAATATCATGCTAGACAGAGAGAAGAAACAGCCAATCGTGACGTCACTTCTCTGTACGCCATATAAATTCTATTCTGACAAGTAAGGCGTGACGTCATTTTTTGTTTTGTGGGAAAGGGACAGAGTTTGTATTATGAAAACTGACGTGGTTTTGACACCTTTTTGTTTTATTTATACGGGAATACTCACGTTTAATTAAATCGGATACTCCGACTATAGTTTCGACCACATCCGGTGACCTTTTTCAAAGAGTGAAAACAGAGCCCGACCCGCGTGCAGCTGCATCCTGCTTAGCACACACCTGCCTGTAGCAGGCGTTTTATTGTATAAATAAAACAAAAATGGACAGAGTTGTCTCTAACAAAAACTTTAAACGCTCATATATCAGAACATTATGAACCGATTTAAATTATTTTTTCAATAAACATACTTTATTTACTTAAATTTTTCATCAAAGCTAAAAAAAACTAAGCTAAAAAGCTTTTAAGGTAAAAACCAATTTCAACGATATAAACATCAGTCATCTACCCTATTACTGGGTATGAAGAGATTTAACATCTAATATATCAGGGTGCATAGTGCGGCGCAGGATTCTATTCGCAAGTTTACAATTCTGCACTGCAACTGTTATAGGCAGGCGTGACGCTTACCACCAGGCGAATGTCCTCGCGTCTCGTCCCTTGACTGCATAAAAAAGAAAAAACTAGCAAAATATATATCTACTGTCCGGATTCTGGACCTGGGTATGTCCTAAAACTGCATCCAGAACCACCGGAGGACGGGCAGCAGCGTCCTCTCAGTTATAAACGGTGGTGAACATTCTGCGTTGCCCAAGCCACCTGCCTGCACTGAATATGATAGGATTGTAGTTATAGGTACCTATATGGTTATGGTGATCCAACAGTTTAGACGCGTTTTTTTTATGGGAGTGAACCTTCCACTTGTACATAGTATTATATGTTTTCTGTGTTATTATTCCTTAAAGCCGTTTATCAAACTACAGAACACGATTTACTTAAATATTGATCTCAATACAGATAACAACGATTTATGATACTTCATTTTCAATTCATGACAATATATATGTTGCTTCGAATCGAAATACTGCCAAGAAGCGAAAGAATAAATATATAACGGGGTCATTATGGCAAACAACTTTAAAAAAAACAGCTGTTCCCACAGAATAAAAGAAGCATCTTCTTCCAGAACTCCTCCATGGCTGTCCTCTATACACTTTGTCAAGAGTTAATGAACTTTTTCTCTGAAACAGCTGATTTTTTGTGTTCCTGTTGCGGAAAAGTGTTGAATTTCTAATTTTGGCTTTAGCTAATTTTTAGAGCGTGATGTCTTGATGAATATTTGTGGTACTTAATTTAAAACTTGTACATCTAGCCATTGATTTCCCTATTGTAAAGAGCATTACCTACTCAACATACTCAGATCAGCTCCAGATTTCCGGCTTCTATAGACGACTAATCAGTCAACATCTGGGATTGATTGACGTGATTCACCACAGCCTCAATACGGATTGGACGTCCCGATCATCTAGCCCAGTGGCTCTCAACGTTTACCTACTTAGATTAATTTGGCTTGGCCTCTACGAGTGAGGACGGATTGTTTTAAGCGTGTATGGTAGGCTATAATCATAATCAACCATTTTAATAGCCCACTGCTCGACTTAGACCGACCTTCGAATGTCGATTGGGCAATATTCGCCACACTGCGCTGGCCCGGTCGCCCTTTTGACTCTTTTTGTGTCTTTCTGACCCTTTTGTTTTTGGTGAACATTTTGTGGATCTCTCCTGAGACCCTAGCCAGGATTTGATGATAAATAAATCGTCACAGGTGCTTTGCAACGCCCAGTAATTATGGAATAACACTTTTTTTTGTGCTGAATGACCCCTGACTGACTTAATTTGAAAATCACATGCTTTTTTTTCGAGAATCTACATTAAAAATCTCTATTGCCTAACGTAAACGGTGTTAGAAAAAACAGATTTTTGTCTTTTTTACTTTGACTTATTTTCGAACGCGTTAGAGATAAAAAAAAACCAAAATCCTTTCTTAGTTGTGCGTTTACAGCTCTTAATGAACATTTCCTCAAAATTTCCAGTCGCTACGTCGTCTGCGTACTACGTAGTCTGCGTTGTCTGTCAGTCACTCAGTCCCTCAGGACAAAGTCAAAGTCAAGGTTTTATAAATATAAATACTTTGTGTGTTTGTTTTAGTCGACGAAAAAGAAGTGTGCGTTCATACGAACAGGAATCGCTTCTAGTGTGAAAGCTCATTTGAATGTGTACCATGCGTGTATTGACTTTTGTACACCCTAACATATTTTTTTTCTGCCAGTTTATACTGGCAGAAAAAAAATATGTAGGCAGATTATACCATTGCTTGAAGGACACATCTGTAATTCATACTCGTATAATATTAATACTTAAAAAAACAACCGACTTCAATTTCGACTACCTGTATGACATCTTCATATTTTCACTTATTTTGATTTAATAACCAAACCTGATACTTACCCGATTTCGATAATTTCGATAAAATGTATATGGGGCCACCTCTGAAGTATGACCTACCAAACAAAAAATAATTATCAAAATGAATTCATCATTGGCAGAGTAATCGCGTAACATAACAACCCAACAAAAAAAGATACAGTCGAATTGAGAACCTCTTTATTTAAAGTCCGTTAAAAAGTAAGCAACGCATCCGGATAGGTATAACTTGTGCGTATTAGGCATAACCAGGGGGGTGTCAGTCCGCAGTTTAGGTATGTTCAGCCGGCGCTCCGCTCCGAGAGGACAATGCAAGGCTGAGGTCAGTGGCCGCCCGCACGCTATAGCCTCGTCGCACGTAACTAAGCATACGTGATAGAAAGAGAGCGGTATATCTAGGTGAATATAGCAAGAGGTATCCAGCGCTGTGCGAGTTGAATTGCTACTTTATTGCCTAGTAGATAGAGTCCTTATTTATTTAAATTGCTTTGCGGAGTGAACTTTCTGTACGGAGTACTATTATTTATTCTGTGGTATAACACCCGTTTCCCACGTGTCGTAGGGAATTGAATGACGTACGCTCACGCGGCTTGTCGTATTTAACACGAGACATGGAGCAAAATCTAATAAAAAAGGAATAACCGCATTCACAGATGTGCCATCCTGAAAGACTACGCAAACGGAATATATCTGTATAAGTAAGTATGTAGAGACGTAGAAACCTTGGTTATAAATATTGTATGTCCCTAAATTGTAAGGAAAATAACTGACGAATATGCACCTGTCAATTTCGAGCTATATACATGTTAAATATTTCAGTTTTTGCTTAATAGCTGTTCACATCAACAGCCGGAAGATGTCCACTGCTGGACGAACGCCTCCCCCTTAATAGGGAGGCTTTCCCATTATCCCCACGTTTGGCAGGCGGCTTGGGGATCGCAGAATGCTCACAACCGTTAGCTAAGAGGACGCTGCTTCCCGTCCTTCGGTGGTTCTGGATGCAGTTTTAGGACATACCCAGGTCAATTTTAGGACATACCCAGGTCAAATATATATAGCTGTTAGTTATTAATAAATAAAATGTTTTTCAAAGTCGTGGGCCAAAAATTCGGGATGAATATGGCATTAATCATGTTCACTATTTGTCAGTTAAAACTTAGTTGATGTTAGGTTGTAACTTACTAGTTGTTAGTTGTTACTTACTAAAATGTGTTTCCTAAATTGTAAATTATTATTGGTGACGAATCTACTATTTAAACGTTTTGAACTTAAGTAAGTACGTCCTGCGCAACCGAATGCGGTCACACCTAATAATATAATAATAATAAATAATAATAATATAATAATAGTCTTTTAACTACAAAAAGATTGTTATAATCTTCTTGTCGCGCTTTAATCTGTTCCTTGCACTCATTTTAGTTTTAAAATACATTATATTTCTATAGGAAAATATAACAAAAATTGGATGCAGGAATAAAGGACCCACTTAGAGTCCAACAACACTTTGCGAGATAACCTCTGTGCCCGTGACAGGGTCTTAACACACTTACGCCGCCCACTCCCCCTACCTTCATAGTTGGGCCGCCCACTCTAATTGCCAACTAATTATTACGATGGGGGGCTAAATAGGGTTGCCAGCTTGCCTGCCGTACTATACAACGTGTAACAAAAAGGTTCAACAATACTGAAGGGTATGTATGTACTCGTCATTATAAACAACTTTTACTATGGGGAAAAAAACAGCTGTTCCATACATTTTGCCCAAGGTCGATGAACTTTTTTTATGGAACAGCTGATTATTTTATTTTTAATAATTGCCAATAGCCAATCTTAGCACCAGGTCTATTAAAGCAAGTATTTAAAAATAAACAAATCTTTTGTTTTGACTCCTTTTTAAAATACTAGATATTTAAATATTTAGAGAGTTAGTAATTTTAAAGCTTTTGCATAATAATACCATATCAGCTTATCGAACGTTGGCAGCCCTAGGGCTAACCAAGGCACTTTGCCGTATTGCCCTGACACCTCACCACGTAGACGTACTACTTAATTTGGATCACGATGACAGGATGAGATTATGGGTTAGATATAATGATCGACCGTAGTGAATAGATGCTATTAATATTGTTATTGACAGTTTAACTACTTACACAGTACAAACACGTTATAGTCTAACCTGACCTGACCCGTACCAAAGAAGAAAAAATAGTACTACCCCGTACAGAGTACATAAGTACGTCGTGATATAACCTTATTTTTCTTTTTTGTGGGCCAGGAAAATTCCTTGATGGACACCACCGGCCCTGGGGTGGGCAGGGTAGTTATCTGAGACTCCACCCCAATGCCGAGGGCAACCAGGGCGGTGCCAGTGGTGCCCAGGCACAGAGCGACGACCCTGAAGGGGTGCAGAAATGATCAGACCAAGACCAAGTTTTGGGTCATGCATGGGCGAAGTTATAATATAAGCTCGCACCGGGCTTATCAATAGCTAGTTACGACATTGCTCCGTCCTACTGGTGGCCACCCACTAAAAACACTGGAGTGTTCCACATCCGCACTTTGTGTCAAGGATATGGGCCGCTTTTGCACTCTTCCGCGGCCTCGACATTGCTTGCCTTCCCGGGCAGGCCCTCGGAGAGCCCAAGATCTCCCTGCACCGATGATGATGTGTCAGAGCACCGGACATCCCGTGCATCCTCCACCTTGGAGATCAGACCAACAATAGGGCGCCGGGCGACCCCATGTCCAGACACCCCTATGTGGTCTCCAGGCGACGGGAAGTGATCTAACCTAACCTGACCTGTACACAAAGACTATAAACCCTGTTAACTGATCGTCCGTCATACGAAAATTAAACTACTGCCAGCCACTGCGAGCACGTCAGAATTTCATTGTATTTCATAACTCAGATTGCATCATCCCAGTGATTGGCCAATCGCAAGCATGGAACGTTACCTCGCCTCCTGCCCGCAACAGGCTATAGGTACAGCTTGCCTGTACCGATTGTTATCGGTCGACAAAATTTGACATTCGCTATCGACAAAATCAGTTTTCTTGATTTCAAATGCCTTCTTAGACATATTACGTCAAGAAATACACTTTAGTTGAGAATAAATTATAAAAAATAATCAATAAAATATCATACTTGAAGTGCTGGATTGGGAAATCTTTCTTAAATTTTTAGAGCCATATTCGAGTGTCGTTTTCGGTTTGGTTGACTTGGTATTGGTGATACCTCTGCTTAAAGAGCCATACGTCTAGAGTTACATTCCCAGTCACAGTCAATCAGAATGAAAGACCAGTGACAATTGATGACAAAAGATGAGATAGAAATCAATCACCTATCTATTATCATAACTGTAGGTATTTAATTTTATTTTATTTGGAAAACATACAGTGATAATAACTTAAGTAGACTTACAAAATTTGGATAACTATACACCATTTACACTTTTCCGCATAAAAAAACTATATCACTTGTTACATGGTTAGTTAAGGATTTTGATTAACAATTGAAAACTAGAATAGATATTACAAAATTTAAAGAGAAAACAGTAGGTAATGTTCAAATCGCACCAAACCAGTTCTTGGAGACTATAGTTTTAAATGTATGTATAGGTGTATTAAACAAATTAAATTCAGGAAAATCATTTAGATTATTGACTTTAACATTAGTATAATACCAGTATCAATCATAACGTTTGTGCCCATCACAAGTTCACAAGTTAAAATGTAAATATTTAAAATCCGCTCTTTGCCCATGGTCCGGTTCAATTGTCAGGTTAACCATACTACGAAAATATTACATTTTCTTTAGTACAGCTACTGGACTACGGAGGAGCTTTTTCTTCCGCAGTCCGGTTGACCGGACCGGACCGGACGGAATCTAGGTAAAATAATCATTAGTTTTTAGGCGTGACCTAAAGTCATGCATTAGAACTGTGGCAAAGATCAAATAATTCATTATTAATTCTCTTGGCTTTATTATTAATCTTCGAAAATTACCTAAGACTGTATTTTTAAGGCTAATTTGAATTTAATCTTATTTATAATTGCGCCGGTTCTACATCTCGTCCGTTTTTAATTTCAACCAGCTATAGCCATCATCTGTCCACCCACTTTCCTTTCTCCACTTCAGTATATTATCCGCCATCTATGTCCGCCATCAACCAATTCCTCGTTCATTTCATCACGTATTTATTTAACCTCACAGATATAAAGAAAATATCTTTCATTCCACCGGCATGCCGTCTCACGTATGATTTCCGAGACCACACCGGAATGCCAAAGTTTCACGTTCACAGGCCTATACTGATAGCTAGAGAATATATCACGCAAGTTTGTAATACCGGGAAACGAAACGCAACTTTTATTGTGTGAATGGGGTGTTACTATCCCAAAAGAGGTTGGACTCTACACAGAGTCCGCCTGGGCAAGTACCACACCTTTGCCAGTTATTCAACCGCCAAGCAGTAGTGTGCAAGCATTACTGTGTTCCGGTCTGAAGGGCAATGCTACTAGAGAAATTACTGGGTATGAAGAGATTTAACATCTAATATCTCAGGGTGATGAGCGCTGTGCGGTGCGGGGCAGGGTTGTAATCGCAAGATCACAATTCTAGCACTGCTACTGTTATAGGCATGCGTGACGGTTACCACCAGGCGAACGTCCCGCTAGTCACGTCACTCGAATGTATAAAAAAGAATAAAAAGACCGATCAAATATTTTTAATAAAAAACCCGATTTTAAATTATTATGATAGGTAGGTAGGTACTTTATTAATTTATATTAGGGCGTTCGGTTATCGGACACCTTGTTTTACAGTTCGTTCATAAGTGCAAGTTGCGTTTCGTTTCCTGATTTTATGAACTTGTGTAAGTACTACCTCTAGTGGCAATGAAAAATATAAATAATAGTACTACGAAAATGGCGCATATTTAAGTACACGTGTAGTATATACGGAAGGAAGAAAATAATGTGGTGTTCCATTGAAAATTTTCATTCAACTCGAAAAACATTAAGGAACAACTGAATTTTTTTTTGTGAATTTAGGCTTAGCACCATAATAAGAGTTGTTCTTAATATGAGTACAAGACTTCCTTTCCGCGTAGTAACACCGTCCCGCTTAATCCTGTAGAAACATCATGAATACCACAAAACTAGTGGTTCGAGTTTTGGCGGGAACCCGGAAACATCATGTCACTGCATTGTATTATTTTCTTAAATTTGCGTTTTTTTGCGAATTGATGATTAAAAATAGTGGTGTTTTATTCATTAAGTATCGAATTACATGCACAAGTGTGGGCAAGTGATATAATGTGGTGATGAAACATGTCTTTCCGTGTTGTTTACAAAACTCCGTGAAAGCTTGTAGCAAACTCACCACAACTTTACTGAGGAAAAAAAAAGTCATCACTTGGACTTGACTGTGCGAGCTTGAATTTTTGTGTGACTGACTATGACATTATGACTTATATGACTTAGTCATAATATCATAGTCAGTCATAGTATTCGACTTGATCCTTATATTTATACTTGACACTGGCAAAATGCACAAAGTATGAAGGCAATAAAGAAAAAAAACTAGAGGTCACCCTGTGAGTGAAGACCTTGTAATCTAGTATTTAAGTTCGTCAAAAGGTCAGTCACGTACTTAATAACATACAAAAGTATTTATTAGTTATGTAGATTCATTTATTATGTGTATAATCTTTGTTAAAACGCTGAAAATAAATCATTTTACGAACCAAGTGAACAATAAGCTATTTGAAAAACAGTCACGTGTATACAAAGGTGACATTTTATTTGAATAGGTACCTGATTGTTCAATATTGTTTACTGGTGTTGAAGCTTACAGTTCACACATTATTTTCTAAAGGTCAAAGTCGTGGGCGTAGTGTAGACACAAATGGTGCCCTACTAAAATGTCTATTACGTTATTGTTATCTATAAATAAATAACCTTTTATTCGTATATGCGACTAGCTGTGCCCACGGTTTGCTGTGTTTATCTTATCTAATAACTTTAAACGAACAGTTCTCGTATGTATTGTACCTTTATATAAACTTATTAAGTACTTATTTCGCGTATCTCAGAAACGGCAATAAGGGTTTGGCTGAAAATTACTGGCTGCTAATTGGCTGATTTAAATAAGGTTTTGCTTTTTAAGCTTACATATGTACCTATTTCATAGTAGTGTAATATTGGGCATTCTATCCCACCTCCCTCGTTTCACTCGCTCGGTGAGATTGAATACCCAATATTACAGAATTTATTTCTTGTTGGCAAAAACAGAACGAGTTTTTTAATTTTGTGTGCATTACATTTGTTCATTTAAATCTAACGCTCAATATATTGCAAAAATTACTCACCTTCCATGTTTCGCTCGCTCGATGAGATTGAATACCTAATATCACAAAACTTTCTTTCTTTCATGTTGAAGAAACAGAACACATTTTTCTTAATTTTGTAAGTGTTACATGCACCACCTTTAAATAGCACTTTTAAATAATATTGAAGTGGAAATATGTACTACAATAATATAACGCTAAGTATATTGCAAAATTACTCATTTTACACACATTTTAAAGCAGCACTTTAGTGGTCATCATAATATTGTATAAATAGTAGATAATTCTTACAAGAATGACAGCTGTCTTAGCAAAAAATTATCTGCTCTAATAAAATGGGTCAAGGTCGATGCGCTTATCGATGCGTTTTTAATGTTTGTGTCACAGCTGCAATCATAAACGATATACGAAGGAGTTTATTTGTTTAATAATTGGTGAGATGTAAGTTCATTTGGGTTAGATTTGGTGGGTGATGCTTATGATTTTTTATTTAAATACTCACGTTGATTTCTTAATGATGTGTTATCGCTGGAAACACACCGATGTGTTATTATCGATGTGTTATGTTTAAAACCTTAAATTTCACGTCCTGTTTAGTTTTTTTATTTTATTATGCTCACAATTGTTAGAAGTCGACCAGATTGGTTCGAGGTAGCCCCTAGAAATAATTTCCTAAACCACGTTTTGGCTCAGGTTCCTCCATAACATAGAGCTGACCAGACATTAACAATGTGATATGACCAGATTGGCTCAAGGTCACCCTTAGAAACATAAATTTGTAAAAATCGTATTTCTAAACCACGTATTTGGCTCTAGGCCCTCCATATCACAAAGCTTGGTAAGTATCAGTAAAATATTATGACCAGATTGGCTCGAGCTCACCCTTAGGAATTAATTTCATGTCCTGGTTCGGATCAGGTCCTCCGACAAGTATTGTGAACATAACTTTATTTATTTAAGGATGCACTAGAAATCAAGTTTAGCATATTAAGGTCCTCCATAACACATAGAAAAATAAACAATTATTAGTAAAAAAATAAACTCCCAAATGTACCTATTTATTTCACTAACCATGTTAATAGCTTTTTCTACTTTTTACATAGTTATATTTAAAAATGTATTCATTTCTTTGTATACAAATTAAAGTTTTTTCTATAAACAATAATAATTTCATCGATAAAATTAAACCCGAATATATTGGCGTACTTTGTTTAGCTCAGTGCAATTTTAACGGTGACCCAATTTATTTTTAGATAATTTGGTACTTATTACATAATATTCCAGGATTTTTATTTCACACACTTTATTAATCCACCGTGGGAAAGTTTCACACTTGTAGCACTCACTAGCAAATTAGAATAACAATGTGGCTCCGGATTACAACTTAAATTAGCCAAAGAGCCACTGTGCAAAAACAAAAACATTTGCAAAAACTACTTATTATTTACGAGTTCATTAACGATGATATAGTACCTGGTTTTGAGGCATCCTAGAAGACTAATATGCTATAATATTTCATGTATCGCTCGCCATACAATTTAAAATAAATATTAACTACGTCATTTGTTGTTCTTCAATTATGTATAACTAGCGATATTGAAATATGTTTTAAGATAATATTAAATATAAATATTCATTCAGCATTCACGAAGATAAATATTAAGTTTCTTGTTAATTCATGCAGAATTGACGCATTCTCAATTTGTCATTTTTATTCCAGAGTGAACAGGTTCCTTCTAGGTAAACGTACTCCATCCTACACCACATCTCAGGCAGGTTTTATATGATTAAACGCAAACCTATATCCAATAAAAAAAATATATTTAAAAAAACTAAAAGACATGTACACTGTCTCTTTGACTATAATTTTATTGCCGAGTAGACACTTCAAGTAAATATATTTAGCTTACGTGTCGCTTTCTTTTACTATGCAGACGGGCGTTAAATTAACATTATTAACATTATAATCATCATCATCATCATCAGCCCGGAGACGTCCACTGCTGAACGAAGGCCTCCCCCTTAGACCGCCACACTGTACGACAACCTGCCATTTGCATCCACCGGTTGCCCGCGACTTTTACAATGTCGTCGGTCCACCTAGTGGGAGGCCTTCCTACGCCGCGTCTTCCGGTTCGCGGCCGGAACATTATAATACATGAGACTAATACCTAAATAGTTAAAAAAGTACTCGTATTATGAGATATTTTTATAAATATGGCTTATTTATAAGAAGAAGAAATTAAATGCCGTATGTAAATTCACCAACCCGTAACTGGGCCAGCGCGGTGGATAATTATGATTCGCCATTCGAAAGTAGGCCTAAGTCCAGCAGTGGACAATTAAACAGGCTGATTATGCTATACATTAGGTATGAAAAATACGATTGAAATTCTAACACTAGGGCTAGCGGATGTCTACTTACCCAATATGAATTTCACGCGCATTTATTAACAGCTCGTGTGTGTTTATTTCGCGGAAGCGGTGTTTGGTGTCTTTGAAATAATTTATAGATAAAGACATAATTCATTTTTGCATAGTCTACAAAATTTGCATTTATCCTTTTCTCTCCTTGTTGAAGCTAATCTAATATCTAATCAGATATTTACCAACAATGGAATTTACAATTTCGCTCTATACAAATATAGTTCGTATTTGTATGATTCGTAAAGGTGAGATAAATGATTTATAATTGTAAGGTTTTTTTGCAAACGATGCAATATTGATTACCTTAAATACGCTGTTTTCGTCAAAAAACATCATTATTTTCAAGAAAATCGCCAGTGCACGCCTCAGTCAACTAAAAACCAGTCTAAAATGTAAGTAAGTATTTTATTTAAATTTCTTTAACTTTCTATAGGTACTTATTTTATTGATTCATTTAATTTGTTTGTACCTTACCTACCGAAAATTTTTACAGGATTTTCTTCAATACGCAATCTTGTAATTTTCAGGTCGGACTCAGAATACGATTCAGCTTCCACTCCAGCACCGTCAACGCAAAAAAAACCGACGAAGCGCAACGTAGCTGCACCGAGCAAGACAAGCAGTGCCAGACTCAGCCAACTATTTGGGTAATTATCCACATTTACATGCAAATAAATAACACATAGTTCGTAAGTTTATCTTCTATGGTTTCGTGTACACAAAAATTAAACGCTATCTCTCGTTAGTCATCATTTTTTTTGTTGTCTAATAATATAAATTATATTTTAGGTCCGATTCAGACTCTGATAAAGAGTCATCAGCGCCACCACCGCAGAAAAAATCCAAAAACCAGCCAGCTGCTAGAGTGTCCAGCAAGTCAAAGAAGGGAAGAACGAGTCAGGTGATTAGGTAACTATCCACACATTTATAATTTTAATTTATTTTTCTTGTAACATAAGTAGTTACATAGTTTTGTTGTAACCAAATTATGTTTTAGATCCGATACCGAGTCCGAAGAAGGCCATCAAGAAGTGGCGGTCGCAGAATCTTTAACTAAGAAAACCAAACCGAAGACAAAGAAACAAACTCCTTCTTCTAGCCGGTACGTTTTTAAAATAAGTACTTACATATGTGTTTTATACATTCTTCGTTAACCATTGTTATTACCATTTGACTTCTTTTACTTAGTATTGCACAAAAAAAACTGTTTAGTAGACAAACTAACTCAAGACTTCTACGTACTTGACTGAAGATCTTAATTTTGATTTAATGTACTCGTGTTGTTACAGAAACAAAAAACAAGACATTTTCAAAATACTACGAGCGGAAGAGAAGGCTGCGGGCATTACAGAAGATAGAAAAAAGGCGCTCTGGTCATCGTTCACCAGCCGTGTTGCGTCTGGCCGCCAAAGACGGGCTGCTATCATCGGAGAAGGAGCCTTTTTTATAGATATAAAAATTTATAACGCAGACGATGTGCTGAACGTACCCCCGCAAACTTTATACAAAAAGTCCTTAGTGACACTAAAACTACAAGCTGCTGAGGGCTCCCCACCGTGGGAGAAATTACAAGTGTTTATGCAGCATGCTTATAGCATTTTTAAAGACCATGAACCCGTTTTGTACAAAGATTGAAAATAAATGTAAAAGATTTGATAATAATTAATATAAACAGTAATTTTAATTATACCTAGCGTGCTACTAGGCATACCTTAGGATATTTTACTAAGTTTTCTTTATGTCTCTCGTGGTTGGGGTTTTTTAGGAAAATGTTTATATCATTTTCAGAAACCACAAGACAGTAAAATATTTTTAGAAGTCCTACTAAGGCACTTTTTGCTATCATAAAGTTTATTAGGGTTTATTTGTGATGAGGTTTTCTTATATTAAGTTGTTTCTTTAAATCTCTAAGGGTAGTTTGAAAATAAAATAAGACGTAAGAGCAAAATCTTTTTAACATAAGTTATCTAACAAAGATGCCTTACTGCACATTTTGTAGTGCATCGGTGCATAAAAAGTCGTGGATTGGTCACTTACGAAGTAACGCTCATAGAAAAAATAATAATAACTTTGTTGAACGTCATAGCGAAGGTGTTGATATTGTCTCGTCAGCATTCCGCAATCGCATCATCAGTTACAGGCTATTAGCTAGCGAACATGTTCTTGGTTCATTCGATGCTTTTTTTAATTCAATTCATGACAAAGTAAAGACTCTTCTTAACAGGTGTCTTGATAAACATATATGCTTTAAAATAAATTTAGAGTACTTTGCAAAATTTATTTTGTTTAAAAATAACACGGAAGAAATGAAATCGTTTTTAACTAAAAATACTATTATAACCAAAAACTATAATTTTGATATTTTTTTTGCAGAGATAGTAAGTTTATTAAAAGAAAAGGTAGAGTCATTTGAACATCAAGACTCAGGATGGTCATTTTTACACAACACTCATTTGGAAGTTAATATTAATAAATATGAACCATTGCGTGGTTCCAGTTATATTCAACTACCACAAAAAATAAAAAATAAAAAAGCTTGCCTAAATATTGAAAATAAAGACAATTTTTGTTTTTTTTGGTCAGTCACAGCTGCGTTATATCCTGCTAAGTCTCACCCTGAGCCCGGATTTCATCTTATCCTGATTTTCGGACAGTATTGAACGTAAGTGATATGCAGTTCCCGGTGACATTTTCTGACATAAAAGTATTTGAGATTAATAACCCACAGCTGAGGTTCATTGTGTACGGGTTAAAAAATAATAAGACTATTGTGGGTCCATTGTACAAATCTGATGAAAATAAAAAGAAGCATAGGAAGACTATTCATTTATTGTTGCTAGAAAATGATTCTGGAACACAACATTACTGCTTAATTAAAAGCTTGCCTAAGCTCGTTAGAAGCCAAGTGACTAGACACCACGGAAAGTTATACTTTTGTGAAACATGCTTAGTATTTTTTTCTAAAAACGAAGAGCTTGATAATCATGTCTGTGGGGGTGTAGTGACTGTATTACCAGATAAAGGTTCGGTGATTCAATTTAAACATTTCGAACGTAAGCAAAACGTTCCGTTTGTAATTTATGCTGATTTTGAATCATTATTAGAACCAGACTACAGTGACGATAGCACTCGTAACACATCTACTCTGAATCATCACACGGCAGCAGCATTTGCTTATTACATTGTTTGCTGTGTCGATGAAAGCTTGAACCGCTATGTATCACATCGCGGTCCTGATTGCGTTGAAAAATTCGTTAAATGTGTATTTGAAGACATGCTCGAGATTCATAAGATTTTAGATGATGTTGCTCCAATGATTATCACTGAAACTGATGCAACCAGTTTCCAAAATGCCACTCGATGTCATATTTGCAATCATTTTATGTTTTTTGATAAAGTTCGAGATCACTGTCATATCACTGGTTGTTATCGCGGCGCAGCACACAGCGTTTGCAATTTGCAATTTAAACGACCTTCGTTTGTGCCCATATTTTTTCACAATTTGTCAGGCTATGATTGCCACTTGTTCATAAAAAAGTTAGGAGAAGCTCCAGGTGCCATTAAAATTCTTCCGAAAACCAAGGAAAACTATATTTCGTTTACGAAAATTATTGCAGTTTCTAAAAATAAATATATTCAACTTCGGTTTGTTGATTCACTGAAATTCTTGGGAGCAAGTTTAGACAAACTAACAAAGACTCTGCATAAAGATAACTTCAAAAATTTACATGATTTTTATCATGATGACGAAAAATTCCAACTACTTGTGCGTAAAGGCGTGTATCCTTATGAGTACATGGATAACTGGGAGCGTTACGAAGAACGATGTCTTCCCTCTAAAGACTGTTTTTACAGTTCTCTAACAAATGAGCACATATCCAACGAGGACTATGAGCATGCGCAATCAGTTTGGACAGAGTTTAAAATTAATGATTTGGGACAGTATACAGATTTGTATTTAAAAACAGATGTGCTTTTACTAACCGATATTTTTGAAAATTTTAGGAAAACATGCAAACGTCATTACAATCTTGATCCCGCATTTTATCTAACTGCACCGAGCTTGTCATTTGATGCAATGCTTTTAAAAACAGGCGTCCAACTCGAACTCATTGATGATTTAACGATGCTAAGAATGATTCAGAGTGGTATTCGAGGGGGAATATGCATGTGTTCTCATAGACACGTAGAAGCCAATAATAAATATTTACCCAACTATGACCCATCAAAAAAAAACTCTTATGTCGTTTATCTTGATTGCAACAATTTATATGGATACAGTATGTGTCAGTATTTACCATTATCTAATTTCGCATTCATGGATCAAAATGAAATCGATTCTTTGGAGTTCACTGAAATCCCTGATGATTCCGCATACGGTTTCATACTTGAAGTCGATTTAATTTATCCGAGAGAATTACATAACATACATAACGATCTTCCATTTTGTCCTGAAAAATGCACTCCTCCGGGCGGAAAAACTGAAAAGCTTGTGCCGAATTTATATGACAAGCATCTGTATGTTATTCATTACATTCATTTAAAAACTTGTTTGAAGCATGGTTTGATATTAAATAAAATACATAGAGTGATAAAATTTGTACAAAGCCCCTATTTGAAGAAATATATAGATCTAAACACGCAATTACGTCAACAGGCAACGTCAACATTTGAGCAAGACTTTTTCAAGCTGCTGAACAATAGTATTTTTGGAAAAACGTTAGAAAACAATAAAAAACGAGTTAATGTTAAATTAGTAAATGAATGGAGAGACAAAAAAAATACCACTAAGAAAAAAACCACGGCTTCAAAATTAATAGCAAGTCCACATTTTCACAGTGCATCCGTTTTCACTGAAAATTTGGTTGCCGTGCAATTGAAGCCAGATCGCATTGTATTAGACAAACCAATCTACATTGGTTTTGCTGTGCTCGAACTGTCAAAGAGTCACATGTATGACTTTCACTATTCCGTGATTAGACCTGTCTATGATGACCGTGTAAAAATGTGCTACACAGACACAGATAGCTTCATATATCATATTGAAACGAAAGATTTCTATCAAGATTTAATACGAAATTTCATTTCGTATTTTGATACCAGTAACTATCCCATAAATAATGAGTTTAACATACTTCTTAAAAATAAAAAAGTTCCTGGGCTTTTTAAGGATGAAATGGGGGGGGAAATGATAACTGAGTTCATAGGTCTTCGTTCAAAACTATACTGCGTTAAGACTGCGGATATTACAATTAAAAAAGCAAAAGGTGTAAAGAAATCCGTAGTTAACGATCTAGAGTTATCGGATTATAAACGAACTCTATGTGAGGGAGACGTTTTGAGAGCGACTAACGTTCTTTTCAAATCGATAAAGCATGAGATTTTTACACAGAAAGTAAGAAAGATAGCGCTGTCTTCCAGCGATGACAAACGTTTAATTTCTCCAGATAAAGTATCTACAAAAGCTTGGGGCAACAGCTCTATTATTTTTGGGAAAGAATCAAATATGCACTAAAATGCAAAAAATATGTGTGTAAATGTGTGTATAATTATAGGTGTTGCCGTAGAGTTATGATGTTAGTTATATAGTTGTGTTGGTGTAAAATAAATGTAAGAAAAACAGAATTCTTTAGAATAATAAAACACTATATTTCAAAATTTTAGTTATGTACTTTGTGTAATAGTGTAAGTTTTATGAATAAAATTATAATATGTGTTTATTACTTTGTATTTATTTGTTAAATTATCCTGTATCAACAAACCAGGTTAGGCTAATTCCTAGTAAAAGCAAGTTTTAACTTATTTGCTTGAACATGAGATAGCGGTGACAAATGCTTATTAAGCATTAGGTAATAATCTGATACAGAGCATGTCCAAACTTGTTTGCGTTCAAGCGAGCTAGCGATTTATGACAGGTACCTAGGTACAGCTGCATTGCATTACGTTTCATAGTCCTCGCAGCTTAAAATCATTCATTGTAGAGTATTGATTCAAGAAAGAAGGTGGTGCTGGTTGACTCATGGTTAATTTGATTTAAGATTTTTAAATCACAACTGCTCGTGCTAAAGTTTAACAGTCTGTTATACTCATTTACTTCTTCTATCTGGTATGTATGACTTTTAATGTTGAATTATATAATAATTAGTATTGCGATATAAAATAATTATTAATAAAATTGTTTTATTTCAGAAAATATGGCCCAATTTGATTCTGACTCATTTCTACAGTGTGCACAAGATCCTCTTGCTGGATGGGATGAATTTGAAAAGGAACAAAGAGCAGAACAAATTAGAGACGCAGCCAGAACGAGTGCAACTGAATTAAAATCTCCTGCAAAAAAAGGAAGAAAAAGGAATCAAATGGAGATGGCATCTTATATTATCAGTAAATCGGCAATTAGAGGACGCAAAATCATAAAACTTCAAGTTTATGATTTCGATTCAATTACTAATTCATACAGTGAAACGGTGAAGCTACAGCATGTCGTAGTTGATCCTTTTCTCGACGAAGTTTTAAATTTAACCGAAACCCTTATAAGTAAAGTGTCTAAAAAACTTCGCGAAGACTAGCATTTGTAAGTTTAAAGATAAGTTAGATTAATTTTACTTGATTAATAAGTCAGAGTAATTGATCTATAATGTATAATATTAGGTACCATTGTAATAAATAAATGTGATATAATTATTATACAAATACATACATAAATACATCTTTTTTTACTAATTATTAAGGCCGTATGATTCAAGCTATTTATGTTTGAATAATATATAACAATTATATTTTGCATTAAGTATATAAGTTCCAACTCATTAAAATAACACTTATGTTTTATTGGTCGCCTTAACCGTATGAACATGTTATTTGTAAAGCAGCCTGATTCCTTATGCTTGCCCAATATTTGCATTACAAATAAAATAAAAAACGCGCACAAACATGGAAAGCTTTTACCAAATACAATTCGGTGTTTAATTTGCGGCCCATCCAACTGTGGCAAAACAAATTTGTTGATAGGTCTACTAATACATAAGAACGGTTTAAAATTTACAAATGTTTATGTTTATTCTAAAACATTGTATCAACCTAAGTACATATTTCTAGAAAATGTGTTGAAATTGGTTCCTAATGTAACGTTTGCAAAATTTAAAGAAAATGAGCATGTCATAGGTTCTGTAGAAGCTAAATCTAATTCTATCATAGTTTTTGACGATGTATCTTGTGAGAACCAGAATAATATACGTGATTATTTTTGCATGGGAAGACATAAAAACATTGATGCTTTCTATTTAAATCAGACATATACTAAAATACCGAAACATCTCATTCGAGACAATGCCAATCTTATAATTCTTTTCAAACAAGACGACGTCAATTTGCGCCATGTATACGACGAGCACGTAAATGGTGATATGACTTGGAAAGAATTTCGCATGTTATGTACAGAAATATGGAGAGTTCCGTACAGCTTTTTAGTTATAAATAAGGATTGTGATAAAAATAAGGGCTGCTATAGAAAAAACTTTGATACATTTGTTGTATTCGAATAGAGTAAGTACTAATAATTAAGCAAATTTCCTGCAATGTTCATTTTTAGTTCTGTCTTCGACGAGTGCAGTCTTTAGAACAAAATGAATGCTGAAAAGCAATTAAAAGAACAAATTATTAAATCAGCTGAGAGCGTTAAGAAAAAAGTAAAACAAATGCGAAATTTTGAAATAGATAGCAATATCGCTATTGAAAATGTGTTGAAACCAATAACAAGACCTCTACAAAAAATTGCCTCAATAAATGAAGGTTATAAAAAAACGCAATACCAGCGTAAAATTAAACGACAAAAGAGCGAAGACCAGGATAATTCTTTAAATAATTTTGACGAAAGTGTTAATCCTACTAATATTGAAGAAAGTATCGGCGACAAATTGGAATACGTTGAAGCAATTTCTGATGAATCCGATAGTATTGAAAACAATGAAGACAAGGATGAGAGCGGGTTCTCTTTTAAATCATTAGACTCTGATAATCATGCTTGGTCTCTATCTTCTGAAGTTTTCGATGATGTTCCTTATGGTGCTAGGTTAGAACGTGGAAAACTAAAAATTGGAAATATACGACTTACTGTTACTTCCGATAAACTGTATTTAGGTACTTCTATGTACTACAAAACACCAGGAATGCATGAACTATTATTTAAAAAGATTCCCAATTCGACTGTTATAACGAGTGCCGATTTAGATAATTACAAAAATATTTTATTAGAAACAAATGCTCATCGGCGGGACTTTAATCCAAAGAAACCTATTAAGAGTAATAAAGGCAATAAATACTTAACTATTATTAAGCCATTATTCAAATATTCAAAAGAACATACTAGTACTGAAAGTCTCGTGCAAGGTACCGGATTATCGTTAATGAAAAAAGTAAAACCAAACGTAGACTTTGTTTATTGGGATGATCCGAATGAACTAGTTGAGAGATTAAAACTATTAATTGCTTCTCGAGATGCTGGAAACACTGGATTAGATAATGAAATCATTTCCATTATAGAAGAATTAAGTGAAGCTGGCGTTATTCATTAATTATAAAATATGTTGAACAAAAACTCATGTCCCAGTCTTTTCCAAGTTTCCAACTGATTAATACATTATGAATATTGATAAATTCGGTCATCATGTTCACAAGCGGATGCGCTCAATGGAATCATCTAACTTGTTTGACAAAAAAATAGTTCAAGCTTTGAGCGGTGAACATGACCTTAAATTATACAGCCTAAAAATATTGAAAACTCCGCTAACTAACGATGATGCTATAAATAAGCAATATGTTGATAAAATTGTTTCTAATTTGTATACGAAAAGCGAAATAGATAATCAGTTAGAAATTATAAAAAGCCTAATCAACACGTTACAACTTCAGTTACAAGACAAAGTGCTCAAGGAAAACGAACAAGGAAATTCCATTAACAGTTTTGTGCCAAAAAATGAGCAAACAAGGAATAGTAAACGAAATTCACCGACAAGCCAGAAAAAACTTTAAACGTCGTCATGTAATACTTAAAGGAATAGATGATTTGTGGCAGGCTGATTTGATTGATATTAAAAATTTTAAGAAAGACAACAATGGGTATACATTTGTTTTAGTCGTTATTGATACATTTTCTAAATTTGTTTGGACTAGTCCAGTAAAAAATAAGACTAAAAATGAAATCACGACAGCATTCAATACAATTTTGAGTCAAAGACGTAAACCTAAAAATTTACAGACTGATTTAGGAACAGAATTTTATAATGATTTCTTTAAAAGTTTAATGAAGAAAAATAAAATAAACCATTATTCCACATATTCTGTCAAAAAAGCTTCTATTGTAGAACGCTTTATCAGAACATTAAAGAATAAATTATATAAAAACTTTCATATAGTTGGAAACTACAAGTGGATTGGGAAACCATTGCAAAAAATTACGTCTGAGTATAATCAGACAGTGCATCGTATTACAAAGTTCAAGCCATCAGAAGTTAACTCGTTAAATGAAATGCATGTTTTAAAAAATATTTTAAAATCTTATTCAGTTCCTAATTCTAATAAAGCTAAATTTAACGTTGGAGATCAAGTGAGAGTTAGTAAATATAAGGGAATTTTCGCAAAAGGATTTACTCCTAACTGGTCTACTGAACTTTTCTCAGTTGTGAAAGTAAACGATACAGAGCCTATAACATATCAAATACAAGATAAACGAAAACAAAACATACTAGGAACGTTTTATGAACAAGAACTTATGAAGACGCAACACCCTGGTATTTATTTAGTTGAAAAAGTCTTAAGAAGAAATGGAAACAAATTATTTGTTAAATGGTTAGGCTTCAATGACAGTGAGAATTCATGGATTGATAAAACGGCTCTTGTTTAAATTTATATTTATAAGCAAACATATGTCTCTATAAACTATCATTATACTTGTATCAATGGAAGGAGGTGGACTTGTGAATAAACTTATCAATAATTTGCCATTCGAGCTACATTTACCAGGTTATAATTATTGTGGACTTGGTACTAAGTTACGCGAACGCTTATTGCGTGGTGACAAAGGAATTAACGGATTAGACGAAGCTTGTAAGCAACACGACATAGCATACGATAATTGCAAAAAATTAGAAGATCGGCACAAAGCAGATATACAGCTCCTAGAAATGGCTAAGAAAAGGATGATAGCAAAAGACGCTAGTAAGGGGGAAAAAGTGGCGTCATGGTTAGTTAACAAAGTAATGAAAACAAAAGTAAAAGTAGGTGCCGGTGTAAAAAAATTTAAATCCATTATTGGAAAAATAAGCAAACATCTGAAGAAATTTAAACCAAAAAATAGTGCATCAGCTATTAAAATGGCTCATTTGGTGGCTAAGAAGTTATTTACAAACAAAAAAATTCGCTTACCTCGTGTCATACCAATTCCTAAAACTGGTGGAATACTACCTTTGATACCCATATTTGCTGGTTTATCTGCAATAGGCGCATTATCGGGAGGTGCAGCTGGTATAGCAAAAGCAGTAAGTGATTATAAATCATCCCAAAAAAGTCTTCAAGAAGCTGAAAGACATAACAGAACTATGGAAGCTATTGCTTTAGGTAAAGGCATGTACATTAAGCCATATAAAAAAGGAAATGGATTGTACTTAAGAACGTCAAAAAACTAATTAGACGGCTACCCAGGCATGCACTTACCGATTTAGATATATTGAAATATGCGAGTGACATACCATATTTCAGAGGAGTCTATATGAGAGACAAGTTACCAAAATCACCCAATCAATTTGAATGCGGCATTGTTAATTTGGATGATAGCAATAACAATGGAACTCACTGGGTAGCATACGTAAAAGATAAACAATATTGCGAGTATTTCGATAGTTTTGGTGATCTTAAACCACCTTTGGAGCTAATTAAGTATTTAAAATATGAAGATATTTTATATAACTACACTAGATATCAAAATTTCGATACTGTTAACTGTGGACATCTATGTATAAAGTTTTTAAGACATTTTTGGAAGAAACGTTTAAATAGGTGAGAATATTATTTATTTGTCAGTAGCAATATGTCTCTCACACTATCTATATCAAGCTCGGCGTCAACATCGGTTACAAATTATTCGCCTGCCCTTCAACTGGATGGTGAATATGAATGTGGGTTGCTATATTTCTCTACGTTTAATTCTATTCCGAACATTGATGGTAAAAATAATAAATTTTACTATGGCGATGATCAAGTTGTTGAAATACCGGAAGGATCATATGAACTCATTGATATTAGTGATTACCTAAAAGAAAATGTTTTAGACTGTAGTTTCAATTTAAGTTCGAATAATAACACCCTAAGAACTTCTATTATATGTTCTAAAGATATTCATTTTGAAAAAAGTCCTTTACTTGCCAAAGTATTTGGATTTGGTGAAGAAACCTTGAAAGCAAATATATTAAACGAATCTCGGTTTCCAGTCAACATTCTACCGACAACTGTGCTAAGGGTCGAATGTGATATTATACGAGGATCATATACGGACGGAAAGCCAAGCCACATTGTTCACGAGTTTACCCCTAACGTGCCTCCTGGTTACAGAATTATTGAAATCCCAAAAAATATTATTTATTTTCCTGTAAATCAAAATTCTATCAGTTCTATTTCAATACGGATTGTAGATTCAAGAAATAATCTTATCAATTTGAGAGGCGAAGATATTCAACTCTATTTACACCTGAAGAAAAAATGATAGATTTCAATAAAAGCTCTGTAAATGCCCTAAAACTCATCACTTCTAGGCACGCCATCAAGAAAAAGACACCTAAAATTAAATTAACAAAGGAAAATAAAAAGTTTCTCAAGCTGATTGGATTATTAAAATGAGTGTATTAAATGTCAATGTACCACATATCCAAGACAATTCCATTCAAAGTATAGAATACCACTCGTATAAGCCTTACGTAACAAGTTTCGGAGAAAATGATGAGATTCGGATACCAATTAACCAACAGGATTTATGTATATTACCTTCAGCAAGTACTTTGTATTTAGAGGGAAATGTTGATGTTTACAAAAATGAACCCAAAACTAAAGTAAGCAGTGTACATTTTACAAATAATGCAGTACTTTTCTTTTTTCAAGAAATACGATATGAAATAAATGGTATAGAAATAGATAAAATAAAAAATCCTGGTATTACTACAACCATAAAATCATTTTTATCCATGAATGATAATGAGTCTAAGATGGCCATCAGTTGGGGTTGGAATATTGAAGGCACCACCACAAGATGGGCAGGAAACTTTTCGGTTTCAATACCTCTTAGCAAAATTTTGGGATTTGCAGAAGATTACAACAAAATAATCATGAATTGTAAACATGAACTTATTTTACTTCGGAGCAATACAAGCCTCAACTCGTTAAAATTACAAACCGGAGAAGTTGTTCAGGGTGTAGATATTAAACATATATTGTGGCGAGTTCCTCATATTAAAGTATCAGATCGAGAAAGAATTAACTTGCTGAAATGCTTAGAAAAAGATCGTCCCATTAATATAGCGTTTAGAACCTGGGATCTTTATGAGTATTCAGCACTTCCGCAGACAACAAAGCACACTTGGTCCATTAAAACCTCTTCTCAAACAGAAAAACCCCGATACGTAATAATAGGCTTACAAACGAATCGTAAACGTAAATTTGATGCTGATATGTCTCAATTTGATCACTGTCATCTAAGAAACGTCAAATTATTTTTGAACTCATGTTATTTTCCTTATGAAAATATAAATACAGAATTCCAATACGATAAATATGCATTAATATACGAGCAGTACGCTCGATTTCAACAGTCTTATTACGGTCGTCGTCCCGAACCAATGCTAAGTTATGATGAGTTTAAAAAGAAAGCTCCGTTATTTGTAATTGATTGTTCGCGTCAAAACGAAACTTTAAAAACGGGGCCTATAGATGTTCGCATCGAACTTGAATCAAGTACAGAATTCCCTGAAAATACTGCAGCATACTGTTTAATATTTAACGACTGTATTGTTGAGTACAAACCTTTAAGTAATATTGTGAAGAAAATATCATGAATTCAAAATTACTAATAGTTGATGTCCAAGGTTTCAAAGACATCTCTAACAATTTAATAGTCAGTGAATTTGCCTTCGCAACAGAAGAATATACTCAAGCATTTTTAGTAAAGCCACCATATAAATTTTCAAATTTAATGCCTATTGAGAAAAAACATGTACTTTGGATAGAACATAATCGCGGCACACGTTGGAACGAAGGATTTATCGATTATAGAGAATTTAATAGAATAATTTCACCTTACTTGGAAAATAAGACTATACTTGTAAAAGGGGCAGAAAAAATTAAATGGATTAAAAATATATGCAACAATTGTTCAGTTATCGATATAAGTGTAAAAAATTGTCCCAACTTCGTAGAATTGTATAAAAGATTTAGTGGTGAAGACGAAACATTATTAAATTGTATGTTTCATAAAAAAGTGTGTGCTTTAAAAAATGTAATTATAATAAAAAAATGGTATTGTGAAAATATTCAACTTTTTTGAAAATGTATTAAGCTTCTCATAAATATTAATATTTTTTGTTTATATAATGTACATTCTTCTTTTAAATGTATGTTAATTAAGATCCTAAATGTATTACTTTTCTTAAATAAATGTTTTTGTACCTAAATATTGTTTTATTTATTGTTTGAGTCGAACAATTTTCATGTAAGTAGATAGATGGTAGCTATAGGCATCAAATGAAGAACTCAAGTCCTTAGTAACACTGCAGTCGATAAAACGCAGCGAGTAAGTCGTGTTGTGACTTATTTTCAGTAATTTTTAATAATAATTATGGAGCTTAAGCTGCCTTCTCATCCTCGTTATTCTCTGGAATCAGCACGCTTGCGAAGTTTTGACTCTTGGCCAAAAGGTTTAGCTCAGAAACCAGAAGACATGGCTGATGCAGGATTATTTTACACAGGACAAAGTGATAAAGTTCGTTGTTACTTTTGTAATGGTGGACTGAAGGACTGGAGCTCAGGAGATCAACCTTGGGAAGAGCATGCCCGTTATTTTCAGAAGTGTTCATACGTTTTATTTGTAAAAGGCGAGAATTATGTAAGAAGTGTCAAAAATAGAAACATTATAAAAGGTGAAAATGTTGAATATAATAAAGTTATTGAACAATTTGAGAGTCTTAGTGTAGACACAAATAACTACAAAAACATGACATGTACAATTTGCCTCACTGAAGAATTGTGTATGTGCTTCATACCTTGTGGTCATGCAGTAACCTGTGCAAAGTGTATGCTATCTTTGAAAAATACATGTTCTGTGTGTCGAGAACCAATTTCTAAAGCACTCAGATTATACTTTTAAAACCCTTCAATTGTTGTTTTATTTCGTAAACGCATGCTTTTTGTTAATTTTAAGCATCATTGGTTTATAATTATTACCTATCAGTCAATAAAAATTACAAATACTTATACAAAAAAAATGTGAGCTAGGGATACCAAACATGAAATTTTGCATCATATTCATTTGCATTCAGGTTTAAACAAAATGTAACGCTCACAAAATTAAAAACTCGTTCTGTTTTTGCCAACAAGAAATAAATTCTGTAATATTGGGTATTCAATCTCACCGAGCGAGTGAAACGAGGGAGGTGGGATAGAATGCCCAATATTACACTACTTTTCATTTATAACGAAAACAAAAAAGGGGCCCAAGTACCTACTAATATAAATTATATTTGGTGTTACAATGAAATAGCCTTTAGCTCTCAGGCATAGTGTACTTTTCTATGCAAGGTTTATGAAATTCAGTACAGTAGCGGGGCAGTTTCACTATCACATACAACTCGTATAAACATAGATATATAACAATAATGTCATATTCAGTGCAAGCTAATTTGTACTTTATTTATATATGACAATGTATCGTTTTTCCACTGTAGTGCTTGGCTCGTTGATGTCAATCGGCTCCGGCCGGCTGCGCCCGCGCCACTGCAGCATAGTGTAATATCGAAACTGTCTGATACAAGTAGTGTACAAACTAGCTTGCACTGAATCTGACTTTTTTTATACAATCGACAAAACAAAACAAGACAAGACGAGCGGGAAGTTCGCCTGGTGGTAAGCGTCACACAGAGATATTAGATGTTAAATCTCTTCATACCCATTAATTTATCTGGTAACATTGCCCTTCATACCGAAACACAAGAATGCTTGCACACTACAGCTTGGCGTTTGAATAACTGACAATGGTGTGGTACTTCCCCAGGCGGACTCTGCAGTAGAGTCCTACCACTACACGAAGTTTATACAACATGTAACAAAAAGGTTCAACAATACTAAAGGGATGTATGTACTGATCATTATAAACATCTTTTACTATGGGGCATGAGGCCATACGTGGCAAAAAAATTATTTCATTTTATCCAAGGTCAATGAACTTTTTGTATGGAACAGCAGTTTTTTTTTTTATGTTGGCTTCATAGTAAAAGTTGTTCATAATGATGAGTACATACATACCCTTCAGTATTGTTGAACCTTTTTACTACACATTGTATGTTTGGATGTTTGAATATTTGTTAAAGAACCTCGCAAAAACGGCAGAACGTATTTGTTTGAAGTTTGGTATAAATAGAGGTAGCTTATACCTTGGAATAACATTTACGCTACTTTCTTATCCCTACTCTCTTAATCCTTATTCCAAGAATCGCGGGTGAAACTGCGTGGCACTACTAGTATAGCAGTAATGAACACTACTTAAGTAGTCAATAAATAAATAGTAATGCCAGATAGAGTAGATAAAAAACTAATTTTCCCACTTCTACAAATAAAATATTCTATTCGCATTAGTTTGAACACCGTTATCCTTCTAGGTTATCATTGTACTCATCATTATGAACAACTTTTACTATGGGGCCAACCCTGAAATCACGAAAAAAAACAGATGTTCCATACAAAAAGGTTCATCGATCTAGGACAAAATGTATGGGACGGCTGTTTTTTTTCGTGATTTCAGGGTTGGCCCCATAGTAAAAGTTTTTCATAATGATGAGTACAATGATATCCTAGAAGGATAACGGCGTTCAAACTAACACCCTGTTAAAGTACATTACGAAAAACATTTACTGCATGATGTATTCTGCTCATTGTCTGCTGTTACGCAGCATTATCTGCTCGTATACGCTTTATATGAAATTATTATTTCTATATTCTAGAATTTTTCTTAGAAAGTAGACATTTATTTAAGAAAACGCGCCGTATAAAGAGTACGTGCCTGGAAAATAGACTTAATGGAAAAATAGGCACTCAGACGAAACAAATTTAGAAATTTTCTTAAACAGACAGGTACTGTGTCAGTCTCGGAAAGAACGTGTTAGTAATGATACCTACACATGCTTATAATATAAACAACGAAACTAACCAGAGACTTACTGGGTATAAAGCGATTTAACATCGGAATATCTCAGGGTGACAAGCGCAGTACAGTGCGGCGCAGTTGTTAGTGGCAGGCATGACGCTTACCACTAAGCAAACGTCATGCTCGTCTCGTCACTTGATAGTATAAAAAAAAACGTCAGTGAGGAAAAAACTAAGTGAATAATCTAGCGGTACGGAAGATATTTGGGAGTGTCGAATTTCCTCCGTATGACCACAGAATAAATAATAGTACTATGTACAGAAAGTTAACTCCGCAAAGGAATAGGCTAGATGACTGATGTTTATGTCGTTGAAACCAATAGCTTTGATAAAGAATTTAAGTAAATATAGTATGTTTGTTGAAAATATAATTTAAATCGGTTAATAATGTTCTGATATATGAGCGTTTAAAGTTTTTGTTAGAGACAACTCTGTCCCTTTCCCACAAAACAAAAAATGACGTCACGCCTTACTTGTCAGAATAGAACTTATATGGCGTACTGAGAAGTGACGTCACGATTTGTTGTTTCTTCTCTCTGTCTAGCATGATATTAAAATGCTTATAAGTTGGTAATTTTTGATCAGATTTTCATTTTCTTTTCATTAATCAGCTATATTTATGGGCCACATTTTAATAAGACAATTAAAAAAAACCAGTCATCTAGCCTATTGAAATAAATAAGGACTCTATCTACTAGGCAATAAAGTAGCAATTCAACTCGCACAGTTGATCACATTGCATTTTACTTACGAAGCACAAGTTCGGTCGTGCGTGCCAGGGGTCTAGACAAGAACCACTTTCTGTTAGCGTTAACGCCTGCGGTAAGATAAAACTGTATGAAAATGACATTAGCTTGAGAAAAGTCACGTGACTGCTAATTTCATTTTCATACAATTTTATCTTTCCGCAAGCGTTAACGCTAACAGAAAGTGGTTCTTGTCTAGACCCCTGGCACGCACGACCGAACTTGTGCTTCGTAAGTGCAATGCAATGTGATCAACTGTTCTGGCGTGAAATACCGACGCACCTTCGAGAAGATACCCAGCTTTTTAGCAGACAATTGAAACTTTCTTGGAGTGAAAGTCTCAATAGGAGGCAAAGTTGAGGGTTGGAGTTAGAGTAACGCCCAAGAGCTCAAGATGGTCGGTTATCGGCACGGGTACACTTCGAAAAGTACTGTACACACTGTCACAGTATAATAATCCAAGTTGATAAAGAAGAAGTTGAAGTTGAGTTGTTGAAATTGTTGATATTAGTGAGATCACAAAAGTCAAATATGTAGTCTATTAAACAAAGTTTTATGCGACTCAAAAATAGTCCGAAGGAAAATAGCCAAAAATAGAATTATGCCTTGTTACTAACAAATTGTTAGACAGTATGCCACAACTAATATGAAAAAGTATTATTATGACAGATTCAGATATTTATTGCTTCCATAGTGTACACAGATATTGTTAAAAAGAAGTTTCATATGGACCCTGGGGGCGCAGCAATAGTAGAAGAGAGGAGGACGACTTCATTCCACAATAAGATGCCTATTAAATAGAGGTATTTTAAGAGGTTCGTCATAAATTAATAATAAATTGTGTCAATAATACGAGTAATAATAAATTAATAACGTTTCGTAAATAACAAAAATAAATTAATATTGAAAATGTAAAAAGATAAAAAATAAAAATACATAATCATTAGTTCGTATTATAATATTTTAAAAATTCGTCAATTGAATAATAAGCCTAGTGAGAAGTCGTTTTAAACCATTTACAAATTTTGTGACATTTATTTCACTCGTAATTTCATTTGGTAGCTTATTGACATATTAATATCGCAGGACATTTTTTCACACAGCGCCATCTAGCCCAAAACTAAGCAAAGCTTGTAATATGGAAACTAGATAGCTGATAGAATACTTTCATACATTTTTTTTTGTAAATATATACTTATAATACATACTACACCCAGACACAGAACAAACATTTATGTTCGTCACATAAATGTTTGCCCTTGGTGGGGATCGTACCCACGCCCTACAGCTCTGAAGGCAGACACGCTACCGCTGAGCTATATGGCAGTCAAACTCATATTATATTTACATGGTATATTTGACATGAACAATTATGCCATACTCAATATGCCAAAGTAAATTAGGAATTAAAATAATATGCGAAACAAAGGAATCCCGAAATTTATATTTAGTATTACGTGAAAATGTCATCTGGTACTGGTTAATTAAATTCAAAAAAAGGTTTAGACCCGTGAAAGGATAGGCAAGCTGCTCACGCTTATTCTTGTTGGACACCTTTAGGGAACGAAACTCTAAAAAGGCTTTTTACCTCAACGTTGTCTGGAGAAGGCCTCATCAGCCACGACTGAAGGCCTGGGAACCGCTGGCAGTGGGAGCAGAGCTTCTGATGAAAGTACATCGCTCGGTTTGCTGCTATCATGCGGACTAACCTGTAGAATAAAAAACCGTAACTATGCTAGCTGTTACTAGATACCACAATTTTCCTAAATCTTAAAAGGGAAACCGGTCTGCTATTCTCCATGCAAACGTATTCTATTTTCTTCCTGGATAGTGCCTCTAGAGCACTGACCTCTGTAATACAAGTACGCCGGACTTCATATTGTCGATAGCAAATTGAAGCAATTTGATTTTCGCTATTTCGGCGCGGATAGCATCCATGGAACTAATGTTTCCTAATACTATTATGTCAATTTTAGTACCGGAGATGCTTGAAAAGGCACTTCAAATCCGCACAATAAAAACTGTAATTTCCATAGACAATATTTAGCCAGCGATCCAGCGTACTTGTATTATAGAGGTCTCAAGAGCAATTATTTTTTGTCTACTGTAGATGTCTCTGTAATTTTCTTTTTTCATTAACTATTTAGCCGCCTGCCAGGCGTGGGGATTATGGCAACCCCTCCCTATTAAGGGGGGGCCTTCGTCCAGCAGTGGACGTCTTCCGGCTGTTGATGTGATGTGTGTGTGTGATTAACTAATTGCTAAAGGAAGAACCCTTTAAAAACTACTATGAAGATATTTAAAAAATGATGGATCTAGAGGACATTATCCAGGAAGAAAATAGGGGAATACGCTTGTATGGGGAATCGCAGACCGGATTCCCTCTTAAGGCTTAGGTGTAGTTGTCAGCCTCATTTGGCTCGTATTTTTCACCTTTGTTTAAGATGCAACATTATTATTTAATCTCATCATCAGCTCATCAGCTAGAAGACGTCCTCTGTTGGACGAAGACCTCTCCATAATAGGGAGGGGCTGCCATAATCCCTACGCTTGCCAGATTGCTTGGATTATTTCATCTATTCGGCACATATTACGATTAAAACGTATAGTTAGTACATTTCGTTTTTTTTTTTTTACTTTCAAGTCACGAGACGATCAAGGTGTTCACCAGGTTCTAAGCGTCACACCTGCCAGTAACAGTAGCAGTGCTAGAATTGTGAACTTGCGAACACAATCCTGCGCCGCACTGCACTGCGCTCGTCACCCTGAGATATTAGATGTTAAATCTCTTCATACCCAGTAATTTATCTGGTAACATTGCCCTTCAAACCGGAACACAGTAATGCTGGCACACTACTGCTTAGCGGTTGAATAACTGGCAAATATACTCTTCTATACTATTTAGATTTAGAAATTTATTATATTTCGAAGATTGATTAAACCTATTCCTATAGGTATTAGGTATATATTCAAATAGGGATAAAAAAGTTTTCTTTGAGGCCCCAACTCGCACTTGACTGCCTTTGTTACAAGAGCTTCCATAATACGTACATTTCAAAGAACGCATATGTCCGGGCCCGGGACCAAACCAACGACTTCACGATTCAGAGACGCGTCTTCTCAAATAGGCCACCACGCCTATAAAGTTACAAGTATCTACAAATTAAAATATTTTATTTGGAGTTTATTCCCTGGACATGACGACGTATTTTATCAATTCGCTCATCTGCTCATCAAGTTATAACAGAGTAAGTAGCTGAGAAAAAAAAAAAAAAAGGGTCAATAAAGTACAACCAAAAAAACCATCACAATAGTAGGTGTGGATTATCTTGCTTTTTTTTAAATGCTTATAATTTTAAAAACTTAACTTAGAAAGTCAAATGAAGAAAGTTATCTCTTCAACTGTACTGAAATAATATTTACCTACTTAAAAAAACTTGGGCCGAACGAGTAGCTGAAAAGCGGGACGAAATGAGATTTTTAAATTCAAATATAATTTGGGCCGAATACGGCATAAGGCAAAGCGGGATGAAAGCAGATTTTTTAATGTGGGACAAGTATGGCATAAATCAGCCCGTTTCATACATTTCCGCAATCATATTTAAATTTAGACGCGTTTTCAATGGGAGTGAATATGTTCTAGTATTATCACAGAAAACAAAACATAATAGGTAGTATCTACCACGCAGGGTATAAGTAAGTATCTACTACGCAGGGTATAAGTAGGTATCTACTAAGCAGGGTATAAGTAGGTTTTTACTACGGAGGGTATAAGTAGGTATCTACTACGAAGGGTAACTACTACGCAGGGTATAATATTAAGTGTCAATTCACCCATCTGCTGAACAAGCCAAAACAGAGTAATAATGTGGTATTATGTAGATATTTTACAGCAGCCCATTTCGAAGCATTAACCAGCGGTGCTAATAAAATCGATAATAAAACAGCGTTCTAAAGCACCCAACCCCCTTCCGATACATAAAACGTAAGGCACTTTCATGTCATTTTATTTTACGATAAAGTAGTGAACGATACTGGAAAAGTACTAAGAAACGATCAATTGCACCTAAACAAAGATGTGTTGTCATTGAACAGGATATATCTAAGTTTTAGAGCATATATCATTTGAAGGTAGCAAGCCAATGCATACCCCTCTGCCATAAGATATATGATCAGTGACCATACCCTTTGTATAAAGTAAATAATTCAATAAAATGGTAACACTTGTACTTTTTTAAGTACTTAAACAGTTTTGTCATCAGAATTAAAGGTATGTAACAAATGTCAGATTAATCTGTCAACTGGAAGGGGATACAATTTAAATTACTAAATTTGAACCAAAAAACAACAGCAAACAGCTTACTAAAACCGGTAATAAAAATATTGTGTAGACATTTTACACAGCGCCACCCAAACTAAGCAAAGCTTGTACTATTGGAACCAAATAGCTGATAAAATTCTTAAATACTGTATGTGTTGTGAGTTTTTTAATAAAAATAAATAAAATAAATATCGGTGGACATATCGGCCATACACGCCATCTAGCCCCAAACTAAGCAAAGCTTTTAATATGGAAACTAGATAGCTGATAGAATAATTATATATATATTTTTAAATACATACTTATAATACATACCTACTACACCCAGACACAGAACAAACATTTATGTTCGTCACATAAATGTTTGGCCTGGGTGCATCGAACCCACGCCCTACAGCTGTGAAGGCAGACATGCTACCAACTGAGCTATAAGCACGTCAATACTAGTTATGTGTAAAACTATTTGTTTACTATACTATACTAGTAACGTATGTGTGTGTATGAGTGTGTAAAGTGCGTCCATACGAACAGGAATTTGTTTAATTAGTGTAAAAGTTTACTTGTATGTCATGTGTGGTAACCTCGTCCGCGCGTCCCACGCAAAAAGTGACACAAAATTATGTAGGGAGACTGTCGCCATTGGCATCTGCAATGGTACTTATATGCTAAGAATTGAGTCGGATCGGGCAAATAGAAGGCACGTTTCGCATCAGAGATAGCAGGGCAAGCCACGTCGCGTGCTTGTATTAGCGTTTTTAAATTTCTCTAGGGATACCGGTATTTGTTCGACATGAAAATCATCTTTTCCTGTCCGTTTTAAATTAGAATGAAAAATTTGTTGAAATCTTAAACCATTTTAATAAAAATTCAAGCTTTCATCATCAGTGGCAGCTTAAATATTTAGCCCACTATGGCATAAGCCACCTAATTATCCGTTTGACATGTCCTTCGAGTACCTGCCTAAAAGTACACACTTTTAAATTACAAGCTTTTAATATAAAGTCACGAAGAAATTACTACAAATTGCATTTGTATAAAAATTTTAACTAAATGTTATAGACATGACTAACTCGATATTAAAAGTAACGTAAGTAAGTACGTTCGTACACGCTGAGTGGCCAGCCTTAGTGTCAGAGTCAATATGCCGCCCCAAGGCCTCTGACATGGCTTGACGGTCGTTGTTACAGAAATATCTAGACCAAACACCCAGGTCCAACAATTTAACGTGTCATCCGACCCACTATAGCTGACAGCTATAAAATGCCACTCACGGTCACCCATCTGAAGACTGACTAGATCGTTCATCGGTGATCTTTCAGAACTGCCTAGTCACGAGCGCTACGCTTGTCGCTATTCAAAGTGTAACAAAGGTTTTGAACGTCAGTTACTAGACTGCTAAAATAATCTTTGTGGACAAACGCAGCCCATAGAATACTACATTTTTATTAATAGACCTTTCTAGGTATGACGTATATGCACTTAACAAAGGCAGACAAGCACAAATCGCCCACACCTTGCTCGCAACAATGGAGACAGATTTGTTGGTGTTCATTGTACGAGTACATCAAAAGCTCTATTTATCAACTTACGTGTCTTTGTCGCGGGGTATCGCCTCGCCCCTTTCCACCTCAAACAATGGCACTACAAAGACTGTCTTCGCGAACACACAACCTTCGTCTCGCTTCTTATCTCCCATCAGCTTCCGTACCATTGTAAGGAATTTCGGCGCTAACCCCTCACTTGGAACCATCTCTATATCAGACACTATGAAGTAGTTCGTATTTGACGCGTTTCTTGCCACGTTCCTGCCCACGTTTATTGGATATAGAATGTTCTGCTGTTTCCTAAACGATGGAATGTTAAAAGATCCAGAGCAATCGTCAAACAGCAACTCGGGCGGGTGAGAAGTTTTCGGCATTTTTTTCATCATCTGTGCCAATTTTCGTTTTCTTGCCGATTCTATGTACTTATATCTAGTGTTGTTATCCAAATTTTTGTAATTCTCCAGCTTCTGCCTTTGCAACTCTTCGATGCTCACTGTAGTTGTAGGGGTTCTTGTGGTGGTAGGCATTTCTGTTACCGTTACAATCGGAACCCTATGTAATATTTTTGGTGGATATTTCTTTGGATAAAACAAATGCAAGGATACTTTAGACATTCCAGGGTAGCAGTGACAGAGCTGCGTCATCAGTTCCATGGTGAATTGTAGATCGTAATGAGGAACAAAGACCGCAACACTGATCGGACCGTCCCAATATCTAGCTATCTCTACCACATGATACAAATATTCAGGGGTCGCTTGCGTTGCATACGTTACAGCGTCATACTTTGTATGATTCATGTACGCTCGCCCTGTAACAGCGTTATAGATAACCGCGTAAGGGCTTTTCCTTCCAACTTCAGGCGTCGGCTGCAAATTGATACTAGCCCATTTAAGTGTTTTTGGCAGACCATAGTTGAAGTCGCAGTAACTATTGTTTTCGTTTGGTTGTTTACCTTTTAAGAAGTTTCCCGGCCTGTAGTCAAAGTCACCGAACGGCGGGAATGTGTGTAGACGGCCTTGGTGCCGGTTTGAGTATAGCTGCAGTATCACAGTGATAGTAACTATGAACGAGGCTATAAGAAGCAAAGTGGAATGCCTCCTGGAAAGCCGGAAGGAGTACGCACCGCATATTCGAACGCATTTCGTCATCTTTGCCAGTCAGCATTGTTTATGAGTTTGATTGTCTCGTAAATAACATGTCTTGAGGTGTAGATTTAATTATCCGTTACGTGAAATCCTGTATCACCGGCATCATATTCACTTCGAGAACATACAGCAGGAGTTTTACACTTGCTTAATTCGTGATTTGGATGTTTAAATCTAAGATGCGCAAAATAAATTATGAGAATTTCTCACTGTGTAATTTCGCCTTAAAACTGGTGATAGAGTTCACAAGCTACATAGAAATTAATAAAATTTAATTGCACTGCGCTATTCAATTTGTATCACTAGCATTATTATAGTTAATCTATTACAAAATTAACGTTTTATTTTGATCAGTAAATTTGACAGCCGCAACGAAAACTCAGGTCCGTGCGCGCGCATTCCCGACATGCGCAGTAAATTGATCAATATCTCTAACTTTGTCTGTCTCCAAGTCACTCTTTATAGTTTGTGCAGAAAGAGAAATGTCGTGGCCAGAAAGTGAACTAAAGTTACGATTTAGGCCGGGCGCATACGACGGGAAAAACCGGAAGAAAAACCGTCCGGTTTCGCCCGAAGGCACACCGTAAGAACTTTCTCGAGACGCCCGTCTCGCTCGCACCAGTTAATTCTGCGCAGTGTGTCTCGGTGGGTCCGGCGCCTGGCGGGTGCCGTGCCGAATCAATGTGCGACCACTCTTTATAACAGACCTTTCTGGCAAATGCTTAACTCAGTTGTTGCGCCTACATTACTCTGCTATGGTGTTGTTACCTAAAGAAAAAAGGTATTTTAGCTCAGCAGCGGCCTCAAGACCAGACAAGAAGGCAGTAATCCTGTTCATATTATTCAAACATGAAAAAGTTACTTGAAGTATCACGTAAAACGGGACGATACTCATAAGCTCGTATTTACCTTGATTGCTTCAGTAGGAATCTGGGCAAATATTTACACGATTGATTTGAAAATTCCGAGCAAACATGATGGCAAAAACAAATTATTTTACTGAGAGGACTTCTCATGAGATTACTTTGTAAAATTGAAGAAAATGAAAATCTCACGATACGAGTAGATATACTTATATCTCTGAGTTACTGGTTTACATTATTTCATGAAAAAGAAATATAATAAGTACTGGGACGCAGATTTACTTTTCTTGAGTTATAGAGATAACCATGTTTTTTTTAATTTCATTGACATCACTCGTTAATAAAACGGTCAACAGTGCGTTTTGTTACGACTGATGTTCCACTCGCTGAATATACTTTAAAAAAAACAATCGAGTGACGAGATGTTGCAAGATGTTCGCGATGTTTCGAGATGGTGGTAAGCATCATGCCTGCCTATACCAGTAGCCAGAATTGTGAATTGCGAATACAATCCTACGCCGCACTACCACAGAAGAAATAATAGTACTACGTAGCACTACTGCGCTCGTCACCCTGAGATATTAGATGCTAAATCTCTTCATACCCAGTAATTTCTCTGGTAACGTTGCTCTTCAAACCGAAACACAGTAATGCTTGCACACGCTAATACTAACGCCAGGCAGTAGCGTTTGAATAACTGGCAAAGGTTCCCCAGGCGGACTCTGCAAGAATCAAGAATCAAGAATATTTATTGCTGAATGTAGGTAGGACAGGTTTTCTAAAAACTATGTTCCATTTGTCTCATCAGCATTCGAGGCTCTGTCACCTGTCTATCAACTTGATTTGCATCCTAGCCTTTGATTATATGAGAGAGCTAGATCCTCCAAGATCCTAGCGCTTTATTAATACAGTATGATTACATTTTTTTGATCTGAAATCAGTTTTTCTCTTAGGTACACACTGAAATAAAAAGAGACGCTGTTAGTTTAAGTGCTTAAGATCATTGTGAATGAATCCACACAACTTGGATTATTTATTTTAGATCAGCGAAACACAAACTTTGCAGACATGTTAAAAAGTAGCATCATTTGAAAATCCAAAGATAAATAATTTACCTACTCGTAAGGTAAGGTGATTGAACGTGAATCAAAAGTTTATCCGAACATTTATGGCATCTAGAAATTCGAAGAGCCGTCCAAAGTTTGCCCATTCCTCAACAGTGATTGCTCACCGACAAACGTTTACCGGAAGTAGGTAATACAAAGTTTCACAAACACGCTAGGAGCTTTCGGGAGTCAGTCATAGCCCAGATTTTGAACGATCACTGTCTTCTCTCAGTCTCATTATTATATAGTACTACATTTATTTAGATCAACTGGGTGAAGTACAATTAAATTTGAAAGTTACTCTAAATATATCGAAAGTGGACTAAAATCTACCCCATTTGCTTTTTCAATAGAGAGTTAGAATAACGTACGTAAAAATACAATAAAAAAATTAAGCTATAAATTACCAAACCTAAATACTCGAACTGTTTGTTTTCAAATTATTTAGTAAGTACAATGAGAAGAAAAACATAATGTGCTACATAGCTAAATAATTTAAAAGTTCACCGAGATATAAATAAAACCTAACCGAATTATGAAAAACAAGCCTTTGAAATGTCTTTGAAAGAAAAGTTTAGAAACAACATTTTAGTTAGACCGCTTTACAGAAAAGTTGGTCGGAAAATCGGAGCTAAACAATTGGCTTCAATAAGCATTGTCAATACTTATAAACTAGATGGCAATGATTTTCAACTCAAGAAACAGATAGATAGTGATTTGAACGGTGGTGTCACAGCCAATACCACGAAAGTTGATATTCTGCCAGGTGTCTGTGAAAATGTACACAAGCACACGCTTAGACTAAAGCCAGTAACAAATCAATTACTATGTGATCCTGTACCACGACACAGTACGATGTTATCCCGTGCTCAAAGTGATCAAATAGCTGACAACAGCGATAATTTTACAAAAAATAGCAAAACAGATAAGTTTGTACCGGCAGAGAGGATTGTGGTTTCAAGAAATGTGAGTTACGCCAAGCGGTATTACTAAATACTAAGCCAAAAGGGTAATGTGAATAACTTTTACTTTGTAGCCAACCCTGAATTCGCGGAAAGAATTAGCTGTTCCAAACCTTTTCCCGAGGGTGAACAACAGTTTACTATGGACCATCTGATTTGTTTTTCGCGATTTCAACCCCGTAATAAAATTTGTTCCCGGGTTTGTCCTAAAACTGCACCCAGAACTTCCGAAGGACTGGCTGCAGCGTCCTCTCGGTTAACGGTGGTGAACACTGCGATCACCAACCCTCCTGCCAAACGTGGGGATTATGGCAACCCCTCCCCTTTAAGGAGGAGGTCTTCATCCTGCAATGGCCGTCTACTGGCTGATGATGATGAATAAAAGTTGTTCTCAATGATGTGTGCAATAACCTCATTTCGGCTTATAAATACTGTCACGCGTAATCCTGTATAACTAGCATAACAGCAGCCTAAATTTCCACAAATCATTTACGATAAGCAATCCACCTACTTACAAAATATCACACAACGATAGTTATGGTATAAAAACTAGACGTCATCTATGCAAACACGTTGCGATTCAAGAGAGCCTAAAAGGGTTTGAAACGCGTACGAATCCGCGGGGAACTGCTTGTTTTTTACACATGACGGCTTGAGCGTTAAAAAACGTTTTAATGTTGTTTATTGTTATTTTAGATTCCAGACAAGTGGCTTCGAGTGTTCCCCCTACCAGCTCTGCCGAAGGAGACCACGTGTTCCATATTATTCCGGTGTATCGCCTGCCAGATCGGTCTGGCCACTGCTTTGGTGCTTTGGACTCTAATTTGGACTTTCCTTATCAATTATTTTGAAGGTACGTTTCCTGACTATTAACAAGTGTGACAAGTGTAAGTGTAGTCGGTTCCGAAAACGAAGGCTGGAGCTTGTAGGGCGAGTAATTTGTGCACAAAGGCAGTTTCGGTACTATCTAGTTATTATCTGCACTGGCATTCTAGACATGCTTCTACGTGACAAAGTCAGTGCGGTAGTAGAATTATGATCCCATTACCCTGCAGGGGAATGCCTATACGATGACATATTCACATGTTTTCACCTGTTTCATTGACAGAAGGCAGTAATATGAAAATGTTATTTTTAGGTCCGTACGAGTTGCAAGTATCGGTGGACTTTGAAAGTGCACAAAATCAGGTGGTTATTGATCTCGCCACTGAGTTGAGACAAGTAAGTGAATTTGCTCTTTATTTACAACAGTAAGGCCAATATTGAAGACTTTAGTTGACATATCCAGTCTAGTATTTTTTGTAGTGGTAGGACTCTACTGCATAGTCCAGTACTTCCTGGGGAAGTACCACACCTTTGCCAGTTATTCAACCACCAAGCAGTAGTGTGCAAACATTACTGTGTTCCGGTTTGAAGGGCAATGTTACCAGAGAAATTACTGGGTATGAAGAGATTTAACATCTAATATCTCAGGGTGACGAGCGCAGTGCAGTGCAGCGCAAGATTGTGTTCGCAAGTTCACAATTCTGGCTCTGCTCCTGTTAGTGGCCGGTGTGACGCTTACCACCAGGTGAAAGACTTGCCGGTCTTGCCACTTACCCTATAAAAAAAATGGTATATGCTATGTTTTTTTTTTTCATCTGCTAGAGATTAAATATCTTCATACCCAGTAATTTCTCTGGTAACATTGGCCTTCAAACCAGAACACAGTAATGCTTGCTACTGCTTGGCAGTTGAATAACTGGCAAAGTCGTGGTACTTCCCCAGGCGGACTCTGCAGTAGAGTCCTACCACTACAAACCACCATACCAAAACAGAGCGTATAAATTATAAAGCGTCACAGAAACATCTTCATCTTCGGGAATATCATAAAACGCCAGTTTGCCACCAACTCTGTCTATCTAAATATAGAAATCTCATCATATCCAGGCCGGGTCCCGGGAGGGTGTCCTCTAGATAAGTATTCGGTATCCCTCACGGAGAATATTCAAATTTCATTCCAACGATGTGTGCAAATTGGCATATAACATATTTTTCTTACTTTTCCGTTTCGTTGCGGTACTATATGTTACTGTAAATAAATAAGTATGAGTACCTTGAAGACAGTGACTCAGGTATGAAGGCTAGTCTCTAGTTTGAAACTGCGATACGTTGTGAGCTCTACATTTCGCACAAGCATAGATGCGTGAATATTCTACGAACGGTGACAACTGCAAATTGCAAACTAATTGGTTTGGCGCACTGCTGTATATCTACCTACTTACTAACCGTCTATTATCTAGAACTAAGATGAAATAATTAACCAGCCCAGTGATTGCGATTGCCTTTAATTAGTAATCATTCCACGTTTCAGATTTCTATAGCAAACCTAGACTAGAAATATTTGATTGCGAATTTTGCTTAAGCACATTCCCCGTCCTGTATATCTCCTTAGCAGCAGCGTCTTGGTTAACGGTGGTGAGCATTCTGCGATCCCCAGGCCGCCTGCCAAGCGTGAGGATTATGGCAACACCCCTCTATAAAGTGGGAGGGAGGTCTTCGTCCAGCAGTGGACGTTTTATAGCTGACGACGACATTACCCGTCTTCAGTTCTCTCGCTCGATCCACACGACTTGTAGTATAATTTTATTATGTACTAGAGGCCCGCAACTTCGTCTGCGTGCGGAAGAAATTCAGCCCACTCGCAAAATACCACTTTAAATCATCCCGAGAAAATTTGTTTAACATCCACCCCCCCCTTCCCCCTTTCCTAGGCGTCTATTTAAATTGTTTTTTTGTGTACTGTCAGTTTAAAAACATGTATATTGGGAGAATTGTCATTAAGCGCATTTACACTTAATGCCGGCTAGCGCGGCCTGACGGGTAAAAGAACGCTATATGAGTGACAGAGATTGCAATAGACGAAAGTAAGAAAGGTGGAAGGTTGCTATATGTTTAAGAGACAAAACATTAGAGAAAGGTACGATGTATGAAAGGATGCTATGTAAAAGAAAGAGAAGAAAGACAGGTGAGACAAGATGGCGAAAAGTGATTTTTCCTAGCGTGCCTGCTTATTGGTATTTAATTAAGGAGTAAGTCCATTAAGAAGTGTGAACAAGCCCTAGACAACAAAATAAACAATAAGAAAAACAACAAATGTTTACATAGAGTAATGTTACAACCTACATGTACCATAATTTCATGATGTGCAGTACGTAGTATCGTGATGTCGGTTATACTACGCGAAAGTATTTACCTTTAAGATCGGCCACACAGATAAATAAGCCACATAGCAAAGGGCATTTTTGTCAGAAAACCAAGGAAAAATCGACTATGGATTTTTAAATCTAAAAACGATTAATAATGTAGGTACTGACTACTTCAAATTTTGGCACCCCCTTGTGTGGTTTAGGGCAAAAATGGTGATTTATTACTATTTCTATTTTGGTTACACTTTGTATAAATTTCATAGCGCCCGAATCTTACCCGCGTTTTCTGCCAATAGGTACCTAGGCTTTACGGTGTAATACTTTTTAATCGATAAAATAAAGGTGTGATTCTGTAAGCGTGTCTGTTAGTTGGGTGCGGAGCCAGAAGGTGAAAGGTTTCGGCCAAGTCAAGGGATCGGCTCAGTTTGACATGTTTTCGCATAATTGTATCGGAATATCGAAGGTATCCAAGCCGAAGGTACGGTACCCTGTTTATATTATTTTTTGTTGTACTCCTATATTTTGACAAAGTTCTCTTGGGTTCTGTTTTACTAGCTGAGCCCCGCTGTTCCTTCCATAATTTAAAATATTTCTCGCATTTTTTCTGGGTTCGTCTTCATAATTTCAACGTATTATTACGTAGGTATATTGCACATTACACTCTGAGTGAGACGCCTCTGCAGGACTTATCATCCCCGCTTTGAATTTGTATTTTTTTTGTAGAGGTGGACTCTAATGTAGAGTCCGCCTGGGGAAGTACCACAATTTTGCCAGTTATTAAACCACCAAGCAGTAGTTTGCAAGCATTACTGTGTTCCGGTTTGAAGGGCAATGTTACCAGAGAAATTACTGGGTATGAAGAGATTTACATCCAATATCTCAGGGTGACAAGCGCAGTACAGTGCGGCGCAGGATTGTATTCGCAAGTTCACAATTCTAGCACTAATGCTGTTAATGGGCAGGCGTGACGTCTACCACCAGGCGAACGCCTTGTTCGTCTCGTCACTTGATTGTATAAAAAAAAAGCATTCTTCGGTAGAGGAATCGTGAAGAAACCTTCATACTTCCATGTAGCATGCTTGCGGCTTTGCCATGTTGAATAGCATGATCAGCCTCTACTGGACTTAGGCCTACCCTCAAGGGGTGATTGGGCCATATCCAATCCACCAAGCTGGTACGTAGTATTAAGCATGTTCGTCGCGCTGAGGCGGGGGTCCCCGACTTCTTTGGGATTATATGCGGAAACTCTTAAATGGCGCATAGTTTCTATATGTTTAGTAATTATGTTTTTTTTGTCGCTGTTAGTTTCCCGAATAAAATAAATAAAAATTATAAGGGATTAGGGTCCTTTTTTTTTTTTGGTTTGGCTTCGTTTTGGCATCGCTTGCGTCGTTCCGACAACAAAATACTTGTAGCTGTCTCTGACGAGGAGTCCGATCTTCAGGCATTGGGTTTCTGTTCATGTGGACAAGAACAAAAAAAAATTACTATGCACCATTGTGCTGCATTCTATTAGATTTTTTTATTATTAATGTTTATTTTATTTTTTAATATTTTTTTACAGGTGTGCTGCTTTATATACTACTATACTATGTTTTAATCTATGGGCGGTTAGCCTGCAATAAATCCTTTTTACTTATTTATTTTATTAATGTCAGATTCACTGACTGTTGGTCACCTTTACTCTTGCGCAGGTTCCTCGCGGTGTTTTCCTTCACCGGAAAGCCAGTAGTATAAAAATAAGTACATAAACTTAATAGAGCTCATTGGTCCTGTACCAATAAGCTCTTTGGAGTTTGAACCCACTCGGATTTGGACCCGGGATCTGAACCCACGAACTTTCGATTCTGAGTCTAGCAATATCCCATTAGGCTACCACGGCTATTGTTTATTGAGAATATTAAGTTATTCACGATTATATAATGAGTGAGGACCTGGGTATGTCCTTAAACTGCAACCAGAACCACCGGAGGACGGGCAGCAGCGTTTTTTTGATTAACGGTGGTGAGCATTCTGCGATCCCCAAGCCGCCTGCCAAGCGTGGGGATTATGGCAACACCCCTCTATTAAAGGAGAGGCCTTCGTCCAGCAGTGGACGTTTTATGGCTGATGACGTGAAGGCCTAAGAGTATGCGGTAACTTATACATAATGTACCTACGTTAACAATATTGACTTTAGAAGGAGAGTAACGTCACAGAGTCGCCCACAGCACTATCTTATTATCCCGGAGCGAACAACATTCCATCTAAACAATTTATCTACCCGGGAACACCTGAAGTATTTTGAAACGGCAGATTTTCGCGCAGCGCCCGCGGGCGGCAATTTGCATTCCTTTGAGAGCAATGCAACTATACCTACCTAACTGACAGCTTGGGGAATTTAGTTAATTGTGGTTTTGTAGAACAAGATTTTATAAATAGAAGCAACCGCACGCAATGTTTGGGTTTGTGGAGCTACGCGGAACGGTAAAGCCAAGCTGAAAGGAGGTTATTGTACCTAGTCATGATTGTAAACAACTTTTACTAAGGGGCCAACCATTAAATCGTAAAAATGGCTGTTCTATAGAAAAATTACATTCACTCTCACTCAATAAAATGTAAGGTATCGCTGTTTTTTTTTCATGATTTCATAATGAACGATAAGTACCTAGTAGTAGCTATAAGAACATACTACTTATATGCTACTAAAAGTTAGCCTTGTGTTTTCTTCCTTGAACGGAAGCTAATTGTGAAGTATATGAATCATCATTAACAGCCAGAAAACGTCCACTTATAGACGAAGGCCTAATAGGGAAGGGTTATATCCGTCCAGTCACTACAACAATTCCGAACACAATAAAAAATCATTGTTTTACGGTAAACGCAATATATCGTGTAGTGGTGTAGTACGAAACCCTCAGTGCGCGGGTCCAACTCGCACTTGGCAATTTTTGTCGACTGACGGCTTGTATAATGTGTCTTCACGTACGCAGCAGAAAGTTCTAAAATCTCACAGGGGAGAAGTTTTGACATGACCCAAACAAAATTGACAGGCAAGAAGTCACAATATGTTCATGGAGATAATCCCGAGTTCCCCCGATCTGTCCCTAAGGCCCAGTCGTGGATAGATGGGGATAGCCTGTAGAAATGAGGGTCAGGGTCAATGTATTCCGAAGACACTCGTGCTGGTCAACACATGATTATTAATCTACTTTAGGTACCTATAACTATAGTATACTCAAAGTACAGTACCTTTAGTATTAATCATCCACACAGCGAAAACATCAACAAATATTTGCGGGAAATAGCGCGCAAGCCAGCGATGCGCGCGCATGTGACATTTTCTGCAGTCGCATAAAACTCTTTGTAAGTATTACAAAAAAAAACTGTAGGTGATTACCCGGCTTTAAGAATGCTTCGTATTCATCATTCCACGAGGGAAATCCTTCCTCCGAGGTATACATACATCTAACTTGCAGTGAGGTACAAACTTAACCGGGTTATACCTATTATACTAGTGCTCTAATGTAAAGTAAAAAGAGAACATGGTTCAATGCAAATTTATGTGAAAATAGAACTAGTTTTTTTTTAACAACTTTGTCAACTGTCACTGTCACTTGAAAGTGATTCTCCCTAGGGCTGAAATGTATTACTTTCAACCCGTTCCTCAGGCAACTTCAGACTTACTTTCCGAGTATGAGTAATGAAAATAATATTATAACTCATGCTAGGAATACAGAATTGTAATTCATGTTGTAAGTTGCCTATAAGGATGTGTATGTGTAAGCCTTTGTTACATTTTTCAATTTTTCAAGTCGGTAATGTTACAGCATCCAAGCCGCCTACCAAGCGTGGGGATTATGGCAACACCCCTCTATTATGGCAACACCCCTCTTGGGCCTCCGTCCAGCAGTGGACGTTTTATGGCTGACGACAAATGTTACAGCAACCGCATATTTTCTGGGATAATATGAGCATATATTAATCCAGAGCGTAAATTATCTCTATATAAAACACTCAAATAGTATATTATGTTTCCTGGCTGATATAATCTTGGTTATATAGAGGTTAGAGAGAACAAGTATTCAAGTTTTTCTAAGCCTGCGAGGCGAGTCGGTTGTCAAACGTAGACTTATCTGCGATTTTCACTGAATATGTGTACTATGTTGGACCACCTAACAAATATGAAACCAAGGTCTTGCAAGGTCTTGCACTAAGGTTTCTACTATATCACATATCAGCCGAAGATATCCACTGCTGGACGAAGGCCTCCCGCTAAATAGGGAGGGGTTGCCAAAATCCCCTCGCTTGGCAGGCGGCTTGGGGATCGCAGAATGCTCACCACCGTTAACTGAGAGGACGCTGCTGCCCGTCCTCCGGTGGTTCTGGACGCAGTTTTAGGACATACCCAGGTCCAATGCATATATGCATATTATATTTGCCGGAAAATAGAGATAGCGAATCTAATTACTGCATGACAAAAAGAGAACACATTTACATGTATTAGAAGTTTGTATTATCGTATGGTAAGGCTCGCAAGTCGCAAAGGCAGAGTATGACTGAAGCGAGTGGAGAACCGGCGCTCAACATAATAGTCTTCAAAATCCGTGCGCTTATTTCCCGACCATTCATCTTATCATTGTCGCTGGGTCCAACCAGGTTCTACTATATACTTCGCGTTAAATAAATCCGTTGAGCCGTTACAGCGTGAAAAAGAACAGGCACACACAAACTTTCAGATTTAATACTAATAACTAAACTTAAGTTATCTAGTCTACTTGACATTAGGCCTATAACCCCGTGCCGCTAACACATCTGAACATACCTCTATTACAATCCTACCAAGTTATATTTTATGTAAGTATATATATAAATATATTAGTAGTAGCTAAATAGTATATAATAATACATAGATATACATTTCTATCAATAATCATATCTCTAAAATATTCTCCAATATGCTCCATTCATCCACTCATTTTAAATAAATTATAAATATATATATATGGATAAGGTATATAGCCACTCTATAGAGTAAATGTTTCGAGATTATCTCATCTCATTTTTCATGTAGTAGCGAGCGCGCGCAAATGTAATTTCAGGCACACCGTAGCAGGGCCACCAAAAAACCGGCCTAGCCGAGTTTGGGGCCCACTGCCAACATTACTGTTATTTGATAATTGGCGACACATGTATAGCATACCTATAACCCAGAATGTATAACTTAATGGAAATAAACATTTACTTTATTTACTTTACTATAAGGGCGATTGGGCCATAGCTACCACGCTGGTCCGTCTGTGAGTTTGAGATACATACGGCACTTAATGTCTTCTCCGAACATATAATGCAGATTTTACGATATTTTCCTTCGCCAAAAAGCCTATGGCATGAAAATTTCATAACGAATTCAAATACAAATAATTTATTTTCAGACGTAGTCCATAATAAGATTCACATTAAATTTACATTATAAAAGTACATCACAAAATTCATGAAAAAAAATATTAACAATAATAATCAAATAAAATAATAATAATATCGGTAAAAATGACAGAACTTATAAATTGATTGAATTTATTTGTAAATTGATACGGGTTGGTGGAACCCAGGGTCTCACGATTTCGTGTCGACCGGACTCTCAATAGACCATACGTCTATTTTTCTGTCCGCTCATGTCGTTTTTCACTCAATCCCTCCCTACGCTAGAGAGCCGGTCGCATTACAAATGTCCATTGTAGGAATGTTCGAGAACTCTCGGATTCCACTCGAGCAGACGCTGGTATATCCCAGAATTTTCCAAGCATATTCCAATCGCATTATGTCCAAGGACTCATCGAGTCTGCCTGATCCTTACCCATATTTATTTTGGTGGATTTCCTTCGGATTGCCTTCGACGAGATTCCAATATATACACACCCACTCAGTAGATAACGCGTTATTTGGGTCCTAATATGTAAGTTACGGAGATCCCTTACTAATGGAATTAAGGCGAAACTAAATTTTTGTTTTTCTACCTATAAGAAAAAATGTTTGAGATTTATTTTATACAGGTATTTTTTGTGCATTTAGTTGTAAGTATGTGGCGTAAAAATCTCTGACACTAGGAAATTTGCCACATAGCTGTAGATACCACCAAGTAATCTACAACTTTTTTCAGGTTCTGTCAAAATAAATGCAACTTCATACGTGGCAAACGTTATGGATCAAGAATGTTAGTTCTTATATATTTGTATTTATGGTATAACTTTAAACTTAAAAATTAATAAATTCTAACAGGAGTATTGTTTGACGAAAAAGTATTTAAACGGTTGTTTTCTCTGCTGGCCATATTATGGAAAAAAAAACGCGTCAGCGCATTCACCTACATCGAAAACGCTGCATGGACAATTATTTATAGTAGGGGATCTTTAGGGGATGTTTTTTACACGATTTGTCATTTGGAACAAATCCATCCGAAAGTTTTTTTATTAAAGTCCGTATAACTTTGATTTATTACTTTTGCGTAAAAATTAAGTAGGACCCAACTTTCCTGTTTCATAAAGAAGTCGTTTTAATATGGACTCGGTAAATTAATGCGCCATCCGAAGTCAGATTTAGTTAAGTTTATTAAGGTTAAAATGGTGTCTTCTTTTTGTTAGTTAAAATATTTTGTTTTTATTTTTATTTTGCTTTGTTGTACTTTAGAGAAAATCTTTTCGAAATCATTAGCGAAATACGAAACAGCAACCGCTTTTATTTGTAATTGGTACGATTTTCTTAGACAACAATATTTTTATGTTATACTTATACTTAAGTGAATCTTACTTAATTAGATATCTGATGAAATAAATTATGAACAACGTCTAAAAATTAATTAGGATAGAAGTGTGCGGTTAGTTCGTTTTGGTACGGGCCTGGGTTTGAACCTTGACCTCACGATTTCAAATCGAGCGGCCTCCCGATTAGGCTACCACGGCTTCAGCTCTTTGGAGTTTATGTACGGATTTTCATATCACTGTAGTGGTATGAAAGTCTGATCAGAATCCGTGCATAAACTTCAAAGAGCTGAAGCTGTATATCCTTTCGGGGAAGGAAAACATAGTGAGGAAATCTGCATACATCCGGACAGATCCGGAAAGTAAATTTACTGGCGTACGTGAGTCCAACAACCCACAAAAGGGCCAGCGTGGTGCAATCGAGGGTAGGCTAAGTCCGAAACTAACTAACTAAAATGACGCAATGTCCCATAGTAGGTCTTGGGCCTCCGACACTAAGAGACGCCACTCCACTCTAGGCCTAAGTCCAGCCCTGAACTATTAATAAGGCTGATTATGCTTATACTTGTCCTTATATACTTGGACCTGGGTATGTCCATTACCTGCAACCAGACCCACCGGAGGACGGGCTGCAGCGTCCTCTTGGTTAACGATGGTGAGCATACTGCGATCCCCAAGTTGCCTGCCAAGCGTGGGGATTATGGCAACACTCCTCTATTGGGAGGCCTTCGTCCAGCAGTGTATGTCTTATGGCTGACGATGATGCTTATACTTGTGCTAGTTAGTTTTCTAGGGTTACCTGAAATGTCCAAGTGGTCCAAGTGGACCCCTGTTTACTAAGCCTACGTAATTTGTTTGTCCGACCTATACTTACATTAAACATTGAGAAATTAATTATTAGTTATAGCGCAATCTATAAAATATAACAACGAATAATAAAAATCATCTGCGATTGTTCACGCAGGAATCCGAATTAAGTAGAAGATTTTCATATTTTTTCGTGATACGGAATCCTCTGTACGAGTGTCCGATTCGCACTTGACCGGTTATTTAAGCGCAGACCTCAAAATAACGAAACAAAGTAGAATTCCTCAATGAGTCAGTTGCGCAAGTTCTAGGATTTAAGGCAGAGTTCCATCACACTTTGCACTAACAATATAAATTGCGAAACCAGCGCTGTCTGTCCCTCTATCTATTTGTTACAACTTCACGACTGACCTTAATACAAATACTCGTATGTTCGCAGCATAAGAATGGAAATAGAATGAATAAATTAATAGAATAATAAAGGAATAATATATTTAGAATAATAGTACATTATGATACAAGTGTGCTATGTTGGTCGTTACACTAGAGGCGGTATTATGCTATATAATATATAAGATTTAGGAAGCCGAGAGTGTAATGACTAACATAGCACAAGAGTTTCATACGACTGTTTTCATCACACTTGCGAGGAAAAAACAAACTTTTTTTTGATAATAATCAACCACACAGAGAAAACGTCAAGAAACATTTGCGGAAAATAGCGCCCAAACCAGCAATGCGCGCGCAGGCTGACATTTACTTCAGCGGCATAAGAACTCTTTGTTGGTATTACAAAAAAACTGTAAGTATTACCCGGCTATATTAAGAGTGCTTCGTATACATACGTGTAATTGCAGGCACGTACAAACTTGACTTTACCGGGTTATACCTATTATAGCACAAGTGCCGTAATGTAAAGTAAAAAGCACGCGTGCGTTAATAGCTTGAATTATGAGCCTAAAACCGATGTAATAAGATCCACTTTACGAGCAAGTGTGATGAAAAATATATTATTTAATACGTTTCCCGAAAAGTACAACTTGTCTTCAAATCCAGAGTAAACAGGTACCTTCTAGGTAAGCGTGCTCCATCCTAGACCACATCGTTGCTTAACTTCAGGCAGGATATGGTCAAACGAAAACCAATTTCAAATTTAAAAAAATATACATAATATTTTAATTCCTGTAATATGTAGAAATATTAAACAAAACTAAGTACTGTAGCTACAACGGGCTCAATTTTTTTTTTTAATGCAATTGAGTGACAAGACGCGCGAGCATCACGCCTACCCATATAACAGTAGCAGTGCAAGAATTATGAACGAACAAAATCCTGTGCCGCATTGCGTTGTGGTCGTTGAGATATTAGATAGATGTCAAATCTCTCCATGTCTGTAGTAATATATCTGGTAGTATTGCCCTTCAAGCCGAAATAGAGTAATTGTTGCACACTACTCTACAATAGTCGTACCACATAAAAAAAAACTTCATCTTCATTTTGGTCTGGGTATGTCCTAAAACTGCATCCAAAACCACCGGAGGACGGGCTGCAACGTCCTCTCGGTTAACGGTGGTGACTATTCTGCGATCCCCAAGCCGCCTGCCAAGCGTGGGGATTAAAGCAACCTATCCCACACCCTGGAGTGGACGTCTTCTGGCTGATGATGATGACTTAATTTTTGTATTGCGCAGAAGTAATGACAATTTTAAATAAGACCCTACTTGTTTACTAAAAACAGCTTATTCGTGGAGTAGCTTGTCTAGGTGATTCTAAACGATCACCGATGTTAAGCAACGGACGGTCCGGTCAGTCTTCGGATGGGTGACCGTGAGTGGCATTTATTTCTGAGCGCTACCGTGGGTCGGATGACATGTTAAATTGTTGGTCGCGGTTGTTTGCTCTTGTTTCTATAACAACAACCGTCAGCCATGTCAGAGGCCTTCGGGCGGCACATTAACTCTGACACTAGTTCTGGCCACTCAGCCTATTACTTACTTACTATCATACGCAGCGACAGTGATAAAGGAATGGACGGGCCCAGCGCTTGAAAATCGTTCAAAAGTATCAAGTCAACACAATCAAGCATACCTAGCTAAAAGTATGCATATTACATTTGCCAGAAAATAGAGATAGCGAATCCAATTACTGCATGACAAAAAAAGAACACATGTACAGTACATGTATTAGAAGTTCGCATAGTCGTATCGTACGGCTCGCATGTCGCAAAGACAGAGTTGACTGACGCGAGTGGAGAGCTGGCGGCGCTCAACATATAGTCTTCAAAATCCGTGCGCTTATTTCCCGTCCATTCATTTTATCATTGTCGCTGATCATACGTATATCGTCTATCTTCTAGTCTCAAGGCGTCCCACACCTTATGCTGATTCGTGGTATCCACTCTAGAACACGTCTATCCCAACGGTTATCAGGTTCTGCAACATAGTTCAGCATCTAGTTATCTCATATGCCACCTGGAGAGTAGTTTCCGCTTTTCTATGCATATCCTCGTGAGACGTGTTTAAAATACATGCAGCTAGCTGGCGGGCTGCCAGTGCGAGGTCTACTGCCAAAACTAGTCAATTGGAAGTCGGCATTGTGCGCTGACACGAAACACCGGGAAATGGTACTTGAATCGACAGACATTTTAGAATTCGGCTGACCACAGATATGGGAGTAGATTTTTTGTTAACTTTATAAATAACTAGCTGACCGGGCGAACTTCGCACCGCCTATAATTTTTTTTTCGTGATTTTTTCCGCCTACTGCCTACAATACCTATTAACCATATATTCATAGATTATTCGTTTAATCTGCATGAGCTGTTAAGTTGTACTGATCGAGTCCCAATACGGGTCGAAGTCAAAACTCACGGAAGCCGTGGTGGTCTAATCGAGAGACCGCTCGACTTGAGATACTGAGGTCGCGGGTTCCAACCCCGTACTAATAAGCTTTTGGGAGATAGTGTAGGTACGATTTTCATATCACTGGCTTTACGCTGAAGAAAAACATCGAACTCTGCATGCGTCCGAAGAAGAAATTCAATGGCGCATCGGTATCCACCAACCCGCAACTAGGCCAGCGTGATGGAAGAGCCCATTGGGGTGGCCAAGACCCTTTAGAGGGTAAACTTAAGTCCAGCAGTGGAGTATTACATAGGCTGATTACTATACAATACAATACATCTTTATTGTACAGTGTACACCAACAGTAAAAGATCTTAAAAACTAATAATGGTACATCTGCATACATCGGCAGTACAAGGGTATCACCTTACGCTATGATTGAGCTATGACCTTGATTATGTATTATAAAAATATATTAACGAAAAAAAAATGAATATAACTATCAGCTATCAGCAGCTAGAGGCTATCAGCAGCAAGAGTACCGTTCTTGACGATCGTTATACATTTAAATCGTATATTTGACATTTCAATTGGTATAATTCGATAAAATTCAGTTTATTCTCAAATTCGTCTAAGTAAATCTGCTATACCGACACGTCAAATTTAGCGACATAGAACCGGTACTCGCGCTGCTGGTTTCCATAATACAAGCTTTGCTTAGCATGGGGCTAGATGGCGCTGTGTGTAAAATGTCCCCCAATATTTATTTATTGATGCGTGGTGTCGGTACACCAACCACAACCACAACCCCATATTGTGCCGACGGTAAGAAAGCCGGCAAACACACCTCACATGCACATCGTGCTAACCAAGTCAGAAGAGCCGCTTGAGTCCACTGAAACTCTTCTGGGGAGATATTCAGGACTGCCTCAATCGCTGAAATTAAGGCCCTATTAAAAGAGGCACCTTCTTCCGGACAGAGCCAGGCTTGCGCTGCTATGTTAAATTACCGGTTTGCTTTTAGCGTGGCCGATCCATCTTCGTACTTTACAAATTACAAATATACGAATCAAAGCAACGACTAAATTACAAATAAGGTAGGTACAAATAAATACCCACAACTTAAATTATATTATAAATTACAAATTTTAATGTTAGTTCACTTTTTGGCCACGTCCCCTCTATTTCTGAATAGACTTTACCTTACCTACTTGTAAACAAATTAATCGTCTTAAATATTTGACATTCCCTCCTCGTCAAATACCAACTAAGCAATGCTGTAGCAATGGTATTGCCATTGCAGGATCTCCCAGAGAACGTTACTATGGCCAAGCGGCTTTCCAATTCAAGCTTCTAGTTATAAGGCCGAATTTTCCGTGACACAACTGACATGCTTCACATGCCTGTAATACTGTTGCTACAACGAAGTAAACAGACTATTTTGAGTCTTCACCTTAGTATATTTAGCAGCCATATTTGGTTGTTATATGATTTCTAACGGAACTCGTTGGAGTACTAAGCCATTTTGTATTTTATTCCCTTAAACACATAGTTCACATTCATCATTTTAGTAGAATTTCGAAACTGAATCAGCTGAACTTGCAAAGTCTATTTGAAACGTTGGATTTAGTTGGTAGTTTCCTATCTTGTAGCATTCACAGCATTGTATGATCAAATTATGCTTTGAGATTTCAACCGGCACATCCCAAAAAGTCCCGTCTCAACGAGTTATGTAGATTATGGCCTAAAATGTGTACTTACCTAAAATAGTATATTAAACCCATAGTCAGCTATATGATCAAAACATTACTACTTTACTACATACAACTTTAGTTATACTTTATGTGTACTGTGTGTTGACTCTAAAATAATAATATAAGCCTGATAAAATATCGTGGTCGGTCCGTCACCATCTCACATGCCAAGAAGGACAATCTCAGCAAGTACTTTGACTTGGCATTCAAGATAACCGCCACGGGATGTTGACTCGTCTATCATTGTCCCGATACTCTTTTCGGCAAACGGTTTTATTGTAAACAGGCTCGACCAAAACCTTACCTTTCTGGCTGGGCGGTTGGGTCAAGGGTCAGATACAAAAGGCAGTGGTCCTTGACACGGCACGCATTGGTCAGCTGCAGCCCTGCCCCGCTGCTGGTGGCATTCTAGGTTAAAAAAAAACATAATTTGTGTAATTATATTTATTTTAATAAACTTTAAAAAATTAAGAAACAAAATAAATAAAAAAATTGAAATAAAACTTAATTGGCAGCACTTAATTGGCTCCCATTGTCCGAGTCCAAATATATACGAAGGTTGACTAATTTTTAAACAATGATGCAAGGTAGCACGAAGACGATATACAGGTTTTATCTCGTAGTAAATAGTAATGAATATGAGAGTTGATGTATGCCTACAAACTACTATGCAGTTTGGCAGAGTTATAAATTGAGCTATGTAATTAATTCTCTAAAACAAAATAAACAAAAAAAAATGTTCTAATCAGTTAGCATCCTATCCTTTTAAGGGCATATTCTGTACATCAAAAGAAACAACTTTTTCTATCGGAGGGGGGAATCCGGACCAGCCTGACTGGCTCCGTAAAAAAAACAACACATTATAAAACATTTCCAATAGCGAGTGAAGCTCCGTGGAACGCTACTAGTGATCGGAATCTCAGAGAACACAGTCCCTAAAAAGACATTTAATATACCACAAGCCCCCGATTTCACCCTTATGCGAAAAGTTAAAAATTACAACGCATTACGGCTCAGACGATAAATCCAGGGATTCTCGATCCCCTCTGTATCGGAAGGAATCTACTTACCGGGTTTTTGTGAGAAACCGGTATCTCCCGATATTGCGACCGGAGTTTTGCAGGAAAACCCGCATCTATCGATGCCCTTATCACGCTAAGGAATTCAAGCGCTGTCATGCGTTAGAAAATGAAATATAGGCTGTTAGTTTGAACACCGTTATCCTTCTATGATTTCATTGTACTCATCATTATGAACAACTTTTACTATGGGGCCAAGCTTGATATCGCGAAAAAAAATCTGCTGTTCCATACATTTTGTCCAAGATCGTAGTTCGTTCGAAGTAGATAGTAGTATCTAATATAATAAAAGGCTCTGTCCTGACTGACTGACTGACTGACTGACAGACAACGCACAGCCCAAACCGCTGGTCGTACAGACTTGAAATTTGTATTCGTCTCGATACGGAGGGGTGTACTAGGAAAGTATTTTTCGAAATTCGACCCCCAAGGGGGGGGGGGGGGAAGTGGTGGGGGGGGGAAGTTTGTATGAAAGTCCTTTGTTTTTGGACTGTTAGTCGCGAAAATTTGGATTAGGATAGTTAAAATAAAAAATACTATTTACAATTTTTTTTGACAGGGATTATTTAAGGGGGGGGGGGGGAAGGGGGGTGGAATGTTGTATGGAACGTTCTTTGTTTTTAAAGTTATGGTGATGAAAAATAGCTCAACTTCCCCCTTTGCATGAAAAAGTAGTTCATTCAAAGGGGAAAGTTGGGGGGGGGAAGTTGGTAGAGTCGGTGAGTCGGTAGAGTCGGTAAAGTTGGTAGAGTTTGCTCGGAATGATTTAAAGTGGATAATTTTGGGAGCGGTCCGTATTTCTTCCGCACGCGGACGAAGTCGCGGGGGACCTCTAGTATAATATAAGTAAGTATTTACAAAAAAAAAGAAAAGTATTCTATCAGCTATCTGGTTTCCATTTACAACCTTTGCTTAGTTTGGGGTTAGATGGCGCTGTGTAATAAAAACTATATTAGCATAGCATACACAGAGTGACCCATTTGCTGCTTAGCAAATGGGTCACGCTTTAGTACAGTAAGTAGATTTTTCATCCGACTTCGAAAAAGGAGGTTCTCAATTCGTCTGTAAGTAGGTATGTTTTTTTTGTATGTATGTTACGCGATTACTCCGCCTAACATGAATTGTTTTTAATGATTATATTTTGTTTAGTAGATGATAGATACTTCAGATGTGGTCCCAAATTATACGTTTTATTGAAATCGGTTTGGTAGACAAAATTACGGGAATAAATCAAAATAACCTGGACGATAACGACGTTGTTGCTTGTTAGATATTATCTAATAGATTTACCGAAAGATGAAGCGGTGCTAAATAATTATTTAAGCTTTCGAAAGTGAAGGCGCTTTATTGTCAACGAAATTTTATTTAACTTATGAAGACTTTCGAGTCTATGATGTTATAAAAGATCTCTTTTTAATGGCATTCATAGGTTGCAAACGATCAGAAGTCACGCATATTGGTAATGGGCATCTACAAATGTTTGATAAACGGTTAAGTATAAGTTTACGTGCATTTGGGTATATCATACATTGCCAATTAAATTGGTAAAATTCGATAAAAATTGGTATTTTCTCAAATTCGTCAAATAAAATGAGTCCTAAAACTGCATCCAGAACCGGACGGGCAGCAGCGTCCTCCGTGGTAACACTCTACGATCCCCAAGCCGCCTGCCAAGCGGGGGGATTATGGAAACCTCAAATAGGGAGTATTAACGGGGAGGCCTTCATCCAACAGTGGACGTCTTCAGGCTGATGATGATGATTATGTGTAAATATCAAGAAGACCACCCTAACGTTACACGTGCCGCGTCAGGAGGGATAAAGCTACGTGATAGAAAGAGAGCGGTATATCTAGGTTAATAATTATAGCGAGCGGTATCCAGCGCTGTGCGAGTTGAATTGCTACTTTATTGCCTCGTAGATAGAGTCCTTATTTATAACAATTCCTTTGCGGAGTTTATTTTCTTTATTACTATTATTACGTAGTACTATTATTTATTCTGAGCTATAAGGCAGAAAATATTAGTTACTAATAGGGTAGATAACTGATATTTAAAACGTTAAAACCAATAGCTTTGATGAAGAATTTAAGTAAATATAGTATGTTTATTGAAAAAATAATTTTAATCGGTTAATAATGTTCTGATATATAAGCGTTTAAAGCCAGCCAGCCAGTCCAGTAGTGGACGTCTTCTGGCTGATGACTGATATAAACGCTTAAAGTTTTTGGTAGAGCCAACTCTGTCCCTTTCCCACAAAACAAAAAATGACGTCACGCCTTACTTGTCAGAATAGAATTTATATGGCGTACAGAGACGTGACGTCACGTTTTGCTGCTTCGCCTCTCTGTCTAGCATGATATTAAAATGCTTAATAAGTTGCTTATTTTTGATCAGATTTTCATTTTCTTTTCATTAATCATCTATATTTATGGGCCACATTTTAATAGGACAATAAAAAAATACCAGCCATCTAGCCTATTCGTTCGCGGTTACGCACGGCAAACGGTTCTCGCAACAAAACACCGCTTTTTTTCAATTACTGCTACGCGGGAACTCTGAGAAGACCTAGAGAGAACCCCAATATAATTCCTCTAGTAAAAAAAATTTTAGCTATGTAGATATTAGCTATTTAGGTAGGTAACGTCTTTCATCAATCACTTAAGCGGAGACGTAGAGACTCATATTACCTGAAATTCGCGCCTGTAATTTTTCTTTCGGTGGAAACGCGAGGAAATTGTGTATCTACCAACTCATTTCTGTGTATTGAATAAATATTACGAGTTTTTCCGTTTTTGATGTTCACGTATTACGAGCACTGAAGAGAGAACCTAAGAGTAGGGCCTTCGCTTTTCTGTGATTAGGAGTAAGGCTGTTTGTCTACAACCGCCGCGCCGTCACCGAGAAGTCAACGAGAACGCGGTGACATCACCCTAGTGCCGTAACGGACGTGCATTGGACACGCGGCTATCTGACTAGTCTATCTGTGTACCGCTACTTCGGCGACGTCATCTCGTTCTCATTGATGGCCGGCGGTGGACAAACGGCCTAAGTCTTCTTTGATCGAAGGATGAAACTGATTAATTATTTTACACATTTGCTCAAAAATGCATTTACGAAGCCTGTATACAATAATCGAAAGTAAAACATTACGCACCACACAACGGCGCGTGCGGTAAAGTAGTTACTCTCAGCTAATTACCTACTTTACCGCACGCTCCGTTGTATGGCACTGTGCGTAAACTTTACGGTTTTTTATTTATTTTCATAGGTATATAAAAACTCCACCAAAGAGTTTCACATTACGGGAATAAAATATAAGCTGAATTCTCGAACCTCCTTGGAAACGCTTTTGCTCAATACGTTTGTCTCACCATAAGACTTTGAGAGAGTTAGATCCTCCAAGCTATAAGACAATGTATTTTGACCCAAATTGGCTTAATTCGGGACAATGTATTGCCAAATGTACAAATTCGACAGCACTAATAAAGTAAGCTTGTAACTGTTAGGAACATTAGTCAGCCATATATCAGCTTATTTATTTGTAAACTTACTAAAAGATACGAATAAATCCCCTACTACTTTAGGGACGGCTTGCCCTAATAAAGTTTAAACAGTCGCCTTTCAGATTTTGACATCGTCGATTCCACTGAAGACAGAAGTAGGGTCTTCGCTTTTCTGTGGTCGATTCTCGTCCTGCATACATTGGGCATACTGCCACGGACCACTGCCTTACTCTTAGCTGATTAACTTAAACCACTTAAACGAACTAATTTACTGCTAACTAAACTAACTAATTTCTTAACTCTTCCGGCAACAATGTTGCTAGAGCAACTATCCTTCATAAACATTCGTTCCGCTACAAACACCACCGTTACAATTTACAATTTTAATTAAAAAACTTCCGAGTACGCCTTTTATTTTGTCACTTCATTAATGAAAAACTCCTTTGACGTGTTTTCGTAGTTAAAATGCAAAACACACGGCGCAAGCGGAACGAACTCAATTTTCGTGGTGGCATGCCCCGGGAAAAATCTCGGATGAAAATTTAACATGACAAAGAACTGCGGCGCACGCGGTCGGCGACCCTCGCAAATGTCCTGAATTCTTCAGGGATTCCAAGCGAAGTTGCCAGATATGACGTTTTCCTTGAACAATTGGTAATGGGCGATTTTCTGACAGGCAATTTAAAAAAGTAGTTCTCTTAAACTCGATAGACGGCGCTGAATATACGCGGCAGTCAAAAACAGCATAATATTTTTGATCAGTTATTAAAATAAAATAAAAAACTTGTTAATGACAGCCACGTCTTGTCAGCGCAAAGTCAGCGCCATCTACAATGAACTTTTTTATCGCCTGTCAGAATATCGCCCATTTGTTATATGTTTGTACTGTATTGATCTGGTTGGGGCTATCGTCTGTAAATCTGTCTTCTAACTTCAATCCATATATAAGCAAAGCAAAACAAGCAAACATTTTAATATTACACGGTATTTTCTAGGTATATTCATTTTACTCATCTAGTTTAGAGAGTAGCTTCAAAAACAACGGTTTTTTCCTATCTACATTATGTAGTTTTTTTTTGTCTATATTATTATAGCCGCCATAATTCAAGGTGTAATAAGAAAAAGAGAAGCAATTTAAAAGCAAGTGGTCATATCCATCTTAAATACTAGGCTCTGAATAAGTATAATATAGGACCTATAGTGGTAATGAGGGTCATCATCAGCCGGAAGACGTCTACTGGTGGACGAAAGCCTCCCCCCCCCCCTTATTAGGGAAAGATTGCTGTAATCCCCACGCTAAGGGTACATCATCATCATAATCAGCCTGTCATAGTCCACTGCTGGACATAGGACTCTCCCAAGGCACGCCACTCAGCCCGATCTTCAGCTATCCGCTTCCAACCACTGCCAGCTGTCCTACGTATATCGTCACTCCATCGAGTCTCAGGACGTCCTACCCTACGTTTGCCGATACGTGGCCTCCACTCTAGAACACGTCTACCCCAGCGGTTATCGGTTCTGCGACAGATATGACCAGCCCACTGCCATTTCAGTTTACTACTAATACGCTGAGCTATGTCGGTAACCTTAGTTCTCTGGCGAATTACTTCGTTCCGGATACGATCCCTCAGAGAAATACCGAGCATAGCTCTTTCCATAGCTCGCTGAGCGACTTTAAACTTGTGGACCGATCCAACTGTGAGTGTCCACGTTTCAGCGCCGTAGGTCATAACGGGTAGAACGCACTGATTGAAAACTTTCGTCTTGAGACTTTGTGGGATGGGTGACGAGAAGACTTGACGTAGTTTCCCGAATGCTGCCCAGCCCAGCTGAATTCTTCTTTTGGCTTCACTCTCAAAATTGTTTTTACCTAGTTCGAGCGTCTGCCCTAGGTAAATATATTTTTGAACTATCTCTAGAGTGAAGCCATTTACGGCAACCGGTCCCGGAACAACGTACTCGTTGAACATGACCTTGGTTTTATCCAAGTTCATCCGGAGACCGATGCGTTGAGAAGAACTAGCTAGACCGTCCAGCATCCATTGAAGGTCCTCCAGCGATTCAGCCATTATGACGATGTCATCTGCAAACCGTAGGTGTGATATGTGCTCGCCATTAATATTAATGCCACGTCCTGTCCAGTCCAGCATCTTGAAAATATCCTCCAATGCGTTCGTGAACAATTTCGGGGAAATAACGTCCCCTTGCCTCACGCCTCGACGCAGGTGGATATGTTTCGTCTGCTGGTTCTGAACTTGGACGGCCATTGTTGCGGCGTCATACAGACATCTCAACACCTCGATATATCGCCAATCGACTTGGCATCGCTGCAAGGACTCCAGAACAGCCCAGATTTCGACCGAGTCAAAAGCCTTCTCATAGTCCACAAACGCCAGGCAAAGAGGCTGATTGTACTCTTTGGTCTTCTGTACAATCTGCCGTACTGTGTGAATGTGGTCCATGGTGCTGTACCCACTTCGAAACCCGGCCTGCTCCGGGGGCTGAAACTCGTCGAGTCTTCGCGCAAGACGATTCGTGATAACCCTAGAGAACAGCTTATAAACATGACTCAGAAGCGAAATCGGTCGATAGTTTTTCAGCAGGGTCTTATCACCCTTCTTGAAAAACAATATGACCACGCTTCTGTGCCATGCCTGTGGAGTTCTCCCGGTAAAGAGGACGGTATTAAATAATTCTTGGAGCTCTTTAATTATCGGCGCTCCACCGGCCTTTAAGAGCTCTGTCGTAATCCCGTCCTCACCCGAGGCTTTTCCATTTTTAAGCTGCCTCAGGGCTAGCACGATCTCTTCCGGGCTGATGTCAGGCAGATCTTCTGTGAAGTGGCGTGTCAATGCAGCTCTGCCGTCCTCGGTGCCAGGTTGGAGATGAGGAGCATGCGATGCGTACAACCGGCCGTAAAAGTCTTCCACTTCCGAGAGGATCTCTGGTCTGGAAGCGACGACTTCCCCAGTCGCGGTGGTTAACTTCGTCAGGTTGCTTCGACCAAGGGGCTGGACGAACACTTTCGACCCCCGATTTTGCTCAATTGATTTTTCAATCAAGAGCGTGTTTAATGATCGGAGGTCACGCCGTACCAGCTTGGTGATTTTCTTGTTAAGTGCCACTTGTTCTGACGAAGTTAACGAGGGGCTATCTCGTCGTTTTTCCATTAATCGCAGAGTTTCTCTCGAAAATTTTGACTTTCTGCCTTTGCGTCGCAGTTCGCAGAATTTTGTGCCCTCATCTCGGAGGACGTCCACTACTGTGTTGAGTTTCTGGTTCACATCATCTGTTGTTTCCAAGGCAGCGAATCGGTTTTCCAGCTTTAACTGGAACGTTTCAGATCCAACTACGGTTTGGAGAAGGTTCGGACGGAGCGTTGACTTCATCAATCGGACCCGCTCAAGCTTGATGTCGATATTCAGAGAGCCTCGTACCAGTCTATGATCACTTCCGGTTTGGAACCTAGTGATCACCGAGACATCTCTGAATATGCGCTTTTTGTCCGTAATGATGAAGTCTTATCTCATTTTTTGTTCGTCCGCCGGGGCTTTGCCACGTCCACTTTCTTTGGGGCTGCTTTTTGAAAAACGAGTTCATCATGAAAAGCCCCTCTTTCTCGAGAAAGTCGACGAGCATTTGTCCCCTGTCGTTCCTCCTGCCAAAACCGTGTGGTCCTACTACCGATTCGCCGCTAGTCTGTACTCCCACTTTAGCGTTAAAATCCCCCATAACAACGTTGAAATGGGCTCTGGAGGTCCTGTGTAAGGCCTTAGATATATCCTCATACAGAGTTTCCACCTCCGAATCTGGGTATGAATCCGTGGGTGCGTAAACCATCACTACCTTGAGGCTGTACCTCTCGGTTAGCTTTACAACTAGGTACGCAACCCTCGGAGACACACTTGCGATTTCTAAAACGTTGTTACAGAGGGTTTTATGAACCAGAAACCCGACACCGCCCTGGGACAGCTGATCACCCTCTCTGTAGTACATAAGATGGCCCGATTCCAAGGTTATGGTGTCCTCTCCCTGTCTTCGGACTTCACATAACCCGAGAATGTGCCATCTTATGTGCCCCAGCTCCTCTTCGAGCTGCGCGAGCCTGTCGTCGTGCCGAATCGTTCGTCCGTTATACGTAGCCAGAGTCAGTGGGGGTTGGCGGCCGGATGCGGTAGCCCGGTGATTCTTCGCACCCCTCGCCTTGCCGTTACCATGGCCGCCGCCTTGGCCAGGAATAGCAAGGCGGCCGGGAACTCGGGGCCGTTTATTTTTAGGACCTGTCATGGGAGGGTTTGCCCATAGTCGCCACGCTGGACATGCGGGTTGGCGACCGCAGGGGGCGTAGCTTCTTGCACTGGTGACGCTGCTGCCCGTCACTAGTCTGGAATTTAGCTACGCCATTAATAGTAATGGTTATACCGCCATCAGTCGGTCCCCTTTCAGTAGGCTTCTACTACAGGCAGGGGATACCAGTGCCGTATTCTAAACGCCCCGGCACTAGGGCACCCCCGGCACCAGGGCACCCCCGGCACCAGGGCACATAAGGGTACATAATAAGGGTAAATGCCAAAATCGGTTTAGTTTTGTGTTGTCACTAATCTCTGCATTTTTTTATAGGCTCAAGACATTTTTCATACGTAGGTAGCCTATAGTTTAAACTTCCTTGTTTCAACTAGGCCCAAATGTCATATCATCATCATCAGCCAGAAGACGTCAACTGCTGAACGAAGGCATCCCCTTGGACCGCTACACTGTACGACAACCTGTCATTTGCATCCACCGGTTGCCCGCGACTTTCAAATGTCAATGTCGCAAATCACAAACTTTCGTACGCTTTTAGGTAAAATTGAGACAAAATCTGGCAACACGAATATACGCTCCATACTAGTATGTTAAGAATTTAGTAACCACGAAAAGCTCTGTCTTTGAAGTGGCTTAAAGAAAATGTCGCTAAGGGCCGACTACCTGTTAGATCAAAGACTGGGCCTGAATTGGGTCCTGGAATTTTTTCAAACAGATCACGTTTACCGTAAGTATACCTTAGAGATCATATAAATGCCTACTTCACTAGAAAACATGAATTCTTTTCAGACATTTTGTAAAGAACTCTGAAATCCTACAAAAATTGTCGGTGATAGAATTATACGAAAATGTTTATGTTTTCAAATTATGCCGCTCGCGCGAAATAGATTTATTCGGGGACCGAGCCTTTTCTGCGAAAAACTATTTTGTGAGGACACTTATGGCTTTCAAGAACTGTCTTATTCTTGGTAAGTACCGGTACGGGGTCGTGGTTCAACCTTGTGTAGACGCTTTTATGGAGGTACGCTATTTGATTTATACCATGTTCGTCCCGAGAAAGTTTGACACATAACAAATTCAGCTTTCGTCTCGCATTGTATGCCGTATTCGTCCCATAATATATTTTAATTTAAAAAAATCTTATTTCGTCTCACTTTTCAGCTCCACATTCGGCCCAAGTTTTTTTTCTATGAGTTAATTATGATTATTTCAGTACAGTTCAAGTTTTCAGCAACAAGTATCTTCACTTGAGTTTTATATTTTGTACTTGTTACTCGGGACTACGTTCGCGTGTTTTTTTTAAATACTTTCAAGTGACGAGACGAGTAAGACTTTCGCCTGGTGGTAAGCGTCACGCCTGCCACTAACAGTAGCAGTGCCAGAATTGTGAACTTGCGAACATAATCCTGCGCCGCACTGCACTGCGCTCGTCACCCTGAGAAATCAGATGTTAAATCTCTTCATACCCAATAATTTCTCTGGTAATATTGCCCTTCAAACCGGAACACAGTAATGCTTGCACACTACTGCTTGGCGGTAGTATAACTGGCAAAGGTGTGGTATTTCCCCAGGCAGATTCTGCAGTAGAGTCCTACCACTACAATATAATATACTATTTAAATATTAAACCCGTGGTAGCCTAATGCTTGCACACTACTGCTTGGCGGTTGAATATGAGTATGAGTATGAATAACTGGCAAAAGTGTGGTACTTCTCCAGGCGGACTCTGCACTAGAGTCCTACCACTACAAAAATAATACAGAATAATAAAGCATTAAGGAGGAATCCGGTGAGCGATTTTCTATACAAACGTATTTCCCTATTTTCTTCCTGGATAATAGCTCTTTTTAAAAGCTTTTTTTTAAGTCTATGTCCACTTCTGACATGTCTCTGTTATTTCCTTTTTTTCAGCATCTTGTGGTTATGGCGATAAATTTTACTTTTGTCACTAAATGTACTTACAATAATAATTTTGGTATGCGGGACGAACAAATACTTTTTAATGTCATGAGCCGAAAACTCGGGACGAATATGGCATAAAACGCTATTTTTCGTATAAAATCCAGTTTTAAAATCTTTGACAGCTATTCTACCGACAAGTAGTAGTGTGCAAGCATTACTATGTTTCGGTTTGAAGGGCAATGTTACCAGATATATTACTGGGCATGAAAAGATTTGACATCTAATATCTCAGGGTGCAGTCTAGTGCGGCGCAGGATTTTGTTCGCAAGTTCACAATTCTAGTTATACTACTGTTACGGGCAGACATGATGCTTACAACCAGGCGAATATCGCTCGTCTTGTCACTCCAATACATTGCAATACAGTACAATAACAGTGGGGATATTGCATAAAAAAGTTGCGTTTTGATCTACTGCTACGGTGCTACGACTGCTACAAGTGCTACGATGCTAAGGCTCTACGAGATAAACAGTGGAACGCGCTACCCGAGTGGGTTTTCTCTATAATTATAATCTGGGTGTCTTCAAGTCGCGAGTGAATCGGTTTCTTCTAAGCAAGCGTGCTCCATCGTAGGCTGCATCTTCATTTAACATCAGAAGACATGGCAGTCAAACGCAAGCCCTATAAATAATTAATAAATACAAACTTTGTTATGACTACTGCTGCTGTGCCACGCGGTTTCAGCTGCGATGAGAAACTGTGATGATGATAATTATGACAAATGTATCCTATCTCCTTTTCTAAAGTTTAAGCATTTTTTTTGCCAAATTTCCTTAAAATCGGTCAGGCTGTTTGATTATGAAGATAGTAAACGCACGAACAGAGAGGCAGAGATAATTTTAATTACTGATTTGTAATATTCTGACGCTTTTTAAAAAAGAAACCGACTTCATATTCGACTATTACTACTACTATATTTTGTTTTATTCTAGTATTTATGATATAAAAACGAAACTACTATACCGATATCGATAAAATTTATTTGGGTCTACCTCTGAAGTATCACCTACAAAAAAAAACATCAAAGTCGATTCATAATTGACGGAGAAATCGCGTAACAAATATACAAAAAAAACTTACAGTCGAATTGAGAACCTCCATTTTTAAGTCGGTTGATGAAAAGTGATGTTTGATGTATTTGAAAATATAAACGTAGCAGTATACAAAATAAGTTCTACTACGTGAAAATAGCACCTTATAAACATTGGATACATTAATGTTCTGTTCATTAAACTTACATAGTGGGATATTGTCCATAAGCTTTTAAGTGCACTAAGTATATTTAGAAGGAGGGTTGCTTTACCGCCTCTCAGCGTTAATATTCGCTTTCAGTTTTTAGTAGCTATGCAGTATTTTATAGGACTTAGGTACTTAAGTTAACAAACGTTATTTAACTTCTGCGCAGTATAAACTAACTTCATATAACTTTAAGCATTTTTAAGTTCGGCTCTTAAACCTTTCCCATCCCCTCGATTTAACCCCTTTAACCATACCTTGCCTCTTCGGATCTTAGGCTACGAGTAACCGTATGTTTAAAAACTGTTATGAATACCATTTTCAAGACACTTGCGTAAAAGTCTGAAAGCCTTATAGCTCAGTTGGTAGCATGTCGGCCTTCAGAGCTGTAGGACGTGGGTTCGATCCCCACCCAGGACAAAAATGTATGTGACGTACATCGATGTTTGTTCTGTGTCTGGGTGTAGTATGTATTATGTATTTATTTACGAAAAAAAATGTATATAAGTATTCTATCAGCTATCTAGTTTCCATAATACAAGCTTTGCTTAGTATGGGGCTAGATGGCGCTGTGTGTAATAAATGCCCCCCCATAAGCTTCTTTTGTGAGAATATGCTATTTACCAAAAATTTTATATTGATGCATTCATCGCAATAGATAACCTCTCAACGTTCTCCTTTAAATTGTGACAATGCAGAATGCACAATAATGGCCGCCTGCTTTTGAAAAGTACCGTCCTGAAATAGCTCCGCGATATAATGGCATACTTTATCATTTTACTAAAACAGTGCAGCTGCCTATATACGTAGTATTTTATATTCTCTTTCCAGCTGCCTTCTAGTTAGTTTCAGGCGTGTCGTACGCTAGTAATATCGCCAAGGCAGATTGGTATCTTCAATTGATAGAAAACTTTTTCGTATGTCTTCATTTAGGACTTAATAAATTGAAAAATTAAATAAAATATATTTGATTATTATTATTTGAAATTTAAGCTACGGTAAAAAAACGGTTTAAATTAAAATGCACATTGGATCTCTTACAAAATTAAATATCAATGGTGATTTTTTTATGGGGCAAAGAAACATATAACATCATTGGGGGCAAATATCATTTTATCTTTACAATATAGGTACATGCGAAAATAATTTATGCATGTATTACAAAAAACGAGCAAAGGCCTTTATTAACTAAAATAAAATAGATACCATCTAACTACCTAATTTACCGTAAGTACTGCAAAAGTGTTTTTTTTTTTAAATCTTCATTTATTTAGGGACATGGAGTCAAAAAAAGAAATATTGGTTTGCGTATAGACAAGGTATAGACCGATAAAGTATAGAGACAACTGTTATACCTGTCTTTGTCTATCTCGTTATCTGTATCGAAAGAATATGTCTTTCTGTGGTATATCTGTCTCAATTAATATACCAACGGAGCAAACACACAAACTCGGTAAACAAAGCAGCAGTATAAAACAAACCGTGCGGAGCAGGAATCTCTTTCAGCAAGAATCTTTTTTCACTCCTTGAAAAAGATCACCGGATGTGATCGAAACTACAATCGGAGTATCCGACTTCACTAAACGTGAGTAGTCCCATAGAAATATAACACAAATGTGTCAAAACCATATCAGTTAACGTAGGTTTTCGTAGCAATAAAAGATTATAAACGAGACAGCATGATTCACTGCTATCAATCAATATCACCTCATTGTAATACACTCATAATAATGAAAACTCATTGGTTGAACCACAGAAAAGCGAAAGCCCTACTTCTTAGGTTAGAACATGGTTAGAACGGCTGTCAAAACAATGTTCTAAAGTAATTGTATAGAAAACCGCTGTCGCCAGTGTTACACTTATTTGTATAGAAAATACGACGAAAAAATGCCAATAATTGGTCGCGCATTTGAAGTATAGTGAGCTCGAAATGCTATTTGCAACAGATTAAAATTGATCTAATTACGATGCAATGTGGTTTGGTTGGACCTGGACCTGGGTATGTCCTAAAACTGCATCCAGAACCACCGGAGGACGGGCAGCAGCGTCCTCTTAGTTAACGGTGGTAACACTCTGCGATCCCCAAGCCGCCTGCCAAGCGTGGGGATTATGGCAACCCCTGCCTATTAAGGGGGAGGCCTTCGTCCAGCAGTGGACGTCTTCTGGCTGATGAGTGAGTGGTTTGGTTTCCTACGCGTCTATTTAAATTGTCTTTTTGAGTATTCTCAGTTTAAAAACATGTATATTGGCAGAATTGTCATTAAGCGCATTTGCACCTAATGCCGGCTAACGCAGCCCGTCACATTTCCGTTCTATTTAGTTCTCTCTTCAGTGGGTTGAACCGATGCTAAGTAAAATTTGGATAGGTACCGTGATCTTATTAATATTCCTAACCACTTGCTCGTAAATGTCAGTAAAAAAGCGAATCTTTCCGACCCACATAATTGCAATTTACATTATTTTACAATTTTAGTGTTTATTATTGCGTAGTAAGCGCTGAGCCGCTTACCAGGGATTTGTGCTAATGGTCCTCTTCGAAATGATTTTCTTTACGAATATTTTACTCTGAATTTTACTTGCTGAGCGTAGGTACTGTTATTGCGTTTTTCTATTGGATTTTACTATCCCGGTTTATGTTTGTGAACCTAACATTTTTACTTTAACTAAGGAGACGAACAAGGCGATGTCGTATGGAACAAAAAACTTTTAAAAAAAACGACTTCAAATTAATATGGGACCACCTCGGCAGTATAGGTACCTATAAAAAATAATTTTCAAAATCGGTCTACAGTTAACGGAGTAATCGGTGAAAATACATTTTAAAAAACATATGTTTTTTGAAGTCGTTTTTTTTAAACATAGAACTACCTCCTTTTTCGAAGTCGGTTAAAAGGTAACACAGCTACCCATGTCCATTGCAGCGGTAATCAAAAGATTCAGGCGCAAAATGTCCCTCGGTTCCATAATTTTCTTTTCCCAAAATAACTGCGAGTAACGTAACGAAGGTATGTTGTATAAGGGCATGCCTGTCACATTAATAGCCGGAAGACGTCCACTGCTGGACGAAGGTCTCTCCCTTAAAGGCAGTTGTTGCCATAATCCCCACGCTTGGCAGGCGGCTTGGGGATCGCAGAAAGGTTACCACCGTAACTGAGAGGACGCTGCTGCCCGTCCTCCGGTAGTTCTGGATGCAGTTTTAGGACATACCCAGGTCCTGCCTGCATTGACGCTCATTTCAACTCATCACTTTTTTGTATTTTTGAGATATTTGATGGCTTCATCAGCCCGTAACTAGAAAGTTACCTTTTTTATGAAGTGATTTATGTAGTGACGAGATGGGCGAGACTTTCGCTGGTTGTAACCATGACGCCTGCTCATAACAGTAGCAGTCCCAGAATAGAACCAATTTTATTGAACTTTGCTATAATTTCCTATAGCAGCAGCTCTAGTTTTTGTTAGGATTTGAACCTACGCCCTTCGGTGCGAGAACTGTCCACGCTTACCACTGAGTTGTCTAGTTAAGAAAGTTCGTACACACTTACCTTCAGTCAGGGTTGGGCAGTATTTGAATTACTTGTAATTAAAATACGTAATTGAAATACAAATACCAAATACGTATTTGTATTTCAATTACTTCCTTAAAATGTTATTCGTATTTCAAATACCTGACGCCGAGGTATTTGTAAATAGTATTTCAAATACTTGAGGCTTCAAAATACATTTTAACATTAAAATACATTTAACCTTCATTTAGCGATCGTGAGTGTGAGTGCGAGGCGAGAGTGTAATTCATTCAAATTCAAATTCAAATTTTATTTATTAAGCTAACTGGGATCCGGGGGTTAGTAACAAAAGGTTTAAAACTTACAAAACTATTTTGTTAGTATACATATAAATTAAAAACAAAATAAAAGATAATAGATATGCCCCTGTGCAGAGGCACTCCGCCGTGACGAAGCCAAAATAACATCAAGATATTATCTGATCATCACTCCGACGAAATGCCTCAGCACAGGCGCACGCAGGTCTTGAGTCACAACAGCATCCTGCAAATTGTTGCAGGATGCTGTTGTGACTCCCTCGCACCCTCCTCATCGATGACGCGACTTTTTTGCGTATGACGGCGTGGAAACCGTCAGTACATGTCTGCGCAAACATTTCAGAGGCACTGCGCCAGCAAGGGAGTCCCAACATCAACCTGAAAATATTATTATATTGGACACGTAGGGCACTTAGCGATCTTTTGGTATAAGTAGCCCACAGACCGCCCGTGTACATCCCCTGGCTGTACGCCTTAAAGAGCGTGACTTTAGCCAAGTCCGTACAGCCGGCAAACCTACGTACAGCAAGTTACCTCGGACCGCCAGTGCCCTACGCTCCGCGTATATATCGACATTGTCTTTAAGGTCGTAATAATGGTAAAGCAGCCATTAGAGTTGGCAACACTGCACCTGTTATGTATACTGTACGCTATGACTGTACCTCAAAATTGGTCAAACAAAACGCAAAAAAGGAGTTTTGGCGGGAACACGGAATAATCATGTCGTTGCATTCTATTATTTTCTCAAACTTGTGTTTTTTCGCGAATTAATAATTAACAATGGTGGTATTTTATTTCTTGAGTGTTGAATTATATGCATGTGATTCATTCATTACATTCCAAGTGATATAATGTGGTGAAACATGTCTTTTCGTGTAGTTTGCAAAACTCCATAGAAGCTCATAGTATAAGTAAAGTCTCCACAACTTTACTAGGGTATGACTTGGTCTTGACTATGCCTAATTTCGTGTGACTAACTGTGTTTTCATGACCCATTTGACTTGATTTTAGTATAAAAAATTGATAATTCATAAACTTGACACTGGCAGAATGCACAACGTGCGATGCCAATAACTAAGAAAAAAACGCCAAAAAAAATTACGTCAAATTGTCAATTTCAAGCTAAGATGTCAAGTCATAACGGTTTATTTTTAGTTTTTTCACGGAATAAATAAAGTTTCTGTTCTGTGTAGAATACAAATTGTATTATTAAAGTTTGTCGCGTTGTATTATTAATCCTGTTATTCAGGACCTGTAGAAAGGTTGTTTTCTTTAGTAGGTTTTATTCACTCTACAACAAGAGACCGTTTGTCTGACAGTACATTTAAAAATCTAGTGTTCATGACAGGAAAATTTGGTTTTACTGATTAATTATACTTTTTTTTTTTTTGTTATTCACATCGCACCGCACTTTGTGCATTCTGCCAGTGTCAAGTTTATAAATCTTCAAGTTTTTATAGTAATCGTCAAATATGTCATGAAATCACAGTTAGTCACACGAAATTAGTCATATTCGAGTCCAAGTCATGCCCTAGTAAAGTTGTGGCAACTTTACTACACGCTTCTTCGGAGTTTTGGAAACAACACGAAAAGACACGTTTCATTTCATCTTATCACTTGCCCACGCTCGTGCGCGTAAATCGGCACTTAATTAATAAAACGCCACCATTTTTATGCATTAACACTGGAAAAACACAAATTTTGGAAAATAATACAATGCAGCGACATGATTATTTCGCGTTCCCGCCAAAACTCCAATTATGCTTTGTCTAAAATAAGTTGATCATTTCGACAACTCACAGGACGGATGAGGCAGTGTATAATCGGTAATGAACCTTTTCGATTATTATTCTTACGATAAAGATATTTTGTATTTCGTATTTTAATTACTTGCGATACAGTATTCTGTAATTTGTATTTCAATTAAAGCAAAGCATGTATTTTGCCCAGCCCTGCCTACAGTACACACGTTTAATACTCAAATCGATTGGCCTAATTAACTCACCCGTTTGGACACGTGACATACCTACGTGACGTGGAAGGTCAAGCAGCTGGTTGCATTTGACAACGTGGCTCGAATGAACCGGCTTCCTTTTGGTTCCTAGTATTATGTAATCTGTGCTTTGGTACATGGAGTACCGGTTGTTTGACCCACTGAAGAGAGAAGTGAAAAGAACGGTAATGTGACGGGCCGCGTTAGCCGGCATTATGTGTAAATGCGCTTAATGACAATTCTACCAATATACATATTTTTAAACTGAGAATACCCAAAAAGACAATTTAAATAGTCGCGTAGGAAACCAAACCACATTGCATCGTAAGTAGATAAATTATAATTTGTTGCAAAATGGTATTTCGAGCGTTTTACTTCAAATGCGCCACCAATGATTGCCATTTTTTGCCTGTATACTTATAATACATACTACACCCAGACACAGAACAAACATCTATGTTTGCCACATAAATGTTTGCCTGGGTGGGGATCGAACCCACGCTTTACAGCTCTGAAGGCAGACACGCTACCAACCGAGCTATAAGACAGTCAATAGTTCAGTTTCTTACACGAGCACTAGGTATTGAGATATACGTAGTGTTTCATGGAATGTACGACGGACATAATTATTCTAGAAATCATACTACCTGCTCATCATTATGAACAACTTTTAACACAGGATCATTAACGAACATTTTTTTCAATGTTTTTGCATAAAAGTTACCCGGAAGAAATCGCTTAAGGTATAAGGCCGCGCCTTGTACTGCCGAATAATGTATGATCAGTTGTAAGTTGTTCTATATTTCTGGTGTGCAATAAAGTTGACGACCTGGGTATGTCCTAAAACTGCATCCAGAACCACCGGAGGACGGGCAGCAGCGTCCTCTCGGTTAACGGTGGTGAGCATTCTGTGATCTCCAAGCCGCCTGCCAAGCGTGAGGATTATGGCAACTATTAATTTCGTCCAGCAATGGACGGCTTCTGGCTGATGATGAATAAAGTTGTATTGTATTGTATTTTGTCAAGAGACGAGAGAGATTTTAATTGGTTATATAACCAGTCCATAACAAATTGCTCAAAATAGAACATAATGAAGCCCCTTTATGCAGAGCGTCAATAAAACATGGTATGATATCTATACTCACGTGTTTGCGACAAGAGCTCGTGAGGCACCCACGTGTTCTCATATAACTAAATAACGTGACTTTTCATATTGCAGAAATAGGATCCTTTAGGGATTCGTTTTATTATTCTCGTTACGAAAGTTGTAGGATCGTGAAATTAACTAAACTACCAGATCTTAGAAGTAAGTTTTAAGTAGGTTTTAATTATTGTTATGTTGTAATCTTTTTGTAATTAATAGAACCATATTATTTATTTTGTGTTTGACTTATGTATAATATATAATTCATAATTTTGTCGATTAAATTACAACATAGTCAAAAAAATATAATTAAAAAAAAAAGTCGTACTATATTGTATCTCTAGTGTATTTCAGCTATTCTATCCTATCGAGCACTAACAGGGAAAAGGGAGCAACCAATCAGTTTCCACGCGATAATCTTAGGTATCTGTAATAAAAAAATATTAATAGTTATTACGTTTCATAACACATAAACTGGGCAAGTTAAAAATGTATTTAATGTACCTTTTCACAACATAACTATAATAAAAAAACCTAAAAGTTTCAAATATAACCCTAAAATTATTTTTATGGCTTTCGGTTGCTGCGTACCCAATATGCTAGAGGTGTGTCAGTATGTTTAACTGAGACATGATAAAAAGACCGTGGATGCGTTTATAACATGGTTTAAGCGCATAAGTGTAGGCAAGTGATATGATGAGTACAATGAGCTCCTTTCGGGCTAGTAATACCAATACGTGTAACCTCGCATAACACTTCAGTATGGTACCCTTGAATGTAATGAATGTACCGTAAAACGAGGTGTCTTTGAGAATCGGGGCGAATTTGATGATTACTCAAACATACTGATATTTTTTAATTTTCTCAGTAAAACGGAACGCAGCGATATATATATTTTTTTTTGGCTGGCATTACTGATGTGTTCGCCATATTTCCTCAAAACCGGCGCATGGAGGTTAGTGGAACTAAAAGATTTTTTTTAATGTTTATGTGGCAAAAGGGCAAAAAAACCTGGCTCTCAAAACAATGTAAGTTTTTACATGTTGTTTATAGTAGATGCCTAACGTAATTGTATGTTTTTTTGTGATTTAAATTATCTTTTCGTCGTCGAGGTGCGGTCGCCATTTTGTTTTTAATGACTACCTTTGCAAACCTGTGCTACATTCAGCGGCCGCGGAAGTGGGGGGCAGAGGGGGCCAAATGCCCCCCCCCAAAATAAATCGGGGGGGGCCGCGCCCCCCCCGATTTTACTACCAGGTAAAAAGGTTTCTCTGTGCTATCCTTCACAGAGCATTGTTTTTTCTTAAATGAAAAAGCGCTTGTACGTAAGAAAATTGTCGGAGAGAGCAGAGCATAATACCTAATATGTTTTATAAGGCATAGGAGCTGAGGCAATCAAGACAGTGGCGGCGCCAATAACTTATATTATACTACGTACCAGGAAAGTTGTCTCGACGTTTAATGTAAAAAGGATTTTGAACCTTATCCAAACAAAGTAATTTTCTTTTTTAATTCAATTTAGGTTTATGGTGAAACGGTCGCGAGAGACTGTCTTTTCAGCCACCTTGTCCCTTTCACACAGTTACTAACATATAATTAAAGTTAGAAACAAAATGATCATTGCGAATTACGTAATTTTACTAAAAAGCCACTAGGATCGTTTATCTAAACCAACTAAATGAATTAGCTTTAATTTCTCACTAAATTACTAATCCTACAAATGTTAGACGAGATGGAGTGGATCACCACGTAATAACGTGTGTGGCGAAAACAGAATGTTCAAAATGCAATGTAGCCCTAGGCCATACAGACCTACAACAGAAACTGCTTTGTAGATTTTCACAATATTTTTAGAACATTTACTGCATATTGTTGCCAAATGGCAAAATACTATTTTTTTTAAATAAATGTACCAAAAACCATGATTACGTTTTTTTAAATTATTTTTCCCATTTTCCTTACGAAGTAATACAACTAATAGCATTTTTTCAAAATATATATATATATATATATATATATATATTTTATGATAAATCATGCATGTAAGAGTTAGAGTACTGCTAGACGATGACAAGTCTTCTAATATTACTGATGAACGCAGAGCAACACTTCGCGGTTATCACGGAAAAATGATTGATCATAAAATATATATATATATATATATTTTATGATAAATCATGCATGTAAGAGTTAGAGTACTGCTAGACGATGACAAGTCTTCTAATATTACTGATGAACGCAGAGCAACACTTCGCGGTTATCACGGAAAAATGGGCGAATTTTCCACCCTGCTTGCACTAAATATTTCCCTTGCCATTCTAGCTAAGGCCCTGCAGAGTGTTGATTATACTGCTACTGGGGCGCAACAATCGGCGCGGTCATTGTGGAGTGTGTACAACTCGATGGGTGAACAAGATTTCGATCGTATATGGGCAGCTACGGAAAAGACAAATACCGATCAGAATATGAAACTCACTATGCCTACTATGCCCCGTGCCCGAGCCCCTCGAAAACGCCTCAGTGGCAGAGCTCCAGTAGTGCAGTTGTCGCCTAGGGACAGTCTTCGGCAGAAATATGTTTCAGTTTTAGATTGGTGCAAAAACGACTTAGGAAGGAGGTTTGAGCAGCCTGGGATGATTCGCCTCGCCCAGCTCGAATCTCTTCTCCTCAACAGTTCATAAGAATTATTAGCAGGCGATATCCAGGCCGAATTAGGGGTTCATGCAACCGATTTTGATATTGATTAAACTGCAGTAAATTGAGCGGAGGAAGCCGGAACCAGTGAAAGGAAGGGGGTGAACGAAGAAGTTTGCCCCCCCCGTCATGGAGTACTTCCGCGGTCCCTGGCTACATTGATGGGCCGTACGAGGCGAAATTGATACCTATCAACAAAGATATCAATCTCGCCCCAGTGAGTGATTTCGAATTCTAGGATATAGAGTGGTGAACCACTTATCAATCTAACCCCATGATACTTTTTTATGTAGATCGATCACGGTACGGATGTTTATCAAGACACCAGGTACCCGCCCCTTTATAAAGAAAACTACTCCGAGGAAACCTTAGAAGATGCCGTAGAGAAAATAACCAACGATCAATTGACCATTAATGCTGTTTTTATGTCTACTGCCCCATTTCATGAGGAGCAGCTTTGCTAGGAACAGTGGTAGGAATAGGTTCCTCTATGAGTCAATGAGAAAGAACCGAAAAGAAGAATAATTCTAGTCGATAATAGACTGAACATAAAAATGAAAAGTTATCCTCAGCGTTCCACCCGCCAGATATCTGGCCTAAGGGGCTGGTTTTCCGACGCTACTGGGAAGCGACACGGCCAGGAAAATATCAGCCAAAGTAGTGTAAGTTAAGATTTATTTTTGTTGGTATCTTACGGCCTTGCCTAAAAAATCTTTTTAACCGTTAGTCACTGCTTAAGATGTTCTGCCATCTTCTCTCTAACGTGAAGTCGCACGTGCTAGAAAAGGACAGAGAAGTTTAAGCAGTGACTAAGAGAATCGAGATTATTTTAGGTAAGGCTGTTAGTCTGTAAGGTATTTATGATATGGGCCCGTGTTTTTTAAATAATTCCTTTTGGCTGAATTAAACGGATTATTATTATAAATGAATATTGTTGGATACTATGAAATTATAAATAATGCAAAAATGGCTCTATGCAACATCATCGTCGTCAGCCATAAAACGTCCACTGCTGGACGAAGGCCTCCCCCTTTATAGAGGGGTGTTGCCATAATCCCCACGCTTGGCAGGCGGTTTGGGGATCGCAGAATGGTCACCACCGTTAACCAAGGTACAACATACATCATATTCCATTATAATGTGGATTTGTCGATTTCCATTCTATTTTTTGGTGCAGCATGATTAGGATAATAATTCTGGACTTATTGTTAAACATTGCTTAGCTAGGTACTCCGATTCTGCTGATCTATGTATAGTTTTTAAAATAAAATTCACCCGTTATCAATGTGGGGTACATTGATAACGGTGAATTTTATTTTCAAGGGGGGGCCCTTGAATCAAAGTACTACATATAAAAATATAAATTTGTTTCTAATCTGGGTGTCGTTCAAAATCAATTAAAAAAAATTGCAGGTTTCAAAGTAGCCTCATTTGCAATATATCTTAAATTACGTTGTTTTTATTTCATTTTTCTCAAAAAGTATTAAAATGTATTCAATTTTTTTCAAACTTTATAAAAGGATTTAGTTTAGCCATCACTCCCGTTTTTTTTTTCTTTTTTACGGTGTTAATTAAAATGTTGCACACATTTTGTTATGTCCTGGCTGTCCCTGCTGGGTCGGTATGAGACAGAGAAGTTTCTTACTATACTTAGATGATGTTGGGGGGCCTATCCTCTTGCCTTAAGTCTGACTTGCCTAGGATGCTCATGTTTGTTGTTATGTTATAAGTATACCTGTATCATATCAATAAATAGCATTTCGTGTGGTAGTAGGGTTGACAGGCGGAGAATCAGGCCCCTATTAACAAATTACAAATTTGAAATCTATTTGGTACTACGAATGAAGATTGTCTATGTAAAAAACTTACCATACTTACCTTACAAACCTTACCTTACCATACGTACCCTAAAAATATATATAGTGGTATCTCTCAGATTATACAGATACTTTCTACCTAAACTTGCATGCACCATAGAATACACAATAAAAAACTCAACTATAACCTATACCAAACCTGAAACGAAAGCTATGTATATACTTACACATATTATATTACATGTTGTCCCCTTATATCTTTGATTATAATAACTTACCAATAGAACTTAATACCTATAAACATACACACGTATAACAAACACAGGCATATTGCAAATTACAGCCCCTAATGTCTATAATTAAATACCTAACTCAACTTAAAACAAAAAACCTATATAGATATAAAAATATATAAATTAAATGTAACTTATTATGTATATAGTATAAATACAAATAATAGCTTTTTATTGTAAGTAGTCTAAAGTTAGTCTTTTAATATTTAAAGCAAATTTAACAAATACACATATATGTAGACTATATATCTATACCTACCACCCCTAAACACTATCTTACACATTCACACAATAATATTTATACCAAGAAATCTTCGCGAGCATAAATCGCTCGAAGTTTATGCCTCAGGGCGATACCTCATGCTCGCACTCACACACAAGCGCTCCTACTCGAGATGCCCGTACCTTTAGGATTATTTTTATTACGCCAGTGGACTACCCACTTTATTATTTTTACTCTATAATTCAGTCATCTGACGAGAAACATCTAAATACGCTAAAATAACTATGTTCTGTATGTAGTCAAATTTATATTTTTATATGTGTCTGATACCCACTTTTTTCTCTGTAAATACGGACATAGTTATAATATAACTGCATAGTAGTTAACAAGGAAGGCACTGAAGCTCACGACACAGGACTCCCCTAGTGTGAGTTTCAGGGCTCCCCCACGGAGTGTGTACCTACTATCTTCAAATTATTTAAAAATAAGTTAAGTATATTTTTAGAAATGTTAGTACTTACATACTTCATAAGCCTTGTAATAGTCTCAAATAAACATTATTATTATTATTATTATTATTTTTGGTTCAATATTTATCAATGTCACCTCGTTTTACGGTAATTATTAATCTAATTACCCTTAATTCAGCCATGTCAGAGGTCTTCGGGCGGCACATTCACTTTGAACTTATGTCAACGTTCTCACATAAAACACTCACACGACGTATGAAAATCGGTGTAAATTTTTCACACAGCTCTCATCTAGCCCCAAACTAAGCAAAGCTTGTAATGTAAACCAGATAGTTGATAGAATACTTTATGTATTTTTTTTGTAAATACATACTTATAGTACATATACAGAGCAGAACAAACATCTAATGTTCGTCACTTAACAGCCTCACATAAAACGCTCGATTACTGCCAACAGGGCTTTTACTCAATCCGTTAGAAAACTGTATTCAGGCCAATGAAATTTCCGTCCCACAAGATATAAGAGGTCCAGTAATTAATCAACACCGGATGCCGCAACACGCTTAAGATTTATGAGCTTAACCGCCGTAGTTAGCAGATATTGTGAAACTGGCTTTATTTTCTATGGAAATATATTGCCTGGGAAAACTGCCTGCCCTCCACTAAAAGAGTAATGTAAGTATTCGGTTGGACTTCCCACAAGCAATAGGCCTTCTTAATTCTTATAACCTGGGGCGCCCTGACTCTAAACTACTCTGTCCAAACTGTAACCTAACTGTGACCAAAATGTGTCCTAACCAACTCTTTTTAACTAATTTTGAAGAAGAGGGAGGTTCTCAACTCGGTTGTACGTTTTTTTTTTTTTTGTTTCTTTAACTCAGAACTCCGTAATTTATAAACAGATTTTAGAAATTCCTTCTTATTTTAAAGGATATTTCAGATTGGTATAATGGAAATTTCATCGAAATCGGTTCAGTAGTTTCGTTTTTGTTCCATAATATTAACTGTAACGGCTTGGTCACGACGTTGCCGCTAGCATCGAAATCTTAGCGCGGGGCGGCGAGCGGAAAAAATAAATATACTAAAATGTATGAAGCATGCCACGACGCACCGCTCTCAGCGTCAGCGAGAGCGATTTATGCCGGATCGCTGCAGCGACGCGCGGGGCAGCGCGCGGCGGGAAATGTACGGGCGAATGAACGCGACGCCACGACAAAAAGAGAAACAGACAGCGGTGGCGGTGTTACGCATTGAGCAGCTGACGCTACCGCTACTGAGCATGTACTTTTACGTAGCGTGGACGTCGCTGTGTTTGCCGATGCCGCGCCGCTCGTCACGCCGCCTCCCGCTTAGACCGACGTCGTGGCCAGGCCGTAAAAATGTGATCCAGGTAGTCACAATTTAAGTCGTTTAATTTTAATAATAAAATGTTATACTTAATTATTGTTCTCTTTTATGTCTAGCATTTGTATACTCTTATATTTTTGGCAATAAAGTTCTTTTTATCTTATCTTTATCTAACTCTGACCAAATTCTGACCTAAATCTGGCCTAACCCTGACCAAATTGTAACCTATAAGTTGAGCCGCTTTGCTCGTAGAGGAGGGCAGGCATTATAATGTCTTTGGTGAAGGATCATTAGCTTGAGTCGGAAGGGTACGCGACTAGATGCGACGGAGTTTTGTTTTACAGTAGCGTGTCAGCAGGCTTCGCTTTGTAACGAAGACCAAAAAACTCGATGCGCAATGCCACAAATATATCCATAGTTGTTGCCCATATGTATGTTAGACCATAACCATACGTTTTCTATGTAGCCATAGAAAAAATAATTTGACCATCATCAATGAAATAAATTTATAAATATGGAATCTTTGTTTCGCAATTTCATATTTGGCTCCATAATAAAACTTGTTCACAATTATGGGTAAAATTACATCCTTTCCTTTCTCCTTACCTGTACGCGTAACCCTGTATATTTAGTCCACGTGCGTGACGTCACCTACAGCACAGAACAGCGAAAGATCTACTTCTTAGGTTAGAACTGCTGTCAAAACACGGAAAACCGCTGTCGCCAGTTTCACACATAATCGTATTGTCACTACGTAAGACGTAATAATACCAATCATTGGTCGCGCATTTGAAGTAAAACGCTCGAAATGCCATGTTGTAACATTTTGAAATAGATCTAATTACCATGCAATGTGGTTTGGTTTCCTGCGCGTCTATTTGAATTATCTTTTTGAGTATTCCCAGTCTAAAAGTAATATACATATTTTATATCACATAGGTACGTGCATTTGCACGTATGCCCGGCTACCGCGACTTTTCACTTTTCCGTTCTATTCACTTCTCTCTTCAGTGCCCTACAGGGCCTAAAAGAAGACCAGGGCCGATTAATCATAGTCACGACCCGCATCACGCCGAGTTTGAACCGGTTTTTTATTTTTTTTTATTTGAATTAATTGCCATAATTAAACGATTGTCTATTTTCTTTCTTCAGATAACCCCATTGTCGCCGAAATGGAGAGAGGCAATAGAGCGGCGTATTGCTGAAGAAAGGCGGCTTACTATCCTGGCGGTCGGCAGGGGAGCCAGTGCGCATCCAGGACAGTTCTGGGACTTGCCCGGCACTTTCCTCTTTGCTGTCTATGTCATGACAGCTTTAGGTACCTACTTAGACCAGTGTAGAGGATGAAAGTCTCTCGGAGAAAACTATTCTGCGTGTACTTATTTCCAACCAGCTCATTCTATTATCGGACCACCAGAAGCAAAACATGAGACTTCGCTTCATGGTTGATACTCCAAAGACCCGAACGTAGCGTTTTGATTCCACTTTCATTATGCGAACCGCTAAACAGCAGCGTGTGTTGCCCTAGAGGATTTTCCCTATATGTACAATCTGGTAGTCTTATAACCGTGAATGAATTGGTTTATTAATTGCTCCGCCAGATGATGATGAAACGAAGCCCTAAAAGGAACTAAGCATCAAACAAATAAAACAGAAACGTTGAGACGTTTCGGTGTTTTTTAAACTTTTGATTAGTCAGTTTATTAATTTTACTGACTAACATCAGAGCATGGCCAGTTACGGGCGTTATCTTTACAACCCCTACCAAGGACATAGTCCTTATACCTTGAAATCCTAAGCAATGACCATATATAGTGGGTTCATCATCAGCCAGAAGGCGTTCACTGTTGGACGAAGGCCTTTAATAGGAAGGGACTGCCATAATCCCCACGCTTGGTAGGCGGCTTGGGGAACGCAGAATGCTCATCACCGTTAACATAGTGGGTTTCAAAGCCGTAGCCAGGAATTCATTTCGGGGGGTCGAGCTTATTTCGGGGGGGTCGTGCTCTGGACCAGAGACAAAAAGTAACAACTTTAAGACGACGACGATCTATACGTAAATAGAATATAAAACGGTGGGTTGGCGAAGGCATTTCGGGGGGGGGGGGGGGGGGTTGGACCTACGGCCTTGGTGGGTTTACATTACAATAAGTAATTTCTATGGCAAGTATTCACAGGTTTTGGAGCTCCAGTGCCTCACACCTTATGGGGCCGAAGTTCGGCACTTGTCTACGCATTTGTAGCTATCCCAGGCCACATATACCTCAGTAAGTCTGACCTGGTCAAACTGTTCATAACATAAAGACATTGAAGTTACAGGTCCAAATGTTGGATGTCTTTAAAAGATGGTCGTAAGGAGTACCTATGGTCAGGAATTATTTAGTTTTATAGTGTAAAACCATTCTAGAGCACTATAATAATGGTGGCAAGAAGTAAAGTCGGGAATTAATCTGTTTTATTTTATTATGAATTTTAGACCATTTTTGGAGCTCTTCTTCTTAGTGATGCTAAGTGCAAAGAAGTATGGTCAGAAATGAATTATTATTTCTTGAAAACACTGTTTTAAACTATCACAGTTGTTTACTAAAGTTCTATTATTATTAACGGGATAATTACCGTGATTATTATAGGGTGTCCCTTATTTTTCAAAGTTTTAATTTTACAATGCATAGGCTATTGTTTTATTCATTTGGACCTAAAACACCCGTAAACGCTTTTTTTACTTATTCGGAACAGTGCAACCCGCGCCGACTTGCGCTCAAACATCTCCATACAAGTTGCGGCACAGGAGAGGCGCGTTCTCGTTGCAATTGTCACTTAGTCTCAATAGGTTTTCTGGTAGTTAGCACGGATTGTTTTATATTTCGAAGATGCCAGTGGAAGTAAGAAGCAAAATAAATTGTATTTTCTTAGTTGGTGAAGTAAATCACTTAATAATAAGTGCAAAATACCCGCCTAATCGCCAAGTTCTCGCAGTTATATTTTTCAACTTACTTGAAGTTATGTTGACTGTTACTGAAAGCGCAAATCTTGTCATTCGGGACTGCAATATATTCTGGGAAGGCTAAAATATATACCTACCAGAGCTGTTCCTAATTGTGTTAATAAGTTAGTGGATAATTATGTTTATAACCGGGACTTAATCGCGCACAAATAAACATAATCCCGGTTATAAACATAATTATGTGTTCAAATCGCGAAAGTTTAAAAGTTAGTGGATATTTAGCAGGTCTGGCGAGAACTGCAAAATAATAGCAAGAAGATTCAGTATTTTCATAGGCGCCGCGAGGAGAACTTGAATTAGATAATTTATTCGAAATCGCACACTCTGACGCTCATGAACAAAGAAGAAGTCGAAGAAGATAAAATGTTCTTGCAAAATCAAAGAGAGCCTGGGCGTCCGGGATGCTTAACGGACGTTGACAAAAATTTAGGTAAATTTTAACAAAGGGCCAGGCTGAGAAAACATGCAAAAAATAAAAAGAGACTAAAGCAAATGCCATCGAGACCTCATTGGAATCTGCTACTTTACAGAGTTTTGATACACATGAAGGCATAGGTCCCACTAGGTGGACCGACGACATTGTAAAAGTCGCGGGCAACCGGTGGATGCAAATGGCAGGTTGTCGTACAGTGTGGCGGTCTAAGGGGGAGGCCTTCGTTCAGCAGTGGACGTCTCCGGGCTGATGATGATGAAGGCATAGAAGAACAATCTACAAGCTATAAAAAAACCTGGAAGAACCTCTGCTATCCATATATCTCAATCTGTAAGTTTTTTAGCTACGTCAACAAGAAGAGGAAGAAAATATTTTTTCATATCTAAATAAGTTGCAACTGTAGTCAGATGTCAACTAAGCATCGGAGATAGAATAGTCTATAGTAGAAGAGTTTGGTCTTAGTTCGAACGATTACCCGATCAACAAATCTTCTATTCAACGTTTTCGAACAAAAATGAGAAAAGATAGAGCGAATCCTTTATATCAAATTATGAATCGCGTACGAAGTAGTTAATGTTCATTGGGATGGAATTTTTTTCGTGGTCAGGACGTAAGAAGTTTTAAAAAAGAACGCCTGCCAATCATATGATGTGAAAGAACAACTAATTTCTTGCTGTGCTGAAGTTAGACAGCTCTTCCGGCAAAGATCAAGCGAAATCAGTATCAAATGCGCTTCATGATTAGAACCTGAATGATATTGGTACAAAATAATGATGTGCTGTGATATGACAGCATTTAATATAGGTTATATGTGATACGACGCTTGAACGGAGCTTGTGTGCTTTTAGTGCAAAAACTAGAAAGAGAGTTGTTACTCATTGAAACTTTATAGTAGTTTCCTTCAAGAAATCGTATCTTCATGGAAAGACAACGCGGCGTTTGGAAGCTAAAACAAAGGTTAAAAGCGGTTAATGAAACAGATGAAAGAGATGTTAAGCTTATGACAGATTTTTATGGCTTGGTTACCGCAGATAAAAAACAGAAGCAGTTCTTATTACGTTGTGTGCAAATTTTATAAGAACATATAAAATTTTACCCAGTCTGTAAAAAAGAGACATTGAAGAGGAAATATCCAAATAAATATATGTACAAATTATATATTTTTTGATAATTACAAGAAAAGCATTATATGCATCTATGTTTTCACAAATATTGATCTAACAAAATGATTTTAAGTGATCATCTACAACTACATATAAAAGACACTATAAGCAGCAATTTTCTTAAACTTTAAGGCCTCGTCGGCACGGGTTAAAATTAACGTAGGAAGTTGAAATTCTGTATTTGGGTAACTAGTAGGCTAATAAACACAACACCGGGGTATGCGTTTCAATAACATGAAAAAAAAAATTTTCGCCCATATAAGGGAAAGACGCCCTAGTGATTATGTTGTGAAATGAGCTCCCGATATTTCGGCGCAGTTGCATGCACCATGTTCACGAGTAGACTGAAGAATGCGGGTGGTTGTCAAAAGAGTTTGAAAAAACTACTACGAACTACCTTCTTTCTAAGTCTTTTACTACGATCATCACTGGAACTCGAACTCGAACCCAAGTCTCGACAAAACACACTCACAATATCACTGCATATGTTGTTTGAACACATTTAGGACGTGACTTAGTATTTTTAAGGCAACCTAACACTGGATTCCACGAACTAGAGAGTTGAAAGCCATCACCTCGATTAAAATTCCGGCATTTCGAGATCTCAATGGCTCGAAATATCGGGAGCTCATTTCACAACATAATCACGGTAATTGTTATTAACGGGATAATTCCCGTTAATAACAATAGAACTTTATTATTTCTTTATCTTAAAAAAATAGTACTAGATTCAATATTTAGATATTCTATGTTTATAAAATTACGAATTACTACGCAAAATCCCTAAACCATAAATATAAGGTACTTTAAATAGGTCCACAAAAGCTCAAAGGCATTTCAGAAAACCATTGATGATAGGTAAGTACGTACTTACGAGCTTATTTTTGTGACCCAATTTACTTGCTGAGCTCAAGAACGGCTCATGTACCGCAGAATACTTATAAAGGATAAGAGTTTTACGAGTATTGTCCAAGCAATAAAGTTACGTAACTTTGCCGTCATAAAGTTAAAAGTCTGTGCGACTTTGGTAAGTAAAATATGAGTTTGGTAATTAGGTGAGCCGTATGGGTATACAAACAATGGGTATAAGCTTATGTGGGTAAAAGTGCAATGCACAGCATGATTGGCAACAATAAGCTGCGTAGGTCAGACCGCGAATGTGTCGGTGACGTCACCAAGCTACTTATCCTTGCGTAGTTTGGCCGTGGGCGTTATACTATGTAGGTACACATTACAGTAGCCGTGGGCTGCCTCGAATATTCGTGCATTCAATGTGCTTCAGTGGAAACGTAGACCCACGTGATCTGTATCACAGATCCACGCAGCTAGCGTGGGCGTGCATAGCGTGCACCGCGTGCGCCGCAGTGAAACAGGGCCTTTACGGACAGAGATTGCGTCTTCGGTTGCAATAATAATAGCTATTAAAAAAATGATGTTCGCATCTAGTGGTCAGGTTCTTAGATATGTCCAACCAGGCTGTCAAAAATTCCTTTTGCTACAGCTTGGAGCATTTAGCTCCTCTCTCTCCACTACAGCGAGTCTAGGACGACTTTCTGAAAGGCAATTTAAAAAAAAAATACATCAATATCCGCCATGATGAAGCCATGACTCTGAATAGTATCACAGCCTGTGGTTCTGAAGATTTTGAATATCTACGTTTAAACAAAAGTAAATTGTATGAAAACAGGGACGGCCAAAAAAATTCAGGAAAAAAAAAGCATTAAATAAAGTTAAAGATTTTAAATGGAGATGCATTATTTTGTAAATTTTTCTATACTACTTTTTTTACTTACTACGTAAGTGATCCTAAATTTCTGGCCATTTTCCTGATCATCGTCGTCATCATCAGCCCGGAGACGTCAACTGCTGAACGAAGGCCTCCCCCTAAGACCGCCACACTGTACGACAACCTGCCATTTGCATCCACCGGTTGCCCGCGACTTTTACAATGTCATCGGCCCACCTACTGGGAGGCCTTCCTACGCTGCGTCTTCCGGTTCGCGGTCGCCACTCAAGAACCTTACTTCCCCATCGCAATTTTCTGACATTTATCTACATATTACAGTGGTGAATGCCAGCAAATGCCTTATAGTAAACTTGGAAGGCTTCTGCTGCCGAAAAAAGAAGACTCAGAACGAAATCAAATGCGATCTAGGAGAGAAAATAACATCACTCAATAATACAGGTAGTACGAGTAAGTAACCTATAGATATCCGTAGCGTGGTTAGACTAGTAGTACTGTTATTTATTTGGTTAAGCTAAGTGTAAATATTACTTGCTACGCGTGCATAAGCCGATCTGTGCCGCGTTACGCCACAGAATAAATATTAGTTACTTCCTTGGACCCGCCGATTTTTACGCGCTATGATGCTTTCAAGTAGTAAGTATTGTGAAGGCGGTACATGCTGTTTCTACTGCTTTCAGCACGAACGATGGTTTTTTTTTCGTATACTCGGAGAGCTCGCAGAGAGGAAGAATCACGGTGAAATCATCCGAGCTATCTTAAAGGCCTTTGGGGCAAATTCCCACAAATTTGATGGTTCGGTCAAGTTTCTAATTTGCTTTGGCAATAACCATTCTAAGCGTAGCTGGTAATTTTATTAACTATAGTGCCAAGCGCTGCAGTGACAATATGTTACGTTACAGCCAGCCCACTCGTTGTTTAGATAACTTCCATATGAATGGTTTTAAGGCGATGATAACTAGAGTCGGATTCATAATTCGATGGAATAAACGTTAAATAACAGTATTTTTTTTATTCAGTCGAGTGACGAGACTGGCGAGGATGTTTCCCTGGTGGTAAGCATCACGCCTGCCTATAACAGAAGCAGTGTCAGAATTTGGAACATGCGAATACAATCCTGCGCCGCACTGAACTGCGCTCGTCAACCTGAGATATTAGATGTTAAATCTCTTCATACCCAGTAATTTCTCTGGTAACATTGCCCTTCAAACCGAAAAAGTAATGCATGCACACTAATGCTTTGCGGTTGAATAACTGGCAAAAGTGTGGTACTTTCCCAGGCAGTCCTATTACTACAAAGTGAAGATTGAAATGTCACTTTAAAAAAAATGCTGCTAGTTAAAAAACCGCGTGATGTAGTGATGGATATGATGGATACCTAGTTCAGTTTTTTATCGTTTAAGAGTTATCGAATAGTTATTAAGTGCCGTTAAACATTTAAAGTGTTGCCAGAGGAAATGCAGATAGAAAGGTAAAGATTTAAATCGTACATAAGTCTTGAACTACCTTTTACATACTACTATATACTACTATAGACTAATATGAAAATATCGAAGTAGTTCACTGGTGTGAACTTATTAAGTTTGTTCTAAACTGCACTATCTAAATTTTGCCAAAAAGTAGCAATACTCGAAATGTCAGTTTAATCCACAGGTTTAATCTGCCTAATTATGAATTCGACTGAACTGACTGAACCCCTAGGTAACTACTTCAAAGTAGGTAGTGTTCTGTTATGGTAAATTCTATAATACGCTCTCTATTCTTCTTCTCTATTCTTTAATTTGTTTACTGTATCAGCTTTTAACATCCTACAACTGAGAAACTATAGGCCTACCCTCGAAGGCCAGTTGGGCGATACTTCACCACGCTGACCCGGTAAGAGTTGGATTCACATCCATCATTAAACTTCTTCAGTTTTCTCATAATGTTCTCCTTCACCGAAGGTTTCTATTTAAATCCATAGATTAATTTTAATTAAATTATTGGTATCAGATTCGGAGGCTCTTCTCCCACCACGACGCCGCTACCCCAAATTCTCAACATATTTTTTTCTTACTTATTAGTTAGTATACATGCAAAATAGTGTTTTGGTTGGTTTTATTACGCTGATTTTAGTAGAGACTAGCGAATCTGGCAGACGTCGTCCTGCCCTTAACCCCACGTAATAATATGATACTTAATACTTTCACACATACCTACGGCAAAGATAATAATCTAGTATATACCTAATAACCTTCCCCTTAACAGAAAACAGTATTGTTAAACTGTTTACACGATCCAGTATTGCGCATCCGAGCGCGAAGATTAAACTAGGCACTAAATAAATTAACTACGATCCCAGCCGAGCGATCATGTCGCTAACTGGCCGTTAACCGTTCGTTAACAGCAACCTACGATTCATGTTGTGGAACGTTTGTTCGGTATTAGAAACTTATTTACTTACTTGTTTTTATCTTGTGGTGAACAATGTTCCGTTCGAAGCTGAGTCTTTGACCTAATACCGTCTACCTGTACCTATCTAAGCATTAAGTCCCGGATTCGCAAGCATGCAAATTGCAAATATACATGCATATGCCACTTATATATATGAGTCACCTAATTGTGCAGAATGTGATATTATAAAGGATGTATATCACATGTTGATGGAATGTGTCCGGAACGAAGCTCAGAGACGAGACTTGTTCAATAACAATAATGTATATAATGTAGGTCTATGTACGAGGGGCGTTCATTATAAAGTGAGAATGAGGTACAAATTCTTTGGAACCAAAAAAAGTTAATACTGGCTGGTAAAGCTGGAAATATTGATAAGATTTTAAAAAAGTAAATAATTTGAATATCTTTTGTTTTTAAAAACTGGAAGTCTTTTATTTGCAGTCTGTCGTAGCGTGTTGACGAAAATGGAAAAAAAAAATTGCGCGCGGTTATTAAGTATCTGTGCTTGAAAAATTTCACTACGGAACGAACTAATCAAGACTTGCAGGATACTTTAGGAGCAAATTCACCACCTTATTCTACAGTTGCTCGTTGGTGTGCCGAATTTAAACGTGGTAGAACATCCACCAAAGATGACCCTCGCCCGGGCCGCCCCATAACGGTAGTGACCGAAGAAATGGTAAAAAAAGTCGAGAACATTGTTTTAGCAGATCGTCGTGTCACGGTACGTTTTATAGCCGATAAAACAAAGATTTCGACTGGTAGTGTGCATAGCATTTTACACGAACGCTTGGGGATGAAAAAAGTATCCGCGCGCTGAGTCCCGAGAATGCGTACTGATGCACAAAAATAAACCAGGCTGAACATTTCTCGAGCTTTATTGGAAATTTTACAACAAGATCCTGATCGTTTTTTGTCTCGATTCATAACAATGGATGAAACATGGCTTCACCATTACGATCCTGAAACAAAATTACAATCTATGACTTGGAAAATACCATCATCTCCAACTCCTAAGAAATTTAAGGCGAGTCGTTCCGCCGGAAAGATGATGGGCTCTCTTTTCTGGGATAGTAAAGGGGTGGTCATGATAGAATATCTCGACCAAGGAGCTACTGTAATGGGTTCTTTGTATGCTAAACAAAGAAAAAAATTGCGTAACGAAATACGCGAGAAACGGCGAGGCAAACTAGCAAAAATTGTTTTGTTCCATCAAGCAATTCGTGATGCTGGCTTCGAAATACTTGAGCATTCTCCATATTCACCCGACCTTGCCTCTAGTGTTTTCTATCTATTTCCGAGGTTGAAGGAGTCTCTGAGAGGACAGAGGTTCGAAAATTATGAAGCAGTAGTCGCTGCAGTACAGGTGTGTTTAGGTGCTCAGGATGAAGAGTTTTTTAAGATAGGAATTTTAAGCTTAGAAAAAAGATATTCCAAGTGTATTACGCTAAAAGGCGACTATATCGAAAAATAAAATAACATTTAATAAAAGTTACCGGCAACATACTCATTCTCACTTTTTATTGAACGCCCTACGTAACAGTACCTTACCTATTTTAGCTTCTCCAGTTTCTGAGGAAGCCAAAATGCTGCTAAAATTGTATAAGCGTATTATGTAAGGCAGTTATAATTATGTATCTTTTGTCCTACGGGGGTGGTGTAGTCACTGTGTGACAAAATCCATTTTAAATACACAAAGATTTTAAAAAAATAGTTGAGTTACGTGACGAGCGAGACGTTAGCCTGGTAATAAGCATCACTGCTGCCCTTAGCAGTAGGCACTGCACTGCGCTCGACAGCCTGAGCTGAGATATTATATGTTAATTTTATCTTTATGCCCATAACTTTGCCTTTCAAACCGATACACCGTAATGTTTGCTCACTACTCTTTGGCGGTTGAATTACTATCAAAGGTATATGGTACTTACTTCCCCAGGCGGACTTCGCAATAAGTAGAGTAGGTACCACTATAAAACTAACTTACATTATATTTTAATTACAGAAACTCAGAACTGCAGTAGAAACTCTGAATTGTTGAAGAGCTCAAAACATGGGAATCTGAGGCGAAAATTATTGGTGAGTTTTTACATTAAATTCTTACGAAACTCTAGAAATATATTTGTAAATTAATAACAATGGCCACTTCACAATTCTAGCACTGCTACTGTAAGTTATGGGTAGCACCGCAGCCACCACCTTAACGACTTTAAGACTTCATAAGTAGAAATCTTGCCTGTGGCCCAGATTTAAAAAAAGCGAGTATGAATACACCAATTACCTACTAATATCATCATCAGCCATAAAACGCCCACTGCTGGACGAAGGAATGACCCCTTAATAGAAGGGTGTTGCCATAATCCCCACCCTTGGCAGGCGGCTTGGGGATCACAGAATGCTCACCACCGTTAACCAAGAGGACGCTGCTGCCCGTCCTCCGGTGGTTCTGGTTGCAGTTTAAGGACATACCCAGGTCGACTAGTATATCATATTATCTGAGATACCAACCCAGGTTTTCTCACGGTGTCTTCCTTCACCGAAAAACCATCGACATGAATTTTTAAATACTGAATAACTGTGCCCGAATCGAACAGACGAATAGGTCCACATCCTGAATGAGGCGCATCCTATTTTTTTATTTCAAAATAGGTTTGCGTTTGACTATACCCTCCCTGGTGGTAAGCAACGATGCAGTCTAGCAGGTAGTCTGGCAGGATGGAGCATGCTTACCTAGAAGGAACTTATGTACTCTAGATTTGATTTGTCTTGTCCTCCCAATAATAGACTATTATCAAGATACTGTTTCATTGTTAGGGTGTGTTATGTCTGCCGTGCGCGTGTCGCTGCGTGCCGCTGGCGGCGCTAGCGTATTACGGCGGCGGCGCGGTCGCATTCGGCGTGCTGCGCGACCTACCCGCAATCGACATTGTTATGTTCCCGCTAGAGTTCACTACGACGGGTGGACTCGAATGTGTAAGAACCTTACCTTAACCTTACCTTTGAAGATATACCTGCCGCTTTATCAATTCAAACTAGCGGTTCCCCGCGGTATCACTCGCAATTCCATGGAAAAAAGTAGCGATGTGTTATTCTCATGAATATTGATCGAAATCAATGACGCGAGTGTATGTACTTCGCGTGCCAAATATTATAGCGTCTTAATAGTAGCTACTTTATTTATTCTGCGCTCTGTTATGGGTACCTGACTCAATAGTATTAAAAAAGCCTAATTGTGCCGTATTGTGCTTTAAAACTCCTTAAGAAAGGTTAGCCGAGATAAGGGAAACGTTTCTTGACCGGACAAATGAACCGGACCATAGCAAAGCGGTTTCTTTTCATCGGTACTTACGTATAGGAGAAAGGGGCACGCTTGTTTTCCATATACATTGAGGAACAGATATTATCTATTTCGATCAATATCTATGGTTGTCCCAATCAGTTCAACCATTTTCGCGTGATTTAGTTTGTTACTCAACATCCAAAAACATCGAAACATACTAACTTTAATATTTATACATTTATTAATACCTATTAGTAGAATGTAGAGTAGCCTCGGATTAGTTCATCTGTGTTTTGTCTTTTTATATCTTTCTGTAACTTGGTGGATACATTTTGCTCTTTAGGTACATCTAAGTATTACGGAGATTATTAAGTAGGCACGTAACTCTAACCCTGGAACTAGATATTGAAAATATATTCTTACCATATCCCATAATTCAGATTTACTTCTCGTCAACAATTTAACGTAGGTAGCTAGGTATCTGCGTAGGAGAAATGCGATTTTCAAAGAAAGCAATTTTTTTCGCAATTTCAGAATCAAAAAATCAAATAAATATCAGAATTTTCGCAATTGTTTGACTGCATAATAAAAGCTCAAATACGAGTACCTACCTATATACAATAGGGTAGATGACTGATGTTTATAGCGTTGAAACCAATAGCTTTGATGAAGAATTTAAGTAAATATAATATGTTTATTGAAAAAATAATCAAAATCGAGACAACTCTGTCCCTTTCCCACAAAACAAAAAATGACGTCACGCCTTGTCAGAATAGAATTGATATGGCGTACAGAGAAGTGACGTCACGATTTGCTGTTTCGCCTCTCTGTCTAGCATGATATTAAAATGCTTATAAGTTGCTTATTTTTGATCAGATTTTCATTTTGTTTTCATTAATCAGCTATATTTACGGGCCACATTTTAATAGAACAATAAAAAAACCGTCATCTAGCCTATTACCTTCTTTCGGCTTATTTCTAGCTTTCCGCGGCTAGCTGTATAGCGAGCCTCGTTTCCAGGTGGTGGGGTACGTGCGGATCCTGTACGGCATATACGTAGAGGGCGCCATGGTGCTCCTGTCCTGTGCGCTAGCCACACTGAAGCGAAACAGCACCACCAGAATCAGCTCCGTCGCAGAATCCTACAGACTGTTCCAAGTAGAACGCCCTTAAAACCTTACGATAATATTACACCGCACAGTGTGGCGCATGATCGATGCGGCCATAGGCAACTGTCAATCTCATAATATATTTTTCTATAGTTTAATGGTTTTACTCTTATTAGTCTCGGATTACCAGAGAGAATCTGCATATACTGGTTTGTACAGTAATCCTTTGCTTTGCTAATTAAAGCTCTGTCCAACATAAAATCTAAACAACTAACTTACAAAGGCAGTCAACAGCTGCATAGGTTCTTAAAATAAGGCACAGTACCCTGTATTTTTCCTTGGAGTAGATTATCGACAACGCTCCGTCAAGAGCAGATAGATATAAGCGACGATTAAAAAGAAAACTTGATTTTGCCATATCCGGACCGCCGCTGGCGCCATCTGCGAAAATGTTTGCCTGTGGAACCTCATTGGATTCGATTCGAACACTACTCTCACCATCTCCTTCTTTTGTGATAAGAATAACGGTGTAGTTTCCGAGTGGAAACCTTTCCGACTGGCTTAGAATACGGTGGCTGGTATAGTCATGGAACCCTGTTTAAAACCGTGAGTTCTAGACCCTCCAACTCTCCTACGAACCCTTTTTTATACAATGGAGTGGCGATACGAGCAAGGCGTTCAACTGGTGGTAGCATCACGCCTGCCCATGATAGTAGCAGTGCCAGAATTGTGAAAATGCAAACAAAATCCTGCGCCATACTTCACTGCGCTCGTCACTCGGGATATTAGATGTCAAATTTTTTCATGCTCAGTAATTTAACTGGTAACATTGCCCTTCAAACAGTAATGCTTGCACACTACTGCTTCGCGATTGAATAACTGGGGAAGGTGTACCCAGGCAACTCTGCAATAGAGACCGCTACAAAAGTAACTGGTCGGGAACCCCTATTAAAACTGAGAGCTCTACACCCTCCAAACCTCCTACGACTATTTTCTATTAATAATCACATTTCCTCGAATTAGGGAAATAGGTAAACAATGAAATCGGGGCGGTCCCAGGGTAAATGCTGAAAGAGGAACCCTAACTACAGAGCACTCATCATCATCAGCCCGGCGACGTCCACTGCTGAACGAAGGCCTCCCCTTAGACCGCCACACTGTACTACAACCTGCCATTTGCATCCACCGGTTGCCCACGACTTTTGCAATGTCGGTCCACCTACGCCTTCCGGTTCGTGGTCGCCACTGAAGAACCTTTCTTCCTCCCCATCGATTATCAGTTCTTCGAGCGATGTGGTCTGCCCTGCGCCACTTCAACTTGCAAACCTTGCGAGCTATGTCGGTGACTTTGATTCTTTGGCGAATATCCTCGTTCCGGATTTTATCGCGCAACGTTCCGAGCATAGCTCTCTCCATTGCCCGTTGTGTGACTGAGTTTCTCCAAAGTTTTTCCAGCAGTTAAAGACCACGTTTCAGTCTACGTCAGTCATGTCTAACTACAGATGTATACTATATTTATGTCTATGTGTAACTACTGAGCACTGATTCAGTGTAATACCAGATAACGTTTACACCCATAGAAAACGCGTCTAATAGTACCTAATCCGTACCGGATAATACCGGTAATAAGTAGTACCGGATTCGTACTTCTCATTAGTACTAATCGGTTAATATTAATATGACGTCTTGTCGCTTAGTAAATAGGATCGATTTCTGTTCACTTACAGTGTCACTTACTAATACTAAGCACTAATTCGTATGGAGCATTCGCTACAAAGCCTCGTGTAATCCAGTCATTACCAAATCAATGTAATATTCAGTGCAAGCTAATTTGTACTTTATTGGTATTAGACAATATCGATTTTACTGTAGCGCTTGGCTCGTTGACGTCACGCGGCTCCTAACGGCTGCGCACGCGCCTCTGTACTACAATGCAATATCGACAGTACAAATACAGTACAAATTAGCTTGCACTGAATATGGCATGATTGTGGTTATAGCCGCCTGCCAAGCGTGGGGATTATGGCAACCCCTCCCTATTAAAGGAGAGGCCTTCGTCCAGCAGTGGACGTCTTCCGGCTATTGATTTGTGTAGTTATAATTAACTACAACAAAATATAGACTACTTAGCCTACTACATAAAAAAACTAAAGGATTTTATCTAGACCGATGGAAGTCTAGAGACAATCCCAAGGCTCGGTTTTAGGTAATTTGGTACCTTTTGGTATTTTTTGATATTTGGTATTTTTTGGTTTTTGGTATTTTTTGGTTTTTGGTATTTGGTTTTGTTACTATGTTTAGACTTTAGACGCTTATTCTATGGGAGTAAATCTTCTGTTCATAGCTCTATTATGTTATCCGTGTAACTAGTAAAATAAAAGAAGTTAATAAATAAATTGGTTTTATTTACCTACCATTTCCTACACACTAGTCAACGGCTATTTACAGCTTTGATTATTTCAATCTTTCAGCTCAACTTGAAACAATAAAATTTTATTTGAGACAAATTATTTGGAACCTTCACAAACCAAAAAGAAATGTTTTATTTACTACACAATAGTATCACAGAATAGTAACTAAACATCAGCATAAATGGTCCAAAGATACCCCTAAATGGTAAACTAAATTAATAATACGGAACAGAGTGCCACAGTTTATGTGAATTCAAAAATACATAATAAATTGGAATAATTCTTCTACAATATATATATAGAAACGTTAGTAATCATAGACTTAAAATATGAGGTCTAACAAGGCTATTTCAAATAAACAAACGTCTCTTTAAATCTGACTTACTAATAAAGATAAATGGATAATTAAACCAAATGATTATTCTAAAAATGTAATTTTTTTTGTATAATCAAGTAACGAGATGAGCTAGACGTTCGCCTGGTGGTAAGCGTCACGCCTGCCACTAACAGTAGCAGTGCCAGAGTGAACTTGCGAACACAATGCTGCGCCGCGCTGCACTGCGCTCGTCACCCTGAGATATTAGATGTTAAATCTCTTCATACCCAGTAATTTCGCTGGTATATATTGTTTAGAAACTCAATTTCTGTGATTATTTTAACTACCCAAAGATTTTATTTTAAACGATCTCAATTTGTAGTGCGTTCTTTGTAACAATTACATGAAAGAACCTTGACATTAACGTTTTATCATTTCAAAGTTGCTAGTAGCGACTCTCTGAAGAAATTGCAATAAAAAGCCTTTTTTATGCTATCTAGTGACGAGACTAGCGAGGACGTTCGCCTGTTGGTAAGCGTCACGCCTGCCCATAACAGTAGCAGTGCCAGGATTGTGAACTTGCGAATACAATCCTGCGCCGCAGTCCAGTGTGCTCGGCACCCTGAGATATTAGATGTCAAATCTGTTCATACCCAGTAATCAAGTTTACACTCAATAATTTCAACATTGCTAAAAACCTCCGAGTTTGGGCACACTTTTGAAATTTGCCTTACTTTTTTAAATTAACATATGATACTAGCCGCATAAATAATCAGAGGTACTCGTATATCAGTTCATTAGATCTCATATTTAAGTCCGTTGTCATTATGCCTTGCTTCTATTAGATTCTTTGACGACGTCCTCTTCAGTCGGTTCCGTAGATGTGCCTTCTATGGACTTCTTGTCTTTGATGGCTTCGCGCACCGCGTCCACTTTGTCGTGTGGCTCAGCGACGGACACTTTCTTACCTGTGGATATTCCAATCACTATTACACGAACGCCTGAAGATGAGAGATGAAGATGTGACTTTCAGTAACTCGCAACACCGCCAAAAGGTATACGTATATCACATATGCAGGAAGTGTATATGTCGCAGGGAGATGATAAAATCGTAGTAATCTCTAATGCCCGAGATACATGAGGCTAGTTTTTCAAGCCAGGATAGCAAGATAGCGATAGTAAGCTAGCAAGCTAGCAGCTTTGGCTTCGTGTAAATGAAGCTAATTCTTATTTATTTATTATCAAATGCTCTCTGTGCTTACAGCGTACACCAAAGCGCACAGCGAGCCATAACAGTAATGCAAGTGACATGCATGCTACAATTATTTTATACTTCATTTAGTTAAACTTAGAAGCGATCACCGAATCCACAAATAATTTAACTTTAACAGTAAATTTGTCTAAATCCTAATGTTGTTAATTAGACCTGGGTATGTCCTAAAACTGCATCCAGAATCACCGGAGGACGGGCAGCAGCGTCCTCTCAGTTACGGTGGTAACCATTCTGCGATCCCCAAGCCGCCTGCCAAGCGTGGGGATTATGGCAACACCTCCCTCTAAGGGAGAGGCCTTCGTCCAGCAGTGGACGTCTTCAGGCTGTTGATGTGTGATGTGATGTCTAAATCTGGCTGATGAGCAAGCTGAGCGTTGAGCAAATAAATGGCCTCCTGCGTCGTGGGAGCGTACCGCGCCGTGGCGGTGCGCACGAGCGGCGCGTTCTGTTTACACGAAGCCAAAGCTGCTAGCTTACTATCACTATATTGCTATCCTGGCTTGAAAAACTAGCCTCGTGTATCCCGGGCATAAGATATTAGAGCAAATGCCGAGAGATTTTAAAAATAAAATTGCAATTATATTGTATCATTTCTCCAAACAAATCTAGTGATTTGACCCAATCCCTTAAGTAATATTAGATCAAATTTTATTTCTCATATTGACATTAAAAAAAACCTGAATCTATCTAAAGCAAAATAAAGGAACAAAGTAATGTAACACAGATTATTTGATCAAAACACTAGATTTGTTTGGAGATTTAATAAAGTCTAGTAGCAATTTTAACTAGTTTGGTTTCCTGCACTACAAGCTTTCGCTTAGTGCAGGGGCCGCTGCTACTTTGAATTGTACCTAGACTCTTCATTAAATTTAAATTCTAATGTCCTAAATGTTGTACATGTTCATTATAGTAAATAAATAAATAAAATATTATGATATTATAAAATATTATGACATCTCCCGGATTTCATCAAATCTCTGATTTTATCATATCCCTGCGATATACAACGTGTAACAGAAAGGTTCAACAATACTGAAGGGTATGTATGTACTCATCATTATGAACAACTTTTACTATGGGGCAAACCTTGAAAACGCGAAAAAACGGCTGTTCCATACGAAAATTTCATTGACCTTGGACAAAATGTACGGAACAGCTGTTTTTTTTTAATTTCAGGTTTGGCCCCATAGTAAAAGTTGTTCATAATGATGAGTACATACATACCCTTCAGTATTGTCGAACCTTTTTGTTACATGTTGTATAGACCACGCAGCACAAAAGCTATTGAAACATACGGCCGTAGTACGTAAACAAAATAAATATGAATTACAACAAGGTGAAAACAAAGTGTAAGCTTAGCAGTCTTGAAACGGTATGTTTTTTTCTCATCTGCCAATACCGGAGACAATCACGTCAGTGGGTAAATTCGTCCAATCATCGTCCTCAGACTGTAGTACGTTACGCTTGCTAATGTTTTGTAGTATTTGCGACACTATCGCAGATATCCCTATTAATTTATATTTATTTTTGCCAAGCTTTACATAGGTATATTAGCTACAATTTTTCACACAACTTTCAATTGTTTTCGTGCTTACAGCTTACTACGTATTTATCGATAGTTTGTGTTCTGGGGGTCATATTGGTGGGTATACGTAAGCCCCCCCACACTTTATAACATACTAGCTGCGCTCCGTTGTTTCAGCGTGAAGGAGTAACAAACATACACACGCACACACTGACAAACTTTCGCATTTATAATATTAATAGGATAGGATACCTTTGGAGGTGGACACATCTGAAACATCACCCCTCTGAGAAACACTGGTGCGCTCTGCAGCTTTGTGGGAGGTTATCAGGTCAACTTATGGCATTTTTTATGGTATAATGGCCTTGCGTTCGACTTCTACCACGCCAGCAGGGCTGGGATGCGCACCGCGCGAATATTTTCTCGATTCTTAAAAACAGGACAAGGCTACGACTCTGTATAAGTCTGTCTCGTTTTCGCACGACATAAAGACACGACAAAATTATCTCGCGGTGCGCATGCTAGCCCTGCTGGTGTTGGACGTAGATGCGGTCTACGAGCACGGTAGAGGATGCACCAAAAACGTCCTACCGCAATAACTAATAGACATAGTGTGCTTCAACAGGTAAGACTCGTTTTCTATGTGAGTGAATCTTCTGTAAATAGTACTATTATATTCTATTGACTGTGTGTACTACTAGTTGTACTACTGAGTGAGTTATTTGACTGTAAATATGCATCAAACAAAATAACTAACTAAACCAACTTTACAATTAAAAAGAAAAAAACTTACGAAAAAAATTACTTCTTTGTCATTAAACAGTCTCACCTAAGGAAGCGAAAAATAGCTTTACCATTTGGTAATAATAATTAAAAAAAAAGGTTTATAGCATGATGGGGTCAAAGGATACAAAATGAAACAACAATATCAATTCAATTTGAATATATTCATCTAAATATTTACAATATCTTTATATCTAACATGACCATCATACTATATACCTATTTAACCGTTCATATAAACTTTCATAAATGCTCAACCACTTAATAAATAAGTTATATGTATAGCAAGAAATATGATTCACATCAAAAGCATCGTGCTTATACTATGCTACTCAATATGTCAATTTAAGTTTTAGCAAACGCGCTATAAATTAAAAACAAGGTTTATACATTTTGCAAATCGCCTTAGGGGTGAAAGCTCTCGCACATTTCAATATACCGGGTGTTAGTTTGAACACCGTTATCCTTCTAGGATATCATTGTACTCATCATTATGAACAACTTTTACTATGGGTCCATAGTAAAAGTTGTTCATACTAACACTGAAATCACGAAAAAAAACAGCTGTTCCATACAAAAAGGTTCATCGATCTTGGACAAAATGTATTGAACAGCTGTTTTTATTTTTTCGTGTTTTCAGTAAAAGTAAAAGTTGTTCATAATGATAAGTACAATGATATCCTAGAAGGATAACGGTGTTCAAACTAACAGCCTGTATATATAAAGAATTAAAATCTCTGAATATAGTTATAAATTTCAATCGAGTCGAGTTACTGATAATAACATGACAAAGGTCTAGTTGAAATTTAATTTTGATATCTGTATCTAACAAACATTGTTTAGATAAAACAATAATTTAACTTTCTAAACTTTAAAATTTTGTTAAAAATAATGAAATTTTAGGTTTTGCCCAGTTTCGTGTATAATAACTTGGATTGTATCAAAATTACAATTGTGCTGCACCTAAGTAATTGTTAATTCTCAGAAACTTTACCAGTTGATATTTTTCATAATTAAAAGGATTTAATAAATATGGGAATGAGCGAGCGAGATAACGACGTGCTATTTTCTGGGCCTTAACCCTTACGGTTTGATAATGGCACTGAATATGTTGCCTTATTTGGGGATCAATAACAAAAATAATAAACCACAAAAAAAAAGTTATATCATCATAAATAATTTGCGTCTCTTTTAAATTCAATATGTGTGAAAAGGGTGACAGAAATTTTCCGTCTTATGCATAAAACACTAAAACCTAATTTCAAATTTCTTTCTAATTTCGTCTAAATGTCTAAAAACTGAAAAAAAGAAGACATAACACTTTTTAACTAACATAGTTTTGAAATACTTTTTAGTGTTTTATGCATAAGACGGTTAAAATATAGTTTAAGATAGATTCCAGAATCCGCGCTAATTGTACATTTTGTGAGTACATGAAATCAATATTTCCAATTATTTAGCAAGACTAAAGTAAAATTAAAGTAAGTACTTCACTTTAAAGTCAAGAGTTTTCACATTAAATGTGCCTGAGTATGTCCTTAAACTGCAACTAGACCCACCGGAGGACGGGCAGCAGCGTCCTCTTGGTTAACGGTGGTGACCATTCTGCGATCCCCAAGCCGCCTGCCATGCGTGGGGATTATGGCAACACACCCCTCTATTGGGAGGCCTTTGTCCAGTAGTGGACGTCTTATGGCTGACGAAGAGTGCTAAGTATACATCCTTAACATTCACTTAAGCATCGTACAACTCTGGCTTTTCTATTTTCTCCCTCTGAATCATTCTCTCATATCCTAGAGGCCGGTCAAACTCCCTCGGCTGCGGAGAATGCTCATCCACAAACTTATTGACGCCATACCTATCGTAAGGATCGTGATAAATGAGCAGCAAAGAGAATCCTACAGCGCAAAAGAACCCTACTAAAAAGTAACCGCGGTTAGTTTTATAGGAATCGGCTAAACTCTCGAGGAAAGTCCAAGATTTGGACTTTTCCCCGGCATGTTCGGAATCGCGGTTCGTGGGATGGATCTTTTCCGGTTTGTCCGTCGAATCCGACTTTTCGGGATCTCTATCGCTTTTGGTTGTGTCTGTAAAACAAATTTTGTTTGGCGGTTGTTTAGACGAACTTGGCTGCGAGATCAAAGCGGTAGGAAAGAGCGCGAAACTTCAGATTAATGGCAGGGGGGTGTCACTCTGCAGTTTAGGTATGTTCGGCCGGCGCTCCGTCCGGGTGGACAATGCAAGGCAGAAGTCAGTCGCCGCCTGCACGCTAGCCTCGTCGCACGTAACTAAGCATACGTGATAGAAAGAGAGCGGTATATCTAGGTGAATATAGCGAGCGGTATCCTGCGCTGTGCGAGTTGAATTGCTACTTTATTACCTAGTAGATAGAGTCCTTATTTATTTCAATTCCTTTGCGGAGTGAACTTTCTGTACTTAGTACTATTATTTATTCTGTGTTAATGGCTAAGAACATATACTAAGTAGTTGGGTACTAAGTAAGTTGTGTTGTAATAAAGATGATAATAATGTGAAAATGAATACCGAATACTAATCGATGTCGGAACTCAATGACATTTTATTCGCTATACTTAAACAGATTGAGTACTCCTGCACTGCATAATACCTCACTTGAATCGGCCTCAACGGAAGATCAGCGCTGATTGATAGACCATGCTGAGTTGAAGCCATTTTTGTGACATCACCCCAGGATTGTAATTAAATTATAGTTATATTACTTTGCTGATGTTACAAAATAAATTATATATTTTTTTTCTTTCTTCTTAATATAGTTCTTTTGTGTCTTTGTTGTCTTGACGAGATTTAGGCTAAGGTACTACTACTATTCCGATGTTACAAATGGGGTACACAAAGCCGGCGGTTACTAAAAGGTGTCCCGCCAATTCGGAACTCAGGGATTCGCATAGTCTGGGCATATGGGCCTTTGTCGACCATAAGCAAAAAATAAGGTTTAAGGGGCTAACTTACACTATATGGAAGTCGAGGTATAGCCAACTAAAAGATGAAATATTGAAGGTCAAGCCACACATACGCGGGAGAGCGGCGCGGCGTGGGACGCTAGGTTATTTTTTTGTAATATTACCGTCTTATACATAAAACACTAAAAAGTATTTCAAACCTATTTTTGTTAAAAAGTGTTATGTCATCTTTTTTTTTTGTTATAGGTAAATTCTTAAAATGTAAATCCTTTGGCTGTCAGTTTCACTATTAGTCTCATTGTATTATTTTTAAGAGCTGTGGATTTTGTAAATAAATAAAATAAAATAAACTCAAATCGTAATTCGACAGAAATTTGACCAAAACACTTTTTAACTTAAATAGGTTTTAAATACGTTTTATGCATATGAGGGTTATAGTTTATATGCAACATGACACACAGGACGCGGGCTATAGCCAGTTTTTTTTTTTAAACCGCTGCATTAAGTTAGTGTGCCTCGCAAGCCAAGCCTCATCCAAAACCCGTTGAACTGGTTCTCTGAAGCAGATCAGCTACGTTATCGTTGTATTTTCTTACCATCTCTATCGTACGAGACCCCGTGGATCTGTCCCGGGGTGTCCTCTTCTAATTCTGCGTACGCGTATATGAGAGCCTTCTGCTTTACCGACAGCGACCTTGGTACCTGGAATCACGATACTTCAAATTCACTCACACTGTGCTAAACGGAACGATAATAAAATTCCATATAAATATAGCCAGAAAAAATTTGAAACCGCTTCATAAGGTTGGTGTGCCTTTACACAGCGCCATCTTAAAACTAAGCAAAGCTTGTACTACCACCTGGGAACCAGATAGCTTTGATAGAATACTTATATCATCATTCTTTATCAGCTAGGAGACGTCCACTGCTGGACGAAGGCCTGCCCCTTTATAGGGAGGGGTTGCCAGAATCCCCACGCTTGACAGGCGGCTTGGGGATCGCAGAATGTTCACCACCGTTAACTGAGAGGACGCTGCTGCCCGTCCTCCGGTGGTTCTGGATGCAGTTTTAGGACATACCCAGGTCCTGATAATAATCATTCAGTTCTAATCAGTTAGCATCCTTAAGAGCATATTCTATAGAGCATATACATCAAAACAAACAACTTTTACTATGGGGCCAACATCGAAAACGCGAAAAAATTATGGAACAGCTGGTATTTTGTCGCGATTTCAATGTTGGCCCCATAGTAAAAGTTGTTTGTTTTGATGTACAGAATATGCCCTTAAAAGGTTGCTAACTGATTAGAACTAACTCTGTATACTTTTTGTAAATTACGTACTTATACTTAATACATACAACACCCATACGCAGATCAAACAGCAATGTTCGTTATGTTTGTCCCGGGTGGGAGTCAAACCCACACGCTATAGCTCTCGCGGAAGAGACTGCCAACTAAATATTTTAAGTGAAGTGTTTCCGCGCTTATTTATTTATTTATTGGGTACCAACATACCATACATCAACACATTATCAATAACACATGAAAATAAAAAGAAACTAGATGCTGACACTTGGTATTTCTATGTCCTGCCAAAGGTCTTAATTTTGCTTACTGTTTATGCAAAACATATAAATAAAAATAGTACCTTATTCCAAGATAAATAGTGATGTGGTAGGACTCTACTGCAGATTCCGCCTGGGGAAGTACCACACCTTTGCCAGTTATTCAACCGCCAAGCAGTAGTGTGCAAGCATTACTGTGTTCCGGTTTGAAGGGCAATGGTATCAGAGAAATTACTGGGTATGAAGAGATTTAACATTAGATATCTCAGGATGACGAGCGCAGTGCAGTGTATTCGCAAGTTCACAATTCTGACACTGCTACTGTAATGGGCAGGCGTGACGCTTACCACCAGGCGAACGTCATGCATGCCACATCTTAATTGTATAAAAAAAAATTGTACCTGTATTTTAATATGAATATAGTGATCTCCGTAACCGTGCTGGCTGACTCGCTTCATGCCCTTCCGCGAGAGACGGATGGTGCTGTGCGACGACGTGCACGGCATCACCTGTCAAAACAAGTACACAGCTTATTTAAAAAAAACAACCGACTTCAATTATTGCGAGCGCAGTGCAATCAGGCCCGGATCAAGAGGGGGGCAAACCGGGGCACTCGCCCCGGGCGGCAGTTTCAGGGGGCGCCAAAATCATAATAATATGGTTGGAAACTAAAAAACATATTACCCTTAAAGGAGATAATAATATGAATACTACATGTTGATCGTGAAAAAACACCCATGTTTACACATTTAATATTTTTCAAGAGATTTATTGTTTAGTATAAAAAACTGATTAAGAAATTTGGAGGGGGCGCCACTATCAAGTTTCTGTTTCGGTTCGAAAAAATCGTAGATCCGGTGCAGGATTGTGTTCGCAAGTTCACAAACCCCACACTGCTACTGTTAGTGGCAGGCGTGACGCTTACCAACAGGCGAACGTCTTGCTCGTCTCATCATTTGATTAGAATAAAAAAAATATTTAAAAATAAATGGGACCACCTCGAGAGAATATGTTTACAACGAATAAAGAATTTTCAAAATCGGTCTACAATTCGGTTCGTTTCGGTTAGAAAACGGAGAAAATACAAAAAAAAAAACATACACAGTCGAACATAGAACCTCCTCCTTTTTTGAAGTCTATTTGATAGTCTAGAAAAATATATTTAAGGTTTATCTAATCACTCGTGGTGGGAAATTCAAATTTCAGATTTCCTTTGTAGCTAGGCCGGTTATAACCAGCCTAACCACTACTGGACTTGGCGAGTTTTGATAGCAATAGGCTAGATGACTGGTTTTTTTTATTGTCCTATTAAAATGTGGCCCATAAATATAGCTGATTAATGAAAATAAAATGAAAATCTGATCAAAAATAAGCAACTTAAAAGCATTTTAATATCACGCTAAACAGAGAGGCGAAACAGCAAATCGTGACGTCACTTCTCTGTACGCCATATAAATTATATTCTGACAAGTAAGGCGTGACGTCATTTTTGTTTTGTGGGAAAGGGACAGAGTTGACTCTCACAAAAACTTTAAACGCTCATATATCAGAACATTATTAACCAATTTAAATTATTTTTTCAATAAACATACTATATTTACTTAAATTCTTCATCAAAGCTATTGGTTTCAACGATATAAACATCAGTCATCTACCCTATTGAGCCATATCCACCATGACCAGTTGCGGGTTGGTGGATTCACAAACGCCATTGAATTTCTTCTCCGGACGTATGAATCCGTTATTTTTGTGGTAGGACTCTACGGGAGTCCGCCTGGGGAAATGCGACACCTTTGTCAGTTATTCAACCACCAAGCAGTAGTGTGCAAGCGTTACTGTGTTCCGGTTTGAAGGGCAATGTTACCATGTTACCAGAGAAATTGCTGGGTATGAAGAGATTTAACATCTGATATCTCAGGGTGACGAGCGCAGTGCGGTGCAGTGCAGGATTGTATTCGCAAGCTCACAATTCTGACACTGCTACTGTTAGCGACAGGCGTGACGCTTATCACCAGGTATAGTCTTGCACGTCTCGACAGTTGATATAAAAAAAAAGTTTCGTCAGATGTGTTCGGTAAAGCCAGTGGTACTGAAATCAGTACATAACCGTACATACTGTACATATTCCAAGGAGTTCATCGGTTCGGGCCTGGGTTTGAACCTGCTACCTCACGATTTCAAGTCGAGCGGACTCCCGATTAGGCTACCACGGTCGTTGCTAAGCCAGATGACTATTGTCGATCATCGCAATGTTTGCGGCAATCGAAGATTAATCATTAAATTTACAAAGAAATTATCGAAAAATATTTAGTACATATTAAATGGGACTTAAACTAAAAACTAAAACTGGAACAGTCCCTTGGCGTAAACGGAATCTTTTGAATATTTTGTATGAAGCCACTACATGTTTCCTATGTGTTTGTGTTCGTTGTTTTGTATTTGTTTGTGATTGTTTGTTTGTGTTGCGTTGTTTATTTTGTTTGTTGATATTTTTTCGTGTATTAGTTTTATTTATTACTTACTGTATACGTATTTTTCGATTGTGTCTACACTAAGGATAATTTTAAATAGTTAAGGCATTCCTTGACAAACTTTGCACGATTACTACAGTTAATATATATATATATATATAATAATAATAGGGGTCTATTGCCGAACAACGACTGTTATGTTTTATTTTAGTGTTGTTCCTCGTGTTTTTGGCAATAAATATATTCTTATTCTTATCGCTTCTTATTCTTAATATAAGATAAAAATGCATATAAATTACCTGAATGGTGTGATCTTCGTATAAACCTTGTATTCTGACAGTACCGCCCAATAGCGCTTGAGAAATTGAAATCTGTAAGGAGAAAAATAATGTTTTTAACATCTAGACATAAAGAAAAAATCGCTTTATCAATAAGAACACAGATAACATAATAGTACTATGAATATAACATTCACTCCCATAGAAAACGCGTCTGAACATTATTGGACCATAAAATATCTTAAACTACAATCATGGTCATATTCGGTGCAATCTAATTTGTACTCTATATCGTTCATATCAGTGCCCATATTGAAATGTAGTGTCGAAGCGCGCGAAGCCGGCGGGAACCGCGTGACGTCAACGAGCCAAGCTATAGTGGAAAATTAACGCACTGTTTCATACATATGTTCTACAAATTAGCTTTCACTGAACAGAAGTATTATTATTTCTTCGTAGCTGGTTATGAAAACTTACGAAAATATTTATATGTTTTTATTTTTTCATAGCTGGTTATACATTTTTTGTTACAAATGTGGATGAAAGGAATATGAGATTGGTGTATGGGGGTGAATCTGCCCTATACTCGGATTCATAATTAAACGGACTAAGCTGACAGTTTGAAATGTCACTTTTCAAAATAATGCTGCCAGCTAAAAACTGTAGTGATTACCAGTTATATTATCAGTTCTTATCGTTCAAAAGAATTATCGAATAATTATTAAGTGCCGTTAAACATTTAAAGTGCTGCCAGTGGAATTGCAGGTAGAAAAGGGAAAACATATTGTGTTATAAAGTTATTCTGTAAACTGCTACTGGGAAATTTTACATTATCTTCATGGTTAATACCTTGAAAAGATTGATGTCGTTCATAATTCAGGAACATCGACCTTTTACAAAGACAATATGAAAATATCAAGTTTGTTAAAGTAAGTACATCGTACTAATATTATAAATGCGAAAGTTTGTAAGTTAATAAAAAGATTAACTTTCTTAACATAAGATAACAAACTTAATATTTTTATCCCAGCACTATTTCAATTTTGCCAAAAAGTAGCAACACTCGAAATGTCAGTTTAGTCTGATTATGAATTCAAAAGTTTTATAGCCTCTGCGTAGCTCACATTGCAGTCAGTGTGCACGTCCGGCCCGTCGCGGCGGAAGTACGAAGAGTTTTCCACTTTGAAGGTGACGAACACTTCGTTGCTGCCGACCGCCATGCGGACCGTCTGTCCGTCTTCCACCCCGGCTGGCACCGGCACGGTAACCTTCTTGCGTTGCACCTGCAAGTAGACAACACACACTTGCAACTCAGTTATTATACATTCAGAAACATTCGACAAGCAAAATAGTCCTGTCAAGGGGAAATTTACCGGCACCCTTAAAAAAATACAAAGAATCTCACCTACTCCGACAAAGGTGGCACAAATTTACCATTAGCCAGAATAATGTTAATTTAATTTGGTGATGTTGTGTTTGGCATTTAAGATTTCATTTAATTTCATTGGGTGTCTATAATGTACAACATGACATCTGCCGACACGATAATGTACGGCATAATAATGCACAGCATGATAATTGGTGTACATGTACATCGAATATCATGCTGTACAATCCATGTCGTACAATACAGGCCGTCCATTATCGGCTCGTGTCAATAAAGTACGGCCCTATATTGTACAGCCAATAATCCGAGTACATTTCTCAAATTGACATAAAAGAAATAACCTGAACCTAACTGCTATACAAATAAGGAATTCGTGTACTTGTACATCAAATATCAGTCTATACAAAATCGGGGTGTGCATTATTGAGCCGAGCTGATAATGTACGGCATGATATTGCACGGCACGATATTGCACAGCATGATATTCGATGTACATGTACACCAATTATCATGCTGTGCATTATTATGCCGTACATTATCTGTGTCGTACATTATTGCCTCCCATTTCATTGACCGTAAATTAACCGTTAAGCTACACTTGGTAGGTCTGGTGTGATAGGACAGAATACACTATACCAAGTTTATGTATAGTGTGTCTGGGGATAGGGGTACGACCAGTCAATAAGTTTTATCGTCATTGATTTTATCATATTCTCGTGCAAGAATTGATTTTTATTCCAATATCAAACTCATGCTCATCTATTGAATATTTTGTTAAGAAAATGTATTATAATATTTATAATTATTCACAGAAAGATCAAAGTATTGGTACTTAACTACTTACAGATTGACCCTTCCCTTCGCACTCCACACATGGGAACTTGATTAGCATACGAGTCCCATGACAGTGGCGGCAGGTAGAACGCATCACAAATGGACCTGACAACAACACAAACGGCTTAGAACATTACCAATACACATGTAGCGTAGTACCTAGTGGACCTGGGTATGTCTTAAAAATGCATCCAGAACCGTTGGAGGGCGGGCAGCAGCGTCCTCCGAGTTAATGGTGGTAAGCATTCTGCAATCTCCAAGCCGCCTGCCAAGCGTGGGGATTATGGCAACACCTCCCTATTAAGGGATGGCCTTCGTCCAGCAGTGGATGTCTCCGGCTGTTGAAGTGATGTAGCCTAGTAAACTAAAAGCTTGAGTGAACTGTGCACAAAACTTAGAACATTTTTGTACACAGTTATAAAATCACCACAGTCTTAATAAATATTAATATACGATTTTTATTAAAGCGTTGACTTCTTTAGCTGCGAAATAAAATGACTCAATAAAGTACACTACACTCATGGATTATCCTTTGATGATACAAAGCTGAGAGTTTATACATGCGGTGACTATACTAGGACTATTTTTGCATGAAGTGATTCCACACTTATGATATTTCTATGTTTTTAAAGCTTAAACAGGAAGAAAACTTATGACCTCCGGCAACGCAAACAACAAACGCTTTAGTTGGTAGCTTATAACAGGTTGGGAAATTTGGCATCTAAGGCAGAGACTTCTGTAGCTTAATTGGAAAATCAGTTGGGACGGCAACCCATAGAGACTGCTCGTATGCAGGTTCGAGTCCTGCCGGAGGTCATAATTGTTCTTCATATTTAAGCTTTAAAAATATACTAGGACTGTTTGAGTATGTAGTATTTGTATTACACAACTGCCCCATAAACAGGAGTGTAATGTTTCAGGGTTCATGTAGAATGTAGATATATAACTAATTTTATATCTGTGTTTGTGTTGTCATGTGATTATCCCTTACAGCGGCTGAAAGTGAAATCAAAAAGATCTAACCACAAATGGAGGACTCGGAAGACCAAAATACCTGCCAACACATTGACCCACCGGACAATCTTCAGAAGTCTATGTCTACTTAACCCTATACTAGACATTGTCAAAATTGCGGCAATACCGCAGAAGCCACGAAGTGTTTTTTAGTGTAGTGTAATGACCAACATAGCACACTCGTATCATAATGTACTATTACATCATTTCCAGTGACCCAGCCAACATTTATTTTTTAAAATATCACTTTTTTTGGCAAGGCAGTTTTTTTTTAGTTATGGCTTTCTTCTTCTGAGGTATGAGTCCCAAGTCATAGGTCCTCTCTATAGTATAATATCTGTGTGCTTATCTTATTCTTATTAATATGATCTGTGTGCTATCACTGAAAGTTCTGCAACCATATTATTACCAATCTAACAGTAAATAATAGCAAATAAACATTTATTCTTTCAAACAGGTTATTATTTTAGGCTGAGTGCATTGTCACGCTTTTCATCGGCATGGAAAGAAAGAGCACGGGGTACGGGCTTATTCGCAGTGCACAAACCCCACAATACTAAATGCGTTGTACAGTTTTGCGCAGGTCATCAGCGCGTAACAAGCCGCGCTTTCCTTCCACGCTGACGAAAAGCGTGACTCAGCCTTAGTTCCCACCAATCAGAAACCATTGATATTTATTACCCAAAGCATACCTCTAGAAAATGTCTCCATCCCAGTGCCATTACAGTAGGTGCACCGGATAGCCTTGGTGCCGGGCTCGCAGCGAGACCCCTGGCACTTTGTACATGTGTCCACAACATTGATGTTAACATCCTTGTTCACTCCACGAGCTGCCTCCGTAAATCTCAGGTTCACTATCACCTGAGGAATTAATATGAATATAAGCAATTGATCCAGGCACTACTTTGCAACGGCTTTCCTTCATGTTAACCCAATTCCTATATAAGTTTTTTGACACTTGCCAAGTAGTTGTATCTAGTGTATATCGATTTCAATAGAAACAAAGCTTCTACAGAGTGTATCATAATGAATGGATATCCATATACAACTGAACAGAGACATCATTGTGGTTAAAAAAAATGTGTTCTGTTAAAGTTATTCAAGTAAGGTTGAAAATCAAGGAATTTTCTCGACCTGTTTTTAGGTTAGTAGTCATAATCAGATGTCGTATCGAATGTACACTGCCATTTTTGTAAAAAACATTTAACTTTTTTCAACTCAAAATCTTTTAACTTTTTTTACCAGAGAAATTATTATTATACCCAGCTGATGAGATTTAACATCTAATATCTCAGGGTGACGAGCGCAGTGCAGTGCGGCGCAGGATTGCGTTTGCAAATTCTTAATTCTGGCATTGCTACTGTTAGTAGCAGGCGTGACGCTCACCACCAGGCGAAAGGCTTGCTCGTCTTGTCATTTGAATGTAAAAAAAAAAAAAAAAATACTATATGACTTTTATAGAATAAATTTCTTTATTTTCTGAACCAGCATGATGCCACCTATCACAGGTGCAAGGTTATAGGTGCACTTATTACACCACTCCTTGTATATGTAGGAGCAGAAATTATAGTACTATTTTTATGTATCCTACACTGAGGACAATCGTCGTCAGCCATAAAACGTCCACTGCTGGACGAAGGCCTCCCCCTTAATATAGGGTGTTGCCATAATCCCCACGCTTGGCAGGCAGGTTGTGAATCGCAGAATGGTCACCACCGTTAACTGCTGCCCGTCCGAGTACAATAATGTAAGATATTTATTTACCTTTGATTGTTTTTAATTTAATATTTACAAAAGTGAATTTTATAGAACCTCACCTCCTGTGCTCCACCAAATCCGAACTGGCTCTCAGCAAAATCACTAAAAGCATCACTCTTGAAGCCAGCATCTCCAAATATTTTCCGGAACAGCTCTTCGGGGTCTATGGTAGACTTGTACTGCCACTGGTGGGTGAATCCATCTGTGCCTGATGGGCCTCCACCCATACCCATCTGCTCCGAGGTAGTGCCGAAAGTGTCATACTGTTTACGTTTACTCTCATCTGACAGGATCTAAGTGTACAATTTATAGCATATTACCAATATGTTTATAAACGTTTGCAAGTGTAAAAGATAACAAATGTGTATTGGCCTTTTAATGTTAACAATTATTTCAAACCCGTCATCTAAGCTTGACTGTGATAACAGTCCCCAGGACATAGGCATTTCTGAATTCACAGATCAGCCCAATATTCAAGCAAATTACATTATGCTACAATAAAATGAATATGAATATATGAAATTTATCTATTACACTAAAACTAAGAATTGTTTAGGTAATTATCTACACAACAGCTTTTTTTGCAAGTTTACTTACCTCATACGCTTCAGACACTTCTTGGAACTTCTGTGAAGCTTCGGGATCAGATTTGTTTGCATCGGGGTGGTACTTTTTAGCAAGTTGGTAATATGCTTTTTTGACATCTTTGGCTGAAGCATTCTTGGACACACCGAGTACCTTGTAGTAGTCGGCTCTGGCGTTCAGACTGCTGCTTGTATGAATATATCGACGTCTGGGCCCAAGATTATCTATTGACAAAAGAAATGAGGTTATCTTTCACAACTGTCATCAAGATTTCACATTATGAAAACCTTGGAAAATATTCCCTTGTAATATTTATAAGTACACCGTATATGAAATACATAAATAACTAATTTAAATATTGTTAAAAACCGGTGATGTAATGGAAGCGTGTAGAACTTACAATTTTTAGTGACCAATGAAGCGGCGGACAGGACAGGCCCAGACAGAAATTGGTCACAGTTGGAACACTTTTTGTGCACAAAACGATAAGGTGTTTTCGATAAATTACTAGTAAAAACGGCACTAAGAGTTTTTGGGTTTAAAAATCCTAGAACACTCCGGGTAGGAGCCATTTTGGAAAAAAATGACAGATGAATGACATTTGACTTGACTTACCAGCTGCTTACCCAAAGAATAAGAATACTATTACTCGCACAGCAATCGTAGTTTTTTTTGTTGCACAGCGATCGGCAGGGATGCCGATAAAAAAACAACATAAAGCACGAAAAAAACTGAATTCAATTTAGTCGATAATGCAATGAGTTTACATCTCCTCCCTAATTATCTTTCTTCTTCTTTTTTTTATTCGTGACCATGGAAGCAAGTCCTTCAGTCGGAGTCGTAGACAGAAAAAACAATGGACGCAGTCACATTTCCATCTCTTTTACACCGCAGCGAAAGTCGCGTCATTGATGAGGAGGGTGCGAGGCAGTCACAGCAGCATCCTGCAAGTTGTTGCTGAAGACCTGCGTGCGCCTGTGCTGAGGCATTTCGTCGAGCAATGATCTGATAAACTCTTTATCTTATTCTGGCTTCGTCCTGGCGGAATGCCTCTCCACAGGGGCTTTTATTTTATTTTATATTAAATACGTTATCTGTACGTAAATACGTTGTCAAAATCTTACCTTACATACTTAGTTGTTATTCTAACAATAGTTTGGTAAGATTTTGTTATACCTTTGTTACCAACCCCTGGATCTTGGTCATCTTAATAAATACAATTTGAATTTGAAACAGCTATATGAAAAAATATGGAGAATAGGGAGTTGCGATGAGGAACTTACGGCCGTAGAACAGAATTTGCGGACGGTGTGTCAAATTGTACCACAGTCCTTATGAACAAGTTGTGCTAATGATACTAGTGATAGTGAATATCACCAATGCCACAGTCCGTAAGAAGTTGATGAGTGCAGCTTATTATCACTACGACGTGTAATTGTTAGAGCCAGAAAATAGATACCTTCACAACTAGAAAGTACCAACTTCTCTCTCTCAATCAAAGAGAACCAACAATGTACACAAAAAAAAGCTAATAGCTTGGGAGATGGCTGGCTGGCAGTAATTCTTTAAGTGTGGCAACATTATTTTCCTGGGCAACGGTAGACGGAGGATTTATAAACAAAACGAAATTATTTATTAAAATTCGCCTATTTTTATGATAAATGTGATAGTTTCTTCATTAGTTTTACACAACTTAGTGATCTGTACTTTTTTGGATGTGAACAGTTGAAGAGGAACAATGGCTAAGAAATTAAATATTGCGAGAATCGAAGTTCAAGTACATACAGTTTTCTTTATTAAAATAAGCGATTCTTATGCAATTAAGTGTAAAATGTGGCTTATGAATGTTGAGTATAGGATTAACTATAAGCTCCTACCATAATATGTATGATTTCAGAAAATAATTGATCAACAAAAAGAACAGAAGTTGAAGCAAAAGCGACAAAACTCTGGCATGGTTCAAGCCAATGATTTGAGGGTTGGGTCTGCTAAGCGACCTATATCAGGATCTCGGTCTCGAGAACTCCACGGTAAGATAATTTTCCTATTTGTCACTACAGTAATTATTAAATTATTCGATGTTTAGTGTCATGCATGAATTTCTGTATTTAACTTTTCGTTATGCCCATTTATTTTCATTTCATGGCAGGCTATGACGGTCCGATGCAATATTTAATGTCACCAGTGAATCCAGACCAAGTAATACCTCTGCAGACTAACAGGGTATCAACATATGACGGTAAGCATTGATTGCAGACTAGCGCTTTAAGTACATAACTAATAGGTATACATAATAGCATGTCTACAAATCTTATGGTTTCATTACTCATGCCGCTTATTCAGCTAATTTTCCTCTTATTATCACCATCTATGACACATTAACAAGTTACCTACCTACTTCAGAATATATTACAGTTTTCTTGTATACTGTGGTTTTATTTATGTAATAAAATAAGTACTAATACACAAAATAGTAAAAAAAATGCAGTTTTATGGTAAGTTATTTCTATTACCTACAAACTTAGGGTATTAACCCAGTGATAGGTTTATTCAAAATTCCTTTAACTGGTGAAGCTGAAAAACAATAAATATGTGTTTTTTTTTTAAATCTTCATGCATGTGAAACTGCGGTGTACAGATAGTTAGTTAATATTACAATATTTACAATAAAGTCTATAGCAACTGGTCTAACTTAGATACTGACCCACCTCTACTTCTAAGGGTTAGTGTAGGTTTATGTAAAATGTAGAAATAACTACAACCAAAGTAACAAACTAAGTTTTTATAATAATAATGTTCATTTGGGTGATGCTACCTTGTTAAAATCTTTTTAAAGAATCACACTCCTATTGTTTTTGTTGTCAGCCCGTTGTATAAAAATCTTTCCACATTACAGAGCTAGGAAACCAAATCGAAGTGCTAACAGTGGACGATGCTGACAACAGTGGTGAGGAAGACGAGGAGAGTGTACCAGTGTGTAGCGTGGACCGGGACGCGAGCGCTGATGATCTGTGCGCTGATGCGGCCGTGGCGCCGCTACAGCCGCCGTGCTTGCCAGGGGAAACTTCACCCAACCAGGTCAGATTGCATCAGTCTTTAAATTTCCACTGCTAAGCGTTGGCCTACCTTCGAAGGGAGATTGGGCGATACTCGATACTCCATGATGCTGAGCTGATGCTGATTGATAAATGTATATAAAAATAGCTACGCCCCGCGTGTTTACCCGCGATTCTTTGGAAAAAAAGTAGCATGTGGTTTATTTTATGGTATAAGCTACCTCCAAACTAAATTTCATCCAAATCCGTTTAGTTGTTTCAGCAATTTTCAGTAAATTCAAAAATGCAGCCTTGACTCGAGATGATGATGATGATGGTTGTATATTTATCTAAGAGGTGAAGATAGATTTAACAGAGAAGTACAAAATTACAAAACTGTTTGATACAGGCACATTAGCATTCATCAGACGAGATGGCAAACCTATAAATAATAAAAAATACATGGTGATATCATTAAATAAATAAATAAATAAAACTCTAATAAAGCCTGTACTATAACAAACTAGAACTGTGGGGCCTCTAACCCATTTCCAAATAGCTATATTTGTATTCTCAAACACCTCACCTATCTGTTTCAGTCAGCAGAAATAGAAGGCTCAGTCGAAGGTGCGGTAGAGAACTTCGTAGTGACTCCAGCGAAGCAAGGCACTCTATACAAGTGTCGGATAGCACGGGACCGCAAGGGCATGGACCGAGGCTTCTATCCCACTTACTTCCTACATCTGGAGAAGGACTACGGAAAGAAGGTGTTTTTACTTGCTGGTAAGTACATATAATTTGGACATGGGTATATCCTAAAACTGCATCCAGAAATACCAGACGACGGGCAGCACTGTTCTCTCAGTTAACGGTGGTGAGCAATCTATGATCCCCAAGCCGCCTGCCAAGCATGGGGATTATGGCAACCCCTCCTTGTTAAGACGATGAGTACACCCAAATTGCCTTCATTCGGGTATTTTTTTGCCAAATTTACAAAGTTGACAGCACTGAAAAAAATTTACGTTAATCTCGAATCTCGATCATATTTCTTATTTGGCTATTGATTTAGAAAAACGTAATTACGAAAAAAATACTCGGTGGAAAAAAACGTAAAATAACCTCCAAAAATGAATTACGATATCAAATTTCTTGTATATTTTTGTATGAAGACACATTTATAAAATGAGTAAAGCTTACGCGTAATACTTTAATATATCTTCCTATAGAACGCGTTTTTTTTTCTTTGTAATATTTTTAATGCTATTAATTATTTTCCAAATGACCTACTGTCCGAATATGGTCCGAATCGTGGTGGAAGTGCGTCGACAACGTCTAGCTTCTCTTTTTTTAGTTATTTAGTTAGACAGAGACCGCTGAGGCGCGGAGGATCCGCTATTGTCAGCCTCTTAAGGGGGAGGCATTCATCCAGCAGGCTGATGAAGAACATATTTTAGGCCAAGTACTATTTTTTATGCATTGGAGTGACGTGACGAGCGTGACGTTCGCCTGGTGGTAAGCATCACGCCTACCCATAACAGTAGCAGTGTCAGAATAGGCGTGTGGCCTAATGTTTAATTTTTGACAAATAACAGGCTTAGTGATGAATATAACTAAATACATTACACATACTGAAAAAATAAATTGTATTGGCTGATAAATCTCTGAGATATGAGCGTTTAAAGTTTTAGGTGGGGATAGAGAGGGGATGCTCTATCCTTTTCTCGCAAAGCACGTGTTAGTATAGCATTTGTATGCCGCGCCTGAGGCTTGACGTCATAGCTCAGTATAGCGCGCTCTCTGTCTAGCTTGAAATTAAAATACTTAGAACTTATTTATTTTTGAATTATTTTAAATTTTGTTTTCGTTGATAGGCTCTATTGATGATCAGCTTTTTTATGAGGTAATAAAAAAATTGTAGTCATCATGCCTATTGTGAACTTGCGAACACAATCCTGCGCCGCACTGCACTGCGCTCGTCGCCCTGAGATATTAGATGTTAAATCTCTTCATACCCAGTAATTTCTCTGATAACATTGTCCTTCAAACCGGAACACAGTAATGCTTGCACACTACTGCTTGGCGGTTGAATAACTGGCAAAGGTGTGGTACTTCCCCAGACGGACTCTGCAGTAGAGTCCTACCACTGCAAAAAGACATAGTCATAGTCCACTGCTCACTGCTGAACATATCCATCTCCCATCTCCATCTCTCTCCATTATTTTCTTTCTTTTCTTTTTTTCTTTTTTCTTTCCATGCATGCCAGATCAGCTCGATCTTCAGTTATCTGCTTGCAACCACACTATAACAAATTTAGCCTGCTAGTTATATTTTATTGATTGATGAATTACGAACGTTTCGTTTTAAATTTGACTTTATAATATTAAAGGCATACGCCATTGAATTTCTTCTCAGTACATTTGCAAGTTTCCTCGCAACGTTTTCCTACATGAAAATCCAGTGATATATTTTTTTTAATCTGTCTGTAAACCCTGATGAGTTTATTAGTACTACGGGGTTGGAATCGAACCTACAACCTCGCGAATGTATGGCACCTATCTTCATATTCCCAACTGGCCCAGTTGAGAGAAGTCCTTGACCTTTGCCATAATCCCCAATGAAGAGAGAAGTAAAAGTAGGGCCTTCGTTTTTCTGTGATAATCCCTACGGCTGGCGGCTTGGGGATCGCAACTGTTACCACCGTTAATTGAGAGGACGCTGCTGCCCGTCCTCCGGTGGTTGCAGTTTTGGGACTTACTCAGGTCCAAGGTTGGGTTGGCTCATAAAATATGTAGCTATATTACATATTTTCTAATAGTGTTTTTTGGCGTAGGATTATGTTCGTTAAGTTCGCAATTCGGCACTGCTACTGTTGGCAGGCGTACGGTACGGCGAACGTCTCGCTCGTCTCTTCCGTGTGTCGGATGACATGTTAAATTGTTGGTCCCGGTTGTTTCTTCTATATTCCTGTAACTACAACCGTCAAGCCATGTCAGAGGCTTTCGGGCGCCACAATAACTCTAGGGCTGGCACTCGGCATATACGAACTTATTTATTATTTCTCAGGTCGCAAGCGTAAGAAGTCCACAACGTCTAACTACCTAATCTCCACGGACCCGACCGAGTTGACGCGCCAAGCGGACAGCTTCGCGGGCAAACTGCGGTCTAACCTATTAGGCACGGCGTTCACTGTGTACGACAACGGCGCGGCATGGCGCAAGCATGGGCACAGTCGCACGCGGCACGAACTAGCAGCGGTTGTTTATGTAAGTACCCACTGACATCAACTGAAATCAGCTTTACGACGTGAAACTGCTGTCAACATGAACGTAAAACTGCGGTTTATTATAATAAAGCGTGTTCGACAAAAGCGCGACGTGGCGTAAACATCTATGTTACAACAACATAACCTGTACCCAATGATATTATATATATAAGGAGGGAGATATGTCATATCGTGCACTCAAATGGCCCCGTGAAAACGGATTAATCTCAATAGATACAAGGGCCAGATCCACGATGGATCTAGTGTAATTTAATTTTCTAATTAAATGTGTTTTCGAAGATATGACAGACGGCCCAGGGACTGTCTCGCCTGTCTGCGCTCACTCAGCGAGACGCGCGCTATCCCTTTTGCTCTCATAAAAGTGTTATCTTCTTTCGTACTCCGGCGCAACTCGTAAACATGGCGGCACGGGAGTCATTTTCAAACGTTGTTTTATTACGCGACTTTTTTTTCGATCTTTTTTTTAAATATAATTTTAAGTGACGAGACGAGCAAGACGTTTGCCTGGTGGTAAGCTTTACGCCTGCCACTAACAGTAGCAGTGCGATAATTGTGAACTTGCGAACACAATCCTGCGCCGCGCTGCATTGCGCGAGATATTAGATGTTAAATCTCTCCATACCCAGTAATTTTTCTGGTAACATTGCCCTTCAAACCGGAACACAGTAATGCTTGCACACTACTGCTTGGCGACTGAATAACTGGCTAAGGTGTGGTACTCTGCAGTAGAGACCTACCGCTCTTTCGTAATATTTGCCTGTACCTCAACAACCTAACTCTTTACTTAAAAATAACGTAAACATGTACTTAACAACCCAACGACATACCCGACAAGAAGTTAACAATGTACCGAATATCCTTCTTTTCGAGTCGATATTTTGTTATAATGTTACAATTTCTACTACCTATCAAATGCTTTGACCATAACTCGGCCACCCCAATGTTCGTACCTAACATTGGTACCCGACGACAACCTAAAAATGTTCATAATAACGAACAAACGATATGTCTGGGCTAACGACAACCTAACAATGTGCCTAATGACAACCTAACAACGTGCCTAATGACAACCTAACAATGTGCCCACTGACAACCTAACAACGTGCCTAACAACGTGCCTAATGACAACCCAATGATATAACTAAGAACAACCGTCAAGAAACCGTATTCCGTATTACAGGACACCAACGTGCTAGGCTTCAAAGGTCCTCGAAAAATGACCGTAATCTTACCCGGCATGACTCCGGACCGACAGCGTGTCACCATCGCCCCCCAAGACGACAGCGAGACCTTACTCGAACGACATAAGGCTCAAAATCTAGACGACATCGTAGTCCTACACAACAAGACCCCAGTGTGGAACGACGAGACGCAATCCTACGTGCTCAACTTCCACGGGAGAGTTACACAGGCGAGTGTGAAAAACTTTCAGATTGTACATGATTCCGAACCAGATTACGTTGTTATGCAGTTTGGGAGGATTTCTGAGGATGTGTTTACAATGGATTTTAGATATCCGCTGTGCGCTTTGCAAGCGTTTGGAATAGCCCTCAGCTCGTTTGACAGTAAACTCGCTTGTGAATGATTGTCTATGCTATGTTATGTGTTCGGTGTTGTACTTTCTTTCAGCTTGGAATTATGAATAAAAATAAAATGGATCAAGAATTCATATTACTAAAAAAAACTTGCTAGCTAAAAGTTGTCTATGACATTCTCGAGACGAAGACGAATTTAAACATACCTTGCACATCAGAATTATGTAAGTCGTTTCAAATATAGTATGACACTTACGAACAGACATACATACATTAAAATGCCAAATAAGTCCTCCTTAAAGTCGGATAAAAAGTTTGATGATGAAAATGAATTTATGTTGTTAGAAATAACTATTCAACCAAATGATAACTAAGAGGCTACAAGAATACCTGATAAAAAGTTTTAAGTCACGCTTGACATAAGTGTGTAAAGTTCAAAATATTCTTATATGTGTATTGTTTACTTTGTCTTGCTCTGTCTACGGTAAACTGAGTGAGACAAAATTCAATGTTTCGCAACGCAAGGGAGAAGTTGATTGAACTCTAAAAGAATAAGAATAAATAATGTCACGAATTTAACGAGTACTTAGGTATTAACATATCCAAATCAATCGTCCTTTTATTCATAGTTCCATGGTATTACTGATGTATTTTAGAAATAAACGCACATTCTTTATTTTTGGTGCTTTTTATATTTTTGCTGGTGTTGCCAGGTTATGCTATTTTACCCCAAACTCGTGGTAGTTACCCGGGGTTAATTTGAAACATAAAAACTTGATCTGACAACTCTGGTTTGTGACGTAGGTTGTGTTTAACGCTTAACATTCCATCGATGTTTCTCAAACGAATAGTAATTTTAATTTAACTTTTTTTTTTAAAATGTGCTTAACAAAAATCCTTTTTGGTGAAATTTGTAACATATAAATAAATGTTTGGTACCATTTTGCAGTTAAACAAGCGCTCGGGAAATATGTTTACAATGGATTTAATTTTCATTGATATTATAATAATATGTGGTGTTCCCGCACATCGGTTATCTATATAACACTAACATTCTCTAATAATTGGTACATTATGTTTAAATTTGTTATTAGATGTTAAACTACGCTCCCACACTACTAATAAACAATTGGCTGTCGTGTTACAATTTGTTGTATATTTTTTTTATAATATGGTAACATTGTGTTACTTATGCAATATTTTGTGGAAAAAAAAAACACATGCGGGAGCACCAAAATTTTATCACAAATCGAAATAGTTATAATGTAGTATAGTTAATAATTAATTATTAATTATGCCATAGATATTTATTGCCAACCGACGGATCTGTACAAACTATTATTTAAGATCGAATTATTGCACTTTACTAGTCATAGTTTTATTTATAGTTGAGTTTTTAATGGTTAGAAATAAAAATCATGTCCCACGTTTGCGCACAATATTTTTTTATGTATGCAGCTAGTTATAATAAATAAATACGTATTATAGTATTATAAATATACATTGGTGTTAGTTATCGTAAAATCACAAATTTAGATGTATATAGTTGCTATTTTAGGGCGTTCGTTAAAACTCCCGCGAGTGCACGGAGCGGGTATCCGCGCCGTACCCAGCGCGCATGTTAAAACCCGTCGCAATTTCCCGAGCCAGTTAGACCTGCTCATTTTTCAACAAACACGCGAGCGTGCTGCTCGATAGTTTTAGCGTACGCCCTTATATCACAATTCCTTTCAATTGAATACACCGTGTCAGTATTATATCCAGTGTAAACTTACGGCATTTAATAATAATAATTTTACTAATACTGAATTCAAATGTATGGTATTATATAATGACAAAATTGCTTTAAATAAAAAAGGTATTTAATAATAGCTAGAAACGCATTTAGCTCGAAAGATGCGCTCAATGGCTCAATTTTGACACTAATTAATTAAATGTCCTATATCGTTTTAATTGTTGCAAGTGACCTACACGTTTCTTTTAAATGTAAGACATTCCTGTAGACTAATTTTGCGTAGGTCACATCTTTTAATCATAAGTTATTGTATGTTTTTAAATCGCTTATGAAGTGAAATCTTTCAATACCATGCTGAAACGGCTGTTGTAATCCTACTTTTATTTATTGCCCCGTCAAGAATGTTTTGTTGAATATCAGTAAAAAAAAACGTAAATCTCATGAAGCGTTTTCCGTAAATTCTTATGAAGACAATCTGAAAAAAGTAAAAAAAGTAACTGTGTTGTAACATTTGCTTGTACTTATAGCTTGACAAAAAAAAGAGTGGAAAATTGGGGCGCCACTATCGCAACTCGTTTTAAAGACTAGGTACAATGTAGTCGCTGGAAGAAGAACAAAGCATTTAGTTCTAAATACTAAAAGCCCTAGTAAGTCGCGATTAAACGAATGCCTGATGTTGTTTTTAATAGTTCCTGGCCATGGATACTAGTCCTTCAGCCGAATACATATTTCTTCATCGATCCTTCTTTCTGTAGTTAAATGAGTCGTAGTCACAGTCCAAGTCACACACATTAAGTAAAAGTAACAGTCAAGTCCAATCATTCCCTAGTAAAGTAGTGGCAACTTTACTAAAAGCTTCTTTGGAGTTTTGGAAACAACACGAAAAGACACGTTTCACTACATTATATCACTTGCCCACACTCTTGCTCGTAAATCAGCACTTAATGAATAAAACGCCACCATTTTTATGCATTGAAACTCGAAAAAACCCCACAAGTTTTGGAAAATAATACAATGCAGCGACATGATTTTCTCGCGTTCCCGCCAAAACTCCACGAATGCCTGATTATCCACAGTATTGCCAGGACGGAAAAAGGCTTCCGTTCTAAGACCTTTTTGTCAAGCTATACTGTATTTGAAGCGTTCTTGTTACATTACCACTCCGCTCGCTTTGAGCATTCTGGTCGTCTGCTTGCTCCATACATTTGATAAGCCGTGCACTGTACAGCATATGTATTGAATTGTAATACACTCAAAGGAAAACAAGCCATATATTTAAAAAACACGAATGTCCTGCCAGAAAAAAATATAGCCAGTGTTACTCGGGACTATGTAAGAATTCTAGCGATACATCCAAATCTGTTCAGGCATTTAGAAGTTATGATGGAATAAAGAAACATACATGAACCCTGAAGACATTACACTCTTTTTTTGGGCAGTCGTGTAAAACTGACAGTCGAGTGAAGCATGTGGGGCTTGCTTCGAGCAGGGGCCTTATTTTTTTTATCGTACGCAAGAGTTGCGCATGCGAGCGAACCTGACCTTCGAACGATATTGTTTGGAATTAGGTTCAATATCGTATGAAAGTCGGCTCCGCTCCCATGCGCAACTTTGCGTACGATTCATAAATAAGGCCCCTGTTCGGCTCGCTGCCGTAATGCTCGGATTGTAACGCGTTACATTACACCAACAATCCATAACAGAAATAAATGTCAGTTTATCAACCGACTTCAAAAAAAGAGGTTCTCAATTCGACTGTATGTTTTTTTTTGTATGTATGTTACGCGATTACTCCGCCAATTATGAACTGATATTGATGATTCTTTTTTTGTTTGGTAGGTAATTCTTCAGAGGTGATCCCATATAATAGTTTGGTTTTTAAATCAAAATTACTAGAAAATATGAAGATGTCATTCAGGTATTCGAAGTTGGAGTATTTTTTTTTCAAAAAGCCTATTATTTTAATAATAATATCATCTAACGCCTTACTCTATCATCATATTAAATAAATGTAATCTAATAGTAATAAATAAATGTGTGCCTATTATAGGTTACGTGTGTAGATAGATAAAAACTCACCTAAAAATGTGTATAATAAATAAATAAATAAATAAAAGCGTCAATATTAAACTTGTCGAGCTTCGTGTAGTTATGTCGTATTTAATTGGATATTTTTATATCCCGACTATTGTATGGTGTTAGAAAGTGAAATTCCATTGTTATAGTTCTCTGTTTAGGTATTAGTAGTCAGTGTTAGTAAAAACCTTCGAATTGTAACCTATATCCATTTTACAGTTTATTTATTTTCTCATGCAACACTCGATGTTGCCATAAATTCCGCTTTTGCACACCTGTTGCGATAAGGAATATGCATGTGTTTTTTTTACTAACTGGCAACAAAACAAAAGATCGAAAGTAAAATTTTTATATGTGCCCAAATAACGAAGTTATAATCATTTTAGTTTCATGTTAGACAGGGAGTCTATACACTATACTAGGTTTATGATGTCACAGTTCACGATTCCAAACAAATTCTACACTATAGTCACCGAGTTACCAACTGAGTCGTGCGGCCATAAACGTCAATAGGGATAGTGCGAATGCGAGCGAGATAGACATAGTGCGAGCGTGCGAGCGTGCCCACAAGTGCGAGCGAGATAGACATAGTGAAATGATTTATGGCCGCACGACTCAGTTGGTAACGTGGTGATTATAGCACGTGTTTTGCTAGAAAGTGACAGATGACTCCCTCCCAAATAATTTGAACGCTTATATTTCAGAACTTTACCAGCCGATTTTAATTATGTTTTCGACGTAAGCATCGGATTCAGTTAAACTCTCCATTTATCCTACTATCTTTAATAATTGAAACATATGCATATTCCCTATTATGTAAACAAAGATGGCGGTTGACAACTAATGACAGTTACCATATACGTGTCATCGGCTGAAAACTCCAAATGGCCATGCACTCGATTCCCTATAGGATTATTGCCGGATCGTTTTTTCTCATTTAAATTAGTAAGCTGCAGCAACTATAAAAAAAAAATACTTCTTGCAATTTGCTGCAATTGTCAGCAGTCATCTGATTACTATGCTAACTATACGGATAAACGGGTTTTACCTAATATATTGAAACCTATTTAAGCCCATTTCTAACAAAATAATATAAATATATATTTTTCATTGTATTGTGCCTTTGGTAATGATAGATTTAATGTTTGTGCCTTTTATTTTCACGTCGACTATGTATTTGTACCTGAAGCTTAGTTGTGAAGTCCCTGACCGTTTACTTAGTATTAGAACGCTTATCTAAGGCGGCGTCCCAATTGGTCAACGTTTGCACGCACTAACTACAACTCGTACGAATTAACTGTGCACCTCGCTCTGTGACGTCATGCTATCGCTATCGCTACTGAGCGCTTACGGCGAATGCGAGGCGCCGCGCAGGCGCCGCGCGGGGAAGCGGGAGAGGGGTCGCATTCCAGCGGAGTGCACAGTTGATTCGTACGAGTTGTACTAACGAACGATACGATTCAGACAAGACATGAGAGTACAACTTGGAAATCATTTTATTAACTGGGACACTATAACGATTAATTAGTATTAGTGTATTATGGAGTTTACAGTGGGCAACACTTTCCATTAAAAAAATTAAAATAGTTCCTCCGCTTCCTCCTTGAGTTTCAAAGACGCTGAAATATTATGCTTAGCAATGACTGTGTTTTAAGTTATTATGTAACCACCAAAACTTCTTAGTTATTATTGTAATTATAGAAAACTTGATGGTTTTATGTACAACATTGTCTTGAAGTATTGCTTAGTGTTGTAATTTTTAAACTTGGGGAGGAATTACTATTCTTTAAGAACAAGGTAGGTATTATTTTCTATTCTGTCTGTACAGTTTATTTAGTTGGAAATGTTGCCCACAGTATTGTGTGATGTTGCCCATGCCCTTTAAATATACTTTACCGTTACAGTATCCTATTACCTATGTAATAAATAAGAAAATATAGTCATGGTTATATTTGGGTACTTGAGACTATTATTAAAATATAGTCATGGTTATATTTTGGTACTTGAGACTATTATTAAAATATAGTCATGGTTATATTTTGGTACTTGAGACTATTATTAAAATATAGTCATGGTTACATTTGGGTAATTGAGACTATTATTAAAATATAGTCATGGTTTTATTTTGGTACTTGAGACTATTATAAAAATATAGTCATGGTTATATTTTGGTACTTGAGACTATTATTAAAATATAGTCATGCTTATATTTGGGTACTTGTTAGACTATTACAAATAGATTTATGGAATATGAAATTTTTTTTTTAAGAATATTACAGTAATGCGATCATTGTTTCTACAATCTTATGGCTAATCAGGACGCCCCCTTATGCTAGGGCTTCACCTGCATGTAATGTTCACCATTATTTAGCGCGGTATTTGATACAGTACGCAGATATGGGCTAGTGGCGTTATTAATGTCGTTAGACGTTATTCAAAGTCGAATGATATTGTGGCCACTATGTAGCGCATTGTTTATTGCATCATTTATTGCACGTTAATTATTCCGATAACTGGACGTAAGGCGTTACGCAGATGAAGCCCTAGCAGTATACTTTGTATTGTACCTACGTAGATAGTGGTAATTAACGTTAACTCAAGTTTGAAAACTTACGTACTTATGTGTGTAGTACAAAATAAATTTGTCGAATCGTTCGACCAAAATAAAAAATCGAAGAATTATTTCATGTGAGGCTTGATACAATAGACTCGTTTTTATCTCAGTTTATTTTATTCTCGACTTTATTTCATCAATACCTCTAAAGTTAAAACAAACTTTTCCGAGTAAACGGCAGAATGATCATATAAATGAGATCTTGTTATCATCATCACTCAACAGCCAGAAAACGTCCACAGTTGGTCCAGTCCCTTAATAAAGAGGTGCCTGTTTTATTGTCTTGTGATGGAGTTCTTATTATTATCTTATTCCACTGAGCTCGATGAGCAGCTCTCTGCTTCTAGTTTTGCCCGCCGCTTTAAGAGTGCGACTAATGCCAGAAAAATTTATGATTTCACCTGCGCGTCTTGCATCAGTTTAGAGTCGAAAATTGCACGACACAATCGATGATGATGATGGCTTTGAGCAATTTAGGTGGGATTTTATTTAATCATTCAAAATATAGGCAAGAAATAAAATAAGTAAACAGTTACTCTGCTAAAACATTAGTCTGCCTATGTAATTCGTAAAAAATAATGTGGTGTTGTCGCTGATAATTTATAGCATTTGAATTAAAACTGTTATTTATTTTGTTAGTAATTTGTATTTTTTATTTTAATAAACCAGATTATTTTTCAAAATTCTATTCGGTTACACGGCTTCTTTATGTTTTTTCCCTACCTGAAGTATTTTTTAATCTGAATATGTACATTCTTAATCATTAAACTATGTGTTTAAAAATACAGCTTTTTCTTACTTCTGGCATTGGTCGCCCTCTTAAGCAGAACGTCACTCCACATACCTGCAGGGTGTCACACTATCTTTATAAACATGATCTCCACTCAAGAACCCATCTACCCCATCAGTTATCGGTTATGGTAAATGAAACCGCAATGATTAGATAATAATTATAGAAGAGAGAATAAATTGAACTCAGTGCGTAGGTATGCATCTACCTATAAACATACTAATGTGAAAGCGCATTTTAGTATAATTGGTATTGCAGCTTTGGGAACGCATCGTAGCGAGGCGTTACAAGTTAACTTGCAGGGATTAAAAATATTGTTAGAGAATCACAGTTAAGTCTCGAATCTTCTTTTTAATGCTGTTGAGAAGAAATACTAATTAGTATTTCCACACAAACAGCATTAAAAAAAGCTCATTTTGGAACATAATTCTTTGGTGTATAGAAAAGCTATTAAAATTGATGTTTAGAAGTAGGTCTTGTGTAATCAATTGAACGCTATTTAGGTAATTGACCTTGAAATGTCAATAGTAATGACTTGAAAATGATTTTATGCCACAATTTCCCCTATTCCTTGGAAATCTTCTTCGACTTTGAAATAATATATTTTGAAGACTGAAGCCTAGGTTGGATGCTACTAAAATATAATGTTTTATACAACAAGTGACTAATTTATGAATATTAATTTGTATGCCCTGAATTATATTGCTGAAGATGAAACATGAAATTACGTTGTTCGCTCTCTATACATAATGAAAAAGGAATGTATGTGATATCTATTGTAAATAATTTAAGTACATTTGAATGTCTACACAAATTGTAATAACATTAAGTATGTATTGAAATATGGTAACTATGTTGTGCACTGTGCAATCTATATTGTTCATATTTATAATTATAGAAATGTCCATTTGATGTATTATGAAAAGATTTTGTAAATTACTCCATCAAAAAATGTGCGAAAAAAACGGCAAAAGTTCTTGAGTTCGTACCTATCCTTATTTCCACTCGACTGTAAGAGTGATTAGTTACATTATGGGCAAGGGCCCTTCTTCTCAGACTGCTAACAAAGTCTAAGACAGTGGTTCTTAACTGGTGGTCCCTGGGAACACCCGTAGTGGTCCAAGCTATCGGTTAAACTTTTCAATAAGTAACAAAGAGTCGACACAACGACGCGTGGTGCGAGTTGCGCTACGAGTGAAGTAGCGGACAGAGCTGCCACCGTTTTGAACAGTTGTTTCCATGTTTTATTTATAGGTAGAAAAATCCTTTATTACAACAATCATTTACCTAAAAGCAGTAAGTGGTCCATGGCAAGATAAAAAAAATTACAAATGGTCCCTCACCACTAAAAGGTTAAGAACCACTGGTCGCTGAAGGACGCTTTGGTAAAGCAAAATCAGATGCAAACTGCTCAACAATTTGGAATACTTTGGTGTGAAGGTAGTCCTAGATTATCACAATCTCGTTACTTTGTGTACTAGTGATTTACAACAGTATGCTAAATTGTGGGATGCTGCTTGTTCACCAATGAAATACTTGAGCATCCCTGCAGAATATAACTAACAAGCCATCTTCTAAAGATCGTTCCCGCCGAAATATTTAATCCACACGGAATGGCAGTTGATTTGCATTAAATAGGCCGCTTATAGCAGCTATTCAATTTGTACATTATATTCATTGAGCTAATATTTAATGTGTTTAATCTCTAAGTGAAAACAGTCAAAAAAACATCAGACTGCCGTTGTACATAACTATATGTGCATTATATAGTTCACAATTGTTCGAATTTAGACGTTATGTCGCTTGTATAGTGTTCAATGTATGCTTGAGCACTTGTGTCTTATCGTAGTTCAAGTCATTCAAAAAGTCAAATAGTTATGGTGTGGACATTTTTTTTGCATGTTTCTGGCTCTAAAGATATTAGCTCAATGATTATATTATGTATTTTGTTTTTAACGATCAGCAGATTAGCAGATGGCTTGCTGCTTGAAATGTTAATTTCTTTACTGGTGATGTCTAAATCGTGATTTAATTTTACTTACTAATAAATATTGGTGCCACTGAAATTGTGTTTCACTGTCTATATATTGAACAATTGCTTTATTTTTGATATGGTAACAAGAAGAGACAAAGAAGATGGTTTTGTGATAGAAGAGATAACTCCCGTAATCGCTTGTTGCAATGGAACTAAGAAAGAGTATTAAAACAAAGTCCCGGACATCACTGCATTGGAACATTTTGAAAGAATCAATTAGCCAAGCAATTTCACTAATTGCTTGTAAGTTACAAAATTTTACTTATTATGGCTGCCGAATCCAAATAGAAAATAAGGCAGTTAATACAGGGTTCACTTCTAGAATAATTGCAGCCGTCTGTCTATACATAAAATACTAAGGCATTGAAGTCATGGGCAACATCTAGATATTATAACGGCAACAGTTTATCTGGGAGGATCTTAAGTTTATAATAAAAGTAACTTATTATATTATAACCATCACAGGTTTAACCAGTGATGCTAGTACGAACTCAGTACCTACTCAAGGTTTCTAAGAAATAATAGAAATAGGTTGGAATTTTACATTATTTTATTACTGCTTACAAATAAAGTTATTCGGTCTTGGCCGCTGCTGGTTTAGCTTTCTTGGCCTTTATGGGCCTCTGAGAGCGGAGGATGGCAGACGCACGACGAAGGGTAGCCTTGGTCAAGTCGGTGCGGTAGTTGTTAGCTTTCAGCAGCCTCTTCGCCTTGTAGAGCGATCTCCTCGCGCCGGCTTTGAATGGACGCCGCACTAAGTTCTTGACGGGTTTGTTGGTCGCCTTAGCCTTTTTGTACACTACGGTGAATCCTTTCCTGTCAGGGTTCTCTACGACGCTGATGGCTTTCTTGTGAACCAAGCCGCTGTACCTGTACGAGTTGAGGTTAGTCACATTGTTCGGTTCCTTGCTGAATGGTTTCTTGATGTTACGCTTCTTCACTAGGAAGGCGTTGTTGTTGCGGATGATCATCCAGTTTAAATGGGACGACATTTTTGTAGTTTATTCGGAAAAACTAAGCCAAACAACGTGCTCACGACGTGTTCACGAACAAAAAGAAAAAGAATGTGGTGTGACAATGACAGACAAATGAAAATCTGACTGTCAACTATAGCATTGTCTATGCTATTTTTTCTTTTTCATTTTTGGTATCACATATTATGCATTCTGCCAGAGACAAGTGGTTGGATTTGGATACAGTGGTATACAGCCTTACCTAAAATAATCACGATTCTCTTAGTCACTGCTTAAACTTCTCTGTCTTGTTCTTGCATGTTACACTTCACGTCAGAGAGAAGATGGCAGAACATTAAGCAGTGACTAACGGTTGAAAAGTTTTTTTAAGTAAGACTGTAAGATCGACTACTACGGCCTTACTTAAAAAAACTTTTCAACCGTTAGTCACTGCTTAAGATGCTCTGCCATCTTCTCTCTGACGTGAAGTTGCACGTGCTAGAAAAGGACAGAGAAGTTTAAGCAGTGACTAAGAGAATCGAAATTATTTTAGGTAAGGCCGCTAAAGAGCATTTAACTGCTCTAGCACATAATACGTTTCTTTGCGCCTGACAATAAAAATATTGCTTCAAAGCAAAGACAGTAAGATCGACTAAGAGTACAAATTATCGATATGTAAGAGTACAAAATAATCGATATGTACATATGTTTGATTTCTTTTCATATTTATATTGGTAATCTATGGATTTTACCGTTTTTCTTTTTTTGTCCTCCTTCATCTCCATGAGAATTTGGCATTTCATTTTGCCTATGGTAAACTGTCAAATTCCGAATGAAATTCCGAACTAAACTTGTCTGGGACAATTTCGTGTTGGTTTTCTTGTTTAGCTTTTTCTTTAATATATTTACAATATTTCTTATAGTTAATGTAGTTCTTTTGTGATTTAAATTATATGTGATTTGTGAAAAGTGCCAAATTGATGTCTCGTGTGCGTCGATATTAGAAATCAGGCTGATCAAAATATAAACAAAGATATGTTTGATTCTGACCTGATCGACGTGGAATCCTTGGATTTATGCGATGATCAGACATGGTAAGCTTGCCTGCTTCCTGTAAATATGATAAGAACTGAGGCTGCACTTTGCATGACATCGGTTTTGTTCATACAATTCGTGTCTTGTCGGGATGTCATGCTACCTCTTACCACTGCCCACAGCTGCAATTTAGACCATAAAAATGAATCGTTCAGCATACAATTTCAGGTCAGACCAGTAAGCAATACCCTAAAACAAGTCATGATGTGAGTGGGTGTTTGTATTGTGATGATTCACGTGCACACAGGTGTCCTCACATCTTGTATTTTCATGCCTTGAGTTTGAGTACTATTTCGCTCCTGTTGTTTTGTTCGCAATCTAACAGTAGATTCCAGGCTGCCCAAAGCATGAGCTGTGTCAACCTGTGATAATACTTGTTGTATGTTTACCAACATTGGTGTATCTTTGTCCAACCAAACTACTATTATAACAGATATTATGTAGTTTAACTTTGAATTGGTTTGTTTTGCAAACTAATATTATAGTAGATTTATTGGCTTAAAGAGATAAAATTCGTTCTATTATGGATTACCTACATAAATTGTCGATTTCACCTCCTCTTTCAAGCAGCAAGAAATTTTTGGTATAAAGTGATATTAGTTCCATGGTCGTGGTGGTTGTGTATACTGGTTAAAAACATAAATGTGTGAAACTGCTGGACATAGCTAGATATTGTTCACTAGCTGGGCCTGGTGGTTTCACTTAGGTACTTGGACAGTTGAATCTCGAACTGGGGGTGTGTTTTTTTATAGGTTTAAAGTTGGCCCAAGCTTCTTCATACCTCGAACAGTGCCCATTTAAAAATCTATTTCATTTCCATTGCTATGTTATTGCATTAAAAAGAAACTAAAAAACACATTTGCCTATACACATATGAAATAACTTGACATACATAAGGTCCTAAATTTGTATCAAACTCAATTCCCTGCATTAGGTAGGTGTATAAAGTTCATAGTTACAACACATTACTTTAAAGTTAAAACATTATTTAAATTAAACTATATACCTACCTGTCTACGTATCTGTTATTCCTAGCTTATCCTTTGTATTATACGTTAGGCACCTATTATACCTAATAAAATGAGAGCATTAACTGATATCTCAAAGATTAGATAGAATGATATCTTTCTGCAAATTAATGTGACATAAATGCATGTGGATGTAAACTTTTTTATAATTTGGATGCTAATAAAAATATTATCTGCTTAATAGATAATAAATTGTATTGGCAAATGTCTAAAACATCATCATCTTGTATTAACCCACTTCTGGGTGTAGGCCTTATCTACTTTATGCCATTTCTCAGACCAATAGCATAGAAATTATGAATATATATTAGATAGGTTGTATACGAGTATTTAAAAAAAAAAATTATGTGCCTGCAGGGCTAAAGTGGCTACTTTACTATGTCTTGGTTAGCTATAGACATTCAAGCAAAATATGAAATAAATAACCTTGCAACTATGCATATGTTTGTGATAGCCCTCTTAAGTATATTTTAGCTATGGCTACAGGTCTGATGTCGACCCACAATCTATAGGGCTAGTGGTCTGTTGACAGAATGCTAGTCTGATATCAGTAACCACTCGGAGCTCTTCACCATCTGCAGTCACCATGTCCTGCCCAGTGCTGCTGCTATGTTTTCTGACATATGGGTGTGGAAAGATCTGACTATAGTCCATCGTCAGATTTTTGTACTTTAGACTATTATGTTATATAAATTAAGTATTTTTCTTCAAATGTGTATCATAAATTTATGATCTGAACACAAAACTGCTACAAACAACAAACCCAAATGTAAGCCCAAGTAGCAGGTGTTTATTATTTTTGTATCTATTTGCACACAATAGAACAATTGCGATTCAGAAAACATTGAATGTATGTCTCAAAGTAATGAGATCCAAGATGTAGTGATGTCCAGCTAGCATTGAGCTAATATAGTAGTAGCTAGTATATAGAATTACAAACGTGCAAAACTATATAATACACATATAGGTATGTACACCGGTACTCGGACGTTTTTTGACTGTTTTCACTTAGAATAAGAGATTGACACACTTGCAAGAAAAATACTATTTAACCTATTTGAAAAATAATTATAAGCTTCCACTCCATTATTGCCCCCAGGGCCACCCAAGGGCGGATCCAGGGATGGGTGTAGGTCGACTACTGATATGATACTGATACTTTTGTAGTTGTAATGGAATTGGAGCCTGACTGCTAACTAGTCCTCCCCCCCCCCCCCCCCCCCCCGGACTTAAAAGCTGGATCCGCCCTTGGGGCCTCCACATCTAAATCCGGTCCTGATCACAATAGTAGTAAATAGTATTTAATTACTTTATACTGTACAGGCTGTGCACAATCCCAGAGGACTCCGGCCAGAAGTTGGACATAGTGACGTGGAACTTGACGTGCGACTGGCCGTTCAATGAAGACGATGACTACCTGGAGGTGGAGAAACAGCTCAACAATTTGCTCGATAGTATTATTAAAAGTGAGTACTTACTCCTCAGACCTAGGTATGTCCTAAAACTGCATCCAGAACCACCGGAGGATGGGCAGCAACATCCTCTCTGTTAACCGTGGTGTGCATTCTGCGATACCCAAGCCGCCTGCTAAGCGTGGGGATTATGGCAACGCCCCTCTATTAAGGAGCTGATGACGATGACCTACTCCCACAGCTTTTAGACTATAGCTATTAGCCAAGGGTTCACATTTGTGAAGCGAAAAAGTTTGTCTTGGCATGTTTTATTTTCCAAAAGTAAGTAAAATGTTTGTTTGTACAAACAAACAAAAGAAAATAGATGTGATTCAAAAAATTTGCTTCGAGCTTCCTTTTCTGATAATGTTATACTAGTAATGGTTAGTCGTTTTTTTATATTTAATAGGTGTGTTAGTATTCTACTCATATTGCAAATGTGAAAGTTTCTATTTTTGCCACTCAATCATGCAAAAACGGTTGAGCAGATTTGGATGAAATTTCCTGTTGAGGTAACTTGTGCCTAATAACACATAGGCTACTTTTTATTCCCTGAATACCGATTGAACCGCAGGCCACTGCTAGTATTATATAATTAGTAAAGGGCGACTTCGTCCGCGTATGGAACAAAATCGGTCCGCTCTCAAAATTCACCACTTTGAATCATTCCAAGCAAACTCTCCCCACTCCCCCCTCCAACTTCCCGCCTTTGAATCATCATCACTATAACTTCACTTAACAACTTTAATCGTCCGTGTCAAAAAAATTTAGAAAACAGTTTTTTTTATTTTAAATGAACTATCCAATTCCAAATTTTCTTGACTAAAAGTACAAAAACAAAGGACTTCATACAAACGTTCCGCCAGTCCCCCCCCCCCCCCCTTAGGGATCGAATTTCGAAATATCCTTTCTTTGTACACCCCTACGCACACCCGTACACCTGTGCGTTGTCTGTCAGTCAGGACAGAGCCTTTTAGATAGATAGATAGATTGATGATTATCTTACTAGCAACATTGACTGTGAAATCAAATCCTACCTAATAGCTATAAATTGATGAATGAACATCTAATTAATCCGAAACGATTGAATGATTTTGTCAATCATCGCGCTCAAGACGAAACGCGAACAATCGCTAGCAGATCTAACAACATTCGCTACGCGTCATAAACTTTGCACAAAGGATCCTGTTTCGTATCTAGGTATCAGAAGTTGTTCCGATATCCTATTCCGAAGATAGTAATCTAATAGGGGTACAGTCATGCACAAAAGTGTCATATTGCAGAGAGCCTGATATGGATCTTTATTCAATAACTGAATGTCAGAAATAGGTAAGGCACTCCGTTTGCAGAGAGCTGCCGCTTCTGCAGTCGCGAGCGGAACCTACTTTTAATGCTATGGGTAGGTTTACATGAACAACTTATTTTGGTCACATTCACATTGCAGGTACCCATAAGTATTGCTATATCACGAGCGTTTGCTATATACATTTGCAATAGGCGTCGCACGCAACATATAGCAAACGCTCCTCATATAGCTATACCTACTGGTATAGCAATACCCATAACACAGAATAAATATAGTACTACGTACCCATAGGTATTGCAACGCCGCCGCCTATAGATACCAGCAGCACTAGGTTTATTCCAGGTCCCCACAGGTATTGCTATATAGTGACCGGTTGCTATATAACTATGCAAATGTAGAAAATATGTATGTATATCGCGAGTTGGTTCGAACCTGAGCATGTGTGGAAGAACCTTTTGGCACTGGCTTTTCAGTGAAGAATTAAACATCGCGATGCGTGTGATACAAATCCGGACAAGAGGTTCAATGGGGTGTAGTGTAGAGTAACAAGATCTTTAATTTCTTATATAAAAAATAATGACTTCAATTTCGCGTACCTGGACCTCGATGACATATTTTTTCTAATTATTTTGATTTAAAAACCAAACTACTGAACCGATTTTGATGACATTTCTATGGGACCAATATAAAATAATTTTGCAAATTCGTAAATAAAATATGTAGTTCTCAGGTAACAAACATAAAACACAAAAAAAAAACAACCGAATTTAACCTCCTTTTTGAAGTCGGTTACAAATAGCATACGAGGAAAACACTACGGCTATCTAAGCGCTTTTACTAATGTATGTAACTATAGTAGAGCCAGCTAGAATACAGCTCTCTCCATAGAGGGCTGTATCCTAGGTCATCCAACTATCGTATAGGGTTAATTTGAAAAACTTCTTTGTCTTCTTTCTTACATCGCCTGGAACGGTTTTTGTCTAGTTTTGCGACCTCGTCAAGGCCGTCTCTAAGTCACTGACCTTTCAAGACAACCTGATCAGTCGTCTGAATTCTCGTCTGTTCAATGACCGGTTTACATTTAGGAATAACAGCAGTTGCAGGCTGAAGCTATCTAAATGTCTTCTCTATTAGGGACAACGGCGGCAGGTTGGCTAAGTGAAAACTTGGCACCTCAAAGAAAGAAAGATAATTTCCGAGAGTGTGCTTAAAAAAACTTCGGATCTGCAAGATCTAATACCCTCCTGCCAATAGGGTAGATGACTGATGTTTATATCGTTGAAACCAATAGCTTTGATGAAGAATTTAAGTAAATATTACAAAAATGTAATATTTTTGCATTTATTTATTGTATATTAAAAAAATATTTAAATCGGTTAATAATGTTCTGATATATGAGCATTTAAAGTTTTTGTGAGAGTCAACTCTGTCCCTTTCCCACAAAACAAAAATTACGTCACGCCTTACTAGTCAGAATAGAATTTATATGGCGTACAGAGAAGTGACGTCACGGTTTGCTGTTTCGCCTCTCGGTCTAACATGATATTAAAATGCTTATAAGTTGCTTATTTTTGATCAGATTTTCATTTTCTTTTCATTAATCAGCTATAATTATGGGCCACATTTTATTAGGACAATTAAAAAAAACCAGTCATCTAGCCTATTCTACTACCGGACAGCCAGAAGTTCAAAAGCAACATCGATTCGTGGTTGATGTGCCAAAAACATGAATGATATCACTTTCTACTTTCATTGTGCGAACAGATGAATAGTGGAATACGCTTTCCGAATTTGTGTCCCACTATATTCAATATGGGTATCTTAAGTCGCGAATGTACGGTTTCTTTTGGGCAAGTGTGCTCCATCGTAGACCACGTCTACGCTTTTTTCTTTAGTGTGCGTGATGGTAGTAAACGCCCATTATATAATTAAAAAAAAAGGATTTCTCTAATCGAATTTTATCTTATTATCGATGTCTTATCATCATCATCAGCCCGGAGACGTCCACTGCTGAACGAAGGCCTCCCCTTCGACCGCCACACAGTACGACAGCCTGCCATTTGCATCCACCGGTTTTATCCACCTACGACTTTTACAATGTCTTCGGTCCACCTAGAGGGAGGCCTTCCTACTCTGCGTATTCCGGTTCGCGGTCGCCACTCAAAAACCTTTCTTTCGCATCGGTTATCCGTTCTTCGAGCGATGGTCCTGCCCATTGCCACTTCAACTTGCAAACCCTGCGAGCTATGACGGTGACTTTGGTTCTTTGGCGAATATCCTCGTTCCGGATTCTATCGCGCAAAGGAACTCCGAGCATAGGTCTCTCCATTGCCCGTTGCGTGACTCTGAGTTTCTCCAAAAGGCCAGCAGTTAAAGACCACGTATCAGTTCCATGTGTCATCACTGGCAACACACACTGGTTGAAGACCCTTGTCTTCAGGTATTGACGAGGCTTTAGGACGAGAAGATCATAGGATAAGATGATCATAGGTTTTTTTTAAATTCGTATTTTGTATGAAGAACTAACTATACGCTTGGGTTCTAAAGGTTTAGATAAATATTATGACTGACGAAAGTCAGGATCACAGACTATTAAGACCACAGAAAAGCGAAAGCACTACTTCTTAAAAAAAAAAAAACTTGTAAAAATGCCAATCATTGGTCGCGCATTTGAAGTAAAACGCACGAAATGCCATTTTGCAACAAATTAAAATTGATCTAATTACGATGTTATGTGGTTTGGTTTCCTACGCGTCTATTTAAATTAACTTCTTGAGTATTCTCAGTTTAAAAACATATATATTGGTAGGATTGACCTTTACACGCCTTAATGCCGGCTAGCACGGCCCGTCACATTCCCGTTCTATTCACTTCTCTCTTCAGTGATTAAGACAGTTGCTCTATTGAGAATAATCAAGGGGAATCGTAGTGGCAGGACTCAACTGCAGAGTCCGCCTGGGGAAGTACCACACCTTTGCCAGTTATTCAACCGCCAAGCAGTAGTGTGCAAGCATTACTGTGTTCCGGTTTGAAGGGCAATGTTACCAGAGAAATTAATGGGTATGAAGAGATGTCGAGCGCTGTGCAGTGCGGCGCAGGATTGTGTTCGCAAGTTCACAATTCTGGTACTGCTACTGTTAGTGGCAGGCGTGACGCTTACCACCAGGCGAAAGTCTTGCTCGTCTCATCAATTGCCAGTATAAAAATAAAAATACTATTGGGATATAAAAAAAACACCACCCATCTGTTGTATGATATTTTTTGTGTATACAATAAAGAATTGACCTATCTAAGTATTGCTCATATAATAAGTGAACCAGTTCAATGTCAATGCAATCATCCGCTCACAATGAGAACGTTAGTCAGCGGGAGGATGTTACGTGACCTATCAACTGTGAAGGGACGGCCGTTCAAGAATAGCCAAGCATAATGTATCTCTACTAGAGTTACTCACCTTGTTCAAACTGCGAACAAAGCTGACATCGAGCAAGTTTTAGCCGTTTTTAGCAAAACTTTTGAAAACAATTATGTGACGACTGATTTGTTCACATCAGTGCCAAAACCCCATTTGTATCATCATCATCGACAGCCTTCCGTATGTACGTTTCTATATTATGGTCCAGTATTCTACGAGGTTTCAGTCGTGATAGGTTTTTAGGTATAAGGCGTAGATTCGTGTTTATCTTCCGATGGTAATTTTAAAGTGGGCCTTTTACTTTTATTTTGTTAATATTTATCTACTAATTTGATTGTAAACTAAAGTGCGAATGATGTTGCTCTTCTACCGTAACATTTATAATGGAGTTTTAGTTCCTTCTGTCTTTAATGCCGGTTTTACACTCGTCGAGACAACCAAAAATAAATAAATAATTATCCCGAAATTACTGGGTATGAAGAGATTTAACATCTAATATCTCAGGGTGACGAGCGCAGTGCAGTGCGGTGAAGGATTGTGTTCGCAAGTTCACTATTCTGGCACTGCTACTGTTAGGGGCAGGTGTGACGCTTACCACCAGGCGAACGCCTTGCTCGTCTCGTCACTTGATTGTATTAAAAAAAACCCTATTAACCCGGTCAATTTACGGAGGCGCGAGCGTAATTTAAAGGTACGTGAGCACTGAGCACGTACCTTCATAATTTGTCGGGTTATAGAGTCTCGGTGTGTCTCGGCAAGAATGTACAACCGGCATAAGAAGAGTCGCAACATGCATTTGAAATGATAACAATGGGCCCAATGAACAAGACTGACAATTTGTTTGCAGCATACCACACAATTGTGTGGTATGCTGAGTTTGAAAATAGCACACAAACAAATGAATTCAACAGGAAAACATGGAATTCTCATCGAAATACCTAAATAAGTAACTAAGTAAACATAATTACAAACTCGAATAGTATTAGAAAATCTTTTAAAAAGGGAAACTTAGTATAAAGAGCATTACAAACATTGCATAAGTTAACAATCGTCATTGAATTTCTTCGCAATGCAAAACTGAAGTGCGTAATAGTAACTAACGTCATTTAAATTTAAGTAGTGTTATTAAGTCGTAAATCTTTAAAAATAAACTGTTAGTTGTTCGACTATGCTAGGTCATAATCATAGCCTTATCACAGAGAAGCTGGCTACATGCTGAGAAAAAAAATTCTTATATCTACGGTCTCTAAATATACCTATGGCAGTCACTGGTATCCGCTAAACGATCAAAACACAAACATCACGAGCAGGCAGATCACCAGCCCGATGGTTAGACGACATTGTGATGCATGTCGGAAAGTAAAAGGCTGGGGCTCACAGATCTGGAAAGGATGACATAAATGAGAGCTCTAATTCAGCATTGGCATCAGGAACCGATACCAATAAATGAAAATATCGATAACTGTACCGATACTTCGTACTTTTGACCTGGGTATGTCCTAAAACTGCATCCAGAACCACCGGAGGACGGGCAGCAGCGTCCTCTTGGTTAACGGTGGTAACACTCTGCGATCCCCAAGCCGCCTGCCAAGCGTGGGGATTATGGCAACCACTCCCTATTAAGGGGAAGGCTTTCGTCCAGCAGTGGACGTCTTCGGGCTGATAAGTGTACCTATACTTCTAAAACTTATCGATATGTATACCACTTTTTTCAAATATCGGTGAATAAAGGTGATCGGTACAAATATCGGCGACATTGCCAGATTTCCCGGCTCTGCGGTGCGGAGTGGCAACAGCACCCGCTGTGCGCGGATTATCTTTATTCGAGTGCGGCTTGCCCCTCAAGCTTCGACGTTTTGTTTGTCTAAATAATAAAATAAAAAAATAAAAATTGGTTGCAAAAGACAAAAACATGTTTATAGACATTTTGATTTGAAATTAATAAAAACAAATTTAAATCAATGTATTGAAATAAAGTATAGGTATCATTAATGTATTGAAATAAAGTATCAGTATCAATACCGATAAACAGATACCCAATTATCATTATTTATATCGATATAGCGATATCGATACCATAGAAATATCGATATTACAGTCCCTGATTTGCATAAAAAGAATAACAGAATGAATGGCGACTGAAGACATGCCGGTTAGATAAAAATGAATAAACTGAAACTTTACCACATAAACCATTGCCTTTGGAGTGTAGCACACATTGCGAAGCGCCACACCTAATAATAGACCTAAAAGTGTCACAACAAAGCTAAATAGAGAATGCGAGCTCCATTTCCGCGTAAAAGATTCCCTGAACACGCCGACGTAGACATAAAGCTGGGTCCAGATTAGTGACATTTCATCATGACTCCGCCCGTGAGAAATATGACTACTGACAAAAGCACTAGTGAACAGGTTTGTGACTCGTATAAATTACATGTACCGTGTTTTTGTAATTATTTCCTTAGGAATGAATGACGAATGAAATGACGAATGAATGAATTAGAATTCCTAATTATTTATTTAGGAATGCTTACGTTTAATTAAATCGGATACTCTGACTATAGTTTCGATCACATCCGGTGACCTTTTTCAAAGAGTGAAAAAAAAACAGTGCCCAACGCGAGTGCATCCGCATCCTACTTCGCACACACAAGAGTGACTATTCCCGTATAAATAAAACATTAATGTGACAAAACCACGTCAGTTTCATAATAAAATACCGTGTTCACTAGTGACGTCTAAGACGCATATCGCTGGATGCCATTTAAGCCCCAAAAGTGTTTGTGTGGCGTTACACCGATCACACACTGAAATAGCGGCAATTTAAACACCCTTAGCAAGCTGTCACAATACGTTTTGTGACTCTAAATGGCAATCCAAGGATGACAAATAAATTCAAGGGGTTTTGACTATAGGCAAGAAAAACTTCGCTACCATCGCCGCAAGAATTTTTGTAGTGGTAGGACTCTACTGCAGAGTCCGCTTGGGGAAGTACCACACCTTTGCCAGTTATTCAACAGCCAAGCAGTAGTGTGCAAGCATTACTGTGTTCCGGTTTGAAGGGATATGTTACCAGCGAAATTACTGGGTATGAAGAGATTTAACATCTAATATCTCAGGGTGACGAGCGCAGTGCAGTGCGGCGCAGGATTGTATTTGCAAGTTCACAATTATTCTGGCACTGCTACTGTTATGGGCAGGCGTGACGCTTACCACCAGGCGAACGTCTTGCTCGTCTCGTCACTTGATTGTATTAAAAAAAACGGGTTTTTGCTATGCATGTTCACATAGTCTTAGTCACGGACTGACACGTCACAACGTCACAAGTGAGGACGCAGCTTTAAATTCTAAATACCATTCATTCATAGAAATGTTTCCCAGAACAGTGAAAATGGAAAAGGCGGCGCATCGATCCGTTTTCTCAGCGCTGCGCAAAAACTGGATAGTTAATTGGGAAGTAATCTATGGTACTGCTACCTATTGCCTATGTGTGTCGCACACACATAGCTTAGATATACAATTATACATAGATTCGATATCTGTATAAGCAAGGTACGATGCCATTACGTTACATTAAAATCGTAGAGTTCTGTTATTATACAAAGTTTAACAAAAAGTTTCAACAACTACTGAAGGGTATGCATGTACTCGTCATTATGAACAACTTTAATACGGGGCCAACCCTGAAATCGCGGAAAAAGAATCTACTGTTCCATACATTTTGTTGGTGAATAATAAAAACTCGATGGAACTGCTAATGTTTTCGCGATTTAAGGGTTGGCACCATATCAAAAGTTTCTCGCAATGATGCAACAACAACCCCCTTTCGTTCTAGTCCTATCGTTGCGCACAACCCCACATAAAATATTTGCTCTTATCTGATGACCGACTGACTTGATACACTATTTACCCTATAGAGTAGGGCTTTCATGGGAAATAGATAGATAGATTAACTCTTTATTGCTCACACCAAAGAAACATACATACAAATTATTAAATAACTTAAATACTAGTGCACAAATGGCGGCCTTATCGCTAAAAGCGATCTCTTCCAGGTAACCTTAGGATGGACATAATAAATCATCGTGATGTGATGATCGTACGGTTTACATACTTCTACAGTGTACAGTGTACACACACTACACACACTTTAAGAACAACAAGTCGTTTTAATGACAACACACCCCTAACGAAGAATGCCCCTAAGATTTAGATAAACAAAATCAAAAAGAAAGTGTCCTCACAAGTCGAGTCATACTCGACTTGTGAGGACACTTTCATAAGTGACTATAGGTAGTTATATATTTTTTATCTGATGCAGTGGGTTATGAGGTAAATGCGAATTACCCGTGCACCCACTATTGGGTGAAGCCGGTGGGTGGACGGATCGTGACCCAATTAAACAGATAGCTTTTTTAAAGGATGATAAAAAAAAAGTTACCGTGGTATACACACATACATCATCATCATCTTCAGCTCGGATACGTCTACTGCTGAACGAAGGCCTCCTCCTTAGACCGCCACACTGTACGACAACCTGCCATTTGCATCCACCGGTTGCCCGCGACTTATACAATGTCGTCGGTCCACCTAGTGGGAGGCCTTCCTACGCTGCGTCTTCCGGTTAGCAGTCGCCACCCAAGAACCTTTCTTCCCCATCGGTTGTCAGTTCTTCAAGCGATGTGGCCTGCCCATTGCCACTTCAACTTGCAAACCCTGCGAGCTATGTCGGTGAATATCCTCGATCCGGATTTTATCCCGGAAAGTAACTCCGAGCATAGCTCTCTCCATTGCCCGTTGCGTATATACAATACACACATATACGTCTTTATAAAATAGGTACACATCATGTTAAAGAGCGTGGGTAGATCCATTACGAGACAGACACTGAACTTGGGACATACTTACCTACCTACGCATTGTATATTGCAGGAAGTAAGCCGTCTCTGTAGCGAGCTAGTCGATGTGAGTTTGTTTTTTTACTTTGAATACGTCTGCATTTCCGTACGTTATTGACTATCTAACGCGTCATTGCTCACGTTTTAAAGATGGCGTTATAGGCATTAGTGAATTGATATTGGTATCTCCTTATCAATGGCATTGGATTCTGCAAGTCCGTTTCTTTTCAACCGACTTCAAAAAAGGTGGCTCTCAATTCGAGTGCATGTTTTTTCTTGCATGTTTGTTAGGCTATTACTCCGCTAATTATGAATAGATTTTGATGATTCTTTTTGTGTTTGGTAGGTGATACTTCTAGGTCTCCTATACATTTTATAGAAATCGGTTCAGTAGTTAGGTTTTTTAATTTTTTGGAAAATTCATCCAGGTAGTCGAATTGTAGTCAGTTGTTTTTTTTTTACAAATTATTCAAATTAATATTCTATATTAATTTATCATACCCCACTACTGGACGTGGGCATAGAACCTACGTTCAATAGATTTACCCCCATAGAAAACGCGGCAAAACCTACTGAAACTACAATATAACATAACAGACTTATATAAGTCATAAGATTATTTGTACTTGTCTTGTCTAACAGTGTATCCATGTTCTACATACTTAGACACAGAATACAACACAACAATGCAGCAACAACATTGCTACAATGGGGACTACGGATAACTTTAAAAAAAAGTTACTTTTTGTAGATGGCGCTCGCTTTGCGCTGACTAGACTTGTCTGTCATTGTCAAGTTCTTTGTTTTTTTTTTGCCACACCAAAAATATTATGCTGTTTTTGACTGGCAAGTATAGTCAGCGCCATCTATCGAGTTGTTGAGAACCAATTTTTTAAACGTGTTTGGAAAATATCATTATGCGCACCTTAATACTCTACATAATTATATTATAACGACCATTCGTCCCAATAAATCGTTATCATCGATATCATATCAGACCTACTACATTAACTTCTTTGCGCAGTATCAGTGTCAGGCACAGATTCTGACGTAATACGATAACCATATTATTTGCATGCAACGCCAGAGTTGCGCCCACGCATCGATTACCATTCGAAACTTATGTACCTAGGTAGTTTCACTTTCTATCCAGAAAGTAGTCTGACTTTTTTATAGATATTGGGCTCTTTATGGGGTCGTTGTGGTCTTCCTAGAGTCCCCTAGAGCTGATCCCTATTTTGCCAAACCCACTACTTATACTATCTTGTGTATGGTGGGCTTGACTGCACCATATTAGAACCTAAAACCGTAGGCAGTACGTGTGAATACGAATGCCATCTCGTCTGATAATAAACGAAGATGCAGTCTACGATGGAGCACGCTTGCCTAGAAGAAACCGATTCACTCGCGACTTGAAGACACCCAGATTATAATTATCGGGAAACACCCACTCGGGCAGCGCATTCCACTGTTTAGCAGTTCGAATAAAGAAAGTGGAATCAAACCGTTTCGTACGAGTTTTTTGTATATCAACCATAAAACGGTGTCGCTTTTTCGAGGTCCTGGCCGTCCGACAGAAGAATGGGTAGAGGGGAATAAGATCATGCAAATCCGAAGCACACTCCGAAATGTATCCGTTAAAATACCGATAGGCTAGCTACTTTTCGACGATGATCGAGGCAACCTGTACGACAACCAGCCATTTGCATCTAGCGGTTGCCCGCGACTTTAACAATGTCGTCCGTCCACCTAGCGGGAGCGCCGGGAGGCATACCTACGCTGCGTCTTCCGGTTCGTGGTCGCCACTCCAGCCAGAACATTTCATTCCCATCGGTTATCAGGATTTCGAGCGATGTGGCTTCTATAAATATGGAAATAACTAAAGCAGTTTTGGCTTGAAATCACTGGGCATGAGGAGATTTGACATCTAATACCTATAAGGAGCCGAGCGCATTGCAGGGCGGCGCCGGATTTCGTTCGCAAGTTTACAATTTTGACAATGCTACTGTTATGGACAGTTGTGATGTTTACCACCAGGCGAACGCCTCGCTCGTCTCGTTAAAATATATAGTATTAGCATTGTTTAGTATATAGTATTGCATAAAAAAAGCTTACTTGATGCTTAGTGACGGTGTGGTCAAAGATTTTAAATACATCTGGCTTATAATGCAAACTGGAAGCAGCTGGAATACACCGAATACACCGTTAGGTGTTTGGCGACAGTTTTTCGACTTCATACCAGTCACCGTTTTAACTTTATCATCGCATGATGCAAACCGGTCAAACAAGTACCTGAATACCTGGATCGGGTCGGACAATTTGCAGGCTATCTTTAGCCAATCCTAGATATCGATCGAGATGTAGGCCGGTATTCTAAATACGGAACTCTTGCGTAAACAGGAGGCTGTGTAAAATATTTTATCTGACTGAGGGATACAATCACTTAGTTGTGTGTGGAGTGCGCTATCTTACAAAGAAACGAAAGAATAGCATCGAACTAATCATAATGATTTGATTTCGTACTATTCCTATCATGTACAGCTTATAATTACTTACGTATTTTTTTTATGGCTTTCGTTTGACTACTGTCTCACCTGATGTTAAACAAAGATGCAGTTTACGTTTCACTATTCATAGTAATTTTATATTTTCCGTCTGCAATATCGTAATTCTATGCTAATAGCAAACATGTTGCCAAGCATCTACAATATATACGATGTTGTCTAACTATGTATATGCCAAAGGTTTTATGGTAAAGCGTTGTTTCTCTTTCCGACCTGTAGTTGATTCTTACAGCTATCATTCATATTTCCTGGCATCACCCATTGCATACAAAATGCAAATGTACCAGTTTTGGCGCGAAAACACATTTCTATGCGGCCAGTGTTCCACTGCGACTTGTACCTACTGTTAAATATTCTGTGTCTACAAGCTCTATTCTGATACCGGCGCTAATTTTATTTCGTAACCAAGCTTACTATTTCAAACCATGTCGGAATGTAAATAAAGCTGTGAATTGATTGATTAACCATTCCTCAGTTGATTGCAAAGCTGGAGATGCGATTTTTGACGGGTTCGTTGAACTGGGCCAGCTTAATCGAGCTTTAATTAGTTAGCGAGAACCTATTATCACTTCACCTGCTAGAGAAACTGCTCTTTGGTTTGTGGTACAGTTTCGGGATATCTAATGCCACAGAATATTATTAGTTTAAGTATTTTAGAAGAAGAAAAGAACTGTCTGCTATATTTGTTACTGGAGTAAGCAAATTGATGAAAATAAAGGCACAATAATGATCTATCGAATAAAGGACACGTTCGATCTTATTGTTAGAAAGTCAGTTAAACAGAAGCAAAAAAGTTGTATAAGCACCTTAGAGTATATTATATATAATATTTACACAAAAATTCTGCTTCATACTGACAGATACAGCGTTAATTTTGCACAGATGTTCCTATTATAATTAAGCTATAACACTTATAGCATTAGTGAGACTAAGAAAAATGCAATTTTCTTGAAGAAACTCCTGCGCAAATAAAATTTAATATACAATCATCAACAAACTGATACATAAACAACCCACACCAATGAACGGTTTATGTCCTGGCACATAGATCGATTGTATTCGATCTAATTGATTAATCGACTAACAGCTGAGGACACTTATCGCACTCACTGGCATAGTGGTGAAACTTTCACATCCTTACTTGTACCTAGCATAACAGCCTGTTAATAGACCGCCGAAGTTCGACCATCGGAGAGCGATTGGTCGTATTCACCATAATGGTCCAGTTGCGCGTTCTTGGATTCACATCGTCGTCAGCCATAAGACGTCCACTGCTGGACGAAGGCCTCCCAATAGAGGGGTGTTGCCATAATCCCCACGCTTGGCAGGCGGCTTGGGGATCGCAGAATGCTCACCACCGTTAACCAAGAGGAATCTGCTGCCCGTCCTCCGGTGGGTCTGGTTGCAGTTTAAGAACCTACCCAGGTCGCAATCAGTCGGACTCACATATGCCATTGAATTTCTTCTCCGGACGTATGCAGGATTCCATTCAGGACGACTCTGCAGGTTACGATGTTTTCCTTAATCAAAAAGCCAATTGGAATGAAAATCCGTTCATAAACTCGAATGATTTCATAGAAATTTGTTAAATATTGATCTAGAAAAATAACTTGTTCAAGATGGGATTTCATTATTCCCCATCGATTCACACTGTTACTGGATGAAAGTTTATTTTCAAAACGATAGACCGGTTTTCCAAACGACTCACGCCAGTGTAACAGTGTTAATCGATGGGAAGAAACATCCCAACAAGTCACAGTGTGATTGTTTTGGTGTGACTCGTTGGGAATCCACCATTGGCACGGGCTCCCGGATTGACCCCTTACGATACCTTGTACCTAGTAAGCTAAAATGTCCTATCATCTTAATGGGTTATTTTTACATATAACTCACTGTAGCGCTCGTGGCGTGGCTTGTCTAGGTGATTCTAAACGATCACCGATGTTAAGCAACGGACGGTCCGGTCAGTCTTCGGATGGGTGACCGTGAGTGGCATTAATTTCTGTGCGCGCTACCGTGGGTCGGATGACACTTTAATTTGTTGGTCCCGATTGTTTGTTCTATTTTCTATAATAACAGCCTTCGGGCGGCACATTAACTCTGACGCTAGGGCTGGCCACTCAGCCTATACGAACTTACTTACTAGCGTTTCCATTTCCAGGTGATGCCCTCTCAGTGCCAGACAAACACAAATTCGACTCACGAACGTACGTGCGACCAAAGAAACGCGTCTCGAGACCGAGTATTCAGAACATAGTAGAGGTTCCATCGAACCCTTCGTCTATATCTCCGCATACCTCGCTCAATCCTGCGCTCAATCCTGCACTCAATCCTGCTCTCAGTCATGTGATGAATCTTCAAGGATCAGGGAACAAATACTTGACTTACAACAAGTATAATTCCCCCATCGGTCCACTGTTGCGGTTAAAGACCTTTAATGTGGATACGCATACAGAGAATAGCGGTCCAATCAAAGAGTACGCATTGAAGAGAAGGAGCCTGGTTCAGGATGAAGACCCGCAGGTAAATTATTTTTACAAAGTTGTCCAAAATAATGAACAAACATGGCGGAGTAGCCACCAATGCGAACTAATAGTGATGGGGAACTACTACTTTCTATCATGTTTAGCGATCATGATAGAAAGTCGTAGTTCCTCATCACTATTGATGTAATTTTTGGGATTTTTTACCGGGACTTTCTGCTATTTAGCAGAAAGTCCCGGTAAAAAGTCCTGGTCTTCTTTTCATTTGGTATATTCTATTAATAGCCTATTCTATTAAACTTTTACTTGCTAAGCACGTCAGATGCATTCAACGATGCTGTCTGAAATCCGGGAAGGTTGACGTAAATTAGAGACAGTCTATATTATATCTTAACAGTTTGTGGTGATGGCTTAATTGTGTCCTGCAGTAAAATAAAAACCTGTCCACATTACACTAGTTGGAAGATAAATTAGATCTAGCATATAGGGACAGACTTTAATATGTTAAAGTAATATAAATGTGTAATTTTATTGGTTATCGAAAATTATCTACTTTAGGTATATATTTTTGTATGTATATCCAGCGACAATGATAACATGAATGGACGGGAAATAAGCGCACGGATTTTGAGAATACATATTGAGCGCCAACTCTCCACTCGCGTTAGTCATACTCTGTCTTTGCGACATGCAAGCCGTACGATACAATAATACAAATGAATCCAAATTAGACTTCATGTGCATTCCCCAAGTGTAATAACACTACCAATATTCGCAATAAATATTTGTGGATCACATTCCACAAGTAAATACACATTAATCACTGTATTTTGTCACAACCGCAATTAATTTCAATAAATATGTTAAGGTAATCGTGATTTTGAGGCGACCGTAATGTTACGAGACAGAGAGACTTCGAGAATCCTTCGTCAATGCTCGTGAATGTTCGAGATTCGAGAGCAATAGACAACTACATGTGTTCTCTTTATGAAATTTTTGTCAAGATTTTCTATCTCTATTTTCCGGCAATTGTAATATGCTTACTTTTAACTAGGTATGCTTGATTGTGTTGACTTGTTAAATTTGAACGATTTGCAAGCGCTGGGCCCGTCCAATCCATTATCACCGTCGCTGTGTATATAAGTTCTGTAAAAAGCATCTGGAGAAGACCGGTGCTAACTAAACAGGGCAGATTGGCGAAAAGGGAAGAAGGCTTATTATGCCCTGCAGTGTGCCGAATAAGCTGCTAATGATGACGATATACTGTGCAAAATAGCACCTAAAATATATCACTTGAAAGTTGCTGACAGGCGTAATCTCATTATGTACCGAAAGAAATCTTGCGCGAAAATGTCTCCGATTTGTCAGAACAGCTAATTGAACTAGTTTAGCTATTTTTATCGAATCAATGTAGCATTCGATCGGACCGTTATGGCTGGCGATGGCGCGTCATTGACATCCCATTCAGATTGATTGGTCGTAAACACTGCTCGTTAAAGTGGGGCCCGTCTATATTTGGGTCTTCGATCTACCTTACAAATAGATTTGCTTACCTAATTTATGTGGAGATCTTAGCAGTGTCATGCGGGGTTCACTAATGTTTTACCGAAAACCTTTTAACAAAATATTACTTGACAACCAACGTTTCGCATAATATTCAATCAACAAACATCTTGTTCCACAAGTATTTTGTTTAGCAACCACTTCAGAAACAATTTTTGGCAAACACTTCTCATATAAAATGTGTCAAATGCTATATTCGTTTTTGTGCATTTTTCATTTTTTCATTCATTGTTTTGCAAATTCACGTTTTATTAAATGTCATCTTACAACAAGTATTTTAAAGGAGGATTTCTGGGAAGGCTTTCCAATATGTGTAATATAATTAGTATAATGATTGGGGTGGCGAATACATCACTCACCTTCGCTTTGCCGATGATATAGTCATCATGGTAGAGTCGCTGAAGGACCTCAATCAGCTCAGCGACCTCAGTAATGTTTCCCAACAGGTGGGTCTTCAAATGAACATGGACAAGACAAAGATCATGTCCAATGCCCATGTTGTGCCCGTACCGGTTGTCGTTGGGAACGATATTCTCGAAGTTGTTGACCACTACAACTACCTTGGACAGATTGTTCAGTTAGGTGGGTCCAACTTCCACAAAGAGGTCGCACGAAGAATCCAACTCGGATGGGCAGCGTTCGGGAAATTGTGTAATATCTTCTCGTCCAAAATCCCGCAGTGTTTGAAGACAAGGGTATACGACCAGTGTGTGTTGCCAGTGATGACATATGGAACTGAAACGTGGTCTTTAACTGCTGGCCTTTTGGAGAAACTTAGAGTCACGCAACGGGCAATGGAGAGAGCTATGCTCGGAGTTAGTTTGCGCGATAGAATCCGGAACGAGGATATTCGCCAAAGAACCAAAGTTACCGACATAGCTCGCAAGGTTTGCAAGTTGAAGTGGCAATGGGCAGGCCACATCGCTCGAAGAACTGACAACCGATGGGTAAGAAAGGTTCTTGAGTGGCGACCGCAAACCGGAAGACACTAGGTGGATCGCCGACATTGTAAAAGTCGCGGGTAACCGGTGGATGCAAATGGCAGGTTGTCGTACAGTGCGGCGGTCTAAGGGCTCCCCCTTAGACCGCCACATTTCATTTGAAGGCCTCCACCTTCGTTCAGCAGTTGACTTCTCCGGGCTGATGATGATGAATGATTGGGGTCGGGGGAGGGAGAGATTAGGTTGTCTGAGTCAGCTCTGTCACTCATTTCAAATCTAACCAACACAAATTTGACTCCGGGTGGGCCAGAAGCTCTTGCGGTCGCCTCTGAGTGTCGCTTCGCCACTCAGGACCTGAGCTTCTGGCTCCCGCGCTTTTTATATACACTCTAGGGGTAGAGACCACAAGACTAGGTGGAGTCAGGATGCTCTGATTCGGATCTGTCACCCATTTCGAACCTAACCAACTCAAATCGGGGTGCTCTGATTCAGATCTGATCGCTAAGGCGGAAGCGAAGTGAAGCTCCCGCCTTCTCAGATAACCTATCCGAGTCGGATCTGTCACCAAGCTTTAATATACATGCAATGTAATATGCATGTTTTAAGTGTTGCACGAGTAGTCACAATTTCTGTGGTGATTAATTAGACTAATCAAATTTTCCTAATACTAAAAAAGGTAAAAAAGATTATGATATAAATAGTATACAAGTCAAACATTTATTTAGTAATCTGTATATTAAATGAAACTTTTGAAATCCGTACAGCCGATTCAGGGTGAAGGAGTAACAAACATACACACACACAAACACACCGACAAACTGTCGCATTTATAATATTAGTAGGATAGAATATTAGTTTTTAACTAGAAAAATTGAAAATCGTTAAAATATAATAATACCTTTAGCAAGAGCTCACTGGCTCCTAAACTATTTGTCCAGCATCGCTGTTGTGTTGGGTCAAGCAAATATATAACATGATTATTAGTCTGCGCGTAGAGAAGCCACTTTGGCCCTGACTGTGAACTTACATAACAAACGAGGTCACGGCCTTTCCGTGCAACGGTAACATTTTAATGAGCCTCGAATATTGCCATGGAGTGTTCCCAGATGTATTCCGTTAATAATAGCGAGGTACCGATCTTGTACTCTTGGGATGGAGGTTGTTATTTTTGGAATTGCAATTGGAATTAATGCGGTGTGGATTATCATTCTTTCTCGTGTTCAAAGGCACCTTTGGCTCATTGAAAATGTTTTTTGAGTTTCTTTCTTTCTAAAGATATTTATTGACATAAACATAATATAATAGATCGTCATCATCATCAGCCCGGAGACGTCCACTGCTCAACGAAGGCCTCCCCCTTAGACCGCCACACTGTACGACAACCTGCCATTTGCATCCACCGGTTGCCCGCGACTTTTACAATGTCGTCGGTCCACCTAGTAGGACCTGGTGGTGGTGTGGGTAATATAATAGATATCTATAGGTAATTGGTCATATTTTGGGTTGTTCCTCGCTCATCCTATGACGTCTCATCCTTCGTTATCACGGATAAGTCCACGTTTTATCTCCAACTCTCATGTTGTTAAGATACGATGTGGTGATAATGCACGTAGACTTAGAAAATAACTATTCACTCTGATCTAAATTATTTTTAGTTATTTAAATTATTTTAACGACGTCGCGTCGTAGCGGTTATACATAATTTAAAAATATTACGAGTATTGGTAGCTAAAAATATTACAAGTAGTAGTGGTAAGACTCTACTGCAGAGTCCGCCTGACGAAGTACCACGCCTTTGTCAGTTATTCAACCACCAAGCTGTAGTGTGCTAGCATTACTGTATTTCGGTTTGAAGGGTTTACCAGAGAAATTATTGGGTATGAAGAGATTTAACGTCTTATATCTCAGGGTGACGAGTGCAGGAAAGTGAAGTTAAGGGCAGGCGTGAAGCTTACCATCAGGTGAACTCGTCAAATCGTCACTCGATTGCATAAATAAAAACATGGCTATGCTTATTTTGGGGCTAGATGGCGTTGTGTAAAAATGTCCCACCAATGTTTATTTATTTATTTCATGAGTAGTATGAAGTACCGATCTATTTTAGTACACTAAATTTTGTGAAATAGAAAAGACTTTATTTGTGACAAAAACATAACACACGCAAAAACAAAAGACATTCAGACTATGACTAGTTTATTTGCCACAAAACGGGCCCAGCCCAGCATGATGCTGGCTGCAGTCTCGGGTGTTGACTGCAGTCAACCGGCGCAGAGGGAGAGCCACACACCCGCCGGGGGCCGGTGTGAGGGTGTTTGTTGACCATCAAACCCAAACTGTGCTTTTTGATGAATAAACAGTTTTAAAGAAAAACCTTTTGTCATAGAGCAAGTTCATATTCATATTCATATTCATATTCATATTCATATTTATTGGTAAAGTATCATTTTACAAGTCATATAATATTGTTTGTATTAATTTTCTTACAATGTGTGTAAAAATTGTATAATAGTATTAATGATCTTATCATAATATTAAATTAATTAATAAATTAACGTCAATAAAAAATAGATAATAAGTAATTTACATTCAATTTACGTAATACATTAAAATAAATAAATAACATGTCAAAAAGTCGCAATACAATAAATTAAATGTCACATTTGTAAAACTCACAAAATTTATAGAAAGATTGCTCGACAAGCCATTTTTTTAATTTCACTTTAAACAAGTGCAGACTCACTGCTTCAGTGATATCTACCGGCAAGTGATTGTAAACAGTCGGGCCCATGATATGCGTCAACTTAGAGGACTTCTCCAAAGTACGTGGAACAGCCAACAACTTGTGCCTGCCGCGGGTAGCGCAGCCGTGCCCAGACCCGCGCTCTACATATGTCTCTAAATTTATCCTGGCGTACACTGCCACCTGATAAATCAAAATGGCAGGTAACGTCAGGATTCCAAGTTTCTTGAAATAGGGGCGGGCTGGAGTTCTAGGCTTGTTCAGGCCAAAATGGCCTGGCAAGGCAAAAGATCAGCGAGTCAAGTCGTTTTAAATCTCTATACGATACGCCATTCATCTCATAATTTTATTTAGTCTATGAATGCACTCCATGATCCTTCTGGTTGTCTCTATCCTTTTACATGTTTCTATGGGGTATCTGTGGTGGTTTTTATTAACTTTGAAGGGAATTTGTTATATCATACAAGATTTAAAAAATCAATAAATAATTGCGGAGGACATTTTTTCACACAGCGCCATCTAGCCCCAAACTAAGTAAAGCTTGTAATATGGAAACTAGATAGCTGATAGAATACTTGTATATTTTTTTTTTTGTAAAGATGACTAAACATCTTGAAAAACTAAGTAATAAGTAATTTGCTTTCTCGATAGTAAATATTTATTTTCTTACTATTTAATGTCTACCTAATTAATGCTAATACAGTCAATATTAATAGTTACTTTAGCTCGGCTTAATCCAACGCACAGTCAATATGAACAGCCGCTTTAGCGTGGTTTAATCTATGGCAGGATACGTCCACCGACTTAACCTACTTTTTCAAACACCCACACTTGACCTCCAAGCCATGAGCCTAGAGAGAGTGGTTACAATTTGGATCGAAACTACAGAATAGAGACTAGCTAGAACCAAACATGGCTGCGTCGGTGAAATAGCGAATGCATCTTGACCTCACGCACAGAAACAATAGATGGCTGATCGATTGGTTTGGAAAGTTATAACAGATCAAAATCATTCCCATTAATAAACCTATTATGTACTTGGGCACGTTTCGTCAAATTTGTTTCGTAGTTTATTTAATGTTATGCATGACAGCCGTTTAATAGTTAGTGTTTCGTTATAAGTCTCTTAAGAGGGAATCCCGTCTGTGATTCTCCATACAAATGTATTCCCCTATTTTCTTCCTGGATTATGTCTCTAGAGCAATCTTTTTTTTTTATAAAGTCTTGGTTTATGTTTTGGCTCCAACTCGCCTTTGCGAAACGATAGTATGAAAAGATAATGATGAAGATAGAAAACGTTAATTTATATTATAGAAAATACTAAAATATTCAAATTCATTTACAGCCTTACCTAAAATAATCTCGATTCTCTTAGTCACTGCTTAAACTTCTCTGTCTTGTTCTTGCATGTTACACTTCACGTAAGATAGAAGATGGCAGAGCATCTTAAGCAGTGACTAACGGTTGAGAAGTTTTTTTAAGTAAGGCCGTTATTTCATAGTGAGATCCATATGTAGCAAGTACTAAAAATTCATTTCAAAATAGGTACTTTACACAATTTGTCCTAAAATATATTGTCCTGTATTGACTCTCGCAATTTTTTTAAAGATAAAGTTTATGTAATTTATTGTGGTAGTAAATACTTAGGTGAGCCCGGAATGAGCGGGCGCATTAGAGACAAAATCTCAAAAAAAATATTTTTTATCTTTACCGGGCGTGGCGCACTTTGCGCAGTTTAGGTATGAGTGTGTATGGCCTTGCGTTTGAGTTTACTAAAATAACGTTAAGGTTTTTCAGAAAATGGTAGTGCTGCCTTTTACGTCTTTATTTTATAATGAATGTTTAATCACTTTTAAAACTTAAACAAAGCGTTTACCCACGTATTAATCACGTATTATTACTGTACTGAACAATCAGTGCTTGAGTAATAGCTGAACTTATACTTGCTTAACAAAAGTACGTTTTGAACTTTATTACAATTGTATAAAGTTCACAGACTTGGAGTTTGTTGTTACAACTGGGTGTAACTGGAACAATATCCAATCTACAAGTGGTCAGAAATGATTGCAAAACCTATCGAGTATTTGACGCGATATTTTTTTACAATTGTTACAATTGTGTTTTTTCTGTTTGAAATCTTATAAAGAAATGTCAGTTGAAATCACGCCTGGCTACGTGTTTTATTGTTATTGCTTCCTGTAAAGATTAATTATTTATTAGTACTTAGATAACCATCTCACTATTGGTAGTATATACAATCTGTAACAAAAAGGTTCAACAATACTGAAACGTATGTATGTACTCATCATTATGAACAACAACTGTTCCGTACAAATAAAATATTGATTTCGGACAAAATATATGGAACAGTTGTTTTTTTTCACGATTTCGGTGTTGACCCCATAATAAAAGTTGTTCATAATGATGAGTACATACATAAACTTTAGTATTGTTGAACCTTTTTGTTACACGTTGTATACGACGTTCAAGCAAGACTTTTATGGTAGGAAAAAATTCTTCTAAAATGTTTACTTGGATAGTTTTGAAACTCTCGTTCCGGACATCTAGACCTAAGTACAGTGATTTGGCTCCAATGAGTTAATCTTATAGGGTCAGGAGACGGATAGTAGAACTTGTCAATGACAAAATCATTGGTAAATGTAAACCTATTGAAGACTTTGGGCTCATTTATATTCGGCAGTCCTGTACATTATTTTCATATTAGTCAAAGTGATGAGAGCGTGTGGGCTTTAGGACAGACCTGCGTATAATATAGGACAAAACAGGTTCGTTAAGACGGATTATCCATGTTCTAAGCACGTGTTTTGCTGCGATCGATCATAAGTTTAAAACAGTAGCAGAATACGGTCATATTTAGCGAAGCAAAACTATGGTTACGCAAGTTCGGGTGTCATCTTCGATTTTTGAAGTTTTTCTCATATTACTTGAAAAGTATCGAAATCAAAAATCCCTCCAAAATCTTTCAGTACATCTAATTTGTATGTCCCTGTATGCTATAGTTAAACGGTAAAAGGTTAAAAATAGACATTTTCCGTTATTTTTTTCAATTGTGCAACGTACAATTTATCGTGTTTTCAACCATAAAACAAACTTAGACCTAATCCGTCTGTACATTTTTCTGGTTTTACACAGAGTAAGTTGCGTGACCTGGACCTGGTCGTGGACCTGCGCGTCTGCAGCGTCCTCTTAGTTAACGGTGGTGAGCATTCTGCGATCCCCAAGCCGGCTGCCAAGCGTGGGGATTATGGTAACCCCTCCCTATTAAGGGAGAGGCTTTCGTCCAGCAGTGGATGTTTCCTGCTGTTTATGAAGATGAATTTGCGTAAATAAGACTATTTTTACGAGCGGAAACATTGGAATAAACTGCCGTTAAGTCAACATTTACGCCCTTTGACTAAAACACTACATACAATAAATACACTACATTATAATCCAACGGCACTGTGATTAATCAGCCTAGACACCTTGCTCTATATAAAACTCGTTCTCATTCACGGGTGAAGCGAGAAGTGCACTATGACGTGATCAGATGACGCGAGTTGTCATAGGTGCGAAAATATCTTATTCATTCCGAGCGCCTTACATAACTCGCGTGTACCGATCATGAAATATTTTGGTAGGTACACGTATGAAAAATGTATGGATGTTGGTTTGATCGCTTTCGCTTTCCGGTGAGCGGAGATTTGCAGTTTCGTTGTGTTCTCGTTTCTGTGATAGCATGTCACGGATCCGCAGCTATAAGGCGTGCTCTATATTCCAAAGTTGACCCTCGCAAAATCAATGTTTTTTATTCAAATTAATATATTTAAAGCAAAAAAATATATGTTACAGTCGAACATCCGTCTTAGTTACTTTTACGGTTGAAAACGAGATTATTTATACTTTCCTCTACTTACTATTTATAATTTTTTACAGAAAACTGTATAACTAAACCTTAAACTAAACCTAAACCTTTTTGGATATAGATGGAACATAGATTTTTGTACTCACATATAATCTCTCACCCTAAACACTTACATCTTCTCCGTTTCGTCGTTGGTAAACATGACTTCATATCAAAATACAGTTGGAGCTGGTGGAAAAACAACTCGATCAAAGTTTATGTTTTTGTAAAAGGACTTCCTTGACAGTTTCTTCTATCGCAATAACTATTAGAATATAGTAAGTACATGGGTCAAGTTACAGGATTGATAAAAAACGTTAAATAATATTGGGGGGACATTAAGACACACAGCGCCATCTAGCCCCATACTAAGCAAAGCTTGTATTATGGAAACCAGATAGCTGATAGAATACTTATATACAATTTTTTTTCGTAAATACATACTACACCCAGACACAGAACAAATATCGATGTACGTCACAAACATTTTCGTCCTGGGTGGGGATCGAACCCACGCCCTACAGCTCTAAAGGCAGACATGCTACCAACTGAGCTATCAGGGCTATCAAATACGCTACCATGTTCGCATTACGATATGCGATATCCTCTGTTTCCTCGATCAATGGAGTCGATAGATACGTCGATGTGAAACTAGTCTATAATAATCATTATGCTAATATTCTATAAAGACTAATGTGCAAAAAAAATTTACGCGCCAAAACTCGGCGCACTGCATAGCGTGCGCCGAGTTTTTGAACGACTTGAACTACGATAAGACACAAGCACTCAAGCATACATTGAACACTATACAAGCGACATAACGTCTAAATTCGAACAATTGTGAACTATATGTATAATGCGCGTATAGGTATGTACAACGGCACTCGTACGTTTTTTTACTGTTTTCACTTAGAAATTGTGACTCTTTAGATCTTAGCTCAATGATAATGAATGTTTCTATTTTAGCTGGAAGATATGGACCTCACCCTGGTGTCGGAGACTTCGGCGCGTCTATCCATGGAGCATGCACCTTCCAAGCCCATCAACATCGATCTCTCTCAGCCCGCGCATAACCTCCACAATACTTTCAACAAGTAAGACGTGTCCTGGTCTCTTTCGACCAAAAGGATAGAAACAATTTCAGATCTGTAATCTGGGTATGCCCTTAAACTGCAACCAGACCCACCGGAGGACGGGCAGCAGCGTCCACTCGGTTAACGGTGGTGTGCATTCTGCGATATCCAAGCCGCCTGCCCAGCGTGGGGATTATGGCAACACCCCTCTATTGGCAGGCGTTCGTCCTGCGGTGGACAGACGTCTTATGGCTGACGACGAATCTGAAATTGTTTCTATAATTTTCTCACACATTTTAACGAAAATAAACGCCTGTGTATCGCCGAATTAGAACGCAGAACCAATCATGATGCAAAAATCATTTCAAACAAAACAACAACAAGAATTATACTGACGCTAAAGGATCAATCTATCAATAAGTCTTGCTCGCCTCGTCACTCGAAAGAATAATTTAAAAAAACATTAAATTAATAATTTATTTAAAATCCTTATAGCATTAGGTCTCAAATAAAGATAAATAGTATAATTATTGTTCTCGGCACTTTAGCACGGCATAGGTTAGCTAGTAGCCACTATTATTAAAACTCACTGGAGTCGTTAGTAAAAACTTTCGAAATAATTACCAAGGATGACTTAGCACAGACGAAAAATAGACGTTACAGAACTATACATTTTTTTTAGTCTATAATCGCACAAAAGATACAGAAATGGTTTACAACTTACTTTTACTTTCATAATGTTAATCAAAATAGAACGTAACACTGAATTGTTTAAATCTTCATACAGTTTGTAAATTAGCCTTTCACAAGTTTACTTCCGAAATCCAAAGAGTACACACGTCTTAGAATATAATTAGAGTAGTTCTTGTATTAAGTTTGAATATATTCAAAATGATTATTCCTATTGATACTTACGCTGAAATGTCTTTGACTTGTGGGCTGTATCCAAGGTATTTATGTTGCTTCCTTATTTCGTTGTTTGCCTTGGTGTTATGTTATTTATTACTAGCTGTTGCTCGCGGCTTCGCCCGCGTGGTCTATATTGCAGGTAGATGCGAAGTTTTGAGTGAATCGAACCAGAATAAACATTTCCATACAAACTTTAGAACTCCCTTACACCTCCATTACTTTATAAAAAAATTAAAAAACGGGTTTCATTATTTATTTTAAAGTTTATTTGTGCCGAGTTTTGAGGGAATCAAACCAAGGATTAAAAAAAACATCCATAGAAACTTTACCAACCTGTTAACTAAACTATCCACAGTTAAAATTTCATTAATATCAGCTTAATAGTTACGAAGGTACCTGGTAACAAACATTCACACACACAAACTTTCCCATTTATAATATTAGTAGGATTTATTTAATTATTTATTGCACACATAAATACATGAATGTGCAAAAGGAGGACTTAATGCTAAAGCATTTTTTACCTGTCATCCCCGCGGTTACTGAGATGTGGATGTAGGCGTACAAAAGGGTAAAGGCGTACTTTATTGTTGCATAACGTGGTAGCAGAAAGGAGGTTTCAAAAACCCGAACGAATCGTTTTCAATAAAGATAAAGATAAATTATACAATAAATTAATTTATTAATAATTAATTAATTAATAGACAACAGACAAAATTGTATATATGGAAAAACACATTAAGAGTTTATTCGTTTATTTATTTTTAATAAACATTAAGTATTAATTAGTTTTTTTCACAAAGAGTTCTAGAGACATGTTCTTCGTTTCAAGTCGAAGTTTCGTTATAATGTACCTATATCAAATGCTTTGACCAGAAGTCCGGCCACCCAATGGCTCTCCTAATGTCGTTAAGGGAGCAGGTTGCAGGGCTCGTTGCACAGTCCAGCAGGTGTGTGTGACATCGTTTGATATTATCCCTACTTCGTCGGCCTATCTGTGACCGCAATCGGTTCAGAGTTTTACAGGTTTTCCAGAAACTTTTTAAATGTGTCATGTTCTGCAGAAATACTGTCAGAGGAAGGACACTACACCTTGGAAGTGTGATGAAATGAGCGCCAAAGCGTACGAAGATTACCAGTTTTGCCAAATGTAGAGGTGAACATATTGAAAACTCTAAAAGCGTTTTTCTTTTTTGTAACGATCGATTTATGCCACATTGGTCCCGAGAAAGTAAAGCCTGCTCAAAAAATCTGCATTCTCCCGCATTTTTATAGTGTATTTGGCCCAAAATCGACCACGTCCGGCCGGTGATCTTTCTCAAGGAGTGGAAACAAAGAGCAGCGCGCGCGGATTTATTTTGCTTTGTACTGCAAGCCGCTGCCCATAACCATAGGATCTACTCATATCAAGTCGTTTTTGTCTTTGCAGAGGTGTAACAAACATGTTCGACCGTCCAAGTCTGAACATGTACCAGAGCGGGGAGTCCCTGATGCGCATGTCTCCTCCTAGCCTCGTCTCCTCGCTGCTTATGGACAGTTCCGGAACCTTCAACCCAGAATCCATGGATAGCCGCAAGTCTGCGCCGGCGCATGACACAGGTACGTTATGGTTTTTTGTTATATCTTAAGTACTAGCTGACCTGGCAGACGTTGTCTTCGACCGAATTTCGCAATTTTCCGTTAAAATTTCTCTTTTTTTTCTTTATAAGCCTAATTCGGATTATTTTGATCAATTTAAAACGAAAAATTGCCAAATCGGTCCTGTCCTTCTAAACCAACATCTTTTGATGCGCTTACCAACGAACTGCATTTAATTTATATTTATGTATACTCGTAGATACTAGTAGATTGGCTTACCTTTGATTGCTAACTCGTCCGAAAATTGGTGCTTGTTAAAATTACTACCGCGCTATTAGAAGTTTGCTAACCTGACCAGTAAAAATTAAGTTCGTATAGGCTGAGTGGCCAGCCCTAATATAAGAGTTCATGAGCTAATGTGCCGCTCGAACGCCCTCTGATATCGTTACGGTTGTTGTTATATAACAGACAATTTAATGTGTCGTCAGAATCATGTTAGCGTTCAATTTCAAAATTGTAAAAATCACTCACGGTCACCCATCCAACAATTGACCGGATCCGTTGGTTAACCTAAGTGATCGTGAGTCTACGACGTCTAAGACGCTACGCTACGCTTTCTTTCTTTTATAAGCGTCTTTACGCTAGGAATCTTATAAAAACAACACATGCCTTAAATGCAAATCGTAATGTGATTGATTGAAACACTCTCTTACTCACATGCGAGTAAGCCTAATCTTGCTATCCCGCTCGCACCATGTTCGCTCATCAATTGATTATTTATTTTATACTCCCATGAATATGGTAGATAATCGTAGGCGTTGAATTTCTAACAAAAACCAAAACGTTGATGAGCTAGGCTATAATGGGTAAACGTCCAAATGAAATACAATTATTTAACTAGTATTTATTTGTGTAAATGTAAAAAAAAAACCTGAAAGTCGCAAGTAAATAAGCTTGGCGATGCTATTAAATGCTATTAAGAATTACATAAAAATCCAGGTCAATGTATTCAAATTGTTGTTATACCGTCTGGTTGTGTAAAACTTTATATGCTAATGCGTTCATCATACATAACTTTCTAGGTTTAAGAAACTGCTGCGATAAAATATAGTCTTTGTCTTCTTAATTATGAGCTAATAAAAATGAAGCATGTTTACGACAGCACAGTGTAGTGGTTGGACTCTACTGCAGAGTCCGCCTGTGGAAGTACCACACCTTTGCCAGTTTTTCAACTGCCAAGCAGTAGTGTGGAAGCATTAATGTGTTTCGATTCGGAGGCCAATGTTACAAGAGAAATTTCTAAGTATAAAGAGATTTAACACCTAATATCTCGGGGTGACGAGCGCGGTACAATGCGGCGCGGGATTGTAATAGTAAGTTCACAATTCGGGCATTTATTTATGAGCGTTTCTGTGGGTCGGATGACACGGTAAATAGTTGGTCCCGGTTGTTTGTTCTGTTTCTTTAACAACAACCGTCGAGCATGTTAAAGCCTTCGGGCGGCACATTAACTCTGACACTACCACTCAGCCTATACCAACTTACTTACCATAGTCGGATTTCCTAGGAAAACCGCTTATACATCATTCGCGTAAAATACTAACATCACGGCACTACGTACTGCACAACATCATGAATCACGTTACAAAAGTGCAATTATTTTACGAAATCCAATTTACCCGAAGCCAGCCCGATCTTAGGCTTTATCTATTACGTACCGTAATTTTATCAATAAGGTCTATAATGCTATGCTCTTCGGCAGGGTTACCAGCGGCAGGCCGCGAAACAATCGACCCTATGGTCACCAGCATGACTCTCAGTATACTCGACGAAAAAGACATGAGCACCAGCTTCCTATCACAAACTACCTACCCTGACCACGACAGCCTTCTAGACTCCTTACCGCCCAGCTTAGTCAATTCAGTCAACTCTTCGTACGTCGTCTCCAATAATTCCAAAACACGAGATAATGATTCTAACATATTCAGTTCAGCTACGTTCACCCACCTAGAACAGTCCGAAAAACTGCTCTCAGCTCGTCCCCGGTGCCATCTTTATAACAGCTTCACGAAACGCGAGTCGGGCATAAGAAACTCGGAAAGCTATACTAAATCCCGCGAAGAAGCCTGCCAAATAGACACGGTCAAAGTCTTAAACGAGAACACGTCGAAGGAATCGTCTAAAACAAAACCGAACGTCGATATGGCGGAGACCATAACCTTGCACTACTCTAACAATAAGTTTACTGACGCCGAGAAGGAGAATTTCGAGAAGGATGACACGTTCTATAAGGAGATGGGTCTACCTAAGCCTGAGGAACCTCGGAGTAGTCTAAACGTGACCTTTGGGAAACAGGAGTTGAATGAGATTATCCAAGCGCGACAGAAGTTATCCTTAGCACGGAGAGGTTTACCCAGCGAACCTGACAAGCCTTTGCCTAATCAAACGGACTCATCGCCTATAAAAACTATACATTTACCCAATCAGATTATAACAGTGCCAAAGCAGAGTATGGAAAACGCATCAGAGTTGCTTTCTAGGCGGAGAGCTTTGAACAATGGGTTTGAAAGGTCCGAGGAGCCTACTAGAGAGATACCGACTAGGGAACTGCGGGACACGCCTAAGAGGCACGCGACGTTCAAAGTGACTCCGCGGGCGAGCGGGATGGATACGACGGTTGTGTACTTGAAAGCAGAAGAGACCCCACCTAGTGATAACAATATTATTGATATCAACTCTGCGACTATAAACCTGCTGAATGAAGGAGAGGGGGCTTTGCAACATGAGGTAAGAGGTTGTTGTTTTTATTTTTAATATCGTATAAATTTTATATTCGCTCTCTATTACGTCTGATACTAAGCGAAGATGCTAGCTTTTACCCGATTACGCAAAATGGAGGGTTATGGTTTTGGAAGTTTATTTATGTATGTATGTCAATGTGTTCTCTCCCTAAATTACTTTTTAATATTATCTTGAAAATTCTTATCGTAATATTTTGTTGTGGTAGGACTATTGCAGAGTCCGCTTGAGGAAGTACCACACCTTTGCCAGTTATTCATGTGCAAGCATCACTGTGTTTCAGTTTGAAGGGCAATGTTACTTGAAATTACTTGCTATGAAGTGATTTGACATCTAATATCTCAGGGTGACGAGCGCTGTGCAATGCGGCGCAGGATTTTGTTTGCAAGTCCACAATTCTGACACTGCTACTGTTATGGGCAGGCGTGATGTTTACCACCAGGCGAACGTCTCGCTCGTCTCGTCATGCCTATTGAATACAAAATATTAACGCACAAATATTGATATGTCTTGTAGGAGTGGGGCTCTCAAGAGCGCGCTATGGTGGGTTCCAGTGAGAGTACCGACACAGGAACGTTCAGTTCCTCCAGCCCACCTGACTCCGTTCCCGACACTCACGCGCCATCTGCTAACCACCACCGTAAGTGCATCTTGCAGATAGTTGAGTTTATCTGCATATCCATTTATTATCTTATTTTTCTTACATCATATGTATACTTAAAAATTAGGGTACCGCCCACAGCGAGGCAGGGCGCAAGCGTTCGGTGGTTAGAGCTGTAGAGTGAGGAACCTCCTAACAATGCCTGCCTTGTCAACTGCCTTTTGGATCTGACCCTTGACCCAACACAACCTTGACAGTTTATTATTATGAGCCTGAATTGACGTCGATGTTGAGCGAAAGATTTCTTTTTTTTTTAATTCCTTATCCTCTTTCCATTTGTACCTGACCAGAACTACAAAGGCCAGTCGTTCTGATGTTTGTCTAGGTCATCCCGCCATCGCTTTTATGGTCTGCTGCGAGGTGGTTTGCGATCTGGCTTCCACTGGGCGGTAAACATGCCAAAAAAACCCAGTTGCTTTCTTTATCTTTATCTGTCATTCAGGATTTATGGCTTCAATTACAGGTCCCCAAATAGCTTCTACGCCATTAATACATAACCGCAAAGGTGGCAGAAGCGACCTTCTTAACACCACCACAATATCTCCTATCTACGACATGGTCACGGACAAATCTTACACGTTGACCAAAGCTCCTTCGAGCAGCTTTGCTATGGAACGGACGTACGATATGAACAACACTACCGTGGTGAACAGCGCTACGATTGTGAAGAAAACGTCCGCCAAGAGAGATATACTAGCGACCAAGAGCAGCCCAGATAAGAAGATGCCACCTCCTAGCCTGCAAATGAAACCTAACAGGACATCTCCGACGGCCACAGGTGAGAATTTCCCTCTATAATTATGCTGTTTAAAACGTGTTTGAATGGCTATTATGTTTACTGACCTTAATTAATCTAATTAACGTAGCTCGTGGTGCAACTTCAATAACCAGTCTGAACATATCTTTGATCTTAAACAGTCACAGAGAGTCATCGTCTTGATGCTTGAGAAAGCACGTGGTCATTCCACGTGGTGGTTTCGTGGATGGGTGACCGTGGTGGGCGAATTTGAAATGACATGTTTTATTGTTGAAGAACTTTAAAACCTTGTTTATCATCCGCATTGCAAAGGTTTAGAACATTTTACCTGCAGCAATATTTCTGGCCTTTTTAAACTAACATGAAGGCGTCATTGTTTCATAGTTGATGTTCTGCAAACCTAACTAGCGGATTGATTCTACTTTCATTGTAAGAACTGATAAATAGTGGTTTTTTTTTTTCTGTCGGACGGGTTTTTTCGGCGTCCTTTCGGTTAACGCTGGTGAGCATTCTGCGATTCCCAACCGTCTGCCAAGCGTGGGGATTATGGCAGCACCATCTATTAGAGGGGAGGTCTTCGTCCAGCAGTGGACGTCTTCTGATTGATGATGATAAGGCGAATAGGGAGTGAACAGGTATCTTCTGGGCAAGCGTGCTCCGCCTTAGACGTTCTCTAAGCCTCGGGCAGGCAAAGTCAAAAGCGAACCCATAAATGTTTATTTTGAAAACTAAAGTAGTTTTGACACATTTTTGTTTTATTTATACGGGAATACTCACAAAAGAACCTGGGTATGTCTTAAATTTGCATCCAGAACCACCGGAGGACGGGCAGCAGCGTCCTCTTGGTTAACGGTGGTAGCACTCTGCGATCCCCGAGCCGCCTGCCAAGCGTGGGGATTATGGCAACCCCTCCCTATTAAGGAAGAGGCCTTAGTCCAATGGTGGACATCTTCAGGCTGATGAGAGACTCACAAAAGGAAAAACGTCACCGGATTTAATCGAAACTATACTCAGATCCGTTTTAATTAAACGTGAGTATTCCAGTATAAATAAAACAAAAATGAACCCATTCATCATTTTAAAAAAATGCTTTTAAATGTATTCATAGAGTTCGCTTACTAATAATATGAATATTTTCAGCGTCGTACGGCTCGATAGTACCGCCGTCCGGTTTGCCGCTGAAATCCGGCTTGCCCACCTCCAAGCTAAGGCAATATAGTTCGCACAGAGAGCTTAGCCGGATACCTGGTAACTAACGCTTCTATTTATGCTGAATCGACTAATTTATTTATACAGGGTTGCGCGTAACTGTGTCACTAAGCTGAAAGGGGGTAATTGTACTCATCACTGGAACTGCTGTTTTTTCGCAAATTCGTGGTTGGCACCTTAGTAAAAGTTGATAAGTACAATGATCTCTTTCGTGTTTAGTAATACCGTTACGTGTAGCTCGGTATAGGCTAAATAAATATTATTCGCTTAATTTATAATAGATGCATCATTTTAAACCTTAATTCACGCGTTTATTAAGATTAAATTTGTATGTTTAGAGTAACTCACTCACACTCATTTGCACTGCTTTAAGTAGTCAAGAGTGAGCAATGCAAGGTTGCGTCGGAAGTATCGAAAGGCTGGTTGCCCACTACCTTGTAAGTATAACTAGTAGTTTGCAGCAAACTGAGACCTTGCGATCCCAATCCAAGCCCTTGACAAATTTGGCTTATATTCGAACTTGATAATTGTATTTGCACAAACTACCTGCATACAATTAAATTAAGTTCATAAAGTTTGGATCAACGGTTCGCAAGCCGTCGTCGAACTAATATACATACAAACGCCATCTAGCCTCCTTAGACTCGGAGACCCTCGCTTGGTCAAGGAGTTTTTAAGGTGGAGGGCCAATGACGCATTGACAAAATATGCCGCAGAACTGCTGTCCTTCGCGGATGGACTATATTTTAAGAAGCACTGCATGTGTATTTGTTACGGCTACAGAAGGGTAAGAAAATAGACTTAAGTTAAGCCTTGAAAATAAACTTAAGATTAACCAGCTAAAGTTTATTTTTAAGGCGAGGCTAATGTTCGACATAATGTTCATATGCGATAAATGATTTCATCTATAGCCGGCTACAGATGACGTAAACTCATATTGGGCGCTCGTCCAAGAACGAGTTCTCGTAGCCTGAACAGGTTGAAATTTGATAGTCATTCATTAACCTGACACTGCTGCCAGGGCCACCTGCAGATAAAAGCTTATTATTAAAAATGTGTTATCACATCTTTTCAAAAATACCTTCTTTGTTCCTCGCAAACAGGACAGAAATGAGCTGTTTTCCGCGCAGAAGGCGAGAAAGAACATTCCCGCCCTCTGCGTATAAAACAGCTCATTTCAGCCCTGTTTTGAATTTGGAATGTGGATATTGTTAGTAAAAGTTCCAATCACCAAAGAGATCAACCACGGACATTGTATGAACAAGTAACAGGCTGTTTGATAAAGGAAGGCGCGCGAAATGCATTCCGCCTTCGTTCGTAATTGTTTACTCAAATTCGGATTTTAATTTGTTTTATATTAACTCAGTGTATCTTCCTCAATAAAAAGTGAGAAGTGATTGCTTCTCACTTAACTCAGTGTATCTTCCTCAATAAAAAGTGAGAAGTGAGTGCTTCTCACTTCTTATTGAGGAAGATACACTGAGTAGTGAGATTGAAATAAACGTAGGTACTATTCTTATTCATAAGCTGCACTTATTTCTTTTCTCATAGAGGGTGATAAAAAGCAGAGTGTCCACCTCAGGATCAACACAATTTTTAAGCTCGAGTACTTTGACTTTACAAAGAAACACTCTCGCCTTAAAAATTGTTGTTTCCTCCCTTGGTAAACAATCTACTATTTTAGATTATTCATATTTTTATACCCATCTTTAGCCGTAACAATATGTAGAGCGTGTGTGTGTCTGGCAGCAGGTCCGCCGGTGGCGGCGCTGTCGCGCGTGGTGTGCGCGGCGGGCGCGGGGCGCGCTATGGTGCGGCGCGGCGTGTACGCCTCCAACCCGGCGCTCAGCCCCACCGCGCCCGCGCCCGCCTTCTACCCAACGGAGTTGCACGTATGTACCCCATCATTGGTCATCATTGTGACACCATTAACTATCCTTTTACCAACCTTGGAATTACCTAAAAAATCTGCTGTTCTATAGAAAATAGTAATTCTCCACAAAATGTACGGCTAACTGATATTTTACCGCGATTTAAGGGTATATAGTCACTGACCATATATACATTTTGGCTTACGGGTACGCCTTGGCTTGCCACCTCCAACGGTCTCGACGTATATGATCAAAGAGCGCAGCAGATATAACTGCTAGTCTTGTCCTGTGAGCAGTAAAACATATTGTTTCAGAAAGAGGAGCCCGCTCCACCGCGGCCCGTGTTGACCAACCCGCCGGCGCTGGTGAGACAAGGCACGGAGACGCTGCGCCGCGAGCGACCCGCCAGCCAACTCGTCGCGCCTAGAGATGTACGTACCACATTATAATACACGGTAACCACACTCCAGCTGGACCTGGTTATGTCCTAAAACTGCATCCAGAACCACCGGAGGACGGGCAGCAGCGTCCTCTTGGTTAACGGTGGTAAAAAGTGCGATCCCCAAGCCGCCTGCCAAGCGTGGGGATTATGGCAACACCTTCCATTAAGGGGCAGGCCTTCGTCCAGCAGTGGACGTCTTTTGGCTGTTAATGATGACACTCCAGCTGGGTTTTGAAATGTTCTTACAACTCCACATTGTAAGAAGGAGAATTTAAATAGTTATTTATTTCTATAAGAAGTAGGTACAAACTTTTATTATGAAAACTTACGTGGTTTTGACACATTAGGTACAAACTGTTTATTTGTGGCGTCCAGCCACCCAAATGTATCCTTAACTTGGGAACCACTTTCATAATCGGTTTCTTTTAGGCAATCGTGCTCCAACGTAGTTTGCATCTTCGTTTAACATCAGACGAGATGGCAGTCAAAAGCAAGCCTATAAATATTAATAAAAATTTAAAAAAAAAATGTCTTTGTAGGGATTGGGATGCTCTCTTCCATTTTAAATCTGATGTTATCATGTCATTCTGCGCAAGGTGTTGGTTTTTTGTGACTTTTAAGGACATTCAGTAATTATTAAGAGGCAAATAATGGAGATATAATCATAAAGATTATTTTATTTTTGTTAATCAGTTTTAATCATTACTCGTCACTAATTTCCGCCAGAAATAATTTCTGGAGGTCCTGTATCATAATTAAATGTATCTAATTTTATGTTTTATGTGTGTCGATGGTATATTTAATAAAAACTTGTCTGTTGTTTGCTTTTATACGATGCGCTTAATTTTGTAATCTACAAAGTGAATCTGAATTGACAATAGAGAATATGCATGTTTCAATTATTAAAAATAATAGGATAAATGGAAAATTTTAACTGAATCTGATGCTTATTGATGAGTCCTTGCTCGCGGGCCGGCGCGGGCGAGGTTAGCGCGGTAACCACTGGGCGGGATGAGGCGCGCGCGCCGGTGTAGCAGGAGAGAGTCCTTGCTCGCGGGCCGGCGCGGGCGAGGTGCGCGGAGGTTGGTTAGCTAAAGGTACATACCTACCTATAGCTAACCCATGGCGTGAATGTATATGCGAGCTGTTACAGCTATCAAAAACAATAAACAAATATTTTTCAAACGAAGAAAAATTGACGCCATTTATATTTTCAACGTGCCACACATCAAGTGATCTTGTTTCAGATCCATTACCAGATATATATATATTTTACTGAGATACTTAAAAATATCAATGTAACATACCAATAAAATTCAGATTCACCCTGTATGATAACAGTGACACTAATATTCATCCACCATTATAATTTTGTAATACACCAACGGCGCACGTAACGTAACGTAACCTAACACAACCATGTAACGTAACATTGTGTGTGCGGGGCCAGCTGCGGGGAGCGGGCAGCGGAGTGCCGGTCTCGATGCGGAACCACCACATGCCCGTGAGTTGCTTTATTTTCATACCACAAACTTTGGAAATTTGCTATAATCCAATGATCTTTCATTGCTCCACTCCATAACCAAAAGTACTTCAAATAATTCATCCGCTAATGCTTTTCGCAAGTGACTCTTCGACATTTTACACGCGCAAACGACAAAACTACTCTGTGTAGATGTTTTAATAGTTCCGTACCAAAATGACAACAAGGAACTCTCATAGAGAGATTTATGCCCCCCCCCCCCCTGGACGAAGGCCCCCCCTATTAAGGGGGATGTCCTGATTAAGTTCAACAGTGGACGTCTTGTGGCTGCCGAGTACGAGTCCATGTCCTTTGATGATCATTTGACATCTAACATCTTAAGGTGACGAGCGCTGTGCAGTGCGGCGCAGGATTTTCGTCGCAAGTTCACAATCTGGCACTGGCACTGCTACTATTATGACGGCGTGACGCTCGCTAGTCTCGTCACTCCAGTGCATTAAAAAAGTCACAGCCGATTTTATGATATTGCGGTAGTGCCTGCCTAGATGAACCACCACCGAGTGAAGCTTCCTCATAAATCTGATGTCATGCCATTATTATATCGATTCCAGCCGCCTTCCACGAGACCGTACTCGATAGCGGGCGCTCCGCCGCCGCGCGTGACGGCATCGAGACCCTCCTCTGTACCTGCACAAAGAGCTGCACCAGGTAACTACTTCTTTAGGTATCGGCTTACTGAAATCTTGAAATTTCCCCCTTTATTTGCTCTTTGGACCTGGGCATGTCCTAAAACTTTATCAAGAACCACTGGAGGACGGGCAGCAGCGTCCTCACAGTTAACATTAGTTTAGCTGTGGTCAATAACCTAGCATGTCAAGACAATCAATCTATCAATCAATCTAATACTATAAGAATCTCTGTCCTGATATAATGACTGACAGACAACGCACAGCCCAAACCGCTAGTCGTATAGACTTGAAATTTGGAGGGTGTATTCGTCTCGATGCGGAGGGGTGTAATAAGAAAGGATTTTTCGAAATTCGACCTCTAAGGAGAAAGGGGGGGGGGAAACGTTTGTATGAAAGTCCTTTGTTTTTGGACTTTTAGTCACGAAAATGTGTATTTGGATAGTTCGTCGTCAGCCATAAAACGTCCACTGCTGGGCGAAGGCGTCCCCCTTGATAGAGGGGTGTTGCTATAATCCCCACGCTTGGCAGGCAGCTTGGGGATCGCAGAATGCTCACCACCGTTAACCTAGAAGACGCTGCTGCCCGTGCTCCGGTGGGTCTGGTTGCAGTTTAAGAACACACCCAGGTCCAGTATCCCAGGTTGGATAGTACATTTAAAATAAAAAATGCTATTTTCAAAAAAAAAATTACAGAGGCGATTTAAGGGGCGGAACGGGGTGGTGGAATGTTGTATGGAAAGTTCTTTGTTTTTGAAGTTATAGTGATGAAAATTGATATTTGGGTAGTTCATTCAAAGGGGGAAAGTGGGGGGAGTTGGTAGTGTCGGCAGAGGGGTAAAAATCTTCGCTACCCTCTGGATTCAAAGTAACACTCTCGCCTTAAAAATAGTTTTCTTCCCTTGGTAAACAATCTACTATTTCAGCGCCAGTAACAGAGCAGCCCAGGCCAGTTTCGAGCAGCGACGCTCGAGGCTCAGCATTACCGAGGCCGTCAAGACTGCCCGCGCCCCGGCGAGCCCTCAGGTAGGTATTCAACTAGTATTAATCGGAACTATTCACTGCTCGCATAGGATACAACACAATACAAGTTTATTGCACACCAGAAATATAGAACTAATCAGGGCACATTATATGGTACAGTACAAGGGGCGGCCTTATCAGCTCAAGCAATTTCTTCCAGGCAACCTTTGGATGGACTGGGCTAAAGGAGGCCAATGCCATATCGAAAAGGATATCGGGCCAAAGCGCGGGACGTTGCTAACACCGTCAGTAGACCATAGATAGCTAGATTTGTTGATAGATAGACATAATTTATCTCCTTAGGCCCGTTCGCGTAGCTGTTGTTGGCGCCTTTAGCATTTAGTTTTTCTAAACTAACCTTTTTTTTTTTTTTGACTCGATGGCACCCCTACCGACTAAAAACCCAACGGTGTTCCCACACTGCGCCTATTGTCGAGGTCACGGGTACGCTCTCGCATTCATCCGCGACCTCGACGGCGCGCCCTTTCGGGCCCACCACGGGGAGCCGAAGCTCCTCTCGCACCGATGCACGATGTATCCGAACACCAGACACATCGTGCATCCTCCACCTCGGAGGCCATGCTAGCGCTCTGGCCTCCATGCGGCAGGTCAGGTGAGTGGCCCCGCCGCCTGCCACTTCGGCCGCCAATACTATACTAATAATACTATAAGAATCTCTGTCCTGATATAATGACTGACAGACAACGCACAGCCCAAACCGCTAGTCGTATAGACTTGAAATTTGGAGGGTGTATTCGTCTCGATGCGGAGGGGTGTAATAAGAAAGGATTTTTCGAAATTCGACCTCTAAGGGGAAAGGGGGGGGGGAAACGTTTGTATGAAAGTCCTTTGTTTTTGGACTTTTAGTCACGAAAATGTGTATTTGGATAGTTCGTCGTCAGCCATAAAACGTCCACTGCTGGGCGAAGGCGTCCCCCTTAATAGAGGGGTGTTGCTATTATCCCCACGCTTGACAGGCGGCTCGGGGATCGCAGAATGCTCACCGCCGTTAACCAAAAGGACGCTGCTGCCCGTCCTCCGGTGGTTCTGGTTGCAGTTTAAGGACATACCCAGGTCCAAGAATGTATGTATATTTGTTTAAAAACAATCATAATTTTCTTACAGACCACCTTCAACGTACTCAGTGGCGCCATCAGCAGATGCGGACCATTACTGACACTTAGCCTGCTGCGCCAACTTCCTGGCTCGGCGGCCGACCTGACCTCAAGCCCTCGAAACACAGGCCTTGAGTTCCGAGGAACTTGAAATGAGAGGACCTCGAAACACAGTCCCAGTAATCCGAAGATCAAAAAATACAGGGCCTAAATTCTGAGAACCTTGAAACAGGCCCTAAATTCCAAGGACTTTGTAACACGGTCCCGGAACTCTATGGACCTTGAAGCACAGAGCCTGAACTCCGAGGACCTTGAAACGTTACAGGTCCAGGTCTGGCCATTAGCAGGACTAACCAACTAAATTTGCTAGTTGATAACAGACTGATAAGATATGATTGATAATCTATGCTGCATAGTGTCTTAGGCGATTTTAGAAATTTTATTTTTATCATATATTTGGAGAAATATTTTTTGAGGGGATGTCAGGGCTCGAGATAATTATATTTTTATTCGTAACTTCTTATAATTAATTCTCTAAATGAGTTTTCGTTTAACCATGGCAATTTTTTTTTGCTTAGCTGCTATTGAATTTATTATTTGAAAAAATTGTAGTATATTTTACACCAAAGAATCAACGTGGCCTGTCTGGGATTACAATGGTAGGGCCAATGGTTTCAAATTAAAACTGCCATTAAATACATATTTTAGATTATGGTGTCACTATATTTTTTGATCGAATTGTTTTCAAAGTTTTCTGATTGCGTTCATACATACGACGTAAATCTAACATGTCCACAATAGGGTAGATGACTGATGTTTATATCGTTGAAACCAATAGCTTTGATGAAGAATTTAAGTAAATATAATAAGTATATTGAAAAAATAATTTAAATCGGTTAATAATGTTCTGATATATGAGCGTTTAAAGTTTTTGTTAGAGACAACTCTGTCCCTTTCCCACAAAACAGAAAATGACGTCACGCCTTACTTGTCACAATAGAATTTATATGGCGTACAGAGAAGTGACGTCACGATTTGCTGTTTCTTCTCTCTGTCTAGCATGATATTAAAATGCTTATAAGTTGCTTATTTTTGATCAGATTTTCATTTTCTTTTCATTAATCAGCTATATTTATGGGCCACATTTTAAAAGCACAATAAAAAAAAAATAGTCATCTAGCCTATTACAATTTTTCTACTATTAATCCTAATTTGATACTACTTTTTTTACTAAAACGTTATTTATTTCTTCTAATACAAATATAATTATTGTATTTACTTTCATTTTACTCGTACCCGTCGTATCTCGAGTCCTGACAAACTTAGTACATATTATAAATTCTACTGTAGAATATTTGAATTTAAATTTGTCACTGGCTTAATGGACACAAAGTCTGGAGCCAAACTTTAAAGAAAAATGTCTGAATAAGAACCGACCAATTTATAGTAGCGTTTGAATGATTTGATACTATGCGGTGACAATAAATTAATATTTAATTATTTTGTATGAAAGATTTTTTACTCATTTCATTTTGGATAACAATTTTTTTCATTAATCATCACCTTGGCTATGCCTTGGCTTTAAAATCTTCACATTGTATAATCCAAACAATTTACGAAGCCGCGCGATATGCTAAAATGGATGATGGAGGGTATCTCTGTAAATTGCTAGCACTATACGGTATCGAAGCGTTTCGTCAAGACCATAGCTGGGATCAAGATAATTATATCCATTGACATTTTTACTGTTTAGCTGTTTCAATTTCGACATTCAAAGTTTTCTTTGAACGAAAATTTTGTTAATGTCTTATAATGGAGGGAAGAAATTCACTTTTCTTAAAGTGAAAAGTGTTACGATTTCTACCTCTGTCTATGTATAAATATTAACAAGTTTTTATTTCATCTATCCCTATATAAAGTCTCGCCTGTTTCAGTTGTTGCGGTTCCAACTAAGTGCTTCCAAAATTATGTCTTACTTCGGTCGGTTAGCACTGCTCTATTTTGTTTTTAACTGTTTTACTTCTAGGCAAGTACAGCTTGGCAAAAAAGTCTTTTTAAGACAAAAACATTATTTTCTCGCCTGGCAATACTGTGTGTGTGTGTGGAAACGATGTCTGCGGGAGGATTTCATCCTACCTTCCTCAGACCGACTACAGGGTTGCTAGTATTTAGAACTGTTTGCAACAGTGGCGCCCCTAACTAATTAATTAATTAATTTCTACTCCTTTTTGCCAATCTGTAAGATTACTACTAGTATCACTGTAATTATAAAAACTTGTTGATATTTTTTTTTTAATAATGCTCTCTCGTCATTCTCATCTCATTGCCATCTCAAAATTATAAAAAAAATTACTTTACAAAACATAATTTGGTACAAAGACATACAAATTAATATATTCGTGTGTTATTTACAAATGTAGCGTGTAGTACGAAACTTTGTTCTTAGTAATTTATTTCAATGTACGTATTATGTAAGACATTTGCATTTTCATATAGAGATTGTAATCATTTAGGGACTTGTAATTATTTACCTTTATTCTCGCTTTAGATGTAAAATTAATATAAATATAGTATGTTTCAAGCTTTCTGGCTACATTGTATAAATTGGCTTTACTTAAAAACGCCGCTCAAACTTAGTCACTGCTTAAGAGTAAACAAGCCGGTCCCTTCTCCATATAACCGTAATATTACTCCACTATGTAATGTTGTAGGTCCAAGACTAAGTATTATATCGATTTGTCTTTTCATTATCTAAATAGGATTGTAAGTTGATAAGAAAGTAAAAAGTTTATAAACATGAAAGTAAAAACAGGAAGAATCTTGCATTTTAGCTCAATTTTAACGCCACTTTGGACGTAAATAAATAACATACGGAGTACGAAAACTAAAATAATGTATCAAGCGGTATAGTTTAGTCCATAAACATTTCAAATAACTTTAGTTATTTTTTTATATTTGCGCGCTCATTCTCTTTCTTTCGCCCTTTCCCACACTTTGTTTGATAAAGAGAGCATGCTTTTTAGCCACGCCCACCGATGAGTTCAGAGCCGTCGGGCGGTGCATCCTTATGAGGCTTTGACAACTTCTCACTGACGTGAAGTGTCACGTGCAAGAACGAGACAGAGATGTTTATTGTTTAAGCCAGGGGTCGGCAGCCTTTTGCTATAGCAGGGCCACATATGTTGCCAGAGTATGAGTGCGGGCCGCACTTCGGACATGTATTTTATGCTTATAGCTTTTTATGTATGCTTTGGTATTTTTTTCTTACGGACCTCAGGCTTGCGGGCCGCACCAAGATAGTCCGCGGGCCGCCGGTTGCCGACCCCTGGCTTTAAGCAGTCACTAAATTTGAGCGGCGTTTTTAAGTAAGGCCGAATGTGTGTAAACTATTCGAATGTATACGACGGAACTAATAAATCGTCGAATTTACCCAGGAGGTAGTGAAATGAACTGTTAACATTAATAATCTTGTAATATAAAATTAATTGATTACTTGTAAGCACTGGGAAAATTAGCAAACACTAATCTACGACTAATTACTATCATATCTATGTATTAATCTAGCTGTCATAATTATGGATAAACGCACAAAATTATGCATATTTATCAATACATATTACATATAAAGTACGTTTTTATAATATGTCCAAAAATGTAAACAGTCTTTCCACATCTTTTTATGTATTGGTCTTAATGTAAAATTGTTAAACATTGGTTATCAACAGTCTTGCAGAAAATTAACATTTTAAATCCAATTTACATGTAGAATTTGTAATTATATTTTAAAATCGGAAATTTAAAGATGTTAGCAAGGACGGATCCAGGATTTGTTGCAGGGAGGGCACATGGGCCATAGGCCAAGTTACTTATTATTGTTCTATGCTGTCTCTGGGATAGATTATTTTTCAAGACATACAGGAATAACTTTAAAAAAAAAAACTTTTAATAAAGATTAAATACCTAATGAGAAATTACATGTGTATTATGCAAATAGAAACAAATGTTATTAAAGCGTGATTATTTTATTGCATAACAACTTAAAAAACAGAAAATTAACGTAAATCTTAAAATACTAACTAAAAACTAAAACTTAAAATAACTATATAAAAACTTAAACTAAAAGACATAGTGGAGGGAAAGGTCCCCTGAATGCTGGCGGCATTGCCACGTTGAATAAAAGCAAAAAGCGTTAAAGCGTTATCATAAAAATCTCCCAGTTCTTTGTTATATTTAAACAGTTTGGGGGAGGCACGTGCCCCTGTGCCCCACCCCTGGATCCGTACTTGGATGTTAGATTAAAAAGATTGTTTACATTCTTGGATAATAATGGAACAGACATTGCATACTATGTGAATTATTCTGCTTCGCTAGTCTAGTATTGTTTGATGCTATTTTGTACCTATAACGGTTATCACTTCTGTATCTTGTCTTATCTTTGTAAACGCCAATATATTTCACGACATATCAAATTTATTTTAAAAAATTGCACGTTTTATATTTTTCAAATTGAAATTTTACATCGAGTCCTCCGGCCAATTTCCAGTATTTGCGAATAGGTATCAAAATTTAGCAATACCCATGTTCGATATTAAATTATTGTGTATGTTGTAACTAGTTTTGTACAGGGACTGATTTTAAATGTTTTGTTACCGTTGTGTTTAGCTAAATCTATAGCCGTTTGTCCACAGCCGACGTCACCGAGACGTCGACGAGAACGAGATGACGTCGCCGAAGTAGCGGAACACAGATCGGATGACGGACGTGCTGTAGACACGCGGCTATAGTAATCTGTTCCGATACTTCGGCGACGTCATCTCGTTCTCGTTGACGCCTTGGTGACGGCGGCTGTGGACATACGGCGTAACGATGTTTTCCATATTAACGCCTCTGGTTTGTGGTGCAGTCGACGACAGAAGTGTCTGCGTGGACACTCAGTGATAAATGGAATGCAACACTTTTGTCGTGGAGTTCTGTTAGCGGTTACTGAAAGGTTTGTTTAGACACGTCGCCGTCGTGCCTTATTTAGGTAGTTTAAGGAATTTGGTTTCCATTTTCTAATAAAATTATGTATTTACATTGAATTGTTTTCCTTTATTCCTCTTCAAACTGCAGTAAAGATCCTGTAAGTATAAGGAATGTGGAAATTGCGCTAAACGCGTTACCAGAAGACTGGGACTAAGAGCTAGACACTTACTCTTTACCCGACTACGGAAAAAATAAGGTTTATGATTTTGCTAGTATTTGTATTTATGTATTTCATTTGTGTTTCTCTTAAGTCTTACTACATTGACAAGTATGTTTTATAGGGAGGATACCCTAATAAAACCGAGCTAGTCTACGAGCTCTAAGGTGGCAGCCCCACCAGTAGGCTAGGGCACTGTGGGCTAATCCCCTGCATGCCTCAATATACCTAGATTACTGAAACAGATACATTATTAAACCGGACTGATTCAAATATGACAACTTTTAGCATAAGGCCCAGGACAGAGGTGAATGGCGTAACACTGTATCTGCCGTCTGTCCCGATATGGGGACTTAGGAAAAGAAGAGAGATGATTTTGCTAGTCTTTGTATTTATGTATTTCATTTGTGTTCCTCTTAAATCCTACTACATTGACAAGTATGTTTTATTGATGTGTCATATGACGTCACAGTCAATTCAAGATGGCGGATAAACCGCTTGAAATCTACCTGTTATTAGTCCACTCACAGGGCCTTCGCTTTTCTGCGAGTCCACTGGTGGATGGGCCATATCTAGCACGCTAGTCCAGTTGCGGGTCGGTGGATTCACATACGCCATTGAATTTCTCCGGATGTGTGCAGGTTTCCTCACACCACTGGCTTTCCGGCAAAGAAAAACATTGTGAGGAAACCTGCACACATCCGGAGAAATTCAATGGCGTATGTGAATCCACCGACCCGCAACTGGGCTAGCTGGGGTAGCGGCGAAAATCCGTACATTAACTCCAAAGGGCTCATTGGTACGGGTACGTATTATTTATTCTATGGTACAGGCGTAATTCGAACCCGCGACCCGTGGAAGGTTTATACCATGCCGATACCAACCTCTAAAAAAAGGTTGAATGTGCTCATTCATAATATTTATATTTTTTTCATACAAAATGTGGCGCATACCATAAGAATCAGGCGAGTATTTTTTTCAACCTGTAAACAATACAATAACACTTTATTGACACCATAGAAAGGACCGGGTGTAAGGGAAATTGCTCCCAAATACGAAGAGGAGAAAACACTGGCGATTCCTATTATGATACAACACACAAAAAAGTTCATCGTTGATGGTCGATGAACGGAGGTCATTCATCTTTTATAGCATCAGCTTTCTTTGGCATCAGCTGATATTTTTTTGTTTAATGCAACGATCTTATATGTTACACTCATAGAGGTAGGAACTACCTCTATGGTTACACTATAACGGCCTTACCTAAAATAAAATAATCTCGATTCTCTTAGTCACTGCTTAAACTTATCTGTCCTTTTCTAGCACGTCCAAGTTCACGTCAGAGAGAAGATGGCAGAGCATCTTAAGCAGTGACTAACGGTTGAAAAGTTTTTTTTAAGTAAGGCCGTAAGATCGTTGGTTTAATGTGTAAAAATATATAAAAATACACTGCGAACTGGAGGATTTAGCTCTCTCTCTCTCTCTCTCGCTCTGCGAATTTGAACACTTTTTTCGTTATTGGCATCGCCTTTCGTGCATTCTGCCAGTGTCAAGTATAAATTATGTATATTTCAAGTTTTTAAATATCAAGTTAAATAAGTCATAAAATCATAGTCGGTCACAGTCAAGTCCAAGTGATGCCCTAGTATGCTTTATTAGGATGCTTTATTATAATCTTTCACGTAGTGTTGACAACAACACAGAAAGACATGTTTCACCACATTTTATCTCTTGCCCACACTTGTGCATGTAATTCAACTCTTTATGAATAAAACACCAGCATTTATGATCATCAATTCGCAAAAAACCCAAAGAAAAAAATACAATGCAAATACGACATGATTATTCAGGTTCCTGCCAAAACTCCCTTGAATTATTATACTTGTTTTTATAGGTAAGACTATATTGCAGAGCCCACTTGGGGAAGTACTACACCTTTGCCAGTTATTCTGTCGTCAAGCAAGCATTACTGTGTTTCGGTTTTAAGGGAAACGTTGACGAGCGCAGTGCGGTGCAAGGCAAAGCAGGAAAGCAAAGTAACCCAAAAAAAATAAAAAAAACCTGGTAAATCTAAGCAAAAATCTAATCTCTCTAATCAAATCATATCAAACTTGTATTTTTTAAAGGCTTAGGACATTTCCCATAAGTAGGTGGCCTAGTGCACAGAAAAGCGAAGGCCCTACTTTTACTTCTCTCTTCTTACTTAGGCCTAGTGCTACAAATTTCCCATACGTCCTTATATGAACTAGACCAAAATGTCACATGGCTTTATGCAGGCAGACACGGAAAAGAATATTAATACATTTCGGACCAGGTGCGATACCCGTTCAACTGTCAATTTGACGTAAGCAAGTTGTATTTGTGTGTGTGCGTATGCGAATGAAATCCGCACGATACGTTACGTGAGTGAGAGAGTGTGCGAAGTCGTGAATGCTGTCTACGAGTAAATTTTGCTTTTTACCTTTTTATTTTTATAAATAACCGAAACAGACGAAGTGATTAGTAATGTTATAACTTCAAGTGATAAGAATTGTGATATGCCAGCGTAATGGCTCATAATATACGCAGTGTTTTCATCCACTCTGTGATTCCGTGCAATAACTCGTCACTTCAGTTGTTTGTCAATGACGTCTGCGTTTAGCGCAGCAAAAAGTGGAATTTTATTTGATTGTTACAAGTAGTGCAAACATGAAATTATAAATGAATTGTGTTACCAATGAGTGTTTGTAAAATGGATGAGTGTGTTCAACTTTCGAGCCTTCCTTTACAAACTGGTGACAACAGAGCTGGCTCATGAAGAAAGGGTTAGTGTACCTGTTTACATTTACTATAACTCGTACACACACTTATTATGTGTGCAATTGCTATTTTTATCTCAATTACGAAATCTACGAACGAGATAACTTTATCTACTACTAAATAATGTACCTACTACTAACTTTGCTCATGTACTAGGTTATAAAATAGATAAAATCTTTGTAACACTAACTGAAACCTTTATAAGACAGTAGTGCACTAAAATAGGCGTTGGCTCCAATAAAACAATTCCTAATTTGTTGTAAATTGAGGCTGGAATCATAATTTTCTTATGTTACTTTCTCTTGCCATAGAGTGAAGGGAGCGACAGGGATGGCTATATGCATATCTACATTCGTGTAAAAGAGATAGCACTCTACAAGTTGTTAAACTAAGATATTCATATTGAAAACTTTGGTCATTATTTTTAGGAAAATTTGAAACTCACATTAACACAACTCTTTACAATGTATCTATGTAATGGTTATGCAACTACTTGTCATATTCATACACCGACCTAAAAACAAAAACACTAAATTTAAATAGCCAAGCAAAGTCTAAATCTATTAACTAAGTATCCTTAATGTTATTTACATATAATGAGCTTGACTTAAATAAATTACATAATTACCTAAATTTACATTATGGCTCTTTAAAAATACTTTCAGTGCATTTTTATGCTTATAAACTCTACCTTAAATATGATTATGTAAGTGTCAAAATACTTCCTCGTCATAAATAAATAAATATCGATGGACAATTTTCACACAGCGCCATCTAGCCCCAAACTAAGCAAAGCTAGTAATATGGAAACCAGATAGTTGATAGAATACTTAAATACTTTTTTTTTGTAAATAGATACTTATCATACATACTACACCCAGACACAGAACAAACATCTATGTTCGCCACATAAATGTTAGACCTGGATGGGGATCGAACACACGCCCTACAGCTCTGAAGGCAGACATGCTACCAACTGAGCTATAAGGCAGTCATAGCCAGTCATAATCATCCACATCTCCACTATCACAAGGCTTGCACTGCATAGATAGACTTCTGTGTAGTTTCCATGCCTAATACCATCATCTACCTGTCCTTATCTAGGTGCGATCGTCACAGCATGTTTCTTTTCTTCAATTTACTCTATCACTACATTTATTACCCCATCACATCCTTAACATCATTCACACAATTGCTGCGTTCCGTAATGCGCTAAAAGTGATAATATCGCGAATCCAACCAAATTTAATAGTCACAAATTATGAGGGCTTTGATTAGATCGAGTAATCATTGTGACTTTGGTCGGATTATCGATATTATCACTTTTAGCGCATTACGGAACGCAGCAAATATGTCATATCATTATTTTTAGGTTATCCTTTTATGGTTTATCGGTTACCATAAAATGAAAAATGAATAATGTTTATTACATTAGTATACATGATTTAAACAAAAATTGTGGGGGCCTTCTTTTTAGTATAGATATTCTTGTGACAGAAGACCTCCACTCTTGCAACCATTAAAAATATTACAGGTATTAAATACCATCACACCTAATACTGCCTAAAATACTGTCACTACTGTATCTACATAAAGTCAACATTCCATTTTTTTTATACAATCAAGTGATGAGACGAGCAAGACTTTCGCCTAGTGGTAAGTGTCACGCCTGACACTAACAGTAGCAGTGCCAGAATAGTGAACTTGCGAACACAATCCTGCGCCGCACTACACTGCGCTCGTCACCCTGAGATATTAGATGTTAAATCTCTTCATACCCAGTAATTTTTCTAGTAACATTGCCCTTCAAACCGGGACTCAGTAATGCTTACACACTACTGCTTGGTGGTTGTATAACTAGGTGTGGTACTTCCCCAGGTGGGCTCTGCAGTAGAGACCACTACAGACTGTTTATGACGATTCCCTCATTTATCAGTGTAGAATGTAGACAACGTAGGAGTGACTAGTCCCTAGTCACTCCTGATTATACTGCAAATGTAGAACTCAATAATATACAAAATGGCTCAGTTATAATTTTAAAATTTTTGAACCATGATAAAGTATGTCTATTCAAAAACAAGAACTAAAGCAGTCTGCTAGTAGTAGTCAAAAAAAATTGCTAGTAAATAAAGTCTTTACAGATAGAAAAAGACTTGCGTAAAGAAGAATTTTCATTATAATTATTAAATTGCAACTCATCCCATATCCTTCTGTCAAATAAGAGACTTTATGTCAATAATGTGGTCAATTCTGAAGGTTTAAGTTGACAGAACTAAACTAACTAAAGTATTGCTGTCCTTAGCTAACATGCCTAGTAAAAAAGAAACAGCAGTATTTTAATTAGTTTAGAACTGTCAACTGAAACCGTCAGAATTGACCACATTACTTTGCTATGCTACCTAAACCCAAAAACATAATTTAGTATAGCTACACCCTCACATCACAGGTCTATTCTCTTTCAAAACTGACCAGACTACACAAAAAAACTGTTTCTAAGTCAGTCAGAGTTTCCAGATCAAACAATACAATAATACACATATACAGTACAATAATTTGTGTCCAAAAAAATTGGTTTAAGCTTAAAGGCAGTGGTAATAATATCTTCACCTTTCAAGTAACTACACTCTGCAGTATTTACAATTTATCCTAGAATTTACTTACAGCAATAAAAAGCATCCTATATCCATCCCTATAATGCACACTACTCTCTGGCAAATATGCACCAATATTTGTTTAAACCTCTTTTTTTTCTTTAAAAAAAAAGGTTAAGTGTTGATAACATGAGCGAGACGTTCGCCTAGTGGTAAGCATCACGCCTGCCCATAACAGTAGCAGTGCCAGCAAGGCCGTAGCCAGGAATTCATTTCGGGGGGTCGAGCTCTGGAGTCATTAAGTAATAACTTTAAGACGACGACGATCTATACGTAAGTAGGCACTCGCACTATCCCTTGACGTTTATGGCCGCACGACTCAGTCACTCACTCACTCACTCATTTCGGAGGGGGGGTTTGGACCCCCAAACCCCCTGCTTACGGCCTTGAGTGCCAGTGTAGTTTTCAGGTGCTGTTTTAAGAGTCCTTTTACATCCCCTTCGATAAGTTATATACACAGAAAAGCGAAATCCCTACTTCTTAGTAGAACGGCTGTCAAAATAATGTTCTAAAGCAATTGTATGGAAAACCGCTGTCGCCAGTTTCACACTTATTTGCATAGAAACTACGACGAAAAAAACGCCAATAATTGGTTGCGCATTTGTAGTAAAACATTCGAAATGCCAATTTGCACCAGATTAAAGTTGATCTAATTACGATACAATGTGGTTTGGTTTCCTACGCGTCTATTTAAATTGTCTTTTTGAGTATTCTCAGTTTAAAAACATGTAATATTGGTAGAGACAAGTAGTCATTAAGCGCATTTGCACCTTATGCCGGCTAGCGCGGCCCGTCACATTTCCGTTCTATTTACTTACTTTATTTACTTCGTGGTTATATATATATTACCTTATACACCACATTTTTTTATGAATGTCTAAAACTTTTACCGTCATATGCATAAAACGCTAAAACGTATTTCAAAACCTATTTTTGTTAAAAAGAGTTTTGGCAATTTTTTTCGGTTTTACAATTTGAGTTTGAAAAAAGAAGACAAAACAATTTTAAACTAAAATAGGTTTGAAATATTTTATGCTTATGATGGTTAGTTTTTATTTTGTCCAAGTTCAATGAACTTATAGTATGGAACAGCTGTATTATTTTCACGATTTCAGGGTTGGTCACTTAAAGTTTTAGACATTGATAACATACCTAGTCTACTAGCAGCACACCTCTTCACATCTTAACGTAAGGAAATAATACATTTTCCTGAGATTAAAAATAGCCTATATATATTAATCTAGAATATAAGCAGTTAAGCAAGTGAGAAATGAAACAAATTAGGTATAAGAAATGAATTATGCAACCACTCAGAATTCTGCCCAGCAGGTATAGAAATCCTATGCAGTTATCATCTTGAGATATAAAATGTAGGTAATAAGTCTTTTTAGTACTTACCTAGTATACCTACAGTAAGCTTTTTCCTTCCATTTAAAATTCAGTAGTATGCACACACTGCTTTGCAGTTCAATAAATGGAAAAATAAGATATTTTCCCAGGTGGACTCAGCTTTAATAATTCCATAACCTTAGTAAGATTTAAATTTAAACTCTGTTTTACCTTAATAAGATCCAAATTTATCAATTTTGTTCTTTGATTTGTTATATCTTTTACTGATACAAGGAGTTCGTTTTATCTAAGTGATTAATAATATTTTTCGTGGTTTGTTATAATTGTGAATTGTGACAAATTATTTTAGACAAAAATACTGATAATATAGTTACATCATTTATTTATTGGTTACTTAGCTCCATGGATTCCTGGGTGCGTACCTTTTGTCAAAAAACTGAACAAATTTTGTCAACTAATACTTAAGGATCGACAAGTTGACGGCTCGAACTCATAGGTGGGCGCGGCTAAAAAGCATGCTCTCTTCATCAAACAAACTGTGGGAAAGGGAGAAAGAAAGATAAATGAGCACAATTTTTTTTTTGTCGACCTTTGGCTGCAGTAATGTGGTTGAATAAACTCTGAGTTAATTTATTCCAACTTAAGTTATTTGAAATGTTTATGGACTAAACTATGCTGCTTGATAAATTATTTTAGAGTTTTCGTATTCCTTATGTTATTTATTTACGTCCAATGTGGCGTTAAAATTGAGCTAAAATACAAGATGTTTCCTGGCTCATAACTTTCATGTTTATTGACTTTTTACTTTCGTAATAATTTACAATCCTAGATAATGAAGAGATTAATCGATATAATACTTAGTCTTGGACCTACAAAATTACGTAGTGGAGTAGTAATACTACCGCGTTTCTATGGAGAAGTGACCAACTTGTCTACTCTTAAGGCTTATCGCTCTAAGAACTGACAACCGATGGGGAAGAAAGGTTCTTGAGTGGCGACCGCGAACCGGAAGACGCAGCGTAGGAAGGCCTCCCACTAGGTGAACCGACGACATTGTAAAAGTCGCAGGCAACCGGTGGATGCAAATGGCAGGTTGTCCTACAGTGTGGCGGTCTAAGAGGGAGGCCTTCGTTCAGCAGTGGACGTCTCCGGGCTCATGATGAATACTTAAGGATGCACTGCCCGTCGGCTTGAACTCATCGATGGGCGTGGCTAAAAAGCATGCTCTAGTCATCAAACAAACTGTGGGCAAGGGAGACAGAAAGAGTAACAATCGCGCATTTTTTTTAATGTCTTCCTTTGGCTGCAGGTTTTGGTTGAAAAACTACTGAATTAATTTATTCCAACTAAAGTTATTTCAAATGTTGATAGACGCCGCTAAATAAATTATTTTAGAGTTTTCATATTCCTTAAGTTATTAATTTACGTTCAAAATGGCGTTAAAATTGAGCTAAAATAGAAGATGTTCCCTGGCTCATAACTTTCATGTTTACTAAGTTTTACTTTCTAATCAATATACAATCTTATATAATGAAGAGACAAATCGATATAATACTTAGTCTTGGACCTACAATATTACATAGAGGAGTAATATCACTTCCCCTTTTCTGTGGAGAAGTATCTGGCTAGCTTACTGTTAACACCTATTGTTTGACCTGGGCAACCTGGGTACCTGTTCAGAGGACAGGCAGTCATCCTCTCGCATTCTGTGATCCCGAGCCGCCTGCCAAATGTGGGGATTATGGCAACCCTCTTATTAAGAGGGAGACCTTCTCCCAGCAGTGGGCGTGTGCTGAATCTGTAACAAAAAATTAACAACTTTACAAAAGGATAGTTACATAATTTGCAAGTCTCCAGTCTCATTTTTGATGTTATAATAAGGAGAATTAATCTGTCTGTCTACGTCAGGTTGTCCCTTGTATCAACAACTTTTCCTATAATATTACTTTATATAATTTCAGTTCAGTAGGTATTTTTATAAATTTTCAAATATTCATTTCAAAAAATTATTCTGGACCTAATATTTATTTAAATTGATAAATCTGTTAAATCTAACTAATGGGTACGTATCAAATCAAAATATTTACAAGTTTACAAAATACAGATGGGGAGGGGAAGTGGGTTTTTATAAAAGAACCAACATATGTCGCATGTCACCTGACTCGGTTCTGTCACTGGAAGAGACTCCAGGTGGGCTCCCAGCCAAAAGCTCTAGCGGTCGAAATATTGTTAATTAGGCTGCTGTCTTAGAATTCTTGCTTTGGTTTTTTTAGAATATTATTCTAGGCTTTCTTTTGGAGAAACATTACCAACCTACATAAGGTAATCTAATCTTTTCTAAAAATTAAGCTATAGGTAAAAAGCATAGGTGGCATTAAAGTATTATGGAGAAAATGGTACAAAGTGCAATTTTTCTATAACATGCCTAGTGGATGCTTTTCTGAATACAGATGTTTGATCTGTATATCAATAATCAATAATGTTTGAACACCTAGATCTATAAAAATAAACTAACACACACTTGAAATTAACACATTAACAAGTTGTGTAACAAGTATGTAAGTGTTAATAATATACCCATTACCGAGACACATAATAGTAGTAGTATTTATTTTTTGCCACTACCATCATCTACTATTTTATATCTAAAATTGTAATGTACATGTCCTGGTTGATTGGCCTAGAATACAACAAAAAACAACAATCATTATCCTTGTTGCATGCCTTATGTAAAGTTCACTTGGCAACTGGCGTCAACTTGTTTGCTCTTAAACATATATCACCATTATATAATTATTATATATATTTTTTATTATTGAAAACTAATCCTAATCCTGGGATGGTTTCTCAGTCTATTCGGACTAACATAGCTATTACATTTTTATAAGCAAAAGTTACAATTTAAAACACAAAAAAAAAATTTTAGTGTTAGTGAATAAATGTGGCGCCTAAGTGTAAATATCTTTTTAAATAAAATTGGTATGTTTTAAGTTATAAAAATGAAACTAAAAGATTCGGCTTTACTCCGTGACTTTACTAATAATAAAATTGGACAGTGGGTCCAGTCGACCTTCAAAATGTGACAAAGGTGACTTAAGTTGTGTGGGCCCACGGGTCCACTGGCGAGCGGGTCCAGCTGACCGAAGACTCATTGCAAACTACAAGATTATTGATCAGTAGGTAGGTTTGTTATCTAATTTGTTATTTAAAATCTTTTTCTCCAAGTTACTCGTTCATTGCTTTGAAGTACCGTTGCCATTTGGTGCGATAGTTTAGCTCTTTTGCTATTAAAAGTGTTAAGGAGTTTGTGAACAACTGATAAAGTTATATTATTAATGCAATATTAAATGTAATTTTGTACTTATCTATCCAAATGTCGAGGAAAATATAGGTAGGTATTTAATAACTGAGTACTCTACAGTCAGATTAAGTTTGTATTGTTTAATTAGAATTATGAATACTATACATATACCTGATATACAATATAGGCGTGATATCTAAGGACAGCAATACTTTTGTTAGTTTAATAGTTCTAAAAGAAAGAAAGAAAATTTATTTTATCAAAATTAAAAAAAAAAAAAAAAAAATTGAATTGTTTTTTTCTTTTTTTTTTTTTTTTCAATTGAAACCTCCAAAATTGTACACGTTGTCAGTCTGCTATTATTTAGAACTTTTCATAAAAGTGGAATAAGCTGCACTTTTATTTGGTACGTGTTCTCTTCTACTTGGTGGTAGGTCTCCTTTAGCAGGGGGTCGCCTAAATAGGTACCATCATAGTGTCATCGTCATATTTCCGTAACGTTCTAGATGGCACTGTGTGAAATGTAAGGGACTGTAGACTGTAGGTAGTAGAATTAAGGCCGGTTCACACATATCAGTGAAGTCACAGTTCCGGCATAGTCCCGGCGCAGTGCGAAATATTCTTTCATATATTCTCCATGAACGCATCACCACTGACAATGATCACTGTGTCGTCACTGTCACTGTCGAGTGGGGATGCGTTCATAGAGAATGTATGAAATAATATTTCGCCCTGTGCCGGTACTGTGTCGGAACTGCGACTTCACTGATATGTGTGAATTGACCTTTATGAGGCTAATGATGAGATTCACCATTGACTGTCTCAAAGTGAAGCCTTGTTTTCACGTTTTTGTTTCTCCAAGTTCTACAGTACCGCTACAATGGTCACGGGCAGGCTTCAAGTATTTTTTTTATGCAATGAAGTGACGAAATGAACGGGACTTTCGCCTGGTGGTGAGCATCACGCCTGCCACTAACAGTAGCAGTGCCAGAATTTTGAACTTGCGAACAAAATCCTGCGCCGCACTGCACTGCGCTCTTCATCTCTTCATACCCATTAATTTCTCTGGTAACATTGAACTGCTGCCACACTACTGCTTGGCGGTTGAATAACTGGCAAAGGTGTGGTACTTCCCCAGGCGGACTCTGCAGTTGAGTCCTGCCATTACGATTCCCCTTGATTATTCTCTATAGAGCAACTGTCTTAATCACTGAAGAGAGAAGTGAGTAGAACGGAAATGTGACGGGCCGCGCTAACCGGCATTAAGACGTGTAAAAGTCAATCCTACCAAACCAACGCATGTTAGCTAAGGACAGCAATACTTTAGTTAGTTTAGAACTGTCAACTAAAACCGCCAGAATGGGCCACAATGTCCTTATAAGAAAGTTTTTTAAAGTGCAGTTTCTTTAAATATTAGATGATTTACTATTTTTTACGGACTTCAAAAAAGGAGGATGATGTTCACCGATTTCTCCGTCAATTGTGGACCGATTTTGAAAATATTTTTTTTATTTGAAAGGGTATACTCCCGAGGTGGTCCCATATTAATTTGAAGTCGGTTGTTTTTTTTTTTTAAAAGTTACTTTTATTATTATTCACCAAATTTAATCTCAAACTCTCTCTTTTTACTGAACGTACAAATTTCTACGAGATACTTACTGTATCATCATCATAATCAGTCACTGTATACAGCTGAATAGCACTATCAAAGCACGCCAATCAGACTGATCATCTGCTTTTCTCTTCCATTGACGTCTGACTTACCTATATCATCAGTTCACCGAGTCTTACTCAGGGTATTTTATGCTGCTATGGTTATTCCAGCTCTTCATACAACACGTCTAGGCCAAAGACAATAAATCCTGTTGACTGATCGTCCGACTTCCCCTCAGACGAAAATTAGTAGTTTAAAAACCACTGCTAGTCACTGCGAAAGCCAATCGTACGTCAAAATCTCATTGTATTTCATAACTCAGATTGCGTCTTTCCAGTGATTGGCCAATCGCAAGCAAGCATAGAACGTTACCTCGGCCGCTGCCCGCAACGGTGAGTCGTGTTTGTAGGAGAAATTATGTTGACGAGCCATCAACAGGCTATATGATCTGTGCGTCTAGCATAGCGGTCATCGTTTTGCGACAGATATGTGTAGCCCACAGCCGCTAGCTTGCTAATATGCTGAGCTATGTCGGTGACTTCTCTAGCGAATTGCTTCGTGCCGGATGCGACCCCTCAGAGAAATTCCATAGCTCGCTTATCGACTTTACAATATGGGGCTAAGCGGAACGATAGTATTAAGCTATTGTACCAATCACTGTGAAAAACACTTCCCTTTTCGTCTAAATGTATGGACTAGCAGTACTTTTTTCGCGATTTTAGAGTTTATCCTGTTTTTTTATTGCTGTCGTGTGACGAGACGAGCAAGACGTTCGGCTGGTGGTAAGCGTCACGCCTGCCTGTAACAGTAGCAGTGCCAGAAATATGAAATTGCGAATACAATCCTGCGCCGCACTGTACTGCGCTCGTCACCCTGAGATATTAGATGTTAAATCTCATCATGCCCAGTTATTTCTCTGGTAACATTGGCCTTCAAACTGAAACACAATAATGCTTACACACTACTGCTTGGCGATTGAATAACTGGCAAAGGTCCCCAGGTGGACTCTGCAGTAGAGTCCTGATAGTAATAAAAGTTGTTCAGTTCACAGTTGTCAATGATGAGTACGTCCACCTCCTTTCGGCCTAATAGGTACTACCGTTTGGAGTAACCTGGTTTCGCGTAACCCTTCATAAAAGTCGTATACCGTTTCAACTGTGAGTGTCGGCGCCGTAGTAGTTATCTGTAATCAAATCAAAAAATAATTAGCTCTTAGAAAATTTACGTATATATAGTAAGAAGGATTACATAAAGCTGTTAGGCTTTGTGAAGTAACACAGTCCGTACCTACTTTTGTAGTAACAGCAAGCAATTAAATTAATCGTATATTGTTGTGCGCACGCGTCGCTCTTGTTACAGCTCCGTTATCGCCGGTTTATGATTGGTCTGTTCTAATTACTTCTAAAAATCCTCGATTTGGGACACGATAATGTTTAAAGTTGTAAGAATTTGGTTTGGTATATCAACAGACGAGAATAACAATTTATGACAAATGATGACAGTGGAACGAAATGTCATACCACCGCTAACACCTGCATTGTTTACACTACTCTATCTTACATTTTTGGACCCTCGTTAACACCGACCACCGTTAAGCAAGAGGACGCTGCTGCCCGTCCTGTGGTGGTCTGGATGCAGTTTTAGGACATACTTAGGTCCTATGGATATGTCCTCTGGATGTCTCAAAATCGCCTTTCTCAGATAGACGAGTATCTTTTTAAATAGAGGCAAGTCTTGTAACTGTCTGCAGCTATTGCTATCTTACGGCTAGTGTACCAAGATCCGTTTCTGTAATAGCTATTCGGCGCAAAATTATAGAAAACCTGGAACGGTTCTTCTTCTATTTGAACTAGATGCTAGTTAAGAACTTTGGCAAAGCGTACGGCAATAAGGCAAATTAGCTAGCGTTTACTCCCTATTACATAAGCTCATACCGTGCCGGTGTTCCGGACAACGGACCACCCGGCTGTGTTTGTTTTTGTTACTATCTCTAACGAGCTACATTTCGAAGGCATCCCGACCCTCCCTCTGCGCTAAGCACGAAGGCGCCAGAGGGGAACATTCATCATCCCAGCGACAATGATAAAATGAATGGACGGGAAATAAGCGCACGGATTTTGAAGACGATATATTGAGCGCCAGCTCTCCACTCGCGTTAGTCATACTCTGTCTTTGCGACACGCGAGCCGTACGATCCGACAATACAAATAAATCCAAATTATGCTTTCGTGTGCATTCCGTAAGTGTAAGAACACTACTAATATTTGCAATAAAAATTTGGGGATCACATTCCTGAAATTAATTTCAATAAATATGTTATGATTACCCTAATCGCCATTTTGAGGCGATCGTAATAGGGTAGATGACTGATGTTTATATCGTTGAAACCAGTAGCTTTGATGAAGAATTTAAGTAAATATACTATGTTTATTGAACAAATAATTTAAATCGGTTTATAATGTTCTGATATATGAGCGTTTAAAGTTTTTGTTAGAGACAACTCTGTCCCTTTCCCCCAAAACAAAAAATGACGTTACGCCTTACTTGTCAGAATATAATTTATATGGCGTACAGAGAAGTGACGTCACGATTTGCTGTTTCGCCTCTCTGTCTTGCATGATATTAAAATGCTTATAAGTTGCTTATTTTTGATCAGTGTTTCATTTTGTTTTCATGAATATATTTATGGGCCACATTTTAATAGGACAATAAAAAAGCCAGTCATCTAGTCTATTGTTACGAGACAGAGAGACTTCGGGAATCCTTCGTCAATGCTCGTGAATATTCGAGAGCAATAGACAAATACATAGGTTCTCTTTTTGTCATGCAGTAATTAGATTCGCTATCTCTATTTTCCGGCAAAAGTCATATGCATATTTTTAGCTAGGTATGCTTGATTGTGTTGACTTGTTAATTTTGAACGATTTGCAAGCGCTGGACCCGTCCATTCCATTATCACCGTCGCTGCATCATCCCACAAGTTCCAATAATGTTGGACACCGACACTGACACTTCAAAAATGATCCTCTTTAGGTAGCCGAGGACTCTGAAGTTGTTTATTTTTTTCATTACCCATACGTTCGACCTTTCTAGTTTTTTCTAGAGCTCGTCCTGTTTGCTCTAATACATCCTTGGTGTCGTTGAACTCTACTTGTACGAGGTATAATTCAAGCAGTTTTTGCTGGCAATTTGACAAAAGAGCCGGTTTTGTTGAATCCACTTCGTTTCGACACTAATATGTTTGTAGTGAGTTCCGTTCCGTGGTATGGTGCCTTACTTTTTGCGAGCTTTTAACTTTTTTATTTGACTATCAAGATTTTTAATGTTTAATTTTGTCGGAGTAACAGCGAATTTTATTAAATTCTGATTGAACTTGACTCTTCTAGTTTTTTAATGGTTGATAGGTGTTTGACCCACAATTCACCTGATATTTATTGAGCGTCGAAATGGCTGAAGTAAAATTAGCTCGTTATTTTATTTTTTAAGGCCTTTGACATAATTTCTATATAACTATATCATTTCAAACATTCTTTTTGATCACACATTTAATATAATTTGCACGAAACATAGACTCGGTAAGAAGAAAATGATTCATAGTTGTTTAATAGTGTGGATATATTATACACACAGATTATTTATCGTAGTCACCTTTTATAGTGATAATAACAGTCCTGTGCATTGTTTTTTTTGAAGGCCTCGCTCGTGTGGCCGCGCTTGAGACAGCTACATTACTCGAAATAAGCCTTTTACGCAACACCTCACCATCGTCAACTTCAGATAAACGTATGCTAAAACTGCACTGCATTGCCCTGCACTTTTAAAATCATTTTCTAATGAACGCGTTCGATCGCGTTGTGACAAACGCCATCAAACGACCTACAAATGAAACGTGACCAATGTCACGTCGATGGGCACAAAAAAGAAGTATTTTCTCTCACTTTGTTATCAAAGTTCGTGATCTTGTGATCTCGCTCCCTTTCACGAACACGAAGTGATGGCCCTATCTAAAAAGGTCTATTGGTCCTGCGGATTTTGCTCGCAGACCATGTCGGACTACCGAGCTAGAAAGAGTGAGAATATATTTCCCTATTACTCTCTTTAGTCTACCGAGCTAAAAAAAGTGAAAATATATTACCCTATTACTCTCTTTGGTCTACCGAGCTAGAAAGAGTGAGAATATATTTCCCTATTAATCTCTTTGGTCTACCGAGCTAGAAAGAGTGAAAATATATTTCCCTATTACTCTCTTTGGTCTACCGAGCGAGAAAGTGAGAATATATTTCCCTATTACTCTCTTTGGTCTAACGAGCGAGATAGAGTGAAAATATATTTCCCTATTACTCTCTTTGGTCTACCGAGCGAGAAAGAGTGAGAATATATTTCGTATCCGTTGGCTATCCGCGCCAAAATGGCGAAAATCAAATGGCTTTAATTTGCTATCGACAATATGAAGTCCAGCGTACAATAGGCTAGATGACTGTTTTTTTTATTGTCCTATTAAAATGCGGCCCATAAAAATAGCTGATTAATGAAAAGAAAACAAAAATCTGATCAAAAATAAGCAACCTATAAGCATTTTAATATCATGCTAGACAGAGAGGCGAAACAGCAAATCGTGAAGTCACTTCTCTGTACGCCATATAAATTCTATTCTGACAAGTAAGGCGTGACGTCATTTTTTGTTTTGTGGGAAAGGGACAGAGTTGTCTCAAACAAAAACTTTAAACGCTCATATATCAGAACATTACTAACCGATTTAAATTTTTTTTTCAATAAACATACTATATTTACTTAAATTCTTCATCAAAGCTATTGGTGTCAACCATATAAACATCAGTCATCTATCCTATTGTATTATAGGAGTTTGTATTTAGTTGTATTGGTCTACCGAGAGAAACAGTGAGAATATATTCCCCTATTACTCTCTGGTCTGGTCCTTACGTCTGTCAATAGTGCCAGATGAATGTTTCTTTTTACAAAACGGACACCGTGCTTACAGAAAACTGTGATACAGACACGAGATGCACCAAAAATATAATATTCCTTGTCGGCGTGTAGACGGGAACGATCGCAAAATACGCAAATAATTGCAATAAACACGAGGAACTGTTAGTTACTCTTATGGCACCGCGCCCGCGACGACGCCGCTGTAAAACATAACCCTACTTATAAACTAATCGATGCTTCTGGAAGTATATTTCTTGATCACTTAACTAAGTCACTCTGCTACTAGGCAAAAAATAAATGAGTTTTTGAACCGACTTCAAAACAGGAGGTTCTCTATTCAACTGTAATTTTTTTTTGTGAGTATGCTATGCGATTACTCCGCCAATTATGAATTGATTTTTTTTTTTTTTTTTGGTAGGTGATACTTTAGGGGTGAACCCATATCAGTACATTATGATACAAGTGTGCTATGTTGGTCATTACACTAGAGGCGGTATTATGCGCGCGAGCCGCAGGCGAGCGCGATAAGGAAGCCGAGAGCGTAATGACTAACATAGCACAAGAGTTCCATACGACTGTTTTCATCACACTTGCGAGGAAAAAACAAACTTTTTTTGATAATAATCAACCACACAGCGAAAAAGTCAACAAACATTTGCGGAAAATGGCGCCCAAACCAGCAATGCGCGCGCAGGTTGACATTTACTTCAGCGGCATAAGAACTCTTTGTTGGTATTACAAAAAAACGGTAAGTATTACCCGGCTATATTAAGAGTGCTTCGTATACATACGTCTAATTGCAGTCACGTACAAACTTGACTTTACCAGGTTATACCTATTATAGCACAAGTGCCGTAATGCAAAGTAAAAAGCACGCGTGCGTAATAGCTTAGATTATGAGCCTAAAACCGAGGTAATAAGATCCACTTTACGAGCAAGCGTGATGAAAACATTTTATCGAAATCATAACTGGAATACTTCAAAAAAAAGAGAGTAGAAAAGGAAGGCGGTTGTTTTTAAAGCGTATTATTAAAAGCCGTAATATTAACCATTCCGCTGAAACTTTAAAGAGACCTTTTATTTATTTTACTTACACTCAGCTTTTATGGCCCTAGATCGGAATAATTATGTACCAGCATTTTTTATTACTTACCTATTTTATTATGAAAACTGACGTGGTTTTGACACATTTTTGTTTACTTACCTATTTCTACCAATTTCATCTACGGATAATTTCTAGTTTGGAACTTGTAACAATTTTATTTGACCTACCTACCACGCAAGACTTCGATATTGCCTTGCACTAAAACTAGTTATAAGCCCAAAGGCTTTTACATCATCATCATCAGCCCGGAGACGTCCACTGCTGAACGAAGGCCTCCCCCTTAGACCGCCACACTGTACGACAATCTACCGTTTGTATCCACCGGTTGCCCGCGACTTTTACAATGTCATAGGTCCACCTAGTGGGAGGCCTTCCTACACTGCGTCTACCGGGTCGCGGTCGCCACTCAACGAACCTTTGAACCTTTCTTCCCCAATGGTTATCAGTTCTACAAACGATGTGGCCTGCCCATTGCCACTTCAACTTGCGAACCCTGCGAGCCTGGTTTTTTGGCGAACATCCTCGTTCCGGGTTTTATCGCACCTATATTACTTTGCATCAAAATTATTATCCCCTAGATACGCCCGTCAATCATCAAGTTTACCATAAACCGCATTCTCCACTACCGCTAATGATGCGTCAGTGATCCCTATTAATTACGCCTCTCAAATAAGCCTCGACGTAGAGAAAATAACGAGTAAGCAACTGAAACTAATAATAGAAAAAGGAAACCAATTCATTAACCCCACGGTCCCTTGGCATCGAAACATTCGAAACCTACCCCTAAGTGGGGCCTCCCGTCCCCTTCTCAGATTTTATTGCCTCAAAAGTAATCTGTAAATTATGTTTCAGGACTCTAACTTGCATTAGGATTGCATTTAATCTGTATGTTTACAATTTACATAGTTGATAACATGATCGTGTAGGAATGCGGTGCGTTATCGATCGTTGTGATATTATAGTTAAAGCACATTATCGGAGTAAAATGTGTTTCATCGATGAGTTATTAGGTATTCGTACGTACATTTACGATGCCTATATATTTTTTTGTAGTGGTAGGACTCTACTGCAGAGTCCGCCTGGGGAAGTACCATACCTTTGCCAGTTATTCAACCGCCAAGCAGTAGTGTGCAAGCATTACTGTGTTCCGGTTTGCAGGGCAATGTTAACTCCAGAGTAATTACTGGGTATGAAGAGATTTAACATCTAATATCTCAGGGCGACGAGCGCAGTGCAGTGCGGCGCAGGATTGTGTTCACAATTCTGGCACTGCTACTGTTAGTGGCAAGCGTGACACTTACCACCAGGCGACACTTGAAGGCAAAAAAAATAATGAACAAGTCATTATCATCATCACGTCAGATTTTGACTGCTGAACTTTCATCTCTCACAAGCACGCCCATTATTATTAACCCTCAACAATCTTACTAAATACTAATATTATAAATGCGAAACTTTGTCTTTGTGTATGAGTGTGTGTTTGTATGTTTGTTACTCCTTCACGCTGAAACGGCTGAACGGATTTGGATGAAATTTGGTGATAGCTTAAATCTTGGATTAAAACATTATATAAGTAGAATAGAGGCTACTTTTTATCCCAACAATCGCGGGTAAAACCACTGGGCGCAGCTAGCTACCTATATTTGTCTAAGAGACTAAGACTAGCTCGGTCATTTTAGCAGTTCTCTAGTCATTGCTAATTGCTTTCCGTCAGGCGACATTGTATCTACTCAAAAGACGTCCTACGCTAGTTTTGTCGATTCACGGTCGACACTCAACACGTCTTCACTCTAGAATACGTCTAGACGTCTAGGCATCTACCCCTACAGTAAACAATTCCGTAATATTTTTTGTGTCTTTCCTATCGCACAAAACTTATTAAAAAACAATTGTTTCATCATTTGTAAGCGGTTTGCTTTACCCACCCCTGCCTACGCTATGAGTAATCTTGAACGAAGCACGCTTGCCTAGAACAGAAATCATATAAAATGCACGATCTTTCTTAACAATAAGTATACCTATAAGTTTATTCGTATCGTCATCGTATCGTCATATTACCACATAAACCAAATGTGGTTGCTGTGCTGGTATTTTTTATCATGACGGACAGCTGGTAATGAAAAATTGAATAGAGTATAGAAGGAGGGTTATTGTTATCGACGCTCCCACAGTCCCATAATTGTTGTTACCCTAAGTCTTTCAAACTACTGCAATTTGCAAAGAGTAGGTATTTTAAACGTTTTAAATCAAACTGAATGGTGATTTTAGTAACGTGTGAAAACATTGTCATTTTCCTCCGTAATAATATTGAGTAAATATTTTAATCACACCACCTGCTCTACAATTTCCAATTACCTATCATGCAACCTCAACGTAAAGTAAAGCATTACCTCTTAAGGGATAAAAAGTTGTATGAAACTCCCTAAGGAATAAAGTGATTTGAATTTGGAACGTCAAATTCGGGTGAAAACTCGTGGAAAACTCTAAGTAATAAATGCCCATATGGTATTCTAAAGAGGTTTGTTCGAAAATTGAACTGGCCACCATAAGCAGAACTAAAAAAAAAAGGTGCGTTTACAAATAATGTGAAGCAAAAGGCCCTGTGATTGTCAGTGAATTTTAATTTATGGAGCCCTGGCTTTTTATTGTCTCGCAGAAGGTGTGAAAAGTAGAGTATGCTCCTCTGGAATAAAGCCTGTCTTCGTCTTGGGCAGCTTGAACCCCTCGCTTCACTCAGGACTCGATATAACTCCCTCGTTACGTTCAGGGTTCAATATGCCGCCCGCGACGTAAGACACTGCTTCTTTCCCTTAGTGCATAATCTACTATTTACATCCGATATAGGGACTGGCCCAGTTGCGAATTGGCAGATTAACATACGCCATGGAAATTATTCTCCGGACGTATGCAGGTTTCCTGACGATTTTTCCTTCACCGAAAAGCCACATAGTATACAAGCTCGAAAGTCGAAACTGTCACGTCAATACATAAAAAGAGAATAAAATATTTTAGCGTAGAAGGTACAAGTTTGCATATAAAAATTACACCGATAGCCGACGTGCATGAAAGAAATATTCTAAGCTTTTCCGAATTTGACCGAATCTTCAACTTACCTACAAGCGTAAAGCCATGTTGAAGATAATCATTAATTATAGGAACATACATGGGGGCCGAAATTGCTTAGAAACAATTGCAAACTCATTTCAATTACTCGCCATCCCGTTTGTAATTGCATGCTTTCATACGCGGCATAGTAATCTTGATCCAGGTGTTTGTTGGATACGCGTCCCCTTGTAGACAAGAGGGCACCTTCACTCGCTACCCTCCTCCACATGTGTTTCCAGCTGAGTTCACTACCCTTGAACGAGGAGCTTGACACCACTTTTTAATGGTTTCCTTTTGAAGCGAACGTCAAGAAATGAACTGTCTTGATGCATGTTCGTTTACATTGCTTGCCAAATATACGTAACTTTTATTTTTAACGTAAGAATGAAGATCTATTAAAAAAAAATACAATTATATTAACATCCAGTAATTATGCCAATGTTGCTAAATATTAAACTGGTATTCAATAGATGCGATGCGACTCTGCTTATAAAAATTGGCAAAAACTAAATCGTGACAAGTGGACCAAAAATCTCTAATCCATCCGTGGAAAGAATTATTCGAAAAAAAACAAGTCAGAATGCTCAATCTATATTAAATTATTCGCGTGAAAGAGTTGGCAAAGAATGTTACAAGTTTTCAATGCCAAATGAAAAAGTCAGATCATAATTTTTTAATGAAATGTTTATCAAATATTCTATTGTTGGTTTGTCGAACACGATACATTAAACATAATCTTCACAGACTTACTAATTTAAATAGAACACAAGGGAATTGTGGTATTTTCAGACATAGCGGACCCTATTTATAGCCACTTTGAGCCGAAATTGCATTCTATTTTAGGTCCATTGATTCCCGGTGGCACTCTATACTTTACGTTTGTTATTTTAGAATACATTCATTATTTACTTGTGTGGCGTATTCGAGGGGGATCCGACGACCCTTGTCCTCATTGATGAAATTTTTATAATGAAAAGTTAAAAACTCCTATTTTTATTTTTCGAATCTAGTATATCGTATATCGAGTATTATATAAAACTGTTTGCTATCAGTAAAATAAAATAGTGTCTTAATAATTTTAAGCAGGCCTAATTATTCATTGTCGATTTTAATTTGATGTTATCGTTCATCGCATAGTATTATAATTTCGTAATGAAATAAGCTTTTTTCTCGTTTCCTCTATGTTATCTCACCTCGCTATGTTGCTTAATGAAATTAAAATTGATAAGTAAACCGGCACTCGCCAGTTACGATAAATATTTAAAGAACATTTTCAATATTTTGCTAAATTTGTTAACCTTGGGCGATGTCTTGACGTTATGTCGTAAACAGTATTGAATACCACTCAAACCTACTCGATTGTTGATATTACGCTATGGCTATATTATTTCATCTAGGTAAAGATTGTGCCAGTTCATGTTTAGTAAATAATCCGTTTTATAGCGCAATGGCTCCTCAACAATATTTTGGTTAATAAAGATCAGTGCATAACTCGAGTTTTGTCGCTGATAATATGAACCAAAACTTTCCTAAATCTACTTTAACATTTTGTTAAAGTATTTTTTACAAAATGTAGCTTAATACACTTTGTATAAAAGCTCATTATTAACCAAGCATATGAATTGCCTGGAGTATTTGACAACGTCGTGACAACGGGCGGTAACATCTTGTCGCTGGCTCGTCCGAACATTGTAAGAACATTTTCGTGTTCTGCTTGTCTCCTTCCTCTACGTATCCGCAATACGGCGTGTTATCGTAACGAGCTAGTGAAAGTACATTCTTTTACTCTCCTCCCGCTTAGGTTTAACCTCAATCGGCTATTGTATTGTGTTTTTTAGTTTCTTTGATTTTACTTACGGTACTTTATTCAAGTGTTTAATCTCATTTTGTAATGCTGGTCGCCGTTTTAACCTCATTTACGGAGACAATTAGTAAAATGTTCGTCATTTTATTAAATGGCTTCAGGTTAGTCTTCCTCGTGTAAATTGGGGTTTTCTGAGTGTAAAATGAATGCTCATATTTTATTTATTGCTACATATTTAAGCAGATCTACAATTTTTCGAAAGTGCTCTAGACTCATCAGTCGCGAGTGTATCGGTTTCTTCCTGTCAACCGCGCTCCATCGTAGACTTAAAAAATCAGGCAAGTTAGCGGTCAAACGCAAGCCTATATTCAAATAATAATAAAAAGCAGTCTTCTGCTATTATTATTATTCCTATTGTTTTATTATTATTATTCCTCTCTATTAGCTGGAATTTAGAGTAGCAGAAACGTTATATTACTACTTCTTAGGAGGGAATTTGTGTAGGTAGGACCAGCGACGGTGATAATGGAATGGACGGGCCCAGCGCTTGCAAATCGATTAAAATTAACAAGACAACACAATCAAGCATACCTAGCTAATAGTATGCATATTACATTTGCCGGAAAATATAGATAGCAAATCTGATTACTGTATGACAAAAAGAGAACACATGTACATGTATTAGAAGTTTGTGTTGTCGTATCGTACGGCTCGCATGTCGCAAAGACAGAGTATGACTGAAGCGAGAGGAGAGCCGGCGCTCAACATATAGTCTTCAAAATCCGTGCGATTGTTTCCCGTCCATTCATCTTATCATGATCGCTGGGTAGGACCTTATTCTGGCCAACGCTCAGTTCTTTATTATTCCAATAGTCATTAACATAGAACAGTCCAAACTTCACCTCTGGGCCATGGGTGTCTGGCAGCAGGAAGTAACGTCGCGTAATCTATTGTTACCGTGCGCCGTTTGTGTTTCATTCGAGACAGTGTGATCCATTTACCTAGTTAATAATGCTTTACTGAGGCTAGTATATTGTTTCACATTTTCTTTGAGGGTTTGTTAATTATATGTATGTCTACCTCAAACGTACTGTTTTAACATGGCCTCTAGCTCTTTAATAAAAATTAAAAATTAACGCACATAATTTTCTTCGTGTACTTTATTATAAATCGAGTTAGTATGTGCATAATGTTCTTACAGTTCTAGCAAAAAGTATATTTATGTAGAAAAACTACGTGTTCTAAGGAAAGCTGTTCTGATTTAGATATGGTCAATCTTTTCGCTTTCACCTAACCAGTTCGATTCTACAGTACTATCTTACGTAATATTTGGGTCACCGTGATTGACTGTGACATGATAATCAGGCCATACTTTGAATTGGAATTTTGTACAGGTATCTTTTTAATAAAACTATACTTTAAAAATAAAAATAAACGATTCAATTCGAACCGCATTTATAACATTTTCCTTAAATATTTTCCGCCTGTACTTACTTAGTTACCTACTCGCTTTATGTTTACATAATTTGAATAAAAATATTTATATATATATAAGTTCATGGAAAATTATTTAGTATAAGAACTTGAGAAATTTGTTTCTTCTGATATTATATTTATGCTTAGGCAGGTATAATACTTAGATATATTATCAAAAAGTAAAATAGGAATTGAATATCTTTAGTGTTATATCCAAGTTTCGGTTGTATTTCCGTTTTAATAACTATTAAATTATCAAACTTTCAAAGTTTGGCGTGCCCTGGCGCAGGTCTAAGTTCAGCAATGGACTTATGATTTATTATGATTATGATGAACAAGGAAATCAATTTCAAAACAAGAAACTAACTACGTACGGACAGAAAGCACGAAAAGACCTTCCTCTGCTCGCATATCAACCTGCTAAGCCTATAACGAAAAACAAAAAATGCGAAGCAGCCTTAATCCCTTACGATTCTAAGTACAATCCTACACGAAAAAAGTTACCTAAAACCTTCAAATAGGGATGAAAACGAAAGAAGCTGTTAACGCTTAACGCTTAATAAATTGTTAGTTGGTTGTAAATAATTTATTTTCATAGCTCGTCGTCTCTGATTTATCGCTGGAAGCTTGAATTAATAGTTTCAGGAAGTCGACAGCCCCAGCTCGCGGGGCCAGCTATTGACACGCGTCTAGTGTCACACCGCGTTCAAAATAACCATAAACAAGAGCTCGTCAAACATCTGGCGGTTTTAAGTCAATTTTATGGATTGGCGTGACGAGTGATGACGCTAGTTTGGAGGAAGTCGAGTTTATCAGCGATCGGTAGAAAAATGTCCTTAAATGAAATCGCTTTAGGTTATTGGAAATGGTTCTTCGTGTGTGTGTTGAGCGTCATTGCTTGTTTCCTGGCACCTATCGTGACTTTTTACATTTATTGTCGTCTCTTTTGGACATGGTTTAAGTGGTCCCTTCTATTCAACGATTCCAAAAGATAATTTTCTTACAGGAATATCTGTCGATTTATCTGGTAATCAATTGGAGCATGAATGGTGTCAAAATGTTTAGACATCTTGATCACATAATCAAAATCAAGTTTAGATTTGCAAAAGATGCTTTTTGGTCGTCCTCCCAAAAATATGTTGTTGCTATTTCGCGAGTGAACCAAAAAACAATAAAATAAGCAATAAGCTAATAAGTGCTACATTTCCACAGGATTCAGACGTTGCAAGTCGTCCGGGCACATCTACCTAGTTCTAGAGAAAGTGAAAGGTCGCACTCCTTGTAATTCCGCTATGTTATACGACCACTAATAAACGTCACTCTCGGCATTCGCGCCTTGTATAATGTGCAGTATTTCGGATTCGGCCTCTTAGCCCCTTGCGTGACACGTATAATCTTTGATTACATGGCTGTAATCGTCTTATTAATTTTATTGTTTCGTTATAGCATCTTTGTAGTGTCATTTCTTGGTAATGTTATATCAATTAGTGTCATCTTTTCGAGGAGTAATTTAGCAATTTGCAGAATAAGTTTCGTAACGTATGTTGTTAATAAAGAATTGTGATGTGCATTTCTTTGGAACAACCTTCAGGAATATGACTTCCCGGGCGATTTCCTCCATTGTGAACCTTCCTTCCCGGTTGTTTGTTCTAGTTTCTATAACAACAATCGTCAGCCATGTCAGAGGCCTTCGGGCGGCACATTAACTCTGACACTAGGGCTGGCCACTCAGCCTATACGAACTTACTTACTTTTTTTTTCCTCCATTCCTTCCATAGCAGCAGCAGACTTGCTCTCTTTATAGGGGAAATACTACTCCAAGCAGTGTGGCAGTGTAAGGAGGCCTTCGTTCAGCAGTGGACGTCTCCGGGCTGATGATGATGATAACTCCACCAAGCAAAAATGGCGACGGCATACAAATCTATGAAATTGTAAAACCTGCATGCCGCGCTGAACTATTAGTATAGTCAGTAAGTATGGTTCAAAATCCCGAACGAGTCGTACGCTCTATGAAATAAAAGCACCTACACATTCGTGCCGTATAAAAATTTTACTCGACCAAGCCAATAAACATATTCCGAATAATCCTACTGATCTACATTAGCAGTCGGTCACGATGTATTTATTGCTTTTAAAGTTTATTTTGAGATCTTACTCTACGTTTGCTACGTTAAAAAGTTTTATTTGTCTACGAGTTTCGATTATACCGAGTTACGCGAAGTAGTACTATGCTGCAAGGAGGTCATTGTTGTCATTGTCATCACGGTAAGTTCGTATAGGCTGAGTGGCCAGCCCTAGTGTCGTTAATGCCGTCCGAAGGCCTCTGACAAAAAGAGAGACGGCTGTTATTATTGAAAGTTGATTGTTGTTTAGGTTGTTGTGTAGAGCGCTCGTGCGTAAAAAGATCACCTTATGTATTAATTATTAAATTAATTATATTAAGCAATGGACGATCAGTCTTCGGATGGGTGACCGTGAGTGGCATTTATATCTGAGCGCTACCGTGGGTCGGATGACAAATTAAATTGTTGGTGCCGGTCGTTTGTTCTATATTTCTATTTCTATAACAACAACCGTCAACGTGGTGAACAACTTTTACAATGGGGCCAACCATGAAAAAAAAACTGTTCGTTGACTGAGTGTAATTGTTCTATGAACAGTAGTTTTTTTAATATACCCATTAGTAAAAGTTGGTCAAAATTACAAGTCTGACCTCCTTTGGGTTTATTACTACCGTTCCACGTAACCCTTTATTTACATGATAGCATAAATTCGAACACCGAAAACGGTCTGCCATTTCTTGCGGGCGAGGTAAACACGTATTGCATACACATTTACTCACTCACGCACACAATCAAGATGTGTTTACAGGCGCACACTTCAATAATAGGCAGAGGGGAGACTGAGGCACCGCTTCCCGTTCCGATTGTTCTGAGTGTACGAATATACATCAACCTTTCATCAGAATTACCTAACCTAACCTACCTACCTACCTAACATAATCAGTCCTTTAATAGTCTATTGCTGGGCATAGGCCTATCTTCGAAGGGATATTGGGCCATATTCACCACGCTGGCCGAGTTGCGGGTTAGTGGATTCACAATTCACATAATATGCCATAGAATTTCTTATCCGGACGTATTTCTAGGTTCTTCACGATGTTTTCTATCACCGATAAGCCTTTGGTATACGTTAGGTACCTACAACCACTGAAGAGAGAGGTGAATAGAACGGAAATGTGACGGGCCGCGCTAGCCGGCAATTAAGTCTATTTAGACTTAGTGTCAATTATTCCAATACACATGTTTTTAAACTGAGAATACTCAAAAAAAAAAAAAAAACACATTTCATCGTAATTAGATTAATTTTAATCTGTTGCATAATGGCATTACGAGCGTTTTACTTCAAATGCGCGACCAATGATTGGCATTTTTCGTCGTAGTTTCTATGCAATTTTGTGTGAAACTGGCGACAGCGGTTTTCCCTACAATTGCTTTACAACATTGTTTTGACAGCCGTTCTACCTAAGAAGAAGGGTTTACGCTTTTTGTGCCTACAACTGCATACATTTGACCTACTTTTGTCTGGCCTCTCATGAAAATAATTCCAAACATTGATATACTTTGCTAAAGTACCAAGTCTCAAGTAATAAACGAGTACGCCCACGCTTTCACCCATGGAAACCGTCTATTTTTCTCGGGGCAAAGAGTAACCTCAGATGTGGTATATCCTTGGTATAAGCTATTCCAAATTTCATTTTAGTTTGACGAGCTGTTTAAGGCCGGCCGACCACATTATTTCGGCCTGGGGCGCCGGATAGGAGCAGGACCGACCGTCACACGCCACGCACAATAACAGGTGCGAGCTAGACGGTCGTTACGAGACGTTTCTTACGGTGTGCGGGACCTAGTACAAAAAATGTATGCACGGATTGCCTTCCGGCGCGCGGCGCGACCGTCCGGTTTTTCTATCAGGGGGTCTAGTCAAGAACCACTTTCTGTTAGCGTTAACGCCTCTGGAAAGATAAAATTGTATGAAAATGACATTAGCGATCACGTGACATTTCTCAAGCTAATGTCATTTTCATACAATTTTATCTTTCCGCAGGCGTTAACGCTAACAGAAAGTGGTTCTTGTCTAGACCCTCAGGTTCTTCTTATAACGTGCGGCCGGCCTAAAGTATAAAGATGTAACAATCTTACACACACAGCACACTTAAAAACTTTCACATTCATAATATTAGTGTGATTCGAAAGGAGTCCTTCTCTCTGTCTGTTTCCTACCTTTTCTCCATAAGGCTCGACCGATCGGAACTTTGCAAAAAAAACAAAAAGGCTTTATCTCATCTTATCATCGCCATTTTTAATCACAACGTGATTGAAGCCGCGGCATCCCAGGACTAGAGCTTGTTGTTTATCATTAGAACAAATAACCTATCCATTTAGCATATCCTCTCTGACTAATCAATTATACGTTGAGGGTGGCGCAGATTAACTAATAGTTACTTCGTAAGCCGAGGTCGCGTATCCATTAAACATCGTCACAGTGGTTCCCAAAGTTGACTGGACCTAACAAAAACTTTCGAATTCGGGACTCACCACTTGGTTTTGATAAAGAAAAAAATGGGGCATAACTATATCATGACTGCAGGTCAAACAACAAAATAAACAATCAGTTCCAACCAATAATGTTAATACCTAAATACGAGGAATGCTGTTCTTTAAGGAGGAGGATGCCATTTGTTTCCTATTTTTTGCCATAACCATTACAGCTTTAGCATCAACTTCAATTTTGGTTATATACTTTTTAATCGCAATGTGTTAGATATATATGTCCAATTTATTTCGGTATTTAGTTTCTATTAATCATAGCCGAAGAAGAACCCGGCTCAAAAAGGTACTGAAGGAACAGGACCCACCCAATATTAACCCACAAGACCGACTGGTGGGTTGCGAGCGCGGCCCATGCTTTGAGATATGCTGGTCCATAGAAAGGCCTTTATACCGTGGCTTAAAGATAAATTCAATTAAGATATGCACATACGATATAAACAAATAATTCATCACAAAGCAATTGTGTTTATCGATATTAGTATTTATTACTTAACTGTTATAAAAAGGAACGTTGCTTACACTCATCTCTCAGTTACCTACAATATATTAAGGGTCTTCGTTTCACACGCATATTATATACAATGTGTAACATAAATGTTCAACAATACTTAAGGGTATGTATGTACTCATCATTATGACCAATTTTACTATGGGGCCACCAACACCGAAACCGCAAAAAAATTCAAATAAAAATAAAAACATTTAGGGGAACATTTTACACACAGCGCCATCTAGCCCCATACTAAGCAAAGCTTCTATTATGGAAACCAGATAGCTGATAGTATACTAGCTGATAGAATACTTATATAATTTTTTTTTCGTAAATACATACTTGTAATACATACTACACCCAGACACAGAACAAACATCTAAAAAAATTAACCAACCAACCAGCCAAACAGCCAATCAGCTATCAGCTGTTCCATTCATTTTGTCCAAGACCAATCAACTTTTTGTATGGAACAGCTGTTTTTTTTTCGTGATTTCAGGGTTGGCCTCATAGTAAAAGTTGTTCATAATGATGACTACCTACATACCCTGCAGTATTGTTGAACCTTTTTGTTACACGTTGTATATGCTTTGCTTAGTTTGGGGCTAGATGGCGCTGTGTGACAAATTACCACCGATATTTATTTTTTATTTATATACTAATTTCGAATAGTTTATTTGTCCTTATAACTAGGCCTGGTGAAATGATTGCAACGTAGGTAAGGCAACCGATGATTTATCACGTAAAGCTCGTATTGCTAACAATCTTTGATAAACCGATTAAAATACGAAAAATTATTACGTCAAAGTATGTACAAACTTACTTTCTCATAATTAAAGTAACAAAAATAGCCTTAAAGCTATTCATTTACATTATCACGTATTTACGTGAATACGTGATAATGAAAAGAATAATCATCGATTGACGCTATCATTCCGATCATTTGCACTAGTTAGGCAAAAATACCGATAACCGTTTGTTCGGGGTAGACGAGCTCTAGAGTGGAGACCGCGTTTAGGTAAACGTAGTGTAGGACATCCTGCGGCCAGATGGAGTGACGACCTGCGTAAAGCGGACTAAAAACTAGATGCAAAGAGCTACCGATCGTGCTCAGTGGCGTACATTATGAGGCCAGTAGAAGTCAATAAAGGGCAGATGATGTTATATTTTTTTTCATGCAATTTTGTAGTTGGTTCCTTATGAAAGTTGTTCATAATGAGTTCAACGATTACTACTTCCCTTAACATACCGTTTCCTACTGACCCTGTATCATTTGTGTTGACTACGCTTATTGACTGTTATGATAGCTAACTAATCGGTTATTCATTCAATACATTCAATTAAGTCTGATCAATTTCGTGTCAATATAGTTAATTACGTATTCTCGAAATATTTCGAACGCTCCAGTCTCAATTACTGTATTGGGAGCATTTACCTAGATGAAATTATATTTTGTGAGTAAATAATAAAGATAAGAGGTAAGTAGATGGTGGGAATTTTATCAAAACAAGCAGCGAACTCCCTAATCTCTTATTAGATCTATTTAAGGTGGATGGGCCAGTAAAGCGTTGCCAAGAGATGGCGCTAGAAGCATTTTTATTGAAAAAAAGCTTTTTTTTAATACTATCGGCTTCAACTTCGAATGTATACCTGGATGACATCTACATAATTATTTTCTAGTAATTTTGATTTAAACACATCAAAATCAGTTTCATATTTGGCGGAGTAATCGCGTAACATACATACAAAAAAAAGTGCAGTCGAATTGAGAACCTCCTTTTTTGAAGTCGGTTGAAAAGCAATTCAATTAGGTTACACAAGCAAACATTTTTGCAGATGGCGCCAGCTCTATTTCCAAATCTGGAAGTAGATCTAAAGCATTTAGAAGTTATGGTGGAATAAAGGAACTCTTGGTTAACAGTGGTGACCATTCTGCGATCCCTAAGCTGCCTGCCAAGCGTGGGGATTATAGCAACACCCCTCTATTAAGGGGGAGGCCTTTGTCCAGCAGTGGACGTTTTATGGCTGACGACGACGAAAGAAACTCATATACCTACATACATACATGAACCCTGAAAACTGCTTTTTTGGGCAGTCGTGTAAAAAATATATTTTCAATAAAAAATATTCTGCCGCCATCTCTAGGCGGCACTAGATTGAACCATCCCCCTTAAGTATTCCCGTGTCCTTGTATCAAAATACTTTTAGTAACAAAATGTAGATTCCAAAGCTGATATCAAGAAACAACGCCATTATGAGTTGTTACTTGAAGGAATACGGAGCCATCCCTCGAGTTTAGAAGTACGAACATATTTTGCGAACATTTCTGACAGTTCAGTAAAGGTCGTTAAGACTTCCCGAGTTATCATCATAAAATTTAATAATTACCTATTCATTTGACCTTGTCGTGATTCGTGAAAATACTAGACACTCGAGTTGTTGCTTTGTTACTTTGATATAAGGTTGGTTTTTGTGCTGGTTTATTGTGTGTTATCATTGTGATATTCATAATAAAAATGCAGATATAAAGCGTTCTTCAGTAGCCTTCATATAAATGTAGGTAATATTTATAGCGATATCTTATCGAGTATGTTGCTATTTAAAATTACGATCTCTCCTATTGAATAGTGGAGTAGGTGTACTAAAGCTGATTTGATGCCTAACCTTTATAGAAATGCAGCGACTATAGAAAAAAATATTGACGTAGGACTAAAATAATAAAATATAGGTCATAGATTTTGCAAAAGAGATTATGTAAGGCAGTGTACTGTTTTCAAACATTACCAGGAATTGTGTTTTATTTATTCAATTTTCAAGGATTGTTATGTCTCCATTTTAGAGCCAGGGTTTTAACACAGAAAACATAATTGTACTACGTATAGAAGAAACACTACCATAGAAATCACACAATATTATCTATAAATACAATCATATCATATTCAGTGCAAGCTAATTTGTACTCTATAATATGTATGGAACAGTATCGAAATTCCATTGTAGAGAAGAGGCGCGCGCCACCCGGAGCCGCGTGACGTCAACGAGCCTAGCGCTATAGTGGAAAATCGGTACACTGGTCGTATACAAATAAATTACATATTAGCTTGCACTGCATTTGACATTGTTGTACTCGTAGATATAGGTACGTTTACGTTAAAACGTGTTTTCTACGGAAGCGAATCACCGATTTAAACAGGCCTATAGGTTAGATAATTGTCAGATTTGGGCCCTTGCTTGCTCGAGGGGAAATAGGCCCAGTATTTTGTCGCCAGCGATTGCTGTTGGAGCAGTTTGTTAGCAATTCGTTCGAATGTCGTTCGAGACGCGACCGAGCAACAATTGCTTACCTTATATCGTCTACGGTGAAGAAACTGAGGATATATATCCTCAGTTTCTTTGATCAATGGGTTTTGATGATAATTCACCACGCTGGCCCAGTTCGGAGGGATAGGCGCCTGATTTCCCACAAATCACTCTCCGTTGAAAAGAAAAACAATACCAAATAAAATTATACTTACAAACAGTCGTACAAAAAGTCACTTATACACAATAAACAGTATTAAAATGTAAATAACAAAGTGTATGTATCTTGAACAAAAGAGGCGCACTCATATCCACCTGCTAAAGTATTTTCAGTGTTCACGTGCTGGGTTTAAAATTTTAAATCTGTAACCTTGCCTTGGTGTCAACGGTTGTTTCCATATTCGCCACTTGTTGCTGCAGAATGTAAATAAGACAGATGTTTATTTGTACTCACACGTCATTTGTAAATCTTAAATTCATTACATCGAAATATGTTCCTAAAACTGCATCCAGAACCACACGAAGACGGGCAGCGTCCTCTCGGTTAACAGTTGTGAGTACATATTTTGAAATCCCCCTCCATTGAATGGGGAGGCTTTCATTCAGTAGTAGACGTGTGGCTGATGATGATCCTATCAAAATCTTCTTATGTTTTCCTTGATCAACTTTCCTGTGAGGGTATTGTTACGCCATAACACAAGTTGATTCCTAGCTTGGTTAACAATACTAACAATGCTTCTCGTCATCAGTCATAAAACGCCCACTGCTGGACGAAGGCCTCTCCCTTAATAGAGGTGTGTTGCTATAATCCCTTCGCTTGGCAAGCGGCTTGGGGATCGCAGAATGCTCACCACCTTTAACCAAGAGGACGCTGTTGCCCGTCCTCCGGTGGTTCTGGTTGCAGTTTAAGGACAATGCTTCTCATCCAGGACAATTTATATTTCATTTATCAAAGTATATTTCATTTTACTCGGCGTGTCAACAATCTGTTTAATTCATGTCCATCGCAATATTGTATTCTTCATAATGTCAACGTTTGGAAGGTCGTGTGTTTCTTGGAAGGTTGTTCAATTTCGTAAAGAAACAAGAAGGATTTGGATTTAACTTGGTTTAAAAGTAGTTTGATTCTTGTAGGATTATTATGAACCCACATCAGTATGCTTTTATTGTAGAATTATTATCCACCAACATCAGTATGCTGTCTTCCTTATCTTATGCTTTTCTTGTAGGATTATTATCAACCCACATCAGTATGCTTTCTTACCGTATCTTATGGTTTTCTTGTAGGATTATTATCAACCCACATCAGTATGCTTTCTTACCTTATCTAATGCTTTTCTTGTAGGATTATTATCAACCCACATCAGTATGCTTCTTACTTATGTTTTTCTTGTATGCTGCTTACCGTTGCTATCCTTACTCGGAACTCAGCTGTGTCGTCACTGCATTTAGATATTATGCTCTGTTCCTCGTTATTTGACATTGCTAGAAAATTCCCCCACCTCCATAGAATCCCAGATATTTTCCACCGGGCAATAAACCTTTTCAATATTCAACGGTAGTAAGCGTGCGTAAAACATTGTTCTACACTCTCGCCGACATCGCCTCACTTGGATGTGCGATTTTATAAACTTTATATTACGTTCGTCGGTCGTCAGGTGACACTGTCTCGTATTTGTGTGACCTTGCCTGCGACCCATGTTAATGAACTGAGTTTAGGCATGTCTGAGTGCACATGCTTTACATGCCACTTCCGAATTAGCGCCTTATCACATTCATGGTCCACCCTTACGTTACCATAAGTTGTTTTTTTTTAATGTGGATATGAGTAACGAGACTAGATAGACGTTCGCCTGGTGGTAAGCGTCATGCCTACCCATAACAGTAGCAGTGCCAGATTTGTGAATTTGCGAACATAATTACCGCGCTGCACTGGACTGCGCTCGTCACCCTGAAATATTAGATGTCAAATCTCTTCATGTCTAGTAATTTCTCAGGCCAGGTGGTAACATTGCCCTTCAAACCGAAACTACAGTAATGCTTGCACACTACTGCTCGGTTAGAGAACAACAGCGACGACAAATTAAAGAAAACTGTACACAGTAAAATCTGAGTGCACCTAGTTGACGTGATACAAAAATAACTGTGTAACTGTAAATTTCGAGTTTCATTATCGACAAGCGTGTGTTCAGTCGGTGACGAATTTTATCTTTGAATTTATTAAAGTCCTATCGTTACGAAGTATTCGTTGAAAAGCTAAAACATTTGATATTTGATGAAACATTTCAGAAGTCTCGCATCTGTTGAGTTAAACCGATTCCTGGAATCCTGAGGGATCTCGTTTCTGCTTAATTATAAATTTAGTAGCAAAACCTTCATACACCTAGGTCTTAGCGAAATTATTCTACTATATGACCTTGGCCTCTTTAGTAAATAGGTAGAAATAATAACTAAAGGCTATTTGCCGGAGGAATGTAATATTGTACTTATAACCAATATTATATACTAAGTAAGTAAGTATATTCGCGGAATACTGAGGATTATTACGAGTGATATGGTTACTGAGTAATATGATAATTAGAGACAATGCGAGCAACTACAAAACTCGAAGAAAATTACAATATTTACTTACTCAAAGGTAATAGTTGAATACCTATATATCTATATAAAAGGCTCTGTCCTGACTGATTGACTGACTGACTGACAGAACGCACAGCCCAAACCGCTGGTCGTACAGACTTGAAATTTGGAGGATTTTTCGAAACTCGACCCCTAAGGGGGGGAAACGTTTGTATGAAAGTCCTTTGCTTTTGTACTTTTAGTCACGAAAATTTGGATTTGGATAGTTGATTTAAAATAAAAAATGCTGTTTTCAATATTTTTTTGACTGGGTGTATTTAGGGGGGGGGGGGGGGGATTGGGGGTTTGATTTAGATTTTATATTATTATTATGACTGTATTGTTAATGTAATATGGGTGAACCCTGGGTGATGCCCGAAATAAATGAATTAAATTTTTTATCGTCTGTGATAATGTGTGTCTGTACAGGATTACGCAGAAAGGTAGTATTAAGCCGAAAGGAGGCAATTGTACTCATCTTTGATCAGCTGTTTTTTTTCGCGATATCAAGTTTGTTCCTATGGTGTTCACAATGACGAGGACAATGTGCTTCTTTCGGGTTAGTACTACCATCCCGTGTAACCCCTTGTATTAGAAATTATTTACTTAGACAAACAAAAAACCTAGTCTTGTAGAACCTAATATTTTTTTATTCATTACAATTTTTTAATACATAATATTACATTAATATATATAGTACCGAAAAACCACCGCTGTGTGTCTCGGCGCCCTGTGTAACCCCGTCACTTCATAAACTTGCTCCCCGTTCCACGAGTACCATAATAATTATCGTTCTGTTTTACACTCAACAAAGGTAAGATAAGAAGGCCTCTATGCTCAGCAGGGGCGATTCGTCGTCAGCCATAAAACGTCCACTGCTGGACGAAGGCGGAATCCCCACGCTTGGCTTGGGGATCGCAGAATGGTCACCACCGTTAACCAAGAAGACGCTGCTGTGCAGTGGGCGATTACGGGCTGAAAATGACGATGATGATGACTCTCAATAACCACGGACGTCTGTCCACCAGCTCATTGTGGTGATATTATAAAATTCGCCGTGGAACCTGACGTAAGACCGGGACGAATGGTGTACAACAAGAGAGGCTTTTGCTCAACAGTAGGTAGGCGATTCAGGGCTGGAAATGATGATGATGATATCTCTATATCACTAGGAACATTTAGGAAATAATAGGATAGTAATAGGAAATCATCAAGCTAGATTCTAGCTAGGTGCAAGGAAAGGAGATAAAAGCTATTCACGCAAGTTTAACATTGTGCTATCTCAACCGTCCCAGAATCGTTGAAATGACTGAATGATGAGGACCTCCTTGCAAATTTACCACAGCTTAGCTCAAAATAGGCGAAAGTGGTGGTTTATCGGAGCGATTTCAAAAGATTTTATATCGATTCCGAAGTTATGCGGTTAGTTTCATGTTCTTCGGTTTCCCATGCACAGATAAAAAATATACAGATAAATAACTCCAATAAATATATACACACTACCCGGAGACTTCGTCCGCGTACGGAAGAAATTCGGGCCGCTCCTAAAATTCACCACTGTAAATCATCCCGAGCAAATTTTTTACACCCCTACCCATCAAAACGAATACACCCTCCAAATTTCAAGTCTGTACGACCAGCTGTTTAGGCTGTGCGTTGTCTGTCAGCCATTAAATCAGTCAGTCAGACAAAGATTCTTACAGTATTAGAAGATTGGGAAGATCGCTATACTAAAACAGTATGTTCAGTGTTCAATCGAAAGAAACTGTCTTTATACCACGGCACTGGACTGGATGGACTATCATTGAAATGAGAGCCCGATATCTTATCACGTGTAACGGATTTCCAATTAGCTTTGTGGAAGACTTGGATCGTCCGGGCCAATGGAATTGTAAGAGATGCGAAATGTTACGCAGGTCTACCAGACTATTTTGACAGTACCATTGCTTTATGTAAAGTTAAACAAGTTATTGTAAAAAAAAACTACATGCATACAGTGGAATCAGGATAGTATGATCGTCTAGGTCGTAGGCCACACAGAATGGCATCGGGCGCGGACATGGTACGGGCTCTATTCTAATTTCATACTAAATAATACTTAGCAATAAGGCTCAATTTAGAACACATCGAACGACGATTTTCGGTGCGGACGGAAATTTAATGCAATGGCAATCCGCTTGTGCGAGTCCGCGCCCGTAGCCATTTCTGTGTGACCTGCGCCTGTGAGTGCTGATATTACGATGTACTAACCAGATGACGTTAAAAACGGAAGAACTTTAATTATCTGTATGAAAATCAAACTTGAGCTTGCTACTACGTCGTAAAAAACGGTCTGCCGTTATAAGCGGAATCGTATTATAAACGGATTCTACTGTTGGCAACACATAGTAAAAAATATGTTGAATTTCGCAATTTGTCTAAGTTGACCATCTGTCATGCCCTTATCCTTGGGTTTCCGTGCGGATGGCTTGGTTCCCACGACGGCTGCATGCTTCCACCCTCAATTATACCTTCAAGTGCTTTTTATTCACCTGATTATTTTATAAGCAATGCAGTGTCTCATTTTCTCTTTCGCTTCGAATTGTTTATTACTAAATTACACTTTGTCGATATTGAGTTTAAGAATATTTTATGTGGATGAAAAGTTTGTTCAATACTTGACGATCTTTTGTGCTTCATACAAGTATGTGTAGATATCATGTGGGCAAGTACATATCTACCAAGTCCCATATAGAAACTAACACTCTTCTATTTCTGCTGTGCTTCGGGTACGTAAATAATTAGAAACTACCCCTCTACGCTCATAAAAGACTCGAATAGGTAAGTATGTGTTTTGCAGAATTCATTCAAACTTGCTGTTTAAGTCAAGCCAAATGTTTTAACTTGCGAGGTCGCCGTAACATCACATAAAAAGCGGAAGTATTAGCCCATTATGAGTACGTGTTTCAATAACCAAACAGTTCAGACAAACAACTTTGAACCCACATTCCCATATTCTGTTAACCTAAAAGTTTGTCCCGGCCTATCAAAGCAGATGTTATTAACTATTTATAGTGCCTAAATTAACAAAACTGGGTGTTAAACCAGTACCATTCTAGATTTTAAACATGCGTTGCGCGGTAGCGCTCCCAGCCAAGCTGAGAAAGCCACACCCTCTTCTCAGACAGCTATAACACTTTTTACTAAAGCTACTGTTTAAAACTAGTTTAGAATTAGATACTATATTGCTGTATGCGTAAATACATGAGAAATAAAGAGAGATTTTCAGAGCCATCTCTCAGAGCTCTAGTATACATATTTCAGGGCGTCAATATTAATTATTTCAAGTCAACAACCAATGAACAAACAATGAACAGCACGGTTTTTTTTAGAGTAATAACACTGACAACTTATCTGTTGTCAGTATAAATATAAAGCCGGGTGACATAACATGGATAATCAATAATAATATTATGGTAAACATTTTGGACAGATTGTTCAGTTAAGTAGGTCCAACTTCGACAAAGAGGTCGCCCGAAGAATCCAACTCTAATGGGCAGCGTAATTGAAAGGGAAATTGCGTAATATCTTCTCGTCCTAAATCCCGCAGTGTCTGAAGACAAGGGTCTACGACCAGTGTGTATTGCCAGTGATGACATATGGAACTGAAACGTGGTTTTTAACTGCTGGCATTTTGGAGAAACTCGAGAGTCACGCAACGGGCAATGGAGAGACCTATGCTCGGGTTAATTTGCGCGATAGAATCCGGAACGAGGATATTCGCCAAAGAACCAAAGTTACCGACATAGCTCGCAAGGTTTGCAAGTTGAAGTGGCAATGGGCAGGCCACATCGCTCGAAGAACTGGCAACCGATGGGGAAGAAAGGTTCTTGTGTGGCGACCGCGAACTGGAAGACGCAGCGTAGGAAGGCCTCTCACTAGGTGGACCGACGACATTGTAAAAGTCGCGGGCAACCGGTGGATGCAAATGGTAGGTTGTCGTACAGTGTGGCGGTCTAAGGGAAAGGCCTTCGTTCAGCAGTGGACGTCTCCGGGCTGATGATGATGATGATGATGAAACATTTTGAGATTGTGAATGTGGCATTTTGCGAAGGTGGGACAGTTTGTGAATTGTACATTATGCGACTAAACTGCGCATGAACTGTGAGATTTATCCTCGGCTCAGGTAGAATTGGCATTTATTACCAAAGCAGCATTGCGGGTGCCGGTCGCAGGCGTCCCAGCCGTCGGAAGTGGACGATGCATCCCGCCTCCCATTGTGAATGCAGAATGCGAACGTGACCGGCCCGCGTTCGCAGGCAGCTTTATCATTGCATTTTAATAGAGTCTAATATTACCGGTTATCGGGCGATGGTGTGCCGAGAATGGGGCGATCTATTGCTTCCGTTGTGTTTGTAGAAAGTGACAATTTAGCGTACAAAAATAGTTCTAAATGTTGTCATCACCTTTGTTTTATTGTTTCAAGTAATGAGTCGAGGCCCTTGTGGTGAGATAATACCACATAATTTCCGGGAATATACAAGTACTTTTTTCAATAAAAATTCACTAGCAATTCCTTCTACTTGGATGACATATTTTTCCTGTTACCTTGATTTAAAAACCAAACTGCTTTAACCGATTTTGATGAAACTTCTATGGGATCAATCTGAAAATATCATTTCAGATAATAAATTAAGATTTTTTTAAATCGTTTTATAAATGACGGAATTCTCAGTTAACAAATTTAAAAAAAAATTAAAACATACTACCGTATAAAGAACCAATTTTTTATGATGTCGGTTAAAAAAAGTCAAATGCATCGCTGCATTGATGTTCATTGTTTTGAGACTTGACGGTGGGCCTCATTAGCCCTGTAAATTCGCCTGACGAAAACTCAATTAAATTTGGTCGAGAATGGACAACACGTGAACTTAGAAATCCTAATAATACGCTTTAAAAAAATATATACAACCGACTTCAACCTCGAATACCTGGATGATATCTTTATATTTTCTAGTAATTTTGATATAAAAACCAAACTACAGACAAACCCATTGTGATAAAAAAAAAATGGGACCACCTCTGAAGTATCAACTACGAGGGCGGCACTGAAAATTTCGGGAATCAAGGAAGTGACACAACATTACTATTTAAAAATATATTTATTGCTTTTCGAAGTATTCTCCGCGAAATTTGACACATTTTTCCATACGATGGAACCAATCATTGAAGCAACCATTCCATTCGGAAGTTGGGGTCTCCAAAATGGCCGTTTTGTAGGCGTCCACAGCTTCTTCAGGTGATGAAAATCTCTGTCCACGCAATTTATTCTTTATTTTAGGGAAAGTATAGAAATAATTAGGGCTTAGGTCGGGGCTGTACGGCGGATGGTCCAATAATTCTATGTTTTCTTGCTCTAAAAACTCTTTTGTTCTGTGCGCGGTGTGAGAACTCGCATTGTCGTGATGGAGGATGATGCGGCGGTTGCAGTTCTCTTTACGGAGTTCAGAAACGACCTGTGGCAAACAAATGCTAGCATACCATTCTGCATTAACCGTTCTTTGTCCCTCAAGAGGAATAGTCGTAACATGGCCGGTTTTGGAGACAAACGTGGCCACCATTTTTTTTGCAACACTCCGTGAACGAACAATTTTTGTTGGCTTTAACTCATTTTCGAACACCCAAACTCGTGACTGGTTTTTTGTTTCGGGTTCGTACGCGTATATCCAGGATTCGTCACCTGATACGATGTTGTATACAGCATTTGAGGATCCTGCGTGGAATCTTTCGAGAGTTCTGACGCACCAAGTAACGCGAGCCGCTTTTTGCTCTTCACAGAGCGAATGCGGTATCCATCGGGAAAACAACTTTTTTACACCTAATTTTTCATGCAAGATTATTTGTATTTGACTCATGCCAATGTCTAAAGTTGCCTGAATTTCGCGGTATGTCACATGTCGATCTTCCTCAATCAGCTTACGCACAGCATCAACGTTTTCTTGGGTGACTGCAGTTTTCGGACGACCTTGACGGGGATCATCACTGAGCTTGACACGTCCACGTTGAAATTCAGCAAACCAGCGATAAATTGTGGTTTTGGATGGGGCTTTATCACCAAATGCAGAAATCATCCGGTCAACACACTGTTTTTGTGTTAAACCACTTCGAAAGTCATAATAAATCATCGCTCTTGAATTTTCTCGAGTCAATTCCATTTTCTCAACGACTAAACAAGTTTGACAAAACCTTGTGACAAGACCGAGAATATTTTTTTTAATAAATAAATGGTATTCGATTTTTAAAACCAAGGAGTTTTCAATTAAAAAGATTTTAATATGACAGAAACAGTGGAAATATTCCATTCCCGATACTTTTAGTGCAGCCCTCGTACCAAACAAAAAATAATCATCAAAATCTATTCATAAGTAGCGGAGTAATCTCGTAACATGAATACTAAAATAAAAACATATAGTCGAATTGAGCACCTCCTTTTTTGAAGTCGGTTGAAAGGAAGTCTTCAGTGTCAGTTCTCAGTAAACTTTGCTGTAGACGTTAATACTCTTATACCACAGGCTATGAAGACAAATTAATGTTTGCTATCTACAGACCTGATTTCGTATCTCCCAGACCATTTATCGATTTGATTCTATAAATATATATTTATTTGTTATTATGTTATATTGTATTTGATATATCTAGATCTGATTAAAAAGATATCCGGTTAAGTAACTACAGTTAAATAATATCGCTGTTATTGATTGACGTAGCAATAACTGGCCGAAAGTAAGTGTTTAATGCGTTAGATTATGGCTGTTACAAAATTGATTGTATTCGTTTCGGCAGTAAGTTATCGCGCAGGCAATAGATAAGCTGATAAACGTTCGATAGATACGATACTGCCGGCAACAGATGTCATGGACGGACAGACAGACGAATGAGCCACGCCCCGCTGGCTTACGTACCATTAGGTACACTCGCATAGTAGTTCCATTGCAAAGTTCCATGGTGGAACAAACGCGAACTTTTTTCGCGATTATTCCATTGTGGGACAGACGCGAATTTTTTCGCGATTCTTCCATGGGACTTGGAACAATTGCGAAGACCATTTCCGCAATAGTTCCCACTAAGAAAAATAATTGTGGTTGGGTTTTTAACACCATAATACGGTTACGAGTAAAGGTATAACTAAGCCGAAATGAAGTCATTGTGTAGTGAATATGCCGTTCCATTTAAAAATTTCTTGATCGACAAAATGTTTAGCACAGCTGAATTTGTTTTCGAAAATTCATGGTTAAGCTCTTAGTAAAAGTTGTTAACAATTATTAGTACAAGCTCCTTTCGGCTTAGTGATACCTTTCCGAGTAACCATGTAGGTTAACCTAGTTTTAAGGGCGTTGTCGCTTGGTGACCACACCGTCCACACCACCCTGTAAAACTAAACAACATTGTAAAAATCATTATAGACAATATAGACAAGATTTTATTTACGAAAAAAAAAACACATTTTGTACACAAGACAAGACAATGGGGAATGCATAACAAATTTAAACAATAGTTACAAAATAGTTTTTCGCCACAAATCGGTTCCAAGTTCCAACTCAGCATAATAGAAAATATTTTTTGGCCTAGTTCCACCCTTATTATTTGTATTTCTTATTCTATACCATACCTAAGTAGTTGTCAATACGAAATAATACGACGACAAGGGTTAATATAGGTAGTCTTCGACTTATATTTCTCCGACTTCTGATTTCGCATCCCACTATCAGCGACGGTGATAATGGAATGGACGGGCACAGCGCTTGCAAATCGTTCAAAATTAACAAGTCGACACAATCAAGCATACCTAGCTAAAAGTATGCATAGTAAATTTGCCAGAAAATAGAGATAGCGAATCTAATTACTGCATGACAAAAAGAGAACACATGTACATGTATTAGAAGTTTGTATTGTCGTATCGTACGGCTCGCATGTCGCAAAGGCAGAGTATGACTGACGCGAGAGGTGAGCTGGCGCTCAACATATAGTCTTCAAAATCCGTGCGCTTATTTCCCGTCCATTCATTTTATCATTGTCGCTGCCCACTATCACCTGCCGATGGCGTCGGTTACTAATATGAATTTATAATAAGACAGTTCATTGCCTAACTGGCTCTTAATCTAATTTCCATATTTATTGGCCTTCTCTTGTATTACTCAAGCGAAATAAATCCGGCAGGTCTTATTATCCGTGTCTTTTCTATTTTTATGGGAAAATGGTACAACGATACCATACCGATAGAATTTCAGTTTGGTCATATTCATACATTAAAAAAATATCGAGTCTCAGGGCGTCCTACCCTACGTTTGCCGATTCGTGGTCTCCACTCTAGAACACGTCTACCCCAGCGGTTATCGGTTCTGCGACAGATATGACCAGCCCACTGCCATTTCAGTTTACTAATACGCTGAGCTATGTTGGTAACCTTAGTTCTCTGGCGAATTACTTCGTTCCGGATACGATCCCTCAGAGAAACACCAAGCATAGCTCTTTCCATAGCGATTGGAGTGACGATATACGTAGGACAGCGGGCAGTGGTTGGAAGCGGATAGCTGAAGATCGGGCTGAGTGGCGTCCCTTGGGAGAGGCGTATGTCCAGCGGTGGACTATGACAGGCTGATTATGATGATGATGATGATGAAAAATATATTTTCATGGAATTCAAAGATTTAAAAAAAAAAACTCGTCATACTTATATTGTGCACTGTGGGACGTAGGCCTCTCTTAGTGTTCGGTATGTTTTTTTTAATACTTTTTAAGTGACGAGACGAGCAAGACGTTCGCCTGGTGGTAAGCGTCACGCCTGCCACTAACAGTAGCAGTGCTAGAATTGTGAACTTACGAAAACAATCCTGCGCCGCACTGCACTGCGCTCGTCACCCTGAGATATTATATGTTAAATCTCTTCATACCCAGTAATTTCTCAGCTAACATTGCCCTTTAAACCGGAACACAGTAATGCTTGCACACTACTGCTTGGCGGTTGCATAACTGGCAAAGGTGTGGACTCTGCAGTAGAGTCCTACCACGACAAAGTTTTCACTACTTAAAGTTTATTTTTCCGTAGCAATTTGTATTGTATTTAGCCTGTTGGATCCCACTGCTGGGCAAAAGCCTCCATTTTTTTGTCAATTTTTTTAACACTTTGGTAAAAGTTAAATTTGCTATTTAAGCCTACCTAAAAATGCCTACAGATTTATTCGATTTTGATTACTGTTATTTGTCAATCGATATGGTGTATTTTTTTATTAATAAAATCGTTTAGTTACTAACAAACCTTTTATGTCTTTTCAGTAGCTTTTTCGTAAAACTTAAATTATAAGCTAAAGGTGCCTACAGATTTACTATCGTTATTGTTGATGTGGTGTAATTTGTTGATCAATAAAATGCGTCAGCTACTAACAAATTTGCTCGACGTTTACTATCGTTATTGTCTCTTGATTTTTGCTATTTTGTCAATCAGCTACTTCTACTCAACGATCGATTTAATTTATATCATTGATCGTTTTTTTTGCCCCTATTAAATGTTGTTCAAAATGTTGGATCTCAATCAAGAGTCGATCGTCACAATCGTCGATTCATTGACCGACAAACAACGAACCATCATAGCTTTGATCGACCATATTTGACGAAAAATATGGTGTCGATTGTCTGTTGCCTACTCATTTACTCGATTTATAACCGACTTCAAAAAAGGAGGAGGTTCTTAATTCGGCTGTATATTTTTTTTGACGGTCGACTGGTGGGATTAAACAAAATCGAGCAATCTGTAGGCACCTTTAGTAACACTAGCTGTTGAAGCTTTGTTTGTTTATATTATAATTTTATAATGTAAGTAGAGATACACAGTAGTTTTGTTATACTTAACCGAAATATATAATAATATATTTAATAATAATAATATATATAATATATTTGTGGATATAGTAAAACCAACTAAATCTGTGGCCAACAAATATTGTTAGAAAATTGTTAAGTAAATTGAATTGGCTAAGTACTCGTAGTATGTCATATTAAGTATGTTATTATGTAGTGTTAGCATACGTATAACTTTAGTTGTTTTAATATAAACCAGCTTGTGACCTCATACTCGTATACCGCAAACCGCATTTTGGGTTAAGTACTTGCTTGTCCTAATCACATTTATTTTGTAATTTGTCAGTTATTAGGTACCTATTTAATAGAGCAAATTCTAGAGCTTTTAGTTATTTGTTGGCAGATTTGTACTTACTAATAACTAAAAACATCGTAAGATCTATTGCAAAGTTTCACTTATTTATTTTTTTATGTTCAAATAAAATTTATCATTAACCATTTGTGCACTGTGGAACGTAGGCCTCTCCTAATGCTCGGGGTGTTTTCTTTTCAGTAGCAATTATGTGAAAGTGAAATCACAATAGAATGAAATGTAATAATAATAGTTGTTATTAAAGAGAATTAATTTTGCAACCCGATAATGTTGTCAAAACGCTACAACTTTCATGCAATGACGGTTGAAAAGCGTGAAACAAGCTGAAACCTATTTACCGAAGGGCAAGGAATGAGAGGGAATTTCACGTCTTCCTGAAAATTAATGAGTTCGCCGCTTAGGACGTTTGCGATCGCACCTCGTTTCCACAATACGGGCGAAGACGGTCGACGGCGGTGGCGAGACGAGCTGCTCCGCGTCTAATGACTGCGCGCGAAACAACAAACACATCGCTGTCTTCCTCCGTCCCACAACCCATGGACAGAGATCGTCTCACTCGCACGACACCCGGAGCGGCGACGTAGCGCCTCGACCCGGATAAATTACATCCTATTAACTCTGTCCCGACACTAGATTTAAGCTTTAATGCCCCAGGGCGCAAGGATTCAAATCGCTTAAGAACATTTTATTCAAACCAAAATGTTTACCTTAGACTTTATTGCTTTCATTATAAAGTCGATGTTGCACAGTGGGCCATGTCAGTTAAGGCGTTTCGATCCCATTTGTGATTATTAATTTGCTGTCAAATAAAGGGGCCGCTCACTTGGGCGTGCGTGTCGGCACAAATTTCTGCCATACTTCGGAATCGGTGATTATTTTTTGTTGCCTTGACTTTGGATTCGCAGACTGACAGACATTTAGTGCATTATTATTTTGGTTACATGTCATAGGTGGAATGGCCGCCGAGCGGTCGCCGCCACCGACTCCGTTGCCGTCTGCCTTCTAATTAACCGATGTAGATGGCGCTTACATGATAAAAAACTTTTTGCCAAATGTTTATTTTTTACTCTTCGCCTTGTTCAGCATCCCTGACATTCTATTGGTTTCTTCTAAATTTATTCGATTAACACTGCAGTTTATTTATAGATATACTTAATTCAAACAAAGATTTGAATGAGATGTTACGTATTACTTAGGTAGGTAGCTAAATGTATATCAAACTATTAATCGAAATCTGTGAACATGAATTCTTACAACCATTCACTTGTACAAACTTTCTACCTTACAGATTATTTTTACAAAAATTCGTGTCGTAAAATAAGGGCGCTTACATACTTTTTATCTTTGCCTGATCCAATTTGACCTCATTTATATTCAAGTCACACCGTCACAAACGTATTCTGTACATTTCTGATGCATTAAGATTTTTTTTTACCAAATGTAGCCAATGTTTGAAATATGTATTCTGAGTGGATTTGACGTTTTGGTAAATACACATAGCAATGTAAAAAGACTTCCACCGCCATTTGAATATTAAATAACCATTATGAACCTGCCCTTTGTGGTTAAAAATACAAATTAATGAATTGTTTAACTTATGTACGAATGGTGAAGATAATTTGTTGCATTGATTAGTGTTTTTATACCTTTTTTTTGCTTCGTGTTTCTGTTGTTGTAGTTAGTAGTAAATCTAATAGATGGCGTTAGGTGGACCAAACTTATAGCTGCATCTATCTTCAATATTTACAAAAGAGACAATCTTAGTTCTCGTGTTTTGGGTTCTTCAGATTAGAATTGGATTGTATTTTTTTTGGACTGTTTTTTTTTTTTTGAATTGTGTGAGCAATCGCGAATTGAATAATTAAAGTATTTTTTCCTGTGGGTCCCAAAGCATAAATGACTTACTATAATATATGTACTTGCTTCCAATTTAGAAATAGGATTTCAACTATTTTACCGATAGAAAGCTTAATGTAAGCTTAGCTGCTTTGTATCGGTAAAAGAACTTTTAAAATCGGGTCATTAGTCCCGGAGATTGTCTTCTACATCCAAATGTAAATTCACCAACGAACTTTACCTCTTTATAATAATTTAAGTTTAAATCAAAGTTTATATTTTCTCCTATAGATGTATTGATAAGGTAGACTGAGAACTACAATCTAGGAACTACTTAAATCTAATCTCCATCCTCGGCCACACTATCGCTTACCATCAAGTAAGTTAGTGGCCAAACGCAGATATTTTTTCAATAAAAATGTTATATTTAATATCAATATAGCTTTTTTTTACAATATACAGGGTTACTGGCAACTCGACGTATTCCCGGCGGGAGCAGATGCGGGGCTAACAAAACAGAAAAAAAAATGGTAAAATTATTTTAAACGCAATAAAATATTCAAAAATATTTCGAATGTCATAAGCGTGACTAATGTTTTTTTGTTCATTTTTACGATTTATGCCAAAAACTTATTTTTTCTGTAAAAACCCTACAACAACAAAAACAACCCCAACAACAAAAATTGTTTTAAAAAAACTTTCGCCCATACATTGTTGGGTTTAAATTTGATGTATGTTAGCTACCCTATCTGGTCCTGCCGGGAATACGCCGAGTTACCAGTAACCCTGTATACCTATATACTGGAACAATTGCAGAGTTCTTATTGTATAGCATAATTAGTCTTTTACTAGTCTATTGCTAGCCTTAGGCTCATCCTCGTAGGGCGGCTGGGCCATATCAACCACGCTGGCCCTAGTTGCGGGTTGGTGGACACATACGACATTTGATTTTTCTCCGGACTATGTCAGCACGTATGCAGGTTTCCGCTCTATGTTTTCCTTCACAGAAAAGACAGTGATAAGAAAAACAGTACATAAACTCCAAAGAGCTCATTGGTATGGTCCTGGGTTTGAACCCGCGACCTCACGATTTTAAGTCGAGCGGTCTCCCAATTAGGCTACCACTTCCCCACAATTTCGCTAATCCCAGTAGGATATATATATTTTTTAGGAGTAGGAGTTAACAATCCGCCCGACTGGCCGGCCGCCCACACGTGTGCCCGCCTAGAGACGTAGCTTCGCCCTTTAAAGGTGACGAGGCACGCTTTACTGAATTTTAATCGTTTTAATTACACAAAATTGGTTTCAATTAAGCATTCTGCATATCTTATTTGGTTAATTAGGTCGATATGAGGCGTGCTCTGGCGCGAACGTGTTTGCTACGTTTGAATATATATACAGATTGGGTGGAAGTTACACATGTATGCATACTTTTGTTAGGATTTAGAGGTTTACGAGTACCGTAAATTCTTCTCTATGTACCTAGTTTATCTAGTACTCGGCTCTAGCTAGATCTAGTACGCGATGTGATTAATAAGCCAAGTTCAACTTATTAAATCAGATACGTTTAAATTTTACGTACCTACTACGTCTTTTAAAATAAAATGCTTTAAAAAAAAAATACAACCGACTCCAACTTCGAATACCTGGATGACATCTTCATATTTTCTAGTCATTTTGATTTAAAAACCAAACTAATGAACCGATTTCGATAAAGTTTATATGGGACCACCTCTGATTACCTACCAAACAAAAATCAGTTCATAATTGGCGGAGTAATCGCGTAACATACATACATACATAAAGACAAAAAAAATTACAGTCGAATTAAGAACCTAATTTTTTTGAAGTTGTTTGAAAAAATTTAGCGAGTGTGGCTACGGGATATTTTTTTTTATACTGTGCTAAATTTAATCTTATTAGCTTTAGTACCTGTGGAAAATTACTATAATCGAACACACCGTCACTCAACATGGTGAGCTGTGGTAAAACACCTGGCCTGTCAATAATTAAATAAAAAATATTTTTTTTTTATTACGAGCCCGAGTTGTCCCAATATTGGGCAAAGGCATTTAGGTAGGGAGACCTACCTAAATAAAAATACGTTATAAAAAGGTAAAAGGTGAAATCTGCCTCTGTCAGTATGTTATAATATAGTCTTTTTCCTTAGGTACTAAAGCTATGGATTATGAAGCGTGGGGATTATGGCAACATCCCTCTATTGGGAGGCCTTCGTCCAGCAGTGGACGTCTTATGGCTGACGACGAAGACTAAAGCTATAGGATTAAATTTAACACGGTATAAGAAAGGCATCCCGTAGCTACACACTCGCTATATTTTTTCCAAAAAACGTATATGCGTAGAATTTAAACGCATCTGATTTCATGAGTTGAACTTGGCTTATTAATTACATCGCGTAAATATAAAGAGAGGCTGAACTTGGCACCCCTTTTTGATGTTCTTTTTTAGTGGAACATGTTTCGTACTTAAAAAATATTTTGATTATTTTATCTATAAAACACTTCTAAGATCTTTTCTCTCGATTTATTTTTGTTATTCTTAATCATTTTATTGATTGCTATTATTTATCTTAGTGATTTTATAACTTCAAATATTTTTGAAATGCGCGAGCGAGACAGCATTGCGCGGTATTTTAATCCGTAAATTCATACAAATAACAAATTCACCGTACAGCGCCGTCGTGCGACGTTAGTCATTCGAAATTGCGCTATATTTTAACGGACTACAGGTTTCCAATTACAGTGCTCATTTTTTGCCACCACGACTTCTACAAATAAAATTAAACATGGTTAAGCTTCTGATCACGAGCCCTCGTGTCAATTAAGGAAACAACGTATACTAAAACACTATGCCCATAGTTAGGTGTCCACTTAGCATAGAATGGGCCAGCTGCTCGTTTATAAACACCACAGATTAGGTGGGTGTTAGTGCGCTAGAGGAGTGCCCGTACAAAGAATAATATCACATGAAACGTACATAGGTAGCATATCCTTAAAGTAACATCTTCACTTATAATATACGTAATATTAAGAAGAAAAAAAAGTCAAGAAAGAAAAGTAAGTTTTACGCAGGTAATAAAAAAAAAAAAAACAACCGCCTTAAATCCCGTTTACTTGGATAACATACTTCTTCAGTTATTTTACTTAAAATCCAAATTCCTGAACCGATGTTGATGCAATTTCTATGGGACAATCTGAAAGTATACAAGTTCAAAAAAAAGAAATTGCATCAACATCGGTTCAGGGTTCCTGAGAGAACAAAAACAAAATGTGCAACAAAAAGGTTCTAATACTGAAGAGTGTGTATGTACTCATCATTATGAACAACTTTTACTAAGAGGCAACCTCAAATCGCGAAAAATAACAGCTGTTCCATACAAAAAGTTCATTGACCTTGGACAAAATGTATTTATTTATTTAATAAACATACAAAACAGAACGCAATAATTTAAAGCTATCTTATAAATTACATTTTAAAGATCTGTACTACATTCTAAAACTATGTATGGAAGAGATTGATTGATTGATTGATTAACTCTTTATTGTTCACACCAAGAATTACACAGGAATAATTAAGAGTTGTTTTTTCCGCGGTTTCAAGGTCGATTCATAGAAAAAGTTGTTCATAATGAATGTGTACATAACATGCGTACCCTTCATATTGTTGAATCTTTTTGTTTCACATTGTATTATGTATAATAACCGAATTGAGAACCTCCTACTTTTTGAAGCCGGTTAAAAAAAAGATCATCAAAGGCTTTATGATACATGCGAGTGTTTAAGTCGAATTAACCAGAAAAGCATTGTCAAGAGATGGCGTTAGAATCATTTTTTTTATATTGAAATGTAACTATTATAACCTAAAAATACGTTTAATGTTAATTGTAAGCTGTCACTTAGCTTTTGAGTTTACAACCTCATAGTGGGTATTTACCTCCAAGATGAATACTCGATGTGAATTAAACAATCCGCCAACTAAAACATAAAGGTCAAACCTACAAGGCCGTTGGAAGGGACTAGCCACCGGTTGGTACCGGGTGCGGTGGGAGACGATGAAATTGCGATAAAACGTCAGCTTTCAGTATTTGAATTATTGCCGTTTCAAATTAGACTACGGGATTGTGGAATCCACTTAGTATCCGCTATCGCACCGTCACATCTCTCAATTGTTTCTGCGGGTAGCTGCGAGCTAACCCCAGATCCAGTGTTGCCAACTGTACCAATTGATGTTTTGCAGAAAGTTGCCAGATCATGACATTACTCCAAAAAGTAGCTATAAGTAGCCAAAGCTAAACACTAAGATATTGCCAGTTTCAAAAATCTTTCCCTAAATGAAAATTACAATGTGTTTAACGAATACAAGCGCGCTCCATGCCATTTAATCTGTATTCATGCTTTTGTCCTCTACGACTCTGTAAAAAATGCCGCCTCCGCTCCATCACACACTAAGATTGTCAAACTGGACTGCCACAGATCAAAAAGAAAACTCAAAAGCAGATACACGCACTCATAAATCAGAGTTTCTATGGCTTTAAGATGTGTCGTATGTTTAAATAAAGTCGCTCTGTTGAAAAGTAGCTAAATCTTTTGGCTTCAATTATTTTCTAATTCTAGCAGACGGGGGTGCAAAAATAGCTAGATCTAGTTATAAAATAAATAACTGGACACCAGTGCCTAGATCACCACGCGCCGCTATCTTACTCTCGCATTTCACCGTTTTTGTTTGAACATATAAAATCACTGGATATGAAAATGAAAAATCGCAGTCTGTGAAATTGCTGAGAATAACATTACAAAGGTTCAGCAAAAAAATCTAAAATGAGATTATAGGTTATGATGCTCAGTTTTATAAATGAAAAAAAATTTGCTTGGATCGAAAATTGTTTTTTTACTATACCTTTGTATTTGCTAATGATATTCTCAGTATTTCAGTGATTTGACCGAGCTAAGCGAAAATACTCGAATCTAAAGGCGTATAACTATGAAAACATATGCGGTACGAATTTCGCCGGAACAGCTAGTTAAAAAAAAGCAATAATCAAAAATATTATTAATACTAATAATATAATATAAATAATAACAATTAGCCTAAAGAGCAAGTTTGGGCGAATGACAATATAATCTTTAAGATTTATTTTAAATTGATTGATTGACTATTAATTACTGTATATTGTGTAATAAAATGATAGTATTGATTAGACAAAAACTAATAATAAATAATAATATAATTTACAATAATAAACAAACTGGATATTTTATAATATTTTTACTGTCTCTAGAATGAGGTTTATTATATACCTATAATTGAAGCGGCACTTATCAGGCGTATTTTGTACTTACCTAATTTGTATTGGTATTAGTCTTTGTTGGTGTAACAATGAAATAAATAATCTCAATACCATTTGATTAAAAAAGAATTGTCTTTATGGAGCATGTATCTTGAATTAAAGTGTTTATACGTTTGTTCCAGGTACGTAAACATCCAATTAATGTGTCTGCGTCGTCGCGCGGAGAAAATTGACATCGGGCGCGATATGGTAAACACCGCTGAGTGTTATTGATCTGGACGGAATTGCGTTGTTTTGGTATTCCACACGTGTTCCCTACATGAGCGCAAAGGGAAGACTAATTGAGGCTCATAAGGTATGCGATTATTCTAGCCTAGCATGTTACATAGGCGTTGAACTATCACTTATGTCATAGAAGATTACTATAATAAACTCACCTGTATGTACGCGTAATTTGCCTATGCTTTTGACTTGCGCGTCTTAGTCTTCGTCAGAGCATTAGGCCGGCCGCGTTATGAGACACGTCTTTGTCGCGCACGCCGGACCGACCGTTACACACTAGGACGCACAATAATAGGTGCGAGCTTCGATCAAGGCGAGCGAGACGGTCGTCACGAGACGTTTCTTTCGGTGTGCGGGACCTAGTACAAAATGCACTCCGTGCACCGTCTGGGTCGCCCCGTAACGTTTTTCTATAAAGTTATGATTTGCGAGCGGCCTTAAAAAAATTAAGTAATCTCGAGTACTTTGAATCCCTCGCTGTGCTCAAGATTCTACTCTAGAATCACTCTCGCCTTAAAAGTACTTGTTAGCTCCAATGGTAAACAATCTAGTATTTCATTACTAATTTGAACAGTAATTTCACACATCTGGCTGCGAGTCTAGACACTTGAACACGTGTAAATTTTATGAATGAAAAACCTAGACTAATACATTACTGCGCACAAAATCACGATCCGTCCGCTGAACCAATAAAATATGAAATAGTATAAAACAGCAGCGAAGGAATATGCTATACTACGCTGTCGGAAATTAGTCGCCGGGAGGTTTTCAGATTGCAAGTGGGGGTTGAATCTCCCTACGCCACCCGCTAGTAAATAGGGCTGCTATCCGCCTACTTTTCACCGGGCTAGCTCCAATGTCCTACTATCTGGAACGGCTGTCATCTTGTCTTTTATTGTTTTTTGGAAGCCTCTGTATAAAAGCGAACAGGCCAATTTTGAAAAATCTTTCTGAATGTGGCTACCAATTTCATAAGTGAAACCGGTATTTGTATTTGTACGCCTTTATAGGTTATGTGTTACTAGGTGTTGCCTAGTATTCGCCTCGTGACCATTATGCTACTTCTTACCATATCCTATTAATAATGGTATAAATGCGAAAGTTTGTCGTTGTCTGTGTGTGTGTGTGTGTGTGTGTTTGTTACTGCTTCACGCTGAAACGGCTGCAAGGATTAGGATCAAATTTGGTGCAGAGGTAGCTTAAACCTTGGAATTAAACAAGGGCTACTTTTTATTTTAAGAATCGCGGGTGAAACCGCGGGGCGCAGCTAGTTATACATATAGCTACAAAAACTTAGACAAACATAAATAATGTTTAAATAAAAAAATAATGTTTAGATAAACATCAACATGCTGGGTAATGGGTACGCTGCCGACTGGTAGTGGAGTTTGAGCTTTTGGATTGTCTCTAGACTTTCATCGGTCAGGATACAATCCTTTTGTTTTTTTTTTGTGTAATAGGCTAAGTAGTAGCTATAAAGGCATAAACCGAAAAAAAAACAAAAATTATTGCATTACAATCATGGAATTTTCAAAGATATTACAAATGTTGGCACCATTGCGCGCAATGCTTAGTGTGTTAGATAGGTATTGATATTTCCGAAGTCGGTAAGTCCCTGTAGGCAGAAAGATAGCTCTAACCACTAGAGTTAGAGCAATGAGAGCATTTATCCGGATAATTGCGCAGATTCAGGTTTTGTTGTTGGTGAACTTTTGAGTCGTACTAATATGATAAATGAGGATCATACCAGCACCATGTTGGCTGTTTGAGCGGTTTGCTGTGTTTGTTGAAATCCCGATCGGTCAGTAGTTGATTCCGGTTGTACGAGTATGTTTAATAACAGGAACCCTCAAGCCTTCGGGGCTTCTAACATTAGGACTGGCCTGTAATCTTATACATGCTTACTTTTAGAATCACGTAATAAGGCTTCGGCCTCACTGCAAGTGGCACGCTTAGCGGCAAAAGGTTAGTTGATCGCTTAGATGGCTCATCCTAGTGAACCCAACACATTGCATGTAATGCGCGCGCGGCCCCACCGTTTGCTTAGTGAGACGCACCGCTCGCTTAGTCGGACGCACCGCTCGCGCATTACATGCAATGTGTTGGTTCACTAGGATGAATCATCTAAGTCTAAGCGATCAACTAACCTCTTGCCGCCAAGTGTGCCACTTGCGATGAGGCCGAAGCCTTCGGTAGGCTGAAAGGTAGCTGTCTAATGTTCCAAGATTTGTTCCTTGCATAAACCGATTGTGATGGCCCTAGTGCCTACCACCCCTTTTGCTTTAATATCTCCCGGCGTAGGCTGGATCGTTGAATGCATATAGTCGGGACCAAGTTTCGTGCACAAGTGCATTTTCATAGTGGAATAAATAATAAGGGTGCCAGGTAGAAAAATATACTTTTCCTATATAAGATTTTATGACTATATTCTCTGTAGATCACCAAATATTGTGCTAGAAATACGTGTACAGGGTGTTTGGTTAAACGACTGATATATTTTTCTTACGGGGAAACACAAAAATTCATAATGACCTTGTCCCTAATGTAGTGTTCCGGTAGCCTGACTTGAGATCTTGAGAGCCGGGCCCATTCCAGTCCTGGAATGCTTATGATCTTCAACCACGCCGTCATTTAACATCGGGTGAGCTGTGGTCAAACACCTAGACATACTTTAAACAAATTTTACACCACGGAACGCTGACAAATCTTTAGACAGATTTGCCGACTCAATTAACTAATAGAATCGGTTGTGACAGGTCAGTGATCTAACTCGAAACGAAACGCATCGCTTGACCATTTAACCACTTATGAGCGTGTCGCTTGTACTATGTCCAATCTTTAGCTTTAACAATACTACGCTCTATAAAGACGGTATTAGTTTGATTTAAAAAGAAAGATTTCATGCTTAATATTTTAATGACTGTGGCAAGTTTACTTACAATGTGTGGAAAATACAAAAATGTGGCGAATTTACTTTGTGGCGAGTTTACAATAACCCATTATCATAGACTTGAATAAGAGGAAGAGCCATGCCATCATGCCTTTAAGATGGAGGTCTTCGTCCAACAGTGGAAGTTATCTGGCTGTTGATAGACTTGAATATGTCTGTCGTTTTTCCGAACACTGAAATTTCGCGGAGGATACGTTTTCGAGTTTTCAAATAAACAGATTACTATTCTTAAATCTGGCTTCTAGATTTAAGAATAGTTTATCTTCTCTTCTTCTCTTTGAGTAAAACGGTTATCAAAACCGACCATGACAAACACATAAATTTACAATATTGCATAGTTTGTTTTGGGACAGGTATTCTCTTTGTCCTGTGCCAGTCTCTTCCAGGTTCGACGAAATCCTCACACGCCACCTTGCAGACAGCAAAATTCAAGTGTACCGTGATATAGGAGTGGTAGTTTGCAAGTCTCTCTAATGTGCATATTATACAGTCGCCGACTGGTCGCGTGGTTAGCCTTCTGCTCAAAAGCTCAACTGCATTCTTGAACTTTTTTCGCCTGTAAAGTACCTATTATGAACATTTTGAATTTTAACTCTGTAATTATTTTAAGGCTCGCTTTTAGTCAAATCAAGCGTGTGCAATGTGATACAAATGGCGTCGATTCGTCGGCACACCGTCCTGCCTACAATTTTTATTTAGACCCGTCAAACCCCACTTTGCTATTCAGACATGACAGGACAGCTCTAACTAAAATTTAGATACGATACGTCTTAATTACTTAACTTAGCTTACAAGCACGTTAAACCCGTTCGGTCGACACGTTTTATAGAAGTTTGTGTCTAAAATGTAAAACGTCAAACGTCAAAACAGACGGCACCTAAAACATGGTTCTATGTTCTATATATGAGTTCTATTATAGCAGCTCTAATAGTAGATTATGCACTAAGGGAATAAAGCAGGTCTTACGTCGCGGGCGGCATGTTGAACCCTGAGCGTAACGAGGGAGTCTAGAGTTTTATAGAGTCCTGAGTGAAGCGAGGGGTTCAAGCTGCCCAAGACGAAGACAGGCTTTATTCCAGAGGAGCATACTCTACTTTTCACACCTTCTGCAAGACAATAAAAAGCCAGGGCTCTATAAAATAAAATTCACTGACAATTACAGCAGTCTAAGGGAGAGGCCTTCGTTCATTAGTGGACGTCTCCGGACTGATGATGAGGACGATGAATTTCAGATTGGTTCCATAAAGTTTTCATTAAATCGGTACAGTAGTTTGGTATTCAAATCAAAATAACTGGAAAAATATGTCATCCAAGTAATCTAAGAAGAAGTAGTATATTTTTTTGAACTTGTTATAAAACAGATTTACACGCACGGGACGTCTCGAACCAGGGTCACTGGCTGTCTTTATAATCCATCAGTATACGCGGATTATTCGCAGTAGACAGGCTGAGAGCACAATGGCCAATACACGGGAATAATACAGCCAAACGTGGACACTGGACATGCCACGGACAGTCCGTCGCCTGCACTCGGTCACCACTCGAGCGTTCCGACTACGAGCTCGACGAGCTATCATTTCAATATTATCATTGGCCGGTATAACGTGCCACGTGTGTTAGCCTAAATAGTTTAATAAGGTTCAGAATGCTGCCGTTATCTCACTCGCACATTTAAAATTTTCATTTATTTAAAAATATAAAATCACTGCATGTATTATGAAAAATCACAGTCGGTGAAATTACTGAGAATACGTGTAACATTTACAATGGATCAGAATACAATTTTGATTCAAGCAAGGTTTCATTCATAAAACTGGGGATTACCACAAACGCAAGCCCGTTAATTACTAAAAAAAATATGTAGGTACTAAAACTTGTTTCTAGATCAAAATTATATTTTTGCTAAACCTTTGTAATGCTATTCTCAGCAATTTGACCGGCTGCGATTTTTCATAAATAACTATATTCAGTGACTTTTGTATCTTCAAAAATGATTTCACCATGATTGAACCTCATTGTCGATAGGCTTTCCTATTGAGTTTAATTTAGGTAATAATATATTTCAAACCTTTTCGTGATTTCCGACTTTAACTGGACTTAGCTAACCAAGCAATCGTCGCATAGCGCCAAAATTACCAAAAAGTAGAACTATGTATTGATTTCAAACGCTACAATTTCTATTGTCCTCTAATTTCTTAGTACTAGAACTAAACTGAGTCACTATGAATGGTATTGTATGAACAAAGTAAACAACCAAAAAGTTTACGAAGAAATAAACTTTGTAGTAAGTACTCGTACGCCCTTCACCTTCAGGGCCGGACCGGACCGTCCACAGGGCGAGAGCCGCCGCTCCAGGCGCCAAGTATAATTTTTTTTAGCCTACTTTTCTATCGCGAATAAAAATATGGCTTTGAACAAATAAGTGCATTTTCATTTGCCAATATCTCGAAAACGGAAACGGTAACAGAGTTAGAGCTAGAACAGCTGTTACTCATCGCGTTGTTATGTTTTATCGATTTATAAAAGTTTTATCTTCCGCCGAGCCTAAAAAATTATATAAAAATCCAGTAGACCAAAATGTCTCATGCCTTTCTACCAACTGTTTCCTACACGTATTATTACGTATACAGGGAGGAATACAGTGGATTTTTTAGGTGACGGTTTAGGCGGTGTCTTTTTATGCAATAAATTAAATGCCTAAATATGATCTCGCTCCTACCTAAATCTGGCCTCGGTCCGGCACTGTCAGCTTGTCCCTAGAAATCCCACGCACAGCACCTGTGATAAGATGAAGCGCTTATTGTTCACAATCCCACTCTCCCGTGGATTAACTAGGTACTCGTGTTTAGAAAATTGCTGGCATTTTTCTGGATTCCTTTCGCTTTGCTCGTTTAAAATTATTCTAGACATTTTTCCTGGTGATCTTTATTATTTATTTTCTCGAAATAGAGTTTAATTATCAGGTCAAATAGGCATTAGTAGTTATTATTATAGCATTAGATTAGTGGTATTTTTATTAGCTAATTATTCCAAATAATATATGTATTAATAATATTATATTAATATATTTACAAAAAAAATACATTATTTATATTTTTTCTGTCTTATATGTTATTCCGGGAAATGAGCTATCTCCATTCCGAGTGTCATCCAAATCCGTTCAGCCGTTTTGTGAAGCCGTGAAGAGTTATCAAACATACACACATATCGACAAACTTTCGCATTTATAATATTAGTGTAAATAATGTTTTTCCCTCAATACGCTTGTTGTCAGGCTCCAAACTAGAATTAGCTGGTGTTGTTGTGAAATGCTAATTATAGCCACCGATAACTGACCGAGACCGATAACCGATAAACATTGAATAGATGTATTCAGTACAGACCACGAATCGGCAAACGTAGCATATCACGCCCTGAGACTTGATGGAGTGACGATATACGTAGGACAACTGGCAGTAGTTTGAAGCGGAAAAACGAAGATCGGACAGAGTGACGTGCCTTAGGGCCCATGTCCAGCAGTGGACTATGATTGGCTGATTACGGTGATGAAATTGTAGCAAGCAGTTTAAAATTTTGAGAAAATTAATTATCTATCTACTATCTACTAATATTATAAATGCGTAAGTTTGTCGGTGTGTGATTGTTTCGAAAACGCATTTTGCTTAATATTTGACTTTTTATACGAGAGTTATGTTACGTTATAATACGTAGAAAACAAAAAGCCTATTTTACTTTATTCTAGGTCAACCCATAATTTTCCTGGGCTATAAAATAAATAGGAAATATTCATGTGTGGTTTTATTAACTCACAAAAAACTGACTGGCAATAAAACAAATCATCAAAAGTAATTTTTTTTAAAACACAATTTTTAATTTTTTACACAAATAACGTAGCTATAAACATTTTAGTTTCATGTTATGGGTGGGCACTATACTGGGTTTATGTCGTCAAAGGTCACGATTCCAAACAAATTCTATACTAGCACGTGTTTTGCTAGAAAGGGACAGATGACTTCCTCCCAAATACTTTGAACACTTATATTTCAGAACTTTACCAGCCGATTTCATTTATTGTTTCGACGTAAGCATCAGATTCAGTTAAACTCTCCATTTATCCTATTTTTTTAAATAATTTAAACACATGCATATTACCTATTGGATTGGGGTTTGACCAAATTCTGGAGACATTGTGCGAAAGAGAAATTGTGCAAAACCCTTTCGCACAATGTTCCTTTCGCAAATATGTTTTGCGTGCAGTAGACAGTTTAGGAAAGGGACATTCTGCGACGGAGCCATGACATAATATATTCTAAAACGTATATAATTAGTACTATAATTTATTCTGTGGCCATGACTCCCTCCCAAATACTTTGAACACTTATATTTCAGAACCAGCCGATTTAAATTATTTTTTCGACGTAAGCATCAGATTCAGTTAAACTCACCATATCCTATTTTTTTAAATAATAAAATTAAAACACATATGCATATTCCCTATTGGAGTAAGTATAAAAATATTTTAGCTAAATGCTTTCAATATGATTGCCTTTTTTTTCGACTAATATTATTACGCTACCGCCAAAACAAAGTCCCATTAATGTTTCAGAAGAGTAAACACAAAACAAAATAAGAACCATTTTATGAATGAAAAGATTAGCGAGCTCAACTGAATCATGTTATAATTATATTTGCAGTAGATTCTACAATCATTTGTTAGTACAGTGGGCGTTCCGCGTAGGATGCCGGTCGTCCCGCTGCCATAATGGCAACTTAGTATACTGGAAGTGCAGACCTATTTCTATGGATATCTCAATCTAAACAAGTCAAATATTTAATAACTACCTGCGCCCCGCGGTTTCACCCGCGGTTAATGGGATAAAGGATAACCTGTTTTATTCCAAGGTACCTTCTAACATCTCAATCTAAACAAGTCAAATATTTATTAACTACCTGTGCCCGCGGCTTCACCCGTGGTTAATGGGATAAAGAGTAACCTTTGTTTTATTCCAAGGTACCTAGCTATATAGGTATATGCTACATCTATACCATGATAATTTCAACACAATCCGTTCTGCCGATTCAGCGTGAATGAGTAACAAACGTACATACACACCGACAATCTTTCGCATTTATAGTTTAATATTAATATTAGTAGGATATAACGATCTATCTCTATCCGGCATTCTTCAGTCTAACGCAGCCAAAGACAAGCATGAGGATGAAAGTGTGACGGCACTAGTGACACTATCGACATACAACCAAATCGTTTTTAGATAATCAGTTCTGTTGTCTATGCCAAATGGCTTATGTTTATCGAACAATGAAGCGAGTAAAGCAAAACAAAAAAGACTACACGACGTCTGCCAAGTTTATAGGAAAAGCTAAACTTCGGCATTAGATTTCCACTTGACGATGTATCGCGGTAGCTCGTACCACTAAGCAATACGGTGTATTTGGAGTACCAAATACACCGTTTTGCTTAATAGAGAAACCTGATTTAGTCAAAGATGTTTATACAGCATACTGTTTAGTGTTTATAATTTAATTAGTGGATATACAGGGTTAGTGCTAATCAGTTAGCATCCTTTTAATGGCATATTCATCAAAACAAACATTTTTTGCTAAGGGGCCAACATTGAAATCGCGAACAAATAAAACAACTGTTCCATACATTTTGCCCAAGGTCGATGAGCTTTTTGTATTGAAAAATATGACATTTGTATTTTGCTTGGTGATTGAATATCTAGCTAAGAAAAATCTAATTGAAATTTGTCCATATTGTTCCTAAATCCTATTTAATTCGATTCTTTGACGATCAAACGGATATTAATTTGCGGAAAACTAAAACAACCGGTTTCGTCACAATTTATTAATGTAACAATTTATCTTTTATTTTATTCTCATTTTCCTTAAGAAGGCCGTCCGAGACAAACACCTGAAGATATTTACAACAAAAACACAAATGATTACTAAGATCTATAAATAAGTAGACGCGACATTGCTGTGGGTAGAGCTAGTGCCAATAACCTAATTAAAATGGTGTTAGAAAACGAAAGGAAAAGAATCGGACTGAAAAGCGACACCGAGAGTCTTTTTAATATAAGAGAACAAAACGTTTGATTTACAGCAACTCATTTAAATGAACTTCCGGATTTTTTGCTGTTGTCCTCAATCTGTATTGGGGATTATGAAGTGTCATTTCGAATACAAATTCAATCACTCGAGTATCGATTTGTTTGATACAGTCGAAGCAAAGTCTCATGCTGTTTTTGTGTTTATTTTGGTCATTCTGCCGAAGACCACAACTCAAACTGAATCAGGAGAAAGATTTGGGGGTTCTCACACCCCCAAATCTTTCTCCTGATTCTATCATCTATCTTTATCAAACGTATACACATTTGATGATAGTTAGTTTAGTAGTAAATTTTACACTTACTCCTACTATGCTATTTATTACTTCACACAACAGATTACCTAGAGCACATTTTGCCAACTGCTTTTACCTTTTAGATAAAATATCGCAGGAATAAATAAATAAATATCGCAGGACATTCTTTCACACAGCGCCATCTAGCCCCAAACTAAGCAAAGCTTGTAATATGGTATAACAACGCGGTAAACTTGACTGTGATTGGTATAAAATGAAACTAGATGGCGCTGGTCTGTGTTTGAAGACAAGGGTCTTTGAGTTGTGTGTGTGTTGCCAGTGTGACATATGGAACTGAAACGTGGTCCTTAACTGCTGGCGTTTTGGAGAAATTCAGAGTCACGCAACGGACAATGGCTACAACACGAGCTATGCTCGGAGTTACTTTGCGCGATATTCACCTAAGAACCAAACCGGCATAGCTCGCAGGGTTTGCAAGTTGAAGTGGCAATGGGCAGGCCACATTGCTCGAAGAACTAATAACCGATAGGGAAGAAAGGTTCTTCAGTGGCATCCGTGAACCGGAAGACGCAGCGTATGAAGGCCGCGCTAGGTGGACCGACGACATTGTAAAGTAGGGGCAATCGGTGGATGCAAATGGCACATTGTACAGTGCGGCGGTCCAAGGGGGAGGCCTTCGTTCAGCAGTAGACGTCTCCGGGCTGATGATGAGATGGCGCTGTTTACTTCATACAATTTGGCAATAGGCGCAGCTGAGCAGCTTCTTTCCACGCGGCGTGCATAAACTTGATAACTCATCTTGCTAGACTTGGCGGTTGAGAGTAGAACACTTGGTCCTAATTGAGCACGCAGACACACCTTTATAATCCCTAGTCACTCGTAACAAATCCAATTTAAAATCGTACCCTTGTACAAGCAGTAAGCCACAGATTAAATAAGGTAGTTAAGCTTGCACGTTACATAATTAACGAACCTATTTTACACACATAATACAGATATAGGCGACGCCCAGTCTAGTATTAACTGCTCAACGTTGGATAAATGTTTACCCATTTATTGAGGAGCTCTCTCGGATTTCATTCCACTCGGCGGTGTTGCCACCTTTTTAGGTATATTAGTTTGCTAACGTGTGCTAGTTTTGGGGCTTGGATGGCAATCGAGATATTGAATTTCGAGCAGAAAACCAGTTATGGAATAATTAGAAGATCTTATTAATAAAAATAAATAAGATTTGATTCCATGATAAAAAGTTGTAACCATAATCATAAAGGGTTATTGTATACTTGCACCAAAATTACTAAAACCCACGCCAACACAAACAAGCAAGTCGCACAAACTAAATTCGCCACACTTTTAAAGTTATAATATTGTTATCAATGTAGTAAGAATGATTACGAAAAATATTAGGACATAAACCGCAATTTATCATAAATTTAAATATAATGTCATTATCTAAGAACCAAATGTCATGCCGAAGACACCTTGTTTTGATCAGAATTTAAATAAATTCAATATATTATCATGCATGAGTTAAGTAATAAATTGACGGAAAAAGTATCCCTTATATGCTCTTTACTGGCTAAGCTTAAAGTCAATATAGAAATATCAGGTAAACAATTGAAAAATCATAAATCATGTAAACGACGCCTTATTTTATATCTTGCAACTCGCACACAGTAATTATGGTTATAACCAACGAGATATTATGTACTTGGGTATAGTAAATTTTATGTTTGGACTGATCTGAGCAATGATCTGGAATCAACGCATTTGTAAATTATTTATTCCAATATAATTATGTGGGTACTTTTTACTTTCTATGTAAGTATGTGTGTGTGTGTGTAATAAGTTATTTTGTATTGTATTGTATCATAGTTAAGCAAATTATAGTAATCTCTAAAAGACGAGCTGGCAACACCATTCGGATTAGATTCCCCCCCTCAAACGCAAGCAGCAGAACTTGTTCAACTCAATCTAGATATACGGAGACGGTGTCGTGTGTCCTGTTTAATGTTACCGTTTTATTTACTTATTTGTTTTTCGTGGCTCGAACTCACCTTTTTGTATACGAGTAATCTCTGGTTTCGGGGAAAGAATATCTTCCGCGCTGTCGGGCTGATGTTTGCCCTCGTTCCCTCTTGACAACGACCGATTATTAGATTCATAGTTCACGGAAACGTTTTCCTTTATTTGCATTTCGTTAACATATCAGATAAGTACTTCTACTCGGAATTGAAGCATAGATAAAAATACATTTGGTTATTATAGTACATTATGATACAAGTGTGCTATGTTGGTCGATACACTAGAGGCGGTATATGCGCGCGAGCCGCAGGCGAGCGCGATAAGGAAGCCGAGAGTGTATTGAAACATAGCACAAGAGTTTCATACGACTGTTTTCATCACACTTGCGAGGAAAAAATAAACTTTTTTTGATAATAATCAACCACACAGAGAAAACGTCAACAAACATTTGCGGAAAATGGCACACAAACCAGCAAAGCGCGCGCAGGTTGACATTTACTTCAGCGGCATAAGAACTCTGTTGGTATTACAAAAAAACCGGCTATATTAAGAGTGCTTCGTATACATACGTCTAATTGCAGTCACGTACAAACTTGATTATACCTATTATAGCACAAGTGCCATAATGTAAACTAAAAAGCAAGCGTGTGTAATAGCTTTGATTATGAGCCTAAAACCGATGCAATAAGATCCACTTTACGAGCAAGTGTGATGAAATATATTTTAATGTTTTGTTTGTTTTCCGGTGGATGCAAATGGCAGGTTGTCGAACAGTGTGGCGGTCTAAGGGGGAGGCCTTCGTTTAGCAGTGGACGTCTCCGGGCTGATGATGATGATTAAATGTTTTTAATTTGTTTACTCACTGTTATTATGAGATACACGCAAGTACGCCATCCAAACTTGACTAAGTACATAGTTAAGCTCATCTAAATTTATTACTCAAGAAACATAGTTGTTGAACTAAATTCGACTAAGATTACCATCATCAGCGTTTTAATCATAATCAAAAAAAAAAACAACAACAAAATATAACTTATGAGTTAGCCTTAAATTATTGCATTCTGTTTTGTATGTTTATTAAATAAATCAGCCGGATGACCCCCCCTTAATTGGGAGGGGCTGCTATAATCCCCACGCTTGGCAGGCGTCTTGGGAATCGCAGAATGCTCACCACCGTTAACCGAGAGGACGCTGCTTTCCGTCCTCGGGTTGTTGGTTTTGGATGCAGTTATAGGACATACCTCGATCAGGTTTTTAATAACCAGAGGCAATTTTACGAAAGATGTCTTTACATGGAAGTGCCCTTTATGTTTAATGCTCCAATCCTCATAACTTAAATGTCATTGACCAGTTTAATACGATCAGGCAAAGATTTCTAAACATACTTTTGCTGTACGCCTTAAGCTTCTTATTAAAGCTCAACAAAGACTGTACCATAAAATATATTTTTTTGCATAACAATAAAAAAATACCCCTTGAAAACTTATTCAATAGCAAGCTGTTTACAAAAGGCAATTTCCCCTCAACGGCTTTTGTTGAAACGTCAATGTCTTCCGAACGAGTGTCGTCAATAAACTACCGCGAAGGCTTTATGCCGCTCGTAATTATTTGTTTTATTGTTTACCTTTATTAGTTGTTTACTTTACTATTTCCACCACCATTATTACAGCTTTATTAAGAGAAACAGCTTGTTGAGTTATAGAATTGTTCTTAAATTTAGTTCTTGATACCTACATAATAGGCTATATGACTGATGTTTATATCGTTGAAACCAAGCTTTGATGAAAAGTTTAAGTAAATATAGTATGTTTATTGAAACAAATATTTAAATCGATTAATAATGTTCTGATATATGAGCGTTTAAAGTTTTTGTTAGAGACAACTCTGTCCTTTTCCCACAAAACAAAAAATTACGTCACGCCTTACTTGTCAGAATTGAATTTATATGGCGTACTGAGAAGTGACGTCACGATTTGCTGTTTCTTCTCTCTGTCTAGCATGATATTAAAATGCTTATAAGTTGCTTATTTTTGATCAGATTTTCATTTTCTTTTCATTTATCAGCTATATTTATGGGCCACATTTTAATAGGGCAGTTTAAAAAAACCAGTTATCTAGCCTAGTCTAGCCAACCGAATCCTAAGCGATCCTTAAAACTATGAAGGTGTAGAGAAAGTTTAATAGACTAGCCATTGATCGTCGGGCTTGGGATAACATCAATTTCACATCAGTGTCGTTGCCCTCGGTGTCGTTAAACTTTGTAAAAATGGCCTGAAATCAGTGTTTCCACTTTTGATTTTGGGTTTTCCCTAGTTTGTTTTCGAATTATCCCTAAAATTCCCTAAAAAAACCCAAACTCCTTGGTTTTGGAGCATGACTGCATGACCATAATAAAGAAAAAAGACCTAATTTGAAGCTGAAGCACTACTTTTACAATTTTCGCTGCACTTAACATTGGATAGGTATATGTAATAACCACTCTCACTCAGACGAATAATATAATATTTTAACGCTATTATTCTGCAATCCAGAAAAGCAAACCAACTGTTGGTATAATACGACTTAGTTCCTATGTCGTCTGTAACTACGATCATAGCACAATTCATAGGCCAACTAAAACTAGACGAGTTACATTCATTACGAGTTTCGAGACCATAAACAAAAGGATTACCATATTAAGTCGAATTTTCCCAAAACTCCCTAAATCCTTATCGTTATTAAATTTCCCTAAACCTTAGATAATATTAGTAATTTTTTCTCAAATAAAGGGATAAATCCCTATAAGTGGAAACACTGCCTGAAATGCGCCATTGACATTCAAATGTACTCCGTAGGCATTAATATCTAAATCGATGCATCAATCATTCCATGTACACCTATATGTTTAGCAAACAGTTGACTACATCGCTCATTCAGGTGTCTGGATAGTAAATCATTGGGTTGATGATCAATAATGATCAAATTTATGGGCAGGTAAGCTATAATTACGGTTATACTTTCGTTTTTTTCCAATTTAAATATTAAGTACTTTACTGGTGTTGCTTTTTTAAGCATGGCGATATTTATAGAAACTTTTTTGTTTGTTGTTTACATGTACGACATCGTTTAATTCAACTTCTTTTAAGACAATTGCTTCGATAATAGTTTTTTCATTACTGGCTTATTTTTAAGTATTCCCAGTATTCCTCTAAAAATAAGCTAGTAATAAAATCTTATACCTATGTAAAAAAATCTGCGTATAGACAGAGCAAAACTTACATCCCTTCACTACTAATAAAATGGACTATTGCGGTATCGAAAAAAATGCCACTTCGCTTCTGTAATAAAAAAAATAAAAAATAATAGTAATAATATATATATATAATAATTAATATATATATTTTAAATAAATCTACTATTGAATAAAATAAAAACTGTTTTTAATAGTTAAAACGTCCTGGTACACCTATCCCTACCAAGGTATCCCTACTGGTAGGGATAACCCTCTTTTATTCAATCTGTCTCTACATATTCATTCAAATTTGTCATTTTGACTAAATTGTGTTATTATTTGTGAATGATTGAATAACTCTACCTTCTGAACGAGACTTCTAAACCATTGCCAATAGATGTGATAACAAAGATACTTGGATTACTAGTCGTCACCTACCTACATCAAGTCATTTATACCTTTATTTTCTTTTTCATTAAAAGTCATGTTTCTTCGTTAGTTAGTTTTTGACATAGTTCAACACAGCGACGGTGATAATGAAATGGACGGGCCCAGCGCTTGCAAATCGATCAAAATTAACAAGACAACACAATCATACATACCTAGCTAAAAGTATGCATATTACATTTGCCGGAAAATAGATATAGCGAATCTAATTACTGCATGACAAAAAGAGAACACGTGTACATTTTTTAGAAGTTTGTATTGTCGTATCGTACGGCTCGCATGTCGCAAAGGCGAAGCGAGTGGAGAGCCGGCGCTCAACATATAGTCTTCAAAATCCGTGCGCTTATTTCCCGTCCATTCTCGCTGGTTCAACATACATAATTTTTGATTGGTGCTATTTTTGGGAATATGCTAGGTGCTCATTTCATGGGTGCTCAAAAAATTGGTGCTCAATCGGGAATACCCCATGTTAACGCACGTAGTTTAAAGTTTAAAGTGTAGCAAAATAGGTTAAACAATATATATACATATAGGTAATTAAGCACACCACAAGCACATCGCTCGAAGAACTGACAACCGATGGGGAAGAAAGGTTCTTGAGAGGCGACAGCGAACCGGAAGACGCAGCGTAGGGAGGCCTCCCACTAGGTGGACCAACGACATTGTAAAAGTCGCGGGCAACCGGTGGGTGCAAAATGGCAGGTTTTCGTAGTGTGGCGGTCTAAGGGCCTTCGTTCAGCAGTGGACGTCTCCGGGCTGATGATGATAGGTAATTAAATTAAAAACAAAGAACAGCTTAAATTTAAAATATTTGAGGACGGTCATGGTCATTCCGCATTGCATACAAGGCATCAAGAAGTTGCTAAGTCCGATGTTGGATATAATGACGTCATATGTATGTACGTCATGCGGGCACAGATGTAGGTGAGACGTAACCGGCGCTGTGGGCACGCTATCGCATAACGGTACTCCACGGCGACAGCGAGTCGCGAACCGGATGCGCCCCGTCATCCGGTCACTTATCCGACAAGACGCTCGATTTGGCAATTACAATGTTAATACAACCCATAGGTAGTTGTGTGGTGGTAGGTTGTAGGCTGTTAGCTGATTTATTAATAAATTGTAGGCCGATAGCTTAATTAATATCGGTGGACATTTTTTCACACAGCGCCATCTATCCCCAAACTAAGCAATGGAAACTAGATTGCTGATAGAACACTTATATTACTTTTTTTTTGTAAATACATAATTACAGCCAGAAACGAACATAGATGTTTGCTAGAAACATAGCAAACATCTATGTTCGTCACATAAATGCTTGTCCTGGGACAAATGTTTTCAAAACAAAACTGATATTTATCATAAATATCCGATATTTTGTTATTTATAATAAATATCGGATATTTTCGAACCCTGTCCCTCCCAAAACTCACTGGCTCTCGCAGTTTGAATTACTGTACAGATAACCCTGTAGTTGTTGTTCGCTTTGTCTCGGTTGGAAACTTTATCGGTGGGAAATGAAGGATAATGCCGGCCTTTCGAAGCCTTGACCTTGTCCGCTCCACGAGCAATGGGCCTTTATTAATGCCCGTAGATCTGAACAATAATTAATAGATGCCGTTTAACGACCTTGCGAATACTCTAGATTTCGATATAAACCGCGGCAATCCCACAATTTGTAATATGATTACAAGTTTAAGCCTTAAACTTAAAGGTACACGGTCGTGCATCGCGGCCGATCGCAGCCGCGGCCGGCGCGACCATACTAAATGTATGACACCGCTTCAGGGGAACTCGGAAGTGGTGCCATACATTTTCAACTGACTTGAAAAAATTAGGTTCTCAAATCGGCACAAATATGCTTTTTTTATTTTTTTGTATGTTTGTTACGCGATTAATGAATTTATTTTAATGATTCTTATTTTTTCTTAGGTAATACTTCAGAGGTCCCATATAAATTTTAACAAAATCGGTTCAGTAGTTTGGGTTTTAAATCAAAATAACTGGAAAAAAAGATAAATCGAAAGTGGGTAGTTTTTTTTTTAAAGTTCTTGTCATAGTGCTGTAGTGTATTTACGCATTTGCCGCGGCCGCACGCGGCTGCGATGTTTGTCGCGATGCGCGGAAGTGTAGATACCTTTAGTTGATGTTTAGTTTTACTACACCTTAGTTTTCCTAATACAACAATAGTAACAATTAGTATTAATTAATTCGTTAGTAGTAGTAATAAATTGTAATAGATACAATATTAAAAAAACAACTGAAAAAAAAACTGAAATCGTTGGTTTTCTGACCTTCTTTTCTTTATATTTATGTAAGCTATACATCATTCGTTGGGAATGTAAGGCAACATAAATTATAGAACCGTTTCACAATCTATTACCTCGTGTGACGAAGATGGCAAGCTGACCAACATAACAACCAGTCTTGGATTATCAACCAGTATAACAACAAATGAGTGGTAATAAAGCTGACCAGTTCCGGAACTGCCATGTCAATAGTGAATCCATCAACGTGACCGATTGCCGCGTCTCCGGCTCGATTCTCGATTCCTTTTCTAATTATTCAGGGGAAGTCCGTTTTGTGAGTCTTCAGAACAAAACAGCATCTATGAGTACAATAATTACAAAATATGTGAACTACTCTATAAGGGTCAACCCACACGTACCACAACCACAACACGTGGACGGGCGCAGGGTAGATTTTACACGTACCACATTTTGCCGTCGTTATCGACCGCGTGGATGATACCGACCACATCGCAACCACAACGTAATCACCAGCTACACAGTGAAATAGCCGCCGGCCACATCACAGATACAACGTTGCGTCGACGTGTCCTTTCTGAATACGACTCAACCACATCACAACTGCTAGCGACAACGGAACCACATCGACATTTTGTCGGTACCACAACGCAACTGCAAAAAGCTGCAGCGACACTATTCACACGTAGCCACTGCGTCACCACATTTTGTCGATGCCATGTGGTGTGGTTGTGGTACGTGTGGGTTGACCCTTAATAAGGTCACGTATTCTATGTATATTCGAAACGTCATGGTTGCTGAAAATGCAAGCCTTGGTGAATTTTAGGCATCGATATGCCTTGGCGTCGCCGTTCACGTACATTTTGTGCCGGCCAAGGAATTGTTATGGAACTACTTTGCTACAAAATTTCAAGAAGATAGTAGGTAGTATAATCTTCTATTACTATAAGAATCTCTGTCCTGACTTAACGACTCATTGACTGTCTGACCGACAGACAACGCACAGCCTAAGACGCTGGTCGTACAGACTTGAAATTTGGAGGATGTTTTTCGAAATTCAACTTTGACAATGAACTGCATAGATAACGCAAGTCATAGTCAACCAAGCTTCCATAATTAGAAGGATTGGTTTGGTTTAGTCCACTACTAAAAATAGGCCTTCCTCGAAGGGCGATTGGGTCATAACCACGCGTCCACTTGCGGGTTGGTGGATTCACATACTCCATTGAATTTCTTCTCCGTCCATATGATTCCTCACGATGTTTTCCTTCACCGAAAAGCCTGTGGTATAAAAATCTGTACATTATCTCTAAAGAGCTCATTCGTATGGGCCTGGGTTTGAACCCGCGAGCTCACGATTACAAGCCGAACAGTCTCCCAATTAGGCCACAAAATAAAAAATAATGTATAAATATAGGTAATACAAACGCCCGTTAATGTCTATTAACTCTATATTTCTATGATAATTGACGGGCTATATACCGTGATTATGTTGTTGTTGTTGAACAACCGTGACAGTTTAAAACAGTGTTCTATTAACACTCTTCGCCAGCGACAATGATAAGATGAATGGACGGGAAATAAGCGCACGGATTTTGAAGACTATATGTGGAGCGCTGGCTCTCCACTCGCTTCAGTCATACTCTGCCTTTGCGACATGCCAGCCGTAAGATGCGACTATACAAACTTCTAATACATGTACATGTGTTCTCTTGTTGTCATGCAGTAGGTAATTAGATTAGCTATCTTTATTTTCCGGCAAATGTAATATGAAAACTGACGTGGTTTTGACACATTTTTGTTTTATTCATACGGGAATACTCACGTTTAATTAAATCGGATACTCCGACTATAGTTTCGATCACATCCGGTGACCTTTTTCAAAGTGTGAAAACAGAGCCCGACGCGCGTGCAGCTGCTAAGTTAGCTTTTTTTCACTCTTTGAAAAAGGTCACCGGATGTGATCGAAACTATAGTCGGAGTATCCAATTTAATTAAACGTGAGTATTCCCGTATGAATAAAACAAAAATGTAATATGCATACTTTTAGCTAGGTATGCTTGATTCTGTTGTATTGTTACGATCGATTTGTAAGCGCTGGGCCCGTCCATTCCATTATCACCGTCGCTGCTCTTCGCTAGATAAATTATTGTTTAGTAAATTGATAATGTTGTATAGTTAAATAATAAGTCTAATCGTAAACTCTTGACGCATTTTGAACATCTTACCTCACATTGAATAAAATAGCACAACAGCATTTGTAAATTTGTCGTCTGCTATCATGAATCTATAATTTGTTTCGACATCTGCTTATCATTAGCTAAAGTCGGCCGTAAACCGGTAGTGGGCAAAAGTATTGTTTCACAAGCTGTGCCCGTGCGCTCTACAGTATCAGTATCAAGTAACTGGACAGTCAGCGGCATACATAGCATTATTACATTTATTTACGTAACCTGACCTGAAGCTTACTTTGTACTTTTGACGTTTACCTCAATATTCACACAACAACCTTCTCAGCATATTGTCATAAAATGGTTTGGGTAATCAGTTTAGTATGGACCCTCTATCAGAATGGGTCCAAAGAGTGTTGTGTCTGTGAGAAAGAATTCTAGTGTGAGGAAGGTATACATATCGCAGCGCTCGATCCGCGAACGATCTAGGTCGAGCACCAGGTCTCCAGCGAGATATAGGAGGCTGGCTCGAGAAGTCAGGTCAAGGCGGTCTCCGTCGCTGCGACTTCGCTGCTCGAGGACCGCATCGGATCGCCACCTGCGATTCAGGTAAAATTCAGGTACCCGTCCACTCTTTCCGACTCATATATCATATCGTACTTTTATATCCATGTGCAAAGAACAAATGCTTCTAACCACAGTAAAATCAACATTCCAGACATGCAAATAGCGCCGTAAACTTAATCTAGTAATTAGTCTCGTAATTTGCAATTACAAAGTTGTGTAGCAATGGTAATGTTCGCGACGAACGTTAAACTTGTGCATGTTAAGGTTTTGTTGGTTCAGTTAAACGGCAATGCTCCTAATTTGATTACGTTTAAATTGAGAGGAGTCATTACAGGAATGGTTCGATAACTTCGTGCGTCGGCCGTGGGAACTTCACTGGCACCGTATCACCGTACAGTAGTCGTTCAACGGCAGCTTATCTTGAAATATCGCCGCTGACAGCGCGACTCGGCAGAAACAGGGCCGCCGCCGCGCCGTGGAAAATTGTTAACGTTTATAGCGATTAATTTTATTTAGCCATCAACTAATGGAAGTATTTTCGCGACGAATAACGGTTTCAATAAATCTCGATTAACTTTTGTAAAGTCCAAAATGTTCTTTGTCAATCTACGCCGCGTAAGTCAATTTGTTGCTTTTGCGTAACTATCTCGTGTCTCGACCTGAGCACAATGATGAACAAAGTTGGCATGATAATTATTGGGATACCATATTTAGTGGTTGTTTGCTGTCGGTTTTGCGGTTGGCCTAGCATTTTATACTTTAGAATCTAATTGCTGAGAGCTGGGATGATATCATCGCTAGAGAAGACAACCGATACCTTGAGGTTTAATTGTTTCGCACGCTTAATGTATCATGATTGGCATTCATTTAGAGAACCTTTTAAAACTTTGTTCATAAATCTAAGTATTGTGTTCCGAAACACGGCACACTAATATTATAAATGGAAAGAAAAGAAATAGTGAGTGCGATATAATGTAAGAAAATCCTGTAATTTTTTCACTAAGTTAATGTAATATTCGTTGAGGAAATAGAAACTTAAACCATAAAGCCTATTATCTCAGTTACACAATAAGTCACCGTTTACGCCATGCCATATACCTTACAAGTGGACAATGTTCTTTCGTAAATTACAAATTGTAGGTTAGCAACTACCTAACAACGGCTTAATCGGTTCCGAAACGATTATAACAGATTTGATGAAGCACCGCAGTAATGAAATAGTCTCGAATACGTTGAACATGTAGTACCTATAGTAGTGCTTGTTGTGGATGTTGGCTGGCCGCCAACTCCGCCCTATCGGCCTTCCTTACAGCCATACACTACACTGTACAAAATTTGAAAGCGTTGCGAATTCACAATATGTTTAATAAATTGCGTATTGCCGTCTGCGGTGGCCCTCGACCGTGATTGATAGGTGTTATAATAATGCCTTTATTGTGTGCCTGAATCGAAACGTTTATTGCGAAGTGTGGATACTTCTTTAACACTACGCAATCATACGCCGAGTCTCTTTGCGGCGATAAAAATACTGTCTTCTACAACAAGATTCAATGTCTCTTGCGCTCTTTTCACCGTTGTAAAGAAGCTGTTTCATAATCTTTCTTAATACTTGCTTAAGCTTTGACTGAGGAGATGATTATATTCAACTAACTGTCCATTATGTTAATCGCTTTTTTACAGCTAATGAAAAGTTGTCGACATAACATTGTAAAGCCTCTAGCAAATGATATCCCATACAATTAAATTTGTTTGATCTAGCATTACCTCACTCTTTTTTTTTGCACCGATTGACGAGACTTGCCTTTCGCCTGGTGGTAAGCGTCACGCCTGCCAACAGTAGCAGTGCCAGCATTGTGAACTTGCGTATACAATCACTGTACTGCGCTCGTCACGCTGAGATAGTAGATGTTAAATCTCCCCATACCCAGTAATTTCTCTGGTAACATTGCCCTTCAAACCGAAACACAGTAATGCATGCACACTACTGCTTGGCGATTGAATAACTGGCAAAGGTGTAGTACTTCCCCAGGCCGACTCTGCAGTAGAGTCCTACCACTACAAGTAGTACCTATAATGACAAACAAAGCGGCTGCTGTGTCGTCTGCAAATCTGTCGGCGATGTCGCCGTTAAATGTCCCGACTGACTTTGATTTACACCAACGTTACAATAACACAACATATCACACTCAACACGTACGAATTTGCGCTATTAACTCTGGACTCTGATCGTTTTGCTTTCCCAAATAACAAATTTCACAGAACCGAGTCGTGCTTAATCCATTTCCGAGAAAGACGTGCTATCAAAAATGGGGTTTTAATAAAGATGGGAAATAAAATGAACCATTAAAATAGATTGTAAGTTACAGCTAAAGCGCCGGCAGTCTAATAAATTTGACAAATTGCCAGTGTTATGGCAACACATTAGCTGCTTTATGAGTTACTTTGACATTGGAAAACCGTGAAGTTGAGTGCACTGCTCTAAGTTGCGACTTCGGTTTATCATGTAAAATTTTGCACCGTTTTTTCTCAACTGTCATTTAAATATGGCAGCTAGACAGGCTGTCTTAAAAATGGTATCCGACCGTCGTCGTCAGCCATAAGACGTCCACTGTTGGACGAAGACCTCCCAATAGAGGGTGTTGCCTTAATCCCCACGCTTAGCAGGCGGCTTGGGGATCGCAGAATGCTCACCTATGTTAACCAAGACGACGCTGCTGCCCGTCCTCCGGTGGGTCTGGTTGCAGTTTAAGGAGATACCCAGGTCCGACCGCAAAGACGTCTCTGTAAACATTTAAATAAAATCAAATAACGACCATAAAATGCATAGAATATCTTATAGTACGGTTATAATAATTGTCATTTTAAATAATATCACGCATAATTAAAAAAAAATGTATATCACCTAGTGACTAAGCAGAGTTGGTAATTCTTGGGAATGGAAAGTTCAATAATCGAATCTTCATTTATGACTGTAACAGACAATAATAAAGACTATAAATTGAATACAACAATGACAGAATAACACAATATATCCTAAAATATTAGTAACGATTTGGTTGAACCATTTTCGAAACGTAAACTTTAGTTAGACAATTATAAAATCTATGCCAGTTTTTTCTTTATTACCGAAATAAAAGAGCAGTGGTAGTGGAGCAGTGTAGGTTTGCTAAATTATTATAGTAGAATTGCAGCAAGATCAACGCCAAATGCGCAAGCGATGGTCATGTGCAAGCGTGGGGCGTTTTATGCCTGACGACGACAACGCCAAATGAAATGCTACCTGTATCAACGCATTAAAAAGTAGTAGAGCTCAATACTGCGTCGATAAATAATAAGAGCAGGCGGTGTTAGATGTTTAAATGTAAAGCAGTGATGCAGTGATTTACATTTTGATTGGAAACCAGGGTGAGTCGGTCGATTGTTCAGGTTGCGACGGGGTCTCTGGAAAAGTTGGGTCCTTCGGGAGTAGAGTAGAGTAGAGTACCTCTACTCCAACTAAACCTATTAGACTACCTGGCAGTGAATTGTTGTTACGGATTTCATTTTCGTGTAATTAGCGTTACGGTTGTAATTATCAAAACAAAAACCAAGTCTGTGACCCTCCGGCCTAATTCGCGGAGTAATCGCATAACATACTTATAAAAAAACATGTAGTCTTATTGAGAACCTCCTTTTTTGAAGCCGTTTGAAAATACAGTCCACATCGAAACAGAATCAAATTAAACCACGCAGCATTATACCAGTTCATGTTACTTAAGTGCTTCCTAGAAAAGGTTAGTTATAATTTTAGAGAATTACTGTCGTTTCCTCTCGTTGAAAAAACAATTCACCGATAACCGTCTGTTACCTGGGTTTAATTACAAGCTAGCTTTACTTAACCCTGGCTCTGAACCTAATTCTAACAAGCTAGTTGGGCTTCTATACGTGTAGATACCAATTGTGGAACGCTTATTTGAACATTTTCCTCGTTTGTAAGTTAGAAAACAAGTGCAAATGGAAGTCGAGGACGACTCTACACTCTACAAGCTCTACCTAGAGTTTAATTTGGCGACTCTTTGTTAGGAGAACGAACGGGAATTCATATGAAATCATCGTAAAAGACAAACCAGGCCTACAAAATGACGTCAATGTTTTTCTGTTTTTTTCTCATTACTCAGTAAAACCGTACCTTACGCACACATCAACCATATCATGCACAAAAGCACACGACATACTTATTTCATACTTTGTTCTAGGAAGGAAATAGGTATATGTGGGTCTGCTTCTAAAAACAATTTTCAAAGTCAAATGCAAAATGCTTCAAGACCAATCAATCAATCAAACAACAATTCAAATCAATTCAATTTTTATTATAAAATGCAAAATCTTCTTCTTCTATCTAATCAAATACTATAAGAATCGAAGTCCTGACTGATTGCATGACAGACAACGCACAGCCTAAACCGCTAGTCGTAGAAACTTGAAATCAATTACCATAATAGTCTCATAATACATTGAATTGCAACTGCTTGGCCATTTGTTTTTACTCAATTAGTAACCTACCTAGCTACTCCACACTGTTTTACCTCACAATTATTCAGTTACTCTGCATTTTGCGAGGTGAAATATATATATATATATATATATATATATATATAGGTATATATTGTTTATATCCTGGTTCCACCTTCCCCTTTCTGTAACCGGACGGCCAGACAATAGCGTCCTAAGCACCACCCGGTCTTGGTGGATATTCCCCTTGTACGGACTAATCGCTTGGATTCCAAATTTTTTTACGCGTACAGAATGTGGAACTCTTCCTTCTACTAACTGTCTATGTTTTCCGTAAAGTAAAAAATGGGTATCTTCAAATGCAGAGTAAACAGGGTTCTTCTAAGTAAGCGAACGACGATGCGTTCAAACGCAAACATTGCGAATAAAAAACCTTATTATTATATAATTATTCCAAATTTTCTTACCAGACTTCGTCAGTTCAACCGTTACAGTCATGAAAGTTAACAAACAGATTGAGTTAAATTCACCTTTATTAGTATGTGATCGTGTATGATCCTATATGTAGGACAAGGAAAGGAAACATAAAGCGTTTGTGATAAACCTAAATACCACATTCAATATGCTAATGGAAAACTTCTCTTATCGGGGATATTGCTGCAATTCTGAGTAGCGCATAGTCCTACATATGATAGTGGCCTACAGCTTTTGTGTTCGTACATATCTATTATAAAATGTATATATGGTGAAGTATGGTGTTGTTTATGCCATGCACGACTGCACGTATTAAAAGTATCAACACTGACTGACAGACAACTCACAGCTCGAACGCGAACGCTCATTGCTCGATTCATCACATTTTACATATGAGTTTTCTATCCTTATATGATTTAAGCAAAAAGACCACTACAAATCGGCAAACGTAGCTTAGTATATCCTGAGAATAGAAGTTAGTAATTACTGAAAACAAAAAGTAGAAAATTCGTCTAAATGGCGTGCTTTGGGGATTCATGCTTAGGGCAAAGCCTAAGTCCAGCGATAGAATAAGGTGGGCTGATCATAATTTAGATGAGATAATCTTCATTCCTCTAATAGTGAAAGTTCTCGAGACCTAATAAAGTCAAAGCGGAATGGTAGCAAAAAGCACACGAAAGATACGCAAGAACTTAAGCTAATACCAATCCAAAATATATACATGTATCATTTCCCTTGTTAAGTTAGGAGATGTCGTATAATTTATTGTGACAAGGTGCTAAGGAGTTTGGGTGTGTGGTTGAATGCACGGAATCGAAAGCCGCGCAAGGTCGTCGACGGCAACCAGTCAGTTCGGTTTGGGTGGTCAGTGTTCGCTACCAGTTACTAGGGCGCTACTATAAGCTTTTATCCGAAATTGCAAATGTAAGCTTCTTACCAGTGAGATAAATAAACCCAGTACATTTACTATCAACCACATGTCAATTGCCACAGATTATCATAGCAACGACACCCATAACTTTGGCTAGCAAAACAAAGTCCAGGCCATTGCGGCATACATTACTTTGAGATATCCGATGGTGAGTCTCACTAGCCAACTCATTAGCCATTACCTCAAACCTCTATATTCTAATTTCTTTGTTTTATATAGTTTCCTATTCACGACACTGTCGGAAATAAGGATCACACTGGGTTCATTTCGGAAGTTTGACACTCGCTATCGCTATCTATAGTCAACTACCCGCACCATGAGCACGAGCTGGACAACACGATAGCTATCAGAAGACTAATGCAAATCGATAAGAGAGAAGCCGATACTCATCAGTGAAATGCGAATTGCTTTGGACGATGAAAGGGTATCATTATCATTGGAACACACTTGGATCATGTTCGACGATACGTAGTACCTCGCTGCATCAAAATGCGCGCACGCGTTCATCCTTGTATTCGTATCTGATTAGTAAAATTGTTATATCAGACATATTTGTATACATTCTCAATGTGTATATTGTTACATGTGATTATTATATCAATTAAGGGACACGCCATCAATGATAAAAGTTGCATTACTTACATTGAGAATGATAAATTATGAGCCTACGATAGATTGTGATATAAGAAATATGAGTAACGGACGTGGTAAAATAACCTATGACTTACAAATAGTCTCTATATCTGAATAGTGTTATCTTAATTGATTTAAAGCGTAACTACATTGCCATTGACCTGGGTATGTCCTAAAACTGCATCCAGAACCACCGGAGGACGGGCAGCAGCGTCCTCTCAGTTAACGGTGGTAACCATTCTGCGATCCCCAAGCCGCCTGCCAAGCGTGGGGATTATGGCAACACCTCCCTTTAAGGGAGAGGCCTTCGTCCAGCAGTAGACGTCTTCCGGCTGTTGATGTGTACATTCCTTTATTTGTATTTCTTGTAGCTATTCTTCATCCTTGTATTTCTTGTAGCGTAGATAATACAATTTCTGGGTCTCTAGTGACGGTTCCATTAGTGGTTCTAATCTCTCGGTCCTACTGGTACTTGACTAGTTTTTGCCTATATTAACAATAGTGGTTATTTTAAATTAAAATGTCTCTAATTACCTCTAGTTAGAAGCAACTGAGACTCTGCTCTTATTGCTGTTCTTGCAAAATTAGCGAAGAGAAAGCGGCACCTGTCGACTAATAAGGCCCTTAACAGCAAAGCCCATCGCGCCCTATCCCTGTAACCGGTAACCACAGCATGCGCCGCTTGTTTCACTAATGAGACACTACAGTTACTCTTTCCATTGGCATCCTCGAGTGTAAAACCGTTAACAAAAATGTATATCATTTTAATAATTCAGCTGTTGCAACTTATCCTTTTATCAATTTAGGACTAGTGCATAGTGGAACTGACCCTTAGTTACAATAGTCTGCGAATCATTTGTTGCGTTCGTGTTGTCAAAAAATTCTAAGCTTTGTTTTCTTCATTGATCAGAAATATAGACAACGAAGTCAATGATTTGAATGTATTACATATTCCATTTTTAGTGTAGACTGTAGACACACGATGCTCCCACATCCTGTCTTATTCAAGGTTGTACTCGTAGTGTCGGTCACTGACCCAAAAAACACCTTTTTATTTGGCAAGTATGTAGGTACATTGGCTTTGATTGAAAGGGATCAAAACGATCTTTACGATGTCTGTCCGTCCTCAATTATTAGTATCCAACAGTTTTGGTTAATTTATCGAAACAAAATTACAGACCGCCGAGCCGACCGACGACGTCAAAAAATATATTATCGAGCACGAATTTGTGAATGGAGAGCGTAATATTATGTAGAGCTAAGAACCTTTTAAAGATAACACAAGCCAACTTCAGAGAAGTCTCGTATAAATTTACGTAACAATAAAAGGGAAGAAGACAAATCAAAACTTTCTATGAACACAGATTTATCGTGCTGTACTTATTTGATTCGAACTGAAACGAAGTGTTTTTGACGAATTTTGTGTAAATAATGAAAAAAAAATGTTTTTTAACTAAGAATTGAATGAATTAAAAATTTGCCCGTGAAGGCCAAATATTACCAAAAGGATCTCAAGTATAAGAATGCGCGGTGTCAGTGAGCTATAAAACGGCTTATTTGCAATTCGTTGTATATTCTGATTTGCGTGCAAGCTGGTACAGGCACGCTTAATTGCTATTTGCTAACCACATGTTAAATTGAATAAACACGTGACCGTTCACACCTTTACATTGTCTTTTACAACATTTAATACCACCGAAACATCAAAGCCCTCAATGATGATTCCTGTTCGTTTTTCTGTTTCCCCAACCATACCTTTCAAAACCTTTTTTCTGCCGGATTCACTTTGTAGATCACCGACATTTTCACCTAAAACATCTATCAACTCAATGCTCACTTTATTTGTTTCGAATATAAAGCACAAATTATCCTGTCACAATAATGGTCTTTACGATAACGTTGAAGTCCTTAACTGTTATTATTTAGGTTCAAATTGGCTTGCACATTTTTTTCTTAGAAGAGCTTATCCGAAGATAGTTCGGGTCGGGCAATTGCAAATTTACCTGCTCCGGATTCGAAGGCAGATAGTCAGTGGTGGTCTGAGGGTGAATTACTATTTGTGTTTTCTATTACGAGAAAAGTGATTTATTATGTTGGTTTACTAGTAATCAGTGCAGTAGTTGTGTTATTTGTTATCGTATAAAATAATACTAACAGATAACGCAGACAGGATAAAATCCAATTGGTGTGATAAACATTGTGTTTGACCTTTCGTGTTAATTAAACATCACTGAGGAAGTGATTTAACGCCGACACGATAGTGCCTACAAGAATAATATTACCGCCAAATGGACGTTTCGATGCAACCCGCGATAAAGCATTAAATACGTGTGTTTCCCTATTATCAAAGTTATAAACCGTATTATTATTATTATTTAGATATTTTATATGCACATACTTGCCCTATTGTGATTTGGTGGTATGTTTTATTTGAATTTTATTGCTCATGAACGTTTATAGTTTCGAAGTGGTCGTTAAGTGTAAAACGATTCGTATGTTAGGCTGTGTGAAGGATTCCAAAACGAACGTTCCGGGAGGAACGAATAGTGACCGCAACAGGACTCCAGCCAGCATGACGGGATGTGGTCGTAACTGATAGAGAAACTAAACTAACTCTATTTCCTAGGGTCATATTGTTTCTCTTCATCTTCCACGTTTCGAAATTCATTGTTTGTGTTGATGTTATTAGAATGGAGAAAGCGCGAGATTTGTATTTCCTACGATGAATTTTAATTGGGTCTTCTGACCTTTTCGTTCTCTTTTAGCTATTAAATTTAGTCAATCCTTTTCCCTTTTTACATGTAATTTGTTGTCTATTGGGATTCATTAAGTTTCTACATTGCTAGTTGTGTTTTAGAAACTCCTCAATCAACTAACAACAAATAATAATCAAACAGTAAAAAAAAACAGGCATGTTTCTTTCGATGTTTAATGCAAATAAATATCTCATTTATCTTTTAAAATAAGACTTACTTAATAAGTCTTCGTGTTTAAATATTTTCGTGCTTATCTCTGTTCTTGAATTCAGCAATGCTCGTGCAAATTTGCCGCATCCCTGAACTAGCATACTCGTAGTGTTGATAATCTGATAAGAGTGATAATGATGACATTGAAGTGACGATGGGATGGCGTAGCAAGAGATGGTGTCATCGCGGCGATGACCTCGACGACCTTGGTTTCCTGTTCGCCAAATTATGGTAAGTGGAATCCGCCATGGCAACGTGACGTGAATTTTGGCAACTTGCCGTCTGGATATGAAACAGGAAATTACAAACGGTATTATCATCAATATTACATGTAATTTGAAATACTTAACGTTCTATGGGAGGACACATAAAATTTTCGGAAAAATGTTTTTTTTTAAATGTTATGTGTCTTTCGAATCTTTGTACTTGTAGTTATCATTACCATGCCAGGCTAAATAGTTTTTTGATCATTTCTGACCTCGCGACACCTATATTTTTACAATTCCACGATCCCGGTCATGTTTGAGCTTATAAATTGTATTTGAATGAACTACTTGCCTACAAAATTTACTGAGACCTTATTATCTAATCAAGGTCTTATGTTCGCAGGAAAATTATTAATTGAATATAATAATATACATACTTATTACAATCGCCCGTAGGCGATTGTAAGCGTTGCTTCGCTCGGTCAAGTGTATTGAAAGTTTAATTTGAACTTGCATCAACAAAAACAAGACGGATAACAATAATTAATGAAGACATTGATTAGAACGAAAGTAAACCAATTTCTCAAGAAAGATTTCACTCGATGGCCGACCCAAGTCGTCGATAAAGCGAAATTGTACAGAAATGAAAAATGACTCAGGTCGATCGATGTTCACGGCTAAGAGTATGTACATTCTGCTTTTGAAGGAGGTTTTTAAATTATATCTCTAGAAAAGTTTACAATACATACGAGTCAATACATTTAATTTTTTTGATTACATAACCACAAACAGTTAATCGCAATAATGAAGAGCGCAAAAAATATATACTTAAGTATATAATTGTTTGAACTGAAACAAGAAGTGGTAGGTAATAGCATTCCTTGATCATTCCAGAATATCTAAAACATCCATGAAAATAATCTCACGGGCTTAAGATTTATAAATTAATCAAATAGCGCGCCGAAACTTGAACAGAACTAAACAAAATGTAATAAAGCTGTCCCTGAAGTGATCGCTTTATGCCGATCGGTTGAACGTCTACAACCTTTTGAGATTACCATGATTGTCAATAAGGTCGTCGCACTGGCCGGTGACGGTCGAGTACTCGTAGATTCCGGCCGGAGCCTTTAAAATCTTCAAATCAAGGGTAGGTAGTAGGTACTCATTACCATCAAACATTACAACATTTATTTTAAATGACTATCCCTTTTCTTTGTACACGTTAATAGGATCAGACTTATAATAAAGTTATATAGGTTTTCCTTGTTTTCATGTGTTCTTAATATATCCCAATCATAACATTTGTCATTTGATGACTTGTATGACTCAATGGTGTCGTCACGTCTGTCTGTCTTTTGTTCTCTGGGTCTGGTTGTTAGTTGTCCTTGCACGTATGTTATCCTTAGATTCCCATAAAAGTAAATTATTTGGAGCTTTTAGCGTCAAGCTATTTTTATTGATTGATTGATATTTGTCGCAGATTAAACATTTGTTCGATAAATCAATAAATCGTTGGCGAGCGATGTTAGTTCACCTACTCCGCAGATCTACATGCCGCGGTAGTAATAGCACTTATACTTTACCGTGGCACTGCACTCGGTAATTAGCTTCGCCTATTCACTCACCGCCGTACTGTACCCTGTGGGCGCATCAATTACGTGAAAGTCGTTCGTTTTCTAATTTCTATTTTAATTGCGATTTGCAGTATATACTAACTTTTCTTTACATTACATTGGACATCCATATATGAATCATAATGCTTTATTTTTTTTTTAATTATTTGACTTTTTTTAAAATTTCTTAGTGCTTCGTTTTTAGGTCAAAATTGATAGTAAGAGGACCTACCAATATGAATTCGTTTTATCTTATTTTCGCCGTATTTATTTAATTTATGTTCTCTGTAAAGTTGAATCATATCAGGCCTGAGAATTATTTTATGTGCCTGCGTAATCGTTGGCATTTATCGACTGCCAAAGTAGTTGAAGTCCTATCGTTAACGTTATTCTATTATTGATGTTTGTCTAGATTTCAATCAGTGACTGTGACCCGCGTCACTGTCAATTTGTATATCTTTTGAATTGATGACCGGCCCTGAACCCTTTCGAAATTCTGTCTTTTACACTTAAAACTTGATTTTATGCCTTAGAAAGTTTATCAGATTTCGTTTCATTCGGTAATCTACTTTGAAATTTTAGTATGCTCGAATAATTCAATAGTATCTTTTACAGAGTCTCTATTTCCATTATTGGCTACATTAAGGACGTCTCTTAAATTTTAAGTTATAAGCACACGTTTATTTTATGGTAATTTTAAGGTGTAAATAGGCAAATATCGTTTTGTTTGCATTATTATATATTGTTAAGCCAAAGTTATTTCACAAGTAAATCTAAAACCAACGGTTAATCAAAAAACTGTTTTACGATCATATGCTATACTAACGAGATAAAATAATTACTTTACAGCGTCATAATCATGATAAACGAACTGGCACTAGCACAACATGTAGTAAGTAGCCGGTGCGGTTATGTAAAGCTTCTTAGACTATAAATCACCACCGGAACGAGACGGAAAACACTCCTTGTGTATGAACAACAAACGTGCACGAAAGAGATAACAACGCGAAATGAGTTCCGATCTCAAATACGGCCGTGAACTGTGAAAGTAAACATAAGGCATTATGAAGTTTAATTTATATTCAGCACAACTCTTTAATTTAAGTTTCTCTAACTTATTATAGTTAAACCATTCTCACGCCTTCAGTGTCTAATTATAGTCACTCAAATTTCGTAGTCACAGTCGATGGAAGTTGCAATTCTATTGCACCGCTAGTAATTAGCAGAAACAAAACCTAGATTAATATTAATGCACCTTCAAGTGGAATGGGAGCTAAAGAGCAAAACGATGTCGAAACAACGGAGCGTGAATAAGTTGTGACCGAACGGACAAAAAATATGCGAGGAAGTGTATCCGTTTACCGATAGATGGAGTTGTGTTGAAAATTGTGCCTACTTTTATGAGGACCTAAACATCGTTAGATAAATTACGTCTGAATCTCTCGACGCGATTATTATTCATGATTTTTAATACGAACGTCAGGCTCGTCCGACTCGAGAAGCAGACGGCGTGCTATCGTCAAATTGTCACATTATAACCCAGTTCTGGACGGTAATTTATGCGCGCCTCGCTGGTTTACGATCTATTTATTGCTCTACCTTCCAGCGAGACGCGAACCATTGTTATAATGTAATGGTATGTCGAAACGGACAAACAATGGAGACGATCAAGGCACTCGGTTTCCGAGTAAACGCCATATCTACCAGAAAAAGGTGCATCTAATCAATCAAGGGACTCGCCACACTGAGTCAAATTCAAATGCTCGGTTTTTTAACATCTCTCATTTGCATAGCTAGAAGTCTCGCTCTGTCTGATACGTTTTTTACTTCGATAGAAAAAGACAGACATTGTGTCGCAGTGATTTTTAGTAGTGCGTGTGCGTTGGCGTACCGTTGTGTCCGTGAGAAGGAATTCCTCCATGGGTTTTTCTCAGCTGGCGATATTCTTTAGTCCTGATTTTTATGCTTAGGAACCGTTTTTGATAGTTTTGAATTGCTAATATTAATGTTATGAATGAAATGCTGCTGTATATCCATCTAGTTGCGTCATTCATGAAATCTACAAATGTGTTTCACGTCTTTTAGAAGTCTGTAAAAATACTTTAAATGCTTCGTCATTGGTATTTGGCAGTCATATTTTATAAGAGTGATGCAAGGCTTTCCGCCTGGGTAAGTATTTGTTCTTCTACAAATTAGTACTAACATTTTCACCTTGTCTGTCACCGCATTGATTAAATAAACTTCTATTATATAAATATATATAATGTGATTGCTCCGCATACTCTGTGATAAGTATTTTAACGTATTATTTCATAGATCTAGTTAAAAAAGCAACTAGATCAATGTATTCCTTTTAATTTAACCATTTCAGAAACTCTGGCAATGATAAATTACAGCATGAGAAATTATCCGGATTATACAATATTTGGATACTTTAAGATTAAACCAATAAAAAAGACACATCAGCCTTATGTCATCGTTATTTATGAGCTTAACGTAATAGTAGAAAAGTGCGTAGTAATAAATCTTGCCAAAGGTGAAAAGTTAAAGATAGACGCTAGAATGGTTAAGAATCACGGACCTATGTAAGCATCTGCAAATAATAACTAACATAGTGTTTAACAAACGAATGTGATATAAGTAGTTTTGAGCTTGAAATCGCAGTATGCTAATCTCCCGGGGCATGGGTAACTAACAAGCATGAGAGTTACACAGTAGTTTACACGTGGACAACCTATATTACATGTAAATACTACTAAGTACATCATTACACACATACCGCAGGGTCAGAAGCGCGATTCGCGATTTCAGAGGAAACGGTCATTGATTCTTGACAAAAAATTTAGGACAGTTGTTTTTTTGTTTTTGTTATTATGTGTACTACAATTTCTTTCTGCGAACACCTGAAGCACCTTCCTACGACAGGAAACATATTTACGAATGACGAAAGATTTACTTTGACACTATTCTGTATAGATTCAGAACCCAAATACGAGCATCGTGCATGTAACAAATATTACCAATTTAATAAAAAAAACTTGACCGGTTTGAGTAGTTGACCGCTTGAGAGATTTTCCAACCAGCAACTCCAGTACTTAAGTAACTACAAGCAAAAAAGCTGTCAAAAATCATTGACCTGCTTTGCATCGGTATTCCAGTTTTTTGGGAGCTGTCAAATGTTCAATTCCATAAATTAATATCTATCTTTTGAATTCGTTTTTTTTTTCGTACGTTGAAAACTACACACATTAATTATTATACACTCGAATTGTCCACCGTGTATTTGAAATTTTTAACATCTTGTTTAAGTAAGTTACACCGGTTTAACTTATCCTATTCTGTGACCTGGTAACAAACCCCGAAATTGGGCTTATCTTACTGGTACACAGTTTCCTGTTGAAGGAATATTGAGTTCAAACCGACCTAATCCGATTCACCTGGTTTAGCCCATTCGACTCCACACTGACTATATAGCTTTCGATCCAATATTTTTGCATAACGTGACATCTGGCTGAGCATTTGAATGCAGCTACGTGTAGCATAGGACGAAAAGCATTTATTTATTCATCAAGCTGCTCCCTTTACTGTTCTATTAGAAAATTGCTTACTGCCCTGATCGTTAATGCCATTCGGTCCTGTGTAAACAACGACACGGTCGATCTCGTTGGACCGAACTTTGATCGGAGAAGTCGTTCAGATTGCAATCCGTTGTGCTTTTTGTTTGTGTCATCATTATCATCATCAGCCCGGAGACGTCCACTGCTGAACGAAGGCCTCCCCCTTAGACCGCCACACTGTACGACAACCTGCCATTTGCATCCACCGCGGCATTTGTTTTTGTAGGTAATTAAAATAATGTTGTATATAACTATTACATGTTGATAATTATGTTGGTAAAGAATATCGAATTACGTCACTCGATTCTCGTTCGCCCCAAAATTGGGGTGGTATAGGTAAAAAAAATTTAAGATAGAATTTAAAGAACTTCGTGTCCGTGTCTTCTAGTTAGGTATAATTAATATTAATGTTATGTGATAACTTTAAACTTAAACATAACATACATGTACAACATAATTAAATATGTTCAAATCCCGAACGTTTGAAAGTTTTATTTTAGGTTTAGCTTTTGTTAATCGTTTTTGAGATTAATGTTTCAATTATTTAGTTCCACTCCAATTCAATAGTCGTTACTTTAAAACTTCATAGTGTATTTAATATGGGTGCAACTTCAGGAGGTCCTTTCACAGAATTTGTGTTGAAGTAATTAACTCCGGTAACTGCCTGGACGACTTTCGTAAAAGTATTCAAAACGGACAAAGCACCATGCCCTTCGGGAGGAAATGTTTATTAACTTCGTCAAATCATCAACTTTAAACTTGGCTAACAATTTAATTTGAAAACATTGAAGTGCACGACTGATCTATAAGCAATTTAATTTTAGCTTCATTTTCTTTACATACTTCTGCTATAATAGTTATTTATGATAGTAGTGCGGTAAGTTGTCGCGTTGTTGTAGTGCGGTAAGTTGTCGCGTTGTTGTTGTGCGGTAAGTCGAGGCCTTACCATAGTCACGAGTTTGTAAAAACCAATTCCGCACGTGTGCCATACAACGTTTTACAACACATTTGCGAGAAAACAGATAACAGAAGTACAACAGAGAATGAAACTAACTTTATTATTGTTTATAAATATCGGTCGGAAAGACGCAACTAAATACTTTACACTGGCAAATGCACAAAGTGCGATGCCATAATCCTCCTAGGAGGAAACAAGAAAAAAAACTTAGTTTAAAGTTTAAAACATGAGTGTCTTTTCGTGTTGTTTCCAAAACTCCGAAGAAGCTTGTAGTAAAGTTGCCACGACTTTACTAGGGCATGACTGGACTTGACTGTGACTTAGACTCATTCGACTTGAAAATTCTCAAAAACATGCTACAAATAAATACTTGATACTGGCAAATTCACAAAGTGCGACGCCATAATCCACCTAGAAGGAAAGATGAAATGAAACGCGTGGTGAAAATTAGAACTACATAATTCGTCTCATTTTTTTATTTATAATATATATTTTCTATTTAGTGTTAAAAGTGAGAAACGTATTGAGCAAAAGCGCTTCCAAGGAGGTTCGAACATTTAGCTTACTTATTCTCGTAATGTGAAACTCCTTAGTGGAATTCTTATATACTTTTATGGAAATTAAAAATATACCGTAAAGTTTGCGCACGACGCTATACAACTGAGCGTGCGGTAAAGGCTTTACCGCACGCTCCGTTGTATGGTGCGTAATGTTTAACTTTCGAACGATGTATACAGGCTTCGTAAAAGCACTTTTTGAGCAAATGTGGTGTAAATACCTTTATGCATCCTATTCGCAGTGCCTTTCATTTTCCAGCCGACAATAATTAAGAATTTCTCAATTCGACATTTGTTATTTTTGTTACGCCATTACTCCGCCAATTATGAATTGATTTTGATGTTTTATTTTTTGTTTGGTAGATCATTCAGAGGTGATCCCGTATAAATTTTATCGAAATCGGTTCAATAGTTTGGTATTTCAAACAAAATAACTTGGATAAAGATACCTATCACCCAGGAAATCGAAATTGAAGTTTTTTTTTCTAAATGTACTAGTAAGCTTCCCATTTCATTCAAGCTAAACGGGACTTCATGGTTATCAGGAAGAAGCTTTTCATTTTAACGTATCCAGTCCAATAATATTCCGTATGCCTGCCTGTAAACCTGTAACGCAGTTATTAACGAGCCTTAAATCACATGTAACATCATAAATTAGTCGCAACAGTGTCTCGTATCATATTAATGTTAGTGGTTAAGAAATAAACAATAACCTACTCGCGCTTGGCTGGTCACCAATGTGTAGATGATCTATTTTAATTACCATAGTTTATAAAGTACTTAACATACTTCGATGGGCGTGGTGAGTGTTTCCCTTTAGATAGGTATCAGGTACAATATGTGTCTTCAAGTCGCGAGTGAAATGGTTATATTTGGGCAAGCATACTACATCCTATAAGTACCGCATCTTCGCTTAATATTAGCCTAATAATATTAGGCGACAATGCAGTCAAACGTAAGCTTATTTAAAAAAAACTGCAACCCCAATCAACGGCCTTCCCCGCCAAGCGGTACTCCAGTTTTTGTAACACAAAATTATTCCTTTTATATTTATGTTCATTACCGAACAAAACGTGATAGGTGTATAATGTTTAGGTTTAGTTTCTTTAATAAGTAAGTAAGTAAGTTCGTATAGGCTGAGTGGCCAGCCCTAGTGTCTGAGTTAATGTGCCGCCCGAAGGCCTCTAGAAGTTTCTTTAATATGTTGTGTTTAATTGTCTGAATGTCTTTTGTTTTTGCGTGTGTTATGTTTTTGACACAAATAAAGTCTTTTCTATTTCTATTTAAACTGAGAGGGAAAATAAATACGTGAAAATAAGACTAATAAAAATTAATGCTATTTCGTTTACAGCTAATACTTTATAAATGCTGAATCCGGCAGTCCCAAATACCAACACAGAATCGATAAGTATAGATCTTATTGATACGGTAGTGAACTCGCACATTTAAAACCAGAATCAAATCTAAAATCGTTACTCACTACGTCAAGTAGCTAACCTCGGTAATAACAATGAAAAGAAGTAAGCAATTCTCCACCAATCACCAGTTTAAAACCTGAAACAATGACGCGTAAATACCAAAGAGCAGTATCGGAAAAAAAAAACACACCAAGATTTTAAAATTAGCATCCGCCAATGTCAAGGACTCAAGAGTAAAGACTGGTGGAATAACACGAGTAGATGTAAATTGTTACGCTTAAACTAGCATTACTTACTGTTTTGTTTGTATTTCAATTGGCTGTATAACATTTGTACGTAGTTTTAAGTCGTCACAAACCATTCAGGGATTTTACAAATTAGTCTCTCTGATATTACAGCGCCTATAATCAAATTCTGTTTGTCCTCTCTCATCGTCAATACGCCTATGAATAGCGTTAGGTAAAAATGTTATAAAACATAACGCTTTGTTGACACAACAAACATGTTGAGAGATATAAAATTAATATTATTGATAATTGAGTCAACTTCTGCACGTCGTAGTCGTACTAAAGAACTTTAGCTCCATGACTTTGATCTTTCGATGTTTATTTACTCACTTTTTTTAAATGTTTTTAATTGTAATAGTACGGCGTAATCAGACAAATGAGAAAATCTTTTAATGAATAGAGATTACGATGGTCATGATCAATGCCACGGAACAGAACATTGGGTATCAAAGTCCAGCGCTTGACTGCATTGTGAAATCTAATGATTAATTTACAGCACTGACAGCCACCTAATAGATCAAAATCAAAGGTAACGTCAGACGCTCTGAATGCACATTTAATGCAAGCGAACTGCGCGATCTATGTTTATGTAAGGCAAACAAACAGCAGCACGTGACATCATCGACGTAGAACGCGGTGTGTACGTGAAATTATGGTTTTTAATAGCCCCTGGAAAGAACGCACGCCTGTACTGAATGTAGATCACGCTTATAAATACAACGATGACATAAAAGGATGATATGTCCGAACCAAGAACGTTGCGGCTGAGGTTGGGACAATGATACACGGAGGGGTTATAAATGATATTAATAGCCAAGAGATCGGAATGAGATATGACTGTATCGCAATTGATGACGTATCCATCTTGCTTAACCCCATGCAATTTAACGAGCTCTTGAAAGCGGTAGACCAGGCTATCTTTAAGATTGCGCAAGTAGGTATCGGTGTTAAGTAGCCGAGTACTGGTCACTATTAATATATTAATATTAACCTGATTGTGTCAATTATCAAGGCAATATGTATGATGTACGACTATTCGTGTTTTTTGATACGATATGAAAAGGAATACTTGGCAGCGTGTTGTGAGTTTTAATTGCTATTTTTCATCCAATTCCAGGGAAACAATATATGCTACTGCTACAGTCGTGTCATATTTTCTTATAATATCGGTCTAGCCTTTTCGTAGTGTATACGTTTGCATTGATAATACAAAAGTATACACTACTAAACGATCGATCTACGCCTGCCTACATTACACTTTTTAACAAGTAGTAGTTTATCTTTCTTTATAAGTACTTCAATTCAAAGTAAAATTAATGCCTTCGCGTCTGCAACTACTCTGTAAGGGTTTTATTTAGAAACACTGCTTGAATTAACAAAACGTCATTTAACTTCTACGCAGTACGGAAATGAAGTGCTTAATACTAACGTAATTTAATTTTATACGATGTTTTTCAATAAGACCTGATTGGCTAGCTCATGCATTTTCACATTAGAAAAAAATTGGTGTAATATCACTGAGAGTACATTTCTAAAATTTTATGCTGCATCTATCATAACAAAACAAGAAATGATCTTGTATTAAAATACATTTTCGTTTTGAAATCTTTGAAATTGATGAAGGAATCGTTTTTGTAAATTCACACTACATATCTACATAAACGTGCAAACGATCCAGTGAGACTGTCAAGGATATAATTTCCTAAAAGCATTTGAAATTCACAAATTCGCTATGCTACTCGCATAACTCTTGTTAATTGATATCCTAATTGAATAAACCAACTGAAGTTACATGTTTGATGCTAGTTATGTCTATGAATGTAACCTTGAAGCAATGAACATGATACGAGCCAAGGTTGGTTGCTTTAAGGTCAGTGCAGAACTTAAAGGACGAATTAATGCGTCACGGGGGTTGTATTTGACTTAAAAATTTCATTGTTTTCCTTTAATGTATTTTTTAAACCTTAAGTAAATAGTTTTAGTATCTTTAAACATTATGTTTTGTACATTTTCTATCATCATCATCATCATCATTATCAGCCGGAAGACGTCCACTGTTGGACGAAAACCGCCCCCTTATTAGTAAGGGGTTGCCATAATCCCCACGCTTGGCAGGCGGCCTGCTGCCCGTCCTCCGTGAGTCTGGATGCAGTTTTAGGACATACCCACCCAGGTTCGGTTACTATAATAGCTTCTATCTTTTATTAGCTTCACTCTTAACTAAAAATCTAAACATATCTTGGAAATCGATTTTAACCTTATCGTATCGGTTTGAATTTTCGCAAGTAAATACATTATAACTTACACAACATTCTTATATTTGTATTATTATTATTTACGGGATATGATAATTTGCCTGTTTGTGTGTGTAGTTTCCGAATCGAAACGTTTCCAATCGGGTTTAACACGAAGGCTGATGATGGATCAGAGGAAGATAGTGAAATGTAGAGGCCCAGTATCCACACCTCCTGTATGACTGCTAGCAAACCCGGTTTGAGCTTAGTTGATTTGTTTTAACGAGACCAATACATTGATAATCGTGTGTTTTTTGATTATTACTTATTTATAACTTATATTAACTACTAAATGTGGTCCACATTGCATTATTCGAACTCAAAATATTTATAATCTTTGTGGTATCATAAAAAACAAAACCGCAATACAATTCGGTGTTTTCGACCAACATTGCATTGTTTAATTTACGTGCAATTTAGTAGATCTGAATGAATAGCGCTCGACATCACGGCATGTTCTTTACTATAAACATTACTCGGTTTCGCATTATTGTTTGGCGGGTATCGGGTTACATTATTATATGCACGTTACCATACCGCTCGCCGTCGGTTTTGTATACGAGGGGAATGCGAACAAAGAAACGGCTATGTGCGAGTCGGACCCGCGCACCGAGGGTTCCGTACCACGTACTATAAACAAAATATGTCAAATAGATAGAAACTCTTTGCTGTGCTCACCAGATATACTTTCTATAAGTACCTAAAAATCTTTGCATAAAGCTTCGTCATTGCCATCATCCACAACCTTTCTTATCCTACACGATTTTGTTCATATGATATGATAGAAAATCACTTTCGCAAGTTCATTTTAGCGTACGTTTTCTTTGTTATAGATTCCATCGTGTGAGCCCGACTCGCTCTTAGTCGGTTTTTGTTATATGTTGATATACTAGAGAGTTTGACCGCATACTATATTACATGTTTACTGAATTTCCGCTTCAATAAAGACACTAAATAAAGCTGCTTTTTAAGGCGGACATGGACCTGGGGATGTAATACAATAAAATTATTAAGCATAAAAATAAGGTTGAAAGAAACCTCCGCAAAGTAACACTTGAATCAATTTATATACTATTAAATAGATATAGAGTTTGCACTAAAATCACACTAAGTTTGCTTATTTTATGTACGACTGTATTTACGATACAGCAAAAACAAAAATACGTGATTCAAAAGATATTACGTCCATTAAAGAACGGACGGACAGACAAACGATGTATTCTGTAACATGACTTTTAGTAATCGTGCTCCATTGGAATTGGATACTCTATGAGTACGGAACCCTATAAACGTTAGAAAAGTATTCTCTTCTGTGTATGTATGAGAATGAGACGTCCGTTTGCTGGCACACGTTCTTCCGTCTAGAATGCACAGTTGGTTGTGTTTCTGCTTATTTCGCACAATCTCCGCCTGAGCGCAGCCTCCCGATGTTCCAGACTTGAAGAGCACCTCAATTACTTTAAAAGGATTTGTTTCAGCTAAGTTTTAACTAAATGCACCATGAACGGAATGAGATCTGATGCTCTTTTTAGTTAAACGTAATAAATTGTCTTATCTGTCAGTGGTTTTCGTTTCGTTGAATTAACCCTGAAAAATTTTGGAATAAACTTTTATGACACTGTTTACTTATACATTTTGTAGGGTTCCGTAATATAATAAATAGGCATTATAAGACTATTGCGTATGTCCGTCCAGTCAGTCAGTCATCAGCCAAAAGACGTCTACTACTGGACGGAGCCCTCTCCCTTAATAGGGAAGGGATCCTTGGGGATCGCAGAGTGTTACCATCGTTAACTATGCTAACTATTTTGACTTTGCGTATGTCCGTCTTTGGCTAAATATGATGATTTAAACCTTCTTGTACGTCACGCATCCCGGTTAATCTCTGTGCCAGTGTTATCCAAGGTTAGAATAATAATAATTTGAACACTGTGCTCAATAAAATACTTTTTATTTTTAAAAGCCTACAAAGTGTTTCTTATGTTTGAAACTCGTAACTTTCTATTTTTGGATTCTATTCACTTGCACTGCCAGTTACTAATACTAAGGACTAATTGTTACGTTTACCCGAATGGTATTAGTACTGAGCATTAGTACGAAGTAAGTATGTTCGTAAAAGCTGAGTGACCAGCTCTAGTGTCAAGAGTTAGACCTACTAAGTCACTGAACAATACAAATTACTACTGAACCTGAAATGTCGGTGAACATTTCATCAAAATGTTTACGTTGGATGCCAGTGTCTTTCAGCTATCCGCCAAATCCTGTCCGCCCGGCTGTCGTCAGGTATTTCAATTATCCAACGTTCTCCCGATGCCAGCCCACTTTCATAGTTGCCCCCAAAGAATCGATTGCGGGGCATTCCTCGTTCGAATCTCACCCTTGTCACCCTAAGCTTGCACCGCTTTACTTGCATACGTACAGATAGAACGTCCACTTTGGAGAAATTCTCTTCTTTGTTACTTAATCTCTCGTTTACTTCAGTCTAACTGCCATTTTAGACTCGATTTCGACTAGACTATTTCAAATTACGTACGTGCTGTTAAGATTCAACTTTTCTTAGATGACTTACTGGTAAGATTTTCAAACTAACCTATATTTGTGTCACGTGGACCCCGATGTACTGTTAACATAAACATACATTTTTCTCGAAATAATTTCACGAAAATCCAGGTCGACGAAAAATGCGTGTCTACTTTTTAGAATGCTGTCAGAGGTAACGTAATATTAGTAATTCAACAAATTTTCACACCAAAACATGACAGTGATAAAGCAACAAGTTCCCTTTTTACCACATTTGTGGCGACGTTTTGTCGACGTTTCGCCGCGTTCTGGCGAGGTGGCGGGGGTCCGGAGACGAGTGCTGGGGAGATAGAGGAGGGAGGCGGGTAGGACGACATGTCGCGCACTCTCACCGCTATAATTATTTCATACTCTGCATTTTGCGTGCGGCTCCAAATGACGAGAAATCGACACCGGAGTGTTTTCCCGTCTGGCTGGATTGACGGTCGGATAAAGATTTGTTTGTGTCCTCTGGATCCTGTGATGCAATGTTTATTCTTTGTTTTTTACAAAGAGCACATTCATCATCATCATCATCATCGCCAGCCATAAGACGTCCACTGCTGGACGAAGGCCCCTTAATAGGGAGGGGTTGCCATAATCCCCACGCTTGGCAGGCGGCTTGGGGATCGCAGTGTTACCACCGTTAACAAAGAGGACGCTGCTGCCCCTCCTCTGGTGGTTCTGGATGTAGTTTTAGGACAAACCCAGGCCCAAGAGCTCATTACTCTTACCAAATTCAACACACTAATATTATAAATGCGAAGATTTGTGTGTAACTGTGCTCGTCCCCAATCAACTAGGACACTTTGGATTAACACATAAAAAGCAAGTTCGCAAAGGCTAAGTGGCCAGGCCTAATGCCAGATTAATAAGCGGCCCGAAGGCCTTTTTCCATTGCTTGAAGGTTGATGATAAATAACCGGGACGGGCAATTAAAGAAGTCATACTACCCACTGTAGCGCTCTGATAAAAAATCTATGGACGATCACCCGTACTTTGTTGTGGTAGGACTCTACTGCAGAGTCCGCCTGGGGAAGTACCACACCTTTGCCAGTTATTCAACCGCTAAGCGGTAGCAAGCATTACTGTGTTCCGGCTTGAAGGGCAATGTTATGCGGCGCAGGATTGTGTTCCCAAGTTCACAATTCTGGCACTGCTACTGTTAGTGACAGGCGTGACGCTTACCACCAGGCGAACGTCTTGCTCGTCTCGTCATTTGATTGTATACAAAATAAATAAATAAAAACCCGTTCGAAAACTGACCGGATCGTTCGTGATCTTCTACATAGTTTAGTTGAGCAAATTAACACAAAGGTTACTCTTTACCAAATAATTGAGGTTTCGGTGGGTTAAGTGGATAAAACCGAGGGGATGCTATAGTTTAATATGTTGCATAAGCATAACTCATCGGAAATAATATAAATGTGTGTTTACGCTGAATTTATAAAATGCCAATCACAAGATTGCGATAAAAGGCTAAAGGTTATAAGGTTATCTCGTCATGCAATTAACTATGTTGGTATATAACGCTTTAGCCGCACTTTTTAAATTATTTATGACTACCGTTAAATTAATAACAAAGTCAAACCACGATCCAATAGCGAATATGCATGTGTTTTCAATTAATAAAAATAATAGGGTAAATGGAGAGTTTAACTTAATCTGATGCTTACGTCGAAAAACTAATTGAAATCGGCTGAAATAGAAGTGAGTTATGAAATATAAGTGTTCAAAGTATTTGGAAGGGAGTCATCTGTACCTTTCTAGCAAAACACGTGCTAGTATAGAATTTGTTTGGAATCGTGTTCTTTGACCTAGTAAAATGTTTATAACTTCGTTATTTGTGCACATATTAAAATTTTACTTTCGATTATTTTGAAGTTCACTTAAAAAAACACTTCGAAAATAACACTTGCATATTATTTTTTGCAAAAAATCTTCTGCTAATTGTGGGTTAAAAGTTGTTAAGCCAGTAGTGACTTTAAACTTCGTGGATTCATTTAACTAATAAAATAACAACACATAAAAACTTGTTATATAAATAAATACATATACGTAGGGCGTTCATTATAAAGTGAGAATGAGGTAGAAACTTCCGAAAAACACCGAAAAAGAACCGAAAAAAGTAAATACTGGCTGGTAAAGCTGGAATATTGATAAGATTTAAAAAAAGGAAATAATTTGAATACCTTTTGTTTAAAAAAAAATGGAAGTCTTTTGTTTGCAGTCTGTCGTAGTGTGTTCTTCGAAAATGGAAAAAATTGAATTGCGTGCGGTTATTAAGTATCTGTGCATGAAAAATTTCACTACAAGAACGAACTAATCAAGACTTGCAGGATACTTTAAGAGCAAATGCACCACCTTATTCTTCTCAGTTCCTCGTTGGTGTGCCGAATTTAAACGTGGAAAAACATCCACCAAAGATGACACGCGCCCGGGCCGCCCCATAACAGTAGTGACCGAAGAAATGGTAAAAAAAGTCGAGAGCATTGTTTTAGCAGATCGTCGTGTACGTTTTATAGCCGATGAAATAAAGATTTCGACTGGTAGTGTGCATAGCATTTTACACGAACGCTTGGGGATGAAAAAAGTATCCGCGCGCTGGGTCCCCAGAATGCTTACCGATGCATAAAAACAAACCAGGCAGAACATTTCTCGAGCTTCATTGGAAATGTTACAACAAGATCCTGTTCGTTTATTGTCTCGATTCATAACAATAAATGAAACATGGCTTTACCATTACGATCCTGAAACAAAACTACAATCTATGACTTGGAAAAGACCATCATCTCCAACTCCTAGGAAATTTAAGGCGAGTCGTTCCGCCGGATAGATCATGGGCTCTCTTTTCTGGGATAGTAAAAGGGTGGTCATGATAGAATATCTCGACCATGGAGCTACTGTAACTGTAACGGGCTCTTTGTATGCAGAACAATTATAAAAATTGCGTAACGAAATACGCGAGTAACGGCGAAGCAAACTAGCAAAAAAAATTTTCTTCCATCAAGATAATGCCCCATCTCACAAGTCCGCCGTTGCTATGGCTACAATTCGTGATGCTGGCTTCGAAATACTTGAGCATCCTCCATATTCACCCGACCTTGCCCCTAGTGATTTCTATCTATTTCCGAGGTTGAAGGAGTCTCTGAGAGGATAGAGGTTCGAAAATGATGAAGCAGTAGTCGCTGCAGTACAGGAATTTTTAGGTGCTCAGGATAAAGGGTTTTTTAAGATAGGAATTTTAAGCTTAGAAAAAAAGATATTTCAAGTCTATTACGCTAAAAGGCGACTAACTCGAAAAATATAATTACATTTAATAAAAGTTACCGGCAACATACTCATTCTCACTTTTTATTGAACGGCCCTCGTATATACTGCGTAAACAAACCACAAACGGTTTCTTAGTCTAACACATGTACGCTATCTATCAGGCCTATAAATCTTCGTTTGAGACAGTTGTACTTTTCTTTATTTACCTACTAGGTAGCAATATAATTTATCTAGTCACGTAACGTCTATAAATAACACAAAATCTTAATGGTTCCCGAGACGGTTGGATTTGGGTGGCTTGTCACAATCCAAGTCCTGCAACCATAGCAATACCAAAAAGATGTTATGCGTTAAATGGATAACAGAAACTACGTGAAGACCAGATCTCACATATATAAGATTTAATTGCATCCTAAATCAAAACGAGTAACAGATAGCTAACGTTCGACATATCGCGTTGATTAAAAACTCAGTGGAATTATCACGTTTGACCAATATCAACAGATATCAGCACAGAGCACAGATAAATGTTATCGTTGACATTCGTACAATTCGTGTTATCTAAACTTGAAACGCGGATTCAGTGCTCATCTTCGATAAAACTATCGTAAGAATATCAAAAAAGCATTAAGTTATTTTATTTGTGAATTTACCGAATTTAAAGTTGTCCTACTACTGTGCCTATACCATATCGTTTAAGATATTGACATGGTATGTACCATACCATATCATATCATATTAGCATACCATATTATACCAGCACCTCCAGGTCCACCAGCCATGCTCTACCATTTAGAGCTATAATTCCATATTGACCACGCTTGGCTATCTACTTGTTTGTAGCCGACGATAAGGTTGCAAATAAAAACATTAAGGCTTATAAAATACTTACTTATTCACTCTGAAAATGATATTTTATTTTTCAAAACTGATTTTCTATTTAATGAGATTTCGCAGAGAAGAAGGAAATTGGAATAGAATTGTAGGATGTTAATAAGAACATTATTATTTCATCCGCATTGTTCTATATTCGCACAGAAACTCCTCTGGATTAGCTGCGGTGACTTGCGAACTGCCGTAATTACCTATTTGCAGGGGCAAAGATTAATATAATAGATTAGATTAGATGCGGTAACTTTGTATGAATATTTTGAATTACGCTAGGATTTAAGATTTTTGATTAGTTTTTGCTTAGACAAATCAATATGATTATCACGGCTAGTATTGTTTGCATTCATTCCATATTCTTTTTCAATGTTATGTTTTTCTGAAGAATTTAGTTCTATGAGTCGAATAGTTCGAAATTTCGAAGCTGGCTTGCACGTACTTTCTCAAATCAATATTACTTTTCCAAATAGACATAGAACCCTATACAAACTCCTGCAAGAAGCAAACAAGGTTTGTTTTCCAATGAACTGCTAGTTCCTGTGTATCGTTTACAGAAGCAAACATTGCGTGTACGTTTACAACCGACGTAATTACATTAAGAAGCCTCCCGGCCGGGTGTCCGGTCCGGTGTTCTTTACTGCGAAGTTGGTAATTCCCCGCGCGGTGGGCCGTTTATGTGCATATTTAACCGGGATTCCGGGTCCCGACCGGACCATAGTTCGCTAGAGATGTCTCTGCAAACAAAATATTGGAATTATCGAATCGTCATCGATAAATTGTTTCATAGGAGATCGGGAGCACAGAAAATCAAGTTGGCTCGTTTTAAACTGTCACGGTTTTTTTTTCATTTCAGTTATATTATTATTTACGGGATATTTACCATGATTTGGTATCCCGTAAATAATCATAGAACTGAAATTGACTTGTGACTATTAAGAACTGTTTTGCGTATTATGTTGATGCTGTTCTACGAGTATTATGTAATTTATTTCATTAACGCCAGAAGTTTTGTCTTCAGAATCACTTGGACAAGATTAGCGATAAACAGGGAAAATTGGCGAAAAAGGCTTATGCACTGTAGTGTATGCAAAAAGTTGCCCTTGGCTAAAAGTGAAAGTAAAAGTGAATAAGGTGCCCATGGCTACGATGATTATATAATTAGTTTTATCATCGGCAATACGTCATATTTATATACATTTTGTATAAACTCTACACGTTAGTTATCATTCGAGAGGATTAGTTTTCGAAAGTTCCTATCTATCGATATTTTTGTTCCATTCCTATTCTCCATATCAAACTGAATTGTAGCAAAGCAAACCTTACCAGAAATAATTTGTGCAGTCCTCGTGGCCGTTGTTTTCGATATCGATTTGTTTAACATCACGTTTTCCTATTTCAGGAGCAGACGTTTCCTTGAGTGCCTTCATTAGTTAGGTTTACATTAGTAGACCATGGTCAATTATAAAAATCTTCAATATTATCCATGTAGGCTTGTATCTCTTCTCTTTTGTATAATCTCAGTCCAATTACAAAATAAGTATACAGATTTTCAGTTGAATGGGTATGAATTCTGCAGATGCTTGTAGTTTAGAGGCTCAACCAATGGATAGAGTCAGTCAGCTGAGTGTTCTGCATTAATGTACATGAAGCTTTAACAGGGACCGATGCAGTAAGTGTTTCAGGATCGGGTTTCATATGATTTGCTCTTTCATTTATACCTTATTCAAATCATTGTTTAATTATAAATTGTGCTGATTTATTTGCTAGAGTATCTTTCGATTTTTTTCTTTCAATATTTATTAGGGCAGAACGCTCAATCCTTGCTAAGCATAGATTCGTGGAATATGAATTTATTCAAGGACTAACTGTGCCCGCGTGATGATGATAATGATAAAAAGTAGCCTAGGCATATGTTTTATTATGAAAACCGTCATTTTTGATTTATTTATACGGGAATACTCACATTTAATTAAACGTGCGAAGCAGGACGCAGCCGCACGTGCGTCGGGCTCTGTTTTCACTCTTTGAAAATGTTACCGGATGTGATCGAAACTTTAGTCGGAGTATCCGATTTAATAACGTGAGTATTCCCGTATAAATAAAACAAAAATGTAGCTTATATGTTTTATTATGAAAACTGACGTGGTTTTGACACATTTTTGTTTTACTTATACGGGAATACTCACGTTTAATTAAATCGGATACTCCGACTATAGTTGCGATCACATCCGGTGACCTTTTACAAAGAGTGAAAACAGAGCCCGACGCGCGTGCAGCTGCGTCCTGCTTAGCACCCAGCTGCACGCTGCACGCGCGTCGGGTTCTGTTTTCACTCTTTGAAAAAGGTCACCGGATGTGATCGAAACTATAGTCGGAGTATCCAATTTAATTAAACGTGAGTATTCCCGTATAAATAAAACAAAAAAGCTTATATATTGTTCCGGGAAATGAGCTATCTCCATCCGAGTTTCATTCAAATTCGTTCAGTCGTATTGGCGTGACACCGCCAACAAACATCTGCATTTATGATATTAGTGTGTTTTCAAATGTAAGTACTTAATTAAAAGACATCTATCGTTTTTAAATGAGATGATCGACTTAAAGCAAGAAAATAAAACACTGACTGACGCCTTGAAAACAAGGAGATTGTACTTATCGGGAAACATGTACTCAGCGAATCCCACAGCGAATGCCACTGCTAAGCAGTTCTGAATCTAAAATGGAATTAAGTTTCGGGTTTTCCCTTAGTATTATACCTAAATTTACTCTTGATTAGAATAGATTGTTAACAGACTGTTAGAAGTTAGCTCAACTAGCGGCAAACACTTGTTAGACACACCACGTAGGAAGCGCCAGGGCGATCCTTCGGTACGTTCCCCCAGCGGTCCTAAAGTTTCCCCCTGCGCCTCCCTCGGGATCATCTGCCTATTTCCGCTCAGCTCCGCTCGCGGCCCACCGCGCTCCACTTGTCATACGGAATTTGGGTCACTACGAATTAGTTATCTGTGTGCAATTTGCTTAATAGCCAATATTTACTGGTATTTTCAGTCAACTAATCGGTAACTATAATTGCTCCTGGTAAAGTATCGCTGAAGTGGATGCATTCTCTGTAAAGGCATGTGCTAATTATAGTATTGATGTTTATTTTTGTACCATACTCGCTACTGATATTATGCCTCGAACGCGAGCTAATTGCAATCTTTGATGTCGGTTAGGGCAAATTTCGTTGCTCAACCGTAGGCGACGACGAGTTATATTTAACCCATTTGACACGAGCCACACTAGCACGCTTATCGCTGAACTCAATAAGCGGAAAGAAAGCATTTTCCGCTCGCAAAGCTTCGGGCTCTTTCATCCACCGCAAAAACCTCTACCGGCTAAAGCATCCATCAAATCAAGCTCGCTTCTTAATAGGACCAAAATATATAGAACCACACAACGTCTTGCTAAATGGAAATACTCGAGGAGAGTCCCTTGCCGAACGAGACTCTATGACACCGAGAAATAAGGCCAATTTTACGCAAACTTCCTTAGCCACGAATCGTGTCCTCTGCATTAACGTGAGCAATGCGTTAACCACTCCAATACAATCACGATACGGTGCACATTCGGAAGGTCGTCAAAATATCAACATTATTCGATTTGGCTCAGACCGTATATGCCAAACCGTTTTCTTTCTTCGAGTCTCGTAATAAGGAATAAATTGACTTGGCTAAGGAAACAGCGTGGGACAATAAAAATTACAGGCGGTGTTTCGCGCCGCACCAGGCGCCCGCTCGGTTCGATGAGTGATATCCAGCGCTGATACTTCTTTGTTGGTACGATTTTTAAAGGCTGCCACGCCTTTTACTACATTTTAGAACAAACAACTTATATTATAAATAATATATATTCAAAACCAGTATTACCCTTATTTTCTTGAAAGTAAACATTTGGCTCGAAGTAGGCGAAAGTTGAAAAAAAACGACCACAACTGCAATCTCACAGATAAAATATTCATCAGTTAAATTAGAAGAATTGAACGTAATTGATACGATCATTAGCATAAGAATGGCGCGTTCATCCCGCAAGATGATTTGACATTTAACGTAACAATAATATTCAATTCGTCAGTGGGGAACAAGGAAACGGAGCTGACGGTGCAACATTCGAAGTTCGGAGCACCGACTGGGGTTATTCGGAACGTTTACAACATAATAGAGAGCATTAGTCCGATCCACTTTTGACATCATTATCTGTATGTGCGACTCACGATAACCTGCGAGCGCGGCGTTCGTCGCTCCCGCCCCGCCTCGAGTCGAGCGCCAGTCGCGCGCGTCCTCGCATACCGTCAAGTCGCGTTCGCTCACGGCGCATGCTCCTCTATACCAAATAAGGGGTACTCAGGGAACTCGCTTTTGGCGGGTTTTCGCGCGAACCGAGCGGCGAACGTGATGCGCCTCGCATTCGGACACGGAATGCGTGCGTGTTGTCGCCGGCGATTGTATGTGTTGCATCGCCGCAGTGAAATCTGTGACGAGGACCGTCAGTGATCACTTGGATTGCAGTGTTGGATCGTAGAATAGTCGCGGACGCCACCGCTGTCCGCTCCTCGGGTTTTTGTAAGAAATAATCGCTTCGACGGATGTAATGTCCATGATGTTGACTCATGCATGACGCATTTGATTGCTGGAACTGGGATCTTGTGATTTACGATTCACTTATTTTAGGCTGACATGCATTTGAATTCCAATGGTAGTCTAATAATGAGACATTTAGTATTGATAATCCCTGTTTTGAACTCATTCTGCTATTTATTTATTTAAATTTCGTGAAACAAGGCTAAACCTGTACATGCATAATTATATATTTACGTAGTTACATAGTATTCATTGACGATAACTTCTGTTATGAACGGAATGTCATGAATGTGTATAAATAACACTTATTTCTTTAATTTCGCCTCTTTATATGTCATTAGTATCAAAATTATGCAAGCATGTTAGGCCATATAGTGCGTATTACATAATTAGGTAACGATTAAGGTGAAAATATCAGCATATACTACCTATTTACTTATCTATCCAATATAACATTTCATGTAAAATATGTGGTTGCATTAACAAAAATATTTTATTTAGTTCATATTAGTTGGGCGTCTATTTACAAATAAAAAAAAACAATGATATGTAAACATTTTCATATTTTAGTTTTCCTATTTAATATTGTCGTACTCTATCCGTTCTTATGTAAACATCGATAAAACTTGTTATTAAAGTTGCAGTGTTTACAGTAATATACGCAATTTGAATAAAACTTTATATCTATAATGTTTAGTTCTTAATGGCCCCGCAGCATGGCGCTGTGTTGGTCGTCCTTGCAGACTCATAACAGTTATTTCATTCCATGTAATTGCATACCTATTCCGTTTCACAAAACAATTTATTGTATGAATGGGTATTAACATTTTATATTAACACGGTCACATAAAATTCATTACCTGCCTTATCACTTTGTTATCCCACTGCTGGATGCAATTCTTGCTATGCCATTTGAATCGGGTCTAGTTAAACTCAAGGTTCTTAGTAAGAATGCTGTTATAGTTTATTTTAGCATCTGTATAATTCTAGGGAGCACAGGGTTCATGATGATCGTTGACATTGAAGAGTTCATCTATATCTACTTAGCGAAACTAAATAACGTGTAACGAGTAACGACTGACAGATTAACGTTCTAGTCGTACGTTATAGTAGGTAAGGTAGTCTAAACTGGTCGGTCTAAAATTATGCAAAGCACAGGAGTTTTGTCATAAAACGTAGATATTCAAAAGGAAAGGATTTTTGAAAATTCACCAAAAAGGGATAAATGGTTGATGACAAGCCGATAAACAAAGTCCAATGAGGTTGTAGAGGCTATCTGCGGCCGATATAGTCATAAAAAGACCGAAATCCAAGAATCGGCTTTAGTCCCACAATCTTGATACTGAAGACCACAGGCATAAGCTAGTTAATGGATAAATAACTGTATTTGCCAATGTCATGTGTCAGTTTAATCAAAACGAATAAACACTTCATAATGTTCATTTTAAAAGTACCGAGATAAGCTGTAATCACGGCTCTCGCTATTTTGCTATCTGCAACATTACCAAGGCCAAGTCTGATAACTTCTTTCAACAAGTTTTGAATTGCCGTAATAGAGTTTTAAATTCCAACCATTTGTTTGGACAGTTCATTTTATAGATTAAATGAATTCATTTTATGGAACAAACTTTTTGAAATATCGCATATAAATCTAAGATACAATAATAAAATAAGAATAATAATATAAGATAGCGCAACGGTGTTCTTAATGTTAATAGCTCCATCTAAACTACCCCAGCGGTCAGTTCTCGGGACATTATCTTTATTTAAAGCCCTTCCCACGGACACCGGACGAGGGTCTCTACATCTCAAGGGTTATCTTCAATAGTCTTGTAAAAGCTGAATTACTATCCGGCAATATGCCCCTTCTACGATCTTATTTTACTTCTGGCCTCTTTTTTATTACTTACTACCGCTGACAAAATGTGTGCGTTCTAATTCAATCCGAAGGGAAACAAAGAAATATTCATACTCTTTGAACAAAGAAGATACAGCTTGCTGTTTTAGCAAAACTCTGTGACGAAGTGGTCACAGTCACAGTATGGCCTCGACTTTAAAACTAGGTTAATGTATCCGAGATGTAGGACAGTCAGTATTGGGCTCGTATAGAAAATTAACTCGTTTTAAAACTACGTAACGTTTTTGTATTAACCTTGACTGATATTCATGATTGAATGCTGTTTAAGTATCGAGTGAAGTGAGTTCTTTTTGTGGTGTTCCATTTGAAATTTTATTGGCAGCTTCTACCAGACAGTACTTTTCTAATAGAACTATTCTGTTCGTAGATATAAACTTTTTATACGCCCCTGAGGTAAATTTCGTGCCTAACTTAGAGTTCGTTGAACAAATTTTATGATAATCGCCCATCAGACACGGTGCCATATCGCCACCAATCAAATTTAGCCCCGTTATTTTATTCCGTACGGTGATTTCAATTCAACATATTGTTACGGACGAAAAGTAACACTGGCTAGCTATAAGTAATTTATTTCATTTAGTGTTCTCTCCTTTTACGTAATCTGGATGGGTCAAAGAGCGCGGGTGGCAAACAAACCTGTAACGCAGATCAATCACACGGGAAAACACCCGCGTAATGGCTCCTTATGACCCTGCGCGAAAAAACCGTCCACATCCTATTTAGTCGGTGTCCGCGCTAAATAACGCAAAAAGTATCCGCTAGACTGCCTCGCAATTAATCATCGACCCGACGCCGGCCGAAACTCGCACGTAATCAATGTTTCTTTTAATTTAAGATTACGCCTTCCATAGACGAGAACGTGGCAAAAATATTATCTCTGTTTCTGTGAACTGATTACGTTGATTTCTTCGAATTCGGAAGCTGTTCTTCTGATTTTGGATTTCGGTACCTAACAGATAAATGTACAATGTTATAGTTCCTTTAAACAATAATTTTCATTCAATACGGAGTAAATTCTCATCTATATGAACAAAATGAAACATTTACGACTTGCTCCGTCCCGTTGGGACATACGAAACGAATGACGTTGTTCCGGTGTCCTATGGTTACGTTGGGATCACGGATATTTTCCTTGTTATTTTGTGTGAGTTCTCGTTGTTTGTGTTTCCATTAAACTTTCCTTTCCATCTTCCTGTTAACTCCATTACCGGTCACAATAATCGTGTTCCTAGAACAATATTGAAAATTTGGAGATGATTACCTCATGCTTTTCTAAAAACTTCACGACTATTCGGAATAAAGTTACGCGCTACGCGGATGATTTAGGTGATAGGTGAACTTCAAAAGTGTACGTTTTATTCAATGAGGCAAATAAATTAGACTTAATAAACGTCTGAAGCAATCAAGTGATACATGACATGAATATTAACAATTGCACCGCGATTGGTCTACATCGATTTACATTCCTCGAACCGTGGCTAATGCTAAATTTGTTTCACAGTCGTGCATCGAACGATTGAATTGTGATAGATACCTTGAAAACTTAAAATGTTTGCACGCGGCGTGGACTGATTCGCCTTGTGTAACCCTGTGACAACCTGATCGTAGAAGATAGTGATTGTGTCTGAAAAGTTTTTAATACGATTATTGTACAGAGTGTGAACAATAAGTGCTCAAACGATATTTCTGTTATGCATATGTGTTATGAGAGACCTGGCTTGGTCACTTCACTGAACGGAGGCGTCGGGTAAGAAAGCTTTTTGTTCCTACATTTTCTCGGCATTATTCTCGCGTATGAACATAATTTACTGCATATTGTTTGTTAATGAAGACATGTACTCTAAGCAATAAAAGTAAGACGAGGCTCGTTTACAGATTTCATTCCATTTTTATGACCTAGCGGTGTATTTTAGTTTATTTAGTAGTTTAATAATTTTTGTTTTATTTATACGGGAATACTCACGTTTAATTAAATCGGATACTCCGACTATAGTTTCGATCACATCCGGTGACCTTTTTCAAAGAGTGAAAACAGAGCCCAAAAAAACGAATGCAAATGGCAGGTTGTCGTACAGTGTGGCGGTCTAAGGGGGAGGCCTTCGTTCAGCAGTGGACGTCTCCGGGCTGATGATGATGATGAAAACAGAGCCCGACTTGCGAGTGCTAAGCAGGACGCAGCTGAACGCGCGTCGGGCTCTGTTTTCACTCTTTGAAAAAGGTCATCGGATGTGATCGAAACTATAGTCGGAGTATCCAATTTAATTAAACGTGAGTATTCCCGTATAAATAAAACAAAAATGTGTCAAAACCACGTCAGTTTTCATAATAAAAAAGTTTAATAATTCATTGTTTTCATTTTTGTAATATTATTTTTTATGAACTATGCATGCATTTGACCACGATCTCACCTGATGGAAAGTGATGATGTGATCAAAGATGAAGCACGCTTGCTTAAGAGGTACCTATTCACGTTATTTTTGAACGACCCCTGATTATACTTGACCGGCAAGATAGACGCTGGTAAAGAGTTCCACACCTCTACTGTTCTCACTTAAAAGGTACTAAGGTAGGTGTAATTTGTAACTTTAAAGAATTTTCACGATAGGTTTCTCTGTACGATAATTTTGTAGGTTTCGACTTAATATAGAATAACGTTCTAACTTGTAAAAATTGGTAGCGCTATTTACCAATTGGATAACGCCAGTGCATGCTTCTGCGTTATATTCGTAACTTACAGTTGGCATTTATGTGGAGTATCATGCAACCGCGGAATCAATTATGTATGAATTCGAAATGGCTGTGTACAATCCATCTTTAATTATGTAGGCAAACACTCAATATTCTATGAGCTTAGCTGCACCTGAATGTTTGAAGATGTCATATATTTAAAGTTTTATTCCAAGTTCATGTTATGAAATCTACTAGTCACGCCTCAGTGAAAACAATGGACAACTTTCGCTTCCTTCTTGTCTTTTCCTTTAATTCGATTCTTTCGCAGTAGATATTTATAGTATTGAAATAATGCTTGTAATTCATTGGTAACTATTTAAATTGCATTATTTATTTTAAGGCCTCATTAATTAATGACTGTCGTTGCTTTTCAATTCGTTTATTAATATAAGAGATTTACACCTAATTACAATTCTTATAAACTATCACATTCATACCTTTCCTTTTGTGCTGTCTCTTTCATACCTATATTCTTCCACATATATCCATCTCTTTCACACATCTGATGCAATCGATATAGGTAGTTTCCTAAACTGCTCACAGATGTCGCTTACATTGTTATTATTCGTCTTTTATTCGGAAGATTTTGGCTCATATTTGTACCCAAGTATGTTTTAGTTTTTTCTATTTATATGAACTCCTTCCTTTTATTGTAGCGATCGTGGCGTAGCTTGACCAGCTGATCCTAAACCGATCACCGGTCACCGGTCACCGGTTTTAAGCTACAGACGGTCCGGTCAGTCTTAGGATGGGTGACCGTGAGTGGTATTTATTTCTCTGCGCTAGAGAGGGTCGGATGACACGTTAAATTGTTGGTCCCGGTTGTTTGTTCTATGTTTCAATAACAACAACCGTCTAGCCATGTCAGAGGCCTTCGGGCGGTTCATTAACTCTGACACTAGGGTTGCACTCAGCTTATACGAACTTACTTACTTACATGAACTCCTTTATTGTTACTACTTATGCTACTGCTTTTTTTATCTTATGTTAATCTCAGCTTGTACATTCCTTTTTACTATTATTTTATGTGTCCGAAAAATATTTAAAACAGCATTTTTTATTTTAAATGAAATATCCAAATCCAAATTTCATCACTATATCTTCAAAAACAAAGAACTTTCCATACAACATTCCACCCGTCTTTCCCCCCTCAGGAGTCGAATTTCGAAAAATCCTTTCGCAGTTCACCCCTACGCATCGAGACGAATGCACCCTCCAAATTTCAAGTCTGTACGACCAGTGGTTTGGGCTGTGCGTTGTCTGTCAGTCAGTCAGTCACCAGTCAATCAGTCAGGACAGAGACTTTTATATATATAGATAGGTAATTATAGTAGCTGATAAATTATAATAATATTATTCTAACCATCTTTTGAACTAAAATGGGTTTTAAATACGTTTTAGTGTTTTATGCATAAGACGGTAGGAATATACTTAACCTTACCTAACCTAACTAAATTAACAAACCTTCTCTAATATTACTTACGGTCCCGCCCCGTTGCAAGTGGATTGTCAACGAACTGTCGACTCGATTAAAGCAGCGTTGCTAATGCTTTTCTCATTAATTAAGTAGTAAGTCAACCCAGGAAAGTTAGGGGTTGACCTAGAATAAAATAAAAATAGCTTTTTGTTTTCTAAGTATTACAACGTAAGCTACCTCTCGTATAAAAAGTCTAAAATTACACAAAATGCTTCTCCGAAACAATCCAAAATTGTAAATATTGGGTTTATAGAAATAATTAAGAATGCTCACACATTTAGATTGTCAGCTTTTCGTATTCTCTATTAAAAACAAAAAAAAAACGTGCGGTAAAAAATAATGTATACGCCAATTAGTTTCCGAGATACATAATTTTCAAAATAAGCGCCCGACACTAATTTTCCCAAGCCGGGCCCTCGCCGTGTGTGACGTCACCGTACAATTCGCACATTTGTCACACGCCGGCCGTATACGGTTCACTACGAACCCTTAGCTTCGGCCGTGGCTCACTACTACTTTGTTTCAATATTCGCAAGTCATATTTGTATAATTTAATTTTTAACTGGTTGTCCGTCAGCAAACAAAGCGAATTATAGCTGAATATGTTAATTTTCAAATTTGCAAGCACCGCCATATTAAGTCTCGTAAAGAAGGATGCCTAGATTTTACCTGTCAAGCATTTATGATTTTTTTGTGTATAATGTCAAGGCATAGCTTAAAAAATGCGAATTTTTTGCTATTTACAAATATCGAATCAAAATTAATATCAGCCATGTAGAAAAAAAGAAAATGATTTTAACATAAAATAATTCTCTCTATTTTTTCCTTTAAAGAGGATATTATGGCCTCGTTCTTTGTATTTTTGCCAGCGTCAATTATTTTAATATTTCAAGTTTTATGAATTCCTATCAAATGAGCTTTGTAACTTTCAAAGACCCACACAATAAGTCACGGTACAATCCAAGTATTACTGTTCTCATCCGTTTTCATCATTTAGTCACCTCAAATATTATTTTATCTATAACTTTTTTCCTCATAATGAAAATGATTAATATTTACACAGTCGGTTTTAGAAGCACTAACAGCTATTTTCACGTACATAATATATAATTAATATACATCCCCTAGGTAAGAAATCGAATGACAGGTAAACGCATGTATGGAACGTGGGCATCCTTCTTTACTGGGCTAAGACTAGTGCAGTGCATTACTTTCCAAGTTTCTATAATATTAAACGTAGCTTAGATTAAAAGCTTACTTTACAAGTTGGAGCCGTCACATAACTGCTTAGTTTGGTTTTGCCAGTACCTTCCTGAACAGCGGAAGTTTCGAGTAGTTCCGTCCATTCCGACTTAAAAGTTATAATATTTTGGCGTGGATATAGTAGTACTGAAATTCAAAATGTATGTTGTTACATTTCATTCTGTGGCTCCGTCGCAGAATGTTCCTTTCCTAAAATGTCTACTGCACGCAAAACGTCCCTTTCGCAATATCTCCCTTTCGTACAATTTATTATTAATTAATCATTTATTTCAGACCATCATAATCCATATTACATATAATTAAAATAACAATACCATACAATTAAAATTTGAATACTTCAATTAAAAACTCAATACTTACGAAATACTAATACATGTAGTCGGGCTGCATGGGTAATTATAGGGCAGTCACACCTGCCCGCAACTACGCGCAGGCTGCTATTGGCGCTGCCCAGAACAATGTCCTTTTCGCAAAATGTCCCTTTCTCTCAATGTCGCTTTCGCAATATGTCCCTTTGTCTGTCAAGTTTAGGGCATTTTACGTGGGTATACCTAAACAGGGTGTTTCATGCAGGTTAAATCGTTTAGGGTGTCGAATTGTTGATCTACGCAACAAATTGAAGTTTTTTGAACACTGGTTTGATACTAAGACGAATGAACTGGTTCTTGCGTTTATGGTTTGATAAAGTATCTTCACACAGAATGACCAGCCGTGATCTATAATTTATGGGGGCTCTATTAATTATTTTCAACGTCTCGTATATCTTATGTGAAGTTTAAGTATGGGTAAAGTCACGGCACGGATGTTATAGGTTCATTAGTTGCGAATATTTTAGTAACTATATTTTTGTATCTGTCTATTTCGCAAAATGATATCACGCTATTAAAATTCAAATATATTCTATTTGTACTTATGTGTAATGTAAAGTGTACGTCTCAGATGCGGCAAACGCGATAATCCAATAAACTGAATTGGAAGTGGCTCGAATTAACCTCGTGCGCTTGTGCTCTGTAACTCGATATAAAACGACTTCTCACAAGACAATAGGGGCAATTATTGCAAGAAATATACACCGAAATGAATAGGCACCAAACACAGGAAAAGCTTTGTCTTGGCAAATTTTATAATGATTCAAAGACTAGATTGCCATCTTTTCGTTCTTGTCGGGGTATATAAAAACTTAATACATATAGGTATATGAAAAGTAACATAAGTATAATGTAAAAAGTAAGTTCGTAAGCAGTATGTGCTGCTCGAAAGCCTCTGATATGGTGCGATGGATGTTATAATAGTATCCTCATCGTCATCAGCCCGGAGACTTCCACTGCTGAACGAAGGCCTCCCCCTTATACTGACCGCCATACTGTACGACAACCTGCCATTTGCAACCACCGGTTGCCCGCGACTTTTGCAATGTCGTCGGTCCACCTAGTGGGAGGCCTTCCTACGCTGCGTCTTCCGGTTCGCGGTCGCCACTCAAGAACCTTTCTTCACCATCGGTTATCAGTTCTTCGAGCGATGTGGCCTGCCCATTGCCACTTCAACTTGCGGGTTAGTATTAGAATGGCTACATCGTAAAATGACTTCATCTCTCTTAGGCGGTATCTCTGGGTGTGGTATGTATTATAAGTAAGTATTTACGAATAAAATATGTATATAAGCATTCTGTCAGCTATCTGGTTTCGATAATACAAGCTTTGCTTATTACGGGGCTAGATGGCGCTGTGTGTAATAAATGTCCCCCCAAAATATTATTTATTTAATTTAATTTTATAATGTGACAAACTTTCCGCAATATTCCGCATCGTCTGTAGTATATAGTCTCAATGCTAATAAAGGTAATGTTACACTTCTGCTTACATTATACAAAGCTATATATACTGTACTTGCTACTGGTAGTAATAGTTGTTGTTATACAGTTTAGTAATATGACTTTGAATAAATCCCCAACAGATAAATGCTTCCTTATTTACAATATTTATATCAGATATAGCAGGCACTTGAATGCTACAAACTATAATAGAGTAATATTATATCAATTAGAAAAAAAACTGCGTGACGTACAGTGCCCTAATACACTTTTTGGTCTCAAGAATTACAATATATCGTGCGAAAGCGAGACTGTATATCACCGCCGCCATCTCGCTCGCGCATTATGTTTTTGAAGAAATGAAATCAATGAAAATCTTTATAATAATATAATACGCTTTAAAAAAAAACTACCGACTTCATCTTCGAATACCTGAATGACATTTTCATATTCTCTAGTAATTTTGATTTAAAAATCAAAGTACTGAACTGATTTCGATAAAATGTATATGGGACCTCCCCCGGACCCTCTGAAGTATTACCTACCAAACAAAAAAATAATCATTAAAATCAGTTCATAATTGGCAGAGTAATCGCGTAACATACACACAAAAAAAAAAACGAAACATACAGTTGAATTGAGAACCTCCTGTTTTAAAGTCGGTTGAAAAATATCATTCGTTGAAATTACTGAGAATAACATTAAGAAGCTTCGGGAAAGGACAAAATTTAGAATCAAGCTATTTTTCATTCATAAACCTGGAAAACCCTTAAATCTTACTTTATAAAAAAAAATACTAACTTGGATACGATCAGTGAACATTTAAGGTCCAGATAATAAGGTTCAGCAAAATAATATTTTTGCTGAACCTTTTAAATGTTTTTCTCAGCAATTTCACCGATTGCGATTTTTTATTTTATTTTTATTTATCTTCAATATTTGAAATGCGCGAGGGATTGCTGCGTGTGGTGATCTGGACCTTAAATGTTCACTGATCGTATCAAAGTTAGATTTATTTGTTGTAATTACATCTGCAATGTCTACAGCCTCAGAAAATATACCATAATCAACTGGCACTTCCTCTCCAAAATTCATGACCACGCAGTATGTTACAGATTACACGTTTATTATTTCCCCTTAGTTCAATTTCCGCGAAATATTTGGACTATACAGTTTCTCCTCCGTTCCAAATTAAATTGTACGTTCAAAGAAACTGGGGAACATTTCGTTTAATACATTTTTGAAGGCTACTTACAATATTCATGAAGTAGAAAAGGGAAACGAAATCAGTGAGACCAAGTTTTAGCGGAGCTCATCCTACCTCGGACTGAGTTATTTAGTGGACGGGACTCTTTACTTAACGCAAATCTTTATGAATTGCTCGCTACTAACTTTGGCTGAAAGCCACTAACTTGCTTGTACAAATTATATCATATAATACATATTCTTACTCTTAATAAACAACATTTGTGTATTTTTGATTTATTTATACGGGAATGTTGATGTGATGTGTGATTCCCGTATAAACAAAACAAAAATGTGCCAAAAGTTCACGTCAGTTTTCATAATAACACCTTTGTGTATTTGCCTCTTTTTAATGAGAAAACGTAATAATCAAACCTTTTCGCACATCCCGAATACATTATACTGATACTAAATTAAAGAAACAGAAAAGTAGACCGATAACTTCTAAATTGTTAAACTGTAAACTTTATTTTTGACGTATAATTTCTTCAAATAACAGTATAGTGACGTTATTGACTATAGTTTGACACACACGACATATACATTAATTTTAAAAATAACAACCTGGTAATTAAAGTTGGACCCGGACACGTCCTAAAACTGCATCCAAAACCACTCGAGGACGGCCAGCAGCGTCCTCTCGGTTAACGGTGGTAAGCATCCTGCAATCCCCAAGCTGTCCACCAAGCTTGAGGATTGTGGCAATCCACCCCTATTAACGGGGGGAGGAGGGCCTTCGTCAGCAGTGGACGGCTTCTGGCTCACGATGATTATGAATAAAAGTTGAAGTGTCAATTATCTACTAAGTGTAATAACAATTAAATAGTACACTCGCACTCGGTATAATAAAAATAACCAGAAGACACAAAGCTATTTATCGTAAAACCTTATTCAAAAGTTGTTATTAACGTATGTCTAGGCTAAACTCTTGAACTATGTCTACCTATTCTAATGCTTTATTAAATAGCAAACAACTCGTTTAGGACGTAATAGCTACATTCATCATAGCTGGGACCTCATCAATCAAACATTTTAATACTGCCCTTTAATTTACAGTGGAAACTTTACTGAAACAATTAACAAAGTCATTATCCGTCGCATTAAATATATAGTATATTCTGCAAATTTTCGTAAAGTATTTATTGTGTGTCACAATGAATTCTGTTTCTGTTTGTTGACAATGGATGCTGTTTTGTAAACTTGTTTTAAACTTGCATGGATAAAGTATTTAGGCATTCACGATGATGGCAGCATGTTTGGCGAATCGGCTTTGTTTTGCTATGAGATGGGTTGCATGAGACGCCTCATAAAAATGATCGTGCCAATCAGACCAATGACGATCTGATATGTATAAAAGCATCCCGATTATCTTTGAGTCTTTAAACAATAATATTTTTAGATTAACTTTACCTTAATAATTTCCGCGATCACAAATTGTGTGAAATTCTCACAGACTTCTTAAAAGCTTCAGCCATTGAATGTAAAAGTAAATCGATTCGTACATTAAGTATTATCCAAATTAGTCGTATATCGTAGTGAGTACAGTGCTAAGTGCGAATACAATTAATGCGTCCGGCCATAAGACAGCTGTATGTTCTTCGGGCGTCTACCGCCTTTACCGTTTTACTAGGCAGTAGTTCAGCACATTCTGTACCGAGTTATTACGCAACGGCAGCTACAAAACGTTAATTATTTGCCAGCAGTGCTGTTGACAAATGTGGCTGGGACTCTGCTCATTTACTTAACATTTGTGCTGGTAAAAGGAATATTAGCCGGCTGCGGAGCCGCTGTAGCGACAATCCGCTAATTGGCGTCGCTTACCGCGCCAAATCTTCATAAAATCGTGTTTGACAATTTAACAGCTGCCAACCCAGATAAAGCTTATAAATTTAATGCTTACATTAGCTGTGCGACAATGTAGACTATCCTTGATATTCTCCTCGTTGAGATCACGTAGGATTGAGAAGACGATGCGAAGGTTTCTGAAACTACTGGGACAAACCGGATTTTGTATATGTGTGATGGTATTTATTGATCAACGTTAATTTGCGAAGTGGATTTTTATGAAATTTTATACGCAAATGCAATCTGGGAACAACAAGCTAAAAATATTGATTTAAAATTAAACAATATCATGACGGACAGAAAATATCCTATGTCTCTAATCTAAAAAAAAAAGTTCAAGTTCAGAGGCAACCCTCTGACGAGGTGTTTATGGATGAAAGTGAAAATGTAGGCCAAGATGTAACTGAGGCCAATAAATGATCATTTGAATCAAAGGCTTTCCCTATATTATAGCTATTACTATGAGCCAATCTCGGGACTCCAATTGTCATAGCCATCTGCAAATAAAAAATACTGACTGTAATTTAACACATACTTTGTGAATTCGCTTCTTTTTAGTGGGGAACATAATCAAACCTTTTCGCACACCGGAATACAACCTACAAATAATGAAAGAAGCCAAAGTAGACCGTTAACTTCTAAATTCTTCGACCGTAAATTTTAACTTGACCCACATACTTTAATAAATAAAACAGATTCGTTACCAACCATGTTTAAAAATAATATAGTAACGTTATTGACTATAGTTCGAAAGGCGACAGCAACATATATTTACTTTAATAACAAGCTGCTAATACAAGTTGAAGTGTCAATTGTCTACTAAGTGTAATGACGATTAAATTGTACACTCGCGCACCTTATATTATTAACGGCTTCGGAATTGTAACTGTCGTAGATAATTAATTATGTGTCTAACATTCAACACCTTGAAAGGTGAAGACGATAAAATAAGGGTTTCTTCGAATTTTGTAGCATTTGAGGCACGTTATCTTATAAATTGAATCATAGTAAAATTACTCGTACCAGGAAACAACTGTCATGTTGATTAGGATAATAAATTTAGACATTCCAGAGTACGCGAATTTTGCTGTTGACAGTAATTCATAATGTTATATTTCTTGCGATGAAAATCCTAAGAATTGAGACTGTAAGAAGCTTCTATGTTTGCTGCTTCTCCGAAATTGCTTAAACTTGCGGTTCGCGTGGTCTATCTCAGATCTTAATACCTGTGTTTGTATGCAAGACATCCGTTTAACGTTTTTGCTGACATAAAATCTAATTGCTCTCTGTCTGTCTGGGTTTCAAGTTCTGTTATAACGTTGTTGAAATTTACCTGTAGCAAAGCCTTTAAATGCAATATGATGTATCTTAGATTTATAACATGTGTATTACGCGTTTGGTAATGAAAATTTGGTTCGACGATCCGTAACATTTCTGCAAAAGGCAAAGTCGGTAATCCAAATTGGATGATTTGTATGCTAATATTATATCTTAAGCCGAATTATATCTTGAAAGCTGTTTACTATCTCATCTACATAATATGTAAAGTATTTAAATCGTATCTGCAAATTGTGTACCTACCTATGCATGGATCGTAGAAGCTAACTCTAGAATTTGTATGAAAATTTTAAGAAAACACTTTTGACAGCGTTACATACTTGTCATTTAAGCGAGATAATGCTTCGTCGTGCGTATGAAGCATGATATGGTTAAATACAAAAAAGTAACTTAAAAAAAAACAACCGACTTCTAATTAATATGTGACCACCTCGGAAGTATACCCTTTCAAATAAAAAAATAATTTTCAAAATCGGTTCCACAATTGACGGAGAAATCGGTGAAAATACATTTAAAAAAAAAACATACCGTCGAACATAGAACCTCCTCCTTTTTTGAAGTCGGCTAATAAGATTAAAAAGTAATCGCATCCACCAAAGATTGGTTTCGGTTAAAATAGAGTAATAGATAAATGTGTCATAAATACTGTCAAAGCTTACGCTAAGGATGAGCGTATCGAGGATCCATTGAACAGCCCTGGTGTAACCTTGGCTTCGCCCACTTAATGCCTACACATTGCTATTCACTATGAAGGAGTCTATTGTTACGCTCCACTAGCAATTCCCGCTAAACACCCGTAGGCGGCTAGCTTGTTCTTAGGTCATGGTAAATTTTAAGTTCACTATTTCATATTATATTATTATCAATCTAGACTTATTACTTCTCTTTTGTGCTTACCTTTGTTTTTGTGTTCTATATTAATATGTCATGGTTATTATTGTCATGAAGATGCTTGTTGAAGTGGAAGAAGCGAAATATTAGTGTCAGGGCCGTAGGAAAAGACATGGTCTTAGCCTACCCCAACTGAAAAAAGCCGTGAATGTTTGTATGCGATTCTCATGTTATTCGGAGCTTATTTCTTTTAGTTTTTGCCTTCTGTTCTAGAAGTTACAGTCTTCGATTCGATTGTTTGCATTTTCTTACAATCTTACCCTTCTCAATATTATCATTGCTGCAGCAACAAAGCTAATCTTCCTAGATATTTCCTATCTCCGTATCAGTATAAATACGCATTATTACAAATCGAGCACGACCGTGCGCGTTATCTGAATAACAATGGCCGTCGACAGCTTATCGCCCAATGATAAAAATGTCCTCTGAAAAAAAATAAGTGGAGGAGTCAACGACCTCGTAACCTATGACATGGGAGTCGCCGGTTCGCGTTAGGCGCGGGACTTCGGACTAAACTAATCGCATTATACAAAGGAGACTCGAGACTTCAAACAAAAGGCCACCTTATCGTATAGTAAAATAGTGACAGATTATTCGTTCACCAAAGATGCTGTTGCTGCAAATCATGCTGAGCTGAGACCGGTTCGTGGCAAAAGGTATAATCACAGAAAAGCGAAAGCACTACTTCTTAGGTAAAGAATTTAGAACGGCTGTTAAAACAATGCTGTAAAGCAGTTGCATGGAAATCCGCTGTCGCCAGTTCCACACAAAATTGTATAGAAACTACGACTAAAAATTGATTGATTGGTCGCGCATTTGAAGTAAAACGCTCGAAATGCCATTTAGCAACAGATTAAAATTGATCTAATACGATGCAATGTGGTTTGGTACCTACGCCTGGTGGCTACGCGTCTATTGAAATTGTCTTTTTGAGTATTCTCAGTTTACAAACATGTATATTGGTAGAATTATCACTAAGCGCATTTGCATTTAATGCCGGCTAGCGTGGCCCGTCTCATTTCCGTTCTATTCACTTCTCTCTTCAGTTAGAACAGTTTTTTTTTACTTTTTCATGTTGAATGTAATTGTTATTTTGTTTATATTTTTTGCCACAAATAAACTATTGTTCAAGCGAAATAGACTCGTTGTTATCGACGGTAATAAAATGTCATCATCATAAGTTATAAATGTAATTAATGATAACGTCAGGCAGTATCAGTAGAATGTGGTCAAAGGCAAACATATTAGTATGTTTTTTTCTACTTACCAAAGTAGACTACATTTTTTTAAATATCTGTAATTAATTAGCGTTTTACTTGCTTAAATGGCGTGACTTGTATTAAAAACGATATGAAGACAAGAGACAATACTTGTCCTTAAATGGTAATTATCTCGAATAGCTTCCTAGCAATTTGTATAATTTGAACGAAAACGGTCAGTTACACTGTTTCTCCGGCTGCTTCGTCTCGCTATGAATTTTAAACTCAATCAACATCACAAAACTTGAGTTTTATTCTAAAGGTTGCTTCTCATTTACGGGGTGTTTTAATCAGTTAGCATCCTTTAAGGGCATATTCTGTACGTCAAAACAAACAACATTTACTATCGGGCCAACATTTAAATAGCGGAAAAAATATCAGCTGTTCCATACAAAAGTCCATCGACTTTAGGCAAAATGAATGAAACAGCTGTGTTTATTTTTGTGATTTTAATGTTGGCCCGATTATAAAACTTCTTTGTTTTGATGTATAGAATATGTCCTTAAAAGGATGCTACCCATACATCAAAATCTGATTAGGCACTTAGAAGTTATGGTGGAATAAAGAAACTCACATGCATACATAGAACCTAAAAATATTACACTCCTTTTTTTGGGCAGCCGTGTATGAAATAGTAAAGTTTTGTGAAATATACGAAACGAACGATAATGAATTATAAAAACATTGAAAACAAGGGGTCATTGTAAATCCGCCACAAAGTAAATTCACCACACTTTTTTAAATTCCATTCATTGAAAGTAAACTTGCCACACTTGCACTTGCTGGCGTGGCATTACGTTTCATTAGCAAGTAATGTTCTCTTATCACTGGCAAGATTATCGACTGCTTTGCCTTCTATATATACAGTTAACTAGAAGTCCTCCGCGACTTCGTCCGCGTACGGAAGAAATTCGGCCCACTCCCAAAATTCACCAGTTTAAATCATCGCGAGCAACTTTTTCACACTTCACCCCTACGCATCAAGACGAATACACCCTCCAAATTTCAAGTCTGTACGACCAGCGGTTTAGGCTGTGCGTTGTCATTAAATCAGTCAGACAAAGATTCTTATAGTATTAGATAAGTTGTCAGAAAAGTTGTGACTATTATCTCAAGCCTTCTAGGTTCGTTTGTAATGTTAACTACATATTTCCATTAGTTACGTATGCCAGCGTGTAGTCTTCGGCTCGCTTGAAAGCGTTTCGCCTTACGTCGTGTTTGATGTTCTTATCAGGTAAGGTGGCTCCACCATGGCCTCAAGGACCCCACGCGACGACACTAACCAACAGTTAACACCTCATCTCTAGAACTGAATACCAGTTGTAAAACTACCTACATTTCCTTCAAAGATAAAACTTGAAATTGCAAGCAAACTTGTGCATTTGGTTCAGTTTTAATAGTTCTGTTAGACTGTTAGTCTGGCCAAACTATGTTGCTAAAACTTTTAGTTTACCTATAACTATAACTATCTATGTTTGTTTCGGTTACATTACATCAGTTCCCTCCGGCTTCACGTATGAATTTGGATAGTGGACAACGTTATCTCGAGATTCGTGTGTCAAGTAAAACGACAAAAAAATATTATACAACATGTGCCTACTCTGTATAATATGTATAATGCTTGCGTTACAGAAGTATTAGTTTATTCAGTTTACCATGAAGTCAACTATTTTCCTCTTCGTTGAGCGCAAGTATTGAATATCGAGATTTCTAGCATTATTATTTTCATCGAACGCAAATATTTGCTCCCCTGATACTTGTTCAAGTCTTTGATATGGTTCTTATTGGGTAATAATATTATTGTGCTACTCGTTCATAATAATGGTAACCAACGTGGAATATAGGCAAGTCTCTATGTCAACGGAGATTCTCGAGATAGTGGCAGTGGAAACAACCACAGTGACTTCCGAGAAATCATTTAACATTTTTGAATTTTTCCCACACTTGACAAGGCTTGTCAAAAATGCCTCTATCATTTGTTGCTTTGCATAAGCGTCGTCGCTAATTACAGGCTTGTAAGTAACCGTCTATTCAATTCTATATATGTGTGTGAACGTATTAATTGACGCCTCAAGCAAAACCTGCCGCCAACACCGCGCTTACTCATAAATCTCATCAAACAGCTGACAGTGGGAAGGCCGGTGAAAGTGGAATTGTTGAAGATATCCCATTTATAACAGCGCATTTGATAGCTGTGACTGTTGTAAGTTGCCCTGTTTAAATATCTATATACGTGCGACCGGTATATGAGTCTTACCGTCCAAGCTCCGATATGATTGATACCAGGCGTGTTTTATTTACCTCGACCTCATTTCACGATACATTATCGCGGTTTTAATTCACTGTTGCTCAAGTCCAACATATTTTGCATCTGTAATAATACTCTTGATCTGAACAAAGGCGATATGACGCGTTCTTTTATTAAAGGCAAAGCAGTGTGGAGCAATTCGTCATCGATGTGTCGTAAAGAATCGAGGTGAAACTCGTCCGAAGCGTCTGATCCATTAGCGAGAAGTACTGCTATCTTATTGGCCGGGCAATAAAGATGTTTTATACGATGAGAGGGCGTGTAGATCTGCTTAGTGTTCTTTAGGAGTCGAAGGCTGTAACATTTGCATTGAGTAAATTATGACAATGATTGACAGCCCATTCATGTTAAGTTTTTCTGCTATCCTTACATTTCCTTAATATTTTTGTTTGGAAAGAGCATAGGATGAGTCAAGAGTACATTCCGGATGAGTTAAGAAACTAAATTAAAATAATTCAGTCGGACGAATTAAGAATACTGATTTAGGACGAGTTGAGATATTTATTTAAAAGGATGAGTTGACAAAGGATCAGTAAGAAACAACCCATTCAGGAATCAATGTATTAAAGTAAAACTATTACTGCAGTAAGTCATTGCTATAGTAATGGTTATAACTCGCTAGCAAACCATAAATAGAGTAGTAACATTTTGAAATCTGCGGTCATGGCCACGCTAGCACAACTTTTGAATGTTACGTAACATTTGTAGTCTCAGATTCTTAATTCACAATGTTTAGACTCAGATTCAACTGAGAAAGAAAAATAACTCGATGCCGTTTACGAGCAATTCCGTATCACAGTCATAATAGTATTAAAGCCAGTCGCCGAGGACGCTGGTCAGCGAACGGGATTCAAGTCGGTCAGCGTACAATAAGCTTACATGCTATAACAATGAGCCACTGTCGGAACTGGGGGGCTATAATAAGCTTTAAAAAAAAATACAACCGACATCAACTTCGAATACCTGGATGACATCTTCATATTTTTTAGTAATTTTGATTTAAAAACCAAACTACTGAACCGATTTCGCAAAAAATTTTTGAAGTCGGTTGAAAATGGTCGCGTTTAGCAATTCTGCATAAGATCCTATGATGATTCATTTCGATAATCATAAAACGGTCACTTAAGCGCCAATTCATACTATGATTTTGCAAATAATTCTATTACGGAATTCATTAGTTTGACAGTTTTCTATAGAAAGTCGTAAAATGGTCGATGAAAGATGAATTACATAAAGTCGACTAGCAGATTCGATAGAAGTTATTCGAGAGCAACTTTTTTACATTTCATTCTGCTAAGAATTCATAAGATGAACTGCTTTTAGGGGAATTGCTTAATGCGGCTATTTTAGACCCCCTGCTTTGATCCAATTTCATGTGTATGGGTCCTTTAATCAATAAAACATATTATGGACATTGTATTAATGCATCAATGAATGGCAAACATTACTGCGCCAACACTGCCTTTATTGTTATATAATGAGTCAAGTTTCACTGTTTAGTTGAAATAATTGCTTCATAAAACGTGTTATTTTATAGAGCCGTTTGATAAACTCTACTATGTTTATAAATTTGTAGGCAGTTCCTGTTATAGCAAGCATTGTGTGCATGGGGGTAAATGTATCAATGCTCAATGGGTAAATGTAAAAATATAAACCATCCCGCTTTTATCATTAGAATGTTTAGCATAATCCAGATTTATGTTATATATACGCAATGAATTTACTTTTTTGATGTTTTCGTCTTATGGTCCTGGCTAGACTTACCTTTAAATTTACTGTATTAGTCATACAAATTCTAATGAAGCGACCTCATAAAGTTTTTATCCTAATAAGAAAACCATCAAACGTGTTAGTCATCGTGGTGAGCTTTCCAAAACATACAAGACTCTTGGAATTAAATTTATCGTTATGGAATTAACCTGAATACATCAGAGTTTTCATCTATGATTTAAAAAAGATTAAATAAAATTCTGTATTCACATCTCAAGCTGACATTATCGTTATACGCGTTTCAAACAATCCAGGCGCGACTTTTTTCATAAATATTGACATATTCTACTTAATATTTTGGAAATTTACATCGTGTCGGTGGCATGTATGACGAATATAATTATAAACGTGATATTCATTAGGTTTCTATTTACTTTTTTCAATGTACGTGACGTGACTATTTAACATTCCATCGACAGGGTCACCTTAAGCCCGTCTAGGTCGAGAGACTTGACAATTCTAGGGGTTGTAATTTGGTACCTTGGTATGAAAATTATTTGAATAATCGTTGTTTATTTGCCTTTTTACATTAACTTGTTTTACATTGTCCAAAGTCCAGGCAGATAAAATAATTCTTTCTAAGGAGAAGTAAATACTAAAATTCTGGCAATGCATTTAATTTTGAGCGGGAGATTTATTATAGTCTAAATGTAAACATCATCAGGTGTAACATGAAAAACATTACGTTCTTTCAAAAACAGAACTTAAATATTTGCTGGATTCTTCCACAGAGCGTCGATTGTCTCCAAGTTCATTGCGGTTGTTCACTCATACCTTTTATGTCATTGTTTGCCTTACTATTGTAACCTGTAAGTAGTTTATGATCAAACTCGCATCTACTCTTATTATTATCTGTTTAGTGTGAAGACATGTTGTGCTGTGGCAACACATAAGAACTTCGAATTAAATACTTATGATACCTCGCCCTGATTTTGTCAGAACTCATCGGGATCTCGCGTAGCAACGGATACGAGATCTCGCGCCTCGTGTCTCGGTGAGATTGCACAGCCGGAAACATTAGCTAATAATTCAGGATTGCTAATAGTTGTGTGATTGTTCCAGGTACGAGAAGTGGGACCGGGACCGGGGCGGGGGCGGCGGCGGTGGCGGCGGCGCAGGCGGCGGCTCGGGCGCGCCCGGCGGCGCCTGGGTTAGCCGCGAGCGCGAACGCGACCGCGAGCGCGACCGGGAGCGCGAGCGTCAAGCACGCGCTCACCAAATGTCGCACGCGCACGCCGCCGAGCCCGATGCCTCGTCTCTCTTCCCGGCACCAGTCAGGGTGAGTACTGTCTTCTTACATTATAATCTTCATCTACCCATGTAACCATGTATGCATATTGCATAATGCATAATCAGCCTTTTTAATAGTCCACTTCTGGACTTAGCCCTACCATCGAAGGGTGGTCTGTAGCACTGGCTTTTCGGTGAAAGAAAACATCTTAAGGAATGCTGTATACGTCTGGAGAAGATTTAAAGGCATATGTAAATCCGTCAATCCGCAAGTGGGCCAGCATGGTGGATATGGCCCAGTCGCCTTTCGCATCGAACTATGACGAAAATTAGTCATATACAAAATGACCATAACGAGTAGGATTTAAGCCATCTACACCACAAACGGGTAAACCCCAGTTTACATTTTTTTTAATAAGAGTACCCTGTGAAAATTTGTATAATAACAAGCACTGTTAGGAAATGATCCGTGGGTGAACTTGCAACATTTCCATCGCTGTGTGTAGGGACTGTGTATGTAAAAATTACGGTTGATGGAAAGTGTGAAATAAAGAAAAATAAATAAAGTTAGAAGGCGAACGGCTAGAAAATAACGCATATATCCTCCAGAGGACATTCAAACCGGCTCATAGATCTAAGCGCGGGGGGGTTACTTTGATTTGTTTAATTGACTGATACCAAATAATTTTTAAGAGGAACAGCCCAGAATAAGCAATCAAATATGATTCATTAGTGTAAACATCAATATCTGAAGTTACCGCAATGCAATTACAATGACAAGTCTAGACGTAGCAACAAAGTCGTATTAAACATGTTATCTAGTCTGACCCAAAGAGACCTGCACACGGTAATAAACTTGCAACGGAGGTCAAAACTGAATATGTAATGCGAGTTCTCAACAGCAATACCAGTAGCGTGCAACTGGTACGACTTTGAGAGGTTTATAGCTGGTTTGGACAGTGAGAAAATACCGGTGTGCTACGTCATTGCATACCGAATTCCTTGTGATGCCGACAAGGCTCCCACGAAACACTTCGCCTTTCTTTTTGTGAGAGTGTATAATATATCAGCGGCTACTCTAACTACGGCAGTCGTGTCAAGAGTTTCCTTTAATAAACTGCAAACTTTTTTTTACAATCTTCTTGGGCTTTTTTTTTATTAGAACAGTTAATTTTGAAAACGATTTTGTAATGACTTCCGCTGAAATTAAAATAAGTAAAATTACTAAAAAACTAAACTAAAACTAAGTACTTGTGGTGCCAATGATATCGATAATGTGGGTATCATTGACCATCTCATGATGGACCGACTAAATTTACACTTGAATTACCTAAATAGCAAATGAAGACTCTTTGGTCTCTTTAAACCTACCACGAGAACTTTATTGCGAATAATATAAATTTGTTAAAAAAAAAGTTTTTTGAATGATTCTCTTGATTCATAGAGTTGATTGCCTGAAGAAGGCCATTATCGTAATAATGTGGTTTTGATGCGTCCTACGCTTCCATAACTCGCATCATATCCTCACTCGTTTGATATTATTTAAATTAATCAAATTTGGCAATAAAAATATTCTATTCTGTTCTAATCACTAAAGCTGCGACGATCCAGAATATATCTGCAATGTCAATCAGATAGGTTAATTCACAAAATGTTTGCCCAGGTCATAAGTTAAGTCGTTGAAAATCGACCAGCTGAGATCAAATCTTAAAGATAACGGATTAAAATTCAAAACCGGTTGAAGCCGAAGGTTTTAAATGGTAGCAATAATGAAATTGGACCGTTCCGGATTATCTCTTTTGCGAGCGTTCCGTCGGTTCATAATTAAAAAAGTTCATTGGTAAAAGGGTGGGCGTTGAATGCTGAAAACGAATATTCTCAGTGCCAAGTTGTGTTTGTCTTAGTGGAACAGAGTAATGCATGTTTACAATTAATTTACTAATGTCATTCATGTGGATGCGTTTGTATATATGCGACCTTTTGCTTTCAAAGAGGTGCTATGTGAGTTGCAATCAATCGCAGATTCAGTCAGCATACTGTATAATGAGCATAATGACCGTATTCTATTCAGTTTCAGTTTGACCTATTATATGTTTCAATTATTTGATTTACGGTAGTCCTTAGTACTCTCACTTAGGCTGCTTTATAACCGAGTTTATAATAAAGAGTTGTTTATCTATATCTAAATCCTACTCATTTTATATGTGCGTAGTTTTTTCAGTCTTGAGTTTTCTATGCTTTCCTTAATATAATATGTTATTATTTTGTGTCTGCTTGATAAGGCAATTTCTATATGCTGTTTAATTGAAATAAGCCGACTTTTCCTTCCATGAGTACCTTTTTGTTTTATTAAATGTAATGTTTTTTCCTCTAAACTCTAGCGGCCCTACTTGAAAACGTCAAACTTAGTCATTGCTTACACTTCTCTGTCTTGTTCTTGCACGTGACACTTCACGTCAGAGAGATCTTAAGCAGTGATTAACGGTTGAGAAGTTTTTTAAGTAAGACTGCATAAGTACTTAATGAATTTGAGAAGTATATTTCACATCAACAGCCGGAAGACGTCCACTGCTGGACGAAGGCCTCTCCCTTAAAGGGAGGTGTTGCCATAATCCCCACGCTTGGCAGGCGGCTTGGGGATCGCAGAATGGTTACCACTGTTAACTGAGAAGTATATTTACCGCTAAGGAAATATTATAAACACCAGTATTTGGTACATTATAAATATCACAATATCATCGCGAATCATCAATCATCATCAAAAGGTTTTAAATACACGTAAAATTTTCGATTCAATAAATTAACTGTACGAACTGTGATTTTTTTCTATGCTTAACATCGTTCTCTATACCTTTGTCTCTTTCGAACATGCAGACGCTATAATGTTAAATAGAATCGTTAGGTTAAAGACCTTGAACCTTTATGACGATTAGGGTTGTAGGTATTGGTGTTGCGAACGGGCCAGCGTGGTCAACTTGGAATAGAATTGTCTTCAACAACAGTAAACATGTTGTACATCATTCTATTGTGTGTCGATGCGATGCCACGAGCGATCACTACCAGTTTACAAAATGCTTTGTATGAAACATTGAATTGAAACTTATCAAAAATATACATATATAAAATGCACTCAACTCATCAAATTATTACGGAATAATTAAAAAAAAATGAAAAAAAAAATTAGAAAAAATATTGTTTGAACGTTGGTTGTTCAGTTGTTGTTGTTGTGTGGTGTTGATGTTGTTTTTGTGTTGATGTTGAATGTTGTTGTTGTTGATCTTGAATATTGTATGTTGTTTTTGTTGTTGTGGGTTGTCCACATCTTCTCTTTCCTCTAAAGTGCACTTAATACATCAAAATATTACGGAAGACTATAATTTTTTTTGAATTGATAAATAAATATAAATTTATTATAATATTTGTTAACTGTTTCCGTAATTTAATTTAATGTTAAGTTTTCATTCTTCACTGAGGTTCGCTAAGTTTATTTATTCCATATTCGTCTTGAGAGATGTCTGCCCACAGACTTAAAAAAAAACAATCAATAAATAAATGAATTAATAATGGCAGTAACCTGCCATAAAAAAGTAAGTTCATATGGGCTGATGACTGGCCAGCCTTAGTGTCAGAATTAATGTGCCGCCCAAAGGCCTCTGTCATGGCTTAACTGCCGTAAGTAGCCACCACACGTTCCTGGACATATTCTTTGAGAATGTCGATAAAATCACAGAGGTATCATAAACGCGAAAGTGTGTGTGCTACCCCAATCTATTAACTTCTAATCTATAACCGCATTTGAATTAATTTGGTACACCTTAGATTAACATGGTTTATAGAAAAAGCGCTTGACGAGTGGGAATTCAATTTTTTATACAAAATTATAAAAGTATTTTAATAACGCCAAATTTTCGTTAGTTCCTTTTCTTTTAATGTGACTTATTGACGAAAGAAGCCAAATAAGGATACTAAGTTATTGTGGTTATCTGAATTTTAAACTTGAATACCCCAACCATAGTGACAGCTTTGGATTTTACGTAAAATAATGATAAAACTTAGTGACAAAACGAATACATAAGGAAAATATAAATGTTGGTATATTACCTACTGAATTAGATTGGTGGTTAGTGGTTGGTTAAAATGTTAAGGAACCAGAATAACATAAACGTTCCTAGACCTTAGTCTCGAGGTGGTCAAAGCAACTGCAATAATGTAGCGTTCAGATTCAAACGCAACAGTTTACATTACATGATTAATTTCATGACAGAAGGAAATCGCAATGCATTAAAAGTAGTTAAAGTTAGTATTTTATTTGAAACAAAATACCGTATAACCAATTTTATGTTACGGATGGAAGAAACATTGACGTAAACGACACCACGCATGCAACCTTTTCCAGACACGTAACTTTAACACTTAGTTGCACAAATAACAGTTTCTAAGAAGGCTATCTAGTCGCGGTAAACTGTCTTCAGATCGCGTGATCGGCCGCAGTAAAAGTGAAGTATTCCGGCTGCCTTATATGCGACGAGCGCACGTGTCTTCAAACAGATCTAGCAGCTCTATGGTGGCCGTCATCATTCAGCCAGTTTATCATGACCCCGGATAAGCTGTGTAGGGTCAAACCAATCATCACAGTCGGTTCCGGCCGCCGAGATGAGGAAGATCAACTCCATCTGGCTGCGCCAATGTCAACCGAATTCGAGGTCGCGTCTTGTTTACATTCGTCTTGTAATTGCGTTCTTCTGGATCACTGCACTATACATCATGTTGCCAAATTTTAAAGTGCTCCTAGTATTTACCTAGTGCAAATGGTTGTACTATTCTTAATTGATTAGAAAACCCTGCCAAAAAAAAGCCAGTGTAAAAGTGTAAGCCAGTATGCTCAGGACGATGTAAGGATTCTAACGATATCCCATACATCCAAACCTGATCTGGCATTTAGAAGTTATGATGGACTAAATAATGTTACATACACACATGATCCCTGAAACCATTACACTTCTTTTTTTGGCAGTCGTCTAATAATCAGTGTATATGTTTACGATTAGCGCTGAGTTGAATTCCATCGCGACTTTGTGTCTGATGTAATAATTTTGTTTTCATCACACTTGCTCATAAAGTGGATCTTATTAAATCGGATTTAGGCTCATAATCAAAGATATTACACACGCATGTTTTTTTTACTTTACAACACTCTAGTGCTGATAGATATAACCCGGTTAAGTTAAGTTTGTACCTGACTGCAAGTTTATTTATTGGGTACCAACATACCATACATCAACACATTATCAATAAACACATGAAAGTAAAAATTAACTAGATGCTGATACAATTATAGGCACCGACAACATGCAATAATGACACGAGTGGTATCTATAAATCAATCTTTAGTTATATTATATAAGACAAATACATTTAACTTTACCTACTATAATTATATTGTCAAAAATACTATTTAATTAACTAATGTTGCGGATAGCCCGTGCCCGCTTAAAACTACTAATACTACTGCTGAAAAGGTACAATGAATACATCTTATTGAAGCTATTAAGTTATAATGTATGTTTAAGAAGCATTCTTAATATAGCCGGGTAGTACTGTTTTTTTAAATAATACCAACAAAGAGTTTTTAAGCAGCTTAAAAAAATGTCACCTGCGCGCGCATCGCTGGTTTGCCCGCCATTTTCCGCAAATATTTGTTAACGTTTTCGGCGTGTGGTAGATCATTTTCAAGAAGAGTGATTTGTTATTTTTTTCGTCACAAGTGTGATGAAAATCGACGTATAGAACGCGTGTGCTATTGGTAACTATACTCTCGGCTCCCTTATCGGGCTCGCCTGCGGCTCGTGCGCTTAATACCGCCTCGATTGTAAAACATGGCAAACTTGTATCATAATGTACTATTTATTATTCAACACTCGGTTAAATTATTATCGTTCTGTTGATTACTCATTTAAAATCACATTTAAGTGTAATTTAAAACTTGTAAAATTTGCAGATGTTACTTATAAATTAATTACAACAGATACCACTTAATCAGCTTCGGGGCACCTGAGAGATTATCCAATCTAGTTCTGGTCCTGTTTGCTCGCACCTGCGGCTCGGTTCGTTCATTATTGTCTTGAATTTCCACACGTTTTGATGCTTCTTTGAATCTTGTTATATTATGTAAGCGGCTCCCAAAAGTGTTGATGTTTGTAGCGAGTTTTAAAGGCGGTTGGCTTATCTCAGTCAGCTGGATGCACTCGCGCGACCCACTTTAGTTCACACAACGGCACATATGCTCACATGCACACCAGTGTAATTAAACTCCCCGTTCCCCACCGCCTTCGCTATCACGGGTTCAACGAGGGGACACATCGCTAGGCTTCTCGGCTCTAGCTATACAAAAACTGTATGTATAGGTTTCACTAACAAACGCCTGTATTCGATATCAGAGTGTGTACCGAAGATAGTAACCACCGACTGAATAACCTCATTGTTGTTCGCACAACGCAGTCCCATTAATCGAAACCTACATTTGCTATCAATTAATATTCCTCGATGCAAGCCGATTTGTTTACAGTAGGTAAATTTTCTTGTGCCACTTTGTGAAACCAGTTGTGTGTCACCTTGTCAAGGCCGCACCCACATACATAGTAAAATTCCTAGACGATTCTGCGCGGCTTGTTATATTCTATCTCATTTTAGCAGTTCTCACAATTAGGACTCACTCAAATTAGTAGTGGTAGGACTCTACTGCAGAGTCCGCCTGGGGAAGTACCAAACCGTTGCCAGTTATTCAACCGCCAAGCAGTAGTGTGCAAGCATTACTGTGTTCCGGTTTGACGGGCAATGTTACCAGCGAAATTACTGGGTATGAAGAGATTTAACATCTAATATCTCAAGGGTGACGAGCGCAGTGTAATGCGGCGCAGGATTGTGTTCGCAAGTTCACAATTCTCGCACTGCTACTGTTATGGGCAGGCGTGACACTTACCACCAGGCAAACGTCTTGCTCGTCTCATCACTTGATTGCATAAAAAAAAGAACTTCAAGTCTCTTGTTATAATTAATCCTCTTTGAAATTATTTGGACTGAGCGCGCAGGTTGTTTCACGAGAAATATCTATTTCAGTTCTAGAGCTATTTTTACGCGACGTGAGCTATATTTCACTAAACGAGAATACACTTTTGTTTAAAGTGGACGCTATTAGTAGTTCATGAGATAATGTACATAGTACACTGTGTTGTTGTCCCACATACCTACTGAGAAGAAAACATTTACAGTACTGTACGTCACCATTTTATTTCAGAACTAATGTGTAATACGCTGAGACTAGATGGAGTGACGATATACGTAGGGCAGCTTGTAGGTATATAGTAGTTGGAAGCGGAAAGTCGATGATCGGACTGAGTGGCGTACCTTGGGTTCTCCCAAGGGCCTATGATCATTAATGTAATATGGAATTATAATAATGGAATATGATAGGCTGATTGTGATGTGTAACAGCCTGTTTGTTCAACTACCCTTTTTCAACCGACATCAAAAAAAGATACAGGAGAGGTTCTTCTCAATACTACAGTTTTATTTTATTTATTATTATTATTATATTAAAATACATAATAATTTTTAATAATTTTGTCGTCACCGTCAGTTCTATTTTCGCTCCCTTATCTCCTTCCGTTGTAGATATCTCTGGTATCGCTTAGTCTTCCTCGCAGGTTAACGATCTGATAACATCTCTGTCAGTACGTTATACTTAGTTGTCTCATAAAAAAGCCTTTGATACTGTTGGAGGCTTATTGAGTTATACCTTCGCTGTTGGTGTTTTATATAATTTAAAAAAACTCTCGAGGTCGTGTTGATGGCTTGTATTTCAAGAAAGAAGAGAGAGTGAAACCTTTCGTTCAGAGACTAATAATGATACTAAAAAGCTGAAAAAAAATGGTCAAGCGAGGTGAAGTGAACGAGTGAACCCATAACCCTCTCACTCCGGATTTCATTTAAATACAGGATACACTTTCCCTCCTTCAATATGTAGATCGTTCTATTCTACAATAGTACACAGACGAAGCACTTTTAATTTGTCCCTGCGTTATTCATTAACGTAAGCGATAAGTTAGTACAGTACAGTTGGAGTGAGCACAATAGGAGCCACAATACAGACACAGTGTAGTATCGCAGAAGCGGGCGTCTAGACGGGCCTCATTACAGCCCTCGACTCTCGTCCTCGCCCACCTCCCTACCCTACCCACTCGAATATCTAATGAAAATATGCCTTTTTAATCACAAACGTGTACGCCATTTGGCAAAACAATCTCACTCTGATGAATTAAGGAGACAAAGACTCCGTTCCGGATCGTTGACATCGCTCACTGGGCAATCTATAGCTTCTTTCCATGGAACATTACAATAGAATCGTTACTTTTACTTTAGCTTACAGTATTCTACTATACGAATGCAATTTATTTAGTTATTGTTGTATTATGCCTTTTAAAGCTACGTTGAGAACCGGATACTTGACAGCATCATAGGTTTGTCCGTGTGAAATAATTCATAGTTTTTTGTATAAAATATTTATAATCCATAGAAGTATCACACCATAGAGAACTGAGGTCAATGCCAGACGATCTCATTAAACTGGTTTCAAATAGTCAGTCATCAAATTGAAATGGAATCTCATAATTCCGTAGGCTATTTTGAAAAAATCCTGCCTCCTACCTACGAATGACAGAGTCATTGACATTCAGCGATTTGGGTCGATGACTCGACGCCACTACAAGTTTTATTGCCCCCATATTGTCAATGATTACTAACTACGTAGGTAACAGTTTATGGGTCGGTGTTATTATTTTTTATGTTACGTACCCCATCTGCGCTAAGTAATATAACACGACCCTTCTTCGTTCGTCCTTTTTGTACTCCTTTTGCACCCTTCGTGTGAACTCTAGGGCATTGACACGCACAAAAGTTCGTATTTATCAGGGGCTGAAATCTTAGCGTATTTATACGCCAATCCTCTACCTGGCTGGGGATGAACATTCTATTTGAATCGAGTAATTGATAGCACTATAGGCGTATGAGCTCGACGGAGTTCCGTGACGTCAATATTACTCGAGGCGAGGAATTCTAATTATTTTAAATTGGATTGTCTGCATAATTTATCTCATTTGCATAACCGCACTGAGATCTATAATGATTAACTTTATCATCGATTCGCATTTACTATTGAATTGGCGGGTTCACGATTAAACAGATTTGATAGTATGCCATACTATTAATCCATTGCTTCCCATTATCGCTAAAATGTAATCCAAATAACTATTAGTTACTACTGATATTTATTATGCATAATTTACAATTACAATTGAGTTAAGTCATGTTTTGAGTCTGTCAAACTATTATAAAGTAATATTTCGTCAATCTCTGTCTCCGTCTTTTTCTCCTTATCCCTATCTTCCTTCCTCGTTTTCTACCGTTTTGGCAGCAGTTTGCAACCGGAAAATAAATACTAACTACCTCCTGCTCGTTGCGACGGACGATACGTCTCTATTTTCTTACTCTCTGCCATCAACAGGGGCCAATGCGTAGCATCATTTTCCTCGAGGAAATTATTGGCATTTGGCAGTACATTTTCGTAAGAAGAAAATAATCTGTCATGTTATTTTTTATTAAGATTAATAACCTCATTCATTTGAATGGCTTTTGTAACATATACGCGTCAAAATATCGCAAACAATATTACACTATTTCACTAAGAAAAATGTGACCTTTCTATACTGTTATACATTTTATGACATTATGTACAATACTAATATGTTCTTCTAACTCTTATAAACTTACAGAAATCTCCGGTAACTTTGCCAGCTTCTGTTATTGTCCCGAATCAACTGCTATTCGTAGTCCCATGTTTTGTTATACAACAAAAGCGTCTTAATCAAATAGCTAGGTCATTGGGTATAAGTAGGCTAAAGACATGGTTCCTTCAGGAGTAGCTGCCCCCGAAGTACGTCTTTTCGACCGGTCGCGGGCGGCTCGGCGGCTGACGAAGGGCGGGGACGTTGACTCTTCGGCTGGCGAACTGCCTCCCCCACGTACAAGATTTATTATACTCACAGATACGAATAACATGTGGCGAAATTCATTTGTACCACCTTACCTTGAGATTTATATCGGCCTGTTCCTAGACACGGCGAATTGTTAATTCCACCCGATGATGCCGAGTTGAAGTACAGATAAGCGAAACCTGTTGCTTAATTTTACTGTACGTAAAACGTACGTAGGTTTCTTTGAAGCATGCTGAAGATGAAAAGTCGTCAATGAAAGTTTTCAAGGCGCCCTTTGTGTTGTTAAAAACAGGGAAGGTGTAAGTTATTAACGCGACTGAAGTTTGCCTCCGAAACTTTGCAAATCGATGCTGTCATGAAAATTCATGCCGCCAGTAATTGTTCGCTGGTGGTGACCTACATTGCTTCTCAGCCGTGAAGCATCAAATCAAATTAAAATAAAGCCAAATCTGACTCGTTCTTGCGACTCAGACAACGAGGGTCCCGTACCACCACAAGTACTAGGTACTCCGCGATAGTAACGAATGTTCAGTGAACATTTCAACCGGCTATCTATTACGATTCACGAGATTTGTCAGTAAAGACCGGAAAGACAGATGGACAGACAGACTGACACGGTAGGCGGCTTAATAATAGTGTACATTTAGACTCTCTTTGGGTACGGAACCCTCAAAGAATTTCTACTTTCGTTCAATACGCTAACTGCGAAATTTCAAAAAAATGTGTGGTGAAAAATTATTACGAAACGTTTGCGAGTTTTAACACCCAGCGCTGCTGGGTGTTTTAGGCAATTTTAGGGCATGACTTGGACTTGACCATGATTTTAGTTTATGATTTAAGACCTGATACTATCAAAAACTTGTAATATGCATATAATTGAAACTGGCAGAATACATATGGTACGAAGCCAAAAAATAAGAAAGAAAAAAAAACGCAGACACCGATGTACTTCCTTACATAAGAAAAGGTTTAAACCGAGTTTTGGCGGGAACACGGAAAAATCATGTCGTTGCATTTTATTATTTTCTTAAACATGTGTTTTTTCGCGATTAAAAATGGTGGTGTTTTATTCATTGAGTGTTGAATTACATGCACGAGTGTGGGCAAGTGATATAATGTGATGTAACAAGTATTTTCGTGTTGTATTCAAAACTCCGTAGAAGCTCCTAGTAAAGTTGCCACAACTTTACTAGGGCATGACTCAGATTCGGCAGAACTATAATGACGACTTTAAGAATTGCTTAAAAGAAGTCCTTGACCTTAGTAGTTGCTTAAAGAGGACCTTAGCTTAAGGGCACTTGTGAAAGAAAAAGTATATCTAAGCTACTTGAATTCGTCGCAAAAGCCCTTTATCGAATGTTATTACAAGCGACCCAAAACGGAATGATGCGTTACAAAGAGACAGGTGGGTTAACGTTCCTACGCGCCGAACGATCTGTATTAGTCTTCAGGGCATCGATACCCTAGGATTACGCGAATACAATAAAAGGGGCCGTAAAAGTAAATCGCAATGCGGAAAACGTTCCACTGAAACAGGTTTCGGTAAATTTGGCGTTTCAATCAAATCGCAACCGAGCCGACCGTCGAAATCAAATAATACGCTCTTTTTATACACTTTTGACGTTTTGACCTTTTATGCGCTTTGTGTTAAAACTAATAATTATTTATAGCCGGGTTATTGTTCCGTGCATTACTATTTGCAAATACTCGAAGTTGTATTGGCGGCGCCGCGCAAAAGTTATGCAAACAAGTTTGAGACATTCGAACGAAGCGTGCGGTCAAGATTGCTGAGTTATAGACATTGTATGAACTCCCCCGCGAAGCAGCTATGTTTGATTTGTTTATACATTCAGTGTTTAATAGCTCCAGTCGTATTTTAAAACATGCTCTTCTTACTGCTCTCGGTAATTGAAAATGTATAAAGCGTTCGATTTAACGTTTGCTGAATTGTATGCATTTGCTTTTCGTCTAGCGCAAGGCGATGCATAAGCTATGGGACGCTGAAGTTACGCCAACTCGCCTAATGGAAATCCGCCATAAAACTTAGTCGATATCCATCGGCGGGGCAGCTCGTAAATAGCTTATTATTCCCGGTCAGGAAGCTTATTTAGCCGTAAACTGAATACATTTCGGTGTTCGCAAACAGTGGTAACCTACTGGCTTATTATTTTTGCTCGTGAAATATAATTAAATATGTACTGGTACGAATATATAAAAAAACGGGTATAAGAATATTCTGTCAATTATATTGAAATAAATAAAACTCTTTTCAACTAAATACAAAAAGCGACTGACCATGCATCCAAACCCGCTAGCGACACAGCTTATTACCATCAGCTATCCAAAGAGGCTACGTAGACAACACATCATGGAATTGAACGGAAATGATGTATAAAGATAAGAAGAAATGCTCACTGGATCATTTCTCCTACACGACAACCAAAATACTACAACTGCTCATAGTCTGAAGACTGATTGCAGTTGAACACAGAAAAAAAAAAAAATTGAAGGTTTCTAATAAACCAACTTTTGTACAAAGCATCTACGGACCTTAGTTCACAAATGCATTAATAATGCTCACTGGATCGAACAAACATACAAAACCACTATTAAAAACGTCAGTCTCCTCTCTTGAGCAGCCTGGTAAAACAGATGCATTTATTAAGCAAGATGGCCAGCAACACTGTTTGCGTTGATATCTCGTGAATCATTTGAGAGAAGGCGTCACGACATTGAGCCGGTTTATTTGGGACATGAGAGGCGACACGTGCCACCGTGGGGCCGGCCTCGACGCTGGATGCATTACGCATCGCGCTTCTGCGCTTTTTGTTGTTGCCTTAAAACAACTACAGTCATTGTCTGGCGCCACATTATTAAGGTATTCAGAACTGCATCTCGTCTCATACTACGAAAGGTCTTGGTAATTCTAAATCTTACTAGGAGTTAGGTCTCATTTGCAGCCCGCCTAGCACGCGAGCCGTGATAAATGTCTATCCACTCTTTTTTCCTCGCGAAAACGAGACGGACAGTGTCCATATTCTAGCTTTATCACTTTCCCGCGCGGGGAAAGACCAATTAGTCCTCGGCGCGTGCTAGGGGGCCAGGACTTCTTCATATGTACCACTGCAGTATCAGGTATTATGCCGCCGAGCAGTAATATGTTCCGGTGCGAAGGCTGCTGGGAAAAGAAATGTCTAAAAATAGTGAACATTAATGCAGTGACGCCCTAGAATTTGTTTTGTAACTTACATTACTAGCTTTCGTTGCAGAGCGGTCATAAGTAGACGTTATGTTTTGCCACCGGGAGGAGATCATCTCCTTCGTCCCAGTACTTAATGCTATAAAAATACTAATGCCGTTATTGTCATCACATACAACAAAATGACAGTTCTTCCATTACAGCACAATTTAGGTCTCATGTGTGTATCTCATGTTGTGTAGAAGTTTTCGGGAATAATTCTCCAAGTTAATTAACTGGAAAAATGATCCAGTATAAATTGTTAACAACATTTTGACATGCTCATGTGAATTAAACACTCGGAATTTCATTTTGTTTCGACGTATTATCAAGGATATCATGTATCATTATCGTCGACATTTTGTGTTCACCATTTACTTTCCTTGCTTTGTCTTCCGGATGTCATAGAACTGTGTTTTCTTTCCAGGTCACCGGCAACAGGGATAAAGTCAGCCAGCAAATTCAAACGAAGCTCGGTGACTACCATCTCGCCCAGACTTTCATCGATGATCCCAGCAAGTCCATCGGTATTTGCGCTGAACCACCTAGCCCGGCACCATGTGAGTACTTTCCCTTTCCCGCACAGTAAAATGATATTTTATTTTTTTATTGTAATATATTTGTTTTCCGTGATAGCGGTTTATCCAGATTGCTAGGTCTTTACAGGTGTCTGGCGACGTCATCATTTTTTCTCATATATTTTTAAATCATTTATATACTAGCCCAACTTATTAACAGTTATCACCAAACCTTCTCGAATGATTAATTTGCACCCCTGTCTCATTAGGTGTGCTTAGACTGATCTGATGTGTTTTAGATAACATATGATTTCCGTACAAAATTACAAAAGTCTGAATTCCAATCACGTACTGTTTTGTGTACCGCTTTTTGCAAAGCTCTCCATATTCACACAGTACATGAGTAGCAGTCCTTGTGATCCTCGTGAAAATTCAAATGCACAAACATCCAGAGATAAAATTGATATTGCGGGCTCATATGTTTCTTATTCGGAAGATACGAGGGTCTTTCTTTGCTGGAGATAATGTGAGCTGTAAGCAAAACATGTTCCTTTTTCGGTCCCATAACTGAAGACAAGTCTGTTTGATCACAGTATTCTATCGCGGACATTTCGCTATCAAAGGCTTCAAAGATCCTCAACATGGCAAATCGTTCGTGTGGAAATTCCATTTAATTTCGTACAGATTCCTTGAGCGGTCGGAACCGGAGACTTGTTATAAAACGTGTGTACATACAAGAAAAGGCTACATATCATACCGGTAACCTTTGCGGAGTGCACACGGAAAATGGTGCCATTTATCCATGTCTGAGCGAATCCGACAAATTAAAGTTTATGAAACATTGCGCGACTCTCAGTATGCACAGAAAGCTCGTTGTGAAAGGTAAGGTTTTTTTTTAGATTTACGTTATTGAACAATAGCCGTACCTACAACAAAAGCCTCATTAGAAGCGAAGCGACGTTATAATTCCAATCAAATTGGTCAAGTTGTTCCGCAGGAAACAAAGAAGCCAGCAGGAACGCTGCAAAAAGTTTTTATTCCTCTCCAGATTATACTCCGAACAGATAATTTCGGGAGAGTATTACCATAACAAAAGCGGATAAGTTATTTGATACGCGGTCGCGGCGCTCTCCCAGCTACTTTACGGAATCTCCAATTTTTCAGGTGAACACTGAAGTGGATATCCGATATTTTTTCATCCCTTGCGCTTGGATACCATTTACATAATCGTTAATTCGGCTCAATTCGTGTATAGTCCCACGCTCAAACGTGTGCGATTGTTTGTCTCTCGCCAGCTAACATTCTTGGCTGTGATTACGTAATTGAAAAATAACAATGGCATCATTGAATGAACAAGTAGAGCAGTATTGGGCTTGACTATTTAAAATCAGAAAGCGATACGATGTCATGAAGTATAAACTTTACTTACTCACGGAACGTTTGTTAACCTTGGCCCAGAAATATGGAATATCGGTAGCACAATATTCCGCTTCCTTTATTAAGAATGTACATTTCGGAACATTTGTTCCTCGTCCAGTGTCATTGCAATCGTTGCCAGACTTGGTGCCCTATCAGACGTGTGACTTGGTCCGGTCAGAACGCCGCGCCGCCGCCGCTCTTGCCGTCGGAAAAACGAAAGGAGACTATAATTATATTATATCCCTATTCCTGTTTCTCGCTGTCCCGCAATCAGGTCTGTCAAGGGAATAATGCAGGTTTATCAACAAGAGTAGTTGCGCAATCAGTACCGGTTGTAAATTGCCAAATAGCGCTGCATTGCGTGCTGTTGCTCCAATTTTTGTTTTGATTGACGACACCGCGCGGTAATAAATGATTCAGTCGGAGATCCGATGCTCTCTCTCTCTGTCGGGTTCGGTACAATGCGCGCCGTCGTCGTCGTCTTTCGCTCACTTCGTGACGGCCGTGACGTGACGACAGCGCCCCGGTGTGACGTCGCGCGACAGTCGCGAACACACGTCACACGCTCGCGACTGCCCAGCGAGTGACCCGAGACTGCGGAGCTCGAATGTTATGGTCTACGGTTTGTTTACCCGGGCTTTATGCGCTTCCGTCTTTATGACGCCCTTATTTTCATAATTAATAACTTTGTTATTCGTCGGTATTATCCGCACGATCCCACATACCCTCATAATCTCTCGAGATCTCGAAATCACTGTTCAATTTGCAATAAAACCATAAAGTTGCATTAGGCCTGGCCAATGTTTTTGTTTAGAAGAGGAAGTTCGATAAACATATAAAAAGGTACGCTTAAGAGACAATTTCATCCAAACTTAGGGTTTCATCGTTCGGAACGGGAGGAGGTCGTAAAAACGTTACCCCTATAAAAAGCTGGTAATAATGATATTCTGGCAGGAGAGAATAATTGTAAGACAGCGCGTAAACTGGGCACGGCCTCGGGTGGCGCTCTTTACGACGACGATTCGCTGCTCTCTCCAAGATCTTAATTAAACCGGTTACAAATGGCTCATCTAGGACGATGTGAAATGTATAAATGTTTACTCAAAACGCAGATCTGTATTGTGTTTTCGAGGCTGGTCCCACATTATGTAAGCCATTCTTGGTTATGTTTGGATCTATGCTCAAAATCAGAGATGAATGAGTAAAATAAGACCACCAATAACAGAAATATTTACCATACTTTACGAAATGAGTAGTATATACCTTAAAATATATAACCTACCTAAGTACCTACAATCAAAAGGTTATAACGTAAAGATAATTATAATGAAATCTGCAGATATTCTTAAAAGTTTGATACATTTTCTCTCCGAAGCCAATAGGCACCAGCTCCACAATTCCGCATCAGACTTATCTACTTAGGCGTCGCGGCTGCCGTTCGTACACATAAACACATTACACGAATAAATGGACACTATTTCTTCCGACTATCTGTCGATATCGGTTGTTTATTGACCCTCGTCAATATTTATAATGGTACAGTGTTCCGGCACGCGACGCGACTCCTTGTACAAAGGCGGAGTAAAGCACGATCGCGATTCCAATCAATGGATAGACCGTCCCCGAGTCGCGGACGTAATGAAGTATGACCCAGTTTTCGCAAACCGGTCGCCAGTGCGCGATAAACCGGAGTAAACATACAAGTTTGATAAATGATTCAAAAAATCGCGAGCGACGCGCGTCCTGGCGAGTGAGATACAAATAGGGGTGCCATGTGCGAAAAAATATCTCCAATAAAAAAGGGAAAGCGTAAAAAAGGTTGCTACTATATGTAACAAACCCTGCAAAGCGAATAATAGTGAACTACTCAAAAAGCTGGATGAGTTCAAGGTCTAACAAGTCAGCGTCGAGCCCCTGGGAAACGATGACAGACGGCAGCCCTATGAGGTTCGTGACGTGCGACATAAAGCGTTTCTTGTCACTGATAGAGGCGACACGACAACGCGCCGCGCCGCGACGACTAATGACTGAAACAAAGAGAAGTTGTTTGTCATCATTGTCATTCCTGTCTGTACGCTTTGAAATCCGTGTTTGAAATAGCGGCATATGGGGCAGCTTTGTCTTCCGCCTAATTAATCGTACATTAAACAGGATAACGGATATATAGTCTGACCTTACAAAAAAAATAATTTAAGTATTTTTTTTATAATGAGATATGATCTAAGTCTGACACGTCTGACGTTTCTTTTCAAAGCAACAGCTTCATTAAAACACTTCTTGTCAATGAAGTAATACCGCCGATGCCGTCAGAGCGACTTCCCGCATGCAATCTGCGTGTTCGCAATAAAAGTCGAAAGAACAATGGTCGTCGTCGTTAAAAGCATAATTCTTACTGTAATTGTATAGCCGAACTGTAACTAACCCGGTGGTGGCCTTATCGCGTAAACTGATGGTTTGTTTGCTCGACCGCTACGTCACGCAACGCGACACGCTCACCTTATTTGTGTCGGGCGACCAATTTTCTTCATAAAATTAACCTATTTGATACTCGTTATATTGTAAACAATAGTTTACTCGTAATATTGTAAATGTAAACAAAACAACCTGATGGTCATGAACACGTAACTGTCCAACAGTCGGTGACAGTAAGCTAGATATATTGTGCAAGCAGTGATAATTTAATAATTGGAACTACATATTGAAAATCTTTATCAAGACTTTTTTCGCTATGACACAAATCTGTTTTAAAATTCTTATAAGCTTGGTGGCAGCTTGTTAAATGTGGCTTCGGATTTTTCGAACCATGCTCTAGATGCGGGATTAACCAGCTGAATAACTGACTTGTTGCAACTTCGGAGCACGGTTCTTACGAGGATTAACGAGATGCATAGTTCTACTTAGGAATAATAAGGCTGCACCACTATTGAATTTTAAGCCAATACTCGAAACAAAAGATTCGCAAAGTTGATGCGAGACAAATCTTGTACATATCTCATCTCATAACTTTGAATCGTCGAGTTTGCGATTGCTGACTTGCTACTGAGTTATTGAGTTTCGAGAGCATATGGCTCGATATAAGCATTCTTCGTAATAATATATTTCCCATTCCAGACACTACACACACCAGACGAGATATTGTAGAAAATTTAATATTCATAAACCTAGAATATCGGAAACAAGATTCCTAAGGGATATAGCTTATTGTTGGTATTAACGATGTTGTGTTGCGGAAGCGACGTTGGTGGTATGAGCTCTTTAAAAATTTATAGGTTCACTTTCTTTTCGAGCTTTTAAGCCTTTGTTGATTTGTGTGGAGAGCCGATTGGTCACGCATGCGTTGTGTTAATTCCGTTAACGGGTTTCCTCGTCGCGATGCACTGTGTCCATTACATTCCGGAGTTGATTTGATGTGGCTATAGATGAATGGATGTAAGCAGTGGATGGATGGTGGTGGATGTAAACATTAGGTCATTTGAACAGTTTCGGTTTTTAATATTGCATTTTCCTTATCTTCATCATCTTTGGCTAGACTATCGATAAAAACACCTCTAATAGTCCTCCAAATCATTTTCAATGACGGCGACTCTCACTCTTTCCTAGCATCATCTTAAATTAGTTTTAAATGTTGTGTTATAGATACTGCAATACAGTTATGAGAAGTAAACGTTAATTCGTTAATTCTATCTGTAGTAAGTCCTGTAAAAATATTATGCAACAATATTTTTCTCCAGACCCATAAAACTTAAGTGTTTTCCAGTGTTAGTGAACACGCATCAATTTGTCTGGATTTATGACCCAATCCAATAAATAACATAAGACTAGGTGCTCGGCCAGTGGCCATATTGCTTTTAACTGCATGCATAATTTAGCCATTCTTGCCATTGGATCGTGTCTTGCAGGGTGATCTAGCACCCCGCTCGTAAACCGTGTTCAGTCTTGTTCGGGTGTTACAAGTTTAAGGTCTGTTTAACTCAGCTGGACCATACTATATGCCATATATTAAGGCTGTTGTGTGAGCGTGTTCACTATTGCTCGATGCTACGCTTCAGAAGATTCCTCGTAAATTGACTTGTACTACATTATTGTGAGCCCTAGCTCTAATCCGATGAAAGTGAAGTAATTGAAGCATCCACTATAACTTTATAGTAAAACAACTATATCATCCTTCTTCTAATCTAATATTATAAATGCGAAAGTTTGTCGGTTAGTGTGTGTGTATGTATGGTTGGTACTCCTTCACGCTGAAACGGCTAAACGGATTTGGATTAAAAGCTCATAGACATACATAGTAGGGACGGGTTGGACGCCATTTTGAAATGTCACCCATTCGTCCGTGTCAAAGAAACACATTGACACCGATGCCTGCACAGTCTGCGACGCACGTCCAACGTCATTACTTGAGTGCAAAATGTCAAACTGTGTGGTGTACGAATTAAATTTCAAAGTGCAGTAAAAAAGATCGCGTTTCTTATTACCGGCAAGTCAACATTTAAAGTTAAACTAAACTTTTACACAAAAACTTTAATTTTTAGGTAATAGGTAAGTTGTTTTTAGTTTCGTACAGTTTGCGCTTCTTCTACCACACCTTACAGGCGCTGCACGTAGTGACCGCGAAATCCGAGAGATGGCGTTCACTTTTTGTCAAAGAGAATTTGTCTTAAGATTTCTTAACTCGGACATAGAAATCATTGCATAGGCTACTTTTTATTCCAAGAAATGCGGTGAAACTGCGGGTTGCAGTTAGTTATGAATATGTCATCTACACACATCTGCACACTTGCGCTTTAGTTGGATAATAACGATACTGATTTACTTTATTTTTCTTCTTTCTCCAATAATACGTTTATCTACTGCGTTGGGCAGACTTCCTGTTATCTATCTATATTGAGTCCTGTAAAACTTTTATCCTTATAAAATTGTTAAAGCACTTCCCCTGTTATAGTTATATGTCACTTCTTCTGGATAATACAATCTGTATCCTTTATTCCCAATTGTCTACAGTTTCTAGAATGTCACGTTATATTCGCAGACGAATTAAATTTTATCTCCCTAAAATATCGCCAGTCATATCGGATTCGACAAGTTAACGCTTAATCGTCCGCCCTCAGGGACCCATCCTAACGGATCTTACACAGTTTGATGTTCCATTCACAATTAATATTTTAATGAATCCGAAAATAGTAAGTTATTTCTTTGAGATTCGTTTAAAATTCTCCACTGATCTTGCGTCATTTAACTCAATTGAAAAAGTATGCGCCAAATTTGTAACTTTTCGGGTTTGATAAAGCTTTTTGATTGTATCCTGGATTTGGGATGACAATTCGACCCTGAATTTTGTTTAAGTAATAAGTAAATGATACGCAGTAGCAAATATTCATGTTTTTTTTTTGTGTTTTGTATTACCCACTGTCCTCTTTTATACATATACAAGTACGCTGGACTAGTTCTTTATGAAATGACAGCTTTTTTGTGTGCCAATTCGAAGCGAGCATCTCCGGTACTAAAATAGGGTAGATGACTGATGTTAATATCGTTGTAACCAATAGCTTTGATGAAGAATTTAAGTAAATATAGTATGTTTATTGAAAAAATAATTTAAATCGGTTAGTAATGTTCTGATATATGAGCGTTTAAAGTTTTTGTTTGAGACAACTCTGTCCTTTTCCCACAAAACAAAAAAATGACGTCACGCCTTACTTGTCAGAATAGAATTTATATGGCGTACTGAGAAGTGACGTCACGATTTGCTGTTTCGCCTCTCTTTCTAGCATGATATTAAAATGCTTATAAGTTGCTTATTTTTGATCAGATTTATTTTTAATTTTTATTAACCAGCTATATTTATGGGCCACATTATAAAAGGACAATTAAAAAAAACCAGTCATCTAGCGTACCTATTGTCATTTATGTCAACGAAATATTAGTTCCATGGATGCTATCCTTTGGTTATCCGCGCCAAGATGGCGAAAATCAAATGGCTTCAATTTGCTATCGACAACAGGAAGTCCAGCGTACTTGTTTATTAGAGGTCAGTGGTATTACCCTATTACTCCGCCAATTATCATTAATTGATATTAATGAATTCATTATTGTTTGTAGTTTGGTTATTAAATCAAAATTACTGGAAAATATGAAGATGTTAAAATTGAAATTGAAGTCGGTTGTTTTAAAATAAAAGCGTAGTATGATATCTTTTATCGCCTCTTTCGTTTATGATAAAAGGAATTCATGCAATAAAATAATGGCCGCGCGTGTTTGAACTGCTGCAAGTGTTGTAAATAACAAGAGTAAATGTCTTAACTTATCCCTCAACTCATTTGCAAGTGGCAGTGTAGTGGCAATAATAAGTAGAGGAATAAAAAGTGGTGCCGCTAAGGAGCGTTTCAGTGGCGATGTTTTATTAAAGTCCGTGCCCGCTCGACGCTAGATCTCGCTCTTGCCAGCGTAAACTGCGCCTTTAATGATGTGGATATGGTGATAGAAGACGTTATAGCGTTGAAACATGCACTGTTGGTATCAAATTGATGATCATCTTTTGACGGATTTGTATAAAACTAGGTGATCCGGCGAACTTCGTACCGTTTTTCGATGTTTTGATAGTTAATCTACTGTCATAAAAAATTATCAATTAACTAATCAATTATCATAAAAATCGGTCCAGTCGTTCTTGAGTTATAAAAAACACCTTCTAGTGTAAACGAGTGGCGATTTTAACTTCATACAAATCGTTACCACGATTGAATAGGTAAAAGTGATTGTAAAAAGTGGTACTACGTAGTCAGTACTCCTCTCATCTAATGATATCTTGGCAGATAAAGAGTCTCTAGAAATTAACGGCCTTACCTAAAATAATCTCGATTCTATTAGTCACTGCTTAAACTTCTCTGTCCTTTTCTAGCACGTGCAACTTCACGTCAGAGAGAAGATGGCAGAACATCTTAAGCAGTGACTAACGGTTGAAAAGTTTTTTTAAGTAAGGCGCTAAAATGTTTGCCAAGATTTAAGGTCAGCTGTTTGTCAAACTTTACGCTTAAAAAACAAAAGGCTACGTTATGTGAATATCGTCAGCTCAAGCGACCTAGTTCGAGACAGTCAAGGTTCTGCACCGATCATGGTCAATTTATCTGAGGCCACATAATGACTTGGTTTGCTTCACGGGTATTACATAACGCGTTGATATTTCCCAAATGTATACTTCCTTGTAACCTTTACTTATAATTGTTGTCTTGTAAAAGATTCCACTCTTCCTCTTTTGCTTTGAACCAGGTCTTAAGTCTAACTTTATAATGTACGGTTTAGCTGGACGTGCTTTTGTGCATTATATTTTTCTGAGTAATTGTTAACTACCACGAAATATTTTTACGTTACTTTTACTTATAGCCTTTTCGGGTAGTTAGTAAATCCTTACTAGTTATTTTAACTTCTTGCTGAATAGGCTAGATGACTGGTTTTTTTTTATTGTCCTATTAAAATGTTGCCCATAAATATAGCTGATTAATGAAAAGAAAATGAAAATCTGATCATAAATAAGCAACTTATAAGCAATTTAATATCATGCTAGACAGAGAGGCGAAACAGCAAATCGTGACGTCACTTCTCTGTACGCCATATAAATTCTATTCTGACAAGTAAGACGTGACGTCATTTTTTGTTTTGTGGGAAAGGGACAGAGTTGCCTCTAACAAAAACTTTAAACGCTCATATATCAGAACATTATTAACCGATTTAAATTATTTTTTTGATTAACATACTATATTTACTTAAATTATTCATCAAAGCTATTAGTTTCAACGATATAAACATCAGTCATCTACCCTATTATGCGGTTTTATATGTCAGTTGGAATATTCATTACTCATGTAGTTTTTAATGAAACTGCTCTCGGGATAATTAAGTTTTCTTGAAAAATTGTTGCTTTTCTGGCAAACATTGCATTTTCACCGTTCGGCCTATAAGAAATTACATTTCTGGCAATCCCGATTTTGCTTCTATTAGAAACTTAATCACGTTTTTCCTCATAATTGAACCCTAAGTTAATTTAAACTCGTTTACCAATTTTACCATAACCGCAACTGCCATAAGTGACCCCTTTAAATTCAACGCAAGTTCAATTCGACTCGGCCGTTTGGCCCAGAACAATGTAAAGTATCATTTGTTACGAAACATTACTTAAATATGGACATGGTCCCTTGACCCACTTGGTCCAGGTGCTATAAATTATGGCCAACATTGTAGAAATCGTACAAAAGCTATTTTAGTTACTGAAGATGAGCAAGAAAGTTGCAATGGTAATCAACGTTCGTCGGACGGAGAATTGTTTTGTCGTTTTGACTCATGCCTCGAGTAACGTGTCAATAAAATTGGGCATCGATGCGGCTATAAAAATAAGTACACCATGCGTCATTAGCTTAAACGTCGACATGACTTTTACTTTCATTTTTTCATGTAATACAAAAGAAAGACGTAGCGCGTACGTAATAAATACTAAAATAGAGAACCGACTGGTAACCTTTAGACCCACATTGTCTATAAGTCATCATTTACACCACCATAAGACGGATACTCATCAGAAAAACGTGTGCAGCTCACCCTTGACATTCATTTGGGTTACAGAACGTTGCGCTTGTCTAGCGGATTCAATTTACATTTGTAATAGCCTCTATATTGTTTAAATGCTTGTGGATTTCGGCCGATATTGGGGATTTATGAAATAAGGACGGTAAACGCTCGAGTATAGAGCAGGGATTAAATTAATAAGCGAGAGGGCGGTGCGGCGGCGCCGGAATGAAACATTTATGAGGATAATTCTTTAGAGGTGCTAAAAGCGGCGTCGAATGTTGTGTTAGCGCGCATTGTTTCTGGTAGTCCACTATTGCAGGATTACCATACCATTTTGTCCGAAACGATTACAAAGGCACGTATTTTGAGGTCCTTTACATACGAAGCACTCACAAGCGAAGCGACAGATAAAGTGTGGAGTAGTGAAACGGTGTCGTAATTTGAAACTGTTTTCTTGTTGTCATTCACAGCTTCTTAATCTTTTATCTTTGTCATTAGTTCACTTACTGAAACATGATCTTCATTCATATTACTTCCGATTAAATTTAAATCATCTCCGATCTCGTATGTCCTGACCTATTTCTTAACTAGCATATTTTCTAGTTATATATTGCCGCCCCTAGACGCCGATGTGAGCTATGGCCTCCGGGGGACTGGGGAATTGATTCTGACGCTGCCATGGAAAAATGTACAACACGAAATGTGTATAACTAGCGGATATCACATAACGCGAGCGTATATTGTGGGTGATCCCGTAAAATACCGTGTAGTCCGTTCCGGGATAGGACTGGATCTGAGGAGTCATTGTTATGAGATTCTTGGGCATTGTACACTTGTTAGCTCAAAACAGCTATGTAAATTACGAAGAGAGATAAGTTTAACAATCAGGTTATTTTGTTAAACGGTTTTATTTAGCTTACCCCTGTTTGTATATATTATTTTTTTGGTGATATTTAGTTATTGAAATTTTGATTTATGCCATTTTCGTCCCGAGAAAGTTCGTCGTTAAAATTGCCCCCTTCCTGTTGACTGATTGATCTGATATTTGGTAAACACCTTTAGTTCTGATGCCAAAACGTTTACGTTTAAAGACTAACTTTAAAAAACAAGTGTTATTATTTTATTAATCTTTCGAATATCATAATTTAAATTAATAAACGTATAGAGCGTCGAAATAGTTTATTCGAATATTTTTTTTATCCACCGAGTTATAAGTATATAATAAATGTGGATTAGCTTTAGATTAGTTGATCTTGTGTCTTTGAAAGATAAGAAAACACAAAAGATCTAGTAATCTAAGGGTAATCCACGTTTAAATAAATTTTAAACTTTAACTCTAAAAGTTCCGGCATAGGCAACAAGCAATATAACTAGGATTTCGTTTTTAATACAAACAGGTTTCCAAACAAGTTTACATAATAGTACATTATGATACAAGTGTGCTATGTTGGTCATTACACTAGAGGCGGTATTACGCGCGCGAGCCGCAGGTGAGCGCGATAAGGAAGCCGAGAGTGTATTGAAGCATAGCACAAGAGTTTCATACGACTGTTTTCGTCACACTTGCAAGGAAAAAACAATATTTTTTTTGATCAACCACACAGCGAAAAAGTCAACAAACATTTGTTATATTAAGAATGCTTCGTATACGTACATCTAATTGCAGTCACGTACAAACTTGACTTTACCGTGTTATACCTATTATAGCACAAGTGCCGTAATGTAAAGTAAAAAGCACGCGTGCGTAATAGCTTGGATTATGAGCCTAAAACCGATGCAATAAGATCCACTTTACGAGCAAGTGTGATGAAAAACCCTTTACACACTTTAATATACTACAACTACCAGCTTCATAATACATTATTATACAACATAGTAAAATTGCTTCCTGATTCCTGTATCAACAAGCTTGTTCAGTTCATACGAGAATGGTGTACCTCTCGGACATGATTTTGACATCACTAGTGTACGCGTTGTCGCTTTGCCCAATTCGCCCCGGCCAAGAATTTATTGGCATTTGACACTGGACACGTGTTACGTACCACAGTTGCCACTTTTGCGCCCCACTGACTCCTTACTCCCTCGCTCCCTTGTAATCCATTGTGGTCGAAATTGGAGACTAGTTATAAGGCGCGTAGTAGGTAGTTTAAATTCGGGTCCTCTTAGCGGATCGTTAGACAGTTTGAAAGTTTTATCTATAATTCAGCTGTTTGAATCTTCTTATCGGTATCTTAGGCATTTTCGACGTTAAAGTGAATAAAGTAGATCGACGTTCTGCTTCATCGGTCAGATTTCGCTTATTATCAGGCGACTGCACCAGTAATGGAGCAAACAAAACTAATTAGCTGCATCTGCACCATTCATGGTACAGCATATGGCACCTCGGGAACTATACAGGTCACAAAGATGTTATGCGTAGCGGTTTAGTAGAAAACGTCCTACTCTTGGAAAACGATCCATTCTCAAACGGTCCCATTCTCAAAACGTCCCTTTCTCAAAATGAATCTCAAAACAGAAAAAGAAAAAATATACCATATTTAAATCAGATGGCGTCCAGTCCAACCTTTCATAAGGTTAGTACTATATTTAGCGGTAATTTGTGGTGTAGAGTTATCACACCAATGACACATATTTTTAAATGCGAACAAAGTTTGTGAGTAGGTATATGTATAATAATAATTGTTATTTCTTCTCTCTGTAACGGCTCAACGGATTTTGATCTTTAGAGATAAATTGCTTATAATCTGGATTAGCAAATAGGCAACTTTTTATCCCGGAAAAAAGAAACCTTTCCCGTAAGATAGCGGGTGGAAAAGGGGGCTCTGCTAGTTTAACATTGGTTTAAATGAAACTATCAAGGTTATTCGTAGGTTTTTTTTTACAACCACCCGCATTCTTCATTCTTCCCGTGAACATGGTACATGCAGTTGCGCCGAAATATCAGGAGCTCGTTTCACAACATATCATGGGAAATATCCCGTAAATAATCACAGAACTGCTCCGCCAGGTGTAAATAAAAATCATGTTACAATTGGTCATAGCAGTCGCACATATTTGATAAAAAATATGTAGGTATAGGTGTCCGTACCTCATTTTCCTTTTAGTAGTGACCTATTTACTTTATGCCTCAAAGGTATGTCACTATGAGAGGTTATCGAAAACATAAAAGCATAATAAAGTGAAGGTTATCATTATCAGAATGTATTACGTAATATAATGTAAATCTTATTATTTCATTATGTTTGCGCGATGCTGGCGTACCAAACGTAGATCAGCTAGTCACGTCTGCATACAAATAAATGTCTGCGGTCTAGCCTGGTTACGAAATATTACAGAACAGACATGAGATGGTCGTCGTTGATTAAATCCAAATTGTGGAAATTACCCTTATCAGCTGCTCTACAGTTTTAGGCTCCAGTGACTTAGACAGTGAACAGAACAGAGCGAAAAGGTGAACATTAACATTTGAATCATGGGCGTCGCCATGGGAGTGCAGGGAGGGCAGCAGTGGAAATCCCGGGCTGATTGAAGCGGTGTGGTAGAGGCCCATGTAGGTACAGCAGTAGACTAGGACGAGCTGATCATAATGATGATGGTTTTGTTTTATTTATACGGGAATAATCACTTTTAATTAAATCAGATACTCCGACTATAGTTACGCGGCGCACGCGCGTCGGGCTCAATTATCACTCTATCAAAAAGGTCACCGGATGTGATCGAAACTATAGTCTTAGTATCCGATTTAATTAAACGTGAGTATTTCCGTATAAATATAACAAAAATGTGTCAAAATCACGTCAGTTTTCATAATAAAAATGATGATGTTATCGACGATGTTACTGTATACTAGTAATTGCATCTCTTACACCGACAATATCACCACTTGTCAGCAAGGCATAAAATGAAATAGTCGTTGAGCAGTAACAACTACTCTAACTCGAATTATGTCTGGCAACGACATCCTATTTGCAAGACTTGGACTATCTACTGTCGGCAGACGAGGACCGCCGCATGTTACAGAGTTCTATGCAAATGTGGTGCACATGTTCTGAGTATTAATGCTTCCATTGATTCGGTTAATGACGTCCACTGGCGGAATGTTTAGTTCATACGTTGTGGTAACTTCTAATGGTTAATGAGTCGGTGCTTAGGTGCAAGTCTAAGGTGTAGGTGTAGTCTAGTCTAAAACTCGGATTACCCGACAAAATCCCTGGTTATTTAAAAACGCCTTGGCCTTCCGCGATTTGTTTTCAGTTTAATTTGTTACAAAAATAATGTCAACTAAGCTATTTTATATGTATACAATTTGTATCTTTCTGTTTAAAAAAATCTAGACAAGTTCTTATTATTCCATATTCCTTAGAGAGAACCCTAATTCCTGGCCTGTAAGGCAGTTGCCATACAGGCCAGGAATTAAAGCCCTCTCTAAGGTAACTGATATGATGAAAAAATGATACTACGGGTACCTTGTGAATTTGCCTATTTGCGTACGTAATTATTACGTACTTTGGCAAATCTCATAAAACCCAAAACAGTACGAAGTCTAAATATTTATTCAACCATATATTTAGGTAGATTCCGAAATGAATTAATTAACTCAAAGTATACCTAGCCAAAAACTTTTCTGGTGAATGCCCTCTACGTAATTTAATTATTAATAGATGATTTGACATTTACACCTAGGTGACCTTAAGTTTATGAATGATATATTTATGAGCCTTGAATATCTAAAGCACTAATGTTTGTTAAATAGATTTAGCCTGCTTAACGTGTTTGCACTGTTATGTTGTAAGGAAAGTCTAATCTATTCTAGGCAATATGGGACAGTCTCAGAACGATCACCCTATGAAATTATAAGAGGAGTTATCTACTTTTTACGACACAAGCGGCCACTAAGAAAATATTTCCCCGGTCCATAATCCTAAAGGGCATGAAATATGTTAGGCTAGGATCAACATGAAATAAACCTATTTATCGGGTAGGAAGCGGAGGCGAATGGTTAACACTAAAGATGTAAATTATGCCTAGATTGCTAAACTTGCAGCTTAACACTGATTTTCACTGAAATTTTGCAATACGGCGACCTTAAAGTTCGAAGTTGGAGTAGTAATAAACATTTTCATCCCGCGCTTTACGTGTTCATTAGTTGATAAACCCGACGCCGACGTGTGCCTTAATACAATACTTTCATCGCCAGTGGTTATGCATTCCTTTATGTATTCCTGTACTGCTAGGCAACCTACTCCATTGTGAAAGGTATACGTATGTTTAAATTGCATCTCTACTTATGCTCTTTATTAGTCGTCTGCATACAAAACACCACTGTTAGTTCTAAGTACAAACGATAGGAAAGTTATAAAAAATTTTCGAACAACCTTTGTCGTGAGTTAGACATATCAATTTGTTGATCTCGGGGCCCGATGGAAAGTATTGAATGCCCTTGTGTGGGAAATTCGGCAATATCATGTTACGATCTTTACTCTGATATCTCACGGAAACTTGGACCCGTATTTTGTACACATCGCACGGTATGTTTTGTTATTTTGTTAAAGTTATCTTCGTTCGTAAATAACTGTGTAAGAAAATCATCAAAAGTAACAGCCGTTGTAAATCTTATCACAGAAAAGTACTCTCCGAAAAGTCCAATTACTTAGTCAGACAGCGCAACGTTAGTTTTCAATAAAAAGTCAGAACAGGTTAAATATTCAATTGTTTCATGGTAGTTACGCCGTCGCGGAAGCTCGCGTGAGCGTATATCCTCGTACAAGCCTAACTTATTATCGCGCCTTGAGAAATATAATGAGACTGTAAGAATAATGCCCAACAGCTACAAGAATTATGTTCAAAAGATTTCTTGTCTTGGAGAATAAAATGTCTTTCTGGAATCACGTTGTTGCAGAGTAATGATTCTTAAATTACAACTATCGATATTAGATGACTAGGCTGATTTTAGAGGAATGATAACCAATGGGGAAGAAAGATTCTTGAGTGGAGACCACGTACCGGAAGACGCAGCATAGAAAGGCCTCGCACTAGGTGGACTGACGACATTGTGCAAATCGCGGGCAACCAGTGTGGCAGTCTAAGGGGGAGGCCTTCGTTCAGCAGTGATGATGATAATGATTCTATAATTGTGTAGTTAATTTATAAAGTACACGTTACAATACCAACCAGCGGCAAAACATTCATTGTTTTGATTTGCAATTGTTCACGAACGTTGGAAACCTCACGTTGTTAAAGTTTACCTACAACAATCCATGTTGGGAAAGTCACGTTGCTCTCTTGATGTTTTTAAGGCTTGCTTATGTGACCGCAGCGGATCAATAGCTGATTTTAGAGGTTATTACGTAATAGATTCGTTCATGGGAGATTTGAAATACGGTATTGTATTGTAGGTATTGTCGGCAGGTTTTACTCTCGGTATACAAACGCAAAAGCCTTTAATCGTTTGTGTTGTAAAAACAAGAAAAACTATATTGAACCTCATTTTGCGGAGCCCACGCCCCGTGAGTGGTATCTCTTGTCTGATTTTGCTGCATTTCAAATCTGTAGTACTGTATTTTTTAAACTGTACCTATATTGCGAATTATGATTTTCGCAGAATATAATGACGTATAACTATTATCGTGGATATATATAAAAAAACGTTAAATTTTGCGGCGGAAAAAACATAGTATTTAAACTTTCAAATTTATTTTATCATTAAAACGGTTATGAATACCTTCAGGCGTTCAAGTGTGTAACATAATTTAAAAACCAGACAAAATTGTGAGTAGATCTCGCGCTAAGGATCTGGAACAGATTAATCAAAACCGGCTTTTTGAAACTATATACTATAGATTGTCCGACTCGCACTTTTTAACCGACTGCAGAAAAGGAGGAGGTTCTATGTTTGTCTGTATGTTTTTTTTTAAGTAGGTATATAATAGATAATTATTATTATTATTTTTATTTTGTTTTATTTTTTTTGTTTGGAAAGAATAATTATATTCTCAAGATGATCCCATAATAATTATTTTTTTGTTTAAGTTTTTACTTGTCGGTTTTACTTGGTGTCGATCGTCTTCTCTGTATCTGTGTTGTCCATCGTTTTATTCGTTAAAAGTTGAAGGAGTTATTAGATGTGTCAGGATTGTAGCAAGTGAAAACTCTGCCTACCCCAACGGGAAAAGGCTTGTTTTTATTGTGTTTCTGTGGTAATTCCTTTACCTAACGGACTTACAAGCAGCAGTTTTTAAAGCAGTTTGTCTATTTTTTGTCGTCATTGTTTATTCAAGCTGAAGTTTTTATGTTTCGCCTTTCACAGAGCTGCATCAAGGTTCATTGTTATCAAGATATGCACAGCACGAGTCGATAATAGCCCGGCTACCTAGGATGTATCATACGTAGTGAATAAATCTTATTAACTTCCTTATTACGAAGGGAAAAGCCTCGAGCAGTGTCGCCGCAGTTCGCATTGACCCGTTTTGCGTGTGTACAGTACGGCGAAAGTATCTTAATGATTACCAACCTTGCCACCTTGAAATAAAGTTTACGTATATGCACCGAACTAGAACGCTTTAAATATGAGAAGGTGGCATAAAAGCTACGGTTTGGACGTAGAGACGCGATGTGTTTGCGAAATATTAGGTTTAAAAAAAACCGACTACAATTTCGACTGGAAGTATGAAGATGTCATCCAGATTTATAACACAAGATTTATTCTTCTTTTTTGTTTTCTCGGATTCCCGACTTACGGGCTTACGGGCTTTGTGCCTAGTGTGGGGCCACAGCAATGTTGTGAATTTAAAAATTGTTAAGAGAAATAAATGAATTTGAAATAGATGATCTTCATATTTCAAGTTTTTTTTGTTTTGGTTTATTCCAGTAATTTTGATTTTAAAACCAAACTACAGAACCGATTTCGTTAAAATGTATCATCAAAATCAATTCATAATTGGCGGAGTAATCGTTTAAATTTCAAGAAAAAGTATACTCATTTACAAATTTTGTCGACGGCTATAACTTCGAGTGGCTCCATTTAAAACATGTCAAAACACGCGCGGTCAAATAGCTTGGAGTTACGGTTATGGTGACATAGGCTGCGGTCCGATTGCGTAAATTGCACGCGAGCTTTAGCCGTAAATTGCAAACGCACAATGCATTCTCTCATCGGATAACCGGCTCGCCAGAACTCGTTGTATTGAACCTAGCGTTTAGGTACTTTTCACCGCGACTGTACTGCCACGCTCCGCGACCTCGTGCGAGGAACAAAGAAGGCACGTGCCCAGAATTCTGTCCATCACATTGTTAGGGTTCCGTACCCAAAGAGTATCCATTGGGAACTTCTTACTTAGACTACGCATTAAACATACCGACGCGCCGCCGCGCCGGTACGTACTTACTTCTTTAGAACATAATTTTTTTTTTCTTGAATAGCCAAACAAATAATGAAAAAAAACAAAATAAAGTAAGTAGTTCCAATAAAATCTGCAGGAATTTATTAGTTTTTGTTCTATTGTAAAAACGGCTTAAACGGCTGCACATAGAAGCATCAAACTTTGGAGTCCCCGTATAAACGATTTTAACCTGTTTTTTTTATTTTTGGCTTTTGTTCTTTTATAATAACCGTTAAAAAAGCGTGCGTTGTGCAAACTTTTTTGGTAAACGCAATACGAGTATGTGTAGCGGTACAGAAGAAACAGTAGTAGCGGTGCGAAACCCTGGGTCGGACCTACTGAAGAGAGAAGTGAACAGAACGAAAATGTGACGGGCCGCGCTCGTCGGCATTAAGTGTAAATGCGCTTAATGACAATTCTACCAATATACATATTTTTAAACTGAGAATACTCAAAAAGACAATTTTAAATAGGGCTTTCGCTTTTCTGTGGTCGGATCAGACTCGCATAAGGGCAGTTTTTTTCCTTTTAAACGTCCTTTTTGGAAGATATTATGTGCTATGTCGGTAATCGATTCATGTTATTGGATATGACATTTTGTTTCAGCGACAGTCAGGTTACGCGTGGCTGCAATTGAATCTGATGAGGTAACGGAGTCGTGGGGATTGCATCATGTTATGGAAACGTTTCAGCATTGTTATACGCCTCGTTCAACTCATTGAATTCACATTGTACATGTCTTTTAAGTTCTGCACAATTTAAATCGTTCGAATGAGTTTCAATATCGTTTATATTAATTTGCTAAAGCGTATGACTCAAAATTAATGCCCTGTGTTGCGAAGCAACTTATCTTTTTGCTAGCTTTTGAAGTCGTGTTTTAAAAAGTATTTCGTGTCTCAAAAAGTACTTATTTACTAGCATCACACCGATTTCCTCGCTATATTGCAGGAACCGTATATTTTAGTGGGATATAAAGTAACCTATGTCTATTAACCTATGTGATAATAAGAAAGAAACATACAAACGGACTAATCATCATCATCATCATCAAAACATTGGTGTATCACCAATGTTATTATTTTTTTAAATATGACTTGATCGAGTGTGGCCTTAATGGTCTTATCCCGCAAAACTCAAGAGAGTCGAGGGTTTTTAGTTTAATATTTATAATCATCATCGAATCTGTCAAAGATTATACTTAGCTCTTCATAAAAATGATCGCATTTTGCGTTGCGATTATTTACATTTAGTGCAGCCATTACGGGCAGCTAATTAGCAACATACGCGGCTAACTCACGGGCGGGCATTTGCGCCGGCGCATGCCGCACGTGTCAACGCCCGCGGCCGCTCGTCATTGGCCAATGCCCGCCATTCTTCGCGAGTACATACCTCCCTTCCCCCACTCCTCAACGTTTTGCCCCTCCCCTTTGCAGTTGTAAAACTACCCGCTTTATTCTCGAATCGTTTAGTTTAATTTAATGTCTACTGTTTGTGCAAAAAGAGAACTGTGGGATTTGAAGAAGCTGCTGTGCTAAACTACCCTTTTTTAGATACGTCATAGCTCAGTTGGTAGCATGTCTGACTTCAGAGCTGTAGGGCGTGGGTTCGATCCCCACCCAGGGCAAACATTTATGTGACGAACATAGATGTTTGTTCTGTGTCTGGGTGTAGTATGTATTTACAAAAAACTATATAAGTATTCTATCAGCTATCTGGTTTCCATATTACAAGCTTTGCTTAGTTTGGGGCTAGATGGCGCTGTGTGAAAAATGTCCAACAATATTATTTTAGTAAAAAAAATTTTTGTTTAGGTAGCACACTACCAAAACACTTGAGTTTGATATTTGCCAGGAATTCACCGTAATTTACGGTTTCGTGTGTTGTACAGTGAGTTAAGTGTAAACGCACTTAAAGCTACCTCTAACTCAGATAAGACTTCTTGCAATCTTTGCTGTCCTTGCTGCTATTATGAACTCTTGTGCAAGAATATTCACCATAGGCTAAAATCTTATTATTATAGGCATTTCGTTTGCAACATAAAACATCCATTACCCGTGCTGGTAAGCTATAAGTATTTATTGCCAACGATTAAGCCGCCGCTGTTCGATATTCAATTAGAAATTTCCTCATAATAATTATGGTTATTAAAACTTACCCCCGCTAATGTCTTGAGCACAAGCGCCACAAACGTTTGTTCTTGAACTTTCGTCGAGCTTATTAATGTTTGATAGATGACAATGATTAGCAATTATTAACTCAGTTTATTGTAAGTACGGAACAGACGCAAGTGTTTGTACTTGAAATATCATAATTAACTCTTGTAACGATAGTATAATTATATCCTGCAGCGAATACACTTCTGTAGGTCAGGCTGACGTCCATTTTATCTTAGTATTTATCATAGTATGTTACGTTTCGAAGAAATAAGAGAGAAATAATGATATAGATATTGAAGATCAGATAGTGAGTCACTTCTGGTCTTGAAGTTATAATTTAAAGCCAATTCCCCTATTGATGATGGGACTCTGCATATTGAAGTGGATGAAAGCGGTTCCATTCCCACCAATTCGCATAGCAAATCGCGTGTCGTTCTCTACAAAAGGGACAATGGAAATATAACGGACCGTCAATTTTGTGAGCCGGCTCTGTCAGGAGTCACACCTCTGGTGAACCCTATTCTGATGCGCCAAGGGCTATACTGGAATGCTCAGGTTTGGATGGTATTGACTGAACAAGCGTGTCCGATTATTGTGGTGGCTATGCTCGGAACTATCACCATTTTAACTCTAAGGAAGACAGTATTTAAACTCTATAAAAATATAATAAACGTTTTGAACCTACCTGTTGCCAATCTAGACTTAGTAAGGCCTATTATGTATTGTTGACATTGAGCTAATATCTATAGAATCACAATCGTGCAAAAAAAATGACCGAGGCAAAACTCGGCGCACGCTATGCAGTGCGCCGACTTTTTGACCGACTTGAACTACGATAAGACACAAGAGCTCAAGCATACATTGAACACTATACAAGCGACATAACGTTTAAATTCGAGCAATTGTGCACTATATAATGCACGTATAGGTATGTACAACGGCACTCGGACGTTTTTAGACTGTTTTCATTTTGAGATTGTGACTCTTTAGATATTAGCTCAATGATTGTTGATTATTATTTCATAGGATGTCGTGCAAATATTTATTCTTACTTTATTCTTATCGCTATCTGATGAAATGATTTCCCAGCGATCTAGAGAGACCTAGATCAATCGATAGCTTATAATATTAGCGACGTTTTGTAGAATTGATGAGGTTAGTCACTGTTTAAATGGTTAACGATTTCGGTCTACCATCGTGCGTGACTACGCTTTGTGGCCTTGCCGCTGAACCCTGTATAGTTTGTAATTTGTAGGAATTTCTAATTAAACGGCGGCTTTTCGGTTTCCAATATTATTTCTAACTTGAGCTTTATTTAATTTCCGTGCTAAATACATTTTATACGTTTGATCTATCGTCTATCTCGTTCAAGCGTATTCGTATTTGAAATCTTTAGCCTGTTTTGCTGCTGCTTTAGAGGGTCATCCAAAAGTTGCGAATTGAGTTGTTGCAAGAAACGCACTGCCCGCCTCCCAACTATATTGCCCCAACTGAAGTACTCCCCTCAGGCCATACTGAGCCATGGCCCATGACCCAAAACCAGGAACCGTTTGCGGTCCCAGGTAGGCCGAAGTCGGGATAACATGGCAAACTGAGGCTATATCAGAGATACCGATACCCATTGTCTCCACACACACGCAGACGATGTCACATCTGCTGGACTGTGCGGCGTGCCCTGCAACCTGCCCCCGTAACGACCTACATAAAGCCACGGATAGTGCCATAGAGGTAGCCGAGTTTTGGTCGAAACACTTGATATAGGTACGAAAACGAAACATCGACTCGAAAAGAAGAAGAAGCCTGTTTTGTGTCTGTATTGGATGTTTGGAAATATTACCTGTCATATTAGAATAACTAAATCACTCAGAGGCAACGCACACTAAGAAATCTTGGAAGGGAAAAAACCGAGCAGCAAAATTTGTTTTAGAAACTCATCGATCACGTGCGAAAGGTTATACTCGTGGCACCTAAAGGTGATTGGCAAGAAAGTCTTTGATTGTGAACTCTGTGCGAAAGGAAAGGAAAAGTATTAACATTTCGGTTCATTGATCAACACTGAATAACAATTTATTCATAGAACGTTCTAAGCTACAACGAACTCGAATGTTTCTTAAAATAACGATGATGGACGGTCGATTCATTGAAGGAACTTGGGACGCAAATAATGGGACGCAAATAAGTCGTAAGCTAACGAAAAGAGAATTCACTGGAGTAGATTACCATTGATGTCTTTATGGCTTCGGCTCGATAAGCTGATCCGATTGCAGGCATCTAATACACTGAGAAATATTTTTATTAAACTGAAAACAAAAACTTATTCTGATTAACTTGTACGCATAAAACTATTATTTTTCCATTATTGTTTACCTTTAACCTTTTGCATTGGATAAAGTGATGCTGAAAATAGATCAAATCAACTTTTTCGAGAATTGTCATTCCCATATCAAGATTCCTGACTCCGCGTTGTCGTTCAAAATATTAATATCCTTCTGAGTTACCTCAGTTCTTGTCGTTACCGAACGCGATTCTAAGCATCGAACTTGGCTTCATCGTAGCACCTAAGTTAAGAGCTTGTTAGTAGCTCGCATCAGCAGTTATAACTTAGACATTTCTAGATCACAAGTTTACATGCTTACAGAGTCACAAGATTATTCCCTAGGTTACTTTAGTAAATTTACATATGGTCGTCATTTGGATAGGGTGCTTAGTTCTTTCATGGACCTGGGAATGTCCCAAAATTGCATCCAGAACCACTGGAGGAAGGGCAGCAGTGTTCTGCAATCCCCAAACCGTCTGCCAAAGCGTGGGGATTATGGCAACCCTCGCTATAAAGGAGGAGGTCTTTGTCCAGCAGTGGAAGTCTTTTGGCTGATGATGATGACGACTTAGATCCGTTTTGGTTTCCTGAAATCCTTTCTAATCATAATATGCTAACGAAATATAACTCTAAAGCACTTTCTTTGTCTAATGTTTCATGTTCCATAAGTTAACTTATTGTTTTTAGAACTGCTTAAAATTACAGCTCTATGTTTATTTACTGATTATACGGGATATTTATCGTGATTATGTTGTGAAACGAACTCCACATAAAAATAAAAGAGTTAGGAAAGAGGTTTACGTTATGAATTCCCTTAATGTTTTCGAACTCTTTTGAAAACCACTCGCATTCTTCAGTCTGCACGTGAACATGGTGCATGCTACTGCGCCAACATATTTGGAGCTCGTTTCACTGTCATAATCACGGTAAGTATCCCTTTAATAATCATAGATCATATGTAGGTAATATAACAACCGTAATAATTTAAAAAAGTGTGCTTAATATTGGTCCTGTGTTTATAATTCATAGATAAAGCTCTCCTTCACGTGTAAAACGAAAATAGTAAATTGACCAATCGCACTGCTACTGCATGCGTGTGTGAACGTAATTGAAGTGGGATTCCTCAATACCGTGAAGATGGAATACTTAATGCGGTTTATATTGCAGCGAGGTATAATGAAGTCATGATCGTGGGACGATGTAAAGAGCCGGTAAAAGAAAATACTAAACGCTTCTCGCGGTTAATGAAAAGCATTAAAGAAAGTGGCAGATTGAACACCTTTAAACGAAAGATATGTAAGCTACCTATCCGCCTTGAAATCGTTTAATAATTTTGAATACAACTTGAATAAACAAGTCACAAAACAAAAAACTGCCTTGAATATTATTAACATATGAACTTGAACTAACCAATGGGTCTCGCCGTCGAAATAGACGAATTTTACGTTTCTGTTGACAGGGACATGTTTTAGGTTCTTCGCTTGGCGCGATGCATTTTACAAATTACAATGTGGTTTTCCTTAGGCCCGCACGCAATGAGACAAATTAAACACTTCACAAGGCCGTCTCCTTGTAGCGGCCAATCGCAGCGCTTCTCTTTACCTACCTCACCAAAGGATGCTTATGTACATGTATAGTTGATAAGCATCAATAACTTCCTGATCATTTTCCCCCTGAGCTCTAATGGAATTCTCACCAAAACCATTGAGGCCATTTAAGGCAGTTATCAAAATTGGCACAACGACTTTAGTGTCCCATTTGAACGAATCTTAATCCTCTTTGTCTGGGTCGACAAATTATGGGCACTATTTCAGCTTCGAGCTTTGCGTTCGCTATGACACGTTTCGATAACACATTTCATTCATTCAACACTCGCAGGTGTTTGGTGTTTCATTGCATTTATTAACTTATTCCCAACAGAGAGTGTGATTGTTCAAATCACACCCATTAGTCGTTGTTACAAAAATGTCAGCCACTGTAACCCGAGTACTCGTAAGCTTATTCTAACTTTCCTGATAGAAAAAAGGTGGGGCTATCTATTTAGAGGAGACTATATGGATCAACTCGCAATCTAGGCGTCGTAACTTGGACTCCTTTGTCCTGATCGCAATCTCCATAAACCAGCTAAACACCTAGCCGAGATTCCCCTCACGAGGCTCCCGAGGGGCGGCTGTGGGAGGCTGGCAGGCGCACCCCTTACCCTCCTACCTCTTTTAGTTATACGGGAGTTAAAGTGCCTTATGATTTCGAGACATTGCCCCGCTAAAGGTGATCCCGCTCCTTTATTAATCCATAAAAATCTGTGCTTGTAAACGTTGACACCGAAATTCACAGAATTATTATAAAGACCTCCCAGAAAATGAAGGTGCGACCGCGACCGGTGTCGGGTCGTCAGCGCATGGTAAAAGTTACATTTAAAAAGTATATACAGCGTTTTTTGCCATGTCGTTCACTGGACTCAATTGACCGTTGGGTCGCGTGCGCTCACTTGACCATAGCTATTTACGATCCCGTGCATATTTGACAGATATCACACCTGTTCCCAGTGAGTTGACAGGTAGAAAACATCTTAGCCTGTTCCATTATATCTTGTCCGTCAGTTGATATGAGATTTCCTTTGTCCACAGGCCATCCGTCTCGGCGAGAAAGCGAGTTCAAAAAACCAGCGCACGCCCCTCAAAACGGTCGCATCCACAGTCGGCATTACGCGTCATATAACAAGGTAAGGAGAAATTTGCCAGCGACAAATAATATGTTTTCTCTCATTTGGCCGCTGAACGCCAGGATAAATAATAACTGACACGTGTCCTGGCTGCCGAGCGGGTCCGGTTAACGCTGCGAGCTGTGGGAATTGAGGTAATTTTACTATAACTGTGGGCTTAGCGGCGGATAGGATTTGCTATTGTTATAGCTTCTTGAAACCGATATTGGCAGATAGAGTATTGTTTTCATAAAAGTTTTAAAATTATCGAATAAAGCAACCCTCTATGAATAATTCATCTGATATTCGATCTTTATTTTTTTATGGACGATCTGGTCTAAGATGAAGCTCTCTTGCCAATGAGGTGCCTATTCATTCTTGTCTTGTAGGTACCCAGTGTGTACTTAATTGGGAACATCGAGTCAGGACGGCGCGGGCGCATTCTTCTACTTGGCAGTTTGTATTAAAATGGTGATTTGTTATCTGTTCTGTGAATTCTGTGATCGCCGTGTTTCACCGGTAAGCGAGTGCGAGCTGTGCGAGTGTCAGTTTTCCCGCTGTTACTTATCGGAAATTTACTCTTTTAGCCGCGATGACGCTGGGAATTCGTTTTTAAGACAAATAAAAGTCAATTACTAACACTAAGAATGTTAATTGGAAGCACTCGTGATCGTGTCTTTCGCGAGTCGGTACATAATGTATGGCGCGTCGCTCCACTCGCGGCTATAGCCTGAACTAGTTCATGCTTTTATAAATTATTCATCCCCGGCTGAAGTTCGTTTCGTGATACTTTGATTAGATTCCTAACAGGCAATTCATTGCCCGTATCAGCATAAAATGAAATATGGAAATGAGTCACAATGCCTTTGTTAAATAAAGTAAAACTTAGTAAACACTCTAAAGTAAAGAATAATAGTAATAGATATCTTATTGTACCCGAAACGATTTGGAAGCGGAACTAGACTTAGAACTTGTTTGAGTTTGATTTAAACAAGAACTTGCGCAAATTAAGTACTGAAATACCCCATTCATTGACCTTCTGTACTCATTTTATTTATTATACTTATTATGAAAATTAGTTGTATAAGAAATATTTTTAATAAACTCCAAGAAAGCGATTTTTATCTGTGGTCAACGTTGCTGGTGCACCAGCTACCTAGCTTCTTATTAATACTATTTTAATATTATATTGTGCTGTGTACTGGTTGCTGACTCTTAAATAAATTTAAAAAAAGCGATGGTTTATTTTACAGTTCAGCAGCGTTCACGTTAGATTGGAAATGTCGAATGTCATTTATCTCAGTTGAGATACATTCATGCCGGCGGATGCATTGTGCCTAAATATTCCAAAATGCGACTGCAGTTCATCTAAAAATACCAAAATAATAAAACGGACTGTAATTTACGCTTGATAATTTTATGTTGTCAACGGATTATTTTCTGATTATTCAGAGGTTAAGATTGTTATGTATGGGGATGAACTTCCACAAAGACCTCTTAGTATCAGAATGTCTTATAATAATGTCCTATAAATAAGTTTGAATAGGTTGAATTATCATCATCATCATTTACCCGGAGACGTCCACTGCTGATCGAAGGCCTCCCCCTTATACCGCCACTATGTACGACAACCTGCCATTTGCATTCACCGGTTGCCCGCGACTTTCACAATGTTGTCGGTCCACCTAGTGGGAGCCCTTCCTACGCTGCGTCTTCCGGTACGTGGTCGCCACTCAAGCACCTTTCTTCCCCATCGGTTATCAGTTCTTGGAGCGATGTGGCCTTTCACTTTGTCACTTCAACTTGCAAACCCTGCGAGCTATGTAGGTGACTTTGGTTCTTTGGCGAATATCCTCGTTCTGGATTTTATCGCGCAAAATAATTCCGAGCTTAGCTCTCTGCATTGCCCGTTGCGTGACTGAGTTTCTCCAAAAAGCCAGCAGTTAAAGACCATGTTTCAGTTCCATATGTCTTCACTGGCAACACACACTGGTTGAAAACCCTTATATTCACACACTGCGTGATTTGAGACGAGAAAATATTACGCAATTTCCCGAACGCTGCCCATCCGAGTTGGATTCTTCGGGCGACCTCTTTGTGGAAGTTGGACCTACCTAACTGAACTATCTGTCCAAGGTAGTTGTAGTGGTCAACAACTTCGAGAGTATTGTTCTCAACGACAACCGGTACGGGCGCGACATGGACATTGGACATGACCTTTGTGTTGTCCATGTTAATTTTAAGACCCACCTGTTGAGAAACGTTGCTGAGGTCGCTGAGCATAGTATTGAGGTTCTTCATCGATTCTGCCATGATGACTATATCATCGGCAAAGCGAAGGGGACTGATGTATTCGCTATTAATGTTGATGCCCAATCCGTTCCAGATTCTAGAGGTTGAATGATCAGCCCTGATGTATTGTCAGTTTTTTTCAAAGATTCTATTGCGTATTGGTTCTATATTTCTATAACAAGAACCGTCAAACCATTTCAGGGGCCATCGGACGGCACATTCTAGGGCTGGCCACTCTGCCCATACGAACTTAATGAACTAGTTCACATATTTGAGTTTAGGCGTGAAGACTGTTTGCCTGGTGGTAAACGTTACGTTAGTCCAAAAGACTAGCTGACTCTCGTAAATCACTCGTCTGACGCGAAATAAAATAAATAGAGAATCCGGCGCGTTCGCTTCTCAGCTACGGCGCCTACTGCCAGAACATTCAATTCAGATTGCGCGTAAGAGCGTGTGATTTGTGCCCAACGACACACGAAAGTTCGATACTACTTAGTTATTGTCTATGCTTACGGCATAAGCCTATCTTCGAAAGGCGATTGGAGAATGGGCGGTACTCCACAGCTGGTCCGGTGCTGGTTGGCAGATCCATGTAAGGCAGATCCATTAAGGGGGAATCCGGTGAGCGATATTCCATTCAAACGTATTCCCCTATTTTCTTCCTAGATAATGCCTCTAGAGCAGGGGTCTCCGAACTTTTTAGCCTAAGGGCCAGACTGACTGCTCCACAAAGCTTCAAGGGCCAAGATTTAGCTAGCTTATCAGATTAGCGGGCCGGACTGGTGGTGCTCGCGGGCCGTAGGTTGGAGACCCCTTCCTTAGAGCATTTTTTTTATATATAAAGTCTAGGTCTACTGACGTGTCTCTGTAAATTTTTTTTCTGAACTTAATAGCTAAAATAATATAACGATTTAATTATCTTCATAGTAATTTTTGGAGGGTTATATTTCCTTTAGCAATTATTTAATTTAAAAAAAACGGAAACGACAGAGACACGTCTACAGTAGACCTAGACTTTATAAAAAAAAATGCTCTATAGGCAATATCCAAGAAGATAACATGTTTTTTTTTTAATACAATCAACTTCAAGATCGTATACCTGGATGACATCTTCATATTTTCTAGTAATTTTGATTTAAAAACCAAACTACTGAACCGATTTCGATAAAATGTATATGGGACCACCTCTGAAGTATTACCTACCAAACATCATCAAAATCAGTTCATAATTGCGGAGTAATCGCGTAACATAAATACAAAAAATAAATTAAAAAAAACACAGTCGAATTGAGAACCTCCTTTTTTGAAGTCGGTTGAAAATGATCTAGAGGCATTACCCAAGAAGATAATATGCTTTAAAAAAAAATACAACCGACTTCAACTTCGAATACCTGGATGACATCATATTTTCTAGTAATTTTGATTTAACAACCAAACTACTGAACCGATTTCGATAAAAAATTGTATGGGACAACCTCTGAACAAAAAAAGAATCATCAAAATCAGTTCTTAATTGGCGGAGTATTCGCGTAACATACTAACAAAAAAAAAAAAAAATACATACAGTCGAATTGAGAACCTCCTTTTCTGAAGTCGGTTGAAAATAGGGGAATATATTTGTATGGAAAAGCGTTCACCGGATTCCCCCTGAATAGGCGGATTAATAAATAAATGTCCGTTTCTGTTGGTACAGAGCGATGGTTCGAGCTCAGGAGCGCCAGTCCACCGGCCGCCACCCCTCCGGATACCCAACGGGTTCAGTCAGCCTCAGGTCAGTTCAGCAGTGACATATCTGTCAACACAGCGGGCCTAGTAAAAAAAACATACAAAAAAGACACAGCGGGCCTAGTACACACCGGGACGTGTCAAGCTAGAATATGGATACGTCTGTCTCGTTTTTTTTAATGAATACATATAACGAGACTAGCGAGGACGTTCGTCTGGTGGTAAGCGTCACGCCTGCCTATAACAGTAGCAGTGGCAGAATAGGCGTGTGGCCTAATGTTTAATTTATGACAAATAACAGGCTTAGTGATGAATATAACTAAATACATTACACATACTGAAAAAATTAATGGTATTGGCTGATAAATCTCTGAGATATGAGCGTTTAAAGTTTTAGGTGCGGATAGAGAGGGGATGCTCTATCCTTTTCTCGCAAAGCAGGTGTTAGTATAGCATTTGTATGCCGCGCCTGAGGCTAGACGTCATAGCTCAGTATAGCGCGCTCTCTGTCTAGCTTGAAATTAAAATACTTAGAACGTATTTATTTTTAATTATTTTAAATTTTGTTTTCGTTGATAGGCTCTATTGATGATCAGCTTTTTTATGAGCGAATAAAAAAGTTGTAGTCATCATGCCTATTGTGAACTTGCGAATACAATCCTGCGCCGCACTGTACTGCGCTCGTCACCCTGACATATATATATGTATATACGAAATAATATATAAAATCTGTCAATGCTTAAATCAAATATACTATAGATACACTGTCTCTATGAAAATCAAACCACAACAGGGCGCCATGCTTAGTTATACTGCTATTATACCTCTCCAGCTAATATAAAAATAGTCCACAATCGGATATTGTTTCATTTTAATAATGAACCTTAACGCCCTGTAGTAGCGTTGAAAAACATATGTGAGCTTGTAAAACATTCGGCATCGTAGCACGTCAAACGATTGGCGCGGTCATACGCGACTGAGAGCGTAACAAGGTATATTACGTTATTTATGCCTTGTTTTGATGGTGCCGTTTTCGAGCGCCGATCGGGGATCTACTTTTTTTTTTTGTAAATTGTGTGTTTCAGTTAAATTGAGTGTTTTCATGTAAAATTTACATGGGATGGGAGTTTGGTTTTTAAATCAATATTACTAGAAAATATGAAGATGTCATCCAGGTACTCGCAGTTGAAGTTGGTATTTTTTTTTAAAGCGTATTCTAATTTATTTTCTTAACTCTTACGAAATTTACTCTTGAATCATCCGGTGCCCTTCCCAAAAAAAATAATAAAGAAATGTATGGATAGCACAAAAACCTAACATTATAAAATCATTACCTTATACAATGTTAGACAGCCTTGTGGCTCAGTTGGTAGCATGTCTGCTTTCAGAGCTGTAGGGCGTGGGTTCGATCCCCACCCAGGACAAAAATGTATGTGACGAACATACATGTTTGTTCTGTGTCTGGGTGTAGTATGTTTTACGAAAAAAAAATGTATATAAGTATTCTATCAGCTATCTGGTTTCCATAATACAAGCTTTGCTTAGTATGGGGCTAGATGGCGCTGTGTGTAAAATGTTCCCCAATATTTATTTATTTTATTTTATTTATTAATGTACTCTTGTAGTGTGGTAAAGGAATTACGAACGACTATCAGTATTTGTTACTATGTGTACTCACTATTACCCACACTTTAGTTGAGATTAGAGGTTTGTCGATTACATTTATCCCTTTGCCGCCGATATTTGTTTCCTTCATGAACTTTGCTCTTCCCACGCTTATACCTCACCAGGAGCAAGTCTGATAGGGCAACAAGTGGGCGACGTACTAACATCAGATAAAGGACTTGTTCTACTAACCGTATCAAGGACAATTTATTAGCTATTTAAAGTACTAAACCCGGGTGGATAGAAACGTGGATGTTATCATTCTCTTTTACTTACCAGAATTGATCGTGAATAAGTCCAATACTTTAAAAATACTCCCTTATAAACGCGTCAAAACCTACAGATATATAACTAGAAGCATAAGTCGAACTCAGGACAGCCAACTTATACCTATTACGTATATACTAGGCACTAGTTTAGTGTTCTTTCTTTTCATCATCATTGTCATCTTTTCATTATCAAAACTTTTTGGTCTTCGTGTTCGGCAGCCTCGCAAGTCAAAGATTCAAATTATTAAAATCGAATAGCAAGAAGTAGCAGAGTAAAAAAAAGGTTACATATTTTTTACAAAAGATGGATATGAATGATAATGACGATGAAAAGAAAGACCACTAGGACCTCTAGGAGCACGGCTATATTCCCCAACTGCCATACCGATAAACCACCTACTCGCCAATTATTGTCAATTCTCAAGAACACGGTGAATTCACAAAATCAGTGGCCTTTTTTAATCTTTCGCATCAGTTTTTGCACAAAAATACACTGACTTATGAACTATAACATAAACAAACTCGTCAAAAATGAGGAGAAACACGATTCCAAAAATTAGGCCTTGACACATTTTCTGATGCCAGTTCATTTTAACTAATTCTTTCCTTCGTAGTACATTTGTTTACGTGCCTGCGGGGCTAATATGGCTACATTAGCCCCGCAACGCGGAGTTTCCTCCCCGAAGCGGCACGTACAATCGTTTACACACCACGGGAGCAAGTAAAGAAGCCTCAGAACTCAGATCTCATGTCCCGGCTTCGCCTCGGGAGACAATATACATGAGATCTGAGGCATTCTTTACTTTTGCTCCCTAGGTGAGTTATCTACTTATGTTTTTCTTTTTGTTTTTATTTCAATTTAACTTTTCTTCTGCTCTATCTGTATATTATTTGCCTCGATATTAATAATGTAATTATATAAAAAGTAATACAATTGCAATGAATGTAAAACAATTATAAACTACTGAAAGTATTTAACACATAATATGTTTCTTCGCGAATAAAAGAAGTGAGATCTGTATATTTATTAGCCTCATCCAAAACAAGGAAATGACCAAAATATAATAACATAATGGTTTTATCATAATAAAGTGTTCAACAATCTGTACCTAAGTAGTATGAGCGATCTTCTCACAAAGGCGACGGTATTAACTTTTTTGCCTTTTGTAGTAATTTTGTACAATAAGATCTTTCTCAGAAGATGTTTGATATATTGTGAACAGTATATTTATTTTAAAAAAAGAAAAGAAAAAAAAAAGTCTTAACTTTATGGTTCGTAAGTTTGACTCGCGTACTTAGAATTGTTTGACGGTTTTTTTTTACATAAATCAGCATCATGCCTAAGGCGTGCTATACACTTATGCGGGTCGGCATTAAGAGGGAATCTGATCTGCGATGTTCCATACAAACGTCTTCCCCTATTTTCTTCCTGGGTAATGCCTCTAGAGTAATCTTTTTTTTAATAAGGTCTAGGTCTACTGTCTACACGTCTTTGTCATTACCTTTTTTACAGCAACTAATTGCAAAAATATATACAATGTGTAACAAAATGACTCAACAATAATGAAGGGCATGTATGTACTAATCATTATAAACAACTTTTACCATGGGGCCAACCCTGAAATCGCGAAAAAAAAGCTGTTCCTTACATTTTGACCAAGGTCAATTAACTTTTTGTATGAAACAGCTGATTTAATTTTTGCGATTTCAAGGTTGGCCCCATAGTAAAAGTTGTTCATAATGATGAGCACATACATACCCTTAGTATTGTTGAACCTTTCGGTTACACGTTGTATACCTAACCCTTCAAATATCTTCATAGACCCATAGTCATAGACCTTTATAAAAAAAGATTGATCTAAGGGCATTATCCAAGAAGAACATAGGGAAATACATTTGTATGGAGAATCGCTGACCAGATTCCCTCTTAAGCGGGTCAGCATTAATCGTCACAGTGTAGATATACGTTCAGGAAAACAAGCCATATCTGCCGAATCGAAAGCAAACCGAATGATATTTGAATATTATATGTAGAGATATACATTCGGGAAAACAAGTTAAATCTGCCGATTGAATGAAAGTCATTTAAAGTCGAATCGAACATATTATGTAGTAATTGCATCGAGTTGGCTTTGTAGTTCAACAAATACTGTCGAACCGAATGTGCCGATCCGATTGTGTATTATAGCACGCCTAAGAAATCTGACATGTCAAATATGATTAAATGTCGTTAAAAAAGCTAAGGAAAAAAGACTAATCAATTTGAAGCAAATATTATACAGTGGCAAACTTATCGTTTTTGAACGAGACAAACAGTCAGCCGTAGAAAATTATTAGTTTCTTCATCTTCAGACTATTATCCACAACTTCTGAGTTCCTTCCATAAAGAGAGATTCTATCGTTTCAACATCCCTACCCATCCCTAGTAAGCTCGATCTGACTGTCCGCAGAATTTTATTAGTAAGAATGTTCACTGACGAACATTTTTTACAGGCCCTTTCCAGCTAATAAATATCAGTTAGTTTCAAAGAAACTTGTTCGCTAAAGCCGTGGTAGTGGTAACCATAAATCATACTTCACAGAAGGCTGTAAAACGGCCCTAAAGTTAATCGTTCTTGCGCTAAAGACACGTCGTCATAAAAATAGTTTTTCATTGGCGAACGACACGCATTGTTGCCTCGCTTAGTTATCTGTGTATGCCAGACCTACTTCAGGTGTTTTGCCCGTTTAAACCAGCGACAATGATAAGACGAATGGACGGGAAATAAGCGCACGAATTTTGAAGACTAACGGCCTTACCTAAAATAATCTCTATTCTCTTAGTCACTGCTTAAACTTCTCTGTCCTTTTCTAGCACGTGCAACTTCACGTCAGAGAGAAGATGGCAGAGCATCTTAAGCAGTGACTAACGGTTGAAAAGTTTTTTAAGTAAGGCCGTATATGTTGAGCGCCAGCTCTCCACTCGCTTCAGTCATACTCCGCCTTTGCGACATGCGAGCCGTACGATACGACAATACAAACTTCTAATACATGTACATGTGTTCTCTTTTTGTTATGCAGTAATTAGATTCGCTATCTCTATTTTCCGGCATTTGTAATATGCATACTTTTAGCTAGGTATGCTTGATTGTGTTGTCTTGTTAATTTTGAACGATTTGCAAGCGCTGGGCCCGTCCATTCTATTATCACCGTCGCTGGTTTAAACCGATTATTCCCGTTGTACACCATCCGCCACTGCTGGACAGCGACACTAGTTTGAAAACGTTGTGCAACAATCTAGGCAAGTACTAAAATGCTACCGAGATAGAATTAACGGCGAGTAGTAGTGTCTGCCCTCTAGACCACAGACTGTGGCCATGGAATTTTACTTTGAAATTTCGATTTATTTCGTGCCCTTGTTTCTTAAATCTATGTAGATTAAAATCGTGAGAATTAAATTAAATTAGACGTGCGTTAGTCTCGCAAAAACTCGATAATGGCTCTACCTTTATAGTTTGTTCGTCTGAACGGGATGATTGAGAAAACAAGTAACTTTAAAAAAAAACCGTCTTCAAATATATGAGTCCACCTCGGGAATACCCTTACAAATAAAAAAATAATTTTCAAAATCAGTCCACAATTGAAGGAGAAATCGGTGAACATACATTAAAAAAAAACTTACATACATACATACCGTCGAACATATAACCTCCTCCTCCTTTTACGAAGTCGGTTAAAAATATATGGTACGGGTCTCCTAGGTCATCCAGTAAATAAACTAAAATTAAAATTGGTGGACATTCCACAAAGCGCCATCTAGCCCCAAACTAAGCAAAGCCTGTACAATGGGAATCAGATAGCTGATAGAATAATTAGATATTTACTGTTGCAAATAGGTACATACAACAACCAGACGCGGAATAAACATCTATAAAAACTATAGACGAATGAATAATAGAAGGCACTATTCGTCACGATTCCTCGATAAAATTTATTTTATTATAATTCCACGTGGAAATCAAACAGCTGCTACTAACGAGTAAATACGACATAAATATAAACTCAAAAGCCAACACGGTTTCCGCTTGGTGTTAATACAAAGTATTATGATTCAGCAAGGGGCCTACGGACATACGGACAATACTGTTTTCCAAATGAAAAAGTACCAAATGCGCCTACACACCGGTTTGAAAAAAATAAGAGAGTTTATCGGAGTCTTATTCGTAGTGGTAGGTCTTAAGGTAGGAATGCAGAGTCCGCCTGGGGAAGTACTACACCTTTTATTCAACCGACGACAAGCAGTAGTGTGCAAGCATTGCTGTGTTCTGGTTTGAAGGGTAACCAGTGAAATGACTGGGTATGAAAAGATTTAACATCTTATATCTCAGGGTGACGAGCGCAGTACAGTGCGGCGCAGGATTGTATTCGCATGTTTACAATTCTGGCACTGCTACTGTTAGTAGCAGGCGTGACGCTTACCACCAGGCGAACGTCTTGCTCGACGCGTCACTTGATTGTATAAAAAAATAAAAAAGGTATTTTTTTTACTATAGCATATTAAAGTAACAACATTTATTTATCTTTGGCATTGGACGCAGAATACCTGAACAGTAGAAATTCTACCATGCATTAGCTTTTTCAAAGCTGATAATGACGACTGTCATAATCATTTTGCCAGCAGTTGCTTAGTTACTAACGATCATGTTGTGTTAATAGCTATTCTTATTACTTAACTTACAATAGTTATTCGAAGGACGCTAAGATCACATACTATACGCAAACAGCTTGTCTACAGATTCCACATACACGTACAGAAAATAAATAACTAGTTTTAAAAACACAGTGTTCTATTGTGCTCGTATTCATGTAAGGAACAAAACGTTAGTGGGAAAAAATAGTTAATTAAAATAGTTTATGTAATTATTTTATTAACGTTTGGTCGGGGTATCAAGTGACCGGAATGCTGGCGTATATTTTGGCCAATAACTTAGCATTGCCATCCAACGTGGCAACGTGGCCAGCATTCTGGCCCCTTTTCCTTCGACCAAGGGGCTTTTATTTTAAATTTTGTATACAACGTGTAACAAAAAGGTTCAACAATACTGAAGGGTATGTATCTACTCTACATTATGAACAACTTTTACTATAAGGCCACCCTGAAATCGCGAAAAAAAAATCTGCTGTTCCATACAAAAAGTTCATCGACTTGGACGAAATGTATGAACCAGCTGTATTTTTTCGCGTTTTCAGTGTTGAACCCACAGTAAAAGTTGTTCATAATGATGAGTACATACATACCCTTCAGTATTGTTGAACCTTTTTGTTACACATTGTATATTGCATTTTAGGGTTTGTTAGGTTGTTTTAAATATTTTTTAACCTGAGTGGTTAAAATGTTATTAAAATGTTTTTTTTTGTTCGCAGAGTGCTATAGATAGCAGTCAACCGCCAATAGAAAGTATTTTAAAGGTATGCAGCGTTTTACTATAATTACATGGTTATTCTGTAGATCTCACCCAATTTTCAATTTTATCAAATGTATGATACAAGCTGTGCTTTCCCAACGATCTGCATGTTCGATCTCGGGCCTGTGCCAATGAGCTCTATGGAATTTACGTACCGAATTTTAAAATACATGGCACTGCATAGACTTTTCGGTGAAGCAAAATATCGAGAAGGATTATGATATCTGCATTGAGCTAATATCTAAAGAGTCACAAACTCTAAGTGAAAACAGTCAAAAAACGTACGAGTGCCATTGTACATACTTATACGTGTACTTCGAATTTAAACGTTATGGCGCTTGGATAGTGGTTAATGTATGCTTGAGCGCTTGTGTCATATCGTAGTTCAAGTCGACGCACTGTATGGCGTGCGCCGAGTTTTGTCGCGAACATATTTTTTGCATGTTTGTGACTCTATTGTTATTAGCTCAATGGATATCTGGAGAAGAAATTCGATGGTGTATTAGATTTCCGACCTTCACCAGGCCAGTATGGTGAAGAATCGCCCTAACTCCCTTCAAGTTTAGGTCTTTGCCCAGCATATGCTATTGCTATGCAGTATGTTATTTCAGAAGAAAAAGTATAGAAAAAAAGAAAAAAAACGTGCAAAGTTTATAGTTTGTTCTTTTCTACAGGAAATGAAGTGTATTCCAACTCCGCTAACTGTGATAGCGGCAACGCCAAGAAAAGAATTAGAAAACAAATTTATTTTTGACCCGCACACTAATAAGGTAAGTTTTATTAAGTTTCTTTTTATCCCACATTAAGAGATAACAGACTTGAAGATCTTGAATTAATTCTGAGCAAGAAGAAGGACCTATGTCGACCAAAAAGAACCAAAAAGGCTGATAGAATGATGATAAAGGAAGGGGTATCATACGAATAGACGTGTAGACGTGTTCTAGAGTGGAGACCGTGAATCGGAAACTTAGTGTAGGACGCCCTGAGACAACATGGAGTGACGATATACGTAGGACAGCAGTGGTTGGAAGCGGAAAGCTGAAACTCGGGCTCAGCGGCGTGCCTTGGGAGAGGCCTATGTCAGTGGACTATAATAGGCTGATGATGATGATGATCATACAAATGTGCTTAAATGGCAGATAATGACCTAAGAAAAAACAAATATATGAAGTATTCCCACACTTTGGGTTTTTTCTATTTTTAGAGCTTAAACAGTAAGAAAAATTATTACCTCTGGCAGGACTTGAACCTGCATACGAGCAATCTCTGGGTTTCCGTCCCAACTGCTTTGCCAATTAAGCTACATAAGTCTTAGCCTTACTCGTCATAATTCTCAAACAGTTTTAAGCTATTAAGCGTTGGTGGCGCCATCTGTAAATTTTTGTAACACAAATATTTACACAAACCGGAACCGTTACAGGTTACCAGAGCGCCTAACATGCGCACCGCGAGAAAATTTTCTCGATTCTACAAAACAGGACAAGGCTACGAATCTGTATAAGTTTGTCTCGTTTTCGCACGACATAAAGACACGACAAAATTTTCTCGCGGTGCGCATGTTAGCCCTGCAGGTCTGACGAGAGAAGTTGCACTGGCTATATTATTGAATATTTATATATATAATTGGCTAGAGATTGCTCGTATGCAGGTTCAAATCCTGCCAGAGGTCATAATTTTTCTTACTGTTTAAACTTTAAAAACATAAGAAAAAAAGGTTAAAAAGAAAATGAATGACACATTACAAGAAGCATAATGCATATATCTAGTAGTGAATTGAAATGTATACGTAGATTATGATGACGATAATACAAAGATAGATCATAAAAAGGTAGCCAATTAACTTGCTTATGCAAACATTTGCGCGCGTAATTTAATATATACAATAAAGCAATTGATGCACCACTCGCGCTATCCAATAACGAGGTAATAATGCACTAAACATACTATAACATTGAGCTTTGTTTGAACATTAAACTGGTCTTCATATATTTGTATAGTTAGTCGTATTTTCATATCAGAGGTATTTATTCGTGTTCAAATATACTTTCGATGCTAACACGTTTTGTTGCACTTAAGGGGGCGACTAATGCCAAAAGTAAGTAAAAGGTATATTTTTAACACATAGTTTGATGATAAAGAACGTAAATACTCAGATTAAAAAAATACTATAGATAGGGGAAAAACCTAAAGAAGCCGAGTAACTGAATAGAATATTGGAAAATAATCTGGATTATAAAAAAAATATATAAAAAATACCAACAAAAAATACTGTTTTAATTAAAATGCTCTAAATTATCAGCGACAGCACCACATTTTTTTTTACGAATTACATAACCAAACTAATGATTTAGCACAATAGCCGTTTATTATTTATGTAATGATATCACAGTCAGTCACACGAAATTAGTCATAGTCGAGTCCAAATCATGCCCTAGTAAAGTTGTGGCGACTTTACTATGAGCTTCTACGGAGTTTTGAAAACAACACAAAAAGACATGTTTCACCACATTATATCACTTGCCCACACTCGTGCATGTAATTCAACACTCAATGAATAAAACACCACCATTTTTAATCATTAATTCGCGAAAATACACAAGTTTAAGAAAATAATAGAATGCAACGACATGATTTTTCCGTGTTCCCGCCAAAACTCCGACAGTTCACTTGTGTTATAAGTTTTAATATAACGTAGCCCAAGGCGATAGGGAATACAAATAAAATCACGGAGTAGATACAAAGTAGAGATGGCATCGATATTTTTCTTTACAGCGATGCGTGACAGCGCCCATCTTACTTCTCCATGCTTAATGGCGAAAGCGCTTTGAAAAATGTTGAGTAGTGTAATGTTTGACGATAAGGTCAGGTGCACATTAGGGAATATGCATGTGTTTTGATTATTAAAAATTATAGGATAAGTGGAGAGTTTAACTGCATCTGATGTTTAAATCGAAAATGTAATTGAAATCGGGTGGTAGAGTTCTGAAATACTTATAAGCGTTCCAAAGTATTCCTGTGGACCTGTGTGAGGTGGACCTGGGTATGTCCTAAAACTGCATCCAGGACCACCGGAGGACGGGCAGCAGCATCCTCTCAGTTAACGGTGGTTACCATTCTGCGATCCCCAAGCCGCCTGCCAAGCGTGGGGATTATAGCAACACCTCCCTTTAAGGGAGAGGCCTTCGTCCAGCAGTGGACGTCTTCCGGCTGTTGATGATGTTGATGTGATGTTCAAAGTATTTGGGAGGGAGTTATCCTTTTCTAGCAAAACACGTGCTAGTATTGAATTTGTTTGGAATCATGTGCTAGTATAGGATTTGTTTGGAATCGTGTACTTTGACGTCATTAGCCACTATAGTGCCCTCTCTATCTTACATACAACAAAAATATTTTATAACCTCGCTATTTGTGCTCTTATTTCAATTGTATTTATATATTTAATTTGATAATTTGTTTTGTTGCAAGTCACCTTTTTATATTTTCTTTATGGAAGTCATTTAGGAGGCGCGTTTACAATAATAATATCTCGTATATATCGTCTCTCATTGTAATTCCAGCGGTGTAAACAAAATACTGTAGGAACCGTGAGCGTGACCAAGGTTGCACAATGATCGCGCAAAAACACTCGCGGTGACACCTTGACGAACGTTGTCTCGGAACAATAGATAGGTAACTTTTGGCGGCATCGGCTCTGCGAACTGATGTTCTTACTTAAGGACCAGTCAATTAAACAAACGTATTTAAATCTTTTCTACATATTATAAAACGAAGTAATAAATACCAGAGGCCCTCACAATCACGCAACTAACTTATGAAACACTGTTTTAAACTACTTTACTGTTTTACTTTGTTTTTTTTAACTAACTTATGTTCTATCACTTAGTAATAAACGCAGTCCTACATCCTTCTATACTTTTCTTCTTGTAATATTTTCCGATGTTTTAATAGTCATTCTGCTATTCGGAGGGAGACAAATGCAACAAATTAAAGATCATAAAAATTGGTCCAGCCGTTATTGAGTTACAAATGGTGTAACTAACCCGACTGTTTTTTTTATACAACGTGTAACAAAAAGGTTCAACAATACTGATGAGTATGTATGTACTCATCATTATGAACAACTTTTTCTATGGGGCCAACCCTGAAAAAATATATGTATCAAAATCTGTTATCTATTGCATAATGACAGTCTTGTAGCTCAGTTGGTAGCATGTCTACCTTCAGAGCTGTAGGGCGTGGGTTCGATCCCCACCCAGGACAAATATTTTTATGTGACCAACATAGATGTTTGTTATGTGTCTGGGTGTAGTATGTATTAAAAGTATGTATTTACAAAAAAAATATATATATAAGTATTCTATTGTATCAGCTATCCGGTTTCCATAATACAAGCTTTGCTTAGTATGGGGCTAGATGGCGCTGTGTGTAAAAATGTCCTCCAATATTTATTTATTTATTTTATTATTAATAGTATTTTTTTGTCATTTCACAGGTGCAAGAAAATCCGCAGTTAAGCAGTACCGATCTCAAATCACCTCTTCCAAAGTCCGGTAAGTAATATTTATATTTTATATAATGTCATATACCTAAAGAATCGGTAGATACACGAGAACTAATAGGCTATTAGTATTACGTAGCTGTGTCATTGTATTTTGCTCAGGCTTTCGCGGATTATTAGAAAACAATCTGGTTACGTTCTAGATGTTTTGTTACGATTATCTGTTTTCTAGCGACCAGATGCTAGATGACTAATTCGCTAATTGGATAAGTGAGATCACTCGTCCCATTCTCGGATATGCACTTCTATGTCCGTATTTTGTCTAATAGCCGACTTTTCAACCGCCTTCAAAAAAAGAGGTTCTCAATTCGACTGTTTTTTTTTGTATGTATGTTACGCGATTACTCTGCTAATTATGAACTGATTTAAATGATTATTTTGTTGTTTGGTAGGTAATACTTCAGAGGTGGTCCCATATTTTTTTATTGTAATCGGTTTAGTAGTTTGGTTTTTAAATCAAAATTACTGGCATAAATCAAAATAACTGGAAAATATGAAGATGTCATCCAGGTATTCGAAATTGAAGTCGGTTGTTTTTTTTTAATAGCGTATTATATAGATTACAATCTTTATAGTTAAAACATTTAACCTTATGACTAGGTACGTTAAGGTGACTTATGCAGCGTTTATCTTTATCCTCATATTGTAATGTACACAATTTTCTCAGATTTCATTTTATTAAACCATAAGTTGTTATTTATTGTAAGATTTTCCTGTTTACTCCTCTAAGTAGATAGATGTCGTAGTTGATTAATGTCATCTACGTACTATAAGATATTTTATAACATATTTTCCTAGAATTTTTTTTGGGAAACCAAGTTGTATAAAATATTATCTACCTATTAGTAAAATTCGTTTTGCAAGTTTTACAGTTAAGTTTACTTAATGGCGCACAATACCTTTTTTTTATAATTTGACTGCTAATGATTTCCGTAGTCTCTCTGTCTCGTAACATTACAATCGCCTCAAAATGGCGATTAACCTTACATATTTATTGAAATTAATTGCAGCTGTGACAAAATACAGTGATTAATGTGTATATTTACTTGTGGAATGTGATCCCCAAATTTTTATTGCGTTTATTAGTAGTTTTCTTACACTTGGGGAATTTACACGAAGGCATAATTTGGATTTATTTGTATTGTTGAATCGTACGGCTCGCATGTCGCAAAGACAGAGTATGAATGACGCGAGTGGAGAGCTGGCGCTCAACTTTTAGCCTTCAAAATCCGTGCGCTATATCCCGTCCATTCATTTTATCATTGTCGCTGACCATGAGTTCAAATCGCGACAACTGAAGTGTTCGTTAACAAGTTTAATGTTAGAATGTTTAAAAGAAAGTGCAAAGTCAATTAGACGTAACTAGTGATTAACTGTGATTAAATAATCAGTTTTATCAACAAAAGTAAATTGTCTCCGATAATACCAATAAATACGTTATCAATCGTTAATCGTTATTCCGTCGATAAGCGCATTATCAATCATTACGGCGTTCATGAAAACGCGCGAATATTTAGGCCCCCAGCATACTTTTCCTTTATTATATGATTGATATCAATGCTTAAATTAAGTCATTTGTATTCCCCCGGCGGGTTCCGCGTGAAGATTCGCAGTAAAATGGGTGCGAGGTTGTTTTATAAGGCAATAACCCTGCAGATCGGTGCCCGCCTGCCGCCACCGCCCGAATACCTAGCTAGGCAACAGAATAAATAATAGTACCTACCAGGCCCCAACCCTGATGTGGAATTCTTTTTTTTAACAAATCATTAAACAGAGAAAACGCTCTCGTGATGCCTTGCCCATGAGTATTGCAAGAGTGAACAAGGGGTCTAAAATGGCCGCATTAAGCAATTCCCTTATAAGCAGTTCATCTTATGAATTCTTAGCAGAATTAATTGTAAAAAGTTGGTCTCCAAGCAACTTCTAACGAATCTGCTAGTTGGCTTTATGCAATTCATCTTTCATCGACCATTTTACGACTTTCTATAGAAAAGTGTCGTACTTATGAATTCCGTAATAGAATCATTTGCAAAATTATAGTATGAATAAGCGCTTAAGTGACCGTTTTACGATTTGCGAAATGAATCATCATAGGATCATATGCAGAATTGCTAAACGCGACTATTTTAGCCCCCCAGAACTGAATAACAAACTAGTACATAATTGCATATTGCATCATTATTTTGCAAGTTTGACATTCTATGATGAGTCTCGTTAGTTTCTTAAATTTGTTAGTTCTTTACTTCAAACCGATATACGATACTGTTTATACACTCTTGATACATTTTGTTTCGTTTTATTCGCTGCGGTTGTACCTATCTAACCGGCCACCTGCAAAGTAAACCTACCACAAAGTACAAAGGCAAATTAACCAATAAAGGACGTAGGTACTTTAGTCCGAGACACTGTTAATTGGCTGGTTACTCGATTCATTTGGTAACGAATAAAAAAGCAAAGTAAAAGCTTCTATTACTCTGTGCAAAAGGGAAAACTGGAAACTCTCCGATATTTCGTAAACAAAGCTCCACGAAAAAGACAATATTTGGGTTTTCTCCGGCGCTGTTATTAATATAATGATTGACGCGTTAAACTCGAATTCTAATCAAAAAGATAACACTTTAGTCCGAGATAAGGAACGTGCTTAGTCCGTGAGACAAAATAAAGAACGTGTAGTCCAAGACAGAGGAAATTAGATAAAGTTTAGATGCAGTGGTCGAAATTGGCTAGATAGTAGATATTATAATCAAATTAGCTAGTTACTCGACCAACTCATTCGGTAACCAATACAACAGTAAACTAAAAGGGAAACTTTAAACTCTCCGAAATTTTGTAAACAAAGCTCCGCGAAAGAAAATGTTAAGGTTTCCTCTCTGTTATTAAATTTAATCATCATCAGCCAGAAAATGTTCTCTGATGGACGAAGGCCTCCCTTTTAACTGGGTTTCCATAACCCCCACGCTTGACAGATGGCTTGGGATCGCAGAATGCTCTCCACCGTTAACAGAGAGAACGCTGCAGCCCGTCCTCCATTGGTTCTGGTTGCAGTTTTAGGATATACCATTAAAATTAATAGACACGTAAAATCCGAATTCCAATCAAAAAGGACAGCCGTTAAAGACAAAACGAACATCGGTACGTATCGCGTGTAACAAAGCGGAATGGCCCGCAATTCGAAAAGTTCAGTCCGAAAAACAATATTTGAAAAGCCATTTTGCACGAGCCAGTTAAAGCTTAGTTCGGACTATGTTAGTAATTTAGTGGAGTGATTTCGTACTAAAATACTTGCTACTGTCCCTATACTCTTTCGCACTACGGTCGAGTGAGATACACAAGTGATTCGCGCCAATGAGCAGCGGGGCGTGGACGCGCCACTCGAGTCGGCTAAATCGTGTACTAATTACTCGTATAGATTTAGCTATTTAGACACATTTAGTTACTAAGGGCCTTACATAAAAAAACTTCTCAACCGTTACTCACTGCTTAAGATGCTCTGCCATCTTATCTCTGACGTGAAGTGTAACATGCAAGAACAAGACAGAGAAGTGTAAGCAGTGACTAAGAGAATCGAGATTATTTTAGGTAAGGCTGTTAATGACTCGCTACTCGACTAAGTTACTAACGCAGTGCGAACTAGGCTTAAGGGCTACTCCACCTAAATAAAATGTAGAATGAAATATTAAGAGCCAGTTTACAGGTATCGCGGGCGCGGATCGTCGGCAGCGCCACCTGTCGCCAATGTGAATAAATAAATTGCGAAAAAAAATGTATAAAACGAACGAGCGAACTGCACAGACTAGCGGCTCGTCCCACAATCATAAAACAACGAGACGCCGCGAAAATGTTTGCGCTTGCTAACTGAATAATAATGAATATAAACCGGACATAACCGGAATTATTTCAATGTTAAATCTACTGTTGTAAGTGCTAAAAAGTGTTGTAAGTGTGTGTATAAAGTAACTTTTTAGGATTCCGTACCAGAAGCATGACATGTAAACTGCAATGTGCATACTGCAATCACTGCAATGTGCATACTTGTGCATCTGTCCGAACTATTATTAAATCTTCTTAGGATACATATTATGGCGAATTCTCTAACAAATTAGATAAACTAGGTCCCACTACGTGAAACGTAATGTGTTGTTTCCCACGGCTTTCACAATGCTGTCGGTCCTTCTAGTGGCTACCTACAGTGCGTGTTCCGAATCGTGGACTACAGCCAGAAATGTTCACTGCTGGACGGATGCCTCCCCGTTAGTAGAGGGGATTGCCATAATCCCCACGCTTGGCAGTCGGCTTGGGGATCGCAGAATGCTAACCACTGCTCTCTGAGAGGACGCTGCTGTCCGTCTTTCGGTGGTTCTGGATGCAGTTTTAGGACATACCCAGGTCCGTCCATACCAATGTATCGTATAGTGGTACGGAATTCTCGGTTCGCAAGTCAGTCTCGCAGTTGGCCGGTTTTATTACAAACGTGATGATCTAACGATGAACTCTACTTTGTCCCGCTCGGTTAATCTCGCGCGATCGACTGTTTACAACGTTTTCTTTTTGTTATTTGCCACATTATCTGTAATTAAGACGCACATAGCGCGTTAACGACCGTTAATCGTTGTGCTATCAATGTGGCGAACATTTTCGCTGGCTAGAGTAACGCCATCGCCGCTCTATAAAGAAACTATTTATGAACCTAGTTTTGGGTAAGCTTCACTAGATGGCGCTGTATTTACGCGCTTAAACGGGGTGTCAAAATCAATTGCAAACATAGATAATCTCTGGTGAACCGTTTTTGTAGTCACTTAGTTGAATTAGCTACATATCTTTTGTTTTAGACAGACTTTGAAAGCAGCTACTTAGCTGTGGTTGTGTCGCCATCAAGTCGAGCGTTCTGCTTATTAGGCTACCAAGGTCGTGAGGTCGCGGGTTCAAACCTAGGCCCGTACCAATGAGCTCTTTGGAGTTTATGTACGGATTTTCATACCATTGGCTTTCCGATGTAGGAAAACATCGTGAGGACACCTGCAGAAGAAATTTGATGGCTTATATGAATCCACCTGGAATGGGGCCAGCACGGTGAATATGACCCAGTCGCCCTTCGAGAGTAGTCCAGCAGTTTGATTATAGACAATTGACAATTAAATTTTTTTTTTTTTTTTTTAATGGTATGTACTGTCTTCTAGTCACGCAACGGGCAATGGAGAGAGCTATGCTCGGAGTTACTTTGCGCGATAGAATCCGGAACGAGGATATTCGCCAAAGAACCAAAGTTACCGACATAGCTCGCAAGGTTTGCAAGTTGAAGTGGCAATGGGCAGGCCACATCGCTCGAAGAACTGGCAACCGATGGGGAAGAAAGATTCTTGAGTGGCGACCGCGAACCGGAAGACGCAGCGTAGGAAGGCCTCCCACTAGGTGGACCGACAACATTGCAAAAGTCGCGGGCAACCGGTGGATGCAAATGGCAGGTTGTCGTACAGTGTGGCGGTCTAAGGGGGAGGCCTTCGTTCAGCAGTGGACGTCTCCGGGCTGATGATGATGATGATGATGATGACTGTCTTCTACCGAACCTCTCATTCCATTATGTAGAACCGAAATAGTACGTCTAAAATCAAGGGGTCTGTTCTGGCGTTATTTTGTACCGTGAGCGGTAAATACGCTCACCTGCCTACAGCTAGCATGTGCCAGCCGGGAACGCGGCGACGAAAAACAAAATAAAACCTTCCACGGTTAACGCAGATTAAAACCATACGGTTTATAACTACACGCGATAACGAGGACTCTGTGAACAGTGCTTAGCTCTAAATAATACCCCGATAACGATTTTATACGTGCATTTCGCAGTACACCAATTAAACGTTAATTGATTCAAAGGGCTTCGTAAAACTGAAGTGTTTCGAAAATTGATTTTGTTATCTTTGTACTGTAATGGCTCGCAGTCGTATATCTTATTGAGCTTTGGCTTAATTTTGTAGTGATCGCAGATTAGTGTTTAGAGCGGTCGGATCGCATGCAGCAGACGTGGGTTCAAATCCCAACAATATGCGTGAGATGCCGATGAAGGAAACTGTTGTACAGCAACTGTAGCATGAGTTCTAGTACTGGCTACCATTCAACCTGATAGCCTGCCGCTAAGCACCTGCCAGAACAGTATGTTCCATCAGCCTCACTTGATAGTCGGTTCCCCGTTGTTTGTAGGTGTGTTTATCATCTTCGGCCATAATTAAAATCAGGTGAGCTGTGATCTCAACCACCTAGCCTGTCAAATATAAAAAATACAGGATGTCTCTATACCCTTTTGTTACTTCCTTTACCCGTCAACAGCGAAGCTACACGATGGTTATTGATCAGGTTATGTTACCGACTCTAATCTCGACGCTATGACATATTGATAAATAGACATGATTTTAAAAAATATTGTACACGAGACTATCAACAAAGGATAATTATGCATAATTCTATAATAGGTACAAAGATGAAAGGAAAATGAGGTGGTCAATAGTGTCGTTTATCTTTTCTCCCTTTTACCGTATAATGATGTCAATGACCAAACGCCTGAAAAGAAGTAAACGCCTGTAGTGTCCTCGATAGCGGAGTTGTCGATAGTACGGCAGCGGACGTCGGATCGGGATTGGAATCAGAGCGTGGTCCCTGTCGGTGACACGGGCAGAGTCAGTTTCGCGAATTAGATTTCCTTTTTTCGCTCACTGCAAACTGGCTGACTATCCTTTGTATTTTTTGTGTCTGCAAATCGAGCCGTTAATAGAACTGGTTAGTATTCATTGGGATATGAGCGAGAAGCTTATTTTTATTAGGAAATGTATTTCTCTCATCTGCCAATCATTCACATTAACTTAGGAGGGACAGGAATAGAAATTAATATCGATTGTCCACAGACTGAATTAGCCTACAAGACCTACTGTATAAAAGATGACTTGCCTGCATTCCTCATACTACAAGTATCTGTTATACCAGTAACTGGTAACACTACTTGAGGGAGTTCCCGTTCCAGGTTAAGGTGTGTTTACTATTTTCGACGACACCGTCGCTTAACACTAGTTAAATTGTGGTCAAACACTTAGCGTATTGAAAATAGTCAAAAAGTACTATACCGAATTAAATTAAAGGCCTAATGAGACTCACTATCGTATGACCCTAAGTAATGATGCCCTAGACTTTATATTGTTGAGTTCTGGGCACCTCTTTTTTATACGCAATGGAGTGACGAGACAAGCGTGACGTTCGCCTGGTGGTAAGCATCACACCTGCCCATAACAGCAGCAGTAGCAGAATTGCGAACTCGATCCTCTGATCCCTGATTTGTTGATTGTCCTGCTTGTCTCATTACTATAAATAACCCACTATCTGTAGCGCTTGTGGCGTAGCTTGCCTATGTGATTCTAAACGATCACCGATATTAAGCAACGGACGGTCCGGTCAGTCTTCGGATGGGTGACCGTGAGTGGCATTTAATTCTGAGCGCTACCGTGGGTCGGATGACACATTAAATTGTTGGTCCCGGTTGTTTGTTCTAGTTTCTATAACAACAACCGTCAGCCATAACAGAGGCCTTCGGGCGGCACATTAACTCTAACACTAGGGCTGGCCACTTAGCCTTTACGAAATTACTTACTTACCCACTACAGGGTTTGTTTTGTAATCTGAAAAAACCTTTAATAGTTATTATTCAAAATAAACATCTCTTTTCCTCAAGCAATAAGGAAATATGACCGTAACTGATACCGCAAACATTGTGGCTGCAACTTTCCAAAGTACACGTATCACTTCTTTGGAACTTTTTATTTTGTCACTTTTCCAACTGTCCGCAGCAGTCGAGCTCGGTTCCAAAGCTTTATCCTCTATTTTGTCGATTGAGCAACTCGGTTGCTTCGCTTCCTTCCAAACGCGGGCTGTTTGTGTAATCTTTATTTATTTAACGATTATATAAACTTCTACTATAGTTTTCTTTGAAGATTTGAATTTGATTTGGTTTATTTGAATCTGCTTTTACCCGACTGTCTAGGTAGTGGGTAATGTTTGCCGTGTGTTTGTAAGTTTGTAAGTATGTCATGTCCTGTCTCAACAGCTTCACAGATTTTAAGGTGTACTATTTTGTTAGATTATTCTCCATGTCCAAGAATGTCATGAGGTACATTTCAGAGAAATTTTTTCTTTGTTTTTCTTTTATTAGTTCATTTGTGAATCTTTATTATGTACTCTTAGGAACATCAAGATTTTCGACGCATGTGGAAATTGTGGATACATTTTTTGTATTATTCATATCATGTTTTATTTGTACAATAGTTCAATTGTATCTCGTTCTTTTGTACATGCATTTGTACACAAGAAGCTAAATTTGTATCAATGTTCAATACTAATAATATAAATAAATTAACAATATTGGCACGCGTTATCACTGTTTCATTATATTGTTACCGGCTTTTATCAGCATAACAAAATGGAAAATATCGACGACACATTTACGATTTTCCGTAGAGTCTTATTTATTTCATAAGACAGAGTAGAGTCTTACGATATAGGTAAATAAAGGGGCAGACTCCAAAGGACGTCAATAGTCATCAATAAAAAGAAGATTCACATAAATCATATTCCCATTCTGTTGTCTCGAAATTATATATTACGTCACTTTAATATTTCGAATTTGAAATTGGTGAGAAATTTAAGTTATAAATAAAATAAAAAACTAAAATAAAATTGGGTATTTGTATTATTTTTATTAATTTTTTTATTTAATTTTAATTGGCTATCGATTTTCCTTGTTGCTTTTGAGTTGTGGCTCTATTCTTTCCTTATCTGTATTTATGAGCTGAAACCTGCCTTTACCGCGAGATTCCACTTTGATGTTCCCTTCTTTATAACAGTTTGTATCCTTCGCCGCTTTATTTTAAAGTTTGACCCGTTTTAATATAATTAATTACTTGTTTGCCGTCTCTGAACGTGTCTTACTTATATTATTACAAGACTAGAAATTATCTGGAAAAGACGATGTTCTCTCTATCGTTTCTAAGTTTTCCGATTGAACTTTTAACTTCAGTAAATGTTCTGTCTATATCTTACCCGTTCGCCACTTTATGTACAATATACTTACATTGGGTTCAACCCACATAGTCCCGATGAGAGTAGAAACTCTACAAAATCGATTTTCAAGAATGACATGAATTATGTGACAAAATAATTTGAGCCTTCGATCAAGTATATCCTATATTTAGTGTAAGATTTTTAAAAAAAACAAAGTGGGAATATTTTTTATGTTCGTGAAACTAGGTCAAAAAATAACCGGCTAATGGTAAATTACATGCCACATAGCAGAATTGTTTTCAAACTTTTACGATTTCCGAATCGTAAAAGTGTTCCTGTCCTCATCTCTAGCCGGCAGTCGCGTCGCCCCGGCACGAGGGCGCGGCCCGCCACCCCACCAACACAGTGTCCCCGGTAGAAAATCAACACCCTTATTAACTGGAAAATGTTCTCTTTCATGACGGAATTAAAAACGTTACGACTGGGGTTTACTTATTAAAAGGCTGACAGCATTTCAAAATCATTTGCTGTTTCAATTGTTAAATCATGCCGATGTGGTTTTTTTTACTGGAAATTGATCAAGATTGGCCACTAACTCGCCCAGCGGTAAGCGAAGGTGGGACACGTCGATCTAGATCTAGAAGACATTTATCTTTACTCTCTCTAAACTTAAAATGTCAGATTGTATATCTCAAGAAACGGAAGCAGAGAATTCCGTTCTTGGGACGTACGCGTTTTAATTTTTGGCATGTCCAGTATGAACGGGGTGCAATGTGGTGTTCTTCTAATTGTTCCGTTTTGTAGAGAGCAGATTTTTAGGATTCATTCCCACTAGCCAGTAATAAGCGTTATTTAACATTTGTACAATACCTAGAATCTAACTACTCTATCAGCACTTTCCGCGAAATCTAGAGAATTCAAATCGCGCAGAACCGATTCAAACCGAATTGTATCATCAGACATGTGTCACGCACACATACAATCCCCCCTTCCGTTGTCTAGTTTCCTTCTATCTTTACTTAAAACTTGCATAGTTTCCTTTCTGCGTCGTATCTTCTGTGTCTATGAGTTATTGTGTGGGGGACGTCTCTAATAAATAAATCAGTATTTAGGTCATTGAAAAGGTTGTATTCAAGCGTGTACGTTGTACTAATAATATCTGACCGCTATTATGCGATTAAAGTGCTTTTTAGTGGCTCCTTGTTTGAAAGGGTAATATTGTAATTAGCTGTTCGGTATTACGATTTAATATCGTTTATTTGTTTGAAGGAATATCATTAAAAGAAGTAAAATGTATTGTAAACTTTATTAGTCACATAATGGTGTCGATTCTGTTGCACTACTCACTAAACTAATCTGACAGGACTAAAATTATACGCGTCTCATTTCATTTTGATATGTTAGAAAAGGATGTCAACAGGTTTCGTGCCGTCAAATTAAGTTTAGTTTAATGAGCGGTGCAACAGAATCAACACCAATGTTTGCAATTTTTAAGTCCAATGCTTTGCCTCAATAGCAAGGATTATACAATGTTGTCATATAATCTTTAAATTATATTATTACTTTATTTTATTAGCTCCCATTTTGCAAATTGGCGCACAGGATGGCTTGTGCTTTGCTCCATAAAATATATCAGAAACCAACATAAAATGTTGGTGTGAAATTAATTATCAAAATTGTATTTAAATAACAAATTAGGATTTTTTAAGCATTTATTTTGGAATTGTAAACTAGTAATAAAATTAGTTTCAAATTTAGAATCTATCGGATAGCTTTATACAAAATATTTGGTTATCTGTTGGAAGCCGTATTACGACATGACGTCATATACGCTGACTCGCTCGCACTCGAAGAATTCTTCCATAAGCGAGAAAGAGAAGCTAGATCGAGGAGACCATTTTGAAAAATAGACATTCACGTCGGAGCCGCCGTTGCGCGTGTTACGGGGTGAATCACCTTTTGGATTTTTTTACATCTTTTTGAGAAGAGAATGACCTGAGGGAGCCAACGCCGATCCCGCAGGGGACACCAGGTCCATATTTCCGTCTGAGATGACGTAAAACTCCAACTTTCAAGAATTATTTTGTGACGCGCCATGCGGTCACCAAACTAAGGAACTCGAGCGAAATTCTCATTTGAAGCTTTGAAGACAAGGCAATGTCATTTCACTGGAGGAGCTCCATGAAGCGTTCGAGAATCGGATGATCCTGCAGAAGACACCATCAGCAAAGGATCCATCAGATAACCTCCTTTCATTTATTTTATTTTCCCAATTTTTCTCGTTGCCGTCATCCATTGGACTATCGCCATCAGCGTTTTAATATTAATATTGTATTAGGACTTATCAAAATAGTAAACGCATTGTAACCTCAAATAATCTTTTGTTCTTTTTTCTCCCATATATCTTTAGCACAAGATAGATAGGTAAATTATAAATCATCAATTTCATTTTCAACAAGAGGCCCCCTGTACTCCAGAGGTCTGATGTTTCGTGACTGATACGTATCCAGGAACCCTAACTTTTTGTTTTATTTTTTTGTTATTTGTTTTGTCTTTCTTTGTCAAATCACAATTTTCTTATGACAAATGGCGCCCGAACAATTATTTACTTAGAATTTAACTTAAAAACAAACCAATTTTATCTTGTGCAAAGGTGTATGTTGGAATTTATAAACAAAAGATTACAATTTAATCTACTGTAGAAGTAGGTATTTTCACAATTGTGTTATTGAATTTGTGTAACAATTTTTCTTGTAAAGATGTATAGTACACCGTCTGTTGACCGTAAGTTAACAGCGGAGCAAACGTCAGATTCACCTCAACCAGAACTCCAAAATTCACAGAGCTTAATAGATATACCTGTTTCAGATTCAGAAGAAATGAATTATGTCAATACCGATGTGAGGATGGCTCAAGGAACAATCCAGTCGCCATTATGCAAAAATATCCACACAAATCCTAGCACTAGTGTTATAGATCCAGCCACAGACGGTGACAAGTATATTCCATTTATGAAACAAAGGCACTCGACACAAAACAGTCATGTACCAGTCACCCAGGTAACATATGCAATTAATAACAGTTACAACTCCAATTTGAAGTCCTGGGGACTGAAGTATAGTGGTGATACGTGTGTTGTTGAATTTTTGAATCGAGTGAACGAAATTAAGTTAGCAAGAGATGTGTGTGAAAGTGTACTGTTGAGAGGTTTTTCAGAGCTGTTAGAAGGCACTGCTCTGAAATTTTACAGATCAGTTCGCCATGCGTTACCCACATGGGAATCTTTGTGCGATACATTCAAACACAACTTTGTAGCAATCGATTATGAATACCTAACAGAAAAGCAGCTGCGAGATACAAAGCAGAAGCAATATCAAACCGTTTTTAGCTTTGTCATCGATATACAGGACTTAAATACAAAACTGAGCATACCTATACCAGAACACTCATTGTTAGAAATTGTTAAACATAATCTATTGCCAGTTTATGCACAATTGTTAGCAAACAACCCAGTAAATTCATTAGAACAATTAAAAGCAATTAGTAAAAACTATGAAGCTTATTCAGGCTTGTTAACAACAAATAACAAACCCATTACACAACCGCAGAAGCAATATTTTGCGACTACTACTTTACCCACAGCTATTCCTCAATTTAGGAAGGAGTTTCGTGGAATACAGTCCACCCCACAAAAACAAGGTGAGACATGTTTAAAGTGTAATAAAATAGGGCATAACTATAAGGTATGTCGTACTATTCCAGGTCCAATATGCTTTAATTGCAAAGCTATTGGAACTACAACTGCTTTTTGTCCAAATTGTTCAGACAAAACTCCAGCTACCAAACAAAAAGGCAACTGGGCAAAGTCCGACACTAGGGGAAATTTAAAAAATTGTAATTTAAAAAACTAGTTAGTAGGGGAGACCAACTCAAAGTATCTAAGGGTGGTAAATGTGACTTGATCTCTCCTGAAATTCTAGTACTAGAAGATGACAACCGACTATTTCTAAAATTTAAAATTTTCGGTAAGGAGGTCATAGGTTTATTGGATACCGGGGCAAATTTTTCTGTTCTCGGTAAAGATTTTTACAAAGAATTTTTGAGCTCAGCTAGAATGCAAAAGACGTTTATTAACGCCCGCACGGCTGATGGTTCTCCCATATTTATTAAAGGAACTATGTCATTACAGGTTCAATACAAAGATATTTCAAAATCTTTTGATTTTTTGGTCATGCCTAACATATATAATAATATTGTACTAGGTATGGATTTTATTTATGCTTTTCATTTGCTAGATATATTAAAGATTAATAAATTTTGTTTAAGTAACAACAATAACACAGGTTTTTGTACGAATTCACTTGAACTCAATGAAGTAAGAGCAATAGTACCACGCAACCAACTGACAAGTAAACAGGAAGGGCAGTTATCACAAATAGTTGAACAATTCAAGGATATTTCTTCGGATGTAGCTGGGCTAGGTAAAACCGACCTCGTCACACATAGGATCGTTACTACAGGCCCGCCGATAAAACAACGTTATTACCCACTCTCCCCTCAAAATTTTTAATAAAATATTTTGTTTACTACCCATAGTAGACGCTAACAGAAGTCAATGTATACTTTTATTGCAAAATTCAGATCAATAGTTTTTGAAATATAAACAAAAACAATATTTATTTATTCAAAGCAATGCAGTATGTAAACACACATATGGCGGCGCTTATAACTTTTTCAAAATTGTAGTTACAGACAATTATTTTTGATTTATCGTACCTACGCATATCTAGCTACCTATAGATACACAATTTTGGCTATCGGTTCAGTATTATTCAAATTAAAATGAAAACCGTATGTTCACAACCAAAATTCTCAAAAGTAAAAAAGAAACACATAAGTTTTAAGTTTGCGTTTTTACCCACATTATTATTTCTACGGATACTTTAGGATACTGTAAATCCATAACAAATACTGATAAAATCATAAAATCAATAATTATTTCTTTACAAACAAGTTTAGAATTTAAACATTGCAATTTTCCTTGTAAACCAACAAGTTCATGTAGGTAAAATGACATACTATATGGTCTATACTCAGACTAAGTATGACTTCTATTCAGACATCGAACTACTTAAGCGTTATTTATACAAGAATTTACTTATTTTGATTTCCAATTTGTATAGAAAAGACGATTCTTTTTCTGTCTCAAAGACAAGTTTCAAGTATTAACAAAGTGTTGACCTACATTCAGGGAAAGACTTAAATACTTACTTTGAATTAACTTAATAACAGTATTCAAAGCTATTGTTTTGTTTTGGACAAGTATCCATTGCTATATAAAGCAAAAGCAGTATATTTAATACCATTTTTTTTGTGTTTTGAGACTTGGTAATTTTTGTTAAAACCAAGTCTGTGAAGCAATTTTTTAAGGTTAATACCATTTTTTTGTGTTTTGAGACTTGGTAATTTTTGTTAAAACCAAGTCTGTGATGCAATATTTTTAAGGTTAAGTATGAGTAATTATTTTTACATAACCAACAATAAACCAAACGTTCAATAATGCATATTTTCGTGTGCTTATTAGTTCTTAGCCTACATATTGGGCAATTTTCTGGAGGATCCTATTTAAAGGCAACCTACCATTAACTATAGCTTATTAGCTAATTATTTGGGAACGATTGAGTTCTAGTCTTTTTGTTACATGCTAACATACATACCGGATTTGACTAACGACAAGTTTATACCTAGTATGACTTAAAATGTTTTCTTATGGCTGAGTTAAAACACTCGGACATGCTAGCAATATTTAGTAGATCTACATACATACATACATACCAAACTTACCTTTTTGTCTTGTAGATACCAAAGGTTGTCTGTGAACCTTCTAAGATTAACAATTAGTCTTTAATTATAGTTAGCAGCATCTAGTGCACGGATTCACTGCGTAGATTTAATTTAGGTTTAAATAATTAAGATTTACCTGTACTTAATTAAAGCTTATACTTAGTTTATCTAATGTTTACAACGATAGATATTTACTTTAAACATTAGAAGTTTTCACTTCATACTATTAGACAATAGTGAGACTTTATTCTCATAGAATTAGGTCATTACTAGAAAACCCAAACTGTAGGGTATAGATTATTATAAGAATTACAAACATACTAACACATATTTACTTACCGTTTAAAACCATTTAGATATCATTGTTTTTCAGATAAGTTTTGTCCGCACCTACATAAGAGTGAATGGATATTTATATTAACAGTTACCTTTTAAGCTACTTGCTATATACTACTTTTGTTTTATTACACAATGTGTTATTTCTATAGGTATATCCTATACCATCATGTTATGTATGGAGTCATGAGGATTATGAAAAGTGAAGCAAGTATGTCAGAATAGCTCAATTTAACTATGAGATGCAAGGAGATTTATGAAGTTCGATGTAAGTTTAAAGGTGTGAGTGGTGATTTTGTAAGAACTAGGCAGTGTGAATATTATTTGAATTCCTTATAGGTACCTATGTATGAAAGAATGTGAGTGATTTATTTTATGAAAGTGGAATAACAGTTTATTTTGCTAGATGGAATGTAAGAAGCTTGCTGAAGTATCAACCTCACTATATTTCAGGATTCCAACCTATAACAAAAAGTTTCTTTTCATGCCTACCCCGTCTGTTCAGACAGTAAACTGTCTTTTGTTTCAAAAGGGGGATATTGTCATATAATCTTTAAATTATATTATTACTTTATTTTATTAGCTCCCATTTTGCAAATTGGCGCACAGGATGGCTTGTGCTTTGCTCCATAAAATATATCAGAAACCAACATAAAATGTTGGTGTGAAATTAATTATCAAAATTGTATTTAAATAACAAATTAGGATTTTTTAAGCATTTATTTTGGAATTGTAAACTAGTAATAAAATTAGTTTCAAATTTAGAATCTATCGGATAGCTTTATACAAAATATTTGGTTATCTGTTGGAAGCCGTATTACGACATGACGTCATATACGCTGACTCGCTCGCACTCGAAGAATTCTTCCATAAGCGAGAAAGAGAAGCTAGATCGAGGAGACCATTTTGAAAAATAGACATTCACGTCGGAGCCGCCGTTGCGCGTGTTACGGGGTGAATCACCTTTTGGATTTTTTTACATCTTTTTGAGAAGAGAATGACCTGAGGGAGCCAACGCCGATCCCGCAGGGGACACCAGGTCCATATTTCCGTCTGAGATGACGTAAAACTCCAACTTTCAAGAATTATTTTGTGACGCGCCATGCGGTCACCAAACTAAGGAACTCGAGCGAAATTCTCATTTGAAGCTTTGAAGACAAGGCAATGTCATTTCACTGGAGGAGCTCCATGAAGCGTTCGAGAATCGGATGATCCTGCAGAAGACACCATCAGCAAAGGATCCATCAGATAACCTCCTTTCATTTATTTTATTTTCCCAATTTTTCTCGTTGCCGTCATCCATTGGACTATCGCCATCAGCGTTTTAATATTAATATTGTATTAGGACTTATCAAAATAGTAAACGCATTGTAACCTCAAATAATCTTTTGTTCTTTTTTCTCCCATATATCTTTAGCACAAGATAGATAGGTAAATTATAAATCATCAATTTCATTTTCAACAAGAGGCCCCCTGTACTCCAGAGGTCTGATGTTTCGTGACTGATACGTATCCAGGAACCCTAACTTTTTGTTTTATTTTTTTGTTATTTGTTTTGTCTTTCTTTGTCAAATCACAATTTTCTTATGACAATGTGTAGCAAAAAAGTTCAACAATACTGAAGAGTATGTATGTACTCATCATTATGAACAACTGTTACTATGGGGCCACACCCGAAATCGCGAAAAAAAATCAGTTGTTCCACACATTTTGTCCAAGGTCAATTAACTTTTTGTATGGAACAGCTGTTTTATTTGTTCGCGATTTCATGCAGTGCTAGGTGCAACCCTGAGACACTGTTTATATTTATATTTTAATAATAGTCTGCATTTTTCTTACAACAAACTATGCGTAATCTCTTAATTAAAATTTGTATGTATGTTTGTTTTGTAGGGATTATTTATATTACATTTTGTAATTATATGCGCATGAAGCTTGAAACGCTTGCTTAAACTTGACGCATATAGAATTCAATATTGACGGAAATCCAAGTAAAAGCTAGACGAACAAGTAAGTTAAAACGAATCTAGTATGCATGAACGACTAACGCTAACTTTTAAAACAGAAAACTCTGTACCAAACAGAACAAGTTACCTCCGCCGTTATGGGACCAATTTTTAAGCTAACTTAGAACTTCGGAAACGAATAAAGTAACATTAACGCACGACTTATGTATTAGTAAAATAACTTCGCTAAGGATCCAAACAGTTTTTTTTTTTTTGTAATTATTAACACACAAATATATGTATTATCAAATAAATATATTGTGTAGTGGTAGGACTCTATTGCCTGGGGAAGTACTACATCACCAAGCAGTAGTGTGCAAGCATTACTGTGTTTCGGTTTGAAGGGCAATGTTACCATAGAACTTACTGGGCATGAAGAGATTTGACATTTAATATCTCAGAGTGACGAGCGCAGTGCAGTGCGGCGCAGGATTGTGTTCGCAAGTTCGCAATTCTGGCACTGTACTGTTAGTGGCAAGCGTGACGCTTACCACCAGGCGTACGTCTACCTTGTCTCGTCACTTGATAGAATAAAAAAAAAATATTGTGTGGTGGTATATACGAGCTTAGAGCGTGCCTCCATTCTACACATGCGGCGCTGAAGGCTTCTGGCGACCTACCAGCTACTACCGATCCATGCCTGCCCTTGATCTATCCTGCTTGCTCACGTAAGGAACTTTATATTATCCGACTTTAGAACCCTTGGTTTGCAAATCGATCTTGTGTCAGACAGATTACTTTACGGTACTCATATGGATGAGTAAACTGTTCTTTCTTTATGAAAATATTCTTCTACATTTGAAATTCCTTACGTACTGAATGTATTATATGACTATTAAGTACATCTGCACTAAGAATATGCAGTAATCTCTCTAGTACCTATGTCGTTTTCAAAACAACAGTTTCTCTAATACAGCAACAGTTTCATTAATGAAGTTATCGAGTCTAATACAAAACTCGTTCAGAATTCCACCGCGGAATGATCGAAAATTAATTATTCATCTACTTTGAAGCTAACGCTTTTGAAATAGGAAGCAGGCGCGTTAAAACACGTGTCTGATTAGGTACTGATATGCTGTTTTTTTATGATTTAATATATATATACTATATGGCTATGGCTATATTATTTGACACTGTTATATAACTATCACGGTTATTAATTACATTTCTATTATTATTTACGGGATATTTACCGTGATTATGTTGTGAAACGAGCTCCCGATATTTCGGCGCAGTTGCATGCACCATGTTGGGGAGACAGAGGACATACAACAACTGGTGCATGCAATTGCGCGTAAATATCGGTAGCTCGTTTCACGACACAATCACGGCAAATATCCCGTAAATAATAATAGAAAAATGTATATTATTTGAATCTGTATGTCGTGTATACAGCGTGGCGGTACGGTGCCGAAATTAAATTAACACACGATTAGGGTTAATGATCAGTAACCATAAAAAAGGGGAAAAAACGCGTTTAAAAAAAAAAAACAATAATTTATTCATAAAGTATCAAAGAAAAAAAAACATTAAATTAAATTAAATTAAATTTATAGCAGTAGCAGTCACATTAATAACTTACATAAACACAATTGAAATTGAAATTAAAATTGAACTTGTAATTAAAATTGCTATTATAATAATCAAATTATAAATATATGTCAGTTCGATTGTATTAAGTATGTCAAAGAAATAAACAGATTAATAAAATTCAAATTAAACCTACCTCCACTAGATTTAAGCTTCTACATCTACAGTGAGCAGTGTGCAGTGTGCAGGCCGCAACAAAGATTAATGTTTTATGTTCCACACAAAAAGTTTTTCGACGTTGGACAAAATGTATGAAACATCTGTTTTTTTTTCGCGTTTATTTTTTACTTTATTTTTATGGTTGCTGATAATTAACCCTACACGTGTGTTAATTTAATGTCGGCTCCGTAGCACCACGCCGGCGTACAAGTTTTCAACTTTGTCTGAATGTCCAATCCCATGCGTATCTTTGTTCTATTCTATTCTATCTTCGTCTATTCCTTTGTATTCACCTATTGCAAGTATTCCAAAGACAATCTTTCATCTCAGCTGCGCTGGTTACTGCATTGAATACATATTCCCTCCCCTATATGAAATTTTCAACCGTAAACTTTGTGAGTTTGTAACGCCGCATTCGGGTTCAGGTTACGAGTATTAATATCGACATGGAGTTAACAATTTTCGATCATATTATCGATATTTCGTATTAGTACTTGTTAATATACTACACTTGTAGCACTAGCTCATAAGGTACTTGTTTCTATGTTCGTTTTAACTTCTGGTGTGCACAGGAAACAGTCTCTTCTATCTGATCGCTTCGTTGGAACTTCATTAGAATTCTTACTATTTGTCTTCTATATATCTAATCTATCACATATAGAACTCGTAGGATTTGTACCTGAAATAATTCTATACATACTACTGTACTGTATATTCATTATCATCATCATCATCCGCATCCTTCTCTATCCCCCTGCTGGGTATAGGCCTCTCTTGTGTGCCATCTCCTTCGGTCACGCGCCAGTCCTATCCAGGCTCAAACCGTGATTTTAGCAATATCATCGACCTGTCTAGCAGCCGGTCGACCATAGCTCCGGTTAGCTTGCCTCGGCCACCACTCTGTCACTGCCTTGCTCCACCTGTCATCTCTGTGCCCTGGCCAGCTCCACTTCAGATGGTATTATACAATCTGTTGTATATTACTGTTAATTAATTCATTAACTTTTCTTGTTGCCTCTTTGTTTGCTTATGAAATCAAGCTTTTGAATCGGGAAATCTTTGAATCATTTAAAGATAGAAGCAATCCCCAGTCCCAGTGCTCGCAGGGTTTGCAAGTTGAAGTGGCAATGGGCAGGCCACATCGCTCGAAGAACTGACAACCGATGGGGAAGAAAGGTTCTTGAGAGGCGACCGCGAACCAGAAGACGCAGCGTAGGAAGGCCTCCCACTAGGTGGACCGACGACATTGTAAAAGTCGCGGGCAACCGGTGGATGCAAATGGCAGCTTGTCGTACAGTGTGGCAGTCTAAGGGGGAGGCCTTCGTTCAGCAGTGGACGTCTCCGGGCTGATGATGATGATGACTCGATGGTTCCACGGTCTAATGTAAAGTTTTTTGTTCTTCTCGCCTTTTGCAGCTTATAAAATAAACAAGCTGTAATCAGATTGGTTGTGTAATTTTGCATGACCAGAGATATCGTCTATCAGTATATCACTCAGTAACCAGTCATCGTTATAACATTGTTTTATATTCTTTCACATCTGTTAAGTCTACAGTTTTCGCCGATATATTCGCCGAACCATCGTGAATTGCCGTTTTTATTTTTTGCTCGTCCGTGAATGATATTTAGTTTGCAATTTCCATAAAGTCAGAGCGCGCTGTTTCGATTGCCAACCCGCGGCGGTGCGGCGTTTATAAAATTGATACGTTCAATTAGCAGTGGACCAGACTGTCCGTCGATTGCGTTTCTTTGTGACGTTTGTAGCTTTTTGTAAATTGAATAACGTCCTATTCCTATTGAATAACATTATAAATCAATGAGAACAACGGAAAATTTACCACCATCTACCACTACCTTGGATGCTTCATCATTATCATCTTCAGCCTATAATCGCGCACTGCTGATTATAATAGCCCTCTCTTTAATCATAATAATTACTTCTTGTATTTCATTGGTCTCCATCAGCCAGAAAACGTCCACTGCTGGACAAAGGCCTCCCCCTTAATAGGGAGGTGTTGCCATAATCCCCACGCTTGGCAGGCGGCTTGGGTATCGATTTCATTGGTCAATACTGAATAATTACTATTGACCATTGTGTCCCGCTTCTGTGTTTTCATATTCATGATACAAGAAATAGTAAATTGGCATATTTTATAAAAACTGTCTAAAATTGCAACTGATATAAAATAACCTTTAATTCATTTTGTATGGCTAATTTAGATATCAATGTTGCAATACGTTTGTAATCTAAAATTTTGACGTGTTTATACTGTATAATAATTATAAATAGTCGTTGTTATCATAAGCATAAATTATATTCATTAACGATTTCTTCATTACTAACTACATAGTAGTCCCTTAACTAGATTACTGTGTTAGATCTCAGTATTAACGATCAAACTTTTGTTCGAGTCTTCGGTTAATACCTTCTACCAACAAACTATAGTTCGACTTCAGAACCTTCAGGCAATAAATCGCCAACGGTATGCTCAAAACTGTTAAGCTTTTCTACAGTCCATTTGATATCGCATCCGGGGCCGGTTATTAAGCGTCGCGATAAGTTTCAAAACGGTCGTGAGTTGGGAAGGAAACTTTTCATTCGGATAGTATATTCGCTACAGTTATCATAACAGGGGATTAAAGGCTCGGATCTTACACATCAACATAAAATGAAAATAGTCGTGGAATCGATTGTGAAGAAAAACCTTGCAGAAGACCTTGAAGATAGCGAAATTTTAAAGGCCACTCAGCTAGTATAACGTGTTAGCTTAGTAAATTATAATAATTTGTTCTTATTTTGAACCGACTTCAAAAAAGGAGGATCTCAATTCGTTTCGTCTGATTTTGCTGATTCTTTTTCTTTGTTTGTGTAGGTAATACTTCAGATGTGGTCCCATATTAATTTTATCGAAATCGGTTCAGTAGTTTCGTTTTTATATCAAAATTACTAGAAAATATAAAGATCTCATCCAGTATTCGAAGTTAAAGTCGGTTGTATATTTTTTTTGTTAAAGCGTATTATTTGAAGCTTTTGTTTTACTTACTTGACGACTTTATTTGTACGGTTTTTTTTTTAACTATGTTAGGGGGGGAACACTAGTCCGATTGAGTTTATAACTGGCATGCTCAGTTCCGAACATAATCGATAGCTATGATATGATGATGGATCAGAAAGAAAGATCAATCATATAAACTCTAAATCACTCCTCTACTCTCTGATTTTACTCTAATGACTTATAGTAAAATCTTCTACTTTATTTATTTAGTTTATTAGCACATACACAAAACAGAATATTGTTAATAATTCAGAAAAAAATACACATTTTACTATTCAACTCAGCATTTTCACAGGTGAATAAGTTCATTAAACTTTAGCCTACAGATAACTGATCGCTATTTATACGATCCCTCTTTGAAGCGATTTAATTTAAAGAATTCGTTTTAGGATACAATTTTAAACTAATATCCTCTTTCCAACATTCTTAAATAGTTTTATAGACAGACAGATCCCTTAAAAGCACAGTCATATAATCCAGAGAAAAGACGAACTGTTGGCACACCTACATTGAGCTCTGTTCAACCGCGAAGGCAAAAAGACGAGTGCGACCGCCTTCCCCGACTAGGTTTGTTAATTTCCCGCGGTAAATGGACTTATTCAATAACAAACTTGCTTATCTTGTGCCAACTCTTAATAAAGCGTGCGTTTCGTGTCAGACGGAATCTAGTTGCCACATTAGCCGGATACATATTATGAGATAATCACCACTTATGTTCGCAATGTTATTAACTAATTAAATTCTGGATATCGCCTCGTAAAAACTGTTCTTACCGTACCTACTATCACTCCTATTAGGTCGTTAGTACTAGAGACATGTCCGCCGGCTCTAATAGTTCTTGTTTTAATTACCGTCGTCGATGTGTATTACTTAAAACTTGTAAATGAAATCGAGCGTCGACAATGTTCTTAATGGCAATTCAAATTTATGACGGTATCGTTCCAGAGAAGTTGCCATAGTAACATGTGGCGAAATTAAACAAGACACGTGAATTAATGTTCCATTAAAATGTAAATAACATTAAAATGTATAAGCTATTTCCCAATAACTTACATATTAAAAGCAGTTTGAAATAGTTTGCGAAGGCGGAAGCCCCGGGTTGCCGGGAATTGAGAAGTTAAGAAAAGTGGAGTTTGCCAGAGCGACCCGATTTCCTCCCAGAGGCGAGTTTTCCAGACGTCCTCTCGATACTCGATACACTAAAGGCAAGGATGGTAGAATCTGCTAGAATCTATTACTTGACAAGTTAGGATTATTTTTTATTTCCGCTGATCTCGTCTACGATGCGCCAATTTAGATGTGGATCGCCATCTATCGGATAGGGTTGGAAGTTGTACGGCACGAGCTGTGAGCCTCCCTACCTCCCTGAAAGTGATGGGGGTATGGGGGTTCACCCCGTCGCCGTGGTGTTACTACGTAGTACGTTATAGGAGACGCAATTCACAATACTACGGTTTTGACTATGCACATTTGCGATTCTGGGAAACCGATTGAAAGATCGTTTGCAAGCGTATTGTCATGTCTACCTTGGAGCACTTATATGGGAAATGCTACGCCTCGGGCTGTTTATATCGTAAAGGAATGACGGAATGAAAATTATCGACGCGTTTTGACTGAGGTTTTTTGTAATATGAATGTTCTGATTTGTTCACATCAAGATCTAATACTAAAACAAAATTGAGATTGACAATTATTTTACTTTCTAATCAAGGATTTGTGATTACGAAAGCATCTAGTAAAAACAGAAAGAGCAAGTCACTTAACGCTCTATCCGAATTAGTTCCAAATTCGAAGCTCGAGAGTCGAACGAAATATTTCTCTCCCCATTTAAAAACCAATCATTTAGCTTCCGTCTGAGTTCACAACACCCGGTGGAGCCGAAAACACTTCGTTAGGTTTACCGGTAAGATATACCGATGCAGCCCATAGCTAAGACCCTGCCTTATCTGACTCTATTTCGGGAGGAGACTCTGCACCGCGTGGAGGTGGCGCGAATACTACCCAATACTCTTGTATTATGTGGCCCGATTTAGATCATTGCGGAAGCAGGTAGACTTTGAATGTTGAATGAGATTGATCCGCAAGTTTACATTTAGATTTTTTAGATCAGCTTTATATAAGTCACACATGAAAATAACGTGCTGACTAAAAGAATGACGTGCGGTGAAAGAAGTCAGGTGCAGAATCCCAATTCTTAAAAGGTCTAAAATGGCCTTCTCCAACTACTTAAAATTCTTTCCCTTTTCTTTTCATTCCAATCATATGTCATTCTTCTATTTTCTTCAAAACTGATATTAACTTTAAAATGACAATACATAGTGGATCATCGGTTGCAATGCCCTGAATATTTCTGAACACGTTAATAACTAACAAAATTACTATGTTGACTATAAAGTCGTTTGGTTTGGTTCTTGAGCTATTTGAATGAAAACTAGTAGAAAAAAAAGCTTGAATTATATTACTCGTCTGATTCTAGATGGTAAAAATATTATAATATTGGATCCAGACATCCGACTGTTTTATTATAGTGTGCTCGATTTTGAAGGTTTAAGTTGACAGAATTAAACTAACTAAAGTACTGCTGTCCTTAGCTAACATGTCTGATAAAAAAGGGACAGCGATATTTCAAAAAGTTTAGATCCGTCTTCTCCGCCACGTCTGCTTCGCCTCGTCGCCGAGGGTGACAGTATACATGAGATCTGAGATATACTTTACTTTGCTCCCTAGGAAGTAATGTACTATTATCGATTCCTATTACACACAAGCCGCCTGCCAAGCGTGGGGATTATGGCAACACCTCCCTTTAAGGGAGAGGCCTTCGTCCAGCAGTGGACGTCTTCCGGCTGTTGATGTGATTACACACTATAATGCTCACTAGTACGTGTTAAAAAATAGTTCGCCCCCTTAGCTCGGTTAATGGCGACCTGAGGATTTTTTAAAGGGTCGGAACTAACAAGCTTCCTCCAGCCTGCTGACAAGCCGAGTGTGAGCCCCACTGAATACCTTGAATGGCCTATCAAGTGCCTAACTTCAATAGATGATTATTGAATCGTAAGTTTCATGAATGGTGAAATCGTTACTCGTATAGACTATCTGTATTTTCTCCATTAGGTTAGTCATTCCTGTGATGAATATCTCTCAATTTAGTCTTAAAGTGCATTTAAGAATGTTTGCAACAAAGTAATTCTTATTGTATAATTCCCTAAGAAGTCAGTCAATAGATGACCTAGTCAGTCCAAGAAAATATTTTTTCAGGGTCTATAAAGTTTGTCTTGTAAATTCTACTACTGTTATGGGCAGGCGTGCCGCTTACCACCTGGCGAAAGTGTCGATAGTAACGTCACTGAACTGAAAAAAAAAATGAATAATATTGTAGTGCGTTCCTTTATATTGCGTTAAATAAATCTGTATATATATTTCTAGTAATATCTCAAGCATAAACCCTGTAAACATAGAGAAAGCGACTTATTTAGTGGCTAATTAATTTGTAAGTAATTTTTTTTTACCTGTGAACAAAACAATGTCTAGAGCTTCGTTTACCTGGTCTAGGGTTGTTTGAATCCTTTCATCTACGAAATACCTTGTTTCAGTAATATCATCAACAGAAGTGGGATTTCGGAGTATCAAAGTAGAGTGTTGTTACGAACTAGTAGTTATTTGTCTCTATGTTCAGACATAGTGATGAATACAGAACAAATGCAGTATGTTATTAGATTATTCTCATTTAGTGTCCCTTGTTGTTTTATCTCTAGTCTCAACTTTAACAATACTGTGTATTTCTGTATTTTAATTTCCATAGAACCAGCTCTTCTGAAGTTTGTAACGTAACCGTCGTGAATTTAAATTAGAGTTGGTTAAAGTCCGTCCGCAGATGCAACCTAAAACTGTTTTTTTCGTTTCTCCTTCGCTAACACAATGTGGTAATAACATCTCAGAGATTTGCAGCTTATTGTAATCATTTTCAGAATCGGGTTATCAATTCCGGATTTTGCTATGAATACTGACGTGGTTTTGACAATCTTTTGTTTTATTTATAGGAGTGAAAACATAGTCCTACGCGTGTGCAAAGCAGGACGCGGCCGCACCCGCGTCGGACTCTGTTTTCACTCCGTGAAAAAGGTCACTGGATGGTATAGTTGAAACATCCGACTTAATTACCAGTTAGACCGTGTATAAAAAAGTATAGAAATCTTTTCATTGTGTACAACAGAAATTAAAATAGAAAAAATAAAGTATCATTAAAAAAATTCGGATCAGAACCCAGAATCAGAAAGGATTATCCAGAATGTCTAGTTGTTAAGTTACTGTGATCTTGGTTCGTATTGCCACTTCGGGCGAATGTTTCAAAACAAAGGTAGCCGAGTGGGAAATCATTTAGCTAGGCGCGCAACGCGGACCCTACGTGTTTCCACTCACGTCGACCAACTTATCGTTGTGTTGGGTGAGGGAGCCACCTTCTTATTTTCCGAACAAAAATGATAGCCTACGGTGGAAATAAATATTCTTACAATTGACCAACACTACACGAAAGTTGGTTTCGCTGTATTTTATTTTGCTGCGTAAATGGTAGTCTAAACACGGGATACAAACTGATTTGAAGGATTACGTCGAATAAAGTAATAAGTAAGTACGACTCGTACTACGTACTCGTATATTAGTGAAAGGAAAGATGTAGGCTACAAAATGGGTGATTAAGTTAAAGATCTGTGAACATGATTGTTTTGTTACGAATTTACGACTTTTTCCGACTTTTACGACTCTGACCTCTGGTTACATTTCTGTTATGGTTTTGGAAACAGAAACATAATCACAATGATTCCAGGAATATTTTTTCGTGCTTTTCCATTTTGCTTAGTAGGTACTTACTATAATTTTCAGTCCCTAGCATTTTATTTTGGGGTAATCATTTTCTAATTATGAAACATGTCCAATAAAAAAACACCTGTGGCGCCATCTAGTGACAAACTAGTAGTTCCAGATTCTGCCCACAGATGTCGCCCGCATAAAACGTAACAGTATTCATTCCCTCCATTAAACTATAACTATCCAACGCAAACAAAGTCCCCCCATTATATTATTAACGCGCACCGTGTGAAATACAAGACGGGACGTGTGTGACAGGTGGTCATTACGTGCACCGAGTACTAAATCATCACAGAGAGACAGCTGCGCAAAACGCAAAATCAATTAGCTTTAGTTTTCTCTACCTGTCTGTATGAACCTTTCACGCCTATACCTATACCCTTTTCTGCAAGTCTGTTTTCGTAAGTTAGCTTAATCGAATCGAGTCGTTTGATGATGATTGATACTTCCCGAATAATGAATATTATGCAAAGCACGTCATACTTCACTTACCTAAAGTAGAAGGTCTGAGAGTCGTGAATGTGTGGATTTCCATCTTCCACTATGTTGCCATTATGCCTCGGAAAGTCGTAAGGACTCCCGATTGCTTAGTAAACATTTTGCCTAAATTTAAATATCTTCTTCTATGTTTTTTTTTGTTTATTAGAAATAATTATATAAGCTCAATTTATTACTCAGCCAAACTACTAGGCGTTTGTAGGCTCATCGCAACAAGGATTTATTACAAGCTGTGGCTGCATGTTTTGTGAAAGAGTAGAAGCTACTTCTCTGTAAAAAGTTCTTACGCAGTATTACGTGGAAGCGAGGGCTGCGTACGGTCTACGCGGAATATTAGAGAGGTCGCAGTCGGTAATAAAACGTGTATCGTAATGTGGCCTGGCCGCCCTGCTCGCTACTAGATGTTCTGAACTCGAACTTATGTCATTCTCTTAAGAGGTATGATAACGTTTGATGATAATGATCATAGATTTTCAGTGGTGAATAGAATAGTCTGCCAAACTCTGGACAAAAAGCAATGGCATAATTTAGAAACCATAACAACATGAAAAAAAAATAAGAAACCGACTTCAAATGAATATGGGACCACCTCGGGAGTATACCCTAACAAATAAAAATAAAAAACAAAATCGTTCCACGATTGACGGAGAAATCGGTGAACACACATAAAAAAAACATACATACCGTCGAACATAGAACCTCCTTATTCGAAGTTGGTGAAAATATATATATATTTTTTAAACGGTTTTATTTAGCTCGCCCTGTTTCTTGTTTGACTCTTTAGTAATTGAAATTGTACCCCACTCCTGTTGACAGATTGTTCTGATATTATATAGGTACACATCTTTAGTTCTGATAACAAAACCGTTTAACTTTTTTTTTTAGTTTTATAATTTAGTTAAAGTCAGCGAATTTTAATAGAGCTCATTGGCAATTTGATATTCACATTCTACAATCCCAGTAAACAAAGTAAGCTGTATCGACCTGGAATTTGGGATATCGGTACCTAACCTTACCTACCATTATAACGCAACATTATTGTTTATCTATTTACGTTAACCATTAGATGGGTAAGACACTTAATAACAACAAAACATCAACATTGGATTACCAAGCAGTCTTTAGAAAATACAACACTAACATCATAACATTTTAGAATTTCCCTTAACTTCAGTACATTTTATCTCGGTTCGAGAATAGACAGTGGCGTCCCCACGTGATGGAGGTCGCGGAATACGGGACAGGGCATTAAGATGCAGCGCGCGTGTGTTCCGCTCCCTGCACGCTTGCGGGGTACCCGCCCGCGCAAGTCCCTCGCAATGGCCATTCATTGGACCCAACGGCTTGGCCAATGTCAAGATGAATAGTAATAAAGTTATCTAAAGTCCGGGATACAAGAAGCTAGTTTTTCAAGCCAGGATAGCAAGATAGTGATGGAAAGCTAGCAACCTAGCAGCTTTGGCTTCGTAGTAATGAAGTTAGTTCTGTTTACACATAGCTAAAGCTGCTAGCTTGCTAGGTTACTATCACTATCTTGCTATCCTGGCTTGAAAAACTAGCCGGGTATAATAAGTGCGGAGTGACATACTCAATCGCGTTAACGCAAACGAGAGTGGTCTCATCTTGCGTTAATCATATCTGATACAGACCACAGTGCACACACAGTGCTCAGTCATGCGGTATTCCATGAATAAGAATTAAAATTTAAACGATAGATAGATAAATACAGATTATTGTGAACACCGAAAATTTAAATAGAAAAAACATTTTTTTCCTAAAATAAATCTCGAACGAAACTTGTTTTTTTTGTACGTAGCTAAAAAGTAATTTGGTTGCTTTACATATTTTGGTCCGCTTAAAATTAAATGACGTCAGTTAGTATTGCAAACATTATATATTTTTTCATCACACTTGCTGGTAAAGTAGATCTTATTACATCAGTTTCAGTGTTTTCTTTTAAACACGTGTCCTTTTTACTTTACATTACAGCCTAGTGCTATAATAGGTATAACCCGGTAAGGTTAAGTTTATACGTGAATGCAAGTTAGATGTATGTACACGAAACATTCTTAATATAGCCGGGTAATACTTACAGTTTTTTTTGTAATACCAACAAAGAGTTTTTATGCGGATGAAGAAAATGTCACCTGCGCGTGCATTGCTGGTTTTTTGGGTGCCATTTTCTGCAAATATTTGTTGTATTTGTAGTTTTCGCTATGTGGTTGATTAAAATTAAAATGAAACGTCTTAAAATAGGTACTCTCTGCCCTGAAAGAAACACTGAGCTACATGGACAAATAATTTTCAACAAGTAGATAACTTATATTTAATTGACACGTTTGATTGGTCCAAAGTTGGCTCCACATATGTGGCCCGCGCGCAATGTCCACAAGTTTCTCCGTTTCGGATGTTTCGGTTCTTATTGGTGGTCTGTGGTCTCTGGAATCGTGGGCGTAGGAAATTATATGAGCTTAGATCAAATTGAGTCATAATGATAGTACTGTTCTCTGGGAACGCTTCGTTTTCGAACCGAACGGTGACGAAATAGATATGTACTAAAGTGGGTAGATAAAGTTGTAAATCAAGACGTGGTGAAATGAGATTGTTTGCTTTCAATGTACAACTATTGAAGATTGTGATAAAAAAAACTTTTCGGGTATGCAAACGTGTAGCAGTGATCGTTTTTTATATTTCATTAGGATTAGGTTTTTTTTTTCTTAAAATCGACAACACTGTTATAACGAAAATCTGCGGTTCGTAAAGTAACCATAAATTGAATCAAAAAGTTTTTTGTAGATACATTTTAACCAGACACAAATAACAAATCAAAACGCCAGAACTGGTTGTTAAACGGCATAATTGGCGGTAACACATAAAAATAAAGAAGAAACCACCGGAATCTAAACACACAAACAATCTCGTATCGTGCACTTCTCTTTGTTCAATCTTTCTTAGCTTCAATATGAAAGACGATTCCAATCCACAAGGACGCGAATTACCCTTCGTACTGTTATGCCCGCACTATGAAGGCATTAGGGCTGCGTTGCACTTCTATACAGCTCAAGTGTCATGAATAGAAAGGGAGATAGTCAGTCTGTTTTGAGACACCAACCTGAGCGGTTGCCTAAGGACTTTCTTACTTTTTTGTCTTTTTGTATTTCCCAAGTGTTTTCCATTAAATATATCTTTCTTAGGGAAATACGTTTTTTTTTAAAAACATATCCTCAAGTCTCCGCATAACATTTGGTGGCAGCGGTGGGATCCGGAAATCCCCAGTGCCCAAAAAGTGAAACCGCTCTGCAGACTCGCTCCGGATCCTTCAGTGAATTAAGTGCAAATTTAAACCCGCTGCGGAGACCTCGATTCCCTGGTGGCGGAATCATTCGCCCTGGACTGCATCCTGAACCGCAGACACTCACCTTCAGCGAAACCAGTATTTACAACGAAGACCAGGAATATAACTTCATCCGAAGTTCGCCAACCCTATCTCGTCTCATCCCGACGCGCAGACGTCGCGTCTTATCGGAAGGAATGTACCTAGCCATGCTCGCCGTGCTTATCTCCAGCGCCCACGCATTGCAACAGTGAGTCCTTGGTCATTGTTTTAAACTATTGCTAAATCCAGAGATCGCCAACGTTTTAATATTAATTTTAAAGCTCTCAACCTTTTATATTGTAGCTTAAGTAAAAAATATCTTACTTTAAAAATATTATCCATATCGCTTCTATATCTTATCAGTTTGTATTACACTAAGTTACCACGTTATGGCAACCGAAGAAGCTAGAGGTAGACTCACCTTGAATATACCCGCAGCCGAACAGGCAAGTCATTCTGCGTCTACTGGGGCCCAAACCCGAAGCGCTAAGAGTAGCCCCGTTGTTAGTAAATTAGAGATGGAGATGAATACCTTGCTAAAATTTATAAAACCGTATGACGGAGAGAGAGAAAAGCTAAATTCATTCTTAGTTAACTGCAACAATGCTTACGAACTTGCCAACGACAGTCAAAAACCTATTTTGTTTAAGTACATCCTTTGTCAACTTCAAGGTAAAGCGGAAATTGCCTGTTCAATCAAAAATTTCTCTACATGGGACCAACTTAAAGAATTCCTTAAAACACAATTTAGTGAAAGAAAACATTACGCTCATTTACTCACCGATCTTCAAGAAAGTAAACAAAGCCTACAAGAAAACGTAGGACAGTTTTCTCTGCGAATTGAAACACATTTATCAAAATTACTAACCGAAATCTCACTCTCGGAAACCAAAGTGAAAGAAATAGCCGGCCGAGTTGCCGCGATGGAGGACCTTGCCCTTCATCATTTCCTGATGGGCTTGCAACCACGCATATCAAACATCGTCCGGTGCAGGTCACCTAAGAACTTGAACGAAGCTATTAACCTTGCGATATCAGAAGAACGTATACAACAGAGCTTATATAAACGAACAGATAACAATAATTTTAAACCTAAACCACAGAACTCTAGCATTATTAACCCTCAAAGACTCAACCAGTATACATACAATAAAACACCACAGAGGTCAACCATGAATAACTCTTACCAGCCTCAACAAGCTTCCGGGTCCTCACCCTTCTGTCGTTACTGCAAGACACCGGGACATGACATCTCAGTGTGCCGAAAGAGGGAATTTAACAACAACCGGTACAAGGTTCCTCAAAACTCAGGTTCTAACCAAGGTCCTCAGACTCCTTATAGACCACCTCGCGTCAACTTCATCGCCGATCAAGGTGAAGATGTCGTTGACCACGATGAAGTAGATCTTCCCCCCAACGATACTGATGATTTAAACGAATGAAGGTCTCGCCACAGTGTCGCCCGAGACGACACCCAAAAGTCGACACTCCTATTCCTAAGTATAACAAAACGTCCAAGGACCACACGGGTAACCAGCCCCGAGCAAGTGTCCAATCTTCTAAACCCATGAGTCACACGGGTAGCCAGCCCCAAGTAAGCGCTCGACCTTCTAAATCAAAGGACCACACGGGTAACCAGCCCCAAGCAAGTGCCCAATCTTCTAAACCCATGAGTCACACGGGTAGCCAGCCCCAAGTAAGCACTCGACCTTCTAAATCAAAGGACCACACGGGTATTCAGCCCCAAGCAAGCGTCCAATTGATAACTCCAAGGCCACAGCCTTCTAATCAAGAAGTTTTCGAAATCAACATAGACACAACCAAACGGCTGTTGCCTCACGTCCTGCTCAATGCCCAAATATCCGATATACCACTCACACTTCTAGTAGACTCAGGCTCAGCGATATGTTTAATTAAGCAATCATGCGTTCAACGTAGACCCGCCTTAACAAATGAACCAATCAACCTAAAGGGTATAGACCCTGGCAATGAACCGACACCTACACTAGGCCACTTTCAACTTAAACTACAACTAACTAACGCAAAAAGCGTCAACCACAAATTCCATATGGTTAAGAGCATAGATCTCCCCTATGACGGGATAATTGGTACTGATTTCCTTACAAAATTTGGCTGTAATATTGATTATAACGAAGATATACTAAAGGTAGGAAACCTAAAAGTAAAAATCCACTTTTTTGACCCATTTTTCATCATTCCTCCACGCACTGAAACCGTCATTGAATGCACTGTACAAAATCCTAATTTGAAAGAAGGCATGATCTTAGATCAACACCTATCAGACACCTTATTGATTGCCAATTGTATTGTTAAAGTGAAGGAAAACAAAAGAGTCAACGTTACAATAGCTAACACGACAGAAAGCCCAATAAGAATTAATTCTAACCTAAATCTTCGACTAGAACCACTGAGCCCTCGCGCTCTACCAGCACCCCACACTCAGCTAGATAGTTCTACGCGAACAGCGGAAGTATTAAATTTATTACGAGTCTCACATCTTAACCAAGAAGAGTCCGACGCACTTACTGACATTTGTTCTAAGTACTCCGACATTTTCCATTTACCAAACGACCGACTCTCTTTCACCACCACTCTGAAGCATCAGATCAAAACTACATCAGACATACCGATTCATACTAAATCCTATCGCTTTCCAGAGTGCCACAAGAATGAAGTAGAGTCCCAAATAAATAAAATGTTAGACCAAGATATCATAGAAGAATCATCATCTCCCTGGAGTTCACCAATCTGGGTAGTTCCAAAAAAGTTAGACTCACAAGGCCAACGAAAATGGCGAATAGTAATAGACTATAGAAAATTAAACGATATAACTATTGGAGAGATTTACCCAATTCCACAAATTTCTGAAATTCTCGATCAATTAGGTAACTCAAAATATTTTACGACACTAGATTTGACTTCCGGCTTCCATCAATTATTGATTTCTCCTGAGGACGCGCCCAAAACTGCATTTTCAGTACCCCAAGGTCATTTCCAGTTCAATCGAATGCCTTTCGGGCTTAAAAACGCCCCCTCTACCTTCCAAAAATTAATGAACACATGCCTGTCCGGATTACAAGGCACGAGGTGCTTTGTTTACTTAGATGACATAGTTATTTATTCTTTTGATCTGACCACGCATATTGATAACCTAAAAGCAGTCTTTGACCGACTCCGTAACTTTAATTTGAAGTTACAACCAGAAAAGTGCGAATTCCTTCGTAAAGAAGTCGCTTACCTAGGACACATAATTGGAGAACAAGGCGTAAAGCCAAATCCTGATAAAACCAAGGCTGTTTCTGAATTCCCAATTCCTCAGTCACCTAAAGAGATCAAATCTTTTCTCGGTTTAGTCTCGTACTACCGACGCTTTATCCCTGATTTCGCCAAATTGGCGAAACCTTTGACCTCTCTCTTAAAAAAGGATATTACTTTCAAGTGGCAAAACGAACAACAACTCGCTTTTGAAACTTTAAAAAACAAACTTGTAACTGCCCCAATTTTAGCATATCCTGATTTTAAACAACCATTTATATTGACCTGTGACGCATCAAACTACGCAATATCATCGATACTATCCCAAGGACCTATAGGGCAGGACCGCCCTATAGCATATGCTTCTCGCACCCTTAATAAAGCTGAGTGCAATTACAGCGTTACTGAAAAGGAATGCCTCGCTATAATTTTCGGCACTAAAACCTTTAGACCCTATATCTATGGTCATCATTTTAAAATCATCACCGACCACAAGCCATTACAGTGGCTCTTTAGTTGCAAAGACCCTGGATCACGACTCGTGCGATGGCGGCTCAAACTAGAAGAGTTTGAATACGAGATCCACTACAAGAAGGGAAAAATCAACACCAACGCAGATGCCCTATCACGATACCCGGTAAATCCAATACAACCGACGGACCCTTCCTTGACCAGCTCTTCGACTGAGAACCCAGTTCGCACCTTGGACGAAGACCTCATGGACTTACTGATTTCACCACCATCATTTCATCCTGACGAGGTGTTATCCCCTAATCCAGATGCTTTAAGTCACGCGGAGAATGTCCTTCGCTCACCCGATGTGAACCTGTCCTCTGATATCCCAGATACCATGGGAAGAGAAATTGAATATAGCATTATTGACCCGTTTAGTGCTGAACCGATACCTGCACCTGATGACCAAGCTGATAATCCACTGCCATCCACCAGCGCGAATCCAACTCCCAGCATACCTGTAGATGACTACTCCACATTTCTGAAAGAAACATCAAACAAAGAAAAAATATTTAATACAGAAATAGAGGAACGGAACGAGAGTCTCATGAAATGCTCTTCTAAAGTCATTTTGGTCCCCACATCTTTGGACTTGGACGAATCCAACCCTTACATTCAAGAAGCTTTGAGTGACCCCGAAATTTATACAAATATCCACGAATCAGAAAAAGAACTGTTTTCATTCCAGAAACTGGAAATAAATAACAAAATATACTACCTATTGTTTACAAAGGTCCACCATTTTGACGAACCGTCTCATCCAGAAATATTTCAAACCCTAAAAAATACTAGGAATGAACTTCTAGTCTTAGAAAATATCGACGAAATCAGCATTTCGGATTTCAAGAACCCGTTTGAAAAACACTCATTTATCAAGATTTATAACATGCTATCTTATCTCTTCCATAACACAAATATAAAAATCAAGGTATACCATAATAACATTACATACCCGATACCGACGGAAATCAAAAGAATCCTCTTCGATAACCACGATATCCCAGTCGCAGGACACCTGGGCTCTGTAAGGATGTACAACAGAATTAAGGAAATGTATTACTGGAAAGGAATGCGAAGCGACATAGAAACATACGTGAAACAGTGCAAATCTTGCCAAGAAAACAAAGCTCTTAGACAAGTTAACCGCGCCCCTATGCAAATAACCAGTACATCGACAGCCCCAGGCCAACGAATTTCTCTCGATATTGTCGGGCCTCTCCCCGAAGCTGGTCCAGCCAAACTAAAATTCATTCTAACTATTCAAGATGATCTCACCAAATTCTCTAGCGCATACCCCATTCGTAGCACTACAGCTGAAGAAACTAGTGAATGCCTAATTCACTACATATCAATATTTGGCATTCCCAAAACAATTCTCACAGACCAAGGCACAAACTTTACTTCAGACCTCTTTAAAAAAACGTGTGAATTCCTTAAAATAAAAAATCTGTGGTCATCACCCTATCACCCACAGACACAAGGCGCCCTTGAAAGAAGCCATGCAACCCTCAAGGAGTACCTAAAATCTTACACCAATGAAGAACAGTCGAACTGGCCGCGATATGTTTATACAGCCATGCTAGCTTATAATACATCCGTTCACTGCACGACACACTTTACACCCTACGAGCTGATGTTCGGTAGCAAACCATTCATCCCTAACTCTATATACGGCGAGTCCCCTGGTGCCGCTTACCCTGATTATGTACGTATGCTACAAAGTCGACTCAAATACTCTAGGGAAAAAGCTTTAGATTTCATAAGAAAATCAAAGGAATCCTCGAAAACTTATTACGATAGTCGCACTCGCCGAGTTAAATACAAAGTAGGCGAATACGTGTACCTCAAAAATCACCTACGATTGCGGAAAGCTTTATCTCCTCTCTGGAAAGGCCCCTACAAAATAATAAAAGTAAATGGGAATAATACACTTACATTGCTTATCAACCGGCGTCATATCACGCATCACGTCGATCAGCTGAAACCAGCTGACGACGGTTCTAACAATTTATAACTAGGACATATACCATGTAACACAATAGTGTTATTTAAAATATAAACAAATAAAAGCTTATAGTAAGTAGGTAAGTAAATAGTAAGTAAGTACATATAGGTAAGGCCGGGAAGTAAATAAGTTGATCTATTAAAGGTTAACTGTAAACCTAATTAACTATTGCAGAAATCAGGAAGGAGTAGAAATAGGAAGTAGATAAACATTAGAATAGGTTTTTTTTTGGGTACTATACTTACCACTAAGTCACCGTGAAACCTGAAACTCTAAATACCTACCTGCCTTGTTTATTATTTGCAGAGCTCCGACTCAAGGTCAATCGCACCAGGATTACATCCAGCCAATCAATGCAAGCGCAGGTCTCTTCTTCGATTATTTAGGGACATTAAAAATCAATAGTGCGCAGCTTAAGGTCTTTATACCATTAGATATCACTCACTTTAGTCCCCATATCGAAAACATTGGAGATGCTCTGACAACCGCCAAGTATTTGTGTAAACAGACACGTATTGTCGAAATTAACACAGAATGCCATAATATACTACAGCCTTTAACAGTACGTTATCAGGACGTAGTTAAGGAATTCAAGTCCATCTCTCATCTAATAGATAACCGTAATAAACGCAGTGCCTGGATTGGAGGTGTTGGTACCGTGTTAAAACAAATATTCGGCACTTTAGACGAGAATGACGCCCTAAGGTATGAGGAAGCTATAACGTCACTACAATACAATGAAAATAAACTAGCTTCACTAATGAAAGAAAATATGTTGGTAACTAAGTCTATATTAACTACCTACAACAACACTATAAAACAGATAAGAGATAACGAAGCTGTCTTGAGTAAAGCCATCGACAAACTCTCGCTTAACATACAAAACATTTCGGAAGCGACTAATGGATTACACATACTTGCTAACGTCAACGAAATATTTGTTAGCATCGAAACAGCAATACTCGTACTGTCCTTTCAGCTAGAAGACATCACTAACGCTCTCTTGTTCAGCAGCCAGAATGTTTTGCACCCGGCAATAATGACGCCGCAACAATTATACCGAGAATTTGTCGATAACTATAGACATCTACCTAGCGATCTAAAACTACCGGTTGACTTAGATATAAATAGTGTACATTTAATTTTAAGCGTTTCTAGGTTAATTTGTTACTACTTAAATGGAAAGATTGTATTTGTACTGTTGGCACCACTAGTTAGCGTAACTGAGTACATGCTCTATCATAACATAGCTCTACCTACACCTTATGACGGTGGTATATATAACAAATTCAGTTTAATTACGCCTGAAAATAAATACATAGCAATGACCAAGGACAAGTCGCACTACGGTAACCTTGATGACCTAGACAAGTGCAAGATAATAGCTCCTGGAAACTTTATATGTGACGTCACGAACATCTACGCAACCGACGCAAGACCTTCTTGTGAAAGTGAATTATTGTCAAAAGTGATCAGTGAAAAACCAAAGCAGTGCAACACGAGATTTATTTTAGGTAATCTGGATCTGTGGAAACCTCTAATAAATAACAAATGGCTATATGTACAATCAGAACCAAGTAAAATTTCCATAAACTGTGTAAACTCTGTATTTCTAGAAATAGACATACTAGGTACAGGAATACTTACTATTCCTAACGGGTGTACCGGGCATTGTAAAAGTACGACATTTACACCCAACCATAACTACTATAATATCTCTCCGCCTGTAAGTCATTTACCGGACTTCAACCTTATTGACGACATCTGCTGTAATATTAGCAAATTTCGTGACTTTTCCGATAATGTATCCCCTATTTCCTTACAAAATATAGACCTTGATGAATTTCACTCAAGAAATAGCATGAAAATTGATTCATTATTAAACCAAGTAAACAAGATAAAAACCGAACCCCACCTAATTAAATACGGGACACATTACTCGTCGATTACTATCATTTTATGTATTTTTGTAGCAGTATATCTTAGTTTTAAAGTATTTAGTAAATACTGTAAATCTGGCAGCAACCGCAAGACATTCATACTAAAGAAAATAAATGCATACAAACCAGACACGACAGATGAACATACATCTGACGTCAGCTCCACCAACTTTGCTCCCCTTAGAACAGAGATCTAAAGAGAGACTTCATTTTTTTTTTACCATAAAGTCTCCTCTAAAAGGGGGAGGTGTTATGCCCGCACTATGAAGGCATTAGGGCTGCGTTGCACTTCTATACAGCTCAAGTGTCATGAATAGAAAGGGAGATAGTCAGTCTGTTTTGAGACACCAACCTGAGCGGTTGCCTAAGGACTTTCTTACTTTTTTGTCTTTTTGTATTTCCCAAGTGTTTTCCATTAAATATATCTTTCTTAGGGAAATACGTTTTTTTTTAAAAACATATCCTCAAGTCTCCGCATAACAGTACCCTCCGTCCTCGTAAGAACGTCTTAACTACATGTTTATCGCGCAATCAATATAACACTCTATTGTTTTCCGCAAAGAGCTACTTTCCCAGCTATCACATCCCTCTCCAACGACTCAAATGGTTGTAATAGCATTAGAAACACGATGGAAATTCAACTTTACAGTATTGTCGTGAGGTTTTACTTCAGATTAAACCAATGGTCGGTTCTTGCGGAATATTCCCGGTTAATAACGGATGAAAATAATGGCGTCTGAAAGCTGAAGGCGAGGCGTCGCACTTTCCTGCTTCGAAGCCGAAAGCACCTTTTTCCTCGAGCCCTCTGCTTCGTTTTGGGTGATTTTTTGTGGAAATCTAAACGTTTGCGCGTTTGAAAAGTCCTTCCGAATTTAAAATGACCTTTTAAAACATTCATTACTTGAAGCTTCCCATGAATATGGTAGACTCATGTTTTTATTGGTATTCTCACACCAGTTTATCTCTAGCGGATTGAATTTACTTATGTAGCTCTATCTAGTTAAATAAATTACGCTTAATATGCGTTCGATGTAGAGTCCAACAGGATCAAACGAGACCGGACCTTGTTTACTGATTGCTCTTGTGATTTATTACTCGTTGAAGTTTACGGGTCCTCTTTGTTTCAAGTTTTTAGCGGAATTTCGGACCAGGCCCTTATTTAAATTTACACGTGCCCTATTTACTGGGTCGAGTTTGTAAAGTCATCTACTAACCGTAATCCGGATCGATGTTACGGAGTCGTTTCTAAACCCCTTTTCTCACGATAAACCCCCATTTGCGAACGAAGTCTAAAGTTAATATAAATTACTATATTACGTGCACCATTCCCGAAACTTTCTGTTGACCTTGTTCTATCCCCTTCTGTGTTCCGGATGAAGGGTGCAATGCAAGGTGAATTCTGCAGGCGGAATTAAAATGCTATGCGAATGAATGAGTATTGGTTGTGTACAAACATTTAATGTCTCTACTTGTTCGCCTTCGCAAGGCATTAACAATCGGAGGGGAGCAGCATAGTCGGCTAATTTCAGTAGGTCGCTAATCTATTCGGCGGCCGCAGTCGCCAGGGCTATCTCACTCGCCAGCGTTTACCCGGGGTTCAGTGCCAATGTGGCAAAGTTAAATATGCATATGAATTAAAGCCCAAACGCGGGAGAAGCTACCCGTTTAATTTTCCAATGTGATATTAATTTTAGGGTAGTGATTTCGCTGTGCTCATGCCGAAACCCCTCCGTTGTTGATGACCGACAGCGCGATAACGTGGACCATTATCATTATTAAGGTTTGGTTTTAATATAATTTTGTTTGTGCCAAAATGGAAGTGTTTAAGCTTTTGAACGGAAGTCGTGAAGACCATTGTGCTAAGGTACGCGAACCTAATAATTGCGAAGTAAAATGATGTCATATGGTATATTGACTGCCAACGCTGGTCGTTAATAGTACGCTCCTGAGAGGATATGAGCTCACTTACGTTCAAATCTTAAATAATTGCCTCCACATTCACGAGAGTACTGAACCTCGCTTTCTAGTCTAGCCACCATTTTAATTATCTGAAGGTTTACAATTTTATTTGGCGGTCTATCCCATTAGTGTTGTATTAATAATTTCAGAAACATTCAATCCAAACCATTCAACCAAGTCAAGTTCAGGAACGGGAAAGTAATTTTACCCGTTACGAAGTTTTCGTCTCTGGTTTGCGGCTGCTATTGCGTAAAATTTGTGGACTTAATTCGATCCGTATTTAGAAATTTGTTCACAATAGAGACCTTTGAAACTACTCGGCTTCTCATTCAAAGTTTGGATTTTACACAACTTGAGAGCAACGTTACCTTAACCATGGTGTACCTATTCATAAGACACTTCAAAATTTACTATATTGTCCTAGAAGGCTTATTATTTATAGGTTAAGTATTTGCAATGAACGTTTTTAACACTCTTCTATCGGAAGCTTCTAAACTGTCAGACATGGTGTATTACCTTTCATTATTATAAATTCTGGGTATATCTGATACGGGTGAGGTAAAAAGTTAAATTGTCACGGCATTGCGGTGTTAGGGATAGGGCTGTAATTGAAAGGCGTCCGTTGGCCTTGTTTCTAAGGGCTCGTGAATCTTTTGTCCCCATTCGGAAGTTCGCCCTTGGTGCTTTCCATTGTCGCATATTTCCTCGAACAAAACGCTCTCTTTAAAAATTAAGCAATACGTTGCTTTACTTTAATTGCTTTCTAGAACTTAACGGTTGCGCGACTATCAATCTCTTCAAACATTTTCTAGACTTAACAGCTTTGTCGACTTCATCACGTACTTTAAATAAAGCGTCGCCACCTAAATCGCTGCCCAATAACAATGTTTCGAGAAGAATACTAAGGACCTCTAGTTCCACCTGACCTTTACCTTTGATCGAATTCTGACAAAATGTTGGAGCTGTCGAGTCGATAGCGAATCAATTGCCGATATGAATATTCAACTGGCGTATTTTCTGATGGAAAATGTTTATCAATATTCCTAAGCGGTATTGATTTGTAACTTGGGTATTACTGAATCAGCCTTTAAAATCAGACTTCTGGAAATATGCATAGAGTGATTGATAATTTATGATGATGCATGATTTATCGGGCCATATAAGCCATATTCTACCAGGCAGTATACCATTGACTTTCTTCTTCGAATACATGCAGGTTTTCCGCACGTTCGATGTTTTCATTCGCCAAAAAGTGGTATTATTTTGAATATCTGTCATATCATAGAGCCCTATGATATGACACAAGCCTGGAAACGAATTTGCGACCTCAAGAATGAGAGGCGCGTCTTCCCTCAACTAGGCTGCCACGACTACATTACCTTGTATAACTTTTGTATAGTCTGTATCCTGAATGTTTTGTACAGAAATAGTGCGGTTGGCGCGAACATCACTGCATGTATCTTACTTGTGTATTGTGGATGTGTTTAACGCCTATTCTGTGGATGAAATATTTATATCCCTAAGGAGCGACAGCACATTTTCCACCGTGGTCTATTTAGGGATACGGATTCATCTCATAAAAATTTCAGCGCATTGGACAACCAATATAGAGCAAGAGGCTACTTCTCCAGATTTGACGGGCTTAGAATACTGTGAATACTAATGAACCAAACAATGATCTTTGTGAACTTAAATTATAATTTATAAATAAATTGCATATTGTCTTTGCATTCGACGCGTTTCAATGTTTTCTTAGCAGATGGCGCAAAAACTCAAAAACCTTAATATTTCGGATAGTGCCCCTCTTCCAAAACTGTAATGAGCAACAGTTACCATAAGTCGGAATAATCAAATAAACATCGATTGTGTATCCACGCTATTCTAACGCCTATGCACTATGTGCATCAGACGCTCGTCCGAATGGCGCGCGGTCAGTACACTCGCGAGCGTCGGTGCGTCGCGACGTTAATCACTCGGTACTCCTGCAAACGCGCGTCACCGACAGTACCCACGTGCGTACAACTAAAATAAATAAACGCCCCGTGTCGTTCGTAGTACAGAGTACCTACAGGCAAACGCGTGTTTGTGACTTCTTTGCATTGTGTTTCCTTTCGTTTACTCGAAGACTTCGAATGTTTTGAGGTCTCGCTTCATGCTCGCTCATGACTCATACTTTGTTTGATCTGGCGGTTTATTTATGTTGATACTATAAAATAGTTAAAAGAAGATAGCATAATTATTGTCTAGAGATTTTAATCAGTTGCACATTCGTCAGAAATCGATGCAAAGCAAACATGTTGATGTGAGTGAGAATAATCAAACCCCGATTCAACCCCCTTCATTCGACTCGAATAATAATAGCCGGCAAGCAAGAGGGGGTGGGGGAGCGTACGCCCGATCACGTACCCATCGGCGGTGCATACTCCGAAATAGTACCTAGTACTGCTAATACCTAAAGGACTCTTATTCCAAGAGAATAGGGTGCTCAATTTGCGTCGACCACTGTACATGCTAAACAGATTCCTATTGGTCTGTTCCACGCCGCAGATAGAGGATGTTTAGAATAAGATGTTGTCAATAACGCGACAGTATCGTCAACTTTACGCTGCGCCTCGTTTGTTTCGAAGATACGATATGATTTATTTTGACGTGACACTAGTAATATTGGACGTCTACGAATATGAATCGCACTATTCATACCCGTTATCCAATCGCAGAAATTGCTGTTCTTGGCGTATCATGATATAATTACAAATTCTCTAAGTATCCAATTCATCTTTTCAAAATATAGCCCGGCTAAATCTATAACTTCTTGCCTTCTGGTAGCGATGAATGAACGAACGCAATTCGATAAACTTGCTTGACGACCGTGACCGAATTTGATTCCGCTATTAAAATTTGGTCATTGCACTTGCAGGCCTCGCTCGCACGGTCCAATCCCTTCGGATTCACCCGCGCTCGGTAGGCCGACTGATCGATCTACTAGTCGATTGATAGGGGTGGGAAATTGACTAAATACGCAACCTTAATGTATTTTCTTATCGATTCAATATAATAACGCCTCATAATTAATAACTTCAGTATTATCGGAATGTAGTTTATCGTTGCTATAATCAGCAATTCTCTGATTTACAATTTGATTAACACTAAAGATGATATTATATTCATAAAAAACTTTAAAGGGTATTTTTACAAGAAACTAACAAAAATATAGATAGGTAACATCAATCATATTTATTCTTGAAATTTTAAAATTTCTTCGTACTGATATTACCTACTCGCAACGATATCATTAATCTATGTTTTATATAACAGTGTGCGTTTGATATCGATTTATTTCCATCCCTATCCGATTAATGAATAGAGGGGTGGCAGGGTTCCTTTGTCACCACCTGTCTTCTTGTAAGCAACGGAAGAAAGGAAACGGAGCGCGCAGTTGTGAACCAGCAGACAGTCGGCGCGTGCGCATCTGCCGCTGTCTTGGCGCCAAAACGCATGTGTTTAGTTAATATAGATCAAAGTAAAGTCATCATTTAGTTGAAATTAGTGGAACTATAAGGTTTTTGAAGTAGTTAAGGTTAAGACTATTTATTGATTTAAAAAAATACTCTAACTTCTATCGACGTTATTACAGCAATGCAAGATGATTGCAGAAAGACCTTTCACTAAAATAATGTGGTGTCAATACAAAAGTGATAAAATGTTTGTTTTGAATAACATGTGTGAGTGAAACAGTGATAATGCTTGGATTACTCAATACGGATTTCGTGTATCAACGTCGGTTAAATTTGCTGCAGCAGCTGATCGACTGTGGAGACGTGCTGCTTGGAAACCAGATCGTGTATGGTACGAACGTGTTTATATCAACATTTAACCTTATGGAGTTACAAATAAGCTTGAATCATTAATAACATACTTATTGTGATTTATAACAGTGAAACTCTCTTTCACAGACAGTAACTTCTTTCATAAAAATATCCCTACTTAGGTATGTCTGAACGCAAAAGGTTTGTGACCTTGATTTATCAATGTATTTGTCTTTTCTTCGAGTACTATTCAGAGATAAATAACCACTGTGAGTATTTTTTTATTGACCTACTCTTAGCTGTGATAGTATTTGAGCGAAGTAGGCCAATGCCATAATTATTTATCTAGTTTGCAAAACTTTTGGTCAAACTTACCAAAAATGCAAGAAATATAGCAAAATATCCTCCAAAACAAGTATCTGGATCAATATAATCAGGAATGTTTATCAACTCATCAACTGACACATTACCACACATCACATCATATCAGCCGTCTCTGTTACATAATATATTATACGTCGTAAAATTTAGTCACTTTAATACCGAAAACATTTTCAACAAACGCATATCTAACGCGCATCTTTCCCATCCCAAGTTTCCAACAATAACTGCTAGAATAACGTACGTGGATACTAAATACAAGCGACATGAGATCACCTCGGTAGTTGTTATTAAAAACGCCGTTGATTACGTCACTTCCTTTGGAGTAGTAATAAAACCCTACGGTGTCTGGGATTCAGAACCAACGTTCGTTGTGGTAGTTCGCAGTCAGGCGTCTGAGACGGCATTATTAATGCAACGCGCGGTTTCGGCCGGCCGTGCGCACGCGTCGATCGTATCACCTTTATTTATTGGCGCATTGTCCCGCGAATTTTACCGCTTTTAATTAGATATTTTTCAGTCAACGCCAATAAATTGTATTGATTTATTGGCATTGTTATTTCGTTTTTGTTGACAATTCTGTTGTCTACTTTCTATGTACCATATGAATTATGATCAATAAAGTTTTTGCCACCGACCCAAACGTGCCTATGTTCTATTGATTAATTATTTTGTTTTAGCTCGGGCAATACGAGGGTTAAAATATACTGACGTCTTCAATGTTTACGTATATTACTGATGTCTTCAATATTTACGTTATGTTATGATCGTTAATTAAATAACTTTTTATATTTGCAAATTTGTAGTACGCTTACTTATTCTCAGCTCGCTGTTATGTATTATCTAAATTCTTAAAACTTAAGCAGAAATCATATCATTTTGTGCGAAATAACAATTTATCTAGACACTAATAGCCACTTGTGAGTGAAGTATCTTCGATAACGGTGTCAATTATGAGTAATTATCGACGTTGATAAATCACATGTTTTAATATTTGTATACGTGATTCAAGTTACAAAATGATAATAAGTTAACGAAGTACCTTCGATGGGTGGTTTTGTGACAATGAACGCTGGTAAAACAGATGTCTACGTCGATAAACAATACACTTCCGACAAAGTAACAAAATAGAAAAAATTTGAATGCTTTTGACAATTGTGACAAAATGTTGACAGGTCTACAATGTACCAGAGAATACAGACACAGTTGTACATTTTAATTATAGCCGTAAATTCAAACGGTCATCGACATTGTCCACTGAATTTAGTAAACAATTGATTACATTAAACAAAGACCTGGGAAAGGGACCAAACACTAAATCTTTACCCTTTTTTGCACAACTGCCTCCAGTTTCTTTCGTAACATTTCTTGCATTCATCTCCGATTTTTTTTTCTTAAGCGGAACCTTTGTTAATGTTTACAAATAACTTTTAATGCAGAAGCTTAATTTTGACCTCTGATCTTACGTAAATATGGCTAAAAGTCAAAAAGAATAAAGGTATGTAATCTTTCACACAAAAATTTATAGATCCCATTACATATTACAATTAACTAGTAATTCAATTCATATTGCATTCTATTTTAACATATTATAGTTAATTGTGACTTCGGCCAGTATGTGAAACTTGATTTACTCGCAATAATAGTGAATATTACTGTGTTGTGTAATGTCACATCTATTAGATCTCTGGAATGCGAGTATTTATTTGCCTACTTATGCGTTTTAATATCAATATATCATGAATACATTGCGCAGTAAAGACGAGTAATCTTCTAATAGTTGCCTATTCTGTATTCAATGTCTTTAGATATTAGCGAAAATCTGTTATTGAAATAAGATGGTTAGTTCGTTGGACATTTAGCTCGTATCGTCACTCCATAAAATAAAAGTTACAGTGCCCTTAGATCTCTTACAAATCTAACTAATGTAGTTGGAGTCCGTGCAGCAGATTTCAATTACCATAGCTTAGCTCATTTCCTCATTTTTCAATGCGGATGCGGTATCGGTATGCATTTACTGGTTTCGGACTTCATCCTGCCGCTTCTCCTCATGTACAAGAGCTCTCACTGAAATATAAAAGCCTAAGAGCATAATATCTGTATCAAATACAGACTGTACTGGAATCGTTACTTCGACAAATGATGCAAAGGCTTTAGTTTTCGGAGCTATTCTCTGAGGTGTTTTCTCATTCAAATAGGGTAAATGAATGTGTTCCAATTATTAAAAATAATAAGATAAGTGGAGTTAAACTGAATCTGTTGTTTACATCGAAATAATATTTGAAATCGGCTGCTAATATTTTCTGAAATATAAGCGTTCAAAGTATTTGGGAGGGAGTCATCTGTCTCTTTCTAGCAAAACACGTAGGTATAGAATTTGTTTGGAATTGTGTACTTTGACGTTATAAGCCATTACAGTGCCCTCCCTGTCTAATATGAAACTAAAATGTTTATAACGTCGTTATTTGTGCGCTTATTAAAAAATATGATTTTTGGTTATTTGTTTTGTTGCGAGTCAGCTTTATGTGAGTAAATAAAAAAAACACGCATATTGCCTATTCGCCGATAATATTCACTATCCATCATGCCTGTTTATAACGCTGTCCGGGCAAGTGCATTGTTTGAAGAAGTGAGTGTCGCGGGTCATTATGCGAGTTCGCCGGCATTCGTCATGCGTGTCGTTTCTTTGTGCGGCTCGCGGTGGCGACGCATCACCTGACCGATTCCCATCGTTCCGATCCACTCGAGCTCACAGTAACGGCACTCGCCTTACTAGCTCATGAATATTGTGTTCTGTAAGCTTCTTCAGCAGGGCTAGCATGCGCACCGCGAGAAAAGTTTGTCGTGAGAAAACGAGACGGACTTATACAGAGTCGTAGCCTTGTCCTGTTTTTATGAATCGAGAACATTTTCTCGCGGCGCGCATGCTAGCCCTGCAGGTTACGCCATAAGTCATATAATTTCATAGCTAACACTGTTTCATTCACGTCTGCGTCCCGCGATATAGCACGGCATGTGATTGTGTTTTGTGTTCATTGTGCAAATGAATCTTGATGATTCTTGCTATCTTTACAATTTCTATGACGTGGTTACGTCAAATTGAAATATTTTTAATAAAAACCATTTGGATGACCATTTAGACTGGTTAACCATGTTGTTTTGTTTTTCATTCGTGCTATAAGTATGTGCGGTCGGTGAGAAAGATGTGTACAGTTTGTCTGTCTATCTACCTGAGATGCGTTATGTTATAGTAAAATCTGATGAGTATGCAATGCTGAGTTGGTATGCACTAGCCTAGCAGAAGTAATCGACTTTTTGTCTTCAGTTGTTTTTGGGGTCCGTGCTATGATGGACGCAGTTAAATTTCAACTCGTAGATTCAGAGAAAACTAAATGCTCGACGAATCGAGTTAAGATAACTTTTATGATATGTCGTCATAATTCATCGTCAATCGGGAACAAATTTTAACTGCAAAGTTCCTCTGTTGATTCTTCTCCTTACCAATTGCATACTTCTCTTCACCATTTACCTAATGTCTTTCTATCTTCAAAACTGTTACTACTTAAACATCATAATCTCTCCAATCTACATGTTTGTACTAAAACGGTATCAATGCGACATCACGGGGCCTGCACTCGTAGCCACGGAATACATAATAGGCGACACACTAATGCACAACGCTCGGTTATAGACGACACTAACGGTGCAACTGCACTAGGATTCACAATGCATTGTAGCACGCGACGCGTCGTCGCGACAAAGATTTACAGTGACGCATTTCCGTGCTGCCACAAGGTTTCCCATTGCACTTTGTGACGTGACATCTTCGAGCTGCAAGAAAGATTAACAGTGCAGTGTTTTACCATCATCGCAATTAAGTTTATTAAGACTCTACTTGGGTTTCTTTGAAGTGGAATGTAAAGTTATCAAGGAAATGGCATAGTCGAATATCGACGGAGATATTAAGTCATTAAAATAAAAATTGCATTTAATTCATCATAATACCACTATGGCCTACAATAGAATTTGGAAAGATTGGAAGTATGCAGACAGAAAAAAAAATAAGAAAGAGTAAAAGAGCAAGATGATAAAAAAGAAGGAAGTAAAGCAGTTGCTACTTACGAAGCCTAGACACACAAAACATAATAAAAAAGAAATAAACGTGTCGACCTGTGTAATCTCTCCAAGCATAACAAGGTGTGCGATCTAATCATATTTAGTAAGATTGTCACGCCAACGGAGTAGTATTGTCGCGTCGCGTTGTCCATTGCATCCTAGTGCATCGTTACCTTTATCCACAACGGCCTGGTTTCCCATACGCGCGCAGCTAGATATGGTGGGCTTGGACAGATATGGTCGCCACTAAAGGTGATTGTTGATTGCTGTTGATCCAAAGCTGACAGGTTAAAAGTAAATATATCAAGTGAAATAAAGCCTTAATTTACTCTATGGACCGAGACGATGATTGAGGTAACAAACGTTTACATACACTATAACACGTTTAAAACAAAAATTCAGCCGACTTCAACTTCGAGTACCGGGATGACATCTTCATATTTTCTAGTAATTCTGATTTAAAAACCACACTATCGGTTCACGATTTCGATAAAATGTATATGGGACCACCTCTGAAGTATTACCTACCAAACAAAAAAGAATCATCAAAATCAGTTCATATTTGGTGGAGTAATCGCGTAACAAATACAAAAAAAACAATTCGAATTGAGAACCTCCTTTTATGAAGTCGGTTGAAAACTAGTTTTTAAGACTCAAAGCTTCTGTTCTAAATGTCACTACCGTCATATTGAGTCTTTGAATAATGAACGGTAGAACTTGTTCAGTTCACGATATATTGGATCCAGTTGTTTGCTTTATGTAACATTGTAAGGATTATTGCCACCAACGTCTTAAACATTTATGTGGTGTGCTTTACCTTATAAACGTGGGTGGCCATTATAGGTATGTTTAGCGCTTCACTCGGTCGAGCACTATTCACTCGAGAACAGACCTAATGCGTTTATGCTTAGAGCTTAGCTTCTGCGACGTACATGGAACAATAGCTTAATAGATTTATAGCTTCCGAAATGGTTCCGAACGGCTCAGAAATTACGTTTTACACGAGGTCACCAGAGCATGGAATTTGCTACCCTATCACCTTAATTTTAAGAATGTCTTCTACTTTACCCACTTGAAACTTATCACTTGATACATTTAGCCCTACCTGCCTTACTTTGCCTACTGCCTTGCTTTTACTGACTTATAGCTCAGTTGGTAGCATGTCTGCCTTCAGAGCTGTAGTGCGTGGGTTCGATCCCTACCCAGGGCAAACATTTATGTGACGAACATGGATGTTTGTTCTGTGTCTGGGTGTAGTGTGTTATTATTATGTTAGTGTGTATTTACAAAAAAATAAAATATGAATATTCTATCAACTATCTGGTTTCCATATTACAAGTTTTGCTTAGTTTGGGGCTAGATGGCGCTGTGTGGAAAATGTCCGACGATATTTATTTATTTTATTATTATTTACCTTCAGTCTGTTACTTTTTCTGATAATAGAGATTCGCTTCACTATGTTATCTCATTTGATTTTCAGAATCTGTGACCTGTCATTTGGCTTTATCTTTTTTGTGGAACATTATTAATTTGACTTGGCTAGATTTTAATCAGCCACATCCATCCAAAAGTACAGCCCACTCATTTGGCCACAATGTAGTAACTATTGCAAGTGGCTTTATTGAGCTGTCATTGCCAAAAAGAGTGTTCTACGTAGACCGCATCAGGCCACTCGGGCAGACTAAATGCCAGAAGGACAACTGACACTTCCATGAAAAGTCAGAATCCGTCTCTTAAATCAATGTGGTAAACAAGAATAGCCCAACATCATCATGAGCCCGGCCTTCGTTCATCCCCTGATGAACGAAGGCCTCCCAACAAATTGCACAAACTGTTAGGGTTACTTTTGCATGTATGAATCATAAGATTAATTTTTAGCACGTTTCCTATTATCGGAAGGGTATATTTTATTTTAATAGGTTTTTTTTGACTCGCTGACCTGAGAAGTCAAGAAACAGACCATTGGCATTATTAATCTGTAATATATCATGACGCATAAACACCACACCATTGCAGTACTATTATTATTTTTCTGTCCTATGGCTCAGAATTTATTTAAATACATACCAAAATCAACAACGAAATAATATGCACAGCGTAATCTGAAGCTGCCGTAAGTTATCCATCTGCTTCTATCAGTCTAGCCAGGTGTCACCCCTGATGCCGTTGACCCTTAAGAGGCTCGGTCGTTGGTACAGCCGGCGACTTTCGCAGGGTTGCCTCACCCATTACCTCGGTCTGCAGGAATTATACCCCAAGATTCTAAGGTTATTCACTCTGCGTACAAAATGTAGATAGGTACGAGTGCTATTGGGTGGTTGGAATGAGTTTTTACACTTTCTGCGAATTGACAAAGCTTGTTTCAGCTTTTAAGTAGAATCACGTTGTGGCCGCGTTTTGTGTTATAAATCTGGAATATCATTGTTTTATTCAGTTTCACGTTGCAAAAAATATTTTGAGTACAGCTTAAAAGTAAAATAATATACAATACTCTTTTCTGTTCCTAATTGTGAAGTAGGTATTTGTTAGTTCATATAGCAATTTTCGCAGAGTTCCGTAAAATGGAGTCTATGAATTTACTAAAAAAAAATACTACGGATGAACGTTCACGATGAAAAGTTATTATTTATCACTCAGTGCTCTTACAAGTAAACTATTCCTTTTCTCCCACTTCTCAAACATCCTACCTAATTATGTATGACTGCCTAATTGTGGGTCAAACAGTGGTATCGCCCCAGTTTGGGCGCCAAATTGCGCGCTCTCAGAGGGATGCTGTGAGAAAAGTCGTGTTTACACAATGCATAATTACGAACGCACGGCCTCCAGCCGGGTTCAAAGCTCTATGGATATTAAGAGCTACCTTATCGGGCTACTACAGGTACAGTCACGAATAAATGATTATGACATCACATCAAGTAGTAGTATAAAATTTACTTATTAAACTTGGCATGAGTATTTGTTTTTTTTTAAGTAGAATAGACAAGAGAGTGACGAAAGATTATGAAAAGCCGTATCGTCTCATTGAAGATGTTTTTTTTTACTGTAAGGTAATGTGTTTATAAGATGAATTTGCACTGTATTAAATACTTGTAACAAACGAAAAAAATATATATAAGAAATAAGAAAAAAAAAGAAGCCTAAAAGGAAATTCTGTAAATTATGCCTGAATCGATCACTTAAAAAACTTGAAGAAAAAGAAAGAAAGTATTTTTTTAACATCAGTAAGATAATATAACTGTACCTAACTAATTAACAATCCTGGGGTGATGTCACAAAAAAGCTCGGGGGAAAGTAAACAATAAATAACAGTGTCAATTGTCAAGTGTCATTGGTAAATTTTTACTTTCTGCTTGATAATGACTTTGTTAAACTTTAGAAATTGTTTACTTTGTAGTTACTACTTATAATAATATTAGAGATAGTCGTATGTATATTTTTACGTACCAGTAAATCCACTCGTGCTCTGAGGCCATGAGTAGGCTAAGCAGCTTATTCTCCCCTCGCCAGTACTCGAAATGTTTACATTTCCCCATGCCTATGTCAACACGAGCCGCACTCGAGATGCAGTCACCACTCACATGCTATGCGGCTGTTAGAATCTTTAATTAGAACCCATTTGTAACGTCTAGCTTCTGACGCGGTCACGATCGATCATCGGTAAACAACACGTTTTGTACTTACAGCGCCACTAACTTTCCCATTCCCGTGGATGCAATCAGAACTATTTCTTGGATCACATGAGATATGAACCAAATAATATTGGAGCTGTATTTTATACTTACAAAGCCACTAACTTTCCCATTCTCGTGCATGCAATCAGAACTATTTCTTGGTCACATGAGATATGAACCAAATAATATTGGCGCTGTTTTTTGTACTTACGAGTATATTGTCACCAACTTTACTATTCTCGTGGATGAAACCAGAACTATTTCTTGGGTCACATGCGATATGAACCAAATAATATTGGAGCTGTATTTTATACTTATAGTGCCACCGAAATTTACTGTTATCGTGGATGAATTCAGAACTATTTCTTGGCTCACTACTCACTAGCTATATCAACCAAATATTATTGGCGTTGTTTTTTGTACTTACAGTGTCAGTGTCACCATCACCAACTTTACTATTCTTGTGGTTTAAACCAGAACTATTTCTTGGATCACTAGCGATATCAACCAAATAATATTGGAGCTATTTATGTACTTACAGCGCCACTCTTGGATCACTAGCGATATCAACCAAATAATATTGAAGCTTCGCGCAAGGAAATATTTTTAAGCAAACAACGCGTGGAGTGAATGTTAAACTGTCAAGATATCCTTCACTTAGGGAACAGAGTAGGTGCTATAGGTTCTCTGTGATAGTGAGAGTTTTACCAAATGAGTAAGTATTTAATAACGTTAAGGCTCAGTACCATTAGAAGGAAATAAAACCAGCGTCATCTAGTGTCAAGATTTGGATTGCTCATATTAAGAATTACGCCATGCGAAATGGAAAGACAAAAAAATAAAAATAAAATATGATGTTTTCTAACCATTCTATTGTACATGGTTTTTAAAGAGAAAACAACTAAGTATCATGTTTTCAAACAAACATTTCGATCAAGGTCTCGTATCTCTGTTTCGCATTCGTACATGAAGATTTTATATTTAAAAAAAACAAAGTCGGAAACGTTTTCTTACTATTTTTGGGTCCCGTTGATTCCACTACTTCAGGCAAGATTAACATTAAAACCTATTAAATTTCTTCGTTTGAATTTCTCGGAACTGCAAACTTTCCTGTGAGAAACTTGAGCTAGCGCTAACGTTATAAAAAACTCGCCCACGTGACACTTTGATGCGAATTTAGCGGAATTTTCTAGATTTGACTTAGTACCTAGTAGCACTTGGTCCAATAAGCATTTCGTCCAACTCGCAGTTAACACCTTCGCAGATCGTCCAAGTACATGCGAGAAAATAAACAACTGTTTAATGGAATATACCCAGTGAGTTGAAATAAATATACCTAGGTATACATTTATTTTTCTTAATAAAAAAACAAGATCACCTTTCATCTTGTTGTCTCCTTACATAAAAAATAAAACTTCGCATATTTTTTTGTCAAGTTAAATTAAAACAACTAAAATAACAGAAAATAAATAACATAATTTTGCATTTTTATTTATAATTCTTTTTTTACTCCTGTCAAGATCATTGTTGGGAGTTGAACCCACACCCCTCAGCGTGCGATCCTACAGCGTTAACCACTGAGCTGTCATCGCAAAAAAAAACACTTTATACCAACCAATGTTTGGGACCTGGGTATGTCTTACAACTGCATCCAGAACCACCGGTGGACGGGCAGCAGCGTCCTCTTGGTTAACGGCGGTGGGCATTCTGCGTTCCACAAGCCGCCTGCCAAGCGCAGTGGGGATTATCGCAACAGGACCCCCTATTAAAAGGGGCCTATTAAGGAGGGGTCAGTCTTCTGGCTGATGATGATGAATGTTTGAGTAACATAAAGACGATAAAATATTGCATTTCAAACGATGCGATGGTTAAATCGGCTAACGGTCTTAAGTTTTGATGAATATTAAACTCACTCGACAATATCCTAGTAACACATTAATATGCATGCCACAGACGTGTGGGTACAATTTAAACGTGGAAAAACCCACCAAAACAAAACCTTATAATCTCAGCATCAGAGTATAAAATAGAAGAACTTCGTTTTTTAGTTTGTAAAAATGGCTTATTCGTATCTACCATCACCACAGTTGAAGTAATAGTACTATCACATCAATCTTGAAAAATACTCGCTTCTAGGTAAATTCTCGGCTCTCTGTACCGAGTCTTGAGTATTGTACTTGTGCTACGTAACGTTGACCGTGACCTATCACCCCAGGCTAGACTACCCCATAAATCAAATACAATGTAATCTTACTCTCTGTCTGGGTACCTATAATACTCCAACTGCTTATATAATAATACCTACAGTCTGACCGGCTTATCTCTAGAAACTACAAAGACTTAATTAACAAGGATGTAGCTATATCTATGAAAAGGTACAAAATGTATAAGTTTAACATAAAATTCAAAAGCCAGAAAACGTTCACTGCTGGACGAAGGCCTCCCCCTTAATATGGGGTTGCATAATCCCCACGCTTGGCAGGCGGCTTGGGGATCGCAATATCCTAACCACTGCTCTCCGAGATACGCCGCTGCTCGTCCTCGGGTGGTTCTGGATGCAGTTTTAAGATATCTAGGCCCGGCTGAACTTAAAACTAGGTATCATTTTCGATTTAACCAAAATTAACGAACAAGTAACTTTAAAAAAGATAACAACCGACTTCAAATTAATATATGACCATCACGAGTGTATACCCTTTCAAATAAAAAAAATATTTTCAAAATCAGTCTACAATTAACGGAGAAATCGGTGAACATAGATGAAAAAAAAAACATACACGCCGTCGAACCTAGAACCTCCTCCTATTTGGAGTCGGTTAAAAACGGACAAACAAGTTACTCTGAAGTGTCGATAACTTAAACAACTTGTTAGTTATGTTCCGTCTCCGTTGAATGTCTATTCGAGCGATTAAACAAAACGAATCGACAGTAAATTGCAGTTAATTGGCAGTGTTTAATTGCATCTTTACTGTCGTTTGCCTTTTTACTTGTCTAGCTTCTTTAAGGATGCACTGCCCGACGGCTCGAACTCGCCGGTGGCGTGGCTAATAAACATGCTCTCTTCATCAAACAGAGTGGGAAAGAGGGAAAGAAAGAGTAATGAGCGGAGACTTTTTTTAATGACGACTTTTGGCTGCAGTATTCGGTAGAAAACACTAGTGAATTAATTTATTCCAACTTGACAAGTTATTTGAAATGTTGATGGACCAAACTATGCCGCTTGATAAATGATTTTAGAGTTTTTATACTCCTTAGGTTATTAATTTACGTTCAAAGTGGCGTCAAAATTTAGCTAAAATGCAAAATGTTTCCTGGATCATAACTTTCATGTTTAGTAAGTTTATAATTTCTTATCAATTTACAATCCTAGACAATGAAGCGACAAATCGATAATATACTTACTGCCTTATGCATAAAACACTAAACAATATTTCACACCTATTTTAGTTAAAAACTGTTTTGTCTTCTTTTTTCAAACGCAAATCGTAATTTGAAAGAAATTTGACAAAACACTTTTTAACTGAAATAGGTTTGAAATACGTTTTAGCGTTTTATGCATATGACGGTTAGTCTTGGACCTATAACATTACATAGCGGAGGAATATTACTTCCCCGTTTAAATAGAGAAGTGACCGGCTAGTTTACTCTTAACCAACATTGGAATACTTCTGCAACATTGTTATTTATAATATTCGAATCTCGTCAAAGTTAATGTAGATAAACGATACTTTTTTATCAGACACTGTTTACCGTAGTTGTTTGTTCTTTTTTACCTGTGGTTTAAGAATATGTGTTTTTAGGTGTAGGTTATAATAATAATATATATTAATAGATCATATGTTTGGTTCCACTAAAATTCTTTTTTTTTTTTTAAGTTAATCTCTAGCTAGGCAGTAAATAGTTCAAACACGTTCTAAACATTTGTTTTCTTCTATTCCAGGTCTGGACACCCGGATATCAAACTCTAGAAGTTCAGTCTCACCGTAAGTACCGGGACGGCCTCCTGTCGCCAACCGTATAGCCAACCCACCAAAGCGACATTTCGCCAATAGATTTGCATAAAAATTACGCTTCTATTGCGCTACCTTCATTTTGTCAAAGGCAATTTGTCTCACAGGGTTGACACTCAATAAGAGGGGAGGGGAATCTTCAGCCGACTTCAAAAAGGAGATTCTCTATTCGACTACTTCAGAGGTGGTCCTATATAAATTTTATCGAAATCGGTTCGGTAGTTTAGTTTTTAAATCAAAATAAAATCAAAATAAATAAAAATAACTGGAAAATATGAAGATGTCATCCAGGTAGTCGAAGTTGAAGTCGGTTATTTATTTAAAAAAAGCGTATTATTAAATATTTTTTCCATTGCACAAAATTTATACAATGTGTTACAAAATGGTTCAACAATACTGAAGAGTATGCACTCATCATTATGAACAACTTTTAATATGAAGACAAAATGTATGGAATAGCACATTTTTTTTCGCGATTTTAGGGTTGGCCCCATAGTAAAAGTTGTTCACAATGATGAGTACATACTTACCCTTCAGTATTGTTGAACCTTTTTGTTACACATTGTATACTCGTAATGTTGACGAGACGTCAGTTTGTAAGTGCTCTCCTTTGGTTTTCGTCGCTCCGCTAATTAACTCTTTGCCATGGATTCTAGTCCAAAAGCAACCCAAAAGCGAAGTTGTTACGGTGTGGTATTGTTTGCAGTGACGTGGCGCCGATCAAGGAGGTCGGCCTCTCGGAGAGCGATGACGAAGTAGCCGCCGCCACGCATCGGATAGGACCGTGAGTTGTCAACATTCTCTTACCTTTTTGCTATAATACATAGGGCCATTGGGGGATTAAACACAAGGGCCACGCTAACTGCAAAGGAGTTTATTGTCATCACCATTTTTTAAATTCATTTTTGTGTTTATATTGTTTGTCATTTCCATTGTGATAAACCTTTTTAATATAGAACCGTCATTAAAAAAAAATAGGAATAGCTAATATTTTTCCTGATTTCAAGGTTGGCTCCATTGTATGTTTTTTTTAATGGTGAGTGCAAGGAGCTCATTTTGGTGTATAACTTTAGTTCCAGGTAACCCAGAGTACAACTCTGTTCATGTACGTAGCACTGTATGTACAGTGTACAAAGTGCAGTCGTGGTAGCCTAAATGTGCAGCCGTAGTAACATAAACGTGTAGCCGTAATAGCCTAAACGTGCATCCGTAGTAACCTAAACGTGCAGCCGTAGTAACATAAACGTGTAGCCGTAATAGCCTAAACGTGCATCCGTAGTAACCTAAACGTGCAGCCGTAGTAACATAAACGTGTAGCCGTAATAGCCTTAACGTGCAGCCGTAGTAGCCTAAACGTGCAGCCGTAGTAGCCTAAACGTGCAGCCGTAGTAGACAAATCGAGATCTTGTGCTTGAATGAGATCTTTGGAGTTTATGTACGAATTTTTGTACCACTGGTTTTGGGTGAAGGAAAACATTGTATGGACCTGTATACAGAAGAAATACAATGGCGTACGTGAATCCACCAATCCAACCAACAGGACCAGGGTCATCGATATGACCCAATCACCTTCGAGGGTAGGCCTCAGGCCAGCAGCGGACGATTAAAAAGACACTGTAAGCTAGTATTTATGCATCATATAAAACCTGTATTTCTTTTCATGTTCCAGGCCACTGTCGCCAATCGAGTCGGGCAGCCCCAGTGGGTCCGGCAGTTCTTCCCAGTCCGACTCGGAGTCGGAGTCTTCCTCCGCGGAGTCGACGGCGCCCCCGCCGCCCGCGCCGGCGCCCGCCCCCACGCCCTCCGCACCCGCCGCTGCGGCCTCGGCGCCCGCACAGCGCCCCTCCTGGAGCCTCAGCAACTTCGCGCCGCCGCCCGCGCAGCCGCTAGACCAGCCCTACGAGTCGAAGGAGCTGAGGCATGCGCTCGCAGATGTCAAGGGCAAACCTGTAAGTTGATGTGGGACCCGTATGCTATAAACGCGGAACGTCATTATTACTTATACGATAGGAAGTGGTAGTATTCTTCATATTGATCTACCTACTTTAACCATGGTATAGGGCCAATTCTGAATTCATGAAAAAAATCATCTGTTCTACAAATTTCGTCGTGGGTGAATGAATGACAATAATTTTTCGCGATTACAGAATCGGCCCCTTATTATAGTTTGTTCACAATAATTAGTATAATGAACTCCTATCGGCTTTGTAATGCCGTTCTGCATATCACCGTTGTGTTTTTAAGGTTAAGTCCCTTGGTGTGTTTTTAATTTTGATATCTATATTTATAATTATTATCTGTGTCCGGAAATGTTTTCATGTAACAATTTATACAGTATGCAGTTATAATTGTGGGACATACAAGTATATTATGTGAAAAGAAACTGAACTACCAGTCAATCTATGGGCTAATATGATTGATATATCTGGAAACCAAAAAATCTGCTGCAGAACCTTCTTCCCGCCCCTAGATTATTCGCGCGAAGTATGTTGAATTTGAATCGCAAGTCACAACCTTTTTGGACGTTGAACTGAGGACGTATCTTCGATCTCTAAAAATATGAAGAGAGCGTGTTAACCTTCAATTTCAAATGAAAATGAAATCGAATACCGTCAGCAATAAACATTGAACACTCGAAGGTATCAAAAGCTTCCATAAAAACAGGCGCCGGCGTCATATCTCCGCCAATCATCACAGCGCTTCCTCGAATGCATACTTGCAAGATAAACGTAAAGGTGCCTACAGATTTGCTCGATTTTGTTTGATCGAATGTGTACTCAGAAATCAAATAAAATGTGTAGGTGACAGACGAGCGACACCATATATTTTGGCGAACACCACTATGTGGATTGTATTTGTCGATCAATGAATTGAATGAATTAAGGATGCACCGCCCGACGGCTCGAAATCATCGGTGGGCGTGGCTAAAAAGCATGCTCTCTTCATCAAACAAAGTGTGGGAAAGGGAGAAAGAAAGAGAAATGAGCGCGCAAATTTTTTCATGTCTACCTTTCGACCTTCGGTTGTAGGATGGTGATGAATAAACTACAGAACTAATTTATTCCAACTAAAGTTGTTTGAAATTTTGATTGACTAAACTATGCCGCTTGATACTTTATTTTAGTTTTCGTACTCCTTATGTTATTTATTTACGTCCAAAGTGGCGTTAAAATTGAGCCAAAATACAAGATGTTTCCTGGCTCATAACTTTCATGTTTAAACTTTTTACTTTCTTATCAATAAGAGTAATATTACTTCCCCGTTTATATGGAGAAGTGACCGGATTGTTTACTCTTAATAAGTAAACAGTTTTTTAGAAATTCTAACGATCGACGCGTACTCCTACATTCCTACATTTCCTACATTTTGAACACCACTACCTACTCACCTGCCGGTCCCAGCTGAAGACCAGCGCTGGTTGTCTACAGCCGGCATCATGCTGAACTGGGGCCGTTTTGTGGCAGAAAACGAGTGCTATGTGTATATCATCATCATCATCATCATCATGCGTATATTATGTTTTTGTTACAAATAAAGTATTTTCTATTCTATTTCTATTCTACTAAAGAGATCTTGAAATATTTTGTCGTGCAATATAAATTAGGCCGATCGCAATCGGATCGCATCGGATCGGATCGGATCGGAAGTAGCAAAAGTGATAGTAGTAGTTGTTAATCAGACAAAACAGCCCAACTCATAAAAACCGGGAGAAACGGTGCCTCAAACATGGCAATATCAAATCAGGCGACGTCTTCTGATTGAGTCATTTGAGTCTCAGTACAACAGGAGCAAGAAATCGTGCTCACTTGTGATAGTGGTATTTAAAGCTATCTCATGTGCGTCTACTGCCTGGTTGTCTTCCTGTCTTTGTCACTTAATTCAGACGTTACCTACGTTCATACCATGGAAGTGTAGCTGTGTGCACGTTATTTGCTTGGTGTTACATTTTCTCCAAATTATATTATCGTGTTTGTTAGAGCGTGCCCCTCTCCTTTTTTATTTTTTTAAATCAAAGGCAGCTGACGGATTTTATTAATCAACAAAATGCATCATATCGTTCGACAATGATGATTGTCAAAAATGGAGCTAATCTGTAGGCACCTTAAACCGAACCGCACACAACCGCAATCGACGTAGTGTAACACGACACGCACACCACTGCACGGGACCATTCCCAGGTGTCCACTTGCAAAGATAAACAGTTCCCCGTACATGGACGCTGAGTCAGCGTTTTGTGGTATTCTGCAAGGTAGAACTGCTCACTAGATTCTTTGACAGTGGAGAGAACTCGTCTCGTCTCTCGTGATTGGGTCTTTGAGATTTTAAATGGTGTTTCTGATTTGTGCATTATGGACGAAATCTGTTTAAATTGTTTCTGTATATCTCCGGTACTTAATCGGTTAAATAAACAATCAGAAATCAATGTGTTTAAATCGCAAAAGCTTCTTCTGCTCTGTATTGTAATGGTGTTTATTTTTATGGAGTTTGGAAGAGTTCTTTGAAATTGTGCCTGATCTGTAATGGTGTTTCTTGTTAGTGAAATTTGGAAGAATTCCCTGAAATCGTGTTCTTTTCTTGTGAAGTGTGAAAGAATTCCTTGAAATTGTGATTAGTGTGATTTATAGTGTTTCTTTTTAAGAAGCTGTGAACGTGAAGCATAAATTCTGAGATAAATAGTGTAGTTATTTATCTTCGTTTGAAACTATTTCAAAGTGATTTAATTAGAAAAAAAGAATAGTGTGTATGCCAAATTGTGAAACCTATAATAATCTTTGGCCCGCTCTGGGCGTTACAAAAGGTCACAAAAAAATGTAAAAAAAAAAACTAAGACTAATGGATCAGGACATGCTCCATATAATAAACAACATACTATACCGTATAATGAGCGAACGGGAGGACGATATAAAGCAGAAATGGATCAAGCTTGCTTTGTTCAAATCCAACATGAGGACTGTCCTCACAAGCCTGGAGGGCAGTCTGCTATGTCACGTGCCTCGGGGCGAAAGGAAAAAGGTTTTTGAAGAGTTCTATAGGCTGAAGGACGGAGTGTGGCAGGCTATCGGAGCCCTGCACGGGACTTTGGCCTCTACGTCTGTGGTCAATGAGGTTAGAAGGGAAAGTAGTGGTGTACTTAAATATCTGCAAAGCTTCTCTTTCACTCTTATGCTCATATCATATCTGTAGCGCTCGTGGCGTAGCTTGTCTAGGTGATTCTAAACGATCACCGATGTTAAGCAACGGACGGTCCGGTCAGTCTTCGGATGGGTGACCGTGAGTGGCATTTATTTCTGAGCGCTACCGTGGGTCGGATGACACGTTAAATTGTTGGTCCCGGTTGTTTGTTCTAGTTTCTATGACAACAACCGTCAGCCATGTCAGAGGCCTTCGGGCGGCACATTAACTCTGACACTAGGGCTGGCCACTCAGCCTATACGAACTTACTTACTTTTTATCATATCTGATGAGCGAGAAAGTGAATAAGACAACGTAAGCCGCGCATTATATAGGCTTTTATTTCACTCGGTCCTGATCAGTACAATTAGCGTCAACAAGATGTTACAAATAAATAGTTCAAAGTGGCTCAAATATAATGTTTAAACGTCAACAGTATCGGATAGGATAATAATATTATGAACGTTGAAAACTTAATAATCATTACCTTGCACAACATTGGTATTTGAGTTGCTAAGATATTGTTAACCATTTTGGATGCTTACTACAATATACTTTTTCGTTCCTTTTTTACTACCCTGAACGCTAACATCTATTTGACGCTGACTGTACAAACGAATTACGCTGATAAAGATTGGCTGAGAGTGCATGACATAATATGTAAAGAAATCGTCATGCCTTGCAGGCTGCGCTTAGCAATAATTTGGTTCTTTTATATTTGTCGTGTAAAAAAGGGGTGGATGTATTCACAGGTCGTAGGTTTTCACACGACGAAAACAGTAAAATAGATTTTATCGCGACACGCACGGTAGATCTACTCTACTAGTTGTATTGTCGGATCAGCCCTACTCGGAGGAGTCTTCTCCTTTGCCTCATTTAATTAAAAACACACGTTATGTTTCTTCCAGCAGAGTCCATTGTCGGCTATATCGCACTCAGAAGCGTCGACTCCTTTGCCACATTTAAAAACGCACGTTATGTTTCTTCCAGCAGAGTCCATTGTCAGCTCTATCCAACTCAGAAGCGTCGACTCCTTTGCCACATTTAAAAACGCACGTTATGTTTCTTCCAGCACGGTCCATTGTCGGCTCTATCCAACTCAGAAGCGTCGTCTCCTTTGCCACATTTAAAAACGCACGTTATGTTTCTTCCAGCAGAGTCCATTGTCGGATCTGTCCGACTCGGAAGCGTCATCTCCTTCGCCCGCGAGCCGGCGGCGGCCGCACGCAAACCGCACGTCCACCGCCTCCAGCGATGAGGATACTCCTTCACATCACGCGGTAAGAACATTATATTACACTTCGATCGAATTTGAGTCTCTAGTTGAACGAACTAGGGTCAGTGTTCCTTTGAAAGATCGAAGCAGGAATGAGATTACGACAGAACAATGCAATACAATACCATAGTTTATTGATTACACCAAAGTTACACCTCAAGTTTCTTTAAGTAAATATATCACAAAAAAAAACACTTAATTAAATTAAAATAAAAATGACCATAAAAAAATAACTAAAGTGAACAACATAAAAGTAGCTCCAAAGAGCTCTTTGGCTCACGGGCCCGAACCCGACCTTACGATATCAAGTTGAGCGGTCTCCCGACCACGGCTTGAATTCGGCTACCACTAAATACTAAGGCTTCGATCTCAAAAAACTAAATGTTGTAATGTTTGCAGTCCCCTCGCGTGCCTCGGTCAGCGGCGCCAATGCCGACGCAGAAACGCGGGCGGCCGCCCAAGGCGCGTCCCGAGGAGCGCGCCGAGCGGCCGCCCAAGAAGAAGCGCGGCCGCCCGCCCAAGACCCGGCCGCCCTCGCCGCCTCCGCCCCGCCCGCACCCCGTCGACTCGGAGCCCGAGCCGCCGCACCATCATTCCTTGCAGGAGACCAAAACGCATATATTTCGTAGGGTAAGTGTTAAAAAATAAAACTTATAACTCGCCATATTGTACAAGTGGTTCGTTCTTTGACAACCACTCGCAATCTAAAGTCTGCCCGTGACTAGACTCTAGACTAGTTGTAGTGGTAAGATTCTACTGCGTGAACGTCCAGCTCGTCTCGTGGCGAATGGAATGGAGTGCCGTTGCATTAAAAAATACTAGACGTAACTTGGATTCAAGTATCAGAGTAAACAATTAAATTTAATTTAATTTAATACAGTCTGTTCTGTACTAAGATTTAGTTTCTACATGGAATGATTAAATGGTACAAAATGTTGTTATCAGAGGGTCGCGAACTTTCCGACGCCAGATTTTTATTTTATTTTATTTTATTTTTATTTTATTTTATTTTATTTGGACAACCAACAGCCTTCTTACGGGGAAAGAAAAAACATTATAATGAGCACATATAGGCCAATAAAGGTTATCACTAATAGACAGTGATGCTTACGCTAACATGCGACACACACACACAAAAGGAAAATAAAGTAGGTAAATGTAGTAGAAATAAATGCAATTAATATGCTAAGAAGAAACACAAAAGCACAATCACATATAAACTAAATAATACATACATCAATATTTATTTATGTATATGTATATTATATATATATATATGTATACATATACATAAATAAACTTTATACTGAATTCTTTGTTTACAAGGGTCATGATCCCCAAACATTGAAAGAGCCCTCTGTTTAGAACTAGACGAAACACATTAAGCAGCATTGACACGGTCAACTATATAAACGAATGGAAAATCGAATTACGCCAGAATGTGGTAATCACCCGTAATATACGGTTCACATTATCTTTACCTCTTTGTTTCCATATTGATAAATGGAAATATATATAAAAAAATAAACAGTACTTATTTGTCAAACTCCTCAACATCATTAATTCGTGACAAGTAGGTATGTTAATTTCTCGATTCCAATATTCAAATGTAACAGTTCCATCTTCCGTTCCAGGTGTTTACTCCTAAAAAGAACGACGAAGGCGGCGGCAAAGGCGGCAAAGGTGGAAAGGGCAAAGGCGGCAAGGGCAAGGCTCAGGTGACCGTGATCGAAGTGGAGCGGCCCGACGCTGCGGAAGAGGCGGCGCGGAGGAAGCGCCACGAGGAGGCGCTGGCGCGGGTCTCCCCGCCCGCCTCGCCGCCGCCGCGCCGCCGCGGCTCCGGCGAGCGGGACCACCGCAGGGAGGACGACCGGCACGACCGGCCGCGCCGCGACGCCCGCCCCGAGCGCCGCTCCGGACACGACAGCGACCGCAGCGGCGGCGACCGACTCTCCAACGACCGCCTCACTGTCGACAGGATATCCGAGCGGTCCTCGAGCGATCGGACCTCGGATCGGTCGTCGTTGAGCGATCGATCGCTCGGCGACCGCCTCTCCCTGTCGGATCGACGGTCCACGGAGCGGCTCTCGGAGAAGGCTTCCCTCGATCGCTCCGCTGAGAAACTTGCGCAGGAGAGGTTGACTCAGGAGAGGCTCGCGCAAGAGAGATTGGCGCAAGAAAGGTTAGTGCAAGAGAGAATGGCGCAGGAGAGACTCGCTCAGGAGAGGATGGCGCAAGAGAGGCTGGCGCAAGAGAGATTAGCGCAAGAGAGACTGGCGCAAGAGAGATTAGCGCAAGAGAGGATAGCACAGGAACAGAGGCTTGCGCAGGAGAGACTGGCGCAAGAGAGACTGGCTCAGGAGCGAATGGCGCAAGAACGACTGGCGCAAGAGAGATTGGCTCAAGAGAGACTGGCTCAAGAGAGGCTGGCGGCCGAGAAGCTTCACGAGCGACTCGACACGAAGACCCCGATGAGTCGGATACCTGAAAGCAAGCTCGATCGACATGACAACAAAATGTCGATAGATCGACTTCCCGACAGCAAGATGTCGATAGACCGCGTGCCGGACCGACTGAGCGAAAGTAAAATGTCTCTGATCGACAGCAAAATGTCGATCGATCGGCTGACGGATGGAAAGCTGTCGATCGATCGACTCACCGACAATAAGATGGCGATCGATCGGCTGACCGACAGCAAGCTGTCGATCGACCGGTTGACAGACAACAAGTTGTCCCTGGACCGGTTGACGGACAGCAAGCTGCCTCTCGGCGACCGGTACGTGCGCGCCGAGGCCGACGTGGGCTCCGGCCTGAAGCCGGGCCGCGGCTCCGAGCGACTTGAAGAGGCCACTTCTATCGGTGAGTGCCCTTAAACCTTTATTTCACTACACTTTAAACTCTTTATAATACACCTAAATCCTTATTACATTCCACTTATTCAGGGTAGGCGTGGCCGCTTGTTAGTAAGTTGCCCCCCTTTTTCTTATTAAACTTGTTTATTCAGGGTAATGGTAAATACCGTGAAGTGTTTTAAGACTTTAAATACCCACTCTTTCCTGATATTTTCGAAATGATTGCGTTTTGTGGGTAGTTTCACAAATTTTTGGTAATCGAAAAATCGAAAATTTTCCATTTGCAATTGGTCACCACAAGCTATGCGATCATCGTCTGAGGATAGACCTGTAAGGGTATAACACCGAAAGCATAACAGATGTGTCACTAAGAATCGTAAGAGTTGACTGTATCTGCCTTGGAAATACGAACCTTTGCTGATGTAAGCCAATAAGTTTGTAAGTGATTGCAATAAGGTTGTTATTTGCAGTGTCGGAGAGGCGCAAGTCGCGCGTGCTGGTCCGCGTGCCGCTGGCGCGGCTCTGCGCGGACACGCTGCGTGCGCTGCAGCGCCCGCGCCGGCCGCAGCCCGCGCGCCGCGCCCCGCCCCCCAGCGAGCAGGTACTTGCAGGTTCCTTCTACTGGTCCGCGTGCCGCTGGCGCGGCTCCGCGCGGACACGCTGCGTGCGCTGCAGCGCCCGCGCCGGCCGCAGCCCGCGCGCCGCGCCCCGCCCCCCAGCGAGCAGGTACTTGCAGGTTCCTTCTACTGGTCCGCGTGCCGCTGGCGCGGCTCCGCGCGGACACGCTGCGTGCGCTGCAGCGCCCGCGCCGGCCGCAGCCCGCGCGCCGCGCCCCGCCCCCCAGCGAGCAGGTACTTGCAGGTTCCTTCTACTGGTCCGCGTGCCGCTGGCGCGGCTCCGCGCGGACACGCTGCGTGCGCTGCAGCGCCCGCGCCGGCCGCAGCCCGCGCGCCGCGCCCCGCCCCCCAGCGAGCAGGTACTTGCAGGTTCCTTCTACTGGTCCGCGTGCCGCTGGCGCGGCTCCGCGCGGACACGCTGCGTGCGCTGCAGCGCCCGCGCCGGCCGCAGCCCGCGCGCCGCGCCCCGCCCCCCAGCGAGCAGGTACTTGCAGGTTCCTTCTACTGGTCCGCGTGCCGCTGGCGCGGCTCTGCGCGGACACGCTGCGTGCGCTGCAGCGCCCGCGCCGGCCGCAGCCCGCGCGCCGCGCCCCGCCCCCCAGCGAGCAGGTACTTGCAGGTTCCTTCTACTGGTCCGCGTGCCGCTGGCGCGGCTCCGCGCGGACACGCTGCGTGCGCTGCAGCGCCCGCGCCGGCCGCAGCCCGCGCGCCGCGCCCCGCCCCCCAGCGAGCAGGTACTTGCAGGTTCCTTCTACTGGTCCGCGTGCCGCTGGCGCGGCTCCGCGCGGACACGCTGCGTGCGCTGCAGCGCCCGCGCCGGCCGCAGCCCGCGCGCCGCGCCCCGCCCCCCAGCGAGCAGGTACTTGCAGGTTCCTTCTACTGGTCCGCGTGCCGATGGCGCGGCTCCGCGCGGACACGCTGCGTGCGCTGCGCGCGCTTCATGCATACATGTATGTGAGTTTATTTATTCCTCCATAAACTCTAAATACCGGAACAGATTTGAATGTAGGATATCGTTAGTATCCTTACATCATCCCGAGTGATACTGCACTGACTATGTTTTTTTACTTATTTTGTCAGGGCGGGCGATATATATATATATATTTTATTAGATATCTTATTTCTTGATCCGCGCCTTTTCTGCTGCCCATCGGTCGTTCTGGATGCAGTTTTTGGTCATATTCAGGCCCAGTCTCAGGAATACACAATGCGGCGACATGTTTTTTTTTCGAGCTAAAACTTCCTAAAACAGTGTTGTACGTTGTACGTTGCAGCTGTGCTCGGTAGCGGCGACGAACCACGAGCGGACGGGCGGCGCCGCCGGCGGCCAGACGCCCATCTACTACTCGTACTTCGAGCGGCTGCCGGCGGACGCGCTCTCCGACGAGGAGCGGGACCACAAGTAAGTGAAGCCACTATGTATACAAACTATTTCTTTTTTTATCGCGGATAAGTTCGTGTTTTGCTTTCAAAATATATACATAGCAACGCAAAGTGAGATTCGGTTTGAGTATCCCCACACACATCTACTTCATCGATTTTGATTGATGACTCCAGTGACGGGAATAGTTTTGTATGGGGACATATATTGTTTTGAAACTTTTTAAAGTTCGCGATTTGAACACATAACTATGTTAATCACCGGGACTCAATGACCACGGCCATTGAAACATGGCTGAAGCGTCGAGGTAAATGGAAATAAATTGTTTTGTGCGCGATCAAATCCCGAGGATTAACATAATTACATATTGTTTTCTTCCAACTTAGCAAACGAATTGTGTTTTTATAAGTTCATTTTGTCGTATAGATCAACATCCTACATACATTTGCCTAGAACAGCCCGTATTTAATATAATAGTCACCTAACTAATCCAACTCCACAGATACTACCTAGAAGAAGCGACCCGACTGCGAACGTCTGCCGAAACTGAGCAAGAGCCACTAACCCGCGTGATGCTGTACCTAGAGTCAGTGCTGTGCTTCGTGCTGACCGGCCGGGTGTTGGAGCTCGAGCTGGACACAAAGCAAGCGTTCACCATCTACAGAGAGACCATCGAGTACATCAAACTGATACACTCGATGCCTCAGCGGTATCGCGCGTCGCCGCACGATACCTTCAACAAGCTCGACATACTCGGGTGAGTGGCAACTGTTGACAACCGTAGAAGTAGAATATACTAGATAGTAAAATTAACTAGGTTGTATATTGTAATAGGTTGTAAAGGTTGTAGAATATACTAGATTGTAAATGGATTGGGATGTAAATTAAACTAAGTTGTAATATAGGTTTTAACATGTAATGAGTACGAGGTTTTAAAATTGGATACTCTCAGGTACGATCACAACCAAGCTTGGTTATTGAATGAACTTGATTGTGAAATGTACTAGTTTATAAAACACTGTTAAAATTGTTCGTAGATTGTGCTGGGTTGTCGAATTTATAAGGTTTTAGAGTTTACTAGATTGCAGTACTATCATAGTTAAAATAGTAAGCCTAGCTAGAAATCGACTTATTTATTCATTCATTCAAATTGATTTTGATTTATAATATTCATTGCAGTAAAATGTTCTTAGTTGTTCTAGCTTTTGAATGTATTAGATACATATTATTATTAATTTTCTTGGTCGAATTTAGTATTTTTAAAATTTTGGGTTTATTAATTGTTATAAATATAAACGTTTGTTTCAGTCTCCGGGTGCAAGCGCTCCTGTACCTGCGCATGTTCAAAATGTACAACCGCGAAGTGAAAGAATACAACAAGATCGTTACAGAATATCAACAAAAAGTGAGTTACATAACTTATTGAAATAAATAAATATAATAACGAGCCTGGAAGTCACATAACAATGTTTCCAGAGTCCGCGCAAGATGTGCGCGCGACTGATGACGTTCTTCACTCGTTCTTGTTCACAAGATGGCGGCACACGAGTAGTTCCGCTATTAGGCCGCGCGCAGAGTTCTCTTGCGCGCAATCTTTGCCACTTATCGTGATCTGAAATCTTTTGCGCCAATCACAGCCGTCGGAGCCGGAGCTTGAATGAACGTTAATCCGACCAATGATAAGTAAATTAGTATATCGGCTCCCGGCTCGGGCCAGTGGATTATTCGTTGTGCTATTTGTTATTTAGCTAACAAGCTAATTTACAAAATAGAAATTAAATGCAAATTTTCACAAAATATTTTATCTAACGTTGTAGTAATCGTGGTGCCGACTGTTGAATATCGACAATTGAGCCTGATACCTCTCTCTCTCTCATCTCTAGCGCTAACGTAGTTGTTAGCCGCAGCCGGCGTGCGCCGAGTCGGCGTCCCCGCTGTCTCCGACGCCGTCCCCCAGGGGCTCGGTGGGCTCGGTGGGCTCGGTGGGGTCGCTATAGAGACAGACTCCATCTGCACGTAGATACTCCTCCCACATAGTCGTTGTACTAACGCCTCCCTAAATATAAGGTTCTCCCGCAGCCGGCGTGCGCGGAGTCAGCGTCCCCGCTGTCACCGACGCCGTCCCCCGCGGGCTCGGTGGGCTCGGTGGGGTCGGCGGCGTCGGCCTCCTCCGGCTACTGCAGCCTGGTGCACTCGGTGCCTGCGCACGCGCACCAAGCGCTGCTGCTGCTCACCAAGTACTACGCCTTCCTGTACGTCGCGCACGATCTGTGGGAGCGCGCCGACGGACTCTGCCGGCTCAAGGCCAACCAGGGTGAGTTCATTTAGTCTAGTTTTCATTCTAATCATTTCAAATAAACGATTGTGTTGTCATTATATTAGGCTCCAAGTTGCTCAAAATAGAGAGGAAGGGAAGCTTTTGCCCCGCAGTGCGACACAGTACAGGCTTGTAATAATAAATAATGATTTTAAAAAATCCCTGTTGTAGATCCAAGGTAGCTTTAAATTCGGTAGAAGCAGGCACCTTAAAAAGAAGAAAATGGCAAAGACAATATATCCTATTGGTTGATCGTAGTAATTCGATAACCTCTGATCTGTGGTCTAATAATCGAAGAAAGGTTCTTGAGTGGCGACCACGAACCGGAGGACACAGCGCAGGTGGCCTCCCACTAGGTGGACCGACGACATTGTGAGAGTCGCGGGCAACCGGTAGATGCAAATGGCAGGTTGTACTGTGGCAGTCTCAGGGGTTTCAGCCTTTGTTTAGCAGTGGACACCTTCAGGCTGAAGATGATGATGACCTCCGGTAGGAGATGACACTTTAATAAGAAAGAAGAATATTTTTGATTGATCTTACTAAATAACCTGTTCACGCCAAACATACATTTGGTAAAGCGCATAATTGCGCAAGCCTGTCGATTCGTCTTGTCATTAGGGACAGTTTAAATTAAGAAAATATTTCGCGTCAATCACAGAATTCGACATAAATCAAATTAACATTCAACATGTTACACATTTATAAACTAACAGAAGTACCCTAGTTCTGTGTCACAACGTCCAATTGGTAGTTTTCTGACAGCTGTCAAAATGTAGTTCTACGGCCAAAGGATAGACGGCTCTGGCGAGATATGGCCCACTTTTTTTCGCATTTTTCTTGTGAAAAAGCAGTTCACTCACCTTCACTGCTTCACTTCACAGTTCGCGTTCGTTGGTGAAGTGCTTTTCCAAGTTTTCTTGTATAATTTTGTTGAAATTCTGATAAATTGTCATTGTTACGTTACGTTATTGCTATTATTTTTTATTGATAGTAATTAATTTATCAATTGGCAAGGCGCACTTACTAATTTGCGTGGAACAACGAAAGCTTAAGAAATACTATGGGCAAGTACTTTAGTATACAAACAATAACCACAAAACACGCATGACAGATATAATATAAATGAAATAAGGTTACTATTTATTTTTTGACCTTTTTACTTTGCTCATTAGTTTTTATAAACCTCTCTCGTTTTCAGATCTATTTATCGCGGTAGACCGCAAGTGCGGTCCGCTGTCCCTGTCGTCCACGTTCCGGCACCTGGTGCAGTACGTGCGCCACGCCATCACCCTGCTGAAGAGCGACGCGCGCGCGCCGCGCGACTGACGCTCGGCGCCGCGCGCGCGCACGCACGACTGACGCGCGGCGCCGCGCGCGCGCACGCACAACCCCTACTACCGACGAACTTGAGATATCCTACTACATCCACCAGTGTATGGGACTCTAACATATTTATGGCGTTGTAAGTAATTCGTTATACAGTGCCGCCTGTTTTATTCATAGATCTGTATTGAAGTAGATGACGTGGTCGATTTGCTTCACGTGTCTGAATCCTGCTTATTTTGTCAGGAGTCGAGATATCCTTGTGACAAGTAGGTACAAAAAAATTACATGCTTGGTTTTTCATAGATTGAAATGGTTTGGTAGTCTATTTCAATATAGTTCTATGGTTTCTGGGTACCGCTGAAATGGTCTTGACAGGAATCTCTTACCATCAGGGGAGCGTCTTAGCGTATTTGTTACGAAAAACAGTAAAACAACTGCTGCTGAAAATCTTCCGAATCGACGGCTAATGTCAATTTTCTACACTCTCAACTAAACTAGGAATGTCTGCAATATATATTGTGAAAAAGGGAATGAAAACGTTTTTATATATTTACTAGTGTATTCGGATACCAGCAATAATGTTATTTAAATTTACAGTTTCATTCGCTTTTTTTGCATCATGGCCTCGATATTCTTATCTTAGTTTCTTAGTTAGTGTATAAAGCGCGATATGTAGCCGACAATGAACCATAAAGTTAGTGGTTACTGAGGTCTTTTGTGCCTAATTTATGAGTGTTATTTGTACGGGCGATCGTATGTCGGTCTATATTGAATTTAATGAAAATACTCTGTGCAGATAACGGCAGAGAATTCACATCATATTCGATAGATTGACTGATCTCGTATATGTTTTCACTTATATTGGACCTGATTAACAATAATGAAAATAACTGCCAACCTAATTATTAATAATTATAACTCTATGGAGTGCTAAGTACCAATTTTAAAAGGTTCTCATTATTTTTATCAGGTGCGACGACTGGTTTCAGAATCGAAGGTTTGCGAACTTGTTCAGCAATAGACATATTTCTGTCGCCTGTCACTCTCGTTGACATTGTCTTGAGAGAGACTGGGATAGAAACTGCATTGGTCTAGAATCAGCTGTAACGGGATTAAAAAGTAAAACACGAAATTGACGTATCTAGAAGCTTGGAATTTATAGAAATTTATATTTACGCTAAACTTCAATACATCGTGTTTCGTGTTACAATTTATTTTCATATACACCTTATCCATAAACGCTTGATAAGACATTTTGCTATGAAATAATCTGTTTCCTTTTCTTTTACGAGAAGTGGACGCGTGAAAGCGAGACAATTATCTTTTCAACAGTACAGTAGCTAATTTAACGTTTGTGTTTAAGGAGGATTTATTGAAGTGTTTGGCGTAAATGTCAATGACAATTGATTCACTATATCGTAAGTACATTCGGAGTTTGGCGGGAACACGGAAAAATCATGTCGTTAGATTCTATTATTTTCTTAAACTTGTGTTTTTTCGCGATTAATGATTAAAATGGTGGTGTTTTATTCATTAAGATGCATGCACGAGTGTGGGCAAGTGATATAATGTGTTGAAACATATGTTTTTGTGTTGTTTTCAAAACTCCGTAGAAACTCATAGTAAAGTCGCCACAAGTTTACTAGGGCATGACTTCGACTCGACTATGACTAATTTCGTGTGACTGACTGTGACATGGCACACATTTGACTTGATTTTAATATAAAATATAATATAAATACTTGAAAAATTCATAAACTTGACACAGGCAGAATGCACAACGTGCGATGCCAAAAACTAAGAAAAAAAAGTACCTATACGTCAAAATCGTGTTCAGCTAACGTATCCTAAACTCAGTCTGAAAGGATTCCTCGGAAACTACTCTATCTGTCTCCGTCATTATTAATGCAAAAGACGGAGATGGTCAGAGTAATTTTCGCATCGAATCCGATCCGATTGGGATTAAATTGGTTTCATTGTAAAATCATTTGAAGAGACTTCTCCATACAAACGGAACGGTGGCTTCCATCACGTCGGTTCCTAACGACCGGCTGCGATTCGATACTGTCTTCGCGTTTCATTCTTCCCAAAATCGATGACCAAAAACGATTGTAAAAATGTAAGAATTTGTAAATAAGCTTCGTTGCCTAGCGACGAGTACGCAAATCAGAGCTGCGTTCCTTTATAATCAGTTTAAAAGTAAGTTCGTATGGGCGGAGTGGCTAAACCCTATCAAAATTTAGCAAAAAAAACCAAGCAATGGAATGATTTTACGTATTGATTTTGTTTACTGCAGTTGTATGTATGGGTTAACGTTGAAGCTACCACTTTTGATACATCATTAAAAGCACAGCCGGTAACCCAGTTGAGAAATACGCGCTTTACATTAACGAGATTGGATTTTTATTCCAGACCCATGCAATTTTTCAGGATCAATGTTCGGATTCCAAATATCGTACAACTGTCTTTTTGATTTATAAAAATTTCGTGAGGATACTGCATGTCCGAAGAAAAAAGACCTAGCCTACTAGAGTTTGGCTCCGGTGTTTCAAAGAGCTGGGTTAGCTCGGGTATATCCTAGACAGGGCTAAATGACAAAGACATAAATAAAGTTATTTTGTCAAATATTACCAAGTTGTTGTCAAACTCTGACTAGGGCGCCATGCTAGCCTCCATACGTAATTTTATCACAACTTTTAATGACAATCATCGTATTTTGTAAATTTTGACCGTCGCCGCAGATCGAGAGTGTTTTAGAGGAACGCAGTGTATTGACTCTGTACTGTATTTATATTAAGTGATAGACTAAATCATATCTTTAGTGTTTTTCTTTGTAGCAATCTTCCCTATAGAACTATTATACAATGTTTCTTACATCGGGAACACGTTACGAATTGATCATTTAAGTGTAAATGGAGGTTATACGACAAAAAGTTTGTTCGCACGCGGGCCAATCGAGAATATTCTTTCTCAATATGTATGGGATCACTGTAGTTTGCAATACTTAGTTTCCCATTATACTGGTGTCGATTTTTGTACGAGTACTATTTCTTCAACTAAATTTGACGGGTCTAAAGTTATTGCCATGAGAAGAGAAGCGTATAGCTTTAGTACTGCCGGATTATTTATGTTTAGTGGGGTGGTCAACAAAATCGACGTAGTTTTATGGTTTCGCTTTGAGTGGCCAATTGAATGAAATATTATTATTAGTTAAATTTTTATAGTTTAGTTCTTATGATTGACTACAATTTGATCAAAAATGATGTGCTGAGTGAGGCAAGCGTTTATAAAAATCAATTCAATAATCGTGAAATTATATATTTGTCTTGAGAATATGTAAAACGAAAAAGCAGGGATCTTACGAAAATGTTCCCATTGATTTAATTGAAGGCAGAACAATTTATTGAGCAAAGCCCTTTCTTTTAAAGTAAGATAAAATGAAAGTTTTTCTTAAAACATATCAAATGATTTGGACAAATTGTATGAACGATATTTTAACAGCAATATTAGTTTAAAACGCTAGGGGGTCAACGATCAACGCACTGCATGGTCTCAGGTTTACGGTGTCTGTGAAATAGTTTTGGAGTGACAATAATATCCACGGTAGAGATACGCTAGAAATTGTGTAAATGTAAAAAAAAAACAAAAATCAGAGGGAAAGTGATTTTAGTCGGTTACTCTAAACAGATTTCAAACGTTAAATATACAGAACAAACGATCGACATTTCAATTTAATTCCATAATAATGAAAGAAGTTTGTAATATTTTTATTATAAAACAAACACTTTTAAGAGTACAATCAGTGACTTGAATCAAAACTGTAACAGCAAATTTGCCGTAACACCAATAATTATTATAAATATCTATTTCTCTCGGTTGTTTATCAAATTTATGTTGTGATTGTATATACATAATATAATTATATTATACATTTTGTAATGAATATACATGTTAGTGCCAGATAGGTTTTGTATGAACATTTATAGTAAGTGTAGAGAGGAATGAGCGCAGACAAAAGATGCGGAATGATGTTACAAAACGTAGTGTTGTTGATATAGAACGACAAGAGATGCCTTGTACATAGTATATTATACTAAGAAATGTGTAGTATTCATTCTATATTTTAATTTATATGTAAACTATATTTATAGATAGATAAGCGGACAAGGATTTAACATAATAAAGTATGAGAGGCGCGTGCGTGGCCTGGCGTGGAATGGAGTGTGACTGCAACGGGATACTTTCCTTTATTTTGTAATAAGACAATTATTTTTAATAAATTGAATATTGTAAATGTGTAGTTGAGCTTGCAGCGTTCAGTTTATTAGTTTAATTTTAGATTAAATGGGCGGTCGGTGGAAGCAATAATTCTCGATGCCCATGTGAGTTGTTTACCTACGCTAGTTACCCGGCTTGACGGATACAAGGCAGCCGCCAGCGCATACCTTCTCTACTTAAATCAAACTTACTAGCGGACGCACATCTGTCGTACTGTGGCGATATCACTGCTGTACATGTCGAAATACCTTATCATCGCCAAGCATTACTGTGCTTCGGTTTGAAGTGCAATGTTACCAGAGAAATTACTGGGTATGAAAATATTTTACATCTAATATCTCAGGGTGACGAGCGCAGTACAGTGCGGCGCAGCATTGTATTCGCAAGTTCAAAATTCTGGCACTGCTACTGTTATGGTCAGACGTGATGGTTACCACCAGGCGCATGTCTCGCTCGTCTTGTCACTCGATTGCATTTAAAAAAAACATACCTCCATCTAACCCAGCTACTATGCCAGCGGCCCAGTCTCACTCCGGTACTTCAAGGAGCTGGGCTGGCTCGGGTAGAAGCTGAGGAGGGAAATGCACAATACACCCCAAGTAAGATAAGTCCTGAACCTCAGTGCAGGACTTATCACCTCCACATCGAAAATAAATAAGAATCCTTTTTTTTTTAAATTGAATACTCATTTTAATGTAAATTCAAGTTTACTGGTTTCTAAATTGATAAAAATCACTGATTTTTAATAGCCAAGATTTTATGAGGTAATAAAATCTTGGCTATTAGCTATTGTAGCTATATTATTGGCTATTGGCACACCAGTAATAGCACGTCAAAGAATTCTGGGCGAATTCATCCCATCGTCGTCGTCAGACGTACAGAGTAGCTAGTATTTAGAACTATTTGCGATGGCGCCTCTTATTTGGTTATTCTTTTTTTGTCAAGCTATACTAGGTATACAGTTATAATGATATCGTCACAATAAACGACACGATCTGCCGATTGATATTTTTTTCTTTGTACATAATACAATGAATTGTTTAGCATAATTATATTAACATCGACATCAAAGACAAATAGGTACTTACTCGCACAAATATTTATTTTTAGTTATTTAATATTTATTTATTGTGGCAAATGTATTTATTAAGAAACGGAGCGACGTTTACTTAAATTTTAAATTAAATTTTAACTCAGGCATTGTATTTATAAGCATTTTACAAAGATCTGGTTACTATTGTGCCTTAGGAGCAATTAATTCGATCTAGGTGATACTTGTTTGAAGAAATGCTGATATTTATTTTAAATTTTAGTCTAACTGCATAATAAATAATGCATCTTGATCGGAAAACCGCTAGAAATTTGTGTTTGAACCTCTTCAGATTACGGTGTCGTATTCTTCATAATATTTTTCCTGACAATGCTCTTTGTATGATTCGCAATGCTTACACCAATGCTTACGCTTCATAGCGCGAGACGTCGAACTAAATTTGACGGCTCTATAATGGCTGCCGCCCTTTTCTCACACATTGAAATTGAAAGTGACGCAGACTGCTCTCAGATGTGACCATTAATGACGCGAAAATGTCGGCAATATTTGGGAATATACCATATCAATATGGAACATACAAAAAAAAATTGTTTATCATTAGTCTTTTCTTTACCTCGATGGTCAGATATAAAAAAAAACTTGAATTTGTAATATAAAAAGTAGCCTGTTATAATAAATTCGTCGTCATAATCATGATACGTCACAAACATTCACAATGTATCCCAAGATATAACCTTGGTATTTTCTCTACGCGTGTAGACGTAACGTATACTATCTATTATATGGCGTGCTCTAGCACGCTATAGCTCCTTCCAACGTATCTCGCCCCGCAGGAAGGTCGCGTACGACGTTGCCCTACTATAATAAATAAATATCGGTGGACATTTCACACAGCGCCATCTAGCCCAAACTAAGCAAAGCTTGCAATATGGAAACCAGAGAGCAGAAAATAGATTTGTATAGTATTATGGGCCGTCAACCAGATTAGTAATACCACAGATTTATATAATACTGTGCCAGTATCAAATTTGAATTCTCTTTGTAATGCAATCGCATGAAGTAAATGGAATGATATGAGCGCTCAGCGAACCGTTCTGTGGCAAGTTTTGCGTTCATACTTAGGACAACGTGGGACAAGCTGTACTGCTGTAATCTGAAGAGATCTTATGGGTGTAAAACGCATTATAGCAGCTAAGGCGTGGCGCAGAAATACCTCACTGGAGTGATGCCCTGGACTTTGACGTCTTGGGTACCGTTCCTGAGGTCACGATTAGGCGTTATCTTATCATAAAGAGAGTGCATCGTCTCATCAATGGGCGATTTTCTGACAGGCAATTAAAAAAAAAGTTCATTGTAGATGGCGCTGACTTTGGTCAGACGTGGCTGTCATTGTCAAGATTTTTATTTTATTGCCACAGATCAAAGATATGATGCTGTTTTTGTCTGTGCGTCAGCGCACATCAACGTATATCAGAGTTGCTTTTTTAAATTGAATGTCAGTAAATCGCTCATTGTTAAAAAAAATGGCGAGTTGACTAATGATACTCTGTCGCGCCTTTGCTGCTAGAGTACAGTTTAAACTTTCCTATACTGTGGTCAATTTTGAAGGTTTTATTTGACAGATCTAAACTAATTAAAATATCGCTATCCCTTTTTTATCAGACATGTTAGCTAAGGACGGCAATACTTTACTTAGTTTAGTTCTGTCAACCTAAACCTTCAAAATCGACCACATTGTTATCGTTCTTAGTTATTAAATTCTTTTTGGTTTTGTTTTGTTGCTTTGTTTTTTATTTTTTATGCCATTAGTTCGACTATTTTGTCTTCGATAGTGTCATAATCATAAATGTACCATTGACGAAATCTAAATCTAATTGTAGTTTTGCACTCGCGTTAAATTTTCTTTTCTCCTAGAATTATTTATATAAATATTTTAGACACGAATTACGGGACGCATACTGAGGGTGTAATGAAAAATTTGCGCGACAAGTGCGTAGTAGGTATGTGAACGATAAAATGTTTGAAAACTGGGACAGAACATATGTCCAATGGAACCTGTTTCCATATATTTTCCTATCGTTTAAGCACTAGGTATTTCTCGCTAAATTTCATCCAAGACTCTGTAGAGGAGGTTCTACTCAAATTAGTTTCAACGAATGTCTTTCTTAAAGAAATTGGCATCTTCGTGCACAAGTTTTGTATAATCATGGTAAATGTAATAAGTTTTTAATTATTCCAAAATCTCAAATTGAACCCTAAAATTGAGACCAAATTTAATTGACAATTATATTGAGTAAGTAGGCGCTGGTTGATGAATGTTAAGCTACTTTGTTTTTAGGAAATTGTATAATACTGTTTTCCCCGTTTGAAGGTTAACGCCCATTAGACCCATCTACACCAACTCTGCTAAAAGCTAGACATTGAACTTAAATGGGGTACGACACTCGGTTGACGCGTAGTGCACTCTTTTACAGAAGACTTAATACAGACTTAGTACTTGGTACAGAATATTCTCTAACATAGAAAACACGTCTAAGCGTAGGTATACTTATAACTACAATTATGTCATTATAGTAAAATTTTGTTCAGAAGCGTTTTCTATGGGAGTGAATATTCTATACGTGGTAATATTCTATTTTCTGTGACTTGATGTCCTTGTAAATTTAGAAATGAAGCTAACATTTAAATGCTTAGCTTTTAGTCGAGCTGGTGTTGAGTGGTCTAATGGGCGATGACCTTTAATAGCATCTTGTGTTGATAGCGTGTATAATGATTTGTTTTTTATTATTATTTCGCGTTAAGAATTATGTATAAATTTGTTTTCCTCTAATTTTATTATTTGTGTAACTATACCTTATGTTATTGATTATTAGAATACATTAATTTTTATGTATGGATTATTTTTGTTTTGATTATCCTTTTTTCCTTTTCTTATAGGTGTCGCTTTTGAATGTGTAATTAGCCTTATTTTCTAATTGCTATTTAAGCTTGTAAGAATTTTCGAAGAGGGTCACAAACAGGTAGGTGTGTGGTGATTTGATAAAATCAGTACCTAAGTTATAAAAAAAACATTATGTGTTAAAATAAATGAGACATCGATTTTTTCAATTTCTTGCAATTTCAAGCAAATTGCTAAACGATAACTCTGATATTACAGCCAGTTCTGGAGGCTATAGTTGACTGATGTATATTTACTAAAAATATTGCGTATATGCAAAATTATAAGTTTTTTAATGCTATGGATTGACGAGACGATCTAGACGTTTGCCTGGGGATAAGCATTAGCATTACGCCTGCCCGCAATAGTAGCAGTGCCGGAATTGTGAACTTGCGATCAAAAGCCTGCGCCGCACTACACTGCGCTCAACACCCTGAGATACTAGATGTTAAATCATCAAACCCAGTAATGTCTCTGGTAACAATGCCCATCAAACCGAAACACAATAATGGTTGCACACTACTGCTTGGCGGTTTAATAAATGGCAAAGGTGTGGTACTTCTCCAGGTGGACTCTGCAGTAGAGTTTTATCACTACAGAAGTGCGTATTTAAATAGATGTAGGGTTCAACTGGTAAAGTATAAAAAATTTGCCGATCAAGCGACTTTTTACCGCTCATTTTATTGTTAATTCGTCAAGCAGTGAAATAGACAAGAAACAAGTTTATTTAAATTTTTTGCTTATTCTATAAGTCTTAGGCAATATGTGATTTCAAGCACTTCAGTGGAATACTGAAATGAAAACAACCACACATTTTATACAACTTTATTAAGCTGTAGCCTTTTTAATGCCTCATTAGAATAGAGTTACTCAATACCTCAAATGGATTCAGTACAGTTTGAAACAACACGAATTGTTTTTAGTAGAAAAGTCGAATTACACGATCATAGTGCAACCGAAAACAGTTAACTATTAACTTAGCGCAAAACTAACTACAAATTTACTGACTAGCGTTAGCGCGTAGCGTAGTTATAGCGTCGCGGTGACAGAAATTGCCCAATCACAAAATATGCTTTTTTAAAGTTTCACTAAAGTCGCGTTCACACCAAACTTACTGTTAGCCGCCGATTGCTTTATTGCCCATACAAAAAAAACACAAATGTAACAAATGGCGGCATTATCGCTAAAAAAGATCTCTTCCAGATAACCTTAAGATGGAGAAAAATATAAAAGCACAACGGGATGTGCCAAGGACGTGATGTTGAAATACGCGGAATGTTTAAATAAGAATCATAAACATATCATGCAAATCTAAACGTAATACATAAAAATACTTTGAGGACCGCGTAAGTTTATTGGACGATAATTTGAATATCACAGTCGGCGACTGACAATACGTTTGGTGTGAACGCAGCCTATTGTGATTGGTTGATTACTGAAAGTTTTCACTCCGCGTCGGTGGAAACGCACCTTAACTGTTCCCCATTAGCACAGCACCATCACTCGCTTTATCACGAGCTACGTTGTCTTGTAAACTGTATTAGGTATTTTTTTTTGTAAAATATCGATTATGAAGCCTAATCACCGATTATACTAGGTTATAGAAAAAGTCTAGACTTTGGTATGTGAACCGATTGAACTGAACTTGTAATTCATTTAAACCACTTTTACTATGGGGCCAACCTTGAAATAGCAAAGATCAGCTGTTCATACTTGAATCAATGAGTATGTGACCTTTCCTATAAAGTTCACTGACTCGGATCTAAAAAACAGCTGTTCCATACATCAAGTCATTAACTTTTTCTATCAACTTCAAAGAGCTGAATTTTTTGCAACATCTGGATGATCCCATGTTAAAAGTTTCACACTGATGAATATAATGACCCTCTTTTGACTTACTTTCGAAGTACACCAGTATAATAGCCTAATTAAGTTTGCCTTTGTGCCTTTATAATATTTTATCAAAACTGTACTAAAACCTCAGCTCAACATAAAACACCAAAATTTCATTTGTCATATTATATAACATATGAAAATAAATCTAGTCGCCAGATGTCGCTGCAAGCTCTAAAATCCGACCCTTGTAGCCCGTATTGTCCATAGCCTCGCGCTATTGTATACGATAGATATAATAATTATATCAGCGAATTATATGTATAGTATTAGAGACACATTTAATCAGATTTTGAACTTATTTGAAACTGTGCTGATTTTTACTCTACATAAAGGTATGGCTTTTATCAGAAAAAGTGAAACTGAATCGGAACTTATTGCACATCGAGTATAGGTTTAGTTCTAAAACTACCTTTGTTTTAAAGGTTTCAACATTTTTGGATGTCGTAATAAGCATAATCGCTCGCAATATTAATTCTAAATAAGCTAAAATGTTTCGAGATAATAGTACCTAATTGCGATATCGTTAGTTAGTTTAAATAATTAATTGCATTTGCTATTAAAAAGGTTATATTTATATAACATCGATCGCTCTGTTTCACTACCTAAATCAGGTTAATTAAAGTGATGTAAGTATAGAGGTAAGACTTTTTGTATATTATTGAGTGGTTTTGGAGTATTGAAACAGGGCGTAAGAAAGCAGCAAGCACTAAGATAGCTTACGGAAAAATTATGAAAACGATGACCCGATTCACTCATGCAATTCACTATAACATGTGATCACTTTGCCACGAGCCTTAACATTCAAAGCATTTGCATGGAACAGTAATGTAGTGTCACGTCACAAGTCTACACCGGGCCTAAGAAAATGATTAAAGAATAGTTCATGAAAGAAAAATAATTTATAGACGATTTAGCACTTTTAACTACTGCCATAATGACAAGGATGACTTAGAATTCTACAAGCCGATTTAAACTTAATGGCGGCTGTGAAGTTAGGCGCGAGACGCTGCGCAGTACCAAAAATTAGGCGTGCGGTGTTCGTACAATCGCAGTCTCGCTTGCAGCGCACTTCAAAGCCGCCGTTAAGTTTGAATCAGTCTATACAAAGCATATTGTTGGATGCGTGTCGGACTAAATTCTTAAGAATGATATCATTAAAGATTAAAATGACTACGTAGAGTTCTGATTGACCTTGTAAATATACTAGATCAATGTATGTACCGTTTTTACTAGCATAGTCTCCGTTTCGTAGGGATGACCAAGTGAGGGGCTAAAATATGAAGAACAATTGATTTAGTTGGGTGCTTGCGATGAAGCGCCCTATATCGTCAATTATTCGAACCCCCTCACTAGGTGGTAATTCTTGCGAGTTTATATTCTAAACTATAGGCCCAATTCTAAAATAATATCGCTTGAGTAATAAAGTCGCATACTTAGTAAGTTTTACATTAATATTTTATTATACAATATTTTTGCAATACTTTTGACTTTTGCATTAATGCCGGTTTAGGTGTTTAAAGCTATGTGGGGATACCTGTTAGGTACAGTAGCTCAGACGGGTTGGTGCGAGACGTTGTTTTGCAAAGCGTCTGAACCACTGTTCTACGTGAGCGATAAATTGCTACAAGACACGAAGTATCACATGGAGGAAAAACTTTTTGGTGTTGTCGCATTGGGTCGTATCGCGTGGCATTCCCGCATTCGTCGCTCGCGTGGGACAATGAGGGGGAATTGAATTTGACAATTGTTTTATAGTTGAATAAAGTTCAAATGGGAAATTTAAATTGTGCCTTAGTGACAATTTCTCAACATTCGAGAAATCTCGAACACAAGACGCGTTTGAAGATATGAAACGTACTTAAATTCAGTTGGACGTTTCGGAAGTATTAACTTGGAGTATTTTGAAAACCGCACTGTAACTATGCAAGTGTTTAGCAATAGTTCAATGAGACCCCTGAGTTTTAACTAAACTATAATATCGCAATAATGTTTACAATATTTTGTTTATTGGATGTTGTGATTGAATATTGATTATATTTACATTATATTAAACGTAGAAAGGTATCTGTATGTCGTAGCAATAATTTTAAGTGTGGCAAAAATATAAGTGCATTTGCTTTTGTCTCGTTACGTATCAGATTGTATTTATATAGAGTACCCTGTCGGATGACGCTGTACACTGCTTTACACTAAACTACGTAAAATAAGTTCAAATTCTTGAAGTTTTTAAAGTATATTTTATAATATTTCGATCGAAAGTAATTTTTAGTCTTCGGATATGGATGTCGGATCTGTGTTCACGTTATTTTGTCTCGCACGCGAAATAATTCGTGTTACGCTTGTGCTACTATCTTCTACTACCTACGTTGTTGCGTTCCTAATTTTTCTAAACAGTGCCGTAATTGTTATTTTTCATGCCTTGTTCTATTTTCAACGTTGCTGATAATATAAATTGTGATTCGTCGAAATTTCTCTACCTACTTATAGCTCTTTTTTTTAATCTACGTACTAATGTTCTATCGAGTGCTTCTCTTCTAATAACGGCAGCAAACAACTTATACACAGTAATTAACACCGTATCCAGAATCAGTGCCAATTTGGCATTGATGAGGTTTATTGATGTGTCGATATAATAAACATACTAAACACTGTATATTGCAAATTATAATGAGAGCCAATACTGTGATGGACTTTGTCTTGTTACGCGAAAGACATTATAGCAAAATCCACAGAGCTCTAATATAATATATTATATTATGCAAGATAAAATCAAAGAAGTAAAACATGATATTTTGAATCGATACCTATACAACGGATTTAGTTAATGTAACATTCGTAAGATCTCAAACAAAAAATACAACAGCAGCATTTTTGTTTTTGCACTGCGTTTTTCCGTCAACTACTATATTGACACTACTAGGTAGACCGACGACATTGTAAAAGTCGCGGGCAACCGGTGGATGCAAAAGGCAGGTTGTCGTACAGTGTGGCGGTCTAAGGGGTAGGCCTTCGTTCACCAGTGGACGTCTCCGGGCTGATGATGATGATGACTATATTGACAAATACCAAGTAAAAAATTGCAGTTTCGGCATTGTCTTTTTAAGTTATTGTTTATCCTTGTCACTGTGTTACCTCATACCTAGCTAAGACAAAGTGCCAAGAGTCGCTACCCTCTTCTAAGTGCAATTTCTTCTCAATTATTGTATCTTACACTTAATTGTATCCGTGCGTAGTGTAAGAAATTAAACACCAATCCAATGTCTCGCTTAGCCAAACCTAAATCATCGTGAGATACTTTCAATCATATATTTTCACATAACTAGATATGTGACTTTGATACTCGTGCTGTGCTCCAATCGAGATAACCGAACAATCGAATCGATAAAATGTACAAATCGTGTTTTCCATGAACGAATTATTCCGTTGAATCGAAAATAAATTGTCACATTCGGAATTCATTCCGTTTGGATTATTCCAACTTTTGTTATCAATACATGAATTAAAAGTATCCCACTTTATAAAAGCGAGAAATAGTGTATAAACGAAAAGGTGTAACGATAATATAGCATGTTAATATTATATTACGTTTTGTAGTGGATGTTTTATTAACGATATAAAATACCAGACGGTCCTCGAGTGAGTTCAAGTAGACGAAATTGGCGTGAGTTCTGTTGCAATCGAGTATGACGAGTCGATTGCATCTCGATTCGAGAAGCGTGATCGATACTTATCGATGCGAAACGTCGGGCCTTCGCTGTAATTAAACTAGCGGCTCTAGCCGGTGTTGGTTTCGTTAGTAGAAGCGTGTATAAAATAAGGGACAAACAAATTATAGTATAAATGTTTTACCAATCGCCTGTCGGGCGCTAGACGAAAATATTATTTTTCTTAGATCACAATATATTGTAATAAAATGGTAAAGTTTAGAAGTATGGTGGGCTCGGCGACGCGGGGCGAGGCGGGCAAGCGTGGCACTCGATGTTAAAAAAACGATATTTTTTTACTGCGGCCCGACCGAGCCTCGCGCTGCCGTGTCCACTCGTATTTGTTATGTTTAAGAGGAAATATCTATTGTCTAATCCGAGGTTAAACTACCGACACTTTTTTATATTACAATAATTATAGAAATTATTATTGAACCTGTTGTTTGATTTTTTAACTACCATGTCTCGTCAAGAGCAGAAGTGACCTAGATTTAGAAGATAGCAGAATAGTTGATGTGAGAAGTTTTCTAGAATTCCCCAAAGATAGGAATTTTGAGATATCCATATAGAGAAGAGGACTACGAGAGGTTTTACGTTAGTTAAAATTAACCCCATACATAGCAGATTTATGGTCTCTCGAGAATAACTAGTAGTGTACAGCGAACTGAGACCTCGCGACCAAGCCCCTTGAGCAATCTGGCTCATATTCGAACGTCATAATTGTATTTGCATCATTATAAACAACTTTTACTATGGGCCCAACCTAGTAATCGCGGAAAAAAGTGGGTTGTTCCATACATTTTGTCCAAGGTTAATGAACGTTTTGTATGGAACAGCTGACATTTTTCCGCGTTTTCAAGGTTGGCCCATAGTAAAAGTTGTTCATAATGATGAGTACATACATTTACATACTCTTCAGTATTGTTTAACCTTTTTGTTACACATTGTATATGTATGTACTTATATAGGCTTTTAAATACTTTTCATCACACTTGCTCGTAAAGTGGATCTTATTGCATCGGGTTTAGGCTCATAATCCAAGCTATTACGCACGCGTGCTTTTTACATTACATTACGGCACTTGTGCTATAATAGGTATAGCCCGGTAAACTCAAGTTTGTACGTGACTGCAATTAGACGTACGTATACGAAGAACTCTTAATATAGCCGGGTAATACTTACAGTTTTTTTGTAATACCAACAAAGAGTTCTTATGCCGCTGAAGTAAATGTCAACCTGCGCGCGCATTACTGATTTGGGCGCCATTTTCCGCAAATGTTTGTTGACGTTTTCGCTGTGTGGTTGATTATTATCAAAAAAAAATAATGTTTTTTCCTCGCAAGTGTGATGAAAACAGTCGTATGAAACTCTTGTGCTATGTTTCTATACACTCTCGGCTTCCTTATCGCGCTCGCCTGCGGCTCTCGCTCATAATACCGCCTCAAGTGTAATGACCAACATAGCACACTTGTATCATAATGTACTATTGTCAATTAAAAAACATAGTGAAGTGATACTTAACATTTATTACATACGTTAGTTTCTAACATGTTTCTTTTTCTTCTTTTTTTTGTTGTTATGTGCGTCGATGAGGTCGTCGATGTCTTTGCTGTCATCACCCAGCCGCTTCTCGCCGCTGGAATTTAAGAACATAATAAGTATATTCTTATTTTTATTATATATTTATGTATATCCTTTTTTTAATATTCATATTGTTGAAGTGGCTGTGGGCAGGACACATCGCTCGAAGAACTGACAACCGATGGGGAAGAAAGGTTCTTGAGTGGCGACCGCGAACCGGAAGACGCTGCGTACGTAGGCCTCCCACTATCTATATATATATATATATAGGGTTACAGGTTAAGTCGACCTAGATCCTTTAGGGGGTTATAGTATACATCATTACTGACGGGTAATAATACAAAAAAAAAACAACATTAAAAAACAAAAAAAGCATTTAAAATCCGTAGTAATTAATTAGTAGTAATGTATTCCTTGGTCTAGGATGCAAAATAAAACGACAAGGTTTGGATAGGGGGTCCCATAGTCGAATCAATCAATAATGATGTATACTAAAACCCCCTAAAGGATCTAGGTCGACTTAACCTGTAACCCTGTATTGGTGGACCGACGTCATTGTAAAAGTCGCGGGCAACCGGTGGATGCAAATGGCAGGTTGTCGTACAGTGTTGCGGTCTAAGGGGGAGGCCTTCGTTCAGCAGTGGACGTCTCCGGGCTGATGATGATATTTTTATTAGGTAAGTCTAAGTATAGGTTATCTCTTTTTAATGGTTTAATGGGCTTGCGTTCGTCACGCCTAATGTTAAGGGTGCATACTGCCCGACGGCTCTAACCACTGACCTTATTATATAAAGTACGCTGGACTTCATATTGATAGCAAATTGAAGCCATTTGTTTTGCGCCATTTTGGCGCGGATAGCCAACGGATGATAGCAGTGTGAGCGTCTCAGTAATTTCTCTGGCGACATTGCCCTTCAAACCGGAACACAGAGTTTTGGCGGGAACGCGAGAAAATCATGTCGCTGCATTGTGTTATTTTCCAAAACTTGTGTTTTTTCGAGTGTTAATGCATAAAAATTGTGGCATTTTATTCATTAAGTGCTGATTTACGAGCAAGAGTGTGGGCAAGTGATATAATGTAGTGAAACGTGTCTTTTCGTGTTGTTTCCAAAACTCCGAAGAAGCTTGTAGTAAAGTTGCCACGACTTTACTAGGGTATGATAGGACTTGACTGTGACTTACTGTGTGACTGGGACTGTGACTACGACTCATTTAACTGGAGATAGAAGAATCGATGAAGAAAAATGTATTCGGTTAAAGGACTAGTATCCATGGCCAGGAACTATTAAATACAACAACCGGAACACAGTAATGCTTGCACCGCTGAATAACTGGCAACGGTGTGGTGCTTCCCACAAAGCTCTACTACTTAGGTTAGAACGGCTGTCAAAACAACGTTCTAAAGCAATTGTATGGAAAACCGCTGTCGCCAGTTTCACACTTTTTTGTATAGAAACTACGACGAAAAAACGCATTTGAAGTAAAACGCTCGAAATGGCAATTTGCAACAGATTAAAATTGATTTAAATACGATGCAATGTGGTTTGGTTTCCTACGCGTCTATTTAAATTGCCTTTTTGAGTATTCTCAGTTTAAAAACATGTATATTGGTATAATTGACATTAGGCGCATTTGCACTTAATGCCGGCTAGCGCGGCCCGTCACATTTCCGTTCTATTCACTTCTCTCTTCAGTGGTACGTCCCCAGGCGGACTCTGCAGTAGAGTCCTACCACTACAATAGGATAGATGACTGGTTTTTTTATTGTCCTATTAAAATGTGGCCCATAAATATAGCTGATTAATGAAAAGAAAATGAAAATCTGATCAAAAATAAGCAACTTATAAGCATTTTAATATCATGCTAGACAGAGAGGCGAAACAGCAAATCGTGACGTCACTTCTCTGTACGCCATATAAATTATATTCTGACAAGTAAGGCGTGACGTCATTTTTTGTTTTGTGGGAAAGGGACAGAGTTGTCTCTAACAAAAACTTTAAACGCTCATACATCAGAACATTAATAACCGATTTAAATTATTTTTTCAATAAACATACTATATTTACTTAAATTCTTCATCAACGCTATTGGTTTCAACGATATAACCATCAGTCATCTACCCTATTCTGGCTGTGTAAGCGCGTGTACCTCTTAACAGAGACCAGTTGTTTCTGCGAGGAGGCCGCGAGCGCCTGGCCCCAGTCCATGTCGTCCCCCTTGATGCGGTACTGCGCCAGGTCCTCCCCCATCAGCCGCGACAGCTCCTTGCGTTGCTTGCGGTCCAGCTCCTACAATATATGATGAATTACACTCACTAGTCTACTGAAGATCCCTCTTTTGTGACCTCATTAATAATAATAAAAAAGTAAGTTCGTATAGGCTGAGTGGCCAGCCCTAGTGTCAGAGTTAATGTGCCGCCCGAAGGCCTCTGACAACAATAATAATAAACAATATGTTGACCTTTCAATAGAAACTAAAACACAGTGGCGTGTAAACACAGTCAGGACAATACCAATAGCACAGAATAAATTATAGTACTACGTACAGAAAGTTAACTCCGCAAAGGAATTGAAATAAATAAGGACTCTATCTACTAGGCAATAAAGTAGCAATTCAACTCGCACAGCGCTGGATACCGCTCACTATATTCACCTAGATATACCGCTCTCTTTCTATCACGTATGCTTAGTTACGTGCGACGAGGCTAGCGTGCAGGCGGCCACTGACTTCTGCCTTGCATTGTCCACCCGGACGGAGCGCCGGCCGAACATACCTAAACTGCGGAGTGACACCCAATACTGCTGACTGCCAATAGTCGTATCTACCACAGGCGTAATTCCAAAAACAGTCCACACAATCTTAGATACAATGGGAATCTCACCAACATCGTACATTCTGCTACAAAAATCTGCAATATCTATCTAGCATTAGCTGCTCTACACCTGCAGACTCTTATTATGAAAACTGACTCGGTATTGACACATTTTTGTTTTATCTATTTATACGGGAATACTCACGTTTAATTAAACTATAGTCGGAGTATCCGATTTAATTAAACGTGAGCATTCCCGTATAAATAAATAAAACAATAAAACCTGCAGAAACGTTCGTAAATTTCTTAATAATTACTTAAAGGAAAAAATAACTTCTGCACTTGGTTTTGGCCCGTGCATAATATTAAACTCCTGTTGCAGGCGAGCAACGATATTAGTTACCAGAATAATAATAATAAATATCGGTGGACATTTCACACAGCGCCATCTAGCCCCAAACTAAGCAAAGCTTGTAATATAACCAGATAGCTGATAGCGTACTTATATACTTTTTTTTGTTAATACAACCTTATGATACCTACTACACCCAGACACCTGCACAGATATATATGTTTGACACATAAACGTTTGCCCTGGGTGGGGATCGAACCAACACCCTACAGCTCTGAAGCCAGACAAGCTACCAACTGAGCTATAAGGCAGTCCGACACGACGATCAGTCGTCAGTCTGACAATAGGAGTATGTATGTATGAAGAATTATCCTAACTGCTCTACTAAACATCCCTCTTTTCATTGAATCGGGCCTCAAAGTATTATCAGTGATATTAAAAAAACAGAATTATTATGTTTAGAGCTAATATTAACTTAATACCTTATCTCTCATCACTGTTTTAAAAATACTTCTTATGAAACGTATGTTAAAACGTCTTTTGAGTAAATATACTGATTTTTTGTTTAAAAAACTAGTTTCACTTGTTACTCATATATTTTTTTTAAATTTTGCAATGAACACATTAGAATTAAAATAATCTAAAAGCTACAAGCTATAGCTTTAAGCTCTCCTAAAGCTATTTGAAACAAAATGATTTAAAGGAATTTGGGTCAAATGGACTTCTTCAATCACATAACATAAGCATGTAAAAACTACCTCAAATTTAATGTATTCTCTTATAATATAAAGCAAAAACTATAAAAAGTAAAAAAAAAAACTACTTCACGTGTTTTACAGTATATTTTTATTACATCTCCAAATAAAAATACCAATAAATATAAGAGCACCGACCTTGGCCGCCTTCGACAGCTCGTCCTGCAAGCTCTGCTTTACCGGCGCGTCGGCCGGCGCGTCCTGTGCTGTTTTATCTTCCATGCCGATCTCCTGAAAGAGAATATTACCATTTTTCAGTTTTGGCGGGAACACGGAAAAATCGTGTCGCTGCATTCTATTATTTTGCTCAAACTTTAGTTTTTTCGCGAATTAATGATTAAAAATCCTACACCAATATGTTTTATTCAAGTAGTGTTGTATTATATGCACGAGTGTGGGCAAGTGATATAATGTGGTGGAACATGACTTTTCGTGTTATTTCCAACATACTTGAAACTGGCATAATGCACAAAGTGCGATACTAAAAATGTAAGAAAAAAATATGCGTTTAATGAAAATAATAACATTAACTTTATGCCTGAAAAGACGCACAAATTCAGACAGATTGTTATAGTTATTTTAGTTAAAAAGTAAGTAAGTAAGTTCGTATAGGCTGAGTGGCCAGCCCTAGTGTCAGAGTTAATGTGCCGCCCGAAGGCCTCTGACATGGCTGACGGTTGTTGTTATTGAAACTAGAACAAACAACCGGGACCAACAATTTAACGTGTCATCCGACCCACGGTAGCGCTCAGAAATAAATGCCACTCACGATCACCCAGCTGAAAACTGACCGGACCGTCCGTTGCTTAACATCGGTGATCGTTTAGAATCACCGAGACAAGCTACGCCACGATTGATGAATTCAGACATTAGAGAAATTTCATTGAATTTTAGTACAAATACAAATAGTTTATTGATAACACCAAAGTTACACGTCAAATTTCATTAAGTAAGTCAAAAATAATAATTACTTAGGTAATAAAATGAAATAATAATTATAAAAATACGTAAATAATCTCTTATTTTAAAATAAGCTTCAATGTCATAAAACAAATTCTCTTGTAACCACGCTCTGAGCTTAGTTTTGAAGCACGCGGTAGAAGGAGCATCCCGAAAGGAAGCTGGTATACGGTTGTAGATCGCGGGACCCAGAATATACACTGACCTCTCCGACTTGACGAGACGGTGCGTCGGGGTTATCAGTTGGTCTTTCTTTTTATTGCTTCGTAAATCTAACGTGCTGTGCACGCCCCTACGTTGGAACGTTTCTAGGTTTACATGGGTGAACCTATGTAACCTAGTAATTAACATACCTTAGCCATGGAATCTTCTAGAACGGCGTTCAAAGCAGAGTTGATCTTCTTGCATGCTTCGTAGAATTTGGCTAAAATTTGCGAGCCGGGGAGGCCTAGCTCGCTAGCTATGTCGTCCACATCTTTCATTTGGAAGCCCATCGCTAGGAATATAACCTGAAAACGATTTATTTTTGTTTTTAACATTTTACACAACGCCATCTATACTCGTATTCATAATCAAACGGACTAAACTGACAGATAATAGTCACTTTTCAAAATAATGCTGCCTGCTAAAGAACCGTAGTGATGGATATTGTTAAGTTCATATCGTGCAAAAGAATTATTGAATAATTATTAAGTGCCGTTAAACATTTAAAGTGCTGCCAATGGAAGTGCAGGTAGAAAAGGGAAAACATATCGCGTTAAAAAGTGGTTCTGTAAATTGCTACACGGAAAAGTTACATTATTTTCATGATTTATACCCTTGGAAAGATTGAAATAGTACATTATCAGGAACTACACCTTTTACAAAGACTAAAAAAAATAAAAATAAAAAATATATCTAAGTAGTTCATTGGTGTGAAATCATTAAGCTTGTTAATATAACTTTATAAGTTAATAAAAAGATTAAGTTTCTTAACATATGTTAATATAACTTAATATTTTTATGCCAGCACTATTTAAATTATGCCAAAAACTAGCAACACTCTAAATGTCAGTTTAGTCCATGTAATTAAAATCCGAGTATAGTTCACATAAGCTTGTACCAGATAACTGATAGAATGAGTTTTGGCGGAAACGCAGAAAAATCATATCCTGCATATTATTATTTTCTTTAACTTGTGTTTTTTAGAGAATAATTATTGATGACTGCTTTTTTTTTTTCATGTGAAAAGACGAGCAAGACGTTCGCCTGGTGGTAAGCGTCACGCCTGCCACTAACAGTAGCAGTGCTAGAATTGTGAACTTGCGAACACAATCCTGCGCCGCACCGCACTGCGCTCGTCACCCTGAGATATTAGATGTTAAATCTCTTCATACCCAGTAATTTCTCTGGTAACATTGCCCTTCAAACCGGAACACAGTAATGCTTGCACACTACTGCTTGGCGGTTGAATAACTGGCAAAGGTGTGGTACTTTCCCAGGCGGATTCTGCAGTAGAGTCCTACCACTACAAAAGTACTTACTCATTAAATACTTACTTACGTGCAAAAGTGTGGATTAGTAGTACAATATGGTGAAACATGTATTTTCGAGTTGTTTTCAAAACTCCGTAAAAGCTTCTAGTAAAGTCGCCACAACTTTACTAGGGCATGACTTGGACTTGACCGTAACTGAGTTAACGTAACTGACTGTGATTTTGTTACTTATTTAACCGAACACTATCAAAAACTTTATAAATACATATACTCGACCCTGCGCTGGCTCAAAATGCACAAAGTGCGATGCCAATGTGGAGTTTCTGAAATTAATTTCACCTGGTGAACGGCATCCAGTTTACAGGAGAGAGTGGCGTGGAACAGCAAATGCGCTAGTGGAGCCAGCAGGTCCGCCACCAGCCTGTAGTCGGCCTGTTGTCGACAGTAAGCCTCCAGCCTCGCCAGGTCGTGTCCGGACAAGTACTGACTTATCAGCTCCTTTGTCACCACTGGGGAAAAATCCGTCGACCATTATAATACAGGACTGGGACTGTAGTGTGACTTGTTAAATTTAAAACCATACATTAGTTTCAGCCGCCGACGCCGCGCGACCACTAACCGTATTGCGGGGCGATACAATAGGCATGATGACTAAATTTTTTTTATTACCTCGTAAAAAAGCTGATCATCAATCGAGCCTATCAACGAAAACAAAATTTAAAATAATTCAAAAATATATAAGTTCTAAGTATTTTAATTTCAAGCTAGACAGAGAGCGCGCTATACTGAGCTATGACGTCAAGCCTCAGGCGCGGCATACAAATGCTATACTAACACGTTCTTTGCGAGAAAGGGATAGAGCATCCCCTCTCTATCCCCACCTAAAACTTTAAACGCTCATATCTCAGAGATTTATCAGCCAATACAATTTATTTTTTCAGTATGTTTAATATATTTAGTTATATTCATCACTAAGCCTGTTATTCGTCATAAATTAAACATTAGGCCACACGCCTATTCACAATCGCGCAGCGCGGCGTCTAAACATAACAACGAGTTTTTAGATGTCGTGGTACGGAATTGAGCTTGACACAGCCTGGCACACTGTGAACTTAGGAATGTATGCGAAAGGGACGTTTTGCGTGCAGTAGACATTTTAGGAAAGGGACATTATGCGACGGAGCCCCTTGCGCGTGGCCGGCTCGGTAGATTAGATTAATTTTAGCAACAACAAAAGAATAGATATGCATGTGTTTTTTTTAATTGTCTCACCAAAAAGCTGACTGGCAACAAAACAAATTATCGAAAGTAAAATTTTAATATGTGCACGAAGTTGTAAACATTTTATTTTCATGTTAGACAGGGAGGGCACTATACTAGGTTTATGACGTCAAAGTTAACGATTCTAAACAAATTCTATACTAGCACGTGTTTGGCTAGAAAGAGACAGATTACTCCCTACCAAATACTTTGAACGCTTATATTTCAGAACTTTACCAGCCGATTTCAATTATTTTTTCTGCGTAACCATCAAATTCAGTTAAAACTCTCCATTTATCCTATTCTTTTAATAATTGAAACACATGAATATTTCCTATTGTTTTTTAGCAACATGAGAAATCCAACATGTTTTCAATTTTGACCTGGCAACTTTATCATGGAAATGCCTGATGAAGGTAGTGACCGTGCGCGAACTAGAGCGTATGGTACGAGCGGGATGTCATGCAATCACAAATCACAATCTCGAACATAATAAGGGTGCTGGGTCCTGGCTTGATTATTATTATTATACTAGTTACTAGCCTAACTAATCATGTTTTTTGTGTTTTGCCGAATTACTGTGCTTAATTGAAGCGATTCGAGGCAAAAAAAATATGTTGGCTATGGTTTGCAGAATACACTATTGTTGTCTTCACATTTACTCAGCCACGACGAAAACAAAGGGTTTTTTCCCACTCAATACGATAACTTATGTTCATACTATAAACTAAACTTTATTGTCCCACTGAAGACCCCTCTTCCCTATTTCCATATAAAGGGAAATAATGCTGAAAGTAAAACAACATCCAGCACTCGACATTATTATGGCTAGCAGGGCTACTGTGTCAGTTAGTAGCCCTGCTAGCTATGAATCATTAGTAAATGGTGGGCCGATCCCGGCGGCACTGCAATGCCGGGCCGACCCGTGACGGGAGTGGAGCGAGCCCCGAACATCCCGTCGAGTTAAAAAAATCAGTTTAATATACTGGTCCCTCAGTGAGGGAACTTTCAGATATTAAGCTGAAAAGAACAGATACTACACTTTGATCTTAGCCAAAAGGCCGAGAAGCGATAACTATGAAACGAACTCTAAAATCGGTTATTTATTCGCGGAGAATCTCGTCAGCGCGATTCAGCTTTTGTGTATCGTTTACTAGCGCCATCTAGTATTTTTCGGGGGAACAAAAACCAAGCTGTATCTTATTGCTAGACCAACCTATTAGTGAAGGTGGCCAATGAGGTAACTAAAAATTATAAGCACGATTGTCAGCAAAATCCGATGGTGGCTCCACCATTTAACTATACAGATAAATTGGTCACAGTTTGTTCGTGGCATCACCGTAATAACGCCAAGAGCGACTGTGTGGAAATCTATTTTTATTATATTCTGATATTCTATTATTTCTGATTCTAATTCTGAATTCTGATCTAGAAATCAAATAATATAAAAAATAAATAGGAGAAATCAGGTTATCAAATATCAGGGGCCTTAACGTCAACTGCTTATAGCGGGACCGAATAGGTTCAGCTGCCGACACTGCGCGACCGCGAACCTTATTGCGAGGCGATAAAATTCACAGTCGCGCAGCGTCGGCAGCTGAGCGTATTCGGTCCCGCTATAAGCAGTTAACGTTACGGCCCCTGATATTTGATAACCTGATTTCTCCTATTTATTTTTTATGAATGACAAAGGTACTTTGACATTTTGACCACAACTCAACTAGAATGGAAGCTGGCTCTAAAGTGATGCTGCCGGAAAACAAATACCTTTTGGTGCTTGGCGAGTGATTTTCAACTAGAAAATTTGGCTAAAATTTTTTTTTTTTAATATGAACAATAGGCGTAGACGGAGAAACCAATGGACCCAAGTAGTTTGTAACCGATCATGAGATAGCGATATTTTCGACAAAAATCTGTTTTTTTCTGTTCAGACAACCCAAAATACAACAATGCATCATTGTGGAATTTAATTGTCCAAAACACTTCACCACGCGAGGATAACAATTAGTTTTTTTTAATGTACTTAATGAAGATTTGAGTGACACGTTCGCCTAGCATCACGCCTGCCCATAACAGTAGCAGTGCCAGAAAAGGCTAGACGACTGATTTTTTTAATTGTCCTATTAAAATGTGGCCCTTAACTCTAAAATAATTTATCTAGCGGCATAGTTTAGTCCATAAACATTTCAAATAACTTAAGTTAGAATAAATTAACTCAGAGTTTATTCAACCACATTAATGCACCCAAAGGTCGACAAAAAAAAATTGTGCGCTCATTTATCTTTCTTTCTCCCTTTCCCACAGTTTGTTTGATGAAGAGAGCATGCTTTTTAGCCACGCCCACCGATGAGTTCGAGCCGTCAACTTGTCGATCCTTAAGAAAGTTATTAACGGAGTGATTGCTTAACTCACCGGGCTTCTCGCATTTGACGCTGTCGTTGAGTAGAGTGGAGATGGCGAGCGCGGCGGGCAGTTTCCTCAGCTGCCGGGCGAGCAGGCGCGACAGCCGCCGCCGGAAGTCGCCGCTGTACGCCGCGATCCACGAGCATTCGCGCAACGCTCGCAACATTATGCACGAATGTTCGCCTGTCAGCTCGTTTGCTTTCTGACTGGAAGTTGAGATAAGATACGAAAAATATGTAAATTGAAAATGAAAATGAAAATATTTTTATTAAATCCAAACATAGTAAAGAAACATTATAATTATCTTATTATAATATATAGTCTAACGTTAAAGGACAACCATGTTTATCTTATTATTTACTGTGATCTCCGAACTAGGCAAAGCCTGTATCTCGGAGATCTGGGACGATTGTACATGAAAAATTCAACCTCGGGTAACATTGCTATATCCCATAAAAAGTTTAATCACATTAAAATAACACTTAAATTATTTTGTTACGCTATAATTTATTTTGTGACATCAGTAGGGTAATTTATGGATCAAATTTATTAACAGTCCTGGGGTGATGTCACAAAAATCGCTTCAGCTCAGCATAGTGCTTACAACAGTGAAACATTTCTAACTAAAAACAACGCTATTTAAACGTTATAGACATTGATAAACTAAAAGGACTGGTATATATATTGATTGAAAAATAATAAATAAATAAAAAATAAAGAGTTGGAGAATACATATAAAAAGTTATCCTCATGTGGAGAAAGTATTATTATGATGATGATTATTATAATTATGACATCATTTAGACGAAATGTATTTTTTGTAGTGGTAAATACCACACCTTTGCCAGTTATTCAACCTCCAAGCAGCAGTGTGCTGTTACGGGTAGGCGTGATGCTTACCACCTGCAAGCCTAGCATGCGCCTTGCGATAAAAAGCTGTTATGTCTTTATGTCATGCGAAAACGAGACACACTTATAAAAAGTCGTAGCCTTGTCCTGTTTTATCATGAAAGTAAGAATACAAAAGATTTAACTGCGGTTCGTGATCTCCAATCAAGAATCTTTCTTCCCCGTTGATTGTCAGTTCTTCGAGCGACGTGTCCTGCCCACAGCCACTTCAACTTGCAAACCTTGCGAGCTATGTCGGTAACTTTGGTTCTTTGGCGAATATCCTCGTTCCGGATCTATCGCGCAAAGTAGCTCCGAGCATAGCTCTCTCCATTGCCCGTTGCGTGACTCTAGAGTTTCTCCAAAAGGCCAGCAGTTAAAGACCACGTTTCAGTTCCATATGTGATCAATGGCAATAGGCATGATGACTAATTTTTTTTTATTACCTCATAAAAAAGCTGATCATCAATAGAGCCTATCAAAGAAAACAAAATTTAAAATTACTCATAAATAAATAAGTTCTAAGTATTTTAATTTCAAGCTAGACAGAGAGCGCGCTATACTGAGCTATGACGTCAAGCCTCAGGCGCGGCATACAAATGCTATACTAACACGTTCTTTGCGAGAAAGGGATAGAGCATCCCCTCTCTATCCCCACCTAAAACTTTAAACGCTCATATCTCAGAGATTTATCAGTCGATACAATTTATTTTTTCAGTATGTGTAATGTATAGTTATATAAGTTTAATTATACACTAATATTAAATTATAACTAACTAACAACTAAATAAAACCTACCTAGTAAAAACAAACCCTACATAATAAAAATACAAAACTTAAAATTTAAACTAAAAGCCCCGTAGATGATGTATTTAGTTATATTCATCACTAAGCCTGTTATTTGTTATAAACTATACATTAGGCCACACGCCTATTCAGACTGGTTGAAGACCCTTGGCTTCAGGCTCAGCGGGATCTCGGATAAATAATCTGACAAGATAAGTCGAAGGCGAAGTATTTCTCACCTTAAATATACCGGCACATATTTCTGAGATTTCCAGAATTTGAGCAGATTTTCGGTGAGTCCAAAACTCGTGCCGAGATAGTCCAAGTGTTCCGCCCTGACTTCCGTCAGTCGCCTGAGCAGGGTCGGCGGTTTCGCTCTGGAAATTACGAAAAATACATTTTCAATAGTGAACCTAGTGGGGAAAGCTAAATAAATAAATTAATAAACATTGGGGGATATTTTACACACAGCGCCATCTAGCCCCATACTAAATCAAAGCTTGTATTATGGAAACCAGATAGCTGATAGAATACTTATATATATATTTTTTCGTAAATACATACTTATAATACATACTACACCCAGACACAGAACAAACATCTATGTTCGTCACATAAATGTTTGCCCTGGGTGGGGATCGAACCCACGCCCTACAGCTCTGAAGGCAGACATGCTACCAACTGAGCTATAAGGCTGTCAAAAGCTATCTATACGAAACTGTGTCCTTTGTTTTTTTTACCGACTTCAAAAAAGGAGGATGTTCACAGTATATATTTTTTTTGTATATGTCCACCGATTTCTCCGTCAATTGTGGATCGATTTCGAATTGTTTTTTTTTAAATTTTTATACCTGCTCTCGATGTGGTCCCATAATAGTTTGAAGTTGGTTTATTTAAAGTTACTTGTAACAAAATAGTTTGAAATTTCAGAGCGAATGAGACCATTAGCCCTATAATGTATATACAGCTTCGATCAACTTGATCGAAGATATACAGGGTGTAAGGGGAACGATTTAATAACCTGAAAATAAAAGCACACTTTTTTTCGTATATTGTCGCCTCGTTGTTGGCTGGGGTAGTCGCTGGCGGGGGAAATATACAATACTCCCCAAGAGGGTCAATGCAGGGCCTATCGACCCCACATAAAATAAGAATAGAGGTTAAACGAACTCCATTTGTTGCCATTTTTTATACAATCAAGTGACGATACGAGCAAGACGTTCACCTGGCGGTAAGCGTCACGCCTGCCCATAACAGAAGCAGTGGCAGAATTGTGAACTTGCGAATACAATCCTGCGCCGCACTGCACTGCGCTCGTCACCCTGAGATATTAGATGTTAAATCTCTTCATACCCAGTAATTTCTCTGGTAATATTGCCATTCAAATCGGAACACAGTAATGCTTGCACACTACTGCTTGGCGATTGAATAACTGGCAAAGGTGTGGTTCCCCAGGCGGACTCTGCAGTAGAGTCCTACCACTACTAATCATCTAGCCATCTACGGCCTTACCTAAAATAATCCCGATTCTCTTAGTCACTGCTTAAACTTCTCTGTCCTTTTCTAGCACGTGCAACTTCACGTCAGAGAGAAGATGGCAGAGCATCTTAAGCAGTGACTAACGGTTGAAAAGTTTTTTTAAGTAAGGCCGCACGTTAGCGCGACGCGTGTGGCGCGTTTTTAGTAGGGTCGCGGGGTGGTAGAGTCAGCAATTTTTTTTTGGATCACTAGCTGAACCGGCTTTGCTTATAGGCTTTGCACGGGGGTAACCGACTTTTTTCCGGTAAATTTTTCCGATTTTTCTATTTATAAAAACCCTCGAATTTCAAGGAATACTTTTAAAAAAAATTGTTAAATTGGTCTAGCCGTTATCGAGTTTTGCGCTTAGCGATACAGCGATTCATTTTTTTTTATTTTGATAGATAAAGAAGTTTTTTTTTCAATTAACAGATAATTTATCTGAAATCACTATTACTATCACGTCGTCGTTTTCGGAAGCATTCAAGCTTCACCCGGTATAGTATTTACGTCTATACATACCTGGGTGCTATAGTTTCAGTGTGAAGCGTGTTCTGGCCGTTGGAGGCGGTGTCCTCATCATCTGACTTGCCTTCGTCGAGGCAAGGGATGTCGCCACTGTAGTACGCCGCTAGTTGCTGTAGAGCACGCATGCCATAGCCCATCTGGAATGTGTCACTTAAAATTGATATCAAATACGTAGGCCTACGGTCCCTTAAAGCTTTGAAAAAATTGAGCTTCTAAGTCGACGCACTACAACACATTGTGATACAAGTGCGGAAGAAAGTTATTGTTATTGTAAACGAGAGGACAAACCATAGTCCCGAGTTTACAATCACCTTTACGCACGTGTGTCACACGACGTTTTTCAATACGTATGTAAGAAAAGTAAAAGTGAAATACAAGGAAATGCATATACATAACTTCATGAAAACGCACGGTTTCAGATAGCGTGGGTGATAGCTTTCTTTTACAGTATATACAGACCTACTAAGGACACTTTTCGAGCAATAAGTGTTAAAAAAACAGTTGTAACTCCTTTGTCCCTTGATTTCTTACCCGCTGGTAGGAAGGGTGCGTGGCTATCCGTACTATCCGAGCGCCGCAGAGCTTGGGGAAGTCTTTATCGCCGAACTGTTCGCAAATGTTCCAGGGAATCAGGTCACCGGCGGCTTTCCGCCCGCGACCGAGGCTGTCGCGTACTGACCTGTAATATAATAAATAGATAGTGTAAGTAAATAATTTCTATTTCACAAGAACCGTTGTTGGAACCCACAGAGTCCATTTAACAACTAAAAAGAAAAAGAATAGCCTCAATTTAGACGAGCTGATGGCAGATAGAAAAATTAATGTCAGTAAAAAAAAGTATTTAAATAAGTATTTCAGACCATCCATATAAACTTTTTTGTGTGTTTTCAAACGCAAAATATTTAAATTTATTTATTATGATATGCTATTATGAACACTAGAGACTCACTTGTCAGATATGTTGCCTTCGAGACACGTTTGTACGACGCACAGAACTTCAGGCATGGCGGTTGAGTTCGCTGGTGTGGGAGCGAGAAGGACGAACAGGCAATGCGCCGGCGCATCCGCTAACAGTTGCAAATCGTTTGGACTGTTCTGAAATACATGATTTTTAATTTAAATAATATTAATGATATACTCATTATTTCATATTATAGATTATTTAAAAAAAAATGATAATGATGCATCAGCTTTTAGTATCCTACTGGCAGTGTCGCCAACTGGGTATCAGGAATTAGGGCTAGATCAAATTCAAAAACGGCCTAGATTTGCCCAAAAATTTAAAAAATGGGCTAAATTGGCAATTAATTAACAAAAGAAGTTGATTTCATAATATAATTTACCATTTTTAACGTATAGATGAAAAAATGTATATATATATTGACATTTCAAAAATTAACAACCAAATAATTTTTAATAAATCTGGAAAAACGTGTTTATTTTAAGCAGTTTATTTAGTGGTTGTGCTGAAGATGTTGATGTCCGGCCCCTGTGAGGCGCAGGCATTTTCAATGTAAATATGTATTTTTCTTTAGGTCAAATTGGGGCTAGGGGCTCAATCATTATTTTCGGGGCTGAACAAGTCGAAAAAGGGCTAGATCTAGCCCCGAAGGGGCTGAGTTGGCAACACTGCCTACTGGTGGGCATAAGTCTATCTAGAAGGACGATTGGGCCTTAATTCCACTTCGCTGGCCCAGTTGCTGATTGGTGGATTCACCTACGCCATTAAATTTGCTCTCTGGACATAATTATGTAGGTTTCCTTTCGATTTTTATCTTCACCAAAAAACCAGTGATGTGAATCTACAAGGGCTCCCAGTGCTTATACTGGTTAGCGACTAGATAAGTTTATAGCAGCATACCTTATAGTGGCTAGACGAGTATTTAGCAACATACCTTATAGTGGCTAGACACGTATTTAGACACGTACGTATTTGGGCACGTGTTTTACTAACATAGGTCCTAAGAAATCATTGTTACTAACAAATATGGATTCTACCCGAAATAAATTATTATTATTAGCAGCATACCTTATAGTGCCAAGACAAGTAAATAGCAACATACCTTACAGTGACTATATGGACACATATAGCAATATACCTTTTCGTGGCTAGACACGTATTTAGCAGCATACCTCATAGTGGCTAGACGAGTATTTATCAACATACCTTACAGTGACTATATAGACACGTATAGCAATATACCTTTTAGTGGCTAGACGCATAGATAGCAACATACCTTGTATTGACTAGATATAGCAACATACCTTACAGTGGCTAGTCCTAATCGGGGCTGGACACAAATATAGCAACGTACCTTATAGAAACTAGACACGTATATAGCAACATACCTTATAATGGCTAGACACGTATATAGCAACAAGCCTTTGTAAGAACGCCTCGGCCGCCTTGTGGTAACAGAACAGAGCGTCTCTGTTGACTCGGTACAGCTCGCAAGCGGAGAAGGAGGGAGCGCCTGCGCCGGGCGCGGGGGGCGGGGCTTCCAGGCACAGGAGACCGTTGAGCCACGCTTCTATTGGATCGCCGGTGCGGTACCTGATTGGCTCTTCCAGTTTTATCTGTGTGACAATAGTAAACGCAGGTTATATGTTGAATTTTCATGTTGTTGTTGTTGTTTTGTTGTAGTTTTTTTTTTTGTTTTCTTGTTTTTGTGTGTAGTAGGACTCTATTGCAGAGTCCGCGCTTGGGGAAGTACCACACCTTTGTCGGTTATTCAACCGCTAAAGCAGTAGTGTGCAAACATAACTGTATTTCAGTTTGAAGGGCAATGTTGCCAGATATATTACTGGGCATGAAGAGATTTGACATCTAATATTTCAGGGTGACGAGTGCAGTGCAGTGCGGCGTAAGATTTTGTTCGCAAGTTCACAATTCTGGCACTGCTACTGATAAGGACAAACGTATGCTTACTGCCAGGCAAACGTATTGCTCGTCTCGTTTTGATTAACATTTCCAACCAATAAGGGCTTTATATTCGGACGTTTGGTGGTTGGAAGCGGACAGGCCAAAACTTGGACTGATAGGCCTACGTCCAACAATGGACTATGGTATAATTATGTAGTAGTATAAATGTCTGCTTTGAGCGCCGTATGGCCTGGGTACGATTCCCACCCGGGACAAGCATTTTTGTGACGAACATAGTTGATTCTGTATTTGGCTGTTGTATGTAGTATAATAGGCTAGATGACTGGTTTTTTTTATTGTCCTATTAAAATGTGGCCCATAAATATAGCTGATTAATGAAAAGAAAATGAAAATCTGATCAAAAATAAGCAACTTATAAGCATTTTAATATAATGCTAGACAGAGAGGCGAAACAGCAAATCGTGACGTCACTTCTCTGTACGCCATATAAATTCTATTCTGACAAATAAAGCGTGACGTCATTTTTTGTTTTGTGGGAAAGGGACAGAGTTGTCTCTAACAAAACCTTTAAACGCTCATATATCAGAACATTATTAACCGATTTAAATATTTTTTTCCATAAACATACTATATTTACTATTTTTTACTATATTTATATTTCTTCATCAAAGCTATGGGTTTCAATGATTCAAACATCAGTCATCACCCTATTATGTCTCATAAAAATAGTTTTAAATCAGTTATCTGGTTCCGAGAGTACAAGCTTTGCTTTGTTTGGGGCTAGATGGCGCTGTCCGAAATGTTCAACATTTTTTTTTAAATTTGGCCTGTCAACCAAATACCACAAAAACAACCAATAAACTTCTTTTTTTAAATAATTTTTATCCTGAACCAATAACTTGTAACAGTATGTCAACAACTTACCGGAGGCGGTGCCTTATGTTGAGTTTGCAGCTGGGCAAACAATTTAAGCGACAGCGCTCGCCCCGTGCCTTCATACCCCGACACGGTAGAGGACAGTAGCGCTAGTGGCGCCTTCTGCGCGGCGGCGGACACGTGAACTAAAGGAATGGCGGCCGCTTCGTCTACCAGCACTAAGTCAGCGGCTGAGAGGAGCGAATGGTCGTCTGGGGTTATGTACTGGAAAATAATTATATATTTTTTATCATCATCATTCACAGCCTTCCTAACCCAAAAGATGGTATAAGCGCCTTTTAAAAAATTTACTGGCCTTAATTTATTTAGGGTATAAAGTTATTAGCCTCACAACCCAGCGAGGCAAGTTGCCAGCATTTTTGTTTAGGTAGCCGGTTTTACAGATCAATCAGTCTGTGGAACATCTATTTCTTAACTTCTTGATTGCTTTTTTCTCTATTTTTAGCAACAGATGTTGTAATGCACAACATGTGCCGGGGTCAAGTGTCATTTAATTTATTTTCTTTGTTTCCAAGTAAAATGATTCATAAAATCACAGTCAGTCACGGTCAAGGCCAAGTCATGCCTTGGTAGACTTGTAGCGACTTTGTGCAGCTATTACGGAGTTTTGAAAACAACGATAGAATACAAATGTATCACCACATTATATCATTTGTCCACACATTTTTAAACATAAACATCGAAAAAATACAAGTTTTGGATAATAATACATTGCAGCGGCATGATTTTTTCGCGTTCCCGCCAAAACTCTCTGTAAGATTTTTTAGAAGGGTATAATGCTGTAACCAAAAGGTTCAACAATACTGACGGGTATGTATGTGCTCGTCATTATGTGGTTGTATGTATTTCTATTTGTGGTAACTTATAATTAGCTTTCAAGTTTAATATAATTGTGTTATTTAAGTGCTAGGTGTTAGTTATCCTAAAAATAAAATAAAATTATGAACAACTTTTACTATGGGGCCTACCCCGAAATCGCGAAAAAAAAAATCAGCTGTTCCATACATTTTGTTCAAGGTCAATGAATATTTGTATGGAACAGCTGATATTTTTTCGCGATTTCAAGGTAGGCCCCATAGAGAAAGTTGTTCATAATGATAGATACATAGACATACCCTTCAGTATTGAACCTTTTTGTTACACATTGTATATGTAATTAGAAGGCCGCTTATAGTGCCTGTGCAAAAAAATACAAATGAAAGAACACAACATAGCATTTCATAGAAATAGCATGGCATTTGGAGAAACTTTGCTTACTTGGGGGCCAGCCCAAAGTTGCCAAGAGATGGCGCCGATATACTTTTAGTTTATGTGTAAACAACAATGGCGGGTTCCAACCAATGACAGCTCTTAGTTTTCTGACAAAGGACTATGATTGGTTGTAAATCCGTCATTGCTGTTTACAAATTTAGTCAGGTAAGAAAAACAAACTATACGTAGTTTGCAATTTAATTTCAAGGAGATCGTAAATCGCCATCCCCACTTAAGAGAGAAGTGAATATAATAATCGCAAAACATCTAGTCCGATCTGAACACGACGCGTAAACCTGCGCAGAAGTGAAAAATGGGTATCAGCGGGGCCCCCCTAGCGGGGCCCCCCTAGCGGGGAACATGCCACGTGACCGCCCTTGACAAATCACAGCATAAAGCGTATTTTCATTAGTGTGCTTTCGTTCTCTGTGTGTCGTAGTCACGTTCGCTAGCTCCACCCACTGAGTACAGTCGCGCGCGATATTTTTGTTATATAAACTGTTTGTTAAGTTTTTTTTGTTGATTTTTCGTTTCGTGTTATTTTTTATTTTGTTATTGTTTCTTGTTACTACTTGTTGTATTCTGTGTGTATCAAATGCCAAAAACTAGCAACAAAGTAATACGGCGTCAGGCTAGAAAAATGATTTACGATGTCCGTGAGTTTATGAAAAAAGAAGCAGAAGAAGGGATACAGATAGACCTCAAAGCAATCAACAAGAGAACCGCGGCTGCTACTAAAGTTTCGACAAAAACCGTTCGTAGATTGTGCATTCTACAATCTTCTTCTAATTCGGGAGGTGAAGGTGGCAGCAATTTTTGCATTGAGGGTGTACAACCATTAAAATAATATATGTTATTAAATTGTTTTATTTTCATAACATAAGCATGATTATTTTTAGGCTTAAGTTATAGGTTTATTTTATTTTATTTTATTAAATAGGTACACATACAGATAACAGATTAAAATAATACAATAAGTTGTCATATCAGGATATAGTAAGTAAACCTGACATCCAATTACAGCTGTACACAACATTCACAATATAAATAATGCTTTTACTTTGAGTTGTTAGTTATTGCGTATTAAAAAGATTATTATTTAAGATTATTAATTAAGTATTTACCTATATACTTTAGCACTATTCGATAGGAATCTAGAACAATATGTACCTAATCCCAATAGTCAAAATAGTTAATTATAAAAAATATAATTCGTACATAATGTTGTTGCACTTGACTGTACCGTCGCGGGCCGCCATGGTGCAACTTCAGATCGAACTAGATGTTTTGCGATGATTATACGAACGGTAATATGACGGGCCGCGTTAGCTGGCATTAAGTGTAAATGCGCTTAATGAGAATTCTACTAATATAGGTACATGTTTTTAAACTGCGAATACTGATAAAGACAATTTAAGTAGACGGGTAGGAAACCAAACCACATTGTATCGTAATTAGATCCACTTTAATCTGTTGCAAAATGGCATTTCGAGCGTTTTACTTCAAATGCTCGACCAATGTTTGGCATTTTTTCGTTGTAGTGACTATACAATAGGCATGATGACTATTATTTTTTTATTACCTCATAAAAAAGCTGATCATCAATAGAGCCTAACAACGAAAACAAAATATAAAATAATTCAAAAATAAATATGTTCTAAGTATTTTAATTTCAAGCTAGACAGAGAGCGCGCTATACTGAGCTATGACGTCAAGCCTCAGGCGCGGCATACAAATGCTATACTAACACGTTCTTTGCGAGAAAGGGATAGAGCATCCCCTCTCTATCCCCACCTAAAACTTTAAACGCTCATATCTCAGAGATTTATCAGCCAATACAATTTATTTTTTCAATATGTGTAATGTATTTAGTTGTATTCATCACTAAGCCTGTTATTTGTCATAAATTAAACATTAGGCCGCACGCCTATTATGTGTGAAACTGGCGACAGCAGTTTTCCATACAATTGCTTTAAAACATTGTTTTGACAGCCGACAACCTAAGAAGTAGGGCTTTCGCTTTTCTGTGGCCATCCCCATGTACAAAGCCTAAACTCACCTGTACAGTTTGTCGCGAATTTCTAGCAATGTTGATCCTGACTATCGCCTTCTTGAAATCACGATTTGTTGAACGCACTATGTTGTAATCTATGTGCTCCTGGTACACACACGCGTCGAGACCCTGTCAAACATTTATTCTAGAATTAGTAGTGTAACAAGTGATCACAATAAGGGCTTTACTTAAAAGCGCTACTTAAGTAGACAGGCAACGGTATGTCACTTGTTGCTTATGTTTAAAAAAATATAAATAATACTATAAATAACAAACACGCCTGCTCTGCTGTGTGGGCATGGGCATGTCCACAAATACTTTATTACCAGCTAGAGTTTGAAGGCCTCCCCGTTAATAGAGGGGGAGGGCGTTGTCATAGTCCCCACGCTTGGCAGGCGGCTTGCGGATCGCCACCGGACTAATTACTAATTAGTGGACGCAGCCCGTCCTCCGTTCTGGATGCAGTTACTCAATATATACTCAATATTTGATTGCAAACATTATGTAACTTATATAATACATGCAGATCTTATTTAGCACAATTTATGGACGTAACGACATAATGACCCCATTGGGGTATAGCAATATTGTGCGGAGCGGCTCATTCTATTCCGTTGTTAATACATTTATCTGTAAAGAATTCGTCTAATGTATAGTAACATTTCTTGACTAGTATTTCTTTAAGCACTTTTACAAATGTACCCACATCTTTAATAAGTCTTTAATTTGAACAGGAAGTTTGTTATATATTTTAATTGCCATCGAGCATGGCCCGAGCTATGTATTTCAAGTTTTGAGGTTGGTACGATTAATTTGTGTTTATATGTGGATTTTATGGGATAATCTCGCTTATCAGAAAATTTTGTAAAAACAATTGGGGTATTTTTTAGGTTAATTAGTTAATTTGCAGGTTTCAAAAATGTACGTCGATACAACTGATAATACTTTAAAACGAATGTTTTAGGACATACCAAGGTACACGGTCCACAAATATTAATATTAATTATAATTATACCTTCAGTACGAACTCGAACAGTGTAATCAAGTTCTCCGGATGCGGCGACGTGACGTATATGTTGACGTAGCCGAGCGCGACCGCCGCCGCGATGGACAGCCCCAGCGTGGCAGACTTGCCGCGCCCGCGCGCCGCGGTCAGGCAGTGTGGCGGACTACAATATACACATTATTTTTCTTATGTTTTGGCATCGAGCGTTGTGCATTCTGCCAGTGTCAAGTCTATGCATTTTCAAGTTTATAATGATCACACTAAAAATGTACAGTCCGTTTAAAGTGAGCATTGGGCTGGCAGTGGGCGAGTCGGACAGAGACGGCACTGCTTTTGTCAGTACGTTAGTAGAACATACCGAGATTGCTTATCAGCCAGTGTGTTGATGAGAGCGACAAGCGCCGTCGCCTGATCATAGGTGCGACAGAGAGCGACCAGCGGGCCTGCAGGTGGCGAGTCAGACAACGACGACACTAGTTCCGTCAGCTTCGGGTTTACACGCTGAAACAAAAAAATTACATATATGTTAGCTAATACAGGAATGTCTACCCTATGTACCTGGTGTTACGGTAGCATTCTGATATGGTAGAAATCCTCGAGATACGCAGCTATATTATAATTGAATTGGAATTGTACCGTCATGTTATTTTGGTCGATATTCGCGTGCGGTCAAGTAGAGTAAGCTCGGTTTTAATGTCGCCAGAATTTTGCAATCAAAATAAAAACTTATAAACTTCAAGCATAGTAGAAAAGTCTACTTCCGCATAAGATAAGGAAGAGCTGAACGAAAGCTGAGCTGAAAGAACAAATTAGGATCTTATTACCTCTACCACTAAGTCCACAGGTTCAATTTGTGCTGTTTTGGAAGATATCGGTAGAACTGTGAGCGCGTCGTCTAGAACCAGGCATCGCGGGTTATCAGCCAAAGACAGGAGGAATCTTTCGTTGAACCGATTCACTACTGTATCGTGAGCTTCTGTTTTGAACCTGAAATAAATAGATTTCAATAATAAAAAATTAAGGAAAACACAATGAGGTCTTCCAAGCAAGTTGTTTAGGCAGGTTTTTTTTTAATACTATTAAGCGACGAGACAAACAAGACGTTCGCCTGGTGGTAAGCATCACACCTACCATACGTACGTGCTATATGTGGTGTCCAGAACGACGTCTCATGGGTAGAGCATCATATTTAGGTAACTTCAGATACTGCCCTTGCTGTGTGAGTTTATTTACCAGATAGCCCTATTCACCCATGTAAACCTAACGTTCCAACGTAGGGGCGTTCACAGCACGTTAGATTTACGAAGCAATAAAAAGAAAGGCCAACTGATAACCCCGACGCACCGTCTCGTCAAGTCGGAGAGGTCAGTGTATATTTGAGGGCCCGCGATCTACAACCGTATACCAGCTTCCTTTCGGGATGCTCCTTCTACCGCGTGCTTCAAAACCAAGCTCAGAGCGTGGTTACAAGAGAATTCGTTTTATGACATTGAAGCTTATTTTATAGTAAGAGATTATTAACGTATTTTTATAATTATTATTTCATTTTATTAAGTGATTATTTTTTGTGACATACTTAATGAAATTTTACGTGTAACTTTGGTGTTATCAATAAACTATTTGTATTAGTACCCATAACAGTAGCAGTGCTAGAATTGTGAACTTGCGAACACAATCCTGCGCCGCACTGCACTGCGCTCGTCCCCCTGAGATATTAGATGTTAAATCTCTTCATACCAGTAATTTCTCTGGTTACATTGCCCCATAAACCGGAACACAGTAATGCTTGCACACAACTGCTTGGCGGTTGAATAACTGGCAAATGTGTGGTACTTTACCAGGCGGACTCTGCAGTAGAGTCCTACCACTACACTGTATGGGGTTGCCATAATTCCCACGCTTGCCAAGTGGCTTGGGGATCACACAATGTTTACCACTGTTAACAGGGAGGATGCTGGTGCCCATCCTCTGGTGGTTCAGGAATACATGGTACGCTAGAAATAAAATTAACACTTTTGTATACCTAGAGTGAACATCCATAGTGATAGAGTGCAGCTGTCTCAGCGAGTCCATAGTTTTGAGCAGAAAAATGATGAGGCCACCACCTTCTACAGTTTCTATTGTCCGTGCCATCAAATTGGGTGTGAGGGCTTCAAAATCCTGTGTAAATAAATAATATTGAGCATTACATTAAAACAAGTGAATGAAATGAAAAGCAATTTATTCCACTAAAAATAGAGTACAAATATGATCGTATTGATAGGTGTAGTCCAGTCTATTCTGCCATTCATTGGCTTGTGGAAATGTCAAGGATAAACTTAAGTATTAGCATTATTGTACTTATTTAGAAGTTAGTCCAAGCAAGAAATATATTTACCAATAAAATGCCGGACTCTGGCCTTGAGGGTCACAGATTAAAATTGTCATTCATAGTAATAACTAACTATACATAGTTTTTTTATAATCGACTTCAAAAAAGTAGGGGTTCTATGTTTGACTGTATGTATGTACGTATTTTTTTTGTGTGTTCACTGATTTCTCCGTCAATCATAGACCAATATTTAATTAAAAAAATTATTTGAAAGGGTATATATTCTCGAGGTGGTTCCATATTAATTTGAAGTTTGTTGGTTTTTTTTTAAATAGTTACTTGTTCTTTCTTTTTTTATACATAGTTATAATCTGATAAAGCTGTTGTTTAATTAACTTTCTTGAGGGCAAAGACAGGTCAAAGAAACAATGACATCAAGTACTTTGGTACAGCTGGTAGAAAATCTAACCGATTTGAAGTGTAATTTTATGGGCGGCTTTTGCCTACAGTAAGATAGCATAGCTTAGTAAATACGATTTTCTTAATGCTTTTCGGTAATATCACATTACTAACCTGTAGAACACAAACTCCATACGTCTGACCAAGCATGGCATGGCTTTCAGAGTAATATCGCCCGTGTATTGTAGTAGCCACTCTAAACGAGTCAAATAGAGACTCTTCAGACACTTCTAGCTTACCAGCTGCTATCTTCTTAGCTCTTTTTCGGCCATGGCTGAAATTAGAAATAGCTTAATCAGCTTTTTTAATAGTCTACCGATAAACACAAGCCTTCCCTTGAAGGGTGATTGGGAAACAGTTGGGTTTTGGTAGATTCACCTTCATTATACTTCTTGTGACAAAACAGTAGTACAAAACAGTAGGGACAAAACAACGCTCTACATGTACAATATAATACTGCCTTTAGGATGTTGATGGGCCTGACCAGGTATTGCAGCGCGTCGGGGATGTTTTGCCGAGTCCCACGTAGACTGTTTCTACACAACAATACTGAAACGGTGCGCACACGTGGTGCGCAGGGTGTGGGCCAGCTCCAACAGTACCCTTAATGTATTTGCGAATAGGTTTGACTGTCAGTACATGAACCACTGTTACAGGGTTCATGTACTGACTAATAAGCAAACGACAAAAATTTATGTTTAATTGTATTTTCATTTTATTGAGATTTGAATTGTGTTACAAATTGTATTATTTAAAAAAATTATTGTTTGTTTTGCCTATAAGACTTATGTCGAAATTTGAAAACAGTAGTAACAGTAGTATTTCGTCTTACTTCTTGGAGCATTTGGGTTTCATCATAATGAAAACAAACATTATTTATTATATTAGCCTGCGTTGTCCCACTTCAGGGCTAAGCCTGCTTGGGTCCAGCCTTTTAGGAAATAAATGGTATAAAGTTTCTTAAAAAGTGTTTTGTCAATTTCTTTCGAATTACGAATTGAGTTTGAAAAAAGAAGACATAACACTAAAACTGGTTTAAAATACTTATTAGTGTTTTATACATAAGATGGCTAGTGTTTATTAATAGTTATACATACTACATAGTGTCTTAGTAAATTAAGACACTTCTTTTAGAAATAAGTATGATCATGCTGAGCTATTGGGCTGCTTACCACATTTATGACATGCTTCAAAAAACACTTCGAATTAATATTTATGATAATTCTTATAGCTTGAAAAATATCCTACAAACTAGTACCTCAGCTAATACAGTAGATTCTGATAGTGTGACTGTTAAGGGACTATCAATGTCACATCATACAATCCGAGTAACATGTAAAATTGATAGTTTCACTTTCATAATGCAAACCAAACATGAGCCTGCAAAAAGCAGTCGGCTGGTGAAGTCATACTGAACATGCTACTATATCTATGAACCCTGTAAAGTCTCTGACAATAGCTTGAAATATCATTAAAAATAACAGTTTCTAAATCTGTTTAAAGATTCGGCCACGCCATTAGCCACGGCATCGCCATCAAGGCCCCAAAAAAATACTTTTTGTATTCAGTTAACAATAATCAAGCATTTTTTACATTTAAATATGCCATATTTTTGTTATCGATAGATGTTGTTGGCTCACAGGGCCCGCTAGCGATTGTCACGTATAGACGACTGTGGCAGTCAATATGTTAACTATACCTAATAGGTTTCAGTGTTTTATGCATAACACGGTTTGGATATATTAGTGAAACTCTGTATTGACAGTATACATACTTGCTAATGGCTTCATCCTTATTTTTGTAGCACCATAGGACAGTAGGCCTGGCTTTTACAGTTGATTTAACCAACATGTCATATAAAATAGGGACCTGAAAAGAGTGTAAGTTATAATGAATGACGGAGTGACTTCTTGGGTGTTTTAAAGTCTAATAGTCAGATAGATCAGATAAAAGGGACTTTCTGTTGTTAATTTATTAATTAGGATGCATTAATTATTCGAAATATGTATGATAATTGTGATATTGTAGAAACGTTATGTGCAGACTTACTAACCTGATCTCTGCCTTTGTCTCCAACTAAAAGGATCATGGTGCGGTGTCCCAACTTGACTCCATTTTCTATCATTACCCTGATACGGTTATCTATCTTCTTTTTCACCATTTTTGATGTAGTTTTAGTTATTATATTAACAAGATTGAGCCGTGTTTATAAATTATAACCATAACCTCAAACACGTAAGATCTCAGCCATGTTGTTGTGTTATGACAGAGTGAAGTGACAGTGACAGTTAGGAATTAATGATAATATATTTTTTTCTTAGTTATTGGCATCACACGTGCATTCTGCCAGTGTCAAGTTTATGAATTTGCAAGTTTTTATATTAAAATCAAGTCAAATATGTCATGAAATCACAATTAGTCACACGTAATTAGTCATAGTTGAGTCCAAGTCATGCCCTAGTAAAGTTGTGGCAACTTTACTATGAGCTTCTACGGAGTTTTGAAAACAACACAAAAATACATGTTTCAGCACATTATATCACTTGCCCACACTCGTACATGTAATTCAACACTCATTAAATAAAACAGCACCATTTTTAATCATTAATTCGTGAAAAAACACAAGTTTAAGAAAATTATAGAATGCATAGACATGATTTTTCCGTGTTCCCGCTAAAACTCCTAATGATAATTATTGATGGCAAAATACCTGACGGTATGACACTTGCGCCTTGGAAGTTGGGACGGCCCCTTGTATGGGACACAACTTGCGTTGTTACCTACTTTGGCACCGTCACATCTTCCTGAGACACAGAGTAGGGCTGGGGGCGGCAAATTCGGCGGACCGGCATGGGCACAAGCGGCGCAAATATGCTAACCTCGGCAAAGGTTACATATTTGAGCCGTTTGGTGTTGAGACATTGGGTCCGTGGGGACCGGGAGCTCATCATCTTTTCAAAAACATATCCGAGCGCCTGATCGACGCGACGCGTGATCAAAATGCTGGCGTTTATTTGGCCCAACGCATAAGCATTGCCATTCAGCGTGGCAATGCCGCCAGCATGCTGGTTTGAGCATTTGGATTGTCTCTAGACTTTCATCGGTCTGGATACAATCCTTTTGTTTTTTGTTGTGTAGTAGGCTAAGTAGTCTTAGTAGTTTGTTGTAGTTATGGACGTACTAAACAAATTAAAGCTACTAAGGTTGACATAATGTATGGCATAATGACAATGGGCACACATTTTTTTCCTACGCTTGGTATCGTCTACGGCTAGTAAATTTCTCTGGTCTACGGCTTTCATACGCATGTCACTGACCTCTATAATACGGATTAAAGAGGTCAGTGGTACCTCTATAATACTTGTGTTTTTAAGGCGAGATTGTTTCTTTGAATCCAGAGCATAGCGAAGGATTCCAGAGTAGGATCCGGAGCGTAGCGGAGGCATTAGCGGCGGCGTTAGGGATTCTTGAGTAGAATCCTGAGCGCAGCGAGGAATTCAAAGTACTCGAGCTTAAAAATAGTTCCCGAGGTGGACACTCTGCTTTTCATCACCCTCTATGAGAAAATAAGTAAGTGCAGCTTATGAATAAGAATAATACCTACGTTTATTTCATTCTCACTACTCACACTCACTTTTTATTGAGGAAGATACACTGAGTAAAACAAACAAAAAAACAAAGATAAAACAAAGTAAAATCCGAATTTGAGTAAACAATTACGAACGAAGGCGGAATGCATTTTGATCTCTTTGGTGATTGGAACTTTTACTAACAATATCCACATTCCAAATTCAAAACAGGGCAGAAATAAGCTGTTTTCCGCGCAGAAGGCGGGAAAGAACATTCCCGCCCTCTGCGTGGAAACAGCTGTGAAAACAGATTATTTCTGCCCTGTTTGCGTTTGCGAGGAGCAAAGAAGGTTTTTTTGACTAGACGTGATAAAAAAATATATTACGATCAGGGACCATAATGACACCCTTTGTATTATGGGTGTTTCTTGTGAGTTTTTTCACACAATAACGTGTGTTAACACCCTTGTTAGTGTGGTGTGAAAGTTTATTTTGAAACTATGTCATGCGTGTTTACCTCTTCCCCCGTAAAAGTGGTAGAAAATTAAGCAAACAGATAATCAATATTGGCCAATGAAATAATAAAATTATGTTCGAAATATTCAGATGATAAGTTTTTAGGATTTTGTGATTTTCCAAGTGGTCAGTAAGGTCCACAGAAAAGCGAAATCCCTACTTTTACTTCTCTCTCAGTGGTATATGGTCAGTTGAAATCATTTCCCATTCGGTTCCTTTAGTGCTTCGAGCATAAAACAAATAGAGGTGGCAAACCAAGGCATACCCTCTGCTAAATGTTATATTATGTCCTATGTATAGGTATACCCTTTGTATTTGTGTGAAAAGGATTTTGTTTTAATGGGTTGAAAGTTTGCTAGAAGAAAGTGAGTCATTCGTGTTTACTTTGTCCTCTGCAAAAACAGGCAGAAAAGTATGTAGGGAAACAATCGCCAATGAATTTGGTATACGCTCAGACGCTCAGTGGCATCTTGATAACAAAACATAAAAATAAAAAAAACATTAGCAGAATGTGCCAAGAACAATGCCAAAACATATGAAGACATAAAATTGACAATGACTTACGTTCAGATGTCAAATGGATGATATGAAATGGCGTTGCCAGAAGGTACTTTTGTAACCTTTTACGTAACTCAGAACACCGTCTGGTTACTTTTAGGTTACACAACCCAAAATGTTACTTCTAGGTAATTTTTTGGAATTTGTACAACCATATTTTTTTTTCTTACGAAACTAATGTATAACGGAACGCCTTTTACTTTTTCTTATGTTGGGTAAGCTAAGTTTTGTGAATGTAACTCAATAACTACGTAATTCTCTCTTGCATTAATGTAAATACTAAATCAAAAACGAATAAAGCGTCTTGCTTACACTTTGCTAGCATACTGTTATTTATTCAGTGGCTACGTTTAATGCATACAGGCACACAGTACAGTAGAAAAGTATATGGATCACTCTGTTGTTAAATAGTTTTGTTTGTAAGTATTCTGAATTAATAAAAGAGTCTGAAAAACTAGGTAAGTGTACAAATGAATACGTAGGCATTTCATGCAGGACGATGGTAATTACTAAATTCTGTTTATTACGCGTCTCACACCTACTCATTTCATTGGTACTTAGTAATTCTATATTTTATTAGAAATTTCAACAAAAGCGAGGCGAGAAGATTTCCTTGCACCTACTCTCCAAGAATTGTAGGCTAAGTAGTTACTATAAACCGATCTAGGCAGGTATCTCACAAAAGTGGCTGGTAACATGTAATTTCAAATGGGAAGCGCTACAGTAGCGCTTCCCATTTGAAATTGCACTAATTTATAACTGTCTAGCAATGGTGTCCCTCAAAGACAGCGCGCGAAATTAAAATTATATTGCTATTTTAGCGTTTTTTTTTTATTTCCTGAACTTGTGATGAAAGCTTTAACGTAAGAACATTTGAAGTTTGCGCGCTGTCCTGGATTTATAGCCATACAAATTTAAGTAAAAAAATTGTGAAAGGTTACTTTTTACACCAAAAGGTTACTTTTGAGTCAGCCCGGCTGGCAGCACTGCACTAGCATTAAAAAAAAAAACAAGCAAAAAGAACTAAAAAAGAAGCATAGTTTATCGATGTTTGATGAATATGATTTTTCTAAATTAAATTCAAATAATTGTGCTGTAATTCAGTTGAAATGTATATTTGAGTCTAATTTAGATCACATTAAGCTATAAGACCACTAAATAAAGTCAGCCTTTTGTGCTAGTAGAGGGCACGCCATCCGGCACTTGTGGTTAGTAAAAATGGCTAAAGCACAAATAAATACTAAATCCCGGAGCTATTTGCGGGACAAAGAAGCATTTTTAAAGGACTTGAAACAGTTTAACGAAACTAAAAAGTAAGTACACCAGTTTATGTATAGTAAATTTTATTGCAACTAGCTGCTGTTACACATTCCATGTCACATTACCTAAATCTACTAAAGGAAGTTAGTAAGTTCGTATAGCCTGACTATCCCTACTAAATGCTGTTTTCGCTACAATTGTCGGACCGAAAACCAACAACACTTACAATTAAGTAGAGTAACTAAGAAAAAAAAACATAATAAAAAAAAGAAAAAAAAAACATAATGTTATGTACTTATTTTTGAGATCTGTCTTAAGACAGCACTTTTGTTGTAGTCTGGTGGTCATGTAGGAGAAGTGATCCACCAAGAATTTCTCCTTTCCTTATGCATCCTGGACGAAGACCTCCCCCTATGGGAGGTCTTTATGCATCATTTCCATCCAATTATATGATGTGTTGTCTATGTAGCCTTATTGGATAGCTGAAGGTAGTAAGCCGTGTCGCTAGAGGGTTCGGATGTAATAGGCATATTATTAAATAAATAAAACATAGAAAGTACCTATAATAACTTCTATTATATCTACATGTGAAGCCAGCTTTTGTTAATGTCATCGAAACATATAAAGTACCTACTTTTAAAACTTTTTAACATCTTACTTAAAAAATTATAATTCTTTTTTACAGCATAACAGTAAAGCCAGCTATTGTTAATGGCATCGAAATCGATTTGTACTTATTCTATTCCTTGGTACAACAAAGAGGAGGCATTGGCAAGGTAAAGTTATAATTTTTTTATACGTATTCTTATTCAATACTAGCTGTGCCCTGCGGTTTTATCGGTGATTCTTGGGATAAAAAGTACCCTATCTATGTTTTATTCCAAGGTAAAAGCTACCTCTATACCAAATTTCTGCTAAATCCGTTCAGCCGTTTCAGAGTGAACGAGTAACAAACATCCATACGTAAAAACTTTTGCATTTATGGTATTATTAGGATGGGGGTGACAAGTCCTGCACTGACCTCGCGCTTGGGGCGATATAAACCGTGTGCATTGTAAAATGTACTTCTGAGATATGAAGAGTACTACTGTATTCTTTACTTTGTTATCATATTTCAAAATTTCCGTTTTTATTTGTAGTAATAAATCACACAGTTTAGATAACAAAAAATTAAAAAAATTACTAAAGGCTCGGACCCCGCAGTCCGTAGAGCTAAGACACAAATATATAAAAGAAAACTAAAAACTAAAAAATAAAAAAGTTTTTATTTTTTTTTTCCTTTTCTTTTTCTTGTAACTGTGTTCTGGCCGAGCCTGTTTCAGATTCGGCCAGAAGACGTTACATCACGACATTTATAGGGTAGCAAATAGACATTAAATTTTATTCGATGTTTGTTCTGTGTCTGGGTGTAGTATGTATTTACGAAAAAAAAATGTATATAAGTATTCTATCAGCTATCTGGTTTCCATAATACAAGCTTTGCTTAGTATGGGGCTAGATGGTGCTGTGTGTAATAAATGTCACCCCATGCATGTTGTTTGCATTTTTTATTTTATTTTTTTTATTAAAATTAATAATTAAAAATTGCCTTTATTCACTGACATTATTACTAACTACTACAGTATTAGGTACTAGTTTCTATTAAACATTATTTAATACTTCTATTGTTAATCAGCAACACCAGCACTAGTTTCCCCATCAGGTTGTCCTCCCTGGACATAGGCCTCCTCTAAAAGTCTCCACTCCTCTCTATCTCTGGCTATTCTGTGCCACGCTTTTTGTAGGTTGTCTTCCCACCTCTGTGGTCTTCCCCTTGATCTCTTCCCATCTCCGGGGTACCAAGATATGATCTCTTTGGTCCATTTTTGTTTCGAAGATCTAACTACATGTCCAATCCAGCGCCACATTACTCGTTTGATCTTGCTTGAGACATCTGTCATGCCTATGCCCTTCCTAATTCTGGTCAGTCTCCACTTGTTTTTAAGTAGTTTTAAGTTTTTAATTACATACGAGTAAATGTCATGTTTTGTTACCAGGGTGGCATGTTCACATTAGCAACAAAGCCCTTTATTTAGGAATAATAAATAAAATAAACTTTTTTATTTGTATGAAATGGTGTGACGAGACAAGCAAGACGTTCTACCTGGTGGTAAGCGTCATGCATGGCTATAAGAGTAGCAGTGCCATCATTGTGAAATTGTGAACAAAATCCTGTGTTGCACTTCACGCCGCTCGTCACCCTGAGATATTAGATGTTAAATGTCTTCATGCCCAGTAATTTTATTTAGACCTTCATTCATAATTCATAATGCATTTTTTCAACAATTTTATGAAAGAGGGTGATCACATGTTGATGGAATGTGTCCGGAACGAGGCTCAGAGACGAGACTTGTTCAGTAACAATAATGTATATGTCGCAGGGAAATAAGGATACCGGGGATTTCGTGAAATCCCTAGGGATACCACGAAATCACGGCAAATGTCGAATATTTCTCTCTATTACGTCTCTATATAATGTAGGTCTATGTAACAGTATTTTGGCTTCGCCAGTTTCTGAGGAAGCCAAAATGCTGTTAAAATTGTATCAGCGTATTATGTAAGTCAGTTATAATTATGTATCTTTTGTCCTATGGGGGTGGCATAGTCACTGTGACAAACCCCCTTTTAAATAAATAAAGATACAAAAAAAAAAAAGAAAAGAGTTTTGTCATGAACAAAAGCCCTAAAAAAGCCCTGCAGTTTCACCTGTGTGATGATGTAGTATGCTCAATAAATATATTTGCTATTAAATATTAACAGGTAAACCAGAACGATGTCTGGGAAACGTTTTTGCGACCACTAAGGTTAGCACATCCTTGTGTCAACGGATCCACTTTACTGAGAAGAATATATGGAACTCATTTAGAAAAGTAAGTTCTTCTAATTAGTTTACCTAATAAAATGTTTGGTTTTTTTTTTAATCTACTTCCTTGGAGATCAGCTTGAATCACATCAGTATGATGTATGGTGTCTCTAAAAATTGCAATTGCTTCTGGTGAGGTAACAAAGGCAAAACTTTTCGCTGATGGCGCCAGCGGCAGTCCGGATGTGGCAAAATCAAGCTTCAATGTCATAAAACAAATTCTCTTAAATGTTAGCTTAGTGTCACTTCCTCGGGGATGCCTGGGGGCTGGGCTAGATGATCCGGGACTCACTGAGGGCCCGACAGTGGCATGTTGTATGGAAAAGACCCAAGTATCAAGTAGTCACACCTCTACTATGTATGTATTCTGACTGCATTATAGCTCAGTTGATAGCATCTCTGCCTTGAGAGCTGTAGGGTGTGTGTGAGTTCGATTCCCATCCAGGACATACATTTAAGAGACAAACATAGTGTTAAATGTTTGTTCTGTGTCTCGGTATTGTATATGTATTATACATTAAATACATTGTACAAATGTTGCATGCATGTGAGGGTGATGTGAGGGCCGTCAGATATTCATTCGCAAACTCAGCGAAGATTATATCTGTACGCGCTTTGATGAGCGTCAAAAAACCGACGCAGCTTGGAAAACCGCAAATGCAGCGAAAACTTTGCGTAATCATTTGAGAATGTCGTCATACACTTGCGGGTAAATTTGTGTGAATGTAAGTGACCTGGTTATAAGTATGTATAAAGGCACAAAAATAAAACTACGTAACTATTGTATCAGTTATCTGGTTCTAGACAAGCTTTGCTTAGTTTGGGGGTAGGTGGCGCTGTGTGAAATGTCCATCACTATTGATTTAATTCTGTTTATTCTCCTGTACAGGTATGAGCGTGCCAAAGGCCCTCCCGGTCGGGACGACGACATGGAGCTGGACGAGGACCCTCGCCGGGGCCGCGGCCACATGCCCAGAATCACTTTCAGTGGTGGTACATACATTTCAGGTAAATCCATTGAGGGCCTGTCTCATCACTCCCTGGATACTGTGACCACACAAATAATTGATTAACTTTTAAATTTACACGCCAACAATAAAAAAAATACACAAACCTACACACTATCCACTTACCCACATACTATACACTTGCCCACACACTTAGCCACACACTACATACTTACCCACACCCTACATACTTACCCACACCCTACATACTTACTCAAACACTACATACTTACCCACACACTATATGCTTACCCACATACTACACACCATCATGCAAGCACTTGCAAATAATCTTTTGAATTGAAGGACATTAGTGTGAATGTAATAACTAGCATTTTTTTCCCATTTAGTAGACAGATGTCATGACACAGGCCCTAAATGTAAATACCTACCGCATTGGTTTTTTCTGGGGGTTGTATGTGTTTGAATTTTTGCGAATTGTGAGGTCAATGCTTCTTTCAATAACACATGAGTGACTTGGGTTTAAAAGTTACATTCATAAAAATCATTGAGTGCATTTTTTCATATATGTACACAACATATTCATAATTATTGAGTGCATTTATTCATATGTACCCCATATATTGGCCCTGGGTATGTCCTTAAACTGCAAGCAGACCCATCAAAGGACGAACAGCAGCATCCTCTCGGTTAATGGTGGTAAGCATACTGCGATCGCCAAGCCGCCTGCCAAGCGTGGGGATTATGGCAACACCCCTCTATTAAGGGCAGTGGACGTTTTATGTCTGATGACGTGACCCCCGTCATTAATTGCATTTGATCATAATTTGTTCATAGTGCCAGAAATATGAACTGGCGAATACAATCCTGCGCCGCACCGCACTGCGCTCGTCACCCTGAGATATTAGATGTTATATCTCATCATACCCAGTAATTTCTCTGGTAACATTGCTCTTCAAACCGGAACACAGTAATGCCTGCACACTACTGCTTGGCGGTTGAATAACTGACAAAGGTGTGGTACTTCCCCAGGCGGATTCTGCAGTGGAGTCCTACCACTACAAAAACCAGCTTTCACCATTTAAATGGATCACATGGTTTGAGACATGCAATGTATAACAAAAAGGTTCAACAGTACTAAAGGATATGTATGTACTCATCATTATGAACAACTCTTACTATGGGTACTACGCTCGTACTACGCTCGTGGCGTAGCTTGTCTCGGTGATTCTAAACGATCACCGATGTTAAGCAACGGACGGTTCGGTCAGTCTTCGGATGGGTGACCGTGATTGGCATTTATTTCTAAGCGCTACCGTGGGTCGACACGATTATGACACGTTAAATTGTTGGACCCGGTTGTTTGTTCTAGTTTCTATAGCAACAACCGTCAGCCTTGTCAGAGGCCTTCGGGCGGCACATTAACTCTGACACTAGGGCTGGCCACTCGGCCTACACGAACTTACTTACTACGGGGCCAACCTCGATATCGCGAAAAAATAGTCAGCTGTTCCACACAAAAAGTTAATTGACCTTGGACAAAATTTATGGAACAGCAGATATTTTTTTTCGCAATTTCGGGGTTGGCCCTGTAGTAAAAGTTGCTCATAATGATGAGCACATATATATTATAGTATTATATTATTATTATCTTTGGTGCATACATACCCTTCAGTATTGTTACAGACTTTTTGTTACAGATTGTTTAATTCGCGTCAGGCACGAAGGCGACAGTAGAATAGCTAGAGCAATGTGGGGTCACAAATAATATTTTTTCACTATTCATACTCGGAAAGTAGGTCTGAAGTTGCCTGACGAGCGGGTTGAAAGTAATACATTTCAGCCCTAGGGAGAATCACTTTCAACTAACAGTGACAGTTGACAAATGACAGACACTACAATTATTAAAAATAACTAGTTCTATTTTCACATAAATTTGTATTGAACCATGTTACAACTTTTTTTTTTCTGCTCAGAGGATTATGGTCCCGCACTTCTCGTGCATTTCCCAGTGTCAGTTCATGTTTTTATTTTTAGTTTCCTTGTATTCGTAATGAAAAGCACAGTGTTTGCCTCGGGGTTAAAGACTTATTTAGTCCCTCGAACTACCAAACCCCGTCTCGAAACTAAATAAGTTACTTTCACCCCTAGGATAACAATGTACTATTAAATGTGTGCCACAACAAGTTTGTTCTGTTTGTCGGGGCTTTATGGATTTGGTTTACACAAAAAAAGCTTTTACTGACAAAAAGTTTTTACCTACAGCATCCGGAGAAGCTCTACGCACAGCTGCCAAGCCGAGCCCGGCACCGTCAGAGAGACTGGCTCTGTCTCTCCTCTCTCCGATGCCGAATGAACAAGACTTTGCTGTGAATGTGTGTACGGTGCTCGCTGCGGACCATTCTAACAGACTGCCTCTGTCAACCACTCCACATATACTGGACTTTCTGTTAGCGCATGCTGGCGTTTATAACCATTGTAAGTATATACTTAACTATAGGCATAATAGGGTAGATGACAGATGATTATATCGTTGAAACCAATAGCTTTGATGAAGAATTTAAATAAATCTAGTATGTTTATTGAAAAAATTATTGAAATCGGTTAATAATGTTCTGATATACGAGCGTTTAAAGTTTTTGTTAGAGACAACTCTGTCTCTTTCCCACAAAACAAAAAATGACGTCACGCCTTACTTGTCAGAACAGAATTTATATGGCGTACAGAGAAGTGACGTCACGATTTGCTGTTTCGCCTCTCTGTCTAGCATGATATTAAAATGCTTATAAGTTGCTTATTTGTGATCAGTTTTTCATTTTAATTTCATTATTCAGCTATATTTATGGGCCACATTATAATAGGACAATTTAAAAAAAACCACACATCTAGCCTATTACCTTAACTAACTAGTAAATAATCATCAGTGTAATGTACACTTTAAATTCTATGCACAATAAGTCAGCCTCTTGAGTTTTGGCGGGAACGCGAAATAATCATGTCGCTGCATCGTATTATTTTCCAAAACTTGTGTTTTTCCAGTGTTAATGCATAAAAATGGTGGCGTTTTATTCATTAAGTGCTGATTTACGCGCACGAGTGTGGGCAAGTGATATAATGAAGGTGAACGTGTATTTTCGTGTTGTTTCCAAAACTCCGAAGAAGCTTGTAGTAAAGTTGCCACAACTTTACAAGGGCATGACTTGGACTGGACTATGACTAATTTTGTGTGACTAACTGTGATTTCATGACATATTTGACTTGATGATTACTATAAAAAAAGTCAGTCTTGGCTTTTTTATCTTTCTTTGTTATTGGCATCGCACGTTGTACATTCTGCCAGAGTCAAGTATATGAATGTTCAAGTTTATGTAGTATTATCAAGTCATATGAAATCACAGCTATTCACACGAAATTAGTCAAAGTCGAGTCCCAAGTCATGCCCTAGTAATGTTGTGGCGACTTTACTATGAGCTTTTACGGAGTTTGGAATACAACACAAAAAGACATGTTTCATCACATTATATCACTTGCCCACACTCGTGCATGTAATTCAACACTCAATGAATAAAACACCACCATTTTTAATCATAAATTCGAACAAAAACCCTAGTTTAAGAAAATAATAGAATGCAGCGACATGATTTTTCCGTGTTCCCGCCAAAACTCGAAAATCAAATTACAGTTTATGGACTGTTCTCGAAACTGTTCTCTCTCAGTATCTCTATTACTAGAAGAGAGGAGAGCGTAGCAGGGAGCGTAATCGCGAACGAGGTATTTACTAATACTTGATACTAAGTAACATGATATGAGCGTTATAAATAACATGATATAACGTGCACGCCTTTCATTATAATATGTGTAACTGTGATTATATCAGTCACTCCTTTAGTTAATAGTCGATATAATGAATGGACGGGAAACAAGCGCACGGATTTTGAAGACTATATGTTGAGCGCCGGCTCTCCACTCCCTTCAGTCATATTCTGCTTTTGCGACATGCGAGCCGTACGATACGACAATACAAACTTCTAATACATGTACATTGTACATGTGTTCTCTTTTTGTCATGCAGTAATTAGATTCGCTATCTCCATTTTCCGGCAAATGTTATATGCATACTTTTAGCTAGGTATGCTTGATTGTGTTGTCTTGTTAATTTTGATCGATTAGCAAGCGCTGGGCCCGTCCATTCCATTATCCCTGTCGCTGGCTATAGTCACATAATTATAACTCTGCTTGTGAGGAATGTCCTGAGTAGCACACCCTACTTCATTTCATTTATCTAGGTCTAGGGTAATTTTTCGTTTAAGCTTTCGTAAGGGTTTTCTTGTCATTAGAGTGTTTGCTAACTCATTTGAGTGGTTCTGTAGCCTTTTTTGTATGTTTGAACGTAAATTTTTATTTTTCTTATGCTAGGGCTTCAACTGCGTGTGATGCCATTATTTAGCGCGGTATTTTATACAGTACGCAGATATGGCCGGGTGTTAGCGCGCTAATAGGCTAGTGGCATTATTAACGTCGTTAGACGTAAGCTGATATTCAAAGTCAAATGATAATGTGGCCATGGTACATGCTACATACCCATGTGGTACATGGGTATGTAGCGCATTGTTTAATGCGTCATATAATGCACGTTAATTATTTCGATAACTAGACGTAAAGACGCAGGTGAAGCCCTAGCATTACGCTGTAGGCTCTTCCAGGTCCTTGTGCATGTTTCATTTGTGACACACCAAGGAGCGCCAGTAATCATTTGCAGCACTTTTGATTGAAATCTTTGCAGTATACCTAGTTTTGTTTTTGATGCCGATCCGATCCCCAGAGCTAAATTCCATAGGTCCACACCGGTTTTAGTACAGCTTTATAGATGAGCAGCTTATTATCTAGGTTTAGCTGTGCATTTCGTTGCTTTGATTGAATTTCTTTACAGCGAGTCTTCGCGAAACCATCGGCCGTTCGTACTTCGAAGCCCGAGGGCGGTACCCCGATGAGTTCTGGAGACTCCGCGCCGGCGGCGGCGGCGCCAGGGAGCTCGCTGACGAAACCAAGTTCATGCAAGTCGGCGTGGAACAGCCGGAGTTGATGGTGCAAGCCATGGCGGCGCATAACAACTTGACCGACTGCCTGATGAGGGACGGCTCGGATGACGAGGGGTCGGAGAAAACTATCAGTGAATTTGTGAGTACATTTAATAATAATATGTAAATTGGTGGAAAAAATATCAGCTGTCCCATACAAAAAGTTCATCGACCTTGGGCAAAATGTATTATGTTAAATGGAACAGCGGTTTTTTTTTCGCATTTTCGATGTTTTTTTTTATACAATCGTATGACTAGACGAGCAAAGCGCTCGCCTGCTGGTAAGCGTCACGCCTGCCACTAACAGTAGCAGTGCCAGAATTGTTAACTTGCGAACACAATCCTGCGCCGACCACGACTGCGCTCGTCACCCTGAGATATCAGATGTTAAATCTCTTCTAAAGTAATTTCTCTGGTAACATTGCCCTTCAAACCGGAACACAGTAACGCTTGCACAGTACAGCTTGGCGGTTGAATAACTGGCAAAGGTGTGGTACTTCCCCAGGCGGACTCTGCAGTAGTCCTACCACTACAAAATGCCATGCAATGTTGACCCATAGTAAAGTTGTAGCGCTCGTGGCGTAGCTTGTCTAGGTGAATTCTAAACGATCACCGATGGTTTCACAGTTTGGTTAAGCAACGGACGGTCCGGTCAGTCTTCGGATGGGTGATCGTGAGTGGCATTTATTTCTGAGCGCTAACGTGGATCGGAGACACGTTAAATTGTTGGTCCCGGTTGTTTGTTCTAGTTTCTATAACAACAACCGTCAGCCATGTCAGAGGCCTTCGGGCGGCACTAGCAACTCTGACACAACGGCTGGCCACTCAGCCTATACGTACTTAATTAGTAAAGTTGTTTGTTTTGATGTACAGAATATGCCCTTAAACGATGCTAACTGATTAGAAGTAACCCTGTATACTCCAGCAAGAGCTGCTGGAGGACTGGGTGACGGAGCCGTCGGAGGAGAGCTCGCTGTTCGCGCCCGCGCTGGCCGGCGGCGCGTGCTGCGTGTACACGCAGCGCGTGCTGCAGGTGGCCTCCATCGTGCGCTCGCTGTCCTTCCACGAGGACAACGTGCACTACCTCGCCAGGAACACCACGCTCATAAGGTTACACACTTCTAATAAATTAGGTGGAGCTGTTCGCGACCTGGGTATGTCCTAAAACTGCATCCAGACCCACCGGAGGACGGGCAGCAGCGTCCTCTCAGTTAACGGTGGTAACACTCTGCGATCCTCGAGCCGCAAGCCAAGCGTGGGGATTATGGCAATACCTCCCTGTAAGGGAGAGGCCTTCGTCCAGCAGTGGACGTCTTCCGGCTGTTGATGTTCGCGCCAACCACAGAAAAGCGAAGGTAGAACGGCTGTCAAAACAATGTTGTAAAGCAATTGTATGAAAAACCGCTGTCGCTAGGTTAACACTTATTTGTATGGAAACTACGACGAAAAAATGCCAATAGTTGGTCGCGCATTTGAAGTAAAACGCTCGAAATGCTATTTTGCAACAGATTAAATTGATCTAATTACGATGCAAAATGTGGTTTGGTTATGAGGATATTCGCCAAAGAACCAAAGTCACCGACATAGCTCGCAAGGTTTGCAAGTTGAAGTGGCTGTGGGCAGGACACGTCGCTCGAAGAACTGACAACCGACGGGGAAGAAAGGTTCTTGAGTGGCGACCGCGACATTGTAAAAGTCGCCGGCAATCGGTGGATGCAAATTCCCCCTTAGACCCTGTACGACAGCCTTCGTTCAGCAGTGGACGTCTCCGGGCTGATGATGTGGTTTGGCTTCCTACGCGTCTCTTTAAATTCTCTTTTTGAGTATTCTCGTTTAAAACATGTATATTGGTATAATTGTCATTAAACGCATCTGCACTTAATGCCGGCTAGCGCGGCCCGACACATTTCCGTTCTATTCACTTCTCTCTTCAGTGGCGCCAATCTTGTGACGTGCTACGATGCCGAATGTTTTACATGTTTACAGCGCTATTACAGCGTGTTAACATTCTTTTTTAAAATGAAACAAAGATCCGCTTGTAGACTATTTTTATATTAGCGGGAGAGGTATAAGTACGCATTGGCGCGGGGACACTTTTGAGGTTTCATTTTCATAGAGACTGTGTGTGTATCTATAGTATATTTGATTTAAGCTGAAATGTAATTCTTTTCAAAGCTAAATCGTATCTCTCGACAGCCAGAAGACCACTGCTGAACGTAGGCCTCCCCCTAAATAGGGGGGGGGGGGGGGGCATAAAATGTTATAACAAGTTTATTGGCTGGGTCACTAAGGTTAAATTTTCTTTATAGATTCCTGTTACTCTGCGCGAACTGCTGGGTCGGTACTCTGCGCCAGTCCGGCTTGGATACTCTCGGAAATATTTCTACTGAACTAATTATCAAGGTAATTATTATCTTACCATAGAGCATTATCATTATGAATAATAGCATAGTTCCAGGTGACTCGGTAGATGGCAGTAAAGTTGCAACAATGTAACTGAAACTAGCCATAGATAAGCCGATTATCACGGCCCGAAAATCACCTAAATGCGAGTCGGGCTTCGCTTATGCTGTCCTCCATCTCAATGCTGTGCATTTTAATTAACTTAACCTTCCCTTTTTCTTCATTAATAAATATAAATATATATATGTATTGGGGAACATAAAATATAATTATATTAAATGTCTATTTTCGCATATATTTTTTCCTTGTAGTCATGGTTTAAAGTATAGTATGCAACTCTTGAATAAAACTGATTTATATCGAGGGTCATGAATCACTCGCATCGCTCAGGATTCTAACACTCTAACGCAGTGAGTGGCGCTCGTGATTCTGTCGTTAGCATCCTTGACTACCTCGTGATTCATCTACGGCCCTCGCTTTAAATTCGTCCTTTATTCACTAATTGCATAATATACAATTTTATCTTTATCTTTGTGGGCATGCGCACCGTGCCCACGGCCTTGTGGTGGGCACGGTGCGCATGCCCACCACAGTGGATCCGCGCCTGTCTCATTAGCTATGATTTAAGTTTATACCTTTTATATTTTATACCATGTGGATGACTTGGCAACATTAAGTAGCATGTTTTTTTTAATGATAAAAAAAATGTATTCATTTTATAATTTTTATTGACTATTCATAATTGTACTGTTCATCATCGCCAGCCATAAGACGTCCACTACTAAACGAAGGTCTCCCCCTTACTAGGGAGGGGTTGCCATAATCCCCACGTTTAGCAGGCGATTTGTGAAATGTGCCCAATTGAAATAAATAAATTGAAGCTTTGTAATTTCGGGAAAGCGTTCGGGAAATTGCGTAATATCTTCTCGTCCAAAATCCCGCAGTGTCTGAAGACAAGGGTCTTCAACCAGTGTGTGTTGCCAGTGATGACATATGGAACTGAAACGTGGTCTTTAACTGCTGGCCTTTTCGAGAAACTCAGAGTCACGCAACGGGCAATGGAGAGAGCTATGCTCGGAGTTACTTTGCGCGATAGATCCGGAACGAGGATATTCGCCAAAGAACCAAAGTTACCGACATAGCTCGCAAGGTTTGCAAGTTGAAGTGGCTGTGGGCAGGACACGTCGCTCGAAGAACTGACAACCGATGGGGAAGGAAGGTTCTTGAGTGGCGACCGCGAACCGGAAGACGCTGCGTACGTCCCCCCTCCCCCCCTCCCCCCTCCCACTATATATATATATATATATTGGGAGGCCTACGTACGCAGCGTCTTCCGGTTCGCGGTCGCCACTATATATGTAGGTGGACCGACGACATTGTAAAAGTTGCGGGCAACCGGTGGATGCAAATGGCAGGTTGTCGTACAGTGTGGCGGTCTAACGGGGAGGCCTTCGTTCAGCAGTGGACGTCTGCGGGCTGATGATGATGATTTGTAACATCGCTTACCTTAGTTAAAACTTCCAGGAGCCGGCTACTTGCCTCATCTCCAGACACATCCTGTCGACGATACAGTCCGCGCTGGTGTCGCCCGACCGCGCGAGAGTGTTGGCTGCGCTGGAACTCCTCAACAAACTGTCGCAAAACGAGGCCAATGAAGACGCTCTGCTGAAGGCTTTGGAGGCTAAAGTAAGTTTTAATAGTAGATTACTCACCTAGGGAGCAAAAGTAAATAATGTCTCAGATCTCATGTATACTGAGGAGGATTGATTGTATCAAATTGTAATCGTCCGTCCCAGATGCTGGGACTTAAATTTTTGTTCTAATTGTGTTTACTTAGATTTTTTATTATAGTGTTTTATTTCATACGCCATTAATAAAAATAAAAAGATCCCATGTATATTGTCTCCCGATGTTCCGATTGTATCGGAGTCGGAGGCTTCTTTACTTGCTCCCGTGGTGTGTATATGATTTTACGTGCCGCTGCGGGGAGGAAGTGGTTCCTTTCGCTCCGCGTACAGGCACGTAATAGTACATTGTTATCCTAGGGGTGAAAGTAACTTACTTAGTCCCGAGACGGGGTTTTCGAGGGATTAAATAAGTTTTTACCCCCGAGGTAAACACTGTGCTTTTCACTACGAATACAAGGAAACTAAAAATAAAAACATGAACAGACACTGGGAAATGCACGAGAAGTGCATTCGACATAATCCTGTGAGAAGAAAAAAAAATTTGGAACATGGTTAAATACAACCTAGTTTTTTTTTAATACTTTGAGTGTCTGTCATTTGTCAACTGTCACTGTCAGTTAAAAGTGATTCTCCCTAGGGCTGAAATGTATTACTTTCAACCCGCTCCTCAGGCAAATTCAGACCTACTTTCCGAGTATGAGTAGTGAAAAAGTAGTTTTATAATAATTTACGAGATATTTGACTGTAGCGAAGCCAAGGTCTCCGAGTCTAAGGGAAGAAGTCTGCGCTTGTATGTATGTTTGGATCACAGATAAAATACTGTTTGTATGTATGATCCGATGTTTATGAAATTTTGTAAGCAAGCAGTTCGTGTAAATACAATTATCAAGTTCGAATATGAGACAAATTGGTCAAGGGGCTTGGAATTTATTTATTTATTCTGAGTTGGTTTGCGTTTGACCACTCCCTACCTCATGGTAAGCAGCGGTGCGGTCTAGGATGGAGCACGCTTGAAAAATGCAGGAAATCGAAAAAAAAAAAATATGAAGCACAAATGAATAGGCATCTAGGTCTGCGTGCTCCATCTTTGACCACATCGTCGCTTACCAACAGGCGAGTTGGTCGTCCACGCCAAGTTATAAAAAAGTTTTCTAAGGAGTTCCTTTGAAAAAAGAGCATACGTGCACAAAAAAGCAAATATATAGAGGTCACATTTATGGTAAAAAATATATTTCAATTTCAATGTCACTATTAGCTTCTATTTGTCACCTACTTGTCATTATTTCATGATTCTGTCGTGATTTTCACATAAAAACAAAAAAAAAAAACACAATGCCATGAAAACAACGTGAAAATCTGTTAAAAAAGTGAAATTCAACTTCTACATCCCCTCAGTAATGCATTACTCGTAGTTTTAAAGTGGAACGCCCACATCACAAACCGAAAAAATGGATTTGGGCTGTTTAATCTTAACCTTCGTGTTGCTATTGCAAATGAGTTTAATATTGTTCATGTTGAACCCCGTTTACGACGTCCGTAAGATCATAACTTACATCAACGACCATACAACTACATACAAAAACCTGTATTACATACTAATTGTTATATACTTTATGTCTGTTGTGTTTTTGGGGATGTACATACCTTTACAGAATATTCATACTATGATATTCAGTGAATACCTAGACGAATACGATAAGCTGATACTTTTAAGCAGAGTCGAGAAAAACTACATAGTTGCAGGATTCTCTCTGTTTTTGGTTGTGGTGTTATATGGAATGAAAGCGCTTCTAACGTACACAGCGAACTTGGCCCTGATCATAGAAAAGACGAGCGAACCCGAAGTTTTATCTAACGATAAGGATCTACACGATGGCAACTTTCTTCCGAATCTGTTGAGGGTGAAGAGGTCTATATCCTGTGAAGCGTTTCTTTGTACGAACGACTTAAAGAATGATCTTAGGGTTATGATGAAGAATTTGAAGTACGATCAGTATAAGAACATAATTACGAACCTATTTGAAATGGCGAGCAGCAGTCAGATTATTGACTTGTAACTGGATAATGTCCATAGCAATAAAACTTGTCCCATCCCATCTTCTCAGAGGCTTTTATTTAACGTATTCTTACCGTCATACGCATAAAACGCTCAAACGTATTTCAAACCCATTTTAGTAAAAAATTGAGGATTCTCTTTCACACTTAGGGCCGGTTTTTTGATCCGTGGTCAAAATCGACATATCCATTTGTTAAATTACCTTACCTAATAACTAATGGTTAGCTAGTTGACCTTAGTTAACTAGCTAACCATTAGTTACATTTTTGTCCACTGGTCATGCTAACTATGAATCAAAAACTAAATTATTGGGATTTTAACAATTTGTTGCCGTTTTTAACTATTAGTTGGCTTAACTACGGATCAAAAACCTTGCCCTTAATCAAAGAATTGAGTTTGAAAAAAGAACACAAAACACTTTTTAACTAAAATAGGTTTGACTTTGAAATACTTTTTTGTGTTTTAAAGACGGTTAAACTATTCGTATGTCGTCTGATCAGCCTATTACGGCCTTACTTAAAAAAAACTTTTCAACCGTTAGTCACTGCTTAAGATGCTCTGCCATCTTCTCTCTGACGTGAAGTTGCACGTGCTAGAAAAGGACAGAGAAGTTTAAGCAGTGACTAAGAGAATCGAGATTTTTTTAGGTAAGGCCGTTATTGTCCACCTACTAACAATAATAGGATAAGTCTAAGACTTTTACTGAATATTTTTTACAACACATTAGCTCGAAGAATGCATTTACGAGGGCGGCACTGAAAATTTCGGGAATCAAGGAAGTGACACAACATTACTATTTAAAAATATATTTATTGCTTTTCGAAGTATTCTCCGCGAAATTTGACACATTTTTCCATACGATGGAACCAATCATTGAAGCAACCATTCCATTCGGAAGTTGGGGTCTCCAAAATGGCCGTTTTGTAGGCGTCCACAGCTTCTTCAGGTGATGAAAATCTCTGTCCACGCAATTTATTCTTTATTTTAGGGAAAGTATAGAAATCATTAGGGCTTAGGTCGGGGCTGTACGGCGGATGGTCCAATAATTCTATGTTTTCTTGCTCTAAAAACTCTTTTGTTCTGTGCGCGGTGTAAGAACTCACATTGTCGTGATGGAGGATGATGCGGCGGTTGCAGTTCTCTTTACGGAGTTCAGAAACGACCTGTGGCAAACAAATGCTAGCATACCATTCTGCATTAACCGTTCTTTGTCCCTCAAGAGGAATAGTCGTAACATGGCCGGTTTTGGAGACAAACGTGGCCACCATTTTTTTTGCAACACTCCGTGAACGAACAATTTTTGTTGGCTTTAACTCATTTTCGAACACCCAAACTCGTGACTGGTTTTTTGTTTCGGGTTCGTACGCGTATATCCAGGATTCGTCACCTGATACGATGTTGTATACAGCATTTGAGGATCCTGCGTGGAATCTTTCGAGAGTTCTGACGCACCAAGTAACGCGAGCCGCTTTTTGCTCTTTACAGAGCGAATGCGGTATCCATCGGGAAAACAACTTTTTTACACCAAATTTTTCATGCAAGATTATTTGTATTTGACTCATGCCAATGTCTAAAGTTGCCTGAATTTCGCGGTATGTCACATGTCGATCTTCCTCAATCAGCTTACGCACAGCATCAACGTTTTCTTGGGTGACTGCAGTTTTTGGACGACCTTGACGGGGATCATCACTGAGCTTGACACGTCCACGTTGAAATTCAGCAAACCAGCGATAAATTGTGGTTTTGGATGGGGCTTTATCACCAAATGCAGAAATCATCCGGTCAACACACTGTTTTTGTGTTAAACCACTTCGAAAGTCATAATAAATCATCGCTCTTGAATTTTCTCGAGTCAATTCCATTTTCTCAACGACTAAACAAGTTTGACAAAACCTTGTGACAAGACCGAGAATATTTTTTTAAATAAATAAATGGTATTCGATTTTTAAAACCAAGGAGTTTTCAATTAAAAAGATTTTAATATGACAGAAACAGTGGAAATATTCCATTCCCGATACTTTTAGTGTAGCCCTCGTACGACGCCTGTTTACATCGTTCGAAAGTTGAACATTACGCACCAGACAAAAAAGTGTGCAGTAAAATAGGTACTCTCAGCTAAGTACCTATTTTATCGCACAATCCCTCGTATAGCGCCGTGCGTAAACTTTACGGTATTTTTTTAAATAATTTAAGAACTCCACCTTAAGTGTTTCACATTACGAGAATAAATAAGCTGAATGATCGAACCTACTTGGAAGCGCTTTTGCTCAATACGTTTGTCTTACTTTAATACTAAACAGAAAATGTGACGAAAGAAATTCTCACCACTAATTACTTTATTTTTTCTAATTTTCACCACGCGCACGTAGCGTTATTTGTTAATTCGCGCCATTTCGTCTTTCCTCCTAGGAGGATTATGGCGTCGCACTTTGTGCATTTGCCAGTGTCAAGTATTTATTTGTATCAAGTTTTTGATAATTTTCATGTCGAATGAGTCTAAGTTACAGTCAAAGTGATGTCACACTTAGTAAGTCACCGTCAAGTCCAGTCATGCCCTATTAAAGTCGTGGCAACTTTACTACAAACTTCTTCGGAGTTTTGGAAACAACACGAAAAGACACTCATATTAAATACGTTTTAACAAAGACGAACTTAAGAACGAAGTTTTTTTCTTCTTTCCTCCTAGGAGGATTATGGCATCGCACTTTGAGCATTTGGTATTTAGTTGCGACTTTTTGTCCGATATAATAAAAACAAAATAATAAAGTTTGGCTCATTATCTGTTCTAAGTACTTCTGTTATCTGTTTTCTCGCAAATGTGTTGTTAAACGTTGTATGGCACTCTTGCGGTATGGGTTTTACAAGCCCGAGACTACTCGTTTGTAAAAACCAACTTACCGCACTAGTATCATAAATAACTATTTTTACATCTAATAAATTATGTAAATTGACTGGTAAAGTTATGAAATATAAGCGTTACATATTTTGGAAGGAATTGATCTGTCCTGTTTGGAATCGTGCATTCTTACGTCATTTGGCACTATAGTGCGCTCTCTGTCTACATGTTTATAAATTCGTTAATTGTGCACGCACAAGCACATATTGAAATTTTGTCGACGATGTATTTATTGCTTGCCAATTAAAAAAAAGTGCATAATTGTGCAACATGTCAGATTTGTCAAAACTTTTTTCATCACACTTGCTCGTACAGTGGATCTTATTGCATCGGTTTTAGGCTCATAATCCAAGCTATTACGCACACTTGCTTTTTACTTTACATTACGGCACATGGTGCTATAATAGGTATAACCCGGTAAAGTCAAGTTTGTACGTGAGTGCAATTAGACGTACGTATACGAGGCACTCTTAATATAGCCGGGTAATACTTACAGTTTTTTTGTAATACTTTCTTGTAATAGTTCTTATGCCGCTGAAGTAAATGTCAACCTGCGCGCGCATTACTGATTTGGGCGCCATTTTCCGCAAATGTTTGTGATGTTTTCGCTGTGTGGTTGATTATTATCAAAAAAAAATGTTTATTCCTCGCAAGTGTGACGAAAACAGTCGTATGAAACTCTTGTGCTATGTTTCAATACACTCTCGGCTTCCCTATCGCGCTCGCCTGCGGCTCGCGCGCATAATACCGCCTCTAGTGTCACAAACATAGCACACTTGTATCATAATGTACTATTTCATCACACTTGCTCGTAAAGTAGATCTTATTACATCGCTTTTAGGCTCATAATCCAAGCTATTATACACGCGTGCTTTTTACTTTACATTACGGCACTTGTACTATAATAGGTATAACCCGGTAAAGTCAAGTTTGTACGTGACTGCAATTAGGCGTACGTGTACGAAGCACTCTTTATATAGCCGGGTAATACTTACAGTTTTTTTGTAATACCAACAAAGAGTTCTTATGCCGCTGAAGTAAATGTCAACCTGCGCGCGCAGTACTGATTTGGGCGCCATTTTCCGCAAATGTTTGTTGACGTTTTCGCTGTGTGGTTGATTATTATCAAAAAAATATTGTTTTTTCCTCGCAAGTGTGACGAAAACAGTCGTATGGAACTCTTGTGCTATTAGTCATTACGCTCTCGGCTTTCTTATCGCGCTCGCCTGTGGCTCGCGCGCATAATACCGCCTCTAGTGTAATGACCAACATAGCACACTCGTATCATAATGTACTATTATGTGAACTGATGTGAACAACCCCAATTATTCATTGCCAGAAAATGAAAATTTGTGCCCTTATAGATTTTGTCAAATCGATTTCTATAACTATATCTGATAACCATGAAATAACACAGTTGGTTTTGTCGATGCGCAATTCGATTTTAAGGTAGTATAGAGAAAAAAAAGATCAAAAAAATGCACACAACGGTTTTGGCAGGCGCACCGACGATGTTCGCTACTCAAAACATCCTGTATTGAAATTCTTTGTTTTTTTTCAGGTATACAACGACGTGTGCGCCCTTCTGACGCTGCGCGATATAATGGTGCTAGTGTGCACGTTGGAGTGTGTGTACGCTCTGACGTCACTGGGCGACCGCGCGAGCGAAGCCGTGGCGCGCGTGCCGGGCCTGGTGCACACGCTAGTGTCGCTCGTCACTGTCGAGGTGAAGCACAACACACTACTATTATAGAATAGGGTAGATGACTGATGTTTAAATCGTTGAAACCAATGGCTTTGATGAAGAATTTAAGTAACTATAGTATGTTTCAAAAAAAAAAAATTAAATCGGTTAATAATGTTCTGATATATGAGCGTGTAAAGTTTTTGGTAGAGCCAACTCTGTCCCTTTCCCACAAAACAAAAAATGACGTCAAGCCTTACTTGTCAGAATAGAATTTATATGGCGTACAGATAAGTGACGTCACGATTTGCTGTTTCGCCTCTCTGTCTAGCATGATATTAAAATGCTTATAAGTTGCTTATTTTTTAACAGATTTTCATTTTCTTTTCACTAATCAGGTATATTTATGGGCCACATTTTAATAGGACAATAAAAAAAACAGTCATCTTTTTTTTTTTTTTTAGTTTATTTATCGAATCTTAAAATCTATCATACAATATTATTTTCTATTGTCTAAAAACCAACTTTAGGTTTGTGTAGACAATAAATCCTCGACAATCGTATAAAAAGCATTTAAACATGTAAACAACTTACAAAATAATAATAAAAACATGATACCTACCTACGAATGCGCGCGAGCACACTAAACAGCTACAGTAGGCAGGGTACACTATAACCGGTTCTTTCTAATCCACCTATGACAGCCTACTCCAGCCATCGCAGTGAGCGCGCGATTCGTTCTCAATACAGGATGCTCCCATTTATGTCCGAATACATTGCTTGGAGTAAAAAACTTTTAGAGTTGATTTTATTTATTTTTTAGTGATTTGGTTTTTTTATCTCGGCTGGTAAACTGTTTATTAGTTTTGGTATGATATACTTCGAAGTTCTTTTGCCGTATGAATTTTTAAATCTTGGCACTGAGAGGAGTTTGTTAGAAATGCTTCTGGTTATAACACGGCCACTTTTTGGAATTTGAATTTCAGACCTAAAATACTGTTCCTGTAATAAAGACAATTCTACTTTTTTATGTATTGGAATGATACCACAGTACTTAAAAAGTCCCATAGGATCATTATCGTACTTACGTTTAATTTTTATAGGTACAATTAGTTTAAGTAGCCTATATTGTAAATTATAAATTTGGTCCAAGTATGTTTTGTAGGTGCGACCGTAGCTACTTAGACCATACGCGATAATACTTTCGACTTTCGAGTCATCCGTAAAACGAGACAGCAGTAGCGTGGTACTTTTTTTTTGTTGAAACCCATACTGTTCAGGACATAAAACGTTATTGTTCGTATAAAAGTTTTGAATAATTTTGCATATATATTTTTCTACAATTTTATCTATTATTGGAAGAATGGTAATAGGACGATATTTCGAGTAGTCGTGTGTGCTGCCACCTTTATGTATAGGTCTAACTATACCAGCCTTAAGTTCTTTCGGATATCGTCCTGACACTACACTTGTATTTATCAGCAGGGTAATTACACTCAGTATTCTATCAGACATGCGTATAATATCAACAGCTCTTATCCCATCAGCCCCTGGAGCTTTGCGTGGATTAATAGTTTTTATAATTTTAAAAATATCAGAATTAGTCGCTTTTGGGAAGAAAATTGATTTATTGAGGGGTGGGATATGACTAGTTTCATTAAGCAATTTTGACGTACACGTAGGTATTATTGATTTAACATTCTCTTGAAATCCGCGCGCGAACTTATCTGCTATAACTTTGTTACTACCCTCAGCACTGAAAGCTTTAGTTATTATGTCGTCAACAGAGGTTATAATTTTTCCCGACATATTATTTATTATTTGCCAAAGTCTTCTCGTATCAGTCCTATATTTATTTATTTCTGATTTATAATATTTATTTCTATTTTTGTGTACAATTTTATTCGTTTTATTTCTTATTTTATTGTATTTAACTCTTAACTCTTTGTTACTTGTGTCTTTTAGCCATTCTATAAAAAGTTCATCTCTATAGCGACACATTTTTGTAACCCTTTTATCAACCCAAGTATATAGATTCCGTTTTGACGTACCAATTTTATGTTCATATCGTGATTGCTCGTAACAGTTATTAATATTTTTGCTAATATAACTATAGATATCTTCTGGACAAATCATATCTTCAGTAGGGGTCCAATCAATTTCACTCAAAAGATTATTTAACTTATTATTATCATATCGCGTGACATAAACAGGAGCAGCCTGTACATGTAAGTTACCAACGAGCGTGAGCGCAGTCACTCTGTGATCGGCCAGTTTAGTGCCGAGCGCGGCAGAGTACGCGTCTTTCATGCGGGATCTAACGAATATGTGATCAATGCAGCTTTTCGTTACAATCGTTTTATTGTTTATTTTAATGGTTTCTATCCGAGTGTAGTCTGAGATACCGCATGAAAGGCCGTGCGCGCTCATTACTTCCATGTATGATTTTTGGATGGCAGCATCTACAGGTTTCGTTGGTTTTAGATTAATATTACAGTCTCCTAGTAAGACAAAGTTACTATTGCTGTATTTACCAAGCATCTTATCAATTTCAGATATAAATAGGTTCTTATTAGTGTCCGGAGGTCTATACAGTGCACACAGAGCCACTTCTAAAGAGGAGTTAGTGCAAGTTATTTTACCAATCAAGCATTCATAGTGTTGTGAAGTTACCTTATGTTCAGTGAACTTATATTTATTTTTAACAAATACAATAACTCCACCCCCTTTTCGGTTTTTTCGAAGCTTTGTGTACATTGTATAACCCGCTATGTTATAAAGAGACTGAACATTAGCGGATATATTTGGTTCTGTGATAACCATAATATCAATTGAAGAATTAGCAAGAGAAATTAGATGTTCAAGCTTCCAGAAATTTTTAAACATAGATCTTATATTGACATGAATAAATGTGAGGTTATTTGGATTTCGAGGTACACAATTATGAAACATGCAGTAATTTACGCAATCGTGAAACTCATTGATATATTTATCTTCCATTAAATCCATAAATTAGAAATTTATTAAGATAACTATACTTATAGACTTTTATATGAAAGAAAACCTACCTATTAGATATTTAATTAATTATTAGACAGCAGTGACTTTAAATCGCTCATTGACCTGATTTTATGAACCTTTGCGTTTTCACTTTTACGCACCAATACTTTTCCTTCTCTGAACCAGATGAATTTGTAGGCGTCTTTTAGGTCTTGCTTAGCTTGCCACAATAGGCTCTTGAGGTATGGCGTAAGCGCTTGGCGTACAAAAATTTTTTCAGTAGCCACTGATCCAGACAGGTCAGGTACTAGGTCACGGGCCACGATAGCCATATCTCGGATGGTAGCTAACAGCGATTGGCGGGTAGACTCACGGTGCACCTTTACTAGGGCAGAGCTAGTCCCGGTTTTTTTGGATGGGATGCGTTTAACGAAGACGAAATCGTCTTTCGGGGCATTGAGTTTCACTAATACCTTTTCGACTAACTTAGGCAGGTCAACATCACTGGATTCTGGAATACCTGAAATTTCAACATGTTCTGCGAGTAGCAGCTGCTCGCTCTCATTGTTCCTTTGCTCTAGGACTTCCATTTTTAATTCTAAATACTTACGAGGGCGGCACTGAAAATTTCGGGAATCAAGGAAGTGACACAACATTACTATTTAAAAATATATTTATTGCTTTTCGAAGTATTCTTCGCGAAATTTGACACATTTTTCCATACGATGGAACCAATCATTGAAGCAACCATTCCATTCGGAAGTTGGGGTCTCCAAAATGGCCGTTTTGTAGGCGTCCACAGCTTCTTCAGGTGATGAAAATCTCTGTCCACGCAATTTATTCTTTATTTTAGGGAAAGTATAGAAATCATTAGGGCTTAGGTCGGGGCTGTACGGCGGATGGTCCAATAATTCTATGTTTTCTTGCTCTAAAAACTCTTTTGTTCTGTGCGCGGTGTGAGAACTCGCATTGTCGTGATGGAGGATGATGCGGCGGTTGCAGTTCTCTTTACGGAGTTCAGAAACGACCTGTGGCAAACAAATGCTAGCATACCATTCTGCATTAACCGTTCTTTGTCCCTCAAGAGGAATAGTCGTAACATGGCCGGTTTTGGAGACAAACGTGGCCACCATTTTTTTTGCAACACTCCGTGAACGAACAATTTTTGTTGGCTTTAACTCATTTTCGAACACCCAAACTCGTGACTGGTTTTTTGTTTCGGGTTCGTACGCGTATATCCAGGATTCGTCACCTGATACGATGTTGTATACAGCATTTGAGGATCCTGCGTGGAATCTTTCGAGAGTTCTGACGCACCAAGTAACGCGAGCCGCTTTTTGCTCTTCACAGAGCGAATGCGGTATCCATCGGGAAAACAACTTTTTTACACCTAATTTTTCATGCAAGATTATTTGTATTTGACTCATGCCAATGTCTAAAGTTGCCTGAATTTCGCGGTATGTCACATGTCGATCTTCCTCAGTCAGCTTACGCACAGCATCAACGTTTTCTTGGGTGACTGCAGTTTTTGGACGACCTTGACGGGGATCATCACTGAGCTTGACACGTCCACGTTGAAATTCAGCAAACCAGCGATAAATTGTGGTTTTGGATGGGGCTTTATCACCAAATGCAGAAATCATCCGGTCAACACACTGTTTTTGTGTTAAACCACTTCGAAAGTCATAATAAATCATCGCTCTTGAATTTTCTCGAGTCAATTCCATTTTCTCAACGACTAAACAAGTTTGACAAAACCTTGTGACAAGACCGAGAATATTTTTTTAAATAAATAAATGGTATTCGATTGTTAAAACCAAGGAGTTTTCAATTAAAAAGATTTTAATATGACAGAAACAGTGGAAATATTCCATTCCCGATACTTTTAGTGTAGCCCTCGTATTCCTGTTTTCTAGATGAACTTGTTTCTTTTCTAAGTCCTTCAGTCTGCCTGTTAAGGCCTCAAGGGATTCGGCAAATTCATCTACCTTCTCACTGCAGAATTGAACTGAAGAGGAAACTGACCGCATTTCTTGCATTACAATGTTGCCAACTTCTTTTTTCAGTTGCTGCAACAATTCTTTTACATCAACATTGTCTGTTACTGGGTTGGATTCCTCGTCTTCCTCCTCATAGGTTGCGAGCGTTACAAAAGACTTTCTGCGCGATGAGTTATGATTACAATCGTTGCACGTCCACTCGAGATTTTCTGCAACTCTGAGAGCGGACAGTTGCTTGGAACTTAAGCCGGTGCATACCGTGGTGGCATGCACCACCTTCTGGCATCTGCTGCATTCCAAGATCGGGTTTTTTTTAGTTAAAACTTTGCTACAGTTGTGGCACTTAACCATAATGAGGGTAGTTATCGGATAACTTTTTTTCATTCACTACAGTGTTTACTCTTTGACTGCTTAGCGAGAACTGAACTAGCCTATCCTAGCCTATGCTAAAGTTTGTGTGTGAGTGTATATGTTTATTTGATATTATGAGTATCTCTTTATATCCGTAAATTCAGAAGGATCATTGGTACGGGCTAGAGATCGAATACATACCTCGGTATTTTTCCACGGCTAACACAATTTAGGCTGCAACGGTGTAGGCTACCACGGCGTAGGCATTGTAGCAGTGTGACCGAGTAAAACTACTGCTTACATAGAAATATTGGCTTTATTGTAGCTTTAGGTTTATAATGAAATGAACACTATTTTATGGTAATAGCGATATCTGAATCCTAGACCCCGCCGTATGGTGACGTATAGAGCTTGAGAGCTAGGCTAGAACTAATAGACTCCGAACGAACTGTGAGGTAATTGACAGACCATATATGACAGTCTGATCCACAGATAAACTAATATCTTATGTGAGATTCTCACATATTGGGGAGGCCGAGGATCCAAGATACACCTTATAAATAAACAGCAAGTGAAAGTCTTTAAAACTATTTTTGTAACTTATCATTTCCTTACAAGGGTTATTTTAAATCGAGCTATACATGCATACAAATGTATTTAGAAACGGTGAATATAATTAAATTAAATCTTGGGTAAATCTCCCGAACTCATTAGTAACTTCTTTTAAGCATCTAAACAACTTAACATTAATTTAACTTTACCTTAATTTATATATGGGATGACCATTACTCCTCTAAGGGTAATATACATATTTTTCTAATGCTGGTTCGCACTATATGTTTATTAGGCATCATTACATCGAAAGCCCTTACTTTGTCATCCTTTCCAGGGAAAAGTTTTACAATTCTACCCATCGGCCAGTTAAATGGAGTAACATTTTGATCCCGCATGATCACTAACATTCCCTCCTTGACATTTTGAGTACTATTTTTCCATTTCGGTCTATTTTGTAACATATTCAAATAAGATTTATGCCATTGTTTGAAAAACTGCTGTTGGTACTGAGTACATTGTCTCCAAAAACTAAGTCTGTTGGTGGGAATGTTGGTGAGATCTGACTCTGGATAACTGGTCAGGGGAGCTCCAGTCAGGAAGTGACCTGGAGTTAAATATGACATATCCGTGGGGTCCGAAGACATAGTTGTCAATGGCCTGGCATTTAAAATGCCTTCTATTTGTATTATTACAGTATTAAATTCTTCATATGTAAGTACATTCTTACCCACTACTCTTTTTAGGTGATATTTAAAACTGGCAACCCCAGCTTCCCATAATCCAGCCATCTCTGGACTGTAACTTGGTACATGGTGGAAGGCAATGCCTTGCTCACTGGTGAATCTCGACACCGCATTTTGGTGAGCTGGGGTGGCCTGTAGTTTATACAGTTCCTGCAACTGACTACTGGCACATTTAAATGTTGCAGCATTATCACAATATATATGAGACGGTTTATTTCTTCGCGCTATAAATCTTTTTAGGCAATTCAGAAATGTGGCAGTTGTTAGATCTCCGGCTTGTTCAAAGTGAAGAGCCTTCGAAAAGAAACATACTAAGACCAGGACATAAGTCTTCAATATCATTGGTTTCCTTACACGAGCCATTTTAATATAAAAAGGCCCACAAAAATCTATCCCAGTTTTTTCGAAGATTCTGGCCGGTGTGACTCTAGGTGCAGGTAGCGAACCCATAAGTTGCGATGCAGCCTTTGCCTTAAGCTTGAAACATACCAAACATTTATGAATTACCTTTTTTAGTTGACTTATTCCATTGATAAGCCAAAATTTCTGATTTATTGCGGATAACAACAGTTTTGGTCCAGCATGTAACAATTTTTCATGTTCTTTTCGAATGATAAGCATCGTTATATGAGAGGACCTTACCAAAATAATGGGGTGCTTTTGAGAAAATGTAAGTCTTGAATTTTGTAGTCTACCACCAACTCTCAGTAAATTCTCACCATCTAGGAAAGGGTTGAGTGAAGCAAGCGGCCCTTTTATGAGCTTATTTGATTTTATGCAGGCAATTTCAGTGGCATACTGCCTGTGCTGATCACACTTAATTATTTTTAGCAGAGCATTTTCTAGTTCATCAGGCTGTAGCTCTCCGAAACGCTTGTCATTCTTGTGTTTTAACTGAGAATTGGTAGCAAACCGCAATACATAGGCAATAATCCTTTTTAGCTTACTTAGATCAGAATACTTATCAAAAATATCATGAGAGTCATTTTGAAGTGATACATTATTGCAAACTTCATCAAAGTTTGTATCATTCTGTCCTCGTTTTTTCAATTCTGGTAACTGTTGTAGGCTTAGAGGCTCATTCTTTGCAGTTTCATGTTTAAAACCGGTTTCTTTTAAAAATTGTGGTCCATACCACCATAGGTCATTACCCTGCAAAGATTGAGGTTCCACTCCCTTAGATAGACAGTCTGCAGGGTTGAATTGGCTGCGAACATAGAACCATGGCCAACTTTCCGTTAGCTTTTTTATCTTTATAACTCTGTTTGCAACATATGGCATTAGCCTCACTGGTTCCATGTTCAGCCACGCCAACACAATCTGTGAATCGAGGTACAAGTACACTTTTACATTTTCATGATATATTTTTAAGGTATTATAAACTCTTCTTGTTAACATTGCCAAGAGAAGCGAACCATTAAGCTCTTTACGCGGTATGGAGAGTTCGTTATTGATTGAATTTGCTCTTGATTTTGAACATAATAAATTAGTATGGGCTATTCCATCATTTTTGACAGTTCTAAGGTACAAACAGCAGCCATACGCAGCCTTCGAAGCATCGGCAAACCCAACCAATTCGACAACCACAGCGTCTTTTAAATTTATATGCCTTGCTACTTCAATAGAGGACATTTTACCTAAACCTTTCGCAAGACTACACCATTTTTCGTTGAGGTGCATCGGGAGGCGCTCATCCCATGATAGCTTTTCCTGATAAATGCGTTGCATAAAAAGTTTAAGTGACATAACTAAAGGTCCGGTTAATCCGGCTGGATCATAAATCCTACTAATAAATGACAGTACCTGTCTTTTAGTGTTAAACTCATTTACCTCAGTTTCCGGACAAGAGATATATAAGTTATCTGACTTAACGTTATAGCGTAAGCCTAATGTTTTAATAAAATCCGTATCTTTGCTCATATCAACATCCTTCGGAGATTTTTCATTCGGGGGAATGTTTTCTAATAAACGGCTATCATTGGAGCCCCATTTATGTAGTTGGAAACCGCCCAGGCTCAGTAACTCAATCAGCTGTCGCTTTATTTCTATTAAGGTATTAATGTCATCATGTCCGGTTATCACATCATCGACATAGCTCTGCGTTTTGATTACTGAAGATGCTAGTGTATATTTTTCTTTGAAACGTTCAGCTAATTCAATAAGACATCTTGCAGCAAGGTATGACGATGACTTGAGACCGTATGTGACTGTTTTTAATTGTAAACATGTTATAGAGTCATTTATGCTTTCTCTCCAAAGAATGTTTTGAAACACCCTGTATGGAGGGTGCAGTATGATTTGTCGAAACATCTGTTTGATATCACATAACAATATGTATTTAGGCAACCGAAACAATATCAGTATGTCAAAAAGCTCATTTTGAACTAGTGGCCCATTCTGCAAAACATCATTTAAACTTACTTTATTCTTTGTTTTGAAACTACCATCGAAGACAGTTCTCATTTTTGTTGTGGGACTCTTTTCATTGAATACAGGGTGATGTGGCAAAAAATGTAACCCATCCTTTTCAAGATCATGTTTTAAAATATCTAGTGGTTCAGCGTGCCCTAGAGTGATGTACTCATTTATGAAGTCTCTATACATTTGATACAGTTTACTATCTTTTGACAATCTATGCTCAAGGTTGTTAAATCGCTGTAAGGCAGCTGAGAATGAATCTCCCAGTTCTATTTCGCCTATCGGTTGCTTTAATGGTAAGGCAACAGAGAATCTGTTATTCTCCAAAGTTGTAGACGTCTGAAAGGTGATTTCTGCACTTTCTTCCTCTGAGCAGCTCTCTGCATAGATTTCTGGCACCTTTTCAGCCGTCCAAAACTTGGACATATTTTTATTTAATTCATTGAGTGAATAATCTTGAGCATTTTGACTTACATGAGAGCACACTGAGTTACTGAATCTGGGGGTTGTTACCAAATGTGCAGGGATGGCTCCAGCTATTATGTCTCCGAAGTGTGTCTTGAGCAAATATGGCTGCCCACCTTCCTTAAGCGGGAGGGGCGGGCTCCTGAGAACCTGGAAAAATTCATTACAGCCTAGTAAGAGATCGATCGGTGCAGACTTGTCAAATGTTTGGTCTGCTAGTTTTAGAGTATTGCTCAAATTTAACTTTTCCCGGTCGATTTGAAACTGAGGTAGGTTCACAGTGATTTTATCTACTATGCAACAGTCTACATCTATTGTGAAATTATGTAGACGTGAAGAGACAGTTAACAGAGCCCTTTCATTGGTCCCTTTAACGCCATCACATATCCCTATAATGGTTTTGTTATCCTTATACTTTCTCGGATTAACCTTTTTTATAAGTTCTTCTCGAGCCAAGCTAACTTGGCTCCCGGAATCGAGCATTGCACGAGCCGTTACAGTGCTACCATCGCTGCACTGAATCGCCACCATTGCGGTGGGGAGAAGGACTTCATTGTCATTGTTATTACAATGTAGCGCAACCTGCATAGGAGGTGCGCCTATTAAGCTCTGTTCGTCATTGGTGTTCATGCATATCAGTGTGTTATGAGATGAACCCTTACATTGTTTGCATCTAAAATTGAATTTACACTTGCCAACGTGTTCCGTTAAACAAATCTTGCACAATTTGTGCTTCAATACAAAACTGTTTCTATCAGCCACAGATGCTAATTTAAATTGTTTGCATGTGTATAATCGGTGTTGAGTGTTGGTACAGTACTTACATTTTGGTTTAGCAGACTTGTCAGCAACAGCAGCTGCGTTACACATATACTTGCGTTCTCTGTCCGGTGCTGCTTCTTTCGGCGATGCAGTCTCCAGAGCATCTGCCCTGTTGTCTAAAAATGAGAGCAAATCCTCTAATGAAGGCATAGCCTTAGTGTCGTTTCTCTCTGAGTAGAAACTCCTGATAGTGAAAAAGTCTAACTTTCTTTGCAAAATGCAAACCAACAACGTGTCCCACTTTTGTGTGTCTTGCTTTAAATTACTTAGTGCACCTAAATGTTGTTTAATCTGGGCAACCAGAGATCTGAAACTAGCTGCGTTGGCCCTCTTAATACTAGGTATGTCCAATATTGAGTTGACATGATGTGAGATTATTTTAACATTGTTGTGGTACCGCTGCTTTAACAAGTTTAATGCAATAGTGTAGTTATCTGACGTCAACGGCAAGTGCCTTATAACATTCAATGCCTCACCGGCCAACAATGACGTCAGGTAATACAACTTTTCACAAGAGCTCAATGTTTGGTTCTCGTGTACAACAGAGGTATACATATTTATGAACGGTATGTACTCACAAGTTTCTCCGGTGAAGACCTTTATGTTTATTCGGGGAAGTCTTTGAAACCCCTCTTTACGCTCGTGCCCATCGTGAAGCAATGAAATGTTGGCTGCGGCGTGGCCTGGTGGTTGCAATGCATTTATTAATGTATTTAGTTTGGCAAGAACTACACAATATTTGTCATCTACTTCGTCAAAGTTTTCATCAAAATCTTCTGCGTCGGGAGGATCGAAAACACGCACTTCTATGTTGTAAGATTCGTAATCACTGAACGCCTTTTTTAGTCGCTCCCTCTTCACAAGAAGAGATTCCAAATCGGCATTATCAATCTCCGACCCACTGACATAATTGTGAAGCTTTGTAATGGCAGACTTACACAAACCACGGGCCGCAGTCAACCTCTTCAATGATTCTTTCGATGCCATTTTATCTTTCACCGGATAGTACACTATAAAAATACACTTGTATTAATTACGATATTTTACATTTGAACACCATGAAACTTGATAAATTTTCAAGATGCAATCTTATTATATCGTTACTTTACGCCTTTACACAATGAAACTTGTTTAATTTTTTAAGATACACTTTCCTAATAGCGATTAGCGTTACTTTACGCTCAAACACAGCGAAATATGTTTTATTTCTAAGATACTTAATAATAGCGCTATTTTACGCTATTGCACAACAAAACTTGTTTTATGTTTTAAGATACTTACTGATAACGCTATTTTACGCTGAAATACTATGAAAATTGTTGTATTTTCAATATATATTTTTTTGAGGAATGGCGTCTTATGCCTTTGAATTACAATTGTAAGAGAATTCAAGATGGCTAAATTCTAAGCTAAATTTCTTAATTAACACTTCTTAACACTTTAGTTCATTCAAATCCAAAGGTGAGACGAAAATTCTAAGGTCCGCGTCGATCTGAAATGAGCTGCGATCGGGATTGAAGCATTAGACGTCAATTTCCATTCATCGTTCTGCAAAATTCCTTTACGTGTGGCGCCACGACAGCGGCGTTTTAGAAAAGCAGTCACTTTTAAATGTTGCCGCGCTGTTCTTCGTTTAGCGTGAAGTGTGCATCTTCGTTCAAGTTCCGAATTGTTCCGACGTCGAGCTGAGATAGCGAATGGTTTAAGGTTTTCCTTGGGTAAATCTACCGACCTCATTGACCTTGACTTCAATAATGCGTGTACGCTTTTGAAGTTATATTATTCTTGGTATCTTTCTACCTTGTATTTTTATAGAAAATACTTTTATTTTGTAATAATCTTCTTTATTTTGCTCAGATTAGGCAAGATTTGACTCGCCACTGCGATGTTTTTATTGTCTTACTTATAATCTTGTAAGATTTTCACCGTAGGTATCTGCGGCGCGGCTATAGGCACGCCACGTTGGAGCACTCGGAGTTTCACAATAATAATAAAAGCTTATTTTTCACCGTAGGTATCTGCGGCGCGTCTATAGGCACGCCACGTTGAAGCACTCGGAATAAAAAAAAAACTTATGTAGCAGTGTGACCGAGTAAAACTACTGCTTACATAGAAATATTGGCTTTATTGTAGCTTTAGGTTTATAATGAAATGAACACTATTTTATGGTAATAGCGATATCTGAATCCTAGACCCCGCCGTATGGTGACGTATAGAGCTTGAGAGCTAGGCTAGAACTAATAGACTCCGAACGAACTGTGAGGTAATTGACAGACCATATATGACAGTCTGATCCACAGATAAACTAATATCTTATGTGAGATTCTCACAGGCATGGCTTAGGCTACCATGACTTAGGCTACTGCGTCTTTGGCTACTACTGCGTGGGCTACCACGGCTTAAGCTGCCACCGTGTAGGCTATCACGGCTTGCCTTTGCCATGGATATATACAATGTGTAACAAAAAGTTGCAAAAATACCGAAGGGTTTGTATGTACACATCATTAAAAAAACTTTTACTATGGGGCCAACCCCGAAGTCGCGAAAATAATATCAGCTGTTCCATACATTTTGTCAAATACAAATACTTTATTGATAACACCAAAGTTACACGTCCAAGGTTAATTAACTTTTTGAACAGCTGTTTTTTTTACGCGATTTCAATGTTGGCCCCATAGTAAAAGTTATTCTTAATGATGAGTACATACATACCCTTCAGTATTGTTGAACTTTTTTGTTCATCATCATCAGCCCGGAGACGTCAACTGCTGAACGAAGGCCTCCCCCTTAGACCGCCACACTGTACGAGAACCTGCCATTTGCATCCACCGGTTGCCCGCGACTGTTACAATGTCGTCGGTCCACCTATATATATACAATGTGTAACAAAAAGGTTCAACAATACGAAAGGACATGTATGTACTTATCATTATAAACAACTTTTACTATGGGGACAACCCTGAACTCACAAAAATAAAATCAGCTGTTCCATACAAAACGTTCATTGACCTTGGACAAGATGTATGGAACAGCTGATTTTTTTTACGCGATTTCCGGGTTGGATCTATAGTAAAAGTTGTTCATAACGATGAGTACATGCATGCCATTCCGTATTGTTGAACCTTTTTGTTACACATTGTATATCCGATTGTAACTTGGCAGGCACAAAGTTACGGGCCGCGCGCGTGCATATTGATGCGCGTGGTGGAGACGGTGAGCGGCCCGGCCGCGCTCGCCGCCGTCGCCGAGCAACAGCCGCAGCAGCAGCCGCAACCGCACCCGCAACCGCAGGTATGTGCACTAACACTTTTTTTTTTGACACGCTTATTTTCGCGTTTGACCTCCAACTCGCTAGTTGGCGACGACGGTACATATGTTTCTCTCCGCTTTTTCGGAGTTCTTGAAAAAGGTCACCGCTTTCTAACATGCTTCACGGTCACATTACTACGATTATTTACGGGGTATTTACAGTGATTATGTTCGAAACGAGCTCCCGATATTTCGGCTCAGTTGCATGCACCAAGTTCATGGGCAGACTGGAATTTTGGCGGGAACACGGAAAAAACATGTCGTTGCATTCTATTATTTTCTTAAACTTGTGTTTCTTCGCGAAATAATGATTAAAAATGGTGGTGTTGTATTCATTGAGTGTTGAATTACATGCACGAGTGTGGGCGAGTGATATAATGTGGTGAAACATTTCTTTTCGTGTTGTTTTTAAAACTCCGTAGAAGCTCATAGTACAGTCGCCACAACTTTACTAGGCCATGACTTGGACTCGACTATGACGGGTTTCATATGACTGACTGTGATTTCATGACATATTTGACTTGATTTTAATAAAATAAACTTGAATATTCATGAACTTGACACTGGCAGAAAGCACAATGTGCAATGCCAATAACGAAAAAATAGGGCACACTGAAGAATGCGATTAGTTGTCAAAACATTATAAAAACAACAGATTTCTAACGAACTACCCTTTTTCTTAATCTTTTACTACGATTATTAGCGCAGATGGGTTGTCGAAAAAAGGACCTAACCCAAAACAAAAAATAGGCCAAAATGTTATTACACCAGCCTTTAGGTCACTGACAGTATTAATTGAAAATTGCGACTAAATTCGAGTCCTGCGTTAGCCACCATCTTGATTTTAAAAGGGAACTGCAATATCTCTACCATTTTCAACCTTTCGTGAAAAATCATAAGGCCTAAAGTTGTTCATTACTCAATTTTCAACATTTCATTTCCTGCAAATTTGCGTTAATGGGGGAAAGCGGGGCTAATGCAGTTATCGAATTAAAACTCCGAAGAAGCTTGTACTAAAGTTGCCACGATTTTAAAGCAAATTCCCTTTTCCTTTTTAATTTCTTCATCATTTGAGATTTTGTTTTGGCTTCAGTGTAATTTAATTAACAGATTCAAGTGCAAGTGAAGCCGATGGCGGAGCCAGTGCTGCCGGCGGCGCCCTCCCCCGCGCCCCCCGCACCCCCCGCGCCCGTCAACTCGCTCCAACAGTCGCACATGCATCAGAAAACTGTGCAGGTGAGGATATTAAACTTTTACAGCCATCACCCACTGACAAATACTATAAACCCTGTTGACTGATCGTCCGACTTCCCCTCATACGAAAATTAGTAGTTTAAAAACCACTGCTAGCCACTGCGAGTACGTCAGAATCTCATTGTATTTCATAACTCAGATTGCGTCATCCCAGTGATTGGCCAATCGCAAGCATAGGCCATTACCTCGCCCCCTGCCTACAACGGTGAGTAGTGTTTAGTCCACGAGCCATCAACTGGCTATATAATCTGTGGTAGGACTCTATTGCTGAGTCTGCCTAGGGAAGTACTACACCTATGTCAGTTATTCAACCGCCAAGCAGTAGCGCTCAGATTAGAAACTGACTAATATCGCCGTGAAAACCAATATATTCAATGTATCAGGTAAACACTCCCGGACAATATTGTATTGTCCGAAATGACAGCTCTCTAACCGCAGTCGCAGTTCTTCGTCTGCACTTCACTAGCTAGTACATTACAAATTGCACATTGCACAATATTATTACTTAGGGTCAACCCACGCGTACCACAACCACACCACAACCACACGACAACCACAACACGTGGTCGGGCGCATATTTTGTATTGAAAATGAATAGTAGAATTTGCATGTACTACATTTTGCCGTCGTTATCGACCGCGTGGTTGATACCGACCACATCGCAACCACCAGCTACACAGTGAAATATCCGCCGGCCACATCGCAGATACAACGTTGCGTCGACGCAACGACAGTGCCGCTCTATGTAAGCCGGAGTCGAACTGTGTCTGCACACGATGCAACCACATCGACATTTTGTCGGTACCACAACGCAACTGCAAATAGCTGCAGCGACACTATTCACACGTAGCCACAGCGTCACCACATTTTGGCGCTGCGATGTGGTGTGGTTGTGGTACGTGTGGGTTGACCCTTAGACTCGCTCGACTTCGCTTCGCTTCGGTCAATTATTGTTATTGATCTCATTTACGCAGGAAAACGAGAACTTCGCCCTGGCATGGCTGCGATCGTCGTTCGAGCCGCTGCCGCCGCAGGACAACAGCGCCTACGACGCGGCCGAGCTGTACCGCCAGTACCTGTCGTGCTGCGCGAAACTCGCCCGTAAGGGAGTCATAGCGCCGCAACACTTCCCAAGGCTCGTCAGGTGAGAGCTACCAGCTTGCGCAGAACGGTAAACCAAGTTGAAAGGAGCTCTTCACTACGAATAACTCTTGCCAGAGAAATTACTGACATGGCTGACAACAACAAAGGGTTTAGTAGTGGTAGGACTCTATTGCAGAGTCCAGGGCCGTAGCTAGATTTGAAGGTAGGGCAGCTGCTGTTACAGGTGGGGCGTTCCACAGTACTTTGCTCATTTTAAGGTAGGGCATTGCCCCTCAATGCCCCCCTGGCTACGGCCCTGGCAGAGTCTGCATGGGACAGTACAACATCTGCCAGTTATTTGACCGCCAAGCAGTAGTGTGCAAGCATTTATGTGTTTCGGTTCGAAGGGCAATGTTAGCAGAGAAATTACTGGGTATGAAGAGATTTGACATCTGATAAATCAGGGTAACGAGCGCAGTGCAGTGCGGCAAAGGATTTTGATCACAAGTTCACAATAGGGTAGATGACTGATGTTTATATCGTTGAAACCAATAGCTTTGATGAAGAATTTAAGTAACTATAGTATGTTTATTGAAAAAATAATTTAAATCGGTTAATAATGTTCTGATATATGAGCGTTTAAAGTTTTTGTTAGAGCCAACTCTGTCCCTTTCCCACAAAACAAAAAATGACGTCACGCCTTACTTGTCAGAATAGAATTTATATGGCGTACAGAGAAGTGACGTCACGATTTGCTGTTTCGCCTCTCTGTCTAGCATGATATTAAAATGCTTATAAGTTGATTATTTTTGATCAGATTTATGTTTTCTTTTCACTAATCAGCTATATTTATGGGCCACATTTTAATAGGACAATAAAAAACAACCAGTCATCTTGCCTATTCTGGCACTGCTACTGTTATGGGCAGGCGTGATGCTTACCACCAGGCGAACATTTCGTTCTTCTCGATCACAGAGTAATAGAAGCAGAGACGCGATCAAAGGATTTTTCTATAGAAGGACGCGTGATCGTGCGGAGAGGTGTAGGGCTCGCGGGAGGGGCGCTAGAGTCCGCACATGGAGCTACCATCTAGCGGAATTCAGAATAAGTTTTTGAGAAGTGCTTTATCGAAAAAAGTGGAGAACTCTTATAAACACCAGGTTTCTTACTCTCTCGTCAGATGTCGCTTTCGTAAATTCTAAAGACAAAGGTTTTAACTAGAACCACTAGTTTAAAAGCCGGAATAAACCAAAAACACATTATATAAAAATAATAAATTTAAGCAAGAATAGTTCATGTAATTTAAAAAGTGCTCTGAAACGTATTTTATTATGGTTAACGTTAAATAAAGTGGCGCCATCTCTAGAACTAGTTAAAAACACCAAGAAACATTACATATTTTCTAAAACGAACCTTAGAAAATACAAATATTTATAAAAATATAAATAAATTACTTACGAATGAAATGAGACGCCATTCATGTCATCAGAATGTTTGCCGCGATAGTTTTTACATGAAGAAACACAGCAACTCATTTTATATTCACTTTACTAAGTAAAAACACTAAAAGTCCTACGTGTGTTTTGTAAGCCCGAATGACTGTTACGCGAGGCGAACGCTAGCAGACTGACCAAATAAGTGTGACGTCACACAATCCGTCTACAAAATCCACAGGTACGGCCGCAAGTTCCTCATCACAACTCCCTTTCCTCCATGTTCTCGATACTCCATTGCATGAAAAAAAAATGTTTACTATAACCATACTCAGTCTGTTACGGATTTCAACAGCACTTGGATTTTCGGTTAAGGAAAACCTGCATACGTCCAGAGAAGAAATTCAATGGTGTAGCCACCAACCCGCAACGCTGACCCAGCGTCGTGGATAGGCCTAAGTCCAGACTGTTAAAAAGTTGATTATGCTACTAGCTAACACCATTTGACCTGGTGGACCTGGGTATGTCCTTAAACTGCAACCAGACCCACCGGAGGTCGGGCAGCAGCGTCCTCTTGGTTAACGGTGGTGAGCATTCTGCGATCCCCAAGCCGCCTGCCAAGCGTGGGGATTATGGCAACACCCCTCTATAAAGGGGGAGGCCTTCGTCCAGCAGTGGACGTTATATGGCTGACGACGTAACACCATTTGTAACACTTTTTTTTAAATAATTTGTAGGACTGTATTCGGAGGCACAGTGGGGCCTAACACCGCGAGCACATCCTCTGGAGAAACTCAGCAAGTGTACGTCGGGATCCGGTCCCGGAATCCACAGAACAGAGCGAACGTCGTCCCTGGTAAGCGAAGGTTTTCTGCTATACTAAGTACAGGGTTTCGCAGAACGGTAGTATTAAGCCGAGAGGAGATCATAAGTGTTTAGGCTTGCGCTGCTTCTACTAGCAAATACGCGCTCTCGCGTTGTCAAGATTTACTAGTGATATTTTTCATAAGGCATCCTCGTCGTCGTCAGCCATAAGACGTCCACTGCTGGACGAAGGCCTCCTAATAGAGGGGTGTTGCCATAATCCCCACGCTCGGCAGGCGGCTTGGGGATCGCAGAATGCTCACCACCGTTAACCGAGAGGACGCTGCTGCTCGTCCTCCGGTGGGTCTGGTTGTAGTTTAAGGACATACCCAGGTCCAGCATAGCGCAGCACTTTTTTTTTGTAGTGGTAGGACTCTACTGCAGAGCCCGCCTGGGGAAGTACCACACCTTTGCTAGTTATTCAACCGCCAAACAGTAGTGTGCAAGTATTACTGTGTTCCCTCTATTATGGGGGAGGCCTTCATCCAGTCGTGGGCGTTTTATGGCCGATGACGAATCTGCTGCACCATGGAAAATTGTCATTCATCCTTGACAAATACAGTTTGAAAGCGAAAGAAACAGCAGATTTCTAAAGTTCTATTATTATTAACGGGATATTTACCGTGATTATGTTGTGAAATGAGCTCCCGATATTTCGGCGCAGTTGCATGCACCATGTTCACGAGCAGACTGAAGAATGCGGGTGGTTGTCAAAAGAGTTCGAAAAAACATTAAGGGCATTCATAACGAACTACCCTCTTTCTAAGTCTTTTACTACGATTACTGGAACTCGAACTCGAACCCAAGTCTCGACAAAACACACTCACAATATCACTGCATATGTTGTTTTGAACACATTTAGGACGTGACTTAGTATTTTTAAGGCAACCTAACACTGGATTCCACGAACTGGAGAGTTGAAAGCCATCACCTCGATTAAAATTCCGACATTTCGAGATCTCAATGGCTTCCTTCACTAGCCTAGGTATGTGCTCGCTCGGTGGACAGGATATCATCAGGATGTCATGTCATAACATAATCACGGTAAATATCGCGTTAATAATAATAGAACTTTAGTAAACGACCGTGATAGTTTAAAACAGCAGATTTCTATTATAGAAAAAAACCTATTTGAGAATTAATGCATTTTGTCCGTTTTGTAGCGAGTCCTGCGTCGCCGATCTTGAAAGCGCAGCTGACCATCAAAGGTGCACAGGAAGTCAAAGCTGCTGCATCACAACCACAGGTAAACAAAGTAGTCATTTATTGTCATCATTACTAATAATCCCACTAATATTATAAACTAGATGCGCCTCGCTGCATTTTTTTTTCTTAGTTATTGCACGTTGTGCATTCTGCCAGTGTCAAGTTTATGAGTTTTCAAGTTTTTATAGTATAATCAAGTCAAATATATCATGTAATCACAGGTAGTCAACCGAAATTAGTCATAGTCGAGTCCAAGTCATGCCCTAGCGAAGTTGTGGCGACTTTACTATGAGCTTCTACGGAGTTTTGAAAACAACACGAAAAGACATGTTTCGCCACATTATATCACTTGCCCACACTCGTGCATGTAATTAAACACTCAATGAATATAACACCACCATTTTTAATCATTAATGCGCGAAAAAACACAAGTTTAAGAAAATAATAGAAAGCAACGACATGATTTTCCCGTGTTCCCGCCAAAACTCCCGCTGCTTTACCAGCGAGTGTTGTGTTAAAAAGCCTATGTTTTATTCCAAGGTATAAGTTATCTCTATACCAAATTTCATCCCAATCCGTTCAGCCGTTTCAGTGTGAATGAGTAATAAACACACACACCGACAAACTTTCGCTGTAATAATATTATTGTGATTTGTGTGTCGGTTACACGTTAGTTCAGCCCGTGATTGATAACAGATTGACGCCAGATTGATCGTGTAATATGTGCTTAATCACTCTATCAATCTGAACTGATGCCAGACTTTACGTGTAATTGCTGCCTGTGATTTCAAAGTTTGTACGTTTGGAGATGTTTGAATGTCAGCAGAACGACTATTTTTTATTTACAACCGACTACAATAAAAGTGGTTTTCAATTCAACTGTATATTTTATTGTTGTTGTATGTATGCTACGCGATTACTCCGCCAATTATGAACTGATTTTGATGATTCTTTCTTTGTTTGATAGGTGAAACTTCAGAGGCGGTCCCATATATTTTTTATCGAAATCGGTTCAGTAGTTTGGTTTTTAAATCAAAATAACTGGAAATATGAAGATGTCATTCAGGTAGTCGAAATTGAAGTCGGTTGTTTTTTTTATTATGGAATGTTTGTACTAGACAAACGAGACGTTCGTTTGGATGAAACTAATGAATGGAGGCAGCTTATTTCACTAAATGGCACCGTTTTTCAACATCACGCGGGTGAAACCGCAAGGCGCAGTAGTATGTGAAAACGTCACAGCAAATCAGACTTATTTCAACTTCGTCCTGATCCTGAACAAAACTTTTTTTCTTGATAAATACGTAATATTTTAACATTGTTTAAAAAGTAGGCGTTTTTTAACCTACAGGGTGATGGGGTTATATCTCGATAATATCAGGCATAATTTTCTCTTATGCACTCGTAAAGTGTTTCACTGTCCAGCCGCAACAAACAGCTGCGCACCCGCACCTCTCCCAGGCCCTGGAGTCGAACCAGACCAACACTTCGTTGATAAAACACCTGCTCGCGCACAAAGTAAGCCCTGCGCCTGCGCAGCCGCAAGTAAGTTCACTAACAATACTAACTGTAGTTTGGTGTGGTTTTTGTCTCTACAAATAGCAATGAAGTTCGGAGATATATATTATGCCGTCTCGGCGGTGCCTAGCTGCAAGCTTATTGCTTTGCGGGTGAGCACTCTCATGGCGTACGTCTCGTTATTATATTTTTCTGTATACATAATACATATACTTTGGGTTACAATACAATCCAGTTCTGATTTTTGTTTCCATTTATACGGGTTAGTTCTAATCAGTTAGCATCCTTTTAAGAGCATATTCTGTATATCAAAACAAACAACTTTTACTATAGGGCCAACATTGAAATCGCGAAAAAAATATCAGCTGTTCCATACAAAAAGTTCATCGACCTTGAGCAAAATGTATGGAGCAGTGGTTTTTTTTTGCGGTTTCGTTTTTGGCCCGATAGTAAAAGTTGTTTGTTTTGCAAAATATGTCCTCAAAAGGATGTTAACCGATTAGAACTAACCCTATTTAATAAGAAATCGATTGTTATCTGTTTTGCGAATCATAAAAAATAAATTGGAAGGCGATTGACCTAAACAAGCTGTTATTTTGCAACCCCACCAAATTAACAGATGTAGATCGTAGAATTGTTATGGACAACTTTTACTATTGGGCCAACCCTGAAAACGAGCATAAATTAAATTAGAAGTTATGTAAACACTACATATTACTTCTATATAAAAAAAAAGTATTTCAGGATATTTTTCAGTGTCATTAGTCGAATTATCCCGATCACTGTTACCAGAAAATAAGGTATAGACAAACAAACCTTTTGATCTAACAACAGCATGCTGATTGGAATTCAAAACTAAAACTGTGGATGATTACGTAAGCTGTCAAGTTCAATCGCAATGGCGTTGACGACGAACGACTTCAGTCTTGTATACTCATTATTCAACTGATTGCTGATAATAAAAATACTCATACCGAACGTGGCTATGACGCGAGCGGTAATACTAAGCAGCCTTATAATAGGCTAGATGACTGGTTTTTTTAAAAGTAAAGTAAAGTAAAAGCAGGCCTGTGTCACTCCGCGTGTAGGTATTAAAACATACCTATGGGCGGCGGCCATTGCGCAAGGGCCAATCTAGTAGGCTCGGCTCGGCGGCTCTTTCAATACGTATAACCATGTATAACTTATTATGAACCGTAGTATAGTGAATTAAGGCCCATATTCCTTCAAAAAGAAATTGGTAGGTATGTAAATGAACACGTGCTCGACTGGACCGCGAGCTAAATTAAATCATATTGTTTATCAGATTGAGTCATATTTCTTTGAAAACCATTGCGAAGTAAAGCTTCTGTTACTAGTTATTATTCTGTGGTAAAAGTAAAGTTTAACTAGTTTAAATGAAACATCTTTCAAAGCAACGATTAAAATAATTTTACTTAAAAAGGCATATTATACAGTTGACGACTTTGTAAAGGACAAGCGTGCCTGGAAATCTATACCGTTAGATGATTGATAATATTATAAAGAACATGACATTTTATTTAATACAATTATTATTGTGTAAATTATTATTATTATGTTAAATCTGACGTTCAAAAGTGTACCTAACTGTACCAAATTGAAATAAATAAATGAAATGAAATGAAATTGCCCTATTAAAATTTGGCCCATAAATATAGCTGATTAATGAAAACAAAATGAAAATCTGATCAAAAATAAGCAACTTATAAGCATTTTAATATCATGCTAGACAGAGACGAGATTAAGAATAAATTATATTCTGACAAGACTTTTGTTTTTTGGGAAAGACCCAGAGTTTTCTCTATCAAAAACTTTAAACGTTTATATATTCAAATATTTTTTTCATTAAATATATTATATTTACTTAAATTCTTCATCAAAGCTATTGGTTTCAACGCTATGAACATCAGTCATTTACCTTTTTGTCCACTGTTGGATATCCTCCTCTGGATATGCGCCTAGACGAGCGATGGGGCCATATCCATCCTATTAGCCTAGTTGCGGGTTGGTGAATTCATATACGCCATTGATACGCTTATGCAGGTTTCCCTACGATGTTTTCTTTTACCGAAAGTCAAGTTGCATTTCATTGACAGCCATAAGACGTCCACTACTGGACGAAGGCCGCCCCCTTAGTAGAGCGGGGTTGCCATAATCCTCACGCTTGGCAGGCGGCTTGGGATTTTTTTGTTGTTTTTAATCGTTCCTGGCCATGGATGCTAGTCCTTCAGCCGAAAACATTTTTCGTCATCGATCCGTCTTTCTCCAGTTAAATGAGTCGTAGTCACAGTCCAAGTCACACACAGTAAGTCACAGTCAAGTCCAATCATGCCCTAGTAAAGTCGTGGCAACTTTACTACAAGCTTCTTCGGAGTTTTGGAAACAACACGAAAAGACACGTTTCACTACATTATATCACTTGCCCACACTCTTGCTCGTAAATCAGCACTTAATGCGCCACCATTTTTATACATTAACACTCGAAACAACATCTCGCAACTCGCGTTCCCGCCAAAAACTCCAGGCGGCTTGGGGATCGCAGAGTGTTACCACCATTAACCAAGAGGACGCTACTGCCAGTCCTCCGGTGGTTCTGGATGCAGTTTTAGGACATACCCAGGTCCAATGTCCAGTGGCATTTACTACATTTGAAATCCACCTTCTAAAGTGAATAAGGTGGATAACAGAGTGAGCAGGTTTTTATTACTTGCGATTGAACTTCGACGTAAAACAAAATCAATCTGCTGATCGAAACTTTAAAACGAATTTTGATCTCAAAATTGTTTTCTGTATTGGTAGAAGCTGTAGAAAAGCATGCTAAAATAAACTTAGAAAACTAACAATAGTTCGAAATAACATGTTGAAATTTATTAAAATTGGCATGACTTGTGAGCTTATTTGACAAGCATGGTAACGTTAAAAACCTATTTGACAATGTTTTAAAATGTACAAACGAAAATTAGCCTTAAGTTGAACATACCAAAGGTGTTTTTTTGTTCCCATAGGCGGCCAAACGATCGTAATTTTGTGAGTTATGAGTCGCGTTTTTGCGCCGCGTAACTTACGCTGCATTCGGTTTCATACAAAAGTCCTGTTTGTGCACACGACGACGCAATTAGAGTTAGAGTTAGAGTCTAATCTGCGTCTCTAATATTACGCGACGCAAGGACGTGACTAACAATTCACATAATTACGTTCTTCTGACCCCAGTTATAAACAGAAACTATCGAATAGCTTAATAAAGTGTTCCATCAACTTTTAGCGTTCGACAAATGTTTCGCTCGAAAACGAGACGCTATTTATTTGTGGCTTAATAGACGTGTCTGAAAATGCCTTTGGTCTGTCTTAAAGTTTTTCTACAGTTTTTAATTACGCTTAGGTGGCGCAGAGGCAGCAAAATCAACAAAGAGGACCTTCTACGCCTAATACTGTCGTTGTGCAGCCAGCTTCACAGGTAATTTTTTTTGGCTAGGGGTTTGACTATAACTCTGTAGTGTAGTAGGACTCTATTGAACAGTCCGCCTGGGGAAGTACTACACATTTGTCAGTTATACAACTGCCAAGCAGCAGTGTGTAAGCATTACTGTGTTTCGGTATGAAGGGAAATGTTACCAGAGAAATTACTGGGCATAAAGAGATTTCACATCTAATATCTATGGGTGACGATCGCAGTGCTGTGCGGCGCAGGATTGTATTCGCAAGTTCACAATTGTAGACAATAGACAATAGACAATATTTTATTTGTAGAAAAAAACACATTTTGTACACAAGACAAGACAGTAGAAACTCATAACAAATTTAAACAGTACAAAATAGTTTTTCGCCACAAACCGGCTCCAACTCAGCATAATGCTGAAATAAATACAAAAGAAATAAAAACTAAAAATTAAAAAATAAATTGTAGCACTGCTACTGTTACGGGCAGGCGTGGCGCTTACCACCGCAGGCGACCATCTCGTCACTCAGTACCATAAAAAAAACACTTTATGATGTTTTAATTGCAAAAAGAAGCTCGCCGAAGCCGGAGTCGAAGGGCAGTCGATGGAGGACAGGTTTGCAAGAAAGCCTTCATAGTGGTAGAGACTTTCTAATACTACGCTAGCTTCCACTTTCAAGTCGAAAATCTTGTCGTCAAAGACCTAGAGTTGTGTTTAAGCAGTAAACGGCCTCAGAAGTAAATTACAAACTAAACTTTAGTACCGTTTTCTGTCTTTGCCAGATGATAATTAAGAATTAAAATTGCGTCTGTTATAACGCTAACGTGTTGTTGTACTAACGCTAATTGACTACTTACTTATTTTTCTAAGGCCATGGAGGTTGATCCAGAAGCGATGATCAAATGCACAGCGATCACACCAGGAGGTGTTGCCAGTATTACTCCCGCTGTGCAGGAAAAGGTAAACGATTCCTGTCAAATTCAATGGTAAACACTGTTCGCAATTTGTAACCTTTTGGCGAGATCTAACGCTGTTTTGCCGTGAAATCGCAACTTTTTCGTTCTTATTGTGATACCTTGTATGATATCTTGCATTGAGAAGGCCTGACATCTCTCTTCTCAACTTTAATAGTAAAAACAATTCCGGAATATGAAACCTGGGTTATGAAATGTAATCCAGATGGGGAGGTCAATGGAGACGTTGGGAACATTTTTGCCTAACTTGTTCAACTAATATCACTCGACAACAACAACGCTTTTGTGCTAAAACACGTACGCGCACGTTTTGTAAATTTTTGTGCTTGCAACTACCTTGACATTTCGCTATTTATTTTTGCACACAGAATAGGCTAGATGACTGGTTTTTTTTAATTGTCCTATTAAAATGTAGTCCATAAATATAGCTGATTAATGAAAAGATTTTTTCTATAACAACAACTGTCAGCCATGTCAGAGGCCTTCGGGCGGCACATTAACTCTGACACTAGGGCTGGCCACTCAGCCTATACGAACTAACTAACTAATGAAAAGAAAATTAAAATCTGATCAAAAATTAAGTATTTTAATATCATGCTAGACAGAGAGGCGAAACAGCAAGTCGTGACGTCACTTCTCTGTACGCCATATAAATTCTGTTCTGACAAGTAAGGCGTGACGTAATTTTTTGTTTTGTGGGAAAGGGACAGAGTTGGCTCTACCAAAAACTTTAAACGCTTATATATCAGAACATTAATAACCGATTTAAATTATTTATTCAATAAACATACTATATTTACTTAAATTCTTCATCAAAGCTATTGGTTTCTACGATTTAAACATCAGTCATCTACCCTATTATATTGACCTGACTATATTACTCTAAAAAGTTTAATTTATTCCCAGGTTCTTCTTAGTTCAGCGGAGGAGCTGTTAGGTAAGACTAAAAAATTGTATGCAAATAGTTCAAACTAATGAAATAACCGCCCTACGCAGCGTAGGCGCGGCCTCCCAGTATATTGTATATATATATTAGGTCTTTACCTATGACATTGCCGTTTTGTATGGAATAAGTGAAAGTACTTTTTTTTTAAACTTTTTTATTTCTGTTATTCAAAGTAATCACCCATGCAATCGACGCATCTTTGCCAACGAATTGGCAGTTTATTGATGCCCTTCTTGTAAAAATTAGCTGGACGGGAGACGACAAACTTTTCAAAGGCATTTTGTACTGCCTCTCGGGAATTGAATTTTTTACCCACTAAAAAGATGTCTAAATTTTGGAAAAAGTAATAGTAGGTAGGTGCAAGGTCTGGTGAGTATGGCGGATGAGAGAGAGCTTCCAACCCCATCTCTTGCAGCTTGGAGACTGTCTGTAGCTGCAGCGCGAGGCAGGTCTCGACGCGTACGTTGCGCTGGCGATCGTTAAGTTCGTGGGGCACCCATCTATCAAGTTATTTTACCTTGTCTATTTGTCGCAAATGGATCAAAATTGTTTTGATGCTAACATCAAAAGCTGCTGCTAGCTCAGCTGTAGATTGAGTTTCGTCAGCTTCCACAATCGCCTTTAATTCATCGTTGTTGACCAAAGTCTCCGGACGACCACGAGCTTCATTTTTCAAGTCAATATTTCCAGAACGGGACCGGGAAAACCAATAACGGGTTGTGCGTTCGTTTGTACAGTTCTCTCCGTAAAGGTTTTGATGTTACGTGCCGTTTATGTCGCGTTGGTGCCACGACGGAACTCATATTCTATAATTACACGAATTTTTAAAGTATCTATTATGACGAAAAATGTTAAATGTAATGAAAATACAACGCTAATCAATAAACAAAAGACTGTAAGAAGATGTAAAAATAATGTCATGTTCTTAAGACAAAATTAATTTGATATCAGAATACAAAGCCATTCCAAACTTTTTTTCTATTTGAAATGACCAGAACTGAAGAACGGCAATTTCATAGAAGACCTATTATATATATAGGTGGACCGACGACATTTTAACAGTCGCGGGCAACCGGTGGATGCAAATGGCAGGTTGTCGTACAGTGTGGCGGTCTAAGGGGGAGGCCTTCGTTCAGCAGTTGACGTCTCCGGGCTGATGATGATGATTATGAATAAAATAACCTGACCTGGGTATGCCCTAAAACTGCATCCAGAACCACTGGACCACTGGCCGCCTGCCAAGCGTGGGGATTATGGCAATCCCTTTTAAGGAGGGGGGGGGGGGGGGGGGTTTAGTCCAGCAGTAGATGTCTTCGGCTGATGTGTGTATGTGAGTTAAATAATAAAGTGCTTAAGTTCACATGTGAGCAAAAGTGGTTAAAGGGCGCTTTGTAGATTAGAGTCATCAGACATCGGGGATTAACTACTTTTAGTATAAAATGTTAAACTCATTTGACACGGGTTTTGTCTGTTTTCAGTTTGTAAGGAGGAGCCGGTACAGATACAAATAGACGAACAATCGCAACTGACTATTGTAAGTAGATTTTTGAATAGAAAAAAATGTGTATTTTCTTTTTTTTTTTTTTTAGTAATGGGTGTGTTCAAGCAGTTTAACTGACGTGGACAATTCCTCAGAAATTGTACATATTAGATTTTTCATCACACTCGTAAAGTGGATCTTATTACATCGGTTTTAGGCTCATAATCCAAGCTATTACGCCTGCGTGCTTTTTACTTTACATTACGGCACTAGTGCTATAATAGGTATAACCCGGTAAAGTCAAGTTTGTACGTGACTGCTATTAGACGTATGTATACGAAGCACTCTTAATATAGCCGGGTAATACTTACAGTTTTTTTGTAATACCAACAAAGAGTTCTTATGCCGCTGAAGTAAATGTCAACCTGCGCGCGCATTGCTGGTTTGGGCGCCATTTTACGCAAAAGTTTGTTGACTTTTTCGCTGTGTGGTTGATTATTATCAAAAAAAGTTTGTTTTTCCCCGGAAGTGAAATGAAAACTGATTGAGACAGTCGTATGAAACTCTTGTGCTATGTTAGTCATTACACTCTCGGCTTCCTTATCGCGCTCGCCTGCGGCTCGCGCTCATAATACCGCCTCTAGTGTAATGCCCAACATAGCACACTTGTATCATAATGTACTATTTTTGTATCTTATGCAACTTTACGGCTATCGCATTATCTAAATGCAATAAATGACGTTGTTCCGTTGATCTGTTGGTAGTATCTGTTTTTAGTATCGTTAAGTACAATGTAATACGTACTAGCTGCGCACCGCGGCGTTACCCGCGATTACTTGGATAAAATGTAGACTATGCTAGTCCAAGGTACCAAAATAGGTACTACAACAAATTTCACGCAAATCCGGTCAGCCGTTTTTGTATGCTTGTATGTTTGGATGTTTCCAAACATACAAGCTTTTACATTTATAATATTAGTTGGATAGTACGATTGAGTAAAAACTGTAAACATGTAACAAAAACGATTTTTGAATTACCATCTTTACATAAATTTTAATAATTATTAGAACTTTTTTTTATACAGTCAAGTGACGAGACAAGCAAGACTTTCACCTGATGGTAAGCGTCACGCCTGCCACAAACAGTAGCAGTGCCAGAATTGTGAACTTGTAAACACAAGTTCCACAGTTCCTGCACAGCACTGCGCTCGTCACCCTGAGATATTAGATGTTAAATCTCTTCATACCCAGTAATTTGTAAGTAGTTGGGCAACATTGCCCTTCAAACCGGAATACAGTAATGCTTGCACACTACTGCTTGGCGGTTGAATAACTGGCAAAGGTGTGGTACTTCCCCCGGGCGGACTCAGCAGTAGAGTCCTACCACTACAAAAACTAACTAAAACTTTTTATACTTTAAATTTTTTACTTACTTTTTTTTATGATATGGGCCCGCGTTTTTATGTAACTCCTCTTTGCCTGAAATAAATTTTTTTTTTTTTTTTTTTACAGAAAACAGCTCAAAACAAAATGCTAGCAGACCTTTTAGAAAAGAAATCCAACCCACCAGTGCAGGTGGTCCAAATGGGCTCGTCCATCAACGCTCCCACAATACAGATCACGGAGACCGGACAGATTGTCCAGGTGAAATCTGAAGCCACCCCGGTCATACAGATCAACGAAGCAGGCGTACTATCGCAGGGGAATCAGTTCTTTCAAATAAAGAATGAACAAGGTGAGTGAACGAAAATACGATTTCTCAGAGTGAAATAATGAATAATCGAAACGAGTGAATGAAACCTTGCATCAGGCGACTAAATAAAAATAAAGGCAAACGAAAACAAAGAGTGGAGAAGTTAATGCCTTCGTTGTGGCAATCAAAGAATTATACTCTATCCATTATGTTATTATTATGTTAGTAGCGCTAGTGGCGTTTCTTGACAAGGTGATTCTAAATTATCACCGATGTTAAGCAACGGACGGTCCGGCCAGTCTTCGGATGGGTGACCGTGAGTGGCATTTATTTCTGAGCGCTGCCGTGGGTCGGATGACACGTTAAATTGTTGGTCCCGGTTGTTTATTCTATGTTTCTATAACAACGCCAAGCCATGTCAGAGGTCTTCGGGCGGCACATTAACTCTGACACTATGGCTAGCCACTCAGCCTATACGAACTTTCTTTTTTATGTTAATCGCTTTTTGACAGCTCATATAAAGTTGATGGCATAACTCTGTGAAGCATCCAGCAAATTATATCCCATACAAATACATACGTTTGATATAGGAATACGTCGTTACAAGGTAACGCCAACTGTTGACGTTGTTATGTAAAAAGAGATAATGCGTATTTTTATATGTGGGATATAATTTGACGCTTTACAAAGTTATGTCGTATTTTTTTTATGAGATCTCAAAAAGCGATTAACATAATAAAATAAATGGGAGTTTTGGCGGGAACACGGAAAAATCATGTCGTTGTTTTCTATTATTTTCTTAAACTCGTGTTTTTTCGCGAATTAATGAATAAAAATGGTGGTGTTTTATTCATTGAGTGTATCAATTACAATTATCAATTACATGCACGAGTGTGGGCAAGTGATATAATGTGGTGAAACATGTCTTTTCGTGTTGTTTTCAAAACTCCGTAGAAGCTCATAGTAAAGTCGCCACAACTTTACTAGGGCATGACTTGGTCTCGACTATGACTAATTTCGTGTGACTAACTGTGATTTCATGACATATTAGACTTGATTATACTATTAAAACTTGAAAATTCATAAACCATGACACAGGCAAAATGCACAACGTGCGATGCCAATAAAAAAGAAAAAAAAAAAAAACAAAAAATTTGGTGGACATTTCACACAGCGCCATCTAGCTCCAAACTAAGCAAAGCGTATGCTATGGAAACCAGATAGCTGATAGAATATTTATATACTACTACTTATAATTTGGGCAAAATAATATGAGCATTTCAGTGATATAATGAAAGAATATGGTGAGTGAAATAAAGACCGAACGAACAACTTAAGTGTAACAACGATTCGCCGATTCGATGAAAATAATTAAAGCGAGGCTATTCGATTCATTATCATCATCAGCCCGGAGACGTCCACTGCTGAACGAAGGCCTCCCCCTGAGACCGCCACACTGTACGACAACCTGCCATTTGCATCCACCGGTTGCCCGCGACTTTTACAATGTCGTCGGTCCACCTAGTGGGAGGCCTCCCTACGCTGCGTCTTCCGGTTCGCGGTCGCCACTCAAGAACCTTTCTTCCCCATCGGTTGTCAGTTCTTCGAGCGATGTGTACTGCCCACAGCCACTTCAACTTGCAAACCTTGCGAGCTATGTCGGTAACTTTGGTTCTTTGGCGAATATTCTCGTTCCGGATTCTATCGCGCAAAGTAACTCCGAGCATAGCTCTCTCCATTGCCCGTTGCGTGACTCTAAGTTTCTCCAAAAGGCCAGCAGTTAAAGACCACGTTTCAGTTCCATATGTCGTCATTGGCAACACACACTGGTCGTAGACCCTTGTCTTCAGACACTGAGGGATTTTGGACGAGAAGATATTACGCAATTTCCCGAACGAACCGGCTATTCGCTTAAACATTCTTTATTCATATGTATTAATCTAATTTCCAGGTCAATTAATCCAAATAAAAAACGACCAAGGTCAAGTAATCCAGTTGAAAACCGATCAATTGCAACAGCCACTGCTTCAGTTTAAAAACGATCAGATTGTAATCAAGTCTGAGGGGCAAATCGGACAGGTCGGGCAATTGATCCAGGGGCAAGTTGGCCAACTCATACAAAATATGAAGGCCGAAAAGGACATTATAGAGCATGTTATTACAGACCATTCTTACACTGAACCACCGTCCAAGAAAAGTAAGATGGAAGAGAAGAAAGAGGTAAGAGTATATCTTTATAAATATTAGTGTATTTCGATTTTTAGAATACTTTATGCGTCAAGTTTGCAACTGGTATACAACTTGAGTTGCGCACAATCCACAGTGACTGCAGTTTAGTTCGAGCCATTCTGTTCGTTGCCATGTAAGATTGTATAGTACAATAGGCATGATGACTACTAATTTTTTATTACCTCATAAAAAAGCTGATCATCAATAGAGCCTATCAACGAAAACAAAATTTAAAATACCTCACAAATAAATAAGTTCTATGTATTTTAATTTCAAGCTAGACAGAGAGCGCGCTATACTGAGCTATGACGTCAAACCTCAGGCGCGGCATACAAATGCTATACTAACACGTGCTTTGCGAGAAAGGGATAGAGCATCCCTTCTCTATCCCCACCTAAAACTTTAAACGCTCATATCTCAGAGATTTATCAGCCAAAACATTTTTTTTTAGTATGTGTAATGTATTTAGTTATATTCATCACTAAGCCTGTTATTTATCATAAATTAAACATTAGGCCACACGCCTATTTAGACTTCCTACAACTGACTGAAATCTGCCCGAGTCGACGTAAATTATCAATGATTTAGGCTGTTATTTTAAAACGCAACTAAGTGGCTGATCCACACTCTATACACACTTATTTGTTTTAATTGTCGATAAGGTAAATGTTCGCCTGCAGAATAATCATGTGGCTAACTCGACATATGTGCTGTTCTCGACCGTATTTTAACAGGGATAAGGGCATAAAGTCGCGTGTAAACATAAGGGCACGAACTCGCATGTAAACAACGTTAGATTCCAATCTTGTATCGCTTTTAGTTCTAGCGCTGTTACTCTGTACTAGTCCGTATTGTAATGTGTTCGGGTGGGGTCTTTGCATATAAGCAAGGAGCTTGGCATACCTGGGTATATCTAAAACTGCATCCAAAACCACCGGAGGACGGGTAACGTGGTGAGCATTTTTGCAATCCCCAAGCCAAGCGTGGGGATTATGGCAACCCTTCTCTATTAAGCGGGAGGCCTTCGGAGGCCGTCTTCTGGCTGATGACGGAAGGAGCTTGGTTTGAGTTTTGCCTTGCTTGTCGCTCATGAGCTAGTCTTCTTATAAGCGATCGTATTGTCAGAAAATGTGGGTTAATAATTGTGTGTAGTCTTTCTGGGAACTAATAACGCAGAATTTAATTTTTGATTCGTTTATTGCAGGGTGCGCCTCAAGAAAGCGTATCGAAGACGGCAGCAAACTTGTACGCGGCGCTCGCTGCCTCGGCTTTAGAAGACGAGGAAGATTTGGTATGTCGGCTTTGCACTAATTCTATTAAGCCGGATAGCCAGTGTTACCAAGATATATTATTGGAAATATATTTTTAAGCTAAGATTGTAATTTCATTTGAAGTATAAATCGGCATCGTGTGATGGCAACTTGCGATCTACTTCAAATTGAATTGCAATCTATGCTTGCAAAAATATATGTTCAGTAAAAATGTTTCTGGCGCCACTTCTTAGCAACTCTGGGTTGGACCATCCCCCTTAACACGTGTTTATTAGCTACTCTTGTAATTATTAAACTTCGCAAGTATACAGGGTTATAAGCTTGGGGTGTACTACGCCGAAAGGGGGTCATTGTACTTGTCATTGTAAACGACTTTGACTTTGAGACCAACACGGAAATCGCGAAAAAAAACACTGCTGTCCATTGACAAACGTCATTGACTGTAGACAAAATGAATGGAACAGCAGATTTTCGTGATTTCATGCTTGGCCCCATAGTAAAAGTTGTTCACAATGACGAGTACAATGACCTTCTTTCGGCTTAGTACGCCCCAAGCTTATAACCCTGTGTGATGCCATGAGAGAGAGAGCATTTTGGTGCTATAAAAAAGCTGATCTGATGATGAAGTCAGGAGGTGGATAGTGGAACTCCTCAATGGCTACTATTATTAGCAAATCCCTTGAGTTTGGGCTCATTTAATTTCTTTTGATGAGTTCAGTACAACAGTAGCTGATAAAGGCGTGTTTTTAAAATTTCTAATTTAGCAAGTAAAATGTTTAGGGATTAATCGTAATTGTACCCGAACTTTTATTTTCATGTCTGTCCGTAACGGTGATAATTCCGTAGCGAATAAACCACGGGATGCTGATAGCCGCTGCGCTACACGCGAAGGTGGTTGCATTCTAAATTAGACCTTGTTGACTCCGTTGTAGCCTGTGAAAGTTTTCCAAATATTTAATGTATTTAGTTCATGTCCTTTCATTTGTTATGTCTAAATAGTTTTTGTAACGTTAAGTATTTATGTATACCTACGTTTTTGTAGTAGTTGTCATTGCAATACGAAAATGCAAGTTAGATGGTTCAATCTTTTGCTAGGTACTGTAGCTAACGATCATCCAATAGCACACGGACCATAGCGAAAAGATGGGGTCATAGATTAAGTCTTCATAATTTTATGTCATAATACAGTCATCTTAAAAACGGATATTAAGTCTTATTGATGTTGTCGTAATGTTCACAATCGTTCTACAGCTACCGCCGACGCAGCCGAAACAAGAACCAGTCGAGGTAATCCAACAATCTATTTTAGATACCGCGTCAATGGTCTTACAAGAGCCAATGTTACAGGTGAGTTACAACACTATAGTCTGCGCCGGATGGATTGTCATATATTTTTTTCTTAGTTATTGGCATCGCACTTTGTGCATTCTGCCAGTGTCAAGATTATGAATATTCAAGTTTTTATAGTATCGCCAAGTCAAATACGTCATGAAATCACAATTAGTCACACGAAATTAGTCACAGTCAAGTCCAAGCCATGCCCCAGTAAAGTAGTGGCGACTTTACTATGAGCTTTTACGGAGTTTTGAAAACAACACGAAAAGACACGTTTCACCACATTATATCACTTGCCCACACTCGTGCATGTAATTTAACACTCAATGAATAAAACACCCCCATTTTAAATCATTAATTCGCGAAAAAACACAAGTTTAAGAAAATGATAGAATGCAGCGACATGATTTTTCCTTGTTCCAGCCAAAACTCAGGATTGGCATTAGCTTGCATTGACCTTTCGGTTGTTCAATCAGGGGTGACAAATATAGATATCTGTTCTGTGCCTGGGCGATTGTCTATGTTGTACTATAAGTATGTATTTACAACCCAAAAAGTATTTTATGAGCTATTTGGTTCCCATAGTACTGAATAAAATACAATGAAAATAATATTTAAATATCATTGATTTAAAATAAAAAACTTGGTGCGAATCCATATATAAGTGCCGCCAATATCTTTTTTATCACAAATAACAATAACAACAAAACATTGACAAAAATATAACAGATGCAATAGCAAACATCCAACAAAAGCGTCAAGAGTTGTGCGATTTACCCGAGAACGTATATATAGGTATATACGTAACCACTGTTCGCAAAATGGCGGCCACGGGGCCGGCCAGCATCGACAGCGCGATGCGGGCGCCGAAGATGAAGCTTCCCTGCCGTCTGGCGTCATAAAAATTACGCTTCTTTGCTCTTCGCGACTGACGAGGGGTCAATGCACGCTAATGCCAATCCATCTGGCGCAGACTATAATACACTTTACACTTATATAGACATCACTAGAATTCTGCAGAAAGAGAATAGGATAGATGACTGGTTTTTTTTATTGCCCTATTAAAATGTGGCCCATAAATATAGCTGATTAATGAAAAGAAAATGAAAATCTGATCAAAAATAAGCAACTTATAAGCATTTTAATATCATGCTAGACAGAGAGACGAAACAGCAAATCGTGACGTCACTTCTCTGTACGCCATATAAATATTATTCTGACAAGTAAGGCGTGGCGTCATTTTTTGTTTTGTGGGAAAGGGACAGAGTTGTCTCTAACAAAAACTTTAAACGCTCAAATATCAGAACATTATTAACCGATTTAAATTATTTTTTCAATAAACATACTATATTTACTTAAATTCTTCATCAAAGCTATTGGTTTCAACGATATAAACATCAGTCATCTACCCTATTGTCGTAGCCAAAAAGCGAAATAACGCTAAGATTTTTAAACAGCAACCCATTCCTTGGATCTTTTTTTTCTTTCCTCCTAAGAGGATTATGACGTCTAGGGAATGCAATCTCGTGTTGAGATCGGCAATTCGAGATCTTGTCGTGTCACAGCCGCCATTTTTACAGTGACGGTATTATGTACGAATAGAGCAATGACAACAAAACCTATTGACTGGCTGTACCAAAACATCCCTAGCTCCAATAACAAGGAAGTCGTCCTTGCGCGAGTAACACCGCGCAAGTACTGCCTGAAATCAAATTGCGCTATTCGCAGACGTCAGAACTTGAAGGTTTTATACGTTCAAGAGACGAGCAAGACTTTCACCTGATGGTAAGCGTCGCGCCTGCCACTAACAGTGTAGCAGTGCCAGAATTGTGAACTTGCGAACACTATCCTGCGCTGTCATCCTGAGATATCAAATGTTAAATCTCTTCATACCCAGTTTTTTCTCTGGTAACATTGCCATTCAAACCGGAACACAGTAATGCTTGCACACTACTGCTTGGCGTTTGAATAACTGGCAAAGGTGTGGTACTTCCCCAGGCGGACTCTGCAGTAGAGTCCTACCACTACAAAAATCATCGTTCATGGCTATCTAAGCGAATGCTTATGGGAGCCACAGTTGCGTTCACGTTTATTGCAGATATATTGCGATGACAATGGCAGCGTGAAGGTTTTTTTATACGGAACAGGAATACGGAGTACCTAATCTAGGCATAAGGTGGCCTAGATACACTAGTCAGTATGTTTACACGAAAGGTGTTAGTACTAAGCATTCGTACGAAGCCACGTGTAATCCAGTCATTATGCTCTAGCGTGGAGTATGCTTCCTTAGAAGGAACCTATTTACTCTAGATTAGAAGTACGTACGTACTTATTATTGTACGTTTAAGTTGAGATTGGTCGTTGTTCATGAATTTGTTGTTTGTCGCAGGTGCAACAACCAACAATGCAAGTGCAGCAACCGACGATGCAAGTACAGCAACCTACAATGCAAGTGCAAGGCAATACGATACAGGTTCATATTCATATTAAACGTTGTACTTTTAAAGCACTTTTTTATATTTTTATAATCGAGAATATGCATGTTTTTTTTATTGACTCACAAAAAGCTGATACGCGACAAAAATACAATGAAAAAAAAAAAATGTGCAATAGGGTAGATAACTGATGTTTATATCGTTGAAACCTATAGATTTGATGAAGAATTTAAGTAAATATAGTATGTTTATTGAAAAAAAACCGATTAATTATGTTCTGATATATGAGCGTTTAAACTTTTTTTTTGGTGGAGACAACTCTGACCCTTTCCCACAAAACAAAAAAACGTCACGCCTTACTTGTCAGAATATAATTTATATGGCGTACAGAGAAGTGACGTCACGATTTGCTGTTTCGCCTCTCTGTCTAGCATGATATTAAAATGCTTATAAGTTGTTTATTTTTTGATCAAATTTTAATATTTTTTTCATTAATCAGCTATATTTATGGGCCACATTTTAATAGGACAATAAAAGAAAACCCGTCATCTAGCCTATTGTGCACAAATAACGAAGTTATAAACATTTTAGTTTCATGTTAGACTCACATCACTATACTGGCTAGTGACGTCAAAGTCCACGATTCCAAACAAATTATATACTATCACGTGTTTTGCTAGAACGGGACAGATGACTCCCTCCCAAATAATTAGAACACTTATATCTCAGAACCTTCCGAGTATAGAGTAGATAGTTCTGAGTACCAGCCGATTTCAATAATTTTTACGACGTAAGCATCAGATTCAGTTAAACTCTCCACTTATCCTATTATTTTTAATAATTAAAACACATGCATATTCTCTCTATTATCGGGAAACACCCACTACTTACTACTGGTTACTTAATCTATACTCAAATTCATAATTAAACTGACATTTCATGTGTTGCTACTTTTTGGCAAAATTTAAATAGTGCTGGGATAAAAATATTCGTCGTCAGCCATAAAACGTCCACTGCTGGACGAAGGCCCTTTATAGAGGGGTGTTGCCATAATCCCCACGCTTGGCAGGCGGCTTGGGGATCGCAGAATGCTCACCACCGTTAACCAAGAGGACGCTGCTGCCCGTCCTCCGGTGGGTCTGGTTGCAGTTTAAGGACATACCCAGGTCCAAAAAACATTAAGTAAACTTAAATTTTTATTAACATTAAGAAGTTATGTTAACAAATTTACTAATTTCACACCGGTGAACTACTTCGATATATTTATATTAGTCTTTGTAAAAGGTGTGGTTCCTAACTTATGTACGATTCCAATCTTTTCAAGGTTATTATAAATCATGAAACTAAAGTTACATTTCCCTGTAGCATATTCCAGAACAACTTTTTAAAACAATATGTTTTCTCTTTTCTACCTGCACTTCTACTGGCAGCACTTTAAATGTTTAACGGCACTTAATAATTATTCTATAATTCGTTTGAACGATAAGAACTTAATATATCCATCACTGCGGATTTTTAGCAGGGAGCATTATTTTGAAAAGTAACATTTCAAGCTGTCAGTTTAGTCCGTTTGATTATGAATCCGAGTATAAGTATACCATTGGAGTTTTGGCGGGAACACGAAAAAATGTCGTTGCATTCTATTATTTTCATAAACTTGTGTTTTATCGCGAATTAATGATTAAAAATGGTGGTGTTTTAATCATTAAGTGTTGAATTACATGCACGAGTGTGGGCAAGTGATATAATGTGGTGAAACATGTCTTTTCGTGTTGATTTCAAAACTCCGTAGAAGATCATAGTAAAGTCGCCACAACTTTACTAAGGCATGACTTAGACTCGACTATCACTAACTGTGATTTCATGACATATTTGACTTGATTTTAATTAAAACAACTTGAAAATTCATAAGCTTGACACTTGTAGAATGCACAACGTGCGATGCCAATAACTAAGAAAAAAAAGTATACTATTTAAGGTCAAAAAAGGGTATGTCTTGTCCTGTTTAGGTTCAACAGCCGACAATGCAAGTCCAGCAGCCGATGTTGCAAGTACAACCGATGGAAATGCAGAACATCATCTCTTCGCAATCCGGCCAGATTATACTACAAGGTAATAACATCACACTAATGTTATAAATGCCCTGTTATAAATGGAAGCTGGGTATGTCCTAAAACTGCATTAAGTGCCACCGGAGGACGGGCAGCAGCGTCCTCTCGGTTAACGGTGGTGAACATTCTGCGATCCCCAAGCTGTCTGCCAAGCGTGGGGATTATGGCAACCCAATATTAAGGGGGAAGCCTTCGTCCAGCAGTGGACGTCTTCGAGCTGTTATAAATGTTATAAATGTGTTTATCGGTACGGGTGCGTGCGTGTTAGTGTGTGAATGTGTTTATTACCTTCTCACTCTAAAACGGCTGAGTGGATTTGGACCAACGTCACCGTTTTTCATCATCTCGAAGGTGAAACAGCGGGGCGCAGCTAGTACATACATAATCATCTGGCTTCATCCAGCAGTGGATGTCTTCTGTCTCTGATGAATTGAAGGCCAGTATGCCTGGCATTTTATGTCTGTGCTTAAGGACGCTCTATCCGACGACTTGAACTCATCGGTGGGCGTGGCTAAATAGCATGTTTCTTCATCAGGCAAAGTGTGGGAAAGGGAGGAAGAAAGAGAAATGAGCTAACAATTTTTTTTATTTCGAGCTTTGGCTGTAGGGTTCGGTTGAAAAAACTACTACTGACTAACTGAAACTACTGAAAGTTATTTTAAATGTTAATGGGCTAAACTATGCCGCTAAATTAATGATTAAAATGATGATATGATACCTACAAATGATTGCTCAAAGGTTTTATGTAAAATGTTTAGTCAATAAATAATTTTAAATTTAATTATTTTAGGGTTTTCGTACTCTTTATATTATTAATTTACGTCCAAAGTGGTGTTAAAATTGAGCTAAAATACCATTTATCTCCTGGCTCATAACTTATAAGTTTAGTAAATTTATTTCTTTTCAATTTACAATCCTGGACAATGAAGAGACAAATCGATATAATACTTAGTTTTGGACCTACAACATTACATAGTGGAGTAATATCACTTTCCCATTTTTATGGAGAAGTGACCGGCCTATCTTAAGAGTTACTTGTTATTTTCAGAGAAAACAATATCGTCACAGCAGCAGTTCGTTCAACAACCAATGCAGATAATAACCACTCCGAACACCTCACAAGGTAAATTAAAATTCAATAATACGCTTTAAAAAAAAAAAACAACTGACTTCAACTTCGAATATCTGGATGACATCTTCATATTTTCTAGTAAATTTGATTTAAAAACCATAAACCGATTTCGATAAAATTGATATGGGACCACCTCTGAAGTATTACCTACCAAACAAAAAAATAATCAACAAAATCAGTTCATAATTGGCGGAGAAATCACGTAATATACATTTAAAAAAAAACATGTAGTCGAATTGAGAACCTCCTTTTTTGAAGTCGGTTGAAAATAGTAATATGGTTGTGAAATGCCAATAATTATAATAACATTTTTTGTGTGTTATTGATTCGGATATTTTTATCTGCATTTAATTTTAAATAGCTTTTAAATACATTTCATCATCATCTACCCTGACACGTTCACTGCTGAACGAAGGCCTCCCCCTTAGACCGCCACACTGTATATATTTATTTATTTATTTGTTTATCAACTAAAACGGCTATAGCCAATAACATCAAATCTAATAATGTCATTTGTAAATATAATAATGTCATCAATGTCAATGTCATGTATAATAACTGTACGACAACCTGCTATATGCGTCCACCGTTTGCCCGCAACTTTTCAATGTCGTCGGTCCACCTAGTGGTAGGCTGCGTCTCCCGGTTCGCGGTCGCCACTCAAGAACCTTTCTTCCCGATCGGTTATCAGTTCTTCGAGCGATGTGTCCTGACTATTTCCATCTCAACTTGCAAACCTTGCGAGCTATGTCGGTAACTTTGGTTCTTTGGCGAATATCCTCGTTCCGGATTTCATCGCGCAAACTAACTCGGAGCACAGCTCTCTCCATTGTCCGCTGTGTGACTCTGAGTTTCTCCTAAAGTTTAAATACATTTCATTTCCCGATAAACAATCGTTTACCTGCAATTACACTAAGAAGTGGTTATTGTTTTTTTGAACTTTTAACGGAATTAAGTTTTTAATTCGTTTTAATTTCGCGTTCTTGTAGTTTAATAACTTATGGAGACTTAGGTCTGTAAAGACTTACCTTCTTATGCATAAAACACTAAAACCAATTTTAATAAACTTCTTGAAAAAACTACTGTTAAATAGAATATCTATGTAAATAACCCGTGTACCTATAAGTTAACATATATTGATTTATAAGTTTACTTATCGCTAAAATGTCAATACCTACTCCTACATACTCGTAGTAAATAGTAATGAATATGAGAGTCGATGTCTGCCTACAAACTGCTATGCAGTTTGGCAGAGTTATAAATTGAGCTATGTAATTAATTCTCTAAGACAAAATAAACAAAAAATAAATAAATTACGAATTGAGATTGATAAAAGAAGACAACACTTTTTAAGTAATACAGTTTATGCATAAAACGGCAAATCTATACTTTTTTTATATTTCTTACAGTTTTATGTCCATAGGTAGAGCCAATGGCTTCACAACTTTGTGGTCAAAGCACATAAGACATTTTGTTCTATTCACAGGAGGTCTAGGGTACATAACGCAGAACATACCGGCGAATATGATGCAAAAGACTATCATAATCGTACAGGGTACAGGCGGCGGACCTCTCACTCTAACGGTAAGCTCTTCTCTCACACTCCATCTTAAATATAAGAATGATAAAACCAAAAGGTAGAATCAATATTTAAGAATACAGGGATAAGCGGAACGGTGGAACTAAGCCCAAAGGATTTGATAATCTTCAACTTTTGCTAAGGGGCCAATCCGGAAATCGCAAATCAGTTACATAGAATAATGCAATTCAGCCTCGATAAAATGTATGGAACAGCTGTCAGCTGACCAATGGTGGCTTACCTAAAAGTGACCTCCTTTCAGCTTAGTACTACCGTCCCGCCTAACTCTGTTTATTAATTTTATCCATAGTACATTTTGTACTATTTGGAAAACGCAACGACATCTCGTAATGACACGATAAAGGGAAATACTGTAAGACGACACATTAGCGGATTAGCGCCTATGTAAAGTTCCGAACACTAATGATGTCCCAGAACAGTTCAGTTAACAGCTCTAAAGAATAATCCCATCCTTTTCTTACGTATTGAAATGAAAAGAGACTCATTATAGTGTTGTTGGATTTGTTTCGAGATAATTCTGCGATTGTCAATTTTTTTTTCTGAATGTTAACGAACTTTTGTATCATTTGTATATGTACTTGTACGTTCAATTTCACGCTACATATAACGATTTACATGATAAGGTGAACAACCCGGGAGGCCTGGATGAGTCGACGCTAAACAGCCTTATTGCCCAGGCAACAGAGGCGATAACGCAACAGCAAATAATTCAGGTTACTCATAGGCTACTGATGTTTTATACTGGCTTCACTCACACTAGTTGCGCTACTTCCTTTTGTTCTCGCCTCACTCATCTGTTTGACGCACTTGTAATATGAATGTTTTAATATGTAGTGTTTTTTTTAAATTTTCGGCCAAGCACTTTGGAAGATTTATGCCAAAGTGAAAGTCTTTTTTATTCTATATTATTATTATGTTGCAAAATAATTAGAAAGATAATTTATTATTTGGTTTAGTTGTTACTTGTGCGTTAGATGTACATAAAATACGAATGAATCTAACTTTATTCACATCATTTTCTAACCTTTTTGCCTGTACTATGTGGGTGACAAGACAAATCAAATAACATTGTAAATAATATTTTACGTGCCTACGGGGTTAAAGGGGCTACATTAGCCCTGCTACGTGGAGAGAAAGGAACCACTTCCTACCCGCAGCGGCAGGTGAAATCATATTACACACCACGGAAGCATGTGAAGAATCCTCAGATCTCATGTTTGTCACCGTCGGCTTCGCCTCAGGAGACAATATACATTAGATCTGAGAAATTCATTACTTTTACTTCCTAGGTGAATAATATACTATTAAGCTATCCTAAATTCAAACATAAACCTTGATAACAAGTTACACCGTTACAAGCATTACATACGTTACAAGCGTGCCCCTGCTTGTAACGCCACATGTATTGATTTTCACAAATTCATGGATTTCGAGTCGGCGCTCAAAATATTCAAAACCGCGCAAAGTAACCTCTACAATCTGTGGTAATTAGATTAATGTTGACTAAAAAAAAAGTACACATGGTTCAAATAAATTTGTTGTAATATGTAAGTTTACCTAGTTAGAAAGAGAGAGAGAGCAGAGTTTATTGTGTAAACTCAGGATATATTTTTCAAGAATTTTCTGCTAGACAATCCATGTCTTGATAAATCTGTGACTACCTGTCAAAATTCAAACATGTTAAATTGATAAAAATCCCCCGCCAATTAATAAACGAAGTAATTGGTTATTCAGCGAACGTTGTCTCTCTAGCCGCGCACATATGAATATCTAATAAATATACCGGGTGTTAGTTTGATCACCGTTATCCTTCTAGGATATCATTGTAATCACGAAAAAAAACCAGATGTTCCATACATTTTGTCCAAGTTCGATGAACCTTTTTGGCCTTATAGTAAAAGTTGTTCATAATGATGAGTACAATGATATCCTAGAAGGATAACGGTGTTCAAACTAACATCCTGTATACTTATCGTCTTGTGCATAAAAAGCTAAAAAGTATTACAAACCTATTTTTGTTAAAAAGTTTTATTTTGTCTTCTTTTTTCAAACTCAAATCGTAATTGGAAAGAAATTTGACAAAACGCTTTTTAACAAAAATAGGTTTGAAATACAAAAATAGATTTTATGCATATGAAGGTAAAAAATATAATTGTCTATACTGTGTAGTATTTTTTATAGATGTAAGAGCTCGTCCCTATCTTGTGTTATTTTGGGTACTGTTATCTCAAATGTCACAAAATCATAGATTAAATTGAGGTTATTTATTCTTTGCTGCTATCCGGAGCTAGGTCGTTTTGAACGTACTTATAGCTTGGTAAAAAATCTACTAACGGAAACTGTTTTTCACATCTCGCAATACTGTGAATAATCTTGCCAGTGGGCGAATGCACCCAATCATCATAGACGTTGCTCGTTACAGGTTGCGCTAGTGGCGCCCCTATTAATTTTGACTCTTTTTTTTGCCAAGCTTTACCAGTATCATTTTTCGGAGATAACTTGTTTGATTTTGACTTTTTATGCTTATATTTAAATATTATTTTATATTTAAATATCGTTTGGTTGGAACGATTATAAAATATTTTAAATGTTTTACAAAAAAAGCATCAAATCGTTGATTTACAAACTGAGCTTTATAACAATCTGATTAGTTTCCGAAAAAAATACTAGGTAGTACGTTTATATGAAAATGATCCGAGCGCCGAGGCTATCTTAAAAGGCTTTGGATTCTTAACATTTTCCATGTCTTTGTGTATGGTTTACTAATTCTGAATTAAACTATAGGAAACATAATATACATAAGGTTTAATCCCACAGAAAACGCGTTTAAACATAGCTGAATCAATTGGACGAGTCCCGGCGGCTGCGCGCGCGCACTATACACGACATTGTTGTAGATATATATACTTTTAGACGCGTTTTCTATGTGGGTGAATCTGCCCTGACTCAGGCAGGTAAACTAATATATAAATGAGTATTAATTTCAATGTTTCTAATTAACTATGGTTTGTATAAAAAAGTTTCATTTATACTCTCAATATTCTAAGAACCGCCTGGAACGCACTCATAGGAAAACTCCAGAATAATGAATGTTGTTTTTTATGCATAAAATACTTCTTCAAACGATATGTTAAACCCAAAACTTTCTTTTTTAGGAAATTTATTTTCATCAGAAGACCGCTCGAAATACTCTTATTTACATTAATACAATGAAATTTCGCTATGACTGATTGAACTTGTCGATTTGATAAGTTTTATTTTGTATTTATAAACTTCGTCGAGTCGGATACTGGGACTATAGTTGTGCTATACAAGTCGAGGCCCCGCGCGGCATGTTTGTAACCCCTTGAAACAAGGTAGATTTGATTGAAACTATAGTCTGGCTATTCGACTCTATCGTGAGTATCGCCACAGAATAAATAATAGTACTACGTATTGCTTTAAGGAGCTTAAGGTAAAGCGGGGCATCACATGTTTGGCTTAGCTCGCCGAGTGCCAAAGTGTAGACAGCTATATCGCCTAGAATTGCCAACGCTTGTCGTCGCTCTCGTATCATGCCGAGTGCAGGCCAGCGCGAAGTTTTACGGCTCGTTTGGTGTGCCTTGGTAACACTTGGGATCGCTTGCCAGGACTCTTCTCACTTCGGAGAACTGCGGATCAGTTGGTTTTTCGGCACAAATCAAATGTGCTTGCACTGGGCAAGCGGTAACTACATATTTCTCGACGTAAGGGAGACGCCACACGTGAGATGCGGAGCCGCAGCGTAGCACAGCTTTTAGCGACGTAGCTGCATCTAGGGTACAATGTGTCAGTTTTATCAAAATTGTTCTGTTACTTCTTTTATTACCTACGCTACCGCTGACACAAACGTAGAAAATTCCAGCCTATATCCATCACTTTCGACAAAAAATCAACACTGCGGTCATGCACTCAATGCGAGATGCACTCCGTTGTCGCATTGCGCCTTCCCTCCCCCCGTCTCTGGGTCTCTAGCCCGTTGTGCGCACGTTGCGTCGTCACACGGCGTTGCAGCGCACCGTGTCATTCCTTGGATATTTGTAAGAAATACGATGGAGCGTCAACGATCGGTCGGCTATAACGCAGCCGTGTGGCATCTCAATAAAAAGGGACGCACATATGCAAGCTGCATAGCTGCGTTCCTTTTTATTTGGCAAATATGGGCAAATGAAGTGCTAGCATTTGTAATCTGCGCTTGGCTCATTGCTTGACCAACATGGTTAAAATAGCATTAAACATTTATTAATCTGCGTGCGCTAGAGCTATCCCAGCCGCACACGGGTCACTCGCGAGACTTGCGACAGCACCAAACTGCCACCGAACAGCGGACTGCAGTTTTCATACATTTTGTAAGAACTCGCTGTACGGGTGTCGCCAGTGGTCGCCATACGGTCGCCACAAATCACAAACCAGTTAGGTGGCGGCAATTTGTGGCGGCTGCAAGTGGCTCGTGTGCGACAAGCCGTCGTTGAAGCTCGGCGAGCTAAAGCCAATATGACTTGTATTGCCGGTTAAATTAAATAAAATACAATCCATCCAATATTTATAATGCTGTAAGTTATGCATACTTCAGGCGGTCAGGCTACATTTACCTTTGTAAGAACTTTAAACGTGACGTCGTTCTTATTTTTGTTTTTAAAACAGTTATACCGGAATGTAAGGTCAAGTGAGAGCGCTGTTGTGAACTTTATAGACATGCGAATAAAGCACGTTTTCCCATTACACAGAATACGGGTATGTTGCAATCGACGCAACGGATGATTATACCCCAACCGACGCTAGTCAGCACTTCTCAATCGATTTCTTCGGTGAGAATTTTTGTCTCTTTCTGTTAATGTAGCGATGAAAGGGAAGCATCATTTTAATTTCATTCTTTTTCTGAAATTGCAATGCACAGAATACCGGGATGATGCAGTCAGCATCGCAGCGAGTTATAATGACTCCGACGTTAGTCAGCACTTCTCAGCCGACTGTTTCGGTGAGAATTGCATATTTGTAGTTAGCTGTTTCTCTCTAGCATGATTAGTAGGATAGAGACGGACATATGACGCGTGATATTTTTTCGGCAACTTGAGGTTTACTGCTTGTAAAATTGAGAACGAAGTATTCCGCTTTATAACCTGTCACCGATATAGCTCAGCGTATTTAGCAAGCTGAATTGTTATATAAGAGGCTGATCAAATTTGTCGCAGAACTGGTAACCGTTGAATGATAGTTGTCTGATTATGACCATAATTCGCTAAACGTAACGTAGGACGTGACACTCGCTCGAGTGACGATATACGTTATGGTGTGGGCAGAGACTGGAAGAGAAAAAGAAAGCCGAAGATTGGCCTGAATCATCATCAACAGCCCGGAGACGTCCACTGCTGAACGAAGGCCTCCCCCTTAGACAGCCACACTGTACGACAACCTGCCATTTGCATCCACCGGTTGCCCGCGACTTTTACAATGTCGTCGGTCCACCTAGTGGGAGGCCTTCCTACGCTGCGTCTTCCGGTTCGCGGTCGCCACTCAAGAACCTTTCTTCCCAATCGGTTGTCAGTTCTTCGAGCGATGTGTCCTGCCCACAGCCACTTCAACTTGCAAACCCTGCGAGCTATGTCGGTGACTTTGGTTCTTTGGCGAATATCCTCGTTCCGGATTCTATCGCGCAAAGTAACTCCGAGCATAGCTCTCTCCGTTGCCCGTTGCGTGACTCTGAGTTTCTCTAAAAGGCCAACAGTTAAAGACCACGTTTCAGTTCCATACGGAACCGTACCATACGGTCCGTTCATTGGACTGAGTAACATGCATTAAAAACGGTCTATGTCCAAGACTCCTTCAGTGGACTATGGTCAAACTGATGACGATGTTGCTTGTAATAGAATCTCCTTTGTGATATTTATCACCGCGTATTGAAAATTGTATCAACCCTATACTTATTCCATTTGGATATATTATGTTAAGTGTTGGTTGGGTTTTGAAATGAAAAACTGTTTGAAACTTTAACTTTACTGCGCAGAACACTGGACTTATACAATCGGGTCAACGTGTAATAATGGGCCAGCCAGGTCTAGTCAGCTCTTCTCAATCAACCTCATCGGTGAGACATGCTTGTAGAACCGTAGCTATCTCTTTCTAGCATGAATGTAGTGAGAAAGAGGCAGATTGATCTATTACTCGTATGTGACTAATAAGCGACCTCGTAATCAAAATAAGAACGCAAGGTTATATTCGCGGGAAAACGTCATAATTTGCATGATAGTTGTGTAGAAAACGGATTTTTAAATGAGCCGTAAACCTTAAAAAATGAAGTCTATTTCCCGCTGCAGAATTCTGGGATAATACAGTCGACACAACGCGTTATTATGACGCCACAGCCGACGCTTGTGAGCGCCTCTCAACCCACATCGGTGAGACTAAACTAAATAATATCTACGAGTAGTGATGCATGTATCATAGATCTAGAACTTAGGAGCATACAATTATACAGTGTTATTTATAACGGCAGTACTAAGCCGAAAGGGGGTCATTATACTCATAATTGTAAACAACTTTTACTATGGGGAAAATCATCATCGCGAAAAAAACCAGTTGTTTCATAGGAAAAAATATTTGGCTAGACAAAATTTGTGAAACAGCAATTTTTTTTAAAGCGATATCAGGGTAAAAGTTGTTCACATTAATGGACTCCTTTCGGCTTAGACTCCCATTCCGTGTAACCCTTTATAGGGACCAGGAAAAAACGCTTGAAAATAATGACACGGTATTCGGCCCTCTCACTTCAACACTATTGTGTGCGAGTGGGAGAATATAATAACGCCGCCATATTGAAAATCATCAAACAAGTCTTAGTCCTACCCAAGCAAAGTATGCCACAGTCAAGTCATGCGATAGAGATTTATTTCTACGTGTTTTTGTAGAAAGTGTCATTGTATTGTGAACGTTATGAACCCAACATAAAGTACGTTTTCCTGCGCAGAATTCTGGGATCATACAAACGTCGCAACGTGTGATGATGCCCCAAACTACGATCGTGAGTTCTTCGCAAGCTATATCTTCGGTGAGCTCTTCTAGATAAAAAAACATTATTAATGTTTGTATTCGCGACTTGGACTTGGGTACGTCCTAAAACTGCATCCAGAACTACCAGAGGACGGGCAGCGGCGTCTCCTCGGAGTCGGATCATTTTTTGAATTAATCTGAAGGGTTTGTTTAGCTTTTGGTGGCGTTTTGATGTTGGCTACTGAGGTATGAAGTCGTCACCATCAAAAAGCCGTTTTGAAAATCTGGAATTCCTGCTTCTTTTGGTTATCCTTTTCGCGCGTAAGATGTGGAATGACCGAAGGTCCAAGGTCTTTCGGCAGAGCTACTACAAAGAAGTGTTTTAAAAAGGGCATGTGGACATTTCGTGTTTTTTCCCACTTTTTCTAAACAACAAAGTTGTGAGCTCACAACTACACTACTCGTCCGAATTTCCACTATTTTTTTGACCAAATTATTATAAACTATATTTAATTTTTTTCGATATCTTTCCTGCTCGGAAGATTTTAGCAAGGAAACTTTTAGGCATTTTCCAGTGTCAAGCATTTTATGTTATAGCGAAAATCATCATTGTTCTAATTGCCCACTTCACCGCTTCACAAAAATGAAGGAATACTAGTGAAACTACTTTGAAACAAGTACATGAATTGGAAAGTTTTTTATTGCTCGGCGATTAGGTAAGACATTCGTAAGCAGGTAAAAAGAGCGACAATGGTTTTTCGACTTTGGTCGCTTATATCAAAATAGTTACGTGATTTATTGCGTATCTCTCGATGCGCTTCAAGAATTTTGTCTAGTTATTTTTAAAGAAATGTAGCAATAGGACACGCGTTCACAAAAACTGTCTTTTTATTTGAGTCTTTAATAGAATATCATTTAAGCACGTTTTCCTATACAGAATTCGGGGATATTACATTCTGCGCAGCGCGTTATAATGTCGCCACAACCTTTAGCGAGCACATCTCAGCCAATAATAGTTTCGGTGAGCCATGCTCCGCATCTGTGATGTTTGTAGAAGTTTTTGTAGTTAGTGAATAATAGTCAGTATTGCTTAGGGATGGGAAAATTAAGCGTGACATGCATGATGCCTTTATTTAAGCCTTCCCTACATCGATACGGCCTGTAGGAGCGGACGTAGTGGCGGCGGCGAATTTAGGCGCTGCCAAAGGCCGTGCTCTTGTGGGGCAGGCTTCATTGTTTGCTCCGACGTTTGCCACCCCAAGCTGCGGCAGTTTGGTTTGGACAGGCCTAATCGCGGCTTTAGCCGACTGCAATAGGGAATATGCATGTGTTTTGATTATTAAAAATAATGGTTAAGTGGAGAGTTTAACTGAATCTGATGTTTACATCGAAAAAATAATTGAAATCGGCTGGTAAAGTCCTGAAATATAAGCGTTCAAAGTATTTGTGAGGGAGTCATCTGTCCCTTTCTAGAAAATCACGTGCTAGTATAGAATTTGTTTGGAATCGTAGACTGTGACGTTGCTAGTATAGCGCCTTCCATGTCTTACATGAAACTAAAGTGTTTATTATTTCGTTATTTGTGCACATATTTAAAATAGATTTTTGATGTGTTGTTTTGTTCCGAGTTAGGTAAATAATTATAAAATAAACCATGCATAGTCCCTATTGACATCGCTGCCGGAGGCCGCATCAGTGTGATGAAGCCTTTATGAGAATAACGTTTGCGTGATCGGTTCGCAAAATGTTTGAAAACTGTTCACGTTGCATAATCGCATCGTTAGTTCGTACTATGTCGGTACCTCATTAGAAAATTGGTGCTAATTCTATCATCCCTCTAAATTAAAGTCATCATCATCATCATCAGCCCGGAGACGTCCACTGCTGAACGAAGGCCTCCCCCTTAGACCGCCATCCTGTACGACAACCTGCCATTTGCATCCACCGGTTGCCCGCGACTTTTACAATGTCGTCGGTCCACCTAGTGGGAGGCCTTCCTACGCTGCGTCTTCCGGTTCGCCACTTTCTTCCCCATCGGTTGTCAGTTCTTCGAGCGATGTGTCCTGCCCATTGCCACTTCAACTTGCAAACCTTGCGAGCTATGTCGGTAACTTTGGTTCTTTGGCGAATATCCTCGTTCCGGATTCTATCACGCTAAGTAACTCCTAGCATAGCTCTCTCCATTGCCCGATGCGTGACTCTAAGTTTCTCCAAAAGGCCAGCAGTTTAGCAGTTAAAGACCACGTTTCAGTTCCATATGTCATTACTAAACAAATTAAAGTCAACCAAACAAAATTATCTTCAAATGTTCCGTGGCAATAAAGTTTAAACCAGTCAGTTAAATTACATTTGAAGAAAATTAAGTATAGTCGAACTTAATTTAGAGTGATGCCAGAATTAGCACCAATACCTGATTTCATAAACTGACGGTCTTAATTGTTTTTGAATATGATGGTTTGAAAGAGAAACAACTACCAAAAGCGTATAAGTACGTTGCCATGTGTTGAATTCGTTTTTAAGGTGTTTAAATGTTATCGCGTACTAGTCGCCCATAGTAAGGAATGACTACTATTATATATATTTACTTTTTATTTATAATGTGTGCGATTGAAGTAGATTATGAATGCATTTACAGTATAGCAATAACTTTATTTAAAAATATATTATTAGGTCTTTACCTATGAAATTGCCGTTTTGTATGGAATAAGTGAAACTACTTATTTTTTTAAACTTTTTTATTTCTGTTATTCAAAGTAATCACCCATGCAATCGACGCATCTTTGCCAACGAATTGGCAGTTTATTGATGCCCTTCTTGTAAAAATCAGCTGGACGGGAGGCAACAAACTCTTCAAATGCATTTTGTACTGCCTCTCGGGAATTGAATTTTTTTACCCACTAAAAAGTTGTTTAAATTTTGGAAAAAGTAATAGTCGGTAGGTGCAAGGTCTGGTGAGTATGGCGGATGAGGGAGAGCTTCCAACCCCAGCTCTTGCAGCTTGGAGACTGTCTGTAGCAGCAGCGCGAGGCAGGTCTCGACGCGTACGTTGCGCTGGCGATCGTTAAGTTCGTGGGGCACCCATCTATCAAGTTTTTTTACCTTACCTATTTGTCGCAAATGAATCAAAATTGTTTTGATGCTAACATCAAAAGCTGCTGCTAGCTCGGCTGTAGATTGAGTTTCGTCAGCTTCCGCAATCGCCTTTAATTCATCATTGTTGACCAAAGTCTCCGGACGACCACGAGCTTCATTTTTCAAGTCAAAATTTCCAGAACGGAAACCAATAACGGGTTGTGCGTTCGTTTGTACAGTTCTCTCCGTAAACGTTTTTGATGTTACGTGCCGTTTGTGTCGCGTTGGTGCCACGACAGAACTCATATTCCATAATTACATGAATTTTTAAAGTATCCATTATGACGAAAAATGTTCAAATGTAATGAAAATACAACGCTAATCAATAAACAAAAGACTGAGTTTGTAAAAATAATGTCATGTTTTTAAGACAAAATTAATTTAAATTCAGAATACAAAGCCATTCCAAACTTTTTTTCTATTTGAAATGACCAGTACTGAAGAACGGCAATTTCATAGGTATTAATTATATCTGACAGCTTGTATAGTCTTGCTAGTATGTATTTGCTAGCTGTGTCCCGCAGTTTTACACTCGATACTTTACTTTTCTAGAAATAGTATATTTTAATTTACTACCGGTGGATTTCTATATATTTTATAGTGGTAGGATATATATTTTTGCAGAGGTAGGACTCTACTGCAGTCCGCCTGGGGCAGTACCACACCTTTGCCAGTTATTCAACCGCTAAGCAGTAGTGTGCAAGCATTACTGTGTTCTGGTTTGAAGGGCAATGTTACCAGATAAATTACTGGGTATGAAGAGATTTAACATCTAATATCTCAGGGTGACGAGCGCAGTGCAGTGCGGCGCAGGATTGTATTCGCAAGTTCACAATTCTAGAACTGCTACTACTGCTAGTGGCAGGCGTGACGCTTACCACCAGGCGAACGTCTTGCTCGTCTCGTCACTTGAACGTATTAAAAAAATAAACCGGGTAAATTTTTGTATTTTAGTCCTCATGTTATTTACTGCCTTGCCAAATGTTACCAAATTATGTTGACAACAGTTTTAGATTAATTTCCGAATTTATGATACTACTTTTAGTGATAATGCTGTTAGTATGCTGAGGAATGAAGGTGGAGGAGCTATGTTTTAAGCATGATTTGGGATATAGGTATCTATCTATAAATTAATTACAAGTAGAGTTTGTGGAAAAAGAGAACTGCTGTGGGATTTGTCGTTGTGGGTTTTTATCCATAACAGTTTCCTTTCTACACAAACTGTAAATATTTAATTATTATACAGGATGTCACAGAAGTCGACGTCAAGCTGGAAGCGGGTGGATAGGCCAAGCCATAATTAGTTATGAGATAAAAAGCGAAGTTATGTACTATAAAGATAATAGACATTTTGAAAGGCGAGATTTTTTTTAAAATACAACAATTTACAGAAGCATTATTCAGGATTTACAAAAAAAAATAAATGAATATTTGCAGTAACGGAAGTCAAAGCACCATCACAGGATGCAGTAATAACGAGATTTTATAATAATTTAATTTAATTATTTATAATTTTAATTATATTTAATAATTTTCTTATAATTATTATGCCTATCACCCGCTTCGGGCTTGCCGTCGAGTTCTGGGACAACCTGTATAAAGAGCATGTCATGATCTAAAAGTGCTGCCTACGTAATGTCTTCTAATGCTATCGTAGTTTTCATTTGTATCTGTAGAAGGTTTAGGGATGACTAAACATTTTTTTTGTATATTTATGAATATTATTTGAAATTTCAGAGTACTCCCCAAATAACACCGAGTCAACAACCGTTGATAACCACGCAGCCTCAGCCGCATAAAGCGCAGATCGGGAATCAAACACAGCAGGTATGGCATAATACGCTTTAAAAAAAACTAGCCACTTCAATTTCGACTACCTCGATGACATCTTCATATATGTTAGCCACCAAGCGATATGGCAGAGCGCGACCAAACACCGGGGGGTGCGGGTGGATATGACGATAGAACTGAACGACGACTGACCTGAGTATTCCGGGCTGATGAGGAAAGCTGCGCTGCCCTGTCCTGGTGTTCTGGACGGTGTTCGGTCTTCGGGTCAGCGTGTCCTCGGCGGTTTAGTGGACTGTATAAATGGCGGTGTAACAGATTCACAGCGCGAGCGCGAGAAGCCGTAGGGAACGGCCTCCTTCAGGATCCGTATCCCGGGCAGCGGCGGTACGATCGCTCGAGAGGACGATCGACCGAGGATCGCGGTGAGAAGCGTTGGTGCGGTTAAAATAGTTCGCACATTATGACACGCATCTGTCGCTGACAAGGGTCAACGGCAGACTGCTCGCGCGTGCGAGCAAACGAACATAACAGAGACAGTCGTCGTTCATGGAAGATGAGGGTAGGAAAATAAGTTATATAGGAAAGAGAGGTCAGCGTCACTGAGTGGCGCTAACGATATATTTTCCAGTTATTTTGATTTATTCCAGTAGTTTTTATTTAAAACCAAACTACTGAACTGTTTTCATAAAATGTATATGGGACCACGTCTGAAGTATCACCTACCAAATAAAAAAGAATCATTAAAGTCAAGTCATCGCTGGTGGAGTAATCACGAAAAAAATACAGTCGAATTGAGCACCTCCTTTTTTGAAATCGGTTGAAAATATACGGCCTTACTATAAAACGCCGTTCAAACTTAGTCACTGCTTAAACTTCTCTGTCTTGTTCTCGCACGTGACATTTCACGTCGGCGAGAAGTTGTCAGAGCATCTTAAACAAACAAAACCTTGTGTTTAAGGTTTGAGCGGCGTTTTATAGTAAGGCCGATAATATCTAAAGTGTATTTTTGACGTCATTTTTGTGCTGGTCAAAATTTTTCAATTTATACAACAGGATCGCTTGAGTTGGTTCTCATTCCAGGCCAGATGTGTTTACTATCTTCGACCAATACCGTCACATAAGGTGCAGCTAGAAAGAGCAGGAGAGAAATGGTGCCAGAATATTTTTCACTGAAAAACAAATAGTTTAAGGCTTATGTTTACCGCTTAATAATAATAAACCCGAATAAAGCACATTGACTCCACTTTCGTTATACATGCGAAATCCGATCTGCTAAAGCCGTTTATTGCCGCCGGATTGCGCTATGTAAATAGGTGGTTCCTTTTAGGTTTCGTTTTTAAGTACACGAGACTTTGATATTGTTATTTTGGGTTGGAATAGTAAAAACTAGGTATTTTTTTAACCAAATTTTAGCTGGTCGAGAATTTTTCATGTGGTGGTCTTTTACGTTTTTTTATTTATTTTGAACGCAGATCGTCGTAACAAATAAGAATCCTCCAGCGTTGATCAGCACTTCATCAAGCAACCAACAAATCGTAGTCTCGAACAACCAGCAGATGATAATGAACTCTCCACTGAAGACTGTAGGGCACAGAGTCGTCCAGCCGCAGCGGTCTCAAGTCATCAACGTTCAGAATCAGTCCGTACAGGACAATAAGGCGGCGGCGGTATGTAACCGACGATAAAAAATAACAATGAATGATGTTTGAAATATTCTGTCCAATAGCCAACTGAAACCGGCTTGAAGCCTAAAGCTAAACCGGCTTAAGTCTTAAAAGCTTAATCTAAACAAACGTTTCAAGTCAGGTTTGTTCAGTACAGTTTTGTAGTGGTAGGAATCTACTGCAGAGTCCGCCTGGGGCAGTACCACACCATTATCAGTGATTCAACCGCCAAGCAGTAGTGTGCAGGCATTACTGTGTTCCGGTTTGAAGGGCAATTTTACCAGAGAAATTACTGGGTATGAAGAGATTTAACATCTAATATCTCAGGGTGACGAGCGCAGTGCAGTGCGGCGCAGGATTTAGTTCGCAAGTTCAAAATTCTAGCACTGCTACTGTTAGAGGCAGGCGTGACGCTTACCACCAGGCGAACGTATCGCTCGTCTCGTCGCCCGAAAGGTATTTGAAAATAATAATAAAAAACAGTCTCCTTCATTAAAACGACACGTTAAAAGATCCGTATTTTTCAGAAATCCCAACAACCTATGATCCGGCAAGTGATAACTCGACAACCGATAATGGTCGGAAATACGAAAATAGGCGACAAAGAGACCGTCGTCAACCAACCAGTCATTGAGGTATGTCCCATTAAATGTTCACTGACTACTGTCATAACATCTGTGTGACTAGCGGAATTAAAAATATCGAGAAAGTTGTGTGTCCTAAGTGGAATTCGACGTTTTCAACGGGATAAAAATGATCTTTTATTAGTATTCTTACCGTATGAAGTTTGTGCCAAATTATACCAAGATTGGTATATTATGATGTGAAAGTATGATGATCAAAATTAAGCTACAAGAATTAGAAAGAAAAGTTTCTTTTGTTATGGATTAGATAAAATCTTCGGTTTGATCTCTACGTGATCGTAGAAATCAAACCGAAGATTTTTTCATTCCAATTTGAAGTATCCTAAAACTTTATTTTTTGTGTATTCCCTTGGATGTTTAAAACCTTTAGACCTTACTGACCTAACTTATTTATTACGTACGCTTTGCAATACGTTTAATTCTCGGAAAGTTGACTTCATTCCGTTTTACATAATGTGGACTTCCTAAAACGTTGCATTCCCAAAACATTGAATTAACAAATACCACAGATTATAAAATACTGAATTTACTCTTTTACACAATGTTGACTTCCGAAACGCTGAATTCCCAAAATAAATGATTGAGTAATTTTAAGAATTTCCCAATCATTTATAGTTGATGTTTGAAATTAGTTGTAGGTACTGATTATTACTATCTTCACTAGCACAAGCCGGTTCCGGCGCCGGCACCGTCCCCTGTCCCGTCGGTGATCAAACCCGGACCGTCGGCCACTCCGCCGCCGCTGCAACCCACTTCGCAAGAGGACACCCCTTGGATATGCCATTGGAGAGGGTGTGGCAAGTAAGTGTTGTACACTTTGATCACAGCCATGTTTACACTTCGATCCCATGTTGTACACCAGTAGCCGTTTCTTACGCAAGCTTCGTTAAGTCTTCGCGTCTTCGTGTCGTTGGCTCCATACTAAAAGTTGCTCACAATAATCAGTGCACTGACCTCCATTCGGCTTAGTAATACATTTCCGCGTAACCCTGTATATTCATCATCAGCCCGGAGATGTCCACTGCTGAACGAAGGCCTCACCCTTAGCCCGCCTCACTGTACGACAACCTGCGATTTGCATCCACAGGTTGCCGGCGACTTTTACAATGTTGTCGGTCCACCTATATATAGATAGTGGGAGGCCTACGTACGCAGCGTCTTCCGGTTCGCGGTCGCCACAAGAGAACGTTTCTTCCCCATCAGTTATCAGTTCGTCAAGTGATGTGTCCTGCCCTGGGCCTCTTCAACTTGCAAATCCTGCCAGATTGTTATGAGGGATGAAGTTCCACAAGGAGAAGTCCTCTTAGTTTTAGAAAGTCTTAGGAGCCTATAAGTAAGTTTGAATAGGTTGAATGATCATCATCATCATTGACCCGGAGACGTCCACTGCTGATCGAAGGCCCCCCCTTATACCGCCACACTGTACGACCACCTGCCATTTGCATTCACCGGTTGCCCGCGACTTTCACAATGTCGTCGGTCCACCTAGTGGGAGGCCTTCCAACGCTGCGTCTTTCGGTACGTGGTCGCCACTCAAGAACCTTTCTTCCCCATCGGTTATCAGTTCTTCGAGGGATGTGGCCTTTCCATTGCCACTTCAACTTGCAAACCCTGCGAGCTATGTCGGCGACTTTGGTTCTTTGGCGAATATCCTCGTTCCGGATTTTATCGCGCAAAGTAACTTCGAGCATAGCTCTCTCCATTGCCCGTTGTGTGACTATGAGTTTCTCCAAAAGGCCAGCAGTTAAAGACCACGCTTCAGTTCCATATGTCATCACTGGCAACACACACTGGTACTGGTACAACACTGTATATTAATTTGTCAAAATTAAGTTGATTTCACAAATGGAAACAGTGGGACCACCTTCCGTTAACATAATACTTTTTTAAAGAAAAAACAACCTACTTCAATTTCGACTACTTGGATGACATCTATTTTTTTCCAGTTATATTGATTTAATAAACAAACTATTAAACCGATTTCGATTAAATGTATACTTCAGAGGTGGACCTCTGAAGTATCACCTACCAAACAAAAAACAAATCATCAAAATCAAATTATAATTGGCGGTGTAATCGCTTAACTTACATACAAAAAACAAAATACATACAGTCGAATTGAGAACCTCGATTTTTGAAGTCACATCACAATTAACACCTGTACTGTAATGTAACTGTAAACAACAATCCCAACAGCCATTGTTTGGTCCAGGGCTTTCCCGAACGCTGGCGAGGTGTTCTCCCACTGCGCGCGCGTGCACTGCCCGGGCGGCGCGGCGGGCGAGGCGCCGTGCCTGTGGGCGGACTGCGACCGCGTGCCGCGCCGCACCTTCGCGCTGCTCAACCATCTCACCGACAAACACTGCTCGCCGCAGGTCACGACACTCTACTACACTATGCAGAATGTCCTAGCCAATAAGCGAACTATACTTATTTGTTATGGAAGGCTGCAATAGTACATTGTTATCCTAGGGGTGAACGTAACTTACTTAGTCGCGAGACGGGGTTTGGCGCCCGAGCGTAGGAGGGCGCTAATAGTTCGAGGGACTAAATAAGCCTTTAACCCCGAGGTAAACACTGTGCTTTTCATTACGAATACAAGAAAACTAAAAATAAAAACATGAATTGACACTGGGAAATGCACGAGTGCATGCTGGGAAGTGCGGGACCATAATCCTCTGAGGAGAAAAAAAATGTTGGAACATGGGTTCAATACAAATTTATCTGAAAATAGAATTAGTGTTTTTTTTATAATTTGAGTGCCTGTCATTTGTAACTGTCACTGTCAGTTGAAAGTGATTCTCCGTAGGGCTGAAATGTATTACTTTCAACCCGCTCCTCAGGCAACTTCAGACCTACTTTTCGAGTATGAGTAGTGAAAAGTTGTTTTTTGGCGCGAGTACTTACAAATCGCAGAATAACTTTGCTGCCAAGCGAAACACAACTTTTCACCTCACTAGAGCGAAGAAAATGCTAAGGGTTTTTCATGCAGTCTTCTTGCTGGCTACCTTGTTTTTTAAACAAAAAAAAGTCTTCATGCTGTCCAGTGAGATTATTCAAAAAATTATGTTGACGCACTGACATGAAATAAGTATTACTTAAGCATTTTCAGTGAACTGGCGGTATAGAAAATGATTGAATAGAAAAGTTCGAGTTTTAAAAGCTCTTTCCACGCTGGCGGGTAAAATGCACGTTTGCACTCAGATTTCGAATGAGAAACAGAATCTTTCCGAGCTTGTGAGGTGAAAACGTATTTTTAAATAGCAATCCACCCCTTCAATGATTTTTTACAAGGAATTCTTCTTTTCAGGCCCTCAAAGCGATGTATAACACTCGTCGTCAACTAGCCGCCGAAGCCGAGGCCAATAAGCCCGTGTCGCTCGGGTACCCGCCTAATGCGGCGCTTGCGGCGCTCAACAAACACGCAGCGGATATGTTCAACCCAAGGGAATTGATGGTAAGAATAAAAATAGCGGTTACAGACTGATTCAAACTTAATGGCGGCTGTGACGTTAGGCGCGAGACGCTGCGCAGTAGCAAAAATGAGGCGTGCTGTGTTTGTACAATCGCAAAGTCTCGCTTGCAGCGCACTTCGCAGCCGCCATTAAGTTTCAATCGTACTATACTAAGAACGAAACGGATTTCCTGTGTCCTCTTTTTAACCGTTACCTGACTCTGTGGTCAAAACTTGGCAAGCTATACCTGTACGCCACCAACGTTAAGGCTGTAGAAGAAATAATTATGACCTACAAACACAAACAAACATCTAAATATTGAAATATATTGGGGGACATTTATTACACACAGCGCCATCTAGCCCCATACTAAGCAAAGCTTGTATTATGGAAACCAGATAGCTGATAGAATACTTATATACATTTTTTTTTCGTAAATACATACTTATAATACATACTACACCCAGAGACAGAACAAACATCTATGTTCGTCACATAAATGTTTGCCCTGGGTGGGGATCAACCCACGCCCTACAGCTCTGAAGGCAGACATACTACCAACTGAGCTATCAAGCTGTCGAAGCTGTCTAAGCGGGAGTTATAAGTCCCGCACTGACGTATGTTAATTGACGTATGGTAATTTTGCATTCCCTCTATATACAGGGTTACTGGTAACTCAACGTTTTCCCGGCGGGACCAGGGGCCGTACCGTGAACTGCTTATAGCAGGACCGAATAGGTTCAGCTGCCGACACTGCGCGACCGCGAACCTTATTGTGAGGCGATAAAATTCACAGTCGCACAGCGTCGGCAGCTGAGCGTATTCGGTCCCGCTATAAGCAGTTCACGGTACGGCCCCAGAAACGGTTAACATCAAATTTAAGGCCACCAATGTATGGGCGAAATTAAATAGTTTTCGAGATAAGTATTTACAATTAAACTACTTATTTAAAGACTTATGTAACGAACAGAAAAAAATAAGTTTTTGGCATAAAATGTTAAAAATTAAAACAAAAAAAAAAAAAAATTGGTCACGCTTATCACATTCTAAGTATTTTTGAATTTTTTATTGCTTATTTCAATTATTTCAATATTTTTTTCATTTTACCCTAGTTTTATAAAAAAAATATTACAGTTTTTTTCGCCCCCTTTCTAATCCCGCCGGGAATACATCGAGTTACAAGTAACCCTGTTTGTATTGGGGTTGAACCATAAGAAGTGACGCGAAAGAATAGCTGTGAATAACTGTGTTAATAACTATGGAAGTCTTACGGGCGACTACTTAAGTGTCAGAATTCAGTTGCTACAATAATTACACATACACTTTGTATTACTTCTCATTGTTACACGTACAATCAACTGTGTCCTCGCGTATGTTTCCAGTTGCCTCAAAGAATCGGGAAATGAGCTCTTTCTCTTTTAGAAGCGTTTTTGAATGTGACCTTAACAAAGAAGTTCGTACGAAGCTGCTTCACTGCATTTCATTACAGCAAAATAAAGAATAATCATCATTGACACGTGGCTTTGATTAGTCAGTGTGGGTTTAAGCTTTGTGCCACATAATTACCTCATATAATCCCCTACCCATGTGACGTGCATTCACGCTTTAAAATCTTTATGAATGTATTGTTTTAGTTTAATTTAATTGTGCTTTTGTAACACTACAACGAGGGAACTGCCAATGGTACGACCTGCAATGGTTTGACCAGCTTTTGTCTAGGATTCAACTCCTAATATTATGTTAATATCGAATGGCGATTCGATCTATAATCTATTTGTATAAGTAACACATTGCCCGTGATTGTTAATTTGTAAGACAGTCTTATGTGCACCCGCAGCGCACACACCCTTTCGCCCTCACTTACGCCTTTCACATAATCATACACAGACACACACACACACATACACGCACAATCTCTCTCTCTCACACGCATATTCTCTATGATGTACGTGACTGTGGGACCTTTATTTGATTTGCTTCTACAGTTTAGTTTTAGATGATTAATTAATTAATCGTCAAATTAAATGTACAAACTTAAAGCAATTATTGACATTTCATTCTTTATTAAATTAGTATGCAATCGCCCTTCGATTATCATGTTACACAGTACACTTAACACGCACACGCGTGCTGCAATGTGTGACGTCACTAACGTGTATGTGTGTGCGTACAGAACAGGGCCGAATTGAGTCGACCGTCCGCACCGGAGGCTGTCACGGTGAGAATGGCTACGCAACTACACGCTTTCTGTGAACGTCTTCGACGTAAATTCAGAGGCTCGTGGCGGTCTATAGTTTTAATATTATTATTGCATTGACACAATAAAAAATAAAAACACTCATATAATAATTGTGAAATTACTAGAGGATGATATTGAAAAGCGTGGGGATTATGGCAACACCCCTCTATTAAGGGGGATGCCTTCGTCCAGCAGTGGACATTTTATGGCTGTCGACGATATTGAAAAGTACTTTAAAAAAATAAACAGTCTAAACATTTTTGATAGGCGATGGATTTGCGACATGCTTTCTGGCAACTGCTATACGTTGCAATCTCGCCTACATTTACGAGCCCTGTGTCAGCGTGTATTCTTTATTTAGACTTTTACCTGGACGATATTTTAGTGAATCCGCTACTGTCAAAAAATACTATTTCACGTCGTGCAAAAGCAAATATTTTGTTAATCTAAAATATTCAATTGTTACATCGCCACGTATGCCTCTGAATTTTCAGTCTCAGTCGCTTAGTAAATTCAACATTTTAAAAACTTTAATCGAGATAACTCATTTTTTAAGGAATTTTCTATAGCGACTTGTGTTTGTTGTGTGTGTTTTGCAATGCTTTTTATCTCACTCCAATCGTCATCTTGTGTGCTGATGTAGTCGATTATGTTATGTTTGGTATTTCCCTAGTTACGTCTATTTATTTTTAACTTCAGAACTATTTTAGCTGAATATGCGTTGATAAATATAATGTAACGGTTCGAGCATATCAAGAGCGTGGGCGCGGCTTGTGCGACGACGCTTTCATCACGCCTTTTGTCGTCACGCCCGCCAAAGTTGTTGACAAAAATGAAACAAATACTGTTAATTATCATAATTACAATAACATTAGTACATTAAACAGAAACATACTTAGAAGAACGACTTAGGCTTAATACGGTTTGGGTACGGAAGCCTTAATTTTTAATGTTAATTGCAATTATGTAGACTTTTATCATTCTAAGCAATGGCGGATGAAAGGGTGTGAAAAATGGCGTCCACAACGAAGTTCCTACATGTAACAAAGTTGTCCTTACTTGTATACCCGGCAACAGCTGTCTGACTTTGTCGTTACAACTTATGCTTGCCCAATCGGTCGTACTAAACTTAGATTGCGTATTGACGGCTTTGTTAGTTGAAATTCGTACCCCCTCCATTTGCTGCGATGACGAAAATGTGAAAACCTTGTAATGTATAATAGAAATTTGCAATTAAAAAGTAGTCAATTCTAAGTCATCGTCATCATCATTTTCAGCCAGTAATCGCCCGTTGCTGAGGCCTCTCTTCTTGTACGCTAATCATCCCGGTCCTGTGTCAATCTTAAATTATTAAACTCGAATTCTAGTCCAATTTGCATAGCGTAGCAGAACTTTTGTTCAAAATGCATGTTGTCTACAATTCAGTTGATTGCATCGGAAGAGGCCTATGTGTAGGCTGTGGACTACGGTAGGCTGATGATGATGAAAAATCAGTACAAAAGTACTCGCGCTCCATGCTCCCGCATCGTGTCACCCACGTTCGCGGCGTGCCCGGAAATTATCTCAATATTTTAGTCATTAAAAGAACAGTGTAGTCAGCTAAAGGCTGAAATACATTAATTATAGCGTTGTGTTGCCGCTAGTTGTTTGCAAATGGGCTTGGCTTTATGATTGTTTTTTTTTTGTTTCGGTTTGTCATAAGCATGTTCCGAATGCGTAACTTTCATACTTCTAGGCGTTTCTAAATAGGCATTTTATTTTTACACAGGATGAAAATGAAGGTCCAGTCACGAAGAGTATAAGATTGACGGCAGCTCTCATATTGAGGAATATCGTGATCTACTCCAATACTGGAAGGCGGTAAGTGATATGAAAAACCATGTTACTTTCTTAATTTACTTGTTGCGTTCAAAGAAGAATGGCAGAATTCGCCAGGGTCCAGACAAAAAAATTACGTCATTCATGTTGCCTATATGTATATGGAAATAAATTTTATATTTTTGTGGTTTTCTTAAAATATTAAGCATAATTTATAAAGCTGGGAATTAAATTTAACTTTGTTGCAATTATTTTAGATATTACTTGTATATTATCCGAACACACAGTATATGGTTCTCATTATTGTTTTCGTTCGGATACACGTGGCATTGCATCCTAGTTCTACCTGTCTAGTCTCTGTCAATGTCATCGTTTTAATATCACCGCGTTCCCAAATGCGGCCTGAAAAAACCCATTCCAATTTGGCGTTAGCCTAACCTAAGAGATGTTTTTTCGAAATAACTTTTTTCGCATACTTCCAGAAAAATGGCCCAATTTACAATTAAAATATATTTTATTTGCTCTATCAGTTAGGAAAAATTTCATTCATGCGCGCGGCTTTTTTCTACTAGGCTGAAACTGTATAGGAGTCTGCCATTCTTCTTTACCTTTACTTTGGACCATGTTGGGCGCCAGAATTACACATCGACAATTTTGACGTCCAAATACTTAAATTAGTTGTACGTAATGTTTTTTCCTTTATCCCTATTTAGGGGGAGACCTTCGTCCAGTAATGGACGTCTTCGGCTGTAGATGTGTGTAATGTTTTTTCTCGGTTAACGGTGGTGAGCATTCTGCGATCCCCAAACCGCCTGCCAAGCATTGGGATTATGGCAACCCCTCCCTAACAGGGGGAGGCATTCGTCCTGCAGTGGACGACTTCTAGCTGATGATGATGATGCCGATTGTTTTATTTTTAACCAATTTCCCTAGATAGGCTAGTCACCTTAGACAAATAAATGGCGTAACGTCGCAAATAATTGCACTGTACTGATTTTTTGTTGTTAGGATAGATACCAGTAATATATAACTGAGTTTGCAGCTTCGCAAGACCTGTGCTATCTGCATGGCGGTCGAAAAACATCGAAATTTTCGGACTTTTTTTACTTACCTATCAGCACTTATCGTTTCTAGCAGCGTCCTCTCGGTTAACTGTGGTAACCATTCAGCGATCCCCAAGCCGCGTGCCAAGCATGGGGATTATGGCAACACCAAGGAAGAGAGAAAAAGGGAGAGGCCTTCGTTTAGCAGTGGACTTCTTCCGGATATTTACGTGGGCATCCTACGTTCTATAAGGAATTCTAATTATGGCTTATTTGTTTTACAGACAACTCCGATCGTATGAAGCGCACCTCGCTTGCATCGCTCTCAGCAGCGTCGAAGCTTCTCGAACGATCGCTCAAGTTCTATACGACATGAATAACATTTGAGAATCGCTTAACGGGCGTGCGCCCGACGAGCCTCCAACGTGGGCATTGTAAATACGGACATGTTTGGAAAACACTGAACTCGGCGAGTTGTGAAACAAACTGATTTATAGTGCAATTGTAACAAATTAGTGTACAAATAAAAGCAACTGTGCGCGCGCGCAGGCGGGTGCAAATATCCCGTTTTAGTTGAACTTTGTGTCATCTTGCAAACTGTTTTTTTTATTTATTTTTTAAGCAACCAAGTGACGAGACGAGCAAGCCGTTCGTCTGGTCGTAAGCATCACGCCTGCCACTAACAGTAGCATTGCCAGAATTGTGAACTTGCGAACACAATCCTGCGCCGCACTGCACTGCGCTCGTCACCCTGTGAGATATGAGATGTTAAATCTCTTCATACCCAGCAATTTATCTGGTAAGATTGCCTTTCAAACCGGAACACAGTAATGCTTGCACACTACTGCTTGGCGGTTGAATAACTGGCAAAGGTGTGGTACTTCTTCAAGCGGATTCTGCAGTAGAATCCTACCACTACACAGTATAATTACCCGCGTTAAATTGTTGGTCCCGGTTGTTTGTTCTAGTTTCTATAACAACAACCGTCAGCCATGTCAGAGGCCTTCGGGTGGCACATTAACTCTGACACTAGGGCTGGCCACTCGGCCTATACGAACTTACTTACAGTATAATGTATTATTTTTCTAAGTTATATCTTCAAGTTACTTTTTACTGTCGTATATAATAATTTCATGGACATGAAGGGATTTGACATCTAATATCTCTGGATGACAGTGGCGAAGGGTGAAAATTCAGTAAAGGGAAGCCGTAGCAAAAAAAAAACTTAGGTACCTACCGTCGTACCGAAAGCAGTAGAAACAACCGAAACCACCTTCTCCATAGGTACTTAAAAGTACCATCGCGTAAAAATCGCGCGCATAGTAGTTATTACTTGTTCTGTGGCGAATGCGTAACTCGACGCGGAGCGGGTTACCGCGCAAGTAAGTAATATTTATTCTGTTACATTCCTAAGATAATTTAAAGGCAACTGGAGATTATTGAGAGGTAAATAAAACTAAATAAATAAATATTATTGGACAATTTACACACAGCGCCATCTAGCCCCATACTAAGCAAAGCTTGTATTATGGAAACCAGATAGCTGATAGAATACTTATATACGATATTTTTTCGTAAATACATACTACACCCAGACACAGAACAAACATCTATGTTCGTCACATAAATGTTTGCCCTGGGTGGGGATCGAACCCACGCCCTACAGCTCTGAAGGCAGACATGCTACCAACTGAGCTAGAAGGCTGTACTAAAAAAGTGTGAAGGTGGTAGGTACTAGATAGTATGTCGGTTGTAGATACTTACAGACACATTTTCAAAAGGGAAGCCGGTAGGAATCGGGTTATATGGACCCTTCGCCACTGCTCGATGACGCAGTGCAATGCGGCGCAGGATTTTGTTCCATTCTGGCACTGCTACTGTTATGGGCAGTCGTGTTGCTTACCACCAGGCGAACGTCTCGCTCGTCTCGTCACACTCCATTGCATAAAAACGAAAAAAAAAGTTCATATTTTTAATGGAGTTTGATTTCATACATAACTGTTAACCCGGTTGAGTCTTATTCCCATAAGACTCAACATCAACAGAAATACATCAATGTCGGACATTAACAGGCTTAAAAACGCCGTTTAATGTTAAACAGCGTTGCTTAGTACTGTGCTCTTTTTTTTTGTATTGCGCAGTAATTAAACGACGTTTGTTAACTTTAGTTAAACTACGTCTGTTAACTTAAGCAATGTGTTTAAGTAAGGTTGGTAATGTTTTGCATTTATAGTAAAAAAATCTAGAACATTTTGATGGTCTCTAGCGCTAATTAATTATTGTGAAGTCAATCATCAGCTCGGAGCAGTCTACTGCTGAACAAAAGCCTGTACGACAACCCGCCATTTGCAACCGGTTGCCTGCGACTTACACAATGTCGCCGGTCCACCTATATATAGATAGTGGGAGGCCTACGTACGCAGCGTCTTCCGGTTCGCGGTCGCCTCAAAAACCTTTCTTCCCCATCGGTTGTCAGTTCTTCGAGCGACGTGTCCTGCCCACAGCCACTTCAACTTGCAAACCTTGCGAGCTATGTCGGTAACTTTGGTTCTTTGGCGAATATCCCCGTTCCGGATTCTATCGCGCAAAGTAACTCCGAGCATAGCTCTCTCCATTGCCCGTTGCGTGACTCTGAGTTTCTCCAAAAGGCCAGCAGTTAAAGACTACCGTTTCAGTTTCGTATGTCATTGGCAACACACACCGCTCAAAAGATTATTTTAATTACTTATTTCTGTAAAATAGTTATATTTATTTCAGAATAGCAAAACAAGCGGTCTACTTTTCTTAGTAAACGATTTTTTATGTTTATTGACTTTGCTCTGTTTATAACTGATTCTGAATGCTGTAAAATAGACAGTATTTTTGTACCTAATGTAACATTTCGTAAAGGATTATTGGCAACTTGCCAACTTACTCCTTAGGATTAGCTTCTGTATTGCATATGATAACAAACAAATTATGTTCTATGACTTTGACAGAAAAAATAAGCTGTTCCATAGAAAAGGTACATTTGCTCGCGGCAAAAGCTGATTTTTACCGACTTCAAAAAAGGAGGAAGTTCTCTATTTTATTTGTTTTTTTTAATGTTTGTTGCATCTGAACTCCTTCAGTAATACCGATTTGGATATTCTTTCTTAATTTTTTTATTTGAATGGATATTCTTACAGATTAGCCCCATAGAAATTTCACCAAAATCGGTTCAGTATGGTTTTTAATTCAAAATATCTGGTAAAAATATGTTATTCAAGTAAACGAAAGTCGGTTGTTTTGTTTTAAATAGCTTGTTTTCTCGGAATTTTTGAAAGTCGTGAAACAAGTTGTTTGTTATACAGAAGCTGATTTTATGGAGATATTTGCTAGTTACCAATAACCCTGTATTCTGTATACTGTGTGTTGTGTACTTGAAATAGGTGAAAAGTAAAACCCATGTGAGTATTGTGTAGCAAATAAGTTATTGTTATGTATAAGGTAAGAGGAATGAATCTATGGATAATAAACTCTATGTGAAAGTATTTACGATCGTTTCATTCAAATCTAATATAATAAAAGGCTCTGTCCTGACTGACTGACAGACAACGCACAGCCCAAACCACTGGTCGTACAGACTTGAAATTTGAAGTTGGTAGAGTCGGTCGAGTATGTCGAGTCGGTAGAGTCGGTAGAGTCTCTAGTCTCTTTTTAATCATTAACTCGCGAAAAAACACTAGTTAAAGAAAATAATACAGTGCAGCAACATGATTACTGGGTATGAAGAGATTTAACATCTGATATCTCAGGGTGACTAGCGCAGTGCAGTGAGGCGTAGGATTGTGTTGCAAGTTCACAATTCTGGCACTGCTACTGTTAGTGGCAGGCGTGACACTTACCACCAGGTGAACGTCTTGCTTGTCTCTTCACATGATCGAATGGCTTCGAATCTCAAGACACACAGACTGATACGCACCGTTGGAAGAGCCTTGTGCGCGGTGCGTGGCTGTCCGTGGTCGCCGGCCGTGCGTGATAATCCGCAGAATCACCACCGTGGGAAGCCAGCTTTAGGGGTTATATCTTTCCACTTTCATTAAAATTAAAGGTATGTAGGTACCTAGACGTACATAAGATAACTAAGTATGATAAGATAAGCTGGGCAGATTCAGTGCTATACTCCTCGCTCTTCTTAGTTACAACATGTAATGATTTGGACCTGTCTGTAAATTACGTGTTTAAATTAAATAAAGAATTGAAGTATTACTAATTGCTTATTAATTAAATATTTCTAACAACCTAATACAAAAGAAAGTTATCAGACAACTTTACTGACCCAGTTATTTTAAAATCTACTCGACTTACAATCATCTGAAGCCATAAATAACTTCCTGATTGCAAGCGTAACCCTATCTGACCCCACTTCCAATTTGAGGTAGGAAACCGACACTGGTGGTATATATTTCTTCTTAATTTCTTTCCCCTGCAATACTGGGTGACATGGGACCGCTACCAAGATAGATTACTTCGAAAATATCCATCAAATGCTTCCTTTGTTACCTACAAGCTGTGTTGAATAGGTATAACAATTACCGATTTATTATTCATTACTATAATGGAGAATTTCATTAGCAATTCAACGCGGGAATTAATGCAACCGGCGTCCTTGGGACTCGAAATGGATAGGTACAGCTTCACACCGCTTCAGTGGCGTACGAAACTGAAGCACAACACCCTTCGTAACTGCAGCGCGAGTACCGTTATTGTATGTCTCTTATTAGACGTGTCGGTATAGCTGATTTCTTTGACGAAATTGAGAAAATACCGATTTTTATCGAATTTTACCGTTTATATGTTAAACTAGAGGTCCCCCGGGACTTCGTCCGCGTGCGGAAGAAATTCAGACCGCTCCCAAAATTCTCCACTATATAAATAATCATTCCGAGCAAACTCTACCAACTCTACTGACTCGACCGACACTACCAACTACCCCCCCCCCCCCCCCCCCCCCCCCCCTTTGAATGAACTACCCAAATATCTATTTTCATCACTATAACTTCAAAAACAAAGATCTTTCCATACAAACTCCCCCCCCCCCTTTTTCCGCCCCTTGGGGGTCGAATTTCAAAAATCCTTTCTTAGTACACCCCTCCGCATCGAGACGAATACGCCCTCCAAATTTCAAGTCTGTACGACCAGCGGTTTGGGCTGTGCGTTGTCTGTCAGTCAGTCAGTCAGGACAGTGCCTTTTATACATATAGATATATTATATTCGATTTATATAATATATAGATTTTTCGCTCGATAGGAACGCTACTCGCGCTGCTGGTATCACACAAAACATAATAATGCTTTGTTCGATACCAGATGCGGCTTAAGACCTTTTTACTTACACGATGATCGTCTTTAAATAAGGAACCAAATTTATTTTTTTAATTTATACGGGAATGCTCACGTTTAATTAAATCGGATACTCCGACTATAGTTTCGATCACATCCGGTGACCTTTTATACTAACCAACTACCGACTATAGTCGTATAGTATAAAACAAAAATGTGTCAAAACCATGTCAGTGTTCATAATAAAACCAAATTAATATTACGCAAATATCGGGTTCCCACTCTGGTAGAAACTTTCTAATTTGGTAAGAAACACACGTTCATTTCTTCGCAATGGGTGACACGGCGCAATGAAGACGAATGGCCTCGCGAGAAACATCGATCAAGTGCTGCTTTCCTTTGTTTCGGGAATGAACGGATTCTAAGTTATTTTTACTTACTGCCGCATTTATTAGGCGCAGGCCGCGCAGAAATGACGTCGGACGTACACAGAAAAGCAAAAGGTAGGTCTTTTGCTTCATAGGTATAATGTTTAAAAAAATTGGTAAGTAAGCCTTAAAATAACTCACAATTCGTTAGAAAATTTCGCCTCGCTGTCTTTTAAAGCCTCTTAGACCTAAACTCGCCTAAACACTTCTAGGTAGTTACCCATTTTTATTCGTATGTAAAGCATAGGATTTTACAAAGCAATAAAAAAAGCCTGTTGTTTTGAAATCATGTTTTTTGATTATAATTTAAATTTGATTTTGTTTGTTTTCGGAAGCTGATTTATTACCTTCCGGTCAATGAGCTAATATCTAAAGAGTCACAATCTCTAAGTAAAAACAGCCAAAAAACGTCCGAGTGCCGTTGTACATACCTATACGTGCATTATACCTATAGTTCACAATTGTTCGAATATAGACGTTATGTCGCTTGTATAGTGTTCAATGTTGCTTGAGCGCTTGTGTCTTATCGCAGATCAAGTAGAACTACGATAAGACACAAGCAGTCGGCGCACTGCATAGCGTGCGCCGAGTTTTATTGTTAACTTATTGAATAAGTAATGTAGTTATAGGTATGTACCTATGTCATTTTCTTTTCCATATATTTTTGTTCTAGCTTTAGTTAAGTTTTTGTAGTACCTACCTTTACCTTTAAGTACCTATGATATTTAGGTTCTTAGCAATATTTAATTAGCAATTAGATAAGCATATAATATTTAATTTATGCTTCGTACTTTTATTTTTTATGAATATTATATGAACTAAGTATAACACTAGATGACAAGGGGTATTCCCGACAATCTGTAAAGTTATAGTACCTACCTATCTCTCATGCAAATTCATATTGTTCAAATTGAATTCAATTTGCTTATGTACCTAACTACATTATTAGGTACTTAGGTATGTTAAACACTTCTCGTGGCCTGCCTATAGAGGTAGATAGTACTTATATTAATCAAATTTGTTAAGGTAATGTACAATAAAGGTATTAACAAGCTATTTCAGCTCTTGAATATTGATGTCCTAAGATAACTTTATTTACTTACAAGCGTTAATGGCGTACCTACTCACCTTTGAAACCAAATTCAATTAATAAAATTCAGAAACTTTACCCATCTCTGGCGAAATTACATTACATCTAATATTATGCCTAAGTAATAGACTTAAATTCAAGTAATTCAAGCTACCAAACGCAATTTATGAAACGAATTTAGGAACTAAAATTCACAATTCAGGTTTATGAATAAAATTATTTTAGAAAGTTCTTCGTCACAAACAGGCAGGTAAGAGAAAAAAAAAATTAGACTAGGTGAAATTAGGTAGGTCTAGGTAGATGGATGGGCTCAGCCACGTGGTTCAACCCCAAAGTTCAATTAATCGGACTATGAGATCTTTTTTCCAGTTATGCTAGGGCTTCACCTGCGTGACGCTTTACGTCCAGTTATCGAAATCATTAACGTGCAATAATTGATGCATTAAACAATGCGCTACATGGGCGGCCACACTTTCATTTGACTTTGAATATCGCCTAACGTCTAACGACGTTAACCATGCCACTAGCCCATTAGCGCGCTAACACCAGGCCATATCTGCGTACTGTATCAAATACCACGCTAAATAATGACATTACACGCAGGTGAAGCCCTAGCATTAGTGCTATCAATCGAACCACAAGGCGTAGGATGAGTAGTAATAAAATAATCCCTCTGATCCCATTGGAGACCTGCCGGGAACGCTTAAAACTTAAATAATACTTTAAAGAAACCGACTTCATTTTTGATTACGTGGATGACATCTTTTTTCCAGTTATTTTGATTTAAAACCAAAATACTGAACTGATATCGATAAAATGTCAAAGGAGCAATCTCTGAAGTATGACCTAGCATTTGAATCATAAAAATCTATTCATAATGAGCGGAGCAAACGCGTAACAAGCGTACAAAGAAACAATCGACTTGAGAAACTCTTTTTTTGAAGTGGGTTGAAAATATCATAGTAAAATTATTTGTAGAAGTAGAAATAATGACCTAGAATCATTGAGCTTATATCTATAGAGACATAGAAATCATTGGTTTTTACCTTAGAGACTGTGACTCTTTAGATATTAGCTCAATGCTTACTATACATACTCTAAAATAGGTAGGTATCTACCTATAGGTACTACGACATGCTAAGTTTGTCAAGTTCATCAGCGACTAGAGTGGACAAATGCTTCCGTTCAATCTTACCTAGTTGTTATAAATTAGCTTTAAAACAATCAATTAAAATCAACCGTCAAATAACAAACCGTTTAAAGGCCACAATTAACGCGAAATGTAACACCCACGGACGGCTTACACCATTTCCGTGGTCCTACATGAAAATGCGGCAATGCGAAGCGACGCTAAGAAAAAGTTAAAATAGGTAGCAAGAAGTAATATTACGCCAAGGCTGCACAAGTGCACAGAGGCGTAGGGGGTGCGTCGGTGGCATCGGCGATTACTGAAAGCGTCACCCCGCGCCATAATTATTGACCTAGCAAAAAAAATGTATTCTAAAAAATACTAAATCAATTACATTTTTCCAAATTTATCTATCAACAATGACCGTCATGGGGTTCCCCACAAAAAAGCGAACGCCCTACTTTTACTTCTCTCTTCAGTGGGGTTCCCCATTCCCCAAAGGACATTACATCCAGCTCCATAGACAAGCAAACGGTCCTTTGTCAATGTCCAGCCTAGTATATTAAAAAAAAAAGTTTAAAAGTGTTTTGGCCACTTCAGCGATGTGGACTGCACGTAAAAGCATTTTATTTGTCAATGTGTCGATTTTACATTGTAGCGCTTGGCTTGTTGCTGTCACGCGGTTCCCGCCGGCTGCGCGCGTCTTCACTACAGTAGAATATAGACACAGTTCTGTACAAATTAACTTGCAGTGAATATAACATGATTGTAGTGTGTTTTACTGTACCTTGTGATGTAAAATGAACTTGTACTTACTTTATTTTTACGGCAATAAATTTATATGTAATTTGTATTTGTAATTTGTAGTCATAGAGTCATTGTTTGTAGTAGGAATAGATCTGATATATTTATCATGCAGGCTAATCATGTAACTGTTCGGGATCGCGATTCGGATCGCGATTTGTCATAATTGTCACTTGTCACTGTCACATCTTCACGGTATCACGCAGGGGTTTCTCTCGCTATCGTTATCAAACGAATTTGTTTGAATGAAATTGATTTCCTTAATTAAGTTAAGCAAATCCGTCGGTCTTTTGGCGTTTCATCCTGCCCTGCAGGGTCAAATGAGTTTTGGCAGTGACAGTGACAAGTGTAAATTTTTGACAATTCGTATCCGGATCGCGATCCCGAAAAGTTACATGATAGCTCCGCTGTTTGGTTTAACCACTGAAGAGAGAAGTATATAGAACGGAAAAGATGCACTTGATGATAATTCTACCAGTATACATGTTTTTAAAATGAGAATAATCAGTCAGGAGGAATCATTTCTTATTGATAGATTCATAAGAACATTTAGGTAGGTAAACATTATCTTGAGATATTTTTAAGCCCTTTCTATCGATCAATAGATAACTATAATGTTAACGTGTAGCTATATAGTTTTGCATGTTTTTCTATTGTTTTGTTATACTTAAATTTACTTGTGTTTTTTTGTCATTATATTACTTACTTGCCTAATTTCCTTCTAACTTCAAAAAGGAAGAGCCTGGAGCCCACGACACAAGTCACCCTAGTGTGGGATCCAGTGCACACCGACAGATCATCTATTGTTTTTCATATATATATCTTTTAGTCTTTGTTAATGAGTCAGATATTGTTGAATATGTTAAAATGTACTATCACAATTGGAAAAATAAATAATAATTATTATTATTATTATTATTATCTGTTACTGCTAAGGTGTTTCTATTTAGTGCTTAAGTTTTTTTTATAAAATAAATGTATCTTATCTTATCTTTATCTTATCTTTAATACCCAGAAAGACAATTTAAATAGACGCGTAGGAAACCAAACCACATTGCATCGTAATTAGATTAATTTTAATCTGTAGCAAAATGCCATTTCGAGCGTTTTACTTCAAATGCACGACCAATGATTGGCATTTATTCGTCGTAGTTTCTATACAAATAAGTGTGAAACTGGCGACAGCGGTTTTCCATACAATTACTTTAGAACATTGTTTTGACAGCCGTTCTACCTAAGAAGTAGGGCTCGCTTTTCTGTGGGTTCAACTATGTTTACACACGCTTTTTCTATGGGAGTGAAGCTTTTGTCCATTCCATCTACTTATTATGTTGTCTGTGCCAAATATTATCGTATCGCGCGCCGGCTCGTCGCTTCGCGTCACTCACCAAGGACAGCGGGTTAGGGCGTGACAGTGCGCAATCAATAAATCCGCATCAGCGGCCGAGCGTGCAGAACCCTTATCACTCCGGACGTCCGGCGACGAGGGAGGTCAGCCATCATTGTATAGATACAGAATATATGTTTTGTCATACGATTAAAATACTAGGTACTCTCTATTTTTTGAATTTAATATAGAATCCGGAACGAGGATATTCGCCAAAGAACTAAAGACACCGACATAGCCCTAAAGGTTTGCAAGCTGAAGTGGCAATGAGCAGGCCACATCGCTCGAAGAATTGATAACTGATGGGGAAGGAAGGTTCTTGAGTGGCGACCACGTACCGGAAAACGCAGCGTACCTATAGGAAGGCCTCCCACTAGGTGGACCGACGACGGATTCGTGGAACGGCGCAGGATTTTGTACGCAAGTTCACAATTCTGGCACTGCTATATTATGGGCAGGCGTGATGCTTACCACCAAGCGAACGTCTCGTCACTCAATTGCTGAAAAAATAGTAACAGCTGCAATACTTATTATACATAATTATATAGCAAGTTACACCTTACCTATAAAAATGGTCAGCATTAAGCCACATCATCCTAACTTGCATAAAACAGCACTTTAAATTTCCATCTTTCTCAATCTATCTATCTATCTTCTATCTTCTAATATAATAAAAGGCTCTGTCCTGACTGACTGACTGACAGACAACGCACAGCCCAAACCGCAGGTCTTACTTCTTCTTGCTGGGAGGGTGTGTATTTGTCTCGATGCGGAGGGGTGTACTAAGAAAGAATTTTTCGAAATTCGACCCCCAAGGGGGGATAAGTAGAGTCGGTAGAGCTGGTAGAGTTCGGGAGTTCGCAAAAAAAAATTGCTCGGGATAATTTAAAGTGGTAAATTTTGGGAGTGGGCCGAATTTCTTCCGCACGCGGACGAAGTCGCGGGGGACCTCTAGTCTAATCTAATATAATAAAAGGCTCTGTCCTGACTGACTGACTGACTGACTGACTGACAGACAACGCACAGCCCAAACCGCTGGTCGTACAGACTTGAAATTTGGAGGGTGTATTTGTCTCGATGCGGAGGGGAGTACTAAGAAAGGATTTTTCGAAATTCGACCCCCAAGGGGAGGAAAAGGGGGGGGGGAATTTGTATGAAAGTCCTTTGTTTTTGGACTTTTAGTTACAAAAATTTGGATTTGGATAGTTCATTTAAAATAAAAAATACTGTTTTCAAACATTTTTTGACAGGGACGATTTAAGGTGGAGGAAAAGGGGGTGGAATGTTGTATGGAAAGTTCTTTGTTTTTGAAGTTATAGTGATGAAAATGTATATTTGGGTAGATCATTCAAAAAAGGGAAGTGGGGGGATAAGTAGAGTCGGTAGAGTCGGTCGAGTCGGTAGAATTGGTCGAGTCGGTAGAGTCGGTCGAGTTGGTAGAGTCGGTAGAGTCGGTCGAGTCGGTAGAGTCGGTAGTTGGTAGAGTTTGCTGAAGAAAGGAATTTTCGAAATTCGACCCCCAAGGGGGGGGGGGGGGGGGGAAGAGGGTTTGGAGGGAGTTGGTAGAGTTGGGGAGGGGGGGGCTAAAAAAATTGCTCCGGGTGATTTAAAGTGGTGAATGTGAATGGTGAAAGCGGGCCGAATTTCTTCCGTACGCGCACGAAGTCGCGGGCGACCTCTAGTTCCTATATAAATATTAAAATCCGAAGCACGCTTTCAAAATATTTTAGCTTTTAAATCTCTAGCGACGGCATTTTTAACATTCTAAAATTGGAATTGATGACACGTAAAGTACTCGTTCCGGTAAGACCATAAAGGGGCCTACTATAATACTTGATACCCTTTGTAGGTTGCTGAACCTGTTCCTTTTTAACCCCCGAATAAAAATAAGGGATATTATAAGTATGACGTGTATAACTGTGTGTCTGTGGCGTCGTATCTCTCAAATGGCTGAACCGTTGTTTTTGTTTGATTGTGATTTGCTGAACCGATATTGACGCAGTTTTGATTTTTAAGAAAATCAAAAACAAAATATTAATTTTATATTACATCTAATATATGGGGTTTGCTCCTGCTACGGAAACTTTCTAAAGCTTTTCAATCATATAACATTGGAGGTGCCAATGGCGACAATCGGTCTACATAATCTTCTGCCACTTATTGCGGGGGAGAAGGTAAACACGCATGGCACACTTTCAAGTAAACTTTCACACTAATAAAACAAATTCCTGTTCATATAAACACATATCTTTAGATATATGAGATACAAACTCACAACACACAAATGCGAAGAAAGAGTATATTGTCGGTTACCATAATACCCTTTGTAGCAGTACGCTTTTGCTTGTTTCATTTTGACAGGAGTGCGCCTCGGCTTATCCTATAATAATTAATTATTAATATCTCATGTAGGTACTGTACTTTTTTTTTGATATTTACGTTCTCGAGGTCACATCGCTCTTCTAGACTTCAGTATTCAATACGCTATAGAAACTAATATGACATGACATTTAAAAAATACATGTAAAAAGGTACATGCAGATATACCTACAGCTAAAACTTTTGGCTTAGGGTTGGCTACACTGGTATCAGGTGACCGAGATCTAAAGGTTGAGAAACCTATTTCTTTAAAAACATTAATTTAAAAAAAAGTATTTTGCATTTTATCAGCCCTATACTAGAGATAGGAAGAATAATTAAATGTATTGAAAGTGTTGTTTAAGATAGTTGTTTTTTTAAAATAATAATTATTATTAAATATTTTTCTTGAATTTAGTGCTGTATTTTTGTAATGTAATCTTAATGTAAATGTTATTATTATGGACTAAGTCCGAAAATAAATTATTTGAAATTGAATAGAAAAAAATTCTGTGGTAGCCCTCCAAAGCAGGCAGGCTTCGACTTAATCATTAGGGTTGGCACCACATTTTATAGACTACCTTCTGAAATACCTGGGGAAGGTATGCGGGTCACAACTCGGTAAGGATAAAAAGTAGGTACATTAGGTCAAAGATAGTCTTTAATTTTGAGGCCGGCGCTTTGGGAAAATGTTCCAACTTTTTTGATGTTATTAGAAGTTACTTATATACCTACCTACTAGATGGTTTGGGTATTCAATATTGTGGATGTTGGGTATAGTAAAAAAAAGACAATTGAATATTTTTATGAAGGTGTTTCCACACTTTGGGAATTTATATATGTTTTATATTGCTTCGTCAGTAAGCAAAATTATCACCTCTGGCAGGACTTGACTTGGATTGCTCGTATGCAGGTTCAAGCCCTGCCGGAGGTCATCATTTTTCTTATTGTATATGCACTTAAAACATCAATAATCAATGTTCAAAATTGTCTAAATCTACCTACATATAGTTTTGCGTTTTCATCTTGCCGGATTGAAGTGTTAGTTTATTTAATGCCTAACAACCACGACTGCCCAAAAAAAGAGTGTAATATTTTCCAGGGTTCATGTTAGGGTTCATTAGGGTGTTTGAGTGGGTTTCTTTATTCCACCATAATTTCTAAATTCCTGAACTGATTTGAATATATCGTTAGAATCCTGATATCATCACGAGTGACACTGATTTTGTTTTGGCAGGTTAGTCTAGTTTTTTTAAATTAGATAACTTGTTTTAATTATGTAAACGTAATGCAAATCCGTTGTCATGGATTAAAAGTCTGAACACAAGTTCAGGCTATTACTTAGATATCTTTTTGCGTAGTCGAGTAAAAAATCATTCGCCACAGTAACCCGCATAAACCCGTTCAAGAGTAAGAAAGTCCTTTGAAGTTCACACTACGCATCGCAATATCACGATAGAGAGAAATTGGCTTCTTTTGTCAAACTGCGCATTTCATAAACCTTTTCACAAGCTATCGACCTTCCAAAAGACGGAAAACGTAACCCTACTCAAAATATAAACTCTCAGCGTTGACAACTACACAATAGAAGTTTTCGATAGCCATGATTTTTATACAAGTGACGATATTATGAAGTCGAGTCTGGTTTATGTCTCATCATCAAGAAGACGTCCACTGCTGATCGACGGCATCCGATCAGATCAGCATTTGCATTTGCACAGGTATTTTTTTAGGTTTTGACTTCGCACTTTGTGCATTTAGCCAGTGTGAAGTATTATGCATTTTCAACATTATATGGTATCAAGTAATATATACGTGTCATAAAATCACAGTAAAGCCCTAGTAAAGTTGTGCCGACTTTACTATGGGCATTTACGGAGTGCAAACAACACGAAACGACATGTTTAAATACCACGCCCACACTCGTGCATGTAATTCAACACTCAATGAATAAAACACCACTATTTTAATCATTAATTCGCGAAAAACACAAGTTTAAGAAAATTATAGAATGCAGCGACATGATTTTTCCATGTTCGGACCAAATTTTTTGCATATGTTGCCCGCGACTTTCACAATGTCGTCGGTCCACCTAGTTGGATGCCTACCTACGCTGCGTCTTCCTGTTCGGGTTGTTTATGTGTCATAGTTGTTCAAAATTATGTGTTTACGTTTATTGTTAGACTGTTTTGTAATAAACTCAGCACAAAATGCGGCTACACACACATCAGCCAGAAAACGTCCACTGCTGGACGAAGGCCTCCCCCTTTATAGGGAGGTGTTCCCATAATCTCCACGCATAGCAGGCGGCTTGGGGATCGCAGAATGTTCACCACCGTTAACGGAGGGGACGCTTTTGTACATTTACATACAGTACATTTTGTGTACACAAAATGTACTAAACAATAGATTGGCAACAGCGACACAGCGTTCAATTTACATCCATGAGTGTGGGGTTAATATTTGACGTGGAAATAGTGGCGGCGCTTCGCTCTGTGAACCACCCAGCTCGTGCGGTCGGTGGTAGTGTACCCTATAGTAGAAAATCTGCAAAGAAACAGTTCTATAGTCCGTTACCCTTACCGACATCTTCTTTCCTTCTACTTAATTATGAAGATTTAAAGCTTATGAATTGTGAGTTGATTAAAGATGGTAGCATCGTCGTTTTCCTCGTATAGTGAAAAGCATTCGGATGGATTACGGAACTCGCTACGCTCGTGCCGTAAATTCCACCTTCGTTCGAAATTTGTTTATTCAGTCCCCGCGTAACAATACACTAATATAAATGCGAAAGTTTATCGGTATAAATGTGTTTTTTTAGGCATATGCCTTTATTAACTACAACAAACTACAAAAACTACTTAGCCTACTACACAAAAAAAATACAAAAGGATTCTATCCAGACCGATGAAAGTCTAGAGAAAATCCAAATGTTTAAACCCACTACCAGTCGGCAGCGTACCCAGCATGCTGGCGGCATTGCCACGCTGGATGGCAATGCTTATGCGTTGGGCCAAAAAAAACGCCAGCATTTTGATCAATCAATGTGTGTTACCTCTTCGCCAAAACGGAACGGATTTAAATGAAACTTGGAGTGGGGATAGCTTATTTCCCGGAATAACATATAGGCTACTCTATGTGTCATCGTCATAAACATAATTATGTTTCAACATCACGCGGGTGAATCCGCGGGGCGAAGCTGGTAATGTAATATTGCCCAAAAAATCCGTATCGTTCGTGGAGCGATGCTAACGATGGTTGTTGGATTCTGGTTCCCTTTCTAAGCATTTGTATCTCTGTCTTCTTATCTTCAACTCAGTAGCCACATCGGATTCAGTGGGAAATTCACAATTTTCTATTCTGACTTAACGCGGTTTTTGCATTCGGTGTCAGGTATAATATATTAGATAGATTTTGTATTTATAGTTTTACCCTGTTTTAAACTATCAAGGTTGTTTACTAAACGTAATTTTATATTATGATTTTGTTGAAATAAGTTGTGAAACAGTGCATACTCTGACAGTTTTTGTACATGTAATTTGTATTAAATTACTTCTATCATTGCATTCTAGATTGACATGTAACTAAGTGTTTTAAATAATTAAAAAAAAACTAAAACTAATAAATTAATACTATGAACTACTATGAACTACTATGAACTACTATGAACTACTATGAACTACTATGAATTACTATGAACTACTATGAACTACTATGAACTACTATGAACTACTATGAACTACTATGAACTACTATGACCTACTATGAACTACTATGAACTACTATGAACTACTATGAACTACTATGAACTACTATGAACTACTATGAACTACTATGAACTACTATGACCTACTATGAACTACTATGAACTACTATGAACTACTATGAACTACTATGACGTACTATGACCTACTATGAACTACTATGAACTACTATGAACTACTATGAACTACTATGAACTACTATGAACTATGAACTATAAAGTTCTATGTTCACGGGCAGACTAGTGCATGCGACTGAGCCGAAATATCGAGAGCTCATTTCACAACATAATCACAGTAAATATCCCGTAACTAATAATATAACATTTTATAGTTTTATGTTTTAAGGTTGAGTGCATTTTAGATCATTCTACATGTGTCTATCTTTCTATATCTATCTATATATCTTTTAAATAATACTGTGAGGTCACGTGTTACTTTGTCTCACTACAAAGGTCACCGTGTGTGTGTAGGTGCGCGTTGACTCCAGACTACGTGTTCAAATGGTTGTTTCCAACCAGTAGAGTGTGAGGAGGACCCGGGAGACACAACACTGAAGTCACTGAGTTCTGACACAACTATTTATTTCGGTTAACACCCTATTTCTACACGTGGGTACAATCAAAATTAGTACTATAACTATTTATTAAAATTATAACTCTGATCTCTAGCACAACACATGTGAATGGTTCGAAAGACACAGTATTACTTACTAACCCCAAAACTAAGCATTGTACCATACCTCGGTCTCCCATCCAATCTGCATCCACTTGAAGCGTTCTCTCATACAGAAAACATTTTTATTACAAAAAATATATATATATATATATATATTATATATTTTTTTATTATTTTTTTTTTTTTTTTTTTGGTTTTTTTTTTTTTTTTTTTGGTGTCCCTACATCAGTCATCTACCCTATTAGGGTATTCTGCGCTGCGCTCGTCACTAATATCACAGAAGAAATAATAGTACTAACTAAAATGAGATATTAAATATCATCTTTCTTCATGCCCTGTAATTTTCATCTAAATCCGTTCAGCCCTATCAGCGTGAAGGAGTAAGAAACTTATATAAATAGAAAACTTTTACATTTATTATTTATTAACATTAGTGTGATGTGATTGGTTTTTTTTTTGGAAACTTACCTTATAAATAACGTACTTAATTACTTACTACATAAAGGCAAATCTGTAGGTTCCTAGTATTACCACAGAATGAGTAATAGTACTACGCAGTATTACCACAGAATAAATAATAGTACTCAATACAGAAAGTTAACTCTGCAAAGGAATTGTAATAAATAAGGACTCTATCTACTAGGAAATAAAGTAGCAATTCAACTCGCACAGCGCTGGATACCGCTCGCTATATTCACCTAGATATACCGCTCTCTTTCTATCACGTATGCTTAGTTACGTGCGACGAGGCTAGCGTGCGGGCGGCGATTGACTTCTGCCTTGCATTGTCCTCCCGGACGGAGCGCCGGCCGAACATACCTAAACTGCGGAGTGACACCCCCCTGGTATTACTTAGTTCATTATTTTTGCAACTTCATAATAATGTATTTTATTTGGCGATGTGATTGGTGCCGAGACAAACCATGGTGATTTTTCGGTACTACGTTAATGTAATAATGTATGTACATACTGTAATAAAAAAAACAAGATGCACTCTTGCTTTGTGTCTTGTTAGCATTACTTTATTTCGGTTTGAAGGGCAATGTTACCAGAGAAGTTACTGGGTATGAAAGAGATTTAACATCTAATATCTCAGGGCGACGAGCGCAGAGCATTGCGGCACAGGATTGTGTTGCAAGTTCACAATTCTGGCACTGCTACTGTAATGAGCAGGCGTGACGCTTAGTCTCGTCCCTCCATAGCATAAAAAAATATTAAGAATTATTGAGAATTAAATAAATAAAACTACTTTTTGAGTCCCATTTGCGTAAATTATGCTTAATTTTTATAGGAATAATATAGTACATTATGATACGAGTGTGCTATGTTGGTCATTACACTAGAGGCGCAGGCGAGCGCGATAAGGAAGCCGAGAGCGTAATGACTAATAGCACAAGAGTTCCATACGACTGTTTTCGTCACACTTGCGAGGAAAAAACATTTTTTTTTTGATAATAATCAACAACACAGCGAAAACATCAACAAACATTTGCGGAAAATGGCGCCCAAAACAAGCAATGCGCGCGCAGGTTGACATTTACTTCAGCGGCATAAGAACTCTTTGTTGGTATTACAAAAAACTGTAAGTATTACTCGGCTATATTAAGAGTCCTTCGTATACATACGTCTAATTGCAGTCACGTACAAACTTGACTTTACCGGGTTATACCTATTATAGTACAAGTGCCGTAATGTAAAGTAAAAAGCACGCGTGTGTAATAGCTTGGATTATGAGCCTAAAACCGATGCAATAAGATCCACTTTACGAGCAAGTGTGATGAAAAAAATATTATGTTATACTTACGCTTCTAGTTATACAGGTATTACGCATGGAGTGTCGTTTTTGATATTTTAGCTAGGTATAGGCATAGGTAGGCGTCCTTATTTGAATGAAAGGAAAATACGGATTAATTACTTATGTAATCTATAGTATTATGTATATAAAAGCGAAAATCACTCACTCACTGACTAAACTATGAAACATATAGAAAGTTCTTTGATTTTGAAGTTATAGTGATGAAAATTGGTATTTGAAGATATATCCACACTAATATTATAAATACGAAAGTTTATCTGTTTGTGGGTGTGTGTGTGTTTGTTACCTCTTTGTGCCAAAATGGCTGAACGGGTTTTAATGAAACTCGGAATGGAGATAGCTTATATCCCGGAATAACATATAGACAATTTTTTATTATCATTTACGCCGTTTTTCATCATACGGGGCGAGTCAGCTAGTATTTGAGCAAGACGTTTTATCCCTAGAGGGGACAAAACGTCTTCAGGTTTTTCATTAGTGCTTGTTCAAAGCATAAAAAGTTTGTTGAATAACTAAGTACGTATAAATATGAAGCAAGTAAAATAGAAAAACTTGGTATAAATTACAGTTTTGATACAAGTTATTCTTAATTTATGAATTCCATTTGAGGCTTTCCCTCCGTACGGAAGAATCTAATTTTGTTTACGTTAAATATGTATACGGTCGGCAACAAAATTTAATCATTTCTGGACTTCAGTAAGTATATTTCGTACAAAAAGAAAACTGTTGCGGCCGCAAAATAACTAACGTAAGCGATGGGTCGCTTATGCTAGTGCTTGTGCTTGTGGGTTATGCTAGTTTGAAACCCATTTCAAACTAGCATAACATAATCATTATCATCATCATCATTGAGCCTGGTTACCTACTACGCGTAGAATGTCCTTCTCAACTCACACGCACACACACCTACGCACACACAAACATACACACACGCAAACTTACACACACACAAACATACACACACACTCATATATAATATATAATGTATAATATATACGCGCACCATCATACGCTCTGACATAACATGTACAATAATTTTCACTCACGTACTACACACTTAACACGCATGTACTTGTACATACATTCTCACTAGCACACCAGAAGAGACCTAGCTCCCGCAAACTCAGGGTATCCTACTGTGAGAGCTAGGGTCACAAACCAGTTATTTTAATTTATTATGTGCTATAATTATTATGCTTTTGTATTCCACTCATTTATTAGTTGTCAACCTTAAATTTATTAATATGAAATTTTTGATGTTTTGATTGAATTAAATTACAAATAATATTATTCGAATTAGATAATAAAATAACTATAAATTCTATTTTTGGTAATGAAATAAATTATTATTATTATTATTATCATCAGCCCGGAGACGTCCACTGCTGAACGAATGCCTCCCCCTTAGAGCGCCACACAGTATGACAACCTGCCTTAAGCATCCACCGGTTGCCCGCGACTTTTACAATGTCGTCGGTCCACCTAGTGGGATGACTACTAACCTACCTACGCTGCGTCTTCCGGTTCACGGTCGCCTCTCAAGAACCTTCTTCCCCATCGGTTATCAGTTCTTCGAGGGATGTGGCCTGCCCATTGCCATTTCAACTTGCAAACCCTGCGAGCTATGTCGGTGACTTTGGTTCTTTGGCGAATATCCCTGTTCCGGATTTTATCCCGCAAAGTAACCCGAGAATGGCTCTCTCCATTGCCCGTTGTGTGACTCGGAGTTTCCCTAATAGGCCAGCAGTTAAAGACCACGCTTCAGTTTAATAAAAAATAGAATTTATTACAAAGACGATTTATTGCATCATCATCATCCAGAAAATATCCACTGTTAGACGGAGGCCTCCTACTTAATAGGGAGGGGTTGCCATTATCCCCACGCTTGGTAGGTGGCTTGGAGATCGCAGAATGCTCACCACCGTTAACTGAGAGGACGCTGCTGCCCGTCCTCCGGTGGTTCTGGATAGTTATGGTGGTTTTGGATTAATTGTTTATTTTCTAAATATTATAATGTAAAATTTTATTATGAAAACTGCCGTGGTTTTGACACATTTTTGTTAATACTCACGTTTAATGCTAAGTAGGACGCAGCCGCACGCGCGTCGGGCTCTGTTTTCACACTTTGAAAAGGTCACCGGATGGGATCGAAACTATAGTTGGAGTATCCGATTTAATTAAACGTGAGTATACCCCTATTAATAAAACAAAAATTATAATAATGTTTGACAGCAAAACAACACCTGCGATAATGCGCCGCCTAGTGGAGTAAATAAGCAGTGTATCTCCCCATTGTACATTGGACTGAAGCTACGACATGCCTACGGTAAAGCTACGCCGTAGTTGCCTACGCTGATGCTACGCTACAGCAGGCTGGGATAAAATCTCTTCCTGCTTACGTGTCATCTTTGCAGTATACATCTATTTATAAAGCCACTTAGCAGATATTTGCCATAAAGCCTGCTATACCGTAGGATACTGCAATGGATTTACACCGTAGGAACCTTTGACAGCGCTACGTCATTCTTAGATACCATGAAGCTACGTCTAGGCAAGGAGGTTTGAGGTTTGGTTTGTTTGTCTTTAAATATGTTAGTTCGTCGGGTTTTGATCTATAACGAGGTATATCTCATTATGAAAACTGACGTGGTTTTGACACATTTTTGTTTTATTCATACGGGAATACTCACGTTTAATTAAATCGGATACTCCGACTATAGTTTCGATCACATCCGGTGACCTTTTTCTAAGAGTGAAAACAGAGCCCGACGCGCGTGCAGCTGCGTTCTGCTGCGTTTTGCGTGCTGCTTATCCGATTTAATTAAACGTGAGTATTCCCGTATGAATAAAACAAAAATGAGGTATATCTCGTAAATCGTAATAGGTAGCCGGTTGTTTTTATAGAATATTCGTTAGATACTGTCGCGGATTTCCTTTGTTTGTGGTGGTACGGAACCCTCGTTATCCGTGTCGCAAGTACTCGTACTCTTGACGGCTTTATTTTAAACTCAACTCGTCCTAAATCAGTATTCTTGATTAACTCTTGACTCATCCGATACTCTTTATAAACAAAAAAATAAGAGAATAAGTATAATTACCCTTTACGGTCAGCTAGGGAAGAGAAATGAACATTAATGTGGCTACGTATAATGGGAAGTGAAATTTACCATCGCAACGCGCATCGCATTTGCCGCTAAATCGGAGTTTACTGCTTATTCGCTTTTATTCCACTCGTCTGAGCCGAGGTTGTATTAACTGCTATTCCACCTGTGACTACGGGTAGGATTTGCTGGGCATGCATTTTATCGAGCTTATTAATAAACGTAGACTAGTTCCGAAATAGTTAATAGCTCTTTTTATTTACCTACCTTTCTTTAAAAATGTAAACCTCGGAGGATAAAGACGGATTAACTAGTCAGAAGTTACTCCATATTTATTAATAAAGTCCCGTGGGTTTATGTGCTAGCAAAATAACCGAGCGAAGCGAAGGTATGAGTCTAATGGGGGTAACTTACGAACCGTTGATCAGATCATTGTAAGTAAATAGTTGAGGCACATACAATTTTTACCGCCAAAGATCTTATTTAAGAAAAAAATTATATCGCGAGGTCTCAGTCCGGGCGAACAACTAAATATGTAGAGTCGAAAATGTGATTTGATATAATGCCTCTGCACAGACTATTATATAATCAAGGATTATTTAAACTACTTTTGTAGGATGGACAAAACACGACACATAGTCGAATCATATTTTTGTTTATTAGGGTGTGAAAATACATATCCGTCCAGTCCGTTAATATTTATTTGATAAAATTTGTTTTTTGATAATTAGGTATTATGAAATATCTTAAGTTGCCGGTAGGGGTGGCTATAACCTTTTCTTTTTTTTTATGACACAATAGAGTAGCTCGACATGGTGGAGCCCTTTACCCTTTACCCAAAGAGAAGTCCGTCTATTATGATCAAAGTTATCAAGTTTGTAGTCATATTTTAGCTCATAAATCTAATAATCACACAACAGGCAATGGAGAGAGCTATGCTCGGCGTTTCTTTGCGCGATTAAATCTGATTTAAGGATATTCGCTACAGAACCAAAGTCACCGACATAGCTCTTAACGTTTGCAAGTTGAAGTGGCAATGGGCAGGCCACATCGTTCGAAGAACTGATAACTGATGGGGAAGAAAGGTTCTTGAGTGACGACCGCGAACCGGAAGACGCAGCGTAGCAGGCCTCCCACTAGGTGGACCAACGACATTGTAAAGTCGCGGGCAACCGGTGGATGCAAATGGCAGGTTGTCGTACAGTGTGGCGGTCTAAGGAGGCGTTTGTTTAGCGACGGACGTCTCGGGGCTAGATGATGTTACCTATATAATACAAAAATCAATTGCCGTGTGATAGTCTCTCAAAAACTGGAAAATGCCTCATTAGAATGTTTTTATGTTCTTCTCAATGCAGAGGTGGTTCAGAAAAACAATTTAGATGGCACAAAGTTTACCAAAAGGAATAAAAAAGTCATATTTTTTTACTACTTATCTTTTTTCACCCTTTCCCAATTTTAACATTAATCTTGACTTCCAAAACAAGCAATTCAATTTACCTCACAATCGGCCTAAACACCTACAGTCAAAGTAAATTATACCGGATTCCATAAATTAACCCGTGCCTAGATTACTTTTTTATTTTCCGGGGCCGTTTGACCATTCGCGGATTTCGGCGGCCGTCGGGTTAATCCAGGGATTAAAGAGACGTAAGCTGAAAGCCTGACTGTTTTTATGTTTTGAAAAGTTTATTAAAAACAGCGGCGGCGGTCGCCGGTTAAGCCTCGGAGATGGTCATTACATTATAATATAAAAAATAACGTTCGTTCCTTTTTGCTCTTTATATGAGGTAGATCTATGCATTCAAACAATAATATAGGTAGATAGTTGTATTAAAATTACAGTTCTATTAGAATAAATATTGCGCGATAAAATCCGGTACGAGGATATTCGCCAAAGAACCAAAGTCACCGACATAGCCCACAGGATTTGCAAGTTGAAGTGGCAATGGGCAGGCCACATCGCTCGAAGAACTGATAACCGATGGAGAAGAAAGGTTCTTGAGTGGCGACCGCGAACCGGAAGACGCAGCGTAGGTAGGCCTCCCAATAGGTGGACCGACGACATCGTAAAAGTCGTGGGCAACCGGTGGATGCAAATGGCCGGTTGTCGTACAGCAGTGGACGTCTTCAGGCTGATGATGTTAGAAGAAAATTAAAGTATTTAAAGACGCTGTGTATGTGTGCTGACCCCAGAGGATATTCTGTAGAGATCCATATACCAAGAGCATTTTCACATGCAGCAGTAAAATCATTGTGTTCATCATGTTTGATGTACAGAATATGTATATTAAAGGATGCTAACTGAATAAGACACATACAATTTATCTATTCATCATGTCTTAAATCAAAATAAATTAAATATCATTAAATTATAATTGTCTATGTTTGTCCTGGTTGGGAATTGAACCCACGCCCTTCAGATCTCAAAATAAGCATACTACCAACTGAGCTGTAGCAGTCGAATTATATAAAAAAGATAGGGCGTGTTGCTGTTCATGTAAAACCATGGGGGATATGTAAAACTAACATCATAGACACACCTGACCTCATTCTTTGGCTGTAAGTTCCAAACATAGGTATTCGCGCTGTAACAATATTTGCCCTCTACCTACTAAAAGCTTCCAACGTTATAAATAAGAGCGATAATATTGATCTAAAAGGGCAGAATCACCCGCATTAGGCCAAAGAAAATAATAGGGCTACTAGTTCACAAGTTGATAAATTGTAGATGGCCGATCTAGATCCTATTATTTCTAAGAAAAGAAAATGAAGATCAAGATCCGTATAATTGTTTGGCAGCATTTAACGGGTGGCGCGTAACCCATTAAAACAGATATATTAAAAAAAACCTGGAACTAACCCTAAAAGAGCATCCCGAATTCCAGAACCACCGGAGGACGGTCAGCAGCGTCCTCTCGGTTAGCGTTGGTGAGCATTCTGCGATCCCCAAGACGCCTGCCAAGCGTGGGGATTATGGCAAACCTCCCTCTTAAGAAAGTCTTCTGGCTGGTGGTAATATGGAATGAACTATTCTATTACCAACTAACAAAGCCAACTCTGCGTCGTTCGAGCTGTAAAGGTGGCGGTTCGCGCCGCGATCGCGACCGAAGATAGGGACCAGAGAAATTGATCGGAGATCGCGACAAGTGTCTCAGTCTTTTCTGTATGTGCTGTGGTTCGAGGCCGAGACCACAACCAGATCGATGCGATGGCCCGGATGATGGTGAGGATGAGACACGTATTGTTGCGGAAGGAACCGCAACAATCAAATCTACAAGTTGCGGGGCCCACACGCCAAAGTATCAGGAAGAGCATTGGAGTGGGAGTCCGGAGAACCGGACCCCCTATTGGTCAGACTCCTCCACAAAAGAGCCCCATGGTGGAATCACTGGATCCGAAACCTGTAGGCGTGCGTAGGCTGTCAATAGAGGCTGCAGATCTACCCAATTCTCGCTGTGTTCGGTCTCGCGTCTCTGTCTCCTGTCTCGGTCGCAAGCGCGAACTGGCGCGGCGCCTCAAACAACGCGGTTGTACAATGCCTAATAACAAGTACCAGTCGTGTTTTCCTGTCTCTATCTCTGATCTCGGTCTCAGGTCGCGGTCTCCGCGCGAACCCCCACCTCTAGCATAAAGTAAGACTAGAGTCTTTAACACTTTAAAACTTTAAACCATATTTCAGCCTTTTTAATAGTCCATTGCTGGACTTTGGCCTACCCTCGAAAGGCGTATGGGCCATATACATTAGCTGCGGATTGGTGGATTTATATACGCCATTGAATTTCTTCACAAACAAGCAAAAGCCCTATTTTTTTTTCTGGCGTACATGAATTTTTGTGAACAGGAAAGTCGACATCGAGGTTGACCGCGGGTTTCTACGCATTACTCACTATTTTTTCCTTACAAATTTAAAATACACCCTATGCCGCATAGTATAACTCTGTTTATCGTTTTTTTTTGTTTTTTCCCTGTGATGTATTTATCTGGCATAGGAGACCGTTACCATTATCTTTAAAGTGACTGACCTGCAGCGATGCTTTTTAAATATCTCTTACTTATCTCTTTTATTAGCAACATAATTGACCCTAGTGTTTTGAACATGATAATGAAGTAATTTTTGCAGTATATTTTCCTCTAAAGAAATGAGGATAAATTATTAAATTGTGCAGTCGATTTTACCCACATTAAATACAATATCCAGATACTACCTACTATATACTGCAATACAATCATCTAAAAATACGCTAACAATTAAGTACTTTATCGCAGCGAAACAGCCCTAAGCCTCCTTTTATACCACTACAAAATGTGTTTTTGTTGTTGTGACAAGGTTCTAGCTTGAACACGTTTTTGCAATCTCCGTGTTACCACGTCTTGTCGATTGATCAGCAAATATGATGGATGTTCCTGAAGCTGATGGATGGTTGTACATTTAGGGAGATATTCCTTATCCAGCCAGTTCAAGGTCAAGTTCTTGGGACGTAAACATGACTGGGAGGTTTAGAATGGAGGTTACGATTTATCGATTGAATTGCCTTTGTTTCTATTACGCTGCGACTTGTGATATGTGTGAAGGTAATCTTTTATAATCGAATCAAATGGAGAGGTAGGGGCTATGACCCTAAGTAGGCTAGGTTGGCTTCCACTTGCTATGGTTCCGAACCTCAACTTCGCATCTTCTACATAGATGAGCGTCTTCAGACATGTTCGATGCTACAATCGAAACGATAAGTGTGCTCGTGGGTTATGAAGTGTAGAATGAGTGTAGATCATTACAGTTAAGCTGCGTTTTGTGCGGTCGGTTCATGGATCGATGACGATGACCGCATCCACGAATGATTTTTGTTTTTTATAAAAATAAGTGACAAGACGAGCAAAACGTGCGCCTGGTGGTAAGCGTCACGCCTGCCACTAACAGTAGCATAGCCAGAATTGTGAACTTACGAACACAATCCTGCGCCGCACTGCACTGCGCTTGTCATACTGAGATATCAGATGTTAAATCTCTTCATACTCAATAATTTCTTTGGTAACATTGCCCTTCAAACCGGAACACAGTAATGCTGCGCACTACTACTTGGCGCTTGAATAACTGGCAAAGGTGTGGTACTTCCCCAGGCCGACTCTGCAGTAGAGTCCTACCACTACAACATGATGCATTTGTAATGAAATTAATAAGCATTATTTTAAAACAACTGCCACGTACATTATTCACGAATATGCCTATCATTAATACAATCATTCTGTATACTCGTTGTAGGATACAACTAAATATAAATTGGACTACTAAATACGGTACTAATACAATAAATACGGTGTCAAATTGCTGGCTTCATTGACACACCTGTGCAACTTCTTGTTGGAAGGTCGTCTCAATCCGGCGGTTTGCCCCTTCCTTTATGGGGGTTCTTTGTGTGCGCTCCAAAAAAATGATGGGGGTGTTCGTCCTATTGCTGTCGGCAGTACGATCCGGCGTCTGGTGGCCAAACTGTGCTGTCGTGCTGTCCGGTCCAACATGGCAGCCTATCTCCAGCCTCGCCAGGTCGGCTTCGGCACCCCTCTCGGTTGCGAGGCGGCAATTCATGCCACTCGGGTTTTTGTTATGCGCGAGGGTTGTGACGATGTCTTGGTGAAGTTGGACATTAGGAATGCGTTTAATTGCATAGATAGAAGTGTCATGTTGGAGGAAGTCCGAGCTCTGACTCCGTCCATATACCCTTTTGTAACACAGTGCTATTCAACACCTAGCAACCTTATGTTTAATTCCGAACGCATTCTTTCGCAGGAGGGCGCTCAACAGGGGGACCCGTTGGGTCCGCTTATTTTTAGCCTTGCGATCCACAAAGCTATTTCTTCCTTGTAAGCGCCTCTCAATCTGTGGTACCTGGATGACGGCACTATTGGTGGTTGCCCAGATACGGTAGAGAGGGACTTAAGGCAACTTTTTCCGGCCTTGGAGTGTCTGGGTTTGCAGGTTAATACAGCTAAATGTGAGTTTTTTGCTTGCAGCCCAGATGCTGCGAAATCAGAAGCCCGTTTTTCTTCCCTGATCCCAGGGATCAAGTGCCAGAGTCGTAGTACGTTGAGTCTCCTCGGAGCCCCCATTTTTGCAGAGGGCGTGTCGGACTGCTTGAACTCCAAGACGGATATCCTTTCCTCCCTGACGGTTCACTTTAGGCACCTTCCGGCGCACGTGTCGTTGACGCTTCTCAGGAGCTGCTTCGCGATGCCAAAATTAACGTACGTAGTTAGAACGGCTCCGACATGGAAGTGCCCTGACGAAGTGCTGCGTTTTGACGACTTGCTGAAGCTTGCCTTGGAAGAAATAGTTAATGTTCGTCTCAGTGGAACGCAATGGATGCAAGCAAGTTTACCCATTCGGCATGGAGGTCTGGGTGTGCGTCGGTTGCAGGAGTCTGGTCCCATTGCTTTCTTGTCCTCCGCGCATGGGGTTGCGAATCTTGTCACTCACATAGTGCCCAATAACGGTGACATCGTTCGCATCCCCTTTGTGTCGGAGGCCCGTAGCGTATGGTCATCTCTTTGCCCTGGTTCTGATCCCCCGGAGAAATTTGAATCGCAGAGGGGTTGGGATGACATTACGTCCAAGAGTGTTCTGGGTCAGCTCCAGAATTTAAGTTCAGGGGTCGACGTGGCCCGTCTTAATGCTGCTTGTAAGCCAGAGTCGGGCGCCTGGTTGCATGCCCTGCCTTCTCCTCATTGGGGCATGCTCCTAGACACTGATTCTCTTCGGGTAGCAGTTGGTCTTCGGCTAGGTTGTTCGATTTGTGTGCCCCACACGTGCGTATGTGGTGCGAGGGTCGAGTCAGACGGCTATCATGGCCTGAGTTGTATTAAGTGCGCGGGGCGCAGACCCAGACACCATGCCCTTAATGAAATACTGAGACGAGCCTTGGTAGATGCGGAGATTCCTTGTGCGCTGGAGCCTCCTGGTCTGTCGCGTTCCGATGGTAAGCGACCGGACGGACTTACATTGATTCCGTGGCGTAGGGGCCGCTGCCTGATTTGGGACGCCACCTGCGTTAGCACCTTTGCTGCGTGCCATCTTGCCGCTACCCAGCAGGTGGCTGGCGGCGGGGCGGAGGCGGCGGCCAGAGCTAAGCGGCACAAGTATGCCAGCCTGGAGACGCAGTACGAGTTCGTTCCGTTCGCCGTGGAGACCGCGGGATCGTGGGGCTCCGACGCCAAGAAATTGGTAGCCGAAATAGGTCGTCGTTTGAGGGAGAAAGGGCGGGACCCACGTTCTGGTCATTTTCTTGCCCAGCGCATTTCCTTGGCGATTCAGCGTGGCAATGCCGCTGGCTTGATGGGCACGTTTGGTCGGGGGGCCGGGAACGATCTTGGACATTCTATTTTATAATTATTGACAATGAACTCTGCGGAGTTCAGCTTTATTTATATTTTGACTCTGTAATATATTTACTTAATAATATAAGTAATAAATAATATAATTGGACTAAGAGATGAAGGTAATCGACTCAGTAAAGCGATATTGATGATCGTGCTTTTGAAACTATTAATCTTCAGTCTCGCTTTTATCTTGCGTCTTGGAGTTTTTTCTAGACACGATTCACGTTACGCAGTGCCTCGATTTGTCTCCTTATATAACATAAAATAAATATCGCAGGACATTTTTTCACACAGCGCCATCTAGCCCCAAACTAAGCAAAGCTTGTAATATGGAAACTAGATAGCTGATAGAATACTTATATACATATTTTTTTTTGTAAATACATACTAATATACATACTACACCCAGACACAGAACAAACATTTATGTTCGTCACATAAATGTTTGCCCTTGGTGGGGATCGAACCCACGCCCTACAGCTCTGAAGGCAGACACACTACCGCTGAGCTATATGGCAGTCAACATAGGTCTTACAAAGGTATAGATAGCTCTTATTAATTTTAACAGAGATTTTTAAACCTAATCTGCTAAGAAGCTATCTTCTACCTCGCTTGCTTACTTACTATTTCATGTATTTCCTATTTGGAGCGCACCCAACTTATATATTCCTATACCTACACATACTGTGTAGCCTCTGTTGGAAATCATATCTAAATAAATAAATAAAAAAGGATTTGTCAACTGCAATCATCATCAACATCATCAGCCCAGAGACGTCCACTGCTGAACGAATGCCTCCCCTTAGACCGCCACTGAACGACAACCTGGGCATCCACTGGTTGCCCGCGACTTTCATAATGTCGTCGGTCCACCTTGTGGGAGGCCTACCTACGCTGTGTCTTCCGGTACATGGCTGCTACTCCAGAACATTTCTTCCCCATCCGTTATCAGTTCTTCGAGCGATGTGGCCTGCCCATTGCCGCTTTAACTTGCAATCCCTGAGAGCTATGTCGGTGACTTTGGTTCTTTGGCGAACATCCTTGTTCCGGATTTTATCGCCCAAAGTATCTCCGAGCACAGCTCTCCCCACTCTCTCGTCAACTGCAATATTGTAACTTAAATGAGAAGCTCGATTTTTTTTAATAGAATAGTTTTGCTGCTGTATTGTAATAGGTACCTATTATTACATCAATAGATTTTATAATTCTATTTCAGCTATCAAAACGTATCTTGGCGAGCCTAGGCTGTATTTAAACTTTGGTATTAGTCCAACTAAGATCATCTCGCATAGCATTAATGTTAGCTTGTTATTGAAGGCAATACGATATGATGATGTAACACTGTTAATTAATGTAATTGGCTTGTAGCCATTTTAATTACTAAATAAATAAATAATTATGGTTTCATGTTTTCTGTATGAAAAAACTAAAGAACAGTGAATAAAAAACTATCTAATTTATAACTCACTTTACTAAATAATATAAACGAACTTACTACAGATTCCCTACTCGATTCTTTGCAAAATAATAGAATATAAAGGATGTTTAACAGTTTTCAACGTTTTTTAACACAATCAGCCAACCCACCGCCACTTCCAAATTTCATGGGATCCATATCTGGCATTGGCTTTTTATCCACCCCACTAATCAACCTCTTCAACTTGGCTATAGCAAAGCCCGGATTTAGACCTTTTGGACATGACACGGTACAGTTCAAAATGGTATGGCATCGGAATGCTTTGAAGTCATCACGTAATTCATTCAGCCGTTCTGCCGTATTACCGTCTCTTGTATCTGTAACCCATCTGTAAGCATGGAGTAAAGCAGCTGGTCCTAAAAATCGCCTTCCGTTCCACCAGTAGGACGGGCACGCTGTAGAGCAACAACTGCAAAGCACGCATTCATACAACCCTATCAGCTTCGTATTATCTTTGATACTTTGAGCGTACTGACCTCTTCCGTGTAGATCATTTGACCTTACCAAATACGGATGGATGCTATCGTACGCGTTGAAAAAATGCGTCATGTCGACAACCAAGTCTCTGATGATGTACATGTGGGGAAGAGGGTAGATGGTGATGGTTTTGACAGGGGGTATTGCTGTGATGCAAGCGAGGCAGTTCCTCCCTTGAAGGTTTATACCACATGAGCCGCAGATGCCTTCGCGACAGGATCTGCGGAACGTAACACCGGGATCCATGTCTTTGATCTTGATTAAAGCGTCAAGGACCATGGGTCCGCATGTACTGACGTCGAGATCGTAGCTGTGGAGTTTGGCCACGTCCTTTGTCAAGATGCCGTCGAAGCGGTAAATTTTGAAAACCCGTCGAGGGTCAGGTTTTGGCGGAGGCGGGGGCCCACATTTTGCTTTTTCTTCCTTGCCAGCATCTTTTTTAGGAGGGTCGCTCTTGAACCTCGAAAACAATAAATTGATTTTGTTTGATCTTCGTCTGAACGAGAACATGATTATGTAGAAGCGAGTAAAATGTTCTATAGTTCCATTGAGAAATGATCTAAAGCACAACTATGTAGGAAACACAAAGTTTGATTATAAATACGAAAAATGACGTTTCGGAATTTATCTTAACAGTTAAATGACAGTTATTGCCAATGAAGTTTGTTAAGTAGTATAAAACTTTCTTGGTTGTCCTATAAGAGCGTGGAGGTTATTCTTTTAGTTCCTACCTATTGTTCTTACTTACATAGTCGAATTGAGAACCTCCTTTTTTTAAGTCGGTTGAAAATGCTAAGCACCCCTAAAGTTGAATGGGATCCGGTTCTCAAGTGAGCCATTGTCACGATTCTAATTGTATTTTTATAGAACCATATAATAAGGCGAGCGAGAAACTCTCCTTATATATGAGATAATGCCTGTCCGTGAGCTAGATCTAGAAAACCCATAAGCGGTAGATATCAAATACTTTAATGAGCAAAAAAAAAAGTAAAAGACGGAGCTGACTATACGTGCCATTCAAAAACAGCATCATATTTTTGATCTGTGGAATTAAAATAAAATAAAAAACTTGACAATGACAGCCACGTCTGGTCAGCCCAAAGTCAGCGCCACCTACAATGAGCTTATTTATTTTTAAATTGCGTGTCAGAGTAAATTTCTCTGGTGTCAGACAATCGCTCATTCACGACAAATTTCATGACATCACTGCACTGACGCTCATTACTTTTACACATTTGATGATGTCTCATTAGTAATGTAATGTCGCTATACTAGCTGCAGTATCCTTCAAACAAATGCAGTAGCTTTTGTAGTGGTAGTACGTACTCTAATTGTAGAGTCCGCCTGGTGAAGTACCACACCTTTGCCAGTAATTCAACCGCCAAGAAGTAGTGTTTTTTTATTTTTTTATTCTTTAATATTATAGAGGGTTTGGTCAGACATGACCAAGCCACCCTCATTGGTCTCTTACCAGCTATTACATATCACCTACGTTGTACCATTTTTTAACTATGTTAAACAGTGTTCCGGCTTCGTCCGACAAGGGATAAGCCAGAATACTATTACACCACCCCACATCACTCACGTTAACATTGGTGTACAAATAAAAATTGGACCTTTCAGCCTTGGACTGGACACACTCCGTCCGATGATACACGTCTTCGACCACTCCACACTCGGTGCAGTTTGGTGTTTCGGACTTAAGTACCTATCAGGTGTAAACATTTCTTAAGCGGAATGTGACGGGATCGAAGCCTCATGGCCGCAATGTTCGTCCTACTCATATTAGCGCCGGCAATACCACGGTGAGCGGTTCAGATTAGGTTGTATTGTTTTATACGAAACGCCCATAGATACCGATCGCTCGTTAAACTGCTCCTGCCATAGTTCCTTACATCTATCTCTGACCATACGAACAAGGGCAGGCAAATGAAGGGTGTCCCGTCGAGTAAAGCATCTCTGGGGAGGCGATCGGCTTCCTCGTTGCCTGGTATACCGACAGGTGATGGACGACCCATTGGATCTTTATTTCTTTATTTTTAAATTGCGATTTGTATATCGATTCCAAAATGCGGTAGGCTATCGGAGTGCCTCGAACATACGAGGATTACCGAGCCAAATGATAAATAGCACTTTTGGAATCTGTCAAAATTACCTACATAATTATCTACATAAGAAATAGCTTCTGCTATGGCTATTAGCTCTATATACAAAGAAGTAGTGTGCAGAATAATAAAGAAAGAAAAGAAAAAAAAAATAAGATAATCGATTTGAAGGGCAATATTACTAGATAAATTTCTGGGCACGAAGAGATTTTATATCTAATATCTAAGGACGAACGCAGTGCAGTGCGCCGTTTTGCGACGCAAATTCACTATTCTGGCCCTGCTACTGTTATGGGCAGGTGGTATGCTTGCCACCACGCAAACGTCTCGCTTGTCTCTCACTTCATAACATTCCATAATATTAAAAAAACAAACGTACTTTCTTCTGTTTCATAGAATGTAAGCTAAAAGACCCGTGGGACTGAGACAACATGTAACCATGCCAGACCCTTTGAAATCAAATCGTATAATTTCCTCCTAATCATATAACAAATTAAGGTAACATGACGCAGTGAAGGATGATCAATTTAAATTCTGTTTCGGTCCACCGCTACATAATATCAGAGGTGTCCTTCGGCAAATATAACAACACCCGTCAAAGGGTAGTGTTGAGTAGGGTTGAATGCGATACACACTGCCCTGAAGTTTGTTTAATACGTATCTTTGTGATCCAAAGATAACTTAGTAAGTACTTAGATCGCATGGAGCGTTAAGCGAAGTGCGCCTCCTGGTGCCATACGAGCACCAGCGCGGCTTCGACACACGAGCGCGGGCCGCGCCGTCGCCGCCGCCGCTTGCTGGTTCTGCCGCCAGGGCTGCACACTATCCACGCGTACAACACGCCCACACCGCGGTTCATACAACTTATGAGTTCCATACTCTCTCAACGACCCGAACTTGATATTTTCTTTGATAAGCTGGGCAGATTCAGTGCTATACTCCTCGCTCATCCTAGTTACAACATGTAATGATTTGGACCCGTCTGTAAATTACGTGTTAAAATTAAATAAATAATTGAATTGAATGGCATGAATTCGATCCCGGGATCCTTCGGTACCAATGAGTTTTTCCAAATTCACTTGCGTATGTATTTCAGAAACCATTACGATTGGCGTTTAGGTGAAAAAAATATTGTGCGAAGACCTGGATAATGTTTGGAGAAAATAACTCATTATTGTATGTGTTCCGATTGTACAAGTATACTTGGTATCTAGAAATAATTTAGTAACTACCTCAGGAGGTGGTCTTACTCTAGGGCTAGAGAAAAAATTACTTATTAAATAAAAGGCAACTTTAAATCTTGGAGTGGTGTTTTCGTTTTTATTAATAATATTATGAAAACTGACGTAGTGTTGACACATTTAATACTCACGTCACGGGAATAGTCCGAGTATCCGATTTAATTAAACATGAGTATTCCCGTAAAAATAAAACAAAATTTATTAAATAATATACCCCTACAAAACCGAGAAGGTTACAGAAACTGCGCCATAGTGGTGTAGTATTTATAACACAATCGCCTTTCGAGGGTAGAGAGAGAGCTCAAATGGAAGATACAGGCTGATTCAAACTTAATGGCGGCTGTGGACATATGCGCGAGACGTGCGTAGTAGCAAAAATTAAGCGTGCGGTGTGCGTACAATCGCAAAGTCTCGCTTGCGCACTTCACAGCCGCCATTAAGCTTGATTCAGCCTGTATAAAATAGCGAAACCAAACTGGCAGTTTTTCCGAGCTTGCTAACCTCCTTGACGGTGGGTATCAGAGATACCCTGATGAGATAGACCAGGGGCGAGGTTTCTCACAAATAAACTATTCAGCGTAGGCGAGCATTGGCCAGGTAATTACTCAGAGTGGTCGCAGACGCGCTCGACTTGCTATCTGAATACTCTCTTTCAATGCTTTAATACCTATTTAATACCACAGCGATGATACTGTAGAGAGATGCCGATACAATCTTAGTAAAGCCACAACGTGTACCAAGTACATAGATTTTCTTTACCCGTTTTATTATTGTTGTTTTTTTATTTATTTACGCAAAGGAGTGACGACACGTTCGGGACGTTCGCCTGCCTATAACAGTAGCAGTGGTAGAATTGTGAACTTGCGATCAAAATCCTGCGCTGCACTGCACTGCGCTCGTCACCTTGAGATATTAGATGTCAAATCTCTTCGTGCCCAGGGGTCTAGACAAGAACCACTTAATGTTAGCGTTAACGCCTGCGGAAAGATAAAATAGTATGAAAATGACATTAGCTTGAGAAATGTCACGTGAATGCCAATTTCATTTTCATACAATTTTATCTTTCCGCAAGCGTTAACGCTAACATAAAGTGGTTCTTGTCTAGACCCCCCAGTAATTTCTCTGATAATATTGCCCTTCAAAACAAAACAAAGTAATGCTTGTACACTGTACACTACTGCTTGGCGGTATAATAACTGGCAATTCCCCTAGCGGAGTCTGTATTAAGTTAGATGACTTTAGGCGAAATGAACGGCGTAATATAATTTGCCTAATTCTTGTTTAGTTTAAATTAGCGTTCGATGAGTCGGCTTTAGGTGAAGTGAACCAAAGATGTAATATAATTTGCGTAATTGATATTTAGTTTAAGGGAGAATAGGGTGAGCGCTTTTAATATATTTGTCGGATCTGGCTAGGGTACGAATCGCATCAGGTAATGGTACTTTGGTGGCGTGAGTTTGGCGGGCGAGGAGAGTAACATATCACACGTAGTCTTTTCATGATTATCGAAATTAAGACACACTTCACATAATTTTAAACGATTAGAACTTGGAGACAAGGCGTTCTGCGAAGTAACCAATGCGACCGCTCTCAACGACTACCCTCCAAAAAACTTGAGCTACTCGGACGGAGCGTGTCCGCGCGCTCCCACCAGCGCCTCTGTCGGACGGTATGCGAAACCCACTAAATTCCGATTGGTTGCCATCAACCGGCCAACGACAAATCAGCGTCGCACGTTACTAGCGTTACAGCAGAGATGGCGCCACTTCCATCTCTAGTCCACCAAAACTAAACTAGGTGGCGTGATACTAATAGTGTGAAGGAGGTATTTAAAGCACGCTCCGACATATTCATAGTAGCTTTTGGAGGGCTATATTTTCTTTAGCAATTAGTTTCTTGAAAAAGGAAAACACAGAGACACGTCTATAGTAGACCTAGATTTTATAAAAAAATAATGATTACTAGTCAGAAAGAAAATAGAGGAATACGTTTGTATGGAGAAGCGCTCACCCTATTCTCCTTTAAATTAGCGTTCGATGAGTCGTCATAGGTGAAATGTAGGAAATTTACGTGTGTTACATGTGTTTCGGAAAGGCGAAGTAAAACCGTGTACAAACGGTAATAGTATATATGTTATGTTACTCGATCATCCCTTACAGCTCACTGCTGGACTTAGACCTACCCTCGAAGGCGATCGGGCGATACGCCACCACGCTGGACCAGTTGCGCGTGGGTGTGTTTACATACGCCATTGAAATACATATCCGCACATATATAGGTTTTGACTTATATGTGGTATTTTCTTTCACCAAAAAGACAGTACTTAGTATGAAAATCTGTCCATAAGCCAAACCACCGCTCGCACATATCAAAATTATTGAAGATATTAAACTTGCCCGGGCAGGCACGTGCCCCTGTGCCCCACCCTGGATCCGCTCTTGGTCACTTATTGGGATAATATCTAAAATCGTGGAAACAATGCGCTGTTCAATAGAAAAATGTTAATCAATCTCAACGAAATGTACTTATAGCTGTTTTTTTCGCGATTTCAGTGGTGGTCCCTTAATAAAAGTTAGTTATTCATAACGATGAGTCTTATTATATTCTATAATATGTTCAAATTACTGAACAGATTTCATATGTATGTTACATGATTACTCCGCCAATTATGAACTGATTTTTTGATGATTATTGTTTTGTTTGGTAGCTAATATCAATTTTATCAAAATCTGTTCAGTAGTTTGGTTTTTAAATCAAAATTACTAGAAGATATGAAGATGTCATCCAGGTATTCGAAGTTGAAGTCGGTTGTAATTTTTCAACCGACTTCAAAAAAGGAGGTTCTCAATTCGAGTGCAGGTTTTTTTAAATTGCGTATATTATGTATTACTGGTTTTAAGCCTTTTGTGTCCTCAGTAAATCGGCATCAACGGAAGACCAGCGCTGTTTGTTATAAGAGCATTATGCTGAGTTGAGGCCTTTTTGTGACATCACTCAGATATCGTTGTATTATTATTTTGTAATGATGTCACTGAATAAATCATTTTCTTTCTTTCTTTCACAAAAAACAACCTTAATCCGAACATAAAATCACCTAAGTGAAACCGAAGGGCTTACTAGCATTATAATAGCGTATACGAAAACAAATCATACATTAAAATAACAAAAACTCGACTGCCCAGACAATAAAAAAAAATGTATAGCCTATGTCATTCAGGATGATGTAAGGATTCTAACGGTACCCCATACATTCAAATCTGTTCAGGTTTTTAGGATTTGTTACGCCACAATAGTGGAACAAAGAAACTCATAAACATGATAGGTACATACACGAATCTTAAAAACATTATACTCCTTTTTTGGGCAGTCGTGTATCCCTAAAACCATGACTGGGATCCGACCGGAATCGACAATTAAGTAGGGATCGGACCGGAAATTTACATGAAAAATAAATAGCGTGGGATCAGGCCTTGAGATCCGAACGGAATACACCGTTTCATAATTCTGATAAATTCTGACCTGCAGAGTTTATCAGGCTGGAACTGACAGTCTTATCAAACCGGGTACTTAAATACTCAGAAATTTTCTTTATTTCGCCAGTATCTTATCAAATTATAACCGTATTGTAACACGTTCTTAAACATGTTAATCAAACATTTAATTGTCATTTTATTAATTTTAAGTCTTAGCTATGGAGACGAAGCCAGTAATAAAGTATCCACCAATTTTGAGAAAAATCTAGAACCAAATGTCATGAAAACAAAAATATCTAAAATTCTACAAGCAACAGAAATTAAATTGGGTTCTTCGGATAAGAAGTTAGATGTGCTAGAAGACAAATGCAACAAAATGAGCAGGAAAAATGATGACCTAGAAGAAATCACCCGTAAAAAACTTCAAAAGCTAGAGAGAAACTTACTTGATAAGTTGGAAGAGTATATAGATGAGAAATTTAATATGACGGAAAGACAAACTTACCGGAAAATAGACGCACAAGAAAAAAAATTACCTTATAAGGCAGACATTGATGAATTAGGAAAACTTCAACCTGACTTAAATGGTGGTATAAGTTGCAATTCAAAAATGTCGGAAAACAAGCCAACGGGACAATTGATTGAGAAAATTTACCAAAAGTTAGATATCATACAGAAACATATGATAGAGTTAGAAAGTGCTACCACGTATTTAAAGCTTGATGCAATAGACAACAATTGCACAAAGTTAGAAAATAATGTAAGCAATACATTTTCTGAAATAAAGGAAAAAATACCTAAAATGGTAGAAAATATTAAACAAAGACTGGATGCGTTGAATAATAAAACTTCTGAATATTTAAATGAAAATATAAAGCAGAAATTAGATAAAAAAGTTATACTTGATTCAAAAGGAAATATAAGTGGTTCTAGTGATACATTGAATAACAAGCTTACACAAAGCTTAGGTAAAAAACTGGACGAAATAAACAAAAAGAACCCTGAGCTACAACAAAACATAAGCAAACAAATCGAAGCCTTGGAAAAAACAGAAGGGTCTGTACAAACAAAAACTAATCGTAAGTTACACATGTTACTCTCTATTTCTGACCTAATCTCATTTTTTTTTATTAAATCTGGTGTAGATTTTCTCTTCTCCAGCTCTAGGCTCGCGATTTACTGAGCTGAGCCCCGAGATCCTCAGGGAAAGGGGTAGCTCAGTGCCCCCGCAGACAAATACTCCCTTAACACTAACATTGTGCTTCTGTGGATCGTGAATCTAACCAAATTAGATGTAGATTATTTATATTATACGTAGATATAGATTGTAATTTAGCAAAATGAAATTCTTGTAACTATTACAATATTACACTTGTAAAAAATATTCTACTAAATTTATTGTACTTAAATAGCAAGTTACAAGTAATAGTGAAATTATAGTTTTATGAAATACAAAAGAGCATTTCACAGTGCTAAGCAAAGTGTTGAAGTAGTTCAAAGTAAAAATTATACATACAAGAAAAATAGTTTTTTACGGGCGTAGCGAATGCCAAACTATATTGTTTTGTCAAGAAATGTATAGTCTAAGGTAGTTATGAGGTACATCATGGGTGATGTCTAAATACAGAATATAATTATAATAGTAGGTTACACACCTAGGGAGAAAAAGTAAAGAAAGTCTCAGATTGACAAACTTTACTTGATCCCGTGGTGTGTTTAGGATTTTATGTGCCGCCGCGAGGAGGAAGTGGTCCCTTCGCTCCTCGTAGCGGGGCGAGAGGAATCACTTTCGTCCCGCATTTCATGTATATATTTTGTACTTCTTTCACTACTCAGAACAGAAGGCGCTTTAATTTCCCATATTTATAGCTTATTATATCTAAACTTTGATTATTTTTCAGCCGATTCTTGGAAATGCAAAGAGCAAGAAGTTCGCGGTACTGACAACAAAATTTTCAACCGCTTGGACGACGAGACTCTCAACCACGTCACGTTTAGAAATAATTCAGACGGCCTCGTATATTATGAAATGCACATTGCTATTAAATCCGACAGTGACGGGCACATCCTACTATCGGCAGTGCCTAACCGCGTAAAAATTGATATGGAATTTGTAATTGGTAAATAATTTGAATTATCATTTTCATCCACAGCCTTCCTTATTCTATTGCTAGGTATAAAAGTCCCTCTTCTTGTGCTCAAATTATCTGTTTATAGGTTAACATATACCTCAATCGTTAAGCTAATGCCGACATGACTGCCGGCCCATTATAACGAAGAGCTTTTAAATATGGTCTCTAACAAACGTGGCTTAAGAATCTAGTTTCATGTAATGCCGAGGCCACACATTGGCTATGTTTGCCGAATAAAAAGGGACGCAGCTATGTAGCCTGTATACGTGCATCCCTTTTTATTTGGCAAATATAGCCAATTTCTAGCCTTGGCATGAGTGCATGATGCATTAAAATGCATTTATAAAGTAAGGAAAATTATGACCTCTAGTTTCCGTCCCATCTGCTTTGCCAGTTTAAGATACAAAAAAGAAAAAGAAAAATGTTAAAATAACATTTTTATTATTCTTGAAAATTACTACATTTTTTTTTTTTATTATTTATGCTATGAACCAAAGCGTTGAAAAACAGCGCACAAAGTGTGCAAACACTACATATAAAATATTCAATTAGTCTCATCTAAGTTTTTCAATCTGCATATTAATATCTTCTTATAAATATGTTTTCAGAACTTGGGGCTTATAATAATACATTTACAGTAATAAGACATCCTAAAGGAGGTAAGATTATGGCACAGAAAACAACAGCCAACATTCTGACGCCGGCTGCATTTACGGCGTTTTCCTTTAAAATTAATAATGGTAAGTTAAATAAATAACTAATTAATAATTGCTCTCTACAAAGCTCTCATATTTTTAATGCATTTAAATTATAGATATGTCAGGTCACCAGCTCGCCTATTGGTAAGCTAAGATGTGGTCAAAGATGGTGCACTATACTCTCTGACCCTGAAAAGTTCTAGATTATAAAACACTGTTTTAAACTATCACGGTTGTTTACTAAAGTTCTATTATTATTAACGGGATATTTACCGTGATTATGTTGTGAAATATACATATGCAGTGATATTGTGAGTGTGTTTTGTCGAGACTTGGGTTCGAGTTCGAGTTCCAGTAATAGTAGTAAAAGACTTAGAAAGAGGGTAGTTCGTTATGAATGCCCTTAATGTTTTTTCGAACTCTTTTGACAACCACCCGCATTCTTCAGTCTGCTCGTGAACATGGTGCATGCAACTGCGCCGAAATATCGGGAGCTCATTTCACAACATAATCACGGTAAATATCCCGTTAATAATAATAGAACTTTAGTTCTAGATTATAATTTGTTACATATCTCAGGACCTGGGTATGTCCCTAAACTGCAACCAGACTCACCGGAGGACGGGCAGCAGCGTCCTCTTGGTTAACGGTGGTAACACTGGGATCCCCAAGCTGCCTGCCAAACGTGGGGATTATGGCAACACCCCTCTATAAAGGGGGAGGCCTTCGTCCAGCAGTGGACGTTTTATGGCTGACGACAACATATCTCAGGAAAAAGGAAAGTAAGCAGCTCTTGTTCCATTGCTTGGCTGTGCGAATAAGAAACGTGGAGTCAAAAGATTTGATGTGTTACCAAGGAAAGTGGTAGTGGGCATACTTTCTACGTTTCTTCGTTAAAAAGAGGATGGTCACACCGCTCAGAGAAGCGAATTTAATCCAATAACTTTGCATATCATTTTTATATGGATATATTTCTCTATAAGTACTAGAGAGAACCTGCTACATTATAATTTTCAACTGAACTCCTATATTTGTTTGGCTTATAGCTCAGTTGGTAGCATGTCTGCCTTCAGAGCTGTAGGGCGTGGGTTCGATCCCCACCCAGGGCAAACATTTATGTGAAGAACATAGATGTTTGTTCTGTGTCTGGGTGTTGTATGTATAATAAGTATATATTTACAAAAAAATATATATTTAAGCTATCTAGTGTCCATATTACAAGCTTCGCTTAGTTTGGGGCTAGATGGCGCTGTGTGAAATAATGTCCACCGATATTTATTTATTTATTTTATAATAATTATTTATTAAATTCAAATGATGTATGGACCTGGGTATGTCCTAAAACTGCAACCAGAACCACCGGAGATCAGGCAGCAGCGTCCTCTCGGTTAACGGTGGTGAGCACTCTGCGATCCCCAAGCCGCCAGCCAAGCGTGGGGATTATGGCAACCCCTCCCTATTAAGGAAGAGGCCTTCGTCCAGCAGTGGACGTCTTCCGGCTGTTGATGTATGATGTATGATGTTTGATGTAAATTCAAATTTATCTTAAAATTGAAATGTCGTCCAGCGGTTTCAAAGCATGCCGCGCTCGCCACAATATGCATCGCCTTAAAATAATACCATACTAGATAGAACTCGACTAATAAAAATATGTTATTATTCAGGAACGCTGGAAGTTCGTAAGCGAAATGAAGTGATCCTAAGTATGAGTGATGCCCGCCTGAAAACTATTAAATACTACAGCTTTTCTTCGTGGGATTATCACTATGGGACATTCCTCTACGACTGTCCACTTAATATTCAAGGTATTTTTTTAACCAATTTTATTGCTATATCTATTGTCTCCGGTTTGCATTATAACCAAACCAATTAAAAGCAATACAATTTTATTATGCAGCCTGTGTATTGTATACCGGGTGTTAATTTGAACACCGTTATCCTTCTAGGATATCATTGTACTCATCATTATGAACAACTTTTACTATGGGGCCAACCCTGAAATCACGAAAAAACAACAGCTGTTCCATACATTTTGTCCAAGATCGATGAACCTTTTTGTATGGAACAGCTGTTTTGTTTTCGTGATTTCAAGGTTGGCCCCATAGTAAAAGTTGTTCATAATGATGAGTACAATGATATCCTAGAAGGATAACGGTGTTCAAACTAACACCCTGTATATTTATTTTACGAAATTAATATAATTATACTTATATCTACAAATTTTGGAACACGATTTTATCGTATTATGTATGTCTAATTTTCGTATTTTTGACACCACAAGTTAAATATTTGATGCCATCATGTACATCAAGTTGCTTGGTGTAACCATCAAGCTGATGTGATGATAGAGCCAGGATGGAGTTAGTGGAGTAAGTCATCCATGGCTACTAATAAACTTTGGTTTTTGGGCTCATTGGTTACAAACCATGAGTCTTATAGATACACTTTGTGAAGAAAGTGTAATGATGCAGGGAAGAGTCTGATAAAGGCACTCCTCAATGTCCATTATAACTCCTTGAGTTTATAGTTATTTACTTTTTTTGTTCCAGATTATGCTATCTAAACTGAAGTTGCTGTGGGGTATATAATATAAGTATATTACGTATTTACATGGATTGGTTGTTGCTATGAAATACTAGTCTTAAGACATCTTTTCGGTAAATTATGTCGATTATTATGTACTACTTACTAAATAAACTAACTTAATATAATTTTATATTAAAAAAGGGTTCAATTGTTTATTGGAAGATCTAGCTCTTTCTATTGTTCTGATTTGTATTTTTACGATTGTGCAATTTTTGATATCTATATCTATATTTATCTATACTTATAATAAAAATAAAAATAAACATATATTTTTTTACTTTTATACTTATAATAAAACTGTAACGAGGTGATTACTGTAGATTGTAGATATATTTAAATATCAATTTTTTAGGAGTATTTGAGAGCAACAGAACCCAAAAATACAGTTTCTTTCTCTATCTGTCTGTCTGTCTGTCTATCTGTCCGCGATAAACTCAGAAACTACGGCACGAATTTAAATGCAGTTTCTTGAAATATGATCTATGAAGTCCGGCGCTTCACATAGGCTATGTTTTATCAAAATCGGTTCAGGAATATAGAAGTTATGAAGCCATTTATGAAAAAATATATAGTGCACTATAACTTGAACCCCGAAACATACCGAGTCCTCAAAGGGCTGAGGATCAGTTTAAACTGGTTGATGTTTATCTTGATAGTTTGGAGAATGATAGAATGACATGAGCGATTTTCTAAAAATATTCTGTGGTGTCCTAAGCAACAAAATAAACGTTGTTTCATTTAATTATTTTATTTTATTTTATATTGTATTTACTAAGTATTATAGTCAGATTAGAAGAAAAATTAGTAGTTTAATGGATATAAGGCCGCGTAGAGGTGGCGGAGGACCTTGCTAGATAGTCGCCAAAATTAGCGATACTACGGGAAGTGTTACCGTCTTATTCTGTGGTGATATATTACCTATAACACCATACAGCACGGGCACTGTAGATAGGCCTCTTACTAGGCGGACCGAAGACATTGTGAAAGTCGCGGGCAACCGGTGGATGCAAATGGCAGGTTGTCGTAGTGTGCCGGTCTAAGAGGAAGGCCTTCGTTCACCAGTGGACGTCTCCGGGCTGATGATGATGATGGTAGTACCTATTGCATCACAAGGCACAAGAAGTGATGAAATAATGCCTGCCTTAAAAGTCATACACGTGGGCCTTTATTACCAAATTAGACCTCACGGTTATTATGAGGCCCCAAATAGGGCAGAATCCGGTTGACCAACATTTTTCTGGATTGCTGTCAAGTATTGGAAAAAGTCGATTTTTTTTTGCGGACCGTAATTTTGTTCTTTCCTTTGAAAATCTTATTATGGTGTGGTGTCCATTTCTGGACTTAGGCCTATACTCGAAAGGCGATTGGGCCAATCCACTTCGCTGTCTGTATGTCTGTATGTCTGACTCGTTCTTGCGACTCGGACAACGAGGATCTCGTACCACCACAACCACAAGTACTGGGTAATCCGCGATAGTAACGAATGTTCGTAATCGTAATAGATAGCCGGTTGAAATTTTGCAACCGGTACAATCAGTAAATAAATACCGGAAAGACAGATGGACAGACAGACACGGTAGGCGGCTTAATAATAGGGTACAGTTGGATTCTTTTTGGGTACGGAACCCTAAAATAATTTCTACTTTCGTTCAATACGCTAACTGCGAAATATTAAAAAAAGTTGTGTAGGAAACGAATGTTTTTTCTTGTTGTTTTCAAAACTCCGTAAAAGCTCTTAACAAAGCCGCCACTACTTTACTAAGGCATGACTTGGACTTGATCGTGGCTGTTTTTGTGCCAACGGCTTTGATTTTCGGACTTATCTTGGTTACTGATACTATCAAAAACTTAAAAAATGCCTTGGTGGATCTAGCTATCTGGCTGGGTACCTAATCAAAGACAAATGCATATTCTTGACAATGGCAGAATGCACAAAGTGCGATGCCAGTGGAAACTCATTTCTTCATATTAATGAGTAAAAATTTAGTTGTACGCAGAAGAAGCCACCAAATTGACATAAAAAAGAGTATAATAGGCTAGATGACTGGTTTTTTTATTGTCCTATTAAAATGTAGCCCATAAATATATCTGATTAATGAAAATAAAATGAAAATCTGATTAAAAATAAGCAACTTATATGCATTTTAATATCATGCTAGACAGAGAAAAGAAACAGCAAATCGTGACGTCACTTCTCTGTACGCCATATAAATTCTATTCTGACAAGTAAGGCGTGACGTCATTTTTTGTTTTGTGGGAAAGGGGCAAAGTTGTCTGTAACAAAAACTTTAAGCGCTCATATATCAGAACATTATCAACCGATTTAAATTATTTTTTCAATAAACATACTATATTTACCTAAGTTCTTCATCAAAGCTATTGGTTTCAACGATATAAACATCAGTCATCTACCCTATTAAGTTAATAAAGTATCGTAAAAAAAACCTTTCTCCATAAGAGTTAAAGAATTGTACCAGCACACTACACACATATTATATTTGTACTATTATTCAAAATGGTACTACTAAAAAAACTCCACAGAACCTATCAAAACTCCGTAAAATCTCATAGTAAAGTCGCCACTGTGACTATGCGGTAGGGCATGATTTGCACTTGACTGTGACTGTTTTTAATGATTTATTTTGATATGCTATCATCATCATCATCATCATCAGCCCGGAGATGTCCAGCTGCGCTCTAAACGGCCTTAAAATCGACGAACGAAACTTTTGCGCGTTTTAACTGTATGGAACGCCATCTAGTAACTTTTTTTGGGAACTAAAGAAACAACCCAAATAAGCATTTCAGTTTTGGCTTGAGAAATGACGATATATCTATAAATTATCAATTTTCAGATTTTTCCCATAATAACTGTTACGTGACCTTGTTTCTTGCCAAATTTCACGGGTCTAGGTCAACGGGCAGTACCCTATGAATTATGATTTAGTTCACTCTAAAAAACTCACAAAAATGGCGGTAATTTTTTATTGCGTTGACTTAGAAGCTTGACTTTTTTACAGATCCAAAGGACCGTAGACTGACGTATTTGATATTAATTTCAAATTGATACCTCCGCGCATTCCAGAGAAAAAGGGTCTTGACAGACAGACAGTCAGACAGACGGACAACGGAGTGATCCTATAAGGGTTCCTTTTTTCCTTTTAAGGTACGGAACCCTAAAAAAAGTTATTAAATTGAAAAAAAAAAACAACAACGGAGTCTGTTTTTAACTTTTTGATGGACATTGCACATTAGATTGGCCTCTGGCTGGTCTATGGAATGAGAAACGGCACATGCCAATTTTGTCTCAATAATTAACTCATTTTTATTTTTTTTATTAATTATGATGACGATTATTTTGGTACTTGTAATTCGAATTTAGGAAATTAATAAAGTAAACTAATTAAGCTAACTAGGTAGGCCTCGGAGGAACTACAGGTAGGTACTTAGTTGATTTTAACAAACTTCTAATAAAATTCATTTTCGTATCGATTTGATATTTGGCAGTTTATATGATAGTTCCGATGACAATATATTATGTAATAAAATAATAAGGTTATATATTAATATATTTAATAAGGTTGTTTGTTCTAGTTTCTATAACAACAACCGTTAGCCATGTCAGAGGCCTTGGGGCGGCACGTTAATTCTGACTCTAAGGCTGGCCACTCAGCCTATACGAACTCACTTACTTACTTATGTAATAAAATCACACCAATTTTACTATCGCGAATGCTTGTAGGTATCAAACATTATATACACTTATACACACACATAAACGGCTGAACGGATTTGGCGGAAACTGCATGGAGATAGCTTGTTTTCTGGAATAACTTAAATGCTACTTTTATCATCATCATAATTACAGTTTTTAATCAGCACGCGGGTTAAATCGCGGGGTTAACAGTGTTAACTTAAAACTACGATAATTATTGTTTCGTTTATACACCAGTAGGCGAACTAATTCAGTGGGTCGGTTATTTATTACTATAATAACGATATATGATCTTTTAACATTATCAAACGAAAACGTTGAGTGAAAATGTAAACAGCACTAAGTACTTGTTTAGCAAAAATAGTCATTATGTTGTTAACACTAAGTATGTAGGTAAATTCGGTAGTTCCCCAATTCACAATCCTGTTAGTTAGCGTTTGAATAATGAAATGCACTCCATCTAAGTACATAGTTTGCAGACCATTATACAAAGTGACTGTTACATAATCTATGACATTATGTTTAAGCTTAGTTTGGCGCCACTTGGACACGTTGTCCTTATTACAATCGCGACAATGCGACGCGATGCGACACGACACGAATATAATTATCAAGCAGTCGCAGTACCATCACGGGGCCTACGCTGTCGCTTAGATCAGTTTATACGCAAAAAATTATTCAAATCAGTGTTGTTATAGTACATTATGATCACAGGAAAGCGAAGGCCCTAATTATGATACAAGTGTGCTATGTTGATCATTACACTCGAGGCGATATAATGCGACAAGGGAGCCGAAAGTGTAATTATCAATGCTCACTCGTTTCGTACAACGTTTCTCACCAAACTTGCGAGGAAAAAATAAACTTGTATTGTTATTAACTTTTTGATAATAATCAACCGCACAACGAAAACGTTAACAAATATTTGCGGAAAATGGCGCGCAGATATTTTTTTGCCGCATAAAAATTCTTTGTTGGTATTACAAAAGAACGGGTATTTCCCTATGTTTCATATACATACATAATATATATAACTTACAGTAGTAACTTGGAAACTTAACTTAATCGGGATATACTCGTACCTATTTAAACACTAGTGCTGTAATGTGAAGTAAAAACCACGCGTGTGTAATATCTTGGATTCTGAGCCTAAAACCGATGTAATAAGATCCACTTGATGAGCTTGTGGTGAAAACTAAAATAATATTATCCATGTTTCGACAAAATACCTATTGTTTATGCTAGGTTCTCGTAAGTTTCTGTTTTCCCAGTTGGTATAATTCATAAAGATAAGAATTATCTGTTTGTCTTCCAACAAGGAGAGAATGAGAGAAGCTACTGAACTACTGTTATCATCGTTTCTTTGATACATGATTTTACTGGAGGTCATACAATAACAACTATGTAGTTGTAGGTAAGTATTACATAAAACTTAAGATCTAGATAACTGGAAGCTGCAAAAATATTGAAATACGCTAGCAAGATTGCTAGCTAGCTATTGCTTTATTTATTTATTTATTTAACAAACTCATCTCTAATTAAATAAACTACCTAATTAAAACTAAACTAATATTTTAAAAAAATTAATCGATATAAGAGACCGCTTAAAGTACCTATAGGTAGCAAACCTATAGATAGTTAAAAACGGTCTCTAATTTCGGGTAATGTGCCCAAAATGCTGGCCACGTTGCCCCGCTGGATTACGAGGCTAATTTTCTGGCCCAAATAAAGGCCAGCATTTTGTTCACGTGTGGATTCTTTAAGGGGGCGACTAATGCCAAAAGTAAGTAAAAGGTGTAATTTTAAACACATAGTTTTTAATGATAAAGAACGTAAATATACAGAAAAAAAAATACTACAGGTAGGAAAAAAACCTAAAGAAGCCGAATAATCGAATAGGATTTTAGAAAAGAATGTGGTTTATTAAAAAAAAAAACTAATTACCAACAAAAAAAACTGTTTTAATTCAAATGCTCTAAATTATCAGCGACAACCCCACATTATTTTTTACGAATAATTTAGCCAAACTAATGTTTTAGCACAGTAGCCGTTTACTTTTTTATTTCATGCCTACATTTTGAATAATTAAATAAAATCCCACCTAAATTGCTCAAAGCCGAGATCATCATCAATTGTATCATGCGATTTTCAACTCTAAACGAATGCAAGACGCGCGGGTGAAATCTGATATTTTTCTGGCATTAGCGCACTCTTAAGTCTATTGCTATTTCTTAGAATTATCAAGTTACCAACGGCCATATAACTTCTGTACAATACATTTACAAAACTGCTATGAGTGCACGTGATTTTTTTGAACAGGCCCTTTAATGGAAAGAGTGGCAGACGAGCAGTTTCACCTGGATGGCACGCTAACCGCCAGCTGTGGATAGAAGCAATATTAGTGATGTTTCTGATGCGTTGCCAACCCACAGAGATGATTATATAGACGCCCTTTTTAAAACGCTCCAATATAGGGTAGATGACTATATCGTTGAAACCAATAGCTTTGATGAAGAATTTAAGTAAATATAGTATGTTTATTGAAAACATAATTTAAATCGGTTAATAATGTTCTGATTTACGAGCATTTAAAGTTTTTGTTAGAGACAACTCTGTCCCTTTCCCACAAAACAAAAAATGACGTCACGCCTTACTTGTCAGAATAGAATTTATATGGCGTACAGAGAAGTGACGTCACGATTTGCTGTTTCGCCGCTCTGTCTAGCATGATATTAAAATGCTTATAAGTTGCTTATTATTGATCAGATTGTCGTTTTCTTTTCATTAATCAGCTATATTTATAACCCACATTTTAATAGGACAATAAAAAAAAAACCAGTCATCTAGCCTATTTGTAGCTCCTCGGAAAGACCTATAACGTTGGTAAAATATTCCACACCTAGCAATGCAAGGAATAATGTGGTGAGGTATAAAACCGACATGAACAGCCAGAAGACGGCCACTGTTGGGGGCCTGCCCTTTAGTAGTGGGGTTTGCCACAACTCCCACGCTTGGTAGATGGCTTGGGGATCGTAGTAGAACGCTCACCATCATCGAGAGGAGCTTGCTGCCAGACTTCCGATGGTTCGCGATGTAGTTTTAAGACATACCCAGGTCCATAAAACCGTACGGTGTGGGATTTTCAGATTAGCAGAATTGTGGGGTAGAGCCTTGAAAAATGAAGTGCGTAGTACTTGCTCAAGATCATCATCCAGAAGATGTCCACTGCTTGACGAACTGCTGCCTTCCCTTGCTTGGGGATCGCTGAATGCTAGGCATCGTTAACCGAGAGGATGCTGCTGCCTGTCCTCCGGTGGTTCTGGATGCAGTTTCAGTACATACCTAGGGCCTGCGTGCGTGCGCAGGACATGCGTTTTACTATTGTAAATTTTTACGCCTAAGGTCAACAAGCCAGAAGCGGGGGTTTTGGCGGGAACACGGAAAAATCATGTCGTTGCATTCTATTATTTTCTTAAGCTAGTGTTTTTTCGCGAATTAATGATTAAAAATGGTGGTATTTTATTCATTGAGTGTTGAATTACATGCACGTGTGTGGGCAAGCGCTATAATGTGGTGAAACATGTATTTTCGTGTTGTTTTCAAAACTCCGTAGAAGCTCATAGTAAAGTCGCCACAACTTTACTAGGGCATGACTTGGACTCGACTATGACTATGACTAATTCGTGTGACTAACAGTGATTTCATTACATATTTGACTTGATAATACTTACTACATAAACTTGAACAGCAATAATATACTTGACTATGGCAGAATGCACAACGTGCGATGCCATACCAAAGGAAAATAACAGGTAGAAGCGTCACTTTTCATTTGCGCATTTCTTCATATTTGAAGATGTAAAATCACTGAATATCGTTATGACAAATCGCAGCCGGTGAAATAGCTTGACGTTACAAAGGTTCAGAAAAAACATTATTTTGTTCTAATCAAGTTTTAGTACTTGGGATTCTGGGTAGGACATACAACGGGGCATTAGCTTCGTTGCCCCGTTGTATGTCCTACCAGAGGTCATAATTTTTCTTACTGCCTTAAAAACATTGAAAAAAACTAGCTCTAAACGTTTTTTTCTAAACTATTGTAAATGTTTGTCTCAGTGATAGTCAATCATAGGCTGATTACTTGGAGAATCTAGCTCGAGGGCTGGGTACTTACCAAATGCTGATTATGATGACGACAACGAGATTTAACTAATGCAAACGTTTTCATTAACGGCGCTTCCTTATGCTTCTTCGTAATGCCATTACACGTTTGATACAGTACGCAGATAAGGCCGGGTGTTAGCACGCACATGGGCTAGTGGCATTATTAATGTCGTTACACGTTAGGCGATATTCAAAGTCAAATGATAGTGTGGCCGCCCATGAAGCGCATTGTTTAATGCATAGTTTATTGCACGTTCATTATTCCGAGTACTAGAAGAAGAAAAAAAACGTCACGCAGCATAACAAATACCTATCAAGTTTTATTGCATGTCTTTTGAAATCAGCTGTTCTGTAAACCCTCGACATGATGAGATTATACCTACCCGTTCCACCTGCGATCCGCGTGTCTACCACACACGGTGGACACGTGGTGGACACGGACAAATTTTCACATGTCGTGTGACGTGCAGAGTTTATCAGCCTTTATCGAACTGGGTACTTAAATATTGTGCGGTTGTCTTTATTTCGCCAGTATCGTATTAAATTGTAACCTTACATGTTCTAAAACATGTTAATCAAACATTTATATGTTATTTTATTAACTTTAAGTCTTAGCTACGGAGACGAAGACAGTAATAATGTTTACAGCAATTTTGAGGACAATTTACACGAAGGAAGTCCTCGTGAAGATACAATATCAGCATCTCTATCGGTTTTAAAAATAGAAATGTTTCGAAAACTGGATACCATGAACACAAAAATATCTGAAAGTCTACAAGCGACAAATATTAAATTGGATTTATCGGATAAGAAGTTAGATTTGCTAGAACACAAATTGAATAAATTGGACAAAAAAAATTATGACCTAGAAGAAATCATCCGTGAAAAACTTCAAAAGCTAGAGAGAAACTTACTTGATAAGTTGGAAGAGTATATAGATGAGAAATTTGATGCCACGGAAAAACATATTAACCGGAAAATAGACGCGCAAGAGAAAATTTTACCTTATAAGGCAGACATTGATGTTCTAAGTCATAAACTGGATGCATTAGGCAAACTTCAACCCAACTTAAATGGGAGTATAAGTTGCAATTCAAATATGTTGGAAAACAAGCCAACGGGACAATTGAGTGAGAATATGAACCAAAAGTTAGATATCATACAGAAACACATATCTGAGTTAGAAAGTGCTACCTTGTATTTAAAGCTTGATGCAGTAGACAACAATTGCACAATGTTAGAAAATAATTTAAGCAATAAATTGGCTGAAATAAAGGAGAGAATACCTAACATGGAAGAAAATATTAAACAAAGACTGGATGCGTTGAGTAATAAAACTTCTGAATGTTCAAATCAAAATATAAAGCAGCAATTATATACAATGGAAAAAATATTTCTCGATTCAAAAGTAAATATAAGTGGTACTTGTGACACATTGAATGACAAGCTTACACAAAGCATAGATAAAAAACTGGACGAAATAAAAAAAAAGATCCCTGAGCTACAACAAAACATAAGCAAACAAATTGAAGCTTTGGAAAAAATAGGAAAAACGGTACAAACAAAAGGTAATCGTAAGTTAAACACTTTACTCTATCAAATTCATTGATTAACCTGACTAAAGGGCGTCACAGACGACAAAGATGCTATATATAATATTGCAGTGCCCTGTTTTAAAAAATCACGTGCAGTCACCAGTCAGTGTCAGCGTCAGTTTTTTGACAGTTTTTAAGAATATGTGTTTTTTCAAAAAAATATGCCTATGAGATGTGAGAAGTGAACTAACGCTTTTGTAGTCTTTCTAAAAAAATTAGATAAGAAGAAAAATTATAACTAAATACCTCTATTTTTACACAATACAACAGTTTTAATCATTTAATTTTGACTTAATTAATGTAAATATTATTAAAAATATATTTATACTATGCTTGTAATAAATTAAAAATGCGTCTGAAACCTTAAAAATCCTGACTCTTGACACGCACGAATCTTCGTAACTGCCATATTTTTGCTCCGCTAATTGTGGCCCTATCTTATTCAGCTTTAGAATAATGATTGATCGCAGTAAAAAAAGTGCTTGAAACATGGACGACCCTTATGGGTGGCCTTAAGATGAACTATCGCTCGCCACACAATTTCAAAATACAGGGTTACTGGTAACTCGACGTATTCTCGGCAGGACCAGATAGGGGAGCTAACATACATCAAATTAAAACCCACCAATGTATGGGCGAAAGTTAATTGTTTTCTCGCATTTACTGCTTATTATATCTAACAACGATCTTAGTGTAACATATAAGATCATTGAACTAAACTTAGATATAAAACACAAAACAATTTCAATTAAATTATAAAATTTAATTTAAAAAAAAAGATCATTGATATCTAAACTGTGATTATTTTTCAGCTGATTATTGGGGATGTAAAGAGCAAGAGGTTCGCGGTTACGGCTACAACTTTTTCAACCGCTTGGACGACGAGACTCTCAACCACGTCACGTTTAGAAATAACTCAGAAGGCCTCGTATATTATGAAATGCACATTGCTATTAAATCCAACAGTGACGGGCACATCCTACTATCGGCACTGCCTAACCCCGGAGAGAAAGATTTGGAATTTGAAATTGGTAAATAATTTGAAGTTATAATCATTTTCGATCCCCAAGCCGCCTGCTAATCATGGGGATTATGGCAACTCCTCCAAGGGACGCCTTCGTCCAGCAGTGTACGTTTTCTGGCTGTTGATGTGATGATGTGATTATCATCTTCATACACAGCCTTCCTTATTCTATTGCTAGGTACAAAACTCCCTCTTCCTGTGCCACCTGCGTTGGTCAAATTAGCTGTCTATACGTTGGCATTACCTTTGATCGTTAAGCTAAGGCCAACATGAAAGCCAGCAAAAAAAAACTAAGAACATGTAAATATAGTATATGATAATATAAGATACTTACATTTTTATTTTATAAAACTTAGACACTAAATAGAAACACCTTAGCAGTAACAGATATATATGGAAAAACAATAGATGATCTGTCGTTGTGCACTGGATCCCGCACTAGGGTGATCTGTGTCGTGGGCTCCAGGCTCTTGCTTTTTGAAGTTAGAAGGAAATTAGGTAATATAATGTCAAAAAACACAAGTAAACTTATAACAATGGAAAAAACATGCAAAAAAATATAAGGCGTGGCTTGAGAAACTACTCTCATGTAGATTTTCAATCTGTTTAATATATTGTTATGAATATTTTTTCAGTTCTTGGGTCTAGTAATAATCAACATTCGGTAGTAAGACATCGTAAAAAAGGAGATTGTTGTCTAGTAGCTAAAACTACTGCCAACATTCTAACACCGACTGCATATACGGCGTTTTACTTTAAAATTAATAATGGTAAGTTAATTCTAAATAACTAATGACTAGCCGTCAAATATGGTGCACTATTCTCTCTGACCCTGAAAAGATATATCTCTCAGGAAACAGGAAAGAAGGCAACTCTTGTTCCTCCAATCCTTGGCTGTGCGAATAAGAAACGTGGCGTCAAAACATTTGATGCGTTTCCAAGGAAAGTGGCAGTGGACAGCGACAATGTTAAGATGAATGGACGGGAAATAAGCGCACGGAATTTGAAGACTAAATGTTAAGCACCGGCTCTCCACTCGCTTCAGTCATACTCTCCCTTTGCGAGCCGTACGATACGACAATACAAACTTCTAATACATGTACATGTGTTCTCTTTTTGTCATGCAGTAATTAGATTCGCTATCTCATTTTCCGGCAAATGTAATATACATACTTTTAGCTAGGTATGCTTAATTGTGTTGTCTTGTTAATTTGAACGATTTGCAAGCGCTGGGCCCGTCCATTCCATTATCACCGTCGCTGGTAGTGGGCATACTTCCTTCTTGATCTTCGGTAAAAAGAGGATGGTCATGTTCTAGGCTATGGGCCATAGGCGAGCTATGCTTTACCTGAAAGTGAAACATTTTTAATTTCTGCTTTAGCGCAATCTGTTAGAACCCTAAAATTTCAAGAGCACTAATAAATAACCCTTAGAAAACACAGATTAATAATACCATACTAGATTGAACCCGATTAATAAAACACTGTTTTACTGATTAATAAAAATATGTAATTATACAGGAACGCTGGAAGTTCGTAAGCGAAATGAAGTGATCCTTAGTATGAGTGATGCCCGCCTGAAAACTGTTAAGTACTATAGCTTTTCTTCGTGGAAAAATCGCCACGCAACGTTCCTCTACGATTGTCCTCTCAATGTCGAAGGTAATTTTTAACCAATTTTTTTACTTCACTTATAACTTGCCTGTCATTAGATGCGGATAAGCAGGGCTTTTCTTAATTAGTGGCATCGCACTTAATGCATACTGCCAGAATCAAGTATATGAATTTTCAAGTTTATATAGTATCAAGTCAAATAGGTCATGAAATCGCAATGACTAACTTCGATTTCATGACATGAAATTTGTCATAGTCGAGTCCAAGTCATGCACCAGTAAAGTTGTGGCGACTTTACTATGAGCTTTTACGGAGTTTTAAAAACAAGGATAAGACCTGTTTTACCATATTATATAACTTGCCCACACTCCTGCATGTAAATCAACACTCAATGAATAAAACACTACCATTCTTAATCATTTCATAATCAAAAAAACACAAATTTATGAAAATAACAGAACGCAGCGACATGATTAGTCGGTGTTCCCGCCGAAACTCCTTCAAAAAAAGGGGCTTGTCTCCACGGATCCTGTGATCAGACTGAATTAGCCACGGATCCCGGAGCGATGTCTCCACTTTTCCCGTGATCTGTTTCCCTCAAAGAAAGAAATTAATATTTGACACGTACTGATCACGGTACTTCGACTATCTGTTACACCATGATTGTAATAATTTATCGTGAATAATAAAGAGTGCATATATCTATAAATGACTTCAGTATGCTGCCGACTGGTATTTTAACTCTTTGACTTGAATATTTTTTGTGTCAACTATAAACGTCGATGGCGAGAGTTTTGGCGGGAACACGGAAAAATCATGTCGTTGCATACTATTATTTTCTTAAACTTGTGTTTTATCGCGAATTAATGATTAAAAATGATGGTGTTTTATTCATTGAGTGTTGAATTACGTGCACGAGTGTGGGCAAGTGATATAATGTGGTGGTACATGTATTTTCGTGTTGTTTTCAAAACTCTGTAGAAACTCATAGTAAAGTCGCCACAACTTTACCAGGATATGACTTGGACTCGACTATGACTAAATTCGTGTGATTGACTGTGATTTCACGACATATTTGACTTGATTTTAATAAAAAACTTGTAAATTCATAACTTGACACTGGCAGAATGCACAACGTGCGATGCCAACAACTATGAAAAAAAAATACGTCGATGGCGTGTACGGGGTGTTAGTTTGAACACCGTTAGCCTTCTAGGATTTCATTGTACTCATACTTATGAACAACTTTTACTATGGGGTCAACAGTGAAATCACAAAAAAAACAGCTGTTCCATACAAAAAGGATCATCGATCTTGGACAAAATGGTTGGAACACCAGATATTTTTTTCGCGATTTCAAGGTTGGCCCCATAGTAAAAGTTGTTCATAATGATGAGTACAATGAAATCCTAGAAGGATAACAGTGTTCAAACTAACAGCCTGTATATAGGGTATGCAAGGCTACGTCAAGTATTGTCAAATATAGATAGATAGAAAACTCTTTATTGTACACACCAAAAAAAAAACAGTCATGATAATCACAACAGAAAAATGAACTTAGCACTAGTGTAATAATTGGCGGCCTTATCGCTAAAAGCTGATATGATATGATATATGATGATATAGCTGACACTAACACTAAAAGTCATAGTGAAGTCGCCACAACTTTACTAGGGCATAACTTAGACTCGACTGACTAACTGTGATTTTATGACTTATATAATTGACTTGATACTTCATAAACTTGATAATGATAATACTTGACACTGCGCACTGGCTGAATGCACAAAGTACGAAACCAAAAAAACAAAAAATAGCATTACGCTTTGTGACAGCGAAATGTTATCAAGCCAGAGGGAATCCTTCCTCCGAGCTTTGTGACGAGAGTCTAATGATGGATTTGAGAGTACGATAGAGGCACTTCTTCATGCACATTAAAACTTCTTAAGTTTATTAATTTACTTTATTATTGTTTCAGGTTATGCAATCTAAGCTGAAAGTACAATGGGGTATATTAATATTACGTACCTATCTACTTGGATTGGTTGTTGCAAAGAACTCCTAACCTTCATTCATCTCTTTGGTAAATGATATCGATGTACCTACTATTTAAGAATCTAATAAAGTAACCTAAATATTACAGTAAATAACATTTTTGTTTAACTTGTTTTGAAAGAATTTGTGGTAGGTTAGGTATGAGCAATATATTACTCGAGCAAACCGACTGCAATTAAATCTTGGAATACGGAATACTACTGCTTCGAATCGATTTAGTGGTACAATCCCTTTACCTCCTTGTACGATCTAGGCCAAAATGTCAGAAGCCTTTAGTACTTAGGATCAAGCTGAATTGATATTGGAAAGAAATGGGTAATGGAACTTTGCAATGGATTAGCTTAGCTCTTCGAGTTAGAGCTCATTTATTTTTAATGCATAATCAGTAAGAAAATGTATGACCTCTGACAGGAGTTGAACCTGCAAGCGAGCGGTCTCTGGGTGGGTCTGTCTATGCATTAAATACATAGAAATACCCAATGTGTGGGAACTTAACACTTCACATAAATATTCATTTATTTTTGGTTTGGCGAGACCCATACAATTACACCATGTGAGATTTTTTTAAATCTCCGATGCAAAGGAGTTTTTCAACCGACTTCAAAAGAGGAGGTTCTCAATTCGACTGTATGATGTTTTTTTTTGGTTTGTATCTTAAGCGATTATTCCGCCAATTATGAACTGATTTTGATGATTCTTTATTTGTTTCGTAGGTAATACTTTAGAGGTGATCCAATTTTATCGAAATCAGTTCAGTAGTTTGGTTTTTAAATCAAAATTACTAGAAAATATGAAGATTTCATCCAAGTATTCGAAGTTGTTAACGGTTGTTTTTTTTTTAAAAGCGTGTTATGTAGAGTAAGTCTTTGGCGTCGAAGCTCCCAAACATATCATTTAGTTTTATTTGTTTGAAAGGTGAATTGATCGATTGCTCGTAACTAAAACTCAAGAGAGTCGGGAGGTTTTCCTTTTATAACATTCAATATTATATTTTAATTTAATATAATAATTATGTTTTCGTTAATACACCACTGTATGCAAACTAAATGCGCGGTAAAAACTGTAATTACTATACTACTCGTAGTACGATCTTTTTACATTATCATAAAACCTTCATACTGCACTAAGTACTTGTTAAGCAAATATAGTAATTATGTTCTTAGCACTAAGTATGTAGGTGAATTAGGTAAGTCTGCTATTCACATTCCTGTTAGTTCGCGTTTGAATAATTAAATGCACTCCGTCTAAGTACATAGTTTGCTGACTATTATACACAGTGACTGTTACATAATCTATGACATTATGTTTAAGTTTGTCTGGGCGCCACTTGGTATAAGTAATTGGCGTGGGCTTACACGTTGCCTTTAGAATGCGACTTTCGCGACAATGCGACGCAATGCGACACGACAAGAATATACATATGAAGCAGCCTAAGCCAACCTTGACGCGGACTACGCTATCGCTTAGGTCAGTTTATACGATCAAGATAGAGCTGATTCCAAGCCCCAATTTGAAATAAGATAGGTACTCCGGATTAATTTATAAAATATAAAGGTTACTTTTATCCCGAAAAAAAAATATTTTTTCCGTAGAATAGCGAGTAAAACTACCGGGTGCTCTTAGTATCACACTGACATTATAAATGGGTGAATTTCAACAAAGCCGTTTTTATCTCTCATTTCGGTGTTACTATTGAGTTTTTTCAAATGAAGAGTGTGGTTTATTGGAGTTCTTGATACTGTTCATGCTCATAGTTAATGCTATCAGAAGATCTTGATAAACGGCTGAGATAAACAAGTTTATAATTTTAATGCCACTGAAATGAAGCAGTTATTTACCGAAATGAAATAACTAGCCACGGAAATGAAATAAACTACCCACCAAAATTAAAAACCGCTGAATATGACTTTATCATCAGCCCGGAGACGTCCACTGCTGAACGAAAACCTCCCCCTTAGACCACCACACTGTACAACAACCTGCCATTTGCATCCCGGTGTCGGGTTTCTCGTCCGTAAGTCCCTCATCAACAACGTTGTGAAAGTCGATAGTGTGTCGTGCAGGGTAGCGTACCTTATACTCAGAATGACCGACCGGTATTCGCTTAAGGTCATACAGGTATATGCGCCGACCACGGCACACCCTGACAATGAAGTAGAGTCATTATTGTATGAGGAGACATCCAATGCCATACATGTGTCCGAAACTTATTACTTCACCATTGTTATGGGGGATTTCAACGCGAAGGTGGGCTCACGGAATGTCGACGAGTTGAGAGTGGGATCGAATGGATATGGACAGAGGAACCAGAGGGGCCAGTGGTTGGTGGACTTCATGGAGAAGGAGGGACTCTTTATGATGAACTCCTTCTTCGAGAACGACCTTCCAGGAAGTGGACGTGGATAAGCCCCGAAGGTTGAACCAGAAATGAGATTGACTTCATCATGATGACTAAGAAGCGAATATTCAATAATGTCTCCGTGATCGGCAAGGTCAAAACCGGTAGCGATCACCGCATTGTCTGAGGCACATTGAATATCAATGTCAAGCTTGAAAGGTCACGTCTGGTGAAGTCTACGCTTCGTCCTGGCTCTGCCCAAATCCAGAACCCCGAAAACTTTCAACTCGAACTGCATAATCGCTTCCAGAGCCTCGCCGAATGCGAAACTGTGGACGAGATCATCAATGGGTTTGTGGAAGCTGTCCAAGCAATGGGGTCCAAGTTCTTTAAAACTCCACGTCGGAAGAAGCCTCAGCTCTCAGACAGAACTCTAAAGCTAATGGAAGACCGGACAGAAATGAGACTGCAATCTTCAGCTGATATGTCGGAATATGGTAAGCTTAATAGACGAATCTTGAAATCTTTGCGACACGACTTGCGTTTCTATAATACAGTGCGTATTAAGGACGCAATTGAGTGGAACCAGGGTTTGAAAGTGTTCGCAAGAAATTCGTCTATTGGGCAAAGCCAAATGACGAAGCTGAAGATCGCAGATGGCACTATCATTTCGTCGAAGCCACACATTCTGAGAGAGCTTGAGAGGTTTTATGGACAGTTGTACACCTCAACACGGCAACCCATTGTCAGTAATGCTCGGGACACAAGAGCTAAACTGACCCAACACTACACTGAGGACATCCCAGACGCCAGTCAGCCTGTACGAGATTAGAATGGCTCTCAGACAGCTTAAGAACAACAAGGCGCCAGGTGATGACGGAATAACGACACAACTACTGTGAGCGGGTGGAAAACCGGTACTTTTAATCCTCCAGAAGTTATTCGATTCCGTCATTCTCGAAGGTACTACGCCTGAAGCATGGCACAGGAGTGTGGGGGTGCTGTTCTTCAAGAAATGAGATAACACCTTATTGAAGAACTATAGGTCCATCTCACTTCTGAGCCATGTGTACAACCTGTTCTCGAGAGGAGCAACCGAGTTTCCGGAAAGGCTTTGGCACCATAGACCACATCCACACGCTTCCCCAGATTATACAGAAGACAGAGAAATATAATCGGCTGTTATGTCTAGCGTTTGTGGACTATCAAAAAGCCTTCGATTCAATCGAGACCTGGGCGGTGTTGCAGTCTCTCCAGCGATGTCATATCGACTATAGGTATATCGAAGCGCTGAAGTGTTTGTATAGAAACGCCACAATGTCAATCCGGTTGCAGGACGAGAGCACGAAACCAATCCAATGGCAGAAACTGGCAGGAACTGTTCACGAACGCATTGGAGGACGTGCTCAAGCTCTTGGACTGCAACGGATTCAGCATCAACATTAATGGCGAATACATCACTCTCCTTTGCTTTGCCGATGATATAGTAGAGTTCTTCTTAATTAACTGAAATCCCAATCAAGAAATATTTATTGCCCCATATAGGTAACTCTACTACCTACAAAAAAATATTTGAACTGTCTATTAACGTTCTGCACTACCGATTACATCCGTCCCGCGTAAATTTTTTTGTTGGGAAATCCACCCAAATTCAAAAGTTTGTCGATAAGTGGCTGTGTGTATGTTTGTTAAACCTAATCATGCCAGAATAACATACATGCTACTTTTTTCGTCACCGTTTTTCATCATCACGCGGCTGAATCCTATGGGCGCAAGTAGTATGTAATGTATACATACTTTTCACTAAAATTAGAATTGTGAAAGTTTGTGTGTTATCTGGGTGTGTGTGTAGGGGTGTAGGGGTGCATGTGTGGGTGTGTAGTGAAAATCTTATCCTAGTGCAGACTTACCCTCCATGTGTCGCATTTGGGAACTAGGGCAAAGAATTTCCTCTGATATTGTAATTTTCAACATGTTTGCACAGGTGTACTCGAGCTGTGTAAAGCGAACCACTCACTAAGGTTCTTATGAGAATTAATTAGGGTTTGCTTGAAGTTCTATTTTTTTTATAAGTAGTTAGATAGGTTTGCGTATGATCAGACCCAACCTAGCAATGATACCACAGTAGATATACCTATGTATAACCTAAAGCAGTAGTTTGACTCGAGCATGTCCTTGAATTCATGACCTGGGTATATCCTAAAACTGCATCCAGAACCACCGGAGGATGGGCAGCAGCGTCCTCTTAGTTAACGGTGGAAACACTCTGCGATCCCCAAGCCGCCTGCCAAACGTGGGGTTACGGCAACCCCTCCCTATTAAGGGAGGGGCCTTCGTCCAGTAGTGGACGTCTTCTGGCTGATAATGAATGATGATGATGATGTCATTGAATTCAATAATAACTGTCAGTAAGAGGGCTAGGGTAGGCTAAGGTTGCTAAAATGTTCATTGTTGTATTGTAGCCTGTCAGTTATGAAGCGTTCTAGACAACACACAAATTATTGAGCCATGAATGTTCTATCAATGAATGTTGGATATATTTATTTATTTATTCATGCCTCACACGAACCTTTTTGATAGTTGCCATGAAAGATAGATAAGATAAGATTTATTTCCAAAAGAAAATGTTCAAATACACTAAATGCATTAGCAAACTCTGGTAAAAATATAGAGCTTACATACAGCAAACAGCTTTACATTTTTGTAGGTACTAGAACGTCCCAAACTAGGCAGAGCCTGTATCTTGGCGACCTGGTTCCATCGGGTTACAGGATCCGACTTCGCGCTTTTACGAGGATAGCATATTAGCTTACGATTTGATTGATTGACTAACAGAAAAATAGAACTAACTTTGTGATGCGGCTCAAAATAGAAATTAATGTTGGATATTCTGCGAATTGGACATTTCACTGAGTTAACATTCCGAGAATTGGGCATGACGCAAATTGGCCGTTTTTTGACAGCTGGAAATTTAGCAAATTGGGCGTTACGCGATTCAACGACTCCAAAGCAGCTGGTCGTTTGCGTTGGTCTCCATTTGGTCAAGGCAAGTGACGACGTGTAGACAGGAAACATGGTGAGTCTAGGCGAATTGGCCGTCTGCACGTTGGTAATCGCTTTCGCTCAGCCAGCTACGGCCATCATATTTAGGCCTACCCTTGCAGGGCTATTGGACCATCCATGACGTGACCCAGTTGCGAGTAGATGGATTCACATAAGCCATTGAATTTCTTCTCCGGACGTATGTCGAGTTTTTTTTGTAGTGCCACACCTTTGCCAGTTATTCAAATGCCAAGCAGTAGTGTGCAAGCATTACTGTGTTCCGGTTTGAAGGGCAATGTTACCAGAGAAATTACTGGGTATGAAGAGATTTAACATCTAATATCTCAGGGTGACGAGCGCAGTGCAGTGCGGCGCAGGATTGTGTTCGCAAGTTCACAATCCTGGCACTGCTACTGTTAGTGGCAGGCGTGACGCTTACCACCAGCCAAAAGTCTTGCTCGTCTCGTCACTTGAAAGTATAAAAAAAATATATCGTTTTTCTTAAAAAAAAAACAATGTCTCAAACGCCAGTGGTATGAAAATCCGTACATAAACTCCAAAGAGCATATTGGTACGGGTCCAGAATTTGAACTCTCACGATTCCGAGAGTACTGGGGCCATAATTTTGAAACGTACTGTTATGCCCGCACTATGAAGGCATTAGGGCTGCGTTGCACTTCTATACAGCTCAAGTGTCATGAATAGAAAGGGAGATAGTCAGTCTGTTTTGAGACACCAACCTGAGCGGTTGCCTAAGGACTTTCTTACTTTTTTGTCTTTTTGTATTTCCCAAGTGTTTTCCATTAAATATATCTTTCTTAGGGAAATACGTTTTTTTTTTAAAACATATCCTCAAGTCTCCGCATAACATTTGGTGGCAGCGGTGGGATCCGGAAATCCCCAGTGCCCAAAAAGTGAAACCGCTCTGCAGACTCGCTCCGGACCTTCAGTGAATTAAGTGCAAATTTAAACCCGCTGCGGAGACCTCGATTCCCTGGTGGCGGAATCATTCGCCCTGGACTGCATCCTGAACCGCAGACACTCACCTTCAGCGAAACCAGTATATACAACGAAGACCAGGAATATAACTTCATCCGAAGTTCGCCAACCCTATCTCGTCTCATCCCGACGCGCAGACGTCGCGTCTTATCGGAAGGAATGTACCTAGCCATGCTCGCCGTGCTTATCTCCAGCGCCCACGCATTGCAACAGTGAGTCCTTGGTCATTGTTTTAAACTATTGCTAAATCCAGAGATCGCCAACGTTTTAATATTAATTTTAAAGCTCTCAACCTTTTATATTGTAGCTTAAGTAAAAAATATCTTACTTTAAAAATATTATCCATATCGCTTCTATACCTTATCAGTTTGTATTACACTAAGTTACCACGTTATGGCAACCGAAGAAGCTAGAGGTAGACTCACCTTGAATATACCCGCAGCCGAACAGGCAAGTCATTCTGCGTCTACTGGGGCCCAAACCCGAAGCGCTAAGAGTAGCCCCGTTGTTAGTAAATTAGAGATGGAGATGAATACCTTGCTAAAATTTATAAAACCGTATGACGGAGAGAGAGAAAAGCTAAATTCATTCTTAGTTAACTGCAACAATGCTTACGAACTTGCCAACGACAGTCAAAAACCTATTTTGTTTAAGTACATCCTTTGTCAACTTCAAGGTAAAGCGGAAATTGCCTGTTCAATCAAAAATTTCTCTACATGGGACCAACTTAAAGAATTCCTTAAAACACAATTTAGTGAAAGAAAACATTACGCTCATTTACTCACCGATCTTCAAGAAAGTAAACAAAGCCTACAAGAAAACGTAGGACAGTTTTCTCTGCGAATTGAAACACATTTATCAAAATGACTAACCGAAATCTCACTCTCGGAAACCAAAGTGAAAGAAATAGCCGGCCGAGTTGCCGCGATGGAGGACCTTGCCCTTCATCATTTCCTGATGGGCTTGCAACCACGCATATCAAACATCGTCCGGTGCAGGTCACCTAAGAACTTGAACGAAGCTATTAACCTTGCGATATCAGAAGAACGTATACAACAGAGCTTATATAAACGAACAGATAACAATAATTTTAAACCTAAACCACAGAACTCTAGCATTATTAACCCTCAAAGACTCAACCAGTATACATACAATAAAACACCACAGAGGTCAACCATGAATAACTCTTACCAGCCTCAACAAGCTTCCGGGTCCTCACCCTTCTGTCGTTACTGCAAGACACCGGGACATGACATCTCAGTGTGCCGAAAGAGGGAATTTAACAACAACCGGTACAAGGTTCCTCAAAACTCAGGTTCTAACCAAGGTCCTCAGACTCCTTATAGACCACCTCGCGTCAAATTCATCGCCGATCAAGGTGAAGATGTCGTTGACCACGATGAAGTAGATCTTCCCCCCAACGATACTGATGATTTAAACGAATGAAGGTCTCGCCACAGTGTCGCCCGAGACGACACCCAAAAGTCGACACTCCTATTCCTAAGTATAACAAAACGTCCAAGGACCACACGGGTAACCAGCCCCAAGCAAGTGTCCAATCTTCTAAACCCATGAGTCACACGGGTAACCAGCCCCAAGTAAGCGCTCGACCTTCTAAATCAAAGGACCACACGGGTAACCAGCCCCAAGCAAGTGTCCAATCTTCTAAACCCATGAGTCACACGGGTAGCCAGCCCCAAGTAAGCACTCGACCTTCTAAATCAAAGGACCACACGGGTATTCAGCCCCAAGCAAGCGTCCAATTGATAACTCCAAGGCCACAGCCTTCTAATCAAGAAGTTTTCGAAATCAACATAGACACAACCAAACGGCTGTTGCCTCACGTCCTGCTCAATGCCCAAATATCCGATATACCACTCACACTTCTAGTAGACTCAGGCTCAGCGATATGTTTAATTAAGCAATCATGCGTTCAACGTAGACCCGCCTTAACAAATGAACCAATCAACCTAAAGGGTATAGACCCTGGCAATGAACCGACACCTACACTAGGCCACTTTCAACTTAAACTACAACTAACTAACACAAAAAGCGTCAACCACAAATTCCATATGGTTAAGAGCATAGATCTCCCCTATGACGGGATAATTGGTACTGATTTCCTTACAAAATTTGGCTGTAATATTGATTATAACGAAGATATACTAAAGGTAGGAAACCTAAAAGTAAAAATCCACTTTTTTGACCCATTTTTCATCATTCCTCCACGCACTGAAACCGTCATTGAATGCACTGTACAAAATCCTAATTTGAAAGAAGGCATGATCTTAGATCAACACCTATCAGACACCTTATTGATTGCCAATTGTATTGTTAAAGTGAAGGAAAACAAAAGAGTCAACGTTACAATAGCTAATACGACAGAAAGCCCAATAAGAATTAATTCTAACCTAAATCTTCGACTAGAACCACTGAGCCCTCGCGCTCTACCAGCACCCCACACTCAGCTAGATAGTTCTACGCGAACAGCGGAAGTATTAAATTTATTACGAGTCTCACATCTTAACCAAGAAGAGTCCGACGCACTTACTGACATTTGTTCTAAGTACTCCGACATTTTCCATTTACCAAACGACCGACTCTCTTTCACCACCACTCTGAAGCATCAGATCAAAACTACATCAGACATACCGATTCATACTAAATCCTATCGCTTTCCAGAGTGCCACAAGAATGAAGTAGAGTCCCAAATAAATAAAATGTTAGACCAAGATATCATAGAAGAATCATCATCTCCCTGGAGTTCACCAATCTGGGTAGTTCCAAAAAAATTAGACTCACAAGGCCAACGAAAATGGCGAATAGTAATAGACTATAGAAAATTAAACGATATAACTATTGGAGAGATTTACCCAATTCCACAAATTTCTGAAATTCTCGATCAATTAGGTAACTCAAAATATTTTACGACACTAGATTTGACTTCCGGCTTCCATCAATTATTGATTTCTCCTGAGGACGCGCCCAAAACTGCATTTTCAGTACCCCAAGGTCATTTCCAGTTCAATCGAATGCCTTTCGGGCTTAAAAACGCCCCCTCTACCTTCCAAAAATTAATGAACACATGCCTGTCCGGATTACAAGGCACGAGGTGCTTTGTTTACTTAGATGACATAGTTATTTATTCTTTTGATCTGACCACGCATATTGATAACCTAAAAGCAGTCTTTGACCGACTCCGTAACTTTAATTTGAAGTTACAACCAGAAAAGTGCGAATTCCTTCGTAAAGAAGTCGCTTACCTAGGACACATAATTGGAGAACAAGGCGTAAAGCCAAATCCAGATAAAACCAAGGCTGTTTCTGAATTCCCAATTCCTCAGTCACCTAAAGAGATCAAATCTTTTCTCGGTTTAGTCTCGTACTACCGACGCTTTATCCCTGATTTCGCCAAATTGGCGAAACCTTTGACCTCTCTCTTAAAAAAGGATATTACTTTCAAGTGGCAAAACGAACAACAACTCGCTTTTGAAACTTTAAAAAACAAACTTGTAACTGCCCCAATTTTAGCATATCCTGATTTTAAACAACCATTTATATTGACCTGTGACGCATCAAACTACGCAATATCATCGATACTATCCCAAGGACCTATAGGGCAGGACCGCCCTATAGCATATGCTTCTCGCACCCTTAATAAAGCTGAGTGCAATTACAGCGTTACTGAAAAGGAATGCCTCGCTATAATTTTCGGCACTAAAACCTTTAGACCCTATATCTATGGTCATCATTTTAAAATCATCACCGACCACAAGCCATTACAGTGGCTCTTTAGTTGCAAAGACCCTGGATCACGACTCGTGCGATGGCGGCTCAAACTAGAAGAGTTTGAATACGAGATCCACTACAAGAAGGGAAAAATCAACACCAACGCAGATGCCCTATCACGATACCCGGTAAATCCAATACAACCGACGGACCCTTCCTTGACCAGCTCTTCGACTGAGAACCCAGTTCGCACCTTGGACGAAGACCTCATGGACTTACTGATTTCACCACCATCATTTCATCCTGACGAGGTGTTATCCCCTAATCCAGATGCTTTAAGTCACGCGGAGAATGTCCTTCGCTCACCCGATGTGAACCTGTCCTCTGATATCCCAGATACCATGGGAAGAGAAATTGAATATAGCATTATTGACCCGTTTAGTGCTGAACCGATACCTGCACCTGATGACCAAGCTGATAATCCACTGCCATCCACCAGCGCGAATCCAACTCCCAGCATACCTGTAGATGACTACTCCACATTTCTGAAAGAAACATCAAACAAAGTAAAAATATTTAATACAGAAATAGAGGAACGGAACGAGAGTCTCATGAAATGCTCTTCTAAAGTCATTTTGGTCCCCACATCTTTGGACTTGGACGAATCCAACCCTTACATTCAAGAAGCTTTGAGTGACCCCGAAATTTATACAAATATCCACGAATCAGAAAAAGAACTGTTTTCATTCCAGAAACTGGAAATAAATAACAAAATATACTACCTATTGTTTACAAAGGTCCACCATTTTGACGAACCGTCTCATCCAGAAATATTTCAAACCCTAAAAAATACTAGGAATGAACTTCTAGTCTTAGAAAATATCGACGAAATCAGCATTTCGGATTTCAAGAACCCGTTTGAAAAACACTCATTTATCAAGATTTATAACATGCTATCTTATCTCTTCCATAACACAAATATAAAAATCAAGGTATACCATAATAACATTACATACCCGATACCGACGGAAATCAAAAGAATCCTCTTCGATAACCACGATATCCCAGTCGCAGGACACCTGGGCTCTGTAAGGATGTACAACAGAATTAAGGAAATGTATTACTGGAAAGGAATGCGAAGCGACATAGAAACATACGTGAAACAGTGCAAATCTTGCCAAGAAAACAAAGCTCTTAGACAAGTTAACCGCGCCCCTATGCAAATAACCAGTACATCGACAGCCCCAGGCCAACGAATTTCTCTCGATATTGTCGGGCCTCTCCCCGAAGCTGGTCCAGCCAAACTAAAATTCATTCTAACTATTCAAGATGATCTCACCAAATTCTCTAGCGCATACCCCATTCGTAGTACTACAGCTGAAGAAACTAGTGAATGCCTAATTCACTACATATCAATATTTGGCATTCCCAAAACAATTCTCACAGACCAAGGCACAAACTTTACTTCAGACCTCTTTAAAAAAACGTGTGAATTCCTTAAAATAAAAAATCTGTGGTCATCACCCTATCACCCACAGACACAAGGCGCCCTTGAAAGAAGCCATGCAACCCTCAAGGAGTACCTAAAATCTTACACCAATGAAGAACAGTCGAACTGGCCGCGATATGTTTATACAGCCATGCTAGCTTATAATACATCCGTTCACTGCACGACACACTTTACACCCTACGAGCTGATGTTCGGTAGCAAACCATTCATCCCTAACTCTATATACGGCGAGTCCCCTGGTGCCGCTTACCCTGATTATGTACGTATGCTACAAAGTCGACTCAAATACTCTAGAGAAAAAGCTTTAGATTTCATAAGAAAATCAAAGGAATCCTCGAAAACTTATTACGATAGTCGCACTCGCCGAGTTAAATACAAAGTAGGCGAATACGTGTACCTCAAAAATTACCTACGATTGCGGAAAGCTTTATCTCCTCTCTGGAAAGGCCCCTACAAAATAATAAAAGTAAATGGGAATAATACACATACTTGCTAACGTCAACGAAATATTTGTTAGCATCGAAACAGCAATACTCGTACTGTCCTTTCAGCTAGAAGACATCACTAACGCTCTCTTGTTCAGCAGCCAGAATGTTTTGCACCCGGCAATAATGACGCCGCAACAATTATACCGAGAATTTGTCGATAACTATAGACATCTACCTAGCGATCTAAAACTACCGGTTGACTTAGATATAAATAGTGTACATTTAATTTTAAGCGTTTCTAGGTTAATTTGTTACTACTTAAATGGAAAAATTGTATTTGTACTGTTGGCACCACTAGTTAGCGTAACTGAGTACATGCTCTATCATAACATAGCTCTACCTACACCTTATGACGGTGGTATATATAACAAATTCAGTTTAATTACGCCTGAAAATAAATACATAGCAATGACCAAGGACAAGTCGCACTACGGTAACCTTGATGACCTAGACAAGTGCAAGATAATAGCTCCTGGAAACTTTATATGTGACGTCACGAACATCTACGCAACCGACGCAAGACCTTCTTGTGAAAGTGAATTATTGTCAAAAGTGATCAGTGAAAAACCAAAGCAGTGCAACACGAGATTTATTTTAGGTAATCTGGATCTGTGGAAACCTCTAATAAATAACAAATGGCTATATGTACAATCAGAACCAAGTAAAATTTCCATAAACTGTGTAAACTCTGTATTTCTAGAAATAGACATACTAGGTACAGGAATACTTACTATTCCTAACGGGTGTACCGGGCATTGTAAAAGTACGACATTTACACCCAACCATAACTACTATAATATCTCTCCGCCTGTAAGTAATTTACCGGACTTCAACCTTATTGACGACATCTGCTGTAACATTAGCAAATTTCGTGACTTTTCCGATAATGTATCCCCTATTTCCTTACAAAATATAGACCTTGATGAATTTCACTCAAGAAATAGCATGAAAATTGATTCATTATTAAACCAAGTAAACAAGATAAAAACCGAACCCCACCTAATTAAATACGGGACACATTACTCGTCGATTACTATCATTTTATGTATTTTTGTAGCAGTATATCTTAGTTTTAAAGTATTTAGTAAATACTGTAAATCTGGCAGCAACCGCAAGACATTCATACTAAAGAAAATAAATGCATACAAACCAGACACGACAGATGAACATACATCTGACGCCAGCTCCACCAACTTTGCTCCCCTTAGAACAGAGATCTAAAGAGAGACTTCATTTTTTTTTAACCATAAAGTCTCCTCTAAAAGGGGGAGGTGTTATGCCCGCACTATGAAGGCATTAGGGCTGCGTTGCACTTCTATACAGCTCAAGTGTCATGAATAGAAAGGGAGATAGTCAGTCTGTTTTGAGACACCAACCTGAGCGGTTGCCTAAGGACTTTTTTACTTTTTTGTCTTTTTGTATTTCCCAAGTGTTTTCCATTAAATATATCTTTCTTAGGGAAATACGTTTTTTTTTAAAAACATATCCTCAAGTCTCCGCATAACAGTACGCAAAGTTGCGCACGCAAGCGGAGCGACTACCAAACGATATTGAGAACCTTATTCGAAACAATATCGTTCGAAGGTCGGCTCCGCTCGCATGCGCAACTTTTGCGTACGATTCAAAAATAAGCCCCATGGTCGCATAAGGCTTTCGAGACCGTGCTAGACGAGATGACATAGGAACAAACATACATTCAGTCAAAAAAGTATCGAGAATGGATGATTAGTTAATGGTTCGAAATTCAATTTTTGTTTTTTTTTTGTTGTTGTTAGATTGGCACAACTGTTTTCCATTTTGGCGCGGAGTTTGAGTTGCATCTGTTATTTAGATTAAATACAGTGCTGTTTTTAGTAAGATCATATCTAGTAAGTATTGCGAATTTCATAATGGACAAAAACATCGAACAAAGAGTTTGTCTTAAATTTTGCATCGCCAATGGAATTTCGTGTTCCGAATACCTGAAAATGTTACAGAAAGCTTACGGTGAATCAACTTTATCAAAAACACGTGCTTACGAGTGGTACAAAGCGTTTAAAAGCGGTCGAAATGTTATGGAAGATTTGCCTCGCTCTGGTAGGGCATCAACGTCTTCCGCTGAAGTTAACATCGCAAAAGTGAAGGAAATAGTGACTGAAAATCCTCATTCAAGCTTGAGAGAGGTAGCCGCTGAGTTTTCTGTCTCTCACGAGTCAATCCGTACCATTTTAAATAATGAATTGGGTATGAAACATGTTGCCGCTCGGCTAGTCCCAAAAGACCTGAATTTTCTCCCAAAAACTCAATCGCATAAGAGTCGCTGAGGACATGCTAGAACTAGTCAATTCCGACCTAACATTCATGAAACGCATTTTTACTGGTGACGAAACATGGGTTTACGAGTTTGACATCAAACTACTAGTCAACAAGCTTCGGAGTGGCGCCTTCCAACGTAACCGAAACCGAAAAAAACACGCCAAAGTCGATCGAAAGTCAAAGTCATGTTGACAGTTTTCTTTGACTATCGCGGTGTTGTGCACTCGGAATTCTTGCCGGAAGGTCAAACGGTAAATAAATAATATTATTTCAGTGTTATGCGGCGTTTGAGAGAGCAAATTCGACGAAAACGACCATATTTGTGAAAACAAAATTCTTGGATTTTGTACCACGATAATGCGCCTTCGCACAAGGCCCTCAATGTGAACGTATTTTTGACCAAAAACTCAACAAATAATTATATAATATAATATTATAATATTGGGGGGACATTTATTACACACAGCGCCATCTAGCCCCATACTAAGCAAAGCTTGTATTATGGAAACCAGATAGCATCGAGCAACCATCGAGCAACCACCTTATTCACCAGATATGGCTCCAGCCGACTTCTTTCTTTTTCCTAAACTCAAATTACCACTTCGTGGCCCCCGTTTTCATTCGGTAGAAGACATAAAGGAGAATTCGCGGCGAGAACTGAACTCAATTCCGGAAAAAGCGTTTATTAAAGTTTTGATAATTGGTTTATTCGTTGGCGTTAGTGTATCGTTTCTGAAGGAGCATACTTTGAAGGTGATCAAATAAATTTGGATGAATAACTAACATTTTGTGTATTATTGATCGTTTCCCGGTACTTTCTTGACAGAGTAGTATATTCCGTTTCACTCTTTTTCTTCACTGCTCAATTTGCATCTGATTTTAATTCCACGACCAAAATTTCCACCATTACCCGGCATCCTGCTTAATATCTCCCAAAATCAACATCTACGAGTATCGGAACTCGAAACGTAACTCGCGTTAAGATAAAAGTTCTCGATTTATGAGATGCGGGGCTGTCGAGAGGTTCGCGAGAGGTTTAAAGAGCTCCGATAAAAGCTCTTAAGGTTTGGGGGCTTCAGCCATAAGAGAACGCGATAAAAGAGGTTTTACATGAGTACTTATCTGAAATTTTTTTTAAACATTTAATCGTCTTATAAGTAATGTATAAAATCAAATCAAATATTTTTATTCAAAAAATACAGAACATTTACAAGTTTTCTTTGATCCCCAAACTAGGCGGAGTAGCCTGTGCTATGGGGTTCTGAGCTCGAGTGTTTGAGAACTGAGTAAATGGCTGACGAACATGTTTACAAAAATTACAGCATTGATTCAAAAAACACTAAATTAAATATTAACACGATATTTCCTCACGTTTAGTTACCGTAAATTCGTGTACTTACCTATTTATTTTACATAAATATTATTTTGAATAAAAAATCAAGAATAGGTATGCACATTTAGCATAATATTATGTCTATTCAAGGGCATCAGAAAAATTCAAGCTGAGTAAAGATAAAGCAAAAAAATAAAAGCAAAGCTAAGCAAGCTAAGGTAAACTAAGTAAGATGACGGAAGCATGCTTGAAACGTGAGGAAAAACTCGCCTTAAAAATAAAAACAACATAAATGAGGATATGTATTAATCCAAAAATAAAATATGTATGTTAGTATGTTAGTAGTACATGATGCGTGCATGTTGAAATGGGTGAAAAATAGGATGGATGCGAGCCTAAAATTAAATTATGCCTGATAGTTTTACAGGTAGGGAGACTTGTGCAAAGTAAGTTTTTCTGTCTTGTCATACGAGAGCGTCAGCAACCACTCTTGAACAATAGTTTTGCAGGCTGAGACACTACTTCCCAGAATCGCACAGTACCTACATACATTATTATAAGTGTTGGGGTGAGCAAAATCCGGACTTCTGATTCCTAGCAAAGATTCATATGTAGGGGTAGGCATTCTGAAAGCTCGACGAGCCATCAGAAAGTCTAAGTCATCACGATTTAGAAGAGCTTTATGTGTCTTTACAGTGGCGCTTAAAATATAAAGCTGTCGCACCCGCAATACTTTAAACTCTTCGTATATTTTATCTGTAGAATATCTGAACGGATGCTTGAGTATAACTTTGATAAGAGCTCGCTGTGCTATCTCGACTTTCATAATGTGAGTTTTGCAAGCGCTACCCCAAACCGAAACACAGTACTGCAGTATAGATTGGCATAAGGCCAGATAAACCTGTCTAATAGTACCTAGAGGAGTACAGTCCCTAAGCCTCTTCATCACAAAGATTAGTTTTCTCGCACGACTGGAGAGAGCAGTTATATGGTCTAAGTAATTTAGGCGCTCATCTACCATCACGCCCAGATATTTTATAGATCTGGTACGATCTATACTTCTGCAATCACATCCGTTATATAACGGGGTTCCAAAGTTAGGACAACAATGAATTTTTAAAACAAGGTAATTTGGAGGACTACCTACACAGGTTTTGGAAAAAGATACATATTTAGTTTTCTTTACGTTGAGTGTTAGCAGATTTATATCCAGCAGCGACGCAACTTTAGCCAGACCCTTTTCGGCATAGGAGTGCACTTGGTCCCAGGTATTCCCGTGAAATATTATGACAGTATCATCAGCGTACGTTATTATTTCAGCATTTTCTAAAGAGCAATTTACAATGTCATTGATGTACAGCGTAAAGAGCGGGGGACCGAGTATACTGCCCTGCGGGACACCAAAGTCAATTGAGAGGTCACTGCTGGCATGGGAACCCACCTTCACGAACTGCCTGCGATTTTTTAAATAGCTCTCAAACCACGCGGAAGCCACACCTCTTATGCCCATATACTCCATCTTTTTAAGAAGTAGTCCTACCGAGACGGTGTCAAACGCCTTCGCCATGTCCAAAAATACAGCTATACATTTATCACCCACTTCTGCTTTAGACGATACTAAATTGGCAAGTAGAGAGACAGCGTCTTCGGTGGACTTTCCCTTACGAAAGCCGAACTGTCTCTCTGACAGAATATGTTGTTTTTCCAGGTAAGAGGTAAGGCGAATATTTACTACCTTTTCTAGTAGTTTTGAGATAGTGTTTAGCAAGGCTATGGGACGATAATTATCAGGAAGGTTTTTGGCTCCATTTTTAAAAATAGGGGTAACCGCGGCTATTTTCCAGAATTCTGGGAACACTCCTGTTTTTAAACTGCAGTTCACTATGTGGGTTAAAGGTACTAAAATAGAAGGAAGAGACTTTTTAAGTAATGAGACAGTTATCTTGTCCGGGCCCGGTGCGCTATCAGTTTTAAGCTGAAGAATCAAATTATATATTTCGTAATTATCTGACGGCATTAAGAAAAACGAATCTTTGATAGAAACAACCGGTTTATAAGCTGAAATTATCGCGTCTTGGGTTGTAGAAAGCTTATATAGTATGTTGTCAGCTAACTTGTTACCAACGGAGACAAAGTGCTCATTGCAAGCATCAAGAGACTGGCGTGGGTTATTGTTCACGGTATAAAGCAGTTCAGAAGAAACGCTATTACTGGGTGTGGATTGGCAAATATTTTTAATAGCTTTCCAGAGCTTTTTCGGATCGCCTTTGCCGTCCTCAATTCTTTTACGATAGTATTCGTTTTTTACTTTTTTAATCTGCTTATTACAAAAATTACGGTATCTTGTATATACTAAACGGTGCACCGGGTCCTGAGGATGGGATCTTAAATCTAAGTGCAACTTATCTCTGTGGTGCATGTACCTTAGTAATCCGGTAGAGATCCATGGCTTTATGATGGCCCATTTCCGTCCAATTTTGACTTCCTTTGTGTGTTTCTGCATTATATTTACGAAAATGTCAATTAAAGCCTTGGCGGCTGAATTAACACAGGCTTCTGAAGTAACAATTGACCAGTCAACCATCTTAAATTCAGCCGCCACTGCATCCTCATCCGTTTTGTATCTAATTGAATTCTTAGAAGCTGTTTGCCTAGGGCTTGATGTGCAGGCAATGACAATGTCATGGTCAGTGATTGATGCGTTACATACAACACCAACAGAAGGGAAATTTGATTTAATATAAATATGATCTAGACAGGAGTTGCCTCTGGTTGGGTGAGATATAGCTGGTAATAGACCATGAGACGCCATGAGACACATGAATGCTAAAACTTGCTCATCAGCTTGATCACAGATGTTTATGTTTATATCGCCAGTAACGATGACTGACGAGTACTGTTTTAGAGAGAGAAGAATAGAATCGACGGAATCAAAAAATGAAGTTAAGTTTTTAGTCGACGGGGACCGATAAGTGCCTAGAAGTGCAGTATTATTATTAATTGTAATTAAAACTGAGTCAGCGTCATCTATTTCTGATACTAGCACTGACGTTTTTAGTGGTTTTTTTTATATATACGACTACTCCGCCGTTTTTATTCTTCTGTGATTTTGACCGAAAACTGTTATAACCTGGCAAATCATCAATTATCTGACCTTCAGAGAGCCAACATTCTGACAAAACTATTGCGTCTAAATCCAAATTTAAACGCTGAAGCATTACAGCAAACTTATCAAAATTACATTGAAAACTTCGAATGTTGAAAGCTAAAACTTTGAATTTATAATTTGCTCTCGACAGGAAACTTTTGCATAATTCTACCGAGCGTACGGTATGACATTTAATTGATACGGCTTCTTCAATCTCATCGGTTACATTAAGTAAAGCCATCCTGGTAACAATGAAAGTGATTCGTTGCTAGTCTCTGAATTTTGCATGTCATTCCGGTAGTAAAAAGTGCTGCGCATCCACTAAAATAAACAATAGGTATAAAGTCTTTATGTAGGAGAAGGGTTAAGCTGATGTTCGAGATCGTCCAAACTCTAGTTTGGGATAGCAGGGTTCCCTTCTCGCTTCTGCACGTATACAATGCCACCTTTAACCCAGCAAAACTTATAGTCTGCTGACTTCGCAAGCCGTCGTGCAGTGCGAAATAAATGTCGATTTCCTTGAGTAAGGCGCTCATTTATGTATATTGTCCTTGGCGTTCCAGCTACTCCAATATCCGCGCACGATAAGTTACGCCTGGCTTTACCGGCGGCCAAAAATTCTTCGCAGTTGTGACGACGCAAAAAGCGGACAACCAGGGGGCACGGGAGGTCGGTTAATTTCTTATCCTCGCCATCCACGTTATCGCTATTCCTGTTTTTGCGGCCACGAGGCCCAACGCGAGTGACGAAGTCTAAATCCTTACAATCAAGCGTTGCCCCGATTTTACTCGATATAATTTTAACTAAATGCATTGGGTTTTCTTCCGAGAGCTCATTTATGCCCGATATCTCCACTTCGTTGCGCAAACTAGCCTGAGCACGTGAGCCCAATTCTTGTTGCAGCTCAGATATTTTGATGCGGTTCAGAAGTAGTTCGCTTTCGCGCTCCTCTAGCTTACGCAGCCTCGATTCAAAATCGCAAAGTTTATTTTCCTGTTCATCTATACGCGTGACACAGAGCTTGAGTAAGTCTGCCAGTGAACTCATCTGAGTCTTAACGTCACCAATATCGCCGCGTAATAATTTTATTTCTGCTATCAAAGTAGTCATATTATCAGAAACACCTGCTGCGGAAACAATAGGGCTCGCTAACGGTGTAGACCTTGGTAACACTACGCTATCGCGTAGCAGTGCATTACCACTACAGTCAACAGTCGAAGCGGACGCCGCTGCCGAGCGCACGGGCGTATTTGTATTATCTTTCTTGGGCTCCTTACAACCTTACTTATAGGACCTTAGTATATCCTAAAACTGTCGATACGGTATATTAATCAGTAGTTCTGCAAACAGCAGACCTCGTCCATGAAGCCATGGCACACACTTCCTTTTTCTCAGTTCCATGCAACGAAGGATGCGCCATCGCGTAATAAAACAACGTTTGAAAATAACCCCCGCGCCGTCATGTTTACGAGTTGCGCTGGAATGCGAAAGAAGATAGCACTTTTATGAGAGCAAAAGGAATAGCGCGCGTCTCGCTTAGCGAGCGAAGACAGGCGAGACAGTCCTTAGGGCCGTCTTCACGGGGCCATTTTAGGGCGCGATATGACATATCTCCCTGTTATATATATAATATCATTGGTTCCATTTCATGCACATGTGATGGAAGTTTGTGCTTGACCTCACGAGCACAAACTTCTATGTCATGTGCATGGAATCAATCGGCAACAAACTTCCCATTTAATGGGGTAAATGCGCCAAAAAAAAACAATCAATATTGACCGACGATAAAAAAAACTATTAAATTGTAGAACCTGGATACCAAGTTATGTCAAGATTAGCTAACAAATACGACCTGGGGCCGTACCGTGAACCGCTTATAACGGGACCGAATAGGTACAGCTGCCGACACTGCACGACCGCGAACTTTATTGCGAGGCGATAAAATCCACAGTCGCGCAGCGTCTGCAGCTGAGCGTATTCGGTCCCGTAACATATATAAACGAGATATATAAAAACAAAAACATATAATGCCAGTTGTTGCAGACTTCGCTCGCATCGCTCGCTCGGTCAATTAGAAGTAGGTTACAATCAACTGCCAAGTCCAAGATGTTATATAGTTTCTTACAAAAAGCCAAATAGTAAGTACATAACGCTGAGCACAAGTTTTTCAGTTGCGTATAGATAGATACATTATTCGATCGCATTATAAAAGCAGCGCCATCTTGTGGCAAGATTCGGCGCGGCTACGCTTATTTCAAACAAATTACAGTTAACGTCAACGCGATCTAATACTTAAGTAAAAAAAAAAAAAACTGAACTCACTCTCGGCACTCTGGTTTTTCAACCGACTTCAAAAAAGGAGGTTCTCAATTTGTCTGTTTTTGTATATATGTTACGCGATTACTCCGCCAATTATGAACTGATTTTGATGATTCTTAATTTTTGGTTGGTAGGTACTTCAGAGGTAGTCTCATATACATTTTTATCGAAATGGGTTCAGAAGTTTGGTTTTTAAATCAAAGGTACTAGAAAATATGAAGATGTCATCCAGGTATTCGAAGTTGAAGTCGGTAGTATTTTTTTTTAAAGTTTGTTATAAAAGGCTGATGACGATGATCCATTTTAAATAACAAACGCTCATTTTGAAGAAGCTTACGTTTATAACTTGATACACATGTCTGTAAATTGTATATTCTGAGGTGCACAGGAGTGAGTACAGCACTGATGCGGCATCCGATTCTTGGTAGTCAATGTTGGCTAGACGAGATAGGACATGCTATTTAGGTACTCCTATCTAACCGCATTGCACTAGAAAAGATAAGAATAAATATAATACACTTTTCAACCGACTTCAAAAAAGGAGGTTCTTAATAAGTAAGTAAGTTCGTATAGGCTGAGTGGCTAGCCCTAGTGTCAGAGGTAAAGTGCCGCCCGAAGGCCTCTGACATGGCTGACGGTTGTTGTTATAGAAGCTAGAACAAACAACCGGGACCAAGAATGACACTTGTGCCTTGGAAGATGGGACGGCCCCTTGTATGGGACGCAACTTGCGTTGCTACTTTGGCACCGTCACATCTTCCTGAGACACAGAGTAGGGCTGGTGCGGCGGCAAATTCGGCGGAGCAGCACAAGCGGCGCAAATATGCTAACCTCGGCAGAGGTTACATATTTGAGCCGTTTGGTGTTGAGACATTGGGTCCGTGGGGACCGGGAGCTCATTATCTTTTCAAAAACATATCCGAGCGCCTGGTCGACGCGACGCGTGATCAAAATGCTGGCGTTTATTTGGCTCAACGCATAAGCATTGCCATCCAGCGTGGCAATGCCGCCAGCATGCTGGGTACGCTGCCGACTGGTAGTGGGTTTGAGCATTTGGATTATCTCTAGACTTTCATAGGTCTGGATACAATCCTTTTGTTTTTTGTTGTGTAGTAGGCTAAGTAGTCTTTGTAGTTTGTTGTAGTTAATAAAGGCTTATGCCTATAAAAAAATAAAAACAATAAAAACTAGAATATATGAAGATGTCATCAAGGTATTCGAAGATGAAGTCGGATGTAAATAAATATATATAAGCGTATTATTAAAAAAATCAGCTGCAGCAGCAGCGTCCTCTTAGGTAAAGGTGGTGAGCATTCTGCGATCCCCAAGCCGCCTGTCAAGCGTGGGGATTATGGCAACGCCCCTCTATTAAGGGGATGGCCTTCGTCCAGCAGTAGACGTTTTATGGCTGACGACGATTAAAAATATACAATATCCTCCTTTTTTTAAGTCGGTTGAAAAAACTAATAAATGCTCGCATCATTCATAATGTTAGCTAGTAGGACCTATAGTAATTTTTTGAGATCTTGGTCTAGTAATTTTATCTTTTGGGCAATAAAATTATGTTATTTCATATTCAAAAAGTTTGATTTTATTATGATTCGCTGAATAAGTCGACGATTAAAAAACGTAAAGTTATTGTACCTTTTTATAGACGAGATTATTGGCGATTTATCTGTACGAGACATTGTATAAGTCGTGAAACTTTTGCATAGAAACCTACTAGGTATTTCAAAATATGATTATTATGAATACTCTGATTGGTATTATTTTTATTTCTATCAACTGAACTGATGTTGATCCCGAAAAAAAAACGATGTAACATCAATAGATAGCAAGAGATAGCGCCGCTATCTCGCTCGTGCATTTCTACATTTTCAAAGATATACAATTACTGCATTATCTATCTATAACTATAAAAGGCTTTGTCCTGACTGACTGACTGACTGACATATAGACAACGTACAGCCCAAACCGCTAAACGTAGAGACTTGAAATTTGGAGGGTATGTTTTTGGAGAGGTGTAAACGCCCACTAAGAAAGGATTTTTCGAAAATCAACCCCGAAGGGGGTTAAATGGGGTGTTAAAGTTTGTATGAAACTTTTTATTCTCTGGTTCGATTGATACAAAACTTGGTATACATATTCTACTATAAAAATAAGAAGATACGGGTGTCACAGTTTTTTCAAAATCAGCTCCCGTTAGTATAAAAAAAAACTAAGTTTTAGTGATACTACGTTTGTTTCTCCTTAACTTTGTAACGGCTGTACATATTAAAATTAAATTTGGTATAGGGATGGGGATAGATGTGGGGATGGGGGTGGGGGTGGGGGTGGCGATGATACTGGGAACGGAGACGGGACAGAGATAGGCATGTTAATATTAAGATTACAATTGGTATCGGGATGGGGATGGGGATGGGGTGGGGATGGGCAGAGATGGGTGGGGATTTGGTGGGGATTTGGTGGGGACAGGTGGGGATGGGATGTGGATGTGGATGAGGCTGGGAACGGGGATGGGCGTGTCCATATTAAGATGAAAGTTGAAATCGGAATGGGGGTGGGGATGGGATGGGGTGAGGATGGGGTTCGGGATGGGGATGAGGGAGGGAACGGGGATGGGGACGGGGATGGGCGTGTTCATATTAAAATGACATTTGGTATCGGGATGGGGATGGGGTGGGGATGGGTGGGGATTTGTTGGGACAGGTGGGGATGGGATGTGGATGTGGATGAGGCTGGGAACGGGGATGGGCATGTCCATATTAAGATGAAAGTTGAAATCGGGATGGGGGTGGGGATGGGATGGGGTGAGGATGGGGTTCGGGATGGGGATGAGGGAGGGAACGGGGATGGGGACGGGGATGGGCGTGTTCATATTAAAATGACATTTGGTATCGGGATGGGGATGGGGAAGGGGGCGCTTATAGGGATGAGGCTGGGAATGGGGACGGGGATGGGCGTATTTATTGGTCGGCTGAACAGATGGAGCTGCATTTTTGGATAGGTAGTTATAGCACATAAGGTTCGGAAACGGACATAGGCTATTTTTTTGTAGGTCCACGCAGACGACTGTTTGACGGACATAATTATCATAGATACTGTACAGCCTAAGCTGCAATATTAATTTTTAATATTAAATTAACTTACTTTTAAATGCCTAAACTAAATTTTGAGTGGTGTAAACTTACACTCAGTTCAAGCTGTGGTAGCTTCAGTGAGATCAAGCTCGACTCACATTCTTGGGGTCGCGGGTTCGAACCCGGGCGAGCCCGTTCCAATTAGTTCTTTGAAACTTACGCATGGATAATACCACTGGCTTTTCGGTGAAGGAAAACATCATGAGGAAACCTTCATATTTCCGGAGAAGAAATACGATAGTGTATGTGAATCCGCCAACCTGCACTGGGCCAGCGTAGTGAATATGGCCCAATCAGGGTAGGCCGATATACCATTAGTGTTAAGGGCTGGTGCAGAGAAACGCACACTCAGCAAGGATTTTGAAAAATTCGCAAGGGGTTCAATGTATCATTAAAATACCATTTTGCCGAAACCATTCATTTAAGGCTGTTAAGTTTTTTGACTTAAGAGATAAGATAAAATAAACATAAACATGTTTCAGAATTTTCAAACAATTTTAAAACTGGAAGGCCACGGGTCAATTTTTCATTTGAAAAAATATATTTATAATTATAGATAAGCTAATAATAATAATAGCTAATCGAGTGTTTATGCGTAAGAAGATAAATGTTTTAAACACATGTACTTGATCCGGTGCACGCACCAAGCACAGCGCTTTCGAACCGTCCATCCCGCGTCGGCTCAGATACGTTAAAACCCGAGTATAATGACGCGCTGTACGTCGAGCGCGCCCCACTCCAACCCACACCGAGCCTACCTAAGCGATCAGTGCAGCACTGTATTTTATCGAAGTTTCGTAATTCTTGCGATATTTTGGTGATCTTTTTGCGTTCTTTGTTATCATACTTTTTCTGCTTAAGCTTATTTCATTTCATTTGTTATTTACATTTCGTATAATTATCGTTATTTGTTCCTTTAATTATTTAGATTGCTATTTAGTTTGTTATTCGTTTTTTTTTAGTTTTAGTTTACATTGTTTGTTATTAGGTTTTTTTATATTGTTACTGTTGATATTGTTATTTAGTTTGTTATTTAAAATGCTTAGTGAACTTCTCTTCATTCATGGAGCGAAGGTAAAACACTATGTTGTTTCCATCGTTGGTGATGGAGCGTGTCTTTTTCGTGCGCTTTCTTTTTTAATGCACGGTACCCAAGAAAAGGCAATTGAGGTGCGAAAAACCATCGTTACTCATGTAGTAGCTAATTGGGAGGAGTTTGAAATCATGTCTCATGATTCAAACGGCGACATCTACACCGCTGCGACTGCATACTTTAATGACATGTCACGGCAGTCCAGTTGGGGCACTGCGTGTGAACTAGCCGCTGCAGGACAAATATATGAGTTTGAGTTTGAAGTTTTTGAAAATGGCAAATTGTATGCAAAGTTTGGTACAGCAGGAAGACCTATAAAGCGGCTACGATTTACGGGAAATCATTTTGATGCGTATCTGTTAGAAGACATAGATATAATTTCTAACGGCACTCCACGTGTTCCAGTAGTAGCGAAAAAATAACTAAGCGACGTGTTGAGGTTCCTACATTTCCAAGTTGCATTCAAACAGAAGATATAAGTTCTGACGCAACTTCTACTTTGCCTTTGTACTTTGATTCTTTAGCTGTAGAGATGCCCAAAAATAATTACAAAACGTCTTCAACTCATACCGTCCAAACTTCTTCAGCCCGATATTTTTCTGAACTGAATTCACCAACATTTACGGCTCAGTCTGATAAATTAATTTCACCTACATTTACGGTACAGCCTACTCAGTTAACAAATGACAAATTAATTTCACCTACATTTACCATCCCAACTATTCCCAGTTCATCACATTCTAATTTACCGACCTGCAGTGATATATCTCCCACATATATTTTTAAAGAAGCCTCACAATCTTCAGAAGTTCCATGTCCATCCATCCATCTATTCTGTCATGTCCATCTGTCTGTCTGTTTAAAATTCAACAAGACGGCTTTGTTTTGAAGTAAGTATTGCAAACGCGACATGCCAAATTTGCAAACTTAAAGACTTGCAAGCGGCTTGGAAAAAATGCAATAATATACGTATTTTAGTGATTCAATTGAGTTGGGCCCCGATTTAACCGAATTCAAGTATTCAACATTACTACGCGGGCAAAGCCGCGGGCAAAAGCTAGTCAGTAATAATAATGAAAAATCAAAGTCGGTGAAATTACTGAAATATAAAATTGGCAAAATTTCGATCTAAGCAAGTTTTCAGTCACAAAACTGGTCGTTACCTATAACTCAATTTTTAGGTACTAAAGCTTGTTTAGTTTAAAATTACATTTTTATTCAAACTTTGTAATATTATTCTCAGATATTTTACTCTTTTGTTATTTTTTTAGAGTCGGTAGAGTCGGTAGAGTTTGCTCGGAATGATTTAAATTGGATAATTTTGGGAGCGGTCCGTATTACTTCCGCACGCGGACGAAGTCGCGGGGGACCTCTGTGGAGAATATATTGGTCAGTTTACAATTCTGCCAAGCTGCATAGCAGTTTGTAGGCAGACGTCAACTCTCATAATACGTTACTATTTACTACAAATTATATACTAATATCCAAAGTTACCGACATAGCTCGCAAAGTTTGCAAGTTGAAGTGGCAATGGGCATGCCACATTGCTCGAAGAACTGACAACCAATGGGGAAGAAAGGTTCTTGAGTGGCGACCGCGAACCGGAAGACGCAGCGTAGGAAGGCCTCTCACTAGGTGGACCAACGACATTGTAAAAGTCGCGGGCAACCGCTGGATGCAAATGGCAGGTTGTCGTACAGTGTGGCGGTCTAAAGGGGAGGCCTTCGTTCAGCAGTGGACGTCTCTGGGCTGATGATGATGATGATGATGATATACTAATATACTATACTATTAACCTTACTGTCAATCGTCAACTCTAATCAGATACAGTATGTTCCAATACACTCACGAGTAGTGAAAAGCCGGATTAGTGAAATTTGGCGTGAAGTTGATTGAAAGCCACCTGACGGCCTGAAAGGGGCCAGTAACGTGGCTGGAGTATATTTAACGTTTCATCACAGAATATTTCAGAGGGACAAGTTTTGATACGGTCTATAGAGATATGTAGGTACTTGCAGTTTGTTTTAAGTTCAAACACAATGTTTTAGTCTAAAGATCCGAGTGAATAGGCTTTTGGCAGGCGGCTTGAGGATCGCAGAATGCTGCCCATCCTGAATGGTGGTTTTGGATGCAGTTTTAGGACATACTTACCAAGGTCTTATTTGGAAGTTCCAATTATAAAATACCTATCTCCTGTTTAGAAAATTTATACAACCATGTCAGAGGCCTTCGGGCGGCACATTAACTCTGATACTAGGGCTGGCCACTCAGCCTATACGAACTTACTTACTTACTTACTTTAGAAACTTTATTATCGTAGAAACTCTAATATCGATTTTGAATGTTGACGTGAACGGAATCGCAGAGTCACCACTCAGCTTCGGCTCCTTCAGCTGATTTTAAAATAAATAAGTATAATACATCACACTCATTCATGGCTCCTCACTAGGATTACTTTCCTGAGTATGGTATCTGTGCTTTCATCCGTGCCACGTAGCTCAACAGAACAGGCATTGTACCAGGCGCTGGCTATTCACACCGTGTATGCTAGATCGTGCAGAATATTGTGTTGAATTAGCTGTTATTTGGAGCGCATTTGGTTAATAATTGAACGGTCATTTGAGGCATGCGTTTGATACCGCAACGGGGTCAGTGGAATATTGGAGCTACATTTGTGTACGTAAGTGATTCAGCTCACGATCTGTGAACTGAACTAGATGATTTGTATAAATGACGCGTATTTGTGTGGGTTGGTATCTACGACAATAAGAAAGACAATAATTATGAGAAATAGTGGTGATACGAGTACCTACCTACAAGGTACTTGTGTAGTGCTACGATATGACGTCATCAGCTACGCTATGATGTCATCAGCTACGCCAAGGCGTCAGCACTACGCCGTAGTCATCCCAGCGCTACGCGAGGAGAAGATGCAGGGAAGGGAGATAGATCGAACGGAACTATCACTTTGTTCAAACGTGCCTTATTTTACCCATTATAAATCACCATCAATAATAAAAGTCGTCTCGTTTTTGGGCCTAACAGTAATTAAAATATAGCATTTTTGATCCTGTAAGTTCAGTAGGTCTTCTTTCTAAAGCCGATTAGACCGACCAAAATGCTCGCTCAGCTGCGGTTTGGTGAATTCACATACGCCATTGAGTTTCTACTCTAAGCTAAGAAGACAAGGCTAAAATTGCAAAGTAAGTTACGTGTTTGTTACGACCCAAACGATGGTCGAAATTGAGCGAACTGCTTTCAAATTGCTTCAGATGTAGGTAAATCAAAAATCCTGCTTCTTTGAGGTTCGGTCGTAAAATTTTCAAAACTTAACAAATATTAATAGAGAAAGTTACTATGTATTGCCTAATGTATTCCAAAAAGATAAAAATATAATATTTTTTAAGGTTTCTTAAAACTGAAATACAATACATGTAAGACAGGTTTTTGTCTATTTGAACGGTGTTTTATTCGACCTTTACTGTAAGCAATCGCTTTGAAACCTAAATAAATAATATACATTATTTATGAGACCCTAACAGAATGAGCTGGCGCTTTTAGACTAAGAGCAGACAGTTTAAGGATCACCTCACTTAGTAAATTCGTTTGTGAAAATAACTAAGCTCCTGGAAAATCCCCGGATCCTTGACAAATGTCAATTCACACCTAGAAACGAGAAGGAAATCCTTCTTCCGAGCAGAAACGATTTTGTAACCGGCATCTGTCAAACTTCACTAACGATGCCGTATTTGGGGTCAACTTCTCTGGCTTTTCAACTTAGCCCACAGCCCGTTCAGCTCCATAGACCACTTTAAGTTTTTTTAATAGTAATCCCAGCCCACAATGCCCGCGGGATCAGTTGACCACTGTTAGCCAATTAAAGGACAACTCAGCATGCGGGCTCAGTCGACCACTTTCTACCCTTTTCTTGGTCAACCACTACTTTCGAGTAACTATGATGTCGGCGTTTAACTGACTACACCAAAGTAGATTAAGATTGAACACACCAGTCGATACCTGGACGAAAGCCAAAAGTAATTTGACCAACGTCCTTATTCAAAACTACTTTTGACTGATCTAGGTACTCGAAACTGGTCTTTACCGGAGTTTTGTATGTAACAGTTTTACAATTATTACAACATTTCAAGACCAATCTTTCATCCGGTTATTTGACATAAAAAAAAATAGGTTAGCTTTTCGTCGCCCGCTCTCTCGCTACTAAATTCCCGAGTACGTAGCAAATGGTTCTAATTTGTTATAGTGAGGAAGGAATTCGCACAATTGAGTCTGGTTCTGTACCTCATATATCGTCGGATCTCATTTACAGATGTCGCTTCGGTACTTTGGAAAAACCGCTGACGTTTACTGGTATCTTATTATATCTATTTTGTGGTGAAATTATCACGGTATTCTTACGTAGATGCTTACGGAATCGTTTTAATAGAATCTTAGACATTTTTGATTTATTTAATAATATATATTTAATTTTTCGATTAATCACGTTTATTTATTGGACCTGGGTATGTCCTTAAACTGCAACCAGACCCACCGGAGGACGTGCAGCAGCATCCTCTTGGTTAACGGTGGTGAGCATTCTGCGATCCGTAAGCCGCCTGCCAAGCGTGGAGATTATGGCAACCTCTATTGGGACGTCTTCGTCCTGCAGTGGACGTCTTATGGCTGACGACGAATCACATTTATTTAAGTAGGGTACTCCGACTATAGTTTCGATCACGTCCAGTGATCTTTTCCAAAGAATAAGTAAACAGATATTCAGCCGCCAAGCAGTAGTGTGCAAGTATTATTGTGTTCGGGTTGAAGGACGATGCTACCAGCAAAATTACTAGGCTTGAAGAGATTTGATGTCAAATTTATTTCAAATAAAGCACTGAATTTGCAAAGAATTTGAAGTAGAAGTATAACGCACACATCGCATCATCAGGCAGATGTCCACTGCTGGACGAAGGCCTCCCCCTAAATAAGAAGGGGTTACCATAATCCCTACCTTTCGCTTGGCAGGCGGCTTGGGGACCGCAGATGGGAGGGTGACGAGCGCAATGCAGCGCGGTGTTAAATGTTTGCTTTGTTTACGTATTTCAATATTATATATTTATTCTTAATTAAAAGATTCGTAAAAACATGCTAATGTTCATTTTTTCAATTCCACTTTCTAGATGAAACACACACCTTTACCTTTTTTAATTCACACTATAAACAGATATCTACAAACACATACAAATGCAATCGGATTTTGTAAAGTTGTTAATTAAGAAGGAGATGTTATAGCCTCGAATTCATGCTAAATTACATGCAATTTGTGAAACCTATCATACCGACAGCTAGTTACAAGCTGACCTGGTACTAAAACTACACTTTTCGCGCAAACTGTTGACTCCCGCATATACAATGCCTTGTGTACGATGCTGCAGGCAACGTCTGCCCCATTTGTATGCAAGCCAGTACAGCACACACATCACCAGTGTCCATAGGTGTACTATACTGCTATATACTCGTAGTAATGGATGCCGCAGCCGCATCGTAGAATCCACCGTATAACAGCTAGGTCGGCTAGTCATTTAATAAATAGGTACGCTTTAAAAAAAAACAAACGACTTAAATTTCGACTACTTGGATGACATCTTCATATTTTCCAGTTCATCATCTTCATCATCATCCCGGAGACGTCCACTGCTGAACAAAGGCCTCCCACATAGACCACCACACTGTACGACAACCTGCCATTTGCATCCACCGGTTGCCCCACAGGAAAGCGAAGGCCCTACTTTCGCGACTTTTACAATGTCGTCGGTCCGCCTAGTGGGAGGGAGAGGCCTTCCTACGCTGCGTCTTCCGGTTTGCGGTCGCCTCTCAACCACTAACCTGACACGAAATGGTGTTCCTATCATAACCTGAATTCAATGTTATTACGGGTTAGGTTAAGAAGTGGGTACGTTCCCCCCCGTGGGTACCCGCCTTGTCGGGGCGGGGGGGCTTAGTAGCCGTGGGTTGGTCGCCATGGTGAAGCTAAGAGGTACCCGAGGTGGGCCGCTTCTCCGGGCCATCCGGGGGGATTGTACCCGGGGAAGTCTGGTTGAAGCGGCCAAAGTAGGTTGCGGTACTGTATGGGCGGTACCGCAACTGAGGCGGGCTGCGGTGTCGTATGGGAGATACCGCAGCTGAAGGCTGGAGGCCGCGGCGGGAGAGGACTGTCGGTGGTGAGGTTCGCCGCTTTCCCTGCCTTCCGCGGCCTCGACGGGGCTGCCACCGTGAGATGGTGGATGCGGTGGGGTCGCAGGGGAAGAGGAGTGCCGGTATCACGGTGCGCCGCTCTTCCTGTCCTCTGCGACCGAAATGGCGGGCGACGCGGCTCTCCGCGTGTCCCTCTGATTAGCAGAGGGCACAGTGGAGAGTGAGGAGGGACAACCGGGTGGTGGCCTCATCAAGGGCTTTCCTTGAGGGGGCACCCACCGGGTGTGTTGTGGTGGGGCTGCGGGATGGGGACAGGCCAGAGGGGCCAGAGCTCCCCATCCCCAAAGGCCGAAGTGGCAGGCGGCGGGGCCACTCACCTGACCCGCTGCATGGAGGCCAGGGCGTTGGACGTGGGGCCGTCCGGCGCCCATCTAGCTGGCGTGGCCTCCGAGGTGGATGCACGATGTGTCTGGGTGTTCCGACACATCGTCATCGGTGCGGGAGGAGCTTTGGCTCCCCGTGGTGGGCCCGAAAGGGCAGCGCTGTCGAGGTCGCGGACGAATGCGAGAGCGTACCCGTGGCCTCGGCGCAAGGCGCAGTGATGGAACACCGTTGGGTTTTTAGTCGGTAGTGGTGCCACTCTGGTGCCGAGCCCGACATAACCCTCCTGCCGCCCCGGCGGGAGGGTATGCGTAAATGCATTTCCCAACGTTAAAAAAAAAAAAAAAAAAAAAGAAGTGGGTACGTTAAGAAACAGTATTTTAAAAATAATTAATTTAATGAAAAGTTATTATACTTACTATATTTATTATTTACTCGTATATATTATACCTGTTATATTTTTCTTTAACTTTTTTTTGATGTTTCTTTATTTTCGGCTGTTTTTGATTCTGATTAATTGTAGACCCATGGGAAAACAATTGACATTCTAAAAACAAAAGAAAGTCGAAAAAGAATCCATTAACGACAAGTTGACAAAAAAGTTTTACGCGATTTTCGATCTTATTGACATTAGTAAGTGCAGTAAGTTTTTCAGTAAATTAATCATATTTATTATACTGTTTCCAAACGTAACCCACTTCTTAACGTAGCCCGAAATAATATTGAATTCGGGTTATGTTAGGAACACCATATAGGGTCAGGTTAAGAAGAGGGCTAGGTTCGGAATGAAGATTAATCACTATTTGCTTTTCCTACCCTAACCCGCTACCGGGTTAGGTTTTCGGGTCAGGTTCGAAATAAACCAAAAAGTGGCGGTTATGCCATTTTGGCCGTTAGTCATCGGGATGTCAAATCTCTTCATGTCCAGTCATTTCTCTGGCGACAATGCCCTTCTAACAGAAACAATAATGCTTGCACACTACTGCACAGAATAAATAATACTACTACGACTACTGCTTGGAGGACGAATGACTGGCAAAGGTGTGACTAATGTATTACACGAAAGTGTTTATGTTAGGGGTCCAGATAAAGCTCAAGCTAACTTAATTAGCCGCTGTAAATGTATAGAAGCCGTCGTTGTCCGTAATAACGACAAAGCTATTGTCTCCAATTTGCTGGCTAGTCGGAGATTATACTAGTATCAGGGAGTAGCAGGCGTGGGGAAACTATTTATACAATTATAGTAGGACAGGTTTAATCAATAATATCATTCATTATTAATCATTGTTTACATGCTGCTTTTATTTTGATCATGTTGTGTACACATGCTTAGGAATATAGTCTAGCTCTGCACCTATTCTGATGTTTGCTTTGAAATGTATTCTGTTTTGTGTGCCAAATAAATAAATAAAAATAAATAAAATAAAAATAAGTATCCATCTTGGATGCAGTTTTAGGACATACCCAGGTCCAGAGCCGCCGGAGGACGGGCAGAAGCGTCCTCTCGGTTAACGGTGGTAAACATTCTGCGATCCCTAAGCCAATCGTGAGGATTATAGCAACCTCTCAAGTGGGATGCCTTCGTTGAGCAGTTGACGTCTTCTGCAGCATCAGCAATTGAGCACAGGAAACACAGAAGTAATCACAGAAAAAAAAGGTAAAACAAAACATCTCTATTAATGAGACAACAGTGTATCGATATTCCATTCTTCTTCTTCTTCTATATTCTATATCCTTATTATATTCCATTGTATTGCTGAGGTTCGGGTGCAGAAGACCGGCGTTATAGGTTTCTTCAAATCCAGAGTAAACGTAAACAGGTGGCTTCTAGGTAAGCTTTTGCCATATCCGAGACCGCGTCGTTCTTTAACATCAGCGCTAACCTATTTTGAATTACTAAAAAAAACATCAACATCACAAGTGTAAATGCAGTCTAGGATGGATCACGTTTACGCAGAAGAAACCGACTTTGACACCCAGATTGCGTTGCATACTAGTATGCAACCTGACAGACGACGAGTATCCTATGCGAGTCGGAGAATAGGTACTCGCCACCAAGCAAATAGCAAATTTGTATAGTGACTCGCATACTACGCTTTCTGTATTTGACGTGACCAAGTCAAGTCAAGTAAAGTCAAGTCATACAAACGCATGACGTGCGGTACTTGACGGCGACTGGCGTCTAGTCTCCGAGACTCGCAAAGGATACTCGTCGTCTGTGAGTTCTTATCTAAATATGCGAAGGGAATTATGCTTTTCAATAAAAAAAAGGAGGTTCTCAATTCGAATGTATGTTTTTTTTGTATGTTTTAATGCGACAAATATGAATTGATTTTAATGGTTTTTTTTGTTCGGTAGGCGATAATTCAGAGGTGGTCCCATATAGTTATACTAGAGGTCACCCGCGACTTCGTCCGCGTACGGAATAAATTCGGGCCGCTCCCAAAATTCACCACTTTAAATCACAGAGTAATAGAAGCAGAGATGTGATCAAAGGATTTTTCCATAGAAGGACGCGTGATCGTGCGGCGAGGTGTAGGGTTGGCGGGAGGAGTGGTAAATTCCGTACATGGTGCTGCCATCTAGCAGAATTCAGGATAATATTTTTGAGAAGTGCTTTATCGACAAAATGGAGATCTCTTAAAAACTACTTTTTTTACTTTTACTGTTAGATTTACTACTAGTGGCGCCATCTCTGGAGCTAGTTAAAAACATCAAGAAACGTTACATATTTCATAAACAAACCACAAAAACACAAATAAAATAACTTATGAATGAAATGAGACGCCAATAATGTCATCGGAATGTTTGCCTCGATATTATGTGTAAGAAAAAACGCAGCCACTCATTTTCTTTTCACTTTTACTGTGTAAAAACACTAAAATTCGTACATCTGTTTTGAAAGCCTGAATGACTGCTACGTGAGGCGGTCGCTCGAAGACTGACCAAATAAGTGTGACGTCACACAATCGCCGTCCGCAAATTTGTTCTACGGCCGTAAGTTCCTCATCGCAACTCCCTACTCTATCCCGAGCAATTTTTACGCCCAAGTCAAGTCACTATACAGTAGCATGTGCGGTACTTGTTAGCGACTGGCGTTTATTCTCTGAGACTCGGAAAGGATACTCGTCGCCTGTGAGTAACATAATATGCGAAGGACGATGCTTTTTATCCATACGTAACAGGGGGAATGGTAATCCTAGCATCTATTGCTTAATCTGTGGCACGTGGCGGGTTCATTTGCATTCGCTATAAGTTAATTGTTTCAGCTGAGAGCCGTAACTGACACCGTGGGGAAATATCCCTGAGTACAGTGGCATATACCTACTTGTTTGCGGCCAATATAATGTTTTTTTTTGGGCTTAACAAAAGCAATAACGTTAATTGGAATAGTCAAGTAAGTCTCCATGTTAGTAGGACTTTTTGCAATCAATATATTTTCTGAAATTTGGTCTCGAACTGTTTATAGAAAAGTCAAATTTAAAGTAAAAATGGATCAAATTAACTATAAAAAAAATTAAAAAAACATACATTCGAACATACAACCTCCTCCTTTTTTGAAGTAGGTTAAAAATACTTTGAAACACTCAAAAAGAGACAAAGACTCGAACATAATTCCGGCTCAGTTTATTCAATATTTTATTTATCCCTTCAATTTTTCTTTAGGCCGAAAAGTTTTGCAACATTCTACTCTACACGTATTGGCAAAATATCAAGCGAAACTTTGGACAAGTTACAACGAAATTTCTGCAACTTTACCTTTTCAGTCGCGAGTCTAACCTTCAATCGATCATCTACAAAATAAGGTTTAAAATAGGAGTAAATTGAAAAATAGGTTGTAAAATGAGTTGGTGAAAAAATAGTCTTCGTTGGAATATAGCCAAATATTTTCACGGGGTAAACATAAAAGATTGAAGCAAACGTGTGGAAACGACTACATTACATTATGTAGCTTTACAATAACCTACGTGCTACGTCAGGTAAGGTGACACAGTGTTAAAATATCGGGGCAAAAACATTCTTGACATTTTTATTTTCTAACCATTGATTAAGCACCCAACCAGAAGAGCTAAATCCTCCAAGTTTCAAACTATCACGTAAGTATACAGGGTTAGTTCTAATCAGTTAGCTCCCTTTTATAGGCATATTCTGTACATCAAAACAAACAACTTTTACTATGGGGTCAACATTGAATTAAAAAAAAACAACTGTTCCATACATTTTGCCCAAGGTCGATGAACGTTTTGTATGGAGCAGCTGAGATTTATTTCGCGATTTTAATGTTGGCCCCGTGGTCAAAGTTGTTTGTTTTGATGTATATAGTGTGCCCTTAAAATGATGCTAACTGATTAGAACTAACCCTGTATAAGCGCTGTTTTTTTTTCTGTATTCTGTACAATGTTTTTTTATTACAATAGACTAACGCTCGTGGCTTAGCTTGACTAGGTGATCCTAAACGATCACCGGTGTTAAGCTACGGACGGTCCGGGCGGTCTTCGGATGGGTGACCGTGACAGGCATTTATTTGTGAGTGATATCGTGGGTCAGATGACATGTTAAATTGTTGGTCCCGGTTGTTAGTTCTTCGTTTCTAAAGCGACAATAGTCAAACCATGTCAGAGGCCTTCAGGCGGCACATTAACTCTGACCTAGGGCAGGGTACTCAGTCTATACGAAATTACTTACTTTTAATACAATGACGATGATACGAGTGAGATGTTCGCCTGGTGGTAAGCATCACGCCTGCCCATACCAGTAGCAGAGCCTGAAATGTGAATTTGTACCTAAACCTTGTGTTTGCAACATGTCCTTTCGTATTGATTTCAAAACTCCGTAAACGCTTCTAGTAAAGTCATCATATTTACTAGGGTATGACGTGGACCCAACCGTGACTGACTGTGGTTTACCTGGGCATGTCTTAAACTGCACCCAGAACCACCGGAGGACGGACAGCAGTCCTCTCGGTTAACGGTGGTGAACATTCTGCGATCCCTAATCCGCCTGCCAAGCGTGGAGAGAATGGCACCCCCTCCTATTAAGAGGGAGGCCTTCGTCCAGCAATGGACGTCTTCTGGCTGATAATGACTGTAGTATTATGACTTATTTGACCTGTAGGTACTATCGAAAACTTGGCTCGAAAACTTGGCACGGGCAACGGAGAGAGCTATGCTCGGAGTTACTTTGCGCGATAGAATCCGGAACGAAGATATTCGCCAAAGAACCAAAGTTACCGACATAGCTCGCAAGGTTTGCAAGTTGAAGTGGCAATGGGCAGGCCACATCGCTCAAAGAATTGACAACCAACGAGGAAGAAAGGTTCTTGAGTGGCGACCGCGAACCGGAAGACGCAGCGTAGGAGGGTCTCCCACTAGGTGGAACGAAGACACTGTAAAAGTCGCGGGCAACCGGATGCAAATGGAAGGTTGTCGTACAGTGTGCCGGTCTAAGGCCTTCGTTCAGCAGTGGACGTCTCCGGGCTGATGATGATCGAAAACTTGAAAATATGCATGTAGGTGTACTTGACACTGGCAGAATGCACATACGAAGTATAATGACAAAAATGAAGAAGAAAAAAGTCCCTCTGCTCCTCCCATCCTCGATCCCTCTGCATTCCGGAACATGGAGTATCCCCTTCGCTATTGGAACCCTGAAAATTAGGTACCAAGCTACCCAATTACCTATTACTACTACAGTTGTTCGTTTTATTTTCTTTTCAATAAATTTTCTAACTTCAGTTAACAAAAGCATCTAGAATAGCGGTGCCACATAAAACATTTCTAAGCGCATTCCGCATATTTCAACAAAGCCTCAAGTACAGCTCAGGTGAAAGCCAGTAGGACGTCACCATCCTTTCAAATGGTAATGAAGTACTGCCAGTCGCACTGCCCGCAGATTACATCGGTCTGTAATGGAATTTACCAGGTAAAGGTGAAGACAGATCGTTCACTTCGAAGTACGAAATACTATTATTCCATTTAATGTGGCAACGCTGTCAGCGTGCTGGGTACTTAGTTGGCTGCATGCAGTGCCGGACCGAGGCCAGATTTAGGTTAGAGCGAGATTTTGGCGCCCCCTACACCGTCACCAAGAATGCTTTGCGGCACCCTTAGAGTACTCGCCGTCAAGGATCAAGGTCAAGGGGTGCCGAAAGCGCCCCTTGACCCTTGGCGCGTGGAGCGGTCGCTCCGTTCGCCCTATGGACGGTCTGGTCCTGGCTGCATGGTTTGTGAGTATAGCTTGTGAGTTGTGGATCACTGAAGGTGGCCAACCAAGGCGTATCCTTTATCCAAAAAGGATATTTTGGTCAGTGGCCATATAAAACCTGTGTGTGTTATGAGCGTTATGAGTTAGTTGTTAGTTTTTGTGTGCGTTCATACGAACAGGAATTGGTTTTTTGTAGAAAGTTTACTTGAAACCGAAAGCGCGTTTATCTCGTCCCCTACAAGAAGTTGCATCTCCAATAGTACTTATACGTACTAGGTAGCACTATTATTTCTTCTGTGTCTATACGCTCGAAGATTGTGGGAGTCCATCGGGAGAAGGCGCGCATTGCAACCGTGAGATCGTGGTTTCAAATTCTGAGCCCGTATCAGGGGGGGTGTCACGCAGTTTAGGTATGTTCGGCTAGCGCTCCGTCCGGGAGGACATTGCAAGGCTGAAGTCAGTGGCCGCCCGCACGCTAGCCTCGTCGCACGTAACTAAGCATACGTGATAGAAAGAGAGCGGTATACCTAGGTGAATATAGCGAGCAGTATCCAGCGCTGTGCGAGTTGAATTGCTACTTTATTTCCTAGTAGATAGAGTCCTTATTTATTTCAATTCCTTTGCAGAGTGAACTTTCTGTACGTAGTACTATTATTTATTCTGTGCCCTTACCATGAGCTCTTTGAAGTTTATGAACAAATTTTCATAACATTAGCATTTCGGTAAACGAAGACAGCGAGAGGAATCTGCGTACGTCCGGAAAAGGAATTTAATGGAGTACGTACCTAAATCCACCGCAACTAGGCCAGTGTGGCGAAAATGCTCCGATCGCCCTTCGAGCGTAGGTCTTGCGACTATAACAAATAGCCACAGAAAACTAACATCGGGCGCGGTGCGGACATGGCACGGGTTCCATTCAGATTTCATACTAAATACATTGAAATAAGGCACAATTTAGGACACACCGAACGAACTTCATCGGGCGTGCATCGTAAACGTAATTCGGTGTGTGCCTTATTCATACTAATCTCAATATGAAATTTGTATGGAATGGCAAGCCGCCCGATCCATGTCCGCCCCCGACGCCATTTCTGTGTGGCCTGCGCCTATGTATCCAACAATGGACGAATAACAGGCTGATTATGCTACAAGAGAGTTGAAAGATTGCGCGTACGAAGTAGCGGCCAATAGCTTGTATAAAATTAAAATCAGGTTAACTTCTCAACTCCAGTTTTAATCCCAGTTTCCAGTTCGTTTTTGTTTTATGCTGTAAGCTTTGTTATTATACGTTTGTTATCTTTATTTAAGTTCACAGTTAAGGCTGGTAGAAATATCAGAAGTATTTTTTTACGATGAGTAAAGTAGGCCAAATCACCACATTTGCTGACGTTTAGTTCCGATAAACTTCTTTATGGGCACTATCCACACGAAAATCTTCGAAAATAACGTCAACAACTATATCTAACTTCAATAAAAGACGAGGAAATGATATTTCTTCTCTGAATAGAGCTCATAAAATATACGGCAAACATGTATTGTAGTTGTTCATACTCTAGATGCGTTGCGCAGTTACGAGTATCCTTACCATTTTAAATAGATTTTTAAGATCTTTTTATGGCAGTTAAATAATTCAATACTGCTCAAAATGTACGAAGTCCCATTACGCATTGAATAGAGATGTTTATCTCTAAATATGTTGTTTAGCACTCAGGTGAATCTTACAACGATATAACTAATAAGTAATACGCCTTTTAAAAAATAAACAATCGATTTCAATTTCGACTAGGTGACATCTTCATATTTTCCAGTTATTTTGATTTATTCCAGTAATTTTGATTTAAAAACCAAACTGCTGATTCGATTTCTATAAAATTTATATGGGGCCACCTCTGAAGTATCACCTACCAAACAAGTATCATCAAAATCAATTCATAATTTGCGGAGTAATCGCGTAACATACATACAAAAAAACATACAGTCGAATTGAGAACCTCCTTTTTTGAATACGGTAAAAAAAAATGACTTTTAAACTTTAGGCTAGGTTTTATTAAGATCCAGAATGCTGCGCGCAGCTATCTCTCTCACTTCTTTTTCTTGTCTTTGTCCACCGAGTAATAAATTTAAAAGAAAAAACTAACTTACTTAATTTTTTTTCATATCTGTGCTTGAGTATAGTGTATTTTTTCGTTTTAGTCCTATATCAGGTACATAAGTTGAATTTGTGTACTTGTTCGTATTACATTCTTTGTCAGTCAATGTGAAAAATTCATTTTGTCGTACAAGGTCTTCCAATAGAGTTAAGCTATTGTAGGCAAAGAGCTAACGTACGATTAACGATAACAGTAAAGTTATTTTCATTACTCATACTCGGAAAGTAAGTCTGAACTTGCCTGAAGAGCGGGTTGAAAGTAATACATTTCAGCCCTAGGGAGAATCACTTTCAACTGACAGTGACAGTTGACAAATGACAGACACTCCAATTATTAAAAAAACTAGTTCTATTTTCACATATATTTGTATTGATCCATGTTCCAACTTTTTTTCTCCTCAGAGGATTATGGTAAAGCACTTCTCGTGCATTTATTTCCCAGTGTCAGTTCATGTTTTTATTCAGTGTTTACCTCGGGGGTAAAGACTTATTTAGTCCCTCGAACTGTTAGACCCCGTCTCGGTACTAAATAAGTTACTTTCACCCCTAGGATAACAATGTACTATTGTTGTATTAGACTGTATTAGGCTATAAAGTTATTGAAGCTGGGTATGTCCATAAACTGCATCCAGAACCACCGGAGGACGGGCAGCAGCGTCCTCTTGGTTAACGGTGGTGAGCATTCTGCGATCCCCAAGCCGCTTGCCAAGCGCGGGGATTATGCCAACACCCCTCTATTAAGGAGAAGGAGGATTAAGCAGTGGACGTTTTATGGCTGATCACGTGAGGCTATAAAGTTGTTAATTGACTTGAGTGCCTAGTTGAATCCAGAGCAGGAGAGCTAAATTTTCCAAGATCCAGAGCAATAGAATGATTATAAGTTTAAGTTTTTTTTTTAATTTAATTGGTTCTTAGGTTCTTATAATCGTTGAGATCATACTTTTTGTTTGTGTGTTACCAAGATGCTGTACATGAAGATTGTATTGACTGTGTAGGTACTGAACACTAAATGTGTTAATTACGAACACCTTAACCAAATACTTGTATCAATCTATCTATGTAGTTTCTTTAGAATCATTGCATTATCCTGAGCTTTATAGGACAGCTAAATAAATAAATACCATTGCACGACTATGAAACAACGATAAAAGCAGGCTCGATTGTTTAATTTCTCAAAAAACCAGTAAAATTTATCATCATCGCCTAGAACTTGATGAGCAGGTCTAAAAAGTATATCACACATAATACTATGAAATACTCGGTAGCTAAGGAGAAAATAGTCATTGAATACCTGTTAAGTTATATTTGTTATATTATCTTAACTTCTAAAGATCCTTATCCTTGACGGCGAGTACTCAAAGAGCGCTGCAAAGCGTTTTTGGTGACGGTAAAGGGGGCGCCAAAATCTTGCTCCAAATCTGGCCAAATCTGGCCTCAGTCCGGCACTGCATGCAGCCAACTAAGTACCCAGCACGCTGGCAGCGTTGCCACGTTAAATGGAATAATAGTATTTCGTACTTCGAAGTGAACGGTCTGTCTTCACCTTTATCTAATTGTCTGTAACGTACTAAAATTAGACACTTATCAGCATCCGTGTTCTTTAACACAAAGGCTGTTGTGGCCTAATGGGAAACCACTAGACTCGGAATCGTGGAGTTGAGGGTTTAATATCCCGGGTCCGTACCAATGTGCTTCCTGGTGTTTATGTACGGATTTTCATGCTACTATTTTATGTTATTTGGTGAAGGAAAGCATGCGTACGTCCGGAGAAGATTTTTCATTGGTAAATATGGCCCGATTATCTATTGTATTTTTTTTTCCTTTTTCTTTCTTTTACGCCTATAAAGTATTTGAGGCAGTAGTGGACTATTAAAAGGCTGATTATTCTTACTCAATTACTAATAAACTCAACTAAAAAAGAAAAACATGAAACGGAAATAAAGAGAACATAATAATACGTTCTTTAAAGTAAGAATACAACCGACTTCAACTTCGAATACCTGGATGACATCTTCATATTTTCTAGTAATTTTAATTTTAAAACCAAGCTACTGAACCGATTTTGATAAAATTTATATGGGACCGCCTCTGAAGTTTTACCTACCAAACAAAAAAAGAACCATTAAAGTCAGCAGAAAATTGGCGGAGTAATCGCGTAACATACATTAAAAAAAAATACAGTCGAATTGAGAACCCCTTTTTGGAGTCGGTTGAAAATGGAATGGAACGGAAGAAAATAAAACGGTCGCCTGCCTCCTAAGCTACAACTCCTACGTATCTTGACCCAATTCCTGAGCAGCCGTGAACAAAATATTAACACAATACGCCCTTCGTACAATGCCTTGGCGCTGATGAGAGTGGGCTCCTGTGGGTGAAAATATTGCCTCCTTAATTACATGTGCTCCTTTGGACAAATAGAACGGGAAAAACGATAAATATATTGTTTATACAATTATTGGACCTCAACGCTTTTACCGATTTCGATACATAAAGCGACGATATCCGTGAAGATTTCGTTGTGGTAGCTCATTATGAAAAGATAAAGAAGAAGAAGAAGATAGTAGTAGTAATTAAGTGAGAAATCTGTAGTCTGTAACTGTATCAAGATAAGATAAAATTTAACTTAATTACCTAATGTGTTCCTTCCTCTTTTTCCACTTGAAACATCTACTGCATGTTGTCAAGTAATAAGCTGTGTATACAAGATGTGTTTTAGGAATATAGTTTGGATCGAAATTGTATAATGCGTAAATTTTCTAAATTTATTATTGACTGTATTCTGTTTTGTGTACCAATAAACTAAATCAATAAATAGATAAGCGTCGGTATCGTAAGGTCGATTGAGTCAATGAGTTCTTCGGAATTTTCGTACAGATTTTTTAAATTCATACTTCTGGCTTTTCAGTAAAGGAAAACATCGTGAGGAATATTTTTGTATGAAGTGTTTCCACACTTATGGTATTTCTATGGTTTTTTTAAAGCTTAAACAGGAAGAAAAATTATGACCTCCGGCAGACTCGTACCTGCATACGAGCAGTCTCTATGGGTCAGGCCTTGGAACCTGTAATGGTTTCGGCTTGGGTAAATATTTGTGTTACAAAAATGTACAGATGGCGCCACCAACGCTTTAGTTGGTAGCTTGAAACAGTATGAAAAATTTAGCATCTTCCTTCCAGTTTTCAGTGGCAGACTCATGGAGAATAGGGAGTTGCGATGAGGAACTTACGACCGTAGAACAGAATTTGCGGACGGGTGTGTGACGTCATTCTTATTTGATCAGTCTGCGAGCGACCGGCTCACGTAGTAGTCATTCAGGCTTTCAAAACAGATGTACGACGTTTAGACCTACACAGTGAAACAATAAAGATATTCTATTCTATTCTAGTATTTTTACGCAGTAAAAGTTAAAGAAAAATGAGTGGCTGCGTTTTTTCTTGCACTTATTATCGAGGCAAACATTCCAATGACATGATTGGCGTCTCATTTCATTCATAAGTAATTTTATTTGTGCTTTTTGTGGTTTGTTTATGAAATATGTAATGTTTCTTGAGTTGTTGTAGTAAATCTAGCGTTTATAAGAGTTCTCCATTTTGTCGATAGAGCACTTCTCAAAAAACTTATCCTGAATTCTGCTAGATGGCAGCACCATGTGCGGAATTTACCACTCGTCCCGCCTACACCTCCCCGCACGATCACGCGTCCTTCTATGGAAAAATCCTTTAACCACATCTCTGCTTCTATTACTCTGTGGGCAGACTACACGTTTTCAGTTTATGGTAGAGACTATGGCGTCAGCCTACCCCTGTGAACTTTGATCATAAAGCGCTCTAAATGCATTTAACCCACTATTAACCTGGCCGAATACTGTACAAACTCAGGAAAAATGGAAACAAAGTTAATATTTGGACGCGAGTGGAACATAATACGTGAAACAGTTCCTCTGGGAAAATGCCAGTTGGATAAGGATAATAGTAGCTGTAGGTGTGTTTTATTATTATAGGACTGCTTTTCATCGTGCTTATATTTTTTTTACTACATAATCACATCAGCCTGTTGCCATAATTGCCGTTTGGGGATTACATGCTACTCGTATTCTCCACCGTTAACCGAGAGGACGCTGCTGCCCGTCCTCCGTTGGTTCTGAATTCAGTTTTAGGACATATTGTTATTCTGTAAGAAAGTCCGAATGGGATGAGTGGCCAGCCCTAATGTCAGGCCTCTGACATGGCTTGGCGGTTGTTGTTACAAAAATATAGAAAATACGATCGGGACCTACAATTTAACGTGTCATTCGACCCATGGTAGTGCTCAAACAATTTTATTCTCAAAACTAGTTTTTCTGAGGTCCTGGTACGCTGATGTAGCTTTTAATTGTGTTTCCAATTGTTAGCCTCAATTAGCTAGAGCCTTATGTTATAATCTTAATTTCAGTCTAAGAAATTCTACAAACTTTCATCATTTTTAATCTAGCTTATATCACGTCGTTATATATTTCACTCGCGTACGAAACAAAGATAAGTTTTACTTCGCGATTCGATTTCTATTATTATATTTGGCTGGAGCCTAATGAAGGAAGTTTCAAGATCCACGGTGTTACGGATTAGATAGGTACGTTGATTGGAACTTGGTTATTGCTTGTCTTCGGAAATCTTCAGGAAAACAATCATATCATAGTCCAAACGTGCAGGGTTATCAGATAAGATAATGGGACCGAGTTTTACGCAAGGCTTCTTCCTGACTGAATAAGCCACGTCATCAATTATTTAATAAATATGTATTGGTACGTGTATCTCAAAATCCTTAAAAATTATTTCCAAAAAATACTTTCCTTAAAAAAAGAACTTAGTTCAAGTATAATAATAATGTCATTATACTTTTTTTTTCTCTCATGTGATTTACTGACGACAATTCGAAGAAATAATAAAATTTATTTAGATTCCTCGAATTCGTTTGCATACAGTGGACTTGATTTCTCTGCATTTTATTTAAATCTCTGACAAGTAAAATATGGTTCGCGTATAAATTGCAAACTTTACCCAAGATTCCCCCACATCTTACAATATTAAGGTCATGTCTGACCGCTCCTACGCTGTGACTGCATAATTTTATCGTAACAGTACATAGGATCAAAAATTTACAAATTGAAAAACTTAAGCAATATTTTTATTATTAAGACCACTACTATGTGGCGATCACTAGTTTTTGGAGTGTTATAAGTTTTTATATTCTTTGATGCGCTTTTGACTTCAGGCTGTAGATTTTTTGTAAAATAAATAAAAGAATAGCCTCAAAACAGGCCAAAAATTGTCAAAAATAATAACTTTTTACTATAATAATTAAAAAAAGAATATAAAATACATTCTCAAAAAGTATTTATGTGGCAAAGGTGGTCGCTTATATGAATAAATAAAACCTTTTTAGAACCTTATTGTCACGAAGTAGTGTAGAGAGGTATTGTACGGGACTCATGAAAAACCAATCGGGAGATTTGTTTTTCACTCTAGTAAGCATATTGGGTCAAAATTTCGCCAAGTTGCTCCAGTACGGGTAGACGCATTCAAATACGCCATATTTGATTGAATTTATTTCCAGGACAGAATTATGCAGATTTTATGGTGACGGACTCATGTCTCCCCTTGATATCCCCCCGGGGGCGACATCAGGATTATTCTCACGGTGTTTATCTTCACCAAAAAAGCCAGTGGTATGAGATTTCAAGTTCTTTTTAAAACAAAAGACTCAGACTTTCTTTTTTTTTCTTTTTTCTTTTTGTTATTGAATTACAATCAATCTGGTTCGATTGATTTTTATTCGTATTAGATCATAGATTCTTATGAGTATCCGTAGAAGAATTCCAATATATAACCCCTGAATCCATCATCAGATCTACTCGATGCAATGCTACCGAATTCTGTATTGCCATCCAAGTTCACAATTCTGGCGCTGCTACTGTTATGGGGAGGCGTGATGCTTACCACCAAGCAAAAGTCTCGCTCGTCTCGTCACTCCAAAGCAAAAATAAAAACCTTACAAATTTTCATGTCATCATCAGCCAGAAGACGTCCACTGCTGGACGAAGGCCTCCCCCTTAATAATAGGTTGCCATAATCCCCAAGCTTGGCAGGCGACTTGAGGATGGGAGAATGCTCACCACCATTAACCGAGAGGACACTGCTACCCGTCCTCCGGTGGATCTGGTTGCAGTTTTAGGGCATACCCAGCTCAGGAAGTTTTCAACTCGATAGGACAATAATAACGGCAGGTCCAAATTTACTGCCAAAATTTGATTACACAGTTATTATGGCTAGTAGGTTCAAAGCAAGCGAATCGTTGGTAGTCCACTGCAGGATGGGTCGACGATATCATCACCAACGCTGGTCGAACAAGGACCAGATTAGCACAGGACTGAGGCAGATGGCATTGTAAGAGAGAGGCATACACCCAGCAGTGGGATAAGGAAGGCTGTGGATGATGATGTCAAAATATTTACTTCCCAGGTACTGGTATACACGGCGTCAGTTTAATGCAAATCCTCGGGCCGGAGTCCCAGCCCTATCCCGTAGGTAATATTCAATGTGCCGACCTATCTGATACACATTTCACGCCTCGCGCCCCCGATGTGTCGAGTTCTTCGCATTTTCCTGTAGTTCTACGTCATATCCTTCGGTATCTTATAAATCTTTTCAGAGATAATATTCTGGTACCTTTATTGAGAAGGTTTGTTCTTGAATAAACTGAAAAAAATATTTTAGCCAGTACTGTTCCTGATTTGAAAGCCTAGTGTTTTATACTGCTACTCTGTGATAAGCTTGGCTGGTACATTTACTGCCATTTCGTATTATGTTTGGCTCGTACTTTTTACTGCCATTTGGTGATAAGTTTGGCTCGTACTTTTTACTGCCATTTGGTGATAAGTTTGGCTCGTACTTTTTACTGCCATTTGGTGATAAGTTTGGCTCGTACTTTTTACTGCCATTTGGTGATAAGTTTGGCTCGTACTTTTTACTGCCATTTGGTGATAAGTTTGGCTCGTACTTTTTACTGCCATTTGGTGATAAGTTTGGCTCGTACTTTTTACTGCCATTTGGTGATAAGTTTGGATCGTACTTTTTACTGCCATTTGGTAATAAATTTGGCTCGTACTTTTTACTGCCATTTAGTGATAAGTTTGGCTCGTACTTTTTACTGCCATTTAGTGATAAGTTTGGCTCGTACTTTTTACTGCCATTTAGTGATAAGTTTGGCTCGTACTTTTTACTGCCATTTAGTGATAAGTTTGGCACGAAGTCGAAGCTTTCTCAGTCAGAAAAATAGTTATTGTCTTAAAATGTACCATAGGGAAACAGTCCCTAACCTACCTGTCTCTGAAAAGAGGCGCGACATCTGTCCGATCCCAAGCTACAAATGTGCTTTATCGTTGAGACCAATGATCTTTTCTAAAAGATCATTAATAAGAATAATTTTAAACTTTTTTTTAAATCTATATGTATAATAAAAAGACAATAGGCTAGATGACTGGTTTTTTTTACTGTCCTATTAAATGTGGCCCATAAATATAGCTGATTAATGAAAAGAAAATGAAAATCTGATCAAAAATAAGCAACTTATAAGCATATTAATATCATGCTAAACAGAGAGAAGAAACAGCAAATCGTGACGTCACTTCTCTGTGCGCCATATAAATTATATTCTGACAAGTAAGGCGTGACGTAATTTTTTGTTTTGTGGGAAAGGGACCGAGTTGTCTCTAACAAAAACTTTAAACGCTCATAAATAATAATAATAATATTTATTTCTATTTACAAAGCCACTTAAAATATAAAGTAATAATTATTATATTATTACATCCCTTGGATCAGAAAATTATTAACCGATTTAAATTATTTTTTCAATATAGTATATATAGTATGTTACATTTACTTAAATTCTTCATAAAAGCTATTGGTTTCAACGATATAAACATCAGTCATCTACCCTGTTAATGAATATTCTCCTCTCTTCTAATTTTCTGTGCCCGACGGGGTCCGTTGAACTTATGTACCTACTTAATTTTATAAACACCATGTACTGTACGGAAAAAGCAATAAATAATCTGAATCTGAAAAAAGTGTTATTGTATGAGTATTGTATTGTCAATATTTATTTTCCGTGCAACTCATGAAAGTAGCTTCTCGATACAATCAATTTGTTCACCGCGCGAAGTTCAAACAAAATCTACATGAAATAAAAATATTCGCTTATAAATTTTACTCCAAACGTAGATCAATATATCGTGCCCCTGATACAATCAGTTTCCGATCCCGGAAAAGAATGGTATAGATGTTTGCAATTTACAGAGTAACCGAACTGGGAGTTGGCAGAAAACGGAACTGAAATTGTCTAAGGCTGACTGGCACCTTGGTTCAGAATATACAATGATTGCGCCCTAAGTTAACTACATAAATATAAGTCGACGGAAGAGGTATAATTTGACGACGTGTATAGGTAATGGGGCAGATGGCACAGAGCGATGAATCTGCTGCGATGCTGTATATATGGCATATACTGCCATAATTGCCTTATTTGTAATCGGTCTCTTCTAGGCATGCGTGATCCATCGTAGACTGCATCTTCGTTTAACATCAGACTAGATGGCAGTCTAATGCAAGCATATAAAGTAATAAAAAAACAAAAAAACCTACTCTTGGGGAATGCTTAACGCTCACAACGTTAACCGAGAGGATGCTGCTGCCCGTCCTCCGGTGGTTCTGGATAATGTTTTAGGACATACCCAGGTACAAACAACTCTAGCAACTAGCAACTCTAAGCTATGAAGATAAGGCTAAAAATAGACGACTAGTCACGACCCGAACGACAGTCAAACGTGGCCAAATTGCATTCTGGGTGCGACGCGGTCGGGAAAAAAGCGGTGAAAAAGCCTCCGTCATTTATCGAATTTTGTCGTCTGACCCAAAGAAGAAGAAACTTTTGACTGCCTTATCTGTAGAGTTCGATTCGCACCCAGGACATGAACATGTTTATTCTATGAAAATAGCGTTCAGTTAATTCCCATTGTACAAGTTTTGCTAAAATTGGAGCTAGATGGCGCTGTGTGGAATAAATATCCGTCAACAGTAAAAAAGCCTTCTCTTTTGCACTTATTGGTCCGCGACGCTTATTCGTAACTACAGAAAGAAGGTAATTTTACTTTTTCGGGGAAAAATGCCTTAGGCGGGGCACACAAAACTGCAAAATTTTCCCAGCAAAATAGATTTTCCGCTTGAATAAAAACTACAATTTGCTGAACAAAGTAGCTTCCCCACGAACACCTCTAAATTCTATAGGCCCAACGTGATGTCTCCCATAAAGACAGTTCCACACTATTTTTATAAAAGAAAGGCGAATCCTGCTGAAGGGCGGATATTGGGAATCTAAGCGCGACGTCCACGGGAAATTGGTCGTTAACGTGCGACCTGTCTGAACACACCTTTTGTGAAGGTGCAAAGGAAAATTGTTAAGTTGATCGACTGGAAATAGAAAACGATGTGAAGAGTGCGATTAAGTAAAGTTTTGGAGGTGATCGATGGATGGATTAAATGTACAGATAAGGGCGGATCCAGGGGTGGGCACACAGGGGCACGTGCCCCGACTGAATAAAAATATAACAAAGAACTGGGAGATTTAGCGAGAGAATAATCATGTAATTTCTCATTATTTAATCTTTATTAAAGGTATTTTTCATATTTATATTCTATTATGTCATTGAAAAAGAATCGATCCCAAAGATAGCATAGGATAATATTATGGGCGAACCTGGCCTATGGCCCATGTGCCCCTGAAATAAATCCTGGATCCGCCCTTGTGTACAGAGACGCAGGGCAGAGACAAGGTAGTTGTAATACTAGCCGAAATTACTTAGCCGAAAGAAACTCATTGCAAGTAGGTACTTGTTGATAAACAACGTTTAAAATGATGCCAATATTGAAATTGGAAAATAACGTGAACTTTACATTCTTCGAGCATACGTCAATGGAGATGGCAAGCCAAGGCGTAGGCCCTTTGGCAAAGGTAGGTATTATCGTCAGTGACCTTATACCCTATGTCCGTGTTGAGAGTTTAGTAAGCGTTCATTAGAGCAGGTATTTTTTCAATAGTAAAACTAATAAGACTTGGCACACTTTTAAGTAAACTTTCACTAAAAGTGTACCAAGCCTGTTTTTTTTTATTAAAACGTATCCCGTAAAATTATGTAGACAGATTATAGCGATTATAGATATAAATAGCACTGGCCATATCGAAGTTCGCACTCCACGAAAGTATGGAACAGAAGATTTTTTTGTTTTGTCAGTATCGGACCCGTTGTAAAAACGATTTACAACGATGAATAAAAATGTTCTGCTTTATGCTGAGTATACTGTTATCGTTATATTTATACGGGAATTCTCACGTTTAATAAATCGGATACTCCGACTATAGTTTCGATCACGTCCGGTGACCTTTTTCAAAGAGAGAATACAGAGACTAATGCGCGTGCGGCCGCGTCCTGCTTTGTAAAAAGTAAGTTGTAAGTATTATATGGATTTGTCTCTTCATTATATAGGATTGTAATTTGATAAGAAAGTAAAAAGTTAGTAAATATGAAAGTTATGAGCTAGGTAACATCTTGTATTTTAGCTCAATTTTAACGCCACTTTAGACGTAAATAAATAACATAAGGAGTACGAAAACTCTAAGATAATGTATCAAGCGGCATAGTTTAGTTTATCAAAATTTCAAATAACTTTAACTGGAATAAATTAATTCAGTAGTTTGTTCATAACAATCCTGCAGCCCAAGGTCGACATGAAATAATTGCGCGCTCATTTCTCTTTCTTTCTCCTTTTCTCACACTTTGTTTGATGAAAAGAGCATGTTGTTTAGCCACGCCCACCGATGAGTTCGAACCGTCGGGCGGTGCATCCTTAAACGTGAGTATTCCCGTATAAATAAAACAAAATTGTGTCATAACCACGTCAGTTTTCAATATACGGTTGTTCCAGATAACTGTGTTCAGCATAATCAATAGGGAATATAAAAAATTGGGAGACAATCGAATCGACTTGTAATAAAAGTAGCAAGTTACATGTGAAGGTATTTTGTTGCAAACTCATCCATAAAAGAGGACAAACGCGTTTCCTGTACAACATCCCTGCCATCAATTTTCGCATTCCAAGATTGACTCAGCTGTAACATAGTTATTTTAAGGCCGCCGTAAACGACGTACTTTTAATTTGGCACACAAAACGTCGACGAGAGACCGCTGATAGCTACGACCCAGAGTTTGTGACATATTTTTTTAAACTAAATAATAAACAAATAAATATCGCGTGGATATTTTTACACAGCGCCATCTAGCCCCAAACTAAGTAAAGCTTGTACTATGGGAACCAGATAGCTGATAGAATACTTAAATATACTTTTTTTTGTTTTGTAAAAACAATAAACTAACTACTACTAAACTATATACAATACCCAGACGCAGAACAAACATCAATGTTCATTACATTAATGCCTGTCCTGGGTAGGAATCAAACCCACACTCTAAAGTTCTGAAGGCAGACATATTACCAACTGAGCTTAGTACTAACAGCGTATTCGTACTAATGATTAATACTATGAAAACTGACGTGGTTTTGACACATTTAATAAAACGTAAACGTTAACGTAACGTTTTTAATTAAACGTGAGTATTCCCGTATGAATAAAACAAAAATGATTAATACGTTAGCTGCAGGAACGTAAATCAGTGACCTAGACTAGATTATAATTTTTATCGAGTGTGACATTTAATTTTAATCTCTTTCCTGCTTTTTGCGATACTCAACGCCGAATATATATATATGTGTATATATATATTTGTACGCCAGCTTGCCTTTACCGAAAAACCTCACGTGCCGTGGTAGCCTTGGTGGCCTAACGTGGTAGCCTAACATTTCGTGGTAGCCAAACGTGCCGTCTTAGCCTAACGGGTCGTGGTAGTCTAATATACCGTGGTAGCTTAACATGTCCTGGTAGCCTACACACAGTGGAAGCCTAATATAAAGCCATACTTACAGTTCTATCTGTTTTACTGAAACTACAAAGTCTCCCAGTTGCTCGTGCAAAAGCTACTGCGAGTGTTGGGCATTCCTAACTGCAGTATCTAATACGTAATACCGGACATAAATAACGTCTATAAATCGGTAATTACGGCCTCTATCGCAATTTATTGCTACTTTAAAGCCTCCCAAAGCCAACCAGAAGGCAAACAGTACCTAGGTTTGTAATATTTTGCTGTTCATGTATGAAATTGTATGTGATGAAATCGTATTGAAATGTGAAGTAAGGCAGTAGTTCGAAGTAATTCCTTTTGGGTTGAGCACTGGTCACGAATACAAATTACCTACCTACTCTAATTCAAGTTTATTATTCGGTCCCTTCATTTCAAGAAATAGTTTGATAATCTCCCGACATCCAGGTCAAGGTAATTTTGATCTGTATATCTGAATAGTCGATGGATGACGCAGAGATAAAATTTAATCAATAGAAAATGCAGTTGAATGCAGTTTCAGTTGCAGTTGTAGATATTGGGTATTTGATTAGACGACGCGACGAAGATTCTCGTCTAAAAGAAAAATATGTTTTTGTTATTCTAGAAGATTCTAACACGAAATGTATCTATCTATTCACATCCCCATCCCCAATGTACCCCAGCGTAACAGCAGCGCCCTGAACGCATCGTTGCTAGGGCCCTTAATTACTTTTTAATAATTATTAACTTATTAATTCGTCCATAGGTTACAAGATATGATAATGTGTTATCTTTTAGTTATATGTGTTATCTTTTTTGCAAAACAGTGATGAGACGAGCAAGACGTTTGCATGGTAGCAAGCTAGCAAGCATCACACCTGCCCATAACTGTATCAGTGTCAGAATTGTGAACTTGCCAGAAAAATTCTGCGCCGCACTGCACTGCGCTCGTCACCCTGATATGAGATATTAGACGTCAAATCTCTTCATGCAAGTCATTTCTCTGGTAACATTGTCATAGTCTTGTGTAAATGCCGTCTTGTTGGCGTAAGCATCCTCCACGTTTTTCCTTAGCGTTTTGTCTTTTACTATTTAAATTAGACCTTTTCTATGTATTTGATTAAAATATGAATGCATAAGTTAAGAAAAAGGTCCACGACATAGTTAGCCCCGTCTATTAGCAAGGCCTAAGCAAAAGCTAGACATAGCCTAGTCGTAAACCCGTAAATAACTCAATACACTGCAGTATCGCGCAAAATAACTGTTTCCTCGTTTATTTGTGAGTTAGACTGCCAATACTATCTGGAATTGAAACTGGTCGGAGTTTAAACCGTTTAAGTCTAGTTTTAAGTTCCCCTTCGGGCAAGATTGCCCTGGAACGGGTAATAATAGGCTAGATGACTGGTTTTTTTTTGTTGTCCTATTCAAATGTGGCCCATAAATATAGCTGATTAATGAAAAGAAAATTAAAATCTGATCAAAAATAAGTAACTTATAAGCATTTTAATATCATGCTAGACAGAGAGGCAAAACAGCAAATCGTGACGTCACTTGTCAGGACGCCATATAAATTCTATACTGACAAGTAAGGCGTGACGTCATTTTTTGTTTTGTGGGAAAGGGACAGAGTTGTCTCTAACAAAAACTTTAAACGCTCATATATCAGAACATTATTAACCGATTTAAATAATGTTTCCAATAAACATACTATATTTACTTAAATTCTTCATCAAAGCTATTGGTTTCAACGATTTAAACATCAGTCATCTAGCCTATTCCTTCTATAGAATTAATGTTGGAAAACTTATTAATGTTAGCGTTAAGTTTAAATAGGGATTTAAAAGAAGAAGAGGTTTTTTAGACCTTTTCCAGGAAACACAGTTTTACTTTACAAGCGTGTATACAAAGAGAATAGGCAAAAATGCACTTACGTTACGATTTACGGTACGACCAACCCACCGACACTGAGTTTTTGGCGGGAGCATAGAAAAATCATGTCGCCGCATTGTAAAATTTCCAAAACGTATGTTTTTTCAAGTGTTCATGTATAAAAATGGTGGTGTTTTATTCAGTAAGTGCCTAATTGCGTGCATAAGTGTGGGCAAGGGATATAATGTGGTGAAACATGCCATTTCGTATTGTTTTCAAAACTCACGAAAAGCTTCTAGTAAAGCTAAAGTCTAGCAACTTTACTAGGGCATGACTTGGACTTGACCGTATCTGAATTTGTGTGACTGGCTGTGATTGTATGACTTATTTACCTAATATACTACCAAAAACTCAGAAAATGCATCTTGATACTGGCAGAATGCATAAATTAAGTGCGATGCCGAAAAATAAGAAAATAAAGTATCTACCGACCCCTTCTTTTCGACAAATGTCAAACTCTGTTTACAGTTATCATAACACTGCTGGGCCACCATTGGAACCAACCTACATAAATTACACGCCATTGAATCTCTTCTTCTGCTTGCATTTGCAGGTTCTCACAACGTTTTCCTGCATAAAAAGGCTATGATATTTTTAAATCCATACTTTAATATCAATGATCTCATTGGTGTTCGCCAAAGCCCCGACAAACTCACGATAAGACACACATATGCACATTCTTCCTATTCTTACAGATCTATCTAGCCTGGTGTCTTGAAAAATCGATAATTTATTTCGGACACTTACGTATCCAGAATTCTATCCAGGATTAGAGTCGGACGCTATTTGTCTGTGAGGGCCAATATGATCGCCCGCAGATTCGCTCGTTGTTCGGGGGACGTCAAAATTACTCTTTTCAGAGCATTTTGTACGTCCTTCTACACGAGTAGCCTGTGGGTGACGTATACGCAGAAACAGTACAACGCTCTTCGTGTACAATATGCCTTTAGGATGCTGATGGGACTGACCAGGTACTGCAGTGCGTCGGGGATGTTTGCCGAGTCCCGCGTGGACTGTTTCTACACAACCATGCGGAAACGGTGCACATCCCTGGTGCGCAGGGTGCGGGTCAGCTCCAACAGTATCCTAAACGTATTTGCGAATAGGTTTGACTATCAGTACATGAACCACTGTTACAGGGTTCATGTACTGACTAATAAGCAAACAAATAGATTTAATTAGTAATTATATTTTAATTTTATTGTTCTAGTAAATTGTATTATTTTTTAATTATTATTGTTTGTGACTATGTGATAGGACCTCTATGTCGAAATAAATGAAATTTGAATTTTGAATTTGCTATGAAATTAATATTAAGTGTCACCAAAAATTGTTAAAAATGTGGGACAAAATGTTTACCCAACAAAAATTTTACAAAAATACCAAAAACACCGTTTTTGTGCGTAGGGATTGCACATTTTAACTGGAAAGACTGTAACTTGGCACATTTTACAATTTGAGAAAGGGTATAATTTTGAGAAAAGGACATAATATTGAGAAAGGGGCATATTATGGAGAAAGGCACATATTCAGAAAATGCCATTTAAAGAATAGTACATTTTGAGAAAGGACATTCTTAGAATTAACATTTGGAGAAAAGGACATAAGGAGCTTACTTGTGCCAAGTAGATTACTCAAGTCTGAAGTTGAGTACCTACTGAATTACTCTTAGAGGATTTACGTCACCTCTAGAATTACTCGTATTCTATCCTTGGAGGATCTAGCTCTTTCTCTCAAAGATTCTATCCGTCTTAAGCATAAAACACTAAAACCACTTTCTTTCGAAATACAAATTGAGTTTGAAAAAAGAAGACAAAACTCTTAACTAAAGTTTTGTACTTCGTACAAACTTCCCATACTTCCTTGTATGAACTAGGATAAAAGGTCACATGCCTTTATGTTTAAAATACGTTTCAGTGTTTTATGTATAAAGCAGTATATGGCTTTTCTTATGTCATTGCCCTAACTTATACTACTTTCGCGTAGTATAACGACATCACGATACTGCTCAGTAGTGTCGGTATTGCTCAGTAGAGAATCCAGTGGATCGTGCATAAAATGAACGTGATTCTCCACCTGCGAACTACCACATACCTATCAGCATTCAGATCGTCCGGTGCGCGTACCTGGCCTCTAGAGATCAAAATCAAGCTTCCGCGTAGATATTTTCCACTACCATATTTAAACCATACCAAAAATTTAAAAACTATACAAGAATCGAAAGTGTTTTTAATAATATTTTTTCACATCACATCAATATCTTGTACAATAATATTTTTTACGGATTTATAATTAAAATCTAGATCACTCAAAAGTGAAAGCCTTACTTCCAATTTTGATAAAAATAAAGCGTAAAAATAGAGCGTTCCGTACCACTACCAGCTGTTTTATCCTAACTGGGTCACATAATAATTTATGTATAACATACAAAGTATATTTTTTGTACCTGCATTTACTTTCATAAATATTTTAAGATATTGATTATTATACCTTGTTGATATTCATCATCAGCCGTGAGACGTTGCTGAACATAGGCCTCCCTTTAAACCGCCACCCGCCATTTGCATCCAACAGTAATTGCCCGTGATTTTCACAGTATCGTCGGTCCACCTACGGGGAGGACTACCTACGCAGTGTCTTCCGGTTTGTGGTCGCCACTCAAAAACTTTTCTTCCCCTTCGATCAACCTGCCCATTGCCACTTCAACTTGAAAATTCTGATAGCTCTAAATAATATTCATCAATGGTAGCATAATTTTTTTTCTACTTATACAAATTGCTTATTGCCTGCAGTGTTAGTCAACATTTTGTGTTGAATGTTTGAAAGCACTGATTCAATATCCAATTATCCATGCATTATAGTGGCATCTATGGCCTATGACTCAATACAATGGGTGAGATATGGAGCGTCACCTTAATAACAGCATATCAGCAATAAGCCAAATATTTGCACAAAGCACTTGGTCACGAATAAATATTCATTGGGCCCTCCTTTCTTGGAATCCTTTATACGTAGAATATAAACGTAGCAGTAGATAAACTTGAAGCATAGTTGCAGTTTTTTTTGTTGTCTGTTTGGTTTGCCTTTGACCGCGATCATGCCTGATGTTAAGCGAAGATGCGGACTATAATGGAGCATGCTTGTCCAGAAGACACCGATTCACTCGCGATTTGAAGACACCAAGATTGTATCTATCGAAAAACACCCACTCCCGAAACGCATCTACTGCTAAGCGGTTCGCAAAAGGTTAAATAATGTTTCGGGTGCAGTGCATCATAAGTATATTATCTATTTAATCAGCTCATTCAGTCAGCTCGTGACCACGGCTATTGAAACATGGCCAAATAAAAAATTAAATTGTTTGGTGCGCGATTAAGTCCTAGTGATAAGTATAATTAGGTATTCATTTAATGTTCTTGTATTTTTTTTTCTGTAACATTATTCAGGATGCACTCATCCTGAATACTGTTGATAAATAAATAAATAATAATAAATACACACACAAGTCAGGTGTGTGTGTTTGTTACCTCTTTACGCCAAAGCGGCTGTACGGATTTGGATGAAGCTCGAAATAGAGATTATTTTGAGCTTTATTTTTTATCATCATTATTACCGTTTTTTACCATCACGCGGGTGGAACCGCTGGGAGCAGCTAGTCAGCCTATAACAATCCACTACTTACCACTCTAGGTAAAACTGCCAGCTACGTATACTCTATCGAGTTTCAGGGCATTTTTCTCTACGCATACGTGATATTATATACATTGAAAGAAACTTAATTCATTAAAAAAAAATACTCTAAATACACACAGTCCTTCGATCTATAGTTATAGACCCCCAAGACAGATAGATGCAGCAAAAAACAAACAAGTTAACTAAAGTCGAATTTTACACTCTCTGTCAGGCTCTATATATAAAACTTATCACTTTAGTTCCACGACTTTTAACCTATTGTTTTAATGTGTCTGACTGGTCATCTAACCTTAATGTTTTTGAATTCCTCGATATTTCCTACTGTTTTCTCATACCCTTTACCAAAGTACTGGCAAATGAATAATTCATCCGAAAGGTTTCCAGGCGAAATTAAAAGTGACTTGTACTCTAACTCGAATTCTCGGGTAATAGATTTAATTCGGTTCGCTAATTCGTTTTGTTATCGTGTTGATGTTGTCGTAGTCGAAATGTTAAGGAAGTTGCGGTAAGTCGGATTCCAACTTTCCCGTTCTTGGCTTGGTACAGATTTATTGCGGACTAGCTTCGCCATGCGGCTCGTTCTACTGCACGCTTTGTCAAGTAATTAGAATATCGGATTAGAACATTACGAAGTTTAGCAGGTAAGACACTTTTCGAGGTTATTTCTTCAATATTTTATAAAAACATTTACGTTTTGAATGTTTTTTAACTTAAACTTCTTGTAACTTAAAAATCATACACTTCTAGTCAAAGTTGGTTTTCTTAATATATCTGGGAAGTGGCGAGATGGAAATGGATGAGACTGACATGCACTGAGAAAAAAATAGGCTGCGTAAAGCTCTACTAAGGTTCTACCAAATACTTGTGTTTTTTTCTACTAAGATTTATAGTATTATAATGAAGTAATAATATTGTGAAATAGTGTAAATAGTATAATTATAGTTGTGTAGTAGAAATGCGTGGGGATTGTGGCAACCCCTTCATATTAAAGAGGCTTTCGACTAGCAGTGGACGCATTCCGGCTGTTGATGATGATGATAATATTTTGAAGAGCTGAAAAAAAATTTAGTTTGGTTCAGTTTTTGGAATACTTATCAGTCATTAACGAATTCCTTTCTTCATTCCATATTACTAGTTTGCATCTTGATTATTTAAATTTGACCCCTGTATGAGTCTATCTATATCTACGTTCTAATCAATTTTCTGCTTAAGAATTTTATGAGTTTCCGACCCAAAAGATATTTACGTATAATGTTCGTATGTGCGCTTCGAACATAAAAACTTTCTTTATCAATATGATCGATCATAAATTCCGGTACAATTTCTCCCAAGTTTCCCCTGGGCTTCTTTCTATATTTTTATGCTCTCATACGAATGTAAAAACTGTTTACGAGCAATTTCTAAGGAGAATGGATATGAGTAGAAAAGCTCCTTGCAAGTTCGGTCGGTACCCCAGTCCTAACAAGAATTTCAAATATTTTTTAGTCTACTTTTAGCTTAGAAATTTACATCTATCTATTAAGCCCATGTCACACACTGAAGGCTATAGGCCTCCTCTCGTTAACGCCATCCTTTCTGGTGGTGTGCTATGTCTTTGCTGATTTCTCGAATACCACTAGTGAATCCAGCCTAGCCAAGTGTGATGCGCATCGTCACTTCAGCTTGGCGATATGTGTATATGTGTCTTCGACTTAATGCGACGTCAAATTTCCACGTTTGGGACACAATCTATCAAGTGGATTGCCTGTTAAAATGGCGTTAAAAATGGCCATGGACTTTTTGCAAAACAAAACTAATAGAAGACTCTGTATAAGTAAGTGGCCATGTTTTACGTCACCTAATTTAAAACCCCAGTCGCACCAGTAAAATTAAATGGTTTATTTATGTTTCAGGACAATTTCTCACGAAATTTACCGTATTTCTAGCCCAAGTGAATAGAAAGAGCCTCGTTGTCTCCGTCGAATACGTCCACCAAATGGATTGGCCTTTTTCTACCTGAGGAAGTTTTGGACCTTTTTAAATCTTGTCCTCTTTGATAGGCTGGGTAAAACGCTAGAACCGCAGACTAAAAACTTACGATGTACAACTTACCAAAAAGCGTGCGAGTCCTGGAGTTTGATCCACAGAATCTTAAGAGTGCGACTAATGCCAGAAAAATAACAGACTTCACCCGCGCGTCTTGCATTAGTTTAGGAGTCGAAAATCGCATGATACAATTGATGATGATGATGGCTTTGAGCAATTTAGGTGGGATTTTATTTAATTAGTCAAAAAGTAGGCATGAAATAAAAAAAATAAACGGCTACTGTACTAAAACATTAGTTTGGCTATGTTATTCGTAAAAAATAATGTGGTGCTGTCGCTGATAATTTAGAGCATTTGAATTAAAACAGTTTTTTTTTGTTGGCTATTTGTATATTTTTTTTGAAGTAAACCAGATTATTTTCCAAAATTCTATTCGGTTGCTCGGCTTCTTTAGGTTTTTCCCCTACCTGTAGTTTTTTTTTAATCTGAATATTTACGTTCTTTATCATTAAACTATGTGTTTAAAAATACACCTTTTACTTACTTTTGGCATTAGTCGCCCCCTTAAGGTTGTCGGTTCGATCTCGAGCACATTCCAGTTCCATGGAATTTATGCATTAATTAAATAAAAACATACCACTGGCAGTTAGATGAAGGACATCATTGTAAGAAATTTTAAAATAATCTTCGTCATAGTTCAGCGTATTGGTTCGGCAGTGGGCCGGTCATATTATATCTCCCGCGTTTTTTGCTGATTATCTTGAAACTTGGTTTTGCGGTAACCGGTATAGATAGTGGACGGCAGTCTAGAACATTTTCTACTGCAAAGGTTATCGGCATAGAAATTTTCTAGAGTGGAGACGAAGAGTCGGTAAACGTAATGAAGGACGCCCTGAGACTCGACGAAATGAAGACAAGTGTAAAACGGGTGGCAATGTCTGGCAACAAAAAAAAATTAAACCATGGAATTAAATCATCTGTCAATTTTTAATCTGTTCCACGACTTTTTGGCCAGTGCCGGGGCAGAATAGGTATTGTATAATGAATATTGAAGAACTGAGCAGGAGTTTTCTTGAACCTTTTTCTTTTGAAGTAGTATTGTTTTTTCGTGGAGTGGATTCTACTGAAGCATGATTTGATTCATTAACTAAAAAATTAAAATGGAATATCACGAAGCACGGAAGTGATTTTAATAAATACGCTATTGGCCGTCAGTTTTTCACTATAAGGTTAACGTTTTTAAGAGCTGTGAATTTCGTGAAATAAAAAAAATAAAATAAATGAATGAACACTGGTAAAGGCAATGTGTAACCTTTCTCAACCCTTAGGGTAATAATTACACAGCCAAACGTGACACTATTATAATATTTTATAACTTTTTAAACTTTATTTTAATTTATTACTCTACGTCCAACTATTTCAACGGCTACGTTCAAAGTGAGTCGGCGCCCCCTCCAAGCATACCTTGATGGTGGGTAGGCTGTCCTTGATTGGGCGATGGTGCTACTACAGCGCCCTCTACGCTAAACTTAATTTTAATCAAATGTATTATTCTACCATAGTGTTTTCTGTTTTGTGTATATCAAATAAATAAAATAAAATAAAACAAAATCGAATTGCTAGAATATATATTATATTCCAATAGTATTATTTTACAACAAAAACAAGTAAGAAGTACCTACTTAAAAATAAAACCGATTTTGATGAAATTTCTATGCGACTAATCTGAATATCTGTCTTTCTTTATTGCAGTCTAGTTATCTGAGCTAGATCCTCCAAGTTAGATAAGGAATGCGAATAAGTTTAGATCTGTCAAGAATTGGCGTTATTTTAAGCGGCGGCGCCGGATTCCCTATTTATTTGTTTTATTGGTGTATTCCGGTCCGATCCCACGAAGAAATACCACATGGAGTTTTATTTATGAAAATTTTATACCGGTCTGACCCCACATTTTTATTGAAAAAGTGTTGTGATGCGGCCCTGCAGCCCATCATACAACTTTATCGTTTCGGCATAATAATGCCGTTAAGAGAAAATTGTACTCATAATTATTATAAACATTTTTTACTATGGGTTCAACCCAGAATCGCAAAAAAAGATTCAGCTATTCCATAGAAAAAATCATTCGCCCTCAACAAATTGTATGAAACAGCTGATTTTCCTGAAAATTCAGGGTTGGCCCCATAGTGAAAGTTAGTCACAATGATGAATACAATGGGTATCTTTCGGCCTTCTATCACTTATACTGCTTCAACAAATTTATAGACAGCTGCATAACGTACCTAACATCAGCGACGGTGATAATGGAATGGACGAGCCCGCTTTCAAATCGTTCAAAATTAACAAGTCAACACAATCAAGCATACCTAGCTAAAAGTATGCATATTACATTTGCCAGAAAATAGAGACAGCGAATCTAATTACTGCATGACAAAAAGAGAACATGTACATGTATTAGAAGTTTGTATTGTCGTATCGTACGGCTCGCATGTCGCAAAGACAGAGTATGACTGAAGCGAGTGGAGAGCCGGCGCTCAACATATAGTCTCCAAAATCTGTGCGCTTGTTTCCAAACACAATGAAAGGCTCGTTCATGCACTTTAAATCCAATTTTTTCATTGTAGATATTTTACTTAGCGTTTGTTATTTGACGGGTGGGATCAGAGGGCATAGCTATACTTTACGCAAAGACAGATGCTCTTGCAAAACTTCCTACATCAGGATTCGCTTTGCGTGCCACTTCACGAAGTTGCGGGCGGACTAATTTATTTGTAAAGTTGTCTATAGAACAAAACTAAAATTTTTGCTTTATACTTGTTCAGGAAATACGTTAGAGGCTCCCGTATTTGACTTGAAAGATAAGTTTGACACTCTTTAGGGCGGCTCTAACTAATAAATAAGTTCCGTTATAAGTTCTCGCTGGATCTCGGCATCAAATTAAACTCCACGATCGAGTTGATAATTTATTACTGAGAAAAATAAATTATTACCTAGTATTATACTTATTAAACCGCGTAAGTAAATGAACTTAAGCCGGTGATAAACAAATGGTTTCACACCATCAACCGTAGACGTCCACTGCTGGACGAAGGCCTCCCCCTAAATAGGGAAGGGTTGCCATAATCCCCACGAATGGGTTCACGCAGCATTTTTAATCATCATTTTATGGATGACTATAAAATGTTTATTACACGTAACATTTATATAATTTGGAAATACAAAATCTCGTTGTCAACTACTTAAAAACTAAAGAACCAGACCGATGAAAGTCTAGAGACAATAGTGGGGGGAAACCAAATGCTCAACCAAACCAGTCGGAAGCTTACTTATGCTTACGTTTGTCCTGATATAATCTTTTAATTAATAAATGGTATTCGGAATACGACTAATGAAGTTTTGTTAGCAATTTAACTTTGTATCTGCTTCATTTCAATTATTTTTATTAGCTTGATATGTGCGACGGTGACATCTTATCACCGTCGCGCGGCGCTGGTCGTTAATTTGTTTTTTATTTATTATAAGATTAATAATATAGTTAATAATTTTACCGCGAGTTTACACGTGTTTCAGCCCGAATTTCAAGTCATTAAATAACTAATGATTGGTTGACATTTCCCACAGCGCTACAAAGGTGCCAGTTGTATGATTTTTTTATTTTTATTTATTCGGGATTAATCAAGTTAATTAAGTTTTTTTGTTTGACTGCTTACTCACCTGATGTAAGCGAAGAGGTGATCTACAATGGAGCACGCTTGCCTAGAAGAAACAAATCACTTGGGACTTGAAGACACCCGCAGGTTGTATTACTCGGAAAAGATTTTGGAGGATTTAACTTTCTGTAAAGACCCATTCGGGAAGCGCATTCCGCTGTTTAGCAGTTCGCACAATCAGGGCCCGATCTAGCTATTAGCCGCTCCGGGCAAATATAATTTTCGCCGCCCTTTACACTAACAAGTCACTAGAGGTCGCCCCGTGACTCCGTCCGCGTACGGAAGAAATACGTCTCACTCCCAAATAGTACCCCAAAAAGTATCTTCCATACCTCTGGGTTATTCACTTTTCCCCCCATTTTCATCTCTTAAGTTCAACCCTGGCAAAAAACCTTAAATATACCTACTTTTTTGTTAAACATGTTAATTTAAAAAAACTCTCCTAGAGAAAAAATTCAGGAATCCGTGTAACGCGCGGCCCCCTTAGTTTTGCCGCCCCTCATAATTATTTACCGCTCTGGACATTTACCCAGCTCGCCCCCACACCCCCTTCTTAGATTGGGCCCTGCGCACAATACAAGTGTTAGGTAAAACTGGTATCACTTAAAAAAAATAGTAATGGGTATTCCCATACGAATAATAAATCAATGTTTTGCTATCAACTTAACCTTTAGCTTAACCTTTTTCCTTAAGCTGATAATATAAATTATACTTACTGCATAAAGACACTCATATGTTTTGTAGTCGTTTTTTAACTTGGTAGTGTTGTTCAGTAACATGTTAAGCAGGCATACATTTATAATTTTACTTGTCTTCAGTGCCAGTCATGCAGACAAAAACCATAGTGATTTTGATTACGTTGGAGAAAATACTGTACACGAAGGTACACCATATAACATGAATAAGAATATATTAGAAATTCTGTCCGTTTTGAAAACTAGTTTAAACAAATAAACTGATGCCATTGAAAATGGTAAATTAAATGAAATAGAAAACAAATTGGACGTGTTAAGTAAAACAAGACATGCAATGGAAGAAATCATTAACGAAAAATTTCACAAACTTGAGAAGAGTATTCTTAATAAATTGGAAGAATACATAGATGGAAAATCAGATTCAACGGAGAAACACATATCTCGTAAAATAGACTAGAAAATTATCTACCCGATAAAACAGATATAAATATCATAAATCGCAAACTCCATGCAATAGAAAAAATGCAAAATACGAATACCATAGATGGAAGCAATAAGTGTGATTTGCAAACAATGAAAAATGACACATTAGAAAAGAATAATGAGGAAATTAGTCAAAATTGTAAACTTATGGAGAATAGTTTATTCGCATTAGTATACGCCACCAGGAATTTGACACAGGATGTAATGGACAAAAATTTCACGAGCTTAGAAATAAATTTAAGTCAAAAATGGAGTGAAATACAGAGCATAATGCTTGATATAGAGGAAAAAAACAGTAGAAATGTAAATATACTCAACAAAAATATATTAGAATATTTTGAAAAAGTACTAAGGATCTATTAGAACGTTTTAATAAGCAAATACTTAACATGAAAGAAAACTCATTTCTTAAATGGGAGACAATGAACAACGAGCATACTCAGAAAGTAATTCAGAAATTGTACGATGTGCGAAAGGAAATCCAAGAGCTAGAACTGAACATAAACAATAGAATAGACGTTATGTACAGCATAGAAAGGAACATTCTCAAAACACTAAATGAAACAAGTAAGTTTTCCTTAAATTTATTTTAAATAGCTGTTAAATTGCGAAAGTGATTGTCAATCTGTCATTTAGTAAAGCAAAATCAGACTATCTGCCTGATAAAATACAAAATCGAATATTGTATATCCTTTTCATCCTGTAGTATTTTTTGTGGAGTGTCTTATTTTTATCAAAGATTTATTTTAAATCAGATCACTTATTCCTGTGAGATCATTTTGTTCCTTATACAAACGAAATTTTTTTTGCTAATGAAATTTACATGAATCGTAGAACGGTAAAATGCACCCAATAAATATGATGATTATCTAATGGCCCCATTAGCTTAGTATTGACATGAAGAAGAAACCATCATGATACATCATCGCTCACCAATTACAGGCGAGTTGGTAGTCACAAGTCACTCTTATGTGTTAAAAATATATTCTAGCTTTAAAAATATAGTATAGTTGCCATCCAGCGTGGCAATGCCGCCAGCATGCTGGGTACGCTGCCGACTGGTAGTGGGTTTGAGCATTTGGATTGTCTCTAGACTTTCATCGGTCTGGATACAATCCTTTTGTTTTTTGTTGTGTAGTAGGCTAAGTAGTCTTTGTAGTTTGTTGTAGTTAATAAAGGCTTATGCCTAATTAAAAAAAAAATATCATTTATAATATATCAAATATATTGCCAGTATCTTCGGAACCTTGCCTAAAGGGAGTCCTTTTAATTATATATTTTAGTTATTATATTATATTTTTTCAGGATTTTAGTTTTAGGTACATTATTCTAGTTTAGTAGGTATTTTAGTCTAATGTTATGTTTGTATGTCCCCCCAATATTATTTATTTAACCCCAAAGACTCAAACCACATAATTACTTATATCGCTGAAATGTCAATACCTACTCCTACATACTCGTAGTAAATAGTAATGAATATGAGAGTCGATGTCTGCCTACAAACTGCTGTGCAGTTTGGCAGAGATATAAATTGAGCTATGTAATTAATTCTCTAAGACAAAATAAATGAAGAAAAAAATAAAATTACACGGTACGACGTCGCACCGTGGCACGTTGCGGTGTCGTGGTATTGTGTCTTGGAAATCTACGACGACATTTTTGAAAAATTGTTGTACGTATAAGGTTTGTCGTGAAGACACGAAATGACCTGATTGCCTGACCCTGTATTATCTGTGTTTCTGTCTCTAACAGCGACAGGATGCCTCGTCTGGTGGGTTCCATCCGGATCAAGAATGACAATATTCCTTCAAATCCCATCGACATCGTATCGAAAACGTCATGCCATTACGACGTCGTGTCGCAATAATTAACAATACTCTTCGCAGATTTCCACGACACGACATTGCATCACAACGTTCCACGGTGCCACATCGTATTGTGTGTATTGGCACTATAGAAATGTTTATTGTATTTTTAACAGGATACTATTGGCCTTGTAAAACGCGAGAGGTGCGTTCAATAGCCAGTTTATCAGCATCGAAACTTTCAATCACGTCACTATAGAGTCTGACACAAGTGGTATCAACTACTTCGAGATGCGTCTTGCTATAAAAGGAACTGCATACGCAATGATCCACCTATCGCCAACCCGAGATCTTGGAGAAAAATACGAATATCCAGTTATAGGTAAATATGGTTTGAGGCATTTGTTTCTCATAAAAATGTTACATTATATGCTTATAATGTCAAGAACAAAAATCAAATTTTTCTTCTGGTCTAGGTACCTACAAAAGCGACGTACATACACTTATTGTTAAAGTAAAACAGTGATAGCCTTGGGAGTGGATGGAAGGGGAATCCGAAGATCAGGCTGCCATTCCATGGGAGAGGCCTATGTCCAGAATTGGACTATGATAGGCTGATTATGATGATGATAATAATCGAAATTCCGAAGAACTCATTGGTACAGACCCCGAATCAAACCCATGATCTCAAGATTACGAGTTTCATCGGCTATTACGACTAATTTACTCTAATGATCTCAGACTTCTAGATTCCAGGGATTCCTCAAAAGGAAAAAAGTAACCCTTGCAGGATCACTTCGTTGTCCGTCTGCCTGTCTGTCTGTCAAGACCCTTTTTCTCTGAAACGAGTGAAGGTATTAAATTGAAATGAATATCGAATGCATTAGTTCACGGCCCCTTTAAATTGTAAAAAAAACAAGCTTCTAAGTCAACTCAATAAAAAATTACGGCCATTTTTCTAGGGTTTGGTGTTTTTTTAGACTCGCAAGTAAATCAAAATTCATAGGGTACATCCATTGACCTATATAGCATCATGAAAATTGGCAAAAAAACATGGTCACAATAACACTGGCTATGGGAAAAATCTGTAAATTGTTGATTTATAGATAGTTTGTCATTTCTATAACTAAATAAGTAAGTAACTAGATGGCACCACAGAAAAAAATTGCCCGCAACACCCTTTATCGTAGATGTGGCGCGAGTACCGTTATATGTCGCTAAATTTGACGTGCCGATATATCAGATTTATTTAGACGAATTTAAGAATATACCAATTTTTATCGAATTTTACCGATTTAAATGTCAAATATACGATTTAAATGTCAAATATACGATTTAAATGTCAAATATACGATTTAAATGTCAAATATAACGATAGTTAAGAACGGTACAATCGCGTTGCTGTTTCGTTCGTCCTTGTGGTGGCATGTTCTGCGTCGTACAATATTTACTTTTAATACGTACTTTTTTACTTAGGTTTTCATTTTGTGGTTTCTCTTATCTTAGGACTGACATCAGTAAGTAACCCTAGCACATAGTAACTATAGAAAAAGACGGAATTCGTGAATAATATTAGAAATTGTGTAAACAATTTAACATCTTATCCTCTTGAAACTCCTTTTCAGGGTTCCTTACCCAAAGGCCCCTATCAACAACTGTACTGTAACTGTGTAGCTGTACCATATGATTAAACAATAACATTTATTTTTGTCTATATGTTAGTCCGTCTGTTTGATCTATAATTATATCTCGTAAAGCGTAATAAGAGATAAGCGGTTATTTTATTCCCGAATATTTGTTATTATCGCGGATTACCACAGTTCTACTTATGTAGTACGGAACCCTCGCTGTCTGAGTCGCAAGTCCAACTCGTACTTGACGACATTATTTAAGATTAAGGGAATCTTATGACTATTTTTTTGTTATAAACATAATTACAATGATGCTCAAAGCAGATCTTTAAAATCATAGACCCAACGGCGAGCGGTAACGGTCATCAGTAGATATACACCTACAGTTATAATTCCGAGTATAACAAAATGTAATCTATTATTATTATCCTTTCTTTATAAAGTATGCACTACTAATTTAGCATTTGTTTTTTATATTGTATGCTATTTCAACATGAGTTTCAGATTTGCATTTCTATACAATGTTAAAAAAGGTTGAACAATTCTTAAGGTTGAACAGTACTAAGAATATGTACTAACTCATCATTATGAACTACTTTTATTATGGGGCCAACCTTTGTCCAAGATCAGTAAACTTTTTTAGGGAACAGCATTTTTATTTCGATTTAATTCTGGCCCATAGTAAAAGGATGATAATTTCATACATTATATACCTATATACCTTTAGTATGGGCCAAAGATGGCCAAGATAACATACCCTTCAGCATTGTACATTCTTTTTTTTACACATTGTATATATCACTAACTAAAGCATCGTTTCCGGCCAGTGGTTGGAAGTAATGACAATACTGACACGGTGGTCGATACCGTCTTTAACAAAAGTACCGGAGCAGTCTTTTTGTACGGACCACTATACGTTGGAGATTCACCCGGTATTCTTTCTCCGACAAAATTCACCACATTTTACATCAAAATTTACAATGGTAAGTCTTCAACAATAATAACATCATAATGAGCACTATACTTAATACTTATACTGTAACTAGTAGTTTGGCTAGCTCTGTCAATAAAATGGAAATTGTTAAATTTTTTAGCCCAATTAACAAACTATAGATAATTTAAAGGATTTATAATTTAGAGTAATGTAAATTAAAAAGCTGGCTACGCTTGCCCCGCTACTGGATTGCATAGCTAACTTTCTACTCGAAATACAAGCCACCATTTAGCTGACGTATAGACTCATCTTGTCATCCCAACAAATCCTTGCAAATGTTCGAAACTCCCGGCCACCACGGCCCAAGTGTATCTACTCCAAACAGCACAAATATGAAACCTCTATCGAGGCAGTGCCTGAAGACAGGGTCTTCAACCAGTGTGTGTTGCCAGTGAAGACATGTCATATGGAACTGAAACGTGGTCTTTAGCTTTTACTTCGCGCGATAAAATCCGAAACGAGGAATTCGCCAAAGAACCAAAGTCACCGACATAGCTCGCAGGGTTCGCAAGTTGAAGTGGCAATGGGCAGGTTATATCGCTCGAAGAACTGATAAGCGATGGGGAAGAAAGGTTCTTGAGTGGCGACCGCGAACCGGAAGACGCAGCGTAGGCCTCGCACTAGGTGGACCGATGACATTTTAAAAGTCAACGGCAATCGGTGGATGCATATGGCAGGTACAGTGTGGTGGTCTATGGGGGAGGGCTTCGTTCAGAAGTGGACGTCTCCGGGCTGATGATAATGGTAATCGAGACTAGAATATTTGCGTCGTTGAAGGGATTTTGGCACATAAGCCGCTTGTTATAATGTTTCTATTAATATAGAAACTAATATAGATATAGAATAATTGAAAGACAAGACGGCGCCAGTGTATCTGGTACCACAGCACGTAGCATCCTACATATTGACCTTCTCATCTTCCAAGGAATAAAAGTAGTTGCTGGTATCGTTTGCAGTTCAAAATTATCGACCAATTTACATTTTCAGGAACGTTGGAATTTGGCAAACCAGGTACTCTAAAACCGATTGTAACGTACAAAAATGACGTCCTACTTAAGACAGTAAAATATATCGGTTTCTCGTCATGGGACCAAAGAAATGTGACATTTCTTTACGACTGCCCGTCTTATTTTTATGCTGAAAGTAAGTACTTAATATTTTTTTCAATTTTATTTTATTTTTAACGACAATTTTACTATAGTTATTTTTTCAACTAGTGGAAGTACGTACAAAGTATTTCTCTCAAGGGCTTGGTACAAAAATCCTCTTAGACAATCCCTGCAAAGGGGAGTTTTTGAGTTTTTGCCCGAAAATCCCGTTAGCATTTCATTTGAGTAACGGAAGGGCATTATTAAGCATAGCAAAATGGTATTTTCATAAGTCAGTCACGCTTAACGAGTAATTAATCTATTTGTTTCAGATATTCCGAGCTTTTAGCTGGTGTCAGAATCCAGAACCCCGTTCCTGTGAAAAAAAATATCTCTATAATTATTATGCAACCTTATTTTTTATTTAATTTAATTTAATAATTCGACATAGAAGTAATCTAGCTATACTATAGATTGAAATAGTTCCGTAAGTTCCTAGTGAATATTTGCTTCCTAATTGTTTACAGATATGTATTGTTTATTAAAATTGGGATAACATATTATTAATTAATAAAAGGTTTATTAATTAATAAAATGTTATCCTATTTGTTTGCACACTGTGTACAGCTATATGCATTGTGTATTAAAATTAGGATAAAATTTGATTAATTCATAAAATTAATAAAATTGGGATAGTTAATTTATGAATTTTAATTTAATTAATAAAAGGTTTATTAATTAATAAAATACTATCCCAATTTTAATACACAGTAGGTACATAGCTGTACAAAGTGTGGAAGCAAATAGGCCAGTATTCACTAGGAACTTTCGGAACTATAACACTGTAAAATTTGCAGACTATTGATAATATGAGAACAAAAATACATAATTCATAACTATTAATAACACATATATAACATTTTAGTTTTATTTGTAATTTAAATGCTAAATAAAATACGAGTACAATTGTTGAACATTTTTCACATTTAGTTAATCCCGCTGTTTCTGTAATTGTTTTAGGGCTCTACCTTTCCTTCAATATGACCAAAGTTAGCGTTTCCAATATCGGAGCCAATTTGATTTGGTGTGTTCACTCGGGGTGTAAGGGTCACTGTCCTCTGAGACAGTATTTCCACAAACGAGTATTTATCAGCAGTTCTTTTTTTCTTATGAACGTTTTGGTACGCGGTTTGGTAAATAACAAAAACCTATCAGTAATAGGTTTTTGTTATTTACCACCGCGGACTCTGGGGTTTGGCATCCGTGCCTTTTCAACCGACTTCAAAAAAGGAGGTTCTCAATTCGTCTGTATGTTTTTTTTGTATGTATGTACGCGATTACTCCTCCAAATATGAACAAATTTTATTGATTCTTTTTTTGTTTGGTAGGTAATACTTCAGAGGTGGTCACATATACATTTTAACGAAATCGGTTCAGTGGTTTGGTTTTTACATCAAATTTACTAGAAAAGTACCCTACTTCTTTAATTAATGTTATATTTAGAGTATTCCAGAATAAGTTCTAACGAGATTCTCACGGACAGTTTATCCCGAGGCATAAAACAACCACAAACAAGAGCAAATAAACTACTGTCTATTGTCTATTAAAATGTAACCCTTTCTTAAACTCTCACTGCTGACGTTACTCACCACACCCCCTCAATTCCAATATTGCTTGTGGAGATTTCACCTTAAAGTAACCTACAACACGGGATAGGCAGTAAACTAGATTTTGGTAGTTCTAGGAACTAATCTTATGAATATTGCCAATTTTCACGGTTGATAGACTTTTGTCTCGTCGTTTTGTGTGTTAGGTATTTACGGATGGGGAAGAAAGGTTCTTGAGTGGCGACCGCGAACCGGAAGACGCAGCGTAGGAAGGCCTCCCACTAGGTGGACCGACGACATTGTAAAAGTCGCGGGCAAACGGTGGATGCGAATGGCAGGTTGTCGTACAGTGTGGCGGTCTAAGGGGGAGGCCTTCGCTCGGCAGTGGACGTCTCCGGGCTGATGATGATGATGATGAAGTATTTACGGAGTTCTTTATACTAGTAATGGGCAATATTTATTTGAATAATAATAAGCTTTAAAACCTTTAAGGTTTTTTTGGACCTGGGTATATCTTTAAACTGCAACCAGACCCACCGGAGGATGGGCAGCAGCGTCCTCTTGCTTAACGGTGGTGAGCATTCTGCGATCCCCAAGCCGCCTGCCAAGCGTGGGGATTATGGCAACACCCCTCTATTAAGGGGGAGGCCTTCGTCCAGCAGTGGACGTTTTATGGCTCGTGACGAAACTTTAAAAAAAATACAAACGACTTCAATTTTGAATACCTGGATGACATCTTCATATTTTATAGTAATTTTGATTTAAAAATCAAACTACTGAACCGATTTCGATAAAAAAAATATGGGACCACCTCTGGTATTACCTACCAAACAAACAAAATATCATCAAAGTCAGTTCTTAATTAGCGGAGTAATATCAAAACACACACATACAAAAAAAAAATACAGTCGAATTGAGAACCTCCTTTTTTGAAGTCAGTTGAAAGTAAACAGCGTTGAGTTCATTTTCTTTGAGCTCAGGTAGGTTTTAGATAGGTATACTCACCTCCTAAGCGAGTCGTCGGCATCAGCCATAAGACGTCCACTGCCGGACGAAGGCCTCCCAATAGAGGGGTGTTGCCATAATTCCCACGCTTGGGAATCGCAGAATGCTCGCCACCGTTAACCAAGAGAACAGGCTAGTTTCCACTATCTATTTGAAATTGTCTTGACCATTACAAGTAGATAATGGTGCTTGGTGGAGCTGGGTAATCTGGGTATGTCCAACATCTGCACCCAGAACCACCGGAGGACGGGCAGCAGCGTCTTCTCGGTAAACAGTGGTGAGTACTCTTCGATTCGCAAGCTGCCTGCCAAGCGTGGGGATTATGGCAACACCCCTCTATTGGGAGGCCTTCGTCCGGCAATGGACGTCTTATGGCTGAAGATGAATGGCGTTTTATGGCCGCCTCATTCAAGAGCCAGTTTTTATTCCATGCTAAGTGTGTATACAGGTTGATATTGACAAATTTTGTGAAGAGCCATGGAACTAAAGTTTTCAAGTATGTAGAGATGTTTCCCGAGAAAGTTTTAGTATTATAGATAAAATTAGCCCTGTAACTTCACAAGAATACTTATATTTCTTATCACAGCAAGAATTTCGCGAAAATAATAAAAATAAAAATTTGAATAATCTTCTTAAACGTTTTTCAACCGACTTCAAAAAGAAGGTTCTCAATTCGGCTGTATGTTTTTTTTTAATATGTTACGCGATTACTTCGCCAATTATGAACTGACTTTGATATTTTTTTTTGTTTGGTTTGTAATACTTTAGAGGTGGTCCCATGTACATTTTATCGAAATCGGTTCAGTAGTTTGGTTTTTAAATCAAAATTACTAGAAAATATGAAGATGTCATCCAGGTATTTGAAGTTAAAGTCGGTTGTATTTTATTTTTAAAAGCGTATTATTAAACAAAGATAAAACCAACTTCAACTTCGAATACCTGGATGACATCTTCATACTTTCTAGTTTTATTATTTATATGGGACCACCTCTGAAGTACCTAAAACAAACTACAAAGACTACTTAGCCTACTACACAACAAAAAACAAAAGGATTGTATCCAGACCGATGAAAGTCTAGAGACAATCCAAATGCTCAAACCCACTACCAGTCGGCAGTGAAGTACAAATCATCTTAATTTTATTTTAAATTGAATCATCTAAAGTACCTGATTACCTACCAAACAAAAACATAATCATCAAAATCAGTTCATAATTGGCGGAGAAATCGCGTAACATACACATTAAAAAAACATACAGTCGAATTGAGAACCTCCTTTTTTGAAGTCGGTTGAAAATTGACTGAAAAGCAACAGCATTGCCAAAATATAGGTAATGAAACCCATATTGGTTTCAAAATGGAAACATTTCAATAAAGATCAAAGCACAGACTCCCGGTAGAATGAAAGAGACGGATATTACAACGTACAACGAGATTACAATTCAATTTAAAATTCCCGATGGGAGAGATATTTTGTTTGCAATGAGCTCTCGTCTCGATGAATAACTAGGATTTAAGTGCAAAGGGATATTTAACAGCTGGGAAATGAATGAATGCTAAAGGAACTTTATTTATCGTTTGAAGAGATGTTGGCTCAGTGGTTGCTTTGATTGGACGGGACTTAAATAGATAGATAGATAGATAAGCACTTCATTGTGCACACCAACAAATAATAATTACAATCATGATGATCACAACAGAAAAAAAAACTTAGAACTAGTGTATCAATTGGCAGCAATATCTTCCAGGCAACCTTAGTATGGAAAGGATTGAAAAAAAAGACGGGGTCTGCAATAATTAATACTTAACTTCGATAAAAATCCATAGAACAAACTTACAATTTGAAGATAATACAAATACTTAAATTAACTTTTATAACAATACAATAGGTACATAGTTTTTATTTTATTTCGTCACATCCTTCGAAGAGCCATCTTCTGTCATCTATGGGGTTTTCTTACTGAAGAGAGAAGTGAATAGAACGGAAATGTGACGGGCCGCGATAGCCGGAAATTCTACCAATAAACATGTTTTAAACTGAGAATATTCAAAAAGACATTTTAAATAGACGCTTGGAAACCAAACCACATTGCATCGTAATTAGATCAATTTTAATCTGTTATTAAATGGCATTTCGAGCGTTTTACTTCAAATGCACGACCAATTATTGGCATTTTTTCGTCGTAGATTCTATACAAATAAGTGTGAAACTGGCGACAGCGGTTTTCCATACAATTGCTTTACAACATTGTTTTGACAGCCGTTCTACCTAAGAAGTAGGGCTTTCGCTTTTCTGAGGGTTTTCTGGATTTTTGGTCCTATAATTGCCTTCTGCAGCCTATATAACATAAACGATAAAGGGGATTTAGATTTACTATTTGTTTTTGTTTTCAAATAACTACTTTCCGTTTCTAATTCAATATGGGATGCTAATGCTTAAGGTATTATTGGATAGGAACTCTAAAAATCCTGCTCGGCGGAGATTTTTGGACCAAGCCATCGCATAACATAACACTTGTAATATACCTACTAGAAAAGAACGGATATAGCTTACTGGATGATAGCTTAATTTCCCGTAAAACAGCGAATGAAACCGCAAGGGACTACAAAAAATTAAGTAATATAATAGTAAATAAGACCAGATAACGTTCACTGCTGGACGAAGGCCTCCCCCTTAATAGGGAGGGGTTGCCTTAATCCCCACGCTTGGCAGGCGGCTTGGGGATCGCAGAATGCTCACCACCGTTAACCGAGAAGACGCAGCTGCCCGTCTTCCGGGGGTTCTGGTTGCAGTTTTAGAATATACCCAGGTCCAAAAGGTTCCCCAGGGTTCCAAAGATACCCAGGTTCAAGAAGAAATCTATAATTATTGACTTTAAAGGTGTTATACCCTAATAACTACACGCTGTTATAACTAGGGTCGATTTTCAATATTCCTAATATTTTAACATAGCGTTTTAGGGATAACGTGAACACTAAACTGTTACTCTGAATAGTCAAATAACAGTACAATGACTATTCTCGAAACTATTCTCTCTCAGTGGTCTCAATGTTCTCGTGGAAATGTAAGTGAAGTTTTTTTAAATACGTTTAAGTGACGAGTCGGGCAATACTTTCGCCTGGTGGTAAGCGTCACGCCTGCCATTAACAGTAGTAGTAGTGCCCGGATTGTGAACTTGCTAACACAATCCTGCGCCGCACTGCACTGCGCTCGTCACCCTGAGATATTAGATGTCAAATCTCTTCATACCCAGTAATTTATCTGGTAACATTGCCCTTCAAACTGGAACACAGTAATGCTTGCACACAACTGCTTGGCGGTTGAATAACTGGCAAAGGTGTGGTACTTCCCCAGGCGGACTCTGCAGTAGAGTCCTACCACTACAAATACTGTGTTAAGAATATATTAGTCACTCTTATATTTGACACTATTCTGGCACTGCTATACTGTTATGGGCACAGGCGTGATTCTTACCACCAGGAGAATGCGAGTACGTCTAGACCCTGGGATCAGAACGGAATACACCATCTCGTCACGCCAATGTACAAAAAACTATATATTCAGTACTAAATGTTCCTGCATGCTTACAAGATAACACTTGGGCTTAATAACATCTAAGCAGTTTAGGATTATTATTATTAAACTGATTATTATTATTAATTAAGATAAGATAATATTTATTTCCAAAAGAAAAAAAATCAATTACACTAAAATACATTAGCAAACACTGGTAATAATATAAAACATAATGAAAGAAACACGATTACATTTTTGTAGGTACTAGCAGGTCCCAAACTAGACAGAGCCTGTCTTGGTGACCTGGTTAATAATTAGTTAAAACGTCTTTTATAGTATTAATTAATTAATTTAATATAATATATATTTTTTTACAAATTTCAAAGAAAGGAAAAGACAAGAGTTAGATAACATAATATAGTTATTAATTTATTTTATAGTTATTATATTGTATAGTTACTATTCCGACAATAGTCCACGTTTATTAATAAAACCCTTATAGCTTAAATGACAAGGTTGAAATTAGTTCTGTCAACCGACATCGATATTATCGATATCGATAAACATCTGTCGATAGCACCCCAAAACACTATGTTGGGAATGAGTGTGCAAATTTGCTTAGAGAAAATGACGCGACGGTGCCTGGTTACTTCTTTGATAAATGTTATAACAGGCAATCTGTAATTCGAGTGTCGACGAAGATTAACTGCGTTATTTACGTAGACTGGTAGAAAGGGTTGTTTATTTAACTGTAGATACAGAATTCTGTACAGAGATTTGATTTATGCTGACGTAAAGACGACTTATTGATTACTTGCTATAAAGAATTCCTTTTTTTATGGATAAAATTGTCTTGATTGCAGGGTTTATAGTTTTTGCTGCCATCTTTCTTAATATTAAGTTAAGATGCAGTTTTGCAGTTTTTTTGCATTGTGGGCCTGAGTACGTCCTAAAACTGTATCCAGAACCACCGGAGGATGGGCAGCAGCATCCTCTTGGTTAACGGTGGTGAACATTCTGCGATCCCCAAGCCGCCTGCCAAGCGTGGGGATTTTGGAAGTTAAATAATACTTACTAAAGCTACACATTCATTAAGTATGTCAAAAAATAATAACTTAATGATTAAAATAAATATAAAAATACCATAATAACAGTGATAGTAAACAGTCGTTATACTGTTCTTTTACTGTTCCGAGGAACAGTTTAGTTATAATTTTATCTTTAAAGAGTTATATTCAATATTAGGAATAAGTATTGTAAACCAACCCTAATTTAAAACCTCTAATACGAAAGATAAGCGCAACTGTCGATCTTTTTTTCTTTGAGTCTCTGAAAGTAAGCCAAGGTTAAATGGCCGTAGCCCGTAATAGCATGGGAGTTTCGTTTACCATGACGTCATCCCCCATTCTAACCCCCAGCTATCGGCACGGCTCAAACTGCCGATTGAAAGGGATGAACGAGGAGAAATATTGCCGGGGATATAAAAAGAAACTGTTTTTGTCTAACAAGACCTTTCTCAATCCTTGTTTGAGTCAGCTTTAGAAGAGTTATTGGGGTTGAGAGATGCGAATTTGCTATATTTTGTTTGTAAAAAAAGCTGATGATATTAGAATCAGCACACCACCAAAATTGGCTTGTAGCTTCGCAATGGTCAAACGGGTTTTTTGTTTCTTACCACGTATAATATATGGTTACTGACCATAACTTTTGGCAGAGGCAAACGCCTTGGCTTGAAAGAAAGAAAGAAAGAAAAATGATTTATTTTGTAACATCATTAACGTAGGTACTAATATAACTAAGTAAAGTTAATTACAAATAAAATAAAATTAAAAGAGATGTCACAAAAATGGCTTCAACTCAGCGTAATGCTGTTTATCAAACAGCGCTGATCTTCCGTTGAGGCCGATTGAAATGAGGCCACGAAAGGCTTAAAACAGCGAAACGTTTTAAAACTAAAACTATGTAAAATAATATCTGTACAACATTACGAAAAAAATAATAAAGGAATGAGATTTACAAAAAACACCCGCCACCGCCCTGCTTGCTTGCTACCTCCTTGTACATATGCTCGAAGCCCCGTAGGTAGGTAGTTCTACACGATGTGTAATAGGGAATGTAATCTATTTCGCAAACAGAAACCCTTGTGACCATTGCAAGCCATTCAATAAGCAAACACACTTTACTAAAAAACTAAATCAAATTCACTTTTATGTTTGACAGTGTGTTAAACTAAATGCAATCCATATATTTTGTAGCCACAAAATAACTTTTTTCTACGGAACAGTTGACTTTTTTTCGTAAATTTTGTGTTAGTTCCCAAAAACAAATTCACAACGATAATGACAACGCGCTCCCTTTTCTGTGCGAAATTATACAATTAAGTGTTTCAAGCACATTTTTTACTGCGATCAATCATTATCCTAAAGCTGAATGAGATAGGGCCACATTTAGCGGAGCAAAAATATGGCAGTTACGCAGATTCGTGCGTGTCAAGATTCGATTTTTGAGGTTTTTCATAACTATTTTTAATTTATTATAAGCATAATATAAATATTTTTTCAAAACTAAGAGCGTTAGATCGTGAGAAACTATATTATTTACAAGTAATAATAATAATAATAAGCGAGTAGCGTTTAGTGAAAGCGCAGCACACCTCTCGACGCCCTAAGCCATCCACGTCAATGTTGCTCCTCTGGCACCAATTTATTTATTTATTTATTTAACTAATACGGTAGACACACCAATTACATTAGCTAATTACATTATTTAATAAATGGTAGGCACAAGTTATAGTATGTGCGGATACACATTTGTCACGTTTAAATTAAAGAAAAAATAAAAATTACAATGAACGCAAGAATGATTAATTTTACATAATTATTACAAATAAAGTCAAACTTCAAATACAGGTACCTAATTATAATAAATTAAATGTTAAAAGATTATAATAATAGCTAGCAGTAATTTAACAAATGTCTAAAAGAAAATAAATATATTTATGTATTACATAGTCAAAATAAATTACCAGAAATCAAAGTCACTCTGACACAGAAACTCCCACTCATCGTCATCGTCCATATCTTTCTTCTTGCCCGCTATCATCTCACAGTATTCCAGACACTTCAATTGCATACTCTTCCATTCATCAGCAAACAAGTCCCAATCGGGTGCCCAGGCTAGGAGGTTATTGAATGTAGTCAAAGAGCGGGGGATGGGAGAGTACCCGTGCGCGACCGTGCGAGCGGGTGGAACGGCAAACAACTGATGGGGTCGCCCACCTCGACGTGGAAGGATGCTGCCGTCGGGGACACGAAGCCGAGCTAACTCCCTAAGCAAATTGGGAGCATCAATCTTTCCATGAAAGATCTTGCACATAACCTTCAATTGGTTGTGAGCTCGCCGAACTTCCAACGAGTTAAAACCTAAGCATCCTAAAAGAAAACTAGTTGGATACATGTATGGGTAATATCCATACATGCGCTTATACAAAAAGCGAAGGAAAGCCTTCTGAACCTTTTCTAGATGAAGGGCATAAGCATTCTCATGTGGATGCCACACTGTCGAGCTGGTTTCTAACTTGCTGCGCACAAGAGCTCCATAGATTAAACAAATGATGTGGGTGCCCTGGAAATCTCTCGAATTCCTAAGCACGAAACCCAATCTCCTATATGATTCCTTGGCAAGCGAGACAATGTGGTCATTGAATGTGAGCTTTTGATCAAAGGTGACGCCCAAGTCTTTCACAGTACTAATTTTGCCAATGTCATAAGAGCCCAGCTGGTACTGAAATTCGATGGGGCACCGCTTTCGAGTAAATGTCATGGCATGGCATTTAGAAGCGTTGAATTCCATTTTGTTTGCTGCCGCCCACTCGTAAATGGCGTCCACGTCACGCTGGAGTTCAAGGCAGTCTTCAACGGAATTAATTTCTTTGATCAGTTTTAAGTCGTCCGCATATAGAAGACATTTAGAATGTCTTACCACTGCGGGAAGATCATTGATCATAAGAATGAAGAGCAGAGGTCCGAATATCGATCCCTGGCTAACGCCAGATCGTGTACTGTAAGGAGTGGATTCATACGCACCCAACCTTACAAACTGTTGTCGATTTCTGAGATAATCAGCAGCAAACGCAAGTAGCCCAGGAGCAAAACCCAGATTGTTAAGTTTGAAGAGTAAGTGGTCATTGTCGACTCTGTCGAAGGCCTTCCTAAAATCAAAGTAGAGAACGTCAACTTGACCACTATGATCTAATCGGCTTGAAATGAAATCAGTAACTTCCAGGAGATTTGTATCAACTGACCTTTTCCTCCTGAAGCCATGTTGCTCATCACACAAATACTGCTCCACTTGCCTGTAGATCTCTTTATGAATATTTTTTTCAAAAGCTTTCGCAGGAGATGATAAAATAGCAATGGGCCTATACTCTGTGACAGATGATTTATTAGAACTTTTGGGTATGGGTGTCACTCGCGATTATTTCAACTGTTTAGGATAGATTCCTGTGGCCAAGATCGTGTTGAAGATGTGGCAGAGTGGCAGCACAAAGAATTTAAAACCTTGTTTTAAAAACCACGGAGGAATGCAATCGGGTCCCACCGAACTATTCAATTTAAGACGCTTAATTCCAGCAGCCACTTCATGAGGTGCTAAAGCAAAAATATTTACGTAGTTACTGGATTGAGTTTTACCAGCACGATTTATAAGTTCAAGGTCTAACTCCGGTACATCTGGTAAAAAAGCACTTGCGAAAAAATCGGCGAAGGCCTCTGCGGCTTCGACACCACTAACACTACGATCTTGATAGGTAACGCTAGGTTCAAAACCTCCCTTGGAGCGCAGCCTTGAAATATGCTGCCAAAAAGCCCGAGGGTTCACCGCAATATCATCCTCTACACTTTTTAAGTAAGAATCGTGGGAAAACGATATACGAGATTTCAAAGAGGCTCGCAAATCAGAAAATGCTTTATAATCCACTTCACATTTGGTATGCCGCCAGATATGATGCAGCTTCAACTTACGTCTAGTATCTTGAATAATGTCGCTCATGAACCAGACCGGATATCGCCTGTCGGAATATTTTTTGCGGCGCTTTTTAGGGACACATGTGTCAAAAATATTGTAAACAATCTCATAAAATTCATCAGTGCACGATTGCACGTCGTTGGATTTTACCACATTTTGCCAGGAGGTGTTGGAAAGCATGTCAAACAGCAACTTCGGGTCACAATTTTTGAAATTCCAGTCCTTGCTCGGGTCTATATTGCTGGGCTCTGCGTGATCAGAGCGACGAACAGCATTTGTTACAACTCTTATATCTAGAGGGGGATGGTAAGGATCAGGCTCAACGAAACCTTCGACTTGACGAATGCGAATTTCATGCATGTCATTACTCTCCCTAACCAGGACAACATCAAGTATTCCTCCATGTGCATTCATCACATCATTTTTCTCGATCAAACTACAAAATGATTTAAAATAACAATAATAATTGCTAACATTAACAGATGCGCTATTTAAGTTTAGATCACCTAGAATGATAACTGTTCCTTTAAGCTTGTTGATAAAATTTTCCACTTTGCAGAACCACCGCATATAGATTTCGTCTTTTGCCTTAGGATAAATGTAGATAACGCCGACATAGAATACTTGACCATTCCAGTCAAACTTCACCCAAAGATCCTCTCCAAAATCAGTCTCAAATTCCATCTACCGACGCATAACAATAGGGGCTCGCACAGCTATAAGTACACCGCCACCTATAGCATTCCTGTCACGGCGTAGGATAGTCCATTCCTCACTTGAGAGCTCCGCGTCTCTCGCGATTTGTCGACAAAAGTTTCTGTAGCTGCAACTAAGCTGTGCTCTGAGAGGTCCAAGCTTTTCCTCCACCGCTTCAATATACGGTAGCCTTTATGGGGGGCCTATTTAGTGCATGGCGAGTCATCACTTGCCTTAATATTTTGATGTAATGAGACAAAATAGGCAGGTGCCGTTTCTCATTCTATAGACCAGTCCAATGTTTCATAAAAATTCACCAAAATAGCCCGATAATTTTTTACAATTTTATACCTTGATGTTTAAAATAGTGTATCATATTCCATTCACACCCATGTAATAGTTTTATAATGTTATTTTCCTATTCAAAACGGCCTCTTGGTGTTGGCTTCGGCCCCACCAATGCCTATTAAAGGTCCGGGCTTAGACCCGAGTTTCAAATGCAATAAAAGAAATAATAATAATAATATTTATTTACTATAATGAACATGTACAGCATTTAGGACATTAGAATTAAAATGTAGTGAAGAGTCTAGGTACAATTCAAAGTAGCAGCGGCCCCTGCACTAAGCGAAAGCTTGTATCGCAAGAAACCATCAACAAGTTAACAAAGCAGAATTAACTCATGGGCTGACAAACCATTTTCTAAGAAGTAAGAAGTAGTAGTAATGGCATCGATAATTTGCATGATTTAAAAATAATAATAAAATAAACAAGCTTAAGTAATTTAAAATTAAGTTAAGTTGATACAATTCAGATTTGGACAAAAATAAATACATATTTAAATAAAGCTTGCAAATAACTTTACATAAAAAGAAAGGACAAATAATAATAGTTACAATTTTAGTCTACATAATACAAAGCACTACTGTAAACTGTGTGTGCGTGCGTGTGTGTGTCACGGTGCTGTATGTGGGTGTGTGTGAAGTGAGTAAATATTCGTGCTAAATTTGTAAAAATTTAATGACAGAATGTAACTGTTGTGATGAGAAAATATAGAGGTGATTTGTAAATTTTTTTTTTCTTATCTCAACTTTTTAGAAAGATTACAAAAGCGTTAGTTCACTTCTCACATCTTGTAGATAGAAATATATTTTTTGGGAAACTCATAAAAACCATCAAAAAGGTGCTATGACTGCACGTGATTTTTTAAAACAGAGCCCTTAGGTAGGGTGCTACGCATGTCAAAGAAGTAACCAAGGCTCATTTTGGCTCCTATCTTTACGAAGCTAAACTTAAACATGTAAGTAACTGTTCAATATCATAGTAAATATATAACATAAAAACCCTTCATCCTATCTTTTCACAAGTGCCAATATTAGCTCTACAGCGCTGCAGTGAAGTGTTGCAGTGCTTTAAGTGCAACGCGGGATGTTTGCTGCAAATTGAACGAGGTAAGAGAGGAAAAAGAGATTGGTAAACGTTTAAAACGATTAAGTTGAAACAGATTCTTGGAAATGGCATTGCAATTAAAATTTTCTATTGTTTTGTATTGTTGTTATTTATAGTAATCGCTACGCAAGTTGCAAAAAAGTGGGGATGCGCAGAAAAAAAAATGACTTGTCATTAAACTTGCTAAATATACTGCACGGAAGTGTACACCACAGAAAAGCGAAGGCCGTACCTCTTCTCTCTTCAGAGATGTACACGACGTACCTGCGTAGGCTCACCTTTCCATGCCGGCAATTTGACAACTTGTTTGGTGGTTATTGTAACTCGTTTGGCCCTTTTTACCTAATATTGTGAGTATTTTTTTGGTGTGAGTTCTATCCATCTGTCAAATCTCTCCCTGAGTCTACATGTTAGCTTACATTTTCCGTGTCTTTGTACGTGATTCATGGCATCCATGACACAGTGAATCCTGATGGAAAGCCTTAAGAGTGAAGCATTTAAGAGTAGACAAGTTGGTCACTTCTCCATAGAAACGCGGTAGTATTACTACTCCACTATGTAATTTTGTAGGTCCAAGAATAAGTATTATATCGATTAATCTCTTCATTATCTAAGATTGTATATTATTACTAAAGTAAAAAGTTAATAAACATGAAAGTTATGAGCCAGGAAACATCTTGTATTTTACCTCAATTTTAACGCCACATTGGACGTAAATAAATAACACAAGGAATACGAAAACTCTAAAATAATTTATCTAGCGGCATAGTTTAGTCCATAAACATTTCAAATAACTTAAGTTGGAAAATATTAACTCAGAGTTTATTCAACCACATTACTGCAGCCAAAGGCCGACAAATAAAATTTGCGCGCTCATTTATCTTTCTTTCTCCCTTTCCCACAGTTTGTTTGATGAAGAGAGCATGCTTTTTAGCCGCGCCCACCAATGAGTTTGAGCCGTCAACTTGTCAATCCTTAATATTTAAATACGTCTTTATTTAAATGCATAAGTTTTTATAAATTTTAGTAAAACTAGCTTAAGCAGCACAAACAATATCGTTCACGCTAGAGGCGGTGAAGTGTAGGTCATAGAGAAATGGGATTTAGATAAATTTCGGTCTATCCGACTGGAAGTTTCGATTACATCGTCAAACGTTGATAGGTAGACGTGAAAACAGTATGGTATGTTATGCGGCCTCCACAATAAAAAAGAAAAAAAAAACATTGTAGGTATGAAGTGTTTCCAAACTATGGGTATTTCTATGTTTTTATGTGTAAGCAGTTGGGACGGAAACGGTCTTGCCAGAAGTCATAATATTTCTTACAGCTAGCTTAAAAAAAAAACGAAGTCTCTAATAAATACATTGCATGTATTGCGCACTACTCACGAAGCTACCTCGACGTGCCCGTCGGAGTCGATCGAAACTCGAAGTACGTGGTAACCACGCTCTCGTACAACCTCACGACGAGCTCAGTCACCGTGAGCCGCCCACATGCTAATTGGCAGCTGCTGTTGCAAAGTGCAATCTCGCGTAATATAATTACGTGCCTATTTAAACTGCAAACGTATGCCGAGTAGTGTATTGAGACGCTTCGTGTAACTTCGGGATACTTCACGAAAACAAATAGGCGCAAAAACACGAAAGCGATAGTAATTCCGTAAATTCGACGCTACATTTTTCATACCGGGAACATATTTGATATTTTACCACAGAATAAATAATAGTACTGTTTGTACTAAAAAAAACTCGAACATGATTTACAAAAACAAGAAATCAATTATAGATCCTGTGTATCATATGAAGAAAGACTCGTTTTGACGTTCAATTCCTTTATTGCATATTGATCCAAGCAAATAACCGACACAACCGAGCGTGCAATGTGTTGGTTCACTAGGATCAGTTATCTAAGGTGCAGGTCACACTGCTCTGGCGTCGGGCGAGGGCATGGCACAGGCGGCTTGCCGCCCAATCCTAATTTAAATCTAAATTTCCTAAAAAATCCTAAATTTTCATCGGGCGCGGCATGTCCTAAATTGCGCCTTATTTCAATGTGTTTAGAGTCTAAAAAAGAGCTCGTTGTATAGGTACTCATCATTTTAAACAACTTTTAGGAAATATGCATGTGTTTGTTATTAAAAATAATATAGAGTCGGCAGAGTCGGTAGAGTCGGTAGAGTTGGTAGAGTTGGGGGAGTTGGGGAAGACTGGGGGGGCTAAATACACAGCACAAACATCTATGTTCGTTACATAAATGTTTGCCCTGGGTGGGGACCGAACTCACGCCCTACAGCTCTGAAGGCAGATATGCTACCAACTGAGCTATAAGGCAGTCCTATCTCTACAGTACTATGGTTCCGGTATGAGAGAGCCACCACCCCGGATCTGGTTACTATATTCGGTTACACCTTCTGTAGTAAAGATCTGTCAACTTAAAGGTTTTTTCGTTATTGGGATCGCACTTCGTGCATTCTGCTAGTGTCAAGTATAAAAATATATGTTTCAATTTTTTATAGTATCAAGTCAAATAAGTCATAAAATCATAATCAGATGATTATGTGGTGAGTTTACTATAAGCTTTCACAGTGTTTTCAAAACAACACAGAAAGTCATGTTTCACCACATTATAATATCACCTGCCCACACTCGTGATTTAATGACCTGTGTATATCCTAAAACGACATGAAGAACAACCGGAGGACGGGTAGTAGCGTTCTCTCGGTTAACGGCGGTGAGCATTCTCCGGTCCCCAAGCCGCCTGCCAAGCGTGGGGATTATGGTAAACCCAGCCGTGGACGTCTTCCAGTTGTTGATGTATGATGATTTTAATAACAAATTCGCGTAAAAACACTACTTAGTTTAAGAAAATAATATTGATTTTACATGATTTTTCCGGATTCCCGCAAAATAACAACTTTTTAATTGTTTATTTATTCATTACTATTTGTACATATATTATTACATCATATAAGAAGTATCGAAATACCAAACCTCCATGGTTTCTCTCGGCACCAATCACATCGCGCTGTCAAATAAATACATAATTTCGAAGTTGCAAAAAAAAAAATTGTAATGTTTACCCTTACAACAAGGGTCTACGACTAGTGTGTGTTGCCAGTGATGACATATGGAACTAAAACGTGGTCTTTAACTGCTGGCCTTTTGGAGAAACTCAGAGTCACGCAACGGGCAATGGAGAGAGCTATGCTCGGAGTTACTTTGCGCGATAGAATCCGGAACGAGGATATTCGCTAAAGAACCAAAGTTACCGACATAGTTCGCAAGGTTTGCAAGTTGAAGTGGCTGTGGGCAGGACACATCGCTCGAAGAACTGACAACCGATGGGGAAGATAGGTTCTTGAATGGCGACCGCGAACCGGAAGACGCAGCGTAGGAAGACCTCCCACTAGGTGGACCGACAACATTGTAAAACTCGCGGGCAACCGGTGGATGCAAATGGCAGGTTGTCGTACAGTGTGGCGGTCTAAGGGGGAGGCCTTCGTTCAGCAGTGGACGTCTCCGGGCTGATGATGATGATGAACCCTTACATCACACCTACCTAGTATAATAAATAATAATATGCCGGCCGTGACAAGCCCAAAGTGAAGTTACCTTTAGTTTGGCTCTGGCGCGGTGGCGTTGGTTCGTACGCTCTTCACACCTATCTTACCGGTTACTGGTTCTAAGATTGGCGTAAACAAGTGATTATACAGGCTATACTTGAAAGTTTCTATACTGCTCGTGCATTACAGCACGGCCCTATTTCGATCACGTCGCCATCAAGAGTTGATAGGCATAGTTCTATTTCGGTTACGGCCGCCTTACGGTTATGGCCGTCGATACCTGTAAAAGTTGATGGCGCTTCGTTCGGCTTTTGTAACTAACTTGGGGCATAAAGTGTAACTTGGGCATACAAATTATGGAAACCCTATACAGGTTGTTAGTTTGAACACCGTTATCCTTCTAGGATATCATTGTACTCATCATTATGAACAACTTTTACTATGGGACCAACCCTGAAATCACGGAAAAAAACAGCTGTTCCATACAAAAAGGTACATCGATCTTGGACAAAATGTATGGAACAGTTGTTTTTTTTTCGTGATTTCATGGTTGGCCCCACAGTAAAAGTTGTTCATAATGATGAGTACAATGATATTCTAGAAGGATAACAACGGAATTCAAACTAACACCCGGTATAACTTTTGTGTAGTAGTAGGACTCTACTGCAGAGCCGCCTGGAGAAGTACCACATCTTTGTCAGTTATTCAATCGCCAAGCAGTAGTGTGCAAAGTGTACTGTTTTGGTTTGAAGGGCAATGTGGTTAGAGAAATTACTGGGGATACAGAAATTTCACATCTAATATCTCAGGGTGACGAGCGCAGTGCAGTGCGGAATTGTATTCGCAAGCTTACAATTCTGACACTGCTACTGTAATGGGCAGGCGTGACGCTTACCACCAGACGACCATCTCGCTCGTTTCGTCACTCAATTACATTAAAAAAAACTTTCAGTGTTCAATTTCATCATTAGGTAGATAAATTATACAATGTGTAACAAAAAGGTTCAACAATACTGAAGGGTATGTACGTAGGTAGTACCTACTAATCCGTAGGTACCTACTAATTTAAAATCAACGTTTACTTTAATCCAACTGTTGAATACTGTATCTCTAGTGTATTTCCGCTGTACTATCGGATCGAGTACTAATAATGATAGGGGGCAAATAATCCATTAATCTAATCTGTAATAAAACGTTATTGAGCCTGAAACATTGAGCTAATATCTATAGAGTCACAAATGTGCAAAAAAAATGTCTGCGCCAAAACTCGGCGCACGCTACTTTTTGAACGACTTGAACTACGATAACACACAAGCGCCCAAGCATACATTGAACACTATACAAGCGACATATCATCTAAATTCAAACAATTGTGAACTATATAATGTACGTATAGGTATGTACAACGGCAGTCGGACGTTTTTTGACTGTTTTCAATTAGAGAGTGTGACTCTTTAGATATTAGCTCAATGATCTGAAACAAATTATCAATTAATTCTTAAAGAAATTTATTTTGATCTGAAAACCTACAACAATTTAACCTGAAAAAAGATTTATATTATGCTTGTAAGAAATTAAAATTAAATTAAAACAGATCCAAAAATCAATGTCATAATATTAGCGCCCATATGTAGTACCAGGCCCAAACGTACCCAACACACTAGCCGCGTTAAAAATAAAAAGTTTTTAAGCCTGAAACAAATAATCAATTTAAACTGATAGAAAACTTATTTTTTTTATGCATTCATGTGACGAGACGAGCAAGACGTTGGCCGTTGTAAACGTCACGCCTGCCCATAACACTGCAACGCTGCACTGCACTGCGCTCGTCACCCTGAGATATTAAATCTTTAATCTCTTCATACCCAGTAATGTAACCAGAAAACAAATAATTGTTTAAATCTGTAACAAATTATTAATTTTGACTGAAACAATTTATTTTAATCTGTAACCAAGTATTTGTATTTTATGAAGCTAAAACAATAAATTTTACTTTAAGGCCAAACTTGCAACCGCGAATAAAATTACAGCTGTTCCATACAAAAAACTCCATTGACCTTGGACAAAATGTATGGAATAGCTGATTTATTTTCAGAACGATGTATTTCCTTCACCGCCGTGCTACTACATTAACGTACCATCCTAAAGATACCATCTTAAAGATCTAAAACTAGTTATTGATGATACTAGTGCGGTAAGTTGGTTTTTACAAATGAGTAGACGTAGAATCCAGAGAGCGATTCTCTATACAAACGTATTCCCCTATTTTCTTCCTGGATGATGCCTAATAATAATATACTATTATAACTTTTTTTTTCACAACACAAACCGGTGGGAACAAGCCGGTTTCCGTAAAGGCTTTGGCACCATAGACCACATCCACACGCTCCGCCAGATTATACAGAAGACTGAGGAGTATAATCAGCCTTTTGTGGACTATGAAAAAGCCTTCGATTCAATCGAGACCTGGGCGGCGTTGCAGTCCCTCCAGCGATGTCATATCGACTATAGGTATATCGAAGTGCTGAAGTGTTTGTATAGAAACGCCACAATGTCAATCCGGTTGCAGGACGAGAGCACGAAACCAATCCAATTGCAGAAAGGCGTGAGACAGGGAGACGTTATTTCTCCGAAACTGTTCACGAACGCATTGGAGGACGTTTTCAAGCTCTTGGACTGGAACGGATTCGGCATCAACATTAATGGCGAATACATCACTCACCTTCGCTTTGCCGATGATATAGTCATCATGGCAGAGTCGCTAAAGGACCTCAATTTTATGCTCAGCGACCTCAGTAATGTTTCCCAACAGGTGGGTCTTAAAATGAACATGGACAAGACAAAGATCATGTCCAATGTCCATGTTGTGCCCGTACCGGATGTCGTTGGGAACGATACTCTCGAAGTTGTTACCTACCTACCTGTTACTACCTTGGACAGATTGTTCAATTAAGTAGATCCTTCGACAAAGAGGTTGCCCGAAGAATCCAACTCGAATGAGCAGCGTTCGGGAAATTGCGTAATATCTTCTCATCCAAAATCCCGCAGTGTCTGAAGACAAGGGTATACGATCAGTGTGTGTTGCCAGTGATGACATATGGAACTGAAACGTGGTCTTTAACTGCTGGCCTGTTGGAAAAACTTAGAGTCACGCAACGGGCAATGGAGAGAGCTATGCTCGGAGTTACTTTGCGCGATAAAATCCGGAACGAGGATATTCGCCAAAGAACCAAAGTTACCGACATAGCTCGCAAGGTTTGCAAGTTGAAGTGACAATGGGCAGGCCACATCGCTCAAAGAACTGACAACCGATGGGGAAGAAAGGTTCTTGAGTTGCGACCGCGAACCGGAAGACGCAGTGTAGGAAGGCCTCCCACTAGGTAGACCGACGACATTGTAAAAGTCGCGGGCAACCGGTGGATGCAAATGGCAGGTTGTCGTACAGTGTGGCGGTCTAAGGGGGAGGCCTTCGTTCAGCAGTGGACGTCTCCGGACTGATGATGATGATGAACTTTTTTATAAGAAGCAAAGATTGATATCTACACGGTTTATTTAGATGTAGATAAAAAATGTTTGCGATGTTGAGTCTAAAATTGATTCTAATATCCTGGGGGCGGTTGCTAATGGACGCCGACGCCGGTGCTCCCAATAACCGGAGATGAAAACACATAGAACTGACAACCACTAATTACAGGGGTGGCTTTCGTCCAGCAGTGGACGTCTTCTGTTTGATGATGACTGCATACTGCAAAACCCTTAACATCCTATTTATACGAAAGGCACGTCAGGCTTGCGTATGTACACAGCTTAGGTATGAGTTTGAGGTTGTTTGTTTTAGGTTTGTTTGTTTGTTTGTTTGTTTGTTTTTACTTTGTGTTTTTATGGCCGGCAAAGATTTTTATATGAGAATACAATTTCAGTACGTAGTACTTTTAATTATTCTGTGCTACTGCTGAGTAGGTATAGGCCTAACTTCACGGCGTCATTGGGTGATATTTGAGAACACTGACGCGGGACGGAGTGGTATCGGAACTTATAGACAGGTGTCCTGGCGAAGGTTCCCTTAGCCGAAAAGCTAGTGGTAAAGTTTTTACAACTGACTTTAAATAACACGCTTTAAAAAAATACAACCGACTTCAACTTCGAATACCTGGATGACATCTTCATATTTTTTAGTAATTTTGATTTAAAAACCAAACTACTGAACTGATTTCGATATAATTTATATGGGACTACCTCTGAAGTATTAACTACGAAACAAAAAAATAAACATCAAAATCAGTTCATAACTGGCGGAGTAATCGCGTAACATACAAAAAAAATACATTTCGTTGAATTGAGAACCTCCTTTTTTGAAGTCGGTTGGAAAGGAGGTTCTCAATTCGACTGTATATTTTTTTTTGTATGTATGTAACGCGATTACTCCGCAAATTTTAATGTATTTTTTTTGTTTGGTAGGTCATACTTGAGCGGTGGTCCCATATAATTTTATTAAAATTGGATCAGTAGTTTGGTTTTTATATCAAAACAAAAAAAAAACTCATCTAGGTAGTTGAAATAGAAGACTTTTTTTAAAAAAATATTATTAATCGATACGTAAATACCGAAGATTTAATTGAATTTACCCATGATTGGATCGCACCCTCACATTACCTCAAGTGCAATTTGATTATAACAATGAGGTTCATTATGATATTAACGGCTTTTTTTGTTATCGGATACTGTCAGTATTACTATAGTTACCGCTAAATGCAAGATTTAAACATAATCTATGAACTCATAAAATCGTTATAAATGCCCTATCAAATATTGGGAATAGAGGGATAATTTCTGAAATTTTTATCATTACTAATCTAAGTCTTAATAAGTTAATACATACGTAAAACTACCATGATATACCATGATAATAAGCGAAAGAAAACGATTATGCGACCAAAATGAAAAAGTTAACAATCCAATACTCAACAAAATAATATTCACCGACAGTTCTACCTTACCAAAAGCCTGCGGCTGAAACTCAATATTGTGTCGTTAAAGTACCCCAGCCAAGCGATTGTAGACCTTAATGGATCCCGAACTTATTGCGTTCGGGTTACTGTTTGCGAAAAAGTGGTTGGCTGTTTAGGGTCTTCGAACGTCAAAAGGTTTCTGGAGGGCAAGTTAAGGAAAAGAATCCATTTCTACGAAATTATATTACTGGAGTATTCGATCACTTCCTGGATTCCATATCAGAGCAACAAAAGGTGCTCTATGAATTTATTTTCTCATCAGAAACGGCGTGATACCCTTCGTTCCTTTCATCATTATCAGCCTATATAAAAAAATTACAGAAATTGTGTTTAGGTTACTCACTATGACTATGTACTAGATTTCATTCGTATTAATAACTACCTTCATACTGTTGTCGTTTTCTGAAGGAGATAAAATATTATAATACCCACAAAATATCTTGTTAATAAATTGTTACTCCTTTTTATGTTTTGGTGACGAGTCCATTATATAAACATTCATGATAGGTATTTTATTATTAAGAAAATGGTTATGAATGTAACTTTATGATAATAAATATTATTATATTCTATTCTATTCTATAATAGTCCACTGCTGGACATGGCACGCCACTCAGTCTATTTTGTAGTTATTTGACTCCAACCACTGCCAACTGTCTACGTATATCGTCACTCCATGTAGTCTCAGGGCGTCCTACGCTAAGTTTGCCGATTCGTGGTACACATCTACCGCAGAAATTATCGGTCCATTCGATCCCTTAGAAAATTTTAAACAATTCATACACAACGGTTCTTGTTCACTTTAATATATAGATATGTTTTTTGAATTAAATTCACTGTGAATCTTAATTTTCCTGAAAACTTCAATTTAAGGCTAGAGTGAACAGGTTTCTTCTAAATCGACGTGCTGCTTCTGTGGCCACACCATAGTTTACATAAGGCGAGTTGGTGAACAAAACTGGATCTAATTCTAATAAAAAACATGCCGGTAGGCAATATTAGGCTATTGCCACTACCGTCAGTTTTCGTGATTAGGTAGGTACATGAAAGTTCTCTTCCGATTGGTCTTGGATTCACGCCGTTTCTTCACTTTCAGGCGTACCATTTCCAAAATGTTCTGTTTTATCTCGCGAAATATTTAGTGGCTACCGAATGACATCAAGACAGTTTCTACAGGCCAGGAGTGCCGCAGATGCTTTGCCGAATTTAATAAAAGATGTCAACCAAATAAGTGAATAATAAAGTCGGTTTTTTTTAAGTACCTACTTGTTAATCAGACTTCGCTTACTTGAAAAAGTCAACATTTCAAAGCCACTGACATAACCCATATCGTTTTGAAGAGTCGCCCTAACATTGGGACGACGATTTAAACTTTATCAATAGGTTTTGAGAAATCGCCGTGTCTTTTGTGTCGCACGAATATCTTGCTTATCTAATATTTTCATCCCTTGCATCCCTTTTCAACCGACTTAAAAAAGGAGGTTCTCAATTCTACTGTATGTTTTTTTTTGTATGTATATTACACGATTACTCCGCTAATTATGAACTGATTTTAATGATAATTTTTTTGTTTGGTACGTAATACTTCAGAGGTGGTCCCATATAACTTTTATTGAAATCGGTTTAGTTGTTTGGTTTTTAAATCAAAATTACTAGAAAATATGAAGATGTTATCCAGGTATTCGAAGTTGAAGTCGGTTGTTTTTTTTTTAAAGCTTATTATCTACAAGAAAGACGTCATATTGTTTTCCCGTCAAAAAGATCGGTTTGTCCAGCGGAACATTTTATTCCTTTAGTACACAACTAATAAAGTAAACTACACATCTTCACTTAGTTTTCCACTGCTGCACTTAGAGTTCTATTCGTAATGGAGACTATGTTGCTTTCTGTTGATGTTAGACCTCGTTAAGTCCCCTAGCGTCTGTTTTATGTAGCCTAGAAAAAGGTTTATATGACTTGCGCAACAACTTTCTGGTTTCTTCTTCCTTCTCCTTTGTCCTTCTATTACGTTTTCTGTTCTTGTATGTATATCTTGTAAGGAACACACACCAAAGTGCCATGCTCTTGTAATTTATTATTGTTTTTTTAATGCAATCAAGTGACGAGACGAGCAAGACGTTCACCTGGTGGTAAGTGTCACGCCTGACACTAACAGTAGCAGTGCCAGAATTGTGAACTTGCGAATATAATCATCTCTTCATACCCAGTAATTTCTCTGGTAACATTGCCCTTCAAGCCGGGACACAGTAATGCTAGAACACTACTGCTTGGCGGTTGAATAACTGGCAAAGGTGTGGTACTTTCCCAGGCGGACTCTGCTATAGAGTCCTACCACTACAAGTTGTATTTAAGCATATTTGTCGATTTTTCGACTGTAACATGTCAGATATACCTATAGGTGTCTCAGAAAGGTCCAACAGTATTTAAAGGTGCTCATCTAAGTTATGAACCAAACTTGATGATCAGCAGAAGGAAATAGTGCCGTCTCTTTTTACTCCTTCGGTATACAAGAGATAGATAGATAGCAGGACAAAAAAGCTTCTATGTATAAGGCGGTCTTATAACAACTACCATAGCAAGAGGAATTTTATGAAAGCCGGGACGAAAAATAATTCTATTATCATGCTAGTTGTATGGTTGTTGTTCATGTTCATGTGGGTTGGTTACCATGAAAGCAAGACACAAACTTTACTAATAAAAACGTTGTCACACCAATAACAAAGGTGCAAATTTGCTTTGAAACTCTCGTAAGCTTTAATCTTAGTAAGAAAAGTTCTTGTACAAACACGATGTAACTTTCTTCCTTCTTTCGTCATACAAAGTAATACTACTTGCGAGCCCAGGCTGAGGTTGGCCTTACACAGCTCAGAGTAAGCGTGAGTGAGAGAATGAAAATGGTGGAAAGAGATAGATACAGGAAGAGAAAGAGAGAAAGAGAGAGAGAGAGAGAGAGCGAGAGAGAGCAGCTCTGGGCTTCGAATTTCGGCAACTTTGTGCTTCATTGATCTATTCTAGTTTACTACTTATATTTACTTATCGATTTAAACTCACAAATTAAATCTGGCAAAACGAAATATCTTCTTTAATCCATACAAGCCATAGGTAGTAGAAATGATGTCCACGTTGTCAGTCTCTTTGGGGTGACCATACGGAGGCTGTTTCTAGGATTTAGTGCGTACTTGGACCTGACCTGTGTTCTTTGGAAGGTGAATTTATAGTCATTCCTTAGTAAAGTTGGCACCAACTTTACTTTGACAACTTCAGCTCTACTTTACTTTACTTTGAGCTTATACGGAGTTTGGAAAACAACACGAAAAAACATGTTTTACCACATTATATCAATTTCCTACGCTCGTGCATGTAATTCAACACTGAATGAATAAAACACCGCCATTTTTAATAATTAATTCCCGAACAAACACAAGTCTAAGAAAATAACTGAATTCAGCGACATGATTTTTCCGTCAAAACTCCTGGCCTATCCTGGCCTGGCCCTTGATTTACTGATTACTGGATTTCATACTGCAAAGAATCTCTTCTCTGGACGTATGCAAGTTTCTTCTTGAAGTTACACTGAAAAACCGGACTCTGGATGTTTTTTTAAATTAACTTTAAAAAAGGGTAAATGTGGTCACCATAGAAAGTGCATTCACATCAACCAAGATTCCAATGTATTTTCCCTACGAGATACTTTTTAAATCGATTCAGAAGGTATCGTCGAGATAGGGTGCAAGTTTCCATGAAAATAGGACATTTCTATTATACCGAGAATCCAGGTATTGGCTGTATATTTCATTTTGAAATCGTTTTCCAATGTGTATTGAATTTTGTATTACTATGGACAGGACTCTGTCGGAATATTATGGGCTTTACAGACTACGCTATAATTTTATACATTATTTATGTAAGTTTATTTAAAAACTATGCTATATTTTTTTAGCTGTTTTATAAGTTAATGACCTTTATCTTGACCTTAGTACTGCACTTTAAGGTCCAGAATACAGGGTGTTAGTTTGAACATCGTTATCCTTCTAGGATATCATTGTACTCATCATTATGAACAACTTTTACTATGGGGCCAACACTGAAATCACAAAAAAAACAGCTGGTCCGTACAAAAAGGTTCATCGATCTTGGACATCGATCTTTCTTTTCGTGATTTCATGGTTGGCCCCATAATAGAAGTTGTTCATAATTGTAAGTTTTTATTATTAGACCAACGCATAACCATAGATTACGTATACTAGCATAGATTGCTCATTACTTTTAAATCTCACAACAGTGCCACAAAAATCCACCGTTGGCGTTACCTGTCCTTTTTATGAAGTTAGCAATCTTTGCTAGTATACTTAATCTATGGCATAACTGACTTCACTTTTGCTCACCGAAGGAGAAAACCGAGCAATACCTAGGTAGAGTATGTAGATAACGCAAGTACATAAGTTTAGTGGTACGAATATAAAAGTGTCAGTATGGACACATACGTTTTTCCGGTAAATAATTTTGTTTTCGGAGTATCAAAGTTCCAGTTGCTTGGGTATTTTTAGTACAAACTTTAGGCGCTAGATGTCGTTAATATGATGCAAATGTTGTTATTGGCCCATAATTTTTTTATTTATTCATTTGATGCTTACCACCACGGACTTCGGGGTCCGTGCCTTTTGTCAAAACTTAACAATTTTTGTTAACTATTAACTTAAAAAACGAACGACTTGATAAAATGAATATGTAGTTGGTGCCAGCCATACCGCTGGGAGGTTCCAAAGTTTGTTGCACCAGCAGGATTAAACGGTCCTTCTTGGCTGGCACCGACTCCAAAAATACCTGATTATAAATTGTAAAGGTATATAAGTAACAATAATTTCGTCGATTTTCCTTTATTGCTCTTTGCTTTAAAGTAATTAAAATATTATTTTCTACTTTTTAGTTTCAAGTTTGTACATAATATAGGTATAGTCCAGAAGTCGGTTTTTTTGTGGTTTTGGTCAATAAATATTATTATTATTACAAAGGAAACTTATTCTACTTATTACTCTGTGTAATACCCCGAGTAGTCCATCTCCCGCAAGCAGGGTGCAGCTGCTTCGCTGTTTGCTCGGGGTGTTCACGTGTTGACGCAAGTCCAGCCAACGCTCTCCGCAACAAAAAATATTTGAGAGTAGAGGCGACACACGACCGCCGTCGAGTAATAATATTTTTTAGCTACACCACGAGCGCTACAAAAAAAAAACACTAGTTTAACTCGAGGCATTCGGTCGACAGTTTTTATTCAAGGAAAAGTCCATACTCCTACTCTATATACGAGTACAATAGTTGAACATGGCAAGGAAATTGTATTTGCTACGAGTCAACAATCAAAGGGAAGAAGCTTTCGCAACATCACGGTGCCTTGTTTACCTTTGTGTTCTCTTTTCCATATTTTCTGTTTGTTGGGTGCATTTCAGAGGTCGGAATTAAAGTGGCGGAGAGTTTGCTAACGGATTTATTGTTCTACTGCATACTGCAGTGTATGAACGTTTTCTATTTAGCTTTTTTGTGAGTAATAGTCACAGAAAAGCGAAAGCCCTACATCTTAGGTTAGAACGGCTCAAAACAATGTTGTAAAGTAATTGTATGGATACAGCTGTCGCCAGTTTCATACATACCTAATAAATAATGTCATTATACATGACGTTATGCAAATCATTGGACGCGTATTGGAAGTAAATCGCTCGAAATACCATTTTGTTACATTTTGAAATAGATCTAATTACGATGCAATGTAATAAAACCAAACGGTCGCGCGCGCCGCTCTTGTACTCCTAAAGATCACCGGAAGTAGTCAATTACATTTGAAGTAATCAAATTAAGTATCTGGCTCTGTTAAACTGACCAAATCTGTATTTATAAATAAAACAAAAACATCAAACCACGGCTGTTTTCACCTCACAAGTAGTGAAATGAAAAGACTATAATTTTTTGTTTCACCCAGGTGAATAAAGTGGAATAAACCATTATGTATTTTCATTTAATACCCCAAAATCTCCCCCTGGATGGGCAGGACTGAAAAATTCTGATGTCCCCCCCCCCCCTTGGGGAGGATTAGGGGAGACACGAGTCCGTCACCGATTATTGTACCAAAATCACTACAATTTCTCGAGCCTTTAGTAAAGTGACAGAACTGCACTTACTAAAAACATGTTCCATTGCAGTCAATTGTCAAGACTGCAAACATACTTATTTAGTGAGATTAAATCTTCTGTTCATTAAACCCATAAAAATGAACTGTAATATCTACGTAAAGTGTTCCATACCATGCAAGTTTATTTCTAGTGTTATTATTATCAATATATTCCTGTAGGTTCATTTTATGGCATACTACGTTTACGGAATTAGTATTTACGATTCGTAAAACGCATTTACGATATAGTTTATGATATGATACGATATTGGTAGTACTGCTTCACTACGCTGGCCGTTTTATGGCGGACAGTTAGGGAGACAGATTAGGAAATGCTAGGGTGAAATAAAGAGTAGGTATTAGTTACGCGCTCTAAAAGTTCACGCCTTCGAACATTTGTACCAGCAGTGGAGATGGTAAACCGAGATAATACCTTGATATATTCTGACAAAAGGTAGTTATGCCTTCCCATCTCGCTCGTCTGTATTGAAGAACAGATGGCTCGTCCGTCTGTAGAGCCTGCTTATTCAGCATCCAATGCAATTGGGTAGATGACTGATGTTTATATTGTTGATACCAATAGCTTTGATGAAGAATTTAAGTAAGTATAGTATGTTATTGAAAAAATCATTTAAATCGGTTAATAATGTTCTGATATATGAGCGTTTAAAGTTATTGTTAGAGACAACTCCGTCCCTTTCCCACAAAACAAAAAATTACGTCACGCCTTACTTGTCAGAATAGAATTTATATGGCGTACTGAGAAATGACGTCACGATTTCCTGTTTCGTCTCTCTGTCTAGCATGATATTAAAATGCTTATAAGTTGCTTATTTTTAAACAGATTTTCATTTTCTTTTCATTAATCAGCTATATTTATGGGCCACATTTTAATAGCACAATAAAAAGAACAGACATCTAGCCTATTCTTCGCAAACAAAACTATTGGACTGCTGAATAAGCATCTTCGGTGGTCGCGCCACTCATGTAGATGTAATCTAGCTTTAAGATGTAATTAAAGATTCTTTTTAGTAGTAATAAAGCCTCCAATTCGGTTATCCTTTATTTTCAATTTTAGTCATTAGTGCTCCTGAAATTTGACTAGGAACCGGTCACACTGTTCAGTTGTAAATTAAAACGGTTGTTGAATATTATATGAAGTGTTGCCACACTTTGAGTATTTAAAAGTTTTTTTTCAAATGCATGGACAGTAAGAGTACGTATAAGAGTAAGTTTCTAACTGTCTATGCATTAAAAAAACATAGCAATGAATAACGGTTGTTCATAATAGTTCTATGATTATTTATTGGATATTTACCGTGATTATAGTTATTATTACTATATTTTATTATTACTTATTTTGTAATATTTTATAATTAATGAGTTTACTTTAATAGATTTTAAAATAGGCCGGAATAGTTTTATAATCATATAATACAAAGTAAACAATAGTACATGTATACACAATAGTCTAGAATTTTGTAGATAAATAATTTATTGATTTAAATCAAATATACTGTCTTGCTACTGAGGTTTATTGTGTTTACTGTAATCAGGAAAACAGGTTGCTTTGATACAGGCTTTGCTTATAGTAAGGCAACCATCAGATATATTGTTGTTTGTTAGTTAATTAACTTGTCAATACAATTATTTTCATTGTAATTTTATTTATTTTCATTAATAATCACGATACATTTCTCGTGAATAATCATAATATTAATTATTTGGTAGTGTACGGAGTTTGTTTTAGTGTAGGGTGGTTCTAGTATATAAATGCATACAAACAGGTTTTATTATTATTGCCATTGAAAATACCTATTTGTGAGTGTGAGCGCGCGCACGTGCTAGTGTGTGTGTATGTGTATTCGCTTCATCAAATTTGGACGATATTCAGTAATGTCGTCCAAATCTTTCAGATGACTCACAAACTTTAAGATTTTATAATACATGTGTTAGTTTTTGTACAAAGTTTTTGTAGTGGTAGGACTCTACTGCAGAGTCCGCCTGGGGAAGTACCGCACCTTTGCCAGTTATTCAACCGCCAAACAGTAGTGTGCAAGCATTACTGTGTTCCGGTTTGAAGGGCAATATTACCAGAGAAATTACTGGGTATGAAGAGATTTAACATCTAATATCTCAGGGTGACGAGCGCAGAGCGGGCGCAGGATTGTGTTCGCAAGTTCACAATTCTGGCACTGCAACTGTTAGTGGCAGGTGTGACGCTTACCACCAGGCGAACGCCTTGCTCGTCTCGTCACTTGATAGTATAAAAAAATTGAGAATCTCTTTTACTTAATGAAGTCGGTTGAAAAGTACATTTTATTTACCACATCATAAACTACTATCTCAATTTGATTTGGCTAACAAAGAAATTGACGTCAACGCCACAATGAAACTAGAAAACCCTAACTCCCAAATAAACTCGAAAACTCTTTAAAAAACACTGACACGAAACGAGTTTTTCCTCTTAGCACACAGGAGACATTTTCAATCAAGCGTTCTAAGAGAGCCCAAAAAAAATTGTTTCACGACCGACTCAGGAAAGTAAAAGAACTTTGTTTTTCAATAAAGCTAAGAGTTTACCGTTTAGGAAAAGACAATTATTTATTGTGGACAGAAATTGTTTCGTAAAAAATATAATTTTATGCAACAATTTGTTTTTGTGCTAGGCACGTGTACGTACCTATACTTTAACGTTTTTTTAAGCGATGGAGTAACGAGACAAGCAAGACGTTCGGCTGGTGGTAAGCATCACGCCTGCCAGTAGCAGTTCAAAATTACAAACTTGCGAACAAAATGCTGCACCGCACGGCAGTGCGGTCATCACTCTGGGATATTAGATGTTAAACCTCTTTCAGAAGACTTCCACTGCTGGACGAAGGCCTCCCCCTTAAAAAGGAGGGGTTGCCATAATCCCCACGCTGGGCAGGCGGCTTGAGGATCGCAGAATGCTCACCAGCGCTAACCGAAAGGACGCTGCTGCCTGTCCTCCAGTGGTTCTGGATGCAGTTTTAGGTCATACCCATTACCAGGTCAAACCTCTTAATGACCAGCAATTTTTCTAATATCTGATAACATTTTTATCAAACAGAAACACAGTAATACTTGCACACTACTGCATGGCGCTTGAAGAACTTGCAAATGTGTGGTAAATCCCAGATGGACTCTGCAATAGAGTCCTACCACTACATAATTGATCAGGTACATAACGTTTTTAGCACGTAAGTTCAAGACCGCGTTCAACTCGTTTCTTGGTATGATGCAGTCGAGTTATCTATAACTATAAAAGGCTTTGTCCTGACTGACTGACTGACTGACTGACATATAGACAACGTACAGCCCAAACCGCTAAACGTAGAGACTTGAAATTTGGAGGGTATGTTTTTGGAGAGGTGTAAACGCCCACTAAGAAAGGATTTTTCGAAAATTAACCCCGAAGGGGGTTAAATGGGGTGTTAAAGTTTGTATGAAACTTTTTATTCTCTGGTTCGATTGATACAAAACTTGGTATACATATTCTACTATAAAAATAAGAAGATACGGATGTCACAGTTTTTTCAAAATCAGCTCCCGTTAGTATTTAAAAAAAACTAAGTTTTAGTGATAGTACGTTTGTTTCTCCTTAACTTTGTAACGGCTGTACATATTAAAATGAAATTTGGTATAGGGATGGGGATAGATGTGGGGATGGGGGTGGGGGTGGGGGTGGCGATGATACTGGGAACGGAGACGGGACGGAGATAGGCATGTTAATATTAAGATTACAATTGGTATCGGGATGGGGATGGGGATGGGGTGGGGATGGGGTGGGGATGGGTGGAGATGGGTGGGGATTTGGTGGGGACAGGTGGGGATGGGATGTGGATGTGGATGAGGCTGGGAACGGGGATGGGCGTGTCCATATTAAAATGAAAGTTGAAATCGGGATGGGGGTGGGGATGGGATGGGGTGAGGATGGGGTTCGGGATGGGGATGAGGGAGGGAACGGGGATGGTGACGGGGATGGGCGTGTTCATATTAAAATGACATTTGGTATCGGGATGGGGATGGGGATGGGGATGGGGTGGGGAAGGGGTGGGGATTTGGTGGGGACAGGTGGGGATGGGATGTGGATGTGGATGAGGCTGGGAACGGGGATGGGCGTGTCCATATTAAGATGAAAGTTGAAATCGGGATGGGGGTGGGGATGGGATGGGGTGAGGATGGGGTTCGGGATGGGGATGAGGGAGGGAACGGGGATGGGGACGGGGATGGGCGTGTTCATATTAAAATGACATTTGGTATCGGGATGGGGATGGGGAAGGGGGTGCTTATAGGGATGAGGCTGGGAATGGGGACGGGGATGGGCGTATTTATTGGTCGGCTGAACAGATGGAGCTGCATTTTTGGATAGGTAGTTATAGCACATAATACCTATCCTAATCCTAGTCCACGCAGACGACTGTTTGACGGACATAATTATTATAGATACTGTACAGCCTAAGCTGCTAAATTAATTTTTAATATTAAATTAACTTACTTTTAAATGCCTAAACTAAATTTTGAGTGGTGTAAACTTACACTCAGCCCAAGCTGTGGTAGCTTCAGTGAGATCAAGCTCGACTCACATTCTTGGGGTCGCGGGTTCGAACCCGGGCGAGCCCGTTCCAATTAGTTCTTTGAAACCTACGCATGGATAATACCACTGGCTTTTCGGTGAAGGAAAACATCATGAGGAAACCTACATATTTCCGGAGAAGAAATACGATAGTGTATGTGAATCCGCCAACCTGCACTGGGCCAGCGTAGTGAATATGGCCCAATCAGGGTAGGCCGATATACCATTAGTGTTAAGGGCTGATGCAGAGAAACGCACACTCAGCAAGGATTTTGAAAAATTCGCAAGGGGTTCAATGTATCATTAAAATACCATTTTGCCGAAACCATTCATTTAAGGCTGTTAAGTTTTTTGACTTAAGAGATAAGATAAAATAAACATAAACATGTTTCAGAATTTTCAAACAATTTCAAAATTGGAAGGCCACGGGTCAATTTTTCATTTGAAAAAAAAATGTTATAATTATAGATAAGCTAATAATAATAATAGCTAATCGAGTGTTTATGCGTAAGAAGATAAATGTTTTAAACACATGTACTTGATCCGGTGCACGCACCAAGCACAGTGCTTTCGAACCGTCCATCCCGCGTCGGCTCAGATACGTTAAAACCCGAGTATAATGACGCGCTGTACGTCGAGCGCGCCCCACTCCAACCCACACCGAGTCTACCTAAGCGATCAGTGCAGCACTGTATTTTATCGAAGTTTCGTAATTCTTGCGATATTTTGATGATCTTTTTGCGTACTTTGTTATCATACTTTTTCTGCTTAAGCTTATTTCATTTCATTTGTTATTTACATTTCGTATAATTATCGTTATTTGTTCCTTTAATTATTTAGATTGCTATTTAATTTGTTATTCGTATTTTTTTTTAATTTTAGTTTACATTGTTTGTTATTAGGTTTTTTTATATTGTTACTGTTGATATTGTTATTTAGTTTGTTATTTAAAATGCTTAGTGAACTTCTCTTCATTCATGGAGCGAAGGTAAAACACTATGTTGTTCCCATCGTTGGTGATGGAGCGTGTCTTTTTCGTGCGCTTTCTTTTTTAATACACGGTACCCAAGAAAAGGCAATTGAGGTGCGAAAAAACATCGTTACTCATGTAGTAGCTAATTGGGAGGAGTTTGAAATCATGTCTCATGATTCAAACGGCGACAACTACACCGCTGCGACTGCATACTTTAATGACATGTCACGGCAGTCGAGTTGGGGCACTGCGTGTGAACTAGCCGCTGCAGGACAAATATATGAGTTTGATTTTGAAGTTTATGAAAATGGCAAATTGTGTGCAAAGTTTGGTACAGCAGGAAGACCTATAAAGCGGCTACGATTTACGGGAAATCATTTTGATGCGTATCTGTTAGAAGACATAGATATAATTTCTAACGGCACTCCACGTGTTCCAGTAGTAGCGAAAAAAATAACTAAGCGACGTGTTGAGGTTCCTACATCTCCAAGTTGCATTCAAACAGAAGATATAAGTTCTGACGCAACTTCTACTTTGCCTTTGTACTTTGATTCTTTAGCTGTAGAGATGCCCAAAAATAATTACAAAACGTCTTCAACTCATACCGTCCAAACTTCTTCAGCCCGATATTTTTCTGAACTGAATTCACCAACATTTACGGCTCAGTCTGATAAATTAATTTCACATACATTTACGGTACAGCCTACTCAGTTAACAAATGACAAATTAATTTCACCTACATTTACCATCCCAACTATTCCCAGTTGATCACATTCTAATTTACCGACCTGCAGTGATATATCTCCCACATATATTTTTAAAGAAGCCTCACAATGTTCAGAAGTTCCATGTCCATCCATCCATCTATTCTGTCATGTCCATCTGTCTGTCTGTTTAAAATTCAACAAGACGGCTTTGTTTTGAAGTAAGTATTGCAAACGCGACATGCCAAATTTGGACATCCTCAAGCAAACTTAAAGACTTGCAAGCGGCTTGGAAAAAATGCAATAATATACGTATTTTAGTGATTCAATTGAGTTGGGCCCCGATTTAACCGAATTCAAGTATTCAACATTACTACGCGGGCAAAGCCGCGGGCAAAAGCTAGTAAATAATAATATTTAAACTAGGTCAGTGAATAGTGATATAGCATGGATTTCGCTTTACTTAGTAATACTTTTACGCGTTACCCTGCATATGTCCAAACGGACCTCCTTAAAAAAATACATGCGAATGCTTATCCCATTCCTCATGACCATCGCTTTTTTATTGTATTTTTCTTTTTAATTAACTATTTATGTATTAGCATTAGATCTATCAGTCTATAAACTTACTTAGTTTTCACAGACAAATAAATCACTCATTCATTCATAAATCATTCATTCATTCACTCATACAAAAACTATCCAGTTATCCGAAATACGTATGATATAGTACGTAATTTTTTTTTCTACTTCTAAGGCATTATGCTACCTTATAGTTATTTACTATAGGCAAATGTGACCATATTTCTTAATATGCTAACAGACAGGGGTCTATTCCGAATTCGGCCTAACAGATATTGATATTCCACAAGGCTCCCATAAAGATTTCCTATTGCAATAGAAATGGATGGCAACGCGTTGTTGTTACAGTATGGATATAATTAATTTCTTGACATTTGGAATAGTATAAGAAGATTAACTAGATACATTTAAGTAACTTTTAGGTACATTTTTGTTTTATTTATACGGGAATACTCACGTTTAACTACGTCAGTTTTCATAATAAAAACTTTAAGGTAAGTATTATTTTTCAAAATTCCTTGCAATCATAATCATCATCATAATCAGCCTATCGTAGTCCACTGCTATATGCCATTTCAAAGTAATAAACTTAACATATTAATATTATTTTAAAAGTAATGAAATAAATCTTTTCACTTTTTTATCACAGGTCTTTTCTAAAGCACGTTTCTCAGACTGATTTTCAGTAGCATAACAGTAGAAGTGCCAGAATTGTGAACTTGCGAACAAAATCCTGTGCCGCACTGCATTGTGCTCGTCACTATACTCAGTGATGATAAATCACTGACTGGTGTTGAGGTGCGGGAGCAGCCTGCTCAGCCGCGTGACGTCAACGAGCCAAGCGCTACAATGTAATATCGACACTATGATTAATAATAAGTAGGTCTATATCTAAGTTTGGACGCGTTTATATTGGAGTGTATCTCATGTACGTTGTACTATTATGTTGTCTGTGGTATCAATTAGGAAATCAATAATAATACTTTAAAAAAAACGATTTCAATTTCGACTATACCTGATTGACCTCTTTTTCCGGTTATTTTGATTTAAAAGCCAAAAAAACGATAAATATTCCGTTAATAATAATAGAACTTTAGTAAACAACCGTGATTGTTTAAAACAGTGTTTTAAAAGCCAAAGTAATGTCAGAGGCCTTCGGGCGGCACATTAACTCTGACATTAGGGCTGGCCACTCAGCCTATACGAACTTACTTACTTTTAAAGTCAAAGTGCTGAACCGATTTCGATAAAATGTATACCTATGGGACCACCTCTGAAGTCTGAAATAGCAAACAAAAAGAAACATCAAAATCAATTCATAATAATTATTGGCGGAAAAATCGCGTAACAAAAAAGACATACCTACAGACGAATTGAAACCGTCTTTTTAACCTACTTCAAAAAAGGAGGTGCTCAATTCGAATGTTTTTTTTTTGTATGTATTTTACGCGTTTACTCCGCCAAGTATGAACTGATTTTTGATGATTCTTTTTTGTTTAGTATAGGTATGCTTCAGAGGTCCCATTTAAATTTTATCAAAATCAGTTCAGTAGTTTGGTTTTTAAATCAAAATTACTGGAAAATATTAAGGTGTCATCCATGTATTCGAAGTTGAAGTCGGCTGTATTTTTTTTGAAAGCGTATTATTTTGAACTCGGTTGGAAAAATAAATGCAACTGTTTTTTTTTCAATAAGTACAATAAAATTCTAAGCTCTTTGTTAGTCGCATAATGTACACAACCCCACACAGCACCAATGGTCATAAACATCACAGAATTAGGGTTCAGTGCGAACTCGACGAAAATGGTTCCCCAAACCACCGTTAGCACTTAAAATATGAATGAATCGACGTCTCATTTCGTCGTTTTGGCTTCTTTATGGTGAGGTTTGTCCATTACTTGTATTATCTGGTTTGATCATAAAATACAAAATATTATAGTGTTTTTATAAGTAAAGTTTGAAGTGGCAAAATAAAATATTATATTCTTTGTATAATTGTTTCGTCTACAAACTTTTAACAACAATGCTTTTAGTATGAATCTTTTAGTACGAAAACTTCTTGACTTCTTTTTACTTGGTTTATTGGGTTTTTCTAATATAACCTACGCAGTTTTGACAGTTTTTGTTTTGTTTATACGGGATTGGCCAACGATATATATATAGTGCGGGGACATTTATTACACACAGCGCCATCTAGCCCCATACTAAGCAAAGCTTGTATTATGGAAACCAGATAGCTGATAGAATACTTATATACTAGTTTTTTCGTAAATACATTACACCCAGACACAGAACAAACATCGATGTACGTCACATACATTTTTGTCCTGGGTGGGGATCGAACCCACGCCCTACAGCTCTGAAGGCAGACATGCTACCAACTGAGCTATAAGGCTGTCGATGGATCATCATCGATAAGCGCCAATTTGTCAGTGAAGACAGCATTTACCCTTTTTCCACTATTACTGACTAGCAGTTTAGGTATTCTGTGATCGACTTGAAGTTCTCAGATGCCACTGAAAAGCGCGAAATCGTCAGTGAAGTCAGCATTTACCCTTTTTCCACTATTATCTAGTAGCAGCTTAGGTATTATGTGATCGACTTGAAGTGCTCACTGCTCAGACGCCGTTGAAAAGCGCGAAATTGGCAATGACGTTGGTATTCACTGCAAGGCCGTAGGCAGAGGGGGGGGTCCAACCCCCCCTCCCCCCGAAATGCCTTCGCCAACCCACCGTTTTATACATATATTTTATACACCTACTTACGTATAGATCGTCGTCGTCTTAAAGTTGTCACTTATTGTCTCTGGTCCAGAGCTCGACTCCCCCCCCAAGAAATGCATGCTACGGCCTTGATTCACTGTTGCTACACAACTGCTCCAAAATGGAGAGTAATATTTTTCGGGTTCATGTATCTATCTGAGTATGTGAATTTCTTTATTCCACCATAACTTTTAAATGCCTAAGCAAATTTGGATGTATGGGGTATTGTTAGAATCCTAATAACATCTCAAGTGACATAAGATATTCTTTTTTTAAAGTTCTTTTTTGTTTTGGCAAGGCAGTCTTTTTTTAACAATGGCTTGTTTTACTGTTATCGAGTAACAGGTTAGGTATTCTGTGATCCGAAAAGCGTAAATTCATTATTTCATAATAGGGAGGATATTGGTGATCAATCCTTATCGTATTGTAAACCAATGTAAGTTTCTAATTTTAAAAAAACTTGCCAATTACTTTCAAATAAATGAACGCCATCGTATCCATTGCGAATGAACAAACTTCAAGTTATCCAATTTACTCCACTGAGACGGATAAAGCTAAACTTGAGCAAATTTAACTGGGAGTTAAGTTAAATTAAGTGATTGCTTATTGCGTTGATATTGTACAGGATTTAATTTGATACGCAGCCATTTTGTTTAATTAATTTAGTTATGGTAATTTTCGGTCCGGATAGTGTTTGGATGGGTGATCGCAAGGAGTTTTAACCTCTAGAGAGCAAATAATAAAAATTAAAAATTATAAATTGCTTTCTTTCTAAGCAAAGCTGTTTTATGTCATATGAATGGGGAAAATTACCTAGAATTTTTAATGAATGACCTACCGGAATTAATGAGTGACCTGCCGATTTTTTAAGATGACCGGGCAGTTTATTTCAACATGACGGCCCGGCTCACTACCGGAACATAGTACGCGGGTAGCTAGACAACGTTTTCCCCAATTCATGGATTGGGAGAGGTGGCCCAATTGAATGGCCCGCACGTTCCCCAGACCTAACACCGGTCGATTTTTATGTCTGGGGACGTGCTAAAGAGTTGGTGTACTAAGAAGAAATAAACACAAAAGAAGAATTGGGGACGCTTTTTCAAAAATGAGAGTCAAGTATCAAGTAGAGATGACGCTGAACACGACTACAAAAGAAATACGCCGTAGATGCCGGGCGTGTATTCATAACAGAGGAGCTGTGTTCGAACAAGATTTAAATTAAATAAATAATTGTATTTATTTCTGTTGTTTGAATTTTCCCTTCTGCCTCATTTATTTAACAAGCTGGTAAGTTTTATACCAACTTAGTATGTCATTGTAATAAGTAATAAATAGAAAAGTTTTTAAATGCTTATTACCTCCAGAATAGCTAGTGTTTTTTTTAGATCACTGTGAAAGTTGAACTTTGAGGTAAAATTTATTTAATTTTTTCACTCTTTGAGCTCTAAATCAGTTAGTTAGCTCTGATTTGTATCCAATTTTGGTTTGCGTGGCCTGAAAGTGTATCAAAGATCAAACTCAAGTAAAAACATCCGGTCTAAAATAGATTTTACAAATGTTATGGTGGTAAATAGGTACAATTTCGGTGAAAACCGGAAAATTCACAAAAAAATACCTTTAAAAAAATGGGGGGGTCGGGGATTTTTTTTTGGCCAACTCGTATTCTCCAAATGGGTCCCCAAACACGCCCAATTGGTTTGTCGGTCCCTCTACCAAACACCCGGTATACATACATGATCCCTAAAAACATTACTCTCTTTTTTTAGGACAGATGTATGGAAAAAGACAACTTTTTGAAATCTGGGATAATCCAACAATCTAGTAAATTAGAAGAAAAAGCTACAAACCCAAACTTCACAAATATGTAACAAAATAATTTATAAAGAGAAAAAGACATCTATAAAAACCAACACGGACAGCATTTTTAGACATTATTAACTTAGGATTGAACAACAGACAGGAGCGTAATCAGGTTTTCAGGTAAAACAAGACAAAATTCTAAACTAATATCCCTGATACTTAAAGAAGGCGTTATAGAAAGAGTAGATTGTAGTGAAGCATTTACAATTTAGTGACCGAGCGAGCGAAGTATTTGCAACAACTGGTAAACTTTCATTTCTGTCTGAATAAAGGATGTTGGTAATCGCGTACAGGTCGTAGGTATTATTCAACTAATCTCAACGTAACTCAACATCACGTTCCATGAATTTCGTAGTTTTTTTTTAATCTTCGGTGTTTTTTGATTGGATTTCCCCCAAAAAAGTAAAATTTGGAATTCCATAGTTTTTTTAAATCTTTGGTGATTTATGATTGGATTTCACCCAAAAAAGGAAAAAAAACTATGGTAATTTTTCACAAAGCGTCATCTAGCCCCAAACTAAGCAAAGCTTGTAATATGGAAACCAGATAGTTAAGTATTATAGGTAAGTTTCCTTAGAATTTCTCTAACACGAGCAAGTATTCCATCCTTTCCCTAGATACGGCCACTTGCCAAACAAATGTTCGCGTGTCAGCACGCCCTAAATAATGGCCATAGATCTGAAATAACGTTCCTACTGTACCTAATTTATACTGAACAAAAACACACATAGCACTGCAAAGATAATTACATATTAGAATAAACATTTCTAATTTGCATATAATTTCCGACTTCGTGGCTGACACAGCTTAGCAAAATTTTAAGGCCTTCTCGTTTTGAATATAGAGTATTGAAGGAGGACAAACGCAATCATCATACAAATACCTTTTCGGTGAAGGAAAACATCGTAAGGAAACGTGCAAATATCAGAACAAAAAAAAGAACAAAAAACGGAATAGAGTAAGTAATCGGACTGTTATATGTATTTACGTTTATACCCAGAGCAACACGCTAAAAAGCTTCTTCTTGCGGCGGCGTCGTGTGTCGGGTCGACCTCTTCCCTCCAATATTGTTGAGGAGAGCGATGGCTGGCACATGCCTCTGCTTGCAACCCCGCAGTGTCTGAAGACAAGGGTCTTCAACCAGTGTGTGTTGCCAGTGGTGACATATGGAACTGAAACGTGGTCTTTAACTGCTAGCCTTTTGGAGAAACTCAGTCACACAACGGCCAATGGAGAGAGATATGCTCGGAGTTACTTTGCGCGATAAAATCCGGAACGTGGATATTCGCCAAAGAACCAAAGTCACCGACCATAGCTCGCAGGGTTTGCAAGTTGAAGTGGCAATGGACAGGTCACATCGTTCGACAACTGATAACCGATGGGGAAGAAAGATTCTTGAGTAGCGACCGCGAACCGGAAGACGCAGCGTAGGAAGGCCGCCCACTAAGTGGACCGACGACATTATAAAAGTCGCGGGCAACCGGTGGATGAAAATGGCAGGTTGTCTTACAGTGTGGCGGTCTAAGGGGGAGGCCTTCGTTCAGCAGTGGATGTCTCCGGGCTGATGATGATGATGATGAAACTTCATACAAATATCTACCCTATAAATAAAATCCGTTTGGTCTGACTCCTGAAATTTTGAGGTATCCTCCACTATTGCGTCATTGAATTTGTATGAGAAACCGAAGAAAACCCTCGGAATTATCTAGTTGATAAATGGAAATAAACTGAAACAAAGATAGTTGGGAACACGTGGCTAAGCTCGCGTACAACCATAAATCTTTGAACTCTAGACCGTACTAAGATTTCTAGATACTTTTCTCTATTCTGTAATACTTTGTTCTTTTACTGAAAATAAATCTTTTGTAAAGTATTTTTGTAACTACCTACGTGTGGAGGATGCAGATTATTTTTATAAACTTATTTTTTGTGAATTTATTTACTTGTACCTACTCTTTTTCGCTGGCCTTTTCGAAAAACTCAGAGTCACACAACGGGCAATGGCGAGAGCTATGCTCGGAGTTACTTTGCGCGATAAAATCCCGAACGAAGATATTCGCCAAAGAACCAAAGTCACCGACATAGCTCGCAGGCTTTGCAAGTTGAAGTGGCAATGGACAGGAAACATCGCTCGAAGAACTGACAACCGATTGGGAAGAAAGGTTCTTGAGTGGCGACCGCGACCCGGAAGACGCAGCGTAGGAAGGCCGCCCACTAGGTGGACCGACGACATTGTAAAAGTCGCGGGCAACCGGTGGATGCAAATGGCAGGTTGTCGTACAGTGTGGCGGTCTATGGGGGAGGCATTCGTTCAGCAGTGGACGTCTCCGGGATGATGATGAAAAGGCTTGATTTATTCGATGTCTTTTTTATTATTATTAATGGGCTTGCGTTTGACTGCCAACTCGTCTGATGTTCTGATCCTTGTTTTGCTCTGACATGTCACAACGTAAATACTGTCAAGCAATCTACTTAAGTAGTACTGAAACTGCGCAAGATTTTGTACACAGATCACTGAAAATTATGTTTGCATGCCTTTGGCAACTGCAAGAATAATAATTATGCTCGAATGTGATACCCAATATTCCATTACACACGAGACGGCAGCCAAATTGAATTTTGTATCGTTTACCGTTATTTCGATTCGATACGCGAACGAGGACCCATTTTTAACCAACTCCCAAAAAGGAGAAGGTTCTCAATTTGGTTGTATGTTTTTTTTGTGTGCATGTTAGCTATGAATTCCATTATTTATGTACTGATTTTCAACAAGATGCAAAACTTATGAAACTTAATATAGTAAGAAACAAGCTAAACTACCTAATTAAAACTAAATTAAAAATTAAACAATCGATATAAGAGACTGTTTAAAGTATCTATAGGTAGCAAACCTATAGATAGTTTATACGGGCTCTAATTTCGGGTCATCATCAACAGCCGGAAGACGTCCACTGCTGGACGAAGGCCTCCCCCTTAATAGAGAGGTGTTGCCATAATCCCCACGCTTGGCAGGCGGCTTGGGGATCGCAGAATGTTCACCACCGTTTACCGCGACAACGCTGCTGCTCGTCCTCCGTTGGCTCTGGATGCAGTTTTAGGACATACCCAGGTACAAATTTCGGGTAATGTGCCCAAAATGCTGGCCACGTTGCCCCGCTGGATTGCGAGGCAAATTTTCTGGCCCAAATAAATGCCAGCATTGTACTGATTTGTTTTATTTATTTATACGGATATACTTTTAGATTGGTCTCATAGAAATATCACCAAAATCAGTTTAGTAATTTGGTTTTAAATCTAAACAACTGGAAAAATATGTCAAGTAAACGAAATCGCGTATTTACGTACTTAGTTGGTTGAATTTAAAGCTTCTGTTTATAGTTTTTCAGAAACACATACTGTGTGAGAATTTATTGACCGACCTAAGCAAAAGTTTCTAAGACTGACGAATCGGCATTTGTATGTAGGTATAAGTATTTTTTATCACATCTATTCAAAAAGACCTTATTTGTTCCTCGCAAACAAACCCAAATTTGAGTAGGTCTTCAAAATAAACAAAACAAAGGCAAAGACCATGTAATTCATGTCAAATATCCATATTTTTATCGGTTACTTTGCGCGATAAATGTCGGAACAAGGATATTCATCAAATAACCAAAGTATGACACTCCATCTGAAGCATATTGAAACCCCATGGGGATGGGAAGTCCCCCCAAAAGGTTTTAGACTGAATTCTATTACTTTGCAGAGAGACCAAATATAAATATGAAAATAACTTGAAATATGAACTTGAGATTTGATGATGCACCTTTTTTTTTTAGTTATAGCCGTGGTCCCATAGTGACTGAGAGCGAAACAAGGCAACTTATTTATTCAAGCATTGTTTTCAAAGTGTGTGTGTTGTTGTTTTTTTTGTTTTTTTTTTTTTGTATATATATGATAAAAAGTAAGTAAGTTCGTATAGGCTGAGTGGCCAGCCTTAGTGTCAGAGTTAATGTGCCGCCCGAAGGCCTCTGACATGGCTGACGGTTGTTGTTATAGAAACTAGAACAAACAACCGGGACCAAGAATTTAACGTGTCATCCGATCCACGGTAGCGCTCAGAAATAAATGCCACTCGCGGTCACCCATCCGAAGACTGACCGGACCGTCCATTGCTTAACATCGGTGATCGTTTAGAATCACCTAGACAAGCTACGCCACGAGCGCTACTACTATATATGATCAAAGTAAAGAATTAATTATTTATTCTTCAATTTCACAAAAAATTATGTTTTTATCGTTTTAGTTCTGTGGATGCCTTTGTTGCAAAAAAAAGTATATTTTATTAATATGATGGTCTGCGATTCAAATGTGAGATACTATTTCCTTCCTGGAGCCTCTAGAGCATTTTTCATATTTTTTTATTAAGACTCTACTCCACTCTAGGTCTACCTGTAGACATGCCTTTGTCATTTCCTAATTTTCAGCAACTAATTGTAAAAAAAAAATATCACTTTTAAAAATATTCATACTGATTTAGCAGGGTTATTATTTTCTTTAGCAATTAGTAGCTGAAAATAATACACATTTAAAAAAAACTGACTTCAGCTCGACTACCTTGATGACATCTTCATATTGTCCTGGTTTTTCCAGTTATTTTGATTTAAAAACCAAAGTGAACCAATTTTGATAAAATTTATGTTGTTTTTTTTTATATCTCTGAAGTACGACCTACCAAACAAACAAAGAATCATCAAAATCAAAGGTAATTGGCGGCGTAATCGCGTAACATACATAGAAAAACATACAGTCGAATTGAGAACCTTCTTATTTAAAGTCGGTTGAAAAAAGAAAATGACAGTCATGACGTCTATAGTAGAACTAGAATTTACAAAAAAAAAATTGCTATCGAGGCATAATCTTAGGGCAATACGAGTACATGTGGAGAATCTCTGACCAGATTGCCTTTTAGGATAGAGGTACTTGCTGAATTATAAGTAAAAATATTCATCAAACATTAATTTATCAAACTAACCACGTCATGCCCAACTCAAACCCAAGTTAATGAAACTCTCTATATAATAAAGAATCTAAAGGTCTCTCATTTTTCATCTCACAGCCCCGCGATGACACGAAAATAAAAGGCTACAAAAATGTTACCAAAACAAAAATTCACCCGAAAATGCCGGTATTTTGGGAGCTCTAAAAGGTCCAGGTGTATCCTTTTTTAATACAGTAATTTGTATTCAGTTACACCGACGGCCGACCTACAGGATAGTGTTTTTGGGACCCAGTAAATAAGGACCGTGTTTAGTTTGACCCCGCCAAATATGTTGCGAACAAACGGGAGCTTATTGAAAGGTGGTAAGTACTCTGTGTGAGTGTCCCTATTGGGAACTAGTGTTATTCGTTTATACTTACTAAAGTTTAGGCATTGAAGCTGGTAATAGTGTAGAATTGAATTTTGTAGCTTTATAGCGGTTAGTTAACAGGTTAGCAAATAAAACAATTATATTTTAGTAAGTTAAAAAGTTAGATTGTATAACATTATGTTATTGTAGTATACAGAGTTAGTTCTAATCAGTTGGCATCCTTTAAAGGGCATGTTCTGTACATCAAATCAAACTACTTTTACTTAGGAGCCAACCATAGACATACATAGTAGGGACGGGTTGGACGCCATTTTAAAATGTCGCCCATTCGTCGATGTCAAAGAAACGCATTGACACCGATGCCGGCACAGTCTGCGACGCACGTCCGACGTGATCACTTGAGTGCAACATGCCAAACTGTGTGGTGAAGGGTTATACGAATTACATTTCAAAATTCAGTTAAAAATGGTGGCGTTTCTTATGACCGGCAAGTCAACATTTAAAGTTAAACTAAACACAAAAACTTATATTTTTAGGTAATAGGTAAGTCGTTTCTAGTTTCGTACAGTTTGCGCTTCTTCTACCAAACCTTACTGGCGCAGCACGTAGTGACTTCGAAATCCGAAAGATGGCGTTGACTTTCCATACAAAAAGTTCATCGACCTTAGACAAAATGTATGGAACAACTGATTTTAGCCTTTTAGAACTGATTAGAAACAACCCTTTATATATGTTTTATAATATCTTTTCTCGTACTGTCTAGTGAAATTTCAAAAACGAGACGAAATTTCCGAAAATAAAACAACCACCATTAAAATATTATGAGACCACCACCAGAAATCGGTAAACATACATAATCGACTGCTTTGAAGCTCAGTTGGTAGCATGTCTGCCTTCAGAGCTGTAGCACGTGTATTCGATCCCCACCCAGGGCAAACATTTATGTGACGAACATGGGTGTTTGTTCTGTGTCTGGGTGTAGTATGTATAATAAGCATGTATTTTACAAAAAAAAAGTCATATCTTGGAGAATTAAAGTATCTATCAGTTATCTGGTTACCATAGTACAAGCTTTGCTTAGTTTGGGGCTAGATGGCGCTGTGTGAAATGTCCATCGATTATGTTTTTAATATTATAAAAAAAAACTAACATACAGTCGAACATAGTAACTAAATTTTTGAAGTCAGCCAAAAAGAAGAAAAACAATAGTACTTACGTAATAATAACATAGTTTTTAAAGTTTGAAGCTGTAACTTATACAGGGTTAGTTCTAATCAGTTAGCATCTTTTTAAGGGCATATTCTGTACATCAAAACAAACAACTCTTAATAAGGGGCCAACATTGAAATCGCCATGACCATTATTTAGGGCGTACTGACACGCGAACATTTGTTTCGCAAGTGGCCGTATCTAGGGAATGGATGGACTACTTGCTCGTGTTAGAGAAAATCTAAGTTTTGGCTTAAATCTTAGTTGAGGCATATAATACAGAGTTAGTTTTAATCAGTTAGCATCCTTTTAAGGGCATATTCTGTACATAAAAACAAACAACTTTTACTAAAGGACCAACATTGAAATCGCAAAAAAAACAGCTGTTCCATAACTTTTGCCTAAGGCTTTTTTGTATGGAACAGCTATTTTTTTTACCGCTATTTCAATGTTGGCCCCATATTAAAAGTTGTTTGATTGGATGTATAGAATATGTCCTTGAAAGGATGCTAACTGATTCGGAATAACCCTGTATATCCCTTCAGGCTAGAACAGGAGCCTATCCCGGCTCTTTCTCTGGTTGTACAGATGACAGCCCATAGTACACAAGCGAATGTATGATAAGGATCTAGTTATTTTCTGTCTGCAAAGTAAAAGGGTAATCAAGTAATTTAGCCTTTTGTATTAAATATTAGAGAGCTTCATATCTGGGAGGACTATATTTTTGTAGTCTAGACTTGTTGACCCAAATTTCAAGTCAAAATTAAACATTAATGGTATTCGCTTTTGTTGACAGTTTTTGCGTTGTTTTTGAAGTGTGAAATACCTTCTGTTGTGCTACTAGATTTGACCATAACGTCAAAAGATTGGACGAGTCACAGAAATAGTAAGCAAATGACAAGATTTGCTATAGTACTGATCAGCCTTAAGAGTAGACAAGTTGGTCACTTCTCCATAGAAACGCGGTAGTATTACTACTCCACTATGTAATTTTGTAGGTCCAAGACTAAGTATTATATCGATTAATCTCTTCATTATCTAGGATTGTAAATTATTACGAAAGTAAAAAGTTAATAAACATGAAAGTTATGAGCCAGGAAACATCTTGTATTTTAGCTCAATTTTAACGCCACATTGGACGTAAATAAATAACATAAGGAATACGAAAACTCTAAAATAATTTATCATGCGGCATAGTTTAGTCCATAAACATTTCAAATAACTTAAGTTGGAAAATATTAACTCAGAGTTTATTCAACCACATTACTGCAGCCAAAGGTCGACAAAAAAAAATATTTGTGCTCATTTATCTTTCTTTCTCCCTTTCCCACAGTTTGTTTGATGAAGAGAGCATGATTTTTAGCCGCGCCTACCGATGAGTTCGAGCCGTCAACTTGTCGATCCTTAAGGCCCGGTTGTTGCGAGGTACGGCCAGGCGAGTAAACAATTGGCACTAAGCGGTAAGCGCGAGCGAGAGAGAGGAGAAGGCACGAGCGCTTGAATTGCAAAATTTTGTAGGTATTGCTTTTTTTTGAAAAATATAACAAAAAAATACCTACTGTAATCTGTAAAATCAAAAAACGTAATATGTAATACTATAATATATTCTATCTCTATTAGTATACGTAATTATATGTAATTTTCAAAAAATATTTTTATTTTGTTCAATATCGGACATTTGGGATTATTCCCACATTTAAAAAAGTTAAAAATTGCTACAAACCTGTAAAACCGTTTAAACATAACACTACGGCAGAGTTCTATCCAAGCATGGATATTGGGCCACATTCCAGCACGCAGCAGGCCCGATGAAGGTTTTTCAATTCACGTACGTTATTGAATTTCTTCTATAGATAGAATCCGTAGCCCTTACCGCATCCCTCCGCACTGTTGCTTCGAGAGACTCACGATGTTATCCTATACTGAAAATCCATCGGTATTGAAATGCATTTCAAGGCTGATATTTCAACAACCTGGACCAAAGGTTTGATCATATACATTTTCAATATAGCAGTGGAATGTGCTACTTTATTTGGTGTTTCCCAGTAGGTGCAATCTAGGTATCTTAACAGTCTCGAATGGATCTTTCTTTTTTCTTGCCAAGTGTGCTCCATCGTAGATCGCATCTTCACTTACCATCAAGCAAGATGACTATCAAGTACTAGGCTTTAAATAATGCATTAGCATAAGTATAAGCATAATCAGCCTTTTTAATTGTCCACTGCTGGACTTAGGCCTATCCTCGAAAGGCGAATGGGACGTATTCACTACGCTGGCGTAGTTGTGGGTTGGTGATTAGGAATAGTGTCGAGGATGGTGATGATGTCGATGAAAATGTTGGGTCAATTTTATTCCCATTCATTTTTTGCATGCAGTATGAACAAGTAACTTGTTCATACAATGTTCGTGGGTGATCTGTTTGGTGATTGGAGAATTTACTAACACCATCGTCATTCCAAACTCAAGTAACTTTTTGTCTATAGGGCAAAAAAAGTTATTTTGTTCCTTGTTTGCGTAGATAAAACTTTTTTTTTATAGATGAATAAAAAAATATAGTCACTGAAATCCCCACACTTCAACCAAAAGGACGATTAAACGTGAGTCACATAAGCCAGCGGATTGAGAGCTCTATTTGCAGTCCAAGCATTTCAGACCAGACTAGACTAGACGTTTTAATCCCTAGGCGAATGTTAGGTCAGCCGCAAAGTTCACTGCTCTGGTTGCAAAGTTCTCATTTTAGGTCACGTTAACGTGAAGTAGGAAATGTCTGCTAAAATATTTCGTTTAGACGTTCGGTTAGAAGTTGAACGTATAGAGGAGGGTCTTGTCCACAATTTTACTGCCTTATTTTTTTAATAAGTTTTACAGTTAGTATGTATTATATATTTTTTGAGGTTCAAATCAAATTACCATTTTGCTAGTTTTAAATGCTCGTACGTTTCCTATTTATTATCCAGCCCACTGCGGGCTATAACCCTGATATCTCTCTTTTTTGCCAATTTTCCCTGCTTAGCACCAAAGAAAACATGGGATCCCGTATAATATTAAACACAAGTGGCGCTGCGTACACTTGGTAATATGCGGTGATGGCAGATGGAGTCGATTTTTTACAGCCTGGTGGCCATGTGATGGTAAACGTAGTGGTGTGAAGGCCAGTTCAAAATTGGTGGGATGATGTAAGAAATTCTGTGGAAGCGCCTGGACAAGGGTATTATCATCAGCCAAGAGACGTCTGCTCCTGGGCGAAGGTCTCCTCTTAATAGGGATTGTTGCCATAATCCCCACGCTTGGGGGTCGCAGATTACTGACCACCTTTAACCGAGAGGACACTGCTGCCCGTCCTCCGATGGTTCTGGTCCAGTCCGGTGGACAAGGGTTTTTAATGGCAGTTATTACCTACTTTAAAATAAAAATTAATGAGAAGTTACTACTTAGGTACCTATACTTTTTTTTGATAAAGCTGCTAACTCCCAAAAAAACATGAATCCCTTGGATCGTAAAACGTTAATTACATTGCCAATAAAGCAGCGTTCGTTAACAAAAATGTCCAAGTTCATTTATCACAGCGGACGTAAAAATGAAGTAAAGCATCAGAAGCATCCTGTCCCTTGAAATTTCATTATTATCTTTGTTTAATTTGTTATTTATCTCATCACAATTTTCCTTAAAACTCTGCCCCTCATTATTGTTGCTGCCTTTCGCTATGTCAAATAAGGCGTTTTTACACTTACCCAAAATTAACATTAGGTACCTACGTTTTAGTTGACTTAAAAAGTAAGTAAGTTTAATTTGTTGTTTATCTGGTCACAATTTTCCTTAAAACTCTGCCCCTCATTATTGTTGCTGCCTTTCGCTATGTCAAATAAGGCGTTTTTACACTTACCCAAAATTAACATCCTAATGTTTTTCAAGGTGGTAAGTGAAGACTTACTTACTTACTTTTTAAGTCAACTAAAACGTAGGTAAGTAAAGTAAAGTAAAACGTAGGTAAAGTAAGTAAGTAAATCTTCACTTACCACCTTGAAAAATAAGCTTAGAGTAACTTTAAAATTAACAGAGTTTAATGTTGATTGGATGATTCATAGCGCTGTCCAAATAGCTTATTGTAAAAAAGCCGCAGTCGGCTCATACCGTGGTTCGAAAAGCGCATTGGAATAAAAGCTCTTGGGCGCATCAAATCGCGGTGTGAACCGCCCCAATTCCCGAAGAATCATACCACTTCATTGTATTTTCAAAACCTTGTGTTTTTTCGTTTGCTAATGTTTATAAAAAATGCGCTTTATTAATTTAAATGCCAAATTACGTGCTTAAAATTATAAGTGCCGAATTACGTGAATAAAGTGTCACGTAATTCGGTTTGTAAGTTTATTCGGGTTGTTTTTAAAACTCTTTTTAATTTTATAAAGTAAATAACTCGCCACTAAACTAGAGCTTGGCGTCGGATCTTCAACTACAACTAAATATTTTACTTGATACCTTTTTATCTGCCGTGGAGTATTGAGCCGAGCAAGACGTATCCTGGTGATAAGCATCACGCCTGCCCATTACACAAGCAGTGCTAGAACTGTGAACATGCGAACAAAGAGATATATAGATTTCATATCAGTAATGACTCTGGTAACATTGCCCTTCAAGCCAAAACACAGTAATGCTTGCACACTACTGCTTGGCGCTTGATTAACTGGCAAAGTTGTAGTAATTCTCCAGGCTTCAATAAAGTCCTACCACTACAAATATCGTGAAATTTAAAATTATACCAAAACAATTGACACTGGCAAATGCGAGTTAAGAGTGAGCCAAATATGAAAATAATAAAGCCGTCAAGGTAGGAGTCATCTTGCGACTCGGACAACGAGGGTTCCGTACCACCAAATCTAAGTAATCCGCGATAGTAACGAATATTTTGTGAACATTTCAACCGGCTATCTATTACGATACACGAGATTATAGGTCATTAAAGATCGGAAAGACAGATGGACAGACAAACAGACACGGTAGGCGGCTTAATAATAGGGTACAGCTGGATTCTCTTTGGGTACGAAACCCTAAAATAATTTCCACTTTCGTTCAATATGCCAAATGCTAAATATAAAAAAAAATGTGTGGTGATAACTCACATATCTTTTCATGTTGTTTTCAAAACTCCGTAAAAGCTCTTAACAAATCCGCCACAACTTTACTAAGACATGGACTAGATCGTGACTGTTTTTGTGTGAGCGGCTTTGATTTTTGGAATTACTTGGTTACTGATACTATCAAAAACTTTTCAAATGCCAATGGCAGAATGTACAAAGTGTGATGCACTCATTGAGAAGTGTTTCCGCTAACTCATTTCTCCATATTAAAGAGTAAAAATTTAGTTGTACGCAGAAGAAGCCACCAAATTGGCTTAAAAAAAGGTTATCTTTAAATTAAGTATCGTACAAAACTCCTTTCTCCATAGAAGTTTTTGAATAGTATATTGTAATTGTAAATTTGTACTATTGGTCAGAATGTTAGAGCTAAAAAAACTCACAGGACCTATCAAAACTCCGTAAAAGCTCATAGAAAAGTCGCCACAAACGAACAACAACACAACAAGGGTGCAACACAAGGGATCACTACTGTGACTATGCAGTGGGGCATGACTTGTACTTGACCGTGACTGTTTTTAATTAATTATTTTTGATATGCTATCAAAAACTTGAAAAGTTATACTGCTTGTTAGACTGGCAGAATGCACAAAGTGCGATGCCAAAAATGAAGAAAGCAAAAGTAGGACACTGATACCTATACTTGGGAAAAGGTTTATACAATGTGAAACTCTTTTCCCTATAAAAGTGACATTGGGGTAAGAAAAGGTTAAAAACTAAAGTGAAACTCCTATTTTATAAAGAATAATTTTATCTTAATTTTTAATTGTACTATTGGTAAAATGGAAGAAGTAAAATAATTCGACAGGACCTGTTAGTTTAATGTAAAAATTGCGATTGCGATGGTGGCTCGCTCGCCCATCTGTAAAGGTAATAATTATATTCTGACTATATGCAGAAGCCGGCTGCCATAGATCGAATCAAAAAAAGCTCTTTTTTTGTCGCGATTTTAATGTTCGCCCCAATAGTAAAAGTTGTTTGTTTTAATATACAGAATAAGCCCTAAAAAGGATGCTAACCTGATTAGGACTAAACCTGTATACTACTTAGTAGATTATCTTCAAGGCAAAATAAATTTCGGAAAGCTTGTACTTACCAACATTTCACAACATCACATCACATAGTATAAACACCGCCTTAGATTATAACTTCAGTAACGTTTATCATGATGAAAAAGGGCATGATCCCTTGTAATTAAAAAGTTTGTACAGCGTTTATTTTTTAATATCGCGTAATGAGATACAGAATGGAATATTAATGCAAGATACCCCTACGTGCTGTATCGGAGTATTTCGTTTTAAGACTTGCACGGAGGTTCTGTTTTTTATGATATAATAATCTTATGTAATGACTTAGAGCAATAATGCTCCATGTCAGCAACGGTGCCCGGAACTTTGTTTACTAAACAATGTCCAAGGTATTGGCGTTCAATATTTGAGGCATTCAATGGTAAGTCTCATGAGCCCTGTAATTTCGCTAGCAAAGTACCCTTCAAGTATCAAGGGACCTGGGAAACTGTCTCCAGAACCACCGAAGGTCGGGCAGCAGCATCCTCTCGGTTAACGGGGGTGAGCATGCTGCGATCCCCAAGCCTCTCTCTCCCTCCAGGTGTCTCCCTCTCTCTCCAGTCACAGAATAAATAATAGTACTACGTACAGAAAGTTAACTCCGCCAAGGAATTGAAATAAATAAGGACTCTATCTACTAGGCAATATAGTAGCAATTTAACTCGCACAGCGCTGGATACCGGTCGCTATATTCACCTAGATATACCGCTCTCTTTCTATCACGTATGCTTAGTTACGTGCGATGACGCTAGCGTGCGGGCGGCCCCTGACTTCAGCCTTCCAATGTCCTCCCGGACGGAGCGCCGGCCGAACATACCTAAGCTGCGGAGTGACACGCCCCTGCTCCAGTATGGGAATTATACCAACCCCTCTTACTTGACATCCGGAGGTCTTCGTCCATCAGTGGACGTCTTCTGGTTGATGGTGAGTACCTTTCAAACCGGAACACAGTAATGTTACAACCATTAACGTAAAATGTTAGCGGTGATTAATATCACGCATAAGACGGTGTCATATCTACTTTAGAATGTAAAGTTTTATGACACGGGAGTGAAGTAATATTTTTAAGTCGAGGGCGCTATTTTTATTCCAGAGCGAATTGAAGGAGGCTGAAATAGATTTTAATGATCCTAAATTAAATGCCACCAGATGGCAATATCAAGAATAAGGAAAAAGAGATAAGGGCCAGTACTTAATTGGATAGGGATAGTTTCTTAAAAATGTGTAATAAATCTCTGGTTACCGTTAAACGATACAGTTCACGCCGGCGCTGGTCGATGACGTAGTGGCTGCAGCTGACGTTGATGGATCGAGGATGTATGAGAGCTGCGATCATTAGTGGGACCTCCCTTATGGATTGTTTATACCATGTATTTATTGGTATATCGGATGCTTAGTTATACCAGCTACCAGCAGGCTAATCATATAGCTGTTCGGGATCGCGATTTGTCATAAATGTCACTTGTCACTGCCCCGCCGACATTGTAAAAGTCGCGGGCAACCGGTGGATGCAAATGGCAGGTTGTCGTACAGTGTGGCGGTATAAGGAGGATGCCTTCGTTCAGCAGTATACGTCTCCGGGCTGATGATGATGATGACTGTCCCGCCAAAACTCATTTGACCCTGCAGGGCAGGACGGAACGTTAACGATAGCGAGAGAAATCCCTCCGTGATACCGTGAAGCTGTGACAGTGACAAGTGACAATTATGACAAATGCGAGTTACATGATTAGCCTGCAGGGCAGATTTACTCCTAATGCGTCTAAACCTAGATATACTATAACCACAAAAATTACATATTCAGTGCAAGCAAATTTGTACTTTATTTGTGTTACATAATGTGTTGTTTTTCCACTGTAGCGTTTGGCTCGTTGAAGTCACGCGGCTCCCATCTGGCGCGCGAGCGTCTTTGCGCTACAGTAGTGCTGAGGCGCATAGTACTAGGTATGTATGTAAAAGTCACAATAGAAAGACAAAATTTTTCGTGATTTTATGTTCTGTTCCAATAAATTGATGAGGGAGGTACCATGTCTCGCTTACAATTTAGTTTTGGGATTTGAACCTTACATAATGCTATTACTTTGCGCGATAAAATTCGGAACGAAGATATTCGCCAAAGAACCAAGGTCGCCGACATAGCTCGCAGTGTTTGCAAGTTCAAGTGGCAATAGGCGTGCCACATCGCTCGAAGAACTGATAACCGATGAGGAAGAAAGGTTCTTGAGTGGCGACCGCGAACCGGAAGACGCAGCGTAGGAAGGCCTGCCACTAGGTGGACCGACGGCATTGTAAAAGTCGCGGGCAACCGGCGGATGCAAATGGTAGGTTGTTTTACAGTGTGGCGGTCTAAGGGTCAGGCCTTCGTTCAGCAGTGGACGTCTCCGGGCTGATGATGATTAAGCTAGAATTGGAAAATTCTAATCTATCATCAACAACTTAAGCTTAGCATAAATAAACATAGCCTTTTATTATTTTAAACTCTAAATAAATAACAGAAATCTCTTTTTCACAGAAAGCTGTAAAACTTGCCCATAAACTGTGAAAATTGGAAGAAAATTCAATCGCCTATCTAAATTTTCTACGGCATTGCATTTCAAAATAACAACACTATTTTACCCGTAACGTAAAAGTAGTAAAAGTTGAAGACCCGCTTTGCCTGCGCCTCGATCGTAATTTAAACAACTGCAGCGCCTAGAGACGTGACGGGTCAGGCCAGTGATGGGCAAATTTGACTATTTTAATAAAAATGACGATATCCTTTTTTATGACGAATGATATTGATTACAACTGCTTAACTATTTTATGAATAAATATACTTGCTAATTATAGGAAACCTTAGACAAAAATACAAATATTAGAATTAATTTAGTTCTGTATTCAAAATCTGGCTAGTAATATTTAAGCTTCCTGAGATAAATTCTGGAACTTAGTCACAAGTCTGATTTTATGAATGAAGGTGGTCATTTAAAATTTAAATGCGCCCCAAAGTATTAATTCACACTGTTATATTAATATTTGATATTCCTAATCCTTTATGGCATATTTTCCCTATGAAATCTAATTTTAGCGTTATCTCAAGTGCTAAGCTACTAACCCTAAGCTTCTAATTTAGCCGTATCTTACTAATACAGTAGCCGTGTTATCAAAGCGATAAATATTCGTAGCTAAAAAAATATTGCTATTTTTAATTAAAAGCCATGGATCAATTTATTGTAACATACGTTTTTTTTATAGAAAGAGTGGCTTACAAGCATGTGCTTCGCCTAATGGTAATCAAACCCCCGCCTGGGGACACCTGTACTATTACATACATTACATTATTATTGAGGTCTATACCTGGAACAGTGTTGTTGCCGATGCGTTACCAAACCAGAACAGTTGAACTGTTGATTGAATTGTTGATTGATTGCAACTTAACTGTCTTTTTCATATCGATATTTTTCCCATCACTATGACTGTTGTGTGCAGTAGTGTCCTCGCGGCGCGAAATTAGGTTTTGTAAGCTATCACACCGGTTCAGTCGCCACCGGGACGTACTCCGGATATGCCCGGATATTATGGCCACGAAACAATAGGTCCGTCGCATTGCTCTAGAGGTTAATGCAATTGAATTGTCTTTGTTAGGGCTGATCGCTAGGGAAGTCAAAACTGAATACGACATCAACATCAACATTTATAATTAGGTTGATCTGTTCGTTAAATCGTTTGTAGAATGTTTACTGACCAAAATAAGTACTAGTAGTTCGCTGCGAACTAACATCCCGCGACCTTCTATCTTCCAAATTCTTTGACCAATTTCGCTCATATTCGAACTCGATAATTGTATTTGCACGAACTACTTGATTACAAAATTTCATAAAGATTGTATCAACCATTCGCAAGTTATCTTTGAACAAATATACTTAAAAACATTACATACAAACGCCGAATTTTCCCCTTAGAATCAAAGACTTTCGCTTCGCTTGGTCAATAATAGGGAATTTTATTGTCTGACGATTTTTTTTACTCTGGAGAATATAATATGACGAAATCATATAATTTTATATTCAAACTTTTAGAAGCAGAGAAAAATTACTGAAATCAAAATGAAATGAATAAATAGTAAGAAAAATTATGACCTCTGGCATATTTGTGCTACAAAAAATTACAGATGGCGCCACCAACGCTTTAGTTTTTAGCTTGAAACGGTATTAGAATTATGACAACTAAGGCAGTGACTTCTGTAGCTTAATTGGCAAAGCAGTTGGGACTGAAGCCCAGAGATTGCTCCTATGAAGGTTCAAGTCCTGCCAGAGGTCATAATTTTTCTTACTGTTTAAGCTTTAAACACATAGAAAAACCTTTGGGTGTGTTGTGGAAACATTTCATGTGTGCATGTGTGTGTGTTCATGGAACATGTCACTGGTGCGGCGCGTGCGAGGAGCCACAACAGCATGCTGGCCGTGATAGCAGGTAGGTTAGATTGCCCATACATTAACCATTGTTGCGGCCTGCACACTGCACACTGCACACTGTAGAAGCTCAAATGTAGTGGAGGTAGGTAATATTAATTTTAATTATAATTTTAATTTTATTAATATGTTTATTGCGTTGACATCATACAATTGAATTGTCATTTTTATAATTTGATTATTTTAAGTTCATAATTTTAATTTCAAATTCAATTTTCATTTCAAACTCAATTTTAATTCCAAATTCAATTTTTAATTTCAAATTTAATTTCAATTTCAAAATTAATTGCAAATTTAATTTCAATTTCAATTGTGTGTATGGTACTTATTAATGTAACTGCTAAATTGATGATTTATAATATGAGTGTATGATACTTGAAATAAATGATTATTTAATTAATTTCATATAAAATATTCAATGAAATGAAAAGGTTTCGAAATGAAAGGTTGTATTTAGAATTTGACTAAGTTCACATGTATTATGTGTACCTATAATTATGTGTATATGAGTATGGTGTACAAGTTTATACTTTTCTGCTACTATTATAGTATCTGTATCTATCTTGGTTTTATGTTCTATCTTTTCTATAAATATCTGAGACAATAATTTTGCGTTTCTAAGGATTGTATTACATCTTATTTCATTTCAGATTCAGTAACATGTTTGATAGGAAACTTACTACAAGTGTACCTAAAAACTTTGTCATCTTTTATGATTATCGGTTATTGAAAAATAAGCAAACTTCGCCAACCTTCCCTAAAATGTACACAAAACAACACTTATTACGTAAAGCAGCCAACTTTCACTAAACATTTTACAAGCATCGCAATTTGGGGCAAAAATGCTTTTTTATCTGGCTACACTCAACGGCCCCATCTACTCGACGATCCAATAAAACTTTTTTAATAACGATTTTCGTCGTTTTATTTCCCCCTAAAACTCACTTCATTGATGACCTCAAAAATGTACTTAGCTAAGATTAAGTCGCTTTTGTAATTAATACTATTGCATGATCTTATTCCCCTCTGCCCATTCTTCTATCGGACGGCTAGGACCTCGAAAAACCGACACCGTTTTATGGTTGATGTACCAAAAACTCGTACGAAACGGTTTGATTCCACTTTCTTTATTCGAACTGCTAAACAGTGGAATGCGCTGCCCGAGTGGGTGTTTCCCGATAATTATAATCTGGGTGTCTTCAAGTCGCGAGTGAATCGGTTTCTTCTAGGCAAGCGTGCTCCATCGTAAACTGCATCTTCGTTTATCATCAGACGAGATGGCAGTCAAACGCAAGCCTATAAAAAAAATAAAAAAAATTGTTATAACCAAAAAAATTTAAATCTGTCATGGTTTTTTGTAATAGACATTATAATATCCTTGTAAAAAGCTGTGGTAAAGTAAGAGACCTCGAGACTTGAAATTGCGAGGTCGCGGGTTTAAGTCTCGAGCCCGTGCCTACTTTGAGCCCCGTATCTCTTGCATCGATTCTCAGAATAAGTACAATAATGGTGGATAAACGCAAGAAGATAAGGCATAATATACGTTCAGTGATGCTGTAAAGGCCGTCTGAAGCCAACGACAGAAGCCATCCATAAAAAAAAAAGATAAGTAAGGAGACAGATTTCAACTTGATTATGATTACAAGAGTATTAGCATACCTATTACTAGTACCTACATTGCTGAACATAGGCCAACACTCGAAGGGCGATTGGGCAATATCCACCAAGTTGGCCCAGTTGCTAGTTGGTGGATCCACATACCCACGCGTTTAAATTTCTTCTCAGGACGTATGCAGGTTTACTCACGATATTTTCCTTCACCGAAAACTCTTCGCAGTGGTATGCATTGAGCTAATTTCTAAAGAGTCACAATCTCTAAGTGAAAACATTCGAAAAACGTCCGATTGCCGTTGTACCTATACGTGCATTATATAGTTCACAATTGTTCGAATTTAGACATTATGTCGCTTGTATAGTGTTCAATGTATGCTTGAGCGCTTGTGTCTTATTACGATATAGTTAGTTATTATAGTTCAAGTCGTTCAAAAAGTCAGCGCACTGCATAGCGTGCGCCGAGTTTTGGCGCGGATATTTATTTGCACGTTTGTGACTCTATAGATATTAGCGTACTTAAACTCCACAGGGCTCATTGGTACTTAAGGGGCCAACACGACCTCACAATTCCAATTTGAGTGGTCTCTTACTTCAACACCACGGCTTCGTACTAATAGACCGGGAGGGCACTGACGTTAACCTTACCTCAATGGAAGGGAACAGGCAAAAAGTATTAAAAAGTTGGTTAGCCTAGGGCCTAGGTACATAACCTGGTTTCGCCTAGGCCATAGGTCAGGGGTCGCCAAAAGGTGGACCACGGTCCGCATCCGGACCAACCGGAACAAACCAACTTGCACTACAGAGTACGTAAAAAAAATACACTTTTCTCATTGATAAATGTAAAAAAATACGTTGGTTATTTCCGTAATTACATTTGTTTAATAATGTTGTGCGGACCGCGATGGTCATTTCATTTCTTAAAACGGACCCCGAGCGAAATTAATCGGTGACCCCTGCCATAGGTGATTATGTACAGTCATGAAAAAAGTGGGGTTGAAATAAAGGTAAAAATAAACCTTATAAAGGCACTCTCCCGAAATCATATGGCATAGTGTACCATTATACTCAACAATATCAACCTTCAAAAAATATTACGTAAAAGCCATAATAAGTCAATATAACATTCCACAAACAGAAGGAGAGTCATTAATAATGTAATTCCGTTGATACGATTTTCTTATTCGGGACTTTTTCTTTCTTTCCGATAACAAATATCTTTGCAAAAATGCTAAGATTGTTTGCCTCGAACCGAACTATTATTCTGGCTGTCATTGTCTTGTTTTTATTAGACATTATTGCTAGTCCGGAGTTTGACCATCGATAGTAATCATCGATCGTTTTAACTATTTGTTTACTAAGCAATTATTATCTTTTTATTCTAGAATCTGGAATCTAGAATCTGAGTATGTCCTAAAACTGCATCCAGAACCGCCGGAGGACGGGCAGCAGCGACCTCTTGGTTAACGGTGGTGAGCATTCTGCGATCCCCTGGCCGCCTGCCAAGCGTAGGGATTATGGCAACACCCCTCCCTTCTAAAAAGCCTTCATCTTGCAGTGAACGTCTTGTGGCTGATGATAATGAAGCAAAATAAAATCATATCAAAACTTTATCTGACAGGATAGGTATAGCGTATAAAAATTCTCTAATTTAGAGTAGGTCGGGCCAACTCGGCACCGTGAAATTGCAAGTCACGCGCCGTAATGTGGTTTGGCAACAAAAACGCATAGTCACGGTCAAAAACAACGTTTTATGTAGCATCATAATGTAGCTATTTCAACTTGAGGGGAAGTAAAGTGGTTGGAAAGGGATTTTCTGTTGAGATTTTTATTTAAGTAGGTACTTATGATAATCAGTGGCTCGCAGTAAATGGGCTCGGAGTGGTTGATTTAATGAATAGAAAGAAATTATGGTATAAACGTAAAAAATTGTTTCACTTGATGGCAAAGCAAAACCAAATGTGAACTTTGTAATTAACTCACAATCACGAATAGAGGGGTGTAATAAGTGTAACATGTGTATCTGTCTGTGGCGTCGTAGCTCCCGAGCGGATGAACTGACTTTCATTTGGTTTTTTTAAAGGTGACTTGATCGAGAGTGTTCTTAGATACAACTCAAGAGAGTCAGGGATTTTTAAATTAAATTTGTTGATTTTATTTGTCATACCAAAATATAAAAAAAAAACTTCTACTTCGTCGACAATGTCTTTATTAAACGAACGAGTAGACGAACTAAAACAAATTATAAACAAGTTCATAATTTCAATTGCATTAAAACACGGAAACACACTGCTTTGACAAAAATCATTTTATTTAATTTATATCCAGTGTCACTTGGAATGATCTAAGATGTGTTGGGATGTGTGTGTATGTGTTGCGATTTTAAAGATATTCCAAACATCCGAATTTGTTAATTACATTAAAAAAAAATTTTTTTTTAATTAAATTAAGAATACATTTAGAAATTACGGTGGAATAAAAAAAACACTTACATACATACATTATACATGACGCCTTCTTTATTGGACAGTCGTGCAAAAATATAATTTTCACTTGTTTCATTACATTGATTAGGTCTATCTTCAGACTTTAGAATTAAATACGCATAAAAAACACTCTTTGAAAAACAATGTGAACCTAATTCCGCACTGGCTTACGGGCTAATAAATTATCGCTTATCTTGTGTACCATTCAAAAGAGATTTTGGGGGTTGGGACCCCTAATCCCAGATAATGGGGTCGATTTTAGACACGGCCGTTGAAAAAGTATTGTAACCTTAATGCAACGCTATGCTTAGAATTGGATTTAATTGTGGAGTTGGATTTTCCCGCGGATCCTCTTGCCGATTTTAATTTTGAAATGAAATGAATTTTTGAGGTGGAATGGCTCGGGTGGCTTTAGAGGCTGAAACATTACATGAAATTGGGTCAAGTCAGAGGGAGACAAGTGCTTCAGATCCAGTAAAGTAAAACTGTTTGACAAGTTACGCTCGCAGCATTTATGTACTAGAGCTAATCATGAAATAAAAAACAGATGTTTCATAGAAAATAAACGTTAAATCTTGACAAAAATTTTAGTAAAACATGTAGTAAAAGTTGTTTACAATGATTAGTATAATGGCCCCGTTTAGGCTTAATACACCCCAAGTTTGTCATTCAGTAGGTATACTTAGTGATTAAAATCTTTGTCCAAAACCACGAGGAACACAGGCTTCATCGGGGATTCCGGGTGGCTGGACTATCTGTATCGAGACAGTCCAGGGGCTCATCAGGGGCTTGTCGTGCGAAAAAAGCCCGCACCAAGTGGGTTGGTCACACAAACACATTAATTAACATAGATAGTGGCAGTTTGTTATTACGCCGCGCCGTGTCATAGTCGTTACTGTGTTAGACACACACTGTACCCGCCCAGATTTATCGTGTGTCATTTGTTTTAGTCTAGACTTTAACAGTAACAATAGTCCAGTAAGGGCACGCAAAGGATCTTACCTAAAACAACATTATTTTGTAAAAAAAAAAAACAATGAAGTGACGAAACGAGCAAGACGTTTGTCTGGTGGTAAGTGTCACGCCTGCCACTAGCACAGACTAACAGGAGCAGTGCCAGAAGTCTGAACTTGCGAATCCTGCGCCGCGCTGCACTGCGCTCGTCACCTTAAGATATTAGATGTTAATCTCTTCATACCCAATAATTTATCTGGTAACATTGCCCTTCAAACCGGAACACAGTAATGCTTGCACACTACTGCTTGGCGGTTGAATAACTGGCAAAGATGTGGTACTTCCCCAGGCGGACTCTGCAGTACTCAAAACTCCCATACTCTTAATCATTGTATAGTTAGTTGTTTTGGCATGTAGGGGTTCCATTAAGGCGTTGATATATGGCTGGTATATTTAGACTGAAGCGTAGGTTTATGCTGAATTGAATAGGTCCCGAAGTAGACGCTTAAATAATAAGGTTGCAGTATTTTTTTGAAACCAGTAGCATGTTGTGGATTTTATTCCCACTGTATACTTAGTTTGAAACATTAACATTCATATTTTTCTTGAGAAACATGTTTACCTAGTAAAGAAACATATGGGTAAAATAGATTCCACATTTATTCAGCATTCCAAAAATATTATGCCAAACCTTCAGTTACTATTTATTCAGATGATAACTCCGTCTTTAAGAGGGAATCTGGTGACCGATTCTCCATACAAACATATTTCCATATTTTCTACCTAGATAATGCAATCTAGAGCAGTTTTTTTAAAATAGAAATAGAAATAGATTTTGAAAAGACTTTATTTGTGACAAAAACATAACACACGCAAAACAAAAGAAATATAACCACAAAAAAAACTAAAACAAAAAACAAAAAATAACGAAATACAACAAAACATAGATATATAAATATACCGTCCAGGCTACTTTAGAACGCTACATGTCTCTGTAATTTCTTTCAGCTACTAATTGCTAAAGAAAATATAACCCTCCAAAGATTACTATGAAAATATTTAAAGGGTTATATTTCTATTACAAATTAGTTGCTGAAAAAAATAAAAAGTCTACAGTAGACTTAGACTTTGTAAAAAAAATTGCTCTAGATTGCATTATCTAGGAAGAAAATAGGGGAATACGTTTGTATGGAGAAATGAGAAAATGGCGGGCTTCGTGTGTGTGTGAGTACTGACTGCACGTGTGTGTGTGTGTGTGTGTGTGGGGCCCTCCCCCGCGCTGCACCACCGGCTGCTGGCCGTCAGCTTCGCGGCCGGGCCCGACGACTCACCGGATTCCTTCTTAACACTCTTTATTAGATTTCTCATCTCACCTAATGCAAATCGAAGATGCGACCCACGATGGAACACGCTTTCCCAGAAAAAAACTGTTATGGCTACTAAAAGACAACCAGAATAGTTTTATAGGAAAAAAAACACACTCGGGAAGCGCATTCCACGTTCGCACAAATAATTCCCCATAATAAAATGTGTATCCAAGAATGAGTAGGTAAAATTACCTACTTAGTAGTACTATATAAGTCTGTGTGGTCTGTAGAAGTAGAGTAGTAGAAGTCTGTAGTGGAAGAAGGACTCTAATGCAGAGTCCGCTTGGGGAAGTACCACACCTTTGCAAGTTATTCAATCGCCAAGCAGTAGTGTGCAAGCATTACTGTGTTCCGGTATGAAGGGCAATGTTACCACAGAGATTACTGGGCATAAAGAGATTTCACACCTTATAACTCAGGGTGCCGGGTGCAGTGCAGTGTGGCGCAGGATTTTGTTCGCAAGTACACTATTCTGGCACTGCTGCTGTTATGAGCAGGCGTCACGCTTACCACCAGGCGGTCGTCTCGATAAACTCGTCAAACAATACCATTAAAAAAACTACCTATACTCCTCCTATGTACCTAGACGTTTTAACATGCCGACGTTCTGCAAACAACGTCATTTACTCTGATGGTCGTTCTGATACGGAGCCCTCCTATCTATATACCTATGGATCTGGGTATGTCCTGAAACTGCATCCACGACCACCGGAGAGGGTAGGCAGCAGCGTCCTCTCGGTTAACGGATGTGAGCAATCTGCGATTCCAAAACCAATTGCCAAGCGTGGTGTTTATAGCAACCTTCATAGCCTTTGTCTAGCTGTAGACGTCTTCTGGCTGAAGATGACGATGGTGATACTATCTATAAATATATGGCAACCAGCGTAATGCCGTAAAAATAATATTTTATCTTTTATATATTTTAAATCATCAAATGACAAGCTTTTAAAATTAAATTTAATACTTGCGGCAAAGCTTCGTTTTCAAATTTCTCATCAAAATTACTTATGCAACTTAATTTCAAAGACATTCGTCTTTTGAATAATTCAACGAATAAGTAAAGCCCAACTGTCAATATGCGTACAATCCCGATTTGATTAATGTTTCTTATTCAAACCACGTATACGAATATTACGTTGAGTTTCTTTGCTTCCAGTGGTTTGATGCGTCGGATTTATGCCGGATTGTGTTTTTTTATCATTTATAAGCGTATTCACTTTTATTCTGTTTCTAATGACATTACTAATAGCTGTTGGTATCCAGTACTTGAGTAACAAAATAAAATCTAGAATGCATTGCATTGCATTTGTCTAGATGGCATTGTCGCTTATATCGTTGAATCAGGCTAAGCTCCAAAGCCTTGAACATCGTCGCAATGTTGCTAGTCTATCGGTGTTTTATCGGATACATTTTGGAGATCGTACTTCTGATCTGCATGATCTAATTCACCCCTGCCTATTCTACTATCGGTAGGCCAAAAGCTCGAAAAAGCGGCATCGTTATGGTTGATGTTCCTAAAACACGAACGAGTTTGACTCCAACTTCATCAGCAGTGTAAGGCGCTTCCGGAGTGGGTGTTTCCCAATAGATACAATCTCGTTGTCTTCAAGTCCCGAGTGAATGGGTTTCTTCTGGGTATGCGTGCTCTTTCGTAGAATACATTCACTTAGCATCAGGTGTGATGACAGTCAAGCGCAAATCCATCAGATAATTAAACAAAAAACTTTAAACAAACTTGTAAATCGATCCTTTGGTGAGAGTCCACGTTCACCTAGCAGGAACCTGTTTAATCTAGATTTGAAGACAGAAGACTGTCTTAGTATGTTTCGGGGAGACAAACTGCGGCAGATACGATAGAACCTCACTGTTTTTTACTCTTTTTCTATGACTTCGTCATTAGCCAGAAGACATCCAGTCGTCCACTGCAGAACGTAGTTCTCCTCCTTGGCACACTCCGCCACACTGTACGACAACCAGCCATTTGCATCCACCGGCTGCCCGCAACTTTCACCTAGTGGGAGGCCTACCTACGCTGCGTCTTTCGGTCCGTGGTCGCCACTCAGGAACCTTTCTTTACCATCGGTTAACAGTTCTTCAAGCCTATTATGTGGCCTGCCCATTGCCACTTCAACTTGCAAACCCTAAAAAGATGACTTAAAGATTTCTATGACTTAACTATCATCTAATGGAGTGTTGATGAAGAATTTTATATCCGATTCTTTATTCAAGTGTGGATCCTATTATTTATACTTCGCAGCGTGGTTTCGCGCCAATTCCGAGCAATTTCTTTTTCATTTCGCTAAGAGCGCAATTATCCATCTACCCCACAACCGCTTATAGGGTAATATCATCCGTACTTTCATTTTAATTTGAGACGCCTTCTCTGATCTTTGCAAGGATCGGATTTGAGAAATTATACAGATGTCACTGTTTGTATGAAATAGAATACTGTAGTGACCTACATCACATTCAGTCCATGTGCCGTGTGAACGGGCCGGCGAGCTGCCGCGTTTTTTTTTTTTTTTTTTTTTTTTTTTTTTATTATTTTTTTTTTTTTTTTTTTATGAGTGACTTTGCTGTTGGCCTCAGATGGCCTCTACAGCGTCACCGGACTTTAGGCAAGCGCAAACGGCGCTCGGCCTAGGTTTAGGTTAAAGGCGACTAGCTCAAGGGCACCTCAGACGGTACGAACCTCGGCTTGGCCGTCGCCGGGAGTGGGGTCAGACTTGCCCTGGCACCCCAGAAGGGGTATGCCCTGGGGCCCTAGTAGATTGATCTGGTTGACTACTTGGAGAGAATCTAACAGATCTTCTGACAGATCTGGGGAGTCCTCGACCTCGCCGGCGAGGTCGGTGCGTGTTTGTGTGCCTTTGGTAACCGGCGCCTATACCAAAGACGGAATACTTCTTGTTGCTAGGAGTGGTCGGATCAGGCGAGCCCAGCGCCGCCGAGGTGATGACGGCTATGGGGTCGTCCGGGTCGCCCAAGACGTGTCTGGGGCGTCTACGGAAGGGGGGTGGGTCTGTCGTGTCCGTCGTATAGTTCGAGGCTTGGACTATGAGTGGATTGGGATGGTGGGGGGTCGCATCGAAATAGCGGCGCGAAGCGTACTTAATGTACTGACGGATGGAGGGGAGTTCGAGATCGCAGTGCAGGTCGGAGTTTCGCATGAACCAGCTAGCACCGACTGCTCTGCGGATGAATCTATTTTGTATGACTTGGAGTTTCTCTAGATCTATGCTGGAGGCATGAGCGAACGCCACGGAGGCGTACGTCATGACGGGGCGAATACAAGTTTTGTAAATTGTAACCTTATTTCTAAGGGACAATTTACTACGCTCGTTGAGAAGGGGAGTGAGCCGGCCTAAGAAGAAGGCTGCTCGGTTGCGAACTATCTGGATATGCTTAGAGAACGTGAGTCGACGATCAAGGGTCACACCGAGATACTTGGTCTCGGTAGCCCATGGGATGGGCTGGCCGTTGAGCGTGATATGCTTAGAAGGAGGTCTTTTGAACGGATGAAAGTACACGGCTGCACTTTTATCGGGGTTAACGGTGATAGCCCACTTCTTGAACCAGTCTCCGAGGAGATTGAGGGCTCGTTGAAGGTGGGCTAGCTGAATGACCTTGTTCCACCCTCTGGTGTAGAGGGCGGTGTCATCGGCAAAGAGAGCAAGCTCCACTTTGGGGGTGCGGGGGATGTCACAGGTGAAAAGCGAGAAGAGAATCGGGGCCACAGCGGAGCCCTGAGGGACTCCGGAGCCGATGTCGTGGGGGGAGGAGCGTTGTCCCTCGACGCGGTATCGAAAGCTTCGAGCCCTGAGAAAGTCTTGTATTATGAGTACAAGACGGTCTGGCAGCCCGAGCTGATACAGCTTGTATATCAGCCCGTTGTGCCAGACTTTATCGAAAGCTTTCGCGACGTCGAGGAACACCGCTACAGTCCCTTGGGGGAACGGCTTGTGGGTGTAACCATGGCCGGGTTTCTTGTTGAAACCTTCTAGGACGTACTCCGTGATGCGGTGTACTTGTTGGACGCAAGAGTGTCTGGCTCTAAAGCCGAACTGTTCATCAGGGAGGAGGTTGTTGTCTTTGACACAGGACCAGATGCGCTTCAGAAGGACGCGCTCGTAGACCTTGCCCAGGGTACTGAGGAGACTAATGGGACGGTAGCTAGAGGGCTCGGAAGCCTTCTTGCCGGGTTTGTGGATGCCGATGACGTCGGCGGATTTCCACGCGTCGGGGAAAATGCAATTGGCGATGGCCGCATTGAAGATGCTAACTAGAAGGTGAACTAGCGTAATGGAGAAGTGCTTGAGCACTTTGTTACTGATGCCGTCCGCACCTGGAGCTTTCCTGGTGTGGAGGCCTTTAATAATCGACTCAACCTCGGAAGCTGTGACAGGCTCGAGTTCATCAAAGGGGGGAAGTGAGGATCTGTATTCGACTTCGCTGTTCACCTTATCGAGGTGAGCAGGGTCGACATGTTCTAAACTGGGGCTGCACTGCGTTTCGAGGCTGTCGGCCAGGCATTCGGCCTTTTCCTCGTCGTCAAACGCGGGGGGGAGGTCAGGTCGGGTGAGAGGGGGCATAGTCGTAACAGAGTCTGATTTCAGGGATCTAGTCAGCCGCCAGAATGCCAGGTGGGATGGCTCGATCCCCGAGAGTAAGTCATCCCACCGTTGATTACGGAGTTCACTCATGCGGTTTTTTACGGCACGTTCGTAATACCGCAGAGTGGCTCTGTTATCCTCGGTGCGAGCTCGATCGAATGCCCTAGTGGCAGCGTGTTTCGCTCTCAGTAGGTCCCTCGCGTCCTCAGGCAGGGCCCAGCGTTGGTCTCCCTCGGCTGGGACCTGCTTTGAGGCCTCACCAACGGTGGTGCGGAGGTGGCTAGTGAGAGCGTCAATGGAGGTAGAGATGTCGTCAGGGGTAACAATGTCGTCAGGGATCCTGTCCAAGTCAGAGGAACTACAAGCTTTCAGGGCATCGCCTAAGTGCTTCCAGTTGACCACGGTCTTAGTCAGAGGAGGTCTGTCAGTCGGATCGGGGCCTAAATGCATGAGGACGGGTCGGTGGTCAGAGTCGAGTTCGTGTAGTACTTCCAATGAGCGTAACTGGAGGGTCACGCCCTTTAGAAGCGCTAAGTCGAGTACGTCAGGTCTGTAGTTCAAGTTCAGGGGAAAGTGGGTCGGAGTACTGGGAGGAACTATGTCAAAGTTGAGGTCGTCAGAGAGGGAGTTCAGAAGGTTTCCCTTCGTATTGGTCGTGTTGCAGCCCCATAAAATGTGCTTGCTGTTGAAGTCGCCAGCCAGAATGACTGCGCTTCCGAGAGAGAGAAGAGCCTCGAGGTCACTCCTGAGGAGAGTCTTATTACCGGAGAGATAGCAGGATACTAGGGTAATGGGTTGATGACCGGTCATCGAAAGGCGGCAACAGGAAGCTTCCATTGCTGAGAGAGAAGGGGTGTCGATGGGAATGCAGTGAAGGGACCTTTTGTAATAGATGAGAGTACCGCCTTTTATGGTGGTAGTCCTATCATTACGAACGAGCGAGTAGTTTGCGATCCTGGGATCCCTCTTGCTAGGTTTTAGAAAGGTCTCGTTCACTAGCATAACATCGGCCTGGTGGGTTGAGAGGAAGTGCCGAATCAAGGGACGCTGGTCCCTTGATTCGGTGGTGATGCCGTTGGCATTAAACCATGCCAACGAAAGGGAGCGGGGTCTAACACGTTTGGGTGTACTATGCATGTTGGTTCCTAAGGACGTTGGGGGCGAAGCGCTGTAGTGCACCGAAGAGCCTATAATGCTCATCGAGGATGTCGATGAGATTATGGTTCTCCCGGACCTTCTGGGCTACATGTCGAACCTCGTCGAGGTTAACCGACATCGCAATTTCAGCGAGGAGGAGTAGATCCGCTTTCGGGCTGGAGGAGCCAGGGGCGGATCGTTTGGGGGTGGAGGGCTTGGGCGGAAGGGCAGGGCGGGCCTGGGTCTTGGCATGAGCGGGAGATGGCGCAGGGGCGGGTGGGAGCGGTTGAGTCGCCTGAGGAGTGCTGGGCGGATTTGACCATGCATTAGTCAGTGGGACAGGGGCGTCAACGAATTTTGACACCTGGCGGGGTTGGGCAGGTTTTGGCTTAGGGCCAGCTGCTTTTGGGCGAGACGGTAAGGGTTTCTTGGCCTTAGGGGCCTTGGGACAGCCGCGATAATTCGCGGTATGGCCCTGAGTGCCACAGAGGACACAACTGGGGAGAGTAGGGTCGTCCTTCTTACGAAGGCACTCCGCGGTGCTATGATCGCCCGCGCACTTCACGCACCTGAAGGGTGCGTAGCAGTAGCGGGCAGAGTGTCCGTATAGCTGGCAACGATGACACTGTCCTGGAATGGACTTTTTGTGAGGGACTTGGAAGTCGAGGCCGGAGAGATGGAGAATCGATTTGGTAGTCCAAATTTTCTTCCCTTCCTGGGTATTCGTAAGAGTGACCAGCACCATGTCATAGGGTTCTTTGGTCCTGCCGTTGTACATCCGGCTGACCGAAAGAACAGGGAGGTCTTGGGTGAGGAGGTCGTTATGGATTGCCAGGAAGGGAATCTCCTTGGGGATGCCCTTTACAACAACTCGGATGTCTTTCTCCTCATCGAGAGCGTATCTGTGGAAGTGAATATTCGCGTCGCGGAGGTAGGTAGTGGCTTTGCGGTAGTCGTCGGGGGAGGCTAGACGGACCATAATGCCGTCTTTGTTTGGTTTGGCGGAAAACTGGATCTGTAGATCCGAGAGGTTACGCGAGACGAGTTCCCATAGTTCCCGGTTGCGGACAACTATGGTACCGGTCTTAGGATGGTGAGCAGGGTCGACAATCGGAGCGTCCGATTCCGAACGGAGCGGAGAGTCCGATTGGGCGGAGTCGGAGGCAGATTTAGTCCCTGAAGTGGGGCAAGGGGCCTTGGGGGGAGGAGGGAGGGAAGCAGTGGTAGCGGGACGCTTTTTACCCTTTTTGGAGGCGACGACTGTGAAGCCGTCGTCCTGGGTAGAAGTGTCCATTTCTGGAGAATCGGGGCTGTCCGAAATGGACGGACGGAGTGGACGGGGGGTAGGGGAGCACGAGCGGCGTCCGTGGCGGGAGCGACTTCGCGACCGGGATCGGCTCCTTGCTGGAGCGCGACCCCTAGGCCGAGAGTGGCTCCCGTCACGGGCGGAGGGTTTCGGAGGAGGTGGAGGCTTGGGAACTGAGGGGCCTGGCGCCGAAAAATTCGGCGTCAGTTTGCAGGCAGAAGCTGCCTGCCCTCGTGGAGTCTTAGGACGGGCGAGAGACTTTTGCGCGTATGTCTGGGGAGCGCGAACGAATTCCTCCATTTCGGAGGGGTTGGCCTTCAGGTGGTCCAACAAAGTTTTCGCGACGAAGCTGATGGCTTCGTCGAGATCCTTTTGGGAGACCATCCTAAGGCGGGAGAGTTGCGGGGGTTGGGGGAGGAGGTCCCCAACAGGAGAAGAAAGTGTGTGATCCCTCTGCCGGGGGTAGACAGGGGGCTGCGTACCTAGTGTATTACCTAGAGGGTGTACCAGCTGCCAGTGTTATTTTATTGTGCAGCTGGTTGTGTGCCTGCGATATCTGGTGTCGACTAGGGGTGACCCCAAGGCCGGTGGTTCCAGACCCAGCCGGATTCTGTTGTTCCCCAGACGGGGGAAAAACAGGCGCTCCGGGGCAACGCCCGATCGGTTTCGTTGTCACCGTTAGAAGTGTCAGCCGATCGACCACCCACGTGGATTTTATGAAAACACTAAGAGTGGTTCGCTCTGAAAAGAGCGGTTTGGACGAAGGCAGCAGGCCCGGAAGCCCGGCTGCGAAGCGGTGAGAGCCCTGCACTCACAATCACACTCGACTCGTTAGAGTTTACGCTAATAAATTAACGCAAACACCACGTGGCCGAGGTAACGGGTGCTAGGACTCGAAGCTGCGCGGCGGCGGCTTCGGAGGCGGAGGCGTCCGAGCGGCGCGGTTGCGCCGAGCGGAGTGAGTCCGGCGGCGGGGCAGAGCCTCCGGCGGACAGGAGCGGACAGCGAGCAGCGAGTAGCGGGCGGAAACGTCCGTACAGCGCGGCGATGCGGAGCGAAGTGTGAGGCCTGCGCTTGTAGATTTCTTTATTTATGTGATAGGACATATCGTCGCGACGCGACTCTGTCATTATTGCTTAGCGACATATTTTATACTCCTTATCAAAGTGCTATTCGAAGTAGTAAATTTTGTACTTAAGTAAGTTAGTTATCGAATAAAGTCATGTTATTCGTGATCACTGTTTTATTTATAGAATTAATACTACCGTCGTTAGGAACTAACTGTAATCGCGCTTCTAGGTTCTACTGTAATTACGAACCTAGATGCTGCAAATCCAACTGTAATCTTACTGTAATCACACTGTAATCACACTGTAATCACACTGTAATCAAACCAGCTCAGGGTAGGCAAGGACGGCTAAAGTGGTGACCCCGACGTGATTTGAACACGCAACCTTCTGATCCCGGAGCTACCAAATTGCACGCACGTATTCGTCCGACACGACGCCTACAGACGACCATTAACTCCCGCCTACGACGGCCCATTTCGCGTGCTCGGCCGCAGTGAAAAATTCTATAAAGTACAACTACCTAAAAGAAGCGACAACATTTCGATCGACAGATTGAAACCAGCATTCTATATTAATGAAGAGCCAGAAGTGGGTACACAGAATGCCAACTACGTGACCAGATCAGGACGAGTATCAAGACCTCCCGTGCGCTTTGCTTTTTAGCGCGGGGGAGAATGATGTAGTGACCTACATCACATTCAGTCCATGTGCCGTGTGAACGGGCCGGCGAGCTGCCGCGTACTGAGGCGCGCGCCGCGCGCGCTCCAAGGCGACGATGTGCCGGCGCAGAGCTCCATAGACGACTGAGGCCTGCGCTTGTAGATTTCTTTATTTATGTGATAGGACATATCGTCGCGACGCGACTCTGTCATTATTGCTTAGCGACATATTTTATACTCCTTATCAAAGTGCTATTCGAAGTAGTAAATTTTGTACTTAAGTAAGTTAGTTATCGAATAAAGTCATGTTATTCGTGATCACTGTTTTATTTATAGAATTAATACTACCGTCGTTAGGAACTAACTGTAATCGCGCTTCTAGGTTCTACTGTAATTACGAACCTAGATGCTGCAAATCCAACTGTAATCTTACTGTAATCACACTGTAATCACACTGTAATCACACTGTAATCAAACCAGCTCAGGGTAGGCAAGGACGGCTAAAATACGATACTGAATTTTGCCTTTGAAGACTCGGTAACCGTGGTTTCTGGGTACAGATTACTGACAATTAATATTTGATTGAATAAGCTCTATAATCTATAATACGCTTTTTTTATATAACCGCCTTCAATTTCGACGACCTGGATGACATCTTCATATTTTCCAGATATTTGGAATAATTCCGCTAATTTTGATTTAAATACCAAGCAACTGGACCGCCTTCGATAAAATTTATATGGGACCTCTGAAGTATCATGTACCAAATAAAAAAAAAAAACATCAAAATCTATTCGTAATTGGCGGAGTAATCATATAACATACATACAAAAAAAAACATAGTGTCGAATTGAGAACCTCCTTTTTTGAAGTCGGTTGAAAATAGCTAAATCAGTTTTTTTTATTAGTTGAGTTAGAAAAGGAAATATAGTGAGGAAATTTGCATTGATATGTGTGGAGAAGAAATTTAATGTCAACCGTATTATACATTATACATATCCAACCGTTAGTAAGCTCACGAAAAAGTAGACCAGGAAAATTGACAGAAAACAGTTTCGAGAACAGTCGTTGCCCATCTCGGAGGAAGGATTTCCCTGTTACCTACGAGTACATTGTTATTTGACTGTTCAGGTAACAGTTTAGACTGTGGTTTAGATGTCACGTTATTCGTAAAGCAATGATAATATTCAAATTAGGAATATTGAAAATCGACACTAATTTATAAGTTCAATTATTTAGGGTTCAATACATACAACCTTTATAGATAGGATGGATTGATAAGCAACCAGGTTTTATTTATAATTGCCTATCAGAAATCTTTGGACAAAATCCTAAAAACGTATAACTTAAATCACTTCGAAATTTAATATTCCTACAGTAAAATAAAATATACAAAGGCCGGTTTCTTGAAGAAATATTATTCCTTTTTCGATTATTCAGATTGTCTTCTGTAGGATTATTGAAATAAAAAACAATTCATGAATATTTTATGCCACTTTCTCGCTAAACCGAGGAATTTTACAGTAAAAACGTTATTTTAGTATTCTTGCACTGCGACTTTTACAGCATACTTATTCTTGTTCAAAAGGTGATGACGGTGATAAAATAATCTTGGTAAAAAGAGTGAAAATTAATAAGGTGTCCCTAGTCTGACTACTAGTAGTCAGATTAAAACGATTTGATTCACTCACCTACTGACGTGATAATTCACAGTAATGCCTGAATAATAAAAGTTTCTATTGATTATACGTTTTTGCCATGCTCACTCACTCATTAGCCCGAAGACGTCCACTGCTGGACGAAGGCCCTTAATAGGAGGTGTTGCCATAATCCCCACGCTTGGCAGGCGGCTTGGGGATCGCAGTGTTACCACCGTTAACCGAGAGGACGCTGCGCCCGTCCTCCAGTGGTTCTGGATATCTGGATGCAGTTTTAGGAGGTAATCAGGACTTTTCCGTGCTACGTATAAGTTTGTACTTAATCTTGCTAAGTAGTTAAGAGTGCGCCTAATGCCAGAAAAATATCAGATTTTACCCGCGCGTCTTGCATTAGTTTAGAGTCGAAAGTCGCATGATATAATTGATGCTGATAGTGACTTTGAGCAATTTAGGTGGGAGTTTATTTAATTATTCAAAATATAGGCATGAAATAACAAAAATAAACGGTTACATTCGTCTGGCTGTGTAATTCGTAAAAAATTATGTGGTGTTGTCGCTGATAATTTAGAGCATTTGAATTAAAACTGGTTTTTTTTTGTTAGTGATTTGTAATTTTCTCTTAAATAATCCAGATTATTTTCCGAAATTCTATTCGGTTACTCGGCTTCTATAGAGTTTCCCCTACCTGTAGTATTTTCTAAATCTGAATATTAACGTTCTTAATCATTAAACGATGTGTTTAAAAATACACTTTTTACTTACTTTTGGCATTAGTGGCCCCCTTAATAGTAGTATGAAGAGAAATAACTTAGTGGTAGGCTTCTATTGTAGAGTCCGCCTGGGAAAGTACCACACCTTTGCCAGTTGTTCGATCGCCAAGCAGTACTTGATGTGCCAGCGTCACTGTGTTTCGTTTTGAAGGGCGATGTTACCAGAGGGGTCAATTATTCTCAACTTTGTGTAACTTTCTTTGATTTTTAGTAGCTTTCAACGTTTTTAATCACTTAATTTTAACCATTGTTTACATTCTGCTTTTTTTTTACAATGTAGTAACGAGACGAACAAGACGTTCGCCTGGTGGTAAGCGTCACGCCTGCTACTAACAGTAGCAGTGCCAGAATAGTGAACTTGCGAACACAATCCTACGCCGCACTGCACTGCGCTCGTCACCCTGAGATATTAGATGTTAAATCTCTTCATACCCAATAATTTCTCTGGTAACATTGCCCTTCAAACCGGAAAACAGTAATGCTTGCACACGACTACTTGGCGGTTGAATAACTAGCAAAGGTGTGGTACTTCCCCAGGCGGACTCTGCAGTAGAGTCCTACCACTACAAAAAATATCTTGATCATGTTGTGTATACATGCTCAGGAATATAGTCGAGCTCTGCACCTATTATCATTTTGCTTTGAAATGTTTTGATTATATTATTCTGTTTTGTGTGCCAATATAAAATAAATAATTTAAAAAAAGATAGAGCGTACCTAATATACATAGCCAGGTAGTGTAGGTAGCCAGGTAGTGAGGGTGACCTCATACTAGTTGTGGTTAACAATATTGTAATAAGTTTATTTACCAGATAGCCCTATTCACCCATGTAAACCTAGAAACGTTCCAACGTAAGGGCGTTCACAGCACGTTAGATTTACAAAGCAATAAAAAGAAAGACCAACTGATCACCCCGTCGCACCGTCTCGTCAAGTCGGAGAGGTCAGTGTATATTCTGGGGCCTGCAATCTACAACCGTATACCAGCTTCCATTCGGGATGCTCCTTCCACCGGGTGCTTCAAAACCAAGCTCAGAGCGTGGTTACAAGAGAATTTTAATATAAGAGAATATAAGAGATTATTAACGTATTTTTATAATTATTATTCCATTTAATTAAGTGATTATTTTTTGTGATATACTTAATGAAATTTGACGTGTTACTTTGGTGTTATCAATAAACTATTTGTATTTGTAATCATTATTGTTGAACTCTTTTCAGCGATGTAGAAGCTAATCACTATGTAGTACTGTCTTTGACAATGCGGGAATACCTAATCTAATCCAATATTCAGTCTCAATCCATCATGGATCTGACCCAGTTGAACTTGCGCCTAGATTAACCGCTTAACAGACACAGTCTAGATTTGATTACAACGCTAGGTTAGTTGTGTAGGATTTTAGGATTAAATTTGGTTCAAGGATTAGTGAATACTGCTGAGATATTTGTGAAAACTGGTGGAATCACAGATGATGTTTACTGAAGAAAGTGTTTGCTCAATAGTGCTAGTATTATACACTTTTTAGGTTGATGTGAAATTTGTCTCGACAGCTATTCAGAAAAAAATATCATTTTATATCATTGAATATTGTATATGAAGTTTTTTCACACTTTGGGTATTTCTATGTGTTTTTAATACATATACAGCAAGAAAATAACGACGGGAGGGCAAACACTAGCATAATTGGCAAAGCAGTTGGGACGGTAACCCAGAGATTGCTCGTATGCAGGTTCAAGTCCTGCCAGAGGTCATAATTTTTCTTACTGTCTATGAAAAAAAATATACAATTATTAACTAAAAATCATAATCCAACAACTATAACTAAAATTGCCTGAACTATTTTATCTGCTACCAACAACGTAAATAGTTCCCAAAACTCTCGCCCGATTGCTACGCACACGTAGCAATACTCAACCTGCAGTGTAGGTGATAAGGCCGCCCTTGTACTGCCGATGTATGTAAAATTATTATTTTTTAAGATCTTTTACTGTTGGTGTACAATGAAGATGTATTGTATTGTATTGTAGTAGCAAAGATAATATAACACTATACAGGGTTATTCCTAATCAGTTAGCATCTTTTAGGGCATATTCTGTACATCAAAACAAACAACCAGCTGTTCTATACAAAAACTTCATCGACATTGGGCAAAATTTATGGAACAGCTGTTTTTTGGCGATAATGTCGGCCCGATTGTAAGTTGATTGTTTTGATGTACAGAATATGCCCTTAAAAGTATTGTAAACGTTTTAGATATTTACCTATATATATGTTAGATTATTTATTTATAATTATACGAAGTAAACGTTTAACGTGACATAAATCATCAAACTTTTTTTTTTTAAACCTACTTAAATATGTCGTTACTAAAATTTACTTAATTTATTTTTATGGCCAGGTGTGATCGTCTAGTTTAATATAATTTTATTTAATAAAATAAAATAAATAGTAATCGTCTAGAATTTAAAATGTTAGGACCCAATTACGTTGTGTTTTATGAATAAAGCATAAAATCAGATATCGCCGTAATCACTTATAGTATAAACGCGCACAGCGGAATCGCTGCTATAATCAACCATAATGATATAATAATTACACTAAAACATTCGCAAAATAAGCATCACGTATAAAAAAATATACCGAGAATAGAAAATATTTAAAATTATTTAAAAACGTAATTATTAAATCAAATAACGTACATGAAGAAAAATGCTGGAAAGTCAACAAAATCGAATAAATTCGTAGAAAATCAATAAAACAAATGAGCCATAATTACAAGTAATTACAAGCATGCAACTTAGCTAATTTTCAGGAACCAGCTACTCCGGGATCGAGATCCATCTTCTTTCTTCGTGGCCACAAAACGCTAAAAGAGGCACATTTAAGTCAAACATAAATTAAATATACATTTATATATTCATATTTAAAATAAATAATTATAAAGTTAAATATTTTATGTGATAATATAACTTATTTACTTATAGGTAAACTTTACTCTAAGTTGCGCTTCGTTGCACTCCGACGCCCGCTACACCTAAAAGAATATAGGCATGGGAATAGGAGTCTAGACTTTAAAAGTCTGTGAATAGGAGCCCTAAGCGAAATGAAAGATATGGGGCTCACCTTCCAACCTACACCCCACCCATTTCCAACAAAATCCAGGTTTGTTCAACCTAACCACGAAAGTCTAAACTTTCAAACCGTCATATCTCATACCGATAAGTTTCATACATCACCATTTTTCAGAAACATACATCACGTTCATACATATGATTTGTTGATAATACATTTTGTTTGATTTGGTTTGATTTATGACCAAATAATTCCTTGACTCGAACTATTCCCTACAGGAATTATATGGTCTTAGTTGTGGTGAGTGTACCTAGTGCATGAACGGATTCCAGACACGAAATATAGGTCCGCCAGCTGGCCCTAATTTCGAGCTAGCATCCTGAGTAACCCTGTGCGTACGATTAATCTTTTTCGCACGTCTTTTCCCGCTTGGGGTTGAAGGAGTGGTCCAAGGTGCCCGTCTCGAAGATCAGCCGACTACCCTTGCCCGTCCCTCGGTGTGTGCTGTGGGCGAAAGAGAGAGTTCAAGGTGTCCGTCTCGAAGATCAGCCGACTATCCTTGCCCGTCCTTCTATGAGTTATAGAGTGTGCACGTGTGTAATTTATAGTACAAATTTTATATGAAGGATGATAAATAACTGAAAATCCTTTAGGATGTTAGCAATTCCAACGAGAATTCCAATAATTGGCGGGAACTTCCGGTCTCAGATATCTCTAAGCAGTTTATAAAATACTCGAGTTATGTGGTATGTGTAAGTTGTAGATGTAAGTCGGTTGCAGCATAATGCTTTATCTCGTTCTATAATTATGATTTGATTTGGTACATGATGATAAACTTTTACATACACACACACTCATTTTATACCGCTTCGATTTGTTGAATATAATTGTTACATAAGTTGGAATTGCAGCAAGTTTTGTTTGCAAACATCCAGTACATAAATGTGTTACATTGTCGATATCATGTATGGTCTATACAAGATTTCATTTGAAAACAATAAAAGAGTTTGACTTTTATAATTAAAATGTATACGTTTATAATGATAATCTCTCATACAAACATACAAAACTCACTCCTCCTAATAATCATAAAATAAGTAATTAAGGTAAATATTCTACCCCCGAAAAGCCCGTTTACGACGTAGACCTCACTGGCCGCGCTTCCTGTAAATAAGAATGGCAAAATACCCACTATTTACCTAACATAAATATAAGAATAAAGACAACGTAGTCTAAACGACGCGACGCCTAACGCAGGAACAACAGTGAGAAGTCTGAAACTTAACAAAATACATTACATAACCATCTAGATTAAATTAATATAATATATATGTATAACACTGAATTTACAAAACAAATACACTTTCACTGCATTCCTATTTCACCACTTTACACTCACTCATAAATTAATAACACTAAAATACTAATCTAGATTTTTGTGTCTAACGATTCACTTTTAGTTTAGTATGAACTCTAGTTTAATATCACTTTCACTATAAACAATAAGTACTTAATTATCCGCGACTGAGTTTCTGATCAGGAATCGACCGTCCTGTTTTACCAATAATCCGCGACTGTCCCCATTTTTACTTAATTTCTTCCCATGAAACATACTTCGATATGTGTAATCTCTACCTGTCACCATTTAAAACCAACACTTTATATTAAATTTACGATGTTTTGTAAAATCACACAAAAACTAGTACGTACTTCAAAATACTCGAGTTTTTGTTAAAAATTCTGTGCGAAACCAATAGCAGTATGAGAACTCTGAAAGAAAATATTTATGTTAGCAAAAGTGAAGTAAATTATCACTTTAGGTCAATAACTAATTTAAATTATGTTAAGAAATCTTATAACTCATTTATTGACTTCATTACTAAATTATTAAAGTATTTTGTAGGAAATTCTTCTTAACTGTTTAGAGTTACTTTACTGTGTTTGAATTTAGTTTTACATCAAAATTAATCAACAATTAATTTCGATACGTAATTATTTATAAATTGTGCAAAAATTGTTAATCTCATATAAATAGATGCTCTACTTTATCTTATTCATTTTGAAATTGTCCTTACTGACTGTTGGGGACAAAACCTTAGTCGTAAATTATATATTTTTTTCCGACAGGATGACGCCAACATTAGGGCTAGGCCCTTTCGTTATTCTATTCTAAGATGGTAAACTATTTAGTAAACCAAGATACTATATTTTTGTAATTTACGTTATATATAATTTGACATTAAAATACATAGATATTATGATCACATATAACACTATGATGTAACGTACTACAAACTGAATTTAATAAGAAACACTTTATTATAAAGCTTCAGCTATTAATTTAGAAAGTCAATATATTATTAAAATGTCACACGAAATCTTAATCATTTAAATAATAATATATATACTATAAAATATAGAAACAGAATGACTCAAAATTTATTTAATGAAATTTATCGTTTGAATTATCATTTTACATCTCACTTTAAGTTATCTGAATTCAAAATGATGCTTAAAATATTAAGTCATGTTAAAACTATGAATTGTTGTTGTTCTAGCCTTCGACAACCCTGACTACAATGCTTGATTATTAACTAGTCACACTTGAAAACGTCCGTCTATTATCTTATGGCAACACACCATTGTTTAAGCAAAATTATTAGGTGTTATATTTCTTCAAACTAATTGCATCTGTCAACGCACTTTTTACGCCCTTCAGATTTTGGGTTTAACAAATTTGTCAAATGTTTTGCTCCTCGATCCCTGACAGTGAGTAACATTATAGTTCTTATTTTCTAGTGTTTACGATTTTAAAATGAAATCATACACTGCAAATGGCTTGTTTCCCTAGTAAGATTTCTCACGAAGCAACTTTCAACAGATCAAGGGTCAGAGTCCAATGAAAATAAAACAAGGACAATTAATATTTCATTACAAGGAATGAAATAGAAAATGTTACCTCTAATTTTAACACACACACATACGTACATACTTATACTGTAGTAATTATACTGGGACACGCTTTATGTATATATAAAGCGGGTTACAGAACACCCCTTTGAGTTTTGACGGGTTTTTATTTTCTCGGAAATGTAAACCCGGAGAAAATCACATAATAGGTAGCCCACTAACAAAATTTTCTCTACAGGCACAACGTCAACTAATGTATACTCATTTTATCGATCCACTTCACTCCTTAGAGTTTAAGAAATTTACTAGAGCGTGCTATGCTTATTATTTATCATTAACAATTAATATAATTAATCAAAGTATTTTTTAATATATATATATATATATTGATACCTACATAATTTTTTTTTATGATGCCTGTTTACCGGGTAATGCTGAACTAGATTCGTTATAAAATTAATGTTATCTACAAAAGTCATTCAAATGAATCCTTAGTAACTGTAGCCCTCCCTTTTTATGATTAAACCAATTTAATTTATTTTTTCACACGTACAGAAATGATTAAAGTTTATGACGAGATCAAATTGCATCTTACGAGAGTTTAAATATTATTATCCTTAAATATATTTTACTCAATCACAAAAATTAAAGAAAAGAAAAGTATTGGGTACTAAATTATCTTAATAAGATTTTATATTACTTAAACAGATTTTTGTTTTATTGTTGCAGTTTTATTTTATTTTATTTTATGATATACTTATCTATTAAAAACTTTACCAAACAACGGTATAATTATTTTCGTATTGTTTCCAACTATTTAATAATGATACCCAATCTAATTGTAAAACACAATAAACAAATTTGTAATTGGCCCCGAACTGAAACTAACCCTTCAATATCTAAACGTCATTAAAACTCTCTATTTGCAATCAAGTGGCGAGGTCATTGCCCTGGTACTAAAATCGTCATCTTGATAACCGTTACCCAACATTACTTTCTCCTTTTTTTTTCCAAACATATGTCCCTAACCACGTTCCGACATCTTAACCCTCGACCGTTAGCTGACCCATATTTTTTTGTGTACATTTTTTTTTATGTGTCCTAAAATTTAGTTAACTGTATTGTTAGCAAAGCTGATTTGCCGATTTAAGTACTTCCTAATATGTAATTAAATACGCTTACGCAATTAAATTCCCTATTAGACAAAGTACCCCTTTTTAAATGCCTAACAAAGTATCAGCTATTGACGTTCTAAAGTATTACATTAAATTTAATTTGATTAATTTGATTAATTTGACTAAATCTTTTAACTACCTAATTACTTCTTTTATTATTATAATTATAATTTTGAGAGAAAATATAAATCAAAAATTTACTTTATTATTAAATAAATATTTTACTAGCTATGTTTTAATCTAACTATTTTCTCATCTATTTAAAGACACAATATAAGTTTTTAAATTTTACTTACCTATTTAGTTGTTTAAACAAATATCTATTTGCCTAATTTTGATTATTATTAAAATAAGTTATATTTAATTTTAAATTAAAATCTTTGTGATATACTAGTGCAAGTAAATTTAATTTATTTATAAGGGATTACAAATCTGATTTATTATATACTTAAAGAATTCCCTATAACCTAACTACCATAGTAACTCAAATTCTTTATACGTAATTTAATCGAGTTGATTAAATTTTTAGTGACGCATATTCTGGTCACGGGGCACCACTGTAAACGTTTTAGATATTTACCTATATATATGTTAGATTATTTATTTATAATTATACGAAGTAAACGTTTAACGTGACATAAATCATCAAACTTTTTTTTTTTTAAACCTACTTAAATATGTCGTTACTAAAATTTACTTAATTTATTTTTATGGCCAGGTGTGATCGTCTAGTTTAATATAATTTTATTTAATAAAATAAAATAAATAGTAATCGTCTAGAATTTAAAATGTTAGGACCCAATTACGTTGTGTTTTATGAATAAAGCATAAAATCAGATATCGCCGTAATCACTTATAGTATAAACGCGCACAGCGGAATCGCTGCTATAATCAACCATAATGATATAATAATTACACTAAAACATTCGCAAAATAAGCATCACGTATAAAAAAATATACCGAGAATAGAAAATATTTAAAATTATTTAAAAACGTAATTATTAAATCAAATAACGTACATGAAGAAAAATGCTGGAAAGTCAACAAAATCGAATAAATTCGTAGAAAATCAATAAAACAAATGAGCCATAATTACAAGTAATTACAAGCATGCAACTTAGCTAATTTTCAGGAACCAGCTACTCCGGGATCGAGATCCATCTTCTTTCTTCGTGGCCACAAAACGCTAAAAGAGGCACATTTAAGTCAAACATAAATTAAATATACATTTATATATTCATATTTAAAATAAATAATTATAAAGTTAAATATTTTATGTGATAATATAACTTATTTACTTATAGGTAAACTTTACTCTAAGTTGCGCTTCGTTGCACTCCGACGCCCGCTACACCTAAAAGAATATAGGCATGGGAATAGGAGTCTAGACTTTAAAAGTCTGTGAATAGGAGCCCTAAGCGAAATGAAAGATATGGGGCTCACCTTCCAACCTACACCCCACCCATTTCCAACAAAATCCAGGTTTGTTCAACCTAACCACGAAAGTCTAAACTTTCAAACCGTCATATCTCATACCGATAAGTTTCATACATCACCATTTTTCAGAAACATACATCACGTTCATACATATGATTTGTTGATAATACATTTTGTTTGATTTGGTTTGATTTATGACCAAATAATTCCTTGACTCGAACTATTCCCTACAGGAATTATATGGTCTTAGTTGTGGTGAGTGTACCTAGTGCATGAACGGATTCCAGACACGAAATATAGGTCCGCCAGCTGGCCCTAATTTCGAGCTAGCATCCTGAGTAACCCTGTGCGTACGATTAATCTTTTTCGCACGTCTTTTCCCGCTTGGGGTTGAAGGAGTGGTCCAAGGTGCCCGTCTCGAAGATCAGCCGACTACCCTTGCCCGTCCCTCGGTGTGTGCTGTGGGCGAAAGAGAGAGTTCAAGGTGTCCGTCTCGAAGATCAGCCGACTATCCTTGCCCGTCCTTCTATGAGTTATAGAGTGTGCACGTGTGTAATTTATAGTACAAATTTTATATGAAGGATGATAAATAACTGAAAATCCTTTAGGATGTTAGCAATTCCAACGAGAATTCCAATAATTGGCGGGAACTTCCGGTCTCAGATATCTCTAAGCAGTTTATAAAATACTCGAGTTATGTGGTATGTGTAAGTTGTAGATGTAAGTCGGTTGCAGCATAATGCTTTATCTCGTTCTATAATTATGATTTGATTTGGTACATGATGATAAACTTTTACATACACACACACTCATTTTATACCGCTTCGATTTGTTGAATATAATTGTTACATAAGTTGGAATTGCAGCAAGTTTTGTTTGCAAACATCCAGTACATAAATGTGTTACATTGTCGATATCATGTATGGTCTATACAAGATTTCATTTGAAAACAATAAAAGAGTTTGACTTTTATAATTAAAATGTATACGTTTATAATGATAATCTCTCATACAAACATACAAAACTCACTCCTCCTAATAATCATAAAATAAGTAATTAAGGTAAATATTCTACCCCCGAAAAGCCCGTTTACGACGTAGACCTCACTGGCCGCGCTTCCTGTAAATAAGAATGGCAAATACCCACTATTTACCTAACATAAATATAAGAATAAAGACAACGTAGTCTAAACGACGCGACGCCTAACGCAGGAACAACAGTGAGAAGTCTGAAACTTAACAAAATACATTACATAACCATCTAGATTAAATTAATATAATATATATGTATAACACTGAATTTACAAAACAAATACACTTTCACTGCATTCCTATTTCACCACTTTACACTCACTCATAAATTAATAACACTAAAATACTAATCTAGATTTTTGTGTCTAACGATTCACTTTTAGTTTAGTATGAACTCTAGTTTAATATCACTTTCACTATAAACAATAAGTACTTAATTATCCGCGACTGAGTTTCTGATCAGGAATCGACCGTCCTGTTTTACCAATAATCCGCGACTGTCCCCATTTTTACTTAATTTCTTCCCATGAAACATACTTCGATATGTGTAATCTCTACCTGTCACCATTTAAAACCAACACTTTATATTAAATTTACGATGTTTTGTAAAATCACACAAAAACTAGTACGTACTTCAAAATACTCGAGTTTTTGTTAAAAATTCTGTGCGAAACCAATAGCAGTATGAGAACTCTGAAAGAAAATATTTATGTTAGCAAAAGTGAAGTAAATTATCACTTTAGGTCAATAACTAATTTAAATTATGTTAAGAAATCTTATAACTCATTTATTGACTTCATTACTAAATTATTAAAGTATTTTGTAGGAAATTCTTCTTAACTGTTTAGAGTTACTTTACTGTGTTTGAATTTAGTTTTACATCAAAATTAATCAACAATTAATTTCGATACGTAATTATTTATAAATTGTGCAAAAATTGTTAATCTCATATAAATAGATGCTCTACTTTATCTTATTCATTTTGAAATTGTCCTTACTGACTGTTGGGGTCAAAACCTTAGTCGTAAATTATATATTTTTTTCCGACAGGATGACGCCAACATTAGGGCTAGGCCCTTTCGTTATTCTATTCTAAGATGGTAAACTATTTAGTAAACCAAGATACTATATTTTTGTAATTTACGTTATATATAATTTGACATTAAAATACATAGATATTATGATCACATATAACACTATGATGTAACGTACTACAAACTGAATTTAATAAGAAACACTTTATTATAAAGCTTCAGCTATTAATTTAGAAAGTCAATATATTATTAAAATGTCACACGAAATCTTAATCATTTAAATAATAATATATATACTATAAAATATAGAAACAGAATGACTCAAAATTTATTTAATGAAATTTATCGTTTGAATTATCATTTTACATCTCACTTCAAGTTATCTGAATTCAAAATGATGCTTAAAATATTAAGTCATGTTAAAACTATGAATTGTTGTTGTTCTAGCCTTCGACAACCCTGACTACAATGCTTGATTATTAACTAGTCACACTTGAAAACGTCCGTCTATTATCTTATGGCAACACAACATTGTTTAAGCAAAATTATTAGGTGTTATATTTCTTCAAACTAATTGCATCTGTCAACGCACTTTTTACGCCCTTCAGATTTTGGGTTTAACAAATTTGTCAAATGTTTTGCTCCTCGATCCCTGACAGTGAGTAACATTATAGTTCTTATTTTCTAGTGTTTACGATTTTAAAATGAAATCATACACTGCAAATGGCTTGTTTCCCTAGTAAGATTTCTCACGAAGCAACTTTCAACAGATCAAGGGTCAGAGTCCAATGAAAATAAAACAAGGACAATTAATATTTCATTACAAGGAATGAAATAGAAAATGTTACCTCTAATTTTAACACACACACATACGTACATACTTATACTGTAGTAATTATACTGGGACACGCTTTATGTATATATAAAGCGGGTTACAGTATGCTAGCTTCAATACCCTTAAAAGGATGCTAGCTTCAAAAATACTTCAAGTGACTTGAAGCATTTTTATGGTGCGACAATCGATGGTAAAGTAAATACGTAACTTACTTACTTTATCGATGGTTATTCTTCACATTACACTAATATTATACAAGCGAAAGTTTGTTTGTATCTGTGTGTGTGAGTGTGTGTGTGTGTGTGTGTGTTTTATTTACTTCTTCACGACAGAACGGCTAAACGGGCTTGGATAATACTTGGAATAGAGCTTCGGAGCTCCCGGAATAACTTCTATTATAGCCAACTTTTATCGTCATCATCATCACCGTTTTTCTTCATCACGTGGGTGTCTAGTCAGCTAGTCTGTACAGGCGTTGTCCAGACGTCAAGACAGATCTTAATTAAACCAAAGATAATATTATAATACCTACTATACTACATGAAACACACTGTTTCTGACTAAGTTGCTCATAACGAAATGATGCGGTAGCCAATAAAAAAATACGCTTTAAAAAAAACCGACTTACATTTGTACTACCTGGATGATATCTTCATATTTTCTAGTTATAATGATTTAAAACCCAAAATACATAACCGATTTCGATAAAATGTACATGGAAACCACCTCTGAAGCATCACCTGCTTATCAAACAAAAAAATAATAATCAAAATCAATTGATAATTGGCGGAGTATTCGTGTAACATACATACAAAAAAAAAAACATACAGTCGAATTGAGAACCTTTTGTATTGAAGTCGGTGGAAAATAATGTTGTTAGACGATTTTTCATCGATTTATTATTTGCTTAGGCCTTCGTTCAGCAGTGAACGTCTCTGATGATGAAGATGATTATTATTTGCAGAAAAAGAAAACTAATGTTACATAAACAAATTAAAATAAATAAGAGGGATTATAAAATTATTTTACAACAACCGGTCTCTTATTTGGAATACGTATGCAGCCGATGTTACTTAGCGTAAAGACAAGTTCTAAAAAAAACTTAGAGACGACACAAGATTAATAAACTAGGAACTCAATTTTACAACAGTGCAAAGTACCGTATAAATGTGTTCTCCAGTGTGAACTTTTTTAAGTGTTTCCTTCCGTAATACTGTCGAATGAACAGTAATCTAGACCGGAGTGTCTCCACTTTTAGGATTAAACTTGTAGAGCTTTATTTCCACCACTTTAAGTTTTATTCCTGGGCGATGGGTAAGTAGTTTGTAAGGAGCGGGGCGGAGGACACTTCAAACTACGTTTACTAAGCTTTGTAACAGCCTCTTCACAGCTTACAGTCCAATTTGTAGCTGAAGTTAAGCGCCTATGAAGTAACAATGATTGAAGGAAAAGTCGCTTAACAGCTTGATCTTCACAGGCGACTAAAGGTGTTTTTTAACCGACTTCAAAAAAGAGGAGGTTCTATGTTCGACTGTACGTATATTTTTTAAATGTATGTTCACCGATTTCTCCGTCAATCGTCTTGGACCGATTATGAAAAATCTTTTTACGGTTGGTAAGTACGTAATACGTCAGAAGCGGTCCATTAAATTTTTTATCGAAATGGGTTCAGTAGTTTGGTTTTTAAATCAAAATTACTGTAATAATAACTGGAAAATATGAAGATGTCATCCGGGCAGTCGGTTTTTTTAAAGCTTATTTTCATAGCTATAAAAACTTGATGTTTTTGTCTGACCTAAAAGCTTAAATTATTGGCAAGATAGTTAGTTAATGCAGTTTACAAAGAAATGTTAATTTCAGGAACTATTGTTCTATAATATAAAATATAATAATTAATCCAGGACAGATTTTACGCGGCTCTTAGGGGCGATGATGAAACCTACCACGCTTCTCATAGCAATCTAGGTTTAATCTTACCTACATTGACATCTGTAGTACAATTACTGATGGCAACGTGAGAATTCCCAAGCTCTTGAAGTATGGCTTTGCAGACAGTTTCATCTTCCCACTAATGCTCGTACAGCACGTGTTTGGAGTTGGAAAACCTGATCCAATTCCGCGCATCATTCCCACAGTTCCGTCCCCTACTGCATGAGGGAATGCACTGTGGCAAAATAACAGGTCTGGGTAACATCCACTGACACAACTCGTGCTACACGCCGCTACTCAACTTATTTGCACTTTTAACTTATGTACGGAAGAGTTATGTTGTGTCCCTTGTTTTTTAAAAAAAAACATGATTCAGAACATACAATTTAATACTGTAAGAGGTAAAACTTTAGGGTAAAACTGGTATCCAGTTACCTCAATTACAAAAATTAAGTTGCCAGTTTGTGATTGTATGTACCTAAAAGTTGTTTAAAAAAATATGAACAAAATTAAAAAGTGGAGCAGAACACTCTAAATTATAATCGTATAGTTAAAAACTTAAAGTTTAGTCCTATCTACGGAAGGAAGCGTAACGCTTATCATCACGGTAAAGTAAATTTTGAGCGTGGACTGTACTTGTGACGTGGACGTGTTGTCAAAACATTAAACCAAACCGAAGTGTTGGCGAGTCACTGCGAGCGCATATTGATTTTCAGTAAAGCGACAATTCTTGGCTCACACTGTCACAATGAACTTACGTTCGGCTCGTAGCTTGGATTTAGCTCTGCTCGTGGTAAGCCAAAACACTTAGGTATTGGTAGGTACATGATGATTTTTGGTTACAGTTACGTATAACGCACAATACAGTTACAATTCAATTATGTGTACTCGGCTTTACAATGTGTACATATAACGTTCAATAACAATTACTGTTTTTTTTTTCGTTTCTAGCATCGTACTTTATGCATAGTGCCGAAGAAATTGAAATATTTGCAAGCTGTAGATGGAAATTAATGAGTTAAATAAGTCTTAACCACTCAAAGAAAGGCAAGGTTAAGTGAAAGTGTAGTGCCCTAGTAAAATATTACTTTTACCTACTAGAAGTTTTTAGGGAGTTTTGAAAGAGTTACGAAAAAACATCTTCGCCACATTCTTTTTCTTGCCCTATGCTCAAACTTGTGCGTTTAAGTCGCCATATTATAAATATTCTGAAACCACAATTTTCAATACTAAAAAAAACCAAAAATGCAAACACAAAAAAAATATACAAGTCGTCGAAATAATACAAGTTAAGAAAAACAAAACAATGTAGGGACATGTTTTTTTTACATCATCATCACTTCTCATCAACAGCCGGAAGACGTCCACTGCTGGACGAAGGCCTCCCCCTAATAGGCCATAATCCCCACGCTTGGCAGGCGGCTTGGGGATCGCAGAGTGTTACCACCGTTAATTAAGAGGACGCTGCTGCCCGTCCTCCGGTGGTTCTGGATGCAGTTTTAGGACATACCCAGGTCCTTTTTACATACCCTCCAAAAACTCAATTTTCAATGGCATCATCAAGCCAGTGTTATTCATACGCACTGACTTTTCAGAGAAGGAAACCTGCCTAAGAAGACGAAATTCATTCGCATAATATGTGAAAGCGCCAACCCGCACAAGGCCAGTGTGGTGGAATGACACTTTATCGCCCTTCCAGGGTAGGACACGCCAAGATTTTTTATGTTGTTATTTTGTTATGTTCGCCTGGTACCTAACCTTTACCTTGTAAATAAAATGCTCATCTTCCACTCCGCTTATCGCTGCGCCTGTCCTCTCCACCGACGTCGGCCATAAAGCTTCCATTGCCACCAAATGGGCTCTAAGACGCTTTAACTCCTGGACTACTTAAACGAGACCGGCTGCTGCGGGCAATTAAAGTTGTCGTTTCAAGTTATTAGATCCGTTGTTAATTAGCTTTTAAATCGGTTAGCGATTTCATAGCTGTTCTTTTTAATACGCTCTTATTAGCTTCACTTATAACTAGAGGTGGGGAATTAATCATTATTCAGTATTCCTAGTATTTATTCAATTTAATATTTTACGGATAGCAGTATATCTAAACTGCTACTCAGTCATAGTGAAATAATAGTTTAGTGGTTAACGATAATATAATCGTATTGTTATCTTATCTATGGGTGGTACTTGCAGCATATACACGGTGCTATTTAATCGGCTAGGGAGCGAATAAAGAAAGAAAAAAAAAGATTTCATAAAGAATCTGAATCTGAATCTGAATCTGATTGTTAGGATGTTGTATACAAGATAATATACAACTTATAATAAACAATTTTGGAAAGTTCACGAAAAAAATATCAGCTGTTTCATACACTTATCACAAGATCCATGAACATTTTGTGTGGAACAGCTGTTTTATTTTCGTGAATTTTCAACAGTCGTAGTACAATAGTTTGTTATCTTGTATACAACATGCTCACGATCGCTCTATTTAGTTATTAATAGATATTATATATATTATCAGTTGTACCTCTTTGCGTGGTGTAGTGTTTTAAGTTTGTTGTAAGTTTTTTTCTTTGTTTTTGGCATCGCACGTTGTGCATTCTGCCAGAGTCAAGTATATTATGAATGTTCAAGTTTATGTAGTAATAGGAAGTCAAATATGTCATGAAATCACAGTCAGTCACAGGAAATTAGTTAAAGTTGAGTCCAAGTCATGCCCTAGTAAAGTTGTGGCGACTTTACTATGCTTTTACGAACAACACGGAGTTTTGAAAACAACATAAAAATACATATTTCACCACATATATCACTTGCCCACACTCGTGCAAGCAATTCAACACTTAATGAATAAAACACCACCATTTATAATCATTAATTCGCGAAAAAACACTTGTTTAAGAAAATAATAGTATGCTGCGACATGATTTTTCCGTGTTCCCGCCACAACTCGAAAATCTAATTACAGTTTCTGGACTGTTCCTGAAACTGTTCTCTCTCAGTATCCCTATTACTAGTGTTCTCGCGTAGCAGGGAGCGTAACCGTGAACGAGGTATTTACTAATACTTGATACTAAGTAACATGATATGATCGTTATGAATAACATGATATACCGTTCACGCCTTTACATTATAATATGTGTAACTGTGATTATATCAGTTATTATATCAGTCACTCCTTTAGTTAATAGTCGATATAAAGTTCTCGGTAAAGTTACATCAAATACAATACTACGTCGTACGTACGTAATATTTATTCTATGACAATACTGAGTAATAACCTATAGAGTTATCGAAACAATCGGATCGGCAGAGCGCGGTAATCCGATTTATTTAATTTTCCGGTTCTCCTTAATTAATGCGAACCAATATACGGAATTATCCCGAAATATAAATGATTACGTTTAAGAGGATTAAAATAATATACGCTCAGCGAATCTGTAAATATTGAGCTTAATTGAAAGTAATTAGTTTAACACGTGTAATCGCATACGCTTTTATTTAATTGCTGTCACAGGGTTACGCGGAAAGGCATCACTAAGCCGAAAGGAGCTCGTAGTACTCATCTTTTGAACAACTCTTGACACTGATCCTGAAATTGCGAAAGTAATTGGGTTTTAAATTTTTTTTTTAAACTAGCTGCATAATCGCTCGTCAATGACGTATGGAACAGCTGTTTTTTTTACGATTTCGTGGTTGGAGTCGGAATAATTCCATAACCTAGTCCCATGGAACAATCGTGAAATAAAAATTCACGTTCGTTCCACCATGGAATGTAACTACTGCGAGTGTACCAGTACAATAATTTCTTTCACTTTATTAATGCCGATATGCGTTACCCTGTATTAGTCTTCTTGCAGAGCAGATCTACCACAGTATAATGTTAATATGAAAGTATTTAATTAAATAAGCGGGATGAAAGATGGTTGGGAATGCTAAGCAACTAAAAGTTATATACAGAATGTTCATTTGAACGACGGACATATTCTAGAATATAATAGTACTCATCATTATGAACAACTTTTACTACGGGATCTGAAAAAAAAACTGATCTTCCATAGAAAAATGTACTCTTACTAATTGTATGTATTCACTCTTGCCGGTATTGAAGGAACAGCAATATTTTTCTCGCGATTTCAGAGGTGATTTTCCATATTAAAAGTTGTTTTTGATGATGAGACTATTCTATCCTAGAATATGTCCTTCGTTCAAATGAACAGCCTGTAGTATATTGCATAATTACTAGCTTAATTAAAGGTTTGGGTCTTCTTAACGCTTTCTCTCTTTTGTTGCTCGCACATAAAATTTGATGTTTTTACATTGAGCTAATATCTATAGAGTCACAAACGTGCAAAAAAAATATCCGCACCAAAACACGGCGTAGCGTGCGCCAACTTATTGTACGACTTCAACTACGCTAAGACACAAGCATCAAGCTCAAGCATTCATTGAACACTATACAAGCGACATAACGTCTAAATTCGAACGATTGTGAACTATATAATGCACGTATAGGTATGTACAACGGCACTCGGATGTTTTTTTGACTGTTTTCACATAGAGAGACTGGAAGACGCAGCGTAGGAAGGCCTCCAACTAGGTGGCCCGACGACATTGTAAAAGTCGCGGGCAACCGGTGGATGCAAATGGCAGGTTGTCGTCCAGTGTGGCGGTCTAAGGGGGAGGCCTTCGTTCAGCAGTGGACGTCTCCGGGCTGATGATGATGATGACATAGAGATTGTGACTCTTTAGATATTAGCTCAATGTGTTTTTAAGATAAAGCGTTATTGAATATTCTTTTTAAATTCGTTCAGCGTATCTTACAATTAGAATATGTTTTATTTTTATGTTTTCTTTATTGTAACGATACACTTACACTGTACTTAAATCCAAAAATAAATGTAGCGAAACCACAATCATTTCATAACGATGAAATATGATTTTGTCTATTTACGTATAAATATCTGATTCTATTCCCATACCCAAACACCTTTACTAGCAAATAAACATTCCGCCCCGCCCAAAGAAAATCCGCGACAGTAATCCGCCGTAGGTTTCAATAATTCACGCCGCTCTCCGCTCTCCTGAGAGATTCAATATATTGCTGATTTATTGATACGAACACGCCTGATTTTTACAGAAAATATCAATTTCGCCTTTTTTACTTCAATTTTGGCTTCACTTTTAGTGTTATTTAGCCAATGCTTAAAATACTAGTAGAGAATGCAAGGTCATGTTCTACGAGTATATAGTTCATAGTAAATATTAGCATTTTTATTTTATTTGCAGGATTGTGTTTGCAAGTTCACAATTCTGGCACTGCTACTATTAGTGGCAGGCGTGACGCTTACCACCGGGCGAACATCTTGCTCGTCTCTTCACTTGAATGCATTTTAAAAAACCGTATATTAATAAAGTGTGTGTGATGTGTGTGTGTTTGAGAGAAAGAGTCTGTACGGGCATGCAGACCCAAACTGATATATTTTTAACTTATAACTCAATATAGAAATTGAGTTATACACAAATTAAGCCAAATACTGGAAACTCTCTTAGATAAGGATCCCAAAAAATAGCTACGCAATCACATAGGCTTTAATACAAGTTTGTTATCGGATTCCGCTGCTCATGTTTAAAAGTTTTAATTGAAGAACGCCGCATTCGAGGTAGACTGCCAGTTGCCATGCCGAGTTCAACAACGCAATAAATACGTAACATTTTACTATAGTTAGACCTATATACCCTTGGATGATCTAGCTCTCCCTCTCCTCTCTCAATCAAAGTTATATACTTTGATTGAGAGAGGAGAGGACGTTCAACTCCCTCGTTCAAGTTCCCTCAACGTTGAACATGTAACGTGCGAGCAAAAGGGAACTGTCATAAAAAATTACATGTTTTTAAGATAAATAATATTAAGTAAGTAATGGAATCTGTTACACCTGATGAATTAGAATGGTGAAAAGGGACTTCGCCGACGTTGCGCGAGATTCGTGTGGAGCGCCTCGCAGTGAGCGCAGCCACTTTCATCCCTTCAAAAATCTAAAGCCCGCCACAAGCCATAAACGCCAATCTCGGTTACCAAAACAAAGATATTTCATAATTATTATCATCATCTGCCTACCTTAGCCCACTGTTGAAATTATGCCTCTACAAATCTTCACGCACCGCTCGTCTACATTTCACAATTTTTGAAAATATAAATATACATTTTTTGTAGTGGTAGGACTCTACGGTAGAGTCCGCCTGGGGAAGTACCACACCTTTGCCAGTTATTCAACCGCCAAGCAGTAGTGTGCAAGCATTAATGTGTTCCGGTTTGAAGGGCAATGTTACCAGATAAATTTCTGGGTATGAAGAGATTTAACATTTGATATCTCAGGATGACGAGCGCAGTGCAGTGCAGCGCAGGATTGTGTTAGTCTAGCACTGCTACTGTTAGTGGCAATAGTGACGCTTACCACCAGGTGAAAGTCTTGCTCGTCTCGTCACTTGATAGCATTTAAAAAAACGCTTAAAATGAAAATGACAAATTGCAGTCGGTGAAATTGCTTAGAATAACCATTACAAAGATTCAGCAAAAAGCCATTATGATCTAAACAAGTTCTAGTACACTGTTTTAAACTATAACGGTTGTTTAGTAAAGTAATATTATTATTAACGTGATATTTACCGTGATTATGTTGTGAAATGAGCTCCCGATATTTCGGCGCAGTTGCATATATGCAGTGATATTGTGAGTGTGTTTTGTCGAGATTTGGGTTCGAGTTCAAGTTCCAGTAATCGTAGTAAAAGACTTAGAAAGAGGGTAGTTCGTTATGAATGCCCTTAATGGTTTTTCGAACTCTTTTGACAACCACGCGCATTCTTTAGTCTACTCGTGAACACGGTGCATGCAACTGCGCCGAAATATCGGGAGCTCATTTCACAACATAATCACGGTAAATATCCCGTTAATAATAATAGAACTTAAGTTTTAGTACCTACCTAAAAATGGGATTACAGCTGGTTTTGCCCAGTTTTATGAATAAAAACTTGCTTTCTAAACTTTTGTAGTGTTATTCTCATACAGTAATTTCACCGACTGTGATTTTTCATAACTATATATACCAGTGATAGTGATAGGTATTCAGTGATTTTATACATTCAAAAGTGTTTAAATACGTGGGCGAGATAGCAAAGCGCATCATTTGGGCCTTTATAACTGACCCGATGAAGTAATCTGATCGATTATTCTTTTTGGAATAGGATCGATTTTTCCTTTGAGCTTCGTCCAAAAATGTTGCCTGTAAGTTTCTTATTTGTTCAGCTAAGGAATGAAGCTGCCGGCTTTTCTGATTCCTGAGAGATATAATCTAGATGTTTTCAAAGGTACAGTGAGCCTGCCTCATCTTAGAGCGCATGGTCGCTTACCAACAGTCGAGTTGGTGGTCAAACACAGGCTTATCTGTTTTGAAAATAAAAACTAACGAGGTAAGGATGTAAAAGATGTTCAAACATACCAACTGGATACTAAGTCTGCTTCTATCTGTGGCAGAGTCTTAAGACATTATTTAACCTAGTTTGTGGTCGGAACTAAAAATAAATCGATGCCACGATCTTTCCTCTTCCACGATTTGTGATTAAACCGGCCCTGATGTTACCCAAGAAAATTAGCCATAAAACCGGACCTTAATGAAATTGACCAAGACATCAACGCAGTGCAGATTAAACAGTGTTCAATTATCAAGCAAAGATAAGCAAAATATTATTATTCAAATTCAAATTGTATTTATTCAGATAACTAGGATCTAGGGGTTAGTAACAAAGGTATAAAAAAAACGTACAATAACTATTGTTAGTATACAGATACATTATTTTATCTCCTGACTGACTCACTGAATGATATATCAACGCGTAGCCTAAACCACTGGTCCTAGAGACATGAAATATGGAGGGTGTATTCCTTGGAAAGTGTAGGTATTCACTAAGAAAGGATGTTTGGAAATTCCACCCCTAAGGGGGTAAAATAGGGCATCAACGTTAGTATGAAAGTCCTTTACTTTTGAACTTTTATTCACGAAAATTTGGATTTGCATAGGTCATTTAAAATAAAATATGTTTAACATTTTTTGACAGGGACAATTTAAGGGGGGGGGGGGGTTGTATGGAAAGTTTTTTGTTTTTGAAGTTATATTGATGAAAATTGATATTTGGGTAGTTCATTCAAGGCAAGCAAACCCCCCGGGAGTTTGGGGTTTACTCGGGGTGAATTAAAGTGGTGATTTTTGGGAACGGGCCAAATTTCTTCCGTACGATCGCGGTACGAAGTCGCGGGCGACCTCTAGTTTAATATAAAATAAAAGATATGCCCCTGTGCATAGCACCTTAGCAACATAGCACCTGTGCGGGGCACTCCGCCAGGGCGAAGCCAGAATAAGATAAAGATCTTATCCGATCATCACTCCGTCGAAATGCCTCAGCACAGGCGCACGCAGGTCTTCAGCAACAACTCATTATGCTCATGGTTGTTTTTAGATGGGTGTCCGCGATGAACTTTTGTATCAACTATCAACCTTTGAATATTTATACAAGATAAAACGCTACGGACGTTTACAGTGGGCTGATCATCGCTGTCTAGAACCAATAACAAAGAACGTAAAAGAAACGAGAAATTAGGGACGAGAAACAAACTTTTTTTTTATACCTTCAAGTGACGAGAGTAGCAGGACGTTCGCTTGGTGGTAAGCGTCAAGCCTACCCTTAACAGTAGCAGTGCCAAAGTCGTGAACTTGTGAACACAACCTGCGCCGCACTGCACTGCGCTCGTCACCCTGAGATACTCGTATATTAGATGTTAAATCTCTTCATTCCCAGTAATTTCTCTGGCTCTCCATTATTTGATGCAGATCCATGCACCATATTCACGTGTAGACTGAAGAATGTCTGTTATAAACAACAGCGGTAGCATAAAAGCTGTATTTAAGAGAGTTTTAGTACTGTTTCGATCAGTGTACGATTCTCCATCCCTTGAGTTTGGCAATTCGATCAATCGGGCAATGTCTTTTTTGCTTTGCTACGGCTTTCATTAGCCATCGTAATTCGATTTTGACTCTCTTTGAGTTATTCTCTGGGTACATTTCACATTGTTATGCCAGTACCTGTTTATTTTTAGCTGTTGTTTCCATATAATGCTTTTAAAGGTGTTTTTTTTTAAGTTTAAAAAATCGCAGAACGAAGACTGAGAGCCTGTACTCAGTAGAATTTCTTCGGATTTTCTTTAAATTTAGATTTTGGTTTTAGCGTATTCATTGGTCAGTTTGTAACCCATGGGAAGACTACCGCATTAAACGTCGCTCATCTTTTAAGAATGTCTTCTCGTCCTAGACATCGGAATAACAAGAAGATAATTACTACATTTGCTTGAATCCTCGAATCACTTCTTCTTTCACCTTTAGAAATCAGTAGAAAAGTTGAAAAACGCAGAGCACAGTCAGATGTTCCCATAGAATTATGTTCCTATCAAACTAAAGTGCTTAATTTTTTTTTTATTTTTTTTTATTGTATTCGGAAAACGTAGTGTTATTTAAGCTATAGTTATAACAAGTATTATTACTAGACACCATTTACGTGTTTTCGCATTTAGAATCTAAATTTACTTGTTTGCTACAAAAGATGAAAAATAGATAATTCTTAGTATTTCCCTCGTTATATCTCCACACTATGGCTAGTTAGTTTATTCTACTGACAGAGCTATATATTCGTTTTATTATTTTGTTTACGTCTGCCTGCGAAAGTTTATAACACTTTGGATACATTATTGTATTATTGTCCCTTTGGCTGGCGTTTAACCACTATCTCAGCTGAAGTGAAGTACTGTAATCGAGCTCTTGATATAGCTCGATTACACTGTGTTTACCTTGAATCTTAAAACAACGAGTGGTAGCGGCGTAATACCTATTTTGATGTTTTGTTGTTAGCTTTGTTTACTTTTAGTTTATACCTAATATATGCTTGATATTAAATAAAAAATAAAATAAATAAATAAATATTGGGGGACATTTTACACACAGCGCCATCTAGCCCCATACTAAGCAAAGCTTGTAATATGGAAACCAGATAGCTGATAGAATACTTACATACATTTTTTTCATAAATACACTTATAATACATACTACACCCAGACACAGAACAAACATCTATGTTCGTCACATAAATGTTTGCCCTGGGTGGGGATTGAACCCACGCCCTACAGCTCTGAAGGCTGATATGCTACCAACTGAGCTATAAGGCTGTAAAAAAAAAACTAGAAAAAATACTACCAGACCTTGACTTCGATATTATGTCCTTAAACTGTATCCAGAACCACCGAAGGACGAGCAGCGTCCTCCCCGGATCTACCATTTTTTCGAGCCGAAACAGAAACTTTACAGTGGCGTCCCTCCCCCCCCCCTTTTATTGATATACGTGTATTCATACCTATTGGTCTATGGGTATGGCATCGATCTTATATGCATATAAGATCGTTGGGGTATGGTATTACTCGTATGAATAAAATAGGGGCAGCTGAAGTCCTGAAAATTGCATGACTTTGACATGTTGATTTTTTGCACGTCTCATAATGCTGTGAAAAAAAAAAGTTTATGTTAACATTCCCGCCAACAATCTGCTGCGCTGCAGCTACTCGCAGCGCATTTCAGAATGAGCCCTTAGGATGTGTTCAAAAACTAACAGTGCGTTTTAAAATCAAATGAATAATTGATAGAATAAGGTGCGCTGCATGCTAGGCGCTTTGTGGAGTAAGTTTTTAATTTTTAAACATATTTAATTATGATTTTGGCGCCCCCTGAAACTGTCACCCGGGGCGGGTGCCCCGGTTTGGCCCCCCTAGATCCGGGCCTGGGTGAGCATTCTGCGATTCTCAAGCGTGGGTATCATGGCAACCCTCCATATCAAGGGGGCCATCGTCCAGCAGTGGAAGTCCCCTGGCTGAGTGTTTTTGAATCTCAATAAAGCTAAGTGAATCATAGTAAACATTGAAGCGAAACGAAACGATGCTTCGCTTCGTTCGCTTCAGTTCAGTTTGCTGTGCGAATGGAAGCGAAGCGGAGTAAAATAATTATTACCGCAGTACCGTCGTTTTAGTCATTTGAACTTTACTATTAAAGTACTGTTCTAACAGCTCGCTTCTAAACCAATTTGAAGAGATTATTCGTACTCCAAATAGGTCGATTACTCTGTTTTACCTGTATTAATGGCTTCGCCTAGCGACGGTGATAATGGAATGGATGGCCCCAGCGCTAGCAAATGGATCAAAATCAACAAGACAACACAATCAAGCACACCTAGCTAAAAATATTCCATATTACATTTGCCGGAAAATAGAGATTTTATTTATTTTATTTTATTTTATTTGGGAAACATACAGTGATAATAACTTAAGTAAACTTATACAAATTTGGAATTAAAGAAAGAAGATATCGAATCTAATTACTGCATGACATGACAAAAAGAGAACACATGTACATGTGTTCATTAGAAGTTTGTATTGTCGTATCGTACGGCTCGCATCGCATGTCGCAAAGGCAGAATATGACTGAAGCAAATGGAGAGCCGGCGCTTAACATATAGTATTCAAAGTCCGTGCGCTTATTTCCCGTTCATTCATCTTATCATTGTCGTTGGCTCGCCTCATTATTTTTGCAGCAGTGGCTTTGAAGTTATACGAGGTCTTCCAGGTGTATCTATATCATACTAAAATGTAGACCATGGAAAGTGAAGCATAAATCATTAGCTCAGTAGATACTATTGTTTTGTTTGCGGTCGTTAGAACCGTTGTCCCAAAGGTTGGCTAATAGCCACTTATTTATTCGACATTTGTTACATCTTTAAGTAGTGGGCGTGTGGCACTTAAAGCATCGGTTTAAGCAGTAACTGCTTCTTTACGAGGCGAGCTTATTTCCTGACGGTTCACGAATTATTACGGTTGGGCAATAGATATAGGTCAACATAGAACGATAGTGTTTCATTATGAGCTCTAAATCATAGAAGCGACGGTAGCTCAATGGAGGACGCGTTCAAATTCTATAAAATAACAGAAACTGGAATACTTACTTTTTAAGGGTGTGCGAGAATTGTAGGCTGTGGTGGTAGGAAGTAAGTCGAGCGCGACTGGTTAATAACTCACTGATTCACACCCCAAGTCAAATTAAAATCTGTTGCCTAATCTATCGGTGTAATCCGGCAGCCGCCAGACAAATTCTTATTATAGCTAATGTGTGTTTTATCTTAATAATTAGCTAAAGAGTATAAATAATTTTCGGTCACCCTTAATATCAGATTTCAAAATCTGGGCTGAAAATCCGATTACGAGATCTTAAGTTACTTTAAATCAGACCAACTCACTTATAATAAGATCTTTAAGTCACTTAGAATTTAAAAAGATACTGAAAATAAGGTTGCAAAGTCGCTTAATATCAGAGATCTGCTTGTCTGCCTGTCTGTCTGTAATTAATGATTGTAACAATAGATTTCGGTTGTTACCCCTGTGTCAGTAACTTTATATCTAGTACTATCCAGAAAAATCCAATATCTACTTGAAATAAGAGAGTTAGAGTAGTAGAGTATTTTTTTACCATCTTATGCATAAAACCTATGTTTTTGTCAATTTCTTTCGAATTACGAATTGAGTATGAAAAAAGAAGACATAACACTTTTTCACTGAAATAAGTTTAAAACGTTTTGGTGTTTTATGGTTAACGGTTAATATTTGAAATACACCTCTATGGTTACGATGTTTTAATGTAGCAACAGTATATAATAAAAACTAATTTGTTTTGTTTATTTTCCAACAAGGGTCGAATAAATAAAAATAGATCAGCGTAGAACGATCTTAACAGCTGTAGACGTAATTCAAATAGACTGAAATTACAAATTTTATTACGACAAATCAATAAACCAACAATGAAATGGATTGATCTGCTCTATTCTCAGTTTTATTGGTGTGAACGGCACGTGTGACCACTTTACGTGTTTGTTTTAGCGAAAGAATGTTTATTTTCAGCAAAACAGACGTTTTGCAAGAAGAAAAAGCTAGTTTAAGATTCTATTTAAAAGAAGTGATGACTCACTGTAGTTAATATACTTAAATTAACTTTTTAAGCTTAACATTTTGTTCCTAAAGTTCATAAAAATGAATCCCAAGTGCAGTGCTCTCTTGGCCATTACGAGACTGACAAGCGCGGTCGGCTGTTCATATTAAAATGTCACAAACAGTGCACTGTAAGATTTGCGCTGATGCATTCTAGACTTGCTTTTAATGATACGAGGTGAAACAAGTCGTTTTCATATCTGAGTGAGATTGCATTTTGTTTGAAAAGCTGTTGCAAGGTTTGCGTGCACCATGGAGGATAAGGAGTTGCGATGAGCGACTTGCAGCCGCAGATTCTATTTTGCGGATGGAGTGTGTGACGTCATACTTATTTGCTCAGTCTGCTAACGACCGCTACGCGTAACGGTCATTCAAACTTACATATTAGACGTACGATTTTTAATGTTTTTACTCAGTAACAGTAAAAATTAAATAAATTGCTTTGTTTCTTTATGTAAAAATTACCGAGGGAAAAATTCAGATGACATGATTGGCATCTAATTTCATTCGTAAGTAATTTTATTTCTATATTTAGTGATCCGTTTTATAAAATTTAAAAACGCGACATCTAGTTTGATATTAAGAAATTAAGTATTAATTCAGCTAAGTTTTAGTTCACTAGTTCGATTCTCAAAAACTTTTCCTGAAAACCACTAGATGGCAGTACAATTAGCCACTCCTCCCGCGAACCTACACCTCCCCGCACAGTCACGAGTCTTTCTAAGGAAAAATCCTTTGATCACATCTCTGCTTCTATTACTCTGTGGCGTGCACAGTAATTCAAAAAATGTGTCGAAGCTTCACCATAACGCCGCGCCAAAGCCATTGCCGCAACATAAGATATATAATATGACCGGGTATTCGAACAGACTGCGGATAATGCTATTTAGAATATCACTGTGTACTTGTCAACCATCCAAAAATCAAGATTAGAAATGCAGAGTAGTGGCCCTCATGCAATGACTATTAAAATATTTAATAAATTACCTGACGACTTAAAGAGTAATGAAAACGAACATAGCTTTGCGAATAAATTAAAACCTTGCTAGTTAAAAAATGCTATTATTCCATACAAAACTTTCTTAACGACAGTACTTTATGAAGCAATCAAGCAAAAAATAGATCTTACCGCTCCACACTAAATTGCCATACCCTCATTTGGATCATTATGTTTGTAATGTTAGTCATAATGCGCAATAAACAATTTTGACTTTGACTTTGACTTTAAATTAGTAAATTCCATTATTTTATCTACATACTTAGCTATTAAATTAACTAATCAACAAAAATACTTCGGCCGTTCTATTACCATCGTAATCTTTTTTATGATACTGTAGAATTATTACGCGCCGGTAACGCTGTAGGTGCGATAAATTGTGTTTATTGTTCTGTGTTGATACAGGACAAGTCGGTCAGATTGTGGTTGCTATTGTGGGAACAAATAATGGAGTATCATAAACTGTTTACAGATAAAATGTTTATTTGTGCATGCTAGTCAAAAAATTGGTCAATCTAAGACAAGTGGTATAAAATAGATATGTTTTATTTAACACTATAATTATGTATAATTTATTAAGCTTAAGTAGAACGATATCTGTTGATTATTTTAGATTAGACATACTTTATTTAAGTAGTTACAACGATTAGGCAATAAGTACTATACGTAAATTATTGTTATAATAGGTACTTTCAAATATTTGTAATATGCAATATGCATAGATAAACTAGTCTAAAAGCTAAAAATGTTTTAGTTAGTTGCAGCGCCCTAACAGGGTATATGTACCATGTTCAAGTTTTTAAAAGTTTATGTAATGTGTGTATTGGAAATACATAAATAAATAAACTATAAGAATCACTGTCCTGACTGACTGACTGACTGACAGACAACGCACAGCCCAGTAGGGACTTGAAATTTGGTGGGCGTATTAGTCTTGATGCGTAGAGTTTTCAAAATTCGACCCCTAAAGAGGTAAAATGGGTGAAAAGTTTTGTATGAAAGTCCTTTGTTTTTGAATTTTTAGTCGCGAAACTTGGATTTAATTTGACAGGGATGACTTAAGGGGTGAAATGGGGGCTGACATCTTGTTATTAGACAAGACCTTTGACCACATTTTTGAAGGTTCATCGCAACGTAACGCAACTTAACGCCACACAACGCAACGCAACGCAACGTAACGCCACACAACGGTGCACAATGCAACGTAATGCAACGCTATCAAGCAATTTTTTTATATTCGAAATGGCGTGGCGTTTGACCACATCCTACCTGATGATGCGGGTAAGATGGAGCTCACTTATCTAGATGAAACTTTTTCTCTGGATTTGAAGACACCCATAAATAAACCCATACAATCCTGGACACACATAAAAACCAGCAGCGTTGATATTAATATACCAGCTATCTACATCACTATGAATTATGTACCTACCAACTTACATATTTTTAGGTTCCTAGCTCAACAAATAGATTTACGTTATCGATGAATAGATTTACATTTCCATTATCGAGCCATACGTTAGCCAGTGATCACAGTGTCGCATGTGACCACAGTTCGACATATTATCTTGCTCGTATCAATTACATATTTGCAGAATATATTTACTCGGAAATGGAACTATTCCACTCACAGATGAAAGGAAGATCTTCCTTCCTTGAATCAATCTCTAATTAAAGATGGAGTATTGATTACGTCTACGATACAAATGTCTGAAATAGAAGGTGAGCTACGTGTTAAAACTTGTAGGTATATGGTTTCAGGTTGCCCCTTGATACGCATAAACCTTTTTGTCTGAAATGGTTTGGCGGAAATAGTTAGGCATACATTTGTTTTGCAGTATGGTGTCTTAGTATAACCCTATGATTATATTTTCTGTACTATAATGCTTTCCTTCATTGGGGTAGCTGTTCATAAACACACTCACGCCCTACGCCTGATTAGCGTACAGTCATTTATTTTGCCTCTATACAGCGTTTATAGATATAGATAGTTATTATTTAATTACACTGCATTTCTATGTTAAATCAATTTGTAAGCCCTGATGAGTAAATAACACAAATTCGTTACTATACCTAGCTATAATAATAGATTACTGTTATGACAATAAAGAATATCTATCTATCTACGGCCTGAATTACAAACGCTCCAACCATTTGGCTGTTAAAACTGAATCCCTTGGTGTATTTTGCGGTGTAAGATCCAGATAAACGTATCTAATTTTTTTTCAATTTTACGGGAGAGCTTAAACACTGTGCAAATATCACTTCTTTGAGCTTTGAAGAGTTATAAATAAATAAAGGATAATATATACATTTGACTATAGTAAAAAAGTATACAGAAATGAATCCATACTATCAAATATTTTTTTGTAGTACTGGTAAAATGTACCGTTACCTCGTTTTAGCACATCGCGCAGGACTACATTTACAGCCTTACCTAAAATAATCTCGATTCTCTTAGTCACTGCTTAAACTTCTCTGTCTTGTTCTTGCATGTTACACTTCACGTCAGAGAGAATAAAGGCAGAGCATCTTAAGCAGTGATTAATGGTTGAGACGTTTTTTAAGTAAGACTGTTAGTACCATTTATGACAAAAAACAATTTTTGAGCTTTTGGTAGTTACGTCCATTTTATCCCACCTCTGCATCAACAACCCAATTCAAACTGAAATGTAGGTATAGTACACCTTGCTTTCTACATTTCAACTACGACTGAATATGAATTAATCATGCGCATTCTGCTATTCACTCAATTGTCGCATCAATTCCAGATAATTGAACACATTTGCATGGAACTCAATTATAAGCACTCGGATTAAATTGCCTTTTTGTGGCGCTATGGGGAGTTTAATAGTGGTGCTGTAATGTAATTAAAGAATTAGAGATGTTAAAATATTCAGGTCGATTTTCAATATGCCTAATATTTAATATAACGCGTTACGGATAACAGAATCTAAAGTATTAATCGGGACAGTCAAATAGCAGCAGGTAAAAAAAACGACTTCAAACTATTATGGGACCACTTCGAGAATTATAATAAAATAACCATTCAAACGAAAACATAATTTTCTAAATCGGCCCTCGATGGACGGATACATCGGTGGAAGTACATAAAAAAACATACATACAGTTTATATATATTATGTATATTATAGTTTGTAGTATTCTACAAACTACATTGATTATTTACAAACTACATTCACTTTGATTGGATTGGGGCTAGATGGAACCGTGTAAGCCAGATGTCCACCATAGTTATTGTAGTGGTAGGACTCTATTGCAGAGTCCGCCTGGAGAAGTACCACACCTTTGCCATTTTTTCAACCCCCAAGCAGTAGTGTGCAAGCATTACTGTATTTCGGTTAGAAGGGCAATGTTACCAGAGAAATTACTGGACTCAAAGAGATTTCATATCTTTTATCTTAGGGTGAATAATACTGTGCAAAGCCGCGCAGGACTTTGTTAGCAAGCTGTTGATTTCGGTACTGCTACTGTTATGTCCAGGCGTGACGCTTACCATCAGGCGAACGTCTCGCTCGTCTCGGGATTCAATTCAATAAAAATAAAAATGTTATGTCCACATAATTTATGTATTTTTTATTATATAGGTGCAAAATAAATATGCTAACCTCGGCAGTGGTTACATATTACATATTACACCTTTTGGTGTTGATACATAATATCCGTGGGACAGGAGCGTCTGTTCGACGTCATTTATTTGGCCCAATTCATAAGCAACGTATTAGAGGAACTTAGCTCGCGTATCGTAGCAACCTTTTATAGCTCGTTTCGTACCACAAATTAAGAAGCTATTTTTAAATCAATTTAATTATTACTGGTTGCAGAGCTTAAATCGGCTAAACCTTTTAGCTAAGACTTGTTTTAAATCCATTTAATTATTGTTGGTTGCAGAGCTTAAATCAGTTAAGCCTTCTTGCTAAGACTTATAGAAGGTCTAAGCCAAGTGAACTGAGCACAAGCTAAGGTAGCTCACCTTTAAGTGCCGCTAAAATTCATTGTTTAATATGTGAGAAAGTAGTATGTCAAATTTACTTATTTTAATTTTAATTTAATTAATATTAATTTAATTTATTTTAAGTGTGGCAAGCATTTATTAATAAATGAAACGTTTATTTCAGCTTCGCACTATAGCACCGAGTTAAGCATTAAAATAATTCTGCCTTTAACGTGAGAACAAAAAATACCAAAACCTTTTAACAAAGGCAGTGAGTCACGCCCTCGGTTTTGTAAAGAGGGCGGGGGCTGTAATTTACACCTATGACTAGCTATACTTATACCTTTGTAGGAATCGAAGGTCGAAGTAAATATATGCGCTAAATCTACCTAACAACGCTAACGGCAACAAAATCTTTCATAACAGTGTTAGTCACAGAAAACGAAAGCCCTACTTCTTAGGTAGAACGGCTATCAAAACAATGTTGTAAAGCAATTATTATGGAAAACTGGGGGACTAAAACAGTCGCGTTTAGCAATTCTGCATATGATCCTATGGTGATTCATTTCGCAAATCGTAAAACGGTTACTTAAGCGCCAATTCAATCTATGACTTTGCAAATGATTCTATTACGGAATTCATTCGTTTGACAGTATTCTATAGAAAGTCGTAAAATGGTCGATGAAAGACGAATTGCATAAAGTCAACTAGCAGATTCGTTAGAAGTTACTCGAAAGCAACTATTTACAATGCATTATGCTAAGTATTCATAAGATGACCTGCTTTTAGGGGAATTGCTTAATGCGGCAATTTTAGACCCCCAGCTGTTTTACACAAAAATGCCAAAGCTCGAAATGCCATTTTGCAACAGATTAAAATTTCTCTAATTACGATGCAATGTGTTTTGGTTTCCCACACGTCTATTTCAATTGTCATTTTGAATATTCTCAGTTTAAAAACATATATATTGGTGGAATCGTCATTAAGCGCATTTACACTTAATGCTGGCTAGCGCGGCCCGTCACATTTCCGTTCTATTCACTTCTCTGTTCAATGGTATTAGTAATGCGACAAGTCGATTGAAATGTAAAAGCACTGCACGTTTATTAAAGTCATCCAGTTACATTTTCTACCCATTCTGCTGAATCGGGCATCGTCTGCGGGAAGACAGAAGACATTGAAAATCTACACAAGTGAACAATGTGTAAAATAATACGCTTTAAAAAAAAACAACCGACTTCAATTTCGAATACTTGGATGACATCTTCATATTTTCCAGTTATTATTCCCGTAATTTTGATTTAAAATCCAAACTACTGAACCGATTTCGATAAAATATATATGGGATCATCTTTGAAGTATGACATACCAAAAAAAAAAGAATCATCAAAATTGGTTCATAATTGAAGGAGTAATCGCGTAACATACATGCACATAAAAAACATACAGTCGAATTGAGAACCTTCTCCTTTTTTGAAGTCGGTTCAAAAATAACATCAGTTGCTCTTTCTTCGCACCGTGTAGCTACTTGAAGAGACGGTGCGTTACATCGTCGTCAAGTCGGAGTATCGGAGAGATCAGTAAATGTGCATACTTAATTGTGTATACAGGGTTAGTTCTAATCGGTTAGCATCTTTTAAAGGCATATTCTGGACATAAAAACAAACAACTTTTACTATAGGGCCACCATTGAAATCGCGAAAAAAAATCACCTGTTCCATACAAAAAGTTGGGCAAACCTTGGGCAAAATGGGACTGTATGTTTTGTTTATGGTTTCTGTACCCTTAAAAGGATGCTAACTGATTAGAACTAACCCTGTATTTTGGGGCCGCGATCCATGCGTTCACCAAGCAAGGGTGCTTCAAAAACAAGCTGAGAGCGTGATTACAAAAGAATTCGTTGCAAGCACGTAACAAGCTTTTAAGTTAGTACAACTGTAGCACTATACATTTTACACTATGAAACAGCACATAGCACATTTCATTTTTCAGTTTTAAGTTATTAAAAATTTAATTACATTGTATTTATTGAGATTTAAAACGGTCAGGCCATTGGGAAGTTTTCTGACAGCTGTCAAAACGTAGTTCTACAGCCCAAGGATAGACGGCGCTGGCGAGATATGGCCCACTTTTTTTCGCATTTTTCTTGTGAGAAAGCAGTTCACTCACCTTCACTGCTTCACTTCACAGTTCGCGTTCGTTGGTGAAGTGCTTTTCCAAGTTTTCTTGTATCATTTTGTTGAAATTCTGATAAAGACACGTGACATTTTGGCCTAGTTCCTACAAGGAAGTATGGGATGTTTGTATCACTAGGCCACCTGCCTAAGGGAAATGTCCTAAGCCTTTATTATTGTTACGTTACGTTATTGTTATAATTTTTTGTTGATAGTAATTGTTATATTTATTTAATATAAAACAATATAAAAAAAAACAAAAAGTCATCAAGACATTGTAAAAGTCGCGGGCAACCGGTGGATGCAAATGACAAGTTGTCGTACAGTGTGGCGGTCTAAGGGGGAGGCCTTCGTTCAGTAGTGGACGTCTCCGGGCTGATGATGATGATGATGAATTAATCAATTGGCAAGGCGCACTTACTAATTTGCGTGGAATAACGAAAGCTTAAGAAATACTTCTATGGGCTAGTACTTTGTTATCTAAACAATAACCACAAAAAACGCATGACAGATCTGATATAAATGAAATAAAATTGCCTACTTTTAATTTTTTGACCGTTTTAATTTCCTTCATTCGTTCAAAATCTTCAGTACCACAGACAAGCTAGTGAAACTGTTCAGGGCCATGTCTCTTTTTGCCATCGAAATTATTTTTATGAACTTTTTTTTTTAATTGGCTTTCAGAAAATCGCCCATTACATTAGTATCTCACAATCATAATTATACATTTAAAAAATAAAAGGAATACAATTAAATACAAAATAAGTTTATAATAATAACAGTTCAAAAATAATAATAATAATACTCAAAGAAATCCACAAAAAAGTAAAAAATTTAATTAAATAAATAGAACCACACTACAACTTTTACTCAATTCTACTAAAATAAATAAAAATAAAAAGGCTCGCGTTTGACCGCCATCCCGCATGGCGCAGTCGATGAAGGTCTACCTAGAGGAAATGGATTTCCTTGTGACTTGATGACATTCAAATTGTAACTTTCGAACCCGAAAGCTAAAATTTTCAACTCTAACATTGCAATCTAGCTTCGCACAACGTTTATAAAAAAGTGAAGTACAATACAATATGCATCTGTGTTGTAGATATGTCGCAGCTCAATTGTAGAATTCGCCGTTTTACATAATGGCTAGCCATTTTATAAAATAGAGCCGTTTAGTAAAACGGCGGATCAACATTCAGCCGGATTGTCATAGCGATACGTTCTACAATACGGCGGCCTATGTTTAGCCACATTGTAATCAATGCAAAATGGTTATCATACTAACAAAATACAGCGTATATTATAGTAAAAAATAAAATTGTATGACAAAAAAGAAGCTTGGTATGTAAGTAGCAGGCAAATAATTGTTTTAACTAAATGAAAAGATCACACATAAGTTATCAAAGTGCGAAACCGCCGCTAGTGTCCAAAATTTGAACTAAAGACAGTCAAAGCGGTGGATCATGACCCGCTCAATTACAATATGGCTAGCCGTGTTGTAGAACGCGAAACACGCATACAATTTGGCAGCCTTACTTTCAGCCGTAATACAATTTGGCTAAACTTTAATACGCCACTTTATAAAACGGCCGTTTTTTTAAATGGCTGGCCGTTATGTAATACGGCGTATTTTGCTATTTGGCTGCGACAGATACACCAATAAAGATTGTATTTACAAAAATCAGTCTAGATTTGAAATGATAATGATGATGATTTTGCCAGAATTATTGTTTTATAAATCTGCACTGCTGCTGATTTATAGATCTTATAACCAATAATTAGGGTTTTATTATGAAAACTGACGTGGTTTTGACACATTTTTGTTTAATAATATACGGGAATACTCACGCGCGTCGGGCTCTGTTTTCACTCTTTGAAAAAGGTCACCGGATGTGATCGAAACTATAGTCGTATCCAATTTAATTAAACGTGAGCATTCCCGTATATATAAAATAAAAATAACTAAATAGGGTAGGTACTTATATTCTGACAAGGGATAAGTTTTTCATTCGGGTATGGCACATCAAGTGTGAGACTAGTCAATAGAGTACTCATAATTTATAAGTACAGTGTTATACCACCCACCTTAATAGGGTAAAGTTGTGCAACCTTTCAGTAGCTACGAAATACGTAGTCATAATTATTTACTAGGTATTTTGCCTATAGTGAGATCATCGCACGAATTCCCTTAAAATACCTTCTCACCTCTTTACAGACCACTTTACCCTACCCGGCCCATTCCGGCCAAGGAATGGCGCAAGTTAGGCAGTAAAATGATTTAACGATCGTTCCCGATCGAGTCTTTATGGCCCACTTAACTTTTTAATTTATGGTTTCAGTACATACTTGCCGTACGTGAATTGATACCTTACTTTTTGGGCAAATGGTGTTAATATGGCACCACAATGTTGATCTTGAAGCCGTGGCAGTCTTAGTTTGGAGGCCGCTTGACTTGAAATGAGAGGTTGTGGGTTCAACCTCGAAACCTCGAACCTCGGCTGGGTAAAGCCTCAATCATCGTCGAAAAGTAGCTAGCCTATCGGTATTTTATCGGATACATTTCGGAGAGTGTGCTTCGGATTTGCATGATCTTATTCCCCCCTGCCCATTCTTTTATCGGACGGCCAGGACCTCGAAAAAGTGACACCGTTTTATGGTTGATATACCAAAAACTCATACGAAACGGTTTGATTCCACTTTCTTTATTCGAACTGCTAAACAGTGGAACTGCCCTGGGTGTCTTCAAGTAGCGAGTGAATCGGTTTCTTCTAGGCAAGCGTGCTCCATCGTAGACTGCATATTCGTTTATCATCAGACGAGATGGCAGTCAAACGCAAGCCTATATAATATTAAAAAAAAATTGGCGACGGCTGAAGCAGCGCCATTAAATTTTCATAATAGTCTATACTAATAACACTTATAGAGTGATAGTTTCCTTCAATCCGTTCACTGGTGAAGGCGAAATAAATCAACGTGTGCGTGAATATTACGTAATTACTTCCTTAGACACGCACACAAGCTTTCGAAAAATGTTGCAAATGCTTAGATGTTTTCGCCGTAAGTTGGGAAATTAAACAAAATAGTAAAAAGATAGTTTTGTCGTCGTGAGAAAAACAGGCCGAGTACCGTACTCAGCCTTTTAAGCACTACTTGAAATTTCATGGCACTAGTAATGTCGATTAACCTGGGTATGTCCTAAAACTGCATCCAGAACTACCGGAAGACGGGCAGCAGCGTCCTCTCGGTTAACAGTGGTGAGCATTCTGTGATCCCCAAGCCGCCTGCCAGGCGTGGAGATTATGGCAACCACTCTCTATTAAGGGGGAGGCCTTTGCCCAGCAGCGGACATCTTCTGGCTGATGAGTGATTGAGTGAGAGTATTGTCCACAGAGTAATAGAAGCGGAGATGTGATCAAAGGATTTTTCCATAGAAGGACGTGTGATCGTGCGGGAGGTGTAGGGTTGGCGGAAGGAGTGGTAAATTCCGCACATGGTGCTGCCATCTATGTAAGTTCAGGATAAGTTTTTTGAGAAGTGCTTTATCGACAAAATGGAGAACTCTTATAAACGCTAGATTTACTGCTAGTGGCGCCATCTCTGGAATTAATTAAAAACATCTAGAAACGTTACATATTTCATAAACAAACCACGAAAAATACAAATAAAATTACTTATGAATTAAATGAGACGCCAATCATGTCATCGGAATGTTTGCCTCGATATTATGTGCAAGAAAAAACGCAGCCACTCATTTTCGTATCTCTTTTACTGCGTAAAAACACTAAAAGTCGTACATCTGTTTTGAAAGCCTGAATGACTGCTACGTGAGGCGGTCGCTCGCAGACTGACCAAATAAGTGTGACGTCACACACTCGCCGTCCGCAAATTCTGTCTACGGCCGTAAGTTCCTCATCGCAACTCCGTATTCTCCATGGTATTGTCGCATCGGCCTCGCACGGGTGCGAGCGGCTGCAATGGAAGTGTTCCTGTAACAGGTACCTACATCAAAATAAAAAACGTAATCACAGAATAAATAATAGTACTTAACGGAACTTAGTACGTAACGAAAGTAAGTAGATCAACGTTTCTAGTAAAAAGTTCATAATATAATAAACCCAAGGCAGTCGGTCCCTTCGGAAGTAAGCTCATCACCATAACATAAACCAGTAAAAACGAAGGTACAGGTAATCGCAAAATTTATTTCACGAAATGAGCGACGGCGCGTGTCTAGTATCTTCTGACATTTCATAATAGCTCTTGATGAGAAATGTCAAAGATTCGTCAATGACACCCGTGAAACCCAATTTAATTGTCATCTGGGACAAACGAATTTCTCCTTTATTTTTTCACCGTTAATGAATATTGTTGCGGTAACAATAAATTTGTAGAGCCTTAATGACGTATTCGACTCCGAATCTTGTGACGTCATTTGCAAACGGACGAATTTGTAAGAAAAGTTTTCTTTTCTCTTATATTCATGCAAGCGATGTTGTTATATTTATCTTCAGATTTTTCTTGGAAAGGTATCATATAGGCTGAGTGGGCGGCCCTTTAATGTCAGAGTTGATATACTGCCTCTGACACGGCTTGAACAATAGAGACCGAGAATTTAACGTGTCATCACAGCTACAAATACAAATAATTTATTGATAACACCAAAGTTACACGTCAAATTTCATTAAGTAAGTCAAAAATAATAATTACTTAGGTAATAAAATGAAATAATAATTATAAAAATACGTCAATAATCTCTTATTTTAAAATAAGCTTCAATGTCATAAAACAAATTATCTTGTAACCACGCTCTGAGCTTAGATTTGAAGCACCCGGTGGAAGGAGCATCCCGAATGGAAGCTGGTACACGGTTGTAGATCGCGGGCCCCAGAATATACACTGACCTCTCCGACTTGACGAGACGGTGTGACGGGGTGATCAGTTGGTCTTTCTTTTTATTACTTCGTAAATCTAAAGTGCTGTGAACGCCCCTACGTTGGAACGTTTCTAGGTTTACATGGGTGAATAGGGCTATCTGGTAAATAAACTCACACGGCAAGGGCAGTATCTGAAGTTCCCTAAATAGCTCTACGCATGAGACGTCGTTCTGAACCCCGCATATAGCACGTATGGCTCGTTTCTGCATTACAAAGACTCTGTTCCGATCGGCAGCGCGGCCCCACAGTTCCAACCCGTACGTGATGTTACTGTGGACGGTCGCGAAGTAGCAGGAGCGCACCACGCTGCGGGTGGCGGTGCTCGCAAGCCGCCGGAGCGCGAAGCACGAGCGGCTCAGCTTCCCGCAAAGCTCGTCTATGTGCGTCTCCCACGTCAACGCACCGTCGATGCGGAAACCCAGAAGTTTCGTACTATGTACCTGTTGGAGCGCGGTATTGCCGACTGCTACCGAATAAGTCTTTGTTGAGTGACCATTGAGGTTGAATGCAAGGAAGCAGGTCTTGTCCTTATTAAGAGCTAATCCGTTAGAACGGAACCAGCTGTCGAGCTCGTTTGCTACCGTGTTCAGTTTCGACTCCAGCTGACTATGCGTCGGCGCGGTAATCACCGCAGCGACGTCATCGGCGTACATGTAAATCTCGGCGCCAGTGATGGCACCGGGTAGGTCGTTGAGGAGGAGACTGAATGAGGTGTTAGACAAGCAGGAGCCCTGTGGGACGCCCATCCCGTTCTCCATCTCAGACGATACGACGTGGCCTCTGTCACCCACCACGACCTGCGTTCGCTTAGACATGAAGGACGACATCACGCACAGAGCCGGACCGCGGATCCCGTAAAACTGCAGCTTATTAGCAACGAGATCGTGATCGGCAGTATCGAACGCGCTCGATAGGTCGCAACAAAGAACGGCAACCTGTAATCCCGCCTCGCGTGCGCTCAATACTCGCCACGCCACACCACGCACCAAGTCTGTGGTCCCACGGCCGGCCCGATACGCGTATTGCCGTTCCGACAAAACGCCACGATCTACGATAAAGTTAAAAAGTCTCCTGTTGAGTCCGACCTCAAACACTTTACTTACGGCAGGGACGAGAGATATGGGCCTATAGGACTTGACCTCTGATTTTTTGCCCTTCCCTTTGTACAAGGGGCATATTTTAACTTTCTTGAGTGCTGTTGGGTATATGCCTTCCCGCAGGCATGAGTTAAACAAGTGACTAATAACGGGTGCTACTGGTTCTATACCGGTTTTTAATATGCTCGCGGACAGACCATAGAGATCGGTACTCTTTTTAGGAGCGATACGTTTGGTCGCTATAGTAACCACTTCAACGGGAGAGAAGGGTTCTAGCCTTAGTGACACGTCGCTAGCGGATGTTTCGTCCCCAAGTGTAGCTAAGGCGCTTGCGCTGCTAGCCGCGGGCGCTCCGCACCTACTTGCCGCCGTCACGAACCCCGAGTTAAGCGCGTCCACCAGATCCTTCTTCGTGCTAAACGCTTGACCGTCCGCGTCCCGCACCAGGTCAGTGAAATCGACTCTCTCGCGAGTGCCACGACCCAGCTCTGAATTTATTACAGTCCACATGCGTCGTGGATTATCCCTGACTATACTAGAGTAATGACTGACACGTTTTTCTTTTAATAAGGCGTGATATTTAATTGTAAGTTCATCGCACTTAATACGCAGTAAGTCATCGGTGGGAAATGTTTTCTTTAATTGTATAGCCTCATGCAGTAAGTGCTTAAAATTGTGAATTTCCGCGTCAACCCAGTGTTTATTATTAGTAACCTTTTTTTTTGCGGAAAACAGATTTTTAATTTATTAGATAAAATATTGACTATACTCTCGGCCAACGCGTGACAACAATTACTCGATTTTTCAATGATATTGTCCCAGTCAATTGAATCCAGGGCAACAATAAAGTTATACTCGTTACGGTAGCACTAAGCTGTGCCCACTCACGGTCACCCATCTAAAAGGTTAAAGCGGTAATTTTCAGTTTATTTTCTAACGAGTGAAATAATTCAAATTGTGTTTTCAATAAATGATTTCACTAAATAAAAACTTTCGAGTAGGTATATTTTTAATTTCAAACTATTAGAATTCTAGCTTTTAATAAAATTTAAAATTCCAACGCTCAATACCAGCCCGCAGCTGCTCGTAGACCAGCCTGTACCGACAGTGACGAAGTACCAAAATTTACTTACCTACTTGTATATAACATTTATTCTGTATTTTTGTTCATTTTTAAAGTTCGTGGATCTGACTTTTATGTCTTAAAATCTTTTTGGTTCTGGATATATATATATTCAAAGTACTCGAGCTTAAAAATTGTGTTGATCCCGAGGTGGAAACTCTGCTTTTTATCACCTCTATGAGAAAATAAGTAAGTGTAACTTATGAATAGTACCTACGTTTATATCATTCTCACTTCTCACTTTTTATTGAGGAAGATACACTGAGTTAAAATAAAAACAAAGAAAAATCTGAATTTGAGTAAACAATTACGAATGTCCGAGGTTGATCTCTTTGGTGATAGGAACTTTTACTAACAATATTCACATTTCAATTTCATATCACCGCCCGGAGCAGGGCAGAAATGAGCTGTTTTCCGCGCAGAGGGCGGTAAAGTTTTTTTTCTGCCTCGCGCAAACAGCTCATTTCTGCCCTCTTTGCGAGGAACTTAGAACCTTCTAAGTTCCTCGCCTTTTGAATGGATGTGATAAAAAATATCTATGACTAAAGATATTTTGTTGGCATCGTATCGAATGAGAGAGAGCTAGATTCTCCAAGTATCGAATAGGTACTTCATTTGAAAGTAACGTATGAAGAATAAGAAGTACCGTCTCGTAATTCAGTAGGATAAGTTTCCTGTGTGGAAAACAGTGAATCGTATAAAGAAAAAATGTAGAAGTCATTCTAGCAACCAATATCGTACCTATGCATAACGAAAAAATGTCTTCTAGCACAACTTATTACGAGCCTCTGGTTTCGTATACGCTGGCGAATAATTTATAAACCTAATTGTGGTAAATCAATATAGCTTAATATAGCTTTCAAGTTAGTTAGTATCACACTGTTATTTAAATGTTATTAGTTATGTTAAAATAATAAATTAAGGAGGTTATGAGCTGTAAATAGCTTAGTACTTACTGTTATCTAAGTTAAATACCTAGCCACGAATAAGCATTAAGAGTAGACAAGTTGGTCACTTCTCCATAGAAACGCGGTAGTATTACTACTCCACTGTGTAATTTTGTAGGTCCAAGACTAAGTATTATATCGATTAGTCTCTTCATTATCTAGGATTGTTAATTATTACGAAAGTAAAAAGTTAATAAACATGAAAGTTATGAGCCAGGAAACATCTTGTGTTTTAGCTCAATTTTAATGCCACATTGGACGTAAATAAATAACATAAGGAATCCGAAAACTCTACAATAATTTATTTAGCGGCATAGTTTAGTCCATAATCATTTCAAATAACTTAAGTTGGAATAAATTAAATCGGAGTTTATTCAACCACATTACTACAGCCAAAGGTAGATAAAAAGAATTTGCACGCTCATTTATCTTTCTTTCTCCCTTTCCCACAGTTTGTTTGATGAAGAGAGCATGCTTTTTAGCCGCGCCCACCGATGAGTTCGAGCCGTCAACTTGTCGATCCTTAACATCGTAGATTCGGAACGCCTAACTAGGAAAGTTTTTATTACTCTTTATAACTTCAATACAGAACGAAATTGGACTTATTGTACTAGTTTCTTACTGATTCGGGAACATTATTATTCATCGAGAAACTGTGGTTTATCAGAGCCACATACTACTTGGGTATCATCATCAGCCCGGAGACGTACACTGCTGAACGAAGCCTTCCCCCTTAGACCGCCACACTGTACGACAACCTGCCATTTGCATCCACCGGTTGCCCGCGACTTTTACAATGTCTTCGGTCCACCTAGTGGGAGGCCTTACTACGCTGCGTCTTCCGGTTCGCGGTCGCCACTCAAGAACCTTTCTTCCCCATCGGTTATCAGTTCTTCGAGCGACGTGTCCTGCCCATTGCCACTTCAACTTGCAAACCCTGCGAGCTATGTCGGTGACTTTTGTTCTTTGGCGAATATCTTCATCCCGGATTTTGTCGCGCAAAGTAACTTACTTCGATATGCAAAAAGTAATTCACCAGAGAACTAAAGTCACTGATATGGCTCAGCGTCTTAGCAAGCTGACGTGGCAGTGAGCTGCTCATATATGTCGCAGAACCGATAACAGCTGGGGAAGACGTGTTCTAGAGTGGAGAGCACGAATCGGCAAACGTAGCGCAGGACGCCCCGAGACAAGATAGAGTGACGATATAATATGTAGTAAGTATAGCTGCCAGTGGTTAGAAGCGGAAAACCGAAGATCGGTCCTAGTGGCGGGCATTGGAAGAGGCCTTTGTAGTAGTGGAGTATGATAGATTGATTATGATGATGACGAAAATAAACAAGCAGAAAAAAATAGGTTTTCTAACATTAACACTCTCTGCCCCAGCCTGCACCACCACTGCTGCACCACTCAACCACTGCCCCGGCTGCCGGCTTTAGTACTTAGGCCTGCCCTCGATGGGAGTCGGACGATACTTCACCACACTGCGTGCGTCACCTTCACCATAACAAGCACTGGCCCGGTGCGTCGAATTCATATACGCCATTGAATTTTTGCTGGTGACTGCACTACCTTATAGCTCAGTTGGTAGCATGACTGCCTTCAGAGCTGCGGGACATGGGTTCGATCCCCACTCAGGACAACATTTATATACGAACATAGATTTTTGTTCTGTGTCTCGGTGTAGTATGTATTTTGTATTATAAGTAGGTATGTATTTACAGAAAAAAAGTATATAATATAATACGCTTTTTTTAAATACAACCGACTTCAGCTTCGAATACCTGGATGACATCTTCATATTTTCTAGGAATATTCATTTAAAAACCAAACTACCGAACCGATTTCGATAAAATGTATGTATACAGAACCACCTCTGAAATATTACCTACTAAACAAAAAAAATATTAATATATTGGCGGAGTAATCGCGCGTAACATACATACAAAAAAATATACAATCGAAATGAGAACCTCCTTTTTTGAAGTCTGTTAAAAATATACTCTAACAGCTATCTGATGGTATCCGTAGTACAAGGTTTGCTTAGTTTGGGGCTAGATGGCGCTCGCTGTGTGAAATGTACATCGATATTTATTTATTTATTGGTGTAGGCCCAATGCCTTCGGTCGATGGGTATGACTAGCTTTGGGAGAAAATGATAAAGAGCACGTTTTCTGTCAATAAACTACGATGGCCATAACATAAACCTTATGCCAGCTTATGCTTAGCCAATGTACATGTTTTCCTGTCACGTTTAGATATGTATTTGTAAACATCTATATGGTTTAACAGCCGATTCGAATTGGAAATATGTTTTGGCACGCAATAGCGTCTGCCTAATATGTCAAACGTCAGAGGGGAGCACCGTGGCTTGTTTTGTAAAATGCTTGTGGTTTTCAATAAAACGTTGTTTATACTTACGCCGTTTTTCAGAATTCTGAATTTACCCTCATGTGAAAGACTGAACACATTCCCCTTTTCAACCGACTTCAAACAAGGGGGACTGTATGTTTTTTTTGTATCATATATACAAAAAAAAAAATACACGTTATATTTACGCGATTAAACCGTCAAATGAGAATGAGAGATTTTCTGACAGGAATAAAAAAAAAAGCTCATTGTAGATGGCTCTGACTTTGCGTAGACCAGATGGCTGTCATTGTCAAGATTTTTATTTTATATCATGTGCCACATATCAAAAAAAAATATCCTGTGTTTGACTGGCATGTATAGTCTGCGCTATACATCGAGTTGAAGGGGTTGGTGGATTCACATACATCAATGTATTCTGCTCCAGGCCCCCTAGCACGCGCCGAGGACTAATTGGTCTTTCCCCGCGCGGGAAAGTGGTAACTAAAGCTAGAATATGGATAAGTACGTCTGTCTCGTTTTCGCGGGAAAAAAGAGTAGATATACATTTATCACAGCTCGCATGCTAGGCGGGCGGATGTATGCAGGTTTCTTCTGTTTTCCTTCACCGAAAAGCCGGTAGTATAATAATCCGTACATAAACTCCAAAGAGTTCATTGCTACGGGCCCGCGATTTGAACCCGCGACCTCACGATTTCGGGTCTAGTGGACTACCAATTCTTTGGACCGCCAACATTACTGCTGCACGCTTATCTAGAAAAAAACCAGTTCACTCGCAACTTGAAGACACCAATATTATATCCAAATAAGCTACCGCGGCTTTTATAGGTTTTTAATATCTTTAAATTCTAAATAACATCTATGGAAGCTAAGTAGGTACTAATTTTATTCAATTCAAGTTTATTCATTCAAGTGTAGAGACGAGCAAGACGTTCGTCTGGTGGTAAGCGTCACTCCTGCCACTAACAATAGCAGTGCTAGAATTGCAAACTTGCGAATACAATCCTGCGCTGCACTGCACTGCGCTCGTCTGAGATATCAGATGTTAAATCTCTTCATACCTAGTAATTTATCTGGTAACATAGCCTTTCAAACCGGAACTCAGTAATGCTTGCACACAACTGCTTGGCGATTGAATAACTGGCAAAGGTGTGGTACTTTCCCAGGCGGACCCTACCACTAAAAAGTATTTATTTACAACCTAGAAAATGAGCTCTAGAATCCGAATTTCACCCAAATAACACGTTTTCAATTTACTTACATAACGTTATTACTGGTAAAAATCCAAACAGAATCTATTCGTGGCATTTGTGGTAACGCCGGAAACATTGGCTTCTTGCCAAATTTTGAATCAGTGCTAGTGTTATGAAGAAAGACATTTCCATATACTCATTGTACCTACCTATGTAGGTAATGTACGATTTATGATGGAACGTCTTTTATTGTTTTCCTGCTAAGTATTGTAAATGGCTAACCAACAACAAAAACGATATCTATAATTATGCCATTTATTGGTCCCAAGTTTTGGGCCTTACGACATTATAAAGTATTTGTTCGTCCCGCATGAGAATGTTTGTCTTTATTCGTACCACATACAAAATTATTGTAAATATAGTTAGCGATAAAACTATAATTTATCACACAATCAGTATTAGTAGTATTATTATTAATTTCACATACCTAATGGTCTAATTTAAAGCTGTAAAGGAGTAATGTGATAATTCAAAGAAATAATTATTTCTGAAAAATATAATTATACAGAGTATCCCAGAAGTTGATAGGTCAAGTCATAATATTTATCAGGGAAGTCTAAAAATAAATCTAAGTTGTGTATTTTAAAATAAGTAATTTATGTATATTTAACTGTACTGAAACAATAATAATTTACCCATAGAAAAAAACCTGGGCCGAATGTGGTGTGTTTCAAAAGAAAGACAAAATAAGTATTTTTTTTAATTTTAGTATATTTTGGGCCCAATACGGCATACAAAGCGGGGCAAAGCAGATTTTTTATGTGTGCCGAACTTTCTCGGGACGACTATGGCATAAATACAAAAACGCCTCTAAAGACAAATACAGATTTGATATTATTACATGTCTTGAACAGGTCTATTCTGTTCAAGGTTCTGTTCACACAGATTTGAATTAAAAAGTCAAAACGTATTTTTTATTTAAAAGTTTTTTTATTTCTTGTGTTACATCATCACATCAACAGCCGGAAGATGTCCACTGCTGGACGAAGGCCTCTCCCTTAAAGGGAGGTGTTGCCATAATCCCCACGCTTGGCAGGCGGCTTGGGGATCGCAGAATGGTTACCACCGTTAACTGAGAGGACGCTGCTGCCCGTCCTCCGGTGGATCTGGATGCAGTTTTAGGACATACCCATAAACAGGCAGGTATTTCTTGTGTGCTTCGAATTAAATATAACAAAATGTCGACATAATTCCAGGCGTCTTTTTTGTCTCAAGGTTGGTTTTCTGATTTGAGTTAAAACACAACCGACCCAGCCAGCCAACCGAAGCCAGCCAACCTTCTATCTCTATCATTAGACCAGCTAAACTTATACCATATTCGTATAATGATTAGTATAATAATTATTTGACCTGGGTATGTCCTAAACCTGCATCCAGAACCAACGGAGGACGAGCAGCAGCGTCTTCTCAATTAATGGTGGCGAGCATTCTGCGATCCCCAAGCCGCTTTCCAAGCATGGGGATGATGGCAAATAAAAGTATGTACTCCCATGTTTTCTGGCTAATTGTAGTTGGAAAAGCACCATATAACGAATTCCAGACTATTCCAGCTTTTCCATTTACAGTATTCTATGCAAATGCTCCTAAGTGTATTTTAGAGCACTTAGAATTTTTTTCTGCTTCTTTGTGTTGCATTTTACCATAAAACGAAAGCTAGACACTGGTGTCATAGCAAATATTTAGAAGTGCAACTTAATTATATTAAGTAAGTATTATATTGAAATAGACGTAGACATATACTACATCATTTTATTTGCATATAGAAATACTCGCAGTTTTTTAAATGTAATAAACTATTTGTAGCCAAAAAACACCTGTCTTAAAGCCATTTTATGTCTGTCTAAGCATGTGTTATTTGGAAGGGTTACCTTTTCACACTAAACGGCTCAGCTGTTCTTAGTGGAATTCGTTTCAAAGACAGCTGTAACTCTGCAAAACTACGTGGGTATATTATGTAGTATTATATTAAGTAAAACACTGTTTTAAACTATCTCGGTTATTTACTTAAGTTCTATTATTATTTACTGGATATGTACCGTGTTTATGTTATACAGTGTAATATCGGGAGCTCATTTCCATAATCGCAGTAAATATCCCGTAAATAATAATAGAACTTAATATATTAAGTTGTCATCTTTATCGCCATATTTAATTTTAAAAAACATCGCGGTTGAAATTGTCAGGCTCAGCTAGTCATTTTTATACCAGTTGATATCACAAATGATAGTGATAGTGGGGCAAGAGGCGAATGTCTTATTTAGTTCCAGAACCAATATAAATATTGCTGACATCTATCAATCACATTTAGTTTGTCATGAAAAGGCGGAAACGGTAACAATATCAAAGGCCCGAAACAGCTAAAATAGATAAAACATCTGGTTAGAGTAACAAGGAAACTAGGCAGTTACAAGTCAATCCGTAAGTCCTATTCAACTAAGTAATTTAATTAATTTAACTGTGTTAATTACCAGTCTTACTACCAGTAGTAACAGGGGTAAAACACAACTTCCCGTGGTACTACTGGATCGCTTGGTAGTACTACGGGCAATAAACGAAAGCTACCGGACAGAAATTCTAATTTTTATCCTTGAATTTTCATCAGAGTTACATAAAAAAACTAAATTTGAAATTCTACTTTTAACCAATTTTAAAATATCGACAAAGAACTTATTAGCGAAATGAACTAGGAAACATAAAAAGTAAAGATAAGTTTCTTCGAGAAATTCCATTAAACCCCAACAAATTCCTTACACGAACGCCTTATCTTCATAAAATAGGTACTGTGAATAACGGTCTAGACTTTGCATATAGGAAAAGATCCCAAGTCGTGCTGAGTCAAAGTCTCAAAATCGTTCATAAAATCTAAGGACATATAGGACACATAGGATAGTAGAAGAGCTAAAGACTAAGTCAACTGGGATTTTCTAACTTTTCCGATGTTTTATCCTTTGATATTACAATGAATAGGATAGGTAAGGACATTGATATTTTTTTGTAAATAAGTAAGTACCTATATCATATTTTCAGACAAGTGATTATTTTATTTTTTCTGTTTTTATACGGTCAAGTGACGAGACGAGCAATACTTTCACCTGGTGGTAAGCGTCACGCCTGCCACTAACAATAGCAGTGCCAAAATTGTGTAACTGATGAATATACCTATATATCAGGGTGTGGTGTAATAAGTAGACAACCTCTTACCTACAGAGAGGTGACATCGTGCTGTTTTCGAAAATAACAAAATTAATTTTATGAAAGTCACATAATTTACGAAATAAATATTTTTCTAAAACAAACATTATACTGGGAACACTTTTCCGTGTTCTGTGTAACTGCTTTTTTGTTTATACTTTTGCCACGAATAAACTATTGTCTATTGTCTATTGTCTATAGCACATTTATCTGAATAAGACTACTAGCCAAAAACCCGTTTAATAAATCCTTGATTTACAACTCATATAACTCGAAAACTATGAGACTTTTACAGAGCACAATTTTAGATTTTCTTATGACCTTTAGTTATTTAAGCAACGTTATTAAAATGGTATTTCTTTCAGAAAAACAGAAAATGCAGTAACGTATCTTCCTACTTATGATATTATCTATTTGATATTATATATTATCAATGGTTTCACAAAACTTTTCAGCGGATGTAGAGTCGAACTACTGATCATTATTATTCTCTGTACGTGGTTATGACACAAAAACGCTTCGTAATCTTGTTCTACCGGAGAAGCAAAATAGCACTGTTTCTGGTTAGGTACTTTTATTAACCGAGTTCAAAAAAGAAGGAGGTTCTATGTTCGACTGTATGTATGTTTTTTTTATGTATGTTCGTTGATTTCTCCGTCAATTGTAAACCGATTTTAAAAATTCTTTTTTTATTTGAAAGTGTATATTCTCTAGGTAGTCACATATTAATTGAAAGTCGGTTGTTTTTTTAAAGTGACTTGTTGTTTCTGTAAGCGAATCAATGCAATTTTTGTAGTGGCAGGACTCTACTGCAGAGTCCGCCTGGAGAAGTACCACACCTTTGCCAGTTATTCAATCGCCAAGCAGTAGTGTGCAAGCATTACTGTGTTCCGGTTTGAAGGGCAATGTTACCAGAGAAATTACTGGGTATGAAGAGATTTAACATCTAATATCTCAGGGTGACGAGCGCAGTGCAGTGCAGCGCAGGATTGTGTTCGCAAGTTCACAATTCTGGCACTGCTACTGTAAGTGGCAGGTGTGACGCTTACCACCAGGCGAACGCTTTACTCGTCTCGTCACTTGAATGTATAAAAAATAAATAAAAAGACAAACTTGAAAAGACAATGAAACTTTAATTAGATAAAACTTGAAATATTATTTAAACTTGACTCTAGTCTAACAGAACGCTCAAAGAGCCATGCCGTAACATAAGATAAATTAGAAACGATACTGGCTTTAGTCAGCCAACTTATTAATCATGATTTCTAGTCAAAGGCCAACATCATCTAAAAATACGTTAATACAATCTTTTTGCTTCACAAACAACGAGTACACTAATTAAATTTACCTAATTAATTAACTTACCTGCGCTGTTAAATATACGTACATGTTTGCTTTGAATACAGGTATGTGGGAAGTTCCCAAAGAAATCGTCTGTAGGAAGTAATTCGCTTTATGACGCCTCATTTTACTGCGAAGCCTTTATGACGTGCCTGATTAGACACGGATTTTTATTGTTTAAGGCAGAGAACATAACTGTGTGCTCAGTCAGTCAGTTCGTATAGGCTGAGTGGCCAGCCCTAGTGTCAGAGTGTCTGTGTGCTTCAAAATACATTCAGCTAATGTCGTCGAAGATATAACCGAAATGTGGCTTGATTCCACTTTCATTGAGCGTATAAAAATAATCTGAGTGTAGCGCCTAGCTTGATTGGTTCTAAAATACTGTTTTTAACTATTACATTTGCTTATTATTATTATTTTATAACTTTATAGGCTTGCATTTAACTGCCATATCGTCTGATAATAAACGAGGATGCAGTCTTCGATGGAGCACGCTTGCCTAGAAGAAACCGCTTCACTCGCGACTTGAAGACACCCAGGCACCTATAGCACGCGCTGAGGACTAATGGGTCTTTCCCCGCGCGGGAAAGTGATAAAGCTAGAATATGTATACATCTGTCTCGTTTTCGCGGGAAAAAAAAGAGAAAGATCATGCAAATCGGAAGCACACTCTCCGAAATGTATCCGATAAATTACCAATAGGCTAGCTTTTCGACGATGATTGAGGCTTTGTAACTTGGTCTGAACAAGACAGTCCTATTATTATTTACGGACATTTATTGTGATTATGTTGTGAAATGAGCTCCGAATATTTCGGTGCAGTTGCATACACCATGATCACGGAAAATCTACGTGAACATCTACGTTTACGGATTGGGAGCTCATTTCACAACATAATCACAATAAATATCCCGTAAATAATAAAAAGACTGTGGTGGTTCTAAAATATCACCGATGTCTCAGCTTAGTTAGGAAAAGCACACACACAGATAATAGGCTAGGTGACTGGTTTTTTTTGTTGTCCTATTAAAACGTGGCCCATAAAAATAGCTGATTAATGAAAAGAAAATGAAAATCTGATCAAAAATAAGCAACTTATAAGCATTTTAATCTCACGCTAGCAGAGAGACAAAACAGCAAATCGTGACGTCACTTCTCAGTACGCTCAGTAATAAAGGCACTTGCCCGCAAAAAAAGACGAAGGTACAGTCATATGATTATTTACGGGATATTTATCGTGATTATGTTGTGAAACGAGCTATGCACCTTGTTCGCGGGCTAGCTGATGCCTGATGACTAATGACTGTCTGCCTGTGAACATGGTGCATGCAACTGCGCCGAGATATAGTGAGCTCGTTTCACAACATAATCACGGTAAATATCCCGTAAACAATAATAGAACTGTAATGAACAATCGAGACAGTATAAAACAAAGATAAAGGTACGAGTACATTTATTTATAATCGAATTTCTTTCTAACAATGTCTAATACTTAATTCTAGTATGTTCGCGGCGCTATCTAGTTGTCATTACACGACAGTTCCCTGACTTTGCTCCGCTCCGGGTAAAGTTCTTTGTCCCTTTGTCCGGGGAACGGAAAAACAACAAAGCTTATAGTTTCCCGGCAATTGGGTCGCACTTTTTATCATAAAAGTAACGTGAAAGTAGTGATTAAAATAGTTATGATGTTGTTTTATGTTGTTGTTGAGAGTATAATTAATACACTGTTTGAATCTATCACGTTGTTATTTACTAGGATGCTGGAACTAAATCTGTTTGTAAACAGATTTAGTTCCAGCATCTGAGGCAGGTGTGATACGCAACGTGTGGCTATCTAAATCAAGTCTAAGCTGTTTAACAAGATATCCTGCAAACTGACCAACTTATTGTTACATTTGGATAATAGTTAGAACTAAAAATGCTCAACGTTTACTGTAAGTTAAGCTAAGAAAATACTATAGTGGCTCTTAAGTGGCATTTAAGTTAATATATAAATTGGTTGTACTAAACGTGTGGTCTGCAAGAGATTAAATGTTTGCAGTGTAGAATTATTATTAGAATATAGACTGAATGGTTAGGAACTCAATGTACAAAGTTAGTTGTACTGGTCGGTTACAGAATGCATTTTACACAGTATTCGGTAACTTTGATTAGCGAGCTGACTTCTCCAACTTCGATATTAGCAGGGGAGAATCAATCCTACAAAAAAAAAACGTCAAATCGTAGATATACCTATGACAACAATGTCATATTCAGTGCAAGCTAATTTGTACTTTATTTGTATTAGATGGTTTATCGATTTTCCACTGTAGCGCTTGGCTCGTTGACGTCACGCGGCTCCAGCAGGCTGCGCGCCTCCCCACTATTGCAATATCGACACTATTCTATACTACTAAACTGCAAATTAGCTTGCACTGAATATGACATGATTTACGGGTTATGTAGTGTAAAGTCACGTTTCTATCGTTTAAAAAATAAATAGGTACTGCATGGTCACTATTTGTCTACAAAATATTCAAAATTGTTTAACTCTCCATCTACGAATACAAAATAAACAATTTCCATCTACCTTTGCCCCTATTAGCATTTTTTGTACAATATTCCTGCTGTTCAAAACTTGTCCTTTTTCACATTTTGTAATGCAAATCAGTTAGAACTTAATTCATAACGGTGGGTTTCCGCTTAGTTCCGAATTTCAATGCAATCCAAAGTTCTTGGCAAAGGCTTGTACGGCTGCACGCGATTTGGTTTTATGTGTAAAATGAATGCAGTAGAAATTAGCTTTTTTCCCTGGGTATCATGTGGTCAAGGCATTATAGGTATACCATCGGAGAAGCCAATGGCAACAACTACCTTTACAATGTTCTGCCTCTTTTTGCCCCCCACAAGGTAAAAATGCGTGGCACTCTTTCAAGTAAACTTTCACACTACACTAATAAAAAAAAACCTATTCGTATGTAAAGCAAAATCGCAAAACACCATTCCCATTTTCCCTGGCTTCATCGGCAATTTTGCATTTCAGGGTCCAGCCCATGCACCTGGAAGTTTCTACATAGGAATTCCCTCGCTCACGATTGTGTTCCATCCCAAATTTCGGCCGACTCATTATATATTTTTTCCAATATTATTAAGGTTTTGGATGTAGCAATTAGCATTATTATCTACCTCAATTAGGGTTGTGGGCATATCCCGCGCCTGGCCTCCCCCTTAATAGCTCCCGACTTGAGGATCGCAGAATGCTCACCACCGCTAACCGAGAGGATGCTGCTGCCCGTCCTCCGGTGGTTCTTGATACAGTTTTACGACATACCCAAGTCCATTAAACATTTATCATCGTCATCATCATCATCATCAGCCCAGAGACGTTCACTGCTGAACGAAGGCCTCCCCCTTAAAGTGCCACACTGTACAACAACCTGACATTTGCATCCACCCGCAACTTTCAAAATGTCGTCGGTCCACCTAGTGGGAGGCCTACTTACGCTGCGTCTTCTGGTTCGCGGTTACCACTCAAGAAACTTTATTTCCTATCGGTTAATCAGTTCTTCGAGCGATGTGGCTGCCCATTGCGACTTCAACTTGCAAACCCTGCGAGCTAAACCATTAAATATTACAACATTATTATTGGAATATGCGTGTGATTCTAATTACTTATACAGAACCATGGGAAACAGTTACGACTGATAGCTATATAGCTGACAGCAACACAGCAGCTTGCAATACATTACACAATGCGCTTTAATTTATCAAACCGTGGCATGTCAAGCCAGACACGTTATGAATGGGTAATGCGCACACAGCCATATAATTACGGCAATATTGTAATTTGGGATTAATTACCGTTACTAAAGCTATATAGGTTCATAGCTTAGGAAACAACAACTAGCTCACTCTAGAAACGAACCGATTAAGATAAGGAAAGGAAGAAAATAATAAGCTTTAAAAAAAATACAACTGACTTCAACTTCGAATACCTGGATGACATCTTCATATTTTCTAGTAATTTAAATTCAAAACCAAACTACTGAACCGATTTCGATAAAATTTATATGGGACTATGTCTGAAGCATTACCTACCAAACAAGAAAAGAATCATCAAAATCAGTTCATAATTGGCGGAGTAATTGCGTAATATACATTAAAAAAAAACCATACAATGAAATTGAGAACCTCCTTTTTTGAAGTCGATTGATAAAACTGGTTTGATCCTAATATTGAAGCCATGTATGAGCAGAGCTATGATCGTCCAGCTACAAGGCGGGATGACAATATCGTCTCTATCGTCGAATCTGGACCAAATTAGGACAGCACCAAGCCAGGCGGCACAGTAAGAGAGAGGCCCAGTGGAAAAAGGAAGGCTGAGGATGATGATGATAATGATGATTGAATTCAAGTGGATATTTCATCTAATTACAAGATAAATAAGTCGGAAAACTAAACAGCCTACTTCATTATACCACGCTACATTTTACATAGACAATAATATATTAGGAATGAACTCTTTGAGCCCTTTTGATATCAAATTCAACATAATTAAATAAACATAATGTAGTGGGAATGGGCAGGCCACATCGCTCGAAGAAGTGACAACCTATGGGGAAGAAAGGTTCTTGAGTGGTGACCGCGAACCGGAAGACGCAGCGTAGGAAGGCCTCCCACTAGGTGGACCGACGACATTGTAAAAGTCGCGGGCAACCGGTGGATGCAAATGGCAGGTTGTCGTACAGTGTGGCGGTCTAAGGGGGAGGCCTTCGTTCAGCAGTGGACGTCTCCGGGCTGATGATGATGAAATAAATATAAAAATGATTTTAAAGTACACATTAAAATAATGCCAGCATGCTGGGTACGCAGCCGACTGGTAGTGGGTTGAGCATTTAGATTGTCTCTAGACTTTCATCGGTCTGGATACAATCCTTTTGTTTTTCTTTGTGTAGTAGGCTAAGTAGTCTTTGAAGTTTGTTGTAGTTAATAAGGCTTATGCCGTTAAATTAAAATAGATGCGCCATTTTGTATTTACTATGACGTCTTATAACATGCCGATAGTGTTAAGACCTTCGATATGACGGATTGATTAGATAGATCTATCAAAATATGTTTACACTGCTCTATGCAGCTGGTTGAGGGTGCCACTGTAGTATTCCTTCAACAAAGCTGTTAGGATCCTGTAGAAAATTATATAGTTCTCTCATTTGACCATTTGTACGAATAAGTCGGTCGCGTCATAGACATTTTAAGATACGATGAATACTTATGAGTAAGATCACCTAATTACAAGCATAGCTGTTAAAGTCATCTTTTTAGCGTAGTCAAGTAAGAATTGCCTTACATTAAGTAAATATTAACAGTTCAGTGTTCACGCTCCATTTATCGTACTTATTAACCCGACATGCGTCCGCTAGCAATTAACTGATGAACATTATTAATTGGCTAAGTAATGAGTTTTACCAACCACAACTACACACTTGTAATTTGATAAGCGGGACTGTAAATTCGGCGGTGATTTCTCATTAGTTTGCAGGTTTTGTATTTTTTTTGTGGTGGAATGGGCTTGCGTTTGACCACTCACATGCCCGATAAGGTCTACGATGTAAGAACGCTGAATAATCCGGACTATACTCTGTTCACTGAGAATGTCTAATAGGGAAATCGACAAAATGCACGTTATTGGTTGCAGTTAACGAACATAGTTATCTTATTACCGTTATAGCTAGTACCGTCCTTTTCACTAACATACAACTGTGCAAGAGAGAGCGCTCTATTTTAGACATCCTCAGCGAACAGAGTATAAATAGACATTCAAGCTTACATAAACTCTCCGATCCAACCACTCCTAGCAACAAGAAGTATTCCGTTTTTGGAATAGGCGCCGGTTACCAGAGGCACACAAATGAGCACCGTCCTCGCTGGCGAGGTCGAGGACTCCCCAGATCTGTCAGAAGATCGGTTCGATTCTCTCCAAATAGTCAACCAGATCAACCTACTAGGGCCCCAGGGCATACCCCTTCTGGGGTGCCAGGGCAATTCTGACCCCACTCCCGGCGACGGCCAAGCCGAGGTTCGTACCGTCTTAGGTGCCCTTGAGCTAGTCGCCTATAACCTAAACTAGGCCGAGCGCCATTTGCGCTTGCCTAAAGTCCGGTGAAGCTGTAGCAACAGTCATTCCTAAAAAGCAACAGTCATTCCTAAAAAAAAATAACATAAACTCGCATAATCTAGTCTTTCCATCAAGCTACCATGGGTACGCAAGCCTTCTTTAAAAAAGCTAATGGTTCATACTTAGAAATGCCCAACTCAAATATAGTAATTTTGCTATGCAAACTAAAATTAACTTTATCAAAACGTACTCAGAGACTATTTATTAAAACCTTATTCAGGAGTAGATAAGTCTTTCGTACTCGTGGTACTATTACTATTATTTATTCTGTGCTAATTCCTAAACCCACGTAAACAATGGTTAAACGTTAATCCTGACCAATTCACAGTCGAAAACAAACGAAAATTAACGGACACAAACTACTTTGAACCCCCGTTAAAATTAATCCTCGGAATTGGGAAGGACTCAGGGGATTTATGTGCAAGCACCGTTATTTGGATCCCCTTAGTGGAAGCTTTATGAGGAGTACAGAATGGAGTAAAGGTTTTTTTGAAATAATTGTTTATTAGCTCCAGCGACTGCGGGTCAGCCTTTTGTCAACTTCAACAATTTTTAGTAACAAAATTTTATACTTAATAACTTAAAAGCTAAAAGCTTTACAAAATGAATATACCAAAAGAACCTTACTAAGTATTACTATATTTTAGCTAGAATTGCGTGTATACTCCGAGCAGTCCAGCTTCCGCAAGCAGCACCCGTTCACGACTTGACGCATGTGCCAGCCATCGCTCTCCTCAACCATATTGGAGGGAAGAGGGCGACCAGATACATGACGCTGCCTCAAGTAGAAGCTTTTTAGTGAGCGTGAGTGCTCTATGGGTATACACGCAATACCTACAACAGTCCAATTACTTACTCTATTTCTCTGTTTTTTTTTTCTGTTAAAGCAATCATTAGTAGAGTCTAGACCCGTCTTTGCTTTGACTCTATCAGTGGTCACTTTAATATCGTCTGCTTTTTTGTCGCCTCTTCCCGGCCCAGGGCCTCCATCACTGCCACGTTCCGATCTTTTATGGCCATCTGCAGGTTGTAATCTTTGATGGAGTAAAGGTTTAAAGCCTCTTAAAAACCTCTTCAGACCTTTTTTAATATAATTTGTTCAAAAGATGTAAAAAAAAACGATTCTAACCGCTGTTCTTCTTCCTTGGCCACGTCTTTAACCCCCGGTTAGTGACGTACTATCTGAGAGACCGTTGTTTGAGAATATCGACTAACTTTTTAATCCGCCATGGACTGGAGTTATGATTTCGTATAGCTGCCGTTTTTTACTCCCTCCACCGATAGCCTCTTCTGCGACGCGCGACGCAGGCGCGCTTTTCGGTGTTTTAACGCCAGTCCGGTGCGTGAGACCAGGGTCGCCGTTTACGTACCTAAAATGGTTATTATTATTTGTATGGTGTTTTTATGTTAGTCATTTCATTAATGTTTCTAGTCGTATAAAACCAACCAAGGCTAAATTAGTTCAAAAAACTAAGATTCTTAGAGTTTTTAAAGTTTGAAAAATGTTGGTGTTAACACACCTTACAGTTACTTACCTTACAGAGATCTTAAGTTTATTAGTTCAATAAGTAATAAGCTTGCTGTGATTTATGTAATACTAATGTGTGTTTATGTTGTGATTTGTGTATTATTATTTTAAAAACGAATTCATTAAAATTAGCATGTCATGAAAATAATGTGAAAACTCTTGGCTTAAGAATCCTGGTTCGTGAGGCCGTCTACAGTTATTGTAAGTCGAATTCACGTCCCCGGCGGCGGGTTAAGAACCTTAATGCGTGACTACCAGAAATAGCGTCTTCAATGCGCCTTCGTCATGTATCTATGACGATGCCGATCAGATTATTATGGGCCATTGTGTAGTTTTATGAAGGAAAATGTCAGTATAAGGAAAACTAGAGAAATAATGGCGAACAATGGTGGTCTAAATTGTTTCGCATCCACATTTATGGCTGACGCGGAATCGAGGCACAGAAAACGCACTACGTACAGAAGATTAAATCCCATTGAAAACGCTTATAAACATAGTTGAACCACGACAACAACTAAACTCACTAAAAACGTCGTTGTTTTTTTCATTGCAGTCTAAGAGATATATATCTCTACTCTTATCTATACTAATAGATAAGAGTAGCAACGTTTTTTAAATAAGTCAATCAATCAGCATCTGTCAATAGGGTAGATGACTGATGTTTATATCGTTGAAACCAATAGCTTTGATGAAGAATTTAAGTAAATATAATATGTTTATTGAAAAAATAATTTAAATCTGTTAATAATGTTCTGATATATGACCGTTTAAAGTTTTTGTTAGAGACAACTCTGTCCCTTTCCCACAAAACAAAAAATGACGTCACGCCTTACTTGTCAGAATAGAATTTATATGGCGTACTGAGAAGCGACGTCACGATTTGCTGTTTCTTCTCTCTGTCTAGCATGATATTAAAATGCTTATAAGTTGCTTATTTTTGATCAGATTTTCATTTTCTTTTCATTAATCAGCTATATTTATGAGCCACATTTTAATAAGTCAATAAAAAAAAACCAGTCTTCTAGCCTATTCATGCATTCAAAATTGGCTGTAATCTATAACTATAAAAGGCTATGTCCTGACTGACTGACTGACTGACATATAGACAACGTACAGCCCAAACCGCTAAACGTAGAGACTTGAAATTTGGAGGGTATGTTTTTGGAGAGGTGTAAACGCCCACTAAGAAAGGATTTTTCGAAAATCAACCCCGAAGGGGGTTAAATGGGGTGTTAAAGTTTGTATGAAACTTTTTATTCTCTGGTTCGATTGATACAAAACTTGGTATACATATTCTACTATAAAAATAAGAAGATACGGGTGTCACAGTTTTTTCAAAATCAGCTCCCGTTAGTATAAAAAAAAAACTAAGTTTTAGTGATAGTACGTTTGTTTCTCCTTAACTTTGTAACGGCTGTACATATTAAAATGAAATTTGGTATAGGGATGGGGATAGATGTGGGGATGGGGGTGGGGGTGGGGATGATACTGGGAACGGAGACGGGACGGAGATCGGCATGTTAATATTAAGATTACAATTGGTATCGGGATGGGGATGGGGATGGGGTGGGGATGGGGATGGGATGGGGATGGGGTGGGGATGGGTGGGGATTTGGTGGGGACAGGTGGGGATGGGATGCGGATGTGGATGAGGCTGGGAACGGGGATGGCCGTGTCCATATTAAGATGAAAGTTGAAATCGGGATGGGGGTGGGGATGGGATGGGGTTCGGGATGGGGATGAGAGAGGGAACGGGGATGTGGACGGGGATGGGCGTGTTCATATTAAAATGACATTTGGTATCGGGATGGGGATGGGGAAGGGGGCGCTTATAGGGATGAGGCTGGGAATGGGGACGGGGATGGGCGTATTTATTGGTCGGCTGAACAGATGGAGCTGCATTTTTGGATAGGTAGTTATAGCATAAGGTTCGGAAACGGACATAGGCTATTTTTTTGTAGGTCCACGCAGACGACTGTTTGACGGACATAATTATTATAGACACTGTACAGCCTAAGCTGCTAAATGAATGTTTAATATTAAATTAACTTACTTTTAAATGCCTAAACTAAATTTTGAGTGGTGTAAACTGACACTCAGCTCAAGCTGTGGTAGCTTCAGTGAGATCAAGCTCGACTCACATTCTTGGGGTCGCGGGTTCGAACCCGGGCGAGCCCGTTCCAATTAGTTCTTTGAAACTTACGCATGGATAATACCACTGGCTTTTCGGTGAAAGAAAACATCATGAGGAAACCTTCATATTTCAGGAGAAGAAATACGATAGTGTATGTGAATCCGCCAACCTGCACTGGGCCAGCGTAGTGAATATGGCCCAATCAGGGTAGGCCGATATACCATTAGTGTTAAGGGCTGATGCAGAGAAACGCACACTCAGCAACGATTTTGAAAAATTCGTAAGGGGTTCAATGTATCATTAAAATACCATTTTGCCGAAACCATTCATTTAAGGCTGAAAAGGTAAGGTTTTTTGACTTAAGAGATAAGATAAAATAAACATGTTTCAGAATTTTCAAACAATTTCAAAACTGGAAGGCCACGGGTCAGTTTTTCATTTGAATTTTTTTTTTATATTTATAGATTAGCTAATCGAGTGTTTATGCGTAAGAAGATAAATATTTTAAACACATGTACTTGATCCGGTGCACGCACCAAGCATAGCGCTTTCGAAACGTCCATCCCGCGTCGGCTCAGATACGTTAAAACCCGAGTATGACGCGCTGTACCTCGAGCGCGCCCCACTCCAACCCACACCGAGTCTACCTAAGCGATCAGTGCAGCACTGTATTTTATGGAAGTTTCGTAATTCTTGCGATATTTTGGTAATCTTTTTACGTTCTTTGTTATCATACTTTTTCTGCTTAAGCTTATTTCATTTCATTGACTCTGTTGATACGGTATGCAATAATGATGATGCTGTAAACTATCCAGTTGAGTTTTTAAATTCATTAAGACCAGCGGGGCTACCATATCATAGGCTTATCCTGAAGAAAGGTACACCCGTCATGCTCCTTCGGAATTTAAGACCACCCAAATTGTGTAATGGAACCAGGTTACAAGTAAAAATGCTGCATCGTAATCTGATTGAGGCCATCATTTTGACTGGGTGTGCCCATGGCGAAACAGTGTTTGTGCCGCGTATTCCCATGATTCCCAGTGACTTACCTTATGACTCCAAAAGGCTTCAATTTCCTCTAAAAGTTTGTTTTGCCATGACCATCAATAAGGCTCAGGGTCAAACTTTAAAATACGCTGGTATTGATTTAAGGCAGGACTGTTTTTCGCATGGTCAGTTCTATGTGGCTTGCTCGCGAGTTAGCTCCCCTGAAAGCCTGGCTATTTTAGCACCTTCCAAAAAAAAAACAAAAACGTTGTCTACAAAGAAATATTGTAATCTTTCGGGTCAAAGGCCCCGGCAACTATAGCGTCATTAGCAGACATTTTTAGGGTTCCGTAGTACTACGAGGAATTCTTATAAGTTTGTCATGTCCATCTGTCTGTCTGTTTAAAATTCAACAAGACGGCTTTGTTTTGAAGTAAGTATTGCAAACGCGACATGCCAAATTTGGTCATCCTCAAGAAAACTTAAAGACTTGCAAGCGGCTTGGAAAAAATGCAATAATATACGTATTTTAGTGATTCAATTGAGTTGGGCCCCGATTTAACCGAATTCCAGTATTCAACATTACTACGCGGGCAAAGCCGCGGGCAAAAGCTAGTAGGTAACTAAAATTATTGTAAAATAAAACAAAATGTGTCAAATGCACGTCAGTTTTCATAGTAAAATTATTGTTGCATGCAGTGATAACTAATTTGTACTGTTTCTTTATAGTACAGTGTGTCGTTATTCTACTGTAGTACTCAGGCGTGGGTATAGTCGCCGGGCAGCCGCGTGACGTCAATGAGTCAAATGCTAAAAAGGAAAATCAAAACATAATCTTGTACAATTATATTTAAAAAAATATGTAAAAATGAGTTTGCAATGAATATGCGACATGATTGTAATAATAGGTAAATTTATGTTTTGACATATTTTCTTTGGAAGTCAATCTTCTGTACATAGTACTATTATGTTTTCTGTGATGCAGATTCTTTTGTTTGTTTTTGTTTCCTAGTAGTCTTATGTACTTGGCTAAAATATTGAGGATTTCGATCAAGGATAAATACTTTTGGTATACAGCCAATTATATTACTAGTTATTTAGTCTTGGAGGATTTACGTCATTCTCTAGAATTAGTCATATTCTATCCTTGGAGGATCTAGCTCTTTCCCTCAAAGATTCTATCCGTCTTAAGCATAAAACACTAAAACCTCTTTCTTTCAAAATACAAATTGAGCTTAAAAAAAGAAGACAAAACTCTTAACTAAAGTTTTGTACTTCGTACATACTTCCCATACTTCCTTGTATAAACTAGGAAAAAAGGTCACTGCCTTTATGTTTAAATAAAATGTACATGGGACTGTAGTATGACCTGCCAAATAAAAAAAAAGAATCATCAAAATCAATTTATAGTTGGCGGAGTAATCGCGTAACAAAAATACAATTTAAGGGCATATTCTGTACATCAAAACAAACAACTTTTACTATGGGGCATTGAAATGAACATTGAAATCGCAAAAAAAAAAACAGTTGTTTCATACACTTTGTCCAAGGTCGATGAACTTTTTGAATGGAACAGCTGATATTTTTTACGCAACAATAGATTTTTGAAATTGATCTAATTACGATGCAATGTGGTTTGGTTTCCTACGCGTCTTTTTAAATTGTCTTTTTGAGTATTCTCAGTTTAAATACATATATATTGGTAGAATTGTTATCAAGCGCATTTACACTTATACCGGCTAGCGCGGCCCGTCACATTTCTTTTCTACTTCTCTCTTCAATGGTATTAGTAGATGGAATAAAATATCACGTTCTAAAAAGTACGACACGATGCGACCGTCGCACGTCGCCCCCCTGTCGCATAGTCTGCAGTGAACCTTATCTTGCGCACATTGGCCAAGCACGTCCATTCCGATCCGTAGCGCCAGTGCCGCGTAGACCCCTCTACAGACCGCTACGCACGTCTGTGCCCGCTACGACCGCGATCTACAGATAATATAAAAAATAATAAATAAAATAGAACAACATTTCTTTCTTGTTGACAGTTGTGGGTGTGTTTGAACTTTTTTTGTGTTGTGTTTTTCGGTGACTATCTTTTTGTTTGTGTGGCTTCGTGTTCTTCGCAGCTGATTATAAGGTTTGTAGTTAATTGGATTAATTAATTTTGTCGCCGTGTCATGTATGCAAAAAGTAAAGTAGTTACGGTGTCTTCGATTGGAGTTTTTATAAATCAAAGCTTACTTCGAAGTATTAATAAAATTGCTTGCTTAAGAAGGCATCGTAGAGAAAATGTTGAACCCAGAAATATAAAATGAGTGTTACAGATATAGTACGATAACATTAGTTAGTTAACTTAAATAAAATATAAATAACGGTGTTCGGTAAGTACTTTTTTTGGGAGCTAATCTAAAAAATTAAATAAAAAATACTGTGTTTCAATTTTTTTTTATTCATTCGTGCTTGTAATTTTTTTTATTTGTTTTTTCGAGAACGTTGTTCATTAAATTCTTATTTTGTATCAAATTAAGTAAGAAAAGTTAAAGAACCTCAGAACTGCCTAATTATAAAGTTTAATTAACAAATGCCACGTTGACAGATTAATTTATTTTTGCCGCTGCTATCAAAAACGTCGTAAAGAATTTAAGAACTCTGCTTACGAATCCGAGAAATGCTGCTGTATAATTTTAAATTAGAAACATAAGTAAACCAAAAAAAATGCTATTTTTTCATTCACCTTTTAATTTACCTTTTTTTTTGTAATATTTATGCCAACCTACGTATTTTTTTTAGAAAATATTAATTTTACATTTTTGGTTTGCAATGTGGTAATCTTGAACAATTTTTTTTGAGACGAATAGAATCCTCTCGTCATGGTATATGTACAGTTTTTTTTAATCATGAGCGTTTGACCTCACCGAGGCGTAGCAAGGTCTAAGGTGGAGCACGTTTGCCCAGAAAATACGTATTCACTCTTCGTTTAAAGATCCCCAGATTATAAGAGCTTCGTAATAAGTATAAAGTTCCAATCTTAAAGTATTCCCTGCAGTACGGTGTGTTCCTGCTAGAGCACCAATTTATTGAAAACCCATGAAAATAGCACGTAGCTTATTCCCAAAATAGCACCTAGCATATTCCCAAAATAGCACCAATCAAAATATTGGCTTGGTGCTATTATGGGATCAAAAATAAATGATTTTATTCCCATTTGCACACCTACGTCAGGTACTAGTGATGGAATGGGACCATAGATAGTATTATCAGTACGGATTATAAATGTGCTTGTTGTGATAATGCCTACCCATAACCTTTGCGTACACATAATTTCAAGTAACGGAAAAGCCCATGGCATCACTACATTTTTTAAATAAAAAATTTAAGGTCCACTAATTGTAGGCGACGTACTTGGGAATTCAACGCAGATTGCAGCCAGCGTTTTTTAATAATAGTACTTTTAAATTTAATTTTTGGGTAGTTTTAACAATAAATACTGTATTTTTTATAATATTGGTGAAGGCAAAGTAATAAGATTACTTAGTAATCTTTAGTGTGATCTAAATTTACAAGCAAGCCTGGAAGGCCAGTCCGTCTATGGCGGGATGACGTTCTAAATTTCTGTGGAAGCATCTAGTTATGATAGGCACACAGAAGTCTAGAAAAAGCTTCTGGCGTGCAATAGACAAAAAAAACTGCCGATGATGACAATTAGGCAACATTGGAAAAAATTAAGTAAAGAAACAATACAAAAGCAAATTTTGTAAAACAAAACTTGTTATCTATTTATCTATCTATCTATAATTTATCAGATCTTCAGAGTTTTATTACCAGAGTTTCAGAGTTTATTTTTGGATGTCTCGATGATTGGATGTTTGGACGTTTGTTACCGAATCACGCAAAACGGCTGAACGGTTTTGGATATTATCTGGTATAGAGCTAGCCTTGAATACATTTAAATTTTTCGTGCTATTTTTGGCGCGGGGTGCAGCCTGTAAATAATTTAATAAACATATATAAACTTGTCTCAAGCTAAATATTTAGAGGACTTTTGAGATTAAAACTGCAAGAAGGACAAAAAGACCAAAGCATATAAATAAATAGAATATAACCAGATAAATATAACCTAGCTCTAATAGCTTAAGAGTTCTGGTGCAAAGAAAACCGGTCTCTTACGTCATGTTAAACCGGAGTATTAGACTGACGAACGGAAATAACTATCACTAATAAACCGTAGCTATTTTGAGAACCAAAAATAAATTAACCATAATTCATGTCAGTTTATTATTTGAATGGAATTATAAACTTCGCTCAAACCAAGCCGCTTTTACACTTTCATCAAACGAAAAAATAGTATTTGTCTACATTTTTATATTGTTGTTTATATTTAAATCTCAGAATACAAATACTGTGCAATTCATAATTCATTTATTACGCGCGTGGTAGGATATAGGTGGTAAATATAAGTATTGAGTGTCATAATCTGCTATTCATATAATTTTATTGTGATATAAAACCACTAAACAAAATAGGTCCTTGGGATTGTTTAAATAGGCTTGGGATCGCAGAATGCTCACCACTGTTAACCGAGAGGACGCTGCTGCTCGCCTCTGGAGGTTCTGTGATGTAGTTTTAGTACATATCCAGGTCCTTAAGGATCATGTTACTTCATTCATCATCATCATCAGCCCGGAGACGTCCACTGCTGAACGAAGGCCTCCCCCTTAGACCGCCACACTGTACGACAACATGCCATTTGCATCCACCGGTTGCCCGCGACTTTTACAATGTCGTCGGTCCACCTAGTGGGAGGCCTTCCTACGCTTGCATGTTACTTAAAATAATTGAATTTTAGTTTATTTTAAATTAAAAGGCGGATTATTATCTCGTTTCTATCCCTCGTTTAAAACGCCTTCGGTGTTTTACTTAAAACAAATTAACAAAGGTGATACTGTGACATACTTTAATGAAGGGCGCAATAAAAATTAACGTTCTTCTATTTTAAAGGCCCTAAAAGTTGAAAATTGCGTGTGATATTTAATTATTACGTGTTAGCTATCACTCATAAATTTTCATGTTTACCTATTAACAAAAAATATAGAATTGTGGTGGGAATTGTAGCCATTTAATATGTATATTTGGCTCACTATACTTGGAATACCAAGACATAGACCTGGACCTGGGTATGTCCTAAAACTGCACCCAGAACCACCGGAAGACGGGCAGCAGCGTCCTCTTCATTAACGGTGGTAACAATCTGCAATCCCCAAGCCGCCTGCAAAGCGTGGGGATTATGGCAACCCCTCCCTATTAAAGGAGAGGCCTTCGTCCAGCAGTGGACGTCTTCCGGCTGTTGATATGATATATACTTGGAATATGGTGTCTTGCGGTTATCATATTTTGCGAATATCTTAAGACAAGAATATGATATTATAAGACTATTATTCTAGCTAATAAATGGTGTTTTGCGAGCATATCATATACGGTGACAGAGCCGTAAAAAACACAACACAACATCTATACGATATATTATGTTATATATATATCAAAACATCAGAAATGCTTCAAATATTTGTTATGATATCTGTTTCGACGCCGACTCGGGAGATGAAAATATTAGAAAATAATATTATTTCGATCTTCACTGTCAGATCAAAAGATCAAAACGAAAAGGTGAATTATAACATTTGTGTTAGGTACCTATTATAATTTTCGAGTTCAGGGTTTTAATAAAGAATGAAGATTTATGTATTATCCATACAAATTTAAATGTTAACAATCCAAATATACTATTGGTTCATATCATTGTCACAATTTTGTCTCGGCAATATTTAAAATATAGTCCAACATGCAATGAATGCGAAGCTAACTTTGGTTTCTTGACAATCGATCTAACATTACGTGCCAAGAATAATGATTGAATAAAATCTTAATGTATTATGGTATAATGAATATGATGCAGCCAGTATATTAAGGTAAGTAAGTTCCAAAACGCTGCGCACTGCTCACGCATATCAACATTTTTTAATTAATAAAATCACTGGGTATAGTTTTTAAAATTAGCAGTCGGTGAAATCGTTTGCTCGCTGCGTACCTAAAACGCAGGTTGTGCCTAAAGCAAACGCGAGGTAGGCATATTGAGGTTTAGGTCCATTGAGTTTTGGTTCAGAAGCGAGATAGACCCTGTGAGACTTAGGTGCATTGATTTGTAGTTAAAGAGCGAGATACACCCTGTGAGAATTAGTACCATTGATTCGTAGTTCAAGAGTGAGATAGACCCTGTGAGACTTATGTTAGGTTCATTGAGTTTTAGTTCAAGTGCGAAATACGAGTTTACTGTTTAAGCTGCGCCCCGGAATTTCACTCGCATGATGAAAACTTTTAAGTCAGTGAAAATATCAAACATACAGAGTTATTTCTTTCACATTTATAATATTAGTTATGATTATCTTAGATAAATATTTGATTAGAAAATGTATATGACAACATACTTTTTTTATGTTTCTATTTTATCTAAACTATAAGAATCTCTGTCCTGGCTGACTGAATGACTGATTGACAGACAACGCACAGCCTAAACCGCTGGTCGTACAGACTTGAAATTAATAACACTATAAAGGTGTAGAAATAAATAAAATTTCGATCCAAGCAAGTTTTCATCAATAAAACCGGACATAACCTATATTTAATCCCATTTTTAGGTAGGTATTAAAACTTATTTAGGTAATTTTTTTACTGAACCTTTTTAATGCCATTCTCAGAAATTTTATCGACTACGATTTTTCATTTTCACATCCAGTGATTTAATATCTTCAAAAATGGTGAAATGCGCGAGCGAGATAGCGGCGCGCAGCATTCTGGACTTAGAGAGAAAAAAATATTTGTTACTGCGGAATTCTGGAATGCTATGTCTAACTTCAAAAATTCTTAAGTGTTCAATTTTTGTTCACAGCTTTAAGTACAACATAACCGTGTCGATCAGGTAGTACCACAGAATACATATAATAGTACCTTCAAGTACAGACGATTTATTCCGCAAAATCATTTAAATAAGTAGCACTGTTGCCACGACACAATAACTGCACTTAAGGACATGCAAGCGCTAACTATCTACTGTTAAATTAACCTAGATGTTGCCTCTCTGTTTATCGCGTAAGTCATATCTCTTTTGACATAATTCTTGCCACTGAAATGGCCCGTCTAGACGGGCCCACAACGTACTTGTAGCTTCATACCTAAAGTGCGGAGTGCACCAGACCTGGTAGATACTAACGCTAACGATACGAGGTATACGAGGTAGGTACCTCGTATAGTTAAGAGTATCACCGTTTTTATTTAATTTATCCTAAAAAAGTCTATTCGCTGCACCTTTTGTCCTATATTCGTGCTTATTTAGCATAAAGGTCGCCTTCTTCGAGGTGGTTCAACAAATTAAAACTGTTCACAGTACTATATTTTAAAATTAGATAGCGTGCTACATTCGCGTGAAATAGACCATGCCGGAGAATATAAAATTTAATAGAATAGCCAACCTTTCGATCGCGAGAAGTGGAGCAAGGTAAGAAAGACCAATGCAGTTGGAACTTTCAGTTAAAAATAAATGAAATCACAGAGCGGCCGTAATGGTAATGTATCGCGCGATTAAATAAAATCTTTTCAACAGCTAGATCTAGTAGTTCTGCAAACGGAAGACCTCTCGATAGATCGATTTTGCTCATAGTCGTAATTCGGATTTTGGAAATATTTGGGAGAAACACCTAGAGTAACTTTACATATATCGGAAAGAGTAAGAAGGAGTAAGAAAAAGAAAGATTAAGAAGAAGTAAGAAGGCAATCCAAATTGTATGTATTTTTTTTGTAAGCTAACTAACTTGTACTACAATTTCATATTGTCATCAGTGATTTGTGACTGAAGTATGCTTGCGACGTTATCTGCCGGTCCATTTCGATAATATTGGTCAGAAAGAAACATTCGGTAAGCACACAGAAAGGCCATCCAAATTGTCTATTACCTAATTAAATTATTTGTAAACCAACTAATTTGTTCTACGATTTCATAGATAAATGTTTCTGACAAATATTGTCGAAATGGACCGGGAGATAACGTCGCAGCAAACTTCAGTCAAAAATCCCCGATGACAAAAATCTATGAAATTGTATAAGAAGTTAGTTACGTTACAAATAATTAAAAAACAATGAACAATTTGGAATGAACGGGCAATGGAGAGAGCTATGCTCGGAGTTACTTTGCGCGATAGAATCCGGAACGAGGATATTCGCCAAAGAACCAAAGTTACCGACATAGCTCGCAAGGTTTGGAAGTTGAAGTGGCAATGGGTAGGCCACATCGCTCGAAGAATTGACAACCGATGGGGAAGAAAGGTTCTTGAGTGGCGACCGCGAACCGGAAGACGCAGCGTAGGAAGGCCTCCCACTAGGTGGACCGACGGCATTGTAAATGTCGTGGGCGGCCCGTGGATGCAAATGGCAGGTTGTCGTACAGTGTGGCGGTCTAAGGGGGAGGCCTTCGTTCAGCAGTGGACGTCTCCGGGCTGATGATGATGAACAATTTGAATGGCCTTTCTCTGTGCTTTTCATGTTCTATGGACCTCACTACTCGTATCTACATAATCGTACGTATGACCGCCATTTGAAACCAAGGAAAGTGGTATTAAAACTGTTTTTAATTATACTTTACACAGCGAGGTTAATAGCAGTTAGGGCTGCCAACTCGATAACACAGATTAGTGCTAGCTGGCCTCCTAAAAGTGTTAAATTTTATGATTTTTCATAAATATATTAAATTAAAAAATACTTAAACTCACTTATTAAAAGCGTGTTGTGATTACCAATTACGTTGCATTTTGAAAATATATTTATAGAAAAATAAATACGGTATGATTGCTAATGCTATTTAGCGATAGATTCGTTGCTGGGTGCTGTATATTAAAATTTAGAACACAAATTGTGCTAGATCTAGCACCGAAAGTCCTGAGTTGGCAAGTCAGTTCGCTTTTTGGCGCAATACTAGACATAATTAGGGTGAACTTTATCATGGCATCCCCAACACACCCAGACGAAAGCTATGAGTGTGATGCCCCTTCATGTAAGTTTTTCAAGAGAGGTGTGGTCATGTCGTGACTGTAACAATTTGGTTAATGTTACGGCAACCTAAATAAAAAATTGCGCATATAACTGATACTGAAACATACAGGGGTGTAAGCTTGGGGTGTACTAAGCTGAAAGGACCCAAGCTGAGAGGAAGAAAGGAAAATGAGTACAATGACCTCCTTTTGGCGTAGTAATACCATTACACGTAACCGTGTAGAAGTAAAACTATTTAACAATAAATATATTTCTTAAAATGAAACGGAAACTAAATCTCAGTATCGTCTAATATAAGTTTCAAGTTTTAATACTTCATTCTCGCTGTAACAAGTTAACTTCCAGCTAATTGTTATAAACTACGCGGAGCCCCCGGTAACATTACGAACTCAATAATTAGTTTCGTTACAATATTAAAACTAAACACAAAGTTTGACTAACTGTGGCTTTTCTAGAAAATGTTTGAGGAAGTTTGGTTATACCGGGGTGTATTCGATCCCATGGAAAACGCGTCTCTATATACGTTTAAACGTTATACGTGACTACATTAATGTCATATTCAGTATTTGTATTATATTTGTATAAAACAGTGTATCGATATTCCAGTGTAGCGCTTAGATCGAAATTTATTGGAATATCGATACACTTTTTATACAAATAGAGTACAAATTAGCTTGTACTGACTAACATGCTTACAGTTCTAAGTATAATTATGGTTCGATTATGTTAAAACGTTTTCTGTTGGAATCTTCTGTACAATGTTTTCTGTGTCTTTAGTCCTTTATATATCCTTCTCTTTTCCACTCCTTGGTAAACTGCAGTCTCAGCAGAAATAGCTAGAGTTTTTATAAAACTTTGTGCGCAACATCCACTGTTAACCCGTCATTACCTATTGTTGGTTTAGTCAGCAATGCAGCCATTGCATGCAGGGTTAAGGTGCACCGGGGTACAATACGCGACGTGTTACGACACGACAATTTAGATCATCAGTATTTTCTGTTTTTTTTACCAACACACATGTATGTGCATAATACACACAATGTAACTACTTAATATGTTTTACATACTACATAATAAATAATAATTAGTTACTTGCCTACGCAAATTGAATTTGGATAAAAAAAATAACTACATACCCATGTATCTATTTAAAAAAAAGCTTTACCATTAATTAAAACATTGATTCCAATTGCCAAAAAGTATACAGTGTTCATTAATCCTCCGACATTAAAATTGAAACAAACATCAACACAAACACACACATTTTCTCTATTTATCTCTTGCTCTTATAAATATTAACTTTTTTCACACACACAAATAGCGTCCCTCATACGAAAACACACACACTAGCACGTATAACGAATGTCACATTAATTAACACATTTCTATTCATGGTCGCGTTTATAATTTCTTTTCGTAGTTTGCGGTTAAAAGTTTTTTTGGAAATAAATTATAATCGTATATCAAAAATGCCGTCGTCTTGTCGTGTTGTATTGTAATAATGTCTTAGTGGGATTTTACCCTAAGCTTTCACTGCATTGTGGCGCCACCCAGCGGAAAATTGTTTGCGTTCTGACCCAGATCATTTGAACCATTTTATTACTTGTTTGCAATAAACAATACAGCTATGAGGACTGCGGAATCGTGCAGAATAATGTATTCAATCAATGTTGATGTTATATTATATCTATTTGAATTGTTTACAATTTTATTCGTTAATCTATTATATTATAACCAACGGACAGAATCACGGGGCGACCGACGTGTACGGAACAAGTTCAACCCGCGCACCCAAATATCACTTCATTTTTTTTTCTCCCCTTTTTCACCCCTTTAGATAAACCCTGGCAAAAATATTATTGTTTTTAGAAATTCAATTCAAATACCAATAACAACACTATAACTTTAAAACAAAGAACTTTTCCTAAAAAGTTTCACCCGCTCTTTACGTTAAATTTACCCCTTAAATTATTCCTGTCCAAAAATATTGAAAATATCATTTTTTTAAATTAAATATATAAATACCACCGTTTATCACTTTAACTTCAAAAACAAATAATTTTCCAGTTTAAATTAGTTTCATACACAAGTTTTCACCCATTTTCACCCCTGTAGGGTTTAAATTTCAATAAAACTTTTGTGTACACACGCATTAAGACAAGTACACCCTCTAAATTTCAAGTCTGTACGACTAGCGTTTTAGGCTGTGCGTTGTCTGTCAGTGAGTAAATAAGTCAATCAGTAACTCAGAACAGTGACTTTTATAAAACTGTAGAGCCTATTTCAACCAAGAAACTGAGAAGCCTAGATTCGTCAAGATTTATTTAATTACTTGAGGCCTCATAATATAATAAAATCTTTTTCACGAGTATTCGCACAAAAAATATACTGACATTCGAACGAAAGCTATTCAAACGACTTAAGAATTAGGCCCTTGTACTCAGGTATTCTTACATCCGGAAAGATGAAAGCAAATTTTTCCAGTATTTGCAAAGACTTTGTTTGCTTCGCTCTCTCTGTTAATAATACTTTGTTGCACGAGTTGCAACTTACTGTGTCCCGTTTAGATACGATCTGTAGCTAGCAAAATTGCATTGTCCAACACACTCAATGTAATTGAACGTTAATGGGGTAATTGCCTTCGACTTTATTTTAGTAAGTACTCGAGTAAGTTTTGTATTGTAAGTTCTATGTGCCGCTGTGACGGACATGGGCAAGAGCTATCTCTTCCGTCGCGTGAACGTCTTGTTCGTTTTAGCCCCCAAAGCAAGCAGCGGGTGGTGTTATTTTAAAGTGTGTATTTGTGTATCTTTCTGTGACATCATAGCTCCCAAAAACATAAACCGATTTCAATTTATCTTTTTTAAGGGTTTGACTTGATCGAGTTTCGAGCGTGCTTCTTATCTAGAAATTACAAGAGAAATTAATAACCTTCGTTTTTAATTCTTAAATTTACTATTATCCATAAACCAGCGGGGCAATGCGGCCAGCAGTTTTGGCATGAAAAAAAACCCCCTTCCCATACATTTTGTCCAAGGTCAATGAACATTTTGTATGGAACAGCTGTTTTTTCAAGATTTAAAGGTGGCCCCATAACTAAACTTGTTCATAATGATGAGTACATACTTATCCTACAGTATTACTACACTTTTTTGTAACACGATGTATGAACAATATATTTTAACAAAAAAATATAAAAATTACAATTACGAGACGTGGACCAATCCGGACGACACGGACCTGCGTGAAGACTGCCGGCCGACCATTTCGTCATTAGGCATTTTTATATAATATAAAAAAAAAATTTTTTTTTAATATTATATAAAAAAACATATTATATTTATCAAAATGTTTGCTAAATTAGCGATTGTACAAAATTGTGGCAACACTTTGCAGCTAAATAGATATTTTGTTCTTATGAAGAAAAAGAAAAGCATTTTTGTTAACATTTATTAAAAACACATATATAAATTAGGTTCCATAATAAGTAACTTTTTCAAAAAATAACCGACTTCAAATTAATACATGTATGGGAACACCTCGGGAGTATACTCTATCAAATAAAAAAAATATTTTCAAAATCCTCCTTTTTTGAAGTTGGTTAAAAACTGCAGCGCGTCAGTCTAATGTTTTTCAAATAGAAGTTGTTTTTCCAATTTTTCTCCAGATTTCCTCAAATTAACATACTGGCAGATAAACCCGCATCATTAAACGTTTAAGTTTCAAAGCAAGTTAGATCGAGTAAATGAAACGCAAATTGTAATGTCAACACCAATTTCACTTGATACCTCCAGAGTCACACGTCTCTAGGGCTGCCAAAGTTTCGTAAAATTGATTTATTATATTTTTTTAAGTTTTCATGACAAAAAAATAAAAAGGAAAGGAGAAAATAATTCCATTAAATAATTCTCCTCCTCTTTCTCGATTCATTCGCTCAATGCCGTCGTGTGCTTACCGCCCTTGCTGTAGATGACGACAGATCTGCATCCATCTCTGGCACTCTGCAGTTTCGTGTATCGCTCCAGCGATTTTGGTGCCCATGTTTTCACACTTGGTAACTCCATCTCATTGGTCTTCCACCTTCCACTTTCCTGGTGACCATTCGTTTCGATTAGAATATGTCCGGTGTAGAATTGAAATCATTCCATCATGATATTGTATACAATGCGACAAAATACTGTGTGTAGCGCTCGTGGCGTAGCTTGTCTAGGTGATTCTAATCGATCACCGATGTTACGCAACGGACCGTCCGGTCAGTCTTCGGATGGGTGATCGTGAGTGGCGTTTATTTCTGAGCGCTGCCGTGGGTCGGATGACACGTTAAATTGTTGGTCCCGGTTGTTTGTTCTAGTTTCTATAACAACAATCGTCAGCCATGTCAGAGGCATTCCGGCGGCACATTAACTCTGACACTAAGGCTGGCCACTCAGCCTATACGAACATACTTACTTATACTATATATACCTACTAGTAACAAATAAGCTAACCGCATTTATAAAATTAGCATTATCCTTATGGCAGCATCCTCATCATTCTATTCATACTTAGGTGTTCTGTTGAAGCCCGTAAGGTAGCAAAGGAACTCAGGGACCTTGCCTGGAGCCTGGAGACGTCCACTGCTGACCGATATCCCCTTTAGACCGCCACACTGTACGACAACCTGCCATATGCATCCACCGGTTGCCGGCGACTTTTACAATGTCATCGGTCCACCTAGTGGGAGGCCTACCTACGCTGCGTCTTCCGGTTCGCGGTCGCAACTGAAGAAATTTTATTCCCCATCGTTTATCAGTTCTTCGAGAGATGTGGCCTGCCCATTGCCACTTCAACTTGAAAACCATGCGAGCTATGTCGGTATCTTTGGTTCTTTGGCGAACGAATATCCGATTAAATCCGAGCATAGCTCTCTCCATTGCCCGTTGAGTGACTCTGAGTTTCTCCAAAAGTCCAGCAGTTAAATACCACTTTTCAGTTCCATATGTCATCACTGGCAACACACATTATGTTTATTACCAAGACTTAATCACGCACACTGACCAAGGCCATTGAACCATGGCCGAAACGTCGAGGTAAATAAAAATAATTTATTTAGTGCGCTATTAAGTCTGGGTGATAAACATAATTATGTTTACAAATTGCGAAAGCTTGAAAGTTTAATTTGAAGTCGACATTTGGCCTTCGTTCAGTAGTAGATGTCTCCGGGCTGATGATGATGATGATTTGGCACGAACTAGTCCAAGATAAAGCAGGATGGCGACTTTTAGTATAAGAAGCTGCAAGACATAGTAAGGGTTGCTGTGCAGTTAGATACAAACAAAGAATATAACAAACCCAGGCTATAACTATAATATCTGTTGAGGCGAAGGACAACAAGAAAAAAACTAATATTTACAAATAAGTGCGCCCGCGATTTCTCCCGCTGCGAAAATCGCAGAGGAGCCTTTATTTTCGGGATTAAAATCAGCATAGTCATTTTCCTTTCTACTTATTTCCATGCCATATATGAGTAGAAGAGTAGGCGAAGAAGAAGATTCAAAACATTGGATCTGCCAACCCTACTAACACAGCATATACTTTCACACACATCGTACAGTTTACACAATTTAACATGAGAAAATTAAACCTTGACGCTTTGGAATAAGGAACACAGGGTCGTGCATAAAATGTGGGGTAAAAACTTAAATCGGATTGTGCGTCCCAAATATTCTGACCTCGTGATAAAGATTTTGTTGGAGGGCGCTCGTTGGAGCGTGTATTTGAATGACAAACACACCTAAATGTTGTTTGTTGAGACGTATAAATATGCGATGCTTTCGGAGTTGGAGGAAATGGGGGGAACGTCTTGTGATTGACACGTTTTGGATATTCGTAGAACCAGTCGCGATAAAAAGTGCCTTGAAAGCATTGAGCTAATATCTATAGAGTCAAAAACGTGCAAAAAAAATGTCCACGTCAAAACTCGGCGCACGCAATGCAGTGCGCCGACTTTTTGAACGACTTGAACTACGATAAGACACAAGCACTCAAGCATACATTGAACACTATATAAGCGACATAACGTCTAAATTCGAACAATTGTGAACTATATAATGCACGTATAGGTACAATGTACAACGGCACTCGGACGTTTTTTGACTGTTTTCATTTAGAGATTGGGACTCTTTAGATATTAGCTCAATGCATGAAAGTTAAGTGGGAGCTAAATCTTGGGCCTGTAACAATGAGTTCTTCGAAATTGATGTACGGATAAAAAAACATATACCTTTTTGGTAAAATAAAGCCGTTTATACCCAATAGTTAAGCGCAGTTCATTCTTCTGAACTACTTAGTGAGATTTTGTGAGAATATACTTTAACTAAAACTAAATACTTAGTGAGATTTGGCTTGACGACTGTTGTCACACACATACCTATAGAGCAAAAACAAGCTGAAATAATATTTTTTTGGAAATAGATCTATGTTTGGCAGGCGACTGACTTGCTAGTAAGCGCCAGGTATGGTAAAAAATACAACACGTCAACAATAACGGCAACGTGGCAAACATGGACAATTTACAACTAAACTTATTATTAAACTAAATCGTCTGTTGCTTAACATCGGTGGTATTTTAGAAACACCTAGTCAAGCTACGCCATAAGATTGTGACAAAATCTACGTAATAATTATATTCGATGAAAAAATTCGACGTCATGTGGATCGGATTTATTTATTTATTTATTTTGGCACACAAAACAGAATATAATCAAAGCAAAAATTAGAATAAGTGCAGAGCTAGACTATATTCCTAAGCATGAGGATTTATTTTTATACTCTCCTGATCCCTATTAGTTCCCATCTTTTTTTCCATATTAAGCACCTACTTAAAAGTAGACCAAAAGCTATGGATACTATAATAATTGACGATAATTGGTATTTCAAGGGCAGCAGTTACAGTTTTTTGGAACAATTCCCATTTCGAGTGCAGTTGCCATTTCAAGGGTATGTAGTGTCCGTTTCGAAAACAGTTTTGATAACAACTGCCGTTACGGGGACAGTTTCCATTTCAAGGGTTGTTTCCGTTTCGAGGGCAGTAACCGTTTTGAAACAGTACCAGTTTTGTTTGATAACAACTGCCGTTACGGGGACAGTTCCCGTGTCAAGGGTAGTGACCGTTTTGGAGGCAGTTTTTTTTTAAAAATACATTCAAGTGACGAGACGAGCAAGACTTTCACCTGATGGTAAGCGTCATGCCTGCCACTAACAGTAGCAGTGTTTGAATTGTGAACTTGCGAATACAATCCTGCACCGCACTGCACTGCGCTCGTCACCCTGAGATATTAGATGATAAATCTCTTCATATCCAGTAATTTCTCTGGTAACATTTCCCTTCAAACCGGAACACAGTAATGTTTGCACACTACTGCATGGCGGTTGAATAACTGGCAAAGGTGTGGTACTTCCCCAGGCGGACTCTGTAGTAGAGTCCTACCACTACAGAGAAACAGCAGCAGCGGCAGTTACCGTTTTGAAACAGTTGCAGTTTTAATACGAGTAACAACTGCCTTTTCGAGGACAGTTGCCGTTTCGAAGACAGTTATTGTTGTATATAAGTAGGCATTGTCTGTTTTGTATAGTGTATGTGTGATGTGATGTTTGTCTTGTTTGTCTTGTGTATGTAATGAATGTTACCATTGCTGTATATGATGTAATCGTGCCTATTATGCGCATCATGCGATATTTGCGTGCGTGACGTCACCTGCCGGGCCCAACGGAAGACAAGCGCCGGCTGTTCACAACCGGCATCATGCTGAGTTGGGGCCGGTTTGTTACAAACGATACAATCATTTTTTTTTACTTAACTGTGTTCAATCGTTCAATGTAATTGTTTTTTTTTTCATTTTTTTTGCCAGAGTTAAACGATTTTCTATTGTCTATTGTCTATAGTTACCGCTTCGAGGCCAGTTGCCATTTCGAAGACAATTGCAGTTTAAAGGACTGTTCTGAAGACAGTTAGAATAAACATTTCAGCTGCCATTGTCGAATAGTTTGAAAATGAAGTACCTTCTTTTCAATAATAGAGACGTCACATAGGATTTCCTTTAATACAGTTACAGTTTGTTCCGTACAACTAGAGCCGTATTTCCAAATCAATAAACAGAAAGGGCGGCAAAGTTCTTTTGATGTAGGTTACTAGTTGTCAATTCTCATCCTTTGGATCATGGGGTCCAGTGAGTCTGTCGCTTGTCATATTATCCGCCGTGACATCAACCCCTCATGAAGGGTTGACGCATCAACTTATAAACATAGGACCCGTAAGTTTAGTATAAATGGATAAGTTTACTAAAGTGTCAGAGTAGTTTCGCAGTGACTAAGTGAATAGGCATGATGACTACAATTTTTTTATTACCTCATAAAAAAACTGTTCATCAATAGAGCCTATCAACGAAAACATAATTTAAAATAATTCAAAAATAAATAAATTCTAAGTATTTTAATTTCAAGCTAGGCAGAGAGCGCGCTATACTGAGCTATGACGTCAAGCCTCTAGCGCAGCATACTAATACGTACTTTGCGAGAAAGGGATACAGCATCCCCTCTCTATCCCCACCTGAAACTTTAAACGCTCATATCTCAGAGATTTATCAGCCAATACAATTTATTTTTTCTGTATGTGTAATGTATTTAGTTATATTCATCAATAAGCCTATTATTTGTCATAAATTAAAAATTAGGCCACACGCCTGGGTTCCCTCGTTATCCTGCGAGATTAGTATACTTTGCCAGAATAATTAGTAGATTAGGAGATAATCAAGGGTTCCAGATATCTCCATTTCGGATTTCACTGGAATCAGATGAGCGGTTACAGTGTGAAGAAGGAACAATAGTAGATTACTCACCTAGGGAGTAAAAGTAAAGAATGTCTCAGATCTCATGAATATTGTCTCCCGAGGCGAAGCCGATGAGACTTGAGGCTTCTTTACTTGCTCCCGTGGTGTATAATTTTTTTACGTGCCGCTGCGGGGAGGAAGTAGCACGTAAACATAATTATATATTTAGACTTATACACTCACTCACAAACTTTTTCGGTTTTTTTTATTTTATAATATATACCTATGTGTAACTTTGTGTGAAGATCTACTTCAAACAAATCTAGATTACTCTTTATTTTGAAAGAAAAGCCGCATCTTTATCTAAATTGTATTGAGTTTGATATCATCGATTAGAAGACATCGACAGAATAAACTTAGTAATACAATATTTACGAACTATTTTACATAAGGCACAACTACGATCTGCGTTATCATCATATCCAATAGTTTATAAGTTAAAGGATTGATGTATTGATTGCTGGATCACTCTACATTATCTTTGATCTCTGCGAAATTCCGGTTGGAAAGTCAATAGCCTTACGCTGCTATCACACTAGCAGTTTGCGAGCGTTTTCAAAGCGGAGCGGGCGCGCCGCGAATACGTCGCGGTCGCGCAACGAGCTCGCCGCGAACGGCATTTTGTACATTCTCGTACAGAACCCTTTCGTGCTTGAGTGCTTTCGTTTTCTGCGTCTTCGAAGTAACAAAGGCCAACAGAAGTGCTTCATCGTCGGAATCCATTCTGTTACTGTGCGTATTGTACGTCGTGAACTCGCCGCGAACAGGCGACGAAAACGTTGCGTAATCGCTACGCAGTGTTGCCAAGTTAGCCACTTCTTGGCAAGATCTAACAACTTTTGACGTCACCATAGCCACTAATAAAACATATTGGTAGCAATAATTTAAGCCACAATTTTAGCAACTTTCTGCTAACTGCTAATTAACATGACAAATTACAATAAACTCACTGTCACAAACTTTGGAACAAACACCGCCCACCGAACACCGATGTGGTTATCTAAGCTCGTAATAATTATCTACTCAAAGCGTGCTCAAGTGCTCGTGCTCGTGCTTTAAAGATGAGGGCTGAATACATTGACATCGCATATATTATCAACTGACTCTAAGAACTGACTAAAAACAATTAGAAAAACTAGCTGCGCCCCGCTGATTTACTCGCGTGATGATGAAAACCGGCGATGAATGATGACAAAAGTAAGATAGGTTACCATCATCATCATCATTAGCCAGAATACGTCCATGGCTGTACGAAGGCCTCCCCTTTAGTACTTAATAACCTATAATCGGAATTAGGAACAAAGAAAGGATAATAATATTGAAATTAAACATAATTTTATAGATGATTATAGAAATATACATTTGTAAAATGATTTGTGTCAAAATAAATAATTTTGTATTTTTATTTGTTGTATTGAAATGTAAAGAAATTATGTAATCATATTCTCCGTCCCTGATTAAGGTACTATTATTATTATTTTTTGGCCACTTTTATAGCAACTTCCGTAGGTATGAAATTGTAAGCATTCTGGCAACTTTTTGAAAATGTTTAGCCACTTCTTGTCTTACCGACTTGGCAACACTGTCGCCTACGTCTCCGCGACGTCTTCGCTGTGTGTCCGCTCCGCTTTAAAGACGCTCGCAAACCGCTAGTGTGATAAGGCTAGAAGGCTAGTTTGAAAGCATGAAATTGATCCACCTATATTCCGGAAACAATTAATCCTTACATTAATTGTTTGCGTAATATTATGTATACGTGGATCAATTTCATGCTTTCAAACTACCTAAAAATGTTGAAATACGCGAGCGAAATACCGGCAGTGATCTGGACCTTAAGTAAGTAGGTTTGTTTGGCACACTAATAAAAGTAAATCCAATAAAATGGTCATTATTATAGGCAGACTGAAACGGTTATAGGCTACCCGCAATAAAATTTATTAGTCTAGGTATTAGTAACGTCTGGATACATCTATCTTTATAGGCAGGCATTATTGAAGTTAGTTTTTATAGAACTAATAGTAATACCTACTTATTTTATGGTTGGTTTCTGAAATGAAACATATGCTTGTTTTTTATGATACTTATTGATATTTATTTATAAAAGTTTTTTTTGGTTAAATACCTATTTTATTAAGGCCATATTTATAATGTCTATCAACCGTTCATATATATATATATTTTTATATCTACATTATAATGATGTACCTAATACAATACTTAGGGGGGCTAAAAAGGGGGGGGCTCGGAATGATTTAAAGTGGTGAATTTTGGGAGCGGGCCGAATTTCTTCCGTACGCGGACGAAATCGCGAGCGACTACTAGCTTAACATTTAAATATAATCATACAGCAAGGGTGCTTTTCTAACAGAGATGTGCTACGTAGCTAAGCTATGAACGAGGTAAAGCTAAGCTACTAACGGAACTATGTGACCACTAATGCTAAGAGATATAGTGGACCGGGTCAGATGCGTTAAGAAGATACGCTGCGTCAGTTAGCTACTCTAAGAAATTGCGCAACTCGAGCTAATGGATGTGCACATAACTACACCACTCGCGCATTCCTAGCTCCCATCCGTAACTGCTCCCATTCTTAGCACGCATCCCTCTATACAGTGTTATTGAATTCATAAGCAATATCTTAGGAGGCATTAAACTCATCATAATGGACAACTACTTACTATGAAACAAACACTGAAAACGAGGAAAAAAATCGGCTGTCCCACACAAAAAAAAACAATAACGAATGGCGAAATGTATGGAATACTAAGCAGTTTTATTTCATGATTTCCGGCTTGATTTCATAATAAAAGTTGTTAATTATTATGAGTTCAATGAATCCCTACGATATGGCTCAAGAATTAAATAATACCATGTATAAATAAACACATAGCTTCGTTGAACCCGTTCCCACCAGAGCTAAGCCAAGATAAGCTATGAAAATAAAAGTTCCTTATTGGTGGATGTCAAACACATTCGCAGCTACATAGCGTAGCACATCTCTGGTGGAACAACAGCCTAATGCCGTTTGTCCACCGACAAAGAGAAGAAAGCCGAAAAAAGAGTATTGATAGCAAATCAATACGACGCGATAAAAAACCATCAGCATTAGGCTGTTTGTCCACCGACGCCGTCACCGAAGAAGCGGTATACAGGTTACTATAACCGCGTGTCCACGTCCGTTACCAGAGCGCCGTGACGGACGTGCGGTGGACACGCGACTATAGTAATCTGTGTACCGCTTCTTCGGCGACGTCGTCTCTGTTGACGTCTCGTTGACGGCGTCGGTGGACAAACAGCCTAGCTGATGGTTTTTCATCGCGTCGTATTGATTTGCTACAACAAGTCTTTCACGTAGGCCGCACCGAGTAGCCATAAATAACAATATAAACGTCTAATCAGTAAAGCTGTTCATATTACTCTGACCGTAATATGTGCCGCAATCTAGATTTCCTGATTTATGGCTGTACACATCGGGGGAAATATATAAAACATCGTTTGTCTTGAAGCTAATAAATGTGAGAGATAAATTACATAGCTTTCCGATGGCAATATAATGATTAGGCTGCCTTTCAACCGACTTAAAAAAAAAGAGGTTCTCAATTCGACTGTACGTATTTTTTTTGTATACTGATTTTGATGATTATTTTTGTTTGGTAGGTAATACTTCAGAGGTGGTCCCATATGCATTTTATCGAAATCGGTTCATTAGTTTGGTTTATACATCAAAATTACTAGAAAATAAAAAGATGTCATCCAGGTATTCGATGTTGAAGTCGGTTGTATTTTTTTTAAAAAGCGTATTATCTTTATCTGAAGTTTTGATTTCTAACGAGTAACGACCCAGGCTACAGGATCAGGGTCTTCTGCATCAGCTTTTAACAAAATAATGCTCGACATAGAGCCACCTTCGAAAGTCTATCAGACATTCATTATTTTCCAACCCACTTCAAAAAAGGAGGTTCTTGATTCGACTGTATGTTTTTTTGTTTGTTTTTTGTATGTATGTTACGCGATTGCTCCACCAATAGGCTAGACGACTGGTTTTTTTTATTGCCATATTAAAATGTGGCCTATAAATATAGCTGATTAATGAAAAGAACTGAAACTGAAACGTGGTCTTTAACTGCTGGCCTTTTGGAGAAACTCAGAGTCACGCAACGGGCAATGGAGAGAGCTATGCTCGGAGTTACTTTGCGCGATAGAATCTGGAACGAGGATATTCGCCAAAGAACCAAAGTTACCGACATAGCTCGCAAGGTTTGCAAGTTGAAGTGGCAATGGGCAGGCCACATCGCTCGAAGAACTGACAACCGATGGGGAAGAAAGGTTCTTGAGTGGCGACCGCGAACAGGAAGACGCAGCGTAGGAAGGCCTCCCACTAGGTGGACCGACGACATTGTAAAAGTCGCGGGCAACCGGTGGATGCAAATGGCAGGTTGTCGTACAGTGTGGCGGTCTAAGGGGGAGGCCTTCGTTCAGCAGTGGACGTCTCCGGGCTGATGATGATGAATGAAAAGATAATTGAAAATCTGATCAAAAATAAGCAAGTTATAAGCATTTTAATATCATGCTAGACAGACAGGCGAAATAGCAAACCGTGACGTCACTTCTCTGTACGCCATATAAAGTTTAAGTTTATTCTGACAAGTAAGGCGTGACGTAATTTTTTGTTTTGTGGGAAAGGGACAGAGTTGGCTCTACCAAAAACTTTAAACGCTTATATATCAGAACATTAAACACCAATTTAAATATTTTTTCAATAAATATACTATATTTAACTAAATTCTTCATCAAAGCTACTGTTTTCAACGATATAAACATAAGTCATCTACCCTATTATGAATTTTACTGAAATTATGTAAATTGATATTATAGGAAAAATTGTTATATGAAACAAGGGAGAACCTAAAATTACCTATTGTAGCATGAATGAACTGCACTGCGCTCGTCACCCTGAGCTATTAGATGTTCAATCTTTTCATGCCCAGTAATTTATTTGGTAACTTTGCCGTTCATATCGAAACACAGTAATGCTTGCACATACTGCTTAGCGGTTGAATAATTGACAAAGGTGTGGTTCCCAGGTGGACTCTGCAACAATGTCCTACTACTACAAAGTTTACTAGTTGACCTGGATATATCTTAAAACTGCATCCAGAACCACCGGAGGACGGGCAGCAGGGCTCGATTTACGGTGGTGAAAATTCTGCGATCCCCAAGCCCGTTGAAAAAGTTTGTACTTAATGCAAAGTTAAACCTTTATGTTAATATATTCAACAAGATTGTTAGTGACGTCATTGTCATTGCAAAAAGTAAAAAAAGAGATGTCTGTGAGTTGTCAAGCGTAAAATAAAAGATCGATTCAGTTCAGAGAAATCAGTTAAACTTTGGTTAAACTAAAGTTTATTTGTAATTGTTGAATTAAAGAGGTCTTATGAGTTTCGTATAAAAGCCTCCTTCGCAGAACAGTTCGTTTTTCATAGAGCTTTGTCAATTTGATATTTTTGTTTTTCTCAATGATATTATCTCAATGGTTTTTCTCTTGTTCGCTGAATGTAATAGATTTGATGCTAGAATACATATGGAAATATGGTACGATGGTGTTATTTATTACTTGATTTAACAGTAATTAATAGATAGGATCTCATTAGCACTGCATTAATTCGTTCCGTGTACTTATACCGTTCCTGCACATGTATGCCTAACCAGCTTGGTTAATTCCACTGTTCGCAAAACATCAATACTGCGATCCCCAAGCCACCTGCAAAGCGTGGGGATTATGGCATTTCCCCCTGTTACGGCTTTCGTCCAGCAGTGGATGTCTTCTGGCTGATGTTGACTATAAAGCTTAGGGTAGTCTGCCTCAGTAACCTTCAAGTCAGATTTATCTGGCAGCGCTTTCCAGTTTTGGCGTATTGTGGTGAAATACGCCACGGAACTCAGATTTTAGTCGTACAACAGTTTCTGGCGCCACGCCAAGAGAAGAACACTTCGACGTTATAAAATATCTAAGGTTACGTAAATGTGGTAAAGTTTTATGTATAACTCGAACGTGATTTAGAGGGGTTGTGTTTTATGTTTAAATGCGATAACTTTAAATTGTACTTTAGATTTTTGTTACGGTGTAAATTTGCTTTTTATTTGCTTCTAAATCTCTTTAGAATAAAATAGTAGTAGTAATAGTGTACATATTGGACTATTTTATCTTTTAAGAAATTAAATAAATGAATGAAATTGAATTTGTTTTTAATGATTATTTTTCATGTTTTTTTAAGTGATTCGTCAATCGTGTGTAAATCGTGTATATATTTACTGTCTTATAGCTCATCGGTAGCATGTGTACCTTGAGAGCTGTAGGGCGGGGGTTCGATCCCCACCCAAGAGAAACATTTATGAGACAAACTATATATCATATATTCATACAAACGGAGGAAATATGAATCTCTCGGCGATGGATACATATTTCTTCCATTTGGAGTTGAAACCATGGGACCGTGGGGTCCGGCCGCTCGGGTTTGGTTAAAGAGCTGTCCAGACGCCTCGCAGATGTGACGGGTGATCAGAGAGCTGGCGCTTACCTTGGCCAAAGAATAAGTTTGGCCATTCAGCGTGGTAGTGTCGCTAGCTTTTTAGGTACCCTACCCGAAGACAGTGACCTTAATGCAGTTTTTTACCTTTAGTTTATAGTTTTGGTTAGTTCAGGATAGGTATTTAATTTTATTATTTTGTTTTGTATATAGTTCTTAATTTTATTGTTGGAATATTATTAGTAAAATCTACATATGTTTTAGAAATTAATTAAATTTTAGAAATAAATAAATAATTTTCATACAATACATACTTTAATTCTATAGATATTGCGGCAGTGCGGCCTAGTATTTTCAAGACGAAAGTGCTTGAACTATTATCTTAGTACTAATTCACTACCTACTCCTCAAATTGTATACTTAGAGATACTTTACTTTGAGATACCCATAAAATGAATGACTTATTAGTAATCTGTGGTAAATGGTGCTGGTGTCACAATTATTTAAGATAGATTTAGTTAAGATCCTTTAAGTAACATTTATTGTGACATTGTTAATTTGCCCAAATAAAAGGAAAAAAAAACTGTTTGTTCTGTGGGTGTTGTACGACTATGTATTTGAAGTAGGTATATTTATACAAAAATAGTACTTATTTTATCAGTTGTCTTAATTTGTGGCTAGATGGCGCTGCGTGAGATGTTTACCAATATTCTTTTATATTCAAAGATTAGTAGAGAGACCTGGTAGATTGATAATATTACAGTTACACTCAAAGGAGTGTAACTACTAAAAAGGACGTCACAGTGAATTTCCCCCATTTTATGGGAAACTTGCAAGGAAAATCTCAGACGACAAAAATTCTATGAAATCGTAGAACCTGTATACCGCGCTGTATGCTCGCGAAGTCTATTCGCATAACTACTAGTTTTAAATTTAATTAATACTATTTATTTATATTCAACAGACCCTTTTCCCTAAAATGCTAAAATAAAAGTATTAACACTCCTTAAAACTATTACAAAATAGCAATGAAGATATTTTCTAAACAAATACGTTGAGAAACCGCTCAGAAACGTGCTAAAATATTAAGCCTATTAAGTAGATCATAACAAACCTAATTTTCTCTTCAACCCTTTCGAAATTGCCCTTATGAAGCACGCGAGAGGTGCGTAACATTTTCGTTTCCACCGGGAATCGCAGACCAACTCACAACAGACGACAACGACACGACTGACGATACTACAACCGATGTAATAGGACAGACGTGACAACTTTTAAGCAGGTGAGCCAAAAAAGCATTGCCAAAACATGGCGTAATTTTTATTGTAAATATAATATTTTTACGTCGTAGATTCAATTTGAAAGTAACATAAATGGCGATCATGTGACTGTAAAAGTCATTTATTAAAAGCGCAAAGAGCAAAGTGCTCGTATTTTTTATAGATTATTTATCAAATTTATATTCGTTCCTTTATCAATGAGCGATTTTCCAAACATGAATTTAAAAAATATATAGTTTCCTTCAACTCTACAACAACTTCAAAATAACAACAAAAACGTATTGCTGTGTGTAATATCTAGATAGCGCAGACTAAACGTGCCAGTCAAAAACAGCATACTATTTTGGAAAGGTGGCAAGAAATAAAAAATAAGAAATAAAAAAAACTTGACATTGACTCGCACGTCTGGTCTGCGCTATCTAGAAATTACACACAGTAATACAGTGCTTGAAAATCGCCCATTGGATGATGGTGATGATACTGACATACACAAAGACATGTAGACAAAGAACGGATGTGGCTAATATGTTTGTTGTACTATCAAGAATATTAGTGTTTGACAATCAATGAACCGGTGTACTATGTTCGCATTTTGACGTCGTATTGTCATGTGGACTGATATGACCACTGAAAAGAGATGTAAATAGAACGGAAATGTGACGGGCCGCGGTAGCGTAGCCGGCATTAAGTGTAAATGCGTTCAATGAAAATTCTACCAATATACATGTTTTTAAACTGAGAATACTCAAAAAGACAATTTAAATAGACTCGTAGAAAACGAAACCACAATGCATCGTAATTAGATAAATTTTAATTTGTTGCAAAATGGCATTTCGAGCGTTTTACTTCAAATGCGCGACCAATGATTGGCATTTTTTTTGTCATAGTTTCTATACAATATTATGTGTGAAACTGGCTACAGCGCTTTTCCATACAATTGCGTTATAACATTGTTTTGACAGCCGTTCTAACTAAGAAGTAGGGCTTTCGATTTTCTGTGGATATGACTCGTCGTGTGTCGCTGTCGTCAATTGTAAATAAGATACGAAGACACGTTCCAATAACACTTCTAATAACTTAATCATGCCCCTTAGTCAAACATGTCATGAAAATGGGTCAAATTATTTGCGTCGGCTGACTAAATCGATACTATATCTATGTAATATATGAATCTTGATTAAAGTCTGCGTTATTAATTTCGAGCCCCATGTTTTCAATATTCGCTGCCTATCTAGATTTGAAGTTTTGATTTATAGTTGACTAGTGTATATTGAAGTTCTAGATAGTTGTTAGTCAGCCCGGTTTAACTTGCATATTTGGCCCAGTAGCGACGCAGGCCCAGGCGACGTAGCGATAAGTGTATAGGCTGAGTTGCCAGCCTAGTGTCAGAGTTAATTTGCCGGCCGAAGGCTTCTGACATGGCTGACGGTTGTTGTTATAGAAACTAGAACAAACAACCGGGACCAACAATTTAACGTGTCATCCGATCCACGGTAGCGCTCAGAAATAAATGCCACACACGGTCACCCATCCGAAGACTGACGGGACCGTCCATTGCTTAACATTGGTGATCGTTTAGAATCACCTAGACAAGCTACGCCACGAGCGCTGATAACATATGACGTACTTATTTAGAGAAAATATTAAATTTATAAATTCAGTGTATCATCATCATCATCATAAATTCAGTGTACGTCTACGTATTTACAACAAAAAAAGTAGATGAGTATTCTATCAGTTAAATGGTTTCCATAGTACAAGCTTTGCTTAGTTTGGGGCTAGACGGTGCTGTGTGAAATGTTCACCTTTTTTTAATCTAACTGATAACGAGATATATATGTCTTCAGTTGATTTAGTTGAAGTGCTTGTCCCGAGCTGTCTCTTTCGGACATCATTGCACTATGCAACTGAAGACGTATCAATGTCGTCGTCCGCCATAAAACGTCCACTGCTGGACGAAGGCCTCCCCCTTAATAGAGGGGTGTTGCCATAATCCCCACGCTTGGCAGGCGGCTTGGGGATAGCAGAATGCACACCACCGTTAACCAAGAGGACGCTGCTGCCCGTCCTCCGGTGGGTCTGGTTGCAGTTTAAGGACATACCCAGGTATCATGGTAATCAACGTAAATTTCAACAAAAGTTTAATGTGCAACGGAATTTTAAGATCTTAATATTTATTTAAGTAATTGTCAAAGAAACAAGGAAATGAGAGAAGGGATCAAAGATAAGATAAAAGAAAAATAAGATTAAAGACTTGACGGCATTTTTTGGTAATATTTAAACTCAATTACTTTTAAAAAACGTATACAAAAATATACCGAAATAAATTTGTTGTCGAAAAGGATCAGTTTAATTATCCAGTCTTAAATTTTTTACTGTCGCGTTCACGAGTCATCTGAAAAAAGACCGTAAAGGGAACTTAACGTTCCAACCCATAAAGTAATATATAATCCATATAATTTCCAATATTTCAAGTACCCTGGTTGTAATGCAGGATGTGAAAATGAAATACGTACTTTCGTAAAGTATTTAACGATATTTTCTTAAATAATAATAATGTTATAGATAATCTGTTTCACTGACTGACCTAAGTAATAAAAAACATCATCATATTCAGCCTGATCTAAGCTGGGCAAGGTTCTTCAAAGGTACGCCCTTGGCGCCTCTTCCAATCATTTTCAGCAGCTGTCCTACGTATGTCGTCACTTCATCGAGTCTTAATGCGTTTTACGCTACATGGCATTGGTCATATCTTAGACTGCACCTTCGCTTGACGTAGAAGTGGATGGAGGGTGGGGGCATATCCCCCGCTTGGCAGGTCGCTTTGTGTTTGCAACATTCTCACCACTGCTTACCGAGAGGACGCTGCTGTCTGTCCTCCGGTGGTTCTGGGTGCAGTTTTAGGACATACCCAGGTTTATTAACAACATCAAATTGACAATCTTAATTAAATTCTCAAAACGTTAGTAATTTTAAACGCCATTACGATTAAACTGGACCTGGGTATGTCCTTAAACTGCAACCAGACCCACCGGAGGACGGGCAGCAGCGTCCTTTTGGTTAATGGTGGTGACCATTCTGCGATCCCCAAGCCGCCTGCCAAGCGTGGGGATTATGGCAACACCCCTCTATTAAGGGGGAGGCCGTCCAGCAGTGGATGTTTTATGGCTGACGATGACGATTAAACTATTTATATTTTTATAAATTCAACAATCATTATAAATCTTGATCAAGTATACAAAAACGTTCTAGATTCAATTGATTCTTTTGCCACAAATAAATTGCCATAGTAAATAATTTTGAAAGCAGGTTAACTTTCAATGTGGGGAAAGTAGAGCACCGTCTTTAATACGTCCCTGCCAAGGAAACTTTTAGTAATAAATCGATGGGGTTCATTTCGCAATTTCCGCTATTGCTACACATTTTCTGGGTTCCTGAAACTTGCAGGAAGTAATACATTCGTGTACAATCAATTTTATCTACGGTACTATTAACTGATACACCCAACCCAGTTCTTTGTCAAAATTAAGATTACAAAGTAAATGGATAGTAAAACTGTTCCTGAAAACAAATTCAATTGCGCGAACTTTGACTGACTAAGTAACTAAGCTGGCGTTAAAATAAGTTATCGAAAAAAGTACACCTCATTTAAGTACGGAAAATATAATAAACAGTTAACAAATGATGATGATTTACCACTTTAAATAATTGTCACTATCTAACCACTAATATACGAATGGCTAAATAAAATACTTCAGTCCAAATCAGTGGTTTTATTTTATTACAACTAAACAAGCTAATACACCAACGAATACTAGTGAATACTAGCGAATACCATGCCCGGCGGGAGGTGACTGAGGTACCGAGCTCGCTCCATACATTGCATTCCCTAATGTCAGCGAAATGCAATGCATGTGCAGTAATGTGTCGCTACAATGATAATGATGATAAATGGGTATTGTGTAGTGGTAGGACTGTACTGCAGAGTCCGCCTGGGGAAGTACCACACTTTTGCCAGTTATTCTACCGCCAAGCAGTAGTGTGTAAACATTACTGTGTTCCAGTTTGAAGGGCAATGTCACCAGATAAATTACTGGGTATGAAGAGATTTAACATCTAATATCTCAGGGTGACGAGCGCAGTGCAGTGCGGCGCAGGATTGTGTTCGCAAGTTCACAACTCTAATACTGCTATTGTTAGTGGCAGGCGTGACGCTTACCACCAGAACGTATTGCTCGTCTCGTCACTTGTAAGTATTCAAAAAAAACCTGAACAAGGGCTGTGCTCTAACTACAATAACGGTACAAAATTGAAACTTTAAGTCTATATAATATTTAACTCTGATTTAACTAGAATTCCAAAAGAAATACTATTAAACCGAACACCAATAAAAATAATGTAATTTGCGTTTTTTACCTATAATTTATAGTTTTGGTTAGTTCAGGATAGGTATTTAATTTTATTATTTTGTTTTGTATATAGTTCTTAATTTTATTGTTGGAATATTATTAGTAAAATCTACATTGTATATGCTTGTAATAAATTTTGGTTATTTGCGTTTTATATCAACGACTATTTGCTCAAATTTGAAAAGAATGTTAATAGTACATTATGATACAAGTGTGCTATGTTGGTAATTACACTAGAGGCGGTATTATGCGCGCGAGCCGTAGGCGAGCGCGATAAGGAAGCCGAGAGTGTATTGAAACATAGCACAAGAGTTTCATACGACTGTTTTCGTCACACTTGCGAGGAAAAAACAATTTTTTTTTGATAATAATCAACCATACAGCGAAAACGTCAACGAACATTTGGGGAAAATGGCGCCCAAATCAGTAATGCGCGCGCAGGTTGACATTTACTTCAGCGGCATAAGAATTCTTTGTTGGCATTACAAAAAAACTGTAAGTATTACCCGGCTATATTAAGAGTGCTTCGTATACGTACGTCTAATTGCAGTCACGTACAAACTTGACTTTACCGGGTTATTCCTATTATAGCACCATGTGCCGTAATGTAAAGTAAAAAGCACGCGTGCGTAATAGCTTGGATTATGAGCCTAAAACCGATGCAATAAGATCCACTTTACGAGCAAGTGTAATGAAAATAAAATAGGATACGTACCTACAGTAAATAAGACTTTATAATTTACTCACACAATCTAATCTATTTTAATGACATCATTACAAAAATCTTTGATCTTTTCGTATCATTTATTTCCCGAAAATGGTTTGTTTTTCTTGATTTTAGTTTTTTGCTATTTAAAGCTAAAATTGATCAATCTCATGTGTCATTTTAGAGTTCTTGTTCGACGGTGATCAAACATACACATCCAAACTATCTATATTATGTCGTCAAAACTCTAAATTTAACTTGATATCTCGAATTGGGTACCTACAAATTTCAACTAGTCATCACAAATCGCAATTTATCTAGGTATCTCGAACTATTAACAAAACTAGGTAATTAAATAGCCTCTAACTATTTACACAATTTAATTAACCGAAGCTCTCCGAGTCTAAGTTGCAGGCCACACAGAAAGACCATCATCATCACCACCAACAGGCGTATCAGTTTCAAACATTTATTGTACTTTATATATATATATATATATATTATTTTTGCAAATTGTCTACATAATAAAAATAATAATACTTATAATTTAAATCTAAATTAAACTGAATACCTATCCTGAACTATCCAAAACTATAAACTACAGGTAAAAAACTGCATTAAGGTCTTCACTGCACTGTCTTCGGGTAGGGTACCTAAAAAGCTAGCGACACTACCACGCTGAATGGCCAAACTTATTCTTTGGCCAAGGTAAGCGCCAGCTCTCTGATCACCCGTCACATCTGCAAGGCGTCTGGACAGCTCTTTAACCATTTAACCATTAATTATTATGTGATCTAATTGATTAATGTAAATTTGGTACTCTTCAACAGCCGGAAGACGTCCACTGCTGGACGAACGCCTCTTCCTTAAAGGGAGGTGTTGCCATAATCCCTACTATTGGCAGGCGGCTTGGGGATCGCAGAATGATCACCACCTTTAACCAAGAGGACGCTGCTGCCCGCCTTCCGGTGGGTCTGGTTGCAGTTTAAGGACATACCCAGGTCCAAAAAGACTGGCTACGCATTATTATTTTGGACTAATTATTAAGTATTTTACTTATATTTCATTTTCTTTGTCACAAAGTTGTAATGAGTAGACTCACTCATTACAACACTGTCATGAATGCAAATTGTAAAAGCAGATACAAAAGTAAAAATTTTAGGAAAGTCAGGCATTTAGAAGGAAAAGATTATTTGATTTAAACATACAACGGTGTTGTAAGACGGTGTCTCAAAGGTGTTGTAAGACATTCCCATATTTCTTTAAAACAGCCTAAAAATAAAACCATCTGTGTTCTAACACAAAAACATAAAAGACTTCCTTTCAGTTCTTCTGCAAACGTATTTCCTCCTTCCTTTTTTGTGCCAGTTATTTTATTACGCAAATCGCGCCTTGTGTGCCAAAAATATGGCTACATTTTTTCTCTTTATGGTGTGAGATAAATTTGGCTTATTAGCTGTAGCGATATTATTATGATACCTTGCTTTCGTTTTTTTAAGCGGTTTGTAGAAGACAAGTGAGTATTCCGGTAACAACATTATCATCATCTCGAAGACGTCCACTGCTGAACGAAGGCCTCCTCCTTAGACCGCCACGCTGTACGATAACCTGGCATTTACATCCACCGGTTGCCCGCGACTTTAACAATGTCCAATACCCTAGTGATACAAATCACCCACTTCTCCTACCAATAGGGGATAGCGAATACGGTTACTGCGGCAGTGTAGCGTTGCGGTCTTTGTTCAACAGTGGACGTCTCCGGGCTGATGATGATGATGAAGCTAAGACGTAAATTTTACTTTCGATGATTTGTGTTTTGTTGCCAGCTTTTTTCTTAGTCAATAAAAAAAACACATGCACCCTATTAGCAAAAAATTGCGGTGTCTTTTAACAGTTGTCCAACAAGTTCTATGATATAACTATTATAATAGTCTCATGTAAGTTCCTAGAATATAAAAAAACACAATAACATATCTTTAATTTTAGTAACACGTAGGTATTCTTTTATCCCGTAACAATCGGTAAAGGTCAACATAAAAACTCTTCAAACATAATAACTCTCGTCTTTTGTGAGAATGGACCACAAATCATCTTCCTGTGACGTAAGATGTACAATATAAATCAGAATCAGTATCATAGCTCATGCATAGAAAATTATCTGAAATCTTTGTTTTATTCGTACTGGATTACTCACGATTTAACTAAACCGGATACTCTGACTTTAGTCCGAAATCTGAAATCTTTATTTCTGAGCGCTACCGTGGGTCGGATGACACGTTAAATTGTTGGTCCCGGTTGTTTGTTCTAGTTTCTATAACAACAACCGTCAGTCATGTCAGAGGCCTTCGGGCGGCACATTAACTCTGACACTCAGCCTATACGAACTTACTTTTTAGTCCGAAATCGGAAAATTTAATTATGGTGGATATAATAAATAAGTATTGGTGGACATTTCACACATGACCTAAACTAAGAAAAACCTGTACAGTGGGAACTAGATAACCATACCCTGCCTGGTAGTTAAGCAACGATGTGGTCCAGGATTAAGCACGTTTACCAGAAGGAACATCATTTACTCTAAATTGGAAGGAAGACATATACATAACACATACTCTGGCATAGAATAGACAATAGACAATACTCTATTTGCAACAAAAAAACATAACACACGGAAATAAAGAAAAAGAACAAAATTATATAAACAGGTACTTAGTTGCTAGTTTCTTTGCCACAAAATGGCAACTCACTGTACAAATAAAAAATATGGAATATATTTTATACAACACACACACAACAATCAAACACAGAATAATAACGTATGTTATGGTTTCCTCAAGATGTTTTTCTAGTTTTTTCACCAAAATAATAATAACAATAAAAAAATATAAATATATATATATATTATACACTACACTTTCTGGTTGTTTGATAGGATTGGTATTGCACGAGTAGGTAAATAAATTCACAGTGCCTGTTTTTTGTATTTCGAGTAATGTAAAGCTTTAGTCTTGATATTTTTTTAAGTTGTACGTTTTAGGCTTGTTTTGTTTTCGATGTTACCTAATTATTGTATGTGGTGAAACAGTAATTACAGCAATATGTTACCTATTGGCTATGAATTAACTTTATAATTAATATACTTGATATGTGTGTGTGTGTGTGTACACGTGCGTGACGTCACCTGCCGGCTCCAACGGAAGATCAGCGCCGGTTGTAACCAACCGGCTCCATGCTGAGTGGGGGCCGTTTTGCGGCAAAATATGAAAGATTACAATTTCTTATTTTTCCTATTTTCCTTTGTTTTTCCTAATTTCGTTTGTAAAAATAAACTACTGTCTATTTTCTACTGTCAAAAGTCTCGCGCTGACCACTGAGCTATATAATTGTCACTACATGCTATATTTATGAACTCATATTACTGCGTTATCATTATAGTGTATACAACTTGAATGTTTCGGGAAACGGAGAGAATATCCAGTGATTCAATGCCAAAAGAATAATTTACACACGTCCGACCCCATTCTTTTTACGGATGAGTGCCTAATGCCTTCACACTTATTTTTTGCTTTGATTGCTCTCTTATTTCTAGGGTATTATTTTCTTCAACTGATGTGTGATATTTTAATGTTCTTTAGCCATTGAGCTAATATTTATAGAGTCACAAACGAGCAAAAAACATGTCCGCGCCAAAACTCGGCGCACGCTATGCAATGCGTCTTCTATTTGAACGACTTAAACACGACAAGCGACATAACGTCTAAATTCGAACAATATTGTGAACTATATAATGCAAATAGGTATGTACAACGGCACTCGGACGTTTTTTGACTGTGTTCACTTAGAGATTGTGACTCTTTAGATATTAGCTCAATAGTTTTAGCATAATCAACATGCTATGTTGTAAAACAGCTGGACATAGACCAACCCTCGAAAGACGATTGGCCACATCCACGCTGCAGGCCAAATTTATTGTGAGATTAGCGGATTCACGTACGACATAAAAAAATTCTCCACTTGTAGGCAAAGTTTCCTCACGATATTTTCCTAACCCATACCTACATAAGCCCCAAAGAGTTCAGATACGGGCCCGGGATTTGAACTCACGATCTCAAGATTTCAGATCGAGCTAGTGTCTCCCACTGGATTACCATGGCTTTTATACACTTTAAATAAATTAAGGGACCAGGGTATGTCCTTAAACTGCAACCAGACACACCGGAGGACGGGCAGCAGCGTCCTTTTGGTTGACGGTGGTGACCATTCTGCGATCCCCAAGTCGCCTGCCAAGCGTGGGGATTGTGGCAACACCCCTCTATAAAGGGTGAGGCCTTCGTCCAGTAGTGGACGTTTTATGGCTGACGACCAAATAAATAAATATTTGTGTTACAAAAAATTACGGATGGCGCTATCAATGCTTTAGTTTATTAACATAATATACAGTTTGAGAATTATGGCAGCTATGTCAGAAATTCTATAGCTTAATTGGCAAAAAAGTCGGGATGGAAACCCAGAGATTACTCGTATGCAGGTTCAAATCCTGCCAGACGTCTTAATTTTACATACTGCCATCAGCCAGATCACGTCCACTGATGGACGAAGGCGTCTCCTTAATAGGAAGAGGTGTCATAATCCCCACGCTTGGGGTTGGCAAAATGCTTACCACCGTTAGACCGGCCGCAAACCATAAGAATAACCCGATAGAAAAACCGGATGGTCGCGTCCGAAGGAATTTCACACCGTAAGAAATTTCACGTGACGTTTGTCTCGCTCGCACCAGTTAATTGTGCGCAGTGTGTGCGGTCAGTCTGGCGCCTGTCAGGTGCCGGATCGGAACAGTGTGCGGCCGCTCTTAACCGAGCATTAATAACATAGAAATACCCAAAGTGTGGAAACTCTTCATTTAAATATTAATTACTTACACTATTGCCTACCTAAGTATATAACTCAGCACAGCAAAATGAACGAGCAAAAGAACAAGCAAGCAAATCTAACATTCATTAACAAGAGTTAAAACGTTAACGAAGGACCGGATCCATGAATCCTTAATGATTTGGTTTATTGAATAAGGACCAAGGCATCTGTGATTAATATTAACCAACGATTACACGGATTGTTAAATATGACTTAACTCGGGATAAATTAAATTTCAACTTTGTATTAGAAAATTTAATATTTGGATTGTAAATACGTTATGAGGTTTGTCAGTCTATATTTTAATACTGGATCATAGGATACTGTATGATAAGTTTACTTTTAAACTTAAACTTATATCTGAAATAAATTAATGGAAATGCAATAGTAAATTCCCTAGTATAATTTTTGTTGGCAGATAATTGCCAACGGTTGGGGAAGAGTCGGGATTAATGTTAGTGATTTTTCTACGAGTATTTTACATTGGGAAGCAGTTGCTATTACAACGAGGAACAGAGGCACAACAGATGGCCAATTACTGTGATAAAGATCCGTATTATTTCCAACAAATATATCACGTTAGGCCTGCAATCCACACGGTAAGGTTGACTGGGTGGAATTCACATACAGAGGCCCAACAGGATTACCAACTGATAGAAGTGATTTTGACTAATAGGTCATAGCCAAGTCAAAGTCATGTCCTGTTAGGTAGTAGGTAGGTAGTAGGTAGGTAGGTTTATTTAATCCTTTGTATGTATGTTTCTTTGGTGTGAGCAATAAAGAATTAATCTATCTATCTATCTACTCTTTACTCTTCTTCCTAGAAGAGGAACCCATTTTACATTCTATTTTTGTCAGTCAATTTAAGAAACAGAGAATATCGCACGTCGTAATCGAATTAATTACTCAAACAGCATCTCTAAGCTAAGAGAATAACGCAAAAAATGCTACATAAGTGACTGGTTGTCACGACTCGAACGACAGCTGAACGTCGTCGCCAAATTGTATGCAAATTGGTGCACTGAGTTTTTGGTGTGCCGTGGTCGAGCAGCTGGTGCATAATCCTCTGTTTCCTTTATCGAAGCAATAAGCAGGCCTAAGTATAAGTTGGACATATCTGATGCGCACCGCACCGTCGCGACGCTTAACACAAATCGTGTGACCTTACCTTAAGATCTACTAGTACATGGATTCTAGGTCACCCGACGGTCGCTGAGGAAATCCATATCCTATAACATTTTACTGCTCAATAACCGTAGAAATTAAATCCGTAGCAGATATTAATAAAAACATACTAGACTGTTTTACTAGGTATTAATTTTAATACGAATGGCTGAGTTTACTCGTAGAAACGTTATGATCTTATTGGGGGTGTTTGCGAGCGAGGTAGCATGTATCTTACAAATAATAAGAATCTGATAATTACGTCGAAAAAATAATTGAACTCGGCTGGTAAAGTTCTGAAATAATAGCGTTTGGGAGGGAGTCATCTGTCCCTTTCTAGCAAAACACGTGCATAGTATAGAATTTGTTTGGAATCGTGAACTTTGACGTCATAAACCTAGTATAGTGCCCTCCCTGTCTAACATGAAACTAAAATGGTTGTAACTTCGTTGTTTGTGCATTATATAAAAAAAATATTTTCGATGATTTGTTTTGTTGCCAGTCAGCTTTTTTGAGAGTCAATAAAAAAACACATGCATATTCCCTATTGCGCAGGCGTTATCTCATACGTCACGCGACCAAGATTCATCACATTATTTGTTAGCTAAAAAAAGAGCTTTCCAAACTTGTGCGCCCTTGAAAAATAATCACATTTTCCCCGGGTGAAACACAGTCACAAAACTAGTTCTCTCACTGAACTGTTGAGGTCAGTCGAATAAAGTTACTCTAATTCGTTGCTAGTGTTAATTCGTCTGAACAAATGAACGCCTTTTATTTGCCCTCGTGTTTGAACAGGCTTGCTTTTATGTATATTGTAAAAGTGCCTTTAGACAGTCTTTCTCAAAGTAGACGATAACGCTCCCTTGTGGCCGCTAAAAACCTACAAGGGGACGATAAAATTCCCATAGAAAATTGTGGGGTAGTCAAGAGGTTTAGGGGAAGATGGATAATTTTTGTTTTTCTAAAATGTCAACTAAAGTTACATTACATCATTTTTATTTCTGCCCCGTTCGAATGTTTGTAGTGAATAAAATAATTTTATAATTATTCCGTAAGTAGCAAAGCAATTAGCTTCGCTTAGTTTGTGCCTTGATGGCGATGTGTTAAATGTCAATCAATATTTATTTACTTATTGATTTAATTTAAGTTTTACCGAGTTTTTGTTAAACAACACATACAAAAGTAATGAGAAATCATTACTTTTTTAAGATGTGGTTAACATTTTTTTTAGGGGCGCTAGAAAATATTTTATTCTCAAATTGGGCGGTAGACGAAAATAAGTTGAGAACCTCTGCTTTAAAGTACAAAAGCACTCGTGAGGTTAAAAATGTATAAACGCGTTTTGTTTCAGTGTTGAATTTGAGTACAAAGGATTTGGAACTTGAGATTTTTGACTAGATCAAAGGTCTCTGTAGTGTTAAATTATTCACATCGCTAGGTACTTTGAGCACAAGTTATTTAATTTACCCAGTTTTCAGGCCCGTACTTATAAAAAATGTACAAGAAGAGGGTAACATTGTTAGTGTCGTTTTTTTGGATTTCAACATTAATTTGTGTTTTGAAATAAGTGGAGAAACAAGGTTTGGGTTCGAAGCAATCGGCATAGAAAGAGAAAGACAGATAGTAGATAAATCTACCCAGCGCAGCAGTAGAGGTATGAGGAATGTTGAAATGAAGTAATTCGCTAGAGAATTAAATTCACATTGCTTGATTTATTAGCAAGCTGAAGTGGCATTGGGCTGAGCATATCTGTCGCAGACGTAGTGACCATTGGAATTCACGTGTTCTAGAGTATACCACAAAACGGCAAGTTGGTATTGGTAAAATTGGTCACCCTGATACTCGATAGAGTGACAATTATACATAGGCCAGATAGCAGTGGCTGAAAGAGAAAAGCCGAATATAAGGTTGAGTGGCGTTGGAAAGGCCTATGTCTACCAATGGACTGTTGTTGAATGGTTGATTGTGATGAGGATGTTGATAAAGAATAACTTCTACCGATTATGAACAAGGTTTTGCTTTAAATATTAGTGTAGGAAATTCATATGCAATATTACCCACAGATATTTCCTTCCTACAGACTGTCAAGTTTACTGTGCTAATAAGAAAGTCATCACCAGCCTATCATCTCCTGGACGTGGGCTCTCGTAAACGTCACACAGTCATCTTCTGCTTTACGCATTTAGTTGCTTCCAGCGGCTTTTCGTAAATCGTCGCTCCACGGGTCGCAAGGCCAATCTGTGTTTGCTGATACACGCATGGTCTCCACTCAAGAACTCCTTTACCTCTGCGGTCACCTGTCCTTTTTTATATAAATAGCTATATTTGGCCATTGCTACTTAAGCTTGCTAATTCTTTAAGCGACATCGGTAACTTTAGTTCTTTGTCTGATAATCTCATTCCTGGTTCTATCTTTTAAATAAACTTCTAGAAACTAGAATGGTATTGCGTGCTATATTATAAGTTTGTACTTCTCATAGCCCAAAAAACTAAAACCAACTTAAATATCATTCTTATAATTTGTCTTATCTTTCCAGAAACCCACACCCTGCTATGACTTGAGACCCTTTCACGTGACAATGACGTGTCCCTTCCGGCGAGCATCCTCGCAGCACCAGTTCGCGAATGGAGCCAGCTCTGCAGCCAAGAAGCCGGAGTTTCGGTCGCGGCAGTCTTCCTTCCACCTGCCGGGACCCGAAGAAGATGAGGAGAGGAATACCCTGACGTTGAAAAATCTGAGCGAGGCGCTACAGCTGCTCACTGCGCCTTCGGTGAGTTTTTTTAACACGCCATCGGTGACGTGATTTTACTCATTACTTGAGTGACCCCGGTCTCACTCACGTACCGGGATTATTAAGCCAAAATTTTTGACAATAGCTTCAGGACATGCTAAGTTTAATTAATTCGATTAAAAAAATATGTGTTTTTAAAATAACATCGGTATTACATAAATCACAGCTCGACTATTACTTCTTTAACTAATAAAAATTAACCTTCTAAAAAGTATTATAATATGAAAACTGAAGTGGTTTTGACACATTTTTGATTTATTTATACGGGAATACTCACGTTTAATTCAATCGGCTACTCTGACTATAGTTTCGGTCACATCCGGTGACCTTTTTCAAAGAGTGAAAACAGAGCCCGACGCGCGTGTGTGTGTGTGTGTGCTAAGCAGGACGCAGTTGCACGCGTATAAATAAAACAAAAATGTCTTCTTAAAATTATTATTTTTTCACCTACATTTTTCAAACTTTAAAATCTTAATTATCTAGCTTTTGTCGGTTTTATAGGACTAGTAACTTTAATAAAATGAACAAAAAAGCTATTCTATAACAAAACAATAATTACCGTACAAATAAATTATTATGAACATTTTACTAACTTAAACGGTGACCCGGTCTCAGGCACCGCTAGGTAGGCGCTAAAACTCCGGAAAGTACGATTGCGTCGCCACTGTAGAAGAGGCTAAAGGGGGAGTAAAAAACCAGCTAATCAAAATCACAACTTCATTCGATGGTGGAAAAAAAAGTTATTCGATTTTCTCGAACCATCGGGTCTCTCAGACATGTACGTCACTAACCGCAGGTTAACCCCTGACCTGACGCAAACAGAGGGGTCTTATAAGTTAGTATCTTATTGTCTGTAACATCTAATTAATGTTCACCGATTTTTCCGTCAGTTGTGGACCGATATCTTTTGTTTTGTGTGAAAGGTTATACTCTCGATGTGGTCCCATAAAATGGTTTGAATTCGGTTGTTTTTTTTAATGTTCGTGTAGTTATTAATTAATTTAGTACAGTAGCTGCCAAACAAGTTGTTAAATTGTAGGCATGGAAGGGGTGAGCCTGCGCAGGTACGTCGTGTACACCACTGAAGAGAAAAGAGTTAGGGCCTTCGCTTTTCTGTGGTGTACACTTCCGCGCAGTATATTTGGCAAGTTTAATGACAAGCTATTATTCTTTATTCCTGCGCATCCCCACTTTTTGACAACTTGGGTGGCAATTACTGTAGTACCTAACAAAAAAGACAAAAGCAAGGCAGTGAAATAAAGTGGTCTACAAATAGAGCACTAATAAATAACCTTTATTAGACCTGCATTGTATATGAAGATGGGGAAGAAAGGTTCTTGAGTGGCGATCGCGAACCGGAAGACGCAGCGTAGGAAGGCCTCCCACTTGGTGGACCGACGACATTGTAAAAGTCGCGGGCAACCGGTGGATGCAAATGGCAGGTTGTCGTACAGTGTGGCGGTCTAAGGGGGAGGCCTTCGTTCAGCAGAGGACGTCTCCGGGCTGATGATGATGATGAATATGAAGTATAACTACATAACATAACATAGTAAAATATAACTCCCCGACTGTTAGAAAAAAGCACTTTTTAAATAGCTTAACTTCGTCGCGACAAAACCGTCAGTTTTCATTTACGAGAAGCCTTTTAACATCTTGGAAGGTTATTTCATTTTCTTTATATTGATCGGTAAAAATATAATTAAGTTAACGTGACATTTTGACCTACGGATTATTCGTTACCGTTTTGGCTTTGATTTTGTAAGACAGAGAGCTGATTCCTCCAAGCATTTTGGTGACTCACAAAAAGACTGCGTTATAGACCTATTCTTCCGGCTTTGAATTTTTTTTTTCTTTTTGGTCAGTTTTCAACCGACTTCAAAAAAGGAGGTTCTCAATTCGACTGTATGTTTTTTTGCTTTTTTTGTGTCTATGTTACGCGATTACTCCGCCAATTATGAACTTGATGATTATTTTTTTATGTGATGAAAAAAGTGGTGGATATACATTATCTCCCATATATTTATCGAAATCCGTTCAGTAGTTTGGTTTTTAAATCAAAATTACTAGAAAAAATGAAGACGTCATCCAACATAGAGTCCAACACCCTTAGTGTATGGTTTTTAGAAGACGCGCAAAACATTTTTCTTTTCTCATACTCGGAAAGTAGGTCTGAAGTTGCCTGAGGAGCGGGTTGAAAGTAATACATTTCAGCCCTAGATAGAATCACTTTCAACCGACAGTTGACAAATGACAGACACTCAAATTATTAAAAAAAACTAGTTCTGTTTTCACATAAATTTGTATTGAACCATGTTCCAATTTTTTTTTTCTACTTAGAGGATTATGGTCCCGCACTTCTCGTGCATTTTCCAGTGTCAGTTCATGTTTTTATTTTTAGTTTCCTTGTATTCGTAATGAAAAGCACAGTGTTTACCTCGGGGTTAAAGACTTATTTAGTCCCTCGAACTATTACCCGTCTTGGGACTAAATAAGTAACTTTCAACCCTAGGAAAACAATGTACTTACTATTGTTGCTCTACAAACGATTTTCCTGAATGATTTTTACAAATTATTTAAATAAAAAAGGTAAGCTTCTTGTTTGTCGCAATAATATAGACAGACAGTTTGTATGCCGAAAATCTAATCTACAAAAACGAGAAACAACGATTTCCAAGTATTTTTCTCACAAACAAAATCAAACGAGGCAATAAAAAATAGTCATGCCATTGCTAAACAATTTATTGGCACTTTGGAATCAAATATAAGTTTATTGATATAGCCTGATGATACGTTTATATCGTTCGTGACCCTTTCTAAAGATAGCGAGACATTTCAGCGGGTGGGACGAAATATGGCTTACTCGACAGCCTGTCGATCATGCGTCTCAGAGGAAATTGTAGGAGTAAAGGAGTACAAAGGAGTTTATCGTAGGCGCGAATAGGTTTAAACTCAGTGCCACAGATAACTTAATAGTATTACGTACATGTGACTCATTCTTATATTAAACACGTCTTTAAACATAGTTTAACCACAATATTGGAGAAACTTAGAGTCACGCAACGGGCAATGGAGAGAGCTATGCTCGGAGTTACTTTGCGCGATAGAATCCGGGACGAGGATATTCGCCAAAGAACCAAAGTTATCGACATAGCTCGCAAGGTTTGCAAGTTGAAGTGGCAATGGGCAGGCCACATCGCTCGAAGAACTGACAACCGATGGGGAAGAAAGGTTTTTGAGTGGCGACCGCGAACCGGAAGATGAAGCGTAGGCGCGGCTCCCACTAGGTGAACCGACGACATTGTAAAAGTCGCGGGCAACCGGTGGATGCAAATGGCAGGTTGTCGTACAGTGTGGCGGTCTAAGAGGGAGGCTTTCGTTCAGCAGTGGACGTCTCCGGGCTGATGATGAACCACTATATACTTACTTATATCGTAACTACAATCATGTTCAGTGCAAGCTAATTTGTACTCTATTTTGTATAGAAAGTGTCTATGTTCCACTGTAGTGGATAGAGAAAATGTAAGTCAATCAAAAACTCACCGATTAGCAGTTTCAGAGAAATGCGTGGACAAACATACTTACTTATAAAATGTTGTATCTTTATTTGGAAGCCCTAATAGATTATCAAATGTGAATTTAATGCACTTCCAATAATATCAGCAAATATTTTTTCACTGCCTTATGAAAATAAAATGCAAATAATAATAATAATAAATAAATACATGAATAATAATTATAATAATCCAATAATATTACATTAAAAAAAGGTTAATTTCACGTTCATTACACAAGCACACACACACACACACACACTACACACACACGCACACACACGCACGCACACACGCACAAACACACGCATATATATATGTATATGTATATATACACACACATACACGTATTCACATCTCACACACTTATGCAAACACATACATACAAACTCACCTAACTGCGCATTCTCCATCAGAGAAAACGGCTTATTGTAATCTACTTACATCTTGGAGGATTTACCTATTTCTCACTTTCATAATTTTTATTACTTACTATACTTTCTGTTTTTCATAAATTTTGCATTTTTAAGCAGATTGTCACATAAATTCATACCTAATGATACTTACATTTATGTACGATAAATACACTACTATTTGTAATGGTTATGGAAGAGTGAGGTCTTCTGTCACAAGTATTGCTATACTCAAAAGAAGGCCTCCACAATTGTTTTTTAAAACGTGTATTCTAATGTAATAAACATTTTTCATTTTTCATTTTTCATTACATAATATCATATAAGTGTGGTATGATTGAACGTGCTTTGTTCTGAAGACGGTTTAAAATTCAGCGAATTGATTTCATATTATATTTTACGGTATGTATATACTTCTATTTTCTTTCTATGTATGTGTATCTATCTTTTTGTTGCGTAATAAATACATTTGTATTTTATTGTATTGTAATACACCACGATACAAAAGTTATTGTTTTAAGGCGTAGAAAACTAATTACTAATGAGAATCACTGGTAGTTCAGCATGTTCATGTACATGTTCAGTAGTTTATGGTTTATTTCTATCTACTATGTTGAACATAGCTACACAGTTGAATTTATTACTTTTACTATAAAACAGCCATTCCTCTCCTCCAAACGTCACCCAAAGTCATATCTCAGCGAATATTTCATAAAATATTCACATCACCTTATTTATTGGACCCTTAAAATTCAATACGCGATCCCTTTCCATTTTTTATGAGCTCTTACGAAGTCTAATATAGCTATACTACAATATATAGCGTTACCTATACTTTGCAGGTGTCTATAAACAATAGATAAGCAACCTATTGGAGGATAATTAAAGTATCTATGTAGTGTAGATAATAGGCAATTAAAGTCGATTATAATAAATATAATAGAGTAATTAGATTGCTGGCCGCACCTGTATGCGTTTTAATTGTTTGAGGATTCCGTATCAAAATGGTAAAAAACCTTATACGACGTTACGAAGAAATAAACTTTTAAACTTTTGCGATTTGCACAATATGCTAATCACCAAGGCGAGTGAATCCGGTGAGTGATTCGCAAACGTATTCCCCTATTTTCTTCCTGGATAATGCCACTAGAGCATTTTTTTAAATAAATTTTTAATATTTTAGTTCTACGCTAGATATGTCTCTGTCACCTTCTTTGATATCTTTCAACTAATTGCCAAAGAAAATATAACCCCCCAAACATTGAAAATATTTAAACTGCTTTAAGAGTAATATTAAAGAGGTATAAATTCAAGTCGTCAAAATGACTGAATCGAAATGAGTTTAATCAATTTTTTACTGTAAATCTTTCTACATATGTCTTTGTCTTCTCCAAAATCACTTGGCTTGTAACACAGAACATTTACCAATTACTAAATCCAACCAAATAAGTTAACAATTTTCATTCCAAAAACAAATGAACCACAGCTAACAAGAAAATGTCAGGTTTTAAAAAGAGGTTACATTTTGGCAACCATTTGATGCCGAGACACTTGATATAGATGCTAACCTATAGAACAGAATTACAGACAACCTTTTATTATGTCTCGCTCGTTAGAGATTAAAAGGGCTTTGAAGTCGAATTTAAATTGTAGAGTTCTCTACACTGAACTTGAGTCTTCTAATTGGAATATCTGAATTTAAGAGCGCCTTGATACATCAAAACACACACCCACAAAAAACAAATCCATAAGCAAAAAAAAGAACAAAAATCCTTTTTCGATTATTAAAATCTGATCTGAAATTGATTTACACAGTACAGGTAACAGGCTAAGCTGAGGTTAAGGTAGTATGCTCGAAAATAGTACGGTACTGATTACGATTAAAATTCTGCGCTAACCTCTTGGCTCGAATGTCATCTGTCAAAAGTTTTCACATAAATAAAGTTAAAATTCCATCAGAAAAACATGACCATGAAATAATGTGACTACTACAACATAATTACTACGAAATAATATGACTAAAAAATAATATAACGAAAATAGCCGAAAATATTATACTACTTACTTATATTATGTTACTAAGATTTGTATCGTTTCTAATGTTATACATTTTTATTAGGTAAGTACAAAGAAATTGTCTGATTTCTCGAAGTTTCTCCAACATTCTGTAGTTACCTTCTCGGTAAGAGTGGCAGGTTGTTGCCGAATAACCACAACCGTTTATCACCGAACCATTTCTCCATACAGAACGCCACGTTGTTCAACAGAGTGATGCACGAACTGTCCCACGCGCGCACTGTGTCCTCCATTCGCGTTTCCAAACGAATTTCGCGAGCATTCCCGCCAAAATGTATGACAAATGGGAAAAGCGCCTTTCTAAACAGTATGCCCACAACTACATATGCGAAAGTATCATTATAACATTAATCATTATGCCAGATTCACTATTCCAAAGTAAAATAGGAGTAACTAACTTATGCGAAAGAAAGGAATCTCGAACAAACAGCCTTCTACTAAATTTAATATAAGAGTGTAATATAAAGACAAAGTTTAGTAGAAAATGGTTCTAAAGTGGGATTGCTCAACTTTATGACAGCATGCAGGACGAGTAAGAAGCCGCTATGCGATATAAATAATTTACTTCCACAGAATTCTCCTTATTACATAGACTTTCAGTGAGACTCGTGACTTATAAATGCAGAGTTGTGGTTAGTTCCAACTTTCGATTGCTCGGGAAACTCATCTTGACAGTTTTGCGAAGTTAGCCTTACAATGCATGCGGGAAGTTGCACACTTAAAATACTGTTATAAACCATCACGTTTATAAGTTACATTTTTATGATTATTTACCGTGTTCTGTTTGTTGTGTAGGTGTAGATAATCACGGTATATATGCCATCAATTATCATAGAACTTGACGTGGGTATGTCCTAAAACTGCATCCATAACCATGGGAGGACTTCTCGGTAAATGGCGGTGAGCATTCTGCGATCCCCAAGCTGCCTGCTAAGCGTAGCCTGCGGGGATTATGGCAACCCTATCTCTCATCTTTCATCTCTATCAACAGTGGTCATTTTTTGCATCCACTGGTTGCTCACGACTTCCACAATGTCGTCGGTCCACCTAGTTCGAGGCCTTTTTACGCTGCGTCTTCCGGTTCGTGGTCGCCACTCCAAAACCTTTCTTTCCTATAGGTTAACAGTTCTTCGAGCGATGTAGCCTACCCATTGCCACTTCAACTTTAAAACCAAGTTTGGGTTTATTTAGGTTGTTTTAACGAGTGCTTATTTATTTTCACTATGTGAAAATTAAAAGCATTTTTTTGTACTATCTTTATTATTTCTACCGTAGGTACCTGTTCTATAATCAGCCGACTTCAAAAAAGGAGGTTCTCAATTATTATTCGAATGTATGTTTTTTTTGTATGTTTGTTACGCGGTTACTCCGCCAATTTTGCCGGATTTTAATGATTAGTTTATTGTTTGGTAGGTAATACTTTAAAGGTGGTCCCATATAAATTTTTATCAAAATCGGTTCTGTAGTTTGGTTTTTAAATCAAAATTACTAGAAAATATGAAGATGTCATCCAGGTACTCGAAGTTGAAGTCGGTTATATTTAAAAAAAAGTATTTTACAAGTGTTTATATCTTTTCTGTGCACTGTCTAACATGTTGTCATTGTCCTTCACTTGTAATTCTGTATGCGGAATATTTGCGACTTTGTACATGTTAAACTTCGCCTCTACAGCTCCTCTAAGTTTTTAAGCAGCTGCGCGAAACTTCGTTTCTAGACGTTCGTTGGGGTTAACTTTGCTGTGTCAAGTACTCGTTAGGACGAAGTAATATTACTTAAGTTGTTGAAGATTTTTATGTTATGTTACATGGTTCTACCATTTTATAATGTTTATAACGTTCTCTCCTGGCAAAAGTTACTGTGGATAATCAAGTTAAAAGACAAATTCTTTCAATTTTTTTTTCAATTTCTGTTAGGCAATGGGGTTGCTTGCATTTAGAATTATTTGTGATAGTGTCGTCTTTTTTAATTTCTTATCTTTGTTGCCAATGTAATACTTCTTCTTCTTACTAATTTTTAAAACCATTTATGTGTTTCCAAAACTTGTGTTTTTTGAGAGCTAATGCATGCTAAATGGTGGCGTTTTATTAATTAAGGATCCACTGCCCGACGGCTTAAAGTCATTGGTGGGCTTGTTGGGCTAATCCTTATGTAATTTCTTTACGACCAAAGTGGCGTTAAAATTGAGTTAAAATACAAGATGTTTCCTGGCTCATAACTTTCATGTTTGTTAACTTTTTACTTTCTTATTAATTTACAATCCTAGACAATGAAAAGACGAATCGATGTAATACTTAGTCTTGGACCTACAACATTACATAGTGGAGTAATATTACTTCCCCGTTTCTATGGAGAAGTGACCGGCTTGTTTACTCTTAAGTGCTGTTTTACGCGCACGAGTGTGGTTAAGTGATATAATGTAGTAAAACGTGTCTTTTCGTGTTATTTCCAAAACTCCGAAGAAGCTGTAAAGTTGCCACGACTTTAGTAGGGCATGACTGGATTTGACTGTGACTTACTAAGTGTGACTTTGACTGTGACTAACACGTCGAGGAGACAAAAAAACATTTATTTACAGTTTGTCAAAATCTTCTGACAGTACTGTGGATAATCTAATCACATCAGTGGGAATTTTGCCGGGAACACGAATAAATAGGGTAGATGACTGATGTTCAAATCGTTGAAACCAATAGCTTTGATGAAGAATTTAAGTAAATATAATATGATTATTGAAAAATAAATTTAATTCGGTTATTAATGTTCTGATATATAAGCGCTTAAAGTTTTTGGTAGAGCCAACTCTGTCCCTTTCCCACAAAACAAAAAATGACGTCACGCCTTACTTGTCAGAATATAATTTATATGGCGTACAGAGAAGTGACGCCACGATTTGCTGTTTCGCCTCTCTGTCTAGCATGATATTAAAATGCTTATAAGTTGCTTATTTTTGATATGATTTTTATTTTCTTTTTTGATTAATCAGCTATATTTATGGGCCACATTTTAATAGGCCAATAATAAAAAACCAGTCATCTAGCCTATTATGTTGCCGCATTGTATCATTTGCCAAAACTTGTGTCTTTTCGGGTGTTTTATTCATTACGTGACTTCATTACGACTTATGCGTATGAGTGTGGGTAAGTGGTAAAATGTGGTGTAATATATGTTTTCCTATATTTTTTTTCAAAACTCCCGATAAGCTTTTTTAAGTTGCCACACTTTACTAGGGCATGATTGGACTTGTACGCCACTTAGTGTGTGTGACTTTGACTGTGACTACGACTCATTTGACTGAAAAAAGAAAGAAGGGCTCGCATCCATGTATAATTTAAACAAAACAAAAACACGTCGGTGGGTAAATTCATCCAATTATTTTCCTCAGGCGTATCACGGTTGCTAGTATTTACGATAGTGGAGCCTCAATTAATTTCTACTCATTTTTGCCAAGCTAAGGCGGGATTACACATACACATGCCTGTAAAATGAAGCAGTGGCTTGCCTGCGAGTTAATGGCATGTGCAAGTAAATGGCACGCTGTGGATACATTTATGCAAGTAAAACTTGCACGCAATTAGCTTCCTCGCGTGCCTGGAATTTAGCGTTGCACGTTTTATACGTTTTTTTTCTCCCGATCCTTACATTACATTGCATGCCAGTTACTGTGCAAATATTAAACGTGGTGATAATTAATTGCTTGTCAGATAAACAATAATAACTATTAATTTATTCCAGATATTAAATCCATAATTAAATATTATAATACACTTAATTAAAATACAATGGTAAAAAAACATAACTAGTTATTGAAATTGAAAGTGTCATAATTCCAAATCAAAGCAAAGCATGCCAATAATGTAAAGACGCGCCAGTTAGTGTATACACATTTCAGTAGATGGCCCGTGTAAGAAGCAGTCATACAAAAGAGCCAGGCTGCCTGCAGCTGGCTCATGCTTAGGCATGTGTAATTGTGTATTCCCGCACTTATGCCTCCGGTACGCCTAGCGCACGTATTCTTGTGAATTCATCTTTAGATGCCAGGAACATCCTCGTCGGGTTTCTTGCATTCAGCTTTTTAAATTTAATTAAATTGCAGGCGGAATTGCTAAGGGTATTGAAATATTATATAGCGGCAAAGATTTTTAATATTTATCTATTTTAACATACGGTTGAATATAATTTTTTGTTACTATCTAGATAATGTTACTCGTTTTTAAATTAATTTAATTTATATTTTCAGTCTGATTGTTGACGAATCTTTTACTTTTGTTATATAGAGTAAGCATTCAAAATGCTTTGATTATTTATACCCAGCTCGGAGGAACTAGCTCTCTATACCCAGCCAGAGAACAAGAAATGGCTCTACAAACATTTCATTGATTTAAGTTCGTAGTTTTTCTCCAGCTTCTACCAACTACGTGCTAATATTTTTTACTTTTTTATTTTTAGTCTACTTCTTAGTATTGTAATGAAGATATTTTGTGACCTCAACAATAGGCGCAATGTGGGAACACCGTTGGGTTTTTAGTCGGTAGGGGTGCCATCGAGTCTCACCCTGGCATCGAGTCCGACATAACCCTCCTGCGCCCTGGCAGGAGGGTATGCGTAAGAGCATTTCCCAACGTAAAAAAAAAAAAAAAGGTTAGGTTACCACACCTTTGCCAATTATCAACCACCAAGCAGTAGTGTGCAAGCGCTTCCGAGTTTCGGTTTGAAAGGTAACATTACTAGAGAAATTACTGGGCATGAAGAGATTTTACATCTTATATCTTAGTATGACGAGCGCAGTGCAGTGCGGCGCAAGAATTAGTTCGCAAGTTCACAATTCTAGCATTGTTACTGTATGGGCAGGCGTGATGCTTACCACCAACGCACAGAACGCTCGTCTCGTCACTCATAATGCATTTTAAAAAAACGTCCGAATCGGTTGCATTAGAAAAAAAACGTTTCGTAGCTCCGATGTCACAGAACTTACAATACCCCTGTTTTTGTGTCGGAGATTTAAAAAAATAATGTTCTGTTTACAATAATAAATTCATCATAAACATTCCGCTGATGTTTGATTTACATCTACATGTTGTTAATACACAAAACATTAAATATAAATTAAATACGACCACGAATCATCACGGGAAACGTAATTCACGAATAAACATTGCGTTAAAATATGTATCATTTCCGCTACATTGAAAACATCGTAAATCAGATGTTATCTCCTTCCAAATCTTTTACTGCACAATAAATAGGAGCACATTTATTTTTCAACGGAATAAATAGCCTTTTGGAATTGTGTGCTTCGGGAATGGAAACTTTTTTACTTTACGTGCAAACAGTGAAAAGAAGTAACTTAATAAGAAAATTAAATCTGTCAAGTGCACGTCGGATTTAAGACCCACCCAAAGTTCGATACCACTACACGATATATTGCGTTTATCGTAAAATTTAGTGTTTTAACCGAGTTCAAAAAAGGAGGAGGTTCTATGTTCACCGACAGGAAAGTGTTTAAAAAAATGTATGTTCTCCGATTTCTCCGTCAATTGTGGACCGATTTTGAAAAAAATTTTTTTACTTAAAAGAGTATACTCCTGTGGTGACCTGGACCTGTAGTAAACCTGGGTATGTCTTTAAACTGCAACCAGACCCACCGGAGGACCGGCAGCAGCGTCCTCTTGGTTAATGGTGGTGACCATTCTGCGATCCCCAAGCCGCCTGCCATGCGTGTGGATTATGGCAACACCCCTCTATTAAGGGGGAGGCCTTCGTCCAGCAGTGGACGTTTTATGGCTGACGATGACTCCTTAGGTGGTCCCATATTAATTTGAAGTTCTTGGTTGTTTTTTTTTAAACTTACTTGTTGTGTTTTGTATTGAACCAATAATGAGTGCCTGACTCACATTTACACATCAGCCAGAAAACGTCCACTGCTGGACGAAGGCCTCTCCCTTAAAGGGAGGTGTTGCCATAATCCCCACGCTTGGCAGGCGGCTTGGGGATCGCAGAATGGTTACCACCGTTAACTGGGAGGACGCTGCTGCTCGTCCTCCGGTGGTTCTGGATGCAGTTTTAGGACATACCCAGGTACCTTTATAGTAATTGTAAATAATCCTTAATTAATTAAATAAGTGCCAAATAAATATTTTTGTAGGTTAATAGAACCTTCTTTTATTCGTTCTAAGTTAAGATCTAACTGAATGCGCCAAAAGGAACGAACTCAAACAGGTCAAGCTACGGAAATGCATTGAAAGAGCGGTAAAAATAAAAGAAAAAGAACCCTTTGGTAGAGGAAATGCTCAAAAACAAGCCAGATAGAACTTTATGGCAAAGATTTGAAGCTCATCCAATTACGGAAAGGCTCCAATCAGGCGAGAGTGTGACAATAAAACTGTGACGTCACTCGATAGACTTACTTCATTAGTCGCCCACGGTTTCTGAAAGATAAGTGTTTCAAGGCGTTTGAAATGGAAATAACGTATACTACTTATTACGAGGGCAGATTCACTGCCATAAAAACGCTGTCATACGTAGATTTAACCTTCTAATCATCATCATCATCAGCCCGGAGACGTCCACTGCTGAACGAAGGCCTCCCCCTTAGACCGCCACACTGTACGACAACCTGCCATTTGCATCCACCGGTTGCCCGCGACTTTTACAATGTCATCGGTCCACCTAGTGGGAGGCCTTCTTACGGTGCGTCTTCCAGTTCGCGGTCGCCACTCAAGAACCTTTCTTCACCATCGGTTGTCAGTTCTTCGAGCGATGTGGCCTGCCCTGCGCCACTTCAACTCGCAAACTTTGCGAGCTATGTCGGTAACTTTGGTTCTTTGACGAATATCCTCGTACCGGATTCTATCGCGCAAAGTAATTCGGAGCATAGCTCTCTCCATTGCCCGTTGCGTGACTCTAACTTTCACCAAAAGGCCAGCAGTTAAAGACCACGTTTCAGTTCCATATGTCATCACCGGCAACACACACTGGTCGTATACCCTTGTATTCAGACACTGCGGGATTTTGGACGAGAAGATATTACGCAATTTTCCGAACGCTGCCCATCCGAGTAGGATTCTTCGGGCGACCTCTTTCTCGTAGTTGGACCTACCTAACTGAACAATCTGTCCAAGGTAGTTTAGTGGTCAACAACTTCGAGAGTATCGTTCCCAACGACAACCGGTACGGGCACAACATGGACTTTGGACATGATCTTGAACCATCTAATATGTAACTTAAAAAAAACCCGTTGATCTATTGACTTCAAACTATTATAGCACCACCTCGGGAGTGTACTCTTTCGGACAAAAAATATTTTCAAAAGTGAAGACAATGGGAAGTTTTCTGACAGCTGTCAAAACGTAGTTCGACAACCAAAGGATAGACGGCGCTGGCGAGATATGGCCTACTTTTTTTCGCATTTTTCTTGTGAGAAAAATGTTCACTCACCTTCAGTGCTTCACTTCACAGATCGCGTTCGTTGGTGAAGTGCTTTTTCAAGTTTTTTTGTATCATTTTGTAGTAATTCTTATAAATTGTTATTGTTACGTTACGTTATTGTTATAATTTTTTGTTAATAGTACTTGTTATTTTTATTGATAGTAATTAATTAATTAATTGGCAAGGCGCACTTACTAATTTGCGTGGAATAACGAAAGATTAAGAAATACTATGGGCAAGTACTTTGTTATACAAACAATAACCACTAAAAACGCATTACAGGTCTGATATAAATTAAATAAGTTTACTTTATATTTTTTGACATTTTTACTTTGCTTCATTCGTTCAAAATCTTCAGAACCACAGATAAGATAGTGAAACTGTTCAGGGCCATGTCTCTTCATCGCTGTCTATCGGTTTTTTTGGAACTATATTTTTTTTATTGTATGTTAGAAAATAGCCCATTGAGGGAAAAATTGGTGAACGTTACATTAAAAAACATACAAATACCGTCGAACATAGATCTTCTCCTTTTTTGAGTTCTATTAAAAATTACATATTTAGTAAAAAATATATGTTTGCGCTTGACTGTATCCCTGCCTGATGTAAAGCAATAAAGAGGAATAAAAAAAAAGTACGTAACTATATTAGTGCATAAATATGCTAATATAAAAACTTTATTTGTTTATGATAGCGTTTCAAACCACTTTAGTGCTTGGCTCGTTGACGTCACGCGGCTATTTCTGGCTGCGCGAACGTCTCAGCACAAAAAAAAAAAAATATATAAAAAATAAAAATAAAAATTGTAAAATATCGACACTGTTCTATTTAAATAGAGTACAAATTAGCTTGCTCTGAATAATGACATGACGACATGATTGTAATTATAGAATAATATTTTTTTATGGCTCAACTAAATGGTCAATATGTTCATACGATTTTTCTATGAGAGTAATCTTCTGTACGTAGTACCGACTATAATTAAATTCGTCAGGACTGCAGTCTATAATAATTATCTTATCTATGGTTTACGTCGTATAACGCGTCTTACGCTAGTGAGTCAATAAGTTTTGGCGGGAACACGGAAAAATCATGTCGCTGCATTTATTATTTTCTGAAACTTTTGTTTTTTCCGAATTAATGAAAAAAAATGGTGGTGTTTTATTCATTGAGTGTTTAATTACACGCACGAGTGTGGGCAGGTGATATAATGTGGTGAAACATGACTTTTTGTGGTGTTTTCAACACTCCGTAAAAGCTCATAGTAAAGTCGCCACAACTCGACTCGACTATGACTAATTTCGTGTGACTAACTGTGATTTCATGACATATTTGACTTGTTGATACTTTAAAACTTGATAACTCATATACTTGACACTGGCAGAATGCAAAAAGTGCGAAGCCAATTTTTTTTTTTTTTATTCAATACTGCTGGATACCGAATCAACCCTTTATTACTCGCTTATTAGGGGACTGATGCAGTATCGATATATATAATATAATTATAATAAAATAAAACAGGAGGCCGTCATCGATATCAGGCTAGCGGCAACACTAGTTGACACTCTCATAAAATACTTACCTACTTCTAGTATCCTTTTTTATTAAGCGGTTTTAATTTATTTAGCTTGCCTTGTCTGTTTATTTTCTGTTGGTTCCAATATAGTAATTTTTTTTTTATTTTTTTTAATTTTTTCCCCCTTTCTTTTGACAGATTGAACTGATACTTAGCACACAGCTCTATCATTATTATTCTTTATTTATTTAGTTCTAATAACAAAACCATTTAATTAAAAAAAAAGTGTTACCACATTATTTCCTCTATATTCGCCCAAAAAGGTTTACGGTTTAACTCATAACTAAATCTATCCACTGTCCGATAGGAAAATCTGTACAATGCGTTGGCACAATGAGGACTTAACCCATTTTACTAAGCTGTCAAGCTACTGATAAGTAACGTTTGGGCTCTTTTATACTCGGAATTTCAGAGAATTGTAGTCTATTCGAAATAATAAAGCGGTTACTCACTGTGTGCATTTGCGTGTAATGTAACATTTTGACTCACATTACAGAGCGCACATCTGTGAATGTACAATTTGTTGACTAGTTTCCTAATAATACTTTCACTTCCTATGACAAAAAGTTGTAAATTATTAAAACTTAACACTGGCAGTATGTTCAAAGAACATTGCCATAATTTTTTTTTATCGTGGAGAATGAGGTTCCACGGGTTAACTTTTGGCAGGTAGGCCAGGGGCGGTCCGGATGTGGCAAAATTAAGTTTTCTTTCTAAGTAATCGTTGATTTTATCTATCTTCTCTTGATGTGGGTTTTGTCAATAATATAGTCCAAAGTAAAATACTGGGTTGTGCCATGTTTTAAGAATCTATGCAGCTGTTGACGGTCTGAAAATATATTTGTGGTTAGATAGTAATTAACAATTTATGTTGGGCAGAGCTTTAATTAGCAAGGCAAAAGATTGCTGTACAAACCAGTACCAGATTTTCCCTAGTAATCCGAAGTTTTAAAAGGATCTCTGCAAAAAAAAAAAAACTACAAAATGTATTATAAGATATCATCGAAAATACGCCACTTAGCGGAAAAAACGCAGTGTGGATCCATTGTCAAAACAAATGAACTTATGTTACGTAGAGATTGTAACGTTCACAGTTCAAGCGGTTACAAAAACGAATGATACTTCAGTGTGTCAAGCTGTGCCATATTGTAACGTAATGCTACGCGTAACAAAGTTGTTACATTACACGCGAATGCTACTAGTGAATGACAACCTTTACGATTATTTCGTCCAAATGTTATTCCGAAGCTAATAATAAACGATTTATTGCGTCCCGAAAGTTTTCAATGCCCGACCAAATAGGATGATAGAACTTTTCGTTCAGTTGACAGATAAGCTTATTTTGTTTTGGACAACTTATTTTTAATGTGGGACGGTTTTTTTCGGTAAATGGTTTTAAATTAGTTGTTGTGGGTTAACCTTCAAGAGGCATTTATCATTCTGCATGGTAGGTTAACGTGGTGTTGAGTCTTTGGTCAGCTAGACCCGCTCGCCAGTGGACCCGCATTTTTTTTCTGTATCCTTCCGTATATTTCTGTGTATAGTGGCTACAGTCGAGCGCAAAATTAGTTAGTCAAAATATAATAAACGCAATTCAATTAGGTATAAACGTTTACCCTCAATTAAAATATTACCCTTTAACAAAAAATAATCGGTTTCAAAATACCTATAATGCCATAGATATTGAAAATATTTCAGTTGTCATTTACGTAAGGTGTTGTTACAGCAAGGGCCAAACACTGTTTATCTACAATTAACATTTTATAAAACACCAAAGCACTTGCAAATAATTATTTGTAGTGTTTATTTTCTACACCTTCATTATCACACTTCTAATACTATAAGAATCTCTGTCCTGACATAAAGACTGACAGACAACGCACAGCCCAAACCGCTGGTCGTACAGACTTGAAATTTGGAGGGTGTATTCGCCTCAATGCGGAGGGGTGTACTAAGAAACAATTTTTCGAATTTCGACTCCGTAGGGGGGGAAAAGGGGGGGAAACGTTTGTATGATAGTCCTTTGTTATTGGACTTTTAGTCACGAAAATTTGCATTTAAAATAAAAAATGCTGTTTTCAATTTCTTTTTGACAGGGACGATTTAAGGGGGGAGGTGGGGAGGGGGGGGAGGGGTTTGGGGGAGTTGGTAGAGTTGGTAGAGTCGGTAGAGTCAGTAGAGTTGGTAGAGTTGGGGGTTGGGGGGGGGGGGGGGGTGAACTTTGAGAGCGGGCCGAATTTCTTCCGTACGCAGACGAAGTCGCGGGCGACCTCTAGTTTATATATACATTACAGTGCAAAATGCGATCATTCAAGAATCTTGAAATAAAAAAACTCCTTGAAAAAGGTCACAAGATCTGACCAACACTATAGTAGTATTAGATAGTATAGTATGGTTGTATAGTAGTAGTATTTGGCTTAATTAAACAAAACTAATTTCGTATACGGCGTGGCGCTACGGTGCCGACATTAAATGAACACACATGTGTAGGGTTAAGGATCAGTAACCATAAAAATAATGTTAAAAAAACACGAATCATACCAGATGTTCCATACATTTTGTCCAACGTCGATTAACTTTTTGTATGGAACATCTTAAAACTAGTGCACCAACTGGTGACTTTATCGCTAAGAGCAATACTTTCCACAAAAACTTAGCATCTATAAATCCGAAACTTTTTAGAAGAGGATGCTAATTTATTGAGACGTATACTGATGATTTGAAAATTCCTCAATTCAAATGCAATATTAAGTAAAGTAAAAATACAAAGTAATGTAATCCGCAAGCATCTATAGTTACAAAAGATTACCTACGACAATATTTTCCTCAAATACATCAACGAAGACTGATCGCGGCTTCCTCCAGCCAATTGAGCATTAAGATTGTTGTCCATAACATAAAATATCTCCATAGGGTCCAAAAATAAATAAAACACCTCAGCAATTTCCTAAAGTAAAATCTGGTCCCAAACGCGGGAACAATAGACGAACGGTCGGGTCGGTTGTCGGTATTGACAAATAGCTGCTGCACGCCGAGTTGTTTGATTAAATGTCTGTCTCTTGTAGATTAATTTATGTTTACACGTGTTTTGTATTTATAACATGGTTATTTAACAGCGGAGTAATTAACGGCCTTCGTTGAAAAAAATATATTTTCGATTGTATTTAAGCCAATAAGTGTTTGCGTTTGGGCTTTAACATTATTTTTATCACACTTGCTCGTAAAGTGGATCTTATTACATCGGTTTTATGTTCATGATCCACGATATTACACACGCGTGCTTTTTACTTTACATTACATCACTGCGGGTTACAATACCTAGCTATAACCCAGTTAAGTTTGTACCTCACTGTTATGTATGTACACGAAGCATTCTTAATATAGCCGGCTAATATTTACTGTTTTTGTTGTAATACCAACGAAGAGTTTATAAGCAGCAAAAAAATATGTCACATGCGCACGCATCGCTAGCTTGCGCTCCATTTTCCTCAAATATTTGTCTACGTTTTCGATTTTTGATTATTACCAAAAAGTTAATGCAATACAAGTCTGTTTTGTTCCTCGCAAGTGTGATGAAAAACGTCGTCTGTAACGTGTGCGTTAATTAATTGCACTCTCGGCTTCCTTATCACCTGCGATTTGCGCGCTTAATACCAGCCTGTTTTAAGCGGGCGAGTATAATGACCAACATAGCACATTTGTACCATAATTTTCAATTTTGACTCTATTGCCATTAGTTTATGGACTCAAAATAGTACATATTCCTTTATATGGGACACAATTAAATGAAATAAATCCCGTTTTACAGCGACTTTTATAAAATAAATGGACAGACGGGCCTAGCCTATGCACGTCGCGTAGGTCGTTAAAAATGTACAAGTCAACACAATCAGGCATATACTTCATCATTCGGCGACGCATACTTATAGTTAGCTATAAGTATGCGTCGCCGTCGTGCATTTGCTAGAAAATAGAGATAGTTTAAAATTATTCTAATTATTTTAAACACGTCGCTTATTTCACACATTTTCACATTTTAGTTATCATCCTGCTGCGTTTTCATGTGATATGACATTGAAAACATAATTTGACATACAGAAAAGCACGTTTAAAAATTAATTATTCGTTTCCAACTAAACTTGTCAAGTATAGATTGAATAAAAAATATATAATATATACAAGAAGATGGAGGTGCGAGGATTCAACATGCTACTAAGTAATTCTTCTAACGTGCCAGTGGCTTATTCCCTCAACAAATAATTTGGTTCCAAGAAAAACATATTTCAACTAAATATTATTTTTTCTGTTCAATATCCAATACAACATACACGTACATAATAACTAAACAAAGAACTGACAGGTCTATCAATTTATTATTAGAGGAGTGTCGGTGAAAAATACGTAACATATTTCATGGAGGTAGGCTTGGAAGTGTTAAGGGGGCGACTAATGCCAAAAGTAAGTAAAAGGTGTATTTTTAAACACATAGTTTAATGATAAAGAACGTAAATATTCAGATTAAAAAATACTACAGTTAGGGGAAAAACCTAAAGAAGCCGAGTAACCTAATAGAATTTTTGGAAAAGAATCTGGTTTTAAAAAAAAAAAAAAAATATACCAACAAAAAAAACTGTTTTAATTCAAATGCTCTGAATTATCAGCGACATCACCACTTTATTTTTTACGAATTACATAGTCAATCTAATGTTTTAGTACAGTAGCCATTAATTTTTTTTATTTCATGTCTATATTTTGAATGATTAAATAAAACCCCACCTAAATTGCTCAAAGCCATCATCATCATCAATTATATCATGCGATTTTCGACTCTAAGCTAATGCAAGACGCTCGGGTGAAATCTGATATTTTTCTGGCATTAGTCGCACTCTTAAGTAACCCCTCTGGAGTGAGCTCGTTCTCAGGTTTATTTATTTTGGAGACTCCTGAGATCCCTTAGGTCTTTTGTTTTTTGACGAAATATTGGATTACCTTTTAGGTTTTAGTTTTGGGTGGTTTTGGGTTTGGTGGTTTTAGGTTTTTTTATACAACCAAGTGACGAGACGAACAAGACGTTCGCCTGGTGGTAAGCGTTACGCCTGCCACTAACAGTAGCAGTGCCAGAATTGTGCACTTGCGAACACAAACCTGCGCCGCTCTGCACCGCGCTCGTCACCCCGAGATATTAGATGTTAAATCTTTTCATACCCAGTAATTTCTCTGGTAACATTGCCCTTCAAACCGGAACACAGTAATGCTTGCAATTTTTCAAGCACTACTGCTTGGCTATTGAATAACTGGCAAATGTGTGGTACTTCCCCAGGCGGACTTTGCCGTAGAATCCCACTACAAAAAATGTTAGTAGAAAAGTTTTTAATTTGTTTACGTTGTAAGTACTTTTGAATACTCTTCCAGGTCCAAATAAAGAAAGGCTTGGAAAGGATAGTGGCATCACTGAAACCATTGAAGCGTAAAAATTTGTGTGATTGCAGTACTTACTAAAGTGCTCTATATTGTGTATTTACTAACGTAAAAGTATGTCATTTGTGACCCGCCGTAAATAGCAATTCTTTTCAATTACTGAAATGTATGGTACAAAAATGACGTTAACTGAAAGAAAAGTATTTTAAAAGAGGAACTAACAGTTATACTTCACAGAATTTTATTTCAAACTTATAAGTAGTTTTAACTTAAAATCTCATCTCTCAAGCGTAGATGTGAAAAAACGGGAACGGAAATTATTCAAAGTTGAGGACAAAGAATTTTCTCGACAATAAAGCAGGTTCTCGGAAAAATATTAGGAAGCTAGTATTTTTTATTTATAAAGCATTTTATAGAGTGTTCGTCAAATTTGAAGCCGTAATTGCCGATCTTTGTTTTCTTTGAACACCGCTTTGTTATTTGTTTATTTATATTTAAGTTAATCTTATTTTATTTGTTTGACTTGGGCAATGAAGTTGGTTTCCGCAGGTGGTTCTTTAGTACACATGATTTTATTAGTTTTTCTCTATCAACATCAGCTAGGGCGTTATGATGTTTTATCTATTTATTTATTTTATTCATAGGGTTGCCATAATCTCCACGCTTGGCAGACGACTTGGGGATCGCAGAATGCTCACCACCGAGAGGCCGCTGCTGCCCATTTTCTGGTGGTCTTGGATACAGTTTTAGCAATATACCTAGGTCCTAAAACTGCATTCACATCAGTCAATATCCTGCATCTTCTTTTCTTTCTATACTATTAATATTTTGTCATTTTTTTTTTCAATTTTAACTCTAAGACATTTTCATTCTGAATTGGTTCGCGATTGATTGACCACATCTTCCTTGATAAACAAGATGTGTTACTCTGACTGTATAAATTTCTACAAGCCGCTTACTTGCCTACCAAAATATAGTAATTACATTAACGTTAGAGTTTTTTAAGTTAGAGTTCTCGTCAGATGTTAAACGAAGACGCAGTCTACGATAAAAAAAATGTTTTCGTCTGGATTTGAAAATACCTATTCAAACGGTTTAGCAATTTTCATGTTCTCAAGGAATCAACTGGCTCCAATATCCTTTAAACCAAAACACGGCAACGCTTTTACTCGCCTGCTATTCATTGAAACTAGTCTCCAATACTCAGACGGGTCTTATCCGACCGTATCACCCAAAGTCGTAAAAACTTATTATTACTATACAGGGGGTTCTCGGATAACTGCAAATTCGAAACGGGTCATTGTACTCACCATTATAAACAACTTTTCCTATGGGATCAACGCGAATACCCGGCTAAGTGCTTGTCGGAAGGGTGTTCCAAGTGTTCCGTACCACCACCAAAAGTTGTGTTTTTTTTTTGCTTCCGTTTGGACTCCATTACTCGGATCCCAATACTTGGTCGGTTTTATTATTAGTTTTAATATGTTTATGGCTAGCTTGAATTATAATTAAGTATAAGAAGTTTTAAAGCCAAAAATTACAGTAAATGTATTAAACATGTATGTATATTTGTTAATTAAACATTTGTATATTTAATGTAATAATAGTACAGTGAATTTTTAATATCCGTAACTAGATTTTTCGTGGAAACTTTTTTAATTTTATAGTTATTTTTGTATTGTTAGAAAAAAATACTATAACTTATCACACATTCTGTGAAAAAATTAACTAGGTACATCTGATATGGTTGCATAGGAAAAATGTGTTTTTTTTTTTACCTTAAATCACGTAAATAAGTCAGACAGACACCGTAGGCTTAATAATAAGATCTCGATAGTCACCCGTCCGGTATGGAACCCTAAAAACTATTACTTAAATTTTATTATTATCAAACAATAGTAAAATTATCTTGATTTTTTCGCGACGTCTTTATGCTATTCCTGTACTAAGTTTTATTCGATGTTTAATACAACGAGATTAACGGGCTTACTTAAAAAAACTTTTCAACCGTTAGTCACTGCTTAAGATGCTCTGCCATCTTCTCCCTGACGTGAAGTTGCACGTGCTAGAAAAGGACAGAGAAGTTTAAGCAGTGACTAAGAGAATAGAGATTATTTTAGGTAAGACTGTAGATGCTCACAGTTTATCAAAAATCACCCTGTATTCAAACTTACGAGTTTAGTAGGTATAGCTATGTTTACGTGGACCGTACCCGGAAACAATCTTCCCGGAAGAATGGCGATTGAAATAGTTAGAATTCTATTTTGAAACTGAAATTAAACAATGAGCTTTTTGTGGCTGTTCTGGGAGGGATTTAAGTTGATAGAAAATACGAGAAGTTTGAAATGGAAAAAGGGTACACAAACTTTTTATAGTAAGTATAAAAAAAACGATTCGAGTGCAAATCGGACAGACGCAGACAAGGTTCCATAATACAACAAAAAAGTAAGTTCGTATAGGCTGAGTGGCCAGCCCTAGTGTCAGAGTTAATGTGCCGCCCGAAGGCCTCTGACATGGCTGACGGTTGTTGTTATAGAAACTAGAACAAACAACCGGGACCAACAATTTAACGTGTCATTCGACCCACGGTAGCGTTCAGAAATAAATGCCACTCACGGTCACCCATCCGATGACTGACCGGACCGTCCGTTGCTTAATATCGGCGATCGAGGATCACCTAGACAAGCTACGCCACCAGTATAATACAACAAGTTCAATACTAAGATTAAAATTATGCATAGATGAGAAAAAGATAGAAAAAAATATGGATTATTATAATTACTGAGGCTCAAACATGATTTTAATCGAAGTATTGTACTAGCAATGCCAGTGGCAATGCGCAGGCCACATCGCTCGAAGAACTGATAACCGATGGGGAAGAAAGGTTCTTCAGTCGCGACCGCGAACTAGAAGACGCTGCGTAGGCGCGGCCTCCCACTAGGTGGACCGACGACATTGTAAAACTCGCGGTTTTGGTACCGGTGGATGCAAATAGCAGGTTGTCGTACATTGTGGCGGTCTAAGGGGGAGGTTTTCGTTTAGCAGTGGACGTCTCCGGGCTGATGATGATGATGATTGTACCAACTTTTATATACGTTCGTTTGTAGTTTTTTGAAATGATAGGACTCTATTGCAGTCCGCCTGGGGAAGTAGGTACCTCAACTGTGCCAGTGACCGAACCCACACCCTAGCATGGCTGCCTTCGGGGCAGGCAGCCATGCTACCAACTGAGCTACTACGCTGTCAAAAAACTTTCTTAAATTCGTTGGCGTATTTTTTATAGTGCCATTGAGCTCATCTAGATCGGAAGCTGAAATTGGGTTCATTTTTATCTTCCAATACGATTCGAGCTCCGCCTAAATAGTAGCCACTTATCCGCACATAAGATTTTATTACACACTCAAAACCGAATAAACCCTGGACGGGCTATCGTGAAGTGAAATCAAAACAATCTTGGCCGTCCATTAGACACCTGATACGCCATTTTTACGCCATTTCCCGCTATTCATCTGATGTTCAGCCATAGGCTTGGAGACGAGCACTTAAGGTATTCTGTTACTGGAAAGCGGTCGGTCTAAGTGAGGCCGGCCAATCAGGATAGTGACAGTTGACGTGACGTAGACGGCTTGATTAATCTCGACGCAGTGACGTGCCCATTTTGTCGAGGGATTGCGACAAAAAGTTAGTCGTGGTCTTGAAGAGTTAACCTTGTTTCTATGAATGTACGCGAGTCGCAGTAAGATAACTCTGATATTTTGCTAATGCGCATCGAGCTAAATTTCGGAGTTAAAGGACATGTTCAGAAGCGGTTTAGGGCTTCTTACAGAAATAGTGCGTATATCAATAGAAATCTTATTTATACATGTTCTTAAATATTTTATATATATATTTTTATTATAGCCATTTAATTTATAGAATGCAATAAAAAACATATGTAAATAAATTTATTGTGTTACGCCAAAACCTTGTTCAACGGTTTTTAGTTAACAGTGACATTGTCATCAGTCAAATATAAGACCTGCTTGAGTAGCGCCACCTATTCGTTTATTTCGGAGCAACCTCACTTAAGTTTCTTCATGTTCATTACTTTTCAAAATCCATTTAAATAATATTTTGAGACAATAAAAAATTATGTTAACCAATTTAGTTTAAAGGTAAGATATCAAAATCGTTTCTGGAGTTAATCAATTAACAATAACATACCCATCGTAATTTAATCGATGGGTCGAATAATTAATTCTGATATCGCTCATCTCTATGGTGCTCGATCGGGGCAAGCATCACTTGTTACCAGTGTTATTTTGACTATTCTCTACTAAGACTTACAAAAATATATATTTAAAAAAAAGTGGCTATAAGAAAAAAATATTCTATGTGCTTAATATTATCTACAAATATACCACTGTACAATAATACAAGCCAAGTTACTGTAATTTTCCCTATCCCAACTACACTGTAAAATGATGCTGTCTCCTTTCAGATGGGATAGTCATTGAAAAATTCCGTTTCCAACTTCCTGATTATATTATCAAATCAGCTCCGGTACCAAATTTTGTATTGCCATCGAGTCTATATATTTTTCTTACAAAAATTAAAATCGATTATATATTAAAAGTATTTCTAAATCGAGGTCTAATAATATGTCAATGAACATGCTAGCTAGGGACTGGGGTTTGTCCTTAAACTGCATCCAGAACCACTGGAGGACGGGCGCAGCGTCCTCTCAATTAACGGTGGTGAGCATTCTGCGATCCCCAATTCGGCTGCCGAGCGTGAGGATTATGGCAACCATAGTGAGGCCTATTAAGGGAGAGGATTTCGTCCAGCAGTTGACGTCTTTTGGCTGATGAGTCGTCGTCAGCTATAAAACGTCCAATACTGGATGAAGGCCTCCCCCTTTATAGAGGGGTGTTGCCATAATACCCACGCTTGGCAGGCGGCTTGGGGATCGCAGAATGGTTACCACCGTTAACTGGGAGGACGCTGCTGCTCGTCCTCCGGTGGTTCTGGATGCAGTTTTAGGACATACCCAGGTCCACTTTAAGGACATACCCAGGTCCACTGATGAGTATTGATTTAATATTTTAGCGAAACTTCTAATTAAGCAATACACAAGTCTCGAGGCACATCAATAGTAAATACTACATTTCGAATTAGGATAAGGAAATTTAAACCCACCCTTCTAGTTTATGACTTATGCTCAAGGGCGTATCCAGGGGTGGGGCACAGAGTGCACGTGCAAAACGGTTTAAATATAACAAAGAACTGGGAGATTTATAAGATACCGCTTTAATAACATTTGTTTCTTTTTGCATAATAAACATGTAATTTATCATTATTGAATCTTATAAGAGTAATTTTATGGTTATTTTTGTATCTAATTAAAAAATCGATCCCACAAACAGCATCGGATAATACTATAGGGGAACTTAACCTATGGCTCATTTTATTTTTCATCACACTTGCTCGTAAAGTGGATCGTATTACATCGGTTTTAGGCTCATAATCCAAGCTATTACGCACCCGTGCTTTTAACTTTACATTACGCCACTTGTGCTATAATAGGTATAACCCGGTAAAGTCAAGTTTGTACGTGACTGCAATTAGACGTATATATACGAAGCACTCTTAATATAGCCGGGTAATACTTACAGTTTTTTTGTAATACCAACAAAGAATTCTTATGCCGCTGAAGTAAATGTCAACCTGCGCGCGCATTGCTGGTTTGGGCGCCATTTTCCGCAAACGTTTGTTGACGTTTTCGCTGTGTGGTTGATTATTATCAAAAAAATATTGTTTTTTCCTCGCAAGTGTGATGAAAACAGTCGTATGGAACTCTTGTGCTATTAGTCATTACGCTCTCGGCTTCCTTATCGCGCTCGCCTGCGGCTCCCGCGCATAATACTGCCTCTAGTGTAATGACCAACATAGCACACTCGTATCATAATGTACTATTATTTTATTTCACTTTGGTACAACAATAATTAGCAAACCAAAATCTTATAAAACTTAAACATACTATTACATAATACGTTTTAAATTTGCTAACCCAAACATTGTACACAGCATTACTAAAAAGAAAACTTTGTCAATATTATAACGTCAAACCAGTAGCACAAACTGTGATAACTTACTTAACCGCTGCCTAAAAATATTAAAAAGATTCATCGATGTTGAAAAGTATTTTTTTAAAGTTAAATAAATTAAGACGAAAAATATCGAGTTCATCACAAATATCCAATATATAAATATAAGATTCACACATACGATGAAGGGGTTTGTTACGCCCTATGTTGTTTTTTGTAGATGGAATACTAAAGATCGTGCGTGTAGGTCTACGAGCAGAAACTTTGCGAACATGTGCGCCTCCCTGAAATAAATCCTAGATCCGCCCTTACTTGTGCTGGTCCCATTAACACCTTGCCCGTTGTTTACCGTCCTTCAGTTTAATTAGAGGCTCGGCCCTTTTAGCGCTTTATGAATACTGTATTACAAACGACCAAATTAATTTACAAAGGGAGTCAGACAGTGATTGATTTACAATTTTATAGGAGGGCTTTCATTTTACTCAGAGCTTATTATTTTATGATTTCGAAAGTTCGAGAGGGTCTGTTGTCAATTATTATTTTGTGAGTAAATGTTTGAGCGTAACTGATTTGAATTTAATTGTAAAGACAATGTTTCGTGTATACGGGGTTACGCTGAAAGCTAGTATTCGTACTTCACGCCGAAAGGAGGTCATTGTGAACAACTTTTAGCATTGAAAATGTTATATTAAGTGTTACACTTTGGGTATTTCTATTATTTTTGGGAGGCCTTTTTATTTGCCTACCTGTGACAGTACGTTTATGTAATTAGGCACTTAATGAAAAAAACACTATGATTTATAAACATTAACATGCGAAAAAACGCAACTATAGGTAAATAATACAATACAAAGACATGTTTTTTTTTTGCGTTCCCCAACTCTATTTATTAACTCAATGTTCTGCCCTCGTATTGCACACCCAATTAAATTAGACTCGATTCTAAAATCACTCACAGAACTATTTTATGTTCCCTGTGATCTTACCATTTCATTACTTACTTTCCCGAGTCGAAACCGTTCCGATTGGGATTAGAATACGGCAGCTCTATATTTACTTCACTCCACGTGGCATTACTCGGTAACCCTGTATGTATTTGCGAGGCTTCGTGTCCTCACTATGATCTCCTTACGTAACGCCATATCCGGTTAACACCTGACTGATATTGAACCCTTACGTACAATACTATATAGTACGATATTAAACTACTTAGTTCTGTACGCACTAGGAAAAACAAGTTTTTTTTTCATCATTATCTCCAGCCCGGAGACGTCCACTGCTGAACGAAGGCCTCCCCCTTAGACCGCCACACTGTACGACAACCTGCCATTTGCATCCACTGGTTGCCCACGACTTTTACAATGTCGTCGGTCCACCTAGTGGGAGGCCTTCCTACGCTGCGTCTTCCGGTTCGCGGTCGCCACTCAAGAACTTTTCTTCCCCATCGGTTGTCAGTTCTTCGAGCGATGTGGCCTGCCCATTGCTACTTCAACTTGCAAGCCTTGCGAGCTATGTCGGTAGCTTTGGTTCTTTGGCGAATATCCTCGTTCCGGATTCTATCGTGCAAAGTAACTCCGAGCATAGCTCTCTCTATTGCCCGTTGCGTGACTCTTTTTTTTAATATACTTTCAAGTAACGAGATGAGCAAGACGTTCGCCCGGTGGTAAGTTTGTTTGTTATACAGCGTTTAGACGACGTGAATTCGTTCGGCAGTGGACGTCTCTGGGCTGTGATGGTGATTAAAATTATCAAATCAACCATTTTTCAACCCCAAAAAGTTGTCTACTGGAATCTAGTTATTTACCTCTTGTTAATGACCCTGAGCAACTTAATATTAAACATGGTATTAACTAATATTAACTGCTTGTTTCAGAACGAGTGCCTCCATGCAGCCGTGGCTTCTCTCACAAAGAACCAGGCGGAACATTATGACAAATATAATTGCTTGTAAGTAAACTTAGTTAATAATAATCATAGCTTACCTATATACTCTATCGGCCTTACTTAAAAAACTTCTCAACCGTAAGTCACTACTTAAGATGCTATGCCATCTTCTCTCTGACGTGAAGTGTAACATGCAAGAACAAGACAGAGAAGTTTAAGCAGTGACTAAGAGAATCGAGATTATTTTAGGTAAGGCTGTAAATAATGGCTTGCCTGTTAAGGACCAGGGGCCGTACCATGAACTCATTTTCTAATTTTATATACCTATAAAATAATGTTGAAATAGAGGAAAAGGCGTGAGTAGACCTGGGGCCGTAACATGAACTCCTATTGCGCGATCGAATAGGCTCAGCTGCCGACGCAGTGCGACTGGGAATTTTATCGCCACGCAATACGGTTCGCGGTTGTGCAGCGTCGGCAGCTGAGCATAATTCGGTCCCGCAGTAAGAGGTCATGTTACGGCCCCAGGTCCTTAACAGGCAAGCCATTATTTACAGCCTTACCTAAAATAATCTCGATTCTCTTAGTCACTGCTTAAACTTCTCTGTCTTGTTCTTGCATGTTACACTTCACGTCAGAGAGAAGATGGCAGAGCATCTTAAGTAGTGACTTACGGTTGAGAAGTTCTTTTGAACGCCTCTTTCTTCAACATTTTGAATAGGTATATAAAATTACTGAAAATATATACAGCCCGTTTGATTTGTGATATTATGTATTGTAAAACAGGGCTAGCATAACAGCATTACGAATCTGTAGTAACGCTGATATTAAAAAAAAAAAAAAAAACATAACGTGGTGGCATGACAATGGGCGTTTTCGCACTGACCAGAAACGATATCGTCGGAGTGCTAGTTTCATACAATTAGTACTACACACAACGATAATAACTGTTTTCACACTGACAAACGATATCGTTTGTCAGTTGAAAGCGTGTAGTACTAATTTTATGAAACTAGCACTCTGACGATATCGTTTCTGGTCAGTGCGAAAACGCCCATTGTCATGCCACCATTTTATGTTTTTTTTTTTTTTAATACATGACGATATTTTTTCTGGTCAGTGTGAAAACACCCAATGACGTATGGTGAAGTGACTGAACATACCAGGGTTTAGAAAAAATACACAATTTTACAATTAAAAAAAATACCTTTTTTTTTTACATAAACATAAAGCTACATTAATAGTTAAAATTAGGCTTACGTTTACGAGAGGGATAGCTATGCGACATGATGGCAATTCCCGTACTAGGCCAAGCCTGTATCGCGGGAATCAAATACGATTTCCAGGCTGCGAGTATATAAATGCCTCTGGTTAATAAGGCAAAAAAAAAGGCAATATTACATTAAAATACACTAAAGGGTTGTTTACATTTTTGAACATAGACCTCTTTATATTTGTGGAAAAAACACATTTTGTACACAAGACAATCTAGTTCTAGGATAAGACGTACAGAGTTGTTGATTGCCACAAACCGGTCCCAACTCAGCATAATGGAGCACCTTATGAGAAACGTACTACAAGTGACAGTGATTTTATAAAATGTTTCTTTACGAAATCACATAACCTCCTATCACGACTAATCTCCGCCAAAAACGGGTCATTAACTTTCGCGGCAGCCGGATTATATTTAATTAGAACGGCTTCTTAAATTGGTCGCTTAGCACGCTTACGAGTCTTACGTAACGTTGTCTGTTGTTTAACGCTTTTAACGTTTTGTTTATAGCGTAAACGTAACGTGAACGTAAATTAAACTGGTAATTAGGTGTGTCACGCACGCTTTCTTTGAAATCCTTTGAGAGTTTTGATGGCTGTTTCCTTGAATGTTTTTGTTTAATTTAGGAAATGTGCCTATTACAAAGTTGTTTGTTTCTGTAGGTATTATGTTTTGCATCTAATATAATAAAAGGCTCTGTCCTGACTGACTGACTGACTGACTGACAGACAACGCACAGCCCAAACCGCTTGTCGTACAGATTTGAAATTTGGAGGGTGAATTCGTCTCGATGCGGAGGGGTGTACTAAGAAAGGATTTTTAGAAATTTTTGGGGGTAAAGGGGGGGGAGGGAAGTTTGTATTAAAGTCCTTTGTTTTTGGACTTTTAGTCACGAAAATTTGGATTTGGATAGTTCATTTAAATAAAATAATACCTACTATTTTAAAAAAGTTTTTGACATGGACGTTTTAAGGGGGAGAAAAGGGGGTGGCATGTTGTATGGAAAGTTCTTTGTTTTTGAAGTTATAGTGATGAAAATTGATTTGGGTAGTTCATTCAAAGGGGGGAAGTTGGGGGTTGAGTCGGTCAAGTCGGTAGAGTCGGTAGAGTTTGCTCGGAATGATTTAAACTGGAGAATTTTGGGGGCGGTCCGAATTTCTTCCGCACGCGGACCTCTAGTATTATATATTTTGTATCCAAAATTTTGGGGTGTTAATTGTTAATACGCAGTTTTAATGTCATTTACATTCGGGGTGTTGGAACATCCTGAAACTTTATGGAGCAACGAAATAAGTGTGTGTAGTTTTAAACATGCTGTACCTATGTGGGTGACTAAAGTCCACAAGAATAATAAAAAAGTCGCCCTTGCCTGTTCCTGAGTGCTTTAATTCCAAGGCGAACATATGACACAAATTATGTCGAAACAAATTACCTATACAGGATGTTAGTTTGAACACCGTTATCCTTCTAGGATATCATTGTACTCATCATTATGAACAGCTTTTACTATGGGGCCAACAGAGAAATCACGAGAAAAAAAACAGCTGTTCCATACAAAAAGGTTCATCGATCTTGGACAAAATGTATCGAACAGCTGTTTTATTTTTTCGTGATTTCAGAGTTGACCCCATAGTAAAAGTTGTTCATAATGATGAGTACAATGATATCCTAGAAGGATAACGGTGTTCAAACTAACATCCGGTACATATATGTGATATGACCTAGCAACAAATTAATAACCTAGGTGATATGACCTCATATCACCTAGGTGTAATGATTCCGAGGTGAAATAAACAAACAATAATTTCCACTTTATTCACCTAGGTTATTTAGGAGGATATAGTGGAATAACCCTGTCACCGGGTGTTGGCTAGTAATAAACAAAGATAGTACTTAGTATAGTGCATTAGGTCCAGAAGAGGCCTATAGCCAGCTGTATCTCTAGACGATGATAGGCTGATAACGAAGATGACCAATTTTATGTTGGTTTATAGGGACTATGTAAATGGGAGTACGATTTTGTCTTTTTCACATACAAGAGTTCTTTTAGACGCTGCCGTTATAGTACATTATGATACAAGTGTGCTATGTTAGTCATTACACTAGAGGCGGTATTATGCTGATAAGGAAGCCAAGAGTGTAATGACTAACATAGCACAAGAGTTTCATACGACTGTTTTCATCACACTTGCGAGGAAAAAACAAACTTTTTTTGATAATAATCAACCACACAGCGAAAACGTCAACAAACAATTGCGGAAAATGGCGCCCAAACCAGCAATGCGCGCGCAGCTTGACATGTACTTCAGCGGCATAAGAACTCTTTGTTGGTATTACAAAAAAACTGTAAGTATTACCCGGCTATATTAAGAGTGCTTCGTATACATACGTCTAATTGCAGTCACGTACAAACTTGAGTTTACCGGGTTAAACCTATTATAGCATTAGTACCGCAATGTAAAGTAAAAAGCACGCGTGCGTAATAGCTTGGATTATGAGCCTAAAACCGATGTAATAAGATCCACTTTACGAGCAAGTGTGATGAAAAGAAAAAAAATCGAGCTCAACTTTTTTTTTAAATTATGTTGGCGGTTATTTTCAAATTTGGGCTTTTCAAATAAGCATCTTCGCTTTACACCACATGTAATGGCGGCCAAACACAAGCTCATTCAAAAAATCACAAGCGTAAGCACATAGTCATTTTAACCCATATCTATTTTAAAATAAAATAAACCATTAAAATTTTACCTCAGGCTTTTATGATCGACGTCTTCCTTTGTAAGCTTTGTGGCTAAGCTGGAGCCCAAATTGTAGACCTAAAGGAGGATCTTGTCTAAGTATCTCATCAACTATCTATATTACAATCTACAGAATGACAAATAAAGGCCCTCTATTGGACTAAGATTGGCAATCTTGAGCTATGCCACAGTGTATAAACAGTTGCATAACTGAAAATAGTGTTCTAAAGAACGTTTTGGCCTACTTGTACCAGAAGTAGGTAAGTTTAGGATATTTGTGTATAGCCACATGCATAATGGGACATGTATTTATGTCAATGTCATTTTGGATTCAAAATTTGCAGGTTAATCTAAAGAGTACAGTTTATACAGTATAAAGTTTGTCGATTTTACTAACCCGAAAGGTGTTTATTGTACTCATGTACTCATCATTGTGAATAACTTTCACTATGAGGCCAACCCAGAAATCGTGACATGAAAATCTAATGTAAAAGATTAACAATTTGTGTGTTTAGATGTTTGGATATTTGTTAGATAATCACGCCAAATAAACGAAATTGAATGTTTGGTATAGAGATATCTTATACATAAGCTAATAAGCTACTTTTTATCCCAGGAACCGCGGGTGAAACAATACAATACAATAGTTTATTGATAACACGAAAATTACACGGCAAATATAATAAACATACTTATAGCACAAAAAAAAACTGCAGAGCACGGTATAGTGTAATACATTCCATTTATTAAAAAATTAACATACTGTGAAATCGTTTTCTGTGGTCAAAGGGCATAAAGATAAGCAACATGGCGGTACTAAACAATACTAAATAGTAAGTTCTGGAAGAAACATTAGCTATATAGAGCAACCTAAACGAAACTCTGGTAGCAATGTTGATGAGACGAGAACAAGATGAAGGTTGTAAATAAAGTTAGTTTTGGCAGAATATTACCACTACGCCGAATGATAAAAAAATATTCATCATCATCAGCCCGGAGACGTCCACTGCTGAACAAAGGCCTCCCTCCCCCTTAGACCGCCACACTGTACGACAACCTGCCATTTGCATCCACTGGTTGCCCGCAACTTTTACAATGTCGTCGGTCCACCTAGTGGGAGGCCTTCCTACGCTGCGTCTTCCGGTTCGCGGTCGCCACTCAAGAACCTTTCTTCCCCATCGGTTGTCAATTCTTGGAGCGATGTGGCCTGCCCATTGCCACTTCAACTTGCAAACCTTACGAGCTATGTCGGTTCTTTGGCGAATATCCTCGTTCCGTCGTCCTAAGGCCACCAAAAGACCGGCCTAGCCGAGTTTGGGGCCCACTGCCAACATAGCTGTAATTTGATCAGAATGTACAACTCACTGGAAATAAATATTTAGTTTACTTTACTAAGATACAGGCTTTTCTTAGTTTGGAACACATTAGTCATCATCAGCCCGGAGACGTCCACTGCTGAACGAAGGTACATTTGCATCCACCGGTTGCCCCCCGACTTGCCACCTTATGACTTATTGGTACCTAACGCAAAACGCACATCGCTCGAAGAATTGATAACCGATGGAGAAGAAAGGTTCTGGAATAGCGACCACGAACAAGAGGCAGCGAAGGCAGACCTGCGACATTGTTAAAGTCGCGGGCAAACGGTGAAAGCTAATGGCAGGTTGTCGTAGAGTGTGGCGGTCTAAGGGGCCTCCCTTTTTGCTCAGCAGGGGACGTTTCTAGGCTGATGATGATGATGAATACCTACCGCACACAAAATTGCAAAATAAGTATTTTGAAGTTTACCATTATTCAAAATTTGTAGTGGTAGGACTCTACTATACAGAGTACGCCTGGGAAAGTACCACACCTTTGCCAGTTATTCAACTGCCAAGCAGTAGTGTGCAAGCATTACTGTGTTCCGGTTTGAAGGGCAATGTTACCAGAGAAATTACTGAGTATGAAGAGATTTAACATCTAATATCTCAGGGTGACGAGCGCAGTGCAGTGCGGCGCAGGATGGTGTTCGCAAGTTCACAATTCTGGCACTGCTACTGTTATGGGCAGGCGTGACGCTTACCCCCAGGCGAACGTCCTGCTCTTCTCGTCACTTGAATATAAAAAAAATACCTATTTTATTCACTCTTTTTTCTTTTGGAAATAAATGAACATCTAGGAAATTACAAAAAAATTACCAAATTGTGGAACCATTAAAAAGGCTATTTAATCTGATTATGCTAACAAAGGAAATAAAGTTGGGGTCAAAGTATGTCAGATTTAACCATCGACATAAATCTACTTCGTAGATTTTACCTAGCTTGCCGAACCAACTTTTACCTAGCTTGCCGAACCAACGTGGTAGAACATCGTCCAATCACTGTTCTAAAGTAGACTTATGTCCACAACTCTCCCTAGGTTGTTAAACACTGATGCTTAACTTAACCTACAAAATCTTGTCCACAGACGTAGATTGCCAGACGACGTCAAGACCTGTAGGAATTACGCGTACTTACAAGAAATTTATGATGCGGTGCGGGCGACAGACAGTAAGTACATATATCTCTGTGCTTAAGTGGATTTACTGGGCTCACTGGGGCCTCGCTTATGAACTAACATTTATTTCTCACTGATGAACATTTATTACTCTAGAGCTGTGACACTTTCGTGTGGAATAAAAACACATGCAGACCTGTCTATGAAAGGGAAATCTGTAGAACAGTTTTTTCTATTCACAGCCATATAAGGGTTTCTTTTATTACCACTGCCACATGATGTATTGCCCTTAATAAAACATTGCTGGGTCAAGATAGATTTTGCTAAGGTTACCGCCAAATTTATTAGAAATTAGAGAGGCGCCACAATCGCAACAGCTCTACAAACTAACCCTGTAGCACTTCTGAGGAAGATAAGTAATTGGATGAAATTCTCACACGAGTTACCGTTTTAATATGTTTTAATCACATTCCCATCATTCACTTGGCCTCATTCGCGTAGATCGACTTAACGCTAACATTTTTTAGTTTCATACTCGAAAAATACAAGTTTTGGAAATTATAAAACGCAGCGACATATTTTTTTCGCATTTCCTCCAAAAGTCATGTGTTGATTCGGGTCCTCACTTTTATGGTCTATATACCCTATGTAGGTACATAGACGATAAAGTGAGGCCCAGTATCAACTATGCCAGTAAAATATATTAATAATTATATAATGGCAGTGCTATAGTGTAGGTACACTATACAATAGCTTAATGGAAACAATGCAAAGCAATAAACTAAGAAAAAAAACTACTATAGCTCCTGAATCCTTAACCAAATCGAATCGGTTTGATTTGAAAACTGCTCTCACCATTTCCGTCTTCTTCGACAGAATAGTCTAGTTTCCAAGTTCCCACTTGGAATCTACCTCCAGAATCTAACATAGATTATCTTCCCACGTTCCACTTCCCTGTTTTCAGCATTTAGCATAATAAGACCATTTTTAAAGCTTCCTTAAGAGAGCACAGAAATTCGTCCATGATTACGATATAAAATAGCACTCGTCACTTTCTAATTAAAACACTCCCACGTAAAAAAAGGACCTCCCAGAAAATTAAAACGTTTCAAAATATTTCACGACTGTCAAGCTGCTGGGATACAGATATTCCATCTCGTTATTTTCATTTAAAATTCCAACAAAGATTTTTATTGTGAATTAATCATACAAAAGAATTTCGTTCGCAGATTTTTGCGTAGAGGATAATTTGAATTATTACAATTTGTACTAAAAAGTGTATTGGATTCAAAAGATGACGATAGAGATTGCTAAAGCAACCGACATACGTTTTGTTTAGGTAGGTTTTTATTTACATTAAATACATTTCAGTAAAAAAAAAGTACTTAAAATTAAATTAATACTCATTTTAACTAGTTATATAGAGATTGCTTATTATTTGAAATAGTCACAAAAATAATTGGTAAACATATAAGAATAATGAAATTTTAGCTTGATATAGAAAACATGCTAAGAGAGAAAGAACGAATGCTAAGGGAATGGGATTTTTAGACAAAAAATCAAGAAATCTGTATTTTACATGAGAAATAATCAATGACTATTATTAAGAAATTAAATAACATTAAACAAAATCTTGAAATTTTTTATCCATTAGGCATATATTTCATTACTAGAGGTTGTCCGTGACTTCGTCCGCGTACGGAAGAAATTGGGCCCGAAATTCACCACTTTAAATCATCACGAGTAACATTTTTTACACCCCCCGCAATCCAAATCCTAAATCCTTAGTACGCATAAACGGCTTAAAAAAAATTTTCAACCGTTAGTCACTGCTTAAGATGCTCTGCCATCTTCTCTCTGACGTGAAGTTGCACGTGCTAGAAAAGGACAGAGAAGTTTAAGCAGTGACTAAGAGAATCGAGATTATTTTAGGTAAGGCTGCAAGACGACTACACCCTCCAAATTTCAAGTCTGTACGACTAGCGGTTAGACTGTGCGTTGTCTGCCAGTCATTAAATCACTCAGTCAGTCAGACAGTTCATAAAGTATTAGATAAAATCAAATTTCACTGATATAATAGCGCTCGTGTTCGTCTCCGGGCTGATGATGATGATGATGATGAATAGCGCTCGTGGCGTAGCTTGTCTAGGTGATTCTAAACGATCACCGATGTTAAGCAACGGACGGTCCGGTCAGTCTTCGGATGGGTGACTGTGAGTGGCCGTTATTTCTGAGTGCAACCGTGCTATCCGTAAAGGCTTTGGCACCATAGACCACATCCACACGCTTCGCCAGATTATACGAAGACTGAGGAGTATAATCGGCCGTTATGTCTAGCGTTTGTGGACTATGTAAAAGCCTTCGATTCAATCGAGACCTGGGCGGTATTTCAGTCCCTCCAGCAATGTCATATCGAAGCGCTGAAGTGTTTGTATAGAAACGCCACAATGTCAATCCGGTTGCAGGATGAGAGCACGAAACCAATCCAATTGCAGAAAGGCGTGAGGCAGGGAGACGTTATTTCTCCGAAACTGTTCACGAACGCATTGGAGGACGTTTTCAAGCTCTTGGACTGGAACGGATTCGGCATCAACATTAATGGCAAATACATAGCTCACCTTTGCTTTGCCGATGATATAGTCATCATGGCAGAGTCGCTGAAGGACCTCAATACTATGCTCAGCGACCTCAGTAATGTTTTCCAACAGGTGGGTCTTAAAATGAACATGGACAAGACAAAGATCATGTCCAATGTCCATGTTGTGCCCGTACCGGTTGTCGTTGCGAACGATACTCTCGAAGTTGTTGGCCACTACAACTACCTTGGACAGATTGTTCAGTTAGGTAGGTCCAACTTCGACAAAGAGGTCGCCCGAAGAATCCAACTCGGATGGGCAGCGTTCGGGAAATTGCGTAATATCTTCTCGTCCAAAATCCCTCAGTGTCTGAAGACAAGGGTCTACGACCAGTATGTGTTGCCAGTGATGACACATGGAACCGAAACGTGGTCATTAACTGCTGACCTTTTGGAGAAACTCAGAGTCATGCAACGGGCAATGGAGAGAGCTATGCTCGGAGTTACTTTGCGCGATAAAATCCGGAACAAGGATATTCGCCAAAGAACCAAAGTTACCGACATAGCTCGCAAGATTTGCAAGTTGAAGTGGCAATGGGCAGGCCACATCGCTCGAAGAACTGACAACCGATGGGAAGAAAAGTTCTTGAGTGGCGACCGCGAACCAGAAGACGCAGCGTAGGAAGGCCTCGGCAGGCAGTCTAGGCAAGGTGGACCGACGATATTGTAAAAGTCGCGGGCAACCGGTGGATGCAAACGGCAGGTTGTCGTACAGTGTGGCGGTCTAAGGAGGAGGCCTTCATTCAGCAGTGGACTTCTCCGGGCTGATGATGATGATGATGCTACCGTGCCTCGGATGACACGTTAAATTGTTGGTCCCGGTTGCTTGTTCTAGTTTCTATAACAACAACCGTCAGCCATGTCAGAAGCCTTCGGGCGGCACATTAACTCTAGTGTCAGAGTTATACTGGCCACTCAGCCTATACGAACTTACATACTGATATAACTTTAAAAAATATATGTTATCGATTTAATAATCGATAATATATCTAATTAATAGCCAAAAGTTTCAGAACAGAAGCACCTTTTTTTGTAAATTGGACTAAATTCTAAATTTTATGTGAAAAACTAACAATCTCTAAAACCCTCTCTGGATTATTATGGTTCAGTTATGAAGTTGTCACTATAACGAAGCTTTCATGAACCCTTTTTAAGTGTCTTTGAAAGCTTTTTACTGATAAATATTAACATTACTATGTAGATTTACAGCTTTACGAGGTTAGACAGAACTGCAGTACAGACTCGAAAGGAGCTGATTCAATAAAATTGCTATGCCGGGTAATATCCGTACAGGTGTAGCAATACTCGAAGGTGTTGCTCTACCTATCAAAGTAAATAATTTAAAAAACAAGGTTTGCTATAATTCGAAAAATATCGCATTTAGCAAACGATAATGGGAAAAAAGTTCAGTCATACAACAGCTGTATATTATTATTAATTAATAAACGTTATTTAACTTGTAGATAAGTCATACAAAAATTAAGTGCGCATAACTAACCTCAGTTAACATTAAGAAACATTGTTAAGTAAGGCTCTAAAAGTCTTGTATCGAAATAGTAAATTATGATACTAGTGTGCTATGTTGGTCATTACACTACTACTAGAGGCGGTATATAAGGAAGCCGAGAGTGTAATGACTAACATAGCATAAGAGTTTCATACGACTGTTTTCATCACACTTGAGATTTTTTTAAATAATCAACCACACAGCGAAAACAATAATAAAACAATAACAATAAAATTTATTCTATTCTATTCTAAACGTCAACAAACATTTGCGGAACATGGCGCCCAAACCAGCAATGCGCGCGCAGGTTGACATTTACTTCAGCGGCATAAGAACTCTTTGTTGGTATTACAAAAAAACTGTAAGTATTACCCGGCTATATTAAGAGTGCTTCGTATACGTACGTCTAATTGCAGTCACGTACAAACTTGACTTTACCGGGTTATACCTATTATAGTACAAGTGCCGTAATGTAAAGTAAAAAGCACGCGTGTGTAATAGCTTGGATTATGAGCCTAAAAGCGATGTAATAAGATCCACTTTACGAGCAAGTGTGATGAAAAGTGTTTTCATTGTTCGCAATATTGTTGATAGTTATGTCAGTGGGCGAATTCATCCCTGAGATTCATCCGGTCATCTTACTCAGGTAAACAACGAGTTGCTATTTAGAACTATTTGCGACAGTGGCGCCCCTATAAATTTCTACAATTTTTTTCTCCACTTGGCTGAATATCGTGTTAATTATATGGCATAAAAACTTTTTTTGTAATTATCATGCGATCAATTTTAATGACTATAAACAGATGATATGAAGGCTTCGTTGCGTGGAGGGCGTTTTTTTATTTTATTCTATCAAGTGACGAGACGATCAGTTCGCCTGATGGTAAACGTCATGCATGCCTATAACAGTAGCAGTGCCAGAATTGTGATCTTGCGAAATACAATCCTGCGACGCGCTCTACTGCGCTCGTCACCGTGAGATATTAGATGTTAAATCTCTTTATACCCAGTAATTTCTCTGGTAACATTGCCCTTCAAATCGGAACACAGTAATACTTGCACACTACTGCTTGGCGGATGAATAACTGGCAAAGGTGGTACTCTGCAGTATAGTCCTACCACTACAAAAATCTCGCTTCTCCCAGTCCTTTCTTATGTAGTGTCAGTCTGTCTGGCTGTCGAAGATTTTTGTAATGGTAGGAGTATTTGCAGAGTCTATCTGGAGAAGTACCACACATTTGCCAGTTTAAGGTTACGCCAAGGAGTAGTGTGCAAGCATTACTGTGTTTCGATTTGAAGGGTAAAATTACCAGAGAAAGTAATTAATTGTCTTCAAGTCGCGAGTGAATCGGTTTCTTCTAGGCAAGCGTGCTCCATCGGAGACTGCATCTTCGTTTATCATCAGATGACATGGCAGTCAAACGCAAGCCTACCATATAAAAAATAAAAAATAAAAATCTGGGCATGAAGAGATTTGACATCTAATATAATATCAGGGTGACGAGTGCAGTGCAGCCCGGATTTTGTTTGCAAGGTCACAATTCTGACACTGCTACTTTTATACTACAATTATGACGCCTGCCTACGTCATAATTATCACCACGCGAACGTCTCGCTTGTCTATTAATAAAAAGATTAACGTATATTTAAAGGCATGTGACATTTTGCTTTTGTACATAATAATATGCGAAATTTCCGTATGGGGAAATGTCCAAATCATTAAAAAAAAACAGTTTTTACTCTTCTACCTTCGGATGTAGAATAGAACAGTAGAAAAGGTATAAAGCTGCTGCTGCTGCTGCTGCTGCTGCTGCGTGCTGTAAAGATAAATTAATTACTCTTATCTAAACATTCCTGCGCGCACACCATAAACCAGAATAATGTCATCTTTATTCATATTTGGTTAGAATGGATGAATTCACGGTCCCTTCTACTTCAAATCCCGGTACCCAGTTAGAGGTTTCCAGCTTCTAGCTGCCATAACCTCTCTTTGGTTTCTCTTTGATACAATTTACGGAATTAACAGTAGCTAAGGGCCTTTGTCGCGGTTACAGATGTCTTGGTTGCATTTTTTTGTAGGTATAAAATTACTGAGGGTTTGATTTTTAAAATGATAATGTGAGTATCCTAATGTAAAAATATTTTTAATCTAATGGAGAAAATAAAGTTCCACCTAGGGGTGTCTGCACACCAAAGCCACCGGGCGACAACACAAGCCAGGGTATTGCTGCCACCCAAGCGTCAAAAAGAAAGTGGCGGCTCTAGAAAGTAAAAAACAGAAGAACTTTGTTAGCTGCGCTGTACAATGACAGTCGTATCGGTGGCACGACATGTTCTACTCGATGCAAGGCGGAGGGCAACTGAGTGAGCGTAAGCCGCCGGCATGCCCCCGGCGGGCAGCACACATGGGGCAACCCGGGTCGTCATGATTGCTTTGGTGTGTAGACGCTTTAAGATTCCTAAATTATATCACTACTGCCAGCCAATCACTTTTACCTCGTGCACTAAAACTTGTTCATGAACTATGTATCGCGGATTTTCCTATAGATGATAGTTTTTGTAATTATTACAAGTTAAACAAACGTTGTTTTTTTACTTAGATGACATATTTTTTCCGTATTTTTGAATGAAGTGTTTCCACACTTATGGTATTTTTATGTTTTTAAAGAAACAGTATGAGAAATTTGGCATCTAAGGCAGAGACTTCTGTAGCTTAATTGACTCAGCAGTTGGTACGGCAACCCATAGAGACTGCTGTATGCAGGTTCGAGTCCTACCGGAGGTCATAATTTTTCTTCCTGTTTAAGCTTTAAAAACATAGACCTTTTTTCCAGTTGTTTTGAGTTAAAATCTCAACTACTGATAGTCGGTTAAAAAGTGATTTTAATCTTAAATAAAGTGAAGATTGCCATTACTTGGAATACATTTACCTACTTACTAAATAATTTCTATAATCGAATGAATCAATTTAGAATTCAAAGCTTATGCACTGTTTCCTAAGGAACGTTCCAAGAGCTTTAGTTGATTAACCAAGGAGAGTCGTTTCATTGCAAAGTTGGGGACCAAGTTAATGTTTTAAATTTTGTTTCAGGTGTTAACACTAAGGATTTTATGGCAAAATTAGGGGAATACTTAATATTAACAGCTTTCTCACATAATTGTCGACTTGAGAGAGCATTTAAATGTCTAGGCACCAATTTGACTGAATTTCTTACTACACTGGACAGCGTACACGACGTTTTGCACGATCAGGTAAGACTTCTTTAATATTCTTTAAGCTTTGTTCATAAAATGATTGATCCTTTTTCTTTTGTGCGCCACCACCTTCTCTTTTGTATTTAAAATTAATTTTCTTCATTTGAGAATAGGGAATATGCATGTGTTTCAATTATTAAAAATAAAAAAATAAATGGAGAGTTTAACTGAATCTGATGCTTACGTGGAAAAAAAATTTCAAATCGGCTGGTAAAGTTCTGAAATATAAGCGTAATTTGGGAGGGAGTCATCTGTTCCTTTCTAGCAGAACACGTGCAGAGTATAGAATTTGTTTGGAGTCGTGAACTTTGACGTCATAAACCTAGTAAAGTGCCCTCGCTGTCTAACATGAAACTAAAATGTTTATTAACTTCGTTAATTGTGCACATATAAAAATTTTACTTTCGATGGTTTTTTGTTGCCAGTCAGCTTTTTTTGTGAGTCAATAAAAAACACATGCATATTCCCATATGCATATTGTCCGGAAGAGATCGCGTGATATAGTGCCCTTATCTACCTTAAATGCGGCTCCAAGATTATCATACCACGAAGTGAAAAATACTTGTCTTATTTTTTACTTTTACAATATTTTCCAGGACGATGTTCTCAAAGATGAATCAATGGAATACGAAGCCAACTTCGTATGCACTACTTCTCAAGAGGGAAAAATTCAGCTGCACTTGACAACGGAGAGTGAGCCCGTAGCCTACGTTCTGGTCGGCAGTCTGAGAGCGATAGCAAAGCGACTGTACGACACGCAGACAGAAATAAGACTGAAGAGCTATACTAACGACCCTAGGAGATTTAGGTGAGTTGGATACCTGTTTTCTAATTTCTTGTCTTGTGTGATAAGTGTACGTTTCAAAAGGTACACGTACTCGAGAGTTGTAAAATGATTTAAAAATGTGTTAAGTAACATTTATCAATCTAATTATGAAAACTGACGTGGTTTTGACACATTTTTGTTTTATTTATACGGGAATACTCACGTTTAGTTAAATCGGATACTCCGACTATAGTTTCGATCACATCCGGTGACCTTTTTCAAAGAGTGAAAACAGAGCCCGAAGCGCGTGCAGCTGCGTCCTGCTTAGCACTGGCTAACCAGGAACTAGTAAGGTTTGAAAATGGTCACCGGATGTGATCGAAACTATAGTCGGAGTATCCGATTTAACTAAACGTGAGTATTCCCGTATAAAAAAAACAAAAATGTATCAATCTGTAACAAAAGTTATAGATTGTTATCATTATTATACAACGTGTAACAAAAAGGTTCAACAATACTGAAGGGTATGTATATACTCATCATTATGAACAACTTTTACAATGCGCCAGCCATGAAATCGCGAGAAAAAAAACAGCTGTTCCTTATATTTTGTCTAAAATCGATGAACCTTTTTGCATGGAACAGTTGTTGTTTTTTCGTGATATCTGCATTGGCCCTATAGTAAAAGTTGTTCATAATGATGAGTACATACATACCCTTCGGTATTGTTGAACCTTTTTGTTACACGTTATATAACATTCTTCAACAGAATCGTGTTGCAATTTGTTGCATAAGAAACTCCAATAAAATAGCAAATTATAACTTTTGTTACTTAGCTAAGATTTAACTGAAAGCGCTTTTATTTTTCTTGTCTAAGTTTCATGTCTTCGCTTCACTACAAACTTTTTGTTCCATATTAGGCGATTTGTGAATTAAACAGAGTTAAAATGTATATTACATACTATACATTAAACCTGATTTTTCAGATAATTTATTTGTTTTGGTGGTTAGATCAATATTGGTATCTTTGACCTGAGGTTTATTTAATTTCTATACCTTCTTGATTGGGCTCAAAATAATCCATTTTACTTAAAGTATTGCTTATATTAACAAACGTTAGTTAAGTATTTTTTTATACTCCTAGTGACGAGCAAGACGCGTGTTGTAACAATGAAGTGTTCAATATTGCACTAATTGATGCCATTTACCTTTAAGTAGCGTTTTAGAGTAAATCCAAAAATTAAATACCTACACCCACATAATTTTTTTAATAATATTAGTTTAAGCCTCACGTTTGGCGGAACAATTGTGTCTGTTATACAATTCACAGTAATAACATTTGTCCAACAATAGACCGGCATTGAGTCGGAATTGTATTCGCCAAAAAGTTTTCCCATTTTATCGCAAAAACTGCAAACACGGATAAAACAATACGAACATTGCCGTTGGATTTGATTTCTATATTTATATTATAATGATTTAACAGTAGGGGGGCTTCTAAAGACAATTCTTGATTCTAATAAATATATATTTTTTTCTTTTGCACACGGAAAATTATTGTAACATTTGGTTGTTTTTTTTCTTATTTGATTATTGGGCTTGCGTTTTACCACCAACTCGATAATGTTAAGCTTAGATGCAGTATAAGATAGAGATTTTTGTAGTGGTAGAACTCTACTGCAGAGTCCGCCAGGGGAAGTACCACACCTTTGCCAGTCATTCAAGCGCCAAGCAGTAGTGTGCAAGTATTACTGAGTTTCGGTTTGAAGGGCAATATTACCAAAGAAATTACTGGGTATGAAGAGATTTAAATCTAATGTCTCGGTGACGAGCGCAGTGCAGTGTGGCGCAGGACTGTTATGAGCAGGCGTGACGCTTACCACCAGGCAAATGTCTCGCTCGTCTAGTCACTCGCTTGCATAACAAAAAGCACGCTTACTTTGGAAGAAACTGATTCACTCGCGACTTGAAGACGACATCCTCTATTGACTACTACCGATTACTATTGTTGATTATATATATCCACTCCGTAGCGCATTCCACTCTTTAGCAGTTCACACAAAGAAACTGAAACCACACCGTTTCGATAGTTCACCAATAGGCTAGATCAGGGGTCGGCAACCTTTTGCTATAGCAGAGCCACATATGTTGCTAGAGTATCAGTGCGGGCCGCACTTCGGACATGTATTTTTATATGCTTATAGCTTTTTATGTATGCTTTGGTATTTTTTTCTTGCGGACCTCAGGCTTGCGGGCCGCACCAAGATAGTCCGCGGGCCGCATGCGGCCCGCGGGCCGCCGGTTGCCGACCCCTGGGCTAGATGACTGTTTTTTTTATTGTCCTATTCAAATGTGGCCCATAAATATAGCTGATTAATGAAAATAAAATGAAAATGTGATCAAAAATAAGAAACTTATAAGCATTTTAATATAATGCTAGACAGAGAGAAGAAACACCAAATCGTGACGTCACTTCTCTGTACGCCATATAAATTATATTCTGACAAGTGAGGCGTGACGTCATTGTTTGTTTTGTGGGAAAGGGACAAAGTTGTCTCTAACAAAAACTTTAAACACTCATATATCAGAACATTATTAACCTATCTAAATAATTTTTTCTATAAATATACTATATTTACTTAAATTATTCATCAAAGCTATTGGTTGAAACAAAATCAAGATAAATGAGTAAAGTTAAGCGGATTTCCACCATAGAACGGAATATATTTAAATTAAAACTAAAATATCACATAATTTCAACTAAAAAAAAACTCGGAGTAAAAAAATATTGATGTGATCATCAAAGATATGAATATGCATTGTATTTTGCATTTTTTATTTTTACTTCAAAAGCTTCTGTTCATAATAATGTTCAAGTTTGTTTGCGTGAATAAAATGGCTGTAATTTCCATACTGTTTATAGAAGCGTATTTCTCCAATCCTTTTATTTCTACATGCTTTCAGTAACAACTTTTTGTTATTAACCTCCTTGTTTTTGTGTTGTCTGAGCTGATTTCGAACGTATATCTTATTCAAGCATTCGGTACCATGAATATTTCCTTTCATCCTATTTGTAGCTTTATTGAATAAAATAATATACAAGGCTATATATATCGGTAATACTAAGCCGACAGGAGGTTATTTTACTAATCATTGGGAATTAATATATGGGGCCAAAGATAATAATATGATTTGAACCCGTGTCGGCCCAAGCTAAGTTAAAAAAAATCAAGTAGAGTTTTAATAAATTATTTACGGGATATTTACTGTGATTATGTTGTTAAATGATATTATGTTGTGATATCGGGAGCTCATTTCAAAACATAATCACAGTAAATAACCCGTAAATAATAATAGAACATTAGTAAAAAAAAATGTATGTTCGTATAGGCTGAGTGGTCAGCCCTAGTGTCAGAGTTAATGTGCCGTCCAAAGGCCTCTGGCAAGGCTGACGGTTGTTGCTATAGAAACTAGAACACACAAACGGGACCTACAATTTAACGTGTCATCCGACCCACGGTAGCGCTCAGAAATAAATGCCACTCACGGTCACCCATCCGAAGACTGACCGGACCGTCCGTTGCTTAACATCGGTGATCATTTAGAATCACCTAGACAAGCTACGCCACGACCGCTACAGTATAGCTTTAGTAAACAACCGTGATAGTTTAAAACAGTGAATTTCAAGTAGGCCTTAAAAAGCCGAGTACGGCACCCGACATGTTTTTCTCACCATGACAAAACTTTTTTTATACGCTTCTGTTCAATTTTACAACTTACGGCGATAACGTCTTTTTATTTATAACATTTTCCTAACGCTTGTGTGCGTGTCAAAGATAGTAAATACGTTACATTCACGCACACATTGATTGTTTTTCGGCTTCACCGGTGTACGGGGTTCTGAATAAAACTCATCTAAGTGTTGAAATAGTCTATGTGGTCAATACTGAAATCCCAAAAAAACACTTTGCCTGACATTTTGTCGACGGTGAATGTAATTTTTTTTTTTAATAGGCATAGCCTTTATTAACTACAACAAACTATAAATACTACTTAGCCTACTACACAACAAAAAATAAAAGGATTGTATCCAGACCGATGAAAGTCTAGAGACAATCCAAATGCTCAAACCCACTACCAGTCGGCAGCGTACCCAGCATGCTGGCGGCATTGCCACGCTGGATGGCAATGCTTATGCGTTGAGCCAAATAAACGCCAGCATTTTGATCACGCGTCGCGTCGACCAGGCGCTCGGATATGTTTTTGAATGTAATTGTTCTATGGAAAGACTAATTTATTTTCGTGATTTCAGAGGTGGCCCCATAGTAAACATTGTTCACAAGGAAGAGTAAAATAACTTTCATTCGATTTAATCTAGAGCGATCTTTTTTTTATCTTTTTTTTTCTACAGCGCTCTTAGATAGTATATTGATTCAAAACTTATTTAAATCTGATCAGTAGTCAGTGTTTGTTCGAAGTAAACTTTGTAAGATTACCACAAACAAACACAAACTTTATGCATTTATAATATATCCAATAACATAGTTTAAATAAATAGTTATAAAATAAAAGACAGCTTGCTGTGTAGCGCTTATTGAAAAACGTTAGGACTTCCGTAGACGCGGTGGCGTAGCGACCTGCTACTAAAACTTTGCTACGGCGTAGCGCTAATAGCATTCTAAGTTTGGGTATGTTCCAAAAAAGGTGCGCACCTCTCACCATCACGAAAGCACCTTGCTTGACTATTTAATTGTAACGCCGTGTTGTCACCATAAAATGTAGACCTGCACTAAAAATAGAACATTAGATATTTCAAATTTATCTCCAAACTCAAATATTCCTTTCGATTGAGAACGTAATTGAATTTCAGGTACGAAATTAATGCCATTCCATTACATCAGAAGTTGAAAGAGGACAACTGCGAAGCGCCGAGCGAGGCGGTGTCAGTCGCTTCGTCGAGTAAAGTGACAGACCTGAAAATTGGAGTCGCTAGCTTTTGCAAAGCGTTTCCTTGGCATTTCGTCGTGGATAAGCGTTTAGAACTGGTGCAGTTAGGTAAGTGACTTTTTAAAGTATTTTATTCAGTTCGGTCCTTTCTTTTGAAATATTGCTGATCTATGATATTTGAATAAGTGTGGTTAAAGGAGAGAGACAGCTAAATCCTCCAGAGTTGCAGACAAGTTTTTTTTTAATAATAATACTATCATCAAAATTAAATACACGACTCTACATCAGCCCGGAGACGTCCTCCCCCTTAGACCGCCACGCTGCACGACAACCTGCCATATGCATCCACCGGTTGCCTGCGACTTTTACAATGTCGTCGGTCCACCTAGTGGGAGGCCTTCCTACGCTGCGTCTTCCGGTTCGCGGTCGCCACTCAAGAACCTTTCTTCCCCATCGGTTGTCAGTTCTTCGAGCGATGTGGCCTGCCCATTGCCACTTTATTATGTTTATTTAATTATGTTGAATTTTATATCAAAAGGGCTCAAAGAGTTCATTCCAAATATATTATTGTCTATGTAAAATGTAGCGTGGTATAATAAAGTAGGCTGTTTAGATTTCCGGTAAACATTGTATAATCAAGGTGTGTTGTTTTTAACACGATTAAAGACTATGAGAAAAATAGAGATACTTTTAAGGAAATACAATCTCAAAGGCAAAGGAAATCATTTATAAGAGATAATAAAATCATATCACAGATTCAGTCGACAGCTCACTGCTTTGTGCCGATTCTACGCAATTAAGGTTCGAGTCTTTTTGAGATCTCTCTCTAGCTATCGCATTCCAGTAAAAAAAAGTATATTTGTTAAACTGGTCAGCGCATCTTGCAACGTGATAATTACTAAGTATTTTTGGAACAAGTTTTTATTTTTATAATTATTTTCTATAACTAAGCCGGATATTATAATGACCGATTGATGTAAATACTCGTTTTAATAAACTATTTGACTCTATTGAAAGTATGCTACAAATTGATATAATTCTAATAAACTGCAGCGTAAAAAAGCATATCAATTGATTTTTAGTCTAAAATAAGTTTATTTCGGCAAAAAAAAACGAAAATAAAATGTTTTATTTTGAAGTTTGGTCACGTGACACACTGAACACTGTGATTGGTGGTAACTTTTGTGACGTCACACCGAAGTAAACAACGAGATCTAACGTTTCATCACGATTACAGTGAAATTGAGTGAAATAAAGCTATTTTCAAGTGAGTTACCACAGATATTTCTTACATAAACCCCTTCTTTTACTAGATCTATGCCTTGATCGCTTTATTTCGCTTGTTGTTTACTTTGGTGTGACGTCAGATATGTCACGTGATCCAAATCGCGTTATGGCGCGTTTTATTCTCATTCAAACTTTCACATCGGTTTTTATCGAAAATACGACAGAATGATCTCAAGGAAATATTGATGTGGTGTGCATTAAATATAGTAAGAAATTATTTAAAATAATTTCCCAATAGTAGTCAAATACACTATTGCGTGATATGTATGGACAACCCAAAAATAATACTCAAATAAAATAAACCAAATACTTTGTAACGTTAATATCATAATAAGCCCTGATTTTCGAAAGACATATAACTCAAATATTTTACCTCAAAAACATGGAACGTGCGAGCGAGAGAGAGCTGTAAAGAAGAACAGACCCTTAAGTAGTTCATACATTATACGAGCTACTAAATTATTAATAGGGGAAATAAAATTAACAGAAATAACTTTCCCTTTATGGAAAGTACCGTATCATTAAAATGCCATCAAAAACCGTTCAGCGAAACCGAATTTTATCCTAATACCTCAGGTTTTATTTACAAAACCCCCTTTTCTTACCACTTTGCCTGCCGATGTTATTTATGTTGACCATTAGGATAAAAATAAATGAGCTCAGAAAACAGAGATAAAACTGGGATACTAAAACGTAAAGGATAGAAGATAAATAAATAAGCCTATTTTCTTCTGTGAAAATAGTTTTATTATACAACTGGTCTTAGAAAAATATTCTATGACGTAGTGATTCAATTATAAAACGCTATACCCTAATGTTAATTTGTAAAGGGTCTAGTAAATTATATTCCATACAATTAATAACGTCTTTTTTTTTAAACTATAACATTACCTCTTTATTACAAGGTTACGTCGACAGGTGAAATTGAACGATTTTATTTGTATGGGATATAATTTGCTAGACCCTTTACAAATTAACATTAGGGTATAGCGTTTTATAATTGACTCACTACGTCATAGAATATTTTTCTAAGTCCAGTTGTATAATAAAACTATTTTCACAGAAGAAAATAGGCTTATTTATTTATCTTCTATCTCTTACGTTTTAGTATCCCAGTTATTTGGTCAACTTTCATGAACTGTCAAAAAAAGATTAACTTAATAATAGACAGTTGAAATAAATATTAGATGAAGAAACCCAATGAGATTTTTTTTCTTGATAAATAAAAATAGTTTCCTTCAACTCGATAGATAGCGCAGACTAAACGCGCCAGTCAAAAACAGCATACCTAGTAGGTATGCAAAAAATTGTAATAGTAAAAAATAATAATTATGTAGTAGTGCCAAAATAGTTTTATTTTATTTTTGATATTATGTGGCACATGAAATAAAATAAAAAACTGACAATGACAGTCACGTCTGGCCTGCGCAAAGTCATCTACAATGAGCTTCTTTTTTTGCCTGTCAGAAAATCGCCCATTATGAATATCTAATCGAAAAAAAAATATTAGGCCAACCCTGAAATTGCGAATCAAAATCAGCAGTTTCATTATAAAAATGTCATTCGCCGGCGACAAAATGTATCGAACATTGGAACAGCGGATTTTGTTTCGCGATCATAAGGTTGGCCCCATTGGAAAAGTTGGTCACAGAGAGTACAATGCCCTTCTTAAAGCATAATAATACAAGTAAACCTTTACCGACATACGCATGAAACGCTAAAATATATTTCTAACCTATTTTAGTAAAACACTTTTCATCACACTTGCTCGTAAAGTGGATCTTATTGCATCGGTTTTAGGCTCATAATCCAAGCTATTACCCACGCGTGCTTTTTACTTTACATTACGGCACTAGTGCTATAATAGGTTTAACCCGGTAAAGTCAAGTTTGTACGTGACTGCAATTAGACGTATGTATACGAAGCACTCTTAATATAGCCGGGTAATACTTACAGTTTTTTTGTAATACCAACAAAGAGTTCTTATGCCGCTGAAGTAAATGTCAACCTGCGCGCGCATTGCTGGTTTGGGCGCCATTTTCCGCAAATGTTTGTTGACGTTTTCGCTGTGTGGTTGAATATTACCAAAAAAAGTTTGTTTTTTCCTTGCAAGTGTGATGAAAACAGTCGTATGAAACTTTTGTGCAATGTTTCAATACACTCTCAGCTTCCTTATCGCGTTCGCCTGCGGCTCGTGCGCATAATACCGCCTCTAGTGTAATGACCAACATAGCACACTTGTATCATAATGTACTATTGTAAGTTTTGTCAAATTTATTTCCATGAGTTTGAAAAAAGAAGACAAAACACTTCCGCAAAGTAATGCCTGATTCAATCACATAAAAGAAGACAAAACACTCTTTAACTAAAATAGGTTTATGAAATACATTTTAGTGTTTTATGCATATGACGGGTAAAGTATGTATATTGAGCAAAATTACAGAGTGAACCTTGCAATCAAGTTGTTATGCCTAAGTCTAGACCAAAACCTTAAAAGTAATTTTTACATTATTGCAGCATTTGTAATTTATTCGCCAAATTATTTTCTGTAGCAATTTTTTGGCTCTTTAAATACAAAGTACACTTAACATAAATGTTTGCCATAAATAAGAGAGATGAAACAAAGCATTATTAAATTTTTTCATAACAATAACTCTTGAGCTATGAATTTTAATTCAAACTTTGATCATTACGTTACGAAGTTGGAATAACAGAATTATTTTCGACTATTACTCGTCATTTATTCCTTTTTGAGGTAAATCTTGAGTCATTCAACATTTTAATCTAGACGTAGACTCGTTAGGTTTCAAAAATTAATTTATAATAAAGTTTTTGAAAATGATCGGCTATTAGAGTTTTTGCTGAACATTAACCATTTTTAATATAGGTACTTAATTTAGAGTTTATAATGCTTTTTAGCGATATTTATCTGAGTTGTTTTTTTAACTGTAGTTATTTTGGGGGCTTAATATTATTTTAGACACTCTTAAAGTACAGAGTATTTTTTTGTTCTACATAGACTACCTTTTACACGAAAAACAAAAGGATTGTACCCAGACCGATAAAAGTCTAGAGATAATCCCACATCGAATTTAGAGCAGTCGGCGCTAGCTGGTCCGCCGGCCTGCACTGCGATCTCGAACTGCCCTTCATCCGTCAGTACACAAAGCACGCTTCCCGCCGCTATTTCGATGGGGCCCTCTCCATTTTAATCCTCTTATAGTCCAAGCCTCGAATTACACGACAGATTTATCTACTTTCTGTAGACACATCTTAGGCAACCCTATCGGCGTCATCACCTCGGCGGCGCTAGGGTCGCTCGATCCGACCACTCCTATCAATAGGAAGTATTCTGTTTTTGGTATAGGCGCCGGTTACCAAAGGCACATACACACAAACCGACCGCCGTCATTGTTGGTCGTCTAGTTGCAATTTGGGTTGACGATGTCGACATCTCACGTTGAATTTGGACCAAATTAGCACAGGAGATGGTAGTTACATGACATAGCAAGAAAGATTATACTCATCAGTGTGATAAAAATACTGAGGATGATAATCATTGACACACAAGTAAGGCACAGACGCTTTCTTGTTACCATCTTTTAGTTGGAAATATGCCTTATCACCTTACCTTATGCTTTCTTACTTATGGCCCTGGGTATGTCATCGGAGGACGGGCAGCAGCGTCCTCTGGTGATGAGCATTCTGTGATCCCCAAGCCGCCTGCCAAGCGTGGCGATTATGGCAATACCCCTCTATAAAGGGAGGCCTTCGTCCAGCAGTGGGCGTTTTATGGCCGATGACGATGCCTTATCAAGCATCTAAGGTGCATATCACACTGAGAGCTGTCTAGGCGACGGCGTGGTAAAATAATTAAGGCGAAGGCACCTGCGCCGCGCCGCCGCCCGTTTCAACTGCGTAGTAACTTTGTCAATTTGCACTGACCAATTCCATTGCAAAAGCCTAAATAGTTGCGCCTAAATAGTATGTTCCGGCAGGCTCACTTGAGAGCCAATTTCTATTCCAAATTGGCTTTACCATTTTCGAACGCACCGTAAAATTACATTACGTAAAATTAACCTGGTGACCATAAAAAAAGTAACGAAAAAAATTGTTACAAAATGCTTTTTTCTTTTATCAGGAGCTGGATTCATGCGACTCTTTGGCACCCATCTTGCTTCGCAAGGATCGTCGTTAGGAACATATTTTCGTCTACTCAGACCAAAAGGAGTGACCCTGGACTTCCGCGAGATCCTGAACCGAGTCAACACGCCTTTCATGTTCTGCTTAAAAATACCTGGCACATCTTTAGCTGAGGTAAGTTAATTCTAACTCATAATAGAAACTCTTTTTGTTTGTCTTTGTCTTCAAATAACATGGCCGACATAGATAAAATTTTGAACAGCGATAGCTGGAATATAAAAGAAAAAGGAATGAAAAGGACCGAAATGACATACATTTTTTATACAATCAAGTGACGAGACGACCAATACGTTCGCCTGGTGGTAAGCGTCACGTCTACCACTAACAGTAGTAGTGCCAGAATTGTGAATTTCCGAACATCCTGCGCCGCACTGCACTGCGCTCGTCACCCTGAGATATTAGATGTTAAATCTCTTCATACCCAGTAATTTTTCTGGTAGCATTGCCCTTCAAACCGGAACACAGTATGCTTGCACCTACTGCTTGGCGGTAAAATAACTGGCAAAGGTGTGGTACTTCCCCAGGCGGGCTCTGCAGTAGAGTCCTACAACTACAAAATCACATACATTCTGTCATCATCGTCATCATCAATGCCGTTTTTGGCATTATACACAGATAAATAAATATTTAAATTATATCTAGATGTATACATTTCTTCCTAACGTGGTAGTACCACATTTTGATTTATTTAAAACGAGACTAATATGTGATTAAACAGGAAACTGCGAGTATACTATTGTTCACATTCGGTGAGCTTTATCGGGAGTGATTGTAAGCACGGCTTTCTAGCAACCTTGTCTTACTGCAATGCGAAATCAGTACACAACCACTGATACAAAATATAATATAATAGGTAATAATTATCATCTAAAATTCATCTGCATTCCATTCTATAATCATAATATAAAGCTAGAACTACTAAAATGAATTTCTGCTAAGTACGTTAGGAATTGGAAATACATCCAAACCCTATAACTTCAACTCAACAATAAAATATCGCAGACGCACTGTAAGCGTATTTAAGCCGTTCATACACGGAGGCCTGGACCTGGGTATTTCCTAAAACTGCATCCAGAACCACCGGAGGACGGGCAGCAGCGTCCTCTCGGTAAACGGTGGTGAGTATTCTGAGATCCCAAAGCCGCCTGCCTTCTTATGGGGCAGCCTTAGCCTTCTTTATCTTCTGTGTCACAACCGTTTATTGAGAGTCACGACCCTACTCAAATCACCGACTTGCATCGCCTTGTGTATAAAAGGCCCTGGAATATAATTTTTGTTTGCATTCAAGTTAGTGGTCATAGGATTTAATGTTTTGGCCGAGGTCAGGGCATTCAAGGTTTACGACACCCCATTTGGCTCGAATAGTGAACGCTTTAAGCACCATTGCTTTACATAAAACTTTGCATATCGCCTTCAGATTTGATACTTTTGAATTTTCTGTAGTGTTGCCTTGAAATTGCTTTCAAGTCGTCGACCTATTTTGAATAAATGCAAAAGAGATGAGATATTAAGCGAGTGATGTTTTTTTATTTAAAAGTAGATCGTAAGAAAATATATTTACTTAATCGAATGCATACTTTAAAAAACAAAAATATTTGATATTTTGTTAAACAAAGTCGGGGTAGAGTTACACCATTTGTAACTGGCTGGACCGATTTTTATGATCTTTGATTTGTTGGATTTTCTCCGCCCGAAATAGCAGAATAATTGTTAAAATATCGAGAAAAAACACGATTTTTCTATAGGCAATACGAAGTTTGCCGGGTCAGCTAGTTTTGTATATAATGTAGTATTGTATATCTTAAAGAACGGAAAATGGTGAAAATCCTTACCTTATAAATTTGGATATAGGCTTAAGAGGACGTATGACACATCGACTACGCTGGCCCAGTTGCGGGTTAGTGAATTCACATACTGATGCAATTGAATTTCTTCTCTGGAGGTACGCAGGTAAGAAAACTTTTCGCCAAGATGTTTTCCTGACGATGTTCTGATGTTTCTGATGTTCCTGATGTTTTCGGCATAGCCATTGAAATAAAAATACGTACATAAACTTCAAAGAGCTTATTGGTAAGGTTCTAAGGTTTGAATTGAATCCAACTCCTCCACTCCTCTCTCCGGGACAATAGCGGTCTCCAAATACCATAAAATAATTAATATTTATACAATCTGTAACAAAAAGGTTTAATAATACTGAAGGATAATGTATGTGAAAAAAACAGCTGTTTCGTACAAAAAGTTAATTGACCTTGGAAAAAATGTATGGATTAGTTGATATTTTTTTCGCGATTTCAGGGTTGGCCCCATAGCAAAAGTTGTTCATAATGATGAGTACCTACATACCCTTCAGTATTGTTGAACCTTTTGTTACACATTGCATAATAATTATCTAGAAAGACCAAAGTCGTCTATTGCCTTATTTGTGGTAATATTAATACTAAAACACTGAAACTTTATATTTCACAAGGTTAGAAGATTTTGTATGGGATAATAATACTTATCAAAACTAACTTTATACTATTTTGAATATTTTTGTATGAAGTGATTCCACACTTATGGTATTTTTATGTTTTTAAAGCTTAAACAGGGAGAAAAAAAAAAACTTCAACTTACTACTACTACTACTGCTACTTTTTACTTACTTTAACTTTATACTTCAAAAAGATTTTCATTACTGGCAAAGATGGTTGGATTCAAAATTTTGCTGAATATTATATTAATTATATTACTTTCCGAAGTAACTCAAGAACTTTCTGCTTTGAATCAATTAATGTAACAGTTGTTATTAGTTTTGTTTCAATTAATCTTTGTGGTAGTTTAATTATTCAATGTCAATACGTCGCGGAGTCGCGGGTGACCTCTACTACTATAATAAGATTCAACCCCTATTCCTAAAAAATCGTAAACAAAATTGCGGGACATGATCAGATACTTTTTTTTTATTATTAGTCAGGGCTTGATAACGTTACAAATTTCCATTAAAAATACCGGTAAGTGAGGTTATTTTCGTAAAGATACCTGCCTTAACAGTATGATTTGGTAGGGATATATCGTTAACAAATAAGGCTATTATTAAAGTTAGGCGCATACCTTTAGCAATTTAACGTTATTTTTAACGATATGTCATGCAACGTTGCTGTTTTACGGTGAAGCGGCCTGCGTTGTGGACGGCAACGTCGCGCCCATACCGAGGCGCACGCTCTCAGCGTCAATGCGCAAAGATTGTCAATGCTCTCAGCCTGACAATCTTTGCGATTGAACGAGCGAGTGGGATGGTAACAAAACTTACTCATAACGGTAACACCGATGTTAACGTATATTTAACGATAAAATGTTCCAGAAATAACGTTATATTTGTTAACGATACTTTTTAATTAACGTTATCTGCATCAAGCTGCTGGTAACGATACCTTTTTTTACAAGCATTTCAAGCCCTGATATTAGCAAGACGTAATCCGATTATAAGAAAATACCGACAGTCACCGGGCCCCAGGTAAAGAATCAAAGATAAAACAGAGTTCCAAGGAGTTTCAATATCTCTCCATTTATCGGAAATTCTTTAATATCCCTCGAAGTTTCCTCCATCTCGCCCGAGGGGAGTGTTTAATGATATTAATCAGTTTATTATTTCAAACCAAGGATAGAACTTCAGGCGTGGTGACACTCCCTGTAATAACTCTTGAAAAGTTTTCGACAAAGAGATATCTTGAATATTGAGTCAAAAGCAATTTATGTCATGTTTGATTTTGTTTTTTATGTTTTGAGAGATTTTTCTTTATCAATTGACGTGTTCAGTATTGAGTGGTGTTAATTTTGGTTAATTAAAGGTATATACTTTTCATCACACTTGCTCGTAAATTGGATCTTATTGCATCGGTTTTAGGCTCATAATCCAAGCTATTAGGCACGCGTGCTTTTTACTTTACATTACGGCACATGGTGCTATAATAGGTATAACCCGGTAAAGTCAAGTTTGTACGTGACTGCAATTAGACGTATGTATACGAAGCACTCTTAATATAGCCGGGTAATGCTTACAGTTTTTTTGTAATACCAACAAAGAGTTCTTATGCCGCTGAAGTAAATGTCAACCTGCGCGCGCATTGCTGGTTTGGGCGCCATTTTCCGCAAATGTTTGATGACGTTTTCTCTGTGTGGTTGATTATTATCAAAAAAAGATTGTTTTTTCCTCGCAAGTGTGATGAAAACAGTCGTATGGAACTCTTGTGCTATTAGTCATTACGCTCTCGGCTTCCTTATCGCGCTCGCCTGCGGCTCCCGCGCATAATACTGCCTCTAGTGTATTAGACCAACATAGCACACTTGTATCATAATGTACTATTATGACATTCTCGTTAGTAATTACTATTTTACGAGATCAAAGCTTTATTTTCAATAATTAACGGCGGTTATACGAAAAACCTGACCTGGGTATGTCCTTAAACTGCAACCAGACCCACCGGACGACGGGCAGCAGCGTCCTTTTGGTTAATGGTGGTGAGCATTCTGCGATCCCTAAGCCGCCTTCCAAACGTGGGGATTATGGCAACACCCCTCTATTAAGGGGGAGGCTTTCGTCCAGAAGTGGTCGTTTTATGGCTGATGACGTATACGAAAAGGAAATTGGTAGACCAAATTTAATACCTAGCCAACATTTACACGGATAGGTTAGGTGAGAAGTACAAATGATCCGACTTTATTTTTTTTTGGGTGATTTTATGTAAGGTAGCTTTTATGTTCATTTACTGTAGGATTAGATATTGTTAGGATTTTTAATTTTATGGCGTTTGAATATTACTATATCCACTGAATATTAGTAGCAGTGATGGTATGTGTAATAATGTTATGTAGATTTACCATTAGGAAGACTGATTATTAGGACTTAAAACTGTATGGAATACATAATTAGGATATTTTTTTTATTGGAATTATTAGGAACCCCTGAATATCCCAATAAAAAGCACGTACCCTCGTGTCTGTGGAGTGTACCTAATAAAAAAAAATAAAAAAAAGCTTGTAGTAACGTTACCACAACTTTACTAGGGCATAACTGGAATTGACCGTGACTTACTGTATGTGACTTGGACTATGACTGAAATATGTATTCGGCTAAAGGACTAGTATTCGTGGCCATGAACTATTTTAAAACAATAACACCTACAGGGTTTTTGTTTTATTTATACGGGAATACTCACGTTTAATTAAATCGGATACTCCGACTATAGTTTCGATCACATCCGGTGACCTTTTTCAAAGAGTGAAAACAGAGCCCGACGCGCGTGCAGCTGCGTCCTGCTTAGCACTGCGGGCCGCTGCGCGTCGCGCGCGTGATGACAGCGGTAGCTCTGCGGGCGAGGGGGTGGGCGCGGGTAGAGTGTCGTGCTGCGCCGGCGCTCTCTGGAGCTCTTCATCACTGGAATCTTCTCGTGCGGTGTCGGGAATATTCCAGCACGCGGAGCTCACCACGTCGCCTTCAGATACGCGTCCACCCTCGCGGGCCCCATGAAGACAGGGACCTACAGGGTTGCTAGTATACAGAAGTATTTGCGGTAGTGGCGGACATGAATTTCTTAATAAAATAGTAGTCAATCATCAGCCCTGAGTCGTCCACTGCTGACTTGCCATTTGGGTAAAAAATACAGGAATTCATTTCTACTCGTAAAACTCTTTCCCCAATCTTTAAGTAGGTTAAGTTAGTGTCGATATTTTATTTGATTTCTAATTAAAATGGCACTTGCCCAGCAAAATAAAAATGAAACAATGTGTACACAAACGAATATAAGACAGAGTCTGAGATAACGGAGTTCTGTAAGCTCGATAAATGGGCCAACACTGCCGTTGACACACACAAACGATTCGGCTTAGGGATTGCTCCTCTTTTGAAATTGGATGTCTACAAACACATTTCAGAGGAAAACGTTTTCATGTCGCTTTCGGGCTTTGGTTTTTCTTTTGAAATGGGTATCAAGTAGCTTTGGTTTGAGAATTTAGTATAAAAAAAACACGAGAAATATTATGAATTTATTTCTTGTACGTTTGATAGAAATCATTATTACAAACTACAAAAATTTCACTCGAGTTTTTTACGACGTATTGATTCCTATACTGTATGTTCGGGTTTACTAATTCCTTTCAACATCTTCAACCCGAAAACATCCATTGCTGAATAAAAGCCTCCCCATAAGGCTGCCACACTCACAGATCATAAAATATGGCCTAACAGGGTTAATAGTCTTTGGCCACACAGTACAATAACTTGCCTTTTGCATCCACCGGGCAAACGTTTAGGTGACGAACGTAGATGTTTGTTCTGTATCTGGTTGTAGATTGTTGTATTATGAGTATGTATTAACAAACAAAATATTATCTATATATTCAATCAGCTATCTAGTTTCCTTAATACAAGCTTTGCTTAGTTTGGGGCTAGATGGCGCTGTGTGAAAAATGTCCACCGATATTTATTTGTTTATTTATTTGTCCGTGACTTTCACGTCGTCCATCCAACCAGTGGGAGGAGAGAGAGAGCTAGATCCTCCAAGAGTGGGAGGCCTGCCTACGCTGCTCTTATTTCATTTACTGTATTCACTACTACTGTACTCACTACTGTAGCGCTCGTGGCGTAGCTTGTCTAGGTGATTCTAAACGATCACCGAAGTTAAGCAACGGACGGTCCGGTCAGTCTTCGGATGGGTGACCGTGAGTGGCATTTATTTCTGAGCGCTACCGTGGGTCGGATGACACGTTAAATTGTTAGTCCCGGTTGTTTGTTCTTTCATCAGCAACCGTCAGCCATGTCAGAGACCCTCGTGCGGCACATTAACTCTGACAGCCACTCAGCCTATACGAACTTACTTACTTTACTGTATTCATATATTTATGTTCATATACTAAGTAATTTTTACTTTACATACACTACTGCATTTCTTCTCCAGACATAATGCAGGTTCCTTTACCGAAAAGCCAATAGTGTGGAAATCCGTAGATACTTAAACTCCAAAGAGCTCATTGGTACAGGCCTGGCATTTGAACGTCACGATTCCGAATCTAGCAGAATCCCGATAAGCTACCACGCCTTAATTCCTTAGCAATGTGCCTTCAGGCATGGTATCAAAATACAGTGCCTACCTAAGTACAAAATTACTAACCTATTCAAATACTATAACCGCACCAAATCTTCAGAAGGATACTTCCCAACCCAACTACGTTATTCCCAAAACCGTAAACATTACTCACGCAAGACAACACCCTTAGATCAATTCGAGAGCATCTAAAATATTTGTACAAGACCGCCCAGAGCACGCAAACGACGACGGGGTAAATAATTTGAGTCCGTGGTGTAATATTGTTGAGTAAATACCGTAAGTGCCTCACTACAAAGAGCCTCGAATGGAAGTGTGTTTGGTACGACCTGAGGGCCCAGTCAACAAAGAGAAGGGTACATAGGTGGACAATGGTACGTCTACCTAAACGTGTATACGTCACACCTTAACGTAATGAGCTAGGCACTCTGTGTAGAACATTCAAGTTAGAATTTAAATTATATAGGGTGTCTAGTAATGGCGTTCCGCAGGCAAAACTATTCGTAGATGGCGCCAGCAGCGGTTCGGATATGGAAAAATCAAGTTTTCTTGTTAATCGTTGCTTATCTAGGGACTATATGCTCTTGATGAGGGCGTTGTCGATAACCTAGTGACTAGGTCCTAGTCCAAGGAAAAATACTGGGTTGTGTGCCTTGTTTTAATAAAATCTATGCAGCTTTTGATTTCTGAAAATGGATTTGTAGTCAGATAGTTGTTTACAGTTTATGTTGGACAGAGCTTTAATTAGGAAGGTAAAAGATTGTTGTTTAAACCAGTATTGCAGATTCTCCCTGATAATCCGAGTCTAGTAAGAACTGTAGAACAACAGCAACCAAATGTATGAGATTGACAGTTGATTGACTCGATTGGCCGCATAAAGATGCGCCATCTAGCGGAAAAAAAATGCAGTGTGGATCCCCATTGAAGGATATTCTTGTAACTGGGGATAGGTTACATTATGTGCTTTAATATAAAATATGGCAAAGTTTTATTTCAGTAAAAAAGAAGAGTAGAGTATATACAGGACCGGTAGATACAAATGGCAGGTTGTCGTACAATGTGGTGGTTTATGAGTATGGCCTTTGTTCAGCAGTGGTAGTCTCCGGGCTGATGATGTAAAAGTCACTATTTACGAAATATTAAAAGTCAGTCAATTGAATCAGTTTGTATTATTTTTTTACAGAGGATTTTTTATAGAGGTTTTCTTAACATCTTAATATAAATCTAGTACAGTATTATTTATCTGTGATGTAAATAAAGAACCACCGCCTTTTGGATCTGAAAGAGAGCCTCTTAGCCAAGAGCCTCTTAAAGTGTCTTTTTTTTATACAATCAAGTGACGAGACGACCAAGGCGTTCGCCTGGTGGTAAGCGTTACACCTGCCACTAGCAGTAGCAGTGCTAGAATTATGAACTTGCGAACACAATCCTGCGCCGCACTGCACTGCGCTCGTCACCCTGAGATATTAGATGTTAAGATGTATTGTATTGTATTGTATTGTATTGTAAATCTCTTCATACCCAGTAATTTCTCTGGTAACATTGCCTTTCAAACTGGAACACAGTAATGCTTGCACACTACTGCTTGGCGGTTGAATAACTTTCAAAGATGTGGTACTTCCCCAGGCGGCCTCTGCAGTAGAGTCCTACCACTACAAAATCTCTGTTCCCTATAAGACGGTTTACCGTGATGACTATCAGGTCAATGATCATCGAGTCAACATTTCACACGACGATCTCGTGAAGTCTGAGAAAAACATACTAAGATAACTCAAACTGTCACTATTAAGAACATATCTGTCCTTACAACCTTTCCAATTTCAAAAGTACAGAATAGAACCAGAAATGCCCCACATACTTGGAAACCAACTACAATAGCCGGAAAGTGTGTCACACGGTGCGGGAGCATTGTCAGACAGGTAAAGGCACATACATACTCTACAGACACTAATCTACAGGCGCCAACAGACACTAGTTTGCTCTATTGAGTGTACGGGAGAAAATTGCTGCTACATTCAGATATTCGCAATTTCTTGAGTGAGGACAAGCTTGTGTGTATTCTGTAGTGTTAAGGAAACTGGGACGTGTTGTTAGAAGTCCTGTTAGTCCATAGCATGGTAAAAGAATCGCATCGTATCGGGTATCGTGAAGTCATACGATCCGTATGATTGAGGAAATCTTTGGTTATATAACGATTTTTAATAATCAAGGCTTTTCAATGAAAGAAACCTTCGTATACCTGCATAAGTAGTCCGTTTTTTTTATTACGTATGTGAAAATCGCCAACCCGCACCAGGTCAGCGTGGTAATATATTATAATGGTATTTTAAAAGTAGGCCAATACCCAACGATAAGATGTTAAGGGCTAATGCAGTAAGCTGGTTGATTGGATCTCTAGTTTTAAACAAACAGAGAATATAATAATGTTTATTTACTATGAGTTTTTTATGCGATATTTTCGCTCCGTATTCGACGGATTATCAGGGTAAATGACGATGTTTGCAGAACGTCGGCATTCTAAATTCGTACACATTTATATAAAGAATTACTATTGTTTTTTTGTGCAAGAAATATGCATTGTTAACCAAGCGAGCGAAGCGAATAAAATCTCTACATCGACTGGCAAAAAATTTCTTTTATCATTTGAAACAGTTCCATTCAATTCAATTTATTTCGATCCTTTGGTATACATAATATACACTGAGCGACGTCATATATTTACAATTTTCACTTTCTTCTTTAAACAAAATACCATAAAACAAAATAAAGTCTGAACAAAACAGTCGGTATTCAATCACTCAACTCAATCAATTTGGTACTCAGTAGTTTCGCAATCGCTCGTTAAAATGGCGCCGTAGCAAACTTCTTTGGTTTTGGAAAATAGTCCAAATAAGCAATTGACCAAAAAGTTATATTTAATAAGTTATGTGACTGGTTTTTTTAATTGTCCTATTAAAATGTGGCCCATAAACATAGCTGATTAATGAAAACAATTTTAATATCATGCTAGACAGAGAGGAAATTATGACGTTACTTCTCTGTACGCCATATAAACTCTATGATGACAAGTATGGCGCACAGAGGCGTGTCATCATTTTTTGTTTTGTGGGAAAGGGGCAGAGTTTTCTACCATAAACTTTAAACGATTATATATCAGAAAACATTAATAACCGATTTAAATTATTTTTTCAATAAACGTATTATATTTAATTACTTTCTACATCAAAGATATTGGTTCCAACGATTTATACATCAGTTATCTACCCTATTGTAGAAGCCGTAGGTATACCACGCTGTGTGCTCAGGAGGCCTAAACAGTTCGCAGAACTAGTACCTACCATAATTATTGTTGTGAACTCATTTTGTCGTCTTATATTCCAATCATGAGTCAAATACTCCTGTAATAAGTACAGAGTGCTTACGTTAGACAATCGCGTAGCAAAACATAATTTTCATGAAAATAAATTTAAAAACAGTCAAACAAAATAACCAACTCCGGAATTTTCCGCGAAACTTTTCGCAAAAGTAAATGAGAAACAAACATTTTAATCCTTGGCCTCGTTTGTTTTCCCTCATTTTGCTTGTAAATATAAATTGATGTGTTTCCATTGATTGATGGATGTCTTTGACGAACATGATCATAAGAAACAAGACGAAAACAACTTGAAATGTAATGAGGTAACTAGAAGAATATTATTTTTGACTTTAATTCTTTTTTTTTTCTTTTTTTTTAATTCTTTTTTTTTTTACATTTTACACACAACGCCATCTAGCCCCATACTAAGCAAAGCTTGTATTATGGAAACCAGATAGCTGATAGAATACTTATATGTTTTTTTCGTAAATACATACTTGTAATACATACTACACCCAACACAGAACAAACATCTATGTTCGTCACATAAATGTTTGCCCTGGGTGGGGATCGAACCCACGCCCTACAGCACTGACGGAAGACATGCTACCAACTGAGCTATAAGGCTGTCAGAACGCGAAGACTGAACGCGACTGAACGCGAGATACGAACTGCATCAGATGTGGTACTTTGGCGTCAGTTTGACGAGCGAGGAGAGTAACACATCACACCTACGTTGAATTTACTTGATATGACCCACTACAAAATCATAAACTCTATCTAAAAAACATTTTTTTATTAATATTAATTTAAATGTTACTTTATGTATTAAAACTTTTTCCCAACTACCAACTTGGTTTTTTGGCGGGAACACGGAAAAATCATGTCGTTGCATTCTATTATTTTCTTAAACTTGTGTTTTTTCGCGAATTAATGATTAAAAATGGTGGTGTTTTATTCATTGAGTGTTGAATTACGTGCACGAGTGTGGGCAAGTGATATAATGTGGTGGAGCATGTCTTTTCGTGTTGTTTCCAAATCTCCGTAGAAGCTCATAGTAAAGTCGCCACAACTTTACTATGGCATGACTTGGACTCGACTATGACTAACTTCGTGTGACTGACTGTGATTTCATGACATATTTGACTTGGTTTTAGTAAAAAACTTGAAAATTCATTAACGTGACACTGGCAGAATGCACAACGTGCGATGCCAATAACTAAGAAAAAAAAACAATACTACCACCTTGACAACTTGTCAGCGTCCTCACACCGGCGTCCCTCTATCGAGCTCTCACAGAAACTATTCTCATTGCTGATTGGGCGCCGCCATTACTCATCGACCAGCCATCAACAACAAGATGCAGGCTACATTTATTTGTAAAAACTAGAGGTGTTTGTACTAAATAATAATTAAATCAAAGCAAATAGGATATAAAGCTACATGCAGACTTACCTATTAATAATAAAGTTATAGTTAATGATGACACAAAAGATATTTTTTTCTTTATTATAGGAAATAACATGTCAATGGAACAAAAATTTGAATCGGAAAAATAAATCGCCAATTGGAAAAATAAGACATCAGTCGGAAAAATTAAACGCCAAACGGAAAAATAAAAATGTCAATCGTAACAAAAGTAAAACCCCCACCGAAATAGGCTCGTTAACTTAGATTTGTTAGGGAATGTAAATAGAGAGACTGTTTGTGCGTCCTTAACTATGTTTGGCCAAGGAATTGAGCTGGACCGAAAAGGTTTTATATCGTTTTACCGTTTATGGTAAGATTCGGTTTGTCTGAATAAGGTCGAATTTGGCTAGATTTGAACAAATATTTGTGAAGCGATGAACTTAATAGACGGTTGATGGAGACATTTTGTATCAATAGCTTCAATGAACTTAATACCATTTATTTAGTCTTTGTTGATTAATTTCCTTTGCTTTGTTTTTCTATTGTTTTTTTTAAATGCTAAGTAAAATGCTAGTAGTCAATGGTTATATAACGTCCCCACCAACAGGTTTTATATACCGAAAATGATCAAAGACAATACATTTGATGTTGACATCCACGAATGAAGCCATCTAAACTTAGCTATACATCATCAGCAGCCACTCTTGGCAGGCGGCTTAGGGATCGCTGAATGCTGTGCAAATAAAACCTATGAAATTAAATATCTCTTTATGAAATCTTTACCTATACCTACTTATGTATAGACTGCCTTATAGCTTAGTTAGTAGCAACTGCTTATACACTTGCTGCTTTAGGAGCTGTAGGACATGGTTTTGATTCCCACGCAGGACAAACATTTATGTGACGAGAACAGTTGCTTATTATATAACTGGGTGTTAAATATATCTTCGAAATACAATTTTAACGAATTTATCAGTTGCCTGGTTCCCTTACTGCAATCTTTTCTTAGTTTGTGGTCAGATGGCGCTGTCTGAATTTCCACCAATATTTTTATTTATTTACTTGAGGTCCCCCGCGACTTCGTCCGCGTACGAAAGAAATTTGGCCTACTCCCAAATACTCTTATCTTCCAGACCGCTGGGTTAATCCGCCCGTTAAGTCATCCCGGTCCGAAAAATATTGTTTTTTTAAATATACAATAATTTTTTTCACTATAACTTCAAAACAGAACTTTCTATACAACATTTTCATCCCTCATTTCACCTTCTTAAGGTATCCCTGTCAAATAATGTTGAAAATACCATGTTTCATTTTGAATGAACTACCGAAATACCAATTTTCATCACTATACCTTTAAATCAAATAACTTTCCACACAACATTCCACCCCCCATTTCACCCCCTTAAATTATCCCTGTCAAAAAATATTTATTATTTTCAATGAACTATCCAAATACAAATTTTCATGACACCCTCCAAATTTCAAGTCGCCGACCAGCGCTGGTTTAGACTGCGTGTTGTCTGTCAGTCAATGAGTCAGGACAGAGATTCTATAGTATTAGATTTAAAATATATAACATTATATTTATTCCATTGTCTCAAGGGCATCGTTAGTGTAGCTGTAGCAAATAGACAGTAAAAATTCAGCAAAACTTTGTTAACGAAGGTAAAAGCCGTGAGCGTTTCATTCGCTAATGAACCACTGCTAACCAAATCAGATGTTTCGTTCGCGAAAGGATGCAAGAGGAATTCTGAATAGGGCGATCTGTTACGACTGATTGTTTGGACTGTTTTGCTAAAGATACAGAAACATGAATTTACGTAATATTTAGACATGTATTTGTTTTGTTTATTCATCACAATGTTTGAGAATTTTACGATTGTATAGTAGTTTACTGAAGAACCATCGTGATTTGTCTTGGTACTAACCACACCGCTTTGTAAAAATTTACCACTATTAGTTAGAGTGTAAAAATAGTTAACTAATGTAATTAATACTACCTATCTACCGAATTACCTATGTGTATTACATTATGTATACATCTTTTGCTGTATCTTTTGATGTATTCTTTGTTCTTCTTGGGGTGCCATCTTCTACCGGAGGTTGGACAAATTTGCACGGAGCAGGGATCTCGTGTTCAGGCAGGGGTGTGTCATTCCCCTGCTTAGGTATTTTCGGCCGGCGCACCGCTCCGAGAGGACAATGCAAGGCTGAGGTCAGTGGCCGCCCGCACGCTAGCCTCTTCGCACGTAACTAAGCATACGTGATAGAAAGAGAGTTCTCTTTTTAGAGTTATTTAAAGTATTACAGCATCTACGTTTAAAACTTTGTACAGTGAACAATGTGTCATCCCGTAAATCACCAAAACCGGAGACTTTTCGCATATTACCTCTGAAGAGTTCCTACAATGTGATTGTTAACTCAAATAAGTACTATTTTTGTATCTGAAGGATATTGTATCTAATTTGGTAAGTATCTTTTGTTTTGAAGATTGTAGATTATCTTTTGTTTTGATAAGAAGAGAATAATAATAAGAGCGGTATATCTAGGTGAATATAGCGAGCGGTATCGAGTTGAATTGCTACTTTATTGACTAGTAGATAAGAGTCCTTATTAATTTCAATACCTTTGCGGAGTGAACTTTCTGTACGGAGTACTATTATTTATTCTGTGGTTCAGGTTGAGCCATGTCTGGAAATTCTTAAGCCACAAAGTACGTCTTCTATGTGATGCAGTCAGATGCCCCATTCAAATGGTATCTCCATTATACTTTATCGGAGACTACAAGTCTACGTTTAACCAGCCTACGTAGTATTATCAACCGACTTCAAAAAAGGATGTTCTCAATTCGACTGTATGTTTTTTTTGTTTGTATATTACGCGATTACTCCGTCAATTATGAATTGATTTTGATCATTCTTTTTTTGTTGTGTAGGTAATATTTCAGCGGTAGTCATATATAAGTTTTATCGAAATCGGTTCAGTAGTGTGGTTTTTAAATCACAGTTACTAGAAAATATGAAGATGTCATCCAGGTATTCGAAGTTGTAGTCGCTTGTTTTTTTTTAACAGCGATATATTTATGTAAAATACATCGATTTATGATAATAAATAGAGGATATCGTACGACATACATTTTACCTGAGCAAACTAAAAGCAACTTTAACCTAAGAGGACAAGGCTAAAAATGCTATGTATATATGCTATGTGCTATGTAGGTTGTCACGACTCGAATAACGGCTGAACGTCGAAACTGGTGCACCGGAGAGCTTTAGGAGTGCCACAGTCGAGAGGCTAGTGCCTCCTCTGTTTCTTTAATCGAAGGTCAAATAATAAAAATAAACTAGACAATACAGGCAATTTGTGTGTTTTGTCGTCGGATCTGGCAAACTTTGAAAATCTTTTTAATTGCAGTCCAATAAAAAATGTGCATTTTTAGTACCACAATCTGTAAACTCTTTAAAATTATCTGTACTGTCTAGATTAAGCAAGGCAATGGAACAAAATATACTGAATCAGCGACGGTGATAATGTAATGGACGGGCCCAGCGCTTGCAAATCGATCAAAATTAACAAGACAACACATACATACATACATACGTAGCTAAAAGTATGCATATTACATTTGCCGGAAAATAGAGATAGCGAATCTAATTACTGCATGACAAAAAGAGAACACATGTACATGTATTAGAAGTTTGTATTGTCGTATCGTACGGCTCGCATCGCATGTCGCAAAGGCATAGTATGACAAAAAAAAAGTAAGTTCGTATAGGCTGAGTGGCCAGCCCTAGTGCCAAAGTTAATGTGCCGCCCGAAGGCCTCTGACATAGCTGACGGTTGTTGTTATAGAAACTAGAACAAACAACCGGGACCAACAATTTAACGTGTCATCCGACCCACGGTAGCGCTCATAAATAAATGTCACTCACGGTCACCCATCCGAAGACTGACCGGACCGTCCGTTGCTTAACATCGGTGATCGTGTAGAATCACCTAGACAAGCTACGCCACGAGCGCTACGTATGACTGAAGCGAGTGCAGAGCCGGCGCTCAACATATAGTCTACAAAATCCGTGCGCTTATGTCCCGTCCATTCATCTTATCATTGTCGCTGCTGAAATGTATAAAATTTTGGTAAATTTCAGTAGGTTCTCACACAAAAGCTACAACATGGAGGAATAAGCAGAGATTATCCGACTTCCACAACTGATTTACATAATCTGTCGACTAAAACTACACCCTCTAGGAATTTGAATTTGTTTGGAATTTGGTTTTTCTTTGACTATTTTACTAACATGTAGTATTTTCAGTACATCTAAAAAATATCTAGCGAATTCTAATACGAAAATGACATGCAGATTATCTTCTAAAAAGTTATGATATTGATGATTTTTATAAAATATGGGTAGTTAATGTACCCACAGTTGATTGGGGTATTCCGCTTTTCAAAGGCATTTCTAATAAATGCGGATTAGCTTCGGAATAGTTAATTCATCTTTTGTGTTTTTACTCACTGCAATTCCTTGTCTCAAAAAGATTATCTTTTGGTTTAATTTTATTCTCGTAGAGCCTGGCTACCTTAACTATAGTTTGAAGGTAGTCTAATAATAGTATAATATTAAGTATGTCCTTAAACTGCATCCAGAACAACCGGTGAAACGGCAGCGTCGGTTAACGGTGATGAGACTTCTGCGATCCCCAAGTCTACCAAGCGTATCAGGATTATAGCAACCCTTAAGGTTGCAGCAGTAGACCTTCGTCCAGCAGTTGACGTGTTCTGGCTGAAGATGCAATGTACTATCAGCTCGAGCAATAAAACAAGTACATCCGAGCAACTTGCGATAAAATTCACCCACTTTTCAAGAGTATTGCCCGATTTGCCAGAAGAGTGCCTAAAATGTCAAACACGTTGCCCGTTATTACCAAATTAGATGCAATCTCACGGTTAATATGAGGACCCAAAGAAGGCAGAGTCCGGATGCGCAAGAGTTTTCCGAATTGCTGTTAAATATTTAATTGGAGAAAGTCGTTTGTTTTGCCGAATGAAAATCTTATAGTGGTTTGGTGTCCATTGCTGGACTTAGTTCTTTACTCGAAAAGCGAATAAGCCACTACGCTAGCCCAGTTGCGGGTTAGTGGATTCACACAATATACATTAACATTAACGTCAAAGAGATCATTTAGTACGGAACCGGGATTTGAACTCGCGGTCCCAAATTAGGCTACTTGACTTATTAGGCTATTAGGGTCACATTGATGAATTGCAAATCGTGATACCTCTTGGTTGCGTGCGCGGGCCATTTGTCGCCACGGAACCAACACAAATATCCCATCTACCGACCTAAAATACTGATTATCTAGAAAATACAACATATGACTGCATTGCTTCATAATGAAAGTATCTATCTTTAGAGAGGTCCCAGTGTAAGATGGTGGGAGATACAACATTATTATTAAGCACGAAGATATCGTTACAAAATGTTCAGCCGAATTGAAACCCCCTTAAACGTTACTTTGTTATTTAAAGTAAAATAAGGTCATGCGCATAGAACTATTTGGGCCACGCGGGCGAAGCCGCAGGTACAGCTAGTTTATTATATAATCAAACTCTTTGTTGTGAGGTAAAACTTTCGAACATTTATATCAAGTTTAAACGTAATTTCTGTGTTGTGCAACGCTTTAAAGTAACTATCCAACCGAGCGTATAGTTAATTTAAGTTAACAAATTATACCTCCCACGTTAGTGACTCGGGATCTTCTTAGAAAGCCAGGTGAGCTAGGTGAGAAGATGCCAAGTTTCCGAGTCACTCCACTGACAACGTAAACAACATCTCTTTGACTTCGTGCGTCCCTGGTGTCCCTGTTATGAATAAAATTTGATATATCATTGTCTTAGTAACTTAGAAGCTATGTGAAGTCAAATCGATGGAAGAACACTACTTAGTTTATTAATATTTTTTCATCACACTTGCTCGTAAAGTAGATCTTATTACATCGCTTTTAGGCTCATAATCCAAGCTATTACACACGCGTGCTTTTTACTTTACATTACGGCACTTGTACTATAATAGGTATAACCCGGTAAAGTCAAGTTTGTACGTGACTGCAATTAGACGTACGTATACGAAGCACTCTTAATATAGCCGGGTAATACTTACAGTTTTTTTGTAATACCAACAAAGAGTTCTTATGCCGCTGAAGTAAATGTCAACCTGCGCGCGCATTACTGATTTGGGCGCCATTTTCCGCAAATGTTTGTTGACGTTTTCGCTGTGTGGTTGATTATTATCAAAAAAATATTGTTTTTTCCTCGCAAGTGTGACGAAAACAGTCGTATGGAACTTTTGTGCTATTAGTCATTACGCTCTCGGCTTTCTTATCGCACTCGCCTGCGGCTCGCGCGCTTAATACCGCCTCTAGTGTATTAGACCAACATAGCACACTTGTATCATAATGTACTATTATAGGTATTTGTTTGCGTAATTTATGCAGGGCTAATAATTCATAGTTTCTATAAAAAAATATGTTATATTCTATTCTGTTATAAAAGTTTATTCAGTATGAAACTAATAATCAGTCTATTATGAAAGAAATCATTTATCTAATCTGAAAACTAATAAATGTTAAAATCTGTAATAAATTATTAATTTTGGCTGAAACAACTTATTCTAATCTGTACCCAAGTATTTGTGTTTTATGAAGCTGTAACAATAATTATTATTGATCTGAAACATAATATTTTTTGTACTAGAGGTACATTAAACAACAGTTGGATTAAGCTGAACTTCCGCAAAGTAACGCCTGGTTCAATCACCTAATTATAGGTTATGCTATTATTGGTGTTGTCTTTCACATTTGATAGTAAGGTATTTTTATTTCTTCATAGGGTCTAGAAATCAAAGGGCAGATGGTGTTTTGTCCGGAGTCAGATTCGCTACTGTTCGTTGGATCTCCGTTCTTGGACGGGCTTGAGGGCCTCACGGGAAGAGGGCTGTTCATATCTGACATTCCTCTCCATGACGCGACGAGAGACGTCATCTTGGTCGGCGAACAGGCACGAGCTCAGGTAAGTTTCCTTTAATCAATCTGAATAAAGAGTGAATATTACTTAAGGCCGCGCACATCCATACTTCAAGCACATGTTTTACTCCGATCAATTATTATTCTAAAGTTGAATGAGATAGAGCCACATTTAGTAGAGAAAAAATATTGCAGTTACGCAGATTCGTGCGTGTCAAGATTTAATTTTTGAGGTTCCAGACCCATTTTTAATTTATTACATGTATAATATAAATATTTTTTCAAAACTAAGGGATTTAGTTTGTGACAAACTATATTATATACAAGTGAGTAAATTTTCGTGCTACATTTGTAAACATTGAATGATTAAAACTGTTGTAATGTGTAAAAATAGAGGTGTTTTGTTATTTATCTAAAATTTATTTATTTTTATTTATACAAGAATACTCACGTTTAATTAAATCGGATACCCCGACTATAGTTTCGATCACATCCGGTGACCTTTTTCAAAGAGTGAAAACAGAACCCGACGCGCGTGCAGTAGCGTGCTGCTTAGCACAGGTCACCGGATGTGATCGAAACTATAGTCGGAGTATCCGATTTAATTAAACGTGAATATTCCCGTATAAATAAAACAAAAATATTATCAATTTTTTTTTTAGAAAGATTACAAAAGCGTTAGTACACGTCTCACATCTTATAGATACATATATATTTTTTGGGACTACACAAACAAAACCGCCAAAAAACTGCTAACAGTATAATTAGTAATAGTTAAGTAAATATATTAGCAATAATCCATACAATAAAAAGCATAAGTTATAAAATTAATTAAACAATAAAGAGTGACTTTTTTGCTCTCCTTGTTATTTGGACAATAAAGTAATTACAGAGGTAAGTTTGTCTCACTACCCCGAACAAGCAATTGCTCGAGGTAAATACTTTTCTTCAAGACAAAAGTATATAGAGGTGAGTGAAGAGATTCTACGAACGTAGAGCTATGAGCGAAACGCTGTTGCTCTACGTAAAATACCGATTATTACTGATTATGGGCATGAGCTTAACTCGCCATTAAATGATTTCGTCATTTACCGTGATAGTTCTTTTGATACGGAGCCGATTTATGCATATAATAAAAATTTTTTTTTGGTATTTGTTTAATGATAATATATTGTCATTAAAGCATGTTATAAAAAAATACAAACACACATAACACACCATCTTCACAACTTTACTAATCTAAAGTTATCTGAACCAGCTATCCTTCATAAATCTTTTTGAATCCGTACTTTGGAACGCGAGGCAAAGTTACAGAAAGCTGGAAGTTTGAGGGTAGTTTAAAAACATACCTCACTTGTTGAACGATCGACTCGAGTTAAGGTCTCGAGTGAGTTAGATATGGACACTTGGACACTCGACAACCGCTCCGATCTGTGAAGGGTTAGCGTCGGACTATATTTCTGTGTGTACGTATTTGTTTCTATGTTAATAAAGAATTCGGAAATTTTAAGTATGTAGCCTTGTCAAATTTTGCTAGCTGACTCAGACGCATTGGTTCAAATCCCTATTCAATCAATCCAATAACGATATCGGTATGTTTTTTTTATTAAATGAAGGTTTAGGACATGTCCCATACGCAGGTGGCCTAGTGGTACAAAATTCCCATACTTCCTTCTAGGAACTAGGCCAAAGTGTCACATGCCTTTGGCTAGCGATTAGCCGCCATTTTTCTTCGAGCGAAGGTGCAGTATACGATGAAACAGGTTCCTTTAAAGAAATCTTACTTAAGTAAGTAAGTAAGTTCGTATAGGCTCAGTAGCCAGCCAGTGTCAGAGTTAATGTGCCGCCCGAAGGCCTCTGACATGGCTGACGGTTGTTGTTATAGAAACTATAACAAACAACCGGGACCAACAATTTAACGTGTCATCCGATCCACGGTAGCGCTCAGAAATAAATGCCACTCACGGTCACCCATCCGAAGACTGACCGGACCGTCCGTTGCTTAACATTGGTGATCGTTTAGTATCACCTAGACAAGCTACGCCACAAGCGCTACAATCTTACTTAAAAATGACACTAACATGCACTCAGGCGCATTCCACTATTTAACAATTCGCAGATACAGGTTCAGACGAGAAATATAATCATGCAGTTTGTGATAAGGGATGAAAAAAGTTATATGAAATGATGGATTTTTATAGCGGTTGCCTGGTTATTGTCATATAATCTTTAAATTATATTATTACTTTATTTTATTAGCTCCCATTTTGCAAATTGGCGCACAGGATGGCTTGTGCTTTGCTCCATAAAATATATCAGGAACCAACATAAAATGTTGGTGTGAAATTAATTATCAAAATTGTATTTAAATAACAAATTAGGATTTTTTAAGCATTTATTTTGGAATTGTAAACTAGCAATAAAATTAGTTTCAAATTTAGAATCTATCGGATAGCTTTATACAAAATATTTGGTTATCTGTTGGAAGCCGTATTACGACATGACGTCATATACGCTGACTCGCTCGCACTCGAAGAATTCTTCCATAAGCGAGAAAGAGAAGCTAGATCGAGGAGACCATTTTGAAAAATAGACATTCACGTCGGAGCCGCCGTTGCGCGTGTTACGGGGTGAATCACCTTTTGGATTTTTTTACATCTTTTTGAGAAGAGAATGACCTGAGGGAGCCAACGCCGATCCCGCAGGGGACACCAGGTCCATATTTCCGTCTGAGATGACGTAAAACTCCAACTTTCAAGAATTATTTTGTGACGCGCCATGCGGTCACCAAACTAAGGAACTCGAGCGAAATTCTCATTTGAAGCTTTGAAGACAAGGCAATGTCATTTCACTGGAGGAGCTCCATGAAGCGTTCGAGAATCGGATGATCCTGCAGAAGACACCATCAGCAAAGGATCCATCAGATAACCTCCTTTCATTTATTTTATTTTCCCAATTTTTCTCGTTGCCGTCATCCATTGGACTATCGCCATCAGCGTTTTAATATTAATATTGTATTAGGACTTATCAAAATAGTAAACGCATTGTAACCTCAAATAATCTTTTGTTCTTTTTTCTCCCATATATCTTTAGCACAAGATAGATAGGTAAATTATAAATCATCAATTTCATTTTCAACAAGAGGCCCCCTGTACTCCAGAGGTCTGATGTTTCGTGACTGATACGTATCCAGGAACCCTAACTTTTTGTTTTATTTTTTTTGTTATTTGTTTTGTCTTTCTTTGTCAAATCACAATTTTCTTATGACAAATGGCGCCCGAACAATTATTTACTTAGAATTTAACTTAAAAACAAACCAATTTTATCTTGTGCAGAGGTGTATGTTGGAATTTATAAACAAAAGATTACAATTTAATCTACTGTAGAAGTAGGTATTTTCACAATTGTGTTATTGAATTTGTGTAACAATTTTTCTTGTAAAGATGTATAGTACACCGTCTGTTGACCGTAAGTTAACAGCGGAGCAAACGTCAGATTCACCTCAACCAGAACTCCAAAATTCACAGAGCTTAATAGATATACCTGTTTCAGATTCAGAAGAAATGAATTATGTCAATACCGATGTGAGGATGGCTCAAGGAACAATCCAGTCGCCATTATGCAAAAATATCCACACAAATCCTAGCACTAGTGTTATAGATCCAGCCACAGACGGTGACAAGTATATTCCATTTATGAAACAAAGGCACTCGACACAAAACAGTCATGTACCAGTCACCCAGGTAACATATGCAATTAATAACAGTTACAACTCCAATTTGAAGTCCTGGGGACTGAAGTATAGTGGTGATACGTGTGTTGTTGAATTTTTGAATCGAGTGAACGAAATTAAGTTAGCAAGAGATGTGTGTGAAAGTGTACTGTTGAGAGGTTTTTCAGAGTTGTTAGAAGGCACTGCTCTGAAATTTTACAGATCAGTTCGCCATTCGTTACCCACTCTCTTCTCAAACTTTTTATTAAAGTATTTTGTTTACTACCCATAGTAGACGCTAACAGAAGTCAATGTATACTTTTATTGCAAAATTCAGATCAATAGTTTTTGAAATATAAACAAAAACAATATTTATTTATTCAAAGCAATGCAGTATGTAAACACACATATGGCGGCGCTTATAACTTTTTCAAAATTGTAGTTACAGACAATTATTTTTGATTTATCGTACCTACGCATATCTAGCTACCTATAGATACACAATTTTGGCTATCGGTTCAGTATTATTCAAATTAAAATGAAAACCGTATGTTCACAACCAAAATTCTCAAAAGTAAAAAAGAAACACATAAGTTTTAAGTTTGCGTTTTTACCCACATTATTATTTCTACGGATACTTTAGGATACTGTAAATCCATAACAAATACTGATAAAATCATAAAATCAATAATTATTTCTTTACAAACAAGTTTAGAATTTAAACATTGCAATTTTCCTTGTAAACCAACAAGTTCATGTAGGTAAAATGACATACTATATGGTCTATACTCAGACTAAGTATGACTTCTATTCAGACATTGAACTACTTAAGCGTTATTTATACAAGAATTTACTTATTTTGATTTCCAATTTGTATAGAAAAGACGATTCTTTTTCTGTCTCAAAGACAAGTTTCAAGTATTAACAAAGTGTTGACCTACATTCAGGGAAAGACTTAAATACTTACTTTGAATTAACTTAATAACAGTATTCAAAGCTATTGTTTTGTTTTGGACAAGTATCCATTGCTATATAAAGCAAAAGCAGTATATTTAATACCATTTTTTTTGTGTTTTGAGACTTGGTAATTTTTGTTAAAACCAAGTCTGTGAAGCAATTTTTTAAGGTTAATACCATTTTTTTTGTGTTTTGAGACTTGGTAATTTTTGTTAAAACCAAGTCTGTGATGCAATATTTTTAAGGTTAAGTATGAGTAATTATTTTTACATAACCAACAATAAACCAAACGTTCAATAATGCATATTTTCGTGTGCTTATTAGTTCTTAGCCTACATATTGGGCAATTTTCTGGAGGATCCTATTTAAAGGCAACCTACCATTAACTATAGCTTATTAGCTAATTATTTGGGAACGATTTAGTTCTAGTCTTTTTGTTACATGCTAACATACATACCGGATTTGACTAACGACAAGTTTATACCTAGTATGACTTAAAATGTTTTCTTATGGCTGAGTTAAAACACTCGGACATGCTAGCAATATTTAGTAGATCTACATACATACATACATACCAAACTTACCTTTTTGTCTTGTAGATACCAAAGGTTGTCTGTGAACCTTCTAAGATTAACAATTAGTCTTTAATTATAGTTAGCAGCATCTAGTGCACGGATTCACTGCGTAGATTTAATTTAGGTTTAAATAATTAAGATTTACCTGTACTTAATTAAAGCTTATACTTAGTTTATCTAATGTTTACAACGATAGATATTTACTTTAAACATTAGAAGTTTTCACTTCATACTATTAGACAATAGTGAGACTTTATTCTCATAGAATTAGGTCATTACTAGAAAACCCAAACTGTAGGGTATAGATTATTATAAGAATTACAAACATACTAACACATATTTACTTACCGTTTAAAACCATTTAGATATCATTGTTTTTCAGATAAGTTTTGTCCGCACCTACATAAGAGTGAATGGATATTTATATTAACAGTTACCTTTTAAGCTACTTGCTATATACTACTTTTGTTTTATTACACGATGTGTTATTTCTATAGGTATATCCTATACCATCATGTTATGTATGGAGTCATGAGGATTATGAAAAGTGAAGCAAGTATGTCAGAATAGCTCAATTTAACTATGAGATGCAAGGAGATTTATGAAGTTCGATGTAAGTTTAAAGGTGTGAGTGGTGATTTTGTAAGAACTAGGCAGTGTGAATATTATTTGAATTCCTTATAGGTACCTATGTATGAAAGAATGTGAGTGATTTATTTTATGAAAGTGGAATAACAGTTTATTTTGCTAGATGGAATGTAAGAAGCTTGCTGAAGTATCAACCTCACTATATTTCAGGATTCCAACCTATAACAAAAAGTTTCTTTTCATGCCTACCCCGTCTGTTCAGACAGTAAACTGTCTTTTGTTTCAAAAGGGGGATATTGTCATATAATCTTTAAATTATATTATTACTTTATTTTATTAGCTCCCATTTTGCAAATTGGCGCACAGGATGGCTTGTGCTTTGCTCCATAAAATATATCAGGAACCAACATAAAATGTTGGTGTGAAATTAATTATCAAAATTGTATTTAAATAACAAATTAGGATTTTTTAAGCATTTATTTTGGAATTGTAAACTAGCAATAAAATTAGTTTCAAATTTAGAATCTATCGGATAGCTTTATACAAAATATTTGGTTATCTGTTGGAAGCCGTATTACGACATGACGTCATATACGCTGACTCGCTCGCACTCGAAGAATTCTTCCATAAGCGAGAAAGAGAAGCTAGATCGAGGAGACCATTTTGAAAAATAGACATTCACGTCGGAGCCGCCGTTGCGCGTGTTACGGGGTGAATCACCTTTTGGATTTTTTTACATCTTTTTGAGAAGAGAATGACCTGAGGGAGCCAACGCCGATCCCGCAGGGGACACCAGGTCCATATTTCCGTCTGAGATGACGTAAAACTCCAACTTTCAAGAATTATTTTGTGACGCGCCATGCGGTCACCAAACTAAGGAACTCGAGCGAAATTCTCATTTGAAGCTTTGAAGACAAGGCAATGTCATTTCACTGGAGGAGCTCCATGAAGCGTTCGAGAATCGGATGATCCTGCAGAAGACACCATCAGCAAAGGATCCATCAGATAACCTCCTTTCATTTATTTTATTTTCCCAATTTTTCTCGTTGCCGTCATCCATTGGACTATCGCCATCAGCGTTTTAATATTAATATTGTATTAGGACTTATCAAAATAGTAAACGCATTGTAACCTCAAATAATCTTTTGTTCTTTTTTCTCCCATATATCTTTAGCACAAGATAGATAGGTAAATTATAAATCATCAATTTCATTTTCAACAAGAGGCCCCCTGTACTCCAGAGGTCTGATGTTTCGTGACTGATACGTATCCAGGAACCCTAACTTTTTGTTTTATTTTTTTTGTTATTTGTTTTGTCTTTCTTTGTCAAATCACAATTTTCTTATGACATTATATAGATTCTTCCATTACCACCTGCTGAAGCGCTTCTGTTCTAAGCTAGGCGGATATCCTTTTTATTTTCAAAAACTTTACGCTTTACCACACACACACGTTTACATAGAATGTACTGTTACTTATTTGGAGACGTTTAAGTTGTTAATATTTTTTTAAGAACTCAGCCTTTTTTCTTTTTGATTCAAAAGTAATATATTTCCCAAAGAATTTTATTTAGAAACTTGTTTTTCTCAACAGGATGGCCTCCGAAGACGCATGGACAAACTGAAGAATTCGATAGAAGAAGCCAGTAAAGCAGTTGATAAGGAGAGAGAAAAGAACGTCAGTCTTCTACATCTTATATTCCCTCCTCACATCGCGAAGAGACTTTGGTTAGGTAAGTTTAAAGTAAAAAGTTTTATTATAATAATAATAATAATTTATTCATCAAGTATCATATACATCATTAAATTAAATTTATAGCAGTAGCAGTCACATTCATAAATTACATAAACACTATTGAAATTGAAATTAAATTTGATATTAAAATTGAAAATGAAATTAAAATTGAACTTGAAATTAAAATTGCAATTAAAATAATCAAATTATAAAAAAAACCATACATTTACACTTATGATATACTAGCTAAGCCTTTAAGGTTTTAAGGTTTTACCCGTGATTATTGGGATAAAAAGTAGCCTATGTTTTATTCCAAAGTATAAGCTACCTCTATACCAAATTTCATCCAAATCTCTTCAGTAGTTTTTGCGTGAAAGAGTTACAAACATTCATACATCCATACATACAAACTTTCGCGTTTATAATATTAGTAGGATTGTTATCATTACTACTTTAAATTACTGATAGTTAATTTGTTAATTATCAGTAAATTACTGATACTGATATTATCAGTAAATTACTGATACTGATATTATCAGTAAATTACTGATTGCAATATCAATGCAATATCATTGCATATCAGTAAATTACTGATAATTACAACTGAAAATAGTAGACTGTTTATCAGTAAAATACTGATAATTAAGTAGTTAATTATCAGTAAATTAATGATAATTAAGTAGTTAATTATCAGTGAATTATTGATAATTAAGTAATCAAGTTACTGATAATAAATTAATGAAGTGGTTGCCGTGCAAAATTTTAATCTAAACAAATTTAATGTAAACCTAAAGTCGGTATATAAGCGTGTAACCAAAATTTGCTTTGTTCTATTTTCATGTAATATGATAATTTCTCGTAAGCCATTTTTGGGATAGGATAGTATAAAGCGTATTTTCATAAGCAATTTAATGTTAATACCAGCTTTAAACTAACATCAGCCTAGTCAGCTGTCTGACACAAACGTATCCTAAGTTTTTTTTATCTCATCGTAAAAATACAATACGTATTTTTTTGAATATGTATTATGAAGTGTTACTACACGTTGGGTATTTCTGTTTTTTATTTTCTTTAAATTTTTCGTACTATTTATGATTTGAAAAAATAAAATATGTATAGTACCTATGTATGCCAGTAGGTCATTACTACGTCTAAAAATGTTACACCATAATAATAATAAATCTATATACGTAAACTTATGAAAAAACTACGTCACCATTATCTATATAAATGTTATCATCGTTGGCCATAATAATAATTTATATATTAGCATACCATAGTATTGTTATAACGTTTTCGATTATAAGAAATAAATAAAAATAAAAAGGGCACGCCGCTCAACCTATTCTACAGCTTTCTGTAGCTTTAAATAACTGATTTGAAACAACTTGATGTTGTTTTAAATCGGTTCGAGAAAGTTGGAGATAAATCAATTATACGTCTAGAACTGTTTATCATTCAAGAGTTTATAATTTATCTTACTTATATCACAGAATATAATATTTTACTGCTACTAATTAATGCCTTAACAATAGTACTGTTACAACTTCCCAGGCCTTTGAAACTATGGCTTTAAATCAGTATAACATACATTACAATCGACTTACTGAAATGGCGTCATAATATTACACTAAAGTCGACTGAAAAAATTATTTAAGTAATACTGACACCCTTATCATAGTCGATCAAGTACGAGTAGCTTAGATTATAAGCTCACAAACAGAAAAGTGACTTGATTTTATCATAAAAGTAGGTGTACTCGTATAACCTACATAATTATACATTATTATCATGCATAGTAACATCACAGTCATAATCTAAGGCAGTGTACAGACATCTGCGCCCTCACCATTAATTACCAACTTAAATCGCTGTGGGAACCGCAACTGTGCACTGCCTAAAGTTTGATACATACCGGGAGGCTCTGAAATTCAATCAAACTTGACTTAGAAACTTTGGCGGTAAAAACATTATGATGTTGAGCAATTTCGAAGGTGAAGTTAACAAAAATAAACAGTTTGCTGAAATAAAACGTAGATTTTGGTAACAATAATGGTTCGTATCAGACGGTGAATAATTTTTGACAATAATAAATTATTGTCTGATGTTAAAAGATAATGTCTCTACTATGTCCTAAAACTGCATTCAGAACTGTGATCCAGGATCACCGGAGGGCGGATTGTAGTCGTTCTCCCGGTCTGCATTGCAAGCCGCCCGGGCTTATGGTATCCCCATAAGGAGAAGACCTGCGTCTGACAGATGGTCGTCTTCTGGCTGATGATGATGATGTGAATTTTATACTATTATTTTTTATAATATTTTATACGGTAACGTCGGTAACAAGCTACAAGAATTGCAAAACATAAAACGGGGAAAGTAAAAACGCTTGCCCGTGCTCGCAATACCAAAATATTGAGTAACAAGCAACGCCCTAGACATGGCGTATATATATTCGACCTTGAGTCTCATTAGCCCTTTATTTTCCCTAGCTGCAATGCCTTTTATAAACAAAACATAACGTGTATGTAAATATTTGTTAATAAAAATTGTAACGTTTTTACAATAGCAGGGTAGAATTCGTTGAGCTAAACGAGAAAAAATACGTATTCAATTATTTTTCTCTATAAGTACATAAACACCAAAAACATACCTATTTTCTACTTTTTCCTTCACACGTACAAAAATAATAATATGAAAAATGCGACAACATATTGCAACATAATTTAAACATTTTTCCGGCCCGTGGGCGGTCATGCATGACGTTGAAATATACCGCCATATACCGTGTGCCCTAAGCTTTATGATGGCAGGTGTGGTTCCTACTTGTATAAAGCCATAATGATCATTCCTTTAGGCGATTATGACTTTAATGACCGATTACGGCGTAGGATACGAGTATTATACTGTTGTTTTATCCTTGTACACATTAAGAGCGTCTTTACCAGTAGTGATGTTTAATTTCTTTCCTTTCTTCGCTTCTTGTCTTGAATGGCTAACGTTAATTTTGAATTACTTTTTGTCTGGATTTAAAGTATTATTTAAAAAATCTATCACTAGGAAAGTTAGTCTTATAATTTCTTCTCGGTGCCAAAGAAGACGCGATTTAATTAGCTGATTGTCCCACAGTAAATTATCCTAAACAATGAACGATTTAGACGATTTTAAGATGGGTTACCGCGAGCGCTTTAATTGTCCTAGTTGTTTCTTTTAAACTTCAAACGCGAAGCAATTTGACTTATATAAAGGCTAGGACTTGCCCCTATGCCACAGATATAATAATTGATATTATAGACTAATATATATTGTATTTAAATATGCCTTCCGCCAATTTAGAGAAAACGCAATCAAATCAAATTCAATACTATACAATCTCTAGTAAAGAGCCATTCGAGAACATTCTAACAGTATAATTCTAAACTTAAATAAAAATAATAAATAAATATCGATGGACATTTTTCACACAGCGCCATCTAGCCCCAAACTAAGCAAAGCTTGTAATATGGAAACCAGATAGTTGGTAGAATATTTATATACTTTTTTTTTGTAAATTTATACTTATTATACATACTACATCCAGACACAGAACAAACATCTATGTTCGTCACATAAATGTTTGCCCTGGATGGGGATCGAACCCACGCCCTACAGCTCTGAAGGCAAACATGCTACCAACTGAGCTACAAGGCAGTCCGAATATAAATATATTTAAATTTACTATCCAACCGTAAACGTTCGATTCCCAGCCGGGAGTCGAAATTTGGTTCTACGATTGAAGGTAGACTATATCACTGAGCCATAGCCGAAATTAATTAACACAATTTTTTTTCCTTCATAGGTGAGAAGATCGAAGCAAAAAGCCACGATGACGTCACAATGCTGTTCAGCGACATAGTCGGATTCACTTCTATATGCGCCACTGCCACGCCGATGATGGTGATCGACATGCTTGAAGACTTGTATAGCGTGTTCGATATCTTCTGCGAGGAGTTAGACGTTTACAAGGTATAGTAATCGCCACGCAAGTTGTCAAAAAGTGGGGATGCGCAGAAATAAATAAAAAATAACTTGTCATTAAACTTGCCAAATATACTGCACGGAAGTATACACCACAAAAAAGCGAAGGCCCTCCCAGTTCTCTCTTCAGTGGTGTTCACGACGTACCTGCGTAGGCTCACCTTTTCCATGCCGACGATTTGTCAACTTTTTTGGCGGCTACTGTAAAAGCCGTTAATGTTATCTAGCATATTTCAATATCGCTATACTCACACATAATTGAAGAAAAACTGAAAATGACGAAGGCAATAATATTTTAAAATTGTATGGCGAGCGATATTTTATATTAACACGAAATATTATAGCATCTTCATCTTGTGTGAATTCAATCTTTTACCTATGCAAGAATTCATATAGACAGTCAGAAAGTAGAGAAAAAGAAAAGACATTTATTCGATGCAATAAGTAAGCTAGTAAGTAAGTTCGTATAGGCTGAGTGGCCAGTAGTGTCAGAGTTAATGTGCCGCCCGAAGGCCTCTGACATGGCTGACGGTGCAATACAGTAGGTACTATACCTACATGACAAAAAACTTATATCCAATGGGTCGATGGAGTATTTGACCAAGTTTGGAGTATTTGACCAAGTTTGGAGTATTTGACCAAGTTTGGAGTATTTGACCAAGTTATTACTATCACATCAACAGCCGGAAGACGTCCACTACTGGACGAAGGCCTCAGTTATTACTATATACAGTTTTAAATCCCCAATTCGATCCTCAAGCCGCCTGCCAAGCGTGGGGATTATGGAAACACCCCTCAATAAAGGGGGAGGCCTTCGTTCAACAGTGGACGTTTTGTGGCTGACGACGACAGTTTTAAATAACTAAGTACTACCACTGAATCTAAAATAAAGCAATAAGTAAGTTCTTAAGTGGCCAGCGCCAGTGTCAGAGTTAATGTGCCGCCCAAAAGCCTCTGACCTGGCTTGACGACTAATACATAAAATTTATGGATCTTACGCTAGAAAAGTATAAATTATTAACCCCTGACACAAACAGAGGTGCATTATAAGTAAAATTTTGTTGTATACTCGTACTTATTATTATCGTTATATTTTCCTCAAGGTGGAAACCATAGGAGACGCGTATTGTGTTGCCAGCGGCTTACATCGGAAGATTGACACGCACGCACCACAGATCGCTTGGATGGCTCTACGCATGGTTGAAACCTGCGCACAGCATTTAACTCACGAAGGGAATCCAATCAAGGTAAGAGCCGGCATAATGTTAAAAACATTTTGTATAGTAACCAAAATGTTAAGAGACAGCCAAATTTACAAACATAGTTTAATGTAAGACTACATGTACTAGATTTGTAGCGCATAACATAATATAGAACGAAACCTTACGAAGATTAAATTCATCGTTTCCGTAATCGTAAGTTTGATTAATTCATGTGAGATTAGGCCTTGGTATCATCTGATCAGAATACACAAACCTTAATAAAAGTAAACATAAAAAATCTCCAAAAACAAAGAAATTTTGTTTTCACGTATGAGACCCCTTCAAAAATATATGAAGTAGCATGAAGCAGAAGCTGACAATATTTTCCGTAGAATAGTTTTAGAATGAAGACTACACTTAGGGTCAACCCACACGTACCACAACCACACCACATCTTAGCGCCAAAATGTGGTGACGCAGTGGCTACGTGCTGTAGTGTCGCTGCAGCTATTTGCAGTTGCGTTGTGGTACCGACAAAATGTCGATGTGGTTGCGTTGTCACTAGAAGTTGCGATGTGGTTGCATCGTGTGCAGATACAGTTCGACTCCGGCTTTCATAGAGCGCGCACTGTCGTAGCGTCGACGCTACGTTGTATCTGCGATATGGCCGGCGGCTATTTCACTATGTAGCTGGTGGTTTCGTTGTGGTTGCGATGTAGTGTGTGTCATTAACAATCCTTAGACAAATGTAATATAGGAAGCTTTCTTGGTAGATGGAGAGACGTTGAGTGGCGTAGATACTGGATATAGAAAATACATTGGTGGCGTATAAGATAGGCTTCTGTCCAGCTACTTTGTGGACAATAATTGCTTGATAATAATCAGTGTCAGCGTACCCTTTCATACGCCCTGTGCAACCTTTTATAACTGCACCCATGCTTGACTCAAAATGTGGTCCAGCAACAACAGTATTCTCAACTCAATCGCAAGGTTTCCGTTCGGATCCTCATTCTCGGGCTCTGTTGTCCTCAATGTAGATCACAGTCGGATAATGTGGATCCGAACGGAAATCTGACAATAGACAATAGACAATAGTTTATTCGTGGCAAAAGTATAAACAAAAAATCAGTTACACAGAACACGGAAAAGTAAAACAAAAATAAATAATAAATTGTTTACCTTTTGCTACAAACCGGCCCCAACTCAGCAAGATGCCGGTTGCGAGCAACCGGCGCTGGTCTTCCGTTGGGCCCGGCAGGTGACGTCACGCACGCGAAAATCTGAACATTGCTGTGCCCCTCTATGGTCAGGCACAGGGGCCTGGGCATCACCGCTGGCACCGACCTATTTACGGCACTGATGATAATGCAGAATCTTCTATCTTCTTCTTCTATATTATATAAAAATTTAATTGCTGTTCGTTTGTCTTGCTAAAGCTTGAGAACGGCTGGACCGATGTAGCTGATTTTGGTTTTTAAATGTTTGTCGTAGCCTACGGTGAGTAAACAGCTGGACCGATTTGGATGACATTTTGTGTTCCTGGAGCCAGGATATTGTAGCGAGGCCGAAGGCCGAGCTCTACTCGTACGAAGTAGCGGGTATCAGCTAGTATATTATATAATTATGTTCTGATATTTGCTATATTTTCCACACAGATGCGAATAGGGCTCCATACAGGGACAGTCCTGGCGGGAGTTGTTGGCAAGACAATGCTCAAGTACTGCCTCTTCGGCCACAATTGTACTCTCGCCAACAAATTTGAATCCGGCTCCGAACCCTTGAAGATCAACGTCAGTCCCACCACTTACGAGTAAGATAGCCATTTTAATCAAATCAAAACACATTTATTTTCAGACACAGAGATCCATAATAGTACAAATTATTATTATGTATTTATTTTAATGATTTATTTGTTTTTTTTTTACTTTTAATATAATATGAATATAAAAATTCAAATCATTAAAAACTTAAAAACTAGGGTGCCGCCGGCAGCGGGACAGGGTGAAGGCGGCGGGTGGTTATAGGGCTGCACAGTAATAGAGCATAAAGTAATAGGGCAGGCGGCTTGGGGATCGCAGAATGCTCACCACCGTAAATTAAGAGGTCGCTGCTGCCCGTCCTCCGGTGGTTCTGGATGCAGTTTTAGGACATGCCCAGGTCCTTATAATTCAGGGATGACATTGTAATTTATTTTTTAATTACACTTTCCAATTCTAATCTTTAAAAATATAAAACTGATTTAGAAATAATTTTATTGTACATATTTATAAAGTTGTGTTATGTTTATGTTTTATGTTTTATCTACCTCAAATCGTAAAATACAAAAAAAATACACAAACAATAAGTCATTTTGTTTCTAACAAAACTGTACGTTTGAATTAAATTCAAAGGAGAGTCAGAACAACAGAAACTCCAAACTCCACTAAAACTTGAACAAAGAAAATATTCAAGGAATCTTCATCAAACTTTCCCCAAAATTTATCTCGAAAACAATGAGTTACTATGTCACAAGAATATTCTAAAACATAAATTGAGAATGTACTCGTATGTACTTACAGTAAATCAGCTTTGCAAAATTGTTGCAGAGAAATAAACAACAAAAAAGATTTTTGTATAACAGGGGGTCAAGACGAGCTCAATATTCGCCTGGCGGTAAACGTCACGCCTGCCCATAATAGTAGCAGTGCTAGAATTGTGAACTTGGCGAATACAATCATGCGCCGCACTGTACTGCGATATTAGATGTTAAATCTCTTCCAGTAGTTTCTCTGGTAACATTGCCCTTCAAACCAAAACACAGTAATGCTTGCACACTACTGCTTGGCTGCTGAATAACCGGCAAAGGTGTGGTACTTCCCCAAGCGGAATCTGGCGTAGAGTCGTACCACTACAAAATTTTGTAGATACCTACATTTGATGCTTTGAAGTTTGAATACTCGTATTATCTTCATTAGGAGATAAAATGCATTAAAATCCTACTAATAACATAAATGCGTAAGTTTGTCTGTGTATGTGTGTGTGGACTTAGGTATGTCTTAAAACTGCATCCAGAATAACCGGAGGATAGGCAGCAGCTCGGTTGATGGTGGTGAGCATTCTGCCATCCCCAAGTCGCCTGCCAAGCAGCAACCCCTTCCTTTTAATGTATGTGTATGTATGTTTTTTACCTCTTCACGCCAAAACGGCTGAACGAATTTGGATGAAACTTAGAATTGAGGTAGCTTGTTTTATGGAATAACATAGGATATTTATTATCATCATCATGATCACCGTTATTCATCATCGCGTGGGTGAAACCCTGAGCCGCATCGAGTATTATTACAAACAAATAGAAGTGAGCTTCCAAAATAAAACAGGAATTCCTTGCAGGTGGCTGATAAAATTCCCCGGATTCGAGATGGAGCCACGAGATCGGTCGTGTCTGCCAAATTCGTTCCCTAAAGACATTCCAGGGACATGTTATTTCCTCCACAAGTACACGCATCCCGGGACCGACCCTAACGCGACACAGGTAAGTTAATGGACATTCCTTTAAAAAAAAAATAAGCATTTCCAACCTTACCTCTTTCTACTAAGACTCAAAAACCCTAAAGACTGTTCAGGAATTTTTTCATGAAAAGTCCTTCATTCTACTTTATCTTAAAGTATGAAAGTTGGAAGTTGCAAAGGTCGTAAAAATGGACTTGGGTATCAAATTTTTGCTACAAATGACACGTTTATAAAAAAAAGTTTAGAAGATCGTTAGTTTCAGACACAAAAACCAGACCATTTTCAACCGACTTCAAAAAAGGAGGTTCTCAATCCGACTGCATGTTTAAAATAAAACACTTTTTTTGTTGTTTGTATGTTACGCGATTGCTTCGCCAATTATGAACTGATTTTGATGATTATTTTATTGGTATGTTACTTCAGAGATGGTCCCAAATAAATTCTATCGAAATCGGTTTAGTAGTTTGCTTTTTAAATTAAAATTACTAGAAAATATGAAGATGTCATCCAGGTATTCGAAGTTGAAGTCGATTGTATTTTTTTTTAAAGCATATTATTTGTACTAATCCCATGACGAGTTTTGAGTTGAACGAATTGAATATTACAGATTGTCTGAAGTAGAAGAGGTTGAGGTTGTAGAAGGCAAAATAAATTGAATGTTCACAAATTTAGCATACAGAAAAATAACTACCTTTTATGTTGTCAAAATAGAAATAAAGCTGAACTCCGCAGAGTTCATTGTCAATAATTATAAAATAGAATGTCCAAGATCGTGCCCGGCCCCCGACCAAACGTGCCCATCAAGCAAGCGGTATTGCCACGCTGAATCGCCAAGGAAATGCGCTGGGCGAGAAAATGACCAGAACGTGGGTCCCGCCTTTTCTCCCTCAAACGACGACCTATTTCGGCTACCAATTTCTTGGCGTCTTTGCCCCACGATCCCGCGGTCTCCACGGCGTTTTATGTTGAATAATTTTCGTTAGCTAAAAATAAACTCTTTCTACAGGTAAAACACATAGAAGATGCATTAAAAGGATACAACATAGGCCAGTTAAAACCAGGAGACAGTGAAGAACCTACTTAGCTTAAACAAAGTGACTAACATTTTCCCCAGAAACAATATGAAAACATCGCTAACAATGTAAATACTTGTTTTAAATTAATTGCTTCACAAAGTGTTGATTCAAAAAGTTTGTTCATTAAAATGTTTGATGTTAAAAATGTTACCCTAAAGCTAATATTCTTTAGTCTCTATCTACATTTCTTTGGCATAATTTTGAGTAGACGCTAAGTAAATTTTGTTAAAGTTTGTAATTTAACTAAGCTAAAAGTAAATTTTCTTTAAAGTGTTCGATAAATAAATGGTAATGCTTGTAATAAAAATAGATTGGTAATAATTATTCTTACTGTAATTCTTGAAGGCAATACAAACATTTAAAATAAAAGTCTTCTGTGTGTAGATGTATTTGTAACTTTCAATACTATCGAATTTGTAAACGATAACTTTGATATTAATATTGTTTATGTAACAATTAGTGATCCATGTAAAGCTTTACTATCTCGTTTATAAGATACTGTACATAAAAAGGAATCCGGGATAATTACGACTTACATAGATATAATGCAATTTGCTGTAGATATAATATTACTGCGGCAACGTTGGTTGTATTATGTATATTAGGCTTATTGACAAAATAACTTAATATTAGACTTATAATAATTAATAATTCATAGTTTTTAGTCCTCAGAGTCCTTATTTATTCTATAGTCACCGCGTTACTAACTGAGTCGTGCGGCCATAAACTTTAGAGATAGTGCGAGTGCAAGCGAGATAGACATAGTGAAATGATTTATGGCTGCACGACTCAGTTGGTAACGCGGTAACTATAGTTGAGATTATGTAGTAAATGTTAATGCGTGAGTTCTAATAGTGTACTAGGGTATAGGGTTGCCTTGAACGAGAAAACTAAGCTAAGATGAGGTCATTGTGCTCATGACTATGTACAACTTTTATTATAACCCCGACCAAGAAATCACGAAAAAAATTCAGTTTCAAAAATTAATTCCATATTTTTTGTCGAAGATGTATTACATTTTCCTATGAAACAATAGACATCTTATATCTCAGGGTGACACAGTGCAGTACAAGATTTTATTTGTAAGTTCACGATTCTGGCACTGCTACTGTTATGGGCAGGCTCAGTGTCTCGTCAGTCAATTACTTAAAAAAGCAGCTGATAATTTGGTCGCGATTTCAGGGTTCGTCACGTGGTAGTAGATGTTGGTAAAATTATGAATACATTGACCTTATTTCAGTTTATTGTTACCGTCACGCTGTGACCCCGTATTATGTTGATATTTGCATTTCATAATACTTTTGATTGTAATTATTTCACGTTATAATTATACAACACTTTTTGTGTATTCCTTTGAAAAGTCATGCATGTTTAATATAACAATTTGTAGCTATAATTAATTCTAATACATAATGTTAGTGTAAAATTAGTTTTAATATAACATAAGTAAATAACTTCCAGTTTATAATGATAGATAATATAATGATATAATATATTATATATATACTGTGGAAAAAGCGTACGTTCTAAAGTAGCTAATGTGCTTACTGCTATAGGTAGGTAATTTGAATATCAAAGCGTATAGAAAAAGTTAACTGTTCATGCATAGCTCATTATAAAAATGTCATATCATTTGCCAAAGCAATTCATATTCAATGCATAGCGATAGTCAGTCATTGTAAAACTAGCTTAATTTTGTGAGTATGTACCTAAGTGTACTAGCATACGGGAAACGCGCCACAGCCACAAAACGCCGCCGCCTTAATTTTAGAAGCAGCTTCTGAGAAGCTTCTGAGTGCGCGGCGGCCTCATACCATGGAAGAATTATTATTGCTTCGTATCGCTAGATGAAAAATTAAGAAACTTAAAAAAGAGCCTTTTTATAACTGGTTATGAAACAGGGTTTTTTTTTATTTTTCTTGCCTGGTTAGGAATTTTTAGTTACGAATATGGATAAAGGGTGTACGGCAAGTTCATATTCGTATAGAATAGAATGCTGGTTTTCACTCGATGGGGGCGTTTTGTGGCTGTGGCATGTGTGGTGTGCGGCTAGGCTTATCAGTCGCGATAATTGCGTTGCGTAATTTACGTCTCACTCGATTACTGAGGACAGAAAAAAAAATACACATTATAATATTTTTATAAACTAAATCAAAATTGATTCATCCTTTTGAGAGATACGATGCCAAAAAGTTACATATATTCTTACACACGTTCAACTTGTCGGTTAAAAAGTCCAGTTTATTCCAAAAGATGACGCCATATACACGACTTTTACGCGACACAAAGAACACGACTCGCCCAATAACCCACTAAATTTCGTGTGGCCTCAGCTTTTGTTTTTACTAAATAACTAAAACGGAATATAAGTTAAAAATAATAATAATTTTATTAAATTAATGATTAATTTATTTATTAATATTCATTATTATGATTTTGATATTTCTCTAGCATATTTTTTTTTTTCGTATCTCTTGTTAGATAGAATTTTATTTTACTAACGTTTTTATAAAATAACTTTCCCATATTTCCGATAAATGTAGTATAAAAATTTGGTATTAGGTATTCAGAGAGGCTTGCTACTTAAAGGTCCACATTATTCGCATTCTTTCAACTCAAGCTTTTTCTTTTGCCTGCCTTAGTAACAATGTGCTGTATAAACATTAGACCGGGTTATAAAGTTAAGGTTAATTATACATCATCGTATCTGACCAAATATACTCGTATTAATTATAAAATAAAGTAGATATTTGTACGTTCATCGCAATATTTATTGAGGAGTCAACCATGAAATGATTAAATTTGAAAAATTATGATCGATTTGTATTTTTTTTGGTAGTTGTTTTGTTGGTGTAACCGATAGTCGTCACGGTGAAAAGTCTCTTAGCGAAGAGCCTCGACCGACACCTCAAGTGGCTCTCGCTAGGCGCCTGGGTCGACGGTCAAATCCAAAAGGCATTGTGGTCCTTTACATGGCACGCACTGTCAGGGGGTTTCTTACACTGCAGCCCTAGCCACCGGCAGCTTGAGTCCTGCCCCGCTGCTGGCGGCACACTAGGTTAAGTGTAATATTTCTGTTGTAATATATATTGTGAAAAAAATAGGTTTAAGAAAGAAAAAAAATTGAGAAATAAAAATATCGCAGAAAAAAAAGAAACAAAAAGAAAAATGTGTCAAAACCACGTCAGTTTTCATAATAGAAAAAAAAATTGCAGAAAAATGTCATCCATGACATCCTCGACAATATGTTTGGAACAGCTACTTTTTTCACGACTTCAGCGTTGGCTCCGTAGCAAAACTTGTTCACAAATAATGAATTAAAGCCCCCATTTCGTTTAGTACTACTGTTCACCTGCAGAATTTTCCTGTAAGTATATTGTACAACATTCCGTAAGCCTTTTAAATTTTGCAGTGTTGTGATTTAGTGTTATCTATTAAATAAATTTATGTGAATAATAGTACGAAATAAATGCAATGCTTTGAGCGTAATGCACATATCGCATAGACTAACACTAATCCTATAGTTCATTGAAAACTAGTCATTATTATAAGTCAATATCATCAGTGTAGTCCAACTAGAGAATAGTTAAAACTGTTTTTAATACCAGGTGTAAGGGTAAAGTTCTGAAAACGAAGATTGATCAACTAACCTCTAGCATCAGCTAATAATAATAAGTGTATGCTAAATATAATGTGAACTAACTAACCCATACCTTACAGCTCACAATGCAGAGATTCGTACTACCAACTGAAATACAACGCAGTTAATGCTCCTGCAAAGCTTTGCGGACAAAATACAATTGTTATTCCTTTTTTTCCCCTGTTTTTAGTTCGCATTCCCACCTCTATTCCCACCCGGGACAAACATTTACAAGATGAGCATAGAAAAATATTTGTTGTGTGTGATTATGATTATAAAAAAGCCTATTATCTAATTTCGGGAAATAAGCCATCTCCGTTTCGAGTTTCATCTAAATCCGTTCAGCCGTGTGGTGTGAACAAACACAAATACAGACAAACTTTTACATTTATAATACGAGTACATTTACACATTTAGAGTTTTTTGTACGTTTACTTTAAAAAAATGTGTTTTTATTTAGTGTGATTCGAGTAAGTATGTATTTATATAATACATTATAATTATATTACTGGTTCACAGAATAAATAATAGTACTACGGTATGGCGCTAGATGGCGCTCTGTCAAATGTCCACACACTTTTTTATTTTATTATATGTATTAATTTTATATAATTATGTAAATATTCTTTCATTTGTGATAAAATCTGCAAAAAAAAGTTTATTTCAATATTTTTTCGAATTGCTTACCTGTCTTCGTTTTCTGGAGCAGTTCCCTTACACCCGGCATAACATAAATTAAAAATTGTGTTAATATAATCTTGTAAATAGGTGATGGAATAACTATGCACGTGTGAATCTTAATCTTAAATAACCAAAATTAGATTTGTTGAAGCGGAAGAGATTTTGAATCAGGAAATTGTAACACAGAAAGGAAATAGGATGTCACTTAGTACTTAATTTGATTAACTCATATTCATAATATTAAAGTAAGTTGAGTAGATAAAATTAACTATTTAGACAATAAAATAAGTCTCAGTAGTTTTAACTCGTTGGTGTACATTTTTAATAACTCCATTATGTTTATATTTATAGATGGTGATGACCTCCCGTATATATTTTGCAATAAAAGGTTATGACAGACACATACACATACAAAATCATACACACACTTATAAAGAATTTGTATACCGAATAGGGAGACCCTACTCGGAGAGAATTACACTAGTACCTAGTTAAAAATCTAAAAAAAATATATCTTTCTTTTATGTGTCGGTTCGTATGATAATGTTCCATTTAATTGATAAGTAGATCATTATAATAAAAATGTATTAGCTAAATGAAGTGATTTTAAATTGTAAATTGAATTTGGCGTACTTAGTAGGTATGCAATTTTATTGTAATTCACAAAGAATAAATAAATAAAATACTGTGTCTGCTAACTGCATAGTTATATTTTGTAATGCTTGACAGAAAATATGGCACACCACTTAGATCAGAGTATTTCTCTGATGTGACGCACACAACAGTGTTTTCTTTGTCAACATTTTTTAATGTATTTTTTTGTCAAATATATTGTGTGTATTAAGATATAAAAGAAGAATTAATTAATTATTCCAATGAAGCTATTTGTGTAGCATAAGAATTTGTATTAGGGCTCTTAATTAATAAATAATGTCGTAAAGATTTTTGATGCTATAGATAAATATGATATAAAGAGAAAGATAGAGTGAAAAAGATTTTTTAAACCGTCGTCGTTATAAAAACATTTTATTTCTCCAATTTTTATTATTAATTGATAATAATAACGATTAGATAAAAGGCATAGTATAAAACTGCACCATAACAGCGAGATTTTAATAGTTTTGAACAATCCTTGTTCACTTCTGGCCATGTTTAACTTCCGATTACTAGCTGCAATATTAGCATCTATAGTTCAGGTGTTACTTATCATTGTCCCAAACTAACAAAGTTTTGCCCGTCCAGTTTAACTTGCATAGAAACATGGAAACATTTTATAAGTTTTCGCGTGTCATTTTAGGAGTGTCATATTTTCAGCTTAGCATTGCATTTCGTTGTTATACTTGCCTAAGTCCACGGCCTTCTACTAGATGTTAAATGTATAGCCACGAATCTTCTAGTCTTAAATAAAATAGAGTAAATAATATATCCACTAAAATAAGCTATTTGTATTTCACGCTGAACCTGTAACATTTCTAAACTTGATTTCTAAATGTTTCTTGCCAGAAACACTGACAATGAAACTTTAACTGTGAATGCACTGTTAGTGAAAAAATATCTATAAATAAAACGTTTCTTTCATAGTATTGTTGTATTATTTTGTTAAACACCTTTTTAAAGTTAACCAGCAAAGGAATTCTTAATACAATCTGCTTAATCTATTAATCTTAATTAAATCTTATTTATCTTAATTACATAAATTAATACATATTACGCAATCTCAACGTAAAGCAAGCCTGTATATCCCAAAAATACTTAAATAATTTCCTTCAGATTATATTATCACGTTATTTTTTTATGGATACTATGGATTAAATGCCCCACCCTATCCCTATTAGTACTCAATACTATAGTACAACGGAAATACACTAGAAATACAGTATACAACAGTTAGCTCTAATGTCAACTTTTTTTGTGAGAGAGTCCCTTACACCCGGAATAGCAGATTAAATAAAAGTAAGGCAGTACATCTATAGTTCTGTATATAAGCACATGAAGCGTCGCAACTTTTATAAGTTTCCTACATTTATAAGCGCTATACTTAATTGGCACCATATTAATGATAACGATGAACAGAGACAATGGAGAGAGCTATTCTCGGAGTTTCTTTGTGCGATAAAATCCGAGACGGGGGTATTCGCCAAAGCACCAAAGTACCGACATAGCTCTGGATTTGCAAGTTGAAGTGGCAATAGGTATGTCACATTGCTTGAAGAACTGATAGTTGATGGGGAAGAAAGGTCCTGAAATGGCGACCAAGAACCGGAAGATGGAGCGTATATTGGTAGGCCGACGACATTGTGAAACTTGCGGGCAACCGGTGGATGCAAAGTACTGGTTGTGGTACAGCATTGTGGTCCAAGGGAAGGCCTTCGTTCAGCAGTGGACGTCTTCTGACGACGCTGATGATGCTGGTGATCAAACAACTTTTTTTTTAAACAATTTACATAACTTTATGAGGCATTCAGTTCAAATATAGTGCCGTATAAGCGTCCGTAATAGAATTCAGATATAAGTTTTATGCATATAAAATTTTATTGACTTGCTTCAGGATTATGTTTATGATAGCAATTTAGATACGTGCGGTGCTAGAAAAGAATATAAATTATGTTTGGGTAGTGATAATAAATGCAATATTTTCTGAAAACTGCAGTAACTAGTTTTACTAAGTGGTACATTCCTAAAACGCTAGACTTGATATAAAAAAGAAGGCAATGGGAAATTTTCTGACAGGTAATTAAAAATATGAAGCTTTGTTGCTCAGTGGCAACCCCTCCCTATTAAAGCAGTCGTCCAGCAGCGGAAGTTTTATGGCTGACGACGAAGAAGGTCATTGTAGATGGGTCTGTCTTTGCGCAGACCAGACGTGGCTTTCATTGTCAAGTTTCTTATATTATTTCATTGCCACATATCAAAAATAGTATGCTGTTTATGACTGGCACGTTTAGTCTGCGCTATCTATCAAGTTGAAACAAACTACTTTTTTTTAAATCATGTTTGGAAAATCACCCATTGAGACACCATACAGTTATAGACGAGAGACAAAAAAACAGTAAACCAATAAGGAAAGACTTGAGGAAACATAACACTGAAGTAAAAGTAAACACTACGAATGAATACAGAGACCTAAAAGTTATTAGAAGTAAACTTAAAAAAGGAAACAATGAATTAGTAAAACTGAAAGAACTGAACCGCATTGTAAATAAAGTTGAAGATTTCTACAGTAAGTAAACTCTATACATATATGTTCAGAATCTGTAAAGCCAGAGTCATCTAAATACGATAAACGAGCGCCACCTATTGCAATCAAACCCCATAATCAGTTAAGAAACAATAATACGAAGGATGAGACGTCAAATAACGGTTTGATTCCACTTTCTTTATTCGAACTGCTAAACAGTGTAATGCGCTGCGTGAGTAGGTGTTTCCCGATAATTATAATCTGGGTGTCTTCATGTCACGAGTGAATCGGTTTCTTCTAGGCAAGCGTGCTCCACTGTAGAGTGCATTTTTGTTTAACATCAAACGAGTTGGCAGTCAAACGCAAGCATATTAATAATAAAAAAGGACGAATGAGGAACAACCCTTTTATTCTTATGTTGGACTTAACTCATAAGCATTTCTTCCAGCTTTCTCGAAATGCTACAATATGATAGTGGCCTTGAGAATTTGGATTGTCTCTACTTTCATCGGTCTGGATACAATCCTTTTGTTTTTTTTTGTGTAGTAGGCTAAGTAGTATTTGTAGTTTGTTGTACTTACTCACTAGTAGTTTAAGTAGTTATAATGTATGTATTTTGCTGTAGCAATAAATTTGTGGCCACTTATCCACAAAAAAGATCTTCATCAGTTTCATATTGACAGACCTGAATCATATTCGCATACGCTATTTCACACCATTGAGCTTCTGAGAGAGGAGCTACTCGTAAATCCTCCAAGGCTTCTATATTCATTAGAATCATACAAAATGAACATGACATGGAATTTCTTTATTAATTCGTTGAATGGACGTAACAAGTCACGTCACGGAAGGCCATGGCCATGGCTGCCTTGAATGCCAAGTCTTTTGTGTGATAATCTATTGTACTTTTTGTTAAAGGCTTGAACATCGGCAAGCCTTTCTTGGAACCCCATACGGGGTAGAGGTTCCAATTTGAAGGCATGATAAGCAAAAAGCATTAAAAGATTATGGTTGACCTGAGAATTTTTAAGGGTGAATTATGTCTTACCGTTTTATGCATACAAAACTAAAACATATTTAAAACCTATTTTAGTAAAAAAAAATGTTGTTTATTTTTTCAAACTTAATTCGTAATTCGAATGTAAGTATATAGGTTCGCAAAATCGACCTATCTCTACGTCAACTGATGTCATTCGTACCGTCTGAGGTGCCCTTGAAAATTCAACCAGAAAAACCTACTAGGGCCCCATGGCATACCCCTTCTGGGGTGCCAGGGCAAGTCTGACCCCACTCCCGGCGACGGCCAAGCCAAGGTTCGTACCGTCTGAGGTGCCCTTGAGCTAGTCGCTTTTAACCTAAGCTAGGCCGAGCGCCATTTGCGCTTGCCTAAAGTCCGGTGACGCTGTAGAGGCCATGTGAGGCCAACAGCAACAGTCATTAAAAAAAAACAACGTTTAAAATTTGGCGCCATTTCTGGAGATACCTGTTTATGCAGGGTATACCTTCAGATCAGTACAGTCAACCATCGTGCTCGCGCCCTTCATGTCATCGTCATCTAGCTCCTTATACGTACCTCGAGCGCTTCTAAACGAAATATGCACGATTAGGAAAGAAGCTCTGACAATAACGCTGTAATCAGCGAGTTATAATGCATTTGTGTAATAATATGCAAATATGAAGATGCATAAAATACTTACAGTACCGTGTTTACCACAAGGGCACACGGGGCCCGTGCCCAGGGCCCCCATCCTCAGGGGTCCCCCGAAGCACTCGACTCTCTCTCACATTTATCCTCAAAATATTTTTGTCGGGCACACAGTAACAGTGAGCACCCGGGTCGAAAATGAAACTTACTTTTGTCTTCAAATTTAAGATAGTATTAAACTAAATTAAGACAAAATCAAGTCAAAGTTTGCCTTTTTTCTTTTAGAAGTGTAAAATTTCCTTAACATTTCTCTTGATTTTGACATATTTGGCTTAGTATTTGAGTGTAATTCGCTTTCTTTACTTTCCAATATGGTCCCAAATTCTCGTGTGCCCCAGGGGCCCCTGCATAGTTTAAGACGCCCTTGGGTACTTATGAGTAAATACTAGATAACCAAACCAGCACACATTGCTATTATTTCTGATAGATATTCATAAACCAAACTAGTTCACTAAATATTATGAAGTCAAACATAAACATTACAGATATCATCGCTCATAAAATGTTTAGCCATAACATACATCAGTCGATATAAATATTTTAAGAATAACAAATTATGGCGGTTACTTTTGCAACAGTATTCACTCATTCCGCTGTTGCTGATGGGCTGTTTTGTTTTTGTATTATGTAATGAACTGACCTATACAAAGTACGCTGGATTTCATATTGTCGATAGCAAATATGGTATTTGACTACTATTGGGAAATTGTTTTAAATAATTTCGTACTATATTTAATGCACACCACATCAATATTTCCTTGAGATCATTCTGTCGTATTTTCGGTAAAAATCAATGTGAAAATTTGAATGAGAAAAAAACGCGCTATAACGCGATTTGGATCACGTGACATATCTGACGTCACACCAAAGTAAATAACAAGCTAAAGAAAGCGATCAAGGCATTGATCTAGTAAGAGAAGGGTTTATGTAAGAAATATCTGTGGTAACTCACTTGAAAATAGCTTTATTTCACTGTAATCGTGATGAAAATGCACCTTAGGTCTCGTTGTTTGCTTCGGTGTGACGTCACAAAAGTTGCCACCAATCACAAAGTTTCGCATCGCGTGACCAAACTTTAAAATCATTATACATTTTAATTACGTTTTTTTTTTGCATGTAATAAACTTATTATAGTCTAAAAATATATAAATATGTTTTTTTACTTTGCAATATATTAGGATTATATCAATTTGTAGCATATTTTTGTACAATCTATCTAATATAATAAAAGGCTCTGTCCTGACTGATTCAATAATGGCAAAATGAATTTATTCCCCGTTTTTACTAAACTTAATATTATTTTTCTTGTTGAGAATACGGTATTGTACGGTATAAAAGGTATTTCTACGAGACGAAAATATGGACTTTTTTGTTTTATTCATATGGTATTACTCACGTTTAATTGAGTGGGATACCCTTTAGTGGGATAGACTAAAGTTCCTGTCACATCCGGTAAACTTTTTAAAGGAGTGTAAACACAGCTTGACGCGCGTGCGCTAATCTTCCTTCGCACCAGAGCTGCACCAGCGTAATCCCGTGCAGTGTTGAATACTCCAGCGAGGAGCTCATCATGTCGACTTCAGATGCGCGTCCATACCAGGCACTCCAGGCACTGCCTGCCTACTGTAACCTTCTTTCGACTTAGTCACCTACCATGGCCATCTAACCCTGTATAGCGTTCTAGAGGTCGCCCGCGACTTCGTCCGCGTACGGAAGAAATTCGGCCAGCTCCCAAAATTCACCACTTTAAATCATTCCGAGCAATCTCTACCAACTCTACCGACTCTACCGACTCTACCGACTCTACCAACTCTACCAACTCTACCAACTCCTCCCCACAACTTCCCCACTTTTAATGAACTACCCAAATATCAATTTTCATCACTATAAATTCAAAAACATAGAACTTTCCATGCAACATTCCACCACCCCCCCCCCCCCCTTAAATCGGTCCCTGTAATTTTTTTTTAATTAGCATTTTTTATTTTAATAATGAAATATCCAAATCCAAATTTTCGTGACTGAAAGTACAGAGACGAATACACCCTCCAAATTTCAAGTCTATACGACCAGCGGTTTGGGCTGTGCGTTGTCTGTCAGTCAGTCATTGAATCAGATGGCCATGGTAGGTGACTAAGTCGAAAAAAGGTTACAGTAGGCAGGCAGTGCCTGGAGTGCCTGGTATGGACGCGCATCTGAAGTCGACATGATGAGCTCCTCGCTGGAGTATCCAACACTGCACGGGATTACGCTGGTGCAGCTCTGGTGCGAAGGAAGATTAGCGCACGCGCGTCAAGCTGTGTTTACACTCCTTTAAAAAGTTTACCGGATGTGACAGGAACTTTAGTCTATCCCACTAAAGGGTATCCCACTCAATTAAACGTGAGTAATACCATATGAATAAAACAAAAAAGTCCATATTTTCGTCTCGTAGAAATACCTTTTATACCGTACAATACCGTATTCTCAACAAGAAAAATAATATTAAGTTTAGTAAAAACGGGGAATAAATTCATTTTGCCATTATGCCCGAGGCAAAAAGCAATTGGGAAGGAAAACATCAGATTCAAACAAACACCGCCTACTAGCAATCAGACAATGAACGGATTGAATTAAATGGATCATGAGGGGAATTTGTAGACTGCCCTATTTTAAAATTAAAAGCTATTTTGTGAGAATGATTGCTTTATTAGCTCCAAATATTCGGCACGATGAAGTCAAAGGTGAATTTATATTTTCAATTCAATTTATACAACTTTATCTTTTATGGAATTATTATTTTGTTACCGTCTTATGCATAAAACACTAAAACCTATTTTAGTTAGCACTTGTTTAGTCTTCTTTTTTCAAACTAAATTCATAATTCGATAAAAAAATTGACAAAACACTTTTTAACTAAAATAGGTTTGAAACAGGTTTTAGTGTTTTATTCATAAGACGGTTAGGGTGATACTTAGCTACAAAAATCGATCGTCGATCGAAGCCAATGATTTGAACATTTATCACCAAGGAGTTTTGGCGGGAATCATGTCGCTGCAATTTATTATTTTCCAAATCTTGTGTTTTTCTAGTGTTAATGCAAAAAAATTAGGGTGTTTTATTCAGAGCTGATTAAGGCGCCTCTGGGCAATGCTATAATGTGGTAAAACATGACTTTTAGTGTTGTTTTCAAAAGTACGAAGAAGATTGTATAAAGTTTTACCACGGCTTTACTAGGACCTACTGCACTAGTTTTAAGTTCCTTTTTTGTGTTGTGATCATCATGACTGCTATCATTTCTTTTGGTGTGTACAATAAAGAGTTAATCTATGTATCTATCTATCACTTGACTTTGACTTATGTGCGACTTTGACTGTGACTAAGACTCACTCAAGACGAGAAATTCATCAAAAACTTGAAATATTTAAATACTTGACAGGAGGAGGAATGAAGATAATACGCTTTAAAAAAACCGACTTCAATTTCGAGTACCTGGACGGCATCTTCATATTTTCTAGTAATTTTGATTTAAAAACCAAACCACTAAATATATTTCGATAAAATTTATATGGGACCTCTGAAGTATTACCTACCAAACAAAAAATAAATTGGCGGAATAATCGCGTAACATACATAGGTACAAAAAAACAAACATTCAGTGAATTGAGAACCTGCTTTTTTTGTCGGTTGAAAAAACAAAACATTTTTAGCAAATCTTTCCTACTTTTTTTTGAAGAACTGACAACCGATGGGGAAGAAAGCTTTTTGAGTGGCGACCGCGAACCGGGAGACGCAGCGTAGGAAGGCCTCCCACTAGGTGGACTGACGACATTGTAAAAGTCGTGGGCAACCGGTGGATGTAAATGGCAGGTTGTCGTACAGTGTGGTGGTCTAAGGGGGAGGCCTTCGTTCAGCAGTGGACGTCTCGGGCTGATGATGATGATATATAATATTTATATACATATATATTTAAAACTTTGCCCTCACAACTTTATGTTGATCCTTCCCACGTCTTAGGGTCACATGAATTGAACCAAACAAACCCCGAGAGTGTCCAAATTACTTAGGTACAAGATTAAACGATTTAAGATAAGATAGCGTTGGTAACTCACACAAAACAACCCTAGGGGTGAGATTAGGGTCTCCACTGACCGAAGCAAATAGATTTGCAAATGAGACGGAGAGGATCAAAGTATAGACTTGCCGATTGCTTGAGACTCTTAAGTTTGCGTCATTGACGGGTTAGAGGTAATTTTACTGTTGAGTAAACTTTTTTTTTTTATCGAGATTCATCGAGTTTCATTTAAACCGAATAAAATGAAGCTAGCGATTGCTAGGAAGACTCAATTTAATTGACAGGCTAGAGGTATTGTTGAGTAAACTTTTGAATTATTTTTTATTCTAGATTCAATATGGATTCACTTTTAATTAAACCGGATAAAATATAAAGCAATCACAATTGCTACGGAAACTGGATTCCCGCCCAATAAGGTGACTCCCAACCCGGCGAATTGATTTTTCGATTTTTAGTACATACTACAGCAACATTATACAGAAAAAAACATTATACCAATCTAGTAAAAGAGGGAGACGAGGGACGCGCGCTTTGGCGTGTACCGCACAAATTAGGTTCACGGACCTAATTGACCTTAGTCACAATCAAACAGGCGCTTAGGCGTTAGGTTCAATTATCGTAGATCTATCTAAATAAGCAGAAACAATACCTTCCTGTGTTTTCATAAGACGCACAAATAGTCCAAAAAACCAAAAACAAATTCCATGGAATTATTTCTCACTCGGTAATAAAATAAAACTAAATTTTTCTTTAAAATTCTATCCCATGAATTAGTTTAATGTTTTAGTCTAATTACGTTTGCTTGACATTAGAGCGTACCTTAGCTCCCTTTTTTACTAGATTTATGTACCAATGCAGAAGATTAATTCCCATTAAAAAACATAACTAAGTTGAAACCGCGGGGCATAGTTGTTTCTATAAATACACCAGTTTTAGCACAACTTTGTGGTATCACTATGGCAACCCTGGCAGCATACCGAAACATCTCTCAAAAAGCTCTCATTATAACATAACCTGTAAAGACAAAACAGAATCATCCCGGTATAAACAAAAAGAGAAATCGTATCAAAAGGTGAAACATCGCTTTAATTTACTTTCAAACGTAATTAAGGGCACCGTTAGCGACCGATTTGCCTGAAAATGTCGCCGGATCGTGATAATAGCGTTCTAATTTGTATTTTGTTTGCGAAATTGTTTTGTCATTAGGAAATGGAGATACGTCCTAATTTCTACAAGATTAAGGAATATGATAATGATAAATTGGGTAAAAGCTTTGATAAATTATATGTCTAGATAGACTGATGGATCATACAGGCTCCGAAAAAAATTGCGGTTAACTGTTAGTCTCTTAAGCACACACACTATATAACAACGACAGTGGTGCAACGCGAGTGTTAGACATGGCTGTCACGCACACTAGTATAATAATGCTGGCCTGCCATTTTTTGTTTATAAACAGTACGAGACTCTATCTAGACAAATTATTTATCAAAGAGTAAAAGTTAAAAGTTAAAAGATATACCTACCTACATTAAGAACGTAGAGAGCAAAAAAAATGCATGAATGAAAATGAAAGCAAATTAATGTGTGATAGATGTTTGTTTTCCAAGTAATAAATAAATAAATAATACGCTTTAAAAAAAAAGATCCGAGTTCAATTTTGACTACCTGGATGACATCTTCATATTTTCTAGTTATTTCGATTTATTCCAGTATTTTTTATTTAAAAACCAAAGTACTTAACTGATTTCGATAAAATGTTTAAGAGACTACCTCTGAAGTATCACCTACTAAACAAAAAAGAATCATCAAAATCAATTCATAGTTAGCGGATTAATCGCGTAACAAGCAAAAAAAAACAGTTGAGAACGTCCTTTTTTGAAGACGTTGAAAAAATGCCCGTAATTTTTGATTGCGATAACCTAGAAGGTTGTTTTTTTTACAGCTTCAAAGGACCGTAAATTTACGTATTTGATATTAATTTCATCTTGATACCTCTACGCGGTCCAGATAAAAAGAACCTTGACAGACAAACAGACGGACAACGAAGTCTTCCGAATTCCTTTTTTCCTTTTGAGGTACGAAACCCTAAAAACAGAGCGCCTGGTATACGCAATGCGTGATCAAAATGCCATTAAACGTGACTGGGTTTGCTGCCTTTGTTCCAGTTTACAATATTTCATAAAGATCAGAACGATTTGCAAGTTATTGTCGAATCAATTCAATATCTTCGCTTTCAAAAATCAATAAGTACATAAGAAACGGTTTATGAAATAATTCAGCTAATGAGACCCGATCTTGTTAGCCTCGAGGGTACGGAACACAAGAAGATTAATAAGCTGCTTCTTAAAATCAATATGCGCACAACATTCCGGAGTTTCGGCACTCCGATATTACTCCTAATTTGCGGCATTTGAGGGCTGATTGGGATCTTATAGCGAATATAGAATTTGAAATTAATGTGAAAACTAAAATAATACCACCTAAGCCTGATTTCACCACCGCGCTGCATAACTTTAATCGTAGTAAGTAAGTACTTAGTTTATCAATGGCTGGAATAACTTTAATTCAAGCTTTAGTATTCTGTGATTGGTGAGAAATATTTCATGAAAACTAGATCCCAAAATTGAACAATTGACAAAGGCAACCTGACAATGCTGACCCCAGCTTGTGATTGCTTGTAAATTAAGCTGGATGCCGAACCAACATTTATTTATCTATGGTGGCTTACTTATGCGCGGATATCTGTGTATTGGGACTGAAATTTCCGTACGTTGCTTATTAATATAATTTCTGAATCTGAATACATCATAACCTGATTTCTCTGAGTCAGGAACTGTACGAGTTGATTAAACTGCGGTAAGACAAGGCAGATTTCCCCAGAGTTCCAAGTTCGATCCCTCGTACCAAAGGTGATTAGTGGATCTGGTTGTACACTCTCGATACATAATACACCGTGTCTGCGATTAGAGGATAGACATAATCTATGATGTCATGTCAATGTTGGTTGTAGGTAGGTACTTGTCGGAACTCGAGGTACAAATCGCATCAGATACGCTACTTTGGCGTGAGTTTGGCTGGAAAGGAGAGTAACATTATCATACTTACAATGAATAAATTACGACACACTACACATAGAATCTTGACTATTACCTACTAAGAGCCAAAGCGAGAACTATTCAAACTTGAGCACAAGGCTTTCCGCCTTAAACGAATGCTATCATTCTCAACGGCTACTCACAATTAACTGAGCTCGTCAACTACATAACAGCGTCCTCATACCTGCGTCCCTCTACCGAGATCTCACAGAACCTATTGTCATTGCTGATTGGTCGCCGCCATTACTCATCAACAGTATAATACTAGAAATAGCGCCACTTCTATCACGTCCACCAAACCTAAACAATGTGGCGCTATACTAACTTAGTAACTCACGCGTAGCGTAAAACGTATTCATATATAAACGTTTGGCAACGCTATTTTGAATACTTGTATTTTCGCCACGAGCGCTATACGAATTACGATGCCATGAGTATAATAAGTGTTAGGGAATACTCCGAATACTCTGCTTAGCTCACACGTTTCATTGCTGCGCCTGCAGCGAAATTTTTCCGTAGCATACTTAATATACTTCGCAACATCAGGCTGTCTTGCCGAGAGTGTACAACCGGCATGATTGTTGCTTCCAATTTTCATAAATATGTTAATTTCTGATTCTGACTTGTGTTCGTGTCTTTAACTATTTAGATGTCGTTACGAAGCAATTTCGAAAAGGTACCTTATTATGAATTGAAGTAGTATAATTATATTAATGTGGCATTAGTGGATATGGAAGAAAGAACAATTAACTAAACATGCTTATGTAGAACGGTAGTGATATTAGTTAGCGGAAGTACGAAACACAGCTAAAAAAAAATTGAGCCTATTATTTGATTTTTCTCTTCAATATCTGTGTATTTCAGTAGGTATATACAGCGACGGTGATAATGGAATGGACGGGCCCAGCGCTTGCAACTCGATCAAAATTAACAAGACAACACAATCAAGCATACCTAGCTAAAATTATGCATATTACATTTGCCGGAAAATAGAGATAGCGAATCTAATTACTGCATGACAAAAAGAGAACACACATGTTTGTATTGTCGTATCGTACGGCTCGCATATCGCAAAGGCAAAGTATGACTGAAGCGAGTGGAGAGCAGGCGCTCAACATACGATATACGGCCTTACTTAAAAAAAACTTTTCAACCGTTAGTCACTGCTTAACGCATGATGAGCACTTTAAGATGCTCTGCCATCTTCTCTCTGACGTGAAGTTGCACGTGCTAGAAAAGGACAGAGAATTTTAAGCAGTGACTAAGAGAATCGAGATTATTTTAGGCATAGATTAAGTATACTATAATTAATCATGTTTTAGGTAAGGCCGATAGTGTTCAAAATCCGTGCGCTTATTTCCCGTCCATTCATCTTATCATTGTCGCTGGGTATAGATAGACAACAACGAGGCGTACTGAAACTGTAAGCAACCTTGTGCACTAATTAATCATCATCAGGCAGAAGACGTCCACTGCTGGACAAAAGCCTCCCCCTGAATATGGAGGGGTTGCCATAATCCCCACGCTGCCAAGCGCAGAATGTCACCACCATTAACCGAGAGGATTCTGCTGCCCGTCCTCCGGTGGTTCTATGGATGCAGTTTTAGGACCCAGGTACAAATCACTTGATTTCCGCGAAATAAAATAAATCAAATAAATAGGGAATCTGGCGTATACATTTCCTAAATATAGCGCAATCATATACCGCCGTTATATTTCTGTTCAATAACCAGCTTCCAAGTACTATCAAGTTATAGTATATTATACTAGAAGTTATTCACAATAATGTAGTGTATAATGTAATATAACCTTTTGAATGAATTTTACCATTCTAAGTATATCCTCCGTAGATTTAGAAAAAAAAGAACGATGCCTTATAAAATATAGTAAGTAGCTCTGGTAAGTAGTAATTAAATTTTTTGACAAGTCTTAAAGTCAAAAAAAAGAATCAAGTTGACTTGGATACTATTTATACAGCTCCGGAGTATTATGAAATAAAATAAAAAATAACGATCTAAAGCCTTTAACTTAGATATTAAGTGTAAAATAAAGTTGTCGTAAATTTGATATATTTGACGGAGGAGGAGGAGGGTCCTTTTGCCATCATCATCAGCACTCATCGTTGATCCTCTTAGCAGTGGGCGTCGTCGGTGGGTAGTGTCGGATGAAGAAAACAAGCTCGTATAATCAATCAAATTATAATCTTCACAGAAGCTAACAGTACAGTAATCAGGTAGGCACAGATCAGTTGTAGGTAGGTACGTATCACAGAACGCGCGATGGTTCAGTGTCCACCGCACGCGCCGCTCGCCAAAGGGAAAGTGAAGTCACCGATCGACGGCGCGCACGTCACCAACTCCATCGAGTGCCACCAGGTGGCGCTGGCGTCCCGGATACGACTCGATTGCGACACGGTCATCCTGCTTGCACACGTCCTCGTGTGATGGTTACCCTGCGAACAAATAGTCTACGACAGAAATTTGTTCCACTCGGTCACTCCTGACCAAACTCTAGATTCTAGGATCAAACTACAAAGACATCGATACTCTTAAACTGTGCTTTTAATTTAAATCAAACTTTACATTACTCACAAAACTTATAGGGGGATACAAAATTCACTATACTAACACACGTACACAGACAGAGCCACGCATCACAGTCGTTCGAACCAAATTGCTCAGTACAACAGTACACAGTTTTCGCAAAACTTAAACTCTATAAACTCTACAAACTCTCTAAACTCTCGAGTAAGACATCTAGAGCCCCGGCTATCCAGCCGACTAGCAATCGCATTGCTCTCACACATCCAGCGAATGGATCAGATCCCTCAAAGATCTCCCGTGTGTCACCCCCTCGTGACCACACGTAATGGTCTTTACAGACCCCGACCTCGACCAGAGCCAAACGCACACCGCGCTCCCACGGACTACTCGAGCTGCCTCAAGAGATACCGATTTCTATCGGGTTACGACTACGAATTAGCTACTGGCACGGTCGAACACAACTCACTATAGCACCTAGAGTCCCCTTACTCAAGTTTCAATCAGAAATCAAATTTGAACTTCATCGTTAACATCATCTACATCGATTTCGACTGATACGTGACCTGCTGGCATTTTCTGAAGTCAAGACTCGAACCCAAAAATTTCTCATTGCAGTCTACCTTCACTACCGTTCGTCTATCAACGCTATGTTCATCCGCATCATATTTAGATCGTCGTAGGTGAACTGTTAATAAAAAAAACAAAGCCTAGACTTATCATTGCCTGTTACCTACTGCAGTCACGAAACGAGTAGCAGTTAAATCTGATTGAAGCGTGGTATCATTATTATGACTCATCGAATTTACACAAATAACTTTAGTTAACGAAAGCTCCGTTGCCTCTATGTTTACAGAAAAACCCTGGTTTAAAATCTCGCAACCTTGTCACTTTGCAAATAGTTGTCGAGCAAAACATGCAACAAAATTTCGAGAGAGAGTGAACGTTAATCACTACACAATAAAATCTGCTCTGTACTAAACACTCGTGTTTGACCAATTACCAGTCATAGCAACAACATTACTAGCACGTTTACCACTAAACTTCGAAGCGATACTTTCTTTTACCAACGAGCATTCAGCGCCAGAATCATAAGCAAAGCATATCAGTTCACCTTTGTGATGTAACACGCCCGATGGTGGTTGTACGACGCAGACATCAACGCGCCGCTCGCTGCACGTGCCGCCGACGTCAGCCGCCCGCTGCTGCCGCCGCCACTGCCGCCGCTTCCGCCGCTGCCGCCTCGGCCGCCGCCGCTGCTGCCTCTGCCGCCGCCGCTTCTGCCGCCGCCGCCGCTGTCGCTTCTGCCTCTGCCGCCGCCGTTGTCGCTTCTGCCTCTGCCGCCGCCGCTGTCGCTTCTGCCACTGCCGCCACCGCCGTCGCTCGTGCACCGGATGGCTATGTGACCCGGCTTGCCACATTTAAAGCACGCCAAGGGCTTCGCTATCGGCTGCTGCGCTGCTTGACTTGATAATGTAGGTGGTGAAGGTCTGCCACTCGAGTCTATGGGATTGCTTCTGCACTCAATTCGCTTTTTCCGATGGTGATCTAGCGTTTCAAGTGTGAAAATGCGTTCAGTTACTGCTGCAGTTTGTCTCCCTCGATGTAACGTTTGTAGTGAACGCCATTCATTGAAGTCACGGGTCAAACTGTGAAATGTGTGCGAGTCCTGTTGCTACGATAATTTCCTCCTTGTTCACATCTTTCCAATGATTAGTCAGTGAACTAATCAAACGACTCGCGAACGCGGGTAGTGTTTCGTTTTCACTCGGTTTTTCGCTGTTCATTTTAATGAGGGTACCCGCCAATGTCTCGGTCGAAATAAACCGTGCCATGTCATTCATTCGTAGGCAATTTGTGATAGCCACGTCGATGCTTTACCTTTTAGCGCCTTGCTAACCGCCAGAACAAGATGACCGCTGCTTGGTGGATTTTTGGCGAAACATAAATCTGCCGTCGCGCACAATGATCTTGCGTCGGTATCTCTTTTTCAGGATTGAATGTAGGTAGTTCTTCACGGTAGGCTGGTTTTGGTAATTGAAGCGCCTCAATCGGTGCTCGCGTGTTCTTATCTTGTTTTTCAAACATGGCTCGCCAGATGTCTGTCTTCTTGGTTCTGATCCAACACTGATCCCACTTCTGATGACGGAGGAGGAGGAGGGTCCTTTTGCCATCATCATCAGCACTCATCGTTGATCCTCTTAGCAGTGGGCGTCGTCGGTGGGTAGTGTCGGATGAAGAAAACAAGCTCGTATAATCAATCAAATTATAATCTTCACAGAAGCTAACAGTACAGTAATCAGGTAGGCACAGATCAGTTGTAGGTAGGTACGTATCACAGAACGCGCGATGGTTCAGTGTCCACCGCACGCGCCGCTCGCCAAAGGGAAAGTGAAGTCACCGATCGACGGCGCGCACGTCACCAACTCCATCGAGTGCCACCAGGTGGCGCTGGCGTCCCGGATACGACTCGATTGCGACATATTCATAAAAGTCATAAAAAAAGATCTTCTGAAAAGATTTTAACAAATGTGCCTCAAATTTGAACAAATCGTTTTTCTAAGCCCTCGTATACAAAAAGAATGGTCGCGGTTCGCTGATGTATCTGGACCATTATGTTGCCACTCAGGATAATTGTTTAGGGGTTGAACGGGTTTTATGGCAGATAAAGTATGTTAGATGGCAAGCTAAGTGCTATAAAATGCATTTAGGTCAATTTTTTTTTTATTAAACACAGCTAGCTGATGTAGAAGCGTGTTTTAATTACCGTTAATACTTACGAGACATTTCTATTGACCAGTAAGTTCTGTGAACTATATTTCGTAACAACAATAAAAATCGTTTCTTGACAATGACAAGAAACAATATCCAAGGCCGTCTTAAACTATTCAGGGGCCCATGGACACAGAAGAATTTGGGGCCCTATTGGAAAGTAAAGAAAGCGAAATTATACTAACATTTTTCTACTGGCTTTTTTGACTTAAATCGACCTTAACTACGACTAAGCCAAATAAGACAAAATCAAGTGAAATTTTAGACCTCTAAAAGAAAAAAGGCCAAGTTTGACTTGTTTTTTTCTTAATTTGGTTAAATAAAATCTTAAATTTCAAGACAAATATAAGTTTTCTTTTCGACCCGGGTGCTCACTGTTACTGTGCCCGACAAAAATGTTTTGAAGATAAATGTGAGAGAGAGTCGGTGCTTCACCCGAGAGAGATACGGGACATAAATAAGTTGGACAGACGAACAGACAAGCAGCCTAATATACCGATAAGCTATGTAACAGGGGCTATTAAACTCCCATAGGTACGGAACCCTAAAAATGACACCGTAAAACACAATAAGTATATCATGACATTTATACAATCGACAGCAATATTTTTATTGTCCGCGGAAATGCTGCCTGTAAAGTGGAGATTATTTTGTTCGTAAAAGGAAAACCTTTCCGGCGCTCGAAATTGCAGTTTTAAATCTCCATTTAATATCAATCACGAGAGAGACGGGGGGATTGAATAGAACAATCTCAGCGATGGGCTTCTGGCCGATCGACTCTACAATCAGTTTTGTTTTTTTGTTCTTTATTACAAAATTAGAAATATTATAACTGAAATACTTGAAAACAATGGTAGAATGATCAATAATGAACCCTATTCTGTTTATATTGTATGGAAGAATAATACAAAGTATATTAACAGGCCATCAGCTATCAGTGAGTTGAATGAGGTCGAATCGTAAAGTTAGTAGGTATTATTTTAAATAGGAGCTATTTTCTCTATTATTATAGCAAGTTTGAAGTTTGTATACTGCCAATTTTACTTGGAGAAATAATACAAACAAGCCATAATTTTTTAAACAAAAAAATACGACTACACTGCCAAAAATCTTAGTAATTTTTTTTTTTATGTATAGCCATTTTTGTTTTATTTATACGGGAACACTCACGTTTAATCAAATCGGATACTCCATAGTTTCGATCACATCCGGTGACTCGGTGTCCGGTGTATAGCCATTGCCACTCGAGATGATGTAAGGATTCTAACGATACCCCATACATCCAAATCTGTTCACACATTAAGAAGATGTGGTGGAATTAAAAAACTCACACACTTACATAAATATAGATACAAACATGAACCCTGAAATTAAAATCCTTTTTTTGTGCAAAAAAAGAAAAAAAAACTAAAAACAATGTCGATACGTGTGTAAAAATGGTTTTCACATGCTCTACGGTTACCGTAAAGCATGTGCTGAAACCGTAGAGCATGTACTGAAATCGTAGAGCACGTGCTAAAACCGTAGAGCATATACTGTGGCAGTGCAAAGTCACAGAACTAACAAGAATCACTACCGGATTGCACGAGGCAGCTTTATCTCCGCAACGGCTTGACCGCTTTTCATCATCATCATCATCATCATCATATTTATACACTTCCACCTAACCCATTAGAGCTATTATGCCAGCGGCCCAGAGCCTCGCTCCGGTACTTTAAGGAGCTGGGTTGGCTCGGGTTTGTGGTGGTATATGACTCTACTGCAGAGTCCACCTGAGGTCGGGAAAAAATCGCAGTGTGGATCCTCAAAGCGAATTTTTAATATAAACTTCCATCTCTCTGTTTTTGTTCTGAAAAAATAAATAAAAAATGTTTATTTGTCACCCGTTTCTCTCACTCAAGGCAAGCTTAAGTTTTCCTTCACATATTGCTCCAAACAGTTAATGGGTTCAGTTTAGTCCAAACAAGAAAACTTCTCAATGACACTTGTTCCCACGAAGTTCCAAAGCACTTTCATTGTACACCATTTGATGGAAGGGAGCGATCTAACGTGAAATGGTGTTCGAAGCGCGAAACCTTGCTATTTACTGGCAACTTGATTTGTCGACGTGAATGGTTTAGGCAAGGTTTAAGGCTCGCATTCTATTGTCAATTCAACTTCCGAATTGAAAAAATCACTTCGAATTCGACTGTATGTTTTTGTATGTATGTTACGCGATTACTCCGCCAATTATAAACTGATGTTGATGATATTTTTTTTGTTTGGTAGGCAATACTTCAGAGGTGATAAATTTTATCGAAATCGGTTTAGTAGTTTGGTTTTAAATCAAAACTACTAGAAAATATGAAGATGTCATCCAGGTATTCAAAGTTGAAGTCGGTTTTTTTTAAAAAGCGTATTATTAGTGTATATTCTGAATACTTGTAGAGACAACCATCGCATAAGGAAATCAAAAAAATTCATATTCAATTAGTAAACTAGCTGCGCCCCGCGGCATCACCCACGATTGTTGGGATACAAACTAGCCTTTTTTATTCCAAGGTATGAGCTACCTCTATTGAAAATTTCATCCAAATACGTTCAGCTGTTTCAGCGTGAAGGAGTAACATACACACACACGCAGACACAAACTGACAAGCTTTCGCATTTACAACCAACGTTCGCACTAGTAATTATGTCTTTGGCTACACATTTATTTACTGAAATATAAATATTTGTCAAAACCACGTATACTTCTTTACAGACTGACGTGGTTTTAACAATTTACTGTCTAATTTATAAAGATTTACTCACGTTTAATTAAATTGGATATTCCGACTATGCCTTTACCGGTGACCTTTTTCAAGGAGTGAAAAGAAAGACTGACGCGCGTGCGACCGCGCAAGCAAGCAGCGCAAATCAGTGCGGAGCAAAACGTGACCGCACGCGCTTCGTACTCATTTTACACTTCTTGGAAAAGGTCACCAGAAGTGATCGAAACTATAGTCGGTGTATCAGCTCATAATGTATGTTTTTCGTATAAAAAAAAACAACAATGTATAAAAAAAAAAAAAAAAAATTTCAAGTGACGAGACGAGCAAGTCGTTCGCCTGGTGGTAAGCGTCACGCCTGCCACTAACACTAGCAGTGCTAGAATTGTGAACTTGCGAACACAATCCTGTGCCGCGCTGCACTGCACTCGTCACCCTGAGATATTAGATGTTAAATCTCTTAATCACATACCCAGTAATTTCTTTGGTAACATTGCCCAGCAAACGGAACACAGTAATGCTTGCACACTACTGCTTGGCGGTTGAATAACTGGCAAAGGTGTGGTACTTTCCCAGGCGGAATCTGCAGTAGAGTCCTAACACTACATTTGTACCTAACTAAGTACACTGATTGTGCAAGAAGTGTTTAAATTGTTGCTCGCTTAGCATATAGCTTGCAGACTTGCAGAGCTTGAAATGTTTCCCATTTAATTTTAGATTCAACGAACAAGCAGACATTGAGACTCTTACAATCAAGCAGTGTCAAAGTAAAGAAGACATTAAGTACGTAGTTGAAGGGGCTACAAATTGTGCTAAAGAATATTACATTGTGCTTTTAAACACTGTGCTTTTCATTACGAATACAAGGAAACTAAAAATAAAAACCTGATCTGACACTGGGAAATGCACGAGAAGTGCGGGACCATAATCCTCTGAGGAGAAAAATAAGTTGGAACATGGTTCAATACAAATTTATCTGAAAATAGAACTAGTTTTTTTTAATTATTTTGTGTGTCAGTCATTTGTCAACTGTCACTGTCAGTTGAAAGTGATTCTCCTTAGGGCTGAAATGTATTACTTTCAACCCGCTCCTCATGCAACTTCAGACCTACTTTCCGAGTATGAGTACTGAAAAAGAATTTTGTCTGAATTCAAATGCAATGCAATGTTTCGAACGCACGAAATCTTTTTCTATAGAATTTATTGCATACCTGCTTTTTGAACTTTGTGAAAGAGAGCTGAATTCGAAATTCAATTTCGCTTCAAGGCAAACTAGTAATAAATTATACAGAATAGATATCTAGAACCAAGAGTCACCAGCGAATTTTATTGGTACACGTTGGCACAAAAGTCGTAAAGCGTGCACATCAAACCGTCGAAACGACAAATCCCAGTCACTTCCGCTTACGGACGTTTTGTTTTATAGCCTGTTGGGTACACGCATAGATCATAATTTTATTTGTTTTCTGTGGGTTTATGTTTAGTAATAATATGGGGTTATGTGAGTACAGTTTTTGCTCTACTGCAAGAATTAGAAAAGGTCTGTGTTTACCATACTGTTATGTGGTTAATTCTTGCGTAAAAAACCAAGTAGTGCCGGCAATTCTCGTTTTCTCAGATAAAATTATAGCAGTATCTTTTTTCTTAGGTGTCCATACATTTTAAATATCTTTTCGATGTAAGTATTCAATTTTGAGACATTCGTTTAGTCCGCGATCCGGTCGCGATTTCAGGGTTGAAGTTAAAGCTGTTCAGAATGATGATTACGTTGATTTATTGATCTTCGGCGCAGTAATAAAATACCGTTACGCTACCTCTGTACTGTGTTACCCTGTATTTTGGTATCTGCTGTATCGATCTATCAGAAACACGATAAAGAAGAATTAAAAGCCTATCTATTCGGGTAGGTACTTCAGGCCATATGTAAATTAAATCAGACTTATCAATATTATTTAGAAGTGTTATTACACCAATGGTTAACTAGAGATTACGAGGATTATTCCACTTTACCTTATTGCTCTGCGGTTTTGCGTTAGGCTAATAATGAGAAGCAAATGAAAACATTTTTCAGATCTATTTCTGTAAGTTAGAGACAGAGACTAAACTTATGGAAAAGCGAGAACCCAAATGTCTAGTCAAATGAATAGTCGAACGATATATTTTTTCTCCTGGAAATAAAGACTTGGTATAGCCTATATAGTAAAGAGTGGCTAGTATTTAGAACTATTTGAAAAAGTAGCTTGCGTTTTCTGCCATCTCGGCTTCATGTTAAGCGAAGATGCAGTCTACGATAAAGTACTGTTACCTAGAAGACCAAGTTACCGCCAAGCAGTAGTGTGCAAGCATTACTGTGTTCCGGTTTGAAGGGCAATGTTACCAGAGAAATTACTGGGTATGAAGAGATTTGACATCTAATATCTCAGGGTAACGAGCGCAGTGCAGTGCGGCGCAGGATTGTGTTCGCAAGTTCACAATTCTAGAACTGCTACTGTTAGTGGCAAGTGTGACGCTTACCACCAGGCGAACGCTTTGCTCGTCTCGTAACTAGATTTCATAAAAAAAAAAACAACTCACTCGCTTCTTGAATTGACCGACATTGTAACTATCTTCTCCATCAAAATGGACTCCGTCAATTATTACATATATTTCAAAGAAATCATAGGTACGGCTCGAACCTACGACCTCACGGTTACGAGGTGCGTCTTCTCTCTAACGGCACAGAATACATAATAGTACATGTACAGAAGATTCACTCCGCAAAATCATATGAATAAGTAGCGACTCTTGCTACGACAGAATAAAGTGCAATTCAGGACATGCAAGCTAACTACTTATAGTTATATTTAGTTGTTTTTTTTACCTACAAGTTACCTCTCTGTCTTAATTCTTCTCACTGCCCGTCTAGACGGACCTGCCACGCCATACCTAAAGTGCGGAGTGCGCCAGGCCTGCTATGGGCGACCTTCAGTTACCTAGACTGTGAATGCGCTTACCTATAGGAAATCAAACCTGTTTACGCTAGATTCTAGAAGCTAGAGAAAGAAATCCATACTGTGATTTACGTGAAACACAGACTTCGGTAGAGGAACTAAACTTTTTGGTAAAATAATAAATAACCAACACTTTTGGAAACGTTCCTAATTGTTTATTTAGTTTACATTATAGTACTTTTTTTTAATATATAAAAACATGTGGAAAACGTAACTTTCCCCCAAAAAGTGAAGTGCCACCAGGCACCATCACTTCCACCACCACTGATGGTTTAGCACCAGGCGAACAAAGCTCTACCTACAGTAGAATAAAAAAATGCTCAATGGAGTCATTGGAGAGCTTTGCTCGGGGTTACTTTGCGCGATAAAATCCGGAACGAGGATATTTGCCAAAGAACCAAAGTCACCGACATAGCTGAAGTGGGAACCGCAGGGCTTGCAAGTTGAAGTGGCAATGGGCAGGCCAAATCGCTCGAAGAACTGATAACCGATGGGGAAGAAAGGTTCTTGAGTGGCGACCGCAAACCGGTAGACGCATCATAGATAGGCCTCCCGCTACGTGGACCGACGACATTGTAAAAGTCGCGCGCAACCGGTGGATGCAAATGGCAGGTTGTCGTACAGTGGGGCTGTCTAAGGGGGAGGCCTTCGTTCAGCAGTGCACGTCTCCGGACTGATGATGAACAAAGCTCTACAGTAGAATTAAAATAAAACTCATTGGAGAGTTTGTCTCAATCTCATTTGTCAGACTATTCCAGACATCAGTAACTGTAATACACTATTAAGTACAAGCGTGTCCTGGCGTTTTGCGGCAGAATCCACGGAAATTTGTTATGTTAATGCGAACGATGAAAAATTTAGGGAAAAATATGAAAATTACGTGACCGTGGCTCAATGTCTGAGATGAACGTGGGTTACGCAGTAACTGTTATTTAATCCATGTCGAGGATTACCCAGTAACTCGTGTTTAATCTCGGACGAGGGTGAAGAATCATTCGTGAGTTGCGTTAATATTTTTCTACGCTACATTTAGCAATGTTAGCATAATCGGAATGAAAATGATACTATTTTGAATGCATGAAATTTATATTGTATTGCGTAGACTATTGAGCATAAATTTCTAAAGTACCCTGGCGACAGGGTGTTCTTGAATTCATGTGCAATATCTTAGGGGTAATTAAACTCATCATAATAAACAACTTTTTACTATAAAATCATAGCAAAAAATCATGGAAAAAAACATCTGCTCCTTAAATTCGTCGTGTGTTATTGAATTTTTTTTGTGGGACCGCCGTTTTTTTTCTCGTTTTCAGTGATAGTTTTATAATAAATATAATTAGATTAGATTGTGGATTAAATTGTTATTTGTAGTGGAAGGCCTCTATTGCAGAGCCCACCTGGGGAAGTACCACACCTTTGCCAGTTATTCAAACGCCAAGCACAGTGGGGCGCAGGGTTTTGTTTACAAGTTCACAATTCTGGCACTGCTACTGTTAGAGCAGTCACGATGCGCTTACCACCAGGCAAATGTCTTGCACGTATTGTCATATAATCTTATAAAAAATAGCCCATAGCACATATGGATATATAGTATAGCTCTCTATTGGTGCAAAGTTTATTTAAATTCTTTTATTATCTAAGTGTTGACTCCTCTACATGTAAATAAGATCAGTTGTTCCGAAGATTACAGACATTAAACTAACATGCAAACTCAGAAACTTAAACCTAAGTATTTATAACTTATTACCTTCTTATGCATATCGCTGTCGTGACGATTAGTGTAAGATTGTTTTGAATATTGAAGTGTTTCCAGAAACTTTGGGTAGGTATTTCTATGTTTTTAATGGACATTAGTTTGAGAAATATGACGGTTAAGGTAGATAGGTAGTTTTGTAGCCTAATTGGCAAAGCAGTCGGGACGGAAAACCGGAAATTGCTCGTATGCAGGTTCAATTCCTGTCAGACATCTTAATTTTTCATACTGTCTATGCTATGCACTAAAAACAGAAATGATTATTGTTTTGTTTTCGAATACAACCTACACCTACTCCTCAAGCCTGCTAGAATATCGCGAGTATGACTAAAATAGTGGCCAAGTGCCAAAACATTATAATACCTGTAAGTACAGTATACATACAATACGACGTCACATCGTGGTAGGCACGTTACAATGACATGCCACGAAGCGAAGTCGTGTCGTGGTAATCTATGACGTGCATCCATTGAGATAATATCTATAGAGTCACAAACGTGCAAAAAAAATGTCCGCACCAAAACTCGGCGTACGCTACGCATTGGGCCGACTTTTTGAACGACTTGAAATACGATAGCACACAAGCGCCCAAGCATACATGGAACACTATACAAGCGACTTAACTTCTAAATTCGTACAATTGTGAACTACATAATGCACGTATAGTGCACGTATAGTACAACAGCACTCGGACGTTTTTTGACTGTTTTCAATTAGATATTGTGACTCTTTAGATACGAGTATTAGCTCAATGCGTGCATCGTATAAAATCGCGTCGTCGCATTATCACATTTTATAGAAGTTGTCTATCTATCGTATTCTAGTGAATGATTGTAAGCCAACTTAGCTTTTCCCTATATCTAATATAGATAGCAGATTAATTGTACGATACTAAGTGTATTAGTGTTCGTACATTTTGGTGTAACTGGGAATTATTGAGTCTGATTAGATATATCTTGACTATGACGAAATTGATGTAAAATAATCCCTAGATAACTTAGGTAAACGCATAGTACGCATGTACTTAATTACGCTTATCAAGTTTGTGTTACTAGTATACAGGGTGTAAAGAGAAAGCTCCCGATCCCGTAAACACTTAAACAAACAACAAAAAATAATTGCCCGCGCTAAAGGTCAATACACGAACGGAAACCGGGGTCGTTTGTTAACCTTTAGCATCAGCTTATAATTTTAAGTATAATTTGTTAAATACACTGCGAACTACAAAAATAAAAATGATTTGTTAAATACACTGCTAAATTTAAACATAAATATAAATGATTAATGTCTTCATTGATTATTTATTATTGTCTTTTGATGTTTGTGATAAAAATCCATATAAGAAAATATCGTGTTATTTTTAGTTCTACCATAATTATTAGTTATCAGTGATCACTAGTATTATCACCTGTCTTCGTAAGCGTATCGAGACCGTATACCTATATCGTTTCTTACACCCGGTATATAATGTTTAAGGTAGGCCAAATCTATCTATTAAATTGAACAACTCTTAAAATCAAGAAGAAATTAAAAAAAATGCGCTAGGCTCAGTTTTATTGAAAATGAAAAAAAAAAATCACAACGTAGATGGCAATTCAATTTGAAGTAGATCAACCTGAATGTCATGTTGATGTAGTTAATTTGACTAATACGTACGAATTACCTTTAAATCTATTACGCACCAATTTACACACGTATGTCTGGGCTGTGTATTAATTTAGGGCTGAATATACAGGGTTTACGCGTAACAGTATTTGTATGCCTATTATTATTATTATCATTGCCGAAACAAGGTCATTGTACCTACTCATCCTTTTGGGCAACTGTTTTAATGTAGCCAACCCTGAAATCTTGAAAAAAATTACTTATGTCCCAAACATTTTATCCAAAATCTTTCACGTTTTCATCATCATCATTATCCAAAATCTTTCACGTTTTCATCATCATCAGACGTCCACTGCTGGACTAAGGCCTAAGGCTTCCGTCTTATAAGAGAGGGCTTGCTGTAATCCCCACGCTTGCCCCAAACCGCTTGGTTTGGGGATCGCAGAATGCTCGCCACCGTTAACCAGGAGGACGTTGCTGCCCGTCCTCTGATGGTTCTGAATTTAGATTTAGGACATACCCACCCAGGTTCGCCGACGTTTCAACCGACTTAAAAAAAGCAGGTTCTCAAATCGAATATTATGTTTTTTTTTGTTACGCGTTTTGCACCCGTTGCCACCAAACTAGGTGTGGCAACCTGTGTTTTGGTGGGGTGGGGTAGCTAGTAGTTCTAATTAAGTAGTGGTTCTGCGAACAGCACAAAGTTCTATGTAATTTGAACGCACAGAAGGGGGGGGGCTGTTTTAGGGAGGTGTTTTTTTAAAAAAAACCGATGGCCCAGCATCGAGGTTTGTGGATATTAGTTGAAAATTACTACCTGTACGCAAGTACAAACATCCACACATACAGATGAAAGCAAATTTTGCCAGTTGTTGAAAAGATTTTGCTCGCCCGGTCAGTAATCACGCGTATAAAATCTCCAAAATGTAAGTACAACAAGGCTATAATTATAAGTGTAGGCCAGTAAAATGTTCCTAATACGTAGCTATAAAAACAATATTTCAACGTGATAGGCTATTACCGCACAGGTTATAGGATATTTGGCCATTTTCGCTAACATTTGTCGATCGGTCCGACAATTAGGTGATTACGGGCCATTTTATCACTAATTTTGTAAACAAAAAACCGGGTTTTTACTCCATGAGGAGGCAAGTAAACGCGTAAAGTAGAAGTCCGTGCTATGTGGCGTTTTTTTAAGAGCCATGCGTGTAGCAGTTCCTATGGACCTGGTTATGTATTAAAACTGCATCCAGAACCACTAAAGGACGGGCAGCAGCGTCCTCTTGGTTAACGGTGGTGAGCATTCTGCGATCCCCAAGACGTTGCCAAGCGTGGGGATCAAGGTAACACCTCCTTAGTAGAAGGAATCCTTCATCCAGCAGTGAACGTCTTCTGGCTGTTGATGTGATGAGATAATGATACCTGTAGCAGTGACCAAATGATAATGATTTCTTATTTACTGGCAAAACTTTACGGTCGTTCTACTTATCATTATATTATGAACAAGTTTTACTATGAGACCAACAAGGAAATTGCGAAAAAACTGCTGATCCTTTTTTTTTATGGTTGACTGATGCTGTTGGCCTCAGATGGCCTCTACAGCGTCACAGGACTTTAGGCAAGCGCAAATGGTGCTTGGCCTAGTTTAGGTTAAAGGCACCTCGGCTTGGCCGTCGCCGGGAGTGGGGTCAGACTTGCCCTGGCATCCCAGAAGGGGTGTGCCCTGGGGCCCTAGTAGGTTGATCTGGTTGACTATTTGGAGAGAATCTAACCGATCTGCTGACAGATCTGGGGAGTCCTCGACATCGCCGGCGAGGTCGGTGCGTGTTTGTGTGCCTCTGGTAACCGGCGCCTAGTGGTCGGATCGGACATTTTATCGAAGGTCAATGAGATTTTTATATGGATTAGCGTTTTTTTATCCGCGATAAATCAAATTTATAGTTTTGTAAAGCAAACAAAGTGTTTGAGTTATAGTCCTATACAGGGAATCCTAGTATGGAGACAAGCGTCTAATACCTTACTGATGTTATAAATAAAAAAATAAGTAATAAGTAAATAAATTTACTAGTCACTTGACATCAGATGAGTTGAGGTCAAACACGTAGCAGCCGTACCATTAAAATATATACCTAGAAATCATTCAATATTCTAAAAATGTTAAATCGTGTTATAATAATATAAAAAACCTGAATTTGTATCATGTTTGTTTGCCCCTGACCGCAAGCTTCAAAATCCCATTACATAAACTCAAATTGCGGGCTGCGCCTCAACTTTGCCACATAGCTACTACGCAGAAGGTCAACTGCCATAGTTTGCACTGAAGAAAATATTCCAGGATATGGCTTTTATTTGAGTGGAAACTACGAATCAGCAGACGTAACGAGCTCTTGTAACGTTTCGTCTTTTATTCAATTATTAAATGCATAATAAATGCAAAATAACCTATAATAGACCACGACTTCACAAGGCCATGGACTTGACCGTGTCTTACTTTACATGACTTGAATTTTGCAATAACTTATCTAGATGAGAGGTTTGGTTTATGAGAGGCTTCGTTGACGTAATGTGTTGTTGGCCGTAGGCAAGTATCCATGGCCAAGAAACAATTCAAAAAACAAGATTCCTGTTAATGTCATCCTTTGCTTAAACTGAATATTATAACTTTCCTAGTATATATTGTAGTCTTTGACTTGGCCGTTAGCAGTTAGCGGCCTTACTTAAGAAAACTTTTCAACCGTTAGTCACTGCTTAAGATGCTCTGCCATCTTCTCTCTGACGTGAAGTTGCACGTGCTAGAAAAGGACAGAGAAGTTTAAGCAGTGACTAAAAGAATCGAAAATATTTTAGGTAAGGCCGTTTATTTCTCCGATTTAAAATAAAAAGTTATTTAATATTAATGAATATTGAATATTTATTAATAGACCTGCAATATTTCAACCGTTTCTTTAACATTGCAACTTGGACCAGTCCACCAACGGGTCTTTCTTCCACCGCCGGGTTCTCCACCTACCGCGGACGTGCTGTTCTCCTACCGCCGCGTTCTACCACCGCTACGGCTACCACTTCGACGACCTGCGCTTGTTAGCACTGCGGAGCTACCTCGACTTATAGTCAGAGCTACCCGTAGAAGCTTACTAGCACACTTACCACGCCACCTGCCACGTGACCTTCGGCGTTTCTTGAGGCCTACTCCTCTGCCGAGGAACGTGTCGAGTCGGACTACGTCCCGCTGAACCACCACGCATCCAATATCTGGAGCTGAAGATTCCGCTGCCCACGAACTGCGCTTTACTCCGAGCTATGTCCCTACCGAGGATCACTGAGAAATTACCATACGTACTTTCTTTCTGCCTACGACCCTGTAGATTTTATATTTTTATTTTAACTCTGTTCCCAATAAATTCTGTTATTGAAGAACTCATTATTTTCTTTTTTGCCAGGCCACCTGCCACCTTAGGCAGGTTTCGAATTGTGTCACCCTGAGACACGATAGAGTGACGATATAGGCAGGGCATTGTTGGAAGCGGGAAGCCAATGTCCAAGAACTTGGTGTGCGTGTGCATAGAGTGAGCGCACCTTCTGAAAACAGTTCATAAAATATAAGTTATTTAGTCGTCGTCAGCCATAAAACGTCCACTGCTGGACGAAGGCCTCCCCTTAATAGAGGGGTGTTGCCATAATCCCCACGCTTGGCAGGCGGCTTTGGGATCGCAGAGCTCACCACCGTTAACCAAGAGGACGCTGAACTAGTATTTATATCTAAAGGTCGCTTTCTGTACTTATATTCTGTGACAATACATATTTAATTATTTACACAGCAATTATCGCGCTCCTCCTCGGGGAAATGTACTCAGTTACGATTTAGAAATTAAATTGAAAGCTGACGAATCTAGGAAAGTTGTGAGTATCTACCACATAATATACTTACTCTGCTCCCCTCGGGTTTACCCGTGATTGTTTGAATAAAAAGTAGCCTTTGTTTTATTCCAAGGTATACGTTACTTCTGTACTAAATGTCGTCCAAATCCGTCCACCAGTTTCAGCGTGAAAGGGTAACAAACATACAGACAAACACACACAGACAAACTTGCGTTTTTTTTTGTACATGTGTTGTAGTGTTGTTGTTATTGTGTGTGTGTGTTGTTAGTTATTATATTAGTAGGGTTATATATATATATATATATATATATATTTTGCTATGAAAACTGACGTAGTTTTGAAATTTTTATTATACGGGATCACTCTACGACTATAGTTTCGATCACATACGGTGACCTTTTTCATGGAGTGAAAACAAACAAATCGACTCGCGTGTGTCATTAATAGTAGTAGTGGTGCTCTATTGTAGAGTCCGCATGGGAAAGTACCACACTTTTGCCAGTTATTCAATCGCCAAGCAGCTGCTGTTTCAGAGCTGTGTTTCGGGTGAAGGGCAATGCTACCACATAAACTACTAGATTTGAGATCTAATATCTCAGAGTGACGAGCGCAATGCAGTGCGGTGCAGTGCGGTGCGGCGGAATATGCATGTGTATTTTCACAAAAAATCGGACTGGCAACAAAACAAATCATCGAAAGTAAAAATTTTATATGTGCACAAATAAAGAAGTTATAAACATTTTAGTTTGATGTTAGACAGGGAGGGCACTATACTAGGCTTAGGACGTCAAAGTTCACGATTCCAAGCAAATTCTATACTATGCACGACTGCACGTGTTTTGCTAGAAAGGGACAGATGACTCCCTCCCAAATACTTTGAACGCTTATATTTCAGAACTTTACCAGCCGATTTCAATTATTTTTTCGACGTAAACATCAGATTCAGTTAAACTCTCTATATATCCTATATTTTTTTATAATTGAAACACGTGCATATTACATATACCCTATTCTGGCACTGCTAACTGTTACGAGCGAGCGTAATTTTTACGACCATGCAATTTCATGCGTTTTTTTTTGAGATATCACAAAAATATGATGCTCATCTTATACAGGTACCTATCATGCACGGTGTCTCGTTTTTGTTTTTTAGCTAGGCGAGTTTTGTCCCTTCTTGAGAAATGTAGCAGCGCGGCAGGGTTAACATTATTATAGCGGCCATCTGGTGAGACAGCAGTGTCCGTCATCGTGTTAACCTCAATACGTTTGTTGGCTAACTGAATCTCGTTCCAAGCCTGCTCTTGTGTACTAATAATTTATTTGGGAGCCGATTCAAATTTAATTTGAAATTCCTCAACTCGGGCTTCAAAAACAACCGAGCTCGAAACAAACCTCATTTGAAATTTAAAACTTGTGTGAATGGCAAACTCTGGCATATGGATCCCGTACAACAGAAGGGTGAAATAATGGCGTATTTTTGTACCGTTTCATCTCAGGGAAATCGATAAGTAAATATTTTCATCAAACTTGCTCGTAAAATGGATCTTAATGCATCGGTTTTAGGCTCATAATCCAAGCTATTACGCACCCGTGCTTTTTACTTTACATTACGGAACTTGTGCTATAATAGGTATAACCCGGTAAAGTCAAGTTTGTACGTGACTGCAATTAGACGTATGTATACGAAGCACCCTTAATATAGCCGGGTAATACTTACAGTTTTTTTGTAATACCAACAAAGAGTTCTTATGCCGCTGAAGTAAATGCCAACCTGCGCGCGCATTGCTGGTTTGGGCGCCATACTCCGCAAATTTTGTCTGTGTAGTTGATTATTATCAAAAATTAAGTTTTTATTTTCCTCGCAAGTGTGATGAAAACAGTCGTATGAAACTCTTGTGCTATGTTTCAATACACTCTCGGCTTCCTTATCGCGCTAGCCTACGGCTCGCGTGCATAGTACCGCCTCTATTGTAATGACCAACATAGCACACTTGGATCATAATGTACTATTATGTATACACAAATGAAGGAGAGATTAGATGGTTGGCCGTTTGGTGATGTAAAGTGACTGTTGTGTGATTGCGTCTGATTATTTTGTATAATAATTATTGAAATATGGTAGAAACTGTTAACGTTGTTTGTTTTTTATAAAAGCTTAGGACATTTCCCATATGCAGCCTAGTGGTATAATTTGCCCATACTTGTCAGCACTAAGCCAAAATGCCACATGCCTGTATAATCTATATATATAAAAGGCTGTCCTGACTGATTTACTGACTGATTGACTGACTGACTGACTGTCTGACAGACAACACACAGCCCAAGCCGCTGGTTGGGGGGAGTTGGTAGAAGAATCGGAAGAGTCGGTGATTTGGGGGAGTTGGCCTAAAAAAATTGCTCGGAAAGATTTAAAGTGGTGAATTTTGGCAGCGGGCCGAATTTCTTCCGTACGCGGACGAAGTCGCGGGCGACCTCTAGTCATTTATAAAGTTTGAAACTTAGGAGTATGGTATATAATAAAGCTCATAAAAAAAGATTTATTTAAAATAATATCGGTGGAAATTTTATCACCCAGCGCCATCTAGTCCCAAACTAATCAAAGCTTGTAATATGGAAACTAGATAGCTGATATAATACTTATATACTTTTTTGTAAATACATACTTATAATACATACCACACCCAGACACAGAACAAACATCTATTTTTGTCATATAATTGTTTGCCCTGGGCACAGTTGAAATAATAGTACTACCCCTGGGTGGGGATCGAACCCGAGCTCTGAAGGCATACATGCTACCAACAGAGCTATCAGTCATTGGAATAGTTGCCAGGCAATCAGCTCAAAATTTCATCTGCTACGTATTTCGATTCATAGGACATAGCTCAATATATTTACGTCGAACAGGTGGACAGGCAAAGTATTCATAAACTTCATCAATAACAATTGATCCAGTCCCCCTCATAACTAACATCTTTGAGTAATCTTGCTCCTCGATATCTTATCTTACCACAGACGCCTCGCATAATACATTCTTACCTTTTTGTCAAAATGAAATATTGTCTCAAGAGATTTTTTTTTAAGAAAGTGTTTTCCTAAAATATGTCGTCTATGAAACGTGGACCCAGCTGTAGTCTCTCAGAGGTATTAGGTACGTGGGGACGTGCAACGTATGAAATCCCCGCAGTCTTTTCAATCGCCTGACGCGACTACAATTTGCCAGTGCCAGAGAAGCGTGAAACTAAAAAGTTTTTTTTTAGTTTCACGCCTAATATAATGTATTTAACTGTTTTGTAACTATAGTTACATTAAGTTTGTTATCGATGTTACAAAATCAATTATTTTTCTTTCTTTCTTTCTTTATTTAAGTGGCAAGAGCCTATTAATCTAATAATATTCGTTTATAGCTTTTCATTATTCTGTTCAGTCTAGAATTTATTCTTCTTTTTGGTTCTCTTTCGTTGATCCTCTCTCACTATTCCTGGCAAAGTTGATCCAAAGAAAATGGGGCAGAAGCCATTTGAAGAAAAAAAACCTGGAGTGATATTGATATTTGTTTTAACTCTTGACTCTCTGGAATTGTACATTGGAATTGTAATTGTGGCTAAGGACTTCACAATTAAAATGAAAATTTTTCATTACAGCATAAACAAATCTAAATAACAAAAAAGCTATTGCTATATACATACATACTAATCATTAGATATATATATATATATTATAAGTAATTGTCTAGATATTAGTTAGACGTTTATGCAAATTTTATTTTAATTTTATGTACCTAAACACTTTCTAACAAAAAAAAAACAAACTAAAACATAATTTATAACAATAGTATATTATGACATATTAGCCTAGAGATTTTTTGTATGTATTTTTTTTAAATTGCAATGTAATATGATCCTTTTTATAGATAAAACACGAACATATTTACCCTGTTAGCCGTTTCCGTTTCCGAGATATTGGCGAATGAAAATATCCTTATAATTATGTATTTTACTCGCGGCGGAAGGTGAAATCTTTGCAAATCGATGAACGAAATGTGACTCATGCGACAAATACGATTCATAAAATGTTCCACCACTTAACCCGTAACAGTAACAGTTTCCGTTTCCGAGATATTCCGTCAAATTTTTAGCCTCTACGGGTGGAATATACTGGTGGAATATGCAACTACCAATTGTCCTAGGTCTATTCCTGTCGGTAACTCGGTTAAGATAAAGTCTAACGAAATGAATGTAAAAACAACTGCCTTATTTATAACTCTGCCACCGATAGTAAAAATAAGTCTAGCACAAATTTAAAAAAAAACTCGTAAATGGAAATTCTGCAGCCCTTCAGTAGGCTCTAGGCGCTTAATGACCATGGGAACCATTATGAAACTAAAAAACCTAAAATGCTAGTTAAATTTAAAACTTCTCCATTATGTTTCGTAGCTCTGCACCTTTAATGCAGATTCTCGGTCGTTCTTTTAGTTTTCCACCACGTTTCCCGTTTTATTCCCCGCACCTGTCCCCTTCTGTAATAGAAAATGCATTGGACGTGATTTCAAATATCTCTATCTACTTGAAATGAACATTGTCATCTTAAGCTGACCGCACATTGGCTACTAACGCTAGACGATAGCTGCTTAAACTACTGCTTTGTCACGTAAAGTTACCGAATGGTTGCTTAAGCTGCTATTTGGTCGCTCGGGCGCCCTTTTTACGCCGCTGTGTAGACACGGAGCAGCTATTGAGACGCGTACGCTTGCCACTGTTTAAATCGCGCAAGCTGCCAGTTGCCAAAACCTATTCAAACTCACAAAAGTCCGACATCAATTGAAAGGCGTAAATTCGTATAATTTCGTTTGAAATTACAACGTTTTTTTTTTAATTTTTACGCATTTAATGGCTGTTTTGCAAGGTAGCTGTTCGGTTTCGTTGACTTTAGTTTGTGACCCATCAAAGTGTGAGCGCCTACCTCTTGACTTGCTACAACTCGAAACACTACAGCAGAACTGGGCATGAAGAGATTTGACATGTAATATCTCAGGGAACAAGCTCCTACTCTTTTATTGTGTCCTTATTTTTTTAGCATTTGTGTATATTTTTGGCAATAAAGTTATTTTTTATCTTATCTTAAATGATCGAGCACATTATGACGGACTGCAGCGGGCGGAGCGGGCCGCATAGCAACGAAAAATCTTTTAACGCCGCAGCGCATTGACGGATTTTGAGACTTTGAGTACAGTATACTTCCGTGCGAGGTGGGCTGCATCGTACTCCCGGATTCCCTCGCGCAATAATCCGCCCCGCTGTGACCGGCGATAGTTCATATAAAATGTAAGAAAACGATCTACTTAGGCGGATTATTGCGTTGCGCTCCGCCCCTTTGCCCGTCTTGATGTGCACGATCCTTAAGCGATAGTAGCCAGTGTACGGTCAGCCTTAGGGACGCTGTGTGTTTGACGTGATTGTATTTTGATGTTGTATCTTTTTAGAAATGAGTAAACGAGTATAATGTAATGTTGTATAATTTATATGCTAGAGAAACATATTTTTGTTTTATTAGTTCAATGTTGCATTGAAATATTTAATTTTACTGACTGAAATCGGGCTATGGGTATTTGAATTTAATAATTTGTTAATGTTGATATTTTGCTAAAGTTAATTTGGGAATTTGCCGTATTGGGGTGCAGAAAATAGAAGTGTGCATAAATCGAACAATCACTAAAATGCTCTTTTGATTAATTCAAAGTCATTGAGTAGTTCCACGTCTCCTCTTCGGCGTGTCTCTCATTTTTGACACGGTGGAAACCGTAGGTACAAACGCACCCGTACATTAGGTACATGAATTTACTATCCAGCAGAAAATCGACACAAGCGTCAAGCTTTCATCGGGTTCATGTTTCTAAGATTATTATATTAGAGGCGTTCATGATTTACGAAGCAGTAACTGATAACCCCGTAATACCGTCTGGTCAAGTCGGAGAGGTCAGTGTATATTTTGGGCCCGCGATCTACAACCGCATACCAGCTACCATTCGGGATGCTCCTTCCACCGCGTGCTTCAAAACCAAGCTGAGAGCGTCGTTACAAGAGAATTTGTTGTATGTAATTGGAGCTTATTTTTAAATAAGAGATTATTAATGCATTTTTATAATTATTTAATTAAATGTATTTTTTATTGTGTCATAAAATGTAATTAGACGTTTAATTTGGTATTATCAATATTGTATTGTATTGAATTGCAATAGTTTTGTTATTATTAAGCTGAGACGATAGAGGTAGACCATTTCGTTACAGTCCACTTTTCTGACGTTGTACCCGCATGGGTGTGATTTTAAAGACGTTTCACGTCAAAAATCTTTTTTTTTATACAGTCAATTGGTAAGCAGTAAAACTGGAAGGGGGCGCCCTAAAAAGGACTGGATGAGCTGTGTAAAAGATAATATGCGCGTAAAGGGAGTGAATGCAGAGATGACAAATGATAGAGTGAAGTGGAGAAAGGAAACATACTGTGCCGACCCCACCTAGTGGGATAAGGGCAGGAAGATGATGATGACAGTCAAGTGACGAGACAAGCAAGACTTTCACCTGATGGTAAGCGTCACGCCTGCCACTAACAGTAGCAGTGCCAGAATTGTGTACTTGCGAACACAATCCTGCGCCGCACTGCACTGTGCTCGTCACCCTGAGATATTAGATGTTAAATCCTTACCCAGTAATTTCTCTGGTAACATTGCCCTTCAAACCGGAACACAGTAATGCTTGCACACTACTGCTTGGCGTTTGAATAACTGGCAAAGGTGTGGTACTTCCCCAGGCGGACTCTGCAGTATAGTCCTACCACTACAAAAAATTTACCTCTAACTCCTCTCTCTCTCTCCTAAAGCATTTATTTGTCTATTATTTAGGTAATTATTACTTTTGAAGGACAGGTCTAATGCTCATCAGTATTGATAGTATGAACGATTTATAAATCACATAAATACCACATAATTTTTCAAGCATTGGACGTTACTCAAGCTTACAGACCTTATTTTGAAGCATATTTTGCTAACATTCTGAAAATACCGAACGCATTTCCATGCAATACCGCATCGCTAAATCAAACCACAGCTTTTCGACGTGAAACCGTTCATTAAATCATAGTTAAAGTTATTACAGCCATATTTTACAATATAGTATCAATTTTGCAGTAATACTAAACATATGCTGCAAAAATTGGAACAAAACGCTGTGTTTGGCGCTATACGAATTTATTACGAGCATATTTCAAAAGCTGTTCGCGTATTTCAATTAGTAATGTAATATAGGCTTTAAATAAAGGCGTGTTTTATTTAATATACTTGTGATTCACTGCCAAACTAGATCTACATTATAGGATGATGATGACATTTAGGTAAAATCATATTTGAAAGTACTTAAAATAAAACATAAACTAATTAAAATTAAAATATACAAACCCTAAAATTAAAGGTAATTTGTTTATTTATTTATCGGTTAATTATCATGTTTTTAGTAATTCATTTTAACAATACAATAATATAAATCATGTCAAATTAAATAAATTGACAAAATATTATTAAATCTAAATAGATTACGTCAAATTTGCCACTCGCCCAAACGTGCCCATTAGGTTAGCTGCGTCCCGCTGTATTGCGAGGCCAATCTGTTGCATAAGATATTCTCCAGACCCTGGGTCGAGTCCCCTATCCCGCAGACGCCGATCTGGGTCTGCCACAAACTTCTTCGCTTCTGAACCCCACGGCCCCACCACCTTAAAATATAAAACTTAATTAATTATACTAAATTAATTTTAACCCTAATATATAATAAGTATATATGTATACAAAGCCTAAAAAAAACAAAAAAAAAACAAAAGGAAATATTTTCATAACTCGTCACATTCAAGAATGTACTGAGTTTTACACGCAGGTCACACAAGCGTTGAGTCATGGCTCTCATATTTGTGAAGCCCGGTCTAAAAGAGGTAGAGGTGTTTTTTACATAGAATATTAAAATTTTAATTTGGAATACGCAGCGGGACACGCCAGTCCCTTGTGGAGTCAGGACAGAACATAGCTGGTATTAATTTAGCGTTTCAGCGAATGTGGGGTAAGGGTTAAGCTGCACAAGAATACGCAAAATACACTGCGTATTCTTGCGCAGTGTGTTTTGCGTATAGGCTAGATGACTGGTTTTTTATATTGTCCTATTAAAATGTGGCCCATAAATAAAAAAAATGAAAAACAAATATGAAAATCTGATCAAAAATAAGCAACTAATAAGCATTTTAATATCATGCTAGACAGAGATAACAAACAGCAAATCGTGACGTCACTTCTCTGTACGCCATATAAATTCTATTGTGACAAGTAAGGCGTGACGTTATTTTTTGTTTTGAGGGAAAGGGACAGAGTTGTCTCTAACAAAAACTTTAAACGCTCATATATCAGAACATTATTAACCGATTCAAATATTTTTTTCTATAAACATACTATATTTACTTAAATTCTTCATCAAAGCTATTGGTTTCAACGATATAAACATCAGTCATCTAAGTACCCTATTCTTACCTATACTCTTACTCCGGTTTGCGGTTTGTCGCAAGTCGCATTATCAGGATATTCCTAAGAATGTTAACTGTTACAAAATTGAATGTCCTTCAGCCTCTTTGCGCCATTATTCAGTTCGAGTTATGGACAATTAGCCTAACCTACGAGTATAGTAAAAGGGTGTAAACAATTAAAATTGTGTGGCATTTAGTAGTAGTTAGAATAAAGTAGTTAGTTAGTTCGCTAGTTTCGTCAATCATAAAAAAAATGCAAATGGCAATTCCGGTTATTAAAAATGGAGCGCTATATTAACGCATTGTCATTGTGTAAACCAAATGGGGCATTACATTACAAAAAACGGGGAAAGTTTACAAACCGTTGAGGTTATCGGTTTTTCAGGGACACTCGTTTACAGCAACAATGTTTTCAAGAGACCAACGGTACATTGATGCAAAGGAGACAAAATATCCATAATCAACTGAATACTTTTTGATTTGTTGACTAGGATTGTTCATTAGGTGCACTTTCTTGGCCGGAAATTACGCGAAGTTTGCGAGCGGCCTCAACTTTCCCCATTTTTTATGGTGTAGCGCTCGTGGCGTAGCTTGTCTAGGTGATTCTAAACGATCACCAATGTTAAGCAACGGACGGTCCGGTCAGTCTTCGGATGGGTGACCGTGAGTGGGATTTATTTCTGAGCATTACCGTGGGTCGGATGACACGTTAAATTGTTGGTCCCGGTTGTTTGTTCTACTTTCTATAACAACTACCGTCAGCCATGTCAGAGGCCTTCGGGCGGCACCTTAACTCTGACACTAGGGCTGGCCATTCAGCCTATACGAACTTACTTACTTTTATGGTGAGTTTTTACAATGATCATCTTTTGTGTAGCGCTCCAATTTTAATAATCGTAAAAGTCTTATGTGACAGCTATTAAATATCAGAGAAGCAATTGCACGAAAAATATGCCATTGTTTTAAATACTTAGTGCATTTTTATTGAAATACTGTTAACATAGATGAATTATGGACAATCTACCTATATGGCCTAAACTATGTAACTATGTACCTACGTGGCAAAATGAAGAGCACGTGCTCTTTTGCGCTCTTAATTTTTCACGTAAGCATAGTTTTAGAAATTCACGAAGTCGACCAGGCACACACACACCTGCACCTGGGTATGTCCTTAAACTGCAACCAGAACTACCGGAGGACGGGCAGAAGCGTCCTCTCGATTAACGGTGGTAAGCATTCTGCGATCCCCAAGCCGCCTGCCAAGCGTAGGGATGGCAACACCGCTATATTATGGAGGCCTTTGTCCATCAGTGAAAGTTTTATGGCTGATGACGTGATACACACACAGGTGCCGTGTAAATCGCTTACAAAAATAAATGTTGAGTCGTTTTGTACAGACGTGGTAGAATATATTTAGGATCTTAGTGCAGTTTTACCCTAATATATGAGCATTAATTATCACTGATGTGATAATATTGTGTAATTCATTTTGCAAGGCGAATAATTTTGTTTGTGGAGCGGTAAATTAATTAATTTATTGTTGGGATAATGATAAAAAAATAGTTGGGATTTCTGTCAAATGGCGAAATCCCCTTGGGGAATCCCTCGCTATTCGACAGAAATTTTAATCACTTTGTTTAGAGAGGTAATCAGTTTTGGTAGAAATAAAAACAATTAATTCATTTACGTGTTGTTTCTAGTGAAGCCAAGGTATCTGGGAGCACGATCGTGCCCTGGACAAAATTTACTTTATCTTTAAGTATAATTTAGGCCAATAAGTATTCCTATATCAATAAGTAGGTAGGCTCATAAACGAAATACAATTAATAAATAGGAAATCCAGCGCATCCGATCCCCAGAGACGCCAGCTTTTGGCCTATAGCGCGTAAACTTGGAGGATCTAGCTCGGCTGGATATATAATCTATAATTAATAATTATAATTAATTAATAATATTATGTAATTTAGGATAGTTTTCATCAACGATTGCTGTTGTTGACAACAAATATGAAACACTTTACTTGCGCTGCCAGGGGGCCTACTATAATCCCAAAACATTACTTTAACTCGTTTTTTGTTGCGATTACAAGTCTACAGAAATGTTGTAGATATTACCCCTTTCTTCTGAACAGAACTGAACAGAATAAACATCATCAGCCCGGAGACGTCCACTGCTGAACGAAGGCCCTTAGCCCGCCACACTGTACGACAACCTGGCATTTGCACCCATCGGTTGCAGTAGTGGGAGGCATTCCTACGCTGCGTCTTCCGTTCGCGGTCGCCACTCAAGAATCTTTCTTCCCCATAGGTTGTCAGTTCTTCGAGCGATGTGGCCTGTCCATTGCCACTGCAACTAGCAAACCCTGCGAGCTATGTCGGTGACTTTGGTTCTTGGGCGAATATCCTCGTCCCGGATTTTATCGCGCAAAGTAACTCCGACCATAGCTCTCTCAATTGCCCGTTGCGTGACTCAGAGTTTCTCCAAAACACTAACACAATAATATATAATAGCATAATGTTTTCATCACAGCCATAGCGCCTCTCGAGTCTCAACCTAAACTAATCTCTGTCACTTCATAATGTAAACTTTGTGGTGATGTCAAATTTAAACTAAGCAAACAAAGATTAAAAACCTCTTCAAACATTTACAAACGTTAAAAGGGACCTCTTCAAACATTTTCACCCTTGTAAGATTTCAAAGGGTGAACTTATTATAGATTCTGATACTATCAACGCTATGGAGAAATAAACTATGGTATATTTATGTGCGCAGGATAATAATCTTAAATCATTTGAGATTGGCGCAGATTTTTGTACTATAAAAAGCGTTTTGTTTGCATTGGACCTCACTTGCCTGATAGAAAGCAATGATGCTTAGGATGGAGCACGCTATTCTAGAACGGATTTATTTCCTTTTTTGTAAACATCTGTATAATTGTACTCTTCGGAAAATGGTTATTAATATTTTTTGATCATTATATTCATGGTTACCGGAGCTATTCAATATATTAAATTATTTATGTCAACTGTTACAACCGTTTAGATAGGACTTGAGAGTGACTGGGACAGAAACAATATTGCATGTTCTAAAATAGCTGGAGGCAGAAGCTATTTTCTAGATTTTAATGCATTTGCGGGATTCAACTAGATAAGTAATTGTATCACTCACTCATCAGCCAGCAGTCGTCCACTGCTAGACAAAGGCATCCCCTTTTAATAGGGAGGGGTTGCCATAATCTCCACGCTTGGCAGGGGGCTTGGGGTCGCAGAATGCTGACCACCGTTAACAGCTGGAAGGACTAAGAGGACGCTGCTGCCCCCCCTCACACTCCTCCGGTGGTGCATGTCAATGTATAATTTTAGGATAAATTAATAAAATTTTAATTACTTACATCTATTTTACTATTATGATATTATAGCCAACCATCATCGCTCGAAGAACTGATAACCGATGGAGAAGAAAGGTTCTTGAGTGGCGACCGCGAACCGGAAGACGCAGCGTAGGAAGGCCACTAGGTTAACTGACATTGTAACAGTCGCGGGCAACCGGTGGACGCAAATGGCATGTTCTCGTACAGTGTAGCAGTCTAAGGCGGAGGCCTTCGTTCAGCAGTGGACGTTCCCGGGCTGATGATGATGATGATTTGACTATGTAAAGTGATCAAACTTTGTATCTTGGTAGCGTTGTTTAAACTCTCCTCTATAATCAAGTTGCCGGTAAACAATATGAGTGGTGCAGTAAATTCCATTGGCTCTATATCATCGTCTAAGTGCATGGCAAGGTTCGTTAGCTTGCAGCTCATAAGTTATTTGTGACAGAATGCTATTATCATAGCTTTGAGTAGTGGGAGTAACTATTTACACGACTATTACATTTAACAACTTCTCCAACTAGATCGAGTTTCACGAAAGGTCATTTTCGTCACCGTCATTTCGTCGTGTGGTAAGGCTCTATTGCAGAGTCCGCCTGGGGAAGTACCACACCTTTGTCAGTTATTTAACCGTCAAGCAGTAGCATGCAAGCATTACTGTGTTTCGGGTTAAAGGGCATTGTTACCAGAGAAATTACTGGGCATAGGGCATGGATACACATCTTATATCTCAGGATGAGGAGCGCAGTGCAGTGCGGCGCAGGATTTTGTTCGCAAGTTCATAATTCTCCACAATTCTGGCACTACTACTGTAATGGGCAGACGTGATGCTTACCACCAGACGAACATCTAGCTCGTCTTGTCTGTGGAATTACATTAAAAAACTCCAAATTCATTTTCGGTTCAACGCATTAAAAAGAGAAGACCTTTTTCTATTGTGTAGTTTGGGGATAGATGGCTCTGTGTGAAATGAAACTTTGTCAAAAAGACACACTTTTTTATTTATAAATAGCTGCACCCCACGGCTTTAACCGCGTGATGATGAAAAACGGTAGGCACTGATGATGATGATAAAATGTAGCCTATTTTGTTATTCCGGTAAATAAGCTATCTAAGTACGCTCCGAGTTTCAGGTTTAAGGGGGAGGCGTTCGGCAGTGAACGTTTCCGGGCTGATGATGATGATACCGACAAACTTTCGCATTTCGAACGTCTCGCTTGTCTCGACACTCTATTAAATAATAATAATAAAAGTAACCACACGATAATAATTACAGTCAAGATTCCAATAGCTTCAAATTTCGTTACTGCGTCCTTAAGTTTTGTGTCTCCTAACTGGCGCCTAAAACTCAAACACAAAAGACAACAAGGAAAACCCGTAAAAGAACGCTCGCGCTGTAAAATTTGTTGTAACGGCCGCTGACATTTGTTTATCACTACGGCGTCAGCCTGCGATAAATATTCTTGTTTACGTATTCCTTTTTCACCGCAATTTTCTAGGAAACTGGTTACGGGCGGTTTAAGGGTCCCTATTTTTGCACACTCGAATTTTTTTCGATCACTGTCATAAGTCGACACTCGACACAGTCAGAAGAAGTTTTTCTTGCGGCTATTGTACGTTTCTTGATTCAGAATTAAATTTAGCGTGCATTAAAAGCCTGTTATTATATTTTGTAAGTTAAATGCACCACAAATTAATTTAAGAATGATAAGTGCACGATGTTGTGAAATTCACAGGTCGAACCTTCACACGCGCGAGACCAAAACAGTTGACACAGCAAAATTTATGTATTTACCTATCAGTGGGGTGAATAAAGCTTCTGATGATGATACTGGTAATGAATTTTGTGAACTTGCTCAAAGAAAAGCATTTATATCGGACCCGCGGGCCGTGATATAATTAATTTTAGCTTTTTTATATTGAATATTATATCTACTTATTATAATATTAATCGTATCTAATAGTCGAAGAGTGGGAGGGACTTAAAAAAAACTCGATCTGCCAGAATTGGCGCCCATTGCGAGCGGCATTTTACTAAATAACGGAAGGAGTTTTTCTTGCGGCGTTTGTGGAGATAGCTTTGTTCTTGGCATGTACTCGCATATAATGAGCGTTCCGTACAAAATTTATGGAGGTTGGGAGATAGTGCGTGGCGTATAAAGGCGTACTTAATCCAGTTCTCGTTTCATATTGAAATTGTGTTTTGTAGTGGCAGGACTGGTAGAAGTCTATGCATATTCTGCCTAGGAAAGTACCACACATTTGCTAGGTTACTCATATGCCAAGTAGTAGTGTGCAAGGATTATTTTGTTTTGGTTTGAAGGACAATGTTACCGGATAAATTACTGGTCACTGGAGCGCAGTGCAGTGCAGCGCAGGATTTTCTGGCACTGGTACTGTTGTGGGCAAGCGTGATGCTTACTACCAGGCGAACGTCTCGCTCTATTGCATAAAAAAGCAAAATAAAGACAAAATTCTCATGAATCTTGAATTCTACCTGTTACAAAGGAAAACAGCAATAAAATCCCCTATACTTTTTTATAGAGCCTTCCTGCCAACATGTCACATGACATGATTTTAACGTATTTTTAGGTCGAAACTGGATCCTGGTCATTCATTTTTAGTCCCTAGTCCCTAGCCTACAAACATTATGCCTGTAGTTAAAGTTTAACAACTTTTATATTTTCCAGAGTGTAAGATCATCCGTAAAGACCAAGCTTCCCATTAAGTTTTAAAGCTTAATGAAATTAGTTAAACTCTCTTCTAAAACATACTTTTCCATGCTAAATAATTCACCAAAAACACAAATATCACTGCAAAAGGTTGCACATTTTGCATCGGTATTCAATTTGACAATCCACTGACAGCTAGACATAGCCTTAACCTTGGAGGGTAGCATAAACTTTTTTTACAATTTTTTTAGGTATAAGCTTTTAACTACAACAAACTACATAAGTATAATAAGCCTGTTAATATATCTACAAGGTTAGTTAATATACCTACAAGGTTAGTTCTAATCAGTTAGCATCCTTTTAAGGGCATAATTATTCATTCTGTACATCAAAATAATCAATTTTTACTATGCGCCCAACATAGAAATGGCGAAACAGCTGTTCCATACATTTTGCCCAAAGTTGATGAACTTTTTGTATGGAACAGCTGATATTTTTTTCGCGATATCAATGTTGGCCCCATAGTAAAAGTTGTTTGTTTTGATGTACAGAAAATACCCTTAAAAGGATGCTAACTGATTAGAACTAGCCCTAGTGTATAGTGCACTGCTGAAGTTAGGCCTGCCCTCAAAGGATGATTGAGCCGTGTTCACCACGCTGACCCAGTTGCGGGTTGGTGGATTTACATATAAGCCATTGATTTTCTTCTCCGGACGTTCATCGTTCCTTACGATGTTTACCTTTATCGAAAATTCAGTAAAATTAATATCCGAAAATTAACTCCAACGATCTCATTAGTATGAGCTTGGGTTCGAACCTACGACCTTACGATTTCAAGTCGAGCGGTCTCCAATTAGGCTACCACCGCAAACTTGGCCGAAATTTTACTATGGTGGAAAACAATATTATTGGTGCACTTTTCAACGCACAACGACAAAGCGCCTTAAACTAAGTAAAGCTTGTATTATGGGAAACGGACACTTGATACAATACGTATAATAACAAGGTATTTACAAAATAAAAGTACAATCGTATTCTATCATTCACCATCCAGATACTAAACAAACATGTATTTTCGTCACATAAACGTTTATCCTGTGTGGGAATCGAACCCACGTCGGACTGCTCTTAAAGCAGACACTACAAACTGAGCTACTAGGTAGTTAACAAGTAAAGGATTTATGCCTTTGAATTTTGTCTCTGGACAATATGCAGTTGTTTTCACGATGCACACAAATCTGAGGCAGAAGCACAGAATAAATAATAGTACTACGTACAGAAAGTTAACTCCGCAAAGGAATTGAAATAAATAACCACTATATCTACTAGGCAATAAAGTAGCAATTCAACTCGTACAGCGCTGTATACCGCTCGCTATATTCACCTAGATATACCGCTCTCTTTCTATCACGTATGCTTAGTTACGTGCGACGAGGCTAGCGTGCGGGTGGCGACTGACTTCTGCTTGCATTGTCCACCCGGACGGAGCGCCGGCCGAACATCCCTAAACTGCGGAGTGACACACTCCTGGCAGACGTACATAATAATAGCGAGTTGATAAGACACGTCTTAACTAATACCAATTTTAAAAAAAACAATTAGAATGCTAATATTCCGCTTCATTCTTACAGCCTTATAGCTCAGTTGGTAGCATGTCGTCTGCCTTCAGAGCTGTATGGCGTGGGTTCGATCCCCACCCAGGGCAAACATTTATGTGACGAACATAGATGTTTGTTCTGTGTCAGGCTGTAGTATGTATTATAAGTATGTATTTATGAAAAAAAAAAGTATTCTATCAGCTATCTGGTTTCCATAATACAAGCTTTGCTTAGTATGGGGCTAGATGGCGCTGTGTGTAAAAATGTCCCCCAATATTTATTATTTTTATTCTAACTTCACTTCTACCTGTTGTTCTACGCTACTATTAAGAGGTCTTGGTCTTTTAACATAGTATAAATGTAATGTAATATTTTGATGATCAATAAATTATTTTGGTGTTCCTTTAATTATTCCCTTGAAGCTTAATTAGGAAATCCTTTTTGCCCCAACGCGGAACAGACACTCGTAAAGTGGACTCTGAAATGGAATTTATATTGTCACATTACAAACCACAGCTAATGAAAATGTAAAACGCTAATCTGAAGCTGTGACTTTCTCAAAGGTACGGAAAAAATTGTGCGCGTCCGGTAAAATATTACAATTATCAAGCCTAAGTCATAGAATCAGAATAATAAAAATTGATTAACGCATCTTTATTGTAATTAACGTATTTATACTTTAGTCTTGAAGTTCGAACGTTTAAAATGAAACAATAAAAATTACGCCATTTTTTACAGATGTGTTTTTATCTTTTTACTCACTTCACTTCAACAGACGGAAGACCATCGGACGACGTCCACTGCTGGACGAAGGCCTCCTTAATAGGGAGGGGATGCCATAATCCCAACGCTTGGCAGGCGGCTTGGGCTTGCCATGTCGTCATAGTGAGTCCACGTCACAGGAGTTGTTACTTGTTTCCCTTTTTGTTACTGGACGGCCAGACAAAAGTGACCTAAGGCCACCCGTATATCTTAGATATTCCCCACGTACACACTAAGCGCTTCGATTCCACGTTTTTATTATATATGGCGTTTTGTCTGGCCGTCCAGTAACAAAAACAGGGACAAGTTATGCAACTCCTGTTAGATGGACTTACTATGACGACATGTCAAGCAAGCCCAAGCCGCCAGCCAAGCGTGGGGACTATGGCAACCCCTTCCTAATAAGCAGCAGTCTTCGTCGAGCAGTGAACGCCTTCCTGATGATGACGACATACGTACCTTATGGTATGCGGAGTGCTGTGATACGCGTTGGTAAACACCTCAATTATTGTCCGAATATCCAAATACCAGTGGAAGCCGTAGCAAATTCAGTAACTTTTCAGTCGTTTTTCAACTATGATTGAAAATGAAATAAAGTTTATTTAAATATTATTTAAAAAATATATATGTGGGAACAGCAAGGCAATAGCCTGCAAAATATAGAAGCCATGGTCGTGTTCGAATTCGAATAGAACGGTCGCGTTCATATCCCGGAATATGACCAATGAGCTCTTTACGCGGCTTTACGGTAGAGGGACACATCTCGAGGAAATAGCATGAATCCGTTATTCATCAATGGCGTATGTGAACTACCAACCTGCAACTGGGCTGGTCTGGTGGATATAGCCCAATCGCCTTTTGAGGGCAGGTTTATTCTTATGTCTAGCAGTAGGACATATTATAACATACTTTGGTGAGGCAAGCTCAAAGGCAAACCTAAAAAAATCTTTCAGCAACTTCATCCAAACTTTTTGGATACTTAACTCCCTAAAGAAAAATAGGAACTACTCGTAAGACATCACCACCCTTTTTTCACAGTCCACTAACCCTTTACAGCTTGCTATAACGAAGTTGTAAAAATATTTGATCCGGAAAGAGTAATAAAGGCTCCCTTGGTGGCATTACTCACTTTTCAATCACGTTTACGCATGCAGATCGGTCCCATCCGTATGTAACCGGTCCTGGGTATATCCCGGCGTACTAAAATATGTACAAGTACTTATAAAATATGTTAGAATTATAACTTTACTGATTCTCTATTTCGAAATGTTGGAATTGGCTGGACAAGCCAAAACTTTTGTTTTTTTGTATATAGTACGCTAAGTAGTATTGAGTAGTCTTTGTAGTTTGTTGTAGTTAATAAAGGCTTGCCTTTTAAAAAAAGCCTAAACTTCAATTTAGTAATTTTTCTTTTTAAAATTCAGTTTAATTTGTATCCCGTGCCGCAAACGGAATCTTTTATTTTATTTTAAAAACAACTGCACGAGTGCACGTGACCTTATGGGCAAATCAAAGTCACTAATCAATTGGTCTTACACGCTATCTGAATATAGGAGTGGCTAAGGCAATATGGCCCGTCATAGGAAGCGGATGCGCTGGAAACCCCTAAGGCAATATGGCCCGCCATGGGAAGCGGATGTGCCGGATTCCCCTAAGGCAATATGGCCCGCCATAGGAAGCGGATGCGCCGGATTCCATAAGGCGATATGGCCCGCCATAGGAAGCGGATGCGCCGGATTCCCTAAGGCAATATGGCCCGCCGTAGGAAGCGGATGCGCCGGATTCCATAAGGCAATATGGCTCGCCATGGGAAGCGGATGCGCCGGATTTTCTATTTAAAGATAAACGTTTTGTGCACAAGGTCACGCGCAGATTTGGTACCACCCACCTACTTATTTCTACATTTATGATAAGACTATAGAAAAAAAAGTTTCTGAACAATCAAGGTAAGCAAACAAAAGCTGTAATTCATTTGTTGTTATGGTTACCATGGAAACCTGCTCATGAGAGAAGATTTAGATAGTGTATTTCCCACCATACCTGCTATAAATGAATTACTGCTCTAGGACATATTTTATGGGCTGCCCGTTGTCTGTGAAAACGCCATCGAGCTTTAGCGCAATAAATAAAATATTTGGGAGCACCTATTGTGTTTTTATATTTATTATATTGCTTTTGTTTTTATATTTATTATATTAACATACGGTATTAAGGTGTGCCCAAACACAGCGCGGCATATGAGCGCGGCGCCCGCACTTGGCTAGCAGCGCAATGACTGGACGACTACCAAACATTATTGTCACAAACGTATTTCTGCGCAAGCATTAATTGGTTCGCGCGCAAAATTGCGTGCTTTGTTTGGATAGAGCGGACAGACCTTTAGACTAGTCCAAGATTGTATGAATGAACTTAAAAAACTACACAATCATACTACAGCCAGGAGACGTCCACCGCTGGAAGAAGTCCTCCCCCTTAATAGTGATGAATTTCCATAATCCCCACCTTGGCAGGCAGCTTGGAGATTGTAGAATGCTCACCACACCGTTAACCGAGAGGAAAAACTACGACATAATATTAGATTGTTTACCAATGGAGCAAACAATTTTTAAAGCGAGAGTGTTTCTTTGAATCCGGGAGCGAAGGGTTTTAAAGTAGAATCCTGAGTGCAGCGAGGGATACAAAGTACGCCTAATACAAAGTAACATTGGCCTTTAAACTGAAATACAGTAATGCTTGCACACTACCACTTTGCGGTTGAATAAATGGCAAAGTTTTGACATAAGACACGGACCCCGGTGTCCAACTTTTTAAGAAACAAATAATTTAATAAAACAGACATGTTTACACTCTACCTACTTCATGAAATTTAAAAATCGAATACTGCGGTGTTACCTACCTCTACAACCTGGCTATAAAGCTCGCTTCTGGTCCCCGCAATACAGGGAATCCTAGTGCGGAGACCAGCGAAAAAAAAAAGATAAATAAAAACCTATACGAAACGAAAAATTTACGACGAAATGAAAACGAAATTGTGTATTTAGTATCGGTTTTTTTTCTTTGTTTGTTGGTTACGCGATTACTCAGCTAATTAAAATTGTTATTATTTAATTTTATTGAAGTAATTTATTTTAGTTGAATGTTTTATAAAAATAAAATAAATTGTAAAATAAAGGCAAACATCCATCTAGAAAGTTCAAAAGGTACACGGGCACCTAATATGAGCTAGCAAGAAAGTAAGCAGTTAGATTGTATTTTATTTCATTTATTTCACAAAATAAAATAGCGCATAAAAATAATGTTAATAGCTCAAAAACGTTATAATTGCAAAATTCTAAATGACTTTGCAGATAAGGTATAAAAATAACTTTTTACGACACACAGGGCTGGCTAACCCATGAATAATGTAGAAGTCTCTTGTGTACATACCGCTAGACCTCGATGTAAAACAGGCATTCGTTTTTAATTGAGTCCATCGCACAGGTATTATAGAAGGTCGGTAAGGCAAGTCGTTTTGAATATAAAAAAAATATCAATAATTATTTTATCAAGTAACGTTCAAAACGGGCAATGGAGAGAGCTATGCTCGGAGTTACTTTACGCGATAAAATCCGGAAAGAGGTTATTCGCCAAAGAACCAAGGTCACCGACATAGCTCGCAGTTGCAAGTTGAAGTGGCAATGGGCAGGCCACATCGCTCGGAGAACTGATAACCAATGGGGAAGAAAGGTAAAAATGGACCTACCCCCTAATTGGACCGACAACATTGTGAAAATCCCGAGCAACCGATGGATGCAAATGGCAGGTTGTCGTAGGTACAGTGTGACGGTCTCTAAGGGGAAGCATTCGTTCAGCAGTGGAAGTCTCCGGGCTGATGATGAACGTTTCAAATAGACTTCGTGGGCATACAGGTCGGTACGCAGTCTACAATATCGTAGAATTTTTTGTCGTCGCTTGGTATTTCCCCAAAAAATATGAAAATTATGAAAGCACATTTTTTCAGTCTTTGCAGAGACTTCTCTCGCTTCGCTCACTCGGTCATTAAACAAAATTTTACAAATTAGAGATGTTACACCTAGAAATTTAAGTAGGTGCAGAGCTACTCATTATAACATAAATAACCGATTTAAATTATGTTTAATATAAACATACTATATTTACTTAAATTCTTCATCGAAGCTATTGGTTTCAACGATTTAATCTTCAGTCATCTACCCTATTATCATTATAATTTTCTTAGTACAAATGATGCATTCCCGTAGCAGCCTAAAGACGTCCACTGCTGCTGGACGAAGGCCTCCCCCTTAATAGAGAGGGGTTGCCATAATCTCCACGCTTGGCAGACGGCTTCGGAATCCCAGAGAGTTACCACCGTTTACTAAGAGATTGCTGCTGCCTATCCTCCATTGGTTCTGGATGCAGTTTTAGAACATACTACCGCATTGTTATCAGAGAAATTACTGGGCATGAAGAGATTTGACATCTAATATCTCAGGGTGACGAGCGCAGTGCAGTGTGGCGCAGGATTTTGTTTGAAAGTTCACGATGCTACTGTTATAGGCTTACGCGATGCTTACCAGCAGGTGAACGTCTTGCTCGTCACTCCATTGTATAAAATAAAAAATAAATAAAAAAAAACTAATAGGTAGGTACATCGATGAGAATTATATTTTTTACATGTGATAGTATGATTTAAAAACCAAACTACTGCACCGACTCTGATGATTTCTATTGATCTAATTTGAAAGTAGAGACTTTCAAATAAATTAAAAAAAAACTATTTTCCAAATCAGTTTATATATGACAGAGTTATAAAGTACGAGTAACAAACATTTAAAAAAACATACAAGCGAATTGAGAACCTCTTCTTTTTAAGAAGTCGGTTAAAAAGCTACCATAAAAATGCAGTACTTTACCTAAAAGTATACCTTAATACCTACAATTACCGAGCGATAAATTAAGTGCCCTGAATAGGCCCGCGGGCAATTTATATTAAATCCGCCTCTCCGATCCTTTCACGTTTGATCGAGGTATTAACCAAATTTTCCTGAGGTCTAAAGCAATTCACGAATTTTTCCGATAATACTTAAATTTTAAAAATATTTTTGTACTAACTGTTCGAGCCAGTTTGATTAAGTCCGTTTCCATAAACAAACTTCATGAATCTGACTTGCCCTTAAAGTTTTTTATATGAAAAAATAATTTAAAAAAAATATATAAAAAATGTTTTTTTGTTTTTTTTATATAGTATAAAAAAGCTTTTTTTGTTATTAATTGTATATATGACGGAGGAGGGTCCTTCGCTATCATCATCAGCACTCATCTTTGATCCTCTTAGCAGTGGGCGTCGTCGGTGGGTAGTGTCGGATGAAGAAAACAAGCTCGTAATCAATCAAATTATAATCTTCACAGAAGTTAACAGTACAGTAATCAGGTAGGCACAAATAAGTTGTAGGTAGGTACGTATCACAGAACGCGCGATGGTTCAGTGTCCACCGCACGCGCCGCTCGCCAATGGGAAAGTGAAGTCACCGACCGACGGCGCGCACGTCACTGACTCCATCGCGTGCCACCAGGTGGCGCTGGCGTCCCGGATACGACTCGATTGCGACATATATATATTTTATATTCAATAATATCATTTTTACGTCCGATTTTACAACTAGCGGCTGCGGCGACAGCCTCTTTTTTGCTCTTTATAATATAGTTTTACGTGTGATTTACTGCCCAATAAACGTTCAAATCATAACAATAAGTATTTTCATGTAGCTGTATGCGACACAGAGTTATGTTTTTTCCCTGTATAATCTTGCAAATATACTTAAAAGCATTTCCTTGCAACGCAGGATGAAACTTTGCTCGAATTGAGCCGTGGTAACCTAATAAGAAGACTGTTATAGCATCGAAATTCTTAGTGCGCGGGTTCAAACCTTGGGCTCGTACCAATGACTTTGTTAATGTTATGTAGGGATTTTTATTCCAACGGCTTTTCAGTGAAGGAAAACATCACGAAAAAACTTGCATTATGTTCCTTCATCTATCCTATTTTGGCATGAGCCAAAGACGCCTCAAAATATTATTACGTACGATTAATATAACTATAATAATTTTTAATAATAACAGCAGATAAGTACCAGTATTTTAATTAATTAAATAAAAGGGTTTTCTCGCCCAGTACTAACATTCAATTTACAAACAAGTGCCTTAATTTAATTTACAACACCAAAGCATAATAAGCGTGATTTAGCTCTAAGAAGCTTTGTTCCTTTTGAAATCTGTCGCATTTAAGAAACCACGTGGAGTATTTCTGTATTTGCTACAATCCAAGAAAGAAATAACTTATTTAGACACACTTTACCTGCGACTCATTCAATCCACTGAAGGGCAGTTTTTCATAAATGTTTTTCACCAATATTCACCAATTTATTCTCATATAAAAGGTAGTAGCCCTTGACCGCGCAGTCCTAGATTAGTTTGAGTGTGTATTTAACAACTTTTGCAAAACAAAAAAAACAAAATTTTTATAGTTACATTATTTATAGATTGAAATAAATAAATAAACTGTCTTGCTACAGACGTATATTGTGTTTTTTTAATCAGGTATACAGGTTGCCTTGACATAGGCTTTGCATAGTAAAGCAACCATCAGATACTGTGTTCTTTACGTAAGTTGTCCATCAATTATTTTCATTTTAAAAAAAACATGTTATTCCTGTACTGAATTAAAGAGACTTCACTTTGCACTTTAAAAAAATGTGTTAATCCATCAATCAATCTTCACGTAGCCATCATTCTCCTATTTAGAGATGTAGGTACTCCAACATCCATCGCTACATTTTGCCATAAATTAGACACCCCCATCAGCCAGAAAACGTCCACTGCTGGACGAAGTCCTCCCCCTTAATAGGGAGGAGGTATTGCCATAATCCCCACGTTTGGCAGGCGGCTTGGGGATCGCAGAATATTCACCAACTTTAACGGAGAGGACGCTGCTGCCCGTCCTCCGGTGGTTCTGGTTGCAGTTTTCAGACATTCCTAGGTCCACCATTAGTCCACTAGTAATTATTTCGCTAATCGTATTACCGGAAAATGTTAAGCAGGCTAGGGTAAAAACATTATTTCAAAAATTCACAACCACCATTTTTCCATAAAGTACTTAGCCTTAGAATCAGTCTGAACACGCCCCGGCATTCGACGTCGCTTTTTATTTGCGTGCACACTTTAATAAGGCTTGTGATTTACATAATAGGCACGGAGAGACCTCGGGGGGTCATCTCTGCTTAACATGGATTAAATTCCTGCTGGGTTTACTGCGAAACATAAATCTTGGTAACGTGTTTAATTGGAATCTAATAGGGTTAGTTTAGAGCATAGTTTAGATTGATCGTGCCTCTTTCGTTATCTTCAGTATGACAGAGTGAAGCGAAAACGCCTTTTCATTACTCATACTCGGAAAGTAGGTCTGAAGTTGCCTGAGGAGCGGGTTGAAAGTAATACATTTCAGCCCTAGGGAGGACTGACTTCAACTGACAGTGACAGTTGACAAATGAAAGACACTAAAATTATTTAAAAAAAACTAGTTCTATTTTCATATAAATTTGTATTGAACCATGTTCCAACTTTTTTTTTCTCAGAGGATTATGGTCCCGTACTTCTCGTGCATTTCCCAGTGTCAGTTTATTTTCCTTGTATTCGTAGTTTTTAGTTTTCTTATCGCACCAAACTGTTGAGACTAATAAAGTCTCAAAAGTACAGTTAAGGGTATATGTTAGCCCTGTTCCCACTAATTCTATTGAAGTTCCATTGAAAGAACTAGTTGGACTTTTTGTCCAAGTAGTTCCAATAATGTATTTTTTGAAGAATATAAATAATGTGACCATTTCGTCCAATTAGTACTATTTACTTAGTATTACGGTTATGGTGGCCAGCAAGTAAGTCTAGTAAGTCTCGGGTAGAAGTTGTACATTTTTTACTAAATTTTAAACAACTATTCATATTATTCATTTATTCGAAGACACACAACATATCATTAACCGAACTATAGGACAAGTTTTAACAGTTCACTACGACTCGTCACAGCCGAACAAAAAAACTAAAAAAAAAACACTAATTTGGTACGGGACAAACCAACCGTATTTTGTGGTATTACTGAATCTGGACGGAAAGACAATAAAGAAATAAATTATAATATTAAAAAAATAACTTTATTTCATCCGTATCTTGTTAGAAGGCTAGGCTAGGGCTATTAAATGTAGGTAAAGTCTTCAAGTAGGTAAATTATTATTTATACATATTCAGAAAGAGATTGATGCAAACTCAATTACAAGTATAAATTTTCACATCAAATTAAATCATCTAGTCACATGCAGTTGTAGAGGTAATTAGGGATAAGAGGTAAATAGGGAATTAAACACTACACTCATACAAATTACACTGTTTTGCATTTTTAATGTTAGTATAATATGATTTGTTTCACACGCAAACAATTTATATACAGCTAAAATAAATTATAAGTCTAACAGAATAAAAAATTATAGCCTTGTGGATGGGGAAAGGCAAGTGATTGAAACACACACGCATCCTTTGAGATTTCTCTGTTTAAGAAAAGACGGATTACAAAGCGTTTGTCTAATAAATTATTACACTCCTAGGGAAAAGGGAAGAAAAAGATCGCATAAAATGTGTTTAATGGGTTACTTTCTGACAGTAATCTATGGTAAAGTATTCATATAAATATTACTTGATTTGAAAGATAATACAACTTGGCAAAACAAAATAGAAAACAATGTACCGTTTTGATCAGACTGCCTACAAAGCAAAAAGACTACGAGGACAGTACGGCTAAAATACTCAAAAATTAAAACGTCACATCATCAGTTAGATGACATCCACTACTGGACGAAGGCCTCCTCCTTATTAGGGAAGGGTTGCCATAATCCTCACGCTTAGCAGGCGGTTTGGGGATCGCAGAATGCTAACCACTGATAACTGAGAGGACGCTGCTACCCGTCCTCCGGTGGTTATTTTTTTTGGTTTTTGAAATTATAGCGTAGAAAATTAGTGTTAGGATAGACTTTTTAAAACAAAAACAATAATATTTTTTGCTAAGGTTTATCTAAAGTGGTGCTTATAGGGAGGAGAAAAATGAGTAATTAACCCAGCTGTAATAGAAGATACGAGTATTTGTAGAGTACCAAACATCCAACCTTAGAAACCCCAAATATCCAACCAAACTTTCATACTAATAAGTAGAATTTGTCAAATCGGAAATCGGAATCTGGAAATAAATTTGAATGTTTTCTTAGAATAAGACCATTAATTATAAAATAATCTACAATAATATGAGTGTAACATTTTCATTTGTTTTGGAATAACCTTATCCTATCTTCTTTTCGCCATCTTTAATTTATTTCGGAAAGGCGAATACGGGTGCCGTGGGCGTATCAAAAGTACCGCATTCAATGGAAACTACGTTACGTTCAAAGGAAAACCAAAGTAATCACAACCCTAGAGGTGAAACATGTGATTTTAAGCTTACCAACAAAATGTTAGACGGACATGCTGGCTGAAAAGATTGGAAATCTATAAACCTAATTTTCAACGGACTTGAAAAAGTAGGTTCTCAATTCAACTGTATGTTTTTATTGTGTATTTGTTACGCGATTATTCCGTTATTTATGAACTAATTTAGATGTTTTTTTTTGTTTAATAAGTCTTCAGAGGTGGTCCCATAACACACACACACACACACACACACACACCGATTACACACACAACACACACATTACATACATACAACATTACATACATACAACATTACACACATTACACACACATGCACACACACACACACACACATTTACACGTACATTTTATCGAAATCGGTTTAGTAATAAGATTTTTAAATCAAAATATCTGGAAAAAATATGTCATCCAAGTAATTGAGTTTGTTTTTTTTAAGTACTTGTGTAACTTTTTTGTCACACGCTATTATTTACTTTTGCTTATATGTATACCAGTAATTGCTTAGAATGTTCTCTCTCGCTCTCTCTCTCTCTCTCTCTCTCTCTCTCCGAAATAAAATCTGAAATAAATGATATTATGGGGTGGCGTAAGGAATTAGGCAGCCGTGGAAAGCTGTAGTAGTCTAGTGGGAGACCGTTTGACTCAAAATAGTGAAGACGTGGTGTCGAATCCCGGGCTCTTACTAATACCGATTTTATACCACTGGTTTTTCGGGTAAAAAATAGACATCCTGATACGTCCGGAGTATAATTTCAATAAAGTATTTTTTGAACCCACTAACTCGCAACTGGGCCAATGTCGTATAGCCCAATTGCCCTTCGACGAGTAGCTTATGCACATAAGCTACTCGTGTGACTAGTAAAAGGCATAATTATGCATATGGTCACGACATGCAGACTTCATCACGAAGATTTCCATCACCGAAAAGCCAGTGATAAAAATCCGGACATGAACTCCTAAAAGTTCAGTATGGGCCCCCGGGCCCACTGACCCGTGATTGAAACCCGTGACTTTACGAATCCAAGTTGAGCGGTCTTTCACTAGATCATTGACATCACATCTCTCTTCCTGACATTGCCATCACTTCGTGTTCGTGAAAGCGAGCGAGATCACAAGATCACGAACTTTGACAACAAAGTGAGAGAGAATACTTATGTTTTGTCCCCGTCGCGTCGCGTCGTGTCGCTTGACAATATTCAGACCATTTGTTGGCGTCTTGGAGGATCTAGCTCTCTCTCTCGTTGGCGTTTGTGTGAAACTTCGATCGAACCTTTTTCATGAAAATTCATTTAATCATTCATCATTCATATTTTTTTTTTTTCATTTAATTTTTTTTTTTTTCATGTTTTTTCTTTTTTTTTTCATTTTTTAATTAAAAAAAATACATTTTTTTATTCATAATTTTTTTTTATTCATTTATTCATTTTTTTAAATTCATTTATTCATTTTTTCATTTATAAGGTTTGGAAATTGTTTTTCATCACACTTGCTCGTAAAGTGGATCTTATTGCATCGGTTTTAGGCTCATAATCCAAGCTATTATACACGCGTGCTTTTTACTTTACATTACGGCACTTGTACTATAATAGGTATAACCCGGTAAAGTCAAGATTGTACGTTACTGCAATTAGACGTATGTATACGAAGGACTCTTAATATAGCCGGGTAATACTTACAGTTTTTTTGTAATACCAACAAAGAGTTCTTATGCCGCTGAAGTAAATGTCAACCTGCGCGCGCATTGCTGGTTTGGGCGCCATTTTCCGCAAATGTTTGTTGATGTTTTCGCTGTGTGGTTGATTATTATCAAAAACGAAACAGTCGTATGGAACTCTTGTGCTATTAGTCATTACGCTCTCGGCTTCCTTATCGCGCTCGCCTGCGGCTCGCGCGCATAATACCGCCTCTAGTGTAATGACCAACATAGCACACTCGTATCATAATGTACTATTAAAAGTGCAGGGCAGTGCAGTGCAGTTTTAGCATACTTACATTTATCTAAAATTGACGATAGTGAAATGTTGCGTAAAAGGCTTATAGCGATAGGCGAGTAAAGGAGCTGTCCCATGCGCGGCCACACCATCAAGTAATCTAGAGGGTCAGATCATTGCGCTAGACAAAAATAAAATAGTGTTAAAGATCTTAATGGCGAGTCAAAAAGTTACCAATTTTACAAAGCCGCTCATACCAATAACAAAAACATTATCCAATCATAATTCCATAAACATAGACACAATAAAGAAAACTCTAATGTAGAATAAAAAAACGAAAAGGGCGAAGATTGTCCTGAAACGAGCGCCCATGTAAATTGTCTTTTTGGCACAGACAATAAAAACACGACGTGATCTGAAGGGTAAGCTGGCTTGTGGTTTTTTATTTACTGAATACGATGTCAAAAAAATATCGTTTATAACTTTGGTATGCCGAGTTCTTAAGTGGTGAGGAATTACCTTCCTTGCACGTTGAATAAAATTGGAGACAGAGGTGTTAGAGGTAACTTTGTTGCTTTACATTGTGATTGTTTTGACCCTTGACCCTTGTGATTTTATTTTGTTGAGAGTGCAACAATTTGGTACGATTTTACCTCATTATTAAGTTTAGTCTGTTATTGTATGTGACTGGGACCTGGACCTGTGGACCTGGGTATGTCCTAAAACTGCACCCAAAACCACCGGAGGACGAGCAGCAGCGTCCTCTCGGTTAACGGTGGTAACACTCTGCAATCCCCAAGCCGCCTGCCAAACGTGGGGATTATGGCAACCCCTCCCTTTTAAGGGGGAGGCTTTCGTCCAATAGTGGACGTGTTCCGGCTGTTGATGATTAAGTCTTGTCTGTCTATCTAGCTATCTATCCAATTTATTGTGACCTGTACCTTTCGAAACGTATGGAGTAACGAGTAACCGGTTTAAACTTTCACAGAACGTGGGTTGGGTAGGTTTAAAAACTTTATAGGTAGGTTTTTAAAATTCGATTTTGTTATTTCTGGGGCGCCCAGTAAAGAGTTTTTGTTATCTGTTAATCGATATCGCATCGATAGAATAGTAATAAATGCCCCTATTCAATTACCTTCACTTTTGATATCGATATACCTACCGACAAAACAATTAAATTAATCAATCAATTAATGAAATGCCTCCCATCAACTGAAAAAGGCAGTAAATATTAACATCTGAATGGTTTCAGGTTCAGAACAATACGCGACAGATGAACAACTACAATAATATAGGGACATGGGTAGGTATGTCCTAAAACCGCATCCTTAACCACCGGAGGACGGGCACCAGCGTCCTCTGAAAAGGTGGTGGTGAAAATTTTGCGATCTCCAACGCACTTGCGGCAAGCGTAGGGATTATGGCTTGTTATAGTGCTTGTTTTTTTTTCGTCCTCTGAGGTAAGTATATCATAATGAATAGATAAGCCCGCTAAGTTCGAGTCAGGCTCGCGTACCGAGAGTTCCTTATCATAACATAAATATAAATCCTGTGTACCATTACACGTTTCTTGCAAGCAGGGAACACTTAATTTTTTTTTCTTACCTTTGCTGCGGAGAAAAATATGATAGAAAAAACGACAGCGTCCGTGCCTTTAAGACCAGGATATTCCACGTTTGAAGCATAGGTTTAATGAGATCGATCATTAGTCTAAAGCTGTAGGGTCACATTTAGCGGAGCAAAAATATGGCGGTTACACAGATTCGTGCGTGTCATGTTTCAATGTTTTAAGTTTTTCTCAGATTACTTAAATAGTATTGAAAACAATAACTTTTCAACAGTAAAATGTTCTTCAAAATACTATTATCTTTTAATTTTAATTTTTTTATGTGACTATGTGCTGTAATTAGGAAATAAAACTTACTAAGGCGGGCAACCGTAGAAGTTACTAAGGCGGATGTTCAACTGCAACATATATATTTTTTGGCTTTATATATAGTAATTTTACTAAATAACATTGATTTTACGTGGGGCAACTTTGGAATATAGAGCCCTTGACTACAGTACTATTAATTGGTGTACTATTGGCCATCTGCTTTTTTATTCTCCCTTGAGGGTCGGGTTCATTTGTTTGCTTCGCTAATGAAAAACGTTCAATAAAATACATAAAAATGTTACGGTCAAAACATACACGAATTTGCCTTTTTGTGATAAATATAATTACAATTTATAGGTAGGTAAGAATGTATTTAAGAAATGTGGCATCAAGTAAAATTTAATTACAAAGTGCAAAACTATGTAACTTAGTGAATTATTTCGTACTATCTGTTTTAATCTGACTATGCAATAATCTGTATATATAAAATTATTATAGAAAAAAGGGATGAAGTTGTGCATGGAAAGTCCTTCATTTTCAAAGTAAAAATCAAAATATCTATTATTTAGGCTTATGGTTGGAAACTAACGCAACGTTTATCGTTGTTTTTTTAATTTGTAGCCTTACGAGGGTGAAACGGGGGATGAAATTTTCTATTTAAGTTGGAAGTTGGGGGGGTTGGGGTGGGGGGATTTGGGGGGGAGGACTTGGTAAAAAACGTGGTGAATTTTGCGAGCGGGCCGAATTTCTTCCGTACGCGGACGAAGTCGCGGGCGACCTTTAGTTAATAATAATACGCTTTAAAAAAAATACAACCGACTCCAAACCTGGATGACATCTTCATATTTTCTAGTAACTCTGATTTAAAAACCAAACTACTGAACCGAATTAGATAAAATTTATAAGGGACCACCTCTGAAATATTACCTACCAAACAAAAAAATAATCATCAAAATCAGTTCATAATTGGCGGAGTAATCGCATAAAAAAAACATTGATTCGAACACGAATTGAGAACCTCCTTTTTTGAAGTTGGTTGAAAAGGAGGGCTAGCAGTATGAAATACGTATTGACGTATGTATTTGTAGGTAATGGTAAAGGTATGTAGGTAAAGGCTGCTAAAGCTAAAGAGTCAGTTGCTAAAGAGGTCTAGAAATCGTTTTTTTTCTCTCTTGCCTGTAAGGTGGTTAACACTTCCACTTTAATTCATGCGTCATAGCACTCTACGTTTCATTAGGAATTGTGATATAACGTAAATCTAAAATGGCGGATTTAATAACCTACATTGAAATACCACAATTAATTAAAATAACTAAATAAATTATTATATTGTGTTTTAGTATCTAAAAAGGGCTCATTGAGTAGATATGTCGCAGGGATATGATACAATCAGGAATTGAGATTTGATAAAATCTCATAGTTTTTGTTAGGTTGAAATCATATGCCTGGAGATGTTAAAATCGCATTTATTTCTCCATAGGAAATCTAGTGATTTGACCAAATCCCTAAGCTCATCTAATAATTTGATCAAATGATTTCTCAAATTATTGACATAGCTATCATACAAAATAAGAATTATTTCTCAAATAAAAATTATTAAAAAAAAAAACCTGAACCTTACTACTACCTACACGGATTCTTTGATCGAATCACTAGATTTGTTTGGAGTCGAGTTGCAATTTTAGCATCTTCTGGCATTTGATGAAATATCTGATTTTATCATATCCCTGCAACAGATACATTGCTAATTGATTACGAAAAGGGATCTGAAATACCTCTATCGTAGCTGACTACGAAAATCTATTACCAAAACGGATCAAACCAAATATTTGCAATAAAAATGTGACGGTGCGTAGGATGAATTTGGGTTTTAGTGTTTCAATCTTTTTAGTGAAACACAATGCAGTATCGAGCATAGTTTTTTTTAACGAATACAAGTATAAGATTTATGTACAACTAGGTAAAATATAATAAACATATTAAAAAATATAGAACAATGGCCGTGATAGACAAACCTGGACATACCTACTTTAAGAGCTCTTTGTATAACTACGGAATCCAATACGATATGCTATATTAATATATTATATAATAGTTATTAATTAGTGATAATATTATACTGATTATAATGTAACCACTAAGTTTGTTACATATTTAAGCTGTAGTCTCAACGGTTTTAAAAGTAACTAGTATAAACATGATTAAAGTATTCCAAAAAATTACGCGGGATAGCGTGTACAACCGCGGTAGGTTAATTAGCAAATATTACATTACGTTACTAGTATTCTTAAGTAAAAGAATAAGAGAATTTCACTGTCGTAGAATAAGTTATTCAGTAGTTTTTCGGTCGGCTGGAATCATAAATAGATAAGCGTTTTAAAAACATGATACCATAAAAATATGCAAGTTATCAAATGACTAAAACTTGTGATGAGGTGGTGTTTGTCAAAAATCTATCGATAAATAATTTAATTATTCGATTTATGGAAAACTATTTTATTAACTGTTTTTGAAGAGAGTTTATTGATTGGTTGATTTCCCTAAGTATAATAATTATTGTTTGTTTCATGTTTTGCCTTTGACTTCAAAAAAACTTGTATAACAGGGTTCGGTTCTCAATCTGGCAGTCCATTAATGATGAATTTATTGTTGTGGGTCTGGTTAATAGTTGTAAGTACTTGCCTAAGTATATTTTTTTATCCTCCATAGCATCCTCCAACCGGTGAGCTTTATAAGTATGAAGCGTAACACAAAAAATATACTTCAGCAATTTCTATCGATAAGGTTTCTCGTCTCTAGTCCTCATAAATACGCCCTTTGACTTGATAGTTGTGAAGGGAAAGATTAATCGTTTCGCTGAAAGTTATTCAGCTTTTTTTTTAGTAATTATGAACCTTTGATTAATGATATTTTCAGCCTTTTGTGTAGTTAAGAAGGTTATTTACTGTCATGAAACGAGTTTTAGTTCAACAATGTCATTTTATTAACCGTTATGGTATTATTGAAGTTTTGGAGTTTGCAGATTTTGTAAACATTACATTAGTATTATGCTTAATTTTTACTTGTTTTTTTGGACTTGGGTAGTGGGTATTTCCTGAAACTGCACCCAGAATCACCGGAGGACGGGCAGCAGCGACCTCTCAGTCACCACCGTTAGGTGATTGCCGCCTGCCAAGCGTGGAGTTTATGGCAACCCCTTCCTATTAAGGGGGAGGCCTTCGTCCAGCAGCAGTGGACGTCTTTAGGCTGCTACGGGAATGCATCATTTTTACTAAGAAAATTATAATGATAATATAGGGTAGATGACTGATGATTAAATCGTTGAAACCAATAACTTCGATGAAGAATTAAGTAAATATAGTATGTTTATATTAAACATAATTTAAATCGGTTATTTATGTTCTGATATATAAGCGCTTAAAATTTTTGGTAGAGACAACTCTGTCCCTTTCCCACAAAACAAAAAATTACGTCACGCCTTACTTGACAGAATAGAATAGCGTACAGAGAAATGACGTCACGATTTGCTGTTTGTTATCTCTGTCTAGCATGATATTAAAATGCTTATTAGTTGCTTATTTATGATCAGATTTTCATTATTTTTTCATTAATCAGCTATATTTATGGGCCACATTTTAATAGGACAGTAAAAAAAAAGACGTCTAGTTTACTGTTTACTAGTTTGTTGTAAATGTAGTTAAATGTAGTCATACTTTTTACTTTAGCGTTACTCTTACGTAATACGAGAATTGACATATTTATTTATAACAACTACGAATAGTTGAGCAGTGGGTAATACCATGTGATCTACCCACTGCTCAGCTAGGTTGCTAAGTTACCCGATGCTGGTAGGCTTCTCTCTTTCTATATATTAAGCTATCTGCCTAGGTCCTCGCGATTTTGAAGATATCGTCGACCCTCTTGCAGCTGAACGACCAAAGCTCCGTTTACCTTGTACTCTGTCACAACCTTACCACCAGACTTCAGTACGGCTAGCTACGCATTTTGTTTAGCAACTTTTTAAAATTAATTCGTAGGCTTGACTTTGCCTACAACCTCGTCTGAAGTTAAACAAAGATGCATAAAAAAACCTAAAAAGAGAGTCAAGTGTCTTAATAGATCAGTAAAGTATGAGTATCTCCAAATCTAGAGGTAAAAAGTTCCTTCTAGGCAAGAAGGAACCAATTATAACTTGCTTATAACCTGCTACACAAAAACAAAAGAATTGTATCCAAATTCCAGACCGATGAAAGTCTAGACAAAATGTAAACGCGCAAACCGACCGGTAGTGACCAATCGGCAGCGTGCGCAGCATCCTAGGAACCTTATTAATTGGCATTATGAATGCCAGTTTAGGCATTGGGTCAAACAAATTTCAGCGTTTTTTTTTGGTTTTTTTCTTTGAACGAATAAAGCTATATCGCGGTACAAGATGAAGCATATTCAGAGTGCGAGCGTAAATAGGTTCCTTCTTAAGAAGGAACCTTCCTTCTTAAGAAGGAACCTATTTACGCTCGCACGCTGCCGATTGGTCGGCCGGTCGGTTTGGGCGTTCGCATTTTGTCTTGACTTTCATCGGTCTCGAATCTGGATACAATTCTTTTGTTTTTGTGTAGTAGGTTATAATAATAATATTGTTTATTACTAGAATATTTAAAGTGTACAGTAAAACTTAAGGTAGGTACATACTTAGTTACATACATTTAGCCGATACTGTGGTGATATCGCAGTGGGCTCCAAACTAGGTAGAGCCTGTATCTTGGGCACCCAGAGAATTGATACATGAATTTACAAAATGTCAAAATAACATGTAGTTATAATATTATTATATAGTTTGTTGTAGTTGATAAAACATATTGCTCAAAAGAAAGAAACTATTATAAGGATTTTGCACCTTCTATTCTTACGTGACCCACCTAAAACAGCCAAACCTCGTCTGTGCAGCAGTTTTCATAAAACTCAAACACGCTCCGCTGTCGTTCGGGTCGTGACGAACAGTCACTTGTTTTCCATTTTTAACGAACTTCAAAAAGGGAGGATGTTCTATGTTCGACTGTATGGACTCCTCAGTTAATTGTGGACCGATTTTGAAAATATATTTGTTTGGTAGGTGATACGTCCGAGGTGGTGCCATATAAATTTTATCGAAATCGGTTTAGTAGTTTGGTTTTTATTTCAAAATTACTGGAATAATAACTGGAAAATATGAAGATGTCGTCCAGATAGTCGAAATTGAAGTCGGTTGTGTTTTTTTAAAGCGTATTTTTTAGCCTTATAGCCGTCACACACGATGAAGATGCTATAATATTTCATGTTAGCTTAGAACACATTTCAATAGGAGTACTCATACAAAACAAATGACAAACCATACGTGCTATATGTGGTGTCCAGAACGACTTCTCATGCGTAGAGCTTTTTAGGGAACTTCAGATACAGCCCTTGCCGTGTGAGTTTATTTACCAGATAGCCCTATTCACCCATGTAAACCTAGACACGTTCCAACGTAGGGGCGTTCACAGCACGTTAGCTTTACGTAGCAATAAAAAGAAAGACCAACTGATAACCCCGACGCACCGTCTCGTCAAGTCGGAGAGGTCAGTGTATATTTTGGGGCCCGCGATCTACAACCGTATACCAGCTTCCATTCGGGATGCTCCTTCCACCGGGTGCTTCAAAACCAAGCCCAGAGCGTGGTTACAAGAGAATTTGTTGTATGACTTTGAAGCTTATTATAAAATAAGAGATTATTAACGTATTAACGTATTTTTTTAATTATTATTTCATTTTATTAAGTGATCATTTTTTGTGACTTACATAGTGAAATTTGACGTGTAACTTTGGTGTTTTATCAATAAACTATTTGTATTTGTATTTGAACAAGTGACGAACATAATTTTTGTTTCAAAAATGTATGGACACTCTCCACACATTTAATCTTAACATTAAATATTATAGCATCTTCGTCGTCTGTGACGGCCTTTACCATAGCTTAGAGTTGCTATTGATTTGAGTAATAATATACCTTTAGTTTTGCATTGCACCAACCACGATTTCTTCTGTTTTTTTTATTGATGCCTTAATAACATCAGGCAGGGTGTAAGTAATGGGTTAAACGCTACCCTATTTCGTACAAAAAGTTTATTTTCTCAAACTTTTTTATTTTTTTCCACCTTTTTGGCAAGAACTGCGGAGGTGTGGAAATCCTTACCGGCGTCTGTCTTCCCGACCAAGTACAATGTGGGTCGTTCAAGAAAAACGTGAATAAGTGTTATTTTCTTTATGCTATCCTGTTACGGCGTTTATCACATCGTCACATCAGGTGAGATTGTGGTCAAAAGCATGCCTAGTAAGTTGTAAAAAAAATACTTTGTAATTTGACCTGTAATATCTCAGGATGACGAGAGCAGCACAGTGCGCTGCAGGATTGTATTCGCAAGTTCACAATTCTGTCACTGCTACTGTTTTGAGCAGGCGTGATGTTCACTGCCAGGCAAACGTCTCGTTAGTCTCGTCACACTACAGCCTAAAAAAAAAACATAGAATACAACTTAACTTTTGGTGTAGAGACATTGGGTCCGTAGGGACCGGGAGCTCATCATCTTTTCAAAAACATATCCGAGCGCCTGGTCGACGCGACGCGTGATCAAAATACTGGCGTTTATTTGGCCGAACGCATAAGCATTGCCATCTAGCGTGGCAATGCCGCCAGCATGCTGGGTACGCTGCCGATTGGTAGTGGGTTTGAGCATTTGGATTGTCTCTAGACTTTTATCGGTATGGATACAATCCTTTGATTTTTTGTTGTGAGTAGGCTAAGTAGTCTTTGTAGTTTGTTGTAGTTAATAAAGGCTTATGCCTAAAAAAAAACTTTATTTTGGTAGAGCAACATTTCTGAGGTAGCGGTGCCATTAAGAGGCCGGCAGGTAATCTCCGCTATTACCGTTAGCTCGTTAACTCTACCGTGTGATGCGATAACAGAACTATTCCTTGTTTCACGAACAAATTAACGAAAATGGATGTTGGGACTTCCGGCGTTCGTTACGGGAGTTTTTGGAGGCTGTTTGCTATCTTTGCCTGCTGGCTGGTAGCGATTTGTAGGGATATCTTTTACACTTGGTGCTGGTGATATCTTTTACTCGTACGAAACGGTTTGATTCCACTTTCTTTATTCGAACTGCTAAACAGTGGGTAGCGCTGCCCGAGTGGGTGTTTCCCGATAATTATAATCTGGGTGTCTTCAAGTCGCGAGTGAATAGGGTTTTTCTAGGTAAGCGTGCTCCATCGTAAACTGCATCTTCGTTAAACGCAAGCCTATAAAGTAATAAAAAAAATATTATCAAAGGCTTTTTCTCTTGCTGCTTGTAAATTTTTGAAATTAGGTTTTTTTTTGCATTTTTGTCTTGGTATCTATAAGAATATAAGAATAATAACAATAAACTTTATCAAAAAATTGTCAACCGACTTCAAATTAATATGGGAACACCTCAGAAGTAAACCCTTTCAAATACAAAAATAATTTTCAAAATCAGTGAACATACATAAAAAAAAACACGGATGCCATCGAACATAGAAGATCTTAAAACACTGTTTTAAGCTATCACGGTTGTTTACTAAAGTTCTATTATTATTATTTCACAACATAATCACGGTAAATATCCCGTTAATAATAATAGAAGTATAGAAGATCTTTTTTTGAAGTCGGTTAAAAATCATCTTTCCCTGTCTCAGTTGTGGATTGGTAGTTTCACATTATTCCATTTAATTTCTTCTCTGGATCAATGCAGGATTTCTCCCAACGTTTTTCTTCACCGAAAAAGGCTGTGGTATTAAAATCCATACACAAACTTTATAGAGTTCATTGGATGATTGACTGGTTTGAACCCACGACCCCAGATTTCAAGTCAAGCGGTCTCCCATTTAGACTACCGCGTTAAACGCAAACACGGCAAAGTTGTTTTTATCACATCTATTAAAAAAGAGCTTGTTTGTGCCTAGCAAACAGAGCAAAAAAGAGGTATCTTTTTTGTCCTAGGAACGAAAAGTGATTTGAATTTGGATTGTGGATATTGTTAGTAAAAGTTACAATCACCAACGAGATCAACCACGAAAATTGTATGAACAATAACAGGCTATATGATAAAGGAAGACGCGCGAAAACATTTAAAAAAAGTTTGGGAAAAAAACAAATACCCGCGAAATCGATTCCTTCAAAATCTGAGTGCAAAAGAGCATTTTTCAGCTAGCGTGTTGAAAACCTTTCTATTCAATAATGTTCTATACCGCCAGGCCACTGAAAATGCATAAGTAATACTTATTTCATGTCAATGCGCCAAGTTCATTTTTCTAATAATCGCACAGGCCATCACGAAGACAGCATGAAAAAAAAACTCTAGCATTTTTCTCGCTGTAGTGAGGTGAAAAGTTGTCTGTTTCGCTCGGCAGCAAAGTTATTCTGCGGCTCGTTATTTTGAACACAACAGATAGGTACAAACAGCGACAGTGATAATGGAGTGGACGGGCCTAGCGCTTGCAAATCGTTCAAAATTCAAGTCAACACAACCAACCATACCTAGCTAAAAGTATGCATATTACATTTGCCAGAAATAAGAGATAGCGAATCTGATTACTCCATGACAAAAAGAGAAAACATGTATTAGAAGTTTGTATTGTCGTATCGTACGGCTCGCATGTCGCAAAGACAGATTATGACTGACGCAAGAGGAGAGCCGGCGCTCAACATATAGTCTTCAAAATCCGTGCGCTTATTTCCCGTCCATTCATTTTATCATTGTCGCTGGGTACAAATACTTTTTAATACAAGGACCTACAATATTTTTTTTTATACTGTCAAGTGACGAGACTAGCAAGACTTTCACCTGGTGGTAAGCGTCACGCCTGCCACTAACAGTAGCCGTGGCATTGTGAACTTGCGAACACAATCCTGCGTCGCACTGCACTGCGCTCGTCATAACGCGCTCGTGGTAACATTGTCCTTCGAACCGAAACACAGTAATGCTTGCACACTACTGCTTGGCGGTTGTATAACTGGCAAAGGTGTGGTACTTCCCCAGGCGGACTCTGCAGTAGAGTTCTACTACTACAAAAACGACTAGCGCCAAATACTACTTTGAAGCCTTGCATACAAATAACTAATATCTCGCCAAAAACAATTTTCTCACAAATCATTAAGGCACAGCATAATACCAAACCAAAATTCTCATCAACTAACTTAGAGTAATCCACTAGAACGTTAGATAACCGAAACTTTAATAAATCAGTAGGTAGACGTCGGCATTAATTGGTAGAACAAAGCGGCTTTTAGCCCGCTTTTCTTGGTATTCTCGTATTGAGTCATAACATTTGGTCTGGAGTAACACTACATTGCTAATAGCTACTGGAAACGCCGTGATATTTAGGTTCTATAAATATAATTAGGGTTAGTTCTAATCAGTTAGCATCAAATTGAGGGCATATTCAAAACAAAAACAAAACAAACAACAACAAACAACTTTTACTATGGGCAGGGGGGTGCCACTCCGTTGTTTAGGTATGTTCGGCCGGCACTCCGTCAGGGAGGACAATGCAAGGCAGAAGTCAGTCGCCGCCCGCACGCTAGCCTCGTCGCGCGTAACTAAGCATACGTGATAGAAAGAGAGCGGTATCCAGCGCTGTGCGAGTTGAATTGCTACTTTATTGCCTAGTAGATAGAGTCCTTATTTATTTCAATTCCTTTGCGGAGTTAACTTTCTGTACACAGTACTATTATTTATTCTGTGCTATGGCGAAAACATTGAAATCCTAAAAAAAAAACAGCTGTTCCATACATTTTGCCCTAGGTCGATGAATATGAAACAGCTGATAATTTTTTCGCGATTTCAGTGTTGGCCCGTAGGACCTTCGCTTTTCTGTGGTTGGCCCCATAGTACAAGTTGTTTGTTTTTATGTACAGAATATGGCCCTAAAAGGATGTTAACTGATTAGAACTTACCCTGTATACAAGACAAAGATAAAGATAAAGATGGACGGCGCTAGTGTGTCGACACATGTAGCGTCCCAAACCAAAGGCCGTCCCATCTTCCATGGGATAAGGGTCATTCCTTTGGGTCTCTTGTCATCATCCCGCATCAGATCGTTGGGTTCTAAAATCGAGGGGGTGCCAGCACTGACAAAGGCCCGACGGCTGATATCATTCAAACTGGCGTGCCGTGGAATGCGCCCTGCACTTCTTACACAAGAAAGTGCGTGGTGGCCGAACCTATCCGCTATATGCAAGAGCAGCGGTGAGGGACCTGGCACGGGGCACCTATACGAAAGGTCTGATTATCCAAAAGATTGCCAACAGTTTTAGACGGTAACGCATGCAACCAAAGCCCCGACTCCCAACGAGTGTCCGCAAGTAGGCGAGCACGCTCTGTGGAAGAAGATGATGTATCTATTAAATTTTTACATTCTAACTCACAGAGCGGCTCGCCCACTGCCTCTGAGAAGTAGGGGCCATGGGCAGGGTTTGTTTTGGACAAGCTAATTTCCAACTTTCCATAGCTTCAGACAATAAACTTATTTCAAAGTTTTGTAGTGATGGCGATAAAATAGTGTTTACCAAATGTGTTGAACTGAAAACCGATGATAGGAAAGCTGGCAATGATACACTAGTGGAATAAGTGAAAGTACTTATTTTTTTATCTTTTTTATTTCTGTTATTCAAAGTAATCACCCATGCAATCGACGCATCTTTGCCAACAAATTGGCAGTTTATTGATGCCCTTCTTGTAAAAAACAGCTGGACGGGAGACAACAAACTCTTCAAAGGCATTTTGTACTGCCTCTCGGGAATTGAATTTTTTACTCACTAAAAAGTTGTCTAAATTTTGGAAAAAGTAATAGTCGGTAGGTGCAAGGTCTGGTGAGTATGGCGGCTAAGGGAGAGCTTCCAACCCCAGCTCTTGCAGCTTGGAGACTATATGTAGCAGCAGCGCGAGGCAGGTCTCGACGCGTACGTTGCGCTGGCGATCGTTAAGTTCTTGGGGCACCCACCTACCAAGTTTTTTTACCTTGCCTATTTGTCGCAAATGGATCAAAATTGTTTTGATGCTAACATCAAAAGCTGCTGCTAGCTCAGCTGTAGATTGAGTTTCGTCAGCTTCCACAATCGCCTTTAATTCATCATTGTTGACCAAAGTCTCCGGACGACCACGAGCTTCATTTTTCAAGTCAAAATTTCCAGAACGGAACCGGGAAAACCAATAACGGGTTGTGCGTTCGTTTGTACAGTTCTCTCCGTAAACGTTTTTGATGTTACGTGCCATTTGTGTAGCGTTGGTTCCACGACGGAACTCATATTCCATAATTACATTAATTTTTAAAGTATCCAATATGACGAAAATTTTTCAAATGTAATGAAAATACAACGCTAATCAATAAACAAAAGACCGAGTTTGTAAAAAGAATGTCATGTTTTTAAGACAAAATTAATTTGAATTCAGAGCCAAAGCCATTCCTAACTTTTTTCTATTTGAAATGACCTGTACTGAAGAACGGCAATTTCATAGGTAAAGACCTATTATTTCGATTTCATCACGTAACACAGTAATATTATAATACGAAATAAAAAAAATTTTTTTTTAGCTTTTTTATTGCTTTCGAGTGACGAGACGAGCGAGACGTTCGCCTGGTGGTAAGAGTCACGCCTGCCTCTAACAGTAGAAGTGCCAGAATTGTGAAGTTGCAAATACAATCCTGCGCTGCACTGTGCTGCGCTCGTCACCCTGAGATATTAGATGTTAAATCTCATCATACCCAGTAATTTATCTGGTAACATTGCCCTTCCAACGAAAAACAATAATGCTTACACACTAAGTACTGCTTGGCGGTTAAATAACTGGCAAAGATGTCGTACTTCCCGTGGCAGACTCTGCAGTGGAGCTCTAACACTACTACTTGTCGGTATGTGTGTGTGTGTACGTATGTTTGTTATTCCTTCAAGGAAATGGAAAATTGAAATGGCTTAACGAATTTGGATAAAACTTGGTTGTGCTTCTACTTTAGAATAACATTATACTTAAGCTACATTTCATCCCAAGAATCGCGGGATCTACTTGGCACTGCTAGTATTTTATACAATATGTAACAAAAATATTCAACAATACTTGAATATCATTACGAACAACTTACACCACAGGACAAACCTCGAAATTGCGAAAAAAAAAACATCTGTTACATAGAAAAAGTTCATTGATCTTAGATAAAATGTATAGAACGGCTGGTTTTTTTTCGCGATTTCAGTATTGGTATTCATTTTAAAAGTTGTTGATAATGATGTACATACATACCCTACAGTATTGTTGAGCCTTATACACACACATACACACACACATTGGATATTATTTTACTTATGACAGTCATAGCTCTACCATTTAATTGGCCTAGTGTTCATCCACAAGCGCTAGACGTTAAATAATTTAAGCCACTTCTAGGTCTTCTAGTTCCGAATCAAACATTTATGACATTTAGCTAGACACTCAGAGACGGCGGAACTGCGCGCTTCAGACCGTTGTTCTCAACTCCGCCAACTCAAATATCTGCGGATTCACGAATCTATTCATGATATTAATGTATGATTGTATTAGTATCAGAGCGAGTATAATCAATGGAAAATCATTATAGATAATCATCATCATTAACATTGGCCCCTTTTCATCTACAAGAGACGATTTATGTAGCGTGCAATGTACATCTGCACTCGTGACTAAATAAGCCTATACTGGAGCGGCAGATGCGGTCACATTTTACGCAGATATATTGCAAAGATGGTAGCAGTTAGCTGTCGATGCCTCTTATGATAGCTCATAGCACCCATCAAACAAGGCAGCGCCGTGAACAGATACACCGTCCGCAGTAACTTTTCTCCAGCGAACACGGTCCTCTGCGACTTGCTTCCAGCCGTCTACCTCAATATTGAAGCAGGACATGTCGCGCTTAACGGCTGTCCTTAAATCTCAACAGAAGCCGATCAACGGGTTGCTTGTGCGATTTCTCCGAGAAGGATCTGCCTCGGCAAACGAGATGGCTTCAATCTGTACACATGCCCTAGCCAACGCAATCTTCGCTGTTTGAGAATACCGGTTTAGAGTATGATTTTCCATAGACAATAGACGATCGACTATTTGTGGCAAAGAATAAATAAACTGCTGATATTTTTTTCGCGATTTCAGAATTGGCCCCATAGTAAAAGTTATTCATAATTATGATTACCATGACCTTCTTTCAGCTTAATAATATCGTTTCACGTCACTCTGTACACAAATTTTATAGACTGAGCATACTCTCAAATTTGTACGTTTTAGTAAAACAAACCTTTAGATGATACAACAACCAAACAAAAATTGCCTGGTTATAAAACTGACTATCTTCAACAGTGACTCCAACCTGCAGAAAACTCGCTTCATTATTTAGCTAGTACGATAAATACGTAGAAACAAGACGACCTCGCTAAACTTTAAAAAATCTCCACTGTTTTGTAGAAGCTTTTCAAAAAACCTTACCCTTTCTCTTGAATAGGCCTGCATTATACAAATGAGACTCGGCGCGAATTCTTCTATAGCCTTTCTACACTTAGCACAATAGGTCTAAAGCCATTGTGTTAGGCTTAAATTCAACACCTACATCCGTGCGCACAATGAAAAGTGGAATCTTTGCCTAATGGGATCCGAGCTCATTAAACCTTTCGATTGTGCGGGGAAATATTTAATATTTGAACTGGCGAAAGTGAGGCTATTTGTGGTAAAGCTGAGATCTATAAAATTTCAAAAAAGTTTTTTGTAGTGGTAGGACCCTACTGTAGAGTACGCCTGGGGAAGTACCACACCTTTGCCAGTTATTCAACTGCCAAGTGTGCAAGCATTATTGTGTTCTGGTTTGAAGGGCAATGTTACCAGATAAATTACTGGGTATGAAGAGATATAACATCTGATATCTCAGGGTGACGAGCGCAGTGCAGTGCGGCGCAGGATTGTATTGGCACTGCAACTGTTAGTGGCGGGCATGACGCATACCACCAGACGAACGTCATGCTCGACTCGTCACTTGATTGAATTTAAAAAACAAAATTTACGTGGTTACTCCACCAATTATTATGCAATGATTTTGATTATTCTTTTTTTGCGTGGTATGTGATACTTCAGAGGTGATCCTATATAAATTTAATAGAAATCGGTTAAGTAGATTGGTTTTTAAATTATAAATACTGGATTAATTCAAAATTACTGTAAAATATGAAGATGTCTTCCAGGGAGTCGAAATTGAAGTCGGTTTTTTTAAATGAGCATACAATCTCTATTTTCTATTTAGAAGGAGCTTGCCTTACTATAAAACAACTTAGGTCGTGTAGGACTAATGTGGAGCTGAGTTGTTCAGAAGATTCCGATACACTATTCGATTTTACCCAGTTTGTTAGTTTTAAAGTTTTTTTTCTAAGAGATCAATTATCCAGCCTAACTTGCAACCAAACTTGCCTGTAAAATAAGTCGGAAAATAATGACTGTGGTTTGGAAATGACGAGTTGATCTCATTAAAAATCCTGCTTAAATTAACTAGCGTCATTTAAATTCTGGGTAATGCAGAACTGAAGAGGGCAATACTAACGTAATTAAATTTTAAGCAGCGTTTTGTTATAAAGGCCATTAACTTTCAATACGAGAGGGTGGTGTAAAATTAGCATTGATGCCTTAATATTTTTCTTATGTAAATTTTATAAAATAAGTATTGCATTTAGTCTATAAATAAATAAATAAATATCGCTGGCATTTTTCACACAGCGCCATCTAGCCCCAAACTAAGCAAAGCTTGTAATATGGAAACCAGATAGCTGATAGAATACTTATATACTGCTCTCGGATTCTATTTTTTTTTTCGTAGCTTGTTATAAAAAGTTATGATAATTGAAAAATAAATCCTGTTTAATAACTAATTTAGAAACAGCGTAGAAAATTATTTTTAGCTGTGCGTTGTCTGTCAGTCAGTCAGTCAATCTGTCAGTCAGGACATAGCCTTTTATATTTATAGATAGATAGATAGATTGCTACGAGTCGTATCAGTTTGCATAACAAATCTTATTCCCAGAACAAAAATAAAACCAGGAAATCTTCTTTTCCTTATCAAATTAAATAAAAAATATTCTCACTACGCTACCTCGCAATAAAACTCCTGCTACCCCTCAGCCAAAGGATCCTTTGAAGATAAAGCTTTAGCAATTTTTTAAATATATTTTTCCTTTACAGTAGACATCTCGTTTATTTTTAACATGTTTTTGTACAAAGAAAAGTTATTTTAATTTTGTACCATAAAACTAACCCAATTACATTTTTATTCATAACAAAAAGGTTACAATGTCAATACAATAATAATCAATACAGGGTTAATTTTACTAATTATAAAATCTCTTATACTTCTTTCTTATATTTCATTACTTTTTAGAAAAGGTTGGTTAAATCAAAACCGTTCAAGTGAAAAAAATATTTGTCTGTACCTACTGTTTGTTGTTCTGAGAAAAGCTTTTTCCGATTCAGCCTTTTTATTGTTTTATCAACTCGTTTCTAAGAATTATTTTAGGATACTATTTGATATCTAATAGTTCGTAAGAGACAGTTACTTATTCCGTTTTTTAATAATTTTCCAGAAATTAGGCTTTTCAACCAAGTTCAAAAAAGGTGGTTAGCAATTCGACTGTTTTTTTGCGCGATTACTCCGCCAATTATGAACTGATTTTGATGATTATTTTTTTGTTTGGTAGGTAATACTTCAGGGGTGGTCCCATATAAACTTTATCGAATTCGGTTCAGTAGTTAGCTAGCTTTTAAATCAAAATTACTAGAAAATAGAAGATGTCATCCAGGTAATCGAAGTTGAAGTCGGTTGTATTTTTTTTTAAAGCGTTTTATTTTTATTTTTATTTACTAGTTTCTAGTAATTTTCATGCTATTTCCAGACTATTGATTAATAAGACTTAGCGATCCATATTATCCGTCTGCCCTTACCATTTAGAAATATCTCACGTGGTGCCACCTAGGTGAGCAATTTTAATGAAATTCCAAGATCTCGGTCAAAGAATAACTAAACGTAGAATACAGAGGGCTTACTTAGGAAATGCGTTTTAGTTAGGGATTCCTTAAGCTATACAGTAATCTTATACTTTCTAGTTGCAACATACACTTATTGAAAGAAAGAAGAAAGAAAGAAGATAGTTAAAAAAAATTTTTTTTTGTTTCCTGGAAAAGATCGCTTTTAGCGATAAGGCCGCCATTTGTGCACTAGTATTTAATTTATTTTATCCTTTGTATGTATGTTTCTTTGGTGCGAGCAATAAAGAATTCATCTATCTATCTATCTATAAGTTTTAAATCCACAATGTGGTCGATTTTGAAGGACTCAGTTGACAGAACTAAACTAACTAATTTATTGCCGTCCTTAGCTAACATGCCTAGTAAGAAAGGGAAAGCAATAATTTAATTAGTTTAGAACTTTCAACTAAAGCCTTCAAAATTGACCACAGTGCTTCATTAATTTTCTTCTTCGGACGTATGCAGGCTTTGAATATATATACCTATCTAGATACCAACTAGGCCGAACGAAAACGGCCAAAAAATATCTACTATTATTGGTAGATAAGCTTATATCCATACGTCAGTGTCACTTGAATCACTACGCGTTGCTATGCCCATTGACAGTTATTGACAGCGCAACATGTGCCTAACTTGAGCCGTTTTTTTTGCGTGTCATATGTTTACATTTCTCAATCTAGACAGGTATATAATCAAAATATGCAGGTTTCCTCACGATGTTTCCCTTGCTGAAAATCCTATTACATTATCTCTAAAGAACCGATTATCCGATTTTCATCATCATCAACAGGGAGACCAGAACCAGAGAACCAGACCCACCGGAGGACGGGCAGCAGCGTCCTCTTGGTTAACGGTGGTGAGCATTCTGCGATCCCCAAGCTGCCTGCCAAGCGTGGGGATTATGGCAACACCCCTCTTATTGGGAGGCCTTCGTCCAGCAGTGGCAGTTTATGGCTGATGACGACAACAGCGAGAAAACGTCCAGATTGCAAGATGAAGGCCTCATCATAAGAGGGAGGGGTTGCCCCCGCCTCAAGGTTAGCAGGCGGCTTGGGGATCGCAGAATGCTCACCACAGTTAAACGAGAAGACACTGCTGCCCATCCTCCAGTGGTTCTGAATGCCATTTTAGGACATACTTTTATCATCATCATTGACATCCTATTCAGCCCACGGTAGGGCATAATAAATAAATATAAATATCGATGGACATTTCACACAGCGCCATCTAGCCCCAAACTAAGCAAAGCTTGTACCTTGGAAACCAGATACCTGATATAATACATATATTTTTTTTTTTGTAAATACATTTTATAATCAGACACAGAACAAACATTTATGTACGTCACAAGAATGTTTGCCCTGGGTGGGGATCGAATCCACACCCTACAGCTCTGAAGGCAGACATCCTACCAACTGTAACAGAGCTGTAAGGCACCTCCCTCTGATTATATAGAGTGTTAATTCCTGATGTGAACATCAAAAGGTTTTTTATCTCATATTTTCATAGCTAATCCATACATTAAACAATAATTATATATTATATAAACAGCTAAGCTATGAAGTATGTACAGCTTGTCCCTGTCTCGGTACCATCGCTAGGCTGTACCTGTCTGTACGCAGTAAAATTAAATATTCATGACTTAATTAATATTTTATGACTACCCAGTTGATTGCTAGAAGCGAATTATGCTTGGAGCTCGTATAATTGAGTTTTTAAGTTGTTTTTAATTGGAGATTGGCACTTTGATTCGTGTTGGGGCGGGAAAACGATTTATTTGGGAAATTTTGAGGACACGATTTTTTATCACTTTCGTTTATTTTAAACTTTGATTTGCGGTATAAGGAAGGCGTGAATAGCACATTTTAGTTTCATTAGGCTTGCACATATTTATTCATCATCAGCTGGACGATTTCGGCTGTTGAAGAAGAAGCTGGACGAAGATGTCCACTGCTGGTTGAAGGCCTCCTCCTTAATAGGGAACCCTCCCTATTAAGGAGATATTGGGGATTATGGGAACCCTCCCATAATCCCCACGCTTGGCAGGCGGCTTGGGGACCGCAGAATATTCACTACCGTTAATTGAGAGGACGCTGCTGCCCGTTCTCCGGTGGTTCTGGGTGCAGGTTTAGGACATACTCAGGTCCACAGGTCCAGGTCACAGTCACATATTTATTATCCGCATTTAAATCCATCATTACTAAATAAAGAGTTAGACTAAAAACTTCATGGTTGATATACCAAAAACACTTACGAAACGGTCTGATTCTACTTTCATTGTTCTAACTGCTAGACAGTCAGTTGTTTGCGTTGCCCTGGTGAGTGTTTCTCGATAGTTATGATCTGGGTGTCTTCAAGTCACGAGGGAATCGGCTTCTTCTAGGCAAGCGTACTCCATCGTAGACAGCATCTTCGCTTGCTTAGGAGGCCAAGCAAGCGAACAGACCGAACAGACAAGAGTGGATAAGCGTGCTTCGTCCAGCGTGGATGAAGGTTGGAATATGATAATGAACTTGATTTAAAGGGATGGTAGAATCGGCGCCATTCTCTCTGAAATTATGCCTAGCCACTCATCAGCATATAGAAATTCACTCAATAATTATAACTATATTTCTAACTACTAATATAATAACCAGTTTTACTACCTCAGCTAGCGTATAACTGGCTGGCGACCACCGGTGGTCGCAACGTGAATATACAGTGATTAATACATTCTGTGTCAGCTTAACTTAGTTATTGCCCGTCCACCGGTGAACACTTTATTGGCAGCTGAAATATTACATGAGCACAATGTGACAGACACTGTAAGTTAGTGTGTTAAGCTGGGAAAATTTGGATAGAAGTCAAGCAAAATGAGACTTAGATACTTAGCAGCACGCTTTAAAAATGATCATCAGGTGTAATAAAAACTGCAGTAACTCAGTATAACTCACAAAAAAATACACACAAAGGATTTTAGGAGCTTTTACAAAACCAAACAAAAAAATATCTCAGAAATAAAAACAAATAACGGCCTTATCGCTAAAAGCGATCTCTTCCAAGCAACCCTAGGATAAAGAAAGCTCAAGTCAGTCGTCAGTCTTTGTAAATACATGCTAAATGTAATAATGCTTTGTAATGCTAATTTACAATTTCTTTTTTCATCTTTTGTTTTTTAGGTCATGTTGATGTTTCTCTAGTGATAACAGTGTGTATACATCAGTTTGTTTAAGTTATAAGCCAAATTAACTTAGCGCGCAGCAAATTTTTATCCAGTTTTCGCATTTTGCGAAAAAAACAACTACTTCTTCAACAACTGTTTTTTTTTTCACAAATTCGGGTTTTTCTTCAGAGTAATATTGGTTCAAAATAAACCACAATGAACTCTCCCCGAACCGCTTTTTTCGACTTAGTAATATCGACACAGATAAACCTCTACGTACATTTAAGTAAACTCAGATACCATCGCTTCGCTCGATCAATCACTAGTTCCTAAAATGTTCCAAGAAATCCTGGTACGAACTAATTTATTACTAAAGCAAACTGACTAATTGTATGCCCTACTTCTTTGTCCCTCGCTTTTGTCTCAACTCAAGATGTTCCCAGTGTATTTACGGCCAAGTTTGTCTACTAAGCTGTGACCCCAATAACGCTTTGCCCGGCCGGTTACCCGGATATTAGTCTAAAGCAATTAATCCGCAGGTGTCTTCACAATTGACGATTCAACGAACATGAAAAGTTACCTCACCTAGATGTACCGTGTGTCAGTGGTAAATTACCATACTGGGCTAAGCGGTTTCACCAGCGTGGAGATAAAATAAAGCCGTCAAATCCGAGGGTTCCGTACCACTCACTACAAGTACTAGATAATCCGCGATATTTAAGTGTATAGTGAATATTCTGTGAACATTTCAACCGGCTATCTATTACGATTCACGAGATTATAGGTCAGTAAAGACCGGAAAGACAGATGGACACACAAAAAGACACGGTAGGCGGCTTAATAATAGGGTACAATTGGATTCTCTTTGGATACGGAACCCGAAAAGAATTTCTTCTTTCCTTCAATACACTAACCTGCCACTAACAGTAGCAGTGCCCGAATTGTGAACTTGCGAACACAATCCCGCACCGCAATGCACTGCGCTCGTCACCCTGCGATATTAGATGTTAAATCTCTTAATTCCCAGTAATTTATCTGGTAACATTGCCCTTCAATCTGGAACACAGTAATGCTTGCACACTACTGCTTGGCGGTTGAATAACTGGCAAAGGTGTGGTAGGTCCCCAGGCGGACTCTGCAGTAGAGTCCTACCACTACTAAAATAAATGATGCTCTTGACGATTGAAATGTAGCCTATGTTCTTAACCAGATTTGTCAGAGTTTTCTATGAAGGAATACTAGTCGTTTGCTGATTCAACTTGACTTAATGAATATTAACAGCTAGAAAACATTCACTGTTAGACGAACGCCTCCTTTAAAAGGGGAGATTTGCTATAATCCCCACGCTTGACAGGCGGCTTGGGATCGCAGAACGCTTTTCACCGTTAACCGAAAGGATGCTGCTGCCCGTCCTCTGGTGTTTCTGGATGCAGTTTTAGGACTTTCCCAGGTCCAGATGACTATTACGAGACGCAAACTCCGCGGATTAAAAACTCACAAAATGACGTTTCACTCACAAAATTACATGTCAGCCTTACGCTTCTGTCCTCGTTACTCTTATGCCAATTTCGACGAGAGTGACAAGTGAGTAGAAATTGTATAACAGGTTCTGGATTTGTCGTGTCGGCTGTCGGCGACAATAAATTGGCAATGGGCGGGGTCTCAGCTTTCAGCCGGCTCATTTTCTTGATTAACAGTGGACATGTAACATGTAAGCTCGAGGCTTAGCAATGTGACGAGAATAATAAATACTAGTTACTATTACCGCAAACGACGTAGATCTGGGTGGTAATAAATGAAGAACTTGCAACAAAATGTGGTGATGGTCTCATAATGAGTAAGACATTATCGGATAGTTTGTTAGCAAGCATAGTCGTCGCTGGGCAAGCTAGTCGTAATGTAAGCCCGCTTCCCAAGGGTGATTGGGCAATATTCACTGCGTTGGCCAAGTCACGGGTTGGTGGATTCACATACCTCATTTAATGTCTTCTCCGAACGGATGCAGGTTTCTTCATGTTGTTTTCCTTCACTGAAAAACTTCTGTATAAGTTTATTTTTTATTTATTTTTATTACTTTTTAAGCTTGCGTTTGACTGCCAACTCGTCTGATGTTAAGCGAAGATGCAGTCTACGATGGAGCACGCTTGCCTAGAAGAAACCGATTCACTCGCGACTTGAAGACACCTAGATTATAATTATCGGGAAACACCCACTCGGGCAGCGCATTCCACTGTCTATCAGTTCGAAAAAAAGTGGAACCAAACCATTTCGTACGAGTTTTCAGTATTATCAACCATGAAACGGTGTCGCTTTTTCGAGGTCCTGGCCGTCCGATAGAAAAAAGGGCAGGGGGGAATAAGATCATGCATATCCGAAGCACACTCTCCAAAATGTATCCGATAAAATACCGGCAGGCTAGCTACTTTTCGTCGATGAACGAGCTTTGAAGATTGGTTCGAACCAGACTGTCGTTGCCAATGAATCTCCTGGCACGTTTCTCGGTTGATTCAAACGTCCCAAGCTGGTACATGCACGACCGAACTTGTGCTGTGTGTGGGTACTTAACAGTTAGTTGGTCTACACTGTACGTATAAGTCACTAATCCTAACATCATGTCTTTGGAGTAGCTTCAGAATAACTTATCCGTCTTTTGTGAAAACAATAAGGCTTCTACCGAGTCCGAAGCCTTATTGTTTTAAACCTTTTGCCTTATAATTTTGAAAGAAAGGAGCTATATACTAAAATAACGCATGCATAGTTTTTAAGCCCTGGAAGTTGAAAATGAAATAGGTTTCCGTTTCACGCATAGACATGGTTTCACGTTGATTGAATTGATAATCAATGAAACACGAACAGCCATAAGAAGTTAATGTATTCCCGTTTTAGGAAAACGAGAATAAATAAGATGGTGTTTAATATTTTCAGCGATTTCATAAGCAAGAACAATCTGCAGTTATAGAAAATTTAAACGTATGTTTGACTAAATCGTACCATGCCAGAAAATGGAGTTAAATCCGAACATCTTTATCGAAATATACGAAGAGCTAACGCCAATACCATCGAATATGTATTTGCAATGAATTTTAAAGCAGTACTTTAAACAGGTTGTTACTTATTTACAAACATGGCTTTCTACTTTCAAACTTGAGATTGGTATTACAAAAAGAAATTGAGTTTAGTTTTCTGTGGGTTTCCCATAAAAAGGCATGATGACTACTAATTTATTATTACCTCATAAAAAATCTGATCATCAATAGAGCCTATCGACGAAAACAAAATTAAAAATAATTCCAAAATAAATAAGTTCTAAGTATTTTAATTTCAAGCTAGACAGAGAGCGCGCTATACTGAGCTATGACGTCAAGCCTCAGGCGCGGCATACAAATGCTATACTAACACGTGCTTTGCGAAAAAGGGATAGAGCATCCCCTCTCTATCCCCACCCAAATTATACCATATTGGTTTCTAAAATACTAAAAACGGTCACGCAGTCAGCCAGTGTCAAGTGTTGTGCATTTTCAAGTGTATACAGTATCAAGTTGTGTATATGTGTCATCAAATCACAGTCAGTCACTGGTCACACGAAATTAGTCACAGTCTAAGTCATGTCATAGTAAAGTTGTGGCGAGTTTACTATAGCCGTTTACGAAGTTTTGAAAACAACACGAAAAGATAAGGTTGTACCAGTTGACGGCTCGAACTCATCGGTGGGCGCGGCTAAAAGCATGCTATTTCATCAAACAAACTGTCGGAAAGGGACAGACTCAGTGATGAGTACTCAGAAGCTATGTTCACGTACACCAGTATTGTATCAACGCAGTATTGCGAGCCGCACAATACTTACTCTAAAAATGAGCGCGCAAATTTTTTCATGTCGACCTTTGGCTGCAGTAATGTAATTGAATTAACTACTGAGTTCATTTATTCCAACTAAAGTTATTTGAAATGTTTATGAACTAAACTATGCCGCAAGATACATTATTTTAGAGTATTCGTATTCCTTATGTTATTTATTTACGTCCAATGTTACGTCCCACACTCGTGCATGTAATTCAACACTCAATGAATAAAACATCACTATTTTAGTAATCTATTTTTATAATCATTATTTCACGAAAAAAAAGAAAAGACTAAGAAAATAACAGAATGCAGCGACATGATTTTTTGATTTTTCCGTGTTCCCGCCAAAACTCCCATATATCGAGGTTTATCTGTTTATATGTTTATCAAGCGTGTAGCAGGCCTTAATGGTATTTTCTAGAAGTTAATAGCCCATTCTAAACGCTTGAAACTAAAAACTTAACACAGTAACGTCGCTGCAATGACATCATAATTGCCATTCTAACTAAGTTACAAAGTAGTTTTCACCATAATTATTCTACTATCTCCATTTTCAACGTAAACTTTTCCGGACAAAGTAAACGTAACGGTCCAAATTAAACAAGGCTGCCTAATTAAACAGACTTTACGGCTTCGAAAACACGTAGTAACCTCCTATAGTAACTGTTCCTTAATTACTTCGGTGTTAAGTTACAATGTTTGACAACTTTCTGTCACTTTGTTAGCACGGCCGTGCAAACTTTGATTATACAGGGTTAGTTCTAATCAGTTAGCATCCTTTTAAGACCTCAAAAAAAAAAATGCCAAAAAAACAGAAATAACCAAAATGTGGAACACTTCTTGGTATATTAATAATTACAGTTTATTGTTAATATAATTTACATTTTTAAACATACCGAAAGACAACAACAGAAAAAAACAAAACCTTAATAACATTCGGCGTACCCTGGATCCCACACTAGGGCTCGTGGGCACCAGGCTCTTCCATTCAGCGAACATTTAAAAATTAAAAGTAGTAATATAATAATTTAAAGTAAGTTATATACCTAGATCATTATAAGAATGATAACTAGGGTAATATCTAATCTAAGTCTAAACCAAAATTATACAACAACGTGGTACAACAAGATGTGGTAACACTGAATGGTATGCATGTGATGTTGATGAAGTATGTTTAGTACAAAGCTTTTTAATTAAAACGACTTATTTTAAGTTATTTTGTTTTATTCCGGTAATTTTCATTTATAAAACAAATTTCTGAACCGATTTCTATAAAATTTATGTGGAGTACTATTACCTATCAAATAAAAAAAGAATCATCAAAATCAATCCATAATTGGCGGAGAAAACGCGTATTTAACATACAAAAAAAGTGTCAAATTGAGAAATTCCTTTTAAGAAGGTTGAAAAAAGCTTTTACTATGGGCCAACACTGATATCGAGAAAGAATAAATCTGCTGTTCCATAGAAAAAGTTCATTGACCTTAGACATAATAATGTATGGAACAGCTGTTTTTTTTTTCTATCTAACAGTGTTGGTGCCAAAGTAAAAGTTGTTCGTAATGATTAGTACTATACATTATACAATATACATACCCTCAGTACTACCACACCTTTTTATTACACGTTGTATAAAGGGCTATAGTTAACAAACAATTTAAAAAAAACCTTCTTTTAAGCAAAATACGCAATTTTGTTTACTTAGATGACGTTTTTCCCAGTTATTTTGATTTAAAACCAAAGTTACCGACATAGCTCGCAAGGTTTGCAAGTTGAAGTGGCGCAGCGCAGGCCACATCGCTCGAAGAACTGACAACCGATGGGGAAGAAAGGTTCTTGAGTGGCGACCGCGAACCGGAAGACGCAGCGTAGGAAGGCCTCCCACTAGGTGGACTGACGACATTGTAAAAGTCGCGGGCAACTGGTGGATGCAAATGGCAGGTTGTCGTACAGTGTGGCGGTCTAAGGGGGAGGCCTACGTTCAGCAGTGGACGTCTCCGGGCTGATGATGATGTATTTACTTAGATACAGAGTCAACATAATATTTGTTCGCGTTTCTTTTCTGTAGGAGCCATGATGCCGTGAACCTCATTTATACGCGCAAGTTTTCTAACTTTACGACATACAACGTAACACACTTACGCTTTTTTAATACTTTTTCGTACAATGTTACGCTTTTTACGAGACAATAAAATGGCACTCGCGGCGCGGAATGAAGTTCCGAACACAATGCACGGGTTATTTAAATTCTGGGTTTGAAGCTTTTTGTGGATTTTACGTTTTTCTTTCTTGTGCAAGTTTTACTTAGGATTTACCACAGAAAAGCGAAATCCCTACATCTTAGTAGAACGGCTGTCAAAACAATGTTCTAAAGCAATTGTATAGAAAACCGCTAGTTTCACACTTATTTGTATAGAAACTACGACGAAAAAATGCCAATAATTGGTCGCGCATTTGAAGTAAAACGCTCGAAATGACAATTTGGAACAGATTAAAATTGATCTAATTACGATGCAATGTGGTTTGGTTTCCTACGCATCTATTTAAATTGTCTTTATCAGTATTCTCAGTTTAAAAACATGTATATTGGTAGAATTGTCATTAAGCGCATTTGCACCTAATGCCGGCTAGCGCGGCCCGTCATATTTCCGTTCTATTCACTTCTCTCTTCAGTGGTATTTACGGTGCTATAGAGGAATAGAAACGTTCCTATTTCAAAATAGTAACCTTTGAATATATTGTACTGTCCCTCTTAAGTTTATCGCTAGCACAAATGCCTAAGCGCTTTACGCTTAAACGCCTAAGTACCTAAACAGATAGACTTGTCTCTCACGTCTGCAGTAACAATGTATTTTTAATTACATTTTTTATTTAACTTCTTGAAGTTCTTTTAAATATGTTTCTGTACGAAATATACACTAATAAATTAATTGTGACTGTGGAAATATAAGGTAAAAAGAAATACAACCGGTCTAACTATTTCATGTACTTATCACCCAATTTTTTTCCATACGGTAATAAAGTCGCCCGGTATATTTTACTGAACAAGAAGTTGAAAGTAAGTTAGTTCGTATAAGCGTTGTGCGATGGCCTCTGACATAACTTGACGGTTGTTGTTTTACAAGAAATATGGAAAAAAAACAACCGGGACCAATCCGACCCACTGCGATAACATGAAAGCCTTGCTATTGCTAGTTACTGAGTCGCGAGTAACGAATTTCATACGAGTGCACGATCGAGGGCCATTGAATTAAAGCGTTCAATTGAATTCAGTTTTATCGGCGTAAAGAGATGAAGGTTTTCCGGCTATCGTGATGTCCGGATTCTAAGTAAATTTCGTATAATCAAGTATTTCACTGATAACCGATGGTGAAGAAAGGTTCTTGAGTGGCGACCTGTACCGATAAACGCAGCGTAGGAAGGCCTCCCAATAGGTGGACCGACGACATTGTAAAAGTCGCGGGCAACCGGTGTATGCAATGGCAAATTAACGTACAGTGTGGCGGTCTAAGGGGGAGGCCTTCGTTCAGCAGTGGACGTCTCCGGGCTAATGATGATGATGACTATTGAACTACTGTTGTTTTGACGTAACTCTGGTGCTATCAATACTATTGTATTGTTATTAATGTTGTCTTTTTATACAATGACTAGCTGCCCGCGGCTTCGCACGCGTGGGTTGTAAGGTATATTGTACATGCTTATGACAGGTAGGTACGATAATATTAGAATTTGGTCTATAACCACACCGTGGCTTTAAACTGATTAGACTACCACCTTAACTCTTGTAGCTAAGTGGTAGACCGCTCGTCGTCAACTCGAAATCGTAAAGTCGCTGGTTCAAACTCTGGGTCCGTACCAATGAGTTCTTTGGAGATTATGTAGGTACGGATTCTCATACTCATACTGGCATTTTGGTGATGGACACATCGTGCGGCCCTGCATACTTCAGGAGAAGAAATTCAATGCCGTACGTGATTCCAACCCGCAATTGTGCCAGCGTGGCTCAATAGGCGAAAACGACCATCGATCGTGCAAGCCGTCTAGATTCTGAAATTGTAGGAAACTTTACTTTATTAAAGGAAAGGTTTATTAATGATTATTTATTTGAAGCGTTTCCACACTAGGCATTTCTATGTTTTTAATGCATAGCCAGAGTATGAATAGTTAGATAGGTTAGATGACTGTTTTTTTTTTATTGTCCTATTAAAATGTGGCCCATAAATATAGCTGATAAATGAAAAGAAAATGAAAATCTGATCAAAAATAAGCAAAAAAATATAAGCATTTTAATATCATGCTAGACAGAGAGGCGAAACAGCAAATCGTGACGTCACTTCTCAGTACGCCATATAAATTCTATTCTGACAAGTAAGGCGTGACCTCATTTTTTGTTTTGTGGGAAAGAGACAGAGTTGTCTTTTTTGCTGTTGTCTCTAGTTGTCTCTAACAAAAACTTTAAACGCATATATATCAGAACATTATTAACCGAAATAAATTATTTTTTGGTAAACATACTATATTTACTTAAATTCTTTATCAAAGCTATTGCTTTCAACGATATAAACATCAGTCATCTAACCTATTGCTCTTCCAGGGAAGGCCTAAGTCAGCAGTGGAATGGAAAAGGCTGATTATGTTTATGCTACGCTATAACCGCACCGAGTTTAATGCTTTAATTTATTATCGTTTTTTTGTTAATTTGAGAAAAATACATACATAACCTGTTTAAATTTTCATCGTCATCATCGTCAATAATTTTTCAACCCACTGCTAAGCTAAGCTATGCTAAGGTATTATTTAGCGCGTCATTTCTTCCGGTGCTGTGCCAGTCTAGTCTACTGCTTTCTTACCGCCTTAACAATGTCGCCCGAACAGCGAGCTGGTGGCCTGCTCGGTAGCCACTTTCCGTTCCGCGGCCACCATTGATTGCTTGGGCCTGCCGCCCATCTTCCCTTATGCCTAGTGTCCTGTTCATCTTCACTTGAGTCTCGCTGTCCATTTATGCACCTCTTCGGCATTTGTTCGCAGTCGAATCTCCACGTTTGGCGTACGGTCTAGGAGAGTGATGGCTAACATGGCCCATTCCATTGCACTTTGAGCCACTCGGATTTTAAACTGGTCATTAGTGACCACGTAACCGTAATACCTTGGGTTTCAGACTATGTGGGATCTTAAGCAAAGACATCATCCAATTTTCCAAAAAGACCCTCCTTTCATTATTTGTATTCGTATACAAAATTTAGGAATAAACAACTTAAACACAAAATGTCATCCCTAGTTTCACCCTATTAAGGCTTGACATTAAAAAAAACAACGATAAACGTAGCGTTCGTTTCCAACCATATTGTGATTTTTACTTTGAAAATGAAGGACTTTCCATACACAACTTCATCCCTTGTTTCACCCCTTCGGAGGTGGAATTTTCAAAAACGGTGAGGCAATTATAAACTAATTTTAAACCGTCATTCTAAACACAAAATTTGAAGATCCTAACTTCGAAATTGACGGAATTTCATATAAACTTTCATCCCCTATTTTACCCTCTTAGGGGTGAAATTTCCAAAAATCCTTTCTTACTGGATACTTACACTTCACAAAGAACACACCCTCCAAATTTCATGTCTCTAAGACTAGCGGTTTAGGCTTTGCGTTGATAGCTCAGTCAGGACTTTGAATTATATAATAGGTCTTTGACCTATGAAATTGCCGTTCTTCAGTACTGGTCATTTCAAATAGAAAAAAAGTTTGGATGGCTTTGTATTCTGATATCAAATTAATTTTGTCTTAAAAACATGACATTATTTTTACAAACTCAGTCTTTTGTTTATTGATTAGCGTTGCATTTTCATTACATTTGAACATTTTTCGTCATAATGGATACTTTAAAATTCGTGTAATTATGGAATACTAGCTTTTGCCCGCGGCTTTGCCCGCGTAGTAATGTTGAATACTTGAATTCGGTTAAATAGGGGCCCAACTCAATTGAATCACTAAAATACGTATATTATTGCATTTTTTCCAAGCCGCTTGCAAGTCTTTAAGTTTGCTTGAGGATGTCCAAATTTGGCATGTCGCGTTAGCAATACTTACTTCAAAACAAAGCCGTCTTGTTGAATTTTAAACAGACAGACAGATGGACATGACAGAATAGATGGATGGATGGACATGGAACTTCTGAAGATTGTGAGGCTTCTTTAAAAATATATGTGGGAGATATATCACTGCAGGTCGGTAAATTAGAATGTGATGAACTGGGAATAGTTGGGATGGTAAATGTAGGTGAAATTAATTTGTCATTTGTTAACTGAGTAGGCTGTACCGTAAATGTAGGTGAAATTAATTTATCAGACTGATCCGTAAATGTTGGTGAATTCAGTTCAGAAAAATATCGGGCTGAAGAAGTTTGGACGGTATGAGTTGAAGACGTTTTGTAATTATTTTTGGGCATCGCTACAGCTAAAGAATCAAAGTACAAAGGCAAAGTAGAAGTTGCGTCAGAACTTATTTCTTCTGTTTGAATGCAACTTGGAGATGTAGGAACCTCAACACGTCGCTTAGTTATTTTTTTCGCTACTACTGGAACACGTGGAGTGCCGTTAGAAATTATATCTATGTCTTCTAGCAGATACGCATCAAAATGATTTCCCGTAAATCGTAGCCGCTTTATAGGTCTTCCTGCTGTACCAAACTTTGCATACAATTTGCCATATTCATAAACTTCAAACTCAAACTCATATATTTGTCCTGCAGCGGCTAGTTCACACGCAGTGCCCCAACTCGACTGCCGTGACATGTCATTAAAGTATGCAGTCGCAGCGGTGTAGTTGTCGCCGTTTGAATCATGAGACATGATTTCAAACTCCTCCCAATTAGCTACTACATGAGTAACGATGTTTTTTCGCACCTCAATTGCCTTTTCTTGGGTACCGTGCATTAAAAAAGAAAGCGCACGAAAAAGACACGCTCCATCACCAACGATGGGAACAACATAGTGTTTTACCTTCGCTCCATGAATGAAGAGAAGTTCACTAAGCATTTTAAATAACAAACTAAATAACAATATCAACAGTAACAATATAAAAAAACCTAATAACAAACAATGTAAACTAAAATTTTAAAAAAATACGAATAACAAACTAAATAGCAATCTAAATAATTAAAGGAACAAATAACGATAATTATACGAAATGTAAATAACAAATGAAATGAAATAAGCTTAAGCAGAAAAAGTATGATAACAAAGAACGCAAAAAGATCACCAAAATATCGCAAGAATTACGAAACTTCGATAAAATACAGTGCTGCACTGATCGCTTAGGTAGGCTCGGTGTGGGTTGGAGTGGGGCGCGCTCGACGTACAGCGCGTCATTATACTCGGGTTTTAACGTATCTGAGCCGACGCGGGATGGACGGTTCGAAAGCGCTGTGCTTGGTGCGTGCACCGGATCAAGTACATGTGTTTAAAACATTTATCTTCTTACGCATAAACACTCGATTAGCTATTATTATTATTAGCTTATCTATAATTATAAAAAAAAAAAACAAATGAAAAATTGACCCGTGGCCTTCCAGTTTTAAAATTCTGAAACATGTTTATGTTTATTTTATCTTATCTCTTAAGTCAAAAAACTTAACAGCCTTAAATGAATGGTTTCGGCAAAATGGTATTTTAATGATTAATAATATGGACACGCCCATCCCTGTTCCCAGCCTCATCCACATCCACATCCCATCCCCACCTGTCCCCACCAAATCCCCACCTCATCCCCATCCCATCCCCACCCCATCCCCATCCCCACCCCATCCCCATCCCCACCCCGATACCAAATGTCATTTTAATATGAACACGCCCATCCCCGTCCCCATCCCCGTTCCCTCCCTCATCCCCATCCCGAACCCCATCCCGAACCCCATCCCATCCCCACCCCTATCCCGATTTCAACTTTCATCTTAATATGGACACGCCCATCCCCGTTCCCAGCCTCATCCACACCCACATCCCATCCCCACCTGTCCCCACCAAATCCCCACCCCATCCCCACCCCATCCCCATCCCCACCCCATCCCAACCCCCATCCCGATTTCAACTTTCATCTTAATATGGACACGCCCATCCCCGTTCCCAGCCTCATCCACATCCCATCCCCACCTATCCCCACCAAATCCCCACCCCATCCCCACCTCTTCCCCACCCCATCCCCATCCCCATCCCGATACCAAATGTCATTTTAATATGAACACGCCCATCCCCGTCCCCATCCCCGTTCCCTCCCTCATCCCCATCCCGAACCCCATCCTCACCCCATCCCATCCCCACCCCCATCCCGATTTCAACTTTCATCTTAATATGGACACGCCCATCCCCGTTCCCAGCCTCATCCACATCCACATCCCATCCCCACCTGTCCCCACCAAATCCCCACCCATCTCCACCCATCCCCACCCCATCCCCATCCCCACCCCATCCCCATCCCCACCCCATCCCCATCCCTACCCCATCCCTACCCCATCCCGATACCAATTGTAATCTTAATATTAACATGCCTATCTCCGTCCCGTCTCCGTTCCCAGTATCATCGCCACCCCCCCCCCCACCCCCATCCCCACATCTATCCCCATCCCTATACCAAATTTCATTTTAATATGTACAGTCGTTACAAAGTTAAGGAGAAACAAACGTACTATCACTAAAACTTAGTTTTTTTTTTTATACTAACGGGAGCTGATTTTGAAAAAACTGTGACACCCGTATCTTCTTATTTTTATAGTAGAATATGTATACCAAGTTTTGTATCAATCGAACCAGAGAATAAAAAGTTTCATACAAACTTTAACACCCCATTTAACCCCCTTCGGGGTTGATTTTCGAAAAATCCTTTCTTAGTGGGCGTTTACACCTCTCCAAAAACATACCCTCCAAATTTCAAGTCTCTACGTTTAGCGGTTTGGGCTGTACGTTGTCTATATGTCAGTCAGTCAGTCAGTCAGTCAGTCAGTCAGGACAAAGCCTTTTATAGTTATAGAAGATAGAAGATGAGTTCCGTCGTGGCACCAACGCGACATAAACGGCACGTAACATCAAAAACGTTTACGGAGAGAACTGTACAAACGAACGCACAACCCGTTATTGGTTTTCCCGGTTCCGTTCTGGAAATGTTGACTTGAAAAATGAAGCTCGTGGTCGTCCGGAGACTTTGGTCAACAATGAAGAATTAAAGGCGATTGTGGAAGCTGACGAAACTCAATCTACAGCTAAGCTAGCAGCAGTTTTTGATGATAGCATCAAAACAATTTTGATCCATTTGCGACAAATAGGCAAGGAAAAAAAACTTGATAGATGGGTGCCCCACGAACTTAACGATCGCCAGCGCAACGTACGCGTCGAGACCTGGCTCGCGCTGCAGCTACAGACAGTCTCCAAGCTGCAAGAGCTGGGGTTGGAAGCTCTCCCTCATCCGCCATACTCACCAGACCTTGCACCTACCGACTATTACTTTTTCCAAAATTTTGACAACTTTTTAGTGGGTAAAAAATTCAATTCCCGAGAGGCAGTACAAAATGCCTTTGAAGAGTTTGTTGCCTCCCCGTCCAGCTATTTTTTACAAGAAGGGCATCAATAAACTGCCAATTCGTTGGCAAAGATGCGTCGATTGCATGGGTGATTACTTTGAATAACAGAAATAAAAAAGTTTAAAAAAATAAGTACTTTCACTTATTCCATACTAAACGGCAATTTCATAGGTAAAGACCTAATATATACAGATTTGACGGGACGAGCAAGACGCTTGCGTGACGGTAAGTTTCATGCCTGGCCATAACAGGAGCAGTAACAAAATTGTAAACTTACGGCTCGCCTAATCCTGCGCCGCCCTCGTCGCCCTGAGAAACTTTATAAGTAAAAAATAAACAAAATAGAAAAAAAACCCCTTCAAACCGAAACACAAGAATACTTATTTATACGGGAATACTCACGTTTAATTAAATTGGATACTCCGACTATAGTTTCGATCACATCCGGTGACCTTTTACAAAGAGTGAAAACAGAGCCCGACGCGCGTCCAGCTGCACAAAAAGCTGCTTGAAAAAGGTCACCAGATGTGATCGAAACTATAGTCGGAGTATCCGATTTAGTTAAACGTGAGTATTCCCGTATAAATAAAACAAAAATATGTCAAAACCACGTCAGTTTTCATAATACAAGAATACTTGCACACCACTCCTTGGCGGTTGAATAACTGGCAAAGATGTGGTGCTTACCCAGGTGGACTCTAAAATAGAGTACCAACACCACTATTACAAAAAAAACAACTAAAAACAATGGCGATTATAAAAAAAAGGAAATGACAGAGACATCTCTACAGTATAGATCTAGACTTAAAAAAAAAATTATTGCTCTAAAGCCTCTAGAGTCATTATCCAGAAAGAAAATAGAGGAATACGTTGGTATGGAGAATCACAGACCGGTTTCCCTCTTATTTGGCCAAACCAACGCTTGGTTCATCTCTACTCATTTGTAATTGGCGTATCTGCGTTGCCATATTGCCAGTAAAGAGCTTATGAGCACCATTCATCTCAGCAACGGAATGGAATCAAAGAGCGTGTGTTGAAATCACTGTGATACGCTTTAAATAGGCGCCTATTTCTTTCTTTGAAACTTTGAATATCGTAGGTAATTTATGGTATGATAAAAATATGTAAGTAAGTATGTGTGTATAAGAATTTCTGTGTTTATATAAGTGTCTAAACTAAATCATCAACATCCAGAAGATGTCCACTGCTGGGGTTTATGGTAACTCCTTCTGCCATAATCCCCACGCTTGGCAGGTGGCTCGAGGATCGCAGAATGCTCATTTTAATCGAGAGGAAGCTGCTGCCCTTCCTCCGGTGGTTTTGGATGCAGTTTTGGGGCATACCCAGGTTCATTATTCGAATAAATTTCTTTAATAAATCATAATAATGTAACCTATGAATTTCTAATCCACCAATCCAAGATATAAACAAAAATTTATTAAATAAAAAAAAGCACGTCAAAAATCAAATAATAATAACAATCTAAAAACAACGTCACATTTAATCGAATAACCCGCCCCTCACTGTTTCTGGCGCAAAGGTGCCCAAAATACTGGCAGCATTACCACGCTGAATGGCAATGGCTATCCTTTGCACCAGAAACGAGGTGGAGCGGGAGTCACCACCTCTGTCCCGAATTCTGCGCCCGATTTCTGTGACCGAACTCTTGGCCTCAGCACCCCAACTGTCCATAGTCTCCACAGCAATGGGCACAAAATAATAAAGTGGCTCCATTGCTGAGTATTTACAACGCTTTCTAATCGCGGCATCTTCCGCCGCTGCCGCTGGAATATGGACGGTACGGCTCAGGTGCGTGGCTGCTACCGTGCTGACGCAAGTAGCGTTCCATACTAAGCACTTGCCATTTTTTCACGGCACCAGAGTCAAACCGTCTGGTCTTTTACCGTCTGACCTACTGAGACCCGGCGATTCCAGCAGACATGGGACGTTAGCCGATATAAACGCTCTTCGAACTATATCGTTGAGGGCATGGTGCCGCGGAAACCTCCCTGTGCAACGACGACAACTCATCGCGTGGTGACCGTTGGCCTCCACCATAGAACCGCAAGTGCATCTGTGTGGTTCACACAGCTTGCAGCCCAGGCGGAGGGCCACTGCCACACGCAGAGAGTCGTCGTCCAGCAAGGTGCCTAGATGAGGTGAAGCCCCAGCCCCGCTTGTAACCATGCCCCAGATTCTGTTTGCGACACAGCTCTGAGCCAGCTGATCAGCTGATTGAGTATCCTTTTAGCCCCAACGTCATTCCATGCCCTCTGAGCATGGGGGGTTACTGGGATTGACACATCCGAGTTGAGCGCAGACCAGGACGACGCAGCATCACTCACATAAGGTATACTCGCCCCGTCACCATTACAAGAAAGAATTATAGTGACAAGGTCCGCAACCCCATGCGCCGACGCCAGGAAGGCAGGCAGACCCATATCGCGTGCGCGTCGCAACGTACCCCCATACCGTATCGGCAGAGCAGCCTGACTCCATTGCGATTCATCGAGAGAGATATAAACTAGATAAATTAGATATGTGATTTAATTTGTTTCAGGTTTAATAATATTTTATTACAGATTAGATTGTCACGTAAATATTTTATGGAAACTGATTATTTAGCCCCCTATCCCTATTATTACTCGATACGATAGTACAGCGGAAATACACTAGAGATACAGGGCTAGTCCTAATCGCTTAGCATCCTTTTAAGGGCATATTCTGTACATCAAAACAAACAACTTTTACTTTGGGGCCAACATTGAAATATCTAAAAAATAAAACTGCTGTTCTATACATTTTGCCCAAGGTTGATGAACTTTTGTATGGAACAGCTGATTATATTTTTGCGATTTCAATGTTAGAGAAAGTTGTTTGTTTTGATGTACAGAATATGCCCTTAATAGGATGCTAAGTGATTAGGACTAACCCTGTATAACAGTTAGATTAGATAAATTACGTTGTCATTCTATAAATTACATAGACTTACAATACTTCCCCCTAAAGAGAATAAAGACGTGAAACTTTCAGTCGCTAATCCGTTTCAAAGAACTGTTATCGGCCACCTAAATCACTATAATCGAGAATCTACTTAATATATTGAGTTCACTAACTCGGGAACATAAAAAAGGTAAAATAACGTAATTGCGTTAACAATCACAGTTGAGTAGGACAAGTTAAATAATCTGCGGGCATTAGTCGACATTCACAGTTATCGTATCCAGTCACGCGATGACGAAAATAGCTTAAGAGGGAATCAGGCGAGTGACTCTCTGTACAAACGTATTCGCCTTTTTTCTTTCTGGATAATGCCTCTAGAGGAATCATTTTATTTTATATAAAGTATGTCTGCTACTGTAGACATGTCTCTGGCATTTCCTTTTTTCAGCAAGTAAATAAATCAATAAAAAAAATAACCCTTCTTAAATCTTCATAGTAATTATTGAGGGTTATATTTTCTTTAGCAATTAGTTGCTGAAAAAATGAAATGACAGAGACATGCCTACATTAGACCTAGGCTTAAAAAAATATTGCTCTAGTAATTCTAGAGGCATTATCCAGGAAGAAAATACCTTTGTTTGAAAATACCTAACACGTTTGTATGGAGATCGAATCGCTCACCTTATTCCCTCTTAAATCGTTTCTTTTATTCTACTAGCTGCTGCGCCCCGCGTTTTTACTCGTCAAAAGATAATAATAATAATAATTTATTGGTCACAAAGAATAGCATGATAATGATGATGATGTAACCATGTGTGTATGTGATAAATTATTTTCTTTCTTTCTTTCTTTCTTTCTAACCCGTGCTCCGGCAAAAGGGCGTCGGGCCGCCCCAGGATTTTGAGTGGTTAGGCCATCACTTTAGCGGAAAGTCTGACATAATCATGCTCTCCTCGAGGCCGGGGGTCTCCCTGAGCAAAATAATAGGGAAGTGTTCGCTAGCCAGTCCCAGGGGTGTTTAAAGCCACAGAAAAAAAATACAGTTAGATAATAAAGCACGAAAGTAGTTAATTATGATGATGTAACCCGTGCTCCGGCAAAAGGGCGTTGGACCGCCCCAGGATTTTGAGTGGGTAGGCCATCACTTTAGCGGAAAGTCTGACATAATCATGCTCTCCTCGAGGCCGGGGGTCTCCCTGAGCAAAATAATAGGGAAGTGTTCGCTAGGCAGTCCCAGGGGTGTTTAAAGCCACAGAAAAAAAATACAGTTAGATAATAAAGCACGAAAGTAGTTAATTATGATGATGTAACCCGTGCTCCGGCAAAAGGGCGTCGGACCGCCCCAGGATTTTGAGTGGGTAGGCCATCACTTTAGCGGAAAGTCTGACATAATCATGCTCTCCTCGAGGCCGGGGGTCTCCCTGAGCAAAATAATAGGGAAGTGTTCGCTAGCCAGTCCCAGGGGTGTTTAAAGCCACAGAAAAAAAATACAGTTAGATAACGAAAGTGGTTACTTTTGCCCCGCTACGCGGAGTGAAGGTACTTACCACTTCCTTCTCGCAGCGGCACGTTAAATCGTATACATACCACGGCAGCAAGTAAAGAAGCCTCAGATCTCATGTTTGTCACACTCGGGTTCGCCTCGGAAGATACATGAGATAAAAATGGGATGAGCTCTGAGACATTCTTTACTTTTGCTCCCTAGTTGTGCAATCTACTATTGTTTCTATGAAATTTCATTTTGATAAATCGTTAACTTAACTAAAAACATTTCAAATCTATCCGACAGATGATTTTACCAAGTAAAGCGTTTGATTGTACTTTTTTTTTGCTTGGTATAGATAACAATTCTAAAAATTATGAATTTCTTTCGAATTACGATTTGAGTTTGAAAAAAGAAGACAAAACACTTTTTAACAAAAATATGTTTTAAATACGTTTTAGTGTTTTATGCATAAGACCGTTTAAAATTTCGGAGTTTGTTGTATATTTTGTACAGGATTAGTGGTAATCAGTTAGCATCCTTAAGAGCATATTGTACGTCAAAAAAATTAAGTTTTACTATCGGGCCAACATTGAAAACACAAAAAACTGCTGTTCTATACATTTTGCCCAAGGTTGATGAACTTTTTGTATGGGACAGCTGATTACATTTTTGCGATTTCAATGTTAGCCCCATAGAAAAAGTTGTTTGTTTTGATGTCCAGAATTTGCCCTTATAAGGATGCTAAATGATTACCGCTAACCCTATATAGGCATTCCGTGAACGGGAGTAGTGAACATAAATCTTCTTACCCAATTCAGAATGCAATTTGTTCTTCTCTTTGTCAATATTCTAGTCACCCATCACCATCATTAGCCCGGAGACGTCCACTGCTGACCGAAGGCCTCCCCTTTAGACCGGCACACTGTACGACAACCTGCCATTTGCATCCAAAGTTGCCCGTCATTCTAGGTTGCCATTCTAGTCATTCAGCTAGGCCATATGAGGCCATATTAAGTTCTTTATCGGCACTTTGTTTGGTCTACTGAGGTCATGCAAGGTTTACTGCGTCAACTATGCGTCAACCAATTTGCACTACATTGTTGGCTCGTAAACTTGGCCAAGTTCCGTGAGAGCTTACTTGGAAATTATTTACTTGCAACTACAAATTAGAAGTACAAAAAATGGGGTAATATAAATGTGAATTGTAGTAACAAAACAACCCATAGTAAAACACTGTCTGAAACTATCACGGTTGTTTACTAAAGTTCTATTATTATTTACGGGATATTTACCGTGATTATGTTGTGAAATGAGAGAAACTTTACAACATAATCACGGTAAATATCCCGTTAATAATAACAGAACTTTAATCCATAGTTTCTACCTTGTTTCAATACAAATTTTAAATGATTATGGGCGTTAATTGCATGACTTCATAATTCTATTTGTTAAGATCTTTTGTACGTAAATAAAAAAAAAACAAATAAACCTTTAATACTTTTTAGTTCGGAATTGAATGGCAGGTTGTCGTAGTGTGGCGGTCAAAGGGGGAGGCCTTCGTTCAGCAGTGGACGCCTCCGGGCTGATGTTGATGATGATGATGAATTCGGAATTGTTGTTTGTCCTCTCGTTTATTATAACCTTCTTTCTTCTTTTTTTCTTTTGTTTATAAGCATTTTACCTACTTAGAGCAAATTAAAAGCATTTACAAAAAAGTTAGGGAAGCTACCTATCCTAATTACAAGGCACAGGTGGTGGTGGACAAATAAGAGCTTTCAAAAAACTTTAAGCTACAGTTGATTCTACCACCAGCGGAGTACCTTGTCGTTACAAGAAATGTTGGTTTTTGTAGTAAAATTAAGAGGTAATGTTGTGTATTTTGGTGGGAAAAGGTTCTACGTGTTTAGTTGAAAAAAGGGTGAGGCAGCATTATGTTGTCGCTGTTTTGGACACGAGTTAGAATTGTGGTAGGCGCGGTCGAGATAACGACCATTCGCGTCTAGAGTGGCGTAATTCAAAAGTGACTGAAATTGAGCTAAATATAATTATGTGAGAAATAAAAATGCTCTCGGCGTCACTGCAGGGTGGGTATTTTAAATAATTAATATTTAATATTAATGTTTTAATATTTATTTTTTAGGAAATTTGCTTTGTTTTGTTTTGGTATGTTACTTATAAACTTAGCGAACTACGGTCCCAGCCGGGATAGTCACTAGGTAGAAAGAAAGACATATAAAACATTGAGGCATTGCGTTACTTTGTTTTTTTTTATATAATTATAATTATGAGAGAATAAAGGATGATCAACAAACACTTCAATATTATTATATTCAGTAATAAGTAGACAATTTGGTTGCAATCATATCAAAATATAAAGCACATCGTCACTATTCATAATTATTCAAATTGTCTTAGTGACTTAAGCTAAAACTTGGTGATAAAATAATGTGTAGCATATTTATTAGGTATTCATTAGTAATTTTTTTAAGTATAGTTTAGAGCATTTGAGGCTCAGTTTTCAAATAAATTAATAGGCATGCATGAAAACCACAGTTGATTCGCGTTCTATTACGACTCATTTTTTAAAGTTGTGACAATAGCGTGAATTCAGTTTATATTAATAAGCATTCCAAGAATGCTCCGCAACACTTTTTGATCTATAGTTATTATATAATTGGGTATATAAGTATTATAAAAATATTACTAAGTCCTATTTAAACTTTCATATTAAGTATATTGTTTTTACACGAATGCCCAAGAAAAGTTATGTTTTCAGGGTTCATGTATCTATGTATGTATGTGAGTTTCTTTGTTCCACCATTACTTTTAAATGCCATAATAATATAGGGGTATCGATAGAATCCTTACATCATCTCGGTCTTACATAAGCTATAATAATTTAGAAAAATATTGGTTTTTTTGCAGGGCAATCGTGCCTATAATTAAAAAAAATATGGCTTGATAAATTATGACTCTATCGTCACAGAAGTGCGATATCGGAGTTGATGGTAAAGCTTTAGAAGTTTATGTGGAAAGGGTTTGAAGAGATGAATATTATATGGTTACAGCTTTGTTACAGGTTTTCGCACGAAAACAACGAATAAAATATTTTAAGTGGATACACGAGGACAATGCAACTTTGTATAAAAATGATATTAAATTAGTCTTTGTCGGTAAATAGAACAATTTACTACAAAATATTGAGTTATAAATTTATCACAAGCTATGTGGAGGTTTTCGCTGGAAAATAATGAATAAAAGTGTTTTTCGTCGTTTTTACGCATGAAATTTTCCATTAAGTAGCGAGAGAAGATTTTAATTGAACCACAGAATAAATAATAGTACGTATTAAAAGCTTAAACAGGAAGAAAAATTAAGACCTCCGTAACTTGTAACACAATAAATATTTTGTGTTACACAAATTTACAGATGGCGCAACCTACGCTTTAGTTGGTAGCTTGAAACAGTTTGAGAAACTTGGCATCTAAGGCAGAGAATTCTGTATCTTAATTGGCAAAACAGTTGAGACGGAAACCCATAGACTGCTAGTATGCAGGTTCGAGTCTTGCCGGAGCTCATAATTTTTCTTACTGTTTAAGCTTTAAAAACATAGAAATACCATAACGGCCTTACCTTACCTTAAAATAATGTCGATTGTCTTAGTCACTGCTTAAACTTCTCTGTCCTTTTCTAGCACGTGCAACTTCACGTCAGAGAGAAGATGGCAGAGCATCTTAAGCAGTGACTAACGGTTGAAAAGTTTTTTTTAAGTAAGGCCGTTAGTGTGGAAATACTTCATACAAAAATATTCAAATAATAATACTACGTAATTGAACTTAGCTTTGTTTATCGAATACTTACTCGTATAATTATTAAAATAATGATATTTTAAGCATGGTAACAAAATAGGAATCTACATACCTACAAGTACCTCAGTCAGTCAAAATACAAGTAGGTGGTTGATGTTTTTCGTAACGAAAGCTTTTTTCACTTCCATCGCCGTGAACAAAACTAATCCCTCTTGAAATTATACGAAACTGCATTATAAATAAATAAAATACGAAAAGGGTGGTAGGGATTGGTTAGGTTATCGCTTTTGCCGAATGAATTACCAGTTACACAAAAAACACTTATTATATATTGTAAAATGTGGTTAATAATGTAAGCTAAGGCTATGTACTTACCTAAAGAACCCATATAATTTTGTAAAGAACTAATTACCTAAAGAACCAATATAATTTAGTTAGGTTAGAATGCTTTTGCCGAATGAATTACCAGTTACACAAAAAATACTTATTATATACTGTAAAATGTGGTTAATAATGTAAGCTAAGGCTATGTACTTACCTAAAGAACCCATATAATTTTGTAAAGAACCAATTACCTAAAGAACCAATATAATTTAGTTAGGTTAGAATGCTTTTGCCGAATGAATTACCAGTTACACAAAAAATACTTATTATATATTGTAAAATGTGGTTAATAATGTAAGCTAAGGCTATGTACTTACCTAAAGAACCCATATAATTTTGTAAAGAACCAATTACCTAAAGAACCAATATAATTTAGTTAGGTTTGAATGCTTTTGCCGAATGAATTACCAGTTACACAAAAAATACTTATTATATATTGTAAAATGTGGTTAATAATGTAAACTAAGGATATTTACTTACCTAAAGAACCCATATAATTTTGTAAAGAACCAATTACCTAAAGAACCAATATAATTTAGTTAGGTTAGAATGCTTTTGCCGAATGAATTACCAGTTACACAAAAAATACTTATTATATATTGTAAAATGTGGTTAATAATGTAAGCTAAGGCTATGTACTTACCTAAAGAACCCATATAATTTAGTAAATGGAGTAAACATTGAAAATGCTTAATTAATTAACTACGTTTTTGTAATGGTAGAACTCTAATGCAGAGTCCGCCCGGGGAAGTCCCACACCTTACGCTACGCCAGTTATTCAATCACCAAGCAGTAGTGTGCAATCGTTACTGTGTTCTGGTTTCAAGGGCAATGCTACCAGATAAATTACTGGGTATAAACAGATTTAACATCCAATATCTCAGGGTGACGAGCGCAGTGCAGTGCGGCGCAGGATTGTGTTCGCAAGTTCACAATTCTGGCACTGCTACTGTTAGTGATAGGCGTGACGCTCACCACCAGGCAAATGTCTTGCTCGTCTCGTCACTTGAATGTGTACAAAAAAGTTAAACTATGTTCTTAAGGTATATAGTATTTCACTGTTTTAAAGTATCATGGTTGTTCATAACAGTTCTATGATTTTCAGGTATATTTATCGTGCAGATGTGGTGTCTGAATGTGAACATGGCGCTCGCAACTGCGTTGAAATTCCGGGAGCTCCTTTAATAGTTTGATCACGGTAAATACTTAGCCCGTAAATAATAATAGAACTGTTAAATATATTGTATTAGAACGGATAGAAACTTTTATGTTCATCAGCCCGCCTAGCATGTGAGCCGTGATAAACTTCTATCCACTCTTTTTTCCCTTCCAAAACGAGCCAAACGTATCCATATTCTAGCTTTATCACGTTCCTGCGCGAAGAAAGACCAACTAGTCCTCGCCACGCGGCGCGAGCTAAGACTCGGCTGGAGTAAAGACTTAATAAATAAATTTAGATGATGTTAAAATAACTTTTTTTATCGTGGACAAGTTCGGTTATGACCACTAACCCACCTTGGTAAGCGAAGACGTGATCGAAGATAAACCACGCAGACTTAGAACTCAATTGGATCTTAAAAATACCTAGATTATAGAGTTATCGCGCAAGAAATAACGAAGGCGGCAGCTTGTTCCATTCCCTGGCCGTACGGATTAGGAACGTTCGAATACTTAACTTACTTAACTTACTTAGATAACCCACGTCATCAGCCAGAAGACGTTCATTGCTGTGCAAAGGCCCAGTGCCATAATCCCCACGCTAGGCAGGCGGCTTGGGATTCGTAGATGCTCTCCACCGTTAACCGAGAGAACGCTCCTGCCCGTCCTCCAGTGATTCTGGATGCAGTTTTAGGACTTACCCAGATACGAACTTAGATTACTCAAATTAGTAAAAAGACAACCGGTAAAATTCCTAAAGTAGCCGGATAGCTCGTTACGCCGGACTAAACAGCCGGACAATTGACATCTCTAGTAACTAATTGGCGCTCGGCAACCTAATTTCTGTTTTCAGTTTAACGAACTTGTTTGCCCGACCACCGGTAGTAAGCCGTTTTTTGCATGTTAAACTGTTTTAAACTAGCCTTTGTTAAGCTGCATGGTTTGTTAATGCATTTTAAAGGAGTTACGAAATGAAAGTCACACGTTTCGTATTTTGTGGTGGTAAGGACTCTATTGCAGAGCACCACACCTTTACCATTCAACTGTCAAACAGTAGTCTGCAAGCATTACTGTGTTTTGGTTTGAAGGGCGATGTTACCAGAGAAATTACTGGGCATGAAGAAATTAACATCTAAGTATAATATCTCAGGGTGACGAGCGCAGTACAGTGCGGCGCAGAATTATTTCACTGCTACTGTTATACGTTCACGTGCAAGTAATCCACGTGATAGATGGTTACTTAGTAACTTATATCGATAAAATTAATATCTACAAATAACATTTGAGTTAGTTGAAATTGTCATGTTAAATGCTAAAGCCACTGTTCAAAGTAATCATCCAAGGTCCTTGGCAAATAACTAATTGGTACCTTTATTCCAAGCCATATTTGCACTACGCCTTAATTTGTCCAACATTACCATATTATTAGCATTTGCCGCAAAATACCGCGTTTTCGCGGAAAAACAATGTTGCTAACACACTAAGGCCTCGGCCCCACTGCCAGCGGTCTAGAGTTCTGAGTTCCGAATTCTGCGTTCCGTGTTCATTGTGAAGTATACGATCGCTTGGATGAACGCACACACAACAGCTGTCAGACCGCGGCGGTCGGTAACCCAAACCACATAATTATAATACGCTTTATAAAAAAAATACAACCGACTTCAACGTCGAATCCCGAATTCCTTGATGACATCTTCATATTTTCTAGTAATTTTGATTGAAAAACTGAACCGATTTCGATAAAATTTATATGGGATACAATTTATATAGGACCACCTACAAAGTATTAAACATTTTTTTATCGGAATCTGTTCATAATTGGCGGAGTCATCGCGTAACATACATACAAAAAAATCAAAAAAAGAACATGCAGTCGAATTGAGAACACCTTTTTTTAAAGTCGGTTGAAAACGTAATAGTACTAACTACAGAAGACTCACTCCCATATTATACACGTCAAAACCGACAGAAATTAGTAAATTTTTAATTAACCACAATATAGCTACAATCACAAGTCAAGCTATAATTTGTATTTTATTTGTATGTCAGAAGGACAATAGTTAAATTAATAACCGCTTGGCTAGATTCGGCTAGCGCGTGCCAACCACTGTGGCTTTACGTTGCTGTGCACTGTTTACGGAGCCGGCGGTGTTGCGAAAAGTCGTAGGTGTAAACTCGTTATCATACCTAAACCGCGCAGTGCGCCAGGCCTGCCCAAACGCAGCGCGGAACGCAGAACTCGGAACTCAGACAAGTTTTTATTTATTGAAAGTGCCTCCTCGTTGATGCTAGTAATTTCTCATAATTATATCTCTGTGTTGTCATACATATACTTTGATTATGTACACAGGTATTATTATCATTTTACATATACATATTTATGTTTTATATATTAGTTCATTATAAATATTGTAGGTATTTTAAGTATTGGTATGTATTTTTACTATTATATTTTTTTTTATGTTAGAATAATATTATGGTACATGTTTATGATTTCACACACTTTTCTTTTCTTGCACACCCCGTCTTCTATGCATTCTATAAATCCTCTCCATCCAAAGGTTGCCTGGAAGATATTGCTTTTAGCAATAAGGCTGCCACTTGTTCCAATATTTAAGTTTATTAAATAATTTCTTGGTGTGAACAATAAAGAGTTAATCAATCAATCAATCAATCATAGTTAGACTGAAGTCGCAGAACTCGGAACTCAGAAGTCCCAGTACTCTAGACCGCTCGCAGTGGGACCGAGCCTAAATGAACTGCCAAAAATACTGACACGCGAGTGGCTTCCCTGATTGTACTTATATACTTACCTAATTAGAACTTTGTCATATTAAGAACCAGTCATGTGTGTTCCAGTTTTTATTTAGCGATGGGAAATTTTACTTTGATAGGGTTGTGAAGTATCTTTATGTGGTTGGCATAGGTGTGGTATTTTCTAATTATACAAATGGATTATAGGCTCGGCGTTTACTATTTATTATTGTTATGAGGTTTGTACTTAGGTGCGACGACTAATAAGCGTTTTATTAAACTTTCGCTTACGCTTACGCTCAGCGTATTCTAGCGTATTTTTTTTATTCGGGATTGTGTTAAATGCAATATGCGGAACAAGAAAATCTACTAAACATTAAGGATTTTTTTCAATACTGTTAAATAATTATATACTATAAGACTTAAATACCGAAACATAATAAAAATTACTTTTGAATTTAAGTAATTCTTAATTAAGTAATTAAAGCGAAGAAAAGAAAAATAATAAAGAATAAGAATTAAAGAATCGACACGTGACCAAAATGCTGGCCTTTATTTGGGCCAGAAAATTAGCCTCGCAATCCAGCGGGGCAACGTGGCCAGAATTTTGGGCACATTACCCGAAATTAGAGACCGTTTAAACTATCTATAGGTTTGCTACCTATAGATACTTTAAACGTTCTCTTATATCGATTAATTATTTTTTAAATATTAGTTTAGTTTTAATTAGGTAGTATAACTGTTTTTAATTTATATTTCATTATAAATAAATAAATATACTTGGATCAATTGCCTCGAATATGCATCGATTTGTAATTATCGAAGCTTTGTTCTTATCATCAGTAATTAAAGCTATTTGAAAATTACATAAATATCGTTTAAAGTATATTAGGTACTTATGCAACATTGGTCTATGGTTTCGGGCAGCGTGCCAAAAAAATCTCGAGAAAAAACATTATATCGCAAGGGATTTTGAATAATTGCAAAGTCTGTAATAAAAAAATAGTTATTCCATTCTGGACTCCACATAGTTCGTTAAATTTTATTTTATTTATTTAGTTTATCACACTAAACAGAATTATACTCAATAGGTACATTTAAATTAATATGACATAATACTTAACTTTTTAACAGTGTTACATACGCTTAAAACAATTACCTAGTACCTACTAAATAATTATGTAAAATATCATTAAGAAGATCTATACCTATTTAGATAAAAGTTGTAAACATTAAACATTAACCGTCGTATGCATAAAGCGCTAGAACGCATTTCAAACCTATTTTAGTAAAAAGTGTTTTGTCAATTTTCTTTAAAATTACGATTTGATTTTGAAAAAAAAGACAAAACACTTTTTAATTATAAGTAATAGGTTGTAAGCATTTTGATTGTCTCTAAACTGTTATCGATCTGTACACAATCCTTTTGTTTTTTGTGTAGTAGGCTAAGGTAGTATAAGTACTTAGTCTATGACGTAGTTTGCTGTAGTTAATAAAGGGGCTTATGCCTAAAAAAACAAACATTAAAAACATTAAATGTTTAACTTGATTCAAAACTAGAGAAAAAAAAACTGTTATATTTTTCCAGTTTTTACCTTTGAGCATTTATTAAGATACTCGCCATAATGAATGGAAAATATTAGAAACTGTTTTTGTCGGGCGAAATACTTTATTAACCATAATAAAATACTTTTAACTAATGAAACTAATGATTTCTAACCTACTACGCATGTACTACACTCATGTAATTGAATTTGTAGATATTTTTCACAAGCCTTAATTCTGTGGCAAAAGCTTTTGCCATCTATTAGCGAATAGAAAAATCTTTTTAGTTCGTGGAAATTCCGCGCTGAAGCGCCAATTGTTTACTTATTTGCATCATTTTGCTCTATAACAAACATGTTTCTCATTAAGTTTGACATTGTGATTACAATAGAAGAGATTAGAAATTCGAAAATCAACTTTAAAAATACATACAGCAATGATTTTATACATATTAGATTCGAGAATCGACTTACTTATATTTACCACTAGAACAAGCGCTAGCATCGCAAATTTTGCATACTTCAAGTACTAACAAAGCATTAGTTCTTGAATTCGCTACATGTTCCGAGTTGGTTTTACGCCTGCCAATGAAAACGCTCGGCAGTGAGAGCCTGACTGCAGGCTTGGGTGGTCACGTAGGGGAACCATTTACGGCCTAAATAAAAACAAACACGTATAAAATTAGTTATATGGCTTCATCGAGTGTTCTGTGTAGTTATATCGCATTAGGAAAGTGTACGCTGCGGTAAGAAAAGCAAATTATGCTTATTTCGATTTATTCTCCTAGTGACACTAGTACTAATTGTGTTGTATTTAATTACTTTTTGATTGTAAACAATGCATTTATTATGTTGATTGGTGCTAATATTTATTTCTATACTTTAAATAATTTGTTCTATTATTTTGTAAACATTTTAGTCCAATTTTGCAAGATAAATTTGATTTGTGTATTTAGAAAACTGTCTATTATCAGTAACCGATTTTAGTATTATACAGGATAGGTACATATTTAATACTAACATTTTTAATAGTTATAATATAATTAAGTTTTTTTTTTTCTAATAAATGTCGTGAGCTTATTTTTGTAACACATATCGCCATCTAGTAAGGAGTAGCTGAACTAACGAACAGCTAAAATTCTTCAACTGAAAAGGTTCTAGTGATTTTCCATCACTGTGCTGCCATCTGTATTTGAGTAGCTTTATTACACGTGACGAAAAATCTGAAGCAAACGTCTCTAGAACTTCTGTTGGCGTTTTGGTATTAGTAGTTTTTAATTCATTATGGGTGCAACACTGATGTTTCAAGGTTTATTTTTAAACAACCATAACATAGAAGCTAGATTGTTTGATTGAATTCGATGAAGTTTCCAATAAAAAGGTAGGTACTTACAAAATTACCTCAAAAATGATCACTATGTATATAGGCACTTACATTTGTGTTATCAAAACATCGTATTATCAACTCAAGGTATGAAATTATTATGATGAAACCTCTTTTATTCCCGTTGCTACGCGAGATAGATGCTCAAAAGGAAAATTAAAAAAGAACCTTCACAACGGTTCCCATTGTTATTTTCTCCAGTGATTGTGAGATTAAACTCAAGACAAAACGAGTTTCATGCTTGTGGAGACAAACACAATTATCTTGAATACCTATTATTTTTATTATAATAGCACTGAATGAAGCGAAGACAAACAGAGAAGACTGAATACTTAAAGTAGAGTTTTGACTAAAGTTGTTTGAAATCTTTTTTCTTCTTGTTTGTTCCTAAGGATTATGGCAAATGCAGCGATATGTTTTTTTGCGTTCCCGCTAAAACAGTTTATTTGAGACTATTGTTTTTTTTGGCTAATAGAAATTAAGAGAGAGCTAGATCCTCCAAGCATAGCTCACTTTATAACTCTGCCAAACTTAACTATTGTCATCGCACGTTGTGCATCCGGCCAGCGTCGTGTCTAATGTGTTTTAATTTGTATAAAGAATCATAAATTATGACATAATTTGACTTGATTCTTTGAAATTAGTCATAATCGAGTCCAAGTCATGCCCTACTAAAGTTGTGGCGACTTTACTATTAGGCTTATACGAAGTGTTGAAAATAACTCGTAATGACTCGTTTCACCACATTATATCACATGTCCACATGTAATTCAACACTCGATGAATAAAACACCACCTTTTTATCATTAATTTGCGAAAAAACACAAGTTTAACAAAATAATAGAATGCAGCGACATGATTTTTCTGTGTTCCCGCCAAAACTCACCTACTTGAGACTTTGTTTTACATTAGATATGGTCATTTTATCCAACATTTTCAAACGTCAAAAGAATTTCACTTTTTTTGTTTTCATGGCGCCAATATTATGTTTGTTTGATTATAATTATGTTAATAGTTCAGCCGATTACTTTTTGCACTGAAATTACCTCAGTAAACAGACAGAGAGATGGACATACCGTTCTTTTACGCTTTTTTGTAGTCGTAGGACTCTACTGCAGAGTCCGCCTGGGGAAGTACCACACCTTTGCCAGTTATTCAACCACTAATCAGTAGTGTGCAAGCATTACTGTGTTCCGGTTTGAAGGGCAATGTTACCAGATAAATTACTGGGTATGAAGAGATTTAACATCTAATGTCTCAGGGTGACGAGCGCAGTGCAGTGCGGCGCAGGATTGTGTTCGGAAGTTCACAATTCTAGCACTGCTACTGTTAGTGGCCGGTGTGACGCTTACCACCAGGTGAACGCCTTGCTCGTATCGTCACTTGATTGTATAAAAAATAATAAAAAATAAAAGCGCATTTATTTATTTGATACACAAAACAGAATACAGTCTTGATAGAGTGATTGTTTAGTTAATTGGTATCATTATGTGCGGTAAGTAAGTTCGTATAGGCTGAGTGGCCAGCCCTAGTGTCAGAGTTAATGTGCCGCCCGGAGGCCTCTGACATGGCTGACGGTTGTTGTTATAGAAACTAGAACAAACAACCGGGACCAACAATAATTTAACGTGTCATCCGACCCACGGTAGCGCTCAGAAATAATTGCCACTCACGGTCACCCATCCAAAGACTGACCGGACCATCTGTTGCTTAACATCGGTGATTGTTTAGAATCACCTAGACAAGCTACGCCACGAGCGCTACATTATGTGCGGTAAATGAAAAGGACTCAAATAAATACCAAGTAGGTATACGCGTTACATTTTGCATTAAAGTTCACAAATAACGAAAGATTTATTCCTTGTTTTCAGATAAAAAGTTTACAAAACCGGCAAGATGGTAAGAAAAGAGTTTCGTTTTATTTTAACAATGACAGTAAGATACTGGACGAAAATAAATAGAAGATTAAAAATAAAAAGAGATAAAATAGCGCTTATGTACCTACGTAGTATTTTATATCCTCTTTGGATGGCACATGGTTCTAATTTTAATAATAATTATTATTTTATATTTCAGTACGGTTTCGTGAATTATGCGCTGGAACTGCTTGTGATGAAAACATTCGACGAAGAAACATGGGAAACTATCAAGTGAGTATATTTTTTAAGTTTGATGGTACCTACATAATTATTAAACTCATTACCTCTGAAGAAGTAATTTTTGTTTGTGGGGTCTAAACCACCGAAATACTTCATACATCAAATTCTAAAACTGATTTTTAGATCATTGTTTTTATTTTTCTTTGTTATTGGCATTGCACGTTGTGCATTCTGCCAGAGTCAAGTTTATGAAAGTTCAAGTTTATGTAGTATTATCAAGTTAAATATGTCAGAAAATCACGGTTAGTCACACGAAATTAGTCAAAATCGAGTCCAAATCCACAATGGCGACACAACATGGCGACTTTACTATACGCTTTTAGGGAGTTTTGAAATAAACACAAAAAGACATATTTCACTACATTATATCACTTGCCCACACTTGTGCATGTAATTCAATACTCAATGAATAAAATACCATCATTTTTTATCATTAATTCGCGAAAATAAACCCGCTTAAGAAAATAATAGAATGTAGCGACATGATTTTCATGACAGTAAAATGAGTTTTTTTACAGGAAAAAGGCAGATGTTGCTATGGAGGGAAGTTTTTTGGTGCGTCAGATTTACGAAGACGAGATAACTTACAACTTGATCACGGCAGCTGTTGAAGTTCTTCGTAAGTTTACACTTGTCTACTTCAGTAAGCAAATATAAAGTACATGAAATCTGTTTTTTTAGAGGCAATGATATTCATGATGTACTATTTGAATTTTTCTGCAAATTACAGAGATTCCAGCGGATGCTATTCTGGAGCTGTTTGGCAAGACATTCTTCGAGTTCTGTCAGGACTCTGGATATGACAAGATTCTCCAAGTGTTGGGAGCCACTCCTCGTGATTTTCTTCAGGTATAAGTTATGTTTCGTTTTTGTAGTAAACATTCAATTTTAGATACATGGTGTTATTGAATTCGTTAGGAATGTTTAATAAAGCAAGACAAAGCAGTAGCAGAGGAGCAGTGATTTTCGCGATTTTAGAGCATTTATAACATTATAACGAGTTTTTCATCACACTTGCTCGTAAAGTGGATCTTATTGCATCGGTTTTAGGCTCATAATCCAAGCTATTATGCACGCGTGCTTTTTACATTACATTACGACACATGGTGCTATAATAGGTATAACCCGGTAAAGTCAAGTTTGTACGTGACTGCAATAGGCATGATGACTACAATTTTTTTATTACCTTATAAAAAAGCTGATCATCAATAGAGCCTATCAAAGATAACAAAATTTTAAATAATTCAAAAATAAATAAGTTCTAAGTATTTTAATTTCAAGCAAGACAGAGGGCGCGCTATACTAAGCTATGACGTCAAGCCTCAGGCGCGGCATACAAATGCTATACTAACACGTGCTTTGCGAGAAAGGGCTAGAGCATCCCCTCTCTATCCCCACCTAAAACTTTAAACGCTCATACCTCAGAGATTTATCAGCTAATACAATTATTTTTTTCAGTATGTGTAATGTATTTACTTATATTCATCACTAAGCCTGTTATTTGTTATAAATTAAACATTAGGCCACACGCCTATTAGACGTACGTATACGAAGCACTCTTAATATAGCCGGGTAATACTTACAGTTTTTTTGTAATACCAACAAAGAGTTCTTATGCCGCTGAAGTAAATGTCAACCTGCGCGCGCATTACTGATTTGGGCGCCATTTTCCGCAAATGCTTGTTGACCTTTTCGCTGTGTGGTTGATTACTTGGGGCTGGGTATATAATCAAAAGGTTGATTATTATCAAAAAAAATGTTTTTTTCCTCGCAAGTGTGACAAAAACAGTCGTATGAAACACTTGTGCTATGTTTCAATACACTCTCGGCTTCCTTATCGCGCTCGCCTGCGGCTCGCGCGCATAATTCCGCCTCTAGTGTAATGACCAACATAGCACACTTGTATCATAATGTACTATAATTACCATTAAACTCGTTATAATGTTATGCTCTAAAATCGCGAAATTCGCTGCTCCTCTGCTGCTGCTTTGTCTTGCTTTATTATTACAAGGGACAGACAAATTAAGGCTTGTATTTACCAAATGTGCCCCTCGCAAAATTAAATGTATTTGGTCAAATTACTATATTTAAAGCCCAAAAATACAAAATGTTACAGAAGAACATCCGTCTTAGTAACTTTTGTGGTTGAAAACACGATTAATTATACTTTCCTCGATAGAAAAATATACCGAAACAGTTTCTATTTTTAAACCATTTTCAGTTTTATGTCCTAATTACAGCACATAGTCACATTAAAAAAATATGTATTATAAGTTAATAGTATTTTGGAGAGCATGCTGTGATTCAAAAGTTATTAATTTCTATACTTTTCAAGTAATCTTTGAAAATCTTCAAAAACCGAAGTTTGACACGCACGAAACTGCGTAACCGCCATATTTTTGCTCCGCTAAATGTGACCCTACCTGATATAGCTTTACACTAATTATTGATCTCATTAAAAAATGTGCTTGAAACGTGGAATACCCGGCCTAATAAAAAAAACGGTCATAAATAAATCCAAAGTACTACTACTACCAAAACATTACAGTATGAAAAAATAAGATAGCTGGCAGGACTTGTATGGCAAGCCAAGCAGAAAAGTTGATTAGCATTATAAAAAGTATGGCGGCAAGCTATAGAATAGACCTGGAGATTGCTCGTATGCAGGTACAAAATACTACCAGACATCTTAAATTTCAACCGACTTCAAAAAAGGAGGTGCTCAATTCAACTGTGGTGCTTTTATAATATTTTTGTATTTATCTACGGCCAATTATGAATTGATATTGATGATTCTTTTTTTCTTTGGTTGGTGATACCAAAAGTGATCACATATACATTTTATCAAAATCGGTTTTGTAGTTTGTTTTTAATCAAAATAACTGGAAATATGAAGATGTCATCCAGGTAGTCGAAATAGGCTAGATGACTGATGTTTAAATCGTCGAAACCAATAGCTTTGATGAAGAGTTTAAGTAAATATAGTATGTTTATTGCAAAAATAATTTTAATCGGTTATTAATGTTCTGATATATGAGCGCTTAAAGTTTTTGGTAGAGCCAACTCTGTCCCTTTGCCACAAAACAAAAAATGACGTCACGCCTTACTTGTCAGAATAGAATTTATATGGCGTACAGAGAAGTGACGTCACGATTTGCTGTTTTGCCTCTCTGTCTAGCATGATATTAAAATGCTTATAAGTTGCTAATTTTTGATCAGATTTTCATTTTCTTTTCATTAATCAGCTATATTTATGGGCTACATTTTAATAGGACAATAACAAAAAAAAACAGTCATCTAACCTATCTAACTATTCATACTCTGGCTATGCATTAAAAACATAGAAAGTTTAAAAGCTTAGTGTGGAAACGCATAATCATTAATAAACATTTCCTTTAATTAAGTAAAGTTTCCTACAATTTCAGAATCTAGACGGCTTGCACGACCATCTAGGCACTCTCTACCCCGGAATGAGGTCGCCTTCATTTCGCTGCACGGAACGCCCTGAAGATGGAGCTTTGGTCCTCCACTACTACTCCGACAGGCCTGGCCTGGAACATATCGTCATTGGGATCGTTAAAGTACGTTTATTTTTAGATCTAGGCTTAGGCGATATTGTGCGCTGTGACCTGGGTATGTCCTAAAACTGCATCCAGAACCAACGGAGGACAGGCAGCAGCGTCCTTTTAGTTAACGGTGGTAACATTCTGCGATCCCCAAGCCGCCTGCCAAGCGTGGGGATTATGGCAACGCCTCACTATTAAGGGGGAGGCCTTCGTCCAGCGGTGGACGTATTCGGGCTGATGAGTGTGCGCTATGAATTTCGATCATATAAAATAGCTCCCGCCAAGATAGGGACCACCCAAACCCACGTATGTCGCATTTTATAATGTAGATAGCTTATTTCATGTTAACTAGCCACTTTATTGTGTCATGGCGTTGTGTGCTGCATTTACATTGAAGTTACTGAGCATGAACAGATTTGACATCTAATATCTCAGGGTGACGAGCGCAGTGCAGTGCGGCGCAGGATTTTGTTTGTTAGTTCACAATTCTGGCACTGCTGCTGTGAGGCGTGTTGCTTACCTCCAGGCGAAAGGTTCTGTAGTCACACCAATGAATTAAAAAAAAGTTTAAAGTTCGTGTCACAATGTACGATATAAATCAGTGACAAAAACACATTAAAATATAGGGCTTACTAAACCCGTCGGGCGTAAATAATACAAAGAAAGAAAGAAACAATTTGTTTTGTAACACATCACAAGCAGAAGACGTCTACTGCTAGACAAAGGCCTCCCCCTGAATAGGGAGGGGTTGCCATAATCCCCACGCTTGGCAGGCGGCTTGGGGAATGCAGAATGCTCAACTCCGTTAACCGAGAGGACGCTGCTGCCCGTCCAGCGGTGGTTCTGGATGTAGTTTTAAGACATATCCAGGTCCAGGTGTTTTGTAACATCACTACATTAATGAAAATGTGATTAATCAACAACCCTTGAATGATGTCAGAAAAATTGCCTCAACTCAGCTTTATGCGATTATGCACGATTCGATTTATGACTCGACTTCATCATCATCGTCAGCCCGGAAACGTCCACTGCTGAACGAATGCCTCTCACTTAGACCGCCACACTGTACGACAACCTGCCATTTGCATCCACCGGTTGCCCGCGACTTTTACAATGTCGTCGGTCCACCTATATATATATATATAGTGGGAGGCCTTCCTATGCTGCGTCTTCCGGTTCGCGGTCGCCACTCCGAACCTTTATTCCCCATCGGTTGTCAGTTCTTCGAGCGATGTGGCCTGCCCATTGCCACTTCAACTTGCAAACCTTGCGAGCTATGTCGGTAACTTTGGTTCTTTGGCGAATATTCTCGTTCCGGATTCTATCGCGCAAAGTAACTCCGAGCATAGCTCTCTCCATTGCCCGTTGCGACTCGATTTATTTCCAGTAAACCACAAAGTTCCTTTGTCCGTAGACGGTGGCCAGCAAGCTTCACAACACTGAAGTGAAGGTAGAAATCCTGAAAACGAAGGAAGAGTGTGACCACGTGCAGTTTCTTATTACTGAGACTTCCACCACTGGACGGGTTTCTGTACCAGAAATCGCTGAAATCGAGACTTTGTCGCTTGGTAAGATCTCAGTCTATGGATTAATACTAAACTAGGAAAGATTAAGACTATCGATTAGATTGATAGTTTTAAAAAGGGTAGAACAAAATTAGGTACCTTAATTTATTTCAAAATATCTGTTAATGCTGGCACTACCAATCTAGGTAATCAAAAATATATTTTAATAGTTTTAAAGTGAGCTACGACCTTTGAGTAGATGCAAAATCTGGCACTGGAGCAGGCCAACTACCGCTTCATTTAAACAATAAAAAAGAAATACTTATGCCAAAAAAATGCGAGTGATTTCTCATTTCAAGTCAACCACGGATACAAGTCAGTTTTTATAGTTTTAGTTGCAAGAATGATAGTTTATTGTATTTTTTTATTTAAGGTCAAAACGAATGGTCACCTTACCATAAGAGACCCTGACATAATATCTTTTTCTTATAAGTAAGTGATTTTCAACCGACTTCAAAAAAGGAGGTTCTCAATTCGACAGTATGCATTTTTTTTGTATGTATGTTACGCGATTACTCCGCCAATTATGAATCGATTAAGATGATTCTTTTTTTGTTTGATAGGTCATACTTCAGAGGTGGTCCCATATAAATTTTATCGAAATCGGTTAAGTAGTTTGGGTTTAAAATCAAAACAACTGGAAAATATGAATATGTCATCTAGGAAGTCAACATTGAAGTCGGTTGTTACTTTTTTTTAAAGCATATATTATTCACATATTTATTTTCTTTCTTAAATCTAAGTTTTTTACAATATAAATTATAAACAGAAATATTATAAAAAACCCAAACCTAGAGTGCCGCCGGCAGCGGGGCAGGGCTTAAGCTGCCGGTGGTTAGGGCTGCAGAGTGAAGAACCTCCTGACAATGCGCGTCGTGTCAAGTACAACTGCCTTTTGTATCTGACCGTTGACCCAACCATCTAGCGAGAGCCTCTTAAATTAAATTAAAGCCTATTATTATTATTATTTATTGAATTATTATTTAGTGGAAGTGGCCCTCCGCCTGGGCTGCATAGTGTGTGAATCACACAAATGCACCTACGGCTCTTTGGTGGAGGCCGATGGCGATCACGCACTGAGTTGTCGTCGTTGTACAGGGAGGTTTCCGCGACATCATGCCCTCAACGACATTGTCCGTAGAGCCCTTGTGTCGGCGAACGTCCCCTGTGTACTTGAGCCTCCGGGTCTATGCAGGTCTGACGGTAAGAGGCCGGACGGGCTGACTTTGGTGCCATGGAAGAACGGCAAGTGCCTAGTTTGGGATGCTACTTGCGTCAGCACTGTGGCCACCAGCCACCTGAGTCGCACCGTCCACTCCCCGTCAGCCGCCGCGGAAGACGCCAGTAGAAAAAAGAGGTTAAAGTACGCCGCCATGGAACCGCTTTACCACTTCGTGTCTATAGCTGTGGAGACCATGGGTTGGTTGTTGGGGCATGGACGCTAAGTCGCTTATTAGAGAAATAGAACAAAGACTCATAGATAGGACAGGTGACTCTCGTTCCGGTTCGTTCCTGGTGCAGAGGATGGCCATTGCCATTCAACGTGGGAACCCGGCGAATGTGATGGGCACTTTTGCACCGGGAACGGTCAGGGGCGAGTTATTTGATTAGTTATTTTTAAGTTTTGACTTTGTTTATATTCATTCTTGTAATTAATATCTTACTTTTTTTATTTAGATTTAATATAAATATAATATTTAATAAATGTTTTTTTTTTTTTTTGGATACTTATAGTATGGTGATTTTATATTCTAGAGCCGAAAGTGAGTCCCGCTACATTTTGCCGGGTGTTTCCTTTCCACTTGATGTTTGATCGCGAGTTGGTCATCATCCAGGCTGGACGCACCGTATCTCGCTTGCTTCCGAGAGTCACCAAGTCTGGCTGCAAAATCACTGATGTCTTGGATACGGTAAGCTAATCAAATCAACATACTTGAAACCTTTACTAACATTTTCAACCGACTTCAAAAAAGGATTCTCAATTCGATTGTATGTTTTTTTTTGTATGTTTGTTACGCGATTACTCCGCCAATTATGAATTTATTATGAATTGATTTTGTTTTTTTTTGTCGTTTGGTAGGTGATACTTCAGAGGTATTTCCATATACATTTTATCGAAAGCGGTTTTGTTTGGTTTTTAAATCAACATTACTGGAACTAATAAAAAAAAACTGAAAAATATGAAGATAGTACCTAATCGAAATTAAAGTCGGTTGTATTTTTTTTTAAAGCGTATTATATAGCCTTAGCCTTACTAACAACTTGTATGAATGTCCGTTATATTAATAAACAAAATTTAGTGATGGTGGTGGATTAGTGATGATTGTGGTGGTGATGATGGATTAGTGATGATGGTGATTTAGTGATGGTGGTGGCTTTAGTGATGGTTTTAGTTTAGATGTAAACTCGGCGTATAAAGACAAAATACGGATTAACTATCCCGAGGTTACTCCACGATAATTAAAACGGGACTTTATGTATGGAATGGTAAAATATCAAATTAAAAATCTAACTTTGCTGATGCAATGACCTAAAATATTTCTAAGCCTGTAATAGGCGTCATAATTTACTACAAACTTTTTTTTTTATAACTCACCACTATAAAACATTTCAGGTACGTCCTCACCTCGAGATGACTTTCGCCAATGTTCTGGCTCACATCAATACCGTGTACGTTCTCAAAACTAAGTCCGAAGAGATGAACCACACCGATCCTCATGAAGACATCGCTTCTCTTCGTTTGAAGGTAAAATGTTAATATTTTAATGTTTCTTAATTATAATATGACACGTTTTGAGACCCCTTCATCCACATTCGTAACTAAAAGTTCATAACTAGCAACGAAACAAGGAAATTTTCTTCGCTGTTTCATAACCAGGATTGCTTTTCCATTTTCTGATTTTTCTTTTTTGACTTCAATTTTAAATAAAAATCGCCCCTTGACAGTCATCAACTATTTAATGTTGACTCTACTATCGGTACATTTATATGTATTTTTAAGTAGTGTCTAGGTTTGCTTATTAAAAAAAAATCTAAACTCAAAGGGCTTACCTAGACATTAAATATTTCCACTATCTACCTCCTGCCTCCACTATCGGAATCAGCTCGGTGGTACTAAACTGACTGGGGTTATACATTTCTAGTTATGAATGTCGATGAAGGCTAATTATTTTACATTCGGATTATATAACAACATTTACAAAACAATATATTAATAACTGGTTAAGGGACAGTAAATAAAAGTCTTTGTTTGTAGCCGGTCAGGGTTATGAAAATGGAAAGATTCGTAATTATGAAAACGGAAAAAATACTCTTGTTTTATACCTAGTTTATGAAGCAAAGAAAATTTCTGATTTCGTAGCTAGGTATGAACTTTTAGATGAATCTGGATGAAGAGTCATCATTCGTTTATTACAGTCCTCTTTCGAGTCACTCAACAAAAACAGGTTCTAATAGGGCACTAAGTAAGTAAGCACTTACTTACTTACTTACTTTATAGGGCACTAGCCAATGGTCGCTGCAAGGACTCCAGAACAAGTCAAGTCAAGTCTTCTCGTCACCCATCCCACAAAGTCTCAAGACAAAAGTTTTCAATCAGTGCGTTCTACCCGTTATGACCTACGGCGCTGAAACATGGACACTCACAGTTGGATCGGTCCACAAGTTTATAGTCGCTCAGCGAGCTATGGAAAGAGCTATGCTCGGTGTTTCTCTGAGGGATCGTATCCGGAACGAAGTAATTCGCCAGAGAACTAAGGTTACCGACATAGCTCAGCGTATTAGTAAACTGAAATGGCAGTGGGCTGGTCATATCTGTCGCAGAACCGATAACCACTGGGGTAGACGTGTTCTAGAGTGGAGGCCACGTATCGGCAAACGTAGGGTAGGACGTCCTGAGACTCGATGAAGTGACGATATACGTAGGACAGCTGGCAGTGGTTGGAAGCGGATAGCTGAAGATCGGGCTGAGTGGCGTGCCTTGGGAGTGGCCTATGTCCAGCAGTGGAGTATGACAGGCTGATTATGATGATGATGATGACGATGAGCCAATGGTCATCTAACATAGGTTATGCCTTGATCCCATATCTGTGCCATCATACATGAAAGATATAGGATAAATGTATATTGTGTAATGTATGTAAGTAATTTTTATTTTATTTTCAAGCCTTTATGATACTTTCAGGGTCAAATGCTGTACATTCCAGAAACAGATGTCGTAGTCTTCCAGTGCTACCCCAGTGTTCTCAACTTGGATGATTTGACACGGTAAATAGGATGTAGTTTTTTCTGTTCTTTTAGTATTATATTACAATAAAAAAAACACATCTGTTTCAAAACCATAAATAATTATTGTACCCAATTATAATCACTTCTTTACTAAGTTCTAGCAAAGTAAATTTATAATTAATTATCTAGGATACTTTCATTAAAGTCAGTAAAAATTCGTAATCAGTCGATACCATGAATGATGTTCCTTTAGCGATTTTACTCATACTTACTAAAACGACTTAAAAAAATTACTGTCTTTAAAAATATCTTAAGTGGCCTACGGTGACATTCATATTGATCTCGTTTTCCGTGCTGAACGCAAAATAACGCCTTTGGTTCAAAAACGTAAATTTTCTCTCATGTTACTGTGTTCCGGTTTGAAGGGCAATTTAACAAAATAACCACATAAATTACTGGACAGGAAGAGATTTGACATGTAATACGAGCATGTGTGTATCTCAGAGTGACGAGCGCAGTGTAGTGCGGCACAGGATTTTGTTCGCAAGTTTACAATTCTCGAACTGCTACTGCTAAGGGCAGCCGTGATGCTAACCACCAGGCGAACGCCTCGATCGTCTCAATATGTAATAACTAATTTCAGACGAGGTCTCTGCATTTCTGATATTCCACTGCACGATGCTACTCGCGACCTCGTCCTCATGTCGGAGCAGTTCGAAGCCGACTACAAACTGACGCAAAACCTGGAGGTCCTCACTGATAAGCTGCAGCAGACGTTTAGGGAGCTTGATTCGGAGAAGCAGAAGACGGACAGGTCAGTGGACAAGTAACAAGCATGTATTTTCTTGTTTTTCTGTTTAGACGTGGGTATCTCCTAAAATACATCTAGAACCACTGGAGAACGGGCAGCACCGACCTCTCGTTTTTATCTGTAGTTAGCATTCCGTGATCCCCAAGCTGCTTGCCAAACTTAGGGATTATAGCATCCTCCCCTACTGAGGGAGAGGCATTGGACCAGCTTCTTCAGCTTCTTCTGCGCGTTTTTCAAAATAATGATCGATTATTTTATTCTTAAAATAACTGCCTGTGATTGGATAAACGTGAACAGAGTTCTTGAGAGTCTTGTATTTCTAATGATATAATTATACTATATTATATTATTATTATTATGCTATATTATTTTTCTGCTCTAGCATTCCACATCTGATTCCAGGCTCCTCTACTCAGTCCTGCCCATAAGCGTGGCCACTGAGCTCCGCCACCGGCGTCCTGTTCCAGCCCGACGTTACGATACTGTCACACTCCTCTTCAGCGGTATCGTGGGCTTCGCTAACTACTGTGCCAGGAATAACGACCACAAGGGCGCTATGAAGATTGTCAGGATGCTCAACGATCTCTACACGGCCTTTGATGTGCTTACTGATCCGAAGAGGAATCCTAACGTATACAAGGTAGATTTTCTATAATCCTCTAAGTTAAGCACATTTTTATGGATTGAAGAAATGAGTTGAGCGAAAAGTTTTCCTGATGGTAACTAAGGAGGCCTGTAAGCCCTATTTAGGAGAATGCCTCCACCTAGCAGTGGACGTCTTCTAGCTGATGATAATGATAACCAGATAACGCTTATTATCAGTTTGTCATCATCATTCACTTCAGCAGAACCTAGAACTGTAAGTAACAATGTCCAGGGCGTCGCTGTATAGGCGTTCATTACAGCCAACTTTGACATTCGTTAGTGAATCTATATGGTCTTGTAATTTCGCTAGCTGCAGCACTGAAGAGAGAAGTAAAGTAGGGCCTTCGCTTTTCTGTGAGCTGCAGTACCCACATTCAGCCTAAATTTGTATGCCAATACTGAGCTTGTGCTGCCAGTAAAGCAAAACATCGTGCCAAAGTTATAGCATGATGAGATAATGTGTTCTGCTAATCAATGTCATGTAAATTCTGCGGCTAATATTTGAAGACAAGCTTCGGGGCTTCTGTATTTTATTTTTTTTGAGTTCATATAAACTTTTATTAAAATCCGTTAAGCTACGGCGTCCAGCAACCCGCAATACTGGAGCAGCTTGGTGCAAACGGCCCAATCGCCCTTCAAAGGTAGGCTTAAGTTCAGCAACGGACCGTTAACCATGTAGGTTTTACGGAGTAGCACACATAATTCCACTCTCACCCACCCTTGCTCTTACACACATCATCATCAACAGCCGGAAGATGTTAACTGTCGGACGACGGCCTCTCCTTTAATAAGGAGGGGTGTCCATAATCCCGACGCTTGGCAGGCGGCTTGGGGATCACAGAAAGCTCACCACCGTTAACTAAGAGGACGCTGCTGCCCATCCTCCGGCGGTTCTGGATGCAGTGTTAGGACATACCCAGGTCCCCCAGGTCTTTTACCCTTACACACATCCTTTCAAATAACTTTGGAATTGTTGTCTCTTTCTCTTAATTTTTTACATTGACCTGTTTTGTGCCAGGTGGAGACAGTTGGAGACAAATACATGGCGGTATCAGGCCTGCCCGAGTATGAGGTGTCTCACGCCAAGCACATCTCTCTATTGGCTCTGGATATGATGGATCTGTCACAGACTGTCACAGTTGACGGAGAGCCTGTGGTAAGTTTACCCTTGTAACTATATTCAGATTCAAAGTCATTGCTTATGTTTTTAAGTTAACGTTTAAGCTTTGACTTCTAAGCTTGTGGTTTACGGACCGCTAAAAATCTATGATGGCTCTAAAAGCAATCCGGGAAAAAGGATGACGCTACAAATTTAGTAGAAGCTGGAAAAAAAATGGTAACGCGCAGTATAAATGGGGACCCATCCTAGAGAACAAAGGAAAAGAGAGCAGAGATCTCGACTTAAAATTATTTTGTACTGAAAATATTGTTGGCCAAATTATCCAGTGAAACCGTAGAATATAAAAAAAATTCATGGAGATGATACTTATGCAATACAGGGTATCACCATCGGTATCCACTCTGGTGAAGTGGTGACTGGGGTGATTGGTCACCGCATGCCCCGCTACTGTCTCTTTGGCAACACTGTCAACATGACCAGCCGCTGTGAGACTACTGGAGTTCCTGGGACCATCAATGTCAGTGAGGATACATACAAGTACGTATATTATCTACAATCCTATGTCTGAAACTCTTTTACTTTATCTCCTTGGATTACCTACCAAACAAAATCAGAACAAAAATAAAACAGGAACGTTGGCTAATACATTTATTAATCTTCACACAAATCTAAATATCTCTTTACATGCAAAGGCACTGGCAACTTCTGTATCCCTAAAGGCAGTTCGAAGTTCTTCCACAGCACATGTCTTACTTGACACCTACAAAGATGTTTCAGCTCTACTGGCCGCAATCCACATCTTGAAGCTGGAATCAAATGGTCCTGCAATATCTCACCGTATTTCTCCAACGCCACTTTCCTTTGAAAATTATAATCGCTTGGCAATCCCAAATTATTAAATGCTCTCTTGTCTATTGTGAATTTTATACTAGGAACTGCTCTAAGAATAAGTTTTAGGCAGCTGACTAATTCATATGGATACTTCCTATTATATTCCTTCAGTCTATCTAAAATTGATTCTGCTGGGTTTGTCGATGCCTTTTCAGACGTGACTCTTGCTCCAAATCTGAGTAGAATCATCAGCATTTCTGACGCTCCCATTTGTATGACCACTCTTACTGGAGAAGCATGGCCACAGCTTTCCAACGGCACATCTATAAAACGATAGGTTTTATCACCATTGTGGAATTCTAAGTTAGCGTTTGTGGCGTGATCGAGGAAAAAGACAAGAGCATGGATGTTTTCTTCTTTGTCCATGAAGTCTGATTTCCAACCGGCTAAAAAGTATGGTGCTGATGTACCGAAGATGGCTCCTATAGAAAAAAAATATTATACACTTGCATTCACATATTATAGTTTCGATATAGGCAATAATAATAAAGAGAGAAAGAATTACGACAGCAAAGCTAGGAAAAGTGACACATCTCTCTAGTTTGTAAGAATGTCATACCCAAAAAAATCCTTTCAAAAGTGCCTTCACAAGCGTGTAACTCGTCCAATAAAGCTGATACTACATGATTATCCTGCAAGCTCCAGTCAAAAGCCAGCTTTAAAGCCACATACAGAAGGTTATGGTATTTTCCCATGAGACATACGTCACCATTAGTAGACTTGCAGTTGTTGTGGTACTTGATGGTTGACGTGATTAAGCTTTTGCATGTTATGTCATCTGAGACATTTTGACCTATGAAACAATGGATAAAGATTAGATAATTATAATTGAAAGATATAATATAAGATTAAAAGACAATAGATAATTTCTCTAAATTAAATTACTTGACGAAGTGACCGTCTCTCAACACTCAGGGACAGTATTCCTTGATTAATTATTCTCATAGCTATAGTAATATCGAATAGTTCTTATGATTGTATAGATACTCGACTAGAAATTAAAGTGGAAATGAATGGCATTTTATCAACAATAATCTAAAGTATATAAGCTCCATCGTAGTTATCTTCAAACTACATAATGTAATTAACATGGTCTCGAGAACCAAATATTATTTTATTAAACTTTGTAGTCCAAAAAGCTATTGCAGCCCTTACACTAAAATTCACCTTTTGCGCAGCCAGCAATCACTGTGTTGAAGTATTCAACAAGCTCGCGCCTTTTGAATCTATCATTCAAGGAATCTCTGCCTAAGTTACAGAACACCTCCTCAAAATAATATTGCATATAATTTTCCATTGTCACAATTTCTTGTTTTTATTTATTTATTTGATGTGTGATTTAATTTTAATACTTGGTTATACAATGTATTGTAACTTGGTTATCATTCACTGAATAAAATTTTTTATTATTCAATTTGGTTATTAGGTTAGAATAAATTGCCAATATATTTTGCCAAATCCAACACTTTGTAGAAACTTCAAACTACACGTTCAAAACTCTTTTAAAAAATAAGTAAACTTTTTTGTTTTTGTAGCTTAGAAAAGTATTATTGTAATTTTTATCACTTTATAGTGTAAATACGTGTTACTGATTCTACACCTTTTACAACAATAGCTCGGAAATCAAATGTCACCCCTCATTCAATGGGGATGACCTGCAAGTGCTTAATCTACTTACTTCTGGTCAGACTGTTGGGAAACCGTATAGTTTTCTTGTTTAAAAATATCCGCAAGAAGCTAGACTACTCTATGATCAATAAAATGTACCCTTTATCTATATTTATTTATGTCTCTAATCAGATGAACCTTTTAGGTCCCTACGCAGATTATAATATTATTTTTAAATTATTATAATTTTAGTCAGATTCGTCTTTCGTTACTTTGCGCGATAGAATCCGGAACGAGGATATTAGCCAAAGTACCAAAGTTACCGACATAGCTCGCAAGGGTTGTAAGTTGAAGTGGCAATGTGCAGGCCACATCGCTCGAAGAACTGACAACCGATGGGGAAGAAAGGTTCTTGAGTGGCGACCGCGAACCGGAAGACGCAGCGTAGGAAGTCCTCCCACTAGGTAGACCGACGACATTGTAAAAGTCGCGGGCAACCGGTGGATTCAAATGGCAGGTTGGCGTACAATGTGGCGGTCTAAGACGGAGGCCTTCTTTCAGCAGTGGACGTCTCCGGGCTGATGATTTACGGGATATTTACGTTGTTATTGTGTTATATATTATAGTGTCGATTCGGCGACACACCGTTTTCCCTATAACTTCTGCAATTTTAATTTAGACCTGTCAATCGCCATTTTGCTATTCAGACATGACACCGAGAGCTAGATCCTCCAAGATGACACCTCATGTATAAATAACTCAGCTTATAAGCACGTTAAAGCCATTCGGCGGACACTTGTTAGAGAAGTGTGTCTTTAATTTAAAACGTCAAATGTCATTATAGACGGGGCCTAAAAGTTGGCGAATAAAATTAGAGTTCTATTAGCAGTTCTAAATTAAGCTCAAAGTAAATACCGAATAGTTTTTGTGACGCCTTGCGCCTAAACTAATTTTCAAGTGAGCTAAAATTAGAGTTATCTAAAATCACCGAACCGACACCATTATATCCTTTATTTAGATTTTTAAGTATGTCTTAACTTGATAGATATTGCAGAGATCAACCGTCAATAATGAACTTATTGTATGGAACAACAGTTTTTTTTTTGCGATTTTAGGGTTGGCCCCATAGTAAAAGTCGTTCATAATGATGAGTACCGACATAACCTTCAGAATTGTTGAAGCTTTTTGTTACACATTGTATATTAATATAAATTTGTGTAAACTATTAGTTAAGAAAAAAAAAAAAAAAAAAAAAAAAAAAAAGTATAAGTATAAGTCGACCTGGGTATGTCCTTAAACTGCAACCAGACCCGCCGGAGGACGGGCAGCAGCGTCCTCTTGGCTAACGGTGGTGAGCTCTGCGATCCCCAAGCTGTCTGCTCCCAATGGGGATTATGGCAACACCCCGCTATTAAGGGGGAGGCCTTCGTCCAGTAGTGGTCGTTTTATGGCTGAAGACGATTAGTTAAGTATGTAGTGTATTTATTAATCTTGTTTTTTTTTAAGTAAATAGAAAATGGGATGATTGATTTCCCATCTTCTTTTTTGCACTTCCACCGTCCCTATTTCACATTTTAACTTTTCCTATTTATCCGAGGGTTGTAGATCACTTTTAGCTATAAGATCGCCTTTTGTGCCTATATGTGTATTATGTTTGTAATGTCCTTTCTATGGTATACTCTTAAAATTCCAGTTGGCTGATGCGTGAGGATAACCACGACGATCAGTTTGACCTAACTTACCGAGGTCACGTCTCCATGAAAGGGAAAGCTGAGCCGATGCAGACCTGGTTCCTCACAAGGAAGAAAGTCAACTAACTCCTCCAAAATACATAGATGACGTTACCACTAAAGCATCTCAAATCTAGTATTTAATCTTCAAAATTATACTAGAAAATGAACCAAATAAACTGTATTCATATATATAATATCCATAACTTTTAGTAGATAAATCACATATTTACTATAATTTTATGTAAAATTAAAAGTTCCCATAGTTTTGCTTGGTTTGGGGCTAGAAGATGTTTTGTGAAACGTTCACTAAATTATAAAATGTTGATTTGTTTATTAAATGCAATGAATACAAAAAGAGTATTAATACATAAGCCAATGTATTGCATCAATAAATTGATTTAAGTATTTAATATTTATAGGTTTTGATGTCTTTGCGGAAGTTTGTCTTCAAATATTGATCTCTGTATAGTTTTCGCTTGAATATTATTTCAAGAAAATTAAAAGTCTAGATGTTTCCTTAAAATTCAGAGTAAAATATATTTCGTGTTGAAATATTCGTTAGAAGCATATAAATGTGTCTATAATGATATACTTAATAATTAATATTTTTTATTAATGGGTATGAAGAGATTTAACATCTAATATCTCGGGGTGACGAGCGCAGTGTAGTGCGGCGCAGGATTGTGTTCGTAAGTTCACAATTGTGGCACTGCTACTGTTAGAGGCAGACGTGACGCTTACCACCAGGCGAACGACTTGCTAGTCTCAAAAAAATATGTTGTTGGCCTATTTAATTACAGACTGAACTTACTACCCCATTCGGTATAACTGTTTGCATTCAGCGACAATGATAAGATGAATGGACGGGAAATAAGCGCACGGATTTTGAAGACTATATGTTGAGCGCCGGCTCTCCACTCGCTTAGTGATACTCTGACTTTGCGACATGCGAGCCGTACGATACGACAATACAAACTTCTAATAATGTACATGTGTTCTCTGTTTGTCATGCAGTAATTAGATTCGCTATCTCTATTTTCCGGCAAATGTTATATGCATACTTTTAGCTAGGTATGCTTGATTGTGTTGTCTTGTTAATTTTGATCGATTTGCAAGCGCTGGGCCCGTCCATTCCATTATCACCGTTGCTGTTTGCATTAATATTATTACAAGATTGCCCAAAATAGGACAGTAATGTTTTCGGGTTCTATCTCGTCAGAGTTCATGTTTATTAAGTAACTGAGTTTATTTATTGCACCGTAACGTCTAAACGCCTGAACAGATTTGGATAAATCGGGTATCGTTAGAATCCTTACCTCAACCCGAGTAACACAATTTAACACGCTATAGTATTATTTTTGATAAAAAAAATTTTTAGGCTAAGCGGTAGTTTTTTTAAAAATTATGGCTTGTATTTTAGCGTTTTCGTAGCTTATCAAAAAAAATGGCACTAGTCAACATGGCGCAATAAAAAAAAATACAAATAAAAATTGTGCAGAAGTTTAAAAATGACGTTTGTTAATTTAAGCAGTGTTTTTAAGTTAGTTCTTAGTGTTTTATGTCAATATGTAGTAATTTTCAATATTGTCCAAGTAGTACAATTATTTAAGTCTTCGTTCAAAGACACAGAAGAAGGGGAAAAAATTAAGAAAATTAATATAAAAGATTTTAGTAACTACTAAATAAATTATTGTAGTAAATTATGCTCTATGTGTATTATTTTGTATTTATTCAAAAATAGATATGTCCTAGTCAATATTAAGTTTTAACTTATTAAATAGATTGTGAATCTCGTTGTCTGTTTTGTTGTGGTTTTTTGTTGTTTTATTATATAGTATATTAATGTTAGAATATTAGAAATAATATTAAGTCTACTCAGATATTGTATCTCTATCAAATAAAATGTCTATAAATCACATCTAAAATAAATTTACTTTATTTTTAGTCAAAATTATTAGTTAATACTAATTAGTGTCCGTAGAGTTATGGCGGATCGCGAAAAAGACGCTGCATTGTATTATTTTCCAAAACGTGTGTTTTATTGAGTGCATGAATAAAAGTGGTGGCGTTTTATTCATTTAAGTGCTGATTTACGCGCACGAGTGTGGGCAAGTGATATAATGAAGTGAAAAGTGTCTTTATGTGTTGTTTCCAAAACTCCAAAGTAGCTTGTAATAAAATTGCTACGACTTTTCTAGGGCATGACTGGACTTGACTGTGACTAAGACTCATACTTGACTTTAATTTTTTTCAAAAACTTTATCAAGTTTTTATTTATAATATAAATATATCTATTTATATTATAAATACTTGACACTGGCAAATGAACAGAGTGCGACGCCATAATCCTCATAAGAGGAAAGGAGAAAAAAAACAACAGAATTTTTTTAATGACGTACGAAAATGTTTAGAACTAGGTATTATCGATACATAGATGCGCACATTATATTAATTTTGACTCGTTTTACTCCAAGCTACAGATACGAGTAGTTTATTTCATTGTATGGAGTAAATAAAAAACAGTAAGTATAAAACTTGACAATAAGAGAGTTAAGAGTTAACTTGACAATGCAATCTATCATTCGAACAAAAACCAAGAGATTCCCCTAGTACCTTTATACACTTCCGAGAAGCGACTGCACAATGGGACCTAACGTCTATTGAAAGCACTTCCTACCGCTTCGCCTATTCGAGTGTGACACGCGGAACAGTCTAGAAGAAATAGAAAACTGGTAATTATAGCCGATTTGCAAGCTGGTGCGGAAGTAATAACAATAATCGGCGAGGTTTTTATGTGTATCGATGACTTCACTGTGCAAGGCGGTAGAAATCTGGCGGTTGACTTTAAATTATGTGGTACTCCCTGACAGGACCACTTTCTTTTTACTAGGTAATAGTTACTTAATAAAAATGTATAAAAATCGTATATATTTGTAGTCTTATTTAAAAAAATTGTATATCGACAGTTTCCCAGAAAACATCGATTCAAAAAGATCCTGCTAGTGAGCATGGTCTCTGGCAGGACCACATTGTTTGTGGCTGAACTACTTATTTTTACTAGATAAAAAATATGCCATAAAGATGCTACTAATTGGGTTTGGCAACAACTCCGTGGCTCGGACCATGCTCAAAGTCTTGGTCATTGACGAAAAGTAGCTAGCCTTTCAGTGTCTATTACTACTAGAGGTCGCCCGCGACTTCGTCCGTATACGGAAGAAATTTGGCCCGCTCCCAAAATTCACCACTTTTTTTACCGCACAGACAACGCACAGCCTAAACCGCTGGTCGTACATACTTGAAATTTTGAGGATGTATTCGTCTTGATACGTAAGGGGTGTACTTAGAAAGGATTCATCAAATCATTTCGTTCGATTGGAACATCATTCAAGCAACGATGTTGGTTTTTTCTGGCCGTCCAATCGTCGTCGTCAGCCATAAACGCCCACTGCTGGACGAAGGTCTCCCCCTTAATAGAGGGGTGTTGCCATAATTCCTACGCTTGGCAGGCGGCTTGGCGATCGCAGAATGCTCACCACCGTTAACCAAGAGGACGTTGCTGCGTCTGAAACTTATTTTAATGGCATTTTAATATTTTATTTATATTTTCATCTGGACAAACATGTTGCATAAGAAGATTGCCTTGATTCTCTAGAAGAGATCACTGTGAGAGACAGAGCTAATAACACTGCTTTTCTCTACAAATTTATCAGCAGCATGAATATAATTGTTGCTTTTTGAAAATAACCAATTCACACGATCTGGTTTGCATTCTTTGGCGTCCTTAAAAGATACAAGCTATTTGAGGATCATCTGAGTTTCCTGATGATAACAGAAAATCGATATGCAATAGATGTGGAATGAAAATGGGAGCGCTATCAGAAATACCCGAGACAGGATTGCGTGAGAGAAACATCTCTAGATTGAAAAAGCTGTCGATAAGTAGCGGGTAAAACGGTCTTGATTCATAGTGTAATACATTCACGTACAACGTATTAAACAGTCTTATTTTATTTGTGTCTTTGTAGAAAACAGGCTTAAAAACAGAATTTTGTAGTGGTAGGATTCTACTGCAGAGTCCACCTGGGGAACTACGACACCTTTGCAAGTTATTTAACCGCCAAGCAGTAGTGTGCAAGCATTACTGTGTTCCGGTTTGAAGGGCAATGTTACCAGAGAAATTACTGGGTATGAAGAGGTTTAACATCTGATATCTCAGTGACGAGCGCAGTGCAGTGCGGCGCAGGATTGTGTTCGCAAGTTCACTATTCTGGCCCTGCTACAGTTAGTAGCAGGCGTGAAGCTTACAACCAGGTGAACGTCTTGCTCGTCTCGTCACTTGATTGTATACATAAAAAAAAATTGGTAAATGGGAACACGACAAATAACTGTCGCTTTAATGCTTTTATAAATAATACAATCGACTTCAATTTCGACTAGATGACATCTTCATATTTTCCAGTTATTTTGATTTATTCTAGTAATTTTGATTTAAAAACCAAACTACTGAACCGATTTCGATAAAATGTATATGGGACTACCTCTACATACCAAACAACAAAACAACAATCATCAAAATGTATTCATAATAGGCTAGATGACTGGTTTTTTTATTGTCCTATTAAAATGTGGCCCATAAATATAGCTGATTAATGAAAAGAAAATGAAAATCTGATCAAAAATAAGCAACTTATAAGCATTTTAATATCATGACAGACAGGCGAAACAGCAAATAGTGACGTCACTTCTCATATACGCCATATATAAATTCTATTCTGACAAGTAAGGCGTGACGTAATTTTTTGTTTTGTGGGAAAGGGACAGAGTTGTCTTTGACAAAAACTTTAAACGCTCATATATCAGAACATTATTAACCGATATAAATTATTTTTTCAATAAACATACTATATTTACTTAAACTCTTCATCAAAGCTATTGGTTTCAATGATATAAACATCAGTCATCTACCCTCGTACCATACATACAAAAAAAAACAGTATACAGTCGAATTGAAAACTTCCTTTTTTGAAGTCGGTTGAAAATTGAAAACGTTGTAGCTCCCACTAGAGCTAATAACAACCGAGCATTATTTATAGACAATCTTTTTAAAATCAAAAGCTATCTAGACAGTTTCATCTTCGAAACTTGCATCGGGCGAGCCTCAAAACTGATAATAATGAAACCAGTTTGGGCAAGTTTGCAGACAAGTGGCTCGGAGGCCACTCCGTGGCATTCCACCGAGAATTTATTTTTAGGTATTCGCTAATTTCGAAGACGAGCTCAACTGAGCGGTTGTGTGGAGTTTTGTTTGTTTTTTTTTTTTAGTTTGACTATATTATATCAGTCTTTTGTTTTATTTGTTTCGAATGCGAGATATTTCGTTGCATGTTCAGCCTTTTTTTTAACTTAGGCCTTTTTTTTGGACTTAGACCTACCCTCGAGCGGATGGATCATTATCACCAAGCTGGCCCAGTTGCCGGTTGGCGAATTCACATAAGCCGTTGAATTTATTTTTTGAACTTCGCAGGGTTTCCGCATGATGTTATCCTTCATCGAAAAGCTAGTGGTATGTATAACCGTACATAAACTCCAGCTCATTGGTACGAGCCTGGGTTTGAACCCGCGACCTCAAGATTACAAGTCAAGTGATCTTCTGATTAGGCTACCACTTATAGAAGTTTCGTTGAAAGGTGCGTATATCTCAAGCGAACAGCTGTTCGCTATACGATATACGATATACGCTAGAACAAAGGCAGCGTACATTTTTGTCTTTTTTGGTGTCTATATCAAACTTATTGATAACTGTACAAGAAAGTTCATATAGCCTTAATGATGAGCCCTCGTGACAGAACAAAGGGCCACCCTAAGCTCTCTGCCAAGACTTAACGGTTATTGTTTCATAAATACAGAAGAACGCAAATTGACTTACTTTACTTATTGACTTGAATTTACAATACAATACAACTTTATTGCACACCAGAAATATAGAAAAACTTACAACTAATCAGGGTACAATATTTGGCAGTACAAGGGGCGGCCTTATCACCTTAAGCGATTTCTTCCAGGCAACCTTTGGATGGACTGGACTAACGAAGGCAAATGCAATTTGGTCGGTGGTGTACATAATATAAAAAATATAATAAATTAATATTGCAAATTAAAAAAAAAAAGTTAAAATACAATAAAGTAGTGATACATAAATAATACAATATATAAGTACCAATATAATATATACATGTATATACATGTAATTTAACCTATCATTTGACCCATGGTAGCACTCACGAAAACGCTATGACGAATTAAGATGAGAATTTATGGAGGTAAACCGAATCCTGACCGGCTGCGTCCAGCTTGCTGGCTAGACTATATATTGAAGACAGAAATACTTATTTATGATACTAGTGCGATAAGTTGGTTTTTACAAACGAGTAGAAGTTGAGGGCTTACCATAGTCACGAGTTTAAAAACCAATACCGCACGTGTGCCATACAACGTTTTACAACACATTTGCGAGAAAACAGATAACAGAAGTACTTACAGCAGATAATGAGGCAAACTTTATTATTTTGTTAATAAAAATATCGGTCGGAAAGTCGCAACTATATCAATACTTGATACTGGCAAATGCACAAAGTGCGATGACATAATCCTCCTACGAGGAAAGAAGAAAAAATAACTTCGTTCTCAAGTTCGACTTCGTTAAAACGTTTCTAATAAGAGTGTCTTTTCGTATTGTGTCCAAAACTCCGAAGAAGCTTGTAGTAAAGATGCCACGACTTTATTAGAGCATGACTGGGCTTGTCTGTGACTTACTACGTGTGAGTTTGACTGTGACTTAGACTCATTCATCTTGAAAATTATCAAAAAAACTTAATACAAATAAATACTTGACATTGGAAAATGCACAAAGTGCGACGCCATAATCCTCCTATAGGTGGAAAGATGAAACGGCGTGAGTTAACAAATGGCGCTACGTGCACGTGGTGAAAATTAGAACTACTGCCTTCGTCTCATTTTCTGTTTAGTATTAAAGTGAGACAAACGTATTGAGGAAAAGCGCTTGCAAGGAGGTTCGATCATTCAGCTTATTTATTCTCGTAATGTGAAACTCTTTGGTGGAGTTCTTAAATTATTATTATGGAAATAAAAAAAAATACTGTAAAGTTTACGCACGGCGCTATACAAGGGAGCGTGCGGTAAAATAGGCACTTTAGCGCACGCTCCGTTGTATGGTGCGTAATGTGCAACTTTCGAATGATGTATACAGGCTTCGTAAATGCATTTTTCGAGCAAATGTGTTGTAAAATAATAAATAACAATATAAAAAAATATACATGGCGCCATCAACACTTTAGTTGATAGTTTAAAATAGTTTGAGAATTATGAGCGGCCAGGCAGAGACTCCTGTAGATTAATTGGCAAAGCAGTTGGGACGGAATTTTTCGGACCCATTTTATACATAATTTTTCATACTTTAAAACTTTAAAAAACATAGAAATACCCAAAGTGTGGAAACAATAAACAAAAAAATTAGATTATTCGTCGTAAAAATATCGATATATGACGATTACTGATTCTAGTTACCAGATTTTATTAGCGTGACATTAATGGAGGAGGAAAACCGGTGCTATCGATATTTCTAAAGCAATTTAACCATGTTTAACTATGTTATGCTAACTAAAACCTGTCTCTAACTGTACTCCGTGTTGACAGCACAAACTGAGCAATAACTGGACGTACTTACCCATTGACTGTACTAGCACTTACGGACATGTTTTTAAAAGGCTGATAATTGGGTCCTGAAGCCACAACCTCGAAAACTGTTGTAATGTTTAAAAATTGCCTTGCTCTTTTGTAAGTAAAAAAAAATTTGACACCGTTCGAAATAAAATTAAACCAAGAATGTTTTTGAGATTGTTCATCATCATTGATTTATTGTTCTGTCATTTGTTTTTTTACGTGCTTGCGGGGCTAAAGTGCGACTTAGCCCCGCTACGCGGTGCTAAAGTAACCATTTCCTCCCAGCAGCGGCATGTAAAATCGTATAAACACAACGGGAGCAAGAATTTTGCTTTTGCTCCCTAGGTGAGTAATCTCAAATGTTTACAAATTTTAGTTTAGCGACATAAAGTTAAATATGGTATTAGTTTATTAATATTAAACTATTGAGTTTAGCTTCCGAATTCCGCTTTCCGGAATCACAGCGCGGCGTAACCCTTTCTGTATTCGCCATTTATTTATTTATTAGTATAAAGATACCACTTACATTATTTAATTATAGCGATAGTCATATATTCTAATATCTTCACGATGCTATGACTGTAAATATTGTCACGATCAAGTCCAAGTCATGTTTTATAAAACTTGAGACTTCGCATCAGGCTTATTACCAAAACTCCCATAAGTTTTGGTAAAAATAATATGATATGAAGAATTGAAGACATACATTCCAGCATTCATTTAAATACAGTCGAGCACGTAACCGAATACTTAATATTAGTTAGATCATTAACATAATTATTATACACAGCTTCTAAATAACAAGCATTACGATAAATTAAAATGATATTTCAGACAACCAAATTGGAAATAACCTTTAAAAATCCAAAATGACAAGATGAGATTTTTAGTAGATCTAAGCATGTGACATTTTGGTCTAGTACATACAAGGAAGTATGAGAAATGTGTACCACCTGCGGAGGGAAAATGTCCTAAGCCTTTATTTCACTGTTTTTTATGGTTCCGTACTTCAAAAAGAAAAAAGGAACCCTTATAGGAACACTGCGTTGTCCGTCTGTCTGTCACGACCCTTTTTCTCTGGAACGCGTATAGGTATCAAGTTGAAATTAATATTAAATATGTAAGTCAACGGTCTCTTATAGTTGTAAAAAAATCAAGCTTCTAAATCAACGCAACTAAAAATTATGGCCAGTTTTGCGAGTTTTTTAGAGTGAACTAAATCAAAATTCATAGGGTACTTCCCGTTGACCTAGGATCATGAAATTTGTCAAGAAGCAAGGCCATAAAACAGTAGTTATGGAAAAAATCTGAAAATTGATAATTTGTAGATATATCGTCATTTCTCAAGCCAAACCTTGAAAAGTTATATTGCTCGTTCCTTTAGTTCCTAAAAAAATCATCCTTTAGTTCCCAAAAAAATAATAGATGGCGCTCTACACTACTAAAACGCGCAAGCGTTTCGTTCGTTGTTTTTAGAAGATTTTGATCGCTGCTGCTGCTTAGAACAATATTACTAACTTATCTCTACAGATGAACGAGGAAGCCACCATCGTAGGTTTTGAAGAAAACTGACAGCTGCCTACTGAATATTTTTAGTTCTTGCATTTGACCAACAGTACAAATAAGTTTGTAGGGCTTAGAAGAATTTAGAAGAGTTATGAAGAAAGGAAAAGGTTAAAACCTTTTCTTAGGCCAATTTGGTGGGTGCACCTACCAAAGAGATTGTAAACACTACGTTTTAGGACCTACTGCGTACTTAATTCAATAGGCATGATGACAACAAATTTTTTATTACCTCATAAAAAAGCTTACCATCAACAGAGCCTATTAACGAAAACAAAATTTAAAATAATTCAAAAATAAATAAGTTGCAAGTATTTTAATTTCAAGCTAGACAGAGAGCGCGCTATACTGAGCTATGACGTCAAGCCTCAGGCGCGGCATACAGATGCTATACTAACACGTGCTTTGCGAGAAAGGGATAGAGCATCCCCTCTCTATCCCCACCTAAAACTTTAAACGCTCATATCTCAGAGATTTATCAGCCAAAACAATATTTTTTTTCAGTATGTGTAATGTATTTAGTTATATTCATCACTAAGCCTGTTATTTGTCATAAATTAAACATTAGGCCATACGCCTATTTTCACTCTAATACGAAGAAAGGTATTTCACATAAAAGTTTTAGCCTTTTCATAAGTACCTACATCGCTGCCTTTTGCGTTTTTTTTCTTTCTTTATTTTTGGCATCGCTCTTTGTGTATTCTGCCAGTTTCAAGTATAAGCATATTACAAGTTTTTGATAGTATCAGGTATATTGGACCTGATACTATAAAAACTCACGTCACGATCAGTCATAAAATAAAATCACGGTCAAGCCCATGTCATGCCCTAAAATTATGGCGACTTTACTAGTGGAGCTTTTACAAAGTCTTAGAAACGATAAGAAAAGACATGTTTCACCACATTATTGTTGTAAAACATATCTTGGCCATTTCTGTGCACATGCCTTTAATGAATAAAACACCACCATTTTAAACATTAGCACGCGAAAATAAATATGTAGCAGAATGCAATGAAAACAAACAATGCAGCGAGAAAAAAAAAACCGTCAAAACTCCGCCGCGAGAAACGTCTCGCTGGTTTTAATAAATCTATTAAAACCAGCCAATTTAATCTCTTGCTCAAAGATAATGCAACTGTACCCTATCACCTACCGTGTTTATCTGCCCATACGTCTGTAGTAGCTGGTTAACATTTTCACAGCATATTTTTTAAATACTATCGCCGATTACCTAGTACTTGTGGTAGTACGGAACCCTCGTTGTCCGAGTCGCAAGTCGCAAGAAGACTCGCACTTAACGGCTTTATTTTTAATTCAATGGAGTGACAAGACGAACGAGACAAGGATGGACAGGTGGTATGTATCACGCCTGCCCATAACAGTAGCAGTGCCAGAATTGTGAAATTGCGAACCCTGCGCCGCACTGCACTGCGCTCGGCACCTTGAGCGTCACACTGAAATGTCAAATCTCTTTATGCCCAATAATTTATCTAGTAACATTTCTCTTCGAACAGGAACACAGTAATGCTTGCAGACTACTGCTAGGCGGTAGAATGACTGGCAAGATGCTATGCGTTGAGCCTATGAGCTTGCGTGATGTTCTTCCATAATAAAGACATCAACGCGTTACCGTCTGTCATTTGATGCAATTTTTTTCATTAGTGCAACGAACTGAATGTATAATTATATTTAACTAGAGGTCCCCCGCGACTTTGTCCACGTACGTTAGAAATTCGGCCCACTACCAAAATTCACCACTTTAAATCATCCCGATCAATTGTTTTTTTTTGTATTAAAAATATACTTACTTTTAAAAAGTCATAATTTTACTGGTAGGTCTTCTTTGCAGAATTTTATTTCTCTGAATAGTCAGTATTAGTTGCTGCCTGGAAGTCTAGTGTATAAAACATTTCAAGCAGTACCTAGTAGTTATCAGTAGTGTAAATAATTATTACTGTGTTCTGCTCTGAAGGATACTGCATTGAAATATAGGTCTAATGGGACTTACTATCGAATTTCCCAAAGTAATGAGCGGAGGAGCTGGGTATGTCCTAAGCTGTCCCAAACTTAATTACCACCGGATGACAGGCATCAGTGTCCGGTGGTGAGCATTCTGCGATCTCTAAGCCGTCTGCCAAGCGTGAAGATTATGGCTAACCCCGTCGCCGTTCCCGAGCAGTAAATGGCTTCTGACTGATCAAGCATCTATCTATAGCCTATATCTATATATATCTATCTATAGTCATGTAGCGGCGGCAGGGCAGGCGTTATCTTTCACGTACACGTTTGTAATTTTTATTTTATTTTTATATACCTCAAAAGTGGGTGAACATTTTGACATGGCCACTAATTTAGAAAGTAAAAAAAAACTAACGAGCACATTCACCCTTCTAGATGTAGTCCTAACATTCATCTAACAACATACAATATTATACTATTCCTAGACAACTATATAAACTTAATTAAAATCAAATTATACACTTGGATAAACACGTAATACTGTTATACCAACGAAAAGAGCGGCTGCACTAAAATCAAAGAAAACAAACAACAACACAAGCACGAGAAAAGAAAAAAAAACCCAATCAGTAATTTAGGACTTATTATTTTGTACCCATAAAAAACATTCGCTGTAACTGTAATTAAACTTTAGGGTGGTTAAAACTCCTTGTAAAACCAAATTAAGTAACTGAAATAGGCTGCGTGTAAATGCCACGTTACTTGTAATGAACTTTTAAGTTCCTGATTTATTTCCTTAATTTTATTTTTTACAGAACCAATCATAAATATGAAGAAATTAAACGAGTCATTGCAAAAAGTGTGCCCGCGCGCATGTGAAGGCAACCGAGGTGTCAATTAAACTACTTGTAAAAAGCCTTAAAACAGCTAAATTGTGCAATGCAAAACTTACTTTTAACGCCATTGAGATAAGAATCAAAGTCTATTATTAGTAATGAAAGCAACTTTACATGCGAATGGAGAAGGCTCGACTGCCGCTCGTTTGAGAATGAGAAACTACCTCAGTCCGCGTCATGCACTTGTCGCCGCACGACGCATGCTCGAGCCGCCGCCGCCGTTAGCCAATTCGAATTCAGAATCCGACCGTTCTTTTCGAACCGGCCAATCGCGTTCGATTCGTTTGATTTCTTTTTCGCGACCGCTTTTTGCATGTATAGTGCGTCTTGCTTATGTGTGTGTTGACATTGAGAGACAAAAGTGTGTTGTGATAGCTTATCGTGTCACTTTTACGCTAGAAGGTCGGATATTTTCTCACGTTTTCTGGTAAGATTTCGAGATAAAAATATTATTCATAATTGTATCATTTATACCGTAATTTGTGAAACTAATTTCTCATGTATTGCTCAAGGGAAAATGTAACTCTATGTAATGAATGACGGAATTTGGAGAGGTCATTGTCGTGTGACACTTTTTTTTAATTTGCGGGTACTTTTAAGTTGTAATTTATTTTTGGAATGTATATGAATGTTCTTTTGTTTTATTGTTGCTTTTGTAGATAGTTCAGAAACTGAGTATTGAAATCTACAAGACGTATTAGCAAATCAAAAGAGATTGCATTGCAATGTTTTATTTATGTTTTTTATACGTTGCTCGAAGTCGATCAGTTGGAACCTTGACTTATTGAAATTGAAATGCTAATTCAAGAATGTTAAAGGATTATTCTTGAAATTGGATGAAGTATTTATGTTCTTTTATTGTGTGCATGGAATTCCAAAAGCCTTAGTAAGTCCAAAGGTATTTTAGTGTCTATCCATGACTGTAAATATTTACATTTTTACAAAGGCAGGTAATTCCGCTTTCTAGAAATAATCTTTGAAGGTGATTTGGAAAATACAAAAATTGAATGATACCAGCAATTTTTTTCATACATTTTATTATAGTTAGCCATACCTTTTTAATAGTTCACTCTTAAACATTGGTCTAGCATCAAAGGGCCATAAGGCTTTTCCTCCACGTTGTTTGGCCCAATCACTAGTTGGAGAATTCACAAACGCCATCGAATTTCTATTACAGCCTTATGCCGGTTTCTTTACGATGTTTTCCTTCACCCAAAAGCCAATGGTAAAAAATACATACATAAACTCCAAAAAGCTCATTGGTGCCGACCGGGATTTGAACCCACGACCTCATGATTCCAATTCAACTGGTCTCCCACTAAGCTAGCATGGCTTTTATTTTTAAATTATTTGAGTAAAATACTACAATGGTCTTTACTGGTCAAAATCCCAAGTCCAACTACTTCAATTTACTTTCTGATAAACATGGCAGGATATAGCAAAAAATATGCACGATTGATATAATTATATAGTATATCAACATCCTTAAGTATTGCCTGTAACATCCTCTATAGAGTAAGTTCAACAATAATAATCGTATCGTATATCTAGCCTATTAAAACGTCAAAGCCTATTGGATACCTTAGATATAATAATACGTCATATTTAAAAACATGGAGGAAATCTAATACTTACGTCATCTGTCAAAAGCTTGACTAGTGTTTCAAATCACACAATATTCCTCGTGAATTTTAATCTTAATCTCACACAGATTAGAGTTCAAAATAAAATTGAAAGAACTGCTACCGTTTCGGAACATTCACCGGTAGGACATAGGACAGGTGATAGTTCCAATGCCACTTGATATTATAGTTTAGTACCAAACAAGTACCTGCAGTTACAAACAAAGTCATATAGTTTATTTTATTTTTACAAGTGTCTACATGTACGTCATTACGATTGTGTCCAATGAGTTTTTTTATTTAAAGAATAAGCAACAATCCGAATACAGTACCCAATGTTGGCAGCTTCAACATGTTATTGGCTGTCACTTTTAAACTCCTTTGATATATAAAATAAATAGTGGCTAAAACGTAAAACTCTGAGGAATGTATTCTTTTGCCAAAAAAGCCTGTACATAAGCTTTTAAATCCGTACGTACCTAAATTCAACAAATCTGGTTAGGTTTTGATAGAATAACCATGGGTTTATGACACTTAATTCACTACTAACAAACAAATAAAGGTAGCCGACGACCCTTCCAATCGTCCAAATGAACGTGAATGTCGAAAACTACTCCCATATTTAAAACAACGTTCGAGCAAAAATAATGATACTATAGTTCAGGCTTAGCTTTCCAAACGGATTAAAATCCAGCACGTCACGCTATCTAGACGCACTGCAGACCTGTGAAATTTGCAGAATTACGACTATTTTATATGCATGCAACAGCGTATGCCGTATAATACATACAAAAATAGATCTATCGCATACACTGAAGATATAAATAGATATTTAATATTTAACTCTATTGTTCACACAATTAAATCCTACTAATATAATAAATGCTATAAATTCCTTCACGCTGAAACTGCTGTACGGATTTGGTTGAAATTTGGTATAGATGTAACTTATACCTTGGAATAAAACTTTTATCCCAACAATTGCGGGTAAAACTGCGGGGCGCAGCTGGTTAAAAATAAAGTATTAAAAAATTTACAATAGTGTAACAAATGTCTAATCATTAAATCTATCTCTCCCAGGGAACCGCGATGAGGATGGTTGCGATGAATAGCTAAATAAATGGACGGCGTCCATTTGGATGGATTCATTTGGACGGCGTCTGATTAGAAATCTGATTTGTTAGTGGCATGCTTTACAAATAATACGGCAATGTTAACCGGCAGAACAACATAATTATGACAATTACCACCCATCTAACCACTTGAAATAATCGTTTTATCCTTGAGGCCATCTTCAATGCCGTTCTGTTATGTGTGCTACTTAGAACCTTTATAGAGCATTCATAGAACTGATTAGAACTAACTATTAATAGCGGTTTAATTGAGCGGTTATATAACCATAATAGGTACTTAATTTTTCCAGGTGCTATTATTCTGCAGTGTTTTGAGGAAGAAAAATATGTCGTGGCATAATATTAAGATGTAAGGTTGTAATATAACATGTAGTCAAACTAAATGCTTGAGGTCACCCTTTTAAGTATAATATGGGCAAGCCAAGGTTTTTGATTTGGATGATAAAATACTATATTAAATAATTATTAAAATCAAATCACATCAGTGCCTGCAACTGTACATAATTAGTTATATACCTAGACACATAATATTATAATATATTGACATATAGTTTACAAACCAAACAATTATATTTTGGCATTTTGCCGCAATATTTAAATATTGATTTTACATAGGAGAGCAGAATAGGCGTGTGGCCTAATATTAAATATATGACAAATAACAGGCTTAGTGATGAATATAACTAAATACATTACACATACTGAAAAAATAAATTGTATTGGTTGATAAATCTCTGAGATATGAGCGTTTAAAGTTTTAGGTGGGGATAGAGAGGGGATGCTCTATCCCTTTCTCGCATAGCACGTGTTAGTGCAGCATTTGTATGCCGCGCCTGAGGATTGACGTCATAGCTCAGTATAGCGCGCTCTCTGTCTAGCTTGAAAGTAAAATACTTACAACTTATTTATTTTAGAATTATTTTAAATTTTGGTTTCGTTGATAGGCTCAATTGATGATCAGCTTTTTTATGCGGTAATAAAAAAAATGTAGTCATCTTGCCTATTAAAAGGGCCAGCCAAGTGCTAAACTAACTAACTAAAGGCTCCTTTTAGTAGTAAGAACAACATAATAACTAGTATTTAGTAGTTTAGTAGCCTGCCAAGCGTGGGGCCTTCGTCCAGCAGTGGACGTCTTCTGGCTGACGATGATATAGTGTTTAGTAATAGTTATTTTCATCACACTTGCTCGTAAAGTGGATCTTATTGCATCGGTTTTAGGCTCATAATCCTACTATTGCTATTACGCACGTGTGCTTTTTACTTTACATTACGGCACATGGTGCTATAATAGGTATAACCCGGTAAAGTCAAGTTTGTACGTGACTGCAATTAGACGTACGTATACGAAGCAATAATATAATAATACTTACAGTTTTTTTGTAATACCAACAAAGAGTTCTTATGCCGCTGAAGTAAATGTCAACCTGCGCGCGCATTACTGATTTGGGCTCCATTTTCCGTAAATGTTTGTTGACGTTTTCGCTGTGTGGTTGATTATTATCAAAAAAATATGATTTTTTCCTCGCAAGTATGACGAAAACAGTCGTATGAAACTCTTATGCTATGTTTCAATACACTCTCGGCTTCTTTATCGCGCTCGCCTGCGGCTCGCGCGCATAATACCGCCTCTAGTGTAATGACCAACATAGCACACTTGTATCATAATGTACTATTATAATACTAGTGTGGTAAGTTGGTTTTTACAAACGAGAAGACAAATGTAAGCCCTCGACTTCGTCTCGGGCTTACCATAGTCACGAGTTTGTAAAAACCAATACCTCACGAGTGCCATACAACGTTTTACAACACATTTGCGAGAAAACAGATAATGAGGCAAACTTTATTTTATTATTTTGTTTTTATTATATCAGAAGGAAAGTCGCAACTAAATACCTTCTTGACACTGGCAAATGCTCAAAGTGCGATGCCATAATCCTACTAGGAGGAAAGAAGAAAAAAAACTTCGTTCTAAAGTTCTTCTTCGTTAAAACGTTTCTAATATGACTGTCTGTTCGTGTTGTTTCCAAAACTCCGAAGAAGCTTGTAGTAAAGTTGCCACGACTTTACTAGGGCATGACTTTACTTGACTGTGATTTACTAATGCTGCGTTCCGTAATGCGCTAAAAGTGATAATATCGCGAATCTGACCAAAGTGACAAGTATTACTCGATCAAGTCAAAGCCTTTATATTTTGTGACTATTAAATTTGGTCGGATTCGCGATATTATCACTTTTAGCGCATTACGGAACGCAGCATAAGTGTGGCATCACTTTGACTCATTCGACTTGAAAATTATCAAAAACTTGATACAAATTTTTCCTTTCATTCAGCTCTTTACATCAAACCTAGTATTGAGCTAGTCTCGGAGAAATCAGATCTTTCTATCGAGATAGTTGTACACTAGTACGTAAACTTTCTTGTAAGCAGTTTATCGTATTTCAATATTCAAGTCATCACAACACTAACCAATACCGATTATTGCTAACATTAAGAAGACTTTATTTCTTAAGCCATAAAGCAACGTTTTGCTCCAACAAAGTGCATTTGCAACAGTTACTGCGTCAGGAAAATTCTGTTTTTGCTGAGTAATCAAGATTATTCCAAGATTGCAAGAAACCGCGGATTTGTCAAGCAAGTGGAGTATCATACTAAGTCGGGTAATGTTGTGAAAAATGAAGTGAATATAAAAAACGTCGAAGTGCGAGTTGGACTCGCGCACAGAGAGTTCCGTACCTAGTAAGATATTGTGTAATATCTTGTGATTACTGTATAATTGTGTTTTATCAACCGACTTAAAAAAGGAAGGTTTTCAATTCGACAGTATGTTTTTTTTTGATAAACAGATACACTTATAAATTAATTAATAATTATTAAATTACAAGTCAATATAAAACATTCCACTTTTAATTAATTACTCCATCTATTATTATTTAATAATAAGTACCAACATTTTCCGCTGTTAAAACACACTCGTCAAGTGAATAAAAAATCTTTTGAAGAAGCCAGTTCTTTAGTTTTATTTTAAATATGTTATCACTGGTAAAACTAGTGATATCCTTTGGCAAGCAGTTATATGTTACGCGATTACTCCGCCGATTATGAATTGTTTTTTGTTTGGTAGGTCATCAGTCGGTCTTCAGAGGTGGTCCCATATTTTTTTAATCGAAATCGGTTCAGTTGTTTGATTTTTTAATTAAAATAAGTGGAAAAATATGTCATTCAGGTAATCTAGATCGAAGTCGGTTGATAAAAAAAATTTTTTTTTAATTGTACGGATTTCGTAGTGACTTTTCAATTTGCACTTGTACATAATATTATAATATATAAATTATAATTACATAATTGTGTAAGCATAGTTGTGTAAGTTTTTTTTTCGAAACTGAAATTAATATCAGTTGTAGTTAATATTTTTGCCCGAGGATCTCTAGTGGAATTCACCGGATCCTCAACATATGGTTTTGCTCTTTTTGGGACAGTTGCTTGCTGTTCCAAGAAACACTATAGTAGGTATACTCGACAATATTGTCCCTTTCAAAGTTTGCTTAGTCAGACTTTGACAGCTCTTCGTCTCTGGGTCTCGTTCAGATGGAATCACATCTTCACCAGTCAAAACCTAGTCTATTTTCATCATCAGCCCGGAGACGTCCACTGCTGAACGAAGGCCTCCCCCTTAGACCGCCACACTGTACGACAACCTGCCATTTGCATCCACCGGTTGCCCGCGACTTTTACAATGTCGTCGGTCCACCTAGTGGGAGGGCTTCCTACGCTGCGTCTTCCGGTCCGCGGTCGCCACTCAAGAACCTTTCTTCCCCATCAGTTATCAGTTCTTCGAGCGATGTGGCCTGCACATTGCCACTTCAACTTCTAGTCTATTTTAGTAGGATTTTAATGGAGGCAGAAACTCATCATCATTATTGTAATAATAATCATCCCTTTCTTTGCATAAGACCTTCTTTTTTGTACGCCAATAACTCTTATCCAGGATCGATATCGATCGAGTTAAGTTAGCAGCTAATTAAAAGAAACATTAATTAATCCTCCGAATCGCAAAGGATATTAATAATTATGCATGCTCTATTGTACATGTACCTACACTTAGCAAAATGGCAAAAAACAGCCAGCTTTATTAAAATTCCTCATTCAAATCAAATAAAACGATCGCGGATACGACAGAGGTGCGCATGAGCACAAACAATATAGTGAGCTCATCAACACATTTAGCTGATCCGTTAGCATGAGACATGCAGAGAAATAACCATAAATATACCAATATCTTGTATGTTGGTAATAATTATCATAACCTCTAAATTCCCTACATAATATAAATAACCATTATGTAGTCTAGTTTAGTTTGTGCTGGCCTATCAACTGTTTAAGAGTAAACAAGCCGGTAACTTTTCCATAGAAACGGGGAATAAATATTACTCTACTGTGTAATTTTGTAGGTCCAAGACTAAGTATTATATCGATTTGTCTCATTATCTAGGATTGTACATTGATAAGAAAGTAAAAAGTTAATAAACATGAAAGTTGTGAGCCAGGAAACATCTTGTATTTTAGTTCAATTTTAACGCCACTTTGGACGTAAATAAATAACATAAAGAGTACGAAAACTCTAAATAATGTCTTTAGCGGCATAGTTTCGTCTATCAAAATTTCAAATAACTAGTTGAAATAAATAGTTCAGTAGTTTATTCATCACAATCATGCAGCCAAAGGTCGACATGAAAAATGTATGCGCTTTTTTCTCTTTCTTTCTCTCTTTCCCACACTTTGTTTGATGAAGAGAGCATGCTTTTTAGTCACGCCCACCGATAAGTTCGAGCTGTTGGGCGGTGTACCCTTAACAGGAGAAGCCACTGGGTCCCGATAGACAGTCCTTGACTAGTTTGGGAGTTGAGTCATATAATAATACAGTCAAAATCATCATCAGCCCGGAGACGTCTACTGAGCACTGCTGAACGAAGGCCTCTCCCAAAACGCAGAAGATGCAGCGTAGGTATAGGCCTCCCACTAGGTGCAAAGGTGGACGCAAGTGGCAGGTTGTCGTACAGTGTGGTAGTCTAAGAGTCAAAATAACTATTAAAATAATAAAATTGTATATCTGCTACAATAAATACCCGATATGAAAACAAAATTATAGTTAGTAAAAGGCGAAAAACTATTAATGGCATGAAAATAAATATAATATTAAAAGGTAGTCAGTCTTTAGACTTTAATCCAAAAAAATAATTTTAAAGTATATAATTTTATTATAAAATAATAACTTGAAGTATTCTATCAGCTTTCTAGATCCCGTAGTACAAACTTTGCTTAGTTTGGAGCTAGATGGCGCTGTGTGTAAAGTCCACCAATATTTAATAAATATTTATTTATATTGCTACAGATGCTAACTACTAGTTTTATAACAGCAGAATTTACAACAGTTAACTATTTTTATTATCTCCAATCTGTGAACCAAAGGCTTATAAAACCTTGGAGCATAAAACTCAAAATATTGTGAACATAATAAATAAAACTGGCCATCTCTAAACGAAACAAATTGTCACATTTTATAATCCACGTTTTATAGCACAGGTTTTTTTTATGGAAAAATATGTGGCAGGTGCCGTAAGGTCACGTGCCGAGCGTCTGATTCAAAGGTCAAACTTATCTCTCATTTACTATGATAAAGCTGAAGATTGGTTATAGACTTAGTTTGAATTTAATTTAGGTATTTCTAAATAGTAATTCTAGCCAGACTTAAACGAGTTTTTGATTTAGCGGTATTCAATTTTTTTCTTGCATCTTGCAAAGAAGATACTTAATAATAATAAATATCGGTGGAAATTTTTCACACAGCGTCATCTAGCTCCAAAATAAGCAAAGCTTGTGCAATGGACCCGGATAGGTGATAGAATACTTGTACTATATTATATTTTTTGTAAACATGTGATATTTAGTAATTGACGGGCTTGGCGACTGGCCAGAGTTTGCTAAGAAACTACTTTTTCCTCAAATGACAACCTATTCTCAAGCAATTATAGAAGAAATCGGTAGGATGGAAGTAGCTATGAATAGTATGATAGATTGCAACTATATAGCCCCAAAGTTAACGTGAGGGATGTGGGGTGGTGTAATAGAATTCTGGCTTAACCCTTGTCGGACGGAACACTGTTCTGTATTTAAAACGTAGGTGATATGTAATAGCTGGTAAGAGGCCAATGAGGGTGGCATGGTCATGTCTGACCAAACCCTCTATAATCTATATACAATATAAAAGGATCTGTCCTGACTGATTGACTGACTGACTGACAGACAACGCACAGTCCAAACCGTTGGTCGTACAGACTTGAAATTTGGAGGGGGGGATTCGTTCTGATGTGTAAGGATGTAAAAGTATTAAAAGTGTACAAAAGTATTTTTCGAAATTTGACCCCTAAGGGGGAAAGGGGAAACTTTGTATGAAAGTCCTTTGTTTTTCTATTTTTAGTTACGAAAATTAGGATTTGATAGTTCATTTTAAATAAAAAATGTTGTTTTAATTTTTTTTTGACAGGGACGTTTAAAGGGGGGTGGAATGTTGTATGGAAAGTTATTTGTTTTTGAAGTTATAGTGATGATAATTGATATTTGGGTAGTTCATGCAGGGGGGGGTAAACAAGTGGTGAATTTTGGGAGCGGGCCGAACTTCTTCCGTACGCGGATTAAGTTGCGGGCGACCTCTAGTTAAAGATAATAAAAAATTTAAAAAAAGTATAAAGCACGAAAAAATTCAACGCTACAGTACTAAAAGCACTAACTGCAGATTACTTTGCCACCGACATTAACAAGCCTACCACACGACTAAACCTAAAACCCTTCAGGCAGAACGCTCTAACCAATACCAATGTAGCTAACATACCAGAATCGATGAATTATTCAAATGAAATACAACAAACCATCCATACATTATCACATCAGCTTTATAGGATCCTGTCGCAATACAGATTGGTGTGTTAGACTATTACAGAGTCCATCTGTGGAAGTGCCACACCTTTGATAATCAACCGCAAAGCAGTAGTGGGCAAGCTTTACTGTGTTTCGGTTTGAAGGACAATGTTACCAGAAAAAATACTGGGAATGAAGATATTGACGTCTAATATCTCAGGGTGACGAGCACAGTGCAGTGGGGCGCTGGATTTTGTTCGCAAGTGGCAGGCGTGCCGCTTACCACCAGGCGAAATTCTTGCTCATCTCATCACTTATTTGTATATAAAAAAACAATTGGAAACTAATGAATACTTCTATTATTTTAGGTAGTTTGTGCAAAATTTTTGCTACATAATACTTAAGTGAAGGTACTTCGTCCCAAATTTTAAGCGAATAAAACAAAATCAACACAATTTTGTACTTAAATTACTAAAATATTAATAAATTCTGCTATATTAACGAACGCCTTATACAAATTATCGGAGATCTCTTTCTCAGGCTTCTGTCTCCATATAAGGCTTTCTCATGCTCAGGCAGGTTCCAAATAAAACCAGAAAGCTATAAGATTTGCTCTCCCGCCCCTTGCAGAGTTCGGAGTGACGAAGAAAGGCAATGTTACAGATACGGTTGTACAGTAATTGAAGAAACTTTGTTTTAGAATTAAAATATTTAATTGCGCCGTAAAAACATTTATTAAAGTCATTACAATACTTATATTAATAGCTGATATTATCTCAGTGCTGAAACAGAAATTTTTTATTAAATTGCATTAATCATAACAAAAGGATTCTCACTCTTCTCTCCTTTCATACTATTTCTATATTTTCAACCGACTTCAAAAAAGGACTGTTTTAAACTATCACGGTCGTTTACTAAAGTTATATTAGTATTAACGGGATATTTACCGTGATTATGTTGTGAAATGAGCTCCCGATATTTCGGCGCAGTTGCATGCAATGTTCACGAGATGTGATGTTCATGTGATGTTTTTGTCGAGACTTGGGTTCGAGTTCCAGTAATAGTAGTAAAAGACTTAGAAAGAGGGTAGTTCGTTATGAATGCCCTTAATGTTTTTTCGAACTCTTTTGACAACCACCCGCATTCTTCATCAGTCTGCTCGTGAACATGGTGCATGCAACTGCGCCGAAATATCGGGAGCTCATTTCACAACATAATCACGGTAAATATCCCGTTAATAATAATAATAGACCTTTTTTTTAAAAAAAGGAGGTTCTCAATTCGGCTCTATGTTTATTTATGTATGTTACGCGATTACTCCGCCAATTATGAACTGATTTGGATGTTTTTTTTTTTGTTTGGTAGGTAATAGAGGTGGTCCCATATAAATTTTATCGAAATTGATTCAGTAGTTTGGTTTTTAAATCTAAATTACTAGAAAACATGAAGATGTTATCCAGTTATTCGAAGTTGAAGTCAGTTGTATTTAAAAAAAGGCGTATTATCTGCAAATTCCTGCAGGCAACGCGTCTTGTTCTGGCACCGTATAGACCCAGTAAGCGCGCAGTACTGTAACTAAAGTCATTTAACTTTTGCAGTCGTTTTGTGGTAAGGCTGTAACTAAGTGTTGTGAGTGAAACGCCTTTTTTTAGATCATTAAAACAATATTTCAACTAATATTTAATTTTTCTGTTGTGAATCATACAGGATCTCTAAACTTTCCATTTTTTAGTTCTCAAGACATCTATCCTCTCTCTCACAAATAGTTTGTTTACGAAAAATGCTAATATACGAATATAAAACTATTTCCTAGGCCATTTTAAAAGTCATCTGGATTAACTTCGACAGCGACAAGATCTACGCCAGTAATTTCTTCACACTAGAAAACTTTATAGCACTTTCTATTTCCATCTGTTACTTTTATGTAAATTCTCGTTTTATGTTTTACTGTCTGATGTTTATCTCTGTTAAAGTATATATTGCGTTTTGTATTTATTTTGTCAGTAATTTCAGTAGTTAAAGTCTGACTTGCATGTTTCTTACTACTTTTAGATTGTCTTACATTTAATACGTTCAATTGCTATTGCAGTTTTACAACCATCAAAGGTTAAAACTGAGGTTAAGAAAAAAAAAATATTATTAGTAATACAAACGTGTTTTTTTTTAATTTTTTATTTGTGGGGCGTTTGACTGCCAACTCGTCTGATGTTAAACGAAGAAGCAGCCTACGATGGAGTACGCTTGCCTAGAAGAAACCGATTCACTCGCGACTTGAAGTCACCCAGATTATAATAAAAGCGAAAAACAAAAAAAATATACATGAATGATGATAAAAAGGGGCTTAGTACCTATTAGTAGTTTTATTATTTTTGTGTGATAATTGGACTAAGAGACTAAACGTGTTTTTTCATTGTTTTATGGTAACAATTGAGACTAAAGAGACATTGTCTTGATTATACTAATATATTACATCGCTCAAAGAACTGACAACCAATGGGGAAGAAAGGTTCTTGAGTGGCGACCGCGAACCGGAAGACGCAGCGTAGGAAGGCCTCCCACTATGTGGACCGATGACATTGTAAAAGTCGCGGGCAACCGGTGGATGCAAATGGCAGGTTGTCGTACAGTGTGGCGGTCTAAGGGGGAGGCTTTCGTTCAGCAGTGGACGTCTCCGGGCTGATGATGATGATGACTAATATATTAAGTAACGCCTGCCCATCGTTTAAAAACTTTGACACTGAATATTGAGAGTCCGGTTCATTGGTCATTGTTTCGTTCAAGTCACATTTTAAAATTGTACTGGTTATTATAAAGCCGTAACTTTTATATTGAATGTCTTATTTTATGATAATCCATTTTAACATTTATTTGCATAAATGCAAGTCATAAAACTATAAACATAGTTTCAAAATTCACTCGGCCATTATAACATTTAAGTTTTTCCGCAACATATCACAATGAGGAGCTGTCTAGAAATAATCTAAAAAATAATGTGTGTTAAATATGAATTTAGAAAAGAATATTAATATTTAGCCTGTCTTACTATTTGTACTAATCTAACACTATATAAGAATCAAAGTCTTTACTCACTGACTGACTGACAACGCACAGCCTAAACCTTCGTAGGAGACTTGAAATTTGGAGGATGTTATGCACATATGCGCAGAGGTGTACTAAGGTTTTTTTTGGAATTCAACCCTATAAGGGATAAACTTATGACATTTTTAACAACGTTGACAGGGATAACCTAAGGGGTAAAAGAGCGGATGAAACTTGAAATAAGTGGATAATCCAGCTGTATGAAAATTGTTTTGGGAGCCGAGTGATTTTTTTCCGTGCGCAGACGGAGTCACTGGGAGACCTATAGTTATATTTTTTATGGAATGAAGTTACGAGACGAGCAAACGTTCGCTTTATTATAAATGTCAAAGATTGCATGTATACATAAATTTTATACATGTTTGGATTTTATTTATTACTCAACTAGAGGTCCCCCGCGACTTCGTCCGCGTTCGGAAGAAATACCGTTCGCTCCTAAAATTCTCCACTTTAAATAATTCCGAGCAAACTCTACCAACTCTACCAACTCTACCAACTCTACCGACTCTACCGACTCTATCGACTGTACCGACTCTCAAACTGAGGAACTGAGGAACCCTTTGAATGAACTACCCATATATCTATTTTCATCACTAAAACTTCAAAAACAAAGAACTTTCCATACAACATTCCACCCCCATCCTAGACCGCACCGTAGGAAGTAATCAAACGCAAACCTATTTTAAATAAGAAAGTGAGATAGATACATTGACACATAGTAATAGATATTTTCCTCTTACCAATAATGCTCAATATAATTTAGAAGCGGAAGAAAATACAAACTTACAAGCGTACAGTTACACAGCTAACCTCAACACTACACTCGGTAATAGAATCGAAGCATGCGCATTGAACTTTCAATTCAGCTATAAAATTAGCACATCCCACCAGACGCTTTATGCATCGGCAACGCCAGGCGAGTCACAGTGCCAACAGTACCGGAGTTATTGCTCGGAACCGGTCACGAACACGACTCGAAGGACCTCGCCCGAGAGGACAATATCAAGGACAATAAACACACGTGAGATAATGATAATTCAGGATTTGGTTGCAACAAAGCAACCAGTTATAAAAAAAAGCTTAGATGAAAATTTTACTCAAACAACAAAGATAGCAACAGAAGCCATTCCAAGCGTTCTGGCCTAACTGCTTTGACAGAACCTGTTGATGACCGATGCACCTGACGGGTGTTGAAAAATCCATAGCTATGAAATTTTTGTACTTTTTTACCATAATATGTCTGCAAGCACTATTGTAATCGCCAAACTTTTTAGAAATAAAAACATAAGTCAAGTAAGTGTCACGTACAAATTTTGTAATATCGCTTTTTGAGTAGGTACCGTTAATTGATCAATTGAGTAACGAGTAGGTACAGTTATTCTGGCCGGCAGACAATTAAAATACTCAGTAGTGTTAATGTTGCTAGTTAGTACAATAATAGACAACATCAATAATTATGTGAAAATAATTCGGATGTGCCACAACTATCCAAAGAATGTCAATCCATTGCAAAAGCCAGTCCTAAAATCCCAAAAATGTGCCTAGACGATTTGATATGACAAATTGTATATTAAGACCAGAGGTCCCCCGCAAATTTTTCATTACTAAAAGTAAAACACAAAGGGGTTTTATACAAGTTTTTCTCCCTTTTTTACCCCTTAGGGGGCGAATTTCGAAAAATCCTCTCTTATTACCCTATGCATCAAGACAAATACACCCTCCAAATTTCAAGTCTGTCTGTCAGTCAGTCAGTCAATCGTTAAGTCAGGGCAGAGATTCTTATAGTATTAGATTAAGATTATTAATTTAGTCAGGTGTTTTAAAAAATATATTGCTCACGTCACTGTTCTTCGACATTGATTTTTTGTGTAAAATGTGACTAATGACATAAAAGGCAATGCAATTTGCAATTTCACAAAAAGGTTTAAGATGTTGTCCTCAATTCACTTTGCGCAATTTTTTTCCACTTTACGACTGAGTGCAGTACCTATACCTGTTTACCATTATTTTGCATTTATGTAACCATTCCATAACAAATTGATTTTACGCAGTACTTTTGCGTGAACTATCCGACTAATGAGATAATTATTATGAAGAACATAATGTGTCACTGCTTGAAATTGAAATTAATGTTGTTAACGATGCTAACGACAATGATGGATTGTGTAGAGTTAAAAATGATTAACTTTCATATAGGACAATAATAACGATCGTTAATTTGGAATTACTTTCCATTTCTGTTCATCTGATAAAATTTCATTTAATTTCTTCTCGGAGGCACACAAGCAACTTAAATTTTTCCAAAATTACTTTTATTTGCACCAATAAATTGCAAGAATCTAGCAATCAATGGTTGCAGCAACTCGTAAGAACCAAGCAAGCAGTGCAAGCTGATTTGTACGCTATGTGTATAAAACAGTGCTGATTTTCCACCGTAGTGCTTGAAGCTCGCGCACAGCAGGCTGGAGCCGCGTGACGTCAACGAGCCAAGCAATACAATGGAAAATTGAACCACTGTTTGTTATAAATAAGGTACAAATTAGTTTGCATTGAATATGAAAATGTATATTATATTATTATATGTATAAAATATGTATACTTAAAAGCGTTTTGTAAGGGAGTGCATTTGCCCGGTTCTACGGGTATTAATAAAAATATTGCCTGTTATTGATAGTAACACCAAAAACTAAAATATCCTTGCTAACACTAGTATTACGCTGTAAGACCACGCAATCAATGTCTAATTTTTAACGATTTGTGTAATTAACGTTTTGTCTTAAGAATATAAATAATACATCTCTGAGATACAAAGATACATGTTTTACTTATTTAGCATAATCGGCCACTACTGGTTCAGGTTCAAAAGACGTATTGGCTATAACTACCACGCTGGCTCAGTTGCGGGTTGGCTGCATGGATACACATGTGCCAGTGAATTTCTTCTCTGGATGTAGACATGTCCCTCACATAATTTCCTTTTACCAAAAACCCAGTAGTTTGAAACTTGCTTCTTTGCTCGTCACAAATGACTTCACATGCAATCACATATTTTCGGTGCAGAACCGCACCCAGTGGGTCATTGTTTGGTTTGTTTCCCAAACATACGCAATTGTTAGGTAAATGGGCGACTGCAGTTAGATAGTTGACACACCTTGGTCGTGTATTCGTACGTGACAATGTGGCAAAGTTTGTAACTTTGTACAAAGTTTTCATAATATGAGAACTTTATTATGACTATAAGTAGGTAGCCTAATTAAGCCATGGCAGCCAAACGAAGCCATGATAGTTTAATTGGGGGATTGCTCGACTTGAAGTCGTGAGGTCGCGGTTTCAAACCCCAGGGCATGAGCTCTTTGAAATTTGTGTACAGATTTTGCATACCATTGGCTTTTCGGTTCTCCGGGAAAAAAAGGCATTCAGCATACGTCCGTTGAAGAAAATCATTGGCGTAGGTAGGAATCCAGCAAACCGTAACTGGGTCAGCGTGGCGTGATGGATATGGCCCAATCACACATTAAGGATAGGTGGATAGGCCAGCAGTGGACTATTATAAAGGCTGATTATCTTATATAGCCAATAAAATACCAGAAATTACTAGCAGTTTTTCTTTTATCCAAAATTTGTACTTTTATGAACTGATTTCTGTTATTTTCCCAGAAATTATTAGCCATTATATTGTTAATACCTACAAAGACTTAACTGAACCTTCTCATAAGTAACGTTTATTTAGAATTTAATCTGTTTTTTTCCCCAATCGTCTTTGCGATAGTAAGGTTTCATAGGGTTACAAGAATGATCCTCTTTCGGCTTACTACATTTTTCTTGTATATCCTCGGAGTATAAATGTGGACCGAAAATATTTCATGTCAGAAACTTTGGACCAACGAGATAAAAATAATTTTAAAAAGATTATCTTGCCATCGCTGAAGTCATGACTCTCCAAAGGACATAACACTTGACTCACGCGCCTTGCGAAAGCTTTTAAAGTCTGTTGCATGTCACCTCGACCATTCAACTTTTTTTCTTTTGTGTCGTTCCTTTGTATCGCACCGCCAATGCTTCGACTTGGTTCGTTTTGAAAGAGCCTTGTTGGTGACGCAAAGGCTGGCTTGAGATCGAAACTATTTAGAAAGGAAGTGAAAAACATATTATAATATAATTATTATACAAATAAATGAAAAAAGTAACTGTGTCCCTGTGTGTTGAACTATCCATATTAAGTGTCGCTATTTTGAAATCCTCTAGTTAGGAATTCTTCTATAAAAAAACATCACTATTTGTATTTGTATTTGCATCGATAGAATATTAGGCACTGACATTTATTTCAGTTCTCTTAGTTTTCCTAAACGATATGAGAATAATTTTATTTGTAATTTGTATTATGTAAACAGATACAAATTAGGTACGCCTTTAAGGTTTGCGTATAGCTCAATACATTATTTTTAACTTAAGGACTATATTTATATACTACCTAAAATCAAGAAAAAAAAAGATTTTCTTAGAAAATCTCTTGATCAGGCTGCATAGGTATCTTTTAAATCAGCTTGCTTCATCTTCTACTTCATTGTCGCTTTCTAAAAACGAGTCGGTGGTGAAAAAGAAGTATAAGGATTCAATAAAATTTACTTCACTTAAAATATGACTACTTTACAGCAATTTGAATAATTTTCATGTTTTCCGCAAACCCGTTTAATAAGTTTGAAATACGTAGAATAATTTTGATGTATTTCTGACTACATAATATAACGCTTTTCAAATCTGGGCCCTAAGTGCCCTCGAGACAACTTCCAAGAAATTTAATCTTCGTTGTAAGTAATTTCACCCAACCTGTTCCAACAGGTCGGACCAAGTTATTCTTTATCCCAAACTAAGGACCGAAGAAAGTCCTGAAGGGTAGCAGGTCAGTGACCCGGGAACCTGTCCTCTACTTGCCACTGCACTTACACAATAGGCTTAGTAAGCTTTTGTATTGCTTATTGTTGCTGTGCGTAATTCGTTTATAAATCTTCTTAATTACGTTTGTTGATAGATTAGTTGAATTTGTTGCTTAAAATTATCAATTCTTATTTCTTGTAAATTTTATTACATCGAACAAAGTTAGACTTTTTTTTCTCCCTACTCAAGTCTACTGAAATTTTCAATTTCTGATATATCATCATCATCCTTATTAGTTTATTCAGGCCACTCCAGGTCATAAGTCTCCTCTCTCAATCTTGTCCAGGTGCTTTCCCAGAACTTCCAAATGTCATTCCGTCCCCGCCTTTTGGGGCTGCGCTTACTGTCACGTGACCACCAGCTTGTCAAAGACCAGTCAATATTTTCAGACTCTTTTCAATAATCTTAAATTATGACCTTTCTTTTGATTTTTGTCTACATTGTCTACATGAAGTTAGTTTTTGATAATTAACATCAACATCACTGAAGCTGTTAAAGCTCTGACAAAGAACCACCAATGCTGTTAAACTGCCAACTGAGAATTTCTATTTGCCAGATAGAAACGAGTTACTTACTAAGAGTTAAGGGCCAAACATCATAATTACCGCAGTAGTTACTTCAATAAGTAATGCTTACGGACCCTTTCTAATCAATGCAAAACATCTCAAAGCAAACTAGCCCGAAACTCGGCCGCAGTACAGTTATAATAAATACTAACACAACTAGGCGATGAAAACAGAGAAATTATAATAGAAACGCTTTATCATCGGTTTCTCTTGGGGTATCGATGACCCTTTTACAATTGATTAGCTCTGATTTTACTAATTTTAAATTAATGTGTGAAAAGATGGAAACAAGAACAATATTTTTAATAACCAGAGTTTGTGAAAACCTTGAGATAAAAAAATTGTTGATCTTTTCAAGATTACAGTGAATAATGTTCTAGTTTGCGAGAAATTATCTTTGACTACGTCTAGTACAGTTGGGATTTCTGCAAATCTTCTGTCTTTATTTTGTTTTTTACGTACCCATTATTTTGTAATCGTCGCTTATCAACCAGTGTTTTTGTAGCCAAATACGGATTAGGTCGCGGTGAAATATTATTAATATTATTTGTGTCTAAGTTGTTGATTGTAGTTAATTTATGTCCGAGCATGTTTGAGTTCGAACGTGATCGACCAAACATTTAATATGTACAAAAACTTTAATCAAGCCGCGTCGCTGTGATACGTAATTTATTTTCCATCAATTCAAATAAGCCCGTTCTCATGCTTAATTTTACATAATATGTAGTTTCATTATCTTTATTATCACTATCAGCCCGTCTGCTAATTACAAGCCCCTTTTTGACCTACACAAGATGCACTTATCACTCATCGGTATTCTGCATTATAAAATATGTGTTAAATTTAGTTTTTTTTTAATTCTTATTTCTGACAGTGTTCATTCAGTAAACAAAAATTGAACACAGAACAAAAAGTTTAATAGAGACGCTACCACTGCTAGACAATATTGTATAGTCGAGTTACTTAGAACTGTGAGACTAAGGAATTTATGTCAGATTATTCCACAAGTTGAAGTTAAATAATGTTCAGAACAGATAATTAAATCAAAGAAACAAATTACAAAAAGGAAACGACAAAAATACAAGGAAGAGAAGTACATAAATTGCATATGAAATTCCAGTGCAGGTTGATGTGAGGCATAATAAATAACGGCTAGCTAAGCCGTTACAAATACAGCAACCAAACATATGTCCGAATTGTACCAAGTTATGAACCTAAACATCCGTTAATCACAACAAACGGTTTGTGATCAAAACAGTATGGTTTGCTAACGGTGGTTAATAACCATGGGACGTCTGGTCTACAATCTGATGCACCGCCGCTGTGTCTAATTGGTTTGAGTTATGGAAGCTTCAAAGCCAACTCAGTACGTACCTACCTGATCAAATTAACAGAAATAAGCCAGTGATTCATAATCCCCATGCTTGTGTTACCACCGTTAACTAAGAGGACGCTGCTGCCCGTCCTCCGGAGGTACTGGTTGCAGTTTTAGGTCACCGACATAGCTCGCAGGGTTTGCAAGTTGAAGTGGCAATGGGCAGGCCACGTCGGCAATGGGCAGGCCACGTCGCTCGACAAACTGATAACCGATGGGGAAGAAAGGTTCTTGAGTGGCGACCGAGAACCGGAAGACGCAGCGTAGGAAGACCTCCCACTAGGTGGACCGACGACATTGTAAAAGTCGCGGGCAACCGGTGGATACAAATGGCAGGTTGTCGTACAGTGTGGCGGTCTAAGGGGAAGGCCTTTCGTTCAGCAGTGGACGTCTCCGGGCTGATGATGATGATGATGAAGTCAGTGATTAGAAAGCTCACACTCAAGGTGCGCTTGAGAAGAAAATAGCTAACTGAAGATCGATTAATTACTGTCTTATGGAACTGCTTTGCCCCGAGCTATTTCTATCAGGTTACTTCGTCTAGCAGTGGACGTTTTATGGCTGACGACGACTTTTCATTTACAGTGTGGCTATTTTTAACCGACTTCTAAAAAAGACGTTCTATGTTTGGCTATGTATGTTTTTTAAATGTTTGTTCATAGATTTCTCCGTCAATAACAGACCGATTTTGAAAATTCGTTTTTGTTTGATTACTCTCGAGGCCCTATAGTTTGACGTCGGTTTTTTTAAAGTTACTTGTCTGGAAAAAAACATAATCTTAAATTTTTACTTTTGCGATAATTTTATAATTATAATGTATTTGCTCTTACATCTTGTATATTATTTACTTTCAGAAAAATATCACAAAATTATTATAAATTAAACGTAGGCCTTGCAATGACACCTGTGTTTACTTTTATCTTTATTTGTAATGGAGCGACGAGACGATTTGCCCGTGCCAGAAATTTGAACATTTGCGAACAAAATCCTTTTTATCATGCCCAGTAATTTGTCTGGTAACATTTCCTTTCAAACCAAAACACAGAATGCTTGGCGGTTGAATAGCTGCTCAAGATTTTCCCCAGGCCTACCATTACAAAATCGCTCGTGCCAAAAGTGACTCGATCCCATGCAATTTGACCTACAATGGTGACGATATTGTAAATATCCAACGCGTCGGAACTCCTTTACGCCTTAAGCATTGTTTGGTATTAACATTCAATGTATTATATCGTATCACGAATCATTTACTATAGACATGTAATGTGGAGACTAAGCCTAAGCTATTGCCTTCAAATTACATGATTCACATCACCAGCTCTCATTATATTGAACTATAATAATACATACACTTCCTACACTTTATCACAGACATAATTGTTCCCAACAACACACTGGTTTCCTTCCATCCGTTACTTGCATATTTATCAGCCATTTGTCCATCATTTGTCGTCAGTCGTTACGCATCGTCAGCTAACACCAGAACTTATTATTCTTCTTTCCAGTGAAAGTGGCCAGTCTCAGTCAGTCATTTTATTCAACGTGTCTTGTTTACTAAGAATGGTGTTGTTTTGTCACCATAATTTCCTTCTAGGTAGGATGTTATTGTTTTTAATGCCTCGGTTACTATCTTACAATGCTCGACAAATTTTTATTTTTTTTGATGGCCTTGGCTTTTATTCTAAACAGCATTTTTGTCTCTAGATTCTCTAGATGAAATTCTTTGGCTAGTTGCATTCAACTATGTAAATAGATTTGTTTATGTATCATTATCATCATCATCGTCATTATCACGATTGGCAGCTTATTTCAGCCCACTGTAGTGCTGCTTTTTCCCTCTTTTGTCAATCTTCCCTGTTTAGAGTCCATCTTGTCCAGGTGAGTCCACAGAACTTCTAAAACATTTACTTTATTTATTTTCTATTCTTCAGAAATATTTGAGTCAGATTCCTGCAATTTATAACTATAAAATTTACCACGAAAAGTTAATAGACTTAACGGTAATATAGTAGTGATAAAATTCAACCAATAAAAATAATGGTAAACCAAAAAACGATCAGGTAGGTAATAAAGTCGTCAGGCAAAAATATGTTAGTATTTTAATAATCGATACTACTTCAACTTGTTTTGGCAAAGGAAATATTTTTTCCACAATCTAACCAACATTATGTACCTTATTGGTTAGGTTTTGGTAACTGACTGATTTCATATAGGTCGGTGGTTTAAAATGAACTAAAAAATCAAAAAAGTTCTTGAAAGCCCAACGATTCTATAAAAGATTTAGCAATAGCTGAAGCCATCATATATACATCATACAGCCGTTCATAAAACAACTTACGATTTAAGAATAACATAAATGTTATCGCTAATTAAATTACTATCTCAAATTTATATTTTAACCATACATAAAGGAACAATTCGTCGAAATATCACCGCGATTTCCAAACTTAATTACTCCGACTGATTTGGCAAATTTCGTAAATACTGAATCATCCTTGCTGCAGACTATAAAATGCAGAAGAACAACTTCGAATCATTTATGATGAAATGCGTTCTTTTGAACTTGACTTTGGGCTTGTCGCGGCCGGCATATTATTATTTACTATAGTAGGTAGGTATGTTGTAAAGGTAAACAATTGTTTTTTTTTTGCAACTACAAAATTATGTATTTATTTGACAGCGCGATGTGATTGGTGCCGAGACAAACCATGGTGGTTTTTCGGTACTATTTATGATATAATAATGTATGTATAAATAGTACAGAATAAAAAAAAACACTTATATCTAAAAACATTCATAAATTCGCAATCTAATATATTAAAACAAACCTAATTGCGCACAAAAACATGTCATAATAAAAAAAATACAAAACAATAAAATATTTATCTACTAAGAAAATTGTATACATAATTAACCAACGTACTTTGATAAATTGCTATTTAGTATTATTTTTGGGATTGACAAGCTTAGTGCTTACCCAAAGAACTTAGACTCTGTTTATGATATTCTCTGTTTCTTACAGGCAGGTTTGCCTTGCCATAATGAGTTATGGACAAGAAACCTTACGTGGTTTTACCTATGTGTATTTTTATAACCGTTCGTATAATTTTGGCATTGATATAAAGCAAGGTTAGCGTCATCATTATGCTTAAAATTAGGTAAGACATTTTCTAGAATTATTTCCTAATGTTGTTTTATGGTTCGTTAGTTACGCGGTTTTACCGCAAATCTCCTGATGTTTCGTGTAATTTAATAATATTTATTTGGACATTTTGGTCAAATGTTTGTCCAATCTTCTTGATAACTCGAAAATACGTTGCATAGCCTTAAATTAATCACCTAAAAGAAAAGAAAAAACTGGTTTTAGATTCACGCATTTTCCGCAATAAATTGTTTATACTACTGTATAAGTACAGGTTCAACTATCAAAATTTAAATTTGAATAGGTTGCAAACAGGCTTATCAGAGTTTTTTAAAATAATCATAATTACTAGCAGAGGGCCTAGCCCTAAGACAAACCTTTGCGAGGTTTAGTAGGTGCTAGTTACCGAAACCTTCATTGTAATGTAACTGAGAATAAATAAAAAAAATATTGTGAATATTTTTAATAAAAGCCATTTATTACTTTTTAATGAAAATATCGATGTCACAGACAACAATTTTGATGCTTCAAAATTGCATTTTATCATTCATTCGGGTTACATGGCATTTCCGTTTTATAGAAATCCTCAGACAGGTGACGTCAATATGTGAACGACCTATACACCGGATGGTTAAGAGTGAATGGTCATACCGAGCTTGAATATGGTATGCCGTCAGCTTTCATCTTTATTGCCTATCGTATAGGTTTAATTAACATCGAGTGATTAGAAGCTTAGAGAGGAAGCTTAGAAGCCTAATGCGAGTTTAAGGCACTTGAATATCTGTGGCATATGACTGAAAAGATTCATATTAAAAAGATTCATATTACGCTTTTCTGTGCTCAAAATGGCTTTCTTTGAAACACTTTATGTAATATTTTCAAAAAAAGACGAGGTTCTTAATACCTCAGATCTCCGTCAGTATAAACCAGTTTGAAAAATATTTTTTTATTGGAAAAAATATTCTTCAGATTGGTCCCATAGAAATTTCATCACAATCAGTTCAGTAGTTTTGTTTTTAAATCAAAATAAGTGGTAAAATATGTCATCTAAGTAGGTAAATGAAATTGCGTATTTTGCTTTGAAGCCGGTTGCTTTCTTTTTTAAATATCTTGTAGGATTGTAACTATGGCATAATATTTCAAGTCAGTTATGATGTTTTTTTTAAACATTTAATTATTACAGTTCCTTGATTCGTTGCATTCATATTTGAAAATATATCATTAACATCAAAAAAAACTATATTTTACTCATGCACTAGACTCTGATGACTAGAGTATTAGAAATAAACATGCACGTATTGCATAGGTGCTATTTCACTGATGACCAGACAGATTTTATTGCGCGTCAATGCGCCTCCATTGAACTAAGTAATCGATGTTATTAAGTAAGGTGCATGAATGGATTCTGGAAAAGACCTGATTAATCACGTAATAAAATGGCCGTGACGCAAGATTGTGAAGAAAGTTCTATAACTTCGGAGATTATCGCGCTGGAAAGCTGAAGGAACTTTCCTGCAATATTTTATTCTATTTGATTTAAAGCCGCACTGAGGCGAAAGTGTTTAATTGTTTTAATAAGGCTTTACAATTTAATATTTTTGGAAATCAAGGGTAGACTGCGTTCAAACAATGTTTCAGGTATTGCAGGAGTCTGGCAGCGGTGATCACGTATTAGAAGGGTCATCAGAAGGCCCCGTTGCTTTATGCCTCTTTTAAAATATAACAAAGGACATGGCCCAAATCGTACCCAAGGCACGGCGCAAGATATAATTATTTTAAAAATATATATTATACTAGAGGTCCCCCGTGACTTCGTCCGCGTGCGGAAGAAATTCGGCCCGCTCCCAAAATTCAGCACTTTAAATCATTCCAAACAATTTTTTTTGCCCGCCCCCACAACTCCCCGACGAACTCTACCAACTATACTGACTCTATCGACTCTGCCGACTCGACCGACTCTACCAACTCCCCCCAACTTCCCCCCTTTGAATGAACTACCCAGATATCCATTTTTCATCACTATAACTTTAAAAACAAAAAACATTCCATAAAACATTCCACCCCCCCCCCCCCCCCCCCCCACCGTTAAATCGTACACTGTCAAAAAAAAATTTTAAATCAGTATTTTTTATTTTTAAATTATTCGATTTTTTCTCGACTTTTAAACCTTCCCTAGACCTCCACGAACATTTCAAGACTAAGATAAGATAAATCCGTTCAGCCGTTCTCGAGTTTTAGTGAGACTAACGAACAGCAATTCATTTTTATATATATAGATTTAATTTCCCCTAATTATAGGTACCTACCATAATTGTTTAATTAACTTTTGACACGAACGCCTACAAGACTCCTACAAGCAAAAAAGCATGCATGCCACAAATATGGGAGGTGATGATGACTTAGAATATTGTTATTATTATTAATAATTTTAAATATCAGATACATCACTTTTGCGCCGGGCCTGGTTTTTTTTCTATGGGATTTGGACCATGTCCTTTGTGTAACTTTGCTCAATTAATTTTTCATACCAAAATAACCAATATCGTCTTATAACAGGTACGTGTATTCACAGCCATATGCAGGGTTACACGTGTCGGTATAACTAAGCTGCAAGGAGGTCATTGAACTCGTATTTTGTGAACAACATTTTTTTACTATGGCAGTCGGTTAAGGAAGGTTCTCAAAGAAAATATTTTTTTCCAAGTGTCAAAAATAATATTTTGATTCGTTTGAAAATTGGTAAAGCTTTATGGCAAGCTTTTTAAATGAGTCTTGCTTTGCCAGTAGATACATCTAAATAAAATTATTAACTACAAAGTTTAAAATACTGATGAACATTCATAAATTTCGACCTTCGCGAATCGTGAGCACGCAGTGACAGGGTTCAGACAGACTGACAGACCTATTATCTTTCAAGTATTGGATGACGTGTTAGGTTTAACTAAAGCTGGTTCTGAAGTCACCTTTAGTAATAGGTAACTGGTTCGACTTGATCTGGGACCATGCCACTTCTGTGCCTTTGCAAATCCTGATCCAATAATGAATCTTGAGAGCTAAGGAGTACCACCAAACCAATATTTAGATATAAATTTGTGGACTTTACTCGGAGTAATGAAAATGCGATCCCCAAGCCGCCTGCCAAGCGTGAGGATTATTTATTTTTTATTTATTTATTAATTGACACAAAAACGACAGAATCGGTTACATTTACATAACATAAATTAGATATTGTAAAGAAATAAGTAATACTTCATTCAAAACAATATTAACTTAAAAAATAAAGTCAAGTCAAGTTGTCAAGTTTAAAATATTAAATACAATTTTGTAAATGTCAAATATTATTATAATCTAATATAAAATTTTCTTAATGCCTAAATCTGTATCGGTTTTTCCGCCTCTGTCCCATTGGTCAATTTGATTCTCCGAATATGTCAAAAAAGTTATCATAATATTTTTCCAATTTTTACATTAAATATCTAAATCAGAGTTAACGGCAAGAATTATGGCAACACCCCTCTATTAAAGGGGAGGCTTTTGTCCATTTTATTTATAACGTATAACGTTACGTGTATTAGAATTACTTGCATTCATATCACCAAAATTTAAACTTAACCAAACTAACTTGTTTTATTATATTCACTGCCATTGTCTTATCAAACAACCGCATCTGCCTCGTATCCATTAATTAGCAAAATAATGCGAAGATCGATTAATTATCAACATTACCACGCATGAACGAGTTGTATAATCGATTTCTTGTCGAATCCGGACTCGATTTTGAAGTGAAAGTATCCACTATCGGCACAGGTGTTACGGCGCTCGGACTCAATTTGACGACTCGATGGGATGAAACACGCTATTTGATACTTCTTTACCTTTAACTATGATAATAACAATTTTAGTTTGACCGATCCATCGTCATCGTTTCCATACAGACTAATATCAATTCTGTGACTTTTCAAACAATTCAAGTTCGTATTTAAAATTGTAGAGGTCTTCATGAAATGGTTGTAGGGTGCAGGTAGTCACGGATCGGAAGTTTAGATGGTCGTGTTTGTGGCGGACATTCCAACTGGTTTACATCAGAAGATATTTTAAAGGTTATGATAGAGACTTTGACTAATGTTAGTATACAAGGTCTAGTTTTTTCTTACCACTTGAAGTAGGTACCTAAAATTGTAAAACTAAAGATTTGTAAAAGTCGCGGGCAACCGGTAGATGCAAATGGCAGGTTGTCGTACAGTGTGGCGGTCTAAGGGGGAGGCCTTCGTTCAGCAGTGGACGTCTCCGGGCTGATGATGATGACTTGAAGTACAAACATTTCAAATAAAAATTAGCAAAACGTTTTGTCATAGTTTGTTACCTATTTACCTGTATAACTTGAATTGCTTTCTTTTATGGGAACACTATTTATTTTTATCTTATCGTCGTCAGCCATCAAACGTCCACTGCTGGACGAAGGCCTCCCCCTTTGTAGAGGGGTGTTGCCATAATCCCCACGCTTGGCAGGCGGCTTGGGGATCGCAGAATGCTCCCCACCGTTAACCAAGAGGACGCTGCTGCCCGTCCTCCGGTGGGTCTGGTTGCAGTTTAAGGACATACCCAGGTCCTAGGTACTAGGTCGCTTAGCAGTAATACAAGTACCTATGTACAGAAAACTTACTCATAACGATCCAGGCCAGCCATAGAAACTCGAGAGCAAGAGACGAATTCGTACCTAAGCTGTGAACAGTGTGCCAGGCGTGGTTATACTTGCTTTTTCTCCAGTCCCATCTTCCCTGTTCCCTATAAAGCTTAGCAATACAATTTAATAAGTATAAAAACCTTCATCACCTTCACATAACTCAACACATATTGTACCTCGAACCGAGTCTATTCATCCATTGTTTTTTTATCATGTCTTACAATGTAGTCAAAAACGATGCGCCAAGGCAGGTAGCCGATATTTCCGGTCTGCTACACACACATACAAATGCTGATAGGAAATTAAAAAGCTTACAAATTGTAGGTAAGGGATTTTTTTGGAAACAAATGCGGCGGTTAGTTGCTTATATATTTTTTTAGAATATGAACTAATATAAACCATAATTATAAAGGTACACAATAATGTAGAACAGATGTTTGAGGACTGACAGAATGACAAAAAAGATATGAACAATGTCAGTTCAGTTTACAATGTTCTGCGTTCGACGTATAATGATAAAAGTGATTTCATAAAATCGAATAAACTTCTTAAATAATTGGCCGCTATTCGGTCTCAAGACTTACAGGAAGATTGAACTACATAAGTACTTCATAGATATTTGATTCAGACGCCTTATATTTTGCCGTCAATAAAAAAACGAAAGGGCTTCAGTAATTTTGCATGTTATACAAATTGATCATGTCTTTTTTTTTCTTAGTTATTGGCATCGCACGTTGTGCATTCTGCCAGTGTCAAGTTGATGAATTTTCTAGTTTTTATATTAAAATCAAGTCAGTTGATGGCTCCAACCTAATCATTGAGGATGTAATTAGTAATATTACGTTCAAGAATACCATCGTTGGCTTGGAGGATTTAGCTCCCCTTGGGAACCTACTTAATCACTTGTATATGGTTAACAACAGACGGTACCAAAATAAAAAAACAGACATCAAAACCAAAGAAAAATTATCGCGAAACTAAATATTACTCCACAGACTTTTCACAATATTATGCAAAAATTTAGCACAAGTTAACGAGCCTGCGTTAAAACCACTAACTAACACACCCAGGCAGACCACCACAACGTTTGAAAGCGTCCATTGACGGCTCAGACTCAGAACTATTATTTAATCTGCTCCACATTAACAGGCGTCGCACGCACAGCTTTCATCAACACTGACCGACTTGTGCACTTGTGTGGGTGTAAGGCCGAGGCTATAGTAGGAAGCGATTTGCGATCCGACTGGAAGATCGAAATAAACATCAAATCACACACATCAACAGCTGGAAGACGTCCACTGCTGGACGATGGCCTCTCCCTTAAAGGGAGGTGTTGCCATAATCCCCACGCTTGGCAGGCGGCTTGGGGATCGCAGAATGGTTACCACCGTTAACTGAGAGGATGCTGCTGCCCGTCCTCCGGTGGTTCTAGATGCAGTTTTAGGACATACCCAGGTCCAAACATGAAATACACGAAATAAACATGGTATGGCTAAATTATAAGCGAAAATTTCATAAGCGGAAATTTCTAATGAGTTCGCTTCAGTTTCACTGATAGGTAGCCGATGCCGTGATTACACGAATAATGTTCCTATCGCGTAAACAAATCAAATATCACTAGCGATATTAGCGTACAGTATAGCTTATCTCTCAGGGTTTGCAAGTTGAAGTGGCAATGGGCAGGCCACTTGAAGAACTAATAACCGACGGGGAAGAAAGGTTCTTGATTGGCGACCACGTACCGGAATACGCAGCGTAGGTAGGCCTCCCACTGGACCGGCGACATTATGAAAGTCGCGGGCAACCTGTGGATGCAAATGGCAGGTTATCGTACAGTGTGGCTGTCTAAGAGGAAGGTCTTTTTTCAGCAGGGGTCTCCGTACTGATAATGTAGCCATAAGATTAAATATTTGAGTATTTATTTATATTTCTGATTGTAATAATTTTTTTACATTTGGATTTTGTTTAATAATTGATTATATTGTGTTTTATTTAAGAAAACTGAAATGTATGAGTGTAATTTGCCTGATTTAAAAAAAAAAATATTTATTAGGCATTAGTTTTGTCCGCTTGCGTATCCGGAGGTCGCGGCACGGCCTAATGTAGCATCAACCTAAGAGCAAAAGTTAGTCATTGCGTTTCAGGTTAGAGATGGCTGCATGGGTGGTCTAGACATGTATGATCTGAAAGATTACTAGTTACATATGGATCTAGTTTATAATGAATGTAGGCCGATCTTAATCCTGATCAAGTTGGAATGCGGTAGCCTTAATAAGTACCTACTTGATGTTGACAATGTGACAGATGTCAATGTATTCAAAAAAACGGGAAATGGCTTCCATCTATGTATGTTTGATTCGTAGATTGAATTCGTATTAATGACTACCTTCTGTTGTCATTTTCTGAAGGAGATAAAATATTATAATACCCACAAAATAGCTTGTTAATAAATTGTTATTCCTTTTTATGTTTTGGTGACGAGTCCATTATAGAAACATTCATGATATTATATTATTAGTAAAATATTTATGAATGTAACTTTATGATAATAAATATTATTCTATTCTATTCTATTCTCCATATTCTAGACCACTTTTCGGTAGCAGGGTTTGATAAATACAAACTTTTCAACGGCATCTATCCATGTTGAGTTGTATTCCGCATTCATTTACATTTTTATTGGTACCCTGCCGCGATAAGCAATGCGCACTAATTTGTATCCACAAAAGCCTGTAAATTTTGGCGGGGGACGAGAAACGCATGCCATAATCGATGACCTGAGTTCTCAGGTTCTTACTCTCAACAAAAAATCAAACATAAAGATAAAGAGATGACTCTTCAAGTCTCTTAGTTATGCTCATTCAGTTAGTCTTAGTAAAAAATAAATAGTTTAAATAAATAAAACAGAAAACAATATTACACTATACCTATGTTCTACCAACTAAAACGATGTGTAACCTCCAATAATAAATCTAAATCTTGGAGGATTTAGTATCTCGAGATCAACATCGACAAAAGATTGTTTACCGATTTTCCTTTTTAATTACATAGTCATGTTTTCAAATAACAGGACATTTCATCTTGTGAAGATTTTCAATTATTTCTACTCTAATGGGATTGCATTGCATTAAATAATCATTAACATTTTCATAAGTTCCTATTCTAGCTCGACAAAGCTCATCGGCTGACCAATGAGGCAAATGATTTTTTATATATTTATTACGCGATGGGCACGTTTGCCTAGAAGAAACTGATTCACTCTCAATTTGATGTCATCCAGACCAGACTGTAACTGACCCATTCGGGAAGCGCATTCCACTGTTTACTGGCACCCTAAAGGTGGAATCAAACCGTTTCGTTTTAGAGTACCAACCAAGAAACAATGTCGTTTTTTCTAGCTTCTGGCCTTCAAATAGTAGTAGGTAGGGGGAATCAAGTGATTCAGATCCGATCTAAGCTCTCCGGTAGGTTCCAATAAAAAACCAATAGCAACTTGCATCGAGGTTCAAGATTATAAAGTTTAAATAAGTGATAAGTGTTAAAATATCGCTGTTTTTGAAGGATTCTTGAAAACTGCCGAGTTCTGCTAGTTGTCTCATCGTTTTTGATCAGTGTGGTAAATCCTTGTAAGCCTTCTTGAACATCACGCAGTCTAGTAGGCAGCGTGGTGGAAAATTTCGCCTATTACATGCCTAAGTGGGTTACGTTTCACTATTAACTACCGTCCGCCATCACCGCGTTATGAGCAAGCCTTGGCGTAGTTTTAGCTAGCTGCATTTCTAACCTACCACAGACCGTGTTTGTCTGAAGCAGGTTTTATTTGTAAGTTTCAAATTAATAAAGTAATTAGAAATCTTGAGCTAAATATGGCAGCAAGTCAGTCTATCCGTTGCGGCTTTAGGTATTTAGATCAACCTCGGAAAGACTATGGTGGCCTGAAGGTTAACATGTTTGATTATATGTTATAATGCTGACTGCCATATAGCTCAGCGCTAGCGTGTCTGCCTTCAGAGCTGTAGGGCGTGGGTTCGATCCCCACCAAGGGCAAACATTTATGTGACGAACATAAATGTTTGTTCTGTGTCTGGGTGTAGTATGTATTATAAGTATGTATTTACAAAAAAAAAAGTATATAAGTATTCTATCAGCTATCTAGTTTCCATATTACAAGCTTTGCTTAGTTTGGGGCTAGATGGCGCTGTGTGAAAAAAATGTCCTGCGATATTAATATTATTAATTAAATGCAGTGTAGTTTAGCACTGTTTCTCAATAAAAAATCTAAAGAACTGCCTTAGTTCCAGAAGATTTTATTAGAAATAGTTATAAAGACAAAGGACAAGATAGATCTTGTCTGTTTATGTCAAACAGATGGCATTGTGTAGGAACTTAAGAATTTAATTTAAAACTTGTTGCAAATTGATATACAACCTTCGGAATGACCAACTGTTTGCATTGATATCGGCAATAAACGTTGATCATAATATTAATAATTATAGATTGATAGACACTCAAAGGCAATACATTATTGATCGATTTGTTTAAATCAAGTAATGTACGTAAGTATTTATTGAGCGACGCGAGCGAAGTATTTGCTACAACTGGCAAAATCTACTTTCATCTTTTCGGTTGTTTAGATGTTGGTACTCTTGCACAGGTCGTATTTTCCCACAAATTTTGACGTAACTTTTACATAGTTCAACATAGTTCATAGTAATTTTTTTTCGACGGCGATGTTTGTGTGGAAGGGTATTTCCCTTAAAAAGGCGGCAGTTTCATACGGCGCCATTTACCTTATTTTGATAATATTTGGCTGTAACATTCGGTAGACATTTAATTCTAAACAACAATTTGTAATAAAGCAAAATAGGTCAAGAGTTTGTCAATAAATATAAGGACCTGAGGTCTGGACCTGCCTGGACCTGGGTATGTCATAAAATTGCATCCAGAACCGTCGGAGGACGGGCAGCAGCGCCCTCTCGGTTAACAGTGGTGTGCATTCTGCGATCCCAAGCCGCCAGCGAAGCGTGGGGATTATGGCAACCGCTGCCTCCGGCTAACAGTAGACGTCTTCTGGGTCATGATGAAGATGGTGATGAGGTCCCAGTTCGTGGAGTCTTTATACTGATCGCAGTACTACTAGTACCTTTGACAGATTTCTCAGTATGAGAACAAAAAACAAAACCATTGCTTTTTCAATCAAAAAACAGTTTACTGAGATATAAGGCCACTTACGCCATACGGAAACACTCATCCTAAAATTTACGAGATGTCTCATCATCGTCAGCACGGAGACGTCCACTGCTGAACGAAGGCCTCCCCCTTAGACCGCCACACTCTACAACAACCTGCCATTTGCATTCACCGGTTGCCCGCGACTATTTAATGTCGTTGGTCCACCTAGTGGGAGGCCTTCCTACGCTGCGTCTTCCGGGTTGCGGTCGCCACTCAAGAACCTTTCTTCCCTATCGGTTATCAGTTCGTCGAGCGATGTGGCCTGCCTATTGCCCTTTCACCTTGCAAACCCTGCGAGCTATGTCGGTGACCTTGGTTCTTTGGCAAATATCCTCATTCCGGATTTACCGACGAGATGTCTACCCGATGTTTATCACCGGTGAACTTTTTTAGGACGCTACCTAGTGATTCTCAGCCATTAGCGCGATAATTTCAATAGGTTCTCACAATTACAGAATAGACAGTACTTCTTGAATACAGTTTAACTACGTGTTAGCATGCCAGTCTTCTTATCCTTGACTCTGTGACTTTAAACACCGACTAAATGTCGGTATCAAACATAATTTGAAAGGCCATACCCATTAAAATAACATAATCATAATGTATGCGTCTCATCTTAGCGGCTACACAAACATCGTTTTTTTAATGGGCACTATTTCATTCCGAGCTGAATAGTATTAACGTTTGGGACAAACAACATTTTCAATTAGATTAAAATAATGCTCTGCCATCGGAACCCGAGGATATTCGCCAAAAAACAAATTCGACATAGCTCGTAGGGTTTGCAAGTTGAAGTGGCAATGGGCAGGTCACATCGCTCGAAGAACTGATAAAGTGATAACCGATGGGGAAGAAAGGTTCTTGAATAGTGACCGCGTACCGGAAGATGCAGCGTTAGTAGACCTCCCAATAGGTGGACCGAAACATTGTAAAAGTAGCGGGCAACAGGTGGATGCAAATGGCAGGTTGTCGTATGGCGGTCTAAGGGGGAGGCCTTCGTTAAACAGTGGTGGATGGCTACTGGCTGATAATGAATACTCTGACTTAAAATTTAGAAATAATGTTTTCTAACGACTTCAAAACATATTAAAAAAAGTATTAAGTATGTCTTATTGGGTAAACATATTTACCATACCAGCAATTTTAAGACCCGTGTTCTACTTCTAATTGATACCTGAACCATATTCTGAGAATTAAAGGGGCTGCTAGACAGTGCGGTACTAGGCTTTTATCAAAGTTCGCTGGGAAAACCACCGACCGCTTAGACCGTGTAGACAGCGGTCCGTTGTCTACAAGGTCTAAACGGTAGACAACAGACCAACTCAGACCTAGTGGACTTAATTGGTAAAGCCCAGTACCGGACCGTGTAGCAGCCCCTTCACTAAATATCTAAGCTTGTTTCACTACAGGTTCGTTACATGTTTTAAGTAAAAAAAAAAAAAATATAGAAAAAATATTGTATGATAGATTTTAAGATTCGATCAATAAATTAAAAAAAAAAAAAAAAAAAAAAAAGTAAACTTATCTCAATAATACGCTTATAATAAAAAAAACCGACCCAATTTCGACTGCCTTGATGATATCTTCATATTTTTCAGTTATTATTCCAGTGATTTTGATTTTAAAACCAAGCTACTGAACCGATTTCGATAATATGTATATGGGACTTCTTCTGACGTATCACCTACCAAAAAAAAATACAAAAATATTCGATCCACAATTGACGGAGAAATCGCTAAACATACACAAAAAAAACGTACAGTCGAACATAGAACCTCCTCTCCTTTATTGAAGTCGGTTAAAAATCACCTTCTCACAGCACTATACACAATTTGAAGGTATTACAAGGGCAAACCTTGATTATATCTCAATTTGATTCGTCTACTTAATCAGTACCGACACCTGTGATTGACAGGTAGATATGTATATTTAAGGTTTTTTGTTCGAACAATCACTACCTTCCTAGTTATCAAAATATCACTTAACTATTTGCAGGAAAAAATTACATTTGGTATGTCCGCAAACTTTATGATACTGCATATTGATTCTAGTAATTTTCACAAAATGTTTAGATGTTATAGAGTAACAAAGGACCAGTAATTTTTTCGTAATTATATACATTTAATATACATCACAAATAAAGTAAGTACGCTGCATGTGTCTGCGTTTGAGAACTAGAAGATACATAATATACACTCTGCCATTAAAATAGTTAGATTACAATTTTCAGATCCTGGGTTGGGTTAGTCCATTTTTAACCTACGGCTTTTAACCTATAAAAGGCACATTAACTCTGACACTAGGGCTGGCCACTCAGCCGATACGAACTTACTTACTTTTACCTATAAAATAAAATGTTCACCCTTTTTTTTAAATCTTTACTAACGTTAAATTCAGACTTTTTTTATGCAATAGATTACGTACAGAACAAGTTCTGCGTTGTTACCATTATAGTTAATGGTAGCTGGACTAGATATTTAAACCCAAATTGCTATATACTATTTATTTCTAGTGTATTTCCGCTCTAAATACACTAGAAATAAATAGTACCTACCTATACAGCAATTTGGGTCAAAATGTACTTCAGCAAAGTAGCCTGAAACAATCACTTAGAGATATTTAAATCATACCTGATTCTATAAATAACCTTGCTTTTATGGAGATAAAACATTACTGGAATTACTCTATGACTAATTGTAATGGCTATTTTGCTCAAATTGAATTCCGGTGATTAAAGTAATTTTGTAACAACATAATCACGAAATGTCTATAATAATTATTTGTAAGTAATGGAACTATTATAATTTCAATTTTTTTTTTAATCATATTAATGTATTTAATTAGTTTTGTTAATAAAAACGAAAAGACAAAACTACCTAAAGAAAATATTAAATATCTATTATTAATCGAAAAAATAACGGTGTCCGTGTGGTAAGGTCCCAAGAACGCTGGCTACATTCCCGCGTTGAATTGGAACTATTTTTTTTTTTTATATTATATGCAAAATGGTGAATGGTCATAAGTTATTATTTTTTTAATAAGTAATAATTCATATTAATTATTATTTTTAATTAAGTTGTCGCATTCAATTTGGAATCCAAGGTGTCTTTTTAATTAACCCAATGCGAAGCTGACCTAAAGCAATTTGTAACTTATATCAAATATAGAAACTCAGTTATATAACCAAGCAAAAACAGCCTACGGCTCGTTGATCAGATATTTAAAACCATTTGCTACGGTTTAAAAAAGTTACGTCAAATGACCGTAGTCGTGACAACGTTATTAGGGCAGAATAAAAACTGTTTTCATGAGCGAAAGTGATTTCAAACTGGCAAAAACAATGTAGAAATATACTCGTAACGGAAAGTATATAGAAGATATACTAGTAATAAGAAGTAACTCGGTTATAGGTATATCTGTCTATATGTTGATATTAATAATAATCTTGCGTTTGACCGTCACTTTACTTGCGAAGATGCGGTCTAAAGCACGGTTGCTAAATTAATAATGCTTTCTAAGGTAACATTGTCGGGAAAAATGGTTACATGGACAACCGACTAAAAAAGGAGGTTCTTGGGTTGGTTCGACTGTATGTATTTTTTTTGTATACAATGTGTAACAAAAAGGTTCAACAATACGGAAGGGCATGTATGTACTCATCATTATGAACAACTTTTACTATGGGGGTCAATACTGAAATCGCGGAAATAAAATCGGCTATTCCATACAGAAAGTTCATTGACCTTGGACAAAATGTATGAGACCGCTGATTTTAAATTCGAGATTTCAGTGTTGACCCTATACTAAAAGTTGTTCATAATGATGAGTACATACATGCCCTTCCGTATTGTTGAACCTTTTTGTTACACATTGTATATGTTACGCGATTTCTCCGCCAATTATGAATTGGGTTTGATGATTCTTTACTTGTTTGGTAGGCGATACTTCAGAGATCCCATATAAATTTTATCGAAATCGGTTCAGTTTTTTTTTGTATTATGTTACGTGATTATTCCGCCAATTATGAATTGACTTTGATAATTCTTTTTTTGTTTGGTAGGCGATACTTCTGAGTCCCATATAAATTTTATCCAAATCGGTACAGTTTTTTTGTATGTATGTTACGTGATTGTTCCGCCAATAATGAATTGACTTTGATGATTCTTTTTTTGTTTGGTAGGTGATACTTCAGAGATCCCATATAAATTTTATCGAAATCGGTTCAGTAGTTTGGTTTTTAAATCAAAATAACTGGAAAATATAAAGATGTCATCCAGGTAGTCGATTCGGTCGGTCGTAAGTCGGTTGTTGTTTTTTTTTTAAAGCGTATATCTTAGTTGATTTGTCTTCTGATTAGGCTACCACGGCCTTAGATCAAAAATATACCTACTATAGATACACAGTCTCTATGAAAATCAAACCTCAAAAGTGGCCCTGCGTTAATGCAGACATAATACCTACCTCCAGCTAATTTTTAAAAGTCCACAAGCGGATATTGCTTCATTTTAATAATGAACCTTAACACGTTGTAATAGCGTTGTAAAACATTTGTGGGCGTGTAAAACATACACACGACCGAGAGCAAAACAATGTATGTCTTGTTTTGACGGTTCCACCCTATATTTCATCGCAGACCACGGGTTATGCTATAATACTACAAAAAAACAATTATACAAAAATCTCTTCTTCTATTGACACGTAACATCTCAATCACGATCTAAATGCTTACCTACTGGAAGTGTCTACCTACATAATGATAATTATTCACATGTACATAATTAATTTGACTTCCTATGATATCGTGACAACTGACAATTGATTGCAGACTTCGTGCTAAATTAAACCACATGTTATTTATCGTCTGCGTAACATTATTCATCATTATTCATTATTATTCATTATTCATTATTTTGTCCTGGTAAGGTGAAAAACATTTCTTATACTCTCTCTCTCTCTCTCTCTGACGTCTATGGTTACAGTAATTAAAACATTGTCACAATCATATTTTAAGGCACTAAATTTATTCACTGTATCGGAATAAATATTACAATGTGTAACAAAAAGGTTTAACAATACTGAAGGGTATGTATGTACTCATCATTTTGAACAACTTTTACTATGGGGCCAACCCTGAAATCGCGAATAAACATCTGCTCCATACATTTTGTATGGAACAGCTGTTTTTTTTCGGGATCACAATGGTTGTTTCCATAGTAAAAGTTGTTCGTTTATGATGATTATATACCCTTTAGTTTCAACCCTTTTATTATTGTTCAACTGTTTTGTCACACATTGTATTTTAAGCACATACCACATCCCTAATATTTAATAAACGAGGGTTAGCTTGGGAATTAATGACACTACACTGTATGTCTGTCTGTTTCTCATTTCCTTTCTTTCAAATTTGCAAATCAGCGAGTAAAGATCGTGTCTATGCATAGCTCCCGATAAATAATCAAATTGATAAGGAAAGATAAAAAAAATACGAATTAGCTAGTTCGAAGCTACTCCACGTGTACGATAGAAGGTTTCAAACATAAATTCAATAAAAAAAATGAGAGAAAACAAAATAAACAGATTTGTCAGTAAAAACTCATAGCCATAAATAAAGGCATAAAATCCTCTACCACCGTAACATTGTGATCGAAGAAACTTATATATAACAGCATTAGCTATAGAAACTCGGGCAGGTATCCAGTGAAAGTATCAAGTGCGTTTGTCAACAGTCATTTGTTGCGTCACTAAAGAACTGCTGATTGACAATAATTTGATATCATTAAGAGTGTATGGAGTACCTTAGGGGTTACAATTTGTCTCCTTCTCATGTGAATAGAATTAAACAGCTTGAGTATTACTAAGTATTGTAGGTAGGTAAGTACAATAGGCTAGACGACTGGTTTTTTTTATTGTCCTATTAAAATGTGGCCTATAAATATAGCTGCTTAAAGAAAACAAAATGAAAATCTGATCAAAAATAAGCAACTTATAAGTATTTTAATATCATGCTAGACAGAGAGGCGAAACAGCAAATCGTGACGTCACTTCTCTGTACGCCAATAAATTCTGTTCTGACAAGTAAGGCGTGACGTCATTTTTTATTTTGCGGGAAAGGGACAGAGTTGTCTCTGACAAACACTTTAAACGCTCACATATCAGAACATATTAATAACCGATTTAAATTATTTTTGCAATAAACATACTATATTTAATTAAATTCTTCATCGAAGCTATTGGCTTCGACGATTTAAACATCAGTCATCTACCCTATTTTGAGCAAAATAGATAATTTTCTGTTTTATTTGTTTGGAATATTTTTTGTCGGATACTCCGTCTGAGCTTCCGCTACAGTACAGAATAAATAGTTTTCTCTACAATATATGTTATATTACTTTAGTGTTCGTTTTTACGTAAACCATCTAGGCTGATATATCTTGCAAATTAGTGAACAAAGTGGTACAGGCCGATTGAAACTTAATGGCGGCTGTGAACTTAGGCGCGAGAGCAAAAATTAAGCGTGCGGTGTGCGTACAATTGCAGTCTCGCTTGTGGCGCACTTCACAGCGGCCATTAAGTTTGAATCAGTCTATAAATGGTCACCTGTTATAAACTGCTACGTTTTTTAGTCAACTGATGAACTTGCATATTCATAAAATTTATTTTAAACTTCAGTTTATTAGAACCATTGATACGAGTAAAAAACTATTTTGTTTTATCTGTTCTTTCAATATTACGTTGTCATTTTAATAAATAATAGATTTATTCCTTCAGTTTATTAAATACAAAAAGGAAGTAATAACTAAAAAAAACAGTTTATCTTTTTACTTACAACTATTGCTTTATATTGCAACACAACGATTTCTGTATTCCGTCCGTCAATTCATGACATCGAATCGAGTATCAGTAGTACCTCCCAATATGTCGTAGTAAACTAACATTGTTATTAAATATTATAGTAGTGTTATTTCGATTTGTAATATAATTGGCGTTTCATACGAAATCGTATCCGTATCTAATGGTATGTTGTCAATAAATGAGTGTTGACAAATTACTGTGGCGAATCTAGTTTCAACAGAACTGATGTTGCATGATTATATAGTACCTGGCTAAGTAGACGGTGTGCGTAAAACAGAGATCGTTTTTTGACATTGATATTGATATTTATTGATAATAATAAATTACAAGTCAGGTTCATCAATCATTTTAAAAGAAAATAGTACATTATGATACGAGTGTGCTATGTTGGTCATTACACTAGAGGCGGTATTATGCGCGCGAGCCGCAGGCGAGCGCGATAAGGAAGCCGAGAGCGTAATGACTAATAGCACAAGAGTTCCATACGACTGTTTTCGTCACACTTGCGAGGAAATAACTATTTTTTTGTGATAATAATCAACCACACAGCGAAAACGTCAACAAACATTTGCGGAAAATGGCGCCCAAATCAGTAATGCGCGCGCAGGTTGACATATACTTCAGCGGCATAAGAACTCTTTGTTGGTATTACAAAAAAACTCTAAGTATTACCCGGCTATATTAAGAGTGCTTCGTATACGTACCTACGTGTAATTGCAGTCACGTACAAACTTGACTTTACCGGGTTATACCTATTATAGTACAAGTGCCGTAATGTAAAGTAAAAAGCACGCGTGTGTAATAGCTTGGATTATGAGCCTAAAAGCGATGCAATAAGATCTACTTTACGAGCAAGTGTGATGAAAATAGTATATACGTGGGTATCACCCAAAAATAATTCATTAAATAATGTAAAATGAGGCTAAAAATAACGTCAAAAATTTGATACAAAATAAAGATATAAATTAAATGATTATAAATAAACGTTAAAACAGTTATTAAAAATAATGGTGTCATAAAAAAAATTGTTTGTATAAATTCCTTAATAAAAAAAAACACAAAAATTACTTAATTATTTAATCTCGTTTTGGAACGAACTCCTCGACGGTGTAAGGTGCCATGTCAGAAACAACTTGAGTTTAGTTTTGAAAAGAATTGTTTATCTGAGGTATAATTTGTTTCTCTATTTATGTAGATATGGGTTATAAATAATTTTATAAGGCTGCGTGTGCGGGCTGTTTCGGCACGACATGCCTCACGGGCTCTCGGTGCGTAGTCCCGGTGCAGTTAGCCCAGCCACCCGGTGTCTCCGAGGAAGGCCAGCAGCTCGCTGACGCCGGCGTAGGCTTCCCGGAGTGTCTTTAGTGACCCGAGGATCGTTGTTCGTTGGTGTGCCACGCTGCTGCATTCAGGTAGCATAATTATGCGCGGCCGTTTCTTCTGCCCCCATGCATCCTCGACATAGAGAGCTATCTGTACCTCAATGTTCAGAGAGCTATAATACGATAGTTCGTTAAATATAGCTCGCTACGTGTGACAGTTGACATCGAGTTCACGCGTACATCATCTTTCGTTTTTAGATAGTCAGATATTACAAAAAAATATAGAATTATTTTTATTTAAAAAACAACTGAATACTCGCATGGTTTTGATTTATTTCCCCAATCATTAAACATCCGATGATTGGTTTTTTCAACATCAGTCTATCAAAGATTTTTCGTAACACTACCTGAGAGAGAGGAGCTAAATCATCCAAGCTCTACCCTAATGCTAGAAATGTCACTCTGGAGTTTTTTTTTCTAACACTACCCCAATCCTAAAATGTCACGTATCAAGCTACATTAAAAAACCCCATAGAATAACTGTTTGTATTTAACTTGGGTACATTTTCAATAAGTATATTTAATGGACATTAAAGTTATACTAAATTCTCTTGAAAAGACGAAGATGCTCCGCTTTTTTTTACTAATTATAATTTTTCGATTAATTTGAAATCATCAAAAAAAATTCATGAACTTACAAAACTACAATGCCAATAGAATTTTCTCACGCATGTAAAAGCCATTAGTCATTATCAGAAAAAACGCAAATGATCTGCAGAAATCATAACAATTGTCGAAAACCTTCTTTCATTAGACCAAAAATTTATTACGTCAGGTCGGATGAAACAATTAATTTAACCGTTGGTTAAATTGTAGCTGGATTTTTTAGTTCCTTAACACATACATAGACTAATAATCTTAGGTACGTCATCAACCTGTACGTTAGATGGTTTAAGCTCGACAAATATTGTAGCTTTTACAAATGAAACAAAGCTATCAATGAAATTATTACCCAACCGTTTACAAAAACACTAGTACGAGTACATCTAACTTCTCACTAAGATCTCAAATTGCGCTGTGAAAGATGGCGTGCCTTTCTTATATCATCATCAGCTCGGAGACGTCCACTGCTGGGCAAAGGCCCTCAGAACACCTCGCTAAACAACTTAAAAGCCTGTTATTTGTATCCATCGGTAAATGTTGTCCGCTATTCTTTACATCAGCACTTCATTTTAGGGCCGTTCCAAGTATTTTAATTTCCAATCTATCTATTTATGTACGTTACTGTCGCAAATTAATTAATTTTACTAGATTTTATTTAATAATAAGTAGTAAATACATGTAGAATGTACTTATTACTATACCAATATGTTCAATCAAGATGTCAATATAAAATATATTTGAATACAATAAAAAAACAATAGAATGAAATAACAAGTAAATCAATAAAAAATGCTTGCAAATTGCTTTATTGCTGTATTTACCTAAAATATTGTAGACATTCAATTTAGTTAGTTCTCTAATGATTGGTTAACTACAATCGTTGATTAGCATCTCCGTTAAAACTAGAAATGTAACCGTGGTGCCAACCTACCGGAACCAATTGGCCGACCGATTAAGTACTTGTAACGTTTATGAAATACATAGCGATTAATTGCTATCATAATTGCTATAGCAATTAGTTACTGCAAATGTTTCTGTGATTGAGGAAATAGCGATTTAGTATTTTGCTCTTTGATTGCTTAGATCAGGAAAATATACTCCGCATTTCATAAAACTTCATTCATAAATTTGAATAATTAAAACTTAAAAAAAAAAAAAAAAATTTAATAGAACGGTTCTATTTTTTTTTTTATAAATATATATTTTGTTTACTTGGATGGCAAACACGCGGACGGTTTACTTGATGATAAACAATCACCGATGCCTACGGATATCTGCAATGCTATGCTAATGGGCACCAGAATTACTATGTTGTCCACATTGTTTATACTGTTATAATTCGCTTTTTAACTAACCCAAAGATATAGTTCAATGGGAAGACTGAGGAAGCAAATTAACTCATCATCATCATCATCAGCCCGGAGACGTCCACTGCTGAACGAAGGCCTCCCCCTTAGACCGCCACACTGTACGACAACCTGCCATTTGCATCCACCGGTTGCCCGCGACTTTTACAATGTCGTCGGTCCACCTAGTGGGAGGCCTTCCTACGCTGCGTCTTCCGGTTCGCGGTCGCCGCAACAGCCGGAAGACGTCCACTGCCGGACGAAGGCCTCTCCCTTAAAGGGAGGTGTTGCCATAATCCCCACGCTTGGCAGGCGGCTTGGGGATCGCAGAATGGTTACCACCGGTAACTGAGAGGACGGTCCTACCCGTCCTCCGGTGGTTCTGGATGCAGTTTTAGGACATACCCAGGTCCACTAAATTAAATGATTAATGTAAATTATTACTTTATTTACTCTAAAAATATTTTATTATAATTGAAAATTGAAATTGAAATTGATCTTTATTAGGAACATAAAAAGTACATTTAAAAACACTGGTAGAACGATGCTAATGTACTTTTACTTGTCGCGGGCAACCGGTGGATGCAAATGGCAGGTTGTCGTACAGTGTGGCGGTCTAAGGGGGACGCCTTCGTTCAGCAGTGGACGTCTCCGGGCTGATCATGATGATACTTTTTTATGTTAAAATTTATAGTATAGTTTTCTACAGTACAGCATTAAATACTGTAGCTACGAGTAGGTACAAACTATCCACATATTAGACAAAGTAGCACAAGGTACATTCATTTAATTAACTTTTATAACTGCACAATTACGTTTTCATTAATACCCATGGTTTCTATCAATTTAGGTACGTAATTAACACGCGAAAAAATATTCAACTCCGAGAATGAAACCATTAGAAAATTCGCCGCTCCATTTATAGTCAGGGAAAGTGATTTTTATATCAATTGTTTTTGTTTAGAAGCTTATATAGTACTTATTTTGTATAATCTATCAGTTATTTCATCACACTCGCTCGTAAAGTGGACCTTATTACATCGGTTTTAGGCTCATAATCCAAGATATTACACACGCGTGCTTTTTACTTTACATTACAGCACTATATATATGTATAAATCTATCAAGTTTGTACCTCACTGCAAATTATATGTATGTATATGAAGCATTCTTAATATATCCGGGTAATACATAACCGGTCAGTCTTTGGTCAACTGGACCTGCTCGCCAGTCCACTTGACCACATATTTTTTTCTCTCTATTTTTATTGGTTAACTGGACCCACATTCAAACTTTAAAAAAAACTATTGTGGGTACAGTCGAGCGCAAAATTGGTTAGTCAAAAAATAGAATAAAACGCGATTCAATTAGGCTTAAACATTTATTCTCAAACAAAATCTTTAGGTACATGGGCTACATAAAACCATTTATACTTATTTATTAATTTTAATTTTATACCTATGTTTTTGTGTTTTTTCAAGGCTGGCTGATGGGTTGGTGTATTATTCATTCATTTAAAACTGTGTTAGTCATTAGCGACCACATTATAAAACAGTGTAAGTAGGTTAAACTAAAAAAATATTACATAATGCAGAACAATCATTGGTTAGAGGACGCTGCTGCCCGTCCTTCGGTGGTTCTGCAGTAGGACATACCTACCTACTTAACTTAGTACCTACTTTTTTTTTATACAAGTGACTCAAGTGACCTGACGAGCAAAACGATCGCCTGGTGGTAAGCGTCACGCCTGCCACTAACAGTAGCAGTGCCAGAATTGTGAACTTGCGAACACAATCCTGCGCCGCACTGCACTGCGCTCGTCGCCCTGAGATATTAGATGTTAAATCTCTTCATACACAGTAATTTCTCTGGTAACATTGCCCTTCAAACTAGAACACAGTAATGCTTGCACACTACTGCTAGGCGCTTGAATAACTGGCAAAGGTGTGGTACTTTCCCAGGCGGACTCTGCAGTAGAGTCCTGCCACTACAAATCAACATCAAAAACATCAAATCGACAGTTTTTTATAGACCGATGAAAGCCTAAAGTTCATCTAAAAATTATTGAAGTTTTATTGACTTTAGCAAAAAATTAGGTACCGGAAACAATACTTACCTAACTTCAGTTATGCCATAAAATTGCCATAGATTTCAGAAGTACGGCGTAATCGAGTGAATCCGGTTGTGAAGTTGCCAAATGAAACTAACTACCGTTGCATGGATAATTGTGTCGTCTTTAAGATATTATTTCGTAAGTGCGTAAATTTTCTGCTCTAGCAGACGCTCACAAAAGTTCTTGAGATGCAATTTTTTCAATGAGCGATATTCCAATCACTATTTAAAAAAAAAACTTTTCTTCAACTCGATAGATAGCGCAGACTATGCGTGCCAGTTAAAAACAGCTTAATATTTTTTTATATCTGACACATGACCTGGACCTGACATGGACCTAGATATGTCTTAAAACTATGTGGATGGCATCCAGAACCACCGGAGTACTGGCAGCAGCGTCCTCTTAGTTAGCGGTGGTAACACTCTGCGATCCCCAAGCCGCCTGCCAAGCGCGGGGCTTATGGCAACCCCTCCCTAGTAAGGGAGAGGCCTTCGCCCAGTAGTGAACGTCTTCTGGCTGTTGAGGAACACATGAGAGAGCACATGAAATAAAATAAAAACTTGACAATGATAGCCACGTATGGTCTGCGCAAAGTCAGAGCCATCTACAATAAGGTTTTTTTTTATTGCCTGTCAGAAAATCTTCCATTACAAACGTATATATTGAAAAGTGTTTATCAAAAACAGAACCAACTTGTACTCGCACTATACAGGGTTAGTTCTAATCAGTTAGCATCCTTTTAAGGGCATATAATGTACATCAAAACAAACAACTTTTACTATGGAGCCAACATTGAAATCGCGAAATAATTATCAGCTGTTCCATACATTCCATATTATCTCTATCTTGAGTCACCAACCGCATTGTTTGGGTAATTAGACCTTCAATATAAACTGATTAGGTATTCAGAGTAATTGTATCAGTTTAGGTTTAATGTAGTTGTTTGTTATATAATAAACACTTGCGAAGAATTTGAAGTAAGCCACGTGTAAAATTATTCCACATGCACGCAATACACATTATTAACATTAAGTAATACAATTGCCAAGTAAAAATGTGTGCTATTCTAAAAATATTGCTAACTTAGTGGCACATTGTAATATTGTAGCAATGAACGTGACTATGAATTTATAGGTATATCGGTCAAGTGCATTACAATAATGAAGTTACTATAAACATTTTAACTAATTATTATCGCAATCTTATTTACTTATTGCTAAAACTTCTTAATATAGGCTATTTGCCATTTTATATATTGAAAAGTTTTAATGATAACAAAACAAGTGAAGCCGCTACTCGGCTGGTCTTTAATTTTCCATTAGAAAGTTTCTATTACCGCTTTCGGGCTTTATCAATCCATTCTATACATGAGTATTGAGGAGGTTTTGATTGGAAGTCACCTCTCTATCTTAAAGTCGGAGGAGTCAGCTTGCTGGGTACTTAATCCTTGATAGACAATCAAAGTGCCTATCATCCCACATTTTTATACAAATAATGTTGACAAACATCAATGGGGACAATGAGAAATAGGTTTCCTTCGTGGAAATTATCAAAACAAGTGAACGCGGTGGGTCATATATTAGAACATTATCATTTATTGTAATCAGAACTACACATAGTACGTGCTTGTGAAATTTGAACTCGTTCAGAAACTCGGTAGAAAAAACAATTAAAGATTTTAACTCAAACAAATTCATTCGAATAATGAAAAGAAAAATACATGTAAATAGAAACTTTTGTTAAATTTTTCTGCAATTTACTAGGTGTAACAATAAATTTAGACTTGTTTCACTGACTAATGTGGTCAAGTGATTTGTCTACCATGATCAAATTGTTATAGTTTAATTTAAATGTACTTCTGCAAAACAAGCAAAATACTTTATACACTACGGATACTTAAGTTTCTCTGGCCTAAGCAAAACATTAACCTACAAATTTCTTCTTTACAGGTGCTCGAGTAAATAAACTCAAGAATAGAGGGCAGCTGTGGGGGTATTGACCCAGTCACGGACTGTACCGGAACCATTATGCCATATACATCTACCACCATTTGAACCTGACCAGCATTAAAACAGGATACACCGTTAATTATGCCAATTTATTAGTCGTAGACATGGAGGACGTTACGACTAGACCGAGTATAGAATACATCCCGCCCCTACCACCAAAAGTCAAGCAAAAAGGTTCTACAACGTTTACCCAAATAACAAACGATGAAAATGGATACGATGTAGTAGATGCACGAAACATGGACTCTTTGAGTTCGATGCACTCGCATGTCCTTAATTCTAAAAGCCCATCTGCAACGGTATTCGTAGCGGCGACCCAGTCAGACCGATCTGCGATTACACCTAGCACGGACGCTCTCAACGGTCCACATGTAGTCACAATCAGAATAAACACGGAGACAAACAAACCGAAGCCGAAAATATCAAGCGTGCATCTCAAGAGTGACGTCGAGTTCGACAGTTTCAAAATCAATGACCTATATAAGAAAAACACAACGGTCAGACTGAACGCCGATGACCGCCCAAAGATCATTGAACATGAAGATTTATTGAAGACCGACAAAGCACCATATATCTACTGCAATTCTTATAATATGAACTCTATGACGAACATGGTCATGTCTAGCGGTCAATGCTCACCGAGTGATACTCTAGATTCGGGGACATGCAGTGACCTTGACGGCACACCGCCGCCGCTGCCCAAAAAGAAGACGTCAAAATCGAGCACAAAGAAAGCCATCTCAGTCACGATGATAAGTTCGAGAAACGGGAGCAGTCAGAGCGAGGTTGATTTTGAAGATAACGACTCGAATATATCGTACGATTCTCTAAACAGCAGTGAGCTGAACGGAAGCGTACATGCCGATGAAAGTCATAGTGAGTACAGCAAAAAAGAAAAAAGGCAAGAGGCACCTGTCGCGCCAGAGATGCCGTCGATTATCTCTAAAGCGAACAACAAAGACAGTTTTCTACCGCAAGGTCTCTTGCAAGACATTAGAGACCGCTCAGCGAAACTTAGCATAGTTGAAACCGAAAGCGATTCGAGTGAACACAATGAGGAAGTGAGCCAGAATATTAATGAAGATACTAATATATCAAAAGAAAGCGCACAGCTCACTTCGTTCCGTCTAGTTTCCCAGCTTAATAGTGAGCAAAGGAACGCAGACGAGGAATCATTACCGTCTAACACTTCAAAATCACCTCTGATAAGCGAAAGTACTTACGAGGAACGTAAACAAGACAAAATGAAGCAAGAAATTTGCTATAGCAGTCATTACTTTGATACGGACAAGTTTTACGATTTTCATTTGAACGAAAAACAATTTGATGTGCCTGTGAAAAGTGTTAGTGTTGCCAAAAGTGGTAGTGAAGTGCCTGAAGTGGAATTCTTCGCTGGAGTTAAGGATTTCAAAACTGAAGAAGCGACATCGACGATTAAGAGTTCGAAAGGCACGATACGCGGTGTCAAAAACCGCGTGAGAGCCGGCATCGCGACTTTCTTACAAATCCAGAGTACGACAAAGGTAATTTTGCCATAATTGTTTCGCCTTTTTAATTTTACTGCAGTCATTATGTTCTCGTTACACACGTAGTGGTTTTAGAGGTCAGTGGTTTGAAAGTGCTCCTTGGCAGGCTTAAGTTTATCGAAATTAACATTCTGTTTACTGCCACAACCTTATTGAGTATTGAACCTTCATGGAGTGTTGTTAAGAATAATGGTTACAGGTGGAAACAGGTGAACAATTGAATCTTGTATAATTGCTATTCAGCATTATAAACGGACGTGTGCCGTGTTGAAGTCTTGTAAGGTATTTCGTCAACAATGTCGATTGTCATTTTAATAAGTCTTTGTTTCGTGATAGCTAGAAAACAGGTGTTTGTAATGGAGAACACAATAAGTATTTTGAGATTTTTATTCCCTTCCTAAATTCTTACTACTACGCTACTCTACGCATACTTTGGAAACAATCTTACGCTACTCTACGCATACTTTGGAAACATTTTTTTTTCGGAAATATATTTAAAACAAATGTATGCTGCAAACTCATGACTAGCTACACCCTGTGATTTCAACCGCAGCGGCAATCCAACTTATTCCGCGTAGGTAACTAACATTCACAAGAACCATTAGTTTTCAAAGTGGTCTAAATGCCACTCTCCAACTAGTTAAAAGATAACTCTATCATTTCTTAATCTATATCGTTACTAAAACTCACGTCCACACATTTAACCGTTGCTTTGTAAAACAGGAATGATCGAATCAAGACACAGTTTCCGGTTTATAGGACTCTACTGCAGAGTCCGCCTGGGGAAGTACCACACCTTTGCTAGTTATTCAATCGCCAAGCAGTAGTATGCAAGCTTGCACATTACTATGTTCCGGTTTGAAGGGCAATCTTACCAGAGAAATTACTAAGCATGAAGAGATTTAACATCTAATATCTCAGGGTGACGAGCGCAGTGCAGTGCGGCGCAGGATTGTGTTCGCAAATTCACAGTTCTGGCACTGCTACTGTTAGTGGCAGGCGTGACGCTTACTACCAGGCAAACGTCTTGCTCGTCTCGTGACTCGATTGTTTTAAATAAAATTGTAAGGCTCATTAACCATTTGCATTTTCTACAATGATTATTTTTACTTTTGTGGTTTCGAGTTTGTTTGACATTATTATCTTTTTTTCGTGGTTTTAGTTATCAGAAACAGAGACTAAATTTAAAAAAAAATGCCTGTAACTTTAAGCATTATTCAATTCATGTTTTTATTATCATTCATCTTTAAAATACTGCAAAGTGAGACAGATAGTTACTAAGAGTACATCTAACTCGTAATTATTGTCAAAGCCCATCTTCCGCTCTCTTAAACTGGTCTTAATTAAATGCGTTTCCTATAGACGGTCTCACGTTTTAAGTGTGTCGGAAGAAAATCTTCCAGTTTCTAATTCAATGGAACAAGAAATGAGAAACGATAGAGCTGTGGAGAAAGTAGAGGAAAATTGTCTGTATGCAATGGTATTGAATGATCAGCGTTAAATACTAGCTAGTATTGTGATAGACACTGAATTGCTTCCACATTTATTGATTTATTTATTATCAATTGCTTGTCATACTTACAGCTATACCAAGGCGTGTGACAAGCCAGCAGTACATACAATAACAATAATCGATTAAATAAAAAATAAAAAAGTAATAAAATGAATGTCAAAAACAATTGCTTAAAAGTCACATAATAATTGAATTGAAAAATAATAATAATTAATGTCAACTTAAATAACTAAGACAAGAATTCACGAATACATTCAATTTCACTATAAATATGTCAACGTCTGGTTGTTGAGCTAGCATGGCGTTGTTCTATCGTAAAGTGTTTGTTTGCAAATTTTCGTTGCATTTCAATTTAGTTTATATTTCAAACGATATTTACTTGATATAACTTGTGAATAACTATACTAACTTGTATACAATCATTATTGTTTTTTCATAATTACATACCAACCATGTTATAATAGTAATTATATTGTACATAAAATCACTATTATTTTTTCATAATTACACTGACAATCATATTTTGGGCTGCAGAGAGGCACTTCCTAGAAATTGACGAATTGGGCTATCGACTAAAGCAATCTGTATCAGCTAAGTAAAAGATTTAGTTAGGTTAGGTTGGATGTAAAATTTAAAAAAAAACCATCAGTACTTATATATCGATTTAAACACATCTTATGTTTATAACCGAGACTACGCCAAGACGTAAATTAGGTCGTGCACTTTAAAACACGTGTACTTACGTAAATTAAAGAAAATGTACCTACTACAAGTAACAAAATCACGATGATTAAAACTAATTGATTGCTTCTAATTAACAAAAAAGTTTCACTATCGTTTATAATTAGAAGTGCGATTAAATTCACTCATCACATCTACAAATTGCTTGAAAAACTTCGCATGCGTTCCAAAACTTCACATCCAATCCTCAACACTGTGAATCTAGAAAGACTACTCGTCCATGAAACGGCAGCGACGCCGAGATGACAGATACTTTTATTTATTGCCGTTTCTAGCAGTTTTTATAGCGAGCAGAGAATTTCTACCCCTTTTTTGGTGAATAGCAGTTATAGCATGTAATGTGCTCTATCATCGCATAATTTTCTCATGAATGATAGGTAAATGCGGACGTAGCTATACATGTCTTACTATGCTTCACGTCACGTGATCTTAATATACTTAGTAAAAAGTGCAAGTCCTTTTTTAATAGTTTTGGTACTAAAAACAACAAGGCGCAAAGTTGCTGCAAAAGCTATGTTGCTATATTGTAGTCAATATAGCCACATAGGTAAGCAATTATGTTTATAACTACAGACACTTTATAATTATACCGTAATATACCGGGTGTTAGTTTGAACACCGTTATCCTTCTAGGATATCATTGCACTCATCATTATGAACAACTTTTTCTATGGGGCCAATCCTGAAATCACGAAAAAAACAGCTGTTCCATACATTTTGTCCAAGATCGATGAACCTTTTTGAATGGAACAGCTGTTGTATTTTCGTGATTTCAGGGTTGGCCCCATAGTAAAAGTTGTTCATAATGATGAGCACAATGATATCTTAGAAGGATAACGGTGTTCAAACTAACACCCTGTATACAGGGTTAGGGTTAGATAATATAATCAGTTAGTATCCTTTTAAGGGCATATTCTGTACATCAAAACAAACAGCTTTTACTATGGGGCAAACTATGAAATAATAAAATATCAGCTGCTCCTTACAAAAAGTTCATCGACCTTGAGCAAAATGTATGGAACAGCTGTTTTGTTTTGTGATTTCAAAGTTGGCCCGATAGTACCTAAAAGTTGTTTGTTTTGATGTACAGAATAGAACCTTAAAATAATGCGAACTGATTAGGACTAAACCTGTATAGGCATTTTGAACTATAAGGAATCTCTAATGAATTCTTCCATAAAAATACTGCGGATATAATAGTTTTGTAAAAACCTAAGTTAGAAATGTGTGTTCCTATTGTTGTAAAAAAAGACCACATTCTGTTATTCTATGTATCATCAATTGGCTTAATTTGCCACTCTCGTTGATGTTCTTTAGGCGCTACAGAAATTATCTCTAGAGGCCAACGACGTTTTATTTTAATGTATTTTATGTACTTGTAAGCAAAGTCATCATCAGCCCGGAGACATCCACTGCTGAACGAATGCTTCCCCCTTAGACCGCCACACTGTACGACAACCTGCCATTTGCATCCACCGGTTGCCCGCGACTTCTACAATGCAAAGAGGGCAAAGTAAATACGAAAAATTATAAACTAATGGTGAGTGAATTCACAAACATAAATCGTTTCGAAAACTACATACATACGACTGGTAATTCAAATTAACATCTTGTTAATTTTACCCCATGTTTTCCGCCGACGGCGGCAGTCTATAATAGACGCCATTCGCGGAACTTGTAGATGATTTTTTCCAAACTCGTTCCTTAGTTTTAATTCTTATTCCGTCGCTGAACACGCGAACGAAGCCTTGACTTTTCGTACATATGCGGCGACTTTCATTTTGTCAGCGAGCGTAAAAAAATTTGATTTGCATACAACCACATTGTTACACGTTTGTCGCCCACTCGGTATTTGAATGTTCACTAAGTAGAAATTTTTTTTCACTACTATTCTTTTTAATTTAGCCGTCGATAAACATCGGTGTATTCTTAAATTCGTCTAAAAAATTTGCTCTAATGCAGCGCGAGTACCGTTCTATGTCGCTAAATTTGACGTGTTGATATAGCAGATTTCTATAGACGATTTTGAGAATTTATCGATTTACAACGAATTTTACCGAATTAAATGTCAAATTGACGATCGTTAAAGAACGGCACTCGCGCTGCTGGCACGTCAATTTTAGCGACATAGAACGGTACTCGCGCTGCACCAGCGCAAGTTGAGAATATACCGATTTTTATCGAATTTTACCGATTTAAATGTCAAATATACGATTTAAATGTCAAATATAACGATCTTCAAGAACGGTACTCGCGTTGCTGTTTCGATAACAACGGTTTTTGTGGAAATTGTTACACTGTCACGTTAACTAACTTATATGTGTATTCAGTTATAGGGCAATTCAATAAAGCATTACTAGTAAAAATAAATGCTTGTCCCTAAGCTGTGCCCTAGGCTGTGTGTAAGGCTACATTTTAATCAACATAATCACCAGCACTCAGCGGCTGTGGGTGAAACAGCTATAAGCAAACATGTTATAATTTTTTCAGCATTGTATCATTCAAAGCGGTCGCTTTAACTACTTACGAAACTTTTTTTCTTATTAGCGCATATGTCTCGAACTGGCGAGCACCAGGACATCACCGGGTTATTTAATGAAACTTAACTACATTTTTGTTTTATTTATACGGGAATACTCACGCCGCTGACCGCTGTCATCGCGCGCGCGACGCGCAGCGGCCCGCAGTGCTAGCAGGACGCAGCTGCACGCGCATCGGGCTCTGTTTTCACTCTTTGAAAAAGGTCACCGGGTGTGATCAAAACTATAATTCGAGTATCCGATTTATTAAACGTGAGTATTCCCGTATAAATAAAACAAAAATGTGTTAAAACCACATCAGGTTTCATAATGAAACTTAACTAGTTTAGTGCCAGTCTTCCCTGTTTATTCTTCCATATATCCTTATCACCTAGTATAGACAAGCATGGCGCCATTGCAGAGCTTGCTCCATAAAAAAAGACTATCATTATTGAAGTTTAAAAATAATAAGCAAATTACTGACACAGTCAATTGTGCCAGTCATCGTATAATCGAATTACATGCACTATTATCGATACTTTTTACAAACGGTAAGTCGTATTTTACAGTCGACTGGTAATCGATTACATGCGAGTACGCAGCTTCCTAATCGCGACAGCATAATTTCAAATAATGCTTCCGATTGCAAATAGTAATTGTAGTTATTTAAGTTTGATTTTTGTCGAATCATTTACACTTTCAGTTCTGATGCAAATTTAAACTTCCGTATGGCTGTGACGTTATTCTTCTATGGCGTTTTTATTTAAATTATACTATAAAATAATAGTAATAGTCAGGTCATAATCTTTTTAAACCGACTTTAAAAAAGGAGGAGGCTCTATGTTCTACGGTATGTATGTTTTTTTTAATGTATGTTCCCCGGTTTCTCCGTCAGTTGTGGATCGATTTTGAAGAAGTATATACTCCCGAGGACCACCATATTAATTTGAAGGCGGTTGTTTTTTTTTTAAATGGTTACTTCCGGTTAAGTTTAGTCGTTATCATCACATCCACAGCCTTCCTTATCTCACTGCTGGTTAAAGACATCTCACTAAGATCTCTATTTTGGTCTTGTGCTAATCTGGTCCAGGTTTGACACGCGATGGTGACGATATCTTCGACCCATCTTACAGCTGGACGACTTATCTGGTCACTCTCTCAACAAATTATTACTACTATCGTCACGCCCAGTTCTTCTAGCTCAAATTTTGTACTGAGCGAAATATAGGGCACTAAGTTGGCAGTCAATGACCTAACGGGTTGAGGTTTGGTAACATTTTGGCGAATATCAAACAGTACGTGCTGGCGAAGAATTACCCACGGTAATCGGTTTTTATGGTTTCCGAGATTATGCGGTCGACATAACAGAATGGCACACTAAACTTGCTCAATTTTAGCTGCGGACCACACAAAAACATAGAATCAAAACATTCCTTCCTAGTGTTTTAGAAAGACCCAGATTGTGTTCTGGCAGGCTATTAATTATCGATGTAGCAGGATGAAAAAAAAATCGCATGAGTTTGGTTCGCGTTATTTATTATTTATTGGCCGCTTGTCTGACTAAGTGTCTTAACAGACATAATTATTTGGCGTATCTGACATTTTTATCTTAAAACCCTAGGGATGGAAAGTACATTTAAATGTCAGATACGTCAATAATAATAATGTCCCTTAACCAGACAAGCCACGTATTGATGAGTTTTGGCGGGAATATGGAAAATCATGTCGGTGCATTGTATTATTTTCTTAAACGTGTTGTTTCCCGAATTAGTGATTAAAATTGGTGGTGTTTTATTAATTGAGGATTGAATTACAAGCACGAGTGTGGACAAGTGATTTATTGTTGTGAACATGTTTTCATGTTGTTTTCTCCGTAATAGCTTATTAGTAAAGTCGCCACAAGTTTACTAGGGCATGAATTGGACTTGACTGTAATTAACTTTGTGTGACAATGACAGAATGCACAAAGAACGACGCCAAAAATTAAAAAACAAACTGACGAAGTGACGTAACAGCTCACATATATTTTGGCGTAATTTTAATGTAGCTTTTAGTTATCTGAAATGGAAAGATGATGCAATGAAAGGATGAAAAGTGCATTTGAATTTCAGATATGCTAAATAATATAATTGGGATATCGGATTTTAATAATAAAGTGACGCATCTGACATGTATGTCGGATACGTCACTTTTTTTTTAAGTGGCTACTGAATACACGTAATCAGACAATTCATTTGCAAGCCACATAGTGTAACTTTCTCAATAAGTTTTTAATGACAATTACTTGTTAGTTAGTTTCGAAATAAAGATTATTCTATTTTCATTTAACAATCTCGCTTTGCTTTGAATAACTAGCGTACTAGCCACAAAAGCTATCTTTAATTGGGTTTCGAAGCGAATATTGCAAACGGAATCTAATATTATGCCATAACCATCTCTTGGAATGTGGTAGGTAACTGAAGTTAGGTACCGTAAACGAATGTGGTGCGACGCGTCTTCCGCGTTCTTAGCTTGGCAATGCTGCTTTGTGATTTATGTTAGCTTATTTATTGTACCTATAGTTCTTTATTAGAATCTAATGCATTATCGGCCAATAGATTGGACAAAACTCGTTGATAGTAAAGAATGAGGTTCAAGCTTAGGTAAATTTCGTAGTGATAGGACTCTACTGCAGAGTCCGCCTGGGTACCACCTATGCCAGTTATTCAATAGCCAAGCAGCAGTGTGCAAGCATTACTATGTTCTGGTTTGAAGGACAATCTTACCAGAGAAATTACTGGGTATGAAGAGATTTAACATCTAATATCTCAGTGACGAGCGCAGTGCAGTGCGGCGCAGGATTGTGTTCGTAAGTTCACAATTCTAGAAATGCTACTGTTAGTGGCAGGCGTGACGCTTACCACCAGGCGAAGGTCTTGCTTGTCTCGTCACTATAAAGTTAAAAAAATACAATTGGATAAACGTCGTTGAAAGTAAAGAATGACGTTCGAGCTACCTTATATTCTATTTAGCCTAGTTAAATACCGTTCTTATCACTATTTTCACTATCATTAACCTCTACACATAAATCTAAGAGAAAGCATCCCATAACAATAAACAAATAAACGTTCCAACCGCACCAAAACACCGTCGTTGCAAGTGGAATGCCAAAGAAAATGCGTAAAAACCTCAGACCGCATTGAGAAATTTGTGAAAGCTCAGATTTATTTGCAGTTGGGAGTGCCAAAAGCAAAGCTGACCTAAAATAATTCGATGAAAAAGCTTTATTACGTTCTTTATTTAAAGGGTAACAGAATAACAGAAGAATGGTGGTTATGGTAGGTACAGAGCCGTACTCATTGTATAAGTACACAATTTTGAACAACTTGTATACACCACTATTTTTTATGAATGTCTAAAACTTTAAGGGGTCATTGTACTCATCATTATGAACAACTTTTCCTATGGGGTCAACCACGAAATCGCGGAAAAAAAAAACTGTTCGATACATTTTGTCCAAGGTCAATAAACTTTTAGTATGGAACAGCAGTTTTTTTTTCGCGATTTATGGGTTGGCTTACCACCAGGCAAACGACTTGCTCGTTTCGTCACATACATTAAAAAAAATAAAGACTATGGCTTTAAGGCTACATAAATACCATATACCATTCATCATCATCATAATCAGCCTGTCATATTGCCATTGTTGGACATAGACCTCTCCGAAGGCACGCCACTCAGCCCGATCTTCAGCTATCCGCTTTCAACCACTGCCAGCTGTCCTACGGATATCGTCACTCCATAGAGTCTCAGGGCGTCCTACCCTACGTTTGCCGATTCGTGGTCTCCACTCTAGAACACGTCTAAATATACCATTACTGTAAGAAAATTACACATTATATCTTATTTTGCATGCATAGTGTTGTGATATGTTGGTAATTTAAACAATACCGCATGTTTATGGAATGATTTATCTACAATATCTTCGATACTTAGACTCAGAACGCCACAGTGTTTTGTAAGCAGCCAGGAATCTTTATCGAGATGAGATCTTGATAGAGATTTTCGAGATTAGTATGGTTGTTGTAATATAGAAACTTTGCGGCAAGCTTACTTGAGCCATGTGTCCAGCGCACGTCCGTTCCGGCACTCGGGTGACGGCGTGCGGTGGACACGCGGCTATAGTAATCTGTGTACCGCTACTTCGGCGTCGTCATCTAGTTCACGATGACGTATCGGTGATAGCGTCGGTGGACAAACGGCCTAAGAGCCGAGTTTTATAGCTTACAATTTTTTCGTAGAAACATTGTGCTCTTAAAACTTCTAGAAAGTGTTCACGAACTACTACGAGTTCTCTTACTGGTAAACATGCTCTGTGGCTTTCATCTGAACAAAACCATCCGTTCTGCATTCCATCACGCCATGCGAGTGGAAAACCGCTTCACTGTCGGGAAAATTTAATTACCTATGTTTTTCTATGGGTAAGCGATAACTTGCTATTTCAGTGATATTATAATTTATTTTTATTAAAGAACGCGCGTGCGAAATTGACGAGTATTGTAATTCTGAACTTGAACGAAATTTTTAAGATTTGGGTTCAAATTGTACATGAGGGCTTGCCCAAATCTATCTAATACTTTAAGTATCACTATCCTAACTGAATTACTGACTGACTGACATATAACGCACAGCCTAAACCGGTCGTCGTACAGACTTGAAGTAAATAAATAAATCCCTAAGGCAGTTGAATTTCAAGGGGGGTAGTGGCTCTAAAAATGTTTCGAGTTGTTGTACTTGTTAATTTCGCCAAACATTTAAACTCAACTGTGATCAATTCAGATATTTATCTAAAATAACCCATTCATTATACATTTGTAGCCAACTCGAGGCATTGGAGTCGATGGAGAGATGAGCCATAGCTCAACATATGAGGCTGATAGGCAACGACGATTTGGTGAAGTCTCAGCTGCAAAGCCTCGAGTATCGTCGTAAGGTTGCTTGTCGGTTTTCTATCGGATTCATTTCGGAGAGTGTGCCCTTGAATAGGGTAGACGACTGATGTTTATATCGTTGAAACCAATAACTTTGATGAAGAATTTAAGTAAATATAGTATGTTTATTGAAAAAAATATTTAAATCGGTTAATAATGATCTGATATATGAGCATTTAAAGTTTTTGTTAGTGACAACTCTGTCCCTTTCCCACAAAACAATAAATGGCGTCACGCCTTACTTGTCAGAATATAATTTATATGGCGTACAGAGAAGTGACGTCACGATTTGCGGTTTCGCCTCTCTGTCTAGCATTATATTAAAATGCTTAAAAGTTGCTTATCTTTAATCAAATTTTCATTTTGTTTTCATTAATCAGCTATATTTATGGGCCACAATTTAATAGGACAATAAAAAAAACCAGTCCTCTAGCCTATTACACAACTTAATTCCACCTGCCTCTTTTTATTACCGGACGGCCAGACACACGCGTCCAAAGCGTCACCCTTACATGGCGGACATTCCCCATGTACGCACAAAGCGCTTTGAATCCACGTTTTTTATTCGCACAGCGAGGTTGTGGAACTCTCTGCCGAAGTCCGTGTTTCCCGAAAAGTAGAACTTGGGTGTCTTCCAATCCAGAATGAACAGCAGTACCCTTATCATAGACGTTCGTGATTCTGATTGCGAGCGTGCGCGAGCAGGAGGGCGCATGGCGAGAGTGGGTTGCTATCGCAATCGGAATCGCGAACGTCCATGATAAGGGTGCACAGGTTCCTTCTACGTAAGCATGCTCCATCCTAGACCACGTCGTTGCTAACATCAGGCAGGATGTGGTCAAATGCAGACCTATTTCAAATAAAAATAAAAATATTTATTATACCGGCTGTTAGTTTGAACACCGTTATCCTTCTAGGATTGCATTGTACTCACCATTATGAATAACTATTACTATGGGGCCAATGCTGAAATAGCAACAAAAAACCTGCTACTTCATACATTTTATTCAAGTTCAATAAAAAATTGTATGGAACTGATTTCTTTTCGCTATTTCACGGTTGGCCCTATAGTAAAAGTTGTTCATAATGATGAGTACAATGACATCCTAGAAGGATAACTGTGTTCAAACTAACAGCCGGTATATTATTATATAATTTAAAAAAAACTATAAATTCGAGGATAGTCATTATGCGGATTACTAAAAATGCCTATTTTGAGAACTTGTAAAAAAACATGTACTTATAAATGTTTGATGACAAGTTCGGTTTATAACACGTAACTAAGAAGGTCAAACTAGACGTTTGAGTTGTTTCTGAGCCTCGTTTTTTGCTAATCAATCTCTTCTTCAGATAGGTGCCTAACAATGTTATGTCGTGTATCATGATTGATTGTTTGTGCCATTTTTTTTGTCTGTATACGCCGACATTGGCAACAGAGACCGTTAGAAGATGTTAGTCGCGGTGTGAGGCAGTACTCAAGATCTCTTATGAAGAATATCCCAACATATTTCTGCGTCATTATTCTGAATCTAGTATAGTATATTTTAACCAACTTCAAAAAAGCAGGAGGTTCTATGTTCGACGGTGTGTTTTTTTATGTATGTTCACTGATTTCTCCGTCAATTGTGGACCGATTTTGAAAATAGTTTTTTTTATTTTAAAGGGTATATCTACTCCTGAGGTAATCCCATATTAATTTGAAGTCGATTGTTTTGTTTTTTTTGAAAAAGGTTTCTTGTTATTATTTATCTTTGTTATGGACATTTTTTAAGTACATTGTGAATCAAGGCCAGTCTTCCGACTTCCTGTTCTTCTTGGAACATATTCTACCACTTGGCCTACTAGCGGGTATGTGGAAGGAAGAAATTACCTACATATTACTTATGTGCACCGCGTAAGTTCTTGTCCGGACTTAATTTTTTCTCGGCTAATTATCTTCCTGGTTTTAGATTTATACATTGATCTTTATTTCCTCTTCGTTAAAACTGCCATGGAATAGTACATGCCGACATATTAACATCAAATGGAATAATATTTTTGTTATTTTTTTTTAGGCATGCTTCTGACGTCATCATTAATATTTAAGAGATAAATATTTTCAACAAAGCATATTTAAAGAAAAATAACCCTATGTACAGGTACACCTGGCTACCTATTTTTACATTAATCTCATTAAAATTAAATACTAACGCACGTGTTCTATGTCATCATGAAGAGTCACGTCCACAAAACTTCGATGTAAACCTTTGAATAGATATGACCGTGCAAGTTCGTTCACTACGCCGAACAGTATCGGATAGATTGGCGACTAGAGAACCGTCGTAATAAGCAAAATAACTAATCATTTTATTGCTTCACAATAAATCTAGTTACAAATATATTCGATTAACCAAAAACACATGAAAATCAGTTTAATAAATAAGCTAGAAACATTTTAATTTATAATACACGAACCTGCAACGCGAGTACCGTTCTTGACGATCGTTATATTTGACATTTAAATCGGTATATTTCGATATAATTCGGTATATTCTCAAATTCGTCTAAGTAAATCTGCTATACCGACACGTCAAATTTAGCGACATAGAACGGTTTCGCGCTGCCGGTCAGTTGAATAGATCGCTTAAAAATCAAGTATTTTTTGGTTCTGTTTATGAAAGTCAGAAGCGTTTTAATTTCGTGCTAGTCTTAGAGCATACTATCGATACTTCTCTAGTTTGTCTTACGACTAAATTCGTTAACAACAATGGCGTATGTACGACCAATCATAACCATTCGTCAGAAAACTAAGAGCTGTCATTGGTTCGAATCCGCCATTGTTGTTTACAAATTAGTCACAAGTAAGTATTTGTGCGAAATACAAATTCTATTAGGTAGTTGCTCTGCGGAAAAGAGACCGAGCATTCCCTTGCAATCCCCACAAAAAATATTAAATAGGTACTTCAATCTCAGGATTAGGTAAATTAAACGAATTAAATTATTTTTTCGGTTGCCATTGCTAACATTTTCATTTTCAGTGCTATCTATCATTGTATTTTAACATTTTTTTATTATTAAAATGTATACATGTGTTATTTTTAATACATTATTGTGTATCAAGCCTTTTTCTTTTCCTAACCTATTCTTACAGTTTCTTCGTACACGAACACAAAATGACAACGTGCCATACAAACTCAAGACGGAAGTCTGTTATTGAGTCGATAACTTGCATCTTCGATAGAGTTGAGAATGATAAGGAATGTTACATTGATAGAAGATTTGCATTGACCGTATGTACGCATGGCCAGTTGGTATATAGGCTAGGTTTGATAAATAGTAGGGTTACCTATGTATCATGTTATTTTCTTCCTTATTACTTCACTAAAAGTAAAAGATTGGTTACTGCATACGCTATTATATTCTAACGTAATACTGGATACCGTTTTAGCAATTTATGAGTTGGTTGCCCGAACTATAAGTCTGATCGATATTTTTCGCGATTGATCGCTATTCTCGAGTATATTTTTATGACTCGATTATTCATGGCCAATTCGAGGCTAGAGTCGGATTAATGTTTAAATGTGTTATAATTTGGTTTTACATATTTACGGTGATAAAAATGGATGTTCATATTTATTGTTTGGTAAAATCGATTTAAAACTTGTACATAGAAACTCTTCCACTTCTTTAAAAATAAGAGCGCGGTACTAACTAATCTCATTTAACTAAGTAGTAAGTAGTGAATCTTCGTTTAACATCTGACGAGATGGCATCCAACCGCAAGCCGATAAATAAAAAAAAATAAGACGACAATGTTTTTTTTTTGTATTTGCTAGTTTGTTACGGAGTTATCGGAATGGTAGTACAAAGCTCAAAACAGCTAGCTCATTATAATAATGGTAGGCGTTGTTACCCGCGACACAGTTTTTAACTTCTGCGGGTAGCATCGATCTACCAGTGTATTTGTTTATGTTCCTAATAAAGATATACTTATTTCATTTCATATTTCATCAAACAGAAATAAGTAATCAAAATCGGTTCAGCCATTTCTGAGCTACGATGCCACAGATAGTCACACAGAAACACATCAATCTAACCTACTTCTTTTTGGTCGGGGCTTAAAATGAATCCCAAAGCACAATGAGCTTCTGTTAGCTAATGAGAACATGAGTACAAGTACTATTTATTTATTTAACTTTTTATTGCACACATAAATGCATTTATGTACAAAAGAAGGGCTTAATGCTAAAGTATTTTATATTTTCTTTCATCATCACAACAGAAAAATGAACTTAGCACTAGGGTAACAATTTCTGGCCTTATCGCTAAAAGCGATCTCTTCCAGGCAACCTTGGGATGGAAAGGATTCGAAAAACATTAATAGACGGGGTGTACAATATTAAATAACTTCAAGAAATACATAGAACATAAAACTTAAAATTTTAAGATAATACAAACAATAATAATACATAAATTACCTACATTTATAACTATACACTAATATATATAATTATATAATAATGATATTTAATAAATTAATTAAAAACAACAACATTCATGAGATGGAATTTGCGTACGATAATTTTTTTTTTACATTAAGAGATGGGGATGTAGGCGCACAAAATAAATTATAGTTAAGAGCAAATACTTTTAATTCTTTAATACTTTAAGTAATTACATTTCAACTAACTAATAACTAAAAATATCTAGATAAATTGTTTTAAATGATTAATGAATAAAATTTAATGCAAATAATTAATTAGACCATAAAATAAACCAATAATATATACAACATATAATATGAAACACAAATATATTTACTATTCATGAGTTCTTGTAGTGTAGGACTCTACTGCAGAGTCTGCCTGGGGAAGTACCACACCTTTGCCAGTTATTCAAACGCCAAGCAGTAGTGTGCAAGCATTGCTGTGTTCCGGTATGAAGACCAATGTTACCACAGAAATTACTGGGTATGAAGAGATTTAACACCTAATATCTCAGGGTGACGAGCGCAGTGCAGTGCGGCGCAGGATTGTGTCTTGCCACCAGGCAAACGTTTTGCTCGTCTCGTTTGATTGTACTATAAATACTACCTTTTTGTATAACCCTGTAGAAAGAAGTAAAATACTCACATAATAAACGATATACTAAACACAAGGCTAATAACATGAATCGACATTTGTTTCGCTCATTTCTGTTCAATCAATCAAACAACCTGCGCTAGTTCGTGACATATCTGCCCGATTTATCAATCAAATGTACAATAAAGTTATATGGGTTATACTTAGTAGGTGCAAAGCACGTATGATTGTACTTAGGAGATAGTATTCGTGTTATAAAGGTCTGAGTTTTAGTTCTAGAAGTTTCTTGATCAATAGCTCAGTTGGTAGTATGTCTGCCTCCAGAGCTGTAGGGCGCGGGTTCAATTCCCATTCAGGACAAGCATTTTTGTGACGAACATAATTTGAATTCTTTTACTGGTAGGTTTTAGTGTGATAGTAAGAATGTACTTGTATATACAAAATAAAGTATAATAAATAATTATTTTATGATCTTTCTGGTTCCCATAGTATAAGCTGTACTTAGTTTGGCGCTAGATGCCGCTGTGTAAAATACAGAAAAGCGAAGGCCCTACTTTTAGGTGTAAAATGTCTTCCTAATATTTATTTTTGAATCAAAGAGTATTTTATTATGAAAACTGACGTGATTTTGACACATTTTTGATAGTCTGATTATCCGATTTAATTAAACGTGAGTATTCCCCTTTGATTATATACCCAGGAGAGCTAGATCCTCCAAGGTATTTCCGTATAAAAAATAAATCAGAGTAGTTTGCTTTTAAAATCAAAATACACGTAACTGGAATAAATATGTAATCCAAATAAACGAAATAGTAATCGGTTGTTTTTTTTTAAAGTACTCGTGTAGGCTTAGTGTTGCGCTACACAGCAGAAATGTTGTTTAGAACCTCTAAAACAATACTTAACCCTTTCGCAACATTAACTTTTCTATGAATTGATTACCAAAGCAAAAAGAAGTAAATAATCTCACGTCCTTCCCACACTGGTAGTTTAGCAACGCATGCGCCATGCGTGATGAACAATAATACGCGTGACGTGAAACCATGAACTGTTGTAATTTTTTATTTATTACTTTATTAGGGACCCCTGGTTTGCGCCAGTACTTAGGTACGTCCACTTTTAACTCTGCATCTCGAATATAATAATATACAGGGTTAGTTCTAATCAGTTCGTCGTCAGCCATAAAAGTCCACTGCTGGACGAAAGCCTCCCTCTTTATAGAGGGGTGTGGCCATAATCCCCACGCTTGGCAGGCGGCTTGGGGATCGCAGAATGGTCACCATCGTTAATCCAAGAGGATGCTGCTGCCCGTCCTCCGGTGGGTCTGCTTACAGTTTAAGGACATACCCAGGTCTAATCAGTTAGCATCCCTTTAAGGGCATATTCTGTACATGAAAACAAACAACTTTTACTATGGGGCCAACATTGAAATCGAGAAAAAAATATTTGTCCATACATTTTGCCTAAGGTCGATGAACTTTTTGTATTGAACAGCTGATATTTTTTTCGCGATTTTAATGTTGGTTACTTACCGCATTATAATGTCATTATTGACTTTGATTATCTAATCTTCTGTGTAAATATAATTATAGTAATTAATATTGAGTTATATATAAAACAAAGACGTGTGAATAAAAAACACGACTGCACTACCAAAATAATTACATATAGCCAATTCCACTCAGGATGATGTAAGGATTCTAACGATAACATTTATATCCAAATTTGTTCAGGAATTTAGAAGTTATGGTGAACTAAATATTATATTTATATACTTACTTTATATATATTATTCTTTGATTATATAGAGCTAGATCCTCAAAGGTAATAATAAAATATTTTTCACCTATAATTTTTAACTTTAATAAAATTACTTTTCAATGTTTGTGCTACTGGTTTGACGTTATAGTATTGTCAGTTTTTTTTAGTACGTGTAATACCGTGTACAATGTTTTGATTAGTAAATTTACAATGTATTTTGTATTATGTTTCTGGTTATATGATTCGTTTGCAAATAATTATTGCACCAAAGTTAAATAAAATAAACTTACCGAAATACGTAGGTCATTAGGTATATAAATACATACATTACACTCCAGACATTACAGTCGTGTAAAAGGCAGCGAGTGCAGTTATGGACTATTATTATGAATATCAAATAACCAAGTCACAATTACAGTTAATTTGTCAAATAACTATGTATTACATTTCATGTCCTTGCACTGTATTGTAATTGAACACGCTTAGTCATTCCGTGAGCGTTTCCACGGCCAATTCGCGTCAAGTCACGTAACACCTGTCCAAGCGTTAGTACCGTCCATGGAGACTAAGTTTTAGCTAAGTTTCAGGATCAACTTACATAAAGAGATAGAGCCACTGTTGTTACCTAACAAAAATAGTAAATAATGTTATTGATTTTTAAAAAAACGCCCAACAGATTTTATTGAAACTGTTACAAATATTACAACATATACGGTTCAGCTGTTTTGTTAAGAACACTTTCGGTCAAGTCAACTATCAATCACAAAAATTATAATCAAAATCGGTTTTGCCGTTCGGGAACTACGATGCCACAGACTTAAACTCGTAACTTTTTATAGATATTAGTTTATAACACCGTCCTACCGTCCGTCCTTTTCGGTTCGAAATTTTAAAAATACGCTTAGTATCCATTTAAAAGTCTATTCAAAAATGACGGTCATCACATAAAGGTCCATTCACACAAATATCAGTGAAGTCATAGTTCTGACACAGTACCGGCACAGTACGAAATATTCTTTCATTTATATTCTCTACGAACGCATCGCCACGCATCCCCACTGACACTGAGAGCACTGTGTCGTCACTGGCACTGACAAGTGGGGATGGGGTCATAGAGAATGTATCAAAGAATATTTCGCACTATGCGTTTAGGGTTAAGTCTTGTTTCCTCTAAGATACAAACTTAAGAACAGCCTGTTCAGCGCATACGCCAAGGCATTTAATTTTAAAACTGTGTCAGTTAACTTTATAATAATACTTTAGAAATAATACAGTACTCTCACGTGTTCTCTATGCTATGGTAAGTTTCACTTAATCCTGCTTTCGATCTTATGTAAATGTATAGTCGATAGTTTCAGTACCACAACGAAAGTGCAGTTCACCGAACTATACGCCTATCCCATAGCCGCTTGTATCTAACGCCATCACGATCCAGCTACGCGACCTTGTGAGGCAAACCAGTCGAGTTCCTCAGTAGGACGCGAGGACCATTCATTGTGATACCGGTTTATACCGCTCAATACCGGTTTGAGGGAAAACTGAGCGTTTGACGGTCCACTTTCCAGATCGGTATGCATAGATGCATGTGTTTTGAAGGTGGTTTTGTTTTTTGTGGTTTTTGATTATTATCTCGACCTGCTTTATCAGGCATGTGAAAATATATGTACCCAAAACCGGAATCCAATACCTTATTTTAAGTTTTAATAAATAAGGTGCGACGGGGTTTTTATTGTCTCGCAAAAGAGTGCAAAGTAGAATGTTCACCTCTAGGATGAAGCCTGTCTTTGTATGAACTCCTCGCTTCACTCAGGACTCTACATAACATAATTCTAGAGCCCTCGGTGCGCTCGGGGTTCAATATAACGCCAGACCGCCAGTGACGTAAGACGCTGATTTATTCTCTTGGTACACATTAATACATTTTTAAATCTAATTTTAATTTGTGACTAAATTTGTAATTTGACCTAACTGTAATGTCATTTTTTTTTCATAATTACTATTTTTACCGGGCAGAAGCCTGTATTAACTACAACAAACTACATTTAAAAAAAAAATGTCTTAGAAACAAAAATAATGATGTATTTTACTACTCTTACCCTACTCCTAACACAAAACACACACAAAAACAAAAGGATTGTATCCAAACCGATGTTTTACATACAATAATAATAATGTAATTTACGTATCCCTTCAAATATCATCTGCTTTTAAGCGGATTACATTTTCTTTAGCAATTAGTTGTTGAAAAAAAGGAAATGACAGAGACTTGTCTACAGTATACGACTGAAGAGAGTAAAGTAGGGCTTTCGCTTTTCTATGCAGTATACTTAGACTTTATAAAAAAAAAGATTGCTCTAGAGCAGTGTTTTTCGATCTGTGGGTCGCGACCCCTAGGGGGGTAGCGGGCAAAAAGAAAAAGGCATCCAAGTCAAAGTCGCGGGTAATCTTGACCAACTTACCTCGTACTTACTTTCAAAACTCGAGGCTTTTTGCAGAGTCCTAATAATTAATAAATGTATCAAAATATGTAAAATCTTTAACGCATATAGTCTTCTAATTTAATTATTTCTTTGTACATTGTAAGGGGGTCGCCAGAATTATTCAACCTGTAAAGGGGTCGCGAAATCATATAGATTGAAAAACACTGCTCTAGAGGCATTATCCAGGACGAAATTAGGAGATTATGTTATGAGATATGGAAAATCGCTGACCGGAGGCTTCTCAGGACGAAACACAGGACTAAACTTTTTTTTTTTGTTAGACTTGTGCTGGATCTCTGTATCTTCATTGCTTATAGTTAGTATTGCAAGGCCAGCAACTTTGAAACTAGAAATGTTATCTCAAAATTACTTAAGCAATACCTAAATTCCATTTCAATGATACTTAATCAATCACATTGAAACTTAACGTCTTATTATTGCGAAAGAGTAGCTTCATTGTAATGTATTAGGCCTTTATAATATTCAAATCAATAAATTATTTTGCAACCGGATAATACATACCTACCCATCGGATTAAAATTAATGCTGTCTTGTAACATTTCGGTGTAATGGATCGCGTGAAACTTCCAAACATTTCAACACATAATTATATTATATTATATTTTACAACACATTTTCTCAAAAAGTGCATTTACGAAGCCAGTACACATCGTTCGAAAGTTAAACGCTACGCACTATACAAAGGAGCGTGCGGTAAAGTATTTATCGCACGCTCAGTTGTATAGCGCCGTGCGTAAACTATACGGTATTTTATTAATTTTCATATTTTTTTTGAAGAATCCCACTAAGGAGTTTCACATCACGGGAATAAATAAGCTAAATGATCGAACCTCCTTGGAAGCACTTTTGCTCAATACGTTTGTCTCACTTTAATAATACTAAATAGAAAATAAATATTATAAAAAATATAAAATGAGACGAAATATGTAGTTCTAATATTCACCACGCGCACTTAGCGTCATTTGTTAATTCGCGCTATTTCATCTTTCCTCCTAGGAGGATTAGGGCGTCGCACTTTGTGCATTTGCCAGTGTCAAGTATTTATTTGTATCAAGTTTTTGATAATTTTTAAGTCGAATGAGTCTTAGTCACAGTCAAGTCCAGTCATGCCCTAGTAAAGTCGTGGCAACTTTACTACAAGCTTCTTCGGAGTTTTGGAAACAACACGAAAAGACACTCATTTAAGAATCGTTTTAACGAAGACGAACTTTAGTAGGAAGTATTTTTTTCTTCGTTCCTCCTAGGAGGATTATGGCAACGCACTTTGTGCATTTGCCAGTGTCAAGTATTTAGTTGCGACTTTCCGACCGATATTTATAAACAAAATAATAAAGTTTGTTTCATTATCTGTTGTACTTCTGTTATCTGTTATCTCGCAAATGTGTTGTAAAACGTTGTATGACACACGTGCGGAATTGGTTTTTACATACTCGTGACTATGGTAAGCACATTCGTCTACTCGTTTGTGAAAACCAACTTACCGCACTAGTATCATAAATAACTATTTCACTATTCCTGTGATAAAAAATAACCTGTGTGTTATTTCAAGGTTTAAGCTATCTCTATGGCTACCAAATAAATTTTATCCAAATGCCTTCAGCTGTGGGGATCGCAGAGTGTTACCACCGTTAACTAAGAGGAAGCTGCTGCCCGTCCTCTGGCCTGGGTCTGGTTGCGGTTTAAGGACATAGCCAAGTCCTAAAATACTAGGCAAAATATTATGTGCCTCCACTTAGTTCCGTTACTGACGTAAAACTTACTTATATTAATCTTTTACAAACTTAATTACACACTTCCAGCCTTACCTAAAATAATCTCGATTCTCTTAGTCACTGCTTAAACTTCTCTGTCTTGTTCTTGCATGTTACACTTCACGTCAGAGAGAAGATGGCAGAGCATCTTAAGCAGTGACTAACGGTTGAAAAGTTTTTTAAATTAAGACTGTACAAACTTAATTACACACTTCAACTCTAATAAATATCACTTAAGTTAGATACCGCTTAATTACCAGTTTCCGGTATTTATTAATCACAGAAATGTTATTGAATTCACAGTAACACACTCGTAACATGCAATTTGGCATGATTGGCTTTTCGATTCAAATTCAAGGCGAATAATAATCAAGGTGTTTCCAATAATACACATCCAATATAATATTATGTACGGGCACAAATTTTACTAGGGTTATGCGGAAGCAAGCAAGGTTCTTCAGTCAACTCGAAAGGACCTAGGTCATTGTACTCATATCTTTAATAACTTTTACTATGGAACCAACAATTTAACGTGTCATCCGACCCACGGTAGCGCTACAATCCGTGGTTATTCAAGAAAAACTTGTATCTTCTATGCAAGCGTGCTTCATCTTCGATCATATTATCATTTTCCATCAGGTAATGCATGAATATTTTTTTTGTAAAAAAGCGCTCAGATATAAATGCTACTCACGGTCACCTATCCGAAGACTAACCTGACTTTCCGTTGCTTAACATCGTTGATCTTCCAAAAACACCTATTGAAGCACCTGTTGATGGTTGTAAACCATAACAACAACCGTATGCCATGTTAGAGGCCTTCAGGCCCCTTAGGCCGTGTACGAAACCGAAGGTTCATAACCAGTTACGGCAGAAGAATAAATCTTCCTTATACGATACTTACTGGTTACTAGGAAATACGTTGTTGTCTTTACACTATACACTGGTTTCCACAAATTAAACTTATACCTACTGAATTACGAGATGGGACTTTCTTGGCGGCACATTCGTTCTGACACTATGACTGGCTACTTAGCCTATTATCAACATCACATCAATAGCCAGAAGACATCCACTGCTGGACTAAGGCCGCCCCCTTAATAGGGAGGGGTTGCCATAATCCCCACGCTCGGCAGACGGCTTGGGGATCGCAGAATGCTCACCACCGATAACCGAGAGGACGCTGCTGCCCGTCCGTTCGGTGTTTCTGGATGCAGTTTTAGGACATACTGAGCCTCTACTAATCGTCATCAGCCATAAAACGTCCACTGCTGGACGAAGGCCTCCCAATAAGAGGGGAAGCCCAAGCCAAGCCGCATGCCTAGCGTGGGGATTATGGCAACACCCCTCTTAGAGTGGTCGCACATTGATTCGGCACGGCACCCGACAGGCACCGGACCGACCGAAACACACTGCGCAGAATTTACTGGTGCGAGCGAGACGGGTATCTCGAGAAATTTCTTACGGTGTGCGGGACCTAGTACAAAATGTATGCACGGAGCGTCTTCGTGCGAAACCGGACGGTTTTTCTTATGGTTTTTCTCGTAGTATGCGCCCGGTCTTATACTACTAGTTAAGTATTATATTATCTTTGCCTATACGAACTCTGTAATTGCGATAATAATCGTCTTCTATACATTTAATCAAGAAAGTTTAAAATTTTTTTTGCTATCTTCCTTTTTTTATACACGTTATCTCTTATCATTAGGAGTGCTTGGTCCCGATAAACTAATTACTTCTTAACATGAAAAAACCAACATCCTTCACTTTTTAAGTAAGGCTTATGCTTAAGTAGTTTACAACATTAAAATAACCTAAAGAACACATTAGGTTGCAATCGTCCACTTAAGTATGACGTCACGGTTAAGCATGTTGATTGTTGATGGTATTTGTAAAGCTGACCACAAGGTAGAGATTACATAACAGTAACTTCACTTCATGGACTTTTTAAGGACGAGGTAAGTAAAATATGGTCTTTACAGTATGAACCAGAAAACTCCCTGACAAACAAAGTCCCTGATATAGCTCAGCGTATAGGCGCAGGCCACACAGGAATGGCGTCGTGTGCGGACATGGCACGTGGCTTGCCATTCCATTCAAATTACATACTAAACTCATTGAAATAAGGCACACACTGAAATGACGTTGATCGGGCGCGTCCGCGCCCTATGCACGCTCGATGATTGTCGTTCGGTGTATTTTAAGTTATTGCAATGTATTTAGTATGAAATCTGAATGGAGCCCGTGCCATGTCCGCGGCACATTTTCAGCCATTAGCACAGTAGATATTTTTGACTTCAATCAAACAAACGCCCGAATCTAGGCACGTGATCAAAAGCGATTCCTTTCCCCGCCCGCTACGATTTTAAAGTGCGGTAGCGCTGTAGAAGCCATCAGATCTGAGGCCAACAGCAGAAGACATAAAAAAATAACACGACCATATAATTAGAGCGACAGTAGGTATTGTATTCAAGGGCAAGACCGAGTCAAACTACTTCTTTAGCTTATCTGTCTACACGTATAAAAGGCTCTGTCCTGACTGATTGGTGACTGTCTGACTGACTGACAGACAACGCACAGCCCAAACCGCTGGTCGTATAGACTTGAAATTTTGAGGGTGAATTTGTCTCGATGCGGAGGGGTATACTAAGAAAGGATTTTTCGAAATACGACCCCCAAGGGGGGGGGGAAAGGGGGGGAAAGTTTGTAAAAGTCCTTTGTTTTTGTACTTTTAGCCACGAAAGTTTGGATTTGGATAGATCATTTAAAATAAAAAAAGCTGTTTTAAAAATAAATATAGGGACGATTTAAGGGGGAAAGGGGGGTTGAATGTTGTATGAAAAGTTCCTGATTGAAATGAAATTGATAATTTGGGTAGTTCATTCAAATAGGGGAAGTTTTGGGAGTTGGTAGAGTCGGTAGAATTGAGTAGGCTAAAAAAATTGCTCGGGGTGATTTAAAGTGGTGAATTTTGGGAGTGGGCCGTATTTCTTCCGTACGCGGACGAAGTTACGGGTGACCTCTAGTATATTATATACTGTGCCATTAGCTAGATAAATAAGCCCAGAAAACCCAGATTATACAACCTACACCGTAGAATTCAAATAGGCTCTATAATTTGATCTTTAACATACAAACATGTACGAAGTGTTCAAATTGATTTACGACATTAAATAAGCCGAATGAATTTGCAAGATAAATAACCCAAGACAACCATTGAGTCAGACAACCCAGATTACACCCTAATACACCGTAGATTTCAAATAGGCTCTATTCATTTGATCTTTAGCCTACAAACATGTTCGATTAAACGTAACAAGTGTTCAAATCAATTTACGACATTCAATCAGCCGAATAAATTACATAATAACTGTGTCTAATCTAGCTTTGATGTGCGAATTCGTTAAAATAATCGTGAGAAAATGTGTAATAGATGGCGTTAGCGTTACATTACATATATAGAGGTACTTAGGTACGTTTTTGCGATTAAGTTTCTGAATAACTTGAATTGATTTAAATAACTGTTTTAATACTAAGATTTATTTTAGATGCGGATAGGAATTACTTACCTATGGAGTAAAGTGGATCTTATTGCATCGGTTTTAGGCTCATAATCCAAGCTATTACACACGCGTACTTTTTACTTTACATTACGGCACTTGTACTATAATAGGTATAACCCGGTAAAGTCAAGTTTGTACGTGACTGCAATTAGACGTATGTATACGAAGGACTCTTAATATAGCCGGTCAATACTTACAGTTTTTTTTGTAATACCAACAAAGAGTTCTTATGCCGCTGAAGTAAATGTCAACCTGCGCGCGCATTGCTGGTTTGGGCGCCATTTTCCGCAAATGTTTGTTGATGTTTTTGCTGTGTGGTTGATTATTATCAAAAAAAAATTGTTTTTTCCTCGCAAGTGTGACGAAAACAGTCGTATGGAACTCTTGTGCTATTAGTCATTACGCTCTCGGCTTCCTTATCGCGCTCGCCTGTGGCTCGCGCGCATAATACCGCCTCTAGTGTAATGACCAACATAGCACACTCGTATCATAATGTACTATTATTAACTGCAACAAACTACAAAGACTACTTAGCCGACTACACAACAAAACACAAAAGGATTGTATCCAGACCGATGAAAGTCTAGAGACAATCTAAATGCTCAAACCCACTACCAGTCGGCAGCGTACTCAGCATGCTGGCGGCATTGCCATACCGGATGGCAATGCTTATGCGTTGGGCCGAATAAACGCCAGCATTTCAATCACGCGTCGCGTCGACCAGGCGCTTGATTATGTTTTTGAAAAGATGATGAGCTCCCGGTCCCCACGGACCCAATGTCTCAACACCAAACGGCTCAAATATGTAACCTCTGCCGAGGTTAGCATATTTGCGCCGCTTGTGCTGCTCCGCCGAATTTGCCGCCGCACCAGTTATAGTTGTATAACTACAATAACTGTTGTGTTGTTGTTGTTAGGTACCATAAAGTTATAATTGTTCGTCATATTTTTTGGGTGCCTATCTGAAATAATTTATGCTCTCTATAATCTACAACAAAGTACATATAATCTAATAACCTTATTAGTTAATCATTATTAGGTATTGTATGTGACAGGTTTGATAGTAATCAAGACTTTTGACTTGATATCATGAAAACTTGAAAATGATGATACTGGAAGAATGCAAAATGCGTTATGCCAAAATATAATGAAACAAAATAATAAGTAGGTACTCAAGTACAATTAGACATTGCTTTGTCGGCTGTGTAATGGGAGTGTGTTTCTGTGTGGTGGTAGGACTCCATTGCAGTCCGCCTGGGGAAGTACTACCAGCTTTGCCAGTTATTCAACCGCCAAGCACTAGTGTGCAAGTATAACTGTTTCAGTTTAAAAGGCATACCAAATTTCTTTGGGATGAGATTTGTATAATGGGACGAGCGCAGTGCAGTGCGGCGCAGGATTTTGTTTGCAAGTTCATAATTCTGGCACTGCTACTGTTATGGGCTGGCGTGATGCTTATCAGTTACCACCAGGCGAACGTCTCGCTCGTCTCGTCACTCTATTGCATTAAAAAACCCTTTAGCTAATAACCCAAGTAACCAACGCCAACGCTTATGTATTTAACCAAGATGTTTAATAATAATAGATAGACGTACCTACTTTCTCACGTAACAGTAAAAGCTTGTCATCTGACTATCAATTTATCAATATTTGTATTGTATTCTATTACTTATCTATGATGACACAATAGATAAACACTTACAGTTGAGTTACGTAAGGGAAAAGGTTTGGGATAGTTAGTACGCTTATGTACAAAAGTGTTTTGTGACGCTTGCCCAGAGCTGATATAATGTTCTCCGTTACATAAATAAACTTAGCTACTTGGCTAAATGAAGCACAATAACAAGGTGGTTATTGCGAGACCACTCGACTTGAAATCATGACGTTGCGGGTTCAAAACCCGAGCCCATAAAAATTAGCTCATTGTAGTGTGTTCCAGTTTCAAACCACTAGCTTTTCGGTGAAGGATAATAACGTGACAAAATCTGTATACGTTTTGGAGAAGAAATTCAATGTTATATGTGAAACCACCAGCACGCAACTGAGCCAGCGTTGTGTATAAAGCCCAAACAGCCTTCCACAGTAATCCTATGTCCACCAGTGAACTATTAAAAAGGCTGATCATGCTTAAACTTAAATTATTTTTTTATTATGTTTCTTGCCTAATATCTGCAGAAGAAATTCCAATAACTTGGTTTACGGAATACGGAATATGGAACGTGGAATACGGTCCACCCAGGAGTGGAATATTAAAAGCTATTGTAGTGTAAAACATTACAATATACTTACTAGGATTAATATAATTATTACCACTTATTATCGTTGTACGCGAATACAAAAAATTTGTATAATAAAAAATTCAAATGTTATTTTTATTATTAAATTCGGACTAATAATAAAAAACCTAATAAAACCACATACTTTTTTTTTCACCTCTCTATATTAATCCACAAAATTTATATTATATCGTACACATATTATTATAATGTTATATCCTCACACTTATTACATAGGTAGGTAATTAAGGTAAGTACTAAATAAAACGCGACAGTATCCTCTTGTTTATTGTCATGAGACAGACACACAGTAAATTAACTTAAATTATACGTACACATCTATAATAATAATAATTATTATTATTATTAAAAAAATAAAAATAAATAGCATGTACCTAAGAGTTAATATAACGATATTATTGTAAAGCAAAGAAACTCTCTCCCCCAGCTCTCTCTCTCTCTTCGTCCAGCAGTGGACGTCTTCCGGCTGTTGATGATACTTATTTTATTACTACTTATATATATTTTTTAGAACAATCTAGGCATTTGTTTGATCACGATCTCACCTGATTTAGAAAGTGATAATGTGATCGCAGATGAAGCACGTTTGCATAGGTACCCTATTTACGTTATTCTTGAACCGCGGATTGTGCTTGAACGAAAAAAATACTGGTATAGATTTCCACACCTCTGCTTAACTTTTCTCACTAAAAGGTGCTATGGCAGCGCTTTGTGCGTTTGTAAGGAAGTTCTGAGGATGTCCTATCTTGGAGCGCGGGGTGTTTACGTGATTTTCTGACGTTTTACATAAAATTTCGGAGCTCAAACGTTCCGGGACAAATACTTAAAATTTAGCTAAAAAATTCACTTGCTACAGTGAAGACGGTATGCACGTAAATTATGTGCACTTTTCGCAACGACTGTACCAAGTAGGAAATTGCACAAACATTCAAACATCTTCACGACGTGTCATACTCATATGAATTTACTCATAACATAAACATGTGAATTTGTATGTCCCAGTTAGCAGTTTGTTGACAATTTGCAGACGTCCAAGTGGGTCATTTTGTTAGTCGCAATATTTGTTAGGTACTTCATTAGCAATTTTTTATTTTTATTTATTTATTTAAATGCACATGTACAAAGCATTAGAATCTACATAATGTAAACACAAAAGTAGGACTATACTAAGTACATACCCTGTAAGGGCGTCGCATTAATATTACACAGTTTTATAATGTACTTATACAACAAATATACAACATTTATGTTAGTGTCTTAATTACACCTGCAGGCCTAACATGCGCACCGCGAGAAAATTTTCCCTATTCTACAAAACAGGACAAGGCTACGAATCTGTATATGTTTGTCTCGTTTTCACACGACATAAAGACACGACAAAATTTTCTCGCGGTGCGCATGTTAGCCCTGTTGGTTTAGCACAGGACGAAGATTAGTGTCGTGAGTTTGAAACATATTTGTCCTCTAAAAACTCATCTATACCGTAGTAACATTTATTTATAAGTAATTTTTTAAGTTAGCTTTGTATTTTTTTTTCATTAGGTTCATTTTTTATGTTATTTGGGAGTGCATTATATATTTTGATTAGCATATACTCTGGTCCCTTCCTGACTATTTCTAATTTCGGTTCCGGTGCTGCGAGTTGGTTTTGTCTTCGGGGATTTTTATTGAAAGCAAATAGGCTTGCGTTCTTTTAATTTAGAATTTAAATAAACTAGCTTTAATGCATCTACAACACGGAAGAGTGAAGTAGGGCCTTCGCTTTTCTGTGATCTACAATGTAGATGCAGTAAAGCTATTTATAATATCATCTGAGGGCGTAGCATGAAAATTTGTGAGTATTACGGCATTTCGTGGTACGATAGTAAAGATATGTATGAATAATACGCTATTTTTTAATAAAAAAATTAATAAAAAAATTACAGGCGAATTGATAACCTAGTTTGGTTTTTAAATCAAAATTACTAGAAAATATGAAAATGTCATCCATGCAGGAATATCCATCCATGCATTCGAAGCATAAGTCGGTTGTATTTTTTTTTAAGCGTATTATCATGTTAGGCTCTCGGTCTGTTGCATTTATTGATCTGAGTGTAGCATAATTCAAAATGCCATCTGTGTTGCCAACTATTTTCTATTTCTCATTATTTCCATTTTCTGTTCCTTACAAACCAGCCCAAGAGCGCCATCTATCTTAATACTCTAACATTATTTTGATTTAACAAGTCCAGTACCAAATACCGAACGTCTCAACAGCACCAAGAAAAACTTTTTGTAAACCGGCTCGTGTTATCAATTTAGTTTCTACAGTTTTGGGTAGATGGCGCTAAAACAAATCTATTAAAAGTTTTTTATGGTTCTGAACGCCTGAAAACAAAGCAATGTTATTTAGTTTTCTTTGCTGGATCATAATAAAACTTAAAATTAACTTATGATGAAGTACTTAACCAACTTTTTCTTTATTACAGAGCTACAGAGAAAAAGACGCGGGGAAAGTGGTCCTCTACTCAACAACAATGGGAATCGTTCGTACAACCTACCAGCAATGCGTGCTTGTGAAGAAAATCCTCAGAAATCTGCTCATCAAGTACGACGATAGAGATGTGTTCATGAGCACAGAGTATCAAGACGAAATTAGGGATCGGATGAAGAGCGACCAGATATTAGTACCTCAGCTGTTTATTGATGGAATGCATATTGGGGTAAGCTTTTATTTTAAATAATAATAAGTACCTACCTAATTAGTTTATCGCGATGTTCAGCGTTGTCAATACCTACCCTCCTGGAGCACGCAGCACAGCGCTGAGCGTACCCCTATTGCCGAACAACGACTGTTATGTTTTATTTTTAGTGTTTTCCTCGTGTTTTTGGAAATAAATATATTCTTATTCTTTATTCTTATTCTACCCCTCCGGAATGTTATGTTCACAGATTTCTCCGTCAATATATGATATATGCATGAGTTCCAATTATTAAAAATAATAGGATAAATAGAGAGTTTAACTAAATCTTTAATTGAAATCGACTGGTAAAGTTCTGAAATATAAGTGTTCAAAGTTTCTGGGAGGGAGTCATCTGTCCCTTTCTACAAAAACACGTGCTTGTATAGAATTTGTTTGGAATCATGGACTTTGACGTCATAAACCTAGTATAGAGCCCTCCCTGTCTAACATGAAACTAAAATGTTTATAACCTCGTTATTTGTGGACATATTAAAATATTACTTTCTATGATTAGTTTTGTAGCGAGTCAGCTTTTTTGTGAGTCAATAAAAAAAATATATCTTTTTTTTTGTTTAAAACAGTACACTCTCGAGCTGGCCCCATAGTTTAAAGTCGATTGTTTTCAACCGACTTCAAAAAAGGAGGTTCTCAATTCGACTGTTTTTTTTGTATGTGTGTTTCGCGATTACTCGGCCAATTGTGAACTGATTTTGATGATTCTTTTTTTGTTAGGTAGGTAATACTTCAGAGGTGGTCCCATAAAAAATTATCGAAATCAGTTCAGTAGTTTTGTTTTTAAATCAAAATTACTAGAAAATATGAAGATGTCATCCAGGTATTCGAAGTTGAAGTCAGTTGTATTTTTTTAAAAGCTTATTAATTATTATCTTGTACAACATACCGAGGTCGCTCTCCGACATGACGCCAGGCTTGTGGCGTATCTTAATTAGGTATTCTCAAAAGATACCCATAGTTAAGCAACGAACGATCCGGTCAGCCTTCGGATGGGTGACTGTGAGTGGAATTTACAATTGAGCGCCAGCGGTTAGGGGTAGGGGGTCCCAGACCTCCTCTCTTCCTCCCTTATTTGCGTCGGATTACCCTTAGCATCCGACGAATTTATCAAAAATGGGGGTCATACTATTGACAGCCGGTGGGAACAGAGTGCCTTATACAATTCGACAATATAGACAATATTATACAATACAATACATCTTTATTGTACACCAACAGTAAAAAATCTTAAAAACGAATAATTTTACATACATCGGCAGTACAAGGGCGGCCTTATCACCTTAAGCGATTTCTTCCAGGCAACCTTTACAATGTGTAACAAAAAGGTGCAAAACAATATTAAAGGGTATATATATATATATTATGACCAGGTATGACTAGGTGGACCGACATTGTAAAAGTCGCGAGCAACAGGTGGATGCAAATGGCAGGTTGTCGTACAGTGTGGCGGTCTAAGGGGGAGGCCTTCGTTCAGCAGTGGACGTCTCCGGGCTGATGATGATGATATATTATGAACAACTTTTACTATGGGGCTAACATAGAAAACGCAAAAAAACAGCTGTTCCATACAACAAGTTCATTGACCTTGGACAAAAAATGTATGGAAAATTTGTTTTTTTTAGCGATTTCGGCCTTGGCCCCGTAGTAAAAGTTGTTCATTAATGATGAGTACTTACATACCCTTCAGTATTGTTGAAACTTTTTGTTACACTTACGTCTTCATGCTACCTTACATTGATTGATTGATTGATTAAGAGTGCGACTAATGCCAGAAAAATAACAGACTTCACCCGCGCGTCTTGCATTAGTTTAGAGTCGAAAATCGCATGATATAATTGATGATCATGATGGCTTTGAGCAATTTAGGTGGGGTTTTATTTAATTAATCAAAATGTAGGCATGAAATAAAAAAAATAAACGGCTACTGTGCTAAAACATTAGTTTGGCTATGTAATTCGTAAAAAATAATGTGGTGCTGTCGCTGATAATTTCGAGCATTTGAATTAAAACAGTTTTTTTTGTTGGTAATTTGTATTTTATTATTAAAATAAACCAGATTATTTTCCAAAATTCTATTCGGTTACTCGGCTTCTTTAGGTGTTCCCCCTACCTGTAGTATTTTTTTAATCTGAATATTTACGTTCTTTATCATTAAACTATGTGTTTAAAAATACACCTTTTACTTACTTTTGGCATTAGTCGCCCCCTTAACTCTTTATTGTTCACACCCAGAAATACACAGAAATAATTTAATAAACTTAAATATTGGAACAAGTGGCGGCCTTATTGCTAAAAGCAATCTCTTCCATGCACCATTACACTGTGATGTAAGGTCCAAGGGTATAGGTATCGGTCGTTGCGTTGCCCAAGAAAGATAGTCCAAGAAGCTATTATAAATGGTAGAGCACAAGATAGTAATCAAAAATGATACGTATGCACAGAGTATTGGACTCCATTAGGCATAGCAAGATAAGAAAATTAAAATAAGTAAAATATGAACAAAAATAAACAAGCAATTAAAATAAATTCCAACATTTCCAACAAACAATAAGTACAGAAAGCCCGTCCAAAGCCGACTTTATCTAATCGCTCCAAAGTATCTTTAAAAGAATAAAACTTGGAGAAAACAAAGTGATAATACTCGCATCATCTAGAATTTGCAAGGTCGGGGGAAATCCTTTTAGTAGGTACAGGTGAGAGCTTATAAACAGTAAAGCAAGTTCATACAATAACGTTTCACTCAACAGTCCTTTGGCTAGAATGTATTCTGCCTACAATAATGTTTCACTCAACAGTCCTTTGGCTAGAATGTTTGGCTAGAATGTGTTCTGCCTACAATAATATTTCACTCAACAGTCCTTTGGCTAGAATTTGGCTAGAATGTGTTCTGCCTACAATAATGTTTCACTCAACAGTCCTTTGGCTAGAATTTGGCTAGAATGTGTTCTGCTTACAATAATGTTTCACTCAACAGTCCTTTGGCTAGAATTTGGCTAGAATGTGTTCTGCCTACAGTAATGTTTCACTCAACAGTCCTTTGGCTAGAATTTGGCTAGAATGTGTTCTGCCTACAGTAATGTTTCACTCAACAGTCCTTTGGCTAGAATGTGTTCTGCCTACAGTAATGTTTCACTCAACAGTCTTTTGGCTAGAATGTGTTCTGCCTACAGTAATGTTTCACTCAACAGTCTTTTAGCTAAAATGTGCCGTATATATGATAATTTAAAGAACCCCAGAGACAAATGTTTAGTAAAAAGCCTGACAGAAGACAGATTTTTGTTTAAAAAGACAGAGCTATGTTTCAGTAAGTTTGGGTCTGTGATTGTCTTTAGACTTTTATCGGTCTGGATAAAATACAGTCCTTATGTCATTGTGTAGTACTTTTAAGTTAAGTAGCTTAGGTAGTTAGATTTTATATTGGTATTTATTGGAGGGAAGAGGGCGACCCGACACACCCTATTATATATGCGAAAGTTTCTCGGTATGTGTGTATGCATGTTTGTTAATCCTTCACGCTGAAACAACTGAACGGATTTGAATGAAATTTGGTATAAAGGTAGGTCTAGCTTACACCTTGGATTGGAATAACACAAAGGCTCTTTATATCCGGAATAGCGGGTGAATAAAGCTAGAATAGCATTAAGTATTCATAGAGCACAAATACTATAAAAAATACTAAAATACGAAGCTAATACGTAAACGATAGCGAAATGTGTGAAAAATGTAGTTTTCATTCATGTCCAACTGAGGGCGCTGTTCCATTTTTTACCCTGTTTTTCTTTCATTTTACATACTACGTCTTCTTCTATAGTTTTTGTGCTATGAAGACTGAATAGAGGGAGTTTTGGAGGGCACACGGAAAAATCATGTCGCTAAATTCTATTATTTTCTTAAAATACTCTTTTTCGTGAATTAATTATTTAAAATAGTGGTGATTTATTCATTGAGTGTTGATTTACATGCACGAGTGTGGGTAAGTGGTATAATGTGGTGAAACGTGTCTTTTCGTGTTGTTACCGAAATTCCGTAAACGCTCATAAATCGCCAGAACTTTTACTAGGGCTCGACTTAGAATCGACTGTGACTAATTTCGTGTGACTGACTTTGATTTGATGACTTAGATATTTAACTTGAAAATGATACTTGACACTGGCTAAATGCACAAAGTGCGAAGCCAAAAACTAAGAAAAAGAATTACTGAATAGATTTGACCCGTAACTCCGTTTTATACAGCATCAGTTCCGCATAACAGCATAAACTTGTGTTCAGCATAAACTTGTGATACTGTCTTCGCAACATTAATATTGTCTGAAATGCAAAACGCCGTCTTAAATACTAATTCAAGGTGAAACAGTCCTTGGGCTGTATTGGTTGATATTTGTGTCTTTTCAAGGTTCCTTCCCTAAGAGGTATTAGGCGCGAAACTTGGAGCATTGCTTTTCAAGATGAAACATTTCAAATACCCAGATTACATTAATTAATTTCATTCTTGGATTGGTTATCAAGATGGATTAATCAAGAACTTTACTAAGTGTCTAGTTTTTGACTTCAAACGATTATGTTCGTGAACGGTGTCAATGCGAGGTTAACATAATATATGACGTATGTTTTAGGCGGTAGAGTCGTTTTACATATTAATACATTATAGGTGAAAGGTGATAGCTAAAGTGGCAGTGGACCAACCACTTTTGTAGCAGAAGCAATAACTGTTGGGGAAGACGTGTTCTATAGTAAAGGCCATGAGCCTACAAACGTAGTGTAGGACCTCCTGAGGCTCGATGGAGTGCCAATATACATAAGGCATAAGGCAGTGGACAGTGACCGAAAGTGAGAAGCCAAACGACTGAGAGGAGTAAAGCATGGAAGCGGCATAATTATGTCTAATAGTGGACTAAGGTGGACTGATTTTGATGATGATAAGATGGAAAGTGGTTTTTCGTGATGTTATTAGCAAGCAACTGTTACCTGTAAACCTATTGTAAAGGGCGAGTTGATTGTGGCTGTGCTATAACATCATCATCATCAGCCCGGAGACGTCCACTGCTGAACGAAGGCCTCCCCTTTAGACCACCACACTGTACGACAACCTGCCATTTGCATCCACCGGTTGGCCGCGACTTTTACAATTTCGTCGGTCCACCTAGTGGGAGGCCTTCCTACGCTGCGATTGTGGATGTATAACAACCAAATAATATTTACTATTTGAAGGCTTCCCTCTTAATAGGGGAATGAGGGTTGCCATAATCCCCATGCTTGGCAGGCGGCTTGGGGGTCGCAGAATGCTTACCACCGTTAACCGAGAGGACGTTGCTGTCCGTCCTCCGGTGGTTCTGGATGCAGTTTTAGGACATATCTCGGTCCAAAAAAATATACAGAGGATTAAATAGCTTAAACAACAGTGTAACACATGTGGCCGAATGGCTAAAAGCGATCTCTTTCAGGCAACCTTAGGACAGAGAAAAAAAATGAAAACTACAAGTAGTTTATTATTATAAGTAAAACAAACAACTGATTACTCTTTTTCTTATACTATTATATATTGTAATTGTAACTACCAAGAAAACTACAGCCTGTTAGACTCTAATACCTTTTACCCCCCACGTGTATATATTCACAGATTAATATTTGTTGAACACTTGCAAAAACCATTAGAAATCCTGCAACCAGCTACTACTACTCTTTGCCTTTCCATATACAAGAGTGATCACTACTATATTATAGTTATAATGTATCTATTAATGCGACTTAATATAGGTTGCCGATATAGCCAGCATTCACGCGGTACCAATGTGAATATTTTTGTTAAACGTAATTTCACTCGCATTTATTTAATTGAGCCAAGACCATTATACTTCCAAATACAAGTATTAACCATAATAGAACTAATTAAATATCTAAATATTGAAGTTCCGTATTACTACTTCTACTATAATAATGACTAATAGCCTTATTAACGATGTAATCATTACTGAAGTAGACGAAACTGGAAAAGCAGATTGCTTACTAGTCAGTGACCCCAAACAATGTGTACAGCTAGTTAATTACTCAGAATCGTCGTTTGATAGCTCACTTTGCATATTATCTGTAAACATTCGCAGTATAAACTGTAACATGGACAAATTACTAGCATTCATATCAACACTTAATTTAGATATTGACATAATTGTTTTGTCAGAATGCTGGACAAGTATAAACAATCCGCCTCCGTCTCTTGACCACTATAATATGGCTTACACTAAAAATAAACTAAATCAAAATGATGGTGTTGTAGCTTATGTGCGTGATGAAATTAGTGCGTCGTTTTCTGAGGTTAATATTATAGACGGAAACTGTCTACTTATCACAATAGCTAAACAATACTCTATAATCTGCACCTATAGGCCACCAAGTTTTAGAGATCCAACTAACTATTTAAATTCGCTAGAATTAGTTTTACAAAACATATTGACGGAAAACGTAATTTTAACAGGAGACGTTAATATAGATATATTACCTGACAATCTAACGAGTAAATCAGACAGTTACCTAAATCTTATGGCGATGTATGGACTTAGACAAGGAATTGATCGAATTACTAGAGTTGACCCTTGCACAGGAACTGGTAGATGTTTAGACCATATCATGGTGAAAAGTTCTCTGCAATGGAAAACTTTTGTTTTCGAACAACCATTAACTGACCACTCAGCTACAATGTTGACTATCAAAAACTCTAAAGTAAATAAAAAACCTATTACATATACTAAAGTTAGGATCAACTACGACGGACTAAATGAAGAGCTTAGCAAAGAGACTTGGACTTTCGTTTACCAAGAATGCAATGTAAATAAAGCCACTGAGCTATTTGTCACCCGTCTCCTAACATACATTAACAACAATACTCAAATATCAAAATTACCTAAAAAACATAGACCTATTAAACCCTGGATAACAGCTGGTGTGGTTAGAACCCTGAGAAAAAGAGACAAAATGCATACCATGATAAAAAATAAGCCTAATGATATTCTTTTAAAATCACGCTATTTAGTTTATAGAAACATGTGTAATAATATTTTAAAATCTCTCAAAAAACAACACTATCAATCTCAATTAGAAAAACATAACAGTAACATGAAAGAAACATGGAAGGTCATTAAAGAAGTTTGTAATTTTAAGCAAAGTAATACTATATCCTCAGAGTTGCTAAGTATCAAAAACAACCCTAAAGAATCCCTGAACGAAGTTAACAATTTTTTTACAACAATTGGCAAAGATCTAGCTGATGTTATTCTAAATAAAATTAACAAAACAGAGCACGAATTAGCATTAAAATCAAAATTATCCAAAGTTCCCTCCAAATCAATGGCCCTTTTTTTTACTGACGTTTATGAAGTAAAGGCTACTATAAATGGGCTAAAAACTAATAGCGCCCCTGGGTGGGACAATTTAACCAGCTTAACACTAAAGCAAGTACTTCCAAATATTGTAGATCCAATAACATACTTATGTAACCTAAGTTTTGAAAACGGAATCTTTCCCGACATTTGTAAAAACGCTACCGTATGTCCAATTTTTAAAACTGGCAATAAAAATGAACCGTCCAATTACCGACCAATATCGCTTCTCTCTACCTTATCTAAGATAATTGAAAAAATAATGAATAAAAGATTGGTTAAGTTTCTTGAAATGAATGGAATCCTCAGACACAATCAATTTGGATTTCGTGAAAAAAAATTTACTGAAGATGCAGTACTTCAACTTACTACGCGAATTAAAAACACTCTTGATAACAATGAACGCTGCATAGGTGTTTTCTTGGATCTTCAAAAAGCCTTTGATACAGTTTCAATACCAATTCTTCTAGCAAGGCTTGAAAACGCGGGTATCAGAGGTGTGGCTTTAAATTGGTTTGAGAGTTATCTGACTGAAAGGCAGCAGAAAGTTAAAGTCAGTGATCATATTAGTGATGTTGGATTCAGTAAGTTTGGAGTTCCGCAAGGGAGCACTCTTGGGCCAACCCTTTTTCTTATTTACATCAACGAACTCTGTAAAACCTCTATTCCCGGAATGGAACTATTAATGTTTGCTGATGATACGGTCCTTCTCTTTAACGCAAAGTCTTGGCAGTCGGTTTCAGCCTTGGCCGAAAGAGGCTTGGCTCTTGTTACGTCCTGGCTTGAAGACAGTCTGCTGTCACTTAATACTAATAAAACAAAGTATATATGTTTTAGTAAAACAGCTGCTTCAACTCCAACTGTCGAGTTTAATATAACTATTCACACTTACCCCTGTAATCGTCGTGATGATGGAATGTTCGGAAACTGTTCTTGTGCTAAGTTGACACGTACTAACAGTATTAAATACCTAGGAGTATATATAGATGATCATTTAAACTGGGTAAAACACACAACTGAACTGTCAGCAAGAGTAAGAAAACTTATCTACATATTTAAAAACCTACGATCTGTAGCTAACCCTTCACTGTTAATTCAAACATATAAAGCTTTAGGCGAATGTATCATTAATTATTGCATTTGCGTCTGGGGTAACGCAGCTAAAACACACCTAATCGTTGTAGAGAGAGCACAACGAGCAGTGCTCAAAGTTATGATGTACTTGCCATTTAGATATCCGATGACCGATCTATACGAGAAAGCTGAAGTGCTTTCTGTAAGGAAATTATTTATTCTCCAAACCTTAAGAAGGTACCATTTATATGTTGTACCACATTATCTTGCTACTAGCTGTCGAAGTAGAAGATGTCCAATACTGCCAAGCCAGTGTCAAATTGCTCAAAGACATTTTGATGTAGTAGCTCCTACTTTGTATAATGAACTTAATAAAATACACAAAATCAAAAAACTTACTGGTAACCAAATAAAAATACATATAAGTTCTTGGCTCAAGGAAATGGACTATGATGATGTTGAAAATATGTTATCTACAAAATAAAATACCATTTAATTAAATTCACTATTAAATTCTATTCACCTGAAGTAATTAATATAATATACACACACACTGTTACGCGTACAACTTTTCATAATCATAATTATATGCACTTCCCCTAATTGACAAATTTATTATTTAAAATAATATATATATATATATATATATGTATATATTTCTTCTTTGTCAACAATTCAGTCTAAACGTTTCTTTATTTATTTTTTAGATAATTTATATATTGGGGACGACATTATTACAATATACATACATACTCATACCTACAACCATTCAAACACACACTTACCTAAAATAAATTAATAGTAGTCAATTGCAAGGTAGTTCCAAATTTATGTAATTTTTATTAATAAGTTTCCTACTTTTTGAATGTATTCTATCATAACTTCATTTTCCAGAGATTGCTCACAATACAGTTTAAATACTTTTCTTAAAACTCAAGATATTATAGATAAATGTGGGTAGTTTGCTGCACTTTTTTTTTTTTTTCATTTATTTCCTGCTGACTCAATGTATTTTGCACTAAAAATGGGAGAAGACTCTGGTCTCCGAAATACAGTGTAACACTAGTTCGGGAACCAGTGGCTTCATATTTATTTATGTACCTACCACTTTGTGTCAATAAATAAATTGATTGATTGATTGATTGACTGTGACTAATTTAGCGATTCAATTTTCCTACGTTAACGCAGTTGCAAAGAACAAAGTACTGTACATACTTTACTTTATTGTAAGTTAGCATTAAGTTGGTCGTTTCTAAGCACGCCCGCTTATCGATCATGTGCAGGTGTTTCACTCAAACAGATTCTTTATGAAAATGCTATTCTTAAAGCTATTGAAATCACTGCTTTTGATTACAAGACTATACAGCTAACAGGGTTGAAGTGGCGCAGGGCAGGCCACATCGCTCGAAGAACTGATAACCGGTGGGGAAGAAAGGTTCTTGAGTGGCGACCGCGAACCGGAAGACGCAGCGTAAGAAGGCCTCCCACTAGGTGGACCGACGACATTGTATAAGTCGCGGGCAACCGGTGGATGCAAATGACAGGTTGGCGTACAGTGTGGCGGTCTAAGGGGGAGGCCTTCGTTCAGCAGTGGACGTCTCCGGGTTGATGATGATGATGATGATGACGATGATGACAGCTAACTTCACGTATGACGTTTTTTTTCTCTTAGTTATTGGCATCGCATGTTGTGCATTCTGCCAGTGTCAAGTTTATGAATTTTCAAGTTTCTTTTATTAAAATCAAGTCAAATATGTCATTAAATCACAGTCAGTCACACGAAACCAGTCATAGTCGAGTCCAAGTCATGCCCTAGTAAAGTTGTGGCGACTTTACTATGAGCTTCTACGGAGTTTTAAAAACAACACGAAAAGACATTTTTCACCACATTATATCACTTGTCCACACTCGTGCATGTAATTCAACACTCAATGAATAAAACACCACCATTTTTAATCATTAATTCGCGAAAAAACACAAGTTTTAGAAAATAATAGAATGCAACGACATGATTTTTCCGTGTTCCCGCCAAAACTCACGTATGACGTTGGGTCTCATTAGCATTGATATTTACTGCCAAGTAGAAGTTTACGGGGCAATGTTAGCAAAGACGTTACTAGACATAAAGAGATTTTTGACATCTAATAATATATCAGGGTGACGAACAGTGCAGTGCAGGATTTTGTTCGTAAGTTCACAACTCTGGCCCCAGGTGAAAGCTTCGCTCGTGTCGTCACACCATCACATAAAATAAAGTTACATCGTAATGCCACTACGCTTAGATTTAAACCTTCGTTGATGTATACGTATAGGATTATGCGACTTAACCTAAAATATCAACGGCCTTACTTAAAAAAACTTTTCAACCGTTAGTCACTGCTTAAGATCTTCTGCCATCATCTCTCTGGCGTGAAGTTGTACGTGCTAGAAAAGGACAGAGAAGTTTAAGCAGTGACTAAGAGAATCGAGATTATTTTAGGTAAGGCCTCAAAGGTCTACGAGGTTTTACAGTCGGTTCCCTATCCGATGCGCTCGTCTCCGACGGACTGCAGAATTTTTATCCGTAATTACATACCTAGCGCGTTCACAGCCAGGCGAACGCGGAGAGCTGTGGAAGAATCCGCTTTGCTGTGAACGTGCAAAGTATGGAATATGGATTTTGCTATCCGTCGCGGATATCCGCTTCATCGATTCTCGTCCCACTGGTAATAGGTACCTTAAACCAGGGGGGTGTCACTCCGCAGTTTAGGTATGTTCGGCCGGCTCTTCATCCGGGTGGACAATGCAAGGCAGAAGTCAGTCGCCGCCCGCACGCTAGCCTCGTCGCACGTAACTAAGCATACGTGATAGAAAGAGAGCGGTATATCTAGGTGAATATAGCGAGCAGTATCCAGCGCTGTGCGAGTTGAATTGCTACTTTATTGCCTAGTAGATAAAGTCCTCATTTATTTCAATTCCTTTGCGGAGTTAACTTTCTGTACGTAGTACTATTATTTATTCTGTGCTTAAACAACTTCAGATAAAATTGAAGAAAATACGTAAAGTGATCTTTGTCTATCTGAAGCCAGTTTTAAGTTTCAATCTACGTATAAATATTTAAAAAAAAACTGATACACGTAAAATGTTAGCGCGTGTGAAGCATATCTAATATGATCCCTTTGGCTTTACAACGGTATTAGCATTTAGTATAATAGGCGTGTGGCCTACTGCTTAATTTATGACAAATAACAGGCTTAGTGATGAATATAACTAAATACATTACACATACTGAAAAAATAAATTGTATTGGCTGATAAATCTCTGAGATATGAGCGTTTAAAGTTTTAGGTGGGGATAGAGAAGGGATGCTCTATCCCTTTCTCGCAAAGCACGTGTTAGTATAGCATTCGTATGCCGCGCCTGAGGCTTGACGTCATAGCTCTGTATAGCGCGCTCTCTGTCTAGCTTGAAATTAAAATACTTAGAACTTATTTATTTTTGAATTATTTTAAATTTTGTTTTCGTTGATAAGCTCTATTGATGATCAGCTTTTTTATGAGGTAATAAAAAAATTGTAGTCATCATGCCTATTGTATTAATCTTATGGCGATTAAACGGTTGCTTAGTCAATGATAAAAATTCTATACCTACAGATAAATTCAAGCTATAATCCAATATTGAAGAATATATTCTATATGAGAATAAATTATAATATTATATTCTGTACCAGCTTATAGTGAAAATAGGCACAAAGACAAGACCAGATCCTAAAGCCGACTAGGGCCGGGCCTAGAGTGGCCATACATTAATAATAATAATATAAATAATAATAATTTTATTGTCACAGAAACAAAAATAGTATACAGTAGCACAATAATTTACAAAAGAGATAGACTAAGAAAAAAATTTATGTCTAAAGCTACATTTAACATTGTGAGCCCAGGATTTCCAAACTAAGCTACATGTAGCTTGTACATCAGAAATCCGTGCTCATCAGTGGCAGAGTGACACAAGAAGGGTCGGTTGGTACTACATGATCTATAGCAAAGACATAAATCCTGTTGACTCCTCGTCCGACTTCCCTTCATACGAAAATTAGTATTAGTTTAAAAACCACTGCTAGCCAATACGAGACATCAGAATCTCATTGTATTTCATAACTCAGATTGCGTCATCCCAATGATTAGCCAATCGCAAGCCTCTTAGAGGATCTAGCTCTCTCTCTCCTTAACCAAAGGCAAGCCTAGACCGCGAACGTTACCTTGCCTCTGCTTGTAATTGTGAGTCATGTTTGTAAGAGAAATTATGTTCACGAGCCATCAACAGGCTATAATATGATCTGTGATCCAGAGATCTAGAGCGATCAAAATTGCTAGTCCATTCTAGGCAACCCTACTAACATCTAGTGGTTTTTAAGTCCGGGCTGACCACCATCTCGTTCTTCTTACTGCTCTCGCTGGTCCGATGGTTAAAAAAATGGTTCAACGTATAAGCAGAAGATATTAAACAATTCAAAGCAAAATGCAGTTCACCTTTGCACAAACTAAAACATAACTCCCATACTATCCGTATCTATTCTAGAACTTTCCAAGTAGTTTAATAGAGCCACGAGTTGAGCCTTTTAAGCGACATCTCTACTCACGATTTTAACGCTATTTATTTAGATTGTTTACCCCCTGACACTAACGAAAGCTGCGTGGTTATCTGTGTGGCATCGTAGCTCCCAAACAGATATTTATTTATATATGATACACAAAACAGATAACAATCTTTTTTTTTCTTATTATAATAAATCAAAAATCTGAACCGGATTGTAACCCAGAGCATTTTTAGACAGAAAAATAAAATAACGAGGCGTACGCCATGAGAGTGCTTATCCGCAAAGCAATAAGCGTGCAGCTAGGCACCCCCAAGACGGCACAATATTTATCTAAACTAAACAAAAACTATCAATGGGGCGGATTATTCAGACGAAACGCAGCCGATGTGTCTGGAAATTCCATCTTTAGACCGATGTCGAGTTTTAAATTTATTAGAAAGGTGACTTGAGTGGCCGTGGACTTAGCTACAACTCAAGAAAGTCGAGAATTATGAGATGATTAATTTTAAAATTTAAAGCCGTTCTAAAATTAATCTTATTAGTATTTATATTTATAGTAATCAGCACGAAGACCTGTAATTTGTAGTTGCCTTTCAACTCAGTTTTATGAGTTTTAGAAATCGTTTTGTTTTTTGTTTCTGCAACTTGCATCACACTTTACCTTATTACCTTACACTATACCTTTAAATAATGATTGGGATATGTTCCGCCACGCTGGACCAGCTTGTTTTGACTGATTAATATATGCCATTCATTGATTCCTCCAAGTACATCCAGGTTTTCACACGATGTTTCCCTTGACTGGAAAGAGTTTTATCCCAAATCATTCCTCTGTTCATTACCTAAATTTAGTTAGCATGGCGATTCTGTCGCGTTTGTGTTACTCGTAGAAACAGTGCCTTAGGTCAGTGGCGGTATCAGTGCGGAACTAGTAGTTACGAGAGTCTGAGTCGGAGAATTGCTTTAATAACTGGACTATACCTATGAAAATAATACCTATTTTTTTATAGAGTTTTACGCAGTTTATTAATAGACAATAGACAATAGTTTATTCGTGGCAAAAGTATAAACAAAAAAGCAGTTACACAGAACACGGAAAAGTAAAACATAAATAAAAAATTGTTTACCTTTTGCCACAAACCGGCCCCAACTCAGCAAGATGCCGGCGCTGGTCTTCCGTTGGGCCCGGCAGGTGACGTCACGCACGCGAAAATCACATGATACACATATAAGGCAAATGAAAAATTAATCACATACACAAAACAAATATCACATCACACAAACAGGTACACGACACAAAACAGATAATATAAAATATACTTACAACAAAAACTTAAAAATCATTATCCGATCCGACCAAATTCGACAGAGAAAAGGATAAAAACCCATCACGACTTTTAACTGGCAGCACTTATTGAAAAAGGGAATCAAAGAAAAAGGAAGGAGTTTTGGCGGGAACACGGAAGCCTTTAAAGTAGTCTACCGCTCGACATAAGCCTACCCTCGATAGGCTATTGGACCATAATATCCACTACACTGGCCCAGTTGCGGGTTGCTGGATTTACATACGCCATTGAGTTCCTTCTTCGGACATAATGCAGGTTTCCTTCACCGAAATGTTAATGGTTTGTAAATCTGTCAAAACCTCTTTTCTCATTGGTACGGGCTCAGGATTCCAAACCACGACTTTACGTTTCTGAGTCGACCAGTCTGCCAATAAACTACCACGGCTTGTTCCATCGAACTCAGTAATGGTTAAGTATCTTTGACTTTATATATTACGAGCTGATGATGTGGTTAACAGCACGTCTTAAAACATTGATTCACTCAAGATTTGTTATCTTAATGAAACCTAAGTCTTTCTATTAGTTCTAGAATCTAGAAAAGCAATTGCAAATCTCCGACATCACTAAATTACTTAAAAGTCAATTGACCCTTGAACCCGAACGTCGATTAACATTGAAAACTGTTTGGAGAAGGATTAGACGGGAATCAACGGGATTATAACTTAGGCTCTGACATTAGATGCATGGCACGTGGTAGGTCAAACACTGCTGGAGAGATCAGTCACACTATTCCATTTTCAATTTATTATTTGTAGTGGTAGGACTCTTTTATAGAGTCCGCTTGAGGACGTCACACTTATGGCAGTTGTTCAATCGCCAAGCAGTAGTGTCCAAGCATTACTAGTTCGGTTTGAAGGGCAGCGTTACCAGAGAAATTACTGGACATGAAGAGATTTGACACTTAATATCTCAAGATGAAAGTGCACAGGATATTGTTCGCAATTTCACAATAACCGATACTATTCTTCAATTTCCTTATTCAAAGGTCCTGGGGCGACCACGAACCTGAAGACTCAGCGTAGGTAGGCCTCCCACTAGGTGGACCGACGACATTGTGAAAGTCACGAGCCACCATAGATGCAAATGGCTGGTTGTCATACAGTGTGGAAGTCCAAGGGAGAGGCCTTCGTTCAGCAGTGGAGTCTTCTGGCTGATAATGAGGACCGCACCGCCGCTGGCAAATAGTTTTTTTTTAACATTTTTAAGTGACGAGACAAGCAAGACGTTCGCCTGGTGGTAAGCGTCACACCTGTCACTAATAGTAGCAGTGCCAGAATTGTGAACTTGCGCTCGTCACCCTGAGATATTAGATGTTAAATCTCTTCATACCCAGTAATTTATTTGGTAACATTGCCCTTCAAACTGGAACCCAGTAATGCTTGCACACTACTGCTTGGCGGCTGAATAACTGGCAAAGGTGTGGTACTTCCCCAGGCGGACTCTCAGTAGAGTCATACCCCTACAAAAAGTATAGTATCGTAACTTGTGATCAAAACTCTGTCAAATATAATAGAAAAAACTGTATTTTTTTTAACCCAAAGTAACGATTAGTTATATTAAATAGCGACGGGCATTTTTTTTACATTAAGTATGTTTTATAATAATTATGATAGAACTCGACCTTCCAATTAAATTAATGTAAGTCTCCTTATCCTCGACGAGACCGTCGTAAAAGCCAGCTATCATCACATTAAGGTGGGGTTGTCCCGTACTTAGAAATATAAAACTCAAGAGTAATCTTTTACGGTAAGTTGAAAAGCTAGCAAAAGTACTGTTACCAAGATTTTATCGAATAGAGTTCAGGTTTTGGATATAATTTGTTACTTTGGTAAGTGGTATTCACGTAACTTTTTTCATTTTTACAATCGTCTTTTCTTTTCAATATGGTGAATGTTGGTTATCCTAAGTTTTTTTTCTCTCTTATAAATTGAATTGAATTTAGAACTTACACACATCATAATAGGACTTGGGTATGTCCTATAGCTAAGTTATAAGGATATTTCTAAGCATTAGCACTCGAAATAAATAAATATCGCAGGACATTTTTCACACAGCGCCATCTAACCCCAAACTAAGCAAAGCTTGTAATATGGTAACTAGATAGCTGATAGAATACTTATTTATACTTACTTTTTTTTTTTTGTATGCAGGCTGTTAGTTTAAACACCGTTATCCTTCTAGGATTTAATTGTACTCATCATTATGAACAACTTTTACTATGGGGCCAACCTTGAAATCGCGAAAAAAATATCTGCTGTTCCATACATTTTGTCCAAGATCGATGAACCTTTTTGTATGGAACAGCTGTTTTTTTTTCGTGATTTCAGGGTTGGCCCCATAGTAAAAGTTGTTCATTATCATGAGTACAATGATATCCAAGAAGGATAACGGTTTTCAAACTAACAGCCCGTATAATACATACTACACCCAGACACCGAACAAACATTTATGTTCGTCACATAAATGTTTTGCCCTTGGTGGGGATCGAACCCACGCCCTACAGCTCTGAAGGCAGACACACTACCAACTGAGCCTATATGACAGTCAACAAGATGAAAAAAAAAGTTATAAAAGCACGAATTCTGGAAAATAATACAATACAGCGAAATGATACTCATTAATGCAACTGCACGATATATCGGGACCTTATTTCACAACATAATCACTGCAAATATCCAGCAAATTATAGAACTGTAATTGAGTTCTGAGTTGGCCGAGCAGAATCGCTTTACGAATGGTTGTCACATGTTCTGAAAATAGAATATTTGTTCTCCCATTCGAATTTACAAATTGACTTCGCAAACGTAGAATTGTAGTTATACAGGGTTAGTTCAAATCAATTAGCATCCTTTTAAGGGTATATTATGTACATCAAAACAAACAACTTTTAATATGGGGCCAACATTGAAATCCCAAAAAAAGCAGGTGTTCCATACATTTTGCCTAAACTCGATGAAGTTTTTGTATGGAACAGCTGATATTTTTGGCCTGGTACACCTATCCCTGCCATCCCTGCTATTTTTTCACAATTTCAATGTTGGCTCCATAGTAAAAAATGTTTGTTTTGATGTACAGAATATGCCCTTAACAGGATGTTAACTGATTAGAACTAACCCTGTATAGTTGCACTGTAGTATACGAGTCTCTACAAAGCATCGCTATCTTGGTCTTGGACCTAGCTGATTACATTCACGGGTGACCAAAGGACACTAAAGAGTCTCCTATAACCTATAACCCAGGTGATATCGGTGATATAGGAAAAAAGAAAAATGAGGTGGTAAATTTTTGTTTTATTTACGGGAATACTCACGTTTTATTAAATCGGATACTCCGACTATAGTTTCGATCACATCCGGTGACCTTTTTCAAAGAGTGAAAACAGACGCAAAAAAAAGCGCAAAGCAAAGCAGCAAGCAGGACGCAGCTGCACGCGCGTCGGCCTCTGTTTTCATTCTTTGAATAAGGTCACCGGATGTGATCGAAACTATAGTCGGAGTATCCGATTTAATTAAACGTGAGTATTCCCGTATAAATAAAACAAAAATGTGTCAAAACCACGTCAGTTTTCATAATAAAGTCGTAAATGTTTAGTAAAAGTGTCATGGTGTTTGAGTTCTTGGGCATATTTTTTATTTAATTAATTATTATTTTGAATAGTACCTATGTCTAAAGTTATCGACACCTTAAATAACCATATACCATATTCCGTAGAGGGTAAGTGCCTTAAATTCTAGTAAAAGTCAAATCTTGATTCAAATAATCAAATAAGTACTGTAGACGTATTAAAAACTAAAATTCATATTTATTTGACTCCTAATTTTCTTTTAGACTGAACGAACTCGAAGCTTGTAATTGGATTGTAAGTCCCGTGTTCCCAAAAGATGTAACCCCATACCCGATGGCTAGAGTACGTCATTACCCTCTCGGCCTTCGCCAATCGATAGACACGCGACCTCCACCTGTTGAACACGACGCTCACACACACTACCCCACGTTACATAGAAGGAAAGAGCAGAAGGCAAAGTACAGATTATCAGAAACGGTAAAAAAATATGATTGTCTAATGACGTTTAGCGTGATCACAGAATACATAATACAAGTACAGAAGATTCACTCCGCTAAATCATTTAAATAAATAGCGACTCTTGCCACGACTCAATAAAGTGCAATTCAGGACTTGCGAGCGCTAACTACCTGCATATATTAACCTAGACTAGTAGTTGCCTCTTTGTCTAGCGCATACCTCTTATCTCTTGTGACGAAATTGTTCCCACTGAATTGGCCCGTCTAGACGGGCCCGCAGTGCGGAATGCGCCAGGTCTAACTGATCGAAATTTTGCCGAGAAAACTTTAAAACTCATTTCCGTTATGCACATAATATAATTTTATGTCGATTGTTAAACAAAACTAGATTTTTATGGACCAAAATGAACTGTACTAACAAGCCTCACCTTACCGATAAATCACGCAAAGTTAATATACCTGATTTAGAATAACGATGGTATTCAGAGTTACTGATTCGGGCCTTCACCGACCTGAACCTTAAAACCATTTCTGCGTAACACTAATTGTACGTGGGAAAGTTCCTCATGGAGGTGTTCAGTGTCACAGAGATCAAAAGCTCGATATGTCAGTGAGCTGACCACTGAATTAAGATGCCGGGGGTGATGGTGAGAGGTGGCATGCAAGTACAGGTCTGTGTGCGTCGGTTTTCTGTAGACTTTGTGGCTCAGTGTCCTATCTTCTCTCGCTGTTACTAACACATCCAGAAATGGCAACACACGGTCCTTCTCAACTTCTACCGTGAAACGCATCGCATGATGAAAACCGTTTAAATGTTCCAATCACTTGCTAACATCCGTTTCCCCGCCCTTAATTATACAGAACACATAATCCACATACTTCTTCCAGCACTTGATTTCTACGGGACATGCGGATATAGCCCGGTCTTCAAAATGCTCCATCCACAGATTAGCAAGTACAGGGGCCACCGGACTACCCATAGCTACTCCGTCGATCTGTAGGTAATACAGTCGTCTGTATAAGAAATAGCTAGAGGATAAACAATGTTCTAGCAGTTTGGCGTATTCCATCGGCATGTTACTGTCAGACAGCTTCCTTTTTATTACTTTCAAATAACATATGCAGTGATATAGTGAGTGTGTTTTGTCGAGACTTGGGTTCGAATTCGTGTTCTAGTGGTAATCGAAGTAAAAGACTAAGAAAGAGAGTAGTTTGTTATGAATGCCCGTGATATTTTGAACTGTTTCACAACCACCCGCAATCTTCAGTCTGCCCGTGAACATGGTACATACATGCAACCGCGACCAAATATCAGGAGCTCATTTCACAACATAATCATGGTAAATATCCCTAAATAATAAAGAACTATAGTGAACAATCGCGATAGTTTAAAACAGGGTTAGTTCTGAACATCAAAATAAACAACTTTTATAATGGGGCCAACATTGATATTGCGAAAAAGAATACGGCAATTCCATACATTATGCCCAAGGTCGATGAACTTTTTGTATGGAACAGCTGATAATTTTTTGCGAATTCAATGTTGGCCCCATATTAAAAGTTGTTTGTTTTGATGTACAGAATATGCCCTTAAAATAATGCTAACTGATTGGAACTAACCCTGTATATTTTTCTATTCAATATTATGTTCTATGTACTTTTCGTGAATTTTTGCGTTTAGGACGTCAGCTTCTGGCAATTTTTACTCTGCGCACACACAGACACAAACACGTGCAAACAAAGGGGTAAGAATAAGTTAGCGTTTCTTTACACAAGTTCCGAGACGGGATTTTTTACGATGATATTGGAGATAATGGTTCTTTATGGATTTTCCTTTTGCTGCTTTATGACCGAGTCTTTCTCCGGTGACTTTACATTGTAACGTCTTTTCAATCGAGTTCTAAAAAGAGGTTTTCAATTCGACAGCATGTTTTTTTTTGTGCATGTTACGCGATTACTCCTCCAATTCAATAGTTTAGTTTTTAAATCAAAATTACTAGAAATTATGAAGATGTCATCCAGGTATTCGATGTTGAAGTCGGTTGTATTTTTTTTTCAAAAGTTATCTGTGTATACCAGAGAGGTTTTTGTTTCACGTGCATGGTTTAGAGAGGACTTTGATTTCACGCACTTTTTTTCCAATATCGAAAATTTTTTCTGCCGGAATGTGTATTTACCAAGAAGTACAATAGGGATGTCTTCAAAAACAAAAGCTTTCCTAAACCGCTCCGCCTCACCGCATCGTTGATACAACGCAGGAAGTGGTCAAACGCGAAATTTATTATAACCAAATCGGCTTAAAAACTGTTACTGAAACAAATGCATGTTTCCAAATTTTTTTTGTAATATAATACGAATAACAAACTACGAAACAATAACAATAACAGTTTTTTTTCTATTCAGTTGAATGAATAAAATCTCTTCAGAAACTTGAAAGCGTATCTAATTTGAAACCGCTGCATCAAACGCTTGACAGATGAAATCAAAGAGAACATCGCAAGATAGTTCGCATAAAGGGTTAAAGGTACTTGAATTTCGTATTGAAATTTCAATAGCTTTTGAGTATTCAGTTGAATCTCTAACAGTTCTTTTCACTTTGCGTACACTTTGGATTATGCACAAAAGTGCAGATTTAAAGCTTTTAAGACTTAAAAGCAACCAAAAAAATATTACCGGTGTTAAAGTTCACCAGTAATTAGTTTGACCCAGGGTGGTTGTACCTCAAGGTTCATTCTTAGGGCCATTACTGTATCTCACTTACACCTTAATGACGCTAAGTAAAGAGTTTTTATCTTAAACCAGAAAGGTCGGAAATTAAATGTCTGTTGGAGTGCAACGCGAGTTTTCTTAGTTTGCGAGCTTAGATATTACACTTCCAAGTACTGGTGTTCGAAGAAGTTTGAGAACTAATCCCATTTGGTTTCCACTTCGTCTGTTTAAGCTAATGCTCAACATCGTTATTGCAACATTCGAACGTAGGTAAACACAGTGCTTAGATACATAATATATGTGAATTTTTACTAGGGAAAGTTTTGGATTTGTTTTGTTGCTTTGTTATTATTACTACTGACTGAAAGTTTTGGTAGCATAATAATGTATGAACGGTTAATTCCTGAAATAAGCTTGCCTTATTGAAAATGATGATGCTTTCTAGTTTTGGGAAGCAAGGCACATTCAGAATATCTGTCAACAAAGAGATAGTTACATGTATAAACATAATTTGACTTAAAAATTACCTACTCGTATTTATCCAATGCCTATTCCAGTATATTTTTAGCAAATAGATTTATCATTATCTGCGGTCATAAACTGAATATTAGATAAAGGAAATGCCAACTCTTGTTTCAGGAAAACCCTTCAAGGGTCTATAACCTTGTAATGGAAATCTTTTGAGACCCTTTGCTATTATAAATTCTCTCGAGGAAGGCCATTTGGTTATTTATCGATGATGTCGGGATATTAATGCAGGTGAAAAGAGAAGTTATTAATGTTGACCATGGGCTCTGTTAATTTATAAATCATGCGAATGAGATGTCACATAAGTTACAGTCCTCTCAGTCATATTTTCGTGCAAAAACAAATGCGTTTAATCAAAACATCGAGGTTAACATTATACGACTTCATTTCTCAAAATATGATAAATTTAGGAGATTAGATTGGATGCTTTAACTTGACACGAGTACTTATTACATAATTATATATCCCGGCAAAATTATAGCCATACTTTTTGCTTTGTCAGGTAAGTAAGTAAGTAAGTTCGTATAGGATGAGTGGCCAGCCCTAGTGTCAGAGTTAATGTGCCGCCCGAAGGCCTCTGACATGGCTGACGGTTGTTGTTAATAAATAAGGTTAATAAATACAATAACGGCACAAACGTCAAATGTATCTTTAGAATAAACAGCCAAGTTCTTATACCCATAAAATTCGCAAATTACTGTCTGCTCTACGCGCTCACCGCCACGTGCATGCGGAAAACCTTCACCTTTACTACTAGGGGTAGGGGCGTCATGAACTGGAATATGTTTCGTGACAATTTTTTTTTTTTTGTTATATTTTTTTATCCCAAATCTCTTGTCATTATCCTCCAAAACACATCTAGAAAAAACAAAGCAAAAGAAAGGAAGGCGGAAGGAAAGGAAGGAGAACGGAAAGAAGAATGAGGGGAAGGAAAAGGGGTGTCTTTGTGTATAATGCATGAGAAATGACACAAAGACTTTTTCACAAAATAATAATCATCATCATCAACAGCTAGAAGACGTCCTCTGCTAGACGAGAGCCTCTCTCTTAATAGGGAGGGGTTGCCATAATCCCCACGCTTGGCGGCTCGGGGATCGCAGAATGCTCACCACCGCAAACTAAGAAGACGCTGCTGCGCGTTCTCCGGCGGTTCTGGGTGCAGTTTAGGACATGCCCTGTCCAAATAATAATAATAATAATATATAATTTCTATCATCACTTTTCTATTATTCTTATTAAAGGAGAAAAACTATTTATTCTAAAATCAGCATAATATAGGTACTGTTTTAGGTAAATTCAGAGTTAAGTATTGCTGAAAGGTGGTCATTGAGGATGGTAAACAATATATTAAAAACCATAGAATGAAAACTGGTTTTAAGTATAGCATTAGCATAGCTCAGCATGTTAACAGTCTGCTGCTGGACATAGGCCTCGAAGAGTGATTGGGCCATAATTAATCCACCAAGCACGGTTTTTGAGTAAAAGAAGACGAATCTCAATTAGTTGCTTTTCAACCATTTCTGCACAAGAACCAATTGTCTTAAAAAAAGGACAAGGAACACAAAACAGCGATTAGGTACTGTTACATTTTGTAAAAGATTAGATTAATGTTAATAACGCCTCTGGGTGTAAGCCCAACCACAGCTTAATTAAATACACCTTACCTCGAAAATCCAGAACGGTTTGATATTTCACTGACCCTCAAACATGGAAACATTGTTTGCTTTTCTATTTCATTTTCTTAAGCCTCTTACTTTGTACTTTTCACGGCAGCATATTTGTGTGGTATTAGGTAATGATACAAACGTGACGCTCTTCTGATGGTAAGAGATAATGCCAGTCCTTGACCATTGCAGAGTCCAAAACACCACTGCATTGGCGCCACAGAGATTGGTGCTCATTAAATCGAGATATTTGGTGGACAATCTTTTTTGCCTCAGTTCGCTAGCTTCAGTACCCTTCAAACCGGAATCACGAATATCATCATCATCATCAGCCTCAGCGTCCATTGCTGAACAAAGGCCCTTAGACCGCCACACTGTACGACAACCTGTCATTTGCATCCAACGATTGCCCACAACTTTCACAATGTCGTTGGTCCACCTATCTATCTACGTTCTGTCTTCCGCTTCGTGGTTGCCACTCAATAATATTCCTTCCCCATCAGTTATCAGAGTCACATAACGGTAATGGAGTGAGCTATGCTCGGAATTTCTTTGCACGATAAAATCTAATGGAACGAGGATATTTGCCAAAGAACCAAAGTCACCGGCGTAGCTCTCAATGTTTGAAGTTGAACTAGTGGGTAGACCACATCGCTCAAAGAACTGATAACTATAAGGTATAGACCATATACATTATCAGCCCGGAGACGTCCACTGCTAAACGAAGGCCTCTCCCTTAGACAACCACACTGTACGACAACCTGGTATTTGCATCCACCGGTTGCCCGTGACTTTTACAATGTCATCGGTCCACCTAGTGAGAGGCCTTTCTACACTGCGTCTTCCGGTTTGCGGTCGCCACTCAAGAACCTTTCTTCCCCATCGGTTGTCAGACCATGTATATACCATATTATTCATTACATCGTTTCTATGCCATAGCAAAGAAATATTTAGACGCTACTGCGGTGGAACCTAGATGTTCTTCTACAAAGGAGATCTAGGAAAGCGGATTCTTTATCATTTTTATACATTGATCTTAAAGTAGATTAAATACTTAATACTTTATGGCCTTGCGTAGCGATGTACTTGGTTTGCATAGAAACCGTATTGTGACAACCCTGCAAAATGTGGCCTTACTCTCCGCTCTCCTCAGACCCCTATGGCGTCTTCAAATAGTTTGTCTGTGTGCGAAATTGACAGGTCTAAGTAAACTAGTTACATGTTGATTGTGCTTGCCAACTTTTATTGGATTTGAGGTATTGGCAATATTACATATTTACATAGTTTGCTATACGTGAATTCCATACTTGCTGGCATGGATTTATTTCGAAAATTGAACTAGAAGTTTTATAGAACTAGCATCTTGAATACTTTTAAAGACTAAAGCTCAAGCTAAGTTCTCAAGTTTTATTAGTTGTAATGGGCGCGCTCACATGGTCGAAGAGTCGAGACAGCATCGAGGTCCGGACATACAAATGACACGTAAAAGTTAACTCTACCGAATGAACAGTAGATTCAAAACTCATTTAATTCGTCAAAATTTTATGAACCTAAAGGAAAATTAAGAGGAGTTGACTTTTATGCGCTGCTTGTATGTCCTCACCTCAAATTTTAGACCATCGTCGCCGCTAACAAATGGATAGTGTAATAGTTTTTTAGTTCGAGAGAAAAAATAAATTATAGCAACTTAAGAGTGCGCCTAATGCCAGACAGATTTCACCCGCGTGTCTTGCATTAGTTTAGAGTCGAAAATCGCATGATATAATTGATGATGATAATGATAGATGTAAATAAGTAGTTTTTAGTATATAGTTTAAATATTTATTTTAAGTTTTGTACGTATGTAAATATTATAGATGTTTGTTTTTTTATTGACTTTTAAAAAATCTTATGTGAAATCATGATGAATAAAGAATGATAATGGCTGTGAGCAATTTAGGCGCGATTTTATTTAATTATACAAAATATAGGCATGAAATAAAAAAATAAACGGTTTTTTGCTAAAACATTAGTCTGGCTGTGTAATTCGTAAAAAATAATGTGGTGTTGTCGCTGATAATTTAGAGCATTTGAATTAAAACAGTTTTTTTTGTTAGTATTTTTTTGAATAAGCCAGATTATTTTCCAAAATTCTATTCGGTTACTCGGCTTCTATAGGGTTTCCCCTACCTGTAGTATTTTTCTAAATCTGAATATTTACGGTCTTAATCATTAAACGATGTGTTTAAAATACACTATTTACTTACTTTTGGCATTGGTCGCCCCCTTAAAACTCAGAAAGGCGAGATTTCGATGCCAGCTTGTCTATATACTGTTACAGCTGGTTTTTAATTACAAACTCTATAAGTATCTATTAATAAGTAGCTGCGTCCCACAATTCCATTCTCGTTATGATGATGATGATGATAAATTGTAGCCCATAATATCATTATGTTATTCCAGGGAATAAGCTATCTCCATTCCAAATCTATTTTTTTTTTGTTGTTTTAGAAGTTAGATAAACTTTCGCGTTTATATTAGTGTGATCTAACTAGCCGAATTATATTTTTACACCACGCTATTTTTCCAATCTTAGCCGTTATTGATTTTCAACCGACTTCAAAAAAGGAGGTTCTCAATTCGACTGAAAGCTTTTTTTTATTTCTTTTTTTTAAATGTTTTTTACGCGATTACTCCGCCAATTATGAACTGATTTTGATGTTTTTTTTTTATTTAGTAGGTAATACTTCAGTCCCATATAAATTTTATCTAAATCGGTTTAGTATTTTAGTTTTTAAATCAAAATTACTAAAAAAATATGGAGATGTCATCCAGGAATTCGAAGTTACTTCAACTTCGAATTCCTGGATGTCGTCGTTGTTTCATCAACAGTCGGTTGTTTTTTTTATTTTTAAAAGCGTATTATGAAAAGTATTTTCCATTATAAGATCGATTAAACTTTTTGCCACACTAAAGAAAATGTAAGAATGGTTACATTTTCATTTGTAAACAAAGAAAATATAAGTGCAACGTATATTGACCTAGAAAGAAATGAAACTTACAACCATCATTAAGCTCAGTTAATTGAAATGTAAACTTTACGTTCCTCGACTTAAGGTTCAAAATCTGTATCTTAAGTATAGTAATAATTTTCCCAAGAAGATTTTCTTTAACGGTCTCATTATACTCGGGCAGAAGAAAGTAGGCAAACTTCATAGTTACTACCACCAGATTAAAATCAGTTGAAAATATTGAAATTGCCTTTTAATCTTACTTGTTCTAGAGGAGGAACGAATTGCGTTGTAATTTACCGATTTATGTTTTAGACTTTTTTTATACAGTTAAGTGACGAGACGAGCTAGACTTTCACCTGATAGTAAGCGTCACGCCTGCCACTAACAGTAGCAGTTTTCAGTTAAATTCTTTTAAAATTCAACATAATTCTGTAGAGCACAAGAAGGGGAAAGAGGGCATTAAGGGAGGCTTTTGTCTTACAGTAGGACAGTCACGGCTTAAAATTCTGCTTCAAATGAAACTACCCTAAATAAATCGTACCTCGACTAATACTAACTATAATAAATCCTGCTTCGCCTAATACAATCCATAATAAACCCTACTCTGACTAATACTACCCATTATAAATCCTGCATTGACTAATACTACTCATAATAAATCTTGCTCCGACGAATACTACCCATAATAAATCCTACTACGACTAATACTATCCATAATAAATCCTGCATTGACTAACACTACTCATAATAAATGTTGCTTCGACGAATACTACTCATAATAAATCTTGCTTCGGCGAATACTACCAATAATAAATCCTACTCCGACTAATACTACCTATAATAAATCGGAAATTAAAAACTGCGGAGCGCTGTTTATTAATAAAACAGTTACACACAATATTAATGATTAAAAAACTTGTATGCTACAGGCTTATGCAGGACGGTTGAATTAAGTTGAAAGAAGCTGTTTATACTCTTAATTAGAAATAACTTTTACTATGGAACCGACCCTAATCACAGAATAAATAATAGTACTACGTACAGAAAGTTAACTCCGCAAAGGAATTGAAATAAATAAGGACTCTATCTACTAGGCAATAAAGTAGCAATTCCACTCGCACAGCGCTGGATACCACTCGCTACACTCACCTAGATATACCGCTCTCTTTCTATCACGTATGCTTAGCTACGTGCGACGAGGCTAGCGTGCGGGCGGCGACTAACTTCTGCCTTGCATTGTCCACCCGGTACGGAGCGCCGGCCGAACGTACCTAAACTGCGGAGTGACACCCCCCTGCCCTAATGTCTTAATTATCTGGATGCTCCATGCGTTAAAGGCGAATCACATTTTTCTATAGGACAGTTGTTTTTTTCTCACGGTTACAGGTTTGGTTCTATAGTAACGCTAACGTTCGTAATGATGAGTATATAAAGCTTCTTTTTGCTTGGTACTACCATTCCGCGTAGACAGTATAGTTACTAGCTTCTGTTTTGCCTAATCTAAGCTTAGGCCTTTATTGCTTTAATATTAAGGGATATAAAAGGCTGGCTACATACAATGGCAATATAATGAGCCTACTTTGGATAGAAATTGCTATTGTATTGTAGCTATTTTTGTATATGTTTTTTAAAAGTACATGTTATAGTTCGCTTCCCCCTCGAAGAGCGATTGGACCATTATACACCACGCTGGGCTAATTGCCTAATTGCGGGTTGGTAGTTTCACATACGCCGTTTAATTACTTCTTCTTAATTTTTTCATTCACGAAACTTCAACTCATGGAGGATAAGGAGTTGCGATGAGCGACTTGCAGCCGCAGATCCTATTTTGCGGACGGAGTGTGTGACGTCATACTTATTTGCTCAGTCTTGTTGCATTGCAAAAACCTTATCATGTTTTTTGTTGCAAACCTTTGTTTTGTGTTCTTCGACGCTCAGACGTATCCTGTGGGTTTTCTCCCATCAGTCGAAGGGGTTCTTCAGGCAAAGAAGTAAGAGAATCTAGAAACATTTTTGTTGTCATTTGCTTCGTATCTTCAGGAGTCCTTCCTCACTGAAGAACGCCGGTGGAACATAATAACTTGTTAAATATGATGTGGCTTATCATTTTGTGTGGGATATCACAATATTTTACACATCTTTTTATAAAACTTTCGTTTTAGAATCCTTTATGATTTTGTTTACATATCGCTTGACAGTATGACGTTTGAGACGTTGACATTGACATTTCGTAGATTCCTGTAATTTTTTCATTGAGAACAGAATTCAGAATTCAAATTAAACAGCCCTTTATTGATTTATCGATTCAGAAAGAAAAGTTTTGTTTGTTTTTACGCCGGCAAGTCCTGGCAACATCCTTTTTAACTTTGGTTTTTGATGGAGTAAGCGGGCGAATAATCCGCTCCTGTGAATTAAATACCACACCGCAGAATAGTAAGTTATTTTACTTGGTTTTCAACCTGATTCGTTGCCCGCTGGAGATTGAAGCGAGGATTATCATTTTCACTGATTTCCACAGTACTTGGGATGTTTATCGGGCAGAGGATGATAGCATGGCGGCCAACAATTCCATGAGGTCCAAAGCGGTGGATTGGTAAGAAACCCATCTCGTCTTGTTTCCAAATCCACGTACCTAAATTATAGTAGAATTAGAAGTAACGTCGTTGTCTCATTGTTGCAGATTCCGCCGCTCTTTTGTTTTGGTTTAGTGTTTGTGCTTGTAAAGCGTCCATGTCTGCGAAATGACTCGTAGCCTACCATTTTGATTTCGACGTGAATACGTCGCAATAACATTTAGAAGCAGAAATATGTCTTGGTGAAGCTCAATTAATCAATATTAATGCCACGCGCATTTGGTATGTCAATTTTCTCTTAATTTTCTCACGTCAGTCAAGTGTCTACAACGAAGAAAGAACCTAGAATGTTTTTGGACTTTAACTAGAAATTATGTGATCAAGAATTGTAAATTTAACTTCAACGAGCAGAACTGGCCCTTCTGTCTCAATCCTTTGGTGTAACTTTAAAACTTAGAACTACAATATTAAAGGTTTAACTTATCTATACTTAACCTAGTACCTAAGTACTTAATTTTACATTGTTTAACAAATGTACTAACATAATAGAAATATCTTAAAGAATGTACCTATAACTAACAGAACCGTCATTGATGTACAATGGTAAGAAATTGAAGAACATATTTTACAATACATAAGATTTGGACGCTAATTCCTTGTCTCATTTCCCAGCATTATCGTGCTGGTGGCGCCCTTGTTAGAATTAGTTATCTCGGATAGGTAGGTCTAACCCCATCTCACCCGCCAGAGGCAGGCCCGCAGAGCGCACACAGAACCCACTACCCCTCGAGCTAGCCGTTCACCACACCGGTGACCCGGTAAGGTAGCAGTCTGCTAACGTCCGCCACGCGTAACGGTCATTCAAACTTACATATTAGACGTACGATTTTTTAATGTTTTTTTATAAGTTGCTCTGTTTATTTATGTAAAAATGACCGAGGGGAAAATTCAGATGACATGATTGGCATCTAATTTCATTCGTAAGTAATTTTATTTCTATATTTAGTGATCCGTTCCATAAATTTTTATAAATGCGACATCTAGCGTGATATTAAGAAATTAAGTGTAAATTCAGCTCGGTGTTAGTTCACTAGTTCGATTCTCAAAAACTTTTCCTGAAAACCGCTAGATGGCAGTACAATTTGCCACTCCTCCCGCGAACCTACACCTCCCCGCACAGTCACGCGTCTTTCTAAGGAAATATCCTTTGATCACATCTCTGCTTGATTACTCTGTGCTTCAACTACAAAAAACATTCTTTTCTGCCGAAAATTTGGTATATTTGGCAGTTTTGACTAAATAAATTCGATTTGGCTCTTTGACGTGACGACAGTTTTGGCGATTTTTAAGCGTTAATTTGGTAATTAACGACTTGTCGATCTCCTGTATCGGAGAACCCGCCGCTTTTAGCGCAAAGCCATACGTTGTTAGTAGTTTCGAATAAGGCTTAATGCTATAATCTTTGTCGGTAATAATGGAAAATAGAGGTACTTAAGTAGAGAGGGATTATGGTAGCTTAAACATTGACGGGGTTTTATTAAAAGCCTAAGGCTTCCAAGCCCGCTCTATCTTTGCGAGCTCTATTGTCGGATTTTTAGGACTCTCAGTAATCTGCTATAGCACTGTTGGATACGGGCCTACCCACGATCGGGCCAACAGGCCAGTTGGCGGTCTGTAAATATGCCATTGAATACGAATCGAATCCATTCTTTTTTTTTCGATTCTGGCACTGCTACTGTTAGTGGCAGGCGTGACGCTTACCACCAGGCGAACGCCTTGCTCGTCTCGTCACTAAAATGTATATAAAAAAAAAAGTTATCCTTCACCCAAAAGCCAGTGTATAACGTAAAAAAACTGTCGAACATAGAACCACCTCCTTTTTTGAATTCGGTAAAAAATACGCAAATAAACTCCAAGAACTGATTGATACGGGCCCGTGATATAAAACAGCGATCACACGATTTCAAGTTGAGCAGGTCCCCATAAGTTACGTTTGTTTAGATTAAACAAACGTAACTTTTGGGGTATTAGATTAAATATAACCCTAGTTATCCTTCTTATAATGATCTAGGTATATAACTTACTTTTAATTTTATTATATTACTACTTGGCCTGGAGCCCACGACACAGGTCACCCTAGTGTGGGATCCAGGGTACGCCGAATGTTATTTGTTTTTTTTTGTTGTCTTTTTTTTGTTGTTTTCTATCGGTATGTCTAAAAATGTAAATTTTTATGAACAATAAACTATTATTATTATTATTATTATTTTATGTGTATTTACAGTATGAAATATAATATATTATCTGCTATAGATTTCCCTTTTACACGATGTCCCAAAAAAGAAGTGTAATGTTTTCAGGGTTCATGTATGTATATAATATGTATGTATGTGAGTTTGCTTATTCCACCATAACTTCTAAACGCCTGAACAGATTTGGATATATTATGAGGTATCGTTCGAATCCTTACATCATCCCGAGTAACTATCTATACAATGTGTAACAAAAAGGTTCAACAATACGGAAGGGTATGTATGGACTCATCTATATGAACAACGTTTACTATGGGGCCAACCACGAAATCGTGAAAAAAAATCAGCTGTTCCATACATTTTGTCCAAGGTCAATGAACTTTTTGTATGGAAGAGCTGATATTTTTTTTCGCGATTTCTGGGTTGGCCCCATAGTAAACGTTGTTCATAATGATGAGTACATACATACCCTTCCGTATTGTGGAACCTTTTTGTTACACATTGTATATATTTTTTGGCTGTCGTGCTTATCAAAGAAACTTGTTATTTACATTTTTCCTTCACCTACAAATTCAAATTGTTTTATTTCGAGTAATATTTCAAGTCATATTAATTTTTAAAATCATATTACCATTACATATATAAATTACAATATTATGTCAAAACTATTATTATTATTCACATATTTATTATCTTTCTTAAATCTAAGTTTTTTACAATATAAATTTAAAAACATAAATATTATAAAAAAACCTAAACCTAGAGTGCCGCCAGCAGCGGGGCAGGGCTCAAGCTGCCGGTGGTTAGGGCTGCAGAGTGAAGAACCTCCTGACAATGCGTGCCGTGTCAAGTACCACTGCCTTTTGTATCTGACCCTTGACCCAACCGTCTAGCGAGAGCTTCTTGAGGTATTGGTCGAGGCTCTTCGCTATAAGACCGTTTGCCGAAACGACTATCGGGACAATGATCGTCGAGTCAACATCCCACATGGCGGTTATCTCGAAGGCCAAGTCAAGGTACTTGCTGAGTTTGTCCTTCTCGGCCTTTACGAGAGTCTCGTAAATTAGTTAGTATTAGTTAAATTAGTTATTATTATTCACATTATTTATTTACTTTCTTAAATCTAAGTTTTATTATTATTATTATTATACCTACTCCTTTTAAAACATTATGCCAAATTAAATTATACCTAATTCAATTCAACAAACAAAATACAAAAAAATATTCAATATTAAAATTACTAATTTAGAAAATAAAGTCATTAGCCAGTACATGAATCACCAAACCAACTACCAAAACCACCAAAACCAAAAGCAACTGACCTAGATCCTCTAATTCCTCCTACCGTGGTAAATTTGTAAAACTGACATATTCGCGAGTTAAGCCACTGTTGTCAGCTTAGGGTAACAAAATATCTCACTTTGTCATAGTCAGGCGAAGTAAAAGTAATGATCTATCATGTGTTTTCTCGGGAACTCGGAAATTATGTTAAGATTTTTAACATCCGAAACAATTTTCTTTTTTCGTAATAATTTTATTTTTAAGGGGGAATAGGGTGAGCGCTTCTCCATAAAAAACGTATTCCCCTATTTTCTTCCTGGATAATGCATCTAGAGCAATATTTTTTTTAAATAAAACCTAGGTCTACTGTAGACGTGTCTCCGTTTTCCTATTTTTCAGAAACTAATTGCTAAAGAAAATATAGCCTTCAAAAAGTTCCTATGAAGATATTTAAAGCGTTAATAGCAAGCGTTGTTAGCGTTTTAGCGGAATACGTTTGTATGGAGAAGCGCTCACCCTATTTCCCCTTAAGGGGGATCGCAAAAAAGAAATTGTGTATCTGTCTATGGTTAAAGAAAAAAAAAAAAGCAATCGTAAAAACAGATTTTGATTTAGTTTTTTTTTTGTTGTCCAGAATGCTGCGCGCCGCTATCTCCCTCACGCATTTCACCATTATTGAAGATACAAAATCACTGAATACGGCTATGATAAATCGCAATCGGTGAAATTGCTGAAAATAAGATTAGAAAAAATATAATTTTGATCTAAATAAGATTTAACACCTAAATACAGGATTATAGGGTTCGCTCAGTTTTATGCGTGAAACTTGCTTGTATCAGAACTTTATTTATTTCTAAATCTTTGTATTGCATTCCCAGTAATTTCACCGACTGCGATTTTTCATAATCAGGTTCATTAATTATTTACTTACACAAAAAAATTTAGAAATGTGCGCGCGCGAGCTAGCGGCGTGCAGCATTCTGGACCTTATGCCACATTTCTATCACACTAATACTTGGATGCTGTGAAAAACAGTGTTTGGGCCCACGGTTGCGCTCTTAAGTAAATCCACTGACCCCGAAGACTGACCGGATTGTCTATTGCTTCATCGGTTATCGTAAATATCTCAGTTAGTCTGTTTATTATAGCTCAGTTGGCCTTCAGAGCTGTAGGGCGTGGGTTCGATCCCCACCCAGGGCAAACATTTATGTGACGAGCATAGGTGTTTGTTCTGTGTCTCCGTGTAGTATGTATCGTAAGTATGTATTTAAAAAAAAAACTATTCTATCAGCTATCTGGTTTCCATATTAAAAGCTTTGCTTAGTTTGGGGCTAGATGGCGCTGTGTGAAAAAATTCCACCGATATTTATTCATCTTTAATTATTTTATCATATACCAACAGAGTATAAAATATACGGCTTCATTGAAATTTGAAAGCTGTTAACATCATCATCATCCCGGAGACGTCCACTGCTGAACAAAGGCCTCCCTCTTAAACCGCTACACTGTACGAAAACTTGCCATTTGCATCCACGAGCACCGGTTGCCCACGACTTTCACAATGTCGAGTCTTTTTTTTCATATTACTTACACCTTTGAATCACATTAATATCATAGACAAAAATTATACAAGTTTGTCTATGCTAATATTTTAAATGCATTGTACGACAACTTGATATTTGCATCCATCGGTTGCCCGCGAGTTTCGCAATGCGGTCTACCTATTGGGAAGCCTACCTACGCTGCGCCTTCTTATATATAAATCCGGAAAAAACCCGTCGGTCAGAAATCAGAAAGGATTTCTGATAATGTTTGTATCACATCAACAGCCGGAAGACGCCCACTGCTAGACGAAGGCGTCCCCCTTAAAGGGAGGTGTTGCCATAATCCCCACGCTTGGCAGGCGGCTTGGGGATCGCAGAATGGTTACGACCGTTAACTGAGAAGACGCTGCTGCCCGTCCTCCGGTGGTTTTGGATGCAGTTTTAGGACATACCCAGGTCCGTTTGTATATAATCTTTGTAGGAATGTTTGTATATACTCTGTAAATACAATCATCATCATCATCAGCCCGGAGACGTCCACTGCTGAACGAAGGCCTCCCCCTTAGACCGCCACACTGTGCGACCACCTGCCATTTGCATCCACCGGTTGCTCGCGACTTTGACAATGTTGTCGGTCCACCTAGTGGAGCCTTCCTACGCTGCGTCTTCCGGTTCTCGGTCGCCACTCAAGAACCTTTCTTCCCCATCGGTTGTCAGTTCTTCGAGCTATGTGGCCTGCCCATTGCCACTTCAATGTGCAAACTTTGCGAGCTATGTCGGTAACTTTGGTTCTTGGTCTCTGTAAATACAATGGTTTGACCTAAAAAAAACTCTGTTGCTACAGTGACCAGTGTCAGATCGAATGACGATAAACTCGTACTTCTAATGACCGAACTTGAACCAAACAAGAAACCTTATCCAATAACAAACCACAAAGAATGGCCAGAAGTGTCAAGAAGCATCCAAACTCCCGTTCCGTGGAAGCATCATCAAAGGTTTAATTAAGAACTTTAAATTAATTTCGATTTTAATTCCAGGACGCGGATGCTGTGGAGAAGCTAAACGAAAGTGGGGAGCTGAGGAAAATGCTGAAACCTTATAAGGTAATACACGTTTTTATTTCTTAGTTTTGTTCAGTGCGTTAAAGCTCTTCACACAGTACTCTTCTACAGTAAGAAAAATTATGACCTCTAGCAGGACTTGAACCTGTACGAGCAATGTCTGGGTTTCCATCCCAACTCCTTTGCCAATTAGTATCTCTGCCTTACCCGTCATAATTCTCAAACTGTATAATGCTAATCAACTAAAACGTTGATGGCGCCATCTGTAACGTTTTGTTTTTATATTGGGGTTTCTATGTATCGACACGTTTTCTATGAGAGTTCTTCTGTAAGTACAACTATTATGTTTGCTACAATTAAGGCCCTGTTGTAGCAAGGTACGTCCACACGAATAAACGATAGCCACTAAACGGTAGGCGCTAGCGAGAGAGAGGAGAAGGCGTGAGCGCTTGAATTGCTAAATTTTGTAGGGTTATCTTTGATTTAAAAATATATCAAAGAAATACTGTGTAATCTTTGATAAATAATATGTCTAGATAGAGTCTCGTACTGTTTATGAACGAAAAATGACAGGCTAACATTATTATACTAGTGTGCGTGACAGCCATGTCTTACACTCGCGTTGCACCATTGTCGTTGTTATAGGTGTGCGTGCATAAGAGACTAACAGTTAACCGCTCTTTTTTTCGACGCGTTTAGGATCCATCAGTCAGTAATTTATCAAAGACTGTAATCATAAAAATCAAAAAACTAAATAACACTATATTTTATCTATTAGTATATATTTTACGTGGTTACATAATGTATTTTCTTAGTTCTAGCTAATAGAAATGCCGATTTAGTGTCTACTTTGTTATTTTTTTCTATCTAGCCAAAAATTCAAAATCGCATTATCTAAAAGACAAAAAGCTAAAAAATATGATCAATTTTAATAATTGGCAATTTGACAAAAGGCATTTTGGAGTTTTCCTTATAAAAATAAGTTAAACATTGCTACAAGCCCGCCTTAAGCTCGTAACCTACTCGTACATTTTCCTTGACCGAAATTAAATAGAACTACGTAAATAATGTCTTATCGAATGGTGTTGACAATACAAATTGGACAGCCAATCCATCAGGATAGACGCGGAAGCCCAACTTGTTTGAGAAAGGTGGGCCCATGTGCGACGGCTAGAATTAAGGTCTTGTATCGATTTCGTAGTCGAAGAATAGAGAGATTATGTATAGATAAAACAGGTATTATTTATCTATTTTCTATAATTACTCAAGGAATTACTGTAAAGTATTTTATCAAAGAGTTCTTGAGACAACAATAAATCAATAAATTATAGGTATATATAATTTTTTTATACAATCATGTGACGAGACGAGCAAGAATTTTTCCTGGTGCTAAGCGTCACGCCTGCCACAAACAGGAGCAGTGCCAGAATTGTGTACTTGCAAACACAATCCTGCGCTGCACTGCACTGCGCTCGTCACTATGAGATATTTGATGTTAAATCTCTTCATACCCAGTACATTTATCTGGTAACATTGCTCTTCAAACCTGAACACAGTAATGCTTGCACACTACTGCTTGGCGGTTGAATAACTGGCAAAGGTGTGGTACTTCCCCAGGCGGACTCTGCAGTAGAGTCCTACCACAACAGAATGTAGACATATAGAAAATAATATAAAGAATATAATATACCTAGAGAAATATAGAAAGTTGAGGGAGCCCTGAAATCTTGCTCAATTAATAAAATAATCACTCAGGTGAGCGACCACGTTATATTCAAATACTTAGAGAAAACTAGTCAAAAATGTAGTATGACGCAACCATACCTCGAAAACTTAAATAAGTTTCACGTCCGATAACGCCGTATTCAGCAGTGATCAATCAAAAAGTAATTGGGCTGCGACAACATAACTCGACTTATCTCTCTTTAGCATCGGTGTCGGCTCCTTTTATGGAAGAAAGTATAATTTTGAGGCGCACGTACGTATAATATGTCGTTTCTTACGTCTTGGCTGTCTTTGTTGTTATGGTGTTATTAAGTTTGATTCACATTACATCAGCCCCTTTGATAGGTATAGTTACATAATACAAGACAAAAATCAATAACTATTTAGTGTATCGGGTCATTGCTATCTCTTTCCTGTACAGCAAAACAAATTACTTTTATTCCATGATTTATAATATTACAGGTAAAAAAAGTTGTTATACAGAAATTGTAGATTTCTTCTTTTAAATTTTAAAAGTAGTTTATGGATGACGAGATGAGCTTTTACCTTTTGGCAAGCATCACGTCTGCCCATAACAGTAGCAGTGTCAAAATTGTTAACTTGCGATCAAAATCCAGCGCCGCACTGCACTGCGCTCGTCTCTGAGGGTCAAACCACACGTACCACAACCACACCACATCGCAGCGGCAAAATGTGGTGACGCTGTGGCTACGTGTGAATAGTTTCGCTGCAGCTATTAGCAGTTGCGTTGTGGCACCGACAAAATGTCGATGTGGTTGCGTTGTCGCTAGCAGTTGCGACGCTGGCTTTCATAGAGCGCGCACTGTCGTTGCGTCGACGCAACGTTGTATCTACGATGTGGCCGGAGGCTATTTCACTATGTAGCTGGTGGTTGCGTTGTGGTTGCGATTTGGTCGGTATCAACCACGCGGTCGATAACGACGGCAAAATGTGGTACATGTAAATTCTACTATTCATATTCAATACAAAATATGCGCCCAACCACGTGTTGTGGTTGTGGTGTGGTTGGTAGTACGTGTGGGTTGACCCTGAGATATTAGATGTCAAATCTCTTCATACCCAGTAATTCTCAGTGTCCTGTGCTCATTTCCCAGTGTTGTCTGGTAACATTGCCCTTCAAACCAAAACACAGTGACAGTCTATTTGATAATTCTTGAGGTTCGTCGTCAGCCATAAAACGTCCACTGTTGGACGAAGGCCTTCCCCTTATAGAGGGTTGGTGTTGCCATAATCCCCACGCTTGGCAGGCGGATTGGGGATCGCAGAATGCTCACCACCGTTAGCAAATAAGACGCTGCTGCCCGTCCTCCGGAGGGTCTGGTTGCAGTTTAAGGACATACCCAGGTCCAATTCTTGAGGCTAATGGATAATAAATAATAGATAATTTATTAAAACTCTTCAAAACAAATGAAAACTTTATTGTGATACATACCACACTCAAAACCTGTGACGTAAATAAAATAAGAAGCAATCAACAAGTAATTACGTTAAAGCTAGTACAGATGTGAAAACTGTATAATAACAATAAGATACGTAACACAGAAGTTAAAAACTAATCCAAGCAGATCTGCATTTAAAGGCAAAACTTTGTATACATAGAACTTCAAGGGTCGTGCTTCTACATAATTAATGAACTTCGTTATGTTCTCAACTTTTGTTGCATCTGTAAAGAAATATGCTCTAAAAAATACTGTTTAGTTTACCAAATTTTACATACATACATATACATATTTTTGCCCGAAAAAGAAAAAAATACAAAATCATGAAAATAATGTTCTTTTAAGACATCCCATTTTGTAGCGGTATTCGCCATGGTGAGGCTTGAAAATTTCAAGCTACCTAGTACAGTTTAGAAGATACGTAAGTAACAGGTTGGACGGACTACCAAACAGATAAACAGACGTCGTAGGCTAAGTAATATAGGATCTCGAATGGACGTGAACCAAAGCGCACACCTCCGTTTTGGGCCTTGAACCCTAAAAACAAAGTTCAATAAAGGAAAACAAACCTTGACATGTCAATAACTTTTCATGAAGTACGATTCTTATTTTGTTTGCTTGAGTGGTAAGTATGCCAGCCAATATCGCAGGCATCAGTGTCTCAGCCAGAGTGAAAACCACAGTAATGGTTGAAACTATAAAAACAGGTTTAACGATCTGAAAACAAAAGGAAATTTTATTTAAATATTGTATCTACTAGTAACATAACATATTTACATAACGAACAGACCAGGCAGACGTAAGCCCTGAAAAAATACCTGTACTCGTGCCTGTGCCATCTACTGGTGTGATCCAAATGTGAATCTAAACCATCCAGTTTAATTAAAATCGGCCCAGCCGTTTTAGAGGAGTTCAGTCACATACAAATGTACAGAAGAATTCCTTTTAATGTCCACTACTGGACATAAGGTCATCAAAAGCGATTAAGCCAAATCCATCATGCTGGGCCGGTAGCGTCTTGGTGGATTCACATCATCATCAGCCCGGAGACGTCCACTGCTGAACGAAGGCCTCCCCCTTAGACCGCCACACTGTACGTCAACCTGCCATTTGCATCCACTGGTTGCCCACGACTTTTACAATGTCGTCGGTCCACCTAGTGGGAGGCTTTCCTACGCTGCGTCTTCCGGTTCGCGGTCGCCACTCAAGACCTTTCTTCCCCATCATTTTACTTTGAATTTGTTATCCCTTTTCCTGACGATGTTTTCCTTCATCGAAAAACGAGTGGAATGAAAACCGTATTATAAACTCAAAAATAATTTATTGGTGCCAGGAAGGGATTGAAACCAGGACCTCAAAGATGTCGAGTCGAGCGGTCTCCCACTAAACTACCGCGGCTTAAAATACGAGTATTTGCATGTTAGTTTCAATTTACGTAATTCACGCCGATCTTCAAGAAATTTAGCAAATGCGATAGAAATACGAGAATCCATAAAAAAATACAGGCTGAAAATTGCTTTTTATGCTCATAAGAAACAACTACTTAGTCATGTATTATTATTATGTGTTCAACCGTAGGCGAAGTAACAATTTTTTTACGTGCCTACGTAGTTAAAGTCACTACTTTCTCCCCGCAGTGGAGTTTGTATACATGATAATCAATATCAAGTACATGAGATCTGATACATTCTTTACTTTTGCTCCCTAGGTGTGTAAACACGTACATTAAATTAATGACACCGAAAAAAAAACTTGAGTATAATTTTATTTATGAGAGATTTCGACGTTATTAATATTATAACTATAAAAAAAAATATGTAAGACATTTTTCATTATTATTTTTCATTATCATTATTAGGGTAGATGACTGATGTTTATATCGTTGAAACCAATAGCTTTGATGAAGAATTAATTTATTTATTTATTTATTTATTTGGCACACAAAACAGAATACAATCAAAACATTTCAAAGCAAAAATGAGAATAGGTACAGAGCTAGACTATATTCCTAAGCATGTGTACACAACATGATCAAAATAAAAGCAGCATGTAAACAATGGTTAAGTAAATGTTAAGTAATCAAAAACGTTGAAAGTTACTAAAAATCAAAGAAAGCTACACAAAGTCAAGAATAATTCAGTGTTGTAGTTTTTGTAAAATTGCCAATACATCATGTTTAAATTTCGGCAACTTGAAGTCAAATACATCAATGCTATTGTGATGGTCCACTAAGATATCATTATATTGGCGACACATCCTGACCACAGGATTGTAGTAGGAAGTATTGTTTGTATAAACCTTTAATGAGAAAATATTCAACTGAGGCTTGCGAGAATTAGGCGCGGCTCTGAAGTTTATACTGGAGAGAAGAATAGGGCTGTCAATCAAGGAATGAATAATTTTGAACAGACATATAAAGTCCAAATATTTGCGACGTGTCTCAAGCGATGACATTTTAAATTCATTGAGCTTTTTGGAGTATGATCGGAGTTTACGGTTGAGGCCAAGCCTGTAACACAGTATATTTAAGCATTTAGACTGAATACGCTCAATTCGTTTGCTGTGTATATTGTAATGTGGTGACCATATAACACAATTGTATTCAACTATACTGCGGATAAGTGTGAAATATAGATTTAACAAACATTGAGGGTTCTTGAAGCCCTTAGTAATACGAGATATAAAGCCTAACAATTGGTTGCCTCTTTTAATCACATACTCAAAATGATCACGAAATGTCAATTTTTCATCAAAGAGAATTCCAAGGTCCCTGACCACTGCTTTTCTGTCTAAGTTATGATTTTTAAGTTCGTAGTTGTACTCGATTTTATTAAATTTACTAGTAAAAGAAATAATATAACACTTTTTGACGTTTAGAAACATAAGGTTCTCATGACACCAATCATCGATGGTGTTTAGGTCAGATTGTATAATTTCACATTATTTTGTATTGCGTACTGTGGAGAAAATTTTGAGATCGTCAGCATATAGTAAGCATGGGCTCTGTAGTTTGTCAATTAAATCATTAATGAAGGCAATAAAAAGCAGTGGTCCCAAGTGAGAACCCTGGGGAACTCCGGAGGTTATATGGGCAGGAGAGGACAGAAAACCTTTGATTGCAACTAGCTGATTACGCCTGGCTAAGTAAGATTCAATCCATCTTAGTAAATTACCGTGAATACCATATTGCGTTGTTAATTTAGAGATAAGTATTTTATGGCTAACTTTATCAAAAGCTTTAGCAAAGTCTGTGTAAACACAATCAACTTGAGTTCTCTTAGCGAAGGCGCTACACAAATAATTTTTAAATTCTAACAAATTGGAAGTAGTTGACCTATTTCGGATAAAGCCATGCTGTCTAAGCGAAAGTGATGGATACATTTGATGGAAAAGAACATCATAAACTAAAGACTCAAATAATTTTGCCAAAGAAGATAGTATACTGATGGGACGGTAATTATCACATCGTGATCTATCACCAGACTTGAAAATGGGAACAATGTGCGCCGTTTTCCATACAGATGGAAATCACCTGATTGTAATGATGTGTTGAAAAGTATAAGAAGAGGTGCACACAACTGTTTACCACAATTTTTTACCACTAGTGGAGGTATTCCATCTGGGCCAGCCCCTTTTTTAATGTCTAGCTTAGCAATTTTGCGTGTAATGTCTGCGCGTGTAACTACCAGGCTACTCAAAACATTCGTAGAATGACATGAACCCGAAATAGAATCGGCAACATTAGCATCAGATGATTCAAACACCGAGCTAAAATAGCTAGAAAAGAGTTCGCAAATTTCACGTTCTTCAGACGATATCAGGTTACCGTACTTCATTGTAACGGGTATGGAATCTGTACCTTTTTTTATCTTAACGAATCGCCAAAAATGTTTAATGTTATTGTCTATTATAGATGCTTCTACAGAGTTGAGGTACGTTTTGTAGTCATGTTCAATTAGCTTTTTGCATCTCAAACGCAGCAAAGAGAAAATATCATAGTCACGAGGATTCATATATTTATGGTAGCGGCGATGATATTTTAACTTTTCTTTAAGACTACGCCTCAAGGCAGGCGAGAACCAGGCGGGACTATTATTCGAAGAAGGTTTTGTCAGAGGTGTATGTTTGGAAAGTATTTTATTGAATTCTTTATAAAATTTATCAACCATGTCATCAATATCATGAACAGCTAAAACTTCATCCCAGTCAACTAGATCCAAGTCGCAGCTAATTCCTTCAAAATTGCTTTTATTAAAATTTAAACGCTTCTGTTTATTCGGCTTAAATTGTCTAACAGGTCTATCAATTACTGTGATTGCATCAATGTCAAAGACTAAAGAGGGGTGGTATCTATCTAGTTTACTGAGAGGTTCCGAGCTATTGACCTGCAAAGAATTTGAAGTAGAAAGGATAAGGTCCAAAAATCGACCATACCTATTGGGTATAGTGTTTAATTGGTGGAGATCACAAACAGACATGCTATCTACCAGAAGTTCAGCTCTTTCACCTCGCGGATTACTAGGTAACATCTCACAAGAATCACCAGATCTACACCAAGAAATGTTCGGAGTATTGAAGTCACCAATACAAAGATATTCTTCGCGGTCACGAGATTGAAGGATATTCTTTTGACAGTTACTGTAAAATTCTCGCATACAGTTCACAGATAAATGTGAAGGTAAATAACACAAACATAAATTTATAATTTTAGCATTCTTACATTTGGGCAGGATACTTATCCAAATGTCTTCAAATGTAGACTCCCAAGATGTCTGACGGACAAAATGTATATCTTTTTTTATAGCAATTAAGACACCCCCGCCATCTCGTTTGCGCACACTTGTCGTAGACCGATCACGTCGTATAATATTGTAACGACTGTCGAATATCTCAGCGTCAAAAATGCTATCATTAAAATTCGTTTCAGTTATACATATCAAATCGTAATCACTATTAATTACATTGAGAAACACATCATCAATTTTATTTTGTGACCTCATACGGTTAACATTCTGATAAAAGACTAACATCATGAAAGCAGAGTATTGAAAATATATGTCTAAGAAAAAAAAAATACTCATAAACTAACTAAGCTAATTTATTCAACATGTCCAAGTTTTTAATTAAAATACAACTTGCTCCATCATCCTTGCGAAGGTAGACGCGGCCGTATTTCACCCAGACATATTTGTATCCCCTCTCCTTTGCGATCTTCCTCGCCGCCGCGTGAAGAACCTTACACTCAGGTGCAAGATGCTCTGTTACATATATTCTTTGTTTATCGGACGTAAGCCCAAGATTTGAGGTGTTAAGAGTATCTTCCTTGTGGGTTCTATTGTAACGACTGCAGGCAGATAGTATATTATCTCTTAGACGGGGATTAATGAGAGTGACCAGCAAGTTCCTTGGCCTGTCTGAGGCAGTATTAAGTTTGGCAACTCTGCGACAAGAATGGATCTGGTCCTGGGCTATGTCAAAATTGAGTGTCTTGCATAGATTATTAAAGATTCCTATGGGGTTCTCATTTCTGATTTCAGGTACAGCCTGGATTTCTAAATTTTGACTACGGGTTAATCTCTCCATTGAAGATATCCGCGTGTTTAATGTGCTTTGATCATTACGTAGGCTACATATTTCACTCTCTAGTGCGAGATTTCTCCTGAATTTCACGTTTCATAGAAGCCTGTTCGTCACAAATGAAGTTAGTCGTAGAAGTAAAATCATCCTTAAGGTGTTGAACAGTAGCGTCCATTTCTTTGCGCACCAATATTTTGACGTCTTCTTTCAGAGCCTGGCGAAAATCTTGCATGTACGTGGACAGCGCACTGTTTAATTTCTGATCCAAAAGTGCACCGATTTTCTCCATAGTGACAGCGTTATCGGCACAAGTGGACGGAGCGCACGACAGTACGGACGACTGTAGGATAGACTGGTCTGTAGCGTCATACGACATATTCACTGAATCGTCAGTAGTAGGTACTTGCGAAAGACGAACCGGGGTATTTTCATTCTTATTATTATAATTGCGCTTCGTGACGTTAGCGCATGCTGGGCATATCCAAGTCGCAGTATACTCCGACGAAAGTGCATAAAAATGCTCATTCTTCAAATTCAAACACTCGGAATGGTATTTCGAACGGCATCGGCAGCATTGTAAATGACGATTGGAGTTTATTTTCTTGCTACACGCCGAGCAATCCATCGCAAAGTTGACAGTTGTAGTGGCACAAAACAAAAACGAAAAAAAAAAAAATTATTGCAAAAATTGTGCCAAAACTGTGACTCGATCGCAGGTATCCCGGCTCGCTCGTCGAGCCTTGTAACCACTCGGCCAAACCTGCTCCTTCGTAGATGTTGAAAATTACGGAATACTATGATAGAGTGTGATTACGGCATGTGCAAGATGTCAGAATAAGTTGTTTAGCTACCCGCAACACACTACTTTTTGCACTTTTATCAACGAAATACCCACAACGCACTTTAAAATCGAAGCAACAATGCACTTCAAAACCAAATATAATTAACATTCAGACTTTAACACTCGATAGACCATAAAAATCTGAGTCTTTTGGTGTAACTTTATCACTGTTTCACAAACTTTAACTACGTTTTGATTTTATAGTAAGAGAGACGATCGATACAGTGACTGCTTTGGTTGACCGGAGTCGCTTGAATGATGAATGAATTTAGATTTAGAAATAATTTAAATCAGTTAATTAATAATGTTCTGTTATAAGAGCGTTTAAACTTTTTGTTAGAGACAACTCTGTCCCTTTCCCACAAAACAAAAAATGTCGTCACGCCTTACTTGTCAGAATATAATTTATAAGGCGTACAGAGAAGTGACGTCGCGATTTGCTGTTTCGCCTCTTTGTCTAGCATGATATTAAAATGCTTATAAGTTGCTTATTTTTGATCAGATTTTCATTTTCTTTTCATTAATCAGCTATATTTATGGGCCACATTTTAATAGGACAATAAAAAAAACCAGTCATCTAGCCTATTATATGCTTACCGATATAGTATGCCATGTCAGGTGTGCCACTATATAATAAATATATACCATAGTTTCCGGAATATTGAATAAAAGCACCGTTAAAAACTGGAATAATAAGAAAAGCATGAACCTGAATAAATATTTTACATTTGTCCATAGGAAAGATCTATTTACGTGCCTGCTACGCGGAGCGAAAGGAACCACTTCCTCCCCGCCGCGGCACGTAAAATCGTATACACACCACGGGAGCAAGTAAAGAAGCCTTGGATCTCATGTTTGCCACACTACCACCATATACCTACCTACATGAGACCTGAGACATTCTTTACTTTTACTCCCTATGTGAGTAATCTATTTTTTTTTAAATAATAGGTATGATTACTTTTTTCAAGCCCTACTTAAATTTAAAATCAAGTTTTGTATTAGCTACATCAAAAATATTTTTACACCACCTGCTTGACAATGTCCAATTACATACCATGCAACCTCAACGTAAAGTAAAGCATTATCTCTTAAGGGATATAAAGTTGTATGAAACTCCCTAAGGAATAAAGTGATGTGAATTTGGAACGCCAAATTCGTGTGGAAACTCGTGGAAAACTCAGTAAAAAAATGCCCATATGGCATTTTAAAGAGGTTTGTTCGAAAATCGAACTGGCCACCATAAACAGAACTCAGAAAATAGGTGCGTTTACAAAGAATGTGAAACAAAAGACGGTGTTTGGTCCTGTGATTATCAGTGAATTTTAATTTATGGAGCCCAGGGGCCGTACCGTGAACTGCTTATAGCGGGACCGAATAGGATCAGCTGCCGACACTGCGCGACCACGAACTAAGGTTCGCAATAAGTAGCGAGGCGATAAAATTCACAGTCGCGCAGCGTCGGCAGCTGATCCTATTCGGTCCCGCTATAAGCAGTTCACGGTACGGCCCCTGGATTTTTATTGTCTCGTAGAAGGTGTGAAAAGTAGAGTATGCTCCTCTGGAATAAAGCCTGTCTTCGTCTTGGGCAGCCTTCACTCAGGACTCTATATAACTTTAGATCTATATACTTTCGTTACGCTCAGGGTTCAATACGCCGCCCGCGACGTAAGACACTGCTTTATTCCCTTAGTGCATAATCTACTAAGGATCATCATCATATCTACTATTATGTTAAGCAACGGACGGTCCGGTCAATATTCGGATGGGTGACCGTGAGTGGCATTTATTTCTGAGCGCTACCGTGGGTCGGATGACACGTTAAATTGTTGGTCTCGGTTGTTTGTTCTAGTTTCTATAACAACAACCGTCAGCCATGTCAGAGGTCTTCGGGCGGCACATAAACTCTGACACTCAGCCTATACGAACTTACTTACTTACTATAATACTGCATGCGAGAAAGAGTCTAGTAATTGTCAGAAACTTTGCTTAAAATTTGCAGCACTTACCAAAGGATCAAATGAATGTTTAATCGATTCAGCAGCATCAACAATCGATTTGTATATTTCGTTAAAAGAAACGTATCCTGTATTTGCCGTTTTTATCTGACGTAGGAGTGAATTAAGACGACAATATATCGAATAAAATACCAACGAATTAGATGCTGGCACAAAATCGTTACATATCCAGAAAAATATATACGCAGTGGTTATCCATACAGCGTTATTACGATATTCGCTACTAATGAAAGTCCAAGCAATTGACGTTGCAATTTTAGCTATGGTTACCAAACTAAATATAATTAGAACTTTATTTTCGTGAGACTTGGTCTGCGGTACGTTCAATTTTGTGTCGATTTTTGTTAGCTCACCAAAATATGCGCACAAACTGTGTTTTGTTCGAAAAAGAATTAGCACATAAGTGATATGCTGTAAAGAATAATACAAACTAAACCATGTTGGTTCTGTATTATAGTAATAATATGTGTTTACTGTAAGGTTAAAAGCAAATAATGCTAAACTAAAAAGCAAGCTAAGGTACTTGATAAACTTCTTGAAGTTTGAGGAATCGAAAAAACCGAAATCAAAGCCAAATAATATATGTAACATTTGGTAAAAGAGGATAAATTTTGAGGAACCGTTATGTTTTTTCTCCGTTTTAAAAAATGAGTTTATTTTGATGGAATCCATGACAGTTTTATATGGGTATCCGGGGGTGGTTAGAGTAATCAAAGATGGGGTAAATTTTTGATTGAAAATTTAAAAGTTAGTGTTAACCGATCTGATCAAAGTAATAGCTTCGAATGAACTAGACAAGTTGAATCGATTGTTTAGTTTTACCTGTTTCCATGGTACCTAATAGAGTAATCAAATTAAGAAATGAATTAATGTTTTATTAATTATAATTACATTTTGATATTAAACAACAGAAGCGTTTGAGTGATTGAAACTTAAGAAACTAAGGCCTTTTTAAGAGCCCGACTCGCATTGGCTGGTATTTTTATTTTTAACGATACACCTTCTAGATTTATCCATTACAGTCATTTGTGAACAGTTTTAAAAACATGAAAATAACAAATAGTTTCAGAAAAAAAAACATGTGAGAGCATCTTTTTGGCAACCTTCCCAAGCATTTCAAAAAGATCTCCTATTCCAAGCTAAAACCTGATAGGTCATATTTACCTGTAGATACAACTAAATTATAATATGTTTGAATGCTTGCAAAACCCAATTCACGAGTTGCCTCTATTAGAATAGAAGAATAGAATAGAATATAATTTATTATCATATAGTCACATTAGTAATAATTTAAAAAAAAAAAATATGTACAACGAATGCTTCTATTATGGACTCGTCAATTTGGTACACAATTAAATATTTTGAAGGTAAGTTAGACCCATTGAGTCTCACTCAGCAAACGACAATTCTATGCGCATAAAAGTCTTGCATGTCTTGTTCTCGCACGTGACATTTCACGTCAGCGAGAAGTTGTCAGAGCATCTTAAACAGTGACTAAGGTTTGAGCGGCGTTTTATAGTAAGGCCGTAAATTTCGTAAGTCCGCACCTTCTTAGTTATTGCATAATTTCCCATCCGTAAGAGATAATATTTGTCTTTATAATTTTGGTATTGCAGTCTGTGTAAATTATTTTGCTAGTGTAATCAGGTCATACGTGACTTTATGGTTTTTGAAAAATTGGTGTTTTGGGACTGTTTGCATTTTAATTTAGTAAGGACAGCAAAATGTTTATACGGAAATGATGATTTTGAGCGAAACAAGTGAAATCTATGCAACAATTGGCCAAATTTGCCTTTCATCTGACCGGATGTTTGGCAGCCGTTTTCAACGAATCTTGACGAAACTTAGTATACTTGTCCTTTTTTTTAAATATGTATATAGTCTTGCGTTTGACTGCCATCTCGTCTGATGATAAACGAAGATGCAGTCTACGATGGAGCACGCTTGCCTAGAAGAAACCGATTCACTCGCGACTTGAAGACACCCAGATTATAATTATCGGGAAACACCCACTCGGGCAGCGCATTCCACTGTTTAGCAGTTCGAATAAAGAAAGTGGAATCAAACCGATTCGTACGAGTTTTTGGTATATCAACCACTACTTTTTTTTTATCATGAAGACGCAGCGTAGGAAGGTCTCCCACTAGGTGGACCGACGACATTGTAAAAGTCGCGGGCAACCAGTGGATGCAAATGGCAGGTTGTCATACTGTGTGGCGGACTAAAGGAGAGGGCTTCGTTCAGCAGTGGACGTCTCCGGGCTGATGATGATGATGCGAGTGCTTCACCACCTTACGTAAACTTTTCTGAAAATATTACTTTAAGTAATTACTAGTTTCTATTTTCAGAGGTTTGATAGTTTCAATATTCCTCGGGGTTAGTTTATGCAAGACGAGAACAAATTAAATGCAAAATGTAACAATATGGCTACCTGAGCCGAAGGACGGCAATAACCATAAAGAGAAAATTAAATTTGCACATCCGTTGAACTCTATCGGGGTAGAACGAATCTTTAATAATTTCCAATTCGTAGTAGGTATATAGGTTTAGACGTAACGATATAAAACCGAAGGAGGCGTGCAATGTCCTCTTTCAAAAGGCCAGCTATTCCATACACATTGATGCCTCTGTCCATGTCCATGTCCATGGCTCAAATTAAGCAAAGATTGTACTATGGGAACCAGATATTAAAGTAATTAAGTAAGTTCATATAGGCTGAGTAGCCAGCCCTAGAGTTAATGTGCCGCCCGAAGGCCTCTGACATGGCTGACGGTTGTTGTTATAGAAACTAGAACAAACAACCGGGACCAACAATTTAACGTGTCATCCGACGTTCTGGGTGGGAATCGAACCCACACCTCACAGCTCTCAAAACAGACATACTGTCAACTGCCCCGACAGTTCAGAGAGCCAGTAATGACCTCTTTCATTTTAATAATTGAAACGGCAAGTAGCGAGAAAACACGCAGATTTACGAGTACCTACTTGTTTATACGGATATCGAATATGAACTAAAACTAGATAACTGGCTGGCTGGCTTTATACACTTCCCCCTGCAAAGGCTTGGCTGGCATGGCATGGTGTGAGAGGAAACAGTGTAGGCTTGGCTGGCTGGCATTGGTGGATTTACACAGCCTGCGTCACCTCCGTTCCATTACATAATTAAAAAAATACCTTTTTTTAACCCCGAATGGCCATTCTATGTCCAATCGATATCTTCCGCCCTGGCCAGTGAGGGAAATCGTCTAGACATGGAATAGCCGATCGAGCTTATATATCTTTGCTGCCACAGCCAATAATGAAATTTCAATCGCCAGGTGACAGAGTTGATAGGAACTTATACCGTTTTAACTTTTTAATTTGAAATAGACAGGTACTTACTTTAAATCCAAGACTCCTGTGCGCTTTATCAATCTGCTTGAACTTGGCTTGAACCTTGGAGGATTCAGCTCGCTTGAACTTTGCACGACGTGCTTAGAAATATATCTTTGCGTCATGAATGTTTCAATCCTTTGGGAAAGCGAAAAACCTTTGACACTCGTGCGCGTAAATAAGCACATAATGAATAAAACGCTACCAGTTTTATGCACCAACTCTCGAATAAATACTGTTTGTCTATAGGAAAACAATACAATGCAGCGATGTGATTTTTTCAAAAACTCTATCAAAAATTATAAAATCCTACTTAGGTACTACGAAGATAACCCACCTTTAACTGTACCCGGTGCAAAGGTGTGTCCATACGGCTGGCTGCATTGCCATGTTGTATATGGCATGGATTAAAATTATTAGTTTTATTCGTCATTTATATTAATATACTTTTTAATATTTCACTAATTGAAGCATTCTCTCTATTTTCAGAGTCCAGATGCGTGCACCACATGCCAAATGTGCGGCGGGTTCCGTCTATTGCCGTGTCGAATCTGCAACGGGTCCAAGAAGTCCCTCCACCGGAACCACTTCACTGCCGAGTTCGTCGCTCTTAAATGCATGAACTGCGACGAAGTAGGCCTGGTTAGGTGTGAAGCTTGCTCGTAGGGTTTTTATTATACTAACTCGTATTGCCCGTTTTTACGGTAAACCACAAGACGGAATCGAACCAATGACAGCTCTTAGTATTGTCACTAAAGGTTGTGATTGGTTGACTGTCCGCGAATAAATAAGATACTAAAAAAACGGAATTCTTAATTTAATTTAACAATTAAATTCTATTTATACAGGGGTCAGGGTTGGAGTGTACCTACTACACTAAATGGGGTCATTGCGCCTTCATTGTGAAAAACTTTTATTATAGCGCCCACTCTGAAATCGCGATAAAAAGTCAGCTGTTGCACTGAATGCTGTCATTATTTATCGTAACACATGTATGGAACAGCTGGTTTTTTCTTGCGATTTCCGGATTGAACGACCCCTTAGTACGTCCCAGGCCTATAACTCATTAGAATACAAGTTTGATAAACTCGATATAAAAATGTGTCTATACAAAACGAATGTGTGATTGACCATTTCTGACAACGTCAATTTGGTCAACGTAATTTGCCGTCCACGATCACACACACGGCAAATACATCAAACAATTTTCATACAATTTTCATGTAAGAGCATGAAAAGGTAGATTTGAACAAACTACAGACTTATTTATGCTTGACATTTTTCTGAAGCGCCTCAATAATTTGTTCTTATTAGCATTAAAAAGTTCTTATTAGCTTATAATGGTCAATAAAGAATCTGAATCTGAATCATTGTTTAACTATTTAAAGTGCTAAGACCACGGTTCTGCTTGTGTTATAGTGAAATCAAATAAGCAACATAATGTAAAACTATTTTACTAATGTAATTTAAACATTCTAGGCACGATGACTGATTATATTAAATTAATTGCCTGATAAAAGCTGACAATTACAAGAACTTAGGGGCTAAAATGGTCGCGTTTAGCAATTCTGCATGTGATGATTGATTTCGCATAATTCATACTGTGATTTTGCAAATGATTCTAACAAGGAATTCATTAGTTAGACAGTTTTCTATAAAAAGTCAACTAGCAGATTCGTTAGAAGTTACTCGAGAGCAACTTTTTACAATTCATTCTGCTAAGAATTCATAAGATGAACTGCTTTTAGGGAAATTTCTTAATGCCCCTGATTCTCACGAAAACAATTACAAAATCTTTCCAAATATCGGGAAGGTGTAATAGAAGGTATAGTATTGCAAGAAAGTTATAACTACTTGTTAAACAGAGAACGCACTATAGCAAACTATGACGTCACGTTCTCATGCGCCATACGAGTCATGTATTCTACGGCTTTGCGGGAAGGGGAAAAAGCATCTTTGTAACAAAAACTTCACTCATCAGGTAGAAGATGTCCACTGTCAGACTAAGGCCTCCCTTTTCATAGTGAAGGGTCACCATAATCCCCATGCTTGGCAGGCGGCTTGGGTATGACAAAAAGTTAAAGTGCATTTTAAGACAAAATTTTATTTTATTTTACTAAAGAATTTGAGTTATTTCTTTAGTATATATTTCACAATTGATTAATATATTATTGACATTGCTTTTTGAAAACGCCGCCAGTCATCTACCCTACTGTATATGTTTTATATAAAATGTGCTATTGCATACATTTTTGCAATGTTATGTATCGAAAATGATATGCCATAAATAAGTTAATGGTTAATTGCAATAAATGTTAGATGTTTAAGTGTATGTTAAGTATTTGATTGTAATTTTTTACAAATAATTTTAAGATTCACATTTAGATGAAAAAAACAATCATTTATATTCTATTAGTTAGTGAGAAAAATATTTTATCTGCAATGAAATGTTTGGATATAAAACGAACTTACTAACTTTAGGTTTTTTTTTTATCATTCTCATTATAGTCTGGTGGAAAACTTAGTTAAATATCTTTCTAGAAATTTTATCATCGCTTTTCGACACATTAGACTCTCAAAAAATTTACACACAGGTAATAATATAAATAAAATACTTGTACTTATTAATAAATTGAACATCAACAAAACTAAAAAAAAATTTAGCATTTAATGATTTTTGTATAACAACAAACATTTGCATTGTACTTAAAAAAGTAACAGTTAGTACGTAAATGTAAATGTAAATGTAAAGAAAAGTTGTGATAGTATAATTGATAAATAAATTTATTATTATGAATGAATGTAATAATTATCTTGTTAAATTTAAAATGTTAAATTATAATAAATATTAAATATTATTCATCAAATAAGTAGTATAGCACCCCGATATTACTTAATATTGATGGGTCATTTTTGTAAATACGTTATACCTATTATTATTTTATATTATTCCATAAATGCATTATTTAAATAAAAACAGTGTATTATTTACCTGTCGATTTTAGCATGTTTAGTACATTTTATTCAAATCGGATGATGCTAAGGCGTCGTCCTAATTGGTTGAAGGTCGCACGACGAGATTAAATACACAAATCTCTTCAGAGTGAGCTCGCAAGTCAACGTGTCATCATAACTCGACTATATATATATATATATATATTTTTTATCCAATTGCCATTAGTGTTGTAAAAAGAAGTCACAGCAAAGCAAAATACGTAGTTTAGAATTCTGAGGAAACAAATAAAATAAAATAAAAAACCTTTTTTGAAGTCAGTTAAAAACACACCTATAATTAAAAATAAATTGGTAAAAAAATATGAAGTACACACGTCATCAGCCAGAAGACGTCCATTGCAATTAGTGTTAGCGTGCCATTAGTGTTGCCTGCAAATTAGGTACTTACCTACAGACAACACTAATTCTGGTGGTCAATATATTTTATCGCCTATTTATTCTAAAGTTGACATTCAAATATATTTCGGCTTTGTGTAATTCAAAATCCAAGTTTTGATTTAGTTTTCGAACCACTGGGTTGTAAGGATTAAAAGCCTCTAGCAAAAACAGACCTTTTAACTGTTGTTTGAACACAACACCTGAAGTTTTGCTTTACGTAAAGTACAACAAAATACATAATAATACCTACTACATATAACCTACTATACCTTTACGTAAAGTAATTTATTTGATAGTGAAACAAAAGGAAACTGGAACTAATGTGGGCGAGACAACGCGACCAAGTTTTAATGTTGGTTAAGTTTAAAGGAGCCACTATCGTATTTGCTGCGCTAAATTGTAAGCCAATGTATGATGTGGTCGATGTGGTGTGGAATAAAAACTATTCTACATTTTTTATTGAATATATTGAAAATATTTACATAAGCATTTAATACATAAACAATTAGATAACCTACTAAAGTACTTAAAAACAAGAAGGTGTGGCAAGTAATACCTAAACACTTTGCTTAGAATTCTCTAACAGACCCTGATAGCTTAAATTTTGTGCTAAGTCAACATTTAACAAAGCGCCTGTTGCTTAGTGAGAAATCAATGTCACTAACACATGCACACCTGTTGCATAGCAGCCAGCCAGGAGTTGTGTTATACACGGGAAACGCACACACACAACGCTATCTTTTACAGGAAGACACCGTAAATGAGGCGGACTACAACATTTTCAGGGTCTGGTTCACCCACACACTCGCAGTTGAGAAGGCTGCAGCTAGGTCGGTAATGACGTCAGGAACGCGCAAGGTCAATATCACTTTTCCGTCCTTGTTTTTCAGGAGAGTTGGGGTGCTTTGTCTCTTTTTGGCGGCGGGCTCGTCTCGACCGTCTGGGCCCGGGAATGCACGCGTTGGTCTAGCTTAGTGTGCGTGCGATCACATGTGTGTGTAGAGCAACAGTGGGGCTTTTTCATGTGTGCTTAAGGCTCGATGGCACAGATTAAATAGCAGTTAATGCACGGGGGTGTGTTTTGAGTAAACTGTAGCTAAATACTCGTTTTCCGTTTGAAAATGATTTTCCGAGTAATATAGTTACTAAAAGCGGGAAAAGTTTGTATAAACTCTCGCGATGGGATAGTTTTAAACCCATTTTGGAATTTACGATGTTTTTATGTTGCATAGCAAGATAAATGGTTTGAGCGTACAGTACCCTTATTTTGTGATAAACTTTTAAATGTTAAATTTAATATTGATTTATGGCTTAACACAGCGGTCGGCAACCCTTTGGCTGGCAAGAGCCACATTGTGACAAAATAAGGTAGCGCGGGCCTCACTTGTTCATAAATTATGATAATAGGTATCTTTCTTTGAAGGTGATATTAAAAAAGCAAAAAGATATTATTAAAATTTTATTAGCAGGTACGTAAGGGTACTACCCCGGACTACTACAACTACAGATTTCTCAATCAAAATCAGTTGATAATTGGCAGAGTAATCGAGATATACATAAAAAAATTAATAAATAAAACACAGTCGAATTGAGAACCTCCTTTTGTGAAGTCTGTAAGTATTTAGTATTTTTTTACGCAAATTTCCCTGTTGTTCATATTTAATGTTTTATCTTTATCTTTGTTACTTGCTTCTCCAGCAAATAATAATTCATCATCATCATCAGCCCGGAGACGTCCACTGCTGAATGAAGGCCTCCCCGTTAGACCGCCACACTGTACGACAACCTGCCATTTGCACACACCGGTTGCCCGCGACTTTTACAATGTCGTCGGTCCACCTAGTGGGAGGCCTTCCTACGCTGCGTCTTCCGGTTCGCGGTCGCAACTCAAGAACATTTCTTCCCCATCGGTTATCAGTTCTTCGAGCGATGTGTCCTGCCCATTGCCACTTCAACTTGCAAACCTTGCGAGCTATATCGGTAACTTAAAAGTTAAAAGAATAATTAACGTCTAAGTCTTAGTATTTTGTGGATAATGATGTGGGTGGCGTAGTTATCACATTAATTAACTTAAGTTATTTTGTAACTATTACTACGCCACTGTTAATTGTACCAAATAAAAAAAATACAAAAAAGTACCTCACAGTAGGTACCAGAGAAAATACATAACTTAACGAACTTTTACTTACTTGTGGTTTTTGGTAGTTGGTAATAAATCTTCAGGACTCTTTGTCCGTCTTTGTGTCGTCTCGCACTTGAGTGATTTTTGTTTAATATAGTAGCGGTAGAATTTTCTTGGAGGATTTAGCTCCTATCTTCTCTAAATGCGAGAGCGACGCCCATTATATAGGCCGTTTATTTTAACTCGTGCATGGATATCGATCGAGTTTCAAAGGTAATTTCAATATGAATGGGCCTAACGACAATTTCCATCCCACAGTAATTTTGTTGGAAACTTTTCGTATTATGTAAATAGTAATATGCGAAATCGACGGTATGGAGTTTGATTAAAAAAGTATTGATGATAAAGTTTAATAGTGAAGCCTGTTTTCTGATTTGATTGTTCTCGTTGATAGGGCTCTGCTCTTTAATAGGCTAGATGACTGATGTTTAAATCGTTGAAACCAATAGCTTTGATGAAGAATTTAAGTGAATATAGTATGGTAATTGAAAACATTATTTAAATCGGTTAATAATGTTCTGATATATGAGCGTTTAAAGTTTTTGTTAGAGAAAAACAAAAAAACAAAAAACTACGTCACGCCTTACTTGTCAGATTAGAATTTATATGGCGTCCTGACAAGTGACGTCACGATTTGTTGTTTCGCCTCTCTGTGTAGCATGATATTAAAATGCTTATAAGTTGCTTATTTTTGATCAGATTTTAATTTTCTTTTCTTTAATCAGCTATATTTATGGGCCACATTTGAATAGGACAATAAAAAAAACAGTCATCTAGCCTATTCACAATATCGACAAACGTAGAGACGTGTGCATCTTAAATAAAAAGACAAAAAGCTTTGAAATTCCGTAGCAAACCATTATCTATTACCGTGCCTGTCTTTTTGTTTAGGTATTATCACTACGTCATCGGCAGCTTTACTAATACCACTTGGTAGCTGCTTGAAGCGATAACCGATGTTGATAACCGATGGGGAAGAAAGCTGATAGCCGATGGGAAGAAATGTTCGTAAGTGGCGACCACGTAAGTACTGGACGATGCATCGTAGGTAGGCCTCCCACTAGGTGGACCGACATTACAGCTCACCACAGCTTTATAGCTCAGTGGGTAGCATGTCTGCCTTCAGAGCTGTAGGGCGTCGGTTCGATCCCCATCCAGTGCAAACATTTATGTGACGAACATAGATGTTTGTTCTGTGTCTGGGTGTAATGTATTTACAAAAAAAAAACGTATATAAGTATTCTATCAGCTATCTGGTTTCCATAACACAAGCTTTGCTTAGTATGGGGCTAGATGGCGCTGTGTGTAAAATGTCCCCCAATATTTATTTATTTATTTTATTTTATTATTGTGTAACTGGTGGATGCAAATGGTAGGTTGTCGTAGTGTGGCGGTCTAAGGGGAGGCCTTCAGCAGTGGACGTCTCCCGGCAGATGATGATGATGAGCTGCTTGAAATGTGGGCTTTTGAGATTCCAGTTAGCCTTATTAAAATTATGCTTTACGCTAAGCCAAAAACATTTTTGCTCGGTATTGCTAAAATATCTCGTTTAATGCTAAGCCAGCTACAATGTCCCTGCAGCAACGTCCTATTGGTAAAGGTATTTACGATATTCGAGGCACACCCTTTGCCTAAATCAAATTAAAACTACCTTTGTACCGATGGACTAGAATGGAATTCTCGCTTTGAAGTGTGATGGATAGGAAACTATTTGTAAGTACAATACAATAGTTTATTGACACCAAAGTTACTTGTCAAATTTCATTTAGTACATAATTCACAAAAACTAACTAGTCACAAAAAATAATCACTTAAGAGGAAACTAGTTGGTTACTTCTCCATAGAAACGCGGAAGTAATACTACTCCACTATGTAATGTTGTAGGTCCAAGACTAAGTATTATATCGATTAGTCCCTTCATTATTTAGGATTGGTAATTATTTCGAAAGTAAAAAGTTGATAAACATGAAAGCTATGAACCAGGAAACATCTTGTATTTTAGCTCAATTTTAACGCAACTTTAAACGTAAATAAATAACATAAGGAATACGAATATTCTAAAATAATGTATCTTGCGGCATAGTTTAGTTCATAAACATTTCAAATAACTTTAGTTGGAATAAATGAACTCAGTAGTTAATTCAACCACATTACTGCAGCCAAAGGTCGACATGAAAAAATTTGCGCGCTCATTTTTAGAATAAGTATTGTGCGGCTCGCAATACTGCGTTGATGCAATACTGATGTACGTGAACTTAGCTTCTGAGTACTCATCACTGAGTCAGTCCTTTCCCGACAGTTTGTTTGATGAAATAGCATGCTTTTAGCCGCGCCCACCGATGAGTTCGACCCGTCAACTGGTACAACCTTAATAAAATGAAAGAAATACTAAATCTAATAATTATACAAAATTTTATTGAATACAATAAAAACATTGTGGTTAAAAAAAACTTTATAGATACCTTAATAATCTCTGATTTTAAAATAAGCTTCAATGTCTTATTATTTATAACAAATTCTCTTGTAACAACGCTCTCAGCCCGGTGTTGAACTCTGGTTTTGAAGCACGCGGTGGAAGGAGTATCCCGAAACGAAGCTGGTAATCTGGTATGCTGTTGTAGATCGCGGGTCCCAAAATATACAACGACCTCTCCGACTTGACGAGACGGTGCAACGGGGTTATCAGTTGGTCTTATCTTTTTATAGCTACGTACCGTAAATCTAACCTGCTGTGAACGTCCCTATGTTGGAATGTTTCTAGGTTTACATGGCTGAACAGGGCTACCTGGTAAATAAACTCACACGGTAAGGGCAGTAGTATCTAAAGTTTCCTAAATAGCTCTACGCATGAGACGTAGTCTGAACCCCACATAAAGCACACGTATGGCTTGTTTCTGCATAACAAAGACTGTTACGGTCTAAATTATAGTTTAGCTGTAGTATCAATATTTTGGACGCTCTGTCATGTGGTAGCGTGGCCGAGCGGTCTAAGGCGCTGGTTTAAGGCACCAGTCTCCTCGGAGGCGTGGGTTCGAATCCCACCGCTGCCAATTCTTTTTGCACGCTAATTTGTCGTTTACTAGTCAGAGCTCACGATTTCAAATGAAATTATTCTATCATTTAATTGTAACAATTATGAATAGTTTATTATTAAGTAGTAGGTACCACAGATAATTTTTATTTTATTTGTATTTTGTATCTGTTCTTGTGACTTTTCTCTTATCTTGCTATTAAAACAACAACAAAAATTGCGTGGTGTACAAAAAACCCACTAAACATACCTACCTACTATTCAATAATTTCTCCTCTTTTCCCAATCGACATCGTACAATACAGGGTTACTTGTAACTCGACGTATTCCCAGCGGGATCAGCTACATCGGCTAACGAAACAGTAAAACATTATACTATATGAGAAGATAATTTAAAAAGCAATAAATTATTCAAAAATACTTGTGATAAGCGTGCAATTTTTTTTCTGTATTGTGCCTAAAAACTAGTTTTTTCTATAAAAAAAACCCTACAACAAAAATTGTTTAATTTTAAATATCTCAAAAACAATTAACTCTCTGCCATACATGGTGGGCTTAAATTTGATGTATAGCGCCTCTATCTGGTCCTGCCGCGAGTACGTCGAGTTGCCAGTAACCCTGTAAGTATACAATCACTCTAAACTAAAGTGCGTAAGTAGGCACCTACCTATGTATTTGATAAAACTCACAATATCGTGTATTACTTAAATATAATAAAATTATTGTTTGTTATCGTCGCCGAATGTTTTTTCTAACTAATCCTAATTTGACGTACAAACACGTAACGTAACGTTCTATCCAAGCTGTTGTTTTGCATCACCGCTAAATTAACGAGAGTTAATTAATTTATTATCATCGTTATGAACAACTTTTACTGTGGGGCAAACCTGAAATCACAAAAAAAAAAACACCTGTTCCACACAAAAAGTTAATTGACCTTCAAGACGTCGCGTTTTTCTTTTTTTAATTCAATCTGGTGACGAGATGAGCATGACATTCGCCTGGTAGTAAGCGTCACGTCTGCCACTAACAGTAGCAGTGCCAGAATTGTGAACTTGCGAACACAATCCTGCGCCGCACTGCACTGCGCTCGTCATCCTGAGACATTAGATGTAAAATCTCTTCATACCCAGTAATTTCTCTGGTAATATTGGCCTTCAAACCGGAACACAGTAAAGCTTTTACATTACTGCTTGGCGGTTGAATAACTGGCACAGATGTGATACTTCCCCAGGCGGACTCTGCAGTAGAGTCCTACCACTACAAAATTGTGTTGGCCCCATAGTAAAAGTTGTTTATAACCTTTGATAAATTATATGACGTCTAGATAGACTGATGAATCCAAACAGCGTCGAAAAAAATAGCGGTTAACTGTTAGCCTCTTATGCACGCACACTATAACAACGACAATGGTGCAACGCCAGTGTAAGACATGGCACACACACTAGTATAATAATGTTGTCCTGTCATTTTTCGTTCATAAACAGTACGAGACTCTATCTAGACATATTATTTATCAAAGTTCATAACAATGAGTATATCTTACTTCTGTAAATTTGGCGAGAATGCATTACAATAGCTTGTTTATTGCGTAATTACGTATTCGTAAGCTGAAATGGCAGTGGGCTGTAATGACTGTCGCAGCACTGATAACCGCTTGGGTAACCGTGTTCAAAAGTGGAGCCCACGAAATGACAAACGCTTAGGACGCCCTGGGACTGGGTGGAGTGACGATATAAGTAGGACAGCTGACGTGCTTGGAAGCGGAAAGCCAAAGATCGCGGCGCTGCGGCCTATTATAGGTTGATTATAATAATGCTATAAGGAATCCTAATTTATTAATAAGTAATTGAGTTTCTTTTCCCACGATTTTATTTTTGTTTTCTTCACTTAAGTAATATAAGTAATGCAGATAGGTACCTACTGAAACAAATTAAGTAAACGTAAAAAGGTTAATTAGCATGAGAAAATGAAAAACAATATTTTGCGTAAAATTTTACATTACTGACGTCATAAGTGAATTATTATTTATTAGGTATTTGGTTGTCCAGAATTGTTTTTGTTTTTTGATCAGCGATAGAGTGGTCGCACATTGATTCTGCACGGAACCCGACAGGCGTCGGACGACCGTAACACACTGCGCACAATTAACTGGTGTGAAATTTCTTTCGGTGTGCAAAACAAAATGCATGCACGGAGCGCCTTCGGACGAAACCGGACGGTTTTTCTATCGGTTTTTCTCGTCGTATGCGCCCGGCCTTACACCTATACTCGGATTCATAATTAAACGGGCTAAACTGACATTTCGAGTATTGCTACTTTTTGCCAAAATTTAAATAGTGCAGGGATTAAAAAAACAAAAGTTTCTTAACATTATTATGTTAAGAAGAGTTATGTAATTCAACTTAATAATTTCACAACGCAGTGAACTACTTCGATATTTTCATATTAGTCTTTGCAAAAAGGATCTTAAAGTAATCTTTTAAAGTTACTTTTCCCTGTAACATTTTACAGAACAACTTTTTAACACAATTAAGTATGTTTTCTCTTTTCTACCTACACTTCCACTGGAAGCACTTTAAATGTTTAACGGCACAATAATTATTCGATGATTCTTTTGAACGATAAAAACATACTATATCATCATATATCATACTATGGTATAAAAACTATACCATCACTTCGGCTCTTTATCTGGCAGCAATATTTTGAAAAGTGACATTTCAACCTGCCAGTTTAGTCCGTTTAATTATGAATCCGAGTATAGTTGATATTTAGTCGGTCCACCTCGTGGAACCCAGACACATCTTGGTCGATCCGGACGACCCTATCGCCGTCATCACCTCGGCGGCACTGGGCTCGCCCGATCCGACCACACCTAGCAACAGGAAGTATTCCGTTTTTGGTATAGGCGCTGGTTACCAGAGGCACACAAACACGCACCGACCTCGCCGGCGAGGTCGAGGACTCCCCAGATCAGTCAGAAGATCGGTTAGATTCTCTCCAAATAGTCAACCAGATCAACCTACTAGGGCCCCAGGGCACACCCCTTCTGGGGTGCCAGGGCAAGTCTGTCCCCACTCCGGCGACGGCCAAGCCGAGTTTCGTACCGTCTGAGGTGTCCTTGAGCTAGTCGCCTATATATGCCTAAAGTCCGGTGAGGCTGTGGAGGCTGTCTGAGGCCAACAGCAAGTAACACCTAGGGGCCGATTCATGGTCGTCACTCCAGAACTTTTCTTCCCCATCGGTTATCAGTTCTTCGAGCGATGAGTCCTGCCCATTGCCACTTCAACTTGCAAACGTTGAGAGCTATGTCGGTGACTTTCGTTCTTTGGCGAATATCCTCCTCTCATCTCATCTTTCCGGATTTTAATCGCGCAAAGAAGCTCCGAGCATAAGTAGCTTCCATTGGCCGTTCTGTGTCTCTGAGTTTCACGTAATAGACTAGTAATGTACAGGAAGTAGTTTTAATATTTCAATCATTATCGCTCGTATCGTGTCTGATATCTATAATGTGAGGATAACAGTAAATTGATTGTTCATATCGGGGCCCCGACGTTTCATATAACTACGTTTCATATAATTTCACTTCATAGAACAACGTTTCGTATAATAATCGTGTCGTATATTTTTAGTTCACATAATTTTTGTTTCAAATAACATTTGTTTGATATAACAACGGTTGCGCTAATGTTCAAATTGTATAATGTTTATTTGTTATAATATTCGTTTGGTGTGATTTTGCTTTATCTAATCCTATTTCATATACCCGACTTGAGTTGGTTAGGTTCGAAATGGATGACAGATCCGAATCAGAGCACCCCGACTCCACCTAGGCTTGTGGTCCCTAATCCTAGAGTGTATATAAAAAGTGCTAGAGCTTCTGGCGGGAGGGAGCCCACCCGGAGTCTCCTCCACTGACAGAACCGAGTCAGGTGATATGCGTCAGTTAAATATTAGGTCTAGTATAATTTTTCGAAATGAATATTCGGTCAAATAATATTATACAAAGTGAACAATTATGTGAAATGAATTTATCTTAAATTAATTATTATGCAAAGGAATTTTGTAGTAAATAAATATTAGATGAAATGAATAAATGAATAATTATGCGAACTGATTTTATATGAACTGAAATTATAGTAAACGTTATTATATGAAACAAGGGAGAACCGTTTTTATCATAGCTAACTTGTTGTGTCATGCCAATAAAATAACTTACAATTATATTTACTTATCGATAATCATAGTATGACGATGTTAAATGACTCTTACGAAATCCAGAGCAGACGTACGTACCTACAAATACCTACATATTTTGTACATAATGTAACAATTAGGTACGTATGTACAGTGCTAAGTGAACAGGAAATATTTATGACTTTGACGGCCCTACCTTACTAAGGTCACTTTTTTTTTTAGTTTTTAGTGACGAGACGAGCAATACGTTTGCCCTGTGGTAAGCGTCACGCCTGCAAATAACAGTAGCAATGCCAGAATTGTGAACTTGCCATCACAATCCTGCGCCGCAATGCATTGCGCTCGTCACCCTGATTTATTAGATGCTAAATCTATTCACACCCAGTAATTTCTTGAAGTTAAATAGCGGTGATAAGTATTGCGCAGAAGTTAAACGAAACGTAATACGTTTTTAGTACGGCCCTAAATATCCATCCACCCAGCTCAGTCCTATAAAACTATCTATACAAAAAGCGGCATATTATTCTATTCTCGGACTGTATTTCTGTATTTATGGTACAAGCGTCCCAAACACGTGACATTGACATTGCATCTGACATTGTCGTCATATCGGCCCACCAACGCCAACAAGGCCAACAACGTGCCCTTTCAGTCCCGCGCAAGTACTCGAGGGTAATAATAGAATGACAACATGAATCAACTTGCTGCTTCTGAAACAAGGAACTACACGTACAATTTTTTTTGTTTGGTTCCGTCTACATTGCGTCTATACTTACTCCAAGTCCGAGACATTGTGGTCGATTCTGGCGGTTTTAGTTGACAGTTCTAAACTAACTAAAGTATTGCTGTCCTTAGCTAACATGCCTAGTAAAAAAGTGACAGCAATACTTTAGTTAGTTTAGAACTGTCACTAAAACCGCCAGAATCGACCACACTGTTAGACTAAACGTTGTTTACCAATGATATTATATATAAGTACTAGCTGTACCTGCGGCTTCGCTCGCGTGGACCTAATAGTTTTATGCGCATTACCTTATTTTACTTAAATAACAAAGTAACGTTTAAGAGGGTTTAAATTAGGCTGATCATTTGTAACGATATCTTCGTGCATAATATATGTTGTATCTCGCACCATCTTACACTGGGACCTCTCTAAAGATAGATACTTCATTATGAGGGAATGCATGCAGTCTTATGTTGTATTTTCTAGATAATCAGTACCTATTCTAGGTCGGGTAGATGGGGTATTCGTGTTGGTTCCGTGGCGACAAATGGCCCGTGCACGCAACCAAGACATGTCACGATTTGTAATTCATCAATGTGACCACAGAGCCTAATAACACTTAGCTGTACTTAGCTGTACTTAGCTGTACAGTAACAGACTTGTACAGACAAGTAGTACGACAACCTGCCATTTGCATCCACCGGTTGCCCGCATCTACTATCATCATCATCAGCCCGTAGACGTCCACTGGTAAACGAAAGCCTCCCCCTTAGACCGCCACTCAGTATGACAACCTGCCATTTGCATCCACCGGTTGCCCGTGACTACCATCATCAGCCCGTAGATATCCCCTAGTGACCGAAGGCCTCCCCCTTAGACCTTCGTAGACCACCCTTCGTGGTTGCCACTCAATAATAATCCTTCCCCATCAGTTATCAGAGTCACATAACGGTAATGGAGTGAGCTATGCTCGGAATTTCTTTGCACGATAAAATCTAATGGAACGAGGATATTTGCCAAAGAACCAAAGTCACCGGCGTAGCTCTCAATGTTTGAAGTTGATCTAGTGGGTAGGCCACATCGCTCAAAGAACTGATAACTATAAGGTATAGACCATATACATTATCAGCCCGGAGACGTCCACTGCTAAACGAAGGCCTCTCCCTTAGACAACCACACTGTACGACACCCTGCCATTTGCATCCACCGGTTGCCCGCGACTTTTAAAATGTCGTCGGTCCACCTAGGAGGAGGCCTACCTACTGTGCTGTGCGGTGTTAAGTAGCTTAGAACACCACAGAACATTTTTAGAAAATCGCATGTTAATCCATTAATCTTCCTTACTCCAAACTCTCAAGATAAAAATAGACCAGTTTAAGCTGATCCTCAGACCTTTGGAACTCGGTATGTTCGGGGGTTCAAGTTATAGTGGAAATTATATTTTTTCATAAATTGCGTCATAACTTCTATATTCCTGGGCCGATTTTGATAAAACATAGCCTATATGAAGCGCCGGACTTTATAGATCATATTTCAAGAAATTGCATTTAAATTCGTGCCGTACTTTCTGAGTTTTTCCCGGACAGACAGACATATAGACAGACAGACAGACAGACAGACAGACATACAGACAGACAGAAAAAAATAATTAAATCTGTATTTTTGTGTTCTGTTACTCTATACACTCCTAAAAATATATATAGATATATTTAAAAATTGATTTATAAATATATCTTCAATGTACAGTGATCGCCTTTACACAGTTACAGTTTTAGTATATGTATAGATAAGGAAGCCATCCTTATCTATATCTAACTATACTCTAATCTAATTGTTAACTATAATTTAACAATTTAATTTAATTTCGGCAAATTACTTAACAAGAATCAATAATAACATTAGAACCTGTAGAACACTTTTTATGCAGGTATTAATATAATACTTAGGTACTAGTAGTGTTACCATTTTATTATTTATCTTTAATAATCTTGAAAACCCAGTAAAACATGACTGCGGTATTCCCACAGATGACCCACAAAACCTGGTGCGCGACTATCGACTAAGCATTTATTTCGGCCGGATTATCCGGAACTTGCCCGGAGGTCATTCAAAGCACGTGAGCGAATTGTCAACCGGGTGTTATTTACGCAGAGATTATATCTCGTTCGGATGGGGCGGATAAAATGTGATCGCTCGGAATAAAACTGATCCCAAGCTGAATGTGTTTGGATTTACTAATTTATAGGGAACTCTGTAAAAGCTTAGGACATTTTCCATACGCAGTTGGCCTAGTGGCACAATTTTGCCATACCTCCTTGTATGGACTAACAATAATTTAATTGCCAGAAAAATAATAAGTAGGTATATTGCTTAAGTACATACAGATAACTAATTAAGGTCATACAAACTTTTAGAGAAATATAGCGGGCCCTGGAAATCTAAGGTGCGCTTGATCACCTTTTCTTCGGGCATTCTTGAATTTCGGGATATTTGTGTCCAGACCGCGTGGAAACAAATTATGTTAGTCGTGTACAAAGTCTTAAATTTCATAACATTGTGTAATACCTAATATTTATTTAATATAATATACGTATGGCGTTCATTATAAAGTGAGAATGAGGTAGAAACTCTTTGGAACCGAAAAAAGTAAATATACTGGCTGGTAAAACTGGAATATTGAAAAGATTAAAAAAAGGAAATAATTTGAATATCTTTTGTTTTAAAAAAATGGAAGTCTTTTGTTTGCAGTCTGTCGTAGCGTGTTGTCGAAAATGGAAAAAAATGTTTTTTTACAAAAAGTTCACTACGGAACGAACTAATCAAGACTTACAGGATACTTTAGGAGCAAATGCACCACCTTATTCTACAGTTACTCGTTGGTGTGCCGAATTTAAACGTGGAAGATCATCCACCAAAGATAACCCTCGCCCAGAGCGCCCTATAACGGTAGTGACCGAAGAAATGGTACAAAAGTCGAGAACATGGTTTTAGCAGATCATCGTTTCACGGTACGTTTTATAGCCGATGAAACAAAAGTTTCGACTGGTAGTGTGCATAGCATTTTACACGAACGCTTGGGGATGAAAAAAGTATCCGCGCGCTGGGTCCCAGAATGCTTACCGGTGCACAAAAACATACCAGGCTGAACATTTCTCGAGCTTCATTGGAAATGTTAAAACAAGATCCTGATCGTTTTTTGTCTCGATTCATAACAATGAAAAATGGCTCCACCATTACGATTCTGAAACAAAATTTCATTCCGCCGGATAGATCATGGGCTCTCTTTTCTGGGATAGTAAAGGGGAGGTCATGATAGAATATCTCGACCATGGAGCTACTGTAACGGGCTCTTTGTGTGCAGAACAAATAAAAAAATGTAGTGACGAAATACGCGAGAAATGGCGAGGAAAACTAGCAAAAATTGTTTTGTTCCATCAAGATAATGCCCCGGCTCACAAGTCCGCTGTTGCTATCTACAATTTGAGATGCTGGCTTCGAAATACTTAAGGGTCCTCCATATTCACCCGACCTTGCTGAAATGATGAAGCAGTAGTCGCTGCAGTACAGGAGTTTTTAGGTGCTCAGGATGAAGAGTTTTGTTAAGATTGGAATTTTAAGCTTAGAAAAAAAAAAAACCAAATGTATTACGCTAAAAGGCGACTATATCGATAAATAAAATAACATTTAATAAAAGTTACCGGTAACATACTCATTCTCACTTTTTATTTAACGCCCCTCGTATTATCAAAACAATAGAATGATTAGCTGATTTGTAAAAATGACACAGATACTTTACTATCTATAATGGATAGTGTCTATATCAATATAGATATTATAGTATTAACAAAGTACTTACCCGATAAAAAGTTTAAATGTTTTGGCTAGTAAGATAATGACACTATCGGGTAACTGAAAAACACTAACACATAAGGTTTGGCGATGAAGGCAGACAATATAAAAACTAAGACGTTCCTTTTCCAAAAAAATATATATTTAGAACAATGTTATTTCTGTATCGAAAAACGCAATTACACAATACACATATAAGCGTCGAACCTGGCAGGTACGAAGAAACAGCAAGTTCTAAAGTAATAACTACATTATTTATTATATTATTTTATGAAAAATATTTTTGTTTTTTTTATTATTTTTACCTCCACCCAGTTTCCGGCTCCACCGTCACTGTCATCTGTAAGGCCTCTTAACATCGACGAGGAAGCCACACTGCAGGCCATTCGATCATTTCTGAATGGTTCTGCTTAGACGGAATAACACCTCAACATCTGAAAGACCTTACCAACCCTCTCATCGGAGAAGCAGGTAAGGATCTTCTCCGGAACTTGACCTCACTAGCAAATTTTATGCCGGATGGTAATTTTCATGTTGTTTAGCTTTAGCCAAAAAAGACGGTGGGGTTCGTCCTATTGTCATATTGTACGTTGAGACGCCTTGCAGCAAAACTATGCTTTCGAACAATCCAGGACAACCTTTCCAAAAAATTTCATCCGCGACAGCTTGGATTTGGTGTAAGACGTGGTTGTGAGGCGGCTGTGCATGCTGCGCGGACTTTTCTGGCGTCGACGGACTACGACGTTTTTATCAAAATTTACATAAAAATTGCATTTAATAGTCTAGACAGGAGTGTTCTCTTATCAGAAATACAAAAAGAAATAAATTAGATTTATAATTTCATGTGGCAGTGTTATGGAGCCCCCACAAAATTAGGGTTTGGCGAAAAATAAATTGCATCATGCGTCGGATGCCAACAAGGAGACCCAGTTGGTCCAGCAATCTTTAGTTTGGGGGTGAACTCCATAATTTCAGGTTTAAATTCCAAATTTAATGTGGGGTACCTACCTTGATGATGGATCATTGGGCGGTAGTGCATCAGAGGTACTGGAGGATCTTAGGACTATCATACAACGCTTTGACTCCATTGGTCTGTCACTCAATTTTGACAAATGTGAAATTTTCTTTCCGGATCTCATTTCTGATAATACCCGTGTTTCCCTTTATCAAAAATTTAATTCTGTATGTCCCAAAATTTCAATACAAACAAAAACCTCTTTGACATTGCTTGGTGCTCCAGTATTCTTGGAAGCAATTCCACCTTTAATGACATCAAAAATAGAACATTTTAATAATAATTCACTTCGCCTCTTTCAAATTAAACCACATATGGCAATTTATAATTTACATACTTCGGCTTTGTCTTTTTACCCCTAAATTCATGTATTTACTACTATGTTCTCCATTGTGGTATTTCCACTCATTACTAATTTGGTTGATTCTACTTTGAAAGAAACTGTTATCAAAATTCTAAATCTTCAGTTTGACAATCGCTCGTGGGCGCAGGCTACGCTTGTGATGGGTTATTCCTATTTCTTTTGATGGGTTAAGCATCAGACGCACCTTTAGTGTGGCACTTCCTGCTTTCTTGCCCTCGAATCACGGTTCGCAGACCCTCATCGGCATGATCCTTAATAACCTTGTTGCCGATGTTCGGATTGCTTGCCAGACGGAGGCCTTGGCGGCTTGGTGTGCCTCATGCCCAGGTATCAGCACTCCTACCGAAATGAAGATACAGAGTAAATGGGACCTTCCGCTCACCAAAATTACATTTACAGCCCTGTTGGCCAAGCTTCTGACGATGCTGACCGAGCGCGTCTCTTAGCCGTTGCAGAGGCGACTCCGTGCGCTTCCCTCTGCCAACTTGGCTACAGTCCTCGACCCCAGTTGTCTGCGCAGAGCGGTGGGTCTGCGTCTGGGAGCTAAGTTGTGTGAGCCTCATCGTTGCCATTGCGGACGAGACGTGGACCAATCCGGACGACACGGACTGTCCTGCGTGAAGAGTGCCGGCCGACTATTTCGTCATTGGACGCTCAATGATGTAGTCCGGCGGGCACTCTCCACGGCGGACGTGCCCTCAACACTGGAACCGAGCGGAATGTCGAGGGATGATGGTAAGCGACCGGACGGTGCTACCGTCCGTGCCACGGTGGTACCGTGGTGTCTCGGCCGAGCTTTGGTTTGGGACGCCACTTGCGTAGATATCCTGGCACCGTCCCATGTCGGCAGCTCCGCTCGCAGTGTCGGGTCCGCGGCCGAACAGGTCCAACTACTCAAACATCGAAAGTATTCACAGCAAAGCGCATATTATGACTTTGTGGCGCTGGCTGTGGAAACTTTGGGCCCGTAGTCGTCCGACACTAAAAAAAATTGTAAACATTTGGCCAAGAGATTATTCATCGCTTCGGGGGACCTCAGAGCTGGCGCATACTTTGCCCAGAGGCTAAGTATTGCCATTCAACGGGGAAATGCAGCCAGCATCCTGGGAACTCTACCGCATGGTGGCGATCTAGACGGCGTTTTTGTTTTATAGGTACTAGGGTTTTTTTAAATGTATTTCTGTACATTATATATATTTTATTTTTTATTGTAAGTAGTTTATAGTTAGTTTAAATATTTATTTTAAGTTTTGTACATATGTACCTATAATTTAATAATGTAATTCAGGCCGATAAATACATTTTATGAAAAACTAAAGATATAAACCGCCTCAATGCGAGTTGAGCCCGTGTTTGACTCTCGCTATAATACGCTTTTTTTTTCTAAATACAACCAACTTCAACTTCGAATACCTGGATGACATCTTCATATTTTTTAGTAATTTTGATTTAAAAACTAAACTACTGAACTGATTTCGATAAAACCACCTCTGAAGTAGTACCTACCAGACAAAAAAAGAATCATCAAAATCAGTTCATTATTGGCGGAGGGATCGCGTAACATACATTAAAAAAAACATACAGTCGAATTGAGAGCCTCCTTTTTTAAAGTCGGTTGAAAAGCACAAAAAATATACACAAGTTTTCATGATTGCAAGGTTGGCCCCATACTAAAAGTTGTTCGTATTGATAAGTACACTACACCCTACTTTTTCCCTCACGTTAAATAAGTCACCGTGTATATAAAATGTGTAACAAAAAGGGTCAACAATACTGAAGGGTATGTATGTACTCGTCATTATGAACAACTTTTACTATGGGGTCAACCCTGAAATAGCGCAAAAAATCAGCTGTTCCATACAAAAAGCTCATTGATCTTGGAAAAAATGTATGGAACAGTTAATTTTTTTGCTCGATTTCAGGGTTGGCCTCATAGTAAAAGTTGTTCATAATTTTGAGTACATACATTATATACCCTTCAGTATTGTTGAACCTTTTTGTTACACATTGTATAAAAATCAAGTGCTCGCTAAAACTCGAGAACGGCTGGGCCGATTTAGCTGATTTTGGTTTTGAAATGTTCGTCGTAGTTCAGGGAAGGTTTAAACGTAAAGTAAACGGCTGGAATGATTTGGATGAAATTTTGTGTTCCTGGTGCGGGTCATAGGGGCGGGGCCGAATGCCGAGCTCTAAGCGTACGAAGTATATAAGCTAGTAGGACATATTTTATAATAAGTTATTTTATGTAAAAAAAAATATAAACATGAGTGGAAGCATGCGTTCGGTGCCCTGTTTGTTGTAGTTATTTTGGTTCAAATTTAGTAATTGAAATTTTACCCCCTTCCTGTTGACAGATTGCTCGGACGGTTGCTCATCCAACCTGATGGCTATCAACGCCGGTGTTCCACAGGGATCAGTTCTCTCTGCAACTTTGTTCCTTCTGACTTCAACTGAATAAACGGCTGGACCGATTTGTATGAAATTTTGTTTTCCTGGAGCGGGTAGTAGTAGCGAGGCCGAAGGCCGAGCTCTACGCGTACGAAAGTAGCGTATCGGCTAGTATCTACTAAAAATAAATTATGACATTGGTGTAGTTCTATGAACATCTACGTTTAACCGGCTAAGCGCGTTTTTATGGGAGTAACTGCCTGCTAAGTGTTTCAACTATCATTCCATAAAAAAGTCATCGATGTAACTAGGCACATAATAACCAAAAAACTATCGCCCCCTGAACATTTTTTACTGGTTTAGTATGATCGTATACACCAATTATTTTGTGTGGTGCTGGTGGTACAAAAACGATGACACTAACTTTTCCGTTTTGTTTGATATTGTTAAAATGTAATAATATAATTATCTAAAACGGTTAATTTGATAACAGAATAAGGTAACAATATAAAGCAAGTATTGATACGGTGAGGTACGTCGAGTCATGATAAATCGTCTTGTCTGTAGCAGCACGATTATAATTATATCGTGTCATTCTAGATAAGATGACACGCTAAATGAGACTGTTTATACACCAATATAAGAATCTGTTTCACGCTATGTGTGACCAGTTTAGTAGTGAACCGTTGACAATACGTTAGAAGGCTGTTACAAACAAATTGCAAAATACGATGAATTTAATTATACTGCTTCCCGTATTATTTTTAACATTAATCGAGGCATCGCGAATACTGGTTTGTGTTCCGGTTCCATCTGTAAGCCATCAAGTAGTGTTTTATCCTTTGATCACAGAACTCCTCAATCGGGGGCATGAAGTCGTTTTCGTAACCACGGATCCGATGTACCCAAAAGGCAATGGACCTGCAAACTTAACAGAGATAGATACTAACTATGTTTCATACGAGGCGTGGAGAACGCAAGTTTTAGATGGGACAACAACGCAAGGCAATAAAGAAGATATGTACCGGCAAGTTTCGACAATGATTCCAATTATAACCAAATCGTTTGAAATGCAGGTGTTGACGCCAGAATTTCAAGATTTACTCAAGAAGAAGACTCATTTTGATTTACTTATATTAGAAGGGCTCTGTAAATCAGCTCAAGCTTTGTCCCACGTATTCAAAGCTCCAATTATTTTGATGAACTCTTTAGGAGGGATACAAAATAACTATCACGTTATTGGTGCGCCAATATATCCAAAACTGTTATACCCCATTTTTTGGCATCAGAAGATTAATCTAGATAATATGTCCATTCTAGACAAGATAAAAGTATTATGGGATATGTATAAAGTTGAAAGATTTTACGACGTCTTTAGAGTTGAAGAAAACATACTTGTTAAAAGATTATTTGGGCTGGATACGCCGTCTTTGGAAGAATTGGGTAGTAACGTTGGGATGCTATTTTTGAATGTATATCCTATTTGGGAACATAATCGACCGGTGCCACCTGGATTTGTGTTTATTGGAGGATTACATCAAAAGCCTCATAAAGAGTTACCTAAGGTTAGAACCAATTATTAAATGAATTATAAGTTTAAAAATCTACCTCCTGTAATCTACGAGGTAATTCAGGAAGGTGTAGTTACAATTGAGAGGGACTGTTGATCGATTGAACAACTTGTAGAGCACAAAATTAAATTTTTTGACCTCATACATAATTAATTATCACTTGGGCCGTTGGGGGCCAGGTGCTTTGCGTATCTTTAAGGATTTGTCGGGGAGACTTAAAGAATCCACACGTGACCAAAATGATGGCCTATATTTGGGTCAGAAAATTAGGCTCGCAATCCAGCGGGGTAACGTGGCCAGCATTTTGGGCACATTACCTGAAATTAGAAACTGTTTAAACTATCTATAGGTTTGCTACCTATAGATACTTTAAACGGTATATATTAATAATATATTAATAATTATATCGATTAATTATTTTTTTAATATTAGTTTAGTTTTAATTAGGTAGTTTATTTAATTAGAGATGAGTTTATGGATAGATTACATATTATTATCACTTAACTGTTCATTTTGTATAGGAAATCATTATCATAACCTCGAGGTTATGATAATGATTTCCTCCTGATTTAGATGTTGCAATCTTATATTTAAAAAAAACACTTTGATGGGTAGATCAACAGCATTAAGTATTGTTACACTACTTAGTGTTGTTGATAACAGTTACACTTCCTTGAAAGAATCTGTATATTATTTACCAACTCTAGAATAGGGCTGGTATCCTAGTTTGTATGGTAAGCATAAATTTGATATATTCCTCACATTTCAGGATCTCAAAGCTTACCTCGATTCGTCAGAAAGAGGAGTGGTATACTTCAGCCTAGGAACAAACGTGAGCCCGTCCACATTATCTGCAGAGAAGATTCAGGCCATAACGAATGGATTAGCAAAACTGAAATACGACGTTCTTGTTAAATGGGACCACGATGAGTTACCTAAGGGAGGAAATAATATCAAAGTTTCTAAATGGCTCCCACAAGCCGACCTTTTACGTAAGTTTGTTTTAGTTTTAATGTTAATCAAAATACATCAATCTAACGGGACTTAACTATCATCACGAGGTCTCTGCTTTCTTTGTTCTACCTCAAAAGGGCTGTATTTTCTTGAAATTTCAACAGCTATGAATAACCGGTTGTTTTTTTAAGTTTTTTATCGTCATCATAATTAGCGTACTCTGGCCCTCTGCTGAACATAGGCCTCTCACACTTTATTTCCCTAAAGATTTTAAAAAGTATGTATTTGGAGACGATTTTTTCTTCTCAATATTTGCTTTTTACAAACTAACCTTTGTTATATAGTAAAACGCTTATAATAGAAAATGTTATATTTATTATTATTACAGTTATCACACAAAAAGTGATAGCAGTGATGGCATAAGTACTTTTCTTGTTTCATAGATTGAAAAACCAATTTTATACCAAGAAACCATCAAAGTAAGATTTTATGATGGAGATCCTTGGACAAACAATTTAGCCTTCTTCAGCTTAGCCGTTTTGGTTCCCTCTGTGGTGTATAATGGCCATGCGCCATCAGCCTCTTTTGTCTATGACACCTATGGAAAGCAGTTATGATATTTTTTGCAATAAAAGGTTAAATATTGGTCCCCAAGTCGCCAGCCAAGCGTGGGGATTATGGCAGCCCCTCCCTATTAAGGGGGAGGCTTTCGTCCAGCAGTGGACGTCTTCCGGGTGTTGATGATGATGATGATGATTGGTAAATATGTTAAAGTTATAGTTATATTTTCACATTGATTGTTTAATAAATATACCTAATATTTAACAATATTTATTTTATTTTATTTGAAAAACATAGAGTGATAATAACGTAGGCTTACAAAATAATATATATTTTTATAATTAGCATTTTTATATTTTATATATTTCAGGACATCCGAAAATTAAAGCATTCGTCACACAAGGAGGACTGCAATCGTTTGATGAAGCGATGACAGGAGGAGTACCGCTAGTAGGGATCCCTATGTTAGGTGACCAGTGGTATAACGTAGAAAGATACGCATCCCTAAAAATTGGAATAGGACTTCTTATGGAAGAGTTGACTGAAGACATCCTAGCGAATGCAGTGAATAAAGTGATCGATGATCCTAGGTAAGAATCTGTAAGACAATACTCCTATTGACATTATTATTCAAACAATTTTCTTAAGAAATCTTAATATTTTTTGACGGTTCTCATAGCAAAGAATATTACACAAATAAGTGTTATTTTACTAGGCATGTAACTACTACACTACGTACGTGGGGGTAATTCCCGATTTAACACCAATTTCTTGAGCACCAACGAACAATCAAAATGTTGGCTTAGTGCTGTTATGGAAACAAAAAAAATATCTTATTTTATTCCCCTTTGAGCACCTACGGTAAGCACAGCTTCTATTTATGAATAGAAGCTGAGCGTGATGAGACACTAACAAAACTTTGTAGTTATATATTTACTATACTATACTATAACATAGTTTTACAAATTGGTATTGTATTTAGGTAGATATAAACTCTTTATTGTGAACACCAAGACACACGAGACACACGAGAACACGGTAACAGGGGAAACATTGTAAGATTAAGCCAAAACAAGCCTCATCGTACAAATTATTGTGAACAAGTTTAAGTATAGGACTTACTCTGAAATCAAAAATATTGTGAATTTTAAAAATTGTTAAGAAAATATATGAATTTTAAAAAGAATAATCAGCGCAGTGCAGAATTCATCAAGAAGTGCACCTACATTTGTTTCAGTTCACATGCATACAAATACAAACTCTAACGAAGACCTTTAGAAAAGTCATAGCCATGATCACAACAATGCCTAATTTAGTTTACAACAGTTTTATTCTAAGCAGGCGGCAGTTTTTAATGAGGGAATTCGGTGAGCGATTCACTATACAAACCTATTCCCCTATTTTCTTTCTGGATAATGCCTGTAGAGCAATAATTTTTTTTATAAAGTCGAGGTCTACTGTAGGCGTGTCTCTGTCACTTCCTTTTGTTCAGAAACTAATAGCTAAAAAAAATATATATTACTTTAAATATCTTCATAAGTTTTGGAGGAAATTACAGAGACACTACTACGCTGCACACTACACTAGACCTAGACTTAAAAAAAACAATGATTTCTCTAGAGGCATTATCCAGGATAAAAATAGGGGAATACGTTTGTATCGAAAAGCGCTCACCGGATTCCCACTTAAATCCATGTGCATTAAGTAGTAAATGTACCTTGCATATTATTATATCATTTCGTTTGTTTATTTCAATCGCGGTTAAGCAGCTCAGTTTTCTCCAAGCCGTCGTTAGACTGCCTAAGTATATTACAAGCATCAAGTTTTGTCAAAGATCTTTATATTTTCACTTTGTTAATTCTTCTATTTGAACTCTTTTAATATTGCTATTTCTATTACAGCTATCGCCTTAACTTGATAAGTCTGCGAGAGAAGATCCGCGACCAGCCGGAGAGCGCGCTGCAGCGCGCCGTGTGGTGGACAGAGCACGTTATCCGACACAAGGGCGCGGCGCACCTCCGCGCGCCGTGACCAGTTTAGTAGTGAACCGTTGACAATACGTTAGAAGGCTGTTACAAACAAATTGCAAAATACGATGAATTTAATTATACTGCTTCCCGTATTATTTTTAACATTAATCGAGGCATCGCGAATACTGGTTTGTGTTCCGGTTCCATCTGTAAGCCATCAAGTAGTGTTTTATCCTTTGATCACAGAACTCCTCAATCGGGGGCATGAAGTCGTTTTCGTAACCACGGATCCGATGTACCCAAAAGGCAATGGACCTGCAAACTTAACAGAGATAGATACTAACTATGTTTCATACGAGGCGTGGAGAACGCAAGTTTTAGATGGGACAACAACGCAAGGCAATAAAGAAGATATGTACCGGCAAGTTTCGACAATGATTCCAATTATAACCAAATCGTTTGAAATGCAGGTGTTGACGCCAGAATTTCAAGATTTACTCAAGAAGAAGACTCATTTTGATTTACTTATATTAGAAGGGCTCTGTAAATCAGCTCAAGCTTTGTCCCACGTATTCAAAGCTCCAATTATTTTGATGAACTCTTTAGGAGGGATACAAAATAACTATCACGTTATTGGTGCGCCAATATATCCAAAACTGTTATACCCCATTTTTTGGCATCAGAAGATTAATCTAGATAATATGTCCATTCTAGACAAGATAAAAGTATTATGGGATATGTATAAAGTTGAAAGATTTTACGACGTCTTTAGAGTTGAAGAAAACATACTTGTTAAAAGATTATTTGGGCTGGATACGCCGTCTTTGGAAGAATTGGGTAGTAACGTTGGGATGCTATTTTTGAATGTATATCCTATTTGGGAACATAATCGACCGGTGCCACCTGGATTTGTGTTTATTGGAGGATTACATCAAAAGCCTCATAAAGAGTTACCTAAGGTTAGAACCAATTATTAAATGAATTATAAGTTTAAAAATCTACCTCCTGTAATCTACGAGGTAATTCAGGAAGGTGTAGTTACAATTGAGAGGGACTGTTGATCGATTGAACAACTTGTAGAGCACAAAATTAAATTTTTTGACCTCATACATAATTAATTATCACTTGGGCCGTTGGGGGCCAGGTGCTTTGCGTATCTTTAAGGATTTGTCGGGGAGACTTAAAGAATCCACACGTGACCAAAATGATGGCCTATATTTGGGTCAGAAAATTAGGCTCGCAATCCAGCGGGGTAACGTGGCCAGCATTTTGGGCACATTACCTGAAATTAGAAACTGTTTAAACTATCTATAGGTTTGCTACCTATAGATACTTTAAACGGTATATATTAATAATATATTAATAATTATATCGATTAATTATTTTTTTAATATTAGTTTAGTTTTAATTAGGTAGTTTATTTAATTAGAGATGAGTTTATGGATAGATTACATATTATTATCACTTAACTGTTCATTTTGTATAGGAAATCATTATCATAACCTCGAGGTTATGATAATGATTTCCTCCTGATTTAGATGTTGCAATCTTATATTTAAAAAAAACACTTTGATGGGTAGATCAACAGCATTAAGTATTGTTACACTACTTAGTGTTGTTGATAACAGTTACACTTCCTTGAAAGAATCTGTATATTATTTACCAACTCTAGAATAGGGCTGGTATCCTAGTTTGTATGGTAAGCATAAATTTGATATATTCCTCACATTTCAGGATCTCAAAGCTTACCTCGATTCGTCAGAAAGAGGAGTGGTATACTTCAGCCTAGGAACAAACGTGAGCCCGTCCACATTATCTGCAGAGAAGATTCAGGCCATAACGAATGGATTAGCAAAACTGAAATACGACGTTCTTGTTAAATGGGACCACGATGAGTTACCTAAGGGAGGAAATAATATCAAAGTTTCTAAATGGCTCCCACAAGCCGACCTTTTACGTAAGTTTGTTTTAGTTTTAATGTTAATCAAAATACATCAATCTAACGGGACTTAACTATCATCACGAGGTCTCTGCTTTCTTTGTTCTACCTCAAAAGGGCTGTATTTTCTTGAAATTTCAACAGCTATGAATAACCGGTTGTTTTTTTAAGTTTTTTATCGTCATCATAATTAGCGTACTCTGGCCCTCTGCTGAACATAGGCCTCTCACACTTTATTTCCCTAAAGATTTTAAAAAGTATGTATTTGGAGACGATTTTTTCTTCTCAATATTTGCTTTTTACAAACTAACCTTTGTTATATAGTAAAACGCTTATAATAGAAAATGTTATATTTATTATTATTACAGTTATCACACAAAAAGTGATAGCAGTGATGGCATAAGTACTTTTCTTGTTTCATAGATTGAAAAACCAATTTTATACCAAGAAACCATCAAAGTAAGATTTTATGATGGAGATCCTTGGACAAACAATTTAGCCTTCTTCAGCTTAGCCGTTTTGGTTCCCTCTGTGGTGTATAATGGCCATGCGCCATCAGCCTCTTTTGTCTATGACACCTATGGAAAGCAGTTATGATATTTTTTGCAATAAAAGGTTAAATATTGGTCCCCAAGTCGCCAGCCAAGCGTGGGGATTATGGCAGCCCCTCCCTATTAAGGGGGAGGCTTTCGTCCAGCAGTGGACGTCTTCCGGGTGTTGATGATGATGATGATGATTGGTAAATATGTTAAAGTTATAGTTATATTTTCACATTGATTGTTTAATAAATATACCTAATATTTAACAATATTTATTTTATTTTATTTGAAAAACATAGAGTGATAATAACGTAGGCTTACAAAATAATATATATTTTTATAATTAGCATTTTTATATTTTATATATTTCAGGACATCCGAAAATTAAAGCATTCGTCACACAAGGAGGACTGCAATCGTTTGATGAAGCGATGACAGGAGGAGTACCGCTAGTAGGGATCCCTATGTTAGGTGACCAGTGGTACAACGTAGAAAGATACGCATCCCTAAAAATTGGAATAGGACTTCTTATGGAAGAGTTGACTGAAGACGTCCTAGCGAATGCAGTGAATAAAGTGATCGATGATCCTAGGTAAGAATCTGTAAGACAATACAGTCCTATTGACATTATTATTCAAACAATTTTCTTAAGAAATCTTAATATTTTTTGACGGTTCTCATAGCAAAGAATATTACACAAATAAGTGTTATTTTACTAGGCATGTAACTACTACACTACGTACGTGGGGGTAATTCCCGATTTAACACCAATTTCTTGAGCACCAACGAACAATCAAAATGTTGGCTTAGTGCTGTTATGGAAACAAAAAAAATATCTTATTTTATTCCCCTTTGAGCACCTACGGTAAGCACAGCTTCTATTTATGAATAGAAGCTGAGCGTGATGAGACACTAACAAAACTTTGTAGTTATATATTTACTATACTATACTATAACATAGTTTTACAAATTGGTATTGTATTTAGGTAGATATAAACTCTTTATTGTGAACACCAAGACACACGAGACACACGAGAACACGGTAACAGGGGAAACATTGTAAGATTAAGCCAAAACAAGCCTCATCGTACAAATTATTGTGAACAAGTTTAAGTATAGACTAACTCTGAAATCAAAAAGAATAATCAGCGCAGTGCAGAATTCATCAAGAATTGCACCTAAATTTGTTTCAGTTCACATGCATACACATACAAACTCTAACGAAGACCTTTAATCCTTCACGTTAGAAAAGACTAAGACTACGAGATAACTATGATCACAACAATGCCTAATTTAGTTTACAACAGTTTTAGTCTAAGCAGGCGGCAGTTTTTAACGAGGGAATTCGGTGAGCGATTCACCATACAAACCTATTCCCCTATTTTCTTTCTGGATAATGCCTGTAGAGCAATATTATTTTTTATAAAGTCGAGGTCTACTGTAGGCGTGTCTCTGTCATTTCCTTTTGTTCAGAAACGAATAGCTAAAAAAATAATATATTACTTTAAATATCTTCATAACTTTTGGAGGAAATTACAGAGACACTACTACGCTGCACACTACACTAGACCTAGACTTTAAAAAAACAATGATTTCTCTAGAGGCATTATCCTGGATGAAAATTACGTATACGTTTGTATCGAAAAGCGCTCACCGGATTCCCACTTAAATCCATGTGCATTAAGTAGTAAATGTACCTTGCATATTATTATATCATTTCGTTTGTTTATTTCAATCGCGGTTAAGCAGCTCAGTTTTCTCCAAGCCGTCGTTAGACCGCCTAAGTATATTACAAGCATCAAGTATTGTCAAAGATCTTTATATTTTCACTTTGTTAATTCTTCTATTTGTACTCTTTTAATATTGCTATTTCTATTACAGCTATCGCCTTAACTTGATAAGTCTGCGAGAGAAGATCCGCGACCAGCCGGAGAGCGCGCTGCAGCGTGCCGTGTGGTGGACAGAGCACGTTATCCGACACAAGGGCGCGACGCACCTCCGCGCGCCCGCCGCCAACATGTCCTGGTCCGAGTTCCTGGACGTACAACTGTGGGCGACGATAGCACTCATCGTCCTGACCGCCCTGGTAGCTGCTGCCATCACTCTTTACCTGCTCCTGCGATGGGGCAGAAGAGTTATTACTGAATCATTCAAATTGAAAGTTGCTTAGTATAATATGAATTTGTTTAGAAACTTAGCATAGATAATTAAGTGAACAACAAGTGATCTGTGATTTGTAAGTTATTTTTAATGTGTGATGTTGACTGTTATATTTATTAGGGTATCTACACTTGTGTGTGCTATCTGTATGTAGTGGTGGCTACGTCCACCCATGGTATAATAATATACTCTGCCAGGTATGACACTGCCGAGCGACAAAGGTGACGTGGGTGACACAAGCCTACGTCATCGACGTGAAATGACCAGTAGCGTGAAATCATAACTCCCCGTTCTCCGTGTATTACCTGTAAGAATCCCATAAAACTATGTGATTTTGGTTGAAACTATGTTAATTCGTGTTTAACTTGAATAATTTCGCTTGAGCAGACACGTAATGACAATTGAAATGATTTGTGTATTTTATAATTAATAAATTATTAACAGATTTGATACCCAATTTTAAAATTTGTTTTTTTTTAATGTAATATTATAAGTTTATAAGTGTTAGGATATCAAAAATGTTGCGACTGCTCAGCACAACAAATTTTAGTGCTATCTACAGAATACGATACTTAGGTATATGAGTCACTTATCTGTTTTTCGAAACAGATAAGTGACTCGTGCTGTGCCTGTGGAATACCCCCCAAAATGTAGCGCGTCTAGTACTTAACGTTATCTGTAAAATAAACTCGGCTCGAGCCTGCAGACTCCGTCGTCGTTATTTCTGTTTACTCATCAACAACAGCCACAAAACATACACTGCTGGACGTAAACCCCCCCGTTAAAAGGGAGGGTTGCTATAATCCCCACGCCTGGCAGGCGGCTTGGGGATCGCAGAATGCTCACCACCATTAACGGAGAGGATGCTGCTGCCCGTCCTCCGGTAGTTCTGGATGCAGTTTTAGGACATACCCATGTTCTGTTTAGTACGTACTGGAAACGTAATTTATACATTTAATTTACAACCCACTTCGCTCCTACTATATTATGCTCCTGTAATAAATGTAAATTTATTAGTGGCAGTACCATCTAGTAGTAGCCGCCTAACAAGTTGTCAAATTATCGGCATGGAATAGGTGAGCCTACGCAAGTACGTCGTGTACATCACTGAAGAGAGAAGAGGTAGAACTTTCGCTTTTCTGTGGTGTACACTTCCGTGCAGTATATTTGGCAAGTTTAATGACAAGTCATTATTTTTTTATTTATGCGCATCCCCACTTTTTGACAACTTGCGTGGCGATTACTATAACAAGGCCGAGTGAAGCATCGCACCTAGCATTAGCGACATCTACTGGAATCTCAAATAATTACACGACCTATAAGCAATAGATAGGTGCTTGACATTATTTTTATTGTGAAACACTCCTAAGAAGGCTTAAGTAACTAAAAATAAACAAGTGTGGAGGTTCTGTTTAGTCGATTAAAATTGTTTGTTATAAAAAAAAAGTACCTATTTTAGAAAATACATCGGGGAAAATACATCGTTATCAAACTAATAACGGAATAAGGTAAAAACATAAAGCAAGTATTGATACCACGTCGAGTCATGATCGTTTAGAGCACGACTATAATATAATACTATCGAGTAATTCAAAATAAAACAGCTGACACGCTTAATGAGACTAAATATACATCGATATAAGAAACTGTTTCACGCTATGTGTCACCAGTTTAGTAGTGAACCGTTGACAATACGTTATAAGAGACTGTTACAAACAAATTGCAAAATACGATGAATTTAATTATTCTGCTTTCCGTATTGTTTTTAAAGTTTATCGAGGCATCGCGAATACTAGTTTGTGTTCCGGCGCCGTCTGTAAGCCATCAAGTAGTTTTTTATCCCTTGATCACAGAACTCCTCAATCGAGGGCATCAAGTCGTTTTCGTAACCACGGATCCGATGTACCCAAAAGGCAATGGACCTGCAAACTTAATAGAGATAGATACTCATGATGTTTCATACAAACTGTGGAGAACGCATGTCTCGGATGGGACAATAACGCAAGGCAACAAAGAAGATATGTACCGGCAAGTTTTAATAATGATTCCGATTGTAACCAAATCGTTTGAAATGCAAGTGTTGACGCCAGAATTTCAAAATTTAGTCAAGAAGAAGATTCATTTTGATTTACTTATATTAGAAGGGATCTGTAAATCAGCTCAAGCTCTGTCTCACATATTCAAAGCTCCAATCATTTTGATGAACTCTTTAGGAGGGATTCAAAATAACTATCACGTTATTGGTGCGCCGATATATCCAAAACTTTTATACCCTATTTTTTGACATCAAAAATTAGCCAATATGTCCATTCTAGACAAGATAAAAGTATTATGGGATACGTATAAAATTGAAAGAGTTTACGACGTCTTTAGGGTTGAAGAGAACATACTTGTTAAAAGATTATTTGGGACGGATACGCCATCTCTGGAAGTATTGGGTAGTAACGTTGCAATGCTGTTTTTAAATGTATATCCTATTTGGGAACATAATCGACCGGTGCCACATGGATTAGTGTTTATTGGAGGATTACATCAAAAATCTCAGAAAGAGTTACCCAAGGTTAGAAACAATTAGTAAATTAGTTTTGAATCTTATAAAAATATACTTCCAGTAACATTATAAAAAGGGTGATTCAGCCAGTTTTAGTTACAATTAAGGGTGTTGATCGAATAAACAAATTATAGAACGCAAAATTCGTAATTAAAAAAAAACATAACATAACTTTTCATTTTGTACCTATAGGATTTTTTTTTACTAGAATGTAGGTAAATTATATTCTAAAAATAAAAAAAGTGGTTCACTTTGTTAGGTAGATCGACAGCATTAAGTATTACTACACTTGTTTGAAATACTCTGTACATTCTTTAGGGTATGGTCTCCTATTTTATGCTATTTGCGACGTCTAATGTCAGCGTCAACGTTCCAGTCGACGACAAGGTGTCGACGTTGCCATGTGAAAGAAACCACAACAGTACATTGACGCTGACGCGTCAATTAGCTAGCAGCAGTAGTTAGTTAGTTAGTTAGTTAGCTAGCAGCAGTAGTTAGCAGCCGACGGCGTTTATTTAAAAGACCATATCCTTACTAACCCTAGAATCAGGGCTGGTATCTTAGTTTGCATGATAAGTATTTGGGCGGATTTCTTGAAAGTTGTCCGCCGAAAATTACCATGTCCTACGACTTCTGACTTGATTTATGACCAATGCATTGCTTCAAAGCACGTTTTTGTTTAATGTAGCGAAAGATTAACTATTAAACTGATCACAATTACATTAAAAATAGCTGTTTTATCTAAATTGGAATAAAAAAGTAGGAAAAGAGGAATAAAAACATAGCAAATTTCGAGTGTCCACCCCCTGTTCGTGATGTTTCATGAGGTTTTTTTTTATTGTTGTCCTAGTCTTTGGTACTGATTTGATTGATTTTTGAAAAGATCGTATGTTACCGATGTTAGATTCAACCTCATCACAAGACTGCTAGAGTTTAAAATATAAATAAATTACAAGTTAATGCTGTCTTTAAAATTCGTTCATGCGGAAATTCCTCAACCCGTCACGGCGTGTTTGACCAAGTTCGAATGAAAAAGCTACCAATAAAAGGTTTTATTACGATAAATGGCAACATTCTTATCCCATAGACAGCCGCCGTTTTGTTTTGTGAGATCAGTCTAGCCAGAAAACTGTCCGAAGAGGTGGTCCCCGTCACGCGTCGTAAATTTTGGTTCCTATACGAACGGGCGTTTTTAGAGGTAATATTACACTTTGACGTTAAGTTTATGTAGTTATATGTCGTACGTCATTTATATTTAGAAATAGTAGTAGTAGTTTGTTCAAAATTTGCTTTGATGTATGTGTAATTTTTATTTGATTCCCGACCGGCAGGGATACGTCACATCCATTACGCGACGTGTTGTACATGGGATCGCAAATCGTGACGTATTGGAATTCATAGGCGGGGTGTACAATGTTAGTGACTAACATTGCGCATTGGAATTTAATAATAATAAAACTGGTTTCATGAACGAAGAAACGGTTTTTGTCTGTCGAAGACTGTTTTGGCGTGACAAATCTTATACTCTATTTTAAAGTTTTATTAGATAAGGTCAATTAACTAATACCTAGTTGCAGTCAAAGTCTAGCATAGTAAGTCATGGTCAAATCTAGGTCAATCCACATAAGTGGTGAAAACTTTACTAAAGCCTTCTATGGAGTTTTAGAAACAACACGATAAGACACTTTTCACTTTACAACTTTTTCAGATACCAATGTGTAGAAATCTGAAAATATAAATTCACCCTTAAGTCCCCAATCAGCTATTGCTATTTTTATAGCTGAAAAAGAACTCAGAACTTCTTTTTTGTATTATTTACTCTTTGCTTACTACAATTTTTATTCACATTATTTTAGACTTTTTTTTTTTTTTTTTTCGGTTTTGACGGCTGGCGAACGAGCCAAAAGATACCTAAAAGAGCCGTCTTATGCCTATCCAAGATATCGAAGATCCACTAATTATACTAATGCTTTTGGTGTATTTTTTTCGTATACATTCTTAGATATTTTACAAGTTTTAATGCTACTTGGAGACAGACAAGGTGTGTTTTTGTTGTTTAGAAGAATGTATCTCACTAAGCTTTTAAGTTTTCATTTTATTAGTCAAGTATGTTCTTGCACAGTTAGAACTACTATTTTTTAAGTACTACCACAAAATTGATAGGTGTGGTTAGGATTGTTTTTGTTGCCCTATTTATGATGCAATGTAGACAATGCTTTATAGTTCATATACGACACGGCTCTTTCCATTACTGTGACGTGTCATACTTTGGCTGTACTATTTAAATTGAGAAATTTCTAATTAATGTTAAGTAAATATGCTGTATTATGATACTTAAAAAAAGATAAGAGATCCTTTGTTCAAGTTATTGTTTAAATATATTATTACGTGTTACATGAAGCTTATAAAAGAGAATGCTGTGAGGTGATAAGTACCAAAAAGTGACGTAATCTCATGTTTTTGCCTGACTTAGATTTATATGGGTAGATTAAGTGATTTTGATACCTCTACGCAAGACTGATTATGTTAAAGAGTTAATTAATAAATGCTATTACCAATATTAAAGACTAGTTTATATTTTACAACAAGTTGATTTTGTGACGCAATGGAACTCGTGAATGACTGAGTGCAACTTTGGTTTCAATATACGGGAAAACTAATGAATATTCCTGATAAAAAGTTCAATTTTCTTATAACCTCATTATTAATAAGTCAAATAAAACAAACTATGAGTAAAAATTTACATTTTTGAAATCATGGAATTCCAATACGTAACGGACAACTTTCAAGAAATCCGCCCATTTGCTATATTTATTTTCAGGATCTCAAAGCATACCTCGATTCGTCAGAAAGAGGAGTTGTATACTTCAGCCTAGGAACAAACGTGAGCCCGTCCACGTTACCAGCAGAGAAGATTGAGGCCATAACAAAAGGATTAGCAAAACTGAAATACAATGTTTTTATTAAATGGGACCACGATGAGTTACCTGGCAAGGGAAATAATACCAAAGTTTTTAAATGGCTCCCACAAGCTGACCTTTTACGTAAGTTTTTTTTAGTTTTAGTTATGTCAATCCAACGGGGCTTCCGTTGGATTGACATCTTTGGGTAGGTTTTTACTGTCATCTACTAGGTATCTGCTCTACCCTACTTCAGAGAGGTTGTATTTTCTTGAACCATCATACGATAATTTTCAGTTTTAATACAAGGCACATTTTTTTTTACATTTTGATAAGTATTTACGAAGGCGAAGGCTTCTCAATACAAGTATTTAACAAATAAAAATTTGTTCTATCGTAAAAAATTGACATTGAAAAGTTATAGATCGAAAAACCACGTATAACTAAAATCCCATAAAAATTATCACTAAGTTCTTCAGCTTAGCAATGGTAGTTTCTTCCTAATATGTCTATAACACCAATCTTTGAACTCAGTAAAAATGCGTAGGTATGTTAAAGTTAAATTTTCACATCGAGTGTTAAATAAATGTATATAACAACATTTCAAGACATCCGAAAATTATAGCATTCGTTACACAAGGAGGACTGCAATCGTTTGATGAAGCGATGACAGGAGGAGTACCGCTAGTAGGAATCCCTATGTTAGGTGACCAGTGGTACAACGTAGAAAGATACGCATCCCTAAAAATTGGAATAGGACTTCTTATGGAAGAGTTGACTGAAGACGTCCTAGCGAATGCAGTGAATAAAGTGATCGATGATCCTAGGTAAGAAACTATAAGACAATACAGTCCTATTGAAAATAATATTCAAACAATTTTCTGAAGAAATAAATAAAAAGAAGGTTACGCAAAGAAGTGTTATTTTATTAAGCAACTACTACACGGGGCTGCTTATGTGGAATAATAAGATTAAACCAAAACGAGCTGGTAGGTACTCATTATTATAAACAAGTGTAACTATGGGACCAACTCTAAAATCATAAAGAATAATCAGCGCTATTGCTTGAGATTATAGTGCAGAACTCATCAGAAAGTGAACCGAAATTTGTTTTAGTTCCCATGAATACAAATTCTTACAAAAAAATCCTTTTAAATCCTTTCTATACGGTATACCGTACTGAAACGTGGTCTTTAACTGCTGGCCTTTTGGAGAAACTTAGAGTCATGCAACGGGCAATGGAGAGAGCTATGCTCGGAGTTACTTTGCGCGATAGAATCTGGAACGAGGATATTCGCCAAAGAACCAAAGTTACCGACATAGCTCGCAAAGTTTGCAAGTTGAAGTGGCAATGGGCAGGCTACATCGCTCGAAGAACTGACAACCGATGGGGAAGAAAGGTTCTTGAGTGGCGACCGCGAACCGGAAGACGCAGCGTAGGAAGGCCTCCCACTAGGTGGACCGACGACATTGTAAAAGTCGCGGGCAACTGGTGGATGCAAATGGCAAGTTGTCGTACAGTGTGTAAGGGGGAGGCCTTAGTTCAGCAGTGGACGTCTCCGGGCTTATGATGATACGGTATAAAGATCATAACCATGTTCACAACAATACCTAATTAGTTTACAAGAGTTTTAGTCTAAGTAGACTGCAATTTATTAACACTAAGTATCCTAAATCCATGTGCATTAGTGTACCTTGCATATTAATATACATTTCGTTTGTTTGATGCATTATCGCAGTTAAGCAGTCACATTTCCTCCAAGCCGCCGTTAGACCGCCTAAGTACATTACAAGCATCAACTTTTGCCAAAGATTTTATATTTTAATTTTTTTACTTTTTCTTATTTGTACTTCTATAACATAGTTATTTATTTTACAGCTATCGCTTTAACTTGATTAGTCTGCGAGAGAAGATAAGTGACCAGCCAGAGAGCGCGCTGCAGCGCGCCGTGTGGTGGACAGAGCACGTGATCCGACACAAGGGCGCGGCGCACCTCCGCTCGCCCGCCGCCATCATGGCCTGGCCGGAGTTTCTGGACGTAGAACTGTGGGTGACGATTGCACTGATCATCATAACCGCCCTGGCAGCTGCTGCCACCACTCTCTACCAACTCCTGCGATACCTTAAAAGAGTTTTAACTGAATCGTTCAAATCAAAAGTCGATTAGAAAATGAATTTGTACAGAAACAAATTGGTTGAACAACAAGTTGAAATGTTGAAAGGAGAACTATTGGATGTGTGATTTATAAGCTTTTTATGTTTGACATAAGTTATTTGTGATATAAGCTATTTAATAAATATAGTGTAAGCTTAAATGTTAATATGCTTTTATTCAACTGATGCGATTACTAAGAATTAAAATAGTAGATTATACACTTAGGGAATAAAGCAGTGTCTTATGTCGCGGGTGGCATATTGAACCCTGAGCGTAACGCGGAGTCTAGAGTTAACTCCCGAGCGTATCGAGGGAGTTATATAGAATTCTGAGTGAAGCGAGGGGTTCAGGCTGCCCAAGACGAAGACAGGCTTTATTCCAGAGGAGCATACTCTACTTTTCACACCTTCTGCGAGACAATAAAAAGCCAGAGTTCCATAAATTAAAATTCACTGACAATCACAGGACCTTTTGAACACCGCCTTTTGTTTTACATTAAATGTTAATGTTGTAAACGCACCTTTTTTTTGAGTTTTTTTATGGTGGCCAGTTCGATTTTTGAACAAACTTCTTTACAATGCCATATGGGCATTTTTTTACTTAGAGTTTTCCACGAGTTTCCACGCGAATTTAACGTTCCAAATTCAAATCACTTTATTTCTTAGGGAGTTTCATACAACTTTATATCTCTTTTAAGAGATATTGCTTTACTTAACGTGACGTTACATGATTATGTAATTGGACATTGTCGTGCAGGTGGTGTGAAAATATATTTTATGCCCTTGGTGGACTTAATGTACTGAGTGAGTCTACACGAAATACATTTAAAATCATGTATATTATGCAGACTTACTTATGTGCCTAGGTGATGGAGGGAACAGAACAGATGCCGATGCAGATGTTGTGTGACTGGATAATCATTTAGCTCATCTGATGGTAAGTATAATAGAATGTGTAGGTTTAGGTACACGGTACAGATATAATTTTATATTAGATAAAAAGGTTTCACTGTTTATAAGCCTTTAAGCCTTTCGTGACCTCACTTGAATCGGCCTCAACGGAAGATCAACGCTGCTTGATAAACAGCACTATGCCGAGTTGAAGCCATTTTTGTGACATCATCCCAGGAGTGTTATTATATTACAGTTATATTACTTTGCTGATGTTACAATAGTACATTATGATACGAGTGTGCTATGTTGGTCATTACACTAGAGGCGGTATTACGCGCGAGCCGCAGGCGAGCGCGATAAGAAAGCCGAGAGCGTAATGACTAATAGCACAAGAGTTCCATACGACTGTTTTCGTCACACTTGCGAGGAAAAAACAAATTATTTTTGATAATAATCAACCACACAGCGAAAACATCAACAAACATTTGCGGAAAATGGCGCCCAAACCAGCAATGCGCGCGCAGGTTGACATTTACTTCAGCGGCATAAGAACTCTTTGTGGGTATTACAAAAAAACTGTAAGTATTACCCGGCTATATTAAGAGTCCTTCGTATACGTACGTCTAATTGCAGTCACGTACAAACTTGACTTTACCGGGTTATACCTATTATAGTACAAGTGCCGTAATGTAAAGTAAAAAGCACGCGTGTGTAATAGCTTGGATTATAAGCCTAAAACCGATGCAATAAGATCCACTTTACGAGCAAGTGTGATGAAAAATAAATTATATTTATTTCTTTACAACACATTTGCTCGAAAAATGCACTAACAAAGCCTGTATGATGATGTATTCGTTCGAAAGTGGAACGTTACGCATCATACACCTATACGTGCTGTAAAATAGGTAGGCATGCGGTAAACTTATTTTACCGCACGCCTAGTTGTATATCACTGAGCGTATTCTTTACGGTATTTATATAAAAATATATAAGAATCCCATCAAGGAGTTTCATATTACGAGACTAAATAAGCTGAATGAACCTCCTTGGAAGCGCTTGTCCTTGTCTCACTTTAATACTAAACAGAAAATGAGATGAAAGATGTGTGTTTTGTGTGTGTATCTATTTTTTTGTCTCGAATAAATTTTCTTTCTTTCTTTCTTTCTTTCTTTCTTTAGTTCTAATTTTCACCACTCGCCCGTAGCGCCATTATTTCATAATTCATCCTAGGAGGTTTATGGCGTCGCACTTTGTGCATTTGCCAGTGTCAAGTAATTATTTGTATCACATTTTTGATAATTTTCAAGCCGAATGAGTCTGAGTCACAGTCAAAGTCACACTTATTAAGTCACAATCAAGTCCAATCATGCTCTAGTAAAGCTGTGGCAACTTTACTATACAAGCTTCTTCGGAGTTTTGGAAACACCACGAAAAGACACTCATATTAGAAATGATTTACAACGAAGACGAACTTTAGAACGAATTTATTTTTTCTTCTTAGACTTAATTGCGAACTTTTTAAAATCACCTCCTTTAGCTTAGTAATATCGGTATGCGTAACCCCGTAAAACTGTATAGACTGATGATGACAAAGACATTAAACAGCAATGTTTTTACTAATTAAGTAGGTAAAACAAATATTAACATAAAATTTTTTAACGTTTTTCTTGCTTAAATCTGTGAGAGATGTAAGAATTCGGAAATTTCCAAAAAATTTAGGGCCACTGAAATGTTGGTCAAGCGTGAAACTTAAAGAAAAAAGAAAGAAAGAACAGTTATTTATGATACTAGTGCGGTAAGTTGGTTTTTATAAACGAGTACCATAGTCACGAGGTTGTAAAAACCAATTCCGCACGAGTGCCATACAACGTTTTACAGCACATTTGCGTGAAAACAGATAATGAGACAACCTTTATTAGTTTGTTTATAAATAGCGGTCGGAAACTTGCAACTAAATACTTGACCCTGGCAAATGCACAAAGTGCGATGCCATAATCCTCCTAAGAGGAAAGAAGAAAAAATAAATTCGTTCTAAAGTTCGTCTTCGTTGTAAATCATTTCTAATATGAGTGTCTTTTCGTGGTGTTTCCAAAACTCCGAAGAAGCTTGTATAGTAAAGTTGCCACAGATTTACTAGAGCATGATTGTTGCGATTTCACGATGGTTGGCCCCATAATTAACGTTGTTCCTAAATTTGAGTACAATTACCTCTCTTCGGCTTATTATTACTGAAATTTCGTATAATATATGAGAAAAAAGTAAATTATTACAACTTACAATATTTTAACTATAACTTATCACATAATGACAATCTTATAGCACAGTTGGTAGCATGCCTGCCTTCAGAGCTGTAGGGCGTGGGTTCGAACCCCACCAAGGGCAAACATTTATGTGGCGAACATAGATGTTTGTTCTGTGTCTGGATGTAGTATGTATTATAAGTATGTATTTACAAAACAAAAAGTATATAAGTATTATATCAGCTATCTAGTTTCCATATTACAAGCTTTGCTTAGTTTGGGGCTAGATGGCGCTGTGTGAAATTAATGACCACCGATATTTTTATTTTATTTTTTATTTAATGTCTCAATCTACGACTATCTTTGTTTTGTCAGCTGGTCGTTTCCCTTCTATATTAAATTCCCTTCTACAGGATCACATTGAATTCATTGTCATTGTCTTAATTGGGTGGTAATTGAACTCATCATAATGAACAACTTTTACTGCGAAATCGAAGCGGACATAGAGAAAAAAAACAGCAACTCAACAACATATTGTCTTGTGTAATTGTACTTTTTTTTAACAGGACAGGTTTGGTTTCAAGGTAGAGATTAGAAGTAAGTTGAGTAGAGATTTATTTTTCTTTAGATAATGCCAATGAATTCATTATACTATTACACTACTACAGTTATAGTACTACAAGTACTGTAAGTTACAGTAGGTACTTTTTTTTACTGTACAGTTACAGTAAAAAGTATATACTGTAATTACTAATTATAATTTATTATTAGCCGCAAGAACACAGATCTGCGTATTATATACTTAATAATAATAATTATGCTTGGGACAATTGTGTAGGTTTTTAATATTTATGTATATAAACAATTAAATGAACGCGGTTGGAATAAACAAATTTGTTGTTACTTAAAATAATAAGGCTGGGGTCAGAGGAACTTAATTTTATGAGTTGTGAGCCATATTTTTTAGGTCGCATAATAGGTGAGTAATGGCGATAGAGTCTACGGCCATTAAGTCTACCGGGTAGACGTATCGCACAAACTGGACTTTTAAATGATATTTGTATTTTCTGTTTCTGACCAAGATAGTAAACAGACATTGTAAAAGTTGCGGACAACCGGTGTATGCAAATGACAGGCTGGCGTACAGTGTGGCTGTCCAAAAGGGAGGCCTTTGTTCAGCAGTGGACATCATCTAATGATGATGATGTATGCATTTTGTAAGAACCAAATGCAGCGTAAAGGCTTAGGACATTTTCCATAAGCAGGTGGCCTAGTGGCACAAATATCCCATACTTCCTTGTATGAACTAGGCCAAAATCTGACATGCCTTTAGACGACTTAAAAATACACAAATTAACACAATAAATTACTCAAAAATTTACGCAAGTTTGGCCCCAGCCTAAACCGCCTCGTAAGTTCATTATTTAAATTTCCATTTCAGCAAATTGCTTAAGGTTCACTAACAGCAACCCGCGGATTTTATCTCAAAAAAAAACTCCGGACGGGTGTTAACGATACCAATCGTCCAAACGTGACAGTTCCATACATTTTGTCCAAGATCGATGAACCTTTTTGTATGGAACAGCTGTTTTTTTTTTTTGCGTGATTTCAGGGTTGGCCTCATAGTAAAAGTTGTTCATAATGATAAGTACATTAATATCCTAGAAGGATAACGGTGTTCAAACTAACACCATGTATAGTTGAGATAATTAAAATCTGTACAAAAATGTATGTAATTTTTATTGGAATAAGGAGATTCACTTATTGTATTATAACATGTGACTTGTGTTGTTGACTTGTACGTATTTCGAAAAAAAATATCTTTGGTGTATAAAAAATTATAAGTTTGTATGCCTAATTTATGAACTGGGTATGTCCTAAAACTGCATCAAGAACCGCCGGAGGACGGGCAGCAGCATCCGCCTGGTTAACGGTGCTGAGCATAATGCGATCTCCAATCCGCCTGCGAAGTTTGGGGATTATGGCAACCCCTCCCTATTGAGGGGGAGGCCTTCATCCAGCAGTGGACGTTTTCTGGCTGATGATTATAATGATGCCTAATGTGCATTATGCAATCTGATAACGGATAACGTCTGATAGTAGTTTAGTTTTATTAATGACTAGATATCCCCCGCGACTTCGTCCGCGTGCGGAAGAAATACTGACCGCTCCCAAAATTCTCCACTTTAAATCATTCCGAGCAAACTCTACCAACTCTACCGACTCGACCGACTCGACCGACTCGACCGACTCTACCGACTCGACCGGCTCGACCGATTCTACCAATTCCCCCCCAACTTCTCCCCTTTGAATGAACTACCCATATACAAATTTTCATCACTATAACTTCAAAAACAAAGAACTTTCCATACAACATTCCACCCCCCCTCTCCCCCCTTAAATCGACCCTGTCATCTGAATTTGAAAACCGCATTTTTTATTTTGATTGAACTATCTTAAATCTCCGTGACTAAAAGTCCAAAAACAAAGGATTTTCATGCAAACTCCCCCCTTTTCCCCCCCTTGGGGGTCGAATTTCGAAAAATCCTTTCTTAGTACACCCCTCCGCATCGAGACGAATACACCCTCCAAATTTCAAGTTTGTACGACCAGCGGTTTGGGCTGTGCGTTGTCTGTCAGTCAGTCAGTCAGTCAGTCAGTCAGTCAGGACAGAGCCTTTTATTATACTAGATATAGTTTTCAGATGAGTTATTTTAATTAATGCAAGGGCGGATCCAGGGGTGGGGCACAGGGGCACCCCAAACGGTTTAAATATAATAAATAACTTTTTGTTCATCTTCTTTAAGAAGTAGAAGAAGAAGATAAAGAACTGGGAGATTTATAAGATCCCGCTTTAATAACATTTGATTATTTTTGTATAATAAACATGTATAGTATTTTTTATAGTTATTCTTGTATGTCATTGAACACGAATCGACTGCAACGACAGCATGATAATACTATGGGGGAACTTGGCCTATGGTCCATGTGCCCCTCCCAGAAATAAATCCTGGATCCGCCCATGAATGAATGGAACAATTTTAGATCTAATTATTACGGTAAATATATGAGGATGAAGAGTATCATCAGAATAAATAGCAACAGCGTGCATAACGCACGCTGTTTATTCATTTTTATAATCATTGTCAGGGTAATCGTTTTACTAAAGCAAAATACACTGCAAAGACGGACAGTTTATTGTCTGTATTAGGATACACTTTATAATTATTTGTGACGGTAAAAGCATGAATAAGATCTCTATCAGGATAATTTGAATACGGCACCATCAAGCGGCATCATCAAGACGGTTTACGTAAAACTGATAATAATATCATTTAAAAGCATTAAGTGTGAAGTTAAAAGTAGCATTTTGTTGGAAAAGCTTAAACTCGTTGGTCACAAATAATTTCGCGATACAAAAATAAATAAATAAAATGTATTTAATTTTACTTCTCAGTTTATCGTTTTTAACGTTTATTGAAGCGTCGCGAATATTAATATGCGTACCGTGTCCATCTTTGAGTCATCAAGTTCTGTTCTATCCCTTGATTACAGAGCTATTGCACCGAAATCATGAAGTGATATTCATAACCACGGATCCGATGTACCCTGATGGGAAGGTTCCAGCAAATCTAACCGAAATAAACACTCACGATGTTTCGTACAAAGCCTGGAAAGAGCGTGTTTTGGTCGGAACAACGACAGGAAATAAAGCGGACGGATATAAACAAGTCTCGCAAATGATACCAATTATAGCCGAATCATTCGTTCTACAGATGCAAACTCCAGAAGTTCAAGATTTAATAAAGAAGAAGACGCACATAGATTTACTAATTGTTGAAGGCGTCTCTAAATCAGCTCAAGCTTTGTCTCATGTTTTTAAAGCTCCCATGATTTTGATGAACTCTTTAGGGGGACTTCAGAACAATTATCATGTTGTTGGTGCTCAGATATATCCAAAATTGTTATATCCTATATATTGGCATCAGAAATTGTATGATATGTCAATTTTGGACAAAATAAGAGTATTGTGGGATACATACAGAATTGAAAAATTTTATGACGACTTTAGAGTTCAAGAAAATATAAACGTAAAAAAACTATTTGGACCTGACACGCCATCGTTAGAAGAGTTAGGCAATAACGTGGATATGTTATTCTTAAACATATATCCGATTTGGGAGCATAATCGTCCAGTGCCACCGGGAGTAGTATTCATTGCAGGGATGCATTTAAAACCCCAAAAACAGTTGCCAAAGGTAGTACGAGTACTAAAACATGATATGAATGTTTATTTACTTGATTACACAGAAGAAGACACTTCTGGGATCCAAATAAAAAATGGCAATTTCTAATATAATTTGCATTTCAGGACCTTAAAGCCTACCTCGATTCTTCAGAAAAAGGAGTGGTATACTTTAGCATGGGCACAAACGTGAGTCCGTCCACACTGTCTGCAGATCAGATCAGTATTTTGTCAAATGGATTAGCGAAACTCAAGTACGATGTTTTGATAAAATGGGACTCTGAAACATTGCCTGGAAAGGGAAATAATACAAAAGTAGCTAAGTGGCTCCCACAATCTGACATTCTGCGTAAGTTTTCTAATTAATCTGCTTATAATGATAATTAAAAATTGAAGAATAACACAGATGACGTCATATGCTGAAGAATGGGTTAGCTTATGACATGATAGGCCTACGTTTAGCATTAGACAGTTACGGGATAACGACGACCATAAAGGCGTAAATAATGTAAAATAACGGTTACCATAATAGTAGGTAATATCCTTAAATTATATCGAAAGAATAAAGTAGGTATTAATTATGTCAAAAATGTTGACTTTGCATCTAAAATTGTACAAAAGTTAATAGCAAGCTTCATTAAAGTTTTATGGTATAACGTTTTAGGACATCCAAAAATCAAAGCATTCGTCACACAAGGCGGACTGCAGTCTTTTGACGAAGCCCTGACAGCAGGAGTACCAGTCGTAGGGATCCCTATGTTAGCGGACCAGTGGTATAATGTAGAGAGGTACGCTTCGCTCAAGATTGGAGTGGGGCTTCTAATGGAAGAGCTGACAGAAGACATTCTAGCAAATGCTATAAATACTGTAATTGAGGATCCAAGGTGAGATACTTTACAAGGAATTTACTTCATGTGATTTATCTAGTTACTTCTTTCTTAAAGTAACGTGATTTCGTGAATATGGAATTGTTTATGCAGAGCTATTATAGATATTATTTTGTTTATTGTTATTGTATATGTATGACTATAAATTTCGCTACATAAACTATTCTATAAATAATACAATGTTGCAAAATCTTTTTAATACAATCATGTGACGAGACAAGTAAGGTTCGTCTGGTGGTAAGCGTCACGCCTGCCACTAACAGTAGCAGCAGTGTCAGAAATGTGAACTTGCGAACACAATCCTGCGCCGCACTGCACTGCGCTCGTCACCCTGAGATAATAGGTGTTAAATCTCTACATACGCAGTAATTTCTCTGGTTTTTCTAATTGCCCGACAAACCGGAACACAGTAATGTTTGCACACAACTGCTCGGCGTTTGAATAACTGGCAAAGTTGTGGTACATCCCCAGGCGGATTCTGCAGTAGAGTCCTACCACTACAAAAATCAATAAAAAACAATTGAAGTTGGTTCAAAAACACTATACTTATACAAAAATTTGGCACATGCGACCCCTGAATCCGATGCGTGCAGTAAAAGACCAGAATATAATATGCCCATAATATGTAGAAATACAATGATAATTATAAGGGCATTTCAATAATAACAAAAGGACGTCCACAAGACGCTCAGAGGCTACATTAGTCCCAAACGTGACCTACGATACGCAAGCGATCAAAACAAACGGTATCTAAATATTCATGCATATTCATAATTCATATTATTGAGTATTATTCAATAAAGAGTTTCTATCTATCTATCTATCTATTATTGGTAATGTAGAAACAATATTAGTGTAACCACGGCATTACACACATTAAAAAATTCTTTTTCAAATGTCTTTTTCGGATATAATGTTGCCATTATATCATGTTTATCTCAGTTTGCTCTTCCTCGCTGCCTATTGTAGCCTCAGCCTAGTGAGAGGTAAAGCCTGCCCATGAGCATTGCCATTGCCAGTGGAAACGCAGTACGGTACACAATCTGTCAATGATCACTATTTACTTTAATTCTGTAATGATAGAAAAGTTTTGTAATGAAAGGTTATAAAAGTTATAAAATGTTCCGACAAAATCATTGAGTTGCCGAAATTTCTACCCAGCAGCAATCGAAAATATTTATCAATTAAACTAAAATGGTAAATGGTAAAAAAATACGCTTCTAACATTGTACAGGTTTCTATGAACTAAGTTTAAACATGTTAAGTTTTGCTGCTATCCATGCCTTTCCTTATTTTTTTTGTTTGGTTAGAGCATCAGATGAGTCCAAATTACATTCCAGAGGAGCTAAGAAAATGAATTAAAAATACTCAGCCGGACGAGCTAAGAATACCGATTTAGGACGAGTTGAGATAATAAAAAAAAAGGATGTGTTCACCAAGGATCAGTAAGGAACAACCCGTAAAAAAGGGGCCGTTCATTAAAGTTCATTCTATTGATATATTTCAAAGCAATTTTTAGAAGTATAATATATATACTGGTAGCTGATTGATTGACTTTCAGCCTAACTAGCTCTTGTCTAGTACCTACATTAACTTCCTACCTACCTTAAAAATATCTACATCAAGCTCTATTAAATAGAAAATCAAATAAACGACTAAAACATTAAAATATATCGGTATAACGACCCGCTCCGCGTGACTTTGTCATACCCTTACAGAATCGTTGTAAAGTTACAAACACTTACACATGTGTAAATAAATAAATAATTCAAGACATTGTATATTAAGGTGTGTAGATAAATGTGTCACTAGAGCTGCTGCTCTTGTTATCAAATTCCTACAATGACTTCTACATCGATGCTCCTATATTGTTTAATTGAACTGCTTTTTTATAACACTTGAATCAATTCAATTGCAGCTATAAGAGGAACATGATCGATCTGCGAGAGAAGGTACGCGACCAGCCGGAGAGCGCGCTGCAGCGTGCCGTGTGGTGGACAGAGCACGTTATCCGACACAAGGGCGCGGCGCACCTCCGCGCGCCCGCCGCCAACATGTCCTGGTCCGAGTTCCTGGACGTACAGCTGTGGGCGACGATAGCACTCATCGTCCTGACCGCCCTGGGAGCTGCTGCCACCGCTCTCTACCTCCTCCTGCGATGTATTACAAAATGTGTTCATGAATCAGTTAAATCTAAAGCAGAATGAGTAATGTTTTGTCAACTTAAAATGTGTGTCGTAAAATAAATATGCATTTACCATAGTATAGACTGATTTATATTTCATGGCGGCAGTGAAGGGTGCTGCAAGCGATACTGCGATTGTACGAGAACACAGCACGCCTAATTTTCGCTACTGCGCATCGTCTCGCGCCTAAGTTCACAGCCGCCATTAAGTTTGAATCAGCCTATAATTAAAACGTCAATGGCGTGTCATTAGCATGGAAGAACATTTCCATGATCATAATAAGGTTCCATAGCTGCCAGAAATATATAAGTTAAAGAGGGAATCTGGTGAGCAATTCTCCATACAATCGTATTCCCTTATTTTCTCCCTGGATAATTCCTATAGAGTTTTTTTTATAAAACCTAGGTCTACTGTTGACATGTGTCTGTCATTTTCTTTTTTGGGTCCTAAGAAGCTTGTAATAAAGTTGCCATGACGTAACTAGGGCATGATTGGACTTGACCGTGACTTACTGTATACCTATGTGACTTTGACTGTGACTAGGACGACTAGAACGATCGATGAAGAAATATGTTAGCGGCTGAAAGACTCGAATCCATGGCCAGGAATTATTAAAAACAATAACAACTTATAAACAGTAAGAAAAACCTTGGACTTAAAACCTGCATACTAGCAGGACTTGAACCTGCTTTATAGCAATCTCTGGGTTTCCGTCCCAACTACATTGCCAATTAAGCTACAGAAGTTTCTGCTTTACCCGTCATAATTTTCAAACTGTTAAGCTACCAATTAAAACGATGATGGCGCCATCTGTAGTTTTTTGTTTTTGTTTTTTTTTGTTTTTTTTTTGTACAAATTGCTCTTAAGTATGTTTAAATATTGCCAGAGATCCATACATTTTCTAACTGTTAAGCTTTAAAAACATAGAAATACCCAAAGTGTGGAAACACTTCATATGAAAATATTGTATGTATGATTATGTTATGTGAATAAAAACTATATAACTCTACAATTTTAATTTTATTAACTTCTATTGACGTTTTTTTATCAACCGACTTGAAAAAAGGAGGTTCTCAACACGACTGTATTTTTTTAAATGTATGTTACGCTATTATTCCGCCAATTATGAACTGATTTAAATGATCTTTTTTGTTTGGTACTTCAGAGGTGGTCCCAAATAAATTTTATTGAAATCGGTTCAGTAGTTTAGTTTTTAAATCAAAATTACTAGAAAATAGGAAGATTTCATCCAGGTATTCGAAGTTAAAGTGGTTTTTTTTTTGTTTAAAAGCATAGTATTGTCTCATCATCTACGTACCAACGTACATTTTTTTTTTACTTTAACGCATATCTTAACGACGTCAATTAAAATGATTTGTTTAGTAAAAACATAAAATAAGGGACGATAACGTCACAAAGGGTTTAATTTAATAGCGCATTGTTTTGTATGCAAAGTGGTTGCATCATGTACCTACAACCGCAACTTGTTATATGATTATAAATTACTGGTACCGAAAAACACACAACAACAGGTGGATAGTGACCGCCATTTTTACATCTTCGAAACCGCTGGCCAATATTTTATTGAAACGAACTAGGTAGATCAGATCGATTACTAGATCAATCTGACCACGGATGTTATGAGGAAATCCGGTGAGAGTGGCCGCAAGCTGTACTTCAAAAAATTCAAAATATTGACCTTTCCGCATTGAGATAAGTGAAACATATAATATCATTGCCTTTTCGTGCCTGTACATATATGAAATAGCATTATTTGTGAGAAATAATTTACATAAACTTCAGTAGTTGTTAGGTTTTTTTTTTGTTTTTGTCATCTAAACGCCATGCTAATAAAATTAGCATGCCTCGCCACAGCACCGCTCTATTAAACAAGAGTGTGTTAGGAATGGGTCCAAAAGTATTATAATCGTTTGCCTAAATCAGTGTTGGGATCGGTAAGCGTGGCTGAATTTAGGCGAAAATTATTTAATTTATTGACAATTAAGGTTTACTACACAATAGAAGAATATCTTAATAACAAATTGAACAATGTATTAGTAAAATAGGTTTTTTTTTGTTAGCTTATTATTTTTATGGATTTGACATGATTTAATTGATGAATTATTAAATATTATCTTAATACCTGTTGTAATTAAATCTCGCAATTTAGAAAATATTGTATGTCCTTAATGGGCGAAGCTGTTGAAACTTAACCTATGTATTTATACGATCTTGTACCACACAGTTCGACAATAACGACCTTACCTAAAAAAACTTCTCAACCGTTAGTCACTGCTTAAGATGCTCTGCCATCTTTTCTCTGACGTGAAGTTGCACGTGCTAGAAAAGGACAGAGAAGTTTAAGCAGTGACTAAGAGAATCGGGATTATTTTAGGTAAGGCTGTAAATGTTTATGATTTTGATTATGAGAGATTCTCCATACAAACGTATTCCCCTATTTACTTCCTGGATAATGCCTCTACAGCAATATATATTTTTTAGAAAGTCTAGGTCTACTGTAGGTTTTTTTTTCAGAAACTAATAGCTAAAAAAAAGGTTTTAAATATATTCATAGAATTATATTTTCTTAAGCAATTCGTTTCTGAAAAAAAGGAAATGACAAAAGGGACACGTCTATAGTAGACCTAGACTTTATAAGAAAAAAATATTGCTCTAGAGGCATTATCTAGGAAGAAAATTGAGATTTACGATTGTAAGCGCTCACCGGATTCCCCCTTAAGAATTGACACGGAACTATAAGAAGTTTTAATACTTAAAATATCATTGAATGACCTCCCGTGGCCCACGTGGAAGTCTTTAAATCGACTCCGGACCCAAGTGGGCCGCTGCAGGAGTAACTTGGTCAAGTGGGGATACTTGGACGCCGAGAGAGCACAGTGCGACTGCGGAGCGCCTGCGCAGACCACGTTGCACTGTCGTGTCCTCGGTGCCCGAGTTCCTGCACCTTAGAAGACCTGAATAAGGCTACTCCTTGCGGGATGGAAGTGGCCAAATACTGGGAGAAAATAGTATAGTATGGGTTTTTTATAATTATATTTTATTGGATCATCGACTCGACGAAAAAGAAGAAGAATTGAATACAATATATTATACAAACAATTATAGCAACATATAACAACTGATACATTTTTATTAAAATCTCAGTAAAATAATTATTATATAGAATATAGAATGTGTTTTAGGAAAAAAATATGAGAATAGCCTTGTAAAGAAAACCAAATATCATTAAAGAAAATATTCAAAAATTAGTTTTGAGTATGTAAGTAGGAACGTACGTATTGAATGCCATGACAATGACTTTTCAAGCCCAGAAGAAGGAAACAAAAACCACCTGGATTTTGACTGGATGTTTGTGGATTTTGTTTGAAATACCAGCCATGCAGCCTGCGTGGCTTGCAGGCTGCATGGCTCGTACATGGTGATCTTTGTTATCTTAAAATATAGAAGATAGAGGCTTTTAATGGTTTTTTCAATGGTGAATAGGGATGGTGGTGGGGATAGGGTAGGGATGGTGGTATCTTTCAACAGCATTTTGCTGACCTCATCATCATAACAGCTAAATAAAATTGCTTTCAATTAATACTGGCCAACTTGATTCTTCTTAAAACATCAGTCTTTGGATGAAATTAAATAAAAACATTGTAAATTTGTAACAAATTAAATAAAAACATTGTAAATTTGTAACAGAACGACTTCTTTTTTTTTGGTATTACTCGCCTCGCTCGGAAATGTTTGTTCTATCTGGGTGAAGTATATATTATAAGTACCTATGTATTTACAAAAAAAAAAAATAAGTATTCTATCAGCTACCAGAGAAATTACTGGACATAAAGAGATTTGACACCCTAAGGGTGGCGATCGCAGTGCAGTGCGGCGCAGGAGTTTGTTCTCATGTTCACACTTCTGGTACTGCTAATTTTATGGGCAGGCGTGATGCTTAACACCAGGCGGACGTCACGCTCGTCTTGTCACTCCAATACATTAAAAAATCTACTTAAGCTTGCAAGTCATCATCATCAGCCAGAAGACGTCAATTGCTGGACGTTGGCCTCCCCCTGAATAGGGAGGGGCTGCCATAATCCCTACGGTTGGCATGCAGCTTGGGGATTGTAGAATGGTCACCACCGTTAACCGAATTTAGCTAGTAGGTAGTATTTATTATTCAAGTGGAAATCAAGGTTTGCAGCTAGTATAATATGATATTATAATTTCTCTTATCAAGTTTTATGGTAACGAGTATGAATTGAGATTTTAATCAGAATATAAAGTTAACATAATCATTAGGGTGTCCATTAGATGGCAAAAAATATTTTACGAATTTTAAATTCAAACCCGTACATGAATTTATATTTTCTAGCATAATTGCAACCCGTGCCGACCGAGCCACAAAGTTTATCAAAAACCACGGTTTTTGAAAACACACGTGTTTTCATTCTAGTTTTTGGTTCTGCTATAAAACTAATAAAAATGCAGTAAATTAATATTATTATTATTAATATTAATTTAATTAAATTCATGAAATATTCGTCTTGGTTAACATCGGGGAAATCATCGCTGCTCAGGCCAATCGCTTCTACGACCGCATGAAGAATGTAAACGGAGTCTGTTATACTTAGCTGGTATCAATCTAAATCTGCTTCAATTTTTGGTGTTATCAGGTTCTCAGATTCTTTCTACCTCTTGTTTCAGGGCCGCTTGGTCAAGCTGACTTCAGACTTCAAAATCTGTTCTTCGTCTGTTCCAAGTTGTCTAGTAGAAGTCAATACAGCAGCCAACGACTGTCATTATTTTAGTACTCTTTCCTCGTCATATAATCGTCTTTATCTAGTTCTTTCTGTTCTCTGTTCGTCAACCTTTTGTCTACACCCACTAAGCGTCCGTGATACCTGGGTATGTCCTTATCTGCAACCAGACCCACCGGAGGACGGGCAGCAGCGTCCTCTTGGTTAACGGTGGTGAGCAATCTGCGATCCCCAAGCCGCCTGCCAAGCGTGGGGATTATGGCAACACCCTTCTATTGGGAGGCCTTCGTCCAGCAGTGGACGTCTTATAGCTAACGACGACTAAGCATCCCGGTTAACCTGGCTCTCTTTGTATTTAAAAATATTTTTTCATCCTCTATTCATTAAAAATGCCTTTGTGAGAGTTCCTGCTTTTTCCTGAAATATATTTACTCCCTAATCACAAGGTTAGCTGTTTCACTGACACTCAGCTTGACTTCGCGAATATTGTAAAACAAGACAGCGAAAACTTGTCGATTAGAAGGTAATTTTGCACCCCTTATTTGTAGGCAAGGCAGTCCGTTATGGAAAATAATTTGTTTACTCCGTAATTCAACCGACATCTATAAGTAATAATCATCTAAATGAAATGACAAATGAATCACGTAGTTACAGGTTGCAGTGCAGTACAGTCCGCGAGGTATAAGCTGAGCTTTGCATTTGTGTGAGTGTACATGGATAGTGTAGGTGTGATAACCGGCCTTAGGCGCGGCGCCATTTTCGCCCGGTAAAAACGATTTTGGGTAACCGGCCTGAGGCGCGGCGCCATTCTGTCTCGCCGCGCTCCTGCCGCACTTCACCTCTTGTCTCACTTCACTCACACTAATGCAAAGCTCAGCTTATACCTCGCGGACTGTACCAGCGCAACTTGTATGAACAAATTTAAATCGCAAGTCGGCACCCATATCGTTAATAAAAAGGGCAAATCGTTTTTTCTACACTATATTGGATTACTGCAAAAGTTTCTAGAAGGTATATAATTAAGGTAGAAAAAAGGAAAATGAAATTCAAGGGACACCCTAAGAATCATCCGTTATGCAGACATTGGTAATATAAGAAACGCGAAGTAAAGACTGACCATTCAATTGAATATATTTACGCTTGTTAATCACAAAAAGTAAGTGGTTACAAGAAACATTTTATAAAATGCATATAATTATTATATTGAGTTTGTTGTTCATATCATTAATAAATGCATCGCGAATATTAATCTGTGTTCCGACTCCATCAGTAAGTCACCAAGTTATATTTTATCCCCTGATAAAAGAGCTGTTAAGTAGAAATCATGAAGTAATTTTCATAACCACGGATCCAATGTACCCTGATGGAAAGGCACCAGTAAATTTAACCGAAATAAGCACTCACGACGTTTCGTACAAAAGCTGGAAGGAGCAAGTTTTGGCTGGAATAACAACAGGCAACAAAGGAGATGGATATCAACAAATATCAGTAATAATACCACTTATAGTCGAATCATTCGTTCTACAAATGCAAACTCCAGAAGTTCAGGACCTAATAAAGAAGAAGCCTCATATAGATTTACTTATAGTTGAAGGCGTCTGTGAATCAGCTCGAGCTTTATCTCATGTTTTTAAAGCTCCTATAATATTGATGAACTCTTTAGGAGCACTTCAAATTAATTACCACGCCATTGGTGCGCCTATATATCCAAAATTATTTTACCCTATTTTGTGGCATCAAAAATTATACAACATGTCATTATTAGACAAAATCAGAGTATTATGGGATACATACAGAATTGAAATTTTTTACGATGACTTTAGAGTTCAAGAAAATATTAATGTAAAAAAAATATTTGGCCCCGACACGCCAACGTTGGAAGAGTTGGGAAATAACATTGACATGCAGTTTTTGAACAATTATCCGATTTGGGATCATAATCGTCCAGTGCCCCCAGGAGTAGTATTTATTGCAGGAATGCATCAAAAACCCCAAAAACCCTTGCCAAAGGTTAGTACGATAACTATGGTATTTTTCTATCTATCTATCTGTCTATCTATCTATCTTAAAAGGAACAAAATACGTGTCCTGCCCGGGTCCACATCAGCATCATAACCGTGGTTCCGACGTATCAAACCTTTGTCCTTCGTCTGATTTCGGTGTTGCGAACTCGATCTTGGAGTTTGATGGTTACCATTTATCTCTCCGTGGATCTTTGTGCATAACCCTAATTGTGTGCACAGCCTCATGTGTGATCGTATTTGTCTCGGCACCGCATACTTCATGATTAAAAAGGCGCGTTTTTAGACATTGTGGAATATTATGGCGTGGAACAAGTTGAAATTAATATTTATTACGTTATTCTATGGTCCCTTATATCTGTAAAATAATTTTATTCTTGTTCAACGCCAACAACGTCAAATTACGAAATACAACCAAAATATTTGGACCATTTTTCCCTAATAATTGTTTGTACTCCCAAGTAAATAAAATTTCATAGGGCACTTTCCGTTGACCCATCTTAAATTATGCAAGAATTAAAATAAAAAAATCGGGAAATTATTGATAAACACAAAATAAAAATTAAATAGTAATTCGGCTGCGACATATTTTACAAGATTAAGCCATAACTACACAAGTTAACACATTTTATATTAATAAGTAACTATTTTATAATATTTCAGGATCTCAAAGCTTACCTCGATTCTTCAGAAAGAGGTGTGGTTTTCTTCAGCATGGGCACAAATGTGAACCCGTCCACGTTGACTCCAGATAAAATTCAGTCCTTAATCAATGGATTAGCAAAACTTAAGTACGATGTTCTGCTAAAATGGGACTTTGAGGAATTGCCTGGGAAGGGAAATAATACAAGGGTGGTTAAATGGGTCCCACAATCGGATGTATTACGTAAGTTATATTCATTGGAAGTAATAAAAAGTATAATAAAATGTCATTGCTTTTATCATTGAGATCATCGTCGTCTTGTTTATCGAGAGTACCTACTCCAAAGCATCTCCGATTTGGTATATTCTATGACAAAAAAACATCTCTGGATGAAATAAGAGCGAAATAAAATAATACATTGATACAATAATACTTTTTAAAAAACCGAATTCAATTTCGACATCTTAATGAATGACATCTTAATTTTTCCAGTTATTTTGATTTAATAACCAAACTCTCAACCGATTGCGATAAAATTTATATGGAACCACCTCTAAGGTCAAACAAAAAAGAATCATCAATTTCAATTCATAATTGGCATCGCGTAACAAAAATCCAAAAAAAACCGACGAATTTGCCCTCCTTTTTTAAACTTGGTTGAAAAGTAAGCTTTTTATTGCTTACTTCAATTATAATACAGATGTACAAACATATCGATGTACCATTCCAATTTATCTGATGTAAAATTTCAGGACATCCGAAAATTAAAGCATTTGTCACACAAGGCGGGCTACAATCTTTCGACGAAGCCCTGACAGCAGGTGTACCACTCGTAGGGATTCCTATGCTGGGAGACCAGTGGTACAATGTAGAGAGATTCGCTTCCCTCAAAATTGGAGTAGATCTTCTTATGGAAGACTTGAATGAAAACGTCCTAGCGAACGCCATAAATATAGTGATTGACGATCCAAGGTAAAAAAAACAAGGCTGAGGTTTTGGTTTAGGTCAGGCGTAATGCTTACCACCACGCAAACATTTTGCTTATCTTCTTCACTCCATTGCTTGAAAAATCGTTTGATACTTATTTCTACATAATGTGACCCTCACTCACGAAAGGTGATAATGTATTAGAATATGTAGGATTTTATTCAAATCTAGACTTGAGTTATTTTTTATACTGGCAAGTGACAAATACAATCCTGCGCCGCATCGCACTGTGTCGTCGCCCTGAGATATTAGAAATTAAATTTCTTCATACCCAGTAATTTCTCTGGTGACATTGCCCTTCAAACCGGAACTCAGTATGCTCGCACAGTACTGCTTGGCGGTTGAATAACTAGCAAAGGTGGTACTTCCCCAGGCGGACTCTGCAGTAGAGTCGTGGTAGCACAACAAAAAGTTTTTAAAGTAAGCGTGATGCATCATCCATGTCTATGTCCATATCTATATAGCTACTAACTGACCCGTCGCGGCTTCGCATGGGGGTACCCATTTAACCGATTTCAAAAAAGGAAGTTATCAATTTGACACGTGCGTATGTAATATTAGCTGTGCCCGTGGTTCCACCCGCGTGATGAAGAAAAACGGCGAAGATGATAATAATGAAATTGCCTATAATGTTGTCACCTATAAATATCAAGTACTTCCCGTACAAAGTTTCATACTGCGTTTGAGCTTTCCCGCAAATGTAACATGCATACTTTTAGCTAGGTATGCTTGATTGTGTTGTCTTGTTAATTTTGATCGATTTGCAAGCGCTGGGCCCGTCCATTCCATTATCTCCGTCACTTGGATCAAGTAGTTTTTGAGATTTTGTTTAGTCTGTGAATATAATTATATATGAGTGAGTGATTTTCGCTTTTATATATTTAGATTTTTTCCTGTACTGCAGCTTCTTGATTTTACGATTATTTGTCCTATATCTAGTAAACTTACCAATATTAGGTAACTGTTTTTATTTGTAGCTATAAGAAAAACATGATCAATTTGCGAGAGAAGGTCCACGACCAGCCAGAAAACGCGCTGCAGCGTGCCGTGTGGTGGACCGAGCACGTGATCCGGCACAAGGGCGCGGCCCACCTCCGCGCGCGCGCCGCCAACATGTCCTGGCTGGAGTTCCTGGACGTACAGCTGTGGGCGACGATAGCACTCATTGTCCTGACCGCCCTGGCAGGTGCTGCCACCGCTATCTACCTGCTCCTGCGATGTATTACTAAATATTTGCACATTTCAGTTAAACCTAAAGTAGACTAGCTACATTCGGTAGTTTACCCACAACTGTCTTCAACAAAAATAACTTCATGTTGGAATTCACAGCTAATTATATTGCCTTGCCTCATCATCATCATCAACAGCCAGAAAACTGACGAAAACCTCCCCTTTAATAGTTGCCATAATCCCCATGCTGGGCAGGCGGCTTTGGGATCGCAGAATGCTCCTCCCGTTAACCGAGAGGGTGCTGCTGCCCATCTTCGGTTTTGGATGCAGTTATAGGACATTCCCAGGTCCATTGCCTTGCTCTAATTAATTAAAATCTACGCATAACAATACCAGAAAACATTCATGTACAATTCTATGGAAAGGCTTCATGTCAAATTTATTAAGGTGTCCCAGTTAGGTTCAGACTTTTATGTTATTGAATGGGGTATGAATCCTGGCAAACCTAATATCCGCCATCATGTGTTAGCGGTTCATGTATCATGTTATAGCGGCCACTCATATATCCTATAATTATGAATCTGTAGCTGATAGGTAGGTAGCAAACATGAGTAGGTAGATATTGGACATTTCAAATCACTTTTAATCCTTTCAGTCGAAGTGATTTGAAATGCCCCATCGCTTTTCCAGTGGACTTAGCTGATGACAAAACCATTAGCTGATGATATAGGACCAGTCGATAAAAGCGATTGGGCATTTCAAATCACTTCGACTGAAAGGAGATTAAAAGTGATTTGAGAGAGTGTGAGACAAAATATTCTCCAGCGTCACATTTCCGAGATATACGCTTTCAAAGTTACACGAGTCGACATGGAACTAAATTGAGTCATCCAAGTGTATAATAGCAGAAATAAGTATTAAAAGACGATTGTAGCCTTTAAATATTTTCAGTTATGGTACTTTTTTGTTTTATTTATACGGGAATACTCACGTTTAATTAAATCGGATACTCCGACTATAGTTTCGATCACATCCGGTGACCTTTTTCAAAGAGTGAAAACAGAGCCCGACGCGCGTGCAGCTGCGTCCTGCTTAGCTTGCTTTTTTTTTGCGTTTTACTTGTTGTTTGTTGTTTTTGCGTTTTGCTTTGCTATAGTCGGAGTATCCGATTTAATTAAACGTGAGTATTCCCGTATAAATAAAACAAAAATGTGTCAAAACCACGTCAGTTTTCATAGTTATGGTACTGTCACTTATTTTATAATTTTAGTTCAATTGAATGAAGAACTTTTCTTAAGACAATAGGTACTTCCATGAACAATCTTTCTTAACTTTCTTTTTGTAGTAGAATACATACTGTTATTGTATTTTTCTGGTTTTTTATTTTTGAGAATGATTGAGGATTTAAAATTAATTTATAGATTATGGACTGTTTTATTTGATACACTGTTAATAATTTAAAAATACAATTGTTGATGAAACTACGAAGGTATTTTAATCAGCTGGTAACCCTTTCTCATATAGATGTGGGTGGCCTCGAATATTCGTGCATTCAATGTGCATCAGTGGAAACGTAGAATCACGTGATCTGGATCACAGATCCACGCAGCTAACGTTGGTGTACATAGCGTGCGCCGCTTATTCAAAATAATGCGAAAAAAACTGCGTGCGTTTGATTTATATTTAAATTATATACAACATTTTTTGCTGTAGTGGTAGGACTCTACTGCAGAGTCCACCTGGGGAAGCACCACACCTTTGCCAGTTATTCAACCGTCAAGCAGTAGTGTGCAAGCATTACTGTGTTCCGGTTTGAAGGGCAATGTTACCAGATAAAAAAATAATCAAAATTTAATTTAAAATATTTATATATATATATTATAATATATATATATTTTTATATTATTTTATTTTTATTTTTATTATATATATTTTTTTATTGTTTTCTTTCTTTTGTTTTCTTTCTTTCCTTCTGTATTGTAGAAACCTTTTTTGTTTCACGTTGTAATTAACATTTTAGATTAATTACTATTGATTTCATATTCATGATAAATAATGTTACGCCACTATTTGTAATACAGGTTAATTTATATTTCATAAGTTTTTGTAATACTCGGAAATAATAATCTCAAATTGGGGTTATGACAAAACATTTTAGGTTATTATTTAGATATATAGAAGATATAAGATATAAGAAGATTTGCCAATAGTGGAAACTCTAAATGGTTTTTTTTGTGTTATATCTACGTTTATATTATGTTATTTAAGACCGCGAGTATCGCAAAAAAAAAAAAATTTAAAACTACTTTGCAAAGGCATTCTTTAGTACCCTATTTTTTATTTTTACGAAAAATATATTTAAAACTTAACCTAATCATGCAGATTCAACGCACCAACTAGAAGTATAATATACGAGATTATCAAAATGTTTCAGTACGCACATATAATCCTCTTACGCGTGCTTTCTAGGTAAGTACGTAGACTGATGCAAGAGAATTAACCCACGTTCATAATTATAAACCGATATCACGAACAGAAACATATGAGGTCACTTATTTGCACACGGAACGCATACGAAATCTTTTCTCTTATAAACTCCCAAACAAACACGCGAAGCTTAAAATTAAAAGCAGAGAGAAATGTAGCGGTGCGCACAGAATACCATGTCAGCAAAATATCACGCAGAGCCGATCGCATCGCTCAGTCGTCCCCACCCCCTCGTTGTGTACAGTCAAGTGGTAATTACAAGTGCTTACAGAAGTGATGACTTTTCATAGACTGTCCCTAATAGTACCCGAACTCCTAATAATATACACTCCCAACAATAGGCACTCTCCCTAGTAACCCAGGTCGGCAAAGAAATGTCTAGACATTTCTACTAGTAGTATCGATATACTTTTGTTTATGCCTATAGTGGTGATATCACGTGTTAAAAGATATCTCCTAGTTATCTTAAAATACAGTCATGCTTAGACTTCTGTCAAAGTTATTTAAGATAAGAATTCCATTAAAACTCAGTGTATATAAAAGTCTGCCATCATTTGTTTATCTAACTACGTACAACGACTATTGTTAGTCACAGTAATTTAAGATTTTTCAGCAATAACAATGTTTAAGATAACGTTATTAAGTATTTTGTTTTTGTCTTATATCGAGACGTCTAGAATTTTGGTTTGTGTCCCGTGTCCATCTATAAGCCATCAAGTTCTGTTTTATCCTCTGATCAAAGAACTCCTCAATCGAGGTCATGAAGTTGTCTTTATAACCACAGATCCTATGTATCCGAAAGGCAAAGGCCCTGTAAATTTAACCGAAATAGACACTCATGATGTTTCGTACAAACTATGGAGAGAACAAGTATTGACTGGATCAACCACACAGGGAAATAAAGAAGACGGATACCGGCAAGTCTTAATAATGATTCCGCTTGTAGCTAAATCATTTGAACTACAGATGCAGACACCAGAAGTCCAAGATCTGATAAAGAAAAAGACTCATTTCGATCTACTAATAGTGGAAGGTATATCCAAATCAGCTCAATCACTATCTCATGTTTTTAAAGCTCCCATAATATTGATGAGTTCTTTAGGAGCACTTCAAAATAACTATCACGTCATGGGTGCACCAATATATCCAAAATTGCTTTATCCAAATTTTTGGCAACAGAAACTGAATAACATGACAGTTTTGGACAAAATCAGAGTATTATGGGAATCGTATAAAATTGAAAGATTTTATGACGTATTTCGAGTTCAAGAAAACATAAATGTTAAGAAATTATTCGGGCCTGATACGCCATCTTTGGAAGAATTGGGTAATAATGTGCACATGCTATTTTTGAACGTGTATCCTATTTGGGAGTATAATCGCCCAGTACCTCCAGGAGTGGTGTTCATTGGAGGAATACATCAAAAACCTCAAAAGGAGTTACCTAAGGTTTGTGCATCTGATAACATCGGTTGTTCTCGACTTTACCTACTTATAACTTTTTTGTTGAAAAACAATTTGAATTCTTGTTTTTTTTTAATTTCAGGATCTCAAAGTTTATCTTGACTCTTCTGAAAGAGGAGTAGTATACTTTAGCTTAGGCACAAACGTGAGCCCGTCAACATTGTCTGCAGACAAAATTCAGGCCATAACAAATGGACTAGCAAGATTGAATTACGATGTTCTAATTAAGTGGGACTACGACAAGTTACCTGGAAAAGGAAATAATACTAAAGTAGCTAAATGGCTTCCGCAATCAGACCTTCTGCGTAAGTTTTTAAACACGAAATAAATTTAAATTTCACCACCTGAAACTGTTTCTCGTTACTTCACTATGTGGCGTCATCTAGTGCACTTTCTAAAAGATGGCTATGTCTGGTTTGGTTCACCAATCACCCACGTGGCCGTATTCGTTTATGTTTTTAACCTCTGGACTCCTGACGTCGCGGTATTCATTCATAAAACTATTGTTCTTAGAGTAAACAGGATGTTGAAAATTAATGTTACTTGAAATACAAAATGCAGCGTTCTTTTCTCATTTGTGATAAAAATTACGCTGCAATTAATTTGTCAAGTAACAATAAATCATATCAATGAGTAACATTACTCTGCTATAATTTCGCCGTGTGATGATTTTGTGATCAAAATCAACGAATTAACGCATTATCTATATTGTATATATGTGTTGTATTGTAGTGACTGCCTTATAGCTCAGTTGGTAGCGTGTCTGCCTTCAGAGCTGTAGGGCGTGGGTTCGATCCCCACCCAGGGCAAACATTTATGTGACGAACATAGATGTTTGCTCTGTCTCTGGGTGTAGTATGTATTATAATGTATTTACAAAAAAAAAAGTATATAAGTATTCTATCAGCTATCTAGTTTCCATATTACAAGCTTTGCTTAGTTTGGGGCTAGATGGCGCTGTGTGAAAAATGTCCACCGATATTTATTTATTTATTTTTATAAGCTTCATTAGATGTAGCTATTACAAGTAATTTTTATGTTTGTCGGCAGTAAAAACTGCCGATTATTTAAATAGTTTAGTTTTAAAGCTTACTTGGTACACCTATCTCTACCAAGCTGTCTCCCGGTAGGGATAGGTGGAAAAAAAAACCACTTAGATCTACCGGTAGGGATAATAAACATCAAAAGAACAGTTTTATTTGAGTCAGAACAACTTTTTTAATCTAACGATTTTATTGATATTTTAGGTCATCCTAATATTAAAGCATTCGTCACGCAAGGAGGTCTTCAATCATTCGACGAAGCCCTGATAGGAGGAGTGCCACTCGTTGGGATTCCTATGCTGGGAGACCAGTGGTACAATGTAGAAAGATACGCTTCTCTTAAGATTGGGGTAGCGCTTCTTATGGAAGAGTTGACTGAAGACATTTTGGCGAACGCAGTTAATACAGTTATTGACAATCCGAGGTAACTTAAAATGTGCGGTATTAACCATACCTATAGCGATATTTTGTTCATTGGTTTTTAGGGCTTTGCACACAAAGTGTACCCGAAGTAATCCAGCACATGCCGTCTGTTTGTCCTAACTTCAATGGCATAATATATCTTGTGAAACGGTTTGGTTGCTGGTGACATTTTTAAAGAGCATTTCGTAATTATACAAGGTCTCTTTTTGCTATAATTGCATGGAATGTAATTAGGTAGATAGCTCGCATTGATATGAAGGTCATCACATCACGCTAATATTTATAATGCGAAGGATGTTTAAATATTCATCCAGCTTCGTTACAGCTAAAATGTTGAATGATGTTTGGTGTAGAGGTTGTATTTCTTGGATTAAAATATGTTTCTTGTGTAAATAAATAGCAGCAGATTAATAGCCGATTAGCGCGAGATAGATTATAGACAAGGTGAGATGTCTATAAGTTAACTGATAGACAGAAAACTCTTCAAATCTTCTAAAAGAAAGGAAAGAAAAGGACGAAAATCTAACTAAGTAAAAAAATCTCAATTTCAGTTATCGCCGCAACCTAATCGATCTACGAGAGAAGATAAGTGACCAGCCAGAGAGCGCGTTGCAGCGCGCTGTGTGGTGGACGGAGCACGTGATTCGACACAAGGGCGCAGCGCACCTCCGCGCGCCCGCCGCCAACATGGGCTGGTCGGAGTTCTTGGACGTAAAACTATGGGCGACGATAGCACTCATCCTCTTAACCGCCCTGGCAGCTGCTGCCACCGCTCTCTACCTGCTCCTGCGATACCTTAGAAGAGTTTTAACTGCATCATTCAAATTAAAAGTAACTTAGAATATGCCTGCTACTTATTAGTATTTGTTGAGAGGAGAGAGGGCTGTTAGGCCAACTCCTAAGGTTCGCCACTCCGTCCGGTCGAACGCTCCCAGTCACTGCCGACTGTCTTACGTATATTGTCTCTCTATCGAGTACCTAACTCATTATCTCCATCTCAAAATGAGACAAGTACAAGGCTGCACTAAAGCACTAAAAAAAACTGCTGCTATCTCATTATTTTAAATCAGGTAGATCAACTACAAGACATAGGTTGGAAAACTAACCATCTTTGTTGCACGTGATACTTACAGATTATTAACTGTTGAGGATGATATGTTTTATTTATACGCTTGGAGGATCTAGCTCTCTCTCTCTCTTTATACGCTAGTTTTAATTTATTGTAAAAAGACTTTCATTTGACTTTCATGTGGTCTGATGTTAATAGACACTACAGTCCACGATGAAGCACGTTTACCAAAGACGCCGATTCACTGGTGACTTCAACACCCCCCCCCCCCCCCCCCCCCCCATATTATTGGCTCTATCCCACTAGTACCATCGAATCGATCGAGACATTATTGTGGTTGGTTAAACTATTTGTGATAAGTTTGAATAGTGTTTAGTATAAGTGTTTATTTATTCAGAATAAAAGCTAGGCATATTGAATTCTTTTGTTTCATTAATATTAATAGCAATATACATATTTAAATCAAATATCCTCTAAAGTTTGTATTGAAACCCACAATAAAAAAATCACACGGAAAGCTAAGAACTATCTCATGTTCCTAATTAAATATCCTTTATTTAATTATTATTATAAAAGCAAAAGTAACTCTGTTTGTCTGCTTATTGTAGCGTTTTCACGGCTGATTGGTTCTTGATGATGAATTACTGTAAGTGTATCACACAGATGGACATAGGATATTTTTTGGTGTGGTTATGTTGTATAGTTTAGGTAGTTTTTTCATAGATTTTAGTATTAACTTTTAAGTAGGTAAAAAAAAGGTAGGTTTTAGCACAGAATAAATAATAGTTCTATGTACAGAAAGTTAACTCAGAAAAGGAATTGAAATAAATCAGGACTCTATCTACTAGGCAATAAAGTAAATTCAACTCGCACAGCGCTGGATACCGCTCACTATATTCACCTAGATATACCGCTCTCTTTCTATCACGTATGCTTAGTTACGTGCGACGAGGCTAGCGGCCACTGACTTGAAGCCTTGCATTGTCCACCCGGACGGAGCTCCGGCCGAACATACCTAAGCTGCGGAGTGACACCCCCCTGGTTTTAATAGATGGTGTAAATTATTGTTTTAGGAATAGTAAGTATAGTAATTTTTGTTGATGTTAGATGCTGAGCGTCACGCATCCCGTATCACAGCTGAGAGCAGACTCAAGCTCGCCAAAAGTTGACAGTTATTGTTAAATTACAATAGTCCTGATGACAATATACAATAATTTGGTAATATCAAAGATAATATAAGCTACTATTAACGTGCCTAAAGATTTGCTAGATTTTTGAATGTCGTTATTGTCTCTTAGTTTAGGCTGTTTTGTCGATCAGCTACTTGTACTTAAGGGCTCTATATTCCAACGGTGCTAATCGCAAAATCAATGTAAGTCAAATTACTATATTTAAAGCCAAAAACCTGCTACCTGTGGACCTGGGTATGTCCTTAAACTGCAACCAGACCCATCGGAGGACGGGCAGCGGCGTCCTCTTGGTTAACGGTGGTGACCATTCTGCAATCCCCAAGCCGCCTGCCAAGCGTGCGAGGATTATGGCAACACCCTTCTATTAAGGGGGAGGCCTTCGTCCAGCAGCGGACGTTTTATGGCTGACGACGAAAGCCAAAAAATATACATGTTACAGTCGAACATCCGTCTTAGTAACTTTTACGGTTGTAAACACCATTAATTATGCTTTCCTCGATAGAAAAAAATACCGACACAGTGCCGATTTTTTTTAGTTATATGTCCTAATTACAGCACATAGACACATAAAAAAATCATGTTTTAAAAGGTAATAGTATTTTGGAGAACATTTACCGGTTGAAAAGTTATTAATTTCGATAATTTTCGAGTAATCTAAGAAAAAGTGCAAAAATCAAAGCACACGAATCTGAGTAACCGCCATAATTCTGCGCCGCTAAATGTGACCCTAGCTGATATAGCTTTAGACTAATAATCGATTTTATTTAAAAATGTGTTTGAAACGTGAAATATCCTGGCCTTAACGATCGTTCTATTTTTGCTGCAGCAGTATGCACACAGCAGGTCCGGGCTTTACTGTGCTTGTCTTCGTTGGGCGTTTTCAAACAGCTTTTTTATATTTGTATTTATGTGTGTGTAGCAATAAAAAAAGTTGATACACTTTTTATTTGTGAATCATTGTAACTACCTACGTAAGCAAAACACGCCTTTGTTCAAACATTCATAATTATCTCCTAAACAAATTTATCGTAGTTTTTGATATCATTATTTAGGTAAATATAGCATCTGTTAGACAAATTAAAAAATAATGTTGTTTGGATTAAATGTAATAAGATAAGATGTTATCAAGGGTGTTTTTTGTAAAATCCTTGAAAAACAAAAAATCTCGGATACGACTCGATTGCGACATATATTTATATATTTTTTTATATCACATCACATCAACTACCAGAAGACATCCACTGCTGGACGAAGGCCGCCCTCAATAGGGAAGGCTTGTCATAATCCCCACGCTTGATAGGTGAGATGATGCTGCTGCCCGTCCTTCGGTGTTTCTGGATTCAGTTTGACGACATACCCAGGTCTAATTGTATAAATACCTTTATTATACATGTTATGTAACAATGACAATATTGTATTCGTAATCGCTCGCAAGATTTTTATCGGTCAAGAATATTTATTTATAATGCGATAAATATCCACAAGTCGCTCTGTCATTGTGAGAAAAAAGTCAAAAGCAACCAGTCATTTAGAATCAAGATCGTAAAGGGTTCCTTATTAAATACATTAATATAAGATGAAACGTGGTCTAGTTTTTCTCGTTTGAGTTGACTACCTCTTATAAGTTTTTGTCACAAATTAAAGTATTAAGTAAATGGAAAAATGAGGCCTTAAGAGTATCACTTCGTTGTCCGTCTGTCTGTCTGTCGATGCCCTCTTTCTCAGGAATATGTGGAGATATCCAAGTTGAAATCATTGACAAATACGGAAGTCTTCGGTCTCTTAAACTGGTAAAAAAGAAGCTTCAAATATATTTCTTAAAATTAAAAAAAACTAAAAAATATAATTATGCTCAATGCAATCAAAAAATAAAGCTAAAATACGCGCATTTTTGCTCAAAATTGTGGTACTTGCAAGTGCATCATTTATAGGGTACTTTCCGCCGACAAGGAATCAAACTTTTCCAGAAGCCTCGTAGCACAAGTAAAGGGAAAAATCTGAAAATTATTTTGTTGATAAATAACTTTTTTTAAACGCAAATACAAACTTACATTTGCAGTTAGAGAATCAACCGTGCGTATCGATGTATGGGCGATATTTTTTCCAACTAAAATGTTAGGTTTGTCTTTCAACCTGACCTACTTATATATTTTCATTAGAGTAATTTTCGGTACTTGGTTTCGGTTTACGGAACCCTCGTTGCGCGAGTCGGACTGGCACTTGACGGCTTTATTTAGGTTTTTATTTTGATCAAGTAGTATAATTTCCACTAAAAGTAAGTTCGTAAATGCTGAGTGGCCAGCCCTAGTGTCAGAGTTAATTACGTATTATGTCTCGTGACATAGTTTGTGTAAGTGGAAATGGTTATGTGTCGTAACATACGTGTTATTATGGTTGTCTTTAGGAGCATGATTTGAATTTTCTATCAACTACTCTATTTCAAGATAATACTCCGTTATAAATCGATATAACGAAACTATTTTATCATTTAGCTACGGACGCAATTATCGGGCACAAAAAATTACGTATCTGCTTTTTTTTTTACTTAAATAAAAATGTTCATGTTATCATTTTTAAGCATTTTATTTCTATTGTCTATTGAAACGGCCAGAATACTAGTTTGTGTTCCGGTTCCAAATGTGAGTCATCAAGTTGTGTTCTATCCTCTGATCACAGAACTCGTGAATAGAGGTCATGAAGTCGTTTTTATAACCACAGATCCTATGTACCCAAAAGGAAAAGCTCCAGCAAATTTAACCGAAATAGACACTCATGAAGATTCATACAAGGCATGGAGAGAGCGACTTATGATTGGCACAACTATGCAAGGCAACAAAGGAGACGCAGATCGCCAAACCGCAGAAATAATTCCGATTATAGCTAAATCATTTGAAATGCAGATGTTAATGCGGGAAGTTCAAGATTTGATCAACAAGAGGACACATTTCGATTTACTTATAGTTGAAGGCATCTGTAAATCAGCGCAAGCGTTGTCTCATGTTTTTAAAGCTCCTATGATATTGATGAACTCTTTAGGCGGACTCCAAAATAATTACTATGTTATAGGTGCACCTATATATCCAAAACTGCTTTATCCTATTTTTGCCATCAGAAGTTGTATAATTTCTCGGTTTTGGACAAAATTAAAGTATTGTGGGATACATACAAAATTGAAAAAATGTACGATGACTCTAGAATTCTAGAAAACTTACTTGTCAAAAGATTGTTCGGACCTGATACGCCATCTTTGGAAGAATTGGGTAATAACGTCAGTACGCTGTTTTTGAACATTTATCCTCTTTGGGAATATAATCGACCAGTGCCACCAGGAGTAGTGTTTATTGGAGGGATGCATCAAAAACCTCAAAAAGAGTTACCAAGGGCTAGTAATGTTTTTATTTGTTATTAAAATTACTCGCTTCCAGGAATATTACTGAGGAAATATTGAAATACATGCACATTTAACACCACAACCAATTGAATCTATAAAAATATCTTCGTTGCAGGATCTTAAAGAATACCTGGATTCTTCAGAAAGAGGAGTAGTATACTTTTGCTTTGGAACAAACGTGAGACCCTCCACGTTAGCAACAGAGAAGATTCAAGCCATAACAAATGGATTAGCAAAATTGAAATACGACGTTTTGCTAAAATGGGACTTTGAAGAATTTCCCGGAAAGGGGAGTAATACAAAAGTTGCCAAATGGCTCCCGCAATCTGACCTACTAAGTAAGTAATAGAACAAACTGTCCATATTTTTGATACGCTTCAACATTTATTATGAACATAATTTAGAAAGCTGACATAAGCGTCGTCAGTTATTAAAAATCCGTGTGGAATACCTTCCTAGTTCAAATCGTTAGGTTTTTGAAATTACTGGCTTGCTATAATTTATTGTTAAGTCATATGCACTTTATAAGTAAAATAAACTATTGCATATTTTATATGTTTAAGTGTTTCTACACTTTGGGTATTTCTATGTTTATGTTATGTTTCGTTTCTTTGGTCATCATTTTTCTTACTGTCTATGCTTTAATAAGTACTATTAAGGTTTTTGTTATACAAATAAGCAGAACTTAATATATGCTACTACGGCAACCTAAAATTTACAAAACTCGAAGAAGGATCGAAGGAGGCTTTAACTTAGGTTTAATAAACGAACAAAATTTTCAGGGCATCCAAACATTAAAGCATTTGTCACACAAGGAGGCCTGCAGTCTTTTGACGAAGCCCTGACAGCTGGAGTGCCGCTTGTAGGGATCCCTATGGTTGCTGATCAATGGTACAACGTAGAAAGATACGTTTCTCTCAAGATTGGAGTGGGGCTTGCTATGGAAGAGTTAACTGAAGATATTCTAATAAATGCTGTAAACACAGTGATTGACGACCCAAGGTAAGAAACCTGAGAGTAATACTGGTACGCTTATTACAAAATTGAACATGTTGCATCATCGCGCATTTTCGTAACGTCGATTTGGTAGGATCAACACACTAACACAAAACCTCATGCTGAACTTGAGCCTGTATTACCAATTGCTTTTATATTTTAATAAATTAAACTTCATTTTTTTTATAATTTATGTTTATTGTGAGTAAATAAAATTTAAAGAAACTATTTATTTCAGTTACAAGAGGAATATAATCGATCTGCGAGAGAAGGTACGCGACCAGCCGGAGAGCGCGCTGCAGCGTGCCGTGTGGTGGACAGAGCACGTGATCCGACACAAGGGCGCGGCGCACCTCCGCGCGCCGGCCGCCAACATGTCCTGGTCCGAGTTCCTGGACGTACAACTGTGGGCGACGTTAGCACTCATCGTCCTGACCGCCCTGGCAGCATCTGCCACCGCTCTCTACCTACTCCTGCGATACCTTAGAAGAGTTTTGACTGAATCATTCAAATTAAAAGTAGCCTAGAATAAGACAGCTGATATTTAAAGTAGGGCAGTAGTTATAGTAGTAGCTTCTATTTTCTATAAAATAATCTGAATTTTGAAATTTGAAATCGTTTTGTAAGAGACAATGAGATAATAACGGAGATAATGAGTATTTTTTTCATATTTGCATGACTAAACTTTTATTTTGACTAAATAAAGTTTTGTTTTAATTGTTGACCCCGTTGTGTAGTTGGGAAATGTCTACTTATATTATATTTATTTATTAGAGCACTCGCACTTGAAATCTCAATTAGAATATTTAAGCTTTTTAGGGTTCTGGAAAAGTAGGCAAACCTTAGTTTTGCGGTGTCCACTGCCCATAATCTATGTCTATCCACCTTTACATAACTCAATATATTTTTTCTGAGACAGTAAGAATTACGCGCTTCGTCTAAAAGAAACCGATTATTTTATAAACGAGCCTTTATTATGAAAATAAATAAAAAGGCCAAGTGCGAGTTGGACTAAAATCTGGGTATGTCTTTAAACTGCATACAGAACCACCGGAGAACGGGCAGCAGCGTCTTCTTGGTTAACGGTGGTAACACGTTGCGATCCGCAAGCCACCGATTATAACAACCCCTCCCTATTAAGGGGGAGGCCTTCGTCCTACAGTGGACGTCTTCGGGCTAATGAGTGAGCGAGTGAGTTGGACTCGCGCACCGAGGGTTCCGTACCCACGGTGTTGAGTTAACAGTAAAATAAATAAATTGCATTCTATTCGGAACCCGTAAAAGTGTCTGACTCGCAGTTGGTTGGTTTTTTAATTATTTTGTTGTTATACTTTAGAATGTAGTCTATCGTTACACAATAAGTTTGATGCTCTTATGTAATTAGCGTTTAAAAAAAAAAAACAAAGAATGCAATAAAAACAAAAAAAATAATTATTGATAAGTGCCAAGTGTTGTTGTTGAATGTGGTTCTTCATACATTTTATCCCTATTAAATTGTGGGTTATATTTATTTTTTTGTTATTAATTCCGCTAGAGCAGCTGATATTATAAGCTTTATATCAACAGCCGGAAGACGTCCACTGCTGGACGAAGTTTTTGAATTACAATATATCAAAACAATCATGTAATTTTGAGTGCAAGCTAAAATAATATATATTTTATAGAACAGTGTCGATACTCCAATGTAGTGCTGAGGCACGCGCTCAACGCCTGTATTCCGTTACTACATAAGTCTAACAGACTGCGAACAACCGGCGTTAGCGCCGTGACGTCAACGAGCGACGCGCTACAGTGAGGAACAATATCTTAAAGAAATAATTACACATTAGCTTGCTGTATATGAGATTGTAGTTAAAGTGTATCTACGTTAAGACTCTTTTTCTATGGCACTAGATCTGCCTGATGATTCCGGATTTTTTCGCAACACAATTCGTTCAGAATTCAGGCACTACTCTGTTATGGACAGTAGTGATGCTTACCACAAGGTAAAAATAAATCCGTCAAGTACGATTACTTGCGACTCGGATAACGAGGGTACCATACCACCACAACAAAGGAAATCCGTGACAGTGTCGAACAAATATTCTATGAAAACAACTGGCTACCTATTACGATTTACGAGATATACGTCGTTATAGATCAGAAACAGACGAATTAACATAATAGACAAACAGAGACGGATTGCTAAGTCATACATTTCAACATCCTATGGGTTAGAAACCCTAAAAAGGACTTTCAATTTACGTTCGACAAAATGTTCCAGTTTTTACATTTTTGCTATCGTTTACGTACTTCGTTTTTTCCTGTAGTTACTATGAATGTGCTAGGGTTACTTATTGATGCCAGTCCTTAGATAAGAGAAACCACGTTCCAGTCTTAGGGAGTGCAATTTTTATGTACGCAGCACGTACCACAACATAGACGAACCAAACAGTTGCTATAAAAGAGTGGCGCGGGCTAAGTTTCTCTATGGTGCCATCTAGATCAGTGTTTGGGAACTAATGAACGGAATCCAACCGAACGGAATAATCATTCAATTTTGAGCGTGAAATATTACGATATATTATATTTTTCACATAACCAGTGTTATGTGACCTTGTTTCTTACCAAATTTCGTCATTCTAGGTCAACGGGAAATATACCCTATGAATTTTGATTTGCTTGCGAGTCTAAAAAATACTAGAAAAATGTAATTTTTGATTGCGTTAACTTAGAAGCTTAATTTTTTTACAGCTCTAAGGGCCGTGCACATTCGGGCATTTGATATTAATTTCAACTTGTAATTAATTCACTTAATTTCACCTCTACTCGTTTCAGAAAAAAGAGGCCTTGACAAACAAAGACTGACAGACAGACAACAAATGACAGTCCTTTTGAGGTACGGAACCCTAAAAAAATATTAATAAAGTAAGAATATTCTATTAGTGGTATCATTAGAACACGTGGTCTCCTATTAATTAATAATTTTAAATGAGGACTTTTTTGCTTACTACCGGTAATTGTATTCGTGACTTTATGCACATTCATTTTACGTCACGAACGATAACACTATTTTGATAAGAATACAAACCGAGTAGTAATTGTGTGATAAAAATGTGACAACTCATTGACTTACTTTTGAGTCTGAGACAGGATACAGTCAGTTCATAAACAAAAATATTACATATTAAAAAACCGGCCAAGTGAAAGTCAAACTCGCGCACCTAGAGTTCCGTACCATCACACACAAATGTAAAAAAAGCCATGATCGGTCCGTGGCGCAGTCTTAAAGACCCAATAAATTAACGCCAGACAGGTTCATGGAATGCCTATAACGAGCTCTGGAATTTTACACTTTATTACTGGAATTCTATAGAACGTTTTTTTATAATGTTTTAACATTCAATGATCAGTTTTTTATTTATTTATAATTTATGCCACAAATAATTAATTGGCTAAGTATAAATTTTTTTACTGTCTCATAATATTCACGTATTTTATTTGCTAGATAACATGCTATAAATAACACTATAATTAAAATAGTATTGTTACAAGTTTGCTTAATTTTATATTATACTCTTTTCTGTGAATTTTGAGAATATTTCCAGGCACGAAGACTTCACAATGCCTTTTTTTCTCGGTTACATAAAAGTAACTCGATCAATGCTGGATCAGGTTAATCCAACATATTAAGATAAATTATTAAAAGATAATCTCCGGTTGTCGTTGCGAACGAATCTCTCGAAGTTGTTGACCAATACAACCACCTTGGACAGGTAGTTCAGTTAGGTAGGTCCAACTTCGATAAAGAGGTCGCCCGAAGAATCCAACTCGGAAGACCAGCGTTCGGGAAATTGCGTAATATCTTCTCGTTCAAAATCCCGCAGTGTCTTAAGACAGGGGTTTTTAGCCAGTGTTTGTTGCCAGTGATGACCTAAGGAACTGATACGTGGTCTTTAACTGCTGGTCTATTGGAGAAACTCAGAGTCACGCAACGGGCAATGGAGAGAGCTATGCTCGGAGTTACTTTGCACGATAAAATCCGGAACGAGGATATTCGCCAAAGAACCAAAGTCACCGACATAGCTCGCAGGGTTTGTAACTTGAAGTGGCAATAGGCAGGCCACATCGCTCGAAGAACTGACAACCGATGAGGAAGAAAGGTTCTCGTGTGGCGACCGCGAACCGGAAGACGCAGCGTAGGAAGGCCTCCCACTAGGCGGACCGACAACATCGTAAAAGGGGCGGGCAATCGGATGCAAATGGCAGGTTGTAGTTCAGTGTGGCAGTCTAAGGGGGCCTTCGTTCAGCAGTGGATGTCTCCGGGCTGATGATGATGATGATGATTAAGATAAAACAAAATATTTTGGGCAGAACATTCTATAAATATATTTTTTGGCTATGTATTGATAAGATAAAGATTATTCTATCACGTTGGTATGAGCATGACATAGATTTTCATTGGAATGAGACATGATAATAGGCCCATCACACATAATGAGACATGATAATAGGCCCATCACACATAATGAGACATGATAATAGGCCCATCACACATAATGAGACATGAGAAATATGATACTCGTATAAATGTAGAGTTTCAAGACATTTGTCAGCACTTCATTCTTGACAATAAAGTTCGTAAGCATAAATAATAACTTATTTAATCGTAAATTTAATATATATGATTTCCATATTTTGTCTCATTATTTTAAGTATATCGTTTATTGATGCATCGAAAATTCTAGTAAGTGTTCTGATACCTTCCTTAAGGTTGTACCAGTTGACGGCTCGAACTCATCGGTGGGCGCGGCTAAAAGCATGCTATTTCATCAAACAAACTGTCGGAAAGGGACATACTCAGTAATGAGTACTCAGAAGCTATGTTCACGTACACCAGTATTGCATCAACGCAGTATTGCGAGCCGCACAATACTTATTCTAAAAATGAGCGCGCAAATTTTTTCATGTCGACCTTTGGCTGCAGTAATGTGGTTGAATTAACTACTGAGTTCATTTATTCCATCTAAAGTTATTTGAAATGTTTATGAACTAAACTATGCCGCAAGATACATAATTTTAGAGTATTCGTATTCCTTAAGTTATTTATTTACGTCTAAAGTTGCGTTAAAATTGAGCTAAAATACAAGATGTTTCCTGGTTCATAGCTTTCATGTTTATCAACTTTTTACTTTCGTAATAATTACCAATCCTAAATAATGAAGGGACTAATCGATATAATACTTAGTCTTGGACCTACAACATTACATAGGGGAGTAGTATTACTTCCGCGTTTCTATGGAGAAGTGACCAACTAGTTTCCTCTTAAATCATCAAGTTCTATTCTATTCTCTGATCACAGAATTTTTAAAGAGGGGCCATTTTAAACAGAATTTCTTCTTCGGACATATTATGCGTTTTTTCTCACGATGCTTTACTTCACAGAAAAGACAGTGGTATTTGGTACGCCCCAAAGTATTCATTGGCAAGAGCCCAGGTTTGAACCCACGAACACGCGTTTAAGAGGAGCGTATTTCTCCTTATGGGTTACCACGGCTTGTAAGACCACGAAAAGTTTTCTGTTTCATGAATTTTTCCGCGAACACCAGCATCCTGCAAATTGTTGCTGAAGACCGGCGTGCGCCTGTGCTGATGCATTTCGTCGGAGTGATGATCGGATAAGATCTCTATGTTAGTCTGGCGTCGTCCTGGCTGAGTGCCTCTGCACAGGGGCATATCTTTTATTTTCATTTTCTTTTATCTGTATACTAACAAAATAGCTTTGTAAGCAATTTTTAAACCTTTTTATTACTCACTCGGACTGTAGGTCTGAAGTTGCCTTAGGAGCGGGTTGAAAGTAATACATTTCAGCCCTAGAGAGAATCACTTTCAATTGACAGTGACAGTTGACAAAGGACAGAAACTCAAATTATTAAAAAATACCAGTTCTATTTTCACATAAATTTGTAGTGAACCATGTTTCATTTTTTTTGTCCTCATCGGATTATGGTCCCGCACTTCTCGTGCATTTCCCAGTGTCAGTTCATGTTTTTATTTTTAGTTTCCTTGTATTCGTAATGAAAAGCACAGTGCTTACCTCGGGGTTAAAGAATTATTTAGTCCCTCGAACTATTAGCGACTATTAGACCAAACCCCGTCTCGGGACTAAATAAGTTACTTTCACCCCTAGGATAACAATGTACTATTGCTACTAACCCCTAGATCACAGTTATCTTAATAAATAAAATTTTAATTTGACACTGATTGTTAACTATTGGGAAACAGCTACTCAGGCAACGCGTTCCACTGTGTAACAGTTTGAACTATGGCATAAACTAAACTAACATTAATATTAATAATAAGAAAATTAACGTTATTACTTATAACAGTTTTAACTATTACGAACACAATTGACGTTATAACTATTGGAATTTATAGATAATTCACTTCAATTGCTAAGCGGATGCTCAAATTGGCTATCACGCTTGTGGCTATCTATCACGCTTCTGTCATTGTAAACAAAATTGATAGCAGAAATATTTATAGATTTAGTCGGTGATTCTTTATAAATATCATAATTGTACTCGGTCTATCTCAAAGAGTGATATCAAACAAACTTTGATATCTTTCTTTCCGGTAAAGGACAGTGTTTACACGGTACATGAACGGCGTTGTCGAAATGAGAAGACGATGTTCTTGACTTGTTTCAACCATTGAATGCGGTTTAACAATTTGTTTTATGAGTTAAATAACATGCGTGTACACACTACCATATATTTTTTTAAATAGGATAAAGAGACGAACCAGTGACGTTTCGTAATGACTGCGGAGCGGTGTTGCCATGATGCTGTAGCTTGCTTCATGTCAGTTTCAGCTGTCAAGCCGTTTCTTTTTTTTTTTTAGTTATTGGCATCGCACGTTGTGCATTCTGCCAGTGTCAAGTTTACGAATTTTCAAGTTTTTTTTATTAAAACCAAGTTAAATATGTCATGAAATCACAGTCAGTCACGCGAAGTTAGTCATAGTCGAGTCCAAGTCATGCCCTAGTAAAGTTGTGGCGACTTTACTATGAGCTTCTACGGAGTTTTGGAAACAACACGAAAAGACATGCTCCACCACATTATATCACTTGCCCACACTCGTGCACGTAATTCAACACTCAATGAATAAAACACCACCATTTTTAATCATTAATTAGCGTAAAAACACAAGTTTAAGAAAATAATAGAATGCAACGACATGATTTTTCCGTGTTCCCGCCAAAACTCTTTGTCAAGCCGTTGTAGCTTATGTCGATTGACATATGCTTGGCTTCAATAGACAGCATCGTAAGGAAAAGAAGAAAGAAGAAAGTCAATAGCGTATTATATATTGATCCACCAAATCACACAGGCCCTGTAACGCATATACGTATTTCTCAAGATCAGAATGGATATAGGAGATCTGAAAGATTATTATAAAATTCAACAGTTCAATTCGCATCAAACCAGTGCCAGTCAGTTTAACAAATTCTGTGCTGCACTGCACTGCGCTCGTCACCTTGAGATATTAGATGTCAAAATATTTTAAGCCCAGCATTTTATTAGGTTTGCAAGTTGAAGTGGCAATGGGCAGGCCACATCGCTCGAAGAACTGACAACCGATGGGGAAAAAAGGTTCTTGAGTGGCGACCGCGAACCGGAAGACGCAGCGTAGGAAGGCCTCCCACTAGGTGGACCGACGACATTGTAAAAGGGGCGGGCAATCGGATGCAAATGGCAGGTTGTAGTTCAGTGTGGCCGTCTAAGGAGGAAGCCTTCGTTCAGCGGTGGATGTCTCCGGGCTGATGATGATGAGTAATTTATCTGGTATCATTGCCCTTCTAATCGAAACAGGAATGCTTACACACTGCTGCTTGGCGACAGCGACAGTATGTTATCATTGTCGCTGCTTGGCGACTATATATAACGGCAAAGGTGTGGTACTCTGCAATAGAGTCCTACCACTACAATATCTCTAAAGCTATAATGCTTGTGAGAAGTCAAACAAGTATTTGATACTAAATTTAAAGTTAAGTCACATTATTAGCATAGGCCTGTTTGTTATAGAAACGGTACCTGCGAAAGAATACTTAATTATTTTACGTTTTCTACTCGCTATAGCGAGTTTCCGGTGGAAATAGTGAATTAATAACTAGAGGAATGCCTAACATTCCGGTCTATGTAAATTTAAATGGATTTTCTAATTACGGGCAGCAGCGTCATATTGGTTAACAGTGGTAAACATTCTGCGATACTCAAGCTGCCTGCCAAGCGTAGGGATTATGGCAACCCTTCGCTAACAAAGGGGAACCCTTCTTCTAACAGTGGACGTTTTCAGGCTGATGATGATGATGATATTCAAATTGGCAAGTGATGATTTATCCAAGCACATTGTTATATTTTTGGACCTGGAAATGTTCTAAAACTGCATGCAGATCCACTTGAGGGCGGGCAGCAGCGTCCTCTCGGTTAACAGTGCTGAGCATTCTGCGATCCCCAAGCCGTGGGGATTATGGCAACCACTCTCCATTAAGGGGGAAGCCTTCATCCAGAAGTGGACGTCTTCTGGTGATGATGATTGTTCGACTTTTTCTCATAATATTATAATGATAATACGCTTTAAAAAAAAAGAAACAACCGACTTCAACTTCGAATACCTGGATGACATCTTCATATTTTGTAGTAATTTTGATTTAAAAACCAAACTACTAAACCGATTTCTATAAAACCACCTTTGAAGTATTACCTACAAAACAAAAAAAAGATTCATCAAAATCGGTTCATAATTGGCTGAGTAAACGCGCAAAAAAAACAAATAAAAAACATCTAGTCGAATTGAGAACCTCCTTTTTTTGAAGTCGGTTGAAAAATAAACTGGATGACATTGTCATATGTAGTAATAAGTCTATCATAGTTTACTGCTCGACATACGCCTCTCCCTGACTTATATAGTTTATAAATCAAACATTTATTAACGCCCAACAACGTCATTAATAAATGTTTGACGTTTTATTAACGTCAAGCATTTATGAATGCTCGACATACAGATCTCCCAAGACGTGCCACGCAGCCTGTTCTTCGGGTTTCCGGTCACAACCATTGCTGGCTGCCCTAAGTAACCTACGTACGTAACTGACATATTATTATATTATTATAGGTATATTATTCTATTAATATTCTCTTGACTTGTAACATTTTTTTATTAATAGATTATTGATTATATCAATCACCACTCCATCCAGTCTCAGGGCGTCTTACACTACCCCCCCCCCCCCCCCGCACTATTTGCGCGTGATGATAATGATGATGATGATGATCGTTAAAAGTTGCCTATATCTTATTGCTGAAAAAAGCTACCTCCATTCTGATTTTCATCCAAATCCATTCGGCCGTTTTGGCGTGAAGAGGTAACAAACATACATACCGTCAAACTTTTTCGCATTTATAATATTACTAGCTTTTGCCCGCGGCTTTGCCCGCGTAGTAATGTTGAATACTTGAATTCGGTTAAATCGGGGCCCAACTCAATTGAATCACTAAAATACGTATATTATTGCATTTTTTCCAAGCCGCTTGCAAGTCTTTAAGTTTGCTTGAGGATGACCAAATTTGGCATGTCGCGTTTGCCATACTTACTTCAAAACAAAGCCGTCTTGTTGAATTTTAAACAGACAGACAGATGGACATGACAGAATAGATGGATGGATGGACATGGAACTTCTGAAAATTGTGAGGCTTCTTTAAAAATATATGTGGGAGATATATCACTGCAGGTCGGTAAATTAGAATGTGATGAACTGGGAATAGTTGGGATGGTAAATGTAGGTGAAATTAATTTGTCATTTGTTAACTGAGTAGGCTGTACCGTAAATGTAGGTGAAATTAATCTATCAGACTGAGCCGTAAATGTTGGTGAATTCAGTTCAGAAAAATATCGGGCTGAAGAAGTTTGGACGGTATGAGTTGAAGACGTTTTGTAATTATTTTTGGGCATCTCTACAGCTAAAGAATCAAAGTACAAAGGCAAAGTAGAAGTTGCGTCAGAACTTATATCTTCTGTTTGCATGCAACTTGGAGATGTAGGAACCTCAACACGTCGCTTAGTTATTTTTTTCGCTACTACTGGAACACGTGGAGTGCCGTTAGAAATTATATCTATGTCTTCTTGCAGATACGCATCAATCAATAATGATTTCTCGTAAATCGTAGCCGCTTTATAGGTCTTCCTGCTGTACCAAACTTTGCATACAATTTGCCATTTTCATAAACTTCAAACTCAAACTCATAAATTTGTCCTGCAGCGGCTAGTTCACACGCAGTGCCCCAACTCGACTGCCGTGACATGTTATCAAAGTTTGCAGTCGCAGTGGTGTAGTTGTGGCCGTTTGAATCATGAGACATGATTTCAAACTCCTCCCAATTAGCTACTACATGAGTAACGATGTTTTTTCGCACCTCAATTGCCTTTTCTTGGGTACCGTGCATTAAAAAAGAAAGCGCACGAGAAAGACACGCTCCATCACCAACGATGGGAACAACATAGTGTTTTAACTTCGCTCCATGAATGAAGAAAAGTTCACTAAGCATTTTAAATAACAAACTAAATAACAATATCAACAGTAACAATATAAAAAAACCTAATAACAAACAATGTAAACTAAAATTAAAAAAATATACGAATAACAAACTAAATAGCAATCTAAATAATTAAAGGAACAAATAACGATAATTATACGAAATCTAAATAACAAATGAAATGAAATAAGCTTAAGCAGAAAAAGTATGATAACAAAGAACGCAAAAAGATCACCAAAATATCGCAAGAGTTACGAAACTTCGATAAAATACAGTGCTGCACTGATCGCTTAGGTACGCTCGGTGTGGGATGGAGTGGGGCGCGCTCGACGTACAGCGCGTCATTATACTCGGGTTTTAACGTATCTGAGCCGACGCGGGATGGACGTTTCAAAAGCGCTGTGCTTGGTGCGTGCACCGGATCAAGTACATGTGTTTAAAACATTTATCTTCTTACGCATAAACACTCGATTAGCTATTATTATTATTAGCTAATCTATAAATATAAAATTTTTTTTTCAAATGAAAACTGACCCGTGGCCTTCCTGTTTTGAAATTGTTTGAAAATTCTGAAACATGTTTATGTTTATTTTATCTTATCTCTTAAGTCAAAAAACTTAACAGCCTTAAATGAATGGTTTCGGCAAAATGGTATTTTAATGATACTGAACCCCTTGCGAATTTTTCAAAATCATTGCTGGGTGTGCGTTTCTCTGCATCAGCCTTTAACACTAATGGTATATCGGCCTACCCTGATTGGGCCATATTCACTACGCTGACCCAGTGCAGATTGGCGGATTCACATACACTATCGTATTTCTTCTCCGGAAATATGTAGGTTTCCTCATGATGTTTTCCTTCACCGAAAAGCCAGTGGTATTATCCATGCGTAAGTTTCAAAGAACTAATTGGAACGGGCTCGCCCGGGTTCGAACCCGCGACCCCAAGAATGTGAGTCGAGCTTGATCTCACTGAAGCTACCACAGCTTGAGCTGAGTGTAAGTTTACACCACTCAAAATTTAGTTTAGGCATTTAAAAGTAAGTTAATTTAATATTAAAAATTAATTTAGCAGCTTAGGCTGTACAGTATCTATAATATGTAATTATGTCCGTCAAACAGTCGTCTGCGTGGACCTACAAAAAATAGCCTATGTCCGTTTCTGAACCTTATGCTATAACTACCTATCCAAAAATGCAGCTCCATCTGTTCAGCCGACCAATAAATACGCCCATCCCCGTCCCCATTCCCAGCCTCATCCCTATAAGCGCCCCCTTCCCCATCCCCATCCCGATACCAAATGTCATTTTAATATGAACACGCCCATCCCCGTCCCCATCCCCGTTCCCTCCCTCATCTCCATCCCGAACCCCATCCTCACCCCATCCCATCCCCACCCCCACCCCGATTTCAACTTTCATCTTAATATGGACACGCCCATCCCCGTTCCCAGCCTCGTCCACATCCCATCCCCACCTGTCCCCACCAAATCCCCACCCCATCCCACCCCATCACCATCCCCACCCCATCCCCATCCCCACCCCATCCCCATCCCCACCCCATCCCCATCCCCATCCCGATACCAATTGTAATCTTAATATTAACATGGCTATCTCCGTCCCGTCTCCGTTCCCAGTATCATCGCCACCCCCACCCCCATCCCCACATCTATCCCCATCCCTATACCAAATTTAATTTTAATATGTACAGCCGTTACAAAGTTAAGGAGAAACAAACGTACTATCACTAAAACTTATTTTTTTTTTTTATACTAACGGGAGCTGATTTTGAAAAAACTGTGACACCCGTATCTTCTTATTTTTATAGTAGAATATTTATACCAAGTTTTGTATCAATCGAACCAGAGAATAAAAAGTTTCATACAAACTTTAACACCCCATTTAACCCCCTTCGGGGTTGATTTTCGAAAAATCCTTTCTTAGTGGGCGTTTACACCTCTCCAAAAACATACCCTCCAAATTTCAAGTCTCTACGTTTAGCGGTTTGGGCTGTACGTTGTCTATATGTCAGTCAGTCAGTCAGTCAGTCAGTCAGTCAGTCAGTCAGTCAGTCAGTCAGTCAGTCAGTCAGTCAGTCAGTCAGTCAGTCAGTCAGTCAGTCAGTCAGTCAGTCAGTCAGTCAGGACAAAGCCTTTTATAGTTATAGATTATTACTGTGTGTTATTAACACAATTCAATGCTCTAACAAGGTTGTAATTTTATAGAGGGTTGGCGGTTTCACATACACTATAACATTTCAGATTTAGCAGGTTTTCAGACGATGTTTTTCCTTCAACAAAAGCTCGTATGGCCCGTTTACAAACCGTACACAAAATCCTTTTGGAGAAACTTAGAGTCACGCAACGGGCTATGGAGAGAGCTATGCTCCGAGTTACTTTGCGCGATAGAATCCGGAACGAGGATATTCGCCAAAGAACCAAAGTTACCGACATAGCTCGCAGGGTTTGCAAGTTGAAGTGACAATGGGCAGGCCACATCGCTCGAATAACTGACAACCGATGGGGATGGATGGTTCTTGAGTGGCGACCGCGAACCGGGAGACGCAGCGTAGGCGCGGCCTCCCAGTAGGTGGACCGACGACATTGTAAAAGTCGCGGGCAACCGGTGGATGCAAATGGCAAGTTGTCGTACAGTGTGGCGATCTAAGGGGGAGGCCTTCGTTCAGCAGTGGACGTCTCCGGGCTGATGATGATGATGATGATGACACAAAATCCAAAACCCATTAGTACGAGCCCGGGATTGAACCCACGACATTATGATTTCGATAGCGTATACTTCCAGTAGCCTACCACGTACTCGTAGTAGGTAAATATTTAAAAAATAATATAAATTATCTCGGGTACTATAATTGCCTGAATTAACATGAAATTGTGCTTTGACCTAATTGACCTAAAGGTTAAATACCTGAGAATTTTGTTTTCTAACAAAATAAAAACATTTTATCATTAGCCGTTTAATGTTTACAGATTGTCCAAACAGTGATTTTAAAGCTAAAAATATATAACCATAAATAATTATATCTGACAGAAGCCACAATGGGTTTTAAAAAAACGGGATTTTTTTATAATTATAATTGTTGTTTAATATACCAACTACTCTAATATTCAAGCTTCTTAGCCTATCGTTGGGTAAAGCGTTTTGTTTAGATATTTTTTAATTTAATAGATACATTTAAAAGTCTAATAGAACGTTTGGTCACCAATTAGCCCGATGAAATACGTCGATATAGAACAAATCAATTCACTCTAGTGTGCCATGCCCAGTAAATAGACTAAGACTTATTAGAAAAAGAAAAACTGGTCTGGTCTCAATTTACTTTCAATGTCACGTTGTAAATAGCTTCACTTCATCAACGTTTAAAGTCCCTCTGCAACTGGGTGATTTGGGCAGTGACTTTCCTTCAAAGCGGGCGTGAGGCGAAATTATGGCCACTGAGTTTCCTCTGCACATTCAGGCAGGGTTATTTTCCTAAGTAAACTTAAGAGCGCGAGCCGGAATACTCAAAAATGTGAAGCGCAACAGCTTCCAATCTGGTTACACGACTATTATTTTCATTTTCCTCTCACACTTATTTTAAATATAGCTAGCGTACCTATTAACTTTCAGTTCACCTACACCTTTTTGTAATCAGGTGCATTCCTTTAATTTGAGTATATTTGCCTTTACTTTTGATGAACATCAAAACTCATCAACTCAGTACGTATTTCCCCTTTTTTATCATTTGCCTTTGTAAATAATATCACCCTTCCGAATGCTATCATTACTTTAGCATTCATAGATTATTTTGTGCCCACTTAAATTTCAACACTTTAAAGTCAGATCGGAATGAAATGTTTTTGCATCTCAAGCGTTTTTTAATTTAATCGAAGCATGAAATATTCTCCCAGAAAATGTCATTAAATAATAGGATGTGGTGGCAGCCACTGCCAAGGCTGTCAGGAAGATGAGTGCTATCGTCGCCCACAGTTCGAGGTCCAGGAACTCGGGCCAGGACATGTTGGCGGCGGGCGCGCGTAGGTGCGCCGCGCCCTTGTGTCGGATCACGTGCTCCGTCCACCACACGGCGCACTGTAACGCGCTCTCTGGCTGGTCGCGGATCTTCTCTCGCAGATCGATCAAGTTGCGACGGTAACTATCAAAATAAAAAATTATAACATTGACTTGACAAATACTATCCATCAAAAATAATGCTAGCTAACTGCGCGATTGCAGTCGCGGTGAAAATCGCACCAGAATATTTTTTTACTATCTTGAAAAGAGCGGTTAACAGAGGTTGCGTCTTGCAACTCGTGCGGCAAATTTACAATATTCACAAACATTCAATAATGAGCCGATAACAAACCAATAAGATTGTCCTATATTTCTGGTGTGCAATAAAGTTGTATTGTATTGTAAGATGTTAATTTACTTACCTAGGATCATCAATCACAGTGTTTATGGCGTTCACTAGTTTTTCTTCGGTAAGCTCTTCCATGAGGAGCCCAACTCCGATTTTTAGGTATTCGTATATTTCTACATTGTACCACTGGTCGCCTAACATAGGGATCCCGACAAATGGCACTCCTCCTGTCAGAGCTTCGTCAAAGGACTGCAAGCCTCCTTGTGTGACGAATACCTTTATATTTGGGTGACCTGAGCAAAGAAAATGACCTTTAGAGTCTAAATCTACGCTACACATCATATTATAACTAACATCTCACGCCACCATCTCATCTAACTTTATTATAGCATCTTATCTTCGTTGCATAATAAAGGTCTCTAAGATTCATCAGGGTATGAATTATGTATCTGCAGTGATCCGGGAACCAGCAATGGTTGGCGTCTTCAAAAGCAATAAGAAACGCCTGTAATGATGTCACATCATCAGTCTCCAAATTTACACACTTGCTCATAACACTAACTAGATACTTATTTACTGAATTAAATGGATTAACAAATATATTATACATGGATTATACTTACTTAAAACATCAGATTGCGGGAGCCACTTTAATACCTTAGTATTATTTCCCTTGCCAGGCAGCTCGTCATAGTCCCACTTAATCAAAACATCGTATTTCAGTTTTGCTAATCCATTCGTTACGTCCTGAATCTTCTTTGCAGACAACGTGGATGGACTTACATTAGTACCCATACTGAAATATACTACTCCTCGTTCTGAAGAATCGAGGTATTCTTTTAGATCCTGGAATAAAAATAAAGTTATTTTAAATAAAACTTTTAATGCACAGGCGTATAATCATCAAATGTATTTACATATCTTTACCAACCTTAGGCAATTCTTTTTGGGGTTTTTGATGTATTCCTCCGATGAAAACGACTCCTGGTGGAACCGGACGATTCATTTCCCAAATAGGATACACATTTAAAAACAGCATTTGAACATTATCACCCATTTCTTCTAGCGTCGGAGTATCAGGTCCGAACAATTTTTTCACTAGACTGTTTTCTTCTACTGTCAAACGTGAAAACATCGCTTCAATGTTATACACATCCCATAGTACTCTAATTTTATCTAAAATGCCCATATTATTGACTTTTTGGTGCATGCAGTATGGGTAAAGCAGTCTTGGGTACTTTGGTGCACCTATCAGGTCATAGTTATCCTGATGCGATCCAAATGAGCTCATTAAAATCACTGGAGCTTTGAACACATGGGACAAAGACAGCGCTGATTTTGCACATGCTTCAATTACAATTAAATCAAAATGAACCTTCTTGCGTATCAAATATTGAACTTCTGGATTCGTCGCTTGTACTTCAAATGATTCTTTGATCGTATTAAAAACGTTTGTAACTTGGTTTAATTGATCTTCCTTAGTTCCTGTTGTTGAAACCGTTGATAAGATAACATCTTTCCAAAACTTATATGAAACGTCATGAGTGTCTATTTCAGTTAAATTTGTCGGAGTTTTTCCTTTCGGGTACATTGCATCCGTGGTAATGAAGACCACTTCATGGTGCCGTTTTAGGAGTTCGTTTATTAGAGGATAGAAAACCACTTGGTGACTTATGGAGGGAGTTGGAACACATACTAAAATTCTAGCTCCATCATTGAAGATAACACACAAAATACAGAACACAAAACAAAAAACTATTAGTTTCATTTTTTTACTTAAAAATATTGTAAGGTACAAATGTGTACAAATCACGATTTTCAATCACAAGTTGTGACAGGCGTGGATGACGCCGATAGAGTCTGTTAGAGCTTGAAACAGATTCTTTATAAACACTTATGAATAATTACTATTCATGTAGTGATCATGCAAAAATACTCGCCATGATTTTGCGCGCCCATGTGAGTTGCGATAAAGTCGACAATGTACTAGTCAAGTTTTCATAGCTTACGCGCCCGGTTTTGTTTGTTCACGAGTGTAATGATTTTTTTGTTTTTGCTATCTTGAATTAAGTATATTAAGGAACAAAAATGCATAATAAGATAAGTTTATTTTATATCGGTGACATATAGAAGTTCAAACTGCTATTCCAATAAAATCGGTGTAAGCCATGTAACTAAGTGTATGATTAGTAGTATATCACATAGTGCAACAAATTTACGGGTATAGTCCTTTCAGTTTAGAATTTCGCCAGCTAACCTACGGAAACCAAAAAAATATTGTAAGGATAAAATTTTGCCAAGCGTGGACGACGCCAATAGTCTGTTGGAACCTCGAAACATATTCTTTATAAGCTCTTAATAAGCATTAAAACGCTGTGATCATGGAAAAACACGTATTATGTTAAACACGCCCGTCTGACTTGTGATAAAGTGAGCAATGTACTAGTCAAGTTTCCCCCGGGTTGTTTGCACACGGGTTTAATTTGTTTGTACATGTGTAATATTGTTTTTTTCCCATATTTCTTATGTCAATTGGTTATAGTACTGTAAGCAACAAAAGTGCATAATAATAATTTTATTTGTATTGGTGAAATACTTTCACCAGCTATTCTACGGAAACCATATATTTTCCGTGATAAAAACAAGCCTCTTCGTTAGTCCAGGTTACAGGCTACCCCAAATTTAACCAAAATTTTATGATCCTTTAAACGCGTAGAAGTATTTATTATACATACATAGAGTTTCAGACAAATTTTCGCTTGTAATATATGATATTAGTGAAATGAGTATAAACTTAGAAACTTGTAATATTTTATTTGTTTTATGTAGATAAATAATTTCGATAAGACGTATGTCCGATAAGCGTCATAACATGATCCTAAAAATATTAATTTAATATCTGGAATCATCATCTATACACACGGCCGTGTGTTTGCAAGTTCACATGCGACGAACTGGCCGAAGGTTTTAATTTATTTATTTATTTGATACACAAAACAGAATACAGTCTTCACATTTGCCTTGTACAGGTTCTTGTTGTGTTTTAACACAACAACCATTTTGAACCATTTTGAGCCACCAGAGACTTTGTGTTAGTGGTATTGCCACGTAATAAGATAGGGGAGGACAAGATGGGATAAGATTGGATGAGATGGGATGAAATAAGATGAGGCGGGATTAGGTGGGATGGAGTGGGACGAGGTGGGATGCGGAATGAAACGGCGAGATAAGGAGAGTTTAGGCGGTTATGGGCGGGTTCAGGCGGAGGAAGAGGTGGGAAGAGGCGGGTTGAAGCGGGATGAGGCAGGATGAGGGTTTTAGTAGGTTCTGACGGAGAGTCCCACACAACCACCCTGCTGCCCCAGAGCTGGTGGTATCCATTATGAATTTTCCCTGATAAAAGAGGGATCGAGTGAGATCAGACGAGATGACTTAGATTGAGGTGAGAGGAAGTAATAGGAGGTGGGATGAGTCGAAAAGAGGTGAGTCGAGGTGAGTTTTAAGCATGCCGAGGCAGGATGAGGCCTAGTTTCGTGAATTGAAACGCACACCAGCAGGGCTAACATGCGCACCGCGAGAAAATTTTGTCGTGTCTTTATGTCGTGCGAAAACGAGACAAACTTATACAGATTCGTAGCCTTGTCCTGTTTTGTAGAATCGAGAAAATTTTCTCGCGGTGCGCATGTTAGGCCTGCAAATGTTTTCTTTCGAATCATGTTTATGCGATTAGATTAGAGCTTTAATTCACTAAGTAATTCGGTTCAGTCGAAACGCGTAGCGATGGGTGTTATGTTTTCAAAACTTGGTGTGACGAGGTGGGATGGGGTAGTATCGGATGAACTCGGGTGGTATACATGACAAAAACATAATTATGATATCCAATCAAAACATAAAAGTGAAAAAAAAAAACAAGTTTAGTATCTACCAAAAAAACTAGCATGACGTAACACACAGACACAGCACTCACACAACGGTTTCGCTAAAAGAAGTGAAATCTGACTAAAGTTTCTTAAATCATTGCTGCTGATAACAATTTTTAATGAGAAACGTAAATTAAAAAAAATAGGGTTTACTGACGTGACGTGATCTTGAACACTATTTTTTATTTATTTAAACCAAATTCGGAGTCAAATCGTTAAATGAAACACAAAAGTTGAAACGGAGATTTGAAATCATTGACGTAGACTAAGAAGAGGGTAGGACCCAGTACACTACCCTAGGGAACACCATATTCAGTACTAGCTTCATCACTAATGATGTCATCAATTCTGTTTTTTTGTTTTCTGTTTGCGAGGTAATTCGAGAAAGAAGAAGTGTAAAGACCACACCTCTAATTCCAGCCCTCTCGCAACTTCTTTATTAGGATGGGGACAGAGACAGCTTATCAAAAGCTTTCGCCAGATCAAGGAAAATACCAATACATTTATTGTTTTTGTCTAATTGGCTAGTAAAAAAATCAGTAAGTTAATTGAACTGCTTGTTCAGTAGATCTTCCTGCTGTAAACCCTAATTGTATTTTTGATAAAATCTTAAATTTTGTTAGATATAAAGTGAGTCGCTTAATTAAAAGTCGTTTAATCATTTTCATATATTTCTAATATTGAGTTAAGTGTGTCTTTATTCAAATCTGAAGCAAGGTTATTATAGCCTATGATTCTTGTGAAATTATATTTATTGCTGCAATATTGGTGGTTATTAAGGATAACGGCCACCGTGTAATGGTCAGTAATTGTAGTTGATATAACTAGGGTAGTGCATTTTAGCTTGGTCTTTAGAAATATGTGATCCAAACAACTTTTTTCTCGAGTAGGGTATGTGTGTGCAGGTAACAGCTCATAATAAGCCATCATATCTGGGTAATTATTACTGATCGTGTCTAGTTGCTTGCAGATGTTGATATTGACGTCACCTGTCTGGATGATGTTATTGAAAGAATTGGGCGAATTTAAGATTTCACTAATGGTGTTGAAAAAGTTATCCATTTATATATTAACGCCTATGTGAAACTACTGCAATTACTGGGCTGGGGTCAGAAGAATTTACATACAAGTTTTTGTCCTATTATCATTAGTCATACGCACAAACACAAACTACCTAATATAGTCATAATACTACTAATACTGCTGAGCGGGCACATCACGCTGTGTTAAAAGTGCTTTTGTTCGTTCCCTTCGGGCACCCGACATCAGATATTTACGAATAAGCAAATGTTCTTATATAGGCCGTCACTCGAGCGCCGTGACGGACGTGCGGTGGACACGCGGCTATAGTAATCTAACTATCGCTACTTCGGCGACGTCACCTCGTTCTCTTTGACGTCTCGGTGACGGCGTCGGTGGACAAACGGTCTTAAGTCAGTTTTTTTTTATATTTTGGAAGTTAGTTCCACAGAAAAGTTTTGCCTACCTTTTCTACCTATTTCATCGAAGGGAATTAATCGTTGTCCAGTGCCCCAAACTAGACAAACATTTAAATTGAAAAAATACAAAAGCGTTGTTCTACTTCTTTATAACAATACTAGAGGTCGCCCGCCACTGCGTCCGCGTATAAAAGAAATTCGTCCTTAATCCCTATTACCAATTTATTTTATTCAGAGTTTAAAAAAAACATTAATATATTATCACTTGTCTAACTAAAAATAAGTATTTTGTTAATCTTGTATTCTTTTCTATGGACCTCATGAATTAATTAAATAATATTTAATTAGGGCATTTAAATTTTTAATTTAAATATAATTTTATAGCGATAGATACCTCAATACTTTTCAGTAATAAGCAGGAATTCCATTGACGTCTTTGTAAAGAATTTGGAAAGAAAATACGAAATAAAAAGTCAACATTTTATTCATAAATCAGTTTACATCCACTTAGTTTACTATACTATAAATACAGCTTACAGTATGAAGACTAGGTTACATGACAAATAGCTTCATTTCATACAAAAATACTTATCTCAATCGATTACCTGTTGTACTCTCCTTTCTGTTTAAGTTCCATTATTTTTAGCATAACAAGTTAAAATCTAAATATAGACATAATTTAACACTTAACAAAAACTGACAAAAAAATAGTACATAGTCTTCCTCGTTAATTGCATGTCTGCTTTTTTTTTAATTATCGTTGAGTTCTTTTTTAATCGTTATTTTTGGTATGCAACGGCATCTGATAAACTTAGTAACTTACAACAGCGGCATATAACAGATGCATTTATGGACGAACGAGTTTATGTCAAGGCATAGCTTAGACTTCGAGCATAAACCAATGGAGGTGGCAAACCAAGCAGTTCTCTGCCAAAAGATAATTATGGTCAGTGGCAACATACAAAGGTACGGGAGTTTGTTCTAGTGTGCGTTTATACAAACACGAATAAGAAATATTTAAAGAAAATTACTTGAAATACGTGTTTACTTCGTCCCCCGAAAAAAATGGCCGAAATAATGTTGGTAGATTATCGTCATTGCCATCTCCAACAGTATAATTATGCTTGAAGAGTATATGCCACTAAACGTTAGTCCATAAACTCCATGTTGCCAATACAACAACTTTTCTTAATTTGCAAAGACATTTACGTAAAGATACACAAATATTTAAAATACACAGGAATAAGGTCTAATTCTTAGGTTTGACGGCCTATTTTTATTTATTCTAAAAGATATTAGAAGTGGTTAACATTAGGTGTGATATTACTGTGATGTAAATATCAAGATCTCAGTCTAATTTTCACTTAAACACGTTTACGTTAAGATTTGCACACAAGTATTTAAAAATTTAATTAATTAATTTAAAAAAAAAGTATTTAAAATTCGAATTCAACTTTAAGGTCTGTTTCCATAAGTTTATAATATATTAATCGGTATATTAACGATGATTTTATTCTAAACGACATTATGCGTATAGTCAAGATATGTAGCAAATGATAAATTAATAACCTATTCGAAATCCCATAACATAAATATAATTTTTAATATAAGTAAAGTACCTACTTAATTAATCCCATTAGATATGTAGTTCATGATAAGAGTCAAAGCATAGCTGTTACTTTCTTCTGAATAAATATGCAAGATTATATTATATTAGAAATGGTACATAGAACATATTTATTTTATATATTCAATTAATGACAACAGCGACTTTAATTCTAAAAAATGTATCGAAATTTCTTTAAAATTACCTTGTATTAGAAATTCGTCTATCAGTAATAAATTTTGTGTTATAATATTATAACAAAAATAATTATAAATAAAATTGTACCTATAAGATATTTTATGTTGCCTGTTACCAAAATATTTGACTACATAATTATGATCAAAAGCTAACTTTTTTAAAATTACACAATATGTTGCTTTGGCTGCTACCTAACAACTTTCGTTCCAAAAACCTAGTAATGGTTTCAAATTAAAAAATATATTTAGGTACGTAAAAAAACAACTTTGTGTTTTGAAGAGCCGGTCCGTAACTCAGTCTGAGCTCGCGCTTTATTTTTTTTTAATGTCCTTCTGTTTAGAGCTAGGTGTGATTATAATGTATCATTACATAAGTATACAGGGCTACTGGTAAATAAATAAATAATAATAATAAAAAAATAAAATATGGGATTATACAACAGTAATCAAATATTCAAAAATATTAAAAATGTGATAACCTTATTATTGGTATTGCCTTACGCTTATTTTTTCTGTAAAAAACCCTAAACAAAATTTTAATTAAGTTTTATTTTAAAAAATCTTGAAAACTATTAACTTTCGGCCATACATTGGGCCTTGTAGGTTGGCCCCCTTCCCGCCGGGAATACGACGAGTTCCCAGTAGCCCTGTAATACACATATAATAATGGTATGCTTACAAAAAAATATGCTAAAAGTGCGGAACCGAAGTTCGGAGGGGATGCCTGCAAGAAGTTTATAATAATTTAATTAACTCTGTAAAAAAGAACCCATGGTGTAACAAGTTGCCAGTGTAATGGAGAGTAATAATTAAAAATTAACAAGGGACACTTCACTGTTCCATGATTATATACGATAGATTTATATATAGATATAATATTGATAATATACGCGTACAAAAATTTGATTATTATAGAAATATCCATTCAGTTTTCAATACTTCACAATTATTTGAAAATATAATTATATTGTTTCAATTACATTGAATTGAGATTCATAAGATTATTATTAGAGTTAAAAAAAACACCCGAGAATATCTTTATATATTTTAATATTAAGTTTTAACACGATTTAAAGCTTTGGTTTTATCTTACAAACATCGTAACATACATATAAATATATAATATAGTAACAAACAGTATGTAATTGTTAGAATTCATATTATTGTTCATAAAAACTGAGTTTGTAATGCGTTTTCTACATTATTGTCAAATAATGCCTAAATGTTTTCAACATTCTCTATATTTCTACAAGTTGCAGATTATATATAATTAATTATCTGTTTAAATAATATGTACTCAGAAGTTGAAGTGAAGAAATATATTAAATTCTATTTGAATAAATATAAGTATACCTTACACTATACGCTATAAAGACAACAACTATACAACATTGATTTATTTTTATGCTAAAGTATGTATAAGCTATATAATAATATATTATGTACATGATACGATCAAGTCTTGAATTTGAAGTGTGCGTTTAGATATAAATATAGTAACAGTGTATATCAGGGAAAGAATAAGATAAGAAGGAATGTATAAAATGATAATGACTTAGTGACTTGTAATTTACCACACCTAAGAAAACGATATAATAATACACCAACTAATTGAACAATCAGAAACACTATGGGATACATTTTCGTCCCCTACTTGCAACAGATAATTCTTAATTTATATCCCACTACATCCAATAGGTATCCTTAACATTGATTTTATAATATAGATCTCTACAGTAAATGGACATACAACCGTTTTCCTCTAGTCACGTTGGCTTATAGTACTTTGGCATCTTGAGAATATCAAAAGATGGAACGCATCATCTTAAGACGCCGACGTGTTGTCAAAATCTTCAGTCACTCCAAATTAGTCTCTTCATCTGTAGAAGATAAAAATTTGTTCGTATTATTCACGTGTACATTTTCAACCTTAACTATTAATCTAAAGGTACATTTCCCGGCAGCTGACACTGACTGCACTTTGAATCTGATCCTTGATACAACCGCTTAGCAAGAGCCTCTTGAGATGTTAGTTGAGGCTTTTATTCATATTATTATACTAGCAGCGCCTCACAGTTTTACCTGCGAATCCTGGGATAAATAGGATAAGCCTGGACAGTTTTACTGAAAGCAAAACACTCCCTTCCTTCCTCCCCACAGATAAAATAATTCCTTCCGTACTCTGTGTTTCTAATTCTACTATCACATATTCTCAATGTTCGCAAATAAACTACTGACGATATATCACATTTAGATGACATGATTTTGATTTATTGTATTTCGATGACGGAATAATCACACAGTCATTCTGAAGTCGGAGTCGTGTTTAGCATTATCTATGTCATCCCACGCATCAAACACGAAGCGAAGTGTTGATAAGAGCACCTTCACAAGTGATTTATCGTGTATACAATGACTCGCAATGAGCTCAATAAATTATAGTTATTTACGCCAATCCAAAACAATCCCAAAACATTAGATGATAAGATCAATGGTTGTGAATCAACCAGTTTACAAAGACAATGTTCGCAATGTCTTACTGTCTCCAATCGATAGGTCGCGGAGAACAGCCGACAATACCCTCTACAACGACAAAGGCCTTTGTCTCTGACCGATACTGATACAATACTGTTTTATGTACCTCCGACATAGAATATGACTAAAACGGAAATTCATAGATTGATAAGACATCTCAAAACGTTTGAAAGGACCTGCCATTCATTTCGAAACGAAGGTTGCTCGTAGCTCTTCAAAAGATACTCACTTTCCTTTTGAGAACGAATGATGGATGTTAACAAAGGAGTGTTGGAAATGGGATAACATCGGTGAGCAACGCAATTATAGAAAGATTTTACAATAGGCAAATCGTCACATTTATCGCGATAACGATGTTAACCTTTAATTACTTTGGCGATCAGAGTTTTTAAGTTGTTATCCCATTTCCAACACTACTTTTCGTGTCAATAGTAAAATTTGTATTTTATTATTGAATATTTACGTGGAGTGCATCATTGACAGCCATAAGACGACCACTACTGGACGAAGGCCTCCCCCTTAATAGGGAGGGGTTGCCATAATCCCCACGCTTGGCAGGCGCCTTGGGGATCGCAGAGTGTTACCACCGTTAACCAAGAGGACGCTGCTGCCCGTCCTCTGGTGGTTCTGGATGCAGTTTTAGGACATACCCAGTTCCAGCAGGATTGCATGTGCACTTCATATTCCAAAAGCGCCTTGATATATAATATGTAAAGCAATGACTTACGCAAACAATTACAATTTCATATTTTTTTCTGTCTACATAATAACTTTTTGTAGATTTTTGATTATTGATTGCTAAGCCTACAATTATTTTATTAGCGGAATGAGCTCCTATGGTACGAGAAGTAATGCGACTCAGTTTGCGTGACACGCAGGGTCACTCCTCAAAAAGCGTGTAATATTACAGTCTTAAAAGATCAGTAAAGTATTTGTGGTGCCCCATATATATAATATTATTGGGTGCCCGGTGTTACAGGTATACGCGATAGCGATAACTTCCCATCAGACAATCCGTCTGCTTGTTTGTAACCTAGATAGCGTGTAAAAATACTATATTCAGGCACTTTTGGAACTCAGGAAACTAAAGCATACAATTGAATTTCATATTGATAACGTTAGCCCTAAGCGTTTTGTTATAAGTTGCGAGTTTCGGTTGGTACCTAGCAAAGTACTGCTCTTGAGCTACATACAACCTAGACAACCTGACAACCTGACTTCATAGTAACTTTTCTAAGAAATGTCCTCTTAATTTTCTTTCCTAAAGTCGCCGGAGTATACGCGTGCTTATCTGTTTCTATAATATCGTCGCCAGTTTCTCTTACCTTCCATTCAAACAGCTCAAGCCAACGCTCTGCTGGTCACTGGTCGGCAGGACCACGTTCGAGGGTGGGCTTTTGTTGAGAGGGTACCACTGCGCCACCGGTTTCCGAGGGTTGTCCACCATCTCTAGCCAGTGGTCTCTCCCGATGCCGATGAGGGTTGACCCTATGGCCGTGCAGCCGATCAGCTCGTTTGGACCAATCCTGTGAATAAATATTTTTATAACTATAGAGGCGAATTTACACATGTCTAATTGTCCATACCGCACGCACCAAATGATCCACGATTATTGAAATTCATGGTTTAAATTGGCACAAGTTTTATTTGTTTTATTTTTTATTTCAAGTTTTATTTGTAAGAAGTAAATTATGATAAATGCGTCGTGTGCGCTTTGGAAACTTGATTAATTGGTGACTATGGGAAAAAATCTAGGTATATACTTTCCAACTTATGTAAAAAAAATGTTGCTTTCATATTTTTTTTCTTTAAAAACTTTAAATTACATTGTCACACTTTTTTCTTTTGTTTCTTTATTCTAATTGCTTTCTTTCTTCTTTCTGTTTTTTTTAATTAACACTTATTTTAATCTATCTTGCTATGAATAATGACATTTTAAAAAAGGCTGTGTATGTTTTTATGCTAAAGTAGGTACTTTACCTATCGTAGTCAATGACTTTGACCAGAAGTGTAACGTCAAAAACGTTGACTGCTGGCAGATCGAAGACCAGAGCCTCGTTGTAGACAGGGTTAAGAGTATTCTTCTTCACCGTCGTTTTTTTCTTCTTTATTCTCTTCCCTTGGCATATTAAGCAGATCTTCACGTATGGATCTGCGAAGTAATAAAAACATGTAAGATCGTATTGCAAAGTTTGAACCAATCTGTCTTTCTATAGTCAGAAAGATATAATTTATTTAAAAAAGAGGAGGTTCTATGTTTGACTCTAAGTATTTTTTTGTATGTTCACCAATTTATGCTCTGGAGGTGGTCTCTTAATAGTTTTTTTTTAATCTTCTTTTACTTAGGGACATGGATCTTAATAGTTTGAAGAAGGTTGTTTTTTGAAGTCAGTTTTGATAAGAAACTTATATTTGGGACATTCTGTACATACATAGCAGATATTATTATATGTTATGTCCAGGATTGGCTGAATAAAAGTTTTTTTAAACTGCGATACTGAACAATTTTCATTTCATTTGGGCAAAGTAAAGATTGCAGTTTTAATAATAAACTTTTCTTTGACCCGTCCTATAGCAGATAATAATGTTTGTTATACTATGTAACATGGGCAAATGGACCTGGGTATGTCGTTAAACTGCAACCAGACCCACCGGAGGACGAGCAGCAGCGTCCTTTTGGTTAACGGTGGTGAGCATTCTGCGATCCCCAAGCCGCCTGCCAAGCGTGGGGATTATGGCAATACCCCTCTATTGGGAGGCCTTCGTCCAGCAATGGCTGACGACGAACTCATTATATATATTTTTTTTTTAATTAAATTTCTTGATTTCGGACATATTATCCATAAGTACAGTGTTAGTAGTAGTGTTAAACCTATGATATTATTTTAGTAGTTGTATTTTACCAACTTCATTTTGACAACAAACAAGATTCTAATTTTCAGGTCTTATTTACTTATCCTTTGTCAAACTTTTTAATTCTTTTTAGCCCTTATTAAAGTCAACTTTAGGAATATAATAAATAACTAAAAATTAAATTTGATTGCGCTGGATTTTGTAGACGCAAAACTCATAATAATTTCACTTCATCATCATCAGCCTATCTTAGTTCACTGGACATAAACTTGTCCCAAGGCACATCAAGGCAACCCGATCTTCGGCATTCCGCTTTCAACCACATAAAACGCCATCGCCACTACTACAAGAATAACTGTCCTGACTGTCTGACAGAAACGCACAGCATAAACTGCTTGTAGTACAGACTTGAAATTTGGAAGGTTTATTTTTATTGATGCGTAGGGGTGTACTAAGAAAGGATTTTTAGACATTCAACCCAAAAGGGGGTAAAAATGGCTAAAAACATTTGTATGAAAGTTCTTTGTTTTTGACCTTTCCTGATTGTTTGAACTTGAAAATTTGTATTTGGATAGTTCATTTCAAATAAAAAATGCTTTTTACCATATTTTTATGACACTAATGAAATTTTGCATGGAAAATACTTGATATTGAAGTTGAAAAGTTGATAGTGATGAAAAAGTAAATTTGGATAGTTCAGAATAAGAATGCTGATTTAATTATTTATTTTCCAGGGATGACTTAAGAGGGTAAAATGGGGGATAGAATGTTTTATGAAAAAATCTTTGTTTTTGAACTTAGTTGTGAAAATTATTATTTGGATAGACTTTTTAAAACAATACAATAATATTTTTTGCTAAGTTTGATATAAAGGGGTGAGTAAAGAACGGGCCAAAATTCTTCCGAACGTGGACGAAGTTATGGTGACCTCTAGTTTCACATTATAACGTTTTATTCTGCTTTCATAGAAATACAGGTGAAACAAAAACACCACGGTTTTCGAACATTCGATTTAGGTCTACGCATATAAATGAATGCCTACATATTTATTAGTTCCACTGGTGAGCAATTAGATTGTATTATGTCGTTTTATGTTCCCATTTCACATTCGTCTCAGAATCTTGTTGGGAAACCGAGCATAAAAGTAAATGGAAATCTGAAATTGGCTCGAATATCTAATTTTTCTCTCAGCTCAGAAAACGAATTAATACAAGTTTTGTGTTGTGTCAGTAGTAAGTATGCTTGGGTTAGTAGGTACTTGACTGACTGGCTAGCTAATAACTTAAAAAAAATTAATAAGTATAGTCTTGCGTTTGACTACCATCTCATCTGATGTTAAGCGAAGATGTGGTCTACGATGGAGCACGTTTGCTTGAAACAGATTTATTCGCGACTTGAAAACACCCAGGTTGTAAGTACCTACTTATCGGGAAACACCCACTCGAGAAACGCATTCCACTGTTCCTTCAAATTGACATCACCTAACGGTGTGTTCCGGTAGTCTCACTTCAGAGCCAGTTACCATTCCAGGCTTAATGCCATCTTCGATCACACGGTCTTTTAACATCAGCTGAGCTGTGGTCAAACGCCTAGCCTGTCGAGCATAAACATCCGCGCTAGACACTCTAGATTTATCAGAACTTGTACAAATTACTTACTCATCTAGTAGAAAAACAGCTTAGGCATTAAATTCTATGCATTACATGAATAGTGTTAATTAAGATTATTTGTTTATGTATATGTTAGTCTGTAAGATATTTATAATATGAGCCCGTGTTTTTCAAGTAATTCCTGTTGCCTGAAATAAATGATTATTATTATTATTACAGTTAATGCGCGGACGGCGCGTGTGTAGGATGCAGTTAAACTTTTACCTTAAGGCACGATTAGAACACAGAAAAAAATACCTAAGGAAGAGAAGCAACCGCTTTGGATGTTTCATAGGTCGTCGCTAACCTTGGCCGTAACACTACACCTTGATAAAAATAACTTATTGATTTTAAGACTAACCTGACGATCCATTGATGTCCATTGCTTTCAAGTTTCTCGCCTTGATAACAGTGACCGTGAGTCGACCAGCAGTGGGTAGGTAACATAGCGACAGCATCAACTCTCCGAGGTCTTTCTTTTCCTAGCAACAAAAAAGATCATTTATTTCCTCATAAATTGTGAAAACGAAAAAGTTTGACAATAACAAAGGACAATCTCTCATCTTTGCAAAGTAATTTTTGCAAGAACCAAGTATAGTTTATTCGCCACTGAAAACTATGATTACGAAGCGAAAACATATTCGGAACAGTTATACCTATGGATACACAATGCTTACAACGAGAAAAGCCCGTATTTATGATGAAAAAAAACCACGAATTCAAAAATTGTATATCTCAAAACCAGATCGCAACTTTTACATAAATATTGTAGGTATTTTAAGTATTAGTATGTATTTTTACTATAAATTTTTTTTATGTTAGAATAATATTATGGTACATGTTTATGAATTCACACACTTTTCTTTTCTTGCACACCCCGTCTTCTATGCATTCTATTAATCCTCTCCGTCCAAAGGTTGCCTGGAAGAGATTGCTTTTAGCAATAAGGCCGCCACTTGTTCCAATATTTAAGTTTATTACATTATTTCTGTATAATTCTTGGTGTGAACAATAAAGAGTTAATTAATCAATCAATCAATCAATCAATCAATCAACGGGACCAACTCAGATATTACGTTAAAAAAAATTACTGGTCCGTAGAAACGTATCAGTGACAGTCGATAAATATATTGAACAGCTGATTTTCTTTTCACAATTTCATAGTTGGACCGAAGTAAAAAACAAATTGTTTATAACAATCCTAGAATATGTTCGTCGCGCAGTTCAACAAAACAATCCATAATTATAACAGTAGGTACATATAGCATATAGCATAATTACAACATTCATTGATTTCTCTTTCATGCATAAAACTTTGTGTACATTGGGTTTTAGGAAATAAACACTTTGGCGTTGTTTTTGTTCTGAAACGGTATATTTGTATAAATCAGAAAATTCAAAAGTGAGACGAGGGAAAGTTGTAGCTTAGTTTTTTTGGTATCAAACAATAAGTCGAAACGCTTTCCTGATAGTGATAGAAAACTACCCAAGAATATTACAGCAATATCCAGTACTTTGAGTAACAAAATGAATCTATGTCATTGTTGCATTGGTGTTTATTACTTTTAGATATTTTTAGGCGAGTCCGTTAGCCCTGTTATGCTACAGTTAGTACCTACCTTTCTAATCGGAAAACAGTAATGTTTACACACTACTATAGCTTGGTGGCAGAATACCTGATACTATGATCGTACCTACATAGGCAACGTCCTGCAAACGAGACCCACCAAGTAAATTTGTGTAGCAATCTTTTAAAAAAACCAAGTCACTTTAAATAAAAACAACCGACTTCAAATTATTAACTATGTTTTTAAAGCTTAAACAGGAAGAAAAAATATGACCTCTGGCAGGACTCGAACCTGCATACGAGCAGTCTCTATGGGTTTCCTATTAATATTATAATATTTATTATTTTAATATTTTCGGTAATATTTGTGATATAAAAATTTACAGTTGGCGCCACCCACGCTTTAGTTGGTAGCTTATAACAGGTTCGGATATTTAGCATCTAAGGCAGAGACTTCTGTAGCTTAATTGGCAAAGCAGTTGGGACGGAAACCCAACGCGACCTGCCAGAGGTCATAATTTTTCTTCTTGTTTAAGCTTTAAAAACATAGAAATACCATAAGTGTGGAATCACTTCATACAAAAATATTCAAAAAAATAAATATTAACTAACTATTGGACCTCGAGGGTATACCCTTTCAAACAAAATAATATTTGTGTAAATCGGTACATATAATTATTGACGTAGAAATCGGTGGATATACATTAAATAAAAATACATACAGTCGAACACAGAACTTTTTACTCCTTTTTGAAGTCAGTTAAAAAGCAATTGATGCAATATTGTCTTCAATGGAGCGAAGTGTCAGCGAGAGATGACTGAAATACTGAGACAATAAGGTTCGTTGATCGTAATTGAAAGTAGCAGAAGCTTCCAAACTAATTGTTTGGACGAATGAATAAAGCTTGCTTTACAAAGTTCAGTTGGTTGGTTTCTTTAATAGGAGGTCGGTAATGTACCTTTGATAAAACAATGGAACAAGGTTTGGTAAGTATTTGGAATATTTTTGTTGATAATATACTGACAGCCTAATTTTGCCTACATTTTGCGACATGTGTTTTTTTTTCAACACCTAAAAACAATGATAATAATGTATTATAAAATAAATAATACAATGTAGCGAAAACAATAAAACTAAATAAATAATAAATAAAATTACGAATTAATAAAATTAAAAAACACGACTGCCTTACCAAAAATGCGATCATTCCCCTCCGACCAATTGAACAGACCAACTAGTTGTACAGAATGGAACTCGATGAAGTCTTTTACTCCAATCAAATCAACTGGTTGGTCAGATACTTTGGTAAAATTTAGTTCCTAACGCACCAACTGGATAAATGGGATCATCGAGTTCCATTCTGCACAACTTTTTGGTCTTTGTACATACTTGGTCGGAATGGAACACAGATGGAAGCACTTTGTTTCACTGCGAGATCAACTGAACTGATCAACTAGTTGTACAGAATGGAACTGGATGAAGGTGTCATAGGTTTATTTTTTGGCCATCAATGACGTAATACAAATAATACTGCAATGTAAATTGGTTACATTCTAACAATGATTCAATACTTCAGACAATAATGAATAGAATCGTTTTCTTACAATTAGACTTGAGGATTCACTCATATTATATATTTAGAAGTGGCCAGTCCATATCAATGAATATACAATGAAAAGTTTTAATAGATAGGTACCTGCCAGGCCAAACGGGAACAAAATTAGTTGGTCTGTTTAGATGGTCAGTATAGAACAAATTTTGATATTCATATCGAACCAACTAATTAGTTGTATCGTTGAGAAAGAAAATTCTTTGATCCTTTTCAGTTGTTCTGTTCAGTTGGTCGAAGTGGAATGACCGGTCTATTCGTGTTTTTAAAACTCCAAAGAAGCTTGTAGTTTATTTTTTTCAACTTTGCCGCAAAGCTCTTGTCTTTTTCGCAGTGACTCAAGGGTCTGGCAGGTTGTCGACGTGTGATGTTATTCAATATTCGCGTACACCTCAAGGACGGGACGGCGAAGGTCCTCCAAATCTCTCGAGACGTCGGGACCGAAGGCCGAAGAACGGTAAGAGCGAGTGATTAATGATGAGCGGCGGATTTAATTATCGCTAGAATGGTATAGAGATAATCCTGCCTCGGCGGTGGAAGATTGATGTGTGCATAATGCACCACGTGATAATTAAGAGATAGTTTAATCCTTTTTTTATCATAAAAGGTTTTTCAAGCGAAGGAGAACGAGACCGCCTGGTGGTAAGTATTACGCTTCAAGCGTTCGCTTGCCCATAACAGTTAGCAGTGCCAGAACTGTAAACTTGCGAATGAAAGCCTGCGCCGCACTGCACTGCGCTCGTCACCCTGAGATATTAGAAGTCAAATCTATTCAATCCCAGTAATTTATCTGGTAACATTGCCCTTCAAACCGACATAGTCATGCTTGCACACTACTGCTTGACGGTTGAATAACTGGCAAAGGAGTGGTACTTTTCCAGGCGGACTCTGCAATAGACAAGAGCAAGTTTCCCGCTTATGAAAAAAATTTGCATCTCTTTATCTTTAACAATACGTTAAGTATGTTTAACAATAAAATATTCCAGAAATAACGTTACGCTTGATAACGATACTTTTTAATGAACGTTATCTGCATCAAGCCGTTGGTAACGATAAAAAAAAAACCGGTATTTCAACACAGTTTTAGGATACAACTAGGTCCAGTCATATCTTTGCATCTTGTCATAATTACACTTGTTAGCATAAAAGTTTAATATGGTTACCTGTGGTGCAGCCAGTATGTTCATAGTGTACTCGATCTCCTGATGCAGATCCGCTGACTCCAGAAGCCCCTTCAGCACCACGTGCCCGATGAGGTCGTGTCGGCTGAACCGGTCGAAGTCGTATACCGAGAACTGCAGGTACCGCTCTCGAACCTCTTCGTATGGGACACTGCGCAAACAATAAAAAAGGATTTAGCAAGACATCTATTAACAATAATAACGCTATTTAAAAAAAAACAATAATACAACAAAAAAAAAGTTTATTCATAACAAAAACACAGATACACACAAAAACAAACAGAAATTACACATATACCAACCAACCGACTTCAACTTCAAATACCCGGATGACATCTTCATATTTTCTAGTAATTTTGATTTAAAAACCAAAATACTGAGCCGATTTCGTTAATATTTATAAAATTTATAATTAATGGGACCACATCGGAAGTATCATCTACCAAAAAAAAATTATCATCAAAATCTATTCATAATAAAATTGGCGGAGTAATCGCGTAATAATAATAATAATAATAATAAATCTTTATTTCAGACCAGAGATCCATAGTGATAGCCATTACACAAAACACATTACTAAAAAGATACAGAATAGAGAAAAACACACATTAAAATTTGAAAACATAAATAGACAGACCGACAGTTTAAATTATAGTTTTGATCCAATGCCTTAATATAGGGCAATCGTATTTATCGGCTATGGTAGCTAAGATGCTATTATGACTGCCACGTATCCTACTTAGAAGACAAAATATTCGCTTCCGTATGATCGCCTGAAATCCATCAGTTCGAGCATCAGCGAACATGCCGGAGGCGCTGCAAAACCTAGGCAATCCTAATAGCATCCGAAAGATATTATTGTACTGCACTCGCAGAGCATTGAAGGATCTTTGGGTATAATGAACCCATAGGTTGCATGTGTAGAAGCACTGGCAGTACGCCCTAAACAGTGTTATTTTTGCTTCTACTGAACATCGAGCAAACCTACGGGCTATCATATTCCCCCTCACCGCCAATGCTCTACGTTCCCTTTCTAAATCCATATCATCTTTCAAATCTTCAGTGATAATGTGTCCCAGGTATTTGAAATGTTTCACAAAGTTCAAGGGCGCGCCGTACAGTCTCACTGGGGGTACATTTTCGGGTGACTTGGTAATAACACGACATACAAAAAAAAATACAGTCGAATTGAGAACCTCTTTTTTGAAGTCGGTTGAAAAAACGACCGCCACGATAGACCGACAATTTAATGTGACACTCACGGTAGCGCTCATTCATAAATGTCACTTGCAATCACCCATCACAAGAACAACCAGATCATTGATCTAACTCGTGACGTAGTTTATTCAACTTAATAAACTAACTACCTACCACTACTAAAAATTTAAACTAAGTTATACGTATATCAGCTATTTGGTTTCCATTGTAAATTTTGGTGTTATATTGTTTGGTGCTAGATGGCGCTGTCTGAAAAAAAACCACCGATATTTATTTATTTATTTTATTTACGCCACGAGTGATGTGTAGTGTCATCATTCATCATCAGCCTGGAGACGTCCACTGCTGAACGAAGGCCTCCCCCTTAGACCGCCACACTGTATGATAACCTGCCATTTGCATCCACCGGTTGCCCGCGACTTTTACTGTCGTCGGTCCACCTAGTGGGAGGCCTTCCTACGCTGCGTCTTCCGGTTCGCGGTCGCCGCTTAAGAACCTTTCTTTCCCATTGGTTATCAATTCGTCGAGCGATGTGGCCTGCCCATTGCCCCTTCAACGTGTGTCAATGATTTGTAGTGTAAAGACAGTGTGTTATACAAAGAAGCAGATCTTTCCTTCTCCCCCGTATTTTCCAAGTAAACAACTCCATAATGGCGTAGTTTATACCCAGCCTAACGAAGAAAACAACCCGAATACTTCGTTTATCCGATACTTGTCTGCTCATTTATATACGCCATGAGAGCGGACCGATAAAGTAAACATCTCACAATAATGATACCAACTTTCAGTAGGGTTGCTAGTGTGCACTAAAAACTAACTAAGAACTCTTTTCATCAAAACTTTAAGTTTCGTGATAAAATGTGTTTGCGAAAAGTTTTGGTAATGAAAATCGCAGCTACGTAGGTTCAGTTGGCATAAAATAAACAAAACTTACTGCACCCGCGGCTTTGCTCGAGAATATCTGGTTTCACAACTTCTTATAAATCATATTAGGTAATAGTACATTATGATACAAGTGTGCTATGTTGGTCATTACACTAGAGGCGGTATTATGCCTCGATAAGGAAGCCGAGAGTATATTGAAACATAGCACAAGAGTTTCATACGACTGTTTTCGTCACATTTGCGAGTTAAAAACATTTTGTTTTGATAATAATCAACCACACAGCGAAAACGTCAAGAAACATTTGCGGAAAATGGCGCCCAAATCAGTAATGCGCGCGCAGGTTGACATTTACTTCAGCGGCATAAGAACTCTTTGTTAGTATTAAAAAAAAACTGTAAGTATTACCCGGCTATATTAAGAGCGCTTCGTATACGTGCGTCTAATTGCAGTCACGTACAAACTTGACTTTACCGGGTTATACCTATTATAGCACCATGTGCCGTAAAGTAAAGTAAAAAGGACGCGTGCGTAATAGCTTGGATTATGAGCCTAAAACCGATGCAATAAGATCCACTTTACGAGCAAGTGTGATGAAAAGTCTCTTCTTTTAATACCGATTACTTACTTTGCAAATTTTTTACGACGGTTTTCTCCCCTTTCTTCTCTTTATTTATTCATTCGGGCGGTTTTCTACTACTGATTTAATTTTGTGAGTATATACGAGATCGATAAGGAGAAAAAAATTACAACTAATGATTTCTCTGTGTACCATGAAACCTAAACAAACCCCTCTATCTCTCTCTTTCGTGATATTAGTGATGCACAAACAACACGAGAGGGAATGAGTAAGAGTAGAAATAATGAGTGGTTTTGCCGTAAATCGAGATAAACCATTTTTACCCCTAAAAACTCCCCCCTTCCCCTTCCCGACCTCAGATCGCCCGTAAATAATTTTTCCTTTCAGTTTTATAATATTCTCCTCCTATTCCAATGGGTTTCATCCTACTATTATTTATTATTGTTTCAAAAATTATCGACTCTGGTCTATAGAGAGTTTGATACAATTTATAATCCCTTAACGAGATAATGCTCAACTTTACGTTGAGGTTGCATGATATGTCATTGGACATTGTCGAGCAGGTGGTGTGAAAACTAATATTAAGATTTTATTATGACAACCCTAGCTGCAAAGGTATCGCGATAGAATATCGAGATTCCTTCATAACTTCCGTCGCTAAAATCCAATTAGTGCCAAGGCGGAAAACGTAAACAAAACTCAAAACTGAACTTTTAAGAACATTAGTCGCTATAGTCTGAATTAATTCCTATAGAAATGAGATGTCAGGAAATGTTTTCAACAAAAATTTCGTAATGGATTTCGAGTGAATTTTCGTTAATTGAAAGTGGTATCGATAAATTTTAATGGGATTTGATACTTTTGTATACAGTGACAAGCTGACAGCTTCTGTTTAAATAATATGTTGAATTTTGTATCATAATTACCTTTTTTATTATACGGTTTCAAGCATTTTAGGAACCATCGGGATTAGTACTTCTTAGTAATTCACTTAATACAGCATAATATATCTGGTAAATTCCAAAATAAAATGTTTAAAGACTCATAAAAAAAACTTTACAGTAAGGTAATACTAATAACTTTGAGTTATAATTAAATCTGAAGTCACGATACATAAAAAAACAACAACAAAAGTTTTTAGGAGTAAGGGTTTTAAAGTTAAGCTCGTAATAAAACTCTTTATAAGTTAATCTTATTTATATTTCAATTTTAAGTTCTCAGCTTTTAATAAATATTAAAGTAATATTTATAAGTGTTCTATCAGTTAATTGATAGAATTTATGTATTTTTGTGTTTTGTAATTTATGTAGAATTTATGCTTAGTTTAAACTATTCTATCAAGTTTGACCCTACGGTAGGAACATTATCTATGGTTTGAACGGTTTTGTGTGACGTTTCCCGTTATGAGTAATATTTATTACTGTGTATAAATAAATAAATAATAAATATTGGTGGACGTTTTACACACAGCGCCATCTAGCCCCATACTAAGGCAAAGCTTGTATGATGGAAACCAGAAAGCTGGTAGAATACTTATATACTATATTCTTTTCGTAAATACATACTGAAACATACATACATGATCATCTGATACATACTACACCCACACACAGAACAAACACCCATGTTCGTCACATAAATGTTTGCCCTGGGTGGGGATAGAACCCACGCCCTACAGCTCTGAAGGCAGACATGCTACCAACTGAGCTACAAGGCCGTCATGCTAGCCTAATGCAAAGTCCGCGTCTTGCTCGACTCGTCAAACAAATGTATAAAAAATAAAAAAAAGAAGGAAGGGGTTTCCATAATCCCCACGCTTGGCAGGCGGCTTGGGGATTGTAGAATGATGACCACCGGTAACTAAGAGGACGGTGCTGCCCGTCCTCAGGCGGATTTGGATGCAGTTTTAGGACATACCCAGGTTCAGGTTAGGACATTATCATATTAGTGTGCTTAAATCCTCACCTGAACAAAAAGGTTTCATTGAACACCGGGTTTAAGTTCTTCCTGTGCACTTTGGTTTGGAACTTCTTTTTCCTGTCAGGCAGAAGGAACACCTTGATGTAGGGGTCGCTGCTGCCGGTCACATCTTTGATAGGAAGATCACGGGCTTCGAAGATCTGAAACAAAGATTGATCTTATAGATTACGAGTTTACTCCACTTATTCTTACTAAACACGGCCTACCAATGAGTAAATATAATAAATATCGATGGACATTTTTCACACAGCGCCATCTAGCCCCAAACGAAGCAAAGCAAAGCTTATATTTATTTATTTTTGTAAATACATACTACATCCAGACACGGAACAACCATCTATGTTCGTTACACACACAGTTTTATCCTGGGTCGGGACCCAGGATAAAAATGTATTGAACCCAAGCTCACCAGCTCTGAAGGTACATGCTACCAACTGAACTAATAAAGCAGTCAATATAGTACAATCGACCAAGGCAAAATGCGAAAGTATGTCGGTGTGTGCGTGTGTGTGTATGTTTGTTACCCCTACACGCTGAAAGTTCACGCTGAAGCTTTCATGTGCACCAACCTCATTTTTCAACCAACTTCAAAAATAGAGGTTCTCCTCGATTGTATTCGACTGTATGTTTTTTTGTGTGTATGTAATTAATTTTGATGATTTTTTTTTTGTTTGGTCGGTGATATTTCACAGGTGCTCCCAAAAACATTTTATCGAAATCGGTTGAGTAATTTGTTTTTTATATCAAAATATCTAGAAAATATGAAAATGACATCCAGGTACTTATTTGAAGTTGAAGTCGGTTGTATTTTTTTTAAAGCGTATATTATAGAATAATCGCACTGGCCAGCACGATGACTGTATGAAAAAAAGAGCTCCTAGCTTTTATTCCTCGCTGTAGTGAGGTGAAAAGTTGTGTGTTTCGCTCGGCAGCAAAGTTACACTGCGTCTCGTAAATTTAAAACCTTCGCTACGCTCAGGATTCTATAATTGAACGAGTGCTTTGCTTGCTCAGGTATTCGCGCCAAAATACAACTTTGCGGCACATTCAGCACAGTAAGATATTGGCCCCTTTTTATATACCAGTCAAATCGAATCGTAACTAGATCAAGAAATGCTTTTAAACAGTCACACACATGTGTCAACGTAATTGATGAACCTTGATCGAGATGTCATCCATTCACGATGAAATATCTCGCGCTCTTGAATTTCAGCATAAAACATAATTGGTCCCGAAAAATGTCTAAAACATTTTTAATTAATCGGCCTGGAGATGGGACAATCACTGACGGAAATCGGGAAAGGTCAGTGTAAAAATATGATTATGTTAATAACGTTAAAATGTAAACAGTTTTAATATTTTTATAGACCTTGTGCTTGTTTTGGGTAAGATTGAATATGGAAAGAAGAATGGCAGATGTTAAATAAATTTATTCTGTTCTATCGGTAACAACAATTTCATTTACACCATGCAGCTTCGTTCTCTTAGGAGGCATAGGCTGAAAATCTGCCATTCTTCTTTGCTCTGATTGACCATCATTATACCAATGGAGACGTCAATGACAAATCAGGTGACAAGAGATTTGGCTCTTTCCTAGCCAAGATAATTTCTTTCTAATGTCCATGTACTTAGGTACATATAGTCGATATTATTTTGACTAAACATTTTTTTTATATAGGTTTTTGATTACTTTTATACTATAGTTATTATATGCAATGTAAGTATAGGTAAAACATATTATAATCTTATATTTATTTGATCCACAAAATAATAAAGGTCTTCCAATAAGCCCTTGTCAAAAATAAATCTACCCAGTCGATAAAAACATTTAATTTGAAAACTTTACACTATTAAAAGAACAATGCCCTCAGTTACGATGTTGCTTACTTAAATTGGAATCGAGAATTTAGATCAAATCAGAGATTCCAAGAATTCAATCACTCTTACTTGCTTTTTTAAATGACGATAAAAATAAGATTTTAATCAGATTTCTACCTCGTAAGTAGCTAAAGAAAATTTCGGTCTCTATTTAATACTAGGTTTTGAACGAGGCTTTGATTTCTATAGGCATAAACCACCTATTGAGGTTCAAAAGATTTTTAATATGAGAAAAATAAAGGACAATAAATAAAAAGACAGATAGACAGCTTATGAAACTTAACTTAACTTTAACTTAACTTTAACTATCTGTATACTTTTTGTAACGGGAAAGTGATACCAAAAAATATATTAAAAAACACGTTCGAACTTTTTAAATAACACAAATATTACTCAAACGTACGGCGCAGAAACTTTGACCATTTAGGTACCTTTGGAGATGCCAAAGGCGGTAATCAGCCCACTTATTTCCTGCTAATTACGGGGACGACGTAAGCATGCAAGACACAGATTTCCAAATACATTCAAAACCGATAGATATAAATTTAGACTAAGCTACTCGAATAATTGGAGAAGTGAATACTGCTACGTTTGATCATAATACTCTTATAAATAATTACTATTCGTATTAGACGTCAGTGAGTACACAAATAATGGGTTCTCGTAGCCACAGAACTTTATTTGATGTGAAATTGCGTAGAACTTCTGACATCTCATCATTCACCGCAACTTCTGGTAATATTTTCCCGGAAGTAACATCAGTATTTATCCTCTAGAATCAAAATTACCTTTGATGATTACACACAAACAGTTTGAAATATGGATATTCGGCGGTTGCTAAGGCGCTATACATACGGAGCAACTTCAATAGGTAATATGCATGTTTTTTTATTGAATTAGAAAAAAGCTGCCTCCAAACAAATCAAATTATTGAAAATAAAATTTTAATATGTACACAAATAACGAAGAAATAAACATTTTAGTTTCATGTTAGACAGGGAGGGCACTATAGTGGCTAATGACGTCAAAGTACACGATTCCAAACAAATTCCGTAGTAGCACGTGTTTTGCTGGAAAGGGACAGATGACTCCCTCCCAAATATTTTGAACGCTAATATTTCAGAAAGTTTACCAGCTTTTTACTTTACCATCAACTTTACGAAGCCGAAAGGAGCTCATTGTACTCTTTACTATGAACAGCTTTTATTATTCCTTCGACATCTACTTCAGAAGATACCAAAACGATTGTCAACAAATAATCACAATCGATTTGTCTCCTCCGTCATAGAAAACAATAAATTCCAAAGGGACCAATACTTACCGTAGGGTTTCTTTCGCAAACGGTCAATAGCCTACTCGGCCTTTTTCAGACAAAAGATATATGAGATATCGCCCTTATTCATGGTAAGCTGAAGGCTCAGAAAAACCGTGGTCTACAATGGAAAACAATATGAAAATCTGTATACTTTTCCGCAGAAACAAAACGAAATCAATTGCGTCAATGTTATCTCTTTTCACGCCTAAAGAATATGTTTGTTTAGGTCATGGCAAATTGCACCATTCAAGGCGAAACAATTTTTTACTACTCATTGAGCTATAATCCTAGCTATAAAGCTCAGTATGTCTTCCTTCAGTGATGAAGGGCGTGGATCCGATTCCCACCCAGGACAATAAAATTATTACCTACAAACATAGATAGGTTTTTTTTTGTATCTGGGTGTCGTATGGTTATAAATGTGTTTTACAAAAAAAAACATGGTTTTAAACTATCACGGTTGTTTACTAAAGTTCTATTATTATTAACGGGATTTACCGTGATTATGATGTGAAATGAGCTCCCGATATTTCGGCGCAGTTGCATGCACCATGTTCACGAGTAGACTGAAGAGCTCATTTCACAACATAATCACGGTAAATATCCCGTTAATAATAATAGAACTTTAAAAAAATAAGTATTTAAGTATTCTATCAGCCTTCTGGTTTCCAAAGCTTTGCTTAGCTTGGGGTTAGATGGCACTTTGTAAAACGGTTCACCTAATATTTATTTAAATTAATATTGACGGGGTCCTAAGAATTGACATACAGATTTTTATCCTATTGTCATTAGTCAGACGCATCTAGTCATAAACTTCTGTAGTCATAACGATACTTGCACATAATGTTTTACTGGCACAATAATTTTTTTGTCCTTGTATTTGTCGATCCTAATAGTAATGGGTCATAATGGTTATATATCCTAAAATTTGTTGTCAGTGATGTTACAATTTTTTTTATTTTCATACACTTAATTGTCCTAAAAATGATTAGTAAACTAACTTTATACCAAATTTCATCATCCAATTTTCCTTTCTTTTTTTTTTCGTTTTTTGTTTCGTTGTTTTACTTGTTATTTTTGTGTTGATGAGGTTTGAAATGGGTGACAGATCCGAATCAGAGCACCCCGACTCTCCCTAGTCTTGTGGTTCCTTCCACTAGAGTATATATAAAAAGCGCGGGAGCCAGAAGCTCAAAGAAGGTCTAGGTCAGGGGCGACCGCAAGAGCTTCTGGCGAGAGCCCACCCAGAGTCAAATTTGAGTTGGTTAGGTTCAAAATTAGTATCAGGTCCGTCTCAGAGCATCCTGACTTGAGTTGCGTCAAAGTAACATTAAGAAGTCAGTCGATAAAATACATTCCTAAACATGTTTTCCATACTTACCCTAATTGCACACATTGGAAAGCCATTCTCTCCAGCCTTAGCCTTCATGTTAGAATGTTGTTTATTACAACCCACGAATTCTCGCAGCTCGTGCAAAACTCTGTATGTACCTATATTAAAAATCGGTGAGAGATGCCTGGTAATATTAAGATAGCAATGATGTTTGCATTTTAGGAATTCATTGTAGGAGTACAACAGATGCGACCTTAAAATTTTAGGGTGATTATTTTAGGGTGATTTTGTATTAGGATGAGTAGATATTATGTTAATTTACTGTAGGATTACTTATTGTTAGGATTTTGAATTTTATGGCTTTTAAATATTATATCTAATTAATATTAGTAGCAGTGATGGTATGTAGTAATGTTATGTAGATTTACCATTAGGATGACTGATTATTAGGACTTAAAATGCTATGGAATACAAAATTAGGATTAGCATTTTTTTTTAGGATTATTAGGGACCCCGATATTGACATATAAATATATTTTGCAAGTAGAAATAAATGGGTTGCTATTTGAAATTCGTAACGTTACGTTTTCCACAACAGTTTCTCTCTTACAAATTCTACCTACTATCCACTGAAGCTAGACAAAACAATTATTTTTTCAATACAAGTTGGATGGTAACACAGACAACTTCGTGGAATAGCGCTGCCTCTTTATTTTGTCTGGAAGGCAAGCCGCACCAAGGTCAGTCAGATAGTGCTTCACTTAATTAAAACGAAGTATTTTGGCGCTTGTACTCTACTAGTACTCAGGTTCATACTTCCTAGAACTACATTTATTATTAAACTTTTAGCTGTAACGGTTTCTGCTAATTGTTAGAATCCCCTATTAAACCAAACTACAAAATTTAGATCTTCCCAATTTAGTACTCGGCTTCTAACAATGTATCAGGTTCGAGCATTGACGTACTGGACTCAAAAGCCTAAAGCTAAGTGTTAGCCATCGCGAGACTGCTCGACTTGAAATCGTGAAGTCCCGGGTTTAAAGCCAATGACCTCTACGGAGTTTATTATACGGATTTTTTCCACTGACTTCGGTGAAGGAAATACCGTGAGAAAACCTGCATACATCTGGAGAATTCAATTTCGTATTGTGAATCAATCAATCCGTTACTAGACCAGCGTGGTGGATGTGGCCCAATCGCCTAATCGAGGGTAGGCCAAAGCCTAACTTTATTTTTAATAGGCTGATTATGCTTAAATTACTACCGAACTGGCCTTTCTCTGCATAAGCAATACCTCGCCTTGTAATATTTTTTTTGTTTTGACCTGTCCTAAACCTACATCCAGAACAACTGGAAGACGGACAGCAGCATCCTCTCGGTTAACGGTAGTGAGCATGCTGCGATCTCCAAGGGCCACTGCTTAATAAGGGCACAAACACGCCGTCATCACCTCAGCGGCGCTGGGCTCGCCCGATCCGACCACTCCTAGCAACAGGAAGTATTCCGTTTTTGGTATAGGCGCCGGTTACCAGAGGCACACAAACACGCACCGACCTCGCCGGCGAGGTCGAGGACTCCCCAGTTCTGTCAGAAGATCGGTTAGATTCTCTCCAAATAGTCAACCAGATCAACCTACTAAAGCCCCAGGGCCATTGAGCTAGTCGCCTTTATCCTAAACTAGGCCTAGCGCTATTTGCGCTTGCCTAAAGTCCGGTGACGCTGTAGAGGCCATCTGAGGCCAACGGCATCAGTCATTTATTAAAAAAAAGAGGGAACAAACACACACATACACACACCCCTGCACTTACGTACTAATTTACTCAACCACAAAGTTTCGCATTCGTAAAATTTGTGTTATTCATAATTCACTTACACGTTCTGTTGCAAGTACATTTGCATATTTATCCAGGGTTTTCCAAATTTAATTTAAGCTTACAAGTGAAATGTTAAGTTCTCATCTGCCAAACGTATTTTATGAGTATAACATATTGTGCGGCAAATAAATTTCCACCTGTGCCCAAGCGTAGGTCTATTCGGTACAATAGCATTTTAGAGTCGGCAGAAATTTTATTAAGCCAAAGGAGCAGATGTACAAAATGATAGCAATTATAACAATAACTCACAGATTGTGCGAGACAATTAGCCTCAATGGAGAAAATATTGAGACAATGGTTATGCCAACTGAAATATTAATTAAGCATTCGTTAGCCTTAATTACACGGATTAGCATAATCCTTCGCATTTTATGTTTTTAGTTTCTAATAGATCGTTCTATAGACAAAGTTGCCACGTTGCGATTAATTACAAAATAGATTTTTTGTTTAATTTAGTCGGGATTTCTGGGTTGGATGGATGAAGTGGTGACAGGCCTCAGGAATATTTTGCGATGCACAAATGCCTCTTTAACTTAAGGTGAAACTCTGCCAAACAGTCTTTATACCAGTCGTTTTGTAGATCAGAGTGTTGGGCCACCAAAGAATAAGATAAAAGGAAATGCGAATGCTGAGATGGATGTCTGGAGTGTCAAGAATGAACAAGGTTTTTTGAAATATACAATTAAGTGACGAAACGAGCAAGACGTTCGCCTAGTGGTAATCGTCACGCCTGCCACTAACAGTAGCAGTGCCAGAATAGTGAAACTTGCGAACAATCCTGCGCCGCACTGCACTGCGCTCGTCACCCTGAGATGTTAGATGTTAAATCTCTTCATAGCCAGTAATTTACCTGGTAACATTGCCCTTCAAACCGGAACACAATAATGCTTGCACACTACTGCTTCGCGGTTGAATAACTGGCAAAGGTGAAGATTAGGAATACGAGTAAGTGTGTTAGGGAAAGACAAAACGTGGCGTCAGCGACTGAAAAATTAAGGAGCGGAAGGCTAAGAGAAGTGAGGAAGACTATGTAACTAAAAAGACTTATACTCAGAAAGTGATAAATATAAATCATGTCAAATTAAATACATGGCCAAAATATTATTAAATCTAAACAGATTCATCATCATCATCAGCCCGGAGACGTCCACTGCTGAACGAAGGCCTCCCCCTTAGACCGCCACACTGTACGACAACCTGCCACTTGCATCCACCGGTTGCCCGCGACCTTTACAATGTCGTCGGTCCACCTAGTGGGAGGCCTTCCTACGCTGCGTCTTCCGGTTCGCGATCGCCACTCAAGAACCTTTCTTCCCCATCGGTTGTCAGTTCTTCGAGCGATGTGGCCTGCCCATTGCCACTTCAACTTGCAAACCTTGCGAGCTATGTCGGTAACTTTGGTTCTTTGGCGAATATCCTCATTCCGGATTCAAAACAGATTACCTACGTCAAATTAACCTATACTATATTTATTTATTTACTTATACTTGACTTATATATTATGATAAGCGGTAAAACTGGAAAAGGACGTCCTAAATACAAAAGCATGAATTGTGTAAAAGATGATATGCGTGTAAGGGGATTGAATGCAGAGATGGCGAATGTGAGAGTAAAGTGGAGAAAGGAAACATGCTAAGTCGACCACATTTAGTGGGCAAAGGGCCATTATCTTCCGATAATGATAAAGTTAAATTCGGAGAAAGGTAATTGGATGAATTTGTTGAATTAGGATGAATTCGTATCTACAGTATTGCCAGGGGATAAAATAAAGTTTCCCTTTCAAGACTTTTTGCTGAACCATAGCTTAGCTATTTAACCCGTCACACAAAACACAGTAATGTATAGACGAAAAGTAGTGACATACCTTTACAACCAAAGCCTCCACCTCTTGATCGTACTTGAGTGCGAAATGCAGTTTCCCGCAAAACTCCAGCTCTGCGCTATCGGTGGAAGATTGGCGGACCAACTCGTTCTTGTACAATTCGGGCTGGAACAAACAAATTCAAAATTGGAACAACAAATCACACTATCATTATAAAGGCGAAAGTTTGTCGGTGTGTGTGTGTGTTAAAATGTGTTACCTCTTCACGCCAAAACGGCTGAACGGATTTGAATGAAAGTCGGAAGACATAGATTATTGCCCGGAATAACATATAGACCACTTTTTACAATCATCATCACCGTTTTTCATCATTACGCGGTTGAAACCGCGGGGCGCAGCTAGTAATAAACTTGCACTAAACAACACTCTTTTTTCCCTTTGAGGGGTCAGAGAGAAATTAAAAAGTAATAATCACAGTCAAAGTCACAGCAAGTACTGACAAAGTCAAGTCGCAGTCACGCCTTAATAGGGTAGCAATTTTACTAGATGCTTCTAAGGAGTTTTGAATTGGCGAAATTGCGGCCATACCGCAGAGGCCATAACCAAAGATAGATAGATAGAGATAGAAGGAGTTTTGAAAACAACATGAAAAGTCATGTCACGTGTCAAAGAAAATAATGACGTAATGGTCACGCACACATTGATTATTTTTTGGCTTCATCAGTGAACGCAATTTTTTAAATGAGTTTATCATTATTATTATCTAGTATTATCAAGTGTTATTACTCGAAGCCGTAGATTACCGAGCTAACGGCGCAGGCTATCTTAATTAATTACCATACCTAAGCCTGACTTCTCGTAAAAATACTAAAATCAAGTTGCTACGTTATTTGCGTACCGAATACACAGCTTTAAGAAAGGTGACACAGCTTTTAACAAGGTGGCAATAAAATGTTATTCGCGACAAACAACCACTAATTTAAAATGACTCTTACCCATCAAAAAGCTATTAAACTACATCAGGGGTTTTCGTTTACGAATCGAGTTACCAATCTGTACCGACATCAAAGTCGGCAAATTATTTTACTAGGTTGAGTTGTTAGGCTTGATACTCCATTTATTGGTTGTCAGGCAGATGGGACCGGCACTTATAAATTGTGAAAATGTTGCTACCAATTACGATGGTGTTTACTGAACATCGGTATCGGTCGGATTTTATGTCGAGAGCTAGTGCTATATTTTCTTACTGATCGTAACAAAATTATTATTCTGTATCATTAGGGTTACGTACTCAAAAAGTGTGTCGGACGGGATGCTGTAAGTGACCGTACGGTGTACCAGTTTCTTTTACTTTTTTTTAATGAATACAATTTTGCTGCTTACATCCATTATTCCTAAGTAATAACCAAACGCCAAAATAAATTGGCCAATTCCACCGCAATAAAAACTGTAATACTGCTTCTAATAAATGTTTTCCTATTCAAATTATAACATTTTTATAAGAACCTCTATAGCTGCTGGCCAAAATGGTTAAATAATATTTTTATATACTTCGGTTATTTCTATGTTTTAAAGCAAGAAAAGCAGTAAGAAAAAAATTATAAAGAGGCCAGAGGTTCAGGCCAGGTTTTCTTACTGTTTATGCTTTAAAACATGGTTAAACCCACCATGGTTAAACATGGTCTTTAACCGCGGGGATGACTGGTAGAAAATGCTTTAACATTAAGTCCTCCTTTTGTACATTAATGTATTTATGTGTACAATAAAGAATTTAAAAAAAAAAAAAAAAATTCGTACTATATTGACCAGTAGCTCTTCCACTATAATTAATTAAACAAATTTTCGTGTCGTTTACCTCAAACAGAGATTCAAATTCGACGTTGAATAGGCACATTTAACGGCTCGCAATAAAAATATTAGGGACACCGTGCCTGATTTTTATTGCTTTATTTACGGGGCATTTTGAAATTCGTAATTATTATTTAAACACGCGGGAAAAAATTTAAATAAATTTGTAACTTTATTATGCGCAGGATTTTCTACAAGGTCGATATGCCATTACTTTTACTTGTTGGACCTGCATGGGTATCCTAAATCTGCATCCAGCACCCTTATCATGGACGTTCGTGATTCCGATTGCGATAGCATGCCATCCTGCTCGTACCAACCCACTCGCGCCATGCGCCCTCCTGCTCGCGCACGCTCGCAATCAGAATCACGAACGTCCATGATAAGGGTGCAGAACCCCATTAAGGCCCCCCTTATTAGGGCCCTTCGTCCAACTGTAGACGTTTTCTGACCAATGATGATGATGAGAGAATTCTTTTTACCTATCTAGAAGTGACTTATTGCTTTCATCTTTGACCACATCGTCGCTTCATAGCAGAGCATAATCTTCTATATATAAAAGCGAAAATCACTCACTCATATATATATATTCACTGACTAAACACGAAATCTTGAAAACTACTAGAGCCCTGAAGGCAGGTAAATAGTTTATAGGTAGGAGACGTCAGCTAAGAACGGATTTTGCGACAGGCCTGAAGGGGTTATAATGGGGGATGAAACTTTCTATGGAAGTTCTTTGTTTTTGAAGCTATATAGTTCTTTGTTTTTACAGTGATGAAAATGTATCTATTTGGGTAGTTCATACAAAATAAAATATGACATTTTTTATATTTTTTGACAGGGATGATTTAAGGGAGTAAAGCGCGTGATTAAACTTTATAAAGCAAGGTCTTTATTTTGCAAGTTATAATGATGAACATTGATACTTAGATAGTTCATTAAAAAAAATATAAATTTTCAATATTTTTTGACAGGGCTGACTTAAGAGGGGGAGAAGCACTTGGTTTTTAAAGATACAGTGATGACAACATTATAGGCAATTTTTTTATTATCATCTTTGCCGTTTTCTCGCTTGTGCACAGCTAATATTTCATACGTAGGTACGTGTCGAATTGATAATTTCTTTTTTGTAGTCGGTTTAAAATTGGTATTTACCCCCGTGCGAAGCCGGGACGGGTCAGCTAGTTTCTTTATAACTGTTAAGAAATTTGACTTCCAATAACTTAATTATACATCTGGAATCTGGTCAGCGATTCTCCATGCAAATGTATTCCCCTATTTTGTTCCTGGATAATGCTTCTTGAGCATATTTTTTTTAATAATATCTAGGTCTACTGAAGACACATGTCTCTGTCATTTATTTTTTCTGCAACAGAACAACAGAAATTAATAATGTATTCAAGAAACAACAATAGGACTAAATCGCTGTACAAAGCCGATGACGTCATAGCAGTGACGTCAAATATTCACGCTACACAATGAAGGCTAATTATTCTCGAATATTCGGTTGCATTGTTTCACGTGAAAATTGAAACTGCAGAGTTAATTAGCGAAATTATTTGAGGATTTGAACAGAATAATGAAAACCTTCAGAACTGTATTAAGAGAGTAGAGATGGCGTAAATGAAAATGATTTAAACCAGGGAATATGTATACTTCTTGGTAGATTTCTTGAAATGAAAACACAGGAAAAGACTGTAAAAGTATTGAGAAGAAAACGAGCACACCCGTGATGGGTGAAAAAAAAACAGAAAAAAAACCCGTCCATACATTTTATCATTTTCGCTAGCGAAAAGAGTCTTTTCGTGTTGTTTTGGAAATTCCTAAAAAGCTTATAGTAAAGTCACCACAACTTTACTACTTTCATGACATATTTGACTTGATACTTTATAAACTTGTAAATTCATATACTTGACACTGGCAAAATGAAAAGTGCAAAGTGAGATGCCAATAATTTTAAGAAACAAAAAAAAGACGGCGGCAACAAGTAAAAAATTGTTTAATGGTTGAATTAAATATAGTATGTGGATTACAAAAATGGACAAGAAGAGATGGAGTCTATCGATTATACTTTCGGAATTTCCTACAAATCTAGGAGAACTTTAAACAGCTAACAATACGTACACATAGGTACCTAAACACAACCTTTCCATAACATAATAAACAAAGAGAGATAGAACCATTGTGAATCATAAACTTGCTTAGAACAAAAGACCAACTGAGCAGGAAATATTTAAACCTATCGCTGTGCGGAGATCTACATTCTACAACTCCTTACAAAGTTATTTGGTTAGTAACATATTGGTACTGCTTAATCCCGTACTTAACTTCCCTAGATTATCAGTCCCGTATTGACTGAAGCAAACAACCGTTATATACCTTCTAGCTATATTTTCACACCAGTATATCTATTATAAGGTCATAGTGCATTGTATTAACTCAACACCACCTATGACTATGCAACATAGTAGTTCGTGGAAAGTTCTATTAAAACCGGTAAGTAAAAAAAATTTGTCGTTTCCTCGACTACCGGCAGGTTTCTTGTGAATTGCTACGAGACTATGAGGATTAAGAACCTCATTCTCACTTCTCGTATTCTCCTCACCGGTCTTGCTTTACTATTCTTAGTAGCAAAGGTAAACGCTCATACAATATACTTAAGGTTCTATGTCAATATTTTTATAGCAAGTATTTTTTAAGTCTATTAAAAGTCTCGAATCAACAGATTTCAAAATCAGTCCGTGCTTCTGTCAATCACATAAATAAACTAGAACGTTCTCATTATTCTTTAAAACTTTATTCCAAATTCCATAGTCATCTTTATAACGATTGATACGGTGACTTCGTTTATTTTCAACCGACTTCAAAAAAGGAGGTTCTCAATTCGACTGTATGTTTTTGTATGTATGTTACGCAAGTACTCCGCCAATTATGAACTGATTTTGATGATTATTTTTTGTTTGGCAGGTAATACTTAAGAAGTGGTCCCATATACATTTTATCGAAATCGGTTCAGTAGTTTGGTTTTAAATTCAAAATTATTAGAGAATATGAAGATGTCATCCAGGTATTCGAAGTAAAAGTCGGTAGCTTTTTTTAAAAAAGCGTATTATTAACAATAGAGTAAGTGAAACGAGCGGATTCAGAAGCTAATTTGAAATGGTGTTGGGTCGGTGAGGAGTTGCTATGATGTGTTATAACCTATTTATATATCACGTTAACGCCTCAGACCATCGAGACGTCACGGCTCAGTGAACATAGACTTTAATCAATCACAGTCATTGGAATACCAGCACAATTTACGATTGACGGTTCAGTACAGTGAGGGTCAAGTATTTATTACTATCGTCTGAGAGTTAAACTGCAAATGGATTGTAGAGCAATGCAGAAACTTATGCATGCATGACATATAAACCTAGACAAGATGTCTTTTTTTAAACACGACTGCCCTGCCAATTGTACATTATGATACAAGTGTGCTATGTTGGTCATTACATTAGAGGCGATAAGGAAGCCGAGAGTGTAATGACTAACATAGCACAAGAGTTTCAGACGACTGTTTTCATCACATTTGCGAGTAAAAAACAATCTTTTTTTGATAATAATCACCCACACAGCGAAAACGTCAACAAACATTTGCGGAAAATGGCACCCAAACCAGCAATGCGCGTGCAGGTTGACATTTAGTTCAGCGGCATAAGAACTCTTTGTTGGTATTAGAAAAAGACTGTAATTATTACCCGGCTATATTAAGAGTGCTTCGTATACATACGTCTAAATGCAGTCACGTACAAACTTGACTTTACCGGGTTATACCTATTATAGCACTAGTGCCGTAATGTAAAGTAAAAAAGCACGCGTGCGTAATAGCTTGGATTATGAGCCTAAAACCGATTTGATAAGATCTACTTTACGAGCAAGTGTGATGAAAAATAATTAAAGCCAGTGCAAAGTGTCTAACGGTACTCCGTACATCTTAATATGTTCAGTCATTTAGAAGTTATAGTGGAATAAAGAATCTCGTACATACTCGTACTCGTAAATATTACACTGCTTTTTTTGGGCAGTCGTGTAAAAAGGATTCCTAATTCCTACGACTAATACAATGTGATATGCTGTATAAGGTATGCTTTTACTATTATATTACTTAATACTTATAATAATAAAGCTTGTAAGAATACACAGGGTTCCACGGAAAGGTGGTACTAAGCCGAAAGAAAATCATTGCACTCATAATTTTGAACAAGTTTTACGATCAGGCAAATCCTGGTTAGCGAAAAAAGATTCTATAGAACAGCTGATTTCAGGATCCATCCCATAGTAAAAGTTCTTTACGATATTAAGTACAATAACCTCCTTTTAAATTAGTACTATAATTCTGCGTAACCCAGTATTATATTTTGTTTGTTCCCAATCAAACACGTTATGGTTGAAACAGGATAAGTTTAGATTTTATCTTACACCACCTAATCCTAACCATATGGACCACACATTTTTACTAAAATTCTTGTCAGTTTAGCTTCTCATCATCATCATCAGCCCGGAGACGTCCACTGCTGAACAAAGGCTCTCCCTTATACCTCCACTCTGTACACAACCTATCATTTACATCGAACTGTTGCCCGCGACTTTCACAATGTCCTCGGTCCACTTAGTGGGGTGGCGCTGCGCCTACTGGTTCGCGGTCTCTACTCAAGGACCTTTCTTCCCCATCCGTTTTCAGTTACCAAAGTTCAAATGGCAATGGGCTGCCCGCATTTTTTTAATACTATAGAATGACGAGACGAATGGGACTTTAGCCTGGCGGTAAGCGTCGCGCCTGCCTATGGGCAGTAGCAGTGCAGGAATTGTGAACTTGTGCACACAATCCTGCGCCACACTGTACTGCGCTCGTCACCCTGAGATATTAGATGTTAAGGATCGACAAGTTGACGGCTCGAACTCATCGGTGGGCGCGGCTAAAAAGCATGCTGTCTTCATCACACAAACTGTGCGAAAGGGAGAAAGAAAGATAAATTAGCGCGCATTTTTTTTTTGTAGACCTTTGGCTGCAGTAATGTTGTTGAATAAACTCCGAGTTAATTTATTCCAACTTAAGTTATTTGAATTTTTTATGGACTAAACTATGCCGCTTAATAAATTATTTTAGAGTTGTCGTATTCCTTATGTTATTTATTTACGTCCAATGTGGCGTTAAAATTGAGCTAAAATACAAGACGTTTCCTGGCTCATAACTTTCATGTTTATTAACTTTTTATTTTCGTAATAATGTACAATCCTAGATAATGAAGAGATTAATCGATATAATACTTAGTCTTGGACCTACAAAATTACATAGTGGAGTAGTAATACTACCGCGTTTCTATGGAGAAGTGACCAACTTGTCTACTCTTAAATCTCTTCATACGCAGTAATTTCACTGGTAACATTGCCCTTCAAACCGAAACACAGTAATGGGTGCACAATACTGCTTGACGGTCGAATCGACCTTTGTCAGGTGTGGTTACTCCCCAGGCGGGATTTGCAATAGAGTCTTACCGCTACAAAATTCACTCTTAAAATCTTGTAAGACTAGCTACCATTTCTGAGTAATCATAACCCATTGAAATCTTCTAGGTCACTGTGCTATTGTAATAAGTACCTAGTAGACAGAAAACAGACGTTCAGTTTGTGTAAGGAGCAGTCTCAGGCAGCTTCATTAATTCGTACAAAGCTTTCAGATATACTCGAACAAGCTTCATCTTCAATACCGTTACACACTTGACATGTTTTCAGATAAGTTATCCACCCATAAAGACAGGCTTATTTTGTGTTTGATTATATACCTCTCTATCATAATGTTATTATTTTTATTGTATTGGTAGCATTAAGATTATAAAAGAAATCTCCGCACCATCGGAGCAGGTACCGTAGGAATATTTGGATGTATGATAAATAAACCGTTTAAAAAAAATGAACAACCGATTTTAATTTCGAATACCTGGATGACATCTTCATATTTTCCAGTTATTTTGATATATTCTAGTAATTTTGAATTAAAAACCAAACTACTGAACTGATTTCGATAAAATGTATAATTATGGGACCATATCTGAAGTATCACCTACCAAACAAAAAAATAATCATCAAAATCAATTCATAATTGGCGGAGTAATCGCTTAACATACATACACAAAAACATACAGTCGAATTGAGAACCTCCTTTTTTGAAGTTGGTTGATAAAATAATCTAAAATAGTACATTATGATACAAGTGTGCTAGGTTGGTTGTACACTAGAGGCGGTATTATGCGCGCGAGCCGCAGGCGAGCGCGATAAGAAAGCCGAGAGCGTAATGACTAATAGCACAAGAGTTCCATACGACTGTTTTCGTCACACTTGCGAGGAAACAACGATTTTTTTTTGATAAAAAAACATATAACATCATTGATAATCAACCACACAGCGAAAACGTCAATAAACATTTGCGGAAAATGGCGCCCAAATCAGTAATGCGCGCGCAGGTTGACATTTACTTCAGCGGCATAAGAACTCTTTGATGGTATTACAAAAAAACTGTAAGTATTACCCGGCTATATTAAGAGTGCTTCGTATACGTACGTTTAATTGCAGTCACGTACAAACTTGACTTTACCGGGTTATACCTATTATAGCACCATGTGCCGTAATGTAAAGTAAAAAGCACGCGTGCGTAATAGCTTGGATTATGAGCCTAAAACCGATGCAATAAGATCCACTTAACGAGCAAGTGTGATGAAAAGTATATTTTCAACAGTTAATTGTTTTTAGTGTTCAAGCGTACTTCTTGGTTTTTTAATTTTTCACATCAATTTTGAGGTTATGTGATAAAAGTGTAAATACAAGAGTTGTAGATATTCTTATTACCTACAACTTTGCCATAGAAGGATTCCTATTAAGAGGATTTTGCACCGAACACTATTTTTAGCGTTGTTGGTATTAATCAAGCATATTGCTATCTCAGCGTTACCCGCAGCCGCCCTACGCGCCAGTTAGAGATAGCTGCTGCTCGTGAGATTTATAGGTTTTTTTTTTGATAGAATTAACGTTCCGACGAAAACCTTTTCACCCCCCGAATTGTATCAAAATGATTAGTAATCAGTGTCAATCGCTAGAATAGGATGTATTTTAGGTATATAAGTTTTATTATCTTCAAAAAAGTGTTTAGTTTCTGTAGAATAATAACTATTAATACAAATAGTTGTCGTTTCAGCGCTAAATATGACTGGTTAAAGACGCTTGTAACTTTAAAGTGATTTAAAAAACTGGATGAAGCATGAGCCCACTAAATAATGTTTTAATTACATGAAAAGAAAACATTACCGAATTCTGACAATATTAGAGATAGAAAAGAGGTTTTTCATTTTGTATGTAGTACGCGGTATGTGATCCTCTTAATTTTCCTTATAATTGAAGCTTTAAGTTAAAAAAAATAAAACAAATTTGACGTAAAGGCATAACTTTATGTAAAGTATCTGATTGAATCTTGGTTAAGAGTCAAGCACTTAGAGAATGTTTAAGTAACACTAAATGTTTAATAATTCTGCATAAACCGCTTCTTTCGAGATATTATACACCAAAATATTCCAGTTTGTTCAGAAAATTAGGCAACTTCTTAATTAAAGAACTTGTTAATTACAAATCTCGGAATAAAAAACGTCAGTACAAAGTCTTCAAGCTAAAAAACGTGAAATCTCATAATTACTGGGCAAAAGTAACCCAAATACGCTTTTCACTACAATAAGCGTAGTATAAAAACAGTAGTCAAACTTCAGCAGTTGCCAAGTCACATTGGTTTTTTTTTATTCCTTTCTACGTAACAACTAAAATTATATATTTTAGGGATTTTTATTTTATAAAGATCCATACCCACGGTTCTCCTCTAAGATCTCTTGGGCCGGGAATGCTATCGAATACACGCAAAGGCTGATAAATGTCACCCCAATACATCTGCCCGTCCAGGAATCAAATCTTGAACCCAAGCCTCATAATACAAGCGTACTACCGGCACTACCGCTATGCCACCATAGTCGCCTGATATCCGTTGCAAGCAATGATATGAGCCAACAAAAAAATCTTGTGTGAATTAAGTCAAGTGCTTTGTAACATGGCATCACGCTGAGTTGGTGCCATAATTTGTGGCAAAAGGTACATTTATTTAATTTATATTTTTATTTATCCGTATATATGCTATTTTGTTTATATTTTTTGCCACAATTAAACTATAATCTATTATTGTCTATTAACAAGTTTATATACTGTTTATACTGTATTCAACAGTCTTGTAACAACAGTATACAAAGACAAAGAGCGTAATTAAAAGCAAAAGTCTAGATTTTCTGCTTGTTGATCGTGAGTTTTAATTTTAGGTTCTTCAGCTTGCAACATGAGTATAAGTTAATTCTGGAGATAATTACCAAATATTGATCAAGGTAGAGTGAAACTCGCGCACGAGGATTATGTAGGCTAGGTAATAATAGAGTCCCTTCGGTGAACGGTTCCCTAAAACCGTTTTACAAACTAGACTTTTTCTATTGAATGGCTGGTTGGCAAAAGTTGTTTAAGGGTGCAATACCCCCTTTTGGCTTAGCACTACCACGTAGCGTATTTGACAAATACATAATAGGTTAATACCGTTGATCCAAAATCCGAATCACCTAAACGATTTCTCATATTAAGGATGCACTGCCCGACGGCTCGAACTCATCGGTGGGCGTGGCTAAAAAGCATGTTCTCTTCATCAAACAAAGTGTGGGAAAGTGAGAAAGAAAGAGAAATGAGAAATTGCTGCAGGATTGTAATGAATAAAGTATTGAAAAAAAATCTTCCAAGTAATGTTATTTAAAATTTAGATGGACTAAACGATGCCGTTTAATATATTATAGTGGAGTAATATTACTTACCCGTTTCTATGGAGAAGTGACCGGCTTGTTTACTCTTAAGGTTACGTTAATCTGTCAATGTTATATTAGTCACATCTCTAACTCTAATAGTAAGGGACGGTGTGATCGATTAGTTTCTTGTAGTAGTAAAGTAGTAAGTACCTTGATAAGTCCAATAGAAGAGTCGGCTCGTTCCAGGCTGCAGATGCTGAACTGAATCGAAGGCATGTCTAGGCGATGGGAAAGTTGCCGCTGGAAGGTCTGGTGTCTCGTCGGGACGATCGGCAGCGTCGTCTGGCGGAGGACCTGGAAACAAAACGGTGTTTAGAAACTTTAGAAAACATAGATTACCTCAAGGTAAGCACAGGGTCGTAGCCAGGGAGGGATTGAGGGGCAATGCCCTACCTTAAAATAATTAAAATAAGTAAAGTACTGTGAGGCGTCCTATCTTTAATAACAGAAGCCCTACCTTAAATTCAGGTCTAGCTACGGCCCTGGGTAAGCATAATCAGCCTTTTTAATAATCCACTGCTGGACTTAGGCCTATAGATACTATTAAACATACAAATAACTTTATTACTGGAAAAAAGTATAATGTATTATTCAGGGTTAGTTCTAATCAGTTAACATCCTTTCAAGGGCATATTCTGTACATCAAAACAAACAACTTTTACTATGTGGCCAAAATTAAAATCGCGCAAAAAAACAGCTCCGGAGCTGTTGGGCATTTTGCCGAAGGTCGATGAACTTTTTGTATGGATCAGCTGATTTTTTTTTCGCGATTTAAAGTTGGCCAATAGTAAAATTTGTTTGTTTTATGTACAGAATATGCCCTTGGAAGGGTGCTAACTGATTAGAACTAGCCCTGTATATTTCATTGTACTTTTTTCCAGTAATAAAGTTATTTGCATGTGTAATAGTATCTATAGCCCTAAGTTCAGTAGTTGATTATTAAAAAGCTTAAGGTGCCATAGGCACCCATTTAAAACTCAGGAATAGAGTGTAAAAGATATTTAATGAAATTATTTACAACAAAATATAACATGAGATGCGGTGCGTGAAAATTTTTCAAGAGAAGTCCTTTTGAAAATAAATAAAAGAACATCAAAAATATATAAAAAATAAAAACACCTCTAAGAAGTATTTATGTGACGAAAAAGGTCGCCACAAGCTGATTATGTGTAGCTTGACGTTGCGCCACCTAGCGGAAAAAATTGCAGCGTGGATCCTTATTGATTTATATAGAAACCTTGCAAGAGCCATTGGACACTAGTAATGGAAACAGACTTTAAGTAAGTACAAAAACAATTGAAAAAGATAAGAAAAAATAATAAGAAAGCTCACGGTGATTCATCTTCGAATATTATTCTTACGCATAATAAAATATAGCCCCCATAAAGAAAAGTGCCAGATTAATATCAGCGCAGTCACGTATCAAAATGCAATATAAATCTCTAGGCGTTGAAAGAAAATTTCATTTAATATAAACCATCCCAAAGCTTTTAGAATTAGAATGGACCCGAAAATGTGAAATCTTTTGTGACGAATGAGTTAAGAATTGTAGCGCTCGTGGCGTAGCTTGTCTAGGTGATTATAAACTATCACCGATGTTAAGCAACGGACGGTCCGGTCAGTCTTCGGATGGGTGACCGTGAGTGGCATTTATTTCTGAGCGTTACCGTGGGTCGGATGACACGTTAAATTGTTGGACTCGGTTGTTTGTTCTAGGTTCTATAACAACAACCGTCAGCCATGTCAGAGGCCTTCGGGCGGCACATTAACTCTGACACTAGGGCTGACCACTCAGCCTTATACGAACTTACTTTTTTTTTTAGTTTAGAATTTTTATATGAAGCATAAACTAATTTTCACACATTAATTTGTCGTACTTTTGGTTGAAGAAATAACTTCACATTGTCTTTAATAACAAAAGGCTGTCATGTAGCATTGATAATTAGATAGACAGTTTGTTTGACACCTTAAAATTCTGTTAAATGTAGTTTTTTTTTTAAAGAAACATGTAGCTTTGTTTTTTATTAAAATAAAAATTATAATGTATGATTTTGTTTTTGTTAAATTATATATTTTCCTTGGTTTATTGAAGGATCCTTAGTGCGAGCTCTTGGTATTTTTTTTATTATTTGTTGTCATACTTAGAGTTTTAGCATTATAATCACACTGTCACACTAAGTGTGACGCCTCTATGTCTACCGTTTAGTACCGTGTTTACTTGAGAATAAAAGGAAACAAAACGTTAAAAGACACTTGTCTTGTAAGAGGACTCGCCCTATTCGTTTATTTTAGTATTTTTACTCATCATCATCAACATCATAATCCTGGAACAGTCCACTGCTCAACAAAGGCCTCCCCCTTAGACCACACACTAGTATAAACCTGCCACTTACATCCACCGCTTGCCCGTGACTTTCTTTTAGTCCCCATCGGTTATCAGTTTTCCCATGTGCCCTGCCGATTGCCACTTCAACTTGCAAACCCTGAGAGCTATGTCGGTGACTATGGTTCTTTGGCAAATGTCTTCGTTCCGGATCGACCCATCATTATTTATTAATTATTATTATTAATTAAAACGGCAAATACACCACTTACATTAATTAATTAAAGCTAACAATACAATTGAAAATATTAAGATTATAATGTTACGGATTGACCAATCACGTTAGTCAAAAACGCATTTTGTGATTAACCACAGTGGTTTCAAAATCAGGTGCCTATAGATACTAAGCATTTGAGTTTTCTGGCGGGAACACGGAAACATCATGTCGTTGCATTGTATTATTTTCATAAACTTGTTTTCTACGTGAATTAATGATTCAAAATGGCGGTGTTTCATTCGTTAAGTGTTTAAATACATGCACGACTACGGGCAAGTGAGTTGTTGTCAAAACTCCGTAAATTCTTATAGGTAGATAGTAAAGACGCCACAAATTGGACTTGACCGTGACATTGTATGTGACTGGCTGTAGTTTTACGAATTATTTGACTTTACGTCATAAAAAACATGAAAAATGCATTATTCTTGACACTAGCAAAATATACAAAGTGCGATGCCAAAAATAAAGAAAAAAAGCTATGCATACTCTCAAGTTTTATAGGACATATTTTTCTAGATTAATTATAGGTCGTTAGTGTACAGCAAGGAGGTTTGATGATACGCATACACTGTGTACAGAGCCCGCTAGCGCTTGTCAAGACTGAGTATGGAGTTTTGGCGGGAACACGGAAAAATCATGTCGTTGCATTCTATTATTTTCTTAAACTTGTGTGTTTTCGCGAATTAATGATTAAAAATGGTGGTGTTTTATTCATTGAGTGTTGAATTACATGCACGAGTGTGGGCAAGTGATATAATGTGGTGAAACATGTCTTTTCGTGTTGTTTTCAAAACTCTATAGAATCTCATAGTAAAGTCGCCACAACTTTACTAGGGTATAACTTGGACTCGACTATGACTAATTTCGTGTGACTTACTATGACTTCATGACTTATTTGACTTGATGATAAAAAATAAATGTGAAAATTCATAAACTTGACACTGGCAGAATGCACAACGTGCGATGTCAATAACTAAGAAAAAAAAAAAGACTGAGTATTGGTGATATAGGCGCCCAAAAAGTGAATAGTGTCCCGTTGGACAACCTTTGGTAAGGAACCCATAAAACAATTATTTATCAATGTTGTTGGTAATATGAGGAAGCCAGGTGAACGGCGCCGTGCCAGTGAACACTTTAACGTTTAATCTATCGGAAGGATTCAACGCGTGGTATTTTTAGAAGGCTCACGACCACAGTATTGCGTGAGCTGTGAGCTTGGTCGTTTTAACCTGTATATTTTTACCAAGCAAACGTGGAACCAACGGAGGACGGGCAGCAGCGTCCTCAGGGTTGACGGTGGTGAGCATTCTGCGATCCCCAAGCTGCCTGCCAAGTTTGGGGTAATGCCAACCCCTTTTAAGGGAGAGGCCTTTATCCAGCATTCCAGGATTGGACGTCTTCAGGCTGATGATGATGATGTTAAACGTGGTAAAATAAGGTTTGATCAATTTTCTTAGCTACAGTCTGTGACCAAGAGAACAGAGGGTTCAGCATGAAAATTCGCGAGAATGATGTACCTACGTCTAAAGTAAAGTTTGTGTCTGTCTCTTCAATAGCGGCAGTCTTTTAACGGTCATTGTGTAGCGTCCGCTAAATGACGGTTTCGCTATTGGATGAAACCACAGCTTGAGCGGTATGTATGCCGTTTATCACGAAACAAATGTAGACGAAAGTTTTGTAGTGGTAGGACTCTACTGCAGAGTCCGCCTGGGGAAGTACCACACCTTTGCCATTTATTCAACCGCCAAGCAGTAGTGTGCAAGCATTACTGTATTCCAGTTTGAAGGGCAATGTTACCAGAGAAATTACTGGCTATGAAGAGATTTAACATCTAATATCTCAGGGTCACGACCGCAGTGCGGTGCGGCGCAGGATTGTGTACGCAAGTTCACAACTCTGGCACTGCTACAGTTAGTGGCAGGCGTGGCGCTTACCACCACGCGAACGTATTGCTTGTCTCGTTACTAGATTGTATTTTAAAAAACCAGCGTAGGTATCCCTAAACCTGAGCAGAAAATAAATAAAGGTTACTACGTAACCGGAGGGTATATTTTCTTCCCTGAAATTTATAGTTTCAAAACTAAAATGTACTCGGCTTTGATATTTCTAACTACTTAGCCCTCAAGCGTCGTTGAGCCAGAGCTTTTGAGTTTAAACCTGATTTCAAAGTTAGTAATGAAACCGGTTCAGAGTCTAAACACGTCGTGTCATTAGAGGTTTAAGTTTATTTTATAACTAAAGGATGTGCTTCACGGTGATATTTCTTTTAATGTTTGACAGGCTAATTGTTTGACCATGTTATGACGGTAAGCGGAGCAGTGAGATAGGTTAAGCCTTTCCCATCTTCGACCGTACCGTTTGGAAACTGAACTTATTCTCATGAGCAGTTGCCGGATAACGCTTTACATAAAAAAAAATTGTACGTTTCGTTCAAAAATATAGTATTTATGACTATAGTACTGGACCTGGGTATGTCCTTAAACTGCAACCAGACCCACCGGAGGACGGGCAGCAGCGTTGTCTCGGTTAACGGTGGTGAGCATTCTGCGATCACCAAGCCGCCTGCCAGGCGTGGGGATTATGGCAACACCCCTCTATTATGGGGGAGGCCTTCATCCACCAGTGGACGTCTTCGACTGATGATGTGTGTGTGTGAGACTATAGTAATTAATAAAAAAAAAAATACCGACTACAATTTCGATTACTTGGATGACATCTTTTTTCCAGTTATTTTGGTTTAAAAAGCAAACTACTGAAGCGATTTAAAATAAATTTCTGTGTGACTAATCTGGAAGTACCTATAACCTATCAAATAAAATAGTTATTTATGATACTAGTGCGGTAAGTAGGTATTTAAAGTCGAGGGCTTACCATAGTCACGAGTTTATAAAAATCCGCACGAGTGTCATACAAAATTTTACAACACATTTGCGAGAAAACAGTAATAATTAAACAAACTTTATTATTTTGTTTATAAATATCAGTCAGAAAGTCGCCACTGAATACTTGACTCTTTAGTATTAAAGTGAGACAAACGTATTGAGGAAAAGCGCTTGCAAGGAGGTTCGATCATTTAGGTTATTTATTCTCGTAATGTGAAACTCCTTAGTGGAATTCTTATATATTTTTATGGAAATCAAAAAATACCGTAAAGTTTACGCATGGCGCTATACAACTAGGCGTGCGGTAAAATAGGTTTACCGCAAGCCTAGCAATTTTACCGCACGCCTAGTTGTATGGTACGTAATGTTCAACTTTCGAACGATGTAACTTTGGCTTCGTAAATGCATTTTTCGAGCAAATGTGTTGTAAAATAACTTTTCAAATCGGTTCATAAATGACGGAGTTCTGAGGTAACAAACATATGGAAACATACAACCGAATTCAGAAACTCCTCTTTTTTTTACGTCGTTTTATAATAATACCTTTCCAGCACCGTTTTCACTTACGGCGGAACGGCGATAGCGAGTATAACGGCGATAGGTTATTATATTATGTTGACATCATAACACCTAACTAAGAATCACTTCTTTGTTAGATATTATGATGTTAACATTATAATAACCTATTGATGAGTCGAGGTACTATCAAAAAAATATGTTTAACTTGTTATATATTCTCCACAACTTTGTGATCACGATATTTCATAATTATTTTCAGTATTTTCTAAAATGTTTAATTATTCGAACAAGGTAGTGGCCTAGTGGCAAGCGACGCTTAATTTCTGTCCCTTGAAATTTACCCAAAATTACTTTACCCCTGGTTTTTGGTCCTAGCAGCTTCGCCGAAAAGTTAGCAAGTAAAGTTAAAGCGATTCGTTTGGTTTCTAAAGTGGTTTTATGGTGGTCATTTAAAGCGAAATTGGTTTTAGATTAGCGCTAATATCATTCATTTTGATCATTTTGGAATTTCTAATGATCGGTGTATGGCGCAATGATGGACGTGTCTTTCCTATATGTAAGTACTGCTATATCAGAGAGAGAGAGAGAGAGAAGAGAGTAGAGTGCTAAGCAGGACGCAGCTGCACGCGCGTCGGGCTCAGTTTTCACTCTTTGAAAAAGGTCACCGGATATGATCGAAACTGTATTCGGAGTATGTGATTTAATTAAACGTGAGTATTCCCGTATAAATAAAACAAAAATACTGCTATATCATTAATCTCATATAAGCATGTAGCGGTCGTGGCGTAGCTTGTCTAGGTGATTCTAAACGATCCCCAATGTTAAGCAACGGACGATCCGGTCAGTCTTCGGATGGGTGACCGTGAGTGGCATTTATTTCTGAGCGCTACCGAGGGTCGAATGACACGTTAAATTGTTGGTCCCGGTGGTTTTTTTTATACAGTCAAGTGACGAGACGAGCAAGACTGTCACCTGATGGTAAGCGTCACGCCTACCACTAACAGTGGCAGTGCCAGAATTGTGAACTTGCGAACACAATCCTGCATCGCACTGCACTGCGGTCGTCACCCTGAGATATTAGATTAAATCTCTTTATACCCAGTAATTTATCTGGTAACATTGCCCTTCAAAAATGCGAAACACAGTAATGCTTGCACACTAATGCTTGGCGGTTGAATAACTGGCAAAGGTGTGGTAGTTCCCCAGGCGGACTCTGCAGTACAGGCCTACCACTACAAAAACTACTGCTTTTTGCTACTACTGTTTGTTTTAGTTTCTATAACAACAACCGTCAGACATGTCAGAGGCCTTCGGGCGGCACTTTAACTCTGACACTAGGGCTGGCCACTCAGCCTAACTTACTTTACTTTGATATAAGCAAAACATTTTTAAAACGGTTTTAATTAGCTGTTTGTTGTTTTTTTGGGTCATTAGTAATTATTGTTTTTTTTTTTTTTTTTAATATTAATATAATTATTATATTTGAAGATAATACGGGAATATTTAGTCATTAATCATACACAATATATAGTTCATTAAAAACATAGTCAAAAATGTACAATAAAAAAAAAAAAAAACAATTTGTCAGTCAGAAAATAACCCGCCCCTCACAGTACCTGGTGCAAATGTGCCCATTATGCTGGCTGCATTACCACGCTGGATGGCAATGGACAACCTTTGCACCAGGTATTAGTAATTGAAATATTACCACAGAATAATAACTAGTACCAGAAGCTTTACTTCGCAATGGTTTTCAAAGAAATATGACTCATAAACATAAACAATATGATTTAATTTAGCTCGCGGTCCAGTCGAGCACGTGTTCATTTACATACCTATCAATTTCTTTTTAAAGGAATATGGGCCTTAATTCACTATACTACGGTTCATAATAAGTTATACATGGTTATATGTATTGAAAGAGCCGCCGAGCCGAGCCTACTAGATTGGCCCTTGCGCAATGGCCGCCGCCCGTAGGTATGTTTTTAATACCTACACGCGGAGTGACACAGGCCTCCCTTTCTGTTGACAGATTGATCTGTTATTTGGCACACTTTTAGTTTTGTTTGCCTTGGGAAGTGTCAACACTTTTATTATTCAGTTTTAGGGTTCCTGTTGTAGTTAAGCATGTCGTCGTCAGCCATAAAACGTCCACTGCTGAACGAAAGCCTCCCCCTTTATAGCGGGTGTTGCCATTATCCCCACGCTTGGCAGGCGGCTTGGGGATCGCAGAATGCTCACCACCGTTAACCAAGAGGACGCTGCTGCCCGTCCTCCGGTGGGTCTGGTTGCAGTTTAAGGACATACCCAGGTCCCAGTTAAGCATGTAATACTAAAGTAATCCTTTTACATTCGTTCGTTTCATCTCTAGGTAATTTAAAGTAAAAGCATTTTGACATCTTTTAGCGATGAAATTCAATATTGTTGTCGTTTCGAGCGAAATTTCTGCAACGTAAGCCGGGAAATGGCGGCGCAGCTATGATTACCATCTGACAGGTATATGCCGCATTTGACAGGCATTTTTCAAATTAGGCAGGCGGCCGGCGCTAAGCAGAGACAGGCATTTTTGTTTTCCGCGGTATCATGCAAGCCCGCCTGCCAGGATGAAACTGACTATAAAAACATACCAGGCGCGCGCCTCACAGAAAGTAAAGTAAATAAAGAAAATCAGCCTTTAAAACTATCTGTTGCGTAATTTTTATTTGTTTTTTTTTTACAATAGACAGACATTTTTCTGAAAAATCAGTCATTCTGTTCGTCCTGGACAGGCATACTTCCTTACACAGATGATTACCCTAGGCGCAGCAAACTTCCCCCCTTTTTGGGGGAAGTTTGTGTTCGCGAGGTCTACTGTTCGCATATGAAAAATCGACAACTATCCGATAATAAGTTTTATTTCTAAAAAAATCAACTTTTTCAGAACCAAAATATTTGATGTTATAAGTCCACATTTCTAGAAAGGCTAAGATCACTTTTTAGTAACATAGCGAACCACAGAAGAAGAAGCAAGAGATATATAAATTATCAAATACTTTAATAAAATATTATAATAAATACTTTTTATGAGAAAAAAGAGATATACTTTACATATATCACCCCCCTTTTTTTTCTCTCTTTAGTCCGTATTTTAGCGTCTTAATAAGGATAGGGTTAAGGCAGGTAAGATTAAAATCGTCTTAATAAAGTCGTTACGCTAAAGTCTCGCATTGCGTCTAGACGCTGTCGTGTATAATCCCGTATCAAATACTTATTACGTTTAATGGGCAACGCGAACGGCAATGGCTACTCGACACAGAATTAAATCTTCAGTAGAGTTGGAAAAACCCCATGAAAAGCCAAGAGACCTACGTGTACGATACTTTGACGTTAAGCGACTAAAAAACAATGGACTTTGTAGACTTTTGCATTCAATAGTCGATGATGTCATCAAAGCTGATAAACCCTTGATAAACCAAAAGAATAAGGCGTGGCATGTAGCCAGAGTGCCCTGCTAGATGGGCTAAGAAGATCACGCAGTGGGCGCCTGAAAATGAAAGAAAGGAAAAATGTCTTGTCTCTTCCAGATTACTTCTAAATCCGCGTCAAAAATTAATCTCTCTGCTGCACTCACTAAGTATAATTTGCTGGATGCAACTGGCTCCAAGTTACTAATTTACATTTACATTTTATCAACAGCCGCTACAACCGCACTGGGCTTCGCTCTGTCTGTTTTAAAAGTTTTCTAGAGATACAGAAATGTTAGAGACATGGACACAACGTTGATACCTACTACTGGACCGATGTCCTTATGCTATATACCTTATGCTGGGTATGTCCTTAAACTGCAACCAGACCCACCGGAGAACGGGCAGCAGCGTCCTATTGGTTAACGGTGGTGACCATTCTGCGATCCCCAGGCCGCCTGCCAAGCGTGGGGATTATGGCAACACCCCTCTGTAAAGGGCCTTCGTCCAGCAGTGGACGTTTTATGGCTGACGACACGACGACTGGACTGATGAGTAGCGTATGAAAAAGATCTATGTTCAGGAATGGGCGCTTACTGGCTGAAAATAATGACGATAAAGCATAAGTTTGATTTAAGTAGGAAACACGACCAAAAAGAAAGAAAATACATTCCTAGAATCACAGAAAAGCGAAGGCCCTACGTCTTCTTTTCAGTACTTAGAATAGTAGCCGCGGAACTGAAAGCGACTACTGGGCAGACCACCAGCCATTTATGCTTTATTAACAGCGCTATAAGACTAAGAAGTGCTTTTTACCCATGCAAACATAAAATTGTTTCAAGGGGCGTTCCCAGCACGTTAAATTTACGAAGCAATAAAAAGAAACCTGACAACTGATAACCCCATCGCACCTTCTCGTCAAGTCAGAGAGGTCAGTATATATTTTGAAGCCCGCGATCTACAACCAGCGAAGCAGCCACAGCGTGCTTCAAAACCTAGCTGAGAGCTTGGTTGCAAGATAAATTATATTATGAATTTGTAGAATTAATAAAAGAAGATTCACCATCATCTGGGGTTATTTTTTTTTTTTTATCAGCCAAATGACGTCCCCTGCTGGACGAAGGCCTCCTCCTTAATAGGGAGTAGTTGTCATAATCCCCACGCTTGGCAGGCGGCTTGGGGATCGCAGAATGCTCACCACCGATAACGAAGAGGACGCTGTTTCTGGAGAGGAAGAGGCAGTTCTAGGTGCAGCTTTAGTCATACCCAGGTCAGAAATAAAATATTTTTTTTGACATAGCTACCTTACGACCTGACTAATTTCGATTTAATTAAAAATTATTTGTATTATAATTTATAAATACATTGGTATTTGAGCTGGTCGGATGACATTATAGAGATAGCAGAAGAACAGTGAACGAGAATGAACTAGTAGAGCTAGAAAGATGACACGCTGAAGAGGAAACCCATATCTACTCAGCAGATTGTGAAAAATAGTGATCAATTGCTTATTGAAATTCTACTCAATATTCCGAGATATTCTGTAAAAGCGTTACCTTTTACATGTCTAACAAAATAAATAAGTTTTAAAGTTCAGAGAAGGGACTTTCTTTTCTATCCTCAATAAAACACGTCTTTGTGGCCCGCAAACAAGCTTTGTCAACAAGTTTCTAGATTTTCATTGAGAGGACAATGATCCTTTGAATGTTGACCTGTGTCAATAAGAACCATTCTTTATTACTTTTTATTATATTGAGGTTAGGACCACAGAAAAGCGAAGGCCCTACTCTTAGGTTAGAACGGGTGTCAAGACGATGTTGTAAAGCAATTGTACGGAAAACCGCTGTCGCCAGTTTCACACATCCAAAACGCATCAATCGTATTGTCACTACATAAGACTTAACGCAATCATTGGCATATGAAGTTTATAATTCTGACGGATTTAGTTGACAGTTCTAAACTAACTAAAGTATTGCTGTCCTTAGCTAACATGCCTAGTAAAAAAGTGATAGCAATATTTTAATTAGTTTAGAACTGTCAACTAAAACCACCAGAATCGACCACATTGTCACAGTTTCCTGTTTTTTTTCTTTGTTCTGCGTTGCACTCTGTGCATTTGCCAGTGTCAAGTATTTATTTATATCAAGTTTTTGATGAATTTCAACTCAAATGAGTCTTAGTTACAGTTAAAGTCACACACAGTAAGTCACATTCAAGTCCAGTCACGCCTTAGTAAAGTTGTGGCAACTTTACTACAAGCTTCTTCGGAGTTTTGGAAACAACACGAAAAGACATGTTTCACTACATTATATCACTTTGTTTTTAAAGCTTAAACAGGAAGAAAAATTATGACCTCCGGCAGGACTCGAACCCGGACTCGGACTGGGGTGTGGAATCACTTCATAAAAAAATATTATATCACTTGCCCACACTCGTGCACGTAAATCAGCACTTAATGAATATAACGCCACTATTTTTTATGTGTTAACACTCGAAAAAACACAAGTTTTGAATAATAATACCGGTCCCTGCCCGTGGTCCACCTTACAATGCAACGACATGATATTTTCGCGTTCCCGCCGAAACTCCAGTTTCCTGTTTTAATCGTTTAATGCAGTTTTACGTAAATATAGTATACAGAAAGTTTTTTTTTTAATAATCAACTGTCGGTTACAACTAGTACTAAATGAAAATATGATTAGCTCTTCTGATACTGTTACGTACGTTACGTAGAGTAATGTTATATTTATATCGTTTTTTTTTCTTCTTCCGTAACTGGTTACGCGCTTTCGGTTACGAACGCGCCGAAGGGTTACGAAGTTAGCCTATCATGATTCTGTAGTTATGTTATTACACATGTGCTTTTAATTTTATTTTTTTAATGACTGTACTATGTCAAAGAAGACAGTTTGGCCACAAAGATTTTTTTTCCTGTTGGACTATCCAGTTTAACCACGAGGAGGAACCCCCTTCCCAGCCGCCATTAAGTTTGAATCAGTCTGTACTAAATTAATTACGTTTCACATCACTACAGTAAATATATTAGGCAAGCTAATAATGATAGTGAGTAACTCTCGAGATAGTCACTACTCGATACAAAAGCTACTAATAACTAATTAGAAGCTTTTGTATCGAGTAATTAGGTTTCGTTTCTGAGAGTATTAACTAGGTTTGGGTGAACTAGGTTTGAATCTTGGATTTGCGTACTTATTATTTATAAATTACTGAGTAGATGGGAGAAATGTGTAAATTATTTATGTGTATTAGCTTAAATTAATTTGATTTAATCTGTTGATTACTTGACGACGTAACTGTTTCCATTATTAATGATTTGACTGCCATTCAATTACAATTCTAATTTAATTTAATATACTGATATTATAAATTTGAAAGGTTGTCGGTATAAGTGTGTTTTATCTCTTTAAGCCAAAACAGCTGAACGGATTTGAATAAAACTCGGAATTGAGCTAGATTAGTTCCCGGAGTAATAATAGGCTACTTTTTATCATCATCATCATCATCATCGCCGTGTTTAATTTTCACGCTGCTGTAACTGACGCAGCTAGTATTTATGTAAAGTAATTTAGCAGTGCCCCGCGGTTTACATGTATAATGTTTTTATGAATGGTGCTAACCCTTAGTTTCAACCCCGAAGGAAAAGTTAAACGATAAAACGGCCATGCGACAACTACGGCTAATGGAATAACGGCCACATAACGAACAACTGCAAAACGGCTAAGGCCACACATAATCCCTGTGATGCTATTTTTAATATCAGCATGATTAACATGTTTATTTGTGTCTTATCCGGTGTTTTATTTTATTTGTTTTATTTATCCATCAGTGACGGCAATAGTAGGTCTTGCTCTTCTTTTCTCCTGAAAGGATTTTGGCGTCGCACATTACGCATTGGTTCTTGAGTGGTGACCGCGAACCGGAAGACGCAGCGTAGGAAAGCCTCCCATTAGGTGGACCCGTCGGTCCACCTACATTGTAAAAGTCGCGGGCAACCGGTGGATGCAAATGGCAGGTTGTCGTACAGTGTGGTGGTCTAAGGGGGAGGCCTTCGTTCAGCAGTGGGCTTTTCCAGGCTGATGATGATGACTTTATGCATTTGCCAGCGTCAATAAAAAGTCTCCTATCCATTTCCAAGATCCAAGATTGTAGGTAAAATCGAGTCTCAAGTTTTGTTTACTCTATTAGTCACAAATTAATCTTTCTAGCATTGAAGACTGAAGCTTGTGTTTACAAGTCATCATCATCATCAGCCCGGAGACGTCCCCTGGTGAACGAAGGCCTCCCCCTTAGACCGCCACACTGTACGACAACCTGCCATTTGCATCCACCGGTTGCCCCCGACTTTTACAATGTCGTCGGTCCACCTAGTGGGAGGCCTTCCTACGCTGCGTCTTCCGGTTCGGGTGGTGGTTCGGTGTTACAAGTAAGAAAGTATAAAAATAGCGAAACTAATTACACTTTTTAATTACGCTGACTAGGAGATCTATTAAAAAGTCTCTCTGATTAAAAATTTCAAGAAATGAACAATGGATGCAGCGGAGAAAGAACAAAATGAGTTCATTGCACAACGACCAATGCTTTAGGCATTCAGACAATAATGGCTTAAGTATAAGAAATGCATTTTTCCAATTCCGATTTACATTTACTGCTTGCTATCTTTTCTTAACAAACAACTCATTTTCAACCGACTTCAAAAAAGGGGATTTTCAAGTTGACTGTTTTTTGCTTTTTTATTTGATTCTTATATGGTCTCATATACAATTATATCATATATCTCATTACTGGAGTAAATTGACCGGAGAAGGAAGGGGATGACCCAAGAAGTTTGCCTCCCCCCAGACATACTAAGTACAAGTACTTCCGCGGTCCCGGTTCTTCTTCATCAGCCTGTTAGACGTCCACTACTGGACGAAAGCCTCTCCCATAATAGGGAGGGGTTGCCATAATCCCCACGCTCGGCAGGCGGCTTGGGGATCGCAGTGTTACCACCATTAACTGAGCGGACGCTGCTGCCCGTCCTCCGGTGGTTCTGGATGCAGTTTTAGGACATACCCAGGTCCCGGTTACATTACTTTAAAAACCAAACGACTGAACCGATTTTGATGAAATTCAAATAAAAAATTGTATTCCAAATAGGTTTACATATTACGGAGTTCTGAATTACTTTTACTAATAATTACTTGAGCTCGTACTTGGATATTACAATCATCAATAACAGTTTTATATCGTAAAATAAAGGTGTGCAGAGGTACCGTACACCTTTATTAATCTAAAACACAATAAAACCTTAATTTCAGTTGCAAACGTTCTCAGTCAGGCGAAGTTACTTCATTACGTATTTAATTAAAAGGAAAAATTAAATTTTATATTCATAAAGTTCCAAGAGGTTGACAGAAAGGTTGCAACCCCTAAATGCCAAGGCCAGTCGTTTACCTGGTATTGTTTTCATCTAAAAACGTTTATTCTCCTCGAATAGTCAACAGCGAGTGATGTTATTAATATTTCTACGTATGCTTGGAAACTAAATTAAATATTGGAAATGGAATTCGTGGTCAACGAACTTGACAGTTTCGTCCCTTGTTGCATAAAATGATAATATGGATTTATGCTCTACGTCAAGACAGCATTTGTTCTGGGACGTCTTTTGGGCTAATCCATTAAATTACGACTAAAACTTAGTAACTTAAATTTAAAAACATGTAGTAATATGTATATCGCTAGAAATACTATGTTAATCTGGTTCTGGAAAACCAGGAACTATTGTACCAATCCCCTTAACAAATATAATTATTATAACCTCAAAAATTGGTTTCAAAACCAACGAATGCCCAAGAATTTAGACCAGATCATCTATATAACAGGTTCAAATATATAGCGACATTTTAGCAAACTATTCTAGCTATTAGTAATCTATTCTAGCTATTATTCTAGAAGAATGTTATTTGAAAAAATATATATCTAACAAAACAAATTAAATAAAAAGAAAACTACTGCACTAATAACTACCGTACCTTTTAAACAACAGAGAAAACAGTCCGTTGTTCTGTCTAGAAAATGCCGTAGGTTTTTACGGTACTAAACATTTTTCTGTTTTATAAACTCGAATCAAAGTAATAGTAAAGAATAAGCTAAAGTAAATCCGCTTATATCGAAAACAGTTTCATGGAAAATCGGGGGTTCCGTCAAAATACGTAATTGTGAGAAAGGAAAGCCTGTATAAATGTTTGTTATTGTAGAGGTAAAAGCTTTCCAGTGTTCCGTACCCCCTGTTGCTAACGGAGTTGTATATTATTTTTTCATCTCAACCTACGAGTAGGTACCTAATACTGCTCGAAACCCATCGAACTAGAAAATGGTTGTCGTAAATATGATTTTCCTTTAGTATTGTTCAATATGATTTACTTTAATGTTTGATTACGTAGGGTAATAAAATAACATTTTTTACTACTGAAAAATGTTTATCATCATTGTCAGCCACTGCTTGCTATACTCTCACAAGATACGCCAATCAATCTCTTGACGAATGAATCTGTACCCCACCGAGACACAATATACAGGGTAATTGGTAACTAGCATACCCTCTTAGATTCTCGAAAAAAATTGCTGCTCCATACTTTTTGTCAGGGCTCAACTTTTTGTATAAAACATCAGATTAATTATTTGTCAGTTTTCGAAGTTCCCAGAACAAATGTTGTTTGTCTTGACGTACCAAAGACGTTACCAATAACCCTGTATTATTACCCGATATAATAGCATAGATTATATACTGTGACCGAGACGCACAGCGTCTACTTCAGAACATGTCTACCCCAACAGTTATTATCATTACGATATATTTTCTTTACAAATATTCGACTGTCCACACAGCTATAATATAATTATATATTATACTAGAGGTCGCCCGCGACTTCGTCCGCGTACGGAAGAAATTCGGCTCGCTCCCAAAATTCACCACTTTAAATCATCCCGAGCAATTTTTTTAGCCCCCCCCCCCCCCCCCCCCGCACGCAACTCGCGCAACTCTACCAACTTTACCAACTCTACCATCTCCCTTGAATGAACTACCCAAATATCTATTTTCACCGCTATAACTTCAAAAGAACTTTCCATATAACATTCCACCCCCTTTCCCCCCCTTAAACCGTCCCTGCCAAAAAAATATTGAAAACAGCATTTTTATTTTAAATCAACTATCCAAACCCAAATTGTCGTGACTAAAAGTAGAAAAACAACTTACTTTAATACAAACGTGTCCTCAATCAAAAAAATATACGGATTTGAACAAAACTTGGTACTAAGGTAGCTTATAGATTGGAATAACACATTGTGTGTTATTCCAACATATAAGCTACAGTAACTTACTTAAATCTGCGAGGCGTTGCTAATAGTAAATGCAAAAGTTTGTCTGTGTGTTTATCATCATCATCAGCCCGGAGACGTCTACTGCTGAACGAAGGTCTCCCCTTTAGACCGCTACACTGTACGACAACCTGCCATTTGCATCCACCGGTTGCCCGCGACTCATTGCATTGTCGTCGGTCCACCTAGTGGGAGGCCTTCCTACGCTGCGTCTTCCGGTTCGCGGTCGCCACTCAAGAACCTTTCTTCCCCATCGGTTATCAGTTCGTCGAGCGATGTGCCCTGCCCATTGCCACTTCAACTTGCAAACCCTGCGAGCTATGTCGGTGACTTTGGTTCTTTGGCGAATTGCATGAGAATGCACGTTCCGGATTTTATCGCACAAAGTAACTCCGAGCATAGCTCTCTCCATTTCCCGTTGTGTGACTCTGAATTCTCGAAAAGGCCAGCAGTTAAAGACCACGTTTCAGTTCCATATGTCATCACTGGCAACACACACTGCGGGATTTTGGACGAGAAGATATCTGTATCTATAGAAGATATCTGTATGCTTATGTATGTTTGTAACCTCTTTACGTCAAAACCGCTGAGCGGATTTGAATGAAACTCTTTGAAATGAAAACTGAAAACTTTTTAAAATCATCATCATCAAGGTTTTTCATCATACACGAGTGAAATCGCGGGGAGCACTGCTATCCATATTTTATTCCATTGCCGTACCAAGTGAGTTTCAAACCTCAACCATGAGAAGGGTTATGTCAGAGCGCTTAGTGAGCTGACACATTCTGGAGTTCTTTTTCATTTGCATGTAAAGTACTTCTTGTTTGTTTTGTGGCTTTTGATACGATTAAATCTGAAGTTAGAGGACTATTTTATTTTAAACCCGACTTCAAAAAAGTAGGTTCTCAATTCGACTGTTTTTTTTTGTATGTATGTTACTTGATTACTCAGCCAATTATTATGTTTTTTTTTTTTTGGTAATGCTTCAGAGTGGTTCCATGTAAATTTTATTGGAATCGGTTCATTCGTTTGGTTTTAAAAACAAAATTACTAGAAAATATGAAGATGTCATCCAGGTATTCGAAGTTGTAGTCGGTTGTATTTTTATTTTAAAAAACGTATTATAGATACTATTGATTACTAGTTTTTATTTAACTTCACGACGACGACTCATTTGTTATTTTATATTATACGAGTAAAAACTTTGAAATTCTAGGGATGACTTTACTGGATTAATAAAGTTGATTTTTGACATAATTATGCCTGGCGCTGGCGCACTCTACACTTTAGGTATGAAGCTACAAGTACGTGGCGGGCCCGTCTAGACGGGACAATTCAGTGGGAATAATTCAGTCACAAGAGATAAAAGTTACGCGTTCGACAGAGAGGCATTTTCTAGGTTATTATAACTGTAGGTAATTAGCGCTCGCACGTTCTGAATTGCACTTTATTCTGTCGTAGCAAGAGTCCCTACTTACTTAAATGATTTTTCGGATTGAATCTTCTGTACTTGAACAATTTTGTATTCTGTGGTATAGTTTATCTAAGGTAGTTTCTCACACAAAATCACGTAAAAAAAATTGTGTCGCGGGATTGAAAACTTTTATCTCGAATTTAGCTTCGTGTTCTGAAAGTTGTTCACTTTAATGGTATCGACTTGTATAAAAATACTTCAAAACTCAGTTAGATTCGATTAATAGAAACCGACCTCAAAACGTATTTGAATATTTGTAGCTCATTTGTTAGTTTGTCTGCCTTCAGACCTGTAGGACGTGGGTTCGATTCCCACCCTGGACAAGCATATATGTGAAGAACATAGATATTTGTTCTGTCTGAGTGCTGTTTTATTATAAGCATGTATTTACAAAAAAAATAATTGTATTTAAGTATTATATCAGCTATCTGGTTCCCACAGTACAAGCTTAGCTTAGTTTGGGAATAGATAGAGCGTTGTGTAAAAAAAAGTGGTGCAACTCACTTTCTTGCCGGGATCCTTATGTTCTTGTACGTACTCCTGTTTGAGCGGTTCCGTCTGCAGATCAGGCAGAGAGTGGCTGATCCTGATGGCAGCCTGCCGCGAGAGGGAGTCGCTGTTGCTCTCCTGGGAGTCGCGTCTTGTCCTGGGAAACCAGCACCTATGTCAGTGGGGCTCGTGTTAATGCTGGTGAAATGATACAGAAAACATAACTAAAACGATATGATAGCTAACTAAAACGATACGATTGCGAACTAAAACGAAACGATAGCTAATTAACACGATACAATACTTAACTAAGACGATACGATAGCTAACTAAACCGATATGATAGCGAACTAAAACGAAACGATAGCTTACTGAAATGATACGGTAGCTAACTAAAACGATACGATAGCTAACTAAAACGATATGATAGCTAACGGAAATGATACGATAGCTAACGGAAATGATACGATAGCTAACTGAAATGATACGATAGCTAACGGAAATGATACGATAGCTAACTGAAATGATACGTAAGCTAACTAAAACCATACGATAACTATTAGGCGTGATAAAATAAAAGCTGTTAAGTGCGAGTCGGACTCGCGCAACGATGTTTCCGGTCTTCCATTTTACATGCATTTTCTTTGGTTCTGCGCGAATATCATAGTGATCTTTCACTCCATTTATTTGCGAGGTAATCTGCCTCATAGTAACGAATATTGTATAAAATTGAATACTGTATTGGCCTTATAACGAAATTGTTACACTGGGCAATTGATACTTGATACTGGCAGAGTGCAAGAAATGCGAACCCAATAACGAAAAAAAATACATTAAAAAATATGACCGACTAGAACCTCTTCCCTTTTTTGAAATTTGTTAAAATAGAATTAGAATTATAATGCTTTATTGGTCTTATAACAAAATTGTTACACTGGGCATGTCATTTACAATGTTCACATTAAACTGGTTTCATGCAAAATGGCGGCCTACCTGCCCATAATCCACCTCCAGGTGTTAGCGCACTGGTAACCGACAGCTGCCAGCAAGACAGCCGCCATGGCAGCGAGCAGCACGGCGGCCGCGTAGTCCACAGTGCTGGCTCGGAGGCCCGACTGGCTTTCCAGGCTCTCCGGCGGCCACACAGCTGGAAACAATACTTCGTTTACTGTTAACATCTGCATCACACCGCCATACACGTGCAGTAAGCATAAGGACTCGAAGAAAGCCCTAACATTGTAGTCGTCATCATCATCAGCCAGTAGACGTCCACTGCTGGACGGAGGCCACCCCTTCATAACGAGTGGTTGCAATAATCCCCACGCTTGGCAGACGGCTTGGGGATTGCAGTACGCTCATGCTCACCAACGTTAACCGAGAGGATGCTGCTGCCCGTCCTCCGGTGGTTCTGGAAGCAATTTTAGGACATACCCAGATCCATTGTAGTGGTAGGACTCTATTGCAGAGTCCGCCTGGGGAAGTACCTAGCCAAGCAGTAGTGTGCAAGCATAATTTTTTTGTTTTATTGGGCAATGTTATCAGAAAAACTACTGGGCGTGAAGAGATTCAACTTATATTTATATAAGTAATATTTCTGGGTTACGAGAGCAGTGTGGCGCAGGATTTTGCAAATTCATAATTCACTGCTACTGTTATGGGCAGACGTGATGCTTTCCACCAAGCGTACGTATAATTCGAAAAATCGTAAACAAAAAAACACGTTTTAGCCCATTGCATTATATGTAATCAATTTCAGGTGGAAAATATAATTTCCACAGTTTGTAACCAGCGCAAATTCACGATGGGGTAAAACCACCAACCAATAGGGTAGATGACTGATGTTTATATCGTTGAAACCAATAGCTTTGATGAAGAATTTAAGTAAATATAGTATGTTTATTAAAATAATAATTTAAATCGGTTAATAATGTTCTGATATATGAGCGTTTAAAGTTTTTGTTAGAGACAACTCAGTCCCTTTCCCACAAAACAAAAAATGACGTCACGCCTTACTTGTCAGAATAGAATTTATATGGCGTACTGAGAAGTGACATCACGATTTGCTGTTTTGCCTCTCTGTCTAGCATGATATTAAAATGCTTATAAGTTGCTTATTTATGATCAGATTTTCATTTTCTTTTCATTAATCAGGTATATATATGAGCCACATATTAAAAAGGACAATTAAAAAAAACAGTCATCTAGCGCATTATCACTTATGTTAACAGGGATTGTTTTTCACGCTTCGTAACTAAATTTGTAACCCGTTTCCAGGCGATGGAAACCAGTTCAAGCAGGATTGTTTTACCCGCTTGTTTTGTCCGTTTCGAGGTAGGAAATTTAATTTCCATATATTGTGACCAATTATTGCTAATTGTTGATGGGGAAAATAATTATAGATATTTCCTTATATCTAGGTTTATTTATCGCATGTGAATTGGTTTCTTCCAGGCAAGTGGGCTCGACCAGTAGATCACATCTTCGCCGAGATGACGATCTTATCCATTCCCATCATCTCATGTACATAAAAATAAAACAGTTAGTATCGATAAGGTTCCATAAATAACAATTTCTTAACTACTAATTACGAACAGTCCAAGAATCTTTTATGTTCTAGTAATTCTCAGACAGTATCTCTCAGTTTTGTTTTGACTACAAACTTATTTCTAAATTAAAGGTACATTACAAATTTCCAAATTTTCTTAACAAGTTAATTATGAATGAACAATATCACGTGCGTAAAACAAATTAAATAAAGTAATCCTCCGATTTATATCTACGTGACGTGTCGAGCTTGTTTGTATGCCACAGCGCAGTCTTAAGCATAATAATAATGAGCAGAGAGACTTGTTGACTTATTTTTCAAGTATTCAATTAAAATTGTAAGAAATGAAGACATAGATCATTCATCACTTAGCCTATGTCAAATTGTCATGTTCATAACGCTTAACTCGCCTCATAAGTACCTTTTAAGGGTTTTTGTTTACTAAGAATATGGAATCTAGAGTTTATAAGCTTTTTAGCTTTTCGGAGAAATCTAAAAACTGTTTTAGACACAATGTTGCAACTGAATGAAATTGCAAACATAAATAAGGCTCACCAAGCCACAAAAGGAAATACGTTACTTATGTACAATCTTGTATATATCGTCGTTGGTACAATCTTATACTCATTCTACCGTTATCACAAGTAAGTTTTATTTATTATTTTATTATTATATTAGAAATGACCGTTTATATAATTTGAAATAGTGGATTGTTTACCAAGGGAGGAAACAACAATTTTTAAGGCGAAAGTGTTTCTTTGAATCCAGAACGTAGCGAGGGATTCAAAGTACTCGAGCTTAAAATAGTGTTGATCCCGAGGTAAACACTCTACTTTTTATCACCCTCTCTCCGGGCGGAAAAGAGCTCATTCTACCCTGTTTGCGTGGAAAAAAGTAGGTATTTTTGATTAGATGTGATGAAAAGTAATTTCTTAGTTACAAATAATAATAATGTAAACTAACGAGCGCAATCCTAAAAATAAATAGAGAAAACGTATGGCAGTTAATCAGTATAATAAATCAAGCTAAGTTTTAGCTAAAATCATATAACAAAATTATTTATAACCTCCACTTGGTGATATGAAAACAAAGGACATGAGGCAAATTGTGGTGGACTTGGTTTGTTGTGATTGTGGTATTAAACTCATGATGGACTGACGTGCCCATGTAGATCAAAGTCCAGAAAAAAAAATAAAGATGAAAAAACCTTATAATCCCACCACCAACCATTTTTTTTTTTTTTTTTTTCCCAGGGAAAATCCTTAATGGATACCACCGGCTCCGGGGGGAGCCAGTGGTTATGTGGGACTCTCCGCCAGAATGGCGGCCTACCCACCAAAAACCCTGGGGTGTTCCATCTCGGCGCTCAGCGTCAAGGCCGCGGGCACGCTTGCGCATTCATCCGCGACCTCGACAGCGCTTGTCCCATCCGGACTCCGTCACGGGGAGCGTGTGCTCCACCCGGCTTGTTCACGATGTGTGGGAACACGACACCCATCGTTCATTCTCGGGGAACTCACTCGTTGGACGACGGGTTCCCCCGAACCCGCCGCCCGGAGTTCCACGTTATGGGGGTTGGAGGAGGGCAAATGTTCTCCTCCGTCGCCCGGGCCTACGGCGTCGCATTGGGAGGTCAGTAGTGACCTCGCGCTCTCGCTCCGCTGTCTCCTTTTGCGTTATTACATATTCGCAAAAGGAGACGACCGCCTCCCACGACTCCTCGGAACCCAGCATTGAGTTCATCAATGCTGGAAGCGAGAGGTCTGCTCCAACCATATCGATAAGGACACGGCGCTCACTTGTCCATGCAGAGCACTCCTCAAGTGTATGCTGCGCCGTGTCGTCGTCGTGGCCACACTCATGACAAGCGGGTGTTGGTTCCCTACCAGCTATCCTAAATAGGTAGTGGCCAAAGCACCCGTGTCCCGACAGCATCTGCACGAGGCGAAAGGTGAGGGCCCCGTATTTCCTCTTGACCCATTGTAAAATAATGGGTCGAATCGCCTCCATAGTGCGGTGCCCCGCACTCGGTTCTGCCATCCTTTCCTGCCATTCCAGCATTGCTGTTTGTCGTGCTGTTTTGCGCCAACGACTCATCACCTCAGGGAGTGGGTTATCTCCCATGGCCCGGGATTCCGACAATTGGCGATAAATGCAGGCTAACATTTTCGCATCTATATCCCAAGGTGGGGTACCCGCTAAAGCGCACGCCGCCTCAAATGATACGGTGCGGTATCCTCTGACAGCCCTGATTGTCAGTACTCGTTGGGGTCTCCGCAAGAGTCTTAAATTGTGGACATTCAAGGCGTTTACCCAGATTGGGGCACCGTATAGAGCCATAGATCTGATGACCCCTGTATACAAGCGGCGACAAGTGATGCTGCCCCCCCCCCCCCCCCACGTTCGGGAGCAAACTTGCTAGAGCTGAAGCAGCTTTAATAAGCCTCGGAGTCAGTTGCCGGAAATGCTCCTGGAAGTTCCAGCGACTATCGAGAACGAGTCCGAGGTACCTCATCGTCGACCCGACACCGATAGTAACACCCCCAACAACTATCTCCGCCCCGACCGGTGGCGCACTCCGCGGCCCATGGAAACAAAGTGCCTCGGACTTATTTAGGGCCACCTCCAACCCTAATTGTCGTATGCGGGCCACGACTTGCGCTACACCAGCAGTAGCTAAGATGGCTGCCTCTCTATAAGTCTGGCCGCGGGCCGTTACAAGAGTGTCATCGGCGTAGCAGAAAACACTGACTCCCGGCATATTAGTCCCTCGCAGCACTGAGTCGTACCCGATGTTCCACAAGGGTGGTCCTACGACCGACCCCTGCGGGACACCGCACGAGATATATTTTTGTCCCCACCTGTCACGCATTGGGTACTTTACTGCTCTCTCGGATAGATACGCAGCAATTATTGCCTGCAGATATCGAGGGACGCGATGATAAACAAGCGCTTCCTTTACGCAGGTCCAGGGAAGGGTGTTAAAGGCATTGGCGATATCTAACGATACCGCCAAGACGACCTCTCCCCTGGATACAGAGCTTCAGTCGCTAGGGCCCTCACCTGCGATATAGCATCGATGGTGGACCTGCCCCTGCGGAAACCGTACTGGCAATTGGACAAGTTTGGACCCTCGTAGTCCAGGTGCCGCGCAAGACGACCAGCAATGATACGCTCGAAAAGTTTGCCTATCTCGTCGAGGAGAACGATAGGACGGTAAGCTGGGGGTGATTCAGGCGAGCGCCCTTCCTTCCTCAACAAAACAAGCTTTCCCGTCTTCCATTCCCGTGGAAAGCATCCCTGCTCTAAGCAGGCGGTGAAAAGACGCCTGACCGTGGGTTCCAAAGCTCCTTTCTCTCCTCTGAGAGCAAGTACCCAGGCTCGACCGGGTATGCCGTCTGGACCGGGGGCAGTATCTTTGGCTTGAAGTCTCAAAACTGCTGCCTCTAGTTCTCCTTCTGTGACCGCGGGTACTTCTTCCTCATGTACGTCTGAGGAATGAGCCGAAATGTCTTGTTTTGTTCTGTCAGGAAACAATGTCGTGACAACCTTCTCTAGCAGCTCTGGTTGAAGGGTCTTGGTTAATGGAGGTGCCCATGGCCTAAGCTTTCGCCGCACCATTTTATAGGGACGCCCCCAAGGATCCCGGTCAAGAGTATCCAGCATTTCTTGCCTTGCAAGTGTTTTGGCTTTGCTAATGGCCGTCTGAAGGATTTTAACCTACCCTCTATACACGCCATAGAGTTGGGCTTCTTCATCATCATCACTTGACTGCCGTCTTCGGCATCTAGTGTAAGCCCGCCTTGAAGACACGCACTCCATGCGGAGCTGTGAAAGCTCTTCAGACCACCAATAGATCTGCCGGGAAATCCTGTGCGGACGTGCCCTCGGCATGGGCGCGTCACATACATGCGACATAGCGTTACCCAGCCTATTCGCCTCCCCCTCTATGTCTGCGGGGTCTAAGCAATCCAAAACCCAGGCTTGCACTAGCGTCGCCTCCAGCAAGACATCTCGGTCCAGCTGTTTAAGGGCCCATAGTGGACCATCGCCTTGAAGAGAATGAATTGGATGTCTCTGAGTTGGTTGGGAGGTACAGACTTGGAAACGGATATATCGATGGTCCGATAAAGTCTCCACATCCTCTAATACCTTCCAATTCTGAACCCGGCGTGCAAGCATGGTGTTTGCAAACGTCACATCTATAACAGACTCGCCTTGTTGTCGCACACATGTGGATACTGTTCCTTGGTACAACAAACTACAATGACTACTTAGCCTACTACACAACAAAAAACAAAAGGATTGTATCCAGACCGATGAAAGTCTAGAGACAATCCAAATGCTCAAACCCACTACCAGTCGGCAGCGTACCCAGCATGCTGGCGGCATTGCCACGCTGGATGGCAATGCTTATGCGTTGAGCCAAATAAACGCCAGCATTTTGATCACGCGTCGCGTCGACCAGGCGCTCGGATATGTTTTTGAAAAGATGATGAGCTCCCGGTCCCCACGGACCCAATGTCTCAACACCAAACGGCTCAAATATGTAACCTCTGCCGAGGTTAGCATATTTGCGCCGCTTGTGCCGCTCCGCCGAATTTGCCGCCGCACCAGCCCTACTCTGTGTCTCAGGAAGATGTGACGGTGCCAAAGTATCAACGCAAGTTGCGTCCCATACAAGGGGCCGTCCCATCTTCCAAGGCACAAGTGTCATACCGTCAGGTCTTTTGCCATCGTCACGTGCAAGGCCGCTCGGTTCGAGCACAGCTGCAACATTGGCGGTGGATAAAGCCCGGCGTATGACATCATTCAGGCTAGCGTGGCGGCCGATCCGACCAGCGCTTCTTGAGCAAGAGAGACCATGGTGACCGAGCTGATCGACAACAGTACCACACTGGCAGCGATGGGCCTCACAGCACCTTGCACCCAAGCGCAAGCTGACAGCTAGACGAAATGCAGTTGGGTCCAAAAGGCTACCAGTGTTAAAGGAGGGAATAGCCTGCAACCAAAGACCTGATTCCCATACAGAGACAGCAAGGATACGAGCGCGATCTGCGACGCTAGTACACGTATCTAGAAGAGATTTCCGTGCTAGTTCACAGATCGGCCCATCCCATAGTCTCTGCGAAGACAAAGTCCTCGGAAAATCAGTATTTGGGCAAGCCTCCCTCCAAACATTCTTGGCCTCATTCAAATGAGCTACTACTACACCGGAATGGCCTAAAGAGGGAAGAAGGATTTTTTCAATTAATTTATGTGTACTATGAACTGAGGACAAGAAAGCTGGTAGAGCTACACTTGAAATTTTGCGGATCCCTAAGCCTCCTAACCTTACTGGTAGTGAGGCTTGTGACCATGTCCTGTCATTCATGTCAACATTCAAAACCGATATTAGTGTTTCCTTTACGACATTGTCTAAGCTCGAAAGGAGCTCACCGTGTTTCCACAGTGGACTACATCGTAAAGTGTATATAAATTTTGGCACAAACAGACAATATTTGATAATGGTAAACGCCATGTGGGCGTTAATATTGAGTAACCTCCTGGAGGCACTCATAAAATTTTGAATTTTTTCTTCTACGAAAGGTGAAAAAGACTCATCTAAAATCGGTGAACCCAGTAGGCGAAGAGAACACCTATCCACAGATTTGATGTTTGGAGCCAAATCATTAAATTTTGCAATAACCAAATCTTTGTTCGGACATGAATCGCAAACATAGAGTTCGCATTTTGAAAAATTTAGTTCTAAGCCAATAAGACGAAATTCGTCTATGAGAATTTGCAAATCATTTAGGACAGTGCTCACATCACCTCCTAAGGTTCCGTCATCCAAATACCAAACATTAAGTTTGGATTGGAGACGTTGAATAATTGGATGAATGGCCAGGCTGAAAATGGCGGGACCGAATGGATCACCCTGTTGGCAGCCTACTGAAGATAACAAAACATTATTTTGGTATGTTAATTTTGTGGGATTGCCGTAGCATTGCCAAAGAAAGTTGAAAACGTCTGGAATTTTGTCTTTGATTTGTGTCAACAGGGCGCCTCTATCGACCGAATTAAAAGCATTTTTGACATCCACCTTTAGTAGCACCTCTCCACAATTTTGATCCAAAAAAGTCCGGAGAGAATGAACAGCAGCCTCACACCCACCTCGCGAACCAAAACCAAGCTGTATTGGTTGGAAAAGGCTACTCAAAAGAGCAACCTTTTGCCTACAGCCTGCCTTGGCCGCGAGGCGACGGTATGTGGTGCCGACCGCAATAGGCCTGATACCACCATCTTTTTTGATAAGTGCGCATAAATTTGCGCCGTACAAAATTTCGATAACGTCACTATTGACCCGTCCCGACAACATAAGATTTACCAAAGCTGTAAGGTCTTTTAAGAGGGTCTCGCCCACCTCACCAGAGCTAAAAGATAGAAGATCTTTTAGATGTTGAGGTGTTAGGCCATCAAGGCCGCCAGCTGAGCCACTCTGAAAAGACGCCACAGCCGTTGCAATCTCCTGAGTCTGGACATCAATGGCAACGTCATCAGGTTGTGGTGGCTCAGGGAGGTGGAGGTTTGCCGCCGCAGGTGGATGTTTGTCACGAAGTGACTGAATCGTTTCTAATGTGTGGGGGGCAATGGTGTCGCTCGAGAACAAGACACGTGCGGCGCCTTTGATATCACCATCACTCATTTTGTTCTCTACTAATTTAAAAGTAACCGAATCGTCAGATTTTTTTGAATTTTGATTATTACGCCTTTTAGGCGGAATAATATTAGCAAGACCTAAAAGGTTCTCTTCCGATACTTTGTACTTTACACAGTTTTCCTTTACTCTAGTGGTAAGGGATTTTTTGTTAGACGGGTCCGAATGAACGTAAAGCACATTGTATGGAAAAGAGAGGAGATGTTCCCAGGCCTGCTTTGAATTTTGGGTAACGGCATTCCGAATAGCAAAAGATAAACTTTGGGCAACCGAAATTCGAGCACCACGCGGGATGCGTTTTAAAATCGGAATAGAATTTTTTAATGAGCTTAAAACCTCCCAAAATGGTTTGGCAGGAGTAGCAGCGCTCATTGAACTGCTACTGGCTACGTTTGAGCCTGAAATTGGAGCCGAAAGTGGAATTTCATGAATTTTGTGACATCTGGTCTTGTGAATTTTGAGGCCTTTTTGGCCTTTAAAAAACTTGGCCTGGGGGCACTCTGTACACTGTATCATGTCCTGTTGCGACACCACGTTGATTTTTGATACTGCATTTCGCCCAGAAGGGGTCGAAGATGCCATGTTACAATAAAAATCTTATCTCTTAAAACTTAGATTCCCTAGTGACGCGACGGACGGTGACGTCTGCCAGACGTCAGGCGGTGACACGGCTTGAACTGCGCCGACTCGCCAGACGGCGCGCCGTTGACATGGAAACAGAAAACAAGAGTGTTTTAGAAAATATGAAATAAAGTAACTTAGGGGCTGTCCCCAGCCCTACAAACAATACCTCGGCGGAGTCAGAGGTAGAACAGGTGGCTGGTGAGCAGAAACAGCCTGAAAACTTGCGAAATGCTGAAAAAGAAACCGGAGAAAAAATTTGTCAACCGAAGTTGACAAGAACTTTTTTTTTTTTTTTTGTTCCTTGGTTGAGTACCGTCAATCTATTTTCGCTTAGCCACTCCTCTAGTTCCCGACCACGATGGTTAGCTACCGGAGATCCCCATGCGGGTGACTTAGCATTAAAATCTCCGGCAACAAGCACGTAGTTAGGGTGCCACTGAATCAGCAAAGCTTTCACTCTCTCAAGAAACTCCTCAAACTCAGATAGAGGTCGATTTGGGGAGAAGTAAATCCCTACCACCATAATACCTTCAATAAGAGCCGCAACGTAACCTCGACCCTTTGCTGTTTTTTCGACGGAAGGGGAACCAGTGGCGGTTTGGGTCACAATGGCTACTGTATCAGTGACATCTCCCAACCAGTTTTCCCTGTCGGAGACAAAATATGGCTCGGACACTATCGCCACACTTATCGACCACTCTGCCATGCTTTGTAGCAAAAGATCCTGAGCTCTGGCGCAGTGATTAATGTTCGCCTGTAGAAACTCGATGGACATATCTGTTATTCAGTTGTCATCGGCAGCACCTCAGGCCTGAGTTCAGCGGCTTGGATCAACGGCAGTGTGCGTTGTGTGCCAACTCCGCTTCTTCTCCCCCTCTTCCTAGTTTTAGAGGCAGTACAGCTTTTGCTGCCTACCTTATGTCCCGCCGGCTTACTTGCTGCCACACACAAGCTACAGTGCGGTGCGTCAGAGCATTGATTGGCCTTGTGGCCCAGCTTTCCGCAGCGGTAGCACTGCTCACTGCGGTCTATTTCCGATGTACATTGCTGTCGCACATGTCCTGTCTCTAGACATCGGTAACAGGTCAAGGGTTTGGGGTCGAGCCATTTCACTCGCGCCGAAACCCATCCGACTAGTAGGCGACCGCTCTCCACAACTTTCTTAGCAGCCATCACGGGGCATCTTAGCCACAACGCGCCGAGCCCGTTGTAGACCCTGCGAATCTCCCCGCACTTAATAGCTTCAGCAGCGCAATCTCCAGCTCTGCTCACTGCAACTGCCACTTCTTCTACTGAGACGGAATCGTCCAATCCTGAAATTCGCATTTCAGCGCATTTAGTGGGTCTGGAGATCCGTACTAATTCAGGCGGCATGAATTCGCGGAGCTTACTCGCTAGTTCATCCGCCTTACTTCCACTAGTTGCACCTGGCACTTCCAGGATACGTGCACCAGTTGCAGCTCTTCTAAATTGAAGACTAGCTATGCCAAGATCGGCAAGTTTTACCTTTTCCTTGGCTTCGGCTAAAACTCTGGCATAGGTAACGCCCTTTTCATCAGCACCTGGTTGTAAGGTTATTACAACTGCTGATGATCGAGGAGGCCGAAGCTTAGGTCCATTTGCTTTCTTCTGATTACGCTGAAGTTCTTGCGCCTGCAAACGCTGCTGTTGTAACGCAGGAGCAGTCGGAGTGTCGGCCTTCTTACGACCCCTTCTAACGACTCAGCCAGCATTTACTGTGGGTTTAACAATTTGCCGTACCTCTTCTGGACCAGGGTCAGTAAGTTCGGCTCGGCAATCCCACCACCAACCAACCCCAACCCAACCAACCAACTTCCTAACCAACGCCTCGACCGTCGGTGTTAATTTACGGAATATTTGGTGTGCTTGAGTTGGACCTCGTTTTCCAACATATTCAGGATAAATATTCCGTAAATAGTCATAAAACTGTAATAAACAACATTGATAGTTTAAAACTGAGTTTGTAAACCTCTTTCTTTCGACTTTCCCTGTTTACCATTACGAGTACCACTTGTGTTACGGCTTGTGTTACACTATGCCCAAGTTGTTCTTACGGCTTAAGGCGACAGACGTGAAATGAATTTCGCCTTCATAAACAGCGCAAATGAACGCCAATTTGGCTGTGTTGTGACACTTGTGGCGGTTTATTGAAGGCGGCGCCGGAATCTTCCTTGCGTGTGAACTTGTTCTTATACGAACGTTTGTCGATCGGAGAGATTACGGACCCAAAAAGTATAACGAATCAATTACTCTAATATTTTTTCGAGAACGTGTAAACGGTGTATTTTGCAGTCTGCAAATTAGGGTTTTTTTTAAATTCAGATTTTGCTTAACTTTTACTTACTGTACTTATATTTATAAGTAAAAGTTAAACGTAAGTAAGTCAAAAAATCATACCTTTGGCTTTTCGGTGAAGGAAAATATCGGTAAGGAAATCTGCTTAGGTATATACAGGGTTAGTTCTAATCAGTTAGCATCCTTTTAAGGGCATATTCTGTACATCAAAACAAACCACTTTTACTATGGGGCTAACCATGAAATCGCGAAAAAAAACAGCTGTTCCATACATTTTGCCCAAGGTCGATGAACTTTTTGTATGGAACAGCTGATATTTTTATACCGATTTCAATGTGGCCACAATATTAAAAGTTATTTGTTTGATGTACAGAATATGCCCTAAAAAGGATGCTAACTGATTAGATCTAACCCTGTATATTTTACAATATATATACAATTTGTAACAAAAAGGTTCAACAATACGAAAGGGCGTAGATGTACTTTTCATTATAAACAACTTTTACTATGGGGCCAACCCTAAAATCGCGAAAATAAAATCAGCTGTTCCATACAAAAAGTTCATTGGCCTGAGACTAAATGTATGGAACAGCTGATATTTTTTTCGCGATTTCAAGGTTGGCCCCATAGTAAAAGTAGTTCATAACGATGAGTACATGTGTACAATCTATAACTATAAAAGGCTTTGTCCTGACTGACTGACTGACTGACTGACTGACTGACATATAGACAACGTACAGCCCAAACCGCTAAACGTAGAGACTTGAAATTTGGAGGGTATGTTTTTGGAGAGGTGTAAACGCCCACTAAGAAAGGATTTTTCGAAAATCAACCCCAAAGTGGGTTAAATAGGGTGTTAAAGTTTGTATGAAACTTTTTATTCTCTGCTTCGATTGATACAAAACTTGGTATACATATTCTACTATAAAAATAAGAAGATACGGGTGTCACAGTTTTTTCAAAATCAGGTCCCGTTAGTATAAAAAAAAAACTAAGTTTTAGTGATAGTACGTTTGTTTCTCCTTAACTTTGTAACGGCTGTACATATTAAAATGAAATTTGGTATAGGGATGGGGATAGATGTGGGGATGGGGGTGGAGGTGGGGGTGGGGGTGGGGGTGGCGATGATACTGGGAACGGAGACGGGACGGAGATAGGCATGTTAATATTAAGATTACAATTGGTATCGGGATGGGGATGGGGATGGGGTGGGGATGAGTGGGGATGGGAGGGGATTTGGTGGGGACAGGTGGGGATGGGATGTGGATGAGGCTGGGAACGGGGATGGGCGTGTCCATATTAAGATGAAAGTTGAAATCGGGATGGGGGTGGGGATGGGATGGGATGAGGATGAAATTCGGGATGGGGATGAGGGAGGGAACGGGGATGGGGATGGGGACGGGGATGGGCGTGTTCATATTAAAATTACATTTGGTATCGGGATGGGGATGGGGAAGGGGGCGCTTATAGGGATGAGGCTGGGAATGGGGACGGGGATGGGCGTATTTATTGGTCGGCTGAACAGATGGAGCTGCATTTTTGGATAGGTAGTTATAGCATAAGGTTCGGAAACGGACATAGGCTATTTTTTTGTAGGTCCACGCAGACGACTGTTTGACGGACATAATTATTATATATACTGTACAGCCTAAGCTGCTAAATTAATTTTTAATGTTAAATTAACTTACTTTTAAATGCCTAAACTACATTTTGAGTGGTGTAAACTTACACTCAGCTCAAGCTGTGGTAGCTTCTGTGAGATCAAGCTCGACTCACATTCTTGGGGTCGCGGGTTCGAACCCGGGCGAGCCCGTTCCAATTAGTTCTTTGAAACTTACGCATGGATAATACCACTGGCTTTTCGGTGAAGGAAAACATCATGAGGAAACCTACATATTTCCGGAGAAGAAATACGATAGTGTATGTGAATCCGCCAACCTGCACTGGGCCAGCGTAGTGAATATGGCCCAATCAGGAGTGTTAAGGGCTGATGCAGAGAAACGCACACTCAGCAAGGATTTTGAAAAATTCGCAAGGGGTTCAATGTATCATTAAAATACCATTTTGCCGAAACCATTCATTTAAGGCTGTTAAGTTTTTTGACTTAAGAGATAAGATAAAATAAACATAAACATGTTTCAGAATTTTCAAACAATTTCAAAACTGGAAGGCCACGGGTCAGTTTTTCATTTGAAAAAAAAAGTTATATTTATAGATTAGCTAATCGAGTGTTTATGCGTAAGATAAATGTTCTAAACACATGTACTTGATCCGGTGCACGCACCAAGCACAGCGCTTTCGAAACGTCCATCCCGCGTCGGCTCAGATACGTTATAACCCGAGTATAATGACGCGCTGTACCTCGAGCGCGCCCCACTCCAACCCACACTGAGTCTACCTAAGCGATCAGTGCAGCACTGTATTTTATCGAAGTTTCGTAATTCTTGCGATATTTTGGTGATTTCTTTGTTATCATACTTTTTCTGCTTAAGCTTATTTCATTTCATTTGTTATTTAGATTTCGTATAATTATCGTTATTTGTTCTTTTAATTGTTTAGATTGCTATTTAGTTTGTTATTAGTTTTTTTTTAAAATTTTAGTTTACATTACCAGATGAGTTAGGTAGAGTAGTGTTTTCCGTTGAGGAGCTGATAGATCAAATTTATCCAGACATAATGCATTTACAGAATAAGTCTACGGATTGGTTTTGTGAGCGAGCAATTTTAACTCCAAAAAATGACCAAGCGACTTACATAAATGACATGTTGCTGAAATCAATCGACGGGGAAGAAATGGTTTACGACTCTGTTGATACGGTATGCAATAATGATGATGCTGTAAACTATCCAGTTGAGTTTTTAAATTCATTAAGACCAGCGGGGCTACCATATCATAGGCTTATCCTGAAGAAAGGTACACCCGTCATGCTCCTTCGGAATTTAAGACCACCCAAATTGTGTAATGGAACCAGGTTACAAGTTGAAAATAAAAATGCTGCATCGTAATCTGGTTGAGGCCATCATTTTGACTGGGTGTGCCCATGGCGAAACAGTGTTTGTGCCGCGTATTCCCATGATTCCCAGTGACTTACCTTATGACTTCAAAAGGCTTCAATTTCCCCTAAAAGTTTGTTTTGCCATGACCATCAATAAGGCTCAGGGTCAAACTTTAAAATACGCTGGTATTGATTTAAGGCAGGACTGTTTTTCGCATGGTCAGTTCTATGTGGCTTGCTCGCGAATTAGCTCCCCTAAAAGCCTGGCTATTTTAGCACCTTCCAACAAAAAAGTCAAAAACGTTGTCTACAAAGAAATATTGTAATCTTTCGGGTCAAAGGCCCCGGCAACTATAGCGTCATTAGCAGACATTTTTAGGGTTCCGTAGTACTACGAGGAATTCTTATAAGTTTGTCATGTCCATCTGTCTGTCTGTTTAAAATTCAACAAGACGGCTTTGTTTTGAAGTAAGTATTGCAAACGCGACATGCCAAATTTCGTCATCTTCAAGCAAACTTAAAGACTTGCAAGCGGCTTGGAAAAAATGCAATAATATACGTATTTTAGTGATTCAATTTAGTTGGGCCCCGATTTAACCGAATTCCAGTATTCAACATTACTACGCGGGCAAAGCCGCGGGCAAAAGCTAGTATGTTAATAAGACCCAATCGCCCTTCGAGGATAAGCCTATCTAAAAGTAATATTTTAGCCGCCACTTGTTACCCTAGTTGTTACGCTGGTTTTTTTAGTTTTGTGTATTATTGGTGTGTATCATTATCAGCCAGAAGACGTCCACTGCTGGGCAAAGGGCAAAGGCTTCGACCGCCACGCATCCACCGGTTGCCCACGACGTTCACGGTGTCGTTGGTCCACCTAAAGGGAGGCCTACCTACGCCGCGCCTTCCGGTTCGTGGTCGCCACTCTAGAACCTTTCTTCCCCTTCGGTTATCAGTTCGTCGAGAGATTACTGCCCAAAAATATTAATTTAATATGAGTATGGAATTAACTGTATGTAGGTAGTAACCACTAATGAGAAATGAATAGGACGGACCGCGCTAGCCGGTATTAAGTGCAAATGCGCTTTATGACAATTCTACTAATATCGTCGTCGTCAGCCATAAAACGTCCACTGCTGGACGAAGACCTCCCCCTTGAGTGGTTGCCATAATCCCCACGCTTGGCAGGCGGCTTGGGAATCGCAGAATGCTCACCACCGTTAACCTAGAGGACGCTGCTGCCCGTCCTCCAGTGGGTCTGGTTGCAGTTTAAGGACATACCCAGGTCCTATACCAATTCTACCAATATACATGTTCTTAAACTGAGAATCACCAAAAAAACAATTTAAATAGACACTTAGGAAACTAAACCACATTGCATCGTAATTAGATCAATTTTAATCTGTTGCAAAGTGGCATTACGAGCGTTTTATTTCAAATGCGCGGCCAATGATTGGCATTTTTTCGTCGTATAGTTTCTATACAATTAAGTGTGAAACTGGCGATATCGGTTTTGCATACAATTGCTTTACAAATTGTTTTGACAGCCGTTCTACCTAAGAAGTAGGGCTTTCGCTTTTCTGTGGTAGTAACTATACTGGGTTTAAAGGCTTGAGATGTACTAACCCAAAAGTTTGTGCCAACATTGTGCTCAACGTTATGAATAACTTTTACTATGGAGCCAACTCAAAACTCGCGAAGAAAAAATATTGTTGCTTTAAATATCTAGCTTCTGTATTTTTGGCAATAAAGTTCTTTTTATCTTTATGTTATCTTAAATGTTTCAGCTGTTTATTTTATGACATATTTTTGTATTCAATGAAATTCTAGAAGAGATAACAGTATCAGTTTAGTGAACTATGGTTATCTCAGAAGCTCAAGTTTATAAAATAAGTTTAATAAAAACTTTTCGGACCATATAGCCTAAGAAACTTAATAACTTACGAGCTCTTGTAAAAATATTACACCCACTCAATAAGTTACCATATTAGTTTTTTGGCAATATTTTTGTTTTGGGCTGACTTATATTTTTTTTAACCCCCGACGCAAACAGAAAGTAGCCACCAAACAAGTTGTCAAATTGCCGGCATGGAAAAGGTGAGCCTACGCAGGTACGTCGTGTACACCACTGAAGAGAGAAGAGGTAGGGCCTTCGCCTTTCTGTGGTGTACACTTCCGTGCAGTATTTTTGGCAAGTTTAATGACAAGTTATAATTTTTTTATCTTTGCGCATCCCCACTTTTTGACAACTTGCGTGCCGTTAACCTATAGATGATTTAGGTTTAATATAGTATTTTTGGCCACGCTTTTCCATGTTTCAAGCAATTTTTTTACTGCGGGTAATCATTCGTCTAAAGCTGTTAGGCCACATTTAGTGGAGCAAAAATATGGCAGTTATACAGATTCGTGCATGTCAAGCTTAAATTTTTGAGGTTTTCCTTTGATTACTCGAAAAGTATCTAAATTAATATTTTTTACCCCGTAGAAAGTTGTCCTAAATACTGTTATCTTTTAGTACACACATCAGCCAGAAGACGTCCACTGCTGGACGAAGGCCTCCCAATAGAGGGGTGTTGCCATAATCCCCACGCTTGGCAGGCGGCTTGGGATTCGCAGAATGCTCACCACCGTTAACTAAGAGGACGCTGCTGCCCGTCCTCCGGTGGGTCTGGTTGCAGTTTTAGGACATACCCAGGTCACTATCATTTAGTACGTACATCAATTTTTATGTGACTCGTACCCTTTATAGAGGGGTGTTGCCATAATCCCCACGCTTGGCAGGCAGCTTGGGGATCGATGTGACTATGTGCTATAATTAGGATCTAAAAATGAAAAAAGATTTTAAAATAGGCGCTGTTTCGTATTTTTTTTCGATCGAATGAAATATTATTGATCGTGTTTTCAACCGCATAGAAGTAACATAGACAGATGCTCGTCTGTTACATAGTATATCTTTTTCTTTAAATATAGTAACTGACTAAATGAAATTGATTTTGCGAGGATCAACTTTGGAATATAATGTCTTAACGTGTGTGTATCTGTATGTCCGTGATATCGTGGCTCCAGAACGGCTAAACCGATTTTTGAAAATTAATCCTCTAAACCGATTTAAATAAGGGACTTGGCCTTGGTTACGTTACTCTATGAAATAGGTACTATCCAAAATCGTCCATCAAACATTAAATTAATATCCAAGTAAATCAGACGCTGATTTTGAGCTAGGTCTGGAGGTAATTCTAGGCCACAGATAAAGTATTAAGTTTAATACCAAACGGATACCTAACATTCATTTTAAAGCGCTGGTATTATTAAATCGTTTTGTCACTATGCTGTCCTTACTAATAAATTATAATTCTGAACGCTGGGTTTGATTTAGTTGATACAGGTATCTAGGTATATTTAACTATCGAAAGTTATTTCTAACGTTGAAGATTGAGGACCTACACTGTATTTTAAGGCCGGCCGCACATTATTTCGGTGCGAGACGGACGACACGAGAAATTTCTGAGTGCGTATACAAAATGTATGCACGGAGTGCCTTCCGGCGCGAACATCCGGTTTTTCTATTAGGTTTTTCTTATAATGTGCGGCAGCCCTAAGAAATCGTATTTTTTTTATTATTTATCATCATCATCAGTCCGGAGACGTCCACTGCTGAACGCAGGCCTCCCCCTTAGACCGCCACACCGTACGACAACCTGTCATTTGCATCCACCGGTTGCCCGCGACTTTTAGAATGTCGTCGGTCCACCTAGTGGGAGGCCTTCCTACGCTGCGTCTTCCGGTTCGCGGTCGCCACTCAAGAACCTTTCTTCCCTTTTTATTCCTTTGTTATTCAGTTTGACTTAATTAAACGTGAGTAATATTGTATAGGTAAAAAAACAAAAATGTTAAATGTGTCAAAACTAAGTCAGGTATCTTAACATCGTAGCATAATATCATAAAATTGTAAGAAATCTACGGTCTAAGGTCCAGTATACTGCGCACCGCTATCTCGATCTCGAGTTTTCAACCGAAAAAAGGAGATTGTCTATTTCGAATGTAGGTACGTAGGTATGCTTTTATTGTATGTATGTTACGCGATTACTCCGCCAATTATGAATTGATTTTGATGATTCTTTTTTTGTTTGGTAGGTGATACTTCAGAGGTGATCCCTTATCTATTTTATTGAAATCGGTTCAGTAGTTCGGTTTAAATCAAAATTACTGTAAAATATGAAGATGTCATCCAGGTAGGCAGATAGGAAATTGAAGTCGTTTGTTTATTTTATTAAAAAAGCTTATGATCATAACTATATTCAGTGATTTTAAATTCAAAAATATTGCAATGCGCGAGCGAGATAGCTGCGCGCGGTGATCTGGACCTTAATTAATTAAAACAAACTTCGGGAATATTCGTAAATTTTACAAAAGACATGGTATGAGTTGTTGAGAAGGAAAGTGCCTTTTCGTTAATTTATACTATTGAATATAGTCATCATCATCATCATCAGCCCGGAGACGTCCACTGCTGAACGAAGGCCTCCCCCTTAGACTGCCACACTGAATATAGTATTATTTTTTAATTTAGGACTATTCCTTAAAAATCATAGCAATCTAGTATTTTGAGCACCGTGTGGCACGAGTCTGTGGTTTTGAGTTGGCAACCCTGAATACACGGTATGTTACTACAAATTATTGTAAAGGTTAGATCGTATATTAATATAATATATAATGAACTTTACTACGATCTTGTAATGATATATTGCTAATAGATTCATCCCTCTACTAACATTAAATCCATTTAACAACTTCATTGTTTGCGAATAAGTTTCAACCGATCTAATTTACACCTAATTGCCAATTTGCCAGTTTCCCTGACTATACAGGGTGTTAGTTTGAACACCGTTATCCTTCTAGGATATCATTGTACTCATAATTATGCACAACTTTTACTATGGAGCCAACCCTGAAATCACGAAAAAAACAGCTGTTCCATACATAAAGGTTCAACACCCGGTATAAGTTCCCCGTTGTAACCCTATAAGTAGTGGGTAGAGTACGAGATCTAGACAAGTAGTAATGAGAACTATCACATCACGACTAACTGATAGATAACGCACATACTCGTACTAAACTGCTGGTTGTAGAGATTTGAAATTTGGAGGGTATCTTATGGTGCGTTGAGGTGTACTAAAGGATTTTTTGAAATTCAATCCCTAAGGGGGTAAAAATGGGTGGCATGTCTTGTACGAAAATCCTTTTATTGAAGTTTTCGTTATAAAAATTAGAATTGGGATGTTCATTTCAAATAAATTAATGGTGTTTTCAATATTTTTTGACAGGGATGACTGAAAAACTTTGATCATATAGAGAGAGAGAGAGAGAGCTATTTCCTCCAAGCTGAGAAAGCGTGGATAAAACTTTCTATGGAAAATTCTTTTTAACGTTTTAGTGATGAAAATTGGTATTTGATTAAACTTTTTCGAACAAAGACCATAATAAATTTTCGTAAAGGGTGTAAATGGGGAGGAAAAAAATTAGTATAAAGTTATTTAGGAGCGGGGCAAACTTCTATTTTGTGCGGGTGGAGTGGTGGGGTGACCACCCCCCCCCTCTAGTCTTTTAGAAAACAATATCACTAATTACGTGTTTTTTTTTTAAGTAGAGTTGCCGAAATAAAAGTGTTATACTTAAAACGAGTTAAAATTTGCCAATAAAACCGACTTCTTTTTGCCTACACTAGGGCCCCTGTTTTCTGGATTCCGTTGTTTTGTAGTTTTAAGACCCTAAATAGATCTCACTTTCAATTGACTAAGTATATCATTACTGATTAGCTTCGTATTTAAATCTTTAATACATTTTAGTTGTTAGTTATATACTTACAGATATGGCTATGTATTGCTTGCTTTCTAGTTTCATTTCTGTTAAAGATTAAGTTAAATAGCCCAATTATAGTCATTCCATTATCATTAGTCTTTATGAATTTTCACGGAATATACCAAAATACCCAGTATTATACAAATATTTTTCAAATCGGAGTACCTAGTTAAAGGTATTAATCAGAATAATGCACAAAATTCTCTCATTCATCGCCATCCAACGTGACAAACTAACAACGATCGAAACTTTAACATGTGATACAATATCAAATTAATTTACGCAAACCCAACACGTGATCGGCCAATTTATACTACTACCTATGTTGTTGGTATTGAATTATTGATACTTCGATCCGGGTACGTGATATAAGCCACTGTATCCGTGGTCACGGTATTTGGCTATTTGTAGAGAGCGTTTTAATCAAATTGTGGTTTCGCACAGGATTGAATGTTGGTTTGAATCTGAAACGTAGTTTATTGGGTGCATTTAATATGGGTATGATAAGCTTCCGAGGCTTTATATAACTTATGTTCTGCGAACAGAAGAGTACGCGAGTACACAGCGAGGTACTTACACCTACAGGTTCCACAATTTCATAGATTTATTTTTATCGTCGAAATCCCCCCCCCCCCCCCCCCCCCCCCAAAAAGATGAAAGTTTGCTGTGGCGCGGAGCCATTAAGGGGGAATCTGTTGAGCGATTTTCCATACAAACGTATTCCCCTGTTTTTTTTCCTGGATAATGTCTCTAGAGTTTTTTTATAATGTCTAGGTCTACTATAGATATATCTGTGTCCTTTAGATATTCATCAGTGACAGCCATAAGACGTCCACTACTGGACGAAGGCCTCCCCCTTAATAGGGAGGGGTTGCCATAACCCCCACGCTTGGCAGGCGGCTTGGGGATCGCAGAGTGTTACCACCGTTAACCAAGATGACGCTGCTGCCCGTCCTCCGGTGGTTCTGGATGTGGTTTTAGGACCCATTTAGATATTTCTAAATGATATTTACCCAACCCTTTAAATATTTTAATAGTAATTTTAGGAAAGTTATATTTTTTTTTTACAATTAGTTCTGAAAAAAAGGAAATGACAGAGACATGTCTACAGTAGACCTAGAGTGTAACATTGACGAAATATGGTATGATGAACAACCATATGGTATGATGAACAACCATATGGTATGATGAACAACCATATGGTATGATGAACAACCATATGGTATGATGAACAACCATATGGTATGATGATTAATACTGTAAATCTACCTATGAATAAAACTATCTATCTATCTATAAAAAAATTGCTCTAGAGGCATTATCCAGGAAGAAAATAGGGGAATACCTTTGTATGGAGAAGCACTCACATGATTTCCTCTTAACCGGCCACTTTTTGTTTAATATTCTGAGTCCTCATTTAAAATTAAGTACTTAAAATAAATCGTATTCAATATTCTTTTTTGGTACGTATTCCTTTATTAATTACAAATTAACTACAACAAACTACATAAACCTACTTATACTACTTTTTTAGCCTTCTACACAAAAACAGAAGGATTTTATCCAGACTGATGAAGGTCTAGAGAGATACAACCTAAATTATCAAACCCACTACCAGTCGGCAGCGTACCCAGCATGCTGGCGGCATTACCACGCTGGATGGCAATGCTTATGCGTTGGGCCAAATAAACGCCAGCATTTTGATCACGCGTCGCGTCGACTAGGTGCTCGGATACTTTTTGTTTTAATTAGTTAAGAGTCGTTTGTTGTTGTAGTTAATAAAAGCTTTTGGCCGATATTGATATCAAATATTTATACTAATTACTATCAAAATTTCTTCACCAAATCTTTCCATCTCGTGGCATTCTTGTAGGTACAATCAGATTGCTTTTACCATCTAAATCAGGTGCTATTCAGAAACTTGTTTTTTTTCTGTATGCCCCATCTATTTGGAGCCCGTCTATAATTTCATAAGTTTTCGTAAAAAAAATATCTTAAAAATACTTCCATTTTTTCAACATAAAATACAGTATCTGGCAACCCTTGACTCCCAAAAACGTCCTCAATACCCCAATTCCGACCCCTAACTAGATCTATGAAACTTTGTTCTATGACTTCGGAACGAGGTCATCCCCGACCGTAGTTTTTATTGAATTTGTTCGACTTCTTTGTTTACAATGTGTTTGTGCCAAAATATGTTATTTTACTTTTTCAGAGTGCCGCTGGTCGATACTTGGAGGCTATAACAATCAAGCTTAGCCATTCATAAGCCATGCTACCACATCCAATATGTTAAGAATGCTGCTAGCATGATTAGACCCAACCAAGCTCTGCCAATAGGTATGTGGTTACCGAGTACATACCTGTTGGCAGGGTACGCATTGACTTTTTTATGCAATGCAACGACGAGTCAAGCGACACGTCCGCCTGGTGGTAAGCGTCACGTCTGCCCATAACAGTAGCAGTGCCAGGATTGTGAACTTGCTAACACAATCCTGCGTCGCACTGCACTGCGCTCGTCACCCTGAGATATTAGATGTCTCTTCATGCCCTCTGGTAACATTGCCCTTGAAACAGAAACACAGTAATGCTTGCACACTACTGTTCGGCGGTTCAATAACTGGCAATGGTTGTACTTCCCCATGCAGACTCTGCAATAAAGTCCTACCACAATAACTTGCCAACTCCTATGGCTTGTTCGAAACCGTGGGCAGTTAAACAACCGTAGCCCAGTGACTAGAACAATGGGGGCATTTAGCCGGATTGTAGTGCAGGTTCGAATCATGCGCAGTCGGCGACTTTAGGATTGTAAAGTCAAGTTGATTTGTTTTTTTCATTGTCAAATTTTGTCTTATTATCTTTCTTTATTTATTTATAATTTTTGTAATCATCATCGCCAGCCATAAGACGTCCACTACTGGACGAAGGCCTCCCCCTTAATAGGGAGGGGATGTCATAATCCTGACGCGTGGCAGGTGGCTTGGAACAATTGCCTCATTTATTTTTGTTATTATTATTTGAAAAAAAAAAAAAATCAAAAAAAAAAAAAATTTTTATAATAAATAAAAAAACAAAAATAATAATAAAATATATATATAATAATATATTATATAATATATAATATATATTTTTTTTTATTGATAATTGGATTTGGTTAAGATTATATGCTTTTTTCAGTGAAAAGTTCTCTACTGCAATCTATAGTATACAGGGTTAGTTCTAATCAGTTAGCATCCTTTTAGGGGCATGTTCTGTACAACAGCTTTTAGTATGGGGACAATATTAAAATCACAACAAAAAAACAGTTGTTCCATACATTTTGCTCAAGGTCGATGAAGTTTTTGTATAGAACAGCTGTTTTTTTTCGTGATTATAATGTTGGCCCCATAGTAAAAGGTTTTTGTTATGATGTACGCAATATGCTCTTAAAAGCATGCTAACTGATTAGAACTAACCCTGTATAATACATGCTGCTATCTATAATGCTACTTTAAAATATCAATCAGACCAACAGTTACTTTACATCCTAGCTCTAACTTGTCTGGTAGTTACCCTTCCTTCCCTCCGGTGATTAATTATACCTACTTGATTTTGTACGTCTAGACTGAAAAGTTTTATTTACATTTTCAATTACGTAATGGTTACTTAAGGTTACGAAAGCTTCTTTATACTTTCTATTCTATTCTAAAGAAAATTTTATAATAAATAAATAGTTCAATACCTGATTTTGTTACTATCTTCCCAGGGCAGGCTTCTGCGAAGAACCAACCAATGAAACAACCAACCCTACTTATTGCTTCCACAAATAGGCTAGTTGACTGTTTTTTTTTATTGGCCTATTAAAATGTTGCCCATAAATATACCTGATTAATGAAAACAAAATGAAAATCTGATCAAAAATAAGCAACTTATAAGCATTTTAATATCATGCTAGACAGAGAGGAGATTATGACGTCACTTCTCTGTACGCCACATAAATTCTGACAAGTATGGTTCACAGAGGCGTGACGTCGTTTTTTGTTTTGTGGGAAAGGGACAGACTTTCCTTGAACAAAAACTTTAAACGCTTATATATCAGAACCATTTAATAACCGATTGAATTATTTTTTTCAATAAACATAACAAACTATTGGTTTCAACGATATAAACATCAGTCATCTCTAGACTAACTAAAACGTTTTGCAATTTGACTCGAGAGAGTTCATTGCTCTTCATCTCTTCAATTTCATTATCAAAGAGGAGGTAGTAAAATAAATTTACAGGCAACGAATGCGAATGCCTACGCAAGGGAGGGAAAGGAAATTGAAAAAGTTCTGAAGGTAACTTGTCAGCTTTTTTAAGTTTATGGCTTTGTGATGTTAGTGCATTCTACTTGATAAGCTGGGTATTAGGTGAGAAATGTTACCTCAGCAGTTTTTCCAAATGATGGTATACCTATCTATATCTATATGAAAGGCTCTGTCCTGACTGATTGACTGACTGACTGGTGACTTACTGACTGACAGACAACGCACAGCCAAAACCACTGGTCGTACAGATTTGAAATTTGGAGAGTGTATTCTTCTCGATACGTAGGGGTGTACTAAGAAAGGATTTTGCGAAATTCTACCCCTAAGGGGAGGAAAGGGGGGGTGGAATGTTGTATGGAAAGTTCTTTATTTTGAAGTAATAGTGATGAAAATTGATATTTGGGTAGTTCATTCAAGGGGGTGGGGGGAGTAGGGGAGGGGGCATTAGGGGGGGGCTAAAAAAATTACTCGGGATGATTTAAAGTGGTGAATTTTGGGAGCGGGCCGAATTTCTTCCGTACGCGGACGAAGTCGCGGGCGACCACTAGTATATTATAAGATTTTAATGAAGCCAAGTTTATTATTATTATTCACATATTTATTTTCTTTCTTAAACCTAAGTTTTTTACAATATAAAGTTAAAAACATAAATATAATAAAAAACCTAAACCTAGAGTGCCGCCGGCAGCGGGGCAGGGCTCAAGCTGCCGGTGGTTAGGGCAAAGTGAGGAACCTCCTGACAATGCGTGCCGTGTCAAGTACCACTGCCTTTTGTATCTGACCCTTGACCCAACCGTCTAGCGAGAGCCTCTTGAGGTATTGGTCGAGGCTCTTCGCTTTGAGACCGTTTGCCGAAACGACTATCGGGACAATGATCGCCGAGTCAACATCCCACATGGCGGTTATCTCGTTATTATTATTATTATTATTTATCAAGTATAGACTATACTTGATCAAGTATAGACTATACTAGATCGAAGCCACAAGTCGCCTGATAAGCGTGGGTATTATGGCAGCCCCTCCATATTAAGGGAGAGGCCTTCGTCCAGTAGTGGACGTCTTCTGGCTGTTGACGTAGTAAATTATTGCGTCTTACCTCTTACCACCGAGTTACAAATTTTAAAGAAATTGAAAAAGAAATAATCGTGGAATAGTTATTGACGCAATAACTATTCCACGATTAACTATTCCAATAATATTCCACTTAAGTAGTAACATTTGTCGTGGAATAGTTATTGACGCAATAACTATTCCACGATTAACTATTCCAATAATATTCCACTTAAGTAGTAACATTTGTCGTGGTATAGTTATTGACGCAATAACTATTCCACGATTAACTATTCCAATAATATTCCACTTAAGTAGTAACATTTGTCGTGGAATAGTTATTGACGCAATAACTATTCCACGATTAACTATTCCAGTAATATTCCACTTAAGTAGTAACATTTGTCGTGGTATAGTTATTGACGCAATAACTATTCCACGACAAATGTTACTACTTAAGTAGCTTCGGAATAGTTAGTTTAGTCTTTTGTCGTTATTCACCGAATTACAAATCTGAAATAAATTCAAATACAAAGGACGGATACGTATTTAATACACAATTATTATCACGAAGACCCGTCCGAAGCCTTCATACATTATCATTTACAATGCAGACACTGTGGTAAGGACCTTAAAAGTAAATTTGGTTTCGCCTAAAGGACGGATTGTCTATATCGAGACTATTCCATGTTTATTAATAAGGCTTATACGATATATTATAATAGTACGTTGTATGTGTTGTACGTTGTATTAAATAAAGTTATACTTTAAAATAATTCTAGTCTAATATGTATGATATTCGTGACCTTGATAATTAAAAATTACTCTAGGATTTTTATAAAAAGCGTTGACACGATTCTTTGGTAAATATTTGTAAGAATCAATACATAATAGTATAACTTATTTACACTGTTATATTTATTTTATAACTGTTAGTTTAGCCAGCTGTTATTTTTCTTCACTAATTTTCACAACTGATTATATAAGTATCTTTAAATTCGAACTCAAATAGCAAAGACTAATATTTTACAAAAAAGAACCAATAAAAGAAATTACAAAGTTTGCGCGTAAATTATTGCTTTTTGTCCTCCTTTTTGGAGTTAATCAGAGTGAACTTGGCAAAAATTACAAAATATTTTTCGGGGCAAAAGTTTTTCGGACTCGCATAATGTCGGGCCGGTCATTGGCTCCCCGAAGTCATATTTTTTATGGCTATACAATAAGAAGATTTAAGATTTATTCGGACTTAGGTAAGGTTGTGTTTTGATCGTCATGACTGTTATCATTTATTTTGGTGTGAGTTAATCTATCTGTCTATCTAATAATGTTTTTGCAGAATGGCTTAGCACTAAATAACCATTTTTGCAAACAAAATGTTACTAGAAATAATCCTGAATCGTACGGAAAATCCTGAAGTGGTTATTCTCCAAGCTATGTGAACGTGCATTTGTCTTAACATAAGTTACAGTATCCGCCAAACTAGATGTCAAATCGTCGGCATGGAAGGGGTGAGCCTGCGCAGGTACGTCGTGTACACCATTGAAGAGAGAAGAGGCCCTTCGCTTTTCTGTGGTGTACACTTCCGCGCAGTATATTTAGCAAGTATCATCATCATCAGCCCGGAGACGTCCTCTGCTAAACGAAGGCCTCCCCCTTAGACCGCCACACTGTACGACAACCTGCCATTTGCATCCACCGGTTGCCCGCGACTTTTACAATGTCGTCGGTCCACTTAGTGGGAGGCCTTCCTACGCTGCGTCTTCCGGTTCGCGGTCGCCACTCAAGAACCTTTTTTTCCCCATCGGTTGTCAGTTCTTCGAGCGATGTGGCCTGCCCATTGCCACTTCAACTTGCAAACCTTGCGAGCTATGTCGGTGACTTTGGTTCTTTGGCGAATATTCTCATTCCGGATTTTATCACGCAAAGTAACTCCGAGCATAGCTCTCTCCATTGCCCGTTGTGCGACTGAGTTCCATATGTCATCACTGGCAACACACACTGGTTGAAAACCTTTGTCTTCAGACACTGCGAACGCTGCCCATCCGAGTTGGATTCTTCGGGCGACCTCTTTGTCGAAGTTGGACCTACCTAACTGAACAATCTGTCCAAGGTAGTTGTAGTGGTCAACAACTTCGAAAGTATCGTTCCCAACGACAACCGGGACGGGCACAACATGGACATTGGACATGATCTTTAGCAAGTTTAATGACAAGTAATTATTTTTTTATTTCTTCGCATACCCACTTTTTGACAACTTGCGTGGCGATTACTATAACAAACTTAATATCACGCATCACGCTGTGTTGGGACCGGGTTCATGACAAAAATTATGGATTCCCCTTTTTTATATGCTTGTATAATTATTATTATGTCCTTATAATGTGTTTTGTGTTTTGTATCGTAACTGTTGCTTGTGTTATTTTTCTGTGTATTAGTGTTTTTGTTTTGATAAACGTTTATTGTATTGTATTGTAATATTTTTATATCCCCACTATTTAAATTTTACCAAAAAGTTGCAACACTTGAAATGTCAGTTTGGTACCATTATCACCGTCGTTGGTTTGGTCCGTCTAATTATGAATTCAACTATAAAAGAAACCGATTCACTCGCGACTTGAACACACCCAGATTATATCTCGCGGGAAACACCCACTCAAGTATCAAAGTGGAATCAAATCGATTCATTCGAGTTTTTGATATATCGACCATGAAAAGATATCGCTTTCTCGAGATTCTAGCCGTCCGATAGTAGAATGGGCTAGAGAGAGAGGGAGTAGAGAGGGAACCAGATCATGCTGATTAATTAACTTAAGATTACATTGTTATGCTTCGTCTCTGTTCACCATTTACGATAAAATATTAAATTCATTAAATAAATATAAAAATAAATTTATGGTGAACAAACTAGGTGCTTGACCATACATAACTTGATTTTATGTGACGGTCAAAGATAGTTTTTTTTTTAACATTACTTTATTAAATCGAATGTTAAAAATGCTAAGTAAATGGACCGGACGTTTTGATCGACTTTTCTCTTTGGTCTTGATCGACAGATCCTCAAAGTCTCTTGTAGATGGGAACGGAGTGACGATGATGATAATGAAAAATTCTAAAATGTACTTACCTATCAACGTATCTTCTAAGTTCTAATAAAAATATTTTCATGAAAAATATTCCATACCAAATTCCAGCAAACGTGATCATTCTCTCGGCAGAGTATAAGACTCTTTGATCCCAGTTGTACAAGTTTTAATGCTCATAGAAATCCTGAAAGCGTTCCAGACACGCGTCATTAACAGGAGATAAAACAAGCTCAGCCGTGTTTCTACTATTATCTACTCTGTGCTCGTGTGAATGAACCCCTAAACATTACGAAAAGCGCAACCTGTTAATTCTTGAACAAATAAAATATAAGGACATGTAATTCAGACTTCAGATTGAAAAGCATGGTACTAATAGAGGCACAAAATAAAATACAAATACATTTCAGGCATCACCTTAATTAAGACCTATATAGCGAAATAGAACAATATTAAACAGTAAAATAATAGTAAGTTTTTTTTATTATTATGTCTTAATGCAGGCTTGCTTGACCGTTAAAAGCTAAGATAGAAAATATGCGGTCCAGAAGCTCGCCTGGCGGAAGAAAGGGTTTCACTAGATTTGATTCGATTCGTGCTATTCTTGTAATTTCTGTATTCATCAGTGTTTTAAAGGCATGTGACATTTTGGCCTAGTTTATTCAAAGAGGTATGGGAGAGTACCACTAGGCCACATGCTTATGGGAAATGTCAGCCTTGAACTGAGACAATCAAAATCTACAAAGCCAACGAAAATGTAGGTGTGTGTGAATGGTGTTATTTTTCTGCTTAGAGGAGTGACACATTTAGTAGTAGAGTAGTATGTACTATCGTACTTATTCCGGATCAAAGGAAAATAATGTCGCCTATTAAGTAAACGTAAAAAATAATATCTTATATCTCAGGATGGCTCGAGCAATGCATGGCCGCGCAGTTTCGAAGTTATAGTTATAGATATACCTAAATTTAAAAGTCTGAGACCAACACAGACTTTTAAATTTAGGTATTTTATCTATTATCAAAAAACATAAAACTACAGTGATACTTAAATAATTTAAAAATATATATATTGTAGAGTTTACGTATTACTTTGCCACAAATAATAATCGGTTTAGTGACTTGTATATAATGGTCGCTGTTTGTCAAATGGTTCCCGCCAAAACTCACTAAAAGATAAATTTCGAAAAACATGGTTACAAGCCTTTCATATCCCGTGAGCAATTCGTCCGTGACAAAATGTAAAGGATATAATCTCTAGGGTTCTTTCTATGACGGACAGTTGCCTCAAAGAGCTATGTCTTGTTATTGTACTTACCTATTTACTTCTGATGTATTGTTTAAACGGGCAGTGTACCCGAAAGTAAAGAGTATACTGGTACGTACTCACTACTCGAATTCAATTTCTATGCATTGTTCAATTTAAATGTACGAGTGCTTTGACAGTTAGGTTGTATTTACTCATGTTATTAAAGACTAGAGGTGGCCGGCGACTTCGTCCGCGTACGACAGATATTCGACCCGCTCCCAAAATTCACCACGTTTTTTACCCCTAACTCCCCCCAACTCCCCGGTAATTCGATTTTACGTATTTTAAAGATACTTGGGGTAATACCATTCAAGTATTACGTATGCAGAACTTTTGACCTTCCCCTCCCTTTTGTCAGCAAAAGTAAGCTGCTCTTCAAAAAACACCAATCAAGTCAATTTCTACAAATTTTTTTTATCCGAATATGGCTTCCTCTGTATAATTGCAAACGTATTACGTCAGCATTACGTATTACCACATAACATAAGATATGAACTACAATAGTATAACATAGTCTCCGAAATTACTGAATCAGCTACATCACAAAGCTGTAAGATAACACCAGCCAAGCATGTGAATGAACTGCGACAAATATTGTCACTGCAAACACGACGAAATACGTAGTAAGAAGAGGTAAATCCTCCAAGCGTAGTATCGTTTTGTTGTGGAGAAGACGAGCTTGAAGCCGCGGTGACACAATTCAAAGTACGCTTGGGCAAAGTAGGTTTGACAAAAGTACTTTGAAAAGCCTTTAGCTTTTAAGTTAAGTATTAAATATAGTTTTTTAACAAAAATCTAAAAAAATTACAAAACGCGGAACCGGCAGTACGTGGTAAGATACAGATTAAAAAAAAGTACTTTGATAAAAGTTCACTTTGATTCCCGTTTACAGTGTCGTAGCAGGCTTGGACTATTGATTGATTTATGCCATTTTGGTCCCGAGAAAGTTCATCCCACATTAAAAAATCTTCTTTCGTCCAACTAAGTATGCCGATTTCAGCCCTACATATATTTTTATTTAAAAATTCTCATTTCGTTCCACTTTTTCCACCAGGTCCACATTCGGCCCAAGTTTTTTTCTATAAGTAGGTAAATATTATGATTATTTCAGTACAGTTTACGCGACAATGGACAAGGGACTTGGGTATGTCTTTACACTGCAACCAGAACCACCGGACGGGTAGTTTTTAACAAGCAGTCAAGATCGAAAAATAAAAATGATCGAATAAGTTAAGATCGAGATCGAGAGAGGTTTGTTTCGAGACGCTGCGCCAGTTCTTTCCCAGTGATTAAGTACAGAGACGAGATAAAACCTTTAAGTTCCTTCCACTTGCCGCCATCTTGATTTTTCAATAAGCATCCAAGTGAATTATGATAATAAGCTTTTTAAAAAAACGACTTCATATTTCCAGTTATCCAAATAAATAAATATAATAATAAATATAACCAAACTACTGAACCTATTTCGATATAATTGATATGGGACCACCTCTGAATTATCACCTACCAAACAAAAAAAGAATGATCAAAATCAATTCATAAAAACAAAAAAAACATACAGTCGAATTGAGATCCTCCTTTTTTTTAAGTTGGTTGAAAAGTTGAACTCGGTTCAAGTCCACTTTGACTGGGCGTCGTTCGTCCCAGTATTTATAAATAATGCGCTTTGATGATGATGAGTACAGCTACGATCCAAATATCGTCAAAGTACTTACTTAGCCTTCAAATCTACTTTGTCCTAGCATAATTACGTAAATAGGTACGAAAATGTGTAACTTTCTCAGCGCTGATAATGTGTAATTTCACCTGTCAAATCTCTGGGTGCCTAAGATACAGGCTTGCCTAGTTTGGGACCACCGCGATATCACCACAGTGTCGGTTAAAACATCTGTAATTATGTACTTACCTTAATGCCGAGGCTACACATTGGCAATATTTTCCGAATAAAAAGGGACGCATATATGTAGCCTGTATACGTGCATCCCTATTTATTCGGCAGAATAGCCTATGTGGGGGCGTCGGCATAAGCAATACTTACTGTACTTTTAAAATGTTCCAGAAATAAATATTTATTATTATTATTATAATTTGAATGTGTCACCGCAGCTTTAGAAACAAATAATGAACAATTGTATCATATGGAAGAAAATTTCGACGCCTGTTAGTACGTCTGAGGAAAATTGAAATTCTAACACTGACGTGTTTACCACAGTATCAAGCAACAGTATAGTCAACGTAGAAGATTTATCGACATTTGGGCTACTCAGGACGACGATCGGCGATAAAAAAATCTGGAAGGCAACACCTTTTACCTTTACCAGGCTTTTACCAGGCTTGCCTTTTAGGCAACTTTAGGGACGAGCCTTTTATTCGTATTTTTATGTAAGATTACAAATAAATAAGCTGATATGACAACATGTTTATTTATTTATAGCGATTTTTTGGCGTTTAGGCAGGACACTTTAGGCTACTTTTAGTAAATGCTGAAAGTCGGCTACTTTAGGTTACTTATCCTGTGAAAAATTGGGACCACAGGTCCTACGCTGATGGCAATACTGTCAAGCAAGAAAGAAAATAGTTTCTGTTTCAGACTTTTTTAATTATCGAACTGCGGAAATACGAAACTCATTGCTCACTGATTTTATACTTCTTATTCTTGTCTGCCAGCTATCTTTTATACATTGGACGAATGTCTAATGGAGCAGAGAGTTTTGGCGGGAACGCGAAATAATCATGTCACCGAATTTTCTCAACCGATTTCAAAAAAGGAGGTTCTCAATTCGACTGTGATGTTTTTTTTTGTATGTATGTTACGCGATTACTCCGCCAATTGTGAACTTTTTTTATGTTTGTTAAGTAATACTTCAGAGGGGGTCCCATATAAATTTTATCGAAATCGGTTTAGTAGTTTGGTTTTTAAATCAAAATCACTAGAAAATATGAAGATTTCATCCAGGTATTCGAAGTTGAAGCCTGTTGTATTTTTATTTTAAAAGCGTATAATTATTAATTTCCAAAACTTTTCTCATTATCGATTGTTAAGTATAAATAAATATGGATATAGGTGGTCTATTTTCTTTAATTCCTGTTAATGCACATAGTATAGGAAAGTGATTTAAGGTGGTGAGAAATGTATTCTCGAGTAGCTTTCAAAACTTCGAAGAAACTTGTAATAAAGCTGCCACAACTTTGTATAACTTTGACCGCGACGAAGACTCATATGACAAGATTTCATCAATTTTTTTTGGCAAATACACAAAGAGCAACACCATAATCTTCTTAGAAGGAAAGAAGAAAAAAATATTGACAGTGAATAACGAATGTATTAGAAATACTAACACAAAAGGAAATAGTCTGTTACAATGATAAATGTGAGACGGGCAAGGAAATACGAGGAAGATTAATTGAGCTTACGTTCCATTTAACTCCTATAATGTCAGACAGTTCAATGACCTAGGGCGTTTATTGCATTTTAATTAAAATACTTAAGAGTTAAGCCTTGTTAAAAGGCGTAGTGTAGAATAACAGCAACCACGGCGAGTCATTTAGCATGAAAATACGAATTATCAACAAGTTTAATATAAATAATTCGATTTTACACTCGGCTCTCACAATGAAATTCGAAAAGTGATACCGGCCAAGTGCATTTCAGAATTTTCAGACTAACGCACCGAGGGTTTCGTACCACCACAAAATTACTTTGTTTTTTTTTTTTCTTAGTTCTTGGCATCGCACGTTGTGCATTCTGCCAGTATCAAGTTTATGATTTTTTCAAGTATTTATATTAAAATCAAGTCAAATATGTCATGATATCACAGTCAGTCACACAAAATTAGTCATAGTCGAGTCCAAGTCATGCCCTAGTAAAGATGTGGCGACTTCACTATGAGCTTCTGCGGAGTTTTGAAAACAACACAAAAAGTCATGTTTCACCACATTATATCACTTGCCCACACTCGTGCATGTAATTCAACACTTAATGAATAAAACACCACCATTTTTAATCATTAATTCGCGAAAAAACACAAGTTTAAGAAAATAATAGAACGCAACGACATGATTTTTCCGTGTTCCCGCCAAAACTCCTTACTTTGTTTTAAATACGGTTTAAGTTTTGGCGGGAACGCGGAAAAATCATCTCCCCGCATTGTAGGTATTATTTACAAAACTATTATTTTAGAATTGTACTTAAGTATTTGTTAGTGTTTTACATAACAATATGTATATTATATTTTCAAAATCTTAAACAGTAAGAAAAAAGTTTTTTTTTCTTTTTTAAGCTTAAAAACATAGAAAGAACCCAAAGTGTGGAAATGCTTCATATAAAATATTCAGTATGTATATGGTATGGTATCCCTGACGAAAGAAAACTTGGAGAATTGTAATTTATTATAGTTAATATCACGTTTAAGCAATATGGAATTGGAATATGGAATTTAATATGTTATAGTTAAATATCACGTATATGCAATAGTACGTATAGGTACGTATCTATAAATTATAGCTGTTCTGAATCCGCGAGTGATTTCAGTGAAATGTAAAATAGTGAAATATGTAGTCGTAAAAAGCACCCGTGACACCGAATGATTCATTGTTATTGTGTGGGCAGGGTCGCACTTGAGGAGAGTCAAGGTCTTTTAATATGGGGTACCAGTACTACGAATAAAATTATGCTTCGACAATTTTCGTGTTTTGAGATGAGAACGAGATAGAATATAGATAAAATAACCGAGGCGCATATCATACTTTAGGCCGGGCGCATACGACGAGAAAAACCGATAGAAAAACCGCCCGGTTTCGCCTAAAGGCGCTCCGTGCATACATTTTGTACTAGGTCCCGCACACCGTAAGAAATTTCTCGAGACGCCCGTCTCGCTCGCACCAGTTAATTGTGCGCAGTGTGTTACGGACGGTCCGGCGCATGTCGGGTGCCGTGCCGAATCAATGTGCGACCTGGCTTAATCGTATCGTAGTTTTTTTAATGCTTTGAAGTGACAGTTGTGAATTTCGCCTTGTGGTAAGCATCATAGCAGTACGCAGTATCGCGTAGTCATCTTCTTATTTAGATGCGATAATATGATAATTGTATGTTACGCTCTTTTAAAACTAGATACGGCAATATAATACAATCACATTTCAGTTAAATTGAAAAGATTTAACGCAAAGAAAATCTCGGAATATCTACATTTTATGACTTGTTTGATTAACTCTATTGTAAGGTTGTAACCTCAAAACAAATATTCCAACTATTCAATTTCCTTTTCATAATACAAAGCTGCTTCGATTCCATTAAGTACGTCGTACCCTCAGGCTAGTCACCGGTTATGATAACCGCGTATGAAAATGTTATTCTTTACAACCGGGTGTGTTTACCGCCCGGGGCAGGTGGCCTCGCTCTTAATCCCTCCCTGTCGTGAACAACAACCAAACCGCACTCATTTTTTAAGCGACACGCCTTTATGAAAAAGGCTCTTAAATTAAGAGACAGAATATAACGAATGCTACAAACGGCAAGTAATTAAGATGGCAGATATGTGTGTAGCAGACTTTTTGCGTGTTATTTCTGTTTCGCTGCTTTATAATAAAAAATCCTTGTAAGGGCCGTAGTAGTGGAGGTGGGAGACCGCTGGATTCCAAATCGTGAGGTTGCGGGTTCAATCCCTGGCCCGTACCAATGACCTGTTGAAGTTTACGATTTTCATACCATTGGCTTTTCCGTAAAGGAAAACACCGTAAGGAAACCTGCTTACGTCCTGCGTACATACGGAGAATGAAATCACAATGGTTTCCATGTGTAAAATCTTAAATCAAGTCACCTTAATTGGGGGGAAAGGGGCGGAGGGGGAGGCAGGGGGGGGGGGGGTAGAGTCGCCCCCCACGTTTTCCCCCCGCCGGAGGTTTTGTTATATTAAATGTTAAAGTTTTCGTTTCTGAGAAAAATCGCCTTACCAGAAGCCAAAAAAATACAAGCTTATCGTACTACTTTCGCATGTCACCCGACTCGGTTCTGGCACTGGAAGAGACTCTGGGTGGGCTCCCACCAGAAGCTCTTGCGCTTTTTATATTATACACTCTAGGGGTGTCAGCCACAAGACTAGGTGGAGTCAGGGTGCTCTGATTCGGATCTGTCACACATTTCGACCTAATCAACTCAAGTTAGGGTGCTCTGCGTAGAATCTTAGGATAGCGGCCTAGCGTTTCATTTCAAGCATTTTGACAGACACGACTTTAAAAACGTAAGAATTTAGTGTTTATATTCCGATTCAAGTATTGGTATGAGTTCCTATGTAAACAATTGAATTTTACGATATTTTATAAAAAATATTTATAAAATTACGTCGCGGATCCGGCGGCTAAAATTAATTACACACAGCGACATCTAGCCCCATACTAAGCAAAGCTTGTATTATGGAAACCATATAGCTGTTAAAATACTTATACACATTTTTTTTCGTAATTACTTACATACTACACCCAAACACAGAACAAACATCTATTTTCGTCACATAAATGTTTGCCCTGGGTGGGGATCGAACCCACGCCCTACAGCTCTGAAGGCAGACATGCTACCTACTGAGCTATAAGTTTGTCAATTGCATGGATGAACTCTCTTCTTCATCATCATTCATTGCTTGAGATTAACCCCCTTGACCCCCCAGAGAGACACAATCTTCAAATTTAGGCGACTTAATAAAAGATCCAACCCTTTTCCATCACCGAAAAGGCAGCGTTAAAAAAAATCCTACACAAAATCCAAAGAGGTCATTGGTACGGGCCTGGGTTTGAACCTGCAACCTGGCGATTTCAAGTCAGCCGGTCTCCCAATACGGCTACGGAGAGCCAAGGCTCTCTACTCCATAACATAAACCAAAATCCCCAACAGCGCAGACAAAACGTAGATTTTCGCTTAAACGAAATTCATTTATTATTTACATCTAATTTAATAAAAAGAATCAGGTCAGCGCTACTTCCTGAAAATAAATCAAATACGGGGTGCCCCCCGCTGCCACGCGTCTGTCTCGCACGAATAACCGGCGTTATAGTGGTTGACGTAAATAATGGACTTCTGGCGCGGTCCCGACGTGACGTGGACCTTTCATCGATTCACGTTAAATGCAACACGAAAAATACAGAACATATTTTTGGTGTGTGACTAACACACGATCACTGGTTTTGATATAAATAAAAAAGACTACACTTGGTTAGTGATCCAGTAAATAGAGGCCAGCTAAGTAGGATCATCCCACAAAAGGTCCGGCAGTTCTGGTTTTTTGATATGTAATGTTATGAAAAATCCAAGTTTTCGTCACCCTCTGTCCTGTGCTTACTCCGCTATGTTGGAAAAGCAAAAAACCAACAAAATTGACACTTTTTTCAGTATTTCGTCTAAAACTAAATTTCAGTGCACTTTCGCGCAAAGTTTTCGTCACCCCGGTCCTGTGTTTCCTCCGCCATCTTGAAAAACCAACAAAGTAGACACTTTTTTCAGTATTTCGTGTATAAATAATTTTCAGTGCAATTTCGCGCAAATCATGTTGGGGCAATTTTGTAGAACACATAATTCTGTATAAATTAAAGCTAATAAGTTTTTTTCTGTTATCACTAGAAATGGATTTAAGTAACGCCAAAGAACGGATAAACTCGCTTGTTTTGTAAAATTGGTATTAGATTGTACAGATCAGCGAGTACGGTTGTTTATCAATGCTTCCAGTCTTGTAGAGGACTAAGCTCTCTCTCCCTCTCCTTCCAGTAGCCGAGATGCCACCCATCAGCCAGAAAACGTCCGCTGCTGGACGAAGGTCTCCCCCTTAATAGGGAGGTATTGCCATAATCCCCACGCTTGGCAGGCGGCTTGGGGATCGCAGAATGTTCACCACCGTTAACGGAGAGGACGCTGCTGCCTGTCCTCCGGTGGTCCTGGTTGCAGTTTTAGGACTCAGGTCCCAAAATGCAGAGATGCCAAAATGGCAATAATCTGCCAAAGTATTGTATACTTTCTGTCACTTTTTGTGACGGATGAATAAGGTAAACACGCACGGCACACTATCAAGGTTTTTTTTTTAATTACAATTGACAGGGTAAAAAAAAACTTTACAGACACTCAAAAAACACAAAGAGTATGGTCACTGACCATATAACTTTTGGCGCCTTGGCTTGCCACTTTCATTAGTAGACACTAGCTGCGCCTCGCGGTTTACCCGCGATTAAAAAGTAACCTTGTTTTTTTCTTTTTAGCTGCGCCTCGCGGTTTACCCGCGATTAAAAAGTAACCTTGTTTTTTTCTTTTTTTTTCTACCTCTGTACCAAATTTCATCCAAATCCGTTCAGCCGTTTCTGCGTGAAGTAGTAACAAACATACAAACATCACACCGACAATTTTTTTCCCACTTATTAATAGGATGAGTAGGATAAGTTCAAAGCAGTCGACTAACTGGGAACAAAATTTTCCAGTATACAGGGTTAGTTGTAATCAGTTAGCATCCTTTTAAGGTCATATTTTGTACAACTTTTACTATGGAGCCAACAATGAAATCGCGAAAAAAAAACAACTGTTCCATATATTTTGCTCAAAGTCTATGAACTTTACGTATGGAACAGCTGATATTTTTTTAAAGGATGGTGACTGATTAGAACTAACCCTGTATATTTCACCCGTGGTAGTTTAGTGCCAGACTACTTGATTTGGAATAGTGAGGTCGTGGGTTTAATTCCCGGGTCCGTACCGTAACAAACAGCTCTTTGGAGTTAGCTCGGAATACAACACGTGACCTCGCAATTTCGAGTCGACACAGATACGACAGTCACTAAAAACACGGCTTCCTGACTAAAAAAATAATTGTTACAAATTGTACTTCGAATGAGTCTGTAAAACGCTTCCAAAACATTAGACAAATTATTCCGTGTCCGAGTCTCCTTGACATGTCTAACATGAATTCACGATGATATCATAGCATTAGGTTTGCATAATTACTCACTCGCACATTTATGATTCAGGCTATGTAAGCATTTAGGATACAGAAGAATACTGAAACATAAACCGACCTCGTGAAAATTTCGTTTGGGGAAGATTTGAAAATTTTCACAAGATACGTACTACTTATATCCGTTACTATGACAATTTGCCTATCCAAAAAATTTTAAGTATGTTAACCCCACTTGGAGGATCTAGCTCCTGGGTAGATAATCAAGGGAACCCCAGCGTAAGGGACGTTTTTTGCTAAAACCTATTATATATTCTATAGTCACACTCGCTTGGTTTTTTTTTGTACCTACAATTTTTTTTTTATTTACAATCCTGAAGAGTAGACCCTTCAGTATTGTTTTCTTTTTTTTTTTTTTATTCTTAGTTTTTGGCATCGCACGTTGTGCATTCTGCCAGTGTCAAGTTTATGAATTTTTACATTTATTTGTTATCATCAAGTCATATAAGCCATGAAACCACAGTAAGTCACACGAAACTAGTCATAGTCGAGTCCAAGTCATACCCTAGTAAAGTTGTGGTGACTTTACTATGAGCTTCTACGGAGTTTTGAAAACTACACGAAAAGACATGTTTCACCACATTATATCACTTGCCCACACTCGTGCATGTAATTCAACACTCAATGAATAAAACACCACCATTTTTAATCATTAATTCGCGAAATAACACAAGTTTAAGAAAATAATAGAATGCAACGACATGATTTTTCCGTGTTCCCGCCAAAACTCTCTTCAGTATTGTTGAACCTTTTTGTTACACAATGTGGTCAATTCTGACGGTTTTAGTTGACAGTTCTAAACTAATTAAAATATGTTTTTAAAACTTAAACAGGAAGAATTATGACCTCCCATAAGTGTGGAATCACTTCATACAAAATTATCCAAAAAATAATTAAAATATTACTGTCACTTTTTTACTAGGCATGTTAGCTAAGGACAGCAATACTTTAGTTAGTTTAGAACTGTCAACGAAAACCATCAGAATCGACTATTGTATAAATTATACACATTGTATAAATAAAAATACTTGTATAGGGATTCTATATTTAAAATATATATTTTTTACTACCACAGTTGAACTAATTGCATTTATTATTTTCTTAAACAAGTTTAAGAAATTATTTATATTTAATTATTAATTATTCTATTATTTTCTTAAACAAGTTTATTATTTTCTTAAACAAGTTTAAGAAAATAAACTTGTGTTATTAAGTTGCATGGTTTTTCTTAAACACAAGTTTAAGAAAATAATAGAATGAAACGACATGATTTTTCCGAGTTCCCGCCAAAACTCCTTCCTTAGTATTATTCTTTGGTTCGCTGTTCAAAAAGTGCAGCCAGTTAAAAGCAGTAGTGATGGGTTTTTATCCTTTCATTTGTCGAATGTCATCGGATCGGATAATGTTGTGTAAGTTTTTGTTGTAAGTATATTTATATTGTCTCTTTTGTGTCGTGTACCTATTAATGTGAAGTGATATTGGTCTTGTGTATGTTATTAATCTTCCATTTGCCTTGTATGCGTATCATGTGATATTCGCGTGCGTGACGTCACTTGCTGGGCCCAACGGAAGACCAGCGCCGGTTGCGAGCAACCGGCATCATGCTGAATTGGGGCCGGTTTGTGGCAAAAGATTTTTTTAATTTATTTATGGTTTACTTTTCCGTGTTCTGTGTAACTGTTGTTTTGTTTATAGTTTTGCCACGAATAAACTATTGTCTATTGTCTAACTATAATAGATGCAACTAATTAAATGCCTGTAAAATGTCTGATAATTGGACAGAAAGACGACACCTAGACCTTTGATCAATAATCCCGGTTGTGGATTAGTGATCGAAGGTATAGGTCGGACTTTTCGGATACGCAACCCCAATAACGGAGTTTTGGCGGGAACTTGGAAAAATCATGTCGCTGTTGCAACTAGTGTTTTTTCGTGAATTGATGATTTAATGCATGCGAATTACACGCACAAGTGATATAATGTGGTGAAATGTGTCTTTTAGTATTGTTTTCAAAACTACGCGAAAGCTTATAGTAAAGTCGCCACAACTTTACTAGGGCATCACTTGGACTTGACTGTGACTTATTTTGTGTGGCTGACTACTTTAAAAACTTGGATCATACGTTTATACTTGACACTGGCAGAATGCACGAAGTGCGATGCCAATAAAGAAGAAAAAAAATCCCCCATCAACTTCGATTTATTTAGCACAATTTCGCTGCATGGAATCGTCCCAAATAAATCCAATATTCGACAAGCGCAAGTAACCTCAGATTTGTGGTCGCCACGCAATTTGAAAGTGTTTTGTCGAGCCGTAACGATCATTCATTGCCGTTGGGACTGGCAGCATCGGGAGGGCATTGTAATTTGATTTATCGGGTCCTGCGAATGAATAAATAAATTGTATTATTGTACAAAGCGTGATCAGGGATTTTGGAATTTAATTGAAGCGCATTTTGTAAAATTTAAAGAATTGAGCTGTGGTTTAAACGGTCTGCTGTGAATCAGGTCTGATCAGCTTAAATATAGATATATCTTTAAGGGCAAATTTAGAATATTAGGTCGGCAACGAGACATATATATTTTTTTTAATTTTCAAAAGACGATGGCTTTGTCTTTGACCAGTAACTCACCTGATATAGCTAATATTAACATACCTGTTTATACCTGCCAACCCAGTAATTACGCCAGGAAAAAACAGACAACCCAAATGTTGCATATTCTACTTCATACTTTCGATTGCTATTAAATTTATTCGTTATACTCATGATGTGTGCAATATTAAATAAAAACTTAATTTTTATTTTATTATCATCGCCTTGCCAGTATTTTTTTAGGCAACCCTCTCCCGATGTATTTTTTTTAAATACTTAATTTGATAACAAACAATTTTCATCGACTAAACAGATGGGTAAAGTTGAACGTCTATGTTCATCGGATCCTCTACTATACGTTGATGCTAGGCATTGTGGCCGAGATTAGATGTAATCAAAATCCTGTTACAGTAGAAAACTAATGTGAAAAGAAATAGTCTCAGTCTCAGATTTCAGACACCTGTAGTTTAGGTGACCTTTACAAAAAACCCACTTAAAGTTTCGCCATTCCTGAAAGAACCGACATTTCATATAATGGGACGAACGCGTTCTGTGAAACAATACAAACGGGACGTGACCTGGGAACGTTGTCGGGACACCAATGATTTCAACCAACCGTTCTTATGTTGGTCATAACATTGTAAACATCAAAAGCCATTTCAGAATTAGAATTAGAGAAAAAAAAGTTTTGGTAAATAATACAATGCAGCGACATGATTTTTCCGCGTTCCCGCCAAAACTCATAAAAAAAATATTCTAGATGCTGCTTCTAGTGGTTTTACGTATTTTTCAAATGAGGAATACTTTTTGATCTCACAAGCTCGGAAAGATTATGTTGTATCTTTCGAAATCTGAGTGCGAAAGTGCATTTTGTCTGCTATCGTGGAAATAGTTTTTAAAATTCGAACCTTTCTATCCAATAATTTTCTATACCGCCAGTTCATTGAAAATGCATAAGTAATACTTATTTCATGTCATGTAGTGGTAGTACTCTACTGCAGAGTCCGCCTGGGGAAGCACCACACCTTTGCCAGTTATTCAACCGCCTAGCAGTGTGCAAGCATTACTGTGTTCCGGTTTGAAGGGCAATGATACCAGAGAAATTACTGGGTATGAAGAGATTTAACAACTTTTATCTCATGGTAACGAGCGCAGTGCAGTGCGGTGCAGGTTTCTTCTAAAAACATCATTTATAGAATAATCGCACTGGCCAGCACGAAGACTGCACGAAAAAAAACTAGCATTTTCCTCGCTGTAGTGAGGTGAAAAGTTGTGTGTTGCGCTCGGCAGCAAAGTTATTCTGCGTCACATACATTTTAATATAGTACTATACTGTACTAAGTACTCGCGCCAAAAAACAACTTTGCAGCCTTGCACAGCAAATAACTATTTTTATTGAACGAGCAAAGTCAACGACTGGCAAAATTTGCTTTCATCTGTCCGGATGTATGGATATGGATGTTGGTACTCGCTCGCATAAAGGACGTATTTCCGCGGGCGGGGGCGTGTGGCTTTCATCTGTTGAAACGGAATACTTGGCAATTGGCATGGTGACGCTGATATGTGGGTTTCCCACAAAATAATCAGTATTTGTATGGAAACTACAAGGGATATTTTTTCATCTCTTTTTTAAAAGCAAACCCGCGGCGCTTGGTTTAAAACTGATAAAAGGAAAAAGTATCGCCTATGATCACCTAGGTGATCACAGTGAAATAGACCATTATAAATAGTATGCTATCATCTTTGATAAATTATATGTCTAGATAGACTGATGGAACCTAAACGCGTCGAAAAAAATAGCGGTGAACTGTTAGCCTCTTATGCACGCAACGACAAATAACGAGAATGGCGCAACGCGAGTGTAAGACATGGCTGTCACGCACACTAGTATAATAATGTTGGGCTGTTATTTTTCGTTCATAAACAGTACGAGACTCTATCTAGACATATTATTTATCATATTCCTCTTTGTCATTGACTTTTCTTTTGTATTGAGCTTGGTTTTTAATTCCCCAAGCTGAAGGCCGAATCCAAATAGCTTATCTTCAAAAGAACAAAGTCCTCAGGCAATCTTTATGGGCGATACGAGTATATCTCACCTTGAGCCAGTTTGAAAAGAGTCGCTTCGATTTTCAAACTTTTCTCCAGTTTCAGTAGCTTTGTAAAGTACGCCTCTCATACACAAGATGACGCACAAACTCTCCTTAATAAATCTCCGTAATAACCCTCCTTGTTCTTCCATTTGCGGTGGTATACAAAGTAAATTATGCTAAAATTAAAGTTTTTGTTGAAATGAACGGCAAACACGTTGCTGTCACGCAAGCTCTTGAAATCTTGCTCCAACCATTTTTTTAGCAATGGAGTAACGATACGAGCGGGGCATTCGCTTGGTGGTAAGCATGAACAAAATCCTGCGCTGCACTGCACTGCGCTCGTAACCCGGGTTTTTTTAGAACAAAAAATCTCTTATTAAGCAGAAAACACTTTGAGACAATTCCCACACTACACTAGGAAGAGTCCTGTGTTGTCAAATCTCTTTATGCTCAATAATTTATCTGGTAACATTGCCCTTCAAACCGACACATAGGAGTTTTGGCGGGAACGCGAGAAAATCATGTCGCTGCATTGTATTATTTTCCAAAACTTGTGTTTTTTCGAGTGTTAATGCATAAAAATGGTGGCGTTTTATTCATTAAGTGCTGATTTACGAGCAAGAGTGTGGGCAAGTGATATAATGTAGTGAAACGTGTCTTTTCGTGTTGTTTCCAAAACTCCCAAGAAGCTTGTAGTAAAGTTGCCACGACTTTACTAGGGTATGATTGGACTTGACTTTGACTTACTGTATGTGACTTGGACTGTGACTACGACTCATTTAACTGGAGAAAGAAGGATCGATGAAGAAAAATGTATTCGGCTGAAGGACTAGTATCCATGGCCAGGAACTATTAAAAACAACAAAAAAACCGAAACACAGTATTGCTTGCACACTGCTGCTTGGTGGTTGAATAGCTTGCAAAAGCGTGGAACTTCCCCAGGCGGACTGCAATAGAGTCCAACCACTACACTACCACCATCTAATTAACTTGAAAATGCTTATCATAATAATAATAATAATAATCATTTATTTCAAGCAACAACGACTCATATAACTCATATAATGGTGATGATCGTCTTGTGTACGGACAGCCTAAAGAGTGAGTACTTAACTGCGCGCGCAGTGTCCTGAGCCGGTTGATCATGACCCAAAACTGGGTCATCCCGGGCTTTCGAACTTGACCCACGACTCCGTCACATAAATTTTGTTTATCGAAGGAAGGATGCCACATGGGTAATTTATGGTGTACTTGGGAAGTATTGCCGGAGTTTTGTGTTAAGGAACAGTTCACCGCGCGCCGCTATCTCGCGTATTTCCCAATTTTTTAAGATATAACTGTAACTAAATATGAAAATAAAAAATAGCAGTCAGTAAAACTGCTGACATTACGAAGGTTCAGTAGAAAAAAACATATTGATCTAAACAAGCTTTAGTAGGCACCTAAAATGGGATTACAGGTGCCCAGTTTTATGAATAAAAACTTGCTTGACCAAAATTTTTTTTTTCCTATCCCTAAAAGCCAAGAAGGACAGTTTAATCCTGCCTTTGCAACAAACTTTCAAACCACGCAGCGGTTTGGCTGGCACCGACTCGAAAAATACCTGATTATGAATTTGTAAAGGTATGTAATTATCAATAATGTCGTCGATTATCCTTTAAAATATTATTTTCTACTTTTTAGTTTAAGTTTGTACATAATATAGGTATAGTCTAGAAGTAGTTTTTTTTTTAGTTATCATAGTTATGTTCAGTGATTTTATATCTTAATTTTTTTTTTAATTCGGGAGCGAATCTGGCGCGCAGTATTCTGACCCTTAAGTCCTTATGTTAACAGTCAAATTATTACTCGTATTGTTTATACCTTGACATTCATTCTGTAATCACGCACTTCTAACGCCAAGGCCGTACGCACTATTATCAAGGTGTGCGTGTGAGAATATAGTTCGCATAGGTAGGTAAAGAGGCTTATTTATTTACTACGCAAAATTACATCTGTCCGTCTTGGGAAAAAACAGCTTCCCACTGCTGGGCATAGGCCCCATGAAGGGCTATTGGGCGATAATCCAGCACGCTGGACCAGAGCGTACCACATACGCTCATTCATATGGGCCCGATTTTGAACCCACGACCTCACGTATCCGTGGCATGTCTTTTCCCATTAGGCTGCTACAACTTCCAATGTATAAAAAACTGTCCAAGCATTTATTAAATTACTTTTAAAAAAATACAACCGACTTCAATTTCGGTAACCTGGATGATTTTTTATAGCCAGTAATTTAATTTAAAAACCAAACTATTGAACTGATTTCGTTAAAATGTATATGGCACCACCTCTTAAGGATCGACAAGTTGACGGCTCGAACTCATCGTGCGCGCGGCTAAAAAGCATGCTGTCGTCATCACACAAACTGTGCGAAAGGGAGAAAGAAAGATAAATGAGCGCGCAATTTTTTTTTGTCGACCTTTGGCTGCATTAATGTGGTTGAATAAATTCTGAGTTAATTTATTCCAATTTAAGTTATTTGAAATGTTTATGGACTAAACTATGCCGCTTGATAAATTATTTTAGAGTTGTCGTATTCCTTATCTTATTTATTTACGTCCAATGTGGCGTTAAAATTGAGCTAAAATACAAGATGTTTCCTGGCTCATAACTTTCATGTTTATTAACTTTTTACTTTCGTAATAATATACAATCCTAGATAATGAAGAGATTAATCAATATAATAACTAGTCTTGGACCTACAAAATTACATAGTGGAGTAGTAATACTACCGCGTTTCTATGGAGAAGTGACCAACTTGTCTACTCTTAAGTATGACCTAACAAACAAAAAAGAATTATGAAACAGTCAAATTGAGAACCTCCTTTTTTGGAATCTGTTGAAAACATGCTAAATCGACAAACTTTTTGTACTTTCACAGATTACGCTCAAAGTGAATGAATAAAACTTCTATTAAAATAACTTACTTCTAATACTAAAACATCGCGCCTTAGACATAATCTAAGCACCTTAGTCGTGTTTTTGACACGTTTATTTAGCGAAATTCTATAAACCAGTATAAATTGTAAAATTTAATAGCTAGAATGTATGCTAAATTCATTTTCGTATCAAATTATTAAAATCTGCGAGTTTATTGTGTTATTTTATTTCAATTGTATAAAATGTGGCGTGAGTGGAATCTGAGCCGTCTCAACTCACAGATTCTGACTTATTAGTAAATTAATTTGAAATATGAATCAACCAACGCTTTTAATTAATATTAGTTGTAAACTTAACACGTTTATTCTGAAAAGTATTTAACTAGTAATTAAGCAAGCAGTTAAAAAGTTACAAAATTTCGATTGCGAAGTGTTGAACAATGAAGTATGGAATCATACGGATCTTAAAAATTTACGGTCATTCTTAAAACACAACACAGTGCAAACAGTGCTTAATTTTTGTATTGCTCAGAAGTTAAATGACGATTTTTAAATTTTAAGTTAGGTTTTTAAGCAACGTTTTTAAGTAAGGCCCTAAAATTGGTAATTTAGACATTAGCGGCGTAGTAAGAGATTGGCCTGTACCTGCAGTGGAATTGTTAGACTATGGATGTCGATGATGATTTTGATGAACATATCTCTTTTTTGTTTTATTTATACGGAAATACTCACGTTTAATTAAATCGGGTACTCCGACTAACAGCCGTGAAAAACAGCCGCACGCGCGTCGGGCTCGATTTTCACCCTTTGAAAAAGGTCACTGAATGTTTTCGAAACTATAGTCGGAGTAACCGATTTAATTAAACGTGTTTATTCCCGTATAAATAAAACAAAATTTGTCAAAACTACGTCAGTTTTTCATAATAAAAAATATCTTTTTAGTTAAATTTCAGTCACAAGAGATGGTGAGGTAAAGAAAGAGAGGCAACGAGGCCTTCAGTCCCATAAATACGTATTTTTTATGAAAACAAATATTTAAACGAACTAGATGCTTTCGTGTTGGTAATAAATAATGTCCATGTCCATCGCAGTGAAACCTAAAACGTTGAGTAACAAACAAGTCATCGTCAGCCAAAAGACGTCAACCGCTGAACGAAGGCCTAGGGGCCTTCGTTCAGCGGTTGACGGCCCTTAGTAGAGGGGATTGCCATTATCCCGGCGCTTGACAGGCAGCTTGGGACCGCAGAATGCTCACCACCGTTAACCGAGAAGACGAAGCTGCCCGTCCTCCGGTGATTCTGGATGCAGTTTTAGAACATACCCAGGTGCATGTCCAAGGTTTAGGTCCAAGTGATAATATAAATCAACAGTATAATATTTGTCTTTTTGACACAGTTAGCATAGATGTAGAATATAATGTTTGAGCCAACCTTGAATTCAAAAACAAAGTTCTCATCTCTAAAAGGCGGCACAGGATTCAACTGAAAAATTTCTCATATTTGGTTTGTCTTTTCATTTACGAATAATGTTTTGCCTACAGGGCTTAACATTATCTTCCACTGACGTCATCACCACAACCTTTGATTTCTAAAGAACGTTTATTAAAATTTCTCATTGTAGATTTTACCGAACGCTCTAAGAAAATATTGTCCTTAAAAGCTAAAGGAGAAATTTGAATAATAAAGCACCTACGCTTCTCGGGTAAAGATGTTATTGCTAAAGACTCATCTATATAGCTAAGACTAGAGGTCCCCCGCGACTTCGTCCGCGTGCGGAAGAAATACGGACCGCTCACAAAATTCTTTACTAAATCATTCCGAGCAAACTCTTCCGACACGACCGACTCTACCGACTCTACAGACTCTAAAGGCTCTACCAACTCTACCGACTCTACCGCCTCGACCGACTCTACCAACTCCCCCCCTTTGAATGAACTACCCAAATATAAATTTTCATCACTATAACTTCAAAAAAAGAACTTTTCATACAACATTCCACCCCCTTCCCCCCCCCCCCTTAAATCGTCCCCTTATTTTTTAATAGCATTTTTTATTTTAAATTTACCATCCAAATCCAAATTTTCGCGACTAACTTACACCAACACCACCCCCCCCCCCCCCCCTAGGGTCGAATTTCGAAAAATCCTTTCTTACACACTCCCTCCGCATCATCCCTCACGTACACCCCTCCGCATCGAGACGAATAGACGAATACACCCTCCAAATTTCAAGTCTGTACGACCAGCGGTTTGGGCTGTGCGTTGTCTGTCAGTCAGTCAGTCAGTCACCAATCAGAAAGGACAGAGCCTTTTATATGTATAGAATAGTCAAGGATACTCGTAGGTGGCACGCCCGAAAAAGCTCAGACACCGAGCAGTTCCGAAGAGTAGCGAAAAGACACGGAAATAATTCAGAAAAAACTAAAATTTATTGACTTACCGATGAAGACAACAAGAAACGTACCAAGTAGCTCATCAAAAATGATTAATTTGTTCAGGGCTAGGTTCTAAAATCCTTGAACATCGACGCTAAGTATTTTTAGTCGACTTCAAAAAAGGATGTTCCCAATTCGGGGAGGTTGTTGTTTTTTGTATGATTGTTACGCGATTACTCCGCCAATTAAGAATTGATTTTAATGTTTTTGTTTTATTTATACGGGAATAGACTCACGTTTAATTAAATCGGATACTCCGACTATAGTTTCGATCACATCCGGTGACCTTTTTCAAAGAGTGAAAACAGAGCCCGACGCGCGTGCAGCTGCGTCCTGCTTGCAAAGGTCACCGGATGTGATCGAAACTATAGTCCGAGTATCCGATTTAATTAAACGTGAGTATTCCCGTATAAATAAAACAAAAATGTGTCAAAACTACGTCAGTTTTCATAATAAGATTTTAATGTTGTTTTTTTTGTTTGGTAGGTCATATTTTGGAGGTGGTAAAACATAAATTTTATTGAAATCGCTTTAGTAGTTTAGCTTTTAATCAAAATAACTGAAGAATAAAAGACTTCAGAGGTGGTTATACAGGCTGTTAGTTTGAACACCGTTATCCGTCTAGGATTTCATTGTACTCATCATTATGAACAGTTTTTACAATGGGGCTAACCTAGAAATTGCATAAAAAATATCTGCTGTTCCATACATTTTGTCCAAGATCGATGAACCTTTTTGTATGGAACATCTGTTTTTTTTCGTGATTTCAGGGTTGGCTCCATAGTAAAAGTTGTTCATAATGATGAGTACAATGATATGATATGTTATCCTAGAAGGATAACGGTGTTCAAACTAACACCCCGTATATACATTTTATTGAAATCGGTTTAGTAGTTTAGCTTTTAATCAAAATAACTGAGGAATTAACGATGTCATCCAGGTGATCGAAATTAAAGGCGATTGTTTTTTTTTTAGTTTTATTATTTGATACATTTTGCAGAGTGAACTTCGGAACTGCATGATCTCCCCTACCCCTTTAGATGTTTGGATGTTTGTTATTCAATCGCACAAAAATAGCTAACCGAATTTTGATGAAATCTATCTATAACTATAAAAGGCTTTGTCCTGACTGACTGACTGACTGACATATAGACAACGTACAGCCCAAACCGCTAAACGTAGAGACTTGAAATTTGGAGGGTATGTTTTTGGAGAGGTGTAAACGCCCACTAAGAAAGGATTTTTCGAAAATCAACCCCGAAGGGGGTTAAATGGGGTGTTAAAGTTTGTATGAAACTTTTTATTCTCTGGTTCGATTGATACAAAACTTGGTATACATATTCTACTATAAAAATAAGAAGATACGGGTGTCACAGTTTTTTCAAAATCAGCTCCCGTTAGTATAAAAAAAAACTAAGTTTTAGTGATAGTACGTTTGTTTCTCCTTAACTTTGTAACGGCTGTACATATTAAAATGAAATTTGGTATAGGGATGGGGATAGATGTGAGGATGGGGGTGGGGGTGGGGGTGGCGATGATACTGGGAACGCAGACGGGACGGAGATAGGCATGTTAATATTAAGATTACAATTGGTATCGGGATGGGGATGGGGATGGGGTGGGGATGGGTGGGGATGGGGTGGGGATTTGATGGGGACAGGTGGGGATGGGATGTGGATGTGGATGAGGCTGGGAACGGGGATGGGCGTGTCCATATTAAGATGACAGTTGAAATCGGGATGGGGGTGGGGATGGGATGGGGTTCGGGATGGGGATGAGGGAGGGAACGGGGATGTGGACGGGGATGGGCGTGTTTATATTATTATTCTATTATTCTTTAATCTATAACTATAAAAGGATATGTCCTGACTGACTGACTGACTGACTGACATATAGACAACGTACAGCCCAAACCGCTAAACGTAGAGACTTGAAATTTGGAGGGTATGTTTTTGGAGAGGTGTAAACGCCCACTAAGAAAGGATTTTTCGAAAATCAACCCCGAAGGGGGTTAAATGGGGTGTTAAAGTTTGTATGAAACTTTTTATTCTCTGGTTCGATTGATACAAAACTTGGTATACATATTCTACTATAAAAATAAGAAGATACGGGTGTCACAGTTTATTCAAAATCAGCTCCCGTTAGTATAAAAAAAAAACTAAGTTTTAGTGATAGTACGTTTGTTTCTCCTTAACTTTGTAACGGCTGTACATATTAAAATGAAATTTGGTATAGGGATGGGGATAGATGTGTGGATGGGGGTGGGGGTGGGGATGATATTGGGAACGGAGACGGGACGGAGATCGGCATGTTAATATTAAGATTACAATATGATATATGATTTTTTGTAGGTCCACGCAGACGACTGTTTGACGGACATAATTATTATAGATACTGTACAGCCTAAGCTGCTAAATTAATTTTTAATATTATATTAACTTACTTTTAAATGCCTAAACTAAATTTTGAGTGGTGTAAACTTACACTCAGCTCAAGCTGTGGTAGCTTCAGTGAGATCAAGCTCGACTCACATTCTTGGGGTCGCGGGTTCGAACCCGGGCGAGCCCGTTCCAATTAGTTCTTTGAAACTTACGCATGGATAATACCACTGGCTTTTCGGTGAAGGAAAACATCATGAGGAAACCTTCATATTTCAGGAGAAGAAATACGATAGTGTATGTGAATCCGCCAACCTGCACTGGGCCAGCGTAGTGAATATGGCCCAATCAGGGTAGGCCGATATACCATTAGTGTTAAGGGCTGATGCAGAGAAACGCACACTCAGCAACGATTTTGAAAAATTCGCAAGGGGTTCAATGTATCATTAAAATACCATTTTGCCGAAACCATTCATTTAAGGCTGTTAAGTTTTTTGACTTAAGAGATAAGATAAAATAAACATAAACATGTTTCAGAATTTTCAAATAATTTCAAAACTGGAAGGCCACGGGTCAGTTTTTCATTTGAAAAAAAATGTTATATTTATAGATTAGCTAATCGAGTGTTTATGCGTAAGAAGAAAGCGCTTTCGAAACGTCCATCCCGCGTCGGCTCAGATACGTTAAAACCCGAGTATGACGCGCTGTACGTCGAGCGCGCCCCACTCCAACCCACACCGAGTCTACCTAAGCGATCAGTGCAGCACTGTATTTTATCGAAGTTTCGTAATTCTTGCGATATTTTGGTAATCTTTTTACGTTCTTTGTTATCATACTTTTTCTGCTTAAGCTTATTTCATTTCATTGACTCTGTTGATACGGTATGCAATAATGATGATGCTGTAAACTATCCAGTTGAGTTTTTAAATTCATTAAGACTAGCGGGGCTACCATATCGGCTAGAGGCTTATCCTGAAGAAAGGTACACCCGTCATGCTCCTTCGGAATTTAAGACGACCCAAATTGTGTAATGGAACCAGGTTACAAGTAAAAATGCTGCATCGTAATCTGGTTGAGGCCATCATTTTGACTGGGTGTGCCCATGGCGAAACAGTGTTTGTGCCGCGTATTCCCATGATTCCCAGTGACTTACCTTATGACTCCAAAAGGCTTCAATTTCCTCTAAAAGTTTGTTTTGCCATGACCATCAATAAGGCTCAGGGTCAAACTTTAAAATACGCTGGTATTGATTTAAGGCAGGACTATTTTTCGCATGGTCAGTTCTATGTGGCTTGCTCGCGAGTTAGCTCCCCTGAAAGCCTGGCTATTTTAGCACCTTCCAACAAAAAAATCAAAAACGTTGTCTACAAAGAAATATTGTAATCTTTCGGGTCAAAGGCCCCGGCAACTATAGCGTCATTAGCAGAAATTTTTAGGGTTCCGTAGTACTACGAGGAATTCTTATAAGTTTGTCATGTCCATCTGTCTGTCTGTTTAAAATTCAACAAGACGGCTTTGTTTTGAAGTAAGTATTGCAAACGCGACATGCCAAATTTGGTCATCCTCAAGAAAACTTAAAGACTTGCAAGCGGCTTGGAAAAAATGCAATAATATACGTATTTTAGTGATTCAATTGAGTTGGGCCCCGATTTAACCGAATTCCAGTATTCAACATTACTACGCGGGCAAAGCCGCGGGCAAAAGCTAGTTTGGTATAAAGGTAGCTTATACCTTGGAATAATACATAGACAAAAAAAACAGGAATCGCGAGTGAAAAAGCGGGACACAGTTAGTTATAAAATGTACCCTGCTTTACCGATTCCAAAATTGTCACCTAATTACGTAAAAAGTACAAGAAACTGCTTGAATTCGGCCTATTTACGTCTATTGGAAGACTAGCTTTTCGGTGCTTAACAACAGATAAAGTTTGCATAGAACTGCTCTCAAAAGTTTAATATTTCAGGAAGAAAAAGTAAACGAGTTCAAACGCAAACTCTTTCTTAAACCAATTTATAATTCTTGGATTAAGGTAATGATTTACACAACCTTTTACGGGAAAACTCCTAAAAAACGACGTACAACAAAGAAAAATCGTCGGCCAAAGTTAGAGTCGGTAAAGATACAAAAATGGTACAAAGAAAAACTTACTTTTGTTTAATCGCTGTTAGTTTATTATACATTTTATTCACAGAATTTGTTGTGAATATTTATTATTACAAATGAAAATTAGTTAATATAAAAAAATTGTATCATTGTACATATCATGTTTTGTACATATCACACTTATATTATAAGTGCGTGCGTGTGTGTGTGTGTGTGTGTGTATGTGTGTGGTGTGTGTGTGTGTGTTACCCCGGAGAAGTATACGGCACACAGCTAAGACTAGGACAGCGCATAAAACCGCGGAAAGCTACTAGTAAAGTAGTAGTATTAATATCATATTTATGAAATGCTGACCTTAGACCTTCTATACAATGTGTAACAAAACAGGTTCAACAGTACTGAAGGGTATGTATGTACTCAACATTATGAACAACTTTTACTATGGGACCAACATGCTGTTCCATACAAAAAGTTCATTGACCTTGGCGAAATGTATGGAACAGCTGGTTTTTTTCGCGATTTCAAGGTTGGCCCCATACTATTTGCTGTTCATAATGATGAGTACATACATACCCTTCAGTATTGTTGAACATTTTGTTACACATTGTATACACCCCAACAATACAAAAAAGAAGTAGATTCGTAAAGGCCAATCCTAGTGTCAGAGTCTGAACTTCCATCTCCAAATATTTTTTAAGTGCTGAACTATTTTTAAGTGCGGAAAGAATAACTTACTGATAAAAGGCCTCTGACATGGCTTGGTTATTGTTATAGAACAAACAACCGACAATTTAACGTGTCATCCGAACAAAAGTAGCGTTCAGTTATAAATGCCACTCGCGGTCACCAACAGTAAACAACACACAATTAATCTTATAGAGATCGTTAACCTTACAGAAAAAGGTTTAATTCACAGGGAAACTACTGCGTAAAATAAACAGTGTGACCAATGTGAACAGTTTTTAATGTTAGAAAAATACTTGTACTCGTAACTTGAGAAGAAGCTGTGCCCCGCGGGATTTCCCTTTTTTAATATGAATAAATAAGTATTTTACGATGCGGTTATTAACCTGTAGATTTTTCTTTGCATTGACTGAGTTGCTGGTCTTAGCGTCAAGTTATAAACCGCCATTTGAATCTAACCGTCATACCCAGCACTTTATTTATTTATTTATTTATATAAGTTCACCAACACAATACATACATCAATACATTTTTAAAACTAATAGTATAAAGCCAAATGTCACAATAATTATAGGTGAAGACGGCATGCAATAACAATATTTTCGAGTAAAATTAAATAAAAAAAGTCAAAATAAAAATGTCAATTAAAACTTAAATTTATAAAGATTAATCATACAAATTGAGAATTTTATATCAATGAATTACTTAATTATAAAATTATATATATATATATATATTATTATCGATGATGCTCACATAGTCAGAGACCTTAAAGACTTCCTGAAACGAATAATGTATTATATTGACGGGTCATTCTAGATAAGGGTGCACTGAATCCCAGGTTCGAGCGAGAGCTCAGCGAAAAAAATAATTGACATTTCAGTATTTTACAATGGTCAGACAAAATTATCAGAGACAGTACACATAACAAATTCTATAATTTTTTAGGGTCCCGTGCCCATACAACCATGTAATTAAGAAATCTTGGGAGTCGATTTTAACATTTTAACCTACTCGTGATTGCCTTATGAATTTGAAACTTTTTTATATGTTTACGTTTAACTACACACACAATAGGGTGATCTAGGATAAAGGCACTTACCTAGAAGGAATCTATTTACTGTAGGTTTAAAGACACCTAGATAATTTAAGTTTTGGGGAAAACAGACTCCAAAAGAGAGTTTTAGAACCTCGCTGTACGAATAAAAACGTTGAAATTTAAAAGCTTTGTACGTGGTACGGATGGCACTTTGCAAGTACTTGTAATTCAAATGGCAATACCTACAATAAATCGGTACATTTGAACTGATCTGATGATGGAGGCGGAATGTAGGGCGCGAAACTTTTCAATGCCTAGGCATTACTAAACCCATCTAGTTCGGGATCATTTGTTTGTTTTAACAAGTCCTGTATATAAAAAATGTAAGTAAGTTTGTATAGGCTGAGTAGCCAGCCCTAGTGTCAGAGTTAATGTGCCGCCCGGAGGCCTCTGACATGGCTGACGGTTGTTGTTCTAGAAACCAGAACAAAGAACCGTAGTTTAAATATTGAACTAACTCTTCAAAATTAAAATCATAATCATCATCGTTATCTTCTTCCTGTTCTTATCCCGCTAGGTGGCGTTGGCACAGTAAAAAATAGTATACATTAATTAATATTACAAAGTCAAATAAAAATAAACCAGAAGTCTTGTTTTATTAAATAGAAGAAGAAAAAAAAAAAAAAAAAAAAAAAAAAAAAAAAACAATTTATTATTTACTACTTATTACTTTAAGTAAATGTAAACGGAAGGCACTGAGCCTCACGACACAGGACTCCCCTAGTGTGAGACTCAGGGTTCATTATGTATAACGAAATTATTTTATCTACCCACTAACATTAGTTTAAACTGTAAATCCTACCTACTAACTTCAAATGTCTATGTTTGTTATGCTCAAATAAAGTTTATTATTATTATTATTATTATTATTATTATTAAATAGAAGTACACCACACAAATGCAAAATATGGGGATGGTACGAAACCCCGGTGCTTGAGTCTGACTCGCACTTGACTGGTTAAAAAAACACAGTAGATCACTGAAGCTAAATACTTTCTAGCTGTTTTTTATAGGATTAGCCTTCCGAGACCTCGTTCAAAGAGTACAGTAGCTAAACAAATGTCCCTTTTAGTAGGCCATTTGACGCTGGCCTCAATAGTTTTCCTTATAGCTGGAGTTAGGATAAATGTAGCAATGTTTTAACTCCATCCACTTCTGGTCATAAAACCTATCCTTGTTTTTGTATCTTGTGAGGTTTTTTTTTGCCGGCTACTGGACTTTTTGTGGGTATGCTCGATATACTTTCTATTTTGGATAGAAAAAATACTACATTAAGGACAGGATTACTTGGCAGGAAGTTTGGCAAAAAGGTACCATTCGATTTCACTTTATTCGCGAAAAAATATATCATACACATAAACAAACGAAATTAAGAAAATTAAACCCAATGCAGGGTTAGTCCTAATCAGTTAGCATCTTTTTAAGGGCATTCATTACATCAAAACAACCAATTTTTACTAAGGGGCCAACATTGAAATCGCAATAAAAACCCCCGCGCCCCCTCCAATTTACTGCCTGTAGAGAAGGTTTCTCTGTGCTAACCTTCACACAGCTTTGTATTTCTTAAGATTTCTCTCTCTCTCCGACAATTGAGATTCAAGCTCTTGATTTGACTGATATTGTGATTGCCCTGGTCTTTCCCCCCTCCCCCCAGTCATGGTGGACCGCAAAAGTGTATCTCCTCGCGGTGCCTGGCAAATTTAGTGGCTTAAAATGTATCGCATAATAAATACACAATAAGGTAAAGGCTTTGTAATCAATCAGCTCCGACACAGGATACGTGAAGATGTTGCGAGTGTAGGCGTCATTAATCTTCTATAGATTACGGCACATCTGCGCGATGTAAGCCGAGCGAGATTATTGTACGTTGTTATTTTGTAAAGTGTGTTGTTGGTAAACAATGTTTTGAACCGTGTTTGACCTTTTACGCGATGAGGCGGAATATTCCTTGCGCAAAGATACGTTTTTATTTTTTATACCTAGATACATATCCTACGATAAAATATAGGGTAAGTAAATCCCCGATTACCGCTCGAAAACGGCACCGTCAAAACAAGGCATAAATAGCGTAATATGCCTTGTTTTGCTCTCAGTCGCGTGTGACCGCGCCATTTGTGTGATGTGCTACGATGCCGAATATTTTACATGCTCACAAATGTTTTACGACGCTGCTACAGGGTGTTAAGGTTAATTATTAAAATGAAACAATATCCGTTTGTGGACTTTTTTATATTAGCTGGAAAGGTATGATATATGTATAAGTAAGCATTGGCGCAGGTCACTTTTGAGATTAAATTTTCATAGAGACTGTGTATCTATAGTATACATATTTGATCTAAGCCTACTTCTACTTATACTGAAGTTATTATACTTAGTCTAGTTAAGTCCAGAGTAACTAAGTATAAACTTCGGATTAACTGAGTTATTAATAAGCGTGACTCAGACTAACTATACAACCTTACAGTTTATGTAATGTGATTGATTTTCTTTATGGCACGATTACTTTGTAACTTCTGAACCAATTATGATGCTTGCACTATGGTTAAAATCTTTCCATTACCGCAAATGATGTAGATAGCTTTTTAAGCTTGTAGAAAAGGTAGGTTAAATTAAATTCTAGTATGCTAGATGATAAAAATGATAAGACAAGAATCTACAATTATAATTACATATCGTATAGCTAAAAAATCCTCACTAGTAGCGAGCTGAAAATAACCTAATTTCTTAAAGTTATGAAAATGTATAGTTTACGTACGTTCATCGCATATCGTGTATTGTCACGGAACCTGCGCGATGCGCGACTCCAACACGCACTTGGCTGGTATTATTTTACAATTATGTTTATATGCATACAATGAACATAAATAATTCAAGCCGTAATGCATTCGAATAAAAAGTCTAGAAAATACGTTGAACAACAAAGAAAGTAATAGCTCAGGACCGCAGAGAATTGAAAACGAATCAAAACTATTTATTTATTCAACGTGTTTTGCCTTGTATTATATAACGCTGAGAGTCAAACAGGTGAAAACGAAGTTTGGTGTTATTACTGTTTGAAATATTAATCCCTTAGTTGCTTTATTTTCAAGTAGTTTTCGTACCCATAGCGCCTCGCTCATTTTTACAATAGGCTTGATGACTTGTTTTTTTTATTGTCCTATTAAAATGTGGCCCATAAATATAGCTGATTAATGAAAAGAAAATGAAAATCTGATCAAAAATAAGCAACTTATAAGCATTTTAATATCATGCTAGACAGAGAGGCGAAACAGCAAATCGTGACGTCACTTTTCTGTACGCCATATAAATTCTATTCTGACAAGTAAGGCGTGACGTCATTTTTTGTTTTGTGGGAAAGGGACAGAGTTGTTTCTAACAAAAACTTTAAACGCTCATATATCAGAACATTATTAACCGATTTAAATATTTTTTCAATAAACATACTATATTTACTTGAATTCTCCATTAAAGCTGTTGGCTTCAACGATATGAACATCGGTCATCTACCCTATTTTAAATGTATTAACGGCCCATATAGGAGGTCACATGCATATGTCCGATCGATAATACTAATACATTCAATTTCAAACAAATACATAAGAATGTTAAGGATAATTTCTGGGGCTTGATCGTTGTGGAAACACGATTGCAAAAAAACTCGATATAAAACAAATACGAAGTTACCTATAAATCGCACAATGAAACTTGATATTCTACAAAATACTCTCAATGAGATCTTGGAACTTTGCATAACAACTGAACTAATGATAAAGGAGGGCTTGTTCGTTTTGAATTGTAAAAATAACTATTATATTAACTGTAAAGCAGTGATGGACCTAGGTATGTCCTTAAATTGAACCCAGACCCACCGGAGAACGGGCAGCAGCGTCCTTTTGGTTAACGGTGGTGAGCATTCTGCGATCCCCAAGACGCCTGCCAAGCGTGGGGATTATGGCAACACCCCTCTATTGGGAAGCCTTTGTCCAGCAGTGGACGTCTTATGGCTGACTATAACGAAAGCAGACATACCTAAACTATCGAGCGTTGCAACCAGTTTAACTGAGACTTTTCCTTCCGGCCGGCTCAGGTATTTGAGCTGAGATAGGGTACCTTCTATTGGTAACATAGCGTTTGACCATATCCTGTCTTGGAGTTTGAGCAACGATGTGGTCTAGGATGGATCACGCTTACCTAGAAGGAGCCTGTTCACTCTGGATTTGAATAAGGCAACCAAATTATAATTTTCGGGAAACACGTACTTTGGCAGTGAGCTTCTACAACCACGCTGTGCGAATATAAAATGTGGAATCAAAGCGCTTTGTGCGTACGTGGGGAATATCCACCATGTACGGGTGAAGCTTTGGACGCGTGTGTCTGGCCGTCTGATAAAAAGGGGCAAGTGGAATTAAGTTGTGTTATTCAAGGGCACACTCTCAGAAATGTATCCGATAGAAAACCGACAAGCAAGCTACCTTACGACGGTGCTCGAAGCTTTGCAGCTGAGACTTCCCCAAAGTGTTGTTGCCTACCAGACTCTTAGCTCGTCTGTCGATAGACTCCAAAGCCTTGAGTTGATATAGTAAAACCTCTTCTAATATACTGGTTGTTAGTTTGAACACCGTTGTCCTTCTAGGATATCATTGTACTCATCATTATGAACAACTTTTACTATGGGGCCAACCCTGAAATCACGAAAAAAAAACAGCTGGTCCATACATTTTGTCCAAGATCGATGAACCTTTTTGTATGGAACAGCTGTTTTTTTTTCGTGATTTCAGGGTTGGCCCCATAGTAAAAGTTGTTCATGATGATGAGTACAATGATATCCTAGAAGGATAACGGTGTTCAAACTAATATCCTGTATAAAATCTAAAACTGACGCGGTGCGTTGGTCTATCAAAAACTCGAAAATGGCTTGACCGATTTGTAATTTTTTTTGTAGTAGCAGGTTACGAGTAATGGTAGTAGACAAAATGAGCTCCTCCGCACAAAGTTGCGCCCTTTACGAAAAGGGCGCAACTTTTACAACTTTGAAATCACCAAAACAATAACGACTGTTCCATACACTTGGGTGCTAATGAGTTTTTTTATGAAACAGTTGATCGTCTTTCGCAGTTTCAGATTTGGTCCCATCGTAATAGTTGTTCTTAATGATGAATACAATAAGCTTCTTTCGGTTTGGTACCATCGTTTCGCATAGCACTATACCTGTTATGGACATCATACTAATAATAAAAATTCGAAAGCTTGTCGGTGTGTATGTTTATTTCTCCTTCACGCTGAAACTGCTGAACGGATTTGGATGAAATTCGGTATAGGTACTTATACCTTGGAATAAAACATAGGCTACTTTTTATTCTAGGAATTTCGAGTGAAACCGCGGGTTGCAGCTAGTAGATAATAAAGTGGTTGTATTTAATACGAACTAATCTTTGTCTGGTTGTCGTACAGCAGTGGACGTCTCCGGGCTGATGATGATGATGATGATGAAGCTTTGTCACCCTTCTAACAATTCTCTCTGTAGGTATATAGTGAAAGTAACTACAACAAAATGCATACAAACATAGAGTGATATGTCTTGCATTATTCATCAAAGTTCATCAAGCACTACGCTTATATCCTTTGTTATAAACTCAATACAAACTCGCGCAAAACACTTCAACCCCCGAGTGACCCAGCAATACGTTGAAAAGAGGCCATTAACGCGATTTACATAATGCGAAATGAAATTCGGACTGAGTCATACGGCGCTTTCACACTAGTATTGATACGATTCCTACACGATATCTCATATTTTTTCAGTAATAAACGTTTACACTCTTATTTTACTAGGTTATTTTTGGATTCGAGGCATTCAACTATGTATGTGGGATAATTTGATATTAGGAATTATTTTTGCTAAGGGTTTTAACCGCTCGGTAGATTTTAATGTGCCTTATCAGTAATTTGTTGTCCTTAAATTTTATAGCACTAGTCAAAGAATTTTTAAGCTATCAAACATTTATTTGTACAGGCAAACCGCGGACACTTAGGACTGTCATAACTAACATTATACATTAACGTCTTTTTGTCGCGTTTTCAAGATCAAATGGCTCGAATTTAAAAACTAATTTTGTGTAGAGACTACGAGTATCTGCGTCTCGCGATTTCATCTGCGTAATAATGAAAAACCACTAGGTATCCGTTGTCAGATCAGTTTGTTAGATTGATCACGGTGGTGGCGATAAAAAGAAGCCTATATTATGTTAGTCCGGGAAATAAGCTAGCTAGATTTCTCCAATTCCAATTTTCATTCAAATACGTTCTGCTATTTTGGCATGAGGTAACAAGCATACTAAATATACTGACAAACTGACGCATTTATAATATAATATACTAGATGACTGTTTTTTTTTTATTGCCCTATTAAAATGTGGCCCATAAATATAGCTGATTAATGAAAAGATAACGAAAATCTGATCAAAAATAAGCAACTTATAAGCGTTTTAATATCATGCTAGACAGAGAGAAGAAACAGCAAATCATGACGTCACTTCTCTGTACGCCATATAAATTCTATTCTGACAAGTAAGGCGTGACGTCATTTTTTGTTTTGTGGGAAAGGGACAGAGTTGGCTCTACCAAAAACTTTAAACGCTCATATATCAGAACATTATTAACCGATTTAAATTATTTTTTCAATAAACATACTATACTTACGTAAATTCTTCATCAAAGCTATTGGTTTCAGCGATATAAACATCAGTCATCTACCCTATAGTGTAATATGATAGAGAGAACTTTAGAAATTGATTGGGCTATATTCAACCGTCGGCGTCGTCAACTTTTTTCATGACCACGCAGGTGAAACTGCGGACACGACTATTTCGATATACCAGACTCATGCAGTCGTGAGGTGTGTCAGCCGAAAGATAAATATTAATATTGTACCACATTTCTGTGTCGATCCGATACAGAGGTCCGATACAGTTGTTGGTACAACGACATGTCAGTGTCGGGTCAGTGTCGGTTAAAGGCTAGTGAGAAAGCGACCGTTGCCAAGCCTCGTTTGAATATTATTTGTGTTTATCTGTTACGAAAATTCAAAAGAAAATAATGCGTTCTACATTCAAATCAACTGTTTTGGAGCTTTATAACGATTCTTGTGGTTATTTACTCTTTAAACAAGCAAATCATTAAAAATACCGCGGCCGACTAACCTTAACACTGCTCTGTCACATAATAGATTACTCACCTAGGGAGCAAAAGTAAAGAATGTGTCAGATCTCATGTATATTGTCTACCGTAGAAGCCGAGGGTGACAAACATGAGAGATGAGGCTCCATTACTTGCCCAAGGTGTGTATACGATTTTACGTGCCGCTGTGGGGAGTAAGTGGTTCTTTTCGCTCCGCGTAGCGAGGCTAAATTAGACACTTTAGCCTCGCAGGCACGTAAAAAATATTAAACGGTTTGTCATCAGAACTAAAGGTATACCAAATATCAGATCAATCTTCTTTTTTTTTTTTGTATTAATGGGTACGCGTTTGACCTTGCCCCGCCGAGGCGTAGACAAGGTCTAAGTTGGAGCACGCTTGCCCAGAAGATACCTATTCACTCTTAGTTTGAAGATCCCCAGATTATATGAGCTTGGAAATATTGTTGCTGGTAGAGAGTTCCAAACCTTTGCAGTACGGATTATAAATGTGCTTTCGAAGCGCTTTGTACGTAAACGAGGCACGTCCACTGCAAAGGGGTGAAGTGACTTCCCTATCTTGGAAGTCCTGTAGCGGAAAGGAGAGGGCGGAATTAGCTCGGAGCTCGGAATTAACTCCTGCGCGCACTCGCCAAAGTGCAGTCGATAAAATACAGAAAGGCACGAAACCTGTCTTCTGTGCTCGAGGCTTTGCAATCTCCTACCAACCAGCGCCTTGTCGTTAATTAGTTTAATGGCGCGCCTCTCTATCGAGTCCAAAGCTTTTAGCTGGTACTTTGCAGAACCATCCCATAGGTGGCAACAATATTCCATGCAAGACCGCACTTGCGCTTGGTTCAACAGTTGTTTGGGAGTAAAGAACTGTCTCACCTTAAACAAGATACCAAGTTTTTTCGCCGCAGTTTTCGCCTTGGTCTCGATAGAGGAGCCAAAGTTCAAGCTAGAAGAGATTTGCATTCCAAGCATCTCAATATTATCGCTGAGCGGAACTGAAACACCCTGAAATACCGGGCTAACAGCAACCTGACTCTTCTTCGCTGAAAAGAGACACGCTTGGGTCTTTTGGGCATTGAACTTGACAAGGTTACTGTCACCCCAGTCAGACACTGCCTTCAAGGCAAGATTTGTCCGCTCAACCATCGCAGTTCTTGCAGACTCGACTTCGACTTTTGTAGCCTTCGGTCCAGACAGGTATCTCTCCAAAACAGTGCTGTCATCCGCATACCCAACAATCCCTGCCTGAAGCAGGTCATTGATATGCAGAAGAAACAAAGTTGCAGAGAGAACTGATCCCTGTGGAACACCGGCGTTGATAGCCATCAGGTTGGATGAGCAACCGTCCGAGCAATCTGTCAACAGGAAGGGGGTAAAATTTCAATTACTAAATTTGAACCAAAATAACTACAACAAACAGGGCACCGAACGCATGCTTCCACTCATGTTTATATTTTTTTTTACATAAAATAACTTATTATAAAATAATATGTCCTACTAGCTTATATACTTCGTACGCTTAGAGCTCGGCATTCGGCCCCGCCCCTATGACCCGCACCAGAAACACAAAATTTCATCCAAATCATTCCAGCCGTTTACTTTACGTTTAAACCTTCCCTGGACTACGACAATCATTTCAAAACCAAAATCAGCTAAATCGGCCCAGCCGTTCTTGAGTTTTAGCGAGACAAACGAACACCAATTATTATAATATTTATATTAATAATTATACATACACTAGAGGTTCCCCGTGACTTCGTCCGCGTGCGGAAGAAATTCGGACCGCTCTCAAAATTCTCAACTTTAAATCATTCCGAGCAAACTCTACCGACTCTACCGACTTCTCCGACTTCTCCGATTCTACCGACTCTACCGGCTCTACCGACTATACCGACTCTACCGACTCTGCCGACTCGACCGACTCTACCGACTCTACCGACTCCACTAACTCCCCCCCCCACTACTTCCCCCCTTTGAATGAACTACCCAAATATAAATTTTCATCACTATAACTTCAAAAAACAAAGAACTTTCCATACAACATTCCCCCCCCCCTTTCCCCCCCCTTAAATCGTCCGAATCAAAAAAAAATTGAAAACTGCATTTTTTATTTTAAATTAATTATCCAAATCCAAATTTTCATGACTGTCCAAAAACAAAGGACTTTCATACAAACTGCCACCCCCCCCCCCTATTTCCCCCAAAATTCCGTCAAATTTCGAAAAATCCTTTCTTAGTACACCCCTCACTCCTACACTCCGCATCGAGACGAACCCTTCAAATGTCAAGTCTGTACGACCAGCGGTTTGGGCTGTGCGTTGTCTGTCATTCAGTCATTCAGACAGTCAGTCAATCAGTCAGTCAGTCAGGACAGAGCCTTTTATTATATTAGATAACCAGTCATTGCTACTTGAATAGTCACTTATACAAACTGGGAGCCACGGATAGTCCGCTATGCCGTGGCTGCATGCAGGATAGTGAAACTGTGGCGCATGAACTGTGGCATTGTAAAGCTACAGAAGAAACGAGAATCGCTACCAGATTGCATGATGCACCTTCATCGCAAGCCATTTCACCGCAACAGCTTGACTGCTTTTCATCATCATCATAAACTTATACACCTACATCTAACACACTGGAGCTACTATGTCAGCGGCCTAGAGCCTCGCTCCGTTACTTCAAGGAGCTGGGTAGGCTCGGGTAGACGCTGGCGGTGGAAATGCACAATACACCCCAAGCAGGACGTCAGTGCAGGACTTATCGCCCCTAATAAGAATTATAGAGATAAATTCTTGCGAGATGACTGCGAATAAAATATGTCGTTTAGATTGAGACAGACAGATGCCTTATTCAAGAGAAACTTGACCATTAGTGATACTGAAAATCTTTATAAAAAACTTTAAAGGTTAAATTTGGATGTATTGGCATGGAAATAATTACATTTGACTATATAGGAGTCAGTTTTTCTTAATAACTGAAATTAATATACGAGCCATTATGAAGTTAACACTTTTTTTTTTATGTTTCTCTCGCGATTGTTTCGCTAATCATGTTAATTTTGATGATCTTTTTTTGTTTAGTAGTCCATACTTAAGAGGTGGACTCATATAAATTTTATCGAAATCAATTCAGTAGTTTAGTTTTATAATTAAATATAATGGAAAGATGTCATCCAGATAATCTAAATTGAAGTCGGTTGTTTTTTTAAGTATGTTTTTACTATCTTCATAGCTTACTCCTTACATATCTTTTGCATTAATTACAATATATTATTATTAACGCTTTTTTTTAAAAGTTCTATAGTATGCTTTGTGGACTTGTATCTATTATTAAAGTCCTTGTTATGTTATGTTCTTGTATTTCAGAGAATGTGACTTTGAAATTACGTATTATGGTTGATGTACTTCGAACGTCTCGTTATTGTGGTTACCAATTTGGTATGAAATATTCCTTCGAAATACAATGAATATCTAGACATTGTTCATCTTAACTTGATGAACAATGTTAATAAAACTTGACGTGGATGCAATTATTCAAATCAAATACATCGAAACCGAATCGAGCGATCCTCTTGAAACGTGTAATGACGTTGGCTGTAAAGTTACAGTAAATTGAAAAAAAACGGACTTATACAAATGTTAGAGTGATGCAGTGCATTGCTACCTAAGGCAGGGGTCGGCAACCTGCGGCTCTTTCAATCGAAAGTTACGGCTCTCCAGTTCCATACGCAAAAATAATAATTATATCATCAAACCCTTAACGTACGATTAACCGATGATTGAGTACTATATATATGATAACTCTCTCATAGATTGTTCGCGCGACTTTGATTCTATTTATGTATATCCCTCTGCCACTTCCACTTCATCATCATCATCATCAGCCGGGAGACGTCCACTGCTGAACGAAGGCCTCCCCCTTAGACCGCCACATTGTACGACAACCTGCCATTTGCATCCACCGGTTGCCCGCGACTTTTACAATGTCGTCGGTCCACCTAGTGGGAGGCCTTCCTACGCTGCGTCTTCCGGTTTGCGGTCGCCACTCAAGAACATTTCTTCCCCATCGGTTGTCAGTTCTTCGAGCGATGTGACCTGCCCATTGCCACTTCAACTTGCAAACCTTGCGAGCTATGTCGGTAACTTTGGTTCTTTGGCGAATATCCTCGTTCCGGAGTTCACTTCCACTTGCATGAATATAATAAAAAATAAAGTAAGAAGCCAACTACCAATAAAAATTTAAAGTCGTGCTTGAAACTTAAAACAACAACTTGTGAGCCAGTTTTAACCAAACTTTCTAACGGCATGAAAAGTCATTGCTCCCGATTGATTCCATTATTATATATCTGTTATATAGAGCAGTGATAGAAAGCTAATTATAATTGGGGGAAATATTATCTCGTCACTATCCAGTACTTTTTAAAGTGAAAAGGCTAAGCATTTGACTACAGATCACCTGATATTAGGAACGGTGTGGGCAAAAATGGTAATACACCTAACCTGGATTGGAATATGGCAGAGTAAGGTTCCCAGAACACACAGTTAAGTGTATGGCGGTAGATTTTAAACTTAAGCAGTCAGACCAAACTATGGTTTTCTGTAACCCACACTCGTTGACGTTCGAACCGAACGCGTTTACCACTGAGCTATCATCGCTTTAACTCCGCTCACTACAGCTACTTTACACCCAATATATCTCTACGATTTTTGACTGGCGCAGGGTATTGTTACCTGTATTGTGCCTCTTTCCACTTCCACCGCCAGGATCCACCGGTGGAGGTGGCTGAGGTATCGAAGTATAAACCTAATATTGATTGATTGATTAACTCTTTATTGTTCACACCAAGAATTACACAGAAATAATTTAATAAACTTAAATATTGGAATAAGTGGCGGCCTTATTCTAAAAGCAATCTCTTCCAGGCAACCTTTGGATGGAGAGGATTTATAGAATGCATAGAAGACGGGGTGTGCGAGAAAAGACAAGTGTGTGAAATCATAAACATGTACCATAATATTATACGATAATGAAATGTAATAGTAAAAATACATAATAATACTTAAAATACCTACAATATTTATAATAAACTAATATATTGTAACGTGGTGGAATGAAAAAAATATATATTATAAGTTGATTCTTAATAAAAAGGCGGTCAAGGGTGAAGCTTGGTGCGAATCACCAATTGTGGTGCGAATCTCCCCATGTGGTGCGAATCGCCCCTGACGGTTCCGACGTGTAGTCCGCGTCGCTGCGACCCTAAACCTACCTTTGAAGGTGTACCTAACACCTGTTACATATATTTTACATTAAATAATAAATAAGGTTTTCTCGGATAAGTTTCAATCAGCAAAGTATGGATTTTTGGTTCAAGGACCGTACCGTTGTGATTGTATGATGGGAGTTGCTTCAGGAGGGCAAAAAGAAACACTAAAAGTAAGTTCTATAATATTAATGATGTATTTAGAGAAAATTACATCCTAAAAATAATTACAACATTCCAACAGAATTTGCAGAATGCAAACCAAATCAATTTTCTTAAATCCTAAATACTGCTATAGTTTTAGCAAGAAGTACTCTGCGAGTACTCGTATCTTATGTCAAAAAACACTAAAAGTAAGCCTAAGGTAATAGCGGACTCCAGTTAGAGTTTCACATATTGTGTCACCGTAGCGAGTGACCTTACCATATTAATCTATTGACGTTAAACCAATTTTGCAAATTACATATAAAGAAAGGAGCAGATTGCTAGCTAGACAATCTGTCCTACAATAGTAACAAAACTATATTCTAATCTAGCATCGTTCGATGCTTTTACAAATAAGACTCGAACAAAAAGACTCGAAGAAAGTTCTAGAAGTTTTCAGTCTTCAGAATTCTGAAGTGCTAAACAGCAAGAAATTTCTGATATTGGCGAGAATGATACTACGCCGGTATTAAGCTACGGTCGCAGTTATAATGTAAAAAAAGTTACCATACATTTATGGCGTGCGTGGCGAAAGCGACGAGTCGCTTTGCAATCGTGGAGAAGCCAATCGCCGTCTTCAGGTTGGTGTGGATTGCAGTTTTAACCCAGAGGGTAAAACCCGCTTTTTACGGGTTTTATAAAATGTGGAGATGGCGTTCAGAAAAGCGCCGTCCCATCGTCCTGCGCCAACGTCTTCCGAAAAAGAAGTTAAAATTCGTCGTCCCGTTCATCCTGCTTCAATACTAATTTCAAGTCGTGGCAATTTGCCCCTACTCCTGTCCTAAAATTCTACTATTTATTTGTCACGAATCAACTCATGCAGATGATAAAAAATGTCACCAAACTCACTAAATGTTTACTTACGTTAAAATTTTATAATTACGTTTGTAAAAATGAATAAACCTGTCTACACTAAATCACACTGATTATTTATGTCAACAAACACGAATTGTTAACAAGAAAACATAAACATTATTAAATACGTTTTGTTTTACTAAAATCCAGACATAAAAAATCACAGATAAAAAACCTTAATGAGAACCATAGCTAAAAATCTGTCGATTTAATTACAGTGCTAATCGCTGCTGGACGTGATTTATGTATGTCAGTGTCACAGGTGTAACTGTCTGTGTCGAGAAGGTGACAGAAGTAATGTCAAATCAAAATGTAAGCACTTAACAGCTGTTTATATTTTTGGAAATAAGTTTTTAAAGATATAAACTTGATAATTATGATTTGTATTATAAGGAAACTAAATCGCAAGTGCTGTGTGTTATTTGTATTTGAGCGTGATGTGTAGCAACGCTACAATATAAAACATAAATATGTATATGTACAATGATAATTACTCTTGACTATAATAATCCAAGTATATGTATGACAGCGCAGAGATATAATTATGAGAAATCAACGAGGAGGCACTTGCAATAAATATAATTGCTTCATTTGCTCCTTAAAAATATTGGTATGCCACTTCGATCCACCATCTAAGAGATCCAGGTATAACACATTTATTAGAATGCCACTTTGATCCACCAAAGTAGACGGAGGCGGCGCGGCCCTCCGGCCACTTGGATCCACCGCCACACAAAAAATAAGTTGAACAATACTTACAGAAAGAGAAATATAAATAAAAAAAGATATAATGGTAAATTAATTTACTGAAAAACTTACTGCACTTGCTATATTGTTATAGGTATGTATAACACACGTTGATCCTTACATAGGTCAATATGCCTCAACTAGAAACATTACATGAGAAACAAAATTTTTGGAATAAATTAGTGATGGATTACATTATGTTATCGACAAATAAATTTAATTTCATGGCAATTTCTCTAACACTCAGGGACCGCGGAAGTACTCAATGACCCGGGGGGAGCAAAATTCTTGGGTCACCCCCTTCAATTCTTCAGCCCCAGCTTTCTCCGGTCAATTGACTGCAGTTATAAGAGGAAACAGAGATGACTAGGTCAATCAAATCTCTCCGAAAATTTTTCTTACGCACAAGCGCTTTTTCACATAAGAAAAAAATTAAGGAAGCACGGCCTCCTTTGGTTTTATAAGGGGCATTTGGCCCCTCTGCCTCCGCTTCTGCGGCCGCTAATAATACTACTGCCTCCGCAGCGATTCATCAAAGCCTTGTACAGCCGATAAGCCGTAAAGCACTCAGCTAAGTTCTAGGTCACAACCTTCCCCAGTGCTCGATTCTTTCATGATCAGTGAATAAGTACCCGCTGACTCCCACAAGCTCATGATGCATAGAAACAGTGTGACATTACACGGAATTATGCCGGATTATCCTGCCTTTATCTAGAATACGAGGCCTTCGGACAGTATGAAACTTACTGGTACCCTTAAAGTAAAAACACTAAGTACCTAGGATCTCGTATAAGGTAAAATGAGTGAAAACTTTGTTATTTCTATTTTAAGGTGCATTTTTCTAGTTACCTATTTATGTATGTGTGTAATTAAGTGTTGGCGAAAGTGTCCTTCTCTCTTCTACTATTGCTGCGCCCGACAGGGTCCATACGAAACTTCTTTTTGACAATATCTGTGTACACTATGGAAGCAATAAATATCTGAATCTAAATCTGAATCTGTTTCATGTTGCCTCTAAGACTGCCTAATAAAGTCGCCAACACTTTACGTAGTAGTTACGGACTTGACTTCTTTGACTAGTATGACTAGGTTTGTTGGACTTCGATATTGGCTGTCACTTCTAAATTAAGAAAACTTCAAATTATTATGACTGATACTGGCAAAATGCATAAATAGCTGAAATGGGCTAGACTTTAACTTGATCCTTGCCGTGACGTCCACTACTGGACGAAGACCTTAAACCCAGTTAAGTGACCAGTGTTCCTCGTCCTATGGGGCTGATATTTCATTACTAGAGGTCGCCCGCGACTTCGTCCGCGTACCGAAGAAATTCGGCCCGCTCCCAAAATTCACCAACCCCCAACTCCCAAACAATAGATATACCGATTATTTGTCGAAAAGTACAAATCTTCCAATTTTAGATGGCGAATCTACCGATTTTCCATTTTCTCTTTCGAAACTCTGCTAAAATAGCACCCGATGAACGGTGCTGCCAGTTTTAGCGAGGTATTACAGACATGTGACATTTTGGCCTAGTTCATACAAGGACGTATCGGAAAGTACCACTAGATCACTAGGCCATCTGTGTATGAGAAAAGCCTTTACCACTTCGCTTTTATGACATTCAAAATATTATTTATCACAGTCTTCTCATAAAAATATATCTATAACAACAGAAAAAAAGAGCCAGCAATAGTCTAAAATCCTGTCTTATTCGTTCTGAACCCTAGATATCTCGAGAAGTTTCCACAATTCATCAAAAAGTTCCCGACCTTCATTCCACCATTAATAACTGAGGTATGAATGTAAGTCCGCATGCGCGATACGACCCGGGACATCCGGGCGATCTTGACCCGGAAACGGGTCACGATCGAGTCCCGCGCAGAACCCGACCTTGTCATGGCATTGATATGGCTATTTATACAGTCTTTATTTAAGTTCACGTGGCCCATGTTTATTTAGGTCTTAGTTATTTTATATTTACGTTTACTAGCTCTAACATACGCAGTAGTTAAAAGTAGTTGTGAATTAAAATCCTTACAAATACGAACGCTTCGTCATTAGCCAGAAGATGACGCTGGATTTGGCCTCTTAATAAGGAGGGTTGCCATAATCCCCACGCTTGGCAGGCGGCTTGGGGAAAGACGAACGCTTATTTTCGTTTATTTTCATACTTAAACTGCAGCGATCGTGGCATAGCTTAACTAGGTGTTTCTAAAAAATTACCAAAATAGCAACAAAATGGATCGGTCAGTCTTGTATATTGAAGCATTTACAATACGCGCGTTCTGAGTTGGCCGTACTGAAGTTAGCGCAAGTGGTGTCGCAGTAAATATGATTTGGGTCAAAGTGGTCGCGATCGCCCCGCAAAACGAACTTCATTCCGACCAACGAAGAACGTGCTAAATATTGTACGATACTATTAAAATATAACGAATATACTATTCATTGTATGATTCTGTACGTCGTGGTGGTCAACGACACGATAGTTCGATTCTAAATCGTGCGGTCGTGAATTGTGTTACTGGAATGAGCTCTGTGCAATAAATAAATTATGATTTGGAATTTATGTACTGATTTTCATACTACTGGCTCTTGGGTAAAAGGGTGGTTTGGTGGGAAAATATCGTGAGGATACCTACATACATCCGGAAAAGAAATTCAATGTCGTATGTGAATCCCTCATAACTGGACCGGCTTGGCGGAGGTGACACAATCCCCCTTCAAAGCTAGCCCTATGTCCAGTAGTGTACTATGAAAGGCTGATTATGCCTGTATGCTTTGATAAATTATTTGTCTAGATAGACCGATGGATCCTAAACGCGTCGAAAAAAATAGCGATTAACTGTTAGTCTCTTATGCACGCACACTATAACAACGACATGGTGCAACACATGTAAGACATGGCTGTCACGCACACTAGTATAACAATGTTGGCCTGTCATTTTTCGTTCATAAACAGTACGAGACTCTATCTAGACATATTATTTATCAAAGCCTGTATGTATGGACCTGGGTTAAGTCCTAAAATTACATCCATAACCACCGGAGGACGGGCAGCAGCGTCCTCTCGTTTGAAGGCTTGCCGGCAAGCCGCCTGTTAAGCGTGGGGATTATGGCAACTCCCTGTTAAGGGAGAGGCCGTCCAGTAATTGATGTCTTCTTGTTGATGATGATGATATATTTATGCAAAGTAGCGGTGTAGTAGTCCTCCTTTGCTGTTCTATGAATAGTAGTATCTACATATATTGTGGTGTGAATACATTTGCTACAGTTGTTCGAGGTTCCTAGAAAACTACGAAAATAGATAAAAATTCTAGACCGTTAACATTTCCCTGGCCTTGCCATTTCAATTCTAAACAATAGGTACAACTACTTAACGCGATAAAATAATGCTTCAAACTATAAAAGCGCATTACTAATGCATCCTAAAGGACAAGGTTGGCGCATACTGCTAGCTTACAGACAAGTTACAGACACCACGACGAACGACGACTAAATCTACTTTAGAATAAAGAGATTTTAAAGCGATTTGAAATGGGTTGAAAGGGAAGCTTTACTCCTATTGTTATTCGCTCAGTTAGCTTCACTTGGATGAATAGAAAGGTGTGCAATTACCTTTGACTTGAGCTAGCGTTAGTTAAATACGCGTAAAATAAATGACAGTTGTATTTTCTAATGAATATTACTGCTATCTGCGACTCGTGCAACAATTTGCATCAGTTATTTGCCATGGCTTAAAATAACATTCTTCATATACAAGCTGTTGTTATGCATTCCCGGTAAATTTACAGAGGTAGAACTATGTGTTTATAGGGTGCAAAAACAGCTCAAATAACCCGAAAAGTCCCAATGGAATACATTTTCACAGTTAACTTTCGTTCCTATTACAAAATATCGTTAATTTTCTATTTGTTTACAACTTGGAACACAAAACGGCCAAAAACCGTCAGTGTTGCAAGTATACATTGGATCTTTTTTCCCCAAATTGTGGGTGAATATCATGATAGCAGTTATGATATCTGTGAAAGTTTTGAGTGACCAGCCGTAATGCCCATTCAACTCACACTAGCCAGGCTAGGTGTTTATCCACAGCCCACGTGATGTTAAGTGACGGTGTGGTTGGTAAATATTAATTAATTTACCTGTTATTTTGCATACCCGCTGTTATAGAGGTTAATATACTCATCGTTATGAACAACTTTAACTATGGGGTCAACCCTGAAACCGCGAATGTTGTATAGAAAGTTCTTTGATTTTGAAGTTATAGTGATGAAAATTGATATTTGGGTAGTTCATTCAAAGGGGGGAAGTTGGGGGGAGTGGGGAGAGCTGGTAGAGTCGGTAGAGTCGGGATGCGAAATCTCAGAAACTGCCAAAGCTGCGACTCGGATATTTTGAAGGTTACCTAAGAAGAATAGAAAGTCCCATCTCGTCCCATTTAGTGTAAGTTCCTTTGTGGAAACCAGTGTTTCGTGTAAAGAAAAAACGTTTTGCCTAGTAACCAGTATCGTATAACGATGAATTTTTCTTGTGCCGTAACTGGTTACGAACCTCCGGTTTCGTACGCGGCTGAAGGGGGCGCATCTTACGGGTTTTCTCGTCGTATGCGCCCGGCCTTATACGGTATATAGTCAACTGTCAATCTCATTTTTTTTGGTTTTTTTTTTTTTTGTTTTTGCTTTAAATATCTTAAAGATTCGGATTACCAGGGAGAATCTGCATATACTGGATTTACAGCAATCCTGTGCCTTTCTAATTAAAACTCTGTCCAACATAAAATGTAAATAACTTTCTAACCTACAAATCTATTTTCAGGCCGTCAACAGTACTTTTCCTTGGACTAGATTGTCGACAACGCCCTCATCAAGATAGATAAAAGCATGGATTAAGAGTAGACAAGTTGGTCACTTCTCCATAGAAACGCGGTAGTATTACTACTCCACTATGTAATTTTGTAGGTCCAAGACTAAGTATTATATCGATTAATCTCTTTATTATCTAGGATTGTAAATTATTATGAAAGTAAAAAGTTAATAAACATGAAAGTTATGAGCCAGGAAACAATTTTAACGCCACATTCATTGGACGTAAATAAATAACATAAGGAATACGAAAACTCTAAAATAATGTATCAAGCGGCATAGTTTAGTCCATAAACATTTCAAATAACTTAAGTTGGAATAAATTTACTCAGAGTTTATTCAACCACATTACTGCAGCCAAACGTCGCCAAAAAAAAATTTGCGCGCTCATTTATCTTTCTTTCTCCTTTTCCCACAGTTTGTTTGATGAAGAGAGCATGCTTTTTAGCCGCACCCACCGATTAGTTCGAGCCGTCAACTTGTCGATCCTTAACACTAAAACTTGATTTGGCCACATCCGGACCGCCAGTGACGCCATCTGCGAAAAGTTTTGCCTGTGGCACCTCATTAAAAAACGATACTACTACTAATAATACCTGTGATAATACTATGATCTCTCGCAACATAATTCTGTTTGTAGTTGTTTCAACCTATTTATATGAGACGTCATATTGCGTGGGAGAGGCGTACCCTAGTTGTATTGTAGTACGGTTACCAAGTCTCGTCGACACGCCTGTCACACCTACACCACAGTATAATAAGCTAAAGCAGTAGTTTGACTCGGGCGTGTCCTTGAGTTACTACCTACTGAATATTTTTATATGAAGTGTTTCTACACTTTGGTCTGTGTTTTTAAGAATAGACAGTAAGAAAAATTATGACCTCAAGACTTGAACCTGCATACGACGATACGATACGTTTGGGTAAATATGTGTGCAACTAAAACTTGTAGATGGCGCCATCAACGCTTCAAAGTTGATAGCATTAAATGGTTTGAGAATTATGACGAGCAAGGCAGAGACTTCTGTAGCTTAATTAGCAAAACAGTTGGGACGGAAACCCAGACATTGCTCGTATGCAGGTTCAAGCCCTGCCAGAGGTCATAATTTTTCTTACTGTTTATGCTTTAAACATAGACCAAAGTGTGGAAACCTTCATATAAAAATATTAAATAATATAGCCTGTGCGACGTCTGTCGTCAGGCCATGGTACCTGTAACGGATTCGGGTAAATATTTGTGTTACAAAAAGTTACATATGGCGCCATCAAGGCTTTAGTTGATAGCATAAATGGTTTGAGAATTATGACGAGTAAGGCAGAGACTTCTGTAGCTTAATATATATCTACTGTGTGGAGTATTCAGTTGCATGACAACAGGTAAGGTACTTTTTACCATGGAAACAGAAGTGGTTTTTAAAACATTTTTGTTTTCTGTTTTATAAATTACAAGTTGCGCCCCTCGATTTCACCCGCGTGCTGATTAAAGACAGTCATAATGATGATGAAGTAAAGTAATCTATATGTTATTACGGGAAATAAGCTATCTCCAAACAGAGTTTCATCCAAATCCGTTCAGCCGTTTTGGTCTGAAGAGGCAACAAACACACATAATTTTAATCTTTTTTAAATACTAGCTACGCGGCGGGGTTCACCCGCGATTCTTAGGATAAAGAGTAGCTATGATTTATTGTAAGGTATTTGGTTCCCTCTATACCTACCAAATTTCATCCAAATACAGTCAGCCATCGCGTCTTCAGCGTGAAGGAGTAACAAACATACAACACACACAGACCGATAAACATTCCCAATTATAATATAATAAATAAAAAAGATAATAAAGTAAAAACCAAGGCTACCCCGCCCGGCTCATGCTAGCCACGCCTACGTTTTACTCCAATGGAAGCGTACCGTAATATCAAATTCACAAACAAATATTTTCTACGCAGCGAAAATTGTTTATTTTACGTGTATTCTCCTATTTAATTAGCTGGCTTGTCAGTTCGAAATATACGCTTTTTCGTAAGAAACGCGTATTTTTCTAGAAATGGCTTTGTATTGTCTACAATAACATGATTTCTTTGCTATGTTTTCAGATAAGTTATGAAACAATCTATTGCTGCTTAAACAAACCTTGTTTGTTTTCAATACAGTTTTCGGGTGGGTGAATTGCGAAAAAATCTGGTAGGTACTAAGTAAGTTTTAGTGACTCCGTATCGAAAGGACTATCAGGGTAAATGACGATGTTTGCAGAACGTCAGCACGTGAAAACGTCTACATGGTGACAACGTCTTGAGTGGCAAAACGACTTACTAGTAAAACGTCCAAAATGTAAAGTAAAGTTATCAAGAGAAGTATATTTTCCAAAATTTAATTATTATGCGGTAAAAGGGATTTAATTAGAATCTGATTCTTTGAGATTTGAAGTACTACTTGACATAAAATACTTCTTTCTGTCTACATTCTGGCTGGTCACTTCAAATTCTATAAGGTGATGTACCGACCAACTTATAAATGCGGATGAGTGAGGGAGCTACTATCGTAATTTTAGAACATAACTGATAGCTGCCTGTAACAGGAATTTGATGTTATTCTTTAAAGTGACTAATGAAAAACTAGAACTAGCGATTGATCATAGAAACTGCGATGAAATATAGGGTAGATTCCCGATCGCCGCTCGAAAACGGCACCGTCAAAGCAAGGCATAAATAGCGCAACATGCCTCGTTTTGCTCTCAGTCGCGTGTGACCGCGCCAATCGTGTAACGTGCTACGATGCCGAATGTTTTACACGCTCACAAATGTTAAACAACGCTATTACAGGGTGTTAAGGTTTATTATTAAAATGAAACAATATCCGCTTATGGAATTTTTTTATTAGCTGGAGAGGTATGATATCTGTATAAGTAAGCATTGGCGCGGGGCCACTTTACTTTACTTTTAAGGTTTGGTTTTGATAAAGACTGTATCTATAGTATATTTGAACTAAGCAGAAACCGTACCTACATTTTTTTATCCGTTTATCTATAAATCGATCAGAACTTGCATTGCTTCCTCTAACTTAATCAAATCTAACCGGTTTTAGCGATTGTTATCCTTGACCTTATGAAATATAGAGGTACTGTCATCATCATAGCTCATAATTCAGATGCTTCTGACTTTGCGCAGACCGCAGACGTGGCTGTCATTGTCACTTTTTTTTAACGTACCACTGATTAAAAATACTATGCTGTTTTTGACTGGCACGTGTAGTCGAATTGAAGAAAACTACATTTATATTTTTAATCTTGGAAAATCTCTCATTGGTAATTAACTTTTAGCCGTCACACACGATGAGAGATGTATATGTTAATAGAGTAATAGAGATGTTATCTTAGAACATATTTCAATTTAGCTACTCATACAATAACAAATGACGAAGATAATTTATTATATTTCAAAATTGTATGGTGAGCGCTATTTTATCAACCGACTTCAAAAAAGGAGTTTCTCAATTCGACTGTACTTTTTTTTTGTTTGTACGTTACGCGATTACTCCGCCAATTATGAACGGATTTTGGTGTTTTTTTTTTGTTTGGTAGGTAATACTTCAGAGATGATCCCATATAAATTTACCGAAATCGGTTCAGTAGTTTGGTTTTTAAATCAAAATTACAAGAAAATATGAAGATGTTAGCCAAGTATTCGAAATTGAAGTCGGTTGTTTTTTTTTTTAAATTATATTATCATGAATCATTTCGGCTTTTAACATTTTGAACAAACGAATATTACAATTTGTATTAATATACAAAGAGCGGCTAAAGCAGTCAACCCTCCTGATGGTAAGCAAACCGTTGCTAATGCACACGGAAAAGCGTAAGTAATGTTGTCTATTAATGCTATCATCATAATTAATTCGACATCGTATCGAGAATAATTATTTATATAGATAACAATGAAAATTCAACCGAAAATTAACTAGGATAAAAAAAGCTCTACAAGAGTATTTTGTTTTATTTACTTCCCTGTAAATAGGCATTAGGTACTTGTGACCCTGTAATAATCCCTTTTAATGGAAAAAGGCCATAGTCCATAAACCCTTCTTATAGCCCACTGTGGCTAACCCTTTTCCCTCACGGTCAAGTCTAACAACATAGTAATCGCCAGGCATCGATACGCAACTCAATAGAAGCGTATTCGTCATCCAAATACAAGCAAAGCATTAGTGTAAGTGATGCTTTTGTTTCAGATCACACATCAACAGCCGGAAGACGTCCACTGCTGGACGCGCTGCTGGCTTTTGTTTGCCTACTGGTAATTGTTTAACTATGAAAACTGAAGTTTGTTTTTTGAGCATCCATGTTAATTAAACGTGATTATTCTCGATAAGTAATTTGTTCTAGAATATATCAAAAACCACACCAGACCATCAGCTCAGGTTGTACAAAGGCGCATGTAAGAACCTGTATAGACAATAGAAATAAACAATTCTTTATTTACGACATAAAACATATCAGAGATGAAAAAATTCACGACCACCCAGTCGCCGCGCTACCAGTAGTGGTTCTAGTAGTGTAGCTAGTAAGTATTTACAGTTCTCACCAATAGGATCTCACCAACTCATCGAGAGACTGATATAAGCAATGACGGAAATCTCTGGCAACGACTCTTTGGTCACTTCTCGGATACAAAACCTTGAGCATCGAAATCAAATTATTTTATACCGTGCTTCAGCGGGTGTGGCAATATTTAAAGGGTGGCAACATCTATCCATTACAGTGACCAACATTCAAAATACTGGTTTACTAAAATCGAGAAAAAAAAGTGCCCTCATACTGAAATTACCAATCACGAGATCATTTTTTTTTCTCGAGTATGGTAAACTATATATATATTAATTATAGTATTCAACAATACTGTATGTACTCATCATTATGAACTACTTTTTCTTGAAATTGCGAAAAAAAACAGCTGTTCCATACAAAAATGTTCATTACCTTTGGACAAAATTTACAGCTGATATATTTTTCGCGATTTCTGGTTTGGCCCCATAGTAAAAGTTGTTTATAATAATGAGTACATGCATACCTTTTGAGTATAGTTTGACCTTTTTGTTATATTGCATATGTTTCCTCTCTTATGATAATAACTCGATGCCAAAAAGTAATCTCCAGTCTAGTCACCATGTTGGTCAAAATAAAAAATATATTTATCAAGAAAGCAACTCGTTATGCTCTTAATGAAACGCGGGCGGGAATACAAAATACTGGCTAAGACTTCTTTTCAATTAGTGTACAAGTTTTTTTTTTTAATTTTGTTTCATAAGCGATTAAGACAAAGTGTGGTCTCCCGTAGACTGAAAAACTTTAAAATGCACAGAATAAAACTAATAAACAAAGGGAGACGCCACTTTTGGGTAAAAAATATCTGAGTAAAGAAATCATAAATCAAAATCAATTAATTTTTATTGTATTATATCAAGTTGTTACTGATAAACATTATTATTACTAGAGGTATCCCGTAACTTCGTCCGCATACGGAAGAAATTCGGCTCCTCCCAAATACTCGTATCTTCCATACCGCTGGGTAAATTACTAATTATTTTCTTCCCCATATTCACCACTTAAACTTAAATCATCCCCCAAAATTGCATCAAGACGAATACACCCCCAGTGGTTTAGGCTGTGCATTGTCTGTCAGTCAGTCAGTCAGTCAATAGTTGAGTCAGGACAGAGATTGTTATAGTAATAGATTAAAATTCAATTCAAATACGTCACATATACGATTACTACCAATTGCTATTCTAAAATATTCAAAAGACGGGACTTATTTAGTGTTATATATTAATATATTGATAGAGAGGTAAAGAGATTGAAACATTCAAGCATCTTACAAAACGTTGCCTTTGTTCGTTGCTTGGAAAGTTTCAACACTAAACGACCGTTAGAAGAAAGTTAATCGCCTGTAAACACATAGTTTGTTTGCAACATTGCTGGGATGCTGGGTACAATCTCCACTGAGGTCACATAGAATATGTTGCATCAATGTTTATGGTGACGCAAACTGCAATGCTACCACGGTCCAGCGAACCGCGAACTCAAACTTATGTTATGTACACGCGGGCAAACGAGCGATGTGAATTTAGAGAAATATTCGCGTATACTATGTAGTTAAATAACTATATGCTATATCGTTATTGTAGATATAATAGGCTAGATGACTGATGTTTATATTGTTTGAAACCAATAGCTTTGATGAAGAATTTAAGTAAATATAATATGTTTACTGAAAAAATAATTTAAATCGGTTAATAATGTTCTGATATATGAGCGTTTAAAGTTTTTGTTAGAGACAACTCTGTCCCTTTCCCACAAAACAAAAAATTACGTCACGCCTTACTTGTCAGAATAGAATTTATATGGCGTACTGAGAAGTGACGTCACGATTTGCTGTTTCTTCTCTCTGTCTAGCATGATATTAAAATGCTTATAAGTTGCTTATTTTTGATCAGATTTTCATTTTCTTTTCATTCATTAGCTATATTTATGGGCCACATTTTAATAGGGCAATAAAAAAAACCAGTCATCTAGCCTATTGTCTTAAAGAGGTGCATTCTTTGAGTGAGTACACACAAACATCACAAAAGTGTCAGTGTTGACACTATTAAACTTCAGACATGACTTGAAGAAAAACAACGGCGCTACGGCGGTAGTGCTTAGTTGTACGAGTAAATGCATCTGGCGTTCATCCATGCAAAGATTTAACGGATTATCTGATACATTCTAATGATCTTTGGGCACATCCGTCAGCTGTGCCCAAGTGCTACAGCTACGCTACGAGAGCTACGGGTATGCCACAAGCGCTATGGCTACGACACGAGAGCTATAGCTACGCCACGAGCACTACAGCTACGCCACGAGCGCTACAGCTACGCCATGGGCACTATGGCCACTATTATTTCATCTGTGTTATGGCTACGTCACGAGCACTATAGCTACGCCACGAGCGCTATAGCTACGTGACGAGTGCTATACCTACGCCCCGAGCGCTACAGCTACGCCACGAGCACTATAGCTACGCCACGATCGCTATAGCTACGCCCCGAGCGCTACAGCTACGCCACGAGCACTATAGCTACGCCACGAGTACTTAGTCTAGGGCCCATCAATGTGTGTTTAACGTCACGGATAGAATTGTGAACTTGCGAACAAAATCCTGCGCCGCACTGCACTCCACTCGTCACCATAAGATATTATATGTCAAATCTCTTCATGCCCAGTAATTCCTCTGGTAACATTGCCCTTCAAACTGAAACACAGTAATGTTTGCACACTATTGCTTAACGGTTGAATAACAGGCAAAGGCTTGGTAATTCCAACGGGCGGACACAGCAATTAGAGTCCTACCACTACATAAGGAAATCTAGCTAAGTACGCTGCCGACTGATAGTAGGCTTGAGCATTCGAATTGTTTTATTTTCGTGTAGTTGGTTAGATTTTATGTAATTTGTTATAGTTAATAAAGTAATATAAAATAATTCTCTAGAGACAGAGTATAAGAACGTACTGAATGTTTATTTGATCGATGGACTTAATTAGGATATAATAGCACTCATACTCGTAATCATGAACATCTTTTATTAGGGGATCACTTCTGAAATCGTGTAAAATATTTTTTTCTAACTAATTTTTACTAAAAAACGCGATTTCAGAGGTGGTCCCATAGTAAAACTGGTCTAGACAATATTTGTTATGGAAATATAGTATAGCTGTATAATATCATCGCACGTTGTGCATTCTGCAAGTGTCAAGTTTATGAATTTGCAAGTTTTTATATTAAAATCAAGTCAAATATGTCATGAGATCACAGTTAGTCACACGAAATTAGTCATAGTCAAGTCTAAGTCATGCCCTAGTAAAGTTGTGGCGACTTTACTATGAGCTTCTACGGAGTTTTGAAAACAACACGAAAATACATGTTTCACCACATTATATCACTTGCCCACACTCGTGCATGTAATTCAACACTCAAGGGATAAAACACCACCATTTTTGATCATTAAATCGCGAAAAAACACAAGTTTAAGAAAATAATAGAATGCATCGACATGAGTTTACCGTGTTCCCCAATGATGTTATATGTGTATTTTACTCTATGGTGTTCCCTCCAAAACTCGACAAATGTATTAAGTACTACAATTGATAACGGCCAGCCAGTAATTATTTACTGCATAGAAATTCAATATAACAGTAAACCTTTTAAACCTCCTTTATTTAATACTAGAGGTCGCCCGCGACTTCGTCCGCGTACGGAAGAAATTCGGCCCGCTCCCAAGATTCACCACTTTAAATCATCCCGAGCAATTGTTTTAGCCCCCCCAACTTCCCCAACTCTACCGACTCTACCAAATTTACCAATTCCCCCAACCCCCAACTTTCCCCCTTAGAATGACCTTACCAAATATCAACATTTCACCCCCCCCCCCTTAAATAGTCCCTGTCAAAAAAAATTGAATCCAGCATTTTATATTTTGAAGATTTGTTTTTTTTTTTTTTTTAATTTTTTTTTTTTTTTTCAATGATCTATCCAAATACAAATTTTCGTGCCTAATAGTCCAAAAATAAAGGACTTTCATACAAACGTTTCCTCCCCTTTTCTCCCCCTTAGGGGACAAATTTCTAAAAATCCTTTCTTAGTACGTACTGTACTGTACTGTACGACCAGCGGTTTGGGCTGTGCGTTGTCTGTCAGTCCTTATGTCAGGACAGAGATTCTTATAGTATTAGAAGATAGAAGATAGAAGATACCTACGATGTAGTTGCAATTTCTCAACAATTTATTTTTCGATAATTCGACTACGGGAGTTTAACATAGTTATGTGGTCCAATTATACAAATAGTTGGACAGAGTAGTTGGACCACGACCCCGTACCGATAATGACGAGTACTATTACATCCTAGAATATGTCCGTCATTCAAATGAACATTCTGTATAGCACGCTATACGATAAAATATTTTAACCCTCAAATGTAAACAAACATCTCATACATTAACATCAGCGCCTCACATCGTCATAACGGGTACAATTACGCTAAAAAGCGCCATCTATCCACGTCAGGCGAAGACGTATGACAACAATCACCTCACCTGCTACCCGACCTTGAGCTACCCTGGGCTACCCGGAAGTCTGAGAGGAAGGAAGTCTCAACGTAGAAGGCCTGTTGACGTAAAAGGGACTCGAGAGACATCCTAAATATTGACAGTTCACACGCAATACTGCAATTTTCTTTTACGCCAACGTTATGTATCGTTTGGATATTTTTATGACACATTTTTTTTTTTAATTTGCTACTTTGATTTTTTGTTAATTTAGGGTCTTACTTAAAAATGCTGGTTAAAAGATCGATGACGTTAGTTGGTATTACGTACCTACTTCAGTTTTGTATTGTGTAGTAGAAGTTCAATTAGATTTCTTAAAGCAGTGTAAGCGTCAATTTTTTGCGGGCCATATCGTACGACGAAAAATTATACTCTAATCGTTTTTAAACCCGCTAAAAAAATACTAACAATTTATTTGATCTAGATGTACCGGGTATTGTAAGAATCCTTACATCATCCCAGATAACTTTTTTTTTAAAAGTTAGGTTTGGCAATCGAGTAATTTTTTTTTTATTAGTTTTGTTTTAAGTTTTAATTTTCTTATAATTAATATAATTGATCAAAGCAGCTAATTGTCGATGTGCTCGTACTTTGTGATAATATTGATGTCTGATATGTTTTGTTAGGATTTTTTCTTATTAGAAGTAACATAAAACCATCAAAATGTATATTTTCAGCTTAAAACTAGTAGTAATTAGATATGCAGTAAAACCAATTAGGTTTAAGTGATTAAATGTAAGACAAGACTGATATCTGATTTTGTTGTTTTGATTTTTACCAAGTATAACAGTCTGCATGCCACGTTCCTACGACAGCGCAGGTATTCAACAAGTTGGTCATAATATAACCGGGCCAAGTTCGTCCGGGTATTCAAGGCGAAGTTCGTAACCTGGGCACAGAATACGTAACAGTCCCCAGACCCGGGCAAGATATCGAAGGTCACAAGGAAACAAACGGTGTGTATGTTGTTTCTGTTTTTATATCCGGGTACTATTGTTTCTGTTTTTTTGTTATCCTGGTACTAATAGGCTAGATGACTGTTATTTTTTTATTGTCTTTTTAAAATGTGGCCTATAAATATAGCTGATTATAATTAAAAAAAACGAGAATCCGATCAAAAATAAGCAACTTATAAGCATTTTAATATCTTGCTAGACAGAGAGGCGAAACAGCAAATCGTGACGTCACTTCTCAGTACGCCATATAAATTATATTCTGACAAGTAAGGCGTGACGTCATTTTTTGTTTTGTGGGAAAGGGACAGAGTTGTCTCTAACAAAAACTTTAAACGCTCATATACCAGAACATTATTAACCGATTTAAATATTTTTTTCAATAAACATACTATATTTACTTAAATTCTTCATCAAAGCTATTGGTTTCAACGATATAAACATCAGTCATCTAGCCTATTGCTTTGATTTTTTTATCCGGTTCAAAAACTCGTTTAGATTTAGTGATATTTAATCGCCCGTCTAAAGATATAACTTGTCATCAAACTTACACACTAAAAATATATGAACATAATAAAATAAATTATTTCAAAACAAAGTGAAATGTAATAGTAAGGGCAAGTTGGTTAGCTTTCCTACTAACTGTTAATCTAACTTTTAACTGTAAAGATAAAAATGTCAACACGTTATCTTTACCCGCAGTAAAGCGTTATGCTCGTCTAAATTACTAGTTATCTTTATAAACAATAAATACTTACTTTCATATACAACGTGTTACAAAAAGTATAGTAATACTAAAGGGTACTCTTATGCATTTTTTTTACTATGGGGCCAACCAAATCACTGTAAAAAAACAGGTGTTCCATAAATTATGTCCTAGGCCAATGAACTTTTTGTATTGAACAGCAGATATTTTTTTGCGATTTCAAGGTCGGTCCCATAGTAAAAGTTGTTCATAATGATGAGTACATACATACCCTTCAGTATTACTACACCTATTTGTAACACGTTGTATATTTTAGCTACACAGATTCGAAAGCACGTACAAATTAGATGTGCAAATAAATTTTTCTCTTTGTATTTGTGCAAAATGTACGTAAAGTTCAAAGTTATTTAAAAAGGTTTGCTACCCTTTTTGAAAGCTTTGATTTTGTTTTGTGAATTGTAAATTGAATATGTCTGACTTTTAAATTACTTACTTAGTTTTTTTTTCTTATTATCACGTATTCTTGGACAATATACAATTACAATTGACGTAAAAAAATTTTTTGATTCAGTTATTTCCTGCCCTCCTAGCACGCGAGCCGTGATAACCCACTACCCTACCTACCCACTCCACCACCACCACTCCTACTGGTGTCTATCTACTCTTTTTTCCCCGCGAAAACGAGACAGACGTATCCATATTCTAGCTTTATCACTTCCCCGCGCGGGGAACGACCAATTAGTCCTCGGCGCGTGCGTAATATTATCCACCCTTATATAACCCTGGACCTGGGCAATGAGCATGTCCTAAAACTGCATCCAAAACCACCGGAGGACGGACAGCAGCGTCTTCTCGGTTAACGGAGGTGAGCATTCTGCGATCCCCAAAACAAGACAGGCGTCACGCGTGGGGGTTCTGTACAATAACGCGTTCCTGATTGTGGTGGGGCTGCCCCGGTTCTGCAGCGCCTCGGGCATGTTCGTGGAGGCGCGAGTAGCCTGCTTTTACACTACTATGCACAGGCGTAGCGCCTCCCTGGTGCGCAGAGTACGGGCCAGCTCTAACGCAATCCTAGCAATGATTGCCAGGCTCGACTGCCCCTACATGCGGCATTGCTGTAACAGGCATGTTCCAGTAATGCCGTTTATACGACTGAAGTGTTAAATTATGTTCTTATTTTATTTTGAAATTATATAATACTTAATGAAATTTTAATACTAATAATGACATTTATAATTCTGTGACATTTTAGGTCAATTACTATTTGAATTATAATTTGAAATTATTTTTTTGTATACTTTTGTGTTTACTACATAATATGGGTCTCGTACCTGAAATAAATGAATTGGAATTTGAATTATGGCAACCCTTCGCTATTTAGGGTGGGCCTTCACCCAGCAGTGGACGTCTTCAGCGGACGACGTGACCCTTATAAACCAGTAAGTAGGCTTAGGCCGGTTTTTTGATCCGTAGTAATGCCAACTAATAGTTAAAAACGGTAACAAATTGTTAAAATCCCAATAATTCGGTTTTTTGATTCATAGTTAGCATGACCAGTGGTCAAAAATTTAACTAATGGTTAGCTAGTTAACTATAGTCAGTTCAACAAATGGTTATGTCGATTTTGACCACGAATCAAAAAACCGGCCCTTATTGGTAGAATTAATCGGTACTACTGTTTCGGTATATTCTTAATAGATACTATTTTAATTCTAGGCCGAACTCTTTTAGTGCAAAGTTATAATTGGTGTTTATCTGAGTATTTGACTCATTAAGAGCATTAAGTTTGTGAGCTATGTTATTTCATGAGAAACATCTTAATTTAGTAGAAATAAATCACTTACTTAACGATTTAAGAAACTCCATTGATTGGCTTGGTTTGTTTTGTAATTTTCCTTTTCGAGTGCTAACAAAATTTTAGAAACAGCAATACTCAAACTAACTACTTGACTAATGGGATTATTCGAAATATTAACTCGATACAGTTATCACTTTTTATTTCGGCATCTGGACACACCAAGATTTTCACGCGTGTCCAGATAGTGACTCCAAAAATAAATACTTGTACCTAACTACTCAGTTGTATCGTATTAGCTAAATAAATTAATAAATTTACTGCGATGCACTTGAAACTTGAGATTCACCACTTGAGCTTTAGATTGAGATTTTCTAACTTTAGAATTTCAGTACTTACCTATTCTTCAAAATAATATATACTTACGTACAATTTCACAAAATAGGTAGTCGTTTTACAATTGTTTTACAACCGGGTGTCCATTGTCGTTTAATCGCAATCTCTAACATAAAAGGGATTTGTAGGGTTGTTCTCATATTCTGCAGCAATTAAGCCGCTGTCACGGTCGACAATTGGCTATTACGAGGGTTATTCTGAAACACGATAGTAATTGTTCTGCAAACTGGCGGTAGATGGCGTTAGTGTCAGGTGTCAGTCTATGGATTACAATGTTAACAAGATTTCGGGCTAGATTTTCGTGTAAGATTTGAACCTTTTCCGCCTCTTTCTTGTTGTTCAATTTAAAAGTATGTAAACCGTTATTTGTTGCAAAATTTTAAACAACAACTAACTGCTGTGCCTGTGCTGTGCAGATGCAAAGTAGTGTATAGTAACGCTTAAACATTATCGCGCTAATTTTTTTCAGGTTTTTTCATCAGTCCGAAGACGTGCATGGATGGTCGCTGGACGAAGGTCTAAATACTGTGCTTTAATTAGCGTGGCTTGAGGATCGCAGAATGGTCACCACCATTCACCGAGAGGACGATGCTACCAGTCCTCCGGTGGTTCTGAATGCAGTTTTAGGACATACACAAGTCCAGGTTTTACATGAGTTTTATTATTTTTTGAGTAGATTTTAAGCCAATTTTAATCAAAATCATGAACATAATAAGGCCGTCGTGGAGAAAAATCGTATTTCATCGTCTATAAAATCAAATTTTGCTTTCCTGTGGCAAAACAACTATGTCAAGAAGAGAGACAAGCACAATATTTCATTAAAATAAACCTACGGTCACGCCGCCAACTAGTTACTTATTCAACTCGGACTTCCGCTATAATTATAACGTCATAGCCGGTAACTTTAAGACCAGTCACGTCCACTCTAACGAAAGTAAATCTGTGGAAAACTCAATTCCATTATCGAACCCTAGATATCTTTTTGGCAAAGCCGTTCGCGTTCGAGCGAATACATCGTGATTTTGACAAACTACGTGACAAAATTAGTAACAACGCAAAATTTTCAGCTTTGCAATCAGCTTTGGCGACTCTCTTCTAGAGTTCAAGGTTGATGTCCATGTGTTGTAGACTGACTAAGTATACATAAGCCGTAATATTAAGTTTGCCTCGAAACTGCAACCAACGTAAGTAATTATGTAGAGTAAGACGCACCAACAATGTTATCTGAGCAATCACACTAAAAATTGTACGTATGTGTGTATGTTTGTTACGTCTTCACGACAAAACGGCAAAACGGATTTGGATGAAACTTGGAATGGAGATAGTTATTTCCCGGAATGTTGTAATGGTAACTTAAAAATATCATTACCATCACGGTTTTTCATCATAACGCGGTTGAAACCGCGAGGCGTAGCTATTTGTAACACACTGTGAAAATAATTTATTCTGTTACATTGTCATCAGCCATAAAACGTCCACTGCTGGACGAAGGCCTCCCCCTTAATAGAGGGGTGTTGCCATAATCCCCACGCTTGGCAGGCGGCTTGGAGATCGCAGAATGGTCACCACCGTTAACCAAGAGGACGCTGCTGCCCGTCCTCCGGTGGGTCTGGTTGCAGTTTAAAGACATACCCAGATCATGGTCTGTTACATCAGTACAAAATAATAATATAGCGATATAGATCTAGTAAAAAAGGAAGATGAGGTACGCTCTAATGTCAAGCAAACATAATTGGACTAAAACAACTACATGAATTAATCAGAAGTTTTTAAAGAAAAATTTAGTTCTAATGTATTATTGACTGAGAAATAATTCCGTGGTATTTTTTTTTTTTTTTTGAACTGTTTGTGCGTCTTTTGAAAACACAGGAAGGTATTTTTTCTGCTTATTTAGATAAATTTACGATAATTTAACGTAACGTTATACACAAGCGCCTATTTGATTGTGACAAAGGTAAATTATGTCCGTGGATCTAATTTGTGCGGTCCACGTCAAAGCGCGCGTCCCTTATCTCCCCTTTTTTTACTTGATCTATGTATAGCGATGGGTAAATAACAGATTTGTGTTTTATTGTGTGTTTTTTTTATAGAGTTCACAGAGAACATGGAGGGAGTTGGGTGTGTTGTTAGAGACACTTCGTATTTTCGTTCATTCTGTAATGTTCAAAGTGAAAATAATTTTATTAATTATTATTATTAAATTAACTTCTTTTTTTTATATACATTCATGTGACGTGACGAACAAGACGTTCGCCTGGTCGCCAAGCGTCACGCCTGCCACTAACAGTAGCAGGCCCAGGATTATGAACTAGCGAACACAATCCTGCGCCGCACTGCACTGCGCTCGTTACCCTGAGATATTAGCAGTCTTACTTAAAAAAACTTCTCAACTGTTAATCACTGCTTAAGATGCTCTGCCATCTTCTCTCTGACGTGAAGCATGCAAGAACAAGACAGAGAAGTTTAAGCAGTGACTAAGAGAATCTAGATTATTTTAGGTAAGACTGTAGATGTTAAATCTCATCACACCCAGTAATTTATCTGGTAACATTGCCCTTCAAACCGGAACACAGTAATGCTTGCTACTGCTTGGCGATTGAATAACTGGTAAAGGTGTGGTACTTCCCCAGTCGGACTCTGCAGTGGAGTCCTACCACTACAAAGTTACACATTGTATAACTAATCACAATCCTCACAGAGTGATGTCACAAAAACTTCAAAGATTCTTCTAATATACTCTATAATGGCTGTGACAGCCTAACAACGCTACCCTAACAACTCCAGTTACCTGGTAGCCTGAGGCCGAATGCGACCCTTGTCTGGGTCCGCCATATGCCCGGGAGCGTCAATCCAGTATATTTGTTATCTGCCTTTTCTGCTCCATTTGTTAATCACATTTTTTATGCTGTGGTCGGTAGTAAGAGAAGATTTACGGTAGAGTAATTTTTATAATAGGTACCTAACTTAATTTTCTATTATGAATATTTATTAGCATATCAACTATGCAAATGTTGTTGATTTTGTACTAAATATCGTGGAGTTCTCGACGGATTTAAGGCCAGGTCCACGTTTCAAGCACATTTTTTAATGAGATCAATAATTAGTCTAAAGCTGTATCAGGTAGGGTCACATTTAGCGGAGCAAACATATGGCGGTTACGCAGATTCATGCGTGTCAAACTTCAATTTTCTCAGATTACTTGAAAAGTATAGAAATTAATAACTTTTGAACCACAGCATGGTCTCCAAAATACTATTAACTTATAATACATATTTTTTTAATGTGACTATGTGCTGTAATTAGGACATAAAACTGAAAATGGTTTAAAAATAGACACTGTTTCGGTATTTTTTTCTATCGAGGAAAGTATAATCAATCGTGTTTTCATCCACAAAAGTTACTAAGACGGATGTTCTTCTGTAACATTTTGTATTTTTGGGCTTTAAATATAGTAATTTGACTAAATAAATTTGATTTTGCGAGGGGCAAATTTGGTAAATACAAGCCTTAACACTAATATGTCTGGTACTAGGTTTTGGCTACAGTGTTATTTCAAGGCTTTTTGGTCGTAACAAGTTATTTACTTCAACTTGAGCCTTGCGATCTCTACCTATATTACCTATACAGGGTTAATTCTAATCAGTTAGCATCCTTTTAAGGGCATATTCTGTACATACTGTAAACAACTTTTACAATGGGGTCAACAATGAAATCGCAAAAAAAACAGCTGTTCCATACATTTTGCCCAAGGTCGATGAACTTGTTGTATGGAACAGCTGATAATTTTTTCGCGATTTCAATGTTGGCCCTTTAGTAAAAGTTGTTAGTTTTGATGTACAGAATATGCCCTTAAAATTATGCTAACTGATTAGAACTAACCCTGTATATCTTCGTAATGTCTTTGTGGATTGGCGCATATTTACGAGTATCTAATCTACTATACTCGGAATATATACGAAAACTTCTAAATAGTTTCTAGCTATCCCAATTTTTAAGTTTATTTTGTTATAACCGATTTCAAAATGGAGAAGGTTCTTAATTCGGTTGTATTATTTTTTTGATGATACTTTAGTACTTCGTTACTTTATTTATTTATTTGAAAGGTTATATTTTCAGATAAATTGCATCAAAATCGGTTCAGTAGTTTGGTTGTTCAATCAAAATAACTATAAATAAAAGTAAATGAAATTACGTGTTTTGCTTTGAAGTCGGTTGTTTTTCGAAACAGCTGTTTCTTTAATAGCTTATTAAATTTTTTTTATCGCTGTATTTTCCAAAAATAATAATAATTGTACAAGCAATGTCTTACCTGTAGATAATGCGATATTAACTCCTTAACAATTCACTTTCGCAACTTACAAGCAGTGTAAAAAACTTATAAAAAGTTCGTATGAAATCTATTGAAATTGAATAACAAATCACTGCACGTGTAACTCCACTAAAACATTTACAGCGTTAGCCATGAATGTCGAATGGTGTATCGGATGCGGTATCCGTTTTAGATAGCAACACGATAATGATGTTTAGTTACTAAACTATTTATTGCTTCTATTTATTTTTAATGTAATAATAGAAAAAACAAACGAAGAGCAAAACGATCATGTGACGATAATAATAAAAAAAAACTGTCTTCAATTTCCATAACCTGGCTGAAATCTTTTTTTTCAGTTATTTTGATTTAAAAACCAAACTACCAAATCGATTTTGATAAAAAAATTAAAGGGCCACCTCTGAAGTATTATGGCCTACCAAAAAAAAAACTTCAAAACCAACTCATAATTCGCTGAGGAATCGAGTAATATAAAAAAAAATACGGCTTCGAATTGAAAACCTCCTTTTCGATGTCAGTTGAAAAATAACGCCTGGTCATGACCATTGTAAGATGCGAACCCAGAGACTTATTACCAATTCAGTGATGCTTTCGAACTTTGTTGTAACTCAAATTTGTAGTGGTAGGACTCCACTGCAGAGTCCGCCTGGGGAAGTACCACACCTTTGTCAGTTATTCAATCCCCAAGCAGTAGTGTGCAAGCATTACTGTGTTCCGGTTTGAAGGGCAATGTTACCAGATAAATTACTGGCTATGATGAGATTTAACATCTAATATCTCAGGGTGACGAGCGCAGTGCAGTGCGGCGCAGGATCGTATTCGCAAGTTCTTAATTCTAGCACTGCTACTGTTAGTGGCAGAAAAAAACAATAGGACACCACTACAATAGTCACGCAAACTAAAATCTATCAGGAAAGCGTTATGCTTATAACAATACTTGTATCAAAAAAAAATAGGCTACAATAATTACTTTAAGTCTGTAGAAATTGTGTAACAATTTCACGAGATACGGGAATCAAGTAACTTATTTTTAACTAAAGAATTTTAAATATCGGATTAGAAATCCCAAAACACAGAACACATAATAATAAATTTGTTTCCGCAGACAGGATGGCTGTGAAGATCTAGAACACGTCTACTGAGAGGTCTGTATGATGTCTTTCTTACATGTCTAGAAAAAACACTTTCGCTAATGTTCCGACTAATACCCGACTCTCTAGATAATACTTATTTTAGGAACTCTAAACCTATTTTTCCCAGACATTTATTGAAAAGTTATAGATAAGTATTCATTTGATGCTAGGTGGCGCTGTATGAAATTACTATCAATATTTGTGTTATGAATTCCGAATTTATGTTATGAGAATCAAACGAAAAATAAATAAATAAAAAATAATTTTGGTGTTGTTACACTAGAATATTGTATAATGGTACGAAACCATGGTCAGCCAGAAGACGTCCACTGCCGGACAAAGGCCTCTCCTTATTAGGGAGGGGATTACCATAATCCCCGCGCTTGGCTGGCGGCTTGGGGATCGCAGAATGCTCACTATACTGTTAGCCTAGAGGACGCTGCTGCCTGTATCTGGTGGTTTTGGATGCAATTTTAAGACATACCCAGAACCAGGTACGGAACCATCGGTGCGCATTTCCAACTCGTACTTATCCTCTTTTTTACCTATACTAAAATATGACTACCACATACCATCAGGGGGCCATCTACGACAGTCTATTTACCGGTCTTACTAAAAAAAACCCTCTATTATTTACCCTTGAGTCCCTTTGGGTGTTGACCCTATTCTTTACTCTTTGCTTCTAAGCAACGGACCTATCTCATTACTTTGAAAGCTTGCTCACTTTTTATTCCACTAATGAATTGGTCCACTACTGTTTCACTTGTTCCTACCAAATTTTATCTATGTAGTTGTAGACAAAATTATGTTTTAAAAGTATATGGAAAAGCAGAAATAAAGCTATCATAATAAATACATCTCAAGGATACCGCTGAACAAGTTAATTTTATTAACCTACAACGCAAACAGAAGGGTTTTATATGGTGTGGTATCCAAGAAGCTTACAACAATGGAGATTGCATTCAGAACATTCCTTTGAAGCTTAAAAAATATCCAGTGCAATATAAGTGTACTAGCACACGGGACACACACCACAAAACGCCGCCACCTGAAGCTAGAAGGGGCTTCTGAGAAGCGAAAGCGCTACAACCACTTCTACCGCGTGTAGCGACTATGTATACAATGTATGAAAACTGAAGCCCGCAGCTCGGTGGCGGCGGCGTTTTGTGTCTGTGGCGTGTTTCCCATGTGCGGCTAAGCTAAATTAATTATACTACAGGTAAATAGGTATTATGCTAAAGTTAAACTAAGTTTAAGTAAAATAAAAGCAGCTTCTTTGAAATTCGACAGAAGTTTGTGTAAAATAATTTAACATTCCTATAAAAATACTACAACAGCTTTGAGCTGTGAGTAACTATTATCTTTACCAAGACTTTCTAGAATCTTGTTCGAATTTATTCAACAAAGTAAAATAGTCCTTTTGTTGAAACTTATTTTAAAAAAATAATGGGTCCCTTCTGTAATATAATCAATCACTTGGAATATAACATAAATCCCACCAATTATAATGTTAAGTATATGGTTATAGGCAGGTGAATGACCGCAGCTAACTAACAGCCTTACCTAAAATAATCTCGATTCTCTTAGTCACTGCTTAAACTTCTCTGTCTTGTTCTTGCATGTTACACTTCACGTCAGAGATAAGATGGCAGAGCATCTTAAGCAGTGATTAACGGTTGAGAAGTTTTTTTAAGTAAGACTGTAAGTGTTAAGTGACAATGTACCTAAAGACAATATACACACTAGTCTCGAATGGAATCTGGCTCTCATGCGAGGTTAATGGTATACAACTTAATATATTATTTTTTATGAAAATGTGAGCTATTTCAAAAGTTTTTTTTTTTATCCTACTCAAATCTATACTGATACCGTACTGACCGGCCTTTATCCACAACGCTGGCCCTTGCGAGTTGGAGGATTCACATACGCCATTGAATTTCTCCAGACGTACCTATGCAGGTTTCCTTCACCAAAAATCCACCAATATTTATCACCAAAAGGTGGTATGAGAATCGGTACATAAACTCCAAATAGCTCATTGGTACGGACCAAGGATCAGACCTCGCTATTCCGAGTCCAGATATCTACTTATCAGGCTACTACCAGGGGGGTGTCACTCCGCAGTTTAGGTATGTTCGGCCGGCGCTCCGTCCGGGTGGACAATGCAAGGCTGAAGTCAGTCGCCGCCCGCACGCTAGCCTCGTCGCACGTAACTAAGCATACGTGATAGAAAGAGAGCGGTATATCTAGGTGAATATAGCGAGCGGTACCCAGCGCTGTGCGAGTTGAATTGCTACTTTATTGCCTAGTAGATAGAGTCCTTATTTATTTCAATTCCTTTGTGGAGTTAACTTTCTGTACGTAGTACTATTATTTATTCTGTGCTACTACAGCTTTTAAAGATACTAGCTGCGCTCGTGGTTTCACCCGGATGATGATGATGATGATAAAATTAGCCTATATAATTATGTTATTCCGGAAAATAAACCATCTCCATTCAGAGTTTCATCCAAATCCGGTACGCCGTTTAATATTTCTTGTAAAAACTATCCATCTATTTTATGTTATTTTTCTTTAGTTTTTTCCCTTATTTCTTTTTATTATGCCGTTTTTTTCTTTCTTCTTTGGCTCGAAGAACACACACAATAACCGAGAAATTTTCGCATTGATAATATCAGTGTAGTAGATATCTAATAGTGATAACACTTTTCCTTCAACCAATATTTCATGAATTCACCAACATAACGTAACGTACATTTGGCGGTAAAACAAAGACGTTAATTAAACCATGGACCGTACTCCCACAGGGCTGAATGTCGCGCTAATTTCCGTTAGGAGGATAATTAGGGAAGCTCCATTGTTGTGTTAACAGAACCACAGTAATATAGTTCTAAATCACACATTCAAGTCATTTTAGAGATTATATTTACGTTTCATCAAGGTAAAAGCATTAGTATAGATTATAACAACAACAGAGCTGGTGCGGCTTGTGAAGCGGCTGAAAAAGCTAAAGCATGCAAATATACAGGGGTCTAGGCTCCGAATATGATTTTGTCCCATTCGGTGTCGAGACCCTTGGTCCGTGGGGTCCTAGCGCTTTAAGGCTTTTCAAGGAAATAGCAATAAGGTTAGTCGACATCACAGGAGACCGAAGAGCTGGCAGCTACCTCGGACAAAGAATTAGTCTAGCTATTCAAAGGGGGAACGCTTTTTAATGATATATTTGAGTTATTATATTACATTTTTTCAGGTTTTTAGTTTTCGTTTTATTATTCTAGTACAGTAGGTTTTTTTAGCCTAATGTTATTACATTCTGTTTTGTATGTTCCCTGATTATAACTAGGTAAGTACCAAAACAATACATGAGCTTGTGCACAAATCATTCGCCCTTATAGCAATGCATATCGCCTATGTTTGCTGAATAAATATATATTGACTGCCATATAGCTCAGCGGTAGCGTGTCTGCCTTCAGAGCTGTAGGGCGTGGGTTCGATCCCCACCAAGGGCAAACATTTATGTGACGAACATAAATGTTTGTTCTGTGTCTGGGTGTAGTATGTATTTACAAAAAAAAATGTATATAAGTATTCTATCAGCTATCTGGTTTCCATATTACGAGTACAAGCTTTGCTTAGTTTGGGGCTAGATGGCGCTGTGTGAAAAAATGTCCTGCGATATTAAAAAAAAAAAAAAAAAAAATAGGGACGCATTTTTATATTTTTTGGAATGGAATGGACGGGCCAGCGCTTGCAAATCGATCAAAATTATCAAGACAACACAATCAAGCATACCTAGCTAAAAGTATGCAGTATCAAATTTGCCGGAAAATGAGATAGCGAATCTAATTACTGCATGACAAAAATAGAACACATGTACATGTATTAGAAGTTTATATTGTCGTATCGTACGGCTCACATGTCGCAAAGGCAGAGTATGACTGAAGCGAGTGGAGAGCCGGCGCTCAACATATAGTCTTCATAATCCGTGCACTGATTTCCCGTCCATTCATCTTATCATTTTCGCTGATCCCACTAGTAAAGAGAAAAATATTATGGTATGTATGTTTTCCTATTAACTCTAAAAATCGTTTCCACTGATGTTTTTCTCGAAACAGTTACCCTTTAGGGTTCACTTATTCTTATTCACTTATATGAATACTGATCCTAATATTTCGTAACCAACATATGTATCATTAAATAGAAGAGTTCTTAATAGAATAACTTACGAAGTAACTATTATTTAAAACACTGTTTTAAACTATCACGGTTGTTTACTAAAGTTCTATTATTATTAACGGGATACCGTGATTATGTTGTGAAATGAGCTCCCGATATTTCGGCGCAGTTGCATGAACCATGTTCACGAGTAGACTGAAGAATGCGGGTGGTTGTCAAAAGAGTAAGGTTACTCGTGAACATGGTGCATGCAACTGCGCCGAAATATCGGGAGCTCATTTCACAACATAATCACGGTAAATATCCCGTTAATAATAATAGAACTTTAACTATTATTTAGTTTGTGCTATTACAGCGAACTGTTCATCCCAAAACTACTCTACTACCTGCCTGTCTACCTAGGTACTGTCAATATAGAGTTTCTATCTCTCTATATTCAGTAAAACGTTTTATACATACGTACCTACATATACAATCGTACCTGGACCACAAAGTACATTTTACGAGCAATATAACCTCTTTACGACTCGGGGCAGGAGTAATTTCGTAAATAAATATTTTACATCGAACACCGAACCGTTTTGGGATTATATTTACAGATGAGATGAAATTATTTGGCTTACCTCTTTGCGGCTGATAATTTCAATTAAAGCTCTCTTCAGAGAGAGCCGGAGAAATTTACTTGAAGTGTTTGTTAGTTACGATTTCGTTTGGTTAATAATTGTAGACAGCTTTTTAAGTAATATAAGTCAAGGAACTGATAAATAGTAATTTATTATATTGGAAATAATAGTAAAAAAATATAATTTAGAAAAATGGTAAATTAATATTAAAATCCAAAAAGATTATGTCAAGCTGTAGCCCCTCGAACTTTGACATGTAAATTGTTTTTACTATAATTTTATTTGGAATAAATGAGTTATATATTTTATTTTATTTAGTAATGAAGTAGTTTGTTGTAGTTAATAAAGGCTGATGCACTTAAAACAATATATTATAATAGCTTTTCTATATTCGATATATTAACACAAAATGACTTTTTCTTTGACTTTCACTTTGACTAACACTTTCACTTCACCATCTTTAGTTTAACATTAATCTATCACAGCACAGTAAAATCAAAAAATAGATTAAATATATATATTGAATAAAAGCAACAAATAGATCTTCACTGCGAAACTATTAAACAGCACTAGGTATTTGTTGCTAATTATTAATTATTCCATAATGCAATTTGCACATCATTCACAGCAACACAAGATTAATCACCAAGATCATTACTAACCGCTAGTATATTACCTGGTTATGGAACACATAAACCACTTTTTTTAATGTGACATTTCTTAAAAACTAACTAAATACAAAAAAAAAGGCACCAGTCTGAAAACAATGTTCACAACAGCACACACTTATTCACTGTGATCATTATTAACCACTTCGTGTATTCACCGTTTAGTAGATAAAAATTGCTTCATGGCTTAAAAACACACAACAAAAATTGTTGCTAACCCTAACTAAAAACCTTCCAAATCGCCGTAATCATTATTCAGCACTGTTTAAAGCTATATTATATAATATAGTATTAGTATAGTAGGCTATAGTATATACACAATTTAAAAAATTAATAAAAACTATCGTCTTCAAAATCTTCATAAATTCTACCACTAGACAACACAAATGTCACCACAAAAAATTTTTACAGAAGGTACTTATAATCAAATATCTCCGCAATCCTTACTAGTATTTTTTTTAAAATTGGTAATGATATTTTCACCGCGAATAAATTTTAAGAAAGTGCGAATCCTGAAAACCATTATTGAACCTAAAAACAATTCACATCTCAACAAGAAGATTAAAAAAATATTTAACGTGTAACTAACTAACCTTCTCCGCGCGCTTCCCTGGAATCGTCGACGATCAACAGGTGCGGTCGGCGCGGCCGCGCGAGCTCCGGCTCGGCAGAAGCGGTCGTTACAACAACGCGAGAGATGCCCATCGCGGCCGGCGGTCGGGGCGCGAATGAGCTCCGTACCTGACTCCCCGAGAGCGCACTGGCGACGCTGATAGCCGGATAGCTACTTCTCTATCGAAGCTGCACAGGTGCGGGGTAGTGCGCCCTGCGCCGAATGCCAAGGTGAATGTCAGTGCGTTTCCGATATTCCGATATTTTCCTCCCCGCGTTCGGGTGTATTTTACCTCGGTATTAGACCATTATCATACTTAGGCTACATAGCTATAGGTAGAGATTGTCTTTTCATTTAGAGGTTGTTTGACTTGTTCGTCTTTTTAGAAATCTATAGCTATCTCAGTGGTAGGCAAAAGTGTATTTATGCCTTTAAAATTGTTTAGGTTTTCTTTTGTTATTGTCAGACAGCTAGAGTTCTAAGGTTCTCTCAACTATAATGAGATTGTTTGTCTTATTGCTTTTTTTCAAGTGGATTTAAAAATATTCTTACCTTGTTACCAAATTTAATTTTGTCGTACTCCAGCATAGTAAGAAACAAATAACATGGTTCACATCATGTTTTCTACTGTGATCTCAGTTACAATAAGCTTGGTCTGTCATGTCGATCTCTCTTTGTTTGCTACGCCACGGCGCGGCGTGGACATTTTGTTGTAACCGAGTGATTTAAATAAGCTACGGGGAGGGTGCTACGCCGTAGCCAGTGCGCGCTTGACAATTTGCTATAGCACTGGTGTAAAGGCTCAGTATCAAGGTTGCTACCGCTATAAACTCCACTTTTTTATGTTAGACTTAGATTTGTTTTGTCTCTGACGTAAGATTGTTTGAAAAAATAGCTTTTAGAGATCAGGCCACCTCCTGTCCTGTTTACTTATTGTTAAATCATTAATTTACCTATGAGTGTATTTTTTTTATTAATAGATATGTATTTCGTAGCAGCACTAAAAAGAGCTTTGTAGCGATTAGCATCGTAAACTATTACAGCTATACGTGCTACGAGGTTCGTAGCACTAGGCTACGCTTTGATTTACTGTAGTACGGAGAATTCCTATTTCAGCTGCAGCAATATAAGACATCATTTTTATTTTACAATTGTTGCATCTCAGGGTTTCCGGCAAGGTTGCAATTTGGTTTATTCTAAAAAGCTAAAATATTGCTCTTTAGAAACCAAATCACCAATAACAGTAACATAAAATCATAATATTCTAATCACGATTCGTATCAAATGAAATTACAGAAATGTTATAGTAAAATTAAATGTAAGCAATTTAATTTTGCTAAAATAATAAAATTCTGATACCATTTTCCATTAAAATCAAACAGCTCTATAATAACAATAATTGAAACGCAGTAAAAATCGAACCGATACAATTTTTGTTTGATCAAAAAGCATCAGGTAAATTGGCCAGTATAAGTTGACCTCGCTCCGTTACGATCACCTCAATAAATGTAAGGTGTATTTATACTGGTTCTTCGTGGTCTGTTGTTTATTGGAAAACGGTAATCCGTGATTGAAACGGGCGCACGTACGTAATATATAGGTATTACAATACACGTACGTAGTACGTAATATATAAGTATGCGTAGCGACCGTGCATTAATAGTACATTATGATACGAGTGTGCTATGTTGGTCATTACACTAGAGGCGGTATTATGCGCGCGAGCCGCAGGCGAGCGCGATAAGGAAGCCGAGAGTGTATTGAAACATAGCACAAGAGTTTCATACGACTGTTTTCATCACACTTGCGAGGAGAAAACGTCAACAAACATTAGCGGAATATGGTGCCCAAACCAGCAATGCGCGCGCAGGTTAACATTTACTTCAGCGGCATTAGAACTCTTTGTTGGTATTACAAAAAATAATGTATTACCCGGCTATATTAAGAGTGCTTCGTATACATACGTCTAATTGCAGTCACGCTCTGCAGTCACGTACAAACTTGACTTTACCGGGTTATACCTATTATAGCACAAGTGCCGTAATGTAAAGTAAAAAGCACGCGTGCGTAATAGCTTGGATTATGAGCCTAAAACCGAAGCAATAAGATCCACTTTACGAGCAAGTGTGATGAAAAAATTATAATGAAATTATAATGTCATTTTTTTATTAGCCGTTGCGGAGAAACCATGGAATTGGGAGAACACATGAATGTCTGAATGACACATGTGTCACACATTTTGTAGTGAAATGTTTGGAGTTTTATTAAATAATTCTACTTTATATAATATAAATATATAATTAATAATTATACTTGTTATTGGAACCAGAATTCATAATATTAGTGTCAATCTAGGCTAGGTACACGCGTGTTTTATTTCATAACAGTATATTTGGTAGCTAATTGAAATTTCCGCGAAACAATCACGTTCGACAAACTGGGATGGCAAACATTTGGGCCATTACCTAATTAACTGCTGCTGGTGACGTAGAATATTTGAGTTATTGTACAAAATGACATGAGGTTATGTTGTTGGGAAGCCTTTATTTGTACAGGGTGTTTTAAGAGCGTCACCTTTAACATCTCACTACTGAGTATCGACCAATGCCTTGAGCGATTGGACGACCACCGTGCTGACCCACTGTGAGTTGCCTAATTCACATAGGTACGCTATTTAAATTTTCTCCGAGACATTTAGGATTCCTCAGCGTTTTTCTAAACAAATTAAAAAAAGACCATGCTCTTTTTCGGAAGCCATAGGTCCAAACTCAAAATAGGTCGATGGAAACATATTATTAAGAGGATTCTGCACCAAACACTATTTTTGCCAGAGCTCTTGCACGTGAGATTTATAGGTTTTTTTTGATAGAATTTACTTTCCGTGGCAAACCTCTTTTGACCCCATAAATTGTAACAAATAGTTATCGGTGTCAATCGCTTTTGAATAGGTTGTACAGGGACCAAAAATTTTACGTGCCATCCGACCCACCGTAGCGCTCATATCTAATGCCACTCGCGGTCACCCATCCAAAGGGATCGTCCGTTGCTTAAAATCGGTGATCGTTTAGAACCACCTAGTCGATCTATCCCACGAGCGCTACGTTATCATATTATGTTATCTGTATGCATGGGCGCCGGCGCGGCAGCAAGGTGCAAGGGGTGCACATAACCCCCACCAAACATAGAAAAAAGATTTCATTAAAAAAAAATTAAGTCACTGTTTGAATACAAACTGGAGGCGTCTAGGTTGCTGTTCAAAGTTCGTCACATTGCTGTCAATAAAATATAAACTAGAGAGATTAAGGTCTGTATGTATTCTATGAGTGAAAAATTTATTTATGCAGCTCCCTGAAAGCCCGCCAATGTGTGTGTGTCACATGCTTATCACGCATGTCTATCGATTATAATCTCTGTGGTGGGTACGTTACTTCGACAGACACGGCACACAGAGTCGTCTTGCAAACTGCGAGCCAATACAATACTCGTATCACTAAGACGCGTTTACACAGTGTTTTGTTTAAAATAAAATTTGCAAAATCTGTTTTATGTTTCAGTAATTTTTTACGTGCCTGCGGGGCTAAAGTTGCTACTTTAGCCCCGCTACGCGAAGTGAAAGTAACCACTTACTCCCCGCAGCGGCACGTACACACGGGACCACGGGACGTTCGACACCACGGGAGCAAGTAAAGAAGCCTCAGATCTCATGTTTATCACCCTCGGCTTCGCCTCGGGAAATAAAAAAAGGAATGATCTCAAACATTCTTTACTTTTGCTCCCTAGCTGAGTAATCTCATCATTATCATCATCAGCCCCGAGACGTCCACTGCTGACCGAAGGCCTCCCCCTTATACCGCCACACTGTACAACAACCTGCCATATGCATCCACCGGTTGCCCGCGACTTTTACAATGTCGTCGGTCCACCTAGTGGGAGGCCTTCCTACGCTGCGTCTTCCGGTTCGCGGTCGCCACTCAAGAACCTTTTTTTCCCCATCGGTTGCCAGTTCTTCGAGCGATGTGGCCTGCCCATTGCCACTTCAACTTGCAAACCTTGCGAGCTATGTCGGTAACTTTGGTTCTTTAGCGAATATTCTCGTTCCGGATTCTATCGCGCAAAGTAACTCCGAGCCTCTCTCCATTGCCCGTTGCGTGACTCTGAGTTTCTCCAAAAGGCCAGCAGTTAAAGACCACGTTTCAGTTCCATATGTCATCACTGGCAACACACACTGGTGTAGAGCTGAGCAATCTACTATAGCATAATACTGCTGGACATACGCCTACCGACAAAGGGTGATAGCTTCATATCCGCTACGCTGGCCCTGTTGCGGGTTGATATATTCACATACGATATTGGATTTCTTCTCAGGATGTATGCAGGTTTCCTCACGATATTTTTCTTCACCAAAAAGACCATGTATGTGTAGCTATTGTGGTATATGTAGTAGTGATATATGTATGAAAATCCTTACACAAAATCCATGGAGCTCATTGGCCTATAACCCACACTTTCTGTTTTCGTAGCTAGTTATGAACTTTTAGTTACGAATGTGGATGAAGGGATTTCAACGACATCACACTGTCCAGTAATCTGGTGTCCTATTAGGCTTCCAAGGCTTCTGAGAGTTTGTTGTCTAACTACCCTGTATAATGGAGTTTAGCCAACTCTATACCGATAAATAAAGGACAGAAAAAATACACATAAATTTTAAGTCTTTCTTTATTATGTTTTTAAAGCTTAAACAGGAAGAAAAATTATGACCTCCGGCAGGACTCGAACCTGCATACTTTTCTTCCTGTTTAAGCTTTAAAAACAAAGATATACCATAACTGTCTTTCTTTAATCACAAACAAAATAATACATCCTAGTCAAGTAATACAACCTGAACCTGGGTATGTCCTTAAACTGCAACCGGAGGACGGGCAGCAGCGTCCTTTTGGTTAACGGTGGTGAGCATTCTGCGATCCCCAAGCCGCCTGCCAAGCGTGGGGATTATGGCAACACCCTTCTATTGAGAGGCCTTCGTCCAGCAGTGGACGTCTTATGGCTGACGACGAAGTAATACAACACGCCATAGCTCTACAATTTTAAATCAGTCGCTATATTGCCTTGTAAACTTAGCTTTAGAGTTACTACTACGCCTTCACAATGCATAGTGTGAGTGTGATGCGCAACAGGCCCAAAGCACACTAACAAAGATCACACACACTCTCACACATCGTTTGCCTGTGTGCGAAAAAGGCTAGTAGGAGCACTTAAATGAATGTTTTCCTAATAAATGGCAGAGGCCGACTGTTGGGATCGAACATTAGTTTTTTTTTTTGTAATTGCTTTATAATAAAGGCGAGTTTATGGCGACGTCTCTGTTATTTCTGAACACCATCAGCTAATAGACGTCCACTGCTGGACGAAAGCTTCCTCTTAAATGAGGGGGGGGGGGGGGGCAGATTGCTCTCCATCGTTAACCGAGAGACTACCCGAGCCCCGGTGGTTCTGGGTGCAGTTTTCTTGCAGTTTTCTGAATAGTTTCGTCGTCGTCAGCCATAAAACGTCCACTGCTGGACGAAGGCCTCCCCCTTTATATAGGGGTGTTGCCATAATCCCCACGCTTGGCAGGCGGCTTGGGGATCGCAGAATGGTCACCACCGTTAACCAAGAGGACGCTGCTGCCCGTCCTCCGGTGGGTCTGGTTGCAGTTTAAGGACATACCCAGATCCCTGAACAGTTTAGATTAATGAAATTGGCTAGGCGAGTTGGACTCGCGCACCGAGGGTTCCGTACCATTATTATATACTATATTTCGTTTACCGTAATATTGTTATTTTTTACTTGGGCAATTTTTATTATTTGGTTATATAGTCTGGTTTTTATTCGAGATTATTTATGTAAACAAGGAAATTGTCTTGAAAGTTTTACAACTTCAGTTTGCAAGTTCGTTTACATATTAGAGTAGATTTTCAATATTTCTCTTACTGATCGTACATTTAACCGATAAATCTACGGACAGTACATAAAGTTTAGTACACAACGTAGAACGTAAGCTCTTAAATTTTAAGGGCTTACCAGACAATGCGTAGATTGTTAAAATACACTGTGTACTTCCCTTTATTTCAAGCATCTTGAGAACCAATTTTCGTTCATGTCCTAAGGGACGTCCTTTATTTTAAGCTCTAATTAAATGAGCAATCAAAAATCAATTAATTCTACTAAACACACCGTAAATAATAAACAAGGGTGGGCAAAATCTCGAGGGCATGTACCTAACTGTCTATTTTTAGTTGATCAAATAGGCTAGAAGACTGGTTTTTTTATTGTCCTATTAAAATGTGGCCCATAAATATAGCTGATTAATGACAACAAAATGAAAATCTGATCAAAAATAAGCATTTTTATACCATGCTAGACAGAGAGGAGATTATGACGTCATTTCTGTCATTTTGGTTCTCTTCTTTCTTAGTTATTGGCATCGCACGTTGTGCATTCTGCCAGTGTCAAGTTTATGAATTCTCAAATTTTTATACTAGAATAAAGTCAAATATGTCATGAAATCACAGTTAGTCACACGAAATTAGTCATAATCGACTCAAAGACATGCCCTAGTAAAGTTGTGGCGACTTTACTATGAGCTTCTACGGAGTTTTGAAAACAACACGAAAAGACATGTTTCACCACATTATATCACTTGCCCACACTCGTGCATGTAATTCAACACTCAATTAATAAAACACCACTATTTTTAATCATTAATTCACGAAAAAACACAAGTTTAAGATAATACGCTTTTAAAAAAAATACAACCGACTTCGAATACCTGGATGACATGTTCATATTTTCTAATAATTTTGATTTAAAAACCAAACTACTAAACCGATTTCGATAAAATGTATATGGAACCACCTCTGAAGTATTACCTACCAAACAGAAAAGGGAATGATTAAAATCAGTTCATAATTGGCGGAGTAATCGCGCCTACATACATACAAAAAAAATACATTCGGATTTAGAACCTCCTTTTTTGAAGTCGGTTGAAAATAATAGAATGCAGCGACATGATTTTTCCGTGTTCCCCTCCAAAACTCCAATACTCTACTTTTGATAGTTCATAGAGAGCTTTTGTGTTTTTTTTTTAATAATGAGCCTTATCAATTACTGATTTCTAAGACTAGCCCTGTAAGAGCGTCTGGGCTATAATTATACACGTTGGCTGAGTTGCAGGTAGGGTTGCCACCCGTACTTTATAATAAAGTATTGTACTCTATTTTGGCCAAACGTACTTTATACTTTATGAGGGCAGTAAAGTACGTGAAAATACTTTGTTTTTACCTGTGAAGTTTTTTTTGATGTACTTCTATTTTTTACTTGTAACGTGGAATGGACCGGACTGCTTTTTAAATTTAGGGATTGATTGTGAAGATACTGTTAATATATTTAAGAGTAACAAATATTTGTTAATGTTGCTAGAAGCAACAAAAAATATGTATGGAAGAGAAATAGTCTGGAAAATAAATAGTACTTTATTTTCACATGTTGTACTTTTTTTCAGCCTAGAAAATGTAATACGCTCTATTTGCTTAAAAAAGGTGGCAACCCTAGTTGCAGGTGGTTAAATTCACATACCTACGTCAATGAAGTGATATCCGTACATAAACTTCTTACTCTCCCGTCGGTATATATCTACGAATCAGCCCTTCTAGTTAAGAATAACTTAAGTGAATATAAGACCTTAACAGTTAAGCGACAAAATAATGTATTATGTGCGGTGAAAAGCAGATTAGCCCGGAAAATAAAAGTACGTTTGTAAAGAGGGTAGAGGTGTACAATAAATTGCCAAAAACTTTAAAAGACATTCAAAGCACTGATATATTTAAATTTAAACTTAAGAACTTTCTAACTTATAAGGCATATTATTCGATCGATGAGTTTCTGAATGATGAGCATATTTAACTCGATAATTTGACATTATAGCTTGAATGACATGCACCTATATATAATTCAATTATGTTTCTTAACTTCTTTCTTTCTGCGGCAGCAGCAGCAGAGGATGCCGCTTGGAAAAAACGGCTTAAATACGCCGCTTTAGAAAGCAGTTACTGTTTTGAGCCTATCGCGGTGGAGTCCATGGGCAGTTGGGGTGCTGATGCCAAAAGGTTAGTCCGCGAAATAGGGCGCAGAATTAAAGATGGCAGTGGTGACTCCCACGCTGGCTTGTACCTGGTGCAAAGGTTGTCCATTGCCATCCAGCGTGGTAACGCAGCCAGCATAATGGGCACATTTGCACCAGGTACTGTGAGAGGCGGGCTATTTTCTGACTTACTGATTGTTTTTTAAAAATTGTTTCTTAATGTATTTTATTATTAAGAATACTGTTATTTAATGCTAATTTGATTTTTAGTTTTGTGTAGAGTATTTTACTAAGTTTAATTTTGCATACCACACCGGTTAAAACATGGTGATCTAAATATTATTATTCTTTATACTGTGACAATCTTATTAAATTGTAACACCCCATGTTTAGTAAAATAAAAAATAAAATATTGAAACTCCAAACAGCTTCTTGGTACAGGCCTGGTTTGAATCATCGACCCTCACGATTTCGAGTTTACGGTCTACCCATTACCCATTAGGCTACCACGGCTTTTAGCCAAAGACAAGATATAGATGCATAAACCACTACGCTAAAAATATGGTAATTGTATGCCAAGATGCCGTGTCTATGATCCACTAAGTTCTTCTAACGCTTTTACGAGTGAATGGCTTAGCCAATTCTAATAAAATTTTACGAAGACATTGTGTATGTGCATTATAAAGATAAAGATAGAGGCATTGAGCTAATATCTATAGAGTCACAAACGTGCAAAAAAAATGTTCGTGCCAAAACTTGGCGCATGCTATGCAGTGCGCCGACTTTTTGAACGACTTGAACTACGATAAGACACAAAGGCTCAAGCATACATTGAACACCATACAAGCTACATAACATCTAAATTCAAACAATTGTGAACTATATAATGCACGTATAGCTATGTACAACGGCAGTCGGACGTTTTTTGACTGTTTCCACTTAGAGATTGTGACTCTTTAGATATTAATTTTATGGATTATTATTAACTAGAGGTTAATAATAAGCGTAAAATAATAATAATGAATAAAAATAAAAATAAATTATAATACTTCGTCCGAGTATACAAATTCGGCCCGCTCCCAAAATTCACCACTTTAAATCATCTCGAGCAATTTTTTTAGCCCCCTCCCACCCCCCTACTCCCCGCACTCTACCAACTCTACCGACTCTATCGACTCGACCGACTCGAGACCGACTCGACCGACTCGACCGACTCTACCAACTCTTTTCAACTTTTAACGTTCCAAATTTAATTTACATTGTAGCCAAAGATTACGCGATATCGCGTAATAAAACAACGTTTGAAATTGACTCTCGTGCCGTCAGTTGATATATGTACTTGTATAGTTAGATTATGTTTACAAGTTGCGCCGGAGTAAGAAAAAAGATAGCACATTCATGCAAGCAAAAGCGATAGCGCGCAACGATGTTGGAACAAAGATTAGTATTTTTATCGAAGCGACTGGACAACGAAGATGAATGCCTACCATAATATTTCGTATCAAGCATTATTAAAAATGCCTTTGTGCTGTTATTTCCATCACTAAATGAGCCCTAATAATACTAATGGTCGAATTTCCAAATTGATCAGTTAATAGTTCGTTGGTTATAGAAAGTGTAGTGAAAAATGTTATGAATTAAAATTGTTTATTCATTTAATGTGTAAACTTATTGATTAAAAATAATACGGAAGCAAACTTAATAAAAATAAAAAGTCATTTAATTTTTTTGTACATTTAAATTGAACAATCTTGTATCAACTGCTTCCAAAGAATACCTGTCATCTTACTAAATAAAAATAAAATATAGGTAAGTATATTAAATTAAATATTAGAAAAGTAGCTACTAAGTCGCAAATGAAATTTCATATCTGATCTAATTCATCTATGACATGTAATACGTCACGAATTCACGACTCATGCCCGCGCTCGCTATCCTTGTCCTACGCGTTATTGTATACGTTTAGCTATCCTTTTCTATCTCATAAAGCACGTGATTTTCTGCATTAGAAATCGTATTAGAATTTTGAAATAATTTGGAAAAATTACTTAATTATGCCTACTTACAGGTGGTTTATTATATAAGGTTAAGGTTTATATGGTTTATATAAGGTTTATTGACTGTACCATAATGATATCCACAGATTCTATAAGCGCATCCTGCCATTTTTAGGAAATTACATTCGTCTCGCAGAGACGCGCGTACGTTGGACTGTCTCTCGCCGAGTGAGTGCAGACAGTTACGAGACAGTACTAAAGGCCGTCTTCAAAGGGCCATTTCAGTGCGCGATATCTCATATCTCCCTCCTATAATATCATTGATTGTAGCCCTTGAAATATAATGTTGCATGAAAATCCCTTGGGATAACAGGGCGTTAGTTTGAACACCGTTATCCTTCTAGGATATCATTGTACTCATCATTATGAACAACTTACTTTTACACGGAATAAAACAGCTGTTCCATACAAAAAGCTTCATCGATCATGGACAAAATGTATGGAACAAATGTTATTTTTTGTGATTTCAGGGTTGGCCCCGTAGTAAAAGTTGTTCATAATGATTAGTACAATGATATCCTAGAAGGATAACGGTGTTCAAACTAACACCCGGTATTATGTCTTGCTTTACGTTGAGATTGCTTAATATGTAATTAGACATTTACCTATTATATATATCTATTTTTACTCTCTCATATTATGGATAATGGTATTTTCGTGCATTTTTCAAAACTCCATAGAAAATCTAATAAAGTCGTCATTATTTTACAAGAGCCGTGGCCAGACTTGATACCGAGACCTGTTTTGTTTGAATATGACTATGACCAAAACTTATATGTCTTGATTTATACCTATACTATGAAAGCTGACGTGGTTTTGACACATTTTTGTTACGAACTTGTTACGAATACTCGAACTACAGTTCCGGTCACATCCAGCGATCTTTTTCAAGGGATGTAATTCCTAAAAACTGTAGTTAAAGCTATAAACTATAGTCGGAGTATCCGACTTAATTAAATGTGGCATATTCCGTATAAATAAAACCAAAATTTGACTACATTTATCATTAAACACTGAAAAATATATCTGACATAAGATATTTTTCAGAATACAAAAAGTGCGTTGCCAAAATCGAAAAAGAAAAACTGCGCCGGAATTTAGCAAAAAGTTTGAACAATATAAAAGACGTTGACTTACAAGCTACACATGCAACGCTCGATACACGCGCACTTCATAAAGAATTTCACGGTTTTTGAGCAAGCAATACCAAGTGGACGGAGTAAGGTCGTAAATGGAGCTCGCTCCACTGAACTAAGAGACCCGCGCCCACGCTGCTCACCAGTGGGCTAGTGAGGAGAGGGCTTTTCCAACGGAAACCGAATTTTAACTGGTTATCAAATGGGTTATTTCGGTACCAGATAGAAGCTGGGTATAATTCATAGTTATTACAAAATTATACAGGGTTAATTCTAATCAGCATCCTTAATTTATCCGAGCGTCTTGTCGACGCGACGCATGATTAAAATATTTTGCAAACTTATTTGGAGCATTGCCATTCAACGTGACGATGCCGCCAGCATGCTGGGTACGCTTTGTCGGTTTGAGTATTTGAATTGTGTCTAGGCTCATCGGTCTGCATACAATCCTATTGTTTTTGTGTAGTAGGTTAAGTAGTTTAATTAGTTAGGTTTTTTTTTATACAATCAAGTGACGAGACGAGCAAGGCGTTCGCCTGGTGGTAAGCGTCACACCTGCCACTAACAGTAGCAGTGCCAGAACTGTGAACTTGCGAACACAATCCTGCGCCGGACTGCACTGCGCTCGTCACCGTGAGATATTAGATGTTAGATCTCTTCATACCCAGTAATTTCTCTGGAAACATTGCCCTTCAAACCGGAACACAGTAATGCTTGCACACTACTGTTTGGCGATTGAATAACTGGCAAAGGTAGACCCCAAGGCGAGGCGGGTGAGGCGGACTCAGCAGCGGCGGGTGTATTTTGTTGTATTTATGTGGGTTAAAAAATGTGGGTATTTTATAGTTATAATACTGTAACAATATTGTTGTTTATTGCGATGACATAAAAAATTGCTCGGGATGATCTAAAGTGGTGAATATGGGGAGGAAAATAATTATTAATTAACCCAGCGGTATGGAATATACGATTTTTGGGAGCCGCTTCTTCCGTACGCGGACGAAGTCGCGGGGGACCTCTAGTTACAACTATAATATACCCATATATTTTTTATCTTTTCAATCTTCTGACGTCTTTTCCATACTTACCCAGCTTCATATTCCGTTTTTACTTTACCTGAGCTCTTTTCTTCATTATTTTGACCATCGTAAATTTACTTCTGAATAAAACCTAAACCATTTTTAAATAATTTTGAATATTAGGATATTCATTTAAACTATAGACAAAATGGTTTACGTTTTAATTAAAATTAAGTTTATTCAACTCGTGCATCAAAATGTCATTGACCTTCGAAGAAATGCATGGAATAAGCAGATTTTTACGTGAATTCAGGGTTAACACGTAAAAGTTGTTTACACGGTGATTAAAATGTCCTCCTTTCAGGTTAGTAATGTCGATACTAGTTTTTTGAGCAACCTCACCTGTGGACCTGTGGCCGACAAGAACAGGAAGAACCATCACCCCTGCTAATAACAGCAGCAGTGCGAGAATTGTGAACTTGCGAACAGTATCCTGCGCCGCACTGCACTGCGTAGTGCGCTCACTATGAGATATTGCATCGCACAAATGGAACGTAAAGAAGATTCGGCCTTCTAAGCGAAGCGGCGGGTGTGCGCAGTCCCAGCTACCCAAGCAACTCCTGACAATTGTACTATTTGCTATATTCAGGAGGTAAGTTATATCTTATTTTTTATTATTTAAGTGATGAGACGAGCAAGACGTTCGCCTGGTGGTAAGCGTCAGGCCTGCCACTAACAGTAGTAATACCAGAATTGAAAACTTAAGAACACAATCCTGCGCCGCACTGCACTGCGCTCGTCACCCTGAGATATTAGATGTTAAATGTCTTCATACCCAGTAATATATCTGGTAACATTGCCCTTCAAACCGGAACACACACACACACTACACACACACTACTGCTTGGCGTTTGAATAACTGGCAAAGGTGTGGTAGTTCCCCAGGCGAACTCTGCAGTAGAGTCCTACCACTACAAAACTACTCGTCTTCTTTCATGAAGGGGTAGAACGTGGAATTTTGTACATTACTATTCTATGCGTTACGTAAGTACTTACTTGGAGATATTTGATGGCGGGTCCAAGTAGCCCTATAATTTCGCTAGCTACAGTACACCCAGTCCAGGTTATCTAACTACCAATAAAGCATTGCCGATATGTTCACGGTTCTAACTATCCAAACAAAACCACGTCCCTTCCTCCCACTCAAACCAATATTGGCTATAACTGGCTATAACAAGGGTAATATCGTTACGTCATAGTGTTACCCCTTCATTTTTGCGTCAATTTACGAGGTATATAGCGTGGGAAGAGGGCAATTATTTTATGATTGAAATTAAACTTTTGAATCCTAGAAGAAGAAGCCTTTCAATGGCATTTTTAGACCAGGATATTAGCGTAGCGCTCGTGGCGTAGCTTGTCTAGGTGATTCTAAACGATCACCGATGTTAAGCTACGGACGGTCCGGTCAGTCTTCGGATGGGTGATCATGAGTGGCATTTATTTCTGAGCGCTACCGTGGGTCGGATGACACGTTAAATTGTTTGTCCCGGTTGTTTGTTCTAGTTTCTATAACAACAACCGTCAGACATGTCAGAAGCCTTCGGGCGGCACATTAACTCTGACACTAGGGCAGTCTATACGAATTTACTTACTTACTTGCAAGGATATTCCAGGATTTAAACATATATTTTCAAAATTATTAAGTTTTTTCTACTTGTTTATACATATAGGTATGTATGGAAATAGAAATAGTTTTTATTAATCTAACTTAATGCCAGATATAAAAATACTGCGTAGCAATCTCTCCATATTCATCCTGAATGACCCTTGAATAAAAGCCTTATGAGCTCCATCTAAGGAACAGGGTCAGACTAAGAAATTATCCTTAAAAAAATAAAATTAAATATAAATTTTGTACTGGTAGGACTCTACTGCAGAGTCCGCCTGGGGAAGTACCACACCTTTGTCAGTTATTCAATCGCCAAGCAGTAGTGTGCAAGCATTACTATGTTCCGGTTTTGAAGGGCAATGTTACCAGACAAATTACTGGGTATATATTACTGGGAAGAGATATCACATCTAATATCATAGGGTGACGAGCGCAGTACAGTGCGGCGCAGGATTGTGTTCGCAAGTTCACAATTCTAGCACCGATACTGTTAGTGGCAGACATGACGCTTAGCACCAGGCGAACGTCTTGCTCGTCTCGTCAATTGACTGTATTAAAAAAAAGTATTCTATCAGCTATCTGGTTTCCATATTACAAGCTTTGCTTAGTTTGGGGCTAGATCGTGCTGTGTGAACAATGTCCACCTTATTTTAAAATTATAGTATTACAAGAGGTTGCCCGCGACTTCGTCCACGTACATAAGAAATTCGGCCCGCTCGCAAAATTTTCCATGTTTTTTACCAACCCAAACACGTGGTGTTCGTTTTGGTGTTGATGTTGTGTTGTGTGTATGAATGTTGTTGTTTTTATTGTTGTTTTGTGTGTTGTTTGCTAGTAGGAAAGGAAAAAACAACCTGAGCGTGGTAGCTATATATCCAGCCCGTAAAGAAAGTAGCTAGCTGGTTTCCTTACCATATTTGGTTCACGGGCATTTCAAGCTCATTGTTGGGACCCATGTCCCAACAATGAGCTCGGATCCCATGCCCTGCGGTATGCTAACCCAATGTGCTAACCACTGTTCCAGCATTTTTTTACTTCTACGTACTATTTGTACTACTACTCATATTTTAGACGTGTTAACAACGCGTATTACCAACATGCGCTACCGTGGGTCGGATGACACGTTAAATAGTTGGTCCCGGTTGTTTGTTCTAGTTTCTATAACAACAACCGTCAGCCATGTCAGAGGCCTTCGGGCGGCACATTAACTCTGACACTAGGGCTGGCCACTCAGCCTATACGAACTTTCTTACTTACCAATCCGCGTAACATAGGTTACCTATAGGTATATCGTCACAGTAAATTCAACATACTAAGCTAAATCCGTAACAGAAAAAAATACAAAATTGTATGTCGTGTGCAAAGATTACGAAAGATGCGCCATTGCGTAATAAAACAACGTTTCAAAATGACTCCCGTGCCGTCATGTTTACGAGTAGCGCCGGAGTGCGAAAGAAGATAGCACTTTTATGAGAGCGAAAGGGGTAGCGTGCGTCTCGCTTAGTGAGTGCAGAGAGACTGAGACAGTCCCTGGGGCCGTTTTCACGGGGCCATTTGAGGGCGCGATATGACATATCTCGCTCCTTAGATATATAAATCGGTTGTGTGTATTTGTTAGTGGATTTGGGTAAAATTTTAATGGAGCTAGCTTATGTCTACCCTGAATTAACACAACTGCTTCTATTACCCCAGAAAAAAATGCGGTTCCTGTAGAGTTGCAAGTAAGACGTCGAGGTTTCATACGTACATAATATTTATTTGTAGCCACCCTAAGTCCGTTCCCGGCTGTAACCTTCAGCGGTTATCCACCGCCGATCGCGGTGAAACTCGATTATTATTCCAATATCGCACAACCTCTTTCATAATAAAGCCTCTATTATGACGCCGTCGTGTTGGTATTTTTAGACGTAGGTATCTGTTGACCATATGCTACTAATCGATAATTTTTAGTCAGTGCAAAACTTCTTATATAACATCTTTAGAGAGATAAAATAAACACGTATTTCACGTGTGTTTCACGTTTCGTTTTCTCTATGTGTCAATAATTTTTGTTTCAGTTATTGAATTACTGGGCATGATGAGTTATTTTTGTTTTATTTATACGGGAATACTCACGTATAATTAAATCGGATACTCCGGCTATAGTTTCGATCACATCCGGTGACCTTTTTCAAAGAGTGAAAACAGAGCCCGACGAACCAAAAATGTGTCAAAACCACGTCAGTTTTCATAATAAAATAACGAGTTATGAAGAGATTTCACATCTAATATCTCAGGGTGACGAGCGCAGTACAGTGCGGCGCAGGATTGTTAACGCAAGTTTATATTTCTAGCACTGCTACTGTTAGTGGTAGGCGTGACGCTTACCACCAGGCGTACATCTCACTCGTCTCTTCACACGAACTCATTTAAAAAATGCACTTACATTGTACCAAGCGGAGCCAAGGCGGGTAGCTAGTTCACCATCAGCCCGGAGACGTCCACTACTGAACGAAAGCCTCCCCCTTAGACCACCACACTGTATATGACAACCTACCATTTGCTTCCACCGGTTGCCCGCGACTTTTACAATGTCTTCGGTGCACCTAGGGAGGCCTTCCTACGCTGCATCTTCCGGTACGTGGTCGCCACTCAAGAACCTTCTTCCCCATCGGTTGTCAGTTCTTCGAGCGATCTGGCCTGCCCATTGCCACACCAACTTGCAAACCCTGCGAGCTATGTCGGTGACTTTGGTTTTTTGGCGAATATCTTCGTTCCGGATTTTACAGAGCAAAGTAACTCCTAGCATAACTCGGAAAAGTGAGTAAGTTCGTATAAGCTGAGTAAATAGCCCTCGTGTCAGAGTTTTGTGCCGCTCGAAGGTCTCTGACAATGCTTGTTGTTACAGATATAGAACAAACAAACGGCACCCTTATCCGACGTTCGCGATTCCGATTGCGATAGCATGCCATCCTGCTCGTATCAACTCACTCGCGCCATGCGCGCTCCTGGTCGCGCACGGTCGCAATCAGAATCACGAACGTCCATGATAAGGGTGCGGAACCAACAATTTAACTTTTATTCGACCCACGATAGCTCTCAGACATAAATGCCACGCGGTCACCCATCCGAAGACTGGCCGGATCATCCGAACCTAGTTATTTATTTTCCTTTTTTCCAATTGAAAAATATTCTTTGTCATTTCCGAGATATATATTACGACTATATCCGACTATTACGACTAAAAACCAGTTGGTTGGTTGGTTGGTTGGTTGGTTGGTTGGTTGGTTGGTTGGTTGGTTGGTTGGTTGGTTGGTTGGTTGGTTGGTTGGTTGGTTGGTTGGTTGGTTGGTTGGTTGGTTGGTTGGTTGGTTGGTTGGTTGGTTGGTTGGTTGGTTGGTTGGTTGGTTGGTTGGTTGGTTGGTTGGTTGGTTGGTTGGTTGGTTGGTTGGTTGGTTGGTTGGTTGGTTGGTTGGTTGGTTGGTTGGTTGGTTGGTTGGTTGGTTGGTTGGTTGGTTGGTTGGTTGGTTGGTTGGTTGGTTGGTTGGTTGGTTGGTTGGTTGGTTGGTTGGTTGGTTGGTTGGTTGGTTGGTTGGTTGGTTGGTTGGTTGGTTGGTTGGTTGGTTGGTTGGTTGGTTGGTTGGTTGGTTGGTTGGTTGGTTGGTTGGTTGGTTGGTTGGTTGGTTGGTTGGTTGGTTGGTTGGTTGGTTGGTTGGTTGGTTGGTTGGTTGGTTGGTTGGTTGGTTGGTTGGTTGGTTGGTTGGTTGGTTGGTTGGTTGGTTGGTTGGTTGGTTGGTTGGTTGGTTGGTTGGTTGGTTGGTTGGTTGGTTGGTTGGTTGGTTGGTTGGTTGGTTGGTTGGTTGGTTGGTTGGTTGGTTGGTTGGTTGGTTGGTTGGTTGGTTGGTTGGTTGGTTGGTTGGTTGGTTGGTTGGTTGGTTGGTTGGTTGGTTGGTTGGTTGGTTGGTTGGTTGGTTGGTTGGTTGGTTGGTTGGTTGGTTGGTTGGTTGGTTGGTTGGTTGGTTGGTTGGTTGGTTGGTTGGTTGGTTGGTTGGTTGGTTGGTTGGTTGGTTGGTTGGTTGGTTGGTTGGT